>CM072339.1:10007500-20007500 GCA_036874045.1 Cymodocea nodosa | reverse complement strand
GCCCGGAGGCCGTGAACAGAACCAGCATTGATTTCTTATGTTTTTCCTTGATTCGAGTGGTTTTCCTTAAACTGTTTTGAGTAGTTGCTATTAGTCTTCAAGATCAATTCGTTTACCGTCTGATTCTTCCCCGCACTGAATTCTGATGCTTTCAATCCCTTCCAATTTTGAATTATATGATTACGGTCTTCAAACTTCCATTAAAACTCACTGCATCAACAAGGACTCCTTCCTTTCTCCTGCTCCAACATCTGATGACAAGCTCTCCCTCTTCTTCCATCCAGTTGAATGGCATGAAACGAGACCTGGGCTTGACCTTCTCCCTACGGCACAAGGTCAGTCGAGACGCCTCCTACTGGTCAGAGTCCGATAACGACTCGTCCTCTCCGAAGAAGCTCCGAAGAATCGACGTCCAAAAGATTCCCGGCGAGGACGCCGGCGGAAACAGCGCCAGCAGCATTTCTCCGGGCACCCCTCCCATCACCAACTACAGGACCAGCAAGAGGAAGGGAATACCCCACCGTGCGCCCTTAACCGCTTAAGCTGAAGGAAGCAGCACATACATGTTTTCCAGAAAATGAAGTCTGGAAGGAAAAAAAAGGTTGATAACAGAGAAAGTTGTGGGAAATACAAGAAATAGCGATGGAAGTTGAGAAATCCAGCCACATATAAGACTCTAAATTATATAGGTTTTTTGCTTTGCTTGGGTACGTTCATGTGAATATATTGGGATGTTTGTGCTTGGGTTAGGAGGGAAAGGAATTAATATACATATATATAATAGTAGGACTGTAGGCGGTTTGATATTCTTTGCATGTGTGGGAGGAATGGCTTCCCTCCAAGTATACGGGACATACATGCAAGTTGAGAAGAATACTGGGATGTTGTGCACATGGACACGGTTGTACAGTTAAAATCTTTCGTACGTGTTTAAGAATGATTATGCAGTTAAATAAATATATGATAAGTCTAATTTAGGTTGCCTGTTCCATGATAATAACAATGTTGCACATGCCACTGGGAATTAAGTTTACGATTAAATGCACATGTTTGACCGAAAGGCTTTTGTAATTACCCTTTCACGGTATCACATGCATCTTCAATAATAAGTTATTCTTGGCTTTGAAAGTCATGCATATTAGGTTGCCTTGACCATGCATATGGTCTAATTTCCCTTTCCTGGCAAGATCCAAATCCCAGTTAATAAAATCTTGCAGCACGTCCTTCGCGTTACAGTACTTGGAAATTGCATGGCATGCATGGTAATATAATATAATGTAATCAAAATATGTAATAAATGCAATTGAATGATATTTCTTCATTACATAGATAACAGTAGTATTCATTTATGCTTTGAATTCGTATTATGAAAAGTCAATTTGATTACGCAATTCTTTACATTGCATTTTTAAGAAAGCATTTCTATTTCTATTAATGTTCGGAGCACAAGACGGTGGGATCGGAAGAGTGCGTTGGATGGAAATGCAGAAACGGCTGGTGGTTTAAAATACAGTTGGGTTAGTTGGGTAAGTGGCTGGGAAGAGCAGAGGAACTTCTCCCGAAAAAAGAAAAAATAAATAAATAATAATAATAATCATAGAGAGCGAGAGATGAAAATGAAGTGGAGAGGAAGGAACGGACGAGTCCGAAGACCACACAGTGCGCTGATAAGGCAAGGGTTCAAGTCATCTCAATCTGACGTGAACATTGTGAATATGATCACCCTTTTCTTCTATTTCCATTACGAATTCTTCTGTCCACATTTGTGATCTCTCTCTCTCTCTCTCTCTCTCTCTCTCTCTCTCTCTCTCTCTCTCTCTCTCTCTCTCTCTCTCTTGCAATGAAATTTGAATTCCTCCTTTTCTCTTGTGGTCTAGGTGGGTTTGGACTTTGGAATTCCCTGCAGAAAAAAACAAAAAGAGACGTGCGGAACCCGTAAGCGTAGAAGCCATTCAAAGTATTATTTTTTTCTTCTCCCCCCCCCCCCCCCTCCTCTGCTTTCTTGCTTTCGTTAACTCGATTCGATCAATGCAACGAAGTGTAGATGGAGCAGCAGTTGCTAATCAACAGAAGTAGTTTTAATAATTAAAAAAGTAGTAATAATACTATTATTATTATGAAAAATAAAACAGTGAATAGATAGCATACGCATATTCTCCTTGTTTATTCCAACTTGAACAAGAAATTGATATATATATAATGGTGACTTTATGTTGGTATTTAATGATAAATAAATGGAAAATTAAGTGATTAACACGTACCGTGACAGTAACAACCAATAAGTGGGAGTATCGGAACAAGCACCGATGGTCATGCATATCCACTTCGTGTTTAAATATAATAATGAGCGGGTGCTTTTCATGATTAGGCATAGCACTAATTCGTGTCATGTCATCATGCGTGGCTAATGCTCCGGCTTTAATTTCTCGTTGGTGTAATTAAGCCCCCCAAACAAAGAAACCGGGATGAGCAGGATTGATTTCAACTCGAGTAAATCGGATCCACACGATCCACATGATGCAATTGATGTATAGATGTCGCGCATGCTTACGGTGAGTGCGTCGCGTATATACATTTGGAAATTTAATCGTAATTGCACTTAAATAACCTTCTTCTCCTTCATTTTTATACGCAGATATGTCTACTCGTGTACGTCATCTGCCACACACCCAACACGGCTAAAATAAAACAAAGATGCCAAGCATGTAAATCAACTGTAATAACTACGTACCACGAAAATAAACAGTGCACGCACGTAGTTTTTATTCAAACTCGAGCATTGCTGGTAAACGTAAACTCTACCATATATTATTAAAAAAAATGATACAACACATGTATTATTTTAATTTTTACGGACCAACGGTAGCTAGAAAAACTACATGATATATATATATATATGATCGCAAAAAAAGTTCAATTATTAATAGAATCACCATCAAACAGTAGTGTCAATTTGTTTTGATCAACTTCTATTTTATGGATGTTAGTTCAATGATCTTCATCGTACGTCCTGGTACCAACCATTGCCTGATCAATTATATTTCTTACGATCGATCCCATTGCTAGCTCCTTCCCACAATGCTGCTGGCCTTTTTGACCAACCTTTCTTATAAGTCAAGTCAGTAATTAACGAAGCTAGACTTGGTGTAAAACCATGCATGTCGAATGAACTGCATGCGGGCCTTAAATGAAGACAAAACTTCCAAATTACCGGTTATTCCTTCTGTAAGCGATGATCCCTTTATGTTTATAGGATTTTGCATGAAATTGAATCCAAGACTTCTTTCATTATATATATATATTATGATATTGTGTTTGGTTACTTACATGGAATGCAATAATGCTTTGAATGAAATTGCTATAAAAATGTAATGGCTAAACCCTTGTTTGATGATGATACAGGGAATGGGAAGGATGACTAAGGTTGGTGCAACTAAAGGTGATAAGGCTTGGCTTGATACTATTCCACCCAACAAGAAGAGGTCTAATCGACATGGCCAAACTCGCTTTATGTTGATTTGATCTTGTCATGTCTTGAAAATTCAAAAAAATATAGCAATCACCGTATTATTATTAAATTCATATTTATAAAATATATGTAAAAACTTTCTTGCATAAAATATAATTGAACTTTTATTAAATAAGTCATAGTCTAAATGTCTTCTGGACCATAAAAAAAGAGGTCTATTTCTTATCTCGTAAGTTAACTATTTACAATAAAATATAAAAGAAGACTATAAACTCCAAACTTCATCTCAAGCAACCAAAACATAATAGTCCTCCTTTTCACCAAGTTTTCCAACTAAGCCTTAGGATTTGAAAAACACATAAAAGAATTTAATAAGCCACAACTCAACAAATATATCTTAAGTCACCTAAAATATATTTAACATACATCTACAAGCATAATATTCTATACTATCATAAAAAGGTGAATCAAATAAATTTATTAATTTATCAAATTATAACATAAATTAAATATGTCATGACAAGTAACAAATCACATAATCATACAATTCACGATAATTACAACTAAAAGCTATGACATGGTCACATATAAAGTCCTATAACTTGGGCCCATGATCATATACAAGTTTTTTGATTATAGCCTAAGAGTCGACTAAATATTCAATCTTAATTATATGCATAATACCACAACTTCCTATCTTTGTAGTTAGGCTACGACATAATTATAAGGGTAATTATCCACAAGCCAACATATAAAATGTAATAGATTCAAACATGATAATCATGGTCACATATAAAGTCCTATAACTTGGGCTCATGATCATATACAAGTTTTATCATTATAGCCTAGGAGCCAATTGAATATTCAATCTTAATTATATGCATAATATCATAGCTTCCTATCTTTATGATTAGGCCATGACATAATTATAAGGGTAATTATCCACAAACCAACATATAAAATGTAATAGATTAAAAAATGATAATCATGTAAATTGTGGCATTACCATTGATAGAGTAAATTGGCTGACATCCCTTACTCAATACTTGAGAATCACTCATATCTCAAGGAAAGGAGTCATCACCTAGTTTATTAAAATGGTAAACTAAGAAAACTTTAAGATACAATGTAATGCGATGTATGCAAGTGACATCTATATCTTAAAAAGAGGATGATGTTAGCATTGGGAAGATGTTTTAGGTTGGTCTCTCAAATGCTTAATAGGTACTAGTGTATGCGTATGTTGAATGCAAGTGCATTATATGTATAACACAAGAAAAGGGGTTAAACCAATTAACCCAAAGGAGAGCAAGCCAATAAACTTGAAATGAAGAGAGCTTAGGGTCTATAAGATAATTGTGTACAACATCCTTCATTTATATTTGAGGATGAATCCTAGATAGGCCTAGACTAAATGAGTCTAACATTAACAAGTCAAGGCCTAATGTCGATCAAGCAATGTAGTTGACCATACTACTACCCATTGGTGAGGGGGGCCAACAAATCATACATGAAGATACATGACTCGAGACAATAGGATGCATGAATGTTGGAAGAAATCCTAAGAATTGGGTGAATTAGGTTAGTGTAAGCCTTTGGTGGGCTTAGGGTCACAAACCTTACATCTATGGGGTAGATGGGCATCACGTCCTATGGTTGGGGGCCACAAGTTGGTTAGCATTGTTCACTCACCAACCAAGGTATGACGATTAAGAGATTGACCAACATGATAAGTCTATGTCTAGCACAAGACTTGTTGAAAGCATGTTAAACACCTGTAAAAGTGTTGTTATGTACAAGTTGAATTGCAAGTCTGTATTTGGTTTGGGAGAGTTGTATTCGATGTTGAGAATGACAAAATCCAATAATGGAGTGGTGGTCCAACAACTTTTTCTAATTGTGAATGTAGTAGCTCAATGGAGCTTATTGTGGCTAGTCAAGTGGAGCAAAGGACGGAGCTAACCAACTTGATGGTGGAGGTGGCAGCAAAGTTGGCTAACTTAGTGGCGAAGGTGACGATGAAGTTCACAACAACCTTTGTTGAATTGGTAATGGAGCTCACGATGATCTTCGTAGAGGCTTTGGTGTCAATGGGTGGAGCTCAATGAAGGCTTTGAAGGAGCAAGTGGAGCTAACTGAATGCTTTAGGGGAATGGGAGGAGTTTGACAACTTCAAAGGAGTAGCAAAGCTTAGTAGAGACAAGTGGAGGCTTTAGTATGGGTAGTAGCTCACAAAGGCTTTAATGGAGGTAGGAGCTCATAGAGGCTTAGTAGAAGGGATGGTGTTGAAGCTCATGAAGGAGAGGGAGCTTGAGGTTCTATTTTGGAGGTCTATAGATGATTTCACAAAGGCAACCAAAGATTTACAAACAATTTGGTAGAGGAAATCAAAGATTTACAAACAATTTGGCAAAGGCTTTTGAAGGAAGCCCAATGGATGATCTAGTGGTCAAGTGAGAGATGCAACAAGGCTTCAAAAGCTCAATAAAGGAGTTGAAGGTGGAAGGGGAACTTCACTACTTCTTGCCAAAGGTCTCTAGATCTATGGATTTGTCGATTTGTCAATGCACCAATAAGAGAACAACATAACCCTTTTAGGCACATGGCTAGGAGATGAAATGATAGTGTTTGGGTAGAGCAAGCATTCATTTGCATTGATGGCAAATGGCAATCGAGGAGCTATGCTAGTTAATTAAATGTTTTTGATGTTCTTAGGTTATTACATAGTCATTCACTTAAGTGTTCAAGTTCTAAGTGTTTCAATTGAATAGATGTAATTTATACAATCAATTGTCATTTTAGTCATTATAGTTTAGTTCAAATGATTAAAAAGTCGTCTCCTCAAGGAATTAAGGATATTTAAATTTTATAGCATTTAATTAATTTTTACACCATTTAATTAACCTTATAACAATAGTTACATAAAATTTTTAAGTTCTATGATTTTGTGATTCTTTGATTTTAATAATTTTATTGAAATTCAAGGGTTCAATGAATTATATAAGATATGTTTCAAAATCCTTGATTAGTGATTAATCAAAGAAATTTATCATCTTTAATTAATGTTTTACATTAAAAGCACAACTTTAGTTAATAGTTGATATTTGGCTAGAGGATCATCTATTAACTTTAGCAAATTAATTTTTTAAGCACAATACTTTAAATTTTTTGAAATTAGTGACAATTAAAAAATCCAAAAGTGAATTATCTTTAGATGATTAATTTGTAAATTTTGAGGTGAGATATTTCTATCTGTGTATATTTTTTTTTTTTTTTTTTCTTTTAGACAGCTACCTAAAATACAAATACTGACTTAATATATATAACTCACGATACTTAAATAACTATTGCAAACACATAAAACACACTTAACACTTGGTTGAATACAAAAAGGACTTTTAGAAATTCTACAAGTTCCATGCTACTAAAGAAGTCTTGTAGAAAATTCCTTAAATACATTAAGCATTCAAGCTACTTAACATATAACTAAGATAAATTTTTATTAAATAGATTTAGATAAATTTAGAAAGTTTACAAATTTTCTATAAGTTTTTCATTATTAAAAAAGTCTTACAGTAAAGTTTAATGTAATTTAAAACTCGTCCAAACATGTTTAACATATGCATTAATACTAATATAAATTGTATTAATAATTTCAACGTCCAAGCATCACCCTGAATATTTGAAATTGTTGGATGTTGAAGTGCAGGCCCACTATTGAGTTTGTTGCTCCTTCAAAAGTTGAAATCGAATTGTTGTTCATGCAAGAATCTTTTAGGTTGAAGAGAGGTATCCACTACTAAGTATTTCATTCTTGTAGAAATCTCCAATTCCTCTCTTCACAACTCAATTTTTGAGATTTCTCGAGGATCCCCTATTGTTCTTTGAGCCTAATGTCCTTTTTATAATTCTTCTCCATGATCTCACATTCTTCAATCATCTAATAGAGGCATTCTTTCCTATCTTCTAACTATAATTGAGCAGTCATGCACTATATTTCAAAATAAAATAATAATAAATAAGAAAGCACATGAAAATCTTAAGTTTCACATGACTTTCAATAACCTTATGAGTTTTTAAGCATAGCCCTATGAGTTTTTAAGCATAACCCTATAACTTTTTAAGTATTCTTTTATAACTCAACTAGTTTTATAACCTTTTTAAGGATACATGTAAGTTTTTAAGTCATGCAAGTACTTCTCATTAAATCTGAGTTTTCAACATAACTCAATGAGTTTTTAAAGTTTCTTTGCCCTAAGTCTACAAGTTCTTTAAGGACTTAGCCATTTTTCTTTAGAATTTTTCATAAATCTAAAATTCCTCTTAAACTTAATAACTTATATTTTCTTCTTAATTTACGTAAATAATCTTCATTTAGTACTTAATCAATTCATTTCCTTAAAAACGTATTTCTTGTCATAATATTGTAGAATTAATCTCAATAAAATATCTTTTACTGCAATTATAGTCCTTAAAATATATACTTTTAAGTCTTAAACACCAGTCGAGGAATTGCAACAATCAACGTCAATAGGAAGCGACACTTTAAATGCATAACATTAATGGTGGAGAGTTTGGAAGCTAAAACATCATCCTACGTACATCCATTGGCTAGAAGGTGAAGTGATGTAATCGTCGCATAGAGATCAAAGGGCCACGTTAAACACGAGGGAGGTGCAAAAGTGATGCACAAGGTTGACATGGACAACTTGGTGCATTGAACATGCACCATCTCGTAAAGAAGCTGAGGAGTCGTTAGGCACCTCAAGAAGCTTATGAAGGCCATCATTGATGGTAGAAGCCACTAGCATCAGAGATGGAGGGTAGGCCGACGAGGGAAAAGAGGGAGATAGATCATGATCGTTTGATCAAATGAATTTGGACCATTAGATCATCAAAGAGATAGGATGGATTCTAAGCCATTGATCAGATCATGAAAACTTAAAGTTGTCAGTTGAGCACAATCTGAGCTATTGATCAGGTGGAGAACTGATCTAGGCTGATAGATCAAGGGATGAGTTTGATTAGATTTGAGTTGTTGGATTTAAGCCAGGAGGGCATGGGCTATCAGATGCTGACCAAATCCCAACCATCAAATATGATCGTAGATTATCAAATCTAGATCATTAAAGGGAAGAATATCAATAAAGGAAGTGCTAGCTATATTGCAATGTGTTACACCTTAGTTAGTTTTTAATGTCGATGTGGTAGAAAGAGGAAGTAGGATGTCACATGTCACGCTTTCATTTGTTCATCTAATAAAGATATTTTGATTAACCAATCAAGGGTCACTATGTGTTAGGGTTGATGACGTGGTGTACTATTCAAGCTTTAATTTTGCCCATTTTTAATGAATTTTATAAGTAATTTTGTATGATATTATATATCTATGATGGATAAATGATATTAATTATGGGTAATATAAGTCTTGAAATATGGTGCAATATAGAAATTTAATTAACAAGTGCATCCCCCATTGGATATAATTTTACATGAAACACATTGATTTATTTTTGCATGTCCTATGTTGGCTAACGTCTCTTGGAGTTCAACTTCCATTAATTGTAGTTAACATATATATGGGAGGAGCTTAATGCAAAAGACCAAAGAAGATGTAAAGAATCAAAAGTTGGTGGACTAAACTTTAAAGAAGAGGACATGCCAACACCTTATTGGCCCTCCTAGATCTATGGCATCTTATTGGCTTGGTGATAAAACCAAGGTGCCACATCAAAGAGAGAGAAGACAAAACAACATAAATACAATGGGAGAGGAATTTCGGCCAACAACTTAGTGTTTCCAAGGAGAGAAAGAAGGAGGAGAAGAATCTTGGAGGTGAGGCTTGTGCTTCCAAAGAGAGACCATCCATTCATGCTATTCACCATTCCAAGGGCTAAGGAGAAGACGTCCAAGCTTGGAGGTGGATTTGCTGCCAAGTTCCATTGAATTCAAAGCTCTAGAGAAGAAGATAAGAAGCTCCTAAGGCAGTGACAACTCTTAGAGTTTATTATTTTCTTGTATAGAAGGAATAATTGATGAGAAATGGTGGTGAACATCTCAATTATATGTCTTCTTAGCTAGATAGAGTTCAATGAATGTATATGAATGTTTAATTCTTGTTTTCAACTTCTAATTTGCATCCTCTATTCACGTGTATTGTTGGGGCTGTTGGTGAGGTTTCACACGAGTGAATGACACTCATCAATGGTGGCTTGGCGCATTTGAGAAGAAGGTGTGAATTGAAAGAAGAAGAAAATAAGTGTTGATGTTCATTTGAATGAAGAACCTATCACTTATATCTAGTTGTTAATTTTAATTTCAGTAGTTAATTAAGTTTGTTATATCTTATATTGATCACATTTTGTCCTAATCAATCTCCAAAAAGAATTTCTAATGCAAGTAGTATAGTATAGTTTAGCTAGATTAGCAAATAGCATAGTTGCATGTATTTAGTATAAATTAGAATATAGTAGTATAGTCTATTGAACCTTCTTGTTTTATTTTTTTTTCCTTAATATTGATGCATTGATATCACTTCTGAAATCACGTGGAACTTGTGTGCATGTTATAATTGAATGAGTTAGATTTATAAGTAAAGAAATTGATTCACATCACCATTTTCCACTACAAATTACCTTGAAATTGCATGATTTGTGAGCTTGTGTTAACTTTGATTATTCTACATTCACATGTCATTAATTTACTGAAGTATACCTAAGAGCTTGAAGAACAAGTTGAGTAATAGTTGATTAAGTCATAAACACAATCATTGTGGAAGAATAACCTGTATTTGCCATGTACACCAAAAGAACTGTGCACTTGCAGTAAAGCTTGAGCTAAAAATATAGCTCAACATGTACCATGAATCATGCTAATATAACATGGCAAAGAGAGAAAAAAGTCAAAAATGAAATTTTCAAGGTTTGTTCCAAACGTCTTTTTGATCATTTTAGTGTAATTCGTTCATCTAAAATATCATTTAATAAAGAGAAATTAGACCTAGAAGACTTCAAAAATGCCTTAGAAACATAAAACAATCTTGAAAATACATCAATCCCAAAAATGTGAGCATTGAGGCAGTGCTTAACACTTGATGGATGGAAAATCTATACATCTAAGTGGACAAATGATGTGCCATAGGTGATTAAAAGAAGCAGCTCCACCATTAGTCAATGGTTGACCATTGTCTTTGACCAAGTTGATCATCAACTTTGATTACACCAATTAGGGTAGAAACGCAACCAAGAGTAAAAATAACATTGATGATGAGATCAATACTCGAGATTCGCATGTTCCACAAGCTAGAATCGCAATAAAGTAGACATTCAAGGGTCCAATTGAGGCAAACCTTAAATGAAAGAGATTTGATATGATTTACAAGCTTAGCTCATTACACAATTTTATCAGCTCAACTTGTGTTAAAAGGTGCGCAAAAGTCCCCTAATTAGCTCGATGAAGGTGTTTTTTTTGCAATTTACATTAAAACCCTTAAACTTCCCCTAATTACACATAAGTTCAAATACTTACAACTAAAAACTTTCTTTCTTTTTTCTTAAATCCTCTCAAGTCTAATCGACCAAGTCCTACTTTGACTTGGTTTAACCAAACTTCAACTTAGAGTTTGATTGAACTAACTCAACCCAAGCGAATTGATTGGAGTTGACCCATAGTGTGTGGCTTAAGCCTTCCTAACTCAACTGTCACACCTTGATACAATTCAACTTGAAGACCAAATTCATCTTAGAGAACCTATTTTAATCTAATCTAACTCAAATCAGCTTGACCAATTCTATGCAACCAACTCCTTCTTAGTCCACCCATCTTAATTTGATTAGGCCCAACCCAGCCCAAGGCTCAAACTAACCCAACTGAACATGATCTAACCCACTTAGCTCGACCCAAATCAACTCAACTTGACCTAACTTGTCATCGACAAACTCAACCATCTCAGCTTCTCTTAGCACAACCTAGTTTAGCTTAACTGAACTCAACCTAATCCAACTAGATCCCAACAAACTTATCGGCCCGAATCAATTAGAATTGAACCAACTCAACCTATTCTAACTCTACCTAGGTTGGCTCGACCCAATTTTCTACTTCGAGCAATCCAACTAGCTTGGTTAGACTCCCCAACTTAGCTTCACTCATTCCAACTTGGCTCAACACAATCGAACTCAAAAACTATTTCAACCTGATTAAATTGACCTATCTCAATCCCACTTAGTCAGGCTAAAATGGTCCTATATAATGAGGTTAGCTCGATGGTCAAGCTACCTAAAAGTAAACGCTAATGACTAATAACGGTGGTTTGTGGTAGACAATGGTTAACATTTATGATTATGACGGCCATTCCTATATCAATTTCGGATGAAATCAAATTCCTTTCTTCGTAGTAAGGAACTGGCCTCAATGCTAGCTATTCAATTTCCTCGTATTCTGTTTAAAGGACTGGCGAAGCAGATGCCGAGAAAAAGCCTAAGTGTGCCATGCACATGTTGAGTCCAAATGCGTACATGACCGAAGTGTGCTATTTAATATAGTTTCGAAGCATATACCTT
This sequence comes from Cymodocea nodosa, assembly GCA_036874045.1. NCBI lineage: Eukaryota > Viridiplantae > Streptophyta > Magnoliopsida > Alismatales > Cymodoceaceae > Cymodocea > Cymodocea nodosa. The sequence continues at coordinate 19,995,473 of CM072339.1, read as the reverse complement.
TCTCATTTGGATATTTTTGATGAATTAAGCAGAGTGATAAGTCAAGTGCAACCCCACATGAAGATCTGAATTAAACAAACTTAACCTAGAAAGGAAACTTTTCAATGGTAACATTTTTACTTTAAATTAAAATACCTTTGTTGTTGAATGATTGAACAACCGTCAGCGAAGAAGAAGCGACTTCTTTTAGGTATTAAGATAAAGAATTCAACTACAAATGCAATGTTAGGAACTTGAACCTGCACAAATGAGACAGTGAAAGTCCTTTAACATCTACACATCCAAAAGTGACTTTTGATAAAACGAATTTTTAGTTCTCGACACGTCAATTCGTCATACGGACTTCACTGGTGCAGCCCAAAGGCCTAGCCTATAATAGAACAAAGGTGAAGGAGCTCAACCCAAGGGTCCAAGGCCTGGCGTAAGGGAGGTTTGTTGGGAGTAATCCAACGGCCCATGTTAAGAGGCCTCCATTTTTTATTACAGGACATGAATTGGAACCAATCCGTACGAGAGGCATATGCTCTACTCTCAAGTATATGGAAATAAAGAAGCATCTTCTCCCAACATTCGATCGAGACATTCCTACGATTTCGGTGAAATATTACGTAATTAAAAAGTACTTGATGCTAGGCCAACTCGGTTGACCATCAACGAGTTGCCATTCCAGTATTCTGTAGTTTTCTAGCGAGTATGTTCGTGTGTCATCTCGGGCTGTATTGGACAAGTTGTTCTAATCCGGCATCCCAGGTCATATTATTGTCACCAGCATGCATGCTTGGTTTGAATAAATATTATTAATGCGACTAGCATCCCAGGTCATATTTTGGATAAATATGTAAGTGTAACATCATTAGAAAAATAAGAATAAAAAGATAGAACAGAAACACCTCAAAAGTCAACAAAGAATCCAACGGCAAATTTCAACGACGGTAGGATATAAGAAAAATTGTGCATATATCCCAATCTTCGAGTCCGTGGTGTTCATCGGCTTTCGACAGGGGCGTTGGGTTGACTTGTGTGGGAGGTGGTGGTGGTTGGGCGTGAAATGTGAAGTCAACATTCTACTGGAAGAAGAAAAAGGTACCCTCGCGGCGGCTAACGGTCAGAAACCAGCGGAAAGCACCACCGTTTCGAAAAGGAATACAACAGACTTCACCGACTTTTTTCAACTTAGTTAACACTTGTGCGTCTGATGAGTCAACGGATCCGTACGTATTGAGCAGACGTAGAATTTAAGTGGCCGACTTGACTAATCAACGCGCATTAAAAAAGATGAAAAAAAAAAAGAACTAAACAACGCGCGCTCGGACGTCGTACAATACGCGTACACGTAACCCCGCCTAGACTTAGGCATGCACGTCATCTCGCGCCTTATTTAATAAACGTATCAGACCTGGTGCAGAAATCGGAGGATGTCCATTTTTTACGGCAGGTCGATGTTTCCAACCGTGGCGGTGCCGCATCGCAAGCGTGAGGAAGCTGTTTTGTACGCGGATGAAAGGTACAAGTAGAAAACGTAGAATTCGAAGAATTAAGGAAAACATTATTAACGAGGAAAGTCTTTTTGACGACAAAACATGCAACAGAGGGAAAACGCAGAGAAGATCGAAAGACTCCTCCTACTCTACTTCGAGTGAACACAATTCTAAGCTTTCACGAGGAGAGCGAGGAAATGCTTGAATGTCTAGATATTTATATCAAAAAAAGTTTACAATTATTATTTTTCATCGCATACAACCGTGGTTTTTTTTTTGTTTTAAATTTTCTCTTTCTAAACTTGTCGAATCACACAAGACTAATAAAAATGAGAACAAATTCATTCTGGTCGGAAAGCGACCGGTCTTCTCCAAAAAAGAAACAACGTCCATCTTCAACGCTTCGGTATCTTTCTCTCTGGATAATGGTCACTATTTTTCTTAAATTTAAATTTAAGATTTCTTCTATTATGATGCAGCGGAAAAATAATTACGTAATTGGCTTACATGCACGCAGGGTCATAGATGCTTTTAAATATTTTGAAAGCTTTAGGTAAGTTTTATGAACACCAAAAAGCAACAAAGGTAATGACGTCAAAACTGTAGGGTGGGAAAATATTTTACAGGTTTTTTTTTTTCTGATATAATTTCATTAACTTTTTTTTAAAAAAAAAAAAAAAAAAAATTGAAACGAAATATAAAAGTTGCATTTTCGGCAAAATAAAATTGCACCGTGACGGCGATTGCAGTGAAGACTTTCGTTTAAAAAATACGGTCAAATCAAATGATCGAGCTTGGGTGTACATGACATCCATGCATGTTGCAAATATATATATATATTTACACGCGGTAGTTGTTTGAGGGGGCACTTGTTCGGATTAGGTCTCCGCGGACACGCCTCGAATCACACTTTCGACGAAAGGGAGAAAAAAAGGGGGTACGAGAAATTAAAACTGTGTGCCTGCTTGTATTGATGCCGTCGGCAATAACTCCACGATTGCATGGTTTTCCTCCCAACGACAGTACTCCCACTTATTCTTGCCTCTACTTTTCAACTCCCTTGTTCGTATGTGTGTGTGTGTTATATACACACATCCAAATCTGAGCTCGAGACTTCTTCAAACCCAAAACAAATCACTCGGCCAGCACATGTCGCATGGGCACTTGCTTCTCCTCCGCCACATCCACGACAAACCCACCATCGACCGCCAAGGTCGTGGACGCCTCCGGTAACCTCTTCGAGTTCTCGTCCGCCATGAAATCCTCCCTTCTCCTCGACTCCTCCTCTCGTTCCTTCTTCATCTGCAACTCCGACCGCCTCCTCTGCGACGAGCGCATCCCCGCGTTGGGACCCGAGGAGCTTCTTCTTCCCGGCCAACTCTACTTCGTCCTTCCGGCGCAGAAGCTCAAGGCTCCACTTTCCGGGCGTGACATGGCGACCTTGGCCGTGAGGGCAAGCTCGGCGCTGTCCAAGTCAAGGGAAGGTGGGAGGCGCTCAGGAAAGATAGCGAAAGTCATGCCTTCTTCAGTGGCCTGCACCAAAGTCCACATGGGGAAGGAGGAGATCATGTCGTCCAGGAAGAAGGAGACGAAGAATAGGGGGTGTGGAGCAGTGAGAGTAAAAGTCTCGCCGGCGTCCGGTAGATCAAATCTGGAAACCATCGAGGAAGTTGAAGAGCAGGGCTGATTAGTTCCTTCAGAAAATAGATTGAAGAAGAAAATATACTTAAGTAGCATGTTTTGGGGTCTTGGAGTTCGTAGGTGTACATACATGTACGCGTGTAATTGACGTCGCTTTTTTTCTCGAAAGTGTAGATGTCTCTATTTCAATCAAGTTTGCTTGAAGGGTGTAAGATCACTTGCTTCGTCGTAGTCGGTGTGATGAAAAAATTGATCTAATTTGAGTTCTGTACGTAACCGTTTTTTTTTCTGGGGTAGCCAAAACGCGGAGCACCCAATTTTGAAAAACTTCTCTTGGATATTCTTCATCACTGAGAGTTTGTATCTCTAATTGTGGCTAATAAACAAAACAACTGGGATTACGTCAGATTCGTTGATTACACTATAATACATATTCACAAACTGAAGTTGTCTCCATCCCGCATTCTATACTAGCAAAACAGAATCTTCTTTTCGTATTGTAACCACTTGTTCAAAGACAAGAACCTACCATAGCGAGAATCGATCATTTCACCACCCCTACCACACAATTGTGTTGCAAAACGGAATCTTTTGCCGAACTAAAAGTGTAGACTAGAGGAAGGGGCTGCTTTGCGCGTCATGATACAACTACACTTTGCATGGCATGACGCAGAGGTGAATTAAAGCATTTGTTAGGCTGGATATCCATTATTTCTTATAAATTACCGCACCCATCATCATATCATTTTTCCATTTCCTCTATCAATGCTTGAAAGCTTAACTTCGTTTGTGGATGTGTATATTAGATCAATTAATGCTGAACTCAAACCATTTTCCTATACGTAATCAATCCTTTAGTAATTATAAAAAAGACAGACATATCTCATGTATGTCGCGCGCAAGCATGCCTGGAAGCAACAACTCTTTTACAGTACCATGAGATGAATTAACCGGGTGCGAATAACTTATTGACCAAAGATATTAGTACTCGTACCTCATATATATATATATATATATATATATATATTGGGATTCGAATACTATGTAAATGTAAAATCGATCGTTATCATTATAAAAAATAATAATATCTTAAGAATTAGGTAAGAAGAAGGAAAAAAAAAGAAGGAAAGAAATGATCAAAGAAGAGCGTACAGGTGAGAACGCGTGAAGCGAGACAATTGATTGATGCGGCACTACTTAAATTAATTGTTGTGATAATAATTATAAGCTACGTAGCTTAATTACCTTCCTATCCATTTGCAGAGAATAAATAGCTAATTGCCTATAGATCACGCTAACCAAGCCAACGTCCACAAAAGGAAAGCTTCCAAACACTAATCCTGTGGGTGCGCGGCACTTCCATCCACGTCAAACGAAATAATAATCAATAAAAATGAATGTCTTGCTCTTCTTCTCTATTTTTTAAAGGCGATCAATAAATACATGGTACACATATTCTACTGAATCCCTATAGTCACTTTTTGCCACCTGTGCGCCACATGCAATGGGAACCATATATGTTTCGGATGTTTTGGCAGGTGGAAATTATTCAATTAATGGTGCGAACGATGCACGTAGCTAAGGTGCCTTCCTTAAACAAGTCCTCGGTAAAAATGGTTGGTGGCACTAAAGATTATTTTGTTACCATGCACATATGCAAGTTGGTGGGCCTGAGATTCTGATCACAAAATCTCACATTTGACGTAGGTTAAATAAGTTTTCAAATGATATTAATTAAATAAATATTATCGTCATTTGATTTCTCATTAACGGTTAAAGCATTTGCTCAGTGATATTAATTAAACAAAAGGTTAAATGTACTTAATGCAATCAAGAATATTGAGTTAAAGGGTACCAAATATTTAAGAGAATCTATCAGGTCCCGTCCTGCTTAATTAGGAACTTTTCACTCATTTTAGATAATGTTGTGGATCGTATAAATGTCTCTGCCCTCCGATCACCCAACTCAATTGAAATAATCCTTCGAGAGAGAAAAAAAAAACTCAATCAAAATTGAAATGGATAGAGTTGAAAGTACCCCTCTTTCTACAAGATGCTCTTTGACGTAGAGCATTTGATTGTGCTTAATGTTTAGCTGTTAATTATCGACAGTGTTTGAACGAATTAGTTAATTTCATATTTGAACGTCCAGTTCGCACGTATGATATATTTCATATCGATGAATCTAAAAATAAAAGTTAGATTAATATATGATAAATTTTTAAGTTTACCATTAATTAATAAATTATGGTTTACCTTTATTATTATCTTCTTCTAAATTTTATGGAAAATAAAAATGATATTACTTTTGATCATACGATTATCAACTTCATATTCCTTTATATTTTATATCTTACTTTTTTTACCATAGTGTCGATAGCGATTTTATCAAAGAAATCTGCTTCGACTAGAATCAACAAGTAATTGACTTTTTAATAACACTAAGGGTTAATTACTTTAGAATGTACGGTGACGATCTCAACGACTAAACCATACAAGTTGGGTTAATATTTTTAAGAAAGAAATAATTATCCATTTCCTTTGCAAACTCTCTCTCTCTCTCTCTCTTCCGGCAAGGAGTTCAGTACATCTATTTAACATTTTTTGACCTCTCAATTATTGACCATAGTTGATGTGTTATATTTAATAATATTTATCTTTTATTTGGAAAAAAATATTTGATTGACGCGTTGAGTGACCCAGCGAAAGTGACGCGCCGGACCGACCGACCATGCCACGCCCGTTCCCAAGCACACCTGGCCCGTTCCCAAGCACACCTGGCGGAGAGATAAGTTGTAGGTGACGTCCTTGCTGTCGTCTGCTTTTGTCGTCTTATAGTTTGCTTTATATTCGGTTCAAACCGTGATTTTTTGCAAGGCTTCGGCCCACCGCCCACGGTACATGGTGGTGTTTATTTTTGGACATTTTTGTACTTTTTAAGTTAACGAAACTTTCGAAAACCGGTTCTGCACACGCGATGATGGCTGCTAGTTATAGGTTGTGTCTCCATTTAAACCAACGCCTCAAATCTTATTAAAATACAAGTATTTAAAAAGAAAAAAATTTCAACGATGATTACCACATTCATTTATGACATCACATTAAGTATATATTTTGAAGAAAATCAATTAAATATTTGGTCGTCGCACTCAAGACCGTGACGTTCAAACAAGAGCATGCAATCAAGTTTACACCAATATTTAATGTGATTGATTTGCAACATCAGCGACTTGCTCAAAAATATAATTACAATGAAGGGGGGAAACCAGCTAATAATTCCTGGTGTCTGTGCATATCATCAATTTTTAAAAAAATAAGAAAAAAGAAAATACGCAACCGTAGATTGGAGGCGCGAGGGGACTGGAAAAGAGAGATCGAAAAACTACGTCAGCAATTGCCAAATCACGCCTTCTATTTTTCCTCCCGATTTGATAATCACGTCTTCATTATTCATGCGGCTTCCGTTCACCCAGCAGTACTTATGGAATCTTTGTTACGTATTTAACAAAATACTTTAATCTTGTTATTCAACAACCATTATCAGATGTGGTACTAATTTGAATGCCCGCTTAATTTTACACACTTGTTCAAAAAACTGTAATTTGAACCGGCAGGGTTGAATGAACAAAACAAAATTGTGTTCTACAATTATTTCTAAAGCATAGACTTATAATATTTATATATTAAATTAAAATGATCTTAATCCATTGATCGATGCATATCCGACGTGTCGTTTAGACTTGTCCCACCGCCAATTTTGCACCAACCGCCTGCCGTTTCATCTCGACGTATCCGACGTCTATCTTCACTGACCACTTTCTTTATTAATTTCCTTTTGTACTTCTGTCAATGATTTCCTCCACGATCAACAGATATATATATATATATATACATAAATGTCCACGCCTAATTTTCCTCATCCTAATTCATCGATCACACACAAATCTGCAGCACATCTCAACTAAATGGGCAGTTGTTTCTCCGTCCCCGCCGCCAACCAGACGCTGCCGACGGCTTTGGTCATCACGCCCTCCGGCGCCCTCTGGGAGTTCTCCTCCACCATCAGGTCCTCCCTTCTCCTCGACGCGTCCTCGCTTTTCTTCATCTGCGACTCCGACTGCATCCTCTACGACGAACGCATCCCCGCCTTGAAGCCCGAAGAACCCGTCCTCCCCGGGAAGCTTTACTTCATTCTTCCCGTGGAGAAGCTGGACGTCACCATCACCGGGGACGAAATGGCCGGGCTTGCCCTCAGGGCGACGGCGGCACTGTCGGCGTCCAAGAAGAAGGATGGAATAAGTATGCAGCCAGAGAAGAAGAAGAAGAAGAAGAAGAAGAAGAAGAAGAAGGGTCGGGTCATGCCGGGCGTAGGCGACGATGTGTGTGGTGATGTTGACTGGGTTTCGTTAGGTCGACCGGGGGTTGCAAAGAAGTCGATCAGATCGAGTTTGGGCACGATCGAGGAAGAAACCGAAGTGTAAATGCTTTCCACTGATCGAAACAGAGAAGGCTCGATCCTTCATGCAGCTGATATTTTTTTACATTAGCATTGATTTATAGGAATCAGGCGTCTACTTTATTCGATTACTTACATTCTGCTGTATGTACAAGAACACCCACGATATTCAAATTTTGCTACTAATTTTCGAAAACAATGAAGAAATTATGCATGACTCTTCTCATTGGGTGCTTCTTCTTCTTCCTAACCTTCACAAAACACAATCGACGGATGATCTGATGAAACAAACCAAACTGGTATACCGTGAAAAAGTAAAAGGCTGGAGGTGCGCCGGAGTTCGGATCTGACTTTTATGCTCAGCGACGGGGAAAATCGTTGACCAGGAAAGTACCGATCCGTATTCATTCTAGAAGCGGTTTTTCTTTCTTTCTTTCTTTTTATGGTAGGCGAGGACCACGTGTCGATCTCGGGAGTAGGTGGGTTTTCTCCCACGGAATTCCACCGTGGCACACGTTTGCGGCTCTAGAACGGCATCATCGTTCACTCCACACGAAATCCAATGTTTTTTTTTTTTTTTAATAGTTAATAACATTAAGGGAAAATGGACTGACGACTAACAAAATTTGAAAAAACTAAAAAATATCCATTCACAAGAACAAAAAAAGGCTGAGAATACACCCAACAAAAGGATCACATATTAGAGTGAGATTTTGCGAAAGGAAGGATCTGAAAATCTGGAATGCAATGGTGTGAGCAAAATAACCTAATCTTTAGGTTTCTAGATTAATATTAAAAAGACATCAAGGTTTGAATACAAGGGAGGTCTTATATAGTAGCCCTTACTAAGACATCATGGCCATGCATGATCTTAACCCTAAAATCCTCACCGTCAAAAGATAATAATAAAAGAAGATGTGAAAATGAGTTGGCCCAATACTCCCCCTCACGTTTGTGCATACATGTCTTCCAATCTTAATTTCTCTACAAGAAGATGAAAACGGCAATTGGGTAATGGTTTGGTAAAATTATCGGCTACCTGCTCACCGATCTGAACGTATTCGATTTCAACTATTTTGCATTGGATATTTTCCCAAACAAAATGGCAGTCGATGTTGAAGTGTTCTGTCCTCTCGTGGAACATCGGATTGGCAGGTCTATGTTCTATCACTTTGTTGTCACAGTGCAGACCTATAGGCGCATTGAGTTGTATATCAATGTTAGTTAACACATTTCTCAACCAGATTACCTCACTAATGCAGTCGGACATAGCTCTGAATTCAAATCCAGCTGAGGATTTCAATACAATTCCCTATTTGTTTGCCTTCCACGAGATTGGTGATCTTCCAAGAAACACTATGTATCATGTAATGGATTTGTTAGTAAATATGTAGTTTCCATAATCAGCGTCACAAATAAGCATTTAAAGTTAAATCTTTATTATAATGAAAAGTGATGCCTCTACCAGCCTTACCCTTTAAGTAACGCATAACATTCAAAGCAACATGATAGTGCTCTTGGTAGGGTTTGGTTAAGAAGTGGCTAAGGTGATTTACAACGTAGGCATGTTAACGTGGGTTTTTTTTTTTATCCTCAATATTATTTCAATTTTAATATAGAGGGACCTCTCAAGAGTTATCGAGTAACTCCACACCATATATCTTCGTTCAAAGAAAGGCCCCATACACATCACATTCATTGCAACACAATGTACACAAAGGATACATAAAATATAATTTTATTGCTTGTGGAAGAAAATTACAAAAAAAAAATTGTTAACAAAATGACACACTTGGTGGGACCTCTCATCCTCAATATCACGCATTGCAACATAATTTATACAATCATGTGCATTCCCAAGAACTTGATGCTTCCTTATCTTAACAAGTGAGTGCATCCTGCAATGGCTTACGAGATAAGATTCCCCCTCTCGTTCCACTCTGGCAGCTCCCCACCTGCCAATATTGTCATACATGGAGATACAAAGCAAATCTTTCACACAAAGGTTGAACTTCCACTTATTGGCCCGTCCCTTTCGGGGTCATCTATTGCCAATTGTTACTGATAATAAATACAAGAAACAGAATATTCCTCACCCTACAGTCGCCACAAGGTCATCAGCACATAAGTTACAATTACCTAAAGCTCAGGTGAATACCACCACAACTCACCCAATTCTGAATTTAACCCCTTGTCAAGGAGGATGAAGGGTAAACACCCAACCATTGATGGTGAAAGCATATGTGCCAATTGAAAGGCGCTCAATACCATCAGTGTATAAGACAGTTTCCAAGATATCTTCAGCATCCGTTCCTAAAAAAAGAAGGGATCAAAATTATACAAAACCTGTTTCTGACATTCGGCTACAGCATATTGCCAAGGTAATTGAACCAATTGATGGAGTCTACTCCTAGAGATCTTCAACGTTTGAGTATCATCTCCATACAAGATATGCCACTTGGGTGCCAGCTAGCCACCATACCAACTCATTTACTCCTTTGCACTATGGGAGTAGGAGCATTGCCTAGAAAAAAAAATCAGAATCTGCAAATACACTTAGCCACGAAAAGTAAAAACAGGTGAAAATTTCTCAAAGTGGAAAGGCTATTATGGTTGGCAATGTCTGCAGTACTTTGACTAGAGAAACACTAGAGGTTATAGAAGAAGTCTTCACCACAGATGTACCGATTGGGAATGATTTTAATATCTTATGGAGGATCAATCAAGAAGAACTTGTTATGATGAAAAAGCAATATCCCCCTCGAAGGAGAAGAGAGTTACGACAGGTTTCGGTTTGGGATCGAATAGGTAATACCAAACCTTGATCAAGGTCAAAAGTAAGTCACTTCATACCTCTACGATCGGCACCAAGAATAAGGCAATGGATAAGCCAAACACCTAAAGTTAATACCTGTTATGTTATTCAAGAAGAAAACAACCCTAACCCCTATGTCAAATATAAGGGCAATCCACGGGGACTCCCTAATAATCAAGGGGAACTTTTGAACATGCTTTTCCAATCTGGAGCCAATACACGACAAAGGAGGAAGATTGAAGAAAAGTTGAGACAGCCAGACACAAGTAATACTCCTCATGGCGAGCCCCCTCAACATGTGTCAGGAATATTTGAGTCTAAGCCCCCTCCAATTGGCACTATCTACATGACAGGTCAATCCGAAGGCAGTGAAATGTAGCAAAGAATGGAGGAAATGCAAAGCACGATTCTACAACTCACCAAGTTGATCCATCAACTCCAAAGGGAATGCAGGAAGACTATAACTGGACAAAGGGATCTAGTCGACCAAGCTATTATGGCCAAGCTCTCGACTATGGACGGTGTTGATGAAAGACCTTTGGATTTGTTGAACCCTTACATGGTTCCATACCCAATGCAACATTTGGAGGTAAGATTGCCTCTTGGATATGTGCAGCCAAAGTTCGCAAAGTATAACGGGGTTGGCTCACCTAGGGAACATTTGGCACATTTCGTATCTCAATGTGGAGATTTAGCAAATAATGAGTCTTATATGTTGAGACTATATATCTCATCTTTGAGTGGCCCTGCCTTTGAATGGTATGGGACTTTGAAGCTAGGATCTGTGCCAAACTGGGATACCATGCAACGATTATTCATTCAACGGTTCTTTTCTACTCATAAAAAGATCTTGTTGGCTGAACTATCAATGTTAAAACAAAAAGTTGGTGAATCTTGCAAAGATTATATACTTCGATGGTGTAACACATCTACGCGATCGCAACAAATAATTAGGTCAGAAAAGGAGGTTAATACAACCTCTATTAAAAGGCAAGCCAATACAACTTCCACCTAATTTAAAGCTGAGAAAGTAAAGAAGGGCGAGCCCTTTAAACCTTGCCCATCATTAGAAGAGAGGAGGAATAAGCCTTATTCGTTCAAGAAAGAGAAAGTTAAAAAGTTGTTTGAAAGAGCTTTGGAGGTCGGTACTGTAACATTGCTAGAGCCAAAAAAACCAAAAGAGGTTCATTTAGTAAACAATCCTACTTATTGCTTGTATCATCGCATGTTGGGGCATAAGATTGAGGATTGTTGGGTTTTTAAGGGCATAATACAGAATATGGTAGAAAAAGGTGAAATAGAGTTGAATGCCCCCACCAAGGTTCACCCACCTCAACCACATCAACCAACGAGCGAGCCAAAGGCTAATATGGTGAATACTACACTGCTTGGAAGCAAGGCCATGGAAGACCTTATTATTCAGATAATGCAATTGTTGCCATGGGTACCTGCAGAGATAGAGGAAGAGCATGTTGCCTCCAATAATCAAACTCTCCCTTCATTAAAAATTGAAGATGAGGTCAATACTTCTATCGATCGAATTTCACAAGTTAAAGAGCCCACCCAAACTGTCACGAGGTTAGAGGCAGGGAAATTAATTGTTGAGATGATGCAATCTCAAATGAAAAAGCTATACATAACTATATAGATGATGGAGAAGGATGAGAACTCGTGACACGTAAGAAAAAAGGCATCGTGTAAAATAACCTAATTTTCAAGTTTCTAGATTAATACCGAAAAGTCATCAAGGTTTGAATACAACAGAGGTCTTTTACAACCTCCACTAAGACATCATGGTCATACATGATCTTATTCAAGAGATAATAATAAAAGAAGACACAATAACGAGCTGGCCCAATATCACAACATAAAATCCAAGGCAAAATTACTTCTCGCTCTATCCACAATATCTGCCATAAAATGTAGAGCTTCAACATTAGGAGCTAAGGTAACAACATTTCGGTCTCAAACAAGGGAGACTTCTTTGGCAACTTCAACGTCTTCTCAAAGGTGAATGTTCTATTCTAAAGATAGCGGTATGAAAAATAGAGGTGAATATGGAAGTGATATTTGAAATAATATTTTTAAAAATAATATTGTTCCTCAACTTCTGAATAGTCCACAAAAAAACCAAAATAAAGGAGTGTCGAACATGCCAAGAAAGACTGAAGTTAAGGAAAGGGTGAAGAGAAAAGATTTTATCCATAAAATCATCGTCAAATGGCAACCTACAATCTTTTAGAAAAAAATTCCAAAAGCTGAAGATAAGATAACAGTTCACGAAAAGGTACTTGATAGATTCCAGGCTGAAACTGCATAAGGAACATATCGGGTCACCTTTCCGGCCTTTCTTGAGAAGATTTACCTTAGAGTGAATATTATCTTGTATAAGGAGCCTGGCAAAGACCTTGACTTTGGGGGTAGCTAGAGATTTACAAATACTCTTATAAAAAGGAAATCTAATCCTACCGTCATCAACCAAAACGGAGTAACAAGATTTGATAGTATAGCGGTCGTTCAAGGTGAGACTCCAAGAGACAACATCAGGGACGGGGAAAAGAATTGTAGAAAACAACGAAAGAAGGAAATCATCCATGTCTCTGCTGGTTAAAACAACAGAGGCAATTGAAATTTTTGGACCACAAAGGGAATAAACATCAGGGAACTGATACTTGAGAGTAGAAGTGGAGATCCACCTGCTGTCCCAAAAGAAAGATAAAGATCAAAGATAGTTTTCCAAAGTGGAGAAGTGTGGTTCCAAAGTATCCAAAGTTGGGGTAGCTAACATTGGAATTCTGATGCATGGGTGTCTCTAGTGTAGGTGGCGGGGAAAGTATCCCCCAAATTATATATGAAAGCCACGTGCGCCGGTCCAGGCTGCCATCCTTGATGTTCCCTTACTCCAAGAAATACTAGTTTTAATAACCAAGATGGATACAGAAAATTAAAATTAAAATTATCATTATAGATACCTACATATTGGATTATTTGTTTACATTAAGTTTAAATCTTAGTAAACATAAAAATTATCATGGTAAAATGACAAATACTAGTTTTATTTAACCAAAAAGCCGAGTAAATGAATAATAGAATGTGTTTTTCAAGGATCGAAAAACACACAAAAAATCGTAACAATTAATAAATAAAATAAAGAATAAATGAAAAGATCGTGCTTGATGAAGTAAATCAGAAAGACAATCAATTTGTGCTAGCTAGTAGTTCACATCTTCCTTCATCCAATACGTACCTCCTTTATGCACTGTGTTTCTTTACTAAGGAGAGATTTCTTTCATCTAAGAGAGACCTTGTCATGATAAAGAAAAATTGAATTTTTAAAGAAGTAATTGAATGCACTGATGAAACTTTCAAGAAATTCTCTACACAGGTTTTTATTTCTAATTTTCGAAACGACAGTCATCGTATCAATTGAATTTCAAGGCATGGCAAATCAACATTATCTTAATTTCTTATCAAAGCACGTGGCAGATTTCACAACAATGCTACTTCATTCCATATTTCGCCCAAAGATTAAAATAAACCATGATCAAAAACCTATTCAACATGTGTCATCAGACATTCATTTATTTTTAAACTTTTGAGATTTGTTTCTATGTAGATGTCGTGTCATTTGAATTTCTAGCATCTTTCTTATAGTAATTTATTGGATTTTGCATCCATTAGTTAATTGTCATAAAAGATGTTGGTATCATATATATATATATACATTTTAATTAGTTAATGTATGAAATATGTATCCTTCTCCAATTGTAATACTGTTTGCTTTTTATTAGGAGATATCGTCGGAATCAATATCAATATAGAGAGTTATGAAAATTAAAATTACTTGTTAATTCTTATTGTCATTTCTCTTCTGCAATGGATGCTTTAATTTATAGAGGGATATAATGAGAGATGATTACATGTAACATAATCTAGTGGCTTAAATTATAAAACATGTACTCAACAGTGTTGGCAAAGAAGTAATTATTGTACACTTCAAAAAGAATACATCCTTTTCAAGAAAAATTGCAATTTTTTCTCATTTGTTGGATTATACTTTTGAAAAAACTCAATATTTTAATGCCTGCCATGTCCTTGAAATTACCATCATGATACCAGAACATTTTAGTATTTACTCGTGCGCCACATCATTGAATTTCTAGGTATTTCAAAATCAGTCGACCGGGCCTAAATCATAAGGTGGACAGCATAAACATGCATGGCAGCTTGAAGAAATCACCAAAGACAACGTCCAAAAGGGTTACCTTGCCGATGGGGGAACAACAAGGAATAATCTTCAGTGATGATCGCACACTGCCAATCCTCCACTCCCAATTGATTTTTGATTTATATTCGAATTTCCTTCGATGGAAACATTTACATCTATGCTTCCTAATTGTTATTTATTGTTTGGATCGTATCGCATTTTCCATTTACCGTCTGCATGCATTGCTGCTACGTACAGCAAATTTTTTTTTTTAAAAAAAAAAAATTGTCGAAAAAATATAAAAACCTTACTTAAATGCATTAGGTCATCGGTTGATAACCTGCACAGATCGTTCAGTACTCCTCGACTCCTCCTCCATGATAGAGAAAAATCATCTTGGAGGCTTCTTAATCGTCAATCATATATTGTTGAGAAAGATCGATCCTTATCATCGTCTTGAGGAACTGGAAATGACCGATCTCCATTTGTTATCCTTTTCTAGTTCACATCAATCATACAAATCCTATTCTTGGATCTGATTCCTTGAATATATATCATCATCTTAAATGCTGAGATTTTTTTCATACACTTTATTTCTTGAAAAACTTCAAGGATTGCAATAATTAATCAAATAATCGGTCGTCCTAATCCGCAAAATCGAATCCTCTTCAAGTGCGATAAACACGAAAGATATTAATTTTCTGTGGGAGCTGCTGGATTTAATAGATCAACCCATCCTCGTGTACGTGTGGGCTTAGGACATGAACTCAACGCCACTAAAACAAAATATTATCAACAAGATGATATAAACCGAATGCATAATCCATTTTGTTCTAGACGGCCCATAAGTTTGACCTTTTTTTTTGGGTCATCCATAAGTGTATCTGATTTTTACTTTGTTGCATTACACTTTCTTCCGAATCTTGCTTATCTACTCTACATCATTAATATAAACTCTTTTTCCCACCACTTTCCCAGTTTCGTTGTTTGCACGACATTACTTATTAAAACTTAAGGAGGAGAATCGTGTTCCTTTTAACCACACCCTGTCTATTGAATGGCAGGCACAAACCATGGACTGCCCACCACACCATAAAGTTAGACTTGCCAGAAATTCATGGTGGAATCTCGTAATATATATATAATATATATACATGATAAAGCTTTTATTTCAATCCGAAGGTGTCGATCCTTTATCTAAATATTTTTAACCAATTTCTGTTTTTCTTTTTTTTTTTAAATTTCGGTCATTGATTTTTGCAAATAAAATGACAAATCCGAATGTGACTCAAATTAAGTAGAAATTTTAATACATGAAAATTTATATCTTAGATTAAATTTAACTTTTAAGAAATTACTTATCACGAAATAGAAATAAAAATTCTAATAAGGACGTTCTTTAACAGCATGAACGCATCGGATAAAAGTCGGCTTTCTTCAATTCCACAGAATCTCCCGGCCGATTCGATCAGGCTCGGAAATGAGCCTTGGACAACACACGTTGTCATCGGCATATATTTTATTAGCAGGGTTGGAAATGGTCCGCATATTGATCATTAAAGGAAGGGAAAAGGAATCCAACCCAGTGAAGCCCAATATGCTCTTGTTGGACTGGTTTTGGGCTCACGGCTCAAAAAAAGTTGTTTTCCCCAGTTAAGAAATACCCGGCCAGTACGGTTATGAATGCATGCGCACTCGTTGAATTTCAGATCGATGAGTTAAGTTTTAGTGACCGATGCGAACCATGTGTCAGACCACAAGCCGATTGATTAATTACAGGTCAGTATTAATTAATTAGCGTATTGGACAAGGCTTTTCTGAAGGGCCGTACGTAGGAAATCGCTATGCCATAAAAGATCATTTCCTCGGGCCGTCGAAGATGAACGACCACGATAAAATGTGTGGTAGGCATACCAAAATCAAAACAGCACGTACCTATTCCAATTGAAAACTTCAATTATCTTTTGTAAAAGTAATCTTTGATCTAAACAATATTGAGATACTCCAATGTCAACTAATACGCCAAGAAGTAAACCATGGAAGCATCGTGCAATATGGGCCCTGGACAAAGATTAGGAGAATATTGGAAGATGGGACGTCAAATCTCCGCTCATCGGCCGATCTACTACTCGTCGTAAGAACCGACAGGCCGATTTGGTCTTGTACGTGCATGAAAACGACACAATAGAATAAGGTGAATTTCCCAAATTAAAGTTTACCATAAAAAAATAAAAATAAAAAACCAATATAACCTCCTATATATGTATATAATTTACAAATTAATTCTCACCAGTCGCGCAATTACCCCACGGTGCCACCAAACATGATTCGAAATTTCCTTTTCCACTTTTTAATTGGATATAAATAATGGATGCCGTATGTGGCACCGCCGGTTGCTTGCGTATCTTGTTAGTTTTTGTCATTTTTGAAAGGAGCCGTATTTGTAAAAAAATTTGCCATAAAATAACGGATGGGCCACTTTACCCAACTGCCCGCGTATCGTCTCCTGTCGTCATGCACCGCAATATTGTATCCCCAATGGAATGCATGTGTTTGTGATTGTTATCCTCTTTATTAATTTATACACATATGGGCAGTCGCTTTGCCCGAATTTTAATCTATATTTTTCTTTTCTTGTAGGTTTTGTATGGTACAGGGAAATTTTGGAGAAATGCAATCACAGAGTTAAAGGCTGATTGAGAAGTAGCGTAACAGTTCATTCTACCGGTGACCCGAGGAAGACTGTACGGTGGTAAAACTCTGCTCCACACTCAGTAGAATTTGTTGAATTCGATACTCCAGTATATTATATACATAAGGGAAGAAACAATGTCACGATTTGAATTACAAATGCAATTACACGTTCCTCGTATGCAGAATTTCTTACAAAAATTGTGACGATTATCCTTGTCTTGT
Source organism: Cymodocea nodosa (assembly GCA_036874045.1). Classification (NCBI taxonomy): domain Eukaryota; kingdom Viridiplantae; phylum Streptophyta; class Magnoliopsida; order Alismatales; family Cymodoceaceae; genus Cymodocea; species Cymodocea nodosa. The sequence goes on along the minus strand of CM072339.1, from coordinate 19,977,960 downwards.
GATTTTTTTAAAGCGTGACGGAAAATGTTTCTTTCAAGTAGATTTTTTATTTCGATGCAAAACAAAGTATTTGACAAATTTCACATACGTAGAAGACGACCCTTCCATCCGATTCCACCGATCCAGACCACCAACGTTCCAGACCACACGCAAGAGAGAGAAAAACTCGTCCTTGTACAATACAAGAAGAAGCTTCTTCCTTTGTCGTCGCCACCTCTTATTCGGTACGCGACGAACGTACTTCTTCTTCCCCCCCCACCGACACTCCGCACACCGCGATCTGGAGCGGTCAGCTCACCGCCTGACTCTCCGACTCCGCTCTCCTTGGTAACCTCGCCGAGTTATTGCCGCACTCCCCACCCTCCAAACATAGCGCCAGAACGCCAGCTCCTGCATTTTTTGATCGATTCCAATTTCCACTGTACAGTTGTTATATCAGCTCGTTCTCCGGTATACCCAAATCGACATTTTCGTACAATGGCTTTAGATTTATATTGGGTAATGAAGTTAGTAGTCGGTTTCCGATGGGAGTCGTGCATTTGTTTGTGGGAGTCGATGATCTGGTGTTGAGATTTAATTTCATGTTGCTCTCACTGGTAGACTTCATTCCTACCCAGATATTCTGCTGTCAGACTTCCATGCCTTTGCTGGCCCTTAAAAGGGGTCGCTTTCTTTTGTATTGTGTTGTTAGCTAATCCACGGTAGGCAGACCTGCTCATCTGGTTGCCCTAGTTGTTTGCAAGTAGTTGTCTTCTTCTCGTTTCCTGGCAAATGCCGCTCGAGTCATACAATGCTCTCGCTCTCTTGGTTGGTCATCTTCTCAGAAAGTCGAGATTTTAGATATGAATTTAAGTAAAAACGTAATCATTGTCGTACAAATACTGCATGAAAGTGGGGAAGGGATTAGAGTTTCTCGACATGCAGCTTTCTCTTCTTTTATGCACATTTTCTTATCCATTTTCTATCAGTCAGAGGACCCTTCAAGGAAAGAGATATACATACCTGACACCCGCTTCATTGTCTTGGAGTGCCAGCCATTATTAAAATTCATTCATCATCTGTTGCAGTCAGTATTTCTTTTCCTACTGCTGTTGCAGCTAAGATAAATTTAAAGAAAATAAATGGTAGGTTGAGCGATAGAAAATAGTCTGATTGATTGTTCAATACAAGGCAAAAATATTATCAACATCAAGAGAAATGCGTGGTGGGTTCGGTGGGGGTGGGGGCTTATGAATAAGTGTGTTCGGTTCTGTTCGATGCCCGCTTCCCAATAATTCACTTACCCCCTGGTCTTTATTCCAAGTGTACTACCTTCTATCCTCTTGTTCGCTGAGCTCCTCATGCCATAGGATAAATCTTGTGGGGGTTGTGTGGCCTCCGGCCTGAAAGATGAGGAGCATCTTGATGGGATTCACGTGAGGTGACCGATCAGGTCAGGCTTCCACCTCCTCTTGTCCTTGCATTCGTTTCCTTTTCTGGGTCACTTGAGTAACTTTTCGTTTCGTCGCTCTGGTTCTCGTGCTTGGTAAAATGTTTGTAAGGATCTGGAGATGTTTAGCTTCTGCTGCCACTGTTGGCTTCTTCTTTGGATTTTGTGTTGTGTTTGAGTTTGTGATGGGTGATTCTCTCAGGTTTGCCGAATATTTAAAATGATGGCCATGAAAACTAGTAAATTGCCGAGTCTAGGCGATCGGCACGAGATTTCTAGGCACACAAGACATGCTTCTACTCCATCTGGTGGAAGGAATCGATGGAGGTAACTTTTTTCAATCTCAATCGAGATGAAGGTGTCTGATGTAGGGTTGTCTATGCATGCTCTCTGTTCTTCGATTAGAAGGAGAAACAGATTTCCAGTTAGGTAATTTAGTAGTGCCATTTACTAACTAACAAGAAGTTCGTCATTTGTCAAGTTTGTACTGAAATGAAGCTTGAACAGACGACTCTTGTGATTCAACAATACCAGTACCAAATCTTAAAATCCTAGTCGTTTTGTTATGTCATTCTTTCTTTTTGGAGCTGGGGAATAAATCTTCCTTGGGATGTTCTGCCATAGCGTACCTTGATACTTCTGCTGTTTAGTTTCCATATTGGCATTCTGTTGATTCATCATCCTAACGGGATTTACTTTCCTTTGTGCAAGTTTCAGCGAGTCCGGCTATTTAGAAGATGTTTTAAATTTAACAGCTCGGCGATCCTATTCCTCGAATTCTGTAAGACTTTCCTTTAAACTGGTGTCACCATTGGTGTATCATTATTGGTTAGTAACTGGACCATTATGGGAAAAAACGTTGACTGTTTTTATCATCTAAACAAGGATGATTTTTGAAGTACAACGCAAGAAGTTGAAAAAATGTCCTGTACCACTTTTTTACATCCTTCCCATTTCCAGAGAATTTTGACTTGGAATTTAATTTACTGTTTGCAGAATGCAGAAGAACTGATCAAAGAGATTACAGCTATTGAACTTGAAATCATACATATGGAACGCCACATTCTCTCACTATATCAAACAGCTTTTGCCCAATATCTAGTCAATTCTCCTACCTCAGGACAAGATTTGAGTTCCAACACAAACTTCCAGGCCGAGGTCACAATGAAAGGCGGTCACTGTCTGCAAGAGTTTCATGGAAATGCAATAAAGCCTGAAGGGCTATCCTCAGATAATGGTTTTCAGACTGATGAAACAGTTGCCTATAGTAAAGGCAGGTATAGAAGCAGTTCTGTGAATAATGGGGCTCTTCCAAGAAGCATGTTTCCTCCTAGAGAAATAACGGAAAACGTAAGACACTTGATCCTCCTAATACCGAAAGATACCCTTTTGTTTTGGCAATCATTTATATATTGATCTATTCCAGACAATATATTCTCATGTGTGGTGCTGTACACTTTTCTTTATTCTGGTGCACACAGAAGGCATATAGTTCCAGCAATTTTTTTACAATGTCAAAAATGGCTTTTCTTAAAGGTTGTTCGTCGTAACTAATACATTGTTGGTTATAGCCAACACTTTTTTTCAAATTTTATTTTTTTATAAATTTTAAGACAAAAACGTCAAATAAAAAAATCAATTTTAATGAATCTTCGGGTGTGACCCATAGCTCTGGTGTGTAACTGAAAATTTCAAAATGGAAGAGAAATGCTATTTAGATACTATTCTAAACAAGTTGCATAATGGCTTTGTTTTTGGATTTGTTGCACACTGCAAATGTTTTAGATGAATGGGCACATAGACTTGCTTGATACACTTTTCTCTATTCCCTGGAAGCATTGATGTTGTCCTGCACTTTTCGCAGACACTGGTCAAAGCTGCATCTTGCCATGGTACTCTTGCTGATCATCTTTGTGCTTCTCTTAGAGACAGTATATTTTGCACCCCTTGCAAACTTTCCGAGGATATTATCAAATGCATTTCAGCTGTCTACTTCAAGCTTAACGTTAGAACAACACGGGTGGACTATTCATCTTCTCCATTTTCATCTCTTTCATCTTCAACCACGTTTTCTCTACCAGAAAAATCCGATACTTGGAGCCCACGTTGCTACTGTGAACCTACAAGTCCCTCCCAACTGGAAACACAGAAGGAAAAGAACCACCCAAGCAATGGGATGGTACAGATAACCAAAATATGCATCGATAAAGATAGATTTAAATGTGCTGCAGAACTTTTGGAAGGTCACAGGTATCCATTCTTATAAAAATAACAATTATTTATTATTGCTTTACTGCTTGAAGCTCTCGTACACAACATTTTGCATTGAAGACTTGTGATCGAAGGGCTCCTTGAGGGGAATGATCTCATGCTTGGTACTGGTAGATTTGGTTTACAATCAAGGACAAACAGTATGGGTTAAGTAAATAATAAGTAATTTAGTCATTTTTAGCACTCTAATAAAAGATGAGACTGAAATCAAATGTGGTAAGTAGATAAGCCGATTACCCAATTGAATCAACAAAGGAGGTCAAACAAATAACAACGAACGAATTGCTTTGTTATAAGTTGAGTTAAGATTCTGTGTTATTTTTCTAGAATAAAATGTAATCCTTTTTATTTATTAAAGATATATCTTTCAGGAGTTTGGTAAGACATCTCAAGTCAATTAATCCGAGTAAATTGGATCATGAGGAGAAGCTTGCATTTTGGATAAACATCCATAATGCCTTGGTGATGCATGTCAGTGCTAGTTCATTTTTTGCCTACTAGTTTGATTTCATTATGTCAGCCATTTGAGCTAATCATCAAGTTGGTTTTGCAGGCATTTATTGCTTATGGACTTGAGAGCAATCATATTAGTATTACACCCTCAATTATGAAGGTAATTACTTGGCTATATTTCACACTCAGTACCATGCACTATACTGTTTTAGCATTAACGTCTGACGCTAACATGAGAACCTTTTCCTTCAGAAGTCATATAATGTGGGAGGTGTGGACGTCAATGCCCGTGAGATACAGTCCTCCATTTTAGGATGTCGAACCCCCTGTCCTGAAGCGGTAATTCTGCGATGTCCCTTTTTACTTGTATAAACTACAGTTATCTGTGTGCTCCGTTGCTGGTTATTTGGGTGAATATAGGTGCATCACATGGTACTCTATAACTGGATTCTTCATGAAGGTTTTATTTGTAATTTTCTTAGTTCTTTTTTGCATCTTTAAATCAAGACATGATCATATATAAATAACTTGTTACGGTAAATGATAAAGACAGTTTACCACTGCTTCATTCTCACAGACGGACTGAACATCCATCCACGGATGGCTGCCTCATTTTCTGTTTCGGTTTTTTCTCGAGGAGTTGATGCATTCTTATTTCTTTTATTTTCAAATCTTTCCTAGATGGATTCTCTGCATTTCCACAGACACAATCTGATAGACTGTTCTTAATTTACCCAGAGAATACGGTCACTGCTAACACCACGGAGGAGACTCAGCACATCGAACAGCAAGCATGTTTACGCTCTTGATCGACCAGAACCACTAGTCCATTTTGCACTTTGTTTTGGGGCATACTCTGATCCTTCTGTATGAATTTTCTTTTCCCATAGATTAAGTAAATCGTTTTGGTTATCTACTTCCCAGTTGACTTGGTTCAGGTAGTTGATCACATGAGCTTTCTTGTAGGTTCGAGTTTACACATCCAAGAACGTGACTGATCAGCTCCAAGTAGCAAAGGAGGAGTTCATCCAAACCAACTTCCGTATTCACAGAGAAACCAGGGTTATGCTGCCCAAGATTCTGGAAATATATGCAAAAGACGCTTCTCTAGAATTGTCTGGTATTTTAGAGATGGTCCATGATTGCCTACCAGAAGGCCGAAAGAATGCCCTTCGACAATGCATCAAACGAAATCAGAGGAAATTCATTGAGTGGTCTTCATACAAGTCTACCTTCAGATACGTATTTCACAGAGATCTGAATCCAGGCAATTAAGCAATGGTCACATTCGTCCATAAATTTTCCTTTCAGTCTGTAAATACTTTATTTATTTCCCCTTGAAACTTCTCTTTTCTGCCTGTCTTTGAGATGTGATTATTGTGAATAAGACGATGATAATTTCTTGTTTGCCACGCTATGCGCTTTGACTGGGCATTCTGCGTGCTGAACATTAATGGCCTTCAGAATGGATTGGAATGGAATAGAAAAAGACTTTCTGGAGTTCTTTTCAGTGTAATTTGATGTGATGTCACGGTAAGCGAGTTTTACATAAAGAACAAAATGAGAACCTCTCATACATCTACTAATTAGATAAAAGTGGCCTTCAATTGTTACATCTTAGAATTACCAAAATGCATGGTTTGAAGGGAGAGTAAATGCTTCAAGTATTAATCTTTTAAATTTTGACTTTTCATCTTAGCTTGTGCTTGATAATAAAAGAATTTAAAACTTACACATATTTTGTAACAGGAAAAGATAATACTTAGTGGCCATGTAATTTACAAGATGACGGTTGAGATGATATACTAATCAAAATTAATGTTTATGACATGAAAAATAAATACAAACACAAATGTCATCTCCATAAACTCATAAAATAATATAAGGAATACCAAATCTTCATCGTTCTTGTATTAAAGCTTTCTTATTATATTAGAGCCATTTAAATTCAAGAGCTAAAGCAATTATTTTTTGAAAGTAAATACAACTTATTATTTTATATAAAACCTCTTAATTTTGACTTTTCCTCTTAGCTTGTGGTTGATAAGGAAGAATTTAGAAGTTACACATATTTTGTCGTTAGTTTTCCCGAAAAGATAATATCGAATGCCCATATAATTTATAAGATAGCGGTTGAGATGATATTTTAGTCAGGACTGGTCGATGTTTATGGCGTGCAAGATTAACATAAATACAAATGGCATCTACGTAGACTCGTAGAATAATAGAAAAAATAACCATCATTACCGTATTAAAGTTGTTTTATCAAGAGTTAAACAATTTTTTCCAAATGCAAATGCAACATTGTTATTTGATATACAATCTCTAAAATGCAAGACTTTGAAAAAGATAACATCAATTATTGTTAGAACCATACAAAGATATTTTTCCACGATGAACATTAATGTTAAGGTGATATTACAAAATCTATCATATAATCGCTTGTTAATATGCAAGAACCATGTATTTCATAATGCCTCTAAGATTGTAATAATACAAAACTTAAAAAGTGAATCCTGGGAGATGCATATTTTTCATTTTTAAATTATAATGATTATATACAAAATTTGCTTGAATTTTCTATAAAATACGCGTATCCTCCTTTATAGTATACCATTTTCACTTTTGTCCATATCCTCTGATTGGGTTTACAAAAGAGTATTGCAAAAGAACAGAACTAAATCAGAAAATAAATAAATACTAATAACAACAATAATAATAATCTGAGTTATAATTGCATTACAAATAAATCAGAAATAGCAAGAGAAAATAATGGTGAACTAAATTAATTTGATTACGAGAGATTGATTAGTAGGTAATAGTTGTTCTAGTACATAATAATTGTTATTTTCAAAAAGTTAGATGGGAGACGGCGATGGCCGGTGCAATGGCGGTCCAGTGGCTGGCGAAACGGGTGATGATGAAGCCGCAGCCACCATCCACGGCTATGACGACCTCCGCCTCCTTCTTCGTCTCGCCATGGCTGCCTGTGGTCTGCGGGGGGCGATAGGAAGGGGAAGCGTTTCCGAGGGACGTACGGGAACGCCAGATCCAAGTAGGACAAGAAGATCGAGCGGATCGAGGTTCCTCCCGCCACTCCATGGCCCCTCCTCCCTTCAAGCACGTCTTAAGCAAAACCCGTTGCCAAAAGACAATGTCCGTGTATGTATTACCCTTTCTCCTCCTACATTCATGATTGGTATGTACCTTGTTGTTCAAGTAACGTTGGGCCTTCTCCTTTCTTTGGGGTAAAAACAATTTTTCGTATTTTCTGTCTTTTCACTCTCTAGTATCTGCGGATGTGTTTTGGGCGTTCCTTGGGTAATGCTGATTGTTGGATGCTATACAGTTAAGGAAAGTAGGGTTTTGGGCGATAAAGTGGGATGTCCATGGAATGCGATATTGATCGGAAGAGTAAATTGAAATCCATGTATCATGCACGCTATGTGTGTCTTTTTAATAAAATTTTGGTGTATTGAATGCAGAAAGCAAGAAACCATGTATTTATCATTGTTTTTACGGAACATGCCGATCTGGTCTTCTTTCACAATGAACTGAATGAAGTAATACATGGAACTGCCGTAAGCTGTTGATGGCCGAATTAGTTGACTGTTTTGGGACGACATCTACGTCACATTCCGAATCAGCTGAAGATTTCAAGTCTCTGGAGGTCATCCTAATTTCAAGTTCTGCGTTAGTCGTTATTTGCATTTTTTTAAGAGCAGTATCTATGTATGTGTATTGAAACTTTACCTGCATTCCTTAAAAGTTACTTTTAAGGACAAGCATTGGTACCTTTACATAGTTAAGCTTCTTCTGCAATTCTAAGAAACACTGTTATTCAGGGCATTCAACTATCGCCTTTGCTTGCAAAGATGACACAAACTTGTCTACTCACAAAGCAGACTTTGCCGTGACTGTAGGTAAAGCGGGACGATTACTTATGGTAGCTTCTAACCATTGGCCTCGACTGAGGTAACTTCTGAGTCTCCCCAGGTACGAATTCTCTCCCTTGCTAAATCTGCCTGCAACATGTATGCAATGTGCCATGTTAGTGTGCAACCTGGCTAGAACCATCAGTGATGTCCTGTAACATTCTTCTTTTGTGAAAAGATTTACCTCCTCCCTCCAATCAGTTCGTAGGGTGATAACTGTGAGGATAATGGTTTGCAAAAGGATTCCCAGAAGCACACCGCACCACAATCCCTACATTATATCATATTTCAGGCATACTAAAATCTTAATTGCAAGATAAAACAAGGGAAAAATGTTATTTTTTTTGCCCCCTCGCCGGTAACTACAATGGATTTGGCAAGATATGCTTAGAAATGCACTAATTTAGGTGGATGTTTAGGCCGTGGAGATGCCTAGGTGTGATTTGCGGTTGGGTAATTATTCATCTTATTAAGAATCCAAGTATGTTAAGTTTCAAATTTTTTCAAAAGAGAAAAACTTGATAATTGAAATACATTTCAATGTTACTGTTGTCTATGATTAATGATGTGATGTTAATCTTACTAATATTTTTATCTTTTGAACATTTTAATGTTTTTTAGGGTTAGTTGAGTTAGGAATACATATCTACATCTATGCATAAATTACATTGAATAATATATAACATAAATAGAAATACATTGAATAAATTTTAAATTTTTTATCTAAATTCGTATGCTTAAAAACCATGAGTGCACTTATACAAAAAAAAAGCCATAAGTGCAAGGGTGGTTTGAAAACATATTGCTGGTCTGCGAATAGGTTCTTTGAAAACATTGTAATCATTAACATACTTAAGGAGGCGTAGATGTTTGATTACCTCCAAGCCCATATTGAGTTTGAAACCCAAAATGACAGCAACCACCATACCAACCAAATAATAGCAACCAATGTTTATGTAGGCAATGGTAGCTTGCCAACCAGCTCCAACGGCAACACCTAACAACAGAAGATAATATGTAAGCTTAACCAACAGCAGCAAGCTTAATTGGTATTTTTCTTCTCTTGTATAGGTTTCAAGGGAAGAAAGTTTAGGCTTGAGTCTTGACAAAAATACTACTATATCACAAAAAAGAAAATATAGCTTAATTCTGTCTAAATTATCAAGAAACTAATTTAGTGAATCATGAATAGGAAATTGCTCAAAAAATATTTCCTTCAACCATCATTAGAGTCACCTTATGCCTTAAATAATGTTTAACCTTTACAAGTACAGAATTGCAAGCAACAACTGCCATCTTGATCAAATCATCTAAGTTAATTTTCTATTATCTTATCTTTAATTAAAACAATTCCTATTTTATTTCTAATAAATTTTTTTGTTAATGTATCCCTTATGGTATTATCATTCATTCATATAAGTAGTTGTATTTCTTCTCTTGTAAAGGTTTCAAGGGAAGAAAGTTTAGGCTTGAATCTAGACAAAAATACTACTATATCACAAAAAAGAAAATATAGCTTAATTCTGCCTAAATTATCAAGACACTAATTTAGTGAATCGTGAATTGGAAATTGTTCAAAAAAAAATTTCTTCAACCATCATTAGAGTCACCTTATGGCTTAAATAATATTTAACCTTGACAAGTACAGAATTGCAAGCAACAACTGCCATCTTGATCAAGTCATCTAAGTTAATTTTCTATTATCTTATATTTAATTAATCCAATTCCTATTTTATTTCTAATAAATTTTTGTTAATGTATCCCTTATAGTATTATCATTCATTCATCTAAGTAGTTGTATTTCTGCAATATTAACTATTTGCAGATGCATAATTCGTATGATTGCATGTAGCCTGGCATAAAAAAGGCTGCCAACAGACGTACCTGATAGAATTGGTTGTATACTGCTGAGGAAAATGGAGGCACTTAAGAAAAGTGCAGCTCGACTGACTTCTTCCATCACTGTTTTGTCGCCTGTAAAAAGAACTGGAAAGTCTTTCCTTGTTAGCAAAACTATAAGTGCAGATGTGTTTTGCAAAATCAGCGACATCATCACTGCGACGATTACTGAAAACTTGGCTGCTTCCGGTCGTCCCGCACCCAGCTCATTTGAGACCCTCACACTGACAACCACAAAGAATAATAGCAAGACATTGTTGCAATTGACTGAAGACATCTGGCTTCCTGATATTTTCTTGCTTGTAGATGAATAATTTACCACACGATTCTAATGAACTGATCAGTGGCTGGTCATCCAATACTATATATAAATGTTATGCGCATTTGGTTTAGAAATAGATGTTACGTTACAACAGTTGCAATGGGAATTGAGACAGGACTAGTGTGAAGTGGTCTGTGGCAAGACCTTGAAATCACCTTATAGCTGTAATTAGTCCAAGTGGAATCATGAAAAACCATCCCTCCACGTTCACGCTGCAGAACACAGTAATGAAAGTAGAATTCAAGCCTATGGTAACAACCCAAGTTCGTTTCACGCCCATAAATGAAACAAAAGAAGCCACAACTCACCATATGGAAGCTGCATCAACTGCTATTTCCGGGTTCTCCAGAAGGCCAGCCAGCACAACGAGAACCATGTAGGTCCAATATTCCAGACTGCAAACAATGCAACTGGTGAGACCCCAATGACAACTCTAAGATAGAGCAGAAAACCCTGTCTTCAAGTCGAAAGCAAGAAGAATATAAAGGGTAGAAACAGAATTATTTCATCATGGAGGAATTTGAACTACTGTAAATGAGACTTTACTTGATATAAAAGATAAAAAGTAGTTGGAGGAGATATATGACAAACCACAACATGACAGCAGAAGCCAGGGACAGCCCAATGAAGGGGCCGAGGTCAGTGAAAGCCATCCGGGAGAAGCCTGTCCAAGAATCCTTGCATGTACCACACATGACATAAGCAGCCTGACTTCCAACGGTCACCACCCAAGAAAGATTCAGAGTGATTGCAGCGCCCACCAGCCCCATTCCCAGCTTCATTATGCAGAGCCAGCTCCAGAATAGGTGCAGAAGCAGGTTGAATCCCGAAATCCACATCATGGCCATGACCTTGCTTTGGGCCTGAAGAAACTTCTGAATGGGAGACTCTATGGCAAAGCCGAAAAGCTCCGGTATCATCCATAGAGAGAACTTCCCTGCAAGGTCTGCGATGTCTTCACTTTGCCCCAGGAATTTCAGGATTGGTGCGGCGAATAGGTAGGGGATGGTGAGAAGGCAGGCTGTGAAAAGCAGGATTATCCATGTTCTCTGCAGGTAGATTCCCAACTTGTCCATTTTCCCAGCTCCATATGCTTGCCCACATAGAGTTTCCAAGGCACTCCCCATGCCAAGCTGAGAAGCACATGCAAAAACAGAAGAGGTGTTATGGTTATAGGCTTAAATTTGATGGGGAGAGGGGAGTATGGGGGATTTAATTCATCACCATGATGCCAAATCCAAAGCCGGAGACAACGAGGTTCTGGATCCCAACAGCCGCGAGCTCTAGGGTACCAACGTGACCGACAAGCGTCTGCGTGACAGAGCCCATGGAGTACTGCATGACCGATGTCATGATTGCCGGACCGGCTACATGCCACAGCAGTTTGATCTCCTTCCATGTGTCGTCCCAGAGAGAACAAGGAATAATAGTACAGTGTTTCTTCTCCTCCTCTTCCTTTTTCAGCAGTGGAGAGGACTCCATGAAATTAAGTCGTTGTGGAGGGAGGACTGAGGAAGCAAAATGGATCTGGTGTCGAGGATTATTTGTTATTGTGTGTCATTCCGTGTTTGCACGGCTGTGCAATGTGGTGGCAGACATCCATGAGTTAGTCGGTATTGCCATGTTTGGATTCTTCCTGGGTCTGTAGCCGAAAATCTGCGTCAAAGACACATGGACAAGAAGTAGATTATCTCGAGGTGGAAGCCCAGAGTCCTCTACCTTATCTTGGTTGCAAGCTGCCATGTCCTTGAAGATGGATGAAGTTACCAAACCTTTTTATGAGTGTACCTCATTAAATAAAATAAACAAACATGCATGTTCAAATCTGCGATCATGTAGATAGTGAGAAAACAACTCACCATCTAGATGCATCGGTAAGCGCGGATGGAGTTGAAACTTAGGAAGCATTTGTTTTGAAAATCTTTTAATTCTTTACATCACGGAGTTATACTGTAGTAACTCCACATGTCAGAATTTTACTATCATACTTCCTTTTTCTTGAATATTGCATGGTGATGGAAGCAAGAATCTTTAAAAGGTCTATCTTTCTAAGGAACGCATTCATAATTTTCAATATCTCATAACCACCGTCGTCTTTCCCGTCACAAGACCACGAGATCAGCTGATGACATGACAAATGTAAGCCGTTTTCCTTTTTGATATGGTTGGCCTTTATACATCTTACACTGTCGTAGTTTGCAGATTTCTTATGGGAGCTTATTTCGAGTTGTTAGCATACGTCGTAATAAATCATGGCCACTGTAATCTGAATGAAACGTAAAACAAGTTTAGTTTTATTAAATGGAAACATTTGAAAAGCCTTGCCATACGAAATTCTTAAAAAATTTGACTCGTTTCCATGGCCCGAATAAGTGGTTGAACATTGCCCCATTGTAGTTTGGAATCTGGCTTCTTCCCAGTTAACTGAAGAGGCACATCTAACCGAGGTGGTTCCTGCATAAAAACAAATACAAGATTATGGCTTGTCATAATAAAAAGATTTGCCACAGGAAATTCGCATTTAACTGAAAATTGGTTTTCAAGTGGTGGTAACCATTCAAAACATTTATTAGAGAAACGATTATACGTAGATATTGGACAAGGTAGAGGAAAGGAAAGCCACTGAGAAAATTGACTGCCGCAAAAGGCGAACAATATGTACATTAAAGATGAATTTTACATAAAAAATTAAGTTGGTTAATTTCAGACTAGAGAGCTTTCAAAATTTTATAATCGGTAGTGCATCGAACCATCCTAACTCTAGGGGAAAAGCATTTCACACAATACCCCTACTGTTATGTAATATATAAAAAATAGAAAACAGAAGATAAAAATGAAAAAACAAATACAACAGAAAATGGAAAAAATGCGTCCAAAAATGGAAATGTATTGAAGCTCTATTGAATAGTACTCCGGATGAAATTGACAAGTAAAATGGAGAAAAAACTTCAAAGAACTCACCATGCAGCGAATAAGGGGCCAATTTATTTCATGGAAGAAAGGATGTCGTTTAATCTCATTAGCACCAGAAATTGACCCTAAACGTTTATTTGGATCCCTTTGCAGTAACCCATGGATTAATTGCCTTCCTGCAAGACTGACCTGCCGATTGCATTAGCAACAAGTGAGCAAGATAAGAAGACATCTCTGAGTTACCCTAGGAACCATAACCTTGATACCTCAATGCTGCTTGGGAATGCGAGGTCCTTGTGCAGAATGTTGTAAAATGTCCACTGCCTATTTTTCCCCCTGAAAGGCGTGCGCCCATACATCATCTCGTACAACAAAATTCCTACGTGAAAAAGCAAGAATGTTCCAGATCAGCAAACTAGAGATCTGAAAACTGCCAGCACTAGAAAACTGGGTTGTTTGTTGGTTGCCAAAAACTCTGAGAAATAAATTAATATTCTCTCTACTCAATCTTTTGGAGAAATTATTGTTGATAAAACACATGCTAGTATACTCAAGGGTGGAGAGGACATTGACAGGTTCTTTTGTTCAAATCGTAACTGATCCTGGTCACGTCTATCATGCATTTATACTATAATACATTGAATATCCATGGGCAACTTAAAACAAAACTATACCACTGTAATTTTGAAATAAACGTATTGAAAAAAAATAAAAGGTCCAATTTCTGCAACAACCTCAGAAAAAAGAAATGCTAAAGAAAACAAGTAGACAAAAACCAGCCAACCAGTTACAAGGCAAAAAAAATGAAATTAAAATTTGGGTTTATCATACAGCAATGATTCTTCCTTTTTGTTCTTAATAATAGACTAGTGGATTAGTGGGTGAGAGAACTATGAAAATTAGAATGCATAGCGGTTGTAGCGTATGATGACAGTCCACCTAGAGCCCACCAATCAATTGCACCAGTATGACTTGCTCCTGTGATTATCTCCTGCAAACATGTAAAGCTCAACTATTATAGTAATAACAAATGGTATAATAACAAGAAAATTGGAGGTTCAATATATGGTGTATACATAAATACAGATCTCACATGCCACATACAATATATACAAGGATCATGATTGTGTCTAATGCCTTTTAGTTACTGTCTAGTATACCAAAAAATGATTTACAAGCCTGAAGGACAGCATATCATAATAAGTGTCGGATTTTCCTACCTGGAATTTCTAACAGATTTTCTGCCAAACTAGAAGTGTTTCCTCCAATCTTTTCATGGAATTATATTCGTTCTGATATTTGACTTTATCAGTTGGAACTGGAACTTAAAATAATTGTTTACTACTATAATCATTTTCGTTCATGGAACAAGCATTTTAGAGGGCCTATGGAATAAGTAAGCATTCTGACTTTATGTTAATGCCAGAGATTCGATTGTTTGTACTACCTACTGTATATGATTTAATTTTTCTCGTTAGGCTTTCTTTTTTATCATTAATCAGGGTATAACCAAAAATATCTCCAGGTAGAAATAACATTGCTCTGCAGAACTTCCACAACATTCAACGAAATGAAATAAGAATAATAAAAAGAAAATAACAATTCACGTACAGGAGCTATGTATTCTTCTGTTCCAACAAATGAATTTGACTGGCTACTAGGTTCTGCAACGAAGGTTGGAGGTTGCACATTTTTTAATTTTCTTCTCTTCCTTGGCAATGGATGTCTTAACACCTATGTAAATGTACATATTACAAAAATAAGCACAATCAAAGTTCTTATAGAAAGCAATCGAAGATGACAATCCTATTGATAGCCCTCAACATCAAATACCTGAGGTTTACAGTATGTCAAAAATGAAAGATCAAAATCAGCCAGCACAATATGCCCATCTTTCTGAAGTAAAATGTTTTCAGGTTTCAAGTCACGGTATATAATACCTGTAAAAAAAGAAATTTATTCATAACAAAGCATGATATGTCATATTTCAGTCATAATTGATGATACAAATAACAGAAATTTTTATCTTATTTTATTGCTGGAAATGGTTGCAAACATAATGTACCGATAGAAATGAATAATGAAGGTTAAATGTCTACTTTTGTTAATTTTTGATATTGAAATATTATTTCAATTTCAGTTCTTCCCATTGATCTCACCTTCAAAAGAAATCCCATCGATCTTGAATTAGGTAGAAAGCCTTCTCTATCAGCTGTTAAATTCAGCTTCATTTCTTGCTTTCATTGTTTGACAAGCTGATATTTATTTTTAATGTTGTTATTAAATTTTCACTCCTTATCTTGACTTTGTTGAAATGATTCTATTCGTACATAACCAAACAGTGGTTACACAGCTAGGCTTTTTTTTCAATAATAATAAATTTCTTACCATTTGCAGAAAAAACGAAAGACGGAAACAAGTTGTAAAGGTTGATTCACGGTAAACACTGAAGAGATCATGTTTTGGGCATCAGTTTCATGTTGGATGTGGATCCTTCCAAAATGGAAAATGTGTTGGTTGTCTGGAAAACATAGTTAAACATCTACGTCCAGTATGAACTATGATTCTCATTTTTGATGCTCTAAGTTTCTTGTTTGCACAGCCGCGAGAATGAAATTAAATTATGAAAAAACAAAGAGGCCGACAAAAGTCCTAGGCTGACTTAAAAAAACAATACAACAAAAAGCCATGGGTTTCAAACCGGAAACCTTAACACAGAGAAAAGACAATCTAACTCATGATTACTTGCAAAGTAGTGATTAATTAGTGAAAATTTATTGTTAAACTTATATATTAAAGTATTTAATTTTTTCTCTCAATATGGTAGACATGTTAATAACTAGTGAAAGCATAACATAGGCTACAAAAGAAAAACAATCCTAAACAATCTTAAAAAGTGGTTTGAGATATGTCCTACGAAGAACTACTCACTCCAAAGCATCGGATAGGAAAAAACAATCTTTGATAAAAATCTCAATAATTAGAAAATGATGTCTACAAATAGTATGATATTTTTAGTATATATTTTACATTTTAAACTTACGATTGAAATTTTATTTTTTTCAGTCATTATCTTTGAAAAGAGTTATCTTTGCATCATATAATACAGCATGTGCATTCCACTCGTAAGTTCTGAAGTACCCAAATAAATTCCAACTGATCAAGGAAATATTACTGAATGCTTCTAGAGAAATTTTCTAAATTTTCAACATAGACAATTAACAATGCAACAGCTCAAAAAGATACTGAGATAAGTGCTTTTTGAACGTATTGTAGTTGCAGCTGAAATTTGGGGAAAAAGCACCTAGGCAATGAAGGTACTCCAAACCTATCACAACCTCCGCAGCATAAAACCTGAAAAATATAACTAGTGAAAGCATGACATAGGCTACAAAAGAAAAACAATTAATTCATCAAATGTAGAATTCTATAAAAGTGTATGAAGATGGTTTTAAAACAGAAAAATTAACATCTGACTTTAGTGACAAAATTACAAGTTCTCAACAGTGTTGGCATGTAGTTATACAATAGACAATTTCTTCCTCCAATTTTATCAAGTACAACTAAATTCTAACATTTTGACTGAAACTTAACAAAGATACATCTGTAAGTGGCAGCAGATTCTGTTTCATGACATGGCCTTAAAATATACAACAATCAAAAACTTAGTCCAACCACTTGAGTTTGGCAACATGAATCCTTCATTTCATCAGATTATATAATTTTTTAAATATTTTTTACTATTTCTACCCAAGTAAATTTTAATCTTCCTATATCCTTTTTAGTTTTCCTAGATGTATCACCCTTTCCTTAAGGTACATCTATAGGGTTTTGCACAGACATAATCAAAATAATCTAAGACAATTTCCTCTCAATTTGTGTTTAATTGGTACAATTGCTATTTAATTTTGAATGAAGTCATTTCTTGAAACCTCTTGTCCTTAACATTTGCACCTTTGCAATGCTTTTACGTGTGTAACTCATTGCCTCAAAAATATATTCATCATAAATGAGCATATTTGATATAACAGTAAATTCATTAATCCTATTACAAAGATTAGTCACATGAATCCTTACAGTCGATTTATTTATCCAAAACTGAATTTTTCATTGAATTACATAATTTATATCTTTTTTACTATATCTAACTAAATAACTTTGTAGTCTTCTTCTACCTATTTTAATTTCACTTACATTAACTGATTCTCTTTCTGTTACAAGCACATCTACAGGCCTTCTATGAGCATGCTCAAATCACTTGTGATTCAAAGTAGCTCAACCATTGGCTCAATGAGTTTTTAAAAATGATGACATCATTACTTAGTGAACCTATCAATAAATTGTCTCCAACATCTTTTGAAAGTTGACAAATGGTTTGAACCCATTTTCTTACTGAATTTTGAAGATATAGGTATATTAGATTATAAAAGTTATAACAAGTAATAATTATTATAGTTTCTTATAAAAATTAAGTATAATAAATACTACTACATACTTTTAATGGTCATAAGAGATCTGAATCTCTAAGTTAAGTTTTGTAGGCTTTTTAATTTTTTTGATATATATAAATATAGGTAAGACTTTGGTTCTTTCAGAAGCACTAAACATGTTAATGCTTAAAAGCTGCTTTCAATGTAAGAGGTTTTTAATTAAAAATCCAAACCAATGAAGTTGATCAAATTTCAATTGATTTTAATGATTATATGTTTTGAAATAGATGACAACAAAATAAAGCATCCAAATTATCCAAAAATACACACTTAACTTGATAGATATGATTTGCTTAGAATTGTGTTTTTATGTTATAAATCAATCCAATGATTTGGATTTTTTAATTTGAAACCTCTAATCCAATACCAAAAACTAGCTTAGAAGCAATAACAACTTGGGTGCTTATGAAAGCATGCAAGTCCACCACTTGTTCAATCCGGTTCAACAAACCAGCACAGTTCGCTTTCAAAAACAATGGTTCTTTCTATGGAAACTATGCATTAATTAAGGTGCAGTTTCAGATAAGCAACTGATTTAGATTTATCCAATCAATTACTTGGAAGTTTTTGCTTGTAAAATAAGCACAATAAAGTAATAGATTAACAAAAATAATGAATGAAATAGCTTCATGCTGGAAGGTAATAAAATAAGCTAATTGAATAATAAGAAAAAATAAAAATGTACAACAGAATCAGATTTGTCACTTGAACAACAAAGAAGAGTTATTTGGTTAGAACCTTGCAGCTTCTTCTCTAAATACCTTCATAGGTTGGTTGTCTAGCAAAGCAAAGAGTTCTCCACCAGGATAAAATTCAGTTATCAAACAAACATGAGTAGTTGTCTGAGAATAAGGAAAGCATGTGATTAAGGACAAAAGAATAGAACCGACCATCAGTACTTGGAATGCATAATGTACACTTGCATATAATCTTTTTAGAGAATAAAACAACCCAACAACAAGCTTTATTCAGTTTGAATCCCTATCATCATCCATCACAAAACCATCATTACACAGTGATATAGAAAGCATGATCAAATATCACACAAGCTGGTGAGTGATGGTTTCATCAACTCATCCAAATCCAACTTCCCAATATGAAATTTGACTTCTCAACCAATTTCAGTGTTGGACCAGCAAGTATCAACATCCTGCTGATCTACATTGGTAGACAGCAGAACTCCAATGTTTATTTTCTCATTAGTTTTCAAATTACATCAAGCATTGCCAATCAAGTAACAACAAAAATTTTAATATGATGATGATGACGATGAAGTTTTGGTTATGTTTTCTATTTAACAATCACTTCTGACATTTCAACTTATGCATGTTTTACTTTCTATTTATTTTGGAGGAATCAAAGTCCAATACGACGTGGATCACTTTAGGATAGTATCTAAGACCACAATTATTAGTCCAGTCAATTCCTGATTTAAGATCAGTTATAGAATGTTCAAAATTCAACCACCAAGCTAATACAATGTATTAGATATCAGACGAAAAAAGGCCTTATTGTGCCCAGTGGTTATACAATACAAAGTTGTAAAACATAGCAAAAACAAAATGAAGTCTGCGAGTTTCTGTTGGTGGTGCACAGGGAATGATATCAATGAAAATAACATCTACCTGAAAAGAAGCATAGAGTGTCGGAAGAAAAGGATGATCCAGAAGTGAAATGACTGCCCTTTCCATACATGCTCGGTGGACCTGCACACACCACTTTCGAAAATATCAGCATTTCATTATGGAAGTTTTTTCTTTTTAAGAAATTAAACACAGATATCATGCTTCAAATCCGAAGAATTTGCAGTTCATTATCAGACTTCATGTGTTGGAAAAGTTTCTACAAAGCATGAATTTAACTATTTTTGATGCAGCTCAATTTTGTTCAAGTAACCAACTAGGCCTATTTTACTGCAAATCTTGTATGTACTTCTTTAACAGCATCTTAGGAACTGAATTATCAAATTACAAAGTACAAGTAGTTAAAACAGTTAAGAGAAAAGGTTTAATGGAAGAAAGAGATTGTGTCTTACTAAGGGAAAATGAAGGATAATTTTAAAGAGAGACTAAGTACGACCAATGAACACATAGGGAACTCTAATAAACATATAGGAAACTTCAACAAACATATAGGAAATCTTAATGAACATATGAGAAACCTCAATGGACATATAGAGAACACCAACAGGCATGCTGGATTAACAACACTTAAAAATACTTAATGATAATTAACTTTAACACTCTCTCTTAAGCTAAAGAGTACAAATTAAATAAACCCAACTTGTTACATAACTTGTTGAAAGAGAAGAGACTTAGATACAGGAACTGTGATTATGCAGCATGAGATTTGAGCATCGATTGAGATGGTGAAAGAGGAACCAAACCACCTTTCATACAACCTTTCTTTTCTATCTTGCATACCTAACACCTTACAACAATATAAAGACCACGAGAACCACTCCAATGATGTGACAACTCATACGCACAGAGTCCAAAGCGACAACATACAATGAGCAAAATATAAAGAAGGAAATGCCATAAATAGCAAGACACAATGACATCGAAGAGGTACTTCTCCCTCAAAGGAGTAGATGGCATATGATTAACAAGATATGCAATAATAAACACCACATCAAACCATAAATATTTAGGAATCTTCATATGAATAAAAAGAATAATAATAATATTAAGAAAGTGACAATACTTATGTTCAGTAATATCATTCTATTAAGATGTATGAAGACAAGTGATTTGGTGAATAATGCCAAGAGAGACATATAACGACTAAAAATTAACACCCACAAATTCCAAAGCATTATCAGTACATAAGCATTTTGGAGTAACATCAAACTGGTTTTTAATTTTAGCAAGAAAGTATTAAATAACAATGATAATATATTGGCAATCTTTTAATAAATAAACCTAACATACACAAGAATAATCTTCAACAAAAGCAATGTAGTATTGGTAACCAAAAATTGACACAACATGATTTAACCCTCAAATATCACAATAAACAAGATTGAACATTTAATGACTAAGGGCAAGATGGTTGCAAGAAAACGAAGATCAACAATATTTTCTCAACTGGCACGACTCACTAAAAATCAAAAGAGATAATCAAGGTAACGTTTGCTGAAGTTTCTAACGAGAAAGGTGCTCTAGGCGATAATGTCATAACATAAAGGAAGTGGAGGAACAATCAAATGACAACAAGGCATGCAGACCACAACTAGGTGTATTTCACACAAGGGTATAGACTCAATCACTACCTTTACACCCCAAACCAATCTTCGCCCCCATTCAAAGGTCCTAAAAGGTGTATTAAAAGAGAAAAAGATTACAAAGCATGAAAGTTGAACAATAATAGTATTAATAGAAAAGAGATTAACAGGTAATTCAAAAACATAAAAGATTTGATCAAGATAAATATCAAAGGTGACCTAAACAGTCCTTCTACTAAAAACCCTATATGCATGACCATCTACAACAAACACACTGCAAAAGTTCGATAGTTGTTGTATTCGGTCAAATAAGGAAGAACAAACTATCATGTGCTAAGGGACTCCTAAGTCTATAATCTAATAACCTATATTCTCCCTAGCTACCATGGTGGAACCAATACTTGAAAAAGTGAAGGCTAATGCTATAGTAGCTTGAGTAGTGGTGGTCAGTAACTACATTTGTCTTTCAAATTTTGCTTTTGCGATCTTCACCATAGGCGTGTCACCAAAAGTGGTGACTGTGATGGCTTAAGATTCAAGTAGTTCAATAACAGCTCTAGCCTAAGCAAGTTTGTTATACTTGTCCCAACACTCGTCTAATCAAATGATGGTATTTTGGTTTATCTCTCCCCTCTCCACCACCTTTACCACGACTATAGGAAGAGGATGCAACTAAAGCAATACTGTTAGTGAGTAAAGGAGCAACAGGTATAGCAGTAAAAATCTGTAAAACCTTTGCAAAGGATTCTTCTAGATTTGACATTTGATCTGGACCAAGCACTTACCCGTAGATCTGGGAACTCAAATTGAAAGACAACCTTGTAAGGAAGGCAACAACTGACATTTCTTCTTTGTACTGTCGACTAACAATAATATCAACGGTTGGATGTTGATATAGATCAAGCTCCTCAACAATTCCTTAGAGAACATTGTAATACTCTTGGGAACTTTGTTCAACTTGTCAAAAAGTGAACAATCTTTCATACACCTGAAAGGTTTCAGCAACATTTTTTTCATAACTATAAGTTTTCTTCAAGGATAACCAAATCTTCTGAGCAGAACGCATCATTGAGACACTATAACTAATAGTAAGCTCTATGCTAGCAAGGAGACAAGAGACAATAGCAACATTATCAGCAAGTTAATTGCCATATGAATCAGATTTTTCATTTAAGGGATCATATGTCAAATTTTCTAACTTTTTGTAGGTAAGAACAATAGTTTCAAAGCTCTAGACTCACAAAATATAATTTTTATCATTAAATTTTTCTGAGACCGATACAAAACTGTGAATTAGAGAATCTTTGGAGGTCATTAGAACAACCAAAAAAAATAGCAATGTACCACCACTAGTTTATAAAAAACAGATACCAAAAACGAATGCTCTCAAAAGAGCAATCGAACAATCCCACTATAGAGGAAGACACAATAATGTACTGCATAAAGGGGAAAGTGCAACATAACAACTCAACTGGCAAGAAGGACAGAGAATTCCATGCCAAGATTTCTACAGCAACACAACTAGCAACACAGCAACCAATACAACTGATAGTACAACCAACACCAACATTAGCAAGGATAGCACACAGCAATCAAAGTTGCAATCAAGTCACATGCAAGGTCAACGATGCAACTGCAACATTGTTTCCCTCAACTGTAGGGAACAATAACGATGCAACCGACATAGCAAGAAGATGCACATGTGAAGGAGACAAATGGTCGTTGATGGGAGGATAGACAGATTGTGCAAAGACAAATGGATTAGTTGTAGCGGTGGTGGCATTCGACGAATAATAGAGCAACAAGGATCAAGAGAAACAATGGTCAATGAGATGGTAGAGGAGCCCTAAACAGAACCTAGCTCTAATACCATGTGATTAGTAAAGGAATTTTTTATTCATTAGTTGGAAAAGAGTACATATAGGTTAGGGCTTTTATATGGATCCATATATGGGTAAAAAGAGGATTCATTTAACTAAGCCACTAACAACAAATAAGCTGATACATTCACAAAAAGGTTGATAAACATCAAGCTCGTCAAGGAAAACTTGCAATCAAGTATAAAAGTCATGGATGATCTCATTGTCTTACCTATGGTTCAAAAAGGTTTCATATACTTCACAAAACTTAAATATATTCTATTCATTCTCATGTGTCATATAAATTCTCCCAAATCCAATGAGTAGAGCAAATCTAAAAGCTCTTCACGATATACTCATTAACACTATTGATGAGTCATGATACCACTATAACATCGGTCACCTATCAATCTACATAGGCCTTTAACTTGACATCAAAAAGATTTTCAAAGAAATGAGTCTCTCACCAATGTAATATAACGAAGGCCTCAAAAGAAAAAACTCAATAATAATAGTTAAACTCATTAAGTTTAACTCTAGTGATCACAAGTTTGAAGGAATTCATCAATGTATTAAAGGAAGATGATGATGATATCATCAAAGCTTCAACAATAATTGTCAAAAAGAGAAATGACATTAAGAGAATTTGGTGAACTTGAGAGTCGACCTACCCGATGCCCTATTCAACAATGTCTTCACAGGAGTGTGCAAGATCTAAAGTTGACCTTCAACCGTATATGACTCTCATATCAAGAAAAATGTTAGCATCAAAGAAGACCGTCAAAAATCTCAAACTCTAACAAACTTTGCTTTGATACTAAGTTAAGAGAAAATGTTTAATAGAATAAAGAAATTGTGTATTACTAAAGGAAAAGAGGTCTTCTTATAGAAAAGTCAAGTACAACCAATGAATACATGAAGAATCTCAATGAACGTATAAGGAACTCTAACAAGGCACATAAGAAATCTCAATGGACTTATGAAGAACTCCAACAAACATATGGTAAACCCCAATAAACATATGGAAAACTCTAACAGTCGTGTTAGAATAATAACACTTAAAAATACTTAATGACACTTAATGATAATTAACTCCAACAAAAACTTTCTATGACCAAGCTATCAACTAAACATGCACTGGATTAAATGAGTGTAATAAATGCTTTTAAATTAATAAATAATAACCATGTCTGTTACAACCAACATAGATGTAGAACTTCCACTGATCTAAATCCTAGGAAATGAAGCTAGCAGGTATACCAGGTATAGAAGGATTCCATAAGAAGGGTTATGTAGAGAAAGGAAAGAGGGTTCAGAAATAAAGGTAAGAAGAGACAAAATGTGAAAGTGCATCAGGACAAGTAAGAGATCAGGTTTTGTTGCTTCTCATGGTAGTAGTTAAGGGTGAGCTGTTCAAATAATTAGAGTGCTTTCAAACTCTATTATATCAATGGCTCCACTATTGAGCTAGGGCCTACAGCTACCCTGTCCATGGCCAAGTCACGTCACTTGATCAGCTAGACAATCTGTTGTTTGTCTTACACTTGCTCAATCTAGACCATTCGACATCAAAGACCTTAGGTAAGCTTGGGCATGACCCTACCCATAAATCCTTTTCTTCCCAATATAACGGGTGTCCACAAGAAAAAAAGGGATAGACAATCAAGAAAATTCAAGTCCCTAAAAACATACACTAAAAGGTAAAAATCATCTTGAAGCAATTTGTTTTGTATAACCTTGTTATGGTTCAACATCAGTGATTTATCCATTGCCTTCATAGCATAGAGTTCACCAGAATCATGAAGCTTCACCAAATGAACGCTGCAAATAAGGCCAAAAAGCATATTTATGGAAAAGAAAAACAAAATTTCTGTGACAACAAAAAGAAAGATCTGTGTATGTCTTTAAGTTATTATATTACACTTGCAGTTGGTGACAATTTATGAATAACTAACTTTTTTGAAATTTGTGGCCGGAGCAAATAAATTCAATAATGGCACTTCCTTTCCTTGCAGTTGTACTCAAGAATTAAGATGGGTTAGCAGAGGTATTTAAGCAATTATTATTATCTCTTCTATAAAATATACTAATATGTAGTAGATATTCAGATCACTCAATTCTCAGTTTATGATTGCAAGGACAAAAGTAATCCCGTACACATTTTACATTCTACATCATCCTACTATATCTCAAAGTTACTAAAGCAAAATGTCAGATAATATATTTGGACCGCAGATATTTCATTACCATTAATGCAAGCAGATACTAAACAAGCCTCACGTTGCAGCTGCTCAACAAAAAACATTAATTGCATTGTAAAGATTTAAGTACCTTCAGGAGCATTAAGATCGCCAAGTTGTAGGTTTATCTAGGAAATTTTTAT
Source organism: Cymodocea nodosa (assembly GCA_036874045.1). NCBI lineage: Eukaryota > Viridiplantae > Streptophyta > Magnoliopsida > Alismatales > Cymodoceaceae > Cymodocea > Cymodocea nodosa. Next base: position 19,952,780 of record CM072339.1, on the reverse strand, counting down.
AAAATATTCATAAGTCACATATTTCCAAAAGAGAATGATGTGGGGTGGGCCCAGACCACTTTTTTCTCTCACCTGGTTTTAACCAATCAACACGCAGGGTGCATGAGTCATTAACTTTGGGCATTGCTGTGGTGCATATGGTAAAACCGCTCTCTTTTAGTATTTTAGAAGGTAAAGTGAAAAGGGGAAAGGAGAACCACACGTGAAGATAAAGAGCTAAGAGAGGGGGAGAGTGAGTGATGCATGAATCTTGTTAAAATAAATAAGATAAAATAAAGAGAGGAGAGAAAAAGGAGGAGAATAGAAAAGAATTTTCTAGAATAAAAAATGTGTTAAAAATGGTGAAAGTTGAGAGAAAAAAAGGAAAAGTACAAAAAAAAAGTCTGACCTGCTACACACAAATTGTACATCTAATTTAAATGGTGAAGAGTGCAGCAGAGTGGTAGTGGGGATGGCTTCCACCAAACAGAGGTGGAGTCCCAACAGTGACGTAGGATGGAAATGTTATAGAGGGAGAAGAAAAAAAGGAACCTAGAAATTATTTCATTTGAAAAAATTGTAAAAAAAAGGAATACCTACTGGAAATATCAAAGTGACAAATAGTATAGTTTATGGTAACACATTGATGCTTGTTGAAATCCAAGGTACCAAAATAAAAATCAAGCGTAATTTAAGGTACTAACGTACCATTAGGTAAATACCTTTGTTTTTGTGAATTCAGTACAAACTGGATATATAATTACAGCTGACTAAAGAAACATGATATTCCTTCCTTATACTACACTGTCCTATCCAGTATGACTTGCATAAAAAAAAAAACTTAACTAAAGTAATGAACAAACAACTTGATTAGCTTTATGATAGATAAGCTAATAAGTCATAAAACAATAATGCATAAAATGAAGTGTATCTAACATCATAAGACTCTTATCACTCAAATCATAACACCAATTACTTTAACCAAAAAAATGTTCAACCGTTTGTCCTAAAACAAGGGACAAATACCTTCCGGTATCACCAGAACCCAATGGTCTTATAGGCTTGAAGTGCTTCAGACCAATCTTCTCACCACTGCTAAGAATCTAAATATTCACAAAAGATCTGAAGTAAATCATATGCACTTAAAAAATTGTAGCAAGCTATTATCATAATCTAATAAGAAATTCCTCATAAGTGCAAATATTGCCCAATCAAAATAAAAAACCCAGCCCTTGGGATACCTTCCATTTGATGTAAGGAATCCACACGTGGCACTACTTAAAGAGTGGGTATAAAAAAGATTTCTAAATGATGTTAGCAAGATAACACTAGCAATTTATTTTTGGCTATGATTGATGACAGTGAAAACTTGACACAAAACAAATTGGTAGTTATAAATGATCTTTTATGTAAGGTCAAATTCTCTATCTTTTGTATGAATATAAGACTTTATCTTAACATGTCTTCTTACTTGTGGCGTTTTATATTTTTTATGCCTACAAGTGATCCACAACAAAAATGGGCTTTGATAACAAGTGAAAATCAACCTCAATATTAATTGCTAGTAAATGAAAGGCCCCCTTCATATAATGTCAAGTTCATTTTCTTTTCCATCGATGCAAGACTTTGTCTTAACATTCACTTCTAAATGAAAGTTTAATTCAAAATTAATTGGTAAGGAGAAGAGGAACCTTCTTCATATAAGGTCAAATTCTCTTTCTTTTTTACCAATGTGAACTTTGCCCAACACACTCCCTTGACTTGTGGCTTTTTTTATATTTTTTATACCTAGAAGTATCCCATAATAAAAATTAGCTCTAATACCAAGTGAAAATTCAACTCAAAATCAATTAGCAATAAATAAATGGTTCTCTTCATAAAAAGTTAAATTCTCTTTTTTTTTTCTATTGATGCAGGACTTTGCCTCAACACGTCTTCTCACTTATGATTTTTTTTTTGTACTTTATACCTACAAGTGGCCCACAATAGGAATAGACTTTGATATCAAATTCTCTATCTTTTATATTGATGTGGGACTTTATTTCAACAATGACAAAGAACATAATGTTCCAAGAACATCAACCAATCATTGGTTAAAAATTTCTAGTCACTTTCCTCAAAAAACTTCACATATACAAATTAATAATATGGAATTATGAATTTTATTTTTGACCATATTATTTTGTGAAAAATTGTCCAACACCAAGGACATGGATGCTTGATGTGATTGCTCATAACAATAATAGTAACACATTGTTTTCATTGAAGAAAAAACATAGGATTATTGACATGTCAGTTAAAAAGCACCAATAATTTATTGATTGGTAATTGGTATTCATCAATGTAGCATATTATTCTGAGTAGAAAGTTAAAAATACACATTGTAAAGTCTATAATATAAAATGTATGCTAAAACTTATAGACAAATTTTAAATCTGCACTGTCCAAAGATATCCACAATCAAATAAGTTTTCATAAATAAGAAAAGCACCTTCTGAATAGCAGCCCAAGAAGGTGTATACTTCATATGGGGCCTTGGTGAAACAACTTGTGAATGAAGCGCCCATAAATCTTCTGGACTCTAGACAACAAAACTATTGCAGATAAGAAAAGAAAAGAAGAAACCACATGGAAAAAATCACAGTTATTGCACAATCATCATTATGCCTCACAGGATGAAAACTTTTGTATTTCCCTCCAAGCACCATGTATACAGAATTCTTCATGCAACCATTCTATAAGGAAGATCTCATAAACCAAATAACCTACAATTCAGTCTCAAATTTATCAGACCATCCTAATTTATAAATTAAATTGGTTTCGGCCAATTAAAAAATCAGAATGTTCCCGTGGTTTAGACTATTTTGCAGAATTGTATCCCTATGTAATAACAATGCATAGAATATGCTACAAATTTATACTTGCTTGGATGCATATCATTTAAAATGTATGCATCCTTGAATAATCATCTTGCTACTTCCTTTTATTCTCACTTCATCCAACTTTGTAAGCCCCTCCTGTCATGATAGTCCTCTTTGACAACATTTTGACTAAAATCTTGATTTTATAATGGTCACATTGAAGTTGAAATTTTACCATTGACGTTGGAAGCATCTTGTTCAATCTCTTATCTATGTGTAAACACTACATTAACAACAAAAGAGAGATTTTCTATGTGAACAATGTTGAATAATCTCAACCAAGCTCAAATTTGCAGTTATTTTTTCTTATTGAAAAGTCATCTAAAGAATTTATACATCAAAGCCGCTTTTATCATTTTTTTTAATCAGATATTGACATATGGCAGAACAATAACAAAAATATGACATATTCATAATTATCTGAGGAGTTAGGCATCTTAAATTTAAAAAATGGTGAGGAATTGTATTGCATGGAACACTAATCTAACAAAATGGACAAGCAACAGCAATTAAAAATTGTGAGGGAAGACATTTCTGTTTCTCAAAGAAACACTTAAGATTGATATAGAAATACCAAATTAGCATCAGGAAGCTCTCGAACAGCTTTGTTGACATTCTCAGCCGTTGCTTTGACCTGTTAAAGAAACAAATATTCTTATGTGTGCCATGTCTAAAATAAAAATATTTCAAGTTAATAATTAGGTAACGTTTTAAGTTGAAACATAACTCTGCATTCATTATGTATACCATACATATATCACACATGATTCCTGTTTCCCAATTTCCTTAACTCTCACATAAATAATAAAGCATGAATTTATATAATACAATAAAATCTTTCATTGGTTATCCAGATTTGCTTGAGCTGGCAACTTGGACTCAACTTCTGTAACGGTAAGTAATCAAAGCATAATGACGCTTGTATCCATGGTTACAAAGCACTTCCCAAAGTGACGATACATGAAGAATAAGTGTTTTTTAGTGGTAAGAGAGCTAGCATATCATTCAGGAGAGCAAAGTACAAAGAGACCAGATACAAGCTTATCCAGCAGATAAACAAAAACTGGTTTTCAGGCATTTATCACATTGCCCCATCAAAATTCCAACACATGTTGATGCTGAATTCTGTGCCAGAGAGGTCCATGACCAAGGTAGAGCAAGCAGCAACCTCAGACATGTTCACCATAGGGTTAACAACACAACTGACAATGAGAGTGCCAAACTTCAAAGACAGTTTTGGGAAGGACCACTGAAGGATCAGTGGAGACACCTTAATGGATGATGGACAGGAAATTTCATTAGACATATGACTACGGCCAACTAGCACAGAGAATTGGAAAAAAATAGAACCTTGTGAAAGACAAAGTAGAATCATCAAATTTGGTGCTGATAGTGGGTAAGGAGAAAGAAAGTTGGCCTGAGGGAGGAAAGAAAGGATCAGCACAGAGGTAGAAGTGGTGAAACTGGAGCCTGAAGAAGATGCCAGGGAGGAAATAAGCATGAACATTTGATACCGCACAAGAGAAGTTAGGTTTTGTGTCTCAGCTCATATTATATTTATACATGGGAATGTCCCATTAAGGGATGATTTCAAAACAATAATTATATTTGCAACACCAAAGTATTTCATCTATGCACCACTTGATAGGAACAAGTCTAACAATTAGCATTGTTGTGTAACATGGACACCCTAATTTAACTACAATGTAAATCATGAGTAACTTATTCTAACATAAACAATTGATAAGAAAGAAAAGTGAAATCAGACTATATGATGCATTTTGTAGCACACAAATTTAATGATGATAGAGCAGAACTATAGGAACTTAAATCAATACCGAGTTTGTACTTTGAAGTTCTGCCTTGTCTGAAAGACGGTTCATTAGAGCTTCAGCATGATCACTTCCATCTAATTGCACGCCAATGAAATACTGAAGCTCACCCTGATCGGAAGAATTGCAGAAGAAAAATATAAAATCTTCACTTATCTTAAGTATTTTACCATAGAATTCCAATAGTACCTTTTGATCATGCATGGGTTGCAAGTGAAAAAAGTTCCAAAATTTCTTTCCTGCAAACCATAATTCACAAAACCACTCTTTTGAGGAACTGTTTGGTACCATCTAATTGAAAATTTTATCAACTTACCACTCTTTGTATAATTAATTAGTTGGACTGAAATTTCTTTCTGTTTTTCAACAGCATCTCTTATTTTTGTAACAGTTCCTTGATCTGTTTCTGGACCTTGAAGAAACCTATAAAATGAAACAAATTTCCTCAAAGTGTATATTGATATAGGGTTTTATATATTAGACCCTAGCACTTGCATGAAGAGAAGAATAATAACAATGCAGATGGATGTTGGTTGAACGTGCAAAAATCTAGAATATCTAGTAGTTGTATCAGAAATTATGAGCAATAATACATCGCTCAATTTTGGGAGCTTGTTCTGAAATTTGAATTAACAAAATATGAACTTGACATCAAACCCTGAGAGAACTCCCTTATATTTTGAAACCAGTTTAGAGTTATGAAAACAAATTTGACACATAAGATGAGCTATGACATACAAAAATGACAGCCAAAATGACTATACTCTAATTTTCCTTTTACAGAATATTCATTGATGAACAGCACTTTGATTGCACAAAAGCTTATCTAAAGATGTATAATAGTGAGGAAAATGATGAAATACTCATTCTATTCATAAAGAATACTCAAACTGCATAACTTGTGCAAAAAACTTCACCAAGCAAGGCCCCCTTGTATGACGTGGTATATTGAAGTGAAATGGAAAATTCAGGAACTAAGCCTACCAGAAGCTTAAAAACATCTACATCAAAATGAGTTATTGACTGCATACCGGCAATTTCTTCCAAGAATTTCTTCCCGAGAATACTCAGTGAGTTCAAGGAAGCTGTCAGATGCAAAAATCTGCAACATTTCACAGTAAAATTATTTAGTTTGCCAACATACTACAACATGCCTACTTTGCAGGTCCCACTCAACAAAGCACCTGCACTTGAATGGTACATGTTGCATTGATCTTCAACAAAAATTACATGTTTGGATTTGGATATTAAGTCTTGATACTTAAAGAGAAGATGACAAAGAACGTATTCCTTTTAAAAGAGGAAAGAGATTATTAAATATGATCATTTCCACTAACAATCATCTAAAAATCCAACAAAAAAATTTTCTCTTACTACTAAAGGAATCTCATTCATGAAAATCAAATAAGACAAATGCACGTGCACACATGCATTTCAGATGAAATAAATGACATGAGTGAAACTGTCATCAATTGTTAGCTAAAAATGGTGTGGTAATACTGCAATAGCGATGAACTAAACTAAATTTTGATATCTAAAGAAATTGCTAGAAAGTGACTCTAACTTTGGAACTCAACTCACAATTGGGTTGTCAGGAAGCCTGGGATCTGTTACAACAAAATTCTTTTCAATACGTTCCAACGTGGTAGCCAAATCTATTGCTTGTCGTATGTCTTTCTCCCTCTCTACATATTCCCAACTTTCACTTTGCTGAACTTCACTTGTCGTCAGTTCACTCATAATTTCATTTTTTTCAGCTGAACCTGATGCCCTTCGCTTAAACCTGAAAATACAAAATAATAATATTGATTAGCAGAAGCCGAGTTATGGCATAAAATATAAACTGCATATATGATATCCAAGAAACAACTAAGACCACCAAAACTGAGCAAAGATGAACATGAAAAAGGCAGAGCTTTATTACCCCTAGATATCAGCTCCATCAACAATAGCTTACCTAAGTTTAGAATTTCAAACTTTTGAAATGTCTATTATATCCTTTTCATTTTTCCCTCAAGAAGAGGCTTTTATTGAGCAAATTTGAGCTTTAAGGGTGTGCTTTTGGGAGGTGTTAAGAGGGGTCTTTAAATAGGGAGAACTAATGGGGTGCAATAGTGTGAAAGTTACGTGCAAACACGTATAACCAACTCAAATTGACACCCAAACAGATGTCCAAATCGAGCATTATATGTGTGTAACCTAAAAAGGGACAAAGGACAAGGAGAAGTGTAACCAAATGTCCATCCAAACATCCACATAGAGTGGTAACTACCCTCTATTTAAACTGTAAGATGTGCGCATTAGGGTTTATTTCTGTAACTGCATCCATCCAAAACCAAAACGGTAAAAATATCCTATTGGGATGGATACCACAACCTCATCAATGAGGTGTAAATCTGTGAATCAAAGAATGCTAAATAAACTTAAAGGACGCTCTCAAGTAATGCTTAAGAAAAGCTCTTTTACTGGTGATCACTCTTTGGTCTACTCAAAATGTCATGCATAATTTTGAATTTAGAAAGTATTGCAAATGATAACTCACTTGGTCGGTTAAAGTTTTTGGCTAGATATTATGAAGCAAATATTCTAGTTGTAATTGATCCTGTGACTGCATCATGCCAAGTCAAGTATTACAGGAAGAAAATGAGAATAGATTGTGTTGAAAGCATTTGCACCACTTGTACTGCACCAAGTTCCTGAAATGTCAATGTAGCAAGTTGAGGAGTCAATGACTTGAATATCCAAAATCATGCACACAAAATTTTCCTTATTTCTTTGTTTGGGGAGGTTTGACTTTCTTTCATTAGTTTTTGCCTGTGAGGGGATCTCAAAAGACCCATCCAAAAGTACAATTCACTTGGCCTTTTGCTTTTTCTTTGTGCATGCATCATCTCTCTTTATCAATTCCAATTGAGGCTTTCTTCTTCTTTACTTTACGATCATCATCATGCCAAATAAATGGATCAAAGGAGAAGAATATGAGTAAATAACTGCCACCACATTTAGTTTCAATATTGAGGGAAGGCCACCAAAAAGTTCCCACCGATGACATCAACTGAACTTCCTCCAACTAAACAATATGGCAAACTGGTCATCCAATCCACATCCCCCCTAACTTGAACTGAACAGGGTGGCCACTGCTTCTTAAGCACCCTGTAATGCTTAGACTAGGACAAGTAGGGCAAGAAGGTTGATTAGGCTTTCGGGGTGTAGTGTACCTACAACAAATGCAATAATGATGTGATATAACCACATCGGTAGCAGGTGAGGGTAATTGAAAGCTACCAAATTAGAAGACAACATGTGTCCTCAAGCAGGCCAAACCAACACATCTGAAATGGAAACCAAGTAGATGGTGAAGCAAGCAAGTCATTTAACTCATGGGATTAGTGTATTGTCCTGTTAACATAGTCTACCATTGATGAACAATGGTTGAGCAGAGACAAGTGGATTTCAGCATGGGAGTCTTACAAACAAACGGCAGGTTGCTTCACATACTTGGATTGGTCTAGTTGGATAGAATGACCAAACACCTCATATCAATGGATGTTTGTGTATCCATATATCATATTAGCTTTTTTAGCGGCAATAAGAGCCTAGGTCATTAGATGTGAATACATAATCCCTTGTGATCAATAGCAATGTCTTCATTCTCACCATCTGATAGAAAATTCCATATGCTAATAGTTAAAATGCATATGTAAATGGGTAAATAGATCTTGTGGATCCATATACCATACTCTTGTATATATACTCTCTTAATCAATGAGAAAATGATCTTCTTCCCTTCTTAATCTCTGATTTGAAGTTGGTATCAAAGCTTAATCTAGGGTTAGGCATTCCACTCACCACCAATGGCCCTTGCATGGCTCGACAATTGCAAGTCCATCAGCCATCACCTTCATTCAAACCACTCAACCCATGCAAACCACCTCTTCCAAGTAGTCAACCCCTTCCATCACACTCTAAAAGTTGTCGTCCTTCATTCTCTACATGCATGTGTGAGTGAAACTCACCGAATAGTGACATCTAGGTAGTTTGCCACCTCCATCAGTAGCAATGGGCTAGGTCAATGCCCAAGTTGGTCAACACCCCCTCCAACCATCATCGACGCCTCCATCAGCATTTGCACTATCTGTCATCAACAAAATCAAACAACTATCATCAACATAACCATCATCATCTACACTTTGTCCAGACCAACCTCCTTTAATTAGACTCTATGATGGTTGTCTCATCATCAACTCTAATAGAATCCTTCTTTGAGAAGCTCGTTGTCACAAGTGTCAAGTTAAACGAGCACAACTATCATCATTGAGCATCAATGTTTAAGGAGTTTGCTATATTTCAGATAAAGGAAAAACATATGTACCAAGATGTACCAAACACAAAATCAAAAGAGTATGTAACCTGGTGAGTTTCTGATGTTGTAGTTATATCATGGCTCTTCAATAGTGCAGAAAAGAAAATTGCTAGAAGTTTCTCCAATGTCCATCATGCTCGTCGAATTTGGGAAAGTCTAAGGATCACTTATGAGAACAAATAGAATATTTCTAGAGTATGTAAAGTTTGAGTCATTATTTGCTCACAAACAAATAGAAAGTACAATTCATGCTTTTTATACTCAGCTCAAAAACTTGCTTGACGAGCTCGATGTGTATCAACCTCCAACACCAGACACAACAACTCAATGTAGATATCATGAAGAATTACAAGTCATCCTACTTCTTGCTAGTCTGCTACTAGAGCTTTCTAATCAAATCTATGGGCAAATTCTTACGACAAATGTGCTACAAACCTTTTAGGTTACCTTCAACAAAGTTTTACGAGTATCTATTACTACACGAATAGTTGAATCTACCACATCTCATGAGGCATTTGCCTTAGGTTGTTAGATCTAGAGGTCGCAGAGGTTCATCTCAATGCAATAAAGGGAGATCTAGAAGTCAGTACTACACAATCACCATGTGTTCATTGTGTGTTTGAAGTCAAATTAAGGCTCTAAACTTTTATTAAACAAAACAATAAGAAAGGTACATATATATAGATATAGATAAATGGATCCTTAAACAGATAGTCCATTTAACAATACACCCAAATACATAATACTAACACTCTCCTTCGAATTGAAAGGTATATATTAGTCATTCCAAGCTTATTACAAAGATAAACAAAAACATTATAACTCAACCCTTTTGTAAAGATATCAACAACTTCTTCAAAGGAAGACATATAAGGTTTAGAGATAATCTTTTTTATCACCAAGTCACGTACATAGTAACAATCCACTTCAATGTGTTTAGTGCAGTCATGGAAAGTTTCATTTTTAGCTGTGTATTGTGGATTGATTATCACGATACATCTTCATGGGAAGAGTAACTATCACACCAAGTTTTTTTATAAGAGGCTTAATCCAAATAAATTCACAAGCAATTTCTTTCATTGACCTATATTTTGTCTCAGCATTAGAAACACAAGACAACACTTTGTCTTTTACTATGCCAAGTAACTAGATTTCCACCTACATAGGTCTAATAATTGAAAGTAGATTTTCTATCTCTTTTGTCTCTAACATATCCTAAGTCGGAGAATGCCTCTACCTTTAGGTGACCATAAGCACGATGTAACAATCTTTTTCCTAAAGTTCCTTTCAGATAAGCAAGTAATCATTAAGCTCCAATCAAATGAACTTGTGTAAGTTCATACATGAACTAACTCAATAAACCAACTATATAAGCAACATTAAATTTAGTAACAATGAGATAAATAAGTTTCCCAATGAGACGTCTGTATTGTTGGGGATCTTCAAGTTTTTCTGAGTCTATATTTCAAAAAGGAGGGTTTTACTCAATTAGGGTAGACTCTGGTCTACAACCAAGGTATCCAATCTCTTCAAACAAGTCTAATGCATACTTGTGTTGAGATAACATCATTTTCCCAATTGAGTAGTCAAACTCAATGCTAAGAAAATACCTAGTTTAACCTAAATTTTTGATCTAAAAGACCTTAGCAAGGTATTCTTTAGTTTTTCTAATACTTTCAATATCACTTCTTGTAATTATAATATCATCCACATACACTGCTAAAATAACACAGCCTTGCAAACTATGATGGATGAAAATTAATTGATTAACTGCACAATTATGAAAGTGACCATCAATCATCACCTAGCTAAGTTTATCAAACCAAGCCCTAGAACTTTGTTTAAGGTCATAAATAGATTTTTTCAATAGACACACTTGATGCTCCCCTTGAGTAGCATATCCAAGAAGTAGTACAATGTATATTTCTTCATTCAAATCACCATATAGAAAAATATTCTTCATATTAAGTTGATGTAAAGTTCAACATTGACTAACTGCCAAGGAGAGAATAATATGAATAAAATTAAGATGAGTCACAATCAAATGTCTCTTCATAATCTATACTATATTCTTAGGTGAAACTACAAACAACTAGACAAGCTTTGTATCTATTGATAGACCCATCAAATTTGAATTTAACAGTGAAAATTTATCTTTATGGGACCAAATTAACATCAGCAGGACTTTCCACCAACTCTCAAATACCATAAGACATAAGTGTCATCATCTCTTCATCCATAGTCACTTTCCATTGTGGCAATTGCAAGGCTTCCTAACAACTTCTTGGTGTAAACTCAAAGCAAACCTCCAAGGAAAACTTACAACAAGAGGGAGTTAAGTGTTAGGGCAAGTATTACAGGTGTAGAGTATGCCACAAGTAGTTCAGGTTCAATCGGAAGCTTGTTAACAGTATGTATCCGATAGTTATATATTTTCGGTAGGTTACAAACCTAAATATCCGGAAATAAAAGTTCAGTTGAAAGCTTTGAGTTAACTATCCGAAAGTCAGAAGATTTCGAAGAGTTAAGTTGTAACTATCCGAAATGACTTAAAGGACACTTAAGTGGATCTTCAAATAGTTAAGAAGCTAAGTATCTGGAAAGCAGTGACTTAAGTGGATCTTCGGATAGTTAGGCAGTAACTATACGAAGCTCATGAGTTTTTCGAAGAATTATCGACAGAACCTTCCGAAATGCCTAAAAAGACACTTAAGTGAGTTTTCGGATAGTTAAGGTATAACTATCCGAAAGACATGCAATTTTCGATGAGTTATCAGCATAACCTTCCGAAAGGACAAAAAGAGAAAAGTAAGTGACTTTTCGGACAGTTAAGTCTGTAACTGTCTGAAATACAGAATCTCTCGGATAGTTAACCTGGTACTGTACCGCCCGTTCAGAAAGAATATTCTCTTCGGATAATTAAGTTTGTAACTATCCAAAATATTGCAGATTTCGGAGAGTTAAGAAGATAAGACTCCAAAATTAATAGTCTCTTCTCCGAAGAATTGTTTCTCTACTATAATGGCTTGTATGTAATTAAAGATTTATAAACCCTAAGTTAGGTAGTATATAAACTTTTATGATGTTATAAAACATTACAGTTGATTGTGCCGAAGCTCATAAGGAACCCTCAACTCTCCGTAGACGTAGGCTGTTGCTGAACCACATAAATCTTGTTTCTTCTCTGTATTATTTCTTCTCTTACTCTTCACTCCTAGCATCGGTGAGTTTAGAGCTGAGTGTTTCAGTATCGTGTCATAGAATGTTAACTGAACGATCCGTTAAGAAAATAACATTAAGTGATATAATGGCTTGTATGTAATTAAAGATTTATAAACCCTAAGTTAGGTAGTATATAAACTTTTATGATGTTATAAAACATTACGGTTGATTGTGCCGAAGCTCATAAGGAACCCTCAACTCTCCGTAGACGTAGGCTGTTGCTGAACCACATAAATCTTATTTCTTCTCTGTATTATTTCTTCTCTTACTCTTCACTCCTAGCATCGGTAAGTTTAGAGCTGAGTGTTTCAGTATCGTGTCATAGAATGTTAACTGAACGATCCGTTAAGAAAATAACATTAAGTGATCATATGAAATAAAATTAATTATAAGACATTGAATGCAAAAACAAATACTCTTCCTCAAAGTGATCGAAAGATTGCTATCATTGTTAGATGCAAGACTTGAAGGTGTTGGTTGCAAAGTAATAACTAATTCTAAACCAAGGGTAGAAGGACCATCTTTTGGAGGGACAATTGGTAAAACTTCAATAACAGTAGGCGTTCTGCCCCAACAATGATACACTTGTAACAAATATCTACCAACTCATTGTCATTATAATCAATGTCATGAAAAATAACAAACTCAAGTATAGAATCAAAGGATTTCACAAAAGAATCAATATCATAGAAATATGATTAATTCTTAAAAAAGGTAACATTTGTAGAGACGTAGTATTTTTTAGTAGGAAGATAAAAACACTTATACCCTTTTTGAGTTCTTAAATATCCTACAAAAATACATCTGAAAGCCCAAGCAAAAAGTTTGTCCAGACTAAGGGATAGGTCTTGCAAATAAGTAACACAACCAAAAACACAAAAAGGCAAAGTGAACAACTTTTGAGTAGGACATAAACGCCTAAGAGGTATTTTCTCCTCCAAAGGTGTAGAAGGCATGCGATTAATAAAATAGGTTACAATAAGCATGATATTAGACCAAAGATATTTTAAAATTTACATATGAATAAGAAGAGTTCAGAAAATACCAAGAAAGTGATGATGCTTATGCTCAACTACATCATTTTGTAGAAAAGTGTAAAGGCAAGTGGTTTAATGAATTATGTCAAGAGAAGTATACAAGTTCTAAAAATTAGTACTAACAAATTCTAAAGCATTGTCAATACGTAAACATTTTTAAGTAACATCAAATTGATTTTGAATTTCAATAAGAAAACAATCAATAATAGTAGTAATGCTTTGACGATCTTTCAACAAATAAACTCAACATACACGAGAATAATCTTCAATAGACAATGTAATATTTGTAACCAAAAAAAGATGCAACATGACTAGGGCCCTAAATCACATTGAACAAGATCAAACATTTTACAACTAGAAGCCAATTGAACATAAGAATATGATAATCGACAATGTTTTCCCAACTAGCATGACTCACATTAAAAATCAGAAAAAGATAATCAAGGCAATGCTTGTTGAAGCTTCTAATAAGAGAGATGTCCCAAGTGATAGTGTCATAACATTTACAAGGTAGAAGAGTCATCAAATGACAATAAGGCAGCAAGACCATGACTAGGTGTATTTCACATCAGGGTATAAACTCCATTGTTGTCTTTATGACCCAAACAAATCTCCACCTTCGTCTGAAGATCCTAAAAGGTATGACAAAAGGGAAAAAAAGTTACTAAACATGAGAGTTAAACAATACTGACACTAATATACAAGAGATTTACAAGTAGTTCAGGAACATAAAGGGCATGATCAAGGAAAATTTCAAAAGTAACCTAAACAATTTCTCTACCAAAAACTCAATAAGCACGACCATCAACGACAGTCACACTATGAAGGTTTAGTAGGTGTAAGTAGTCAAATAAGGAATGACTACCTATCATGTGTTAAGATACTCCTAAGTCTACAATCCAAGACTTGGTATTCTCCCAAGCCATCATGACAAAATCAATACCTAAAGAGTTTCAAAGCTAACGTAGCAATAGTCTGAATAGTGGTGGACTGTGATTGCATCAACCGCTCAAAATCTACGTTAGAGATCTTCACCATAGGAGTATTGTCAGAAGTGGTAGTTGATGCTTGAGGTTCAACTAGTTCTATGACAACTCTAACCTAAGCAGGCTTGCCAAACTTATCCTAATACTTGTTTGACTAATGTCTCAACTTACCACATTGTTAACATTTTGGTTTTCCTCCCCCCCCCCCCCCCCACCACAATTTCTATTGTAGTTTTGGGAGGAGGCAACCATTGTAGTGACCTTTGTAAGTGTTAGAGCAACCAAAACAAAGGTAAAAATGTGCATAACCTTTGCAAAAAATTTCCACTAAGTCTGGTGCTCAATCTAAACTCAACACTTGACCTCAAATCTAAGAGGCCAAATCAAGAGATAATCCTATCAAAAAAGATACCATAAGTAGTTCCTCTCTATAACGTTAGTTAACAATGATATCAACAATAAAAGGCTAATACATATCAAGTTCCTCAACAATTCCTTTGAGAGTACTATAGTAGTCTTAAGGACCGAGATCCCCTTATCACAGAGTGAACAATCTCTCATATACCTGAAAAGTTACAACAATGTTTTTCTCATATCCATATATTTTTCTTAGAGATAATTATATCTTCCTTGTTAGGCGTATCATGGAAACTCTTCGAGCAATGGCAAGCTCCATACTAGAGAGAAGCCACAAAATAATGCAACATCATTTGCTAATCAATCTCCATATGGAGTTATCTTGTCATCAAGAGGATCACATGTCAAATGATCAAACTTCTTATAAGCAAGTACTATTGTCTTAAAACTTTGAATCAATAACATATAATTAAGACCATTAACTTTCTAAAGAACAGGAATGAAACTATGAATAAAACCATCTTTAGATGTCATGACAACTAAGTACACACCAATAGCTAAAACAAAAGCTCTAAGAACACAAACAAATAAACTAGGTGCACAATACAAACACCCAAAAATGAACACAGTCGGCAATAATCATCCAAATAGACAATGCACACATACACAACAACCAAATTACAAGAGGAACAAATGATGTAGTTGCTCCATCGTCGTCCTTATAAACAGGAAAAGGAACTTCCAACAATTAGAATTCCAGGAGGAGAGGAACAAAAAAAAAGAACGTGACTAGCATTGACGCATGCACATGAACTCATGTACGTACTAACACACGAATGCATGAATGCTAAACAGCAACCAAATGAGGATGCGTATGCATTCATGTGCACTTGTGAAATGTCTGCTCACAAGAATGTGAAGAACCGAATATCATCAATGCAAAAACCAACTTGAGAGGAAGACCCACACAGAAGAGCACGTTAGTGTTGACAACAGAGGCGACAATGGAGCTGGTGGCGATGGCGGTGATGGTGGTGGTGGTGGTGGTAACCCTAATCTAACCTCTCTCTAATACCATGTTTGAAGTTAGATTAAGGCTATAAACTTTTATTAAACAAGATAATAAGAAAAGTACATATATATGGGTGTAGATAAATGGATCCTTAAATGGATAGTCAATTTAACAATACACCCAAATCCATAACACTAACATTATGGAAGGAAGAATCATCCTTTCAAGAAGTAATAAGACAAATTTAGGTATCCAACTACACTACCTGCTATTGCTCATGCGGTAGCCACTCAATTACATCAAGAACATATCATAATCAACATTGAATCTAAAATTGTTAAAATGATGCAAGCTAATGTTAATGAATTAATAATCTATCATGCTAAACAAGCTAATGAAGCAATGGCCAACCATGTTCTTGAGTCTGATAACTCTAATTTACTTACATCCACTCATAATGATATTTAGATTATCAATTCAAAAACTTTTAACCATATTACAAGCAACCTTACTTTATTTAACTATCTCATCAAAGTACCTAGTACTAATTCTGTAGCCTTAGCCAATGGTCATAGTTGTTTTGTCTATAGCAAACACACTATTCCCATCAACCAGAACATGTCATTAGACTATATGCTCTATGAACCTAATTTTCCAATCAATTTATTATCCATTAGTAAAATTATCAAACAACTTTACTATTCAATAATCTTTTTTTTATTTCATTACACATTTCAAGATCTACAGACAAAGAGGAGAATTGATGTGAGCCATGAATGTGAATGTGGTGTTTATATTCTTGTCTACGATAATATCTCTCGAGGTTTACCTGCCATTTATACATTTGGTGATTCTCCTCTTCTTTGGCATTGTCATCTCAGGCACCTATCACATGAAAAGCTTCAAGAAGTTCCACCATGGAATTTTGCTAATCAGTTTTAATGTCAATCCTGTATTTTAGGTAACCACTTCTATGTTATCTTTCCTAGTCATAAGTTAGCATCAACATTTAAGCCATTTGATATTATCCATTGTGATGTTTAAGGACCTGCTCAGGATGAGTCTTCATCTAAATATTGTTACTATGTTGTGTTTGTTGACAATTTTTCACATACATCATAGTTGTACTTGTTGAAAGATCATCAGTCTATTATTAACATCATTAAAATATTTTTTAATAAAATTCAAACTCAATTTAGTGTTACTCCTAAAGCGTTTAAGATTGATAAAACTCATGAATTTACCCAATCTACTATTGTTTCTATTTACATAAATCAAGATACTCTACATCAAACTACTTGTGCACATACATCTCAACAAAATGATGTTATCAAGTGTAAACATCGTCACATTTTAGATGTTCGCTCTCTTTTAGTTGACATGAATATTCTTAAGTACCTTTGGTCTAATGATGTGTCTACCAACACTTACTTGATCAATCATATGTTTCTTCTCTTTTAGGGGGAGCCACTCTTCTTCGACATCTTTCACTGAAAAAAGAGTTGCTTCCTCTGCCTCCTAAGGTTTCCAAGTGTACAGCTTTTGTAAAGAAATTATCTTAGTCTAGATAAATTGTCTCCTTGGTCTATTAAATCTATCTTTATTGGTTATCGACGTAGCCAAAAAAAATATCGATGCTATCATCCTCCCACTCACTGAAATCTTATTCTATTGATGTCCCTTTTCAAGAAGATGTTCTCTATTTTACCACTTTGGATAATTCATCTACTCCTTTTGTTGAATGTGTCTTGAACTATTGTATTTAATACTTAAGGGTATTTTGGTCTTTTTGACCATTAGGTGTTTAAGCTATATAAGCTTGAACCTAGGGCACTCTTGGTGTGCTTCTTTTGTATCCTCATTTTGAATTAGTGAGAAGTAGAATAGATCTCTATCCGTGGATGTACTCGTAAAGGAAACCACGTAAATCTTGACTCTTTATGTTTGTTTCCTTCACTTCTTCCTCATTCTTGCACAATAATTGGTATCAAAGCTTGGGTTTGAAAGAAAGTTTTGTTGAGGGAGAAAAGAAGTCAGCAAACGTTTGAGCCGTGCACAAAAAGCTTTGTCCCCCTGTGCGTCTGACCAAGTGATCTTCTCCGTGCAACTACTGCTCGTGCATCTAATTCCCCGCGCAACTGCTGCTTACACGTCTAATTCCCTGCGCGACTACTACTTGCACGTCTGATTCCTCGTGCGACTGCCTATGCGCATTCATCCACACGTGCATCTTCGCACATCTGACCGTCTACCTACACGCATTTGACTATGTGTGTTCATCTGTGTGTCCAAGAGCTCTATCTGTGTGCTCCATCTACACGACCTCACGTTTCGTCTACACAAGCCACTTGCAAAAGCCCTCGTGTGGTGGTCACAGTCGTAGGCCATCTATCAAAATTAGATTGTCGAGAAGCTAGGGCACATCTATTGTTCGTTTGAAGGTGAATAGTGCATTCGCCTGATATAGCAGCTCACTTGTCCATCCGCTTATGAGTTTTGTCAACACTCATACTTACCGAAAGCCTTGTTCATTCATGCGTGAAGATCAAAACTTCCAACGAGTAAGCTTGAACAAGATTTACAGGTTTGTTGTTGCTGAAATTTCTTGTTTGGGCATACAAAGTTTAGGTTGTTTTTGGGGATAGTATTTTTGATTATAAACAGAATTTCTAATGACAACATTAACTTTGAAAGTTGAGAAATTCAATGGGAATAATCATTTTAACTTGTGGCAGATTAAAATGAGGGTTTTATTGAAACAACAAGGCATTTGGGCTTCTCTTAACAAGGAGTCAACATTAGACAGAAAATCTACAGAATTTGAGCTATAAGAAGAAAAGGTACATTCCACAATTTTGTTATACTTGTCAGATGAAATGATTATTGAGGTTGTTGATGAATCAACCGCATCTGGCCTTTGGAATAAATTAAAGTCACTCTATATAACAAAGTCTCTCACCAACAAACTACTTTTGAAGCAAAGGTTATTTTCTTTAAGAATGAAGTAACACCTTTAAAATAGTATTTGGACCAACTCAACACCATTCTCATGGAATTGAGAAATATTGGTGTTACCGTAGACAATGAAGATGCAGCACTCATCTTATTGGTTTCATTTCACTCTCTTATGAGAATTTCGTGCAGTCTTTTATGGTTAGTAGAGATACAATCACATTGGAGGAGGTGAGATCAAGTTTGCATTCAAAAGAATTGAGACATATGGTAACTCATGGTAGTAGTGATGTAAATGGTTCTGGCTTGTCAGTGCACCATGAAGATTCTAAGGGACGGCAACATAAAGGTAACAATAACAAGCATAAAAGAAGAAGCAAATCAAGAGGAAAATATTCTAAGGACACTTGCAACTATTGCAAGGAGAAAGGGCATTGGAAATCAAACTTTTCAAAGCTGAAATCCAAAGAAAATTTAGTCATTGCAGAAAAGGAAGATTCAACTTCTAATTGTGATTTCTCTCTTACAGTTTCATGCAGTGCTTATTCTGATCAAAATTAGATTTTAAATTTTGATACATCACATCATATGACTCCTAATAAGGAGTACTTCCAAACTTATGAAACAGTTGATGTTGATTAAGTAACCTTGGCAAATGATGATGTTTGCCATAAAGCAGGTGTTGGTACAATTAGATTCAAGATACATGATGGTACCGTGAGAACACTTGAGGACGTATGGCATGTGCCCAAGCTGAGCAAAAGCTTGATTTCTTTTATGACACTTGATTCCAAGGGATTCAAATATTCAGGTGGAGGAGGCAAGTTACAAGTCTCAAAAAGCTCCATGATAGTGATGAAAGGAATCAAAGATGGGTCACTATACATTCTACAAGGTTCACTTATTGTTGGTTCAACTGCAACAACTACTAGTGAAGATCAACAGTCCATTTCTATAGTTTAGCACTCAAAGATGAGTCACTTAGGGTAGAGAGGGATGCAGAAGCTCAGCAATTTGGGCAGATTGAATGGGCACAAATTTGTAAATGTTGATTTGTGCAAGCATTGCATTTTTGGCAAGCAGAAGCATGTACAATTTAGAAAAGGAGAGCACACCACCCAAGGGACCTATGTTCATGCAGATTGTTAGGGGCCTTCCCAACAATCCTCACTTGCAGTTTCTATCTGATTTCTTTTTATTGTGGATGATTATTCATGTATGAATTGAGTTTTTATTTTGAAGCACAAAATGAGACTTTCAAGAACTTTAAGCAATGGAAGACTCTAGTTGAGAATCAAATTGGGAGGAAGGTGAAGTATTTAAAAATCGACAATGGTTTAGAATTCTATTCTCATGAATTTGATGTCTTTTGCAAAGATCCAGGTATAGCAAGACATTACACAGTTAAAGGTACTCCACAACAAAATGGAATTGCAGAATATCTCAACAGGACGTTATTAGAGAAAGCTAAATGCATGTTTTCTCACACCAATTTGGAGAAGAAATTCTAGGCTAAGGTTATTAATACAGTCTCTTATCTTGTCAATAGATCACCTTCAAGTGCAATAGATGATAAGATCTCGTATGAGATGTGGATGAATAGGACTGCCAACTACTCCAAGTTAAAGATTTTTGATTGTTCAACATACTACCATGTGAACAATGATAAACTAGAGTCGTATACCAAGAAAGATATATTTGTTGGATATGGAATGGCAGTCATATGTCAAAGGCATTTAACTTTTTAAAAAAAATCTCATGCATATTTAAATATATTTTAAAAAAGGCTCTCCACCAGACCCCACTGTAAGCACCCCTGCAAGTAGCCTGAAAAGTCTCTTTACAAGAATTCAAATTTAAAGCAGCATGCACCATACAAAAGGAACAAAAGGTACATTGTGCAAGTGCAATGAGGATAACTTTCAGACAATGGGGAGAATGTCAATGTACTTACCAACCTAAAGATGAACGTGCCGACACAAATAAGGAAGCAAGTGCAGATTTTCTAGCAGTCCTGCAATCAGGACTATAGGTTGTAATACATGGTGCATTTTGAGTATCTTGAGGACTTTGTCTAACAGGTACTTTAGGATATTCAGATTCTTTATATTTTGGAGTATAATACTCAATATTGGAGTGATGATCATCAGGTATGGCAGCAAGTTCTTTAGTGGGAGACGAACTGTAAGGATGTGGATGCTTCATGGTGTGTACAACCTCAGTCATGGAAGACAAGGCTCTATCCTTCTGACGAGCTGAGAATAATAAACCAGACACTTGGTAAGACACTTTGAAAATTCATAGTTAAAATTGTTTCATATATTTTCCTTACCATCATACCGGATCAGTGACAGAGGAAGGGCATTGGGTCTCAATGCTTTATCATTCAAGCCTTCAGTGTATTTGCTAACTTCAACTTGCATTCTGTGGAAGTCAGACTCTATCAGTGGTTAATGACAAGGAAAATAAAAAAGGGTCCCACTCCTGGGTCACTACCAAAAATATGAATTTGCAGTATGGATAATGAAAGATAAGTAAAAACTATAAGCATTCATGGTAGTTTCATGTATTCTTCAAGGAAGAAAATTCTAAATAACAAATAGAAATTATGGCATTCTAGGTGGCTTTTGTATCGCCCAAGGAAGATTATGCATAAACTACAACCAACACCTTTTAAGGGTGGTTGTACGCTTTATGAATCACTAATCCTCAAAGCTGATCTTACGAGATTAGAACATTAGATTTGGCAAATTCATGTGCAAAAAAATGTTTCAGGGAAACCATTATAGAAGTGCAGAAATCACCCTATGAATTTGATGATATTTTCGTCATTATCTTTCAGTGGCGTAATAACAAGAAGATTCCAGAAGGGTGTGCCATTCCTCTTGTAATTCAGCAGCCTTCCGCAATAGCTTTTACCGGTTCCAATAGCTTCCCTTATTTTTGCAACTTCATTCTTATCTGTATCTGGACCCTGAAGAAAGCGGCTGCAATAGTAAAAAATTATACTGATTATCATTTTTCCACCTAGAACAAGAAATTAAAAGCATATTATACTTTTCTAGAGATTAATATCTCCACTGATGTCAAACTAGACAATAGAACAGTGAAGATGCCAAGACCCACACAAATCAGAAATCAAAAACCGTTAAAAACACATTTAGCTGGACCAATTTCAACAAAAGATATCCTGTGGTAAGATTTAACCACTTGTACAATTTAGAGACGACAACTAAGGTGGCACTTCATAACAGTTAAGATATTATCATTACCAGTTTCTTCCAATAACTTCTTTTGACGAGTAACCCGTCATATTGAAAAAACCAGCACTGGCATAAATGATAGGGCAATCAGGCCTCGTAGCATCAGATATGACAAAAGTTTGTTGCAAAGTGGATAATGAATCTTTTAGCTCCTGAGAAACAAATGGTAAGGTTGACTCAGATTCCCATGTGGACTCTGTTGGTGCTCTTTCTGATTTAACTGGCTGCTCCTGTGATGATTTACTTTCATACCCAGATAACCTTGCAGCCACAGTTTGACTATGACTAGCTCCACAATTGCCAGAAACATTTCTCTCCTCAACTATTTCACTGCTATTTGACCTTGCAAGGGAGTTACCTACTTCCAGAGTATCGCCAGAAGTCAATGCAAATGCCATCCACTTATCAGCAAGTTCCCTGTCTGAAGCTGGCTTTGATACAACTTTGCTTTTCTGAGATAGACCTTGTGCTTGCACAATTTCTTCTAGAATCCTGGAGACACTGCAGGCCTGCACCTTAATAGAAAGTTTTGAGCATATTTTCATTAAAGCAACAAGGAAGTAAGTGGTAGCAAGAAGGAGAAGAAAATGATGATACGAGGAGAGAAACTCTTCAAATCAGCCAGCAAGCACCTCCAGCTATTTGATTTTCATATAATTCTGAGCAAGAGGAAGGCGTCGAGACATAAAACGAGCA
The DNA here is from genome assembly GCA_036874045.1 of Cymodocea nodosa. Lineage (NCBI taxonomy): Eukaryota > Viridiplantae > Streptophyta > Magnoliopsida > Alismatales > Cymodoceaceae > Cymodocea > Cymodocea nodosa. The sequence continues at coordinate 19,930,160 of CM072339.1, read as the reverse complement.
TTGTTTCAGCATTTGATGGCTTGAATGGAATGAACATTTGAACTAAACTCTTCTCTTATAAGGTCAAAAAGGAAAGGAGTAATAAACGGAATCGATCATTAACGAAGAGTATGTACTCTCGGATAATTAAAACATGAAGGAGAAAATTTTAAAAAATAGCATGATAACACAATCACCTGGAACAAAACTCTGGAAATGATCATAAATTAGAAGAAATTTTCAGTGAACCATCAGTTTTCATAACCGAGACAAGCAGTATGGTAAAGTAAATTCAAACAACGAAATTTGTTTCGCCTCATGTTCACAAAAAAACACGAAAAAGGAACTGCAACTTCAAGAATTCTAGCCTCAAAAAAAAAAAAGAGAGAGCTGAGTTTACTTGAGAACGAGCCAGAGCGATTAACGTAACAACAAGGTCGAAATGGTAGCCGACGACTTTACCGCCAGTCTCCAAAACTCAAAAATGATCCAAGTACACCATCGACAGCCTACACATAGCATCATTCGACGTCCACTCGCAGCAGTTTCCGAATCCCATGCTCTTCTCTTTCTTCCTCTTTCGGATAGATACACCAATGCAACCCTCCCCACCCTTTTGTTCCCCTATCAGAAGAAATAGATAGTCTATTTCTGTCGCGGTCGTCTTCCCCCACCCCCTTCCCCATGGCAAGGGATTGAAAACCTCCTAGACATCGAACCCCGTCAAACTTGATCAAAGTTCCTCGCATCGCCATCGGCGATCTCATTGTCTCACTTCAGTCCAACGCTACTACTGTTGCTGGAGGCGACGGTTACGGGGATGGGAGGAGGAGCGATCATGCACACGCCATCGGTGGGGTTGGGTTGGAGATTGTGAGGATTGAGCACCACTAATCTTTTCGAAGATAAAAATCGAAACTTTTGGCGGTAGTCTGGAAATGTTTGCCTTTGACTGGAGGTTTTACATATTAGCCCCTAATGTTTTCGAATATGCACCATGTAAAACTTCAAAAAAAATATGAAAAAACCGTGCTACAGTCGACATAGTTGTGGCATGTTTTTTTTTTTTCTTTAATTTTATGTTTAAGTTTGTGCTGATATTTTTTAAAGTGGAAGAACAGGTTAGCTATCTTTTCCTTACTGATGGCTGTGACAATTTTACAGACGACTCCTCTCTATTCATTTTTCAAGTACAGAATAAGTGGATTGTAATGCAACAAGGAAAGGAGGACTACTGCGAGAAAAAGACAAAGGGACTTATAAATAAATCTATAAATCATACATTTTTCTTGTTGGTACTTACAGCAATTTATATGTTCTTAAAGATTATGTGATTACATACCTTGCATGGAATCGCATGTTGTTAATATATGATACATATGTTATAAATTTAATACGTGAAATATAATTATATTTTTAATTTATACATAGAACATAGTTATATCAGATTTTAGAAGCCTTGAAAGTCAACCATTAGAAGCTCGTACAAAAATTTTCCAATTCACTTACTTATCTTATAGTTTACTAAAACCAAAGAAGCTAATTAGAAATGCAATTCTAACACTGAGAATTCACTTATTTAGAATGTGTAATATGGCATAAATCGCATTTATTTACAACCTTTTAAGGGATCATTAGGAAAAATAACCCTATGGTTCACCAATGGCAACCTATTTTACTCCCCTTTACCTTAGATTCGTAATTGCACCCAAATGGAACATAGTAAAATCTACAAAATAAGATAGATGAATAGATAAATGTCCAATACAAGCATTGACACCATTTACAAGCTCAACCTATACATGAAAGTCATAAAAACCACATTATATCAACTATCTTCAAGTCATCCTTATTTTAACCTAACAATCTATCCATTTCCTACCATGATGTCATTCAAATTTGCTTAACATGGTCTGAAAATTTTAGACCATGTATCCCTACATATATCAAGGTCATTGGGTGGCAAAATTAGACAGAGCTTGGCAATAACATACGCAAAAATTACAGTCTTTTATATATGAAACGTATTCATCAAAATGCATCCACCATCCTACCAAGATGTCACGTGAAAGAGCTTCACAAGGACTGAAGATTTCAGTCCATGTTTCTCCTTCACTCATCTCAATAATGAAGTGGCAAATCAAGCAAAACAGCACTGCAAACATCTCAAAACATTGGCTATACATTCATTTACCAAAACATCATAAAAACACATATGCGCATCACGCACATCCAACAATATTCACATCCACATACACATTAACAAGAAACATCCACCTGAATTGAAGTTCTTACTATGAAGAGTGCAAGTTCAAAATAAAATGTGGCACAAGCAACATGACAAATACAAGAACAAACACAAAGACACAACAACACGTTACCAACTAACATAAAAATAAAACATCCACACATATGTACAATAGATCTCTTCAAGAACCACTTAGTACCTTAAGAACTACCAACCCCCACGTTGTAGAACACCACCATGTCGATTCCAAGCCACTTCCACATAGAATCGTATGAGCTGTCACCACTACAGCAACTCCACCAGAGATGGGAGAACCTAGTGTTGGTGTCGTACCTGCTCCTCATTAATGCATAACTAATGATCAACCCTCTCCATGCACTTCCAGTGACGACTAAAGATGGGAACTTAGTTGCAGACATTGGAGAGGACGACACTTGCATGATGCTACTAAAGCTTGAATAGGACACTTGTGAGCCCTATCCACACATGGAAATGCAAAAATCGAAGGAAGGAGGGCAACGCCGTGAGCTTCCTCCACGTTGTTGCATAGCATACCAGAGAGGGGAGAGGAGACGATCTGGAAATCTTGGTGCCCTAATCTTTATGTGGAGAGAAAGAGATCCAAAAACGAGAGAGAGAGAACTTGTGTCCTTGTTCCCTTCTTATCACGTACAATTCAAATAGTTCACGTGATCTGCTCTCTTTCTCCACCATAGCAGCGCCGAACAAAATCAGATTGTCTAGAATTATAGCATCGGACAAACTCAAATGTTTGGAACTATTCTTTATGTAATTTTGTAAGTCATTACGTAGATTCATTTTATCTAGCACTTGTTCCAAATAAGTTACACCTTCTAGTTGAAAAGTAAATCAGCAATCTTAGACTTAATCGATTTCAATATTCTTCCTTCACGTGTATTGATCTCTTGACTAATTCTTTTCGTTTAGAAGTTCTTCCATTTTGTGCCTTGTAAGGATCTTATGGTAATTTCCACACCTTACTATCAAACTCAATAATCTTCTACTTAGAGATTGTCACAAGAACTCTTCAAATTTGTTATAACTAATTTGATTTTAAAGTAGTAACTTGTCTTTCTACCACATGTCATGTCTCCATTTTTCAAGTTCCTTGAAGACCAACTAAGATCATACACTTAGTTTCTGAGTGCACAAAACTTTTGACAACATGTCAGCTACATGTTTAGATTTTGTTACTTTTCATAGATTCAAACTATCATCCTTAACCTACTCCTAGATAAAATGGTATCTCATCTTGATGTGTTTAGATTTTGATGGAATATTGAGTTTTTAACTAAGTAAATAATACTCTATCACTAAATAACATGCTATTATTCTACTGTGACTTAGCTCCTTCAGAAAATTTTCCAATCAAATTCTCTCCTTAACTACCTCTGAAACTATCATATACTCTACTTCAATTGTTAAGAGTGATACATTGCTTTGCAATTTAGATATCCAGCACAATATAATATCTTCTATATTGAAAACATAACCTAAAATACTCCTACTCTTATCTAAATCTTTTCCAAAATCTGAATTACAAAACCCTTCTAGTTCAACAAACCCTACACATGAGGAATTTTTCAAATATCTTAGGATCCATTTAACTACACTCCAATGTTCTGTACTTAGATCTATCATATATTTGCTCACAACTTCAATAGCATAAGTTATATCAAGCTTTATACAAATCATAGCATATATTACACTTCCTAAGGTTGATACATAAAGTACTTTAAACATTAAGGTCCTCTCCTTTGTAGTTTTTGGGAATTACTCCTATGACAATTTGAATTGACTTCTAAGAGACAAACTTGTAGCCTTTGCATCAAAAATCTTGTATCAATTGACTACTTTTTTCAAGTACTCCTAAAACAACTTTAGAATTCCAATAGTCATGTTCTTGATAATTCTTATCATAAGAATGTCTTGCTTTTCCAAATCTTTCATGTCAAATTATTTTAACAATTGCCTCATCAATTGATTAATTTTGTCCATACTTAAGCTTGCTATCAACATGTTATCTACATATACTAATAAAATGATATAACAATCCTCAAACTACTTATAGTAATAGTAAAAGCCTATATCATTTCTCCTAAAATCAATAACATTAACAAACTATCAAACTTTTTGTACAATTGTCTTAGAGACCACTTCAAACCATACAAACTCTTCTACAAGCTACAAATCAAATTTTTCTTGCTAGATACTATAAATCTTTCTAGTTACTACATGTAAATCTCTTCCTCCAAATCACTATGAAGAAATATTGTTTCCACATTCATTTACTCTAAAAATAAATTTTTCATAACCACTATGCTCAAGACCACCATAACTATAGTCATCTTGACTACTTGGGAAAACACCTCTATATAATCAATATCATTGATTTGTTGAAAATTGTTAACAACCAATTTGACCTTGTATCTTTTCCTACCATCTAATTCTTCCTTTAATTTAAACATTTGTTTGTTCTATTAGACTTTTTTTCCTTTTAGTAATGAAATTAGCTTTCAAATTTTTTTTTCTCTAAGGACATCATTTCTTCTTTCATTATTAACTCCTACTGATTGACATCATTCTACTTTATTACCTCAAAATATGATTCTAGCTCTTCACTATTTGTCAATAACAAATTTCTCTAGAGGCCTTGATACCTTAGATGGCCTCCTAAGTTGTAGAGGAGCTACTTGTGTTTCCTCCTTTAGTTGATTTTTTTATTCAACTCATTATTGAGATTCTTCATCATTGATATCTATGCTAATGTCGTTAATAGCTTCATCCATTTGGATTAATTGACTTTATTTGCTCTCATCTTTATAGTACTTTTGTGCTTGTAGACATTGAATTCACCAAATGTCACATATTTTGATCTATTTACTTTTTTAGTTTTGTCATTTTAGAATTTGTAGTCAAAGTAATCTCCTCTATAGCCAATAAAATAATATTTCTATACTTTTAAATCAAGTTTGTCCCTATTTCTCCACTAATGTGAACATAAGATACTAATCCAAATACTCTCAAGTGAGCATATTCAACATTCTTCTCTATCTACATCTCTTTTAGTATTTAAATTCTACTGGAACTAAAGGTCATTTATTAATCAAGTAGATTGTTTTATTGACTACTTTTACCTAAAATGATTTTGGCAAATCTACATGTAATTGCATACTCTTAGCTTTCTCATTCAAGGTCTTGTTAATTCTCTCTACAACTCTATTTTACTAAAAATTTCAAGTAATAATCTTCAACTTTCTAATTCTATATTTCTCACAGAAATTCTTAAATTCTTGGTTATCATATTCTCCACTATTGTCAAACTTTATACATTTTATTTCTATCTAGTCTAGTTCTTAACTTCTATTTTTCAGTTCTTGAAAATTGAAAATACTTCTAACTTATGTTTCAAAAAATAAATTAACATCTTTCTTATATAATTATCAATGAAGGTGACATAAAAATGAGATCCTCAAATGAAACTAACAAAAGCTAGTGAACTAACCTCAACTTTTGTAACTTAGCTCTTAAATTGATCTAGAGAAACTAACTTCTTTTACTTCTCATAGATGCAATCTTCACACATTTTTAAATTTATAAACTTGAGGTTTGGAAATTTTCCCTTAGCTACCATTATCTTTAGTCCATTTTTGCTAATATGTCTCTTGCGCCATAAAGTTGAATTGACAATATTGTTCACTATTGCAATGGTATTCTCCTAGTTAGATGCTAAATAGAGTATGTTTATCTTCTTGCCTGTAGCAATCACTATGGTACCCTTAGTTACATTCTATTATTTAGCTCTAAATTGTGTGTGGTAACTCTCATTATCTAGTTGACTCATGGAAATCAAATTCTTGGCCAATTCAAGGACATATCTTATGTCCCTTAATTTTCATAACTCATTCTTAGTTTTTATCTAAACATCTTCTTTCCCAACTACATTCAAACCTATATCATTGGCAAAATATATTTTCTTAATTTTTGTTGCACTATAGTTGTACAACAACTCTTTTCAATTAGTGAAATGAAATGAAGCTCCTAAGTTCAAAATATAGGACTCAATAGAACTATCCAAATAACATATTAGGGCATCACTTGTCTCATTACAAACAATATTTGCACCATCAACTTCAAGTGTCTTCCCCTTGTTCTTTTTGAAAGTCCTACATTCTGATATGTAATTTTCCTTCTTATCATAGTTCTAATAGATGACATTCTTCTAACCCTTTAATAGTGCCCATGACTTGGACTCCCTTTGTGACTACTTATCACATGTATAACTCCTCTCTCTACTCTCCATACTAAGGGTAGATGAAGTTGAGGCTTCACTATTGCTTCTTTTTTGAATGTCCTAACTTAATATTAAGTCGTTAATGCTATTCAGTTTGAATTTCTTGTGACATAGTGAACTACTAACATTAGTTGCTATTGTAAATCAACTCTTAGGTAACGATGATAGTAAAATCAATGCATTGTCCTTATTATCAAACATTATATCTACTAAACTAAGTTGAGTTAATATAATGTTAAATTTGTTTACATGGTCTATCACACAACCTCCTTCATGCATCTTTAAGTTAAATGAACGATGCATGAGATATACTTTGTTGGATACAAATGACTAGATAACATCCTAGGGCCTACCTATCTACATATGACCTACTATCATCTTATCATTGATAATGTTAAAGGTCATGCTCTTGGACAATGTCAACTAGATAACTCCTAGGGCCTACCTATCTAATAACTCTAATGCATTCTAGTCCATCCCTTTTAGCTTCTTTCCTAAAAGTGGCTTGCGTAACTTTCTCTAATATAGATAGTCTTCAATCTATATCTTTTAGAAGCTAAAATCTTTTTCGTTAATCTTGAGTTTTCCATAGTTTGCCATTACTTTCATTATTTCACTACACTACTAAAGTCTTTATCAAAAGACCTTCAATCCTTGAGCTCAAAAATGAACCAAGTTCTAATACCAGTTATTATAAATGTGTGGAAGCCTTACATACTCAACCTATGTTGAAACAAAGAAAAATAAATGAAAGAGCAACACTCAATCACATAAGGCAAAAGGATTTACACAATTCAACGGTACGCTTACTCCACGGATAGTAATGGTAGAGTTTTCACCAATATGAGTCATTAATAATCATAAGTTACAGCATTATATCTCTTATATAAAGACGCCATTAAGGCAATGGTAACCCTTGAATACATTTTCACATATACACATGTCCTGTCAAATTGTTACCAAGCCATCAGTACAAAGAAGAGGCGAATAATTGAAATGTTGGAAGAAAAAACTTAAACTTCGTATCCCACGTAGAATTTTCTTTGATGAAACTTCAAACATAAAATTGTCTAATATTATTCACTATGTGCCCTCACGTAAAAGGCTTAAGACATCAGGTGACCTTCAAAGAATTATTCCAAACTATTCATTCCAACTATATTTGTCTGAAATTGTTCATGAGATAAGCTCAAATGTCTGAAATTGTTCATCACATGCAACTTAAGTAGTTCACCTATTCAACCCTCTATTTTTACCATAGCAGCATCAGATAAAATCAGATTGTTTTTCTCATTTAAAAGTTCTTTCACTTAGTGTCTTGTAAGGATCTTATGGTAATTTCCACACTTTATTACCAAACTCAACATTCAAGCAATAATTACAATAAGGGAATGACTAATGAAAACCTAGAAATAAGCCTCACTCATAAAATTCGTACCTCATAATGTAATGGCCCAAAAATCACAAATAAATATGTGTTGTAAAGCTTGAGAATAGTACAATATCAAAAAGTTAATATCAAATTGAATTAAAATTAGAAGTCCTACAAATAAATTCTCGTAGCACAATTGAATTAACAATGCTAAAAGGCAGCGAATCAACAATGATCGAAGATGGCGACCTGCGAACATCGATCATGCAGCGTTCGATTTAAGGTAAATTTTTGGGGTGGTTGGCAGGCATTGATATCAGGGTAGTTGGCTACATGATTTTTCATAAATAGAGAGGACATTTCCGAAAAGAGGTCAATCTTCGCAAGCACGGGCAGAAGCCTGTGCTTCTCGCTTTGCTTTTCCATGCTATAAGCTACAATGAGATTCACACTCCATTTGGTAATCATGTATCACTCCAACCAAATTGAACAGAGCGAACAATCAAACGGAGCCTTCAAGTGGTAGCAAATAGAAATTTCACGATGTGAAATCATTCCACGTAACATTCTTAGTCTGGTGCACCAAGAGACGAGCAGCGTCACGCATGATTTGAGGACCGTGGAGGTATATCAGTGCAATCGCATCATGGACCACTCGGCATTAGTGCAAGCACATCATGTTCATGTCTGTTTGCCTTGAGCTGTCACACATTCCGGTATCTCCACCCCAGATGGGATTCTAGGGAACCACATGTTGGAGAGAGCAAGTGGGTCTAATTGATCATGACTGCGGTACGGAAGCAGAGATTCTCGTGACAGGATGTTAGACCCATCTACTCAAATTGGCAAGTGGCATTGCCTACTTGACTTCCCCGTCATTAAAGCTGACGTAATTACCTGGTTGCTGCCGATCAAGTGATGGAGATTCCGCCGTTGTGACCGAGAGCAGGACAAAACCCAGAACGACTGCAAAAAATTTCAGCATGATAAATAACTTCATCCTGCTAACACCACAGACATCTACCAAACACCGAGATCAACCAAGAAATCAAGAAGGATTTCTACCAATTTCTTTCTCCGGAAGAGCCACCGATGAAGATCACAAAACAATCGCGCACCTGCAAAGTTCGAACCGGATAACAAAATGAAAACTACAATGCATTCCAATCATTTCAGATTGAATTTACTCTGGTCACAACAGATTACCTATCACAATTCAAATGTCTCGATAAAAAATGTAACGCCAAAGATAGAGAACTTGGCGCGAATTTATCATGACTTACGTATAAGTCTGTATCACACTAAGATTAGATAACGGTAGACAAGGATCAACAATTATGGAGTTTTTATTTGTTCCCGGCTTTTGTTTGAGTAGGAATATATCGTCAAGGCAAGGTCATATCCTCCTCTTGATCATTCTTCTTGGAATGGTTTTGATGCTCAATATACTCACTGGCAAAAAATTTAAACAATTGTAAACGAAAAGAATTACAAAAGCCACGAACAGGTCGGATATGCATGCGACTTACTAGAGCCATGTAAATTCACCAAGTATACACTGAATCATAAAGAATATCAAAGAACTTTCAGCTATACAATATTGGGTGAGTAAGGAGATTAGAAACCATCATCCACTAATGCATCTAACATTGCTTTATGTTTCTCAAGGATTAGTGGCCATAAAGGACTTCACCCAAAAATGATGAGTATACGGAAAATGACCGATTTGTACATACGTAGAATAGGATTAATTTTTGGATCTGAGAAAAAAAATAAGCTCTCCACTAAGTCAAAAGTCTGCCATCCGTTTTATCTCTCGGTTGTTCTTGAATCTCTTCCAACTCATCATCATCGCCCCTCTTGCCTGCTTGTTCCTTCCAATAGCCTATCAACTTCTTTAAACGTGCAATTTCCTTTGAGGAAACGTTCTTAGTTGGATCGTTCACAATTGAGCGTACCCTAGATGCATACCTGAAATACAAGGGAAAATCGTAATGATACCAGCTTGAACTGTCATGTAAATCAAAAGCTGTGTAGGACACTACACTTGTAAAAGATGCAATGCAAGGTAAAATGTATCCTGCTAAATCCAGTAAAAACTTCAATGAGCTCCAATCACTCCATCACTCTCCTCATTACCTAAGGTAAGCAATCACGCACTCCATATTTATACTTATTTAGATATTCATCTTCATTTATACAAAACATTTTGTTGGTATCTTTTTTTGGTTATATATGTCAATGTTATTTAGAAATTAGTAAATACTATATTTATTTACATTAAATAGAGTAAAATGATGCAGTGGTGATGCCAGCAATGATCCATATACACCTAACTTTGATTTCAAAAAATAATAATAATAACCACGCCTGCTTAACATTTGTGGTTTAGATTTCTTTTAAAAAAATCCTACACCTCTGCCACCTCCCTCCCGTGCAGCTGTGCCCCACTACCCCCTCCCCCTCTCTCCTGGCCAACACCCCAGCCATGCTCTGCTCAAGGACAAAGCTTCTCCTCCCCCTACCACAGGCACCCCTCTGCTGTGTACCTCACGGTTACCATCACTCATGCCAACTCACTACCACACGACCAGTGTTTTTCGCTGGTGTCACCACCAGTAAAACTCTCTTTTAAATACGTATAACTAAGCACATATATATTACTGAAATAAATATTAAAATACAGATATTAATTGTTGCCTAGGTGCCACCTCAGTGCCTTAGCTGTTAGTATGATGGAAGCAAATAAATAATGTTATCAAAAAAATGAAAGATGCAACAACAATTGGAAGTTTGGAGCTACAAAACCTTAATAGCAAACTATAGGGCCAAAAGCATATAGGCTGTGCAGTACAGGAGCTCCACTAAGGACTAAAAATAACACTAGCTTAATGTTGAAATCTTTTTAGCACTATTTAGATAATACTACGATACCTTAGTCTAAATAAGTGTAGAGGATGGTACATGTAGTTATTTATTCAATACGTGATTTTTGACAGATTGATAATTTCAAAATTGTAGACAGATAAACTAATGCAAACTTGTACTTACGAATACAGAATAACATATCATTGTAAATTGACATGGAAGTTGTTTCAAACTTATTTATCAATATCATAAAATTCTGTGAAGCCTCAAGTACATGAACTACGGCATGGCTTAAAAACCATAACAATTTTAATTGACGTTAAAAACGAGGCACTTACATAAGAGAATTGTGTGTTTCATCCAAGTTAGATTCCGCAGGAGAAGCATTCACAAACATCAACGTTTTTGCATTTCCTCCAAGTGAGTCACTCATTAGCATTGTTAATTTATGATTTCTGTAAGGCACATGTTGTCCATCAGAAGAAAGTGCACTGATTACATCCCCAAGGGCTGAAAGAGATTTGTTAATGCTCTGAGTTTCCTTCAGTTGATGCCCTGAAGAACCTGATTTCTTCACCCTTTCAGAACCAGCAAGGTCCACAAAACTAAGCTGTAAGAGTAAACACACAAATACAATTAACTTCTATACAATGATGAACTAGTGTAACGAAAACCGTGTATTAACCAACAGGCTTGACCTTTAACATCATCAAAATTAGGTTCATTGAACCTAAACTTTTTAGCCCAATCTATGTGTATAGGAATTTGCATGACCATGCTGGTAGGTTAAGTTCGATTGCAGAGAAAATCATGATAAATAAAATTAAAATGGAAAAAAAGAGAGAAAAATCTAACAAATACAAGTGGTAATGTGGCATAATATTTTCTTTGAAGGACCATGTAGCATAATATTATGTAGATCACAATGATAATTTTGCATTCACAATCCCAAAAATAAAGCTATTTATTGCTTAATTAAATAAAGTACCTAAAATCAAAATAGCATGTAACAAGTCATGTTGATATGCACGCACCTTTCCTCTGGCTATAGATTGAGTTTGCAAATTAATACTTTCGATAACAATTGAAAGTATTAAATGTGATCTTGAACTTTCATCATTCATACGTGTTCCAGCTGTGTGCCGTTGATCGGTTCCTCTTGAAATAACAACTTTCAAGTCTTCGAAGCATGAAACAGAGATGGTTGTCACATTCTCAATGGCAACCATACCCTGCAAGAAATTTGTCACAGAATTATAGACTGAGTAATAGTGAAAGTGCCATATTTAATAATAGTTAACTTTCATTGACATATTTCTGTCATAAATTTGGTCGTAAAAAATTATTCAAGACATACAAATGACTAAGTTTCTTCACTAGTTTCAGTTTGACTCTATAAAGTAAATATGCATACTCTTGTCCAACATGAAACCATGACCACAAAACCTTTGAATGTTTCAATGGAATATCATAGAGACATATACTTGATATGAATAAGGACAACTGGGATGATGAGCAGACTAGAACTTCTGGGCTGGTGGATAATTGGATCTTGTAGTATCAGGTACTCCACGTAAACAATTCAAGTAGTCCATGTCATACGTGCAGGAAGGATGAGGTTTCAGGCTGGAAGCGTGAGTGGAGGATGTGACCTAGTATTTGCCTTTAAATAGCTTGAGTAATAAAAATGGACACATGGTGGATCTATCTTTTCCAATATTCTGGGAGCAATCTATCCCTTTTCCCGCATCTCCTACCTTGTTCATTTTTAAAACTTGTAACAGGAGCTCACCTCGAGCTCATTTCCACCACAATGACAAGGACCAGATCTCAAGTTCAAGATCCAAGGGAGCTCCTACTGGAATTGGACTACCAACTCCAATCATGATCTACCAATACTGTTGCTTCTGATATTAGACAATAAATAGTCTCATTGAAAGTACATTAGACATTTTACACAAAAGTTGACGAATGTCACCTTTGAATCTTTCTTGATGTCTAGCTTCAATCTTCTTGCATTCTTTGGCAATAATAAATCCACAAGGGTATCTTGATAAAGTTCTACCATATACACCTATGTATTATGAGAAAAATCCAATTAGCAAAAGAAAGAATCCAAGTAAAACGTAATTAAGAAATTTATTCATGCCAAATAATCAAGCATACAAAACAAAGAAAATCAAGTAAGAAGCAGAAAAAAAATTATTAATAACAAATAATGGAGTTTATAACATACATCATTAAATGATAAAACTAATGTTAATGACCATGGTGTAAAGATTTCATTTAGAAAAACAACATATAACAACTAGAGAGGGCCTTGAACCCTGCCTACAGAATATATACAGAATATATTTTCAAATATATATTCACAACACATTATATATGACAAAAAATACAGAAACATACATCCAAAAATAACACATACAATTATATTTTTAAAAATAGCACATTTATTTAAACATGCATGACAACATTGTCTAAAATTCAACTTATAAATTTACTTGGAATAAAAATCAACACATAAAAATTAAATAAAAGGTTCAAAGTTCACAATATAACAACACATAACAACAAGCACTCATTCAATTTCTTCATCCCAACAAGAGATGGGGGACAGAAGAGTTTCCTAGGGCTTTTTTTATTGTTTTAGAATATAAAAACACAAACAACCCTTTGTATAGGGTGCTTCATAGATGAATCTTTATTGGATCCTTAACTGGATCCACCTAGATCCATCTAGCCCTAGCCCCATTATTGCCAAAGGCCCAAGCAGTCTTGAAAAACCACCCAGGAGCCTAGGTGATGCCTCAACAACCATGGCTTATATATTGTAACCTACAATTGATAACGTATCAGAATAAGTGGGAAAAATGTGATTAGTCGATCCAAGGAGTGCACATATATAGGGAACATTAGACACCAAGATAAGTGGATATTCAATAACCCGAATATGGCTAATGACTAAATAACAATTCAAATACAATTGTAACATCATGCCAAAGAAGAACCCAAGATTTACAGATGAGTTACACTCTTAAAGGTAATATTACCACAAAAACTGTAAGGTCAACATCCTAGACAGTGTGACGTTTTAGGGTTTTCTACGGTTAAAAATGTGGTACTTAGTTGTTGGATTTTGTTCTGTTCCTTTAGAGTTTTTGTTCACTGTTTCCTTCACATCCATTACTCTGATGGAAGGTGATCTATACCTCTCTTGATAGGAACGGGAAAGATGACTCATTAGGGAGTTGGGATTGGTCAAGTAGAAGAGTTTGGCTTGCTACAGACAAATAATTTGATCAGATCCAGACCGAAGTTGCTTGGCCTGTAGATTGTCAACTGTAACGAAGGTGAACATCCAACAATGAGAGAGGTGATGTGTTGCTACCAGACCACTGATTCTTCTTGGGTTTCTATTGGTTCAGTCATTGAGACTCGCACAAGAAAAGTACAACTATTCAACATTGAGCCATGCAACATACACCTCTTAGACTACCATCATTTCTGAGCATAATTTACAAATTTCTAAGCATTTTAGAGACAATTTCAAGGCTGAAGAGGCTGCATTAACATTGCATTCATGTTTCCAAGCATTGCATTCAGGAGCTTACACAAATGGGAATTAGAGCTTCTATGTTGTACGTTGCTTTTATTTTTAGTTGCATTAATTAGCTCACCAGGTTATAGTAAGAGCTCATCGATTTGTGGTGAGGGCTCCTTGGGTTGTAAGGAGGTAGACTTGCAGATTTTATCAAGAGTTGAACAGTGATGTGTTGACTATAACAACATTGGTGTAGTAACAAAGTGTTGACCCATAACAACACTGATGTGTAATAACAGAGTGTTGGCTCGCAATAACACTGGTTAATATAAAAGATAGAGTGTTAGCCCAAAACAACACCAGAATTAGTGTAGGACTCAAGCAAGATGTGGATGTGGACATTTGGTAAATCACTATAAACCTTATTGTTCCTATGGTTTGTGCTTTGATTCTTATATTCAAGTTTACTTTTGATTCAGTATTGAATAATCACTGTAAAACTTAACTAAATTAATTAAAATCATTATTCTCTATCAATCCTAACAGATGGCAAAATAGTAGACAGAAGTTTCTAAGCCACAAGGATGTCTGAAACATCGTAGTGGCACAAAGAGGCAAGATGGAGGACAAGGGCAGGGTAGATCAAGAACTTGGAGTAGAAGTGGGAGGAGGATAGTTCCTTGAAACGGTTGCCCAGGCTAGGGTTTTGGGAGGGATTTCTGGAGAGGCTAGCAGTAACAATGGATTAGGATTTAGGGAGAGCACCACTTGACAAGTGGAGGAAGGGCTAGAGAGGTCAACAGCGGCAATGGTGTGGTAATGATCTGAAGCCACCAAATATGAAGAACTGTCCTTACACTAGAAGTAGAAAAAAAAATGGAGGGGGCAAAAATAACAGTGGTGGTATATAAATAAGGGTTGACAACAGTGACGATTGGGAAGAGGATGATGGCTACGATTTCCCTCATTCCTACCTAAATCTTTCACACTTTTAAACTTTCACTCTAACACCATGATGAAACAAAGGAAAATAGTTGGAAGAAGATTTATATCATTTTATGCCCTTCCATAATCAACTATTAACAGCAAGACATCATTATGGGATTCATCCATCAATATAACACATTGTTATTTTCATTGTTGTATCCATCAATATAGTAACAAACTGCTTTGCATCTGTTACTTCTAACGTGCAAAGATGTTCTCCTTCTGTATTCATATTTTTTGCAGTTTCATTGCTTACCATTTTGGTGGATCCTTTCTCCACCAAAGGACACAAAAGATAAGAGAAATTTCAAGATGTTAGAGGGAAAATTAGTTTTTAAAAAATATATTCATGACAGAATGATCGGCATGCTAGTTCATGATATGATAATTTGCAGTCTTTCCCTTTGCTTGCATATATGAAACTCAAACACATTGTTCAATAAGTAGGAAAGGTTTATTTCAAGCAATGTTTTGTAAAAACAGAAAAAACATCTGTTTAAATTTTTTTGATACAATCCATTTCATTTTTTGGAACAATTGAAAACACTTATTTTTAAAAAATGGCTATTTTCCCATTGAAAAAACTGTTATCCCGTTTTCCTGAGAAAAAAGACCATTTTTATTTTCTAGATTTCACCTTTTGAGTGGTTTACATTAAGATAATTTAATTATTTTGATACTTATTTTGTTGTTTATAACTTTAATTGTACTTTTTATACATTTATATATTTAATTTAAGTATTTATTCTCAAGTGACAACTACACATGTTAAAAACATTTTTTGGAATTGTATTACATGGAATTGAATTATAATTTGTTTTCTTCAATTATTTTCATGATTGTGATGCTTGTCTATTTGTAAATGTATTTATATTTATTCACTTCTTATATATACCAAATTTTTAAAAAAACCTGTTTAAACCTCTATTTTTAAAAAAATCCTAATTTCCATTTATTACAACATTAACTTCAAGAAATTTTTCACGGATTTCCTTATAATACTGAGTGCTCTGGCATGATGTTCTCTGGTCATGTAAAAGGAATTGAAAGTCAAAAGGCTAAAAAGTAACTTAAACTTCAGAAACAAAAGTTACATACAATGAAATCAATGAATAATGTCATCATTTCAGCTAATTGAAAAAATAACTTGCCTTTAAAGAAAAGGAATATTTATGGCTATTGCGTTTGATAATCTTAAAAAGCTCAGAAGTTGCCCTTGGAGTCAACCCTGGTTTACCCTCAGTTCCATATATTGTGAATGTCTTCCCAGAACCAGTTTGTCCATATGCAAATATACATACATTATACCCGTCTACCGCAGATTGTACGAGGTACTGCAGTGTAATTATCAAAAGGAAATAAAAATATAAAAATAAACCAACATTGTAAATACAAACTAAGAAAATATTAAAAAATTTGTATATTACCTATAATTAAAAATCAGAAATAAAACTCACCTTTGCATCTTCAAAAACTTCATCTTGAGAAGAAGTATGATCATAAACACGATCATAATGCCCTTGCTTGAGTTTATCATCCTTCCAAGGATGCTCAACCGTGTATTCATCTAAACTTCTCAATACATCTTTTTCACCATCAACATATTCTTTCTCGCTAAGAGGACGAACGCGACAAAATACTCTAATTTTTCCTTTCATGTCTACAATTTCCAGTATAGTAGCATAAGTTTCAAATTTAGAATTAGAACTATATAATGACTTAATAAAGAAGTGAATTAAATCAAGAGACAAGAAAATTAAAACATCAAACCTTCAATAGTATTGAAATACCGCTTCCGTAAAACTTGTTCTTCCTTGTAAAGCCTTTCTAATTCAACAATTTGTTCACCCTGCCTTTTCAATATTTGAGCCGATTGTTCATTTTTCCTATCAATATCCTGTCAAATTTGAACATTACATAGTATCCAATTGTTACAACTTAGTGAAAACAACATGAGTAACATGTCATTACATTAAGAAAAAAAAATTATGGTTCACCTCCTTCATTTCCCTCAGCTCTTCCAATTCCTTCAGGTTAAATTGTAATGCATCCAACTCTGAGCTCTTCAATGTGATGGTAGATTCAGCAACATTTAGGTCGTGAGTAACAAAGTCAAGTTTTTTTTCTAATTCAGATATTTGTTTTTTATATGCTCTACGTTCCTCTCGAAAATCCTTCTCCAAAGTTTGCAACTGTAACATAAAGATTAATGGTATAGCTAAAAAGATGGACATAGTTATAGACATAAATAGAGTTAAATTAAATTATTGCAGTGTTACTTATGTATTTTTCCGTACATCATCATCCTTTTTTTTCTGAAGCTTCAAAATCTTTTGCTCTAATAGCCTTTTTTCGTTGGTCAATCTTTGTATAGTTGTTTTTGCTGTCTGCAACTCCGTTTTAAAATTTACATCATCTTTGACCTTATTAAGTGTCTACAAGAAGAAAAGGAAAGTACTGATTAGTTTCAATAATGCAGAATGCCAATCTTTACAAATACCATCAGAATAATCAATAAAGCATTTGCTTTCAAACTCTACTCACCCTGGAACCACTACAACCATTTTCAGATGTTGATGAAATAGAACAAACATCTGCACCTCGGACATGAAAATCATGGAGATCCTGACCCTTCATATTGCTTCCAATGGAAATATGCCCTTGAGTACTTAGCTTTTTTTGAAGAGTAGAATGAATCTCATTAATAATAATCAAGTCATCCAGGCAAAAGAAAAATAGTGCTCTTATCAAGTAGCGCAGTCTAGTATTGCTTGCATAAACCATCAATAATTGACGTGAACATATATTGGTTTAACAAACACTGGTCAAGATTTGCATTACCTAGGTCATACCTGCAAAGCTAAATCATTTTCATCATACAAGGTCTTGAACTTATCAAGTTGACTGGTAACCTCCTCCAAGTTCTGTTTTTCAGCATGCAAAGATTCCTTTAGTCTTTCCAATTCTTCCTGCATTTCAACTTCCTTTTGCCGCTTTGCATTCAACTCTTCTGACAACTATAGGCCATATCATGAAATAAATTAAAAAATTCCACCCAAAAAAATTAAATCATAAAAATTTTATTAACTGGTATATATGCTGAGTCTAAAGGGTTATCTGAGAAATCTACAATATTTAAATTATTCAGCAAAATGTATAAGGTGCAAATACCTATTGAGATTTATCTCTTTGAACATATTCAATTCTAAGGATATGAGGATCACCTCGTCAGCATTTTTTTGAGATTCTTCAAGAGCTTTAGACAACTCATCAGCACGTTTTTCAGATAATTCCAAACTTTGATGTTTAATATTTTGAGATCTTCCATGCGTCGATCCATTCACAGCTAATTGAGCCTTTGAGTATCTACGTAGCATTACATCATTTATGTGTGTTTGAAGAGCAACACAAATTTCTTCACCCTAAAGGTATAAAAAAACTCTTTTTTAACTGTACCACACAAATGAAGGTCAAAAGAATTGATTGGGTTCATAAGTTGAAGTAAAGAAATAAATGAAACCTGCTTTGTTTCAAACTGGAAAATATGAAGGACTCCTGCAACTCTCATCTTAAAGAAAACAGCAGTATTACTACTTCCAAACTGCATAATATCCCTCAACTCAGCAGAGTGTAGATATTCTTTTGGAACTGGCCTAAAAAAATGAACCTGAAAAGATAATGACATCATAAAGAAATTTAATCAGATTCTTTTTAAGTTGAAGTATAATAAACTAAAGAAAATTATTACCCCACGCTTGTTGATACCCAAAATAATTCGACCAGGCAGAAGTCCAATAGGATCATCTATTTTACGAACTCCAAAAAAAGTTGAGTTTCCATAAGGAAGTGACTTAAGGATCCTAAGAAATTGTTGCCTTGCATCATCTTTTGACAAGTTCTCCTGTGTAAATGATTCCAAAAATCTAAGAGCATCAAAAAAATACACTGCTCAAAAAGAGCATCAAAAAATAAAATAAATAGATATATGGCATGTTCTTTCCAAATGGTTTAAAATATTTTGAGAGCTAATGGCATAATTAGTGAAAATATTACCTTTTTCCTCCCAAGTTATAAACCATTTTCTATAATTTCCTTCACGAGTAAAAGTAGATGCATCCACGGCAAACTCAATATACTCAGCTTCCTCAAGATAAATGTCATGCAGCTATTAAAAGTATGATGAATAGAGAGCTAATTCTCCTTATTCAGTGTCATTTACCAATAACGGTGTGCATGAGCATTCTGATTATTGAGTAAAGATGCATCACATACCTCAAAAACAATTATAAACCATTTCTATAATTTCCTTCACGAGTAAAAGTAGGTGCATCCATGGCAAACACAATATACTCAGCTTCCTCAAGATAAATGTCATGCAGCTATTAAAAGTACGATGAATAGAGAGCTAATTCTCCTTATTCAGCGTCATTGACTAATAATGGTGTGCATGAGCATTCTAATTATTGAGCAAAGATGCATCACATACCTTGAAAACAATTATAGTAAGAAACATGCAGTAAGAGGATTTTTTGCATTGGTTTCAACTAACTCGTTCTAGAATGGCTTTTATACTCTATATCACATAAATCTGACTTAAAGTGGTATAAATTTTGTCAAGGCACAACCATTGTTATGCATTACATTATTTGTGGATATTAGATACAACATGGTAAGAACCCAGGCAATATGGCATCAACGATCCCTGAGTCTCATATGGAAGTTGGATATGAAAATGCCATCAACAATGTAAATTTCAGTTGCTTGGAGTAGGTAATCTGCTGTATGGACTTTGGCACTGAGTAGCATGACTGGATCAATTATTATGTCTGTTCTACCTGATTCTTCATCCTTGACAATGGATCACAATCAAGCTCTTTGGGATGTTGACGAGGCTTACAACAAGGACATCCATTATCACCACTCCAATACACACTAGTGGCTAAAGTATTTGATAGGATATACTACAATGCTCAGGCAAATAAATGGTTTGACTCAAGGATTTGAACCACACTGTAACATGAGTGGCACGCCCAATTTAAAATATGTAGATGACACAAATATTTTGTGGTGCTGACATGAATGAAGTCCACCTTTTCCCACTTGCTTGTATTCTTTGGCATGGTTGGGGGTGTCAAGGCGAATTTTCATAAATCCTTGATTGTTAGGGCTGGAATCACAAAACAGATGGTACAATGTGCAGATTGTTCATGTATTGCAAAGTAGAAAATCGCCAAAACAAGTATTTGGGCCCTCCCCTCTCCCGAAAGGGATTGAAATTCACAAATTGGTATCATGTGGTTCAATAATTTGAAAAGTGTTTAACACAAGTAGGGCAGATGGATTCCTCTCATTCAATGGTAAACTGACATCTCATTGATGTTCCTAAACCTACCTATTCACTACCCATCCATTTTGAGGATTCCAATCATGGTTTTCAAGAGACTTGAACAAAGTCAGAGTCAGTTTCTTTGGTGTGATGACAAAAAGCATTGTCTCCCTAGCTTGCATGTGGTGACATGGAATAAGGTCTGCAGACCAAAATGGGAAGGTCGTATAGGCTTGAGGAATTTACACGTCATGTACTTGGTCTGGCTTGTAGAATAAGCATGGAGATTAGGCTCTAGCAAGGAAGGACCATGTTACACCCTCAATTACCTAAGGCCGTTATGCCCTTAATTAAGCTATCCTAATTAGCTATTTACTTAATTTAGTCATTGCTGTTAGTCAGCTACCCCAATTAGTTATTACAAAAACTAGTTATTTCCTTTTGGGAGGTCTCATGACCTTATATGTAGCCCTATTTAAACTAATATGTGCTGGGTATGCTATGAAGGGATGATCAAGGTTATTACCAATCTTGGTTTGTCCAACTTAATTTCAATTTCCCTCTCATATCTTCCCTTCTCCCTTCCAGTCAAATCTTTCTCCTTCTCCAACAGCTACTCTCACACTACAGCACCATCACGGCACCGGTCCAAACTCGTTCTCAAGGGAGGAAGGGCTCAGGGCACACCAGACCACCTTCACTTTGGCAACAGGTATTTGTGGGGAAATGGTATTAAGGTAGCCGGTCGGGAGAGTTAGGTGTTCATGCACTAGGGGGAGGTGCTAGCTGCTTTCCTAGAGTCCTATGGACAGATGTGGTAATGGTGGAGCTTCATCCCATGTTCAATGGACTCCCTATATGTGGTGACATGAGTATCAATCTTGATTGTATAGATATTAAGCTCTATCACTCTGACCCACTCTAAGGGGTTGAGTCAACCAAGCTCACTCCCTTAGACATGTACATCATGAAGCCAACTGTCCACATACACACTTGCCAATTTAGGTCTTAATAGCAATCAAAGATGCCTTTTTAGACAAGCAGCCAATCTACCAACAGAGGCTCATCAACAAATCTCGACAAATTAGGGGTTCCTAGTGGTGCCTCTTAGGATTTTACCTTACCTTGTACTGTTGTATTTCTCCTTGTTTGGGTCCCTGCCCCATAAATAAACTGGGGTTCCTTAAAAAAAAAAAAAAGGCATTCATGCTGGTAGAATGTCAAGTGTACGGGGTGACATTTTGAAGAAGAACAGGTTATGTGGTGTGAAACTAGGAATGTAGAGGGAATGAGAGTTGGATCAGATTCTGGAGAGATCATTGATTGGGAGATGCAGCTCTGCATTGTCTTTTCCCCTGATTTGAAACTATTGCTACCTCCACACATGTGAGTGTATTTAAGTGTTTCTATTCTTCCACGTTAGGGATTGTGAAGGACACACACTTTACAAGGAATTTAGAAGGAATCTTAATAACACTGAGCTGACTAAATTTGCTAGACTACTAACACTCTTGAACTATCATGTTTTTCCCTCATTAATGTGGGTTCCAATTCATATAAGTGGCCTTGGAGAAAAGATCACAGGTTATCAATTTGTTCCCTATACCACATACTTCTATGGAGGGGCAAAATTGAAGTCTTGGAACAAATATGGAACAGCCAGGTACCCTCTCCAAGGTGAACTCCTCATGGCAGCTTCTCTCAATGGTGTCTTAATAAAATGAGAACTGCAAAGGCACACTACCAACTGGCAAGTAGATGCCACTTCTGATTCCAACAAATCAAATGCAGGTGGAACCTATTTTTCAGTTTTTCTTCCATCACCCCATGGTGGAAAAATTTGGTGAACCACATCTCTGATGCAGAGACCATTATGGAGGCCTTCCAGTGAATATTCGTACCTTCCAAGGTGAATTTCTCATGGCAGATTCTCTTGCATGGTGCCCTAATAGAATGAGATCTACAAAGGTACACTACCAATTGGCAAGTGGATACCACTTCTGATTCCAAAATAATACAGGTGGAACCTGTTTTTTAGTTTTTCTTCCATTACCACATGGTGGATGAATTTGGTGAACCTCAATTCTGACATGGAGATCACAGGGGAGACCTTCTAAGGGGATAAGGACAACCAAGAAGGGTATTATATGTTGGCTGATCTTACCACATGTCATATTGTGATGTAACTGGTCAGTAAGAAACTCAAAAGTATTTGTGCAAGATGTCCATACATGGCTCAAGCTTCTCCCTAATTGACAATTGTCATTTTTCTAAAATTTTTAGATCTTTCTCTTCATTTGCTCTTTTATTGGATTCCTTTTGTTTTTTGGATGTCTACAACATGTGCAAATCCCCTCTTCTTGTCATAATTTTAATGATATCTTCCCATTACCACTCAAAAAAAGGAATTTTCAGTAATTTTGTATCCTATATTGCATTATTCTAATGTGACAGCGCCTTAATAGATTTTCAACATAAATATCAGAAAAAGAAACGCAAAACATAAATTATTACAAACTTTATGACTTATTTACAACTTACTACAACATGAAAGTAATTTGGGGAATCATTTTTCAGTGTTAATTTGTGGATCATAACTTGGCAGCAAATATAAAAGTACTATAAAAAATGTAATCTCCAAGCAAAAAGAGAAGATGTTATAAATTTGGGCTACTTGGACTTCAAAACAAAGTCAAGAAATTGTTCAACGAAAGTTTGAGTATTTGTGACAAAATTTTTATATGATTAACTATTTAACACTTACCATTGGATGGTAACGAGAAAGTATGTCCAACTCCCACTCTCGCTTTGCTCGTGTTATTGCAATTTGTCTAGGTAAGAACCTCTCTAAAAGTGATGTCCATTCCCTAAAAGATAATCATGGATTAAGAAAATATGGACTTTCAAATAGCAACTAGTATATCAAGAACTTCACAGTAATTTGGTAATCAAATTTCTCAAATGCTGACATGGTTGATTCTGGGTTTTCAGTGACGCCTATCTCAACCAATATCTGCAATGCTGAAAGTTGTGCAGCATCATCCCTACCAACTGGATAATTTCCCAATATATAATCATGTTGGATCTGTGAAAAAAAATCCAACTCAAATGCTTTTAAGAAAACATTGAAGAAAAACGTGAAACATTTGATCTTCTTTATGCTGTAAAAATATGAAAGAGACTGCACACCTGCACATACGATAGTTGCACAAATATTGGATCTGCTATAGCTTCATCCGACTCCCTAAATAGCCGTTTCTTGAATGTCAATTTGCAATGCAAAATTTCACCTTTGCTACGGTCTTTAACTGTCTTGAATTCTGATAATAGATCTCCAATATACTTATTATCATCTAACCCAGTGTATTCTTCTGTGAATCAAAAAAGTGGTTTCTTGTTGAGATGAGCTAAAGCATGATGCTAATAAGAAAACTAAGAGGAATTTTGGAACATAAATGATAAATAAGAATGACTGAGATCCATCAGGCAATACCAGTAGCAACATCAGGAGTTCTGGACCCATTAACAACTTTTCTGCATTCAAACAAGCTGAAACTGGAATAAACTGATAGCTTGATCATTCCAGCTATTTCCTGAAGAGTAATTTTAATTAGCAGCAGCATGGCAAGCCAATGTATTAGTATTCAAAACATGGCCAACATGGAATTTAAATCATAACTAAACAATGCAGGGGCAATTACTTTCACAATACATCAAAAACTTATTATTATACGGGCATTTAAACACTATCCCATTTGCATCATTTTTTTAGATAATTTGTTGATGCAGACACCAACACACTAAATGGGATCTGGGCAAATGGCCCCTAGATGATATGTCCCTATAATTGTTCTTAGATGGATCTGGTAACAGATTCACTCAATTAAAAGAAGATTTAGAGGATTCCCTTCCATTCTACCCCCTTCTCTTCCCTTTCCCAGCCAACAGCAGCTGCAAGCAATAAAAATCCCTTTGGCAAGCTACCCAAGTGATCTCAACAGCTCTGATGACCTTCTCCAATGATATTTATCATGTTTTATCATCTAATGTTTTGATGTTGTGTTGTACACTTGTCTTGTATAGTTTATAGGTTTCTTAGGTTTAATTATAGTTGATTTTTGTTAAAAATGATCGCATGTGTACATATTAAATATATATAAAATATACATACATGTACATAAAGCAATCTGAAAAAATATATATTGTCAAAGATTGGTGCCTACGTTAGGTGCCCACAGCCAAAGCCATGGTACCCTGACACCTAGAGAACTACAGTTTAGATCATGATACATCTTCTAGGCTTTTTTCTGTTGAAGAATTTGTTTGATAATATCAAAGATTTAGAGGGAATTTGTGTATGTTTGCAAAATTGAATGCTAGCATACTTCTATTATCCTGTAGAAATTTACCAACTAAACTTAATCTCACCATTCAAATCATAGAAGATTACTATCTTGACAAATATGAATTTGATGAGCAACAGAAAATGTGAATAGAATGAGTTTTTTCCTCTTCTTCTAATTCTGTTGAGCTACCGTACACAAAATATATTCCAAGTGAACACGTCATGCCATTTTCATTGCATTTATGTAACATCAAGGAGTCACCAGAGGAGGCTAGAGAACTAGTTATTCAATAACCAAGTAAATAGTGATTTATTTAGTGCATGAATCTTCAAATAGTAAAAATGGTAATATGTATGTTATGATAAGTTCCAGAATTATCAGGAAGTCCATTTGTGGAGTTTTTTTTTGAGAAATGCCATTTATAAAGATTTAACTTGATTGTCAATGAATAACTTTTATTCCATGTAATGTGATTTCCTTCCTTCCTATGTCACCCGGTTATAAATGCATATATGATGAACACTATAGATACAAGGTTATCAATGCAACTAGCTGATAAGCCCAAAAGCTTAGGCAACCATTTAAATATTCATTTTGAAATTCTTATGCGTATATTATATATTTATAAATATTTAATAATAATAATAATAATGTATACTTTTAGCTCTATTATTTTCTAAATAACATTCAAATATGTAAATAATCCCAAGATAACATCAAAATATGAAGTGTCATACTACTAATATGTATGATTCATTATCACACACATATACATATATATAAACAAATACAACTGAAGGTCAGTTTAGTTAAAAGAAGGTGAGGCAAGCAACACAACATGCATTCAAAAATATAATTCAATAGATGAGGACGTAATGGAAAGTGGAAACAATTGACAGCATAACATGCAGAAGAGGAGGGCCATGTACCTCAACAGCGTCAGAAACCGTTGTTGTCATATCATACATGATTTCTTCAAAAGTTTCATCCAAGAAAAACACTATAGTGGTGAGTTTCTTGCTAGTTAAAATAGCTTCAATTTCCTCACGACCTGGAATTGTATGTCTAGGTCCAGCCTTGACTGAGCGCTTCAAGGCATTCAATGCATTCAATGCAAGGACCTGCACATTTGGGTCAGAATTTGCACCATGTGCCACACAATGGATATACTCTGACAAGTATCCTCCAATGTCCTTGCTAGGCGGCATGCAAGATGCACATACATACATGAGCTCCCATGCCTTAACTAAGGACACGCTGTAGGAATGACAATCAGGGTGAAAAACTAACTAGACAAAATCTGAACAGAGAAGCAAAGAAAAAACAAATATCTATTGTTTGTTTTATAAAAGATTTAGATGCTTACTTGTCAGGATTATTGCGAGTTTGCTTTGATATCTGAGCAAAGAGTTCATCACGGAGCTCAGACCGTTTCAGAGTGTGCTTGTAAATTTTCTCAACAATCCCAATACGATCTTCTAGACATAGTACTGTTGCATTGTCCGTTGAATCAACTCCCATGTATTTCAAGATGATGTGGAACAATTTTATAGATCGGCTAACCAAATCACTATCAATTTTCAGCAATGATGTAGGGATTGGGTCCTGTGGAGAAACATGGTTATCAATATGCTTTGTTTGTTGTCATTTTATACACTCTTACCTAGGAATCTACCAACATGGTTTCTCAAATCAACTTATCATCATTAAGTAATAAATAGCTACCTTTTGGAAGCATAGCATATCCTCTAAAGTAAACTTATCTCGAACTTGAGAGCTGACTGATTTCTTTGAAAAAAAACCCCGTTTCCCAGCCGATTTGATTTGCTTTTGCATGGATCTCAGGAATCCTTCAACCTACCAAAATGAAAGATGAGACAAAAAATTAAAAATTAAAAATATCACATATTTCTAATGCCCAGAATTGTGAAAGTAAAAGTGAACAATCACCAGAAAAGAAATCAAATTGCAAGACGCATCATGGCAATAATGCTACCCTCTAAAGATTAAACATTGAATGATTCAAACGATGCATGAGAAAGTACTACGTCTTAGTTTACCATTGAAAAATCATACCTGGAATCTATCAATTAGTGGTATAACACTAGACAGCTCGGCTGGCACCACCGTTGATAGGGTACTTGGAGTGCTGTATATATATAATGAGCATTGATAACTTTACACACGCTCAAAATTTGTTAAAGTTTAACCATGGAAAGAATGCAAATAGATAATTGAAGCACGTATTGCCAAGTATTATCCATTGATTAACAACTAGAGGGGAAGACGTCAGTAGAGTCCGTTAAGAGACTTACGGCGGAGCAAAGTAGGAACCACCATCACTGTCATAATCATCCCCATTGGGAGTGATAGTTGAAGAAACATGTGTTGTGGTAGCACTTGAATTGTTGGAGTTGAAGGTAGAATGACTCATCGTGTAAGATGGTGTGTCGACTGTCATCTGGAAGTGTCAGAGAAGGGTCTCCTTTTGCAACTCCTTTCTGATCTGCTACATCAATCAACAAATGCATTATTCAACCAAACTGCGTCATCAATCAGGGTTTGCAAAATTGCGTAGGCAATCAGCTAACACAGAGAGCACAGCATTCTAGGAACAAAACACCGCTGGAAGAAGTCTTCCTTCAATAGCGAACCACATAAGCAACCTATTGGTAAGAAGTAAACAGCCGACAGAACACAAGCCAAATATCACACCATTACATACATATAAAGGGAATACATATATACATATATAAAGGAGGAAGAATGAACAATCCAACAACCACCACTCGCAGGCAGAACAAAGTAGAAACAATGAAAACATGAGCACGCATAAAGTCTGACCGTCTGATAAAAAAGGATGCTCACGCAGGCCGCCATAACCCTTGGAAAACAGAGTTTCTAATCAACAATGCTAACAAAAGAACGCCTCCATCCTCTCGCTCTTCTCCCCAAGATAAAATCCTAGAAAAACTTCAACACGATTAGATCCACAAAAAGGACCAGAACCTCCACACCAGCAGGAACAAAAAAACGTCCATGTCGACTAACCGAGCCGAGACGGATAGCATCTAGCACAGGAGAATGCGCACGACCACGAGACGGCAGAACCAGCAGCAGAGGAAGAGGGGTCAAGAACGAGACGAGATCTAACGGGGGGGGGTTTTAGGAAACAAGAGCAGGGGGTAGAGGCGGTCAAGCAAGGAGATGAAGTGGTGGGACGAAGAAGAAGAGGGGAAGGAGGCGGCGAATCACGAGGGAGATTTAACCATCGGAGAATGGCATGGTGTGGCGGTACGTGTAACGAGGCCCGGCATCAACACCGTCGAGTAGGCGAGGTCAGCTGGTGGGATCGATACATGTAAGTAATTTCAATCAATAATAAAGACAAAAAATACGACAATAATTTCAATCAATACTACAAAGACAAGTACGTCACGAACAATCTTGATTACAAAGGCGTTAATTGCATACAAATACGTCGCAAAAAATTAACCTGACTTACGACTTAAGTTTCTTGTGTAAGGTAAGACATATATGTTAAGATTGTGAGGACGCTCCGGATTCCTGCATGGGCCTCACTTGTTTATTAGTTATTTTAAAGTGAGTTTTATTGGGATGTGGAATGCCAATGGCTAACAACATGATTACATTAACCTACCCTCAACGCAGTGACAATGCCAAATATATATATTCAAGATGTCGATTTCCCATTTTTTCAAAGAATAACGAATTTAAACAAAGATGCAAACGGTTTAAAAATCTCTCTTCAGGAAACTTTTTTTTTGAAACTTCAGTAAGTAAAATAGCAGTTCCAACCTAATTAAATACGAAAGTAGATTCATGAAAAAATAGCAAACCCCGTTTTATATGTCTTTCGATTTAAATAACAGCTCTGCTTTCGTGTCCTCCGCTTCGGTCGTGATCGAGTACAGAAGATTGTCCAGATTTCAGTTGCGGCAGCGATGGGGAAAATTCTCTGTCGGATTTCAAATATAAAGGCAGTGGACTGCACTCTGCAATCAGATAGAACGAGCGTTCTTCAATCCGAGAGCTTCCAAAAAAATGGACCGAGCCGTGTCGTGTACCGGATTCCTCTGCCGTTGCACGTGATGCCGCTACAATAGCACTCCTGCTACGACCCTCCCAAATAAATATCATTAACCTTTTTCTTCTTCTCTTTTGACAAAAGAAAAAAAACCCCAAATCATCTGATTCCCAATGCAGCCTTGTGGTCATGATCACCTGTAGGAAAACCTAAGGTCTAAGATCAATAATGCAAGAGATTTTAAATTTTTATATTTAAAGTTATACTCGAGAAATAAAAATATTTATATAAATCAAAGTTATCGTCTACCAAACAGATCTTATTTAATTAATGTTAAGCATCTGGTGTTGATGTAAAATGCATTAAGAAAAATATTTTAGGAAAAAGAACAACCACATGTACGTATGGCGCAAACGACGTTACCGTACCTATCACGTCACAGTGGAGGAGTTTACTTTATTTTTCGATGATAAGGTATAAAGATGAGAATTAAATTAAATCCTCAACCATCCCACCACCGCAGTTGAGGAGTTTATTTTGTCGGCAAGTGAATGCAAAATTTAAACCGGTGAATAGGAAACTGCAGATTGCAACGGTTTTCTTTATAACAATAAAAAAAAATCGAGAATTAATCGCGTATTTAGAATTCGTGGAGGAGATGATGACGGGGAATCACACCATCCAACTACACTTGCCTGCATGTTTCAATGGCAGGTTAATTATGAAAGTGAACTTAATCAATTGCCGTATCTGTCACGAACGGCGATATTTATAGATTTTATAAAAAATTTAAATTTCAATAAAAACAAATCGTTACTGCTGTAAAAAAAATTTATGTAAGATCGAAAAATCTTGATAGCTCAGTTACCACGATAACAGTAGTCACAGTTCTTTAAGCAAAAAAAAAAAAAAAAAAAACAGTTTTCACTGTTCATTCATTCAATAATTTAAAATATTGAGAAAGTAAGTCTTGGCAGTTTAAAAAGATAACGTGTATCCTTCAAAGTAAAGAAAAAAGACATGTGCTTTTTTGTAATCAAAGAAGTGAGTTTTTTTTATATAAAAAATTGGTCGAAAAAATTTACTTATTAATTTTGTTTTCATGCATACAAAATACCTTTTTAGTTTTTGTGGTAATTGGAGACAAGGTAAAAAAAATTAATTTTAAAACGTTGATTTTTTAATTTACCGCGCCTTCTGTTCGTTTTGTAAACACTCTACCGTGACTGGACGGAAGGGTTCTAACCCACTCTTTTTTGAAACTTTATATGGAAATGGGTTAATTGACAAAACAAAATTAACAGATAAAACAACATCAATACTTGCAAAAGCATAAAAAGGTACTACGTGCATGAATGAATACAACTGCTGGACATCATTCCTTTCTCGTTTACCTAATTTCAACTTTAAATTTAACCACGTAATTAATGAGCTAATGTATGGTATCATTCGTTACGCATTAATAGGTAACTTCGTTTACAAATAACAAATAAAAATGTAGATATATCCTCGCGTCTGGCCAGTTGTTATCGTAGAAGATAGATAAACTTTTTAAATGATTTATGTAGTCGTGGGATGAACTCACGCACGTATTTCCTTTCTTTCTTTCTTTTCAAATCAACGTTTGATAGTAAGGGAATAATGTCAACCACGAGTTTCGAATTTAAATTAAAAAAAAAAAAAAAAACTAAAAATGAAATTAGAACGAGAGAAAAAAAGTGATGTATAAAGAATATCAGAAAGAAAATCGAATAAATAGGATCAAATCAGACACATTAGTGAATTACGATGACAGAACGTAAAAGATTAAAGCACCCTTTTCATTAAAAAAAGGCAAATCATTTAATTTATCATCTACTCGATCGAGAAATATGAGTTTTTAATTTATAGAGTTGATTTAGAAGAAAAATTATCATCGGAAAAAGCACGTATACACACGTAAAATTAACAAAGAGATCGTACAGGTAGTTATCTTTTTTTATTATAAAAAATTAAAATCTTATTTTGAATCTAAATAATAAAAAAATTATGTACACACTCTACAAGAAACTCATCTCTTACGAAGAGACGCAAGTCAACCATGTCTCGTGAATTTCAATTAATGAATTATCGAAATGGCGTCATGTACACATCAATGAATAGACAACTGGAGACATGGATAAAATGGCAGTGATATATTTTACTGTGAACACAAACTTAGACAATCAATTTTAAGTAATTAAATTAACACCTTCTATATCCTCATCCAAACACCTTTCTTTTTCGGCCTGCAAGTTCATCCAAACACATATCGATGGACTTCAATCCTGGGAGCGTCAATAGCATCTTAGTCTTAATTATTAAAGACAAGGTAATAATTAAAAAAGCACTTGGCATTATAACAACCAAAGTTTATAAGATCCGAATATACCTTACATGTAGATCTAACACTTCCTCTTTCATAATTAAGTAGATGATTAACTATAATATTCCATTATCGGCGGATTAAATATTTTTGAGTGTATTTTGTAGCACGAGCTCCTTTATGACGGTAGGAACTTATTATTTATTGTTCACAGCTTCTATATAATAATTTCTATAAAATTGTAGCAACGATTGATGTCGGTATTTGTCAATTGCTATTTTGGAATTCTTGAGAAACAATAACCGTAGCCTCTACTTAATCTTTGCTTGGTTTACACAGGAGTTGTTCCAAAAACTTACATATACAATCGCAACATTTGTTAAGAATATTTAAAATTCAGTCTCTATCTTATTGCCAATATATTCAAAAATGAAGATCACGTACCCAGTGGTCTTGGAGGAACAAACATACATTACAAATGGATGGTATAGTTTGTGTGCAATGTCCCAACAGATCACTTAAATCTCGAATTGATCAGTTAACAATGTCCCGTCTTTTTTTTTAATCATAATAGTACCTTTATCTAAATTTGAATTCAAGATTTCCCTCTCTCAAAGGTCCTGTAAAATAAGGAAATATTGATTATTCCATCTTATACCGTTAATTAAGAGAGGAAACCATTAAACCAACCAATCAACCAATTCTCGTACATACTTAAAATGTAACTCAATATGTGGGCTTAATTTTCCTTTTCGATAATAACAAAATTTTAATTTATTATTAAGATGCTTAAATAAATGGAAAAACTGCGAACCAGGCAACTCTTTTTACCTGTTTTCATGATATTCGTTGGTTTTTCATTGGATTCTTTCACTGCACTGGCATGATCTGGAGGACATGCGCGCAAGTCATGGATGGGGGTGTTGGTGGCTGACGTTCATTGAATGAATGCTTAATTAATTTTTCAGAATTGTTTTCAAAATGTCTTGTCATGTTATCTTTCGAAAATGATAATTTAAATTAAAGGATAATATAATACGATATGATATAATTTGCGCGACCGTGTAAACAAGCTAGTTTTGGTAGTTCATGTATATATATAGTTGGGATACAAAAGACGACAACGAAGGTGTGACGGCCTTTACGATAAAACAATGACCAAAGCAGAAGTGCAAAAATGTTGTTTGTATAATTAATAAAATGAATCCTACTGTTATTAATATGAACATCCCTCTAACCCAATATTTAAACAAGACTGGAGGCATCAAGCTATGTATAGGCGTCCTACTCCTCTTGGTCTCCACATTTCCAACCAGGTTGTTTGTTGTTATCTTCCACACCACAGCAGTTTCCAAAGCATCGGCGCTCACGTTTTTTTTTTTTTTTTTTGGTTCGAAAAGTAAATAATTAGACTTAAAAGAAAACATTCTAAAATAATGCAACCACAACAAAACTACGCCGGACCGAAACGGACTGCGAGCTTGTCTTCTGGGCTGGCCAGGATGTGCGCCGGTCGCACTCTGCCGGACTCTTGTTTCGCTTCTATCGAAGTGTGAAATCCCAACTCGGTCCTCACCCGCCGAAAGGGCCCAAGACATTGATCGATGAAGCTTGTCCATTCGCCTGCAGATACCACCATTAATTCCATAGGAAATTAATGTAGATATAGGACAGGAGCTAGGGTGGACCATGAATACATATATGTCTGTGAGGTTAAAAAATTTATGCATGCGATCGAACAAGTTTGCCGACGGGTGGTTGTGATCATGAATGGACGAGAACCTTTCAGCTAGCTACGGATAGCTAGAATATATCATCGGCACATGCCACATTGGAATGAACAGTTGAGATTCATCTACATAGCCTCTATGCAACGATCCAGGTTTTAGTTGACGATTATCAAATAATGATCCCACTCTTCTGCCACACATTCGCTGCAACTGTCGGTGCACGCACCCACCGCCGCCGTCGCTTCACCTTCCTCCGCCACTTCGTCTTTGACACCGTCTACGGTAGGCCATCACACCCCTCCTTAAAAGCACTACAAGCCATTGATGTTGACACCAACATGCATCAAATCATCTACAAACACTCCCCCTTTTTTGACTTCTGAGGATGACAATACTTTGACTTCTAAGATCTCTGCCATCAATGTAGCTCGGGCAACCAATGCATTCAATACGTCGCTTCACGTTGATGCTGCCTATTGTAGATGAGTGTGGTCTCCACCTACCATTAATGCAGACAACTACCTGTGCCACTCACCCACCAGTTCGTGTTCTTGCTTGTGGCATATAAAAGGGTTCCCCCATTCTTGGATGAAGGCGTCCACAAGATCCATAACTCAACTATCAACACTTTGAAAATCCGTAGACCCAACTTCAATGGCTTCTCTTTTACCAAGCCTCCACGAGCTCCGTCGCATCTAGCCAATTCCCTAGCCTATTGAGCATTTCTGCCAAACCCTTTACCAATTTCTAAATGGTTTCACTTAAGCCTCCGTTGAATTCCAAATATTTCGCCAAATCCTCTACCAAATTTCAAATGATTTTGCCAAACCCTTTATCGATTTTTAGACGCTTCCGCCAAACTCTCCAACGAGCTCTAGACAGTTTCACCAATCCATCTACTAGTCTTTAGAAACTTTAGTTGAAACTCTTCGTCGGTCTCCGAAAACTTTAGTTGAAACTCTTCGTCGGTCTCCGAAAACTTTAGTCGAAACTCTTCGTCAATCTCTAGAAGTTTCTGATTCCTCCGTCAAGTTTCTACTTATTCCATTGAAGCCTCTGCTAGGACCATTACAAGCTCTATCGTTGTCTTCTTCGTCAAGTCAACTAGCTCCATTCTAGAGCCATTACTTTTGTCGTTGAATCATTGCTTTCGTCATTGGAAAAGTCATTGAACTGTCATCCCACCATCAAAAAAAATCACCATTGTCATCGAATCTCACTTGAAAATTTTAAATTTTCTCAAACTAAGGAAGTGTTCATGTACTTAAAATTTGACACTTTAAAATTTAATTTTTCAAAGAAATTGAATTCCCAAATATGTAAAAATCCCAATTTTCACTGTAAGAGGGAAATGTCACTCAACGTCTGACGCTCCCATCTTTCGCTCACAAACGTTGCACGATGAAGCTTCCACTAGCTGTTGCTCCCCCCTGACGAAGCTTCTGCTCGCCATCGTAGTTGCCTGTCAAAGCTTTCACTTGTCGTCGCTTCCACCTGACATTGCTTTCGCTCCCATCTTCTACTCACAAACATTACTCGACGAAGCTTCCACTCGCTGTTGCTCCCAACCGATGAAGCTTCTACTCATCGTCGCTCCCACCCAATGAAGCTTCCACTCACTGTCACAATCGCCCATCAAAGCTTCTGCTTGTCGTCGCTTCCACTCCCATCTTCCACTCACAAACGCCGCTTCTTCGCTCGTGATCGTTTCCTCACAGTCTGCGACGCTTGTCTCCTCGTTGTTCGTAATGCTCGACTCCTCACTGTCTGCGACACTCATATCCACACAGTCTGCAATGCTCGTCTCTGTGCAGTCCGCTACAGTTGTCTCCTCGCAATGCTCGATGCTCATCTTTATGCAATCCGCAATGGTTATCTTCCCACAGTGCCCGACACTCACAATGTTCGACAATGGAAGGTACATTCCTTTGTAAGTCCTGTGACTATTGTCTTACATTTTTATGAACAATGCTACTACAATTTTACTATTAATCTACATTTGCTTTAAGCTTTGATAAAATGAAGAAGAAACTACTTATCATGTTCACCTACAATTACCAATATATTACTTACAGAAACGCATGTACATCTCAGAGTACACCATTCAAGCACAAAGAATTTCTTCTATATACAGCAAACAAGAGTAAGATTAGAAGATACAAAATGTACAATACTTCTAATTTTATTAATGGTTCTTAAAGATTCATTTGTTTCTTAAAGATTAATGTAGTTTATTTATGGTTGAAACTTTTCTTGTTAATTTAAATTTTTGACATTTTGATGTTGCCATTAAAATCATGCTTAGTATGTTTGGTTTATTAATGATTAAAAATTCTTAAATTCTAATTAAAATCATAATAAACATATTTAAGTAAAGATTCTTAAAATTACTAATTTGTCCTTATTAGTCATAGGTTATCATACTTCATATTTTACACAAAATTTTCAGTTCATTTTCCCTAGTATATCCAAATAGCTAGTTATTATTTTATATGTCAATCTAGTGTTACAGTAATGTCTATTTCTATGTTATGATGCATTTTATATTATATTGATATGTGCATTCTTAGGAAATGGAAAACAAGAAAGGAAGTGAAAGATCCTATTTTAGTTGGAGTGTTTAAGGAGATGAGATGATATTAACAAATGTGCGTGATGCTATTAAAGAGGGTAATGGTAAAACTCCTGATGAAAAGATACAAGTTGATACTTGGTTGAAAGTAATCAACGATTACAATAAAGAAATAGGAGGTAACATCCAAAAGAAAAATATTGATAGTCGAATGAAAACATAGTGAGAAATGTACAAGATTTATATCAAGATTGGTACACAAAATAGTTGGGGATAGAACTACATTCATGGACATATTGATATCGCAAAAGAAGTTTGGGATGATTTTGTTATGGTTAGTTGAATTTTTTTAAATTTAAATTTAACATCTGATTAGCTTATAATTTGTACTAATTTTATTTTTTTCTAATAGATTCATTTAGAGTGTACACAATACAAGGGTAAGACATGTCCCACATATGACCAGTTTCAAATAATATTCGAAGGAAATCTTGCAACAAATTCAACTAAAATGAGTACAACAAATCTAAGAGTAACTATGAACTTGAATGAAAATACAAACGACCTTGATAATGTACCTTTTACACAAAATGATATGTAATTTGAGGCTAAAACTCAAGATCCTTCTCCTATTCAAGCTCCTTCTCCTAGTTTGAATGATGTAGACTCATGTAGGAAAGGAAAACATCCATGTCTACATGTTGAATCACAATAACTTATGACAACTACAATGAACAATGTTGGTGTATCACTTATGAATTATTTTAGTGAGGATATAGAAGAAAATACGAGGAAAATGACATACATAGAGTATATCATACAACTACGAGAGAACATGATATCATCCAAAAGGAAAAGATGACATTTACACAATGTATTGAAGAAAGATAATTAACATACATGGAGAGGAAGATGAAATTGTTAGAGAAAAATGACCATGAAGAAGATGATATTCTTACTATTTTAATTTCACTTACAGATCTTACAGAAGAAGAGAAATACAAGGCAATGCAATTATTGGAGATAGAATCAAAGAAGAATCAATTTAGTAGTTTACTATCGAACATGAGAACTTCATAGTTGAAGTTTAATTTGAAATGATGTGTTTTTTTCATATGAACTTTGTCACTTTTGTTGAACATGTTTGAATTTTATTAAACTTGTGTTATCCTTTAAATGTTATGGAACATGTTGTAAACATTTTGTTTAGGTATGCATTTTATTATTATTTAATTGTATGTTATTATTATGTTTTTTTTATTAAATCATAATTGGTATGATGGGTACAAATGTAGTGAGTGGAATTTATGAAGACATTTATGTCCATTATTAATGAAGATGAATAACGAAGGAACAAAAAAAGAAAAATTATATTAGGAACATGGCAATTTCTATGCATAATTGGTGTAAATAGGATTCAAACATCCACTACTCGATTATACAACATGGAAGGAGAGGAATATGTACAAATATTGTTAGATTTATCATCACCATATCAAGCATATAACTATAGGAAAATTTATCGAATGAGTCAAAATGTTTTTTCACAATTTTGTAGATTATTAAGAAATATGAAAGTAATATTAGATAGTAGAAATATGAGTGTAGAGGAGAAACTTGTTATTTTTTTAGTGAAAGTTAGACAAAATCAAAGGTATGGAATAACTAGAGAGCATTTTCATCACTAAACATGAACTATCAGTACATATTTCAATGGAATGATAAATACTATATTAAAAATAGGTGATACACTTTTAGCTAAATATGAAGTTGCTACACATAATCGAATTTAGAATGATGTTAATGTTTATCTATATTTCAAGACACGCATTTCAATTTTTACTGAAATTTTGATATTTCATGTTATTCATTTATATATTAATTAAATTTATTTTGGGTATGAGTAGGATTATATAAGTGATATTGATGGTACACACATTAAAGCCACAATTTATGAAAAGGAGAATGCCCGATTTAAGAACAAAAAATATGAATTATCACAAAACGTATTGGTTGCATGTAATTTTGATATGAAATTTATCTATGTTATTAATGAGTGAAAAAGTTCAACTAGTAATGCTCAACTCCTTTAAGATGGGACAACTAAATGCAATGGTAAGTGTACTCCTATAAATACTCCATTTAGACTCTTTTAACATTTATTATACTTGTACGTGCTAAATATGGATTTACCTTGTCAACTTTAAGCACACCTTTTAGCAAGCTAATAAACAGCATTGACCTATGCTTGACCACAATGCATGACATCCATCTATCTCATCCTATAAGTGTGAGGTTTATAACCCTTCGACAACATGTAACCCAAGGCTTACCAGAAGTCTATATTGGCTTGATCGACGTAACACTTAGGATTAATCTCTTTACGTCTATACATCTTGTTGACGGGAGTCAGATGCTTCTGCACATGATTTATTGGTTCTGTTTCATCGATAGGCAATAATATAGTCAGCCATACCACCTATTCAACTTTGGACTTTAGTTCGCTAGGCTCTTATAGTTTAGACATAGATGTACCTATCTAACACATATAAATACTAACACCTATTAGATATCTAAGAGGCTGATTATTAGCTGGACATGTGAGGTGTTTAACACATTTCTCTTATGTAATAAAAAACTTACTTAGAATTTTTTAGTTAGGTCAATTAACCTTAGCCTCTTTTTAAAGTAGGAATATCATTTATATGTATTATATTATATTATATTGCATCGTAATGTTTTTCTAATTTATCTATTCAACGAATTAGGTGGTAATTACTTTTCCTCGAATCGTGGAAGAACCCTTTATCCTCAAGTATTCAAAATCGAGGATGTAGACCGGTTTGCTCTGTTGATGGCAACATCACGCTAGCTTAAGATTGAAAACACTTAGGCCACCATCTCAATCTACCACGATAACTCACATAAGATAATTCACGTGGATGGCCACATGGATCTTTGAAATGCAGGCAATGGATTTAAATTAATCAACTTAAATATAAAAAAAGATTAGAATTGCAATATTG
The DNA here is from genome assembly GCA_036874045.1 of Cymodocea nodosa. Taxonomy (NCBI): domain Eukaryota; kingdom Viridiplantae; phylum Streptophyta; class Magnoliopsida; order Alismatales; family Cymodoceaceae; genus Cymodocea; species Cymodocea nodosa. The sequence goes on along the minus strand of CM072339.1, from coordinate 19,891,455 downwards.
AAGATACTTATGACTTTAATTTTGTGATTGAGAGTTGATAACAAATTAATTTACGACTTAAGAACATTAATTAATTAATTAATACAACATCCTACCTACAAGGGCAAATAGCAATTACTATTGTTGTGAAACATACATAATATTAATCATTACGTACGTACCTGTAGAAAGAGAACTCGGTCCTCCTCACCTCCTCCTTTGTGGCAATTGTGTTAATTACGTACCATGTGGCATAAGTGGAAGCTCGACACTCAAACGAGTCGATTTCGAGGGTTCACGCCAACCAGCCAGCGAATCCGAGTCCAAGTGCACCGATTCGAAGATCAACAAAACATTTTCATCGCAAAAAGAACCTGAATCAAACAGGAAAACATCCATCCAACGTTGTGTGAATCCCACACATTCACTCCAACAATCGAGGAGCAAGCAGTAGGCAAGCACATCCAGAGAAGGGCAGGACAATTACATCCAAAGAAAATCATCACCCCGACGAAAACAAAGGGGAGGGTACACCAGATCCACATCATTCATTATATACATACAGAGACTCCTAAAAATATCCAAACCTCACCACCGAAATCCCAGAAGAAAGATAGAAAGAGGAGATCGAGCTCCCAAGATCCGACCTCTCGGGACTGTAATCAATTAGGCGACAGCCACCCCAGGCCCACCTCCGTCCAGCAAACGAAACCTCGTAGGCTTGGGCTGGAAGTCCCTTCTCCGGTCGAGATTGTTCCTGGACGGCCTGATGAGCTGCATCAGCACCATCATCCGAAGGCTCTCGGCGCCGCCCTTGGACCCCGTCCCCCTCGGCTCGGCCGCCCTCGGCGGGACTCCGGAGGGCCTTCTGCGGTGGAGGCTGCACCGGAAGGATCCCGGATGGGTCGTTGGGGAGCAGAGACATGTCTTTGGCTTCGTGGTGGCGGAATTGGAAGCCATGGATGACGATGGATGGAGGACGAGAACGGGACGGGAGTGAGCGGCTCCCGAAGGAGTGGAGCTTCGGTAAAAGCCTGAAAGTCGTATTCATTATTTATTTATAAGTTGAAGTGGACGTAAATGCCCCTGTGCCGGTCACGAGCAGTGGTTCTGGCGAGTTGATCGTGAACGCTGCATTCATGTGGGTGGAATTGCTCGGTTGAAATGTCGTTCAGGTATATTCGAAAAAAAAATATATATATAGTATTATGTAAGAAATTTGATGTAAAATAGACTCTAAAAAATACTGTTGCAATTTTGTTTACCTGTTTACGTGAGTTTTTCCTCTTTTCGCTCAACGTCGCAAATGGGTATTTAATATTTGATTTCATTTGTTATTTGAGAGAACTTTTAATAATTGAAGACCAAAAAATATAAGAACAAATTAAGACAGAAAATATAAAATATCTGTCCAAATTCTCAGTTATAACTCATAAGATAACTTTATTGATGTTAAAACAATTGTTCAATAATTTAGACTCATGTCTAGAAGTATTCAATAGTTCAATTTAATTTAACATATATTTTTTATTTTTTAAATGAATAATATGAATAATTTAAACTCATATCTAAAAGTATTTGACAATTCAATTTAATGGATATTGTCTACGTTTTAAACAAAAAACGTAGATAATTTAGACTCATGTCAATAAACATTTAACAATTTAATTCAATTTAACATATATTTCCTACCTTTTAAATGAATAACCTAGATAGTTTAGGCTTATATATAATGGAGCATTTGATTTTATTTTATTCTAACAACTATTTCTAACACTTAAATAATAAATTAGATAGTTTAGGCTATTGTTCAAGAGAGTTTTGCTTTTTTTGGATGTGTTTGCATTTTATATTTTAAATTTTGAGTTTGTTTGATTCTCGATTTGAAAACTTATATTTTCTTTAAGTTTAAAGTTTTGATTTTAAGTTTAAGTAATTTATATCTTATAATAAAGTGACAGAGTTTACTTAATTTGAAACTTAGGTATTTGTATTTTGCTAATATCTAAGTTATAAGGTCAATTTAATTTTAAACTTAGATTTTTTTTTATCTAAGTTGTGACTTGTTTTGATTATTTAACTTAGATGTTTTCCTATTGTATCTAAGTTACGTTTTGATTTAATTTATTTTAACTCAGATATATATATATATTTATTATATCTAAGTTATCGTTTGGTCTATAATTTTTAAATTAGACATTTCCATATATAAACACACACACACACATATATATATATTATGAGATGTGTTGATTTTGTTTTAGATATATATATATATATTTCAATATCTAGAATGACATTTTTTTTTTTACTTTTAGATATTTTTATATCCTTATATCTAAGATATTTGATTTTATTTTAGATATTTTTTATTTTGTATCTAAAATTAATTTGATTTTTCCAACATATAGATAGTTTTTGCCTTTTTTTATCTAAGATATTTGTTTTTATTTTAGATACCCTTTTTTTTTGTTTCTAAGACACTTTGATTGATTTTTTTTTAACACTTAGATATTCTTACCTTTTATATCTAAGACATTCGATTTTATTTTAGATACTTTTGTTTTATTTCTTATCTAAGATATTTTTTAATTTTAATAATTTATTTTTAACACTTAGATATTTTTACATCTTTATATCTAAGATATTTAATTTCATTTGAGATGCTACATTTTTCTTATTTTGTATCTAAAACATTTTGATTTTAAAATACTTATATATTTCAACATTTTTTGTCTAAGGTATTTGATTTTGTTTTAACTATTTTATTTTAATTATTACTAATTTGATTTATATCTGTTTAATATATATATATTTTCTTTATGTACTTTGATTTCGATTTAACTGAAACTTTTATCGTTCTTTTATTATTATTATAATTTATTTTTTATTTTAGTTGAGCCGTGTGTAAGTTTCGGTTCGATCAGAACTTTTGTTCTTTTTGTTTTTTTCTTTTAAGATACGATCGAATTAGCTATATCCGATTTGATTGAACCTTTTGAGTATTTATTATTATTATTTTATTTTATTAATTTTTTTTAACTCGGTCTCAATCAAACCGATTGTATATTTGATCCAACTGAACCTTTATTTTATTTTTTAAGTCTACATTGAATCGGAGATAAGTTCCGTTTCGACCGAAATCTTTTCGCATGTGAGTTTTAGTCGAACTGCTATTACACTACGGTTGGACAAAAATTTTATTTTTTATTTTAGCTTGAGTCAAATCGATGAAATTTTGGTTTTACCAAAATAGAATATACGTATATATATATTATTTTATATTATTTATTTATTTATTTATATTTTATTACTTTTTACTTTATTATTATTATTATTATTTTAGCTTTGATCAAACTAGTGGTTTTTTAGTTTGATCAAAACTCCATATATATTTTTTTTAAACTTCTGTAGAACTGATGATAAGTTTCAATCAAATCGGTGTAGCTTTTTTTCTTTAGGGCGACAGTCAAACCAGTCGGTCCAACCAAACCTTTTTATTATTTTTATTTTTTATCTTTTAAGTCTCGGTTGGTCTGAAAGTACGCTTCAGTTCGATCAAAACGCCCATTATTATTATTTTTTATTTTTGCACTACAAACTTTAGATTTACCATTTTATTTATATGAGTTTCAGTCGAATCGAAATTAGACTACGGTTTGACCGAAACTTTATACTTTGTTTATTTTACTTTTTGTTTTAGCTTCGTCGAAGTAATGGATTTTTGAGTTGACCGAAATGGAATATAGGTATTATTCTTTTTATTTTTTTTATTTAAGTCTTAAGTTTAACCATCTTTTAACTTAAATAATTTTATGTTTTATCTAAGTTATAGTTTCATTTAAATAATTTAATTCGTTTTTCTTTAAACTTAGATATTTTTATATTTTATCTAAGTTATAATTTCATTTAATTGATTTAATTTTTCCTTTTAACTTAGATATTCTCATATTTTACCTAAGTCATAATTGCACTTAATTAATTTGGTTCCTTTATTTTAACTTAGATATTTTATATTTTATCTAAGTCGTATTTTTTTAATTTAACATATTTAGTTATTTTTCTTTAACTTAGATACTTATATGTTTTATCTAAGTTATAATTAATTTAGTTATTTTCTTTTAACTTAGATAATTTTATGTTTTATCTAAGTTATATTTTTTTATGTAATTTAATTTTTTTTCTTTTTACTTGGATAATTTGATATTTTATCCAATTTATAATTCCATTTAATTAATTCGATTTTTCCTTTTAACTTAGATATTTCCATATTTTATCTAAGTGTTAATTTCATTTAATTGATTTAGTTATTTTTCTTTAACTTATATACTTTTAAGTTTTATCTAAGTTATAGTTAATTTAGTTCTTTTCTTTTAACTTGGATAATTTTATGTTTTATCTAAGTTATAGTTTCAATTAAGTAATTTAATTCTTTTTTCTTTAAACTTAGATATTTTTATATTTTATCTAAGTTATAATTTCATTTATCTAATTTTTTTCATTTAGTTAATTTAATTTTTTCCCTTTTAACTTAGTTATTTTTATATTTTTATCTAAGTTATAATTTCATTTAGTTAATTTAATTATTTTCTTTAAACTTGGATATTTTTATATTTTATCTAAGTTATAATTTCATTTAAGTAATTTAGTTATTCTTTTTCTTTCAACTTAGATATTATTACATTTTATTTAAGTTATGATTTTGTTTAAATTTTAACTTAGATATTTCTATATCTACGACACAATTTTAATTTAATCAATTTACTTTTTAATGAATTACACTTAGGTATTGTTTATGTCACTTAAAAAGTTATGAATTAGAAAGTTAAACAAGTTTTCCTAACTTTCTAAGATTTGTATCATAGACTTTTCTTTGTATAAAATATTAGAGATTCTAAACTTTTAAACTTTCTTTGATCTGAAAGTTGAGAAAGTAGTATAGGAATTATCTTTAATTAATTAATTAATTATTATTATTTAAAATTAATTATAATTAAAGTATATATTGTTAATATAATTAAAGTATAAATATATTATTTTATTTATTTAAAGTATTATATTATTTTATTTATTACTTTGTAATATACTTTACATAATATATTATTTTTTAATTAAAATTACTTCATATATATTTTAATATAATTAAAGTATATTAATATAATATATTATTTTATTATTGTTAATATAATTAAAGTATATATTGTTAATATTTTTTTATTTAATTATTTATTTTAATATAATTTATTAATATATTATTATTGTTAATATTAAAATCACAAATATTTATTTTATTTAATTAATATTAATATTATTTTATTATATAATATTATAATATATAAATTAAAATTTCAAGAAATATATAATTTTCTTAGTTTTTTGTTGGTGGCACAATTTTACTTTTTAACTTTTTGATTCTTAATTTTTTTGACATTATGATTTCTAACTTTTTCTAATTTTCTATTTTTTGACTTTTCTAAATTTTTAGGTGGTACAAATATGCACTGTTAGTTGATTTAAACTTATTTATTAAGTTTCAAATTTGATTTTTTTAAGTTTTGTTATTTAAATTTCACGTCTTCCTTTTTTATTTGTATTTATCTATTTCTATTTTATTTATTTTGTCCTCCTTTTTTCTTTTTACGCATTTAGCTGTTTTTTTTTTTTTGAAAACTACATCGAACGGTTTATCCTTTTCAGCGATGATGCTTGAAGTTCATCGGTTCGCCACCCTCCATTTTCATCTGGCAATCCACTTCTCGATAGCTAGGTGAGTTTTTATGCATTTCTCTTCCACCCTTTTTTTTTTGGTTCGCGCTACTGTTCGGTCTTTTTTTTTTTTGCATTTGTTTTTCTTTTGTTTTTGTTCATTGTGGCTGTTGGAAAAGGTTATCTTCTTTGGTGACGACTTGCCCGATGGTGCTTGCCAGACGGTTGCCACCTGTAGCTTTCATTCTCCCTTTTTTTTTTGTTAAATTTGTAACCACTTAATATATATATATATATATTTTTTTTTTTTGTTTAAGTTACCACCGTCGTCGCCTATGGCTATCGATCATCTTCTTTTCTTTTCCTTTTTGATTTGTCGTTGTTTGTCTTTAGTGACTTCTCTTTCTTTTCTTTTTTTTGATTCACAACCACCATGCTTGCCGAATGTTTGTGACTCTTGGAAATTTTTTTTTTCTTTACGAGTGCTCCATTGCCAGTCCATCAGCGTACAATAGAGACTTTTTTTTTTCTTTCCTTTCTTCATAGGTACTTCTCTATTGGTCCACCAACGAACAACGAAGGATTTTTCCTTTTTTTTTCTTCATAGGTGCTTCTTTACCAATCCACCTATTGATGGCAGTGACCCTTTTTTTTTTTCATTAACCTACCATCTACAAAAATAGTTATTGTAGCAAACAGAGTTGAAACTGGTATAAAAATTAATCTATACTATTTACCTACTGAAACACACCTAAATTAACCTACAAATCCAAAAAAAATTAAAAGATACATTATGAACATTAAGAGACGAAATCATATGAACATTATTAACTAATTTTTGGAAAAAAATCATATGGTAACAACAACATTGCCAGACGAAAACCACATGGAAAAACATTAAAAAGGGGTAAAATCTTATTGTATAGATAATGTGATGATATAGTATCGCATCGTACGTCAGGCAGGGTCAAGTAGTCAGACGAGATTGACAGTTCTTAGGTAAGGTCAAATGAGGTCGAGATTTCTCAATCAAAGCGAGGTTGAATAGTCGACGGTGATTGAGATTTCTATTGAAGTAAGGCAAAGTCAAGTAATCAACGAAGGTCGAGATTTCTTGAGGTTGAGCAGTCAATCAAGTAAGGTCGAGGTAAGGTTGAGTAATCGATTGAGGTCAAGCAATCAACCTAGATCTGAATTATTGAATTTCAAAAGGTGATCAATCCAATTTTCTGAAAAATCTAACCTTTTATACTTAAAAAAGTTTTTACATATACACACATAGGAAAATTTCTTTTCACACTTTTTAATTTTTAAAATTTCGGATAACACTTTCATTCCTATTCCTATGAATTCCGATGTCCACTAACCCCGCTACGGAAAGTAACGATAAACCCCAAAATTTCCTTTCCCACCCATCTTCGTCCGAAAGTCTCTTCGCAAACCCTCACCCAAACCTTCTTCACCGACGAACATCCTTCGGTTTCCCGTGCTCGAATGATTTTCTTCATCGCTCGAGTGTTTGCAAGATCGTGTGTCAGTCTACACCTTCGTCGAAGTTGGGAAGGACTGCACCTCCGCCTCTGTTGCTGTCCTACCAAAGCTCGCCTCCGATACCGTTATTTATAAAAGGTGAGAGGACCTCCATTTCCCGCCCCTCACCGCTGCAAAAACCCTGGAAAGCACCCTTCAAAATCCCTACACTGCACCTCGTCTGCGTTTGAAAAACTCCCTTTCTTCTTCAACGTGCGGTGGCATTCCTTCGGAAGTTCGTAAATTCTTCCTCCACGTATGTCTTCCCCACTCTCCAAGCCGTTGGCAGTCCATGCTTCTTCTGCAGGCTTAGGCGATTGTTGACGAGTGTCGTCCGAAGCTTGTGCTGGCTTCACCTGTTGACTATCGCGTGTAGGAATCAGCTTTGAAGGTTGGAAGATCGCCAATTGCAGATCATATTTTTAGGTCAGTGCATGTTTTCAATCTTCATTCTTGATATATGTGGAGAAATATGTGTCAAAATATTTGATAGTCGTTCATTCGATAGAATATACTGTTTGTTCTTTTTTTCCAAATTCTAATTTAGCATCACAGTATGATTTACCATAACTTTGTTTATGAGATAAAGTAATGCCACTATTTTCCGTAGATTGTGATGTTATGAAGAAATCTTTATTTTTTGGATCTTGTTTAATTTTTTTGAACTTTACAATATTTCTTTTATACATATCGTCCAATCGATATGTCTTTCTCTTGAGTAGATCTCTTTGTAATTGTCAGTCACCTTTGTATGTCTTTCCGAAAAGTAGTCATTGTCATCTTATTTTGTATAAAAATTGTTTTTTCAGATATGGCTAATATCAACCAGAATTGTTGCAGCTTCAAAGAAGCTGGAAAAAATAAATTTACAACAGAAAATTAACAATGAATAACCAATACATGAAATATTTCAAGTATGGAAATGTATAAGAAATTAATGCCTATACTTCCCATTGAAATTTGTAGAGGTACTTAATGTTCCAAATGTCATAATAAAATGTCGATCTTTTCTTTCCACCTAAAACCATACAATGAAAACAAGTAGTCAAATAAATAAATAATTTAGTTAATGTTTTTAGTTCTAATGAATCCCAGCATGCACCATGTTTACGCAACCATATCTTAGAGTTTACTAAAATTTGATTAATCATTGTAGGACACACATACGATATATAAATTATAAAGTTATTTATAAAAATGATGTGGTATATGGTAACATAACTAATTTAAGAGTATTGTATAATATGTGTATCAGATTGTATCCTAAAATTAGGACTTCAGGTCATGTATTATTCTTTTTTTCGAATTTTGACTTTTTGAACTTTCTTGATATGCATTAATCTTTCTTAAGAATTCTAACTTTTCAAACTTTCTGACATGTGCACTAAACACTTAATTTTTTCTTGACTTTCCAGATATTCTATTTCTGATTATTTTGGACTTTTCATTTTCTTTTCATTTGAACATTTCATCGTACACTAATGAGCTCATATAGGATTTCTTCTGTATTTGAATCTATGTCGCAGACAATGATTTTAAATATTTCTTATATGTTCATCGTAGCACATCAATGATAAATAGAAAGGATGTAAACATTGATGAAACTAATGAAAAAGCCCCCCCTCCATTTGGTAAAAATTCAATTCTAGGTGCTTCTGGTAAATTAACTTCGAAGCAATGGGACATAGAAGTGCGAGCCTCAAACAAGAAGCTTAGGAAATCTTCTTGACAGTTTGACTCAAGCCCTTGCAAATAAAAATAGATCATTAAATAGGTTAATATGAAACAACAATCTTTTTTAGTTATTTTAAGTTACCATAGTCAATAATCAAGGAAGATAGAGGGTCAAACTTTTGATGAAATGTATTCATGACATCTGACCATTGCTTGTGCATCGCAGTAAGTGATCTACGATCAACCTCAATTAGATACTCAATACTTGAAGCTTGTTGTGCTACTTGTTAGAGTTTATGTTTCCTGTAAATAAAAATAACATTCCAATCATAAAATTGTTATGATTAATTCTTCCTGCAAGGCAAGGAGAATTAATTAATTTCAGTGAGACCAAGAGTGGCAAAAGAAGACAAAAAATCATTTCATCAAGCGTGGTAAAAAATATTTAAAATTTTAGTAGGAGATTAAATGATTGATAGGAATAAATGAAAAGAAAATTTCATGTGTCTGACCTTACATAGACAGTGAGATTAAGGCATTGGTTGCTATTCTTGTCTAGCCCGGTAGGAAAGGATTTTCCTTTCCACATTGGTTGAGCTTACAAGTTATCACAATTTCTCATTTGGATAGTTTCAAAATTGAAAGATATTGCGTTTCACAAAAAATAATGAAGGATATTAGAATTATCTATAGTATGCTCATACGATGAAAGGTTGAAAAATAAATAAAAAATAACAATAATACATTTTATTGTGTGAGTGGGAAGAGAGAGAGTTTTATTTTTCTTCCTCTCTTCCCATAAAGGACGTTACCCTTTTTTTTACCCCAATGGATTGCACGTGTTAAGGGGAGTTTTTCTTCCTCTCCATTCATTTGTGCACAAAGAGGAGGGTTGATCAGGGACATTGTTAGTGACTGATGGTGGTGTACATGCAAGGTGAGTCCATCTGGTTGGGGAATAGCTGCTTGCATGGAGGAATGACAACCCCTGAATTCTCTCTTCTGTCTAGGTGGTGGAATTGTCTATGTGTGGGAGTGACATTGTGTGGTGAGCGTTGACAACAATTTTCGACGATGCATGCGAAGAAAGCTGTTGTCCGCTAGTCTTATGGAGAAGTTGGGTACTTAGCCATTTATAGTGGAAGAGGAGAAAATTTTTGGTTTCGGTAAAGAAGAAGACAAGGAAGGGAGGGGATTTTTGGGAAAAAATTCATTTTATCCCTTGTAGTAAGTTTTTCTACTATTTAGTCTTAAAATAGTCTTTCTATGGATTATTGCATATTATTGTTGACTATTGTGTATTTATTGTTGATGCCTATTATTGTTGATTATTGCATAATATTGTGATCATTGTAAAAGTGTGTTTGACTATGTCTTATTCATGTGGATTAATGCATATCATTGTCATTGATAGTGACTTATGAATGGTGAACATATATTATGTCAGAAAAGCACCTGTTACATGTGGACATGACTTATGTTTAGTAATTTCAATTGTTATGCACTTTCATGAGTGACTTTAGGTGCATTCATGTGTAAATGACTAAATATTTGGAAAGGCTTTACTATTGTTGCACATGTGGCTATCATTTGTGAGAAATGTATTTATTACGGGTATGCACATCCTTGTTGACTGGTGGCATGCCATTTGTGCTTTTACACATGGCTGGTGGATACAATATGGCTGCAAAATGATCTGGCCATGGGGGAATTAAATTGTGGTATTGACCTATGGACCTTGCTGCAGGGGTGAAGTGCATTTGTAGCTATATGTTGTAAAAATTGACATGTGTAAAGGTGCCGTGGCATGCAATTGTGATATGGAATACATTGCTCATGTATGTTAATGATTACGTCTCTTCTCACTCTGTCAATGAAAATTGTCTTGTTAGCCCTCTTATGTTATGTATTGCATATCTTTGCTATTTATGAACTATTTCTAGATAAATGATCTAAATCAGCAATTTTCTTTTTTCTAAACATCTAAACTAGTCGTTCTAATTGATTTCCTAATTAGCATTTTACTTAAGAAGGCCCACCATCAACCAAAGAGATGAGGTTTCAAGAAAAAAACCACAAAGGAAACATCTACTTGCAAACTAAGTGTATCTGATTATTCCAAAACAGATATTACTTATACCTGTCTGAGTTTCTGAAGAGTCATTGCTGTGATGGGTGAGTTCCTCTAGAAATGGTAGATGATATTGTCATTTTTGGGAGGTTGTGATTGTATTTTTGTTGATATTTTCTTGTTTTATAGGTCACAGTTCAGGACTTCCAAGGAACGATTGCAAGAAGGTTTTGTCAGTCCTTTGCCATCAAGAGAAGGTTCGCCTAAAGAAGCTGAAGTTTTTAGAATCAACAAATCTCAAGCATCACAGTCGGAAAAAGAGGTTTGTTTGTGGCAAAAACTTTGACTTTGATGATTTATTTTTGTTGATATTTGTTTCTTAGGATTATTCTATGATGATGGTGGTAATTTGATGTGTGCAGATGGTTGGCTACAGGGAAGCAATCAAATAGCTACTTGAGAGAGTTGAAAATGACTAGGTAAACAAATTTTTTTCTTTCTTTGTGTGGTTTTCATTGTTGAAGTGAATATTGTTTGGGTTGTCTTTGTGTGGAACTAGAGAAACCCTTGTTGGAAGGTGGCTGAAGCCACCTTAAAAATCTTGCATTGTTTCAATAAAATCTAGAAGATACCATTAAAATCTTACATTGTTTCAATAAAATCTAGAAGTTGCCATTAGAATCTTACATTGTTTCAATAAACTTTTATTCACATATATATATATATAAAGCAATTTTATATGTAACCATCATAGAACTTGAGTTGAAATTTAATATTAAACTATAACCAGAAGTATCATCTCTGAATCTGATTTAAATTGTCTCTCGGACTTCACACCTGCATAGAAGTAACATGTACTTTTCTACAAAAGAAAATCTTAGACATGGAAAAATTTCAAAAAAACATATAATTTACTAGATGAAGCTTTGTGGATTTCTATTCTTCATAAAATTCTATCAAAATGCATTTTAATACAGTAGAAATACAAAAGTTTCAACAGTACATGTTTTCTCACTTGATCATTTTTTGTATATTTATATGGAGACATGAAGTACAGCTAGAATTTTTTTTGGCAAGCTAGTGATCCACTATTCACCTAACTGTTGAATTCTCCTTTCTGCAGTAAGGAAATGTTTTTTTTGGTTTGTTCTATTTAGTATACTACTAGTGTTAATACTTTTTGTATTTCTGTTGTGTATTTTAGGCACTATTTCTTTTGTGTATTTTCTCATGCAGATTTATATCGGAATCATCAGTTAGGGACGATGATGTGAGTTCCTTTGATACATTATCATAATCAATTTAGCCTTTTGTCTGAAACTTGAATTTTTTTAGATTTTGAGGAAGCTAGTAGATATATGCAAATACTTGACTCTGTATTACTTTTAACATACCGGTTCCACTTAAATTTCTCCAACACATACATTTGCAACACATCATGCATGATTATTTTCTAGACATCTGCTTTTGTGTCTCACCCAGATATTTCTCAGATAAAAAGGAGATTTTATGAGTTAAAAATATTCATATTTGAATGTTTACCCTGTCTATATGTCTTGTTCAGTTGGATCATCATAATGTTGATGTCTTGCATGTATGGCTGGCTGATTGGCATTAAAACAACATACTTTTAGTTGTAAACACTCGTAGATTTTATATAGTATTCTTGTTTGTTGTGTAAAGATGTTGAAAACATAGACTGTTCAGAACTTGCAGAAAAATAAAAGTTGATATCTTTTCTGTCAATATCTTTAAACGTACCATGATGGCATCATCTGGGTGCTCATACACATGCCAATTACATTTGTGACTTCCCATTGAGCAGGTTTCCTTCCATAATGTAAAGGATTATATCGAGAGAAACTCTTGGATATCTAGTGAGAGCCCGCAAAGACACCATCTGGTGAAGGATTACCTTGAATTGTCTGATCTATATTATTCTGAACGAGCAAAATTTTACAGGGTTTTATCTTCAGCTTTAAATAATTTGAAAGCCAATGTGCTTAACCATGTAGCACGAATTACCACTGGAAACAAAGTTATATTTGAGAGAACACGAGTAGTGATGAAAAAAATTGTTGAAGAAAATATCCCACGAATGCAGTGCCAATCAGCTTCTCAGAATTCATGTCATCCTGAAGTTATAAAGCAGTTATCCTTAATTCTTAGAGACCCTATTAATTTTCGAAAGCACTTAACACTTATAACCCCTGTCACTTCATCTTTGTTGTCGTCAATTACAAAAATATTGCATGAACTTGATAATATTCCCATTGTGTGTATCATTGCAATGGATAGGAAGATCCGTGGTGTTAAAATTATACCTGAGTTTTTCACCAATTGGAATTGTGATAAAGAGCGTCTAATAAAAAGATTAAGGAAACAATGCAACAGAATTCTTCTGAAACTTTTGGAAGGAGATGAACTTCCAAAGCAGTTGGCTAAGGCGTTATCAGTCATGAGTCTATACAAAAAGCAAGTAGCCAGGCGAGATGACATAACTACAACAGAGTTCTTCCCTTTTAGCCCAGAAACAGAAGCATTGCAGATAGACATCCTTAATGCTATTTGGCAGCTTCCACAAGTTAGGCATGGCAAATTGAAAATATTGCAATATTTACAAGATCCAGGTGGTAAATTATCAAGGAAGACCTTCAGATTCATGCTTAATAATTATTTAATGGACTATCTCTTTGAAAGTTGTGAGGAAGATATCCCTGTTACAGAATCATTTCTAAGACTTGTTGCTTTTATCAATAGGAACCCCAGTCCTCAACTTGCTCTCTCTAAGAAAAAGAATACTGAAGAAGAGCTGGAAACGGTGTTGAATGTTAGCAGCCAGTTTAAGCAAATCATATGGGATTATTTTCAAGATCGTGAGATTGACAAGTATATGAAAAATTATGATGTCAAATTTGATAATGATGATGTTGATGACAATGAGAGTGATGATATTGTAATTGACAAAAAGAAGAAATCTTCGTTACATTATGAACATGGTAAAGCAGAGGACTATGAAGGTGCTGATTTGGAAATGGTAGGTGAATCTGGGGATTTCACTGCTAATTTTGAGAGTCCTTATCAGGTCTTAGAACCTATAAACATTAATAGAACGTATCAACATATAGTTAAATTTGATCTGGAGACTGACTTAAATGGTTCTCAAAGCAGTTCATACAATGGTAATTATTCTAGAGGGCATAGTTATGACACCATACAAACTATATGTGATGAGACAAGTGTGCTTTCCCACAAGCTCATTAGCACTCTAATGCAAAAGTTCCAAGGTATTGCCCAAGTCTCAGTGGTCCATTAAATAGCACATATCTTGGTTACTAGGATGTTGTTTACATTGTAACGTATCACATTTTGATTCTGGTTACCAACAGCAAACAGATTCAGTGTTCAAGAAGAAAAGTGTGGATTTCTTGTTCAAGCAGTCAAGGAGCTAGTACCATTTGCATCAAAGAGGTCTTGTACTTCCCTTGTGGATTTTTATGATGTCATGTCATTGATTTGTATGCTATTTTGTTCTTTCTTATGATATTGTCCATTTACCATCGAACAATTTTTTAGCCAAAAAATTAATGCATGGGTGACATTTATCATACACCTTTTACCACAGGTATTTAGCAAGCTTAGAGGCATTTATGGACTCATCTCAGAACTGAATAAAATCTACTCAGGTATTTTCATGGCGTTGGTAAGTTGGAGTTTGTTGTTTTCCATCTTTATGAACTATTTACAACTATTAAATGTTGCAGGCTTAGGCCTTGCAGCTGTTTTCTGGTGGAATTGTTTGGGGTTCGGCGGCCCATATGGGGTTCTTATGTTGGATCTGGTGTAATGTTGTACAGTGGTTCCTCTAGTGGAGCCTTTCCTTTGTTCCTGACACTCCCTGTTTGTTTTGACAGTTTTGTTTTCATTGATTTTGGTTTATTTGTGCTTATTTTTTTATTATAATATACTTTGGTTGCTCACTCCTAATATTTTCAACATCAATGCCAGTTAGCTGCACAAAAACATCAATGTCATGTTGGAGTTTGGTCCTTTGAAAAATGTAGATGGAAGTTTGTGAGATGCATGAAAATCCACAAAAAATGCATAAAGACTACAAATTTTGTTATGAAAATTTAGGACAAGTTAAAGTAGTAATCAATAATACATGTTAGAGCAAATAATGTATTAAAATTATGTGTGTTGCAAGTTTAGTCTTGCATTACTTAATTTGTATTTGTCTCTTCTATGTAGCATTTATATATAAAATTCTATGTTAATGGAATTATGGAAACAGAAGATATGGTGGAAGTGGATTGTATTGATAAACAACCATAATGTCTCTATATATAAGGCTAGATACAAGAGATAAAACAACTCTAACCAATGCGGGACTAAACCTACTTACATATTCTAACCCTTATCCCCAACTTGGAGTATCCAACTTGAAATAGACTCACATATAACTAAAATTAGAACAAAATAAACAAAGAATTATAAGAAGATACATGGTAGACAAGTAGAAGTAATATTGTGCAAGAGAAATTATCAAATCCTAATTGATCACATTAAATAAAACTTGCACACATACAAATGTTATCAATTATCTAATAAAGATGTGGATTGTTAACTTGAGTTATCCACACTCCTTAAATTTACTAATGCAGATTGTTATTGGGGTGTTTCACAAAACCTTACATTTACTAGTTTAATTGGATATTGATGATAAAGTATTTTTTTTTTTCCTTTTTTCTCTTTTTTTTTTTCTTTTTAACTTCCAACTTTTTCTTAATTTTTTTATCTCTTCCTCTCTCTCTCCTTCTCTTTTATTTTTTTTCTTTCCTCGTTCCTTTTTTAGTTGTTTGTCTCCCCCCCTTTTTTTTTCTTTTCTCTTCTTTCTCTCTCTTCTTCTTGTATCCTTCTCCCCCTTCCTTGGAAACACTTCCACCTACAACCCTAATTGGTGCAAGCATTGAGAAAATGGTGTAGGTGAGAACCCTAGATTAGTCTCGACAACGTCGATGAGGAGAGAAGCATTGGGTGACTAAAGATTTTGAAGCTAGCATGACAACAACCTCGCAAGTAGTAGAAGGAGGTTACCAATGTCACTTGAGCAAAAAGATGTCAACTAGGAAGGTGAGCTGCAAGTTACAAGAAGTTGCTTATAATGGGAGGGATTGAATGTACAAACATAAGAAGACACAAGGCTTATTGTCGACATCAAGGGATCGTTGATAGGGAGGATTTAGGAGTTTGTGGCCAATGCAAGTGGATCATCGAGGCATGACATTGTGTAAGAGGTTGCTTGCACAAGAGGTTGAGTTGTAGGAGAGGGACTAATGTGGGTGCTTTGTTTAAGGGTTTTCTTTGTCTCCAAAACGAAAACTAATGGCTAGGGTTTTTTAGGAGAGAGAGAGATGATAGAGGAAAAAGCTAGGGTTGAGAAAAAAGACAAAGACGAGAGAGTAGTGGTGACTTCAAGATCTACCACCAATAATAGGGTTTGGGAGGGAGGAGGGTGACAATTAGGATTTCCCTTTCTCATTGTCTAGAACTTTTCACACTATTAGACTCTTAAAACTAAAACTCTTGATACTACGTGAAAATACAAGATATGGTGGAAGAGGATTGTATTGATAAGTAAACATAAGACTTTTATATATAGAGGCTAGATACAAGAGATAAACAACTTTAACCAATGTGGCACTAAATCCATTTACATATTCTAATAGAAACTATTATACCTCTATCCATTTCTTGTATTCTCTCATGATATTAAAGCATGAGTTTTGAAAATTCAAAAAAAGTAAGAGATCCAGGTAAAGATGAGAGAAACCTTAGCCATCACTTTCCTGCCAACCACCAATAGTGCAACTTTTAGGCCATTGGCGCCCCTCTTCCCATGTCTAGGTCATTCTGTTGGTGACTCTACTCTTGTCTTCCTTCCTTTTCCTATCTATTGTTGGGTTCACTTCTAGTTGATTGAGCACACCACCTTTTGCCTAGGTAGTCATTGATGGCCTATATAAAGTAGATTGTTTGCAAGTCAACAATGGGGAAGGTTCCTTGGAAACAGCTAACCACAAAGGTAGTAAGGAAGTTTGTCTTAACAATGGGAGGTTCCTTGGTCCTTTCAACATAGCTGCCTATACTTATTGGGGTTGTAAAGTGGGTGATAGATGAAGGAGAGGGGATAGTGAAGCACATGTAGAATAAAAAAAGAGAAAGAAAAGAAAAAAGTAAGTGTGAGAAAGAGAAAAGAAAAAAAGAAAAAAAAACATAAAAATGGTGGAACTATTAATGACAAAATGCACAAAAATCCTAAGAGTAAATCACATGTATCTATTTATTTCTTGAAAACCAATTTTCTTTATCTATTTTACTACCTTATATTGTATCATCTGATAATTAATCTATTGCAATCTGAATATAATTCTTCCTAAACTTTCTTAGATTACTTATGTTACTACTTTTGGTATAAGAACTACTATTACCTACATTGTTACTAGTACTACTATAGTTTTTTTAAAATTTACCTCTATGTATTTATTGTTTTCTACTATATTTAAGTTTGTTGAGTTATAAATGAGTTTGTTGTAAGTTAGATACTTTAGCTTGCGGAGTGTTAAAGCAAATAATGTATTAAAGTTATATGTATGATGTGAATTTAGTTTCACATTGTTTATTTAAGTTTCTTTATATATAGAAGTCTTATATTTACTAATGAAATTATTTAACTTCTACCCATTTATTGTGTTTTCACAATACACATCTACAAACAATTTATTTTAAGTTTTGAACCTTTATGACATTAAAGCACAACATGCATCAATTCTAATATGCCAGAGTAAAAGATATTGTTTAAACAATAATAACAATGTTTCATAAATTATATAAAAAAAGAATAATATAACTAGTATTATTGAAAATCTATAAAATATGGAAACCTAAGATCTACGAATGGATCCACAAATGTACATTGGTGTCAGAGAAAATTGGCATTAACTTCAAATTAGGGTTACAAAAGTATACATATAATGGGTGGAGTATCAAAGAGTAAATGGATATCCAATAATCCATTTAGAAAAGAATAATAAATAATATTGTCTAACACTTTCCCTCAAACTAGAACATATATATCAAATATGCTCAACTTGGTACATATGCTTTAGTGAAACACTCCCAAACTCTGGACTTTAGTGAGAATATTTGCTAGTTAGAAGATTAAGTGTAAAGATTAGCAATCAAACCCTTTATTACCATGTTTCTAACAAAGTAGTAGTCAATCTCTATATACTTTGTTTCTTCATGGAATGTTGGATTATTTACAATAAAAATGGCTACTTTATTGTTGCAGTACATATCTATTAGAGACTTGAGGACAAATTCAAGTTCTTGCATATCATTTGAGTTATAGAGCAATATTCAGCTTTTGCATTAGATCTAGATATCATATTTTACTTCTTGCTATGTTAGGTTATCAAATTTCCTCTTACATAGGTACGAAAACTAGAAGTAAATTTTCTGTTTCCTTTATCACCCAAATAGTTGGAATATGAGGTCCTTTACACATGTAGATGGCCATGTTTTCCATAAATAAGGTTTTGTCTAAAGCTTTCTTGACATATGAAAGAATTCAAATTGTCCCTTACCAATGGACTTCTTTAGGTGTATAAATTAACTTAGCAGATTCACAGCATAGACTATAATTGATCTAGTAATAGTCAAGTATATCAGTTTTCTAACTAACCTCATATATTTTCTTGGTTCATTTAGAGGTTTGGAGGAAACATCCCAAAATAGATGATTTTGCTCAATGCATTTTTTTTGTTTGAATACTGCTAATCCCATCTCTTATAGCAAATTTAGTGCCGTATTTCCTTGAGATAGAAAAAGTTTCTTGTTGGCATATGCTTGTTCAGATACACTTTTGTGTCATTAAGACCTATTATATCACTTCCTATAAGATATCATCTACATATACAACTAGAATAACATATCCATTGCTTTTTGACTTGTAGAATATTAAGTGATCTACTACACATCTGCAAAAGCCACTAGCACATACAACTTTGTTGAATTTATCAAACCATACCTTAGGACTTTGTTTAAGCTTATAGATTATCTTTCTGAACAAACAAATCTAAGATTCTCCTTCAGTAACATAACCTAGAGGTTAATTCATTAATACATGGTTGGAAAGATGATTATATAGGAAAGTACTTTTGACATCTAACTAGGAAAAAATCTAGGGCTAATTAGTAGCAATAGAAAAATAACTTGAATTAAGGTGTACCACTGGTTAGAAGGTTTTTTCATAATCTATACCATACGTTTGAGAAAAATTGCATGTCGAGCTTTATAGCGATCAACTATCTCATTTGACTTGTATTTAATGATGTGTACTCATTTATAAGGGACAATGCATGCTTCATTAGGATAGAGAACTGAATACCACGTGCCATGTAACATTAGCACTTCTATTTCCTCATTCATGGTTGTTTTCTAGTAAGGTATGTTGGGAGCTTCATAATAATTCTTGGAAAGAGATTCTGATGAGATAGACAAGACAAAGCTACAAAAGAGAGGATGCAGGTTATCATAAGATACAAAATTAGACAAAGGGTGTGAGGTGCAAGATCTTTTACCCTTCCATAAAGCAACCAGTAAGTCTAGATTTATGTAGGGAGACTATGGTGGTGGATCTATAGGCAAGGTTGAGGAAGGTGGAGCAAAGCAGTTGAGATGTTTACGTATAGTGATTATATACCTATAATGGTGGTTGTGTTAGATGTTGTCTAATTGACGAGTCAATATCAATAAACACTTCTTGCCAATTATTACACCTTAATTAAAATAGGTAAGGGTAAGCTTTTTGTCGAAGTAAAGTTAACAAAGTAAGGTTGAGACTTAAAAAAGGTGATATCAATAGATTCGTAGTATTTTCAACTTGAAAGTTGATAAACACTATATTTTTTTTTGGGTATGTGAATAGCTAAAAAAAACACATTTTATAGATTTGGGTGATAAATTATCAAGACTTAGAAAAGATCTTTCTCAAAGGTCACACAACACAAAAATTCGGTCACACAACCAAAAATCTTAGGTAAAAAGAAAAGATTAGAATCAAGTTGAAGTTAACATATTAGGATGCCGCCACCTAAAGGAGAAAAAGACATTCAATTAATAAGAAAAGAAGTAGTGAGCACAACATCAAACCAAAGGTATTTAAGGATATTCGTCCATAGTATAAGAATCCGAACAATATCAAGGATATATCTATGTTTATACTTTGCTACATCATTTTGTTTAAAAGTGCTAAGACATGTAGTTTGACAAAGAATACCAAGAGAAAAACAAATAGTTTGAAATTTCTATTGAATAAATTCAAGAGCAATATTTGAATGCAAAATTTTTGGAGTAGCAAAAAAAAAAAATTCTTTATTTCAGCTAAAAACTTTTTAAATGCATCGACTACTTGAAGGTGATCTTTTAATAAAAAGACCCATGTGACATGAAAATAATCATGAACAAGGACAAGATATTGACAATGACCCAAAACAGAAGATAGATGACTCAAATTCCATACGTTACAATGAATAATATCAAAGAAACTCTTAGCAGACACAAGATACAAACTTTGAAAGGTAGTATAGGTGTGCTTATTGAATTGACATGACTCGATCAAACAAAACAACAGAAATTTAGGGGATAGTTTGTTGAAGCTTCTTAAATGAGAGGTGCCCTAATTGATAGTGCCATGAGATCGACAATTCCATTATGGACAGCAAAGCTATTAGACTACTTGATACTTTGTCGGGTACAAGCAAATACACCCATCATCATTCTTATGACTCAAACAAATCCTTTTCTTTATTTGTAATTTCTGAAAAATACAGTGAAAAGGGAAAAAAGTTACAAAACATTTTAGTGGACTAGTTATGACACTAATAGATAAAAAATTGACAAAAAAGTTTGGTACATATAAGACATTGTTTAGATTGATCTAAGAGGAGGTTTGGACCACCTCTTGCCTGAATACAGGATATGAACAATCATTGACAACGGTTACAATGAATGTATATGAAATGAAGAAAAGTCTATCAAAAAAGGGAGATGCACTTGACACATGTGAGAGAGCACAAAAATCTATAATCCAAGAATTATTTGTAAAAGGTATCATAGCAACATGGGTGGTAGTACTTGAGGTGAAAGCTTGGGCACTCATGGTGGTAGAATTTGAGGCTTGTGATTGGAGGAGTTGATCATAGTTTGCTTGTAAGATAATGACCATGCTAGAGGTAATGGAAGGTTATGAAGACTTGATAGCAACCTGTGCCCATTGCAGTTTGTTGAACTTGTCCTAACATTTTAAGTGATTTCCAGTCTTGCCACAATGTTGGTTGCACATTAGATTGGTGATTTCCGTGACCACCCTCTATACATCCAGGACCGAAGAAATTTCAAGATTTAGACCCGACAAGTTTGCTGTAACTGCTATCTTCAAAATGTCAACAGCAGGGGGCTAATAGATATCCAACTCATCTATCAATCCATGTAAGGTGCTATAATAAATTGTCCTATTCAACTTTTCTAATGTGTCTATAAAACTTTTGTTGCGAGATGAGGGGATCATGGGCAGTCATGTTGAACCAAGTAATTTCACCACAAAAAAACTGAAGAAAAAAATATTGTTATTCGAACCGAACTAGGAGTAAACAGTAGCACAATCGTCTAGACAACAAGCAACTCACTCTGGAGGCACAAGAAAATGTATGGAACAATGGTCCAGACACATGGAGACTTTCTTGAGCGTAGTTTGGCAACTTACAGCATTGGAGTGGTCAAGCGATGTGATTGCTGACGTTGTTAGCCACACAGGAAGGAGAGAAAGAAGGGTCCTGAACAGTCAGCCTAGACTGCAAGGAAGTTGGCTATCCAGGGAGGAGGGGGCAATGTTTAAGGTGATGCAAAACCCTAGGATGACATAGAGGGAAGGGGCAGAAAGAAGAGGGGTTGGTGAGCCATGTGGTTTTAGTAGAAAAAAGGGATAGAGGTGTTGGCAATGGTGACATTGTTGGATCAGGGGATGATGGTGGTGGGTGAAAGGTAGGGGGGGTAGGCGGTAGTTGGGAATGGGTGGCTTGGAGCTTTGTTACCATGTTGTAGGAGAAAATTGACATTAACTTCAAAGTAGGGTTACAAAAGTATATTTATAATGGGTGGAGTATCTCAAAGTAAATAGATATCTAATAACCTATTTACAAAAAAGTAATGAATAATCCTATATGTGACATACATCATGTACAATAAATCAACAAGCATAATATTTGTGAAACCTTACATACAATAACAGATCAGCAATATAAAATTTTTAGAACCTTATTAAGCATACCTTAATAGTTGAAGATGAAATGAAAACTTTATGTATAACAGCAGATTTTAAATTTTATGTGGAGATGTCAATTGGATTGTGTCATGTTGGCATGACTCAATTAGAATCATGCTTGACCACGTTCGTGCTGAGTTGTGCTGTGTCAAGGGTTTTAGCACCGTGCACGATATGATTTAATCATGTTGGGTTGTGTTGAACTATATTTTTCGGTATGCTAAATTATAGAATTATTATATCATTCATAGAAATGGTATACCAATTTTAATACGAAGCTTCAAGTTTTTCAGATTCTACATGCTAATATATTGTTTAATATACTAAAATTATGATAGAAAAGCTATGTTCAATATTTGGTTTATCGTCTCTACAAACGGTATATTGATTTTAATACAGAAACGTAGGTTTTCTAAGTTTGACATACCAATTCTATAATTAGCATACTAAAATTAGTACCAAAAAAATACAAAAATTTTGTCTAATATTCGACATATTGTTTCTATAAATAATATATTGATTTAAAAAAATTGATTTTTGTTATTTTGACATGGTCTAGTTTCACTAAATGGTGCATGGTCTTAAAATCATGTTGTGTTAGTCAATGACAGTTGGGCATAACTCAATTAACATATTTACTTTTATAGCTTTTTCAGCAACTCCAATGGTCTTTGACAAGCACCAACACTGCCAAGCAACAACAAAGTAACCAAGGATGGGAGGAAATGAATTTTAGGTTGTTAGAAAATAGCTGGAAATGACAGCCATCATGGAGATGGGACTGTCACGTGTTTTATCAACATCAGAAAATGTCAGTCGACATGGTCCCAAGCCAGTGAAAATTTTGTTGAAGTTGATTGTTACATGTCCCTACACTTTGCTAATGTTGGCACCCCAGCATATGGCATTTGGAGTCACATGAAAACTAACATGTTTTGCTGTCGTGTCAGCGACATCACATTAAAAAGTACGCTTACAGCTTACTATAGCATATGCATTTATTCTTATGATTTAATTTTTCTTTGTTCCATCGTTCTGTACCATATTTTTTTACTCAAGTGGCTCTTCATTCTTGAAATAGACATTTGCCAAAAGTGGAAATTTATTCTAAATGTTTAAGTTAAAAATCTGACTTTGAAAGTTAATTTTTTTATGATTGCATCATGCATTTACTAGCAATTTCTGCTTTAACTTGCTGGATCTGTTGGATCTATAAACTTGGTAGCATTAGGCTTATTTTTCACCCATTACATGGAATTTTCATCCCATCTCATCATTACCTAAAATTCAAGATTGAAATTGCTCTTTATGCAGCTGTTGGCCCACATTTTTTGCAGATTTTTACGAAGGGTGAGTTTATTGGATTAGCAATAATGTTAAGCTTCTTATTATCATGGGCAGGAACATGAATAAAAATTTCAAGAATGAATTGAATGTCTTTTTTTTGAAGAAAACTGGGCTTTCACATGTTATCATGTTATTACGTTCATCAGCTATCCTCAAGGCAATGGGTAAATGCCTTCATGGATTAAATTGTCCAGTTTGTCAGGGAATTTTACGGGGTGGCAAAAGGAAATTGGTATTAAAATCTTAAAAAGTACCAGCGTGTCTTGGAAATTAATCAAACTGATGATGTAAACTTTTTCTAGTGCCCTCACTGATTTATTGTTCTAATCACAGTATTATTCTGCGGAAGAAATGCTCTTTATTCTGTTTTACAAGGTTAGATTTGTACTGCCAACATAATGTGAATTGTATGTGCAGATTGTTTTAGTCTGCCTCTTGATATTTGATTGGAAATAAGTTACAAGTATTTAATATCAGAATGTACTAAAATAAAGTAGAACTAATCCTAGCTTATTTGTTATAGATTTTTTTAGAGGAAAAGTCCTATTCAAGTTCCTGAAAACAACTAAACAAGATTTTCTGAGATAATTCGATGTAAGCTCATTTGATGAACAACAAATATTTTATTTGCTTAAAATCGTCTAAACAAGTATGTATATATTTTGTGAACCAGAATAGTTATCTGATAATTAAGTCGTGTATATTAGTGGTTATTGCTGTATTTTTAGAATATCAGTCTCGTGCTTCAAATGATAGAAAATGGTTTTTGATTCGCTGGAGAAGTGTGACTACAGCAGGCATCTTCTGCGTTCTGGATGCTAGAAACTGAATTTTGATTCTCCAGCGTCAGCCACAGTGTAAACTGTGATAAGATATCTTCTAATTTTTAATATTTAGTTATGTTGTATATGTATATGGGTTTTATTTGGGTCTAATATTATTTACGAAATCCCAATATTGTTCTCTTTTAGCCCGTGTATTAGTGGTTGTGCTATATTTAGAGGTAGGAGATCTCGAAGCTCAAACATCAGTGAGATCAACAAAATGCAGCTAGAGGCACCTTCAACTGTAGGTGACCAAACCATGGTCCACAATATTTCACAAATTCCATTCAACAGTGACCATTGTTTTTCCTCCTCTCCTCAACCCTAATACATATACCTTTTGACTATGAAAGATATCTTTTCCATATATGTGAAAGATATATGTATATGTATCTGATTGTGGTTGATTGTTGATTCATTCTATGTTTTATCATGTAGGGGTTGTTAATGGCATTGAAAATTAGGGAAAGAAAGATTTGGAAAGTAAGAGAAATAGAAAGTTTAGGAAAGTTATGAAAGTTTAAAGGTGTTAGTATACGTTCATAAAGTAGGAAAAAGTAAATAAATATGGATTATAAATAAATAATATTTTTTTATTTTAAAATTATTTTTAAAATAATAAATAAGAATGATATCATTATTAACAATATTTAAATGATAGTCAAATTATAAAAATTCCTTATTATTTTTGAAAGTTCAATAATTTCATTCAAACAAAATAAGCATTACAATGTCAAATATTAAAACATTTTACAATAATGTTCAAATAGAAATTCATTTTAAAAATTTCTTTTCCTTTCTCCTTTCTAGATAGCATTTATAATATTTTTTTGTATTTTATCATTCATTTCTTTTTTCTTTTCTTGAAACATTTTTATAATATTTCTTATTTATTCCCTTCATTTGCACATGATATATTATTAATAATGTCAACTTCTGGTATTTTATATTGTAAATTTTTAAGTAAATCAGTTAAATCTATTTGACGAATGAAATTGTGAAATAAGAAACATGTTATAATAATTTTCATTTGTGTTTGAAATAGTTGTGTTTAAAATGGAAATGACAAGTAATTTTGTAAAATTGTAAATCGATGTTTTATAATTTTAAATATACATTCAATCATTGTTTTTAATTGTAAATGTTTATAATTGAAATTTTCAACAATATTTGTTGAATGTCTCCTAATATCATACTTTGTTAAGTGATATCTACAAAATTTATTTGTCCATTTCAAGGTTATAATATTTGATATGTTGTAATCTTTATTTTGTTTGAATGAAATTATTGAACTTTCAAGAATAGTAAGGAATTTTTATAATTTGATTATCATTTAAATATCTTTGATAATGATATTATTCTTATTTGTTATTTTGAAAGTAAAAAATTATTTACTTATAATTTATATTCTTTTACTTTTTGAATGTACATTAATATCTTCAAATTTTTTAAATTTCTATAATATTTCTAAACTTTTTAAAACTTTCTTTTCTTAACATTCGAGTGCCACTAACACCCACCCCCTACCACTCCCTCTTGAGAAAGTTCTTTCGTTTGATGAAATTCGACTAAAAACTCTTTTCTTTGCGTAACGGATGTTTTCCCTTTGCGTGAACGACTGAATGCATACACCTCATTTTTAGGTATGATTCAACAGAACGCATCTGCACCGTTGAATACTCTCTCTTTACACATAATTTAACTAAATGCATTTACACTAATTGCATGTCTTCTTTGCCATCGTCGATTATTTCTACACCGTGGAAGATTTGAGAATCTTTCCCCTATCCTATGAATGACCGAATGCATCTGTGCCAACTAGATGTTTACTCCACCATCGTCGACTATCTCTACAACTTTAGGGAGATTTGGAAATCTTTTCCTTATTCGTGAACAAATGAATGTATCTGCGTGGTCACGTGCCCTTCATCTGACACGGTTGCCATTACGCAAAGAAGTTCTACATAGTTCTTCAATCGACGTCACCTCCCTTGTTAGAGTGATTAACATTGTTTACTTCGGCTTTTTGATTTTATCAGTTGAAATCTTTTTAAAACAAAAAAATTGGAGGATGAAAAGTCCTCCTTGATAAAAGTGTATATATCGGGAGTGACTTGATTTTAATAAAAGACATGAATTTGTTCTTGTTAAAGGACTTTCAGTTACTACAAATATGTGTAGAGAGTTATTTGCTTTAATCTCTTGTTCAAATTGTTCCACATTTCTTTTTTCTATTGGATTATGATCATTTGCCGGTATTGAATTCTTCACCCTCCCTGGACAAGCTATTCTCTGTAGTCACATGATGATTATTTTATTTTATATTTTATCTAATACTTAACTAAATCGTAAACCCCATTTTTGAGAGAAGGTGATTGTATGCACAAATATTGTAGGAGTAACTCAAGAGGTTGAAATTTAAAATAATTTATAATATTAGAATATCAATATATGCATTATGACCATAGAATAACTAAACTTTTTTGACATTCTATATAAATAATCTTTTTTTTTTCTAACTTTTTATTTTCAGGCATTCTATTTTTGGTCTTTTCTTGACTTTTTGTAAGATACAAACAGATCCCTAACATAATTAGAGTGAAAAGAATTAATTTAAAATTTTAAAAATATATAAAAATCCAAAAGTGTAGAATTATAGTTTTTATTTATCAACTTTCATAATGATTGTTTAAATAAAATTGAAATTCAAATGTTTGTATATAATTTAAATAAGTTATCTACCATAAGTCTAAAAGTAAAATAAATATTAATATGTCATGCATGTAAAAGGAAAGTTGTACTCCTAATTTAATGTAATAATATAATGTATGCAATATTATCACAAATAAAATAAATACTGCAATTTGCAATAATAAATTGGGCCACGATATCAAATCTGCTCCTGCATTTCATTAATTAATTTAACTATGACTGTACATTATATTCCTTGCAATAAGTTCTAGTTATATATTATCCTATGATTGGGTTGGATACTTTGAATGTCTAAGATAATGACATGCATTTTTACAACAATTGCCCTTAATCTTAAATAATTACATGTAAAATAAATAAGCTTTCCATAGTTAATAATAATTATGCATGTCATGCAAAATAATCATGAATTCTTGATATATGTTGTAAAATCTATAATATATACTAATCTCTAAAAGTTATGTAGGATCTCAATATTTGTATAAACAAATGATTATGTTGTAATCAAAATGACTCTATCATAAACACTAATATGCATATACTTATGAATTTAAAATGCATAATGCTATAATCATCCATTATTTTCAAATAAGATAATTTTAGACTAAATGGCAAGAAATACTTACAATAAGGGAAAAATTGCAAAAAACCCATTATTATTTCTTATTTTTTCTTTATCCCCCTTTTCTCTTCTTTTTATTCTTCCTTTCCTCTTCCTCTTCTTCTTCTTCTAATATAATTATAAAGTTTAATATATTGAAACTATGATAAAAAAAAATTGTTTTATTTTTGATATATTATTTTTATAAACAATATATTGATTTTAATATAAAATTTTAAGTTTTAGAAATTTAGTATATTAATTCTTTAATCAACATATTAATTGATTCAACATAATTAAATTATATAATTGATCAATGCGATATTAATAAATTATAGGTAATAAGCTATACTTGAATTGTGACCTTAATCCTCTCGATATAACTTAAATCTTGACCAGATCTAAATAATGTCAAACATAACTTAAACATTGACATTGCTCCACAAATAGACATGCCTATATTTAAGAAGTTTACTTGTTTATATACTTCAAAAGTTATGGTAAGTGTCTTTTTCATAATTTTTTTTTCATAAACTATAGGAACAACTCAATTTAGGGTGGTCAAGTGGAAATTATCTTCCCTTAAAATCATTTATCTATAAGTTATTTGGCATGTTGAATGTCATATTCTAAAAAGGAAAATGACAATCATTGTAATATTAAAGTGAAAAAAACATGCATAAATAAAATTTTGATGTGTGAAAAACTTACTCCTTTAATGTTATAAGATTAGTACTTATTAAAAGAGGTATAACAATAAGAAACTAAATACTTAGAGATAAAACTTTCAATGGAAATAATAGAAGTTACTTATAATCTAACCTCAAGTAAAAGCACAAAATAAGATACACATCACAATATTTGTTATTTATAATTTATTTGTTGTAGTTGGCAAAAAGATGTCTAACACATCTTGTGTTGTTGACACTCACCTCAAATGTCTACAAGTATCCAAAAATAATAATAACAATATGTGAGTTAAAATCTAGTAAGTCAATCTACTATAAGTCTAAAAATAAAATAAATATTAATATATCATGTATCTAAAAGGAATGTTGTATTGATATCTTAATGTAATAATATAAAGTATGCAATCCTATCACAAGTAAAATGAATTTTGTAATTTGCAATTATAAATTGGGTTATAATATCAAATTTGCTCATACATTTCATTAATTAATTTAGCTATAATCACACATTATACTTCCTATAGCAAGGTTTAATGTCACATATCACCTTATGATAGGGTTGGATACTTCAAATGCTTGAGAC
The DNA here is from genome assembly GCA_036874045.1 of Cymodocea nodosa. Lineage (NCBI taxonomy): Eukaryota > Viridiplantae > Streptophyta > Magnoliopsida > Alismatales > Cymodoceaceae > Cymodocea > Cymodocea nodosa. Next base: position 19,862,353 of record CM072339.1, on the reverse strand, counting down.
AAAGTTAAGCATATTTTATGGTCTCTATTATATACAATATCATAGTATTATACTCCTGTAGTTGGAATTCATAGTTAAATATTCATTTATTTTAATAAGTATTAAATTTCATGTCAGGCTTAAATAATGACGTACATTTTAAACAACAATTACCTTTAATATCAAATAATCACATGCAAAATAAATAAGTCTTTCATAGTCAATAACAATTATGCATGTCATGCAAAATAATCACAAATTCTTAATATATGCTGTAAAATCCTTAATATGCAATAATTTCTAAAAGTTATGCAAGATCTCAATATTTACATAAACAAATGATTATGTTGTAATCAAAATGAATGTATCGTAAACACTAATATGCATATACTTATGAATTTAAAATGCATAACACTATAATCATCCATTATTCTCAAATAAGATACTTTTAGACTAAATAGTAGGAAAGACTTATAATAAGGAAAAAATTACAAAAAGTCTAATATTATTTCCTATTTTTTCTTTATCCCCCTTTTTCTTAAAAAAATTCTTTATTTCCTCTTCCTCTTCTCCTTCTCCGTTGACCGACTGTCGAATCCAACACTTGAGCTCCCTGGATTTCCTCAAATCGATGTCAATCGTTGAGAATCAAAAGCACGGTAAAGTCGACTGAGCTTGCACGTCGTCGACGAACCCTGTGCCGAGAAAATAGAGAGCTTGGCGTTGCGCAATCGATTGTGACAGTGGACGACTGCCGCAAACCCTTGAAAATTCGTCGACTGTGTTTCTCTCTCTCTTTAGTCTTTACCAAAAATCATTGGATACTATTGCTTGTTGTCGACTCTCATGCGTTTGTTAGTTCGACGAGGAAACGACAGATGATGACCGGCATATTCGAGGAAGAGAATGGGTAGATGAAACAGGGGATGTGCAGGCGAAAATAGGGGTTCTAACGGAAAAATATCTAATCCATAGTCACCAAAAATAAAAGGGGACTTTACCAAAATGCTCCTATTTTTTAATACTTATTATATTCTATTCTTCTAAAAATAAGTTCTACCCTCAAAACTTAAAATTATCTAAGTTCTCAAAAAGAGAGATTTTCTTCTAACTTCCTCTTCTAGTTCACGTTCAGAATGACTACACTTTGACGTACGAAATAATCCGCCATCTCAAAACTTATTGCCTAGTGTCAATAATATAAATAAAGATTTCTTTATAGGTTAAATCTAAGTGAATAGACAAAGTCACTTACTCAAGTATGTGAGAAGGATCTACAACATATTCCCTTAGCATGGAAATATAGAACACATTATGTATTGACAAAGTAGTTGGCAAGTCTAGCTTATATGTTATAGGTTTGATATTTTCAAGATCTCAAACGGTCTAATATATCAAAGATTGATTTTACCTTGAATTTTAAATCTTATAATACCTTTAACAAAGGAGCAATACAAAGAAAAATTTTCTCTGGTACTTAATTCTAGAGGCCGACATCTTTAATCAACATAACTTTTTTGTATGCTCTATGTATTCTTGAGTTGCTCTCTAACTTGTTAAACTTTTTCTTGTATGTCTTGTATAAATTCTAGAACTAAATGTCTACTTTTGTTGATATCATCCTAATAAATGGGAGATTGTTTATCTCATGAGCCTCGATAATCAATTGCACAGGATCTTAACATATCCTCAAGTATTTGAGTAGTACGTTTTGATTGATCATTTGTCTAAGGATGAAAGGCTAAACTGTAATTTGGTTCCTAATGTTCGATGTAAATTTCTTCAGAATTTAGGAACAAAACCTAGTTTACAATTAAAAGTAACAGTAATAGGCACCTCATGAAGTCTTATTGTTTCTTTTATATAAAGTTCTAGCATTTTATTGAATAGCAACCTAACTCCATAATCTAAGAAGTGAGCTGACTTAATCAATCTATCAACAATTACCCAAATGGTGTTGTTACCTTGTATAATTTTAGGCAATGCAGTCACAAAATTCATAGTAATATGTTCCCATTTTCATTATAGAATGGGTAGGGGTTAGATTGGGCTAGGTGGTCTTTGATGCTCAACTTTTACTTGCTGGCATGTCATGCAATGGGTAATAAAATCTAAAATGTCTTTCTTTATTCAATTCCACCAAAAATTACCCTTCAAGTTCTATACATTTTGGTGCTACCAAGTATATAGAATAACTAGAATTGTGGGCCTTTGATAGAATTAACTATCTCAACTCAGCATCATCAGGTACACATAATCTATTAGAAAACCTCAAGGAGTTATTGTTATGAATTTTGACATCTAGATGGAGGCCTTTTGTTACTTCTTGAGTTTTTGCAACTTTGGATCTCACATCTATTTATCTTTAATTCTTTGTAACAAGGTCGGCTCTAAACAAATGTTACTAACATAACCTATTATCTTTGACAACAGATCTTAATCCTTTGTCTATCTAAATCTTCAAGAAGGTATCTTTGTTGTGTCAATAAGGCAACCATAGATCCATATGATTTTCTACTTAAAGCATTTGCTACCACATTAACTTTCCCTAGGTGGTATTGAATAGTCAAGGCACAGTCTTGCAACATCTTGAGCTATCTTCTCTATCTCATATTCAATTTTTTCTTAGTGAAAATGTATTTAAGTTTTTTATGAGTAGTAAAAATCTAATAGGAGGCTAAAGTAATGTCTCCAAATCTTGAGATAAAAAATAACTGCTACAAGTTCTAGATCATGGGTAGGGTATTTCTCTTCATATGAGTTCAACTATTTAGAAGCATAGATAATTACTTTTATTTATTGCATTAATACACAACCCAAACTTTTTAAAGAAGTACCATTAAATATAGTGAATCTAATATCTTACTTTGATAGTGCCAATATGAGAGTTGATATCAATCTATTTTTCAACTCCTGGAAATTGTTCTCATACTCTAGAGTCTAGTTAAATTTCACCTTTTTTTGTGTCAACTTCGTCAATGGCCTAACGATTTGAGCAACATCTTCAACAAATCTTTGGTAGTAATCTACTATGCCTAAAAAGTTATGAATCTTTGTTATTGACTTGGGTTGACTTTAGGTGTTGATCACCTCTACTTTCTTAGGATCGATAGATATCTCATCACTAGAGATCACATGTTCTAGAAAAGTCACGTGGTTTAGCTAAAACTAACACTTTTTCAGCTTGGTAAAAAACTTCTTCTCCTATAACACTTGCAAAACAATCCTCAGATAACATTTGTGTTTAACTTTGCATCGAGAGTAAATCAGAATGTCATCAATAAGACAACCACGAATTGGTCCAAATAAGGTTTAAATATTCTGTTCACCAAATCTATAAATACTATTAGGACATTAGTCAACTCAAATGACATCATTAAAAACTCATAGTGCTCGTAATAGGTACGAAAGACCTTAACACATCTTCTACCTTAATTTTTAATTGATGGTACCTAGATCTCAAATCGATCTTGAAAAAGACCTTAGCACCCTACAATTGGTCAAACAAATCATCTATCATTAGAAGTGAGTACTTGTTCTTTGCAATTACCTTGCTCAACTCTTAGTAATCAACACATAATCTTATACTTCTATCCTTTTTCTTCACAAAGAGAACATGAGCACCCCATAACGATGTGCTAGGTTGGAGGAATTTCATTCTCTAGTAGCTCTTAAATCTGATTTTTCAATTCTTTCAACGTTGTAAGAGGCATCCTATAAGAGGTCTTAGAAATTAGATTCACCTAAGGAGCCAAATCAATGGTAAACTCTACTCGCAGTCTACTAGCATGCTTGGTAACTCCTCAGAAAAAACGTCAATAAATTCTTAGACAATTAGAAAGTCATTCAAATTAGAGGTTGTTGCATCAACCTTTGAGACTACCATTAGGTATCATTAACATTAAGAAACTAAATATTTACAAATAAAACTCTAATGAAAATAATAAAAATTATTTACAATTTGACTCCAAGTAAAATCACAAAATAGGGTACACATGACAATATTTGTTATTCATAATTGATTTGCTACAATTGACAAAAGGACAACAACGTGCCTTGTCTTGCTTACACTTGCTTGGAGTGTCTATTAGGTATCTTAAAAAAAATAATAATAACACGTAAGCTAAAGTTTAGCAAATCAATCTACTATAAGTCTAAAAGTAAAATAAATATTAATGTCATGCATGTAAAAGAAAGGTTTTACTTTTAATTCAATGCAATAATATAAGGTATGCAATCCTATCACAAATAAAATGAATGTTTCAATTGACAATAATAAATTGGGTCACAATATTAAATTTGCTAATGCAATTCATTAATTAATTTAGCTAAGATTGCACATTATATTCCTTATAACAATGTCTAGTTGTCACATATTACCTTATGATTGAGTTAGATATCTCGAATGCTAGAGACATATGAAGATGCCTCTATATATTATGGTTAGATATCTCGAATACATAGATGTTGCACATACTCTCATGGTGCATATGAAGGTCCTTATATATCTATGGTTAGATTATTCTTTCTATCACTTATTTGATCAATAGAATACTTTCTGATGCCTTAGGGGGTGAAATATCTCTATGTTGTCTTTGTCTTGATGATGAATTGTTCCACTTTACTCTACAAGTTTTTGGTTACGTTGCTTTTGTCCATGATCTCACTTCAAGTCAGGACAAACTTGCTCTTAGGTCTCTTAAGTGTATATTCGTTGGATATCTTTGCACTTAAAAGGGATATCAGTGTTATCATCCACCTTATAAATGCTTTCTTATTTTTTTAAAGTCTCAGTCATTTTTTGAGTTCAACAAAGAAGTTGTTGAATGTCTTCCTTTACCTATGTTCGATATGTTGCCAAATCCAAATCAAGAGACTTACTTGATCAATTAGGTAGGACATTCCTACTACACAAGTATCACCATCTCTTCAAGTATATCATTGGTGATTATGTATAGCACCTCCTACTATAGTTCCATCAAGTCTCCTATCAGATGATGGTCTCCCACCACAACCTTCTATTATTGATCTTCCTATTGTTCTACATAAAGGTACTTGAACTTGTATTGCACATCTTATCTCACATTTTGTTACCTATGATTACCTATCACTTAATCTCTATACCTTTGCTCTTAATTTTATTTCTAAGTTTGTTCCCAAGAATCATCATGAGGCATTGTAGTTACCTTAATGGAAAATAGTTATGGACAAAGAAATGAAAACATTAGTTTTTCATTAAACATGGACATTAGTTCCTTAATCAATAAAAACAAAGATTGTGATTTGTCGTTGGGTGTACACAATCAAGCACAAGGTTGATGACCGTGTAGAGAGGTACAAAATTCAATTGGTTGCACATGGGTTTACTCAAACTTATGACATTGATTTTGAATAGACTTTTTCTCTTGTAGTCTACCTTAGTTTAATTTGGGTTCTTTTATATATTGTTATCAATTAATTCTGGAAAATACATTAGTTTGATGTTTAGAATGAAAAAGTACATAATATTAAAGGTTAAATAATAGTTAATTGTATAATATTTAACTTATCATATGAGAATTAAGTTTTTATGTTATAATTGTACTATTATATCTTTTAATAAAAGAATCTACATAATTTTAGGGAATTAATGTTAATTAAGTATATTTTTTAACTGTTAGTAAGTTACATGCTTTTTAATTTTTAAGTATCTGAATTATCTGTTATTTTGAAGAGTTACATTTTATGTACTGGACATTTATGTTTTAAATGTTTAAAGAATATTTTATTATTTCCTAGAGTATACATGTTGTGATATTAATACATGACTTAAGTAGATTTTTGGTAAGTTAGATGTTAACTATTCGAAATGCGTTTAAGTACTAGATAGCTAGGTTTGTAAGTATTCGAAATACCTTTTTATCATAAAATTATCTAAGGACACATGTTATCTTTCAGAAATTTAAGTTATCTTTCGAAATGTTAGGTGCTAATTATTCAAAATACATATAAGTTTCGGATACATATAGTTGTAACTATCCGAAACATTTGAACTTGTTAAGTTATTTTTTTATTACATGTGTTTTATAATTAAGTCAACGAAGTAAGTCTGTTGAGTTACATTAACTTTACAAACTATTTATTTTCTAACATGTCATTATAGTAGCAAAAACAGAAAATTCAAAGGAAAATCATGATTGCACGTATCACACAGGAATTAACTTGTAGAATGAAGAAGAAATCACCATTGTTGATATGAATAAAGGAAATCTAACCAATCATTTAAATAAAAATAGTTACTGCTGAAAGATATATAAAAGAAGAGGAGAAAGACGAAGAAAGGGTGTGAGGTAGAGGATCACGCTAACTACAAGAAGTGTCGGAAGTGTTAGGACCCTAGTATTTTGATAATGCAAAAACCTATGTGAGGAAACCAAATTGTATTTCACAAATATGATAGCTCAGTAAAAGATCAGAAAGCAAACGAACAGATAGAGAAAGTTTTAGAAGATACTATTATAGAGCTACAGGAAAATCGGACAGTTATAGGTCTAAGTATCCGAAAAGTAAGTTTAAAGCAGTAGCAATATTATCAGATATCTCGAATGCTAGAGACAAGGTTAAACATATTCTCTAGTCTTTATTGTATATAACACTACAATACCATACTCTCATGGTTGGATTTGATAGCTAAATATTCATTCATTTCAATAAGTATTAAATTTTACATTAGACTCAAATAATGACAAGCATTTTTATGACAATTGCCTTTAATGTCAAATAATCACATGAAAGATAAATAAACTTTTCATAGTTAATAATAATTATGCATGTCATACAAAACAATCATGAATTCTTGATATATGTTGTAAAATCTATAATATACAGTAATCTCTAAAAGTTACGTAGGATTTCAATATTTGCATAAACAGTTGTTTATGGTGTAATCAAAATGAATGTATTATAAACACTAATATGCATATACTTATGAATTTAAAATGCATGACACTACAATCATCTATTATTTTCAAATAAGATAATTTTAGACTAAATGGTAAGAAAGACTTACAATCAAAATGAATGTATTATAAACACTAATATGCATATACTTATGAATTTAAAATGCATGACACTACAATCATCTATTATTTTCAAATAAGATAATTTTAGACTAAATGGTAAGAAAGACTTACAATAAGGCAAAAATTGTAAAAAACCCTTTATTATTTATTATTTTTTCTTTATCCCCCTTTTCTCTTCTTTTTATTCTTCGTTTCCTCTTCTTCTTCTTCTCCTCCACCGATCGACTGTCGAACCCAACACTTGAGCTCGCTGGATTTCCTTAAATTGACCTAAATCACGTAGAATCAAAAGCACGGGAAAGTTGACCGAGCTTGCACATCGTCGACGAACCTTGTGACGAGAAAACGGAGAGCCTAGCATTGCGCAGTTGACCACGACAGTAGATGACCATCGCACACCTGCGAACATTCATCGATTGTGTTTCTCTCTCTTCACCAAGAATCACTGGATACTATCGTTCATTGTCGACTCTCATGCATTCGTTGATTCGATGAGAAAATGGCTAACTGCAGATTCGAGGAAGAGGATGGGTGGATGAAACAGGGGAAAACAAGGGTTTGACGGGAAAAAATCTAATCCATAAAAGGTGAGTTTACCAAAATACCCTTGATTTGTCATTCCTATTACACTGAATTTATGTCTGAAGTAGTTGCCGATAATTTTTGCTTTGGTACGAGCGATGGAACTAGGCGTATTGTCAAAATTTTGAAAATACTTTATTGCATTGTATTAAATTTTAACATTTTCTTAAAAAAAATACAATGGTTCATCCTTAACCATAAATTAGTTGAAATTTCCTCCTCCGACCACTACTGTCGTGTACACGTGTGAAAGTAGATATTCTTCGTGATACATATATCATACATGTTTCAAATGCATAACGAATTTATATAGATTTTTGAGTGATTTTCTATTTTTCTAAATTGAGCGTTTTTTATTTTTATTTTTATTTTTATTTTTATTAATATCATCCTAAAATAATTTAAAATTATATAATATTATTATTTAACTAACTTTATAACGTAGATGATGTTACTATTATTACTTTCATTTTTGCAATACTAATATGATATACTTTTATTTAAATTTTATTTATTGAGCGTATATGTTTTTGGTCCTCGCCACTACACTCCGTCGTTTGACTTTAAAAAGTGATGACTATTTCTTTTTGTTGGCATGAGCTGGGAAAAAAGAAAAGAAATCATCCCAATTATTGAATCTCGTTCCATGCATGAAAAGCAGCATTTGACTAGAAAAGGAGGCCTTTGGCAACTCCTTGAGCATGTCCGGTTGGAAGCACAACATTGTTCCGTTCACCTTTTTGACCATACATTCTATATATATATACACACACACACACACATAACATTACGTGAGGTTTATATTTTAGCCATTAACTATTGCATGTTTTGATTAACCATCGCCTTTCATTTTTTGCGCCTTACCAATCTCTCGTGTTACACAACGATTAATGCTACGTATATATATATATAGGTTCGTATTAACTGCTATCTTTCATTGATTGTTTTAGCGTGAAGTCTTCACTGTTAATATAGGTTTGTTTATTTATGTTAACAAATCTGTTTCATCTGATCAACCTTAGCAAACAAACATGGCAAGCTCAACCGTTTGATCTAATCGATAATATATATACTTCACACATGCATGGACCCAGAAAAAATCTTTCACCTGTGAGGTTCATCTGAGTGGTTCCATTCATTGATACGAGCAAGATCTACGTGGCCAACCATGTGGTAGCCTTACCGCGAGTCAACGTGCAGGCCAATCAAGTCGTACATCGAGGATGTGTCGTTTACGAGCGGTGGTAAAGATTGTCGCCGCCTCGTGATGGGGAAAGCTCGGACGACCCTGCCGACGTGGTACACACGGCGGACGGTGGTTATGTTTCGATGGTTACGCTGTCGGACCACGTGGGAGCCCACCTTTTCCCCTCCCACTGGAAGCGACGATTTAGATAGGTTGTTAATTTCAATGGCAATTTCGAAAACCATATCTCTCCTCGAAGTAATTTTCGACTCTTTGAAAAAATATAATTATGGTGGTTTAAAATCGTGTCTGATTAGAACGAAAGATGATATTCGAAATTATAACTTAAAGGCATGAAAGATTTAATCGTAATAACAGATAAGGATTGGAAAAGAAACAGATAAAGATGATGTAAATTACCTTTATTTTGTGATGGAGCATGGAAACGTATGTATGTCGATGTCACGTTGATACAGAATGTCAACGTCACGATATTTACAAAACGATCTGAATATGTTCATAATTTTAAAATACGTTCGTTCTGATGAATAAAGGAGTTGAAAAACAAGAAAAGATTAAAGGGTGAAATGCAACGTTTTTGCGTGCATTAATGTAGAGAAGAAATCCATGCATCTTATACGATAAAAACGAAAAAATAAAATAACAAGTATTTAGAATAATAGTGCAAGAAATGAATCTGTAAATAATATAAATGAAAAAATAGGTAAATTTATGATTAATCACAGATTTAGAGATACAGTGCTTGCAAAACATTTGGGATATAATTATATATAGATGGCAATGTTAACTATCGAACCAAATCTATTTTCTTTATATGTTACTTTTGAAATGAAAAACACTTCTTAATTAAACAGTTTCCAAATTAAACCAACTGCCCCTCTCGTGTTCTTTGCATCATTTCGGTTTTTACAGGAAATTATTTTTTTCCCTAAAATACAATTTGAATCACAATTAATTAATGATTCCAAAGGAAATTAAACCTAGTTTTTACATTTTACTTTAAAACTATTTTCTCTGAAAAATAATTAGAGTCACCCTACGAAAAATGATGCAATTATTTAACTATATTTACAAAACCGGTTTATATTTGAAAAATATCATTTTTTCGATAGACCAATTATTTCTATAATAGTAATAATAATAAAGCGGTAGTATTTTCGGATGATCAAGCGAAGCGTGTGGTTAATTAATCGGTAGGAACACGGTGACATGTGGGGGCACCGGAACAGCGCAAGCGGCAGCAAAATCTGGCATGTGGGGCGCAGTTGTTGATCTCGGAACAAAGGACATGTGGGTCATACAGGGAACGATTAAAATGTGGCACCAACTTCGTTAGGGTCATATTCTTCTTGGGAACGCACCAGCGCCTCGTCTCGACCGGACTTGGACGCTCCTCGCCGGAGTTTTGCGGGAAATGGGTCCCCCTCCCCCCCTTGGAACAAGCGGTGTGTTTGGTTTTCGGGCTTAACAAGGAGGGAGCATTTTGGGAGAGCGTGAGGTCGACGGCACCTGCGTCGCAGTTGCCCAAAAGATAATATTTTCTTTCGCGGAAGAAGAACACCATCCATATCTTTCGCTTTGATGGCTGCCGTTGGTCGAGATAATCCTCAGAATACGTATGATGTAGCTACCGGTATGGGTTGGAACACGATATATATGTGCTGTACATTTATTTTCGTTTATGGTTATTAATTATGTATGTAAATATATATATATATATATATGACCACCCAATAAATATTTTTGAATTATTTTGGGAGGATGGGAGCATATATATATATAAATATAATGGAGGGGTGGGAAGGTTTCATTCATACCAACAATACCATCGAGCAAGGAGATTCAGCCAGGGATCTCTTCCCACCTTGGCATTTCTATACCTTACCCGCCGTTGTCTGTCATATGCACGTTCGTATAATTCGGCTCTAGCTTGCACAAGATGAGTGCGAAATCTACATCTGCTTGCTTCCTACTTCTGATGGCAGCTGCCGTTACAGCTCATGGTGGGGTGTCGGTTCTACTCGTTCTGTGCTGTTCTTTCCTTTTGTGCGTCCGATCTGAACCTGATCTTTGTATTTTCTACTTCTCATCAGGTATACGTATGGTGGATAAAGAGTCCATGGGTGCTTTTCAGGAGAAAATTCAGGTTGGCACTGCAACACGTCTGTGAAGATTCATTAATTTCCAGTTATATATATTTCTCAAGGACTCGGATTACGCATGTTTATGTATATTTATTCAGGTCGAATCTATGAATCTCCAAAGTGGACGAAAGGCTGATGCTGCGCCATACAAGAAAAAGGGCCATTATTTCTCGGGTACTGACGGCTGCCTGAAGAAGGAAAGTGGTCATGATACGATCGTCGGAGCTATGCATCACAAACTAGAGTCGGAGATCCACGAAGACTATTACGCACCTAGACGCCACCGTTCTAAGCACCATTAATAACTTAATTAATATTATCACTTCCATCATTTGATGTATTGTCGTTGACAAATTTTCCGATAGAGAGTTGACTCTTGAATATTAGGATTTAAGAAGAGATCGAAATCTTTCTCTCCATCATATATTCCATGTGTTTAACAAATGCATACGTACGTACCTCTGCGTCACTTGTCAATGATTTCTTGCAACGCAAAATGTTGAAGAACATGCGATTCTTCCTGATTCCACACTATCAATGAGGCAAATAAGGAACCTCTTCTAGCTATCAAAAAGAAGTACAAATTAGCATACGAATTAGTCTCCATATGTTAAGAAAAAAGGGATCTATGGAAAGAGCTATATGTACGTACGCAAGTGTTGATGTAGGAAGGAGTAGTGGAAAACTCATGAACAACAAGAAGAAGCCGACGTTGGAGATTAATGTCCCACTGTCGAAACCAACGCCGCCAAACACCGCCGGAGAGATGTACCCGGATTTCATGGACTACTCCCCAGCTAAGAGGAAGCCACCAATCCACAGTGATATATATATATATATGTATGTATAACCTTAAATAAAGAAATATTAGATATAGAAGAATCAGCTTAGTTTAGCAGTAGAAATCGGCCGCCGGACATCGTTTCAGGAAATGTTGCAGCTTTCTAGGGCTATGCACGGCCGCATCCAATTCTTGTAGTACGTACACCCAAAATTAAAGACGAGGGGGAAGAGAACTTCCATCATGAACACTTTTACGTTCTTTTAATTTGGGTTTTCTGTAATACAATAAGATTTCATACATGACTGGTTAATGGCTCAACCTCCTCGGCTTTAATCGGCTGCTTCCACTGGGCCTTCCACTGACCTTCCATGTTCCTTACTGTTCGTGAATAATGCCAGGAGAATTAAAGACATCTGAGAGAGTAGGAGAGGGACGGTGTAGTTGTCTGATGTGGGCATGGTGGTTGGGTTGATGTGGTAGGGATGGCCTTGGCAGTTCATGCGAGGGAATATTTTAGTGAGCATGGGCATGGATATGACGATCGCCCCCCTCAATTATTGTCTATCGAGGGTTTGCTAATTGCATGGAAGTATGATCTGCTTGTCATCCCAAAAGATCATGTTTTGTGGCATAGACTGGTCTAGTAAAATTACGCTGGATCACGACATGGAGTGGTGAAATTTGCACGGAGAGATCGACAAGGGGAAGCCGACCAGCCGGTTGGTGGCGGCGACCACCGGAGTGGAACAGGAGAGTCGTGACATGACTGTGATGAGCCCATATTTCCTGCGGCACGTGGGTCGGTCGACGGCCGACTGGCCGACGGTTGGTGTGCGATCATGGCATGCTGCCGTCGTGAGGTACCACCGGCCTTCATGTGGGCCTGCATTTGTTGATCGTGGGGGAGGTTTCAAGTATGCATGCGTGCATCTAAAGTTTTCTACGTTTTTTCTCTGAAATCCATCTAAAGTTTGATTATTTACTATGAATTCGAGGAGTTATCAAGGCTTGAATATCATCAGAGGCATTAATGGATAAGCTATTAGTAAGTTTAACATTCTATATGTCTTCATATCTTTATTCTTAAATTTAATTTATGCTCATATCTTTTTATTATCCAATAAAACAATGCTACCCATATTAATTTGATCTTGCATGGGAATTCCTTATAAGAAAAGCTGATACCGTAACAATTTTTAATGGAAATCATTGCTGTAGCAATTTTGCGATATTATAGCTACAATAATGGCAGGAGCCATTCTAGTTGCTTTTAAAAATGCTTCTTGGAAAACATATACTTCGTTGCAGATGGAGGTAAGGAGCTAAACTAAAGTTGGAAATTAACGAGGTCAATGTAACCCACGTAGAAAAAGAGTAACCTCAAATTAATTTAATTTTTAAAAATAAAATTCGAAACCCAAAGGTACGTAATAAATCTTAAGTAAATAGTTATATTATTTACTAAGATGGAAGTATAACATAATTAATGTTCTATTATATTACAAGTAAATGACTCTTCTCGTACAAGAAAAAAAAAAAAACCAAAATCACAAAAACAAATAAACATACTTCAAGGTCTAACTTAACAATGATAAAGGCCATACTATTGATGTAGATTCTCCCGTTGGTTACCTACCATAGACAAGGATATCTATTACTGCAACAGATCTTTAGTTTAACGTGGACCTTTAAATGAAGTCCAATGGGCCCTCCAACGTCAACCACATGCGCTGACAGAGCCTCCCTCCTCCCACTTGGCCTCCCGGTGGCGTTGTGTTCCCTCCACGTCCCCTGTGGCTTCCAACCCTTCGATCCCCCACCGCGCCGGAACTGCCACCCCACTCCGCCGGTCCCCTTCCTTCTCATTGTCTGAAAAAGGTGAGTGCCTGATTGCCGGCAACGGATATGTGATCAGGCTGGCTCTTTTTGTTTGTTTATGTGAGAGAATGGTTTCCATTTTTCCTTCCAAAGTGTTGTCATGCTGGAGGGTTGATGCTACCGTTTTTTCCCGAAACTCTAAAGATAGAGGAGAATATACTAGATATTGAGAAAGTTTGTGATACGATCTGGGTCCATTAGGTTGGTGTCGGTGTTCAAGTTGGCCCGTCATGCTAGATGGTGAGCAGCCATGTTTAACTTTCCAGGAACAAAGGAGAAATCGATACGGTCAAAATTTTTGGAGGGTTGCATTCATTTATGGATGATATGGGAGATTCTCTAGTACGCTCAAAAGTTTCTAGGGTTAATGCTACGTTGGTTTAGGAGAGTGAGATTTTGGAGGATTATTGATATCGAATGAGAAATAGTGGATTTGGTGCTGAGTAACATGTTTCTCTTTTGAAATTCATGACCAAAGGGAACCAGCAATTATTGTGAGATGAAGTACGGGAATCTATGCATTACCAATCTACACGCTTTTTATGTTTCAACCATTTCATTTGTCCTTTACGATCCCAATGCTACATCTCATGGGATTTTCCTCTTCCACATGTATTATTGTGCTCCAAATTGCCAATCATATATATATTACAACGGTAAGGATATGTTTGGGCATTAATAGGAGAGAGAAAAACAAGAGCAAAGACGAGAAAATAAAAGAAAATCATCATATTTTTTTATTGTTTTGATAAATTTTAGAGAAATGAAATGAAGTATACTTTCTCTTGTTTGAACAACAATAGTAGGAAAGCTAGGAAGCATCGCTATGTTGCTCCTCCTTTTTCCCTTCACGGTGCTACCATAGAGAAGACGGAATTTGAAGGCCCCCTTTCCTCTAATCATGACAGTACTTCGAACTGCTGAAGAGACCCATTGGTCATTCCAGAATTTATCTGCTCCCAGGCTTGCTGTTTCCATCAAAAACATCCCTCTATATCTATATGTTGTTAGCTAGTTAGTTTAGGTTGCTTTCGGAAGTACCAAATGTGTTGGTACTTCTGAAAAATCTAAACTGTTGAAATTGATCAATATTCTTTACCATATCTTGTATCTGTAAATTCAATTTCAGTCGGTTTGGATGTTTTCATATTGTTAATTAAATGATCGTAAAATGAAACATTGAAATTATCCTAAAGCATGCACCTTTGGATGAACATGATAGATATCTTCGATTTGCCTGAATTTTTATTTGCATATATTTTATGTTATGAAAAAACAATTTGGATTTTTTATTTGAAACTTCCAGTGTTGAAAACAATTTCAAAGTACTTACACATTTGGCACTTTTGAAAGTAGCCTAGACAATATATATAGATACAGATATATATATATATGGACACACACACAATACCTATTGCCACCATTATCTCCATCTTTTAGATAAAGTATAACCATATATTGTAGAATCAAATCAATCTACCCACTCATCCTAATAGTCAGAAAGATAGTTTTTGGATGAAGGGAATCTAGCCACATGATAGATACATGCGACTGTTTACCCCTTTCTCACCTAAATCTTTCATTATGTCCATTAAAGTTGCAATAGGAACGTCTTTGTCTCATTGGAGCAACGTGAAAAATTCATTTCCAAGTTCTCACTAGACAACATCCCTTATATCCCAGTTTTTCTTGTATATCAAAGAGATGCCTTTTACAACTTTTGCTTGGAGGGCTATTAAAAGGCTTTTGTTTGGACATTAACTTTTTCATCCATTTCTTAGGATCTTTGGGTATGTGTATGATTTTTTCAAGACCTTTTTTTAGGACTTAACAAAATTGCATCTAATTCAATCAAGTTTGTCTTTTTGGTCTACTCAAGAACTCAAAAAGGGTACCATTGCTACAATTTTGTCACTAAATGTATTTTATTTTGTAGATGACACCTTTTTGAGTCTACTAATTACTTTGGTGTTTCTTCTTCTCCAAAGAAGAACCCAATTGTTTATATTCTTGTTCCTATTGAGTTGCATTGTACTTTAGATTCTTCTCATGGTGGTGCTCTTTTTCATCTCTTACAAGTGTATACTTGGTGTCTTTGGATAGAACTACTACCTCTATAATAAAATGAGGCTCTTCCAATGTGTATAGATCCTACCACTACAAATCTTGACTTTTATATTGCCTTAGGATGAAGAAAAAGATGTATCATTATCCTTAGATTTGGTTATCTTGCCCATTTTATCGAAGTTGTGCTCAAGAGTTTATTTGAAGCTATGTAGATTCCATAGTAGAAAGTAGTTGTGGATGAGGAAATGAAAGTCTTGTTTTCACACTGTGCTTAGGAATTTTGGACAGGCCTTTTGATTCTCTCTCTCTATATATGATGTTATATAGTATTATGACTATATAATAATTATAATATAGAAAACAATAGTAAATTTTCTCCACATTCTTCCACCGTTCTACTTGTAACCACCATTTTCTTTCATATTGCTTAATTTGTCTCACATCCCTATTTATGTATATTAATATTTTGATAATTTACACATCATATATAATATTAAGGAATAACCATTTTTAAAACAAAGTGTTAATTTCTAATGTCATAGATATAATTGTAATTCATACTACATTCTTCCACTCTACTTGCACTATCACCTTCTCGCACAATGCTTTAATTTTCTCTCCAAATCTTATTTATTTATATTATTTTTTTTGATAATTTATGTATATTTTTGAATTTATTTTAATTTCTAATATTAGCATACCAAAAAGTGCCAAATATAAAAAATAAAAACAAAAGATTATTTCTTGTGATTCTTATGCAAAACTTGAATATGTATCTAAAGTTCAAATATTTGGTTGAATTTTCATATAGGGTACTTTGGAAAATAAAATATATCATATCATATATGCTTCAGATTATCAAGAAATAATGACTTTTATTATCATGTCACTTTCATTTCATATAAAATGTCATGCATCTACAACTTTGTATTCTTTTTTCAAGTGATTGTGATGTTACAAAAATTAATTTTCTTTACTTTATTGAAATTTAGATCATAATTGATTACTTGTAAAATTTTAAATGAATTTGTGAGTATATATTGTGATAGGAAGATACCTTAAATTAAAAGAAAATTTCTATAAATTGCTATTCACCTAGTTATACTTTATGACTTGGAATGCTAGATTGTAAAACATGACCATATGTAAAAAAGTTAGTGTTGTTGAAATGCATATGCTTGAATAGATTTGTGATAATTCTATAGGGGATAAACTAAAAAATGATTTTATCAAGAATAAAGTAAGAGTTGCACTAATTGAAAATAAGATTAGGTAGAATAAATTAATTAAGGTGGTTTAGTCATATTCTTAGTAGATCAAAGAATGCATTAATTAAGAGAGGATAATTAATTAGTACAAAAAAAATTAAAAGAAGTAAAAGAAAGCTAAAAACTTCTTGTTTAGAAATTATGAGAAAAGATTTAAATATATGTAATTTAACTAAGGATTTGATCGTATATGAAAGAAAATGATTCATGAAGCTGATCCGATATATTGAGATTATGACTTAATTTGTTATTGTTGTTGTTATTATATTGTAATAAAAAAAGATTATGTTGATGAGAAATTATTTGAAAAATTTCATTTTATTTTTGTATGTAATGCAAATCATAAAAAATAGTCATAGTAAAGTATAGATTATAAAAATTTTATTTAAGTTAATAATTCTAATATATCATTAATAAAAGATTAGGTGCATTTTAAATCTGCTACATGAAAATTGACCCATGCAAAGTAGAAGAATATTGCTAGTTTTATATTTATGAAGGGTAAACTTAGTGTGCAAGCCTCTCACTAGCATGGATATTGGGGAAAGCTCAATTGTATACAGTCTTACTTCTATAAATAAAGATATTGCTTCTTAACATTTGGACCCATAGCCTCCAGGTTATAATAGTGTAACTTTGTGATTGTGCCAAAGTGTGCTTTCTTTGTGTTATATTTTATATCTTATATGATAAGCAAAAATATTGTAAATCAAGAAACTAGAGAAAATCCCAATAAAGAGAGTTTACTCTGAAAAGAATTGCATTGTCGTCAAATTTGTGATGCCATTTGCATTTGATATTATAGTGATTTTTTATATCTTTTGTGGCATCATTCCTATTTTACAAGTAAATTTTGTTTCTTGTAGCTCGAACTGGCTTTGGATTACATCCACTCTGTTGCTGGTAGCACTGTTCTGGATGTAAGCAGTGGTTGTGGTTTGTCCTCAAGAAAATTTGTTAAGTCAGAGTTGTACTCTGGAGTCATTGCATTTTTCAGAAAGTATGCTTTTTCAATCTTGGTTCAAAAAAAGATAATTCATTTTTTGCTGCATAAGATGATTCAAGTTTCGTGAATTCTTCTAGTGTTATTTCATTCCATATTCTAGGATGGAGTGGTTCGACATGAGAGTGTCATGTATGGTTTACCAAAAGCTGCACTAAGGTTTCATACTCTTTTATTGAAAGGCTTGAAGGATCAATAGAATTTCTTTTTGAAGCTACTGTACGTTTTTTTTCCTTGTCTAACTTTCATTTTCTTGTCATCTGGACTTACATTCTAGAAGTTGTAATGATATGTTTAGTGATCTTACTGATAAAATTTAATTGTTCTTCTTAAAGTAAAAAAATCCACTGTTGCATGCCATGCATCATCTCATTTGATTCTTTTACATTAAATGGCCATTTATTTTCTTAATGTAACTTTTTATTATGAAGCAAGGACTAATACCGATGCTTTGATTTAAAATCTACAGTAACCTTGTTCTCGTCATGACTGATATTTCAAGACTGCCGCTTTCGTCAGGTGAGTTGATGCTATTTATGCTGATGCTGTATTGCACTTCTGGCCTTCTCCATCTTATCAAACTTTTCTTGTTTAATTGGAAACCCATAGACACATCTAAAATGCTTCAAATACTATCCATTTTGGATCATTTGGTTGTATGGAAAAATATGTGAATGATTTTTTACAACAGAATACACTACTAAATTTTGTAGGAAGTATTGAAAGGCCACAAGAACAGGCTTGCAGAGTTGAATAATTAGATCTTATGGAATTTCCTTAATTATTTTACTTCATGTCTATCCTGAGAGTTCTCATACATATTTATTGGGGACATTCATTTTTTAAAGTCTAAGAGCAAATTCATATCTTTGCTTCATTTTTGAAATCTTAACTTTTTTTTAGATCTTTTAGTTTTTTGAATCTTTATGTTTTGATAATGTAAAAATCTATGTAAGGAAATTATATATTTTATAACTGCAGATCAAGAATTATGAAGACAATATTTGCTGCAGGACAGAAGAAGTATTTTATAGCAGCAAGTTGGAAGGATAATCAAATCAATCGGTGACATATGAAAATAAGTCTTTGAGAAATCATATGTGAATGAATAGTTATTTTCAAGAATAGCAAGTTGGATAAAGTAGATCCGACAACTCAGTCATTCATTGGACTGATATAGGAGTAAAACCATAGAAAAACTTAGAAGGATAACTAGACAAGACGGAAAATAAGTTGGTTAAGTGACCAAATATTAGCAAGTCATTTGGTAATTCATGGTTTAATTATCTGTTTCAAAGAACAATGACAGCGGTAAGTAAAGACAAGAAACTCGACAAGTTATGAATAATTGTATGAGTTTTTACATAAAAAAACTTGTAGAGTTAAGATAACTTTATGACTGTCATATTAGTTTCACATGTAAATAACTTAAATGATCATGTGATAGATAAAAAATTGATGGAAAAAGGGTAGAGATGCAAATGAGGAAAAATTCATAGAATTAAGATAACTTTACAACTTTTACTTAGGACTCAAGTGAAAACTCATAGAGTTAAAGATAATTTTACGATTTTTATTCAGACATCAAGCAAGGCATTTGATAGATAGAATTAAATGTAAACAGAACAGGATAGAGTAAGTTCGTTATGAAATGAGCTTAAGAAAGATAACTTGTCTAAGTTGCGGATACTTAGTGACTTACAATAGAAGTGACAGAATATCATTAGAATATTTGGTGACTTATAAGTTAAGTATTCAACTTGGACGTTGAAGAAAGATAATTTGTCGAAGTTTAATGAGACCATTATTATATTTGGCAACACATATATACAACTATCTAATCAAGTAGAATGTTTTGTGATACAAGGAGGTAACCCACCAAGAACTCGATAAAGTCTTCGACAGTTTGCACAACAATAACATTCCTTTTCTAGGATTGTCACGTCAAGAAGTACAGTTGAAGATTTTGACTTGACTAGAGAGAAATTGAATCGTTGCACAGACAAGTATAAAAGATCTAGATTACACTTTAGAGAATACAAGAAGAGAATAGAGAGTAATTAGAACACAGAAAGAAATACTTACAGACATAGAATAGAAAACAACAAACAGAACAAGAGATGTTTGCAAAGAAAAGAAAGTCAAGCATAAATCTTCTACATTGATTGACTCAAATTGAAGATTAGCAAAAGCTTTCACTATGCTTCCACTGTGATAGAGAAAAATTGTTAGTTTGTGGCTTCGACGTCAAAGTTCATGGTGTACTATTGGTTAGAGTTTTGACCTAAAAGTTTAATTTTGTTGATTTGTTTTTACTTTAACCTGAAAGTAAAAGTGTAAATGCATGATATAATGAAATTTAAGAGTGGAGTGGCGAACTATCTAAAATTTGCTATGTGATTTTTACTTGTTTTCTTCATTTCCTGTGCTTGTAAATGTTGATTTATTTCCTACTAAGATATTGAACTCATTTGAAACTTTAGATTTAAAACAAGTTAAAAATACACATCACATCATTTACCCCCTCTTTGGTGTATCATACGATCATAACATTTCTATTATCTAATTGACATTTCTTTTGATATTTCTTGACTTAAGATTTCACTGTTGATGGTTTATTTCTATTTGAAACTTACCTGATTATGTCAACCATTTATGACTGTAACTAGTTTGCTGAAATAATTTTGCGTCCTAAGAAGTGGGTTCTGTTTGTGGTTACTACCTTTTTGCTGTCCATCATCCATCCCTGATGTTCCTATTCTGTTGTGGCAGTTTGAGACCATATACACAGTTTTTTGTCCAATTTATACTCTATAAGATTGATCTTATCTGTACTAATCCTTTTGTTATTAAATCCAGATTTGAGCAAACTTCAAGTGCAAGCAGCTACAACTGCACAGAAAAGGAGATTGAAAATCCTGCAAATGTGGTATGTGGGCTCGTGGCCTTGCAACTACTGCTCAAGCAAAGTAGTGCATGCTGCCTTTATTTTTTTCTGTTCATGTACATAGGCTAATACTGCTACTTTTCTTTTTGCTTGTGTACAAAATGTCCTGCTAGGATGATATGAATTCAAAGATCAATAATATGCCATTCTCATTTTTTGGTGTAGAATGTAGATAAAAGACCATTCACAGACATCAAAATATTTTATGATAATACGCGGTTTCATCTCATAATTATTACGAAGTATATGGATTTTTATAGCAACTTCCTTTGCATGTTTTCTAGGAGTTGTTTCCAGTCTAGATTGTTCATATTCTTCGCTGATTTATTTATATAAAAAAAAAAACCGATCCTGTCTTGGTCTCAGAGATTTGTGTGTTTGTGCATGAGATGTTTAATATATTATTATTAATTTTATATCTTGTGAGTTAAAAAATTCTATTAATTTTGTACGTCATTGAACTACTTCAAGTGAAGAGGATCATCAAGCTGCGTTTGTTTATTTATTTTCCATCAAGGTTGAAAACTTCGTATCAACATCTTATAATTTCAAAATAAAAATAAATTATCCTGGTATTTTTGTTTGTGGAAAGAAACTGCAAATATCCAACACAACTTTGATTAAAATTCTGATAGACTAGGTGGCGGTGTCTGGTGTAGTAGAAGAAATTAAAAGAAGTACAAGTAGACTTAAAATTACTTAGTTAGGAATTATAAGAAAAGATTTAAAATTTTAATTAAAGATTTGATAATAGATAGAAATATTTGGAAGAAAAAGATTCAAATGGTCGTCGTCAACCCTACGTGGTGAGATTAGATAAAAAGTTCAATTTATTGTTGGTGGTGTTGCTACCGTTACTATAGGACAAAGAGGGAAATTCTCATGTGTTTGCAATGGAATCCTTGCAACAATCCTGCAAGAGCATGCGCATAGTGAGTGATGTATACTAAAATACGTAAGTCCTGCCGTATTTGAATGAAATCTTGGACGGTTTATGGCCGTTTTATCTCTCAAGAACTACTAGCCTCCCCCGTAAGAACCGCTTTTTGGCAGGAGAGACCGTAAAAAGATGCCACTACTCAGGAGCAGGATCTCCAATTTCGCTGTAATCGGAGAGAACCAATTTTTTATTTCAAATCCTAGACTTTTCATTGATTTACGTGTCCTTTGGAAAGTGAGAAAAGTTGGTGAAATGAAAGATATTCATGTACCATAATCGATGATGTAAATTGATTGAAGATTCTCTCCAATTTTAATAAACTAAAGGGGGATCTGAATTCGAAGTCTTACCGAAAAGTCGGTCTAAGGATGCCTTGTGAGAGTTGATGATGCCAGGCGTTGTAAATGATGATTCCCTTGTGTCTTCTCCATAGATATACATTAGATCTGAGATTCCCACGGTTAAGAAGATGAAAGTGAATGTACGAAGGGTTCACATGAACAAGATAGGAGCGTTGGGCAAGGCCTCAACAAAATTCTAATAAACCGTATTCAGTGGTGGTTGGTTTACTTCATTCATCAGAAATGGCTATTTTAGGCGATCTTCTCTAAATCCTTCAGTGTTTCATAATTAAGATCAGTCATTCTGGAAAAACAACTTCCGAAATTGAACAACACCAACAGTTTGAAGGAAAAGAAACAAACTCGTCTCGATAAAAAAAAAATTGTGGGGATCAATTATGCACCATAAAACTAGCAAAAGCACACGCACGCACACACACGCACTCTTTCTCTTTCTCTCTCTCTCTGGCATAAGCTGGTGGTAGTTTGGAGGTGGTGGCGTGTGCACTTTGCATCGGCCACGTTTGTCACCGTGGAATACAAAAATTTTCACAAACTCTTATCTTCTCTCATCTCGAGAACAGACTTGACCACAACAGTGCACTGCTTAAGACAGCGTTGGAATGCACATGGCGCTTTTAAAAGAGAGTTTGGGGTAATGGGACGGGGGTAGATTATGTTTACATGCGCGTTCTTTTAGTTGCAGTAGTCCCTTAGAATTTTGCATTTGGCTTTTCACCTTTTGCCTTTTGTATTCTCACCGGTAGTTCTGTATTAAAACTCTGAGTCTCTTATTTATTTTTCTGCGGCCTGCTTATGCATGTCATCCTCCTCTTGCTTAACAGGGGTTTACGTAAATTCCGTGGATATGCTTGAAGATGAGTTTTGTCGTACAAAATCTATCAAAATGGCGATTCATTTGCAGGTTAGGAAGAAAATAACGAAGATTGAGGCAGCCGGACTCATGAGCCATGAAATGCTTCAAAAAACTTGAGTTGGGAGCTTCCGACAATACCCGTTGATGCAGAATATCTGAAACTTTCAGAGGTATTTTTGCAAAAAAATTGTTTAATACAATCAAGATGATGCCACAGTTGCCTGCTGCGATTCTGGATGCTGTTCCCATTGGCAAACCCTTGGGTTCTGTCCCAGTTTTGCAAGTTGATGGGCCACCCTTGATGGATGCCCTTGGAGTATCTCCATCGATCAGAAGGGAGGGCGAGACAACCCATGCAAGTGTAATATTATTCTAACTGGGGTATTGCAGTAGGTCTTGGACATTAATAATGTCGTGGTGAGCACTAGGCCTTTTTTTCTGCTAATCCGGGTTCAGTGCTGGAATGGGAGGAACAACAGGAGGAAGCCTGCCCACATCTCTTTGTTCCCATACAACGCACTTGATCTGCGTCTCTCCGCTACTTAATTGAAACATTTTATCGTGGCAATTAACCAGCTAAAAAACGTATTGGTTGATTACTTTAGTGCGCATTGACTTATAGATTGAGCATGCATAAACAAACACACAAATAACCCACTTAGCGGGATTTAAGATACACGCTCACACGCACATACAATAGTTCACTTGGCGAGGAGCTACCATTAAATGCAAATTTTAGTGAATATAAGTCATTGCCATTATCAAAAAATAATACTTAGAATTCCTCCAGACCTTTATGCTTTCACTGAAAGGATGGGGCTGATTAATCTTCCCTCAAAATCACTCAAAAAATGGATGAGACCTTTATATATTTTATGAAACACGCGTATTAGGATTGCTTGTGCTTAATTACTACATATTATTTAAGTTGATTTTGTCGATTTTTATACTTTCTCTTACACATATTATATATATTTATGTCAAAAGGGGTTGATACTGTTTGTGCATGTGTATATATATATTTAAAAATACTTGCTGAGGATAGTGAGTTATAATCACTAAGATACCGCTACCGTCATGGAAGAAATAATCGGATACATATGGAAGTTATTAATTAGGGATCAAATGTGATTGTACCATTGCATAATCTATCGGATTTTGTTCCAAAGATATGCCATAGCATATATAATTAGCACCCAACTTCATTACAGGGATCATAATTCTCTCCAATTATATGGAATTGGAAGCCTCCAATTTTTAAATCCAAACCCTTAAAATACATATTGCAAAGAGAGAAAAGTTAGTTAAATAAAATCTATCCACGTACATTTTGTGGACCCAGACATTTTCTGATTCTTAAGAATAATAGAGGATTCCAATTCCAAAATCACTATCATTGCTTGTTTATACACCTAGAAACTAACAAAAAGTAACAAAAAAAAAAGTATCAAAAAGTTACAGAAAATGATAGAAATAAAAGTTGCAAAAAATAACGAAAAATCAGTAGAAAATATAGATGTTTGTGTAAAGTCTAGAAAGTAAGAAAATTAATAGAAAATGATAAAAAATAATAAAAAGAAAAAAAAGTAACAAAATATAATAAACTATGAATTGAATAACATAAAAATATTTGTACTATTCATAAGTTTATAGAAAAATTAATAATATTTACATTCTTATGATAATACATAGTACATTGTGTTCTTCCCATGTAGATAACATCATTTGATTGCACATGTTATTAGCCATTTGTTTCTTTTGTTATTCACTTAATCTAGATATAGTTGTAATTTCAAGTTCTTCACTCGTACTTTCATAAGTTTGTGCATAATCAATATCTTCAAATTCTTCTAACTCATTTTGAAGGTCTTCAAGTAAATCTTTTGTCTTTTTTATGAATAAAATCATAAAGTGAAAAACATTCATACAAAATCTTTGCTCGAGTTTCATGTGAAAATGACATATAATCGTATAGAATTATAAAATGATGTTTCACAGTATCAAATATATGTTCGATCACTATCCTTAATTATGAATGACTATAATTAAAATTCTCTATAACATTTGTTAGAAGTAAAGATATATCATAATTTGATAAATGATATCTAATACCTTTAAATGAGCAGATAAATTTTGATTAATTTGGAAAACCAACATCTATTAAGTAGAGTTTACCTACATTAAAATAATTATTAGTCTAAAAATAATTTAAATTATGTTTGAACTAATATTAAAATACTTTTAGGTAAAACTTGAAGTCTATTAGGTCAAGATATTGCATTTTGAAATACTCTAGCATCAGCAACAAACTCTTCCTATTCAACAAAAATATAAACAAACTTCATATCAAAATTACAAGCTACCAATACATTTTATAACAATTCATCCTTTCTATTCCTAAAGGATACTATATTGCCATTTTTTCTTTTAAGATTGTTATGTTTCTATATTTGATTTTTTTTAATTTACTATAAGTACACAATCCAATGTTGAAGAAAATGACAAATACAGGTCGATTCCATAAAGAGTAATGACTATTAATTCTATACTTCATTAAACACTTTTAATTAATTATTAGTTGTCAAGCTAAACTTTAACTAAAAGTTTTATATAGTTATAAATTTACTAACCTAAAGAGGACATACATTAAGTTTGCTCAAATTATACGAAATATTTCGTAATGTTTGCATAAACCTTACGAATGGATGCAATGAAATTAGGTCAAGTCTTAAATTCTACAAATGAAATTTAAATTGTTAATATCAAATCAAGTTGGGAATATGATAAAAGATGTAAATGATAATTTCCTAAATTTAAGACTCAAACAAGTAAAAAGACAAACAAACATTATCTCTATTAAACACATAAACAAATTCACAAATACAAACATTACAATAATATATGAGTTCCTTTAATTTATGTTCAGATTTACGATATAAATGATCACTATCTTAGATTACAAACTTAAGAATGCACAAATTCAAGTGATGTGTTCACTAAGTAGTCAACCCAACACTATTTCTGCTTCTTTACTTTGAATTTAGAGAAGCCTTTAACACCTTTCCTAGCACAACAATTATTCACCTAGTGAATTAGTCTCTATGCGAGATGCTATGAACCTAACTTTGCTTATCAAAAGATGAAAATGATTGAACATAAAAAGAAAGTAGCTCAGTGATCCAACAATGAATGAATAAGAACTACAACTGAATGCATCTTTCTCATTGTTCATCTTCCTTTTATAACCCACTCATTCCATATTCTTCCACTTGTAGCACCCATACTTCACAATTTACGTAGTTAGCAATTAAAAATACTTTGTGGGAGAAAATTACATACACTCATAAATAAAATCAAATAATTTTTATAACAATTGGTAATCATTTCATCAATAAATTTTTCTATAATCATTTAAATAAAATGCACGTGATGACTTAAAATATCATGTGACAACTAGAATGTAAGGTTGATCTAATAAACTTTACAAATTTCTTCATATAATTTAGTCAAATTGGATGACGTGATCCATAAGGTTCATTTAAACCTTATAGATTAAAGTTCGTAGTGTTTGTACTTCAATAATTACAACTTCCATTCTCATATTTAAGTGGCTTCAAAGGTTTTAGTTAGATTTACCATAAATTTGATTAAATTCCAATATCTTAGTACGTTTTAGATGTTAACTAATCATTATCTTGTTAATCTATTTTTAATAATAATTCTTCCTAATAGTAAGAATAATTCTTTATTATTTTATAAATTAATCTCTACAAACCCTAAAATAATTTGTCTAAATAGGTGTTGTACAAGGCAAACAAATGAAGTTATTGGATTCATCATTAAATTGCTTTTTAATAAATTGTAACATATGGAAGCATTAAAATAGAATGACAACTGATGTCACAAAATAGAATTTGTAAAACACAAATAGTCCAACAACATCCCAAAAACAAGTCCCTATTCAAACAGATATTTATACCTACGACTAATACTATCAACCGCTACTAACTAGATCCAAAAATAACTTGATTCAATAGGAAAAAAAATTCTCTTCAAGTTGAATAAAAAATATTTACCTAACAATAATGATGATTAACAATAGGCAACGATTATGTCAGCACAATGGACGACTGTGTGAGCACTCGACGGATTGTGCGAGCAGAACCTTGCAAACAACTATACGTTTAGACATACTTTCCAGAGCTTTTGGAGGGTTAGTTTAGATAGTCGAAACTTTCTACAGGAAGGTTTCTCCTCTTATACGGTGAAAGTGACATTCTTTTCGTCACTTACTGAGCCACACAAATATCCAAATTTCTATCCTTATTTTCTTTCACTTTCCTTTCCTTTAAGGAATATTTGTACATATTTTTTGTTGAAAAATGAAATAATAAGAGATGTAGAGAACTATAATAAATAAAAATGATAGAAAATAAAATATTATTTGTATACATTGTGAAATGAAAAAAATTCTAATCTTTTCGTCACTTCCTGAGCCACACAAATATCCAAATTTCTATCCTTATTTTCTCTCACTTTCCTTTCCTTTAAAGAATATTTGTACATGTTTTCCGTTGAAAAATGAAACAACAAGAGATGTAGAGAACTATAAGAAATATAAATGATAGAAAATAAAATATTATTTGTGTACGTTGTGAAATGATAAAAATTCTAATCTTTTCGTCACTTCCTGAGCCACACAAATATCCAAATTTCTATCCTTATTTTCTCTCACTTTCCTTTCCTTTAAAGAATATTTGTACATATTTTCCGTTGAAAAATGAAACAACAAGAGATGTAGAGAATTATAAGAAATATAAATGATAGAAAATAAAATATTATTTGTGTACGTTGTGAAATGATAAAAATTCTAAGGTGTTTGTACACTTGTAAGAAACGGTAGGAAATACATTATTTAAGAATTTTTAAAATATTAAATATTACATTTTGAAATATTTTGATATTAATTTTTGTGGTTTAATGAAAACAATTATATAAGATGCACATATGAAATAACTTTTTTCATCAAAAGTAAAATTCATTACAAGTAGATTTCACTAAAATAATTACATATTATTCCTCTTTTACATAGAATACATAATTTATTCATGCATTATATTAGCTACTATTTTTCTTTGTGCTATACAACATTTTTTTTTTCTTTAACATTATAAACAGGTTCCTCATGTAATAAAACATTTTCTTCAATTAATTCATTTACTAGATCTTGAAGTAAGTCTTCTTGATTTGCTCTTCCAATGAAATTGTGGAGAAGGAAACATGTTAAAATAATATTAACTTATATCTCAAATAGATATGACATGTAACATTGTAAAATTACAAATTAATATTTAATCATTCTAAATTTACGTTCAATTATATTTCTTAATTGAAAATGTTTGTAATTAAAATTCTCTATTGCATTATTTGAAACTTAATTCTGATCATATTTTGATAAATGATATCACACACCTTGAAATAGAGAAATAAATTCTAGACAATTTAAGAAGTTTACATCTACTGTAACATTTAACATTTTCTAGAATTCTATATTTATTTAAAAAAATAATAAGAATTAAAGTAATGTTATACTAGATGAGACTTGAAGTCTATGTGGTTAAGAAGTAGTATCGTGTAATATTTTGCATCTATATCTAATCATTTTTATCTTGTAATTACATATATAATTTTCATGTCAAAAATACAAGTTGCTATTATATTTTACATTAATTCTCATTTCCTATTCCTTTATCTAATAGTTTCTTCTACTTAAATTATAACATTCATATGTATACTTTTAATAGTGTCAATACAATCAGAAATTAAAATCAAAACAGCAAACCAGGTCAGATGAATTTTTTCCTTAATTATTCACATTCAAAACCATTAAGAAAATATAAATGTATACAAACTATTCCAGTAGACAAACCATTCCAGTATAACAAAATAATAATGTATACAAACCATTCCAGTATAATAATGTATATAAAATAATAATAATAGTTCAAAGTATACAAGAATAGATTAAACGCTCTCAATATAAATCGGTAGATATACTAACAGTGTCTATTACTACACTGAACTAGAAAAGAATAAACAACCAAAAGAGGATACACTGATCTACAAGTTCAACACAAATTGAACAAAAATATATAGCACATTCGAAAAATATTCGATCGATGGGTAGAACAAATTGAATAAAAATATTACAGCGACGGAAGATCAATCAGGCAACAGAAGATATTATAGATCAAGTAATATTATTGTTAGGAATAGGAATGTTCGATCGATGGGCATAATAGTATTAGGAAAATATTATGAATAACCCAAAAATATTCGATCAACGGACATAACAGTAATGTTCATAACAATAATGTTTACGGGTAAGCGAGCAATCAGGCACCCGAAGATCTTACAGCAAAATGGTGAAAACAAAAAAGAAGGAATGATGAAGGAATGTACCACCGAAAGATCTTACAGTAGAGGTTGAGCAAGACAACAGTCGGGGGAGACAAAAGCTGCAAGACACAATGGCGAGACACGAGACAGAAGCTGTGAGACGACGTCAGGAGAGATGGAAGCTGTGAGACAGCGTTGGGAGAGACGGTCCAAGCAAGACGCGGTGAAGGCGAGACGCAAGTTGGGGAGATAGACATTGAGTGTTGCTGAGGGAGGGAGGGGAGAAAAAAAAAATCAAGGGTTTTTCTACTAGGGTAACGGGGGGAAATCATTTTCTAGGATTTCTTGACTGCATGAACACCCTAAACAATACGTAGTGGTGGAAAAATTTAT
Organism: Cymodocea nodosa; assembly: GCA_036874045.1. NCBI lineage: Eukaryota > Viridiplantae > Streptophyta > Magnoliopsida > Alismatales > Cymodoceaceae > Cymodocea > Cymodocea nodosa. The sequence continues at coordinate 19,832,483 of CM072339.1, read as the reverse complement.
CATCTCCCACCATGACATGTCATTTTCTCTAAGTCATGGTGGCACAAACTCTTCCTTACTTTCCTTTAACTTTCTTTATGCACAAACCTCTCCTAAAACAAGATAGAGATGACTTTTTTCGATAACGTTTACTAAATACTAGCATAATGAGTTAATGCAGTCAAGACAGTGGGTGAAATTTTCAACGAGGGGGACGGAGAGTTTCACACCATCAGAACTCAAGGTTCTACTCGATCTGAAGCTTGGGTCGTCACTGTTCTAACTTAAAAGGTCCCGTCGAAAGTACTCAACTTTTTTAACTTTCGTCTAACTTTGACGAGATCTCGATTCTCATGTAAATTCCACGTTAATTACCTACTCTGTTTCGACTTTGGGCGAAAAAGGCATATCATGCACGTGAAGGGGAAGAATGGGAGGACCAATCGTAGTTCAATTAATTTTTTCACAGAATCGATTATGCATGGTTCAGAGAGTTAGACAATTATACATGAAAGTGATTCATTTCGTAGGCAAAATTAAAGAAGAAAAACACAAGTCCGATGCATTTCACGATGCCCAGATAATTAATGGGTTTAATTAGAAAGGAAGAGCACTGATATCATCATGGCTTTATGCAATTGAAGTGTAAGTTAATTTCCAAAAGCTGAAGCAACAAGAAAGAAAATATAGAGGCTTAATTATGATCCAGGGAAGAATTAATGATGATAAACCAGAAATACATGCATGCTTTATAATTATACACTGGAAGAAGGTTTGAATTGGATATCGATCGCATGATATTCCATTGAAACCTAGACCAATTTAATCTCACATACTAATTACTAGCTAGTTGCTGTTACGTACAGTTGAACCACATGCACCATAACAGTCATATATATATATATAGAAGAGAGAGAGAGAGAGAGAGAGAGAGATGTATTAAACTAGTAGGAGAAGAAGAAGGGAAGGACGAGACTGAAAGAAAGATGAAGAAGAGGTGGTAGTAGTCAAGATATGTAAGACTGGATTTTTATATCAGTTCTCTTCAACATAGAGGTGATCTCTGGGGGATGCCTTTTCTCTTGCTCATGTTGGAGACGGCGCCGTAATCCTCACTAGACCCCCGGCTGGCCGACCTCCCACAGATGTAGAGACCACTCCTCTTCTTCCTCGCGAACGCTGCGGCGTACGGTTTAACGCTCGGGCTCTCCGAGTCCGACGAGCCCATCGGCTCGTCGCCCTCCACGACCGTCGAATGATTGGTGTCGTTCGTGTCGTCGTCGCCGGCGCACTCCCGTGGGGCGAGGAAATCGGGGCTGATCTGTAGCGACTCGCAAGTTCGCAGGTATGGGGAGAGATCCTTCTTCTGCCTCAGAACATAATCCACCTGTTGTATGCAACATTGGAGTTTGATTTTGATATTCTAGCTTCTCATATATATGATACAGAGGGAAGAATATTTCGAACCATAAGATGACTCAACAATAACAATAATAATCAAATATTTATAAGATTCTAGATGGGCTTCATGTTGAGCGCATGAAGTAGAGTGGCATATATGGATATGGTTGAAATATTCTTTGGTTTCTGACCTTACAACCAAGTGAGCAGTGTATATAAGGTTCCTGGAGGCATCTGTCGCAGGAAGTGCAAAAATTTCCAGACCCTTTGAAATGCCTACTCTGAGGTCTCTTCTTGATGAACACAACTTTAGAGCTATTGATGGTGTATGACTGCAACCAAGAAGCAAAGTAATTATAAAATCCAGCAATTAAGATATGTATACACTTACATGTATGATTAAGAGATTAAGATCAATCTGCAGATATGTGTGTGTGTGTGTGGCATGTGTTTCTTGATTTCAGATGATCCGGAATAAATCATCTTCCATGCCGTCCCAAATTAAGATATATAAGCACCAACCTGAACACTGGAGCAGTCTATAAGCTTCTCAAGGTCCTCCACCCGGACAACGTCGTGGTAGACGTAGCGACGGACCTGAACAAGGCGGTGGTAGCGGTGGGACGGCAGGCAGTGGGGGCATATGCTGGTGCAGCAGTCCAAGCAGCATATGTTCTTCTCGTTCTTCTTGGCCGTCTCATGTGTCGAGCAACCGACGAAGAATTTCTGCGTGTTCAACGCCTCCAGCCACGCCGGCTTCCAGCTGAACGCCTACAATCAACCAATATTTACCAAACAAAACCAACCCAATTATTGCACCATGTCCATACATAACATGCAGGAAGACGAACAAGTGTGCATGGTGCAAACCATATATTGAAGCAATATATATATATGTATATGGTGAGGGATCGATCCAACACTACTGCTGTTGCTGCTGCTGCTAGTTACCACCGTCACTATATATAAGATAGCTAGGTGATATATGTTGGTGAAGCGATCGAGAGAGGAGCAAGATGGATGGACTGATGGGCTGAAGTAGAGATTGTGGGATCGATTAGGGTTGTGGGCATTTAAGGATGATCACAAGAGTTAAGAGAAGGGCGGGGGTGTTGGATGTATATATAGATATGTGTATATTATGTATATCGCAACTGCTGTATTTATAGGAGAGTATATTTATATTCCTTTGGTCGTCTGGATGAGCTGCAGTCCATAGAGAGGGAAGAAGTGCGGTGTCATAAACAAAGCGAAGATGATTAAGATATGAGGAGAACGTGGGAGCTGTTTCCGTGTCCCCCACTTCTCTCTCTCTCTCTCTCTCTTTCTGTACTGCTCTTGACAATGGACGGGGAAGGGATGGACTTCTCGGCCGGAGAGCAGCAGGAACCCTAAACTATTGCAACTTCTAAGAGGGATCTGCATGCCCGAGGAAGCCAGGAAGGCAATGGTGGTGGTTGAATGATTAATGTCTGTCTTAATTTCTTTATGTTCTTTGCAGAACACATTTCAACAAGCTTAGTTATATATCTTACCAACGGTGATGCCGTCTAATTAATCTTTCATTTATTCCGAGGTAAAAGACTTTGAGACCAAAGCAAGCAAACCTCCCCCCACCCAAAGAAAAAAAAAAAAAAGGAGGAAAAAGCGTTGGTTATATATATATCTTGGATTGATGCTGGTACGTAGTTCATCTGGATCATTGCTGGTAGTTCTGACGAGTGGGAGACTTATTTTTGGAATGGTAATTTAGGGTTTTTACAGGGATATTCTTGTAATTTTACTTAATATTATAACACCAACTATATATAACAATAATGCAAATAATGTTATTCGGCAAGATTAATAACAAATTACAAACAAAATCCGAACCTTTAACCTTTTTCCTGGACATAAAAAGGGAACAATCAATGCACTAGTAATTGGTTATCAAAAGAGCTGTAGCGTCTCTCTATCTCTTTATATATATGAGGTGGTTCTTAATTAGGTCCGTAGTTTTCGAAATTATATGTGTATATATATAAAGGATAAAATTTTATATAGAATTTTCTTTCCATGAAATTATTTCTGATAATTGCAGCTAACCCAATGTATTCTATAATCAGTGTATTTTTCACAATTGTAATGTTTTTGTTTTAATTGAAGTCAAAATTAAATCTCTTCTTTAACCATTAAAGAAGCGAAAGATCAACTATACTAGGTTACTTTTGGTACTAGTCCATGTGTTTCGAGTTCATCAAGTGCATGCTAGGAATCTAGGGAAAACAAAGGAAACAGGTGAAATGCAATTCACATTAAGTGCAAAAAAAAAAAAATCCCTGTGCTTGAAGAAGTTTTCTTGAAAATTAATATGTTTCTTTGTATTTTAATTATCTTCCCAATTGCATTTCTTATGTTGCATAGATTGGAGAGAGATGGTACAAATAGCACCTAATTAATGTAATTAGTATTCTAAAGAATCCAGGGATAATGTAATTGATTTTTCTTTCTTTTTTTTACAAGAGAAAATTATCTTAAATTCAAATTTAGATGAAGACAATACCAATATTAAAGAAAAAATATGTAGTTATTGTCTCAACTTTATTTTAAGAGAATAATTTATTGTTGTAGAAAATGTTGGAGATGTCGACACATTGGTTTTGCTGAAATTTCATTGTCTTGTTCTTGGTTTTCGTCTATGCATTGGATTTTGGACTTGCTTGGGAAGCGTTGGGTGGTTTATATATTGTTGAGCCTTTGTGTTAATGGAGAAATCGAGGCGACCATTTAAATTGAGGTCAATATTTACTTAGACATCCTCTTATTTCATTTGCATTTTGTGAATAAATTAAATTGATTCTAACATCAAGATTCATGAGTTAAAAGCATATGTAATGTTACATAAATATATAGATGTATATCATGCAAGTTGAAAACTTCTTGCACCGATAGCTCGGCCACCTTTCAATACGAGACTACTTATATGTTCTAACATTTCCCTTTTTTTGCGATTTGTTTAGGTTTTATAAATTTCTTTATTTTTGTAGTAGATGCGTGAAAACTTAAATTTAGTAAACCATTATTATCTTCAATATCTTCTTGAAATATAAATGTTAAACTTTATGTATCCATGCATGTATGGTCTGTGTCATTTTTGGATGTAGAAAGTCTGTTTCTTAATTTACGGTAAACACTTTACCATTGGTAAAAGAATTATTTACATGATGCATGATACCTTGAATTTTACATAATTATCATTTTGGTATCCTAAACTTTAAAATTTTTTATGTTACCCTTAACTTTAATGTGTATCAATGCATTCCTTTTTTGGAAAAAAAAAATACTTCTTTCATTTTAATTTTGTTAGTACTTGTGGTCACCTATATATGACTTCAATATGTTCACTTTTGACCTAGGTGGTAGCACCTTAAAGTTGGTAATACTAAAGTAATATTTGAACTACACTACCTTTGACCTTGTATTTGTCTCCATGTAGCTTCAACTGTGCATGTCCAACACAGCAATCTCTTACTAAACATTTTCCCTTTCTTGGTATAAAAATGCATGCTTCACCTTGTGACTGAGGATGATCCAACATCAACAACAAAGCACACCACCATCGGTGTTTAATGAGGAGATCAGAGAAGCGATCTAGTTTCTTTTCTGCAAATGTATGAGGTAAAGAATAGTGAGGCTTATCTAGGTAAAGATAATACCATTAGAAAATATTTGGATCGCTGTTAGAACTATTTCTATCATTTGTAAATTTGTGAAATATATATATGTTCTAGGTCTGCAAGTTTTTAACAATATCATAAAATCTAAGATTCCATTTGAAATCACTTATTTTAATTTGTTAACTCATTTTGAAAAAGTTAGGTTTGAATAAGTATTTTTAAGTGCAATTGATTATCCAACTTATTGAAAGAATAAAAAATACCTAATAGTTTGTTTTACAACTTATACAAGAAGGGAGCTTATCAAATAAACTATGTTTTTGAATAAATGCTTATTCGATGAGGAGTTCCAAACGGATCTTAACAATTTCTAAGCTTATGATGACCTTTTTAAAGCGCCATATTTCCTGTTTAATTAAGCTCATGAACATGATCGCTTGATTATGCAATTTTCATTTTAAGATCTTTGTTAATTAACTTTGGCACATGCTAGCATATTTATCGAAAGATCATGAGGCTTTGTACCCAAAGCAGAGTCAACTTTGCAATTCTACTTCCAGAATATCTTTCATTCTTTCTAACTGATGGGTCTTTCTCAACTTTCCATTTGTACAGGGAATTCACTTTTGCATGTGCAAGGAATTAATTAGAGGATTAGTATATAGACTGCATGAAGAAAAAAAAGTGATTTGTCTTTACAATTTGGTTACGCCACACCCCTTTTTAGCTAAGAAAGTTGCCAACTAAGACGGCAGATTGGAGATAAGCAAGGCGCGCACCTTCTACTTAGGTCTATAAATGGAACAAGTTTTTATTCATTATCTACCCTAATTCACTCCATTTAATGCAGATACGAGTGTAATCATTTCTACCTATTCTTATTCATTTACCCATGGTCAATTTACCAACCACGGGTAATAATCGTTCATTTACATGTGGGTTTAATACGAATGTAGAGAAGGTTATATATACTTAATTATTACCTATACCTGTCTTGGCCTACTTTTATTTTTACTACCATGTATGATCATCAAAGGAAGGTGAAAATTGTAACAATTGTTTTTTCTTTTAATTAATTGACAAGAAAATGTAGTCATCAATCATGCATATTAATTGAGAGCCTGACACGGAACCCTGGCCAACCAAGAATTAATTCTGATCTATTACCTGGACAACTCTCTTACTTGTTGTCATCTCTGAATCAAAGCAAAGCATATATCGATCATACCATGCATGTTCGGCCTACTATTGGCGATGCGATCATTAATTTGTGCGTTTGAGTAATCCACCATTCATGCACACGTATGGCTGTGTTGCAGTACCTGCCATTGTTAATAGCGTGAATATATTGGTGTACAAGTTGATAATCGACGCCATCACATGATGGCCTGTTCTATTTCTTTATTACTTTGATCATGTGATATCTGCTGCGCGCGCTCTGTACATGTATTTCCATAGTAATTTGCATGAAACCCATTCCTGTACTGCGCGCACATCTCTGATCCCACCCTTTCTCACGCTGCAAAAGACGCGATTTTCTTTCAGAATGATAGCATTTTCTGTATTCGATCTGGTTCAAGATTTAAACACCACCGAGTTAATTACAGGTGGTAGACAAGGACTTGCAGGGCTCATGTGAGGGAGGAGCAAGTTTGAATCACATGTCCATACCCTGGCATGTATGGAATGGGCACGGATAGAAAAATAATTCAACCCCAGGGCGTTTAATTGGCATGCACGCACGGGTATAATAATGAACGGGAGACAGAGATCGGGCCAGCACTAGAAGTCATGTTGGCAACTTTTTAATTTGCTGTAACACAATTAATGTAGTCTTCCGCTTTTAATATTGTTGGTAAAGGAAGGTTTGTGCAATAATAGTATAATTACAAGCAGAAGATACAGTCCAGTAGTGGAGAGAATCCTATGCTGGGGGTATTAATGTGCATGCTACGTACGTACAGTATAAAAATGACCCAGGTTGTAATGAGGTGGCTGGACCTTCTTTTCAGCATCAATTAATTAAGTTCTCTCTTAATTAATTAACCACCCCATATGATCTAATGGCTTCTTGTCCTTTTATATGGTATATATAAATATGGTGGTCTCGTCTAGTCCTCGTTCATTCATTCTTTGTTTTTTTTTAGTTAAGGTCTGTGAGGTCATCGTCAGGTAGTGGTATTTCCTACAGTTTGGGATCTCTACGGGACCGTGCGAGAGTAAAGATTTTAGAGGTATGGATCCATGAAAAGAGAAAGGACACGGCTCTCATTATGAATGTCCAATGAACGTCCATTTTCTATCACTAAGTTGTGATTCTTTGATTAATTACAACGTTGTTATAGATCGATGTCTACCACGTACGATGAATGTCAATATGTTAAGTCTGAATTAGTATTAACAATAGAAATTCATTTTGAATTGTACTAAAAATGAAGTCGACAACCAGCTGCTCTCGATCTAAGCCTTCTTAAACCCCCTTGTACGCCTTTAAAATTAAGCTAAATATATGGATTTGAATTCTCCTCTATCCATAGACACTGGTTTCATTTGCAACTGAAAGCAGTGCATATGCAAATACTAGCTGGTTGAGTAAGTCTTTCATTTCGCTTAATCGTCCTCTCTGGTCTCCCTCTGGCAATATTTGTGGCTCCTTTGCTGCATTTTTCGCATTGTTTGCTTCAGCAGGAGCTTTTGCTACATATGGTAGGTTGCGAATTCTTTGTTTCTAGCTCCATTTATTTAGGCATAATCTCCTTTAAACTTATAATATTAGTGGAAATAACAAAATCTTTATTTGAAAACAATAACACCTCTTCGTCAAATATCACATTTCTTTCTATCAACAATGTAGTTGGTTTTAAGTCAGTTTTTTCAATCTATCTTGAATCAAAAGGTTGCGCATCTTCACTTGCCAAAGACCAAAATTCACATCTTGATCGAACTTCTCTGTCTTGAACTTCGTTGTAAACATCTTCATGCAGGCAATCAAGCAATTCAACGATAAAGCCTTGACGCCAATAAATAACATTTTCCCACTGCAAATCGTTCTTTATTTGTCAGTCCAGGTCCGAACTTAAGGAGATTTGGGCTGACAATACCCATAGGCTTATAGGTCTAGGCCCAACAGGAAGAGTGCAACATGTGATGTGACTATATATGATATAGGTATTATAAGATTGAAAAATGGCACAGGAAAATGGACTTATAGATACTCAAAGGGTTTTTTATTGTAAATATTTAGTATATTTAATTACACGGAACCTTAGTATAAAAAATTGTGGATGAAAATTTGAATTCTGTTAATTAAAATTTTTAGATTTGAAGTCAATGGTTGAAATTTAGTAGAAAGTGGCTAATTTTAATACATTTAGATCAAGACTTAATACCTATTTAAATTGAATAAAATTTTTAAATTTATTTATGATCATCTAATATGTTCTGGGAAGTTATTCAACCATATTCCAATCTGCCAGAAGACTAAACCAATTATGTAGTTGGGAATCAAGTTATTTTTAAATTTTATAGGGCATATATTGTTGTTGATGATTTCGTGAACTGTCTTGCAAAATCAATGATTTTCCCTTGGACCACATCTTGAGCTTCTAAACTCAAGGCCCTCAAATGTAGAAAATGACTACTTTTAAAAATCAATAAATCTTCAGAAATCAGATTAAAAAAACTAGAAATCTTAGCTGAGACAGCACATTTAAATGCTTTACAAGCACTAGATTTGCAACAAAGGATGATATATTGTAGAGTTTTTTTCTTCTTCTAGTATTAAAGATTAATGTTGAAGTAAAATGACATAATTTTTAGTCATATGATATAGACCTTGGATTACAAGCGAAAAGCAACGCTCATAATTAATCGGGTTGTGTGCCACCTGAATTCAAAATTGAAAATCACACCGAGAAGGAAGAACTTATTATTATGGTAGGTTTATTTATCTGTATTATTATAAGGAAGAAAGAGGGAAGAGTGGAATCTGATTAACATTTCATTCAAAAAGTGGTATATACATCTACGTAAATTCACTAAATAAAGGATAAAAAAGATGGAAATACGGAGGACAGACAGAAGAATAAAAGAGAAAAAGAGGTAAACGAAGGAAAGATACAAAGATCAAAATATATTATTTATAGAAAATAATCGACGTATATGTTACCTGTAATTCAAAAGACTGGTTCGATAACATAACAAAACTACTTGAAAAAAAAAAAAAACATAACAAAACCACAAGACCATATTTCTAAGAACATGGTGTCTTGAAATTCCTTTTGAATATCTTTTATTTGGAATATATGGAATGCAAGAAATAGATTTGTCTTTGAAAAACTTGTTAGGAATATTATCTTAATGTTGAATAATATGGTTTTTCTTTCTTGTTTTTGGTTAGATTGATTTACTGTACAGATGTGTGTTGAACTAATTAAAAATGAAAAATCCAATTGAGATTGCCTTGCAAAAAGAAAATTTAGTGGTGTAAATTCTACTAATACTGGTAATGTAAATAATACAAATACCTTAATAAGAATCGTTCTCTTAGAAGGTTCTATTTTCAAGCGTTGGTCTGAAGCTATTGAAGATTACTTGAATCTATTTTTACCTCTCAAAGCTTTTTTATTTTTATCGTAGTGACTTTTGTGTTTTTTAGAATCTTGCTATGTCTATGGACTCGTGCTTAGAATGTATAACTAATTCTTTAATCTAATATAATCATCTCTTTATAATAAAAAAAAAAATATATATATACACATTTATCCAATATTAATGTGTAAAGAAAGGGCGGGAAAAGATAATAAAAATGCCATGAACCGCTGGACACGTCACCGAAAAAGACCAAAATATGAAAACCACCGCATCGCGTAAATCCGTCCCTTCGGACAAGGAACGCACCCGAGAGGCCGAAGTCCACCAAGGACTCCGGGGCCCACGCCTGTGTTCAATCTAAACCTTCCATCTCCTATCCAACGGTAAGAACCTCTCGATCGTGCCACGTGTCCGTCCATGCCTCGCCACTTTCACCTCTCGATTCCCCGGCTTCCCCCACCACTCGACACTTTCCCCCTGCTGTTCCGCTGCTCTTCTGTGACCGTCTCCTGCACTCCCATTCCGATCGAGGCGGAGGGTTGTGGATTGGATGGTTGGCAATGGTAGCGGGGGTGTGGCCTGAGAGTGGCAGAAGTGGTGGGTGGGAGTTTGGGGGGCGGCCGGGGAACCACCTGGTTGTCCCCGTTGTGTCTCCGTCGCTGGTCCTGCCGTCCCGGACTGTGGGAACCGATCAGGTCTTGCCCTTGGCTCTTGTTATTTGCTCGAAAGGTTGGGTCTTTACTATTGTGTTTCTACTGCACTCTGTACGTGTTGCCATGGGTCGTGTTGTTGTTGCTTTGAAGTTGGCAGGAGTTCTTCTTTTTCCTTTTTTTTTTTTTTCCTTATCGTTTTGAGAGTTGTTCGTGGTCGTAAATATTGATTTTTTCCCCTTTTTGTGTGTGTTTGACCTTCTAGGATGGAAATGCCGTGGTGCTGACGTGCAGTAGTATTTCGTAATGGTTCCACTCGGTTTAGCGAGGACACGAATCACCATTGAGACTTTTCTATTTCTACTGGCTTCAGCTTTTGTTATTTATTTGGTTTGTTATTTATTTCAATTTTTTTGCTGTAATTTATTTGTCTATACTGTAATTTTTTCCTTGTACACCTCTATGGGTGATACTTATTATCTTAATGAGAATCATCCAATTATTTACTTAAAAAAAGGGAGCCAGTTAATTGTTGTTTTTGTGATTGTTCCATTAAAAAAAGCTTGTAGTAAAAAATCTCTAGTTCATGCTTTTCACCTTTCACCATGCCTCATTCATTAATTTATAGAATAGAGTTTGCTTTTTGTTGTGTAACATCAACTAGACTACTTATCATAGTTATTTGGATGTTACAGATGAGTGTTAACTTGAATCAGTATCACTATCCTTTTTCCCAGCAAGAAAATCAGTTGGAGAACATTGCCATTACTCAAGATCCTCCAAAATCAAATTCTTTGAACTTGGTTTGCAGTGCACATGAAAAAACAGAGATGGACAATTCATTTCTTTCAATTCTTTCTGGGCCTTCACATAGTTTACAAAATGTGCAATCCCAGCTACCAAATACAAGGTATGAAGTATCCCTCAATGACCCTGCTGTCTGTGATTCTTGCGATATAGTCACAAGTGGGAGCCCTCTTGTCCCACTTCCGCATGCAGCAGCTATGGTAGATTTTGATAGCCATTTAATGGGCAACAAATTAGATGGTTTGCCTTTTGCAACTAGGCAATGGTCCCAGTCCATGTACAATCAACCTCTCACATTGCATGATAGTCTTCAGACTACACCTTTTCTTTACAGTTCAAACTCTTCTAAGCCAGATGGACACCGAGCATTCTATGGCAATGGAACTGCTGTTGGTTTGCCATCTTCGATAAAGGGAACAAACATTAAACATTTTAATGGAAGTATAAGTCCTTCAGGCTTGAAAGCTCAGTTTCAATGTAACAAAGTTTCAGAAATGAAATCTGTCAACTCCAATCACACATCAGCTTATGAAACAGGAACATTACGAGTCTTTTGCATGGGGACAGGTTAGATTCAACAACCTTTTTGGCTCTGAATTTTCTGTCATTCCACAATCCACTAAATTGAACTTTTAAAGCATTACTGAACTGGACCTGACCTTTCTGTAACTATTATATGACAGTTGGAGAACTGTTTCTGAATGGAAAAGGACTTCTTGTTGTTATTTGCTCTTGTCATTGCTTGCATATGTCCGTGGAAAAATTTTCCAAGGTAAAAATGCTGTCTGATGCTTCCATGATAAAACATGTTTTCACAAAATTTTGTGCCTTCCAATGATTGCTGAAAATAATCATCTTATAATACATGTTTTGCAGCATTCAGGATCACTTTTGTCTAATCCTGGTGAAGCTGTCCACCTTGAAAGTGGTCAAACAATTGCTCAGTGGCGTAGGATCTTTTATATGTCAGCTGGGGTAGGTTATATTTTTATACATTTTTATAACAAATACCTAGTAATTTTATATGGTATTACAGTTGCTCAGGATAATCCATTGCATTTGACATTCACATATTTTTACCTTTTCATTTTACACATTGTTGGAATAGTCCTACATTGGAAAATAATGTGGTAGACTACACTCTTATATTGTGGGTAATATTCTTCTCAAATGTTCAATTGACTTTTGAGAGTGTATTTAACATGGTATCAGAGCAAGGTTTGTGACACATACCTATAAGTCACTAGTAGGCTAGAGTAACCTCGCTAGATAGTGTAAAGAGAGACACTTGTTAGTTAGAGGACTCGCCACAAGTGTGAGGGCATGTTGAAATAGTCCGACATTGGAAAACAATGTGGCAGGCTGGGCCCTTATATTGTGGGTAACTCTCCTCTCAAATGTCTAATTGGCTTTTGAGAGTGTATTTAACACACATTATTCATAAAATGCCATTCACTCTATTTTTTTGCTTCCACCTATATTTGTGTCTGAATCACATTAGCATACTTTCCAATCATAATATTGAATTCTTCAATTATGCCAGTCTTGGGTTCTTCATTTATTATTTAAAAGCATTATGAAATTATGGTATTCTTTAAAAATTAGATGATAATCTGAACATTGTTAAAACTTAAAATATATATAAGCAGGATCACGTCGTGTGCCACTTAAAGTTCCATGTTTAGTAATTTGCAATCCATCTTAATGGCTAGACAAGCACCTTTAATTCACACTCAAGTAGCTTGTAGTTTGAGAGAATTGAGAAATATGGACTTTGGGAAGTCCCACGGTATTGCTTGTATAATCAAAGGGAAAAGCTTTACTGCACAATTAATTTCATTTTTTATCCTTGTGTCATTTACATTCGTCATTTGGAGAACAACAATGAGTCTTTATGAAATTAAAATTCTATGTCAGTTATCATATCTTCACAACATCTGAAAAAATTGTTTACCTTGTATGTCTCTCTGAGATACAATGCTCTGTGTTCTGATAGTTTCTTTTATGCATTAGATTAAAGTTACAGATGATGATGGTGGATGGGACTGGCCTGATTGCCTGTCTTTGCCTAGTGGTCTTTTTGGATCAAAGCAGAATAACAAATTACAAGCTGCCCATATTGAAAGCTCACAGCCCCAAAAGTTTTCAAGTGTATTTGGTGAAAAAAATACAGATAGTTTTCCATATATTAAACAACTAGATTTGAGACATGCTGCATTGGAAGAGCTTTCTAATGAGACATCTTACAATGCATCTCGGAAGAATTTGCTGAACAGGCAGAATTCTTTTATTGCATATCCCAATGTGTCCACCTGTGGCTCAGCACTTCAGCCATCTAACATCAGGATGATGCAAGAGATGAAGGAAGATCATGGCTATGGTGATTTATGGATGAGTAAATGTGACTTGGTCTCAAACAAGGGGAAAAGCAATATTGGTCATCAATTCTGTAGTTATCCTGTGGAAAATATTAACGGAGGTGTTAGAAATCAATCAACGCTGCCAAACTGCAGTATTGGCAATGACATTGTACCTGGTAGCATAACCTCTACTTCAGGCTTTGAACTGGGCCGGGGGCATCCCTTCCATCAGAATGACACTTTTGTTGGTCCTATTGCTTATATGCAGAGACAACAATCTGAACAAATGTTCAATTCAAATAAAAAACTAGGTGAACCGTGCTATTTCATTTTTTTTCTTTATTTCTAAATTAGAAAAATTCATCTTATTTCAATTTTATAGCTTGACTGCCAGGTAGATGATTAAATCAACAATTTCTGGTTGCAGCTTTATTTCCCTCAGTGACCAAGGAAACCCAGCATCACCTGTGGAATGCCCCACCCGAAAGATCCATCTATAACAGAAACTTATTACAACATGGAAGCACTGGTGCAGCTGATTCATCTGAGCCACAAGAATTTAACAATGAACTGAGTAAAAGTTCTCCACTTTCACTCTTTCTATCGCAGTTGAATACTTTTGGTTCTAATGCATCATCTCAGGTTGCTGATAGCATTCATAATAGCTATGAGATCCCTGTGCCTGAGTTACCTCATGTTGATTCTTATGCTGAATGCCGCACCAGCAATGTGGCAAAGAGGTCAAATGACAAACTTGAGAGAACTCTTGAGATGATTAGAACAGATAGCCCTTGTCCAGTAAATAATGGAAGGGGCATAATTGCTTCTTATGCTGATGGTTCCTATGCTTTATCCAGGCTGGATTCAGTTGAAGAAATGGATAAAGCAGGGACAAGCAAGCCTTCTGTGGCTATTGACAAACATTCACTTCACGGAAGTTCTGCAGTGATTAGTTGTCAAGCTTCCAATTATCTAAATCATTGTCCTGAGATTCAGGTCAAAGTAACTGATGCCAGGCATCCAGATGAATCAGGGGAGATATTTTGCACTGAGCATGACAACCAGGAACACAGTTTACCAGGGTTGAGGGAAACACTCCCTTCTTCTAATGGTGTAACTAGCTTCCTTCAAGCATCAAATACCCCATCACTGAATTCAGTCTATATTTCTAATGGAACACCACATCTTTCAACTAAAGGATCTGTTGATGCAAGCCATTTCCTGGATCAGAATTTAAGAATTCTTGGAATAAAACATATGTCAAAGTTTTCTCAACAAAAATATGGCAGCAGTTCCCTGGATACAACTCCTCATCAAGAAATTGAATGCAGTCCATTACATGTGGAACGACATAGGATGAACTCTCAAGAAGATCCAAGGTTACTAGTGGAACAAAGGCAATGTTGTTGTTTTAAGCGGGACAATTCTCAAGCTACAGCCAAGGTTCTTCAGTGCCTCAATTGTCGCTCCACAAATACTATTCAAATAGTTGACAAGCTAGGCACATCAGGTAGATAATATTTAAAATTCTTATTAAAACCTTATCATGGTTTTGAGAGTATGTTGTGTCAAAGCAGTTCTGGATGCATCCTGTTGCCATACATCATCTGCAACAAGAAGACCATTATGTTCTAGAGGACACCTCATTCAATGTAAGCTTAGGTGTGATGAGCCGGTTCTGTTTAGGTAAAAATTTGAGAAAATTTCGCCTCAGCTATTTGTATGACCCATCAACCTGATATATGTAGCTTACTAGCTAATTATCATTTAATTTTTCATAAATTTGTTTGAAATATGAATTTGTTGATTTTTTACCAAGGTTTTGTTGTGCCTCAATGTCAACTCTCTTGGCCATGATATGCTCAGTTTAGGCATCTAACAACACTATAAAATGCTTCCCTCTTTCTGTAATTCAATGAATATAGATAGGTCACTTTTAGAATTTCTAATGTCAATTTTTCTTTCTTCCATATAATTTGAGATTTTATTTGGTCCATCAAAATTTAAATTTTTTTTGAATTAAAAAATAGCATGAAAGAATGTTAAATCTAATACTCTGCATATGCTGCCCATCGAACCCCATTTCTGAATGTGATAACTTTAACATAAAGTTCCATATCATGCCATTGGATGTTTTCCACAACTTCCCTTGCTTGCTGCAATTCCTCTTATCTATATCATTATGCCATAGGGTGCTTTTTTTCTTGTTTTCAGACCAGAGAGGATGAAAAATAATTGTATCAACTCTATTCAACGTGAAATCAGTAATCTCAAAGAACAAAGTAGTATCGGTGGCACGTGTAAATGCCACAATATTTGCAATGGAAAAGAGCACAAAAACAATTCTTGTGGAAGATGTGGATGCCATACTCATCCAATATGTTTGTTAGAGTGTTGCTATTCTCAAGAAGGAAATAACTGTAATCAAACCAGGCAGCACAAGGTCTGTGGAAGGATGGAGATGCTTCAATCTCCAACTGTCACTACGGAGTGCATTGAGCAAGATGTGATTGCATTCAATGGATGTGGAGGCTTGAAAGAACATATTTTTATGAATGACAATTGCCATTTAACTGCATGGCGGGATGTTCCTGGAAATATGGTAGGAAATTCTAATGTTAGTTGTATTGAGAAATCAGGGCATGATTTGCAAGCAACAAATATTATCAAAGGCCAAGACACAAATACTGATTTCAAAGAATCTGATGATGATTTTATGGAAGCAAAGGGTGAAAAGGTGGATGAAATATCAAATGTTTGTTCTGAATGCTCTGGGCCTAGGACATCATCCGATATCAACATCAGTGCTTCCTGCAGTGGGGGTATCAGTAACAGCGGAATGGCAAATGATCTTGTAGATGAAGAATCAGCCGTAGAGAGGTGTGGCTCGTCTGGCATGTCCTTTGACAGTAGAAACTGGAATAAACAGCTCAAGGCTAATGGGAAGGTCTTGTGCAGAAAAGATGGTGTACCGTACCAATCATCAGTTGATCTCAGAAATATGCTTGAATTCCAGTGCCCATCCAAGTTCAGAAAATTAAGATCTCATCTTCAAATTTCTAGGATGCAGAATGCAGAAAAGAAACAAATGCTAACCACAAACATGGAAAAAATCGATGCATCAAAACACGATTCAGTCTGTTCACCTGTTGATTGTAATATGCCCTACTGCAGTGATCAGGCAGAGCAGCAATTTTCTTTTGAAGGGTCGTTGTTACACTGCCACCCTGAAGATGGAAACCAAAATGTATCTATGTGTGCTAGCAAAGAATCAAAATTGAAAAGGCAACAATCTTCGTTATCCTATAACAAAATCTCTCCCAGTAAAAGGCCTATCAAACACAATGGACTGTTGGGAAATGATTACCTGCAACTAGCAGTTGATTGCTCTCTAGGTGACTTTCCAAGTAAGAAAATTAAAAAAGCTTCTCATGAAGCCAAAAATGCATCAAATACTGAATGGAATGATGGCCATGAAAGAGCCGTAAAACATACAAGGTATATGTTTCTCTGTGGCTCCAAAAAGTTCAATTACCATGGAACAAAAAATTGTAAAAAGAAGTTACGGCCTGTTGTTTGTGGAGAACATGGTATCATTGCTATTGGAGATCTTTCTGCTCAATCTAGATCTCCAAAAATTGTTTCACTTAGCTCAGTTCTCAAAAAAGCTAGAAAACGTACTATTTTGGAAAGTGAATATGAACTTACCCAGCCCTCCAAATTGGTGGTTAAGAAGACACGTAACAGTGGAAATTATAATAATTTTTTCATGATGGAGAAGAAGGATGAGGGTGAGGGTGATGATCAGATATGCTCATCCCAAACTGATAAAGATTGCTTCAGTGCAAGAATATGCATTAACAAATCCTCAATTCTTGACATTGAGAGAAATAATAGCAGTGTCAAATCCTCATCATCTGGTGTTTGCTTTGGGCTTTCTAATGGAAAAATAAAGAGAAGGCCCAAAGAAATCCGCAAACGCAGTCTCAATGAATTGATCGGAAATATAAAAGGCCCAAGTTGTAATAACGGTTCTTTTGCCAGTGAGTTGTTTTTACAATATATTTGCTTTATTTACTGAAGTTTAGTGGTCCTTCAAGTAAGATGAATATTTTTCTTTATGTAAGTGAAATAGCTGTGTCCAAGTTCTGCTAGTCACATCGTGCAGAGTTTTTCACCATCTAGTATCCATGTTTACACGAGTTTCTTTTGGATATTGGTCATATTCAAATGTAATTTCTCTTATAGATGTGTCATTTTTCTGGTTTCTATACAGGAAAGGGTAAAAAAAAATTGAATTGTGAACTTCTCAAGTGTAGCCGCAGACTTGTTAATGCTCAAATCAGCCAAGATCGTCAAAGCTGTCCATCTCAAACAAATACTGGAAAGTAAGCTATATCATTCATAGAACTTTCAAATTTTACAAATACACCCATGCTGCAAGTTCTAGAATTTAAGGATCTTTTACTAAAATGCAGTTTTCCTTGCAAAGGACACAAGCGCCCACCCACTCTTTCTAATTCTGATGCCTTCTGTTGTGTCTGTGGAAGTTCGAATAAGGATGAGATTAATCGCTTAATAGAGTGCAACCAATGCTTCATTAAGGTTTGTGACTTGTAAATTTCCTTTTTCTCCTAGCATGTTTCTCTTCCATTTTCGTGACAACATATGGACCCTATATAGGTGCACCAGGCTTGTTATGGAATATTGAAAGTGCCCAAAGGATTCTGGTACTGTAGACCCTGTCATGCAAACCCAGGAAATATGGCAAGCATACGATTGGTGTGTCTTATGTTTCGCTTGATTTTATTTTGATATCTTAAGTTGCTAGAACATAATAAAATATAAATAGTTCTAATAAAATGTTGGTTCTTGCATGAAACTATGTTTTTTTTTAATGTGCACCAAGGAAAATAAAAGCTTTACAGGAAAATCTTAGACATAAGTTTAGTCATGGATCAAATCAAGAAATCAATGAACCAAAGGTCATCTGGGATCTGTTAGAACAATAAGAAAACTTCCTCGTTTGCAACTTCTTAATTGATCTTATTAATAGAGCTTTTTACTTGAGCCTGGCCAATAAATTATATGCTCTCCTCCTTTTGCATTTTCTATGTATGCTTTCCCTTATGAAAAAATTTCCTCCTCTGGGGGTGAGGAGTTGAGGTCCAGAGGCATGAATATCCTTTCACTTTTAAGACTTTAATTTTTCTTTTAACTATTTATTATAACTCCAAAAGCATCATCATGTATAAAAATTAGTTGCTTTCCATTGTCATATGAAAATAACCTTAGTAATCTTCATGGATAATGTATATTTCATTTACAAAAAAACCTTTAATCCTTCATATTCTTTGATTTCTTTCTATAAATTTTGGTTAGACATTTGATCACAAGATAATATGGGATTCATTTTTAGCTTGCCTATGGCTTGTGTAGTCCACCCCCTTTTCTCGATTTTTAGTGGATTTACTTGTTGCTGCTCAAAAAAAGATACATATTATGGGATTCTTTGTTTTCTTCCTTTAAATTTTGATTAGCCTTTTGAATGCAAGATTGATGGTATGGTATCTATAAGAAGCAACATCTTAAAGACTATATATTAATTGTAAATCATTGCAACACATTCTTTGGTGGACTTATCCTGATTGTTCACAATTTTTTCCTTTTTTACATTTTAGTTGATTAAGTATTTCCTCTTTAAGTTTTTTGTATTTTTCTATTTCTGTTTCTATTTTTTTAAACAGATATTTGGGAAGGAAACCTGGGAAGATTGCTGTTCCAGGTTCTGGACTGTTGACGATCCCAACTGTCCTGGATAAATTCCGTTCTTTGTTGATATGTATTATTTCTGTTGTTCAGAAGTGATACATTATAAGTATATATATACATGCATTTGACATTCTCTGTTCATGCTCAGGTCTGTGTTCTGTGTGGTTATGAAGGTGGAGCCATGACACGAGCAGTAAGAGGTTGGAAAATTATTAAGAGCCTGTTGAAGGCTTGGAAAATTGAAAAAATATCTAAGCCTTTGGTGGAGGCTCCATCATCTGAAAATGGAAAGGATGATCTGGCCATTTCATCCAAACTATTTGATGAACTTATTCTATCAAATGAACATAGTTCACATTCTATTGGCAGACCTGGTATTGTCGAGTCATCTACTAACACTTCACAGAAAGTTGATCTGCCAAAATTTTCTGCTGCTACAGAACAATTGAAAACACTGTCATCATTTAGAGTTCGAAACAGTGTAACTGCTGGAATGCTAGATTCATCTGTTACGCAATGGGTTCACATGGTCTGTGGGCTATGGACACCTGGTACACGGTGTACAAATGTAAATACCATGAGTGCTTTTGATGTATCTGGTGCTGTAACCTCTAGGAAGAATATGGTAGGTTCCACAATCATCCGTAAGTAGATTTATTTTATCAACATTTTTCATTTTAGAAACCTTTTTTACGTGAAGATAAGTATAATTTTATTTATAGTCATATTCACCTTATCAATTTTAACGTATACTTACAAATTTATGATACCAAGTTTATTTACAATATTGCCGGTCTATATTTCAGGTTTGTACAATATGTAACCGACCTGGAGGCTCCTGCATACAATGTAGGGTGGTTAATTGCTTTGCTTATTTCCATCCGTGGTGTGCACACCAGAAGGTTTCTCCCACTTGAATAAAAAATGTCCTATTAGTTGAGAAGCCAGCAACTGTATTCCAGCAACTGTATTCCTTTTTATTCTAATATATTATTGTTTTGAATTAACTACCAGAATAGATTCATTTTTCTTTATATTTTAAATAAGCCAGTAATTATATTCTCTCACCATTTGTGATTCTTTTTTTCCTTGTTTACAGTTTTTTATTGTAAAAAACTCATTTTTTTGTAGGGATTACTGCAAAGTGAAAATGAAGGTGTTGATGATGAAAAAGTTGGCTTTTATGGTAGATGTTCCCTTCATGCCTCACATCAGAGTGATCAAGCTGATAGTTGTTCTATGGACGCTGAAGTAGAGTTGCTTAGGAAAAAGGAATTCTCCTGTGCACGAACTGAGGTGGGTATTGTGATAGCAATTAAATCTTTTTCAGTTGTTCAGACATAAATCATGTTTGTATTTTTGTGGTATCGTATAGGGCTATAAAGGGCGAAAGGAAGGGAATAGATTTATACATGATTTCCTGAAAAAGTTAGATGAAAATGGTGGGTGCATTGTCTCTCAGGAACAAATGAATGCATGGCTTCAAATAAATGCTCAAAAGTTATGTGCAAAAAGAATAAAGAAACAACCAGTAGCCTCATCTACTGAGACTGATTGCTTGGTATGCTTCACATTTCTGGCAGTTGATACAGTTTCTTTTAAAATGGTACTACTGAAATTTTTGCAGGCTGTTGATTTTTTTTTGTTCTTGCATTGTTGATGGTAAAAATTAATATAGTTCTCTTGAAGGCACTTCAAAAGCACTAAACTATTTTTTAATCTAATTTTTTGTTTGATTTGCAACCTATGTGCACACCATTTTTTTAAATATACCTAGAAATGTAAGCATTTTCTCTGTTAGGTGATGAATTTGAGATTAGATTGGTGCAGATGAACAGGAAGCTCAACTCAAGAACAGGAAAGAATGGGAGTCACAGCTGTGCCATAACACAAGGGATTAGGGCTGAATTTGTTTGTTATAATCACGAAGATAATGAAAACATCAACACTTGAAATTTCTAAAAATGGTATAATCAGGGATATTAGAAAGATAGAATAAGGCGATATGATCTTTTTTGGGTGCGGTAATTGTTTGATAGGAAGCTTATTCATTAGATATACTCCAGTAGACAAGTGCTCAACCTCGTATCCTTTAGGGATTCTGCAACTAAAAAAAGAGAGAAAAACTTATCCCAGTATTGGTTTTTGTCTTCTTTCTGTTGTACCATTTTGTTCGGTAGTAGATGGACATGAGATTTGCATATGAACCTCTTTCTTAGCAAGACCAGTAAATTTGTTAGAAGCAAACTCTACAACCTCATTGCATTGAAAGGTAAGATTTTATTTATAGAAATGATGGACATTTTTCAAAAGTCAAGCAGTACCAAAAAAATCAGAATTTTGTTTTAAAGGAAAAAAATCAAATAAAACGAGAGAAATCATCAATAAAAATCAAGTAATATCTGTCATTATGAAGAGAAGTAACAAGGGTTCTACCCCAAATATCATTACTGAATTTTACCGAATATGAAAGTAGTAGTTTTATCACTTTATCAGTGTTTGAAGGGAAACCTACGAGACTTTCCCTTATGGCAGCTCATAAGATAAGAACTTTGATGTAAAAGTAAGATTGGATCATTAGGATGGTCACATCTATGCATCTACCTTATTGGCAGAGATAGCAACACAGATTGAGTGACAATGTTGTCCAGAAAACACGCTTTGTTTGTCTTTGCTCTAGGTCCCGATTAAGGTGAAGTATTTTGGATCGATAATTCTAGAATTAGGGGTGGATTCCAGACCATTAGTTAGCCCAGCTACAGAATTTAAATTATGTTTCATGCTAGGGACATAAATAACTCTTGAAAGATCTAATGTTTTCGTAGTTTGAACATTGAACTTAACATATCCTAATTGTTTTATGAGAAGAGTCCTGGTTGCATTTTGAATCACACTATTTCTAGAATAAGATGAAAAATTAGACAAGGTACCTATATTTATGGTCATATGATAGGATCGAGCTTGTCATCTATTCTTTTGTTGAACTATTGACATTGGCACCAGATGCTAGGACTTGGGAATTTGTTGATCTTGATTGATATGAGTGGTCAACTTGATGCCTACAAGTCAACAATTGTGACCAACTTGCATATTGGGCAAGTTTATTTTCATTATCAGGTTTCATAGTGTTTAGAGGGCTGCCCTCTTTTTCTTGAAGAGAATCCACCTTTGTACTCATCCTATTTCCATGAGGACCTTGGTTACCAAGGTTTCTTTTGCCCTGTTGGTAAAGAATAACATTTCAATAGTTTCTTTAGGTTCATTTATTCTAGCCCTAACTTCATATCCTTGTAGCATGGGAACTGTTAGATTGTAATTATTTATTATGTTAGGGTTTTTTTTGTAAATTTTTCTTCTTGTATAAACGTTGTATACCATTAGTTAATGAAATAACATTAGAGATTATTCTGTTAACTTGGTATCAGAGTAACTTTAATATTCTTCTAATCCCTAATATTCATTGGTGATATATCTTCATTGGCAATCATTAAGGCCTATTGCAATCATCATTGTCGGCTCTCCTGTTCATCGCTCTCCTCATGCAGGTCTCTCTTGCGATGACCCTCCCTCTTTTGCATGTAGTGTTCTAACATCTACGCGTGGGGTCCTCCTCACCCTTTGTTCATCCGAGATCTTTGAATAATCAGTGGTCATGAGTTGCGACATAGGTGAAGATCGTCTCTAGTCGTGATGTGATTCACCAATTGTCTTTGGTTGTGATATGATTCTTTGATCATCTTTGGTTGCGATGTGATTCTCCTTAATTGCCTAGCTAAGCGATTGTCTCTCCTCTCCATCCTTCACAGCATCTTAGGTTTGGCTCAGTCCTATGCTTCCACATTTTAGAACTCTACATTTGAGCCAACGACTATAACAAGGCCAGCCCCTTTTGACAACTTGATATTTGGGTCTTTCTAAAGCACTTCCGATGCATCATCTAGTTTGTCCTATGAAGCCAAAAGGTGTCTCAAGAAAAAAAAACTTGTAAGAGTTGTTCTTCCTATGTTGAGAGATGACATCTTGTGAATCATTTGTCAAAAATCTCAGTTGTATATTTGAAAAGCTCAATGGAAAAAATTCTCATGTGGGCTAATAGCTTTAAGACTTCTTATCACTTATCATTGTCTAAGGCATGTGACACACCCTTCTCTTGATCTCAAAGACTCTAACTATGAAGATTGGTGTGTGGTTGATGTTGTAGTGATCTCATGGTTGACAAACAACATGGAGCCAATGATTTCCTGAAGTATGACAATGCTCTTTTTAGTAAAGAAAATTTGGGACACTTTGTAGTATGGATATGACAAGAATGTATCACGTGTTTTTGAAGTATACAAACTACTTTTCAATAATCGACAAGGAGGATGACCTATCGAAGATCACTTTACAGACTTTTGAGTTCTAACTCAAGAGCTTGAAATACTTTAGTTAGTTGTCTTTAATGTGTAGACACTCTACTACCATCATGATGAGTTGTATGTGACAACCTTCCTTCATAGTCTAAACTCTGACATTGAAGACAAGATTCAAGCACAAATATTAGGTAAAGACACAATCTTAAACTTGCCGATTACCTTTGCCAAGATGCTAAAAATCTCTTCATGCCAATCAAGGAGTAGTGAACAATTTGTGATGGTAGCTTGTTTGGTATTGCTTCAAGAAGTTGATCATTGGTCTCTTCCTCCAGTTCGTGGTAGTAAGGGAGGATAGAATAAATTTTTGCCATGTATATATTGTGGTAAAATGAATCATCCATTGGAGAAATGTTAGAATAAGTTTGGCAAAGCTACTCCAATTCTACTCATATGACTATGGGAATATTTGATGTTTTGACTTCCATTGTGAACATACCCTTATAAGAGAATATTAAGCTACTTCGATTGAAAGAAACACATGATTGCATCCTCAGATACTATTACCCACTTAGTCTCTTATAATGATTCTTGGGTAATTGATTCTAGAGTCTCCTTTCATATGATAGGTACCTCACACCTCTTAAAACACATTTCACCTATCACTTCTATTAGTTTTGTTTCAGTGGAAAATGAACGCACATGTTCGATTTTTGGACAAGGTGATGCTTGTGTCACACCTGACCTTACCTTCTAAGGTGTTTTATACATTTTTGATTTTCCTGTGAACCTTCTATCCATTAGTAGTATTACTAAATAATTATCATGCTCAGTTACTTTCTTTTCTTTTCATTGCATTTTTCAGGATCTATGGACAAGGAGACTTGGTTTAGGTTGTAAAACTTTGTTAGGAGTGTATATGTTGGTCAAAGATGTGGTACCCTATGACCTTGCTTACATGATGTTGGATCCATTTATTTTTTGGTGTTATCGGTTAAGACATCTTTCTCATTAAAAACTTCAATAATCTTTGCCATGATACTTAATTTCTCATTTTGATTATGAGTCATGTCAATTAAGTAAGCATCCTCATGCTATCTATTGTCGGTCTCGTTTGTTATCTAGTGCAAGTTCTTTCTATTTGGTTCATCTATGTCTAGTTACAAGTATTATGTTGTGTTTATTGATGATTATTTTCGTATTTGTTGGGTCTATTTATTAGAAGACATATCATGTATTTTGGATGTTATCAAAAGTTATTTCAATAAAATTTGCAATCATTATTCTATTGTTCCTAAATTCTTTTGCACTAATAATGCTTTGAAATTTTAACAAAATGTTCTTCAACTTTTTTATGAATCTCTTGGAATTGTTCATCAGACTACGTATGCACATGTCTCATAGTAGAATGGAGTTGCAGAATGCAAACATCGACACATATTAGATGTTGCACATACTCTCATGGTGCATATGAAGGTCCTTATATATCTATGGTTAGATTATTCTTTCTATCACTTATTTGATCAATAGAATACTTTCTGATGCCTTAGGGGGTGAAATATCTCTATGTTGTCTTTGTCTTGATGATGAATTGTTCCACTTTACTCTACAAGTTTTTGGTTACGTTGCTTTTGTCCATGATCTCACTTCAAGTCAGGACAAACTTGCTCTTAGGTCTCTTAAGTGTATATTCATTGGATATCTTTGCACTTAAAAGGGATATCAGTGTTATCATCCACCTTATAAATGCTTTCTTATTTTTTTAAAGTCTCAGTCATTTTTTGAGTTCAACAAAGAAGTTGTTGAATGTCTTCCTTTACCTATGTTCGATATGTTGCCAAATCCAAATCAAGAGACTTACTTGATCAATTAGGTAGGACATTCCTACTACACAAGTATCACCATCTCTTCAAGTATATCATTGGTGATTATGTATAGCACCTCCTACTATAGTTCCATCAAGTCTCCTATCAGATGATGGTCTCCCACCACAACCTTCTATTATTGATCTTCCTATTGTTCTACATAAAGGTACTTGAACTTGTACTGCACATCTTATCTCACATTTTGTTACCTATGATTACCTATCACTTAATCTCTATACCTTTGCTCTTAATTTTATTTCTAAGTTTGTTCCCAAGAATCATCATGAGGCATTGTAGTTACCTTAATGGAAAATAGTTATGGACAAAGAAATGAAAACATTAGTTTTTCATTAAACATGGACATTAGTTCCTTAATCAATAAAAACAAAGATTGTGATTTGTCGTTGGGTGTACACAATCAAGCACAAGGTTGATGACCGTGTAGAGAGGTACAAAATTCAATTGGTTGCACATGGGTTTACTCAAACTTATGACATTGATTTTGAATAGACTTTTTCTCTTGTAGTCTACCTTAGTTTAATTTGGGTTCTTTTATATATTGTTTTCAATTAATTCTGGAAAATACATTAGTTTGATGTTTAGAATGAAAAAGTACATAATATTAAAGGTTAAATAATAGTTAATTGTATAATATTTAACTTATCATATGAGAATTAAGTTTTTATGTTATAATTGTACTATTATATCTTTTAATAAAAGAATCTACATAATTTTAGGGAATTAATGTTAATTAAGTATATTTTTTAACTGTCAGTAAGTTACATGCTTTTTAATTTTTAAGTATCTGAATTATCTGTTATTTTGAAGAGTTACATTTTATGTACTGGACATTTATGTTTTAAATGTTTAAAGAATATTTTATTATTTCCTAGAGTATACATGTTGTGATATTAATACATGACTTAAGTAGATTTTTGGTAAGTTAGATGTTAATTATTCGAAATGCGTTTAAGTACTAGATAGCTAGGTTTGTAAGTATTCGAAATACCTTTTTATCATAAAATTATCTAAGGACACATGCTATCTTTCGAAATGTTAGGTGCTAATTATTCAAAATACATATAAGTTTCGGATATATATAGTTGTAACTATCCAAAACATTTGAACTTGTTAAGTTATTTTTTTATTACATGTGTTTTATAATTAAGTCAACGAAGTAAGTCTGTTGAGTTACATTAACTTTACAAACTATTTATTTTCTAACATGTCATTATAGTAGCAAAAACAGAAAATTCAAAGGAAAATCATGATTACACGTATCACACAGGAATTAACTTGTAGAATGAAGAAGAAATCACCATTGTTGATATGAATAAAGGAAATCTAACCAATCATTTAAATAAAAATAGTTACTGCTGAAAGATATATAAAAGAAGAGGAGAAAGACGAAGAAAGGGTGTGAGGTAGAGGATCACGCTAACTATAAGAAGTGTCGGAAGTGTTAGGACCCTAGTATTTTGATAATGCAAAAACCTATGTGAGGAAACCAAATTGTATTTCACAAATATGATAGCTCAGTAAAAGATCAGAAAGCAAACGAACAGATAGAGAAAGTTTTAGAAGATACTATTATAGAGCTACAGGAAAATCAGACAGTTATAGGTCTAAGTATCTGAAGAGTAAGTTTAAAGCAGTAGCAATACTATCAGATAGCTAGCAGAATAACTATCCGAAATTATAAAGCCTTCGGAGAGTTATTAAAGGCAATTGGTTGAATGATCGGAGAGTTAAAGAGTTAACTATCCGAAATTAAAAGGAAAATCAGAAAGTTAGAAAGGCTAACTATCCAAAACTTAAGTCATTCAATTAACCACGTGCAGAAATTCAGAACAGAAACTTAAAGGATTTTTCGGAGAGTTAGGAAGATAACTATCCAACTTTTTCGGTGAGTTACAGGTATAACTTTTTGAAATTTAAGTTATCCTATTACGCACGTGCAGAATGGAGAAGACAGTAGTTAAAAGCTTAAAAGAAAAAATCGGAGAGTTAGATAATTATCCGAAATTTCAAGAGAGTTTCGGTGAGTTACAGTTTAACTATTCGAAACTTAAGTTATTGAATTTCCCACGTGTAGAAATCTAAACAGAAGCTTAAAAGGAAAATCGAAAAGTTATTGGAGATAATTATTCGAAATCTTGAAGCGTTTCGGTGAATTATAGGTATAACCATCCGAAACTTAAGTTAGTCTTTTATGCACGTGCTGAATTGAAGCAATCGGAATCGGAAACTTAACGGAGGGTTACTGTAGTTAACTATCCGACAGTTAAGTAACAGTTCGGTAAGTTACAGTTACAAGTATCTGATTGAATGACAGCTCGCATTGTATGATCTGGAATCTTACATGGTAGAAAGACTTAAGTGATCTTTCGGTGAGTTACAAACATTCTTCGGAAAGTTACACAGCTAACTATCTGAAAGGTTAAGAAAATCAGAAGGATATCTTGAAATATCTTTCTGAACGGTAACTTACTGTATTTGGGACTGAAGTCAAATCAAGTACAACAGAATAAATCCGTTGAGGAGAAAATATGATCGTTGGATATTCAAGCATATATACAGTCAGATCATTCAGTATTCAAAAAGAGATTACAAGTGAAATTACAGATAAAATTACATACAGAGATATAGTATACATTACAGATCAATTACTGATATAGAAGAAAGTTCAAATTCAGTTCAACAAAGAATCGATTGAAAACTAGATTTACAAGAAGATTCTTAAAGCTCTTCATGTGCTGAAAGTCTGATCCAAGAAGGATCATTTGGTTCGTGACTTCAACCTTTAAGTTTCATTCAGTTGTTGGTTTAAGTTTCAACCTGAAAACTCAAGAGGTTGGTTTTCTGGAGTTTATATCTAAAAATTTTTGAGTGTTGGTTTTCTGGAGTTTATACTTGAAAACTTCTGAGTATTGGTTTCTGGAGTTTATACCTGAAAACTTCTGAGTGTTGGTTTTCTGAAGTTTATACCTGAAAACTTCTGTGTGGTTGGTTCTTGCTTTGACCTGAAAGCAAGTGTGTAAGTGTTGAGACACTTAGTGAAGTTCAAGTGATCATTGGGGGTGGACTAGCTGAGTTGGTGAACCACCTAAAATTCTCTTGTGTTTATTACCTTTATTTTCGCTGTGCATGATATTTTTATCTGATTATTACTTGTGCAAACTGATTAATCAAATTAGTTAGTAAAGTGAAAAATAGACTTAAATTCACGCTGTTCTTCATTTACCCCCTTCTGGTGAAGTCATTCGTTCCTAACAGGAAGTTCCTTGAAGCTTCATAACACCAACAAAATCACCAATCATCGGAGGTTTGTGAAAATACTTTTCGGATGTCGGGTCGATTCTAAGTTAAATATGGTGATTGACAACTACTGTGAGGAGTGATCGCGTCGTAGGAAGGGAAATTATTTTCACCAAATATTGACTCATATCTCAAGAGATCGTAAAACTTTTAGCCTTAGTTTCGAATTGATGTCAGTATACTGAAAAGGAGATTGTATAGGAAGAGGAGGTAAGATTGTAAGTGATTAAGTTTTCAGTGATGTAATTGTGTCGCATGTAGTGACAGAAATTTTTAATGTGAGATTTTTACATTTCACCTTTTGCTCATCTTTAACTAATTATTTATGTTTACATTTAGTATTAAAGTGTTGTATTGTTTGTTTTGTATCGTGATTAATATTATCATTATCAGTAGTGTAAATATTTTATGTTTGTTTGATTCAGAAAATACAAATTAGTTTTATTGTTTATTGAAGTTGATTTGTTCAGAATACTAAGCATATTAATGGTTATTGTTTGAAATATCTGAATATTGGTTTTATTTAATGACAAATTTCAGATTAACTAACATTAAAAAACTTAATTAATGTTATTTACATTCTGTGAAATCGCTTAATGGATGACCAAATTCCTTTATGAATAACAGTATTTAATTGGAAAGTTAGGTTTGTGAAGTTAACTAAGTCCACGAGTTTAGTTTATTGAGTTGACTGTAACTCTACGAGTTAAGTTCGTTGAGTTAACAGTAATTCAACGATGTGTTTAATTGAATACATACAAATTTTGGTATAAAAATTAAAATATTACACAATTCTTACTCAATCTCTGTGAGATATGTACTTGCACACAAATATAATATACACTGTGCACTTGCAGTTAAAAATATAAATTGGACTTAATATTTAATTTGTGTGAAAAGTTGTTTATTTACTTCTAAAAGAATTTATTAATATAAACATAAAAACAAATCAAATAAGTTTTCCTAATAAACACTTAGGGGGGGTTTGTGCTTGCTAAGAATCTTTAGAAAGAAAGAAATGAAAGTGTGGAAAATTATGTAAGTGTTTGTGCTGACTTATAGTATTTTTGAACTTTCTGACATACACAAACACCCCCTTAACGTGAAAAATATTTTTCTTTATGATGATCTAGAGGATACTATGTTGATAGAGCAACCTCCTAAGTATGTTGCTTAAGGATAGAATATGGTATGTCTCTTTAAAAAAAACAATTTATGTATTAAAGCAGAGTCTTAAGGTATGATTTTAGAAGTTTAGTGCTTAAGGAGGGTTTACCAAATGTCAGATTGATCACTCCATCTTCGTGAGGCTTATTGGTACTGGACATGTGATTGTTACTATTTATGTAGATGATTTTTTGGTAACAAGAAGTGATTCAATTGGTATTGTTACAATAAAAACACATATTGTAGTTCATTTTCTTACTAGGGACTTGAGATGACCTGACTACTTTCTTGGTATAGAATTTGCCTATTCTAAGGGAAAAGTATCTTTCTCACAAAGGAAATATACCTTGGATTTATTGTAGGAGATTGATCTCTTGGGATACAAATTAAAAGACACTTATAACACAAAATCCATTTTTTTAGGATAACTCATTTGAAATTTTTGAAGATCTAGGTAGATATAGAAGATTGATTGAGAAATGGATTTATCTCACTAGTACTCGTTCAGATATTACCTTTTTTATAGGACTACTATCTTAGTTTATGCAACAACCAAGGAGAGTTCATTGGGGAGTTGTTCAAGTTCTCTTGTATGTCAAAGGCTCTTCTAGGAAATGATTGATTTATCAAAACCATGGTCATCTTCAAGTAGAATTTTTCTTTGATTTCAGATATGGAGACCATGGAGATAGAAAATCCACCTTGAGTTACTACATATATGTTGGTAGAAATTTAGTAATGTGGTAGAGGAAGAAATAGAATGTTGTTGCTCTTTAGTGTAGAAGTTGAATATCGTGCTATGGTTCAAACTAGATGTGAAATCATATAGATAAAATCTTTTCTTTGTAAGCTAGGATTTGCCATCACCACTCTTATGACGGTGCATTGTGATAATTAAGTTGCTATACATATTATCAGTAATCCTATTTTTTATAAGAAAACTAAACATATAGAAATTGACTATCATTACATTTAGAATCTTATAATAGAGAAGACAATGACCACCATCTACACTTTGTCTCATCAACAGTTGGTAGACATATTTACAAAGGAACTAAATGTTAAAGATTTTCAAAGACTTTGTAGCAAGTTAGGCATACTTGATATATATGTTCAACTTGAGAGAGTTTTAGATCGTAATTACTTATTATGTTAGTAAATTTCTCTCCTTGTATAAACACTTTACACCATTAGTAATGGAATAACATTGGAGATTATTCTGTTAACTGGAACAAAGGCTCTATAGATGGGGAGAGGGGTTTTTAATGCCAAGGTGATGAAAGATCTATATTTATTCCCTTGTCCATCTTACATTTAGGCTTGTCAAATATAAATACTTGCCATCAAAGTCCTTTCCTATTTATTTTTAAGTACTTTTAGACTTGCATTGCAATCCCTTCATTAAACCTCAAAATCCTTTCAATCTGATGCCATGATGAAGTTCTAGATGAGATCAGTGCAGACAAGCATGAATCTCAAGTCAAGAATGGGAGTTGCGACTTTGGCTATTCTTTGTGTTGTGATGAAAAATGGATACGGAAGCAACCTAAACCAAGATTGCTCAACTAGTAATAAACCCTATATCGAGTGACTTCCTATGACCTGATTATTATGACAGCTGCACAGGTACAGTCCATGGAATGTGGATTTTGTGGATCAACCGTTCAGGTGTTATAAGTTTTTTTGCCAGGACTGATTTTTTTGTTGAGCAGCAAGGGTAAATATATTAAAAGTTGTAAAATCAAGGGGCTTACACAAGCCATAGGCGAGCTGAAAACTGAAAACCGAGAACCAAAACCGAAACCAAGACCTAAAGGGCTTCAAAGATGACGCACACTAGATATTAAGATTCCAAACAAGGAAAGAAAATGAAGAGAGAAAATTTAGTCTATCCTAGGACTGATTTGGGAAAAATAATTGTAATAGCTTGATTTTTTTAGAGTTAGCAGGAAATTTCTACAATTTACTAGTACACACCATATAAACAAGAGTAGATAAGACTAATGACAGGGATATACCAAACATGATGGGCTAAACTATGGAGGCCCACTTTTATTAGGAATCAAAGATGGATGGCAATACGTATGAAGGCATTTATAGGAAGAAGCATGCATGATGTCTTGTATATCATTAATTCAAAGCAAAAACCGTTGCTTAGATTTTATACTAGTGTTTCATAAATTTGGCCAACTCTATGTTAGAGCTACTACTACTTGAGCTTTTTATTTTAGATCTTGAAGCTTTTCTTCTATGGTTAACAACAGTTGCAGTTTTTATTTTTCTCATTATTTTTTCCCCTTTCACAGTTCCAACTTATATGGTTTTGCACTTCAGTTGATATTATTTATACATTATGGCATTTCCTTTATTCCTTTTATAAATATAGAAGCATGGATTCAAAATCACCCATGCAACAGTGAAATAGTTGTGGTGACCCAAACAAAAGGTTTGGCCACCAACATAGTGCATAAAAGCTGAATTAGTACTTTTTTTTTCTGTGGTTAAGCTTCTTTTTGTTTTGATGCAGAGAGAATATACTCGATACAAACAAGTAAAGGGTTGGAAGCAATTAGTCGTTTATAAGTCTGGCATCCATGCACTGGGTCTTTATACTTCTTTGTTCATTTCTCGTGGGGCAATGGTAACTATATTCCTGCCAGACTGACTTCAGCATTCTTATACATGCATCTCTTCCAACTGCAAATTTGTGTACCTCTATGACCTATCATAGGTTGTTGAGTATGTGGGCGAGATTGTGGGACTTCATGTTGCCGACAAACGAGAAATTGAATATCAGTCGGGAAAGAAATTACAATGCAAAAGTGCTTGCTACTTCTTCAGAATTGATAAAGATCATATTATTGATGCCACCCGAAAAGGTGGGATTGCACGATTTGTCAACCATTCTTGCCTGGTATTTTCCTTCTACTTTTATTGCCCTCTCACAAATAGTTTATACTAAATTTATCAACCATTCTTTCATAATCCTACCTTCAATTTTATATACCTGTTTGCAATATATACCAACGCAGTGACTTGGGAATGCAAGAGGATTTAATCATTATTTAACAGATTTTCACCTGTTTTGATTTGAACAGCCAAATTGTGTTGCTAAAGTAATTTCGGTGAGGAATGAGAAGAAGGTACGATCATAATGGCTGGAATACCTACCAATTTTGCCTTTTTTCCCTTGTTGCTAACTTAAAAATTCCACAACAGTTGCTTTGTAATAAACTGGTGCATTTGATAATAAATGAATATTTTACTAGTTAACTTTGTTTGTTAAGATGCTTAGCCAAGAATTGCTGGAACATCTAGTCTCTTTTCATATACATGCTTATCTATCGTTTGCTTGCAGGTCGTATTCTTTGCTGAGAGAGACATAAACCCTGGGGAGGAGATTACTTACGATTACAATTTTAATCATGAGGATGAAGGTAAAAAGATCCCATGTTTTTGCCGTTCAAAGAACTGCAGGAGATACCTGAATTAAGCCTTGGCTTCGCAATTTTCAAACCTGTAATTACCCTCATTTTGGACTAGCAAAATTCTAATGACATCATCACCCAAGCTCTATAATTGTTCTTACTGGAACAATCACATGGGAGTTGGCCATGCATCTTATCAGTACAGAGATCAAAAGTCGATTGGAAATCATTAATTTCCCCTAATTAGTCAACATATCAGTATCACTGTATAATCAGCTATATTTTACATTTCATTTATTTCCTTAGAATTAGGATTTGATGATTTCCACAGTTTGAATTTGTTGGGGATGCGCCAGTTGCATACACGACTTTCCTTTGTTGAATTACATTGAAATGGTTTCACAATGGGAAAGTGAGAATTAGATTTTTGTCAAATATACATATACTTCTTCACTTTTTATTTACTGCTATTAAGCTTAATGATCAGATATCAAACATAATATCAGAGCAATAGAGATGTAAAGGAGTTTGCACATGATAATCCGATATGATAATATTTTGACCCGTAAATGCTTTTTTGAACCTTTATGATACCTATTCCAATTTTATCAGGTGTCTTTGAAGAGATTTATGATACCCATTCGATCTACATATTCTACAGGGAGAGTGGATTGGATTTTAGTTACATATAAAAATATAATTATCTATTCAATTGGATTTATGCTGGATGTTCATATTTCAACGAATCATGGATTCACTTAGAAGAATAAAACTATCTTTACATTGCAGGTTTCATCTATAATAAATCATGCCATTTGTAAGACTTTCAATAAACCTTGAATCTCTGAATTAGCTTGAAGGTCAATTATCATATTGTATAATTAGAAATTTCTATAACCAGCATCAAATACAGTCCAATTCTCAATCACAGATTTTTATTAGTCGGTTGCAAAAAATTTCCTGGTATTATGTTGTGAATGATTCAAACCTAAAAACAGCTACTAGTGTTACAAATTATGTTGACGTGTTGTTGGCGTATACCCAGATTGTCACGTGAATTGATCTTCAGAAACAAACTACTTTGGCAAAAACCCTTAACAAATCTACTCAAAAATAATAAAATGCATGCCAATTAAACTATATTCCATCATTCTTAGAGCGATTGTGCAGCAGCCCTCCTTGTTCTGTATGATTGACTGACGCGTGATGATATTTGTGATTTGAAGCTACTTTTTTCTCCATCGATTTTAGCATTCTGGATTCGTGAGAGAAATCTGTACCAAAAAAGAATGACAAGACATATTTTGGGGAACTATGAATTGTGTTTTTCTTCCTCATCTTGTGAACAACACTAGCAACATAAAAATATGAAAAATCAACATTCATGATGCTTCATTCCATTTTGAGTGTTCTTTTCATCAATATTCTTACCTTTGAATGGCATTTGATGATATAACTATGTTTTTATCATGAAAGTGCCAGCGAGATGCATCTTCTAACCATAGAACCTCAAAATCCTAAGCCCCCTTGTTCCAAACCGAGTACAGGAATGAACAATGTCTTGAGATGCACTACCTTATTTTACGTTGGGAAGCATGTGGAATCAAGATTTTTCAAAATCTAGCGCCCCTTAAATTCCTTAATTCTCAATCTCTAGACCTTATTCTATCGTATCATCGTAATCATCTTGAAAATAAATTGACAATGAGATATCCAAAGCCAACAGTAATTAATAAATGCCTTTATCCTTGTATGCAAGATCAATGGTTACCATCCATACTCTATGCTTTTAAATTTAATAGGAGACTACATGAGCGTGGGGGGAGGGGGAGGGAGGGTGCACTTAAGTGTTTGCAATCGAGTTGCTTCATTTACCACAAACAGACTATCAAATCAAGACTCCTGAAAAGTTGGAAGGATATCTAACCAATCTCAAAAAGCCAACCCACAATTCATCCAGAACAATGTTCTTATGATCAAGAAAGAGACGCAATGCACAAGAAAGTAAGCGGTTGTGAGAAGCATGAAGTTGATAAAGAAGCACATGATTCATTTCCGTGAAGTCGGGTCCTTGCTGCTCCAATCTATATATGTATAAGCTAGACGCCATGAATAAGCTTGCTATGGTATAAGGGATATCACCGTCGAACAATTCTTAAGAGAACTGCGATCACAGATTACAAGAAAATGTAATCTTAGGATCCCCAATTAGGAATGTTTGCTGTTGCTTCATTTATCATTTTCAGTAGAGTCACCTGGAAATGAGTACAAGCTGAGTATCAATCTTGATTTACAGAGAATGCATGCATGCTATAATAAATTCTTTGATTCCAGATTTTATGAATGTTTTGCATGTCAGACTAGAGATGTCTCAACATAATTTCAGGACATGGTTTCACCCTCTCAGGCAATGCTTGTCACTAATTACCAAGGACAATGAATGGAATCTACAATGTTATTTAAATCACATCCTGCTCAAGATCATCTTCACTTGACAAAATATATAAAAATCATTATATTAGAAAATAATTATGAAAGGAAATGTAGCTTTCCAAAAAGGATCGCAGCAAGAGATTCTGCAGGACAATGATAATAATAACAATTGGATTAATTTTTCTGATTTAGTAGTGATCCAGACTAATACCAACATATGGAGCCTGCTCTGAATTCAATACTACCATTATTTTAAAAATAATCCAGAAAACAGAAGAAATGAAAAAAATCAAATAATAAAAAACATTTCAAAAAATTTCATTACAGTTACAGGTTACAGGCTGACAGAA
The DNA here is from genome assembly GCA_036874045.1 of Cymodocea nodosa. NCBI lineage: Eukaryota > Viridiplantae > Streptophyta > Magnoliopsida > Alismatales > Cymodoceaceae > Cymodocea > Cymodocea nodosa. Next base: position 19,796,352 of record CM072339.1, on the reverse strand, counting down.
AGGTTGAGGCCCCAATTGGAATAGCAGACTAATCGATAATAATAATCAAAGAAGTTATGATGATTGGATAGTAAAAAAAGTGGATCATCATCAAGAGTTTGAATTCAGAAAACTTGGGTGGGGAATTGGGCAAAACTCTTCTATCATATGTTGAAATTCCAAAGATTAACAAAACTATGAAGTGCACATTATTATCATACCACACTTTCTGGGACCCCATTAGGCGGCATTGCAAGATTTCTTGGGGGTGGTTTTTCCGTGTATGATCTCTTGTCAAACCTCCATTCCCCAAACTTTCCTGGTGTTGCTTTTCCCTGAAAGTTGCAAATCAAAACAACAATTATACAAAAAAAGCTATCAACAGCTACATCGGTACCTTGATTTTAAATGTCTTCATTTAGATTTTCAAGTAGTACTTGGAAAGTCCTGTTTAGACTATATGATGAATATTTACAATCAAGCATCAATTCCATTCCTGGATGAAACTGTCATACCAGTGACACCATCCATGCATTTCAGTTGAAAGGAATGGACACTTTAAAAAATATGATTTCTTTTGTAAAACTTATCCTGTTCTACTGAAGATCATATAAAATAGATCATAAAAGTTCTTGTTATTTCATGAAAACAAGAAATAATCCAGGGGAACAGGCATAAGTACCGTTAAGTCGTAGTCACATCCATACGTATAATGAATAATGTATGTATTACTAAGCACCAAGTCCCACGGAGGCTGAAACATTAAAAACATTTTCCTTGATTAGCAATGCATTTTATAGAAAATACTGCATAAATTAAGGATGAAGATAATCTACCTGAATCATGAACTCTTTGTGCAATACATTCCCAACACCGTGGAGAGCAGAAGCAACAGCATAGCCATACCTGAAACAAATGTTTAACACAAAGTTCCTGTTCAGTTGAACAAGGCAACACTTTTAAAGTAGTTTTCCATGTGAAACCTATAATTTTCCTTTTAAAAATATGTGAGGAATAATCATAGGTGCAAGAACCACGAATCATATCCGAATGGCTGGTAAGTGTATGGTATGTTCAGGAAATACTGGTTCATGTGAATCCTCACATCTCAAGTACCCAACCAAATTCCTTGTCTGCTTCGGGGTCCTTCTTCATTTCTAGAGACACATTCAGCCATGTTGGAGCAATCGTCCTAAGAGAATCCTAGAGGCATTTCAAAAGGCGATATGAGGTCCAAATCTCAAAAGGAAATGGAGAAACATAGTGAAGAAAGAACGGGACAAGAACAGACCTTCTTAATGATGACCGGAGAGTTTCCAATGGGGTCAACATCTGTAATGGGGCGTTCATTGTCAGGGAAAAATCTTCGTAGAATTCTTTCATTCCTTTTTGGATCAATATAGAAGAAAGGGAAAGCGGCAGCAAGATCATCTCTTGCTAAATTGGGTATAGGTCTAACAATGATATGGTCAGGCTCTGCCATTAGGATGTAGCTGTGAAAAACATCAGCCATTCCACCAGAATTTGGAAAAAGTTAAATCTAGAAAATCAAAGATAAATGTGAGGCACGTTATTTCTGGTACAAAAATTTAACTACGTTCTTACTCTTCTTTTATATCTGCCTTCTCAAGCCACTGCACAAAGGCCCATGGCCTATTGAGAACAACAAAACCCTGAGTAAGAAAATTAAAAAGCAATATCATAAGCAAGTAAGAGTTATTCAAGTTCTAATTATCAAAAGCATAAAAACGATAGACTTGGACCCCTTTAAGATCAGAGGATGATCGAACCATCATTACCTTGTAATCAACCAAATTGGGGAGTCGATAGAAGAAGAAGAAGAAGAAGCTAACTTTAAATCAATCATTGTACCTTATCCATGCCCTCAGGAAGAGGCTGGGCAACAAAGGTGGGTATCTCATCCATGTGTTCGTCCGGCTTGCCGGAGTGGAGAATCCTCGTGAATCCCCCCATGTCAGACCCCGGCCGGTCCTTGAACTTCTTGAACCAGTAGTACATGACCCTACACTGCCAAGTGTTGTAGACGGTAGCCGTTGCCGTCACCGCCGTGTGGAAGAGCGGACCCTTGGGCAGCCCGCCTCTCCCCCTCCTCAAAGGATGATCCATGGGCATCTTGATGACAGGGTCGACGATTGCGACGGTGTCCTGGCCGGGGAAGTCGGGCCTGAGGTTTGTGGTGGAGAAGATGAGGACGTTGTAGGTGACCAGCGCCACCGAGAAGCTGATCAGAAGGGGGTAGAAGGCGTTCTCGCAGCCCATATCTCAACCGACCCAGTTCGGGTCTCGGGGACGCCGGCACTGGCCGCAAAATTGGATCCCTACTTTCCCGTGAGTGTCCGACACTCGGAGATCTTCCCCTCCCCTACTGGTTCGCCTCCATCATGGGCGCTTGCTTTGTCCTCGCTCTTCTTCTTCTTTTCTGCAAGGTCTCCTCCTCCTCTTATTACCATTATAAGAATGGCATATCAACGTATGTGTGGTGGTTGCGACCGGGCAAGGGGATTCTTAATTGTACGACTATTTTTTGATGGAGCTGTATTAAAGTGATAGTAAATGATCAAGATTAATAAATAATATGTCACAGATTTCTCTTCATGTGCTAGTTTTGACTCAGCTGGAGCTGTTTCTTTCCTATTTTTTTGGATAAAGAATTAAGTAGAGTTGTTCATCGGACGAATAGTTTGAAATTTGTATATATATATTCATACCATGTGTACAGACAGTAATGGATGGAACAATAAATTTTCTTATCTTGAGAGCGTAACAGGCCTTCCGTTTCAGCTGGAAAGGGCAAGTTTGATTTAATTGGGAGAAGACATTCACCGAAAGGACGGTCTTCAACGTTTGCACAATTTCCTCTAACCTCGTGCACAGGGAAACTTGCAAGTGGACCAGCAGGAAAGATTAATTGTTCAATAAGTTTGAGAGAAGAACAAGTTTAAACTTAATTCTCTTTGGGTCCATTCATTTCGCCTGGGGAATTAAATCATGAAGCCCAGGTGTAGGTAAATCGTCACTCGGATGTATTCTTCCTTTACAACTTCACCAAATATTCCTATATGTATATATGAATCACTTGTACGTTCATATGTAATATTGTATGTAGCATACATATCATTGACGAGAGCGGATGCAGACTCATTGTGAAAGATAACTACCGATACATATATAAAAGGTTATTATTATTGATCTACAAACACTAACACGATGCCACACGGCCCACACCGGCCCTTAACGTCTACGTACGTCGCCATGTGGACTTTGAACAAGACCTACATGATTAAGCCTAAGAACACACGTAATTAAGCATGCGTGTTAACTACGGACTAAATTACCAAAAGGAGAAAAAGAAAAAGAAAAGCGCCAGCGTTGAGCAAACACGTTTTCGCAGTGCTTGGTCTACGTCACCCCAAGCCCGAGGACGATCACATCGACACATGTATATATATGCATGCGTGCTCATGGCGGAGGGGGCGGAGGAGGAAAGCCACGCAGAGCAGGCGGTCCGGGCGGAGGCCAAGGAAGATCGCATGGAGGAGGTGGAAGGCTACCGACCAGCGGACCATCGAACAGTGATGGGCGAGGGGGTTCTGCAAAGGGCGGAGGTGGAGGTGGCTGACGGTGGTGCTTTTCTTCTGGAGGGGGGGCTAGAGGTGGAGGAACCGGTGGATTATAAGGCGACGGGGGTGGAGGACCAAATGGTATGTGGAGCGGTGGCGGCGGAGGAGCGGGGTCAAATGGCTGATGAGGTGGTGGAGGACCTAGTGGGCGATGAGGTGGTCCAGGTGGAGGTGCTCCAGGAGTTCCATGAGGAGGAAATGGAGACCTCATTAATTTGCTTGCTTCTTCTTAAGCAAATTAACTAAAACGGTGGCCGTTGCCGGTCTTCGTCTCCAGTGGTCGTCGGCGCTTATAAGTGCTTGCATGCACATGGGGGGAGAATGGTAGGAATGTTTGAATGGTAAGTTTACGATGGATCGAGCGAGTGCACCTACAAGTCCTTGTTTTCTTTTCAAGTTAAATGAAAGAAGAATATATATTTATTATATACAAGAAGAAAACCTCAGCGCACCTAAAAGTCCACACCTTTAAATGGAGTTTGTGTGATCGAGGAATAACAAAGAATAAGGAGAAAGGAAACGATAGAGAATTTCTTACCGTTTTCTTTCATGTTAAAAAAATGTTTTTTTTTTTTTTCGTTTTTCATCTCACACTTCTTCAAAAACAAATAGAAAATGATACAGACTTATAATATAATAAATAATATATAATTATAATAAATTAAAATATGATTACATAAATTATATAATTTCTTGTCAATTATGTTTGTCTTTATTTGTCCACAATCCACTATCGCATGATCCTCGGTGTTGGAAAAGATGGTCGGTTAGTCAAAAAATAAAAATATGTTTACATCAAAAATTGACCTCTCCACTCATAGGCAATTGATTTTGAGATGGATATCTTCATTTTAACATGTTTAATAGGAGAAAAAATAGTCCTACGTAGACTCATCAAAACCAGTAAAAAATGAGTTAGTTAATTAGTTTTGAATTAGATGCTTATATTTTAACATTATATTAAAGTCAAATATGATACTCTATTTAAAATCCTCTTAAAGGCTCATCTGTATGCTTGTAAGATGGGAAAAAGTAAAAGGAAGAAATCTAGAACCAACAAGATAGTATTGCTTGCATTTAACATATAGAGTTAATCGACATAATCAAACAAGTGAACAGTAATGTAATTAGCATTAATTATGCAATACTGACCTTTAGGAGGGAAAGAAAAATTATGACAGAGATCAGATGTCGCGCGTTTGAAGACCTTTACAATCATGTGTTGTGCCTTCCCATACAGCACAAGTAAAAATGAATCTCATTTGGAAATAAACAAACACCAAGCACATTTTGTTTTATTTTCTTTGCATCTTAGCCACATTTAAATGCAATACGTGCAGTTCTATCTACTAAGTAACGAATATGTGATTCATTTAATACGTCAATTTCATCTCTGAAGAACGACATATACTTAAGAATGTCTTTTAAAAACTGTATGACATTTGGTGCCTATGCAATTATTGCGTTCGAAACACGATAAATGCATTTGCTAATTGTTGGTCTTGAATGTTGTAAGGTTACTTGAAGAATTTCTATTTTTTTTGTCTGTGACTTAACATCTGAAGAAAACCTTTAACCCGTTCTTCAATAGCAAGCCATCGACTATCATATAAAAGATTCCTCCCTTTGAGTATTTGACGTAATCTCAAAAATGTGCCAAACATCATCCTACAAGTGTCAAAACATACCCTTCAATTATCATTTAACATGTTTTGAATACTTGAAAAGATTGTTGACTTTATTAGAATAGAAGAGGGGTGAATGGTGAAATTTTATAATTTTACTTTAAATTAAACCATCACTACCTAGATAAACGAAGCAAATATCAACTATAGAGCTGAAAAAAAAAAAAAACACAAGTGCACACGAGAATTTTTGTAGTGGTTCACTTAAAAAGAACTAGTTCACTCCTCAAGACCTTACTCTTGAGATTTTTCACCGAGATGATATTTTCCAAGTAAATACCTAACCTTTAAAGAGCTATAACTCCATTACAATGATATTTTCAGGTTGCACACTAAACCTTTACAATGTCGTCCTAACCTTGTGATTTTAGGAGACATCCACCTTACCACCAAGGCCCCAACCTTAGATGCAAGGCACTAACTTTGCAGCTCTTACCACAATCTGGTAAAGATCACAGTAAACGTGAAAGAAGACTTTAACAATAGTCTTTGAAATATGCATGAGTACAACCTTCAGCCTTTTTCCCTTGAATGCTTCATTTCGTAATATATGTTTTTTTTTGTAATTTTCAATTAATATTACCCTTAAGACTTTCATATATTTCCAAATATTATAGATATTGTTTTTCGATATTACATGACATGTTTTCATTTGAAGTATATCGTAAATCAATTATTTCTATTTTTAAAAGCTGCAGCTAGTTGATATTCTTCAATTAAATTGTTCAACAATAGAAATAGTAGTTGTAGATAATTTTTACATAAACATGTTTAATTCTACAAATTTTTGATTTAGAAAATTTCAATAGAATTATCATATTAATAAGTAAATAATATATATAGTTTGCATTAATTAAGAAAAATCATTTAATAAAAATTTACAATATATTCTAGATATGGTTCTACCAAAAATACTGAAACTCTTATAAGTATAACGAGTTGAAAAGTTTATCTTACTTAACCGAGACCTATTCAAAGTTACTGTTAGATGTTTTATTTAATTATCTGAAAAACTGTGAATATTTTACCAAACTGTCTAGAAAATTATGGATACTTTATTAAACTGTTCGAAAAACAATAGATACTTTACCAAACTGTTTAACTATTTTTGATTGTTTTATATGATTGTTCAACTATACTTGGGTAATTTAATTTTAATTAATCGATTAAGTGTATTGACTTTAACTTATGATTTTTCATCGTTAAAATTAGACTTTAATAATCCTAATACTTGACTTCCTAAATATCCAATATTGTGAATACTTTATTTAGGAGGAAATGCTATATCATAGCATGCTTGCATTGTAGTGGACAAAAAAGTTAGGACCTCTATTTGTTCTTCTCATTTAAACTTATGAGAATCATGATATTGAAGTAATTTATCCAACTTAACAAATTACAATTATAATTTGAATTTAATAAATCAAACATATAAGAATACAATTAGTAAACAAATTATCGATAAGCTGAAACATATAAGAATACAGTTACTCATGAAAGTACCAAGATAATTTACTCAAAATGATTTTAGTTAGGCTACAAATTAATACTTATTAACTACATGTTAAGAATGCCTTCATCTATATAAAGGTGACTTGAAAGGCAAATATCGTTAAGCTGAAACCTCTTAGGTTGTTTCGAAATATTAATAACATTGTCACAGGATGCTAGTCTATGGGTAAATAATGGTTGTGTCATTTTAGAAGTGTGCACGGATGATATTCTAATCAAGATACTTTAAATATACTCACTGATTTTCCCCCAACTAACTTTAAATATACTTGGACAAATTCTCAATCCCCACCTACTCCGTCTAAGCTTGACATATTTTTAGTCTTAAAAAATTGTGAATCTACTACCTTCCCTAGAGCCTTGTGTTTTGGCAGGGCTAGAATAATCTCTGATCATATTCCAATATTTCTAGATAGCTGTCCAAAGATCGGAATACCCTTTAAATTTTATAAATCTTAGCGGCCGAAAGAAGGTTTTGATGATTTGGTTAAACAAACTTTACTGTCTATTTTTTATTTAGACAACACTTTACTTCTGCTAGCTAGAAAACTCAAAGACTTTGAAAATGAAAATTAGAAACTGGTCTTGATCAATTGCAGAGAAAATGGATTAGAAGAAGCAACGCTTTTGCATTCAATGGCTCAAAGAAGGAGATTTAAATACGTCCTTCTTTCACAAAGTAACAAATGCTACATCTAGGAAAAATCACATCATCATGTCTCTCCTTATCGACGGTAAATTCACTGATTCTTTTATAGTCTCATCTTTGAAGCTTTTGTAAAATGCTTTAGATCCACGTTTAGTAAGAGATCGAGTCTCTCTATAAATATTGACTGGGACGTAATCTTCCCTCATAAAATTACTCAACTGGAGACTATAAATTCAGCATTTCTAACAGCATCTTCCATAGGAAACATTTTCAGATGAAAGTAATGAGAATGAACCAGAATAAAAAAAATAATGACATAAATAATGTGGACAGCTGACCTCTACGAGGTGGTTAAATGCAAAAATTTAGCTTTGAGCAATAAATAGTTGGGATCAACAGTTGGATGAGCGGAAGGTTCTGATCAGCAACTGCATTCCACAATTCGACGTGATGGGTTCGGGCAGAAGAAGAATGGTGCGACTTGATGAGAGCAAAAGACGACGGTGCACCCTCTGATTAATGGAAGATGATAGCGTGCAAGTAAGAGTTGTGTTCCACCGATATGGAGGACGCGACGAGTCTGGGTAAGAAGACGAATGATGTGGCTTGAGGCGGGCAGAAGACGATGGTGCACCTTCTAATCAACGGAAGATGACGATGCGCGAGTAGAAGAACGATGTGACGATGGCGAGTGGAAGAAGGATCGACGAACGAAAGAGGGATGCGACGAGGGTGAGTAGAAGAAGAAGAACAGCGTGCAAGTAACAGTTGTGTTCCACCAATCGACTGATAGAGGACGCGACGAGTTTGGGTAGAAGAAGAACGATGTGACGATGGCGAGTGGAAGAAGGATCAACGAACGAAAGAAGGATGCGACGAGGGTGAGTAGAAGAAGAAGAAGAAGAAGAAGAAGAAGAAGAAGAAAAGATTAAAAGAAACATTGCAAACAAACGCATTTTATAAAGACAGATGAGTTATTATATAAAGGGCAAGGATCGAGAAAGAGTACTTGTAGGATACGAAAAATGATTCTAAAAGAGAGAGGGTTGGAAAATGATTTTATTAAAAGAAATACAAGCAAAAGGGAGTGTTAAAATAATCACATCAACCTAATCTTTTTTTTTTCTTTTTCTTGACAACAGTTGGAATCCTCCGTAATCGTGAACAACAAAAGGAAATCTACCGATCATGTCATCGATTGCAACAGAGAGGTCTCTCTGCAAACCAGTCGATTACTGACCCAAGAGTTTCCTCGATAACCAGATGAAACGCGTCTGATATAACTTTTGGGATGTGAGCCTTGGCATATTACAATGAGATTATTTTATCAGAGAAACACGATCAGAAAGACAAATCACACAAAGGTAGTTACAATTCACATGTTCCCATCAGAAAATAATCGAAACAGGGACATACCATCTACCACATGCATTTGTTCTCTTGTGATCCACAGACAAACAAACCAAAGGTTTTGGCAAATGGCGAGCCCTTCCCTACTACCCAAGATCCATCCATCCATCTCCTCCCTTCCGCTGCCTGCTTCTTCCTTCTTCACCTCACACACACGGCAACCGACCAAAACGGTGCCGACGGTTGGTCGATGTTTGGGTGCATCTCCCAATTGACCACTCACTCACCCCTCATCATCTTCTTTTCTTTAATGGCGCCACCCGTCATATTGATTTGACTTGAATGAATAAGCAAAATAATTAATCAATGATTGCTGACTAATCCTTACCTGGAGCTGACTCCTTCCACGTACCAAAAACCTATCCTCTCTGAGGTATCAAAATACTCTAAAGAAAAGCAAACTAACAGCAAATGAAGTTGATCTTTTCTTTTTTTTTTATCTTATATCTTATAAGATCTTTAAGAAAAAAGTGTTAAATTCAAATCTAAATAAAGTACTGCTATTATTTTAAAAAAATTGGATTCAAATCAACACCACCATTATTTATTTATTTATTTTTAAAAAAACAGCACACAAATCCAATTTTGCTTTTGTCAAAAATGCAGTTCTTTGGAGAAAGCATATTTTTTGAACAACCTAGGCCAGGTAATGCTAATATTTTTTAATAAGATGGTGTTTATATACTAATTTTTATGAAAAAGGGATTAAAAATTTTTTTAGGAACGTCGAACGGTATTTTAATACATTCTCCTCAATTTATATGCCAACGAAGCCGTTTTAACCAATATAATTCAGCTAGAATAATTAAAAATAATAATATATATATACATATAACTTCAGTTAGGGATTATTACCAAAAAAAAAAAAAAAATTCTGTTAGGGATTCGAATCCCGACGAGAAAAAAAAAAAACCGTTGTAAAAAAAAACATCCCAGCCTTTCCCATGACGTTTCTTGTGCAATCATCAGATCACGATTATCCAAAAAGGAAGAGAGGGAAGAAGTAAGATCCGGCGGCACTACTTCCGGTAATCGGATCCGACATTCTCCGCCTAAGTGCACATCGTTTCCTTGGACGGAACCACCGCCGCCGCCGCCGCCGCTGCCTTTTTCTGTATCGCCGCCTGCTTTGTCGGAGAAGGCGGCAACCTCGAGGAGAAGCTCCGGTACCTGTAACCTGCGGGGGAGATCTCCCCGTCGTCGTCGAAGACCGGGCCCTCGTCGAAGTTGAGCGCGTAGCTGAACGGATCGTACCTGAAGTCCACGGAATGGTGGTGACGCCTCCGGCCGTTGTTGCCGCACCTCCTGATCCGGGACACGAACCCGCGGCACTTTCCCTTAATGTCGGTTAGGTCCTGTGCCTTGGAGCGGATCCAGGCAGGGGAGTGGATAAGGGAGGACGGCCGGTGGGTGTCGTCGTCGAGGGGCAGCGAGTCGACGTCGTCGTCGACGCTTCCCCGGAAGCAGCAGGAGAAGCAGGTAGATGGCTTGAGCTTATCCATAGCGGAAGGAGGAATTCCAACGCTAGGGTCGGTGGTGGGAATGGAAGAGGCGGATGAGTCGAATTTATAGGTTTTCGAAGAAATTACGCATCGGGACAGGTCGGAGTAGGGCGATAGTGAGGGTTTACCGGATCCTATGGAGGGGTGGTTTCGGTATTTCGTTAATTATGCTCCAACAAACTTTAGTAATGATAGGACTTTAGATTAGATTAGAAAGGGTTTAGTATTATTGCTTCTTCTTCTTTTTCATATTGGTAGTGTTTTTGTACAGGTTCAACTTTAGAATCTCATTTATCAAATAAAATAGATGACCAACGCACTCTAAGATTTGTTTTATCTTTTAAATTAATAAGAATATGTTGTCATAAAGATTTGAACTTTGTCAAGAAATACAATTTTGTGTTATTATCATCGATCCATGAGAAATTAAACCTGAGAATGGCAACATTTTTTAAATGGCTTATGCCTTCTTCCTTTTTTTTGAAAATAATCAACGTTACTAGATTTTGAACTTAATTACTTTCTTCTTAAAAGAGAACGTTTGCGGTGGTTTGAAAGTGATTGGTGTTTTTGAATATTAAATCTTAGTAACTTTCATCCTCAAATTGGTGACTGGAGGAGAACATTGTTAAAGCAAATAAGCTTTCTGCTTCTTCTACGTGATTAACTTTCTTCCTCGATCAAATTGGTGATTTGAGGAGAACAAATAATGCTCTTCTACTTCTTCTACACGGTTAGTGCCAGGTACATTGGTAGGCAAAGTTGTAGACGAGAAATAATAAAAGGATAACGTATCTGGGTTAATATAAGTTACATTGGGAAAAAATGTTGTTTATAATCTTTTTTATCGAAATCGCGATATCGTCACGAATGACCATTGCTATTGTCGTCGTCGATCGTCATCGGTATCATTGCTTTCATCTTTTTTTTTTTTTTGGGGGGAAGAGAAGCATTTGTTGATTCCCTTTTTTTTTTTTTTTTTACGACATCTGTGTTATTTTCATGATTTTTTCCTCTTCAGATCCTTTCAACACAAATTTTAAATGGAATTTTGTTTGTTGTAGCATAGATATTATGCTTCTTCCTTTTCTTCAAAAGATGGTAAATCATTTTTTATACTTTTTTTAAAAAATTTGTGATCCTTATTTAACTGTAACAGACCTCAAAGACCCTGCTTGCTGCTGTCTTACAGACGTGGCATTATTGGTAGTGACTGAAGGCAGCCAGTTAAAAAAATGGCACTTTCGGAGAACCCTTTCATTTATTATCAATCGATGAATAATAATAAAGAACATATAGGGAAGGGGTGTTTTTGTCCACATCGGTGTTTGATTCCGGTCAAACAAGAAATTTGTTTGTTTCGTTTTATATATTTATTTTCAGCTTAGAGCCTTAGACTCGGTAAACCTGCTACATTTTGGTCGACCTATCGAATCATGGCGTGGATGGCTGTATTTCTAACTAATGTTTCGTCATTTTTTTTTTCCATTTTTTCGTTTTTCAAGTGGCAAAAATTTCGCACTGCATCACATGTATTTTCTACTTCTATTGGATAATTAAGGTGCACCTGTACATTGGAATTAATGTACAGGGTCGAAATGTTGACGGATCTTTGAATTCATTGGGAGGGAGGGAGGGATCGAAGAAATGGTGGGGGTTGCAGTATTTTCTTTGCCGTGGGAAGAATGGGAAGTGGGCTTCTTCAGCATTGGATTCCATTTCCAGCTCTGTTGTCGATCAACGGTAGCAGTGGTGGTTCAGTGGTACTGATGGTGAGAATTTTCCTGCACCTGTTGCAGTACTTCAAATGTGCTTCCAATCTGCATGCACGCAAAACAGCAGCAACGTCGTCATCGATTAAATATTTGCACCGGATGTTTTTTACCTTTTTCTTTTTTACCGGAGTATTAATTAGTTCGATCTTGTGGTCAAGTAGACTTGAATCCTGCATGTGGCGAGAATATCACTCCAAATGATCGACTAGGTATATAAGGCTGTGTGTGTGTGATTAATTCACACCAAATGTTGGAAAATATGCAAAGACAAGAATAAGTTCATAAAATTACTGACCATTTTTCTTGAACTTGCATTACAATTTCATAAATATAAAGATTAGATGTTCACCGATCTACTCATCATTTCTTTTGCCTTGAAATATCCGAGAATAGAGATGATTTTCGTCCAACGCAGCGGCACATCCACTTTCATGTGAACCCACAGGGAGGGAAGCTTTTCAATTATTTTTTCCTCCTCCGTTGGTCACATTAACTTCACCCAAAAAAAAAAAAAAAAAAAAACAAGACACTTCAAGACTTGTCTGCCACGATCCATCCTAATCCATCGGTTACATCAACTTCACTGAAAATAAAAAGGGGAACGCACTTCAATTCCTGGTCTGACATGATCCATCGTCCCTCCGATCGAATCATGATTTTGAGGTGACGACGATAATAATATAATAATAATAATAATAATAGCTAATGGTTTGAAGGTCTCACACTCTATACATGTAGATCCGATCTTGGGGGTCTTCTTCCTTCCCTATTTCTCCTGCCGCTTTGGTCCTGGCGATGGCAGGTATGCTCCCTGGCGTGGAGTGCGCTAGGAGGAGGAGATTTCATCAAGGAGGATCGGCAGCGGAACCTCAACTTGGGTCAAGGAGGTCTTCCTTCTGCCTCTATGCAAGTAACCAGGAATCTCATCTCGCTTCCAAGTACATGGTAAACCGTGTGAGCCCTGTCGATTATCTATTTGGGTGGTCGAATTCTTCTACAGCTCATTTTGAAGGTTTTGGACGAGCAGAAAAGAAGCACGGCAGTACACGGTACCGGCGGCTGCAGCACCGTTCTAGAACGCACGGCAAGAGAAGCCAAGGAGAGGTTGGATGGGAAACTTTTTAGAAACCAGAGGTATGGCCCTGAATCTCTCTGTTTTTTTTTTTTTTTTTGGGTGGAACAAAAATCTGACCCTTGATTTAGTTCTTTCCTAACCTTACGTTCGAAGATGTAAAACATCCCAAAAATGGTGAAATTTGCTTTCCGGGAAATTAAAGTCGGGTGGTGTCGTCTTTACGAGATCAGTCAAAGAAGAAGAAGAAGATATCCACGAGAAAATCCAAAATTACTTGTTTAATTAGAGCAAAAGGAAACACCAACTGTGCGTGTAATCGATCAACAACTACCACAACATCTGCTTGTTCTGAGATGCAGGAAGGATCACAACATGGGGAGCACAGGTGGTGGGCATGGGGTGGAGATGACGGAGAGGCTGCAGAGGGAGGTGTTCTGCTGGAAGAGGAGGAGGTGGAGGTCGGCCATGGCAATTACTGGTGGTATGCATATGATGGGATGGAATATGAAGGCAAGGGTGGAGGATGAAGAGGAGTGCGTGGTGTGCCTGGAAGAGTTCAGAACAGGAGATGCGGTGGTGAAGCTGCCCTGCACCCATCGCTTCCATTGGAGTTGTGTGGTGCCATGGCTCAAAGGTAGCTCCAGCTGTCCCTGCTGTAGAACACAAATCAAAACTAGCTGAAGGATTGATGATGCCTTGCTTGTCATTAATCTACTGTACCCATAGCTTACGGAAGTTTTCGTCCTAGTGTCCAGAGTACAGTTTGCAATGGTAGATATTACATCTGGGCAGCTGTTCCTCCTTTATATGCTACGTTATTTAGCTGTTTGTTTAACTTCAATATGTTGTTAACATAGCAATTACCTATGGAATTTGGTTTTCAGCACATGCCACTGTAACTTGTGTTAGTTAATGGTCATTAAAGACCATAGAAATAAAAGAGGGAAGGAGGAGAGGAAACGGTCCATCATTTCCTCCTTTTGACAATCAATGGTCGGAGTAAATCTGGTCATTCAAGATCGGATTTACTTTGAAGGTTTACATAGCCATAATGGTCAGAATCAATGGAGAGTAGCCCTTGAAGAGGAAGGAGTGAAGGGAATGGTGGGTTTTCTCCCTTATAAATAGAGAAGAAGAATGTACCTCAAATCTGAAATCGAAAATACCATCGCTGGAGTATGGAGTCCCAAATCTCGTTGTTCAACAAATGTTGATCGCGGTAACACCTCTCTCACTCGAAAGTTGTCGATCGTACACCGCCAACTTTGCATCGTCAGAAGGAAACTCCAACAGTGGTATCAGAGCATCGATTATCGTTCACACCCATCACTTTGCCTGTGATCGATCGTCGCACACCTGTCGCTTAGCTTGCGATCGATCGTCGCACACCTGTCGCTTAGTTTGTGATTGATTGTTGCACACTCATCGCTTCGCTTGCAATTGATTGTTGCACACTCGTCGCTTCGCCTACGATCGGTCGCCACACACCCATCACTCAAATATTGATGTTTTTGCCAAGGTGCCACTCGCAATCGCCCAACCACCATGCGACGTTGGTCATGTGGAAGTTGCTTGTTGGAGCTGCATGCATGAGTCCTCCTCACTTGATATCGCCCCTTGCGTCTCCTGCTCGCTCTTTTTTTTTTTTTTTTCTTTGGTGGAGGTTAGGATTAAATGAAATAATATTATTTTGTTTTGATTGATATTAGTTGATAAAAAAAATTTAATACATGCTAAGTTAATATTTTTGTTGATAGGAGTTTATTTAAAATATTACTTTGCATGTTTGATTAAATAGGACTTTAATAGTTATTAGAACTTTGCATGATTTAAGTTAAAAATTGGAACCTTACGTGATTTTTGAAATAGTATATTAGAAGTTTATTCATATAATATTTAATTTTTTTTTGAAATTGTTAGTGTATAATTTTCTGGAATCTCTTGTTAGAATTTAGTAGATTTCTTGTAAAATTCTTGGAATTAGATTTATTGTTAAAATTTAAATATTGTTGAAATATTAATTTTTGAAATATTTATATTTGTTGTAGAATTTATAAAATGACTAGCAAACTATTCACAATTGAAATGACTAAGATTGAAAAATTGAATGGGGCAAATTATGAGATGTGTTATCGGAAAATCAAATATGCACTTAAATATGATAACATAGAGCATACTATAGAATCTAATCTTTCGGAATTATCTTATGACACTTCTGAAGCAGAAATTAAAAAGGTTGAAAAATGGAAAATAGAAGACAAAAAGGTTAAAAACCTTATGTTCATGTTTATGGAGGATAGTCTATTAAAATGTTTTGAATCTTACATTACTTCTTTCACTTTGTGGAATGCTTTGAAGGAAAAATATGATAAAACAACGAAAATGAATACACAACTTCTCCTTCAAAGATATAACTCTTGTAAAATGCTAGAGAAACAGAATGTAGTGGAACATATAAATGGTATGATAGTCATGGCAAAAGATTTGGCTATAGGAATCCCTATACTTGAAAAACTATAGATAGTCACTATCTTAAATAATTTACTACATAGTTATGATATTGTTACCACATCTCTTAGGTCAACCCCAATTCAACTTTTGGAACTACTTGCTAGGTTGGCTACTGAACAAGAAATAATGGCTAATAGGAGGCAACATGAGACCAATCTGGAAGAAGTGAATGCTGCACAAATGAAGCAAAGATTTAACAAGAACAATAAATGAAGAGGTGGAAACTACAAGCCAACACAAGGAAAGAAACCACGAGGTTCTTGTCATGCATGTGGTCAATTTGGTCATTATAGAGCAAATTGTCCTAATAAGGACATAAATAAAGGCAAAGTTTTGGAATTAGAAGACATAATACAATGCATTATACACCTCAACAAAATGGTGTGGCAGAAATGAAGAATAGAACTTTGATGAATTCTGTTAGATGCATGTTTTCACATTCAGGTTTATCTAAAAGTTTTTGGGGGGAAGCTTTGCTTATTGTAAATCATGTATTAAATAGAATACCTACTAAATCTGTACCTAGTACACCTTATGAGTTGTGGACCGGGTTAAAATCTAATTTACATTATTTGAGAAAATGAGGTTCTATAGCTTATGTACTTATCCCTGAACAGCTAAGGAATAAATTAGAAGCTAGAACCATGAAGTGTACATTTATAGGTTATTGTGAGAATTCATTTGGTTATAGATTTTTCCATAAAGAAAAGGGAATCATTGAATATAGGGATGCAACATTTCTAGAAAATTTAATTGAAAATGAAGAAAATAAAATAGAAATGGAACCACTATTTGTAGTGGGAAATGACTATTTCAATGATATCTTGGAATATAACCCTGTGATTGAAAGGGAACAAAATATGGAGAATGTGAATGAACCTATGGAAAATATAGGAGAAAACCAAAATGTGCCTATCGATGGAAATGATGGAATAGTAGATTAAAATGAAACTCAAAATGGAATTGAATCGGTAACACCTATTAGTAACAAAAGAGTAAGGACTCAACTAGTTTGGATGAATGATTATCATTTGTTTTTTTGTGAGCCATCATGTTTATTAACAGATACAGAGATAAATCACATGGAACCCATAACATACAAAGATGTTATGGAATCCTAGGAAAAAGATTTATGGTTGAATGCCATAAATGATGAAATTGATTTTATGAAAAAGAATCAAGTATGAGAATTATGTGATTTACCTGAAGAACGAAAGGTTATAGGATGCAAATGGATATTCAAGAAAAAATTGAAGGTTGATGGGTCCATTGATAAATATAAGGTTAGATTAGTTGCTAAAGGTAATACGTAGAAACCAAAAATTGATTATCGAGAAACTTACTCGCTAGTAGTTAAGTTCACATCTATTAGAATTATATTGGTTATTGTTGCACATTTAGATTTAGAATTGCATCAAATGGATGTAAAAACTTCTTTTCTAAATGGTGATTTGCAGGAAGAAATTTACATGTCACAACCTGACAGATAACAGGTGGAAGGACATGAAGATAAAGTGTGCAAATTGAATAAGTCAATATATGGTTTGAAACAAGCTTCTAGACAATGGTATCATAAGTTTCATGAAGTAATTGTCGGAATGAGATTTGTTTCGAATAGATTAGATTATTGTGTATATGTCAAGAAAAGTGAAAGCAAGTTTATAATCTTATCCTTATATGTGGATGATATTTTACTTGTTGGAAATGATATTGACATATTAAACAATACAAAGGAAGAACTTAGTAGGAAGTTTGATATAAAAGACATGGGGGAAACATCCTATGTTTTTGGAATTCAAATATTAAGAAATTGAAAATCTAGAACACTGAGTATGAATCAGGAAAGATATCTATGTATTGTGCTAAAAAGGTTTGGAATGGAAAATTACTCCTCAACCCCTACACCTTATGTTTTTGGGAAAAGATTAAGTAAGGACAAATGTCCTCAAAAGGGGAAGGAACCTTTGAGAGCACCTTATGTCCAAGCGGTTGGAAGTTTGATATACGTCATGTTATGTACAAGACTTGACTTGGCATATGCAGTAAGTGTTGTAAGTAGATATCAAAGTAATCCTGGAAGAAAACATTGGGAAGCTGTCAAAAGAATAATGAAATATATAAAAGGAACTTTGCACCATAAATTGGTATATCAAGCGGATGAGCTTAAAGTGCTTGGTTATTCAGATGTAGACCTTGGTGGTGATAAAGATGATTGGAAGTCCACCTTAGGATATGTATTCATCTTTGGAGGTGCAACTGTATCTTGGGGAAGTAAAAAGCAAGGATGTATAGTAAAATACACATAGGAAGCTGAATATGTTGCCTGTACAGCTACATCACACATAGTTTGGATTAGGAGATTTATAAATGATTTAAATCTCAACTTGATAAGTGGTCCAATAGAGATGTATTGTGATAACCAAGCGGAAATTAGCCTTGTACATAGTGGTGCTAATGATTCAAGAGGACAACATATTAACATACACTATCACTATATTCGTGATATAGTGAAGGAAGGGGAAATAAAATTGAGTTATATTCCCATAGAAGATATGATTGCTAATCATTTGACAAAAGGAATTCTAGCGGAAAAATTCATTAAGTTTGTGAACTTAATAGGGTTAAGGAATATTTTCATAAATGATGGAAATGAAATACATTCTCATGAATAGTAGGAGTGAAAATTAAAAGATTGACTTTATACATTTCACGAATGGTGAAATTGGAAGTTGACATCTTGTTTGTGTTTTCCCAGCAGTACACTAGAAAAAATTTGGATTTGTTACTTCTATTTTTACTTAGTTAATTTATCTTTATGCCTATTCTTTCTTTTAAAAGTAAACAAACAACCTTTAATATAATTTAGATATTAATTTTAATTTGTACTTTAACTATAAGTGCACAGTGTCTATTGTATCAGTGTGCAAGTACAAGTCGATCCCATAGGGAATTGCTGAAGAATTTGAGAACTGTTCGTTTGTTAACAATCAAATTTATATATTCAATAAGTTCTCCGTTGAATTACAGTTAACTCAACAGACAAAGTTCGTTGAGTTATGACTAACTCAATAGATTAACCTCGTGGACTTAAGTTAACTCCACGAGCTTGTCTTTTCTTTTTAATATTGCTATTTACAGAGGAATTCGGTCAACCATTGGGCGATTCCACAGATTGTAAATAACATCAATTAAGCTCCTTAATGTTAGTTAACATTGGATTTATCATTAAGCAATACTAACATTTAGATAATTCAAACAATAACCATTAAAATCTTTAAGTCTTTTGAACGAACCAATTTTAGTAAACTGTAAAACTAAAACAAACATAAAACAATCACAACACTGATAAAGATAACATTAATCACGATACAACACAAATAATACAACACTCAAATACAACATACAAACATAGATAAATTGTTTTTGGTATTTTTGTTTTAATATGAACATGGAATTGGGCGAAATGTGAAATGTAAAGTAATTTCACTTGATAGTAAATACTTCCGACACTACTTGCAACGCGATTACACCACTGAAAATTAAACCACTTACAATTTTGTCTCCTCTCCCTATAGAATCGCGAGCCTAGAATTGCAAGATAATCTTCTCTTCAGTATATAGGCATCAACCCGAAGTCAAGACTAAAAGCTTTACGATTTCCTGAAATATGAGTCGACGTTTGGTGAAAATGGCTTCCCTTCTCGCGACGTGATCACTCCTCACAGTGGTTGTTAAGCACTGTGTTTGGCTCGGAATCGACCTAACATCAAGAAAGTATTCTCACAGACCTTCGATGGTTGGTAATTGTGGTAGTGGTAACGATGGTTGGTGTGATACTTCGGAGAATCGTCGATATTGTCTATAAAAAGCTTGGTACTCCTCTATATATACTAGCCGTTCATCGATCACACACACACCCTTTACTTTTTTTTCTTCTTTTCTTTTATATTTCTTCAGTAGTAACTGCTTCTGCTTGAATGGTCGGTTGGATTTCCTTCATTCATATTAACAGCGATGATTTCTTTCCCTGCGCGATACGTGCAAACGTGGTTTTTTCTCTTCCAACTGTCTGTTCCTGCAGCCGCTACAGTGGCATATTAGAAAATATATAAAGAAATAAGCTGCTAACATAACGTGTTGCCTTAGTATGTATTCATTAACTCAACGCGTATAGTTATCCTAACTTGATGAGTTAAACATGTGCATCTCACGTGATATACTAAATCATTTAAATTCAACATGTGCATAAATTTAACTATCCAATGCTCAGGTGCATTTCGGATACTTATAAACTTAACTATTCGATGCTCAGATGTATTTCGGTTAGTTACAAATAACTCACCGATATATAACTTAAGTAAATCTACCATATCTCGACACGTGTCAACAGCAGTTTAATCATAAAATAACCTTTCGGAGAGTTACAGGTCTAACTATTCGATGCTCAGATGCATTTCGGATAGTTACAGCTAACTCACCGAAAATCCACTTAAATCACTTTACTAGTACATGACACGTGTCATCAGTAGTTTTATAATAAAAGGAGATTTCGGAGAGTTATAGGGATAACTATCCGATGCCCAACTGTAATTTCAGATAGTTATAGATAACTCATCGAAAGTTCACTTAAGTCATGCATTATGATTTTTACATGTGTACTTCAGGAAATAATAAAATATTCTCTCACAACATAACTGTTCGACAATTTAAACATAACTATCCGATACATGTTCGGTCTGTTAAACATAACTGTCCAAATATGTTCGGTATGTTAAACATAACTATTCGAATTATCAGAAAATTCGAATACTTAAGAATTTCACAACCTGCAACTTATCGACAGTTCAGAAATATACTAAATTAACATTAATTTTCCCAAATTAAGTAGATTCTTCAATTAAAACATATAGCAGTGCAATTATAACATAATAGCTTAATTCTTATATAATAAGCTAAATATTATGCAATTAATCATCATTTAATCGTTAATAATATGCACTTTTTAATTCTAAACACATCTCTATGTATGAAATTTGTGCATGGTCTTCATGACCAAGTGAGAGATGTAGATTAATGGTCATTAAAGACCATAGAAATAAAAAAGGGAAGGAGGGGAGGAAACAGTTCCTTTTGACAATCAATGGCTGGAGTAAATCCAGTCATTCAAGATCGGATTTGCTCCGATGGTTTACACGGCTATAATGGTCGGAATCAATGGAGGGGAGCCGTTGAAGGGGAAGGGGCAGAGAGAATGATGGATTTTCTCCCTTATAAATAGAGAAGAAGAACGAGGGAGAATGTACCTTGAATCGGAAATCGGAAACACCATCGTTGGAGCCCTAAATACTGTTGCTCAATAAACATTGATCGCGATAACACCTCTCCTGCTTGGAAGTCGTCGACCACACACTGCCAACCTCGCATCGTCGAAAGGAAACTCCAACAATCTCATATACATAGGAGAGGGAACATGACAATATAATAAGAACTTTTGATTAAATATTTTGAGTTGAATATTTTATATCTTTATATGGTTATTTACATGGATTTTTTATTTTGCTCAATTGAATTTTGTATTAAATTTTATTTGTTATTTAAGAGACTTCTTAAGAGTTGACGATCAATTCTATACTTTACATTCTCTTTTAAGAAGGGTGCATCATTTACATCATGTCATATATAGTCAAATACTTAAAAAAAATGTAAATTTAAAAGCTTATTTCATTTATAACTATGAAATTACAAAATTTGGTATACAATTTATATAAAAACAAATTGAAATATAGAAAATCTATCTAAACTCTCAGACACAGTTTGTAGGATAGTTTTGTTGATGTTTAAACAATTATCAGATAATTTAGGTTTATATTTAGAAACATTTGACAGTTCAATTTATTTTAATGATTATTTTCTATGTTTAAACGAAGAATCTAAGTATTTTAGGTTTGTATTCAAAAGCATTTGATTTTACATCATTCTAACGACTATTTCCTACGTTTGAATGAAAAATTGGATAGTTTAAACTCTTATTAAAAAACATTTGTTTTTTTTTAGATGTGTTTGTATTTTATACTTTAAGGTTTAGATTTGTTTGATTTTAGACTTAGAAATTTATCTTTTTTTTAAGTTTTAACTTTTAGGTTTAGATGATTATATTTTTTGTCTAAGTTATGAGATTTGTTTAATTTGAAACTTAGATACTTACATTTTCTTAGTATCCAAGTTATAAGGTTAATTTAATTTTAAACTTAGATTTTTTTTTTTATCCAAGCTATGATTTGATTTGATTGTCTAACTTTGGATGTTTTCTTATTGTATATAGGTTAGCTTTAATTTGTTTGTTTTTTGTTAACTCAAAAAAAAAAAAAAAAATAAAAAAATATATATATATATATATATATATATATTAGGATTTATATATATTAGGATGTTTGATTTTGTTTTAGATACTTTTATTTGGTATCTAGAATAATTTGTTTTTTTTTAACTCTTAGATATTTTTTTGTATTCTTATATTTAAGTTTTTTTATTTTAGATACTTTGCATCTAAAATTAATTTGATTTTTCCAATACTTATATATATATATATATTATATCTAAGATATTTATTTTCATTTTAGATACCTCTTTTTTTTAAAATTTTGTATCCAAAAAATTTTGATTTTTTAAATATTTAGATATTTTTTACCTTTTTTTATATCTAAGACATTTGATTTTGTTTTAGATCATACCCTTTATTCCTTTTTATTTATTTATTTAATAAATCAGTGCTCAGCTGATTTATAAGAAAGTGGAGAGCGTCAGTCACCTCTCATCATGTATTTATTTGCACAACAGACATGACGATCATGCACTCACCTTTGTTTCCCTCATTTTTTTTTTTCTTTCTCCAATCTTATTTTCTTTTCCTTTTGTTGTTTCTTTTTATTATATATATATATATATAGTGAACAATGGTATAAAGCTAAATACAATCTTTTAGTTTAATTAAATCCTCACACACCCATCGATTCAAAGATAAAGACATTTGTAGTACATGTATATCTATCAATCAATCAATTAATTGGACCTCAATGGTCCGACACCCATTATTTGCGATACATCCCAGTATGACCAGATTACTAAATGCTTTAGGTTGGACCATCAGATTTCTAAGGTTGAACCACTAGACGTCAATGACTAGACACCTGCTATTTGTGGTACATCTTGGTATTTGCGTTAGTTGTAAAGTTTTGCTGGTTGCAATGTAATTATTATTTCCAATTAAGGGTAATATAGTAACCATGCATGTTCCCGGACGAGACGTACAAGCATGGGACATGGTTTACGGGCGGTGGAGCGAATCCAAATCCAGTCCAGGCGGCAACGCAACGTCAACTACGGCACAAAATTCCCACTCGGGAGGTTGATCCATCGTCATTTTCAACTTTATGTATCATTACTTGTTTATAATAATTGCCACATTAATAATTTACTCATCGGCCTCGCCCTTTCTATAGATAATCAATAGATTCATTTACAAATTTTAGCAAAGAAATTAAATTTTTTTATTCTTGACTTACTTTCTTCTTTTAGGTTCCATCTGACTTGTATAACTGAAAAGCGATAAAAAGTAGTTCTTGATTTATTGATATTTGTATACTGAAGAAATTGATGAAAAGTGATCCTTTTACTTTTCGTTGTATGAAAATCTAAAATCTTTATCTTCATTAGATGATGTAAGATAATGTTACAGATGATCGTTTATGGTATCGAGATTGAGTGGAAGTTAAGAGTGGGTGTGTCTGACAAGTGAATGTTTGAATTTCAAAACTATCGGAATTGGATGATGGTATAAAATTACAATATATTAATTTTATAGATAGTATATCCATTTAAAAAAAAAAAATGATATATCGATATATAAAATGATGATTTTAAATTCTTTTAAATATAAAGATAACCACAGATAAAAAACACTTTCTCTTACTCTACGATTTCCTATAAATTCTCTCGCTATACCAAATTTTTGTATACCTAATCAAGTGGCGAAAAGTCAGAGCTGAACAGTCCAACCTGACATCTTCCCCATGCCCTCCTCCCGTTCACCTCGCCATCCAAGATCCACAGGGACTCCCTTCGGATTCACGTTCGCCGCCCTCCCCCGGCCGATGATGCCATTCCCTCACCCATCGATCTCCGTGTGACCTCCCGGTTTGCCGGGGTTCGGGTTTGGCCCGTGAGGGGTAAGCACGTCATATCGATGATCATTCGCGGATAAGGAAACGTCACGCGCTCTCGGAGATCAAAGTCCAATTTCAAAGGTGGAGCACACAGACTGGGCAATCCCTCCAGCACCCACGGACCACCGCCGCCACCTCCACCTCCAGTTCAAAAACCAAACACCCTGAGATCCAAAGCTCCGAGTTCCGTCCATGAGGAGGGCATTGCTCTTTTCTGTTGTGTTCGTGCCGCTCTTTGGTCCCGTCAATGGTAGTAGATATGGAGCGTACGCCCCGGACGTTTTCCCCGCTGTCGGCGGCCCT
Organism: Cymodocea nodosa; assembly: GCA_036874045.1. NCBI lineage: Eukaryota > Viridiplantae > Streptophyta > Magnoliopsida > Alismatales > Cymodoceaceae > Cymodocea > Cymodocea nodosa. The sequence continues at coordinate 19,772,088 of CM072339.1, read as the reverse complement.
GTTTTGCCTCCTCCTCCTTTCCAGCCGATTTCTCTGCCTCCAGCAGCAATGGCGTCCTTATCGTCTCCTACGGGTGAGAGTGGAATCGGAGTACTCCTGCTCGTGTCGTTCTTCACTTTTTGTGGGTTGTTGAATAGGAAATTATGCTTTTTCCTTTTTTGTGAGTGACGGTGTTTGAAGGTGGGATTTTTGTGGATTATGGTCCACCTCCATTCAGCAGCATTCTTAGTTACGCTTGTTTGTCAAAATTTTATTTTCTTTGGTTCAATAGCTAATTTTTGGATCTCTATCCAAAGATTGCATAGTTAACTGCTTTCTCTCACTCTTACTAAAGCCTTATGACTACAGTCAATAGTGATTTTACTGTTTATTCATCCTTTTCAGGAATGCAGGTCATAGCACTTAATCAGTCCCGTCATCTAGATAACAAATTAGTTCTGGCGGTTGCCTTATCTTCTGCTGCTGCTGTTTTAATCACTTTGTCTCTGTGTTGCCTGTGGGTTTACTGGGGGAAGAAACGGATAATGTCTGGTTCAAAGAATGATCATGCTGCAGGTGCCTCCTCAAGGCTTATCATGCCATTTACCTTGTTATGAATTTATTCTATGACACCTATTTTCTTGTTATTGTCTGATAATTTGCTCACACCGGCCTTTATATTCTGCAATTTATCTAGATTCGGTTAAAGGGCTTGCACTGGCTCCAATCATTGGCAAATTTAACTCCTTGAAGTCATCAGGCAATAAGGGATCTGCCGCAGCTTTGGAGTTTAAATTATTAGAAACAGCCACAAACAACTTCAGTGATAGCAATATCTTGGGAGAAGGTGGTTTTGGTTGTGTATATAAAGCTCGTTTAGATGAGGGTACAATGGTTGCTGTCAAGAGACTAGATGATAGTGGGGCGGATTGTGAAAAGGAATTTGAGGTACCATAATGAAAATGAATTGCATTTATAGATCCATTATTACTTTTAGAATACTTGCGACCTGCAATTGACAAAAAAATCGACATTGGTTGCAGAATGAACTGAACTTACTGAGCCCAATCCAGCATCCAAACATAATTTTACTTTTGGGTTATTCTGTTTATTCCCGAACAAGATTTCTAGTCTACGAATTGATGCAAAATGGATCTCTAGAAACACAGCTACATGGTAGGTTTAGTCATTTACCTGATTGAGCCATTGTACATGGGGCATGTAGTAACATTTTATCGAAAGTAACATTTTATCGAAACTACATGTTCTTTTAGGAGACACACATGGTTCAGCTTTAACCTGGCATATTCGAATGAAAATTGCCCTTGATATAGCAAGGTACAATTACATACTTTTTTAATTGTAAACGTCAGTCTTTCATGATGAACATTGCCTAGATTTATTTAATCCTGCATTCCGTTGATTGCCTCTAATTATTTCTCAACAGAGGCCTAGAGTACCTTCATGAGCATGTCAATCCCCCTATAATCCATAGAGATCTGAAATCATCCAACATTCTTCTGGATTCTAACTTCAATGCCAAGGTATCACTACTTTTTCCAATGAAATGCTGTGCTTGATATTTTATTTCTTTATAAAGTTCCCTTTTATTTTTTCCACTTCGAATTGTTTTTGATCACAGATATCTGATTTTGGGCTTGCTGTAAGCCAAGAAGACCAAAAAAAGGGCAATTTCAAACTTTCTGGTACCCTAGGCTATGTTGCTCCAGAATACCTTCTTGACGGTATATACAGACGTACCTTTTCCTCTCAAATCATTCTTACTGCAAGTTGTGCTACTAGAAATCATCCCTTCATAATGATGGTTGATAAGAGCGGTTTGGATTTCACGTTAATGCTAGCTTTTGTAAGGGAACACTCTTCGTATCATCTTTCAGGTAATCTCACTGAGAAAAGTGATGTCTATGCTTTTGGAGTTGTTTTATTGGAGCTTCTTTTGGGGAGGAAACCAGTAGAGGAAGTGGCACATTCACAATGTCAATCTTTGGTCGCATGGGTACGCGTAACTTATGATTTGTGCAAAAAATATGATGCTGTTGCCAATTTGCTTATGGAGATTGTTTATCTGATAATTCACCACTTGTACATTTGATGCAGACCATGCCTCACGTCACTGATAGAACAAAACTTCCAAATATTGTGGCTCCTGTGATAAAAAATACGATGGACTTAAAACACCTATATCAGGTACTCTTAGGTGGAGAAGCCAATTCTTGTTTACTTGGTGGTTCATTAGGAGACCTGGTTTTCTGCAGTTTTAACGAAGAAGCAATATGTCCTGTGTAGGTTGCTGCAGTAGCTGTACTATGTGTACAACCCGAACCAAGCTACAGGCCCTTGATCACTGATGTTCTGCACTCCCTCACCCCCCTTGTTCCAATTGAGCTTGGTGGGGCACTTAGGGTTTTGGAACCATCATCAAATGCTAACTGCCGCGAGAATTGACATCCTTGATTGCTGCAGTTGTTAATCGATACATTTGGTTTAATTACCAGATCCTGAAATTCCAAGTTTCTGGTACCAATCAAAATGCCAGAGATCACATACTGAATTTAGGAATGTGGTTTCCCTTGAGGCTCCCCCATCGTTATTTCTGTTGATTATTTCCCTTGGGGGTAGAATTGATGAGAGATTTAGAGCTAGCTTAGCTTCAAGGAAACCTTGTTCCCTTTTCTAGGTGTAAAAGGTGAATTGGAATCACGTTCATCTATGATTCAAAATTCGGAATGTGGAGAATGTTAGTTATGCAACACCATGTTTATAATTTTGATGACCAACACCTTTCCCACTTAACTTCCTGATTCCTAGATTCCGAGTTTCATCAGCTCAGTTTCACCCAACAGAATCAAGATTTACCAACTGCATTATTAAGAGAACAATCCGGCTGCATTGTAGATCATGATCCTTTCCCTGTCATATAGATATTTATGAATGTAAAAAGGAACAGATGTGTGTTGTAGTTCGAACCTTTTCAATTTCATCGTCACGCTCGGATACTGGGTCGTTTCATTCATGCACATTCCCTCCTGTGTGGATGCATTTTTACAATATTAATTATAAAGAAGCATCTTTCCACCTTATGATCGTTATTTGAATAGTTGAAAATAACTAAATTGATAAATATATAAATTCAAAGATACGAAACACTTTTTTTTTTTCATTTCAACTGTTTTGTGTTAATATATCAATATTTATTTAACTAAGAAATTCATGATGAGACTGCATAAAAATAAATATCAAGTTCATCCCCAATGAATCGAATATGCAGTTTTTTTTTCAAAAAGAATAAAATATTTTCTCCTTTTTCACAAATAATATAAATTTTTTGAATATTTATTATATAATATATTGAACATTTTTGGAAAATCGAAAGGTTTCTGGGCCCCACCGGACCTACCTCAAAATATGACTTACATACGACAAAAGATTCTCAAAATTTTTGTGCTATATATGTTCCGTTTTAATTGATTATTACGTTAAATATGGCAAAAAATTCTCAAAACTTCCAAGTGTATGAAGCGTTGTATGTACATACAATTGTAGACTATTAATTAATTATAATAGTTTAATTTTAAAAAAAAATCCAATTTATAATTTTAATTTCAATAAACGTGAAATAAAATCATTATCATTCTGATAAAAAAAACCTCTCAGACGTCCACGTCTCATACAAAAAATACACATTATATGATACATGGTGGCCACTCCGCCTCCTCTCCGCGAACCCCGACTCCATTCGACACTCGTCCTCTCCCTCCATCCCACCTTGTTGACACTTGCCCAGATCAGATCCCCACGGAACCCGACGGCCACGCGGGAACGGAGATTTGGTTCAGGCGGAGGGAGATATGCCGGTTGGTTCGAGGCGTACCGGCGCGTGCCTGAGGTACACCCTTGTTCTATTGGCCGTGGCTTCCGCTCTCTACGCCTCCGTGCCTGCAACCTACTGGAGGATTAGGGGAGGTGCTTCCGGCTCGTCGTGCCCTCCTTGCGCCTGCGATTGCCCTCCACCGCTGTCCATTGAGAAGATCGCGCCCGGTGAGTTTGTGTGGGGTGGGTTCTGGGGCATCGCGGGTGTGAATTCGGTTTTTGTTCTTGTGTTTTCTGTTGGGAAAATGCGTGTGGCAATGGGAGGAGTCTGGAAATCGGACGACCCGATTGGAGTACCAATGGCTTCCTCTTTGGTTTTGAGGGGGAAGCAGGAGCATTACTGGCTTGTTTGCTTCATTGGTTAATTTAGTTGCTTTCTCTTTCTAGCCATCCTTCTGGAGATACTGTTAGAAGGTAATGAGATCAGATGATCATGAGAAGACCTAAAATGTGCATGGAATTTTCCTAAAAATGAAATTCAAACTCGGGTTAGATTAAAAAGGCCCATGTACTCGTTGAAGTCAGGACTTACATGTCGTTGATAGAGAAATTGCACGACTGACCAAGCGAAGAAAAATAATTGGTGACAATTCTGTACTTTTAGAAAACACTACCGGACTTTTGGAGATGAGTACATTGGTATAGGTCCTATAAGGTTTTTCTTTGTATCTGTTGAACGTTAGGTTGACGTTTAGTGCTCAATTTTATCTTTCATTGATCTGCTATCATACTGCGTGCATTTTGAGTACTTCCATTTTTAGTGATGAGAAATGAGAATACCAAGATAGGTGGCTAGTAATAGTATAAAAAATAAGTTAAGAAATCATTTAATCCAATATAAGGTAAGAGTTACATTTATTGAAGTATAAAATAAGGATAAACCTTCTAAGATGTTTTGATCATATCCATGGAAGACCTATAAATGTGCATATATGGAAAGAAGAATGATTTATTTAGGTAAAATTAAGAGGTAGAGGAAGACCAAAATTATTTGACTAGAACTTAAAAGTAGTGAAAAAAATTAAAAATTACATAATTCAACAGAAGATTTGTAATGGATAGAAATAACTGGAGGAAAATAATTCACGTAATTGATTCCATATAGTGAGATCAAGGCATTGATTGTTTTCTGCTTCTGTTGTAGGATATTTCCATACTTTGCTGCATTTATCCCTCCTTTCATCCTAATTTTCATTCTTTCTTCATTTCTTGGCACTGACGTATTTTCCTTTTCCTTTCTACTGGTTTTCTGCAGGTCTTCTCAACCTCTCTGTTCCAGGTAATACAGTAATCCACAAGTCTTCCACCTGACTGCTTTTGTATTAGTATTTTCTTGAACATATTTTGGATTAGTTTTTATGCTACAGAACAATTTCTTATGACCATAACAGCATATGGACCTCTAGCAAAGTTGGTCAGTTATTCCCACTTTTAAGTGTAAAAACATATCCAAGACGTGCACCTTGTCCTACCAAAGAATTACAGTAACTTCTTAAGATGCAAATTCTGATTGTGAAACATGGGAAAGCTTGTTCTCACCAAGCATCTCACTTCATTCCAACTTCTAGCTTTCTTATTGCCAAAATAACTTCCTTGCTTGTTCCTCTTTTTATATGCTTTTGTATGTTTCACTCACCGAAGTATGAAGTAGTTACCAATCCATATTTTTGATATGAATAGATTGTGGCAAAGATGACCCTGAGATGAGCAAAGAGATGGAGAAGCAGTTTGTAGACCTCTTAGCAGAAGAATTGCGGCTGCAAGCAATTGTTGCCCAGGAAAACAGCCGACACACGAATTTAACTCTTGAGGAGGCAAAACGATCAGCATCTCACTATCAAAAGGAGGCAGAGAAATGCAATGCTGCAACAGAGACCTGTGAAGAAGCTAGAGAGCGTGCTGAGGCAACTCTGAGATATGAAAGGAAGGTGACGGCTAAGTGGGAGAAAAGAGCTCGTGGATTAGGTTGGAAGGAGGAGAGATAATAAGCAGAGAAGTCACCCCATGATTTCATGTAAGTCACCGTTGTTCTATAGGTCAGTTAGTATAATAGGGGAAACAAAGATTAAAAGAAAATTTCCTGTCTGTAACATTCTCTTTGCTTTGACGAACTTTCTTTTCCCTGGCATTACATGAAATATGTTAATCTGCGTGATTTTTGCAGCTCTTATTTTTCAATCGAGGAGTTGCTTATTACTCTTGATTGTAATGAATTAGATGCAATCGTTTTTTCTTCTATAGAAGCCAGCTTTTATTCATGGCAGTCGACCAACAGTGCCTTCGCTGGGTTCTTTATGATGTTTTGTGAGATAAGTTATCTGAGAAGAAAGCAATGCATCTCACTATTAGCTCTTTCGGTCTATCGTCCCGTGTGATGCATCTCTAGCATTTGGTACATGTATCTATATTGTTATTAAAGTAAGAGGATGGAGAAGAAATAGATTGGATGTTGTCAACATTTGATCTAAAAAAGTTCACACATTTCTCTATAAATTTAATGAATAGTTGTTTAATATTAAGAATGGAAAAAACATGGAAAGCATAAGAGAAAAAAATTGGAAGTGAAAGAACATGAGAGACGAAAAAAATAAAGAAGGAAAATTGAAAGAAAGGAAAAACATGTTAAAGAGAATTTGCCATTTATATGAAACATTTTATTTACATTTTACTTGTGATGTTTCATACTATTTATTAAGATTGTCTACACCTTCTCATCATTTTAAAAAAATGCTTACAAGAAAGAGCAATTCTTGTCATGGAATCGCCATTGATTTGCCTCCGAGGCAAAACTAGGGAGTTTTGGAAGATCCCCCAGTCAAAGAACACCATGCACAATGTTATAAAAATCATTAAAATTAAAGCATATGACAGTCTGGAAATGCCAATTATTCTCGTTTGTATTTTTCCTTATTTGTTGAGCACAAAAAATAACTACAACTGCATCCCAATAAACAAGGGTAGGTTATCGACCAGGGTGTCTGCGACTTCCATAAAACAGCTTTCCACCAACTCACTAGCATATGCTGCCCCGGATTATTATTTACAAAGCCATGCATGATACCATCCTTGGGTTTTCCCTTTTTTTTTTGTTATTTTATGCTTAAACCCCTGACCACAGGTCTTCTTTGATTTCGCAAATGTAGCACATACGTGCTTCAATTGAATAATGAATTACTCCCAATGTCTCCTCCGTCCATTGAAATGCTCTGTTGATCCTGCATCACAGTGATCATGTGTTCAATGCAGAATTTATAGATTGAAAACATTTCTCATGAATTTACGCCTATCACAATGAAGGCTTGCCAAGTGATTTTCAGGTTTTAATTTGAGAAAACAGCAAATTACCTGTTTAACTAGAGAATTAAGTAAAATTTCAAATGAATCATGCGCATTTGAATCGTACCCACTGAGATCAGTAGGCTCCATGATGTAATCACCAATGAATTTTATCTGATTATATGCTGCAGACCTCTCCAAATCATTGGTCTGTCGAAGGGAAGTACTGCCGAAATTTAGTTGGTCTATGCTATTGCTCTGAGTCTCATGGCTGGGAGCATCACTTCTGCATCCATCCCTAAGGCCATTATCAGGGTTGAATGATGAAATTGGTTCGTGGGTCTGATCCCGTCCCTGATTTGAATTGCTTGCGCTTCCGATATCTGCCAGCTGAACATGTGGGCCTGTAGGTGTGTTCCGACCGCGCCTGGAAAATGGATTGGCTTGAGTTTGGAGGAGATCTCCTCCGGTCGTAGGATCAGACAATAGTTGGGACACAACTGTTTTGTTAGAAGAAGTTGGGTTGCACCCTATATCTGAAGATGGTGGTAGATTTCCACGGCAATGGAAGCTATTCAGCATGCAGTCATATCTTCCCCATGCTCCGGTATAATATTCACCAGGATCAGAAAGTCGTGAACAAGTTCCAGCATTCGCTCCCAAAGAATCCGAGCATAGTGGAGTCAATCTATCGGAACTATTGATAGCAGTTCCATTGGATTCCTTCTGTTGCTGCTGCGACGATTGGAAGTTGTTGGTCGCACCAAATAATGAATAGTTGGCGTTGCTAAGAGCACGCTTCACATCTGAAAAACTAGTGGCGAAGGTGGTATTTGATTCAAGCGTTGGCTGGCAACATTTCACCTGACTGGTACTAAATGTAGGAGGCATCATCCCCTGATTGAAGCTTCCCCGTCGGATACTGGACGGGTTAACGCATGGAAACGCCCCGAAGCCCTTGGTGGGAAGGCTTGGGTTCTTGTGCGCGTGGGAAGTCAGATCAGGAAATCCATAAGAAGTTGGACTGTTCAAGCTCCCAGACCTTCCACCTCGTTGGATGGATGCAAGAGTGGGTAGCTGTCCGTATCCTCCTGCAAATTGTCAACAATTCCATAAGCCATGGGATGGGATGAAACGATGAGAACAATGCAACAGGTTCTTTACCTTCGAAAGCAGCCATGGCATTAGCTTGTTGGCTTGTAGCGTTACTGATCTTCTTCAACAGCTGTCTATACTTCTGCGATAAAGAAAAATAACTGTCAGCAGATCGGACTTGAGAATGGTCTACGACAAATCGGCGTCTACTCGAGGGCTTGCCTGAAGATGGCTTGCAACGTTTTCCCTTGTGAGATTTTCACCACCCATAAGCTCAAGTATCTTCTTTGGCACAGCTTCTACAACATCAAAAAAGCTGTGTTGATCAGAGGTAATCAGATATTAACGCTAAGATGTCAAGATTCCTGGTAACGATGACACAACACACTCACTATCGATTCCCAAATAATCGACAGCCTCGACGAATTTCCGATGCAAGTCACCGGCCCAGATGATTCTCTGCTTCTTCTGGGTGGATGCGTCTTCGTTTTCCTGACCGTTCTCTTCAGACTCATATTCATCTTCCCCATTTTGATCTTTCCTCTTTCTGCCACCAGGTCTTACACTCCGATCAAGGGGGATTCCACTTGCGTCCCGGCCCTCGCTAGTTTCGGTATTAGCTTGGGTGGACTTGACACGACCTTTGTTGCCGGATTTCCTCCTCCTGATGACATGCTGCCAAATGTTCTTGAGCTCTGTAATTCGAACGGGCTTCACAAGATAATCGCATGCGCCATGAGTTATCCCTTTCATCACTGCTTTGGTGTCATCGTTTGCTGAAAGCACTGCAACCAGGACGTTAGATGAGAATTTGTTTTTCTCAGAAGAAAAAAATAAATCGTTCATTCCTGGAGAGGCAAAGGAACAAAAGGGCTGGTTTTCCTAAAGGCGACAGAACCGCACGTGTTAGGTAGGAGAATTTTTGGAAAGAACAAGATGATTTAGCCCTGCAATCAAATATGGTCGACCCATTTCATATAACAATGTGCCAAGACAGATACACGGGAAAACCCAATCGGTGTACTAAACTCACTAATGACAGGAAGGTCCATTTCAAGACCCACGATCTCCAAAAGCTTGAATCCATCTATGTCAGGCATATGAACATCGCTGATAACAATATCAAACTCATCCTTGTTCTCCCTCAGCAGCTTCAAAGCACTTTTTGCTTGATTGGTGGTTGTCACTGCAAAATCAGTAATTTGTCCAACCGGAAACGGAGAAGTTCAGAGATGATGATGGAAGCAAGAATCTCATTCATGGGTTTCAAACAAACATAACTACAAACTATGAAGCTTCAAACAAGAAACCAAGAAAAAAAAGGATAAGAACAAGGAGAGAGGCCAGACCATGGTATTCGCAGCGGAGAAGCAACTTCTCGAGAACCTTGAGGCAAGCTCTACTGTCGTCGACGGCGAGAACACGCATCCCCACAGGAAATCGATCGCTGGGTTCACCACCACTACCATGATAAGAACGTTTATTACCCTCCTGTGTCTTTTCGACGGTCATCCTTCACCACCAATGTTTGTTTCCACCACCGTCAGACCCAGAGGCGAGGCCTTTGCCGATAGTCAATCTCTGCTCTCCGTTGCCATCCTAATCGATTCCCCCAAGACACTCATCAAGTGCTTGTTTCCACCTGAAAGACAACAAATCCAACCCAATTGAGAAAAAGACGCAAGGGACAAGAAAGATTGCGACTTTGAGGTTCTGGGTTGGCGATGGTACCATCGCGCCGTCGGGATGAATCGAAGAGAAGGGTTGTGGGTTTGACAGGAAGGAACGTTTTGGTGTTGGAGTCAAATAAGGAAAGCAACCCAAGAGAAAAGGAGAGTGTGAATTCACATATGTGGATTGCTCGGAATATGCTAAGCCATGTAATTGTTTCTTTCCTTTTCTATCTTCCGCTTCTCAAATTACCATTTTAATAAAAAAGCACCATAACTGTAATCACGTCTTTACCTTTCACTATTGTTTTATTTGGTATGTTTTCAAACTATGCCAATCAGAAAGAATCACATAATTTCACAGAATCCTCTCGGAAGAGAGAGAGAGAGAGAGAGAGAGAGAGAGCGATAACGAAGACCCCGAGCAAGAATTCAAGTATCCGGCTTGTTGTCTTTTGCGCGCGACAGGTTTGGTAAGTATTGATGCGGCGGATCTTAGTTAATGCCCTGCTATTTTTGGACTCTCCATGTTGAATTACCACAATAAAGGCTCCTCCTGCCTGCTGGACGATGGAAACTTCGCTGTCGGACTTTGACAACGAGAAGACCTGTGATGGTGACGCCAGTTCCTGAAGAGACCCCACCAACTTTGGATGTGGCACCGGTGGAAAACCTCATCTACCACTGGAGTGCAGCGGAGATTCCATCTACCCACGTCCATTGCTTGGATGATCTAAATCCTAGAAGTGACAAATTTGAGTCACCGCGGTTCTATCTGTGCAGTCTAGAAATCGGGAAAAAAGGAGAATACCACATTTCAAATTTGATATATATATTTTTTAATTTAAAAAAATCAAAATTGCGTTCCGACAATCATCGCATCATTTCCTCCCGTCTCTCCCTCGAGAAACCATTGGAAAAATCGCTCGAAATCCCTCCTCTCTCCTGTAGAATGTGCCCGCTCGCCTCTCCCCTGTTTGACGATCTTCGTCCGAGTCTGCTTGTGCCGACGTCGAGCTTCCCTCTTCACCCATGTGTCTCATCTTCCCTCTCCAAAACCTTGGATCGGCTCCCTTGTCACCCTTGAATTGACGAACGAAAAACGTTGACGACGAGAAATTCCTGTTTTGTGGGTTGGGCTTCTTTTCTTCTAGGTAGAACATAGTTAAGTTTCCCCTTCTGCCACCGAAACGTCGTTGTACTTGGAGGAGACAAATATAGTTGAATGATCGGTTTTCTGTTGAAGAATTAAATCTCACTTCCTGATCAATCACAAGGAGTAAAGGAGAGCGCAACAATACTTGCTTATTTCCATTTCTCGATCATCGATTCCTAAGTATGGGTTCACAGATAAAAAAACAATTGGTGGAAATTTTAAAATGAAACGGGAAAAGAAAGTTAAAAAATTCAGTACATTTGAAATTTTCTTCTCATCATTTTTGAACTGGACAAACACTCCGTCGGCAACTTTAAACCAAGGTGCAGTTTTTCTCCTTCTTTCGGCTTCGGTGAAAGCCCAGCTCCGGAGTGCCTCCTGTACAGATCGTCTGGGAGTGCTACAGCATCCTGCAGTTGGAAGAACAGGAAATTTAGGTGGGCATTAAATTAACCAGAGGGAGGGCTGTGCAGTTGCAGAAGTATCCACACCCACCCAGAAAGGCAGAAGCCCAGCATCCAACTTCCCATCAATAAGATGGTCCTACCGTAGCTGTTCTGTAGCCCGCAGCGTGTGTTCTTCTTGACATGCGGATTGCCGCCTCGAGTGATGGCCTTTGGATCTTATGCCTACTCCAATCAAATTCATGAGATTTCTTATTATTATTATTATTATTTTGAAAAACAACAGTGGAGGGAGGATAGTTTCGCTTCTTCTTCTTTCATAGAATACCTGTAAGTTTCGAACCTTGAATTTACGATAAAAAAATATAAGAAATCCTTTAACCACATCTTGATATACGATCTTATGTGCCAGAATTTTACTTGTTAATGCTGCTGCGTATTGTTGTCTAAGATAAAACACTGGTCAGATTAGAGTGACCTGCAAATAAACGAAACCTTGCTGATCCACGATGTAAATGGGTTGGATTTGATCTGTTAATCTGATGCAAGGGCATCAATTTTATCTGTCTACACGTTACCGTGCCTCTTAATTATTTAAAGCATCTCTTTACATCCTTCAATCTATTTTAATGTTGTAAATAACATATTTTATAATTTCATCATTATTATTTATTATAAATATTAAGTATTTAAAAGTTTTTACATGAGAGAGTAAATGGAGTCGGTGCCTGCAGTGCACACTACGGGCGCCCCGTCCCATTGTATTCATTACGCCCGAGCAACACCGTTAAATCCCGAGCCCTGAACCACGCACCCCCGCCCCATCGCCTGCACCCGCTCCACTTCGACACCACGTGCCCTAAACTACATACACCCCCACCGACGGTCAATGCCCACGGCAACAGCTCGCAGCTTTCTGACGTCCCAGTCACCCGACTGTAAGATGACGTCCTTGCCGTAAGATGACGTATAGTTTCTACTGTATTTTCTGTCACGTTCTTTTTATATTCTGACTTTCATATATTTGGTTATAGATCTACCGTTTAAAGGATTTGATTAATTGTACAAATAAAATGTTAAAAGTATCTTAAAGAGCCTGACGAAGAGATACATTTCTATATTAGGGTGTAAATCCTTTTGTTCACCCCTCTTTCAACCTTGCTCTTGATCACAAATTCGATGATGATCCTCACATGGTATTAGAACATTCGGCGATAGATTACGTTCGTCTTTTGGTGTCCTCTTTTCAATGAGATCTTCTTCATCGTTAATTTGATTGAGGTGGCTTTTTCTCTCGAACAGCTAAATCCTTCAATATTTCGGTCGGAGTGTCTCTGATCTTGTTGCTTGGTGCCTTGTCACTCCAGAATCTTTCGATTCTTGTTGATCTTGAACAGATTTGATCAAGTCGAGATTGCATTTTCTTGCATCAGTACTTTCGTCTTTCTGATTTTTCGTCTCTTTACGGAGAATATCGAATCTAGTGAACATGTTATCAGCACAGTGATAGGAGTTCATCAATATTATGATGATCCTTAATATATTACCAATTCAGAAAGCGTTGTGATAGTTAGTAAAAAATTGAACAGAAGTAACAATATCTCATGGAGTCTGTTATGACAATGGTTCTCAATGTTAGAAATAAGTTAGGGTTCATTGACAGAACCATCGATTAGTTGCCTATCAGAATCGATCCTAAGCTACACCATCAGTGGAGACGATGCAATGACATGGTTATTACTTGGCTCGTGTGCAATATTGAATCAGATATTGCTGAAGGCGTTTCGTATTTGGATACTGTTAGGGAGATAATAGCTTTAGTTCAATAAACATGTGAAGAATTTTTGAGTTGAAACATGAGATATCTCAGTTAAAATAGGGACAAGCTAATGTTGTATCTTATTTCGCTAAAACTAAAATCATTGTGGGACCAATTAGCTCTTCATTAACTTGAGTTACAATATGGATGTGCTACATCGGGAAAACAGTTAGATAGGAAAGAGCAAGAAAAAGTTATGCAATTCCTAATGAGATTAAACGAAACATGTTTAGCGCTCTTCGTGGACAGATTTTGTTGATGAGTCCACTACCATGACTCAGTAAGGTGTATAGCCTAGTAATTCAAGAAGAAAAGCAAAGGACTTTTGTTCATTCAACAAATACTTCAAAAAATTTAGCAATGGTTGCTAACCGAAATTCAACACAAAATTTCAGAAATAATGATAAAGGAAAAGACACAAATAATGCAACTAGAGGTAACAAGAAGTTATATTGCACCCATTGTGAAAATAGTGTGGACACACTAAGGAGCATTGTTATTGGATGAGAGGATTTCCACCTAGACATAAGTTGCATAGGGTGTTCCTAGGAAGACAAAAGGCTACTGAGAATAAAGCAATTTATGCTCACAATGCTGCAAAAGAATCAGAGAATGCATCTAAAAGCATTTCAGTACCAAATCTTAGTAAAGAATAGTATGAACAACTAGTTTCCCTTCTAAATAGTGTCAACGTCAGTTAATCTGAAGTTAAAGCAATTGCAAGTATAAATTCTTGTTTAGCATTTGTTTATGGTGCAAATGTTGCTAAAGTTGTTATTGCATTTTTTACTTCATCTACAAAGAATGTATAGATAGTTGATTCTAGAGCTATAGATCACATGTGTTGTAGCTTAGAAGTCATTCTTAATGGTTCCAGAACACGACATGCACAAATAGTAAAATTACCTAATGGTGTTACAACACAAGTTAATTCAATTAGTGTTGTAAATATTTCAAGAAAATTATGGTTAAAGGAATTTTTATTTCTACCAAAATTTGAGTTTAATCTCATGTTAGTTACCAAATTAATAGAACAATTAAATTGCCATGTTGATTTTCTATGTGATTTGTATATAATCCAGGACCTACAAACGAAGGAGTAGATTGAAGTCGTTTAAGAGAGTCTACGAATTGTACATATTGGTGCCAGATCAACGTAATGAAGGAAGTATTGCTGCTGTTGTTATAAATCAGATTTGGCATTCTAGGTTGGATCATGCTTCTATTGGTGTTATTTCTCAAATTCCTCATATTAGTTTTAATAGAATTCAGAAAAAAGAAACTTGCGACATATGTCATATAGCAAAGTTTCAAAAACCCTCTTTCCCTGTTAGCACTAGTAAAAGTAACAATATTTTTGATCTCCTGCATTGTGTTACATGGACATTTCTCATGAGGCATGAGGATGAAACTTATATTGTTCTTAAGAATTTCTTCTCATTAGTTGAGAATCAATTTCATAGCTTAGTTAAAGTTGTAAGAAGTAATAATGGAAGCGAGTTTTTATCTTCTAAGTTACAAAGCTTATTTGTTGAGAAAAGGATTACTCATCAAACATCTTGTGTGTATACTCCACAACAAAATGATATTGTGGAGAGAAAACACAAGCATTTACATAATATTCGATGAAAAGTCACCTTTACAAATTATGCTTAGTAAAGTCCCTGATTATGATCATTTGAGGAACTTTGGGTGTTTAGCTTTTGTAGCCAATACTAATGTGAAAAATAAATTTAACGCAAGAGCAATCAAAGTGTGTTTTCCTAGGGCATCCCTATGAGAAGAAAGGATATAAACTTTATGATTTGGAAAGAAAGGATTTTTTCATTTCTAGAAATGTGACATTTTGTGAAGATATATATCAATTTTCCACTGTGAATATAGTTGATGATAGGGATGTGGTTTTCCCTTTACTTGAGAAAAATTACACATGGCCTTTTGCTATAGAGGATCCTAGCACTTTTTTAATGGATGGTCCAATTAATATGGAATCTGAGCATTCACATCAAAGCACTTAGGATATTCCTAATGCATGTGATACTAGAAATGATGTAGAGAATATTCTACTTGATGGTTCATATGCTGTAGAGGAAGTCAACCCTACAAAGCTCGTAAATGTTGGACCTATTGAAACTATGGATCTCATACAAGATTCTATCAGGAGGTCAAATAGGTTGACCTCTACTCCCAAATATTTGCATGATTACATATGTTCCAATGTTTCATCTAGCAAACGTGCATTATCAAATTATATATCTTTGGAGAATTTAAGTTCTAATCATAGATCATATTTTACTACTTTATATGATGTTGTTAAGTCGTACACGTATGATCAAGCAAAGGGACAAAAGGAATGAGATGATGCAATGGCAACTAAACTAAAAGCTTTGGGAGACAACAATACATGGAGTATTGTTGATCTACTAGAGGGCAAGAAAACAATTGGCTGCAAATGGGTGTATAGAATCAAACAGAAATTAGATGGATTTATAGAGCATTTCAAAGCAAGGTTGGTAGCTAAAAGATACACTTAGCAAGGAGAATATGATTATAATGAGAATTTCGCACTAGTTGCAAAGTTAGTTACTCTACATACTATTTTAACCATTGTTGCTAAAAGAAGTTGGAAATTACACCAACTAGATGTGAACAATGCATATCTTCATGGAGACCTTCAAGAAGAAGTGTACATGGAGTTGCCATCAAACATTCAGATGTAGATTATGGACTGTTTACAAAAGGAATAGGTGACTCTTTTATTGGAATATTGGTATATGTTGATGACTTGTTGATTGCAAGTAGTGATGAAAGAAGTATAGGGAACTTGAAGGCAAACTTAAATAGGAAATTCAAATTGAAAGATCTAGGCATCCCAAAATACTTCTTAGGAATCGAAATTGCAAGATTAGAGGAGGGAATTTGTGTGACTTAACACAAATATGCTTTAGATCTACTTAAAGATGTAGGTATGCTAGGTTGTCATATTGCTTGCATGCCTATTATTAACACTTTAAATACCAATTTACAGTCTCCAACATTACATAATCTAAGCACGTATAGATAATTGATTGGTAGATTAATCTACCTAACAATCACCTAATTAGATATAACGTTTGTGGTACAACACTATAGGTAGTTCATGTAATGCCCTACCAAGATATATTTAGAAGGAGTTATGCATATATTATGGTATATAAAGGGGACTTCAGGTTAGGTTATACTTTTGAAGAATGAAAGCTCAACAAACTTAAGAACATTTTGTGACTCAGATTGGGCAAGTTGCCCAATCTCTAGAAAATTTGTCAGTAGATATTGCATATTTTTGGGAGGGTCATTAATTTTATGGAGATCTAAGAAATAGTCCACAATTGCTAGGTTTTTTGTAGAAGTTGAATTAAGATCTCTTGTAGACATAATTAGTGAAATAATCTAGTTATAGAAATTAATGCAAGACCTGTAGTTCATAGTTTCTATACCTATTAGTCTACAATGTGACAATATTGTAGCCATGCAGATTGCCAAAAATCTAATCTATCGTCAAAGGACTAAACACATTGAAATCAACTACCATTTTATACAAGAAAGGGTATTAGATGGAACCATCCAATTGGAACATGTTAGAACAAAGGACCAACCAATCGATGTGTTGACAAAGCCCATTCCTCAATCTATATTACAGAGATTCATTAGTAAACTACAGATCATTAACATTTTCTCCTCTAGTTTAAAGGGGAGTGTAAGATGACATACAATTTTTATTGTATTTTCTGTTACACCTCTTTTTCATTCTTTGTGTGACTTTCATGTACTCGATCATGGATCTATCATTTAAAGGATCCGATTAATTGTACATATAAAAGGTTAAAGTATCTCAAGGAGCTTGATGAAGAGATACATTTCTATTAGGGTGTAAATCCCCTTGTTTGCCCCTCTTTGCATAATGTATAGAATAATACTTGACAAATATAGGTTGATCCCACAAGGATTGATTAATGATTGTTTATGCTCAACTTAACTCTAATTATTTATTAAAATCACAATTTTAATTTCCTTTTAACTACTATGGAGTAACTTAAATTATGTTCTTACTATTGTAAACACAAAATATACATGCAAAACCTTATATTCATGCAAACACACAACAATCGTATACATAAGCATAAACATAAACATAAACATAGATTTTTAGATAATTAACATATGATGTTCAATTATAATATAATTAGCATACAAAATAAAGTGAAACAAAGAAAAAGAGAAAAGGGTCGAACACCTAATCCACTATAATAGTCACTTTTCTTTCGATCATTGCTCAATTAAGGAATGAAGTCACCTTTTCCTTTCAACTCTTTGCTTTGTTAAGGCAATGGACTTTGACCACAATAGCACTTTGCTAGGGTGGTAGTTGAATTCAAAAGAATCTAGATTAATCTTCATTGCCTCCTTCATGATACACTCAAGTAATAGGGATAATTATAGGTAGAAGAAGGAAGGGGAAAGAGAAGAAAGGGTTGTTGCTCTTTCCTTGGATGAAGACGTACGGGTGGACAAACACAAAAATGAGATGGAGTGGCTTGATGAAGATGAGAGAGTGAGAGAGAGTTCCAAAGAGATTTTCTACCCATATTTAGAGATATTCAAATCACAACTACCACATTCTCACATCCACAACCATGTTTTAGAGATTATGGGGAATGCTTGATTTCCTATGATCATTCTTCTCAACTTGTCATCAATTTGCTTCTCTCCAAAATTCAAATCAAGTGAAATATATAAGTGATTTTATAGAAACATTATGAACAAGGTATAACTATAATGACATGTAGTTGGTATTCTAAATAATTCAAACAATCAATTATTTAATTGATAAGGTCAGTTTCAAAATCAACATAAATTTCTTACTTGTTAATTCATCTACATGCATACTAGATTCATATTTCATTTTAAGTCTTAACTCTATGAGTTTTACAAAAGGTTATTCATAACTTTATGACTTTTTTAAATGATTCCTCCATAACTCTATGATTTCTTAATTGATATATGTGAGATTTTAAGTCAGATACATGAGATTTTATAACTTAAGTTGTGCACGTGAAATTTTATAACTTAAGTTGTGCACATGAGTTTTTAAGTCATTCATGTAGTTCCCTTTAACTCTTTGAATTTCTATTACACATAACTTATAATTATATGAGTTTTTAAGACATTACATAGTTAACTCACCATTTATCTTGGATACTTAACTAATTTATCATCTTAGCTTCCATTTGTTAAGTTCTAATAACTATCCAACTTTAACACTTAATTAACTAATTTTCTATACAACATATTCTTGATCATAATCTAACATAATTAACTTAAATACTCTATCCTTTAATCCTTATATAGCCCTTAAAATCTACAATTTTATGTACTAAATAGCTAGCCACTACACCTTCACTTCTTACAAACCTTAGAAGTCAACTAGAGCTTTGTATAACTCTAGTTCTAGAGTGCACACTCTCTACATCAGCTCACTCAAGTCCTTATTTTGACTTATTAACTTCTTCACTTAAAAATAGTACAAAATCACCTTCATTGGCTTTTGAAGTTCTTGTTGATAACTCCCACTAGGTGGGATCTCCTTCCTCCTTCCTATAATAATAATGACACCTAAGTCTTGTTCTTCTTCCTTAGAGAATCCTTTATTCTTCCTAACAAACTTCTACTTGATTGAGCCCTTCTCTAGCATTCTTCTGAATTTGTAATTTACTCTCTATTATCTAATAACATTAGATAATCTAATGTGCAATGCTTAGGAGATTTTTGCATGTCCCTGCATCTCCTCTTTTTCTATAGCTTAGGAAAATCTAACCCTAGATGTCACCTCACTTTAGGTTTCTCTAAAGTCTTCTTTGTCATGTTACTACTACAACTACATTGTACCAATCTATCATGAATTTCAATCACCCTTGAAATTCTCTTGATAGCTTCACTACTGCCCTTCACTTTTAGTGTCTTCTTGTTGAGCCCCAACACACTCTTGTTGGATGCCTATAGCATACTCTCGTTGAATTATAACTTGTTGAAAATTGATTTACTCGTGTGTATAAGTGGTGGATTCATCTAAACATTCTTCACCATTAGAATTTTTTTGTTTTGATCTTACACTCGACAATCAAAACCTTTAGATTCATACGTAGCAGGTAACATCTTCTATCCCCTAGATCATCACTTGCATTAGCATTGATGTGTCCACTCAAGATACATCCTTAAGTTAGTGCTTCTAAATTATTTCCTATTCACTCCTCTTTTGGAGTCCTAAGGTCTTGATAGATGAAAGGTTCCTTATTGATCAAGTACAAGCCAACATTCAATCACATGCTCTTGGCCCTTTCACCATTAGGTGTACTCCTCCAACAACCTTCACTTGTGAAATACTAAGATTAACCTTGATCAATTTGATTTCTTCTCCTTATAGAAAAACTCCCACTCGCTATAGTGACACTCCTCACAACCATCCATCCATAGACATATGCAGATAATCTATTTTTTAAGATTGGTTCTCCACCTTTAATTACACTTCTTGAAAACATTAAACACAACACTCGTGTTTTAGAAAGTAGACCCATATCTTCACCTAGTGTGGTCATCTAAGAAGATGAGAGAATTATGAGCCACTTAGAGATTCATTAGGATTAGTCCCTATACACTTGTATGTACTAAGCTCAACATCCTCTTCCTTAACACTCAAAATTGTCCTTGAGACGTCTATTCTCTACTTTCACACTGGTAGTTTACATCAAATTCCACATTAGGAATTCTTCTTTGTAGTGCCATCATCTTTTTCCCTTACTTATATTTGAACTTTCTTTTTTAGAGCCATTTCGATAATGCAATCACCTACTATAACTACTCTCCTAATGCTACAAAGAGAGAGCTCATCTTTCCATAAGTAATCACTATGGCTTATTTAGTTACTCTCCATTGTCTAACCCCAAAAGAAGTAACCTATATGGTCAAATTGACAAGTGGAAATTAAACTTTTTGTTGGATTAATAATGTATCTAACATCCTTTAATTTCCATACATCTTTGACATTGGTCTTAATACAAACATCCCCTTTTCCAATTGCCACTATGCAGTTGTCACTTAATGGCTACCATTCTATAGTGGACCTCTTTTATTAGTGGAGTAAATGGATGCCTTGACACTAGTTATGAAGGTGACCTTTTCTCCCATAGTTCCAGTACACCAAATCCTCTCTACTCCCCTAACCACCTTTGGACTTGGATCTTCACCATGATTCCTATCCTCTTTACTATTGCTTTTCCTTACTATCTACATTAAAGATAGAGGTGGAAGTATCACCATTGCTTCTTCTCCTAATCTCTTCACTTAAGATTAGGTCATGGATGTTGTTTGATAATTTTGAGTCTCAAGTAATAATAACCTTAAGTATACAATGTCCAATAAAGTATGTTAGTAAGTAGGAGTCAAATCCACAAGAAATTATAGATTGCAACCTAGGATTTAATTTAATTAAGATTTGAATATTTGATTTTAATTAGTCATTTCACTTAATTATTTTCATTGGTTACTAAAGCTGAAGTCTACTCTATATAGAGTGTATTATGTAAATGGGAATATCTATCCACACTCCTACTTTAACTTGCAACTATAACATATTACAATTAAGGCTCACAATTAGAGAGTAGATTTTTAGAAGAGCATGAATGCAACCAAATAAGCTCTGATAATTTATAAATTAAATATTTGAAATTTAAGTGTGCACTAGTGAAATTAAAACTCATTTGATTCTCCCGCACATTTAAATTCATAATAAGAAGGCATACATAGAAATTTCAATAGATTAAAAATCAAGCACAACTTAAGAATTGTATAACTTGTAAAATACTCATCTAAAAATTATGTGTAAATACTCGTTGAAAAGCTTTTGACAAAGAAAACAATATAAAAGTATTAAACATGAAAATTTCAATGCCCACAAATAATGACATACATTAAAAAGTAGTGGTGCTAACAGAAATACAATATGTGTAGGTTCTTAGCCTTACTTCAAAAATCTATAACTTCTAACTTAGATCTCAAAAAATTACGATATTATACTTGTCGGAAAGCTATTTAAGCTTATTACACTGTAAAATTATTCGCAAAGTAAGTTACTTACTAGAATGCAAATAGTAGTAGTATCTTTTATAGGATGCAAAATAGTTTTAGTAAAGGATAGAAATGCACACCTAAATTATAAAAATTGTAATTTCCTCAATTTTCAATGAAATATTGTAAAACCACTGTTATTTAGAAGATATTTGATTGATTTATTAGAAAAAATTATACCATAGAAAACATCAATACACACCATGTTGCAATTAAGTAATTACAAAGCAAATACTTTTAGTGATTGCATAGAGTGTTAGTTTGAATTGCCTCTTTGATACCTACTTCAAAAACTATCTAAAAACCTAAGTAAAATTCACTCTAAAATCTTGATTAAACCTACAACTACTCACTATAAAGATATCAATGAAACTAACACTAAACAGCACCCTAAAACTCGTCTTATAGAAATGACATGATAGCAGTAACTTGATCTATCACAAATTCATCTAAATAGAAACTACATGACTTAGATACATATAAACCAAATTAAATACCACAAAATATACTCTTAAAATTTAGAATCACAAAGATTACACAGTATACTAACCATTCAAGTTGAAAACATCAAAGGAAAAATTGTTAACTACTACCAACAACAATGAACATGTACTGAACTAAACTGCACTACACATAACACATTTTCATTTATTTTTAATGGATAAAACCTATGTAAAACTAAGCTAAAAGGTAAAATAAACTTCACCCTCTTTTCCTCCGGCCAATTGACGATGGAACCTTGGTGTTGTTACTCCCATGTGACCACTGAATCCTCACTTCAAGGGAAAAACACAGAAGATCATTATGCAGGCCACTACTGTTACTCCTACTAGAAGATGCAGTTCTATTTGTGCGCCTCACCTCTATTTAGGTTTCTTCTTGATAGTGAAAGCTTCCTCCTATTGGTCGACAACCTCCTTAAGGTTTCTTTAATGGTGGAGAAAACATGGTGAAGGGAAAATAGAGTATGTAGCTACTAGGAAGTTGGGTGTGAAAATGGGAGAGAGACTTTTCTATTGCCCTATTTTTTCCCTTTATGTGTCTTCCCAAGGCTCCATTTGATCATTAATTTGCTCACTATTGAATCCTCACTATCCCTCTATTTCAAACTTCAACATTTGGCTGGGTCATGCATTTTGGAGAAGAAGACCAAAGGACATTGACATGCATGAAGAGACACAAGCAAAGAAGCATGTAGTTGCTCATAATTCTTAGAGGACATGTGCAACCCATGTTTTCATTTTGGCTTTTTTTTTTGTTTCCCATGGTTTCTCCATCTTGTGATTGTGGATGCATCTTGGGAAGAGAGAAAAATAACTTAACTTTGTGCCTTAGATACCATATGAATGAGGACCGGTCATGCATATTGTTTTCCTAAGTGTCATGATAGTAAGCCACCTTGGTTATGAAATTGCATGAAGTATTTAGGAACTCACCATGTGTATTTCTCTTGACATAACATTGGAGACACTTGAGAATAATATTTAGCAATGAAAATAACTTATATATGTTAAACATAGGAGAACATATAATCACAATTACAATTAATTTCTAAATCATAATAAATATTCAATTTATTCCTTTTATCACTTAAAGAAATATACCTTTCATGCACAAATATAATCTAATGAATTAAATCATACATTTTGCTCTTCCTTAAATTTCATGTTGACCACTTTCACATTACTTAATTCAAGGTTTTAATCATTAAAATTCATATTTTATGCATTTCATAATCAAATAATCTAATTTCATATTAACACAATTATCTTTTAAAATCTATAATTTAATTGTAAATACTTGTAATAAAATATAAATAATTTAATTAGAATATGCACTTTTTAACACCCAATAGATGTCATACCCAATGTTTGATGATCTAATAGCTCTCATTCTTCCTATTTTGTCTTTTTTAGTCTCTTTTCTTAAAAGTGATTCATACAATCTTCTTTGAAATAGATAATTCTTTATTTGCATCTTCTAGAATTTGAAGTCTTTGTTATCGAATCTATCAATCTTGATCTTTCTATCTTTTGTCATTACTCCCCACAAAGACTCTAACTACACATACTTTTATGATAGCAATAACATTTAGCTCTAATACTAGTTAAGATCAACACTCCAATAGGAAGGTATCAATATTACTCTCGTATTGACCAATGAAAGTACCTCATAGATTGAATCAAAGAATAATAATAGAATATAATGGTAGAAAAGATGAAGATCATACACACATTGACATAAGAAAATGTGTGGGTCGACAATATCTTACATCTATGGTGGGCTAGCTCTCACTATGATTATCTTCAATGGTAGCATACACTTTTAAGGGAAATGCCACCCGCATACATATACAACATTAGGTTATAATCTTTTAAATAAGGCACACTTAAGGTTACATCTCTCTTTACATTAGGTTTATTTGGTTCCGTTTACAAGTTTCACATCTGACGGTCGATACTAACATTTTGAGTCACTATTCATCTAAGGGTTATTATTCATTGGAACCCACACTAATCTTCTAGGCTTGTATTGTTCATCAAAAGCACTAACCTTTTGACAAACTACCAACAATGTCCACTTAAATCTCTAGAGTTTCCTATTACCTTCAATGTTTGACTATCAAAGACTCTAATAGATTCATTGTAACACTAGACATTTGGTTGATGGACTCTCACTGAACATTGTTACACTTACCAATTCCAGCCACTAGTTTAGCTAATACTTCTCTTGATTCGATCGTCTCTTACCTATTGTTCAACTTTTTCTTCTCCTTTGGTGTAACTAAAACTTTTCTTCAATTTGATTGAAATCTCTCTTCGGTTTAATTGACACTCCTTGATAAAGACCAGATGTCTTAAGTAGTTAATAGACTATCTTCACACCTAACACTCCAAACATTAACAATGAAATCTACTTTAGTCTTTTCCTCACCTATTGAAATCAAAGCTACTAAGTCTTATACCAGGAAAATATTTTTTATATTATAAAGGAAATGAGGAAAATAATGATCTATGCTATTTAAAAGATAAGTAAAGTGGACATTGAAACACAATATGAAATTTGAAAACTAGAAGTTCAAAGTAGCCCCAAAATTGTAATTTTGAAAATGTGGGTTGATTTCAATGTTAGATGTTCATGTAAAAAAATTGAACGTGAGGAGATTCTTTGTTGTCACATTGTTTGTATTTTACCAGATAAGTATTTACTATATAGATAAACTATTAATTTGAGATATCAAACTAATACAATTGATGCACAATTACATTCTATAAATAGGTAAGTACAACATATTATATTATAAATCTATTTATTTGTTATTAATGAAAATCTAAGATTTTCTTTTTTAACAAGTTGACTCCTCTTAGATGTAGAAGAGCCATCTAAGGTGTGTGTAACTCTTAGATCTAGTATAGATTATAGTACTTTTGAAGTAGAAGTTCCTATTCCTATTACCTATGTAGAAGACTTAGAATTAGACAGAAAGGATATATCTAATAAGGAAGTACATGAAGTAATTGAAGAACTTTTGCTTCACATTAGTGAAGTGGTGTTTGCAAGGTTGGTACTTTGTAAAGGATTAGATTACATTATTTGCCAATAAAATACTTAGATAATAAGGTTGGTGTCTTGTAAATTTGTGAGGGGTGTAAACCAAAAACACCAAAAGTTAGTGGAGGTTCAAGTTGTGGTTTGAGGAGTATATGTAACTAATTAAGGAATTATTATAAAAATTTGTGTTTCTTTTTTTTCTATGTACGTGATTTTAGATTTTGTTTTCAATTTTATTCACTCTTTACACAATTTATTGTTAAAAAGAATTTGAACAGAATTTTGTGTAAATAGATAATCAGTATTTACTATTTATTTTCCTTCTAGTGAAACCACCTATTTTATCGTTAGCATCAATTCAAACTATAGTATTGTTTCGTAGCTGACGACAACACTATGATGTAACCCCAATCATATGCAAACATTTAGACAAAGATAAAGGTAAACCATAAACTGTTGAGTTATAATTGTACATCAAAGTACTAGATATAAAGAATGCTTCCATACACAATATTGGCCAGGAAGATAGTAACCTCTGCCAATCCAATTTGAAGGCTCAAGCCTATTAATTGTAGCTGCTCTATTATAACAATGTGTTGCATTGACAAAATGTTTCTCCTTCTTTGACAGCTTCGTCACATATATGAGACGAATCGAGCAAAAAAGAATAGAACATATCCCATTGAATCAATATCTGAATCTCTCATCATCTTTACAACATTTTACAAAGTTACATCAATGAAAATAGAATTTAATTCATGCTCCATCACCCACATCTCCATGCTCAATCGACCCTTCATCCCTCTCTTCCTCCTGCATTAAATACCCAACACATAGTCATAAGAAATATTTCTGGATTTTTGGCTTTTGTCAAGCACCATTGAAATAAATGCCGATTTTCCAGTGGCATTTGAGAAAAAAAATGACGACGTCAAGAAAACAATGGGCTTTCTTTGCAAAATGCAATGAAGTGAGGAAGATCTACAACTTGATCGGATGCATTAGCGTCGAGCTTCACCTCATGTTCCAAAGATTCGATGTCGACACCATCCTTGACCTCCTTGGTGGCTACAGGTGTCAACTAACGAAAAGCCACGAGGTCCGATCCCTTAGGATCGATGGTGAGCGTGGCCTTGCAGCAAGTGAAGCAGGTGCCATGCATGATCTATCCTACCACTGCCCTACAGCTGCAGTCGAAAATTTCGTCGAGTTCTCCATGTGGCCCGACAGGTAATGAGGTGGGGGCGCAGTTTAGGGCACACAAGGACGGAGGGGCGCATGCACAGGCACGTAGTTCAGGGCTCAAGATTTAATTTTTACGCAGAAGTTATGAGTACAACGAGACGGGGTGCCTGTGGCATGTGCTGCAGGTGCCAACAACACCATTGTTCTCTCTCTCTCTCTCTTCTCTCTCTCTCTCTCTCTCTCTCTCTCTCTCTCTCTATATATATATATATATATATACCATTGAAATTTTTTTAAAAATTTTTGAATGAGCGAGATATGGGGTGTGTTTATTTCACAGATCCAACGCTCGTTACGCTCCATATAATGCAGCTCCTCCACATTCATCGCTTCGTCTAGCAAAAGTAAATGTAAATGCTTGTTTAGGAAGTGAAGCATCACTTTTCGCATTCTTCATTTACACGCGACGATGGAATTAGTGCTTCGTGAGAAATTGAAGTAGATCCTTAAGAGGAAAAGACATCACTACTTACGACATTTTCAATACTTCGCTTGTATATTCTTCACCTATGACATCCTTAATTTTTGGGTATTGACATTTTCCTCAACTACACAATGAAAGATCAACTTAAGATAGAGATTGGAATTAAGTCGTAAGTCGATACTTCGGAGATCTGAATCCTTGTGGTTGGAGCAGGCTATCTCAATAAAGGCTTCAATACATAGAGCTTGTTTACGTGAAATAAATGGCATGTTGCAGGTAGTCGAACCAACATCCATCGTTGTTGCCTTGGGTATTGTTGAGTGGTTGGGGAAATGAGGTGGGAGCTCCTCCTCCATGCCAAACAAACATAACATAGCACCTCTTCCACTCCCATCACTATTTTGCACGGGTCCTAAACGTCACAGTGTCGATCTACTTTCAAGTTCGCGCCGGTGAAATAAACGCACCATATGTAGATAGCAAAAATTGAATGTCCGATGTTTTAAATTTCGAGAGGGTAACAAAGCAAAATCCCGCACCCAAGCAACTTTTGTTTCCTGAATCCAACGAATGAAAACTAATTGCAATAGTTGGATTTGTCACAATTAACCATGATCTTTTTGTCGTTCTTTTAAAAATTTAAACCTTAAATAATACAAATTTTTTTTCGATTTTATTAAGAATAATTAGATTATTATTATTTAATCGAGGACACTGCACCTTGTACGATGCGTTCCTTTTCTTGTCTTATATCAAAAAGGAAATTCTTAGCTACATTCATGAAGTTAATTACAGCTCTTTTTCTACAAGGCCGAATATATGTATTACACATGATATCAAGAATTTATAGGCCATGCTTCTTATTGATGTCACTAGAAAACATTTCTAGTGGTACTTTTATTTTCTTTCATAGAATATATACAAATAAAGGTAGAAGTAATAATTATTAATTTTTTAAAATTTAAATTGAGTTATTAGTCAATCTAAGGTAATCTACTATGCATTAAAATGTCAACTTAATCTAAGTTACATTCATTAAGATATATTGATTACAAAATCGATGGCTGAAATTTGACCGAGATTAGTGAATTTTTTAACCTTTACATCAACAATTGATATTTATCTAAGTGAAATGAAAATTTTACCATTATAATAACTTAATTTGCATGACTACTTTTACCCTTCATGTATTTACGAGGAAATAAAAAAACACTTCAAATGTGCATTTACACCTACTACCAAACATTGACTTCTATAAGAACTCTAAAGTTAACTGTATTTGGGCAAGAGCAGAACTAGGATGAGTAACCACTTAAGAAGTTCTCGTGCAGTGCTTATAGGCAGTAGTGTTGGCTCTACTCAAGTATTAGTAAACTGTAGCTATGTGTACTACTTACTAAATTGTTGGCTCTGCTCAAGCATTGACAAGTTGTAGTTGTGTGCACCACTTACTAAAATAGGCCTAGCAAGGCCTCCTACAAGCTTTCGTCTCCTTAGATACTTCTGGTATATACCAGACCATTTGAGTGTCCATTGAGACTCATATGTTATCACCACTATGGATACTCTTGGTGTATACCAGGCTGTTTGAGTGTCCATAAAAGTTTACCTTCTATCACCTCTAAGGATACTCCTAATGTTCATTAGGTTGTTTTAATGTCTAAAGAGTATCTTTAAAAAAAAAAAAAATACTTCGACATAAATTCTCTAGAGATACCTTAAATAATTGGTTTATTTTAATATAGTATGACCATAAATGGACAATGAAATTTTTACTTAAATTAAATATGTAAGTGTTGCGTACTGATTTGTGCTAATCTTTAACCATATATTTTATATGCCAAAATATCTTAATGAATATATAAAACTTGGATTGGGTTAAAATTTTAATACGTATTATATCAGTATAGATTAATTAGTAACATAGATAGATTGAAATTTTTGAAATAAAAAAGGTGACGTGGCCTGGACATACAATCGTAGATGTTAATCTTTATTTTCCCGTTGAGAAGATTTGTATGCCATTTTCTTGGAGCATAACGTTTACACTAAATTCCTTGATATTAACGGCAAAAACACAAATTTGGTAGAATCAGAACTAAATTTATTAGCTTTAATTAACTTTTATGAAATGAAACTGAAATCTTTTTTCAAATTTGGGCGTCATACGAATCAATCAATGACGAATCTCATTAATTGATAGCTAACCCTTTTTTCTTTCGGAAAATATCATTGACTGCCACTTCATTCCGGCAACAGAGAGGTTGTCGTCGTCATAGGTCAAACAGTGGATCTGACAGTTAATTTTCAAAAAATGAACATTGGATTTGATGGTAAATTCAACAACCGAACGGTACAGGAAACCATCAGATCGACAGCAATAATCTAAGACCACAGGAAATCTAAAGTTTTAGAGACAGATCGAGCTTATGCAACTCCTCCTTCCCATCATTCAAATGCCAGCCAACACCAGCCCACCACTGGCCTCCATTAGATATCTCCGCGCCACCACCACCACCGTGTGGCCTGTAGAGCATCGGCAGCGGTGGTGGCTTGTGAACCACCGAGTGCGTCATGACGCCGACGGAATTGCCCCCTAGACGCCCATAATTCTCAAGCAAAGGCATGGCCGTGTACTTCCGCCGGTGGTGATCTGCCAGGGCGGCAGCACGCTGGCGATGCTTGGCGACGGCTCGCACGTTCTTGTGCGCATTCTGGTGGCCACCCAGAGCTTGGGAGCTGTGGAATTTCCGGTCGCAGTAGTGGCAGCTGTAGACCCGTGGCTCCATGGTCTCCGCCAACTTGGGCGGTTGGACTTGGACGTCCGAGGAGCCGCCACCTGCTAAGCCACCGATGAGGTCGAGCTCGAACACTGCAGGCTTGGTTGGAACACTGAGACATGTGGGTTGGGAATGTTCCGACGTCTGTGGGGGGTGACCACTTCCAACACCCACAAGTTCTCCTCTTCCTCCTCCTCCTCCTCCTCCTCCGATACGGTGCTTCTTTTGCTCCTCCATTTCGCTTCCTTCGTCCTTCTTCACTCTTGGGTTCGCCGTGTCGACATCTATGATTGAGGTGCCCGAAGAATCCGATAGACATGAAGCCATGGCAACAAGAAGATGGCGGTGGCGTGCTTGATCGATGACAAGGATTATGGTGTGTGGGTGGGTGTCTTTATATACAACGACCAATTAAACTATGGGGCTGATGGGATCCTCTACTTGTAGAAAGTTGTCCTGGGCACGGTTGCACGGACATGGAAATGAACTGTTCCTAGCTTGAAACTTAAATGGAAACATTGCTCATACATGGTAAGGAATAAGTTGGTCTCTTCATTGCTCATACACGATTCTCTTCTGATTGCGGTATTCTCGGTTGATGATATGGCGTTACTTCAACATCTTCTTTGACGGACTACTGCATCGTTAAGCTAAGCTAAGGCTTACCAGATCACTTGTGCACTTCCTGGTCAAGGCCTCCGAACGTTCCTTTCTATGTTTTGCGTTCTTTGGCATGCACGCCGGAAACCATGATTCAAATCCAGGACAGATAATGGTGGACATCAAATCTAGCTAGATGACATATAATTGGTGTTTATGAATGCGTTCCGGGAGAATAATTTCCTCGAGATTACTTAAATAAATGCCACGCTAGGACGTTACTGGGACATTTAATTTGGTAGATATTAGGTATGTCCTGCATAATTGATTTCAGAAAGACGGAGAATTAATTGTACAAGGAGACAAAAGATTTCTGGCGGTAATCATGTACAGCAAGAGCTACAAAATCTTGGGTCTGATGAAAAACGAAGGTTGGATTCTTGGATCGATATTTATTTGTGCAAATGCGATTATTATATATATATATATATATGTATGTATATGTATATATATATACGTATGCATGCTTATGAACGTGGTGGAAAATAAAATCAAGTGAGCCCGGAACCACAACCATCTGATATCGTTTCTTTCTTTTTGCAAGGGCAAACATTTAGTATTGTTGTGTAACTGCTGTAACAGTCAACAGTAATATCCTTAAAACTGCAAGGTTGGTAAAGTAAATTTCCTTTTTAGGTGGTTGTTCACTCTTTTCAACTTTTAGTCTTTAGCTTTTTACACGCTTTCTATTTTTTAGCAATTCACTTCCAAGGTGGAGAAAAAAATTGATAACCTTCGAAAATAGTTATTTTAGGGAATCTCTCGTGGTGTCAAAACTAAATATCCTCTTATAAAATGATACTTGATTTATAGACAGAAAGTTTTTAGTGGATTAAACATTCACAATCTTAAAACTTTCTATATATACTACCTAAAAGAAAATAGTTTGGTCTCTCCTTCAACAAAACAATAAAAACTTTGATTAAATATCATCCAAATTATTTACTTCAAGAACTTTAGAATCAGCTCTCTATTAAATAAATCTTCCTTAACTCTCTCTCCTATTACGTCTTTTATTAAGAATATTTGCCCTATTCTTTCTAACTTCTACCTTTCAAATGGATAACAGGGAGAACACTCTTTTTTAGCATGGCAAACGGAATGATTTTAGAACTTTAAAATCAAATATTCCAGAATTATACCAAACTGTCAATTTCTATAAATAGTCTGTTCCTTAAGTTCTAAATTCTCAGCGTCATAAGAGAAAAGTTCTTTACTTCAACCTTAGGGACTTTATTCTGAAACTCCTTTCAATTATAAATTCCACTAACCTTTTCTTAGTTTCTGATCAGATTGTTCGGCTCCCTTCTGTCAATGGTAAATTTTATGTCCATTCCTTTTATAATACATTAATGGATGGAAATTTACGTTTTGAGTTTTATAAGTAGATTTAAAAAGTAAAAGCCCCTCTTAAAGCTAAAATAAATTCTTAATTTTGTATTCATGATAAACTTCTTAATAAAGTTAATCTAGTTCAAAAGGATTGGAAATGATCAACGTTTCTTTCTGAATGAAATTTTTTTCTTTTCTGCTTTCACCAATAAACTCAATTGTCCCCTCTTTCTTAAATCATTTTGCTTGGTGATCTTTCTTAATGTCTTTTATTTTGATTTGTTAGACTGAAGAGAATAATTTTATTTTTGTCGCTCTTTTAAAAATATTATTTCTTTACTTATTTTTGGTTAAAAAATTTAACTATAGGATTTGAAGTGGACCCTGTTAAAGAAATGAAATCAAATTGAGACAGACTTGCTCCAAACACAAATGCTAAAGTGAGTTTGTCATCTTCTAAAAATTCTGTGTTTAGCTGTTGGAGCAATATTATGGAAGAGGAAGGAAATAATTAATTTTCTCTTCTCCTCACCTTATTTGTCCTAGACTTCTTTTGTTCAATATTCTTGTTTTGTTTTCTGTAAACTGTGAACTGTGCTTTGTGTACCATAAACTCTTCACTGGTTGTGATTCTATAAATCGTTGAACATGGTTGAGATAGATGAATACTAATACTAAAATAGAGAGAGCATTTTATTCAAAATAGGAATTACACCAATCAACAAGAAAATGCTATCTTAAATGCTTTAATCGTTTCTATAGAATGTCAATAGATGATACACTCGCAAAGAAAATAGAATCAACTCGGGTGAAACTAAAAGAACCAAAGAAGACCATAAACTGCAGTGATAGAAAATAGACGGAAGAAAAAGGTTCAACCAAGCAATACCACATAATGAGGTAAAAACATCTGATTGCCGTTGGTAAACGAAGAGGGTCAGAGATTGACCCACGTTGGCATGTATGAACAGCGGATTAAATGGAACCTCGGAAATAATTAGCGAATTATGTTGGCATTGATCTTTATCACGTTAGAATATTCATTCATTTTTCTTGTGAAAGGATTTAATACCGACCCACCTTTTATGTCGTTGGAAACAAAAGAACATGCTTGCAATCTCGAAATAAAAAAACAAATGGTTCTTCTTGGTTCCTCCCCAACAAGAATGTGACCAGCTCAAATAAGCCATACACACAATCGCACTCATATAATCCCAAACAAGCATCACACACACCGGAGACGTCCTGACCTCGGTACCAAGCACTTTCTGAATCTCTGATGAAGTCCTGAGAACAAGGAATGTGGAACTTTTAGTGGTTAGCCAAAAGTCTTTTGTGATGGATTTCGCCATATTGGTCTGGGAATCATCAAAGAAGTCGTACACTTACCTTTGTAATGGTCGGTAAGCGAGAGCCACTTGGCTGAATATCACAGTCTAATGCCGACCTTCCAGCATCCACTCAACAAAATTATCCAAAACCAATGGCCATGCAAGAGCCGAATCATAGTTATCCACCAAAGGGAAGTTTATCTGGCAACAGAAAGAAAATATTATGGAGACTATCATCGTCAATGAAGCATTAGCAAGAATGAACAGAATTAGTGATCCTGAGAAACAGTCGATACATTAATAAAATAAAAGTAGCTACAAGTCACAATCTCAGTTTCCGCACACATATATATGGTGAAAGACTACGTACGGCAAGCATCCAACGCAGCTCCCAACACGTACCTCATTACAGAAACGGAGAAAACCTAACCATTGATCCATGTTAATCACCTTGTAATCATGTTGGCCCTGCAAATGAAAACATGTTGGATTTAATTAGCAAAAAAAATAATGAAAGAGAATAGAAGACTACGCACGACACTGTGCGAAACAGATAATGCCAAATTAAAGGAGATTCAAACTTTAACGCCAGTATTAAACATTATAAGCAACGTGTACCTTGAGATATAAAACTAGCTTTTCAATTTGAAGAGGGAATTGAGAACCCAATACAATTTCCAGAAGTTCACATGCACTTTCAATATCTATGCTCTTCTGCTTGTCCTCTGAGAATAGCAAATTATTTCATAATTTAAAACAAAATGGCGAAGAAAACTATCATTATCTAGTAACATGTTTAAAGCTGGAGATAAGAGGGTTTAAGAATGAAAGTACCTGTAAGACAGTATCTGAACGCATATGAATAGAATTCCATGAAATTCTGTGGCCTTCTGACCTTTTGAATTGCCCAAAGAGAGGCCACCCAAACATAGATTTCAGAGATTTTTTAAGTATATCAGAATTTAAAGAGACAAGTCTGCTAGAAAAACAATAATCATAAAGGTAAGTGGTTAAGTAAAAGAGGGAATCCTGACCTCCTTCTCCAGCTCTGGTAATGCCTTCTTTATTTTGACAATTGTATCAGCTCGCAGAGCCTTCAAACCTCGTCGCCACTCTTCCTATTGCATTGTAAGAAGATACCTTTTAACTCCAACCATGTAAGTAAAATAGAAATTTATTGCTTGAGAAAACAAATATATAACAGAAAAAAAGTCATAAAAGTAAAAGGTGTAATGATTACCTGGCTAAAATATCCTTGTCTTTCACATTTCATCTTCCTGGAGGTATACTATCCGTTAAAGGTGAATATGAAATAAATATTTATGGTTAATATATAAGATAAATGCAACGAGTCAATGGATGAATAGCAATTACCAAGCAAGCATTAGGATCCTGACATCGGTATGATCAACTTCTATGTCGGAGCATAAAGATTCAATTCCTTCAGGACTGTGTATAAGACAAGAGATTTCAATGGACATTACCTCTCAAAAACAAGAAAGTAACTACAACATATTACAAATGTAATGAACTTATTCCTATTAGTTAACTCTCATCACTACAATAAGCACAAGCCAGGATATGGCATACCTCAAGCTTGATTAATGATTAAAATATCAATTGTTACAGATAAATATTAGAGATAGTGTTAGAGAAGGGCTAAAGATGAGTATTAGAGCTGCCAAGAATTGATAACTCCATATCTATTTATCCTCTTCCACTCTACACAATTAGGGGATAACCCAAGTCATCAATAGCAAATCTTGCAACTATTATTCTCTCTCAACATGGTATCAAAATTTAGGTTCTAAGAGAAAAAAAGACAGTAGGAGAGGAAATTCTAGCTACTACTCTCGCTGCATATTGCAAGGGTGGCAGAATCCTTCTAGCGTGTGCACTCAAACTCAAGTACACCTCTCCGTCCCATCTTTTCTTCCTGCCTCTAATGCTTGCCTATCTACATGACTGCTTGCCTATCTACCTATCTGTAATTCTATTTACTACTGAAACATTGTAATTTCATTGTCTAATGAAGCATTGTAATTTCATTGTCTAATGAAGCATTTTAATTTCACTGATGTAATTGCATTGTTGTTCGAGCTTGCTAGATGCTGATATGGCCAATGTGAATTGTTATTGGTTTCTACCTAATATCAATTGTTGAAGAGTCAACGTACTGTTATTCATGTATGCTTTCATTCATAGAAATGACTAACATGTTTGACTATTATTTGTGCCTATTTGTTGTAAAAAAGGCCAACATGATTGTTTAATATCCATGCATGTTCTCTGCTGAAAAGTTAATGTGTTTGGCTATTGTTTGTCTCTACCTATTGCAGAAAAGGTCAATGTAATTGTCTGGCTTTCCTGTCTACCTACAACTGTCTATTGTCGTCACCTACATGATTGTCTTAACACTGTTAGACATTATTTTATGTATTTTTGTATCTTAATTGTAGAGGACTCAATTACAAATTGTGCACATTATGCTCCAACTAATATGATGAGAGGTAGCATGTTGAAGATAAATGTTAGGGATACAATGATAGATATAAGTATTAGAGATAATAAGGATTAATAGATCCATATCTATTTAGACCCTAATACTTGTATATAGGTAATAATACAAGTCATCAATAAGAAATCTCATAGTTCTTCTCCTTTAACATCAACCATAATTTTTTATTTTTTTGGAAGATTTCAACATCAACCATACTTCTTCTTCATAGGTTTATTTATGTATTTAAATATAGTTTAGGAAATAATTGGGTATAAGCACAATTATTATTATTAAATATGAAAATATAAAAAACACATACTTAAGGAATTAAAAATAATAATGTTTAAATGAGTGCCTTGGTACCTTGACGTGAGTGTTATTAATATGACTTTAGGCAAGGTCCTATCACCTCAACAACCTATTGGGGCAAAGGTTTAACTTAGGCAATCACCCAACAACACCTAGACTGGCTTGATGCCTGAAAGCCTACCTCGTGAAGATATGTTTTGTTGGGTTATCAAGTAAAAGGCCTAAGTTTCTTCTGAAAAACTGTAAACCCTCCTTAGATTCCCAATAGTTCTCCATCTCATCGCTCTACTCCCTGCATCCCTTTCCCTCCTCTCTTATCTCCTTACCATTGTAAGAAGCCCTTGTCACCATCATCATCACTAGCCACTTCATTGTTATTCATTGCACCTTTTTATTTTTCATTATTACATTGATTTTTTTAGGTAAAATTTTGTCATTGATTTTCATCATTTTTATCCCTATTGAAAGAATAATTTTTGAAATTTTCATTGAATGCAAATATTAAGTTTATATAATTATGTCACAAAATCACTAATAGACTCATTAAAATGTCTGATTTTTTAGTCTTTTATTAAGTATTTTTTTTGCTACACATTCCTGTGAAATTTTATTTTTAATCAGGTCTGTTTTGTGTTTTTCCCAATGGAGATCTGATTTGTTTATATAAATCAATTTGGTTCTGATTTAAGTTTGTATATTTGGAGAGTTGTTTGATTTTTTGAACTTTGATCAGTTTGATTTGATTCAATGAACTTATGATTATGAAGTACATCACAAATGATTACCATGTCATATATTATTGTAGAAATTATAATGTAGTTGACTTATTTTTGTTACATTTTTATTCAGTGTTGTCAAGGAAAGTGACCTTGTTAAGGCCATTGGGTGAGGTAGGGCAAGGTCCTCTCACCTGAGTGCCTAACAAGGAACCCAAGATCAAGAATTTGATCACCTTCGGTAGCCTCAGCACTTAAGGCATCCCCTGTTCTGCCTTATTAAAAACTTTAGTTAAATGAGAAAATGGGCTAAAATACCCAATTTTAACAAAATTTACTCTCATCTTCCTCAAAATCCTCATTTTCTACAATCAAACCCAAACAAGGTTATCGTGCAAACAAAAAAATCCAAACAAGTTTTTTCTTCCTCCCTGTAATGATTGCTCATCTTTTCACCTCTATTAGCTGATGACTGTTACAACTAACAGTAGCATTCTACTGTGCTTATTTCTAGGGTATATTAGCTGACTTTTTATTTTTCTGTTTTTTCTTTATTTTTTCATTTTTCTGATTTGTGTTTTCCAAGAGTCAAGATTATTTCATTTTATTTTCAGTTGAATTTTGATTTTTTACTTTGTAGAATAGCTAGAAGAAAACATTTTTCTTTATTTTATATATTGAGTTCCTAGTGATATTTATTTTTAATTTAAATTTCATCAATCATGACTTTGCTTCATTCAAGCGGTCATGCTGCCTCTCACCTTAGGAGTTTTATGTGGGGGGAGGGGTCTCACATTGGCATCACCTTTCAATTTGACAATATGTTTTTATTTCCAAAAATGACTAGATGCTTAATTTGATAACATATGTTCACATTTTGAATGGGGTGTCACCTTGCTTCGCTAGGGTTATTGCCTTGCCTCTTGCCTCTCACCTGTCACCTTGTTTTATTTAAAGAGTGCCACCTTGGCATTGCCTTTTGCCTAAATAACAATGCTTGACACCTTGACAATTATGTACAGTATATCAATAGAAACTACCAATTTACAACTTTGAAGCCAATAAAATACATGCTACATAAACAACTTGGTTATATATCCACAAAAAGCCACCAATGACATAACAGGGACTCCCTTCAAGGAAAATATCATTGATTAAAAGCTCTATATTTATCTCTAAATAGATCCACATACCATACAGATGCTGTGATGTATTAAAAAGATTTTTCCATTATTAAAAATTCTTCATCAATAACCACCAATTTAAACTTTGAAACACAGGAAGCCTATATATCGTCTATAAAAAATATCATTCAAAATCAAATATGTGCTATAGTAGAAACGAGGAAAAACAAACAAAAGATTGATGGTGTGGCACAACTCCTTACAAAGAAGATATTATCTGATTACAAACGAAATAGAGAGATTCACACCTGAATGCATATCCTTTTACTCTAGGAATGAATTTTAATGTAGGAAAATGAAGCAAAAAAAATCCAAACTTACTCGATCCAATTCGAAGATCTATTGGCATATGCGTAGAACAGTTGGTCAATGCGTTCCATCTCTTTAGAAACAGCTTTACTTGGTGCTGTGCAACACAAACAAAAAGAAACACTCATAAGTCATAACCACCAAAGAACCATACCATTAATCGAGAAAACCCCAAAAGCCTTCCAGTACCGAATAAAACCCAACCATCCCAAAAACAATAAAATCCACAATTCTGCAAACAAGAAGACTATGACTTGAGCCCATAATTTCTAAACATCGTCTGGTACGATTCAATGATACCGAACTGTTGGAATCCACAACAACCAAATGATCGACTTTTGACAACTCACATCGACTCCACCACCAAAAAGATTCAAACTTGTAGATTTCCACGCCTACCAACAAAAAAGTACTAATTTTCGGTTCGAACTAGACACTACCTGAGCGAAGTGGATCCGACGCAGCTGAAGAATCCAATGAAAGGGCTGCCGATTTCTGGGACCCTGATTTCCTCGTGGATGTCCGGCGCATGTTCTTGGGGAAAGATGGTCACAAGAGAATAGAAGAGAGAAGATTGTACTGTTCAAGAGATACTTATTCCTCTTCTCCTCCTATTCGTAGCAGAGAGAGACGGAGATAACCGCCCTCGAAATCTTGCCCTTTGGGTGCTTGGAAATCGATGGTAATTGGGAGGGGATCACGGAGTGGGGTCGGTGGGTAAACCTTGGATGCAATGCGAAGGTACCTCTGGGGCCGCGACCTCTTCTCTTGCTTGCTCCGCAACTTTTCCTTCCGTTTCTTTTGCCAGGAGAAGTTAATGAATGGTTAATTCTTGCAAAACAGCCTAACATCCTTTTCAACAGGAGGCAATAAATAAATATTAAAAAAAACTCCAATTATTAACCTACAATTAAAAAAAAAGGTTAGAAGTCCAACAAAAGGTTTATAAAAGGACAGAAGAAAACTATACAAAAAAACAACAGCCGTGAAAGAGCTCGAGGACAATTAATCTTTCAAACAAAAATTCCATAATACCAAAATCTTATTATTTTTTTAATTGGCCTAGGTGAAAATTGTATTGTATTTCTAATCAAGTGGGAAGATAATTTATGCTAAATCATAGGAGAGGTAACTTATAAAACTTTACAACAAAATATAATTATAACCTACAATAGACAAGAGGTATTTACATCTGGAAAATAGAAAAAAAAAAATTCTAAAAAATGATAGAAAAAGCAAATGATAAAAACTAATTTCGATTCTATCATTTTCTTGATGTTTGTATATCTAATAGAAAATGATAGAAATTAAAATTTACGTTTTTGTACATTTGGTTGAAATTTAGGAGCTTATATATGTGACAAAAAATCATCTAAATTAATCTTTAAATCACTTAATTAAATCACTTACTTAAATTACTTAATTAAATTAACTCACATTACTTAATTTAATCTCCTAAGTAATCCTTAATTCATGTAATCCTAATCAAATCCTTAATCTCTAATTTAAACTCTAATTGCTTAATTTAATTTAATCACCTCTTAGTTTGGGTGCCCAATTCAAGATTGCAATGGGCAGAAAATGAAATTTAAAGTTGTAATGTTGGAAAATCTGAAAAACGTTATCTTCTATATGCTGATACATTAGAAAAAAAATTTTCTAAATTTTTCAAATATATAAATGCTAGGAAAATTTAAAAATTTCTTTTTCCCCATTTTTAGAGGCCTAAACACTTTCTAAGTAGTACAATCAAAACTAACAACAAACAGCAAAAACAATACGGATTACCATGTGATTCACTGAGGAATGTGTTAGTTTTGAAAAATGGAAAAGAAGCTCTTACCAAAGATACCTAAATGAACATCAAAAAATAACATAAGTTGATGCCAATACTATTTTCATGAACCAATCTTCACTTTCTACATCACTTAAAAGTAAGTCAAGAAACCATCTTACATATGGAAATCGAGAATTGCGATTGAAAACCCTAATTTAGGGAAACCTTAACTACAGGAGAGGATAAACTTATAAATAATAGAGATAATCGGACACTAGGTGCTCAGATTTCTTGTGGTATCATTGAGTACACTAGAAATTCATTGTGATGAAGATTTCTTATTGTATCAAACAAGTAGATCTAAGAGTCGCATTGTTTATCAAGGGAGAATAGACATAGGGATTGATGGATCAAGATCTAAGAGCAATGATGAATCATTATATCAAATTTTCTTTCAATACAACTATGTTCAATTTCCTTCCATGGGTAACTCAAATACTTTGGTTAATTGAGCTTAGGGGATGAATGATTTTCTTGATGGAATGGTGAAAACATCTTCAAGTATGACACGTGTCAAATGGAATGGAAGGAACAAAAGAAGTTGAAAGTCAATAATATCAATGGAGGTTGTGGTTAGATCGGCCATTGAACGAATGAATCACTAGTAGCTTGACACAAAAGGTGTCGAGTTTGGTTTTTCAATTAGAAACCTTCAATTATATCTAGTCAACCATATAGGGTGCACTTGTAGAGCACTCAACTGGAAGGGAATTTTTTATTCTCCATCAACTTCAATCCCTCAAGAGGACACCGTTTTTTGGTTTTTTTTTTTTACCTTGGTTGACTATGTTAGAAAATTTAAGAGGTTTTGTGACGATCTCAATGCTATAGGCAAACATATGGAAGATCAAAACAAGGTCTTCTAGCTACTTAATAATCTCGGACACAAATATGATTCTTTTGTGGCCTCAACTTTAATACCACCTCCTCAAAGGATTTGAAGTTAGAACTAAAATAATTAATAATGAAGTTGAATATAATCAAGAAGTGGCTTATTTTCACTAACAAGTATGAAGGAAAGGTAAGAGGAAATGATAGAGGTAGAGGTAGAATTTCTGCTCAAAACAACAATGGAGGAGGAGAAAGTTGTACTTGATGTATGTAGGAGATAAAAAGGTAAATAAGAATTTGGCTTTGATAATAGAAAGGCAACTTGTCACTTCTAAAACTATGCAGGGCGCAATGCTATGGTGTTTTGGCACACATTTTTGCCGTATTTATTAACTTATTGGGGTTCCTAAAGCATTGGTTGCAATGTTCCTGTCCGATAACCAAAATGAAGGGTGGTTTGCTATATAATTGTAGGCCTCACTGGTCACACACACACACACACATATATCAAACGGTAAGGACATCAGACGTTTGGTTAAGAAAGAAAAGGAAACTTAAACTGCATGTACTGTGATTGCACGTGCTAGCTAAACATAGATTTTGTGATTGATCCGATGGAAGCATGAGGATCCTAATCATTAATTTTTACAAGGGACTAATCAATTTGGAAAAAACCAACCTTTCATCTCCAAGTCAAAGCTTAGCACTGTACGTCTTCATTTAAACCGAGAGATCACACACCAAATCTACCTTGGATTTTATTCTCATGCATGGTGGATTCAAGCAAGACGTGCCAAGCTATATACTGCAGATATGCACGTGAAGGCACATGGAGAGATTCTCCTCTTCGGCGTCCAATTTGAATATGAACTGGCATGGGCTGAATCAAACAAACATCTTCATCTACTACTTATAATTTGTTACAATATCATGTGTACTACATATGCATGCATGCTCGATTCACTGTACAAAGACCACGGCGGCG
Organism: Cymodocea nodosa; assembly: GCA_036874045.1. NCBI lineage: Eukaryota > Viridiplantae > Streptophyta > Magnoliopsida > Alismatales > Cymodoceaceae > Cymodocea > Cymodocea nodosa. The sequence continues at coordinate 19,730,643 of CM072339.1, read as the reverse complement.
GCGGACGACCCATTACATATATGTATACATAGAGCTAATTAGTTAAGAGGGACAGTTGTGGTACGCGGTGGAGGTACAGAAGCGTCTACGTCGAGGAAGAACATATTTCCAGGCGAAGGCCAGCGTCCCACAGCTCTTCGATCATCTGCTCCACGTGACTGTCCTCTAGATACATAAGTGGCGGTTGGGTTGAGGTTTCAACACCGGAGGCAGAAGCAGCGCCGCCCGTCGCTGGAGAAGAATTCTCGTCAGGCGGTGCAACTCTGGACATAGGCTGTGGCGGCGGCGCCGCAACCAGGTCGGCGGCTGCGATCTGGCACTGGCGAAGCTTAGCGCTGAGGGTTGTGGATAGGAACTTGGTATCAGCCGGTGGTGGGGAGTTGTGCTCGTAGACGAAGTTGGTCCTCGTCCCCAGCCCACCCATGAGCAACGCCGCCTCGTCGTAAGCCCGGGCGGCGGCCTCCGCGTTCTCGAACGTGCCCAGCCATATTCTCGTCTTCCTGTCGTGTGTGTGTGTGTGTGTGTGTGTATAAATAAAATAAATGTAAGACATGCATATATATATATATATATATAGATAAATGCTACTGCTATTAATTTGTTGACGAACAAGGGAGTTAAAGTGGGTCTCTCACAACAACGGATGACGGATCTCGGAGACCCACGAGCCCCAGTGGCGTTGCCGGACACCTCTGTATCTTTGCTGTGGCCTTCCCATGATATATTGGAGAGCTCAGGTAAGAGGAGGTGGATTGATGAATTAGAACAGTGGGGAGGAATTAGATGATGGCAAAACAAGGGAAGAGGGCGCAATATGTAGTGACAACCGAGTGGGTTGGCTTCGCTCACCCCACCCGATCAGGAAGAGGAGCTGCACTGTGGTTTCCGCTGCTCCTTGATTGTATAAAACTACTCTTCTTCCAGGAAAGAGGTTTTATATATATATAATATGTTGTGACAATGAAAAGCAACACCTATCTGCCTTTATTTTGAATTTGATAAATAATCGACTAAATTATTATGTACGGTTAGGTAAATCATCGTCAAACAGATTGGAAAGACATTCTCAAGCAGTCAATGCTACGGTTGGATAATTTCAAAGACAAATATATTGAACCAATTCAGTAACTACTAACTAGAATTTTAAACGAAAATATCAAAAAAAAAAGGGTCCTTCCCTCCTATCTTGGCTACAGTTCCACGGCAACTCAATATGAGAATCATCACCGAACCAGTGTGCTCGTTTCATTCCCTTCCAATTCATGGGCAGGTGCCTTGGAAAAGAACATATAGACGAAAACCAAGGCATGCACACAGCTTCCCCAAACTAAGTTTTATACTCCCTCCATGCCTTATATATGGTGATGATGGACCTCTATCCACTCCAATCCATGTGACATTGTTGGGTTCCTACAATTTCAGAATGCTCTGATATGATCTTGCTCCTATAGTTTATTCCAAGCATGCATGCAGATGGATAGACAAGGTCCAATCAACCTGAGTGCTTTTGATTTCCCTGCATAGGAAAGGGTTACGTGTCGCTGCCAATATTCACGTCTCGTTATCCATCCATTGTTGGTAGGAATTTTGATCTATGCAGGTTTTTCTTCTCCTTCTTTTAATCTATCCGTTCATGCTCATGCCCTTTTTTGTTTTTGGAGCCGTATGCCACCCACAAGAACGTTGGCGGCTAGGGATTTTTTTCCATAGGGAAGGATAGGGCAGGGGGTACGGTAGTTTGTGACTAGTGTTTCGGCATGGCCCCGAGATCGGGAACGTATACCATTGGAGATCATAATTGGACTCTTGCTTTCATTTTATCGATGCACACAGGATGTATATCTGGATATCGATGAGAGAAATATACTACCGTATGAAGTGAACCTGGTCATGAGATGCATGCATATCGGACCATATCCATTTTACAAGATGGATTAAAAAAATAATAACTCGTGGAGGAGATGAACAGCACGACTCTGATTTGAGCCGAGACCTGATGCATGAATGGAAGATAGGTACGTAACGAGCTCAGTAGAGTATATTTTTTATAATGATAATATTTTTATTTATCTTTGAATTTAAGATCACAAATTTATACCCTCTGTCCGTTTCTTTCCCTTGTTATGTTTTTATTTGTAATTTCATTTTCTTCATTGGTTGTTGTATTTCACCATTTGTGATTTGAGCACAGATCAGATTCTTTCCCGTATGGTATTTAAACCTGGTTACTCTATCTTTTGGGGTTAATACCCTAATTTTCTTTCACCTTGCGTCATTTTTGCTTCTTCTTACCTTCATTTGTTAGTTACTACGTTGCTATTGTCAGATTTCCTTGGAATCCATGTAAAAAGTCAATATAAGTAGTGATTCCTGATCGATAAAAATTTAGGACGTCTTTCCGTAAACTATCTTCTTCTCCTTCTTTCCCTCTTCTCACTCACCTTCCGTTGTTCTTGCGCATTTCTCTGTTTTGCTCTTCCGCTAGAAGACGCTGACGTTGTGTGCATGGATTCCCGCATGGTATTAGAGTAAGGTTGAATCTATGCTCATCTTGATTTCTCGGCATTGGTGGTGGCATCTTGATTTCTTCTGCCTCTTGTTTTTTTCTGCCTTGTTTCATGCAAATCTTTTCTTCCTTCTCTCACATGCTCATCCCAAGATTATTTGCCCCTGTTTGGGCGAATCAATATGAGATCTATTATTTTCCTTTTCATATGACTTCTTGATTGAGTTCCTTCCGTCAGTTATTGCATTAGATGAGTTTTACATGAATCTACAACTTTTATTTGGTTGAAGCTTCTATTGTTGGTGCCTTCTTCTGTGTTATCTTATGACGTCAACTCAGAACACCGGTTGAACTGTTGGGCAAGGCAACGATGAAGGCATTACCAGTCCATATTACATTGGGGGGTCAGAAATGCCTAATAATGTTCTGCTTAGTAAGAAACTAAATGGTGATAATTTCACCATTTGGAGGAGAGCTATGAGAAAAGCTCTCAACTCAAAAAACAAGATGTGCTTTGTTGACGGAAATTTGCCCCATCCACCCATAGAGGAAGATCAGGCCAAACACCATCTGTGGGGATGATGCAATGACATGGTCCATTCATGGTTATTAAACTCCATGGAAACAGAAGTTGCAGAAAGTGTATCACATATGGAACTTGCTAAGGACGTGTGGGATGATTTAGAGAAGCAGTTTTCCCAAAGTAATGCACCACAGATATACAACCTTCACCGGTCTGTTTACACCATCACTCAAGGCACTGGTTCAATTTTTTCTTATTTTATTAAGATTCGATCTCTTTGGGAGGAGTTGGCTGTTTAGGAGCCCTCTACCCCATGTTCTTGTGGTGCTCAAAAACTAAACAATGAAATGGCAGAGAGAAGAAAAACGTTTCTGTTTTTGCTTGGCCTAAATATTGCTTATGGAGCTCGACGTAGCAGCATCCTCTTGATGAGGCCATTTCCATGTTTGAGTGAAGTCTTTCACTTCTTGTTCAAGATGAGAAACAACGTGAACTTACACAAACTACAGTGAACGTGGACAGCATCGCCATGGCTGTCGATAAGAACTCTAGACAACGCAATGTGACATATGACAAACCAAAGTTTGGCAATAACAAAACTGGTTTCAAGGGTAACAAGAGACTGTATTGCACACATTGTGAATCCAATGGACACACCACAGAACGATGTTGTTGGCTTGTTGGTTTTCCTCCAAACCACCGCCTTCACAAGATTTTCCCTGAAAAATAGTTAGTGAAGCATCTGAATCTGGACAAGGCCGCCAACAGCGCCGTTACAGAAACATCTGAATCTGCTCTTCAGTATTCAGTTCCTCAACTCAATCAGGCCCAACTCGATCAGCTGATGTCTGCCCTTAACTCTGTAAATGTCGTTGATCAGCCGATTGCCAAGATGGAAGGTAATTTACATTTACAACCATGCCTCGAATCTGAAAAATTATGTAGTATAGCTCAACATTTTTTTGAGTACTTCGTCTCCATTGGTAAAGAAGTTTGGATCCTTGACACTGGATCAACCGATCATATCAATTGTAGCTCAAATAATTTGTGCCAACCTATGCAAACACATGGCTTTCCACCAATTCGAATGCCCAATGGTGGTTCAACCAACATGCATTCTGTTGGGATAGTGACAATTTTAGATGGTTTTTCACTTGATAACTTTTTATACCTGCCAGATTTTCATTTTAATTTGCTATCCGTAAGCAAGCTGACAGTTCAACATAACTGCTTTGTGGGTTTTTTTTTCCAAACGTTTGTTGCATTCAGGACCTGCCCACCAAGAAGTTGCTTGGCATGGGCCGGCACGTCAGTGACTTATACCTCTTGATTATTGATCGCCATGAATCACAAGCGCTTGCAAGCATGTCTGATGGCAGCTCAGAAGTACTATGGCATAGACGATTGGGGCACCCACTTGACAATTATATGCTTAGAGCTCTACCTTTCAATTTCAAAGATGCTGGTCCCAGTTGTGATTTCTGTCCTCTTGCAAAACTTCACCATTTACCTTTTCATGACAGTAATAAAAGAAGTTTGCATCCTTTTAAGTTGATGCATTGTGACATATGGGGAAGATTTCCTCTTGCTAGTCATTCTGCTTTCCGTTATTTTTTGACAATAGTAGATGACTTCAGTCGATGCACTTGGACGTATCTCATGAAAGAAAAATTAGACACCTTTTCTATGTTGAAGAATTTTATTACTCTTGTAGAGAATCAATTTAATACAAAAGTCAGGGCAATACGTAGTGATGATGGAGGTGAATTTCCATCCAATAGTATGTTTCAGTTCATGAATGAAAAGGGTATATTACACCAACGATCCTGTCCTTATACCCTTGAGCAGAACGGGTTTGTTAAGCGTAAGCACCGACATTTAATTGAGACAGCCCAAGCTTTGATGTTTCATTCTTCAATGACTCTTGTTTTTTGGAGTGAAGCTATACTAACAACAACCTCTCTCATTAATCGTCTACCTACAAGGGTACTTGGTGGCATAAGTCCTTATGAAGTTTTATACCGTCACTCACCTGATTATTCTTCCCTCAAGGTTTTTGGTTGCTTGGGTTATGCTTACAACAACAGTCCTCAGCTTCGACAAGCGTGCCATCAAATGTGTCATGATGGTTACCCTTTTGCCCAAAAGGGGTACCGTCTGTACGACTTAGAGCAACACCGTTTCTTTTCGAATCGGCATGGTATTTTTGAGAACATATTCCCATTTCGAGATAAGCCACAGCCAGTCTCGACTATTCTAGATTTTCCCTTGTTAAGCGTTTCTCCTTACAGTGTCGGGAACGACGTTGTTGAATATGTTGCTGATTATGACAATTCTTTACTTGGTATCGACACCGGAATTCCTAATGACACCAACCTTGAGCCCCATCTTGGTGATCCTCAACAATCGCCATTTCTAGATGATCCACCGTTGGTCGATCCATTTTTGGATGGTCCTGTGAGCACCGCTGGTTCTGACGTAGATGGAACATCGCCCAACAATGACATACGACCTCCTGAGGTTGTGGATCCACCACCTAGGAGGTCACAGAGGTTAGTTAAGCCTCCCACTTACATCGAAGATTATATTTGCTCGCAGACGATATCAGATATTGATTTCCCTATTTCCAATTTCATTTCTTTGGATCGTTTAAATCCTGCTCATTTTGTTTTTGTTTCAACGCTCCTATCTACCCATGAGCCTCAAACTTTTGAGGATGCAAGGGCGATTCCAGAATGGGAGATGGCTATGGAGGCGGAATTGACGGCTCTTCGTGACAATGACACGTGGGACGTCGTTCCTCTTCTGCCTGGACATCGACCCATTAGTTCTAAGTGGGTCTACAAGATCAAATATCGCGCTAATGGCTCCATCGAACGTCATAAGGCACGACTTGTGGCTCGTGGATACACGCGACATGAAGGTTTTGATTACAATGAAACCTTTGCGCTCGTCGCCAAGTTGGTGACTGTTCGGACTTTGCTCGCCATCACCGCTTCTAAAGGATGGCATATTGAACAACTCGACATAAATAATGCTTTTATTGTTGGAATTGGTAAAAAATAAGTTTTAAATTAAATTCAAAATTAGATTTGAAATTTGAATTTTTGGTAATTATTGGAAATTAAGTGAGGACATTGAGAGTGGAGATGGAGGAAGTTTAATCCTCCCAATGGTTATAAATAATGGTGATTTACAAGAGATTAATCACTTGGAATAATCTACCATTGGAGCTTCAATCCATCGTACATGTTCGATCCTTCATGTTCGTCGCTCTCCATTCTCTCTCGCGAAATCCAACAATGCTATCAGAGCAAGGGTTTTTCGCTACCGCCACTCGCTCATGCCTCTACCGCCACTACCCGCCCACCCTCCTCCACTTGTGCACACTCCTCTGCCCGTGTGCACTCCTTTGCCTGTGCACGCTCTTCTGCTAGTGCATGCTCCTTCGCTCCGTGCACCTCCACCACTATTGGACCGCGCACACTCCTCTTCCACCCTCGCACGCCTCCACCGTTGGCGCGCACGCCCTTGCTGCTCGTGCACAAGCCCTCATCGCTTGCACACAACCTCTGCTACTCACGTGAGCGACCTCGCCGCTCGCGCACACGCCCTTGCTGCTCGCACACACGCCCTCGCTGCTCGCGCACACGCCCTCACTACTTGCGCACGAGCCCTCCCCGCTTGCGCGCAACCTCTGCTGCTCGCTCGCATGCACCTCTGCAGCCCCATGCGCGCCCCCGCCACTCACACACACCTCCGCCACCTGCAAGCACGCCCCCGTCGTGCTACCCGCACTCGCTCGCACTCCACTTCTGGGCACAACCGCCATCCTCCATGAACAGCGCACGTTGGTCCGCCCAATCGTTGCACCGCACCTAGATCTCCAGTCTTCTGCCATTAGACGACTTGTAATTGTTTATTAAAATTGGAAAGTGATTTCAATTGTAGATATAAGTATGGCTTCAAAGATGTTTACAACTGAGTTGGCAAAGATAGATAAATTGAATGAGGTAAATTATTAGATGTGGTATCGAAAAATATATCAAGCATTAGAGTACGAAATTATTGAGCATGTAATAGGTTCGCATCCTCCGAAAATAAATGAAAACGCTTCTGAAGTAGAAATTAAAAGAGTAAATCAATGGAGGAAAGATGATAAAAAGGTGAAAAATTTAATGTTCATGTTTATGGAAGATTGTCTTGTAAAATGCTATGAAACATATACTAATGCTTATACACTATGGAACACTTTAAAGGAAAAATATAATAAAGCAACTGAAATGAAAACACAGTTGCTCCTTCAAAAATATAACTCTTGCAAGATGCTAGAGGAACAAAGTGTAGTGGAACATGTAAATAATATGATGGTAATGGCTAAAGACTTAGCTACTGTAGGAACTCCTATACCTGAAAAATTACAAATAGCAACTATATTGAATAGTTTGCCACATCGTTATGATATGGTTACCACATCTCTTAGGTCTACCCTACTTCAATTATCTAAATTGCAAGCTAGGTTGGGTACTGAATAGGAAATAATAGTCAATCGAAGGTAACATGAATCTCATCTAGAAGAAGCCAATGCCATATTTCAAAAGCAGAGATCTGAAAAAAGCAACAAAAGAAGAAATGGACCAAATAGGAGCAACTTTAAGCAAAATCAAGCGCATGAAAAGAAAGCACAAGGATCTTGCCATGCTTGTGGCCAATTTGGTCATTTTAGGGCACATTGTCCCAACAAGGATGGAAATAAAAATGGGACCTCAGAATCAAACTTGAAGAACAAAATAACCTTTGTGGGAGTTGTGGAATGCAATAATGTTGTGGTCCTTAGTTCAAACGAATAGTAGGTTGATTTTGGTGCCACAAGACACATTGCTAAAACAAAAAAGAGACTTAACTCCTTTAAAGAGTTGAGTCCTGGACAACAATGCATCTATATGGGTAACAATACTTATTTAAATGTGAAAGGTATTGGCACATATCGTTTGGACTTGGGAGACAACATTATGATTTTGAAAGACGTCGTCTATGCACCTAGCATGAGGCGGAATTTAATATCTGTAGGCACTCTTTTGAAAAATGGTTTGAAAGTTTGATTTTACAATAAACATGTATCCATAGGAAAAGACAAAAAGATCTTTGCTATGAGAATTTTTGTACTAGAACATGATCTGTTTAAACTTTCTATTGTTGCTAATGAAGTAAATGAAGTAGTTTCTAATTATATTGAGTGTTGTTTATCTGAAATTGATTTATGACATTTAAGGTTAGTGCATATTAATAAATCTAAACTACAACAATTGATAAAATTGAACATGTTGCTTGAGATTAAAGACATGGAATCAAATAAATGTCAACATTGCTTAGTTGAGAAAATGACTAAGAAACCTTTTGGTAAGTGATATAGATTAGATGAATTATTGGGGTTGATTCATTATGATGTATGTGGTCCATTAAGTATTAAAACTCATGATGACAAGGAATATTTTGTGACTTTTATAGATGATTTTTCAAGATATGCTTATATTTATCTAATAAGTCATAAAAGTCAAGTATTGACTTGTTTTAAGAAATACAAGTTGAAAGTAGAAAAATAACTTGGAAGAAGTATTAAGATATTAAGGTCAGATAGGGGAGGGGAATACAATTCTAAAGAATTTAAATTATTTTGTGAAATGTATGGAATTAAAAGACAAACTACAATGCCTTATACACCACAACAAAATGGTGTGGCGGAAAGAAAGAACAGAACACTTATGAATTCTATTAGATGCATGCTTTCACATTCAGGTCTCTCCAAAGTTTTTTGGAGAGAAGCATTGATCACAGCAAATTATGTATTAAATAGAATACCCTTCAAGTTTGTACCTAGCATACCTTATGAATTATGGACCGAAACTAAGCCCAACTTACATCATTTAAGAAAATGGGGATCTGTAGCCCATGTACTTATTCTTGGACAATTAAGGGATAAGTTAAATTCAAAGACTCTTAAATGCAGGTTTATAGGCTATTGTGAAAATTCTTTCAGTTATAGGTTCTATAGTAAAGAAAAGTGAATTATTGAATATAGGGATGCTACTTTCCTAGAAAATCTAAATGAAAATGAAGAAATAGGAAAGGAACATGAGCCACCATTTGTGGTGAATGATAACTATTTTAATAATATCTTGGAAAATGACCCTAGAGTTGAAGGAGAAGGAAACATTGAAAATATAGATGAACCTATGAAAATTGCTAATGGAAACAATCGTGAACCCATGGAAATCATGGGAGAAATTCAAAATGAGCCTATAAATGGAATTGAAGAAATCAATAGGAATGTAGAAGATAGAGAACCAGATTTACCTATTAGCAACAAAAGAATGAGACATCAACCAACATGGATGGATGACTACCATTTGTATTCCTGTGAGCTTTCTTGTTTAATGATAGATATGGAGGAAAATCACATGGAACCCGTGACATATAACGATATCGTTGAATCTCATAAAAAAAGATTTATGGTTGGATGTCATGAATGATGAGATTGATTCCATGAAATGGAATCATGTATGGGAATTATGTGATCCACCTAAAGGAAGGAAAGCTATAGGGTGCAAGTGGATATTTCGAAAAAAGTTAAAGGTTGATGGGTCTATTGAAAAATATAAGGCCCATTTAGTTGCTAAAGGTGATACACATAAATTGGGAATTGACTTTCATGAGACATTCTCCAGTAGCTAAATTCGCATCAATAAGAATTATATTGGTTATAGTTGCACATTTAGATTTGGAATTATATCAAATGGATGTAAAAACTGCATTTCTAAATGGAGACTTGTAGGAAGAAATCTACATGTCATAACCTGAGGGATTTCAAGTGGAAGGACATGAGGAAAAAGTGTGCAAATTAAAGAAGTCGATATATGGTTTAAAACAAGTATCTAGACAATGGTATCATAAGTTTCATAATATAATTGTCAAAATGGGATTTATTTCAAATATGTTAGATTACTGTGTATATGTCAGGAATAGTGGGAGTAAGTTCATTATATTATCCTTGTATGTGGATGATATTTTACTTGCTGGAAATAATACTGACATGTTGAATGAAATAAAGGAAGAACTTAGTAGAAGATTTGAAATGAAAGACATAGGGGAAGCATCCTATGTTCTTGGAATTCAGATCTTAAAAGATCAGAAATCAAGAACATTAAGTATAAATCAGGAAAGATATCTGCAAATGGTGTTAAAAAGGTTTGGAATGGACAATTGTTCTCAGCTCTCACAGTTTATATTTTAGGGAAAATGTTAAGTAATGACTAATGTCCTGGAAAAGGAAAGTAACCTTTAAGAGCACTTTATGCCTAAGTAGTTGGAAGTTTGATGTATGCTATGTTGTGTATGAGACTAGACTTGGCATATGTTGTAAGTATTGTAATTAGGTATTAAAGTAATCCTAGAACAAAACATTGGGAAGCTGTCAAAAGAATTTTGAAATATATAAAAAGAACTTTGCACCATAAATTGACTTATCAAGCAGATGAGCTTGAAGTGCTTGGTTATATAGATGCAGATTTAGGTAATGACAAAGATGATGGGAAGTCCACTTCAGGACATGTATTCATCTTTGGAGGTGTAGCTGTATCTTGGGAAAGTAAGAAGCAAGGGTGTGTAGCAAAATACACACAAAAAGCTGAATATGTTGCCTGTAGTGTAGTTACATCACATGTAGTTTAGATCAGAAGATTCATAAATGATTTGAATCTAAACTTAATAAATAGTCCAATAGAAATGTATTGTGATAACCAAACAATAATAAGTCTTGTATATAGTGGTGCAAATACAACAAAAGGACAACATATAAATATACATTATCACTATATTCGTGATATTATAGGAAATGGGGAAATAAAATTGAGTTATATCCCTATGGAAGATATGATTGCTGATCTTTTGACAAAAGAGATACTAACGAAAAAGTACATTAAGTTTGTAAACTTAATAGGATTAAGGAACATTTATATGGATAATGGAAATGAAAAACATTCTCACAGATAGTGGGAGTGGAAGATTGAAATTGTATTACCTACAAGTAGTGGGAACATAATTAAAAAGAATATATAACTTATAGGGTTTGACATATGAATGAATATGGTTGGTCTTTGTGATCAAGTGAGAGATGTTGGAATTGGTCAAAAAGATCAAGTTCCAAATCAAATTCAAAATTAGATTTGAAATTTGAATTTCCGGTAGTTACCAAAAATTAAGGGAGAAGGTTAGAGGTGAAGATGGTGGAAAAAGTTTAATACTTCCAATAGTTATAAATAATGATAATTTAAAAGAGATTAATCAACTAAAATAATCCAACATTAAAGTCTCAATCCATTGTACACGTTCAATCCTTTGTGTTCATCTCTCTCCGTTCTCTCTCGCAAAACCCAACATTTCTCGACGATGACTTGCAAGAGACTGCTACATGTGCCCTCCACCTGCGGCTGCACCTGAAGGGGAGAACATGGTATGTTGACTAAAAAATTCAATTTATGGGCTCAAGCAGTGATCACGTAATTGGTTTTATAAATTTCGCCAAGCTCTTTTGGATATGGATTTTGTTTCCACCACTGCTGATCATAGCCTTTTTACACGTAAGACGAATGGCTCCTTCATTGCCGTTCTCGTCTACGTTGACGACATGTTGATAGTAGGTGATGACCAGCAAGAGATACAATGCCTTAAGCACAAGCTCAATCACATGTTCAAGCTAAAAGATTTAGGAGTCGTCAAATATTTTCTTGGTATCGAAGTTGCTCAAGCCTCTTCCGGTATAGTCTTGACCTTTTAAGCGAGACAAGTCTTCTTGGATGCGCTACTCCAGTCGATGAGAATTACAAAGTTGATGATAGTAGACCCTCTTTGGAGGATCCTACAAAATATCAAAGGCTGGTTGGTAAGCTTATATATGTCACTCTCACAAGGTTGGATATTTCTTTAGCCAATTTATGAGTGACCTACAGAATCACATATGCATGGGTTGAAGCAAATACTTCACTATCTCAAGGCCTCTCCTGGTCGTGGGAGTCCAATAATGACTTGAAACTTCCTGCCTTTTGCGATGCCGACTGGGCGAGGTGTCAACTTACTGGGAAGTCAGTTTCAGGCTATTGTCTTTTCCTTGGTAGCGCCCCAATTTCTTGGAAATCAAAGGAACAAAGCACAGTTTCAACCTCCACCGCTGAAGCTAAATTTAGATCTCTTGCACTCACGGTTAGTGAGATTATATGGCTCAAGAAGTTATTAAGGGATTTGGAAGTCCTACAAGAAACAACTATTGATATTTTTTGCGACAATCAAGCCGCTCTTCATATACCCAAGAACCCGGTCTTCAATGAAGGGACTAAACACATTGATATAGATTGCAACTTTGTTCGTGAACATTTCCTTGCTAGGAACATATGTTTGCGTTACATCAAGGCTGCGCACCAAATAGCGGACATGATGACTAAGCCGCTTGGAAGAGGTCTCTTCAATTGGTTTGTTGGCAAACTGGGACTTGTTAACATATACGCCTAGTTTGAGGGGAGTGTTAGTTACCACGTTGCTATTATCGGATCTCTTTGGAATCCATGTAAAAAGTCGCTATAAATAGTGGTTCCTAACCGATAAAAATTCAGGACGTCCTTCTTTCCCTCTTCTCACTCACATTCCGTTGTTCTTGTGCATTTCTTTGTTTTGCTCTTCCACCAGAAGACGCTAACGTCGTGTAAGTGGATTCCCGCATCATTGTTCTTCTTTCGCTGGTTGATCATATGGAAAATCTAGCACGTTACTAGAGCGAGTAAACTTCCTCCACCCTTGAGAAGCTACCGTCCTTGCTCGATCTTTGACTTGCTTCAATGAGGGTTTGCTATCTGCATCACTTCTTTCTTCATCATTCTCTTTGAAGGTCCTCTGTATCTTTACTCTTTTCTATATCCTTTCCTCACTTTTTTGTTTCTTTTATTATGTGTTGGAAGAATTGTTTCATAAACTTTACCTTTATGTATTGCATGCATGTCTACCTCGCTACATGCCTTTATAACTATATATGCTTTGTTCTTCATGAATAGAATGACCTTTGCAACAGGGGAATGAAAGTGGCAAAAAGGAGCCAAAACGAGAAATGGAGAATGGAGGAGGGCCGTCGCCTCCAGTCGGTCCTAACTGCACCGACAGCTGCATTCGGCGACGCAGCCACCGCCCTCTTTCTGGCCGGTGGTGTGATCGCCTTACCTTCCACCGCAGAAAGACCGCCTGTTTCTCCTTCAAGCTACGCACACTGACTGCAGTAGGTAGCGGGCAGAGCACTGACTAACAGGTCGCCCTCACCTCCGCCGGTCGTGCCCAAATCAGCCCATGCAATCAAGCCCTGTTTCCGCTACCGCACACTGCAAGCCAGACGCCCTTCGACCAACTGCTGCGAAAAGGAGAGACCTCTGTCCGAACGCCCAATTCCCTGAAAGAGGAGCCCCCTTGGACAGTCTGCTGCGAGGAGAGGAGGGACCACGATGACCGAACGAGCATCGAAGAAAGCCCGATCGCCCCTTTGCGTCCGGAGGAATGCCAATCGACCGACGCCCGCCCAAACGCTGTCTGCCGGAAAAGCCCTCGCCGGTAAAGCTCCCCCCAGCCGCCGGAACCGGTAGGTTTTTCAAAAACTGTAATCCGAAACATCAATCCGACACTGTTGATATCTGGATAAATCTTACACGTTAAAATCAAATGCATATATGTTGATAAATATGTGCATAAATCTTGCCCCGGTATCTGGTGGATAATCTGTCTTTGCTGGTTAAGCCAGATGCTTTAGAATATTTGGACATGTAATCCGATACTTGTTTTTGCTAATTTCTGATTTATTAAACCCTTATTTTTATATAAAACAAGAATAGGCCAAAATAAAAAACAGATAACAACGGCCGATGAGAAATAAGGAATGAATCATAGGTCGAGTTTAGATTTGAATTCTATAGATAATAGAGTCTTGATCTAGCTGAGATTCTATATAATGATAAATAAGATGAACGAGACATACTCCCTCATTCGTTATTCTGCTATTTTGTTGAGGCTTTGAAATTTCTATGATAAACGGGTTTCTTTTTTATTATATTTTTAATATTTGGCCATATTGTTTTTTTTAGGTAAGCATGAAAAATGTGTGCTACACACCTTTATAAACATTCAGCATGCGTGCAAAGTTAAATATATATAATGTGACATATATGTTGGACAAAAGTAAATACATATAGGTTTGTTAAGAACAATATGAAATTATTGTGATGAAAATGCATGTGTATGAACTTGAATTGATACGAACGTGTGTAAGAAATTAAATTAATCAACACATGTATAAAATAAAATGCATATATATTGATAAACTACATATATGGATTGATGACAACATTGCTTGATGTTTAGAATATAAGGTCCATGCATTGAGATATAAATGTCTGGATATAAAAATATTCAGGTATGAAGAATATTATTTGAATATAAAATATATAATTATGCAAATAAAACCTATAGGTATCGTGCAAACTATATATTTATAAATGTCCAAATATGTTCAAAATATCATTTGAATATGTAATATATAAATATCTAAAATATTATTTTAAATATCCAAAATATTATGTGTTTAGATATGATAGATTTATTATATATTTGATATGAAATATACAAATATCATATATATATTTAGATATAAAATTCAAATATTTAAGATGCCATGCAGATATGCAAAACACTCTACATTTGGATGTAAAAATATATGAATAGAAACAAAGAAGACTCACCTTGTGGCTGGGCCTGACAATCTTTTTATTGAAGGCATCTTTGTAAATTTTTTATGGTTGGGCCAGACAATCTTATTCTTGAAGGTATCTTCTAAACCTTGGAACAGTACAAATAATCTTATAAGCATAAATTATCCAACAAATGCTCTAAATAAGCACATAAATTATCCAACACACTGATGCAAGCATAAATTATCTTCACATATTCTATGAACCTCTAATGATAGATTTCTGAACATTATCTATCTATTTTATTATAAATTTGAATAGTAAAACATTATTTTATACTTTTCTTTATAAATAATAAATTTATATATTTTTTGTATTTGATGTGATTAATATGATACAAATAAGACATCCTTTTCTAGAATGCATAAGGTATGAAATTATTAGTTAATTCTTAAGAGATCCCACATATTACGAATACATATCTTAAATAATTACAATATTTGTGACGTGAAAGAAACTCACTAAAACATATAGTCATGTCTTGACTTTTAATACTATTGAACCTGAGATCTCTGCTAGTATTTTATATCAAAAAACTATTGAGCATATTTGGAATGACATTTAGGATAGATATCAAGAGAGAAATGCCCTTAGAGTGTATAAAACCATGAAACAAATTGTTGAGCTTAAACGAGGAGGGAATTCATTTCTACCTTGTTCTTTAGTTGCAACCATAGATCAATGGCAAGTTCATTGCTATTAGCAACGAGTAGTTTGGGATCAAAGTGCTCCTCATAGAAGGAGCTCGATTTGTAGTGAGAAAAGGGGAGGTATCTTTGAGTTTCAGTGAGGGGGAAGAAGAGGACGATCTAGGGTAAATTACAATTATTCCCTTGTAGTAACTATTTCTTTTACATTATCCACAATTAATATTCTTCATGATTATTGTCAAATTTCAGTAGGCTTATTGATGAGTTATGCATGATTAAAAATAGTTTAGCATGATTTGAGCTTGAGATGGGCAAATCATCATTATTTAAGCTTGTATTTAAATTATTTTGATTATGAGAATCTTACTTGATTTATTGCCTATTAAAGGTGAAATTTCAATGAATTATTGCATGTTATTTTAGCACAAGTAATGGTTAGAACATGCACTATACCTCATGGTTGTGTTGATAAATTATCATTTTATTTGTTATGCATTATTTTTGAGGAATGGTGGCATGTTGTGCATAATGACTAATTAATGGGAAGGCTATTGTGTTGTATATGCATGTGCATTATTTTATCATGTGGAGAAAATTATGTATGGACATGCATGTTGAAATAATTATGATATGAATCTGGTTACAAGTGGTTAAATTGTAGTATCATGTCTATGATCGAGATGACTATTCAGTATTTTTTGTTTACCTCTCTTTTTGCTTTAATATTGGCATATTAATTTCTATTACTAGAAATTTTTGTCTTTTAGTATTTTTGTTTTTATAGAATATTTATTTAAAGAAATGAATACTGAAGTTGGTATGTGATACTGATTCAATGTTGGTGATTCTAACTTTTTAAAATTTTCACAATAATAGACAACTCTCAATGGAATTATTGTTTAAGAAGGGTGACAATAATGAGCATTTTCACAAGTAGCCACAAGGGTTGCTATCGACAAGGGTGCCTTGTTTTTTATTATTTGTTCTTAAGTTTAGCTATTTGCGTTCATGTTTATGGAATCATTTCTGATTTCCCTAGTTGGCTTGATGCATGTATTTCTAGCTACTATAATTAAACAGGAACAATCTAATTTTACTTTTTGTGCACTGAAGATCGAGATAGAAACGAAGAGAGTAGTTTTCTTCTTGTGACGGGAGGAATGTTTTTTTTCTAGGTATTTTCTCAAAGTTTTATCTTCACTTAAAGTGGTGAAACGTCTGTTTCATCACTAAAAAGTGGTGGGTTTAAATGTTCAAGTTTGTCCAAAGCTTTAGAGCCCTTGAATATTGGAACCACTAGGTTTAGGTGGATGGGTTGGGAAATAACAATTGAGGTGGAGTGCCCGTCCAAGGGAAAAACTTGTTTTTTTTTTTTTTTTTCCTTTTGTTTTAGACCGAGTTGGACATTGGGGGTGGAGGGCTTATGAGTCCTGTTAAGAGGTTACAAGGAGAGAAGTATTGTGGCCGAAAAAAGATTGAACTTAGAAATCGTGCTGAAATATTTAGAAACAGTTGTTTAAAAGAGTAGGCATGATTTCAAAGTAGACAAGGAAGATTTTACAAGAAAGGGATAAAAAGCTGCGTAGCCACGTGTTCCACCTGAAGAAGCAGGCGCGACGGTAGTAGCTGAGTCTTATACTGGTACATGGACAACTGTGTGGAATGGTGGACTTGCTTGTTTGTGTCGTCGCTAATTGAATTGGATGATACAATTGAGTTCTTCTGTGAGGTAGAAAGTGAGCTGGGTTTTCTATGGTTGGAACAGAACCAATTGAATTGCCATGATGTTTAGTCATTTGCTACATTTGCTGTTGTTACTACTACTACCAAACAGTGGAGATTTATGTCATTCTCTAATCCACATCAGGGTTGATTCTTTGACCGAGTTTTTGACTTTATCTGTGTGGATGATATTTTCACATGAATTTGAATTTAAAATCCTAGTAAACGCCCAGCCATGACCGCAGTCGGCAATAAATCCAAAACTAAATCACGACGAAGCACCTTCGAGCTTTCGGTAGGTTGAGTGTTTGAATGTAATCCTTTTAACTTAAAATAATATTTTATTTTGTATTTAGTCTACGTAAGCTTATTCTAATGCCCCTCTTTGCTTGTGTCTTTCTTTAGATAAAATATTTTTAATAGAGTAAATGCGAAAGGTCACGGAGAAAACGTCGGAAACTTTCCACAATTTTTCGGTGTGAATGGTTGAGGTGTTTGGTTAGAGTACTAGTTGTAATTGTATTGAACAATGAAATGTTGATTTGATAGTCATATTAAATTCTAAAAAAAAAAACCAATATAAGTTCCGTAATATCTACAATCAAAATTACAAAAGGAAAAAAATACAAAAAAAAGATTGTGTGTGGTTGTGGTTTAACAAACGTTAAAAGCCACCAAGTCAAGCTACGATTTTCTGATATTGTGAACGTTTTGTCTAAATTTTCATTTGAAACTTTTTTTAAAGATATTATAAGGCGAGGAAAAGATTAATTATAAATTACCCGATTTACTTGGACTACAATGGATGGTTGAACGTAAACTAAAATACGTTTTGATGCATGGAAACTTGCGTCTACGTCGTTTGATTTTAATATATGATGGCCAAAATTATGAATAATTTTACTAAACTTTGAGATTTGCCAGATTTCTTTGTAATCCTCTTTGTTGGAGATCATGAAAATACTTTTTCCTTTTTCAGTATTAAATTTTTTTATAATAGAACATAAATTTGATAATCGATATTTGCGTCGATCACGGAATTAAATTCATTTTTCAACTATTTAAAAACGATAAAATTTATGTCATAATCGGCTTATTTTTATTGTCAGATTTACGCTATAAAAAAAAAACGTAACCACCAAAAACGTACAATCAAGTAAAAAAAAAAGGAAGCCGGAGGTTTGAATAATGTGAGGAAATTGACGAGGGCCGTGCAAGGAACGGAGTTAAAGAAGGCGGCCAGAGCCTTGAGTCAGGATCGATCGAGTTATAAATAGAAGTGGTGCTTGAGCTGTAGACCTAAGCTCAACTAAAAGGATAAGAGACAAGATCGAGAAACCTCCGTTTCATTTTAGTTTAACTTCCATTAATTATTTCTTCCATCCATGGCCATGTTCGCCAAGCAATACTGCCACACGCAGTCTGCCTTGCTGCTGCCAAAAGGTACTACTTCTTCATCTTCTTCTTCTTTTTCTTCCACTGCTGACGACGACGGCGAGCGATTGTGGTGAATCACCAGGCCTTAAAATCACAGGCTTACAGGAATTGAGATAGATCACTTCTTTATCTTCTTCTTCTCTTTCTTCCACTGCTGACGACGACGGCGTGCGATGGTGGTGAATCACCAGGCCATAAAATCACTGGCTTAGCGGAATTAAGATAGATCTAGTTATATATAAATTTCATTTCTATCGTAGATAGCCACCGGTACATAATTAATGGGTACTTCATTTCCCGGTAGATATATCTTAACACGGGTGTATAATGAATACGTTTGCAGGTGCTGCGCCGACAACGACATGCTCGGTTCCAGCTCTTCCAAGCAAAAGGTACTTAGCATGTGTTGTTCTGATCGAACGACTTGCTCGGTCAGTAAAAAGATAAAAATTAGTTGCGTACAGTTGGCATTTTCCCTTCCTAATCAACTGCAACATCCATTAATTGGTTGCGTATGGAATTAATTTGGTTCAGATTGCGAGGCAAGCAAAGCGCCAGCATTCCCCCGCAGGCGCGGAGTGGTACATATTACTGCTCGCTTCCAGATCAGCCCGGCAACGCCACCCCCATCCGATCCACGCCCAAGAACCCAACGCAAACGCATCGGTTGCGTGCCAGCGCAAGCGAGGAGTCGGCCCAACCGCTTCCCCTGCAGGGTGGCGGCCTAGAGAACCTCAAAACTTCCAACCCTATTTTCAAGTGGTGGGACATCTTCAATCTAACCTTTCGTCCGTACGCATGCATTGGCGGTGTAAGTCCTTCCTTCCCCTGGTTTAATTCTTTTCCAGCAACGATCGGGAAATTAAACTTGTTGATCACCAAGTTTCGGTCGATCGATCACAGGCGGTGGCGGTCACGTCGGTTTCATTCCTCCCGGTCACGAGCGTGGCAGACCTTACTCCGGCATTCTTTCTGGGATTCGCTCAGGTAATTCATGAGCGTGAGCATACTTAATTAATTATTCACTGTTCATGCATGGAAGATAATCATATTACTAATTAATCTTATGCATGTGGGTAGGCTTTCACTGTTGCCGTGCTGATGACCCTTTACGTCATTGCGGTGAACCAAGTGTACGACGTGGACATCGACAGGGTTCGTCCATTGTTTAATTAATTAAGCAGTAATTTTCCGTACATATTTCCTTTACTTTCGCTAATGCATGTATATATGATTTCAGATCAATAAGCCATACCTTCCACTCGTCACTGGGGAGATTTCTTTGACAACAGTAACATTACTAGGGGCGGCCTTTGTTGCTGGGGTACTGAACATATACATATCACGAATTTCATGCACCTGCTTTCCGATTAAGCACACATATATAAATTAATTAATCATTTGACTTTTATTTATTAATATATATATGTATATATAATAATTAATGTTGTGTTTGCATTGAATTCCCCCAGAGTTTTATGGTGGCCTTAATGTCTGGATCACCTGCACTTATGGCTTTCGTTGGCATCGGTTTTTTCCTGGGAACTGCGTATTCTGCCAAGGTGAGTAGCGTTTTTTCCTCATGAAACATGGTAATCGATGGGTTATAATCATACTCATTTACTAGGGAGTCTAAGATTACATGTACGACATTTGAATAAAAAGACAACCACAATTACTTGCACTTATTTACAATTAATCATACTAAACGTACGACCGATTATTTGCTTCACGTCACAAGGTCGAAGATCCACAGAATCTGGCATCCTTCACGCCCTACCTAATTAAAAAACATATCTAAACTAGAAATGCATGATAAAAAAAACCTAGTAACCAACTTGATAGGGAGAATAATATGTAACGTTGATTTTAACTCCTGCCCATTTTCCTCAGCTGCCGCTTATGAGATGGAAGAGCAATCCATTCCTTACTATGATTTTGATGTTGATCTGGAGAGGTGTACTCTTTCAAATTCCGATCTTCTTGCATATGCAGGTGATTCATGCGAATATCAACTCTTTAGCGATTTTAGAATGTCCTCCCATCCCATCTTAACGAATATCATACACAATTAATTACATCGACCCCTAAATAAACATATATATGCAGGTATATGCTTTGAAGAAGCAAATGATGTTGACAAAGGGAGCAATATTTTCTACGGCAATGATGTCCTTCATGTGGTTCATTATGACACTAGCCAAGGTACATACACAACACAAACAAGAGCACATATACATATATATGTTTCGCATCGAGGAAACAGCACATGCTTATATGGTCTGATGATTGATTAATTACCTAATCTTCGTACGTAACTTATTTCAAACTTCCGATCAGGACATACCTGACGTTGAGGGAGACAAGGCTAGCGGTATCCAGACCTTTCCCATATGGTTTGGTCAAGAAAGAGTGAGTGTTCTTTGATTGCTCTGTATATATGATCCACACGACCACAACTGCTTAGAGTTGCTTCTCATGATCCATCATATATTCCCTAAAAAAGCAATATTGGTTGATCGATTGACTGCTAGACGTTTGCTGCCAGTTCTTATAAATAAATAAATAATCTTGTGGGCAGGTGTTCAAGTTTTGCGTTGGCTCATTAATGGTTGCCTATGCTGCATGCATGGGGGTGGGAGCTGCTTCTACAGACGTTGTCTGCAGGACAATATCTGTAAGTTTTTCATCGATTAATTGAAGTCTTCAACGCACTCTGCATGGGTTTCAATTATACATTTTTCTTTGTTGCTCCTTTTTTATTGATATCATATTTTAGTTGGAGAGATTCCAATTTCAATTGACTAAATCCTGTTATTGTGCAGGTATTGGGCCATGCAATACTCGCATCCGTCTCTTGGCTTGTCTCTCAGAATGTTGATCTTAAGAACAAGTCTTTTGGGACAAAATATTATATGTTTTTATGGAAGGTAAATGCTGACATTTAATTACATTTCTAAAGCACGTCTTCTAAGAATTGAAATGTTTAAATTGATCATATGCATAATTGATTAATTGTTTACTAATTACTTTAGTATCACATCTTTATTTTGCAGATGTTATATGCTGAGTACTTCCTGATCCACTTCATTCGATGAGTTCTGTGCTACAAATTGAATTTGCCGACGTCACAAGGTCCCAATTGTAGGCAGGAGAGTATTAACAGAAAGGGGACCAGTACTATTAGTACTCTTGCGTGAAGAATGGCGCCAGTTAAGTGCGCCATTTGTTTCCTCTATCGCCACTAATTCAAGGAAATGTATACCATTGGAAAAATGTGAGACAAGAGATCGATAAGGCTTTTGTATTCGTTTTTGATAATATAATGGTATTATTTTTGTCTAAATTTGATTATTCAAATTACTACTTTCTTTCTTTAAAATACTATTAAATTTTGAGTTTAACTTATAAACATTACACGATGTGGAAATTCCATATTGAATAAGTACGTCAAAATCGAACATGAGCTTATACACCAGTATCGTTTTTTTTTTTTCCAAAAGAACAAAAAATAAAATGACCATCCAATATTCTTTATAAAGAAAAATTAAGTTGGGAGCAGTGGTGAAGAGACAATCTCCAACCTATACAATTTTCTACTCATACTAATTTTCTTAGTCTATTTTCAACATTTTCTAGTCATACCAAGCAAATTTTCATTTATACAAATATGCAATTAGGAAAATGACGTCATACCCAAGTAATAATTCTCTCGATCATTCTCCTGCACGGAAGGAACCACACTAAATTGTAGGAAAATTATTAACGTTTTAATAAAGAAGAGTTCAACAGAATTCTGGGTAACTTGGCCAACCTATTTCTCTCATGTATTCTCTATGTAAGATGTTTCTTAGGACCAGAAAAAATTGAATGGAGATAGTGAAGAATTAAAAAAGATGCAATGTGAAGAAATACCAAATTTTTGCACAAGGAAATATTAAAATTTTCAGATAGAACAGCACACAATTCCAAGGACAAGGTTGGAAAGGTTAATCTCACTTATTCGATGCTGCCAGCTTCCCCTAATCTCCAACCACCACAAGTTTAGATACCAATAAGTTCTGTCTAGTTCAACAGTGAGTGAATGGAAGATTTTCTACACCTTCTGCTTATCACCAACGTTTTCCTTATATATCTTCATTTGATTTGTCAACGTAAGTGAAAAGATAAAAAAAAATAAACACACGATTTTGGTGGACGCTAACACACACAGAAAACCTCTACGTCTTCTTCCTTGTCTCTTCTTACAATAAGCACCAAACATATATACAGAGTACAACCGACAACCAACCATTACAACCACGACTAAATAAAGTAACTACCCCATGTTTCACGACCAGACATCCACTTGCATGACGTTACACCATTAACCATGTCCACACATAACCATATTAAATAAAACACAAACCATTGTCAACAAACAGCCCCTTAATTTAGGCCGGTTCTACAGCAAACTCCCAGCAAATTCCTAAACTTCACAAATGCTTCAAGTTTAAGGGGTTTCGTTATGATGTCAGCAACCTGTTCTTCAGACTTGCATAACTCTAGCATGATTTCATTCTTCTACACTTGGTCTCTCAGAAAATGAAAATGAGTCTCAATATACTTTGTGCGACCGTGCCCAACTAGATTTTTTGCCAAGTTTATAGTTGACTGGTTGTCAACAAATATCTTCAATGGTTCGGTTACTGACATCCCAATTTGTTGTAACAAATTTTTGATACATAAGCCTTGACAAGCACCAGCTGCAACAGCAATATACTCCGCCTCACATGTAAACAGCGCCACAATAGCTTGCTTCTTGGACATCTATGAAAAAGCTGCTCCAAACCCGAACACATAACCAAAAGTACTACGTCTATCATCTACATCACCACCCCAGTTACCATCGGTGTAGCCAACTAATTCTCCAACATCACCAGCTTTGTAGAAAATACTAAAATTAGGTGTTCCCTTGATATAGCACAAAATATGCTTAACAACCTACATATGGGCTTTCTGCAGATGCTCCATGAACTTGCTAACAAGTCCAACACCATGCATAATATCTGGACGAGTGTAGGTCAAATAACGTAGTGACCCAATCATCTTCCTCAAAAGTGTGGGGTCAACAAGAGAGCCTTCCATAAATTTAGACAACTTTGTTCCAACTTCAACTGACGTTTGACATAGATTTGAGTCTTGCAAACGAAACCTCTAGAGAATACACTTCACATAATTTTCTTGACCAATAAGGATACCATCTTGTCCCTGTTTTACTTCCAAACCAAGGAAGTAAGTAAGCTCTCCAAGGTCAGACATCTCGAATCTCTACATCAAAAGTTACTTAAAATCAAGAATAAGGGTGTCATCATTGTCTTATCAATTTAAACTAGTTTTTTTATAAATAAACAAACAATCTCTCAAACAAGATTTAAATCTAGTAAATTTATTCATTTAATTTAATGCAAGTAAACAATGTCAATTATAAAAAGTTATACAAGAATAGGTCGAACCATAGGGAGTGTTTAAAATAAACTTCTAAAGTACTTTAAAATAGGTGTAGTGCTGTACAAACAAAACTTCTCACTCTGTTGAGTTATAACCTAACTTAATAGACTAAATTCGTTAAATTAATAGATAACTCAATGGATTACTTCGTTGAGTTAAAGATAACTTAACGAATATCTCTATGACTTACTCTCATTATATGTTGAGTATTATATTTTGATAATGTGTGTAAAATATTAATTAATCATAATTAATTAATTAATTAATTTTGTTGTTTAAGAAAATAAATTAAGAATATCGATTAATATAAAAAAACTTAAAGTTATATACTTGTTTGTAATGTATCTAAAATTATGCTAAGTTACATAACTAGTTGTTAAGTTATACTAACTTTTTATATAACTAAACATTAAGTTAACGTATATTTTTATTGTAAAACATGACATATTTGTTATTATATATTTATGTATCATATACAGTGCACATAAAGTAACTTGTTGAGTTAACGTTCTTTTTGTAAAAAGGTTACGTGAGAACTTATTGAGTTATAAGCTTAAAAGTTAAATAAGATCACGTAAGAATTCGTTAAATTAGTGAATAAAACATTAACTTTTATGAACGAACTTATTAAATTAACATTATGCACATATTGAATTTAAAGTTTATGAATGTTATACTGTATCACGTGAGTTACACATATTTAATTCATTAAGTTAACATAATTGCATGTATTGAGTTGCTAAATTGAATATTAAGACAACATATTAAGTTAGTGTTATAAACTTATACAATTATAATTTTTGTTTGTGATAAAATTATTATTATTTAAACATTTACATACTGATTTGTTAAGTTATTAGTAACTCAATAGAGTTAATTCGTTGAGTTATCACCTTACCTAATGAATATATTACGTGTATGTTTTATGTTGAACTCATTGAGTTAGACACATTGATTTATAAGTTTATTTTGTTTTACGCATTTAGTTAATACTAACACAATATCTTGTTATTACATTTGATGAAAAAAAATTTTAAACAAGAATAGGAAATTTTTCAAAATATCTAGGATTAATGATTCAAGAAACTTCGAGAGGAAATCGTGGAATAAAATGTGTATTTCAAAATTTGAATTTAAAATTAAAATAGAATACGTGAAGAATGGATATTGATCGTGGTTAAACGTAAAAGATATGCATGTAATGAAAATTGATTATATAAGACATAGAATTCTTGTTGATTAAGAGAGTCTTATACACCTTAAAGAAATATATTTACAGGGACACTTTTCAAAAGAAAAATTCTTAGAAGGAAGAAAATTTAGCAACTTCGGTGAAGAGTCACATTTCAGATATTCATCATTAAAGATTTGTAGAAGAAGAAGAATAAAAGAAAAATCTTAAACAGAGAGAAATGTTTTTAATTTTATAATTTAATTTTCTCTATTTGTAATTATGAAATTAATTAGATAAAACATTGTATAGTTATATCATTGCATCTAAAATTTCTAAGAAAAGTTAAATTGTAGATTGTAATTGAAACCTAGAATATAAAGTATTGAATAAAATAGTGTTTCAAATTGTTTTAAGTTTGAAGTTTCAATTATATTTGAAATTGTTAAAAAACACAATTCACCTCTCTTGTGTAGCATTTCGATCATCTACAAAGTATTATTAGAGCTTAGTTTAACTTTATTAATTTTAAGCACAAGTTGATATCTAAGCATTAGTTTAACTTTATTGACTTTAGGCTAAACTGACATCATAAGTTTAATTTTTTAAATTCTTATAGGTTGAAAAATCTAAGGTTATATGACTATTGGAAATGATAACTTTTCTTTATATGAAGGTTAGAATCTTAATCATTCTTTTTTATTTAATAGAATACACTTTGAATACTGAAAATATAGGATGATAATTTATAGTTTATGATTTCTAAACCATATACTTTGTTAACCATACCTTATAATACCTAGATAGTTACTAAAAAAAAATGAAACTCTAAATGTAAAAGGTTTAAATATCTTATTTTGTGTATTGAGTTATGGTCAGTTTAATAAAGTGTTTGCATATAAATCTATTTATGAAGTGTAACATGTATTAGAAGTTTCATATGAAAGTATTTCTCAAGTTAAAAAGACTAAGATTAATATGTTAATTCATAAATATGAACTCTTTAAGATTCATGGTAATGAAAGTATTTCTAAGATGTTTTCTAGATTCTTAGATATAATAAATTTTTTAAAATACCTAGGAAAGAATTTTAAATAGAAGGATTTGATGAAAAAAATTCTCAGATCCTTAAGTTTTAAATGGTCTTAGAAAATGAAGTTTAATTAAATGATTCCTTGAGTTACAACAAATTAAAATTAAAAAAAGAAATTAACTTCAAAATTAATTTAAATTCTAATATATTAACTAATTCTAATGAGGATTTGATTTTGTTGATTACGAAATTCAAGAAAACATATAAAGTTAAGAGATAACAAAAGAATAAAAAGGACAAAACCTCAACATCAAAATCTATGAATGAAAATAATTCTTCTCTAAAAAATATGTATGTTACAACTGTAAAAAACCTAAACATCTTTCTCCAACCTATCTTATAAAGAAAAATAAAAAATAAAGTAAGACAAATCAGAAGAAGAAAACTCAAAAAACTTAAAAAATTTTACAAGAAAAAAACTTTAAAAGTCACTTGAGATGACATGTCAGAAGAGTTTAAAATTGAGGAATCATCATCAAAATCCTCATATTCAAAAAAAGAACAAGAGTTAGAAGATGTAGCTAACATGTACTTCATGATAGACGAGTTTGAGGTAATTTATGATCTTAAAAATCATTTAAATTTTGACTTTGATAAATTATTATGTGCTTATAATATATTATTGCATAAACTTAAAGCTTGCAAATTAGAAAATAAGAATATCAGAAATTTTTTATCTACTATGGAAGAAGAAAATTATTTCCTATCTATAACTTAGAAAAAATTAAATGTGATAATGAAAAGTATACTGTAGATTTGCATAGATTGAAATTTAATGATTTTATTTTGCATGAACAAATACATAATATAAATGCTGAGAAATTAAAAATAAAATCTGAAAATGAAAAACTGAGAATTAATACAAATGATATTAAGTTAGAAATTGACAAACTAAAATTGAGAGAGCAAAAGTTAAATTTCACAATTGTTAAGTAGAATTCAAGTCAAACTAAGTTAGAAAAACTAACTAGTACTCTAAGGGTGTCATAAAAATTTGACTTAAAATTTGATTATCCTGAAAATCTTAAATCTCAAGCCAACAAAGGATTTATTAGTTATAAATTAAACCAATCAAGGACTAAAATTCCTTTTATGTTACACCTACTAAAGTAGTAGATTCCTAGCCAATCAATCACCCTATTACACAAGCATCAAGAGACATCTTTAAGTCTAATCCTTAATGTGCACTTAATGTTATAAGCTTATATTCTCTACCAAAAACTATAGCTCAAGCTCTCTCTTATCAGGATTGGCATTCAACAATGAAGGAAGAATATGATGCATTAATGAGAAATTCAACTTGGGAATTAGTACCAAAGCTAATTAGATTTAATGTTGTAGGAAGTCGATGTGTTTTCCAGGTTAAAGAAAATGCTGATGGAATAGTGGAGAGATTAAAAGCCAAATTGGTTGCATAAGGCTTTACACAACGTTTTGGGATGGATTATACAGAAACATATAGTCCAGTGACAAAATATGTAACAATTCGATTATTATTAAGGCATGCTTTGAACAATGATTGGCCTATTAAGCAATTAGATGTATCTAATGCTTTCTTGCATGACACTATTGATGAAGAAATTTACATGAATCAACCTTCGGGGATTTAGCATTCTCAATTTCCTAGTTATATTTGCAAACTTAAGAAAGCATTATATGGACTTAAGCAAGTCCCAAGGGCATGGTTTAATTGGCTTAAGTCATTTTTTTGTTGTTGGGATTTCAAGCAACGAAATGTGACGCATCTTTTTTTATTAGAGATACTAGAAAATCAATTACTTATATGTTGGTCTATGTAGATGATGTAATTCTCATAGGTTCTTCTATGTAAGAAATTGATTTTGTTGTTAATTCACTTGTTGCTATAAGAGATCTTAGTGCTCTTCATTATTTCCTTGGAGTTGAGGTAAACCGTGATAAGGATTTTTTCATTTCTCTCAAAGTAAATACTTGATAGATTTGCTGAAACGATTCAAGCTTGATGGAGTAAAATCTTGTGCTACTCCTATAGCTACTTCTACTAAATTAACCAAATCTTGTGATGATATTCTTCAAATCCATCTGAATTTAGAAGTTTATTGGGAGCCTTACAGTATCTCTACATGACAAGGCCTGATGTTTCTTTTTCAGTAAATAAGGCTTGTCAATTTATGTCATCTCCCTCTTTAGGTCACATGAAAGCTACAAAGAGAGTTATTAGATACCTTAAACATACTATTGATCATGGACTTCTCTATCAAAAGGCATCTCCTAGCCAATTACAGGTTTTCAGCATTGCTCATCCTTTCGAGGCTTATAGTAACTCAGATTGGGCTGGTGACCCCAACACTCGCTACTCACAAACAGGTTATTGTATCTACTCTGGCAATAATTTGATCTCTTGGTGTTCACGGAAACAATCTATAGTTTCTCGTTCAAGTACAAAGGCTAAAGGTAGAGCATTGGTCCTAACAGCTTGTGAAGTTCTTTGGTTGTGGATGTTGATGCAAGAGTTAAAGATCTTTTTTCAAACTCCTACAATATGGTGCGACAACATTAGCATCATAATATTGGTTGCAAATCCTGTTCATCATTCTTAGGTTGAGCATTTTGACATATACCTTCATTTCTTAAGAGAACTTCTCAACAAACAACATTTTTAGATTCATCGCATTAGTAGTAAAGTTGTAGGAGTTAATGCTTTTAAGGTCTTTTGGTGCAAGTTTTCCCTATGCTCTCTCCGATTCAACTTGAGGGGGGCAGTTAAGAGATGATTATGTTGTTATTCTTTGATTTGTTCTTTTCTAATTTTATCATTTTAGGCCTCATGTTTTGTTCATGCATCTAGAGAAGATTTTAGACGTAATTGGTTGGGTATAAGTACCTTTTGTATTCCTCTTCTTCGTAAATATAATATACACATCCTTTTACTGCCCTTGCACTCTTCTCGATGGTGCTTGTTCACGTCTTCGTCTCCAATTCGGTTCCTTGGCTGAGGCATCGCCGTGGCGGACGGGGTTTAGGCCGAGGCGGACGGTGGATGTTTGGAGAATCGCTACCACCAACGGCGCTTAGGTCGAGGTAGACGGTGGATGTTTGGAGAGTCACCGCCGTAGACGGGGTTTAGGCTAAGGTGAATGGCCAACTTTTGGAGGGAGCCGCCGCCGCGGACGAACCCTACGGGCGGAGGCAGACGAATAGCTTTTGGAAGAGGCTTCGGCTGCAGACCAGCCTTATGGGCGGACGCAGACGGATAGGATTCGGAGGGAACCGGCCTTACGGGTGGAGGTGGACAGTCGATTCTTTGGAATGAGCCACTGCCTCGGACCGACCTTACTAGCGGAGGCAGACAGACAGATTGTTTTCTTTCCCCTTTCTTTGTTTACGGACAGAGTGTTGACCAACGGAACGGGGACGGGTGGGCTTTGGAGTTGCAGGGAAAAGTGGGGATGGAATATGGCAAGAGGAACGAAGAGATAGAGTGATAAAGGTGTCCAATGGGCCGGGCCATCGTGGGCCAGCGTGGCTCGGCCCGTAATAGGTAGGCTAGGCTTGACTTGATTTAAAAAGTTGAATTGGGTCAGGTTATAGTATATGTTAGAAAATTGGTTTGAGTTCGCGTCGATCTTTAATATATTTTTTTAAATTTTTTTTTGAAACTCGATTGGACACCTGAGCACCCACCCTCGCGTCGTTCTTCCATGGAGTTTGCGGTGGCATCTCCTCCTTCCTTTTTCCTTTTTTGATAAAAATATTCCCCTCCTTCCTTCGCTCTCTCCTTTCAGTTCTTTTTTTCTAGTGCTTATATGTTCTCTCTGCTGCTCTTTCAGGATCTTTCCCAACGTCGAGGCACATTGGTTTTTATAACAGAAGCTCCTTTCCCAAGCCTAACGATGAGTGGGGCGAAGTGCGTCAATCCTCTAATTTTCTACCAGTCGCTTCTAGAACATTAAGAACCTGCAATATAAGTTATAACATCAATAAAAATATCTAAACATACGATTGTGCTAGTCTAGAAATCACATATAACAAATGGAGGACATGAATAAAGACCGGAAGAGCAATAAAGATCCCTTGGAGTTGCTTAATTACATCTTTGTGTTTAATTATTACTATATAATATGCCGATAAATTAGCTTCTATGAATAAGCATTGTAATCTAAATCATAAATACTAATACACTATACTAAATTTCTTATTTAGTGATAAACAAAACTGTCACATTAGACTGGTAAAACTATCATAGCAGGCTTTTTATGATAGATTTATGACTAACACAATAGATGTTGTCACAATAGTTAAAATAAGACTATTGTAATAAAATTTTTCGACTGTCACTATCGATACATTTATTAATACAGTTTGACAATTGTCATTTTCCATTATTCTTTCATGACAATTTTTAATTGTCACAAAAGATTAAGATATAATGATAGATTAAACTGTTACTAAAGATGTATCTTTTATGACAATCAATGACTATCATGAAAGATATGTAAGTAATTAGAGTTCTAATTGTTGCAAAATATTGAAATATATATTAAAAAAATATTCACAAATTTTATGAAATGAAATGAATATACTTGAAATATATAGAAATTTTTACTACAATAAAAAACTATTTCAATAAATTTGAAATGTCTAATACTAAATAAATTACGTTGATCATATTAGAAGTTTTTTCAATCAAAATATTTTTACAATTGAAATGTTCTTACAATCAAAAACTTTTCAATCCTATTGTTTTAAAAAAAGTTCATCCCCTTTCTTTGACAAAACATTAATCTTCGTTCAATTTTGCAAAGCAAAAATCTTCTTCATATAACAAAAACTTCATCTTCCTTCAATTTTCCAAAAAAAAAAATCATTTTCCTTTAATATTTCTTCTATTAACCAGGAATTTTTAGTAACATAATTAAGAAAAAAATCATAATTAAAAAGATAGTATGACAACTTGCGACACGTTGGATATATAAATTGAATATAATTGTTAAAGTTGGTTCTAACAAGCAGTCACGAAGATTTGGTCAGTCACAATTTGGGAATGCAGAGAAGCTCAAATTTGAAATGATCACTTTTATTTCTTCGTCTTATAATAATAATTTTTATTAAAAAAAATCAATTTCTTGGCAACGTTGCAACACAAGGAGACTTTTACTTAGTTATTAACATATTCTTTTGTGTGTCCGACATTAAAATTTTATGGTTGAAGTGGTAGGTTACCCAGATCACTGTGGTTGTCCACAAATATTCAAAATATTTTTTTCCTTCACCAATCTTCCTGTGGTCAACAAAAAAGTCCAAGTAAATTAACGCCCAGCCATGACCGCTAGCTGTAGGAGTAGGAAATCCACAAACTAAGTCAGGAGAAAACATCTTCAAGCCTTTGGTAGGTTGATTGTCGAAATGTAATCCTTTTAACTTAAAACTTACATATGAAACATGGAATTCTACCATATATAGCCATGGGCGCCTAATCCTGCATTAGTGTTGATTCTTTGACCAAACTTTTGTCCTTTTTTTTTTTCTTTTTTTTTCTCTCTTGGACAATATTTTTACATGAATTTGAAGTCAAAACATTATTTTCCTTGTGATCCACAGAAGTTCAAGTAAATTAACGCCTGGCCATGACCGCTAGCTGTAGGCGCAGGAAATCCGCAAACTACCTCACGAGAAAGCATCTTCAAGGCTTTGGTAGGTTGATTGCCGAAATGCAATCCTTTTAACTTAAAGTCATACTTTACTTTGTATTACAAATTAATGAAGAGGTCTTTCTTTATTTTATTTTCTATTTAGTTCATATGAGTATATTCTAATACACTTCATTAATTACTTGTGTCTTTATTTCGCATGCATGACTTTTTTGACATTGTTAATGTTTTATATAAATTTCAATGTAAAACTTTTTTAAAGATGCTATAAGGCGAGGAAAAGATCAACCAATTATAAATAACTTGATTTACTTAAACCATATTGGATGGTTGAACGTCAAAAAAAAAAAGGTACGCTTTGATGATTGCAGGTCTATGCATGATATCGAAGCTTTCGTTTGATTGAAATTTATGACGGTTAAAATTATATATGTATAATTTGATTAATCATGAAGAGGTAAATTTTGAGATTTGGAGAGCTATTCAAAATTTTGTTTATTTGAGATTATGATCAGACATACGTTCACACATTTTTAACTATTAAAAAAATTTAATAATCCAGCATAAATTTGATACTCAAAATTTTTGTCTACTATAAAATTGACGATAATTAATTTCTTTTTTCTACGACACATTAAGAATCAATAAAATTTATGTCACATATAATCAACTTATTATTATTATTTTTAATATTAAAATAAGAAATTCAATCACAAGTATAAACTTAAGAATTTAAATTTATGTCTCGACACCGCACCTTCAAGGTAAACAAACTTATCTTCCAGGCTCGCTCTGGGCTGAAGATAAATTTCTCCAAATCTTTTATTTTCGATATAATTCTCAATGTGTCATCTTTTATAGTTTTGTTCCCTTTCGGAATGCAAAAAAGCAAAATCTTCATTTCAGCTATCTTGGTCTTCCTTTACACTTCAGTAAAACTTTTCCATCTAACTGGACTACAATGAAGGTAATCCTCCTCTGTGGTATGATATTGTCAAGACAATATTTCTCTCATCGCGCGGTTTTAGTTCCCTCTTGAATAATCTCACTGCTAGGCCTCTCCAATTTGGAGTATCATCGTTAATCTTTGTCCTTCCTTACGCACTTTCAATTTAGGCAATGGAGCTTCCACTCTATCCCGGGGAGAACAGATGGTTTGATTACCATCAACTCAAAATCTTTTGCCTAAAATCCTTTATGCCGGTAAAAATTTTAAGATGACAGCCGTTAATTTCTTCAACTCCTCTTCTTAGAGGGAAAGGGTATGTGGGGGGCGCTAGTGCATTTAAGAAAATTAGGGAAAGTAGAAGTAAAGGAAAAAAGGGGGAAAAAAAAATTTATTATAATGATAGTGTCTGATGATATTGAACTTAAATAATGATATTTAAGTTCACCTGCAACGACGAACGGACGCGTGCACCACTATCGCACGTTACTGAACTTAATAGAAGTAAAGGAAAAAAGGGGGAAAAAAAAATTTATTATAATGATAGTGTCTGATGATATTGAACTTAAATAATGATATTTAAGTTCACCTGCAACGACGAACGGACGCGTGCACCACTATCGCACGTTACTGAACTTAAATAATATATCACTTAAAAAATAATTTAAATATATATATATAATCTATATTCTTTACATTCCTGACATATACTTGACACTTTCAAATTTTTAAAATTTTCCTACACTTTCTATTCTTCTTGCTTTCCAAACTTGCCACTAACAATCTTATCTTTTCATCATCAAACGTGGGGTTTGGTGTAAGTACGTAAGCAACCATTGAAAATCCTTAGAGGCCATTGAAGACTAAAATTTGTCCTTGGATGGCTTTTGAAGACAAAATAGAATCCAAGTGTTACTCGGCTAGGCTGCTTCGTTACGGAACCAAAAGTCACGCCGTCGCAGATCTCTTCACGTTCCTCTGTTTATGTGGTAAGTATGTGTATCCGTCGGCCAAGTCCCACCAATGACTCACGATTTTTATCGTTCTCTTTCCAAAAGGTTACTTAAAACTCAAAGAGGGAAAACAACAAGCATCCTCAAATTTCATATTTGCGGGTTGATTGTTGAAATGTAATATTTTAATTTAAATCATATTCTACTTTGTATTACAGATCCACGAAAAGGTCTTTACTTAAAAGCATATTCTTATGTGTGGTGAACAAAAGGAAATTGGAGGTTTGGATGGGATGGAACGGAATGCATGACCCGCCACCGTTCACGTGGTGTAGAAAAACTTGATGAGGGCCGTTTAATAACATATAATAATTGACGACCAATACTTTGGAGTTATAAATAGAAGTGGTATTTGAGCTTTAGACAACAGCTTAACCAAAACATTAAGGATTCGAGAGAAGATCGATCCATAACCACGTTCGCCATGCAGTACAGTGGCAACTTGTCTGCCTTGCTTTTGCCAAAAGGTATCATGTCTTCTTCTTCATCTTTCTCCTCCTCCTCTTCTTCTTCCTCCTCCTCCTTCTTTTCTTCATCTTCTTCTTCTTCCTCCTCCTCCTCCACCGCTTCTTCTTCTTCTTCCACTGTTGTATAATGAATACGTTTGCAGGTGCAGGTGCTGCACCAACAACAACATGCTCGGTTCCAACTCTTCCAAGCAAAAGGTACTTACAAGTTATTTTGTGATCGAACGACTTGCTTGATCAGGAAAAAGATCAAAATTAGTTGTATATGGTTGGCTTTTCCCTTTCCGATTCAACTGCATCATCCATTAATTAGTTGTGATCAGACATCAGACAAACTAACAAGCAATTAAATGGGCGTGGAATTAATTTGGTTCAGATTCCGCGGGAAGCAAAGCGCCAGCAAACACCGACAGGCGTTGAGTGGAAGATATTACTGCTCGCTTCCTGATCAGCCCGGCAACGCCACACCCATCCGATCCACGCCCAACAACCCAACGCAGACGCATCGGTTGCGTGCCAGCGCATACGAGGAGTCGGCTCAACCGCTTCCCCTGCAGGGTGGTAGCCACAAAACTTCCAACCCAATTTTAAAGTGGTGGAGCATCTTCGCTCGATTGAGTCGTCTCTACACATGTGTTGGCAACGTAAGTCCTTCCATCCCGTAGTTTAATTCTCTTCAGTTAACTTTCATCTGAGAAAATAAACTTGTTGATCACCAAGCTTGGGTCGATTGATCACAGGCGGTGGCGGTCTCATCCGTTTCATTCCTTCCGGTCACGAGCGTTGCAGATCTTACTCCGGCATTCTTCCAGGGATTCGCTCAGGTAATTCGTGAGTGTAAACCTTCTTAATTAATTAATTAATTATTCACTGATCACGCGTGGAAGGTATTCATATTACTAATTAATCTCACGCATGGATAGGCTTTCATCGTTTCCTTGCTCATGACCATTTACGCAAATATCGTGAACCAAGTGTACGACCTGGACATCGACAGGGTTCGTATTAATACAAGTTCATTGCTTAATTAATTAAGCAGTAATTTTCGCTAATGCATGTATATATGACTTCAGGTCAATAAGCCATACCTTCCACTCGCCACTGGGGAGATTTCTTTGCCGGCAGTAACGTTACTAGGGGCGGCCCTTGTTGCTGGGGTACTGAACATATACATGTCACGAATTTCATGCACCTGCTTTCAAATTAAGCACACATATATAAATTCATTAATCATTTGACTTTTATTTATTTATATATATAATGATTAATGTTGTGTTTGCATTGAAATCCCCCAGAGTCTTATGGTGGCCTTGATGTCTGGGTCACCTGCACTTATGGCTTTCGTCGCATACTCATTTTTCATAGGATTCGCGTATTCTGCCCAGGTGAGTAGTGCTTTTTTTCGGATGAAATTACGATCATGCATTAAATTTCATTAAGATTAGGAAATTAAAAATTACCAAAAAAATCAGGAAATTAAGATGGAGGGGTTATAATCATACGAACAAGGGAGTATAAGATTACATGTTCAACAATTCAATAAAAATAAAATCTCAATATTACTTGCACTTGTTCAAAGTGAGTACAATCATTCTTTGACCACTACCCATGCCACATATCTGAAGTAGAACTTTATTGTTTACGAAAAGATGATAAAGATCCCAGCAGCCAACAAGGTAGGGAAAATAATAAAGTCGGAAAATAGAATGATTTGTAACTCTCGCCCATTTTCTTCAGCTGCCACTTCTCAGATGGAAGAGGAATCCATTCCTTGCTCTGTTTGTCATGGTGAGCTGGGGAGGTCTGCTATTGCAACTTCCGATCTTCTTGCATATTCAGGTGATTCGTGCAAACATCAACCCTTTAATGATCGTTGATTGCCCTCCCATCCCATCTCTAACGAATATTATATATAATTAATTACATCCGTAAATAAACATGCAGGTATATGTTTTGAACAAGCCAATGATATTGACGAGGCCAATTATATTTGCTACGGCAATTATGTCCTTCTGGTGGTTCTTTCTGGCATTAACCAAGGTACGTACGTAACACAAACCGAAGCATACATACTTCGCATCGAGGAACCTACACATGCATATATGATCTGATGATTGATTAAGTTAATCTACGTATGTAACTTATTTCAAACTTTCAAACAGGATATACCTGACGTTGAGGGAGACAAGGCTAATGGCATCCAAACCTTTGCCATATGGTTTGGTCAAGAAAGAGTGAGTGTTCTTTGATTGCTCTACATATACGATCCACACGACCACAACTAATTAGAGTTGGTTCTCATGATCATATATATATTCCCTAAAAAGGCATTGGTTGATCGATCGACATTTTGGACGTTGGATGCCATCTCTTATAAAATAAATAAATAATCTTATGGGCAGGTGTTCAAGTTTTCTGCTGGCCTTTTAATGATTGCCTATGGTGTATGCATGGGGGTGGGAGCTACTTCTACGGACGTTGTCTGCCGTACAGTGTCGGTAAGTTTTTCATCGTTTTTATTCATACATTTTTTATTTGAATCATATTTTAATTGGAGAAACTTCAATAAATTAACTAAATCTTGTTGTCGTGCAGGTATTGGGCCATGGAATACTTGCAGCCGTCAACTGGCTTGTCACTCAAAATGTTGATCTTAAGAGCGATGCTTCCTGGTCAAAATGGTATATGAATATATGGAAGGTAAATGCTGACATTTAATTACATTTTTGAAGTCCTTAAACAATTGAAATGTTCAAAATTAAAGATCGTATGCAATTGATTAATTATCTACTAATTACTTAAGTGTTGCATCTTTCGCAGCTTTCATATGCCGAATACTTCCTGATTCACTTCATTCGATAAGTTCCGTACCATAAATTGATCGACGAAATTAAATCAAATTTTCCGACGACATAAAGTCCAGAGTTGTAGGCAGAAGAGTATCGACCAAAATGGCACCACCACCACTACTACTGCTACTGCTGCTGTTGCTGCTGCGTTAAAAATGGTGTCTATCATTTACACCATTTATTTCCTCTGTTGCATCTAATTCAACGAAATGTACACTATATATAAGGTTTTTGTATTTGTTTTTGATAATATAATGATATTATTATCACGAGAAGGAACTGCCAAATCCAATGCATGAGAAAAGGAGCAAACAATCAAGTCCAAGTCCGTAAACTTTATTATCGGTAGTATTCATCATTGGCTCATTTAAAATTGAGAGAGAGAGAGAGAAACAGGAGGAGCACCCAACAACTGAAAATACCAGATAACAATGATCATATGTGGAAAACAAATGAGAAAGGAAAGCAAAATACCTGCATCAGTAAGATCTACAGATGTTTCAAAAACAGAATGAAACATGCACAAATCAACAACATATTTCAGCAAATCATCGGCGTAGGAGTAAATCTGATCTTAACACCGAAGCGTATTGGCAAACAAAGGATAGATAATGAAGTTGCAAGGATAACAAATTATCTAGTTTATATTGTATAAGGATGCATATTTTTATGTTAGAAATTATATCGATTGTTGAAAAGCGAGTGGATTAACTAAAAGAAATATAATTTTGCTTATACTAATTATTAAGATTAAAATATTTGACATGTTAGGCATTGATTTTACGAGACTCTTTCTCAATTTTAGAGATTTTTTATATATCTTATTAACTATTGATTATATTTTAAAATGAATTGAAACTATTCTCACACAGACATGTGATTCTAGAGTAATAGAAAATTTTATTAAGAATAATATCTTTGCTAAATTTGGTATTTCTCAAGCAATTATTAGTGATAAAGAAAGTTATTTTAATAATAGAAGTTTTAAATTTTAATAAGGAAATATAAGGTAATGCATAAGATGACAACTTCTTATCACTCACAAATAAATAGATAAGTTGAGAATACTAACAAATAAATCAAATAAATATTGAGAAAAATAGTTGGGAAGACAAAAAAAGATTTGACAAAAAAGTTAGATAAGACATTATAAGCATATTGAATTGCTTATAAGTCAATATGAAAAATGTCTCCATATAAAGCTATTTTTGGTAATTCTTGTGATTTACTAGTAAAGCTAGAACATAAAGTTAGGTGGGCAATTCAAAGACTTAATTTAGACTTGAAAGCTGTTGGTAAGAAAAGAAAATTTTAAATGATTGAATTAGAAAAAATAAAACTAGAGGCATATGAGAACTCACATATTACTAAGGAAAAGAATAAGATCTTCCATGATATCAAGCTTCTACGAAAGAATTTTAAAGTAAGGCAACAAGTGATATTGTACAACTCTAGATTACATCTATTTTTAAGAAAATTAAGGTCAAAGTAGACAAGACCTTATGTGGTAAAGAACACATTTTCTCATAAGGCAGTAGAAATAGAAAATCCTAAGAAATAGAAAATTTTTATAGTCAATGGCCACTAGTTGAAGCCATTCTTGTAGCAGCAATCATTTAGACGTGATGAAAATATTAATTTAGTTCATACTATCTATACTAATTAATGTAGTTACTATTGTTTATTTTTTTTCCATTTGTTAAGTAGCTAATTTGTTTCTTTATTTTCATGTTAGCATAGTCGTTTATTTGGTTCTTGGTGCTCACTCATTTGATGTGTAGGTCTTGGAATTGAAGACTTTTTCATTGTAAGTGTTATTTCCTTCATTTTTCTATGCACATTTTTTCTTATTACAATTTTTGTTATTGTATGTAATATCCTATTTGGGTGAGAGACCACACATCTAGATTAGTTATAGGTCAAAATATAGAAAGAGTAAGGACATCGGGAGAGACTATAGAAATGAGAGAGTAATGTGGAAATCAACCTTTGTTGTCCCTTGAGGATATTTGCTATCCTTAAGTGCATGATCATCCCTTTTATCTTTCATTACCAAGGGTAGATGGACAAAAAATTGAACTTCATATGAATAATGTTAACTAATTGCCTAAATTTAATGGATTAGATAAAGAAAATGTCTATGTCTTTTTGAATGACTTTAATGATTTGTGCTGCTTGAGTTTAGATTTGCTTAAGTTATAAAACAATTCCTGAACTAGACTCAATTTACTTAAATTCGTTCATTTACTTAACTACAAGTGTACATCTGTTGCAAAAATATGCAAGTATAGGTCGAACCACAAGTAGTGATTAGAATCAGTTTCTAGGTTGCTTTTAGCTGGTGATAGTGTTTTATTAATTAAGTCTCTTACTTCATTGAGTTAACACTTAACTCAACGGACAAGTCTATGGACTTAAATTCATTACGATTGTTTGCACCTAGATTCGACCAACCATTAAGTAATCCCAAAGAATGCAAACACCTCACTTTACTCATTTTGATTGCTACTTATCTCAAATTTAACAATGAATAGATTTAACATCTAAATGATCTCAAATAGCAATCAATCAAGACATGATTTCAGAGATTTAACATTAACTACTTTCCAAAATAAAGTCATATAGTTTTATATTAAAATGAGAAGTAAATACAAAACATTTAATAATCATAAACAAATAGTACAAACACAAATAATACATAAACAAAAAATGGTACCTATTTAACTAAAAACATTAATGTTAATCTTCTTTATGGTGGACGATAAATAAATGGTAGTGCTCACTATTGAAAATTAACAACTTCTAACTTTATATGCGACGTGGTTACACCTCCAAAGATTGAATCACTTATTATCAAACGCTTCTCTCTTTATTAGATTATGAATCTAGACCTCTGTAAGGTGATCTCCTCTTTGGTAAATTGACATCAACTTGACACTAAGGCTGGAAGCTTTAATTTTCTTTTAAAAGATGAGTTAGTGCTTGGTGAAGAAATATTCCCTTTCTATTATATGATCACTCATCTACAATAATTGTCAATTACCGTGGTATGATCAAAATCGACTTGACACTAGAAATGGCTCCACAGACCTTCAATGAATGGTGGATGATGACAAAAGAAGGATATCTCAAGGGACATTTGATGCTCTCTGTAGTGAGCACTCCTCCTCCCTTTTTACTAAATTTCTTTTAGTTCTTTTATATTTCTTTTCAATAACAACTAGTGCCAATTTGAATAGTTGTATTCTTCTTTCCTGTGCATCAATGATTGTAATCCTTTCTTTATTCTATAATAGAGATTGTGGATATGAATCATGCAACGTAGGTTTCCGATGCAATTCCTGTAACTACTCATGATCACATATTAGATAAAATAACAAGTCCATGGAATTAACATTCTCTCTATTTTATAATTTTGCCACAAGTGCATGGTATCTAAAGTAGTAGCATGCAATTATGAGTTTGTCCTTAGGGAAATGGTAAATTATTTGTTAAATTTTATTTTAATTTAAGTGCAATCTTATAAAGTCTTAAGTAGATTTCTTAATTATTCCTAAAATTCAGGGGAAAATTATTTATAACTTTTAACTTAAATTTTCTTAATTAAATTTAGGAACTCCTACAATTTCTAGAAATAAAGGTAAAACTAAAGGGAAATTAATTTCTATGTTAGTTTTTACTTGGTCTTAACATCATTGTTATTTTAACATTAGAATTTGATAGTTGCAAAGTATTCTGAAGTTACTAGTTTAATTGAAAATTATTCTAATTGTTATGAGTGAAATGTGTGCAACATTATTACACACAACCAACACATAAACAAGCATTAACATGCATCTCTTTAATTTTTCAAAGTCAACATATAACATATACAAGCATAGAAATATTCATACAAAAACTCAAAACATATACATTACAAATAAAAAGGAAAATGGAATGAACATATATTTTCTCCACATGAATTCCTTCTTTCAAAACTTGCGTAGAAGCAAATACTTCGTATATTTACTCTACGGGCCTGTTTGTGCATATCTCCTGTCAGGAAATGAAACAATGGAAAATCCAAGAAATAGTGGGAAATAGAAAGAGAAGAAATGATAAGAAATAAAATGGTATTTGTACACACCAAGAAATGATAGGAAAGTTTGAGCTATTTATGCATATCAGGAAATTACATGAAATGACAAGAAGTTTTTTCAAACAATTTCAATTTATCTTTATAAATCATTTTAAATATATATTATGAATATTTCTAAATTTTTGATATATTGACTTCAAATAACTATATAAAATACACATATGAAATAACTTTTTCATCAAAAGTAAAATTCAATGAATGCTATCATTGGTTGAATATTTATCTTTACTTCTACATAATTTGTGCTCTAACACTACCTATCGTAATCTTTCATCATTCATATGTGAAACATTGTATTTATTATGCACTATCGGTTTAAACATAAAGATGATAATGATAGCCTCCTCCTACCTTTGCATACTATGATATTTATAATATCATCTAAAGAGATAGAACTCTTCATCCCTTCGATAAGAGGTAGTAATGGAATCTCTTTTTCTACGTCAATAGTGACAATGTATGGATCTAAACAAATATGTGAGCCATAACCTAATACAAGATAAATTGTGCTACCTATGACAGCTAGACTTTCATCCTTAATTGCTCTAGAACCAAACATCACTATCTTCATGGGCTTTCAACCTTTATTTTTAAGTAATAAATACAGAGATAAACAATGTCGTTACACTCTTACATAAGTTCGCAATAGAAGAATTTATGACTTAATTGATTTTGGTAAATCCTTGAACGAAATATTATAATAACATTGGCCCTTTTGAAATAATGTTTTTTTCTTTCTTGACTAGGGAATTTATATCACCTCCATGGTTATAGGGTTTTGAATACATATTGTCAAAAATGAGAAATTATTAATGACCAAATTCTCCTCGTAGAAAACTAAACCCTTATTGCAATCCAATATGTTAGTCATTATATCGTTTAGAGAGCTTGATAGAATGCTAGAATAAAGGTCGAAACACGAGAAAGCAAGTTGTTGAGATTGGTACTTGATTAAAAACTTCATAGTCGTTAGCGAATCAAGGCAACTGTAAGGAGTTGAAGAAAAAATCATTCACAAAAACATTCGCTAAATTACAAAAGTAACGAAGTCGGCATACCTCCTTCATTGGCAATTAAAAAAATATTTCCACCAATATATCATTTAGATAATACATGCTTCCTAATGGACTCTTTGTGTAAGAAGATCTGTTAGCACATATATAATCAAGATTTCTTTAGAAAATAGTTTATTTCGAGACTTTACTTTTATTTTAAAATTCATATTTATATATAGGGCATTTTCATTTTTAATTTCTTGGGTATTTATATTTTATATTTAAAATGTTGGATTTTATTTTAAGTACTTCATTTTTGCTAATAAAATATTTTGATTAGATATTTATATATTTTTTATACTTAAAATGTTTAATCTTGTTTTAGACATTCATATTTTGTATCTAAAATATCTTAATTTTCTTTTTTTATATGTTTTTATTACTTATTTTTTATATCTTACTTTTTTAATATTTAGGTTTGACTTCTTAGAAAATATTTTTGATTCTTGATGTTTTAGATAATTATGTTTTATATAGCTAAGTCTTTTTAATTATTTCTTGAATTTTTTTAATTCAATTTTACAACTTTTGGTTAAACCACAAGAATTTTCCTTTTTTTGTAACCTTCAATCAAATCAAAAGAAAAATTCAGTTTGACTGAACTTTTTTTTTAAAAAAAATAAATATATTTTAAGCTTCAATCGGGTCAAAGAGAAATTTTGATTTGACCGAACTATTTTCTTTTTTTTAATAAGTATATTTTAACCTTCGGTCGAACCAAAGGGATATTTCAATTCAATCGAATTTTCCCTTTTTTTTAATACATATATTTTTAAACCTTCAATCAGATCGAAGGGACATTTCAATTCAACATAATAATAATAATTTTTTTAAAAGTAAATACCGCTTTTAATCTTCGATTGAACCAGTTGACAATCTTGGATCAACAAAATTTTATACATAAATTACTATTATTTTATTTACTCATTTATTTATTTATTATTATTTTCTTAACAACAATCATTCGGTTGTATTTT
Source organism: Cymodocea nodosa (assembly GCA_036874045.1). NCBI lineage: Eukaryota > Viridiplantae > Streptophyta > Magnoliopsida > Alismatales > Cymodoceaceae > Cymodocea > Cymodocea nodosa. Next base: position 19,687,145 of record CM072339.1, on the reverse strand, counting down.
TCGATTCAACCTAAGTCATTATATATATTTTATTATTTATATATATATGCATATTTCCTTAAAAGATATCTTTTCGGTCAAACTTTTAGTTCGATCGAATTCCATATACATATATATATATATTATTATTATTAATTATAATCTTTTATCTTGTGGATTGGGTACATATTTACATTAATGTCATCTGACATTTTGTAAATGTCAAGTGATTTTTATTATTTAAATATTATTGTGATATTTCTCTTCTCTTTCTCATATTTCAATATTTTATTGAAACAAAAACAACTCCGTCGGTATTTGCTCTTTCATGATTCATATAGGTAAGAAAAGATTTAAAAGAGAATAACTTCGTTGGTATCCACCTTTTTAATATATTTTAAGATTTCGAGAAAATGACTTCGTTGGCACCCACTTTTCTCGTCATTTTTTGTTTCATGATTCTTTCCGAGATTTAAGAAAATGAAGGGAAAGACGATGACATAGTCGGTGCCCACCTTCCTCACAACATTTCTTTTAAAAATTTTGAGAGACAGCAACATCATTGGTGTTCATCTTCCCTATGTTATATAGAAAAAAGATAAAATATAAAAAGATAACAACTTCATCAATGTTCATCTTTTCTATCTTTTATAATAAAAAAATTATAGAAGAAAAGTAAAATATCGGGAGATAGTAACATCACTAGTATCCATCTTTTCTATATTATATAGAGGAAAGATAAAATATTAAGAGATAACAACTCCATCAATGTTTATTTTCTCTATATATTATAAAAGAAAAAATTATAAAAGAAAGGTAAAATATCAAAAGATAGCAATTCCATATGTCTATCTTTTCTCTTTTAGAAAAGAAAAGTTATAGAAAAAAGATAAAATATTAAGAAATTGCAACTTCATTGATGCCCATCTTTGCTCTTTTATCCACACAAATAGGAAGAAAACAAAAAGAAATAAAAGGAAAGAGAGAAAATACTGTCTGTATGCCTCCCCCTCATTTTTAACAAGATATACTCTTCTTAATCATTTACATTTTTCAAAGAATGGGGACTCTGTGAATCAAAAGTATCTGAAGTTCTTATGAAAGTTAATGAAAAGAAATAGAGTGCTCTCGATCTAACTAGGCGGAGAGAAAAGAAATGTCAAAGTTAAACTTCTTATTTATAGATGCAGATCGATGTCACCTTTCCATTCGCGTATACCTCCATGATAAGAACACGCATCGACTTATGAAAAGGCATGTTTGCTAATTATATATATATATATATCTTTTATATGTATATTTTTATAAAACATTTGTGAACGTGGCTTATATTTTTAAATGATCACAACATGTATAAATATATCTTTTGTAATATTAATTTTTCTAATACAATTATCTCCATGATGGTTATCCTCTATGTTTGAACAATAAAATATTACCATACACATTATAAGACATAAGAGTTTTGTATTTGTTTTTAAATTTGAATTACAACTTTATTTCCTTAAAATGCTATTAAAAATGAGTTTTAAGTTGTAGGCGTGTATAGAAAAAGGATGATGTACTTTTCTGTATTTCTACTTAAGATGAATGAATAACAATTAATATTAATCAATTACTTCTTTGTCTTGATCCTCTAGAAATTTAGCTTAGATTCCTTCTTCTAAGATTAAGGACAAGGGATTCCCATAGAAAGTCATCCCTCGTCTTAAGTCTTGTCGTTAAATGATAATTAATGCCTAAAGACGGAGGAAGTTAATTTTAAGACGAGGAAAATACATTAATGGACTTCTTTACCGGAAAGAAGGCGTTAGGATTGATTGAAGAATATGAAGGAAAATGAGAACGACTAGTGATAACCTAAAAGGTCTACCTGAATTGAACCTTTTTATACAACAGTTAACAGAACAGAAAACAACAAACCCTACTAACACATATTTAACAGAAAAGGCTTGGACTATAGCTTGTTATTTGTTTTACTCCCTCTCAAACTTGGCTGGTTTAAAAGACCGAGTTTGGTGATAATGATGTAATATTAACGAAAATATCTGCTAGTTGCTGTTGACCTGATACATGCACTCCGAGTAAAGACTAGTTGGCAACTTTCACACTGATGAAGTGATAATTTAAGGCATTGTGTTCGGCTTTTGAATGAAAAACAGGGCTCACGGTGAGATACAATTCAATTCAATCCAATTATCCCCACGGCGACTGCGGCGTGCTGTAAAGTGGTGGTGGAATATGGAGGTCCCAAAGCAGTTTTGCCAATCATATTAGTTTCGAAGTCGAGGTCATCGCACTCTCACCAAACATCAGAAGAAGAAAGAAAATAACAAAGACGAGAGATGACTAAAAGGTCGGCCGTCAAACCCTCTTGTACAAGAGATAATAGCTATCTTAACTAGAGATAAATAAATTTGATAACACACACTTAACCAGAAAACAATAACCAACACACGATACAGACGAGAAAAAGAGTTTCAACACAGGATACAGGGTTTGGACTCGCACGTTGGTTATTGTTTCATTGAGTACACCAACGTTGTTCAATAATTGTTATCAAATATATCATTTATAGATTAACTTAGAAATGCTACATTTTAAACTAAAATTTAAAAAAATGGACTCCTACAACTTTTTCTGAAAAGGCCAAGTTTATTTTCATGAATTCGATTTAAAATAATAATCGTAGATTGCCATGTTATGGGGAAGGTTGGATGCTTTCCACATTTATGTAATTAGTCTCGGTCAAGGAACAAAATGAAGTCACAAGACTGACTGGCAAGAAAGCGAAGCATTCATTATTATTTCAGTTCTACACGCAATAATGTGCTCTTTCTACCTATCATCCTCGTCCAATCGATAAAATGCATGATACCATTCAATCAAAGCATCCATCATCGTTTGTGGAAAGCTTTCTGATCTTTGTGATACTGATCAATCCATCTCTGGATGATCTCCACCTCCCGTCTTCTCTGCTCCACAAGCCATTGTGGATCTTCATCTGTTGCAGACCTGAGATCCACATGATGCGCACCTGAAGCAAAAGTATATGACAAGGAATTAATTTGTAACAAAACAGAAGGTGACCATTAATTTAATTGCCTCTCGGAACCCAAAACATCCCGTACCTTTGGTTGTCACAAGTGCCACAATGCTATCTGATATGTTCCTCAACACACTGCGTTGCAGAACCACGCAATTGGTGAATGGATAATAAATACACTAGAACTTCTTCAACTATTCGATCATCATGTGAGTAGGACTAGGAAAGAAAAGGCAGCTTACCCTCCTCTGCTCCAAGGGTCCCTCATGCCATTGGAGAATATGATGTTGCTCCCAAATCTCTTCAGCACTTGCTCAATCTTCTGAATTAGAAAACAAGAAGCACACCTCAGGTCAGATCGTCATGTGGGGATCATGCCAACGAGGAAGTGAGCTCACATGACCACCGTATTCCGTCGTAATCCAGTGCGGCCTCGGCCGGACGGAGTACCTTTCCTCGCAATCGTCTTCGAAGTCCCTGTAGACATAGGGTGAAGGTGGGAACATGCTCTCCTTGGAGACTGTCATCGGCATCACCATCTCCGTGCACGACTGCATCATTTCAAAATAAATGCTTCGTATCACGTAAGGTTTTCCGAACGCATTTAAAATGTGTTGAATGCAGATAAATGTTTAACAATTCGATGAGTAACGATTTCTTTTGAAGTGTGTGAGGGTTAAGGACGTAGGAGTTGGACGGGGGCCTGCCTGCCAATCCCAACCATGGAGGCCATGCTCATCGGGGGCGCCTTCGAGCTCAAAGCATGTCTTGGTCCCGCTGTAGTTGTAGTACAAGGTGGCTGCCTCAATTGCCCTAGCAAGTTTGCCAGCTTTGGGTGGGGAGTTGTCAATAATTCTACACATCTTCATGAAACAGATGCAACAATCAATCTTATGAACAGTTTGAAGACGTTTGTCAGGTTCAACCCAACCTATTGTACATACCTCTTTCACTGGATGGGCGGGCAATGGCATCATGAAATTTGCCGCCACTGGGTAATCCACCATAGCAGTGTAAACAAAGGCCGCCCACAACCAATCTCTCGCAGAATACACAGACCGAAGAATCCTGAAATCCATGTGGAGCTTTGATGTCAATGTTCTTTAAAGCTATTTTCCTACTGTTCTGGACTAAGTATAGGTTGTTCACTACTTGCAGCTCCTGAATCTTTTGCTTAGTTCTGCGATTCCTTTCTTCTCTGCCACTTCCATCAGCTCTGCCCAACTCCCCTTGATCACCTCAAAACAGTTGAGACTTTCATCCTGCTATACAACACAGTATCACTGATACCAATACCATATTTTTCATCTCTAGTATAGGTAATGAACTGGTTGTGTGTGAAAAAGGAACCTTGAAGTCCTGTGACACACCGTCATAGAAGCTGGACGAGGGTGATATGTTATCAAACTGCAAGATTGGGGCAGAAGATGATAATGCTCCAATGGCCATGTGTGGATATTTCAGCCTAAACCATGCTGCCAACACTGAGAACGAAAGAGACGAGATTAAGATAACGTCCAAGTGGAAGGAATGAAAAGGATTCACAATATTTCAACATCAACAACAATAGAATCATAAATGAGAAGAACTGGAAGTTGACAGAGAAAGAGGGAGTTACTTCCTCCATAAGAACCACCAAAGACCACAACAGGGGATGCTTCTGCTGACAAGTTCTTCTTTAAGCTTCGGATCAGAGTAGCATAATCCGCCAATGCCTGTGCAGAATTCAGGTAGCCCAAGGTCTCCGCAGACTTGTGCGATTCGTTCCCGAACGGCAATGAGTCCCCATAGAATCTATGCTGAGAGAATTAGCAGAGAAAAACACTACGCTTTAGAAGGGAAGAGCACATCTTAATTTCGTCAGCAACAACCACAGAAATGGGCGGCAACATCATCAAGCAATGGCCATTACTTCAATGAAGACAAGCAACGCTTGGAAGCGTGGCGCGACGTCGGGCAAGAAGCCAGTGTTCCCAGCGAACCATCCGATGTCACCTTCATTACCGGTGTACAAAAAAATAGGTGCAGAGTGGTGTGGTCCCTCGTCCCAGAACTGGCTGTTGACAAGGTACCTCTGGTTGAAGACCTTGTAAGCCTCTGGTCTGTAGCTAAAGTGGTCTAAAGTCTGAGGGAAGAAGTGGGTGGTGTATGTGACGTTAGGCGCCTTGGGGGGTCGAGCCAGTGACTCCTGGTGGTGGTGGCGTTGCCTTGGGAAGGTGGAGGACACTGTTGTTGCCAAGGAAGTTACAAGGAAGAACGGCAACAATGCGGTGATCAGCAGAGGAAAACAAGGACGACCCATGTTAGCTTCTTGGATTGGTTGATCTGTGGGAATGGATGGAGAAGCGGAGGGGCTGGTGGTGATGTATCCCGTCGCAGTTTAATTGTTTGTGCTGAAATTATTGGGCATTGTCGTCTGTGATGGTCTCGGCGATTGGCTGTTCTCTTCCTCTTGTCGTCTGCGTGGAAGAAACCAAAATGGAGTCTCTACTTTAATCATCCCCGTACGCAATTCCAGAGCAGCAGATCTCGTCCTTTTCCCAGTATAACTATGCAGAGTAACGTGCATGAATAATGTAAAGCATCGATCGAGCTTACTTCCACAGCTTTATCTGTTTGTTAAGATCCTAGATAAATCTGAATGACGATAAACATACAATCACGATCGTATCATAGAAAAAATATTAAAAATTTTACTTACGGCTTCAGACAGTCTGCAGATCGATTTTTGAGATGGCAGTTTGATTTTAATGTATGAACCCAGAAAAAGGGTAACTACGATCACTGGAACATAGCCGGTACCGATGATATATTTATGTAAAAATCGCATGGTGTTGGTGTTACTTGTACAAATAATTGTAGCTAAACTGACATAATATTTTTCAGGATGATATGTAAACTGATGAGACAAGCTGTCATGCCCAAATGTGTGCATATCCTCGCAATCGGCTCGTGAGGTTCAAGTGCGTGGTGTCAGCCTTTGCTTTCGTCAGTGCCTCGTGTAGTTCATCTTTCCCTTGTACGCGTGCTAGTGAGAGATCGATCTCCAAAAATTGAATTTTCCTGTTCATATTTCTGTATAAGTTTGCATTGCACGCGAGATGACGGGAAAGTTCTCTAAAAGTTTTTTTTTGATTATTGAAAATTTTTAAGTATGCGAAAAACATCGCCGATACAATGCTTGATTATGGGCCGACAAAAGATAAAATCAGAAAAAGTCCGATCATATATATGTATATATATACAGTACGATCATGGATTTTATTTTAAAACAAAAAAACTCTCGATTACTTCTTCTGGCATGATTTTAAATGCGTAAATTATATAAAGATTGATTATTTTGTTTCTCAAAGCATGCAGATCGAACTCTACGCTAAGTTTGTGACGTGTGCAAGAGGCAATGCCCCCAACTCCTAAGCTTGGAGGCATGTTTCGAGAAAAATTTTCTTAAATGTATTATTGTAATTTTATATTCATAATTTTTTTCTTCAACTAAAAAAACAATCTTTGGATAACTACTCATCTCATAGTGAGGAGAATTCTTAGTATAGTTGTGCACACAGGTATTCATTGAATTACGTAAATTTTTATTTCTTTTGTGCGCTTGTTGTTTTACTTTTCTTTTTTGTTTCTTTCTCGATCAAATACAAAATCTTCAGTTTCGAACAAAATCATATGATGCATCAATTATAGTTTGAATTGTTGCATAGTAATCTACTATCAAAGATAAAGTTTTCTACATAAAATATTTCTGTTTAAAATACAATTTCTTTATATAATTCACTAATACATAGTATACCTACTATATTTAAGTTTTAGGAGCCTAAAAACGATCCAAAAAAGGTAAAAAAAACATCACGCACCCACTTGGACATTGGAAGACGAGTGGTATGCTAGTACTTGACGTATCGTCGGAGCAAGTCTATATGTTAAGGAAGATAAACGGTGTGTGTGGGGCACTTAGAGGAAGTGACAATGTGACAGGTTAATGGTTGATTACTAACTTGATTGCGTTAACTGTGAACTTTGACTGCTTGTTAGATGTACTAACTTGAAGATAACTTGCAACTTGAGAATTCTATGAAGTCCTTGCTCGTCTTCTTGGTGAAATTAGTTACTGAAGTGTGCATAAGATGGTGTGAAATTGATGTAAAACAGGAAACTCCCAACGACCTTCCTACCATAGAATCTTAAATATGGCGACGATTCAACAACCACGACAGAAGGATAGCAACACTCAATCCTTTATTAGTTGGTAGTTATTTTTCTTTTTTTTTTAAAAAGGACAAAATACCGTAAGGAAGGAGAGGAATCTAGTAAGAATCCTTTGGGTTTATCTTCCTCTACCACCTTCTTCTTCCTCCTTTCTCTCTTGACTCATCTCTCTCTCTCACTGACCACTTTCCCACATCGCTTGGTATCAAAGCATGGCTAACTCGATCACTCACGTCGAGTTCGACAAGCTCTATCAATCCCTTGAAAGGCTAACTACCGTCATGCAACAACTACTTGACGGACAATGGCCTCACTAGGAGACACCACTTTGATGCCGTTCAAGCTTTCATCTAGAGGTACACTCTTCCAGCAGTGACAACTTAAATGATTTGGAATGCCACCCATGCTGACAATGAAACTGGGAGACTACCATAGGAGGTTTTAAGTTGAGGATGAATTTGTTGTCCTTCAATGGACAACTTCATATAGAAGAATTTTTGGACTAGATTGTAGAGGTTGAGTGATTTGTTGACTATATGGACATCCCTGAGAATCACAAGGTAAAACTTGTAGCATATGGACTCAAAGGTGGAGCATCAGCGTGGTGGGATTAACTCTTGATGAACCGAGCACTACAGCAGAAGTAGCCTATACGCACTTGGTACAAGATGAAGAAGTTACTCCGTACACGGTTCCTGCCAACGGATTATGAGCAGATCTTGTTTGCATAATATCAACAAAATTGGCAAGGGGCTCACTTAGTAGTAGACTGTAATGTCGAGTTCTATCGCCTAGCCTCTTAGAATAACTTAAATGAGATCAAACCACAATAGATCTCACACTTTGTTGGTGGGCTAAGTATAAACATCTAGGATAGAATAGCTCTCCAATCCCCATGCACTCTAGTGGATGCTATCAATCTAGCAGAAAAGATTGGGCGATAGCTTGTGATAGGAACTCGCTCGACCTCCAACCAGTCAAGCGAAAGCATGGTAAAAATAAGCAACAAATCAATCCTTGGATCAAGGCCAACTCCACAAGAGATAGGCTTGTCATCAACACTGACACAACCCAATCCATATGGTTGACTCGAACCTGCAAAATATTATCGTTGCAATCAACCTAGCTATAAATACAACCAGTGCCCAAGAAAGGGGGAGACCAACGTCGCTGTAAAGACCACTGAAGAAACTCAAATAGATGGAATATAAAATTAGAAGAAAATTATGAACCTAATAAATTGATTAGTAAATGGATAACAGAAATTAATATCATTCAATTTTTGGGTGAAAACTGTATTTTATTATTTCATATATGAGTCCAAATAACTACATAAAGTTAATGATACAATTGTATTGACGATTACAAGATTATATCTACTACAAATGACTTAATAAAATCTTGAAAGTAACTGAAAACAAGACAATTTATTAACAGAAATATTATGACGAAAATGGGAGATGGAAGTGAAGTACAGCCATTCTACTTGAGTTTTATAGGCCTCAACCACACCGTGATAATGCCAATTGCCCTTCAAACAATCTTCAACAGGTAACTCATAATAATTGGAGAAGAAGCTTGCTTAGCAACAACCTTTCGAAGCCTTGTCCTTCACTCAATTTGCACTTTAATGTTCTTCCTCCAACCACGTTCTCCTTGCTAAATCTTGATTTCTAGCCACTTGACACACGAGGAATGATTTTTGGTTTGCTAGACTATGCTCGTGAGAATGGAGGTGGTGTGTTCAATTGTTATAAGGTGAAAAATGCAAGAGAGAGCTTGAATGTTTCCTTAAAATCCCCTTTTATCTTCCCTCCTCTAATCATCTATCAAAATGGATCTTTCAAGGAGATGCCTTGCTACTGATTTGGTAAGAATTTGAAGTTGCTTGTAAGAGAAGGAAATGGCAGATATAGATGCTTGATTGGTGTACATGATTGATTGTAGAAATTTGAATTTCATGCACTTATCTCTAACAAACTTGCATCTTTCACTTGTTTTCTTTTCTTCTTCTTTTTCTTCCAACTGATGACCCATGCGCCTTTGATTATTTATATTCCTAAAATTGCTCAAAAATCACGTTAATAATAGCACACATATCAAATAAAAAATGGGATTCATATCGATAATAATAGCCTACATGGAATAAAGACATATGTCTTAAGCAATCTATATTCTCCAAATAAAAGATCTGATTTCCTAATTAATTTTCCTCAATTCACAAGAAAAATCATATTTACTAAGTTTTCATAATTAACCTCAAAGCTATTTCTATTTCATCTTTTAATTATTCAACTCATATTGTTAATAAAAATCTCAATTTATGAACTTATTATGGTTCTCATAAAAATCCAAATTAATGTGAAAATCAACTAATTTCAAGTAATTAACCATAATTGAGTTGAATTTATCAAGAAAATATCCATTAAAATATACACATTTTTATATCAAATAATTCTTCCTTACCTATACTTTGCTAGTTCCTTACTAAAGCAAAGAAATAAGATAAAATTGAAGCATATCAACATAAATACACCTCGAAAGCAACAATGGCACATAAACAAAAACATCAAAGACATGACTCAAACATCAAAACTCATAAAAACAACAAAATATTGCTATTATTATCATTATCCATAATCCTTTATGCTAATGCGCCTTTAATCTCGCCAATTCACAAGTTACCATTTTCTGGAATTGGCAAATATTCATACAAGTGGAGGAGCTTTTGCTAATGCATCGATGGTTAGCATATTTGGAAGAACCTTCTAATAATAGACTTATAGTCTCTATAAAAGAAGATTTATGTAATTGAAAGAATAGAGAGGCAATTTTAGTTTTGGCTCTCATCAGTCCCCTCTATAACCTTAATCTCATATAGTGAAACATTCATCTCTACTACCGTCTATGGATGTAGCCCTTGTGGTGAACCATGTATGATCGTGGTGTTGTGTGTGATTGAGTTTAGTCATTCTCTATCTCTCATCTTCTATTCTTTCGACTTTGTGTAAACTTGACGAGCTTCAATGGTGCTTGTGCGATAACCCTCCAACCTTTTAGAGCATTGAGGCAATAACCCTTCATCCTTTCAAAGAGTTGTAGTGTTAACCCTCTAAATCCTTCAAAGAGTTGAGTGCAAACCACACAAACCTCTTTCAAAGTCCTTTCAAACTAGTATTAGAGTGAGGTTCAACTAAGTTAGAGACTCATTTTCATATTCAAAAGATGTCATCTCACAATGTGAAGATCAACAAATTCATAGGAAAGAATAGCTTTAGCCTTTGGCATCTAGACATTGTTATTGAAGACAAAACCTATTGAAGTCGATGAAGCCAAACTAGCAATGCAAGAGGAAAAGGTGCACTCCATGATACTACTTTATTTAGCTAATGAAGTAATCATTGATGTCATAGATGAAGAAATTGCTATTGGTCTATGGTTAAAACTTGAGAGTCTATACATGACCAAGTCTCTAACTAACAAACTTCTTTTGAAATAACATTTATTTTCTCTTCAAATGAAAGAAGGCATGTCTCTCAAAGATCACTTAGATCAACTAAATGTTTTGTTAATGGAATTAAGGAACATTGATATTAAGATTGAGGATGAGGATGCTACCCTACTCTTGTTAGTATCCCTTCCATAGTCATATGAAAATTTTGTCTAGTCCTTTGTAATTTGAAAGGATGTGATTTCTTTGAAGGAAGTTAGATCAAGCCTCCATAGCTAGAAACTTCAACATATGGCTTCTAATGTTGGTGGAGACACCTTAGCCTCTAGATTTGTTGCAACATGTCATGAAAGGAATTGTGGATGTTTGGAGAAACATGATTAGAGGGGCAATAGAAAGTCAAAGTCTAAAGGTAAATACCCTAACCCAAAGGATATCTGTAATTACTATAAAGAGATAGGCCATTGGAAGGCCAACTATCCAAAGAAGAAGAAAAGGTCAAAGGCAACAACTACAGTTGTGTCATTGGATGACTCTTGAACAGAACTCAATATTGTCTTTATTGTTTTTGATGTTCTTTGTTCAACTTTGAGTTGTATATTAGACTTTGGAGCTTCACACCATATATGTTTGAGAAAAGAATGGTTTTCTACCTATGAAGCAATGGATGGTGGAAATTTTTCCATGGCCAATAATGTTGTCTACAAAATAGTAAGAATTGAGGCTATTCAAATAAAGATGCATGATGGTGCAATGAGAACATTAACAGATGTCCATCATGTCCCACAACTAGGTAAAAATCTAATATCTCTTATGATACTTGATAGCAAAGGTTACAAGTACACCGGTGGAGGTGGAGTCATTCGTGTAACTAAGGAAGCATTAGTCATTATGAAAGGTGTTCAAAAAAGACTATTATACTAACCCCCCCATAATATTAGATATACATAACATTAAAAAAATTGCATGCATTAATTTTACATAATATTCCTTTAAAGGTTAATTTTGTTTGCTTTTATTTAAATTATTTACTTAGTAATTGCGTGATGTATATTTATCAATTTTTTTTTGCAATTTTAATTGATTATTGATATAAAATTGTGGAATTGAATTTGAAAATTTTAAAATTCAAATTGTTTTGAATTTTTTTGAAAATTGTATAAATTTTTGGAATTAGTTTTAAACATTAGAAATTAATTAATTGTTATAAATCAAAAATTTCTATAGAATTTAATTTATTAAATTCTTGGAATTATTTTTCTTGTTGAAAATTAATCTATTAATTGTAAGTAGAGTTTTTTATTTGAAATTTAATTTTTGTTGTAGATTTAAAATATGGTTGCCAAAATGTTCACAATTGAATTAGCAATGATTGATAAATTGAATGGGGTAAATTATGAGATGTAGTATAGAAAAATTAAAAATGCATTAAAATTTAACAATATAGAACATGTAGAAATTAATCCTCTAGAAATAAATGATAACACTTATAAAGTGGAAATAAAGAAAGCAGAAAAATGAAAAATTGAATATAAGAAAGTTAAAAGTCTTATGTTCATGTTTATAAAGGATAGTTTGGTAAAATGTTTTAAAGCATACACTACAACTTTTACTTTATGAAATGCTTTGAAGGAAAAGTATGATAAAACAACTAAGATGAACACTCAACTTCTCCTTCAAAAATATAACTCTTGCAAAATGTTAAAGGAACAAAGCATAGTAGAACATCTTAACAATATGATAATTATAATAAAGGATTTAGCTACTACATAAACTTCTATACCTAAAAAACTATAAATAGTAACTACAATGAACAGTTTGTTGTATAGCTATGATATAGTCATCACATCTTTTAGGTCAACCTCACTTCAACTTTTTGAATTGTTAGTTAGGTTGAGTATAAAATAAGAAATTATGGTTAACTAGAAGCAACATGAAACCAATCTAAAAGAAGAAAATGTCACATTTCAAAAGCTAAGATTTGATAAAAGTAACAAAAAAATAAATCTAATAGGAACAATTATAAGCCATATTAAGCACGAGGAAAGAAAACATAAGGGTCTTACAACGCCTATAGCTAATTTAATCATTTTAGAGAACATTATTCCAACAAGGATGGAAATAAATGTTGGACCTCAAAATCAAAAGCAAAGAATAAAAGAATTTTTGTAGGAGTTATCAAATGTAATAATATTGTAGTCTCAAGATCAAATGATTATTAGATTGATTCTAGTGTTACAAGGTACACTACTAAAACTAAAAAGGGACTAAACTCTTTTAAAAAGCTCAATCTTGGGAAATAATACATCTATAAGAGTAACAACACTTATTTGGATGTAGAAGGCATTGACACCTATTATTTAGATTTAGGAGACAACATTATGGTACTAAAAGACATCTTCTATGCACCTAGCATAGGGTAGAATCTAATATTTGTTGGTATTCTACTAAAGAATGGCTTGAAAGTTTGGTTCTATAACAAACGTGTATCCATAGAAAAGGACAAAAAGTCTTTTTCATGGGAATTTTTGTATCAAAACATGATCTGTTTAAAATTTCTATTACTAATAATGAAATAAATGAAATGATTGCTGGTTATATTGTATGTTATTTATCTAAGATTAAATTATGGCATTTGAGATTGGTGTATATTAATAAATCTAGAATAAATCAAATGATAAAAATGAACATGTTGCCTAAAATTAAAAACATGGAATTAAATAAATATCAGCATTACTTAGTTAAAAAGATGACTAAGAAATCCTTTGAAAAGGGACATATATTAGATGAATTATTAGACTTAATTCATTCTTATGTGTGTGGTCTACTTTGTGTTAAAACATATAATCATAAGAAATATTTTATGACTTTTATAAATGACTTTTCAAGATATACTTATGTTTATCTGATAAGTCATAAAAGTGAAGTATTGACTTGTTTTAAGAAATACAAGTCAGAATTAGAAAATTAACTTGATAGAAGTATTAAAGTCAGATAGGGGAGAGGAATACAATTATAATGAATTTGAGTTGTTTTGTAAAATACATAAAATTAAAAAGTAAACTACAATGCCTTATACACTATAACAAAACGGTGTGGCAAAAAGAAAAAATAGAACTCTTATGAATTCTATAATATGCATGTTTTCACACTTGGGACTCTCTAAAAATTTTTGGAGAGAAGTACTAATCATAGGAAATTATGTATTAAATAGAATACCCTCTAAGTCTATACCTAGTACACTTTATGAATTGTAGACTGAAACAAAACTCAACTTATATCATTTAAGGAAATGGGGTTCTGTAACCTATGTATTTATTCCTAGATGTAAAGTATCAATTTGTATATTTTATATATATTATTTCATGCATATTAGGGATTATAAGTTGCAAATATATATACTTTAATGTGAAATTATATGCAAACCATATTTTTAGATATATGCATGAATTAAGGATTAAATAGTTGATAATGCCTAAATTTATCCTTTATCAAATAAACACCTAGTCAATAGCTCATATATTAGACATGATTTTTATGATTCTTCAAAAGTATGACTTTATATATCTTGTATCAATGCTAAATCACTTGAATATGATGTAAAATTAAAGAACTTTAAGTAATTTATTCATACACATGTGAAAAAGTTATGAACTAACACCTTCCTAATTTGGCAACTTCCCATATAAGGCAACTCATACATGCATGTATACTATCTTTACATCATATGATTTATATTCAATGTATATGTGCATCCAACTTGGTTTTGAGTTTTATAGGTCAAGAAATCATGAAATCAAGGTGGAACAAAGAAAAAAAACATAATCCATTGGATATAACTTATTAGAGACCGAGCAACAAAACCCTAGACTATATAAGGTGTTTGGTCGTCCAACCCTAAATTCATCTCTATTTTCATCTTACTTGGCCGACATCCACCTCCATCTCCGCCTCCATTTTGTCCTCCATTTCATCCACTCCACACCACAAATGGTAACTCCTCTCCTTATCAATCTAAGAACGTGAGCCTTTCTCCAAGGATTTGGTGAGCTTAGCATCTCCACCCCTTTGGTTGACCTTCCATCTTCTCTAAGGTGTGCTTCACGCAAGGACTTCCACAGGTATTTAGTGGTTGGAAGCTCATGTGGTGCATCTTGGGAGGTTGATACGTGATCAAACCTATGGGTTTCATGAGGCATCAACCTTGAAGAAAGGAGTTCCCAACATGCAAGGGCTAAAGAGCTTAAAGAGGACGAAAGCAACCCACCTTCTTATGACAACCGTAGGCAACCCCCTTGGTGAGGTGAATCTTTTGGTGGTGACAACACAAAAATAAAACAAACCCTGTCATTATCAATTTGCTATGGATTTCCTGTTGGAAGAAAAGGGGAAAGCTTCAAGGTATAAAGAAAATGGAAGATCCTCATACTTGTATCTCGTTTTTCATATCATGTGTATGAGAATTTAGGTATTTTAGGTTTAATGTTATATGCGCATATAGGATCTTGTTTAAATGTTATTTGCATCAATAATATTAGTTGTTTTACAATAGATCTCATGGAAAATGTTTGCTTTTGTGTGAATATGTGAATGTTGTGCATAAAACTAACTCTTAATCATGTGAATGTGTGTCTTGTGTGTTCACTATAATTTCTAGTGCAAACTCCATTTTGTTGTGTTATATGATTCAATTCTAGTGAGTTTTCTTTCGTATTTTAGCTTATTTTGTAAGCATTTCGAGTGTACAATATGTCTATAATAGTTTTAGAATTTTTATAATGTTTCAGATTTATTTTTCAAATGTAGCATCTATTCAGTTTTACTAGTCAAGAATCAGAAATTGTGTTTGACACCTTCATGTTGCCTTATTTTTGTGCCTTTTAAAATACTTTTTTGCGAATAGTCATTATTAGAACAACAAATCATCTTTCAAGGTGCATTGATTTCATGATGTTTTATGGAGATTTGATTAAGATATGCTTTTTATATTGGAAATACATTTTTGGAAAGTTCTCAAAACTATTTTGCATATTGTTCATAAATTTGACTTTGGCAACTTAGAGTGAATTAGTCTAGAAATCACCATCATTTTAAAGATAACTCGATGACTTTTCCAACCAATATTTTCTCTAGAATTTTTAATGTCCAAGTTGGAAGGAAGAAGAGTTAAAAGTCAAGGTTAATTTCAATAATTCCAATGACGTGGCACATTGATTTTCTTAAGTTTTCTAGCAATTAACTCTAGGATTTAATAAGTTTTGAGCTATCTTTGAATTCCTAGTGTATTTATATAATTTATAACTTAATAGCGTATAATTAAAATTTTATTATGGACTTAATGGTGTGTATATTTTATCAGATAATAATTTCAATAAATTTATTTAAGACAAACTTATTCTGGATACAACCTGCACTTCATCAATTATTACAATGGATACTGTACACTTGCAGTTAATTATAAATGTAAAACTTATGTTTTAATCGCACATAATTTACCCCTACACTAGACAATTAAGGAATAAGTTAAATTAAAAATATTAAAGTATAGGTTTATAAGCTATTGTGAAAATTCTTTTAATTATAGATTCTACAATAAAGAAAAATGAATTATTAAATATAGGGATGCTACTTTCTTGGAAAATCTGAATGAAAATGAAGAAATAGGAAAGGAGCAAAAACCTCTATTTGTAATAAATGATGACCATTTCAATAATATCCTAGAAAATAACTCTATAATTGAAGGGGAACAAAATATTGAGAATATGAATGAACCTATGAAAATTGTTGATAGAAATGAAAATGAACCTATGAAAATTGTGGAAGCAATCCAAAATAAGCTTATAAATGAAAATGATGAAACTAATAAAAATGGAGAACATGAAGAACTAAATATACCTATTAGCAACAAATGGATAAGACATCAACTTGCATGGATGGAAGATTATCATTTGTATTCTTGTGAGCTTTCATGTTTATTAATAGATATGAAGGAAAATCACATGAAACCTGTGACATATAAGGGTGTCGTTGAATCTCATGAAAAAGATTTATAGTTGAAAATCATGAATGATGAAATTGATTCCATGAAAAGGAATCAAGTATGAGAATTATATGATTTTCCTGAAGGTAGGAAAGTTATAAGGTGCAAATGAATATTTTAGAAAAAGTTAAAGATTGACAGGTCTATTGATAAATATAAGACTTGATTAGTTGCTAAAAGTTATATACAAAAGTTGAGAATTGATTTTAATGAAACTTATTCTCCAATAACTAAGTTCGCATCTATAAGGATTATATTAGCTATTGTTGTGCATTTGAATTTAGAATTACATGAAATAGATGTAAAAATTGTATTTCTAAATGTAGACTTGTAGGAAGAAATCTACATGTCACAGCTTGAGAAATTTCAAGTAGAAAGACATGAGGAAAAAGTATGTAAATTAAAAAGGTCAATATATGGTTTGAAACAAGTATTTAGACAATGGTATCACAACTTTTACAATGTAATTATCAAATTAGGATTTATTTCAAACAAATTAGATTATTGTATATATGTCAAGAAAAGTGGGAGTAAGTTTATTATATTATCCTTATACATTGATGATATTTTACTTGTCAGAAACAACACTAACATGTTGAATGATATAAAGAAAGAACTTAGCAGTAGATTTGAAATGGACATCGAGAAGCATCTTATGTTCTTAGAATTCAAATCCTTAGAGATCAAAAATCTAGAATATTAAGTATATATCATGAAAGATACCTATGTATGGTGCTAGAAAGGTTTAGAATGGAAAATTATTTCTTAGCCCCTACATCTTATATTTTAGGAAAAATATTAAGGACTAGTGTCTTGAAAAGGGGAAGTAACCCTTAAGAGTACTTTATGCCTAAATGGTTGGAAGTTTAATACATGTTATGTTGTGTATTAGATCGAACTTGACATATATTGAGTATTATTAGTAGATATCAAAGTAATTTTAGAACAAAATATTAGGAAGTTGTCAAAAAAGTAATGAAATATGTAAAAGAAACTTTATACCACAAATTGACTTAACAAGCAAATAAACTTGAAGCGCTTAGTTATATAGATGTAAATTTGGAAAGTGACAAAGATGATAAAAAGTTCACTTTGAGACATTTATTCATCTTTGGAAGTACAACTGTATCTTGAAGTGGTAAAATGTAATAATGTATAGCAAAATACACATAAGAAACTAAATATGTTGTTTGTAGTGCAATTACATCACATATTGTTTAAATCAAGAAATTTATAAATAATTTAAATCTCAACTTGATGAATGATCAAATAAAAATATATTATAATAATCAATCAATAATAAGTCTTGTAAATATGACAAAAGAATAATATATAAATATATATTATCACTACATTCTTGATATTGTAGGAAATGGAGAAATAAAATTAAGTTATATCATTACTTCTAATATGGTTACTAATCTTATGATAAAAGAAATTTCAACAAAAAAATACATTAAGTTTGTAAATTTAATGAGATTAAAGAGTATTTCCATAAATAATAAAAATAAAGAGCATTCTCATAAATAATGAAATTAGAAAATTAATATTTTCTCACAAATAGTAAAAGTAGAATATAAAAATGATACGTATTATAATGTTTGGCGTATGGAAGATTATAATTAGTCTTCATGATTAAGTAAGAGATATTAGAATTGGTCAAGAAAATCAATTTTAATTTAAATTCAAAATTAAATTTAAATTTAGAGGAAGTGAGGGCAGTGATTGCGGGAGGAAGTTAATTCCTCTCAAACATTATAATAAATAAAGGGTGATTAAGGGAAATTAATCACACCTAGATATATACAAAGAAAGGGAAAAACTCCCCGATCGGAGCCCCCAACAACACTGTTCTCCCACTACTGCTTCTACCATGCACTGAGTGCATGCCGCATCTTTGCAATTTGTTGTGCTCCGTCGTGCCTCCGCTGCTTGTGAGCCATCGCTATGCTTGGACCACCACCGAACAATGCCAACAAGGGTTTCTATTTTCACGATTTGTGTGATTCACGATTTGTGTGATTGATCAGAGTCCAAACAAGGTGATAATCAGAAACTTCTCCTTCAATCCCTCTTGTTCATGTTTCATTGTTACTATCGTTGATTTTTTTTTGCCATATTATTTCCCTATACTCCCTACCGAGAGACCCATCCTCGTTCATGTCGAGGGATCCGATGGTTCAGATCCCTTTATCACTGCCCAATGCTTGCCTTACCAACCCATACGTTAGCCTGCAACATAGCACCCTTGACAAACTACGTTGACGGAACCACAATAGGGGCTTATGGTCGAACGAACAGAGTTTGGACCGAGACGGATTGTTGGATGTCCATGTTAAGACATATAGAGTATTTAATAAGATAATTAAAAATAAGGTTATGTCACTTGTTGAATGATCGTCACTTCGTAACATTTAAGTACACTTCAAGTTATGGATGAGGTTATGCCGGCATATTTGTTTTTTATATTTTATGCCGCTTTTGGTGAAATGGTTAGCAAGTGCGGCATCCTAACTACAGGCGAAAGATAAAGTTGTGTTTTGGTTTTTAGGCATTTCCAGGAGGTTTTACTTTTCTATGTCATGGTGTTTCAACTCAGTCCCTCCTATTTCTACTTTTGGATTGATTGAGTCCTTATCCTATAAATAAAGATGTTTATGAGAAAAAAAAGTTGTGAACCATTAGGCTTTACTAGGAATTTATGGTAAACATAAATACTAGGTTCATATATTAACAATTATACAAGATATTGACTCAATCATTCTTTTATATTTCTCTTGTTCAAAGAAATGTTCATAAAGGTTCCAATATTTTTAAAATTGTACATATTAAAATCTCTTCGACAATTCCTTTATGTATTTTTCTTAATTTACAAATATACCACTTTTGGTTTGTTTAACATATAAACCTAAGAGTAACGATAACTTTGTGCGAGCTCTATTTCAAACTCATCCTTGCAAAGTCATTGTACAACTAATTAATAATGTTCCCAAAAAACCCAATAGTTGTAGGAAATTCAATAGAATTTGAATTTTATGAAATTTAAATTCTGATAGAAATTAAATTTTACAAAATTTAATAGAAAGAATTTAAAATTCAAGTATTTGTGTTCATTTAATAATTTAACAAAAATTAAAATTTAAGTATTTATACACATAATAGAATTAAACAGAATTGATTTTTAACAAAGTTAAGTAATAAATTAAAGTAATTAGTCAAAATATAATTAATTACTTACATTAATCAATTAATATGTTAGAAAATTCAATCTTTATATATCATTTATTAAATCTTTATTACATTTATCAAAAAATTAAATATTTATAATTCAATTTTAATTGACAAATAAAATAAATATATATAATAAATTCAAGACTCCAAATCCACGAGACACTTGAAAAGAAAATTATTATTTTACTATTTTCCTGACGTGGGCAATGTTTTCTTTTAAAATTTGAATGCCAGACTTTCTTCTTCTGACAATATCAACCATGAAGCGGAAGAAGGAAGTGAAACAGAGTCGTCAAAAGCAGAACCCACATGGATAAAATAAATTCAAATCTACGCAAATGGTGTGAGATACACTTCAAAATTTAACGGAAAAATTTTTCCTTTCTGTGGATGCACAAACCCCTCTAAAGTCACGAGAAAGCATCTTCAAGGTTTTGGCAGTTTGACCGTTGAAATCGTGTGAGATCCACTTCAAACTCATCCTTGCAAAGTCATTGCACTACTAAACAATGTCAACAAAAAACCAGGTAAACGCCCAACCACGACCGTTGTTGGCGCAGGAAATCCGCAGACTAAGCGTCACGAGAAGACATCTTCAAAGTTTTGGTAGGTTCCCTGTTCAAATGTCAACCTTTCGGCAAGTTGAAATGTAATCCTGAAATCATATTTTATTTTGTATTACAACTGAAGAGGTCTTTCTTTATATTAGTTTTTATTTTAATTGATTTCTGTTTAGTTTATGTGAGTACATTCTAATACGTTCACTTCTATACTTGTATCATTATTTAGCATGCATTATTTTTTTGATATTGTTAATGATTTATCTAAATTTCAATGTAAAACTTTTTTAAAGATATTAGAAGGTGAGGAAAAGACCAATTAGAAATAACTTTATGGTTGATCGAAGCTTTTTTAAAGATATTATAAGGCAAGGAAAAGACCAATTAAAAATAACTTTATGATAGGTATAAAATGATAGTGACCTATTTTAGTGTTTTATTTTGCATAGTTTATTTTTATTATTGTATATTTACATTTGTTACCATTTTTGCATGATATTTAACTTTAATAACTTTTCTAATACATGTATCTCATACTTATTGTCATTTTTTTGAATTTATAGTAGATTAACTTAGCTCGTACTTACGATTTCTATTTAGGCTACCAAGTAAACCTCTTTATTAGGTGTAAACAAAAAAAGAAACGTAATAGTCATATGTGACTATTGTGACAGATATTTTATTTTATTGTGATTAGTGGATAGCAATTGTTGCTTGAGACGTGTATTTTGTGCCTCTTTTTAAATGCACTTTTAGTTGAAACTCCACATTAATATGGAGGTAGCTTAAATTATGGGTTTTTGATATAGATTTCTACTATAACATTTTTTTGTGGATTACAGATTTTGGATTTATATTTTTGTTAGTAGGTTAAACCCCTTTTAATAGGTATCCAATTTTATAATACTAGAAGGAGGAATTTTTTATATTCTTTTATTATTTTTATTTATATGTAATTTTTTTCTTTGAATTGTAATAGTTATTATTTATATTACGGTAGGTGGGGTTTGTGCACTTGGAATCTAACGAAATTGAAAAAAAATTCCATCATATTCTGAATGATGAGTTGTTTGTGCACCTTGGAATTCTTTGAGAAATTGAATTTTGAAACATGTAATAGTTGGGAAAATGAATTCTCAACCCAAAAGGTGTGAATTCATTTTCCCCGACTCTTGCTCTCTCTCCCACTCATGAACCAAACACAGCCGCTCAACACTCCCATCTTCCACTCATGAACTCAATGCTCATCTACCTCTCCCAATAGTCCATCAAAGTTTGTTCACCTATCTGCTCGTGGACTCCTCATGGTCATCTCCTCGCAGTCTAATGTGCTCGTCTCCTCACATTCACTAGTTTACTCCCAATAGTCTACCTCTCCCAATAGTTTGCTAGTCCACCTTTGCTAATAGTCCATCGAAGTTTGTTTACCGATCCACTTGCGAACTCCTCGCAATTGTCTCCTCGCAATCCACTACGATCATCTCTTCATGTTCGCAAGTCTGCTCGTGAACTCCTCACGGTCGTCTCCTCACAATCTATTGTGCTTGTCTCCTAGTGTTTGCCAATTCACTCCCAACAGTCTACGTGACCATTGTTTCACCTTTTCGCATGGTGGAAGGTACATTCAATCCATTTTTTATTATTTTAGTAAAGTTTGTGTTGTAAAACCTTTGTAAAATTTCATTATTTCAGTTAATGAGAAGTTTGTATATTGATTTACATGAGTTTGAATGAATGGGTTCAAGCTAGCTTAATGTTTTAAAATGTAGAATTATGTTGAGTATTATGTTTTGATGATGTATGCAAAACATAAATAATCATATTTAGTCAATTACTATTGTTTGTGAAAGTAAATTAAGAATATCAATTAAGTCAATTAATGGATCTAAAATTATGTTAAGTTAAATAACTAGTCGTTAAGTTATACTAACTTTTCATTTAACTAAATGTTAAGTTAACGTGTGTTTTTATTGTAAAGCATGATATGTTTTAAAGTTACAATTTTGTATCATGTACAGTACACGTTAAGACAACTCATTGAGTTAATGCTTTATTTGTAAATTGATCATATGAGAACTCGTTGAGTTATAGGCTTAAAAGTTAAAAATCAGTCACGTGAGAACTTGTTGAGTTAATAAACAAAACATTAAGTTGAAATGACAAACTCATTAAGTTAATATTATGCACGTGGTAAATTTAAGTTTACAAATGTTATAATGTATCACGTAAGTTGCACATGTTTAACTCGTTAAATTAACATAACTACACGCATTGAGTTGCTACATTGAACACTAAGGCAACACATTAGGTTAGCGTTATAAATTTAAAGTTACTATTCTTGCATGTGATAAATACATTATTGTTTAAAATATTTATTTATATATTAGTTCATTGAGTTAGCATAATACAATGAAAGTAGTTTGTTGAGTTAACTATAACACCACAAACTTAGTTCATTGAGTGAACAAATTATACAACAGAACATGTCACATAAATGGTACATGCTAAACTCATTAAGTTAGACATGTAAAGTTATAAGTTTACTTATTTTACTCGTTTAGTTAACATTAATACAATGACTTGTTATTATATTTGATGAAAAATTTTGGACAAAAAAGTTTGTTTTGTAGGAAAAATTTTCATAAGATCTAGGATTGATAATTTAAGAAAATTCGAGAAGAAAACATGGATTAGAATGTGTGTAGTTCGAAATTTGAAATTGAAAGGAAAAAGAAAATGTGAAGAGTGGAGACAAATCATGGATAAGCATGGAGGATATGCATGAAATGGAAATATAGTATAAAAGGTATAGAATTTTCGTTGATCAATTATCCCTACACAATTAAAGAAAAATCTTTTCAATGATCAACACCTCTCAGGAGAAAAGTTCTCAAGAAGGAAGTAATTTTAGTAAAGAAGAGAAAGTCAAATATTTATCACTGAAGATTTGTAGAAGAAGAAGAAGAACAAAAGAAAATTTTCAAATAGGGGAGAAATATTTTAAATTTTGTAAATTAATTTTTCTTTATTTATAACCATGAAATTGATTAGATGAAAAAATTGTATTAACTTATCATTGCACCTACAATTTCATAGGAGAATTGAATTGTATATTAAAATTAAAACATTGAATAAAACAATGTTTTGACTTGTTTTAATCTTAAAGTTTCGATTATAGTTGAAAATATTAAAAAACACAATTCACCATCATCTTATGTAATCATTCGATCCTACAAATTCAATACTGAATGATATACATTTATAATGATTTATAATATAGATTTGGTGTGAATCTTTGCATAATTCTTGGATGTAGTTAGTTGATTTTTTACTAGGTAAGATTCACAGTTTTATTCCTATTTTAGCAGCATTTTCTACTAATATCAGAGTGAATTTCGTTGGCATATTTGCAAGTTGAAGCTCTATTTCACACCTTCAATTTTAGTGAATGCAACAATATATGAATTAGTGAAAGCTCTATTTGTAGTTTTAGTGATGGTTTTGCATTGTGGTTTCTTTAGTTTGAGATTTTTGCTTAAAAGTTGTAGCTTTCATTTGTCTTTTATTTCATTGAATTTCACTAAGAAATAAAAAAGATATGATTTTTGGAAGAATAAGGCATTGATCTATATTTCTTTAGTTTGAGGTTCTTTGGGTGCATTCTCATTTTATAGAACAATGTTAACAATGTTTATGATCGATGCAAATGTTTTGATAACCTGTCACGCATGATTAGGTAGTTTTGTTTTGATACTATTGTTATGTATTAGTGCATTTAGTTGTTAATATGAATGCAAATGCTTGTAGAATCTTGAGATTGATTTCATAGCATTCTTAGTTATGGTGCATTTTATATTATGTTGATATATGAATTCTTAGGAAATGGAAAACAAGAAAGGTAGTGGAAGATCTTATTTTAGTTGGAGTGTTCAAGCGAATGAGATGATATTAACAAGGGTGTGTGATGCTATTAAGAAAGGTAATGGTAAAACTCCTGATAGAAAGATACGAGTTGATACTTAACTGAAAGTAATCAATGATTATAATAAAGAAGGGGGAGGTAACATCCAAAAGAAAAATATCAATAATCGAATGAGAACATGGCGACAAATGTACAAGATTTATACCAAGATTGGTGCATAAAGTGGTTGGGGATGGAACTACATTTATGGACATACTAATATCTCAAAAGAAGTTTGGGATGATTTTGTAACGGTTAGTTGAATTTTTTCAAAATTAAATTTAACATATCATTAGCTTATAATTTTTACTAATATATTTTTTTCTAATAGATTCATCTAAAGTGTGCATAGTACAAGGGTAAGACATGTCCCATATATGACCAACTTCAAATAATATTCAAAGAAAATCTTACAACAGGCTCAAATAAAATGAGTACAACAAATTTGAGAGCAATTGTGAACTTGAATAAAGATACAAATGACCTTGATAATATAACTTTTACACAAAATGCTATGGAATTTGAGGTTGAAACTCAAGATCCTTCTCCTACTCAAGGTCATTCTCCTAGTTTTAATGATGTAGACTCATGCAAGAAAGGAAAATGTCAGAAAGGAAAATGTCTACGTCCACATGTTGAATCACAACTTATGGCAACTACAATGAAGGATGTTGGTGTATCACTTATGAATTATTTTAGTGAGGATATAGAAGAAAATACGAGAAAAATGGTATACATAGAGCATGTCATACAACTACAAGAAAACATGATGTCAATCCAAAAGAAAAAGATGGCATTTACACAACGTATTGATGAAAGAAAATTAATATACATGAAGAGGAAGATGGAATTGTTAGAGAAAAAAGACCATGAAGAAGACAATGTTCTCACTATTTTACTTTCACTTACAAATCTTACAGAAGAAGAGAAATACAAGGCAATGCAATTATTAGAGATAGAATCAAAGAAGAATCAATTTAGGTGTCTACCACCAAACATGAGAATTTCATGGCTAAAGTTTAATTTAAATTGATGTGCTTTTTTCACATGAACTTTGTTACTTATGTTGGACATGTTTGAATTTTATTTCACTTGTGTTATCCTTTAAATGTTATGAAACATGTAAATATTTTGTTGATGAATGCGTTGGTTTTTTTTTATTTAATTGTATGCTATTGTTATGTTTTCTTTATTAAGTCATAATTGGTATGATGGGTATAGATGTAGGGACTAGAATTTATGAAGACGTCTATGTCCATTATTAATGAAGATGAAGAATGAAAGAAGAAAAAAGAAAAGTTATATTAGGAACATGGAAATTTCTATGTAGAATTGCTGTAAATGAGATTCAAACATCCACCACTCACATATACAGCATAAAAGGAGCAAAATATATACAAAGATTGTTATATCCATCATCATCATATCAAGTATACAATTGCAAGAAAATTTATCAAATGAGTCAAAATATTTTTTCACAATTTTGTAGATTATTAAGAAATATGAAAGTAATATCAAATAATAGAAATATGAGTGTAGAGGAGAAACTTGCTATTTTTTTAGTGATAATGGATAAAATCAAAGGTATGGAGTAACTAGAGAGCGTTTTCATCACCTAGTATGGACTGTTAGTACATTTTTCAATGAAATGGTAAATGCTATATTAAAAATACATGATATACTTTTAAGTAAACATGAAGTTACTACACACAATCGAATTCAAAATAACGTCAATGTTTATCCATACTTCAAGGTACACACTTCAATCTTTACAATAATTTTGATATTTGATGTTATTCATTTATATATTAATTAAATTTATTTTTGATATGGGTAGGATTGTATAGGTGCTATTGATGGTACACACATTAAAACCACAATTTATGGAAAGGAGAATGCCTGATTTAGGAACAAAAAGGTGAATTGTCACAAAACGTATTGGCTATATGCAATTTTGATATGAAATTTACCTATGTTCTTAGTGAGTGGGAAGGTTCAATGGCTAATGCTTGACTCCTTTAAGATACAACAAGTCAATGTAATGGTTTGCAAGTGCCACGAGGTATAGTATTTATGATCTACATATATTTTACTTGTCAATCAAAATTAAACTTATTTCAAAGGATGTTCAAATACATGTAGGTAAATTTTACTTAGTTGATGTTGGATTTCCAAATAGGTTTGAGTTTATATGTCTATTTCGAAGTGTTCAATATCACTTATCAAAATATGAAGGAAATCGACAACCAACTAATATAGTGGAAAACTTCAATTATAAACATTCACAGTTGAGGACAGTAATTGAGTACACATTTGGAGTAGTCAAACATCATTTTGCAATATTATGAGGATATATGTCATTATCTTTCACAACTCAAGCAAAAATAGTGTTAGCATTTTTTTTAATTCACAACTTATTCATAAAGCAGATAAAACAAACTTATGTCAAGATCTTGAAGATGAAGTACAAGAAGATGAACGTGATGTATTAATTGAAGACTCTATAAATGTAAAAAGACAATATGAAATAGTTAACACTATTGTCAATAATACACAAAAGCAAAGAAAAGAAATTACAGATAAATTTCGTGAAAATATCATGAATGCAATGTAGTATGGTTATGAATGAGAGTATTACAAACATCATAATGAACATATTTATTGTAATATATGTTAGTAATGAATGGCTTCACTAGAGGGGGGGTGAATGGAGAACAATGTGAATTTAAGCCTATTTTTCACTTTACTAACTAATTTGATTAATCAGTTTACACAAGTAATAATCAGATAAAAATATCATGCACAACGGAAATAAAGGTAAGAAATACAAGAGAATTTTAGGTGGTTCATCAACTCGACTAGTCCACCCCTAAGGGTCACTTGGGCTTCACTAAGTGTCTCAACACTTACACACTTACTTTCAGGTCGAAGCAAGAACCAACCACACAGAAGTTTTCAGGTATAAACTCCAGAAAACTAACCTCTTGAGTTTTCAGGTCGAAACTCAAACCAACAACGGAATGAAGCTTTCAGGTTGAAGCCACGAACCAAATGATCCTTCTTAGATCAGACTTTCAGCACATGGAGAGTCTTAAGAATCTTCTTGTAAATCCAGCTTTCAATCGATTCTTTGTTGAACTGAATTTGAGCTTTCTTCTATATCAATAATTGATCTGCAATGTATACTGTATCTCTGTATGTAATTGTATCTGTAATCTCACTTGTAAGCTCTTTTTGAATACTGAATGATCTGACTGTATATATGCTTGAATATCCAACGATCATATTTTCTCCTCAACGGATTTATTCTGCTGTACTTGATTTGACTTCAGTCCCAAATACGGTAAGTTACCGTTCAGAAAGATATTTCAAGATATCCTTCCGATTTTCTTAACCTTTTGGATAGTTAGCTGTGTAACTCTCCAAAGAATGTTTGTAACTCACCGAAAGATCACTTAAGTCTTTCTACCATGTAGGATTCCAGATCATACAATGCGAGCTGTCATTCAATTGGATACTTATAGTTGTAAATTATCGAACTGTTACTTAACTGTCGGATAATTAGCTACAATAACCCTCTGTTAAGTTTCTGATTGCTTCAATTCAACACGTGCATAAAAGACTGACTTAAGTTTAGGATGGTTATACTTGTAACTCACCGAAACACTTTAAGATTTCGGATAGTTATCTCTAGTAACTTTTCGATTTTCCTTTTAAGCTTCTGTTTGGATTTCTACACGTGGAAAATTCAATGACTTAAGTTTTGGATAGTTAAACTGTAACTCATCGAAACTCTCTTGAAATTTTAGATAGTTATCTAACTCTCTGATTTTTCCTTTTAAGCTTTTAACTACCGTCTTCTCCATTCTACACGTGCGTAATAGGATAACTTAAGTTCCGGAAAGTTATACCTATAACTCACCGAAAAAGTCGGATAGTTATCTTCCTAACTCTCCGAAAAATCCTTTAAACTTCTGTTCTGAATTTCTACACGTGGTTAATTGAATAACTTAAGTTTCGGATAGTTAGCCTTTCTAACTTTCCGATTTTCCTTTTACTTTCGGATAGTTAACTCCTTAACTCTCTGATCATTCAACCAACTGCCTTTCATAACTCTCTGAATGCTTTATAATTTCGGATAGTTATTCTTCTAACTGTCTGATAGTATTGCTGCTGCTTTAAACTTGCTCTTCAGATACTTAGACCTGTAACTGTTCGATTTTTCTGTAGCTCTATAGCAGTATCTTCTGGAACTTTCTCCATCTGTTCGTCTGTTTTCTGATCTTTTGTTGAGCTATCATATCTGTGAAATACAATTTGATTTCCTCACATAGGTTTTTGCATTATCAAAATACTAGAGTCCTAACAATATACTCTCTTTTTTGTACATTCAAATGGAATATAGAATTTAATAATATAATTTACCTTTTGTTGTTTTAAAAATGTAATATAAGTAAGATGTGTGAATTTCTATAATTTTTGATTTAATTTTATATAGAATAAATGGAATACAAGTATGATCCAAATAAAATAATGATATACTTAATTAATTGATAAATGATATATAAATATTTAATTTAATAATATATTAATTTATTAATATAAGTAAATTTATTCTTTGTTAATAACATTTTCATTAATTTTAGTTTGTTATTTAAATTTATTAAAAATCAATTTTATTCAATTTTACCATGTGTACAAATACTTAAATTTTAATTTTTCTCAAATTTTTAAAAGTACAGAATTTCAAATTATTTTCATCAAAATCTATAAAATTTAAATTCTAAATACTTAACGGAAAAAGTTTTCCTTCGTGTGGATACACAAACCCCTCTAAAGTCAAGAGAAAGCAACTTCAAGGTTTTGGCAGGTTGACCGTTGAAATAGCGTGAGGTCCACTTCAAACTCATCCTTGCAAAGTAATTGCACTACTAATTAATAATGTGAACAAAAAACCTGGTAAACGCCCGACCACTATCGTTGGCGCAGGAAATCCGCTGACTAAGTCACCTTAATATGGAGGTAGTTTAAATTATGGGTTTTTGATATGGATTTCTACTATAACATTTTTTTGTGGATTACAGATTTTGGATTTATATTTCTGTTAGTAGGTTAAACCCCTTTTAATAGGTATCCAATTTTATAATACTAGAGGAGAAATTTTTTATATTCTTTTATTTTTTTATTTATGTGTATTTTTTTTTCTTTGATATTGCGATAGTTATTATTTTTCACCTCGAAGCGTGACATATAAGGCAAGGAGAAGGTCAATTAGAAATAAATTTATGATTGAAGCTTTCTTTTGATTGAAATTTATGATGTTTAAAACTATGTGAAAATGTAAATTTTGAGATTTGCGAGGAAATTTTGAGAACTGATCAAAATTTTATTTATTTGAGATCGTGATAAGATCTACGATTACACATTTTTCATTATTAATTGACGAAGTGGTCAACAACAAGGAAATTGAGCTTATAAATGAACGTCGTGCTTGAGCTTTGGACAACAGCCAAACCAAAAAATTAAGGATTCGAGAGAAGATCGATCCAGAACCAACCATGTTCGCCAAGCAATACTTCGGCAACTTGCTTTTGCCAAAAGGTATTATATCTTCCTCTTCTTCTTCTTATTCTTCTTCTTCTTCTTCATCTTTCTCTTCTTCTCCGTCCTCTTCTTCTTTTTCCTCTACCTCTTCTTCATCTTCTTTTGTCTTCTTCTTCTTCTTCTTCTTCTTCTTCTTCTTCATCTTTCTCTTCTTCTTCGTCCTCGTCTTCATCTTTGTCTACGTCTTCTTCTTCGTCCTATTCTTCTTTTTCCTCTACCTCTTCTTCATCTTCTTCTGTCTTCTGTCTTCTTTTTCTTCTTCTTCGTCTTCTTCTTCCTCTTCCTCTTCGTCTTCTTCCTCCTCTTCCTCTTCCACTGGTGTATAATGAATACGTTTGCAGGTGCTCCGCCAACAAGAACATGCTCGATCCCAGTTCTTCCAAGAAAAAGGTACTTACATGTGTTGTTGTGAAAGACTTTCTCGATAAGGACAAATATCAAAATTAGTTGTATATAGGCGGCTTTTCTCCTTCCGATTCAAGTGCAACATCCATTAATTGGTTGTGATTAGACATCAGACAAACTAACAAGCAGTTAAATGCGCATGGAATTAATTTGGTAGGTTCAGATTGCACGGCAAGCAAAGCGCCAGCACTCACCCACAGGCGCGGAGTGATAGATATTACTGCTCGCTTCCTGATCTGCCCGGCAACGCCACCCCCATCCGATCCACGACCAAGAACCCAACGCAAACGCATCGGTTGCGTGCCAGCGCAAGCGAGGAGTCGGCACAACCGCTTCCCCTGCAGAGCGGCGGACTAGACACCCTCAAAACTTCCAACCCTATTTTCAAGTGGTTGGACATCTTCGTTCGATTGTGTCGTCTCTACGTATGTGTTGGCAACGTAAGTCCTTCCTTCCAGTAGTTTAATTCTCTTCCGGTTAACTTTCATCTGAGAAAACAAACTTATTGATCACCAAGTTTGGGCCGATTGATCACAGGCGGTGGCGATCTCGTCCGTTTCATTCCTTCCGGTCACGAGCGTTGCAGAACTTACTCCAGCATTCTTCCAGGGATTCGCTCAGGTAATTCGTGAGTCTGAACCTTCTTAATTAATTGATTATTCACTGATCATGCATGGAAGGTAATCATAGTACTAATTAATCTCATGCATGGGTAGGCTTTGACCGTTTCCTTGCTCATGACCATTTACGCTAATATCGTGAACCAAGTGTACGACCTGGACATCGACAAGGTTCGTATAAAGACAAGTCCATTGCTTAATTAATTAAGCAGTAATTTTCCGTACATTTTTTCTTTAATTTTGCTAATTCATTTATATATGATTTCAGATCAGTAAGCCATATCTGCCACTCGTTACCGGGGAGATTTCTGTGACGGCAGCAACGATACTAATGGTGGCCTTTGTCGCTGTGGTACGGAATATATATATCCCTCAAATTTCGTGCACGAACTTTCAAATTAAGCACCCATAACTAAATTAATCATTTGACTTTTATTTATTTATACATAATGCATACATATATAATAATAATTAATGTTGTGTTTGCGTTGAAATACCTCAGAGTCTTATGGTGGCCTTGATGTCTGGGTCACCTGCACTTACGGCTTTCGTTGTCATCGCATTTTTCCTAGGAACTGCGTATTCTGCCAAGGTGAGTAGCGTTTATTTTCGGATGAAATTAAGATTATGAATTTTATTTCATTAAGATCAGGAAATTAAGATCGAGGGATCATAATCATACGAACAAGGGAGTATAAGATTACATGTTCAACAATTCATTAAAAATAAAATCACAATTACTTGCAGTTGTTCAAAGTGAGTACAATCATTCCTAGACCACTACTCATGGCACATATCTAAAGTAGAACTTTATTGTTTACGAAAAAATGATAAAGAGCCCAGTAGCCGACAAGGTAGGGAAAATAATAATGTTGGAAAATAGGATGATTTGTAACTTCTGCCCATTTTCTTCAGCTGCCACTTCTCAGATGGAAGGGCAATCCGTTCCTTGCTATGTTTTTCATGGTGAGCTGGGGAGGTCTACTATTGCAACTTCCGATATTCTTGCATTTTCAGGTGATTCATGCAAAAATCAACTCTTTAATGATCGTTGATTGCCCTCCCATCCCACCTCTAACGAATATTATATATAATTAATTACATCCATAATAAACATGCAGGTATATGTTTTGAAAAAGCAAATGATATTCACGAGGCCAATCATATTTGCTACGGCAATTATGTCCTTTTGGTGGTTCTTTATGGCACTAACCAAGGTACCTACATAACACAAACCGAAGCATATATACCTATATATATTTCGTATCGAGGAAACAACGCATGCATATATGATCTGATGATTGATTAAGTTAATCTACTTATGTAACTTATTTCAAACTTTCGATCAGGATATACCTGACGTTGAGGGAGACAAGGCTGATGGCACCCAAACCTTTGCCATATGGTTTGGTCAAGAAAGAGTGAGTGTTCTTTGATTGCTCTATATATATGATCCACACGACCACAACTAATTAGAGTTGGTTCTCATGCTCATATATATATTCCCTAAAAAAGCATTGGTTAATCGATCGACCTTTAGACGTTGGATGTCATCTATTATAAAATAAATAAATAATCTTGTGGGCAGGTGTTCAAGTTTTCTGTTGGTTCTTTAATGGTTGCCTGTGGTGTATGCATGGGGGTGGGAGCTACTTCTACGGACGTTGTATGCAGGACATTATCGGTAAGTGTTTCATCGATAATTCAACTCTACGACTTCATTCATATATTTTTTATTTGAATCATATTTTAATTGGAAAAACTTCGATTAATTAACTAAATCTTGTTGCCGTGCAGGTATTGGGCCATGGAATAATCGCAGCCGTCAACTGGCTTATCTGTCAAAATGTTGATCTTAAGAGCAATGCTTCTTGGTCAAAATGGTATATGACTGTGTGGAAGGTAAATACTGACATTTAATTACATTTCTAAGTCCTTAAAGAATTGAAACGTTTAAAATTAAAGATCATATGCAATTGGTTAATTGTCTACTGATTACTTAAGTGTTGCATCTTTTGCAGTTATTATATGCTGAGTACTTCCTGATCCACTTCGTTCGATGAGTTCCGTACCATAAATTGATTGACGAAATTAAATTAAATTTGCCGACTGAGCAAGGTCCGAGTTGTAGGCAGAAGAGTATCGACGGAAAGGGCACTACTACCGCTGCTACTACTGCGTTAAAAATGGCGTCTATCATTTGCACCATTTATTTCCTCTGTCGCATCCAATTCAATGAAATGTACGCAAAGAAATGACACAAGAAATAACGCTTTTGTATTTGTTGTTCATATCATAATGGTATTATTATTATCAAAAAGTAGCAAAAAAAGTAGCATGAGAAAAGTAGCAAAAAATCAAAACATCTACACGAAAGATGGCAACCCCTTAGTACATGTCGAGTGGCTGCGACGGTTGATTTTGCAGTAAACAAAGTTATTTAAGTTATACAATTATTTAAGTGCATTTACATTTATTATCAAGTAATTAATTTTGTAATAACTTTAAAGTTAACTATATTTAGATAGAATTAGAATTAAGATATGTGACCACTTAAAAAGTTATCATACAATATTTATGAGTAATATTGTTAGTTCTGCTCAAACATTAACAAATCATAAGTACGTGCATCACTTATTTAATCTACATGTCATCATTTCAGGTCTTACCTAAATCAATATTCTCAATCAAGTTGATGAATAAGACTACTTATGGTATCTTCGATTAATTGAGAATCTCTATAAGATAAAATACGTAATATTTAGAGTTGTCTATCATATTAAGGTCTAACAAGAACTCTTGTAAGTTTTCATCTCCTTAAATATTTTTGTATATACGAAGCTGTTTAAATATTTATTAAGACTTACATGTTATCAATTATATAAATATTCTTAATATATATCATATTATTTAAGTATTTATGAAGACTTACCTTCTATCAAAGATACTCATATTTAAAATGTCTAAAGAGTATCACAAAAAAAAAGTTATCAACATCACTCTGAAATATATACGTGTGTATAGGTATATATGTATGTTCTATAATGTAATATTTTCATCTAAGCCCAGGTCAAGGGTTGCATGAATTTGCTATGAATCTCCGGCAACGGAGGGGGCAACCCTTTGACCATCCAACTCATGCCTCATACCTTATGCATTGGAAAGTTGGGTCATGGATGATCTACATAGAAATGGCTGCTATTGTTGTTGCCCACACCAGGAGCAGACCATCCAGATTTTGCCACGCCACCTCTACTTAAAGAAGCCATGTCCGTGTAGATGGGAAGGCCCTTGGAAAAACCTGCGAGTCCGTGTGGTACGTGATCTGGACTTGTAATAGTGGGGAAAGCCTACAATCAATCTGCTCTTGTAATCTTCAACCACACTATGAATCCGGATTTACTTCACAATCTAGTATCCGGAAATTCCTACATGATCAACCACTGTTGGAGCCCCCAATCTGATCGCAGGAACCCTAGCCGTCGTCGGTCGTCGTCGGATGCCTTCAAGCGATATCAGAGCCACCCTTTGCACACGCATCTGCTAAGTGCTAGCCCCCGCTGTCCGCGCATAACAACCAGCACCCCGTCCCACGTTCGTGTGGTCACCCAGTCAACGCACGTGCTCCACAACCCAATCCACTTATCCACACTGTGCTCGTGCGGTCCGGTCCACTCACGAGTTCGCCACGCGACACATCTGATCGAACACTCAACCGTCCGCCGCACTCAATCAACGCCCACCACACCTTTGCTCCGCGACCGCACAATGCGCGTCCGCCCTCCGCCCTACGCCAGATTCTGCTGTTTACACGTCTCCGTCCGACGACACACCGGTCGGGCTCTCTACTGCAACAGCGTCCGCCCCAAATCCTCCGCACGTGCGTAGACGTCTGGATCGCTCCTTGTTCTTTGGTGTAGGAGGTTAGGTTAATTTTTGGTAAACAATATAATAGATTAGTATAAAAAAAGACTTTTGATTTATTTTATTTAAGTTTCTGCTTGATTCATTTTCTTAAATATTAAAAAAATAATTTTTATTTATTTCAATTTTTTTTAGTTTGTTATTTGCTTGTTTTAAAATAAAAAAATCATAGTTTATTTCAAAAGTTTATTGTTAATAAGAAAATTTAATTTTTAGTTGATTTATTGCATGCATAATTAAATAAAAAAATATTGAATTCTTATTTGCTTAATTAAGTAGTTTTATTTCTGAAAGTTAATTGAATAATTTAGCCCATTCCTGTTATTTTATTGTAAACTTGTTGCTTGAAAATAGAAATTTACGTAAT
Source organism: Cymodocea nodosa (assembly GCA_036874045.1). Taxonomy (NCBI): domain Eukaryota; kingdom Viridiplantae; phylum Streptophyta; class Magnoliopsida; order Alismatales; family Cymodoceaceae; genus Cymodocea; species Cymodocea nodosa. Next base: position 19,651,742 of record CM072339.1, on the reverse strand, counting down.
TTGTAGAATTAGGCATTTTGTTAGAAATTTATTTGGAAAAATGAAATATTGATTAGGAAGATTTTCATTTGATTAAAATTATATTTTGTTATAGATTTTGGAAAAAATAAATGGATTAAATTATTAGATGTGACATAGAAAGATTAAATATGTTCTTATCTATGATAATATTAAATATGTTATTGAAAATAATCCTACAAAAATTAATGAATGCTTCATTAGCAGAAATTAAAAATTTAGAAATATAGAAAGTTGATGATGAGAAGGTGAAAAACCTTATGTTTATATTTATAGAAGATAACTTGATTAAGTTTTTTGAAGTTTACAACATGTCATGTAAATTATGAAATACCTTGAAAGAAAAATATGATAAAATTATTGAAATTTATACGCAATTTCTTTTTCAAAAGTATAACTTTTGTAAAATACAAAAGAGACAAAATGTCATGGAATATGTGAATAATATGATTTTCATAGCTAAGAACTTAATAGTTGTAGAACCCTTATTCTAAAAAAACTATAAATGTTAACCATTTTGAATAAGTTACTATCAAATTATGTTATGCTAATCACATCTCTAAGGTCCAATCCAACTTTCTAAATTGTCAACTAGATTAACATCTAAGCAAGAATTTATGACAAGTCAGATGAGATTTGATTTAAATTTGGAAGAAACAAAGGTAGCATTTCAAAATCTCAAGATTGATAATGCCCAAAATGCAAGGTATAAGTTAAAAAAGAAATAATTCAAGTTGAAATGTACCTGAGGAAAGAAGCCATATAGATCTTGGTATATGTATGACCAATTTGACCATTTTGGAGTAAATTATCCTAACAGAGATGGAAATAATAACAAAAATCTAGAACAAACTTTAAATAATAATAGTGTATTTATTGGCATAGTTGAATGTAACAATGTGGTAGTTCTCAATTCCAGTGATTGCTGAATAGATGCTAGTTTGACTTGGTATATTACAAAAACAAAGAAAAGGTTGGAATCATTCATGGAATTCAAGCTTAATGAACAACATATCTATATAAGTAACAATATATATTTAAATATGAAAAGAATTGATACATATTGACTTGATCTCATTAATATCATTATGATTTTGATAGATGACTTTTATGCACCTAGTACGAGGCAAAATTTGATTTTGATTATTACATTTATGAAGCATAATCTAGAAGTTCATTTTTATAATAAGTGTGTGTCTATTAGAAAAAGTCATAAAGTTTTTATTATAGGCATTTATGTACCAAAATATGATCTTTTTTATATTTCTATATTTCACATTGAAATTAATAATATTGTTGCTACTTTTGATTATTCTTTATGTTATTTATTTCAATGTGATTTATGACATTTTAGATTAGATTATATTACCAAATCTAAAATTAAACAAATGATAAGATCAAATCATTCACCTAACATTAAAAATACAAAATAGAACAATGTCAACATTACATAGTTGAAAAAATGACTAAAAATTATTTTAAAAAAGAGCATAGATTGAATGAATTATTGGCTTTAATTTATTTAAATATTTATGGTCTAATGTAAAAATTTAAAACCTTAAAATGAAGATCTATTGGATATTGTAAAAATTCTTTTAATTATAGATATTTCCATAAGAAAAAGGAATTATTGAATATAGAGATGCTAGTTTCTCAAAAATTTAGAAGAAAAAAAGTAAGATGATAATAATGATAAAAAAAAATTTGTTAATAATTGGTGATGATTATTTAATAATGTCCCTGATTAACTCTTAAAAATAAATAAGAACTTAATATAGAGAATAGAAATGAATCTATAGAAATTATAGATAATGATCAACATGTTAAGCTAATAAATGAAAATGAATAGACTTCTATTAGCAACAAAAGAATGAAATATCAACTTTCATAGATAGATGATTATCATTTATATTATTGTAAGCCTTCATGTTTATTAATTAATATGGAACAAGAAAATCACATAAAACCCATAATTTATAAAGATGTTATGGAATCACATGAAAAAGATTTATAACTTGTTGGCATGAATGATAAAATTGATTTTATGAAAATAAATAGTGTTTAGAAACTATATGATTTACCTAAAGACAAGAAGGTTATTAGGTGTAAATTGATATTTAAAAAAATGTTGAAGGTTAAAGAATCTATTGATAAATTTAAGGTTTCATTAGTTGATAAAGATTATACATAGATGTTTGAAATTGATTCTCAGGAAATTTATTTTTCTATGACTAAGTTTGCATCAATAAGAGAAATATTGGGAATTATGGTACACTTAAATTTAAAATTACATCAAATGAATATAAAAACTACATTTCTTAACAAAGATTTATAAGAAAACATATTTATGTCAACCTAAAGGATTTAGGTAGAATAATAGGATAATAAAGTATGCAAATTAAATAGATCATATATAATTTGAAATAATCCTCTATACATTGATCACTTAAATTATGAAAATAGGATTTATTTCAAATAAATTGGGTATATATATGAAAAGCGAGAGAAATTTTATAATATTATCCTTATATGTGAATGATTGCTTATTAGAAATAATATTGATTTATTAAATAAAATGAAGAAAAAACTTAGCATAAGATTTGAAATGAAGGACATAGGAGACACATCTTATGTCATTGGAATATAGATCCTCAAAGATCAAAAAAATAAAATATTAAGTATAAATTAGAAAAAATACCTACATTCGATACTTAAAAGATCTAAAATTCAAAATAGCATCCTAAAACCTACATCGTGTGTGTATAAGAAAAAGTTAAGCAAAGAATACTGTCTTGAGAAGGGGAAAGAACCTTTAAAAGTATTATATGCCCAAGTTATCAAAAGTTTAATATACCTTATGTTATGCACTAGATAAAACTTAGCATATTCTGTGAGTTTGGCTAATAGGTACCAAAGTAACTTTAGAATAACACATTAGGAAGTTATTAAAAGAATAATGAAATATTTTAAAAAAACTTTCCACTAAAAGCTTACATATGAAATAGAAGAACTTAAAGTATCTGGTTATTCTCATACAAATTTTAGTAGTGATAAATATGATGGAAAATCTACTTCAAGATATTTGTTCATTTACTTTAGAGGAGTTATATCTTAGGAAAGTAGATATTAAGGGTATGTAGCAAAATATACATAGGAAGTTGAATATATAGCCTATAATACAATTATCTTACATATTGTTTAGATCAAGAGATTTCTAAATAATTTAAATCTCAATTTAATAAGTGGTCTAATAGAAATACATTATGATAACCAAGTTACAATCAATCTTATTAATAGTGGTGCAAATAATTCAAAAGAGCAACATATTAATGTATAATATTATTTTATTCGTGGTATTGTGGAAAAAGGAGAAGTAAAATTAAGTTATATCTCTACATATGATATGATTATTAATCCTTTAATAAAAGGAATTCTAGTAAAACAATTCATCAAATATGTTAGCTTAATAAGATTAAGGAATATTTCTATGAATAATAAAATTGAAGATTATTCCCATGAATGGTTAGAGTAAGAGTAGAAGTTGAAAGTTATGTCACCTGTTTGGGTTTTCCCAGCACTACAGTAGAAAAACTTGGATTTGTTACTTCTATTTTTACTTAGTTAATTTATCTTTATGTCTATTCTTTCTTTTAAAAGTAAACAAACAACCTTTAATACAATTTAGATATTAATTCCAATTTATACTTTAACTGCAAGTGCACAGTGTCTATTGTATCATTGTGCAAGTATAGGTCGATCTCACAGGGAATTGCTGACAAATTTAAGAAATGTTTGATTGTGAACAATTCAAATTTATATTCAATAAGCACTCCGTTGAGTTACAGTTAACTCAACGGACTAAGTTCGTTGAGTTATGGCTAACTCAACGGACTATCCTCGTGGACTTAAGTTAACTCCACGAGCCTGTCTCTTCTTTATAATACTGCTATTTACAGAGGAATTCGGCCAATCATTGGGTGATTTCACAAATTGTAAATAACATCAATTAAGCTTTTTAATGCTAGTTAACATTGGATTTATCATTAAGCAATACTAACATTCAGATGATTCAAACAGTAACCATTAAAATCTTTAAGTTTTTTTGTACGAACCAATTTCAGTAAACTGTAAAATTAAAACTAACATAAAACAATCATAAAACTGATACAGATAACATTAATCACGATACAACACAAATAATACAACACTCAAATACAACATACAAACAAAGATAAATTGTTTTTGGTATTTTTGTTTTGATGTGAACATGGAAATGGGCGAAAGGTGAAATGTAAAGTAATCTCACTTGACAGTAAATACTTTCGACACTACTTGCAACGCAATTACACCACTGAAAATTAAACCACTTACAATTCTGTCTCCTCTCCCTATAGAATCGCGAGTCCAGAATTGCAAGATGATCTCCTCTTCAGCATACAGGCATCAACCCGAAGCCAAGGCTAAAAGCTTTACGATCTCCTGAAATATGAGTCGACGCTTAGCGAAAATGTCTTCCCTTCCCGCGACGTGATCACTCTTCACAGTGGTTGTCAGGCACTGTGTTTGGCTCAGAATCGACCCGACATCAGGCAAGTATCCTCACAGACCTCCGATGATTGGTGATTATGGTGGTGATACGATGGTTGGTGTGATACTTTGGAGAATCGCCAATATTGTCTGCAGAAAGCTTGATGCTCCTCCTCTGTATACACTCCGTCCATCGATCACACTTTCTTCTTTTTTTCTTCTTTTCTTTTATATTTCTTCAATAGTAGCTGCTTCTGCTTGAATGATCGGTTGGATTTCCTTCCTTCAGATCAACGGCGATGCTTCCTTCTCTATGTGCGATTGAATTCCTGCGTGATACGTGCAAACGTGGTTTTTCCTTCCAACTGTCTGTTCCTACAACTGCTACAGTGGCATTTTAGAAAATAATTATAAAATACATGCAATAAAGAAATAAGCTGTTAACCTAATGCGTTACCTTAGTGTATATTCATGTAACTCAACGCGTGCAGTTATACTAACTTAACGAGTTAAACATGTGCATCTCACGTGATATTCTAAAGCATTTAAATTCAACACGTGCATAAAATACATGCAATAAAGAAATAAGCCGCTAACCTAACGCGTTACCTTAGTGTATATTCATGTAACTCAATGCGTACAATTATGCTAACTTAACGAGTTATAACTTAAGTAAATCTACCAGCTCTCGACACGTGTCAGTAGCAGTTTAAACATAAAATAACATTTCGGAGAGTTATAGGTATAACTATCCGATGCTTAGATGCATTTTCGGATACTTAAGAATTTCACAGCCTGTAACTTACCGACAGTTCATAAATGTACTAAATTAACATTAATTCCCCAAAATTAAGCAGATTCTTCAATTAAAGCATATAACAGTGCAATTATAACATAATGGCTTAATTCTCATATGATAAGCTAAATATTATGCAATTAACCATCATTTAACCGTTAATAATATGCACTTTTTCATTCTAAACATCACCCATGAATGGTGGGAGTATAAATTTTAAAAATTTGATTATTCCACAAATAGTGGGAGTGGAAATGTAAAGGAGACTTTGCTCTATCTACGAGCAACTTAAAACAATTTTTGAACATAGTATGACATCTGGTTCTCAAACAAAACATCCTAAAGAATGTGCAATACTTGAAGAAGATATAAATGTCACTTTAAATAATGACAATAATGGTACATTCACTCTAGTATTTGATGAAGTTCCAATTGAAGACACCCCTCAAATGTAAACAAATTCTTCATTAACAAATACGTCCAAAATAAATGTGTTTAAGAAGCGCAAGTGATCTCAGCCATATGCAAATTTGTTAGGACTAAATGGCTCACTAGATGAGGGGTGAATGATGGTATATACCTAATTAAAATTATTTCTAACTTATATGGTTGGAGTATATTCACAAATAGATAAATGAAACATGTATAATGAAAATAAAATAAAAGAACACAAGGAATTTTTAGGTGATTTACCAACTTAGTTAGTCCAACTCTAAGAATCACTTTAGCTTCACTATGTATTTCAACACTTACATGCACTTAATTTTAAGTCAAAGCAAGAACCAATGTCTTGAGCTTTTAGGTTGAAACTCTCAACTTATAATTCACGAGCTTTCAAGTTGAAGCTCTGCAACTAACCTTGAGAGGTTTTCAAGTCGAAGTCACGAATCAACACTTTATGTACCTTTCTGATTAAAGTCACAAACTAATGATCCTTCTCGAATCTGACTTTCAATGCAAGAAGAGTTTTGATAATCTTCTTATATTTTCATCTTTGACACATTCTCAATCTATTTTTTATTGTATATAATCTGAATTATACTTTCTTTTGTAATAGTAAATGATCTGCAATATTTTCTTTCTCTCTCTTAATTTCTTGTTAAATGATCTAATTATATTTATATCTGTAATTCCAAAGATCATGTTATCTTCAACGATATCAATCTGCATTACTTGATCTTCAATATTATAGAATATGTTGTATTGCTAATTTTCAATGACAATAATCTATTGTACTTGATTCTTGACAGTCTTATAAATAGTAAGTTACTATTTGATATCTTGTTAAATAGCTTTCTACCAATCTTCTTCCAGGTCGATAACTTATTATTAACTTAATGAGTTGTTTTTCCTTATCTCTATAAATAAACATTGAGTTATGTTAACTCAACGAGTTCTATCATGTGAGATTCCTTTGTTGTACACATGAAATCTGTCTTTAACATCCTCTTTTCAAGTCATTAAGTTAAGTTATTACTAACTTAATGAGTTGTGCACATGAGATCTATTTCTTCCTTGTCTTTGTAACTACACGTTAAGCTATGCTAACTCAAAGAATTGTACTACCTTGTAAGTCTATAAATACACATTGAGTTACCTAACTCAACAAGTTCTTCCTTCTATTCTATCACATGATATTTTTAGTTGGCTACACATACTTTTTACTAACTCAATGATTTTTGTTACCTTGTAAACTTGTAAATACATGTTGAGTTACCTAACTCAATGAGTTCTTCCCTCTATTTATACATGTTAAGTTACCTAACTCAATGAGTTGTTCCTTAACTTAGTGAGTTCTTTCAAAGAATATTGTAACTAACTTGTGTAGCATCTGTCTAACATGTTTATCTTTTGTCTAGCCTATGCATCTATACTAGTGAAATACAAAAGCTCCTCATATAAGTTTTTACATTATCAAAATACAAAAGTCTTTTCAAAAGTCACAAGAGATAATGTCTAATGTAGTTCAAGATATGATAGGTACATTTAGAGAATATTTTGAAAGAGATGATCGCAGAGCACACATAGGTTAGAAATAATGGATGGATTATATAAAGTTGAAAAAAAAAGGTTGAAAATCATCTTTAGATTATATAAAGTACAACAAGAAAGGTTGTATATACAACATATATCATCAAGGAAAACTAAAAATGTGATGAATATACTATTTTCATTATCTGAGCTTACCGATAATGAGCAATTTAAAGCAACTAAATTATTACAAAGTACAAAAATGTGAAAACAATTTTAGTATGGTTGACATTTTATTTAAGTTGATGTAAAGAACTTGTTGTAGATTATGTTAATATTTTAAAGAGTTGTTGATGTTATTGTATTTTGTGATAAACTTTAATGTTGTTTTATGTAATGTGATAAACTCTTATGTTGATGTTTGATATGATAAACTTTTATGTTGTTGATGTGATGTGATAATATAATGTTATTTTTATAGGTTCTGATAAACTCTTATTAATCAAGTAACATACATGATGATGTTTTTATAGGTGATATTCTTTGCAAATGAATTTAAAGGAAAGCAACCACTAGTTGAGGCTATTATTAGAAGAATAAGAGGAAAAGCGAAAGATAATGATGTATTTGTGGAGTTTTTTTAGTACAATTGCATATCATTCTAGTATTATTTTAATGATTACTAATCGCATCTACAACAAAGAAGAAGGGCAAGATTAGTTAAAATATTATTAGATCTAAATTTACCAAAGCAAGCATATAATTGTAGGAAAATATATTATATGAGTTCATCTATATTCCTACAATTTTGTGATTTTTTGAGAAATGAGGGAGTAGTACATGATGATAATAACATTACTATGAAGGAGAAATTAACATTATTTTTAGTAATAGTTGGATAAAATTAAAGATATGAAGTAACACGAGAAATATTTCATCGTTCTAAGTTACACTATTAGTCATGTATTCAATGAGATATTGAATGGTATAGTAGCTAAACATTCATCATCAACACATAGACAAATCTGTAATGATATAAATGTCTTCCCATACTTCAAGGTAAACTACTATTACCATTTTTTATTTTTTGAAACATTAATCTTATTTTATATAATTCTTCTCTTGTATTTGTTAACAAAATTGTATTGATGTAACAGATAATACACATATAAAAGCAACCATCTATAGAGAAGAAACAGCAAAATTTAAGAATAAAAATGATGTATCAAAAACTTTATTGGTAACTTGTAATTTTAACATGAAATTTATTTATATTCATACTTGATGGACAAGATCTATTGATGCTAGAGTACTTTAAGATGTAATATCTCAACCTAATGGACTTCTAGTTTTACCTAGTAAATATTTTTGAAAAAATTCAAACATAATTTAAATTATATTTAGACTAATAATTGTTTTGATGTAGGTAAATTTTACTTAATAGAAGCTAATTTTCCAAATGGGTTAGAATTTATCTACCCATTTAGAGATGCAAAATCGTAGGGGATACCAACACTCGTCGCCCGCCACCGCCGCCCCTTTGGTGCAGGCTGACTCAACGGTGTTCCAACGTGTCACGTATTCCTCCCTGCCGAAAAATTTCTCACGGCAGCTGGATCCCAAAGATCTTGATGGTGACGGATCTTGACGTGTGAGTTCGTGCCTGGAACACTAAAGGATGATTTTGTAAAGGGAGAAGGGGCGGGAAGGCCGGAGGCATCAGGGAGTAGCTATGCCCATGCCCATGGTTGTATTTATTTGTTTTAACAATCATTTGGTGGTTTCTGGGACTAGTAATATCGATCGTTGAGTTATAAATAGAAGCGGAGTTTGAGCTCTAGGCCTCATCTCAACCAAAAGGATTAGTGACAAGAACAAGAAAACCTCCGTTTCATTTTAGCTTAGCTTCCATTGTTATTTCTTCCATCCATAAACATGTTCCCCAAGCAATACTGCCACACCCTGTCTGCCTTGCTGCTGCCAAAAGGTATTACTTCTTCTTCTTCTTCCATTCCTGAAAACGACGGCGATGGTGGTGAATCACCAGACCTTAAAATCACAGGCTTAAAGAAAATGAAATAGATCTAGTTAAATATAAATGTTACAAGTAGATATATCTTACCACAGGTGTATAATGAATCTGTTTGCAGGTGCTGTGCCGACAACAACATTCTCGGTTCCAACACCTCCAAGCCAAAGGTACTTACATATGTTATGGTGATCGAACCACTTGCTTGATGGAGAAAAAGATCAAAATTAGTCGTATATAGTAGGCTTTTTTTCTTCCGATTCAACGGCAACATCTATTAATTAGTTAGCTGTGATCAGACATCAGACAAACTAACAAGCAATTAAATGGGCATGGAATTAATTTGCTATGTTCAGATTGCACAGAAAGCAAAGCGCCAGCATTCACACACAGGCGCTGAGTGGAACATTTTATCACTCGCTTCTCGATCAGCCCGGCAACGCCTCCCCCATCCGATCCACGCCCAAGAACCCAACGCAGACGCATCAGTTGCGTGCCAGCGCAAACGAGGAGTCGGCGCAAACGAGACTCAATTTACTTAAATTCGTTCATTTACTTAACTACAAGTGTACATCTGTTGCAAAAATATGTAAGTATAGGTCAAACCACAAGTAGTGATTAGAATCAGTTTCTAGGTTGATTTTAGCTGGTGATAGTATTTTATTAATTAAGTCTCTTACTTCATTGAGTTAACACTTAACTCAACGGACAAGTCTATGGACTTAAGTTCATTACGATTGTTTGCACCTAGATTCGACCAACCATTAGGTAATCCCAAAGAATGCAAACACCTCGCTTTACTCATTTTGATTGCTACTTATCTCAAATTTAACAATGAATAGATTTAACATCTAAATGATCTCAAATAGCAATCAATCAAGACATGATTTCAGAGATTTAACATTAACTACTTTCCAAAATAAAGTTATATAGTTTTATATTAAAATGAGAAGTAAATACAAAACATTTAATAATCATAAACAAATAGTACAAACACAAATAATACATAAACAAAAAATGGTACCTATTTAACTAAAAACATTAATGTTAATCTTCTTTATGGTGGACGATAAATAAATGGTAGTGCTCACTATTGAAAATTAACAACTTCTAACCTTATATGCGACGTGGTTACACCTCTAAAGATTGAATCACTTACTATCAAACGCTTCTCTCTTTATTAGATTATGAATCTAGACCTTTGTAAGGTGATCTCCTCTTTGGTAAATTGACATCAACTTGACACTAAGGCTGGAAGCTTTAATTTTCTTTTGAGAGATGAGTTAGTGCTTGGTGAAGAAATATTCCCTTTCTATTATATGATCACTCATCTACAATAATTGTCAATTACCGTGGTATGATCAAAATCGACTAGACACTAGAAATGGCTCCACAGACCTTCAATGAATGGTGGATGATGACAAAAGAAGGATATCTCAAGGGACATTTGATGCTCTCTGTAGTGAGCACTCCTCGTCCCTTTTTACTAAATTTATTTTAGTTCTTTTATATTTCTTTTCAATAACAATTGGTGCCAATTTGAATAGTTGTATTCTTCTCTCCTGTGCATCAATGATTGTAATCCTTTCTTTATTCTATAATAGAGATTATGGATATGAATCATGCAACGTAGGTTTCCGATGCAATTCCTGTAACTACTCATGATCACATATTAGATAAAATTAATTTAAATTCTAATATATTAACTAATTCTAATGAGGATTTGATTTTGTTGATTACGAAATTCAAGAAAACATAGAAAGTTAAGAGATAACAAAAGAATAAAAAGGACAAAACCTCAACATCAAAATCTATGAATGAAAATAATTCTTCATCTAAAAAGTATGTATGTTACAACTGTAAAAAACCTAAACATCTTTCTCCAAACTATCTTATAAAGAAAAATAAAAAATAAAGTAAGACAAATCAGAAGAAGAAAACTCAAAAAACTTAAAAAATTTTACAAGAAAAAAACTTTAAAAGTCACTTGGTATGACATGTCAGAAGAGTTTAAAATTGAGGAATCATCATCAAAATCCTCATATTCAAAAAAAGAACAAGAGTTAGAAGATGTAGCTAACATGTACTTCATGATAAACGAGTTTGAGGTAATTTATGATCTTAAAAATCATTTAAATTTTGACTTTAATAAATTATTATGTGCTTATAATATATTATTGCATAAACTTAAAGCTTGCAAATTAGAAAATAAGAATATCAGAAATTTTTTATCTACTATGGAAGAAGAAAATTATTTCCTATCTATAACTTAGAAAAATTTAAATGTGATAATGAAAAGTATACTGTAGATTTGCATAGATTGAAATTTAATGATTTTATTTTGCATGAACAAATACATAATATAAATGCTGAGAAATTAAAAATAAAATCTTAAAATGAAAAACTGAGAATTAATACAAATGATATTAAGTTAGAAATTGACAAACTAAAATTGAGAGAGCAAAAGTTAAATTTCACAATTGTTAAGTAGAATTCAAGTCAAACTAAGTTAGAAAAACTAACTAGTACTCTAAGGGTGTCATAAAAATTTGACTTAGAATTTGATTATCTTGAAAATCTTAAATCTCAAGCCAACAAAGGATTTATTAGTTATAAATTAAACCAATCAAGGACTAAAATTCCTTTTATGTTACACCTACTAAAGTAGTAGATTCCTAGCCAATCAATCACCCTATTACACAAGCATCAAGAGACATCTTTAAGTCTAATCCTTAATGTGCACTTGATGTTATGAGCTTATATTCTCTACCAAAAACTATAGCTCAAGCTCTCTCTTATCAGGATTGGCATTCAACAATGAAGGAAGAATATGATGCATTAATGAGAAATTCAACTTGGGAATTAGTACCAAAGCTAATTAGATTTAATGTTGTAGGAAGTTGATGTGTTTTCCAAGTTAAAGAAAATGCTAATGGAATAGTGGAGAGATTAAAAGCCAAATTGGTTGCATAAGGCTTTACACAACGTTTTGGGATGGATTATATAGAAACATATAGTCCAGTGACAAAATATGTAACAATTAGATTATTATTAAGGCATGCTTTGAACAATGATTGGCCTATTAAGCAATTAGATGTATCTAATGCTTTCTTGCATGACACTATTGATGAAGAAATTTACATGAATCAACCTTCGGGTTTTTAGCATTCTCAATTTCCTAGTTATATTTGCAAACTTAAGAAAGCATTATATGGACTTAAGCAAGTCCCAAGGGCATGGTTTAATTGGCTTAAGTCATTTTTTTGTTGTTGGGATTTCAAGCAGCGAAATGTGACGCATCTTTTTTTATTAGAGATACTGGAAAATCAATTACTTATATGTTGGTCTATGTAGATGATGTAATTCTCATAGGTTCTTCTATGTAAGAAATTGATTTTGTTGTTAATTCACTTGTTGCTATAAGAGATCTTAGTGCTCTTCATTATTTCCTTGGAGTTGAGGTAAACCGTGATAAGGATTTTTTCATTTCTCTCAAAGTAAATACTTGATAGATTTGCTGAAACGATTCAAGCTTGATGGAGTAAAATCTTGTGCTACTCCTATAGCTACTTGTACTAAATTAACCAAATCTTGTGATGATATTCTTCAAATCCATCTGAATTTAGAAGTTTATTGGGAGCCTTACAGTATCTCTACATGACAAGGCCTGATGTTTCTTTTTCAGTAAATAAGGCTTGTCAATTTATGTCATCTCCCTCTTTAGGTCACATGAAAGCTACAAAGAGAGTTATTAGATACCTTAAACATACTATTGATCATGGACTTCTCTATCAAAAGGCATCTCCTAGCCAATTACAGGTTTTCAGCATTGCTCATCCTTTCGAGGCTTATAGTAACTCAGATTGGGCTGGTGACCCCAACACTCGCTACTCACAAACAGGTTATTGTATCTACTTTGGCAATAATTTGATCTCTTGGTGTTCACGGAAACAATCTATAGTTTCTCGTTCAAGTACAAAGGCTAAAGGTAGAGCATTGGTCCTAACAGCTTGTGAAGTTCTTTGGTTGTGGATGTTGATGCAAGAGTTAAAGATCTTTTTTCAAACTCCTACAATATGGTGCGACAACATTAGCATCATAATATTGGTTGCAAATCCTGTTCATCATTCTTAGGTTGAGCATTTTGACATATACCTTCATTTCTTAAGAGAACTTCTCAACAAACAACATTTTTAGATTCATCGCATTAGTAGTAAAGTTGTAGGAGTTAATGCTTTTAAGGTCTTTTGGTGCAAGTTTTCCCTATGCTCTCTCCGATTCAACTTGAGGGGGGCAGTTAAGAGATGATTATGTTGTTATTCTTTGATTTGTTCTTTTCTAATTTTATCATTTTAGGCCTCATGTTTTGTTCATGCATCTAGAGAAGATTTTAGACGTAATTGGTTGGGTATAAGTACCTTTTGTATTCCTCTTCTTCGTAAATATAATATACACATCCTTTTACTGCCCTTGCACTCTTCTCGATGGTGCTTGTTCACGTCTTCGTCTCCAATTCGGTTCCTTGGCTGAGGCATCGCCGTGGCGGACGGGGTTTAGGCCGAGGCGGACGGTGGATGTTTGGAGAATCGCTACCACCAACGGCGCTTAGGTCGAGGTAGACGGTGGATGTTTGGAGAGTCACCGCCGTAGACGGGGTTTAGGCTAAGGTGAATGGCCAACTTTTGGAGGGAGCCGCCGCCGCGGACGAACCCTACGGGCGGAGGCAGACGAATAGCTTTTGGAAGAGGCTTCGGCTGCAGACCAGCCTTATGGGCGGACGCAGACGGATAGGATTCGGAGGGAACCGGCCTTACGGGTGGAGGTGGACAGTCGATTCTTTGGAATGAGCCACTGCCTCGGACCGACCTTACTAGCGGAGGCAGACAGACAGATTGTTTTCTTTACCCTTTCTTTGTTTACGGACAGAGTGTTGACCAACGGAACGGGGACGGGTGGGCTTTGGAGTTGCAGGGAAAAGTGGGGATGGAATATGGCAAGAGGAACGAAGAGATAGAGTGATAAAGGTGTCCAATGGGCCGGGCCATCGTGGGCCAGCGTGGCTCGGCCCGTAATAGGTAGGCTAGGCTTGACTTGATTTAAAAAGTTGAATTGGGTCAGGTTATAGTATATGTTAGAAAATTGGTTTGAGTTCGCGTCGATCTTTAATATATTTTTTTAAATTTTTTTTTGAAACTCGATTGGACACCTGAGCACCCACCCTCGCGTCGTTCTTCCATGGAGTTTGCGGTGGCATCTCCTCCTTCCTTTTTCCTTTTTTGATAAAAATCTTCCCCTCCTTCCTTCGCTCTCTCCTTTCAGTTCTTTTTTTCTAGTGCTTATATGTTCTCTCTGCTGCTCTTTCAGGATCTTTCCCAACGTCGAGGCACATTGGTTTTTATAACAGAAGCTCCTTTCCCAAGCCTAACGATGAGTGGGGCGAAGTGCGTCAATCCTCTAATTTTCTACCAGTCGCTTCTAGAACATTAAGAACCTGCAATATAAGTTATAACATCAATAAAAATATCTAAACATACGATTGTGCTAGTCTAGAAATCACATATAACAAATGGAGGACATGAATAAAGACCGGAAGAGCAATAAAGATCCCTTGGAGTTGCTTAATTACATCTTTGTGTTTAATTATTACTATATAATATGCCGATAAATTAGCTTCTATGAATAAGCATTGTAATCTAAATCATAAATACTAATACACTATACTAAATTTCTTATTTAGTGATAAACAAAACTGTCACATTAGACTGGTAAAACTATCATAGCAGGCTTTTTATGATAGATTTATGACTAACACAATAGATGTTGTCACAATAGTTAAAATAAGACTATTGTAATAAAATTTTTCGACTGTCACTATCGATACATTTATTAATACAGTTTGACAATTGTCATTTTCCATTATTCTTTCATGACAATTTTTAATTGTCACAAAAGATTAAGATATAATGATAGATTAAACTGTTACTAAAGATGTATCTTTTATGACAATCAATGACTATCATGAAAGATATGTAAGTAATTAGAGTTCTAATTGTTGCAAAATATTGAAATATATATTAAAAAAATATTCACAAATTTTATGAAATGAAATGAATATACTTGAAATATATAGAAATTTTTACTACAATAAAAAACTATTTCAATAAATTTGAAATGTCTAATACTAAATAAATTACGTTGATCATATTAGAAGTTTTTTCAATCAAAATATTTTTACAATTGAAATGTTCTTACAATCAAAAACTTTTCAATCCTATTGTTTTAAAAAAAGTTCATCCCCTTTCTTTGACAAAACATTAATCTTCGTTCAATTTTGCAAAGCAAAAATCTTCTTCATTTAACAAAAACTTCATCTTCCTTCAATTTTCCAAAAAAAAAAAACATTTTCCTTTAATATTTCTTCTAATAACCAGGAATTTTTAGTAACATAATTAAGAAAAAAATCATAATTAAAAAGATAGTATGACAACTTGCGACACGTTGGATATATAAATTGAATATAATTGTTAAAGTTGGTTCTAACAAGCAGTCACGAAGATTTGGTCAGTCACAATTTGGGAATGCAGAGAAGCTCAAATTTGAAATGATCACTTTTATTTCTTCGTCTTATAATAATAATTTTTATTAAAAAAAAATCAATTTCTTGGCAACCAACACAAGGAGACTTTTACTTAGTTATTAACATATTCTTTTGTGTGTCCGACATTAAAATTTTATGGTTGAAGTGGTAGGTTACCCAGATCAATGTGGTTGTCCACAAATATTCAAAATATTTTTTTCCTTCACCAATCTTCCTGTGGTCAACAAAAAGTCCAAGTAAATTAACGCCCAGCCATGACCGCTAGCTGTAGGAGTAGGAAATCCAATTTATTACAAAGTACAAAAATGTGAAAACAATTTTAGTATGGTTGACATTTTATTTAAGTTGATGTAAAGAACTTGTTAGTAGATTATGTTAATATTTTAAAGAGTTGTTGATGTTATTGTATGTTGTGATAAACTTTAATGTTGTTTTATGTAATGTGATAAACTCTTATGTTGATGTTTGATATGATAAACTTTTATGTTGTTGATGTGATGTGATAATATAATGTTATTTTTATAGGTTCTGATAAACTCTTATTAATCAAGTAACATACATGATGATGTTTTTATAGGTGATATTCTTTGCAAATGAATTTAAAGGAAAGCAACCACTAGTTGAGGCTATTATTAGAAGAATAAGAGGAAAAGCGAAAGATAATGATGTATTTGTGGAGTTTTTTTAGTACAATTGCATATCATTCTAGTATTATTTTAATGATTACTAATCGCATCTACAACAAAGAAGAAGGGCAAGATTAGTTAAAATATTATTAGATCTAAATTTACCAAAGCAAGCATATAATTGTAGGAAAATATATTATATGAGTTCATCTATATTCCTACAATTTTGTGATTTTTTGAGAAATGAGGGAGTAGTACATGATGATAATAACATTACTATGAAGGAGAAATTAACATTATTTTTAGTAATAGTTGGATAAAATTAAAGATATGAAGTAACACGAGAAATATTTCATCGTTCTAAGTTACATTATTAGTCATGTATTCAATGAGATATTGAATGGTATAGTAGCTAAACATTCATCATCAACACATAGACAAATCTGTAATGATATAAATGTCTTCCCATACTTCAAGGTAAACTACTATTACCATTTTTTATTTTTTGAAACATTAATCTTATTTTATATAATTCTTCTCTTGTATTTGTTAACAAAATTGTATTGATGTAACAGATAATACACATATAAAAGCAACCATCTATAGAGAAGAAACAGCAAAATTTAAGAATAAAAATGATGTATCAAAAACTTTATTGGTAACTTGTAATTTTAACATGAAATTTATTTATATTCATACTTGATGGACAAGATCTATTGATGCTAGAGTACTTTAAGATGTAATATCTCAACCTAATGGACTTCTAGTTTTACCTAGTAAATATTTTTGAAAAAATTCAAACATAATTTAAATTATATTTAGACTAATAATTGTTTTGATGTAGGTAAATTTTACTTAATAGAAGCTAATTTTCCAAATGGGTTAGAATTTATCTACCCATTTAGAGATGCAAAATCGTAGGGGATACCAACACTCGTCGCCCGCCACCGCCGCCCCTTTGGTGCAGGCTGACTCAACGGTGTTCCAACGTGTCACGTATTCCTCCCTGCCGAAAAATTTCTCACGGCAGCTGGATCCCAAAGATCTTGATGGTGACGGATCTTGACGTGTGAGTTCGTGCCTGGAACACTAAAGGATGATTTTGTAAAGGGAGAAGGGGCGGGAAGGCCGGAGGCATCAGGGAGTAGCTATGCCCATGCCCATGGTTGTATTTATTTGTTTTAACAATCATTTGGTGGTTTCTGGGACTAGTAATATCGATCGTTGAGTTATAAATAGAAGCGGAGTTTGAGCTCTAGGCCTCATCTCAACCAAAAGGATTAGTGACAAGAACAAGAAAACCTCCGTTTCATTTTAGCTTAGCTTCCATTGTTATTTCTTCCATCCATAAACATGTTCCCCAAGCAATACTGCCACACCCTGTCTGCCTTGCTGCTGCCAAAAGGTATTACTTCTTCTTCTTCTTCCATTGCTGAAAACGACGGCGATGGTGGTGAATCACCAGACCTTAAAATCACAGGCTTAAAGAAAATGAAATAGATCTAGTTAAATATAAATGTTACAAGTAGATATATCTTACCACAGGTGTATAATGAATCTGTTTGCAGGTGCTGTGCCGACAACAACATTCTCGGTTCCAACACCTCCAAGCCAAAGGTACTTACATATGTTATGGTGATCGAACCACTTGCTTGATGGAGAAAAAGATCAAAATTAGTCGTATATAGTAGGCTTTTTTTCTTCCGATTCAACGGCAACATCTATTAATTAGTTAGCTGTGATCAGACATCAGACAAACTAACAAGCAATTAAATGGGCATGGAATTAATTTGCTATGTTCAGATTGCACAGAAAGCAAAGCGCCAGCATTCACACACAGGCGCTGAGTGGAACATTTTATCACTCGCTTCTCGATCAGCCCGGCAACGCCTCCCCCATCCGATCCACGCCCAAGAACCCAACGCAGACGCATCAGTTGCGTGCCAGCGCAAACGAGGAGTCGGCGCAAACGAGACTCAATTTACTTAAATTCGTTCATTTACTTAACTACAAGTTCACCTGACGAACGGACGCATGCACCACTATTGCACGTTACTGAACTTAAATAATATATCACTTAAAAAATAATTTAAATATATATATATAATCTATATTCTTTACATTCCTGACATATACTTGACACTTTCAAATTTTTAAAATTTTCCTACACTTTCTATTCTTCTTGCTTTCCAAACTTGCCACTAACAATCTTATCTTTTCATCATCAAACGTGGGGTTTGGTGTAAGTACGTAAGCAACCATTGAAAATCCTTAGAGGCCATTGAAGACTAAAATTTGTCCTTGGATGGCTTTTGAAGACAAAATAGAATCCAAGTGTTACTCGGCTAGGCCGCCTCGTTGCGGAACCAAAAGTCACGCCGTCGCAGATCTCTTCACGTTCCTCTGTTTATGTGGTAAGTATGTGTATCCGTCGGCCAAGTCCCACCAATGACTCACGATTTTTATCGTTCTCTTTCCAAAAGGTTACTTAAAACTCAAAGAGGGAAAACAACAAGCATCCTCAAATTTCATATTTGCGGGTTGATTGTTGAAATGTAATATTTTAATTTAAATCATATTCTACTTTGTATTACAGATCCACGAAAAGGTCTTTACTTAAAAGCATATTCTTATGTGTGGTGAACAAAAGGAAATTGGAGGTTTGGATGGGATGGAACGGAATGCATGACCCGCCACCGTTCACGTGGTGTAGAAAAACTTGATGAGGGCCGTTTAATAACATAAAATAATTGACGACCAATACTTTGGAGTTATAAATAGAAGTGGTATTTGAGCTTTAGACAACAGCTTAACCAAAACATTAAGGATTCGAGAGAAGATCGATCCATAACCACGTTCGCCATGCAGTACAGTGGCAACTTGTCTGCCTTGCTTTTGCCAAAAGGTATCATGTCTTCTTCTTCATCTTTCTCCTCCTCCTCTTCTTCTTCTTCCTCCTCCTCCTCCACCGCTTCTTCTTCTTCTTCCACTGGTGTATAATGAATACGTTTGCAGGTGTTGCGCGAACAACATGCTCGGTCCCAACTCTTCCAAGCAAAAGGTACTTACAAGTCCTTTTGTGAACCACGTGCTCGATCAGGAAAAAGATCAAAATTAGTTGTATATAGTTGGCTTTTTTCCTTCCGATTCAACTACAACATGCATTAATTAGTTGTGATCAGACATCAGACAAACTAACAAGCAATTAAATGGGCGTGGAATTAATTTGGTTCAGATTCCGTGGGAAGCAAAGCGCCAGCATACACCGACAGGCGTTGAGTGGAACATATTACTGCTCGCTTCCTGATCACCCCGGCAACGCCACCCCCATCCGATCCACGCCCAAGAACCCAACGCAGACGCATCAGTTGCGTGCCAGCGCAAACGAGGAGTCGGCCCAACCGCTTCCCCTGCAGGGCGGCGGCCCAGAAAACCTCAAATTTTCCAACCCTATTATAAAGTGGTTGGACATCTTCAATCGAACCTTTCGTCCGTACGCATCTATCGGTGGCGTAAGTCCATCCTTCCTCTGGTTTAATTCTTTTCCGGCCACCGAGAAATTAAACTTGCCGATAACCAACTTTGGGTCGATCGATCACAGGTACTGGCGGTATCGTCGGTTTCATTCCTCCCGCTTACGAGCGTGGCAGACCTTACTGCGCCATTCTTCCTGGGATTCGCTCAGGTAATTCATGAGCGTGAGCATACTTAATTAATTACTCACTGATCATGCAAGAAAGATAATCATATTACTAATTAATCTGACGCATGGGTAGGCTTTCACTGCTGCCGTGTTCGTGACCCTTTACGTCACTGCCGTGAACCAAGTGTACGACGTGGACATCGACAGGGTTCGTAAAAATACAAGCCCATTGCTTAATTACTTAAGCAGTAATTCTCGGTACATTTTTCCTTTACTTTTGCTAATACAGGAATATATGATTTCAGATCAATAGGCCATACCTTCCACTCGTCACTGGGGAGATTTCTTTGACGGCAGTAACGTTACTAGGGGCGGCCTTTGTTGCTGTGGTACCGAACATATACATATTACGAATTTCACGCACGTTCTTTCAAATTAAGCACGCATATATAAATTAATCATTTGGCTTTTATTTATTTTTACATATATATAAATATACAATAATTAACGTTATGTTTGCAATGAAATCCCCTAGAGTCTTATGGTGGCCTTAACGTCTGAGTCACCTGCACTTATGGCTTACGTTGTCATCGGTTTTTTTCTGGGAACTGCATATTCTGCCAAGGTGAGTAGCGTTTTTTCCTCATGAAACATGGAAATCGATGGGTTACAATCATACCAATGAACTGGGGAGTATAAGATTACATGTTCGACACTTGAATAAAAATTAAATCACAATTACTTGCACTTGTTTACATTTAATCATACTACCACCGATTATGTGCTTCGTGTCAACGGAAGATCCACAGAATCTGCCTTCCTTGACCCCTTCCTAAAGTACGTATCTAAACTAGAAATGTGTGATAAAGAGCAAAAAGATAGGGAAAATATTGTCGATTTGTAACTCCTACCAATTTTCTTCAGCTGCCACTTCTCAGATGGAAGAGTAATCCATTCCTAGCTCTCTTTACAATAGTGAGCTTGGGAGGTCCCATGCAACTTCCGATCTTCTTGCATATTCAGGTGATTCGTGCAAACATCAACTCTTTAGTGATTTCAGATTGTCCTCTCATCCCATCTTTAACGACTATCATACACAACCTTTATCCCATCTTTAGTTACATCGACCCGTAAATAAACATAGATATGCAGGCATATGCTTTGAAGAAGCAAATGATGTTGACGAAGCCGGCAATGTTTTCTTCCGCAATAATGTCCTCCTTCCTTTTTATTATTGCACTAGCCAAGGTAAGTACGTAACACACATATCTCTACCTCACGTGGAGGAGACAACGCATATATGTTCTCATTCCACACGCTTTCGATCAGGATATACATGATGTGGAGGGTGACAAGGCTAATGGCATCCAGACCTTTGCCATATGGTTTGGTCAAGAAAGAGTGAGTGTTCTTTGGAGAATTTGGTTCTCATGATCATATCTATATTCCTCCCTAAATAATATTTGGTTGATCGATCGACTTTTAGACGTTCGATGTCATCTCATAGAAATAAATAATCTTTGTGGGCAGGTGTTCAACTTTTGCGTTGGCTCTTTAATGATTACCTATGCTGTATGCATGGGGATCGGTGCTACTTCGACAGATGTTGTCTGCAGGACGGTATCGGTAAGTTTTTTAACGATAATTGAACCCTACAACTCTACCATTCCATCCATACTTTTTTTGTTTTGTTTGAATCATATTTTAGTTGGAGAGACTCCAATTCAATTGACAAAATACCGTGTTTTGGAGGTATTGGGCCATGGAATACTCGCGGCCGTTTACTGGCTTTTCTCTCGGAATGTTGATCCTAAGAGAAGCGCTTCTGCGGCAAAACATGATAGTCTTTTGTGGAAGGTAAATACATACATTTAATTGCATTTCTAAAATCAATGTTTAAAATGGTCATATGCAATTAATTACTTAAATATCGCATCTTTATTTTGCAGCTGTTATACGCTGAGTACTTCCTGATGCACTTCATCCGATGAGTTGTAGGCATACGTGTATCAACAGAAGGGGCACCACCACCACTACTACTAATACCAACCTTGCGTTAACAATGGCAAGAGTAGGAAATGTATAACAATAGTTAAAATGTGAAACAAGACATAAAGCTTTGTATTCGTTTTTGAATATATAATGGTATTATTATCAATAATACAAGGAATTTGCAAATCCAATGCATGAGAAAATGAACAAATAGTCAAGACATCTACGCGAACAATGTTAAAAAAAAAAACAAATCTAAATAAGCAACATATGAGAACATAAGATAACTCGTGAACGAGGAGGCTCAGACTCGTTTCCCCAACCAAAAAAAGATGTATTCCCCTGTACATGATATGCGGCTGCAACAGCAGCTTTTGCAATAAACAAAGCCCATCCAAGTTATAAAGTCACTCCCAAAACAGAGACAAAACACAAACCATCGACATCGCCGCGAAATATGCGTGTATATGTTTTTATGTGTATGTTCTATAATATAATATTTTCACCTGAGTTAGAACCCTGATTAAGGGTTTTATGAATCAACATATTGTTGGGTAATAGAGAGGGCAACCCTTTCACCATCCATCTCGTGCCTCACCCCTGATACATTGGATAGTTGGGTCTTGGATGACCAACATAGAAATGGCTGCAATGGTTGTCTCCTATTGTTGTTACCCGTGCCAGAAGCAGGCCATCCGGATTTGCCATGCCACCTCTACTTAAAAAACCAAAGTCCGTAAACCTTAGAAGCTGCAGTATTCATCATTGCCCCATTTAAAATTGACGGAAAGAGGGAAAGAGAGGGACAAACAGGAATAGCACCCAATAACTGAAATGAAGAGATGAGCGGAAAACCCTGAACAATGATCAAATATGGAAAACAAATGAATGGTTTACGAGTAAATCTTATCTTTTAAATCCAAAGAATATTTTCGAACAAAGGACAGAATAAAATAGAAGGAGACTCAGATTCGCCTTTTTTCAGACATCTATCTCGATTTCAACACTGCCCGTGGCTGCAGCGAATGGTTGCCTGTGCCGAGGCCATCCTCAAACACCACCGTGCCAACGGGAGCAACTGCCGTCTGAGATTCTAAGAAAACGTCGACATCATCATACTAGGTGAAGGCACCAGGCGTCCCATCATCGAATGGTTTAATGCCCTATTGTCAACTCAAAGAGACACTTCCTTATTAATGAATTTAGACGAAGATTGTGACAAAATTTACCAATGTCGAATAGTTCAAGTTAATCATTACAACGTGTTTTAGGTATTCTTTTAGAAGAGTATTGATTCATTTTATTTGTCGATGATTTGCTATCAAAAAGTTAAGTTAGGTTCTCAAAATTTTGAACAATGTTCCTCAAAATCTTCTTATAAAGTGAGCATATCTATTGCTCACAATGTTCCTAAGAAGGTTCTAATGTTTGACAATATTCTATATGAACAATCTCATCATTGTCTCTATAATACACTTCTTTGATATCAAAACAATGATAGCATACGTGAATAATCTGTCAACTACCATCATGATCTATGTACACTCTTAACACTTTTAATAGTTCACATATAAAGTCCACGAAGACATTCTCTCAAGGCTTCTCTAAGATGGGTAGGGGTTATAGTAAGTTGGCTACCCTTTTTCTCTTGATTTTATCTAATTGACACACTAAACAAGTGCAAACATAATGATCAACATCCTCCATTTCTAACTAGTAGTAATTTAAACTTAAAGAGTATCATAGTCCTCTCCTAACTTGAATAACCTGTCCATTATGAATTGTGTGTCTCACACAATAACTCCTTTTAAAGTTTGCTTATCAAATGACCATCGACTTTTGCAAAGACTTCTTTCTCTTCCTAAAAGTGTCATGTTGTTCCAAATTATTGTAGGAGAAGATGATATGAAAGCATTCAAAATTAAGAAAACGAGTAAACACTTGTGAAAATTATTCAAAAGTTTTATGATGTTTAAATTTTTGTTATTGATGAGATATAAGGATTTGACTAGACAAGATAATCCTAGCGTAGAATAAACACTTGCTAGTATCAATTACTTTTTGAAAATTTGGCCCTTAACTAGTTGAGGATAATTAGACTATACCTACTTGTGGAAGTATTGCTAAGTAGCAAGATGTAAGTATTGGGGAATTTATTTAGATGAATTATTTTATGGTTTATAAAGGTTAATTTATGGAAGAGCATGGAATTATTGTCACTATTAGAATGAATTATTATTATTATTATTAGATTAACAAGATAATGATTGGTTAACCTTTAAAACATATTAAACTAATTGAAATTAATCAAAATTATAGCAAATTAAACTAAAACAATTGAAACTCCTGGAATAAGAGATTAAAGGTCAAATTTATTTACAAACAAATACTACAAAGTTGAGTTTATAAGGCTTAAATGAACTTTACGAATCCCATCATCCAATTTGCCTAAACAATATGAAGAAGTTCGTAAATTTTGGTTGTTCGACTTTTTTATGACATGTTGTCATATGACAACTTTAAGTTCTCACATGCGATTATTTGAATGATTATGAAAAGAATTATAGGTAAAATGGTTACTCATTGTTATAAAAATTGTTAAATTTATTTATGAGTGTATGTAACTTCTTTCGCAACGAACTTTTAAATTGTAAGGAAAAATATTATGTGAAGGCTATGTGAAACGTGAAATATGGATGCTACAAGTGGAAGAACGTGGAATGACTGGTGGTTGCTAGAAGTAAATTATAAAAGGAAAAGTTCAATGAGAAAGAGTCACCCAATTTTTTAAGAGTTTGTTTCTATTCGTCTGTGTCATCACTGGATCAAAAGGATTTACTATTCTCTATGTTCAGCCATTTTTCACTTTTGATAAAGCAAAGGCAAATTCGAAGCATCTCATGTGGAGGCTGATTCACCAAAGTAAGTAGCTACTATGCTAGAAAGGGTGTTCAAAGATCTCTTACTAACAAAAGTTTCTCAAGATTCAAAGTAAAGAGGCAGAACAATGTTGGTTCAACTACTTGGTTAGTGATTGCATCACCTGAGTTGTGTATTCTTATGTTTGTAATCAAAATTGAAATTATTTCTATAAGCTAAATGTAAAGTAAAGAAAGTTATATGTTATTGTGTTAGCAGTATATCAATGTTCATTTATGTTTTTAATAAAAATCATGTTTATATTTTGTTTGTTTGAGTATTAAATTAAGAAATAGTTATTCTCTTTTCTTTATCTATCATCAGCTTCAACTTTACTTAAAGCTTTTCTTTCATATAGTTCTATCTTGGCCTCATTATTAATTTCATTGTGTCATAAAGTTTACCCAATCTTTACGAAGTGCTTCATATAACATGAGTAACCATTACGAACATCTAATATAAGTCGTTAGGGGGTCATTGCAAAAGAAAAATTCTTTAAGTAAATTTTTAGCCTAACAACTAGTAATTAATCAAGAGTCTTGCTGAAATATTGAATTCATTGTACTCCTTATGAGATCACCTGTATTTACAAGGTGGTAAATCAATTTCTACAAACTTGTTTCAAATCATATAAAGATTTTTTAAGGTGATAGACTTTTCCATGTTCAACAGGCCCCCCTTTTGAAAAGCCAAGCCTTTAGGAATCGTCACGTAGACTTCCTCTTACAAAATACCATGGGGAAAAGCATTAGAGATGTCTAATTGTTGTAAATGCCAATTTGTCTTCGTAGCAAGAGCTGAATTAACTCTCAATATTTTCATTTTTGTGACAGGACAAAAAGTTTGATTGTAATCAATGACTTCCTTTTGTGTGTATCAATTGGTGACAAGACAAGCTTCTACTTTTCTATACTACCATCTTCCTTATGCTTGATTTTATATACCCATTTGCAACCGATGGGTTGTTAATGATCGAGAGATTGGATAAAATCTGCAAATTTCTCTAATAAATTTTCATAGCTAATGTAGTTACTAAGAGGAAATAAATTTACAATACTAGAAGAATTACAAATATAATCATCATAACGGTTGGGGCATTTATTAATTATCCCATATCAACAAGGGGTGGGAAGAGTGGCCTCAACAGGTAAAGGATCATCTTGCACAACACTGTCAATGGCATCTTCTTGATCTTGCTCAAGCATGTCGCCATCCTCATCGTTGACATGAAGGACAATGGTGATGTCATCATGATTATCAATGGGGATAGTGATGTCGTCATGTATGGTAAAAGGGTCTAAGGAGTTATGATTTTCAATTTGAATAACACTAAAAGGAAAAAACATTTTCCATGAAAGTGACATCACGTGTGATAGAAATCTTCTACTTGTTTAAATCAAATAATTTGTAACCCTTTTGGGTAATCCAATAGGATATCTAAGGAAAACACATTTGAATGTCGAAAAGTTTAAAAATGAAGGAAATGGAAAATTCAAATTTCTGTAAATTAAAAAGTCTAAATTCTTGAGAAATGAAATGATGTTTGTGCACGTCTCAAAAACTTAGGAAAGTTAAGATTCTCATAGTGTGATTTGTACTAGATGAAATATTTAGAATTAAAATATATTTTTTTAATCAAAGAATTTTAATAATTAATTTTAATTTACTCTATTTTTTCACATCATAATACTTACATTTTTAAAAAAAAATATCAAAAATAAAAATATTTATTTATTAATAATATCATAAATAAATTAAACAAAAATTGTATTGTGTATTAACTATTTAAACATAACATATCATAATCAATTAACTTTCAAAATTGTTTACGTAAATATATTATTCGCTCAAGTTAAGTTGATACGTATTGATTCGAGCTGAACCTAGGCTGACCTGTGGACCAATTCGGGCCTAGTTGAAATCTAACGTGAAATAAAAAAATAGAAAATAGAATATGATACTTATCTTATATACATTAATAAATGTAAACATAAAAGTTGATGTATACAAAATTAATAAATGTTAAAGTAAAATTTGTTAAAAAATTAATAAATATAATACAAACTTGTTTAAACATAGAATTTGATGTAACAATTGAAAATTAATAAATATATTTATAAATAAAATAATGCATTTAAATGATAAATTGATTATCAAAAATGTTGTAAATTTATTTATTTTTATTTTAATTTAAAATCAAAAAAATAAATATAAAAAATTAACAATTGAAAATTAATAAATATATTTATAAATAAAATAATATGTTTGAATGATAAATTGATTATCAAAAATGTTGTAAATTTTTTTATTTTTATTTTTATTTAAAATTAAAAAAATAAATATAAAAATTAACAATTGAAAATTAATAAATATATTTATAAATAAAATAATATGTTTGAATGATAAATTGATTATCAAATATGTTATAAATTTTTTTTTTTTTTCATTTAAAATCAAAAAAATAAATATAAAAATTCAAAAACTTCAATTAAATCGAAGTTGATATTAGATCTAATTGAAAAAAATAAAAAATTAAAAAACTTATGTTCAATCAAAGACTTAATTTAGATTGATTGAAGAAAAATATAAAAAAGTAAAAAAATTTCAATTAGTAAAATTAAAAAATAAATAAAAGAAAAAAAAATCAATTAAACGAAAGTTTGATCAAACTTAAAAAAATTAAAATAATTCGGAATGAAGGAAAAAATTTGATATGACTAAAAAAATAAAAAATTTCAATCGAACCGAAGGAAAAACTTTGGTCTAATTGATAAAAAAGTAAAAAAAACTTTAATAGAATCGAAGGAAGAAATTCAGTCTTATCGAAAAAAAAGTAAAAAAATTATAAAACTTAGATCTAAAGTAGATAATTCAATCTAACTAAAAAAAATAAAAAACTTCGATTAAACTAAAGGAAAAAATTTGATATGACCAAAAAAAAAGTAAAAAAATGAAAAAATTTCAATCAAATTGAAAGAAGAAATTCGATATGACTGAAAAAAAAGTAAAAAATATAAAACTTCAATCATATCGAAGGAAAATATTTGATATAACCCAAAAAAAATAAAAAACTTAAAAACTTCAATCAAATCGTAGTCTTAACTTCGATTTAACCGAAGTAAAAAACAAAAAACACTTCAGTTATTAAGAGTGTTGAATCAAAGAAAAATAAAAATGAAGAAAATTTTACCGATCCCATCGAAGGTATTCTAACGATTTGATCGAAAAAAAATAAAATAAAAAGAAAACTTATATTTTAAGAAAAAATAGTAAGTATTCTTATTTATATTTATTAATAATATCAATTTGAACAAATTGAATAAAAATTGTATTATGTATTAACTATTTTAACATAACATATCACAAACAATTAATTTTCAAAATTGTTAATTAACATCTAATATATAAATAAAATTCACAAAATAAATATAAATTATCAACATACAAATATTCAAATATTATAACATAACAATTTGACAAAGTTACATATGAAATAATTTAAAAGTCATGTCCATCCCACATGATTGTCTTCATGTTGTCATTTCATCTGTTATTTGTTTTCGTTGTTCTTGTGTCATTTCTAATGTACTATCTCTGAAAGTTCATCTTAAGTAATTCTAATTTCTTCATTTTCTAGATCAAATTTAGATAACTCATCTTCTAGATCTTTTAATAAATCTGCTCTGTCAGCTTTACGTATAAAATTATGTAATATAAATCAAACCATCAAAATCTTCATTTATATATCATAAGGATACAACATATATCCTCATAAGATTACAAAACAATGTTTAACTCCAAATAATCGCTCAATTATTGATCTTAATTGTGAATGTCTGTAATTGAAGTTTTCGACTGCATTTTCCGGAATTCTATTATTTTCATATTAAAATAGATGATATCTCACTCCTCGATATGGATAAATAAATTTAGATCAATTAAGATAATCAACATCAACCAAGTAAAACTTTCATGTAAATAATTAAAAATTAGTGTAAATAAAAAATATATATTCAATAATATCATTTTATACCTGGTGAAACCTTAAATTGATGATGTCTTGTGACAACATTTTGAAAGATTCTTGCGTAAGAAGCTGATCCTTCCCAACCACTAAGAATACATGTAAATTACATATCAAAATTACATGCAACCATAACATTTTGACTTAACTCTCATTTTCTATTTCTAAATATTGATGTTTGTTGTCCATAAATAGTTACCTTAATATATATTCCATCAATAACATCAATGCAATTATGTTAACATATGAATAATAAAATGAGAAAAAAATAATATACAAATCAATTTCATATGAAAATATATATTTACCTCAAAATAAAGATACACATTTGAATCATTCAGTATTATACTTGAAATTGATGTTAAAGGCATTGCAAGAAGTTATTTATGCAATTTCAAAATTACATTAATTACTTCATTGAAGTACGTACTAACAATCCATGAAGATCGAGAGAAAGACTCCATTGTTACTCCATATCGTTAATTTCGACCAATAGTGACAAAAAAGATTACAAACTTCTCTTCGACACTAACATTGTTTGTATTTCCCATGCAAACTTATCTTCGTAACAAATTACAGAAATCAAGAAATACATATTGACTCATTCTATATATTTTTTGATAATTATATACTTGATGTGATAATGATGGATTTAATAAACTTCTAATGTAGTCATACAATTCTCTACTATAAATATAATGTATAATATTAATCAATGTACTTGACATACATGCAACACCTACAAGGAAGTTCCATAGTTAAAGAAATAACGTTCGTAGTCTTTCCGATTCTTACTTTTCTTCCTAAAGAATATTCTTTAACAATTCCAAACCATCATACCATTCATGATAATTATTACTTACAAGAATTAATGAAATTAATACACATTTTACTAAAAATATATAAGAATCTTCAATAATAATAAAAATATTTATTTTACATAACAATATTTATATAAAATATCAAGTAATAAAACATTAATATAATTTCTTTACTTTCATTTATTTCCTTTATTAAAATCCGAGTATTCACAAACCCCCCTTATTAGCACAACCTTCAAACTTGTGTTCATGTTTTAGAGTAGTAGCGAAAGCAATACTACTAAAGGATTTTACTTGGCAGCAATCAAAACCTTGGTTCCATCCGCCGGGAACCCACTTGGCCATCATGCCAGATGGGGAAGGGAGTTTGGCCTCTCAGTTCCAAAAAAACTAGAACAAAAAAAAAACATAAGCAATAGATCACAACAACAGAAATGCGTGCAAACCAGAGAAAACAAAACGAAACAGGGACGTGATCGGAAATTTGCCGGTGAACTCCAACAAGGTTTGAGGGATTCTACTAGATATCAAATGTTAATCGAAAATTAAAGTATAGAGAAGGGGAAAAGAACTCACAAGATGCCGAATGTAGACTCTACATCACCGGACGTTTGAGGTCTCCTCCGCTGGGTCGTATTGGATGCTCTGACATCTCCCCCCCTCCCCCAGAAAAAGGTCTTTTCTGTAGGTCGTCGACGTCGCCAGCGAAAGTGGGAAGAAGATCCCGGCGAATCGTGCCAAAGGGGAAGGTGCAATGTCATCGGTCTGGAAAAATCAAGACTTTCCCCGCCAACGCCGGAGAAGACGGAAAAAACTCAGTGCACGCAAGCGGGCTGACCACGACGGGTGACTGAGCATCGGTCTTAAAAATCAAGACTTTTGCATTCGTTTTTGATAATATAATGTTATTATTATCAGGAATAGAAAGAACAGGGAAATCCAATGCATGAGAAAAGGAGCAAACAATCAAGACATCTACACTTACGATGGCAAAAAAACAAAATCTAAATAAGCAGCATATGGGTGAAACAAGGGATTAAACAAATAATATAAGAGAACTCGTGAAGGAGGCTCAGACTTGTTTTCCCAACCATCAAAAAGATGCATTCCCCTGTACATGATATGCGGCTGCAACGTTTGCTTTTGCAATAACAAAGCCGTGCAAGTTATACAGCCATTCCCGAAACAGAGACAAAACACAAATCATCGACATTTGCCGCGAAATGTATGTGTGTGTATGTTTTATAATGTAATATTTTCCCCTGAGTTAGAACTCAGTTCAAGGGTCGTATGGATTTCCTATGAATCATCGGCAACAGAGTGGGCAACCCTTTGACCATCCAGCTCGTGCCTCATACCTGATGCATTGGATAGTTGGGTCTTGGATGATCAACATAGAAATGGCTACAATGGTTGTCTGCTATTATTGTTACCAACGCCAGAAGCAGACCATCCGGATTTGCTATGCCATCTCTACTCAAAAAACCCAAGTCCATGAACCTTTTGAAGCTGTAGTATTCATCATTGCCTCGTTTAAAATTGATGGAGAGAGACAGACAGACAGACAGAAACAGGAAAAGCACCCAATAATTGAAAAGACCAGATAAAAAGAAAAACCTGAACAATGATCAAATGTGGAAAACAACCGAGAGAGGAACGCAAAATACCTGCAACAGATGTTCCAGAAACAGAATGAAGCATGCACCAGTCAACAACATATTTCGCAAATCATCGGCCTAGGAGCAAATCTCATCTTAAAAACGAAAAATATTTTCAAACAAAGGGCAGAATAAAATGGGGAACGACGCAACAGAAGGAGTCTCAGATTCGCCTTTTTTCAGACATTAATCCCGATTTCCGACGCTACCCGTGGCTGCGGCGAGTGGTTGCCTGTGCCCAGGCCATCCTCAGACACCGCCGTGCCAACTGGAGCAGCTACCGTCTGAGATTCTAAGAAGACGTCGGCGTTATCACGCTAGGTGAAGGCACCAGGCGTCTCATCATCGTCTCTTCACACACGCAGCACAGAGAGAGAGAGAAGAGAGAGAGAGAGGGTGATGATGATGAGCAAGAAGAAAAAGGAGGAGGAGGACGAGAGAAGGGCATTCGATTCGGCGCCGACGAGTTTGGAATCATCGGCCTCAGGAAGGGAAGGGGCAGGCCCTCCGCCACCGAAGCCTCCGGCAACCAAAGACCTCATACCTAAACTAATGAGTGGAACCAACCAGAGAAACCCTGATCCTTTCTTATTTATATGGCGCAGGTGTTTGTTCTGTGACTTTTGCGCCGGAATTTTAAACAACTTTTTTCCAATTGTATACTCGAAAAATTCTAAAAATATCATCACATCCATAACAATAACAAGTTAGAAAAGAAACTTACAAAATTTCTTGATTTTGAATTTGTTTTCAACTCGTTAAAAAATAAACGAAACTAGATTAATTCACTTTAATAAAGCGAATTCAACCAAAAGATAAGATATTTGTTTGTTAAAATTTTAGTTGAATCTTGTTAATTAATATTAATAATTATATAATTATTTTAAAAATATTTAAAACATGATGGATATGTGTAAACGTAGAGAATTTATCGATTTAAATTGATAAGTGATACAAAGTTAGTCTAGAAAATTATTTTTAAATCTCACTTTTGCATGCCTCTAACCTGACGTCGTATATAGAAAGATAAAAGGATTTGTATTTATTCTGAGATGAGATGATTATAAATATATGTTAAAAATTCTATTTCATTTAAATAAACGTTGGTTCATGATCTAAATGCCTTAAAGTTGATCAGTTCTTAATATATTCCAATCAATGATTTTTAAATAAGAAATCTTAGAGAATATAACTTATAGATTAAGATGAAATTTTAATAAAAAGTAGATTATGTTATAAATTAACTAATTATGCAATTAGATTTTAAATTTTTAAATAAGTAATTGCAAGAGAATAGATACATTTAAGGAAGTTTTCTAGAAGCATATTTGGGAATATCTTTTTTAAAATCGATTACCATGCTTCAATAGATCCCTTGCTCTCGCCTCAAATTTTAGATTTGTAGATTGAAAGTGCAGCGTCGACGCTTTATCACGATCAAGGATCAAACGGCTTTTTCAGATGAAACCATCCATTCCACGATGAGGGATTTATTTAATTGATTGTAATATTCAAAGGTAGCATTTGCCTTTCAGAGCGTTTGGTCGGAGGATCTTCCGCTCCGACGACTGACTAAAAAGTTTTAACGAATATTCATTTTAACCAAGAGTATTAACGAAAATTGTGTTTACAGCCAAAAAGAAAATCAAATCGTAGATATTTTCTCAAGAAACTTATAAACAATTAAGCGTACCGACGTTACCGAAAAGGTACGCCTACTTTTCGTAATTAATTATCCGCAAAGGGAATCTACCGTCAAAGAAAAGCACACATCACTGTACTATACCAACCAAAACAACGAAAAACTACAGGGTTTGCAGAGTAAAAGATGCGCAACGACGGAATGACGTATTAACCTGAGAGGTACATTCTTTTTTCTTACATCCTTCAGAATGGCAGACTCCTGGAAGTGGGGCTTGCGGTGAGCGCCCTGAGCTGCTCCGCCGGAGTGCAGTCCTGTGGCAAGTTGGCTCTTCTAGCGATTCTCCTCATGTTGCTTTGCAAGCTCTGCTGCACCAGCTTCTTCAAAGCCATTCTTTCCTCACCCACATCTCCAACACTTTTGGCTTCCTCCTCCACATCTACCATCGTCATCGATGGCGTCGATACAAAGCTATCGGACACCTGCTTCCCCTTGTCCAGTGTCAAGAACTCTAGTATCCTCGACGCCCTCTTCTGGGCCAGAGCGGTACCCAGAAGCGTCAGCTCTAGACACGCCGACACGACTCCAGCCTCCATCATCACCGCCTTCTCCGCTTTACCACCTTTGTATGCCAACACCATCAACACATGCGCGGCCTTCTCCTGGAATGCTGGCTCGTCCACACAGTTAAGCACCTCGATCAGAATAGGTATCGCATCGGGTTCTTGGATAAGGGCGCGACAGGTGGCAGGGGAGGAGACCAGGTTGGAGATGATGGAGAGGCACCATGAGGTGAGGTCGGCGTCCGTGCAAATGGAGGTGAGGAGGGAGGGAAGGACGCCGGAGTTGAGGAGGTGTGGGGCGTTGGATGGGTGTAGGGAGAGGTTGTAGAGCGCACGGAGGGAATCGTGCTTCGACTGCGGGGATGTGGGTGCTGCGAAGGATTTGGCGAGGAAGGGGACAGCACCGGCGTTGCCGATGACGGGCTTGTTGGCGTCGAGGGCGGAAAGGCTGAGTAAGTTGGCGATGATGGCGGAGGCGGTGGAACCAGAGGTGGTGGAGGAGAGATGACGAAGCATCTTGTGGATTGCTCCCGCTTTCACAATTGCCGCTTTGTTCCTGTGGATCCAGACAAGGAGGAGATGTCAGGATACTGGGGTTGTACGAAAATAAAACCGCGACAATCATTAATTTTGTGCAACAGGTACCAGAATTGGAACTGTTGAAGAATTTCTTAGATACAGTCAGTGAAGGCGATGCACCTTGTAATGTAGATTTATTATCAGTAGGTGGGGTTGTTTTTTTTCCATTCTGGGGGTGTTCTGTTTTTGGTGGGCGTTTCTGGAGACACGTTATAATAATAAAATATACCGGAAGAACGATAAATTCTTGAAATACCAATGCTTTGTTAAAAATCCTGCTGATAATTCGACGACTCCCAAAGCGAAAGAAACAAAGGCTTCCACAGCTTGCGATCCTAGTCCTCTAATTAATCAACCAATACTCGTGGCACACGGTCATGATTTCGATCAATTTCGCAAAATCAAAAGAACAAAATAAAAATTCCGATAAACTCGTGATTCCATATCAAAACAAACGATTGGAAGAACGCAATGAATTAAGGAGGTCACAAGCACAAGCTGAAGAAATGAGGAACGAACGGTTCAGAAATCGGATCTCGACGAAAAGAAGAAAACCGAAAGAAAGCACCAATTAGAATTCCTCACAGGTCATTGCCGACGCTGAGGTTCAGCAGAGCATAGAGCGCCGAGATCCGAGACTTCTCGTCCACGTCCTCCTCATCGATCATCCTCACCAACGCCGGGATCGCCCCCAGCATCGCCATTGCGACCCTGGCCTCCCTCTCGTCCTTCGCCAACCTCCTGACCTCCTCCGCCGCTTCGCCCCTTCTCTCCCCCGCCAACCTCCCCACGGCCGCCTTCATCTCCTCCAGCTTCCTCTCCCTCCTATCCTCCTCCTCAGATCCGAACTCCCAACGCTCGTCTTCATTCTCCTCCTCCTCCTCCTCTTCCTCCTCCTCTTCTTCCTCGTCCTCTTCCTCCTCCTCCTCCTCCTCCTCCTCCTCCTCCTCCTCCTCCTCTTCCTCCTCCTCCTCCTGATCTTCCACCTCCAGAAGATCGGAGAGCCTGTCCGACCCGCGTCTGCCAAGGGAGATCGGCATCGGAGGACCAGGTGCGGGCTTGTGCTTCTTCCGGCTGTGCGAGGAGGAGGAGGAACAAGAGCTTCCGCAGGTGAAGGCCTCGAGGAGCTTGCGGCGGAGGGAGGTGGTGGAGAAGAGAGGGAAGAGGCAGAAGGAGTAGGTGGAGAATTTCTTGCCGCTTCCGCCGTCGCCGGCGGAGGAAGAGATGAGGGAGGCGATGGTGTTACCTTCGCGTGTGGCCATTTTTAGTCTGCAATTCGATCACATTGTTCCATCCGTGCCTGTCGCCGGAAATCGTTTCCTCGGTGTCCGGACCATCACCGTGCTTGGTACTGCTGTTAACGGATGGCAGGGGGATGACGCATTGCTGTGACTTGTGAGAGTTGGAAAAATGCCAACCTTCACGTACGCACAGCAGGATAACGTGATTAATTCTTTAATTTACTGTTGGAGAAAAAAATTTGATGGTAAACCCAACCAAACTTTCGGTTGTTGAAATCGGAAATTAAAATGCGAGATACTCGAATTCATGTTATTAATAAGTACATTTTCCAAATGCGAGAAATTGGAAAAATAAATTCTAAGAGATTTGAACGTTACAGAATTCATTTTCTAACCTTCACCCGACTCGCGTCCTTCTCGCCTCCTGGTCACCTCTTCCAATTTCTGTTACAATTCCTATTGTTAAATTTAATTAAAGTCTTTAATACGATTCTTTAAAAAGAAAAGAAAAGGTAATGATACAATTTTACAAACGTAAAATCAACGATGATATTGAGAATATTTCATCTTAAAATTAATCATAATGAATAGAATGATTCGCCATATATTAGTCCAAGTCTTGTTCTTATATTTTCTGACGTGCCACTTTCATATTATCCCTCGCTTTTAATTTATTTTAAGCTGCCTGAACCTAATTTTATATATGTAAAAATTCTATATTATGAATCTGATATTATCTCAAAATCGATTAATAATAATTAAAAGATTTATCATACATTAAGTTACACTTGTTGAAGAAGATATAACTCCGTGGTACTTGCCTATCCAGTGAACCATTTAAAATAAAATTTTGGTGGATTTTAACTTTTAAAATGAAAAAAAAAAAAAAAAAACATCTAAAACGTAGTCGTTCATCTACTTAATTATGAAAGATATTGACGTTTAAATTAAATAAAAATATTATTGTTGTAAAAAAATTCTAAAAAAATGGAATAAATAGCGTACGTGAGATCTCACTATAGCTTCCGATTATAATTAAGGTCCACTTTCCCTTCCAATAATAATCTAATTTTGTGTCATCCATTAATAATGATCTAACAGTAATAGACAGTTCAGTTGTATTCATCATCTTTTCAATGTTTGAATTGGATGGAAGTGAAAATAATAATAATAATAATAATATCATCATTATTAAAAAAATCAATAATTCCCTTTGCTAAATATGAGTGTCATTCATTGTTTAACGAAAAGAATTAGATTATAACTTGCCAACACGATATGAATTGCCATACAAATGGAAAATTTCCATGGTTTTTTCTATAAAAAAGTTTGTTAAATTTGACAAAGTACAGCGAGTAAAACATGTCACGTGTCATGAAATCGGTAACCTCGCTCACTCCTGTTTGCAGGGCGAGGGAGGTGGGGTTGCATAAATTGGAAGAGGAAGTGGAAGCGAAGGTCATGGAATCTAGCAATTTCTTTTTTTTTTTCTCAATAAGATTTCATTTTTAGAATATTGATTGGTTGCAAACACCTGCATGACGAATAATTAAGTTGAGGGGCATGAATGAATAAATGCACATGTGAGTCTCTGATAACAGTACTATAGATGGAATGATGGGGGATAGTGACCATTCCTTGGGTTCTCTCGCACATTGCACAACCATGATGATAGTCAAAACCGTGGTTGTAGATAATAATATAGGTCGAAGTAATGGGAGAGGTAGGGTTTAGGGTCCCTGATTTTTCTCTCTGGTGAAGGCATGATTAGAGAATCCAATGTTGACAAGACATATTTAGCTGGTGATGGAGGAGACATGCATGAGCAGGAGAACATGGAGGTAACGGGAAAGGTAAATCCGCGGGGAAAGGAAGTCGTAGGTGCAGTAGTGTCCAAATGAGTATTTGTGGTTGTTTTGTTTTTTTTTTAATAATGTAAAAGACCAATCATGTCATCCACAGTCGGTAGATAATTGAGGTGCTTGTATGTTTAAATTCTCCATCGGTTAAAAGTTGCTGGAATTTAATTAAAGAATATGTATATCCTTCAGACTTTAGATATATTTAGTTGTCAATAATCTACATGTAATGGAATGTAATTGATTTTTATTTTTGATTAGATTATAATATTTGAATTTAATTTTATGATCGACTATAAGTTTTGAAATTTGAATAAATTAGGAAATTAAGTTTTTTGAGAGAACACTCGGTTAACTACATGTAATTAATTAGTTTCAATGTTAAAATTTACTCTAAATTTACATATAATTATAATTTAGTTATTCAACTTTATTTAATTACATTATATATATAAAGATTACAATCAACCCAACTAAGTCTTAGAGAGAATTTAAGACCATTGGTTAGTTATATGTATATATATATATATATATATATATTCTGTCTACGTGAAAAACCAATGTTTTCTCAAAAATAATTTTAAAGTTATCCCATATAATTAATTAACTCCAGAGAGATTGTTTCGGCTCATACAGTCATATACATGATATTCCATGCAATTCATTAATTGGAAGCACCTTATGTTTTCTTTGGACAATATATATACATGTGGTGGGCGTTTTTGTTTGAATTTAA
The DNA here is from genome assembly GCA_036874045.1 of Cymodocea nodosa. Taxonomy (NCBI): domain Eukaryota; kingdom Viridiplantae; phylum Streptophyta; class Magnoliopsida; order Alismatales; family Cymodoceaceae; genus Cymodocea; species Cymodocea nodosa. Next base: position 19,613,500 of record CM072339.1, on the reverse strand, counting down.
ACATAAGGTCTTTTCTCTTACGCGCAGTAGAATGAAAGACACATTGATATTAACAGAAATTGAAGCTAAATCATGATAACCAACCTATATGATTAAAATATCGTTGCATATATACCTAAATTATATTGTAAAAATGGAACGTTTCTTCCCTCTCTCTCTCTCTTCCATCCCCCCTCTCTTTTGTACATACTTTGATTTAATATTCCCTTTTATACATCTAAGAAAGTAGAGTCTACTGTTAATTTGTTCATGCCCAACACGAGGTCGAATTTTACAACAAAAACACTGATCAATGCCGAATTAAAATTAGACATATTGTATGAGGTCGGTTATATATATGGATTCGATGTTCTATAGTATTATTTATATCAATGAATAAATTTTTGTTAAATTATGTAATTTTAAATATTTGTTTACTGTTATATAAATTTTTTGTTTTTCACTACTTCTTTTACATTTACTTACATTGCTTAATTTTCCTTTTCCATCTTACAAATGCATTTACGTACAGATCATCCATAAATATGACTAGATTATATATTGCCCACCGTCTGTATATATGTATATATATGATCAACGACTGTATGAATTAATACTTCCGTATGCAATAATATATATATCACTCAATGGGATTGTTGATTAATTATACATTATCCAATGATGATCCAATACACTGACACGCACCAATCCAATTCCAATTTCCTACAAAACCGATCTATGTGAGACCAGAAACACTACTGATTCAATTCCAATAATTTGTTTTTAAAAAAAATCAATTTCAGCATAAAAGAAAATATTTTTTTAGAAAAATTAATTAAATTATTTCAATTACGAAAGACTGGGATTTTTTTTTTATTTACAAAATGAGAAATTTCTGTAAGCCAAGCATCCACCGGTGATGCGAAATGTTGGTACCCCATTATATCTGCATTGAACTGGTGTGGGACGATCACGTGGGCGCTAAGTTGTGGTCCGTCCTCCGTCAGCCACGGGACCGCAAAAAGAGCCGGTCCAGCCGGAACGGCGGTGTTTGACGAACTGATTGCGTTCGTTTCGGAGAGAGGGAATTTCAGTTGTTATTTCATTATGTTTTAACTTAATCATTTTTACAATATATTATATAATTTAAAATGTTACGCAAATTATTCAAACGTATCATGTTTTAACGTAGACATATTATATTTTAACGTAAGATATTTTATTATGTAATTTAAAACATTATTTATTTAATCTAGAGATTATCTAAATAAATTATTAAAAAATAATTTCTACATATTTAATAAAAATATTATTTTCAAAATTTATTTGATGACACAAAATCATTTAGTATTTCAAAATATCCTCATTAGCGTTAAAAAAATTATCATAGTAATTATATCATATCTTAAAAAATTAAAACAAAAGAAAATTAATTTTAAAATACACACACAGTACTATTTTACAAAACAAGCATTAACTCCCCAAACTACTATTACTTCTTTTTATTTAGTTATGGTTATAGTATCATTTATCAGTGTTACTAGAACATCAAGAAGCTAAAACATACGCAGTTATAAGTGTTGTTTCGAAAAGAAAGGTAAAAAGTGTTTATTATTTGTTAGAGTAGAGTGTTATCAAAATATTTGTCAAATTATTTAATGCTTGTGATAATATTTAAAAATAATAAATGACTCATTAAAAATCAATATTTTAAATAAATATGTAGAAAAAAATTTCCAATATTTTTGTGGATATTAAATTAGTGGTAGTTTAAATTGATGACAGCAATTAAAACATAAGAATAAATCAATAAAAATAACTACATTATTCTTTCTTTGGCTTAATTACATAATATATTTTTGAAAATATAATCTTACGTTAAAACATAATAATTAATTACGTAACATGGCTTAATTACGTTAAAACATAATTTCGAAAATATAAGTGTCAGTTTGTTATTTTGTTGTAACTACCGCTATCATCAGAATCTGTACATCTCAGATCCAATTATTCTTCTTTAAATACCTCGGCGGATTGTCAGTTGAGGCTGCTACCGTCCTTTGGAATCCACCTGAATTCAACTAACAGAGTTTCTTCCCACTTCTTCTTCTCCTCTCGATCCCCTGCTCATTCTTCCTCCTCCTCTCCTCTGCGTGTGACTTTTTTTTTCTAATAATAAGCTTACGTAACATGATAAAGCACAATAAATTTTAGGTGATGGATTGAATGAAATTGGACGGAAGAAAATGATATTACAAAGTAGTTATGAAATTTGCTTCTCATCATTTACATGTCGTACATGCGAAAGGATTACCTTAGAGGAAAAGAGAGCAGAAAAATCACTTTAACTCCAACTTGGTCTTTTCTATTCGAAACACGGATGAAAGAGTCGGGAGCGTTTCACATATGGGCCCGTAAAATTAGTCCACTCTCGAGGATCGATCGGGTGGCCGGCCCGGTCCTAATTTGTCGTCAAACAATCGCCTAAGGCAAACAGATGAAACATACATGCCCTCGATCCCTTCATAGTCCTTGTACTGATGATGATCATCACAATCTAATATTTCAAACTCAACATGCATGCATGCTGCGATCTGCACATCTGATGTATATATATATATATATATGCATATGCTTGCATGTATCACAGAGGAGACTGGAGACTGGAGACTGTCTTCTTCAAGCAAGTATATGTATACGTTGTACAGGTGCAACAGGTGTGACTAACACCGTTTGTTGTTTGTTGTTTGTTGTTTTTCCTCTTAGCCCAGACGACAACAAGCTGCCTAAACGAAATCGATCTTTATTGTCTCATCGTTAACCATTACATGTATATATAATTTTGATGGGTTGTCTGCTTTCTAGCTACAGGAATCTCGTTCTTCATTCATCACTCCTGCCTGCTTCAACGATTAACGTGATCATTGTCTTGTGTCTCACCTGATGCTCACGTGGCCTGGTGGCTTCATTTAATTTTTTTTTTTCCATTCTCAAGGTGCTGTGCACTAATTTATCGTTACAGCTGGTGCTTCGTTATTATATTTTTCCTCTCAACACCCTGCCAAAAATATCTTCAAACCCTGCCAATAATTTTTTTACGTATTCAGGTTTGAGGAATCTATATCCTTGTAGACCAATGTTACATCCAAGAAATTGCATGTTTGTGTGTTCTATTTGAAAACTTGTCATTGAGATTTTAGTTTCTATCCTGCAGCTGGCTACATTAAGCATTTGAAAATACTTCCCTTATGCTACATTATTAATTTGTCGCGGACAATCAAAGAAGGTTAATTATCTCATGCGAAGCTAAAAAAACCTTTCAACTATCACTAGGAAATTCAAACCTATTCTCTATTCTGATGTCTTCGATTTTCTTATTTATAAATTGCGTCAAGACAAGGTTGTGAAAATGCTTCAAATGCCTAACATATAGTTTCAGATTTCAATTTCATTCTGTATATCCATGTACAATGACAATATATGATTAAAGCACGAGGAAATAAAACTATCACCAGCATTAAAGCTTTCCAAACGTCACAACATATATGAAGCCGAAGCCAAATGCATTGATTGACTGCAATAGAAGAGCTGATAGGAAAATATAATTGAGTTTCACATCTCCGTGGAAAAGGTTAATAATAATTGCCATACGCATACATGCCATGGATTGTGCTTCACAAGAGCTTATAGATTCTGTGCAACAGGCATGATATGCTGCATGCTCTCCACGAGTTAAATTTCAGTATCTCCCATACATTAATTATCCTGAAATTAATGTACGATCTCACGTACTAGTATACCATTAGTCCATATATTAGAGTAAAACCCCACTTAAAAATAGTACATATAGATACATATTTCATCCAATTCATTCCAACATAACATTCCTACTTCACTCAATTCAATCCGAACCAATGGAAGTATTGGATCTTAATCTAAAAAATCCTGATTCCAAACGGCCCCATCTCGAGTTCCAACAGGCCAACACCACATCTCGTCCCTCCCTTCTCCATCGGAGGGTGCAGACACGAGATATACGGTATTGACCCACCGTACCCGCACCGGAGCCGCCGACCCACTATAAAACGCTCCTCCTCCCAATTTACCAGGCTCCAGTCACGCGAGAGCGGAAACCACCTCTGGGAAGGGCGGAGGTGAGGGAAGAAAGGCGGGAGTAGAACCCGTCGAATCGTGCATTTTGGGTGAAGATTCTGAGGGAGGGCTGTTGCCTCGGCTTTACCGGTTCTGTCGCCGGACTCGCATTCCGTGGTTCTGGTTGCGATCGGGTGGGATTGGCGGGTCGGGGGCTCTATCGGGCGGTTCTGGATTTCTCTTCAATGGTTTGAGGTGATGTTGGTTGTGGAGATGGCGCCCGAGGAGTCAGTTATTGTGGATGGGTTGATGGAGGTTGGGATGAAGCTGCGTAGCCCGCCCTCTGATGTTGGAGAGCTGCTCAAGCTTCTGGATGTAAAACCCTAAACTTTTTTAGCTGGATTAATGGGAAGCTCTGTTTGTGCGTGTTTTCCTTTTTCGTTGTTAACTTGGTTACTCCCCATGGTCTCTATTCCTGTTCTGTTTTCTTTATGGAAATTAGGTCCTTCTGATTGGATTTTTTGGACTAGTACCTGCATAGCTGCATTCCTTAGGAATGAAAAATAAAGTGGTCTATATCACGAGTTATTATTAAATACTCTAGTTGATGTTCGCATATCACATAGAAAGAGAGATGGTAAGTAGTATGAGTATCTCTTGCCGCGGCCATTTTTTGTTATTTTAGGAAACGTCATTTCCTGGTGTAATATTTCCCTTTCACTGGATATGAGAGCATGTGATCTGCTCGACAATCCAACACATTTACTAAAACATGGTAATATAGAGGTTGGGTCTCTCTATATGAATAAGAAGTTGTGGATTATACAGCAAGAACAGTTTGAACAATGACCATGAGTTGCAGATGAATGCATTGAGTATCCAATATCTTCTCCATATTTCCTCGACCTTCAATTCATTTTAACTAAATGTTCATATAGACATGCATGCCAAACGTGCTTGTAGTTATAACCTTTTTACGTATAACAGGTAGACATATGTTATTCGAAGGATGACACAGTTTCACAGTTATGGCTACATGATAGAGAGAGAAGAGAGAGTGATACGTCATTTCATTGAATGAATCAATTTTCTGTGTAAATCTCTACAACAAAATCTATCATCCCTTTTTCTCTATTTAAGAAATGGGAATGTTCAGACATGCTTATAGTATGCATCCAAATACCTTAATAGCATACATAGGATTCTTTTTTGTTGGCAAGTCTTTTTCTTCTTCCAAAAATTTTTTATTAAATCACACTATTTTGCTTTTCATTCATGTATTTCATTATTTGCAGTTGTAATAATTTTTTGTGTCATGATTATTTCAATTATCAAGTAGTATGAGCATACAGAAATGGGTCCCTTCTGACCAAAATCATTTGTGCTTTGCTAGCAAGCTGAATCATTCTTGGTAAAAGTGGAGCAGTCACCAAGCCAATCAATTTCAGCTGCACTTCAAACGACGACTCAGTCACTAGTTACCAAAGAGCTTCTGAAACATCCAGATATGGATGTCAAAATAGCTACAACAGCTTGCATCAGTGAAATCACCAGAATAACTGCACCGGAGCCTCCTTATGATGATGGATTAATGAAGGTTAGAAGTGATTATCTCAAATTCAACTTTTCAACCACTATATTCACAAATCTCAATTTGTTATATTTGTGTCAATGTATCCTTTTCTACCTTGATTATTGATTATGGTCTGCACTTTGAAATTAACTTTCTTCCAGGAGATATTTGAGATGATTGTTGAATCTCTTAAAGGTCTAGATGTTGATCTTTCTAGTCGGTCATATTCAAAGAGAGTTTTAATTCTTGAAACTATTGCAAAGGTTAGATCATGTCTTGTGATGCTGGATCTTGAATGTGATGAATTGATTCTTCGTATGTTCCACCTATTCTTCAAGGTCATAAGGTAACTAAGCTATAGTCCTTTTTGTCATATTTTTTAAAGATTTATCTTTTCTTTTAAACATCAATGTATTGTTTAATGTCTATTTTAGTCCAACTTTTGCTTATTCTATTATATCTTTTCAATATAACATTTAAGATAGAATATTAGATAATTAACTACATGACCCATTATGTTGAGTCATTCTTTGGTTTCATAATTTAATAATTGAATGTTGTTGATTGCCCACAACATTAACCATTTCCATGAGTTGAAATTAGGGAAAAATCATACATTAGGGTTTCATTAGCCATAAATCAAAGATACATATACACATTACATGGATCTCTATATGTGTGGATTTTAACACTCCCCTTTAAGTTGGAGACACCTAAATTATTAAAGACACCTACGTTAAACACTAATGTATGATTAAACAATTCTTTAAATTAAACAATTCTAACTTGTTACAAAACACTTTAAAGACACCTACGTTAAGTCTTTTGGTGAAAATGTTTGCAAGTTGTTGAGAAGAATGAGTGTAAGGTGTGCTAATGATTCTTTTTTCCACGAGCTTTCAAATATAGTGACAATCAACTTTAATGTATTATGTTCACTCATAAAAGGTGTCATTGCTTGCTATATATATAGTGACATGATTATTACAGTGCATTATCATTGGAATGAGACCCTGGATTCTAACTTCTGTTAGAAGAGACTTGAGCCATACTAACTTGTTGGCAATCTGTGACATAAACTTGTATTTTGCTTCAACACTTGACTTGGAGATACATTTGTTTCTTACTTCTCTAAGTCACCAAATTTTCACCATAGGTATAATAACTAGAGGTGGATTTCCTATTTGCGCTATCATCAGCATAGCCTAAATCAAAGTATGCAACATTTACATGTGCATTCTTTGAGTAAATCAACCCTTTTTTTTGGATTGTTTTTAATATATGCTCAACACTCAAGGCTTCATTCATTCCAATGAACCATTTTAGGTTCCTTCATAATTTGACTTAGAAATCCAACTACAAAAGAGATATATGATTGGGTTATAGTAAAATAAATGAGTTTCCAATTAACCTATGATATTGTCTTACATCTTCCTAGAGTTTAGAAGTTCTATCCTACAATGGTGGATTTGGCTCTACTAGAGTTTGTTTTGGCTTGCATACCAATAGTCTTCTTTCCTTTAATAAATCAAGTACATATTTTCTTTGAGATAATGTTATTTTACCTTTGGAGTATGCAAACTTAATACCCAAGAAGTATCTTTATTTTCCCATATCCTTAATGACAAAGAGTTGTACTAAGAATTCCTTAGTGTTGACAATGCCACCTATATCATCACTTGTCAATAGAATATCATTAACATATATAACTAGGATGGTGTGACCAAATGGACATTTTCTAATGAAGACATAATTATCTACAGCACACTTCATGAACTCATGGGAGAACATACTGAGTTGAGCTTAGTAAACCATGCCTTAGGACTTTGTTTTAAGGTCATAGATTGCCTTTCGAAGTAAGTAAACCTGATTCTCCTCTTAAGTAACATACGTGGGAAGTTATTCCATGTTGACTTCCTATTGTAAATCATAATAGAGAAAAACATTACAAACATCAAATTTGTAGAGTTCATAAATGATTGATTACCAAGAATAGGAGAATATAAATAGAGTTAAGGTAAGCAATTGGAGAAAACGTCTTGATATAAACAACTCCATATGTTTGTGTAAAATCATGAGCAATTAAGTGAGCCTTGTGTCGATCAATGGAGCCATCATGTTTATACTTGATAATAAACACTTGGTGGTTGCCAACAACATGGACATCTTAGGGGCGAGGAATAAGATGTTAGGCGCCTAGGATAGGAGGGCTTGCATTTCAACATTCATAGTATGTTTTCATGGTGGAAGGATAAATATCTCTTGATAATCCTTGGGTATAGTTTCTGATGAAATGGCTACAGCAAATCCTTTATAATTAGGGGAAAGAGAATCATAGGAAACATAGTAAGAAAGAGGGTGTGAGGTGAAGGATCATGTGCCTTTGTGGAGGGCTATAGGTAGATCAAGGGTAAATCAATCTATGGCATCAAGAGAGGATGACATGGCTAGAGACAGAGGTGGTACTTGATGTCGATGTCACTAATAAACCTGCAAGAGTGGTGGTAGCAAAGGCAAAATGTCTAGTACCATCGAAGAGGTTGGAGGAAGGAGATATGGATCAACAAGAGACAACTAAGGTAAAAGAGGAGAAGAAAGCTCAATTGTCATGGAAGAAAAAAAAGGTGTGTCCTTTAAAAGTACAACATCAGCAGAAACAATATATTGATGTGTAAGAAAATGATAGCAATGATAACCCTCTTGAGTGCAAGAATACCTAACAAAAAACATTTAAGAGACATTGGAGAAAATTTATCCAATCTAGAAGCGAGGTTCTTAACAAAGGTTGTACACTTAAAGACCTTTGAGGGTAAAGGAAACAATTCTTAATCAAGCAAAAGATGTTGAAGAGGAATTGCATCACTCAAGGAGGAAGAAGGCATACAATTAATAAGATAGGAGGTTGTAGCAATAATATCAAACTAAAGATATTTTAGTGCATGCATCTCAACTAAAAGGGTATGGGCGACATCAAGTAGGTGACGATATTTACATTTTGTAACATCATTCTGTTGAGAAGTATATGCACAAGTTGTTTGATGAATGATATCACATTGAGTGCAAAAAGAAGCAACATCAAATTGAATAAACTCAAGAGCATTGTTAGTAAAAAGTTTAGGAGTAAGGCCAAGTTGAGTTTGTATTTCATTAAAGAAATTCTGAATTACATGTGAGACATGTTAATGATTTTTTAACAAATAGATCCAAGATATACAAAAAAAATCATCAACAACAACAACATAATATTGAAAACTAGAAATAGATGCAACTTAAGTGGGTCCTCAAATATCACAATGGATTAAATCAAATGATTTCAGAACAAATGCTAACTCCCAACTTTTATAGTTAGCATGAAACTACTTACCTATAATGCAAGACTAATAACAAAATTGACTAATAGAGACCGAAGGAAGCACCTTATAAAGGTTGTGAAGCAAAAGATGTTCAAGACAACAATGCCAAAGTAGTAATGAATCATCAAAAGTAGCTGCCAACACAAGACCACAAGGAATATCTTTGTGAGTGAGGACATACATGCCACAACCTTGATCATGGCCTAAATTAGTCTTTCTCCATGCCTGTAGATCATAAAAAGTGCAATGAAAAGGAAAAAATGTGATAGATCAATAGAGTTATTTATTAATAGCATTGATGAATAATAAATTAATAGGAAAATCAAACATATAAAGAACTTTGTCAAGGGAAATGTCAAATATGATAGGGGTAGTGCCTTCATCGAAGATGGATGAGGTACACCCATCAGCTAAGGCAACAATGCCAAAGTAGTAATGAATCATCAAAAATAGCCACCAACACAAGACCGCAAGGAATATCATTGTGAGTGAGGACATACATGCCACAACCTTGATCATGGCCTAAATTAGTCTTCCTCCTTGCTTGTAAATCATAAAAAGTGCAATGAAAAGGGAAAAATGTGATAGATCAATAGAGTTGTTTATTAATAGCATTGATGAATAATAAATTAATAGGAAAATCAAACATATAAAGAACTTTGTCAAGGGAAATGCCAAATATGATAGGGGTAGTGCCTTCATTGAAGATGGATGAGGTACACCCATCAACTAAGGCAACAAATCTAATCAAAATCTATAATCTAAGAATCATTGGACAAATGAGTGAGGTGTTGAAACAGAGAGATATTACTAGAAATGTGGTTGTAAGTACCAAAATCTATAATCTAAGAATCATTAAATTAGAGTATATGAATAAAAGGAATACCAAAGGAGAGGACATGTGTAGTTGTGGCCTTGCTATTTTCTTGTACCTAGAGATCAACTTGAGAGATCAGTATAGTGCATTGCACAAGAGCAAAAGGAGCATCAGATGATGAATCATTAGTGATTGAATGTATAGATGAAGATGCAAAAGGTGGATGTCCCAACATTGATTAGAGAGATGATTCTTCTATCCATAATGGATACAAGGAGGCTAAGGCTTGCCTCTAGAACGACCTCTATCTTGTTGTGACAAAGAGGACAACCAACCATCATGACTGCCAGTAGTGGCAAGTGGAGTAATCCTTCAATAGACATCGAGGAGGCAGTAGTAGAGACACATAGGACCTTGTTAAAGGTCGTCCAAAGGAAAGGAATCATATTAACAATAAGGATCTATCCCCAAATCTGACTAAAGATATCTAAATGGAAACCAACAAGGAATAGAGCAACCTCAAATTCTTCATGGTAATGTTTAAGGATAATAATATTTGCCACACAAGGTTGGTACACATCTAACTCATCTAGTAATGTGTATAACTGATTGTAATAGGCATGAACTAAGATGTCACCTTGTTTGTGTGAGAACAATTGCTCAAACCTTGCAAACTTGAGAAATGTTTTGATCATTGCCATAGGTAGAATGCAGTGTATTCCAAATGTGTTTGTAGGTCGAAGGCATGAGATACTATGGGTAATGTGATTCTATTAATCAACAATATATGACAACATAGTTAGCCACATGCCACACAGCATAGTGGGTGGCCGTCACATTCAATGGGTCATCTTTGATATGATGTTCATGCTTGTAAGCCACAAGAAAGGTCTCAAATGCGCTAGCCCAATGGTGATAGTTGGTTTCATTAAATTTCATTCTTGTTGTTGTGAGTTTTGTTAGCCAAGGATTAGTGGAGGAGTCCATCGTGCCAAAGAGAATCACCAGCAAGAGGGTTGGCAAACTGAAATAGTACCACTAGTGAGGGTTGGCAGACTAAAATAGTACCACTAGTGAGGGCTGGTCGAATGGAGAGAAAGGTTTGTCTAGTGAGGTCAAACTAGACAAAGAAAAGAGGAGAGGTATCCCATGAGCTCAAACTAGATGGAAGAGTTGTTTGGTGATTGTAGATTGGACAAAGAGGAGTAGGGGTGGATTATTCGTTGGGTGTTTGCCTAGAGAATCCGACCATCGCAAGGGGGCAACAACTTTAATAGCTGCAATAGTAAGTGAGAGGGCCCTTAACATTGGAGAAGAAGAGGTCCAATCAATCAAGCTTGAGGGTGGGTTCTAGCTTCTAATACCAAGGTGAAATTAAGGGAAAATCATACATTAGGGTTTCATTGGCCACAAATCAAAGATACATGTACACATTACATGGATCCCTATATGAGTGGATTCAAATACTTGACTAACATATAGCTCTAACACTATGCCATGTCACAAATCACAATGTGTGAGTTCATAACATGAATCTTTTTACCATTTTGAGAGTCTTTTTTGTCAAAGCATATGTAATCAGTCATTTACCATTCTAGCCATGTTATTTCTTGTCTTTCTATACTTTTCTTACCTTGACTATAGCCTCATGTATATTCATTTCTTACTTAGAAGGCCTTCTTGGAACATGGCCAAATCACTTATGTGATGCTCCATTTAATATGACTGCCTACAACAATAATAATAATTTGAGTCATAATTCCACTACATAAGGTTAGTCACATAAATAATTTTCTTCCAAGTATTTCTATCTATTGTTAAATCTTTAGTTAAATTGCATAAATTTAAATTTTCTTACAAATCCTAATTAAGTAGTTTAAGTTTACTTCTACTTCTTTTAATTTCTTATGCACTAATTAATTCTCTTCTTTAAACTAATGCATTCTTTGGTCTCTTATAAATATGACCAAACTACTTAAATCAATTTTCATTTATCTTATCTTCAATAAGCACAACTTCTACTCATTTCTTAATAAAATCATTTTTGGGCTTATCCTTTATGGTATTGTCACTCATCCTTTTAAGCATATACATATAAGCAAAACTAACTTTTTGCATACGCTTGTGCTTTACAACCTAGCATTGCAGACCATAAAGCATATTTGGGTGAATAGAAATTTTATAAAATTTTCCTTTTAATTTTAAAGGTATCCTCTTATTGCATAACATTTCAGAAGCATTTCTTCACTTCATCCATCTTACTTTATTCCTATGAATAATATCCTCTATAATTTCACCATTGCTACTTATTATAGATCCTAACTATTTAAACATCTTGCTTTTATGGATCTCATGATTTTCAGTCTATAGTTTCATCATTATTCCTATTTTTGTTGAACCTGCATTCCCCCATATATTTAGTTTTTAACCTACTCAACCTAAATCCTTTGGAATCTAAAATCTCTCCATAATTCTAATTTAGAACTACTTTCTAACTTTTATCAACTAAAACTATGTTATTGCAAATAGCATACATCAAATATAAATTTTGGGAGGACCCTTGGCATAAACCTGTCTACAGTAAATTTCTTCCTTATAGTTTAACACTATTTATTATTCTTTTATAGACGCCCTTCATTGTATCAATACATCTTATGAGTGCTTTTCTTTCTAAAACCCACCACAATAGGGTTTTAGGTATTCTATCGTAAGATTTTATTTAAAAAATAAATGAAAATCATATGGAAGTCCTTTTTGTTAACTCTAAACTATTATTAGTTGTCTAAGTAAATGAATAAATTCTATCGTTGACCTTAATGGCATAAATTTAAATTGATTTTCTGTCATTTTAGTTATATGTTTTAGTCCTTGCTCAATTATCTTTTTTCATAATTTCATAGTGTGATTCATTAATTTAATACCACAATAGTTATTATAATTTTGAATGTCTTCCTTATTTTTGAATATAGGCATTAAAGAACTGTTTTTGCATTTATCTAACATCTTCTTTATCTTTAAAATTATATTAAAAAATTTAATTAACCACTTCATTCCTATTTCACTTTCATGTTTCCATAATTCAATAGGAATACCATCTGATCCAATAGTTTTTCTACATTTTAATTTTTAATGACTTTTTCAAGCTTCAAACTACCAATTCTTCTAAAATAACCATAGTTTGTATCATTTGTACTACTATCCAAATTTTGCATGTAAGAGTTTCCTATGATAGGTTTATCAAAAAGTTTTACCAAAATACCTACACTATCTTTGATTTTATTTTCTTTTAGTAAAACTCTATCATCCTCATCCTTAATATACTTGACTTAAATCTATAGATTTTCTTTCTCTAGCCTTAGTCAATCTATATAATCTATTTTCTCATTGTTGTGTGTACAAATTAAATTATCATATAATTTCTTATATGCCTTATTTTTAGCTTCACTAATAATATTCTTAACATTCTTTTTTTCTAGCTTATACTTCTCTAAATTGTCCTTATTTTTATATTAATGCTAGTTTTTATAGCATTCTTTTTTTTCTTTTATTATCTTTTATACATCTTTATTTCATCACCAACTTTTTTTGCCTAGTGAAGCCACTAGCAAGATTCTCTTAAAAGATTTTTACATATTGCAAGATTTTTCTAACAATTTTTTATTACAAGTAGTTATTTATTTGACAATTTATTTACCTCTCCATTTAGTTCCTATATTCTTTCTTTTACAAGTTATCTCTAAATATCATTTTCTTTTTACCTTTTTGATTCCACCACCTAATTCTTGGAATTTTATGTGCTTTTTTAGCCTTTCTCTTTTTTTCTTTGATATTAACATCTAATGCCAATAACATATGTTGTGTAGTTAAGTTTTCTCCTAAAATAACCTTACAATCTTCACACATTCTTTGATTTATTTTTCTAGTAATAAAAAATCTATTTGACTATCATTTGAATCACTTCTAAATGTAATTAAATGCTCCTTTCTTTTCTAAAGTCTAGAATAAAATTTTCCTCTTCATTTCGATTACCAAAATCAAATCTTCTATGGTTGTTTTATATCCTATATTTTGCTTTACCATATGACCATTTGGATCTTCACCAATAAAGAGTTTTTCAATGGTATTTAAGTTATGGACTAAACATCCAAATCTTCCCAAAATTTCTGATTAATAGCTTCTCCTAAACTTATTTGTGGAGCATGTGCATTAATTATATTAACTATTTCATTTTTTATCACAACTTCAATTATTATAATTCTATCTTCTATCCTCATTAGCTCAATGACTTCATCACTTCAACTTTTATCAGCTATTATATCCACTAATTTCATACTTTTACTAGTCAAGGTTCCTATATTTTAACTTACTACTCTAATTTTAATATTTTGGACTAACTTCTTTACCCATATTTGTCCATTAAGATGTGAGAATTCTTGCTTATTTTCATCTGCATTTAGGTGCCTAGCTTAAGAACGTTACACTTAGGGTGTGCAACATTTCCATATTGTTTTTTTTTTTTCATTGCACTTGAGGTTTGGCACAACACATTGCTTAGAGTGTTATATCCTAGCGAGTTATCTTTAAGATTCATGTTCACAAGGAGTTGACAAGTTTTTATAGTTGACTTTCTACCTAACACTAATACTTGTCATACTTGTCCTTTATTTAATTGACTATGAAGGGATGAACCTCCACAGGTGGAGTTATCTAATGATTGTCTATGCTGTAAAAATTATTATCCACTTAAAACTTAGTTTTTGAATTTTCATAAAATAGCAATGCTGTAAAAAACAGAAAAATGGACATTATACGGATTGAAAATTTAATTTTTTTTCAAAAAGGGAGTTTAAATGGCATTTCTGAAAGTAGTATAAGTAGGAAATAAGTAACTATAAATATATTTATAAATATACAAGTATCACAATTATCATAATAATTAAATAAAATAAATTATAATTCAATTGCATCTTATACAATTTCAAAAACATATTTAAATATATAAAGGTACAATTAAAGTTATAAACAATAAAATAAGCAACAGAATAGTGAAATTATATTAATGAAAACATCTCAAAAGATGAAATCTAAAAAAATATTAAAAATGGCCATTTAGACAACCAAAATGGAAAAATGCACTTTTTCCTTAAAAAAGGGCAAGATGATCGTTTAAAGGGAAAATTACCATTTTTAAATTTTTTCCCATTTTTCCAGAAAAGGAAATGGATTAAGGAAAGAAGTGTTCAAATGACGTTTAAACAGCTATTTTTTTAAATTTTTTTTACAACATTGTGAATTGGAGTTAAGTAATTGACTTACCATCTCCTTTTTCATTTAAAATGAATTCTATCTAATGTCATGCATTTTTTGTTAATTTATGTTACATCACCAACAAGACCAATCTTGTTTGGAGAAGTTTCCTCCAACCTTGTTCAATCAATTGTTATCTGATTCATTGCACAAGAATGAAAACCATAAACAGAAATAAAGAAAACAGAAGCTAATAAGTTGATGCTTGGTCAGAATGGTCTAATTGGACTGAGCGATTGCCTGGCTGATTTAACCAAGTAACAACATGAAACATTGGTTGTAAATTGATCAAGGCAAAGTGTTTGGCTGGATAACTGACCAATTTTCCTTCAATTCATTATAAATAATGTCCTGCATTTACTGAAGGTAATTTAGGAATAACCGTATTTATGACAACATTATTTCCTTCAACTAATATTTACCCTACATGGTGGAATTAAAACATTAATCAATTGATTGTTGTTTTTACTTCTCAAATCTGATTTGGTGAGAAGGCTCGCATGCGAATTCAAGCTAAATGCACCTATTCTTTATTTTTTGAGTTGAAGACTACTACAATCTTTCCTCTTTAATTTTATTCAATTTTCACGTGTGCATATGTTGTGTGACTTCCTCAAAATTCATGTATTACATTGAAGTCATGTTTGGCATCCTTTGTGCATCTAATTCTTCCACTCTTGTTTCTTATTTCCTATAGAACATGCTCATTTATTTTTTCCTGGATACTTATGTTATTATTCCATGGTGAATTTTATGATGACAAACTTCCAGAGAGATCCATGAAGAGAGAATATTTAAAGCAATGGAATCCATCATGACTCTTGTTCTATATGAGAGTGAAGAAATCTCCTACGATCTTGCAATGTGTCTTTTATCCAATCTACGAAGGGACAACAAAGTGAATCTCGTTTCTACAGTTATTCTTTGTCATCTGTCTTCTGTATAGTTCTCTCATCCTCTACTAATTGTCTCAGGATATTTCAGTTGAAGCAAAATTATTAGGAGAAAGAGTGTTAAAAAATTGTTCTGCCATATTAAAGCCATGTTTGATGGAAGCAATCCAATTTAGTGGTTCTCATATAACTGATTACCATGGAATCGTTGCTTCAGTGTGCCAATATAATAATAGCAAGGTCAACATCTATCATCCTACTGAATACTTGCTGTTTTCCTCCCGATAACATACTTTCCAACTGCATAAATATCATTATTCTCCTATATTTATCCAGAACTTTTCCCTCAGGGTTCTGAAAGCTGTGATGTTAAGGTTGGAACTAATGCGGAGAAGTCGTCAAGATCCATTGCAAGCACTAATAAAATCAATGCAACTACTTCTGTGGTACAGCCAACAACTGCAAGTACGAAATATGAGTGCCATCTCCATGAAATTTTAACGTGTCTTCCATTATTGGGAAATGAACTGACGTGCTTTCATCCATTTCTTTGGATGAGCCAGTTTCCTCTGCTCCCAGCAAAAAAAAATTAATGAAAAAGAAAGGCAGTTCTGTTTCTTCTCCAATTGCCGTTGAGACACCAGACTCAGAACGCCCTAAAAGGGGTCGACCCCCAGGTTCAAAGTCTCATCCAAAGAAAGAAAGTGAATATGGGAAATGTTCTGAAGCGAAGCAACTAAGTTCTTCTGGTAGAAAGAAGGTAAATAGTGTTGATGATGGGCATTCAAAAAAAGGAAATTACAAAGGAAAGCAATCAAATAGAGAAATCAATACTAACAAGGATGAAGGTGGAGTTCCAAATTCAAAGGTAATTATGGTTCATCACTTTCGTACCTTTTATGTTATTTTATTGGTTAGAAAGCGAACCAATATTGCATGTCTTAGAAAATGATCTCTTCCAAAACTATATCTGAAGTTGATAGTACTGAAAGCCACTCTCAGGACAGTCAAAAGGCATTCTTCAAAGAGGGAACATGATCTATTAAATGAAAAAGTGGTGTCTTTTTTATTAATCTTGCTGCTTGCAACAATTTACCACTGTTCAGCATTTTTTGGGTTGGGGTATTGCCTTTGATATCAACTGCTATGCCAGGACTCTCCTTTTGTTTTTCTTCATGGTGTAAAAAAGGTGTAGATGGGATAATCTTTCAAGATGGCAAGTACCATTCCTGTAACTCGTGAGAACAGATGCATATTATTTTTTCATAAATGAGCGTATCCATTTCTAGTTATATACCATTCCTTACAGTAGAATGAATGCCACAAACTCCTTTCCTTAAATGAGGGGCAAGTTGTAACTACCAATCTTCGGTTGTATCTATACTCGTGATCCTGTCCTGATTCTGTGATGACTAACTAGCATTAATTTCCTAAATTTTTATCTAACTTGGAATCTTCTCAGGATTTAGCTCTGGATGAGAAACTTATCGGGTCTGCTATAAAGGTCTGGTGGCCTGAAGATAAGGAGTAAGGACCATATTTTGGCCCTTGTATTTATATGGCTAATGTAGCAAAATTTCTCCCTGAAATAAATTGTAATAATTCATTTATTGTTAGGTATTTGTCATGATACCATCTGCCAGGTCATCTCTAATGTTTTTGTAGTTTTTAATTTAAATTCAACGGAAACTTAAAAGTGCATGATTCATGCTATTTCTTTCTGAACGGTGATTACTTTTTTTGCTTCTTATATGCAGGTTCTATGAAGGTGTTGTTGATTCTTTCAATCCATCTACGAAGAAACATAGGGTAATTTCATTCTCCTGCAAAAGTTTTGGTTCTTAGGTTACTTTAATTTCACTTTAACTAGTTGATGTTACCCCACAGATTCTCTATGCTGATGGAGAAGAGGAGGTTCTTTTGCTTAAGGAAGAACGCTGGGAATTTGTTCATAGTGACAGTTCTAATGAAGTATATTTTTATTGTGATTCTCTGTGTCGCCTGTTTCATTTTCTCCTGCAAATTAACTGAATTTACTTTTTTATGTAATAACCTTGATGCAGGAGGATTATCAAGATCTTTCGCAATCCCGTCCTGTAAAGTTAGTATTATTTCTTTTCTAAATATCTTGCCTAAGTATCGTACCTTACTTTATTCTTGCAAAATATAGTTTGTTGTTTTTTCAAACTCCTTTTTTCCCGTGTAGGAAGTCTATGTAATGACAAATCAGAGGGTGCCAATTTTTTGTTTCTCACATTGGTTCTTATACTTAGGAAGACGCACACTTGTTCTTGGATAGTTTTATATTTTCTTCATGGATGTACTAGGGATCAAGTATTTTTTCTTGGACAGTTTTGGATAACTTTTTTAGCATGTATTGTGATAGGATTTACCATTCTCTGGATGTGGTTTATTGGCTTCTCTATAGTTTCGTATGGTTTGGTCTTTTTCTGAATGTGACTCCCACTTATTCTGGAGGGTTTGACTGTAAAATCAGTGTACTAAAACAACTTTTTTTTAAAGTTGATATTTTTTGTATCTCAAATTTTATGCTAGCAAGGGAAGAAATTACTCCTTTTTTTCTTGTGGAGAATAACCTCTTTGATTTCTTTCTTGACATTGCAAGACAATGCATGATTTTGGAAACTGAGTGCACGTAAGCACTGAGCAAGTGGTTTTAGTTAAAAATTGCCAAATGCAAAAGAATTTCCATCATTACTGTCAATAAATTGGTTTTGTTTGCTACCACTGTCAATCTTTTACTACATATTACGGTTCATCTGTTGCTGACATTGATTTTTATATTTTATTTTACGTTCAGGCGTCGGAGGAAGGGTAAAACAAAATCAGTTTCAGCCCAAAGAAAGGCAAGCGTTCAGACACCAGATAGGTGAGTTTGTAAAGAGTTTTTTTTCTTACATTGATGTGATGGCTATTTGAACATGTGGTATTTGGATTGTTACCATGAGCACCTTTTGCCCACAGACGAGGCATGCCAGCATCTAAACCAAAGGAAGATTTCACTGCATTAGGTAGGAGGCAAGGCAATTTTGGATCCGGGAAGAAGTCCAAGGTGAAAATTGGAAGTACGTCTAAAGAGGCTTCCAGGAAAGGTGGTAAATCTACGGAAGAGAAGAACTATGATCCTGGGACTCCAGAGGTACGTTGTAAGCTGAAAGATGATGCATCTACACCAAGGGAGTTAAAAGACAATCTACTTAATGTAGAGAGCAAATCTTTGGATGGGGTGACTGAAAGTGGTTGCATCTCTGACCGCAAAGCCGCAAACATCAGCAGCAACCCCGGAGATGGTAACCTTAGTGTTTTCTCTAAAGCTGTTTGTGGTGCAGTAAGTTCCAGCGAGGCACCGGAAGATGGGAATGCACAAACTAATCCTAAAAGTATTGTGGAAGCCTCATCCTAGATTGTCAGCCGATGGTGGTATGCCAAAGTGTTATGAAGAGTTTTCATCCTGTCCTCGTATTGTCTGTAAGCAAGGGTCATATGGGGATTCTGCTTTGAAACCGAGCTCTTGGTCTGCAAAAGCTTAGGAGAGCACCAGGGAGGTTAGAGAGCAGTTATTGAGATCTCTATATAGCCTTTTTTCATTTTGTCACAGACGCTATTTAGATTCAATAGTTTATTTCAAATACCAACAGATAAAAAATGGTCAATCTTAGCGTGTAGAATAGTATCATGACTATCTGTAGGTAATCGCCAGATGGTTGAGTTTTGGAAAAACTTGTAATCTTGTTTTCAAATACGTGGTCTCGCCGTCTGGTGGTAATATAGTATTTCTTCCGTCCTCAGCTAACTTGATCTTGACTCTTAGCTGTACATACAATTAATTAATTAATATGCGTTTCTTTTAGTTGAATTTTAGCGCCCACTGAAAAATATATAAGTGCTGAAGGTTTTTCTTTATTGCTTTGTTTTCTTGGACATTATTTATTGCTATCTTCTTATAGACATTTGATTGTGCCTTTTAAATTTTGTTTGCTGGCAATTCTTGCAACATCATCTAACAAAGAAATTAAATATTTTCTGTCTTTTGGAAAATTAATTTTACTGGCTAAACTAGTCAGTTTGGGCACTGAATTTCTTTGTGATGTCTGGACATGAGAATTAGATCTGGTATATCATGCACAGTTCAATCTACTCAGATTTATGTAGAGTTGCTACTAAGCAAGTTCTTTGACAAGATTAATTTACGCCTTAGAAAATGTTATACATGTACCACTAAAATTTGCACAAAATACATGTATACCATTTCTTTCTCTAGTGATCTTTTTCTAATGGCATATTTCTTTCTTTTCAATATACTGTCTCTGTCTCCTTTTTCTCTATTGAGTTTTCCTTTTCTAACTAAATATCTCTCTACCATTTCCTTTTTTCTAAATCTCTCTCTAACTGATCTCCATCTATCTTCCTGTCTCCTGCTATATTTTCTTTCTAGAAAATTTTCTCCTTATATATATATTCTCCTTTCCTTTCTGACCTCAATTTTCTCTCTAGCTTTTTTTTCCTCGCTTACCATCTTTTAATGATATAAATGTTATCTTAAA
The DNA here is from genome assembly GCA_036874045.1 of Cymodocea nodosa. Lineage (NCBI taxonomy): Eukaryota > Viridiplantae > Streptophyta > Magnoliopsida > Alismatales > Cymodoceaceae > Cymodocea > Cymodocea nodosa. The sequence goes on along the minus strand of CM072339.1, from coordinate 19,592,921 downwards.
GAATGTTATCCATCGAGGGGTATAGATGGAAAGTGGTGTAAAACTTTACCCATAACAAATTATTCCTTGATTTAAGTATAAACTCGAATTATATTCTCCATTAGGGTTTAAATCATGTTGCTTATGTCCTCTTATCAATTAAAAAAGCATTGTCTTTCATCGTCATTTTTCAAAATCTACTTTTTTAAGAGATATTTTGAATTTTACAAGTATATGATCTTCAACCAAATTCAAGTAGCTAAATTAATGAGAGCTGTGTGAGGTTTCACATTTTTTTAATAAGATTCAAATACCAGTTAATACATACGCTTATCATTTTTTTAATTATATATATATTTTCATAAGGATGGTACTTCCGCATTCTTTGGAATTTAAGCCTTGAAAGGAGTAACGATTTTATGATTGTTTCTCACCATTATCACAGTTGATTCACATTCTTGTCAATTTCCGAAAAGAAAACAAATACATGGTATTCTACATGTATTTTCTCAAGCATCCATACATTACAAATTTGAAATACTGTATCTCTTTATTTTTATAACAGCAATGAGGTGGACATTAAGATTTAAATTATGATAAGGAATATATAAGTACATAGTTGAACCCAACTCAGATACTTCATTTGGATAGATAACCATTCATCATTTTGAGTTGAGGTCCTTCTTTTCTGACTTAGTTTGCCTTTGACTTTATTCCACAGAATGACTACAGTATAATCTAACGGCCAGATATTGACTTGGTTTGATGATAACAGCCATTAGCATGCCATGCTGCAGCATGATATCACTCTCATACAGGTAATTATACGTCTTAATCTCAAGCTCATAATTATCGAATACAAGAACCTTCATTTTCCTGCAACTACTTATTTATAATGCATGTTAGATGCCAACGTTGGAATGATAATTACAAAAGAATTTATTCATTAGTGTTTGTATTTTTCTAATATATCAATAATCAACAAGTTAGTTAATTTAGAATTTTACTTGCAGCGAATTACAAACTTTCTTTCAAGAAAGAACTTTTAATCAGAGTTCATTTTCATGTGAGGGCATGTGCATGCATCTTTTTTATAAAAGACTACAATGATACAATAATAAGATTTATGGTTAGTAATAAGGGTCTAAAACATGGTAGATGGATTCTATTTGAAAAGTGCCATATAATAATTAATTATTTATTTATTTAAACGCACACATATATCCAAGCATATGCGTAAAGTTAAAAAAATCTTATTTTCTTTTCATTTACTTTTCTCTTACACGACGCATGCAATAAAAAATTGGAGCGAATATTTTTTCGAATATATACTACAGGAATTTACGCTTCTAAGGTCATTGAATAATATTAATTCAAAAAGCAGCACACCGAAATAAGCGAGATATGGAGACAAACTCACGGGGAACGCGGTAAAGTAAATTATTAAATGTTTATTTACTTTTTACAATAACTATCAAAAGGTTCGAAAAAAGAAGAAGGAAACAAAGGTCCTTAAACCATCTAATTAGTCAAAAAGGGAGGAGGAGATATACAGGAGTGGACGGCACATCTAATAATAACTATGAGATGTTGTTGTCGTGCAGCAAAGTTGACTACTCCTCTCCGTCTGAAACTCCCCCTTAAATTTTCCAACCAAAAGCCAACTCCTTTCCTAAAGTTCAACAACCACTACTCACGTCAACACCCATTAAAGCTTCACCATATTCCAACTCCCCAAAGCAGTAGTGCTATTGATGATATTTTATACCATATTTGCCTCACCGAATGAGAAGACACAGGAGAAAAGCATGCATAGGTAAGCCATAATTAAGGTAGTGAGAGGTTTTTCCTTGGTTGAAAGAAATCTCACATTCAAATCTCTAAGCAAATATATTACAATATTGAAACAGGTATTCATAAAACAAGATTACGGAAGTTGCAAGTAAAAAGCTCCTAACCTTTATTTATTTACTGACGACAGGACAAAGAAAGATAGCATACATAAAACAGAGAAGTGAAAGAAGAACAATAAGATGATGACTTTCGTATGTATGGCCAAGCAAAAGCCTAAGCTCACATCATCTTTCTTATTCTTCTCCTTCCACCTCTTCTTTTTGGGAATAAAGGGACAAATCCTAGACAAGTCTACCTGGTTCTCATGCCTTCGCAAAAACAACATTCGACTACGGTTTTGAGATGGAGGCAGCATCCTTGCTCGCCGGACGGGACCCCTCGGCTTCCCCGGCGGCCATGGCAGACTGCGCTGTGAGCACAGACATGCTAGGCGAAGCCGGTCCGTCGGAGTGGTGGTGTGCTGCATTAGCGGCAGCCACCGCGGCCGCCACGGGGGTGTGAGTCGACGGAGACGACCGTGGGTGGCCGGTGGCAGTGGAGATGGCGGAAGCGAGGGAGATCGGCATGAGGCACAGCCCCTTCCCTTGCAAGTACTGCATGGCAGAGCCCATGTCCTCCTCCATCAGCTTGGCGACCTGGTGTTCCGTCACGGTCAAGCTGTCGTTCCCGCCGGCTGCTGCACCACTGCTTTTTCCACCGCCGCCTCCTACTCCCGGGCCCTGCGCGAAGGACAGACAAAGGGGGGGGGACAACACATCATTTCATGCCGGGCTTTTTAAAGTTGGAATCTTTGAGTAGAAAACGACTGTGGCTGTGGGGGCAGGCGTGCTTAGGGAGGGGCTTTGTCTTGATGTTACTTCTGCCAAGTGCTTTTTCCTCGACCCCCACCCTTTTTTTTTTCCTTGACGTGGGTTGGTTTTCATTGATTCGCAGAAAGCAAATGTTTGTTCAAAAGAAAGGGTATTGAATTATTAAAGCAGAATGATTCTTTTGGATGGAGAGATTAGTGGTGAAATATGTGAATAATAGGCTGGCTTTTCTCGTCAGGATAATAGTAGACAACAAGTAATTTAGTGTAATTAATCTTTCAATCTCGATGAAAGTAGACTTGGATTCTAATCCAAAGCAGAAGCAAGTTACCTCCGAGGACATATCTGCCAGAAGGGGCGCAACCGCTGCTGCTCCACCCAACCTGCTCATGCTAAGAACCTGGAGAGTAGAAAAATAATGGATAAAGGTTGAAGAGCTGGAGCCCACAGTGCAGTTGTACAAAACTTGAATTCGGAACAGGGAAAAAATTACCATTATATATGAAAAAAGAAAGGATCGGGTCTAGGTTTGGGCACAAAACATGTGAGATTTGACTAGTTAATCACCTTGACTTGGAGCTGAAGGAACTTAACGTAGTCGATGATCTCATCCAGCATGGAAGCTTTGTCCGTCTGAAATTCCAACCAAGGTAAGAAGAAATAGTGCTATGGAGATGTTCAGAAATATTGGTATGGATCAAAGAATATCAATATCAGGTAGGCTTGTAAGGGCTGTCTTGTTATTCCCATATGGATATTTATTGATGAGGGCATGAAAACCCACAATCACAAACAGGAACAGAACAAGCCCTTGGGATTTAACACGACTATTAGCACCGAATACAAAATCAATGACGACGGATTAGGACCAATCAACCAACCTTGTTGGCATTAGGCACCAGCTCCTGCAGAGCCTTCATTCTCTCAGCAATCCTTTCCCTGCGCAACTGCAGTTCAGAAAAATGGACACACAACATAAGCAAACGAGACAAAGAGAAGATCCCAAGTGCCTATCACTGCTGGTTTCAGAGTGGAAATTGAAAGGCTTATTAACCACCACAGAAGAAGGAACGGCCAAAAACCCAACATTTTCAGAGCAATTGGTAGTGGTTTCTCCCAACCCAGAACAGCATTTATTGGAACTGACAACCTAGGTTTTATAAGCCTGACTAACAAACAAATCGAGCCACAAGGGGAACGGCAATTGGCAAAAAGTCTGTTTGGTGTGTTTCGTAATGGAAGAACCGGAACGGGTGAAAGAGTTGTTACTTACCCTTTCAGCGATGCTGTGAGGGTCGGTGGCCTGTCCCCTCCTGGCTCTCACCCTTTGCCTCGGCGGTGCAGTGCCGGTGCCCGTGGCGGTAGTACCAGTACCACCACCGGAACCCCCTGACACCGACTGTGCCTGACCTATCCCCGACGCCGGAGCTCCGTAGCTCTGACAACCACTCTGCCAAAAATTAACAACCATAAATTGCGAGAAAACAAAACCCAAATTGAAATCATAATTAAATCAAACAGAAATTTGTTTTTGGCGATACCTGAGGATGGGAAAAAGGTTGCTGACCGTCGGCAGGCGTTGCCGGCGCCATTCGTGGAAGAGAAGCTCCGAAACCGTTGTAAAGCCCATCTCCGCCCTGCAACTCCTCCCAAAGCTCCTTTTAAGATCTACCAAACGAAAAAAAAATTCCCACCTTTTTGGGTGGATGAAGATGAGGTTTTTCATACCGAAGTATTCGTCCCCTTGAAAGCATCAACGTCGATGGAATCGCCACTCCCTAATGACAACGGCATTGGGATTAGCCCGGAGTCCGCCCCCGATCTTGTTGCCATGGGGGAGAGCATCAGCTGCTGGAGGCCCATCCCAGGCCTTCCGGCACCACCACCACCGATCTGGTGCTGGCGGAGGCGGGACGCGAGGAGCATGGACTCGTCCCCGCCACCTCCACCACCAGATAGGTCCCAGGAGAGCATCTGGTCGAAGAAGTCGTCCTGGGCGGTAGAGGTATCGTATTGTTGTTGCTGGTGGTGGTGGTGGTGGTCTGGTAATGGGATTTGGGGCTGTGGGGAGTTGCCGTTGATCGGTTGCATTTCTCTACTGCTTGGTTGCTGCATGGCCTCGCAAATTAGGAGCGGAGATGGGATTAGGGTTTGGGGATGGAGATGGGAAGGAAGCGAGGAAAAGCTTGGTCTCCTTCCTTCTCCTTGCGCTGGTGCTTTTGATGGGAGGACGATGAAACGAAAGCGACGGTGGCTGAGGGAAGAGAAGTCACCGTATGTCTACACATACATATAGAGGACGTGTAGACTTTTATTAAGGAAAAGAATAATCAATAATCTTATTATTATTATTATTCGTAATTTTATTTTTTTAGAAAAATGAAGTTTTTAAATATCTGTTAACTTAAGTAGCCGTTAATCATGATTTTCGCGATGGACTCATGGTTTAAATTGCCACTCCTGATTAACAATTCTAATTAATATTCGAGTTGATCAGAATTACGTTACTTTATACTTTTACTATTATTCAAACCCACACGATTTCATTCATATTCCTACGAAATTCCAAACAAATATGCTGGTCGATATATTGTTTTTTCTTTTGGGTCTTTTAGCTGGCAGTAAAACATCAGCAGAAGAGATGCCCATTTTTTTGGCAGCAGAATCTGAAAACACTTGGGTGTAATAATTCAACTGGGAAGGACAATTTATTTGCAGCTCTTTCAAGATCATGATCTTTTAAAGAACAAAAACAAACACCACCATTTTTTTTTTTCTGAAAAAAGCTTGAATTCATCGAGCGACCAACCGTGAATTATTAGGATTTGACTTGGCAGGACCATCACGGACGTTCCTTTCTGGTCTGGAAAAGAATTGGAAGTCAGAGGCGGTGTGGCCAGCGTCTCCTCGTCGTTTGGTGGTGGTGGAATGCCGCCGTGGGCCTTTTGGGTTCTGTCTGATTTCTTTCTTTCTTTCTTCTTTGCAATGATGGAGATGGATCGCTCGTGACTTTTTTTCCTTTGGAAGCGTACATCTGCAGTTTGCTCTTGCCTTTTCCACTTTGGGTTTCAGCTCAACCAGCTCTTCCGGTGATTTGAGTTGTTTCTCCGAGTGTGATTATTCCCATGTGGTCACGAATACGAGAACGTCGATGGTGGTCAAAATAGACCACCGGAAGAATCGGAGGTGGTGGTCGGACTTAGTCGCTCACCACCCCTACACGTCAACCACCATCTCCAGCGTCCTCGCCGGAAAGCTCGAGAGCCACTGGGTAGCCCCCATTGTAAATAGGAAAGGGTCAAATGATTTGGACTAACCGGAAAACACCCGAAACTCTCCACTCGCTACCGCGAGAAACCCAAAGTTAAACAGCCGCCGGAACCCTAATCGCCGCCATTAGTATCGATCAACTATGGTGCTGCACTGCTGCCTGGGTGTAAAAAGCATCCAAAACTGTCAAACGCTCAATCAAACAATCCAGAAAAAAAAAAAAAAAAAAAAAAAACTGTATTTTTCAATAACTAAAAACGCTGTACTTAAAGAAGAATGCTTGATGGAGAAGCACTTAAAAAAACATTGACATTCGTTCTCATGCTTATCTCTTGTTTAATCTTAAAATTTCAACCAAATTTTATTAATTTTATTTTCAATCTCTGTTATTTTCTCTCTCCTCTCATGTGTGTGTGTGTGTATGTATAATACTAATTATATTAATATATATATATTATATGTATCACACAACATAAAAAATCATATAATTACATAAAGGATATCAAAGTCATTTTGTAAAAAAAGCTGTTCAGAAACATTAAAAAAATACTACTTAAAAATGAAACACACCAAGCCATTTACTCATCTTCCTTTTAAGTATGATTCCTGTTCCATGTGACCCATCCAATTATGGGTGGCCTTCTTCTTAGATCTGCTCTCTTTTGGTCATGCTACTGCTGATATTATAATGCCATTACATTTTGAATGCCATGTTTTAAATTCTACGAGTCCACATAAAATATCCTCATTCTTTTCATATTCTATTGTTTCTGCTCAAAAAACTAGTCTCCTTCTTTACTTTGGATTCTTTGCCATGGCTAGTGGACCATAGACTAAATCATAAACTGAGCTAACTAAGCTGGTATCAACTAAAACTACATTATTGCATTAAAGAAAAACTACTGCAAGATGACCGATGGATTCAAACTGGATCAATGAATCCTCACGGTATAGATATCTTTTACAGGTTGAAAACAATCGAATGGAATCGAATAAATTAGATTTTGACAAGTTCTGTAAACATAAGCGGCCTATGATTTCAACTCAATGTGTTTGCCAGTGACATGAGTTGCTTTTGATTTTAGCCGAACCACGCTTATCTAATGTGTTTGCCAGAGAGTTAGATATTGAGGATTCTATGGCCTTTTATAGTAATAACAATAATAATATATATTTTTTATTTGATTCAAATATTAAACCTCTTTAGCATTTAGAAGAAGACCATGTATACGCTAGGGATGTTTGAAACTCTTTATTGTAACAATGCTTAGTTGAAAGATGCAAAAAGTTTTACTTTTTGAGCTACTTTAAAAAGCAAGATTATTAAGATAGTATGATGATCGATCATAAAATCACAAATAGACCTTATAGTTTTTTTTTTTTTTAATTCTTCAGAAGTTTAAATTACCTAACTAACATTCTCCTAAAATAAATGCAAAGTAGCAATAGAAAGGTCACAGGCATTATAAGATAAAATAGTAAGATCTCTCAACTTAGTTAAAAGAAAATTAATGATATATATGTATAAATATATACAAGAAAATATAATCATTAAAAATTAACTCTTAAAATTAGTTAAGTAAACCAGCTGGCAGCTGGGCATAAATAAAGAAACGTGGCCAAATCGTGTGGCAATAAAAAAAAAGACTATTACTGGTAAGAACAATATTATATAATCCTCATAACGTGCGAGCTGCTAAGCCTTCATAATTTGTTTATCGTCACAGTCCACGGAATATTTGGCTTGTCATTTCAATCCCTGAGTATGTCTTTGATTGAGTGCTTTTAAGGAAGAAGATCCTTGTGGCCATTCTTCCCCAGACACCAAGGCATCTGTCCTCTTAAATCCTTGTATATATTTCCTGCAATTGACATGAAATATCCATAACACAAACGTTTTTCCTAACTTCTTCAGTTTAGCTCTCTTATATTATATATATATGTATATATTATCTCTCGTTCTCATGCATCCATCTCATATCTTTCCTCGTTTCCCCCCGTCCCCTTCCTCTCTCTCTCTCTTCCATGCATGTTCTTAATTCTCTACTCTTAATTAAATCTTAAATAGAAGTACAGAAGATCGACTTCTTTATTAATTATTTGATGAAAGTCTTGTAAAATTTACCTGTTGACATTATAAGTAGATTAAGTAGGAAATGTACTTGGTAAAGTGAATATACCTCATTTAATGTACATGGATTAATTAAAATAGATCGATACTTATATAATGGTAATGGCCGACCACAATCATGCACGTAGCGTTTAAAGATAGAGTTTTCTACGTTATCCGAAAGCACCGTCTGATCTTCTCATGCATGCTGTTGATAATTAATTCTTCTCATGTCATTAATCCCTCGAACTTATGCCCCCGTCTCCCCACCTCATTTTGACGCGTCTTCGACGTGAATTTATAACAATACTAATGTTTATCATTATTATTGTTACATATATAAAGAGATATTGTATTGCAAACATAATTAACAAATTATTACATATACAAGGTACGATTTAAAATTTCAGTATGGATAAACGCCAAGACATGAGTTAAAAGGAAAATGAAATTCAGTTTATTTATTTTCTCCAAGAGTCACAGATGTTCAATCATTTCCTTACTTCTTTATTCTCGTTGATCTTTATTAATTGACCATACTATTTCTATTTCCTGAAAAATATTATTTAAATTATTTCCTGACATTTAATTTTTAAAACAGAATTTATGATCCTTTTTTTATTGTAAGTTCTTTACCTTTCTACATAAATAACTATTTTTTCCTAACTTTTATTATTTTCTTCATTTCTTCCTTTTTTGATTTTCTTTGTTATAATGCACAAATAACTCTTCTTTTTTTACTCTTCTAACTTTTCCTTTTTTCTCTCTTTCTTTTCTCAACTTTTCACTGTGAAGAAACTGACCCTCAGACTTATGCTTTACAAACCAAAAAAAAAAAAAATCAAAAATCACAATTAATATTTTTTATATTTAATAGGTTATAGTCTAATGGCTGTAGAACAACCACAATGAATGGATCCCTTAACTACTTTAGGATGAATGGTAATGCTCGTATATGTAATATTTCATGCATCCTTATGCTGCACATTCTCTCTTTTCAACATATTTTCTTTTTTATCTTTTCCTCTCTTCCATCATATATATTCTCTGTATTCAATCTCCGTCTTCCTCATATTTTTATTATTTTTCTATACTTAATTTTAAATAGTTTCTTGTTAAAATTAAGCAGATAAACATGTTTGGGTTTAATTCATCTATTCTCGTTTCTCTCCCCTTGGTAATAACAAGCACGTGCCACTTCATCCACACAACATCGTTTGCTTGCATGCCCTTCCTCTTCCAGGCTTCGGCATTATTTCCTCCTCCTAGCACGTAAAATAAATTTGATATATTATTTTTAAACAAACACTCAGTATTTCTTTATTGTCATTTTTCTCTTTTAATAATTGGAGATGTTTTGATATATAAAATTTAGAACATTTATTGTAAAATGCATAGTTTTTTTTTTTTTAATAACTTTTTCTTATTCTTCGTGAAAAAACTCGCATGGCCTTCCTTTTGATCTTCCTCCCTCCGTACCGGGCGTGGACGTGGCAAATTTTAAGCAAAAATTACGAAATTGTACCGTCCATAAACCAGAAATTTATAAAAGTAAAGAGAAATTTTAAAGAGACCAGAAAATAAAGACAAATTTATATATATATAGGAAATTTTCTATGGATATTTCGCATAGTGTCTGTCATCTATGTTATTGTTGTTTGCAACCACCCACGTAGCTGTTATACATCATCACCGGTGATTTTGTTTCACGTACATCATCTTACGTGTAGTTTCATTTCGCACCATTGCCACATCATCACCTGTCGTTTCGTTTCACGTAATTTTCATTATTAAAAAAAATGAACTGCCAGAGTATATAGATTTTCTAGGGTTCTTAGATTAATTTTTTAGCATTTAATATATTTAATAATTAAAGAACTTTGACATGAAAATGTATTGCCGATCGATGCTATTATAAAGGGAAAAGAAGAGAGTAGGGATAACATTTGATTCAAAAATTAGAGATATACCACATAATTAATTAAGATTAGAGGATAAAATAAAAATGAGAGAGAAAATATCGAAAGCAAAGAAAAACATGAAGGAGAAAAAAAAATTTCAAGAAAATGTGGGAGAGAAAAGGAATAGTTTAAAAAAGAGAGAGAAAAACGAAAAAATGAGAGAAGTCTTAAAAAAATGAAAATTACAGAGGAAGAAAACAAAGGGAGCTTGTGTTCATGTACTCGCACCCTAAACACCCATCTCTCCTCTCCGGTTCTCCGTCGCCGCCCCACTCCGCACTCGCAAAATTTCCAGATAACATCCTCAGAGTCGTCGCCCGTCAGCTCCGCCACGACCGTCCTCCACTCCACACCGACGTCCTCTACAGATCGCTGACCATCAGGCCACAGCTCGGCATCGACAGTCGCCGATTCGCTCATTCCTTACTCCGCAGCAGCCCAGCCTACTCAAAGTCATCAACCGCCGACATAACCTCCTCCGGACCTCTTTCACATGCCTTCAGCTGTCGGTCTCCCATCTGCAACATATGAAAGTTCAAGAAAGGAAAATATATAAGGTAATTGTTTAAGTTGTTTTCAATTTTTAGTTGCTTGATATTTTCATTGTTTCAATGTGGTAGATGACATTGTTATGGTGCATGTATTGCATTTTATAATATAATTATTTTTGGATAATGGTAAATGTTTTCGCTTGGATTGAAACCTATATATGTCGCCTTCCCTTATCGTAGGGTGGAACATCAATTATGCCATTCACCTTTGGTGCTCCATGTCTTCATGTTATAGGTTTTTCAAATGGATTGAATTTATGTTGAGGATTTTTGTTCAAACCTTAAAATTTCATTACTTTTATGAATGTGTTGCATTCTAATTTATATGTTATATTTTGAATATTAATTGCATTTTCAGCGCATATATGCTGCATTTATTAGATCAACATGTCCTTGATTTGTTATATCATTCTCTATGATACCTGTGTAAGTGTCTAACACGAGTATGAGCATCAGACATGGGTACGCAACAACGAATACCTTAAAGTTTCGAGTTGAACGTTATATAGGATTATACGTGATAATTTAGATAAGATATTTAATAAGTTAGAAAACAACTATACACCTAATCACCTATAGAAATAATTTTTAGTATATTGATAACTAATAAGTCAATGTATACCATACATACAACAAATGTTAATAGCAAAAAAATTACAATTCATTACAAAAAGTTAATTGGATATTTGACTGCATATCATAACTAACAGAATATCAATATAGGTGTAATTTCGGCTCAAGTTATAGCCAATGCATATGGATGAGTATCTTATGCCCATTTTCGTACCATATAGTATTGATACTAGTTCTGTACCATATCGTATTGATGCCAGAAGGTAAACTCAAATATTACTGTATCATTTCTGCCTTGATGCTATATAGGATTATAGGTTATTCAAATAAATCAGATTTTTATAATGTGTGTATTATAGTTGTAATGGGCTTGTAAGCCCTTTGGAACTAGCAACTGGGCTTTTTTTGTGGGCTTGAATTAAGTTCAGATCCAAATATTAGAGTTTGTTCTAGATCCGGTCACATAAAAATAAATGAAACTGCATCATAGACCTAGTTGCCACCACTAATCTTGGTTCTTTCATGTCCGAATCTTCTAGTATGCTGCATTTATGCTACTGTGTCTGGATAAAAACAGAGTGAATGGCTCTACCCCAGTTTCCAGATCTGCCCCCTCAGGACATCACCACTTCCATCTTGAGGTAAAGGCACACTTTACCCATGCGATGTCATACCCTTCTTTGCTCTTGGCAGCTCTCTGATCCCTCCTAGAAATTTAGTCTCACAGGCTTATAGATTCTTTTGTGAAATTGACAAAGAATCATGAAATTTGATCTTTATTAGTTTGAATCACCAATGTTATTTTCTATGGAAATTTCACCTCTTCACTTAGTCAGCATTTTTCCTCCCATCTTGGTGCCTTTTGTGCAACTAATTAATATGTGTGGTGCAATTATGAGGGCCTTTTGCTTGTTATTTTATTTGTGTTGTTAAAAAGAACATTTTGCATTGTTTCTCTTAGCAAATGAAAGAGAAATCCAGGTTTCTTCTATTGCTGTATGAGATGAATATGCTAATCATTTGTTGAATGTTTATGGTAAGTGTTAACTTTATTCAACTCTCTTGACAAGGGAATCATATAAAATTAGTGTAAGCTTCATCTAATAGGACTGTTAATTTAACACAATAACATCCAGTTTTAGAAATAAGTTTATCTGACTTGAAGAAATTTTATATTTTATATGTTGTGAGTAATTCTATATATCAATGTTGTTGGGTACCATAGAATTTTGTTGGGTGCCAAAATCCTTGAATCTTTACTATTTATTCCAATACATGGATGATAAGATTTAAATATAGAATCAAATACCTGTAAGTTGTAACTATGAAAAGGGTAGTTATTTCTTTGCAGGAGACATCATGCGTACCATAGAATTTTTCAAAAAAATTTATTACTGTGACTGTAATTAAGTTCTCCCACACATATGATGCAAATATGGTCTTTAATCCAACCTTTACAGGGGGTCAATGGACAATTCTGTGGTGATAACATATTGTCTTTGCCTTAATGATAATGCTATGTTTCCAAGTTTTGATACAAAATTACAGGTAGTCATGCATTGAAATGATCATTTATATATCTGCAGGTGGACCTTTGTGGATCATGTCATGTATTCTCGAAAAGAAAATTAACCAAATGACACTGCCATTTTTAAATACCTGTTATAATCTGAAAGTGACTAGTAATTTGTAAAGTTGTTTTGTTATTACATATCAAATTTTTGAAAGGCAAGTTCTAGAATGCAATATTTTTTGGGTGTTATGTTACAAATGGATACTCAGACCCACAGTCCACTTTGGGGGGGGGGGGGGGGGGGGGGGGGTTATCATGTGGTGGGTTTGCCCTTTTGTATTATTTCCTGTATAAAGCTATTGCCACAAGCCTAAATAATGAGGATATCAACATGATATTTGTTCAGGTTTTGGTTGGGTGATTGAAGATGCCGTCTGCTTGCAGGTCAAGTTATAATTGTTGTGTTTTACTTTATTGTCTTCTTCAGTGCTGCCTGATAGTTGGCATGTCTTATCTGGACAACTTGTGAGTGAATCCTCTGCATAGTGTCTTTCTTATGAAGCATGGGAAGGGGGATGGGTAAAACCCATTGCACTTCATCTTTGAGCCTTAAAAGAACTTAACATTTTTGTTGCTGTCATTTATATCTTTTTTTACAGATCAGATGCTCGTATGATGAATGTTGGTGAAGAGCTGGAAAATGAACATTTGCCTTTGCAATTTGGTCAACGATATTACCAACTGCTTGGTCTCAAAAATTCTGTTTGGTATGAAATAAAGATATCGTATCCAGCATCTGTACGTTGTCTTTTTCATCTCCTCTTTCATTGGCTACCATATTTTCTGTTCCAGAGCCTAAATGTCTGTCCAATTTAGTAGATACCTGCTAGGTTCTCAATTCAATTGACGGGAGATACATCTGGACTTTGGTCGGGAAAGAATAGAAGATTGCTTAATACCGAGAAGTTGATATTTAAATCCAGCTTTGATGCTATGGTTGGTAACCGCATTAGTCAATATTCTTCATAAATGCACTGCTCTTTTAATGCAAAGCAGAGTTTTGTTCAGGATTCAGGTCATCAAAAGCGGTATGTTCTTGTCACTGTCGAGGCTGCTGGAGTTGTTGCAAAGCCTGGTGTTCGGGAAAGAGAGGCTGTCTTGTTCAATATTGGTAAGAAATATGTTTATCATTATCATCGTCAAAGAATGTAATATTGTCTTTTTTCCAAGCTTTAGTGGTTATAGTTACATATGCCTCATTGAATGTAATATGATTTTTTCCCTATGCTTTAGTGGTTATTGCCTTTGATTTTTACCTAAAAAACAAAGCCACTAGTCTTGTCCTCACTTTTCACTGTAGAGATAACAGAATATAACAGCTGGATTTTCATTAAAAATAAGCGAACATATTATCAATGCAATGAAGTTTAAAATCAGTATAATATTCTGATTTGGAAGAGAACATCAAAGAAAAACTTAAACATACACAGAAAGATTAATCTTGGAGATGTGGAACGCTGCAAATGATGCACATAATCTTAGTTTTCTTTAACTTTTATTGTCACTTTTAATACCATTTGAAATATGATATTATCTTTTAAAGCTTTCTCTGATCTCCATTTGTAGTTTGTGATGAACTATCTTTTGGAATCCCTTACAAAGCATGGTGTGTTGGGATCGTAGCCATTCTTTGTTTGGTGCTGGCATTCATTGTTCCGCATTTTTTGCCTAGGGAGTTTCTTTTGACAAAGAAAATTCCAGAGTTGAGTGATGTTGCCATGTCAAAGACATCATAAAATGTAAGTTCAGCTTTGCCCTTTTGACCTAAGTACCACAAAACAAATGTTTGCATTGATTCAATCGATCCAACACATCATGATATATATATATATATTTCTGTCAGTAGTGTTTATTTGAAGGTCTATTGGTCTAAAGGGCGACATGAAATCATTCGAATGCGTTCTTCTCTCGGCCGAGGATAATCTAAAGGAAGCATTTTGGGGTGTGTGGAAGACTCAAGATGTCTGATAGAGAATTGGTGATGTAAATTGTTTCCAACTTCGGTGAGTTTGTTCTTAAGGTCTTGTTTGGTTTACTTTTATTTTATTATAATGATTGTAATTCGATTAATATAAATCAATTATAAGATTATATAAATAATTAATTTTATCGTTTAAGTTCATGTTTATATAGAACTTAATTTCTTATAACAAAAATCCAACGTTTATCAACATAATAACTCAAATATTGTAAGTTAATTAAAAACATTAACCCTGTCACATTGCATTATAAATCCCCTTTGACGTTTTGTGCTTTATATCTTACGCTAATTTGTTGTGCTTTATATTTGATGTTTATTTATATCTTAATTACGTTTATTTGTTGGGTTTATTCTAGATTAACTCATAATGGAAACTTTCTCCATTTTCTTCTTATGTTCATCCCCTTCCCCAAGAACTTACTTCATTAATTTCAGAAAGATCACTATTCAGAAATATATCAATATGGTGACAGTTGAATCATTGCAATATTTTGCAAATTACGAATATCACATGTAGTGTTCGTTGTGCTAAGGCGCGGTAAGGTAAGCTACAAATAATCGTGTGCAGATTCAAATCGGATACACTTGTATCTAATTAGTGGAATTTTTATTTTGTAGATTTATCTAAATGTTGATAGTATCTAAATCCTTTAAAATCCAAATATATGAGCGTTTGAATTCGAATATCAATGACATCTTTTTCTACTTTTTATTTTATACATCAAACGCAAATAGAAATTGTGTAATGCGTTTTTCAGTTCTAAATAAGAAATCATTATTTTAATTTTATATAAAGGATTTTATAGTAAATACGCACACATATAATCATTTGTTTTGATGGATATTTGAATAACGGTAACAGGGATTCGAATTGGTGGATATATAATGATTAAACGGGTCAGCTTATTTATAACGAGTTAAATTTTGATTCGGATTGTCAACCTGCTTAATAAACTAAGTTGAATTCGGATCGCCAACTTCTAGATGAACCGGAATCTGATTCATTAATTTTGACACCCCCCTGTTCACAAACAATCTAACATTAGTCGGCAGCGAAGGGCCACTAAACGGTTTGGGAAGATCTCGAGATGGTATTTTAAAAAGAGAGAAAAAAAGTAATGTACGAAAATAAAATGCCATAAAACAGCAAAAATTAAAAAAATTAGGCATGTTGATCAAAATTCAATAAAAAATATTGTAAGATTAAAGGAATCAATGTGAAACAAGTACATGTAATGAAGCAATCCTATCTTTGATTATTTCAAAAAAAGCACTTGTTATAAGTTTAAAAACGAAAGCATCGACATGATCTCACGTAGAGGTGATGGAGCATGCTATGACCAGCGGGAATGTCAGAAGCCATTTTTACAGGAAAAGTCTATGATATCGTAAGTATTCATAAACTTTCATGGGAACCTATGAATCTTTATGTTTTAATCATGGATGATAAACATTCGTGATTAAGAAAAGTTAATTATTTCTTTGTGAGAGTTGCCACGAGTACCATAAAATTCCCATTTTATACGGTTTAATGCCCCCATTAATGGATTACCATATTTTTTACTAGCCTTTCAAACACTTAGTTATCGTTTCCATTTTAACTATGTTTTTGCCTTGCTAATTACGTTTCCATTTTTATAAGCATAAATTTCAGCTAAAAAGTGTGTATATAAATTAGGGTTTAAGGTTGAATTTAGTCTTGTTAATTTTAATCAAAGAAAACTAAAACTGAAACTTCAAATACCGTATAATGCTGCAGGGAATTATTAATACGAGGGTCATTTTCATGCCAAATTTGTGTAACTTCAATAATTGCCAGGTATCCGAGGATGCAAACAAAACTGCCCATGACGGAGGTCTTCACTTATGCTATACTTGGAAAAAAGAAACCCTCTAAATGATACAATTGAGTATCATCTGACGAGGAAAATTTCCAATGAATTAATCTGACCAACCAGATAATTTCGATGAATCATGCAAAATCAGGAATTATCTTCCTAAGAAACGTATACAGACGAGAAGCTTCCGGAGTAACCTCATCAATAGGTATGTAATTTCTCTCCTTGTTGTAGACATGGCAGACTGTTATTATTGTCTTCATCAACCGCCAATTCCAGTTGGCTTCATTTAAATACTAATGAAGAAAATCCAATGTTAAACGGAGTATTAGACATTTTTTTGCACATCACAAAGATAACAAAGGATCATAAGTTGTGTTTAGATAAAAAGGTATTTATCTAATGCAATAAAGAAGGAAAAAGTACCTGTCCCCAATTTTCTTGGAGTGACTTGTGTGCAGCCCTTAGGTTGTAGCTCGGAATCTTTGAAGAAACATGATGAGGAATATGCACATTGATGTCATGACAAAGGATCTCTACCCTGAAGTTTTAAAATTTGGCAATTTAGTACATTTTGTAACCAGAGCACCATGAAGTAACCGTGGGTAATTGAAAATGGATGTCGTCTGCCATAGACAAGTAAAATGCTATAAAATTCGTACAACAGGTGTGTCCATGCCATTTCTATTACAACCATAAGGGATGATTTGCTGATTGAAACATCAAGTTGTTCTTTTTAACTGTACTTCTTATATATTTAACTATTTTTAATTACTCGTTCTTAACTACTAAATAAACAAAATCAAGTTGTGTTTTAGAATTATATTATATGTAATTGAATTAAAATGTGTTTTACCAAATTAACTTGGTAATAGTGATGAATGCAAACAAATAATGCTTTATTATATGTACTTTTATATTTATTTATTTTAAATTTATACCATCTTTCAAAGAAACTCCCATTTAACCCTTTTTAAAAAAGTTTGAATTTCCAATTTGTATAATGTCAATTTTCCATTTTTTACAACATCGCTAAAAAGGCATGGCTTGAAATCTAGCTAGCCGGTTTGTTCCTCCCATGTCAGTTGCATAGTTTTCGCGTCCTAGAATCAGGATCACTCAGCAATACCACAGTAACAACCCCACTCCCCATAAAAGTCCCACCTTCTCTTAACAATCACAACCTAAGTAGGAATAACAAGAGAACACTTTGCATTGGTAATTGGTTGACAATGACAAATAAGCCTGAAGTGCATGTTTATCCATTCCCTTGTTCTTTGTTTTCCATGTTTGAGAACCTCATGAACTTTTATCATGCGTTTGCATATTACAAGGCCTTTATTTTCAAATTAAGTTTAGAATAGATATATCAACTAATAATTCTTGTAATAATATATGATATGTAGGGATGACAAGGTAAAATTAGAGTTTCTTTCCTTTTTAAATTTATCAATGCCACATAGGCCATAGGCATCCAAGCTCCCGATTGGCTGCGAGGGTTTCTTGTCCTGAACCTTGCCAAAGCATTTATTGGGCAACAAAATAGATTCTCCACATCCTACACTCCTTTTTCAGATGTTCAGATCCCATTTCTGATTTCTTATGATTCCATGAAATGCATCGGTTTCATTATACAATATCTTATAGCTCTCAAGAATGAACGCCTATTTTGAATCTTAACAAAGACATAACTATCAATTGATAGTTGTTATTTTGTGAGTCAAAACATGGATACCATAGAAATTCCCTAAAATTAAAAGATTAGAACTGGTATACCCATTCATTCAAATTTTAAATTCAATTTGTGAAGTGCTGAAATCACATCAGCATAGATGCAATCCTTTCACACTCGCAAGATAGAGAAATATGCTTGATAATCGATAGTTTGTGGTGCTGTGGACTGGTGAAGGGGTGTATTGATGTGGTATTGACCCTTAAGTTTGCATATTATCATTATTGCATGGATGTCACCCTTAAGTCGTAGACTGGAGAGCTTTCAGGTGACTGATGTGAATAAATAAAAATAAATGCTCGTGTGGAAATAAAAGTTTTGTAATCATGATACCTTTCAAAGGAGAACATTCAGATGGCTTGTTTACGATGGAAAAATAGAGGACTATCTTTCAAAGTTTTGTAAATTTATAATTATGATAAAATTATAACTGAGAGACAGTGCAAAGAAAAGCAGAATTTATCAAATTTTAAACTACATTAAATGAATCTCTCGTTTATTGTCAACAATCATGCATTTCCAACCAAAGAAAATGAAACATACCATTGGGGGTAGTTGCAGTGAACTGTTCCTGCCAGTTGAGCTTGTGCGGCATCCCATTCATCTTTAGTTTTGAATGGTATGTGAGGAGCTGTATGATGAACCATCGTGAAAGTGCTCATCTAGAGAAAGAGCAAGAATTCAACCACATTTACAATTTTGACTAAAACTAAAATTTATGATGAGTATTAGAAGAAGATTCAAGAATTTTCAATAAAATGAAAGTGAATATGTTCAACATCCTATAGGAGACTGATGATGCTTATGAGAAAAAGAACAGTAACGATACCCAGAAGTGAAATCCCAGCCATGGTATCAACCAGAACTTAATCCATCCAATGAACCCTGTGTAGTATATGATCAAGGGCCATCCAATTGCCATGAAAGAAAACACGCATGCCAAGCTTATCTTGACCCTTTGTAGTTCAGATGGCCTGAACTTTTGCAAATCAAAGTGCCATATCAACCTAATAAAAAAACTCAAAGTCAAAAGCATAATAAAAGTTGAAGTAGCCTATAAGTCAGGCAGGACCATTGTCTTGTAGACATTAGTTCTCAGGATAATGATGTGGTAATCCATTCTACCAGTGACCAATAGACATCCAAGTCCGGAATAGACCATATCCTAGAATAAGTCCTCGCCGCATAACAACAGAAGCTTCAATTTCTTTTCTCCGTAATGGATGCCAAGCAGTATCTTCATTTAGCCTGCAGAAATTGAGAGAAGCAGGAGTTCATAACTAGAAAAATACTAAAGAATAGATAAAGTCATAAATGATACGATTGCATTTTAATCCATAACACATGTTATCATTTTCACTTATACCCAGACTTTCAGTTACAGTTCATATTTTTACATGTGTTTCACTTAATCCACTTTTCTGTCACAAACTGAAATTTGATCGAAGTAAACACCATGGAATTAAATATCAACATGTGTTGATTTTTTAACTTGTCAAAACAACATTGGAATCAATGTCGATATGGTAATTTGTTAACAAAAGATGATTTTTTGCCATATTACTACTGATATGATTCTAATTTAACAAAATTTTACCAACATGGGTTGATTTTTCAATTTACTGAAGTTTGATATGAATCAAAGTTGAACTCCTTGGTAAGCACAAATGGAAATAGTAAACACTGCAAATTTATGAAAACATTATAAACAATTCTAGTATATGCATAATGCAAAGATAGAATCCGTTATTATAGCCTTCAAAGGATGATGTTGGAATAGTTGTAATACACACATATAAATAAGAGAATCCTATAACCATAACCAATTGGTTTTAAGCTGGTCCTCTAAGATTGAACATGGCATCAAAATCAGTAGCAGTTTATTGGACCCAAGTCCCTAGACTCCTCACATCCATCTGATGTTTTAGAATGGCAACTAGTAATATAATAAAATTAATAAAAAGGTGTCCTGCACAAGTTGTAGGTAAGCTGAAAGACAGTATAAAAGCAAGAAAACAAAGGTTTCAAAAGAAAAAGCCCCCATAGAACATTTAGAAAGAAAAAAAGGAAGGGAAAAACCAAGAACAGCAATGGAGGATTACATGGAGGATGGTACACCAGATTTTCCTCCCAGGTCTTAATTTTATCCAACCTGCCCTTGCAGCCAACTTCTCCTATTTCTAATTCATGCTATCTATCTATCTATCTATATATATAGTGGTAATATTATAAGAGATAAACAAAAAATGATTTTATTGGGAATAGAGTAAGAGTTGCACCAATTGAAGATAAAATTGACTTAGATTGTTTAGTAATATCCTCAAGGAATTAAAAAATATACCGATTAGGAAAGAATAATTAATTAATGTAGAAAAACTAAAAGAAGTAGAGGAAGATTTTAAACTATTTGGTTAGAAATTGTAAAAAAAATATTTAAATTTATATAATTTAATTAAATATTTGACTATAAATAAAAATACATAAAGAAAAGAATTCATCTGACTGACCCACATAGTAGGATTATAGTTTGAACTGTTATTATTGTGCTCTGGAATAATCCTCAAGACTTAGATATAGAAAGAATTCTGTAAATATAGCTGTGTTGCAACATGTACATGAATAAGAAGTTACTTTTTGCTAAATTGGGGGGTTTCCTTCCATATATGCAAGAGTCGCAGACCCACAAAAGTAACAATATAGCATATTTAAGATGCCTTGTTGAACATGCCAATGGTTGGAGAAAATAGCAAGGAAGACAAAAGTAAGACCAGTTGACGGCAAATATCAAGTTATAGAAATATTCATAATCCATTCTTTTATGATGAATGGAGAGATAATTCAAACATAATAAAAAAAGGTGAAACAAAAAAACAATCATATACTGACATGTTTGTTTTGGCATGATGTCTGTCATGCTTAATTCGCCATGGTTCATAAGGATATATGAGGGGCAAAAAGGCAAGAGTTCCCACAATGTCTTCCAATAGTTTATTCTTCGAGAATGACTTGTGAGCACAATCATGACCTATGACAAAAAACTAAAGGAAAACTAAATGAAGACTTATTAAATCCCTAATTCACAGAAAACTAAGTAAACTAGCTGCGACTGAAAACATGAAATCTTTGAAAGGAGGAAAGGAAAACAGTGGGAAATAGAACCAAACTGACCCCAGTTATTGCGGTGCCAGTCCATGCCCAAGCAAATGGGAGCAAATACCATGGTGATTTTGAAATAAGTAGAATCCCAAGAGAATATGAAGCTACAGATATCAGAACAGACTTCCAAGCTTTCATGTCATCTATTTCAAAAACCTAATAGTGGAAAATTGGTCAGCAGGAAATTTATGGTAAAGGTAGAAACTTGACCATGAAATGTTGCTAGATACCTTTTTGGGTAGACCATCTATAATATTTTTTAATGTAACCTTTTCTGGAAGTGGCTCTCCAATTTGTGTAAAGCCATACTTTTCACACATCTCCTTTCGCTGTAGCGCATCACCTTGCAAAGTTGATAATGATGGAATAACTGCAGCACGTACAATTTTATTTTCTTTATTTTCGAATGTACTTTTGTGAAACTTCTTTTGTAGAAGATGAGTCTCCCATTTTCCATGGTATATGCCTGCTCAACAATAGAACACATGCGTCTCAATCTGGTTCGAACTAGACACGGGCAAGAAAATTTACGAGAAAAACTGACAAATTCATATACGTTGCAACAGTATTGTGTACTCTTACGAGGATGAGTAAATTCAAATGTCTAGCTTGCCTAGATTTTATCACCATTTGAATTCTACCCAATTTTTCTTGAATAGAGCACAAGTTGCCTTGGAAACCACGCAATAAAATCTATCTCTGCCGATGCAAATCCATGTTAATACTGTGCTCAAAGCTGCATTTAACTCCGGAAGTGCGCGGGAAGAGAAGAAAAAAGTGCTAAATCACTCAAATGAAACTCGAAGTTGACCATAAAGGACTTCAATCTTACACTCCAGTGGCGCAATCAACACCAAAGTGAAGACAATTTACCATACCTGGACCAACCAGCTGCCTCCCCCACGCCGACGTCCTCCTTGGAGGTCCCTGAACGCGCAATCGAATGAGCAAACCGAGAGGAGAAAAGAAGGTTCGTACCCGACAAATACAACAAAGGGATAGAGATAGTACGTGAAACCGGAAGACGGCGTCAATCCTGCAAGCCATCACCTGGCGTGGGAGGAGGAAGTCATCAGTTGTGGTGGGTTTACAGAGGAGCCAGCCACGAACTGGGATTGTGTGGATGAGAGTGGAGAGCAAGGATGAGATAGGGCGGACCACAGACACAATAGGCGGCGGCCGCCCACCACGCCACCAAGGAATGGAAGCCAATCCCAACTGCCTTCGGGCTAATATTCAATCACTGTGAGCACAGATGTAAATCGGGCTAGGGATTAAATTTGTCGGCTCGGTCGAATGAATATGTTTTTGTAGGTTTAAACCTTAAACTTCAATCATATCATTGACGTATTTTGTACAACTTTGTGATTGGACGAGGCCGTACTTTAATTGGAATTAACGTATATCTAATTTTTGACATATTATTTATATAAATGGCAAAAAAAAAAAACATGACCAGTTGTGGGAAAATTTTAACTTTGCAAAAAAAAAAATGATGATACATGTAGGAATCAATTCAAAAAATAAAAATGCATTGGCTTATATAATGCATGGGTATTTATTTTATAAAAATATTAGATTCAATTTATATTGTGAGTTTTATTTAAAATTGAACAAAAATATATAAAGATTAAAAGAATCCTTTGAAAATCAATTTGATTATACATGTAATCTCAAAATTATACATCTCATGGTTAATAGTTCCAAGAGGACAAAGAAAGATATGTTTTTTAAGTTGTCTTCGTTGTTTGAAAGAAGATTTTTCTAGGTTTTTTTCTTCGTTAGTCATTCTTACTATATTTGACATTTTTCCCGAATTTCCTATAAATATCTCGATGAATGTTATGATTTGTACATGTGTTTTAAATGGTTTTCTTAGAGTTCAACATGAAAGGAAAATTTTGACGGGAATTATGAAAATCTAGTGAATTTTACCTTACCAGTTGACAATTGATGTACAACGAGAATTTATGAATCTGAGAAATAGAAAAAAAATGAGAAAAAGGGAAATCATAGTATTCCTTCCATTTTTTTGTATTTATATCAATAGAAATAGAGAAAGAAAATTTCTTATCATTTTCTTTCATATTAAATAAAATATTTTTCATCATTTCTCACCATAGAAAATTATATTAACTTATAATATAATAAATAATATATAATTATCATTTTAGACATTATATATTACAATAAGGAGGAGAAGGTGGACGAGAAGAAAACAAGTGCATTCTAGACATTAAAGAGTGCAATCAGAGGAAGCTAAAAGAATGAGAAGTAATTTGTCTAAACGTCTCTTAAGGAGGTGTTAGTGTAGGTGAGAAAGTAAGGGAAAAAGAAATATAAGAAATTTTTTTTTTTCTTGTATTAGTGACATGTAGGAAACTTGGGGAATTACATTCCTTAGGTTTCTAATTTTTCTTCAAAGGAGAAAAAAAATTTCTCACCTCTAAGGTGAGAAAGCTTCAAAATTTGGCTAATTGCCTACTTGTGCCACTGTTTGCAATTGCTTGCCCACGTTATGCTTTGCCCTCTCTCACTCTTACCTACGCTTCAGCTCTCGCCTACTTCTGGTCTGACTCTTGTCGTCACCCTCGACTGTCCTCACCCTACCCTCTCTCGCTATCGCTTTGCCCTCACCCTTGCCTTTGCTCGTGTTTCACCATTTCCACTTTTGCTCATGTGTCGAGATTTTCACGCACGGCCACTCGCGCATGCACATGCTTTCACCACCCTCGCCTTCGCCCGTTGCACATGGTCGCACTCACTTGTGCATGTGCACACCCTCGCCGCCCTCACCCAACCTTGCCTTCACCCATTACACATGGCCGCTCTTGCTCATGCATGCACACACCCTCATCACCCTCTTGCCTTCAATAAGAGGCTCTATTTTATGAAATTAAGGGGTTGAGAAAAGCTATCTATTACAAATATAATTTATGCTATTAGGCTATGATCTGTATCATCAACCTGTTATTAGGCTATGATCGATTTCATTAACCTACGAGAATCATCATGGGTTTTTGTTGGAATCATTCTTGTTACGTGGGAAAGATAAAGAAGTTGAATTATTTAAAATTTATTTGTATTTTAACATTGTAACGTTTTATTTCATTTGGTATGTTGTAATATTTAAGATATTTCAATAAAATATATTAAATTTTCAAAAATATTGTAATTTTTTTATAAATTAATTAACACATAGATATTGTTAATAATAATATTTGCATTTTATTATTATATTAAAAAATCTATTAAAGTATAAAAATATTTATTTATAATTTGTATTACTTTACTTCGTTCAATTTCTAAACATATACTATAACACCTTCAAATTTTTGAAATTTTTCAATATTTTCTGAACTTTCTTAATGTACACTAATACTTTCAAATTTTCTGAATTTCTAAAACTTTCTCCAATTTTCTATTACTCTCATTTTCTAAATTTTCCTAAACTTTACGGTACCACTAACACCCTTAAGCATAATAAAGACAAAGGACATTGTCCGGCCTTCGGTAATTAATATTCTTCGGTCTCTTAAGAAGCTTTTGAAGAAAGAAATAATCAGATGTTGTTTGTATTTTATTCTAATCTTGTTATTTTTGTATTTCCTTTTCTCCTCTTAAGCTTTCAGTCGAGATACCTTCTTACAATATTTATCAATCATCTATCGAAAGAATAAGAAGGAAACATAGAAAACCTTTAAAGACCACCAATTACTAACTACTTGTAGCCACCAGTCCTTCCGAGAACCGAACCAGCAGAAGCTCCTCGTTCACCATGCGCCTTGCCACTGCACCTGCCAATGCTACCTTGAGATTTGGGTCTCTCGTCAGAAGCTCCACGTACTCCTCCAACCCATCGTTGGAGATTGGCCGGCTATGGAACGTGGATGACGATCTCCTACTGTTATGACCACTAGTACTGCTATTCGATCTTACTGTTTGTTGTCCTCCACCTCGTTGAATCTCAAAAGACCAGGTGTTGTGCCGAGTCTTGTTGTAGTGGCTGCCCATCAATCGGACCCATTAATTATTTGAAGAAACGATGCCATGGTTAATGCTCACCTTCGTAGGTGGCCTTCACCTTGGCATCTTTCCACCTACATATATAAACAATTCATTCTAGCTACCTTACTTGATTTGGTCGACTATTGAATATCGATTAAACTACCTTTTCTTTCCATAATGGAAGTACTTTTTTCATTTTCTAATTAGCATTGAATCTTTGATTATAAATTGGGTTCAAAATCTATGGTAATAATAAAGTTAAGTATAGATAAACACACACACACACACACACCTTCTTCTTGACAGGGCAGTTCAGTGCTATGGCACACTTGTAATGAGCTCTAGCAAATGGATTAGCCTTGGTTATCTTCTGTCTATACTTTCTCCACTAATACCCATTGTTAACGATCTAAATTCCAAAAGCATGGTTACAAGAGCTAAATCTAGAGACATTAATTAATTTCCCATGAATCTTAATTAATTACCAAGAACTCCTACAGATTAGCTAGTAAGATTAAGAAGATATATATATGTGTAGACATGCTCATACACTTAGGAGGTTAGTGTTTGCAGATGTGTCCATCTCAATCAAAACCTACGTCTTGGTTGACTTGAAAGCTTCGGTTTCTTGTTCCTTGATCGATCCTTGGCCATAAGAGGCCAACCAACATCCTCTACTATCATTCTTACACAAGCTTGGAGAGTATTGTAGTGGTTGCTTATGATTTGTTAGTATATTTGGGTTTATATGTTGCCTTATTTTGTGAATCTTTTGTAATTATTACTTGTCATTGTTTGTAACAACCATGTGGTTAGCGTGACCTAATTGTATTTCCTTTCAGAGAGAGAAGCTTCTGGACGGACTTGCTGTACTATAAATTTGTGATTCATCTTAATGGAATATACATTAGATTACAGATTCAACAATCTCTCCTTATACCTCATCTACTCCTTTGTTTCCTCTTCACTACCATCGATTATTCAAAGTTGGTATCAAAGCTTCTGGGTGTCTCCTCTCTTGAGAATGTCAACAACATCCTCTCCAACTATTTCTGCTCTCTCCAATGCTTTTGTTTCAAATCCAGTGAATCTATCAACTATTATCCCCATCAAACTTAACAAGGAGAACTATATCATTTGGAGAGCATCTTTCGTGGCTCTACTCAATGGCCACAACCTTATGGGATATATCAATAGATCTTATCATTGTCCTGGAAGTGGTGACTTAACCAATGACAATGTAGTTGCTTGGCATCAACAAGACCAATTGTTGGTCAATTGGCTATTTTCTTCTTTATCTCTTCTTATTTTATCACAGGTAGCAAGTTAGACCACTTCAGTTGAAGTCTAGAAAACCCTAGAGAGGATATATGCCTCAAGATCTAAGGTCAGGATTTTGCAAATCAAATTCGATATGTAGACACTCAAGAAAGGGAATCGGTCAAATGAGTGAATATATCGTGCATGCCACATCTCTTGTTGATACACTTGCTGTATCTGGCTCACCACTTTTGGAAGAAGAAATTGCCTTATATGTTCTTGATGGCTTGGGAATGGAATATGAATCCCTGGTAACTAATATAACTACTCAATCTTCAACTATATCTCTTTCAGATCTGCAAAGTCTACTTATGAATCATAAAATTTCATAATCCTGCTCTTATGATTACCAATTTTACTACAAATTTTGGAAATTGATACAAAACACTAAATGTGGAGGACAAGGTAGAGGTCAAGCTAACGGTGGAAGAGGAGGAAGCAGATTCAATTCAAACAACAAAATTCAATGCCAAATATGTAATAAAACAGGGCACTCAACCATAAATTGTAATATACAAAATTTTGCCCCAACAAAAACTCCTCCCAATGCAAATTATGCATATTGCGGTGATACTGTTATAGAAGCATCAATGTGGTACCTGGATTCAAGTTCCACTCACCATGTTACTAATGATGTGAGTAGCTTGACTATTGCAATCCCTTATGCAAGAATAGATACTTTATTAGTGGGAAATGACAATGCACTTCTTATAACACACACACAGGCTACTACTCTACCAACAAATTACAATAATGCTTT
This sequence comes from Cymodocea nodosa, assembly GCA_036874045.1. Classification (NCBI taxonomy): domain Eukaryota; kingdom Viridiplantae; phylum Streptophyta; class Magnoliopsida; order Alismatales; family Cymodoceaceae; genus Cymodocea; species Cymodocea nodosa. Next base: position 19,565,446 of record CM072339.1, on the reverse strand, counting down.
ACTTAGAGACATTTTAGTTGTACTAGAAATCAAGAAAAACTTATTATTTGTCTATCACTTTTGTAACGATAATTCTCTCAATATTGAATTTGATGATTTTAGTTTTTCCATTAAGGATAGACGAGCGGACCTACAAGTGTGTTGTTTTGTCTTTTTTTAGATTGTTGTACTTCTATATTTAATTTTTAATTTACTATAAGTGCACAATCTCTTGTCGAAGAAAATAGTAAATATAGGTTGATCCTAAAAGGAGTAATGCCTATTAATTCTATACTTCAGTAAACACTTTTAATTAATTACTAACTTTCAGGCTAAAATTTAACTAAGAGTTTTATATAATTATAAACTTATTGATCTAAAGAGGATATTCATTAAGTTTGCTCAAATTATACAAAGTACCTCATAATGTTTGTACAAACTTTATGAACAGATGCAATGAAATTAGATTAAACTTTAAACTCTATGAATGGAATTTAAATTGTTAACATCAAATCAAGCTAAGGATATCATAAAAGATGTAAATAATAATTTCCTAAATTTAAGACTCAAACAAATAAAAAGATAAACGTTATCTCTATTAAATAAATAAATAAATAAATTCACAAACATAGACATTACAATAACATATGAGTTCCTTCACTTCATGTTTAGATTTACGATATAAATAATCACTATTTTGAATTACAAACTTAAGAATGCACAAACTCAAGTAATGCAATCACTAACCAAATAATCGACTTAACACTATTTCTGCTCATTTACTTTGAATCCAAAGAAGCTTTCGTTAGTAAGAGAAGCCTCCAACACTCTTCTTAGTGCAACAGTTATTCACTTGGTAAATCAGCCTCCACACGAGATGCTACAAACCTAACCTTGCTTGTCGAAAGACGAAAATAACTAAACATAAAGAGATAGTGGCTTAGTGATCTAGTGACTAATGACAGATTTCAAAGAAGAACTACGACTAGATGGTTCTTCTCATTGTTCATCTCCTTTTATACGTTACTTCCAGCAACTGCTACTTGTTCCACGTTCTTCCACTTGTAGCACTTATACTCCATGATTTACATAGTCAACCTCTACCTAATATTATTTCAAATAATTTAAAAATTTGTTGCGGAAGAAAATTGTATACACTCATAAAATCAAAAAGTTCTTATAACAATTGCTAATCGTTTTGCCAATAAATTGTTCCATAATCATTTAAATAAAACACATGTGATAACTTAAAATATCACATGATAGCTACAATGAAAGGATGAATAGCTGAACTCTACGAACTTCTTTGTATAGTTTAGCCAAACTAGACGATGTAGTCCATAAGGTTCATTTAAACCTTACAAACTATAGTTTGTAGCATTTGTACTTTAATAATTACGACTTCTATTCTCATATTTCTATGGTTTCAAACGTCTTAGCTAGATTTGCCATAATTCTAATTAAATTCTAATATCTTAGTACATTTTAAAGGTTAATTAATCATTATCTTGTTTATCTATTTTTAATAATAATTCTTCCTAATAGTGAGAATAATTCTTTTATTCTTTTATAAATTAACCTCTACAAACTTTAAAATAATTTGTCTAAACATGTGTCAAGGTCTAGCTAACAATAGAGCATCACTTTATCAAGTGGTGTTGAAGAAACAAGAACGAAGGGCTGAAACTTTTACTACTATGAGGGTATCGATAGACGTGTGGCACTCAAGATTAGGCCTCTCACATTTCAAGAAAACTAAGGCCATAGTTTCTTTGAAATGTTTATCTGTTGTAGTTAATAAACTGAATTTCTATAATTTCTGTTGCTTTGGCAAAAGCATGAACGTCCTTTTGATTATAGTTTTACAAAAATTTCTGAACCACTTGCACTTATTTACTATGATATGTGAGGGCCAAGTCTCATCCAATATAAAGAAGGTTTTCAATACTATATATACTTCATTAATGCAAGTTCCAGATACATATGGATTTATCCTTTTAACATGTAAATCTGAAGCATTTGAGATGCTTATCCATTTTAAAACACAGATTGAAAAGTAATTGGGTAAGAATATCAAAAGTCCTTGAAAGTGACAATGGTAGTAAATATTTGACATTTCGCAATTATCTTGAAGCAAATGACATTCAATATCATTTTTCTTGCCCATAGACTCATGAGCAAAATGGTTGTGCAGAACGGAAGTATTTGAAAGCAAATGCTATCCAAATCTATAGCCTTACCTTCGTCATAAATTCAATTACAAAACCTCTCCATATATTTCCTTAGGATATGCTCCTACTCAAAAAGGATATATATGCTACTCTCCTTAGCACAAGCATTCTTACATTTCCAGGAATGTAATCTTTAACGAAAATGACTTCTCTTTAAATACTCAACTCAATGGAGTTATTTCTGGTGTAGTGCAAAACAATCAAGAAACATCTATACCTCTATAGGTTCCCTTATGTTCTCCTCCATCTTAGGAACAATAAGACCATGGAGAATCTAAAGCTACTTTAGAAAATTCTAAAAACAAGAGTCATTGCCTAATAATGACGCTACAAGTTTCAAGAATATCTCTGAAAGTTCTGGAGATGAATCGACCACCATTGCTGCATTAGATATTTCTAGCATTGCAAGCTCGATAGTTCATGATCGACCAACAACACAGGCACCAAGAGGTATATTTAAACCTAACCTTGAGTATGCATTATATGCTAATGGGTCTCGTAGTGTACCATCAATTGTTTCTCAAGCCCTTTAAGACAATTGTTGAAGAGAGGCGATACAACTAGAGTACAATGCTTTGCTACATAATACTACATGGATATTAGTACCTCCACCACACAATGCCTATATTGTAGGAAGCAAATGGATTTACAAAGTCAAGGAAAAATCAAATGGAATAATTGATTGTTTCAAGGCAAGATTTGTTGTTCAAGGTTTCTCCTAAAAATATGGGATGAATTATAAGAAAACATACAGCCATGTTATCAAACTGTAACAATTAGATTGACGCTTAGTCATGTTTTCAACAATAATTGGGTATTGAAACAATTAGATGTTTTAAATGCCTTTTTATATGGTAACATTGAGGAAGAAATCTATATGAGGCAACCACTTTGTTGACTTTATAAATCTTGATTTTCTTCACTATGTTTGCAAACTTCAACGATCATTGTGTGAATTAAAATAGGCACCGAGAATGTAGTTTAATAGATTACATCATTTTCTTCTACAACATGGTTTTCATGATTCCAAATGTAAAGTTTCATTATTTATCTAGAAAACTACAACTTCCATCACATATATTTTGATTTATGTGGATAATATAATAATAATAGGATCAAACTTAGATGATGTGCAACATATAGTTGCTACCTTGAGCAAATCATTTACTGTCAAAGATTTGGGTGACATTCACTATTTTCTTGGTGTGAAAGTTTGGCAAACATTGTAGCAATTACATTTATCTCACACTAAATGTTTAGTTGATAAATTAAAACAATTCAAGCTAGAAGGAATCAAGCCTTGCAAAACACCAATGTCAACATTTGGAAAGCTCACCAAGACTAATTGGGACATCCTTAAGGGACTGTTAGTATACATTGGAAAGTTTAGATGGAAAATAAATGAAAAGTTCAGAAGAAAAGAAAATAGAATGTCTAGAATGTCAAAATTCCTATAGGGGTTTAGTATACCTACCAAAAAGTTCAGAAAGTAAGAATTCCCATGGGAATTTAGTGCACGTTAGAATATTCAAAAATTAAAAAAGTAATAAAATAAATTGTAAATACTACCTAAAATTGTGTAATTGATACATTAATATGAAACTTCAGTTAAACAAATATTATTATTATTATATTGTAAGTATTTAATTAAATGAAATTACTTAATTTAATTAATTTTTTAGTCTAAAGATACAAAGTATTCAAAGTATTACAACATGAATGTAAAGACTAGTCTAAAGATACAAAGCATTCTACTTATTACAACATCCATATAATAAATAATCCAAAGGTATAATATAAATGGACTTAAATAGTCCTTCCATCCAAATTACCATCATCATATCTTCACACATCTTATCAGCTATTTCTTTTCATTGTTCTTGACTCGTTCCAACTTGTGAATGTTCATCCATATGTACCTCTCCACTTGGTTGTATATCATTAGTAATATTTAATTCTTCTAACTCATCTTGCAAATCTTCAAGTAAATCTTTAGTATCAGCCATTCAAATGAAATTGTAAAGTAAAAAATATGCAATCACAATCTTCACTTGTGTTTTATATGAATATGGCATTTGACCTCGTAAGATTGAAAAATGATATTTCACAACTCCAAATGTATGCTTAATGATTATTCTTAGTTGTGAATACCTGTAGTTAAAATTTTCTACAACATTACTAGGAAGTCTATCATTAACATAATTAGATAAGTGATAGTGTACACCTCAAAATGGGCAAATATACACTGGTCGATTAGGATATCCAACATCTATCAAGTAAAACTTACCCATATAAGAATAGAAATTAGTATAATAATGTACTTATTACTTGAAAATATATTAATTGCATTTACCTAGAGGAACTTGGAAACCATTAGGTTTATTAATTACATTTTGAAGGATTCAAGCATCAACTGCTGATCCTTCCCAACCAGTTAAAATATATGTAAATATCATATCAAAATTACATGCTACTATTACATTTTGAGACAATTCACCTTTCCTATTTCTAAATCTAGTTATTTCTTGTCCAAAGATAGTTGCTTTGATATGAGTACCATCAATAGCTCTAATGCAATCCTGTTAGTGCACATTAAACATCATTTAATCTTATTTTAAATAATGTAAAAAAAGGAAGTACATTACAAAAGTGAATACATACCTTAAAATAAGGATAAATATTTACATCATCTTCAATTCGACTTGGTGTTGAAGATGAAGGTCTTGCTATAAGCACATGATGTAGACGTATTATAACATTTAATACTTCATTAAAGTATTTGCTAACACTCCAACTTGAATGACTAAATTGTTTAATTGTTACTCCGTACCTTTGATTTTGCCCTACTATGACAAAGAACATGGCAAATTTCTCCTTTACACTAATGTTGTTGGTATTAGCAATAACTCCATTTTTCATTAAATTACAAAAACTTTTAAACACACTTTAACTTATTCTGTAAATTTTACGACAATTGTAAGCTTGATGAGGTTGAGAAGGATCTAGTAATCTCTTGATGTAATCTGTTCCTTCTTTACTATATATACGACTTGTGTTATTGTATAGTAATGGTGATGTACTTGCCATTTTTGCTAAAATTATCCATGACGTAAATTGACGTAGTCACTGTTTGGGTTTTGTTAACTTCTATTTTTAAACTTGCTTATATCAATAATTTCTTTTAGAAGTAAACAAACAACCTTTCACACAAATTAGATATTAATTCTAATTTGTATTTTAATTGCAAGTGCACAATGTATATTGTATTTGTGTGCAAGCACAAGTCAATCCCAAAGAGATTGAGTAAGAATTGTGTATTGTTCCGATTTTTATATTGAAGTATAAATGTGTTCAGTAAGCACTCCATTGAGTTACAGTTAACACAACAGACCTAGTTCATGGAGTTATGGCTAACTCAATGGACTAACATTGTGAACTTAAGTTAACTCCACGAGCCTAATTTTTCCAGTTGAATATTGTTAATTACAAAGGAATTCGGCCAACCATTGGGCGGTTCCACAGATTATAAATAACATCAATTAAACTCTTTAATGTTAGTTAATATTAAATTTATCATTAAACACTACTAACATTTAGATATTTCAAACAGTAACCATTAAAATCTTTAAGTACCTAGAACGAATCAATTTCAGTAAACTATAAAACTATTTTCTATTTTCTAAATCAAACAAACATAAAACATTCACAATACTGACAATGATAACATTAATCACGATACAAAACAAACAATACAACACTTAAATGCTAAATGTAAACACAGATAATTTGTTGTTTTTGGTATTTTTGTTTTGATATGTTCTTGAAGATGAATGAAAGGTGAAATGTAAAAATCTCTATCGACAGTAAAAACTTTTGTCACTACATGCGACGCGATTATACCATTGAAAACTTAATCACTTACAATCATACCTCCTCTCCCTATAGAATCGCGAGTCTAGAATTGTAAGATGATCTCTTCTTCAGCATACTGACATCAACCTGAAACCAAGGCTAGAAGCTTTACGATCTCCTGAGATATGAGTCGGTGCTTGGTGAAAATGGCTTCCCTTCCTGCAACGCAATCACTCCTCACAGTGGTTGTCAGGCACCATGTTTGGCTCGAAATCAACCCGACATCAGGAAAGTATTCTCACAAACCTCCAATGGTTGGTGATTTTAGTGGTGATGTGGAGCTTCAAGGAACTTCCGACACTTCCTACAGTTAGTGCGGTCCTCCACCACCCTACACACACTATTTTTCTTCATCTTTTATATTTCTTACAGTAGTAACTGCTTCTGCTTAGATGATCGATTGAATTTCCTTCATTCATATAAACGATGGTGATTTCTTCTTAATTCCATGAATAAATTCCTACGTGATACGTGCAATCGTGGTTTTCCTTCGAATGTCCTATTTCTACAACTGCTACAGTGGCATATTAGAAAATAAATGGTCCGTGGAGTTATAGATAACTCAACGAACTTACTTCGTTGATTTAACTATAAAACACATGCAATAAAGAAATAACTAGTTTAAATGTTTCAGATACTTACAAATCTAACTATCTGATGCCTAGATACATTTTGGATAGTTAACAAATAACTTACTGAACATTCACTTAAGTCATACATTATGGTTTCAACACGTGTACTTTGGGAAATAATAAAATATTCTTTAAGCATTTAAAACATAACTGTCTGGTACATTAAACATAACTCTCCGAATTAACAGAAAATTTGAATACTTAAGAATTTCACAGCCTACAATTCACCGACAGTTCAGAAATGTACTAAATTAACGCTAATATCCTGAAATTATGCAAATTCTTTCATTAACGCATATAATAGTGCAATTATAACATAATGGCTTAATTCTTATATGATAAACTAAATATTATACAATTAACCATCATTTAACCGTTAATATTATGCACATTTTCATTCTAAATAGTCACCTTTTTTTATCTACTTCTTCTTCATCTAGTAGGAATGAAATTGCATTATCAATTGTAGTAGTAAACATGTCACTGAGATTCATCCTCACCTACAAGATAATAAGAATATTATGAATTTATCATTTCACATTTCAATATATAAAAGACATTTCACATTTCTAAGAAAATAAAAGAGATTCAACGTTTCAACTAATAAAAAGCATTTTACATTTCATAATGATAAGTCATTTCACATTTCAATATATAATATCCATTTTACATTTCATCCATATATGACATTCCACAAAAAAATTTCATTCATAAAAGATTACATTCACGAAAACACATCATTAATGAAAGAAGTTCAAGATTGGAAAGAAAGTGAATTTATGCACAAAACAAACATTTCATCCATTGTAACCACATGCTCACTTACTAAACCTCAACCATCCATAACTCATTTTTGTTGGTAAACTTAAGAACATTTTACAGAATTCTAGCTTTTGGAATAGTTTCATAGCTTCATATTGTTCTTTTGTAGAAAGGCCTTCAATTTGAAGTAACATTACAACAACATGATCTAAATAATTTTCAATCTTTTCTTTAATATCAACCAACCTGCTTTGTACTTCAACCAACCTTTCCTATACATCAACTAATTTTTTTTGTGCATCAACCAACTCTTTAAATTGTTCGTTCCATGTAGCTTGACTTTGTTGATTTGTTTCACACATATGCATAATGGCTTTTGATGTATTTTTAAATGAATCTGCTATGATTTAATGGGACACTACATGAGGTCTTGCTCATCTTTTCCTCTTCTCAATTGCCACCCTTGAACTTCCTCTTGATGGAGGTAAATTAGAATCCATGTCCATTGTTTCCTGAGTGGTATTTAAAGTGTTCAATTCCACATCCTGTGTGTTTAGTACAACCTCTACCTCATCACATTGTTTAACCATATTCTAAATGGCCATACTACCTTCAAATATTTGTTGCAATTGCTCAAATATGAAGTATAGTTTGCCTTTTGTAGCTTTCACACTCTAGATGTGCCTATAAAAAGAAAATTATAGTCAAAAAGGAAAAAGATAAAAATTATAATATTTTATAAGTCATAAGTGATTTAAAAACTAACCTTAACGAACTCCTTCCAAGTCTCATCATCAATGTCAATGTAGCCTTGGATGAAATTCCAACCCCATCCACTCTGGTTGGCAATTTTGGAGTAATTTTGATACATTAGTCGCCAAGTTTTTAAGCGACTTTTTACATTCTTCCTTGTGATACTTGTGTTTCTTCTAGTATTGTATTTTTCAATTACTTCATCTTAAGTGCTACCTTTGATTTTTCCATCATGAGTTTTCTTATTTCCTTCGTTTAATAATTCTACTAAAATATCTAAGAAATATGCATCTGCTTCAGTATTCCAACTAATGTAACTTCTACCTCCACCTGTCATTCCCTTATCAGGAGTACTCATTTTTTACACAAGCATAGTTTCAACAATTATAATAAAACATATGGAATAACAACAATAATAAAAATATTCATATGCATTTGCAAATACTATTACATTTACAATTTAAAAAAATTAACATAACCCATTTTAAAAAAACAAACATCAAAAGGAAAATGTGCTCAAAAACCATTTAATCAAAAGGATTGTTGTTAAGACTAACAAACATCAATGGTAGAAAAGACAAAAAAGACAAAAAATCCAATAGAACATGAAAATCACAAGGTAGTACTGTCCATTGCTATACAAGATATTACTATGAGTGAGAATGCTTCTTCAGATATTATAATTTCTAGAGATGTGTTGTGGATTATCAATGTTTTATAGAAGACCACTCATGGATATGTAGTAGCTTCATTCTTAGATACTTGTCAACAAGATATTGTCAAGATACATAGGAGTACTTTCAAATTTACAATCTAAGAAACATGTCTCCTTAAGTAGTTCTAGTGTATATCCTAAGATGCTCAATCTTAGTGATCCTTGTAGAATTGCTACTTATCAAGAAGATATTATCAACATATACAATTAAAAATAATAAATCCACTAGTCATCTTTATTTGAAACACTGATTGTCCATGACAACCTTCCTAAATTTTTTAAACCATATTTCTAAACTCTATTTCAAGCCATAAATTACTATCCTAGGTAAGAAAACATGGTTCTCCTCCTCTACCTAAGCAATATACATTGGGCATTGGTCCATAAAGCACTTAATCAATCAAATTATTGCTTTCCCATGTTGGGTAACAGTTTTGAGGTAACTAACAAGTACTATAAAGCCAATTAGAACGTACATGTCCACATATATATATATATATATGTACATTATTTTTGTATTCTGGAGGTAGTTATTTAATCAAGGAACAAATTAGTTAATTAGAACTGAAAGTAAGGAAGCATGATTTCGATTTCGATTACACGAACATGATGACCAGGCACAGATATTGAACTTAATGAAGCCATTTTGACAAATAGTTGTTAAAGATCCACAAACAATTATGGACTATTTTTCTTTTATTTCCTACCAATGAACAGTAATACAAAGAATGAAATGGTCAAGGTTGATGGGGTGATTGCAAGAGGAAACAATAATTTGTAGAAATAACAATGGTGAATGCAGATGTTGCAATATACAAAATCTGTACAAACAACAAGCAGAAATTCTGAATGTAGTGACAAAGTTCATTACCTATAGATGTTGCGATAGGGTTGATCGGGTGACTATAATGACGACGACAATGAGCGGCGATCCGTTGAATGTTGATAGAGATTGACGGTCAGGCCAACTATGTTGCGAGCTGTTGAAGAAAGCTTCAATGAACAACGAAAGAACGACAAGCGAAAATGGTTTTCGGTGCTATGTGAGGTTTCGGTGCTGCATGAGGTTTCGATGATGCGCGAGGTTTTAGTGTTGCGTGAGGTTTTTTGGGAGCGTGAGGTTTCGGTGCTGCGCGAGGATTCAATGGTGTGCGAGATTTCGATGGTGGTGTGCGAGGTTTTGGCAGTGCTGCGCAAGGTTTTAGGGGTGCGCTAGGTTTCAGTGCTGCGCGAGGATTCAACGATGCACAAGGTTTCGGTGGTGCTGCGTGAGGTTTCGACAATGCGCGAGGTTTCAATGTTACACGAGGTTTCAATGGTGCACGATGTTTTGGTGCTGTGCGACGAGGATTCATGGGTTTGCAGGTGGGAAAGCAACCGAAGGAAATGGAAAATAAAGGTTTTATATGGACAGAAATTATTTGAATTCCTTTTCATCAATTGTTGTACACACTAACAACTTACAAAAGTAAAGTTTAAACTTTTTTTTCCTTTCTATGAATTCCTATATGCACTAACCTCCCCTAAAGATCCAACAGAATTTCATAGCCTAGTTATCACCCTCCAATATCTATGCATCACAAGGCTGGATATTTCCTACTCTATAAGTAAAGTCTATTAATTCATGAACCAACCAACATCTGAACATGTTAAAGCTGCAAAGAGAATTATGAGGTATCTCAAATCTACTATTAACTATGGCTTGTCTTATGCAAGAACAAAACCAACATCTTTACAAGCCTTTAATGATGCTACGACTCTCACCACATTTAGCGATGTTGATTGGGGGGTGGGGGGTGATCTCGTTGATCACTATTCTTTGGTCCAAATCCCATATCTTGATGTTCAAGAAAGTAGCTAGTTGTTTCCTTGTCTAGTATAGAAGTTAAGTTCCACGCACTTGTTCTTGTAGCTTATGAAATTCTCTAGTTAAGGATGCTACTAGATGAATTACAAATTATCTCCTCCACTCCTATCATATGGTGTGACAATATAAGTGTTATTTACCTTACAGTTAATCTTGTTCAACATGCTCAAACGAAGTACAATAATATCAATTTACATTTCATTCACGACCATATAAGAAAGCAGCATTTTGAAGTAAACTTACTATATTCCATGTCAAGAGTAGGTTGCTGATCTATTTACTAAAGCTATTGGAACTTTTACATTTCATCAATTCTGTGCCAAACTTTCTCTTCGTTCCCCTCCTTCAGCTTGAGGGGGGATGTTAGTATATTTGGGTTTATATGTTGCCTTGTTTTGTGAATCTTTTGTAATTATTACTTGTCATTGTTTGTAACAACTATATGGTAGACAATCATGCGGTTGGTGTGGCCTAATCGTATTTCCTTCTAGACTGAGAAATTTTTAGATGAACTTGTTGTACTATAAATTTGTGATTCATCTTAATTGAATAAATATTAGATTACAGATTCAACACTCTCTCCTCATATATATGGCATTCTTGTTTCCTCTTCACTTTGGTGTTAATCTTATTTTGGAGTTTCCTATTCTTTATGGACAATCTTTCCAACTCTGCCTCCGTTTTCTTCACCTTACAGCATGCACAACCTAATAATACAAATCCATATGCTAGTTAATTCAGCCAAATTAACCAAGCGATTGTACATATATATATATAGAGAGAGAGAGAACTCATATGTACTGCTTGCTTCCAAAAGAACTAATGATACACTTGCCCGCGAATTACCTTGTCTTTATGAGAATCAACTGTACCACTCTCTAACATCTTCGCGATGGACACTTTCGATCTAGTTGGGTTTTCTAGTTTGGAAGAGAAGTCATTCAAATTAGAAATATTTATATAAACTCACATCAGAATTAAATTAGGAAGATAGAGATGGGCCATCGGCAATTGACATCAGCAGATAATGTTTGAGACGAATCTTCCTTTAACCGTATGCGAAGCCGAGGCTGGAGGTTAGTTGATGACTGGACCAGGGATTGTGGAAGATGTGACAGATGCATACAATCCCATATGACATCACCATATATACGAAGGACACGAAATTAATCTTGTCTGTGTGAGTGATGGAGAAGATCTCATGTTTAAAATACACGACGAATGTATTAACTTCGAAAAAAAGACTTGCGTTGAAAGCGATTCAACGCCATTGCATGCATGCAATGACGTGAGCACGGATGTTCTTATCAATCACAATACAATACATGATTGAGAATTAAATAAATGCCCGTGATAAACGAATATTAATGGAAATATATAGAAAATTAATTACGACAGAAGATTCCCTCCCAGGATTACTCGTCCAGCAGACCCATGGTTTCTTCAAACGAAAGCCGTGAGGACTTTTGAAGTCTGTGTTCCTCCTGCTACAAACCAAGAACAAAAATATACAGGAGCTAAGAAATTTTAGCTCTTCAATCTAAATATCGGAGGTTTTCCTATTGAATTAAAATTCATGTCGTCCTTCCTAATGATGATATACCATGTGTTTGATGCAGGCAACATGAATAAATTAATCCGAAACACACACACACACACACACACACACACACACACACACATATATATAAGAATGCTAGCTAACCTCAAACACACACACACACACATATATAAGAATGCTAGCTAACCTCAAACATCGTTCTTTTATTTATTTATTTGGTAATGTCTGGAATACAATAATTTGGGTTTGGACGATTGTCGTTCGATCGACCCGGACTGAAACATGAAACTAACGTTTCCATCATTTAACTTTGTTTATTATAGATCGGATAACTTTGTTTAATATTTAACGAACAAAATTTTCAGCTTTCCCGTCTCTTATCTTACTTATACATAAATCATTTAAAAATAACCTTATTTCATAAAAATTAATAATTTAAAATATTCTCACTTATAGCCAATTAAAAGCGCTATTTCCGCGTAATTTCTCGGTCATAAACATCACCATCGATCAATCAACCCAACCACCGATCAAAGTCCAACACGTAAGTACGTACGTAGCCAATCATGATTAAGGAGAACAAGTGATCATCAACCTAACCAAACTAACCCCGCCCCCACCGCTATTGAATCGTACGATATTAATTAATTTGGAGCGCCGTAGTAGAATACTCGCACTGGGACTAATTAAACGAGAATATTGGAGATTAATTCAGACTAACTTCCATCGATCGACACACGACCTGATTCGATTCCCAGCGGGACTTGAAGCACGTGGTGGCTGACTTTTCCGCCGACTGGTGCCGCGGTCAGTCGGGCGCACATGAATGCCTGTAGTTCGATATATCTGCGAAACTTCCCGTACGTACGCACGAGCTTGGGCCCACTTGATAATCTTAATTGCACACGCTACATGAACGTTGGGGTGATAAATTATATTAGTGGATGTTGTATGTTAGAAAATTTCGTAGTCAAAGTTTTCTTCGTGGCTATTCCCCAACCTTAGAAAAAAAATTAATTCTCTTTTTCTATCTTCTCCCTTTTCATCGGTTATCTCCGAGACGATCGGTTTCTGTGCCATCGAAAGCGGTTTTTCCAAGTTAGAGAGAGAGAGAGAGAATATATATAGTGAAATATTTCATCATAAAATTAATTAGTAATACAAATAAAAATTTATCATATATTTTTTGAAGTCTCATTTTTCACATTCATTACCGTAAGATTTTTAATATTCTCCAACGCGTATTTATGACTTATTTGAAACTTATAAGTATTTTATAAGTAAATGTGTATGAACTTGCTTTGATACTGTATAAAATATTTTGTCTCAAAATTAATTAATAACAAATGTAGAAATCTATCATGTATTATTTTTACTTTCATTGATATAATAATTTTTATACTCTTTCTCACTGTGACCTATTTTAAATCTATGATTGCCTTACAAGTGCGTGCACGTGAATTTACTTTAATACCATATAAAATATTTTATTTCAAAATTATTTGATAATAAGTAAAACGATCCATCGACCACATATTAACTTACATTTAGAACTTTTTACACACACATATATAGAATTTATTTCACTGGAAGATTATTATAAATACAAGTAAAATACATGTGGAATATATATTCTACATGAATCATATATGCATATTATTTTCTACATTTTTCATGTTTTATCTCTCTGTTCTCGCACACCTCTTTCTTATTTTTCTCATCTATGTCCTCCCATCTTCTTCCATTATTTTCTTTCGTAGCAGATGCAGATATTTTTATGGGCGAAGTATAATTAAAATATACTTTAAATATATATATATAAATAATAAAAAATTAAAAAGTTCTTAAAAGATTTTACGAGCAACGAAGGAGTTTATTCTCTTGCAGATTAATATTTTTTTCTCTTGCAGTAACGAAGGAGTTGTACTTGCAACGATATCGGATCATCGGATGGCCTTGCGTGCCACCGTGCAAAGAAGAAGAAATTGATAGGCCTCGCCTGGTGTATTGTTGATCGACGTCACACCTTTTGTAAATTCAAACCAGATGTATTATCTTCCACTGGGGGTATTGTACGTTCTAAATGATTCTTCCCGAGAGTGCATTCACCAGTGCTGCTGTGAAGCCCGGGTCCTTGGCCAAAGAAGACGTCATCTGCTCCACCAAATGCATTTTGAATTCTGGACACTGTCGATCAACTACTCCTTCAGGGCCCAGGGGTGGTGTTTCTCCCTGTGTGATGATCTTGGGGATGATGGTATGATCGCTAGTGTTTGGGTGGTTGTGCTCTCCTTCGTAAGTTGCAACCAGTATCGATCTATCCTCCACACTTTGTTGTACCTAACGAATGAGAAACACACGCACACACACATATATATGTGGTTGGGGAATTGATTACATGAATGGAATCCACCAATTTGCATGGTTGAATTAGAAAGATGAGAAAGAATTAGCTAGGGTTGATGATTTATTAGTGATACCTTCTTTTTGACGGGGCAGGCTGGCGCAAAGGAGCATCTGTAATAAGCTCTAGGGAATGGATTTCCTCTTGTCACCTTCTGTCCATACTTCCTCCATTGATACCCATCATTTACCACCTAATCCATCCATGGGGTACATGCAAATGGTACAGAAAAACCCAAGAAATTAAATCCTAGTTAAGACTTGCAAGCTAACCCATCAGTACTCTATGTTTGATCTCAATTAATGAATGGTAACCCTAGTACCATGAATTACATATATGTACATGTGTTGAAAGTTAATTTACTCACAAGTCTTGTGTCTGATGGATTGGTCTTGGCGTAGGCCCTGTACACCTTCTTCTTGCTCTCCTCCATCCGATTCTTGAAGGAGTAGTTGTCGCTTGAGGTGCTACCCATGATATTGATCATATCTGCACCCGTTCCTTTCAGGCATTCGACGACCTCTTGGTTCTCTGCCTTCCTTTTCGTCAGGAGTGGCATCGATGCAGTCGTGTCGAAGGAAGCTGCTTTCGCCATGTCCACTGCAAGTTGGCTCCACAATGCTTCGTAGTTCCTTGTCACATGACTCAACATCTCCTTCAGCCTTTGATTCTCCTCCAACACACGACAAAGCTCCGCTTCAATAGAATTGGTCTGGAAATTACAACACCAAGTGAATCAACTAACTTGTTAATTATTAAACTCTCTTGGCTATAATTCTATGGTTAAGACGTAGATTAATGGAAACAGTGTGGGTAGCAGTTGGTTTTCACCTGATCTTTTATGATGCCACCATCCTTATTTACATCCATAAAGTTCGTCATATTTTCTTTCTGCAAGGAAAAATCAAACCCACAAAGCTAGGAAATCGATCATTTAATGCCTTAAATACCTTTTGGAATAAGCAAATTAATCCATAATTAATAATCTCCACTCACCGAATTCGCCTGTGTTGGAAACGGTACCGGGGCGCCGATGCTGAGATCAAGGCTTAGGGGATCTTCTTCACCTTCCCATGCAGACCCCATGAAATCCTCTGGTACTGGCAAGCAAAGATAGAGCTTGATCGAGCCTTTGCCGTTCTTGCTGCTGTGATTGGGTCCTGACGAGAGACAGGAGAGGGTTGGGATCAAATGATTCATAAAGAAAGAAAGAAAGAAAGACATGGAAAGGTTGAAGACCTTAAAGTCCTTCACAGGAATCTTCTCCGAAGCATTGACGTGACATAGACATCTGATATATATGTACGCGAAAGTTCTATGAAAACTCCCAATTGCATAATTTCTCAATATCAGAGAAGGTTCGCTGCCTTTAAATCATCGATAACAGAGAGTATGTATGAAATCAGAAAAATGCCCTTATGTATACTCTGTGAAAGATACTGTAGGTAACGATCGGACGGTAGAAACATATTCATTGAATATCGATCAATGGTAAGAATTGTGCCCTCGCATCTTCTTCTTCTTCTTCTTCTTCTCTTGCTAAGGTTCCCACTTGTACTTATGCAGGCAATTTCTTCACACGTAGATTTCCTTTATTTGTTAATATTGTAAATTACAAGATTTATGTTCTTTTTTGAAATCAATATTGTGAATCACAGAATCAGTTATATCCTTATTTTTTATATGAATCGCTCAAATAGTGCATTAAAAACATGGATGAGTTAACAAGTAGTTGCATAATTTGAAAAAAATGGACTCTATATAAAATATATATGGTCAATCGAAAAGATTGACAAGCAAAGAAATGCAAGAGTTGCTATTGATAAGTTCTCAACTAAAAGTGAAATGGTTGATATATCAACGTTATCATAAAAAATATTGATGAATTATGAAGATCATGCTGAAGTCAGCACAAAGCAAAGCATGATTCTATTTTTGAAAACGGCTTATTCATACACTTCCTTGGAACAAAAACTTTCTAGATTTACATGTTGAGAAGAAAGTCACTTCTTCAAGCCGAAATGCAAGGAATATATTCACGTTTTCTTATTGGTATGGTGGTTGGAATATCGATATCAGTTCAAATCATTAATAGCCAGTACAATATTATAGTATTAACTTTTGCATTACTTGGAAATAAATGATTTCTGAGTATTTCAGTTTGACCTGGAACTAAGATGGTGACGGGAAGAGGCCCTCTCGTGAACTTAAAATTTATCTTGAACAGACATAATTCGATGCCGTATAAAGAGGTTAAGCTAGACAATTTAAAAATAATGGTCCTTAAATTTTTTAATTATTTAACCAAAAGATTGCTTGATCTTTAAATATTAAATTAGTCCATCTCAAGTATTCATGAATTTATCAGGTGATTATGATGGCGCGTGACAATCATTACCATGGCCTTTTGTGGAATATAAATGTTTTTATATTTAATTTCCTGTCCTTATGTATTGTTTTTTTGATAATGTAATTTTTTCCTTGGTTCACTTATATTTATGTTTTTTTTTTTTCATCTGATATTTAATTAAGGATGATTAGATATAGAAAACTTGATGTTCCACCTAGGTCAAACATGTCGGTCAATGTCATGACATAGTGTTTTAGGTTATTGTCAGGTGTAATTAAATTGTGTCAACACAATTTTGCTTTTTAAAAAAAAAAAAATACTATTTATAGAAATAGTATGTAAAAAATATTTACATAACTTATTTGTATTAATTTCAATATATCAATTATAGAATTGATATGCTAAAAAAACACAATAATGTGATTTTTATCATACTCATTTTGTAAATGATATATTAATTTTTAGTATAAATTATCAAGTTTTATAAGTTTGGCATATTAATTCTACAATTAGTATGATGACAAACATAATTTGACACAACCTAACATAATCTAATTATGTCATTGACTGACGTAACATAAATGGACTATGAGACATGAGTTATGTCTTATTAAGAATGTATATCAATCTTGTAATTAGGTATTATTTCTTGCCTAGTTTGATTATTGCCTATTTTATGCTAATTTGCACATTCTCACCTTGATTTGTGGGTTTCCTTTCATGAAGATTATAGAGGATGAAACTTAGTATAAACTCCCCTTGTAATACTCTACTGTTGAGTAGTGAAAAGCATATTTCCAACTCTATTTTTCTTCCTCTCGATTCTTACTTTTCTTCAATGTTTTCTCTTCTCATCCTTTGCTCCTCTTTATATTCATTTTCCAACTTGGTATTAGAGCTTTTGAGTTCTCTTCAATGATCATGTATATGCCATCATCTTTTTCACTTACCACTTCTATGCTACCCCATTGAGTTTTGTTAATATCTAAAACTCAATTCCTTTCAAGCTAGATAAGAATAATTACATCATCTAGAGGGATTCTTTTATCACCTTGCTAAAGGGACACAATCTCATGGGTTATATTGATGGATCCTTTCTATGTCCATCAACTAAATCATCAACCACTATTGATATTGTGACATGGCAAAAATAAGATAATTTTCTTATGAGCTGGTTATTTTCATCTCTCACCCTATATGTTCTCTCATAGGTGGTAAATCAACCTTCATCTTTTAGTGTTTGGAAGGCTTTGGAACACTTATATGCATCCAAATTGCAATCATGGTTGTGGTAGTTGAAGTTCAAACTTAAGATAATGAAGAAAGGGAATAAAACTATGCTTGATTACATTTCCTATGCCACTTCTATTGTTGATGCCCTTGTCATTGCTGGATCTCCTATAATAGATGAAGAAATCTCACTTTATATCCTTGGTAGACTTAGACCAGAATATGAATCAATTGTTGTAAGTCTTACTGTTCAAGCTTCCTCCTCATCATTACAAGATTTACAAAGTATGATGCTGAAGCATGAGGTGTGTTTAGCTCGATATCAATATACTTTAAATCCTATTTCAAATCTTGCTACATCTAGTAGAAATAATAATTCTTGTGGAGGAAGGAGAGGAAGATCTAATGGTGAAAGAGGCAGATTTGGCAACAATAGTAAAATACAATGTCAAATTTGTACCAAAATTGGACACTCTGCATTTAGCTATTTTAAGAGAATAGATATGGAAAATTTTGCACCCACTTATACTTTTCCAAATGCTAATCATATATATAAAGGGGAATAAACTATAGAAAATGTATTATGATTTCTAGATTCAAGTACTACTCACCATGTTACAAGTAAACTTGCTAACCTTTCAATTAATGCTCCATATTTTGGAAATGAAACTCTTACTATTGGTAATGGTGCAAAACTATCTATTACTCATACTAGCTTAGCAAAATTGGCTATAGATATTGGTAATGCATCTCTAAACAATGTTCGTGCTGTTCCATCCATCAAGAAAATTTTATTGTCTATTTATCAATTTTGTAATGACAATCTCTTTAATATTGAGTTTGATCATTTAGGTTGCATGATTAAGGACTGTCGAACACAACTTCCAATTCAAAGGGGAGTAGCTAGACATTCTCTATATCAACTTGGGGCTTCAATTAGAAGATGCTTTTCTCCTCAAATGCTTGTTGTTGGTGTGAAAGGGTTGATGGATTTATGACATTATTGCTTAAGTCATCCCAATTTCTAGAAAACTTCATCAATCATTGCTATGAATCATTTGCCAATTACTACAAGTGATAAGAATTTTTGTAATTCCTAGTAAATCATATAAACTTCCATTTGATTCTAGTCAAACTATTTTTAATGAACCATTAGCACTTATATATTTAGATGTATGGGGACTTAGTCCAATACCTTTAGTTTAAGGTTATCACTGTTATATTTTGTTTATGGATGCATATTCAAGATATACATGGATATATCCCTTAACTATTAAGTTTGAAGCTTTAAGCACCTTCATTAGATTCAAAATTGAAGTTAAAAAATGCTTTGCAACAAATATTAAAGTTCTACATTTAGATAATGGGGGAGAATATATTGCATTCAAAAATTATCTTCAAGAGGAGGGTATCCAACATTGTTTTTCTTATACTCATACTCCTGAACAAAATGGGGCATTTGAACACAAGTATAGGTGTTTAGAATGAAAAAATGTATATTATTAACGGTTAAATGATGGTTAATTGCATAATATTTAGCTTATCATATGAGAATTAAGCTATTATATTATAATTGCACTGTTATATGCTTTAATTGAAGAATCTGCTTAATTTTGGGGAATTAATGTTAATTTAGTATATTTATAAACTGTCGATAAGTTGCAGGCTGTGAAATTCTTAAGTATCCGAATTTTCTGATATTTCAGATAGTTATGTTTAACATACTGAACAAATTTGGACAGTTATGTTTAACAGATCGAATATGTATCAGATAGTTATGTTTAAATTGCCAAACAGTATGTTTAGAGAGAATATTTTATTATTTCCAGATGTACACGTGTCGAAACCAGAATGAATGTCTTAAGTGAATTTTCGGTGAGTTAGCTGTAACTATCTGAAAATGCATCTGAGCATCGGATAGTTATACTTATAACTCTCTGAAATGTTATTTTATGTTTAAACTACTGCTGACACATGTCGAGATCTGGTAGATTTACTTAAGTTATAACTTGTTAAGTTAGCATAATTGTACGCGTTGAGTTACATGAATATACACTAAGGTAACGCGTTATGTTAGCGCCTTATTTCTTTATTGCATGTATTTTATGCACGTGTTGAATTTAAATGCTTTAAAATATCACGTGAGATGCACATGTTTAACTCGTTAAGTTAGCATAACTACACGCGTTGAGTTACATGAATATACACTAAGGTAACGCGTTAGGTTAGCGGCTTATTTCTTTATTGCATGTATTTTATAGTTATTTTCTAAAATGCCACTGTAGCGGTTGCAGGAACAGACAGTTGGAAGGAAAAACCACGTTTGCAAGTATCACGTAGGAATTCAATTGCGCATGGAGAAGGAAGCATCACCGTTGATCTGAAGGAAGGAAATCCATCCGATCATTCAAGCAGAAGCAGTTACTACTGAAGAAATATAAAAGAAAAGAAGAAAAAAAGAAGAAAGTGTGATCGATGGACGACCAGTGTATACAAAGGAGTAGCACCGAGCTTTCTGTAGACAGTATCAGCGATTCTCCGAAGTATCACACCAACCATCGTTATCACTACCATAATCACCAATCATCGGAGGTCTGTGAGGATACTTACTTGATGTCGGGTCGATTTCGAGCCAAACACAGTGCCTGACAACCACTGTGATGAGTGATCGCATCGCAGGAAGGGAAGACATTTTCACCAAGCGCCGACTCATATTTTAAGAGATCATAAAACTTTTAGCCTTGGCTTCGGGTTGATGCCTGTATGTTGAAGAGGAGATCATCTTACAATTCTGGACTCGCGATTCTATAGGGAGAGGAGATAGAATTGTAAGTGGTTTAATTTTCAGTGATATAATCATGTTGCAAGTAGTGTCGGAAGTATTTAATGTCAAGTGAGATTACTTTACATTTTACCTTTCGCCCATTTCTATGTTCACGTCAAAACAAAAATACCAAAAATAATTTATCTTTGTTTGTATGTTGTATTTGAGTGTTGTATTGTTTGTGTTGTATCGTGATTAATGTTATCTGTATCAGTTTTATGATTGTTTTATATTAGTTTTAATTTTACAGTTTACTGAAATTGATTTGTACAAAAAACTTAAAGATTTTAATGGTGACTATTTGAATCATCTGAATGTTAGTATTGCTTAATGATAAATCCAATGTTAACTAGCATTAAAAAGCTTAATTGATGTTATTTACAATTTGTGGAATCGCCCAATGGTTGGCCGAATTCCTCTGTAAATAGCAGTATTATAAAGAAGAGACAGTCTCGTGTAACTAACTTAAGTCTACGAGTATAGTCCGTTGAGTTAGCCATAACTTAATGAACTTAGTCCGTTGAGTTAACTGTAACTCAACAGAGTGCTTATTGAACATAAATTTGAATTGTTCACAATCAAACATTTCTTAAATTCGTTAGCAATTCCCTGTGGGATCAACCTGTACTTGCACACTGATACAATAGACATTATGCACTTGCAGTTAAAGTACAAATTGAAATTAATATCTAAATTGTATTAAATGTTGTTTGTTTACTTCTAAAAGAAAGAATAGACATAAAGATAAATTAACTAAGTAAAAATAGAATTAACAAATCCAAGTTTTTCTAGTGTAGTGCTGGGAAAACCCAAACAATAGGCATCTAGTTGATACATGATTAACATTATTAGCTCATTCAAATTTATCTAAAATTTATTGGCTAGAAGCTTTCAGCAAGGTACTTAATTAATGTCTTCCATTGAGTCATTTGAATAATAAAATGCCCTTAGAAGTATTATTTCACTCTCTTCCAGATTATACTTTTTTAAAAGTTTTTGGGTGCAAATGCTTTCCTAATCTTTAACCCTATTTAAATCATAAGTTTGATTGTTGAACTACGACATATATTTTTCTAGGTTATTCAACAAATTACAAAGGTTATATATGTTACTCTCCAAATCATCAACACACTTATATTTCAAGGGATGTTATATTTAATGAACAAGATTTTTCTCTAAATTTAGGATTTTAAATATCTTCACTATTTTCTAGGCATAGAAATCAAAAGAACAGAAAACAATATTCATTTATCTCAAAGTAAGTATTTGGTTGATATATTAAGAAGATTTAAGTTAGATGGCATGAAGTATTGCAAGATTCCAATGGCATCCTCCACTAAGCTTACTAAAAGGTAACAATGATCTTCTTAAAAATTTAACTACATTTCAAACTTTACAATATCTTTGTGTTACTATACTAGATATTACCTATCTAGTCAACAAAGTTTGTCAATACATGGCGATACCAACAATTGAACATATGAAAGTTGCAAAAAGAAATTTAAGGTATCTAAAGAATACTATTGATCATGGTTTATTATATAGAAATCCACCTCAACTTAGTTGTAGTTATTGAGCAATACAAGTCAACTTCAAGCTTATAGTGATGTAGACTAGGCCATAGATTTGGATAATAGATGTTCACAAATTGGATATTACATTTATTTTGGTAAAAATCTCATTTCTTGATGCTCCAAAAAGTAGTATTTAGTTTCTAGTGTTGGGTCGAATCCTCTCCACCTCCATTTAGGCCCACTTGGTTTTTTTGTATTTATGGAAAACAAGAAGGACGAATGTAGGGGTGTGGTTAGGGCATTAACCATGGCAACTATTCTTCATGGTTCATGGAGGTGCGAGAGCTTTGCATGGGAGTTGCTTGGCGTGTGTGCACAAGAGTGCATGTGTGGGAGTTGCTATGTAGTGGTGAGTGGTCGGGGGCAATGCAAGTTGGAGTCTGCTAGATGTGCCAGGTTTGTGCAAGTGCTTGCACTAGTTGTAGATTTGAAGAAAGCTCCGTTGGTTTGCTCCCTTCTTCACATCCTTTGTTCATTGAAAACTCCTACCATTATATGCTTGTAATTTATGCCTCAAGTTTGATAACTTGAGAAGAATAGACTTGTAATTCACATAAGAAGCAGTGAGCAGGTTGGTTTGGATCGAGAGGGTCTTGTGGTTTTTTGTCTCCTTACATTGAGGGGATTTTTCCACATAAAATCCTTGTATGTTGCTTGCACTTGATTTGATTCAGCTTTTGCTTCTATTTGGATTATATCTACATAGTTAGGTTCTAAATTTTCCTAATAAGTGGTGCCCACCATGGGGCATAGGACCTAACTTGTGAAGGAAATAGTTGACATTTGAGGTGGAACTCCTTGTAGAGAAATGGAGATAAACACAAGTAGAATGACTTCATTGAATGACACAAATTATCTTGTATGGAAAGGGAAGATGGAAGATCTTCTTTATGTCAAAGAATATTACAAGCCAATTTTTAATACAGAAAAACTAGAAGATAAAACTAAGGATAAATAGAAGATTCTTCATCGTCAAGCTTGTGGTTTCATGTGATAGTGGGTGGATGACAATGTGTTAAACCACATCAGCATGGAGACAAATGTTAGTTCCTTGTGGAAGAAGTTAGATAAGTTATATGCTCGAAAAGAATGCACAAATAAAATGTTTCTCATCAAACAATTGATGCACTTGAGATATCAAGATGGCTCACTCATAATTGATCATGTGAATACCTTTCCAGGGATTATAAATTAGTTGTCCTCAATGGGTATCACATTTGATGATGAAGTGAGAGCCTTATTGCTTCTAGGCTCCTTACCAGACTCATGGAAGACCTTGAAGGTTACTCTTTGCAACTCAGCTCCTAATGGAAATGTTACTTGGGATTATGTGAAAACCAAGGTAATAAATGAAGAGTCCAGAAGGATTGTAGATGGCTCCTCCACTCATTCTGATGTACTCATTACAAAATCAAGAGGGAGAAGTAAGAGTAGAGATACCAAAGGTTATGGAAAGGGGAGAAGCAAATCTAGAGGCAAGTATGTAGATGTTGAGTGTCATCATTGCCACAAGAAGGGCCATATCAAGAGATTATGTCGAAAGCTAAAGATGGAAAACAAAGACAAGAAGAAAAAACTATCATAGCAAGACAGTGACAATGAAAGCATTGCTACAACAGTTGAAGAGTTACTTGTTGTTTGTGATGATTTAGTAAATCTTGTAGGTGATGATGAGACAACATGAGTGTTAGGTAGTGGTGCTACTATTCATGCTACATCTTGCAAAGACCTTTTCACTTCCTACTCTATAGGTATTTGGTTGATATATTAAGAAGATTTAAGTTAGATGGCATGTAGTATTGCAAGACTCCAATGGCATCCTCCACTAAGCTTACTAAAGGTAGTGGCGATCTTCTTAGAAATCTAACTACATTTCAAATTTAATGGGAGTTTTACAATATCTTTGTGTTACTAGACGAGATATTAACTATCCAATCAATAAAGTTTGTCAATACATGGTGGCACCAACAACTGAACATATGAAAGTTGCAAAAAGAATTTTAAGGTACCTAACAAATACTATTGATCATGGTTTATTATATAGAAAATCCACCTCAACTTCAAGCTTATAGTGATGTAGGCCATAGATTTGGATAATAGATGTTCACAAACTAGATATTACGTTTATTTTGGTAAAAATCTCATTTCTTGATGTTCCAAAAAGTAGTCTTCAGTTTCTAGGTCTAGTACCGAGGTAGAATGTAGAGCTCTAGTTCTTACAGTTTGCAAGTTGCTATAACTAAGAACACTTCTACAAGAATTGAGCATATCTTCTCCCACTCCAATAGTTTGGTGTGACAACATAAGTGCAATTCACTTAGCTGCCAATCTTGTGCATCATTCTCGCGTGAAACATTTTGAAATCGATCTCCATGTTCTTAAAGAACATTTAAATAAACAGCACTACAAAATTCATCATATCAGTTCTAAGGATCAGATAGTAGATCCATTAACGAAGGTTGTTGGCATAGAGGCATTTTGTCAATTTTAAATCACAAGCTTCCACTTTGCTCCCCTCGTTCAGCTTGAGGGTGGTTATTAAGAATGTAAATCAGTCTTGTAATTAGGTATTAGTTCTTGCCTAGTTTGATTCTTGCCTATTTTGTGCTAATTTGCGCATTCTCACCTTGATTGTGGGTTTCCTTCTACGAAGATTGTGGAGGACGAAACTTGTATAAACACCCTCTGTATTGCTCTATTGTTGAGTAGTGAAAAACATAATTCCAATTCTGCTTTTCGTTCTCTTGATTATTGCTCTTCTTCAACGTTTTCTTTTCTCATCCTCTTCTCCTCTCTATCTTCGTTTTCCGACTTGTCTAAGCTACCACTTTATACATCTTGACGACATAATCTGATACGAGTCTGGTTTAAGCACAGTTCAAGTCTAAAAATGGAGTGGGAGGCATCTCTATGATCCTACGATATCTAACTATTATCCTTGCTTATTCGGGAGTTGGTGGGATTATATTGCCGCGTGCAAGTACTACTGTTTGGAAAGTTGAGTTTCAGAGAGATGGTTTTTCTGCAAGGTAAAATATGGAGTATATAAGATTTTTTTTTTTTTTGTACGTGTAAATCGTTTATTTGAATTTGTATTCGAAGTTGATTTTAACTTGCGACCTTAAGTGATAAAAAGATCACTCATTACTACTTAAGTACACAATGTAACTGTGTACAAATATATTAGATTACTAACCTTCGATTACGAAAACCACGATCGAAGGAAAGGATCATAGATAGAGATAAAAGTATAGAGATACAATAAATGATGTAGAGGATCAACCGAAGAGAGTTAGATGAAGCGAAAAGATCAAATTAACACAACATAAAATGATCATGGCAAACTATGATTGTTACTCTACGTACGTAGGTACGTGCATCCTGCAATAACGGAGAAAGGCGGCTTCTGAAAAAGAAGAGTGGAACAGGAGGGTTGTCATTTTACTGTAGTGCAAAGCATGCGAATTTTCGTATCAAAGTCCACCCAACCATGCAGTCACGTTTAGGGTTTAGGGTCTTATGAAAAGGCAAACTTTAGTAATATTTAGGGTTAACGAAAATAATGGGTCGTTGGCATTTTTCGTAAATAAAACCGGGCTAGTGGTTGGTTTATTACTTGGACGAGATTGTACGCGTAGATCTTCAAAGTCGGTATATATGCCACAAGCGCAGGAAAGCAGCATTTTTAGCTTCTTGGCTGGTTGTTTACGTAATTAAAGTGGCGAAGACGATGCAACGTATTTGCTTGAATAGGGCATGTATGATAAATGATTTCCCTTATTTTAAAATTAAGATTGCTACAATCATTTATATAATAATAATATGAAATTAAAATCCCAGAGGGGATCTCACATCCATATATAGCAACTTCTAATAAACCAAAGCAACGATGTGAACGGAGGGAACGTTCCCAAGCACGAATAGGAACGAGATCCTCTCCCGTCCAGCGCACATTCGTCGGTCACCGTCCCACCGCCTCCGGTACAAATACGCCTCCCCCGCCCGCGATTCCTTCCATGCACCCTAGTTGAAACGCAGACCAATGGCTTCCAACCCACATTCCCCCGTCCTCGTCCTCGTCCTCGTCCTCGTCCTCGTCCACGCCCTCTGCCTCGCCACCGCTTATGACGACCGAAAGCCAGCACCGGCACCTCAGTCAGTGACGACGCCGACAACACCTCAGGTACCGGCGACACCGCCACCTACTCAATCACCGGAGACAACGCTACCTCCTGAGTCACCGACGCAAACAGCACCTCAAACACCTGGAGGCAGTCATGGGGTAAGTGTAAGTGGCGAGATACATGTAAGGGGCCACCACGGCGCCAAGGCTGGGCAGAACGAGCACGACCTGACCAATCATGAGCAGGTCAAGACGCCGCTGGTTAAACAGGTCTGCGGGAAGTGCCCCTTCGACGAGCGCTGCCAAGAGACGTTCGGCTTGTACCCGGAGGCGGAGTCGGCGACCAACGTGACGGTGCTGGTGAAGATCGCGGTGAACGACGCGATACGGAAGGTGAGCAAGATGGCGGTGGGGTGCAGCAGGCTCCGCAAGCGCTTCCACTCAGCCATGTTGAAGAAACGCCTGGGCTTCTGCTCCCGCAAGTACCTGGGCGTGTACGGCAAGCTCCACCTTCTGAAGGGGATGCTGGACGGTCCCAAGTGCGAAGGCAGCTTGGTGGTGGAGTCCCTCCGCGGCTGCCTGTCCGACGTGAAGATGTGCTCCAGGAACTTGTTCCCCCTGTCCGTCGTGCTGAAGAGGAGCAAGCGGGCAAACCTCCTCTTCCAGTACAACAGGGACTTCAACTACAAGTGCATCAATGCCATGTCCATCGCCAAGCTCGCCGAAGCTGCATGAGAGAGCGATCGACTTCATCCGTTCATTAATTAATTAATCACACACACGTGCATATAATTAGGAGGGGGGACTATTCATTTGTTTTTCAAATTAATTAAGTTGCAGACGGATGGATGTAACCCTCGAGTGTTGTACGATGTGCATAAGTACGTTTATCAATAAACAAGTGTGTGCTTAAATTTGACGGAGATAGAACTTAAAATTTAAATATTTGTGTATGTTTAGAAATTTAATAAAAATTAAAATTTAGATATTTTTGTACATAATAGAATTGATTTATATATTTTTATTTATAATAATAATGTAATATAGTTATTGTAAGTAATTTATTGTTGAAGTTTTTGATTAATGAATTGAACTAAATGGTTAAAATATAATTAATCAATGAATTAATTACTTACATTAATCAATTAACATGCTATATAATGATATAATTAGATCTTTATATATTTACTAGATGAATTGATCAAAATTGTCATGTTGTTTAAAATTCATTTAAATAAATGTGTATACACAAAAACATTTCATAATTTTCAATAGCAAATTTCTAAATCAGTATGAATATTAGTTTAAAACCAAGTATATGCAAAAATATAAGTATATATTTGCATCATGTATTTCATGATTATTCCTAAGATCTAAAAATTCAAAAGTACAAGATCTTACTTAAAATTGTAAAAGAGAATCATGTCACCATAACAAAATTATTCCTACATGTTTGAAGCAACAAAAGTTAAATTACATTATAAAATTTTAAATTCTATTTGAAACAACAAATACACACATTCTAACACTTACAATGTTCTCAATGATGACCATGTTATATAACAATCATGATATTTTCATAAAATTTATTAGGAATTTTCTTCCTTTGCTCCTGACTACTATTGCCAACAGTATTAACTATTTTCTATTGTCATTCCATATTTGAAAAGTCTTTTAATCCTATGTCACCTTCATTTTCTTGTAGTTCATTCTCAATATTTTAACATAAATCTATTTATTAGCTTTACGAATAATGTAATATCTACATCAACATAATATATTTATAATCAAATATGTACAATCATTTATACATAGTATGTATTGTTAAGATTAGACTACCATTATGTCAAAAGTTTGAGCTAATAGCAAAGATGTTACCAATTTTTTTAAGTCCTATGATCTCTCACAAGTTCAAATTTATAGGAGGAACCATCAAAATTAATTACCTTCTCCCATAAGTCTTTAAGGTATTCTCTCTTCTTGTATAAGGTTTGTAAGGTCCCTTCACTTATTTCCTTATAGGTTTCTAAAGTGTTTACCTATTGCCTGCCTTATAGGTCCTTTAACCTGTCTCTCGTTAAGTCTCTTAGCAAATCCTTCATTGTTAACTAGTTTTAAGTTTGAAATTTCAATATGATATTAAAATAATTTATGCACATTTTTATATATATAAACAAGTCACAATTTAGAGTGATTGTTAGAAAAGTTCCTACAATGGTAAAAGTATAAGATAGAATTGAACTTTATATATATTAAGTCTTTTTACTTATTATTAATTTATTTTGAGATAGAATTTTAGTAGTATGTCATTAGGTACATATTCTCTTGCTTGCTCTCATGTTTCATTAATTGTTTATGATGATCAAAGCAATCAACAACCCACTAATAGGCATCTCTTACGTTTGGGATCTATAGGTCTCTTTAAAAGTAGTGAACAAGGAATTAAAATTTATACATGCTAATTATTAAGATAGCTAATGTATTTAAATAAGTGGATGTAAGTGCGTAATATTTTGAAACTTATAATGTAACCAACAAGAGAATATTAGAAAAGTAAAATGAAATGTAACTTAAGATCTTTTTTATGAACCTAGTTTACGTACGTCCATTCTTCAAAAATTCATCTTAAATATCTACATTGACTTGATCTTTGTCATGGACTGAAACTTAACCTTAAAAGGAAATTTTAAGTCAAATAAAAATTTATCCAACAATTGGGGGGGGGGGGGGGGGTGTTAGTGACTGACGGAATTCAATTGATGGAAAGGAGAATCACTGAATTCCGTCAGAATGTCGTTAGTGTGCACAATATCGAAGGAAAAGGAAAGTGTAAATTTACCGACATATAAATATGTAAATTTACCGACATATAAATATGTAAATTTACCTTTACCCTTCCCTCATTTCCGACCTCCCAAGTCTAGAAAATTTTTCACCTCCGCATCCTCCTCACGGTAAGCTTTGTCACCCGCATCCGTCGTCGCCCACATCCATCGCTCGCATCCGTCACTCCTCGCCCCCTCCTCATGCTCGCAGAGATCACATCCGTCGCGACCGCTCACAACCGTCGTGACCGTTCGCATCTGTTGCTGCCGCCGCATCCGAAGCTCGCAGCCCTTACATCCATCGCAACCGCTCGCAACCGTTGCAATCGTCGATTACGGTCGTTGCTGCCGCATTCGTCGTTGCCGCCGCATCCGAAGCTCGCTATCGAAAAGAATAGCCGAGCGCAAAAAAATAATCACCAATTTCTTCTATTCGTTCCAGGTGTAGGTGCTTCAATAGCACTACTGAGTTCCATCCGCACTCCACTCTCTGGTTCATCTTTCTCGATTCCTGTTGCTTCCGCACTCCATAGCAAGTCCTAGCGTGGTTTTGAGGTGACCTGTGTTGCTTTAGTGAGTAGTCAATTTGTGCCTTTGTAAATTATGTTTGAAATTCTATTTTCAGCGTATGTATTTGTTTGTTAGTAATACTATGTTTTGATCAATCTGCCGTTAATACTGATGCCTCTTTTCCTTGTCAATCAAATGCTTATGAATATTCAAGTGTTGATAATAATGGTATCGTGGATATGTTTAAATAAAGTAAATAAACTAGAAGTGAGATTATCTAGTCAATTCCTAATTTCTAGTTAACTGCGGTATATATTCATAATATATTGTCCTTTTAGTTTTTGCAGTTCTTATGTCATCATTGTAACAAGTTATTTTTTTGAGAAACTATATTCACATTTCTTAATTTCTTAATTTGAGAAACTATATTCACATTTCTATATTTTGATACCTAAAAAATGTAATGCACGTTCATCATCTTTCATTTCTAGTATATCTCAAAGAATATGCTTTATTTGAATATAATTTTATTCGTAAGACTGATAAGGAAGATTTACTTGATAACCTACAAGATGAGTTAGAAGAGTTAAATATTATTGATGACATACAACTAATAGGAGAGATACATATAAAAAGCAATGCACATGTTCGAATGACTTAAGAACAAAAAAAAGAAATAACAGATAAGATGCGAGAAGATATGATGATCACAATGTAGTATGGAAGAACTAATTGATATTATTTAGTATTATAATATTTTAATTAAGATTTATTTGTATTTTCCAAATATTAGTTATAATAAACTTTTGTCATAATTTCCATCAGAATTTTCCATCCTACACTAAACCTCTCTTAGAATTTTTCTTTTCTTTTTCGTTACAAATTTTACATTTCATTTCCATCAGAATTTTACTTTTCATTTTCGTCAAAATTTTCCGTCATGCACTAACAAACCCTTGGTGTTGTTATTCTCTTCTAATAACAACTCATCCATACTTAATGTGGCCTTAAGTGACTTAGTGACTCGTGGTGGTCATTTTGAACCTTTAATTTTCTTTATCTCTTAATTTGCTCAACTTTCTTGTACGCTTTGATTGCTAAAAATACTCAATATGCAAAGCACGTTAGAGACAAATTACTATAATGACTTGAAATTTATTAAAACACCCTTAACAAATAATCGTACCATAATTATATATCATGATGTTCTCGGGATCAAATATTGTGATGCAAAATAAGGTAGATATCCATGACAAGTTATGATGCAAGCACATTCATCATGATTCTTTGTGCACGAGAGAAATTGAGGAAAAATGGTAGAAAAGAAAGTGAGAAAAAATATGACGTGTTTGTGTTGATAGAAAGTAAAGAAAAATATCTATTACTTTTCATCGTCATTCTTTAAATAAAATTTTATAAAAAGAAATAAAATTATCTTCTTTTTTGAATTGAAAGATTTGAAAGTGATGGAAAGGGAAGGAAAAAAGAAAAAAAAGAAAAGAAAATGTAATTTGTTAAATTTTATATGTTAAAAAAAAAAATAATAAAAATAAATTAATAATTATAATAATAATAAATTTTTGCAATATGTTAAATTTATATTTATCTTGTAATGTATAATATATTCTTATGAAGAATGTAAATATTGTTAATTTTTTCATAAACTTGAGTTGTATATAAATATTTTTATGTCATTAATTTATATTTTATTACATTCTCTTATTTTTTCAGTTTTTAAATTTTTCTGTCATTTTTTAATTGATATATAATACTATAATTTTTTGACAATTTTCTGTAACTTTCTAGATTTTTTGATATATATATATATTTTTATTTTAGTGTACAAAATGAACCTTAAAATACCTTTCACAGGGAGGAGATTAATTTTTTCCTTCAAAAAGAGATAAACACCAAATATGACCTTCGATCATCTCAACCTTTTTAAGAAGAAATGTGCATCTTCCAAGAAATCATCGTGGTAACCATCAATGCGTTCAAATTTTTTTAGCGTTTTTAAACTTCACACATCTTATCTTTGATGTGTTATTTTTCTTCCATGGTATTATCGGCTCGTTTTTCATTCATATATTATCAATGAAAAATCTTTAAGATACTGGAAAAAAAAATTCAAAGCAATTTTATATTTTTTGTAAATTTTAAACCTTAAAGTTGTTACACATTTTAAATATCGATATTTAATAAATTCAAACTCACGATAAAAAATATTAATTTTTTTAAAACAATATGTCAAAGTAATTTTATTTAAAAATTCTTCTAAAAAAATTTGCCTTACGGATCTCAGGTCTATTCCCAAGTTCTGTGCCGCCCGAGGTTGCCGCTACTTCAGCTGGCTCTTGGCTCCGGCGGAGGTAGAGGGCAAGGAAGAAAGGTGAGGGAGGAAAAACCTCAAGGCCGAGTCGAGGAGGCGGAAACAATGGAGGAGGAGGAAATCGACCGGGCGGTGATAGCGTACCTGAAGAAGAAGGGCTTCAAGGACGCGGAGCGGGTTCTCCTTGAAGAACAGAGTAGAAACCAGGCCTCTGCTGCTTTCCATACTGACCCCAGTGTAGGCAAGCAGTTAGTCTCCTTCGCCCGGTATGTTTTCTCCCCTACTTTGGTAGAGGAATTTTTTATTTTGGCCTGACAAAGAATAGAGGATGTTCGGCCGTTTAGTTCCGGGAAAATGTGGTTAGTTGATTATTTCACAACTGATAATAACCAGGAATTTATACATTTGCTCGATGGAATCAACAAGTTTGTGGTAAAACGAGATAGGGTGCTCATCTCTTCAAATATGTGATGCTTTGTACTTCCATGGGCTCGCTTTGTAGTGTTGGTGATGTTAGTCTTTCAGGATGAATGGATTGGAGGCATAGATAAAGGTCATGGGCGTGAGATATGAATACCTAATGCTGTAGAACTGTGAATTGGTTGTTTTTTACTTGACATGATTTGGAGATTGAGTTCAATTTTTAATATCGTTGCTTAACAAGAAAGAAATGTACATGATAGAATGGTTCAACCGTCCAGAGACAAGCTGGGTGATTTCATATATCTTTCATGTTTTGTGAAATGTAAAACATGTGCTTAATTGCTGCTTTAGTGGTCCCATGTTGCCAATTGTTGTTATTTTGGACATCCGTCTTTGAGATTTATGCATATTGTTTATGCATATTTATGCCATGAACATAATGGATATTGCTGTTTAAGAAATGCTGAGCCTTAAATTAATAAAATGTTTGCACTTATTATGAAAGAGCAGTTCAGCAACTCATGCTAAACCAGATAACGTTTTTTAATAAAGATTCCTATCTATGACAAGGAATTGAACTTTAAACTTCTATTTAAAGTGGTGACAATATTCTGGATTGAATTTCAGACACCAGTGGTTAAATTAAAATCATAAGAAGCAGATCATATGGATAATGTGGAAAATTGCGACATTCAAATAAGAAAACTGTCGATGGTGATATATATATTTTCTAATCACACAACAAAAATCAGCAGCCTTGGCCTGCTTAAGGTTGCATGTTAAACAGTCAAAAACACTTTTACACAGTGGGACAATAAGTATGCTTAGCAATTGTGAGTTCATTATAAATTTTTTTTCCTCTCGTCAATAACTATGGCTGACTGGAGTTGGATAATCTATCCAATAAAACACTTATAAAAGAAGTTCACCATAAGTTTTCTTCTCTCATCAATACCTATAGTCAATTGGATTTGGATAACCTGTCAAATGAAACGCATACAAGAATTAGGTGGCTTGACTTGAGCCCAACTTGATACGTGCCAGATGTGTAGTGCTACTACAAGCTACTTTTGTTGCTGTTTTCTCTGTCATGATAGCTTAAAAGAACTTTAATAACCACCATGTTATAAAATAGTTGTTGACACAACATGATCTTTTTTTATTGTGTACTTCCATTTGCTACAAGGAGATGTCAGATGTCTACTCATAATTATTGAGGTGCCTGCCTAGGTGCCCAAACATGAATTGTCATGCCAGGACTGGTCGGTCCTAGTGTGTGTGTATGTAATGATTTGGTATGCAAGATTTTTCATTGCAAAAACTAATATATATATAATGGAATATTATTGAAATGTACATTGTTATTGAAATACATAGTCATATATATTTATGAAATGCACACATTAATATTATTACATTTCTTTTTTGTTGTTATCTTAAGATTTCTTATGTATTTAAATGTCATTTATAAAATAATATAGCTAATAATATACATAATTATTGTTAAATATTTATAAACATACATAATTAACATATAAAACTAAAAGAAATAGGTTTTATATGGACATGTAGGCACTGCCTAGGCACCTAGATGCCCAAGGTGTCCTGGCTTACTGCCTGGGCACCTTAATAAGCAAGTGTCTACTGCTGTAAAAGGGGGCCAAAAATAAATATTATAGTTTTCATTTTATGGTTGTTATTCCAATCTATAATTCTTATGAACTCACTTTTTATTTACTTTAGGAGAACTATACCGGTAAGAGGAGTGTTAAAGGAACAAGAAACTATTTTAAAGAAGAGGCAATGAAAAACAGTCATTTTCAGTACGTGTCAACATTTATTAGTTGGCTGTGACAATAAAGCATGCTCCCAAAGTACTTATTTGTAGGACAAATACTTCCCCAAGTTATCTATTTTTCCACTTAACATGATAGGAGAGAAATACTTCTCCAAAGGTGGATGATTGTTATAATGTAATAAGGATAACCCTACCTCTCTCTCTCTCACACACACACAGAGAAAAAGGAACATTACATCATATACTTTACATAATCTAATAAGGATCATACCATTTGTCTCTCTAAAAAAGAAGGAACTTTATGTAACTAATAAGAATCACCTTAAACTTTACATGGAATGAACTTGCTAAATTAATCAATCTAGTGTAACATATCAT
This sequence comes from Cymodocea nodosa, assembly GCA_036874045.1. NCBI lineage: Eukaryota > Viridiplantae > Streptophyta > Magnoliopsida > Alismatales > Cymodoceaceae > Cymodocea > Cymodocea nodosa. Next base: position 19,530,266 of record CM072339.1, on the reverse strand, counting down.
GTACTTATCTACTCAATTTGTTTAAATGATTGATTGAATAATGTTGTGCATATACTTATCCTTTCACTTGAATGTCAGATTGGATGATGGCACATTGCGGTATCATGATGGTTATAGCAAGCTAAGAACATGGGCCTACAATTCGTTAGACTTATACAAGGTATGTACATGTTGGTCGTGATTTATGTAATGTCTATATTTTGTTAAACTTATTCACTTTCAAGGTGTCTATATATCACTCATGATTGCTTTAGCATTACAAACCTTTATTCCACTTTTGAAGACATTCCTTTTGTCAGCAAACATCACTACCTATTGTTATTGCATTTTTCAAGAGTGTTTATTGCTGTAAATAATGTTCCTAAAGGCTATAAATTCTTACAGATGGTTTTGGCGTATTATTAGTGTGCTTGCATAGGCACAGAGGGCTGATGAAAAGGATAGGCATTTTAATGCCTGATGATATGTTAAGATGATATATATTTTTTAAAAATTTATGTATTTAAAAATTTATATATTTATTAATCTTTCTTCATTTATATATGTCACAATTTTCCACTATTAAGTTGAGTCTGCAAGGGATATAACATAACCATTAATAATTGCATATAATCATATAATAGGTAAGGATTTTTTTTTTTAAATTTACTTATGGTGCCTAGATGTTATCCAGGCAATCAATGCACCCACCTTGATGCTTTGATAGATACTGACTTAATTGCTAGTCCCTTTAATGAAAATCCTATAAAATTAACATTGAGAGGTAGTCTTAAAATAAAGTAACATGTTGAATCATATATATTGAGTCAATGACAATGGTGACAAGGCACTATAAGCACAGGAAGACAGAGCATTCTAATGCCCATACATATTTCAACTGTCTATGAAAACCAGAAATACAAATTAAGTAATATGTTGAACCATGTTAATTGTAGCAATGATGTTGGTGACATGGGACTATAAGCACGGGAAGACAGGACATTCCAATGCCCAGACATATGTCAACTATCTATGAAAACCACAAAATACAAATAAAGTAACATGGTAGACAATATGTATCAAGGCAATGACATAGGTGACATGGCATTATAAGCACAGAAAGAACACTCAGTACCTGACATGGCAAATGTCTATGAAAACCACAAAATACAAATAAAAAGTAATATGTTGGATCATATATATCGAGGCAATGGTGTAGGTGACACAGCACCATAAGCACATGAAGACAGAACATTCCAACGCCCAGACATGTGTCAATACTTTGGGAATTTTTTTTACACATTAAGAAATGCCAATTATATTTTGGTTTGCTATCACTATAATTTTGTGTTTTCGAACTTTTTAGTGACAATTTGAGTTTATAATAGATATACATCAATTAATAATTGTATACAATGATATGATACACATAAAACTGTTTTTCAATTTATTCATCCTACCTAGCTGTCCAAAGCATAGTAGCTTATTTCCTGAGTGTCTTGGCACCTTTATGTCCAATAATTGGACACAATTGTTGGAAAAATTATGATATTGTCACTGCTTTTTTTGAGCATCAATATCTTAAATAGATTTGAATGATTTATGAATGAATTTGCATGTGTAATAGGTTCTCTTGTCTTTTTTCTCAGCATGAACTTCTTCAAGTTCTCTATCCAGCATTTATCCATTGTTTTCTGGATCTAGTTGCAAATGGTCACACACATGAAGGTACAGTTATTAAGATCTTCATAAATCCATACCTTCTTGTCAAGCATTTGTAATTGATTTCTTGTCTGTGCCCATTTTTGTGGGAGATTCCAGCTCGCACTTTCTTTCATAATTTTCACAAAGATCATGAGATGATGCATCAAAGGGATCTTCAAAAGTTGGAAGGCATTCTCACCCCTGCACATCTGGAGGTAGGTTACTTTTTGCTTTGGTGCTACCATCATACTAAGCTATCAAACCATGCTATTACTTACACTTTACAACTAGTGTGCAGGAAATGGAATTTGCCCATTCTTTGATACAGAGTAAAGTTAATATAAAAATTAGTGAGGTGTAACTTTTTTTGGTATTATCTCTGCATTATTTATGCCTAAGTTTGTCATTGTTTGAATAGTGGCTTAATCCTATTACTTGTTTTGATCTTCAGTATGCACATGAGTTACTTCTGCAATATCTTCAGAAGACACAGTCTATTACAATGCTTGGAGTAATCAATGAGCATATTAATTTCCAGAGTAATTTTCTTTTGTGATAGCTCTCTCTAGTGATATGATTATTTACTTCATAACATACAATTTTTTTTCTTTCTCGAATATTTGACTGTGGTGTTTATTAAACATATTATTTGATACTTGCAGTTTCTCCTGGTCAGCCTAGCTCAAGAGTAGATGACACTGAGACTGTTTTTCTTACTGGCTGTAGCCAGGATAATGCTCAGGGAATAAATCAGAAACAAATCCATTGGGGTGTGAGTATCAAATACAGATCTTTTTTGCATCTTTTTTCTGAGAGAACAACCAAAATATTTTTGCATCTTAACAGAAATATAGAAGTGGTATAAAAAAAGATGGTTTTGACTTGGACTAGTTAATAATTAAAACTAGTAGACCAAACACATGATGTGCATATCAACTATACATGTCTAATAAAAGTTTATAAAATAAAATTGTGAAAGGCTATTTTCTGTTTTTCATTTAATTTTTTTATAAATGTAACTTCAAATTTAATTAAGCTCGTAAATGGATATTTGAGATCTGAAATCCAATTTAGGTTTGAATTTATTTAGCATGAAATTAACCAAATCCAAAGTTTGATTGTCCTTAATTGGATTTTAAAATTCATATTCAATCAATATTCCAATCAAATTTGAATATATGTGATATCTATTGATTGCACTCTGATTTGAATTCGTTTACTTATCTAATCCTATGGTTGGATATCTGACATAATTTTTTATTTATAAATTTACTATTTTATCATTGTAATTTTATTTATATTTATAATTTTTAACATGAAATAATCATATTCAAAATTGGATGTATTGATTTAGATATTCGGTTAAGATTTTTGGATAAAATATACTATATGTGAAACAAAATAGTTATAATCAAATCCAGATTTTCAGATTGGATTTCTAGGTTCAGATATTTATATTGAGTTTTTATGGATTTGGATATCATCCAAATTTGGATTTTTGATTGAATTTATTTGAATTCAGGTATTATCTGAGTTTTTTGGATAAAATATACTATATGTGAAATGAAATAGTTATAATCAAATCCAAATTTTCAGATTTGGATTTCTAGGTTCAGATTTTTATATTGAGTTCTTATTGATTTGGATATCATCCAAATTTGAGTATTTTTGAATTCGGATATTATCTGAATTTGGATAAATTTGTTAGATGCAAATTCAAATATTTAAATACTTATCTGAATATTAATAGGATGGATTCAGATTGTCTGAATATTAAATGGATATGGATTCAGATGCAAGGTTATTCGATCCAAATCCACTTCATTTACACTTGTAAATTTAGCATGAAATTATAATATTGTGTTTTCACCAGACAATAATTATTCATTAAATAAAGTAAACTTTGATAGATTATAAAACTAAAATTTCTAAGACTAAGGAACCCAAAAACTTCGAGGATTTGCACTTTATGGGGTTGACTCTGTAAGGTAGATTAGAAACAAGGTATAGAAATCAGTGAGCTGGCATTGTAGATGTCAAGTGCTTTCTTTATACTCAATCTGAGGAAGATATTGACCATTTGTTCTTCTCTCTTTTTTTATTTGAATGAAAGTTTGTTCTTTTCTTATTAAGTCCAAGTGTTTGGGAGCAGGTCAGTGTACGTGTTGTTAAGGGAGATTGTTTCCCCTGCTGTTGTGATTCTTTGGAAAGTGTTCTCTCTTCATTGCTGTAGGAGAAGTTGGCTGCTGTACGGCAAAGAGTGCTATTGATAATCCATGCAGTGTGCTGGAACATATGGTTTCACAGGAATGCGGTAGCTTTCTAGAGGAAAGGGTGTTCCAAGGAGGACAATGTCAATTTTGCCTACATATTGTTGAGTTTCTAGAATGAAATTCGTTGTCTGTGTGATATTTTCTTCTGTATTTATTTTTGTTTGTTTTCATGATCTGATTCTTAATTTATAAGATTCATCTTTACCTTTCTTCATCAAGAAGCTAGGGATCTTATGTAATAATAATAATAATTGTTAGAGTATTAGTTATTGTTGTATTAGTTGTGTTATGATGGGGTTTAGTCCCACATTGTTAGAGTACTATTTGTGTCCACTTGGTTGCCTTTATATGTGAGACATTATGTTATTGTTAATGTAATACAACTATCTCTTCCACCATTTTATTTCTTTCCACATGGTATCAGAAGCTTAGGTTTGAGAGTCTATTAAAGCAAATATTTTAAGCAGAGAGGAGGGAAAACCTTAGTCGTCACTCTACTCCCTCCTCATTGCATAACTACTAGTGGCCTTTGTCTAGCACCATTTCTCATCTCCATTCTCTCTCTTTGATGTGACACCCTCTCTTTCACTAACTTATGTGGATGACCTCTTTTGTTGGATTGACTTACCATTTTGCCTCTCCAACATGCATTCTTCCCTCTTAGAATCGTCTGTGCAAAATTTTTCTTTGTGCATCTATATATGTCAACTCTTAGGAACTTTAATCATTCTTGATCTGTTGTTGCTACTACCACCTCTAGAAAATCCCTCTTCAACATTGTTTTTGTCGACATCGTCATTGCATGCTGCCTACTCTCTTGTCACTTGATGCTTCTCTCCTCATTAGCATTGTTGAAGCTTCTCCAAGGCTTGCTCTATGTGTCTCTTTACATGTCTCTCAGCATTGACCACTGTCTCTTGTCATTGCAAGTTTCACCACTAATTTTGTCTTCTCTACAACCCATTAGGGCTTAGGGTTGTAGAAAGGGAGATGAGAGGACGAAGGAGTAGAATGAAGAAAAGGAAAGAGAGGAGAAAAGTGAAAAAGGAAGAAGAAAAAAGGGGGGAGGAGGAAAGAAGGAAAAAAAGGGAAGAGAGAAGAAAAGAAAGAAAGAAAAAAAAAGGAGAGTAAGATGAAAAAGAAACTGGTGGAAGTAAAAAAAGAAAAAATTAAAAAAAGGAAAAAGAAAGGTGAAAAAATGGACAAAAAAATCTTTAATACTTTATTAGATAAATTTGGAGTTTTGTGGAATACCCTAATTAACAATCCACACTATTTGGGATTTTGTGGATACCTCAAAGTTAACAATCCACATCTTTCTTGGATAATTGATAATGTTTGTATGTGTACAAGTTTTCATGTGTGGTTATCTAGAATTTGATCATTTTTCTTGCTTGCACTTCTATTTGTCCACTATGTATCTCTTTCTTTATTTTGTTCTAGTTTTATTTGTATGAGTCTAATTCAAGTTAAATGTTCCAACTTGAGGGGGAGTGTTAGAATATGAGTTATTGTTGTATTAAGTGTGTTGTAGTGGGATTTAGTTCCGCATTGCTAGAGTACTATTTGTGTCCACTTGGTAGTCTTTATATAAGACGCCTTATGTTATTATTAATATAATACAACTATCTCTTCCACCATGTCTTCAACAACAACAACAAAGTACAACTATTAGGGAGGTTTTTAGTGACACAAAAGGGAGGTTTAGGGAGGGTCCTTATGAGGTGAAGTGGCCAAAAGATCCTTCTTTTAAAGAAATAATACACAAGAGTTGGGAATCTCTGAAACCATTATTATTATTATTATTATATTTGACATTATTACTACATGAATTTTAAGTTTTAAGTACAAGTATTCCAATGAACATTTACAATGTAGAGCAAAACAAGTTAACAATTTACATGAAAGGTAGGAGGGGAGGTAATATGACCTTTTTAGGAAAGGTAGCAGTTGGCAATTTGGCAGGAATGGGCTTGGTTCATTCTTCACTTTTGAGTGACACAAAAAGGAGGTTTAGGGAGGGTCCTTATGAGGTGAAGTGGCCAAAAGATCCTTCTTTTGAAGAAATAGTACACAAGAGTTGGGAATCTCTGAAATTGTGATTACAAGGCTGGCCAGAATGCTTATGTTTGTGAAAGATGGGATTATATCTTTGTCCAAAGAGCACATTAAGAAAATTGCATTGCTTAAAGCACAATGTTTGAACTAGATCTTACAGCTGGATGTTCAGGAGTCCTGTCCCCTTCCGAGGAAGAACTAGTGAGCTCAAATTCTAGGATATTTCTAGAATACTACATAGAACTTGAGGATATCGCTTGGAGGCAAGGGTCTAGGAAGATATGTTGAAAGAGGGGGACAACAATACTACCTTTTTCCATAAATGTGCCAGTGCAGGAAGACACAATCAGATTGCTAGAAGCATAGGGTGTGCTAAGGGGCAGAAGTGGAGGCAGTTATTGGAGCTTTCTACCTTTGCATTTTCAAGTCATACACAGGTGGTGGGGACCTTACTGGCAGATTGAAAGCATGCCAGTTTTAGTGGGAGAGGAAAGTTCAGCCCTTGTTAAGCCTTTCTTGAGAGAGGAGGTTATGCTGGCCTTATTTGGGATGGCTAGTAAAAAGTCTCATGTTCTGGATGGCTTATTGTCTGTTTTTATTGGGGTACTTTTTTCCTTTCCTTCGGGAGGGTCTGTGGGTGGTTTTTTCTGTTTTTTGGGATTCCAATACAGGGTCTAATGTGATTAAGACCTCCTTTATTTTACTCATTCCTAAAAGATGGAGGCTTTGGATATTGGTGATTTCAGATTGATTAGCTTGTGAAGATAAGTATGAAAAACATCACCATGGTTGCTACCAACCGTTGCAAGTCATTGGAAAGCTCATGTGTTCTTTACAAAATGTTTCCATCAAGTGTTGAACTTTACCAGATGGAGCTATGGTGAAGTTCTTCATGACTACAAGGTTGGAGAAAGCAAGGACTTTTATGTAAGATTGATTTCAAGATAGCAAGGTCTTTGTGGATGTTCATTTTCTGGGGGATAAAAAACAGTTAAACTCTGGAGGGGTACCTCCTGTATTTTCTTTTTCTTTTTCCTGACATTCTTGTTCATACCTTTGGATGAATTTGTTCACTTTTAATAATATTCACCTTATTCCTTTTACAAAAATGTCATATTTTAAATCTACATTTATTTCTTAGTATTTGTGCATACATTAATGCACTTTCTGCATTAAATTGTTCTTCTCCACAAGCTATATGATAATATTTTTGAAGGATGGTTATATGATAATTAATCATTCATCTCAAGACATGTCATGTCATAGTCTTGAAAATTTAATGACAAGTGGTACTACCACATGCCGTATTCTCACAATAACTAAAGTTAAATCATGCTTTACTTTTAAACTATTATAGATAAATCATATGTGTTATGTTATGTTATGTTATTAGGATCCATTTAGTTACTAAATGGATATCCATTTAATTGTTAGACATATATATATATATCCTTGTAATCCTGTTTGCCTTAATTAATCAAGATTAGTATTCTCTCTCCCTTTCTTTGAACTTGGTATTAGAGAATAGGGAAAATCCTCATTTTGTCCATCCTTCTTCCCCTACTTCCTGTTAAGAAAAAACAGAAATCTTTGTTTGTTACTGTTTGCACCTGAAGCAACCTTCCCATAGTTTAATGACCTACAAGCGACTTGAGTCATTGGCTTGCGCAATCATCTTCCCTTTAGCCATGAACCACTAATTTGGATCCTCCTTGTCTGCCGCCTGACTTCCAACTAGAGTCTTATTGTTGGTCATCCTCCGTAAGGAAGACGTCGATTGGATTCTAACCATTGCATCTTGTGGTCAGTCGTTGTCTACAATTGCCAGATTCTTAGTCATTGGATTTGATAGTGGAAGAAATTGACTTCGATAGTGAATGCCTTGTTGGACAGAGCCAACAAACTTGAAATTTAGAAATTGGTAACCAAAATTCCTCATTCCCTTTTACAGTTGAATGGTGGCAGATTAGTTTAATATTTTCCTCTCCTTAAAAAAAGGAGTAATAATATCAGAAAAGGGGAATGACTTCTTTAGGACATCATGGAGGGGATTTGATCATCAGGAGTTTTCTAAGTATATCAAAAAAATTAACTGACTTAAGTTACTTACTTTGGTCTCAAAGTTTTGAACAAATTGTGGTAGCCCACCGACAAGAACATCATCTTCTTTTACCTCCACTTGATATTAAGGATGTTGAATATAGAGATTGATTTGTTGATGATGTTGCTATCAGTTCTTAGATGCTAACTAGCATAAAGCCACATGTGATTCGTAGAGTCTCTATGATGAAAATCGTTAACGAAATTTGGGATAGTTTATGTTAGACATATGGACATGATGAGAATATCTCTAAAATTTTTTAAGTGTATGAAAATTTGTTCAAGATTAGACAAAGAGACAAATCCATCCAAGAATACTATAGTTTATTTAGAGGGTTGATAAATGAATTAAATATTTATCATCCTTTCACTTTAAACATCACCACCTTTCAATGTTATTGGGAGGAGCTTGTTGTAGCTCTTTATTTGGCCAATATCAATATTGATGTTGCCTCGCAAATTCATGGACATGTGTTGAGAGTAGACACTATACTTGATTTAGCTAAGACTTTTGCCAAGGTAATGTTTATGTCTACCTCTTCTTTCATGTCAAGAACAACACTTATTGATCTGTCTGCCCTTATGACCTTTGGTGGTTGTAGTCGTGGTTGTGGTATTGGAGAATGTGGTGAACGTTAATGTTCAAAGTGTTAATGGTGTGGAAAATTTAGGTATCGATTTGAAAGTATTAAGACAAATTTCCTCATTTAAGACTACAACAAGCTCATGCTAGTTTGGAGAATACTACTATCTTACCTACCATAGTCAATATTCCACAAGCAGATTATGATCGTCTCTTACAATTGTAGGGATTAAATTCCACTGTCATGAGTGCCCAAGCTCCTTTTTCTCTTCTAGGTACCACTCTACTTGCATCTAGTAATGACTCTTGGATAATAAACTTTGGGACCTCCTCCCACATTTTAGGTATGTCTACCTTATTTGATCCTGTATCCACTATTCATGACAAAGCTTCATCAAGCTCTTCTTTAGGTCTCTATTTTGCCTTTTAATTGTGAGTCTTGTTAACTCAGGAAGTATATCCATGTGTTTTTCAAATAGTTGTGTCTTGTGTTGTCTGGTCATATGTTTGACCTTGTTCATTGCAATATTTGGAATCTTAGTCATGTTGTTTCTATTATTGGTCACAAGTACCATGCATTTTTTGTTGATGATTGTTTAAAATGAAAAAGTGCATAATATTAATAGTTAATTGCATAATATTTAGTTTATCATATGAAAATTAAACCATTATATCATAATTATACGATTACATGCCTTAAATACAAAATATGTATAATTTCAAGGAATTAACGTTAATTAAATAGCATTTCTAAAAGATTGAAAGCATAGTATGTGTGGTTTTATAGAAGTCTATGGAAGCTCGTAAAGTTACTAAGATAAATTTACGGACTTTCATAATGTTATTCAGGTAAGTTTATGGGTCCTCGTAATGTTACTCATGTAAGTTTACGGAACCTCGTAAAGTTAGGAATTATTTCACATGTTAACTTTTGAATGATTAAGAATTACTTCTTTTACATATTAAATGTTATAAAAATATTTGTTTTACTAAATTATAGAGTTGAACGAGTCCGTTGAGGTCAATGAAGTAAGTCCATTGAGTTACACTAATTTCATGGACCAGTTACTTTCTAATATTCAACTGTAAACAGTTGTAGAAATAGGAAATACAAAGAAAATCACGATTGCACGTATCACGTAGGATTTTAATTATGAAATGAAGAAGAAATCACCATCGTTGAGACAAATGAAGGAGATTCAACTAGTCATTTAAGCGGAAGTAATTATTATTGAAAGAAATATAAAAGGAAAAAAGAAAGAAAGAAGAAGGGTGTGGAGAACCGTGCTAACTACAGTAAGTATTGGTCATTTCTTAAAGTTCTACCAAACCACCACCACTAATCACCAACCATCAAAAATTAGTGAGGATATATTCCGAATGTTGGGTAGATTTCGAGTTAAACACAATGACTGATAACCACTGTGAGGAGTAATCGCGTTGCAAGAAGAGAAGTCATTTTTACTAAACATTGAATCATCTCTCAAGAGATAGTAAAACTTCTAGCATTGGCTTTGGATTGATATCAATATACTGAAGAGGAGATCAACTTACAAAGTCTTGGTTTATGATTCTATAGGAAGAGAGATGTGTGACAGTAAGTGATTAAGTTTTCAGTAGTATAATCGCATCACAAATAGTAACGGAAGATTTTACTGTCAATAGAGAATTTTACATTTCACTTTTCGTTTATCTTTAAGAATATATCAAAACAAAAATAACTAAAAACTCATTATTTATTTTTATATTTATCAAGTTAGTGTTGTATTGTTTATTTTGTATTGTCAGTATTGTTGAATGTTTTATATTTATTTTATTTCAGAAAATAAAAAATCATCTTACTAATTACTGAAATTAGTTTATATGCAATTATGAAATCTTGATTAACATGGTTACTATTTGAAATATTTAAATGTTAGTAAGTATTGATTAATGATAAATACCATATAAATTAACATTAAAAGTTTAATTGATATTTACATTCTGTGAAATCGCCTAATAGATGGTCGAATTTCATTGTGAACAACAATGTTAATTTGAAGTTACTAGTGAGACTCATGAAGTTAACTTAAGTCTACAAGGTTAGTCTTTTAAGTTAATTGTAACTTAATGAATTAAATCCGTTAGGTTAGTTGTAATTCAATGGAATACGTAATTCAACATATAAAAACCTTTAGCTGTAAAAATTAAAATAGTCTGAATTTTTTACTCAATCTTTGTGGGATCGACCTGTACTTGTAAATTTATGCAATAGACACTGTGCACTTGTGATTAATTACAAATTAGATGTAATATCTAATTTGTGGATAGAGGTGTCAATGGGTCCAGAAAGTATCAGCTCGTTTGGGCTATGGGTTGGGCTGGGCTGAAATATTTTTTAATTTTTTTGGGACAACTTATCCCAATCCAAAATTTTTTCAGAGTAGCTCAACCTAACCCAAAATTTTTTCAGCACAACTTGGCTCGGCCTATAGCTTGGTTTGCTTTTATAACTTTTATTTTTTTCTTGAGTTTAACCGAAAGTTAACTACGGTTCAATCGAATTTTTTTTAGTTTTTTATTTTTTTAATGGTATAACCATATCTTTACTTTGGTCCAATCGAAAGTTTTATTTTTTATTTTCTTTTCGATTTGACTGAAGTTTAACTTTTGTCTAATTGAAGTCTTTTATTTTTTTAAATATTTTATTATTATTGTTTTTCAGTATGATCAAAGCTCAACTTCAATCAGATCGAAGTTTTTGATTTTTTAATTATTATTTTTCTTCAATATGATTGATTGAAGTTTTTTTATTTTTTCCTTCAATCTGATCAACATATTTTAATTTTTTTCTTCAATTAGATCGAACCATAATTTTTAAAATTTTTTATTATTTTCTTTGGTTTGACCAAAGATTATCTTCTGTCCAACTGAAGCTTTTTAAATTTATTATTTTTTTCTTTAGTCTGATCGAAGATAAGTTTCGGTTCGACTGAAGTTTTTTATTTTCTTTATTTTTTCTTTTGATTTGACTAAATCTTAATTTCAGTCCAATTGAAGTTTTTGATTTTTTATATTTATTTTTTTAATTTTAAATTTAAAAAAAAATACAACGCTTCCGATAATCAATTCATCATTCAAATATATTATTTTATTTATAAATACATGAATATCAAACATAAGTCATCATTTATAAATCATTATTCATTACATTAACATCAATATCAAGACATTATCAATAGATCATTTATAATTCATCATCCATCAATACATTCAAATACAAGTTATAAAGTTAAAATAATTATTTTATTTTTTAATTTAAATTAAAATTACATTATTTTTGTAATTACATCAAATATTTTTTCATTTAATGTACATAATTATATTTAAACATTTAAATTTGCAAATTCATTGATGAAGTTACCTTTTTGTTGTTGTTCAAGAACATAAGTAAACTCCCAGTCTTTAACATACATTAATGTTTCTAAAATATCAATTTTTAATCTTACTCTTCTATCATCTAATATATTACCACTAATACTAATTGCTTGTTCACATACTACAGAAGAAGTTGAAATTGTTAGTAAATCTCTTGTCATTAATGATAAAATAAGAAATGTGTATTTTTGTGTTTTCTTTCAATTTATTACATTAAAATCTAGAAAATCAGAATTATCTCTTATTAAATAACTATGATTAAAATTATTTAATTATTTTCTATTTGTTACGATAAATCTCTTATTTAATTCTTTTCATATTTTGTAACATACATATCAAACATTATTTAAATTTTGTTCTACATTTTCAATTGTTACATTAAGTTCTATGTTTAAACAAGTTTGTATTACATTTATTAATTTTTTAAGAACTTTTACTTTAACATTTATTAATTTTGTATATATCAACTTTTACGTTTACATTTATTAATTGTATTACATTTATTAATGTATATAAGAGAGGTATCATATTCCATTTTTTATTTTTTATTTTCCTTTGATTTCAACCTAGTCTGACCTAAATTGGCCCATGGGCTAGCCTGGTCTGGTCCAAATCGGCTTGCGGGTTAGTCTAACCTATGGGCTAATTTTCTAATATATTGTAGCCCAACCTGGCTCAATTTAAAAAATTGGATTAGGCCAAGCTAACTTGTAATGGCTTGACCTAATTGACACCTCTATTTGTAAAAATTATTTGTTTACTTCTAAAAGAAAATATAAATACACATTTAAAGTAAACACCAAACAAAACCAAACTAATGATTATTTTTATGTGTCATGAGTTTACTTGTTAAAAGATCGTTGTAGTGTCTTTGATGTCTTCAAACATTATCCTATTGAATTGAAGAATCAATTTTCTATTTGTTCAAAAATTGTGTAAACTGATAATGTTATTGAATTTATGTAAGCTAATTTTCAAGATATTTATTCTTTTAGTGGTATTATACATCAGACTACTTATCCTTATACTTCTCAACAAAATAAGGTGGTTAAACATAAACATCATCATATTCTTGATGTTGCCTATACACTCATGTTACAAATGCATGTTCCCAAGTCTTCTATTGTCTACTTGATTAATTGTATGTCTTCAGGTGCATTTACACCTACTACTAAGTACTGGCTTCTATAAGAACTCTGGAGTTAACTGTATTTGGGTGGGAGCAGAACCAGGATAGTTGACCACTTGGGAAGTTCCCGTGCAGTGCCTATAAGCAGTAGTGTTGGCTCTGCTTAAGCATTGGCAAGTTGTAGCTGTGTGCACCACTTACCAAAGTGGGCCCAGCAATGCCTCTTACAAGCTTTCGTCTCTTTGAATACTCTTAGTGTATACCAAGTTGTTTGAGTGTCTATTAAGACTCACATATTATCACCTCCATGGATACTCCTAGTGTATATCAGGCTGTTTGAGTGTCCATCAAGGTTCACCTTCTATCACCTCTAAGGATACTCTTGGTATTCACCAGACTGTTTAAGTGTCTAAGGAAGACCTTTAAAAAAAAAAAAATTGTATGTCTTCTACCCCTTTAGGTGAGGATACCCTTTTTCATCATCTTTATCCAAAAGTTGAACTCTTTCCTATTGCTTCCAAGGTTTTTAGATGTGTTGCTTTCATTCAAGACATCTCCCTTAGCCTTGACAAACTATCTCCTTGTGCTATTAAATATGTTTTTGTTGGGTATTCTCACATTCAAAAGGGATATTACATTTATCACCATTCCACACATAGATATTATATTTCTATGGATGTCATTGTCTTTGAATCTTAGTCCTATTTTTCAAGTCATGAGGATTCCTCTTTCTCCTTAGAAGGTCCATCTTCTCGTCCTTCTCCTTATCTTATTGAGGTGATATATGATTAGGGAAGTAGTGCCATTCTTATTGATGACACATCTATGTCAGACAATCAACAATCACCACCCTTGCAGGTATATCATTATCGACCTTGCATTCTTGCTACACCCTAGAATAACCCTCTATTCTTGATAGCGAACCTACTACATCCTTAGATGACCTTTCCATTGCTCTAAGAAAGGGAATTAGAACTTATACACAACACTTATTATTTGAAGTTGTATCCTATGCTCACCTTGATCTTACTTTCCACCACTTTGCTTTGGCCATTTCCATAGAGTCCTTACTCTTAAGTCATTTGGATGTTATTCAAAAATCATGTTGGAAGGATGTCATGGATGAGGTGATTGTTGCTCTGCACTCTCATGGCACTCAAGATTTGGTTCTTCATCTTGAAGGGACTAATGTTGTTTCCTGTAGGTGGGTCTACACCATTAAATGTCATCCTAATGGTAGTATTGTTAGGTACAAAACTCATTTGATGACATGTAGTTTTTCCCAAGAGTATAGAGTAGATTACTCTGAGTCATTCTCTCTTATTACTCGGCTTGACTCCATACAGGTATTGCTTTCTATGGTTGTAAATCGGTCTTGGCATCTCATTTAACTAGATGTTAAAAATACTTTTTTGTATGGAGATTTTGATACATTAAGAAATCTGTCTATACGAAGCAACCTCTTGATTATGTTGATATTAAGAAGACAAAGCAATTTCTGAATAAACACCTTGCTACTAAGGACATGGGAAAACCCAAGTACTTCTTAAGCATTGAGCTTGCTTACTCCAAAGGTTGATTGTTCTTATCTCAAAGAAAGTATGCTTTAGATCTGTTAAAAGAAATAGGCTTTGAAGGTTGTTAATCCAAGAGCACTCCTATTGAGTAAAATCATTCCTTCCATGATGAGAATTCACCTCTATTAGAAAATCTTGGAAGATACTGACACCTGATTAAGAAACTTATCTATTTGACTGTCGTAAGGCCTAACATCACTTTTGTGGTGAATCTCCTTAGTTAGTTTATGTATACACCAAGAGAAGTTCACTAGTACGATGTTTGCGTATTATCTTACATTAAGAAAGCTTTAGGAAATAGACTCCTCTATGAGAAACATGGACACTTAAGAGTTGAAGAATATTCTGATCTAGGATATGGTGGTGATAAAGTGAACAAAAAATCTACCTTGAGGTATTTGACATACCTTGGAGGTAATCTGGTTACTTGACGAAGTAAAAAATAAAATGTTGTTTCTAAGGCCAGTGTTGAAGTAGAATAGAAAAGCATGTCACAGACTACATCTAAGATGAGTTTGGAGTTGAATTTTGTGACTCTATGTCTATGTATTGTGACAATTAAACTGTCATTTATATTGTAAATAATTCAACCTTTTATGAGAGAACAAAGTATGTTGAAGTTGATTGTTATTTTATTAGAGATAATGTTCTTAAAGGTGTAGTCTCCACTCCTTTCATCTGATTCGAGGATTAACTGATTGACATTCTTACCAGTTGCTTGGGAACTAAGATTTTTGAACATATTTGTGACAAGCTGAATTTGTCAAATATATATACTTTAACTTAGGAGGAGTGTTATGTTATTAAGATCCATTTAGTTACTAAATGGATATCCATTTAGTTGTTAGACATATATGTATATCCTTGTAATCCTGTTTGCCCTAATTAATGAAGATTAGTGTCTCTCTCCCTCTCTCTGGACTATGTGAATGAAAGCATACTTCCTATTTTATATTTCTTAGGTGTTATAATGAGGCAACATACATCACTGCTGGAGAATTGCAAACTCCATATGATAGCGATTTCTTATTTGGCATCTAAAAGATTTTTGTTCTGTTTGGCGATGGTGATAAAGAACTATATTTTTAGGTATAGATTACATATTGGCGTACATATTTTATTTTATTTCCTATCTGGCCTACCACTGAAAATATGAAATTGTTGTTATTGGATTATTTCCATTCAAATAATAAACAGTTATTGTGTCTCAAGAATTTGGAATTTCATATATGATGTGAAATCTTGAAACGTCAACCTTTCAGTTGCTTGAAGATTCTATTGAAGATCATTTGGAGAAAGCAGGAGTTTTGCACTCTGAGCCTGACAAACCTGAAGGAGAAAGCAAAGATGCTGATGCTAAAGAGAATAAGGTAATAAGGAAATAGAATTCATATTGGTATAACAAATAAGCAGTATCTTATTGTCTGTGAGTCAACTGAACCATTTGTGTGTTCGGTTCAGATTGAAATCCAACTGATTTACTAGATGACATCATAATTTAGTCATTGATTAGTTAACTACAAATCAGGAAAAAGTGTGGAAATTCTGAAAAAATTGTGAAAATCAAGAAATACAGGGAAAATTACAGAAAAGTTGCAGGAATATTTTCTAACCGGATTCACCATGATCCTGCCAAAAGATGATGACATATCACGTATATGATTTATGAAATATTAAAATCATGTTTACTGGTTACCATGGGATTATCATATCTTACT
Source organism: Cymodocea nodosa (assembly GCA_036874045.1). Taxonomy (NCBI): domain Eukaryota; kingdom Viridiplantae; phylum Streptophyta; class Magnoliopsida; order Alismatales; family Cymodoceaceae; genus Cymodocea; species Cymodocea nodosa. Next base: position 19,513,728 of record CM072339.1, on the reverse strand, counting down.
CCTCCCTAAACAGTATACCTTTGCTGAGATTTCACTGCCTATGAAATCTGTGAAAAATTCAGGTAAATAATAATAATAGAAAATTTCATTATCTATAGAAAAGAATGGACAGGAAGAGAGAGAGATGCTATTGGCTGGGTGCTGAACAAAAATTGACAAATATGGTAACTAGTGTTGGTATGTCCATCTATCCCAGGCACTCAATGGAATTATCTATGAAAAATTTAGGTAAATATTAGTAAGAAGTGCTTTGATTATTTATGAAAATGTAATATTACTGATCTGCTTATTTGATTTACAGTGGAGTTGTGGACAATAAAGATCCTTTAGCATGTGGAGAAAAAATATTTTACCTGAAATCCCCTTATCATGTCTAATTTGTTCGTATATAATGAAATTCAAATTGTCAATCAAATGAAATTCTGTCAAATTTTCCCTGTGACGTACATTTTTCAGTGAAGTAATGGATGATAAAAAACCTCTAGCAAATGAAGGAAAGAAACATTCGTTCCTAATCTTCTTAATATGATTTCTTTCAACTTCTTAAAAAAATGATTTCTATCAAAGAAATAGAGAACAGGGGACCCTGGGTTGGGGACAATAAAAACTAGAAAACCATGCCTCAGCTTCCTTGACCCATCACCACCCTATGTCAGTAGTGCACTCTTTATCCATTGGAAAGTGGTGAAGCAGCATTTGGAAATCCCATCACATGAAGCTACTGTTGCGCATGTCACTAAAATTGACTTTCAACCTTGTTTGTGTACATCTTTCATGCAGAAAGTCAACAACCTCCTGCACAGAAGCACTTGTCAGGCAAGGAGTTTAGTTGAGAAATGAGTTGGGATTGGGAACAAGAGGTTACGGTGGAGCAATTTGATTGGGTTTGAGATGAAAAAAAAAGGGCTGATGGAGAGGTGTGTATCTGATAATAAGGTTTGAAAAGAAACTAGAACCGGTTTGTCCTGTGGTTCAATGGTCCAACTGCGTGGTTCATCTACTCAAACAGCTAACCCATGAAAATAGCTCAATGGGCTGCCAAGTTTACCAGTCAGTGGATGGATCTGACTGCCAGTTCAAGCTGGTTTTCAAGATTGCTGGTAGCTACACATAAGTACATTGGTTTCTCAATTTTGTTGGTGGGATCCTTGGATGGCATGCAAGCATGAATTAATTATTTATCTTGTCCGTGAGTACTTGTTTTTCTGTCTTCCAGAATATTTGTTCGTGTCATTGATTTTTATGTTTTGCTTAATATTGATATCGTAAAATTGGTATATCCAGTATAAAAATGTAGCCATAGCGACAGACACACATTCGAATCTCTTATTAAACTATGATCCAATTGGTTATGCTGTACTGTTTATTTTTGTCCTCTTTTCTCAGAGAAAAATTCCAGAAGGTGGTAAACAAGGACTTCCTGTTAAGAAACTTAAGAAAGAGAAGATTGTTGGTGCAACTGGAAAAAACATTTCCTCTGGGTCAACCTCTGTTTCTGTGGCACCACGTGTAAAGCCTGAGCTGCTCTTGCCGACAATGTATTATCATCGATTATCCTTTTCCCAGTTTTTTGTTAATAGCATTTGTACATTAGCTTGTTTTTTTAATTTTTATAAAATGAACCTTAAAAGGTACCATATACATGTTAGTGGTTTCTAAGAATAACCAAAATATAATTTAGAGTTATCTCTTTGTTTCTATGTTAGAAATTGATGTGCAAAATTTTCTATAAAAGGTTCATAATTTGGCTAGTCACGCTGCAGATCTGTGATCTCTTAACCCACCTTCTACTCTATGAAACTGATATCTGTTGTTTCTATGCATTTCAATTAGAGCATCTTAATGGTTTCATCTTATTTGAAGTTATGTTAGCGTGAATATCTTTCTCCTGCGGTTGAAATACTGAAAACTGTCTAAAAGATGAAATCTGTTGAGAAGTATGAAAGTGTTCCACTGTTCTGCTTACTTTTTGAAATGGAATCATGTTCTTAATAAAAGAAGAACAAGATTTTTTCATCTTTAATAGATAATTTTTTGAAAGGTAGATTGTGTGACTTTTTTTGTAAGTCACAGAATGTTAGACTGTTAGACATGAAATATGCAAAACTTTAGTGTAACTAAGACCCAAATGTTGATGAGTGATAATACAATAAGAGATAAATTATAAAATGATTTCATTTGAAATTTTGAAGAAGAGAAAAAAGGGTGTATTTCATATGGACTGAGTTATAGACACACACGTATAGGACAATGGATAAGTGGATATCAATTTACCTATATGCATGATATATATAGTAACATAACTCTAACACTCCATATATATCAACAATGTTCAGCTTGACACAAAGCGTTTTGAAAATTCCAACACCAAAATCTTTTAAAAAGATATCAACTATCTACTTTGAAGATTGTGTATTTGAGTAGAGATGAACCCTTGCATCCTCATGTCCCAAATGAAATGATAGTCCAACTTAATGTGCTTTTTTTCATTCATAGAATGTAAATTTGTTAACAATAAATATATCAGTCTGATTATCCTAATGCATCTTCATAAGTACCTCAACAATGAAGTCAAGTACCATTAATAGAGACCTAATTCACGTCATCTCCCAATTTGTTTGTGCCATTGGGTGATAGTCTACTCTGGTACTAGATCAAAATACAACATTCTTCTTTTTACTTCTCCAAGTGACAAGATTCCTTACAAGATTCCCCTTAACATAAGTACAATAATTTGAAGTAGACTTCCTATTGCCTTTATCTTTTGCATAGCCTGAATCAGAAAAGACCTTAATCTTAAGATGATGGTTCCTTCTATAGATTAGGCTTTTGCCTAGGGCTCTCTTGATATATGCTAGCGCATGTAAGACACATTCCCAATGAACAACCTTAGATTCATGCATAAATTGGGAGAGTAAGCTAAAACATAGGTGATGCCAAGTTTAGTAATAGTCAAGTTGATCAATTTACTAGCTAGAGGAATAATCCTAGAATGATGGATTCTACTCTATAGGCATACTTTAAGGCTTGCAACCCAAAAATCTTGTATCCTGCAGTAGATTTAGAGCATACTTCCTCTAAGATAATGCTACACTCCCTCTTGAATAGGCAAACTCAATATTTAAGAAATACTATGGTTTTCTCATATCCTTATAGTAAAGTGTGTACCAAAGTATTCTTTTCCCCTATCCTGTGAATAGAATGTTTTCAATATAAACAATGATAGCATTGCTAGTTGAAGACCATTGTTAGAAAGTCAAGTGATCAACACTACATCTTTGAAAACCACCCTACTTAACGACTCTGTTGAACTTTTCGAACAAAGTTTGGGGTCTTTGCTTTAGTTCATAAATACCTTTCTTAAGTGGCAAACATAATCTTCCCTTGAGTAACATATCTCAAAGGTTGCTCCATTAGGATATGCTTATTGAAATCACTGTAAAAAAGGTGTTTTTAACACCTACGTAATAAACCTTTTAGGCTTTGTTTATGGCTATAGATAGAAGCACTAAAATGAAGTTTAGGATGGTTATCAAAGGGGTTTCTTCATAATTGACACTATATGTCTAATTGAGACCTCATGCAACAAAATGAGTTTTATACCTATCCACCGAGTCATCAAACTTAAAACTTGAAGTGTATATTCATCTACAGGTTTGGCACCAGTTTTCATATGTCACGTAATGTGAGGGTAGACACCTCATCCATAACTACAGAAAGATGTGTTCAAGTGATTATATCAAATGAAATTGGAAATAGGATGAAGTGTGTAGGTTCTTGTACCCTTAGAGCAATAGGTAACTTAGATGGTTTTGGCGGTATTGTGGAGGATCAGTAATAGTGGTCAAAGGTTGATTGGGCAATGAGGATGACTGTATTTGTTGACATTGATAGTATACTTACAAAGGATGAGAATTCTCTGGCTCCCTATTCAATAAATTGCTTCCTTTTGTAAAGGGCAATGAGGGAAATTGAGTGGAGGAACATTATCGATATGAGCATAGAGAATATCAAAGTAGGGTTGTGATTTATGGAAAATAACATTAGTGAATACCAAGTGATGTCCTGTAGGGGGATGATAATGTAGGGGGATGATAATGATGGTATCTTTATTTGTATTTGAGAGTAGCTAACAAAAACACACTTTAAGGATTGAAGAGTCAACATATCGAGGTCCAAGGATATAATTTAATGGAATATTTATTTTTCTAACCAAAATTATTTGGTTATAAATAGTAAAAAAATATTTAAAGTTATATAATTTAATGGAATGTTTTGTTTTGTAATAAATGGTAGAAAAAAAATTCATGTAGCAACCCTATATAGTGTTATAAAGGCATTGACTGTTAGAGATACTAGATAACATAATTCTCACTAAAAGATAAGAACGAGTCTCATCTTGCCAAGAAGGTATCAGAAAAATCACTTTAAGAATCATTTAGAGAATTCACCTAAGACTCCAAGCAACCCTTTTAACAGCCTAGAAATAGTTTATTTTAACCTATAATTTGTATGAATTTTTTCTCTAGATGATATTATAGTAGGTTCTAGTTATATTTTGCTTTTTTCTGATAATTCTAGTTATATTAAGTTCTAGTTTCTGTTATCAAGATGTGCTGTGCTTTTTTCAGTCCAATTGAATTAGAACAGTCTATTTTGGAGGACATAAGGAATCGTGTGCAACTAAGTAGCCTGGCACTTCCATCTGTCAGCTTCTACACATTCCTTAATGCTTGCAATAGGTCTGAATACCTTCAAATTTTTAAGCTGTATTCTAGCTTATGACATTGTATATCAACGATCCTAACTACTTTCTCTTTTACTTAAAGGTTGAACTGTTCAACCATTTCTCAGGACGGATCATTGGTTGCTGGTGGATTTTCTGATTCCTCATTGAAGGTTACATTTTTATGTGATTGCAATTTAACATTTAAAAGCATCTTTTTGCATAATTCTTCATGCTAATATCTTGTTTTTCATTGTTTAACAGGTTTGGGACATGTCAAAGATTGGTCAACAATCTTTCTCGTGTTAGTGTTCTAGTCCCCCCCTCCCTCTATGGATAATTATTACCACATTGTCTTGATAGTATCATTATCTTTCTTTTTATTATAAATTTTGGGATTGGTTAAATGGTCATCAATGTTAGTTAGGGTCAAGTTATCAATATTAGTGTCATTTCGAGTATTGGTGTATTGAATATAGGAGATGCATCAAGTATCAATGGAAATTTTGATGGAGATGGGATAAAGCCATAGAAACATTGAATTTTGAATGCAAGACTTTGGATTTCAACGTGAATTCATTTAAATTTAATTTTTAGACATTTATATCGAAAAACATCACACACAATGTAAAAATAACCACAAAATTAATAAAAATTGTAAAAAAAGAATTACTTTGAAAAAAATATTATGTGGAGTATTAAAGGGAGTCATACTCGTCATTGTTGCATTACAGATGTTGTAGATATATGGGTTGGACATAATTCATTTGACTATATCTTATACATATTTTTCATTCTACACAATGAGTCCATAGTATGGCAATGGTATAACATCTATGGTTGTTGATAACTAGTTCATAATATTTAGTATCAGATGCATTCTGGAGATGACCCACACATCTATAATGTTTTTCATGCCCTAAAAGTTTTTCATTGTTTCCTCATATTTATCTACCTCTTGTCTTTGATAGATGTGGCTTTTGTACTTTCTTGAGTTTCTTCATAATGGTAATTGTGGTGACTCTGATGAGTTGGAGTATAAATAGATCTAGTATTACTCTATACACACTTGAAATAATAATCCGACTGATCATGAATGCCACCCATAAATGATTGTAGCCATGTAGATCATGGATACTCATTCCCCACATTGATTGTGTTAAGTTAATGTCTTCTATATTTGTGTGGTTCTTTTCCTTTTCTTTTGTAATGGAAAGGAAGTGGCTAATATCTAGGTTGTGCTCATGTGTCGTGATCGTTGTCTTGTGTTGCATGTGAAGGGACTTAATGGCCTTTGTTCGTCATCATTTTGACTTCTAAATTGTTTTTTGTCTCCACCATTGGTACTGTCATTTTCCTCTTCTTCATCATCCAGTGGCAAGGTAGCGTCATCATCATTGACATGACCTAATCTTGGTGTTCTCTTACGAGAATGCTCAACAAGCTCATGGAATGCTCTACATTGATGTCCATTGCTTCACAATTCTTTTACTTAGGTGACTGGTACCTTCTTCGTCCAAAATTGGCTCATCATTCTCTTTAAGCTATTTTATCATTAGAACTTCATCATTTGAATTATTATATGTAAATATCACATTAATTCGATTCAATCTTTCTTTATCTTTTTCTTCCTACATGTGCTTTATTCTGAATCTTATGTTGTAGTGCACAAATACCAAGTTATTCAATCTGCTTCCAGGTGGCACTTGTCCACCCATCACATATGAGTGTGACTTCATATTATGATCATTGATTTTTTAGGATTGAGATGGATTGTTTGAAGTCCTAAGCCTTCAAATACTTGTTCATGATGTTGATGTGAGCCGGTGTGTTTACATCTTGTCCTTTGCAATTATGTCTACCGTATGCTGTCTATGAATGCTCTTAGCAGCATTTGCAAAAATTGCATTGTGAAACATGAATTTGGACACTGCACTACTGAGTTTTTCTCATGCATTTGTTCACACCACTTTAAGTGTGGCTTGCCTTTCCCCGTCTCTTCTTCGAATTGCTACATCAGGTTTGATTGTAGGTCTTGAAAATCCCTGTAACTGGTTCTTTTCCTTTTCTTGCTGCCTGTGCTCCTGTACCACTGCCACTACCACTGCTGCACTTATGGTATCGTGATTGCTGTACTTGCATCTATTCCCTGGTCCATTGTTCTTGATGGGAGGGTATAATAGCCTCCTGGTATTCCTGTCTCTCTTTTGGCCCCCTACAATTTGGTGGATAGGGTATGCCATCATCTGAGTTATCATCATTAACTAATTGGCCCTGAGATGTTGGTGACTTGCACTCATGTTCGGCTCTTGTCAATCTTTTATCTCTTTTGGTCTTATCAATCAGTTTTTCCTTTGTGCCTTTCAGTAATTCATGCAGCTGGTCTCAAACAATGTGAGGACATTTCTTGTATTTGGCCACATTGTTGTACCAACTCACAAGATATTGCTTTAATCAAGTCACACCACCACCACTTATGTTTTCCATAGTATTTGCATTTTCTTCCTTTTGTCATTACCAATGGGAAATCTATGCAATCATCCTGGGTCATTTAACCTTCCACTAACTTTCTTATCACAGTCACTTTCACTCTTCAGTGTGGAATGAAGGAGAGCTCAACGTAGATAAGCCTGAAAATAAAGAACACATCTACTTGAATAGATAATTAGTTAATGACATGTATTTCATAAAAAACCTAAAATTCAAAGAAAATTCATCTGAAATTTACAAAAATATGCATCTAGCAAAGGAAACCTTAGATCTAACACAACATGAGGTAAATCTACTATGCTTATTTTATAAATACATGTAAAAAAAAATTACAAAAAATTATTTAAATAAGAAAAATCACACTTTGATGTAATCTACAAGGACAATATCTAACATAACATTGGCAATACTTAATGAATTTATCTAAAACTTCAATACTTCTGAAAATCCATATAAATTTCAAAAAATTTAAGATTGTAATGAAAAAAACCTATCTAGCATTGATAACAAAAAAAATCCATATCATGGGTTAAATCCATTAAATCTCAGTTATAAATATCTGATAATTTGAAAATTAAAAAAAAAACTGTAAAAATTCGAAAATTACAAAAAATTCTAAGACTAAGCTAAATCATCCTGTATCTAACCTAAAATCTGAAAGATCTAATGAATGTCACCTAGTAATAACAATATTTATAGAAAAAAGGAAAAAATTATCTGAGAAATTTGAAATAATAAAAATATTTATTTGCTGTAGATGACCTTGGATCTAACCTAAGCTAAATCCATTAACTTTTTGCTATAAGCAAGTGAAAAGACAACAATTATGAAAAAATAGAAAATAAATCTTGAAAATTTCGTAAATTCCAAAAATATTTCTAACTAGTAAAAATATTCTTACATCTAACCTTGAATAAGAGGGAAATGGACTAAAACCATGCATTCAAAAAGATTAGATTGATTTCAGAATTTAAAATATTTGTTTCAGTTGAAAATGGGAAGAAAACACCAAGCACTGATTGCACCTATGTTCAGTTGAAAAAGCGTTTATTGAAACCCGTATCTTCAATGTTTCAGTCATCTTGTTGGCAGTTTTGCCAGTCTTCCTACATGTTGGCTAATACTATCACTTCAATGAAGTAAAAAAGACCAGAATCAGTTGATCAACTGGTACAGGTTGATATTTTGGGCAAAACGGATCTGATACTGATATTCATGTAGATATTAGATTGGTCAACTAGAATTTGGTCTGTATTGCCAAAATTTCGGTGATATGGATTGGTACAGTCTCAGATGTCAGAGGTAGATCTGTTTCTTTGGAGGACAATTTGGTGCTAGTTTTATCAACAAAGCATTAGCATAACACGACTCTGCTGATTTCATTTGAGTTTTTTTGTCATCTGATATGAAGTCCATGGCCATGTTGTTCTATTCTATACTTCAGTTATATGTGGTGTAAAAGATCACAAGTTGAGCTTTCCGGAATGGAAGAAAAAAATGGCCAAAGGTGTGGGTTAGGGTGGATTCATAATTGGCAGAAGAAGAATAGCAAGAGAAGATGGGGTGTAGAAGATAAGGAAGACAGCAATGCTATTATGGTGTCTGACAATACAGCAAGGGTGCTGTGTTTTTCTCATCCTCTAACACAAACTGCAAAGCACCCTTTTATACACGAAAACCATACAATGGCAATGTGAGACCAATATTGATAACAGTAAAACAGCATGTAACAGTGAAAAAAGCCCAGAACGGCAAAAACAACATCACACCAGCATTTATTAGTCCCTATTATATGGGATGCTTCAGGTTCTTTTTAGTTTTTACTTGGCATCAGATCTTGTTTAACCAATATGGGAGGATTCTTATTCGTTCATCAACAATGGCATTGTGTTGACCCTTACTACATATTGTGAGGAATTATGGTTTATTTGACTTGGCCATCGTTTTTCTTTACTGAAATGTGTTTAAGCAGCCTTGTGATGGTGAATGGAACTGTGTTTAAGGTCCCCATTTTTCTGTTGTGAATACTATGTTTCTTTTGCAGTAAGTTATGAGATTGGTCTTGTTATTTATAGTGATTATAGCAACTTTGAAGTTGGAATGTTGTTGATGATTTTCATATGGTAAATTATATTTTCAGCAATTGTGCAAGGAGAAAATGGAAATGCTTCTTCATTAGCACCAGAAGAGGGGAAACGATCATATACTGTATTCCGTGGACACAGTGGACCCATTTATTCTACTACATTTAGCCCTTGTGGAGATTATATCCTCTCATCTTCATCTGATTCAACTGGTAATTCTGTGATCATCAATGTCATGCCATGTTCTTTTATTAGTTATGTCAATGCCATGATATGTTCTTTTATTAGTTACGTTAGTGTCATGCTATGTTCTTTTATTAGTTATGTTTGTAGAAATCTTTTGTCAGTGTTACACTTTGTTGCAGTTCGATTGTGGAGTACGAAGTTGAATGCAAATCTTGTATGTTACAAAGGGCACAACTATCCAATTTGGGATGTCCAGGTAATCTTCTCCATTGAACTTTACTTTTCAGTCCATGCTTTATTTTCTGGAAGTATTTTCTTCATAATTCTTAGGCATCTCTTCAACCATGCAAACATAAATATAGCTGTATCAATGCAACAGAATTATTGTACACCTTTCTTTTAACTTACCACCTATAGAACTAAGGTAGAAATAGAAGTCCTTGGTGAGAACTTGTATTTCACTTGTGTATGTGAGCTGTTAGGCATCTAATCACAATGCCGGATTTTTCTTCAAAAAAATACAGAAAAGAATTAGCTGGATTTAGAAAAATGTAGAAAGATGTTTTGAATTTTTGGAAGATATATGTGTTAATCTTCTTCACCGAATCACAATCTACCTTTGTTTACAATTTTTTTATCAAATATTTACATGGTGGGTGGAGGCCTGAAAAATACAAGTCTCAGACTCTCAATTTCATATTTTTCGAACCTGTATAAATGTGCTCTACAAATATGCATGTTCAATTAGATATAAATATTTCTTGGAAATTGTAAGAGATTTCCTACCATTATTTGCCCTTCGTAGTTTCTAATAGAAAGTAAAAGGCTTGTTGTCAGATATAGATCTTTTATTATTCTAGGTGTAGATCTGATACATAAAATACCAGATCATTTCCTTCAAACTTTGTAACATTTTCATCTAGAATGTGATCTATGATCGTCTGACTTTTGACTTAAATGGGAGTTGTTTAGTGCATATATCATGAATTTCTCTAAAGTTTTGTTTTCAAGGGCTTTGTTGTGATTATATAGCTTGTTAAAGAGATTTGTCGTGTGGTCATTTTGCAGTTTAGTCCTGTGGGCCACTACTTTGCTAGCACTTCACATGACAGGACTGCTAGGATTTGGTCGATGGACAGAATTCAGCCTTTGAGAATAATGGCTGGACATCTATCTGATGTTGACGTGAGTTGTTTCTGTTGCTGTTATCTTGTCTTCCATTTTTTATGTTTACACCTTGAAAAATTCACAATAGAAATATATTTTCATTTTTGTGCCATTTATTAAATTTCTCCATGTGTTCAAATTTAGAACAGTAGCTTGTAGACTTCAGATTTTGACTTTAGGATGTTCTATACTTGCCATGATTTCAGTTCTTTTCTGGTTATGATTCTTCAAATTATTTAATTATCAACTATCAACATGTGACTCTGGGAATCTTGCTTAGCATCATGGTGGAATTGCTATGTTTACAAATCCTGACCCATAGGGGGTACGTAGAAAATACTTTCCTATTGTATCTACTTATCTTATGCCTCTTTTGTCGAGTTATCAGCCACTTCTTGGGGATCACTTTTCATTCTATTACATTCCATTTTCTCCCATTTAGCGATTTTTTTACTAAAAGGGTTCTCATCCCTTTGTGGATTCTGTTCTTTTTACGTTGTGAATGCATTGAAGAGATTTCTCAATCATGTTGTGAAGGCTTTTTAATGCTGCTAAGGATGAGCATCACATAAATATTCAGATATTGAAATATTTGAAGACTTATTGTTTTTAATCAAGAATAAGAGAAGATAATCTTAAATGGTTTCCTCATATCCATGGAAGACCTTTAGATGTTCTTGTAAGGCCAGTGGAATCAGCAAATGTAGGCTAGACTAAAAGAGATAGAAAAAGACCAAAATTAATGAATAGGAAAAATATTTAATATTATATAAATTAATGGAAGATTTAGTAATGGATAGAAATAAATGAAAAAAAAAAAGGATTCATGTGGCTGACCCCAAATATTGAAATTAAGGCATTGATTCATTATTATTGTTGTAGCCAAGAGTGGGATTTCAGAACTTTTAATCATACATATGAATCTTGTTAGCTTCTTTTTAGATGGTATTCATAGAGTCCATGACTTTTACTCTTGAATTCTTGTATGACAAGTATTCATTATTTATTGTATTTATGTTTGTTTGACTTTCTAGCTCGGATCCTACATTTCAGTGTGTGCAGTGGCATGTTAATTGCAACTACATTGCAACGGGTTCCAGTGACAAGACAGTTAGATTATGGGATGTACAGAGTGGGGAGTGTGTTCGTATTTTTATTGGACATAGGAGCATGGTGTTGTCCTTGGCCATGTCTCCTAATGGAAGGTACATGGCATCCGGTGATGAAGATGGGACTATTATGTTGTGGGATCTTTCTAGTGGCCGTTGCATTTCACCTCTAACAGGGCACGCATCATGTGTATGGACACTTGCATTCAGGTTATTTGCTTTTAATTTCTTCCATGTCTACTTTGCAATTACATTTACCCTCTTTGGATAATGGCTAGTAAAAATTTTGGTTGTAGATGACATTGAAGTTTCTTAGTAAAATATACCACTTTAATGCACTTTGAAAGGAAAATGAATTGAAAAACATGCAAAACTTGTTTATAGCTACTTATACATAAAGAACAATCTCACCTATTCAAGCCAACTATGAGAGAGAATGATTTTATATCATTTTGTTTGAGACTACATGTAGTCACTCATGTACCATTGTGTCGAGTCTCATGACTCACGTGGTTCCACTTTCTATCTCCCTTTCCTAGGTGGAGACAACCTTCTCTCATGGTTCCGTTTTACACTTGAGAGCAAGGGAGAATTGGAGCACAAGGATCTTCTTGTACTTCAGTGGATGAGAATTCAAGAGATTAAACAAATATGATTATGGTACAAATGATCTACCAAAGGTTTGTGTATAGACATACAAAATAATTATTTAAAATACAATTAAATGTAGCCATTGCTTAATTAATAAACTAAATTTGTTGTTTGGTGTGGACGTCCAATCAGATTTCTGTTGGCATCACACACTTAACAGACATCAAATTTGAATGTCTGAGACTGAATAATTCTGTGTCATCCAGAAGCCTTCTGTCCATGAACGCACCATTCTTGGACGTTTTTGAGTGCAATATATATATTTAACCACCTGTCATACACGCTTTACTTATCAAAAGCTAAATATACAATCTCTAACACACTTCATGGTCCAAAATATATTGAATTTCATAATTTTTGGCATATGTTTTCCATTGAATAAACTCTATGGCTGGCATTTGAAATTTGGTCTAATAAGACTTAGAGCTTCCATTGGAGGCATTACATAAAATTAGTTTTGAAAAATTTAAGATCTTATTCTCTTTAAGCAGTGATTTTCATCGATAAGGTCAGATTATTTTTATTTGGAATGAAAATTTGTGCCTACGGCCATATGGCGTGCTGACGTTCATACAGTGTTTGTAGTTATGACATCGCTTTTCTCAGTTAGGAACTGCATTGTGTGATTTTTGGTTTCCTATTGATCTATTATTGTTCTATTCTGGGCATCCCTTTTCTCAGTTATGACATCACGTGTTCTAATTATTTTTTGATTCTTTCGTTGTAGCTTTGAGGGAACTCTTCTTGCTTCGGGATCTGCTGACTGCACTGTGAAACTATGGGATGTTTCTGCAAGTGCAAAGGCAACAAGAGTTGAAGAGACGTAAGATGAAATGTTTGTTATTGTTGATGAACACAGTTGAGAGTTGAGATCAGATGCTAATATTTGATTTCATTCGTTCAGAAAAACTGGAGGCATAAATCGGTTTAGATTTCTGAAGACTTTGCCCACCAAATATTCTCCGGTCTATGCACTTCGGGTATCAAAATTTTTGTACTATTGCAGTTCTTTAGTAAAGCACCGAATTTGTTTGTATTTGATTTCCGTGTCTTTACCAGCTTCTCATCCTTATCTGCCTGCAGTTTTCTCGGAGGAATCTCCTGTTTGCAGCTGGAGTGTTTTCGAAAGATGTTTAGAGAAGTACAGAAAAGATAACTGGTATCATGAGAGAAATTCGATTGAATTCTGTTAATGCTTGATTCATTCGATTGTGATGTTGGTCATTCATTTATTCTGCCATTGTCTTGTCTTCCCTGCAACATCTTTTTTTCTAGCACATAACTTTTATGCAATGCTGTCAACTTGCTAATTGTCGAGTCAATAAAGTTCTTTTGTTATAGGCCAATACAGATTGTATGTATTGAATAGTCAGCTTCCATGGTCGTAGCTAGTGAAATAATCGTAATTTTGCCAGTTCTCAGTATACATGAAGATATGGGTTCACCCAGAGTTCCTGTAAACTGCTTGTTCGAATTTGCAAGGTATTGCCTTTGTATAGCCCTGCTGTTATTCAGATTCTATTTATTTGTATCATACACTACTGAAATGTAATCTAAAAGAGGAACTGAGGTGTTCACCACTGTACTTGTACCGGCCACGTGCTTTGCCCCGTTTCATTGGCGGTTGTTTTGACTTCAGGTTAAACTTGGTCTCTTTTGTTTGTTTCTAGAAATACTTCTAGTTGCTGATTTTTGTAAATGGTCATTTTCTAACAATTATTTCAAGTTTCAGAGGAGAATTACTTAAGGCCACTTGAATTTGATCGGTGATGGATCATTAATCAATGCTCCCGGCAATACCATTAACGTGAATGTAAGGTAGTACAAATAACGATGTTAATAGTCAATTAGTTAGTAAAGAGTTAATGCTTTTGTCAAGTGAGAAGACATCATTATTTTTTTCAGCAAATACATCCAAAGACTTGCCTTGACTGGGTTCGCAAGGTTGTTGTGCAACCTTTTGCCTATCATAACGTCTTTTGTTGTTAAGAGTGACGTCATCAATGAGGGATCGTAGATCTGTCCTTAGTCCTATTAACGTTGTCGGTGTAAACTCGACCTGTGCATTGGGTGACATCACAGTAAAGACGAATTCTGATGAGAAATGAGGAGAGTAAATGTATGTTTGTCTCACATGAGTGTGATGGAGAGAGGCCGGGGGGGGATGGGCTTTTTGTTATAGTTAAATTTTTTTTTTTTATCTCGCCTATTAAGTTATAATCGTGGTTTACGTAAAAAAAATGATGGTAATGATACGTAAGATAGGAAATTTAAATTTTAATGATATTGATGTAAATTTTTTAAAGTTAATGGTATCTATATATTATCGATTGATTTTTATAATATACATATGTAGAAGTACCCAGCCGAAGTACGTACTTTGTCAGTAAGTTCCAAATAACAAATAACCCAGCAAATTAAGTACTTTGTTAATTTGGGTTTTTACCCCTAGGTGGTTCAACTTCAAAAACTTTGGAATTCAAAATGAAAGAGTTAATTCAAATAATGATGTAGACTTATAAGGATTCCTTTTATAATGATTATTTTATCAGCATATAAAAATAAGTTGACATTTTCAAAAAATATGAAAACTCAACTTTTTCTTATTTATCATTTTTTGTTCAAATTACAACTTTTTTTAAGCCGTCATATTTAAATATATATGCTGATATATAAATAGTGCGTCTGGTAATGAATTTAAGAATGACTGTTTGATTGCTTACATCGATCGATATTTTAAGGATCTGAAGAATAAAAATATTTTTTTGAAACTGTATGCGTGTGTGGTTTTAAAATATGCGTATTCAATGAGTAATTGTTTGAAGATATATAGATTTTTAATTAGACTTTATCTTAGAAGCGTACTTTTATATTTTAAACTCATAAATATTAGTTTTTACTGATTAGGATGGATTAATATTTAATGCCCCACATTATGAAAATTTCCAGATTTGCCAACCACTGGAATCAATTAATCGGGGAGGACGCGTGTGGAGAGGCGATCGATCGATCGATTTCCATGGATTTAATGGCATAATGACCAAACTGATGGTAATCTGTACGAGTGATCTTTTCTCGTATCATAAGAGGATGAACACAGCTACATCAACTATCATATAACTAGTTGATCAAGTACGAATTACGAGTGCCATATATGTGTGTGTGTGTGTGTGTGCGTCCTGGGTAGCTTAATCACGCCATTAGGTAAATAATGCTTTTCCACCACCATCTTCCAGGAGGAGTTGTAATAACGGGAGGAGGAAGAAGCTCGGCCGGCCTTGATCTAGCTAGGACATGTTATGGTGGGCGGAGTCTGCGTGCTCGTAGAAAGTGATGGCCGGAGGGAGATGACCATTTTGCCGGAGACTATTCACGGTCTCATACAGAGCCGTCTTCACTGGTACAAAGCTCAGCCCCATGTCCTTGATCTTCATGTTCGATAGCTCGTAGGGTTTCACCCTCGGATTCACCTCATCCTTGCACCTGCCAAAATCGAGGATCCATCGTAAGCCGTAAGGATAAGGAAAGTAATTATTAAACATCGATATATAACAACCCCCCAAGAGATAGCTAGCTCGATGTTTATATCTATACACACACACACCCGCACCTGGTAGGGATGGGGTACTCCGGGAAGAGCGACCGGAGGTTGTCCACAACGTCCCCGCGGTGGAGCATGCTTTCGGCGCAAATGTACCGTCCGGAGGCGGTGGGAGACTCGTAGACGGCGAGGTGAGCCATGGCCACGTCTTGGACGTGGACGTAGCCTTGGACGGCGTTGGCGTAAGTCTTGACGGAACCGTTGAGGTACTTGAGTATGTGGATGGAGCTGGCGTTCACCGTCGGCTGGAGCAGCGGTCCGATCACCAGCACCGGGTTCACCACCACCACATCCACCCCGTGCTTCCTCCCCACCTCCCACGCCACCTTCTCCGCCACCGTCTTCCCGTAGCAGTACCTGTTCCATTTATTTGTAAGTTAATCAACTTTTCATCAATACATACATATATATATATATATATATAATGCTATACGAACCAGTTTTTGGTATTCTGGCAGTAGTCTAGGTCACTCCAACATGACTCATCTACCACCTTCTCTGGGCTTCTGTTGGGATCCATGTACACGGTTCCGATGGAGGAGGTGAACACCACACGCTGCACGCCGGCGTTCGCCGCCGCCGTGATCACATTCTTCGTGCCTTCAGCTGCCGTTATCGCATGTACCGGATCTTCTGTAACAGGAGAAGCGGTGTGGAAGACACCACGGCAGCCAAGCATTGCACGGTAGAGGCTGTCGAAATCGAGGAGCTCAGCTTTGCAAAGGACCAGCCTCTCCTTTGCTCCTCCTAGTTCTTTCAAATGGTTGTTCTTTGGGTCCTCTGTAGTACATCATCACACACACACAGATGTATCGTATAAATGCGCGTAACTAGAATTAATTTATCAGTTGCAACACCAAGCCGGATGGAGGAGGAGGAGGAGGAGGAGGAGAAGGAATATAAGAACCTGGGTTTCTGACGGTTCCCTTGACGGTGTAGCCTTTCTCAAGGAGGAGCTTCACCAGCCATGAGGCGATGAAACCACCAGCTCCGGTGACACAGACCGTCTGGCCACCTCCGCCATGAGCCGCGTCGATCATTTCCACGGGCGTTTTCTACGGCCGGAACTCCTCCTCTCACACTATTGTTAATAACTATTATGATCGATCAATGAATATTACACACCAGCCGATGGAGTTGATGACGATGAGGTACCATCGATGAACTCCGTTGCTATTTATAGCAGCAGTCCCGCCGACGCGCCTGACCGGGGGGGGGGGGTGTTTGGTGGTGGACAATCACGCATCGACTTCTTCTTGTTTTTTCCCCTCTCTTTTCGATCAATAATTACGACTTCACCGAGAACATACAAAATTTTCATTGATTCGAGCTTACACACGGTACTTGAGAAGAATAATTACGGCACTTGGGATTTGTACTGAAAGGTATATTAATTACGAAGTCGTCGCCTTAGTTTGAACAGTTAGACCAACCACATGAATATTTCGTAAAACAAGGCGTACGTATCGGGAACTGAATTGACGACCCCTAAAAAAATCTTCGTTGAAAAGGAAATTCAAGGTGTTCATTTTGATTTGAAATTTACGGACTAAATTATTTTTAGAAAATATAAATATTGTTTGTAATATCGATCTACGGACAATTGAAGTCGGTGTACAGAATTTAGAATTAATTCCCGTTCTTCCGTAAGAGTAGGTTTTACATTTACATATATTGCGAGTTAAATTTTAGTGAAAGTCATAGATAGATAGCAAGCAGGTCAATCAAACCATTAATATATAATTACTTACTGCACTTATAATTAATTTTAGAACTCCTGTCTATTCATCAAACCCACCGGCCGACCTTGCAAATAAATCTATTGATGACTCGGTATTACAAAGGGCCAGGCTTCCATATTGGACTGGTCCACGGCTGGCTTCCACTTGGGACGAGAGGGGAAGCTTCCTCTGTGAAAGCTTAGTTTAAACATGGTGCATCAATAAAGTACCGCCACCGTTTCTGAAAGTATACATCAATCACATCCTGGCCACAACAACAGCTTTAGCAGAATATGCAACGGATACGGTTGTTACATTAGGATTCATAGATATCTGTTTATACACAGAAGATTACATCTAAATCTCTTAAATCTTAAATCCTTACATTAATTATGCACACACACACCTACCTTAAAAGAAAGGTGTAGATATGTACCTGCTTGTATTAATTAGTAAGAAGGCGCTGATTTCTCTAATGGGTGTATTATGGTATAATTAGCTAACTAACTGTTCTATTTTTTGAGGGTCCCCACATCAGAATGTTTTTCACGGCTTTCATTGGATCTGCTCTGCATTTTTCATTGATATCATCGTACTGTTGCATATTTTACATTTATATTTGCATGTAGTTCCACTCTTTCTTCATGCGTGGGTGTTATTAGTTATACAAATAAAAGACGGAATAAAATAAATGTATATATTTCATTATTAAATATCTATGCATATATATTAATTTTTTTAATAATTATCACTCCTTGATTTAAATGCTTTAAAATTCAACAGATTTTTGTTAAATCTTAGTCATTAAATTGTAGATGAAAAATCAATATTAGGTTGCAAAATTTATACACAGTGAATTAATCATAAATTAACTAATCATGTAATTTGACCTTATTTTAAAACATATATAATAGGTGCCTACACACACACACACAAAAAGAAAAAACCATCTACGGAAACTTTTGCTGCTCTAGAAATTGTAGTGATTGCTTGTGACTGTGGTATATATGGACTACTAAGTTAGAAGATGATATCATTCAAAACAAACAAACAAACAAACAAAAGGTAAAAATCTTTCATTCTATTCCATTTGATCATAAGCTTTGAATTTTGATCAAAAGTCCAATGGCCGTAATCTATGAGGCCTTCTCACACAATGATTATTAGAGTTGTTTAGAAGTTCGTTTGTAACATGAGCATCTTCAAACAATCACATGTACAGAATCTCTTATTTTTGTTCAGTAGCTTAATCTCTTCTTCGCTCTTTCTTTATCCATGATTTCAGTCACCACTTCACTTGGCATTTGTTCAAACGTTTCTTAAATCTGAGGTATATATCTTGGCATGTATTACAGTACTTAATTTGTGTTGGAAGCTATGGATCTGCAATTAATTGTTGTATACTTCTAACCCAATCACTTGATGGCACTTGATGGCACCACAAAGTTGTTCATATGTTATAAACTTGAACACCTAAAAAAAAAAAAAAAAAAGATTTAAGAAAAGTCCTTAGTCATTTAAATAATAAATGCTGTTGTGGCATCAAACGATTGGACATCATTCTCCTATTATTCCCGTTCTTGCATCATTTGTTCACTTTTTTTCATCATTCTCCTATTATTTGGTATCGTTTTTGTGTCTTAGTATCATAATATTTGTATCTTCTGGCGTTCATTCCTGTATCATGTTGTCATAATAAATATACGCCACGTATAACTTTGAATTTTGTGATACAAAATCTTGCATCATTTGTTACGGTTGTTGGCGATGGTATTTTTTTGATTCGAACACAGAGAATAATCATTGCGGAAATAATCACACTAAAATATTAATATCACGAAAGATAGATATATGTACATGGTACCGCCATATGTCGTTCAAAAATTATAAGTCACGATTTCGCATATGTTCTATAACAAAAAAAACATATGTATGTAATGCGTCCTATTATCGGATCGGTTTGTATCTACGAATAGGAGGTTTTAACTTCAATGTTTTTTCTTCCTCTCCGTTCGATTTCAACATGGGACAACACCCTATTTCAAAAATACTTCCAACTGATGGGACTCATCATATCGTTCTTCGAAGAAGGTAAAGAATCAAGAAAACAACTTTCTCTTCTTCTCTTTTTACTTGTCTTTGTTTTCTTCTATAAAATATAAGAAGGAAGGCAAACACCATCGGAGTTGCTCTCACCTAATATTTTACCTTTCTTCAATGACATTTCTTTTGTGAAAGAGGGAAGATGGACGCCGATGGAATTGCCATCTCCAAGTATTTCACATCTCCTTCTATAAAATATAAAATATAAAATATAAAATATAAAATATAAAATATAAAGAATGATGGGTGCCGACAGAATCGCTATCTTCACATCCAAAAGTTTACCTTTCTTCTGTAAAAGAGGAAAGTTGGACACCACCAAGGGAGTTAACCATCTTTCGATATTTTACTCGACACTGATGAAGTCAATTCATCTTCTTCTCTTTATTTTCTTAAATCTTGGAAAGAATCATGAAATAGAAAGATGAAAAATAGGCACCAACAGAGTTGTCTTCTTCTAAACATCTGGAATTAAGGAAAACTATATAAAATAAAAAAAGGAAATCATCAAATCAAAACATAAATGTCTGAAATAAAATCAAATATCTTAGATATAAAATTAAAGACATCTGAGAGATAAATCAAAGTATTTTAAATACAAAACATACCTCATTGTTCCTCAAATCTCAAGAAATCTTTTCTAATTAACCTCAATTTTTCGCTTTATTAATGAAACAAAGTAAAATAATGTTGGGCTGTCACGATAACATTATTTACATATTCAAACTTATATTCAGTGAAATATCATAATTTTTAGGAGGATACATGCACCATAAAATTCATAGAATGTATGTGTCGTATATAATTAGAAGTTCCCATCGACCCATATTATAGTACTAGATTTCATTAGTTAACATGTTTCTTTTGTTCAAATGTAAAATAAATATGATTAATCTCCTAGGAATATTCATTATCATCATATTTTTCAATTAAATGTGACAAAAATTTACAACAAAATCCTTTATTATCCTTTACAGTATCTATCACAATATATCCACACATCACCTGCAATGTAAAAGTTCGAGAACATTACCATTTGTATGGTGGTCCAAGAGTTGAGTTGGATAATGTTGGATTTACCTTCACATGAAAGATGATAGTCTGAAAAATAGTTTTTCATATGATTAACTTTTTTGTAAAATATCCATATATATGGTTCATCTTGGATTAAAGAAGAATGATTATAATAAAGCTTAAATACACTTCATTGGTTTAATATAGCTTAAATGTACTTCATTAATTATAATGGATCTCAAATGCAATTGATTGGATGATAATGAAACTTAAATGTACTTCATTAGTTATTATAGAGTCTAAACATCTTTCGTAAATTGTAATAAGGTCTAAATATACTTTATTAATTATAATAGAGTCTAAACACACTTCATTAATTATAATGAAACTTAAACTTACTTCATATATTGATTATAACGAAGCCTACATGTAATTCATTAGACTATAATAGAGTCTAAATATATTTCATTAATTATAATAAAGTATAAACGTATTCCGTTAAGTTATAGTATAACTTAAAAATATTCTATTAATTGTAATAAAACTTCAATACACTCTATTGGTTGTAAAATGGTTACATTTTTCTTTGATGGTGACTACCATACATCCTTAATAAAATTCACAATCGAAGGGACATTTGTG
This sequence comes from Cymodocea nodosa, assembly GCA_036874045.1. Taxonomy (NCBI): domain Eukaryota; kingdom Viridiplantae; phylum Streptophyta; class Magnoliopsida; order Alismatales; family Cymodoceaceae; genus Cymodocea; species Cymodocea nodosa. Next base: position 19,492,234 of record CM072339.1, on the reverse strand, counting down.
GTTGAAAATTCACCAAACTTATTTGTGACTTGTGACTTTTCAATTTTTAACAATCGGACCAAAAATTGGAATAGAGTAAAACCAAGTTCGAAGGAGATTTCAAAAAGTACTCGTGAGTAATTTTGGTAAAGGATTAAATGTCCTCCCTTTGGGTTAGAAATTTTATCAACATATCAAAGACACATAAAACTTCCTTCTTATATATATATATATATATATATATATATATTTATTTATTTATTTATTTATATATTTATTTATTTATTTATATAGAAAACGAAAGCCAATTGCCGGGCACGTATGGATAAATCGCCGGAATAAAAACGTAAACGTCATTCATGTTTATCTTCATCGTTCGGTCAAAATCGAAAAGTAAACGGAGGCTTGCGTGCGTCAAATGATGTGGGCTGTTGGTGAATAATATACTTCAGGACGATTCTTTGAATTCAACGCGTATATATATGGCCCTTGTTATTCTATTTTATATCTACACCTTTACTACCACTTATTCATCAAAAAATAAGAAGAATTTTGTGCAGAAAATCTTACAAAATTAAATAAATCCGACCGTCTCGTCAATAATCTACGCTATCATTTGATGAACTCCGTACGAAATTTAAAAGATCAAATCGACGAGTACAATAACCGGTAGGTAACATGACAGGCTTGCTTGTTTGCATTCTTATGAAAGGAATCGGTATCCCTCGTGTTCGATTAATAGTTTGACGGGCGTATTGATGTTATCTATGACTAAATAGATTTTAGAGCTCGTTTCTTTTAAATTGGTAACAGAACATAAAATAACTCAAGGTATGAGAAACTGGAATTTTTCACTTTTTTTGTAAAAAAAAATATATATTTGTCATTTCCATTAATTTTGTCAAGTCTACCAAGCCTTGCGTGAAATGTCCTTTTTCATTGATTACCAAAAGTTCAGAATTAATGCATCATATGGTAACAACGACGAAAAATACCCATTACTTGACATTTTTGCCCAGTGAAAAGTCAACAGCCTTTGGGAGGCCGGCGATGTTGACCAAGGACGCCACCTATTTCTATCTTCTTCTCTGCTTGCCGCCCTTGCAGATCCTCCGCATCGGAGTCCCAACGCTACAGGCCGAGGTAAGCTCTCTCCACCTCCCCGTAGGGCCACAGTTCCTTCTTGATTTTTGTACCTTCTGCTTTGATGGATGCCTACGCCAGGGATTTTGCTCTATGGCCATGGTTTGTTTCCTTGGTGTGTTTTATGCATGCTCCTTTGTTGAAATTTGTGATGTGCAATTCTTATAGGTTTCATCTGCAGTACCATCACAATCTGGTTCTGGCCTTCTGGTTGGAGTTGTTCCTCGGATGGGTGTTGAATGCTTCTTGTCTGCCTTAGTTTTTCTAAGCGTCTTCACTGGACAATCTAACGCCAATCGTGTCAGAACTATTCTTGGAACAACCAATGGAACCTGTTGTAGACGCTACAGTGATTCTTGCATCTGTGTTGGTTGTAACTTAAATGGCAGCCTCTCTTCGAATTTCACGTGCAAGCCAGGCAATTACAAGAAGTTGAACCTGAGCCTAAACAATTTCACTGCAATTGATGGCAGTTTCTGGGAAGAGAGTACAAACCTCAGTCACTTGAATTTGTCTTTCAATAACATCAGTGAAAATCTGACAAGTAACAACATAAGGAAACTCACGAGCCTAGAAGACTTGGATCTTTCCTGCAACAACTTCTCTGGTTATCTACCGTATGCAATTGAAAATCTTTCGAGCCTGAAAGTTGCCAAACTCAAAGGAAACATGTTTACGTTGAACGAAAAGACCAACAATGTGTGTTTCGGTAGTTCCTTGGTACATCTTGATCTATCCAACAATAGATATGCCGAGCAGACTTTCCCATGTGTAAAAAATTGGTCAAATTTAACGCATCTCGACCTGTCCAATGCCAACCTCAGTGGAGAAATCTCTCCGAATGTATCAAGACTGGTCGATTTGCAGCATCTTGACCTTTCGCAGAACAACTTCTCTGCTGATCTCCAGGATGCGATCAGAAGTCTCCCCAACTTAACATTTGTCAACCTCAACAGAAATAAGATTAAATGGAACACCAGCTGCTTCAATGGCCCTTTTAAACATCTTGATCTGTCCGGCAATAGATTTGGTTCAAAGCCATTCCCATGTGTTAAGAACCTTGTAAACTTAACGCATCTTGACCTGTCAAATGCCATCATCACTGGAGAGATCCGTAAGGAAATATCACAACTCGTTAAGTTGGAATACCTTAACCTTTCTCATAACCATTTAAATGGTTCAATTCCTGATCTTGCTGCCATGGTAAATCTTCGTGAGCTCGACCTGTCATCAAACAATCTTACAGGAAACATCACATCGCAACTGCATGATAAGCTTATCAAAATGTCAAAATTCAACCTCTCTGGAAACTCACACCTTCAAGTTTGTTCATCATTTTTCCAAGGTAACCGGTCCTCTATTGTTGGTCTAAAACGAATTAACTGCACTAAAGATGGGGGAAATCAGAGCTCTGGTGGATCAAAGGGCAAAGTTCCAATGAAGGTATTATATGCTGTACTTGTGCCTATCGTTGTACTAGTGCTGGTCTTGGTGTTCCTTGCCTTTGCATACAGGAAAAGAAAACATCTATGTGCAGGGAATCCACAGCACAAGAAAGGAAAATACCACAATCTAGGCCCGTATTCCTTCCAGACAGAATCCTCTTCTTGGAGCGTAGATGTGAAGCTTCCAACTTCACTCCCCATAATCATAATTGACAAGCCATTGCTGAATCTCACATTTGAAGATCTCCTGTCAGCCACCAGTAACTTCGATGGAAAAGCATTATATGCAGAAGGGAGGTTCGGCCCAGTATACCATGGTGTTCTTCCGGGAGAAGTTCATGTTGACATCAAGGTTTTGGTTCACAACTCTGTCTTGACAGACCAGGAAGTTGCTACAGAGCTTCAGCGGCTAGGCCGAATCAAACACTCGAACTTGGTTCCATTGATAGGCTACTGCTTGGCAGGTGCACAGAGGATCATTGTACAGGAACACATGAAAAATGGCAACCTGCAAGCTCTACTTCATGATTCACCGATAGGATGTGAAAAGGATGATACATGGGGAGAGGATGATAGCGATGCGATTGGCTACATCATATCAGAAGGAAAGAATACTTGGGAGTTTAGGCATAGAGTTGCACTTGGCATTGCAAGGGGTTTGGCTTTTCTTCACCATGGATGCTCCCCTCAGATCGTCCATGGAGATGTGCAGTCCAGCAGCATTTTACTTGATGACGACTTTGAACCTAGATTTTCTGATTATGGGTTGGCCGAACTTATTGAAAGTAATGTGATTGAAGAAAATCCTTATGGATCACCGGGATACGCGCCCCGAGTGACATCTAGTTCCACAATTCATTGTAGAACTCCTGAGTCTGATGTTTACGCCTTTGGGATTGTGTTGTTCGAGCTTGTCACCGGAAAGAAGCCATTTGAAGATGTAAAAGATACTGACATGCTAAGCTGGGTGAGAAGAATGGTAGCCAAAAATCTGTTTTCTGACACGATTGATGCAAGAATTTGGGTTTCAAAACAGGAGAAACAAATGGAGGAAGCTTTGAGGATAGGTTACCTTTGTACAGCTGAGGTGCCATCAAAGAGACCCTCCATGCAACAGATAGTTGGCCTATTGAAGGACATTGGACCTAGGGACCTAAATGATGAAGCTTCTTTTGAGTGAATGTTGGATTGCTTCTTCCTCCTTTTTTATCATTCTTCTCATGATGTTCTTCTCTTACGAATTCAAGCTTCTCCACTGTTCTATTTCTCATTGCTATACTCGAATGATGTATCAATATTTTTCTTTTGACAGTACTGTATACTAGCATTTGTGTTGAGGTTTCTTCAGAAGTAGCGCATTGCATGTCGGCCAAGCCAAAATATAATGAATTATCTCCTTGTCTCTAAGATAGTTGTTACTGGAGTATATTTTTTTTTATATTTAGCTAAATCCAAAATAAAACAATAGTTTGGTCTTCGATCTATCTCATTTCTTGAAAGCTTTTGTAATAACTAACCCTTTCGGTCCAATCACTTATCTCTCTCTCTCTCCGTTAACTTAACACATCATATTGTCCTCTCGCTTTTTTCATATTAAGAAATTACTTTTCTAAAATCTTAAATTCACACGTTTTTTTCAGTATATATTAAATTTAATTTTAATATATCATTTCATGAATCAATACATGTGAAAACAATGACATGGACGATAAGATCATGATTGGGATAGTGAGATGAGAAAAACAAATGTGTGATTGAAAATAATGAAATAACATGTATCTACAAGTAAAGTAGGTCATATATAAGTTGAAAGACGGATATAGTCTTCATGACCACACTTTTCATCAACTCCCACTTGATTTTGAAGACTATGTATAAAATTCCATGCATCAAAACATACCGTATATTTTCATTATCCATGAGATGTACAATATTTCAATTTCCTCTCCCACTGCCTAAGGAAAGTCTAAAATTTCTCAATTTTACTCTTGTTATTCACAAGATCTATTTTAATTTTCATTATCCATGAAAATATTTCTCATGCCCATCAAGTTTACACACATGAATTTTTTCGTTGAAATCTCTTTCATCTATAAGATCAACTGTCATGTAACTTGTAGAGATATAGGTTAATTTTATTTCCCCTCTTTCCATAATATCATAGATATATTGATAATGTAGATCGATATGTTTACCTTTTGAAGTATTTGCACCACTTTTATTAGTAATGAGACTTATCTTAGTTTGGTTATCATAATAAAGTTTAATTAGACTAGTGACTAAATTGAGATTTAAATTGTCTAAAAATCTCTTGATCTATACTACATGTTTGGTGGCTATATTACAAGTAATATATTCAGCTTACTTTGTATGATGTGTCACACCCTTGCTTCTTGCTTTCTCAAGACACAACTCTACCTACAAATATGAATATATGTTTCAAAGTAGACTTTCTATTATCTTTATCACCACCTAAGTTTGCATTAGAATATCTAAGCACTTCAAACACATTCGCTTGGAAAGTCAACTTGTGGTACAAAGTTCCTTTGAGGTACTTCATAATCCTCTTAATAGCTTTCCAATGTATTATTCCAATATTACTTTGATACTTACTTACCAAACTTATAGCATATGCCAAGTCTAGTCATGTACACATCATTATGTACATAAGACTTTCGACCACTTATGCATAAATTACTTCTAAAGGTTTCATTTTCTTTCTAGGACATTAATCCTTGCTTAATCTTTTCCCATGCACATACGGTGTAGAAGCGAGACTACAATTTTGTATTTCAAACCTTTTAATTATTAACCGTAAGTATCTTTCTTGACTCACAACTTAATATCCTCAATTCTCAATCTCTTAAGATTTGAATTCCAAAGACATATAATGTCATGCCCATGTACTTTATTTCAAATTGTAAACTATGTTCTTTCTTTACATTATTTAATAAGTCAATACCATTTATGATGAGTAAAATATCATCCATATACAAAGATAATATTATAAACTTACTCCCACTTTTCTAGATATATACACAATTATTTAGTCTATTTGAAACAAATCCTATTTCCAAGATTATATAATGAAATTTTCAATACCATTATCTAGATGATTGTTTCAAACTATACATTGACTTTTTTAATTTATATACTTTATTTTCACTTTCCTCCATCTAATAACTCTTAGGTTGTGATATATAAATGTCTTCTTGCAAATCTTCATTCAAAAATGTAGTTTTTACATCCATCTAATGTAATTCTAAATCAAAGTGTATTACAATTGCTAATAGTATTCTTATTGACGTGAACTTAGTTATTGAAGAATAAGGCTCTTGAAAATCAATTTCAGGCATTTGAGTAAAACCTTTAGCAACTAACCAAGTCTTGTATTTCTTTATAAACCTATCAACCTTCAACTTTTTCTTAAATATCTATTTACATACTACAATCTTCCTATTTTTAGGTAAATCACATAATTCTCAAACTTGATTCCTTTTCATGGAATCAATTTCTTCATTCATTACTTTAAGCCACAATTCTTTTTCTTGTGACATTTTATTATATATCCTAGATTCCATGTGATTATCCTCTATATCAATTAATAAGCATGAAGGTGCTCACAAGAATATAGGTGGTAATCATCCATCCATATAGGTTGAATTCTTCTTCTTTTGTTGCCAACTTGTGCTTGGTTATTTTAGTTTTCATTTGGATCATCTATGTTTTGTTGAATAATTTGATCATGTCCCACAATTTCTGTAGGTTCTTGTCTATTCTCAATATTAGGCTCTTCTTCTTGATTATTTCCGAGAGTTGATTCTAAAACATATTAAATTGATCATCTACTATAAATAAGGGTCCATATCATTTTCATCCTGCTCCATTTCTTCCATATTTTCTAGAAAGGTAGCATCTGTATATTCAATTATTCTCTTTTCTATATAGAAAAATCTATAGCCAAAAGAATTTTCACAATATCCAATGAATCTACATTTTAAGGTTTTAGATTTTAACTTATTCCTAAGCTATGCAGGAATAAGTACATGTGCTATAGAACTTCATTTCTTTAAATGATTCAAATTGAGCTTTACTTTAGTTCACAATTCATAAGGTATATCTTGAATAGATTTGGTGGGAATTCTATTTAGTACATAATTAGCTACAAGTACAGTTTCTTCCTAAAATCCCTTAGAAAGCCTAGAATGTGAAAACATACATCTCATAGAATTCATTAAAGTTCTATTTTTTCTTTCTACCACACTATTTTGTTGTGCTATATAAGGTATTATAATTTACCTTTTAATATCATGTATTTTACAAAATAATTTAAATTCATTAAAACTATATTTCCCATCTTTATTTGATTTTAACACATTAATGTTTCTTCCAAGTTGTTTTTCTATTTTCATTTTATATCTCCTAAAATAATTTAATACTTCCATTTTATAAGATGTTAAATAAACATAAGTAACTTGGAGAAATCATCTATAAATGTTACAAAATATTCCTTATTATTATAAGTTTTTATACTTAGTAGACCACATATATCTTAATGTTCATTTGACCTAATCTCCTTTCCAAATGGCTTTTTCATCATTTTTCTAACTAAACAATGTTGGCAATTTTCTAGGTTAATATTCTTAATTTCTAGTAAGCATTTTAATTTTACCATTTATTCTATTTTAAATTTTCCAACGTGACCTAATCTAGAATGTCACAATTCACAATCTATCAAATAACACAAAGAATAACTTGGAACAACATTCATTTCATTCACTTCATTATCAATTACAGAAATGCAAAAAAGATCATGTTCTAATACATAATGACCCATAGTAAATACTTTCCAAACTTTTTCAATTGACACATGCTTATTGTAAAAATGAATTTCTAGGTCATTCTTTAATAATGTAGAGACAAAAATTAAATTCCTTCTCATTCCAAGAGTATAGAAGATGTATTTCAAAAGCATAATGCTATTGTTCAAAACCAAATGATAGTTGTTGACACCTTCCATATCTAAATAGTTATTATTCTCTATGTAGATGTGTTCCCCATATTTGAGTTCTTAAGTAATTTAAGTCCTTTCTTTGTCTTTGCTATGTGTCAAGTTGTGCTAAAATCAATCCACTAGTCATTGAAGTTAGGAACTACAACATTATTACATTTCACAACCCTAATAATTACTCTCTTGACTTTGGAAGCTTATTCCAAATTGTTGTTGTTATCTCTATTTCAACAATTAGATCTAAAATGACCAAACTGCCCACATAAATAATAAGATCTACAAGGCTTCCTTCCAAGAGGTGGTTGTGACTTAAACTACTTATCGAATTTGTTTTTTCCTTTCTATGTTTGAAACACCGCATTGGCCTCTTCTAGATTTAACTTGTATTACTTTTAGCTATTTATTATTTCTTGCTCCAATCCTAATCTTACTAGCAATTCTAAAAGCTAAATTAGAATTGACTTGAGGGTTATGGTGATCATGTCAAAATTGTTTGGCAAACTATTCAAAGTAGTCACCACTTGTAGCTTTTTCAAAATCGAAATTCCTATAATGGTTAGGTCTTTTGCCAATACAACTATATTATTAATATGCTCTATAACACTTTGTCTTTCTTACATCTTGCAAGAATTATACTTTTGAATGAGCATTTAAGTATTTATTTCTATTATTTTATCATATTTCTCCTTCAAGGCATTCCACAATTTATGTGAAGTGCCATACACCTTGAAACATTTTACTAGATTATTCTCTATAAACGTTAACATAATACTCTTTGCTTTTTTATCATCATATTTCTATTTTTCTAATTTCTACTTTTGGAGCATTTTTGTCTATTTATGGAGGAATAAACTTAGTAATATATTCTAAGTTGTCATAAATAAGAGTATATTTTATTTTCCTATGCCACATAATAATTTGCTTGATTTAGTTTTTCAACCCTTACCATCTCAACTGAAATTAATTTACTAGCAACCATTATTGTAAATCTATAGCAACATATGATTTACTTTTAAATTTCAAACAATTTCACAATAACTATTTTGTTTTCAAAAGAAAAAAATTAGCTACTAATAAAATGCATGCAAAACAAGAATTTAAACTAATTAATCAAGATGTTCATGCAAAGATTATTTTATTTAATTAAATAATGTAATTTGAATTTTAATTACTAAAACAAGTAATTTAAATCTAACTACAAGGAAAACATATAATTATCTAATATGCTTAATAGGATTTAAGTTGTGATTTTCTTAAAAATTAAGCATGCAAAAAAAATTGATATTATATATGTGTGTGTGTGTGTGTGTGTGTGTGTTTAAGAGATAATAAAAGGATATTAATGAAAAATCCTTAACCAATCGTCCCTTATATTAGGTTAGCATTCGACGAAGGCAAAGGCTAGTGATGCATGAGGGAGTGATGTGTGGGGTAGGTCAAGCTGTGGGCAAGGGAAGTAGGTGGGGGATGTGTAGAAGAGACCTAGCGGTGGAGTGACAAATGTAGGTGGGGGACATGCACGTGGCTGTCCACATGCATGTAGGAAGCTAGGCAGTGGAGCAGTGAAACAATCGAGTTAGGCGACATGCACTGAAGGCCACATACGAGAGGAGAGTGGTGGGCAACAAAGTTGAACGATGCACGTAGGAGGTAAGCGGTGGGTGGTAAAGTTGGACAATGCATGTAGAAGGTTGTGTGTGGGGTGGATGGTGCACACACAAGAGGCCACATGGGGAAGCCAAGCGATGAGTCGAGGGGATAGGCGATGTGCATAGGAGGAGAGTGGTGGGCAGTTATTTAGAATTAAAAAGTATATAATATTAATAGTTAAATAATAATTAATTATATAATATTTAACTTATCATATGAGAATTAAGTCGTTATGTTATAATTACATGATTATATGTATTAATTAAAGAATGTGCATAATTTCATTAAATTAATGTTAATAAATTATATTTTTGAATTGTCGGTGAGTTATATGCTTTTTTATTCCTTAAATATCTAAAATGTCTGTTATTTTGAAGAGTTTTATTTTATGTACCGAACAGTTTGGTTTTATTGAATGCTTGAACATTTAAATTTACATATGCATAATGTTAACTTTACAATGGTAAAAAAACTTTTCGAATAGTTAGCCACTAACCTTTCGAAAGATAACTTAAGTTATGTTTTTAGGTCACGACACGTGTAATTAGTAGTTTTTATGATAAAAATGTATTTCAGATACTTGAAAACCTAACTATCCGATGTTTAAACACATTTAAGATAGTTATAGTCATAACTTTATGAAATACAACTTAAGTCATGTATTAAAGTTTCAACATATGTCTTTCTTAAAATAATAATAAAATACTTTTTAAACATTTAAAACCAAACTATCCAGTACATAAAATAAAACTCTCTAAAATAATAGACATTTCAGATACTTAAGGAATAAAAAAGCTTGTAACTCACTAATAGTTCAAAAATATACTTCATTAACGTTAATTTTCTAAAATTATACACATTCTTTAATTAAGACATATAATTGTGCAATTATAACATAATGATTTAATTCTCATATGATAAGTTAAATACTATGCAATTAACTATTATTTAACTATTAATATTATACACTTTTTTATTCTAAACAGTAGTATAGTGGGATAGTACATGTAGGAAGATGCATGTAAGGAAATGATGCATGGGAGAGCGGACGATGCATGTAAAAAGTCAAGCAATAAAGGTAGACTAGGAGGCACATGTGTGATAGAGAGTGACAAGATAGAGTGGTGCATGGGAGGAGAATGATAGTGGTTAAAAACCTACTCTGATACCAGTATTGAATCGTGATGAAGATTTCAAGCAATAAAGGTGAATTAGGAGACGCACATGCATAGAAGATAGTGACAATGTCAAGTGATATGCATAGGACGAGAACAATTGTGACTTAAAACTCACTTTGATACTAGTAAGGTAAGAACAAATAAGGTCTTAACTTTGATTTTTTGATCAAACACACATTTAGATATTAACTTTGGACATATCTAAAAAAATTTACAAGGAAACAAAGAAAGCAAGTGAATATAAATTCCTAGCATATTTCCTTAAAATCATATAAATATTATACATTGCTTAAAAAATTTCAATATATGTATTACAAAGGATTCTTTTAAAATCATAGTGGGCAACCATAAGTACAAGATTTGAATCCTCCAACCTTTGACTTTAGTGATTTGTTGACTTCACTTTTGTTTCTGTTTCTTTGGTGATCAATGTTGCTGTTCCATAACTGTTTATGACAAATTTTTTTATGCTATTATTGCTTTACCACCACTAATGTTCCTCCAATGCCAACCCATCACTGGTTGGTCATTGTTGCCACCATTACCATTATTTTTGCATCAACGTCTTTGTTTATAATGCACTACCATGATTGGTACTCCACTCTCATGATAATCATCAATGTCAAACAAAGATTTTTATCCTGAAAGAAACTTGCACTTTTCGGATATGATGACTAAATAGATTGGTTTTAACTCACACATCAAATAAAAAGGTTTTACATGATTTCCAGGAGTGAACTCCGATACATCTACAAATCAAGAGACTTCGTCAACATGATTGATAAGATAAATGAAATTCATAATGTTAAGGAAATCAGATGTAGATTCATTAACATTAGAAATGGAAACCGTACATGAGTTCTACTAAAAAAGTAGAGATCAGTAAATAAGAATTTGATTTGAAGTGTTATACTAAAATATCGATATCGTTATTAATTCTCTTTAAATATGACTTTAAATTATAAATTGATTTTTATGTAATTTTATAATTCATTAACGTATATTATAGTTTATTTCTATTATAGAATTTAATTACGTTATACTAAAATTACAGTCCTGCGACTGCCGACGTTTGTTCTCCTTCGGCTTCCCACCCCCGCCCCGGCCGAGTCCATCCTCTGCCAACTCTGCTCCAATTCCCGGTTAGAAGAGAAGCGGAGAGGAGAATGTCGGACGATGATCATCACTTCGAATCGAAAGCCGACGCAGGGGCGTCGAAGACGTACCCGCAGCAGGCGGGGACGATTAGGAAGAACGCCTACATCGTCATCAAGGGCAGGCCCTGCAAGGTCTAATGCTCGGCCCTTCGAATCCTTGACCTATGCTTTGCTTACCTTTTTACCTTGATGAATTCTGTTATTTATTTATTTCTCTTTCATGATCGCATTATCTGACCATCTGTTCCTGATTTTGCTGACCTCATGATAACCCAATTTTTACTTCGATCTCGTTGATTTTACTGTCAAACGTTTCTGTTCCTCTGTTTTCCTTTTTTTCTTCCTTCTGATCGGTAAGATGTTGTGGGGATTTCGCTACATCATTCAAGAAACTCACCTATATGTACAATAACACGGTCAAAAGGTGGAGCCTAAATAGTGGATCTGCAGATCTGCTAGGTTGAACCATTTGAGTTCATGTCCAGTGAACCGTAATCATAGTATTATTCTCTTTGCTTATCTACCATTTTATTTCTTCAATTTTTTCCTGATCACTGTCATAATCATTTTCTATCATTCCTGTATAGAAATTTATACGATGTAAGACTCCATTCATAATGGAACGCATTTCAAGCATATCTATCAAAATAGAGGGCATTTTTGGGGTAAGCACTCATAACATTTTTGCTATGGGTGCCTAAAATGGTATATTAAATTTAATTTTGGTATGTCGTCTTACCGAAGAAACAATGATGTCACTGAAAGCATCAAAGCAAAGCATGCCTGTGTGAATTACAAAAGATGCAAAATGACATGTCAAAAATTAATTCGATATGTCATTTTTAGAAAATGACAACAAAAAATGTTTTGAGTGCTTACATTTACATTTTTCTCATCAAAATATAACTTCTAATGGCGAGCTTATCTTTGTGCTTCAACTGTCTCTTTGTAAATATTTGTATTAAGGCATCAACTGTCAGTTTTCTTTGTCTCATTGGTAATTATTTTTAATTTTTGAATTTTAATAAGAAGTATGGATATATGTTTTTCTTTGATTTTTTTAATATGAATATATGTTGATATGAAAAATCAAAACCATATTTTGAAAATGTTTGATATGTATTTTTAAATATTTTTTGAATATAAAACATGAATTCGAATGTATACATATAATTTAGACTAGTATGAATAAGTATATATCACCATTGTTGTGAAAAACAAAAAACAACTTTTTAAACATTTTTAGTCCAAACTATTTTATCTTTAAACATCTGTTTCTGCCGTTAGTGTAAATTCAAAACCATATTTTGAAAAGTTTGATATTTATTTTGTATATTTTTTGAATATCAAACATGAATTCAAATGTATACATATAATTTACACTAGTATGAATAAGTATATATCACCATTGTTGTGAAAAAATAGAAAACATCTGTTTAAACATTTTTAGTCCAAACTATTTTATTTTTGAAAAAGTGGGAAATGGTTTGAAGAAATGGTGGTTTAAACAGAAAATTTGTCATTTTCCTTTTTTTAAAGGAAAATTGGGGACTTCCTGTTTTAGGCCATTTAAATGGCATTTTTATTTTATTTTGAGTTGTTGTCATTGACATGATTTTATTGTTTTGCTATTACTTTCTTGTTCAAAACTTTAATTGTGCTTCTTATATAGATTGCTATGTTTAAGGACTTGTTCTTAACAAATAAGTACATACATTTAAATTTTTTTAAAATTACATTATATGTAATTGAACTAAAATTTGTTTCATCTAATAGGTTGATAATAGTAATGATTGCATACGTGTAAGCATATTTATATTTATTTTTATTTTTTTTATACCATTTTTCAAAAAACTCTCATTTAAACCACCATTTTTTAAAAAATGTTTTTATTTCCGATATGTTTAATGTCGATTTTTCATTTTTTACAGAATTGTATATTATATGAGATTTAAATCAGGTAATCTTATAGAATAAATAAATATCAAGGCTACATGGCTGATTTGTATTTGTTTTCAAATTTTGAATATTTATACAATATACAAATATCTCTTGAACTACATTTATTAGAAATAGTATAGCCAGTAAAAATGGATATCCTTATTCATATCTCTACTGCTCAAAAAATGATATCCATATGCATATTATTATCATAAAATATTAATAACATTCAACTTCATGTTTGAAAAATTCTTAAAAGTAATGTTCATATTCAGACCCATTTTCAATTGAATGCATACAACAAATGTCCATATTCAAAAATATCCTAATGTGAAACCAGAACTTCTGAATATCTTGATCCATATTCCATCCTTAATCATATATCTAATCCCTCATAATTTAATGCTTTGGAAAGTTCCTAGTTCTTTTTGTTCTATAATATTAATTATCAATACATAAGCTAAACTATATTTTTTGTTTTATCTTAAAATTATATTCTTTTTCTTGTTATACTGTCTATGATTTTGCCTCTTCATTTTTTCCATCAATTTTAGTTTACACTTTTTTTCATTTGTGACCTCGTATCTCATTTAAAGTCAACTGCTGATTGTAGGACATGATTATTTGAATGCCTACTTTTGATGGGTTCTTTCCTTTGTTAATCTTTGATATGTTTAGTTTCACTACAGATTCCTCACTTTTTTCTTCTTATTTGTTATACAAAGCGGGTTCTTAGCATGTTTACTATCCTCATATCTAATGTTTTTGATTGAAAACATTTTATGGGAATTGTACACTGTATGTCTAAGTAAAAATTTTTATTTGGAAAGGAGATATAGGGCTTTTCAATTTTATAACTTTGTTTAATTTACAAACTTGTCATGCATTCTTTCTGTAAACTAGTTGAGCTTCAGACACTGGAACTCAGGGAGGGCACTTTCAATATTTACGTCCAAATATCTTGTTTTGTGTGTATCCCTAATAGATCTTCCGCAATATGAAATTACCAATCCCCACATCTATGTGATGGCTTTTTTCTGCAATGAAAAGTATTGAGCAAATTTTCTAGTCAATTAAGATGTGACTCATAATGTTTGCTTTATAAACTATATTGTAAAACATGCCTTTTGTGTTTCTAGTAATGATATTGTATTTTCATTAATGAATTATGTAAATGTTGATTCTTTAGTGAGTTTCTCTTTTGTGTTAGTTTTAACTTACTGGAGATCACTGTGAAAAAATTTTACATCTGTCCAAGGCATGCTACTTAATGATTTCTTGCTAGCCTTCTAGTTTGGTCACATTTCAACTGGTTGGTATTCATGAAGTCTTGAGCTTGACTCTCCAAAAAAATGTTCATGAATCTTGGTTGAAAATACTGCATTTTTTTTTTTTTGTAATTGAATCTCATTTGTGAACCTGTTATTAACCAACTTTTTTTCTTGTACTCTGCTGATTTCCTAAATGTCATTTGGTCCCATAAATAGGTTGTTGAGGTGTCCACTTCAAAAACTGGGAAGCATGGTCATGCCAAGTGTCATTTTGTGGGAATTGATATTTTCAGTGGGAAGAAGCTTGAAGATATTGTGCCTTCATCCCATAACTGTGATGTACGATTCATATGAATTCTGGTTAACATGATATGTTGATGACTTTACTTGAAGTATATTACCAAAATATTTCAAATTTGCAGGTTCCCCATGTCAGTCGCACTGACTATCAACTTATTGATATTTCAGAGGATGGATTTGTAAGTCTTAGTTCTTCCATTCCAAATTGTGATGTTATAATATCAGCATTGTTGCATTGTTTCTGAAAAATGGAAAATGATCCCTATAAGTATTTATTCCTTGATGTCATTTCCTTTTGAATTTAAACAGATATTTTCTCAGAACCAGTTATGAAGTGAGCGTTATTTTCTATACACCAATGCTAACTCCATGCCATTGACATAATTCAAGGGTGTAACTCGGTATCCACATGCATGCCATAATTTTGTGCGAGTTCCATTAAATTTAAATCTCAATTATTCATCTTTGTAAGAGAGTTTTGGGTACCTTAGAATTTTCATAATTTATTTGTATAGGTATCTAGTTCTTCTCTTATGCCTCTTTAATTTATGCTTTTAACTTAAAGTACTTGTGATTGGGTGGTAATTGCACGTGTTCTAATTGTGTTTAAAAATAAATTCTTGTTTTTTACATGAAAATTCTTGCGCATTCAGATAATTTGATGAGTGCCGTTGGTTCCATGCATGTCATACTTCTTCTTTTTTTCTTTCATCCATTTCTCAGCAAACAACTTTTACCCAAGAAAATAATTGAAAACCATAATCTTCGTAGAGGCTTCTTTTTATTTTTTAAAAGCATTTATTGCTAATAATATATGAATTTCTCTGGATGCCACTGAATTCATCTGTTGTTTCTTTTGTCAGGTGAGTCTCTTAACTGAGACTGGCAACACAAAGGACGATCTGAGGCTCCCAACTGATGAAAATCTGCTCAACCAGGTGTGTATCTTTGCATGCATATCGAAGGAGTCTCCACGAGGGTTGAAATACACATTTGCTGAAGCCATGTTTGATATATCACACAACATTCTCAGGAAATATGTTATGTTTTATTCAAAAAAATGTATAGGTGCTTGCATGCTTATTGTTTTCCGAAATTGGGAAGGGTATGCGGATACCATGTTTTGAACGATGATGGGGAGTATGTGCTTGCATGCTTATTTTTCATTTTTAATAATTATTGAGTAAATTTTAGTTTTCTAGTGTGTGATCTGATTCATTTGTTAGAATTTTCACTCTAGTTTCTAAGAACATTCTACCGATCAAGTTTATACCTTCTGTCTTATTCTTAAATATTTCCTAACAACTGCTTCAATGCATGATTTCTCGTGTTCAGATTAAAGCTGGTTTTGCAGAAGGAAAGGATCTGGTCGTTAGTGTTATGTCTGCCATGGGAGAGGAGCAGATCTGTGGTCTGAAAGACATTGGACCGAAGTAAATATATTTGCGATTCTATCTACCCATTTGATGATATTGTTTACTTCCAAGTGCCTTTATATTCTGATGGTTTGCATAATCTCCCATATAGGTTTATGGTGATTTATGGAAAACTTAGACTTTACGTATAGAATTGTTGATAATGCCTTGATTGTTTACCATAGGTTTCACCTCATATATCTGCACATCTAGTTTGGATGAAGATATATTTTCTTTATGCATGGAATTATGAGACATGTATGCACATTTCTATATTATCTCGACTTAAAAATGTGTTGCATGAAATGATCAGTTGCTATTTTTTAAGTTATCAGAAATTCATTGCTAAATTTTCTAATCAATTTTATCTCTAAATAGTTGAATTGACTATTGATTGTGGTTATATACTTATTAATATTTAATTTTTATGCCCATGTCTTCTAATTAATTTCAAATAAAATGATGATTTCAGAATTAAAATATTTCCATTAATTAAAAACAACGGTATTTGTCACCAAAATTGGTGTTTTGGTGAATCAAAACACGAACATTATCAAAAGCAGAGATATAAATCTAATCATTGTTTTGAAATCTACCCTTTTGTGATTGGACTGCTACCATAGTTGAAACATTACTTCATTTTAACGGACCAACCATTTCCGTGCCTGTGTGATTTTTTGGTATAGAAATAATAAACAAATAGGTGTACTTTTATTGACTTTGATCTACCGTTTCATTTTTTTGTTATCGGTGATGGTTTTACTTCAATTTTGATTCGGGACATATTTTCCTCCCAAAGAAAACTAACTGCACCGTTGGTTGTTCGTCGAAACAAATGTTTATTCGTAGCATCATATATAAATGGCGAGTTCAAATGAACGTTGCAAAGTGTTTGCCAAAAAAAAATGAATGCGACAACAGTCATCTTGTGTAAGACTTGAAAACAAGTGGAAGCTTGCCAACGTCAAAATGCACGGGAAGCAGAAAAGAAATCCTCCGTTGCCCTTTCGTGAGGAGAAAAGAGTGGCGGCGATAATTACTGGAATACATACAATATGTGTTTGGTGTATAATAATTTTTTTGTGTCGGTTCGGTCAATCGTCGGCTAAAATCAAAATCCAATTTCTTTTAATGAAGAAGTTGAAATCTTCCTGTCACCACCCACACTCGTACTGGTTTTTTGTTTTTTCAGAGCAAGCAAAACATTTCAAATTTTGATTTTTAGGAGTTTTAACGTGTGACAAAGAAATGTTACGAAACTCTTTAACAATTATTGAAAAGACACACCGTCCGGATATTGTTTATTTGTCTTGCCTTTTATAACGATTGTCTTTGCATTTATCGTAACCAACAGAAGTTCGCGTGAGAACGGAGGTATCTGTGTATCTATAAAATGTTAGAAAGAAAAATGGTGAAACTTTTTTTTATTATGTTTTAGATGTTTATGTAATAAATGAGTTTTCATTCTTTTTTGATATTTTCTCTTGATATATAAGAAAAATTTTCTTTTATCTTTTGATTTTTTATCTTTGAAATTAATGTAAATATATATATATATATATTATCATAGAATATATTACAAACATATAATTTTGATATAAAAATTGTTTATATTTTTAGTAGATGAAAATTGATATCACGAGAGACATGTAAAATGTATTTTATGTTATAATTAGTATCACAAATGACTCTATTTATATTATTTATGATAAATTTTATTATTCTACAGATAAATACAAAGAATATTTAATTTATTAATTTTAATATTTTTTAATTTATAAATAAATATATATATTTTACATTCTATAATTTTTTATCATTTTCTATTCTATATATAAATACACATATTTTAAATTCTATCATTTTTTATTCTATGTACAGATACTTTTATTTTCTACTAACTTTCTATCTTCTTTTTTCTATCATTTTTTTGATATTTTATCACCTTTTTTTCCATCATTTTCCAATACACAAACACCCTCTTATAATTTTTTTTTATGTAATTAAACCAGACTCTTATTATTTTACAATCGCTTCAACGACTTCTTTTCTTTTTTTTCTAAAAAATAGTTGCTTCCGCGACGCGTAGCGCTGAGCTCACACACATTCATACGTCAGTGAGTCGGTCGTGCTCATGCATGCCAAAATACAAGAATCCAAATCCAACACACCACCACCTCTGAATTTTGTCTTTAACTCAGTCAGCACTAGATATGAATGTGAAATATTTGACCAATTCTAGGCGAGAACAACACCTCGACGACGGATGGTCCAGTGCAATTTCATCTTCTCTTATTTTATAACTGATCTTGAATTCAGATTCAAATAAAAATATAAAGAACGTTTAACTAAAAATATCGTTACTTTTGTATTACATGGATAAATACCTAAATTTCAAATTTCTTTATTTTCTACCACATATGCAAGTACCAGTAAAAACGTTAGAATAGAAATTACTTCGTTTTCTATTTACTCAATTTTCCTTTATTTTTCCTTCGGTCATTTTTCAAATACAGACAAGCACCCCCTTGTTATTATTCATCTTTTCCGAGGTTAAGTTGGAATTGCAGTTTTGCTACGTAACTTCTTAAAAAAAAAAAAAAAAAAAAAAAACATTTTTATCAAAATTTGTTTCTAAATGCGTTTGATAATTTAGGAATTCAGTGGTTTCTATTTTTTTCTTAAGAAAAAAAATACACCACTTCTAAATTTCAGTTCAAATCATTTTCAGGTAAATTGTCTGTCATGCATTTTTATGATTGTCTTGGAAATCTTTTTACCAAAAAGAAAACACCTAAACATCTACTTGCAGCCTACTTTACTTTCTAACAAGTCAAAATTTTTACCAACCGTAATTTTTTTATAATAATATATTTCTCTGTTGGTTTGCGCGAGTTTGAGGGCTCCGATGGTGGATTATTCCAGGTGATTTCATATTTTGTATTATTCACTTCTATTTATAGCATTTGGAGGATTAACAACCTCCACCATCTCCGCCCCCAACTTCCTCCTTAAATTCCGGTAACCACCGGAATTTGAATTTGAAACTTGGTCTTTTTGACCAATTCCAACATCTCCCACTTGGTCACAAAGACCAACTATATTCATTTTAATTCCGCTCCCACTACTTGTAGGTAGCACAATTTCAATTTTCCATTACTCGTGAGAATGTTCTCCGTTTCCATTATCCATATAAATGTTCCTTAATCCCATTAAGTTTACAAACTTAATGTACTTTTCTGCTAGTATTCCTTTTGTCAAAGGATCAGCAATCATATCTTCTGTAGGGATATAACTTAATTTTATTTCCCCATTTCCTACAATATCACGAGTATAGTGATAATGTATATTTATATGCTGTCCTTTTGTTGTATTTGCACCACTATATACAAGACTTATTGCCGCTTGGTTATCACAATACATTTCTATTGGACCATTTATTAAGTTTAGATTCAAATCATTTATGAATCTTCTGATCCAAACTGCATGTGATGCGGCTGCACTACAGGCAACATATTCAGCTTCCTGTGTGTATTTTGCTACACACCATTGCTTCTTACTTCCCCAAGATATGGCTGCCCCTCCAAAGATGAATACATGTCCTGAAGTAGACTTCCCATCATCTTTGTCACCACCTAAATCTGCATCTGTATAACCAAGCACTTCAAGCTCATCTGCTTGATAAGTCAATTTATGGTGCAAAGTTCCTTTTATATATTTTAAAATTCTTTTGACAGCTTCCCAATGTTTTGTACCAGGATTACTTTGATACCTACTTACAATACTTACAGCATATGCCAAGTCTGGTCTTGTACACAACATAGCATACATCAAACTTCCAACCACTTGGGCATAAGGTGCTCTTAAAGGTTCCTTCCCTTTCCTAGGACATTGGTCCTTACTTAACTTTTTCCCTAAAATATAAGGTGTGGGAGCTGAGGAACAATTTTCCATTCCAAACCTTTTTAACACCATTTGCAGGTATCTTTCCTGATTTATACTCAATGTTCTTGATTTTCGATCTCTTAAGATCTGAATTCCAAGAACATAGGATGCTTCCCCCATGTCCTTCATTTCAAATTTTCTACTAAGTTCTTCCTTTGTTTCATTCAACATGTCAGCATTATTTCTAGCAAGTAAAATGTCATCCACATACAAGGATAATATAATGAAGTTACTCCCACTATTCCTGACATATACACAGTAATCTAATCTGTTTGAAACAAATCTCATTGTGACAATTATATCATGAAACTTGTGATACCATTGTCTAGATGCTTGTTTTAAACCATATATTGACTTCTTCAATTTGCACACTTTTTCCTTATGTCCTTCCACCTGAAATCCCTCAGGTTGTAACATGTAGATTTCTTCCTGTAGGTCTCCATTTAGAAATGCAGTTTTTACATCCATTTGATGTAATTCCAAATCTAAATGTGCAACTATAGGCAATATAATTCTTATTGATGCGAATTTAGCAACTGGAGAATATGTTTCATGAAAGTCAATTCCCGGTTTCTGTGTATAACCTTTAGCAACTAAACGGGCCTTATATTTTTCAATAGACCCATCAACCTTTAACTTTTTCCGGAATATCCACTTGCACCCTATAGCTTTCCTTCCTTTAGGTAGATCACATAATTCCCACACATGATTCCATGAAATGGAATCAATCTCATCATTCATGGCATCCAACCATAAATCTTTTTCATGAGATTCGACGACATCCTTATATGTCACGGGTTCCATGTGATTTTCCTCCATGTCTATCATTAAACAAGAAATCTCACAGGAATACAAATGGTAGTCATCCATCCATGTTGGTTGATGTCTCATCCTTTTGTTGCTAATAGGTAAATCCGGTTCTCTATCTTCTCCATTTCTATTGTTCTCTTCAATTCCATTTATAGGCTCATTTTGGATTTTTCTCCCATGATTTCCATGGGTTCACGATTGTTTTCATCAGCAATTTCCATAGGTTCATCTATATTTTCAATGTTTCCTTCTTCTTCAACTCTAGGGTCATTTTCCAGGATATTATTGAAATAGTCATCATTCACCACAAATGGTGGCTCATGTTCCTTTCCTATTTCTTCCATTTCATTTAGATTTTCTAGGAAAGTGGCATCCCTATATTCAATAATTCCCTTTTCTTTACTATAGAACCTATAACCAAAAGAATTTTCACAATAGCCTATAAACCTACATTTAAGAGTCTTTGATTTCAACTTATCCCTTAACTGTTCAGGAATAAGTACATGGGCTATAGATCCCCATTTTCTTAAATGATATAAATTGGGCTTAGTTTCGGTCCATAATTCATAAGGTATGTTAGGTACAGACTTGGAGGGTATTCTATTAAATACATAATTTGCTGTGATCAATGCATCTCCCCAAAAAACTTTGGAGAGACCTGAATGTGAAAACATGCACCTAACAGAATTCATAAGAGTTTTGTTCTTTCTTTCTGCTACACCATTTTGTTGTGGTGTATAAGGCATTGTAGTTTGTCTTTTAATTCCATGCATTTCACAAAATAATTTAAATTCATTAGAATTATATTCCCCTCCCCTATCTGACCTTAACATTTTAATCCTTCTTCCAAGTTATTTTTCTACTTCCAACTTGTATTTCTTAAAACAAGTCAATACTTGACTTTTATGACTTATTAAATAAATGTAAGCATATCTTGAAAAATCATCTATAAAAGTCACAAAATATTCTTTGTCATCATGAGTTTTAATACTTAATGGACCACACACATCAGAATGAATTAACCCTAATAATTCATCTGATCTATATCCCTCACCAAAAGATTTCTTAGTCATTTTCCCAACTAAGCAATGTTGACATTTATTTAATTCCATGTCTTTAATTTCAGGCAACATATTCAATTTTATCAATTGTTGTATTTTAGATTTATTAATATGTACTAACCTTAAATGCCACAAATCAATATCAGATAAACAACACTCAACATAATCAGAAACTATTTCATTAGCAACGATAGAAAGTTTAAACAAATCATGTTCAGGTACAAAAATTCCCATAGCAAAGATCTTTTTGTCTTTTCCTATGGATACACGTTTATTGTAAAATCGAACTTCCAAATTATTCTTCAAAAGAGTGCCTACTGATATTAAATTCCGCCTCATGCCAGGTGCATAGAGGACGTCTTTCAAGATCATAATGCTGTCTCCCAAGTCCAAACGATATGTGCCAATACCTTCCACATCTAAATAAGTATTGTTTCCCATATAGATGCGTTGTTGTCCAAGACTCAACTCTTTAAATGAGTCAAGTCCCTTTTTCGTTTTGGCAATGTGCCTTGTAGCACCAGAATCAACCCACCATTCGTTTGAACTAGGGACTACAACATTATTGCATTCCACAACTCCCACGAAGGTTCTTTTGTTCTTTATGTTCGACTTCGAGGTTCCACCTTTATTTCCATCCCTATTGGGATAATGTGCCCTAAAATGACCAAATTGGCCACAAGCATGGCAAGATCCTCGTGCTTGATTTTGCTTGAAGTTGTTCTTGTTTGGTCCATTTCTTCTTTTGTTGCCTTTTTCAAATCTCTGCTTTTGAAATATGGCATTGGCTTCTTCTAAATGAGATTCATGTTGCCTCCGACTGACTATTATTTCCTGTTCAGTACCCAACCTAGCTGGCAATTCAGATAATTGTAGTGGGGTAGATCTAAGAGATGTGGTAACCATATCATAACTGTGTGGCAAACTATTCAATATGGTTGCTATTTGCAATTTTTCTGGTATAGGAGTTCCTGCAGTAGCTAAGTCTTTAGCCATTACCATCATATTATTTACATGCTCTACTACACTTTGTTCCTCTAGCATCCTGCAAGAGTTATATTTCTGAAGGAGCAACTGTGTGTTCATTTCAGTTGCTTTATTATATTTTTCTTTCAAAGCATTCCATAGTGTATAAGCATTAGTATATGTTTCATAGCATTTTACAATACAATCTTCCATGAACATGAACATTAAATTTTTCGCCTTTTTATCATCTTTCCTCCATTAATTTACTCTTTTTATTTCCACTTCAGAAGCGTTTTCACCTATTTCCGGAGGATGCGAACCTATTACATGTTCAATATCTTCATATTCTAATGCTTGAAATATTTTCCGATACCACATCTCATAATTTACCCCATTTAACTTATTCATCCTTGCCAACTCAGTTGTAAACATCTTCGAAGCCATACTTATATCTACAATCGAAATTATTTTCCAATTTCAATAAATAATTACCTTATAAACAAAAAAATTCAAATATTAAATTTAAAATTTCAAAAAATCCGAAAAACTATTTGAATTCAAATTTCAAAATTCACAAATCAAATTTAAATTTTAAAATTTCAAATTTCAAATTTTCAAAAATAT
The DNA here is from genome assembly GCA_036874045.1 of Cymodocea nodosa. NCBI lineage: Eukaryota > Viridiplantae > Streptophyta > Magnoliopsida > Alismatales > Cymodoceaceae > Cymodocea > Cymodocea nodosa. The sequence continues at coordinate 19,468,338 of CM072339.1, read as the reverse complement.
TCAAATTTCCAAATTTAAATTCAAATTACAAATATTATCCAATATAATATAATATAATATATTATAATTTTTTATCAAAAGGGGGAGATATCGAATGTCTCTAACCCAATCGCCCGAGGGGCAGAAGACCGGCGATTCGGGTGCGCGCGAGCGGCGGGAGGTGCGCGCGAGCGGGCAGAGGTGCGCGTGGGCAGCGGAGGTGCGCGCGGGCTGCGGAGGTGCACGGGCGGCGAGAGGTGCACGCGGGCTGCGGAGGTGCGTGCGCAGGCTGCGGAGGTGTGCGCGGGCTGCGGAGGTGCGTGTGCAGGCTGCGGAGGTGCGCGCAGGCTGCGGAGGTGCGCGCGGGCTGCAGAGGTGCGTGCGCAGGCTGCGGAGGTGCGCGCGGGCTGTGGGACTGGCGGATGCGCAGGCAGTCGGACTGGCAGACGCGTAGGCGGCGGGATTGGCGGACGCGCGGGCGACCGGACTGGTAGACGTGCGGGCGGCCGGACTGGCAGACGCGTAGGCGACGGGACTTGCAAACGCGCGGGCGGCCAGACTGGCGGTGCGCGCGGGCAGCGGGAGGTGCTCGCACGGGTAGCAGGACTGGCAGTGCGCGCGGGCGGCGGGACTGGCTCTGATACCACTGTTGGTTTACGCGAGTTTGGGGGCTCCGATGGTGGATTATTCCAGGTGATTTCATACTTTGTATTATTCACCTCTATTTATAACATTTGGAGGATTAACAACCTCCACCATCTCCGCCCCCAACTTCCTCCTTAAATTTCGATAACCACCGGAATTTGAATTTGAAACTTTGGTATTTTTTACCAATTCCAACATTCTCTTTACGGTCACCGAAATTTAAATCTCAGCAAAATAAATTATAAATGCGGCTCCATTAATGCACCTTCGAACGTGAATCAAAGTCAACGATGTATAAATAGATACATTTATAGTAGATGCGGTTACTTTTCTAGTCAAACATTGAAAATTAATCATAACACTGCATCAATAGTTGAACATAATACCGAACCTGTGATCTCAGATCTTTTATAAAGGGAGGGAGAGAGAGGGAGAGGAAGTTGGAGAGAAGGGCGATAGCCAATGTTGTTCCATTTTTCACGTTTCTATTTTGTGGTTGTATCTTTTTATAACTCATTTCTCTGATCTCTTTTGCGGTGGTCGTCGTAATTAGTCAGGATTCTGACTTTCTTAGTATAAATTTGGTTACCAATCCATTACCCAGAAGACGGGGTTGGTTGAGCAGGTCTGCCTCCGATGGCTCCTTCACCTCCACCGCACGCTTTCGCTTTCGCTCTCGTGCTGTGCTTCTCCCTCCTGCTCTGCTCCTCCGGCGGCAGGCTGGTGAGGACGAACCTCACGCTTGCGTCCGTGAGGGACGTGCTGATTCGGCTGGAGGACACCATCGTGTTCTGTCTTATAGAGAGGGCCGGCCAACCCACCAACGCCCACGCTTACGACGCTTCTTCCTTCGACGGGTTCGATGGCAAGGACAGGTCTCTCGTTGAGGTGTTCGTCAGACAGAGCGAGGAGGTTCAGGCCGAGGTCTGTCTGATTACCCTTCATTAATCATATATTACGTGACTTGTTGTTTTCTGTCCTGTTCTTGATGTTTCGTGGTCGATCGATGGCACCTGTTTCTTTCTCATCGAAAGGCTTTTGGAATCCTAGAAATACAAAAGAGTACTACCATTATTACGTAAGAAAACGGCACTTGTTCTGAAGCATGCACAACCTCTGCGTTGAAAACATTTATATTTGCAGGCGGGTAGATACCTAAACCCAGAGGAAATCCCGTTCTTCCCTGACGGTTTACCATCCCCTCTAGCCGCCACTCTCTACAAGTTCCCAGAGGTGAGCTTCTGCAGCACTTGGATTAACTAAACATCTCTTCCTAAATCTCCAACTAAAACCCCTTTCTCGTACGTGTCCGATCGATCCCAGTTCCTGTACCCCGCGGCCGCCTCCGTGAACGTGAGCAAGGCAATATGGAACATGTACATCCACAAACTACTCCCACTGTTCGTTCCCAAGGGGGACGACGGTAATTATGCCGCCACCGCAGCAAGCGACCTTGTGTGCCTACAGGTGATCATCCTTTCCAGTGATTACGGTTGGCTGCGGTTAATGTTACGTTACAGCCCTCTCGTTGTCGCAGGCCCTGTCGAAGAGGATCCACTATGGAAGGTTCGTTGCAGAAGTGAAGTTTAGAGGTGCTCCGGAAGACTACAAACCTGCAATCCGCTCTCAGGTTAACACCCCCCCCCCCCCTCACGAGCGAAATCGATCATGACCCATCTCACCTTCTCCAACTCCGATGACATTCTGCTGGCATGGGTACCTTAATTCGCAGGGACGGGACGCATTGATGAAGCTGCTGACGAACAAGAGCGTGGAGGAAGCGGTGAAGCGAAGAGTAAGGAAGAAGGCAGAGACCTTCGGTCAGAGCATCACTCTAGATGAGAAGAGCAAGAAGGGCAATGGCACCACCACCTACAAGGTCGATCCGTCGGTGGCTTATCGCCTCTACGAGGAATGGGTGATTCCTCTAACCAAGCTCGTCGAAGTCGAGTACCTGCTTCACAGGATGGACTGAGCACTGCGGCGGCGGGCGGCCGTGCCTTCGCCGTCGAGATGACGAAGCTTGGGAAGAACATCTCAATTGAACATTTCAATCTTCTCTCTTTACATTTTTGCGCATTCTTTTTCCAATTAAATTGTTTCTAGAAGTAACTTAAATAAACTATTTTTAAAAACATTAACAAAAAAGAAGTGGTCATTTTTTTTTACCAGTTAGAACAGTGAAGTGTTTGACAACGATTAATTAAACTAAAATATATATGAAAATGTCGTAGTACTTTTCAATATCTTTTACCAAAGGTAGGCTTGTGGTGCATGCATGGGAAGAAGACGTAGGTAAGTCGTCGTCTATGAATTCTACAACTAGATTATTACATAAAATGATAGGAATTTTACTTCTATTGAATAAGTATAAATTCTTGATTTAAATATCTTAAAAGTAACTAATTTTTGTTAAATTTCAACCAACCATGAATTTTTAATTAAAACAATCACAACGAATATAACTGAGATTTCGTTTGGAACTGATTTTGCAAGAGTTGGATTTTGGAAAATTGATACCCAAGCATCGTCAATAGGGCGGATTCTGAAGAGAATCGACAAGAGCTTTCCAACAACATTCTGTGATTTATTTTGTCTTTCGACGTGAAATTAAATTTCAAAATGAATGAAAAAAGATTTCAACGAATTTTATATGGTGACCTGGAATTAGGTGAGTTTCGTTACTTCAAAATCTAAGATTTTGATCACAATTTACTTCGGGAATTGGGATCGCTTTTCGGGGGTTTTGAAATTATAAAAAAATCATGTCCGACGTGACAGATTTTTTATAAAAGAAGTGCTGTAATTTAAAAAAATGCGCTCTAATATCTGTTTCGAAAATTACAGAAAGTCGGTCGAGTTTGTTTCCCCAGTGGAATCAATACAAACTTATGTTTAGAATGACTAAAAAATCTGATGATTTTACACGCTCTCCTCTTTGTAAACAATTCGACCACCTACAGAATCTGCTCACCTCTTACATAATTGATAATAAAAAAATAAAGCAGTATCATTGCATACACACATCCCATGTGCGAACGAATTTGAAGACACGAAGGCAAACTACCAGTGGTTAGCAGTCACATGTAAGAAGTTGCTGTTACCATTTCTTCGATAACGGACGCAAAAGCTAAATAAAGAAGCCCGTCGACCTCAACCTTTCCACCACCTTCATCGATCGACCCAAGCAACCTTCCTGTCCCATGGCGGAAACCCTTGCCACCTCACCTCTTCCCACCCAACACCAAAACCCAGAACCAGATCAACCCCCGGCGGACCACAGCCCACCACCACCACCACCACCTACTCCCCACACCACTGCCGCCACCAACTCCGGTTCCCCCACAAAGTCTGCTCCTTTGGAGCCTCCCTCCGCCCCGCCACCGCAAGTTCCCACCAATCCCGTCGGCCCAAGCTCTGCTCCTGCTGCTGGGTCGGAAAAGGGGCCGCAGCCGGAGCCGGAGAGGCAGACGTTCTCCCAGCTGCTGGCTGGCGCCATGGCGTCGGGGAGTTCACCCAAGATTACTGGTTTGCCGAGGTTAACCGTGCCGTGCTTCGTCTCTCCCCAGGGGTTTCTCGACTCTCCGCAGTTCACGGTTGGTTTCTGATTGCCTTGCTTGATCCTTTTTGGTGAATTTTTTTTTTTTTTTCTTGAACCGAGCTTGTTTCCACTGCTGCTTCTGTGGGTTTCAGGTGGTGATCAGGGGAATTTGGTTTTTTTTTTTTGTTAAATTGCGTTGGGTTTTCCGTGGGTTTAGTCGATTATGTTGTTAGTTTGTAGAAATATGCTAGTTTGGTGCTGGTCTTTGAAGGTAGTATCTTCGTCGATAGCGGGATTTGGTTTTTGTCGAGTTCTTTTTAGAGCAATCGTGTTAGGAGTTAGTTTTGGAAGTATAAACTTTTGGAAATTCTTAAGTGGTGGTGGTGGTGGTTCATAGTGCAAGGAGCTGATACTACTATGATTTAGTTCTTTTTAAAGCAAGCAATCGTGTTGGGAGTTAGTGTTTGGAAGTATAAACTTTTGGAAATTCTTATGTGGTGGCGGTGGTTCACAGAGAAAGGAGCTGGCACTACTATGATTTAGTTCATCGTGCTTGGAACCTGGAAGCAGACGTCTGTATTGCTGTTCTTCGTTAAAAGATATCTTGTTCAAAAAATACTACCTGAATCTTGTTTTGCATGCTTCCGTAAAGATATATCATTCTAGTGCTGAACTCGTGTGTATACTATAAGTAAAGCATGAAAATAGATTCAGGCAAATCTCTTTTGAACTAAGTATTTCAAGTTATTACATTTGATGCATTTAAATTCTGCAGGAATTGGTTGTCAAAGGCAAGGTATGCCGACGCATTGGATGTCTTTCAAATTCCTTTTAGGGACATCTGAACTTATGATTACAAAACTTTCATACTCTGAACTAGACAAATTATGCTCATCTTGAACATAGCGTAGCTTTTTCACTGTTTGGACTTTGTTGTTTTGCTCCGTGTGATTGCTTATTCAAACTTCAAGGCTTGTTTGCATGTACAAAAGTCATTGGAAAAGTCAGCATCCGCTAGTTTCTAATGGTTGTCTTCAATTAATGCATAATATGCAGTCATATAGATCAAATATAAACACCAATTATTGGATGAAGCGTGAACTTTTATAATTGTATTAGTTTCTTATCACCTTCTTGTGGTTCATTTCAGGTTTTTTTTATATATTCTGATTTATGTGTTTGACAAAAACTGACGATTGTGGACCTCTTTTATCAGGGACAATTTGGAATGTCACATCAGGCAGCCTTGGCTTCAGTTACAGCACAAGCACAGATGCAACTACGGACAGGAAACCTTTCACCCTCTCCAAGTCCTACTCTTGAGTCCATATCCCTCCCAAGTACCGTTTCACTAGAGGCAAAGCCTACCGAATCTGAAGAAAAGGTTATTACACCAGAACCAGAATCTCTCCATGTGTCTGAGTGTGAGCAAAAATCTCAATCCAACCATGACTTGGTTAGGATAACTTCAGGTGATGGGTACAATTGGAGAAAATATGGTCAAAAGCAGGTAAAAGCAAGTGAGAATTCCCGAAGCTATTATAGATGTACTCACTCCAATTGCACTGCAAAGAAAAAGGTTGAGCATTGTCAAGATGGACGTGTCTATGACATAACATACCAAGGTGAGCATAGTCATGAACCACCTCAAAAGGTAAAATCCCCAAAAGAGAGGCTGTTTCAAAGGTCCCAAATTAGTGTATCTTTAAAAGATGAACAAAACTTAGATATTTCAAGTAGAGAACCCAATCATTGTTCACCTAAGAATGTCCAAGATTCTAGGAAAGAGAAATCTGAGCAGTTGCATTGTTCAAGTGATTGTGAGGTGGATCCCAACACTTATACAGAAGGAGATGGTGAACAACCAGATCCTAAACGGAGGCAAGTATAGCATATTATAATCTTTTATGCAGTTTTTATAAATTTAACCAGATACATATAAACTAATTTTCACTTGCATCACAGGCTCTGTGAAGTTCCTGTGGCATATATTCCATCTCTGTTCAAAACAGCCAGAGATGCAAAAATCATTGTTCAGAGCTCTTGTGTTGAAGGGCCTGGAAATGATGGCTATCGTTGGCGAAAGTATGGGCAGAAAAATGTAAAAGGAAGTTCTAGTCCAAGGTAATGTATGTATATATATATATATATCATGATTTTCTATTCTCATAGAGATATTTGATGATACTCATACTGAGCTCTATTATTTTTAATGAAAATCACACCTATGCCCTCATCATGAAATTGATTTCAAGCTTGTTTGTAAGCATATTGAATAGAATGATTGTCATTGTTTTCTACCTTGCATTTTTTCCCTGTGAGGTGTTCTTATTCTGGACAGTTTGAAATGATCCTTAACCTTGTTAAGTATTTTTGGTACCTCATAGAAACAAGATCTTTTGAGGATAAGCATCGGAATTCTCTCTGAACCCTACACGGTAGGAGCATCATGCACTGAATTTGTCCTTTCTATCGAAGATCTTTCCTAGTGCGTTCAACATGTAAACCCCATATAGATCACTGGTTGCATATTTCCCATTTCCCCTAAATCAAGACAGCTGAGTGTATTGGATGTTGCTTTAGCAATCACCAAGAAAACTATCAATTCTATCTGCATATCCTACACAACCTTTACCCCCATTGTGCTCCCATTAAGGTTACTGTAAATGATTCATTCTCTTCCATGTATTTTTTATGTGCAGCAACATAGGCTAGGCTGCACCAGCTTGGGAAAGGTATTGAAATTTAGGCTTATCAAAACACTCCTGTTGTGATTTTATTCTACCTTTAAACAGAATCATTTTTTACTTGCTCGTACAAAATATGATTTATACACTTATGGTGCCATGGCAATGGTCTGGGATACCATAGGCGCACCAAGATGGTAAATTTTTAGCTTATATGTGCATAACTAATATATCTTCCGACTAAACAGATTAATAATAATAATAGAGAATTGCAAAGAAATAAGTTAATAACAAAATAAGTGCATATGTAATTCAGAAATAACCGAAGTTAAAAGCTGTCAACAGTAGTAAAAAGATCAAACAAAGTTCAAATATGTGAAGATCGAAGTGATCAAACAACTGAAAAAAATCCACAAATATATGAATGGTGTAAAAAACAAATAAAAAGATGAAAAAATGAATTGTTGTAGTTAAAATGCAGATTCAAGCGGTTGTGCACATGGATCTCCATTTCTGTGTGGCTGCCTAGGCATTGACTATGATAAGCATGATGTGATTGCATGCTGTCAGACCATGGGTTGAAATGCTCTCAGATCCTCTCTACAGCCAACAAGTCAGACATAGTCCTTGAATTTCTTGGACTATGGTTAGATTCTGATGAATTCTTCCCCATTTATAATTATAATGCCCTCATCCTCTTCATTTCAGTCTAGAATTTTTTTTGGTAAAACATTTGAGTCTTATCATATCGTTTGCAAATTGTAATTACTTATGTATATGATCGATCTTACCATCTTTGTATTTCATATTCTCATGCTAAAAGACTATTTATGCCTTCGTTACTAAACTTGTTTTCTTTTAATCTATGCATTGTTATCTAAATGTTTCCCTTCTATTCACAAGAACAGTTGGTCGATCCTGCAATTTCTGTATCCGAATGTTTCTGTTGTGCCAACTGTCTACCTATTTGTTCATTTACCCATGACCCCTGTGTCGATCCTTCTTTCTAACAATATTCACCAGGAGTTACTACAAGTGCACTCATACTGGATGTCCAGTCCGGAAGCACGTTGAAAGGGCAGAAGATGCCAAAACCTTTATTACCACCTACGAGGGGCATCATAACCATGGCGTACCACCAAAGAAAAGCGGCAGCGACGCACCGGCTTCAGTGACATCTGATGAACAGAAGCAGGCATCGAATTCGGTTGAGACAACACCATCTGAATGCAAAACTATAGACAGTGTTGCAGCAGAATCTCAAGTGAAGCCACTGGAATCTGCAACATCTCTCTCAGGTATCGGACTGGAGCCATCGAATTCTAAAGATAAAGATGGGGGAAATGGTTCCGACATCGTCCAACGACCATTGTTCGACAAGAGCCAAGCAGTGGTTCCAGTCAAGAATTCCTGATTCATCATCCATGAGGTGTCAGATGGCACAGTAGCATGTAACACAGGGCCCATAATTTGTTCAGTGTAGAAGCTCTCTTGTCATGACTGCTTCTGTACAGCCTTAAGCTTATTGATACCAAGTCGCCAACGGGAAGCAGCAAACTATCTTACACAGGTAGAACCTCCTAGCTCGGAAAAAGAGTGGGTCTACCACATATTAAACAAGTACTGATGAACAACTCTTGTATAAGTGTGGCATATTTAATGATAGATGAATCTGTAGTTTATATTCCGTTACTTATGTCCAACGATTGTTTGATTTACAACTAAAGTATTTTGCTCTGAGAGACCAAAGTTGATCGATTGAAAGACACATGAAATGAAGAACTCCCCATTACTTCTTATGCAATTTAAAAAAATAAAAAAACCTCGGAAAGTAGGATACATAGCATACGTCAGGTATTGACAAAGCATGCAACAACGCCTGCACCTTCTGAAACCTCACACTAGCTGTTAATTCGGCGTACAAAGGGAAAACCATGAAAAAAACACAGCAGGGAACAAGCACTCCCACTTTCAACAACTGCTAAGAAGAAATATTCAAGTCTTCTACACCTCTGTCCAACTCCAGATCAGTGGTCAGGCTCATGTCCTTAGCTACGACAGTGGTGTTAGTTGTGCAGGTGAAGGAAGAATTTTCTTCCTTGTTGTGGTTAGCATGTATGAATTCACAGCATTCTTTGAATCTATAGCAGCACGCGAGATGATCGTTTGTTAGACCAGCGGCCTGCATGAAGGAGTAAATGATGGTAGGGCCAACACAGCGAAACCCTCTTCTCATCAAGTCCTTGCTTATAACGTCTGCCTTTGGTGTTTTTACAGGGACCTGGCGGGAGTAGCGGAATCTGCTGACAATGGGCTTGCTGTTCACAAAGCTCCAGCAGTATCTGTCAAATGAACCATATTCTTCAATTATCTGCATCAGCAAAGGAAGCTAAGCTGTCAATGTGGCTTTCCAAACTAGACACACACACACACACCTCTAAGGACATTTTCAAATTAGACAGCATGCAAGAATGACATTTTTTCTCTTGAAGCTAACAAACTGCATATTCAACCACATTTTAGATGCTTCAGATGCATCGACGGAGAATGTGAATAAAACTTTTTGGTTTCAGAAAGCATAACAATCAACTCAATAGCAATTTCATGCTGCAATATGTTCTCATAACCATCAACTGGTAATAGACTAAACTATGAATTGTGGTTGAACCAACATACTAGACTCAAAATTGATGGCATTCTGCAATAAGTTCCCACAAGACATGATATTGATCAGATTCTTATGCCTGTATTGAAAGCCCATCAAGGTTGGTATAATGACTAGGTGAATCTGGTCATTAGCATGTCCTCTAGATGAAGGAAACCAAGCACAGTCACAAAGCTAAGTTTAGCCTGCAATGATGGAGTTATTTTGTTTACATTCCTAAATGCCATAAACCTTCCAGGATTCCAATGTTTCATCAAAACAAAGTTTTGCAAAGATAATCATTAAAACTTCGTTCTTTTACTATCTATTTGACTGTTCTCAGATAATCAAAAATATGAATAACAATGTACAAAATTTGAAAAGCAATGTTGCAATGGTCATATCGATGATAAAAACCTTGAGGATTTGGCGGGCATTTTCAAAAATTGCTCTGAGCTTTGGTTCTGTTAGAAGGGAGCTGGCACTACTTCCCTGTGATATAATCTTGTTTTCATTCAATTTAGAGACTGCAACGGGATCAAAATCCATAAAAACTTCCCTGCAGTTTGTAGTTCAAATAGAAACATATATAAGAATGGCAAACTACTTGAAATACAGGTATGTTTGCTACTATTCCATTATGTCATGCTCTGCAATTGAATCTTTATAAGTAATAATTGTGGTTTACCTAAATATATGCCGTTTCTTGAGGATTTTAGGCCAAGTAAGCTCAGCCAATGCACCACATAATACAAGCAGCTCAAACAGTTTCCTGCATATCATGACAACATTAAACTCATCCCCTAGAATAATGTTAGCCTTTATATTCCACCTAACAATACTTGTCTCTGAAAACAAATAGCATGTCATTGATTGCATACTTATCATCATGAACTGGGACTCCCCACTCTTCATCATGAAAAGCAACATAACATGACTCTGTAGAAAAATATGAAACAAATTCTCAGTTTCATATGGATAAGCTACCTCAGAACCAAAAGATCAATTTGTACAGTGAATATATGCACAACAAATTGCATTCACGTAAATAAAATCACAAACTTCCAGATTAAATACTTAACATTGCTCTAGATACTTATGCAGTACTCAATCTAGGTAATGTAGTAAATGCCAAACACATCCAGTGCTTCCAATGTTTTCCCATGCAAGTCCACATCAGAAGTTTCTCAATCTACCATTAGGAGCTTACTGAATTGTCTGAGCACAACAGATCGTGTAATCTCAACCAATTACCCAGAGCCAGATGGCTAGATTTGAAGAGGTATATATCTGATGGTCAACCTCAATTCTTCAAAGAGATTATTAGAATGCACTTCCCCCACCACCTGATCAGAAAAAAGAATGCACTTTCTACATAGCTTCTGAGAAAATATTAATGTGATTCTTCATATTGAATTATTAAGTGATAAAAATGGTATATTGTAGGGAAAATCGTTATAGTAATAATATAGCTTGGATGATTTCCAGATATGGAAATCTAAATATTACACTTCACTGAGGATCAGACGTGGGTGACCAGTGTGGTACCACACACAGGACATGCCCCAACTCCCACCCACATTGACCCCTCCACCCTAACCCCACTCCATGATCTGACAAGGGGCCACACCGTGTGGTCACCAGGAACAAATCAGTACTCTCTTACATGTATAGATGGATGCTAACAGTTTCATTGATTCTAACATGACGATGCTAAACACATTCTATTTTTTATTATTTAGTTTTTTAAAGTATTGAAATAATGGAATGAACTACATTACTTTGCAATAAGCCTTGAAGCTCAGCAACTATGGATGAAAACTAGATGCAAAGGTAAAACATCATAATACCATGTGTGTACACTTTTAATGGGTCAAAATTAAATTCACATAAGGAAAAGTAACGTAGACGTGCTACTGAACAATTTTTTTCACAAAAAGGTAATTATACGCACGAACTAAATCAACAAACATCTCTAATGAATTTTGAACATCTCTTTTACATATCATTTTTGATAATTATGTTCACATTTCATTTTTGATAATTATGTTCACATTTCATTTTCACATTCTTTGTTGATAAGATGAAGTACATAATGCCAAATGGTCTAGAGGTTCAAATATCACCTTCATGGAGGCCAGACAATATCATTATCCAATGTGTCATTTGTAGTTTTTACTTATTTCAGAGTTTCATGTTTACTACTTCCTACGAAGGACTTATTGGATAGGCTCACATATCCTCCAATCAGTAACATCCAAATTTTGTTTCGCCAGGACTTATTGAATTACACTTTTCTCTCACATTTGCAATACACCAGCATCTTAGCAGTTGTTATCATTAGCAAGACATGGCTACACAATCTATTCTTCACAAGCACTAATATGCAAATCAAAATCAAATATGTTCAGTATCAAACAGGGAATTTATTCACGTAGGAAATTAATAGAGAATCTTAAAAAACTATGTCCTTACTAGTGAAAATGAGAAAATCAAAAAACCATATGATTTAATTTCTTGCCAACCATATTCCGTAAAGGTGCAAAATTTTTCATGCTTCCTTATCACCTTGGTATTATTAATCATACCATATTATCATACCAACTTAATTCAGTTACAGATGTAATATAAAAGTTTTATATTCTCTTGAACTCATGGAAGCATAACCAAAAAAAATTCCACCCTTCACTTTCCCATCTTCCCTAATACATTATACAAAGAGATAGAAGACTCAAGGAAAGATCACTTTGGATGATAAACCAAAATTCAAACAGCCAAAGTTACCTAAGAAAATGATCAACTCTCCATGTATTTACTTCTCTATCTTCTCAATTTTTCCTTCCTATGAAGAATACCAAATATCCTTGATGTCTTCTCTCTTCTTTGAGTCTCGTGTTTGCCAAATCAGCAATTATTATTCCCCCTTTGAGGACACTATTTCTTCCACATTTCATGTTGCTATATATGTGTAAAGTACTAATGCTAAGATGATAATAAGCTTGACATGGGGTTTTGCACTTTACTAGCAAGTAGCAACACATCTTGACATGGGGTCATTGCAATTTACTAGGAACATGTGTAGTTTGTTTATTTGTTTGTTTCATTAATTTTCACCAATTTACCACACATCACTTCCAACTTTATGCCACATGGGTTCTTAATCTTTAATGTGACTTCCACAGTATTTATTCTTTTGAAAACTGTAAACATTTCCCAAAGCCATACAAGTTTACATTATATTTTTTATCAATTCAACTAATTGTTATGTTTAATGTATAAATTGATTTACTTAAGTTTTATTTAATCAAAGATAGGCTTAGTAAGTCATGAAAATAAGAATATTACATTCCCCCCTCCTTTTGAAAGTTAAGTCCTCTAAACTTGCACATCTTGGTGTTCAAATAGATGTGGCTACATTTCATTCATTTGCATTTTGTGTTTCTAAGTAGCTTCTTCCATTGAATGAGAGGTTCACAAAACTATCACTATAGGAATAACCTTATCTTGTAAGATTTGTATGAGCTCCTCCTTGTATGTTAAATCACTTTTGATCTCCATAGGTTCATGCTTCAGAATATGAGATGGTCCTGGGACTTCTGGCTCATAATTTCTTAACATGGAGGCATGAAAAGCATTATAAAGGTTTGACAACTCAAAGGGCAGTTCTAATTTATATACTACTACGATTCTGTCCAAATTATTATAATCGGTCAAGACCTCCTCCCATTCAAGAAACAAAATGTATATGCAAGAATTGTGAAAAACACTGCCGGTCACCTAATTTTTTACTCAAGCTTTAGTGCATGTTTCAAGTGTAGTAAAATAGACCACAAATCAAAGATTATCCAGTTGGTTGACAAGAAAGGAGAGAAACAATAGGAAAGGGGAGGGGGGGAGGGGGCTAAAAAGCCTCAAGTGTGAGATAGGGCTTGTACTGTTGCTCCACAAGATGAGGAGGCATCAAAAAGAGTGGTCACAGTTATCTTGCTTGTTTCCTCTATTATAGAACCTTCCACAGATAACATCTCTATCGCAACCTGAAATCAACCATCTCATTAATCCCAATGTGATGATGCTAAGCACATTTCAATATATTATTATTTCCAATTCAACTAACAATTATGTTTAATGTATAGATTTATTTACTTTAATATTACTTAACCAAATGTAGAATTGGTAAATCATTATCAGTCAATAAATCACCCATGCTTTATCATTTCACATGTTTTTCAAACAAGAATATTTTTAAAACCTGAAACTAAGAATATTACAGCAGCAATTCTCCCTTCCACAAAGAATGGATCCATCCAGAGATGTGTGTCATTGCATGTGTTACAATTCTTCACATTTATGACCCTGGGTGAGGAAATAATGAATTTTGGAAGCAATAATATCATGGATCCAACAACAGTAGCTTTGTGAATAAATTATTTCTTGTATTGGGTGCAAAAAAACTCTTATGGACTCATTGAAGAGATAAACTCAGACAATTGGCGAGTCTTATTGAAAGGCTATAATACAAATGACAACACAGATACTTCCAAACTAACATGCTCTAAGCTAGATAACAAAAATCAGCTGCTGGAATTTTCATGTGTATCCTGTATTACTAAAAAAATCTGGTCCTTGTAATCAAGTGCAGATTGTAGTAGTTTGATACCAGAATGTTAACCTCATGAAAGAAAAGTCATTCACTGAGCAATATGACGAAATTCAATGAGTATTTTCCTAAGACATTTGCCATCAATTGATCAAGTAGAAGTAGGGTGGATGTGGACCCCTAAAGAACAAAAGGATTATTCTACCATCTCAAGAAAGCTAGCTAGAACACTTAACATTGCGGATCATTCCATTGACTTCCAAGTTATTATCTTCAACAGAGTGGAAACAAATAAAAAATAGTCCAGAAATTGTCTACGCCCATTCCATCAAAAATCATACTCAAGTGGAGGTTGATACAATCAGTAAAGTCAGTTCTTAATCTAGTGTACCATATAAACATACATTTAGAGAGTATGAGTCTAATCTGTTGGCAATAAGTGTGGACCCTTTCGATTCAAACCCACAACATAAATAACTGTAGGCCACAACCACATGATTGTGGCCAGTCATGCACATCATATGAAGGTAATTAAAAAGCTGCAAAGTTTACGCACGAGCCAAAAGAGGATGACAATTGACGTAGTTGTCTTGTAGTGAAAAGTATCCCCACAGAATAAATATCACGAACAAATAAGTTCTACAGTCATAGTATTTATTGTTTTTCATCCATTCGTTAATAGGGGTACAAGGGCTATTTCTTCCACCCGGTAAACATAAAATTGGGTGGACAGATGAAAAAATACATCTCAAGGACCAAGGGCCAACAGGAGACAGCATCCCTGGGTTTTTTCGATCAGAGTCCTATTCCACAACGATCTAGCCATACTTCCATCTTTAACATTTTTCTTCAGTTATATTGTTTTAGTAGGTTGAATCTGGACCACCACTGCTAAAACGGCTGTCCAGATCTCCATTGTTTTTACTTTTACCCCTTTGATCTTTTAGATTCATGGAAAATACAACTAAGAATGCAGTGATAATCTAATGCCCAATAAAAAAGGAAATATAAGATGGACCAGTGGCAAAAAGAATCAGAATGACCTCAATTATTTAGCCAGACAATAATGTTTTCTTCGGAAGCAGTATGGCCAGACAATCATATTCTCTAATAGCTTATCCCTTTAGGACCACTTCAATTTATCTCTTAAGAAAACTAAAAAGTTCTCCAGAAAATAAAGTAAACTTCAGTTAATATATGGTCTTGATTAAATTATTTCCTTGTGCAGGACAGAGATGCCAAAAATGATCGTGATCTACTAATCACTAGGCATGCAATGATGCAAAGTTGCCCAATTTGCTTGAATCAAGTTGAAAACAGAACGCTCTACTCCACTGAAACATAACCAACAGAGAAGAAACGGAAACGTACCAGTATTCCGGGTGACCCAAGGGCACCTCATCTTCCCCTCAAACACATCAGGAGAGCACACATCAACTCCCTCCAATGCAACCACCCTTTCGAGTTTCGACGAGATCCTCTCTGTCCTCGACACAACCTGCCTTCGTCTATTCATAAAGCCTGGCCTACCACCATTAACAATCCTCCCTGTAGACGCCCGGCTACGGAATGACTCCGTTGAACAATCTGAAGAACACGAAACATTAAGCGAGAAATTCGACCTGAGCAACACATCTTGCCTCCTCAAGAGCTTCGAAGCACTGGCAGATGGCAGTAAAGGTGGCAAATCGGAGGCAGGAGTCGACGTCGTCGTCTCCCCTGCCTTATTACCATCCACCTTGCTCACCGGCTTCGACGCAAGTTTCCGTGAATTTGAAGACACCAACTTCGTCTTGTTCCCAGCGGGAACAAGAACGGGCCTCGACTCCACGTCCGTTATGTTCGTCGACCGAACCCTCGGAGCTCCAGACATAGATTGCAGTCGAAAACTCCAGCTTTAGCCCCAATGTCCACCTTTATCCTCGAGCAACAATCATAATAACCCCAAATTTATCCCTTCCGACCTACCCTGAACTAGTAACACCCTGCACTTGCGTCAAACCACTAACTTGGGCATTCCAAATGTCCCACACCTCTCAACCACCTTCTCACCAAAACCTTCCAGTTTCCCTCATCAAAACGACGCAGCTTTCTCACCTCAATCCAGAGCAAAAAAGCATTTCTTAAAGAGAATTGACGTCCTGGTTTTCCAGGACATCATCACGAACGGCGGCTTCCACAAGTGATTCGAAACTTTGGTGGAGGGAGTTCTTCCAAAATCGTTGGGAAAAAGGTCGAGATATTTCTCGGGATTAGGACAACGTACGGAGCGGAGAAGGCGACAAGAAGAAGGAGGAGGAGGAGGAGGAGGAGGAGGAGGAGAAGGGGAAGGAGAAAAAGAGGAAGCAGAAGCAGAAGCTGAAGCAGAGCAGAACAGAGGAGGGAGAGAAGAATTTGTTTTTTATCAGTTAAAAAAAGGTGGTGGGTCTCAGAGATTTTTTTTATTAGTTAATAAGATGAGTGGACGGGCGATTGCCGGTATCATATCGTAATATATTACGATTTAAGAAAAAACACCCTCAAACTTCCATGTTTTAGTAACGTTAAACTACAATTAGCAGGTTTAACAGCAGGGGATTGACCTGATCAACCGGCTTTAATTTATTAAAGCTTTGCTAATTATAATTTTTATGATGAGATCAATTTAATTAGGTTAAAGTTACAATAAGTACAACGGCGCGTAGTTAGATAATTATAATTTTTATCAAAATTCAAATCTTAATAGATACAAAAATTACCGTGGTCAGAAAGATTGACGTAAGAATTACCACGTAAGCATAGGTTACTTTCAATTACAAAAAAGGGGTTTAAATAAATAAAGATCGTTTCTTGTGCTTAAAATTTTACATATAAAAGTTTCTTTGACCATCGTTCAATTTCCGAAAGGTTGTACACAAGAATATAACAAAATACTGATATGCCAAACATATATACGAATAGAATGGCACATACAATGCATTAATTCCTGAAATACATGTGCTAATTCCTTCCTTGATCATTAAACCAAGATATTTAATTCAGCCTACGGTACTGAGCATATAAGTCACTTCGTTGAGGTTGGATTAATATAGAGTTTGGGGCAATTAAGTGCATTCAACTTTCTGGCCTACCGATGGGCACTCATTCAATTCTTCATGCATTTATTCTCTCGCCTTCTCGTGCAATTCACTCCATTCGTCAAAGAAAGAATATCTTTTACCATTAAAAACATACGTCTCCGGTGAAACCTAGATTTTAACACGACTACTTCACACATATACATATTAAGTAGGAACCAACGGTGTTGATTTTTTTATTATTTCTTCCTTCCAACTTTATTGTCTGCAAGTTCAATCATTGCTTCCTTTTCTTTATCTGCTTGTGAGTGTCGTATGCAGTCACACAGAACGTTTAATAAGTAAATTTCTACTTATCATCTTGCAAAAGAAAGAAAGAAAGAAAAAAAAAAAAAAAAAAACCGATGAAATAAGTAAGTCTCTGGATACAAAAATAATTAGGAATACTTGAAAAACCTCCAAAAGTGAATAAAAGTATAGTCCCATATATACTAAAAAATGAAGTAAGATGATATATAATTAGGAAAGAACACTTTCAATTTTGAATCGATTGCATGCATAGATGATACGGAATCGATGCGTGTTTTGAATTCAAAAAAGAAGAAAAATCCACGTATACATGAATGGACGGTGCAACCGACCTTTCCTTTTATCACAAGATTTTTAAACGTAAAATTAAATTCTTCTTACCAACGATACAAAACAGAGTATTTCCAAGAAATTTAAACGAAGTCTTGTCCAAAATCCATGCAAAATTAAGGACACCACCACCACCACCACCATCAGAAAAGGAGAATCCACATGGTCACTTAATTCCATCGATCATCTGCATCAAATCTTCGCTAGCTGGTGTACAATGAACGAAGAGCGACGGCTGACCTACCACCCTTCATGTTTTGATTACTACACGCGCACACACACACACATATATATATAATATCGATTATCCAGTTACAATAATTCGATCGGCCAATCTCGCACGCACTCGTAATTTTCTTTTCTTTTTTTGTATCACTACTGTTGAAAAGACACTGTGCGTGGTCACTGCAACGCAGAGCTGTCGTGTCGGTCTGCTCTGAGGCGTTGGATGAGATCTCAACGGTTCCACGCACCGCGGATTCCCTGGACCACATACAAAAGAAACACCTCTGCCGGTACATGAACAGTGAGATTTAGGAAAATGATTAGCATTAGGTGTGATTTCCCATCCAAATGATGGGCATGGGACGCCTGATCGATCACTTCCCACCTTCAGCTTACATGTACCCTTTAACGCAGGCAATGAAGTTTCATTATTTTAATTTCGAGCTTTTCCCCACTAACCGTGTCTAGTCTTTCCTGCCCTGATCAAGAAAAGGTTTGGGTGTCATGGACGTAAACAGCTGATGCAGTCATGCACTGTACCTAGCCGTTTTATATGTATAGATGAATCTGTTGATTGATTTGATAAGGCTAAAAACAAGTCGTTGAACCAGCATTAGATTTTAAACCCATGGCCAAGAAGTCATGAAAGTCGGTTAATTTGTTTCTCAGGTGGGAATCGAGATCAACGTTCTCTGACTCTGGAGAACCGAACAGGACCATTTATTCAATGGAACGTATGAAGAAGACCGACGTTGAGCTCTAGAGCTGCTGCATCTGGAGGCACACACAGCCGTATTATGCATGCCCTTGACATGACCATATACATGTCAATCCGGAAATGGAAAGCTCACAAGAATGAACTCCATCCACTCTTTCTCGTCCTGATCAGAGAATGGTGTCTTTATTTTTTTGCATGTGAATGGTGGATAGACTGTGCCAATTTTTTATTCAAAAAAATTGAAGTAACCGTATTTTTATTTTTTTACAGAATTTTTCGTAAACAAAAGTAACCCTAATCACATTGCAAAGGCATGTGACGGTGAAGGGAGGAAGTTCCAAAACCGTTCCGGGACCAGATGGACCAGAGCTGTCTGAGCTCGATCAGATGGCGTCGGATTGGGGATCCCGGACAGAGCAGGGAAGCCAACAATAATTGACCGTACGATCCCGCCTAAGGGATTCCATCCCTGATAGCTCGGGGCATATCACGTGCGTTCCTTACCTGCCTACATGTCCGTGACATCAACCACCGACACCCGGACAGAGAACAACACATCAAGGCACCGAGGGAATCCTTTGGCACCTTGTGGACTATACCCAACATCAAATTCCAGCACTGATGGCTCGTAGTTTAACTTCGCTTCCTCTCCTTGTCCGTCAATTTAGAGCAGATTTTAACCTTCTACCTGCTATACAATTCTGCCGATCAAAATGGTGGGCGGCTGTACGGACCTAGTTGCTAGTCTTTAACGCCTAGGCTGATTCGGATGGTTGTTCCCTTGTCTTGTTGACTGCGATTGATGAATCGGCGTCTCCCATGGAACTGTAGGTATTCTCAAATAGATGTCAGATGGATGCTATGCATGTGGGTTCATGGAAAGCTTGCTTTGAAGCAACCCCTCTTTCAGTTCAGAAGAATTGTAGAGTTGCTTCCCTGGGAATAAAAGACAAGGCGATCTTTATCTTCCAAACCGGTAAGCAAGAGAACTTTACCCACACTTGCATATTAGACTCAGCGTCGTCACACTGACCAAATTCAAGAGTGAGAAACCAACAAAACCTTTTGTGTTAGACACGAGCAAATTTTCTGAACTTGGAAAACTGGCGCGTTGCCATTTGTAACATACGAAAATTAATATAAATTTTCGTTAAGAAAAACACAGATAAGGGTTGCACAGTCAATTTCCGGACAAATTGGAAGAATCCAACAACAAAAAGCAGCTCTGTTCATTGCCTTTTCAATGAAAGCATGAATCAACTATAGCTTTTGTTTAGGGGGCAGTACATGTATTTTGCTTTTGTCCATCATCTAGAATCACCACCCACAGGAAAATAACGTTGGAGTCCACAAAAGACACTAGAAAATAGATGTTTTAATCATCAAATCCCGAGTGCCATTACCTTCCAATGAAAAGTCCGTTCACAACGTCAACTGGCAATGCATAAGCAGGATCGATTGCTTTTAGTCCTGGATACTCCAAAAGAGAGAGTCCTGCAAACAGAATAAATTATTAATTCAAAGAATATGTATCAATTTTTAATTGAAATGTATTAGCAAATTTCTTATTTGTATATGCAAGCCGAGACCTGCTGTCATCCAATGACCAGAGAGAAGGTACAAGAGGACAGCAAACAATAAAGCACACAATATAGTCAAGAGAGGCTCCACGTGTATTACCTGCAACCCCGAAATAGGTATGATAAACATCAACAGCATCATCTGGCCTATCTGATATACCCCCGTTCTCCTTATCCTGCACATTATATCTTAATCATACAAGTAATGCAAAAAAAACTGTGAAAGCCAGGTTTCGTTCAAAATGTAAAAAGCCACATGGATGGTAGGAGAGAACCTGGCAGTGCAAAATAAACTTGGCAAGCTCCTTCTTGTCAATCCAATGCACTCGATCAATCATGATCAAACTAGACAGCACCCACCATGAATAGCAAACCTAAAAATGAGGAGATTTTCAAGAAACAATAAAATGATGACTCGGAAATGGAAACACTTGGAACAAATTGCACTCACATCAGGAAGCTTTTGAGGACGACCGTTTAAACCACCACCAGGAAGCTTTTCAGGATTCCCGTTCAAAGCTCCAGCTTTAACCTGTCTCTCACACAGCCACCACCCAAGAAGATCCTTGTTGGCATGATGCAGAGAACCAGTTATAGCTAAAGCACCCACACAACAGAAGACTGTAATCACAAAGGATAAACAAATTTTCTTAATAAGTCCATGAAAAACCAATAATGAAATGATCTTTTTAGACTAATAATAGAATGTGAAACATATTCCTCATCTGCTTTACTAACGGACATTTCTTTTGAGGTTGGGAGAGTTTTGACCATCTGTAGGTCAATTCCTTAAACTTCATCATTTAAATTTCTAAATTTCAAAGGATGTAATGTTGAACTTGGAATAATGACTATCTATGACTATGTAAATTGGTGATTACTTCAACTTTCAATGCTCTTACGATTTTCCATAGTTATTAAGGCACAAAAACATTAAGATGCACACACACACATAGAATATATAATATATATTATACATATATATATACAATACACGCACGCACAGATATATAGACACACAGAGAGAGAACACATAATATGTAATATTATACATAAATATTCTTGAATTTTCTTACCATTCATTGCCATTATATATATATATCTATATTATATCAGTGCAATTATGCATTGATATACTCTTTTCTTTCTAAGCTCAAGTAAACACTGAAATGATTGCAATCTTCAACTAAAATTGACCACACAAAAAATGTGGGGACCCTAAATCAGAAGACGAGTTGGAAAACCAGCTGAAATTTGATAAAATGAAATAGAAGCTGGACAAATAGCAATAGTAAAAATTCTTAGCTAGTTTCAAATCATTGATCATTTAAGCGACCATACTTTGTCCAGCATGAGACTCTGCTCCAGGTGTGCACCCAAACCCACCATCCATGTTTTGGCAGCTAACAATATAGGCTACGGCCTTTAATATATCAATTTTGTCTAAACGATGTAATATTGCAAGGCAACATATTGCACAATACGAAAACCTGAAAAGATAACCACACCAGAAACATAATAAATCAAATATCAAATATAGTGCACAGAGTATTGACAAGTGAACGCTTAAACAGAAATAAGAAACTGTGCCTGGTATCAATTTCTCCCCATATATCACCTGAAAAAGACCCATCTTCATTCTGCAGGCTGGCAACATCTTGTACAAAGATCAAGGAAAACTTGGAAACATACCAGATTCTGGAAATTTCTCAGTAATAAACAAAAACTTTTTCTGGTAAAACGAAAGAAGATACCAAAAGCAGTTGAATTTTCCTGAAGTACCATCACCATGAAAACATACTTCATCAAGTATTTATTAAGCATACTGCCTGACTTGATAGATAATGTCAATCTCCATCTACAAAAAATTTGGTGCACCCTTTGACATTTGAAATTCTTTTCAAATCCTTTATCATGTAATAGCATACCCATTGACAAGTAACCCTTATTACCTGTGAAGATAAGAATGGTGGAAGAGAATTTCATATATTTAATGGGACTTGTTTTAATTGTTTTTTTTTTCTATACCTATTTTATGGTTATTACCTATAACTTTGTTATTATAGTACTACTTATCTATGTTTGATAGAAACAAGAAAAAAAATTCAAACTTTTATTCATGGTTCAGTCATAAGATAGATGTGATAATCATAATAGTTGGGATATTTTGATCAAATTTACACGTTATCTAAAGGTAGGCATCATTCAAAAAAGGTTTCAAATGTCAAAGCCAAAATAAACTATTTTTTGATATGTGGGGGCAATGGGATGTATTATGTAAAGTATCTATTGAGATTTCCCTCAACTAAGTATATTGATTAATCAAATCATAAAGATTGACAACAAAACCTGAAACTAATCATACAGAACCGGTAGTTTTTAGTACAAATTAAAAAAAAAAGCATCCCATACCATGCATTAACCACACACAATTACTAAGAGAAAAGAGAGGGAACCATGCATAAGTCACATTGTGTAAATCCCATATTCTTGGTGTAAATACTTAGAAGTTGCAGAAATTAAAACTAATAGACTATACAAATATACGTATATTTTAAATTTTGTCAAAAGACAGGATTAAGAAAATTATGAATTTTCAATAAATTTACACGATAGTTTATTGGTGATTGCCTAAATGATAGCGTCATGATACATCATCAACAATTAAACTACTTTGAACCATTGATTGAAATATTTTGAACCATAACCAGTGGCCTTCTGGTTTAGTTTCCAGTTCAGTTTCAAAAACCTTACAACTTCCATTCAGTGGCAATATCATATCACCAACATGAAGCAAGTGCAGAACACCCAAGTAAATATTCTCCAATTCATTTAACTATATTATTTAGGATGAGATTCTGCTGAACTTTCCATCTTACAAAAATCAAAGTGAGCATTGCATATGACACTTTATGAAACCTATAACACAGATGCTTCTATTTTTGAAAATCTCAGCCTGCAATTGAAGTTTAGTTGATCAAGTCCTCAATAACAAACAATGAAAAAGAAACAAATTCTTTATATTTTTGCCTCAGTTGATGTATTTTTCTGCAACAAGATAAAAGACTTCCTTTTCTAAACAAGATTTAGGAATCATGGGTGGCCTAGTAATAATTCCTTTTGCAATAAGATTTGCATCATTGCTCGTATCTCAGGATAAAAATGCACTCCATGTCATCATATACCTTATGGAAAGGAAATTATAGAATAAGTGCATAAATTGGATGCAAAAACCTACAGATATTGCATTTCTTTGGCACGGAAAAAAAAAAAAAAAAACTTCAAAGACAACTAAAGTCTGGATACAGTCTGAGACCTTGTCGATATCCAAAACTTCCAACCTGTTGAGAAGAGCCAAAACTTGCACAGCACTGAGAGTGAATAAAATGTGAGGATCATGTCCAACATTGCCCCCAAATCCTCCTGCCCCCAGAAGAAGCAAACAGAAATAGAAAACAATCTCATTTCATGAACCGATAAAAGAGACCATATCATAGCATGATTAAGAAAAACTCCATATTAATAGACAGAGACCGCAATCATGCCAGCACTCCATTATCCATGAGACAACTTCTTCCTGGTTAACAACATTGAGCTTGTGGAGAAGGTCCAGAGTGGTCAGGCCCCAGTAGGCACCATTGAGCCTCAAATGCTCCATTACAAGAGCTTCAAAACTGTCCTTTTTCTGGTAAAAAATTATGCATAGAATCATACCCTTAAAATATTATTTCTCTACAAAACATTTATCTTTGAAGAGAAGAGGGCAGACCTTTTCAACAGCTAAGATGTACTTGACATGCTTCTCTACTTCAAGTCCCTCTTGCATTTTGAAAAATCTTTATGAAGAGTTGTGATGTATGGAGTATGTTTGTTGTCAAAAAAGTCAGGATATGCTGGCATAAAATAAAGTCAAAGGAATGCAAGAAAAATGGAAAATATTCACTATGTAAACTATTTCTGACTTCTGTGCTAACAAATCTGGTAAACATATCTGGCTGGAGGTAACCCTACTTACAGATTTCTTAAAAGTGTGCCACCAAATACATGAACTTACACAATTGTGACATATAAATCATGTATGCAACTTATGATGCTTAAATGCAAACATGAGTCCTGTCTCCCATGTTTGACTAGACTTATTTTTTTCAAACAAAACTATATAAGTGGCAAACAATCAAACTAGATGTTTAACAGGACTAGAAAATAGACATGGTTTTTGAACACAAACAACTACCTAATCTAAATGCTTAGTAGCAAAAACTCTTTGCAAAGATCTGAACTTCTCCAGGTCAAAAACAGATTTTATGCACTTTGCAAGAATAAGTGTAGGCAAATAAGGCAAGGGGAAGCACATTGACATGTATCAAGGAGACTGTTCTCTAACAAGCAACTACCTAGTATCGCCTCAAGTAAAATTGGTCGTCTCATTGCCTTTTTCTCCTAATAGAATGGCAGTTCTTTTCCATGTATCTCCTTTCCTCTGTTATCTTTTCTACTTCAGTTGTTTGACTCCTCTTTTCACTTATATCCTTGTTCTCTTCCTCTTCTCTTCAGCCTCTCCATGGTCCATGGTCTCTTTTCTTATTCTCTCCTTCATCCTTTTAATTGTCTTCCTCGGCAGCTCTGCTTTGTTTTAGTTATTCACACACACAAAAACAGATTCGCATTTTATTATTCACAAAAAAAAATACTCTCTTTTCAGTTATCTTGATTTTCTATACACAAAAAATCACTAAAATCCTTTTTGTTTGGTTAAGAATTTCAAAATTCGTGAGAACTCACTGAAAGAATCCAACTTGGAAATATGTAAATGAGTGGACAGTTATAATTACTTTATTTATTCTTTGATTATTGATGACTATGTTATCATATAATTCAACAATTGGATCTTTAGTCACATTCTGTATACACATTTTTATGTTTCTATGTAACTGCTGCATCCATTTGTTCACTGTAACTTTAGAATCATGTACAAGATATGGCAAAAGGGAAAACAGGATTGTCCAAATGTCAAGTATCCTACTCATTGGACCGTAAAAGAGGGTTGATGTTACATTGACTATCAAAACAAACATAAAAACGTGTTAATCTAATATCAATAGGAATCCTGGAAATAAACCATTACAGCATAACCATTTTAGTGACGTTGTGGCAAACCTCAGGTGAGATGAATAAAATTTTTCAAGTGAAAATCCAAGTTCATTAAAGATAAAGGATATAAGTTATGACACACGAGAAGATAAACATGAAATTAGAATTACAATGATATTTGAAAAAATTTTAAAAGATAAATTGTCTGATCCTGTTCAAATAGCAGTCCGACCAGTCCAACCAGATGACATCACAATTGCATCATTATTCAATTAATCACAAATCATAATAATCCTGAAAATTACAAAAAATCAGGAAAATTACAGAAAATTTTGAACTATATGCATCACAATTTCCCAAGCAGATAATGAGAAGTATCACATCTATGATATACGAAATATTAAAATTCAGATTTTTTAAAAGGTATTACTAACTATTTAAGTCCTTTAATATTATGTTTCATTTTTATAACAATTTTGAAGTTCATAAGTTTTCTTTTATTTCAAATTTAAAGGCACTTGTTATCGCTGGATTCCAAACCCAAAAAAATTTCAATCTTAAACAATTTGTAGTTGAAATATAAATTGTCACCCTTCGCAACTCATTGACAGTTTGAAGCAGAAATAGTGCTCGAATTAAAAAAAATAAGGTGGATAATTATGCAAGTCAAATTTTTAAAAACACAAAAAAAAACAATTGTAGGATCATATTGAAAAAAAATACAAATGCACAAAAAAAACCCAATATAGCACGAGGTTGAAAAAAAAAGGTAAAAAAGATACCTAGTATTGGCAATGTGACAAGGTGTCTAGCATCGTAAGGTCACCAACGTCATAGGGTTGCTTGTGTGGAAGTGTAACCAACTACGTCTTTTCAGCTAGGATTTCTTAAGACTTGTTTGTGCACTATCGAAAAGTTAAGATAGAAAACAGAAAGTTAAAAGAAGCAGGAAATGGAAAGATAAAAGGAAATAAAAAGTCAGAAAAGTAAAATTAGTGGCTATTTGTGCATGTCATTGTCAAAAAATCAGGAAAATTGTATAGCTAGAATGTAATCACAAATAACCTAAATATTAATATCATTAGCCTCATATTAAACCACAAACTATTAATAATTAAACTACAATACTTTTCTAATCATTTTTTTTCTTCTTTATTGAATAATCAGTTTAGGATGTATATGCATTTTTCCACCATGTAGCAACTTATGAATCAGTAGCTACTGTTGTGTTGCCCTTTTTCTATGAAAACTTTTTTTACACATTGATGAATTCAATGTTGATAGAGGCAAGCTTTCATTCAAATGCATTGCCTCATTTTGATATTCATCTCTTATCACACAAAGCATACAAGGGGTTGTTGACTGAATGTAGAGACACATCTAATTATTTTCAATATGGTGGATACAATGATATCTACGTGGCCCAAGCTACACGCTCCCATATACCATTTTCTCCTAAGAATCTACTTCAACTATTTTATTTACATATGTTACAATTATTTCTTGAAAATTTGGTTTGTCTATGATTAAGTACAACATATCCAAGCTATTATAATTCTACTATTACCAAGTCTAGGTAGCCATGTGTGATGCAAGGCATGGAACCAAGGTACATATCCAATATATACTCAACCATGTATATCATTGATCACTCACTTGTCTAGGACCACATTCACTTGCAATATATGTATCTCTCTCCTTGCAAATGCATTTTAATTCACATAAAATATTTTGCAAATGGGGCATATTAACGAATCATACGTTATTTTTTGCATACATGTTGATTCATATACAATTCATTCATTAAATCATGAAAAACCCCCAAATCATGTTCATCTTCAAGAAAAACCTTAACCCTTTCATAACAAGGACTACTAGCTTGGGAGGATGCATGCATTTAGTGAAAGGAGGAATGAATGACATTGGTGCACTATTGTCTTAGATGATGTGGAGGTATTGCTATCTCCAACACGTGTAGTTGTCAAATGGAGGGTGGTTTTACAAAGAACGATGTGGGTGAAGTCAAGATTCCAAGGAACCCTTTCACCTGGGATCATACAAAAGGGTGGTTTTGTGTAGGAGTGGTGCAATCGACAATAGGGACGAGGGTTTTGACTGATGTCTCCAAAGTCAAGGGTTTTGTTCATGAACAGGTGTGTTTCTCTATAAAGATGGTGAGTGTTTTGCTGGCGTCAAGTTCAACTTTTTGACAGAGAATGGGTTCTAAGGTTCAATGTTACTTGTATTATTTATTTATAGGAAAGTTGTAAATAAATATTCAATTAGTTAAGAATTTTTTCTTATTTTTTTTTAACTTTTCTAATTGTACAATCTTTTCTTTAAGGATCTGTTTATTATGTATGATGAAAAATTCAAAAAAGCAAGAAACTAAAACTCCAAAATGATGAAAATGAAAAGTTAGAAAAAAAGGTGTTTGTGCATATGATGAAAAGTTTAAAAAGTCAGGAAAAAGAAAAGGTGTTTGTGCACATGACAAAAAGTCAAAAAAGTTAAAGTTTGAGGAAGAGATTTGTATCTAACAAAATGTCAGGAAATAGAATGTTGGAGACATGACAATAAATCATACAATTTCAACAACTATAAATCATTGTTGTATAAATTTTTGAAATACCACAATCATTGTTTTTAATATCATAATCTCTTATCTATTGTTTACAGTTTGCATGCATATTTCTTTTCTTTTGTTCTATGCTGAATTCCCCATAAAGTAATATGAAAGCCATGTAAACAGGAAAATACGTTCTATCCAATTTATGTGACTAGAAGCATCTTCTGTTGCCTTTAGAAAGACATCTGATTTATGAAGGTCATCTTTTTAATTCCTAACAAAACTTAATCCATACCATACAGTTAAAGCCCACACATAACCAATATTTGTTGTCATGCTTCAGACCGACTTATATTACCAGGATCATATATTGCTCAAGCTTGTATGCGACACAAACATCCACATTATCTTTTCTATGGCCCACAACTATTTTATAAGAAGATGCAGATGCTCAGGATTGATGAGTTACTGGCATCATGTACGATTAAGCAAGCCATTACTACTTGCTTGTATGTTTAATTTTTATTTTCAGCAAGCATGCTCAGCAGGCAGAAGAAACCCAGTGGAGACAGATCAATTAGGGGCTGATAACATTATTGGAAAGCATCAACCCTAATAATTTCAGTGAAACTTCACAAATAAACATGAATTGAAATCGTGAATAGGGGTTGATAAAAATATATATCATTTGTATTCGTGAATAGGGACTGATAATATGTGTCAACCTACCAATCAATATATATTGCTCAAAATCACACAAAATCGAAATAGGAAATAATCACAAACGGGCTGAAAATCGGTGGTCCGATGCTACAATATGCTACCTCTCGTTTAGAAGACAAGGGTTTAAGGCTTCGTCCGGCAAGGAGCGGCTCTGTCGGACGACAACCAGCGAGCACGAGCCTCGAGGGGCAAGAAGCGGTTCTGTCGGACGACTACCAGCTTCGTCAAGCGAGCACAAGCTTGGTCGGGTGACCAGCAGCTCCTCCGTCGGGCGAGGAGCCGCTTCGTCGAGCGAGTGCGAGGAAGATGAGGGGGGAAGCGTTCGAGGTTCGGCTATGTTTTGCTCGAGCGGACGCGAGTGCAAGGAAGACGAGGGTTTCGGGGAGCGTACAAGCTTTCGGTCGGCGGAGATGGATTTCTCGACGGGAGAGTTACGAATTTCTTTTCCTATGTTTAATATTAAATATACATTAATCAGATACCTTTAATATACATTATAAATAATATCAATACATGTTAATTATATAAATAATAATGAGAAAATGCCACATTACCCTTAAAAAATGCATTAATTGACATAAATGCAGTTGCAAAGGAAAATAATCTTCCTTATTACATCAATAAATGTATATTATTGTTTAATACGTGTATCAATAAGTAATATATAACTTAAAACTTTCCTATTGAAAAAGAGCATATCTGAGATGAGCAGATCTCACTAAAAGAGGATTTGAATTCTTATAAATGTTAAAAACTACTATCATTATTAACATAGACATAGCCATAAAATTAGGAGTGAAGGCATCCAAATCTGATTAGAAATTTATTTTTCAAATTTATAAATAATTTAAAGATTTGTTCTATATATATAATTATAAAATGTGTAGAAACTATTTTCTCGTCTCTTCCTTTAAATATACATTCATACATATAAATTTAGATGCAACGAAAACAATCCTCGTTACCGAATATAAAAAATTATATATTATTGCTTAATAAATGAATATACAATTGAAAATTTTCACACTGAAAAAGGATTATGTACAAAAGCACTGGCAGTTTTAGTTCTCATTTAAGTCCAAATTCTAATCAATGCAGAAACCACTGCCATTAAAGGTAAGATGTCCAATGCATTGAGGTGAAACTGAGCTTGCAATTTGATGACGCTTTCAAGATTCTTTCTTTGCGCAGCCGAGAAGAAAAACATCACACAGGATTAAATTACTTTAACTACGTATTATTTTTTTTCATTTTCTACGGCAATGAAGTTCAATTATTGTAATATCCAACCATTCTTTAACACGTCTAAGATTTTTTTACCGTACAAGAAATTTTGGCAATCTAAATGCAGTTAAAACTTTAACAATGAAATGAAAGAATTCCAAGTCCAGTACAATTTAAATCACACTAAATAAAAAACCTTGCACTTATTGGGAGTTAATGTATTAGTTGACATTTAAGGAGTGTTTATGTACATAAAAAAATAACATAAAACGTTAAAAAGAAAAATAACAAAAAAATATTTATTCTTTTACATTCAATAATTTTTCATCATTTTCTATTCTATACACAAACACATATATTTTAAATTTCATCATTTTCTATTTTATACACAAATACGTTAATTTTCTATCAACTTTCCATTACTTTTTATTATTTACCTTTTAATCATTTTCTGTAATATTCCATTATTTTCATTCTAACATTTTTCAAGTATATAAACACCCTTTTAACGTTTAAAAAGCTTTGAATAGTAAACAAAACAATGGTGACCAACAAGACATTAACCAACAGATGGCTGCAATGGCTCAACATTAACAGCATAAGGCGAGTTCCAATCAGCATCAAAGATTTCCTGCAGTTGAGAGACAAGGGAAGGATGGTACGTTCCAAAGCTCACCCCAGCAGTTGTGTAGAAGTAGTCCCACACGAGATTGCTGGTCCCAATGTGTGCCCGGACGTCGCTTACAGCATATTTTCCATGATTCACGCGGGTATAGCCGGGGTATATGTTCCCTGTGCTCGTTCCATTTTGTATTGCTGCTCCAGTCTTGTTGAACCCAGGTACCTCATAGTACTTGATCTCAAGCTTGCCACCACAATGGTTGTACTCAGAGGAGGAGCATAGGATGTTGGAGTATAGCAGAGATTTCAGATACTCATCTGTGTTTTGAATGAAATGAGACCAGTAAGCCACCAGTATTTTAACGTTGGCATTCTTGGAGTAGATTGCCTGCAAATGACGGATAAGTAAAAAATCAAGGAAAGCATTTTGCTGTCAAGACGATTTCTGTAACCCATCACACATATATAATTAAAAGTGGAAACAATTTTGCCTGTTGAAGTTGGATGACTGATTAGATGATGGGAAGGAAGGAGTTACTGTTGTTCGTGAGAACTATTTGAGAAGCAAAACTCAACGAAACTATGGATAATGAATGTGAAAATAGACAAATCAAATAGAACCTCAGAAATTGCGGAAGAAAGTGAGGACCAGTAGACTGTCTGCTTCAGGTACTGTGATTGCCCAAGCCAGTCCATGGTGCTGATTCTTACCGTTCCACCAGGACGTGCAGATTTAATGGTATCTACCCAACCTTGTTCATCTGCCTGGTACTTGTCAAATGATAGCTGCAGAATATATTTAAGACAATTAACTAGCACAAGATCAAATTCTGGAGTGCAGTTATGCATATGGACCAAACAAATGTGAATCATTTGTATAATCATGTACAAAGTGAAATATGGCCAACAATGTGGTATGAATGGTCCTACAGGAATAACACTTGTACACATGATTTCCACCTTCAAGGAAATGTTCGAGATGAAGATTTTGGAGGAAAAATTAATACAATGAGAATGCCGCAGTAGTGTTTTTTTGTCTACTTACATTAAAAATTAGAACACCTCTCATTTTAAAGAACTCCATTTAATACAAGGCAAGTTAAGATACAAGAATCAATTTTGAGGGTGTAGATGGATGGTTCATTTTTTGATGGATATGTGAATTTCAACTCACAATTTGACTGTCAGTTGAGTCATGTGTTAACAACCATTTTATAATCTGATAATGTGTAAAATGACTGATAGTTTCAAAAGTGACAACATGAACAGAATACTTTATAAATGAAATGCCCGTCAAAATAAAAAATTATCAACGAAATACAAGTTCATATGGTCACAAGACTAGTATAGCGATGATCCTTTAATGAAAGCAAATTTTAAGTATTGTAGTCCTAGGTGAAAATACTTTTGCATTTGATAGATCCAAAAGAACCCAACGACCAGAACATTTCAAAAAGAATCGGGCAAGTCAATTGGATAGAATCTATATCTCAAACTACTATGGAATCAATATCTAAAAATGAATTACAAGTTACCTCTGGAGGGGCAAATGAAAGGTAACTGGAGTGCAGGTGTGAAGAAAGTAAGTGGTATCCAGGTGTCTCAATGGGCAATTGGAACATATAAGGATCTGACAGTATGGGGTAGCCATCTACATGGGGAACATCAATGTAATGTGGTAGAGGTGATCTGTTCATAAAAAAGGTTAATCATATACAGACCAACGAAGTGCAAAGTCATGCAAGCAGGTAGCAAAATTGATACCTACACCTCTCTTTGGGATGGATGAAATGAGACCAGCATGGAACTTTTCTACGAACTTGCCATAGCTTGTCAGAAATGGTTCTTGTGTGAGCTGAGGAATTGAGTGAGGAAAGCCTCCAAAGGTTGTTGAAGTAAGTCTCAACCTTGTTTGCTATGGTTGGGCAACCAACTAGATAAATTCCAACCTCTTTTACCTGAAGGAATTGCAAGGAAATTAATTAGTTAATCATGTAAAACAGACAAAAAAGACGAATATTTGGTTGCAATAGCCCAAAATAACGCTGCAGACTTGAAAGATATTTTGCATTTTATGGTTTCTTTGTCTATAGAGAACTTATGAATCCACAGCTATCATACAGTGGTATCATGGACTCAAAACATATGAAGAATGATGGGGAACATGATTCTTGTAGTTGATTACCGGGATATAACTATATGGTATATACTGTTGCAAATAACGAACGGATGTCAAACTTATTTGCAGAACGATTAGATTCAAGTTTTAGTTTGTTACTCAACACAGAGGACAGAAAGGTCATCAGCAACCACCGTGAATTGATGCAAAAATCTTTCAAGATTCTTCAAAGTTAAGTTTGAAACCAGCACAGAATTTGCTTCAAATCCATCTTACGCACAATCAACACTACACATGCCGATTCTGAAAGACTATAACATGGATACTGATTTTAGGACAGTTGACGAGGTCTATAACAAAGATGATTTCATGATGATCTATCGTAATCGTATCTTCAAGACCATATGGCACCTCAAGTTCTATAACAAAGCAGGAACGACAAGGCACCTGTGTGAGAGACTTCCAGTCATTATTTGCAGACCCAATGTACAAATCCTTCCTATCAGAAATCCAAACCTTGGCATGAACAATACCAGTCCCCCACCAATCTCCCAGCGACAGCGTCACATTGCGAACATTAGGTCTCCCAGAGGCCAACTCCGACGCCTCACGATCAAAATCTGGGTAAAGCCCAGAATGCTGCATGATCCTACACGAATCCAGTTCTCGACAAAACCAATCCATCAAAATAACCAACAAGACCGCGTAAAGGAGTGAAGGCACAAATCACCTGATGTCGACAGCTCTATCAGCGGCGTCAATAAGGGACTGGTACACGCTGGTTCCTTCGCTAGCACCGAAGCGTTCCATGTCAGCGTCGGAGTAGCCATAGTCACCGGATTTGATGTTCTGTGGCTGTGCGATGAGCTCCCAGTATTGGGCAATTATGTCCAGATTCTCGGTGGAATTCCCCGCCAACCACCTGAACACGTCGGCTGCAATCGAGAACAAAAGAATGGTAGCCTTCATAAAACACGGAAGGCTACATTTTTATGTGTTCACATACAAAAGGTTGGATTTTTACTGCTGTTTCCACGGAATGCTTGGATTTTGATTTGTTGGTTACCTGTGGAAAGCACACCACGGACGCGAGGGAGGTCGGGCATGTCTGTGGGGATGGACTGGACGAGCCATGCCTTGCAACAGGAAGAAGAAGAAGAAGAAGAAGAAGAAGATGGCGATGGCAACAAAGCAAGGAAGAAGAGATGCAACCACACCAATAACAAGAAGAAGAAGGAGGCTCTGCTTCCACTTCTGCTACGGCGCTTCATTTTTGCGGCTTATCAGTTCTTCTGTTGTTAAGGTTGGAAGGAAGAGGAGGAAAGATAGGATTTCCAGAGAAGATCCTTTCCAAGTGGATCAGAGACCTCTTCCCATGTGAGCAGGCACCAGTGCGAGCTTTTCTGCTACCCCTTCGCCCGTCGATGGATTGGAAGATGTCGCGAGTTTCTTGGTCTGGATTCCCATGGTATTCCTCGTATCTCATCAATTTTTTTTCCTCGCCATGTTCCAACGCTTACAAGAATCGACCTCTTTCCTCTTTGCCATTTAAACCACTCTTTTATCCACGGTAAATTATCAATGGTCAAGAATAATTTTGTTTGTCTGTAGCACCTTTTTTAAATTATTTTATTCATAAAATTAAATTTTATTTATATAATTAGTTAACCTTCTTTCCTTACGAGTGCGGCGTTTAACCTTCATTATTGTGTGCATATTATTGTTTAATGAATGTATAAATAAGTATACACGACTTAAAACTTTCCCATTGAAGAAGGACACGTGTGAGAGGAGCATAATAAAATTAGCAATAACGACACCCAAACTTCGATAGAAATTCCTTTTACAATTTTATAGATAAAATTAATAAGATTGGCTCCATGTATCTAATTATAAAATGCATATGCACTATTTTTCTCGTCCCTCCTCTAAATGTACGATAATACACATAAACGTGGATGTAAACAAAAATAATTCTCATTATTGAATCAATAAATGTATATTATTATTTAATAAATAAGCAGATGAGAAATATTTGAAGACTAGGTTTCTAGTTTTTTTTCATTTGTTGAGGGTTGAAGTCTAATATTACCTTTGTTAAACACAATTCTATGCCATGCTTAGTTCTCAAGAGTCGTCTATCGAGATAAAAAGATACGTGGATATTCACTTGAAGTTCATGCAAATAGATGTTTTCACTA
Source organism: Cymodocea nodosa (assembly GCA_036874045.1). Taxonomy (NCBI): domain Eukaryota; kingdom Viridiplantae; phylum Streptophyta; class Magnoliopsida; order Alismatales; family Cymodoceaceae; genus Cymodocea; species Cymodocea nodosa. The sequence continues at coordinate 19,433,476 of CM072339.1, read as the reverse complement.
TTCTATGTAATGTTACCTGAAACATCTGACAGTATTTTTAATCTTCATTAGTTTAAATTTCAAGTAAACTTTGTGTGTATCATGTTTAAATCGTGCTGACCATCATATCACATATGATAAGGACAAAATGGTAGGAACTTTGAATATCTTCTGTTCGGTGATTATCTTAAGAATTGCATATTGCACATGCTGCTTGCTTTGAGAGTTGTTAAGATAAAATATAAAAAAGTTTCTCATGCACTAGAGAATCTTGATTTTCTTTAAGGTTTTACTAATGTTAGATTTATATTTGTCACATTTATGAGTAAATGGAATGTTATGAAATCTTAAAAATTAATACAATTGAAAAGTAAAATGTAAATTTACAGACGAGTTGAAGTTATTTTTATAAATAGAAATTTCTCATTTACCATCTGAGAATATTTTTTAAACGTTCTCTTAGTTGATATTTAGTATTTATCGTGCTTACACTAAAATTTTAAATTTGATCATAAATAAGATTTTTATTAAAAATATTTTACGAATACATACAATTTCAAAGAAGTCATAAATCATGAGGACATTAATGAAATCATATTATAAAATTATAAATATTTGACGAACATATATACAAAAGTGACAGAAGAAAAAGCGCATTAATGTAATTAGAAAATTAACTCATATTTTGCATGTTTAAAAGTATAGATTATCGATATTACATAAAAACAACGTTGAACGACAACAAAGATATTAAAAATATAGAACATAACAATATCTAATGCCGATAGTATATGCCGACAGTATAATTAATTTCAATATGTCAGAAATAATGTGCTGATTATATAAATAATTTTATATGTCTTTAATTATTTTTTATTTTTCGTAAATATTCGTGAAGAATTGATAACTATTTTCTATCGTATATTCAAATTTTTGCATACAATATTTGTAAACCATGATTGGCACCATTGCACAAGCAGAATTCGGTTTTCCTGGGATATATACGAGGGAACCGGCCAGCCTACAATGGCTTCTGCCGCCGCCTTTTCCTTCGCATCTCGTGTCTCCGTCTGCTCCTGCTCCTGCTCTCCTTCCTCCGCCTTCGCCGCCGCTTCCTTCCCCATCCACCACCGCCTGCAGGGCCACCGAATTTCCTTCTTCCGCTTCCCCCTTTTGCACCGAAGAGTCTTCCGGATGGGTCACACCGTTGCTGCTGTCGGTCCCACGCTTGGGTTCACCAAGCCCAACTCCATCGATGTCCCGCAGGTCGAGGCTACCACCCACTCCTTTCTAGTCCTCTCGATCTGTTCTCGACTTCTCTGTGGTCATTAGGTATTCGTGCTTTGACTTTCAGATCTGTTTCTCCGCGAGTGACATCGACTTTGCGGAATGGAAAGGTGACATACTTGCAGTTGCGGTTTTGGAGAAAGACATGTCTAAGGATGCGAACTCCAAGTTCGAGAACTCTGTGTTGAGGAAGCTTGACGAGAAGCTTGGCGGGTTGTTGACGGAAGCGGCAACCGAGGAGGATTTCACTGGGAAATCCGGGCAATCGACCGTGCTTAGATTGGCAAACCTAGGTTTCAAAAGGTTGGGTTTGATTGGAATTGGTAAATGCTCGCCATTGCCTTGCGCAGTGCCATATAGAGGCCTAGGCGAGGTGCTTGCTTCTACAGCGAAGTCTTCCCAGGCCAGTAAAGCTGCCGTGGTTCTCGCATCTTCAGTCGACTGTTCTCCAGATTCCAAGCTTATTGCCGCTTACTCAGTTGTATCAGGTATGTTTTTAATTTGTTTCTTGCCGCTTTTGGCTGGGAGAACTGTTGACAGTGTGTTAATATTTTACATCACTTGACATGATTTTTCTAGGAACCATGTTGGGGATCTACGAAGACACTAGGTTCAAGGCTGAATCGAAAAAGCCGTTTCTCAAGTCTCTAGAAATTATTGGTTTGGGTTCTGGACCTGATCTGGAAAAGAAAATCAAATATGCAAGTGATGTTTGCACTGGAGTGATTCTTGGGAAGGAACTTGTCAATGCACCAGCTAATGTGCTTACTCCTGGTTTGTGAAATTTCATCTTCCTTTTATTTTTTCTGGTTAATTTGCATTTACAACCAGAAAACCAGATTCTACGTTTCTGTTTCCATTCAAAACTAGAAGTTCATATATCTGAATTTTAACTGTTTATTCCAGGCGTACTGGCAGAAGAAGCTTCAAAAGTTGCTTCAGCATACAGCGATGTTTTTACTGCTAATATACTAGATGCAAAACAGTGTGAAGAATTAAAGATGGGATCATACTTGGGTGTTGCTGCTGCCTCAGCAAACCCTCCTCATTTTATCCATTTATGTTACAAGCCAGTTGGAGGCAATGTCAAAACCAAATTGGCAATAGTCGGAAAGGGGTTAACATTTGATAGGTCTGTTCTCATTTTTGTTTATAATTATTTACTACTTTACATCCTCATGGCAGTGCATATGCACATTTATTTTGATTTATATCTTATTAAATTCTAAAGTAGTATGATAAAAATCATTGAATGAGTTCAAAATTCATTTGAATATTTTCCTTTTGATATTTTTATTTGATGTGGTATTATTCATCTTTTTGTTACCCAAGAATGGTCAGTTTTTTTTGTTTTAGATTCAAGTTTTAGTTCTATTACAAAGTTTTTCTCCTTTTTATTTGTCTTATTAAATTCTTAATAAGCATGTAAAAATTCTTTATACATGTGTTCAAAATTAAATTAATATTTCATCTTTGGATGTATTTATTTCATTGTAAGATTGAGAGAAGCCACCATATTAGTTTGAGGACATATTAGTAATTATTAAAATATTTTAACATTATTATCCAAAATAAAAGGGATAATCTGTCCCTTTCTTTTATTAAGAAGTATGGATATGGATTAGCTTGATGATATTCCTCCTATTTGATTTAGGGTTTAGAAAATCACCATATTATTTTTGAAAGTGTATTTGTAATTCTTATAATATTATTAGGTTATTTTTTATAATTAAAAACGTAGAATCCAATACTTACCTTTATTATAAAAAGGTAGAATCATACACTTACCATATAATTCTTGAGAGATCTCCATTGCATATACAATGTATTTCAATATGAAAAACCCAAGTTAAACAATACATTAGTTTGACATTTTGCATTCTATTTATGATTTACTGTGGCTACTGCTTTAAATAGCCTAATATCTTGCATTCTATTTTATGATTTGCTGTGGCTGCTGCTTTAAATAGCCTAGCATCCTTTAATATTCAGCATGGTGAACTTGCTTCCATATTCCGTGGAAATTTGCTGATTCTCTTGTTCTTTCTTGTAAAATGGTAGAGTCCAACTGTTACATTTATTATAAAATAAGACAAGATACTTTAGCCTGACATCTTGCATACTATTTTATGATTTTCTGTGGCTGTTTCTTTGAATAGCCTAGCATCCTTTAATATTCAGCAAAGTGAACTTGCTTCCACATTCCCTTGCTGATTTCTTGGCTTCTTTTTTTTTTGTAATCAGCGGTGGCTACAACATTAAGACTGGACCAGGTTGTATGATTGAACTCATGAAATTTGACATGGGAGGTGCTGCAGCTACATTTGGTGCAGCCAAAGCAATAGGCCAAATTAAACCACCGGGAGTAGAGGCAAAGATTTTTATTCAGACTTCATTAGAGTCTACATACTAAAATGCCGTTGCTAACATCAGTTGGGACCAATGGAAACAATTTTTCCTGAACATACTGGTGTTTTCCCTTCTAGGTACATTTCATAGTTGCTGCATGTGAAAATATGATCAGTGGTACAGGCATGAGACCCGGAGATATTGTGACTGCTTCAAATGGGAAGACAATTGAGGTTATCTTTTTTTTTCTTTCATCTTCTCTCAAATGCATATTAGTTTGCTATGACAAGTGGAATTCTACAGTAGATCTCAATATCGAAGAACTTAATGATTCAGTCATTTGAATGCATATTACCAGCCCTCATTTGTCATCAAAATCTTCCTCACACTAACCGAAGATGCTTTTTTGAGGGGTGTAAAATGCATCATAAGAGCTTACATTGGGATAACTCATCCTTTTATCTTTTGCAGAATCACTTAGATTCCTTAGCTCGAAAAAGGACAATGTCATTGTTTGTCTTAGCATTTTTGTTAATGGGAAACCTTTTACGTAAACAACTTTTGCCTGTGTGACATCATTGTCTTTGTTTTGAGCGTTTAGCGATCCATCTTGACAAACCAGTCACTTCTGAAGAAGAAACTTCATCATATATACGAGATTGCTTGTCAAAGAAATATGGTAGGCTGACTGTTGTAGATTGAGGTGACACGTTACTCTTTTTCCAGGTCAATAATACTGATGCTGAGGGGAGGTTAACACTTGCTGATGCCCTTGTTTATGCTTGTAATCAGGGTGTTGATAAGGTAAAAATCTCTATGGTGAGAAGACAATGTCAAAATTTATGGGTGAAGTGGATGTTTCTTGCAAAAATTAGCTGAAAATTCATTGTCAAAAGAATAGCTGAATTTTCCTCCATTACACATCGCCACATTTTGTTCCCTTGGTGTTAAAAATTCTGTGAATATGTGGCCTATTTTCTCGTTTACATGGTTTGCTTCAGCATCATAGCATTTGACAAGTGTAGTGCGGGAAATTGAGAATCCAAAATAAATAGTAGAAACCCCTATACTATTTAAGGTAGCGCTGGATCTGGTGATACCATTCTTTGAAATCTGTGAAGAATTGTTTTTCTAGATTCTCACTCGATGAATTTTATATCTTTGCTTTCAGATAGTTGATCTTGCAACATTAACAGGTGCATGTATTATTGCACTTGGTTCCAATATGGCAGGTAAATACTAGCATTCGTAGTTATGTATTATCAGATTGTTTATTCATTCTTTCTATTAGATTGTCTTTACAGCATTTGCTTGGTTGGTTTGGTGGCTTATTCAAACCTGTGGTGTTCCTCCTTTTCTTCTGCACACCACTTGCAAACGTGTTTCTTTTTTGAACTTCTGCATCTTGTTTACATAGGTAGAACAGGATCGATGCTGATTCACGTACAGCATTCAAGTTCTTTTGAGTCCACCAAGTTGATGCTGCTTCAACATTGCACAATATGTCAATTGTCAAACAAATATTATTCCATAAATTTAAATGCTGATGTACACGTACCGGTGCAGGTATTTATTCTCCTAGTGATGAACTTGTAAAAGAGTACCTTGATGCCTCGGAGGTCACGGGGGAGAAATTCTGGAGGTTGCCACTGGAGGAAAGTTACTGGGAAAATATGAAATCAGGTGTGGCGGATATGCTTAACACCGGTGGACGCTCAGGTGGTTCCATCACTGCTGCACTTTTTCTGAAACAGGCAAGAACTTGCATAATTGCATTCCCTCTATCGAAGAAAGTTTAGAGGTGCCATCCTAAAATAATATGAGGTTTTACCCTTTACGCAGTTTGTTGATGAGAAGGTCCAGTGGTTGCACGTGGACATGGCAGGACCCGTGTGGAACGAGAAGAAACGGTCTGCAACCGGATTTGCTGTCTCGACATTGGTCGAGTGGGTGCTTAAAAACTCCTCGTCTTGATTGATTTCTGAAGTTACAGTACACACCGCATGGATATGATGAGATGTGAAACAGAAAGCAGTGGAGTTTTGAAACCATATATATTCCGTGCAATAAAATGTGATGGAAGATCTGTATTTCTCATGAAATCACGTAACTTTGTTTTCGGAGATTAACGTGGGTGTTTCTTATTGTTCACTTCTTTGGGATCCGATTGCATTTTAACGAGATCGATTCCCTTTTGGGATGAGATTGAGCAAGGAAAGAAAGAAACTGAGCCTGTATGATAGAGTCTGGGAAGCACGCTCTTTATCGATTGGCCATTGCAAGTGAAACTTGTAATTTTAAGCTATTAAAACATTTGAAAACAGGTAGAGGAGCTCAACTGGCTTGAGCTGAATCGGTGTTGGTACGATTGCACACGAGTTAATCTTATTGGTATGATTCAATTTCGGTAATATGGGCTAGCACGAGTGTGCTGGCATGGTACAATTTGTTTGGGTCGGCCATTGTCGTGGTTATGGATTAGCAATAAGTTCAACAATTTGGGGGGCAAACTGCAAAGGATGTAAGATATGCTTCAGCACATGCAAGAGAGAGAAACCTCTGCCATACTGAAATATTCCAGCACAGAGTGCTTTGCCTGTTATTTTGTTTACAGTAACGAAAGGAAGCTGCAAACCTTTCGGCTCAAGCATAAACTAGTGCAACACAACAGAAGGTGCAACACCAAAACTAGAGCCATGCATGTGTTCAACTGTAAAGTTCAAGTACAGAAATTGCGACCATCCATAAAAATGGGCGTACCACTTGAATGAGCTTTTGATTTTGACAATAAAGCCGCAGCATGGTTTAAACCTCAAACATAAAAGACTGCTGGTAAAAGAGTGAGAGCTTAGGTACCTTCGGTTTTCTTTTTTTAGTTGATGATGGGATATCAAAATGATGGCAACCACACAATTCAAATCTTCTAACCATGGATGTACCTATGGGAATGGAGAGATTTGCCTGTAAAAAGCTAAAACAATCCCAGTCAGTCTATTCAAAGCAGACGATGCACTTTCTTGCTTATCTTTGTGTCATGGAATTAGAGGAGTAGTGAAGATTACCATCTTAGTGAATTGAAAAAGGTTTGGAATTAGGAAGATTCAGGGACTTTTCTCTTAGACGTCTGATAGAAAAGTTTGAAAGAAACGATAGAAGGAAAACTTGATAATCCATGCATTGGCCTACATGAAAAGCTAGCCACATATCTATACATGAAGAAGAAATAAGAAAACATTCACCTTTAAGAAATGGAAATTCTCCTGTTCCTTGAACAAGATCCTGCAGATTTAGCTTCCACTGGATTGGAAGAGGCTGACGGACTAGAAAACACAGAAGTTTCAGAACTCTTGTTCTCTATCTGCATCTTTCCACTCCATAACTTGTCAAATATCCTCCTTGATCGAGATGGAAACAAATGGCCACTGCTTCTGTTCCTGTCATTTTTGGTATTCTGTATTTCCTTTGAGAGGGACTCATCATTGGAAATTTCTTTACTGTCGAACTGTTTTTTCAGTGATTTGCCTTTTGCAAGCGTTGTGTTTTGCCGGACATCTTCCACAGTCCGAATACTCATACGTGAGATGCCACTGGATGGTTCTGTCAGGTCTGCAGCTGCGGATCTTATCCACTCAAAGAAGAGTACCTGAACAACCGTGCGCAGTGGAAGACGCTCATTCTGAGAAGCATGTAGGCTTGCACTGGCTGAAAGCTTCCTTACATCCATTAAGCCACAGATCTTTTTCTTTTCTTCTTTAGTTAGACTAGCGTGCTCCTGTGATTGGAGTCAAATTCTAGACAATATTATCCAAACAAGTAAAATGAAAGTGAAAAAATTAGACAAAAATACCTGAAGATAAACATCTATGGCTGCATATAATCTATCATGACTTGCCCGAGCTGCATCAGGTAGTGATCTAGAGAGATCAAAAAAGCTAGATAATGCAAGATTTGAATCAGAAGCTATTTCAAATAGGTAGCCATCAATCAATTTCCCAACAGACGGTAAGCTTCCATCTCCCAAGCCAAAGCTATTGGACACCTTTTCACCTTCTTCAACAAAATCACAAGCCTGGCTACTACCTTTTCGAATCATATATCTATTCACAAGGCTTTGAACTAAGTGGACATCATATGCAGCACCACATGGTGATATTGCTGGAATTAAAAGATCTTTTACGGAAGCTCTTTCCAGCTGTGACCCTATTCTGTCAAGAAGTTCCTCCTTCAAGGAGTACTCAATTCCAATCTTAATGACCACCTTCAACAGTTTCAACAAGAAACTACAAGAACACCCAGATCCCTTGTCAGGTGGTAACAGCCGAATGATGGTTTCAAGAAGGGACCTGTTCCGTCTGGCATAATCATCACAAACCAGCAGATCAGTGGAATTCGGCAGCCACCTTATGGCATAAGCCCTAAGAGCCTCCCCCATCACGTTAGCTGGTACCTTTCCTTTGGCTTTCACGGCAACCATTACTCTCTGGTACAAATCAAGATCCAGATCACATATGTCTTCGATCCACCAATCCATAGGAACAGATTGCATTCTGGATTGGTTTGTCACTCCAGACTCAACTATTTGATTGGACAAAGACAGCCTTTTCCTGTAAGTGTATGACCAGTGCACATCGGAAGGATCAAGTGAAACTTTAGATGAAACCGATTCAATAGATCTTGCAATGATCTTAAGGTCCTCCGACCATGGTAACAAAGAAGGTGTGATCTGGAGAACGATGATCGAATCTTTCCAGCTTCGAAATACACTAGAGCTCAGAAATAAGTCAAGTTTGTAAATCAAATTTCCCTTGTCAATGTCCTCAGTCATCTCTAGGTATTCCGCAGCACATCTAATGGCAACAACATTGTATGCATTTAGAGTGACGGTCATGCCGTAGCAGAACTTGGCACAAATCTCAAATGCTTTTGGTCCTCCAGGAAAATCATCCACCTGGAATTCATCTGTACTTTCTTCACTACCTTGAAAGATCAACCTTTGCAGTCGGCCACATTTTGACAGTAGGGGAAACTGAATCATGCAGACATATTTAAAATCCATTGTATCAAGAAGAATGAGACAGCCAACATCATGTATTTCGTTAGCATTTCTTGGAATTGAATATTTGTATGATAATTTACAAAACATTTATTTTTTTATCAGTCATGGTTTTCAGCATTAAAAAATGAGCCTTGGCACGGCGATAAAGTTGATGAATTATGATCCATAAGTCACAGTACCCGAACCCCCCACATTAATGGGAATCTCATGCACTATTTGGTTTGCATCTTTCGAATGGACACATGATGGGAACAACTGAAGAAGAGAGAAAATGAACAAGGGAAAACAATACACAGAAATTACGCAATCAATTGGACTTCTCATGGTAGAAAAAGAGTAGAATTCAAAGAATGTTAAAGAGTAGTATAATTCAGAAGTGTACCAAAATGAAACTATTTCAGATAAGTACCGTAGATAATCAGGCTAAAAAATGAAGTTGCAGTGTATGAAATATATTCAAAGAATGTTATAGTACACCAGAATGAAACTATTTCGGATATTAAGATCTGGCATATAATCAGGCCAAAGAATTGAATTTGCACGGTATGACATTTTGAAAAGACGATTCAACATCGGATCATCTATCGCTCGTCATGGACCAATCAATGGTGTTTGAAAAATGGTTTCTAGGCATCCAGAAAAATTCTCTTTCTCGAGATTAAGCCTTTCAAATGCAAGGACAAACATAATGGTGTTACATTGAAAAAAAAAAAAAAAACAAGGCGAATTTGTGTTTTTATTTTAGCAGAGGAATAATTGAACGCACAAATCTTGCCTTGTGAAGACAAAATCTTGTGTCACCAACGTCCACGGTAACATCCGTCGGGAGTTCAGATGATACATATCTGCAACAGGAAAATTACATCACCGCAAGAGCTTGAAAGGAGAGGAGGGAATCTTATAAAAGTAAAGGAATCAGTTGAATAAGAAATGTCATGAAAATATGCCTTTTCTGGCTAAGAACATCACACTATCATTCGACTCCCACTCTCTGTTCAATTTCATTTCATGTTAGTATTTTGATCGTAATCACAGGAAATACATGGTAGTACACAAATTGCAACGACAATGGGTATGCATTAAGGATGGGATTCATAAGAGAGGTGGCAGGTAAGGCAGATGGAAACCAAAATGAAAAGCTTCTTCCATGAAGAACACAAAAAAGATGAATACAGAAAATCCAGCTCTGCAACACGACCCAGACGAAGCAAACAAACAAGGTACGTAGCTGCTTTGAAACAGAAGTCAAAAGGGAGAAACGACGACAATCCAAAACTCAATGACAAAAACAAAATAAAACCCAAACAACAAGAACAGCAAACACCAGAAGGAAGAAACAACGAACCTGACGTTGCTCCCTTCTGACTGGAACACATCCGGCTTGGACCCCAACTTCATAAACTTCATCTCTCCTTCTCGTCCAAATCCCCCAAAATAGCTCAGAGCCACATCCCAACCCAATGCCGGCGGCGACCCATCTCACTCCACCCACAACACCGGACAGATTGCAGTCACGGTGGTGGTGGTAATGATTGAGCTGATGGTTGTCTACGGTGGTGGTTCCGTCTCTTTGAGATTTAAATAGCACCTTTCTTCGCCTACTGCTCTCCGCCGTCTACCCTTTTCACCTAGAGCTTTCCTCCCTTAACCCCCGCTGCTCCATGGTTTTTACGTCTGCCTCGGTCCACAGATACCTGCACCAGTCGCTTTCATTGCCGCGGCGCCGCTCAGAAGCGTAAAGTGGGAGAGAACTGTGGCAGACGTTAATGGTAGGAGGCTTGGGAAATTCGATGTTAAGCATGAATTTAAAGATTCAATCTTTTGTTAATAAGATTTTTTTTTTTTTTTATCGTTCGTAGATTTGCAGATATTGATGTCTACGGTAAAAATTACCACTCTTTGGATCCCAATCCCAATTCCAATCCCATCGAATTAACAAGTAGCTTTCTCTACGGCACGGCTTACCTTCATATCCGGTGGAGAAAGCGTCGATGGATGGTAAACGAATGTTATCAAAGAGGATGAGAATAATGAACGTTATTTAAATATAAAAGAGGAGTTGCTAAGTTTAAACTCAGAAAAAAATAATATGCTATCAAGTTAGGAAGACGATGATAAAAAAATTGCCATGAAGATTAAACAAAAAAGAATTCTGATCACGAAAACTGCCGGTCATCGGTCAACATCAGGTCAACTCCGGCAAAAAAAACATCAATATCCGGTCAAAGAACAAGTCAACGAATCGACACAGGTGTCATTTGATATGACATAGAAATATGATATGATAGATGATTGACTTGTTAGGCAGGGAAAGTGACGGCAGAATTCGATTCTTTCGTAATTTTTTTTTTTTAACATTTGAACCAGCGTTGAAAATGAGCTGAGTACACGTATTTATGTGAGCGTAATGTTATACGTATAAATTTTATTTATTTATTATTATTATTTCCTATGTCTTACTTTGAACTTTTTCCAATTGTCATAACATAATTAGGATTTTTTTTTTTCTATTAATCTGTCCTCGTTACCGAAGAAACAAAAAAGAAAAGAAAAATCACTCTTCCTCCCGTCTTATGATAAACGGAATTAGAAAGAGGGATTCAAAGGTAACGCTTAAATTTGAGTTTTACGAAAAAAATGATATTATTATTAATAACAAATTTATATACAATGTCACTTAAGTAGAGTTTGTATACATAAAATTAGATGAAAATATATTTGAATTCTATCTAATTTCAAAACAAGAGGTATTTGTGTACTTAAAATTTATTTTTTATTTTTTTTAAAAAAATATTTTAAATTAATTTATAAACACAGGAACGTAAATTCTTATCTAAGAAATTGTGAAATTTATTTTCATCTCGAGAAATTTTTGTATCTACGTTCATTATTGGTAAATGATATATAAATATTTAATAATATAATTATATAGTGTGTTAATTGATTAATGTGATAAATTTTTTAATTAGTTATAGTTTTATTAATTTATTAAATTATTAAATTAAATAAATTATTAAAGACAATTATATTACATTATTAATCATACATAAATATAAAATTCTAATTTCACATTATACATAAATATCTAAATTTTAATTTTTATCAAATACGCACAAACACTTGGTATTTTAAATCTAATTCTATAAAATTTCAATTTTATTAAAATTTTAATTCTATGTAAAAATAGGCTTTAGAACTTGATTATTTTTAGACTACATTTGTTTCTTCGAATCTTTGATTTTTTATATATCGATGATTTTTGTATTTTTCATGATTTTAATATTGATAAATACCAGTGTCACCAAGTAATTTTCCTTAGGGCACAACCTTTTTTTGAAAAAAATAAAAATATAATTTTATAACTAATTAATCAATAATATAATCAATCAGAGTTATATTTATTATTATTATTTTAGATAAAAAACAACGGATGAAATTAAATAGAAAAGTGTTGAATTTTGAAACCTTTAGATAAAGTATTGATATTTGTTCAATTTAAATAAGAATTTTAACATGTACTCGTAACTATATAATTATGAAATATATATGGTCACTTTTATCCTCCCATATACTTGTGAAAATAATTAATCTACTAGGTGAGAATACTAACGTCACCGTCTGCAATGTCCAGTTCTAGGAAATTCAATTCCGGTAGAAGTTATGAATATTATTATTTTCGATCAACAAAATTATTACAATTGATTTGAAATCCACTTAATAAAGTAATTACTACGTTTTTGTTGTTTTTACAATGGTATTATTTTTCAACCAATTCAACAATTAGTGACCATTTGGATTTGAAATACAGTGAAGAGTATATACCAATTTAACTATTAATAGACAGTTAATGATAATTATTATATAAAAATATATTACTAATAATAATAATAATTAATAAATGTATTATTTACGCATCAATTTAAAAATTCTCTACTATAAATCAAAACGTCGAATAAAAAAATTAATACCAAAAGAAAAAAAAATTGATTCTTTAAAAGTTGGTTATTATTTGTGTGCTTTTTGAGGAAGCACTTGTCTTGCACGTGGTAGAATCGCACAGCAAAACCCGAAAACCCCGCCCCCCTTCCGTTTCCGGTAGTCCTCTTCCACTTCCCAGCACCGCCGGTTCACCTCTTCCTTCCTGGATTCCCCTCCCTCGGCTGACGCCAATGTCTCGGATGCTGCAACGGGGCCATGGGCACCTGCAGCGCCTGGCGAGAGCCCATAACCCCACACCAGGCATACTCAACCCCTTTCTGTTCGCCGGGCAAGGGGTCCGACACAAGAAGACCCAGATGAAGGTCATCCTTACCACAGGTGTCGACAGGCTGGGGAGGGCCGGGGAGACGGTGTCGGTCGCTCCAGGGTACTTCCGGAACTACCTCATGCCCAACTTGCTCGCTGTCCCCAATGTCGACAAGTACGCCGCGCTTGTAAAGGAACGGATGAAGGTGTTTTCCTCGTCTCATTTGTTGCTTACGTTTCGTTATCTTGGAGAAAAGGTGGTGCCTGTTTTTGTAGGTTTTTGTTTTTCTAGAAGCTGCCATTTGGTATCCTCCTTAGCCACTCGATGGGATGCGTTCGTTTTACGTCTACTAATTAAGTAGAAATCATGTTTTGTTTAGGTAAAAACTGTGAAGGTGTTATTAGTGCTTCATACTCTAATATGGTGCTTGACAACATGGGAAATCCTTGATAAACGCCACTAGATGTTGTTTACATTTCACTAATTTACTGCTTTACCCATTATATCCAATCCTAACACCTGATTTACTTATCGTTAACCTTTTATATCCAACTCTAACAACTGATTTACTTGTCATTATGAGATTTATCATTTCTTATATAATTTGATTGCAATTTGCAGTCACCAGTAACTTAGCTTCCTATCCACTAAGGTACGAGATCTGGACTGCCCAATTGTTAGTAGCTTTTCTATGCAAAATTATCGTTTATAATACTCAAAATCTAAGTAGAAAAACCCGACAGATGAAAGAAGCATTTAAAGAAGAGGAATTTTGAACCTCATTGTAAAGCGTGTGAAGTTCTTGTATCCATATAATGTTAAACCTACCCAAAATACTAGATCTGTCGAGACTATGATTTTTATTGGGAAATATCTACATTAAATTTCACTTCCTTCACTGGTGCTCACTTCTCAAGGAGTGATTGCTACAAGAACAACAACAATCAATGCCTTAATCATACTAGTTGGGGTTGGAAGCCATGCCGTTTTATCAAATTTCTCTTCCTTAACTAATACTATAGAAACTCGGCTATTGCTTGTCTTGGCATCCAGAATGTCCATAGAGTTTTTTTAACACAATTGACTGATCCTGCTCCTCTATGTGTTGCAACAGTAGGAAAAGTCTTTGTTTTGAAAGAAAAGAATGGTGTCGCCTTTTTTTTTTTCTTTGTATTTTGTCTGGATTGTTTCATTATAGTACATTATACATACAAATGACCTCTGGTTATCTATCTCACCTGAAAATCCCTGTGATTATTTTGTAAATTTCCTTTCAAGTAAAAGATGGTGTCCTACCAAAATATCATTGATGATAAATAATAAAAATGAAAGGACTAAATATGAGAGGGAAAACGAAAAAGTGAAAAAAAGAAGATAAGGGGAATGGTAGAATGTAATTTAATTAAAGATTTGACTATAAATAGAAATATATGAAAAAAGAGATTCATGTGGCCAAATCCACATGGTGGGATTGTGGTGCGGGTTGTTGATGTTAGGGGAAAGGTAGAATGATTTTGAAGCTAGATCATTACATTTTAATCGTTGAAGATGCTTTACTATCACATTTTATATTTTTATTGCATCCCAGCTATGGTAACTCTGTGAATGTAACCTTGTTAAAGATAGACTATCTTTTTATATCCAATGAATTTGAAGAATGGCATGCATGATGCTCTAATCTTCCTCCTGTTTCTTATTGTCTGGTCATAAGCTGCGAAGTTCAGAGTCCAGATGCATATTTGCAGCTCATGTGCACTTGCAAAAGATGCTGAACATCTTCCTTTTCTTCTTTGTACAGCACATATGGTATCAACATCCAACGTTGTTTTTTCTGCAAATTTTCTTCTAATTAATACCAGTGAAACATTTACCTTGGGTAAAGGTTGGGATCTTCCATATGAAAATTGTGACATCATTTATCACTTTTGGAGGATCTGTTTTGTCATGTATCAGTTTCCTTTGGACTGTTGAATGTATCATATTAAATTGTTTCCTGAGTCCTCTTTGAGAATCATTGTAATCCATAAGTCCCAATCACCATGATCATTGAGCTGACCAACTATTTCACCAAGGCATTTCTGAGTCATGTTGGAAAGATGCAGATTAAATTGTTTCCTGGTCAGATTTTTTTAGATACTGGTAGTTATTTTTGCATTCATCAGATTCAAACCTTTGTGGGAGCTATGAGTATTGTCTTGCTTTTGACCAACTAAGTTATTGTAGTTTATTTACATTAGTCGTATGTTGACATTCATTTCAGTGCACTCCTGGACATTTTTATAGTAGTTTCTATTACTTTCCACACATGTGAATGGAATTTCTTATGTACTACAGTTGTGCCTGTATTGAATAATGCCTTGCTGAGAGCCATTTCCGTGCATGCTTGCTTTAGTTAGTGAAACTTATGATCCTTGAATCATTGTTGGACCAAAAGACTCCACTCCCCTAGAGTCAAAACCTTTTCTTTATAGGGTAACAAGTTATCATTGCTACGTTCTCTCATTGATCTTTTTTATGGTCAATGTTATCAATAGTTAATCACCCTCTATTCAAAACTTTGTTATATTTTCATGGTTTGAACTTCACATATTAAGTTGCCAAGGCACCTGGGCTATAAGATAAGGCACCTAGGTGGTACACAGACACCCAAATAAATAAATATATCCTTTTTATGTATATACTATATATGTTATAAATAACTAATAGTAATTATGTATATTTTTAGCTTTATTATTTTGTAAATAACATTGAAATATATAATATTCTTAAGATAACATCAAAATACAGAGTGTAATAATATAATGTGTGTATTTTGGAAATATGTATGATAATATATTTTCAATAATTATGTATATTTTAGTGATATTTCATTAAAAATTATACATTTAACTTTTTGCAATGAAAAATCTTAAACACACACGAATCAACAGGCCAAGTTGAGCCTTGAGGAAGGCTTGAAAGACCATTGGGCAGAGGAGGAAGGCTCCAAAGCTTGCTTCTCAATGGTGGCTGAACTTGTTCAAGCTCTAGGAAAAAGGTTTTCGATAAAAAATAATAATAATAAGGAGAAAGTGAAGGAGTCGAAGAAAGAGAAAAAGAGGTGTGGAAGAGGAAGAAAAAATGTAAGCAAAGAAAAAGAGAAAGACACATGGTGGTTGAAGAATTATTATTATTAATTTTTTATGAAAAGGGTGGAAGATGACAGAAAATGGAAGAGTTTGTATTTTTTATGGAAAAGTTTGTCTATCTGGGTATTAATGTATGTAATTTCAAGGTTTTGTTATGTAGGTATCACGTATCTTTTGTAGTATGTTTAACAGTGCTCATCCCTATTTATTGTGCAAGCAACATGATTGGCCTTATTTGTTTGTGTGGTTAATGTGAGTGGCTGTTGTTTTTGGTTACTTATTTTTGTCTGCATGATGTTGCTACCTTTGCTATAACTTCT
This sequence comes from Cymodocea nodosa, assembly GCA_036874045.1. Classification (NCBI taxonomy): domain Eukaryota; kingdom Viridiplantae; phylum Streptophyta; class Magnoliopsida; order Alismatales; family Cymodoceaceae; genus Cymodocea; species Cymodocea nodosa. Next base: position 19,417,111 of record CM072339.1, on the reverse strand, counting down.
ACAATCCCTACATGTGTCTTGACTATGATAATTGTCTACTTTATTTTTAGCTATCTTTTTTTTTTAATTGTATTTGTATCTATTTCAAGTTGTATGTTTTAATTCGAAGATGTGTGCTAGAGTTATTGTCTTAACAATGAGTAATAGTCCAACATTGGAAATCTTTTAATGTGTCATATTATATAACCTCTATTTATAAAGGTGTGATAATAGTCAATGGAGTAATAATCCTCCTCTTTTCATTGTTTTAACAGTTGGCTTATGTCAAATCCCTATAGCTGTACCGTATGATTGATATTTGGTCTTTGTGCTGTAAAAATATTCAACCTCTGCAATTTGTGTATGATATCGGTGCAATATTTATAGTTACATTCACAGAACATTTGCTTGCCAAGATTCTAACTTCACACATACTGCTAAATGGAACTCAAAGCAGTATTTTTTTCTCTGCAATAAATGCATATAGAATCTTCAAAACATAGATTTTTAATATTGACTAGCTTCTCTGATTCAATGATTGAACAAAAATATTGTCGATCTGCTTTCTAGCTTTCCACCTGTAGTTAGTCTCCGTCAATTTTCAATATGTTTTGCTCTCCTTTACCTTTGTGTTGCACATGATTCATGGCTTTTCTACATCCTCCACCTTTATTGGCTATTATTGTCTATTGTATAAGTAAAGAGATTCTTACCATTTTCCTACGTCAAACAGCTTCTTCCTCCTTCTGAAGAAGATGTTGTGAAAGAAGATGAAGTCAAAGGTACCTTGGAAGGAAAAATGGAGGAGTACGTAAAGGCAGCAAATATTCTAGCTCGTGCTCGTCTGGTGGGTGTTCTTGTGGTAGTTTATTCAATAATAATTATGCAAGTTTGAGGAGCCATTAATTTGATAGATATCCAAATTGTTTTTCATCTTTTGTTTTTTTTGGCATTTTTATGTGTTCTAGTCACTGAGCACTGGAATTGAAAGTTTGCACATCTTACTTGATGGATGCCTTGTATTATAATAATTCTGTTGACATTACTTTTGAAGTGCAGTCCTTGTGGAGGTTTATTACCACAGAAAAAGAGTTGCGATCACCTGTTACTAAGGAGGAGCTTGTAGATGAGGTATGTGATTTTAATGTTGGTGGTTAAGATTCGTGAACTTGATTTTGGGACTAGTTTATGCCCAAACACTCAGTTATTTGAACTGTATTAAACTTGCAGATTTTTCCATAAGTAAAGAAAATAAACTTTATTATCATATTTGTTTTCTTAGGTGGGAAGACAACTTTCTGTTGCCATCCAGCCAGAAAATCTGCACCTACCTGTGCCATTGGCATCATTAGGAGAGTACGAAGTGCCTCTTCGTCTGCCTAGGAAAATCCCTTTGCCTGAGGGGCTTCATTCATGGACTTTGCACGTTAAAATCCGTAAAAAATGATGTCAAATTCTTTGTGGAAACGAAACTTTCAGGTCACAGGTGAAGGGTGATCAACGGAATATGTTCTCTTTTTGGATGGTATTTCCCTAGTTGGCAAAATCACGTTGATCCGAAATTACTGCCTTTCTACAAACTAGTAAAAAGAAGGGGAGACACATTTTGTCATAATTTTTATGTGACTTCTATTTTTATTTCACTTTGTTTATATTTGAAAGTGATCTTATATTTAATTTTGTTGAAGCATGTTTAAGTGACCAGCACAATGAGATATGTTGCTGTGAGAGAGCCTGTGGCGAACTTGAGCATTGCCCATGACTTCCAAAATTTCAGAATTTCTAGCCCTATTTTTCTCTTTCACCTGCGGCATAATGTACTAACGGAAGATTTTGCTAAAATGATATGATCTGTTTTAGATAATGGTAATGTTTTTGTTTTTGATTTCAAGCTTTACATGCAATGAAGTTGAATTCAAGATCTCATCTTTCCTAAGGGTAACTAGGTTATCTTATGTTGGTATAATGATAAAACATGATTCTGGAAAATATTCTGATTGAAAGTTCAGCACAATGATAAGCCTTAACACCTTCAAGCATTCTCAAAATCCGTTATATTTTTTTATCAAACTGAAAAATGATATGCAGCATATAATGCATATTATCCATCAGGATTAATGTTGTAAACATTTCATCCAGATTTCCCTCACCCTTAATCTGTAAAGGATACTGATCGGTCTCTTAAATGCTTATCTGGGTTCTTAAAAAATAACTTGGGAATGAAGGTTGTATTAAAGCAATGTTTGGTAACGATTAATTTAATTTTAAATCTCAATCATTTATGTAAATATATGTACGATTAGATTTCTAATTATAATCAATTAATTATAGTTATCTAATGAAAATTGAATTCTCATAAGAAAATTCATGGATATCATAATCCATGTTGTGATCTAGGTTGACATTGTTATATTTCAAGGTAGCGTTTGGATAAGATTTTGATTACGGAAAATTTTGATTCCATGCAGAATTAGATGAAAAGGAAGTCATTGGATTATAAAGCATGTGGATGAAATATTGAAGATTGAATGTCATTTTTGCCCATGCATATTAATAATTTAAAAAACTTCAAAATTTATTATTTTATTTACTATAATTATGATTATTCAATAACTACTACAATATTATAATTATAATTATACTGCTAATATTAATATTACATGATCATAAATATTGTGATATTATAATCATATTCGATATTAAATATTATTTGTTATAATGGATATTAATCAATGAAATAATTTATACAATATTGACACTTAGATCCTTTTCGTTAAAACACCAAAAATATCCTTCAAAGTCTCTAGAATTACAGAGAATTCTCAATTCTTGGATTCCAGTAATATGAATTAAAAAAACATTATGCATGATCTAAAATCCTGGAATTCTATAGAAATGCAACATCGACTATAATTAGTTGATTAATATATATGAAATTCCAGTTAACAATGTCTTCTTAGCTCTTACTTTTTTTCTTTTTAAATATATATATATTTGAGGGAAGGCGTGGCCGCTGGATAAGTCCGACGGCCGCCGTCACTGCGACAAAATACACCGAACCCAGTGTCGGCGAAGAAGCACGAAAATGAGCAGCACAGAAGGTGCGAAGAGCGGAGGGGAAGGGCTCTGGTCGAGGATGGAGCGGTTCCTATACAGCGGAGAGAAGAAGCACGTCCTCGTCGGCTTCGCAATCGTCGGGATCGTCTTCGGCGCTCCCTGGTACTACAGAAACCGAGGTAAATCGTGTTATACCGTACTGCTTGGTTTTGGTTGCTGTGCTTCGAGTGGTGGATGGACTTCTTTATAATTGTGTTGGGAACTGGAGACGATCTCGTCCCTGAAGTATCCTGCTTGTGGCCAATTCCGGTAGCTTGCATGTTGTTTGGATTACGATTTCGTCTTACAGGTATCTTTTTTACTTAAGAAAACGATGTTAGCAGTAAAAGATAGGACAACGAATCCAGGAAAAAACACTACCATTCTTTTAAAAAAAAAAAAATTTTAGACAGAACTTCGAGTTACTTGTGCTTATTTTAGAAACAAAGAGTGGGAAATCTTAGAAACCGTTACTGACTTGACAGCTTTCTCTTTGCCTGTGGAACATGTGGATCGGCTTCTCATTCCATATACGAGTAACAGGATGGACACATTTTCTTTGTGTGTATGAAATTAATCCTATTAGCTAGAGGTTAGGGTTTAGGTTAAGCGAGGAAGGTTAGTAGTTACTTGTGTTTTGGGCATTGTTATCTGCTGACGCTTAGCCTCACTGCATTTTGGTGGTATGAGCCAATGTCCTTTAACTGGCCAGTTTCAAGAGTCAATAGGTTGTCTTGGTAGTAGGTCAATTTGAGGTGGTAGTTATTTGGGCCAATCAAAGTTTACTGGACATTGATTATTCCTCCTAAATAATCTATTTTACCTTGACAGGTTGGAATTTCATGGTCTTCTCTGATCCAACTTGGTTTTCTTGACTGATCAGGTTCATTAAGTGACTAAGCCAGGTTCCTTTTATCCCCCTAATCCATTACCACTTTCATCCCTAATTGGAAATCATGCTAGAAACTTTAACTTAAGTCTCTCGCTCAGAGAGTGTGGAACATTTGTTAGTGGTGCCAAGTGTCAAGTTTGGTTTGTTCGTGGATTTTGCAAAAGCTCTCAGCAACCATGGTTCAATGGAGCATTGTAAAGTTGTTGGTGAAGGAGCCTTGCCATGGTGTAAGGAAGCTCATTAAGTCTCAGGGCAGACCCTTATTATTGGTTCATGCCATTTGGTAGGTGATCTTGTATAAAAATGGAATGGTCTTCCAACAGCAGGTGTAGATCTTGTCCCAAACTTTGGGTCTTGAATTTTGGGCTGCTAACTGGTGTTTTTGCTGCATTCAAGTTATATTTGGAATCTTCGATGGACTGTCTGATTCAGCAGTGTATTAGTTTGCATCTTATCAATGATGTTTATTTTATCTGAAAAAAGTTACACTTTTTTTGGTATGCTATCATAGTAGTGTTTTTGTCTAATGTCAAACTCATGACAAAAATCACTCTCCCTTTGGTAAAAAGATTTCTTTGTACATTAGAAATGACATAAGAATAAAGAAAATAAATAACAGATGAAATGTATGACAACATGAAGACTGCTATGTGGAATGGATGTGACTTTTAAATCATTTCATATGTAACTTTGTCATATTGTTATGTTACAATATTTGAATATTTATGTGTTGAGAATTTAAATTTATGCTGTGAATTTTATATATATGTTGGATGTTAGTTAACAATTTTGAAATGTAATTGTTTGTTATATGTTATGTCTAAATAGGTAATAGACAACATAACTTTTTTTCAATTTGTTTATGACATTACTAATAAATAAAAATAAGAAGGATTGATATCTTTTCTTAAAATATAATTACTATGAAGTGAAGAAATAGAGTAAATAAAAAGTAAATATAAAATAATTATTAAAGTATTTTGATTAAAAAAATATATTTTAATTCTAAACATTTTCTCTAGCACAAATCCTCTCTTGAGAATCCTGACTTTCTAAGATGTGCACAACACCCCAGATTTTCTTAAGAATCTGAACTTTTTAATTCAAAGGAATCTGAATTTTTCGTTTCTTCCATTTTCAAACTTTCCAACGTGCACAAACACCCCTATAGATGGAAACTAGAGAATTTAGGTTTTTTTGGTTTTGGAGCTAGTGAGCTATTACAGGATGCTTTGAAAGAAATACTAAGAATGCTTATGGCTAACAATTAATCTCTGCCATATGTACCTGATTATTATTTCTTATTCTGCTTATTTGCTGTTGGAACATCTTTTAGTCATTTCTATAGGATGTCTTTGTCTTCTGGACCCTTGACATTTGTACTTCTTTCTCATTTTGATTCCACCAAAAGAAAGTCTTCTAATTAGCACTTCCCTTTCCTCTATCAATCAAGCTCCCCAGGGTTGCATGCACTTGTAGCATGCTTAGAAGACCACCTATTGGATAAGGTAGTGATGCCTTGTCAACAAGGATAAAGATTTATGTTGTAAGTACTAAACAAAGATGATCATGTCCTTCACAATGCTTCATGGGTCTTATGAAGAGCATTCACAGGTATTAAAACCTAAAAGTAAAGGTACATCTAATTCGATTCATGGCATTCTGAACAAGCCTTATAGTGAGAGGCAGATGTGAACATCAACTTGTTTGGAAAAAGAATGAATTGAGTGTAGGAATAACATCTGAGAATGAGTGATTTTTCTTTGAATTAAAGGCTATTTTCAACCAGTGGCAGAATCCTCATCAAGTCCAATCAGTGTAAATGTGTGATTTTTAAGGCTTTGGCTTTCTCTTTTTGCAATGGCAAGAAATAGTTGATCACATTTGATTTGATGTCCAATGGCTAAGTGGTTCCGTGATGCATGCTCCTGATCAGGTGGGATGATGTGTTTGAACATTTAATAGTGGTTATGTTTTGTGGTAATCTACTTATTATGTATAGAAGGTAAACTGGACAATTTTTCATTTGCAAAATTTGGGTAGTAGTACAAATGATATAAATTATAGTTATTTTAAAAGAATTAGTAATTTGAAGGTAGAAGAAGCCATCAAGAAAATGAAACATGAGAAAACCATTGGGTTAGATGGTATTCTTATTGAAGTGTGAAAGTATATAAGTGAAGGAAGGATTAAGTGGTTAACTAAACTTTTTAATATATTTTTAAAGACCAAGAAGATGCTAGATGAATGGAGAGTTCTTTAATATCTATATTTAAGAATAAAGGTTACATACAAAATTGTAATAACTATTATGGTATTAAGTTAATAATGAGTCACACTTTGAAATTATTGGAAAGGGTCATTGAGCAAAGACAAAGTTGTTATTCCTTTGACAAAGAAAATCAATTTGGGTTTCTACTAGGTAGGTTAACAATGGAAGTTATTCATTTACTAGATAATTAGTAGAAAATTTTAGAGTTCAGAAAAGAAATCTCTATATAGTTTTCATTGATTTAGAAAAAACTTATGATAGAGTACCTAGAAACCTATTATGGTGAGTTTTAGAAAGAAATTGTGTACTGAAGATATATTGATATTATAAAAAACATGCACGGCAAAGTAGTTACTAGTGTTAAAATTATAGAAGGAGAAATTAGAGAAGTTCCTATAGATATAGGTTTACAATAAGGGTCTACTCTAGGTTGATATTTGACCATCTTAGTTATGGATGAAATAACCTAGGAAATTCAAGGAGAAGTAACTTGATGTATGATGCTATTTGTTGATAACATAGTTTTAGTTGATGAAAATAAGTCAAGTATTAATTCTAAATTAGAATTATGGAAAGACACTTTGAAATTCAAAGAATTTATATTGAGTAGGTAAAAAATTGAATATATGAAATATAGGTTCAATGAAAATAGGAATAATGATGAATGCATATACTTAGATGGTCATGAGGTCCATAAAAGTAAGACATTTAAATACTTAGGATAAAGTAGTAATGATGAAATTATAGAGGATATTATTCATAGGATTAAAATAGGTTGGACGAAGTGGAGAAATGCTTTTAGAGTAAAATTAAAAGGAAATTTCTATAAAATTGTCATTCACTCAGCCATACTTTATGGTTTAGAATGCTAGGCTATAAAGCATGTATATATGAAAAAAAGTTAGTGTTGTTGAAATGTATATGCTTAAATGAATGGGTGGTGATATTACAAAGGATATTTAAAAAAACGATTTTATTAAGAATAAAGTAGGAGTTGTAGCTATGGAAGATAAGATGGAAAATTGGCTTAAGTGGTTTAATCATATTCTAAGGAAACTAAGTAATGTACCGGTTAGGAGAGGGGATTTAATTAGTTTAGAAGAAATTAAAAGTAGAGGTAGACTTAAAATTACCTGGTTAGTAAGTTTAAGAAAAAAATTAATTTATGTAATTTAACTGAAGATTTGGTAACAAATGAAAATACTTAGAAGAAAAAAAATTCATATCTTGTATATTGGAGTAATGATTTAGATTGTTGTTTATGAATTCATGATGCATTTAATATACTGGGCTATTTGGAAGCATGGGTGAAAATACCATTTTCTATGTGCATCTGTTATTTCGAGGGAACATTGAGCTCTCAAAGTAGATATCTGGACACATTTGCCGAATTTTTTACTTCTTTGACGCTAACCTGCTATTATTCCAAGGGAACATTTGATTTTTTTGAATTTCTTTTTTACCTTTTCATTCATTTGGATGATGATTATTTAGAGCAACAAAAATCATCCAGCTTTTCTCCTAAGAAGGCTGATAGTTGTGATGGTTTATCTCATTATATATCCCATCTGATTTGCCTAAACTGAAACGTCCTCTGCATTTTCATACATTTTTCTGCTTATGCTTTGTTTCAGGGCTTCGGGCTAAGATATGTCCACATTATTAATTATTAGATATTTCTTGCACATGTTTGTTCAAATCTTACAAAATATGTGGATTATCATTTGCACTTTTCTGTGCTCATTTGATCCCTTTGACCATCATTATCTTGAAAAGGTGGATTGATTTAGTTCTAAAATTTATGTTGACCATTTTGTGCCCTCATTGGGTCTATTCTCATTACATGTATCCCATGAACAGGAAAAATGCATCAGTCCCATCAGGATTACATGGAAAAGGCCGACAAGGCACGGAGTGAGAGACTTTCTACAGGCCATTCATCAGCTAAATAAATAACACAGCTGTGTGACCAACATTTGCACAAGATAATTGGTTTCCCATTTTATTTAAAGGAATAGTTTTGATTCCAATCCAAACAGGGTAGTTGTGTGACTACGTGGTTTGTTTAATGCCCTCGCGGCACGACGCCATAAGAAAATTTGTATCCAATTTTGACCCTTCGCAGACCATGCTATCCATCTACATCCGGGGATAACCTTTTTTCTTCAATAATAAAGAAGTGAATCCAAAATTTGCCCCTTCAGCAGAATTCTTTTTGATATTGGAGAAAGTTTTGGGAATTTTAATTCTTTGGTGCGTGTGTTTTTCTCTATCTGTTTGAGACAGATAATAATCCAACGGTATTTGTGTGTCGACGCACATGTTACCGCTAGGGCATTACGATACGACGAAATATGATACTTAAAATTCGATCATTAACGGTTCGTGGTTTAAATTATGAGTTAGACGGATCATTGAAAAAATACGTGTTGATACGAAGGTGTAACGAAAGAAATATTTTGATGATTTGATTATACGAAATAATTTGATATATGTTTTGGGGTGCAAATCACGATCTCAATGGAATCAACCCCAACTTTGAATGGTTTGCTTCTTTTGTCTGGTTCGAAATTTTTTTGAAATTGAAATTGGTAGGAACGCTGTGATTACTGGCAGCCCGGCACATGCACACTTCCTTGGACCATGCAATTCGCTCCAAAATAATGATTTTGCAAGAAGTAAACAGTGCCACAGACGAAGTTCATTGGCCGAAAGGAAACAAATATATTTCGAGATTGATGATACGTTGTAGACAAGGATTGCATTTGTTAGCACTAATTCTTAAGAAGCTGAAACTGCTTAACTTTGAAAGATACGTTGATTTTAACTTTAGTTCTTCAGAAATTTCCAGAAGTTGTTTGATGACGCTTTCAAGAAGTTAAAAAAATATAATATCCAAAAATATATTGTGTTGACTATTGTTATAACTCCAAAAATTGAACTGTTTGTTTAAAACACACTCCTGATACACATTTCAAGGTAGAGGTGTGCCTCTACCAAACGCAGCTAAGAATCCCAGCAAAGAAGCAAAAAATAGAAGATTATTAAATTGAAGAATGCGCTAGAACCCTTTTATAATAGAGGATTTCCTGGAACATTCAAATCCCAGGCGCTGAAATGGAAGATTGCTATATGGTATACAACCTTTGGATCCAATTTCTTCTGCCGAAAGGAGAGATTATGGTAAAAGATGTGTTACAGTGGAATCAGTCTTCTGAATTTGAAAAATAACAAAAACAGACAGAAGACGAGCACACCACATATTCCAGTGACCACAACCACCCATTGGAACCCACTCGGTTCCTCAAAGAATGGTATTGGAAAATTCATGCCAAAGATTCCAGCAACCACCCCAAAGATTGCCACCACGAATGTTGCGGTTGTCAGCAGTAGCTCAAACTGGATCAGCTGATTCCGAACATTATCCTGAAAAAGTGAACGTGCCAATTTACTGACACCTCGTTAATCACAGACAAAGTAAACAGAATTCCATGTGCTGAGTTCATTAAATAGATCCATGATGCTTGAAGCTTGAAGGTTATTCGGAATATTAGGCATGATGAAATTTCGGTGTACCGGTTAGTTCAATATTAGTACAAAAACAGAGATTTGTACGGCAATACCGGAAGTAAAGAGGATGGAGTAACACAACGTCAAAAAATCCATTTGGTTGGACTTTCAAACTGATTCAGGAGATCATGGTTCCCGAGGAAACCTGGACCTCTTTGTTTACCATGAATTATTTGCTATGCATTACTTTATCACTACAGATAACACACGGGAACCATGGAGGATTTTTTTTCTAACGGTAAACAAAGGCACTTCAAGCAAACAACAAAGAGGTTCAATAAGGTGAAAATCTCATGAGTAACACGTAGCAAAAATCCTATTATGAAAGACATAAAAAATCCTTTTATCATGGTAAGCGTCTTTCTAATGGTCACTACAGATTATTCTGGCTCAAACGTCTTTCCACATCTCATGAGTAAAAATCCAGTAATCTCATGGTGGATTTTTTTTCTTCGCACAACCCAAATTATATATTTAATCTGCAATATATAAAGGCACTTAAGCCAGAATAATCTGCTATGAAGGACAAGCAAAGAATTGGTAAGCTGTTCTTAAATTATTCGTAGATTTTTAGTTTAAGGTGAAAGAATAACAAAAAAATTATTAGAAAGGAGGCTTTAAGCATAAAATAAAATAGAAGAAGAATATGAATGACAAACCAGCTGGATGTTGATCAAGTCCTCAGTATCATCAATATATTCCTTCAGCTGAAAAAAGTTTCAACACAAGACACCAGTTAGGTCTCTCCATAACAGAGACTAAACATAAACAGGAGAAGGCTGAATGTGTAAGCTATCATACTGATGTCAGTTTGTTCAGCGTGTTATCAATGACCACAAAATAAGCTTCCAACAACATTTCCAACTCCTCTATATTCCTAGTTGTGCTATCTGAACTCCTGATGCTTTCATGCCTGCTTCTGGAATATGATTTCTCAAGCCTCCTGTCTGATTCAGGTGGAGAAGAAACAGGAGAAACTGGAGCAGATATTGACTGGACAAAACTACCATTAGAACTAAATGCTGCAACAGACTGATCTCCAAGAAATGACGACGACTCAAGCTGCTTCTTTTTCTCTGAAAGACACAACTCTGCCATATCACCATTGTCATCCATAAGCTGCTCTATTTCATCCCTAACCTACAATTACAAACCATAAAAAATATTGAAATACCCAGCTTGTAAGTGTTGGTAGTATTGATAGACAGAAGTGCCATCATAGCACCTTTTGTACTCTATGTGTCAATGTGACCAATCTACTTTTCAGTCGGCGTGCACGCTCCAGGTTTAAGGTGCTAATCTTTGATGTCAACTCATCTAATAAAGGGTATGCTTCTATCTCTAATTCTGCTGCCTGTTTTAGTAACACGAGAACGCAATTGGTTGAAATTAGCTTAATCTGTAACTGAACATGACCAGTATTATAGGTTTGTAGTATAGTTATTAAGGCACCAACTTAGGTGCTTGGGCAATGTCTAGGTGGCACCCAAGCACCCATTTAAGTATCCTTTTTTATGTTTTTGTGCGTATATTCTGTTGCCTGTTTTAGTAACATGAGAATGCAATTGGTTGAAATTAGCTTAATCTGTAACTGAATGTGACCTGTATTATAGGTTTGAAGTATAGTTATTAAGATACCTGATTAAGTGCTTGGGCAATGCCTAGGTGGCACCCAAGCACCCATTTAAGTATCCTTTTTTATGTTTTTGTGCATATATTATATTTATAAATATTTGATAGTAATTAGGTATTTAGCTCTATTATCTTCTAAATAACATTGAAATACATAACTAATCTTAGGATAAAGTCAAAATATGAAGTATAATAGTACTAATATACATATATTCCAATAATACATATATATGGTGACAAATTTGTGGAGGTGCATTGAGGGACTTAAGTCCCCCAAAAAATTAAAAAATCCTATATTATTAAGTATATTACTTTCTATGTACATTAAAAATACTTAAAATTTTCAATGTTATGTATGAATTTTAATTAATTTTCAAATCCCCAATCCACTACGTAACCCATTGTGTCCTTCCATTCCATCTCTGAGCAATCGACAAAAGTTGGATTAAGAAAGCCACTCATGTAATACATCCAGAAAATCATAAATCATTGAGGAAAATATTTAGTTTTAGCTTAACAAGTATGGTTTGTAGCTATCATTTTATAAAGTGAAGTCATCACCCCCATATCCATGGACTAGACATTATTGACTATTTGATTTTGTCTCTTCAAGTATTCCCTAATGTCAAAATATATACAAGAAAATAAACTCCCTCATATGTTACAGAAAATTACCAACAAATAGTTAATCATATGCAGCTTACATAGGTGTTCTCTAGTATAAGCATAATCGAACACATAAAAATCAGATCCCCATGTTGCAGCTGTCAAGATAACAGAGGGAAAATTATAGAAAAATGCCAAGAAATGAATAGAATGAGTGCCTCATATCGTTTAAAATGGCTGATGATAGCTCATTAGAAATATTGAGAATGATGAGATGGATAAAATTTCTTTAATGAAGTGGAATGGAATTCTAAGGGATGTTTATGTACACCGGAATTGACGGGAAAAAATTTGAATTCCGTTAAATTCTGAAAAAAGAAAATAGCTTTTTCCGACCTGGGAGTCAAGAAAGGAGCACGCCGCCTCCAGGGCCATCTCGAGCGCTCTGAACTCGAAGGGCAGGTAATCGGGAGAGCGGGACCCGGCGGGCGCTTCCCCCTGCGCCATCCTGAGGTGTCTCTGCAAGTCGGACACGTACTGCATGGCGTACCCGTCGAGAGAGTCGAGCAAGAAGATCTCCTCGGCCGTGATGATGCACCTGATCATCTCGAGGTTAAGGACGATGGCCTTCTCCCTGCCGAGGATGGTGGAGGGATAGACGAAGAGCGGATCAAGGAGGCGGAGGTCGCGAGCGGGGAGGTCGCAGCGGCGCATCATGGTGGACTTATCGATCTCGAGGGTCTGGGCGTTGCCCACGGCGTCGACGCGGATCCACGCCCGCGCGCCCTGGCCCCGCTTCTTGAGGCCGAGGAAGTCAACGCCGCCTTGGAGGAAGAGATGGCGGCGGTAGGGGGATGTGGAGGCAGCAGAAGTGGAGGGCGGGGAGGCGGGCCTGGGCGGGAGGAGGCGGTTCCTGGCGTCGTCCATTGGCGTCGGGAATGGCGGCGCCGACGGTCGTCCGTATAGTGCTGTGCTTGCCACTTCGCCGTCGAAGAGCGCCATTTGGGAGGACACTTTTCCAAAAAAAAAAAAAAAAATCAAATTCCGTTTGATTATAAAGCAAATTCTAATTTAATTCAAGCAATCACATCGTTTGCGAAAGTGCGTTCTGTGACGCCGTTGTATTACATCTAATCTGGCGTGATTCTTTTCATGCTCATTCCATTAATTTTTCTAGATGCCAAATGCTCCAATATGTGCTTGGATTGGTTTCCAAGGCAAGGAACGGATCGTAATAATTAACTTTGCTTGGATAATTTCTTTACTTGTAAAAATTATTATTATTAACGTTAGTTGTTGACGATAAATAACTTGTAAGCATTGACGCATTGACCTGGAAGTGGTGCTCATGTACACGGTAGATGCCATTAAGTCTAATTAACACATGCGTTTCTCATTGTTCCATTTATATTCATTGTTGTTCTAAACTGCTTCGATCGTAAGTGAAAATATTATTATCGTAAAATTTCGATAAGCAATTTTAAAATCGCGTATTGAGTTATCATTTGATATTTACAAGTAGAAAGATAGAAATCACTCTTAAACTTATATTTTTATGTAACATAAATTTATATTTTACAAAATATGTCACGTAATTAAATCAAAGAAAGATGTGGTCATTTAAATCAATTACTTTCATATGCTTTAATTGACAATTTAATCCATAGATTATCTAAAAAAAATTATTAGAAAATAATTTGTACATATTTATTGAAAATATTATTTTCAATAAATCATTTGATTATATAAAATCATTTACTATTTCAAAATATTCCCACAAGTATTAAAAAATTCACCAAATAATACTAACTACATTGCATTTTAAAAAGTTAAAATATAAGAAAAATAAATTTAAAAATATTCACACAGTACTGTTCTACAAAATAAACATAATAACATCTCAAACTACTACTCTTCTTTACTGACGTACTTCTCTTAAGACACAGCTGTAGTGTCACTTTTTATTATCGTTAAAATATCGAGAGTTGAAACAAAATGTAAATAGTTAAAATTAATATGACGAATTTATAAATAAATTTCTTCAATTTCACATGGTATTTTTTAACTATTTTTCATAAATAGAAAATTTGACATCAGGATCCATTTATAAATTTATGCTGGATTAATATCATTGGTTTAACCTGCCCACGTAGATTTTATAGATACGAATATAAATTTCATAAATCTCAAATAAATAAGATCATCCATCAGTGGTTCTTATGATTTCTCAAGATTTTCATTCTATCGATTGTTCTGAATTATGGTAATTTTGATCGAACAGGGATTGCAACCTCTTCGGGTGCATATATTTGTTCAAACAAGTTAAATAAACGTAGAATAGGTCTTACGAGTAGAAATGAAAAAAATTACATACAATATTATTCATAAAATTAAAGTAAAGTGGATGAGGTAAAATTTTTTTTTCTAAAGTGTTACATGGCAGGAAGATATTCTTAAAATTAAAATGTAAATTTTATAAAACTCCTGTTTATTCAACTATACTTTATACTTTCAAATATTAGGCTATGATGCATGGTCAGGCATAAAAAAATCAGATAAAAAAGAGAGAATTAATTAGTGTAGAAGAAACTAAAAAAAATGATTAAAAATTTTGAAAGAATATTTTAATTTATATAATTTAAATTAAAATTTCAGCATAAAAAAAAATATTTGAAAAGAAGAAGAAGACTTTATGAACAAATTAGAGGAAGAAAACCGAGGTGGGCTATAGGCCTGTACGTGTATTGGGCCGACTTCGCCGTTTGCTCCAGATAATAAATTTAACGAGCACTTGCTTGCAGACCTAATTTATTCAATTTTTTATACTTCTTCATGAAGTTTCAGAAAAACCTATGTTAATTGAAACCTATTATATCTATTGATTCATGTGGTCGACTCTGGAACTACGGCTTGGATTGTTATTTTTGCTGTTGTTTTAGTTGTGATATTTCCTAACTGCTCTTAATGGTAATTGGAATTTTTGAGTAATCAACTATAGTAAATACTATTATTTTTTAGTTTATTGATTACCAATGTAAACATTGACCTTCTTGAAAAATATTTCTCAAAGAATTTTAAGAAAGTATTAATTAAATTTCTAATTATTGGATGTAATTTCATCCAGCAAAGCTGAAATGCTAACCTAATTTTCCAAATCAAACGAGATCAAACTAACCTTTTTATCTACCAAGTTAACTTAGTTTGCTATATACAAGTTCAAAGTACAGATAATTAATGTTTCATTCAATTCATAGGTTCAATAAAAATGATGGTGCTATAAGAAAAATTTTCAGCTAGAAATATTGCTCAAATGTTTTTGTTAGAAAAATACTACTATATTAAAAGTAAAGAATGGACTAGGCCATATATATATATATATATATGATGAATTCTAACATAATATTATAGCCAATTCATGTACATTTACTCGTAAATGTTTATAAACAAATAGATAAGTCACAAGTAAGAACAATATTAGGTTAATTCATGTATGTCATGAATTTTTTCACTCATTATCAATTAATTTTAAGTAACATGGTATCAAAGTTAATTCACGTTCATTTACAGATATATATATATATAAATAAAGTTACATTGATAAAAGTAGTAATAAAATTGAACTTCATATGTGATGAATATTTCCGTTAAGTTAGAATTCCAACAGACTGAACATCAAATCTAAACAAAAGCATTAATTGCGAATGTAAAAGACGCAGAGCTAGGGCAAATCTCAAGTAAGTTCAAGTGACCAACGAACCACCACAAAACTGCCATCCCCAGCTTCGGCTACCGAACCGGACCCTCCACCCTCCTCTTAATCGCGCCATCAAGGTGAAATAATGGCACAAGAGATGCAATTGCAAATTGCAGTACTGTGGTAGCTACGAGGGTTCTGCCAGCCATTACTCCCATGCATGTGCTTTCCTTGGACTTTTGTTGTGATGTTCTTGTTCACTATGATTCGGATTTTAACAGCGAATACCATAAACACTGCAATTTGTTGTGTTCTCTAGCAATGTACCGCTACCTTTATTAACAATGCAGCGGTATTATTTACTTGAATTTAAATCTAGCAAGCTAGGATCGCTTTCTTTAATTTGCTTCTTTCCTGAGAAGTACAAGATCTACAAACATGGTGCTGCGCTGGGTCTGTCGATGGACTTTTGCTGCTTAGCTTCTCTCGCATCCCATGCATGCATTGCTTGAGTGGTTGCTGGCAGCAGAATTCCAGACCTCGGCAACTGTTTCTAGACCCTGCATGCCATGCTCCCTTCATGGCTTCTTCAGGCTCATTCCTTTACGCAGTTCAATAATGATAGACCACTCCAAGAAAAGCCCTTGCCCTATGCGTTGGCTTCAGCAGGTATATAGACAACCGATATATATATATGTGTGTGTTTCAGTTCTTTTTTGATCTCCTTTTACTGTATATCATGGTATCTCCTCCAAAGAGCTACCATATATAGCAGCGGCTATCACTGTTGTAGTAGTGTTAAGAACTATTTTTAACAAACACGTTACTAGAATTGAGTTGGAAT
Source organism: Cymodocea nodosa (assembly GCA_036874045.1). NCBI lineage: Eukaryota > Viridiplantae > Streptophyta > Magnoliopsida > Alismatales > Cymodoceaceae > Cymodocea > Cymodocea nodosa. The sequence goes on along the minus strand of CM072339.1, from coordinate 19,400,526 downwards.
TCTTTTGATAATAATGCATGGAAAGGTCATTAATTGGTTTAAACCTTTATCTTCTTTCTTCAAAGTAAAGCATAAGATAATTTATGCTTCCTGCTGTTGATTCCTTTATTTTGAAGTTTTCTGGCTAGCTGAATATGGTTAATCATGACATTGAGAAGAGAGGTTGTATCTACGAACTTTATATTATATATTGATAAAAACCAACCATGATATATATTGCATGTGCTGTTAGTTCCTTTATTAGAAGCTAAAGACTACTGATGTGCACACACACACACACACACGTATATCTATAGAGCAGGTTGGTTTTTCATTTTTTATTGAAGTAAAAGTATGGATGTAAGACACACACGCACACAGAGAGAGAAACACACGGCCAAGCAGTTGAAGGGAAGAAAACAAGACCTAAAGAAGCCAGTGATGAAACAGGGACAACCTAAGGATCGGAGAGAGAATTAAATAATAAATCCATGTAGAGCCTAATGACATCCAAGAAGAAGGAACCTTGTGCTTTTACTGTTGTTATTATACAGAAAAGCTAAAGGTAGATGGGTTGGACCGTAGCCCAATTTCTGTGGCAACGACATGTGACGGACCTTTGGACTTCGTCAACACTACACACACACACACACATATATATATGAACTATGAACGATACACACACACACAGATATATATATATGATAAGATTCATTATCTTCAAGTATATATGAACATTTCTATGGTGTGTAGTGCTGACACTCATACGTCCTCCATGAGCATTTGCCTCCGACGAGGGAAACATGAGGTCCTTATCTTTTTGGAAAAATAAGCAACTTGATCGAGCCAAACAAGTCAAAGAAACAGAAGAAAACGTTGCACGAGTGGTGGTGAAGTGGCGTCAAGACATGTGGATCCCAGGCTTCGTCTCCCACCCCATGTCTTGTTTGCATTGAATAAAAGAATTATTTGCTTGCTTGTTATCGGAAAAAAGGTTAAATTATTGGTACGTCTTAGTCAATTATAATGCTTTATTTGATTAAAAACAATGAGATTTTAGTTTTCATTCGGATTCAAATGATGCTTTTATGTCATTAAAAAAAAAAATCACTTTTTCAAATCAATTTATTTTAAGAGAAAAAAAGTGGCACACACTGAATCTGAGATTTTTGACGTACGTACAGAAGAAAAAATCAATTGAATGTTAATGAATGTGCGTTTGTGTATTGTGCTTGGAGAGGACAAAATATGTGGATCTGTGCCTGGACAAGATTTTAAGATCATGGTTGGTTGCTGATTCCATGGATTGACAAAGCCAACACAGCTCTGTGGTCTTTGGATTTTCCCCAGACATGCAGGTAAACAGATGCTCATTAAGCATACCACCTGCCACAATACAAAACAAAACAAAACACAGGTAGATTATACAAATATTGTATGATTAAACATTTGAAATATTTTTTTTTAACTTCTTTCTCTTGAAAGACATCACTGGAGAAGAGAGGATGGTAGCCAACGGCAATTGGTGTGATCTCCTTGGTATCTGAAGAAAAAGTAACTTGAATTTAGAATCACTTCACGATGTTATTCGATTATTTATCAAAAAAATAGTATTAGATTTACAAATAAGCAAAAATATTACTAATGTGAAAAAGAAAGACGGATGAGACTAAAAAAACACTGCCACTACAGAAAAAAAGAAGAAGAATAACTCACAAACATGATGAGGAGAGCACAACATGATAGGGAGAGAGAACTAGATTTATACACAGCTACTTGGGAAGAGGGAGTTGTATTGCATTTATGAACAAGTTCCATCTGTTCCAGCAGCGTTCAGATTCAACTATTAATGGCAATATAGCTTCCAACCCCCTCACCTGCTACCTCTTCACCATCTCCCTTCTTACAAGTAAGAGAGAGAGAGAGAGAAAGAGGTAAGGCTACCATCTAGCTGCCAAAACTGCAATCTTTGGTAGAAGTGTCAGCATAAGAGATCATCTCTGGATCCAGGCCATCCAAGCACGCACTATAAATTGCCGCCCTCTGGGTCTTCTTTGACAACCCAATTGAGGTCTACTACCTTGGAGTTGTGCAATGGAAAGGCAATGGAGGAGGAGCCTGACTTCTTGCCTGTATCACTCCCTTTTCTTCTCCATCTTCCTTTCTTTTGGTGCTGCAATCGATGACAATGGCCACGGTACCCAAGAATCCGATAGGATCACAAACCTCCCCGGACAGCCAACGGTTGGTTTCAAGCAGTTCTCTGGCTACGTCACCGTGAACGAGGAGCACGGCCGTGCTTTGTTCTACTGGCTGACTGAAGCAACCAGTGATGCTGCAAGCAAACCTCTTGTTCTCTGGCTTAATGGAGGTACTTCTTTTCACTTCAACGGTACTCCACGAGTTTATTTTCTTCACTTCAAAGTAGAAATCCCATGTATCAAATGCATAAGGTGGAAGGGAATCGGAGGAACTTGACTAAAGGCGTGACATGACTGGATTGAAGGTGGCAACTTTTTTTTCTTTCTAGAAATGTTCTTCGTTCTGTGTTTTTGGTGTTTTATCACACAATTCACTGCCTTTTGTACAATCCTTGAAAGGCTTCTTCATGTCATCATGTGTAGTTATTTCCTAAGAATAGGTTTTTTTTGTTTTATTTTTGTTCTGTGCTTTTGACTAAAGAGAGAAGTACAAGCGTGAGGAGAAGATAATATTTCTTTTATGCTCTCACGAGTGTAAGAGAACTAGAGAAGTTTAGGAGGGGAGTAAATAGAAAAGGCAAAAAGAGGTTTAAAGGTATTGTTGTCCATTGTAAGTACCCATATTACTGGTTGTGTAAAAATATGACAGTGGTGGATTCATGTGGTTTGCGTAGATCTCCAAATGGAGCACTGTCTGGAGTTGAGTAAGAGCAGTGGACTCATGTGGCAGCTTGATAATTATGGCCTGCACCGTAACATCCAAAGCCTGCTGAAGTGGGTTTTTGTTCTCTTTTCCTACACATATGGCACCACCTTCATCATCACATATTCACACCAAGAAGAAAACAGAAGCATAGGAACAACCACAAACCCTCATGCAGCTTTTTTCTATTCCTCTATTCCACAAGCTTTTGGTTTGTCCCTGCAAAAATGGGGTTTTAAAGGCATGGCAACCTTTCTGGGGGTTTTGGGTTTTGACTTAATCTATAGATATGATGCAGATCTAAGATGGAAAGAGGGCACCCTTTTCTGAAGGACCCAGTCTCAAGGAGTGTTCTGGGAGGCATGCATGCTTGTGCATTCATGAGTTGGATTTTTTGTCTACCCACGGCAATCAAATTCAAATATGCTGTCTGCAGATGTCCTTTTTTTTTTTACCTGTGACGTTCGATCACTTGGGGAATGTGTTTGGCATCAAATATGGTGTCCGCTTCTTCAGAAATCAGTGGTAATATGACAAAAGTTATTATATAAGTTGTCCACATACGGTTTGTGCTTCCCACAGAAGCAGAAGATATCTCACTTCTGGTAGAAGCTGAGTTCTAGATAAATAATTTTTCCCAACAATGGTTCCAAAGGATTTGTACAGGTGATTACATCTCAGTTAACGTTCGTCCCCTCTTCTTTTTTTTCTAAAAAGAATCTCGTAAATATTCTTCAAGGATGTACCACCAGTAGATTCTATTGTAAGGAAGAGCATATGATACCTTTCAGAATATTGTCGATTTTGCCATGTGACAAATTCTTTGAATATCAATCATTCTTTCAAATATATGGATGGCAATATTTAAATCTAAAAAAAACTTGTAACTAAGAATTATTTCTGTGAGAGACATCATCGATACCATAAATTTCCCTCGTGTTAACGTTTCATTTTCAATTCATGCAGGACCAGGTTGCTCTTCTGTAGCATATGGTGCTTCTGAAGAGATAGGGCCATTCAGGATTAACAAAACTGGTGCTTCACTTTTCCTCAACAAATATTCTTGGAACAGAGGTACGATTCCTAAACACAGTAACCAGTGAGAAATTGACAACTGATCGGTGCCCTCCATCAATCTATTAACTTGATTAAGATTTTGCAGAAGCAAACCTGCTGTTTCTTGAATCACCAGCTGGCGTTGGTTTTTCCTACACAAACACAAGCGCCGATCTCAAGAATGCTGGAGACACAAGAACTGGTAAAGTGAAAGGAACCGGCCCATCAATGTTTACGACTTGATTGACCAATTCGGTTTTGCATTTGCAGCTGAAGATAATCTGATTTTTATGATCAGATGGATGGAGCGGTTTCCACAGTACAAATACAGAGATTTCTACATTTCTGGGGAAAGCTATGCTGGTATATTTCTCTTGTACTGAATAATAAGAACAAAAAAAACAAAGAGACATGAATAATGAGCTAGAGTATGATTGCTCTCATTACCTGCAGGGCATTATGTACCCCAGCTGACCAATAAAATCCATGAATATAACAAAAATTTCTCAAAGCCTTTCATCAACCTCAAAGGCCTTCTTGTAAGTAAAATCATCTCCCATTTTGCATCAGAAGAAAAATTGCAGTCTCCAAACGAATACTCATGTAATACCAAAGATTGGAGGCAATTGCAAGTATCCTAAGAGCTCTTTATCTGCAGGTGGGGAATGCTGTGACAGATAACTACTATGACAACCTTGGCACTGTCTCATACTGGTGGACACATTCCATGATTTCCGATAAGACATACAGGAGTATCATGTCACACTGCAACTTCACCAACACCAATATGTCACGCCATTGCGATCATGTTGTCAGCTACGCAATGAACCACGAGTTTGGCGATATCGATCAATATAGCATTTACTCACCTACATGTCCCAAATCATCGGCAAATGCCACTCGCATGCTGAGGTTCAAAGGAACACTTCTGCGCCGGAGGGGCTATGATCCCTGCACTGAGAGCTATGCTGAGAAGTACTACAACCGACCAGATGTGCAGAAGGCCATTCATGCAAACACAACTGGAATCAAATACAAATGGACAGCCTGCAGGTATCCAAGTGCATACCTATGTAGTTTACAGAATAATATATATGATGACATATGATGCTCACCACCTCAATGTTGATGTTCCTTGCAGTGACGTGCTGATCAAGAATTGGGGTGACACCCAAATGTCTATGCTATCAACATACAACAAACTGATTGCAGCTGGCCTTCGAGTGTGGGTTTTCAGGTGATAGAATAATCAACTTTGTTACCATAAGTGACAGGTAATCTTTCAAAAAGGTTGCTGACCTCTTCCTGGCACGTGTATGCAGTGGAGATACAGATTCTGTTGTACCAGTCACAGCGACCAGATTCTCCATCAGCCATCTCAATCTCCCAGTTAATATCTCCTGGTATCCATGGTACACTGGAAGACAGGTACAAAATGAAGGAATTTCTGACTTAATAATTGCAGAAGGTTAGTATCTAAGAATGTAACAAAACCAACTGATTTTATGCTGTAATTTTCAGGTAGGGGGTTGGACTGAGGTATATGAAGGATTGACATTTGCATCAGTGAGGGGGGCAGGCCATGAGGTACCACTATTTCAGCCGAAGAGAGGGTTTTGCCTCTTCAAAGCTTTCTTGGCAGGTCAATCATTGCCAAAATCCTAGAGTAATTACCTTGTTGGTTTTCCAAAGGGCTAGGGTGTGGATTCTCAAATCAAGTAATATTGGGGTTTCATTCTAACGATGTGCTCATGCAAATAATGGGTACACACAATTTAAAGAAGAAAATTAGTCATGTAATATTTGGTCGGTCATTATCAATTAACATGTTTGTTCATCAACGATGTTGCTTTGACTAAGATAATAATAAGCCCTGGTATGGATTCTCAAATCTGTTTCATAGGGAGAAAAATTATCTGCCTTTGTCATTTTAGCATTATATCAATCACTTGTGCAGATAGTAACCATATGGTTGGGCCAAGTAATTAAAGGAAAACAGACAAGATAGAGCCATTAATTCCATAATAATGAAGTATCATAGATTTATTAAAAAACGATGAAATTACTAATTGAAATTCTATAGCAAGCTCATATGTTGAGTTTCTACATTGGTTCTTGAGTGATGTCAAGAGCTCCAACAAGAAGGAAATGTATGATATATCTTTGGCGAGGAAGGTTACAAAATTGAACTACATTTGTAATCATAGACATCTTCAAGCATTAGACTCGTAGGCCTGGTGGCATTCCCAAGCTTTGGGCAAGATTGCTCATCCTTTCTTTCATAGCCTGAAAAAAAAAACTCGCATTTTTGAGATAATATGACGAAAATTTTACAGATATACCAACTTTTCAAATACGGTAAAGTTTACCTGAACACTCTTTTGAAGGCCGTCCTTATATGACTCTGCTACCAAAAGGGAGGGTCGCACAAGCAGTGCCATGGAATTTAAAACAAGAATTTTTGTTTTTAGTTTTTATTAATTACAAAAAAAATAATAATAATGTAACCCAAGACAAGGACAACAAACCCTGAGAGAGTTGCAGAATAAATTTATGAAGAAAATAAGGGTGAATGTCATTATTATAACAATACATGCAATAAAAGTCAAAGAACTAGTAAACTAGAAAAAGAAAGAAAGAAAAGATAACATGTGAAGGTTAATTAAAGATTAATGGCCTATATCCTGAACTCCATGGGCTTCATTTAGTAGCAGTGAGCTTCCCTTTTACCACCCCAGATACCTCCCTCTCAAGGTAGACATCTGCTCGTCTCCCTTTAACATGAAAAGCAATGCATTATCCCACACTGTCTATCTCGCTGGGCAAGAAACAAACAGATGTTTGCTACTTTCCACAGACACATAGCATAAACTACATGAAACTTCAGTCTTCAGCCATTGAATCTCATCTACTACGATACCATTGGTGACCAACCTACCATGCATCAAAAGTCACACTAATGCCACGACTTCCAATGGAGATTTACATTTCCACGTCATTTTGTACGGTGGCAATTTTGGTTGGGTGAAACTCTTGAATGCCAGGAGGTACTCCCCACTATGAAAGTGTCATTTTTCTAAACTTGGAGGGTAGGTGCTGACTGCCCAGTCCAATAAAATCGGCAGAGAAGTCAGGTTTGAGGACCAATCTTTTCTAGCATGAAAGGTTTCCAAATCTTGAACCGTGCGCCATGGGTTCCATACCAGAACAAAAACCATAAGAAAAGTCTTCTACAAAGTTGTCCCCAATACAATGATCATGCCAAAAAGGTACCCACGAAGCATGGCCCAACTGGAAAGAAACATTATTGTAGAAGGAAGGACCTAAACAAGTAAATGATTTTCAGAAATGAGATGACTTCCCGTTTGGTTATGTTCATATTTGCTATGCATAATATTAAATCAATCCTGTCAAGACGATATGTGATGCTAAGGTGACTACCTCAAACGTCATCCTGAGTTGAAATGTGACAATAAAGTGGTAGCCTGATTGAAGCCTAGAATGTTTGGAGACTTAACACTTAAATTTTTTATCTATAAAAATGCACACTCGGGTTTACAAATACTTAACTTTTTATGTGGCTGAAAACTTCTTAATTGTTCAGAGCATTAATGTTTAAGCTTCCATCCATCAAATACACTTAGTTCTAGGTTATGAATATTTAGCCTTCTATGTAACTGAAGATTCTTAAAATATTCAGAGAGTTACATCTTAAGTTGCCAATAACACAGTAAGTCATCCTATTTAAACACAGACACTTAACAACTTAAGTGATAAAAAATTCTTAAGGATCATGGAGACTTAACTATATGTATCCGACAGTGTGTCCTTAGTGATATACTTAATTTTTTATCATCGAAATTTAAATTATATATTCTTCTTAGAATAATATTTCCTAACAATCTTCTCCTTTTTTATGATGAAAAAATTATATAATTTTACATATAGAATTACTACAGACTTAATGTATACTCACCCTACTAAAGTACTTTAATCCTTGGATAGAATTAATAGCCTTGCTTCCCTTATTTAAAACAACTTTTATAAATCATACTTGTCTCTCCCCCTTTTTGTAATAATCAAACTAATAAAGCAATCAACCACATAAAGTGAAAAACAAAGCCAAATAATATGAAAATTCTTCTCCCCCTTTTTGTAAAAATATACGAACTAAGAAATCTAACATTTGATTTAGAATAAGAAACAACATTTCATTTAGAAAAAAAAGTTCAAACAACTGTAGTTATGATTTTCAAACAAAAAATTACATGTAAATAGACACCACTCCTTAGAACTAAGAATTTTAAGTGCCTTCTAGATCGTCAATCTTCTACAGTAATTCCTTAATTATGTATTTTAAATTAGACTTCTCTTCAGCTAACTGAGCATTATATCTATTAAGCTAAGTAACCTACTCCAGAAGTTGAGCATTTTGTTGGAGAAGCAGTTGATTTTGTTCAATTAGGTTATAAGAAGTGGCAGAAGTGATATCTGTGGATTGCTCTTGTACAAGAGAAGGTGAGTGGGTTGATGCAGGTGCATCTTGAGGGTCTTAAATAGAGTATCTCTGAAGATCTTGAACTGTTAAAGACTTAGATCTGACCCTATATATAGTCCTAGTACTCAGACCCTATATAAGTGACGACAATAATCTGCAGATTGCATCTCCAAAGTATAGAAATGATTTTAGGTTTGAAATCTGAGAGATGAAAATTTTAGCCCAATTGATTTTCACACACATCATCACTACATATTATATTGCTTTATAAGAGATTTTGCTGAGTTCATCAGTATGACCTTTCTTCTATGGTATGAGTTGTGTCAGAATCATTGCTATCATATGTACCTTGCCATGTAAATCAGAAATTTGGGCTACTTTCTTAGCACATAATGGATCAATACACACAACTTTATTTATTTCCTCCTCAAACCAACCTAAGGTAGATAATGGACTTAGAATGTTGATACCTTGATTACTTAGTCTCAATTTTGAGCTCACTAGGTCTTCATCAATTATGATAGTACCATCTCTTATATGCAAAACAACAAAATTAGCATGCAATTCTAGATTGGAATAAAATTGCACTACTAAATCAGTAATGACAGTGTGACTAGCTTGAGTTAGAATAATTTGCAAGAGACCTTGATATTCAAATAATCTCTTCAGATTATCCATGCCATGAAAATTTACTGGCTGGCTATAGAGGATTTTCATTTTACTATACTTATTTTCAAATAAAGTCTTTGCTGCACCATCTTTGAAAAACAAGTTAGAGCTAGGTTCTTCTCTCAAAATTTCAACATTTGTATCATATTCCATATCTTCTGTTTCAATAGATGATTCCCTCTCAATGACATTTGGTGATGAACCAGTCTGTTCGAGTTCAACTGACACTTGTTCAGTAAATGGTGAGGCCCACTCCAAACGTGGAAGAGATGAAGGCAAAGATGCAGTTATTGTCTGGTCCTCCATATGGATAATTTGTGACTTCAATTCACCAAATGACTCAATCAAGCTATCAATAAGCAAATTTATTTTATTTGGAATGACCTCAGGATGAATGGAAAATTTAAGAGGTCGTTCAATGGAAATTGAGGGCATGACTAGTTCAGGAATTATTTCAGAACTTGGAGCAGTAGAGAGTTTTTGGGCATGGGCAGAAACTTCAACTTGTTTTACCAAAAATGTTGAAGCTCGCTTCCTTTTTCTGCTATAGACGTAAGGGAGGCTAGCCATTGGAAGAATAGGTAAGTATGTGCTAACCAAATGAATAATGACCAAATCAAGATAATATGTCATAGATAAGAAAGACGGTACGAGTTCTACCTGAAGTCATTTAGTATCTGATGGATTTAGAAAATCAATTTTCTTTTGCATACATAACTTGACATGCTGAAATTGAACCTCTTTACTTCCACACGGATTATGTATTGCCGTGATTCATCCTTACGAACGGCGCTTATCAGGTACATTCTGGGAGGTACACTTGAGCTTCCTAGTCGAAATGGTGTTTGCAAAAAATGACTAACATTGATAGATCGGGCGTCGAGAATTAACAGTCCTCGAGATATCGAAATTCTTCTGTTACAAAAAAAAAAAACTCCACAATTCTTAAGCTATCCAACAGAAGACCACACGACTCTACTTTTCCTATGCTACAGCTCGACTGTTCTTCTGCAGCAACCCTCCGCTACCATATTTCACTCGAGGTGCCATAAGAAGCTCGAATGACCAAGGAAATCCAAAACCCAACCAACGAATCTGGGGAGAAGCACAAACAAGAAATAGGAAGTATACTTACGAGGACAAGCCAATCCAACGTGGGGTTTTGCCTGTCCGTGAAACCGTGTGAGCTGGTAGGCGCCATTGGAGAAGGAAAGATCCAGAACAGCGAAAAGGTTCCGATAGAATGGATCTCTTTCTCCCCGCGTGGGAATTCTCTGCTTCTTTCGGCCCGCGGATAAGATCTTAGCGTGGGATTTGGTAAGGACTTCGACTGGGTCGGCACTGCATTTGAAAATTGAGGCAGTTTTTTAATTTGTATTCAAAAAGTTGGGAGTTCATAAGAAGGTTCAGTGTTTACAAAATTATAAAAATTAATTGGATGATTTTCCGATAAAAACAAATCTGTCTATCTAATTTTTCTGATAAAAAGAATTTTATCTATTTGATGATATTTTTTAACTGTCAAACACTTTAGGTGTCTAAGAGTTGAAGAACTTTATAATCAAATGCATCTTTACTCTATCTACGAAAACTAAAAAAAATTTGGAAATTGAAGAATTGTTTTTCCCACTTTCTAGAAAAAGTTGGAACTCCGTAATAATAATAAAATAAATAAAACGAGAGGATAAATAAAAATAATAAATAAGTAAATTTATAATATTTTAATAATAATAATAAATGAGAAGATCAATAAAATAAAATAATAATAATAACAAAATAAGTATTTTAACAAATTTTTCATTTTCCACTATTTTAGACTTTTTATTTCTTATCTTTTGAACTTTTCGTTGAATATAAATGGATTGTTTTCCTCAAGAGAAACATCTGTGCCTAGATTTTTCATTAAATAAAATAAGTATCGATTCATGAATTATTATTTTTTAATCGAATTTTGTTATATTTCGATCATTGGTTTTAAATAAAAAAAATTAACGAAGATAACATGAATTAAGTTGGAATTTTAATACGTAGTAGGTTATACTATAGATGAATTAATTATATAATTAGATTTTAATTTTGTTTAAAAAAGTAAAAAAAAAAAGAAGAAGAAGAGAGATGTCCCTGAGGGAGTTTTGTTAAAGACACCTTTAGGAATATTTTTCCAATTTCAATATTAACCGTGTTATCATATTATTGATTTATTATCTGAGATCTTTACTTTGAAGTATTTTCTCGCCTTGCAACGAAATGGAAAAAGCGATGATATGGTTTGAATCCATTATTTGTATTAGATCATTTTTACGTTCGATTTTAACTTTGTATCGTATCAGTAAACAATATAGTTTGATAATATTAAGACATCAAAATTACATTATGCCGAGTTATGTGTTCAACATAGATTGTACTCTTATAACTCAGTTCTACCGGACAATTGTCTAAGACAACCTAAAAAATCAAACTTGTTAACGTCCCATTCAATTCACATTTCTATCTATACAAAGGCCAATCGTTTTTTCTGATATTCCTAAAATACCCCCACCGCCGTATCAGTGGATAAGCTCCTCGTCTTCGTCGGCTTTGCCGTGCAAACGACTTTCTTTTCTTCCTCTAAAATGCAACAACCAGACATAAAGAGGGAGTGGGCCCAATTTCTGTGACAGCCCTCCAAAGCCCCAGATTTAATTATTTAAAGCTACATGTGACCGACTTTTTTATTTTTTATTTTTTATTTTTTATTTTTTATTTTTTATTTTTTTATTTTTTTGGCTGGTGGAGGTGAACAGGGAGATTAGAATAAGGAACAGCAGATGACTGTTCTGCAGATAACAACAGTTATTTACAAGGATGGGTGTCAGGTTATGTATTATTATTATTATATATAGATGACATTTTTTTTAATAATGATGGTTATTTATTTTTTAGGTTTACTAAGATTGAAATTTCGATGAGAAATATGGATGCTATTAGTCAATTGAATTATTACAATTGATTTTTATATAGCTAAAGGATATGTGTGACGTAATCATATCTCATTCTTTGATTAAATCACAATATTTGAGTTTTTATCGTTATAAGCTTTGAAATTCGATTGTAAGTAATCAAGTGAAATATCACTTTCTTAACTAAATGTGAGCTTAATTAATGATGAAATTGATATACTTCATATAATCTTTTGGTTGTTTTATATTTCTCGTCAGAATTTTATTTTTATTATATAATTTAATTTAATTATATTAAGATTGCAGTCAATTAAACAAAACCAAGGGTTTTTACTAATACCATATATTTGGGTAGGATTTTAGATAACAGATATTTGTTGATTTTTGGTATAATCTTGAAATCTTGTCCAGACAAGCGTGGAATACGACAAAATTATTTTGACTTTACATAAAAAAGATATCTCTCTTGAATTATTCTAATGATTATCTCTCTTGGCATCAATATAAAATTGAAAAAAAGAATTCAAATAAAATTTTTATAATAATTTAAGATCTCATGATATCCATTCTTTTAGAAGTATTCATATTTTAAGCAATTTTTCCAACTCAAAGTCATGTTCAGATCATACCTAAAATTGAACAAAGAATTTTCCTTTTTCGACGACCCCATGAAACGCTTGAAATTACATCGTTCATTCTGGGAACCAGAAAAAGAATCATGGCATGGCGTCCGTTTTCCCTCTCCGGATATTTGTAAGAGGAAGTTTTTTTTTTTTTTTAAAACTCTGCAAGATGAGTATTTAGATCAAAATATGGCCAGAGAATGTGCTCCAAGAAAAGACACAAGATTGACCAGAGAATTGGCAAAAAGAGAGCAAGGAAGGGTTCTTGCTGAGTAAGTGGAGGAAGATGAGAGAGAGAGAGAGAAGGTAAGTTGACACGACTGTAACCATGAAAATCACATCACTATGAACAGGTCTCAAGTTACAAAGCAGTAGCAGGAGCAGCAACCACATCACAAAACAGAAGCCATTTAAATCTGCTGCTTTTCGTTTCGGCACCCATCATCACTCTGGTCCAAACGCATGGCACCAACCAAACCAAACCAAACCACGGGAGACGATGGGTAAGGTAAGCCACGGAAGGAACCAAAGTTGTCACAGTTACGCAGAGAGGTGGGAACGGGATACAAGACCTGCCAACGTCAAAAACTAGTCCATTGCCTTCCACCCTTCATCACCGTCTGGTCTCTACAGACTCCAGCTTTCTTTCTTTCTTTCTAACCTTCCCGTTGATTCCCTGATGGCCCAGTTGGAAAAAGAGGATGACTGAGGAATGGGATGTAGAGGAAATGCGGATGGATGGGTAGGTGTCTTCAACAAGTGCTTCTTCTGATTCAACCAAACCCCCAACATCTCTCCCTCCACCACTACCACCTCCATAAACAAAAAAAACTACGCATACACACACATGCACAACCAACATCCCTGAAATGCCCCTCTTCTGCAAGACCCAGATGTGGAGGGGGGGAAAAATCTCTACCACGACCACTACTCTACCGCCACCATCTTCATCAAAGGAAGGGAAACCACGCCTTGTTCCTATTCCCAATTTATATGGGCCTTTTGGTTTTTTGTCATGGTCAGGACTTGCCAGACAGAGAAAACAGGTGGGGGAAGGAACCTTCCCCTTTCATCGCAGTCCCCCTTTTTGTTGCGTCTCCATTATCTCTTCTCCTCCTCCTGCTTCTCTTTTCCTTTTCTGTGGTGTATACCACTTTCATCATCTGGGTCTTCCACCCCGGTTCTATAACATCTGGTTCTTCTCTGGGAAGGACTTGAGATGAAGAAGATGGGGAAGGCTCCTTTTGAGGCATCTCCTTCGGTGTATCCTGTTGTTGGGGAGGAGGCAAGAGCCAGGTTCAAGTTTCAAGCTCTTCTGCAGGATTACGAGGATCTTGTGAAGGTGAGATCTTGATCTGTTACGTTTCCAGTTCTTTTATCTTTTTGGTCCTTATGCCAAAGAAATTAGGGATTTTGTGTTCCTAGCCTCGAGACTTCGTATTTACTTTGATAACCAGACTTGGTACTAACATGATCTCAATAGATCTGTGGTTTTTCTGGATTTCTTTTGATGAAACAACTCATCTGGGAAACGTGGGTTCTCATCCTATTTCTTTTACCTTATCTGATTTGTTTTGCATTCCTTCCTCAGGTGGATATGTTGTGTTCATCAATCATGATGACAAAAATAACGGCAGCCCGTGCTGTGTGTTTTCATGTCCAAACACATCCATCCATCCACCCATTAATAATTCCAAAGTTTTTGACCCTATTATTACCATCTAACCATGGCCCAGAGACCTGTGGTATCTTCTTAGAAAAATATTCGGTATTTGATTTGAAATCGCCATACATCCAGAAGTTAGATCCCTTTCTGTCCTTCCCAGAAAATATGATTTGTAAGATATCTTATATGCTTAATAAATGAAATCCAGCGTTTGAAAACTTAATAATCCGTGTTCTTGTTAAATTTAGTTATTATTCTTCTTTATACAGGAAACTCAAAGCATGAAGAAAAGATTGCAGGCAAGAAAACTCCAGAAATCAAAGCTTACGGCAGAAGTCAAGTAATCGGATATTTCTCTTATATTTTGCTAGATATTTACATATCATGAATGCTCCGTCTAAATAGCTTAGTGTTTGAGCATTCCTGGTTCTCCCCATTTCAGATTCTTGCGACGAAAATACAAAAGTCTAATAAGACACAAAAGCCAGTCAATGAATACCATGTATATGCCCGAGCGTCAGTGCCCAAAGCCTAAACCCTTGAAAAAACCCACTAAGAGGACATCGACTATTTTTGGGAATCAGTCTACAAACCCAGGAATACCAAAACCAAGCAAATTCCCATTGAAAGAGAAGAAGCACGGACAACCGGAGGCTGTCGTAGCGAGTACTTCCCAAGTCCTAGACTTGAATAAGATCTCCATACCGGTAACAAAATGCGCTTGCTTTCGTTTGGAAATACTTGGATCACTCATTGGTTGTGATTTTCTCAATGCGTTTATATTGGTATTTGTAGAGTGGAGATGAGGAAGACTTTCAGATTGCATGGGAACCACTGGGGGTGGAGAGAACATTGAAGCAGCATCCAGTGGAAGTGAATCCAACCTCTTGTGACCTCAAGCTATCAGTATGCAGGGACATTGAGAATGGAGCTAGTGGCAATGCAAAGAGGAAGATTTCATGGCAGGATCAGGTGGCCTTGAGGGTCTAGACTGGGCTTCATTCGTCTCTTTTCATCACTGGAAAAGAAGTTCTATGGATCCATGGATTATATGATCATTATGATCACTCAACTGCTTTATTTCCTTTCATATTTGCATTTTACATGTATATAGAACCAACTGTAAGATCAGGATTTATACATCAAAATTGTATTTTGAACTCTTTGACAAAGATCAAATCTAGTTCTTGTAGGATTGGTGGTTAAGGAAATAATTCGATGCTTGAGATCTGCCTCCATGATCTCCGATTGCCACCTACTCTTACTTGTCTTCCGCATTTTTTTCATTCCTTGGTGAGAATAACTTGCTTCAAATATGATTGCTGCATGACATTTGTGATGGGAATGGGATATATATATATATATATATATATATTACTGTGAGGAGTGATTTCTCATTTAAAATGAATATTTAGATGTAGATATTTTGGAGAACACAGTTATTCTTGTACCATGAAGTGCTTGATATTGCAATGGATTCCCAGTTGTATCGCAGGGGCGACTATTCTAGACTTTCTGGGTTTCAGAACATTTTGTTAATGGTATTTTTTTTTGCATAAATTTAAACCTGCATCAATTATATTATCTGCCTTCCTCGGAGGGTAGAAGACAAATCATATCAGCAGCTGTTGGTCTAAACTGTTGGGTAAGTTCTGAATCATATCATTCAAAGATATTTTTGTTATATTATTCAGTTGCTTTCACTGCTGAATTGAATTACACAAGTTGATGTAAATTTAAGCGACATAAATATCAATCCAAAGGGCCATGTTTGAAAAGAATCAAATAATAGAAATGGCCGATACTACTGGAAGGATTCCTCTTTAAACCACATGTACATGCTTTTAATATTTTAATATCATTCATTAATCATAGTTCTATATTTAAATATAGTGTTATTATCTAAGCTATGTGTATATATTAATAAAATAAGCTATATTATATATAATATTTATCAATTATTTGGTATTAAATATGACTCGACTTCGAGTCAACTAGGTGGACCGCAAATGAATTAGGCCAGCCATATACATCAACTTCAAAGATTTTTCGAACCAAACATGTAATTTAATAGACCAAACCCAATCATTATTATTGATAGTTTTCAGCTTCACCCTGGTAAGTTTTTGGTAATGAATTTAAAATATTTAATAAAAATTATTATTTGTTTTTTCTAAAATGTAGTAATATGTTTGATCTGTTATTGATGTATTATTATGGTTAATAATCTGAATAAGCTTTTTATAGTCTACTCATAAATAATTATTTGTTTATGATGTACGTTACATAAAAAAGAATTTTTTCAAAGAATTACCCACGGATCTAGCTATTCTTTTTCCTTATGATATATTGTGAAACTAATGAAATAAAAAAATTAATAAAAGAAAAGAATATTAATTTTAGCAGCTAATCTGTTGTTGGTTCCTGCCAAAGCAATGTCCCGTTCAAGGAGTGTGGTGATTTCTTTATCAATGGAGCTAATTATTTTTTTGAGGAGTATGTTCTCAAAAAATTGGTAATTAGGGGATATAGACGCTAAATTTAAAGATGAAGAGCATACATGCTCATGGTTATGCCATCATCAACGGAAGTTTCCTTCCCATCCCAAAAGACAGTACATCTGCTGAGACAGCCCAAGTTGTACATCTTCAATTGTTTGAATTCAATGGAAAGAAGAAGACACGTACGCGTGGGCTGGAGGAGCAAAGCATTGAAATTTACAGGCTCCTTTGGAAGAACACCATGTCATGCCACCCAACAACATATGTACAGATTACATACTTCTCACCATCGCCAGTTTTCTTCCCCATCCCCTGTGCACGGCGTCACATCTCTGGTTGATTTGTTCATGTGTATGGATTGATGTGAGATGAGTAGTCTCTTGTGCAAGCTCCTTCGAAACCCATCCATTCCTCCCAGAGGTCCCAACTAGAGTCGTACATGCCCCCCATCTGGTCGTCATCCTCTCCCCAGGCCTGCATGGTGGTGGCGGTGGAGCTGTTCCCCTCCTCCTCCTCTGAGGCCCTCAGGTTGGTCATCACAATCTGTGCAGTAATCACAGAGATGGTCAGTGTTTTTGCGGATTTGGCGATAAAAGGTAATAATAATGTTCGACAAGTAGAAGCGACAAACTCACATCATAGGCTTCATTGATCCTGTGGAATTGAACCCGACAATTGCTTCCTTTGCACACATCTGGGTGATACTGCAATAAAGTAATCCCAGGTGAGAGATTCGACCAACGCATGAAAACCAGAAAAACCCCAATTGAACAACAATAAAATGCAAAGCAGGAAGAAGCTTTTCGTCACCAGCTTCTAACCAGAGACCATCGACAAAAGAAAAAAGGAAAAAAAAAGCCAGAGACTATTGCAATCGCAACCTGCAAGGCGAGATGCCTGAAAGCCTTCTTGACCTCCAACTCGGAAGCACCGGGTTGGATCCGCAACATCTTATACTGATCAGACAACCCAAAAGAAGAATGAGGGGGAGAGGTGGAAACACACACCACCCTCCCACACCCACCCATATTCCCCCCTTTCTTCGCCGTAAAACTGGCGGAAGAAGACCCACCGATTCTACCAGCGGAAGCAAAAGCCATCTACCAACTAACAAGCAACCCGAGGAGAAGGAAGAAGACCTAGGATTAGCAGAGAGGCCAGAGATTTGAGTGAAAGATGATGGGAAGATTTGGGGGAGCGGGGTGAGGAAAGGAGAGAAAGTTTGGTATAAATAGATTAAAAATTATAGGGGAGGACGGTGGATGACGTGGCGTAGCGGACGTGTTACGGTACTTATCCAGAATATGTCACCGTGCTTTTTTTTTTTTTTTTAGAAGTCACCGTTTTCCGTTTGCGTAAATATTTAAAATGATTTAAAAGATAATGTTGAATATGATTCAAATAAGAAATATTGCATACAAACGTCAATCAGAATTTTAAATCTGGTAAATATAAAGATATTATTACAACAAAATTGGTGCGATTCCCGAGCAACGAAAGGTATCGAAGGTGTGCCTGGTGACGTCGGATGGACGTGGCGAGCGAATCTGAGCCACGCGTTTCTGGAGATAAGGTCAGGGCATCGGCCATCAGAACGGTTGTGGATAATACTTGGGGTTTTGTATTATTTTTTCAAAGCATAAGTGAAAAAATAAAGATTTTTTTAAATGGAAAAATCTAAATTTTGGCAATTTTTTTAAATACTGGTAGAAAGGGCCCTACTTTTAATTATCGCATTACCAGAAAAAAGGACCCCATTTTTGTGGTCTTTTTCCACGTATCTTCTGATACATCCCTGTTCAGGTGGTTTATATAATTGTTTTTAAAATAAAAATGCGAGTTGATTTTTTCTCTCTTTATTTTCAAAATCACGGTTAGGTGGTGTTTTTGACCTGTGCCATGACCACCACGGGCTACACATCAAAAAGAAAAATGCCGATTAAAAGAATACCGATATACAACGAATACTTTTATGCAAGTAAAAATGAGAAATTTTTTTAGTAAGATTGAAAAATAACGGAACTAAAATAATAAAAACTATAATCAAGTATTTTTTGATGAGAAAAGTTGACTAACCCGAGAAATTATTTGAGTTGGATGTGGTAGATCTTGCAAAAAAAAAAAGATGATGGGACGTGAGTCCCGTGACCAGATGCACGTGCTTGATTCGTGACGATAAATTTGTTTTTTTTTTAATAAATGACGATAAATTTGTCAGATTGCATGCTTTTCATGTGATATGACCTTCGGAGGAGGTTTATTGGCCGGCCCTTCGGTCAACCTTCGGTGGTGGTTTACGGGAAACGTGGACGTAGGGGCTCCCACGACCCAAAACTCCAGATCTGTGGTGGCAAACGGACGAAGATTATTGTTGTTATTTACATGTCAAACGATGATTATTAGCAACAGTGAATATTCTTAAGATGGATTTTTTTATTTTAAATTTAAGTAAAAATATAAGTATTATAAAAAATAAATACTCTTACGAAGAAAAGTGCAGAGTGAAAAGATGAGTTGCTGCCACGTTTGATTTAAAAAATTTATATATACACTGCGAGTATACCAAATATCCATTTAAAAATAAAGATATAATAAATATGGAAAACATAGAGGTGACAGATTGAAAACCGAGAAGAACGTGAAAGAGAAAAAAAAAAAAAAAAAAAACGAAGGAAGGAAAAAAATGAATGAAAAAATTATTTACAAATATATTTTATGTGTATTTTATTTGTGTTTGTAGATTTATATTTATTTAAGATTCTAATTTTAGGAAATGATGACAATTGCAAGCAATCTTAACCGTCCAACTGTGTGAACTGCATTCAATCTCTATCGTCCGTAGATCGATGGTCTCCACTGGTTAAGTTCGAACGAAGAAATCAGATCTCTGCTCACAGACGCAAGGAAGAGAGGGAGAGGGAGAGACGACAACAACTAGGAGATGTGCTCCGACGGATGCTGCGTGTTCCTGGAGATCCTGTTCTCCATCCTCATCCCGCCTCTGGGCGTCTTCCTCCGCCACGGCTGCTGCAGCGTAAGTACCACCGCGAATACCACACCTTAGGCCAATCGATTCCGATCACCACCGTTTTGATGTTGCTGTTTTCCCACCAGCTGGAATTCTGCATCTGCCTGCTGCTGACGATCCTCGGCTACGTCCCAGGTGTGATCTACGCTATCTATGTCATCGTTACAGTCGACCCCGAGCGGGAGCGTTACCGCCGTGAGCACTGGCAGCCCGTCGCTTGATCGCCCTTTGTTCGTTTTCCTTTCTCTGGTCGTGCCTTCTATCGTTATTTAAGTATATGCTTTCTTGAATAAATTCTTATGGTTGATTATTTTGTGGAATTTTTAATTCATTTTCATTGAATTTTGAGAAATCTACCCTGAAGTGGAGATTTCTGGTCTGATATGGAACATTTGATCTGGCAATAATCCTATGGCTACACCATATACGTGCTCTTTTTAATTAATCTCTATGAGGTGATTTTCCCCAATTTATGTGTGATGAATCTCCCGTCGTTCACGTTCATCTGATTAGATAGGGCTTACTTTGGATGAATTTATATCAAATACATGTGAGATTCCTACCATCATGGCCTGTTAAGATTGAGTCTGATCCTTTTTCGAGGAATATGAATTTTTTCTTATTATGTCATTTTCATCGTTCATGTTTGCTTGTGGAAATTGCATACCTGAAAATCTTTTATTCTCATGTACCTCTTTTTCAAGGAAAAACTACTGCATTGGCTAGTGCATTTGGAGGTAGATTTGCTCATTTAGTGTTTAATCAGTGCCTTGTCAATTCTAACCATCCAGAAAGTTGGAGATTTGCAAATAGCAGGCTTCCTCACATAAATCTCGAGAACAGAATACACACCACGTGATAAATGACTTGGACCTTTATTTTTGTGATGATTCTTGGTTATTATTTGACACTTCATAGAAATTTGGCCTAGAAAGAACAACCAACATTATCATCCATGATTTTGGTGATAGGGAAATTGTTAAAGAATTTAGTTGATAACAGTAAGAAGTTTGTTTCTAGTAGTCTGACGGTTGCACTTATTACGATCAGGGTCATAAGATATGTAGAGAAATTTAACTTCTTTCTTCAAAAGCTGGAATGCTGGACACAGAAACCTTAAATGATAAACAGCTGAAGTCATTTGGTATAGTTTCTAGGTTTTGGTATTGAAATCTCTTTATCTTCTTAGCATATTGATTGCTTATCTTCACACTAACACAGACATGTAAGCTAATTCCTGAATTCTTATTGAAATTCTTCTTTTGCTGAAACAAACTAATACCTGAACTCTTGATTTTGGTAAAGGTTTAGGGTCTTTTCTCCGAAAACTGGACTCAGTAAACTTCAAATAATAAACATCCAAAGATTGTTTGCTGCAGTCTCTATTTTTTGGGATTAAAAACTCCATCTTCTAGGTATATATGAGTTGCCCACTGTCACAATTTATCTTTTTACCACTCATTGCACATAGCTCTCCATTTTTTGTAGGGTAATAAATGGACATAAAAATAGATAAAGATGTTTGTCAATTGATCGTAGATACTATCAAATGCATATAATTATCTTAAATTTATTTTAATCATAAATAGTCCTAAATAGTTAAATCACGATAGGTTAAACTTGATTTAAACATATCAGATTCAAGCGAGTTCCATAGTTTCAGATAAAATTGATAAGGCTAATCAGAGGATATATGGCAGTACATGGCGGACTTCGATATCAGCTCTTTTTAAAAATTTAAACATACCATCTAAAATATAAAAGCAAATTCTAATGGCAACCTTTTATAATAGTAATAGTTTTTCTTGAATTTGAATTTTAGTTTCCTTTCTTTTAAGTTTTTTTTTTGGATATTGGTGATGTTTTTGTTTATGCTTAAACCTAAGAGATCATTTTGTCTCTTCTTTAAGGTAAAGTCGAAGTGTAATTCTACTGACTACCATTGATAATTCCTATGAAATTGTTAATTAATAGGAGCAAGGTGAAGGCCATGCCATGTGCACAAGACGTGTGCTTCTGAAAGCATCGTAAAATGTACATATATCATAGACAAATTTGGAGTTTGTTTTTTTTGACGAAATCATCGATTAATTTGATAATAAAGTATGGTACATCAATTTTGAGATGTGGCAAATTTTAATGATACAAAGGAGTATAAATTACATCGATTAAGTGATTAACATCACAAAATAGACAAAATAAGGGCTACATATCTACAAAATACGAGAGAAAGATTATTACTCCAACGATGAGTCCCCTGAAATGGCCTGCGACGTTCCCGAGAAAAATCGCCTGCAATGTTCTTTCCAAATATTTTTCCTCCTGCAAAGGTAATGCATAAAATTAAAGAGTCCCAACTGATACGGCCACTGCTGCTGGATTTAAATAAGCATTGGTCGGTGAATGCTTCCATGCCGGTAAAATTTTAAAATAGTTGATTGTTCCCTATGTTAAACCAAAACAATAAATTTTTTTTTTAATCCTATTTTACCCTTTTACCTCCATGCCCTCGTCTCTTTCATTGTCTCCCCCACAACATGACGAAGGTGACGGAGAACATTGAATGTGTAGCCAACTTCAGGCTGTTACATTTCATACCAATGGCTTTATAATTTTGTAATCCGTAATTAAAAACTAACAGAAAAGAAAAGAATAAAAGAAAAGGAGAAGCTCATCGTTGAGCACCACCACCCCACTCAAGTATCACTGCTCCTCTTAAGTAACTAAAAGATTTAAGATTTAGGGTCTAAACTCAAGTGACTAAAGGGTTTATTCCTCAACCTTAAGAAGTTACAGATTTAGCGCCTCACATTTCTAATTCGCAAGAGAGAAAAAAAAATAAAAAATCCTAATTTGACGCACAAGTGCAGGATTTGCGGCTGAAAAGAGGTTGTCTGAATTAAAAAAAAAAAAAAGAAAAAGAAAAAAAATCACTTGCAGCGGTGAAGCGAAAATTTCTCCTAAAATATGCCTTGATTTCTAGAATATACAGAAGTTCTAAAACCTCAAAAAATATAACTAGAATATGTATAAGAGTATCCAAGTCAAAATAAGAGAAAAAGATCCACAAGCTATTATTTATAAGTCTACAGCTTACGGATAAGAAAGGAAAACGTGAGGAAGAAAAAAGAGGGGCATTTGATTTTTCTCTCTTGAGAATAAACACAGGTCATAATTTCAAAAAGCTTAGGGTGTATTTGATTAATCTTGCTCTACTTATGGTTACTGTAAAGAATTGTGAAGTTAAATTTAAATGATGAGTGACTAAATACGTAAGCATCCAACACTAATTGGGATAGACCTGTTGTTTCAATTATTGTTCACATGGTTTATTTTGTAATATTTGTTCAATGTTATCTACAAACAACTCCAAAACTGTTTTCAAAGTGAAATTACTTTTTTAATCTTTCACTTTCTAATCTCATGTTTTTAGTCTGGTCATCGTTCACCGTACAATATCTAAATTATAAATATAAAACGAGCACAATAAGTTATACACAAGAAAGGTAAGATTAAAAATTTAACAAGAATTAGAGAACTTAAACTAATGCTACACTCACACAACTAAGCTACAATGTAATTTCACTTTTGTGTACCTAGAAAATGGTAGAAAATATCGAAAAAAAAATGATAATTTTTTTTTATTATCATTTTTTAGATGTATATGCATCAAATGAATTTTTAAAGGATTCTACCATTTTCTATTGATATATAAAAAAAAATTTGTTTTATTTTTAATATTTTGATCTCTGAAATTGATAAAAAAATAAAGAAAAATAAAATATAAATTATCAAAGAATACATTAGCAGCATGTAATTTTGATATAGAATTGTTTATATCCTTAGTATATAAGAATTGATATTACGAGAGATACGTAGAATAATAAAGATGTATAAAATGTATTTTATGTTGTAATTATCATCATAAATAACTATATCTTATATTATTTATGACAAAATTTGTTATTTTTTATCTTGTAGAAAAATACAAAAAATATTTTATTTATCAATTTTAACATTTTTTATTTTATAAATAAATATATATATATTACATTCTATGATTTTTTATCATTTTTTATTTTATGTACAAACACACGTATTTCAAATTTCATTGTTTTCTATTTTATATATAAATATTTTAATTTTCTATTAATTTTTTATTACTTATTATTATTATTTTTATCATTTTTCAAGTACACAGGTACCTGTAAAACTTTGAGACTCAAATTTGACAACCAAATACAACTTGATACCGTTAGACCAATGGTCGTCAAAACCGCACACTCTTGTTGTACAAAAGTGTCTAGCTAGATGTTGACGAGAAAAATTATATTTATTATTTAGTTAATTGATCGATAGTATAATTTGTTATATATCAAAGTTTTAATCTAATTTAAGTAATATGTGTTATTATTTTTATAGTCAAAGATTAAATTTTAGAAAAATTGATGAAAATTACTTTTGACAAGACACGTTCTATATATTATAACATGACACGGATGATATTTCTGTATGATGCCGGATGCGATGCAATAATACGATTTATGATTTGGTGATGATGATATAAAATGTAGAGGAAGAGTTTTATTTTCAGAAGTGCTTGATATTTAAAAGAAAATAAAAAATTTGTAACTTTCTTTTAATATTAAGGTAAAAAATTCAATCAAACCCACGCCAGTGGAAGTTTTTTAGGACACACTTCCTTGTGTAAAAAAATTTATAACTTAGACAGACATATAAAAGCATATGCGGGAATCGTAAAAAATATTTATAGGTCTCTTTTTCTAATTATTTTGTTTATTTTCTAACATAGTGAGATCAAAAAAACAAAAGAAACCAGAAGTTGTTTTTCCTAAAGGCACAGTTAAGAAATTTTCTAGTAAATCTCTCCCAACGCAAGAAATTAAAATATCAAAGATACAGAGCACTTAGTAATAGAGGATGAGATTAGTCCCAAATATATAAAAGTTAAATATTAAAAGTAATCTCTCCCTCATTAGACGTTGCTAGTTCGAAATTAACCGATATAAGTCCAAAAGAATTACACAAAGGTTAAGGGTAGGACCCCACCACCTATAATAAAATAAGGGTGTGAAAAGGAATTGGAGCAACAATATAACAGTAAAGATAAGAAAGTTGGTGATTTACAAATGAAGTGTAAGTAAGCATGAAAAAAAAAAATATAATTCGATCCAAATTATAATATAATCTTACACAAAGATTATAACCAAAAAAGCAATCTTTATTTTTTTTATGATAATAATATAATTATTTGAACTAAAACCTTGTCCATGACGGTATGATGAATCACCACCAACTACGCTTTCTCATTAATATATATAAAATAAATCCTCCATTGTGGTGGAGTAGGTATGAGAAGGGAAATGGTATCCGCCAGCTCAAATTTTCCACGGCGAGCCGCCGGAGAACAGAGAAGCCGACGACGTCGGTTGCATCAATTGAAGGCAGCCCCGTTCTTGTTGGTGCAGAAGAAAACAAGCATATCATGAGGTCACCAAAATGTCTTGATGGTTACACTTGCAAGGGTTATTAATTTCAGATCAATCAAACCCGAAAGAAAAGGAGATGAGCATCGCTGCCCTGGTCTACGAACATTAAAATTGATGGAAGAGTTTGCGGAATTTGTCCATGTGTTGCTCCTGCAGAGCGATGGCGAGGGACAGGCTGCCGTCGTTGCTTGGGCTCGGCAACACGAAGGCCAGACCCTCGTAGGCGATCCCACCCGGACCCATGAAGATCGGCCTCCCCCACCCGAAATCCGCGTCGTGAATGGGCAACCTCGCCCAGCTGGTGATCCCAAGGTTGGGGCACCGGAACGTGTGCGCCCCCCTCACCAACTTCGACAGGTCCGGCTGCAACTCCAGGTAGTCCAGCGCCGACCTCAGGTACCCGTCGTCCATCCTTCCCAACGCGTCCTGTATCTTCCCAGCCGCGCACGCCACGCCGCCGTCCGCCAGCTCCCCCGCCTCCGACATCGGCGTTGTGGTGAAGATGACGTTGCCAAAATACGCTGGGGGAAGCGGTGGACGTAGCCGGGCACGCCCGTCGGTGGCGATGTAGAGTTTGGTCCACTGGTGGTCGGGGAGACCACGCGCCTGGCTGACGCACCGCCAGACGTGGCCGGCCAGCAATGAATAGGAGCTCAGCTTCCGGTGGCCCTTGGCCTTGAGCGTCTCTACCTGGCCTGCCGTGATCTTCAGCATGGCGACGGTCATCGGTGGAGGCTTCTCGTTCGGATGCTGCGGGATCTCTATCGAAGGTGGGGGTTGGTACTCCACGTGGGGGAACACAGGTTTGGGTGGATCCCTCGCACGGAGGAG
This sequence comes from Cymodocea nodosa, assembly GCA_036874045.1. NCBI lineage: Eukaryota > Viridiplantae > Streptophyta > Magnoliopsida > Alismatales > Cymodoceaceae > Cymodocea > Cymodocea nodosa. The sequence goes on along the minus strand of CM072339.1, from coordinate 19,374,322 downwards.
GCTCCGGTCGATGAAGGGTGGGATGGCGACGTCGAGACCACGAGCAACATCGGACCAGGAGTTGATGAAGTGCAGTCCGGAGAACCCATCGGCCACATGGTGCTGCATTCCCACCCCCAGCGACACGCCACCGCACCTGAACCTAGTGACCTGAATTGAAGACCCCAACAACAACCTAATTAATGACCACGATTAACAACTCCGTGCGTGGAGGACCAGGAGACACATGCACACACCTGAAGGACCAGGAGGGGGAAGCCAGAGATGTCTTCGGTGTAATTGACCTTGGGGATGAGCTGCTTCAACTCCATGGTCGGCGCGAAGTCCCCGTAGTCATCGACCACTCCGTCGGCGTCGGCCTCGACGAAAAGAACCCCTTCTCCGTTGCAGTTGATCTCTATACGACCATCCTCGTCCCTCCGCAACCTCCCGGCCATGGGGTAGAACGGCACAAGCGCCTTGGCGAGGGCGTCCTTGAGCACCCGAGTGTCGAAAAAGTTTGCCGAGCCGTCGGGACGGTAGAAGTACACGCTGGGGGTGTGGAACCTTGGAACCACCAGATCGACATTGGCGTTCCACAGGCCCACCTGCGGCGTCGGCGACGCCGGCTGCACCATGGTGGATTCCTTCACCTTGATCACAAGCGTCTTCATTGCTGCCTCTCGGGCCCAACTCGATCGATCTGCACAAAGTTGAGCTTTTCAGCCACCTCTCCACGATGGTCCACCGCGTCATAATCATTCCGATTGACGACAACCAAGTTTTCACGATATTGTCTCTTTTACGTTAATAATATTTTCGTTCTTCTTCCTTGGCGACAACCATTAATGAAAGAAGAGAAGATAATTTATGATACCAAACACACCAACTAACCCAATAATGGAACAGAACTTGGTGGAAGTTGAGAGAAAATTACTGATTATTTGGCTACCTTAATTAATTACCAGAAAGAAATCGAGATGTGGGTATATATATATATTGTCCATATGTGTGAAAAATAACAATTTACGCGAACCATCCTTTACGTGATAGGCCGACCACCCATGAGTTATTTATTAGATGATGACAAGTGTTCTACGACTCCCTCATTCCCAGACGGTGTTGTAGGCCACCAACCATGAACATGCAGCAGGTGTGTCAGCTCATCATAATTTATTCGATAATGGTATGCTGTCTTTTCATATTTGAACTTCAAATTTCTACTAGTTTAAACATCTACAATTATTTATGTCTAACTTCTTGTCTCTTTAGGTGGAACCTTCCGTTACAAGTCAAAGGAGTCATCAATCTTGTAGACAAATAAACATATAACTCCAATGGCCAACACGCGTTCTTCGTGATACGCAAGTCACACGTCATTCATACGCCACTCAATGACCACATGGCTAACCATCCAAAACAACCCTCCAGCCACCCACAACTATTTGCTTACAAACCAAAGTTAATGGTCTCTCTAATTTTCTCATAATAATATATAAGAGCAGATGCTGCTCAAACGCAAGGCAAATAAGCAATGGGGTAAAACAGATCTGACTATGGGCGGCAAGATCTGTCACTCCCAAATACAGATTCAAGCGCCAAACCACAAGAAAAGATGTGGTAACCAATCTCAAACTTAATTAAAAAAAAAAAAAAACAGAATCTCATTCCTTAAAATCTCTGACGCAAGGGGACACAATCAGCAGCAGACAGAGTCTTAATTAATTCTTAAAACATATTTCCAAATTAGCAATAGAACCGATCATTAATTACCTTTACAAAAATGGCTGCTCGCTTCTCCTCCGATTCACACCTTCCTCTCTATCCCTTCGACGAGAAAAGTGCCACAGATCAATGACGGGCGAGGAAGAAGAAGAAGAAGAAGGAGGAGGAGGAGGAGGAGGAGGAGAACATGAAGAGGATACAACCACAGCAGAGGAATGGATTCAAACGAGTGTCCAATCCCTGGAGGGGAACGGTGGCGGACGATTAGGTTTTATAGACGGAGGGAGAGAGAGTTGGTGAGTGACACGTAACGTCGCATGTAACTGCGAAAGTACCGGGAAAGGGGGTGTAACCGTTGGTAGCAGGTCGCTCACCTAACCCATCCGGTTTAGCCGGTTTTCAGTGGGGGCTCAGTCGTTGCGAGGCCATGGCGGTGGGTGCACCAACCTTTTCGACGTCGACGTGTCTTGCCACCGAGAAAATTGTCTGGGACTGTCACCGCTGTAGCAGGTAAATGCATCATAGTTTTCTTTTTCTTTTTCTTTTTTTAAAAAAAAGGGAAAACAAAGCACCACTGCTTTTCCCAAGGAGAGAAAATGATATCCCATATATTTACATTTTGATATATTATAAATATCCTTTTTAAGATCAACATATAAGATAACGCTCCGACGGTAGAAAGGAAAAATATGTCTGTCCATCCCTGAAAACCTGAAAACAAGAAGGAAAAGAGACTGTTAAAATAAAATTCAAAGAGAACTAATTTTCTTCCTTTTTATCCACTACATCAGTCCATTCATTAACCATAGGTTCTTCGAAAATTTGAGTAGAACCGGATTGAATAAACAGTCGAGGATCTCTTGCTGCTAGACCGGCCACCTCTTTGCTTCGGCTGAGGAATTAAAATTGGTCCACCTCTTCAAATGAAGTTGAGAAGTCCTTGAGTAGTTCCACCAAAAACTCTCCATCATCCTTTCTTTTTCCTCGTTCTTTTTCTTTGGAGAAGACATGCAATGAACACCTATGTATATATACATATATATATATATCGAGAGAGGGAGAGCTGGGTACATTTTTAATCAATGTTGTTGTTCTTCCAGCCTGTGTGGGTGTTTACATTTCTTTTTTCTTTTATAAGATGAATGTGCAGCAATTACGTGTTTGATGAGAACTGGGTCCTCAGGTACTTTTTGTAGACAAAGCTTTCGTCCACTTGCTAATGATGATGATTTTTGTATTTTTAGTCCATGCTTCGAACATCAACAGGGGTTGTGTGGATAATCTTCACTCCATTTGATTTGACGAGGGGCCGACAGTTTACATCGGCCACCAACTAACCCTTCACCCTAATTGGTTAATCAACTCCTCAGGTTTGACTGGTTTAAACCTTAACTTTTTAAATTCTAAGTACTAACCAAATAACACCATTGATTCGGCCAGAGCAGCTGCTCCAGCCGTCCAGGTTGCCCTTCACTTGTAGGGAAACACTGCCACCCTTGCGAGGACAGCAGGGCGTGATAGGCCTAGCGAGTGGGCCGACCCCCTGGAGCTGGCCCATGTGAAACGGGCCGTGTGGTGCTGACCACGTAGTCACCACCCGACTGCACTAAAAGATTAACCTGCCCTGTACGTACGTGTTCACCGTTAACAAAACCACGTAGAATTCGCTTATCCTTGACAACTCTCATCTACCATTCTTAACTATAAATATTTCAGTAAATGTGGCATTACAATGCACTTATCAAATCCTAAACCTCATCTCTCTTCTTCCCTAACTCACCTCTCTAACTTAAGCGTTAGAGGAGGCCTGATCAACCATCAACTGTAACCAAAATAATCGTCACATCCATATCCAACCAGGTAGAAAATCTAAAATTCATATCACAAATCCAAATCTGACCGACAGGTTTCCAAACACATACATCTATCCACAAACTTACAAAAGCTGCCACTACGGTCGCATAACAACCAGCGAGACCTCTCTTACATACGCATTGCTTGGAAGATCTTTTGAAGTACCTGAAAAAAAAGAAATGACGTCTAATAAGTAATCTGCTGATGGTACATAAAAAACAGAAAGTACGTAATGCATGTTATAACATACGAAGGTTAGCAAGTCAAAATAAAAATATATACGTGTTAAAAGGAAATACAATAACAAATAAACATACGTTAACACATGTCATATCAAAAGTCATATGTCACAATTATTTTATACGTTTCTATAATCACAGCATCTACTTATGACTAGATTTTTAAAGGTCACACTTAATCCTGTGATATAGCCTAAAGGTTTATTAGTTTCGTAATCATGTGTACGACAACATAGTTTGATTCATTGTAGTCGAATTATATATTATAAGTTACACGTAAAAATGCATAAACTACAATCAATGCATTTCTCAAAATTAAATAATTACATGCTCGGCAATAATATGAGCCTCTCCGTTAATAAGTCATTCATGCAAAATGCACCGAAATTCCTTAAGAAATGTGCATAACAAATAAAATGATTGTTTCATGTAAACAAAATGCGTGTTGATCAATTAGCAATTACTATAAATAAAATGACAACAGGATGCTTAACAATAATCGATAAAATATTATTTTTAAACTAAGTAACAAAAAACTTACTATAAAGACTAAATCATAATTTTTTCAAAATCTCCTCCTCCTCCTCCTGTGCTCCTCTTCTTCTCCTCTTCCCCCTCTTCACGTTCCCCCCTTTCTCTCTCTCGAAAGTTCACCGTCCCAAACGTATACAAGGGACCATTTCCCTTTTTTTAGGTACAATTCACTTAAAAAAAAACCCTAAACTTAATTTAATGACATACAAGTCCAAGTATTTACAACCTTCTCCCTTTTCTTCAAGTTGTTACAAAATGTCTCGCGTTGTAGATGATGTGGAAGAATCTGAACTTTTACTTGTGGTATTTTATTCTTTTTATCATCAAAATCAGATAAAATCAAATATTTTATTCTTGTGGTTTTTCTTTTCCGATCATACGTGATCTTTACGTTTATCGATGTTAAAATCAAATATTTTAATCAACGAGGGTTGCATCTCATACACCTACCATTGACGAAGAATACATCTCCATCTCTCCACGGATATGTTTGGGGAGGAGTCGGTGGATCCTTAATTTACTGTTTATTTGTACACTTAAAATTTTGTAGAATTAATTTTGTTAGAATTAAATTTTTAAAATTTATCTAATATAAAAATCTGTATATTTTTATACTAATATAATCGGTAAGCGATGAAATTTAAAACTTGTGTGTTGATGTACAGGCAGAATTCAAATTAAGTGATAGAAGTCAAATCACTTAATAATGGTGTTCAACTTGTATATAAATATAATTAAGTAAATCAATTATATAGCACAAACTTTTTATCATTATGTAACAATGGAACTTAGGCCATATAAAAATGTAGTGAAAACAATTTCAAATAAATAGATCTTGATAAGTTTAAATAGTAATATGTTCAAATACATTATAATGCTTATAAACACCAATAAAATCTAATTTTTTAAATGTTTTATTACAGGTAACATAAATTTCACATCATAAATTTCGAGTATCTCGTGCAAACTTCATAATGTTTTTATGTATTTTATCTACTATTTATTTCTTTACTTCTTGAGTATTTGTAATAGTATTTGAAAATTTTGATTCCCTTTCCTTCTCTCGAGAAGCCTTTTGTTCGTTAGCAACCTTTCTTGTAATTCATATTCAAAATCTTTATGTAAATCCATTCTATCCATTTTATGAATAAAATTTAAAAAAACTAACATAATTTTTACTTGAGTTTTAAAAAGAAATAGTATATAATCCTACAATATTGAAAAATGATATTTTATTATTCTAAATGATCACTCGATGATCATCCTCAATTGTGAATATTTGTAATTGAAATTTTTTATTATATTGGTGGGAAATCAGTTAACATCATAGTTGTTAAAATAGTTATTCAAATTACCATCTAATAGTTAAACTATGAGAAGATTTAACTTGTTGTATGTTATTCAAAACTTTGATTATGATGTTTATATTGCAGATTTGTAGATTACCATTTTATAAATTGATTTTAAGATAAGGAAATTGAAATGGATGTACTGAATGATGTATTCAACTTGACAACATGATAAATTGCGAAGAACAAAGATGAAAATTGAATTCTATGGAGTTTCCATAATCAAATAATGAGAATGAACAAAAAGGAGAATCATATGTGCATGTGAAAAATTAATGTATCAAAAGATTAAGTGCACAACTTTTTGAAACTAAGATTTGTGGCGATTCAACTCTTGGAAGGAGAAAGTGTAAAGACAATTCTAGAGTAATTTGTAAGGAGACATCAGGAGTTTACATTAAGGTTTGAACTTATTTTTCTGTTCTCTTATGAATAATTCAATAAGTTTTTATCTAATAAAAACCCAAATCATCGAGGTGTGGTAAGTCAAATTTGATGATTTAAGAAAAGGGTGAGGTTGGTGTCTCATCTAAACAAGGTAGTTGCCTTGTTGACATATAGTTGGTGCCTTGTGTTGTGCACAGAGTAGTGTTTTGTACATTGTGGTTAAGTGTGTAACCAGAAAACACCATTGTAAGAGTTTGTGAACTTTAGTAAAGGTTGATATTGAGTTTTAAAAAATATCGTGTTAGTGAAATTCTCAAGGTTAGGGTTTTAAAGAACGAACTAGCTTGTTTCAGTGAACTACTATAAAAATTCTTCTATATTCTTTGTTATTTTTATTTCTATAGTATTATTGTTATTGTGATAATTGTGAACTAATAAAAATAAAATTGATAACTCTAATATAAAATTGATAGAAATTTTATTAAACTCACTATTCACACCCTTTGGTAAGTTTTGATTCAATAACAATATATTTGATCATGTGAAATCAATGCTAAATTTATATACAAACAAATGTATAAAGTATATTTGGTAAAACAACAAAACCATTACATCGAGTCATTATATTTGGTAACTCATGCATCAATAAGTAATCTTTTTTATTTTCCAAGAACATAAACAAACTTTATATCAAAAATATAAATTACTAATATAATTTGTGATAACTTACATTTTATATTCTTAAACCTTGTAATTTCATCACTAGTAATTATTATTTTGATGTGTATGTTACCAATAAGACCAATATAATCTTGAAATATGGAGAGAGAAAAAAAACATTAAAAATGAAAGAATTATATCATATAATAAAATGGAAGAATAAGTCTTTACAAAAAAAAGATCCTGAAATACAAATACACACTAAAGTCGTTTTTAATTCTAGATAGAGTAGTTGAATGAGGTTTTTCTAAAAATGTATGACTCAATTTCCAATTAAGATTGAAGGTTGTGGAAGTTAAGAGAGAACTTGCGTACTTAGATATTCTAATTCCGAATACACAAACATTAGTCTTTTTTGGAATTCATTTCCATCATCATATTTAATTGTAAGAAATTCTAGGTACATAAAATCTCTCTTAACTACTACAGCATTCAATCTTAATTTGAAGCATTCAATGTCAAAGAAAAAAGAAGAAGAATAAGAAAGAAATAAAAGTTGAGTGTGTTGCTCTTAGTTTTTTCATTTATAATATTGATGAAATTGAAACTTTAGACAACTCGATCGATCGAGAGAATGAAATTGGTTAGAAGAGATAAAATTAGGTGCAAGAATTTACGGAAGGAATTACCATCGATTTCTCTCCTCTTTATTGAGACCTCTCTTTTTTTATTTTTTTCTATTGGATCCTTTGGTTTACGCGTAATGCTAAATTAATTAGATATAGGATCTGGGTAGAGGGAGAGCCTGGCTCGTCCATTAAGGTGAGACGGGGTATTATGACCACACGATCGTCACACAGTTATATTTGGCATTATAAATGCAATAAATACCACTTATGTCATGATTATATCACGAACGTCCATTCACCCTTTTTTTTTTTTTAATCTACCGTGAACACGATTGACCTGTTATTGGGTTGGTCTGCCGTCACGTATTTTATTGAAATAAATACGTCGAAAAGATTCCATCGGTAATCACCGTCGGTGCACGGAGGCCGTCATTCTCGTTACATGAATTAAGCAGATTAAAGAAATGAAAATGAATCAATAGGATGTCCCTTGCATCCTTCAAACATCAAACATAACATTAAATAAAGAGATACCAGCTGTGTATATATATCAGGTGCTTAAGGAAGGTTTAGTGCACACAAGAATTCATGTAAATAAAATAAAAGTTTAAATTTTTTTATTATAAGTTGTTAATGTATCTATCAATCGATGCAAAGAAATTTTACACATTTTAGTTCATATAAAACCTTTATTTTACATTTATGCCAAAAACTTTACCACCTCACGCACATGATTTTGCCTTTGCGCTTGCCCTCCCTTGCACTTGTACTTGCACTCACCTTCCCTTATGTTTGCATTCACACTTTCTCTTGCGCTTGTCATCATGCTTATGTTCGTAGCCGTCGTGCTTGCGCTTGCAATCGCCATCGCGCTCGTAGTAGCTCTTGCACTCACCGTCATGTTCATAGTCACCCTTGCACTTGTCGTCGTGCTCGCCCTCACGCTTGCTGTCATGCTCGCCACCGTGCTCGGCTCACAGTTGCCCTCGTTGTCGTGCTCGCCACCATGCTCGCGCTTGTAGTGGCCCTTATGCTCACCGTCACGCTTGCAGTCACCCTCGCACTCGTCATCCTGCTCGCCATGGCCCTCGCGCTCATAGTGGCCCTTGCCCTTGTGCTCACCATTGTGCTCATAAATATTAAATTAATTAAGTAATTAACTAATAATATTGAAAAATTAATTAAATTAAGTAATTTCATTTAATTAAATACTTACAATATAATAATAATAATAATAATATTTGTTTAACATAAGTTTCAGATTAACGTATCAATTACATAATTTTAGGTAATATTTATAATTTATTTCATTGATTTTTTAATTTTTGAACATTCTAATGTGCACTGAATTTTTATGGAAATTTTAAATTTTTGAATTTTTCGATATGTGTAATAAATTTTTACAAAAATTCTGACATTTCATACATTTCATTTATTTTCTTTTTAAATTTTTTATTTTCTTTTTGTCTGAACTTTCTGATGTACGCTAACGGCCCTTAAGTCGTTGCAATGCAATCGAGTGAAGCAGGTCATGACATAATAAAAAATATGGAGTCATTTTGATTCATGGCGCTGGGTGATACATGTACGAGGCTTGTGTATAATATTATGCCCCCACCCAAAGAAGGCACACACAACGACAATGGCAAAAGCCCTTTTTTTTCTTTCTTCACACGTTTGATACAATTAATTATATTGATACGAAGATTAATCATGCTTGGGACACCAACTTTGTTGACTCAACCTCTTGTCACTTTCTCTTTAATTTCGTGACGATGATGCTTGACGCCAACCAAGTGACTCGATCTGGGTTAGTCCTACTTCTACCTGACTTGTTGGCCTTTTTCGGGAGCGAGTGAGTTTTCCACCGCCTCACTCGCAAGATGTTCTCGTTTTCACACTCGCTTTACGTTCATCGCACGATGGAGGTGTAAAATATTTCTATTTCAAGATCAACTGGTGATAGTCAATAAAGATATCTATCGTGTATTGACTCAAATTTTATTTTTGTACTCGTTAATATAAGATTTTTCACATTCTTCTTTACTTGTAATTTATTTTTAAATGTATAAGTGTCTCTTGTAAATAAATATGTATAGATTTACCTTATTAACACGTGAAATAATGATTCAAAAATTCATCTTATGCTGACTAGAATTCTATTTCTGTAATCTTCTACGTGAGACTTTTCACAGGAGGATACCATAAAATTTAACCCATTCATGGATTAATTAAGTGGATCTTATCATGACTTGTGTTCTTCTACCGGCCACCCATGCAAGGGATAAATCATCCGAATCGGTCTAATTAAAATGAGGACACGAGAGATTCATAAATTTTTATTTACTTCACAATCTTTCTTTTCCTTTCTCTTATTTTTAGGCGTCCCCCATACTCAGGTATCACTCTTCTTTTGTTTGATGGGTGGGTCTTGTGTTTTTGTTTCCTTTTTCTTTTCTAGGTTATTCCTCTATTTATTGAAAGAACACCACAACAAAGAGGCTTCTTAATTCTACTGACGAGTCTGACTTATTAGGAATTACATGATCTGAAGGATAGGGATGAAATTCTGAAACATAGCATCATCTAAAATAATTGTAAATCCATTTTTAGCTACGTAGCATTTGCGTTAGAGATTCTTGGTCATACGGAATAATGAAGGTTTGATTAGTTGTGAAAAATAAATGAAAAGAAACCAAAAAATGAAAAGAGAGTGAAAGAATAAACCCAAACCCAATAATCATCGAGTAATCAAACACGTTGTTCATTGTTAAGCTTTACTTGAAAAGCCGATTAAATAAAGGATGAAAGCACACTCAAATCTCTGGTAGTCAAGTAATCTATGGGTATCATGCGTTGCCAAGCATGAATGATAGAATGCTCATGTAAAAGTAGTTAAAAGACGGGCGCCAAGAAAGAAAGAGTCTTGCTTCTATGGCCTTAGTTGCCCACACTACTATCAATAATCGCTTGAAACTGATAAGCAAGTAACAAACGGGTTGGTAGGTAGGTTGATTTTCCAACATCGCTCGTCACCGACCGCCAAAGTTGCCCCCAAAACCATGAGTCCACTTGATCCTCCGCGCCCACCCGTTTCTGTTTCTGGTCATGATCTTAAAATTGTGCGTGCTCAAACCCAACAAGCAGCCTGTGCCCCCAGATCGATGCTAGTGGTGTTGCCAATTAGTAGGATAGACTAAGCACGCATGGTGGGTTAGGCCGATTCCATGCCGGTCTGGCCTAGCACGGTTAAATCGTGCCAATCAATAGCCTGGCATGGTCCACGCCAGACCGTGCTGGGCTATTATTCGTTGAAATTGTGCCATGTCGGCATGACACGGTGCAGCCCAGCCCGATCTGCCCTTGCACACCCGAAGTTGTAGACGTGGAGCGGTGTAGGAAGGAAGACCGACTCGTCGTCAGACTTTGAGACTCGTCGATCATCGCCTGGTTCAAGTCTTTAACTTTCGAAACTCGTTGCCACTCGTCGGCACGGTCCACGAAGCCTCGTAGGTCCGACTCAAACAATTTATATTCAGGCACATGAGTCGATCAAAGCAAGCCTAATGACAGGTAAGAGAGGCCAAATGGTTAAAATTAAACCAGCGGATGCTCATTCAAAATCCATAAATAAAAATGATCCTATAATTGCACAATCACCACAAATCATATTTCATTCAAATATCAAAAGTACGCACAAATTATAAATTTGCAATCTTCTTCAAAACTTCAGTCTTTGCAAAATCACTCTCAAATCTTCTCTTCTTTAGTCTTTAATTTCTTACTTTAGATGTCTTCTTTCTGATCTCAAGTCTTATTTAGTTGTTATTCTCTTCTTTCTAATCGTGTGTTGTAGTTGTTTTTACAATTATAATGACTCAGAAATTTAACAACGAAGATACAATTTTTGGATACGAGCCGCAAATAACATAATTTATGCACAAACAATAGTAAGATCATATAGAGCATCATCGTCAACTGCAATCGCAAGTAAATCTCGAAGAAGAGTTTTTAATATGGTCAAAATTCACAATAAACATGAAAATCATGGAAGATAGTACTATGATAGAGAGAGTGTATTGTAACATCTACAATATTGATTTTTCTTGTAAATGTTTAGGTGATACTGATAATTTAAATAGACATTTAGCTAATTATAAAAATTAAGAGAAAAATAAAAATAAACAAACTTAACTTAGTTTCACTCTTAAGGGTATCATTTCTTTTTGGTAATATGATTCTAAAAAGGTTAGAGAATTTCATACTAGATTTGTTGTTGTTAATAATTTACCAATAAACTTTAGTGATAATCCACATTTCAATGAATATATTAAAGAAGTATATTATCCACAATATAAACATTTATTTAGGAATACAACTAGACATGATATTATTGATTATTTTTATATAATTAGAGAAGAATTTATTAATGTTATAGGTTTTATAAATACTTGCATTGCTTGTACATTTAGATATTTGAAAGGGTAAAAAAAAAGGTTGAATATATTGTTATTATTGTACATTTTATTGATAATAATTAGATATTATAAAAAAAATAATACGATTTATGAAGATTGTTTATCCTCATACTATTGAAGATATTTTTTTAGAAATTATGGAAAATTTTGATTTATTTTGTATTAAAGAAAAAATAATTAGTATTACTTTTGATAATGTTTCAAATAATATTACAATAATTCTTATATTTAAAAGTAGACTAAGCTCACCAAATGATTTTGATTTATTTTATCAAAAATGTATGTGTCACATAATTATTCTTATAGTTCAAGTTGATATCATAGAAATTAAAAATTACATAGAAAATATTAGATCAACATTGTTTTATATTACAAGTACTGGTAGAAGACAAGAAGAGTTTGATTATGTGTGATTCATTTAGATTGCTTCATAAAAAAATTATTCTTAATGTTCCTTATAGATGAAATTCTTTATTTTTGATGTTAAGTAGTTATTTTCCTTATAAATAACTTATAGTGACTTATTATAATCGTAGTGTAAGTGATTATAGTAAAAGATTAAATGAAAATGACTTTCAAATAATTAATTATTTTATTGAATTTTTAAAATCATTTCATGATGTAATGGTAAAATTATCTGAAATATTTTTTTCAACTTCTATTCTAAAATAATAGTAAAATTTTTTGATAGATTATGTGTACTTGATGATGTAAAGTTGAGATAGTTAATTCTGTCAGAGGTACATAATTTTAGTTATTCTATGTACATTAGTGACATCAAGATGTATATAGACTTGAAGGGCAACTTCTAGTGGAACCAAATGAAGAGAGACATTGCTAATTTTATCATCTATTGCTTGACTTGTTAGTAAGTCAAAGTTAAGCACCAAAGACCATCTATTCTACTCCAACCTTTACCTATTCTAGAGTGGAAATGGAAGCATATTACTATAGAGTTTGTAATTGTATTGCTAGACTATGCAAGGCAATGTCACTATTTAGGTGATTATTGATCAATTAACTAAGTCTGCACACTTCTTAGCTTGTAGAGTTGGGTTGACATTAAGCAAGATGATAGAACTTTATGTTGAGGAGATAGTAAGGCTTCATGGAGTGCCTATTACTACCTCTTTATCTACTCATGAACTTCATGTTTCTCCCTCTTTTCATCAAACCGGTGAGCATAGTTATAGCTAAATTAAATAATAGAATATATGAACAGATTTGATATTGTGGCCTAATTAATTATTACAATTTACATTTTTATTGTGATAGAATTACATACCTTATTTTATTATATTGATTTGACTACAATCTTCCTATTTTATGTTAGTTATGTCATTATTTTGTTTTTAGACTTATAGTAAATTATCTTACCAAACTTTAGCTCATGCGTTACTATTATTGGTTTTTTTAGGATACTTGATAGACCCTTAGGATGAACGTGAGTATGATAGGTCATGTTATCAACTATTATGGTAGCATTTTTGAAATTAAACATGATGAAATTTGTGATTTATACCTCATTTTGTGTAATTCTAATTAAGGTTAGATTGTAATGAAATTTTCACTTTTCCACTACAAATATTAATTTGTGAAACTTTGGTTTTAGTATTATCATCTATTTTTTATTGTTATATTTTTTTTAGTAAGTACCAATCTTATAATATTAAATAGGAGAGTTTTTCACGTGCCTTTTTTATTTAAGCATAATTTCTTCTCTTTAATATTACGACATTATTTTTTTTGAGGTGTGACAACCAGTTCCGTAAAGAAAAAGAAAAGAAAGAAAGGAAGAAAAGGAAAACTAGGTCTATTAGATTAGGTTAGAATGGAGTAGCTCATGTACTAAAAAAAAGTGAAAAGATAATGAATTGTGAAATAGACTTAAATTAAATGGTGAAGCCCAAATCATCAAAATGCCTTCATGAGTCTCAAATGGCCAAAACACTCTCATGAGCCTGAATGACCAAAGTACTCTCATGATAATGAATTGTGAAATAGGCTTAAATTAAATGGTGAAGCTCAAATCGCCAAAATGCCTTCATGAGTCTCAAATGGGCAAAACACCCTCATGAGCCTAAATGACCAAAGTACCCTCCTAAGTCCCAAATGACCTAAATGACAAGCTCTCAAATTATCAAAACACCTTTATGAACTCCAAAATACCTAAATGCCCCCCTTTTTGAATCCCAAATTACCAAAACCACCCACATGGGTTCCTAAATCCCTAAAATATCCATATGGACCTTAAATTTCCAAAATACCCACATGGGCTCCCAAACTACCAAATTCATCTTTGTTCATTCTTAAACTATTGAAATGCCTATGTGCACAATTCAATTACCAAATTACCTAAACACTCCCAATTCAAGTCAAAATGATCGAAATGTCCCTACATGTGACAAAATGTAAAAATATTCATAAATATAAGTTTAAACTATCTAAAATAAAAAAACACTTAGCTACAAGCCTAAATTATCTAAAATGTTAAGTACTCTCTAAAATAAGCATAAATTCTCTTTCATATTATTTCATTGTAATTTTGAATTGTGCAACATTTTCATGGTCTCTTCATATGAGTAATGAATTTATATATATCTATACTATATGCACTTGATGCAATTGATATAATATAAATGAGATATTTTTCTTCGAAAAATGTAAAATAAAAAATTACTAGTTAATTCTTAAGAGGTTTCATATATTACAAATATCTCTCAAGTAATGAATCAATATTTGTAATGTTTGAAAATCTCACCCAAACACATTCCCATATTTACATAAAATTTCACCCTAACAGGGGTAAAAATGAAGCCCATGTGAATTGAAATCTTATAATTATGTTTCTCTCTTCCTCTTATACTTAAATAATATGATTATGTGGTTGGATTTATATCATATAGATCATTCATAAAATTTGATATGCTAATATTGATTTTTATATTTTTAGTTTATGCTTTGGATATCAACATAGGGGTTGTCCAAATAATTTTGACTCTCTTTGATGTGGGGCAGCCAATTGGATTGACCACCCAAATGACCCACCAAGTAACTTTTGCCCTAATTGGCCAATCAAGTCATGTGGGTTATGTACGTGCTTGTTTCCCTTCATCATCCCAACAACATGCATGATTTGGTCTGAGCGATCTAAATCCTAAATTTTGAATCTTAACGTGATAATGCAAATGATTTGGCCAAAGCAACTGCCCCATCGATCTTTATCGCCCTACTCGTTTAGGGAAACACAACCACCCTTAAGAAGACATGCCAATAGGGACTAATAGGCCTAGCAAGTAGGCCAATTCCATTATGTGATTCCTCTAGTTGAATAATAAAGAAGATTCGTTTATACCCATTTTTTATTGTAGTAGAAAATTTGAAGGGAAATCATTAGATCTTGTAGTTTTTGCTACTCACACTAAGAAGATTTTTCATGTAAATCTTTGTATTCTTGTGCTTGAGTTAATTTGCAATTGGTTTTTGATTGGCATTTTTGCATTATTCCACTATTGAGAAGATTACCTAATGATTTGATTAACGTCAAATTGATGATCAACGTGGCTTCCCACCCATGCACGAAATGGTTTGTTGGTCATTGCACGAGCCATTCAACAAGATAGCATTCAATCAATATGCAGGTGCTCATTTGCTCCTCATGCAGGGCTTAGGGTTTGAATTAATTCATGTGTGTAGGTTTAAGATTAGAGTTAGAGTTTAAGATTTAAAGTTTAATTACAAGTCAAATCCTTAGGACTTCTTATATTATACTTAGTGATGGAAATAGCATGTGTGAACAAATTAAAGAAAGAGCAAGAAGCCGGCCGACAATATACTCGGAAAAAGGGAACCAGTGGGTGGGGGTTTAGTTTGATTAATCAAATGAAACAATGGGTCGGCAAAGGTGTTTGGTGCGGAGATGTATACATGTATGAGAGTTAGGCGATCATTTGAGAAAGACCTGATTTGGTGGATATTTTGGTGGGACATGACTAATTGGCCTTAGATGGTTTAAAGGAGCAATTGATTTATTTACTTAAAATTTTATTTGCACATATTTTTATGCCATACATATCAACAACAGTTTGCATTTTTGACTTGAAACTTCTAGTGTAGGAAGTAAATTAGAAGTACTAACATATTCGGTACTTGTAAAAGGGGTAATTTACATTTGTACCATTAGGAGTACTTCCTAGTGACACGTATACCATCAACATCCAAAAAAGTATGCATACACCACTTAAATTTTAAAAAATACAGTGGACACTTTAAATTCACTTTTCTCTTCTTTCAAATCCTAATTAACATTTACACAAATACCTTTATTTTAACTGTGAAACAAAATTTACTTTTCCTTACACACAAAACTTAGTAATAAACCGTTTGATTAAGTTAATAAATCTAAATGAAATATTGGTATCCCAACTCATGCCACAGTCGACATTAACAACCATGCATGCCTAAAAAGCATCCGTGTCATTTACAACCCAAACCCTAAAGAATGAAAAGGATAACCCAAACAAGACTGCCAAAATAGTCTTTTTTGTGTACGCACACCGTCTTTTTGATGAAAGGCCAAAAAAGCAAAACATCTTCTCGCTACCACGCGCAAGTCAAAATATCAAATTCTCGACGGCGGTTTGGCAGATACCATCATCCTATATAAATTCAAACCATGGTGGTGTAGGCGTGCAGTTCTATCTCATTGTTTATCTATTCGAAATCCCATCACCACCACCACCACCTCCTCCTCCTCCTCCTCCTCCTCCTCTTTCCTTGGCCATGGGCAACGCTAGACCGTGCAGACACCGGAACAAGTTGATGGTGGTCGTCAAAATGCTTGTCATCTTGGTGGAGGTGCACCTTAATTACGTTCACGTTGCCCACTCGACGGACCAACAAGAACAACTGGAACGAGCTGCGCTTCTCACGTTCATGGCTGGCATTACCTTAGACCCGGGAGGTGTCCTCTCCAACTGGAATTCCACCATGCATGTCTGCAACTGGGCAGGGGTCCAGTGCAACTCAACCGGCCGATTTGTTGTGGAGCTCGATCTCAGCGTCAAGTCCCTCTCTGGCACAATCTCTCCCTTGCTCTCCAACCTCACCTCCCTCGCCGTCCTTGACCTCTCCGAGAACTTCCTTGACGGTACCATACCACGAGAACTCGGCCGCCTGTCGAGGCTCCGCCAGCTGAACCTGTGGTCCAACCACCTCGAAGGTCATATCCCGGCCGAGCTCGGGAACTTGGGTCGACTGGTGTATCTCAGCATCCGCGGGAACCTTCTATCTGGAAACCTTCCAGAGCCTTTGCTTTGCAATTGCACCTCGTTGCAGTACGTCGATCTGTCAAACAACTCGCTCACCGGTGCAATTGGCTTGGGCAACCACTGCCGGCTGACGCACCTAAGGTATCTCCTCCTATGGTCGAATGCATTCGTAGGCTCCTTTCCTTCTGCTCTCTCGAATTCAACTCGGATCAGATGGATCGACTTGGAATCGAATCTTCTCACCGGGGAGTTGCCGGCCGCCGGAATCGTCGACAAGATGCCGTATCTACAATCCCTGCACTTATCGTACAACAACATGAGCAGCCACAACGGTAACACTAATCTCGACCCATTTTTCACATCGCTTTGTAGTTGCCAATGGTTGGAAGAGCTCGAAATTGCAGGGAATGGATTGGGAGGAATGATACCATCAATCGTAGGGAACTTGTCTCTTAATCTTTTGCAGCTTCACCTTGAGGAGAACCGAATTCATGGTCCTATACATCCCAAAATTTCTAATCTTCTCAACCTGACTTACCTCAATCTGTCCAATAATCTTCTGAACGGCTCGATCCCCCCAGACATAGGAAAGCTCAAGAAGCTGGAGAGGATATTCCTCAACAACAATCTGCTCTCGGAAGAAATCCCTTCAACTTTAGGGGAAATTCCACATCTGGGTCTGCTTGACATATCTGGAAATAGACTTTCGGGACCTATTCCAGACACCATATCAAAACTCTCCCAGCTTAGAAGGTTGCTGCTGCACAGGAACAACCTATCGGGTCCGATTCCACCAAGTCTTGAGAACTGCAACAACTTGGAGGTTCTTGATCTATCTAACAACAGACTCAGAGGAGACATCCCAACAGAAGTTGCAGGGTTGAGAAGCCTGACCTTGTACATGAATCTGTCGAGAAATTTCCTACAGGGACCCCTTCCTTTGCAGCTTAGTAAGTTGGACATGGTGATTGCTTTGGATTTGTCATCGAACAACTTCACTGGAATGATACCCTCACAACTGAGCAGCTGCATTGCACTGGAGTATCTAAACCTTTCTGGTAATGGTCTCAGTGGTCCTCTTTCGAATTCCATTGGTGAATTGCCTTACATAGAAGTGGTTGATGTGTCATCCAACAAGTTGAGTGGTATAATTCCCGAGTCTTTCCATGCCTCCAAAACTCTTAAACGATTGAACCTCTCGTTCAATGACTTCGTTGGATTTGTCTCCAGTGATGGAGTTTTTGCTTCTCTTGATATGAAGTCCTTCATGGGCAACACTGGTCTATGTGGTGAAGTCTTTGGGATGCAATGTTGTTCCAGCAAAAGAGGTCACCGCTTGATAGCAGTCATACTAGCACCTCTCATTCTCACCTTAATCGGGGTACCTCTTTTCATGTACTTAACTTGTGGTCGTTTGTTGCCGACGAGGTCAAGAATGGTGACGTCATTTTTCCGCCATGATCACAATCAAAAAGAGCAAGAGAGTGGGCCGGATTATCCTCGGATTTCTTATCGGCAACTGGTTATCGCCACCGGAGGCCTCTGTGACTCCAATCTCATTGGGACAGGAAGCTTTGGGCGAGTCTACAAGGGTGTTCTCCGAGACGGAACGAGAATAGCAGTGAAAGTGCTTGATGTACGGGTGTCCGGTGGGGAGGCGGCTGCTGGAAGTTTCAAGAGGGAGTGCGAGGTGCTCAAGAGGACAAGACACAGGAACTTGATAAGAATAATCACAACATGCACAAGACCTGATTTCAAGGCCTTGGTTCTTCCCCTGATGGAGAACGGAAGCCTTGAGAACCATCTTTATCCTCCTAGCCACGCCGAGATCGGCCCCAACGAACGATATCTCAGTTTGACACAGATCGTACGCATAGCCAGTGATGTGGCCGAAGGGATGACATACTTGCATCACTATGCTCCTGTTAGGGTTGTGCACTGCGATCTGAAGCCAAGCAATGTTCTTCTTGACAGAGACATGACGGCCGTTTTGTCCGACTTTGGGACTGCGAGGTTGACGAGGAGCAGCAACGAGGCTGCTATGGAGACGGCCACCGTGTGCAATTCCATGACCAATCTCCTGTGTGGTTCCGTCGGCTACATCGCACCAGGTATATATATGTGTGTGTTGATATGAGTACTTCCAACCCTATTTAATTTCCAGAATCTCGTAAAATGAAAAAACTAGCTAGTTTCATCAGTTTTTCTTCTTAACCTAGCAAGATAGTAAAACTAAATCATGCATACGTATATGTATATGCAATCATGAATACGACCCACAGAATACGGCACGGGAGGGCATCCAACACCCAAGGGAGACGTGTACAGCTTCGGAATCGTGCTACTAGAAATGATCACCGGGAAGCGACCGACCGATGTTCTCTTCCGGGAAGGATCGACATTGCAAGAGTGGGTGAAGGGTCACTACCCGCATAACCTCGAGCCCCTGCTTCCAGAACCACTCTCCAGACTGTACTCGCCGTTCTCCAGAGCTTGCATCTCCACCGCCAAGGTGTGGAGGGATGTGGTGGTGGAGCTGATAGAATTGGGTCTCGAGTGCACACAGCTCTCCCCATCATTGAGACCCACCATGGTTGATGTAGCGCACATGATCGCTCACCTCAAAGACGATCTCACTAAAGTCGTTGTTGCTGCCCATACCGACGAGTCTTCTTCCTTCCCAAGTTATTCTTCATTCTGAGAGTGATTAAACAATTGCACTGCTGCACGCAGAGAATAGAAAATGTTGTTTGCTCACGTATGGGTCTGCGTTTGTTTAATGGTAGTGCACGGTTGCCCTGGAATTAATTAGTTCATTCTTTCAAGCTTTCAAATTAATGTTGAGTGGTGGTGAATGGTGATCATCAGGCATACAACAAATTAAGAGAAATGAATTTAAAAGTTGTATTTCTTTGTTGTTGATGTTTTTCTTGTAATCCTATCACGTAATGTTTTAATTTCTTGTTCACCCAAGTAGAATCATATTTGGTTAATCGAAATCTTATATACAACGCAATTAAATTGCATTATTCTAAGTGAATTACAATCCCTACAAATAATCATATATACAAAAGTGTGCATATCATATGTGTATCACTCGATGAAATGCCCACTCCATTTCACTTATGGTCATATTAATTTAGGGTAAGCTTTTTTTTTTCAAAAAAATAGATGTTTTGGTGCATTAACATTTATTTTTTTTCTAACACTACGATGAAATACAAACATTTAATTGAAAACCTATTGATAATGAATGAAAAATTCTTTTCTATATTAACTAATTTTTTATTTTTTAATTAGTTCATATCAAGCTATTCATTTCCACACCTTATCTCAACGTCACTCTATACCATTTTTCTATATTTGTTACCACTCCATGAGATCCATAGACCAACTCTATCCTTAATTGTATTTGCATTTAGAACAACAGCTTAACTAAGCTAACACAAAATTGTCTACTAGAATGGTTAAAAGGTCTTCTACCATCCTTTTGATCACAAGTTGAAATCCTTTAAGAATTAGAGCTCAAAAGTCATGAGATACTTTACGAAAAAACATATTAATTGGGCTACACTTTCAAGAAAAGAAAATCGCGTCAATATCATGAAGTTCTGAGAACAAAACCTTCTCTCTTTAGATACATATACACACAAAAACCTTCTTTGGAACATAACTGGACTAGTGTCTAACCTGTGGCACGCACTGAGTTTAGGGTTTAACGCAGATCAAGATTCAGTATCATGCATGGCTAATAAGTAGACGTCCAAAAACCCCCGCCCACTCCCTCCTCCTCCTCTTCACTTTGTTCCAGAGGCAGCATAAGTAGACGCCTACGATTGACAAAGGCAATCATGAAAGCCATCAACAAATCAAGTTACACCGCAGGAGATATGGTCCTTGAGGAGTTAGCTTCGAAATTAATGTATTCACCCTCCTGGCATCTAAACCGGGAATTATTCCTTCACTATTTTTTTGGTCTATAGTCATCGTCTTTCTTTTCTCAATTTAGCTTGAGGACAAGACTTAACGGTGGAAATTATTCTTTTATCATTCTCTCGTCTTTTGATCAAGACGGAGGAATATTTCCCTTCCACACTAGTGTTTATGAAATAATAAAAATCTCGCAATGACTCCATAGCACAATTCAAAGCGCAGAGATTGTATCATAAGAATACAGGCTTGCTTTTTCAGGCATTGATTTGATCGTAAGTCATTGAGTCCTTTTTTATCGCACCAGCAGAACTCACATATTTATATTTTCCTCTTCCACCGCACGCCAAGCAAAGTAAGAGTCTAAAAGTATACTTAAACAGTAACAAAGAATTTTTACGACTTAAATGTTAATCTTTAGTTAAATTTTTTTACACGGTTAAATCTTACCTTTAAAAGAAACCCGTACACAGCGTGCAAAAAACAACCCGACACCCAACAAGAAAGAAAGAAAGGAACAAAAACGTACGACAGACCAGAATTCCACGTTTTCTTTTTCCTATACTTTGCATTTTGATTCTTTCCATGATTCTGACGCAAAAATTACAAGATGGATCTGGGTCCCTCTGCAAGAAATTGAAAAGAGAAACAAGGGAAGAAAATACGTATGAGTTGTCGACGGCAGTAGAAGAAAAACATGTACACTCCCCGCCTCGAGCAAGCAAGTGTTGTCGTACTTGTTTTGTCTTCATCAGTAAGTTATTACTGTTAGCAACTTAACTCTCGCCTCTGGTGTCCAAGCATGTGAATCAGCCAGGACATGATAAACCACTAACGGAGCATATCTTGCTTAAGTTGTAAAAGATGCGTCCTTAGGCTAGACTGCTGTACCTGTTTCCAAGACATCTCAGTTTCTATTAGAGCACGAATATTGCATGTTTGCTTAAACACAAGTTCTGGTTTAGAAAATTTCATCAGGAATTCGTCCCCCCCCCCACAAAAAAAAAACCTACTAAAATTTCAATATTTCTCAGTAATTTTCTTCCATGTAAATATGCAACAGTCGGTAAAAAAGACCAGTTTTACCTGCATTGCAGCTGCCAAAGCTAATAATTCTCTACATTCATCGAGCATGGCCCTTTCTTCTGCTGCTAAATTCACTAGTTCAGACACTAGCGAGTTTGTTGCTTCTACCTATTGGAAATTAATAGCAATGAAAAAATGCAGCTTCAGACACCCTTTTATCCAAAAGAGAAAAAAACACTAGAACTATGATCCCTCACAAATGTCTCAACGTAAAGGAATAGCACTTGCCAATATTTCGCATGGACAGATAACCTTCAGCTATGATGTGTGTTCAGACACCCTAAAAAATGAACGATTTGAACACCTATTGATTCTAATAACTGATTGTGGAGTTGATCATTCGGGCCTTTCAAGCATCCAAAAAAGTTGGAGTAAACCACAAGTCATAATCGAAATTTTCTTTCATTACCAAGCTGTAATTGATTTCGTTGGAGCAAGTTTTCAAATATCTAACAAACTATCCATGAAATTCTAGGCATATTGTATCACTCAAGAAATCAAAACAGATTTGACAAATACATAACTCATCCAGTAGCCAAAAGCATAAAATAGTTTATGCCTGGTACCCAATGTTGCTTCAGTTGCAATGTTATGAGTACTATATCCATGCTCTAGGATTCCAAGAAAAGACATTACACCATAGTTTAAAATAATATTCAGTAAATTACTTCAACTCTTGGCCTAATAAGCAAATCACTTTCTATATGATATAATATTACAACAGAGTGTGCCATCAGTCATTGCTTGTCCTCATCTCTAAATTTATGCATCTTGATTGACGTAAATTATTTTTTCCACAAAAATTACAAAGATACGTACCATATGATTCATGAAAACGATGAAATTAAATCTAACTGGGCCTACCACAGGACAAGCAGATCCAAGAAATAGAGAACCAATATTCGCATAATCAACAGAATGAACACTCTAGTACATGCAACTAACGGCAAAGAACAGGCTATAGAAGAAAGCCACAGGATGTAGGAAGACTTCCTTGGAGCATTCATTAGTTTTCTAGAGAAAGCAGAATTGAAAGTAAATGTTGGATAATTACAGCAAGTATCAAATTTTATTAAGCTGTGAGGATATGGATGAGCAAGCATACAAACGGAGAGGACAACACAGCAACAGGATTTACCAAGATGGTGGGGTAAATTAGAATAGAAGTCATTAACTGATAATATTCTTTTGCCACTTATTTAGGTGAGCAAATGTTATTACTCAAGCAGAGTCCATTTCATAACAAGGTATTTTTCTTGTTAGCATATTAGAATATACTCGATTTTCAAACTTATAAATGAAATCCAATGTAGTTGAAAAGGCACGGTAACATGAATAACTCTATAAAAAAGGAAAGTATGGCAATTGACAGATAACTTACCTTTGGCAGCAAAGAACAAATTGAGGAGCCCACAGACTGGATAACATCTATTGCTGAGTTAACAGCATCCTTTACAGCTTCAATGTCTGCCTGTCAAATAAGAAAGCATGATGAGAGCTAATTTCCTAACAGGATGCAGCTAATATGTAAAATAAATATTTTTTGCATACCCTAGCCCCTACACTAACTGGAAGGCGGAGAGTGCTTGCTTTTAATGCTTCTATTGCTCCTGCTAACGAAATAGAATGATCCCTTTCTAATGATGCCCAATCATCAAGGTACACCATCTGAATCAATTAGCATAAAATCAACAATACAACATTATGCAGATACCCAAACAAGAATGTTTTGTACAAACTTTAAAAACTATCAGTTGTTTCAATAAAAAAAAAACTCATTTATTATTATATTCTATGATACAAATACAAAGCAATAGAACAGAGAGCACTCAGTTTTCTGCTTGTTGATTACTGTAAGAGATTCAATCTCCTAAGATTCCATTGAGGAAAGAGTAAAATAGCAAATAGATAAAACTACCAACTATATGCCGTTAATGAAATACAAACCCAAGATAATTTCACATTGAAATTTGAATAGTCAGATGCATGTGGAAAGCTGGTGCATTTTATCTGTGCGTAGAATTTTCAAGTTGCAAATCACAAAAATTAACCACAAATTTGAAAATAAATCATAATAACAAGCCAAACGATTATCTTATAGTGCACAACAAAGGAAGTGCTAATAGAATTGGCTCAGGAAAAAAGAATAAGTTACAACTTTTACTTAGTCAGGAGGATATTGCAAATCCAGAAGCCTGATACTAATGAAAATAATGCCATTGCCGAACATGTTAAACATTGCCAAACACCTAATTTTTTTATTTATGAAATCAAGTGTCTTCCAACCTATAGAAAATGATTCTATAAAAAATATGGTTTTCAACTTTTACAACGTTTTTGTCTGCTTTTTGTTTACTAGTATAGCTTTTTCCCCTAATCAAGTAAAATTTAATCAATTCACCAAGCTATATAAGGGCCTATGCAGCTTCTATCCATCATCAAGGCTTCACAAAGACTGAAATATACATGTCAGTATTCCAAAAAAAAACGATTTATGCAAAGCCAAGTCAACATTAAGTAATACCTGCCCTTCCAAAACAGAATTTAACTTCAACTGATTCCTCATGTCTTGCATGTTGATTTTTTTTGAGACAAGAGAGGCGCGCAGTTCTGAAATATTAACAAATGTGTTGTATACGGTATCCTGTTTCATCCATCCAAAAAAGAAGATCCAATAAGCACCTGGTACTGCAATAAAAATGATGGAGCTTTAATATACTATTTTATTTAGCAAACTCTTTTCCTTAAAAGGAACAGCATATCAAGTGTAAGACATGAGACTAGGCCAAGGTTTATTTTTTAGGAAAAAACAACACATACATGGATCTGATGAGTGATGCTTTGTTGGAAATGGCAAAAGTACGTATTAGATTGTTTTTTATATCCCAAAAATCCCCTGGACCCACCATCCCTTCAATGGTGAATGTTGGGTCCAAACTAGGCGTTCATGCACAACACCCCCACTAGATTTCCCTAAATCAACACCTGTATGCATTCTCTAAGGCACCATACCAAGTCATCCCTCCAGGGGTACATATTGCATCATAAGTTTGATGAAGTAAAAACACATAAAGTACTAAATATTATTACATATTAATCTGATGAAGTAAGAGAAGAGCACGCAAAGTCCTATATTTTAAAAAACATAGCTGTAAGCATGTAATTGCTTGCCCATGATATAGAGATAGGTTATAGGATTCCTTTAAAATCCTTTTTTGCTTTTTGTTGTTCATTGACAGCATAAATAGGAGACCAACGACATTTCGTGGTCAAACTGACTTCAGTGGAAAAAAGCATTTTCATAAATAAATTAATTGTAGATGACAATTCCAAATATGTTTAAACACAAATAGGTATCAAAAGAAAGATTTTGAAGAAGAATGTAATTTGTGTAGCAAGTGTCCTTAAAAAGTTCTGCAGAATGAATTAGCAAATAGTGATATGAAGAATAATTTCCAAGAAATTGGGAAAAAAATCTGAGCATTAAATACAAAGGCAATGTATTAATCACCTAAATTTCAAAAGGAAAATATACGATACAACAAACACGTGACTGCTAAGTGCTTGACAGTCAATATTGATAGGTGGATCCGATGGAACTGAGAGAAAGTAAATGCCGTTAAAATGCTGAAATCCAAATTTGTAGTGACTGGAAAGATACATTTTCATATTTAAATATTCAAAACTTAGACATTTTCAATGATCACATTTTGTTTTGTTCATGTTCATTCTGGCTCTGCAAGAAATCCAATACTATTTAATATATGCGAAGAGAAAATTCCAGACCAAAATTTAAGGATAATATTCAATCTTCCTACAGGAATTTACTTATAAAAATGTTTTATAAAATAAACATCTGATTAATCCTAAAATTAGCACTGCCATATATTACCTCCATTATCATTTTCTGTATGGACATCACTTCTTCTGCGGTTGCGTTGACAAAGCGCCACTGAAGGTGCCTATTGTACAGTATGCGCAACTGGTGTGCATACTCCATATGGTTTGCATTCTTCTTTCCTTTTCTAACATCAACAATATAGCTGAGTACAGACGATGAGATCCCAGTGCGCCCGCCTGGGGTACTTGATGAGGTAAAGGGAGTTGTTGGTCTGGTCCGGGAGGGACTCGAGCTACTTCTGGATGAAGAGGCAGACGGTGAAGTGGACTTGTTTGGTGATGAAGGACGAGACACGCCCGTAAACGGTAGTGATAGAGTTCTCGTTGGGCGAGTTAATAAGGTAGATTTTTCAGGAGGATTGGAGGGAACACTGGGACTAGAACCAATTTCCAGTTCTCCTATTCCGATTCCATCCAAGAACATCCTCCTTGCTCCATCGCTTGTGGATTTGCCGAGGGCTCTACTATTACCATCCGACGACGATGTTCTCCTCGGCGAAGCTCCCCGTGACGAAAGCCCCATAGAAGCGGCATCCACGCTCCTCGTCATTGCAGTTGAAGGCGATCTGGCACCTGCCACACCAGGCCAGCGATGGTGGTCCGTAACTCTAGAATGAGCCTTTTCCACGGACTTCGGCTTCTCAGATTGGTCAGAGGTGTTCCTCCCCCTAAGAGGTGTCCTTTTCCTCTCCGGAGGCACATTCCCCGAGCATTTGATCGCGTCGTCCGCCGTCGCATACGAGCCCGTACCCGGCCTGTCCTTCTTGCTTACTGGGATCGAGATGAATTGGGACTGGAACGAGGAAGACAGACTACGCATGGACGGCCACAGGCCTTCGGAAGTCTTACCACCCAATCTATGGGAAGACGAATTAGTTGCCACCGACGAATCACGCACCGGAGTCGAAGGTCTCGAATGTGAGGAAGAGGGATTTGATGACGCCCTCGAAGAAGACGGGGACGAAGGGGCGGACGACCTCGATGGGGGCGTGGAGGGCCGCCTCCTCTCCGCGGACTGTGCACGCTTAGGCCCCGAATTTCCAAGGGCAGCGGTCCTTGGAGCAGATGGGGACGGGAACCGCTGCCGACCAGGGGCAGATGCAGCTGGTGTCGTTCCAGATTTGTATCTCGACGTGACTTCTCTGGCCGGCGACTTCCTGGTACTGGGGGCGGCGGCATTGTTCTTCTCCGACGGTAGCAGCGGCGACCTCACGACTTCCTCTCCCGATGGAACGACCTTTGTTTTGCGGAAGTCCATGGGCACCACCATCCGGATCAACACCACATTGACTATTTCTTTCTCAGCAGCAAACCGACTCCACCAATCTGCCAGGAAAAACAGGTTCTTTCTAAGGTTAGATACAATTCACACGCATTGATGATGTAAAACGAAGGAAGATTGTAGAAGAAGAATAGTTGATTCCACCGGTTGTTAACAGATGGAGGCGGGAAGCGGTTGGGGATTGGGGACGGGGGTGGGGGAGACACTGCCCACAATGTTCATGCTCAGAGGAAAAGAGGATGTGAGTGGTAATTTGGGAACCCCTCCCTTTCTACTACTTGTAACCACTTGATTACATAATAATGAAGATGAACTTTACAGCATATAATAGTAATGATAATAAATAGCTCTCTTCTGTCGTTCTCACGGGAGTGCCATCGCTGGGAGTGGTTTGCTCTGGAAGATTTTTTAATCGAGGAAAGCGAAGGGTGTCCCTATTCCTTCATATAGAGAGAGGACGACGACGACTAGTGGTGAAAATTGGTGGATACCAACGGTTCTTTCCACAGCCATTCGTCCACAGTAGATAAGAAAATCACGAGTTCCTAAAGATTACACGCGAAGCAAAGACCTAGAAAAAGACACTGGACTCATCAAAAACCCAGAGCTACAGAGAATTCTGGGGGGAACAGTACTGTCCGATATCTTCATCCGAAAGCACCTAACAATAATCGATTTCCCCGTGGAAAAACAAGCTTGCGGTTCGGTTGAATCCAACCGAACTCCAATTCCGACAACACATCAAATTCTCCGCCAAAGCCGCATCCCGAACAACACCAAAGCAAAGGCACGCAAAAACCGAAGTCGACGCTCGAGACCTGCACGAGAAGATAAAAATCCGAGTGCCGCCAACTCCTTTCTTTCACCTTCGGGAACGCGCACGGCAACCGAAACCGAAGAGATCGGTCGGAGGGAACAATCGTGGAGGGGAGGGGAGGGGAGGGGATTTGGGGGAAGAGCAGGTAGGTAATCCAAGCGCGACCACAATCTCCACGTCCCGGAATCGGCGAGAACCGTGAGAGATTTTTTGTTTTTTAATGTTTTTTTAAATTTGGTTTTATGGTAGGTTTGGGAGGTAAGGACGGGAGCTTCAGTTGATGTGCAATGGTGACATATGGCGGAAACGGAGGACGAGATCCGGCGGTGGAATCACTGCATGCGTGGTGGTTTTGTAATTAATGATTTTTGTGTTTATTAAAATTTGAATTATACGTATTACTAATTGTCTTTAATCAACTAAGTTTTTACCTTCGTAAATAACTGATTTGTTAATGAATTCATCATAGATGATGTAGAAAATCTTATTCACACGAAATTCTAGATATTCCGTTCTTATCATTTAATAAATACTATATTCAACCTCCTTCCGTCTGATAAATAGTGTTAGTGTCATGCCACACTTCGAAAGATATATTTCATTTACCATACTTTGACGGCTTTTTTCACGTCATTATAAAATATGGTACCACATTTGTCATTAATTATAGGACATTGATTTATTAGAAATGTCTTCTTCAAATGTAAATTTTCTCTGTGGTTATATGACTATGATTTAACGTTTGTTAAGCTGTTATTTCTATTTAAGAAGTCTTTCTTTTTTTACAATCCCCCCCGCTCACTTGAATCAATTTTTTCTCGTTTTATCAATCTCCAGTCACTTGAAATTTGAACATTTTTTTCCCATTTGAATCAATTTAAGGAAATGTGTTGAATATTTTTTTTCTCTTGTAAAGTTCAAGTCTTATACTTTTTATCCTTTCCTTCTCTCAATTTTTTCGAAATTTAGGTTTCCAAGAAAATAATAAAAATATATATCAACTATTATTGGTTATAACAATTTTAATAAGAATTTAAGTATTTGTATAAAGATTACATCTTAGGCTGCATTTTATTTTAACTCTAGAGCATGAGAGTTCTAGTCAGGAGTAACATTGTAGTTGTGTCTAACTCCTATTAACTTTAACAAAGAAGAACATAAGTTTAGAAGTGGTGTTTATTTATTAAAATAGTAATGTATGTAGAATAATAATAATAAATAAGTTCTATCAAATCAAACTTATTTATTATTATTTTTGTATAATTATTGTACATTAATATATATTAATACATATGCAAAGATAGAATTTCTCCTGGATTTGGGCATGGGAAAAATTATGTCTAAATGAGAGAAAATAATTTACACTAGAGTTAAAAGTTGTTATATTGCTCTAGCTTTACGTTTAAGATTAGATGTATTTTTTTCTATTATGAATTAAAACTACAAGAAGTGTTAAACAAACATAACCTAAAATAAATATTTATAAAAGAGAGATATTTATTTATTTTAGATATAATTTTCATAATTGACATATTTTAAATTGATATATTTAAACAATATAACAAATATCTGCAACATCTTTTTACTGTAAATATCTACCATTTAATTTTCTTATAATAATAATAATAATAATAAAGAATTAAATATGTATGCATTTGTGAGCAATAGGAAACGTATACATCAATTTCGTATCCACATATAATTAGTGTCTACCGTCTTCGGGTAACTGATTCAGCGTTATACTTCTCCATAAACTGATCTATCCACATATAATTAAGGAGCTCGACCACCATAATATTCAACCTCCATTAAGTTTTTTTACAGGAAAAGCTGTGAGAACTTTTATTATTAAGGTTCTTATTCTGATAAGTACTCTTGCAGGGGTCAAAAGCTAGAAATCTTTATTTAACTAGGAAATGTAATTCGATAACATTTATATGCTGCACGTATATAACATAATATGTTCTCCAATACCTAGGTCTTGTTAACCACACATTGCCCAATTGCTCAACTTTTGTAAGGTCCACAGAAGAAAAAAAGTGTTAGATTCAAATTCCTGCAAAAGTGCTATGTGCCATTGAAAAATTAAA
This sequence comes from Cymodocea nodosa, assembly GCA_036874045.1. Lineage (NCBI taxonomy): Eukaryota > Viridiplantae > Streptophyta > Magnoliopsida > Alismatales > Cymodoceaceae > Cymodocea > Cymodocea nodosa. The sequence goes on along the minus strand of CM072339.1, from coordinate 19,344,113 downwards.
AAACAAATAGCTCTTGCTATTATATATATATATATATATAAAAGAACATTACTATTACAAAAAGCGTTGAAATTATAAAAAGTTAAATTCATGCTAATTACTTGTATCTCTTATGGTTGGCATGCTGTTAAGTAGCTCACCTTCATAAACGGACATTAGCAGGTAAATATCCGGTTTTTTTTCCATTTGATTATATATCTTCAAATAATCTCAACAGAGAGGCATGCAAGAAATCATCGTCCCTCGTAGATATATATAATGAAAAATATAAAAAATTTCGTCAATCACGCATTTATAATTTCAGTTGGTTGACTTGTAAATCCAGACCCAAAGCCGTTGGAACATAATTTACTTGTTGCTTAAAAAGATATGTAGGTCAGGCATGAACCGTGCGTGTCTACGTGACGTCCCCAGGAGCAGTGTTTCACCTGTGAAGGAGGTCAAACCACATGTTAGTAGTTTCTTTTTTTTATATAAAGGGTAAGATAGATTAGGTAAGAAATAATAATAATAATAATAATAAAGAACCAAACAGCTTTAGAGGGGGAGAAACTTTTAATTTAACAGAAGAAATCATCTCTCAACATATCTAATTTATTTTGGAGAAAAAAGAACCAAATCTCCATTGGGAAATGACAATTTACAAAGATACGATTACTATCCTCAATTCTCATGTTACAATTAAGAGCAAAAAGGATTGCCTACATGATGAATGGTTATTGGAATAGTTTCATACAATTACATAGGAATTCAATTTAAAATGCCAAACCCTAAATTCTACATGATGAATTTCTCTATTCAACTCAATTGATTTTAAATAACAATTTCACATGTTATCAAATTCATGTGCGTCCACTTGATTTAAAATAAAAGAAATGCTTTTAAGTATAAAATAAGCTATAAGTAAGAGAGAAATTGAAATAATCCGTGTCGATGGCATAGGGATTAAAACTAAAACTACTATATAGTGAATTTTTCTACTTGATATCAATTAATTTTGGGTTGAAATTTTGTAATAATTATCAATAAACAAAGAGCTCTCCGTACCATTAAAAAACAAGAACGCCTAGAAAACTATTGGAGATAGGACAGTACGCCCATCCAAGCACATAAGCCTTAGTTTATTTGTCACAATCGAAGTGTTGGTTGTCTAACAAGTGTGTTTGATCTAAACCCAAATGAACAAGTAAATACAACCATCCAGGGGATGGATCCAATGCTGCAAGCAACAGTAAGATTCTAACCTTTTGAGGGCAACTTGTCATCGGATCAAATTAATAGCTTAATTATTCTGGTGTTGGCCATTGTTTTAGTCTTGCCATGCATGTTTCTTTCTTTGATTAATTGGTTAACAATTAAGTACTGTCTGTCTTAAGACACCAACTGCTACATTATCTGTAGATTCTGTACACATCAACATAATTCTATTGCATGTGGATTGGTCTGGATGATATAAACCATCATATTTAACGTGGTTTCATGAAACAATCTCTTTCGTCAATAGAGCTTGATGTATTAATTTACAAACCGTGCTACCTCATAGACAGTGTTAATTGTAGTTCTGAGTTCAGATTTATAGTTTTCTCTTACCCCGAGAGCGTTTTTGCTTGTGCTTGAATTCAAAAGTCCTTTTTTTTTTTCCTTGCAAGCAGACAAAGAAAGATTAAATACATTATCGATCTGCCATTGACATACTTTGCCCGTTTTACATAAAATGTATTATTATCAGTTGTGATGTTTAGAAAACAAACAATTCTCATGCGATATTTACTAACCCCTGTCAAACATCTCAAGTAAAAAAGCCAAATTAAACTGGCCACAGTACGTAGTGTACTACCGTCAGCTGCATCATCCTGGTTAACTTCTTCTTGATTAATAAGTCGGGAACAAGGAACCTCCCTCGATTATTCTTTTGCTAGGGATTGATGATCAGCATTAGCTAAACCCATGTGATTTACGTACAGATCCTGCACGAGCAACTTTACCCAAGGGAACTAAACCGTTAATGTTGTGAGATTTCAAGCAACCGTAGACGTTGCATGTTTCAGTTTTTCCAAAAAGGCTAGCACTGTACCGATCATGATCGTGAAAACCTTGCAGATTTGTAGACGTTGGCAGCTAGCAACATTTCTCAACCGTCGATGACGGAAATGTTGTTGGTTTTGCCACAGTATTGTTATCAAACACTTTGTTCTCGATTAATTAATATAGATATCGATTGATCGTCACAGCCATCATTGGTTCATTCCTTCGTCTGTAATCTTTTGCAGCAAAGAGCTTTAAATAAAAAGAACAGTACCTCATGTAGCACTACGTGTACCTATACATACATCTTGGGCCATTTATGACCCCACCAGTACCATCATGCTCATTATTTACACCTGGCCAGCTCCTTTGCCAATTCATATCAACAACAGCCGATAGCATAGTCGGTATAAAACCATGGCCTTGGGTTTAAATACAGACAAAAACATTAATAATATCAAATAATTAATTAAAACAGAAACCACAGAACCTCGTAGGAAAACTCAGGTGTAATTCCTCTCCCCCCCCCCCCCCTTAGCTTGCAATTTTATGTGTTGAAATATAGTTGGATTACTGCTGCTAGATATAATAGCCAGGTGCTTAATTATCAGAGACACTGCTTATCACAAATTGTAAAATTAAAAGAAAAGACTACTAACTGATCGCTTATGATTATCTTTTATACTGTAAAATCAATACTTACTACATATATGTCTATCATTCCCGAACACAACCAGTGGTTCATATTCTTCAATAAACAAGTTTTCCAGCTTGCTCCATGTCTTTACTCTTAAGTTTCATTTCTTTGGTTGCTATGGATATAGGGCGTTTTCTTTCTTTCTTTCTTTGTTCACGCTGTCATTTAGCAGCTAATATTAAATGCACCGCCCGTAAGTGTAGCACACTTTGGGATGTGAAGAGGGAACAGCTCTGCAGCCATGTGCAACCCTAGAAAAGACGTTTGAGATGCTTCTCTCGCTGGAGTTACGAACCGAGGTGGAAAGAGATCAATCGATGCCTCCCATTTGGAGAAAAAATTTTGCACTCTCCCTTTCTTTATCAAAAGGGATATGGGACCTGACCTTTATTTGAATCCTCGGCTTTAATTTGGTGACCATGATCGTTCCAGCGAAGAAATGGGTCCATGTAAACCAACTCTGTGAGTGTAAGTGTTTAATTAACTTGACTAAGCTCCTCATCATTAAAATTCAAATTTTGATGAGAACATTCTCTTATACAAATGGGTTCATGCACGCATGTGAACTGGTAATGCCCAATCTTTCCCAAGGACTCAATTCTAGATGCTCACGTTGCCGGGATGAGATCATGGGAGTACGTAGTCTTTATTATTTGCGGATGTCGGCATGCGTCAATGGTTTTCTCTGGTTAGGTCCGTGATGCGCCAAACCCTAATTAATAATCCCGGAGTTGGATTTAAGTATATGTGTGGGTTTGACAGGTTTAGGTTGGAATATGAATCCAACATTTGGGTTAGATGTAATCCAACCCAAGAACCGTGGTTAATTTAGACGGTGTGGTATTAGTTAATTCTAACCAATTATATCTATATTATTATAAAAAGTAGATGGGTGAGGAGAGGTTGAACAGTGTCCGCATTTGTGTGACAAAATTATTCTTGCTCATAAACCATAACAATCTAATAATAATAGTATAAATATGTGATTTTCTTTATCAATAATTTTCCGCTACCGAATCCTGTCGACTAATCATTCTCCCTATCCTATTTCATTCCCTTTAACAAATAAATAATTTTTTAACGCGCACGAGCACCTTCATGTTACTTGTATCATGTGAATTTTGGGAAGAGGTAAGTATGTAAAGGTTACAATAGAGGATAATATGAAATATCACAGTTATTCATGATTGCTATAGATATGTATTAATGAAGATAAAAACGAGACACTAGATAAATTTCTGATCATTAATAAGAATGAATATAAGTGGAAATGTAGATTAACAAGGTACTTGTAAAGTTTTAAGTTCGCATTTGAAACTATAGAAAAACTGATTAAAAGGAAGTACCATCTACACCTGTTTGAATGGTTTTTTGTGAATTTAAATGGAACTCCAGAGACACAAGAAAACATTTCTACAACTTTTCCACTTCTATTAACATTTTGAAAAGCTATGAATTTGAACTTAATAAAACATAAAACTACATTTCCAAAGCGGTGAAGCCATTTGCCGGCTGTGACAGTATCGCCGGTGGGCACCTTTTGACTTCTAAACCAAATCTCAAATCTCAAATCTCAAATCTCTTAAAGTAATACTTGTAAGGTTGACGTCATGATATGAATTGGGTACATTACAAGTACACAGAATGGTCCAAAAATCAAAAACTTGTAACTAGAACAAATATTAAAAACGAATTTAGATCCGTAATTAATATACATCTCATAAAAATCTAACTTCTCGCGACGTAATGGTACAAATTGCAATGGTAACTAATTAACATAAACAGCTCGCCTCATTGGGAAAAAGAGGGAACAACATAACAGAATAGGAAAGCAGACGTTCTCACATTTTTTTCGTAGATGCGGGACGGCAGAGCATGATAAGGCGTATGAGATAAATTTGGCTAAGACAAGAGACCTTCGCAGGTCTTTATTTCAGAAGCATGAGCGCTGATTATTTGTTGGCCTGATGAGCTTGCCTGCAACACTTGCATTGCAGAATTCAAAAAGGTCTTTCCGCACTTGGAATCCTCCACCTTCTTCAAGATCTCTTCGACAACCTTGAAACGGACCGTACCGACGAGAGTCATCTTACCAACAATAGTGCCAAAATTGGTTGGTGCAAGAGGCAGATCGATGGCAATATCGTCCAGCATGGACCCGTACAGAAGACACCCCGTACCTATATCCCTTGCTGTAAGTAATTTCGAGCTGAAAAGGAAGCTCAGCAGCTCCACTAGAGAATCAAGGCTTCGTGGGTTTTCCTCCAATGCAAGGTTGATGGCTTCTTTAACAACTTCCGGGTGGAAGTCTGGGCTCTTTAGTTCCTCAATACATAGACGTGCTTCATTAAGATCTCTAACGGAGAAATACTCCTTTAAAAGAGAGACGGTTTTCTTCTGCAACTGGACAATATTTAACTTCGAAGCAGAAGTTGGATCCTCTGGCGTTGCAAGAACTGGTGCTGCAGGACCAGGTGGTTTTGAGCCAATTCCCTGAGGTGCAGGTTGCTCCACCAACCCAGACCTTGTGACTGGAGCTCCAGCATCCTGCAACAATGCACTGGTCTTACCTGGCATCAGACCCCTGCTCCCTTGAGGTAACAGACGTGGATTGATGGTTGATGATCTGTTAATTAAACTGCTCTGGGATCGATCACCCTTGGGCATAGATCTTGATCGAGGAATCTCCCAACTGTCATCATCTAGTCCAGGCATGCCTGGCATCCTTCTCATTCCAGGCATTCCTGGCATCATGCCTCCAGTAGGTTTGCCAATATGTATGTGCCCAGTGTTCCCTAATGCACTACCTCCACGGCCATTGCGCATGCTTGCAATCGCTCCAGGTGAAAGACCAAGATTCTTTGCAGCCTCATCATGAATTTCAGTTATAGTTTTGGCTTTGATCTGTAATATAAAAGATTAGAAAAGCAGAAACGAGTTTTTGAGACGTCCTTCAAAAAATGACTACTTTAGTGTGTTATCTATTGTTGCTAAAAGGTAGACAAAGATTTAAGTGAGGCAGATGAGAATTATCAGCCAAATTGGATGGCGAAAGACCATGTAAAATCAAATGTTCTCATGCATTACTGGGTACTTATCAAAGAATATATTCTGACTTTGATCATATATATTTTCCAACTTAAAACCACTCACCTCCTCACGGCGAGGGACCCATTTTTTTGCACGAAGGTCAAGGATATCTTGAACCATAAACCTCAGCCTTGGTGCTAGCTTGGTATTCTTTGTCAGCTCCTTAAGGCGAGCAAAGTAGAGATCATTAATTTTGCATGATTTAGGGTTTTCATCCAGCTGCTTACCGATTGTTCTGAAAAACTGGCAGGTGGCTTCTACATTTTCCTCTTCAGGGCACGTAGTGTTGTCAGGACCAAGCAATTCCTGTTTCGGGAGTTAATTACCCACTTATGGACAAAATCAATTGTGAATGAAATGATAATGGATAAAAAAGAAATGACTTGTTATTGTAACCTGAACAATATGATGGACAATTTTTTCTGGCACCATCTTCTGCTTTAACAGCTCTCCAATAAGGCGGATATTTCCAAGTGTACGGAGTTTCATGATCCTTTCTTTATCTCTTCTACCCATTTCCTGCTCAGGAGCAGTCATTTTTCTAATTTCTTGCCTCAGAGAATCTGCACCTTCAAATGCTCCCTGACAATTATTTAGAAGAATTCTCTTGAAAGTAATTTCTTTCCCACCAGCTTCCTCGGAAGGGAATGGAGGTAGCTTTTCATTGAGATCAGAACAAAGTTGAGCATACATTGGGCAAAAAGTAGGCTCTAGAACCGCCTTGTCAAATATCAGTAAGATAATGTCCTAGATCACCATTGAAATTCAAAAGAAAGCAACCCATTACACAACAAACTTATTGTTAAGGAAATCAAAAAAGTATGAATAGTATAAAAATGCCAACCTTCAAAATATCTGGTGTTGTTATACCAGAGTCAATTAATTGACCCTTAAGAAGATCAAATTTTTCAGGTGTCAGCTTGTTTAATATACTGTACAAGTCAAAAAAAATAATGCATGAGAAAAACATACAAAATATGTAAAAAGACAACTTTGAGAAGAAAAAAGAGAGTATGAAAAACCAATTGCAACTTATAATGAAAAACAGAAAAGCAAGACCCCACACCAGAAAGAAAAATGCACGAGAACCAACAGAAACTACTCTAACAGAAAACAAGCATAAATTGTTTTGTGGCTCAGAATTAAATGGTAATTACCCTTTCACTGTTTTCAAAACACGATCTTTCTCTGAAATTTGGCCTCTTTGAGCAGACCATGGCACTTCAGCTTTAAGGAGTGTAGGTGCAGGTCCTACCTGATTCCCGTAAAAAGGCCCATATCAGAGAACTAATACCGAAAATACAAGATTGTGGCATGCTAAACTAATATCATAGAAAGCACTCCTAAATAGCCGGCCAAACCACCATGAACAATTTTGAAGAAGTTGTGACATACAAGCCATTTTCACCCTGTAACACGATTTATTATGGAAGTTCATGTTAATCTCAGTATTTGTTAGATATACATTTCTATTTATGTGTATTGGTGTAGATGGATAAATGGATATCCATGTAAGGCCCTAAGCCTATATATATGTAACTTGGTAACAGAAGGCTGATCGCCATTTTTCTCCCTAATCAGCTCTATCGATTTGCACTTGGCAGAAAAGAAAAAAGTGAACCAAAGTTGAACTACTTCAAGATGGTACTTGTAACTGTTGAAACAAAGTGCATTTGGACAGCAAGGATTCATGTATCAATTCACTTAATCATACAGGTTGTACAATGCAACCCTTTAATAATCCTGGATGGGTAGGAACTTAATTTTCATTGGACCAACATTTTTTATATGCATTGTTAAGTTGAAAATTATTACTAAATGGATAAATATACCACATTGTCAACAAACATACTTTCCTTCCATTGTTACATGCAGCCATTTTGAAATCTCAAGCTTACTAAAAAAGGCTAGGCCAAAAAAAAATTACCAAACACACCCTAAGTGTTTCCTAATGATTTTAAAAACCTGTAATTAGTCAAGAACAAAACTCTATATTACAGAATACACCAGTGTTTGTGTCCAATGTTCAAGAAATATACCATTCAAAGGAAACAATATTAGTTTCATCCCTTTCTTACCATATTATTTCAAAGTTGTGCAAGCAGGCTGTCAATATGAAATCAAGTGAAAAAAGAAATCAAAAATTTAAAAAATGGAAAACTTTCATTCACAATGACAACAGTTCCAATTTTGAAAGATACTTCCATGTCAGATATTGTTAGAGTAAAAGAATATATTAAGGTTTTGTGTTACAAGTGGGTTTAATCTCACGTTGCTTATAGTGTTTTTGTTTTCTTTATGTAATCTTTATATATAGAGAACTTATTTATTTATGAACAAATATACAATTTCCACCTCTTTCTTATGTTTCAACATTGTATCAGAACTTAAATTTTGAGACTCAGTGTGAGCAATCAAGATAAGGAAGAAAAAAACCTTAATGGTCACCCTCTTCCCAATCCAACCACCACCACCACCATCCAAGCTATTTGCTCAAACCACTATCCACTCTAGCACTTCCAGCCACCACCATCCGCACTTGTGCCACCCATTTCCACTACTGAATAGAGGCTTCAATCGGTCCATCCATTCTCACATCTTCTTCCTCCCCTTTCTTCCATCTACACCAACACTAGGTTTTCCCAACCCTCTTCATCAACCCCTTCTCTATCTAGAAACCATTCCATCTCTCTAGACTAAACTTCCAAGCCTACCCTTTCCCCTCCTAGGTGATATTCCAGTTCAGATCTTGGTCAAGATTTTCCACTTCTCTCTAAGTCGTGGTTTTCTCCTATTGTCTATTGTTGACCTCTTTAGAAAACCTCCCCTATTGTCGCCACACACCCCTGATGGCTCCTAATTTTCTATCTATTGGCTTTGCTACCTTCATCAATGTCACTGCTATTGCCACTTGCACCCATTAGTGTTGCAGGCAAATGACTTGCCAACAAAGGGGGAGAAGGAGAAGCATATTATGGAAGTTAAAACAAAATAAGGACATAAAAAAGGCAAAAAAAAGGTTTAATACTTCATTATCAATCACCAATCTTCTTTTCTCATGTGAGTATCAACGTTGTAGTAGTGTTGCCTTATCAAAGTTTAAGTGTTTTCCACAAGATTTGGAGTTCATGAAATATCTCAAATTTTTATTAGACGATTGATGATGTTTGCAATGTAGAAACATGTGTGCAAGTTTTTTTGTATGTATAGGTGCATGTATGTTGACTATGTCTAATAATGTCAACAACGTATTAATATCTACACCTGCTTTAGTATTGTCAACAAAAGTTTGGTTATTTTTCTTACTTGCACGATATTGTTGCTACTTCTTATTATATTTGTCTACCATGTATCTCTTTATTTATTTTGTTTTAGTTTGCTTATATATGAGTATGTTAAAAGCTGAATGTTCTAACTCAAGGGGGAGTGTTAGAGAAAAAAAAAAATTAGGGATTTGTGTTGTAAGTAGGTTTAGCCTTACATCTATGTAACCTTTATATATAAAAGTCTTATTTGCTTATAAATGAATATACAACTTCCACCTCTTTCTTGTGTTCCAACAAACATCAATCCTTTCAAGTTTCAAAATAGGAAGAGTATTGAACATCATGAATATATGGTACCATGGTCCACTAAGAACTTGCTTTTCTACTTGAAATTCCATTAATTCGAGCAAACAATACACATTTGCATGCCTTTAAAATTCATTACCTAAGCATACAATATATCACAAAAATATCCATTATGGAATACAGAAAAGTTGATGAATTAATGAATAGAATTCACATATTAGCATTCTAAGTATCAAAAAACAAGCCATTAACGTGATTAGAGTGTTAAATGATGCTTTGCAAGTTATTAACACAAATTTAAGACAAAATATAGGATATTCGTTTTGCTTCTACCAACATGGCATAAACATGAGATCAGAATGGTCAGCCATGGTTTGTTTCTCAAATTATTACTGAACATCACTTCAAAAAACTGAATTACATAGACACAAATCAAAATTGATAATATACATAGGAATCAATGAATTAAACTTCAATTTCAGGTCAAACTTCAGTCTAACAGAAAAAAATGGAAATTTCAATGGAAGTTTAGTGAAACACAGAGTGCATGGAAACAAACAAAAATCTAAGAATTTTAGTTTGAAATTTAAATAAAAGCTAAATTAAGTAATAACGCACATCAAGGCATAATTAAAGTTAATTTTCATAACTGTATGACATTAAAAGAATAATATACACACGAAACTATTTTTCCAACATGTTAAAAATGCATGACAAATGTAAAAAAACAACACTAACCTAACATGTACAATGACTTGCACAAATTCTCCATCTTATTGCCACTGGGTTATGTGTGGTCTAAATATTTCTTGGCAAATCATTTATTCTCTTTGCAACACAAATCCCCCATGGCATATGAGTATGATAAATCCTATATTCGATGAAATATCTACATTGGATTAAGTATCTAGTAGATACTTATGAATTAAGGCAATGGGTATGTGATACTATTGTGGTTGCTAAAATGGCTAGTAGAGAGATCATTATAAAGGCAGTTGTGAAGGTTGTTTACAAACTTGTTCTTTGTTATCCTAAGTCCAAATTGTGAAGCTAAATTTAATAATATTATCATCGATCAACATTAATCCATAAGAATATTTACTTGAAAAGTTAAAATTATTAAATTCAAGCAGAATTATGTCTTATATAAACACAAATATATTAGCATAATACTATAAAAGATATCTTACCAGCTTACCTTGTGTTGGATTGCTCGTGATAAAATAGAAGAAAATGTTTAAAATACAAAAAGTGTGTCCCAAAAACAAAAAATAATACTAGAACCACCCAAGCATTAAGACATTATACTTACTTAAAAAGCAATAGAGAGAGAAACAAGAAATATCTACATTAATATTTGAAAAAAAAAAATCCAATAAAGAAGAGAAGTGTTGTCAAAGGTATGAAATCAAGAAGCTACTTGTTGGAATGTAAAAGAGGTAAACAAACCTAGAAGGAAAAACAATTGTTGGATTCTTGGCTATTCAAGGCTTAAGAAGAAAAGGGTTGCTGGACACTTTGGTTGCAAGAAATCAATGAAAATTTTGATTTTGGGAAAAATAATGCAAACTTAAGTAATACAAAAAACACATGACTTTCACCAACATGCACAACATAGTGTGAAATTTCATTCAAAGCTTGGTCAAAACATCAGACTTTCTATTATTAAAAACTTTACACTAGTCGGCAAAATTCACCATGTGTTAAAGTTGGATTCCTTACTAGAAATATGTATGAGAATCTTCAATGAAAAAGGGTATGCTTGTAAACTTTCTTTAATCATTTATCATGCCATGAAAGAACTACAGTAATAAATAAGATTTTAGATGATAAAAAATATTAATTACTTATCATAAGTAAACACTTCTGATGGTTAAAACCTTCACAAAAAATGTGTATTCACCTGATCCTGCCAGTTAGATTGGTTGTACACTGATTGTCTTGAAGCTGAAGCTTTATTATCTCTCAATGTTTCCCAGGACCTCTCCTCTTGAATAGGTGTGATTTGTCCTGATCGTCCACGCCAATCACGGTTATCAGGTTCAACATAACGACCTTGTGTTTGACCTTGCAACTAAAAAGTACATAGTAGATGTCAAGAATAGCAAAAATAAAATGCAACCAACAAATAAAAGAATGAATAAAAACATGCAAAGCATGACAATATTTGTGTCTGATGTCAAAAAGGAAAAGCAAAAGCAAATGACAGGGTAAGAATCTTACAGCAGCATCACTTCGTCCCCAACTCTGATCAACACTGATAAACTCAGCTTCAGCATCCCCTTTTATTTTTAAGATATCACCAGGCACATCAATAACCTGTGGATCACAATCATATTCAGATGTAAAATGGCATCATTAAATCATACAAATTTAGTAGCTACTCAATTAAAAAGCTTGTATAGCTACAAAAGAGATGAAATTCATAGGATGTCTCCATGACAAATAAAGTAAAGACATTTTCTTATGTGAATAATGAACCTTGTCTAGAGCATAACACATGATTCAACTGTCAAAAAGGAGGAAAACCCAGTATACAAAACTTCCAGCATGCCAAGACTCCCACCATCTCAGTAGACAGCTATCATAAAGAAATTTTACATGCTAACCGGATTGCAGTATATAGTAAGGAACAAAAGAAAAAAGTGGGTCATCAGTTGAAATGTTGAACATTATTTTTCTATAATTTTCGCACAAATTGAAAAGCTACAGGGTGCAGTCAATAGTCCCTAAAGAATAAACAAGAAGATTTAACAAAACACAGACATCACAATCAGCTTGAAGGGTAATATCATAGAAATATGCTTAGAAAATGGAATGGATGTCTTATCCAACAAACGGTTCCTTGAAAGTTAAAAAATTAAAAAAATGACAACAACCAACGATCAATGTCTTAAAACTACAGGTGCATTTGTTTGGAGCTTCAGCTGCTGGAGTTGCTCTTGCACACACCTCAAGGAACTCATTCTACCAAATATATCTAAACTCCAACTCTTGGAAGCTCCAGCTCCTGGAAAAACTGTTCACAAAGAAGTTTTCAAGAGCTGCTAAACAATAACTCTTTAGGTTCCTGGTACTGTAGTAGCTCCTGCTACAATAGCAGAAGCCCTTGGTTACCAAACGAGGACTACTTGTGAGGTAGCCAATATGAATGCACTCTCCATTCATAAAGAGCAACGTCCCAGACTGGATGTGTTTTATCCAAAATTTACTTTTTTACATATTCTTGCTGCCAAACATGGACGTTCGCAAATCTATCAGAATAATCAACTTATATATCACAGATCATGCATAGAAGAAACGAGTGCAACAAATTTAGTACCTCTCGGAGTTCTAGGAGTCTATCTCTTGTGTACTGAATTCGCTCATGACTATCAAATCGCAAGTCACCACTCTGTCCAAGGAAAATATAGTTAGAACGTTAAGTCAGAAAAGTTACATATGTACACAAGGTATATCTCAAATGAAAAATACAAACTCAATTACCATAGTAAACATATATTAAATACAAAATTTGTTTCAGTGTTATAACTAACAATCAATAATAATCAGCAAAACCAATAATGGCATGAAATAAACAAAAACTGGAAAACCTTATATTTTAGAATACAACATAACTCAAAGAAAACAAATTAAGGTTCCAAACTTCGAATAAATGCAAGCTACCTTTTATTTCCATATTATAATCATTTACAAAGACAGATATAACCCAGGGAAGAAACTTCCAACCAGCAATAGAATGTTTTTAGACCTGTACTTAATGAGGATGATACTTTAAATAAACTCTGTACTTGGATTTGGGTGGACATTCCAACAAACAAAGGCATCAAAACCGTTCTCACCTACATATCAATATCACTTCAAAGAATCTGCTATTCGGCTTTTCAGATTATAGAATGCGTTATCTATATCATAAAAAGGTCCACGCTATTGATACCCGACCGAAAACTAGCCCAATAATAATAAACTAAGAACGTTGTTTTCGATGCAGAATTTACAGATTTGTTGAGCGAACATATGGAACATAATTCACTACTACCTATGGAACATAATTTACTACCAAAGAAAAACTTTTGCAGAAACCCAATACTAATCACATCTCGCAAATAAAATCCATCAAACCAAACTGCGTTGAAACCGAAAGTCAGCGACACCAAAACTACCCACATCCAACACAAAACAGAAGCCCCAGATCCAACCAACCAGGACAAACCAACGTCAAAAATCCCTACCTTGAGCTGCGCCCCACCATGCGGTCGGACGGCAGTGGGATCAGGGGAGCTAACGAGGCCGGAAGGCTCGACCCTTTGGGGGAAGAGCCTGCTTCCGCTACGTGCGCCGCCGCCGCCGCCGGGCCTCAAGCTTAGCACCGTCTGATCAAACTGCATGACTTCTTCTGAATTCCCAACGACGCCTTCAGTTCTTTCCTGGTGGGGACTGCTGAGGAATCGGAAGGTCCGGGGTGCGATCAGAGTAGATTTCCGGGGAGAGGAGGACAACGGAATGGATCAGAGTTGGAGGTCGGGAGTGGAAGGGCCCTCAAGTTTATTTAGGGATTACCTTGTAATTAAAAGGACATTTTAGGGGCATTTGTGCGAGAAAATATAGCGTTCGGATTTCATTTCGGTTTTCAGATTTTGAATTTTTATCTGTGAGGCAAGTAGAGTTGAGATCACTTTATTTTGATTTCTTTTAATTTTTTTTAAATGAAAATTCAAATTTTGTTAATTTTTTTTCAATATAATTATTAAATAAATCAGGTTGAACCTAATGGCTTATGTTGAATTGACACACAATGTAATTATGTTGTATCCACCTAACGTAATTTCAACCCATATGTCGTACTTTTGACATTACATTTCACTTATTATTGACCGTGTCACTGTTAGTTATGTCATCTGAAGTAGATGATTAATTGACCATCAATTAAATGTTTTTAAGCTGAATGGTGAACAATGCCTTTTAAAGTTTATGTATCAATTCAACCATTTACTTTTAGAATTTCAAGTATAATTTAGAGTTTTTAGACGAGTAGACATTTCAACTTATTAGTTATTATATCTAATATGTATCTACAATCAATTATCCCTACACCGCCTACAACTTATTTTTCTAATTACCTTCAATTAACTACATTGTTACTTAGATCTGTTTGTATGCTTAAAAAGTAATAAAAAGAAAGTTTCAAAAGTAATGAAAATGAAAGTTACAAACAAAATTTATAAAAAATCAACAGAAAATATAAGTATTTATGTATAATTCAAAAAATGACAAAAAGTAACAATATGTAATAAAATATAAATTGAATAACATAAAAGTATTTATATTTTTGACAAGTTTATGAAAAAATTCATAAGCTAATAATATTTATATCTTTCTGATAATACATGATACATTATGTTTTTCTTACATAAATAACATCATTTAGTTATGTATGTCATCAGCTATTTCTTTATTTTATTATTAACTTAATCTAAATGTAGTTGCTCTTTCAACTTCTTCATCCATATTTTTATAAATTTATTCATGGTCATGACCTACAAAATTTTCCAACTCATCTTGAAATTCTTCAAATAAATTTTTTTTATCTACTTTACAAATAAAATTATAAAGTAAAAAACATGCATGCATAATCTTTACCTAAGTTTCATATGAAAATATCATATAATTACATAAAATTACAAAATGATGTCTCACAACTTTAAATGTACAATTGATCATTGTCCTTAATTATAAATGTTTATAATTGAAATTTTCTATAGCATTTATTGGAAGTTAAGGTATATTATAATTAGATAAATGATATCTAATACCTCTAAATGGATAGATAAATTCTAGCTAATTTGGAAAGCTAACATCTACTAAGTAAAATTTACCTACACTAAAACAACTATTAGTCTAAATATAATTTAACTTATATTAGAATTTTTTCAAAAATACTTACTAGGTGAAACTTGAAACCCATTAGGTCAAGATATTACATCTTGAAGTACTCTAGCATTAGCGGTAAATTTTTCCTATCTAACAAAAATATAAACAAATTTCATATCAAAATTACAAGTCATCAATACATTTTGCAACAATTTGTCATTTCAATTTCTAAATTTTGTTGTTTCTTCCTCATAAATGGTTGCTTTTATATGTGTATCATCTATTCACCATTTTCTTTTATATATCTTATTAACATATATAAGAGAATCATTATGTAAATTAGATCAATGTTGTAAAAAATAAAAAAATGGTAATAGTAGTTTACCTTAAAGTATGGGAAAAATCATTACAAATTCATTTACTTGTTGACGAGGAATGTTTAGCTAGAAGTAATCGACTTAAACGAAGTATACTATTCAACATCTTATAGAATACATGACTTACAATATAACTTGAATGAAAAAATCTTTCTTGTATTACTTTGTATCTTTGATTTTATCCAACTATTACCAAAAATGATATTAATTTCTCCTTATAGTAATGTTATTACCATTATGTACTATTATCTCCTTTCTTAATAGGTTACAAAATTGTAGAAATATAAGCTGACAATATATTTTCTCATACAATATATTTTCCTATAATTATATGTTTGATTTGGTAAATTTAGATCTAATAATTTTCTAACATAATTTTACCCTTCTTTACTATAGATGTGATCAATAGTCATTAAACTAACACTAGAATGACATGCAATTGCATTAAAAAAGCTTCGCACACACATCATTATCTTTCACTTTTTCCTTACTCTTTATTCTTCTTCTTTTAATAGTAACCTTGTTTGATTACCCAGCACGACACCAAAAAACTTGTTTTGGATCTCCAACAACGCACCAGAAAAACTTGGATTTGTTAACTTCTATTTTTACTTAGTTAATTTATTTTTATGCTTATTCTTTTTTAGAATTAAACAAACAACCTTTCACACAAATTAGATATTACTTCTAATTTGTATTTTAACTGCAAGTACACAATGTCTATTGTATTAGTGTACAAGTACAGGTCGATCACATAGAGAATTGTTTAATAATTGAGAACTGTTCTATTTTTAACAATCAAATTTATATCTTCAATAAGCCCTCTGTTAAGTTACAGTTAATTCAACGGACAAGTTCATTGAGTTATGGCTAATTCAACGAACTAACATCGTGGACTTAAGTTAACTTCACAAGCCTGTCTTTCCTTTTTAATATTGTTATTTACAGAGGAATTCGACCAACCATTGGGCGGTTTCACAGATTGTAAATAACATCAATTAAGTTCTTTAATGTTAGTAAACATTGGATTTATCATTAAGCATACTAACATTCAGATAATTCAAACAGTAACATTTAAAATCTTTAAGTCTTTTGAATGAACCAATTTCAGTAAACTGTAAAACTAAAATAAACATAAATCAATCACAACACTGACAAAGATAACATTAATCACGATACAACACAAACAATACAACACTCAAATACAAAATACAAACACAGATAAATTGTTTTTGGTATTTTTGTTTTAATATGAACATGGAAATGGACGAAAGGTGAAATGTAAAGTAATCTCAATTGGCAGTAAATACTTCTGTCACTACATACGACGTGATTACACCATAGAAAATTAAACCACTTACAATTCTGTCTCCTTTCCCTATAGAATCGCAAGTCCAGAATTGCAAGATGATCTCCTCTTCAGCATGCAGGCATCAACCCGAAGTCAAGGCTAGAAGCTTTACTATCTCCTGAGATATGAGTCGGCGCTTGGTGAAAATGGCTTCCCTTCCCGCAGCGCGATCACCCCTCACAGTGGTTGTCAGGCACTGTGTTTGGCTCGGAATCGACCTGACATCAGGAAAGTATCCTCACAGACCTCCGATGGTTAGTGATTATGGTGGTGGTGATGATAGTTGGTGTGGTACTTCAGAGAATTGTCGACGCTACCTATAGAAAACTCGGTGCTCCTCCTCTATACACACTGGTCATACCCATCGATCACACCCTTTACTTCTTTTTCTTCTTTTCTTTTATATTTCTTCAGTGGTAACTGCTTCTGCTTGAATGGTCGGTTAAATTTCCTTCATTCATATCAACGATGATGCTTTCTTTTCCCTATGCAATACGTGCGATCATGGTTTTTCCTTCCAACTGTCCTGTTTCTACAACCACTACAGTGGCATGTTAGAAAATAAATAATCCGTGGAGTTACAGATAACTCAACGGATTTGCTTCGTTGATTTAACTATAAAACATGTGTATAAATTTAACTATCTGATGCTCAGGTGCATTTCAGATACTTACAAACTTAACTATCTAATGCCTAGATGCATTTCGGATAGTTACAAACTTAACTTTCTAATGCTCAGATGCATTTCGAATAGTTACAAACTTAACTATCCGATGCTCAGATGTATTTCGGATAATTACAAATAACTCACCGAAAGTTTACTTAAGTCATGCATTATGGTTTCGACACGTGTACTTTAGGAAATAATAAAATATTCTTTTAAAACATAACTGTTCGGCAATTTAGATATAACTATCTGATACATGTTCGGTATGTTAAACATAACTGTCCGAAATATCAGAAAATTCGAATACTTAAGAATTTCACAACCTGTAACTTACCGATAGTTCAGAAATGTACTAAATTAACATTAATTCCCCAAAATTAAGCAAATTTTTTAATTAAAGCATATAATAGTGCAATTATAACATAATGGCTTAATTATCACATTATAATCTAAATATTATGCAATTAACCATCATTTAACCATTAATATTATGCACTTTTTCATTCTAAACAAACCTCAATTGGTGGTTGCTTTCCTCTAAATTCATTTACAAAGAATATTACCAATAAAAACATCATCACGTAAAATACTTAATTACTAAGAGTTTATCATAACCTATAAAAATAACATTATCACATTAAATTAACAACATAAAAGTTTATCATATCAAACATCAACATAAGAGTTTATCATATCAACCAACAATATAAAAATTTATCATATTAAACATCAATATAAGAGTTTATCATTATTAGGATTGTATCAACTCACTAGAGGGGGTGAATGATAAGTCATGGTTAATTTTAATATATCTACAAAATTTTATCTTATTTGTATGTGTGAGTTAATTCAATAATGAAAATAACACAAGATAGGAGAACATAAGGAGTTTTAAGTAGTTCACCCCTAACTACTAGTCCACCCTTAAACTTCACTTGAATTTCATTATCTATTTCACTTACAACACTTACTTTAAGGTCAAAGTAAGAACCCACCATACATGAGTTTTTTAATTGAAACTCTAACCTATAGCAATTTGAAATTTTCAAGTCAAAACTTTTAACTAATAGCTTGACTTTTCTTTGTTGCAATGAAAGCATAGTGAGAGCTTTGTATCTAATCTTCTAGTTTACTCATTGATGTTTGAAGATTGAGCAATCTTTTGTATCTATAAATGATTTGCCTTAGGTGCTCTCTTGTTTTTTTTGTATTGCTCTTTTCAAAACTATAAATAATATCTATTGTATATTCTCTCTAATTCTAAAGTATCATTTACATTGTTTTATACTTGCTTGTGTTAACGATTAGATTTGTTCTCCAATCAAACCAAAACCTTCAATCATACTTGTTTAGAATGAAAAAGTGTATATTATTAACGGTTAAATGATGGTTAATTGCATAATATTTAGCTTATCATATGAGAATTAAGCCATTATGTTATAATTACACTGTTATATGCTTTAATTGAAGAATTTGCTTAATTTTGGAGAATTAATGTTAATTTATGAACTATCGGTAAGTTGTAGGCTATGAAATTCTTAAGTATCCGAATTTTCTGATATTTCGGACAGTTATGTTTAACATACTGAACAAATTCGGACAATTATGTTTAGCAGACTGAATATGTATCGAATAGTTATGTTTAAATTGCCGAATAGTTATGTTTTGAAAGAATATTTTATTATTTCCAGATGTACACATGTCAAAACCAGAATGAATGACTTAAGTGAACTTTTAGTGAGTTATCTATAACTATCCAAAATTGCAACTAGGCATCAGATAGTTATCCCTGTAACTCTCCGAAATCTCTTTTTATTTATAAAATAGTTGAGGACACGTGTCATGTTCTGGGTAAGTGACTCAAGTGGATTTTCGGTGAGTTAGCTGTAACTATCCGAAATGCATCTGAGCATCGGATAGTTAGACCTATAACTCTCCGAAATGTTATTTTATAATTAAAACTACTGTTGACACGTGTCGAGATCTGATAGATTTACTTAAGTTATGTATCGGTGAGTTATCTGTAACTATCCGAAATACATCTAAGCATCGGATAGTTAAGTTTATAAGTATCCGAAATGCACCTAAGCATCGGATAGTTAAATTTATGCACGTGTTTTATAGTTAAATCAACGAAGAAAGTCCGTTGAGTTATCTGTAACTCCACGGACTATATATTTTCTAATATGCCACTGTAGCGGTTGCAAAAACAAGACAGTTGGAAGGAAAAACCACGTTTGTACGTATCGCGCAGGAGAAGGAAGCATCACCGTTAATATGAATGAAGGAAATCCAACTGATCATTCAAGCATAAGCAGTTACTACTGAAGAAATATAAAAGAAAATAAGAAAAAAAAGAGAGGGTGTGATCGATGTGTGATCGATGGACGAACAGTGTGTGCAGAGGAGGATGAGCGTCGCAATTCTCTGAAGTGCCATACCAACCACCATCATCACCACCATAATCATCAACCATCAGAGGTCTGTGAGGATACTTGCCTGACGTCGGGTCGATTTCGAGCCAAACACAGTGCTTGACAACCACTGTGAGAAGTGATCACGTCGCGGGAAGGGAATCCATTTTCACCAAGTGCCGACTCATATTTCAAGAGATTGTAAAGCTTTTAGCCTTGGCTTCGGGTTGATGCCTATATGCTGAAGAGGAGATCATCTTGCAGTTCTAGACTCGCGATTCTATAGGGAGAGGAGACAAAATTGTAAATGGTTTAATTTTCAGTGGTGTAATCGTATTACAAGTAGTGTCGGAAGTGTTTACTATTAAGTAAGATTACTTTACATTTCACATTTCGCACATTTCCATGTTCACATCAAAACAAAAATACCAAAAATAATTTATCTTTGTTTGTATATTGTATTTGAGTGTTGTATTATTTGTGTTGTATCGTGATTAATGTTATCTGTATCAGTTTTGTGATTGTTTTATGTTAGTTTTAATTTTACAGTTTATTGAAATTGGTTCGTACAAAAGACTTAAAGATTTTAATGGTTATTGTTTGAATCATCTAAATGTTAGTATTGCTTAATGATAAATCCAATGTTAACTAGTATTAAAAAGCTTAATTAATGTTATTTACAATCTGTGGAATCGCCCAATGGTTGGCCGAATTCCTTTGTAAATAGCAATAGTATAAAGAAAAGACAGACTCGTGGAGTTAACTTAAGTCCACAAGGATAGTCCGTTGAGTTAGCAGAGTGCTTATTGAATATAAATTTGAATTGTTCACAATCAAACAGTTCTTAAATTCATCAGCAATTCCTTGTGAAATCAACCTGTACTTGCACACTGATACAATAGACACTGTGCACTTGCAGTTAAAGTACAAATTGGAATTAATATCTAAATTGTATTAAAGGTTGTTTGTTTACTTCTAAAAGTAAGAATAGGCATAAAGATAAATTAACTAAGTAAAACAGAAGTAACAAATCCAAGTTTTTCTAATGTAGTGCTGGGAAAACCCAAACAATACTTCTTGATGTGACAAACCTAGATATGGAATGTTATTGTTGTTAAGTATTTTGCTAGTTCTCTTGATAGGCAATTCTCTATCTTAACGATAAGCATATCTTACTCAATTAGTTGTTCCAATAAGTTACCAAGTTTGTCAACGTTCATATTTTAATGCTTTACCTATCTTCCTCTATCTTCTTTCCCTAGTCAAATACTTAACTGATAAGTCATTAAATATCCTATTGAGATTCGATTGCTTCTATGAATAATTCTCCGGTCCTTATATCATTCAAGCCCTATACATCTTGTCAAATACACAACCTAGGATTCTTAGTACTTCAGCAAGTTATTTATTTTCTACACCTGGATCAAATGCTTGTAGCATAACTAACTAAATATTCAATTAATATCCAGTAACTTCTGTAATAGCTCATCGAGCACCCTTTAATTATTTTCTTTTCTATCACGTGATAACTTAATTTGATTATACATGAGACACTTAAAAAGTCCTAGGGTTATGATAACTTTATGAGTTTTCTTTTCTACAATCATCATAAACTCAAATAGTTATCTTATAACCTGTTGAGATTCTTGTTCACTCGTTGAACTTTCATTTTATAATGTTCTACTACAATTCTTCTTAGAGATGGATGATTACTTTATAAGTTGTCGAATATTCTACTACTTATCGATTTCTTAACCTTATATCTTTCTATCTTAGCTTGTATGTCTTCCAACTTGCTACTGTATAATTTGATTTTAGTGTGGTAGCTTATCCTATCTTCAATTCTTCTTCTATACCTATGAAATACATAAATTTCTTGCTTAAATTTTTACATTATCAAAATATAGAGGTCTTTTCAATCATATCATACGCCAACATAAGAATTTGTCACATTACATATAACAACATAAGGATTTATCACATAACATATAACAACATAACATATAGAAACATCAATAACTCTTCAAAATATTAACATAATATTTTAATTACCCATCTACTAACAAGTTCTTTACATCAACTTAAATAAAACTTCAACCATGCTATTTTCTTTTCATTTGGTATTTCTACATTTCTGCAATCTGTAACAATTTGGTTGCTTTTAATTACTCACAAGCAGTAAGCTTAGATAATGAAAATAATATATTCATCTCATCTTCAATTTTCCTTGATGATATATGTTGCATATGCAACCTTTCTTTTTCAACTTTATATAATTCATCCATTATTTTTAACCTATGTATGTCACTATGATCACCTCTTTCAAAATATTCTCTAAATGCACATATCATGTCTTAAACTACATTAAACATTATCTCTTATGATTTTGCATGTGGTTTAGGTTACTTGCCATTCTTAGGCACATTTACTTTAGATGTATTTGTTAATAGGGAATTTACCTGCATTTGAGGAGTGTCTTCAATTAGAACTTCATTAGGATCATATCATTATCGTCATTATTTAAAGTGACATTTGTATATTCTTCTTCAAGTTGTGTACATTCCTCAAGATACTTTGCTTGAGAACTTGATGTTATGGTATTTTCAAAAATTATTTGAAGTTACTCGCAAACAAGACAATGTTTCCATTTACATTACTTACAATCAAGATGTTTCTACAATTGAATAGATGAATGTGCCAAATTAATGTTATATAATAAATAAATAAAAATGAGTATAATTTTTTATCTTCAACAAATTCTTTCTATATTTCTTTAAGTATATCAATATACCCATTTATATAGTCTCAAACTCATCCACTTTGACTTGAAATATTTTTGTAATTTTTATATATAAATCATCAAGTCTTCATGTGACTGTATATATTTTTTCTTATAATGTTACATCCTAACTTTTAGTTATATTTTTTAATAACTTTATCTCAAGTATTAACTCTTATTTTTCCATCAACAAACCTACAATTTCCTTCATTTAGTTTCTCATACAAAATATTTAAAATAAGTTTATCACCTACTGCACTCCAACTTGTGTAACTTCATTCTCCACTCTTTCTAGTATTGGTAGTAGACATGGTTGACTAACCACTTATTCTAATGTCATACAAGAAAAAATAAGATAACAAAATACATATTTTAAAACAACATGTATCTTATAAATATTTTAAAACATTATACAATAAAATCCTACAATACATCTCAACAAGAATGGACTTTTAGACGAACAACTATAAGAAGGAATATAATCTAAATAGATCATCTTCAATTCGTAATTGAATATATAATCACTAACAAGATATTACAAGTTACAATGACTGTTAGGCAGCAATGAGGTATAACTTTTTATATTCAACTTATAGAACAACATGACAAATCAAAAACCAATCACCAGATATGATTCTATTTTACAGTAATCAAAACAAACACGATAAGACATGTTTTCCTTATAAATATGTTGAAAAGTGCATGGTGTAGGAGAGTTACTGAACATAATTAATGTAACATCATAATAACATAATGCTTTTATTCTCAAAAATCATGGTACCTATGGATGATCCAACTGCTATTCACGAGCATACTCAACTTTTGTCCATAGTCAAAAAAGTGTGTTACAAAAACTATGACATTCTAAGTTAAATCAACTTTATTTTCTCCATAGGTTTAGATTCTAATCATCAAATCATTTTCACTAAAATTTAAGCATCGAAAACTAAATAAAATACAACACTAGTAGCAATATATAGTTCTTTATCGTGTTCCATTAACGTCAGGTGTTGCTACATCTTGAACTAAATGCCAAATGTAGCATATAATGTTGTCTTTACATTAGTGTTTTTTAGATTGGAATTGATAGATTTTCTCTATGTTAATCTCATCTTCTTCAAATGGATAATATAAAACATGTAGGCACAATCAAATCATGCAACATGCCAAATCAATAGACAATATCATGTAAAAGCAAATATGACAATATTAACATATCATTCCAAGGAAAAAAATATTTAGTAGTCTCAATCAGTGGTTGTTTGATCTACTGTCCCACTGGTCAAATAAATAACTACTAAATTAGAAGCCAATATGACAATATTAACATGTTATTCCAATATCATGCAACATGTCAAATGATAAGACTAGAAATATACACAATATCATGTAAAAGTAAATATTTGGCAACTCCAATATTAACAACATCATGCACGAGCGAAACATTATTGAACGAAAGGAAGTGGACTATTTGTACCATATCAGGGGCATACTATACTCATATACATTCAATTAAGCATTTCCTGAATCTTTTTCTAAAAAAGTATATACCTATGATTGAAGTATTATCACAGATGTGTTAATTACAGTATGGATTGTTGCAATTGTGATTTGTAAGTGGTATCTTAATCTTATTATAATAAAGCTTCATTAACATCCTACAATGGTCACTATAAAGTATGGTTTTTTAATCATTTTTCCAAAAAGTATGTCCCTAAAAATCCTAATGTGGCCACTATACTTCCAATTCCTAGCATAGTTATGGCACAGTTAAGCACGGTTAAACATATTTTCTCCACTGAACAATTATTATTATTTTCTTCAAGCTTCACTAATGCTTGTTTCAATAAAATACTCTCCAATCCTTATCCCATAAATGAGTTCAACTCATTGATATATCATATTCCCACAAATTTTAGTAATATCATTAGAAATAGAGAAGCATTTCCACATAATACAAATAAAGAAACTAGAAAAATGAACTTTCCTCAGACGAGATTAGAACATAAGCGAGTAGATGAGACTTCGATCGATGAGAGCTTTTCAAAGTAGATCAGAACAAATGCTTTTCAGCATAGATCTCAAGACTGAGACGGAGGGCTTTTCGGAGAAAGGTTTTTTGAAAGAGATCGACCACGACAAGAGGAGGACGAGCACACTATATTGGTGCTTAGGTTTTTCGAAGGAGATCGACGTGGAGGACGAGCTCATTATGTTGGTGCTCGAGTTTTTCGAGGGAGATCAATGAAGTTGAAAGAAGGACAAGCTTGTTATGCTGATGCTTAGGTTTTTTGGAGGAGATTGATGAAGTCGAGAGGAGGATGAGCTCACTATGCTGGTGTTCGATCTTTCCGCTACTTTTAGAGGATCGGAGGATGGAAAGGTAGGTGCGTTTTGAGACTTTCATTGAAAAGCTTTAAGATTTTATATGAGGGAAAGTAATAGATTCTTTTTGTCACTTTTCAATCTACACATACATTGGAAATTTCATATTCACTTTTCCTTACTTTTTTTTCTCATTTTTTTCTCATGTACAAACCCTCCTCCTACTCTTACTCTCTCCTTACTTCATTTGTTTGTACTCATATATTGATTATCGCGTATTAGTCATCATGCACCAATCATCATCTAATGGTTTAACTTATGTGTGCCAATCCAGTCAAACTATATTAATTAATGGCATAGTCTTGTGTGAATTAGGTCATTTCAAGTGATGCTCAACATGACTTGACTTTATGCAAACAATGTTTAAGATAGAAAATTTTTAAGTTTGTGCCAACCAAGCATGACCTGTTAGATATCTCTACAAAATAATCACAAATAAAGAGAGTTTTTAAACTTTGGAAAATGATATGTCCAAATATAAATTTGTACTTGGGTGTGATCACATCTACCATCAAACACTCAATCCCATGGGAGCTCTATGGTTAAGCATGTTTGGGTGGGAATAGTATCAAAATAGATGATCTCTCAAGAAATCCTCGTGTTACTTTCACCTTTGGTGGTACTCTAATTGAATTAGTGTACAAGGTCATTAGGATCCTTAAGGTTGCATGTTCAACTCCTCGTGGTACCTCCAACTTGGTAGTCTTAGTCAAAGCATGTAAGTAGTAGTTGTGGCTCTTTTAAAGCTTAAACACATATCCTAATAATATATATATATATATATAATTGTACTTTCACCTACACATTAAATATTAAATATATTTATGTATGTGTCTATATATATTTGTATTTATTTATTCTCATACATCCTAATTCAAAAAATTGGATAAATTGTTGAACCCTTCAATGGTCGATGGGAAATTCTACTAAAAAAATAAAAAATTGAACAAATCAAGAGAAGAATAATAAAATTCAAGAGATTGACTTGCAAAATAGAGCTTAATTTTTAAAAAAGCATTATGTTATCGATTTTAGCTGAGAAATTTTATTGAAGCATCAACCCAATATCCAATGGTTGAGAAGACATCATGCTCCTTTTCCATAAGATAACAAATTCAAAGAAAACTAAAAAATATAATTGCTTGATGATCAATGGGAATCAAGATAAATCTAGAAGACTTATTAAAGAGACTTAATTTCATAGAACATTTTGAAACACTATTTAACAAAAAAGAAATATATTACATGGTTATTTCTTCTCCATATAAGAAATTAATAGCAAATGACCTTACATATCAAGGTTGAAAAACAAGTCTGATCCAAGGAAAAAAAATTCTTTAAGGTGAAAAACTAAGTACTCTCTTATGAAATAGGCTCATATCTATTTAAAAAAGATCGAATGCTATACAAAAGGAGGGGTAAATTGTGTTTTTCAAAAATTTAATCAATAATTAAAAATTTAATATAAACAATCTATAAAATCTTTATTCAAATATTTTATTTACAAAGTTTTAATCACAAATTACAATTCAATAATCCTCTAGAATTCTAAGTGAAAGAATATCATGATTAAAATACACTTAAATCAATTCACTCTAATTTATAAATAGAGAAAACTAAAAAGTAAAATTTAAAATTTTTCTCTCTGTTTGCGAATTTTATTTTCTTCTCTTTTTCTACAACTCTTTAATGACTAACTTCTTGACTTTTTGATATTCATCGAAATTGCTGAATCTCCTCTTCCTTTTCGTGTTTTTTCTTATCTAAGAGAAGTGTGTACTCTAAGAGATGTGTATTAATCAATGAAAACTATATGCCTTAAATAATCAATTTTCAATATATGCATTTCTCTTATGTTTATCCATGACTTGATCAACATCCACTCTTTACGTTTTCTATTTTAATTTTAAATTCAAATTCAAAATTTGAATTATACACATTCTCCTTTATATTTTTTTCTTGAATCATTGATTCTAAATCTTTCAAAAAATTCTTACAAAATGAACTTTCTCGATCATAATTTTTCATTAAATGAATTAACAAAATGTTATTTTTTACAACTTGTTTAGAATGAAAAAGTGCATATTATTAACGGTTAAATGATGGTTAATTGCATAATATTTAGCTTATCATATGAGAATTAAGTCATTATGTTATAATTGCACTGTTATATGCTTTAATTGAATAATCTACTTAATTTTGGGGAATTAATGTCAATTTAGTACATTTCTGAATTGTCGTTAAGTTGCAGGCTGTGAAATTCTTAAGTATCTGAATTTTCTGATATTTCGTACAGTTATGTTTAACAGACCGAATATGTCGGATAGTTATGTTTATATTGCTGAACAGTTATGTTTTGAAAGAATATTTTATTATTTCCAGAAGTACACATGTCGAAACCATAATGCATGACTTAAGTGAACTTTTGGTGAGTTATCTCTAACTATCCGAAATTACAGCTGGGCATCAGACAGTTATATGTGTAACCCTCCAAAATCTCTTTTTATTTATAAAATAGCTATGGACATGTGTCATGTTCTGGTAAAGTGACTTAAGTGGATTTTCGGTGAGTTAGTTATAACTATCTGAAATGCACCTGAGCATCGGATAGTTAGACCTGTAACTCTCCGAAATAGGTATTTTATTATTAAACTGCTACTGACACGTGCCGAGATTTGGTAGATTTACTTAAGTTATATATCAGTGAGTTAGCTATAAGTATCTGAAATGCATCTGAGCATCGGATAGTTAAGTTTATAAGTATCTGAAATGCACCTAAGCATCGGATAGTTAAATTTTTGCACATGTTTTATAGTTAAATCAACGAAGAAAGTCCGTTGAGTTATCTGTAACTCCACGGACTATTTATTTTCTAATATGCCACTGTAGCGGTTGCAGAAACAGGACAGTTGGAAGAAAAACCACGATTGCATGTATTGCGTAGGGAGAAGAAATCATCGTCGTTGATATGAATGAAGGAAATCCAACAGACCATTCAAGTAGAAGCAGTTACTACTGAAGAAATATAAAAGAAAAGAAGAAAAGAGTGTGATCGATGGACGACCAGTGTATACAGAGGAGGAGCATCAAGCTTTCTATAGACAGTATCGGCGATTCTCTGAAGTATCACACCAACCATCGTTACCACCACCATATCCACCATAATCACCAACCATTGGAGGTATGTGAGAATACTTTCTTGATGTCGAGTCGATTCCGAGCCAAACACAATGCTTGACAACCACTGTGAGGAGTGATCGTGTCGCAGGAAGGGAAGACATTTTCACCAAGCGCCAACTCATATTTCAAGAGATCGTAAAGCTTTTAGTCTTGGCTTCGGGTTGATGCCTATATGTTGAAGAGGAGATCATCTTGCAATTCTGGACTCGCGATTCTATAAGTAGAGGAGACAGAATTGTAAGTGGTTTAATTTTTAGTGGTGTAATCGCATTGCAAGTAGTGTCAAAAGTATTTACTGTCAAGTGAGATTACTTTACATTTCACATTTCGCCCATTTCCATGTTCACATCAAAACAAAAATACCAAAAACAATTTATCTTTGTTTGTATGTTGTATTTGAGTGTTGTATTGTTTGTGTTGTATCGTGATTAATGTTATCTGTATCAGTTTTATGATTGTTTTATGTTAGTTTTAATTTTACAGTTTACTACAATTGGTTCGTACAAAAAACTTAAAGATTTTAATGGTGACTATTTCAATCATCTGAATGTTAGTATTGCTTAATGATAAATCCAATGTTAACTAGCATTAAAAAGTTTAATTGATGTTATTTACAATCTGTGGAATCGCCCAATGGTTGGCTGAATTCCTCTATAAATAGCAGTATTATAAAGAAGAGACAGGCTCGTGGAGTTAACTTAAGTCCACGAGGATAGTCCGTTGAGTTAGCCATAACTCAACGAACTTAGTCCGTTGAGTTAACTGTAACTCTACGGAGTGCTTATTGAATATAAATTTGAATTGTTCACAATCAAACATTTCTTAAATTCGTCAACAATTCCCTGTGAGATCGACCTGTACTTGCACACTGATACAATAGACACTGTGCACTTGCAGTTAAAGTACAAATTGGAATTAATATCTAAATTGTATTAAAGGTTGTTTGTTTACTTCTAAAAGAAAGAATAGGCATAAAGATAAATTAACTAAGTAAAAATAGAAGTAACAAATCCAAGTTTTTCTAGTGTAGTGTTGGAAAATCCCAAATAAATACCTAAAGCTATTATCAGTGATAGAGGAACTCATTTCTGTAATAGAAGTTTTAAAGCCTTAATGAAGAAATATGGAGTAAACCACAAAATTGCAGCATCATATCATCCGCAAACAAGTGGACAAGTAGAAAGTGCAAACAAACAAATTAAGTTAATCTTAGAAAAAGTAGTAAATCCTACTAGAACAGATTGGGCTAATAGATTGATAGATACACTTTGGGCTTATAGAACTACGTATAAAACAAGCTTAGGTATGTCACCTTTTAGGCTAGTATATGGAAAAAGTTGTCATTTACCTGCTGAAATTGAACATAAAGCTTATTAGGCATTAAAAACTCTAAATACTAATTTAAATCAAGCTGCTAAAAATAGAAAAATGCAACTAATTGAATTAGAAGAATTTTGAAATGAAGCTTATTCGAAGACTGTAAGAGAAAAAGAGAAAATTAAATTTTAGCATGATAGAAAAATTATTCCAAAAAACTTTGAAATAGGACAAGAAGTATATCTTTATATGGCTAGACTCCATAACCATCTAGGAAAATTAAGATCTAGATGACGAGGACCTTATATAGTTCGAAATATTTATCTTATGGAGTTATTGAAATTGAAAATCCTAAAAATCAGAATATATTTAAAGTAAATGGACAAAAACTTAGACCTATTCTGAAGACACCAAAAAGCTCATTTGGAATTATAGAAGAAGTCAGAGTACAAGATTACTCAAGCTTTACTTAGTAAGAAATCAATTTTTATGTTTATATATATAAAATATAAAAATCGTTACGGTTCAACTAACTGGATCCATCGGTATGACCGGAACATAAAAAATATGTATATTAATTTTCGGAAAAAATTTTAGGTCTGATCGAAACATAGTATCGGTTAAACCGAGAGAAAAAAAGAAGAAGAAGAAGAAAAGGGTGTGATCGATAGACGACCAATGTATACAGAGGAGGAGCATCGAGCTTTCTGTAGACGGTATCGGCGATTCTCCAAAGTATCATACCTACCATCGTTACCACCACCATATCCACCATAATCACCAACCATCGGAGGTCTGTGAGAATACTTTCTTGATGTCGAGTCGATTCCGAGCCAAACACAGTACCTAACAACCATTGTGAGGAGTGATCGCGTCGCGGGAAGGGAAGCCATTTTCACTAAGCGCCGACTCATATTTCAGGAGATCGTAGAGCTTTTAGCCTTGGCTTCAAGTTGATGCCTATATGCTGAAGAGAAGATTATCTTGCAATTCTGGACTCACGATTCTATAGGGAGAGGAGACAGAATTGTAAGTGGTTTAATTTTCAATGGTGTAATCGCGCTGCAAGTAGTGTCGGAAGTATTTACTGTCGAGTGATATTACTTTGCATTTCACCTTTCGCCCGTTTCCATGTTCATATTAAAACAAAAATATCAAAAATAATTTATCTATATTTGTATGTTGTATTTGAGTGTTGTATTGTTTGTGTTGTATCGTGATTAATGTTATCTTTGTCAGTGTTGTGATTGTTTTATGTTTGTTTTAGTTTTACAGTTTACTAAAATTGGTTCGTTCAAAAGACTTAAAGATTTTAATGGTTAATGTTTGAATTATCTGAATGTTAATATTACTTAATGATCAATCCAGTGTTTACTAACATTAAAGAGCTTAATTGATGTTATTTACAATCTGTGGAATCGCCCAATGGTTGGCCAAATTCCTTTGTGAATAGCTGTATTAAAAAGAAAAGACAGGCTCGTGGAGTTAACTTAAGTCTACGAGGTTAGTCCGTTAAGTTAGCCATAACTCAACGAACTTTATCCGTTGAGTTAACTGTAATTCAACGGAAAACTTATTGAATATATAAATTTGATTGTTAACAAACTGACATTTCTATACTTTTTAGCAATTCCCTGTGGGATTGACTTGTACTTGCACACTGATATAATAGACACTATGCACTTGCAGTTAAAGTACAAATTGGAATTAATATCTAAATTGTATTAAAGGTTGTTTGTTTACTTCTAAAAGATAGAATAGGCATAAAGATAAATTAACTAAGTAAAAACAGAAGTAACAAATCCAAATTTTTCTAATGTAGTGTGGGAAAAACACAAACACAACTCAATGTTTCATTGCTAACTCAACGAGTTACTTATGTAACCTTATAACAAAAAGGTTGTTAACTCAATAAGTTACTTACATGACTTACAACTTTTAACGTAATGTTGTATTAACTCAATTAATTGTTTTTGTACATAGTACATGATACAAACATATGAAATTAACATATATCATGCTTAATATTAAAAAACATGTTAACTCAATAACAAGTTGTATAAAAAATTAATATAACTCAACTACATATTATATAACTTAACACATTTTCAAATCCAATACAAATAAATATATAACCTTAAAACATTTTCCATATAGATCAATGTCTTTAATTTAACTTCTTAAATAACAAAATTAATTGATTAAATATGATTACTTAACATTTTACACATATCATCAAAACATAATTCTCAATATTATTGTTCAAAAAAAATTGAAGAATTTAGAGCCATTGATCTTAGAATTTTTGCTTTTACTTTAAATGAAAACAAAAATCATCTTTAGATTGATATTCTTAAAGCAATTTATTTTGCTAGTAAAGCCTTTAGTCTTCTTTTAAATAAATCCTATCACGTCTCAAGGGGAACACGACAATTGCTACAATAATAAAAGGAAGAATATATACAATAATTTTTTTTTTAAATGTTGTAAAAAATTTCTTCCTTTAAATTAACGTAAGGTTGGTATCCGAATTAAGGTTTAACATATAGTCACAAAGATATACCGAATGAATACTAACTTGCAAAAAATCATCACTATTATGCTAT
Source organism: Cymodocea nodosa (assembly GCA_036874045.1). Taxonomy (NCBI): domain Eukaryota; kingdom Viridiplantae; phylum Streptophyta; class Magnoliopsida; order Alismatales; family Cymodoceaceae; genus Cymodocea; species Cymodocea nodosa. The sequence goes on along the minus strand of CM072339.1, from coordinate 19,311,782 downwards.
AATCAACACTAACTTGCAAATAATCCGCAATAATTATCAATGCCCAGCAAGGTATAAGCAATAATCATGAAAGATGCCATTTATCATGTGATTAGTTGAAAACTTACTCAAAAGTAGCTAAAAAATGCCAAAGCCCCAAAGCTCCTCCTCTATTGTTACTTCACACGCAAGGATAGGACTTGTCCAAGTAAGTAATTGTGCTTACCATGCACTCATCTTAAAGGTGTCAAATGGATAAGGCAATTGTAGGTCAAGCTATAATATATTAAAAAATTAATTTGTAGATCGATTCAAGTCAGGTTATGGGTTGATCTAAGTTGACTTAGAAATAAATAAAAAACTTCGATCAAATCACTTTTAACTATAGTCTGATCGAGTTAAAAAAAAAATTAAAAACTTCAATTGGATTGAAGTTCAAAGTGGTCTAATCGAAGTTACAACTTCAATCTGATTGAAGTTAAAATTTGATCGGATCAAAATTTTTTATTTTTAAAATTTCATTACTTCAATTCAATTAAGTCAAATTAAAGTTTTTTATTTATTTTTTTCACTCTGATTGAAGTTTTTTATTTTTTATATTTATTTTATGATTTTAAATTTAAATAAAAGATTAAAAAAATTACATATTACATATTTTAAAAAAGTTATAAAAGTGAACTTGCAAGTTGGCCCAGGTCCAACTCTTATGGGCTCGAGCTACAGATCAAGTTAAGCTGTCTCAAAAAAAATTTAAATTTTTTTAACTTAGCTCGACACAACCTATAGTTTGAACAGACTACTAATACTTTTTAAGTTAAGTCGATCTAGTCTCTAACTTACCTACCTATTGACACCTCAAACTATTTTAAAATATAATTTCCTTGAACTTGTTGAACTCCTTAACTTTCCTAAAATTTCTGTCGTAAGTAAGGGCGGTCAAATCTCTGATTTTGAAGAGAAAAATGTTATCTTGGATTCGTTCTGAACATAGAGACTTTAGTTTGTCAATGGTGTCTATCGTTAATTCTACCTGCATTACTTCTAAACTTGATAGAGTGCTTTGAAATTTATCGACCGATGGATCATATTCTGTCAAGTGTATTGTCATAGTTTTTTAATGGAAGAGGGGAAAAGATTTTTATTTTGTAAACAACTTTGAAAAGCCGAAGTACATCATAAATCTAAAATAATTACTTGATTCTGTTTCTTGAATAAACTTCTTGTCGAGGAGAATTTGGAAAGGAAAGAATAGATAAGAAATCCTTCTGGTTGTACATTGTAACTTGTGACGAAAAAATACTGAACACCGGACTACTTTTATTTCTCTTGAATTCTGGTCCTCTACTTTTGTTTCGAACTTTAGTGAGACTTTCATATTCTGCAATGTTTTTTACTCCTACGTTTACTTGCGATTTTTTTTTCTTTCAACTTAACTTGCTCTTTTTTCTTTATTGCTTTCGCTTGTATCTGTGGGAGCCGGAGAACTAATGAAATTTTTAATAGTTTATTTTTATCGTAACGAAGGTGTTTTAGTTTATCCCATCATCTTTTTTTTTTTAAAAACAAAAAATTTAAAAACTTCCAACAACACGTCGTCTTCCAAATTAATTTTTCATTTGGTTTGGACAGCCGGCTGACAATTCCACCACGAAATCACCATGTGGTGTGGCAGCGATCGAGAGGGCGAAGCAAACGAACTCCAAATTGCGTACCTTCCACCGTCCGTACTCGGCTCTCGAAAATACTACCTACCCCCGTCATCAATTAATACCCCCGGGCCGAGTTGCCCAACTCACCGTTGTCGACAGGCAAGGACAGCTTCCACCGAAGATGATCAAGAAGGTGAAGGTTGTGAGCTCTTGCGTGGTGAAGCCGGAGAAGGAGACGCCGAGGCATAGCGTATGGCTGTCCAATATAGATATAGTGAGCAACTACAGGGCCTACACGCCGGTGGTGAACGTGTACGAGAACCCCGAGGAGTTGGAGGGCTTCTTCGCTACGGAAGTCATCAAGGCGTCCTTGGCCAAGGCGCTCTGCGTTTTCTACATCTACGCCGGTAGACTCGGCGTGGACGACGACGGTAGGCTAGAGATCCAGTGCACCGGCGACGGGGTGAAGTTCGTGGAGGCCTCGTGCGACCTCACCCTCAGGGACTTCGGGGCCTTCGACCCCAGCTACGAGCTACAGGACCTGCTCGTGCCGTTCGCCGTCTCACCAGATCCACCGTGCCCTCTCATGCTGTGTCAGGTCTGTTCGTGTTAATTTGTATATATCTGAAACTGTATACATAGACATCCCCATGTCTATATATATATCTGTTCGTGTTAAGGCTTGTCTAATTATGAGTTCGATCATGGCGCGCAGGTGACGAGGTTCAAGTGTGGAGGAGTGGTCATCGGGACGAGAATCCACCACAGGTCGGGGGATGGGGTGAACTCTATCCGACTGTTCAACGCGTGGGCCGCCATCACTCGAGGGGTGGATCCGTCCACAATCCCATACCCCCTCATTGACCGCACCTGCCTCCGTGCCCGAACGCCGCCGCTAGTCGAGTTCGACCACGACGAGTACCGCGTGCCCGTCGACAAACCAGAACAGAAGCAGCCACCGTCACCACGTGCGGTTAGCACAATCAAACTCCATCTCTCCAAGGAACAGGTGGCCGAGCTCAAATCCAAGGTCTGCCGCAACAACAACACGGCCGCCACCACCTTCTCCACCATCCTCTCCCACGCATGGCGGTGCCTCACCAAAGCCCGCAACCTACCCCCCTACGAGCCTGTCCGGCTCCGAATACTCTCCAACGCAAGGTCGGTCGTGGAGCCACCGCTGTCGCCGCTATACCAAGGCAATGTGATCGTCCATATCTCCGTCACGTTAACAGCGGGGGAGCTCCTGGCGATGGAGATGGCCCAGGTGGCGAAGAAGATAGAGGAAGCGAAGCTGGTGCTGACGGACCGATACGTGAGGTCGGTGATCGACTTTCTTGATGTGAGGGACGGCACCAGAGATTGGCCGCCGCTGCAGCCGAACGAGGTGCTGGCCGTGAGCTGGATGAGGCTGTCGATCTTCGACTCGGACTTCGGGTGGGGGAAGCCGGTGCACATGGGCCGCGCCTGCACCCCTTTCGCCGGAAGGATGTACATCGGAAGGGACCAAGTCGACGATGGGGTATGGGTTACCACGACATTGGAGGAGCACCAAGTGGACGGCTACGTCAACTTCTTCCACCATGACTTGGAAGCCGGCGACAGTAATTGATAGATCGAACATGTGGTCGTCAGAATCGCGGTGTGTGTATTTCTTTATCAAATAATATTTATTTCTTCCGGCGTGAAAATTACTTGTACGCACGTACTATTCTTTCGGTATACATGTTTGATTTCGAATCTCGGTATAATATCACAGAAATTCATTTCAATTTCGAACGCATCATCCCCGCTAGCGATTACCAGAGATAATAATCCTTTTTAATAAAAAAAAAGAGAAAGACTTCTAGAAAGAATTAATCAACGATACGGTTTACTTAATAATGACAAGTGTTTGATAGCCAAACAAACTATATTAATTAACCATGCATTTACACTTTTGGCTTGCGGTGCTGGGTGGTAGGTGGGAATTACGGCCGAGTGGGACACCGTCGGCGGCTGGCGAATGTCATGAAGACTGAGCGCATGTAGTCTTTGATGACCACAAATAGCATTCTCCCCCACATTTGCCAGTCAAATGTCGCGAGATGAAATAATAATAATAATATTAATTAATTAATACTTATAATAATAATAAATTTTTATAATATGTTAATCTTGTAATGTATTATTATGGAGAATGCAAATATTTTTAATTTTTCTGTAAATTTGAGATGTCTATAAATTTTTTTATGTTATTTATTTATTTATTTATTTTTAAACATTTTTATCACTTTTTAGTTGTTCAAATATAATAATTTTTTTATAAATTTTTTTAATTATTTTTTCTGTCACTCTAGATATAAAAATAGATACTTGATTCCATGATCTTAATAAACATCTTATGGTTAATTTTAAAATATTTATATCAAGAATTAACACTTATTTATTTCAAATAAAATGTTTACCGTAAATGTCACGCATGCACGCATTTCGCTTCGTGTGACGACGAATGACCGATCGAACGTCACTACGCCGTACGATCGTCGCCCATCTAAATTGCAACCTACCACCCCCAGTCTTTGTTGTGCATGCCCTTTTTTTTTGTGCACGTGTAGATCATATGGGTAGCAAGATAGTTTTTCTTCTCTAGAAGGTAACATGGGTAGTAAGATAGTCAGTGGATGTAAATTATAGATCAAACATAGATTGATTTGATATGGTTTTTTAGAATATGTCCATGCAGTGTAATTGAATTTTTTATAAATTAAATATAACGTTTTGCAAAATAACATATCGAAACTAATATGCGGTAAATAATATATCATTGTGTATAAATAGTATATTAAAATTATGAAATAGAAAATTCTATTTAACTTCAAACATATTATTTATATAAATAGCATATCATTTTCTAAATTTAATATATCAAACCTATAATTCTATACATCAAATAATATAATTTAAACTTCAGATTATAAATTGTGTTTAACATGACCTGATGCAAATAGATCATATCAATCAGTTAACATTTTTAATTATTAGTGTTATTTTTCCATAAATCCTTTTCTTTTTATTAGTGACGGCAGTTTTAAAGTCTTTCCGTTATCTTAAACTGTCTTAGTTTATTATTTGTCCATTCTCAACGAACGGACTATATCTCTGCACGCATCCAAATCGATTGACAGCGAGTTAAGTTTAATATTATTTTATAAAGGTCTTGCAAAAAAGTTATAAAAAAAACGAACTAGTACATTATCCTTTTGTTGTAAATCACTTTTTATTTAAGTTTGCACTTGGATACAAATTTAGGGAAAGAAAATTCTTAAGCCCGTTTTTATCTAATGAAAATTATTAGATTTTAAATCATTATATAAAATTCATTTAAAATCTTCCTCAATTTTATCTAAATTTTACCATTACTGTTGGAAGAGGGCTGACGCTATGTAATAAAATCTGTGAAGTTGGGAAAAAAAAAAAATTAACGTTTTTATATTTTGAAATAAAAATATAATAGATTGGTATTCAAAGTTTATGAAATTTTTCTTAGAGGATGTTTATGACATCAGAAAAATCAAAAAAGAAAAGTTTAAAATTTATTCTTGAATTTTCTAATATTTATGTCATATAAAAAAATTGAAAATAAATTTTCAACTTTTCTAGATATAAAGACTAAAAACCTTTTAACTTTTGAATTCCTTACAATTTAAAAGTTCAAAATTTCATACATCCCTAAGCATTACCACATTGATTTAGTTTGAACAAAGCAAAGTTCGATTAAATCGATAGAATAATGTAATTAATCAATTATAATGTTTATCATATCAATTAGAACATATATAATTAACCAATTATTCTAACTTTTCTGGGTTTTTTCGTGATATACACAAATAACATATTTTTAAAATTTTTAATAAATAACTTATTTATATATGTATATATAATTCAATCAGTTTATCCACAAACCATTATTACATATTTAAGTGTATATGTGAAGTTGGGTGCATGTGTGATTGATTGGTTTAGAGATTATCCTCCTCCATTTTTCTAGTTAAATGATTTCATTATTTTCGAATTTATTTTTTATTTAAAATTATTCTAAATGTTTTTAATATTATTTTTAATTTTAAATATGTATCGTAGTTTAATTATTAACAGTTCGTAATTTATTTTAAGGTTAATAATATTAATATTATAATTTAACCTATTTATCTAAACCTTAAACTACATACAAATTTTTTAATTTTCTAATAGCAACATAAATAACTACTAATATCACTTTTTGACTTTCTACTTCTTCTATTTTTTATTTTCCATTTTCTGACTTTTCATTTTTTCCCATTTCTGTATATTTCGACAGTTCATATATGAGACCTTAAAATATATCATATTAAAGGCATTTAAGAAAAATTTTACTTAAAATCATGAATGTGCATTATCCAAAAACAGTTGAAATAGATTTGAAAAATAACCTAAGTTCAAAATAAAATGCTAGATTGGAAAATTAACTCTTCGCATTCAATCCAGTTAGACAGTTGATCTAAATAATTATATTTGGAAAATCTCTAATATTGGATTAATCAACCTCATTTCCCAAATCAATTAATTCACTATCTAATTCTCGTTTCCGAAGTAAAAATTGCCGCTGACCGTGAAGATTTTCTTGCATTAAGTAAGTATTGCCTTACGTCAGAACGTTTGAAATTTTGTACGGAGCGTGAGTGATTATTTTTTCCCAAATCATACTAACAATATTTAAATAACGTGCCAGTTTTTTTTCAACAGTTTAGATTGAATCTAGACAAAAGAGAAAATACTATCATTGCATAAAAAATTGTCCAATGGTTGAAATATAGTCATAATGCTCATAATGGAACGTTACTTAATTACCACGTGCAGCGAGGGGGTTTTATTTGTTTTAAAAATTGGAGCAATCTCCTTCAAATGTACTTAAAAATAAATTCCAATCAATAAAATACACTCGAAAAAAAGTTTCAACTCATTTAGTAAAAAGCCTAATTACTCTTCATCTTAATTTGAACTAAAAATATCCGGTTCCTAACCTTTTTCCTTGAGATAGGATATTCCAGAATGTATTTATGCTTTTCGTAATATAAAAGATTCGGTGGTTCGTGCAACTCGTAATCTTCGAATTTGTTAACTCCATTTTTCTCATTGTAATTAATCTCACAGTTTTAGGTGAAAATATCTTCAAATTGGAATTTCGAATTAGCTATTGTTACAGTTATAAGAAAATATCCTTTCCAACTGTAAGAAAAATATTTCTAAAATACATCATAGAAAAAACTTTATTTACAACGGGAAGAACAGAGAGCATCATCGTTCGATTGAGACGATTTGTTCCTTCGATTGAGATAATTCATTCATTCTTAATTAGACAGACGAAGGAAGACAAGTGTGTTTCGATCATCACTAGACCAAGGAAGAAGATGCACAACGTTGCTCGCATTAAAAGAAGTAAATGAAGAAAGAGCTACCACAAACGATGGAAGTCGACGAAAAGAAAAAGGCAAATATAGATTTACGTTAACAACATGTGCGGAGAGAAGGTGAAGATCAAAAACACGATAATATCTGAGAATTTTCTCTTATTTCAGACCTAAGAAGGTCGGTAACGTTTCTTGCGCTTGGTCCTTTGCGGTTGTACATATATATGCACAACCAATCATGTGAATCAGCCACCTGTCACGTCTATGCTCCCAACGTTCGTCTTTTAGCCACCTAATTCGCATCAATGCCCGACACCCTTTGCCACGCTTATGGCAATCACACCACTACAAGATTTGCACCTTTTCTTCTTCGACGGAGGTTTTTAAAGTCTTTTTTTTCTGCCATCTAGAAAGTTTAAGAACAAAAAAAACTTTAGAAAATTTTCTTGACTTTTTCTTTTAGTATCTGCATCGTTTAAGAAATTTAGAAATAAATTTTTAACTTTTTTGAATATAAAAAAAAGAAGAAGATTTTTAGATTTTAAATTATCTATCTTTTGAAAGTTTGCCTAAAAAGTTTGAAACTTATATATTATCTTCGTATTTCTTTCTTTCACGGTCAAGTATTGTTTGCCTGAGAGAAGTCAGAAACTCGCCTCTGTGTTTGTGTTTCCTTCTTCTGCGACCGAGAAAACTTGTCGTCTCTACCTAAGAGAAGTTGGAAACTCGCCTCCTTGTTTCATTTTTTCGAAATCAAGTATCGTCTGCCTGAGAGAAGTCAAAAACTCACCTTCATGCTTCCTTCCTCTGCGATCGAGAAAACTCATCATCCATTTAAGAAAAGTCATCGTCTCTAGATTTCAATCTTAATCACACTTTCTTCTTTTCCTTATCACACTTCCTTTCTTCTCTATTGGATCAACTCGTCGTCCTTGCTCGAGAAAACCCACTATCATCAAGAGAAAATGATTTATTCTTTCTTTCTTTTTTTACATTTTGAATTGTTTTATGGTAGAGATAATTTGATCTACATGACGTCTTTCGGTCCTGTGAATTTTCTTATCTTAGAAATTTGTTCGTAATTTTCATACTAATTTTGAGTAAGAAAGCAAGCCGATTGCAAAATCAGTCTCATCCGCTAAGCATTGACTTACCAACTTATCTTGTATGATACTCAAGCACTCTCTGAAGAAACCATTAAGAACAAAGTTAGTTAGAATTTTATCGCTAACGACAAAGAGATATTTCTATTGAAATTTGACCATCAAGCCTGAATAACGCGACAACCATGAGGATGCGTAGAAAGGATTGCAACTTGGCCTTGGAAAGCAGATATTATAAATCCAATTCTCTGGGTTGGCACACACTCAATACATTTCTGTATGACATGGTTCTCATTTTGGTCTCCGAACAAGAGTTTTTTTTGTTCATCATCAATAACTTCAAGGGCCTACGTCAACTTGAAATAGTTTGATTAATTTGGATGAAGAAGTAGAATTTATCTAAAAAAGGATGATGGACCTAAAGTTAGTTTCTCAATTGGTTGAGGAATACTGATCATTGATGTCGTCTATGTCTTAGTTTGTAATGGAGTTGATGCCTCTTTCAAAGACCATCGAGTGAACTAGATGCCTCTACCAAGACTTCCTAGATTTCTTTTCTTTTCCCTTCCAAATTTTTTCCCTGAAATTGTCGACATGTTTGCTTGAATTTAAATCCAAAACCTTCGTCTCTTTTAAACCTTGCGAGAAAAAGAGAATTTTTTGATCGAAAGACCGAAGATTAGACGCATAAAAGTGCAATCACTTCCTCCTTTCTCTCCACTTTCATACATGCATGCAAGAGTGTTCCCCAGGCTTTCAATGCTCGGAACCTAACCTGTTGCTTTTGCTTTCCTTTGATGATTGTCAACTCAAATCCACTTGTGACGATGCACCAGATTATGTACCAGGATAATGAAAAAATTCTTCCATCGTATCTGTGATTGTAAGTTTGAAATTTATGAAAAAATCAAGATTAAAGAGCTTTAGATTTTGCGGTCGATCTTCTATTTTACTTTGAGAAGACAAAAATTCTAAAAACACCATCATCACCTGATTGTTTAAATTAAAGCAGCCATCTTACTTGCCCTAGCAAAATTAAAATTAGGAACATCAGTAGTTTCTTATTTATGTGTGTTGTGGATTGGTTGCCAACGGATGGACTGTCATCTCTAGGCAGTAAGTATGCACGCTCGTAACTCATTATCTGTTTGGTTTTTCCCAACACTACATTAGAAAAATTTGAATTTGTTACTTCTGTTTTTACTTAATTAATTTATCTTTATGTCTATTCTTTCTTTTAGAATTAAACAAACAATCTTTAATACAATTTAGATATTAATTCTAATTTGTACTTTGACTGCAAGTGCACAGTATCTATTGTATCAGTGTGCAAGTACAGGTCGATCCCATAAGGAATTGCTGACGAATTTGAAAACTCTTCGTTTGTTAAAAATCAAATTTATATATTCAATAAGCTCTTCGTTGAATTACAGCTAACTCAACGGACTAAGTTCATTGAGTTATGGATAACTCAACGGACTAACCTCGTGGACTTAAGTTAACTCCACGAGCCTGTCTTTTCTTTTTAATACTGTTATTTACAAAGGAATTCGACCAACCATTAGGCGATTCCATAGATTGTAAATAACATCAATTAAGCTCTTTAATGCTAGTTAACATTGGATTTATCATTAAGCAATACTAACATTCAGATAATTCAAACAGTCACCATTAAAATCTTTAAGTTTTTTGTACGAACCAATTGTAGTAAACTGTAAAATTAAAACTAACATAAAGCAATCATAAAACTGATATAGATAACATTAATCACGATACAACACAAACAATACAACACTCAAATACAACATACAAACAAAGATAAATTGTTTTTGGTATTTTTGTTTTGATGTGAACATGGAAATGGGCGACAGGTGAAATGTAAAGTAATCTCACTTGACAGTAAATACTTCTGACACTACTTGCAACACGATTACACCACTGAAAATTAAATCACTTACAATCCTGTCTCCTCTCCCTATAGAATTGCGAGTCCAGAATTGCAAGATGATCTCCTCTTCAGCATGCAGGCATCAACCTGAAGCCAATGCTAAAAGCTTTACGATCTCCTGAAATATGAGTCGGCGCTTGGTGAAAATGGCTTCCCTTCCCGCAACGCGATCACTCTTCACAGTGGTTGTCAAGCACTGTGTTTGGCTCAGAATCAACCCGACATTAGACAAGTATCCTCATAGACCTTCGATGGTTGGTGATTATGGTGTGGTGATGGTGATGATGATGGTTGGTGTGATACTTCAGAGAATTGCGTCGCCGATCCTCTTCTGCACACACTGTCCGCCCATCGATCACCCACTTCTTCTTCTTTTTTTCTTTTATATTTCTTCAATAGTAACTGCTTCTGCTTGAATGGTCGGTTGGATTTCCTTCATTCATATTAACGGTGATAATTTCTTTCCCTGCACGATACGTGCAAACGTAGTTTTTCTCTTCCAACTGTCTGTTCCTGCAACCGCTACAGTAGCATATTAGAAAATATATAGTCCGTGGAGTTACAGGTAACCCAACAGACTTTCTTCGTTGATTTAACTATAAAACACGTGCATAAATTTAACTATCCGATGCTCAGATGCATTTCAGATACTTATAAACTTAACTATCCAATGCTCAAGTGCATTTCAGATACTTATAAATAACTCACCGATATATAACTTAAGTAAATCTACCAGATCTCGACACGTATCAGCAGCAGTTTAATCATAAAATAATATTTCAGAGAGTTACAGGTCTAATTATCCAATGCTCAGATACATTTTGGATAGTTACAGCTAACTCACCGAAAATCCACTTAAGTCAATTTCCCAGAACATGACACGCGTTCTCAGCTATTTTATAAATAAAAAAAGATTTCGGAGAGTTATAGGGATAACTATTCGATGCCCAACTGCAATTTCGGATAGTTATAGATAGCTCACCGAAAGTTCACTTAAGTCATTCATTATGGTTTCGACATGTGTATTTCAGGAAATAATAAAATAGTCTCTCAAAACATAACTGTTCGGTAATTTAAATATAACTATCTAATACATATTTGGTCTGTTAAACATAACTGTCCGAATTTGTTCAGTATGTTAAACATAACTGTCTGAAATATCAGAATATTCGGATACTTAAGAATTTCACAGCCTGCAACTTACCGACAGTTCATAAATGTACTAAATTAACATTAATTCCCCCAAATTAAGCAAATTCTTCAATTAAAGCATATAACAGTATAATTATAACATAATGGCTTAATTCTTATATGATAAGCTAAATATTATGCAATTAACCATCATTTAACCGTTAATAATATGCACTTTTTCATTCTAAACACTTCCCCCATACTTAAATTTTGCTAGTCCCTTAGCAAACTAAGATCTAATTAATTGGTCTTTAAAAGTGTTAGAATTAATTCTTCCCCTTTTGTTTTTCTTCTGTTTAGCATAAAAATATATTTTATATGTTTCAGTAATCAACCTGCAAATATACTTAGAATATATGTAAATTACATACCAAGTATATCATCATCATATAGGTGTTAATTATATTATCATTTGTTCTTCTTTTCATCATCTGTCATCCTGAATTTTCTAATAAGATTTCTAGAAGAAATTTCAACAACATACGAATCAGAGTACAATCTAATTCAATCTGATTAAGATAAGTAGAATAAAGAATTGTATCTCCATTAAACAACTTCAAAAGTCAATTCCAGATTCATATTTCAGTAATTCTAGATAACAGAAAATATACTTGTTTCATAAGATATCTATATTTCACAAAACACTTGTATCCTTTCAAAACAGTATATGTATATATATATATATATATATATATATATATATTGTACTTTAAAAGTTAATTTGACAAGCTTGAATTATACAAGAGCTTTCTAATGTACCTATGTAACGAGCTTTCAGTCAACAATCCTAGATCTGATCAGGATCTTAGGTTGCCAGATTTTAAGACTCCTTTTCAGGTCAACAATCCTTACATACCTATCTGCTCAAGTACAAAAGACTCGTGATCAAACAAGTCAATAAACTCTCAAAATTTTTCTTTTTTTTTCTTTTATTTTTTTTTTGTTTTTTTACACTACAAACACAAAACAAAACATTAATCACATACTATATATGTATGTATTTCATTAATACAGATGCATTAAAACACCAATCTCATATAGTCCTTGCTTCTATCAGTTACTGAAAATATGAATTCATAACAATAAGCTCATACTTTTTCTGTAGTTTAATAATATCTACACATAAATCATTCTACAAGTTCAATCAATCAAATTAAATGTATCTTTAATCATATGTGCTTCATTTAATCTAGAATTCACATCTCATCTCTTTCAAGACTTCAAATAATTTACTGATTTTTTTCATTAATCATTTTGATTTCATTTTAAAATCGTGAAACTGTTAAACTCATGAAATTCAGAAAAACATAAGATACTATATCTAGATTTGCATAAATAAATACAATAGCATCTTATATAGCCTTCTAAATATAATAATCAAGCAGTTTATAAAAATTTTACAGTCTCATTTATCGAATAGTTACAGCAAGTTCATAAAATTTTCAATTTCCTCAAAACTTTGCAGTACCATTTTAATTTCTTTAATTAACAAACTTACATGGCTGTTACTTCAATTACCTCCCCCCCATACCTATATTTTGCATTGTCCTCAATGTAAAAAGAGTTCACAATAAGTACAGTAATTGTAGCAGGCATGAATACAGTTTTGCTTGATTTAAAATTGAGGATGAGTAATTAATTACATACCTTGTTTCATTTGTTTCTACTTCTGCATATTTCAATTTTTGATTTTGAAAAACTTTTCATTCATAGATAAAAGCAAAATATAAAACAAAATAACATTTAACAGATATTACTAAAACAGTGTCTTGTGTGGAACCCAGGCTCTTATGCCTTTGGTGGCTCACAAGCAAGCTAGTTGGTTTCCCAGAACAGATACCAACAAACTAGATTGATATTTTGTTTGTTTTTTTTTTTTCTTTTATAAAATAAAAATGAAAACTATATATATATATATATATTTTTTAACAATAAATGCAGAATACACACAACATTAAACACACAAAATCACAGTTTAAGAACATGATTGAAAAGTAGAAACAAATGGAATAAATGTATCAGTCCAAGCAAACTTTTTAGGCATAGTACTTCTTGCTATTAATTCTGTTTTAATGCAATTCTTGTTCCTTCTTAATTTGTAAGCATGCAATATATTATAAATTCCAAATACAAGTGTATTACCATCAATGATATGTAATGCAGAAAGGGATCCTTTTTGGTTCCAGGGTAATGTAGTAGTTTTTATTTCTACATCTATTTCAATATACTCCTCTTCCCATTTCCATTCATTTATGTCTTTCATAATCCATATTTGAAACTTCATCAGTTCATCCCACCATCTTATCAGACATAAAGTAAGATCATCTTCTTCATTATACCACATTCCTATTTGAATTTCATTAAATTCTACAGATGGTGGTTTAGCTATTTCACTCGGTACAGGTAAAATTTCTCTATATTCATCATAACTGTCTATGCTCACTATGTATAAATCATATCCATATGCTAATGATATCTCCGTGACTAGATATATATATCCATCAAGTATGACATGTGTTTGGTTAATTAATGATTTCTGTCCTAGATATATCATAATATTCTCATTCCAAGATCTATTCAGAAAATTATACACACTTAAGCGTAAATCTTTACCCCAATTTCCTGTAGGTCTCCAATAATATAATTTTTCAGGAATTGTAGAATTTTTATTAAAAAATATCAAAGCTGACCCACAATTTACAGTTGGTGCTTCAAATCTATTAGGTCTTCCTATATTCCATTCTTCTCTTATTATAGGATTTCTTATCAAAATATCAGGTAATATAAAACTTGCATACATTGGTCTCATCTTGTATATGATTAATCCTTCATTTATCCCCATAATATGATTTATTCCTTCTAATGCATTGGGTGGAATTCCAGTAGTTTCTTCCATAGTCAGATATTCATGAGTATTTGAACTACGATTAAATGACCTCCATATGAATCCTTCTCTAATCTTAGTCATTTTTGCAGCTTGTAGTCCTTGAAAATATTTTTCTTCAATACAGTCTTTAATTTCCTTTGATACACAACATAGCCTGCACAGATTTTTAGCTTACAAGTTACTTAATACTTTCCTTAGTGCATCCATCGGTAATTGCATCAATTCCATTTGTCGATTCTGTAAAACACAAACAAAAATTTAGCAGAGACAAAAATTAACCTAACTACTGTACACCCTCGTGGAGTTAAGGCATAACTCAACGTACTAAGTTCGTTAAGTTAAAAATTAACTCTATGATACTATTAAATAAAAATAAAAAACATATATACATACAGATAGTTGCTTCAGATATGCTGCTTCATTCAGCTGCCCTCCCAAAAGAGGTATCAATTTCATTAACCGTTCTATTGACAGGATTAGGTATAGCTTGTATTGGCAATCCTCCAATAGGTCTAACTTCCATTGGTTCCTTCTGTCTAAGTGATATATTTCTATTCTGATTTTGAATTGCAGCATTTCCAAATATAAATTCTAGACGATTGTTTACTTGTTGGATTATCTTTTCTAATTTCTCTATTCTAGCTCCTTGTTCAATTAATACTTCATAACTTATATTTTTCTCATTTATATTTTCTCCTCCCTGGAAATTGTTGTTTCTCCAAGATAAATTCGGGTGATTTCTCTAATTAGGATGATAAGAATTTCCCAAGTTATCTCTCTGGTTTCTAGCATAAATAATATCTAAGTCATTTATGTTTGCATTCTTTTCCGCAAGCTTTTGATTTAATGATAACTCTTCTATTTTCTTTGTTAATTCATTTAATTTCACTTCAATCATAGTATTGGAATCTATTTCATGCATTCCTTTTGACAATATTCTTTTATCTGCAATAGCTTCAGCTGAATTTTCCCACTATGTAGTTCTTTTTGCAAAGTTTTTCTAAATATGCCCATACTTCTTCACTACATAATTTTAAAAATCCATTTTGACAAGTAGATTCTAATAAAGATTTCGTTGAAACATCTATGCCTTCATAAATTATACCTATTAATTGTGCTTTACTCATTGCATGATGTGGACATTGAGTCAGTAAATCTTTAAATCTTTCAAAATATTTCCAAAATGATTCACCCTGTTTTTGGCTACACATTAATATTTCTTTCTTCTTTTTAATCGTTTGATGTGTTGGATAATATTTTTCCAAAAAAACATAGCAAAATTCAGTTCATGTAGAAATTGAATCAGGCAATAGAGTATATAACCATCTCTTAGCTGTCTTTTAAAGAAAAAGGGATATATCTAAGTTTAATAGCATCTATACTCATGTTCGGCATTTTCATCATTTGACAAATTTCGTTAAATTCTCTAAGAAAATAATAGGCATCTTCTCTTTCTAATCCATGAAAATGTGGCAATTGACTAATATAATTAGATTTCAATTCAAACCTATCTCCCTCAAAGTTTGGCAATCGAATACATGAAGGTTCATCAATTAATTCAGGATACAGAATCTCTCCTAATGGTTTTTCTACTGGAGCAGTCATCTCTACGTTCTCTTTTAAAGAAAGGTTAGCTACACCCCAAAGAATTTCGTTAAAGTTTAGTTCAAAAAATTTTTAAGTACTCATCTGTAATGAAAATTCCTAGGTAGGTGTTCTTACTAATTGTTTAGTGCTTAGAGAACGGGTCCATGTGCTCATAAATAAATAGCAGAAGATTAATTGCATACCAGTCTGAAGCTTTCCATTCTATAAATATTTGTTGTCGGATGAAGTTGAATCAGTTGCTTCTCCTTCCAGTTCCTCCAACGCCTTATCCTTTCTTTTAAAAGTACTGGTAACTTGTAAATAACATTCTGTTTTATATATATATTGCGCTTCCATAAAGTGAATAAATCTCGTTGCAAGAGCATGTCTTGCAATGTGCATCGTGGTTCCTGTTTATATGAGTACGTGTACCACTACTAATTTCAAATTTTGGTAACCGCTAAACCGATGAAGCTTCGTTCGTGGTTAAAAGAATAACTGTTCTGCTTAATCTACAAACTAACCTCGTTGAGTTACAGAAAACTCAACAGAATACAGTCGGTTACTGTTGCTAACTCCACGGACTAACTTCATTGAGTTATAGATAACTCAACGGAGTGACCTTATATTATATTACTGACCTCGTGGAGTTACGGTTAACTCAACGAACTTACTTCGTTGAGTTAACACTTAGCAACTACTAAGTTTTACTCTCGTAAGTTCCTCTCTGTTCTTTTTTCTTTGTTTATTCTGCTAACTGAAATAAAGTTAAATCTATGTCATTAATGCATCATTCTAATTAAAATACGTTTAAATCGGAGCATTATATAAAGATTTAACTTGCAGGTCATTTTATGTTATACAGAATTTACATTTTACCTTATAACATGCAGAAATTTTTAAGCAGTTATCTTATCATTCAGCAAATTGTAAATCTGTTACATATTCATTCATAAAATTTCACAATAACATAATATTCAATAATTTCCATTCATTTCTCATCCAAAACACGTATGAAAATTACATCTGAAAAATTAACATTCATTAATATGAATCAATTACAATACAAGTACATCATACAATTTTACATAAGTAGACGAACAATACAATTTAATCTCTATGCCTAAGTTCATCTACTTCCTTTTGGAGTTTTTCTAATTGAAGCTCTAATTGATTAATCCTCTCTACTGCTCCTGTAATTTCTCCAGAAGGTACTACTAGTTCTGCAGCTACAAAATTTCTGTATTCTTTCACTAAAATGGTTCTTGATCTGATCCTTTTTTATGTCCATTTAGTGAAATCGATACAGTCTACCATCAATAGTAGAATCAAATCTCTATAAAATAATTTCTTCTTCACTATTTTCAGCTTGGAGATAAAAACTGCAGACCAATTTATTTGGATCCTATTTACAACTGCATATGTGGCCCACTTGACAAATTGACTTAATTCTATGTCATGGCCCTGTCGTTGATAGACATTCTTAATCAGAATGTTAGCTACCATGTGTGCTTTACCATTTAAATGCTTCAATCTATTTAATAATGACACACCAGGATTGATAGCTAAACAATCCTTAATTTGCTGTTCAGTCCATTCAGCTGTAGTTGTATCTTCCAAAATTTTTGTTGCTTCATTCTTTAAACCAAATATGTTGTGGAGAAGCTCTGGCGTTATCTTTACATCAGCTTCCTCCACGTTTCAAATTAATCCTCCTTCTCTTTCTCTCAAATTTGCATAAAAATAGGGAACTAAATTTTCATATACTGCATGTCCTCTTTCTTGAGATATAAATTGCAGTAGACCTTGGAATTCAAATAATTCTTTGATTTCTTGCATTCCATCCCAATTTACTGGTCTATTGTAAATAATGTCATAACCCCTTATTTCTTAGTATTTGGTATAAGCTTCCTGACTACAAAAATGTACTTCATTCAAAATTGTTGTTTCAGTCGGGTCAGGAAGGTGACTTTGTTACTCCTAAGGGGTTTGTTCTTGATCTTCCTCTAGCATAGACTGCATTAGGACATTCTCTTCAGATTCCTGGATTTTTGCTTTTGCTTCTGTCTTTGGTGGTGAGCTGGCAGAACTCTCCACTCTGTCTTGAATTCTCTCCATAAATTGCTGAAGAGTTTCTTGTTCTTCAGTGGAATCTGTGAAATTATTTTTATTCAAATGACTTCTTTCAACCTCTTCATTTTCTTCACTTTCTTGCTCCTCCTAACTACCAATCTGTTTTGTTTCTGTTCTTTCTGATTCTGTAATAGATTGGGATGGAGTCACGGGCAATTCAATTTCTGCCCTAATTTTTGTTTCTTCTTGTACAGGCTGCAGACTAATTTCAGCCTGATTTTCTTCTTTTCTTTGCTCCTCCTGCTCCTCCACAGAATCGGATAGCAGGTTAATAAAAATTTGCTCCATAGGCCTTGTAAAAATTGGTACTTCAGATTTAATTTCCTCATATTCAGGTACTTTTTCTTTTTCTTTCTTTTTTCTGATTAGTTGTGTCTGTTCTTCCTCTTCATCTTCTGAAATTAAATCTATAAAAGTAGGTCTGCAAGCCTTTGAGCCACAGTTACTGGCTCTTCCTGTTTAACTTTTTTTATAACTACTGGTCTCGAAGGACCAACTTCAGCTTCTTTTGCAGCAGATTTGGCAACAGTTCTAGCAGTAGCTTCGTGATGCTGTTCCAATTTGATTTTATATTGGGCTTTCAACTTTTCTGCAGCCCTCTTTTTGTAAAGTGCATCAAACACTAGGTGTTCTTTGGCCACTGCCAAATCTTCTGATTCTTCTTGGTTCTTCCCAACTTGAACTAGTTCTGCAAATTCTCTTTTCTCTTCTTCAGTCGAAAGCCCCATCATTTCTACTTGTGCTAACGGCTTAAATGGTGGAACTGAAGGTCCTAACTGCTGTTCCTCAAGAACAAGTCTTTCAACAGTCGTCTCCTCTTATCCTTCAGTTGCCTCTCGTTGTTCCTATCGCCATATTTCCCAACTTCCTCGTCCAGCAATACGTTTCTTAAACTACAATCTGGCTTTACGTTGAATTAGCTCTAGGGCTACTTCATTGTTTGGCCGGATTTTTCTTTCTTTACTTAATGCAATTTCAGTTGCCACTCTAATTCGTGTCTCCATTATCTACGGTATCTGTATACCACAATCTACTAATATTTTTTTTAATCTAAAAAGTTCAAATTCTACCTTTTGTAACTCTTTTTCTCTCATTGTATTTCTGATCTTCTGCCTCGTGTGCCATTCTTCAGATTCCTTCAGAAATTGTGCGGTGTCCACTGCCTTTTCCCAGAATTCAGGCGTCATCTTCCCCATCGTGGAGTTACACAACAACATGGAATCGCTTTGATTGCTACTATTCTAGATTCTAAATGATTTGCCGGATAATGCCCCCAAAACCCTAGGTTTTAGTTTAAATAAGCCCTAAATTTAGGTAGGTAATCGGGTCATTTCCCAAACCAACTATTACTATTTTATCCGCGGTCTTAGCTACAGTACTCCATTGAGTTACAGTTAACTCAACGGAATAAGCTCGTTGACTAACTCAAGACTCAACGAAGTAAGCTCGTTGAGTTAAGCATAACTCAACGGACTCCCCGTACAAGCAAATATAATAATAAAAATATTACAGAGAATAGTTTTTCTGTTTTATTACCGGTTTAACCGATACTATGTTTCGGTCAAACCTAAATATATATATATTTTTTATTTTATTTTTAATTTTTTTTTTCTTTCGATTGAACCGATACTATGTTTCGGTAAAACCAAAATTTTTCTGAAAATTAATATTCATATTTTTTTATGTTCCGGTCATACCGATGGATCCAGTCGGTTGAACCGCAACGATTTTTATGTTATATATATATTTTTAATATATTTTTTTTTATATATAAACATAAAAACTGATTTCTTACTAATTAAAGCTCGAGTAATCCTCTACTCTGACTTCTTCTATAATTCCAAAGGAGCTTTTTGGTGTTTTCAGAATAGGTTTAAGTCTTTATCCATTTACTTTAAATATATTCTGATTTTTAGGATTTTCAATTTCAATAACTCTATAAGGATAAACGTTTCGAACTATGTAATGTACTGCCCATCTAGATTTCAATTTTCCTGGATGGTTATGAAGTCTAGCCATATAAAGATATACTTCTTGTCCTATTTCAAAGATTTTAGGAATAATTTTTCTATCATGCCAAAATTTAATTTTTTCTTTTTCTCTTATAGTATTTGAATAAGCTTCATTTCTAAATTCTTCTAATTCAATTAATTACATTTTCCTATTTTCAGCAACTTGATTTAAATTAGTGTTCAGAGTTGTTAATGCCCAATAAACTTTATGTTCTATTTCATCAGGTAAATGACAACTTTTTCCATATACTAGCCAAAAAGGTGACATACCTAAGCTTGTTTTATAAGCAGTTCTATAAGCCCAAAGTGCATCTATCAATCTATTAGCCCAATCTATCCTAGTAGGATTTACTACTTTTTCCAAGATTAATTTAATTTGTTTGTTTGCGGATGATATGATGTTGCAATTTTGTGGTTTACTCCATATTTCTTCATTAAGGCTTCAAAACTTCTATTACAGAAATGAGTTCCTCTATCACTGATAATAGCTTTAGGTATTCCAAATCTGGCAAATATATTTGTTCTTATAAATTGAATTACCACTTTGTTGTCATTAGTTTTTGTAGAAATAGCTTCTATACATTTTGATACATAATCCACCCCCAACAATATGTAATTAAATTGATTAGACATAGGAAATGGACCCATAAAATCTATTCCCCACACATCAAAGATTTCAACCTCAACAATAGGATTAAGAGGCATTATATTCATCTTTGATATTCTTCCTATTTGTTGACATCTTAAACAACTTAAGCAATATTTATGAGCATCTTTGAATAGTGTTGGCCAATAAAACCCACATTGCAGAATTTTTGCAGCAGTTTTCCCTAAATCAAAATGTCCTCCACAAGCTTGGTCATGACAGAAAGACAATATGCTCGGATATTCAGTTTCTGGAACACACCTACTTAAAACCAAATCAGGACATTTCTTAAATAAGTATGGGTCTTCCTAATAGTAATATTTTACTCTTGAGAAAAACAATTTCTTATCCTGTCTATTCCAATCCTTAGGTGTTAACCAGTAACTAAATAATTAACTATATCTGCATACCAAGGTATTGTGTTAATGGTCATTAACTGTTCATCAGGAAAATTATCCTTAATTTCAATATTTGATTTTTCTATTTGTAATCTTAATAAATGATCTGCTACTACATTCTTACAACCTTTTTTATCTTTAATTTCTAGATCAAATTCTTGTAATAATAATATTCATCAGATCAATCTAGGTTTAGTTTCTTTTTTCTTTATTAGATGTTTTAGAGCTGAATGATCTGTGTATACTAGTATTTTAGCTCCAATAAGATATAATCTAAACTTTTCTAAAGCAAACACAACAACTAATAATTCTTTTTCAGTAGTTGTGTAATTAACTTGAGCATCATTTAAGGTTTTTCTTGCATAATGAATCACTCTAGGAGATTTTTCTATCTTCTGTCCTAACACTGCTCCTACAGCAAAATCAGAAGCATCACACATTAACTCAAATGGATGGTTCCAATTAGGTGCTTGAATTATAGGAGTTGAAATTAAGCTAGTCTTAAGTCTGAAAAATGCTTCCTTGCAATTTTTATCTAAGTTAAATGGAACATCTTTTAATAGATTAGTTAAAGGTCTAGCTATCTTGCTAAAGTCTTTAATAAATCTTCTATAAAAACCAGCATGTCCTAGAAATGATCTAATATATTTTACTGATTTAGGTTCTGGTAGATTAGCTATTACTTCTATTTTAGCTTTATCTACTTCCAACCCTTTTTTAGAAATAACATGCCCTAAGACTATTCCTTGTTTAACCATGAAGTGACATTTTTCCCAATTTAAAACCAGATTTTTTTTCCACACAACGTTTTAATATTTGGTCTAAATTGCTTAAACACACTTCATATGAGTTGCCATATACAGTAAAATCATCCATAAATATTTCTAAAAAATCTTCAGTCATTCCAGTAAATATGCCCTGCACACATCTTTAAAAGGTAGCTGGCGCATTGCATAATTCGAATGGCATTCTTTTAAAAGCATAAGTTCCATTAGGACATGTGAAAGTTGTTTTCTCTTGATCCTCTAATGCTACTGGAATTTGATTATATCCTGAATACTTGTCAATGAAATAAAAATATTCTTGCCCTGCTAATCTTTCCAGCATTTGATCTATAAAAGGTAAGAGAAAATGATCTTTCCTAGTCACAACATTCAGCTTTCTATAGTCTATACATACTCTCCAACCTGATTGAATTCTAGTAGGTATCAAGTCTTGACTTTCATTCCTAATAACTGTTAATCTTGATTTCTTGGGAACTACATGGATTGGACTAACCCACGAGCTATCAGAAATCGGATAAATTATATCATTATCTAACCATTTAACTATTTCTTTCCTGACTACTTCTTTAAGGTTTGGATTTAATCGCCTCTTAGGAATTCTAACAGGTTTAGCATTCTCTTCTAAATATATGTGGTGACAGCATAAAGTTGAACTTAACCCTTTAATATCAATCATAGTCCATCCTATTGCTTCTTTATAACTTTTTACTACATCTTTTAATTTAGCTATTTGATACTCTTTTAAATCTGAAGCAATAATGATTGGACAAGTTCGTTTATCTTCCAGAAATATATAGGTTAATTCAGGAGGTAAATGTTTTAATTCTAAATGTTGCCCATCAAAAGCTAGAGCTCCTAATTAAACATCATCATTTTTTAAATTAATTTCTTCCCGATCTCCTTCTATATTTATGCTTTCACTTTCTTCTAAAGTTTTAGAATTGATTTGCCTATTTAATTCTTCTTGAATCACATCATCTAACATATCTCTTTCATCCTCTAAAAAGTCTATGGTATGTAAGGACATTTCTAACTCTTCAAACCTTTCTGGTTTGAAAATATTTAATTTAGTATCCTCATTACTATATGCTAACTTCATTACTCCAGTTTTACAATTTATAACAGCCCCTGATGTTGCTAAAAATGGCCTCCCCAAAATTAAAGATGTATCACTATTTTTATGCTTAATTTGTTGGGTATCCAAAATTACAATATTAATAGGATATATAAAATTTTTGATTTTAATTAAGACATCCTCTATTTTTCCTCTAGGGTATCTTATACTTCTATCAGCTAATTGAATAACCGTACTAGTAGGAGTTAAGCCTTCTAATCCTAAGGATGCAAATATATCACTTGGAATAACATTTATACCTACACCTAAGTCTATTAAAGTTCTTTCTAGAATGGTATTTCCTATGGTGCATGATATAACAGGGATTCCGGGATCAGATAACTTTTTAGGAATTTGTGGCAGAAATAGGGAACTACTTTGCTCAGCTAAAAAGACATTTCTAAAAACTTTTCGCTCTCTTTTCTTAGTACACCAATCCTTAAGAAATTTAGCACAAAGTGGCATTTTCTTCAATAGATCTAACAAAGGAATGTTAACTTGTACTTTTTCAAAAATTTCTCTGATTTTTTCTTGTTTTTCAGGAATTGTTTATTGTAATCTTTCAGGATAGTGTGCTAATGATTTTGATTTCAAAGACTCTTTTTCTTTTAGTTGATTTGTTTGATCATTTTTAGCTTCATTCGGAAATTCAAATTGATCTTCAGTGGTTTCTAGATTTTCAGCTATATTTTCATTATCATTTTGATTTTTACTCTTATCCACCTTCATATCATTTTCATTTTGAGTTCTTGGTGGTATATCAATTCAAGATCTTAATGTTACACATACATCTTCTAGATTTTTGTTACTTTCATGATGTTTTTGTATATCATTTTCGTGATTATGATTTTCAATTGTTTTTAGTTTTAAAGTGCATTTTTTAAATTCTCTTGCATTAGTATTTTCTGTTTGCTATATATTTTGCAAATTATGCAGGTTTATAACATTATAATTTTCATTGTCCTGTTGCATAACTTGTATTTTCATTGCATTTTCGTTTAATGCTTTTAATTTTGTTTCCAGATCATCTAATTTCATTGCATTCACATGTTGATCAATTTTCTTTATGGTTTTTTCAGTTTCATAAATTATATCCTTTTTAGGTTCTGAATATGCCTCCTTATAGTTTAATTGGTTGACTTCTTGTTGTTGACACACGAAGTATTCCAGTTTGTCCAGATTTTGCTCTATACTATGCTCCAGTCTGTCATAGCTATCCCAAACTTCAGTGTCTCTCATCATATTACACATTCTATACTGACCATCAGTTGGGTAAACTATAGGATTCTCATACTCGACTCTATTATATTGAGGATAATTCATTTGTTGTTCATGGGATCTAACCATCTGTAAATGTCTCAATTTCAAACAGTCAGAAATGTCGTGTCCTTCAGAATTGCAGAATTCACATATGCTAATTACAGGTTTCAGAATTCTTTGAGCATAAGCATATGTCATATTCTCAATTACAGAAGAAAACACACAACTCTAGCTATTAAAATAAAACAGCTCTAACAGTTGCTTATATCTATTCAATTCAATTTAATTCAAGTCCCCGGCAACGGCGCTATAAAACTTGTTTGGTTTTTCCCAACACTACACTAGAAAAACTTGGATTTGTTACTTCTGTTTTTACTTAATTAATTTATCTTTATGTCTATTCTTTCTTTTAGAAGTAAACAAACAACCTTTAATACAATTTAGATATTAATTCCAATTTGTACTTTGACTGCAAGTGCACAGTATCTATTGTATCAGTGTACAAGTACAGGTCAATCCCATAGGAAATTGTTGACGAACTTGAGAACTCTTCGTTTGTTAAAAATCAAATTTATATATTCAATTAGCTATTATATCAGTGTTTATTGACTGATTCTAGTTTTATAATGGAATGTTTTTTTGTGAAGTATTTATGTAAAACATTGAATTGTAATTGTCATATACACCAACTTGAGAACAAATACGTGAACAACAAATTGAGAAGCTTCGAAATGGCTTGTTTTTAGGCTTATGAATATTGACGTGGAACACCTAAGGGAAGATGTTTTATTTAAATTTATGATCGATCACATGTGGAACTACATGCATTATTATTGCTTACGTGTATTTGTTGATATTACTCAATAGTTTGGTATGACTACATGTTGATTTTTTTTTGTTAAATGTTGATCTTTAGAATTCATTTCTAACTAGAATTATACTACTCTAACTTGAATGTTTTTAGTGAAGTGTTTATAGAAAATCTAAAGAACAACAAGAAACTAGAAATCAGCTATGTTAGTTGGAATAGTTGAAATTATACATTATTTTTAAATATATTATGAGATTTTGAATGAAAGAAATGAAAAAACTCATGATGGTAAAGTTAAACTAAAGACATAGAAGAAAGTGATTAAAAAATATAATGAGGAAATATAATGTACTATAGAGAAGAAAAATGTTGATAGATGAAGACTTATAGTAACTTATGTATAAGAATTAAACTTTAATTTCAATTCAAAATAGATGAGAGTGAGATTATATCCACGGTCATATAGATATTCTAAAGAAAGTGTATGAAGAAATTATTAAGGTAAAAATTACATTATTTGTACTTATTTATCAATACATATATCACATTGATTAGATTTCTTTTATTGGTTAGGCACATCTAGAGTTTAGTTCATATAGGGGAAAGTCATGTCCTATTTACTCTCAACTTAATACACTTTTTTGGACTAATATATCATTAGAAAAAGATAGAATTCATTCCAATGTACCTATGTAAGAAGCATTACAACCAAATGATGATTTTTCTAGGATTGACATGAGTGAAGACATCTAATTTTATACGCAAAAGCTTGTTGATTTATCTTCAAAAAACCAAACACATTCACCAAAGAAATGTAGTCCAAGTGGTGAGTTTACTAGGAGGAGAAAATGCCCAAGACCACATGCAAAATCACATGCAATTATGTCTATTACCATAGGCAAAGTTGCTATAACATTTGAAGCTTTTATTGAAAAAATAAATTAAAGAAGTGAAGAATAAAATGAAATTATAAAAGAGACACTTGCACTTGAAATATGTAGAATTGTACTTGAAATACGAAGAATGGATTCTGATAAGCAAGAAATGGAGACTAGTTATAAATGAACTTCTCTTTATTTCAAAAATTAATATGGATGAGAGATTCAGATCAGAGAGTTCTAGATTGAATTTGCCAAGAGTTGGCAAGTTAGACTATTAACAATTGGAGAAACTCAAACAATTAGCTTACTAGTCAATGAGTTAACATGGAAAAGTTAAAGAGTTATCAATAACCCTCAAGTCAGTGACGTGGAAGCTTAAGTTCACATGTGAAGATGTTTAGTGAGTTAACATTTAAGTAGTCAAAGCATGGTGAGTTATCCGAACAAACTTTCAAAGGATTATAGTCAATCTACCGAGATGCATAGGAGTGAATGGATGTTTAACCAACCAAATGACTAAGGACTCCAAATAGTAAACGACTAATTGTTTAAATGCATGCATAGATTCAAAAGGTTATTCCATCTCTCGTCTTGCTGATTGTTTGCCCTAATGTAAATACTATAAATAAGTGTTTGATGTTTTTAATCAATGTACCCCTAAAAATGAAGCGAGTGTATTTGTAACCTATAACATGACAACAATAAGAATAGTAATGATTCCTTGTGCTCATGGATGTAGGTTTTGCTAAACCACGTAAAACTATGGTATCTTTCTTTAGAAAACCAATCATGTGAGTTAGCCATCTCTCACATCTATGCTCCCAACATTCGTCTTTTAGCCACCTAAATTGCATCAATGTTCGACACCCTTTGCCATGCATATGCCAATCACTCTAGGACAAGATTTGCACCTTTTCTTCGACAAAGGTTAAGTCTATGTTTCTACCATTTAGAAAGTCAAGAAACAAAAACTTTAGAAAATTTTCTTATCTTTTCTAACATTTGTATTGTCTAAGAAAATTAGAAATAAATTTCTAACCTTTTCAAGTATAAAAGAAAAAAGATTCTTAAATTTTAAATCATCCACCTTTTAAACATTTGCCTAAAAAATTAGAAAGTTATCTTTGTACTTTCTTTTTCCATGATTAAGTCTTGTTTGCCTGAGAGAAGTTGGAAACTCACCTTTGTGTTTCCTTCTACAATCGAGAAAACTCGTCATCTCCCTATTTCCTTCTTTTGCAATTGAGTGTTGTCTACTCAAGAGAAGTCAAAAACTTACCTTCGTGCTTTTAACAATTCATTTTAATTTATTTCATTAATTTTAGATATATCAAAATCACTATTAGAATAAAAAATAATATTAAAATTAAAATGTACCTCATTTGTGTATACCATAAATCACACAATTGACAAACTTTTCTTTTTCTAATGATTGTAAATCATATCCATTAGAATTTGAATTTCTTGACATCTAAATTATATTGGAGTCATCTCATGTTACTTGGAAAACCTTTTTCTTTTTATAATACTTTTTCTATTTTCCTTCTTTTTATTATCTTCCTTCAAAAGTGGACAATTTTTCTAGTAATATCCATGCTTATTAAAGTTGTAGTTGGAAATTGAAGATTTTCTATTCTTAACAACTTTACCCCTTTTCTTCCAAAACTTTTTATATTTCCTTATTACATATGCTAATTCTTTAGAAAGATTTTCATTTGAATTTTCAGGTTAAACTTCTAAAGCAATTTTCTTTTTCTTCTCTAACTTGTTAGAATATTCTCCTTTCTCTTTTTTCCAATACTTTATTTGCACTTCATAAATTAGTAAATTTTTAATTTAAGTCTTTTGATGTGTATGTCCTTAGGTCCTTGACATCTTGAATTAAAGTGAATTTTTATTTTCACTTAACTATTAAACTTCTTAGTACCTTTTACTATTACTAACGTATATAAAATTTTTTCCAAGATTTTTCAATCCATTAATAATTTCAACAAATCTTAACATCATATCAGCAATAGACTTATTCTCTTCTATTTTAAACATTCACATTTTCTTAACAAAATATTGATTTTAATTTCTTTAACTTGGATTTTTCCTTTATAGGTCATTTCTATAACATACCAGAGTAGTCTTACATACAAAAATTTTATTATATTATTCAATTGTTAATGTACAAGTAAGAGCATTCATACCTCTAGTGTCCAATTGAATCTTTTTTTCATCCTCTTTTGTCCACTAATCCTTAGATGTAGTTGGTAGTAACTCTTCAAAGATTTTATAAAGTTTTTCATTTTATTTTTCTAATATCTATAATTATTACCATCAAAAAATAGAGGTTGTGAACATTATGACCTATTAACTAATAACTTATGATTTCAAATGTAGAGGTGTCAACGGGCCAAACCAAGCTAGGCCAACCCAAAAAGTATCATCCCGTTCGAGCTACGGGCCTGGCTGAAATTTTTTTTAATTTTTTTGGGACAGCCCGGCTCGGCTTGAAATTTTTTAAGGATAGCCTAGCCCAACCTAAAATTATTTCCGACAACCCAGCCCAACCTGTAACCATCTCCTTTTATAACTTTTTATTTTTTCTTTGATTTAACCAAATGTCAACTTTGGTACGATCGAATTTTTTTTAATTTTTTATTTTTTTAACAATATGACCATAACTTTACTTCGATCCAACTGAAATTTCTATTTTTTTATTTTCCTTTTCGGTCTGATCGAAGCCTAACTTCAGTCCGACTGAAGTTTTTTATTTTTTTAAATATTTTATTATTATTATTATTCTTCGATCTAACCAATTGAAGTTTTTTATTTCTTCATTCGGTCAAATAGACATTTTAATTTTTTAATTTTTTTCTTCGATCAGACCGAAGATAAGCTTCAGTCCAACTGAATATTTTTAAGTTATTATTTTTTTCTTCGGTTTTATCGAAGATAAGCTTCGATTCGACCAAAGCTTTTTAAATTTATTATTTTTTCCTTTAATCTGATCAAAGATAAACTTATGTCTGATCGAAAATTTTTAAGTTATTATTTTTTTCTTTGGTTTGACCGAAGATAAGCTTCAATTCGATCAAAGTTTTTTATTTTCTTTATTTTTTCATTCAATTTGATTGAATCTTAACTTCGGTCCAACCAAAGTTTTTGATTTTTTTATATTTATTTTTTTGATTTTAAATTAAAATAAAAATTAAAATTTTTTCAACATTTCCAATAATCAATTCATTATTCAAACACATTATTTTATTTATAAATACATGAACATCAAACATAAGTTATCATTCATAAATCATTATTCATCACATTATGCTAACTTCATTACTCTAGTTTTACAATTTAAAACACCCTTTGATGTTGCTAAAAATGGTATTCCCAAAATTAAAGATGTATCACTATTTTTATGCTTAATTTGTTGGGAATCCAAAATTACAATATCAATAGGATATATAAAGTTTTTGATTTTAATTAAGACATCCTCTATTTTTCCTCTACGGTATTTTATACTTATATCAACAAATTGAATAACCGTACTAGTAGGAGTTAAACCTTCTAATCCTAAGTATGCAAATATATCACTTGACATAACATTTATACCTGCACCTAAGTCTATTAAGGTTCTTTCTAGAATGGTATTTCCTATGGTGCATGATATAACAGAGATTCCAGGATCAAATAACTTTTTAGGAATTTGTGTTAGAAATATGAAACTACTTTGCTCAGCTAAAAAGTCATTTCTAAGAACTTTTCGCTCTCTTTTCCTAGTACACCAATCCTTCAGAAATTTAGCACAATGTGGCATTTTCTGCAATAGATCTAATAAAGGAATGTTAACTTGTACTTTTTCAAAAATTTCTCTGATTTTTTCTTATTTTTCAGGTATTGTTTGTTGTAATCTTTCAGGATAGGGTGCTAAGGATTGTGATTTAAAAGATTCTTTTTCTTTCAGTTGATTTGTTTGATCATTTTTAGCTTCATTAGCAGATTCAGATTGTTCTTCAGTGATTTCTAGATTTTAAGTTATTACATTTTCATTATCATTTTGATTTTTACTCTTATCCACCTTCATATCATTTTCATTTTGAGTTCTTAGTGGTATATTAGTTCCAAATCTTAATGTTACACAAACATCTTTTAGATTTTTGTTACTCTCATGATGTTTTTGTATATCATTTTCATGATTATGATCTTCAATTGTTTTTAGTTTTAAAGTGCATTCTTTAAATTCTCTTGCATTAATATTTTCTGTTTGCTGTATATTTTGCAAATTATGCAGGTTTATAACATTATAATTTTCATTGTCCTGTTGCATAACTTGTATTTTCATTGAATATTCGTTTAATGCTTTTAATTTTCTTTCCAGATCATCTAATCCCAGTTTCAAACAGTCAGAAATGTCATGTATTTCAGAATTACAGAATTCACATATGCTAATTACAGGTTTCAGAAATCTTTGAGCATATGTCATATTCTCAATTACAAAAGAAAACACACAACACTCTGGCTATTAAAACAAAACAACTCTAATAATTGTTTATATTAATTCAATTCAATTCAATCCCCGGCAATGGTGCCATAAAACTTGTTTATTTTTTGCCAACACGATACTTGAATATTTGATTAGATCTTCAATAACGTACCAGAAAAACTTAGATTTGTTACTTCTGTTTTTACTTAGTTAATTTATCTTTATGCCTATTCTTTTTCTTTTAGAAGTAAACAAACAACCTTTAATATAATTTAGATATTAATTCTAATTTGTACTTTAACTGCAAGTACATAGTGTCTATTGTTCAATGTGCAAGTACAGGTCGATCCCATAGGGAATTGATTAAGAGTTTAGAATTGTCCATTTGTTAACAATTAAATTTATATATTCAATAAGCTCTCCATTGAATTACAGTTAACTCAACAGATAAAGTTCGTTGAGTTATGGCTAACTCAACGAACTAACCTCGTGGACTTAAGTTAACTCCACGAGCCTGTCTTTTCTTTTTAATACTACTATTTACAGAGGAATTCGACCAACCATTAGGTGATTCCATAGATTGTAAATAACATCAATTAAGCTCTTTAATGTTAGTAAACACTGGATTTATCATTAAGCAATACTAACATTCAGATAATTCAAATAGTAACAATTAAAATCTTTAAGTCTTTTGAACGAACCAATTTCAGTAAACTGTAAAACTAAAACGAACATAAAACAATTACAACACTAACAAAGATAACATTAATCACAATACAACACAAACAATACAACACTCAAATACAACGTACAATAGCAGATAAGTTATTTTTGGTATTTTTGTTTTAATATGAACATAGAAATAGGTGAAAGATGAAATGTAAAGTAATCTCAATCAACAGTAAATACTTCTGTCACTACATACGACGCGATTACACCACTGAAAATTAAACCACTTACAATCCTGTCTCCTCTCCCTATAGAATCGCGAGTCCAGAATTGCAAGATAATCTCCTCTTCAGCATACAGGCATCAACTCGAAGTCAAGGCTAGAAGCTTTACGATCTCCTGAAATATGAGTCGGTGCTTGGTGAAAATGGCTTCCCATCTCGTGACGCGATCACTCCTCACAGTGGTTGTCAAGCACTATGTTTTGCTCGGAATCGACCTGACATAAAAAAAGTATTGTCACAGACCTCTGATGGTTGGTGATTATGGTGGATATGGTGGTGGTAACGATGGTTGGTGTGGTATTTTGGAGAATTGCCGATACTGCCTGTAGAAAGCTCGATGCTTCTACTCTATGCACACTGGCCATTCATCGATCACCCACTCACCCTTTTCTTCTTTTTTTTCTTTTCTTTTATATTTCTTTAGTAGTAACTGCTTCTGCTTGAATGGTCGGTTGGATTTCCTTCATTCATATCAACGACGATGATTTCTTCCCCCTGCGCAATACATGCAATCGTGGTTTTTCTTCCAACTGTCCTGTTTCTGCAACCGCTACAGTGGCATATTAGAAAATAAATAGTCCGTGGAGTTACAGATAACTCAACAGACTTTCTTCGTTGATTTAACTATAAAACACATGCATAAATTTAACTATCCAATGCTTAGGTGCATTTCGGATACTTACAAACTTAACTATCCGATACTTAGATGCATTTCAGATACTTACAGATAACTCATCGATATATAACTTAAGTAAATCTACCAAATCTCAACACGTGTCAGCAGCAGTTTAATAATAAAATACACATTTCGGAGAGTTACATGTCTAACTATCTGATGCTCAACTGCAATTTCGGATAGTTAGAAATAACTCACCGAAAGTTCACTTAAGTCATGCATTATGGTTTTGACACGTGTACTTCAGGAAATAATAAAATATTCTTTCAAAACATAAATGTTCGGCAATTTAAACATAACTATTCGACATGTTCAGTCTGTTAAACATAACTGTCCGAAATATGTTCGGTTTGTTAAACATAACTGTCTAAAATATCAGAAAATTCAGATACTTAAGAATTTCACAGCCTGCAACTTACCGACAGTTTAGAAATGTACTAAATTAACATTAATTCCCTAAAATTAAGCAGATTCTTTAATTAAAGCATATAATAGTGCAATTATAACATAATGGCTTAATTCTTATATTATAAGCTAAATATTATGCAATTAACCATCATTTAACTGTTAATAATATGCACTTTTTCATTCTAAACACTGACACATAAAGTGTTCTAGTTTGTCCAGGTTTTGCTCTATACTACGCTCTAGTCTGTTATACTTATCCCAAACTTCAGTGTCTCTCAACATATTACACATTCTATATTGACCATCAGCTGGGTAAACTATAGGATTCTCATACTCAGCTCTATTATATTGAGGATAATTCATTTGTTGTTCATGGGATCTAACCATCCGCAAATGTCTCAGTTTCAAACAGTCGGAAATGTCGTGACCTTCATAATTGCAGAATTCACATATACTAACTACAGATTTCAGAAATTTTTGAGCATAAGCATATGCCATATTCTCAATTACTGAAGAAAATACACAACTCTGGCTATTAAAACGAAACAGCTCTAATAGTTGATTATATTAATTCCCCGGCAACGGTGCCATAAAACTTGTTTGCTTGACTAGCACGACACCAGAAAACTTGTATTGGATCTCCAGCAACGCACCAAAAAAACTTGGATTTGTTAACTTCTGTTTTTACTTAGTTAATTTATCTTTATGCCTATTCTTTTTTTAGAATAAAACAAACAACCTTTCATATAAATTAGATATTAATTCCAATTTGTATTTTAACTGCAAGTGCACAATGTCTATTGTATTAGTGTGCAAGTACAGGTCAATCTCATAGGGAATTGCTTAAGAATTGAGAACTATTCCATTTTTAACAATCAAATTTATATATTCAATAAGCCCTTCATTGAGTTACAGTTATCTCAACGGACAAAGTTCGTTGAGTTATGGTTAACTCAACGGATTAACCTCGTGGACTTTAGTTAACTCCACGAGCCTGTCTTTCCTATTTAATATTGCTATTTACAAATGAATTCAGCTAACTATTGGGCGGTTCCACAGATTGTAAATAACATCAATTAAGTTCTTTAATGTTAGTAAACACTAGATTTATCATTAAGCATACTAACATTCAGATAATTCAAACAGTAACCATTAAAATCATTAAGTCTTTTGAACGAACCAATTTCAGTAAACTGTAAAACTAAAACAAACATAAAACAATCACAACACTGACAAAGATAACATTAATCACGATACAAAACAAACAACACAACACTTAAATACAAAATACAACCATAGATAAGTTGTTTTTGGTATTTTTGTTTTAACATGACATGGAAATGGGCGAAAGGTGAAATGTAAAGTAATTTCAGTTGACAGTAAATACTTCTGTCACTACATGCGACATGATTACACCATTGAAAATTAAACCACTTACAATTCTGTCTCCTCTCCCTATAGAATCGCGAGTCCAGAATTGCAAGATGATCTCCTCTTCAGCATACAGGCATCAACCCGAAACTAAGGCTAGAAGCTTTATGATTTCCTAAAATATGAGTCGGCGCTTGGTGAAAATGGCTTCCCTTCCCGCGACACGATCACTCCTCACAGTGGTTGTCAAGCACTGTGTTTGGCTCGGAATCGACCCGACATCAGGAAAGTGTCCTTACAGACCTCCGATGGTTGGTGATAAGGTGGTGGTGATGACGGTTGGTGTGATACTTCAAAGAATTACTAACACTATCTGTAGAAAGCTCGGTGCTCCTCCTCTGTATACATTGGCCATACCCATCGATCACACTCTACTTCTTTTTCTTCTTTTCTTTTATATTTCTTCAGTGGTAACTACTTCTGCTTGAATGGTCAGTTGGATTTCCTTCATTCATATCAATGACGATGATTTCTTCTCCCTACACGATACGTGCGATCGTGGTTTTTTCCTTCCAACTGTCCTGTTTCTACAACTGCTACAGTGGCATATTAGAAAATAAATAGTTCGTGGAGTTAAAGATAACTCAACGGACTTGCTTCGTTGATTTAACTATAAAACATGTGCATAAATTTAACTATCCGATGCTCAGGTGCATTTCGGATACTTACAAACTTAACTATCCGATGCTCAGATGCATTTTCGGATAGTTACAAACTTAACTCACCGATATATAACTTAAGTAAATCTACCAGATTACGACACGTGTCAGCAACAGTTTAACAATAAAAGAAACATTTCGGAGAGTTACAAGTCTAACTATCTGATGCTTAGATGCATTTCGGATAGTTAGAGATAACTCACCGAAAATCCACTTAAGTCACTTTCCCAAAACATGACACATGTTCACAGCTATTTTATAAATAAAAGGAGATTTTGGAGAGTTACACATATAAATATCCGATGCCCAACTGCAATTTCGGATAGTTATAGATAACTCACCGAAAGTTCACTTAAGTCATGCATTATGGTTTCGACACGTGTACTTCAGGAAATAATAAAATATTCTTTTAAAGCATAAATGTTTGGCAATTTAAACATAACTATCTAATACATGTTCGGTATGTTAAACATAACTGTCTGAAATATCAGAAAATTCGGATACTTAAGAATTTCACAGCCTGCAACTTACCGACAGTTCAGAAATGTACTAAATTAACATTAATTTACCGAAATTAAGTAGATTCTTTAATTAAAGCATATAACAGTGCAATTATAACATAATGGCTTAATTCTCATATGATAAGCTAAATATTATGTAATTAACTATCATTTAACTGTTAATATTATGCACTTTTTCATTCTAAATAATGTTCAAATACATGCAGGTAAATTTTACTTAGTTGATGTTGAATTTCCCAATAAGCTTGAGTTTATATGTCTATTTCGAGGTATTCGATATCACTTATCAGAATATGAAGGAAATCGACAACCAACAAATGTAGTGGAAAACTTCAACTATAGACATTCATAGTTGATGACAGTAATTGAACGTACATTTGAAGTAGTTAAACATCATTTTGTAATATTACGAAGATATATGTCATTTACTTTCACAACTCAAGCAAAAATAGTGTCGTTATGTTTTTTAGTTCACAACTTCATTCGTAAAGCAAATAAAATAGACTTATGTCAAGATCTTGAAGATGAAGTACAACAAGATAAACGTGATATACAAGTTGAAGACTCTACAAATGTAGAAGAATAATAAGAAATAGTTAATACTATCGAGAACAATACACAAGAGCAAAGGAAATAAATTATAGATAAATTTCATGAAAATATTATATATACAATGTGGGATGGTCATGAATGAGAATATTACAAACATCATAATGATTAGATTTTTTGTAATATACCTTTTTTTGATCATTACGTGGAATATAGAATTTATAATTAACCTTTTGTTATTTTAAACATATAATATAACTAAAAAGTTATTAATTTTTATAATTTTTGATTTATTTTGTATAATGATATACTTAATTAATTGATAAATGATATATAAACATTTAATTTAATAATATATTCATTTATTATTGTAAATAATTCATTCCTTAATTAATTACATTTTCACTAATTACTTTAATTTGTTACTTAACTTTATTAAAAATCACTTCTATTCAATTCACTTCAATTTTGTCATGTGCACAAACACTTAAATTTCAATTTTTGTAAAATTCTAAAACGTGCATAAACACCTAAATTTTGAATTATTTCCATCAAATTTTGTAGAATTCAAATTTCAAGTACACAAATAGACCCTTAATGTTGTTGTCCGAAAAGTCCTAAAGTATCTAAGAAACATATTTCTTACATTTTCATTCATTAATGCTTCATAATTTTGTTTACGTATACTTAATGACCTATGTGTTTGAATATTTCTAAAGTATTTAGAAACTTATTTCTTATGTTTATGTTTATTAATAATTCATCGTTCGGTTCATGAATGCTTAATTACCTGTATATTCAAATATTCTTAAAATATCCAAAAACTTATTTATTATGTTTCCATCCATTAATAATTCACCATTCAATTTACACACTTAACTTCCTGTGTGTTCAAATATACTTAGAACATACTTAATTCTTATGTTTTCCTTTGTCAACTACATAAGATAAATTTACAATATAAGTACTTAATCTTATCATTAGTTTTTCATTATCAAAATCTATGATCAATATTATTTCTAAAAAAATATTATCCTAATAATATTCTCATATATGATATAATTATTGATTCTTTGATAATTTTTTTGAAAGGAAAGATTCATAAATATGTTAGCTTGATAGGGTTAAAAAACATTTTATAAATAACAGAAATAAAAAATATTTTGATAAATATTAAGAACATAAGTT
Organism: Cymodocea nodosa; assembly: GCA_036874045.1. Taxonomy (NCBI): domain Eukaryota; kingdom Viridiplantae; phylum Streptophyta; class Magnoliopsida; order Alismatales; family Cymodoceaceae; genus Cymodocea; species Cymodocea nodosa. The sequence continues at coordinate 19,275,113 of CM072339.1, read as the reverse complement.
GAAAATTATGCTACCAGCAAATAATAAGAATATAAACTAGAGAATTAGTCTTTCCCATATTGGAAATTGAAAATGAAAATTATATACTCTATAGAAAATAGAAGTGTACAAAAAATTTAAGACATAAAAAGTTATGCATAATCTTCGTGACCAAGATGTTAGAAAGTGTAATTACGAAGACATTTATTCTAATTTTATCTTGTGCTGATAATATTAATTTTTACATTTAACAAGATTTAAGTCTTTACAAAAAGTATGACTACCATTGTTTATAGTTAGTTGAATTGTCATGGTTTGCTTGATTTTCTTTTAGGTTGATAAATCCAAATTAAATGCAATTTTGATATCGAGAATTGAAGTATGTGATTCATACTCAATTTTGTATTTTTACATAATTTGATTTCAAGAAAACTTCTTCACGCATTCAACAAATTTATCTGAATTTTGATAATATCTGAGAAAACTTTGATTCCAAAAGTGTAAATTTAGATAAATCTAAATACGAAAAAAATTTAATCCAAATATTTGAAGTGAAATCAAATACGAAAATCTGACTTTGAATATAACTATTTTATATTATTATATTAAGGGGGTGTTTGTGCACCTATAAAATGGCGAAAAACATCGGAAATGAAAATGACGGAAAATTTTCTGCCATTTTTTAGGTGTTTGTGTATCAAATGATTTTTTGTCATTTTCCCTTGGTATATAAGAAAAATTTTCTTTTGTTTTCCTACATTCTGATCTCTGAAACTGATGGAAAATGAAGTAAAAGAAGATATGAATTATCACAAAATATATTAACAATATGTAATTTTAATATAGAAATTATTTATGTCTTTAATAGATGAAAATTGATATTATAAGAGATATGTGGAATAATAAAGATGTGTAAAATATATTTTATATTGTAACAATTATTATAAATGACTTTATCTTATATTATCTATAATAAATTTTGTTATTTTCTATCTTATAGATAAATAAAAAAAATATTTAATTTATTAATTTTAATATTTTTATTTTTTAAATAAACATATATATTTTATATTTTATGATTTTTCGTCATTTTATATTCTATACACAAATACATGTATTTCAAATTCCATCATTTTATGTTATGTGCATAAATACTCTGATTTTATACTAATTTTTTGTTAATATCTGTCATTTTTTTTTCCATCATTTTATGTGATATTCTGTTATTTTTTTTCCATCATTTTCTAGGTGCACAAATAATCCTTAAGTATTATTAGTAAAAATTTTAATCCGTGTATCTGAATTAAAGTATCCAAATTTGAATGTAATTATTTTATTTTTTAAAAATATAATTATAAAATAATAATTTTATAAAATAAATTAATAATTATAAATTATTCGATACATATCATATGTGTCTGAATTTATTTCAAATTTGTTTATGAGTTTTAAAATTTAAATAAGATTAGTTAGATTGATGTAATTTCATGCTAAATATATTTAAATTATCAGTGAATTGCAAATTTTGACAGCCTCTCTGAGAAAAATCCGAACAGAAAGGAATCGGATTACCGTACCGGATCTACCCCCATCCAACACCTCAGAGGCAAATCGCTGGACGCCAAAGGTGGATCTGAAGGTGCCGACGCCCTCTGACCTCGCCCTTCCGTGTGAGCAGGATCACTTCCAACCCATGGAGGGCGGAGAGAACCTCGGCGCCGACGAACTACCCATGAGGAACTGGTCGGACCTGACGCCAGTGTGCCTCGCCGCCGTCTTCAGACTCCTACCCATCTCAGACTTGTGGAAGGGGGCCATGCCGGTCTGCAAATCCTGGCTCGACGCCTCCCGGGACCCCTCCCTCTTCGAGTCCCTCGACCTCGAATCGGAGTTCGATGCAGCCGGAGGCGGGAGGCCTGATGTGGAGTTCTGGTGGACGCCGGAGTTCGAGAGGAGGGTGGATGGCATGGTCCGGGTCGCGGCAGTGTGGGGAGGTGGATGCGTCCAAAGGGTAAGCGTCAGGCACTGCTCCGATGCTGCCGTTGTGCGTCTTGCCGAGAGGTAAGGAATGGAATTCGTGTCAAATATGAGACGTTTCTCTCTGTTTTTTGTGCGTCTTATAACAAAATTCGTTCGTTGTCTGGAATATGGTTGATCTGGTTTTTTTTTTTTGAATAGTTGCTTGATCTGGGATGAGATTTTTTTCTTCACTTTTATGGCTTGAAAATGCTTGATTTGATTTTGTTCGTATTTTGTTTCTTTGATGCAATGGTTGAATTGTAGCATACAATTGATTAAGAAGTGCTTATTCTGTGGAAGACTAGTTGGAAATTGGAATTTGATGATGGGGTTAGAAGGATGGCAACTGATGAGGGGGTTGAGGTTAGGTATTGGTTCTGCGTGCAAAATACACAACCAATGGGAAACGTATAATGGGAGTGATGATGTGAATCTTGTAATCTTGGTGTACGCGATTAGATAGGTAAGTTTGTTTTTGCTTTGATTGCAAATATCTTTTTGGCACAACATAGGTCCAAGGTTCTCTGTTTGATCCAAGATTCATGAATATGACCCATAGCCTATCCATTAGAAACTCCTCATTCCCTACCATCGAAAAAATGCTAAAGATGTAAGGTACTTTATAATTGACTCATGTTTATATAATCTCCACTAACATCTTTTACTAACTTATGTGAGATTATTCCAACCAGTGGGACTTGACACTCCCCTCACTTAGTACTTAAATCTTTGTCAAGACTTAATATCACCAAGCAGTCTGGGTACTTGCATTTCTTTGCATTTTAGGCTGGTTTGTGTTCTGATGTCATCTATCACTACTCAGGTTCAAGGCCCTCTCTACTTTAGCTAGGATTTGTGATCATAGATCATCAACTACCCATTGGAGACCTTTCATTCTTTATCATTTGGAAAACACACTTAAGTTATAGGGTACACGATCTTAGATTTATAGCTATATAATCTCTACCAACATTTTCTCACTAACCCCTGCTTGCAAGGAGGCTTCACAATTTTTTTTTGTTACTATCATTTTTGTTACATGGAGATGGTTTCACATGAAGATCCTTTTTCTCTGTTATTCAAAATGTGGTGTGATTTGGTCTTGGGCAATCTTGGCAAACTAGTGATGTAGTCACGTTGAAGAGGTTCCACTTTTCCATCTAAAGAAATCAAGGGATCTTGATTTAGGCAAAATATGTTTTCATGTGAAACAAATGCAATAGCCAATGACACAAATGACAAAGGAAAAAGTGACTCATGTGGTGATTTTTAGAACACCATTGTTTACATGTCTTTGAATGGGAATTAGGGTAGTTAAACACTGATAATGGATTTGTAAAGATTTTAACCTTAGGATTTCAGCATTCACAACATTTTCATACACCTTTTCCCTTTCTACAAGCTTTGTACAAGAAAGCATACAGGTCAGCAACAACAAAGATTAACAGGATTGTACTGAATGTATAGGGTGGCCTTTCTGCAAAGAAATAGTGATCGCAGAAGCTAGGGTTGAGAGAGTGGCACGAGGGCTAGTGGTGATGAGAAGAGTGGAGGAAAGGAAAGAATCTTTTATTTCTATATTTCAAGATGATTACAAAAGAAATAGGGACCACTTATTTATACCCTGGACAGAAGAGGATTGGAAAAAATCAAATGAAAGCCAGTTGTAACAAATTACCGACTCAAACGGACACTCTTATTAACAACCTTATTAACAGAAATGACAGAAGATTAACAGACTAACCAACAACAACAAGTTATGACTTTCTAACGTATTCCATTCCTTCATCTGTATTCTAGTCGCTGGATTAGCTCGTGTAAGTTCAGCAATTTCTACCAGGAAATTGCCAATATGATAATGGCTGCCATAGAAAAATCATACATGCAAGTCTGTTGTTGCAAGTTTATCCATCGCTTGTGTAGTTTCAGGTTTCGGTGCTTCTGGTTAAAATGACATTTATCGTTAGAATTTTTTATGTAGTTTATTCGAGAGTTATATATTGACATATTTTTGTTAGTGACATTGCCATTGATTCATTCACAAAGCCGAAATTAACTGTCAATGGGTCAGCAAACTGTTTGCACTTTATACTGAGAACAATTAGTCAATCACAAATATTTTTGATATTATTGTAGCACTGAAATGGTTCCCGTGATTTGGCTTCTTGCTCCTTTTTTGGTTAATTTGCATATACCGTTCGTAAAAGGTACAAGTAAAGTGATGCATTCTATTTGGTAACTTTGCTCATATCGTAGTAACTTACAGATGATTCCCTTATGTCACAATTAGCGATGTAATGTAAGCACATAATGTGTAGAGACCACAAAACTATCGGCGCGTCTATTTCTTTTTGTCAGGTGTGCAAATCTTCAAGTTCTTTCTGTAAGGAGCAGCATGAACGTAACAGATGAATCGCTTGCTAGGATTGCATCTTGCTGTCCTTCGCTGAAAGAGTTAGACATAAGCAACTGTTATGAAGTTTCATTCAAAACTCTGGAGCTGATTGGAAGCAATTGCCCCAACCTTACTGTTCTGAAAAGAAATCTACTGAACTGGTTGGATCCCTCCCAGCACTCTGGGGTTGTTCCCGTTAACTATTTGAATTCTTGCCCTCAGGATGGAGATAGAGAAGCCATCACTATCGCACGGTCCATGCCTAACCTCAAGCACCTTGAGCTCCGCTTCTCCAAGTTATCAACGTCTGGTCTCTCCGTGCTGTACGAGGGATGTAAAAACTTGGAGTACTTGGATTTGGTTGGATGTGCGAACCTGACCGGTAGGGCCTTGGAACAGGCCTCGGCGAATCTGCCCAACCTTCGCACGCTTCGGAAGCCGAATTTCTACATTCCCAGGTCAGTGTTCCACACAGAGAGATATGGTCACTGGAGGCTGTACGATGAACGGTTTCAGACCAATGTGTTCCAGATTTGAAGAAGTGGTGGTTCTTGCATACGTATCCGATCAATGCTGTTACGCTGCATGGTTGCTGGTTTGCCTTTCGTGTAATCAAATACAAGGATTGGAACCTGCCTTGTTGCTGTTGTGATGTATTAATTCCTCAAAAATTGGAATACATATGCTATTCTAGTATCTCATTCAACAATAAGTACTGAAGTAAAGACAAACCCACCCCCATTGGTGTTCTTAGAATTTGGGGAGAAAATGTGAAGAAAAAAAACATGCCGCATTCCCCTCTCACTTCCGTGTTCTCATTCTCCTTTGTATTTTTTATTTGGATGTCGTTGTAAAATATTGAAGTGTCATGTGCATCATTAAATATCTATTTATTAAATATCATTAAATAGCTAAGTCTTTTCTAACTTTCCATCGCAGTTGATAAGTAATAACTTAGGTATACTAACAAAAATAAATTTTTGGTAAAACATTACATTTTAGGAGGCCATGCCGACACATGATTATTTTATTGCGACTACGTTATAATATAAAGTTTTGCAATGGCATGCAAGTAAAAATGCTTTCCTTTATTATCTTTAATCCCAAAAAATTCTCTGTTAAATTTAGATGATTATACGCAAAATTTGTGAGCCAAACGTTCCTTTAATCCATGGCTTTTCTCTTAGTTTAATATATAATATTGATGGAAATCAATATAGCGAAATCGTTTTGAAAGGTTTCAAAATAAGAAAATCAAGTCAAACCATAAAATGCTTATGAATTGAAATGAATATTTTTTATAATGATTTTGTTGTTATTTTATATTCGAATTTAAATTTTATTTCCCTGCAAAAAAAATAAAGACTAATTATATCATCCTCCTATTTGTGATCCTCAAAAATGATTCATTTAACAGATTCTGCTCAAACTTTCAGTTCTTAGAATAATTTTAAAATGAGGATTTTTTTATGTCCTTTAAGAAGTTCTTATTTAGTTGTATGTAGTCGAAAAGTTCTTATCTACTTGCATGTTATCGTAAAAGAATTCATTATATTATGATATCCCTACTGTTACCACTGTCTAGTTAAGTCTGATTGAAGCCTTGATGTAAGTAATCAAAAGACAAAACTCACCTTCATGCGTTATATAATTTTTTCTTCTTCATATATTTAAAGAATTTCTTAATTACTTGCACGTCATTAAAAGTTCTTTCTACTTGTCCAACATCGTAAATGTGTATATAAATAAATAGATATTAGGCAAATAACTTCATTAGCAATGTCTTGTAACAACTTTCAACGCTGCGATATTTTATCAACGTTCATCTATTTATAATGACATTACGTGCAAATAATTAAGGACTTTTTTATAACGTGTAAATAAAAGATCCCAATGAAACTGGATGTTAAGGATGGTATAGGCTGCAATTTTTTTTATATTTAACCGTAAATGTAAATATGAGAATTTAAATTCATATCAGTAATATAATAATAATAAATTTGTACATCTTTGAATACAGCTGAAATGTTCGCTGGGTTAAATTCACGAAACTATGGATCGAAAGCGGCATTTCAAATACTATTCGGACCAAGCACAAACTTCGGACACCGCGAAATCTTACCTCTCGCGGACCGCGGTTCACCTAGACGGCTCGATCTCGTTCTTCCGCCACCATTAGCAGAGTTTTCCCTCTCCATTCCACCACCCATCCACCCGTCTGTCCTCCAAAGCAGTCATCAGTTTACTTCCCTCGTTTCAACCCCGGTAGCACCGCGCCTGATCTTTCGCAAGGTATTATCTCCTTCGACAGAACTAGGGTTTTATTGCTTCTCTTTGTTTCCGTTTCATGTTTTCAAGTTCCTGCCATCCCGCTATTTTTTCTCTATTTTAGGATGAATTCCTTCTCAATCACTCGGAAAAAGACGCCTTTTCAGAAGCACAAGGAAGAGGAAGAGGCCAAGAAGAAGGTATAGCACTATAGCTGCTGGGACTCTATGGAACCGTAAACACTTTTTTTCTTCCATATATATATATATTGTTTCTTGGTTGTTTTGTTTTGCGAGGTAAGTTTCTTTATCAGTGTAAAACTTGAGTTCTCTTGATTTTGTTGTTGTTAAATTGATTTGTTTTTTTCTTTTTTCAGAGAGATGAGGAGGAGAATGCTCGATTGTACAAGGAATTTGTGGAGTCATTCCAAGGAGACAACACACCTGGGTCTAAGGCATTTGTTAGAGGCGGGTTGATCAATCCAAATGAAAGGCTAAAAGATGATTTGGAAGGTTAGTTTAAGATAGTTGACATTACTCTATGAAGAAAATTTTGAAATTTTTCTTTTCATTGTTCTTCTTTTATTCAGATATGTCTATAGTTTTTTTTTCAATTGTAAGTAAGTTTTAATAAAAGAATGGGAGTTTTTATTCATTCGACGATGGCAGGTGGAAATTCCAAAGATGGATCATCTGTTTCAAAGAAAGGCAGTAGGTAAATGAAAGTATTTAATTATTGAAAGATGGGATCTTGGTCATCACCATTTTTCTAAACAAATCAAAATCCTTATAATTGGTTCAGATTACATTGATATTGCTATCTATTGTTTACATATGAGGCGTAATTCTGCTACTTTCATGGGAGTTAAAGTTGCTTAGTTTTGTAGTCACCAAGGTTTTTCATCTTGAATTTCATTAACATGAAAGATGTATATTCAATTTGCCATATCAAAGAGAAATTCCAACGAGACATCCATAATATCTTACTAATCCAATCACTATCCTTCTTTATTGTGGTTGGATTGTTCCTTTTTTTGAACCTGCTTATTTTCATGTTTTACAATGCTTTAAAAAAGGACATGATATAAAATATAAATAGAATATGAATAGCAATAATAAAAAAAGCAGAACATTTTGCATGATTTTACCCACTCCCTGGACTACTTTGTGATATAAAGTAATATATTTTTTATTTTATCTTATTCCACTGTGAAATGATAATTAATATTTTTATATTTCTGGAGTCTGATGTTCATATTCTAAATTAGGAATTTTGCTGCTATTGGATTAAATATTGTTATCTATTCCTTTCACATGAATTACACTGATTACTTTTGTATTTCTTAAATTGCTTAGATTATGTTCATCATCATTTTTTTTTTTTGAAGTTTTAGAGGAAACGTGTAGACTGAATGTATTGTACCAAAGAGAGATTTCAATAAAAGACTCATGATTTCCTGCTATTTTGATCACAACCCATTTAAACTCAATGAATTAATTACTTTTGTCTGGAATATGCCTTTTGTATTGTAACACCTTTTAAAATGAAATATATGATAATATGTGGTTTGTGGAACAATGTTACCAATGATAAAAGCAAAGCATAGTTGTTTGCTTGATCTTAAACATTCCCTACAGGTTTGCTATAATGTTTTACTAGCTTTTGGTGATTCAGCTTTTAGAGAATCTACAACTTCTTAGATGCAACTTAAAATAGGCCAAAGGGGATTAGCTCCTTGGAAAAGCCATACCTTCAAGCATTCCTTGTTCAGGTTCATTTTTAGTTTCTTAAGAAGCCAATTCTAACCCACTCTTGAGAAGTTGTGTACTAAGAATTCTATGTTCCTGTTTTACTGATGATCGTCATAATATTACCCAGAGACCTATTATTATTCAACAATATGCTATTGTCTTTGTAATTTCAAGGATTCAAATACATTACAGATTAATAGAGAATGATTAATATTTTATCAAAACAATACTTTATCATATGATAAAATAATAAGTGCCTAAATAAAAGATGTAGATTTATTTGGAAATATACAATTAAAAGTATGGAAAAGTCCTAGGTTTAAAACCCATCAAAAATGCTACCACTATTAAAAAATGACCACAGTACGAGAAAATTGATAGTAATAACTTGGACAAATTTGTAATAGTAATTTATAAAAGTAACATGAGTAAATTTGTAAAAATAACATGAGTAAAAGAGGAAGATAGTAAATTTCTAAAGTAACATGGATAGAAATGGATTAAAAAAGGATTTGGGAGCATATGATAATTTGGTGGAGTGTGTTTTGGGAAATGAAAAATGCAGAATCACATTCTTACTTTTACATATGGTATACATATATCTTCAGATTTGTGAAACACGTATAAGATTGCCCTAACTCCCAAGTATACTTTGCAGTCATGCTTGCTTCTAAAAATGTTTGATTGAATGCCAAAGAGATCATATCTTAAACATGGATTCGAGAAACAAACAGTATTAGTTTTTGTTTCATCAAATAGTGCGAAATTTTTTTATACTTTTTTAATCTTGCTGCCTATGTGTTCAATATGTATTTATATCTTTCAAAAATCATGTGTTTTCTTGTTAATGAATAGTGAAAGATGAAAGACTTTCGTCCATAACTTGGCAGAATAAATGTTCTATGAGAAAGCATACAGTAAAAATTTATGCATGATTTAAACCTTTTTTTTTTCAATTGTTAATTTCAATGTAGCATTGTTTAAGAGTTGTATAATCAAGACATTAATAACGATTATACAACAAATGACTTAACCAAGGGTGAGGCCACTCATTCAGATGATAGTACTGATACCACAAAGAGAATCTTGAGCAAAGGTTATGAAGATAGCTGCATAGTTGTTGTTGTCATGGCACAAAGTTATTATTAGGTAGCTGGGCATAGGCTTCAAAAAAAGCCAGCTTATATAATTATTTTCTGAATCCTATTTGGATTCCTATCCACATATGGCTAGAATCTAACTACAAAACAGAAAAAGTAATGTTTGAGAATTGGGAGTTATGAACACTATGAAGCCAGAAGCTGCCTCCCAAATCCCTTTTCCCAGACTCTGCCCATTCCTCCAGTTGGTCCCCTCCTGTATGAAATGTTTTAATTCCAATTCTTTCCGTTTCTCATTTTTTCTATCTTGACTTTTGTTTATTGCAATGTTAATTAGTGTTTAAGTTTGAAATAGACGTATTCATGTATAACAATGTAGGACATTATGAATGGAATCTGTAATTTTAATCAATAATGGTGCTTTAGGTGCCCTCCATGTTACTGGGTGTTAATAATACTACACTGCAACACTGAGGTGGGATTTTTGGTAATGCACATAGCCTTACAACTGCATTTTGGTAGGCTATTTCCAATGTTGAAGTTAATGGCAATGGATTCTTTGTTCAACCAGAAAAAATGTTCAATTAATGGATGTTTCAAACTTTCAGCTAATGCACTGGGAGCTGTTTTGTGTCCATTACAATTAGCCTAATAATTTTTTATGTTCTTGATTTCTATTGATTTCCTATATTTATATGTATTACTAGTGATGTTCCCCTGCATGGCATAACTTGAAACTTCATGTAAATAGTTTGAAGTACGTAGCAGATGTAGTATTATTTGTTATTGAATATAACATCATGTCTAATTGCGATATTAAGATTATTGGCCTAAGTAATTTCCACTTGTCTACAAATATTTATTTATGATGCATGTTATATGTAAAAATTAGTTGAAAATTTATAAATGTATTTACACATTAGCCTAGATTTTTCTCTACATAATAATCAAGAAAAACACATTTTGAATTGTATTTGCAGTCAACTAAAATCTAAATTTCAAAAAATTACTTATATTGAGTGAAGTTTATTATCATGAAAGACTATGCTATCTTTATATAAGAGGAAAATGAAACGATAATAAGTTCAACTTCTTAATGGTTTATAATGTAGAGGACAGATTTTATTTGAGAAGTCCTCTATGTTAAAAATCAATTAAATATTTGAAGTTCACATTACATAACAAACATATGTGAAAATCACAACAATTCCCATTTGAGTTTATTTTTTGTTCATTTTATTTACTTTTTGTAGCATCGAAATTCAAAAAGTCAGACAAGATTATGAGAAACTAATGTCAAAAGTAAATAAATTTAGTGATCGAAAAGCTTACAAGTAGAAAATTTGAAGCATAAAAGGAAAACTATTATTGCATTCAGGATTTGATGAAATTTACATAAAGATTGTGATGAACAAGCTTTCTTTACACATGCACACATGCACACACATATGTATTTTGAACACATAGGGAAAGATGGTTGATTCCTATGTAATTTAATTGAAGACTTGGCAATAGATAGAAATATTTAGAAGAAAATGATTTATATAGTTGATCGCATGTAGTAAGATAATGGCTCAGATTATTGTTGTTGTTGTAAGAAAAAAAAAAAGGTTTATAATTGTTAGAAGTTATGTTATTTGTTATATGGATCCTTGTGTATATGGATCTTGAAAGATCCATTTACTGTTGTATATCTATCTATCTTCTAACCTAATAAGATTATTCTTTTTCATTCAACTTTCAACTTGGTATCAGAGCGTGGAGGTCAAGTCCTCCACTGCCATCTTCACGCCAGGTTTGCGTAAAGCAGTCGAGACAAGAGCTCGATGAGTCGTTGGACTGGTCACAGACAAGTAGACCAGCAGTTTCGATCTTGAGATCGACGCAGAGCAATAGCGGAACGCCAGTCGCCGTTGTAGTCACTCGCATCCGTAGGTGGCGTCGTCGAAGGTCTGTCAATCATTGCAATCATAGGCTATCGTCAGTCGCCATCATCGTTGCCCCTCTTACCTGTCACCCTGCATCTCCTTCAAAGTTGCGAAGGAGTGTGCATTGCGTTGTTGGCGTCCTAGAAGGTATGTCAACTGAAGCTCCTCACCACCATTGTGCGTCGACTACTGCCACCGCCCAACGCATCGGAATATCCCACCGAACACGTCAGGATCGTGCTTGAAGGATAGGAAGGCGAAGATTCCGTTCACTGTGACACAAAGCACAGCGGCGACAGCGGTGATTAAGCTGAAGCACCAGAAGACAAGAAGCAAAGGGTCGGGCCTCAACCGGATTTGGATTGGAGACGAAGCTCTAGTAGGAGAAGGATCTGGTGATGCCATCGCCGTCGTCTGCGACGTCTCCCCCGCCTTCGCCGCCATTTCTACATGAGCGAGTGCTGTGTAGTTTCTCCTCGCAAGCAAAAAAAAAAAAAAATCCTGTCTTGGATAGTCCTATCCAAGTCTTTGTCTGCCTCTAGTGTTTCAGATTTTTGAGATCAGTGTTGATCTGTATGGTTGCTTCAGGTAGTTCTTCGACTCCACTTCTCGTCAGACAATTTATGGGTGTGCCCGAATGCTTAAATTGCTCTAATTATATGCTATGGTCACAAAGTTTTGAAATTATTGTCATAGGCTATCGGCAGGAGCATCATTTACATTCACCACCTCCAGATGTCAAAGATACTGGTTACCAAGATTGGTATGCAGATGATGCTGTAATCATTTCTTGGATGCTATCAAGTATGGAACCTTCTGTTGCTCGTGGAGTTTCCATGCTTAGACCAGCACATGAGATATGGATTACATTAAAATACATATATGGACATGAGAAAAATGTCTCAAAAATCTTCCAGCTATATGATGACTTGTTTCATCTTTGACAGGGGGAAAAATCTTGCCAAGAACATTATAGCATCTTTAGGGGTCTAATCAATGAGTTGAATGTGTATCAACCACCTACCACAGATATCTCTACATTCCTTCGATACAGAGAAGAGCTTGCCGTCACCTTTTACTTAGCTAGTTTGAACCCAGAAGTGTCATCTCAACTACGTGGTCCTATTCTAGGCGCAGATACTATGCCTGATCTTCATGAGACTTTTGCCAAGGCCTTACGGATCTCTACTTCTTTGTCCATAGTCTCTCTTGTTACAGATTAGATTGCACTTGTGGCTCCTAATGTCAAAGGGGGGAATAATAGTACTAGGAGGCATGAAGAACGCCTACGTACCAAATGTCAATGGTGTGGAAGGCAAGGACATCGTTCTGATAGGTGTTGGGATAAATTTCCACATCTCAAGCCCGCACAAGCTCATATTGTATCTTCTTCTGGACGGAACATAGGAAATGAGACATCTGAGCCCACCATTACTATTTCTCAAGTTGCCTACAATTGTCTTGTTCAGTCTTAGGGAATCATGTCTTCACAGGCCATGAGTGCACAAGCTACTATCTCTCATCATCCATCAGGTGCTTCTCCTGCTCAACTTGCTTCATCTGATACTTCTTGGATTATAGACTCGGGTGCCTCATCACACCTATCAGGTACGTCTACCCTTTTCGAACGCCTAATCTTAATGCCAAACAAATCCTCTGCTACTATAGCTGATGGCCGTTCATGCTTTGTATCTGCATATGGAGATATTCAAGCCTCCACTCAGATTAGACTGAGCAATTTCCTTTATGTTCCTGAATTTTCTTTTAATTTATTATCCATTAGTGCCATTACCATTCAATTATCATGCAAAGTCATTTTTTATCCTTTTCATTGTATTTTTCAGGACTTGCAGACGGGTCGGAGGATTGGTTTGGGGCATAAGCAGTCAAATGGAGCATATATGTTGGTCCGTGATTGTATTCCTTGTGGATTAATTGCGTGCATGTCCAGTATAGATTCCTCCTACGACAACACTTCGCAATCAAAGATATGGGCACTCCTAGGTACTTCGTGGGCATTGAATTTGCCTACTCTAAGGGACAACTCTCTTTGTCTCAAAGGAAGTATGCATTTGACCTCATGAAAGAAACAGGGCTTGAGGGGTGTAAACCTGAGAGCACCCCAATTGAGCTCAATCATGCCTTGTGGGATGACACGACTCCAGTATATGGGCAACCAGAACAGTACAGGAGACTTGTTGGGAAGCTTATATATCTAACAGTCACTAGACCAGATATATCATATACTGTCCACCTTCTAAGCCAATTTATGCATGCTCCTCGTGATGCTCATTGGAAAGGGGTCATCAGGGTACTTTTTTATATCAAAGGAAAACCTAGACGTGGATTACTCTATCAAAAACATGGACATCTACAGATTCAAGGTTTTTTTGATGCAAGATATGCTGGTGATAAGCATGACAGAAAATCAACATTAGGCTATCTATCCTTCATTGGAGGGAACTTAGTTACTTGGCGTAGTAAAAAATAAAATGTAATCTCCAAGTTAAATGCAGAAGCTGAGTAACGCACTATGTCCAATGCCACCTCTAAATTCATTTGGTTGAAAGCATTGGCTCAAGAACTACAAATTGAGTCAATTGGACCTATGGCGCTTTACTGTGATAATCAAGTTGCCATTCATATTGCCAACAATCCCACTTTTCATGAGAGAACAAAGCATGTAGAGGTTGATTGTCATTTCATTAGGGACAATGTTCAAAAATAGGTCATCACTATGCCGTTTATTCACTCCAAAGATCAGATGGTGGATGTCCTAACAAAGGCTCTTAACAATAAGACTCTAGAACAATTTTGTAACAAGCTGAACCTTACCGATATTTATGCCGCTCAGCTTGAGGAGGAGTGTTAGAAGTTATGTTATTTGTCATATGGATCCTTGTGTATATGGATCTTGAAAGATCCATTTACTACTGTATATCTATCTATCTTCTAACCTAATAAGATTATTCTTTTTCATTCAACTTTCAACTATTACAACTTTTTAATAATCAATTCTGCGATCAAGTGTTACCATATTTGCAAGAATAGTAATTCAACAAGAAAAATCTGATGGTTCAAATTTTGAGTAATCCAATCCACAATCAAGAATGAACTTTTTAGAATAAGTTGTTGCCATTTTTACAATTTCTATTGTTCAAAATATGTTTAATTTTTTTTTATTTTTGTGGTAATTCTGTATTTGTGAAATTTTTTGTCATAGTATTAATGTTCTTATAAATAAATTTTACTATCGTGAATTAGCTATACTATTATTCTTGAATATGGTATCAAGAAATGCATTGCAAAAAATAATAAAGATATTTGTTGGTCATTTTATCGTACAATTTTGATATTTTAAGGATAAAATTGTAACAAAAATGATATCAAAGAAATAGTATTACTATTCTATTATGAATCTAAATAGTTTTTGCTTTTGCTTTTTTTTAACTTCTAAAATATCTATAACAAATCTTTCCTTTTTTTTTATCACAAATTTCTTTTTATCCTCATACAATCTCTCTTTTATGGAATATAGAAAAATGTTCAAGCATCATTGTTATTGTTTATATGACTAAGAAATAGTATTGTTTATTTTGTATGTATGGCAGTATGTATAATATCACAATTAGTAATTCTAAATCAATTTTAGAATAAAAATACTACATATACAACAACATTCAGAGCTATAATCCCACTATGTGGGTTTGATTGCATAAATCCTTTTCTTCTATATATTTCTATTTTTGATCAAATCCTCGGTCAAATTACATAAATTTAAATCTTTTCTCATAATTCCTAACCAAGTACTTTTACACCTTTTTCTACTTCTTTTAGTTTCTTTTGGCACTAATTAATTTTCCTCTCATAAATAGTATATTCTTTGGTCTCTTAAGGATATGATTAAATCACCTAAACTGATTTTCTCTTATTTTATCTTCAATTGGTGTAACTCTTACTTATTCCTAATAAAATTGTTTTTTTTGTTTTCCCTTGTAATATTACCATGTGTCCATTGCAGCATATACATTTCAACAACACTCACTTTTTGTATATGGTCATGTTTTATAGTTTAGTATTTTGAATTATAAACTATAGCTAGGTGAATAGTAATTTTATGAAATTTTCCTTTTAAGTTTTGAGAGTGATAAAAAATACTACATATAATAGCAAAAAATTAAATAACCTTATTTTTAGCATGTAGTGGTTGGTTGTGGAGTGTTGAAGCTGTGATTTATGGTATTTCCTTTTTTAGGAGACGGGGGATTTTGAAAAATGTGGATTTTCTTTGTTAATCACAATAGCACTTTGTTTTGTAACATTCTTTTCGATTTAGGAACTGCTGGTTTTCTTGGTGGTTTTAAAAGCAGTTTTTGATGGATTTTTAGTCAATGGAAGATGTATCATATCTTCTCTCTCTCTCTCTTTCTCCACACACACACACACATACACACACAGTTAGAGCCTATGAAGAAATGTATCCTTTCATAGATTCCAAGTAGTGTTAGGTGTTGTGAGTTTGGTCCTACATTAGTTATTATATATTTATTGATTCTTTGTAGTCTTTATTTATAGAGGTCATATTTTATCCTAATAGAAACAACTTCTACATATACTTTTCTTCTAACGTGGTATCAAAACCTAGGTTTTAAGAGTCTACAAAGTGTTAGAAATCTAGGTAGAGAAGAGGAAGATCCTAAACACCACCCTCCTCCCAACCACCACTATCATCAACTCCTATCTAAGTCATTGCCACTAGCTCGCTCCTAATCCACACTACTCCATCCATTGTCATTGGCTCTACTCTTGTCTTCTCCCCCGCCGCCCCCCCCCCCCCCCCCCCTCTTTCTCTCTCTCTCTCTCTCTCTCTCTATTGACATTTTTAGGCTTTACAAACTTCTCTCCTGCCAGTGGCCTCCACTCCATGGGGGAAATGGGGCAGCTGAGATCTAGGATATGTTAGGGGACCTATAGCATGTTGAGGGATGTTGCACGTGCTTATGACATTGTCACACATGTGATCAATGGACAAAAAGACCAAGCTCAACTTTCCCAAGATGAGCATTTGGGCAGCTACTTTGTTGATTTCATCGGTGTTGTCACCTTTGTGTCTAGGATTCTTTGCTCCCCTGCATGGCTCAGGCTATAGTTTCTCCTCTAGTTGGTACTGAATGGCCACTCCATCTGTTGCTCCCTTGTCATTTTTTACCATCAGTGTCACTAGGTCATCTTTGCTATCCCTTTTTTGTTGTTGCTAGCTTTGTTGCTCAGACTTGTAGAGCCTTTCAAGTTTGAACTTTTGTTTTCAGTATTGGTCTTCTCTATAATTTTCCCATTTCATTTGTGCAACCACCATTGTAACCCATTAAGGTTTTTTGGTGGGGAGAGGAGAAAAAAAGAAGAGGAGGGGGTGCAGGAGGAGACACACATGAGATTGAAAAAGAATAGAACATGGAAAGGGGAGAGAGAAAGGGGAAAAAAGGAAAGAAAGGAGAGAATGAGAAGGGAAAAAGAAGGAAGGGGGAGAGAGAAGAAAAAAATCAAAAAAAAATTATCATGTACAAATTGTGTTAAAAAATGGTGAAAGTAAAAAAAAAGGTGAGAAAACAAGATAAAAGGATAGTGTTTAATATTCCATTATTAACTTCTAACCAATTAGTTGTTTTTTTCTCGTGTGAGCCTTGATGTTGTAGCAATGCTACTTTGTCAAAGTTGTGGTGTCCTTCATAAGTTTAGTGTTGATGTTTGATAGTGTTGTTCTGTCATCTTTATTGGATGGTTGTATTGGTATTTATAAAAGCTTGTATGTAAATTACTTAATATGTGTAGGTGTTTGTATGTTAACTGAGTTTAGTGATGTAAACAATGGATCATTATTTACACTTTTAAAAGTATAGTCAACTAGAATTTGATTGTTCTTTGTGCTTGCACAACAGTACTACCTATCATGCTGTTGGTTTTCTGACAACATCTATTTTAGTTAGTTTTGGTTCGCTATGTATCTCCTTATTTAGTTTGCTATAATTTAGTTTTGTATGAATTTGTTACAAGTTGGATGCTCTAGTTTGAAAGGAAATGTTGGAGCCTGTGTAAATGTATCCTTGTATGAATTCTGAGTGGTGTTCTGTTATAAGTAGGTTTAGTTCTACATTGGTTGCCATATATGTATCCACTCTTTGTAGCCTCTATTTATAGAAGTCTTATTTTATCGCAATGAAAACAACTTCCACCTATTCCTTTCTTCCAACACACACACACACACAAATAGGCAAAAACATGTAATTTCCTCTCACAAATAGATACATGTTGTGCAAAATAGCAATATATGAGAATAATGATACCAGTCCAAACTATAATTTTCCAATATTCACAGTTTGCATTTCAGGACTATGTGTAGCTTTGATGGAACTTTGCAATTTGAATTTTCTTTTGCATCCTTATGTTCTTTGTCGCCAGTTCCTGTCAATTGAATAAAGGCCTTTACGCAAAATGCCCCCTTTGTCTTTCAGATATGTCCCATCATTTATACCACCTCCTTTGGCATCAAAAGGGAGGGAGCATGACAAATCAGCTAGTGATACAAAGGTAGTTTGTAATTCTAGAATATTTTCATAATTATTACATTTTTTGGTTAAATGAGCAAGAATGCTTGAATTTCATCTTTAATGTATGATATATTATTTTGCTACGGCAAGAGATACCAATCTAGTGTCTATCATTTTAGTTAACAATGGTTGCTCTTTTTTGGTTTGTGAAATAATTATTTGTTTTCAATATCTAACAGCATTTTAACCATATAATAAACATTATTTTTTTATAAATGGATGCCACCTAACTATAGATTCCTTCAAAGAGATGAGTTGCACTATCATGTGAAGCTATTTCTTGAAATTAGTTTGTTGTTTGTCTTTATTCCTTGTGATGTATCATATCCATCATTAAGTAGCTTTTTGTTTATTTGACCATTGTGTGAAGCCACTAACAACCTTTTCATATGCACATGAAACTGATCCTTGATAATGTTTGTATCTCATACACCGATCTGCCAACCATGTGGAATCTGGGGAATGTCTAATCTCACAGTATTCTCTTCACAAGGGAAAAAATTGGAAAGGCTATTTCCTTGGATTCAAGTACTTATGTAACAATGGAGCAACATTACCTTTTTTGTCAAGGCTTAGCTTCTATCACTGACAAACAGTTTCTTTTAAGTTGTTTGTTGATTTTGTTTATAATATTTGTTGAACCAATAAGTGCGTTTTTTATTATAGATATTTCCCATTAGAAAGTGAATTCTTAGTTATTATGGTTTTACCACAAGCTTTTATGATTCATTCCCAACCTGTAAAGGTGGATTTTGAAAGGATGACATTATTGTTTGCTTTTCACACAAGCAACTAACTTATCGGAGACAGAAAATAACATATTCTAGCATAAATTTCCATTTCTTTTTTTGACTCAAATTTGATTTTCTCTGCTTTCTTTAGCACGAACAAGAATATTAGCTGTTTTGTTTGGCTTTTCTTTTTCAAGGATTTATCAAGATCAGTTGTTGTTTCTGTGATTATTATGTGGAGCTTGACTATCTTTGTGTATCCTCCTTAAGGATAGTTTTAGTTGAAACAGGAATGTGACATTGATGTTTTGAGATTAACATTCTTAGGAATCAACTACTGTTGTTAAACATCTTTCAATTGGATCATAATGTAATATAATGAAATTAAACTGCTCAGTATTAGAGCCTTGACTATCCTGCTCTTATTTTCAATTTACTTTTATGCTTTTCAAGTTCTATGAGTTACCATTGTTCAAGACTAATGGATGATTTTCATCTTTCACCGTAAGAATATAATGGCGAAGAATCTCATTGTTTAGACATGGATGACCTGCTTTGGAGTGCTGTGCTAATGATTGAGTATTTTTATGCAGGAGGAGAAACCAAGGGAGAAGGAGAAGGGGAGGACACGGAATATTGACCATTTCATGGAAGAACTTAAGCATGAGCAGGAGATGAGGGAAAAGCGCAATCAGGAGCGTGAACTTCGGCGTGAAGGACGCCATAATGATGGTTCTGCAGTATGTTGTTTTGCTATTTCCTAAATTACTTTATGATGTCTTCTTAAGATACATAATCGAAATATGCTCTAAATACTCAATACCATAAAAGCAAAATGCTTTACATAGCTATGATTCTATAGGCTTTAACTGAACCATAATTTCCTAAAATATAGTTACAATATGCTCTATGACTGTTAAAGCTTTAACAGAACCATGATATGCTTATTAGGCTTTTTTTTGGTGAGGGGGGTTTCTTTTAATGATTGAACAGCTTGAATGTATAATTTCACAGTAGTACTCTTTTTCATTCTTTTTATGAGAAGGGTTCTCTGCATTGGTTACACACTTTAGTTTATTTTCTAAGCTTCTAAGGAGATGCTTACTACGAGAGAGACATTTAAACTTTTTTTTTGGTAATGGTTGATGTTGGGTTTTGAACTTGGGTCACTTTCCTTATCGATCACTTATGAAATGAGGAAAGACCATCTGCGTAAACTAGTCTGGTGTTTAGGAAGACATTTAACCATTGTTGACTCTTTTTTAATAATTGTCACATCATATTTCTATTTCATATATTAAAAATCCAGATAATATATATTTTTGTAGGAGTCCTGATTCATATTTGTTTTGCTTCATATACTGAATTTGCCTTTTTTTTCTCAACAGGCAGTTAGTCACTTTGATGAATTGCCTGATGATTTTGATACAACTGGGAAGATTCCAGGATCGTTTGATGATGGAGATCCCCTGACAACGAATCTTTATGTTGGAAACCTTTCACCACAGGTTGCATTTTCTTTTCTTTTCTTTTCTGCAAGCAGTCATAGGTTTCATTTTCCTATTATGATGTTTTACCCAAGGTTTACTACTTTTATGTTTTGAAGGTACATTTTGGTATTCACCTATTCAATGTATGAAATTTGTCAGGTGGATGAGAACTTTCTTCTGAGGACTTTTGGTAGGTTTGGCCCCATTGCAAGTGTAAAGATAATGTGGCCACGGACAGAAGAGGAGAAAAGACGACAACGTAACTGTGGCTTTGTTGCTTTCATGAATAGAGCAGATGGACAAGCTGCAATGGATGAAATGCAAGGTTTGTTGTGGATGCTACCACAACATAGATATTTGAGAAATTTTTTAATAATTCCTGTATTTTATTTTATTTATTTTTTACTTGTTCGTTAAATTTTGATTTATATGTTGTGTTGCTATTGTTGTTGAAGAAAGCAAATAAAGTTAGGCTTTCCTTACCCATCTTAAAAAAAGAAAGTCTTATCTAGTTTGTATTTTTTCTGTTTGACCTCCTGGGCAAAACTTGTCTATTTTGGTAGAGACTTACAAGACTTTCCTCCTTGCAAAAATGTACTTGAAATTATTCCTTTTTTTTTTGCCAAATTGATCATTTTAAGTCATTGTGTTAGCCAAAAAGAGTGGTATTTGGAATATAGCAAGCACATATCTGTTGGGAACTCTACAGGGGCTAATCATACGTAAAACTGTAAATGATGATTCATTTCTTTGTAATGAAATGTGTAATCTATTTATGGATTATGGGTTTTGTTTCACAGGTGTTGTTGTTTTTGAATATGAACTAAAGATTGGGTGGGGTAAATCTGTTTCTCTTCCCTCTCAGGCCTTGCCAGCTCCTCCACCGGGACAGATGGCCATTAGAAATAAAGAGGTAAGCATAATATTGTCTTGGTAGTTTTCTGGAGCACTTCCAACACTCACTTACTATCTAATTATTATGCATAAATGATAATTTCTGAAACACTCTTCTCTTAGTTATTATTAATTTAAGAATTTACTTAATGGTCCTAATATTTTGTTTGTATAACTGGCAGGGAGCATCTGTGATTTTATCAGGCTCGGGTGGTCTTCCAGTTACTTCTATACCAAGTCAAAACTCTGAATTAGTATGTGTCTGAAAGTTGGAGATTCACTTACTTATATATTGGTTTTTAAACTATAATGAAGTACACATTTATATTAATTCAAAACTCTGACGTGTGCTTGGAAGTAAGATGCTTACTAGCATATTGTGCTTGGAAAATATTTGAATAATTTTTTTGAGCAGTAATTGAAAACTTTAATTAAGCCAACAAGCAAGATACTGCTTACAGCAATAACCTAGCAAAAATGAAAAAGGTAAACGCAAGGTACAAGTTACAGAAATTTTAAAATGTTTGTTGGTTCCACCTGTGGAACTGTTATTCATATTGGGTTTTAATATTTGAATAAATTTTAACTACTTCTTAATGAAGAAATTTTCTTATGCTTGTTTATGTGTAAATTTTTGGCTTATATGTCTCAAAATACAATGTTTAGCACAGGGCATAATCCCCTATCCCATGACATCTTGGTTTGTGCAACATATGATAAATTTTGTTTTCCTCAGGTGCTTACTCCAAATGTGCCAGACATATTAGTTGTTCCTCCCGAAGATAAACACCTTCACCATTTGATTGACACAATGGCTTTGTATGTTCTCGATGGTGGATGTGCTTTTGAACAAGCAATAATGGAAAGGGGCCGTGGAAACCCACTTTTTAGTTTTCTGTTTGAGCTTGGATCAAAGGAGCATACGTACTATGTTTGGAGACTGTATTCATTTGCCCAGGTGTGCATTGATTGTGACCATATGTTTATTTGGCGTTTTTATGCAAATATACTTGCAAGGTGCACTTTTCTAGTGAAATATTTCTTGTTTCTACTAGCAAAAAAATTGCATTAGTGATGTTTATTATATCCTATCCTATATTTCTACACTTTGATCAATCATCAATAGTTATTCCTGTCCATGAAAATCCAGGGTGATACACTACAGAGATGGAGGACAGAACCTTTCATCATGATCACTGGTAGTGGGAGGTATTTCTGTTCACACCCTTTTTGTTTGCTCTTCTCCCCTCAGAATGAAGTGTTTTGGACTCACAATTTGATTTTTTCTTAGAATTCCTCTTTCTCATGTTTAGTGGCATAAAAACATCCCCTATTTATCTTTATTTATGTGATTCTTTATATCTTTATCAATTATCCAGGTGGATTCCTCCTCCTTTTCCTCTCAATGAAAGCCCAGAACGTGAAAAGGAGTCAGGGAGCACATTTGCAGCAGGAAGAAGCAGGGTAATATGTCTAAGATTCTTGGATAAGTTTGAAATGAATGTATTCTTGATGTGGTTGCACATTAATTAAGGATAAATGAGATGGTATTCTTTATGTGGGTTATCCTTGTTTAGAGTATCTTGTAACTCACCTCTATGAAAGCAATAGATAATTATTGAAGTATCTTGTAACACATCTCTATGAAAGCAATAGATAATTATTGTTCAATGGTGTGGAAGACATATACGACATTAAGATCTATACCACATTGTTGGTAATAGTGACAGGATATAAATTGGATCTTTACAATTGAATGTGCTGCAGCGTGTTGAATTGGAGCAATCGTTGACAGACCCTCAGAGAGATGAATTTGAGGATATGCTTCGTGCCTTGACATTAGAGAGGAGTCAAATAAAAGTTGCTATGGGATTTGCACTAGACAATGCTGATGCTGCCGGAGATGTAAGACCACGGTTTATCTTTTCTTTTTTATGCTTGCCCATGCATATATGGTTCTATACGGACATTTGATTTCAGCAGTTCAATAGTCAATAGTTGTACGTCATTGCATACTTTTTATGGCATCCATCTAGGCGATGCCATGTCACCAAGGCTCTATTTTTTGCCATGATGCCTAGGTGCCTTGAGTTGATTTTTCCTAATGCTTATTTTTTTTAGTTTTTGATAATTATGCAGTGTCTATTAATGGGTATTATGTACTTTTTCTTAGTTTATTTGTATTTATTACTAATTATTTGACATATTGTTGTTATTATCAACTTTGTTATTGTTGTTTACTATTGATTTAAGTTGATTAAAGAGAAAATTGGTAATTAATTTTTGTTACCACCAGGGTTGTATGTAAATAGGACTAGGGCCTTACATAGTTATCCATTTATCTACACACACATACACACCTTTACATTAGGGCATATATATCAAACATACCCAATTTGTCACAAATAGTTTAGATTAGAAGATCCCTACACTTAATCCTTTAGGAAAGATGTTGGCTAGTTGCTCAATAAACTGTATATATAGAGTAGAAATGATATCTAATTGTACCAAACCTCTATCATAATGATAATTTACCCCAATTTGCTTTTGACAAATTAGCTTGTTGACAATGTGTATGGCAACCTGTTTGTCATTGTACATTGACATTGGAATTTCAACTCTAATCTTGAACATTGTCAACAATGATTTAAGCCATCTCACAAGCCATGGATTTGTACTTTTAACCTTTACATTTGTTTTAGACACTACATTCTACTTTTTTACTTCTCTATGTGATAAGATTACCACCAAAATATATGCAATATCCAGACGTAGATTTCTTGTCACTCTTATCTCTTGCATAATTGGAATTAGAGTAGGCTTTAATCTGTAGGTGACTATTTTTCTCATAAGATTAGTCTATGACCTGGATTGCCTTTCAAGTTTGCTAGAAAACACAAGGCCTTTTGTCACTCGAGGCTTGTGCATGAACTAAGTAAACTAATTACATAGGCTATATTCGAACTTGTCACCATTAAATATATCAACTTCCCATACCTGCCATCATCTAGTGGTTTAGATGTCTCATCCCAGTACTGAGGATTTTGGTCTATAGGTGTACTCTCAGGTTTCCTTCTCAAGCTTGTCTTCTGAATTATATTCAATACACCTTCATTTGTGAAAGTGTCAGTTTGTCCCTACCATAAGCAAACTCTATCCTGAGAAGTACTTTGATCTTCCCATTTGATGATGCCAATTGTGTCACTACCTGTCAAGAAGATATCATCAACATGTATTGCCAAGAATTCATAACTTGTCTTTTTGACGAACATAGTAATTTATAGCACACCTCGTGAATCTAGAGTCTACTACAACACTACTTTTGAAACCATGCACAAGAGCTCTGCTTCACACCATATATGGCTTTCTTGAGTTAACATATCTATTCTCTCACTGGGAAATATATCCAAGTGATTGCTTTATACATATTTCTTTCTTCAAGTCAATGTACAAAAAGGTATTCTTGATGTCTAGTTTGCACATCTGTCATTATTAATTCACTGTGATTGACATAGCATATGAATGAAGTTAGGTGAGCAATTAGAGAAAATATTTCAACATAGTCAACTCTGTAAACCTCGGTGAAGTCATAAGCCACTAATCTTGTTTTTCATAGTGATGACCCACTTGTGACTAACAACATTTGCTCCTTCAGGTCAATCCATTAGCTCCTATGTAATACTTGATATTAGTGTTTGCATTTCTTCATCATAGTAGTTTTCCAATGCAAAACATACATAGCTTCATGATGATTTCTTGGTATAGACTATAGATATGGATAATGTAACTTGTAGGGGTAAGGTTGTCATAAGAAATATGAGGGTATGAGTTTGTCTTTTACCTTTGTATAGAGAAATGTCAGGCTTGGTGGTGACGATTGGTAGATCCATGTTCATAGGTGTTGGAGCTGGCTTAGGTTGTGACTACAATGATATTTGCTTTCAGTGTGCATAAACCTGTAATAGCCCTAGCTGACTGTGATTCCATACCCACAGGTGGAGGAAGAGGAACACCTTAAGAAGGTGATGATGCTTTCAATTAGCAACACCATTTTGTCAAAATGTGTGTACACGAAACTTGATGAAAAATTCTTAAGAAAGCACAAAAATTTTGCAAGTCATTCTACATGAACTCCAAAGTATTATTGGTACGAAGAATCTTTAGTGTAATAACAAATTGATTTATTAGTCCCTTGCAATTTTTTTTGATTACATTGGAGACATGATTTCTATCTTTCAACAAAAACCCTTCACACTTTACAATAATCATCAACAAACACAATATAATATTTATATCTTAGAATAGTAGACACATGATCAAGACCCTATACATCACAATAAATTAAATCAAATGAACGTGCACTGCTAGAGAAGCCCAAAGGCTTGGTGTTTACTCAACTAGCATGACTCTAATGATATCTAAGGAAGAATTTATTGGAGCTTATTAAGCAAGGGATGACCAAAATGACAGTTGAGCTTACAAAACCACAGTTGCAGGCCCCTACGATATTTCATCTCACACCGGCAAGTACATGTCTTTGCCCTACATTTGGCCCAAATTAATTCTATTCCCTATCCATAGATCCTGGAAAATATAATGAAAAGGTTAGAAGGTTACAAGACAAAGTAGTTCTTTAGTGATTGCTTTAACAATGGTAAATTGATTAAAAACTTGAGAAAATGAAGGATTTTTTCAAGAGTAATCTAGGAAATAGCATGCACCACTCCTTTGCCAAATATAGTGCAACTACAGCCATTAACAATGGCTATGGATTGTATGTCAGAAAGTTGGAAAAGGTGACTAAATAGACTTTGTATACCTAGCATGTAAGTAGAAGCATCATGGTCTATGATCCAAGAATATCTTGAGTGACTAACATAACAATGTTACCTGTCGTAATAGCATGAGTAGTAGCATAGGAGGCAAAATGTGTAAATTGATGAGCCTACAACTGAAGGAACTTGACATAGTCGACTTGTGAGATCATCACCATGAATTGTACCAGCTGACCAAGTGAATTGGCCTTGATAGAGGAGGCTAACCTTGCCTAACCTTGCCGTAGATGGTTGACCATACTTATCTTGGCACCTAATGTGTGATTTTGCCATAGTGATCATACTTCTTGTCACGTTCACCTCTATGACAACCACGTGTACTTCTGCCACCATAGCCTTAAGCAGCGGACACCAGTGCAGATGGCTCTCATGGATGCTGGCATGGTAGTTGAAATATGCAAAACCTAAGAAAAACCTAGGCTGAAGTGTGGGAATAGTAGTCTTTGTGCCATGGATTTGCTCTCTGATTTGTGTTTCCAATTATTGGTTGTGGCCTGCTAGAATTGCTGTAACTGTTAGTTTATTTTTATATTATCACATCTTAGAAATAACAGGTACAAATGGTTGATAAATCCTCAACTCATTAAATAGACTTCAAAGTGTGCTATAGTATTGCTCAACAATCTGTTCTCTCTATTGATGGATAAATATATATTCGTAAATCTCACAAATATGAGTTGTATTTTTCTCATTACTATTTGTAGCTTGGAGATTCTCCCATAATTTTACGGTTGGCTTTAGCAATTAGCTCATCTATACTGTTGACTAGCCATGAAATTACAATGCAATCATTAGCTAGCCAATCTTTATACCATGTCTTTGACATCCGGTGGATTATGCATGATATTTTGAATTTTCCAGGGAGCGCCCAAAAAGGCCTTCCACAACAGAATTTTGTTCATCCAACTTAATTGAGGTGGTTGTCAGTTCCTTGATCCAACTACCACGAGATGTGGCCATTGACTGAGAAAGACTGTTTGAATGCTGAGAAAACTCCACTGCTGGGTCTAAGTCATACAGAAGACTTTTGAACTTACAGCTGTAGGTAGATCTAGTTGTATTTGAGGCATCAAACAGCCTTAAGAAAAACAAAAACTACTGATAAAACTGAACTGTAGCTGTTTAGAACATGAGACAACCATAAGCCAGCTGCAACTGCCACTGGTTGTCACAAAAAAAGGAGGATAGAAAACAGGTGGGAAGAGTGAGTGAGGGGTAGAATCAGGTCCGCCCGGTGGCTAAAATGGCCATCGGCAGGGTTGGTAGGGGTAGCTGCAGTGTTGGTTGGAGGATGGAAAGTTGCTGATGGCTCCTTGTTGGCTGGGACTATCATCAGGCATTGGGGTGGGTCTGAAGAGAGAAACCGACCCTGTTGTTTGGTGGGCAAGGAGCTGTTGGAAGTGGTTTGGGCAGTAGCAATGTCAGGTAGCGGAATTAAGGTTTTTTGGCTTCAATACCAAGTTGATTACAGAGAAAAATGATAATTAACTTCTGTTACCAAGAGGCTTACATATATATAGGCCTAAGGTCTTACATGGATATTCATTTACGAACCTACACTAATACACATAAATGGAAATTATATCTAACAAGTTATTTATATTGTTGAGATTGATATTGATTTAGAGGTTAATTATAAGTTTATTTGTAGTTAGGTTGTTATTGTTAATTTTAGAAATTATCTATGTAGTTATTTGTAGACTATTGTATTCATCGTGTGTTTTAATCTTTCCCTTCACTTAGAAATTCTAGGTAAATCATTGGTTTTAGTCCATTTATTTGGAATGAACCATGTTTTTTTTTGTGTAGAGAAGTGAGTAATCTAAATGAATATAAATGCTGAGCTAGTAAATCTGTACATACTTTGTCCTCTTTATCCAATCTTTGTTGCTTAACAGTTCTTTGTTCACTTTGTTCTTGTATTTATAGGTGGTTGACGTTCTCACTGAATCTTTGACCCTTAAAGAAACTCCTATACCAACAAAAGTGGCAAGGCTTATGCTTGTCTCTGACATACTACACAACAGTAGTGCTCCAGTAAAGAATGCTTCTGCTTATCGCACAAAGTTTGAAGCAAACCTTCCTGACATAATGGAAAGCTTCAATGATTTGTATCGTAGCGTCTCAGGGAGAATTACTGCTGAGGCACTTAAGGTAAATAAATTATTGGAAACTGATTTGCTAGAAAGCCATGTTGCATCTGCCTCTTTATAAATTGTTTTAATTTGAAACATTAGGAACGGATCCTCAAGGTTCTTCAAGTGTGGACAGATTGGTTTCTATTTTCTGATGCTTACATAAATGGATTAAGGGCCACTTTTCTTAGGTCAGGAAACTCTGGTGTGATCCCTTTTCATTCCATATGTGGGGATGCACCTGAAATTAAAAGCAAAACCAATTTTGATGATCTGGCTGACGGAAGTAGATTAAACCAGGATGGTGAACTTGCAATAGGGAAGGGTGCAGCCATGAAAGAGTTGCTAGGCCTTCCACTTGCTGAGTTGGAAAGACGTTGTAGACATAATGGATTATCACTTTGTGGTGGCAAAGAGGTGATGGTTGCAAGACTGCTTAATCTGGAGGAGGCAGAAAAAGAGAGGGTCTATGACCGTGAGGATGACTCGAGGCTTGGACAAAGCCAGTTAAGTAAATATGCTGATGATGTCAATAACAAGGGCATACATCATTCCAGTTATAGAGAGAGAGATGTAAAAATCAAGACTTTGATGGAACCTAAGAAAAATCTGCATGCTACAGAAGTAATGGAAGTGCATGATGGAATTTCTCCTGGACCTGTTCCTCAGCCTGATCTTAGAGCTTTTACAGATAAGAAAGCAAACTTGGATCCTGTTTTACCTGTTTCGAAATGGGCACGTGATGATGATAACAGTGATGATGAAGATAATAAAAGTACTCGAGGTCTGGGCTTAAGCTACTCATCCTCTGGTAGTGAGAATGATGATCTTGCTACTAATACTATTCGTGGTTCATCATCTGAAGTTGGACCTGTTATGCAGTTTGACAACAATGTCAGTGAAGAGCACAGGTATAGATGTATGGTATTTCATTTTCCTTTTGCTGATTATACATTACTTTCAAGAAAGTCATACCAATATTTAACCTCTGACTATTGCCTATGCAGGCAGAAATTAAGGCGTTTGGAGGTTTCTGTCATGGAGTATCGGGAATCTCTTGAAGAACAAGGCAACAGAAGCACCGAGGAAATTGAAAAAAAGGTGGCTGCTCACAGAAAGCGTCTTCAATACGAATTTGGTCTATCAGATTCAAAGGACGATCTTCCATTGACCGGTAAGTATTACCATATGTAGCTGAAGCATAGGCTTTTTAGCCAACTTTGTCGAATTTTTCAGTATATGATCTAGTCCATTTTAGGTGATTAATAAGGGACATTCGGTTTCATTTACAAACTAATGCATATTTTGAGCTTCTCAGAAGTTGCAAAAGTATTTGGTAAGAAATGCTTTTCATGTTCAGGTGACCGTGCCTAGTTTCTTACCTATCCCAATAATATTCATTAAATATGGAGCATCCTGTTCGTACCTTGATTTTTTTTAAATCACATCTAATTTCAAATATGGAGCATTGTACGCTTAATTTAAGATAGATTATGCTGGTGATTAATTTGTTTTAACTTATATACTTGAACTGGTTATCAGAAAAAGACTTATATCTAACTTTTGAAACTGCAGGAAGGGTGTCCCAAGAGAGGAAAGAGAAGCCTGATGACCCTAGTGATCACCCGAGGAAGCAATTTCGTGTTCAAAGAGGAAGCCATAGTCCACCAAAGAGGTCCAACAAGGAACGGGGAAAAGAAGCTAACAGAGACAGGGATCGTGGTAGGCCTCGTGACAAAGACGGATCACACGAACCTCTATATGAAAAGCGAAGAGACCGTGAAAAGAGTGGTAGTAGAGAAAGAGACGACTACGTCAGAGAGAAAAGGAGAAAAGGTTGGTAAGGACCATCGGTACCACTGATGAATGCTTGGAGTAATTTTTTGGAGAACAGCAATAATACGTTGTACCTTCTGAAAGCTTGGCGCTGCTGACGAATGTTTGGAGTAATTTTTTGGAGAACAGCAATAATACGTTGTACCTTCTGAAAGCTTGGCGCTGCTGACGAATGTTTGGAGTAATTAGTTTGCTTCATTGCTGCCACTCAACGAAAATCCAGTATGAATCTATTCCATCACAATTGAGCAGTGTCTTGTCAATATGTAATAGTCTAATCTGAGCTGCAGTTATTCTAAATTACCGTACCGGGATTCTTGAGAAATTTTGTTACTTTACAATGCACACTATGTAATGATGAGCGGAAATAAGACTTTCGGTAAATGCGGTAAACATCAAATCCTGAAGAATGTGCCTTACTCTTTTCATCGCTGATTTTTGCATTTATTAGTTTTGTGAATTGAGAAGCTGAACGGGCCAAGCAGCACGCAAAACGGTAACGGGTGAGGGCAAAGACAACTGAAAAGATCGATTCCTTAACTGAAGAATGACACTGTTTCTTCGGTTGCTATTATGCTCAACATGAATGAAAGGTAGCGGATTCATGTCCTCAGTCAATGTGTACAAACTGTAACGTAGTCACCAGAGTTTGAATTCCAATAGAATTTTAACTCACTGTTTTAATCAATTCTACCACGTTGTATTGATTCAAATTGTAAGTATGAGTGTGGCTTGTTCTCACTCGTTGAAGTGGCATCCAATGGAGAAGTATATCCACAAAGTAGTGACATTTCAGGTTTCTTTGCTTAGATTACGTACTGATTATCTAAATCTTCCGCAGTCATTTTCCTCTGTACTCTTTTAAAGCTAACATTTCTATAATTATTCTTTCCTAGACTATACTGGTGACTTTTACTGACCATTTATTTACGACATTAAAGAGGGGGTGGCCCGTGGCAGGGAAACATGGCATTTTTTATTCAAGCAATTGGAACGGACGGTCTGGCTTAGACATAGAGATGTACGACAGGGGATCTTTTGTCTAGATATAGGAGAGCTTTCGAGGCATAGCTCAGCTTCTCCCAAAGCAGTCGTTAAAGCGTAGCTGTTTTTCTTGGATGTCACCCGTTGATTTTGAACCAATAATGTTCAAGTGGAGAGATTATTTTTATCACTTGGCTCCACTTGTCTGTGTTGCATAGCTGTTTTCAATGGGACAAAATATGTAGCTTCTGGGAAAAGCTCTCAAGGACCAACATTTTATCAATTACCACAGACGAACCTTGTGACCAACAATGACATGGTATTAGGCTGGAGTGCATTATTAAAAAAGAAGAATGCTTTTAAATGATCTAAAACAAATTAATAGACAAAAAATCAGGTTCAACTTTTCAAAAAAAAAAAAAGACTAGTGCACAGGATTATAAGCCTCAACATTCTTAGGCAAAGAGCTTTAAAGTTAACTTATTTTAAAATATTATATTTAAGTCAAATTATTCAAAAACACCGACTGAAATAAATAAGGAAATGGATTATTTCTCCTAAAGGCACCTCTAGGCTCAAAGAACCTCTGACTTTTAAATCAAAGAACCTTAACAAATATAACTTGAATTAAGCTGAAATCCTTATTCCTGATAGATTACACTGCAGATGAACTAATTATATAATTAAATTTTAATTAAAAATATAAAAAGATATATAATTAAAATTTAATTGTAGGTAAGCTTTCCTGAAGGGAAGAATAGAGCAACTCATCGTCATCGAAGAAGCACAAGTACCCCTTAGACCAAAATCAACAGCTTGTTTTTTTTTTTTTCTATCCTCTATGGTAAATTTTAAAAAGACAAAAGCTTGAAGTAAGTCTTATTAAATCTTAACATATTAAATTTTTCTATCGTGTACTTTGTCTTACAAAGATGAAGTAAAAATCGCAATGTTAACACGTGAATTGAATAAATAATGCACACACCTATAACTTAATAACACTTGAGCAAAGCCAACACTACTATATATAGGCATTGCACGAGAAATTCTCAAATAGTCACCCATCCTGATTATGTTCTCGCTCAAATACAAATAACTCCAAAGTTCTTACAAAAGTCGATGCTTATAATAGGTGTAAATGCACCTAACCAATAGCTTGTTATCATCGGGAAAAAAAGGAACGAGATGCCTAGAGCTTAACTTCCTCTCAGCTTTGGAATGAAGCTTCAAACCCCAATCTCTACATCGTCAATGCCTAATTGGTTGGAAGGAAGAGACCATGGCAATGCTGGCAGTGACCTCTCATGGATGCAATGCAAACCCTGCACCTACCATTACAACAGAGATCCCGTATTCGATCCCACAGGCTCACCTCCTATCATTAAACCCACCAACATGAGATAATCTTCCCCATGCCATTGTCTACAGAACCATAGCCCAATCAAATGGCAACCGTGTTGTGTTTGTTATGAATATGGGCTGTATGGTAGAGGTGCGCTTGCTCAAGATTGAATCAACCTTGCTGAAACGGTCATGGACGAGCAACAAAAGCTTTTCGATGGAGTGTCTGCCCACAAACTGCAGCTCAATTTGATGGGATGATCTCATAGTGTCTGCCATCAAGAGAGATTTTGAGTCATCAGGTTACCTTGCCCTCTTGGGAGACTCTTCCGCTTTCAGGTTACCTTGCCACTCCAATATCACATACCACAATGCCATCCAACCCTCAAAACTGTCTCCTTTCTGACCGTTGAAGTGAGAGCTTCTGGGTTCTCCAATACAGTGTAGATATTCTCATTGATTCTCACTGATCAAGCAGAGTTCTTTAACCAATTCACTCACTCAGTAGCCACCAGCTGAAGCATACACAATCTTGGACACCTGCTTCAACCTGTCTGGGCATTAAAGTAAACATCCCAATATTAAAATTTTGATTTGAAAATGATGCAGAGGTTACCATGGATACCATTTGTGTGCTTTATTTTATTGAGTAGGACAGGCTTGCCTTGCCATAGTTTTTCTTGCGAAGGTCCACTTGGTCTCAATGGAAATTATCACCGACAGTGGGCTCTGGGGTCAGCTTTGCACAGGAGACCTGCGGAAATAGCTGAGTAACCTTATGATTACATGCACAAGAATTGTGACATTTTCCCTCCATTTTCTGTTTGTTCAGGTTCTTCTGAGTTCTGACTGAAACCCTATACAAGATCAAGTATATGCATTTCATCATCTATTTTCCACTGGTGGCCCTTTTTTTCCTGTAGCTTGGTGGTTTGATTCTGTTCAGTATCTCAGAATCGGAAAAGTGATGAATTGATAAAATCAAACAATACATTATTTTGCATTAAAAATAAGAATAACAAAGAAGAACATTTCCTTCTTTAAGAAGGTCATGCTTATGCAGTTCACAGTTCTGGCCTATCAAAAAGCCGGTCCAGAACAGATCGGTCGGAAGGACCAAGTGCAAAAAGAGAAGAAAGTGAAAAGTTAGAAATAATAACAGAAACCAGCTCATAATCAAGAATCAGACCTAACTTGCAGAGTAGAACAAGTGATATTAATAGTCCAAAATCTTTATTGCTTTGAAGCATAATCAAATGGTCTCCGGTAAGAGTGGTGGGAGAACATTTTTCCCAGCAAGAAGACCTGTCATTATAAGAGTGGCAGGAGAATGCTCTCTTTAGCAACCTCCTTTAGTAGGAAAAAACAATTCCCGTTTAGAGTTGTACAAATTCTTCATAGTCGATAGTGGTGAAGAGGCCATTTCCTCGCTTGTTTTATAATAAAGCATTTTCTGCGCATAATATACCAT
Source organism: Cymodocea nodosa (assembly GCA_036874045.1). NCBI lineage: Eukaryota > Viridiplantae > Streptophyta > Magnoliopsida > Alismatales > Cymodoceaceae > Cymodocea > Cymodocea nodosa. The sequence continues at coordinate 19,241,351 of CM072339.1, read as the reverse complement.
ATAGCCTTGAGAAGCTCTTACAACACTTTCATTCACTCGGGTAATCCACGCATCATCACACTTGTACCATTGATTTCTTAACCTCAAGTACGTGACATAATGACCAGATTCCAATTTCCCAGTGTGTGTAACCACTGCAAATACCTCAAACTCTGACGAGCACTTGCTGGACGTGTCTGAGTCATCACCTTCAAAAGCAAAGATCCTGTTCCCAAATCTCTTTCGCAATATGGAAGATGATAGATACGGTGTCATGTCCAGTGAAAAAGGAAATTGCAAATATTGATCAATTTTCCTTGGCATTTTTCTGATGGAGTGTTCAAATCTTTTTATATGGAAGCACAACACCAGTGGAAGCCTTTTGATGGACAGCTGTTTCAGTGAGTCCTGCCTGACTTGGCACTGCTGGCAATGGAGTTTCTGATCTGAGCCCAATTTTTCTGGTCTAGTGAAGAGATCTAAGCAGCCTGTTAGAGTAGATATGGTTATCTCCGATGCATTCTTGCTGACATTGCAGGGTTCTAGGTCAAGTGACAAGTCAACACAAGGATCATATGTGGTTGAAGTGTATCCACACACAGTACATGTGACATCTGACCTCAAAACACCAGAAAATACCCTGTGTGCGATACAATCACAATCTCCATTTCCTGCAAAAGCAAAAACTCTTCACATGAAGAAGCTAATTATTGCAAGACTTGAGTTTCAAACAGAAACCAGTGCCACATTAGATTCAAACCATGTATAGAGAATCTACTTCCTTGAATAAAATAATTTAGTTGAAACAAGATGTATATACGAATAGTTTCATATGATATACTACTCAAAAATCAACAAGTCAAGGACAGCACTCCGGTTATGTTACCATTATGCTGAAACCCATTTTTCTCGTTTTCATGAATCCTGTCAAGCACTGAGATGAAAAATTCATGAGCATCCTGCTGCTCATAAGTTGCAAGGTTTGCGGCATTCTGCCACCAGCTGCAAAATTAATCAAATTATTGTAAAGAATTGTTTTTCTTCATCACATTACAGAAAAAAACTTCTAGAAGGATTAATTGATGAGGATATTCTTACAAGTAATCAACATATGATAGGCTACAACTATCACTGATTTACATTCAAAAGTATTTGACAAGAATAAATAAAGCTTCCATCTGCATCATACAAATACAGTACAATATGGGTTTATGGGTACAAAATACATACCTATTTGTATTCCAATGGTGTGGGTTTTGATGGTTTTGGTTTAAACGAGATACATGAAAAACCATTAAAATGATAGCAAGGATAATTTCATTCATACTCCAAGGCATATTCATCTGAATACTGGGAACAAATCTTAGAGTAGTAGATGGCTCCATAGGGAGGTGGAAAATTATAAGTTAGATGCAGAAATTATACTTGACTAACTGTACATATCATGTTGTAGCTGATAGGCAGGAATCTCTCAGCAGTTGGTAGGTTCATTCACGAATACAGGTACCTTGATTGAGTCGTATTAGCAGAGGATATAATGGTAAAAGGATTGTTGACCTCATTAGGAGGTGAATACTGAAGAATGAACTAATTTAACTACAGAGTAAAATATGATAAATTTATGCAATGAATGTGTTGCTTTAAGTGAAACAAAAACTGAATGGAAGAGAATTATAAATCTAAACCAAAAAATACAAGCAAATTTATAGTGGTTTACCTGTAAATCAGACAATGTTTACTCCTCAAGCCCTACACTTGATTCCCTACATTAATTTGGTGTTGTTACAGGACAACACACCATTTTCACAAAGTCCTTGGTATAACACCAAGTTCTTCCTCCCCACATTCCAAATAGCCCTCACTACAACCTGGTAAAATAAGTTCTTAATTAACTTACAATCATTTAGTGCCATATCTTCTTTATTGTTCTCTACTTGAATGATGCTATTGGATCTTCAATAAGTACCCTTAACGTAATTGATGCATTGTGAGAGAGTGAAGTGAATATTGCTCTAAAAGAACGAGAATGAAGCACAAAAGAGAGTGTAGTAGTTGTGCATGTAATTTGTGGCCAATAGTGATGTTTACATGTAGCTAAATAAAACTTCAGTAGAAGTAATCTTTTGATTGGAAATACAATCACTGAAGTAATATTGGAGACATGACAATATTACCTCAAGGGGTGCAGTGTTACATGAACAGAAGCTTCTCACAAACAAAAACAAAATAAAAGTGTTTTATAGTTGCAAAGAGACAGTGATTGCAAAACACCCCAACCACCCCCACTCTACTGTAAGCCCTCTTGGGAACTCATAATATGACAAGTTGGCGCTTGGACCTATAATGCTTATAAATTTTTTATATTATATTATTTTTAATGATTTTAACTTATGTTTTATATTATTGAAATTTTTATGAATTTATTTCAATTATTTGGTTATACAATCATCATATGTTCAACGTTTTGTATTGTAGATATATAGTTGTGGATTACATCCTTGATGTATTCTTGTACACACCTAACCATCTATTTCTAATTTAGTAAACGGATAGCTTGGCCTATCTAGTTTCGCTATTTTTTAATATGTTCATATGTTAATAGATTAATTTTAGTTTCCACAACAGTTTTTCTTCTTTAAGATTTTCTTCAATCATTTTCTCATTTAAATGCTCTATTTTTGTTTTATAGGCTGTTTTCATTGTTTTTAATGTTGATTATTTTAATTTCAGACTTCACTTTTTTGTTTAATTAGAACATTATTGTTCAGAGTATAAGACATTATTATTCTTGTATTTTTGTTTATATGAAACTTATTAAAAGGAAAATCTTATTAATTTAAGTAATAATAATATATAAAAGACAACAACTTTAATATTTTTAAAAGGCACCATAATATGTATGTTCCATAGACTGTTTATTTCTTTAAGCATCCTTCTTACATGTTGAACATTCTGCAAGTTTAACAACACCATGATAAAAAACGAAAAAATAGCATCTGCACCCTTCATTGGAGACCATAAACTCATGATAGTATATATATGATGCTCACAGTTACTGAAGGGGCAAAGAAAATCCCAAGAAAACCACTAACTTGATTGTTATTTTCCTTTTTGGAAACAAGCATATTTTATCATAATATCCTGGAACTTCTTATGATATCCTGGAAACTTCATGAGCAAGAATTTGTCTACAAAAAATGGAATACCAAATCTATAATTTCACATATGGTTTCCAAATGCACAGAATTGACTCTCCCTTCCTATAGGATCTTTTACCACACATGCATGAGCTAGTTACTACAAACCAGGAAAAATACTTGGAAAAACAATTCATGATACCAGTCATTAGAATCCATCTTATCTATCTAAATGTACCCAAGAGAAATAAATTACCTGTAAAGAAACTGAGCCGGGCTATAAGGCCTTCGATCCTCTGAAAACACCTCTGAGAAAACACCATCCACGTCACAAGAAAAACAAGTTGCCGATTCCACCACCAACCCACTTCTCCTCCTCCTCTTCCTCCTCCTACAGCACACTTCCCTACCATGCCCATCGTTGAGGAAATAGCTCATCATTGGTGGTGTGTGCAACAACACCTGCAACACGGAGTTCATGAAACAAGTACTCCCCAAATTGTTCAACCCTCTCAATCCCCAAGGCAAGCAAGACGACGAGTTCTTTCCGACCACCGCCAAATCCATCACCTTCGAAGCCTTCTCCTTCTCCCTCTCCATCTCTTCCAGCTTCCTCTTCCTGCTGCTGCTCCGTGTCTCCCTGCCCTTGGGCAGCACCACGATCTGCTTCGCCATGACGACCGTATCGAAATCCCTATCATAGACCTGATCAACGCACACGCAACAGAAAAGCTCGGCTCTTTCTATGTCCACAGAGATTTCGTGACCAACCTCTGCCTTGCAGTGGGCTGGAACGTGGATCGAACACGAAACAGAAGAGCAGATCAAGCAGAGGTAAAGCCTACCCCGGTGACCAGAGCAGAAACTGCAAGTTGGTATTGGAGATTGGAGCTTTCTGAGAGCCGTTCTTCCGTTTGGGCTTGTCCCAAGGATGCCCTGTATGAAGCTGTACCCTTTCAACCCGTGTTTTCTCCTGTAGTCAGCGAGGTGTGGGCAGGGCTGTGGGTTTGTGTAGGTGGGATTCCAGTGACAACCCATGTCGTAGAAAGGTTGTCCTAGCTGAAAGGTGGGAGCTTTCTTCGTCGACGGTAGATTGCAACGAGATGTAAAGAAAAGATGAGAACTTTGGGCAATCGTTTGCGATTCGCGGTGGGTTTGGGAAAATGGGTCCGGTGAAATTTGATGGATTCGACTATGAGACAGTGGGCAGAGGTTTTGAGAAAGACGATCGAGATGCAAGGGCAGCTCTTGACCTGGTGGAAGTTCCCACACCACATCGAGATTGGTGTGGTCGAGCCGAACACGGCAGGAACCGACGGATTCATTTTTCTCGGAAAATCTTCCCAAGGATGTTTTCTTTCGTGTATTTTTGTTACAAAAGAGGCAAAAATATTAAATTGAATAAAATTACAGACCAACCATAAAAAAAAGTCTTTTTGATCAAATAAAAACACAAATTAAATAATATTTCTTTTGTGCATTTTAGATGGAGTCATTTAAAATAATAAGTGAACAAAGTTCCCATCATTTACTTGACCAGTTAGGATCTGCGTTATTCACATTTGTGCATCATTCTAAAAAACCAATAATAAATTGTTCACGGTGGCAGGAAGGACAGTCATGTAGTCCTGAACAATATGAATACGTCCACCTGCTTCTGCGCAAAATATCATGCTCAAATTCAAAAACAAGTGATCATCAATCAATATTTGAGGCAAGTGACTGTGCCAAGTAGTTAACATTCAATGAAATGCAAAATGAAAAGGGGGAAAAAAAAAAGGTTTTTGAAGATGCCGAACTTGTAGAATGATGAGTCAACTGGAAAAGGATGAGATAAAACAACACTGAAAACTAATGTGTCATTCCACATCAATTCACAAAGAATACCAATGCCTCGGTTTGGAAGCAAAGGCAATTCAAAGCAATGTAGCAACAACCCAACGTGTTACTTGATTACATTCAGGTTCATACTTCATACACAATTTTAAAGTTAAAAAAGATTCTCAAGCATGGAGTTACGTATTCTCCTCTAAAATCAACATCATCTACCCCACAGGAGCAAGAAAGAAAATAATAATGATAATAAATCAAGCTACCCTAGTAGCTTGGTGAACACAAGAATCTCCTCGTGAAGGGCTGCTGGAAAAATAAGTAAATCTCATAATAACAATGATTGCATTGCGAGACATGAATCACATAAAAGGAATATGAGCATCGCAGTTCACTACTGCAGCTAACGGTGATGGATTTGTCCAGTATTTATTGCAATAGGTGCACCATCTGCTACGTGAAGATGAATAAGCATTAGCTCTGGTAACCCCTTACAGCAAAAATCAGACACTTTGATTTCTTGGTAATTTGGTTGGATCAAATTAGTGGAAGCCCCCCCCACCAGCGAACTCGACTTCCTACAATTACAAGTCATGCAGATGATTAATGAATGTTTTGAAAGACATTTTTCAAGCTACTCAGTACTACTCAAGAACTGACAAAAAGATTTTACTGCGGCCATTTGAAAAAAAATGAAAAAAGAAACGAAATTCTCAAACAAAAAATTAAAAAAATCTCTGCAAAAATACATGACTAATGGTCACCACGAAGCCAACTTACACTCAACAACAATCAAGTATTTCAAACTAAACCTGTGTGCCAACCACCATGCAGACCCTCAAACAGTGAGGTACCTACAGAGGGACGTGATTCTTTTATCAAGCTTTTGCAAGTCTGACCACAAAGTGCATCCAGGAAATATTGGAAAATTTGGACCACATTTTGTAGATAATTAATTAGACAATAATTTGTTTCAAGAGAGAAAAGAAGTTGAAGTTGCCTACTCACTGAAAGACTATCTTGCTTTTCCCATCACATTTAGTGAAAATTGTATAATATGAGAGGACATAAATGTTAATTTAGAACATGTGATCAAGCAAATGACAGAAAAATAAACATATGAAAATAAGCTTATACCCGAGCAGGAGGTAGTGATATAACCCAGTCTGAAGCATGTGTTGGAAGAAGGCCTAAAGTGTTTAGCTGTTGTGAAAATAGGAAAAGAGAAATGCGAGTTGAGAAAACAAATATCACCCAAGAGAAAATAAGAGTTCATGTGGTAACAACAACAATCAAACTCACCTTCCAAACACCCAATCCCATCGCTGCCAGATTCAAGACAACGAAAACTAATTTTGGTAAAATAAGGTCCACTTTTGAATCCTTGTAAGGCTCAAACACTGCATAATCATATTACAGATTGAAAATAGATCATGAGATTTAACCAAACATAAGTTCACACCACAATAAGAGTATTACAAAAAAAAATTATCAATCAATACATGAAAGATAGAGCAGTCTTGAAACTTGCCTTTATGAATTTTGTCATCAAACTACACACAAATTTAGACTAAAGGGGGGGGGGGAGGTTGATGTGCAAGAGGAATTGGATAAAAATGAAAATAATTTTCATCCAATTCTGATAAAGAGTGTTTGTGCACTCAAGGCAAATTTTTTCAAATGGAAATGAAATTCCATCTCTTTACAAAGTAACGAAAATCATTTGCTTTGCGGTTCACTTTGGCAAATAATTTCCATCGCTTCCAACCTTGACGAGGGTCGTAGATGACTTCATGTATTTGTATTGATTCCATTATCAACTTTTATTTGAATATTTGGATTTTGTTATTAATATTTGTGATGTAAGGTTATTGATAAATGATATATAAAGATCTAATTATATCATTATATATTTTGTTAATTGATTAATGTAATTAATTAATTACATTTTTACTCATTACTTTAATTCATTAATTAAATACTTAAACAATGAATTAATTATAGATAATTATATTACATTATTATCATAAATAAATATAAATTTTAATTTAATTCAATTCTATCATATGCATAAATATCTGAATTTTAATTTTCATCAAATTTCTAAACATGTCCAGATACTTAAATTTCAAATTATATTTCCATCTACAAAATTCAAATTCTATCAAATTAAATTCCAAGTATAAAAACAAACCCTAGATAACAAAATCAATCAAGTCTTCCATATCTCTCAGATCCTATGTCCACTTATACCTCCAATAACTAACTAGTCAACTGTGAGAAGTCCAAGTGAGAGGGTTTAATTAAGGGTGGGAAATGGCTTGTCACCATAAAAGAAGAGACTATTTCCTAGAATCTAAACCTATGAACCAAAGGTCATAATGAAACAATCTTACCATTACACCAAGGTTTATCCTCTATATTGAGTGCCAAAGTTGATAATAATTAATCAAACAATGACAGAAACTCTATCATTCAAAAGCCCTGATCCACAATTCTAATTATTAAAGCCACAAATTATCATCTATAGTTGTTATGGGAATTCATTAGAAACACATGTAGGAAGAAATAACGAAAGAAGTGTAGAAAATGTTAAGAAATACGTGAAATGAAAATAATCATGCTAGAAAGTGGAGAAAATATCCATTGAATGGTGAATCTCAAAAATTACTTGGCACTAGCTTTTGCTATCAAATATGGAATTCAGGGTTCAGTTGCTTATGGCATAGCATTTCACTTAAATAAAAGTATGATAGAGCATCTGGTACCCCTGAGGGTATCATAGAAATTTGTTGGGTACCAAAATTGTTGAATCTTGGAAATTCACTTAAATATATGTATGGTAAGGTTTACATCCAAGAAATAAGCACTTGTAACTATCGGAAAGTTAGTTATTTCTTTGTGAGAGATGTCATGGGTACAATAAAAATTTCTTAAAAGTATATATTATGACTAGTTCTGAATCTCTGGACAAATAAAGTAATAATTTTTGTCTGTCTGCAATACCATTCATTAACGCTAGCATTATACAACTGCAGTTGGAAGCAACATATGCAATAAGAGGAAGGGGTTTGAAACATACTCTTTCCAACTCCTTGAAGAGCACTTAGGGGCTGCCAAAGAGCAGAAAATGTGATGCCAATACTGAACAAATGTACCGTATTTCCAGCCATCCATATCATGATGCCCATCATAAACAAATTCTTGAAAGGTGCTTGAGCCACTTCCCATGCTTTCTACTTATAAAAACAGGCGGAAAAGGAATGATGAGATGACCAATAAGCACTGCTTCCAAAGATTAAAAAAAGGGTACCATGGACATCTTTGCTGGAAGATTCTCAAATCAGACATTGAAGCAGCTATTTGATGTTTTACCTAATTAAGATTAGCTTATATATACATATTAGAGAAGTACAAGGATATCAATAAAACTGCAAGAAGACATCACGACAATGTCAAACACAATGATTCCAATTCCAATCAGTTATTGTCGAAAGGCAAGTTTTGAAGGCTACACATTGTTTCTTTGGATCACGTTAGACAGCTTATTATTGGGTTCATCGTAAAAACAAGTGTGATTCTAACAATGACAGCTTAGAAAGAAGAATTCATTACATAAAGCTGCAGTTAGATGCCCACTATTTTCCAGGAAGAAATAAAAAAAGGGTTCAAAATTTCACTTTCGTCAAATGGTCCTCTGTTATTAAAAGCATTTTCTATTTACCATGGCAATGTCTTTCATTCATAATGAACGCTGAAAATTACATGATTTTCACGACAAAATCAGTCACAATGTTTCTCACTTTCAGTTTTTACTTGTTAGCATCAAGCCATGAACTAGGCATATGCAATGACAAGGACAAAACTTCTACGATCAACAATTCTAGGATCCGTAACATATTATACGGCAACTTAGTGGCACGAATTCCACAAAAACAGTTAATAACTTAGAATAGTCAACCTAAACCCTAACTCCACAGAAACAAATAAGCAAACAAACAGACCCAAATTCCACGACAATAGTGCACGAAGAAAACAACCGTACCTGGGCTTTCCACTCTGCCTCCGCATCCTTCTTCTGCCGCCCACCACCACTGGGATCATCCTGCACCGAAACAAAAAGAATACCCAATTCTGTCAAATCAAAAGCCTCGATCTTTCCAGATTAAAGTCAAACTAGAGTCCAACCCAAACAAATGCCCAACTCACCTGATCATGTGAGAGACTGGTGTACCCGGGTGGGTCAGGGATCCCGGACGCAGAAGAGGACGACGATTCGGCGAATTCCACCGCCCACCTCCGGGCCAAACCCTTCCCTTTCTCCATCCGTGGCCGTGGGGGTTCAGAATTGGACGCGTAGGGATCCTGTAAGTTGGGTTTCGTACAGATCTAGCGAGAATGGACTGACGGTGGTGGTGGTAAAGATCGGGGCAAACGTTGCAATCGTTGGCATACAAAATGAACTAAAACCATCGTTTCAAATAATCCTGCATTTCTCGGCTTATTTGAAACATTACATATGTTTCCATAGATACCCTTCTTTTACATAGGACCCAATGGAATGTTGTTGGGACTTATGATATATCTAGTGATTTTTGTGTGACCAGGGAGTGAAAGCTTCATAATCGACCTTCTTTCGTCACACATGGGGGTGTTAGGACAATACTTGCCCGATCGATGCAGAACCTGTTCCCATGATTCTCACTCAAGTTGGAGGAGGACGAGTTTCCAGTCAACTTTGTGAAGGATGCCGCCAAAGAGTGAGGAGCTACTACGCTGGTTGAAGAACTGTAGGCCTCGCAAAGTAATTTTTACCATTTAAAAAAAGAAGAAGACAGTGATTTATTTTAATAATCATGTAATTACACGCTTTGCGTGGGCAGCCCTACAACAAACCTATAGACTAAAGCAGCTCCACCTGGGCGTGCTCTAATTATCAAGTACAAGCATGGTTTAATTATCTAATATATTTAAAATTTATAATCATATGCATGTCCTTTGTAATTAAATTATGTATCATATTCTTATGCAACGATATTTTTATTTAACCTCTAGATCATAGATTGATTTGATCTTCTCAACCGTGCGATGTCTTGATGGGTTTCTTTATTCATATGCCTTCGATAAGTACGGTAATGCTCCAAATATCCGTAATGTTTTAACATTGTTTCTTTGATAATGGTTGTGCCATTGCCTGAACCTAAATCCACGATCCCTATCTTTTTGTATGATCAAGACGTACAGGCCCTAGCGAAACTTTTCTTTCACCAAGGCTTAAATCGAAAAATAAGAGAACAGCAGTAGAGACAGTTTTCGTATGGTTTGGTATCTCGAAATCGAAATTTAAATTTATGTAAAAATGATTAATATTAATTCATACAATGCATATGCAGGGTCCACGCGCATGACCCAACTCGTGTACCACATGGGCTTTGAAGGTGTGACGATGGACGAGTGGCCACTTCCCCCCACCCCGGACAATTCATCGTTCAAACCGACCAACCCAGTGAACTTCTCAACACTCCGCATTCATCCACTGCGATTATTAATTATATCAGGAAGAGCATGCATCCCATCCACGGTGAAAGCAAAAGGGGTAGAAAAAGCCTCATAATCACCACATGGGTATCATTGAAACATAAGAATGAAGTGATTATGAAGGATGAAAATATGACCCAATATTCAAAATTATAATACTCTGGCTTTTAAGCCTTCTTTTTTGGTCAGCTAACTTAATTGTCTGCAGCAAATGAACTTGGGAACATTTCCAATGGAATACAATCAAAATTTGATGGATTGCATGCTGCAGTTGGAGTTCATTTCCAAGTATTTTTCAGCGTCTCACTTTGAACTGTTTGGGAACGCACTCAGAGAGAGAGAGAGAGATCCGATATGATGCATCTTTTCCTTTCTTTGCCCTGCCTCACCTCGAATATCTGATCTCTCAATTGTTAACATCGTTTATTTCCTTCAAAATCGTATTATTGTAAAACTTTTATTCTAACTGTGATCGATTCAATAAATAAACGATTACCATGCTGAAAAAGGACTCGAACGAGCAGACCCACGAGCAAAGGCCGTGGGTCCATGAGTATGAGGAAAAGACAGAACAAAGATGGATGCTTTCGTGTGCAAAAAAAGAGACCTACCTACCCAACTCACATGCGGGGCTACAGCTCGTTTATCGTCAGAACCAGTCAGTGCCGGTCAACAATTGGAGGTTGCCCAAATTTGGAAGACTGGTGGAAATAAAAAGACAATAAAGTAGAATATGCCACTGCTGTAGTGAAAAAATAAATCTCATAATTTTCATTATGGTTTAAAATCTGATCATCCCAAAAATCACCACTGTCGTCAAAGAAAAAGCTGGGGCTTGTAGCAGAAAATGATGATGGAGAAGGAAGATGCACAGCATGGAATCTCTGGATCAAATTGGTAAAGTCTTAAAGAACAACGCTACTGAAGTAGACAGCACTAGACATACAAGTTTATTCTGAGAATGATTCCTAAAATCAGGCAGATGCTGATGGAAAAGGTATGAACTACCACTCTGAATGAAAATGATACCATTCCTGGATAGGATGAATGCTTGCCTGGTTTTATACAACAATTCAGAGAATTTAGTCAAGCGTTTCCACAGAGTCCGAGATTGGATTTTTCCCAAAAAAAAAAAAAATTCCAGGATGGAATGTAGAGAAAATGCCACATATAATGCAATGAATGCTCCAAAATTGATTGATTTGAGTCCTTACATATTTGTCCTAAGCTGACGGGAGAGATACCCTACAAAAAAGCAGAGATTGGGAAAACAATGTACTGAGATATGACCATAATAGAATAGATTAATCACAGAAGATTATATTACCAAGAGGAGGGTGAGAAAACAATGCAAGTTGGGTTTCACATGATCCAATCTACACAGAAATCCATGACTAAAACACAGAAACAAGTGAAATCACCCATCCCAAACAACAATCATCGTCACCATTACAGCAAGAACCATTCATTTCTTTCTAGAAATCCCACACTCCACGAGATTAGGATTAGAGGAGAAAAAACAGCCCTCATCGTGGAAGAACAAGAACGGGGAAAGAGATCGGATAAATAGTAACAGAGATGAACAACAGCAGAGAACCAAAGATCCAAACTCTAGCACCTCACTGGTCACTCTAGAAAAGAGAATTTTAAGAACATCAAATTTACCGCTTTAGTTATTACTTGGTCTTCCCACCGGACTCCACCACCTCATCGGACGACTTCGCCTGTCTCGGCGACGTAAGGGGGAACAGCGTCAGAAGTTCCGGCGGATCAGATCCTCTGGGCGTCGTCGTCCTCGGCGAAGGGTGGAGATAGAACCCCTTCTCGGCAATCGCTCTCTCCTCCTCCGAGAAAACCGTCTCCGCCACCAGAGGCGTCACCGGGCTCGGGAAAGGCGCTGTCTTTGTAGCGGAGGCCATGCCTCCGGCAACCAGCTGGTACCCTTGGAACTGCGGTGAAGACGGGGAGGAAGGCAGGACCTGGGGCTGCGGCGACCGGGGAGAGTGGATGGAGGTGAACCCCAACTTGATCTCGAGCTTCCTCACGCTCGGGCGCCGGTCGTGGAGCTTGAACGGCTGCCTCCTCGGACCCACCACGGGCCTGGCCGGGGCCGTCACGGGAAGTTTGTCGGCGGAGTCACCGGCAGCCGCTCCGGTAAGTTTCTGGACGACGTCCCTGAAGTTGTTGGCGTCGGCCTGGACGAAGGTCGTTGGCGGCGCCACCACCGTCGCCGACGCGGCCAGAGTTGAAGTCTGGGACGCGTTCTGGTTCATGGCTGGCCTCTCCATCGCCCCTTCTCCAACGACCTAGGGTTAGGGTTTGAACTCTAGCGATCAAAGTTGGGAAAAAGAATATATCGAGGAGGAGGAGGAGAAGAAGAAAAGGATGAGACAACTCACGCTGCACAACTCACAACTGAGTTTCTCTGTACAAGGACCTTGGACTCCCTCTCTACTGTATCTAGAGTGAGAAAGTTGGATGTTAGAGGAAAGATCGAAGAAGCCGTGGGTTGGTCCCTCCCTCTCTCTCTCTCCGGTCATTTTAATAGTATTAATGTTTAGAGAGAGAGTCAAGAGCACTAGACCAGTCTTGTTTGATTCTGTTTTCCCCTGTTATATTTTTTTTCAAGGTAATTTAAACGCAGATTAAATAAAATTTCAACCATAAAAAACGATAACAAAAGAGTTCAATAAGATAAATCAATACCATCCAACGGGCAACGAGAAGAGAAAGGCTAAAATAAAGAGAAAAAGGGCAACATGGTAGAAAATAGCGATGGCAAGTTCGATTTCGCCTTTAACCTCGACTCAATCCATCCATCGCTCGAAGCTTATATATATTATTATTCGAGTTCATCCATGCCTTACATCATTCACGTTAACTAAACGGAGATGGTCTCTTTTCTAATAATTATAGACTCGTCTAATAAAATCTAGCTGGCTGGGAGAAAAGAAAGAAGAAGAAGAAGAAGAAGAAATTACCAATATTATCGGTAAAAAAGAAAAACAAAACCAGGAGCGCTGAAGCTATCGTCAGCAAGGAGGGAAGAAGCGCACAAGGTTGATGTCACAGAATTTTCATTATTTTACGCAAAAAACACGACGAAGGCGTCGCGGATCAGTCAGATGATTGCTTGTGTGTTGGTATAAACAAGAATATTGATGTGGTTTTCAATGATTAATTAAGTTGAGAAGGTTTGGCGAACCAATCCCATCACACAAGGCGAACGATGGCTTTCTTTATCAATATACCTGAAAACATGCAAGCCTTTCCATCGCTTCTAAGGTTTTATATGTCTGTACGTATATATTTATTTATCGAAGGCCAGCCACCTTGGAAACTGGTGAACGGGAACGTTGGTTTGGACTTCGGACCCAGTCCACAGTAGCGTGAATTGAGAAGCGGACAGGACAAATAAATGGGGTGGGGGCGTGTGAATATTATTGCGGTTCTATTGCACACCCACAATTACAACCACCGGAGAAAAATGTCCAGACGTGACCACCACGTTCACCGGAGGACGGGGTCGCCGAGACGACGGTGGCGACTGCCTTAATTAAACAGGCCATGCACCAACACCGAATAATATATATATATCTTTTCATTCTTTGTTGACCGATTTTAAAATGAAATTTTAACGTCATAGCAAAACATGTGTTGCGCACAATTGTGCATCAGTCACTTGTAGGTTAAAAGATAACACATGTTGTTTATGGTTTTATTATCAACCGATTTTAAAACAAGTTTACACGTCTTACTTGCAAAATCGCTTATAAATTAAGAGAGAACGCACGTCGTCTATTATTTTTATTACCAATTGATTTCAATATGGTATCGGTATCGGAATATATAGGAGGGGGGGGGGGGGGGGGGGGTTTGTGTACGTCTACCGTAAGATGCTTATAAGTCAAGAATATTGAGATAATCCCGCATTAGTTAATGTGAGGGTTAAATCTCTCGATTCATTGTTAATTTACTAACTTTGAGATAAAATTTCAACAATAACATCTATCGATAGCGTACAATAGATAGTACCATATGGTTTTTTATTAATTAAAAAAAGCAGATAATATAGTCTGTCTTCTCTCTTAACTAACTATTGGGTAGAGTTTACAAAGAATTCCAAACACAAGCGTACGCAGCTCAGCAGCTGTGATCTGGTCAACACACGTTAAGGAAAATGGACGGTGCATTTGATCTTCCATGAGCGCACAATCCAGTAACGCTGCAAGAAGAAGGTCCATGTCGTCGTTTGACGTTACGAGCTTTATTTATTTGGGGGATTATCAATCAATCAAACGCACGCATGCAAATCTGATCTGCATGGCTCGAACACGCAAACGAGTGTCGATTCCCTTGTACAACTGTACGTGTTGAAAATTTAATTAAGGAGGACGCTGCATTCAACATCTCTACCACTTGGAGCAGAGGAGAGCATCTACCCCAAGCAATCCACGAGCTCGTTTGTAAAATTTAATACATGGCTTTGAAGATTTCGTCTATTTTCAATATATGTATTAGTAACATACTCGATAATATAAGATTTTTAAAAACTTCGGGGAGACTTGGGGAGTAAAGTCCCCCGTCGTACGCCCATGGACTTCGTCCTTGACGCGGCCAATATCTGTCTTCACTATCTTAACTTGTCATTGACGATACAGCCCAGCCCAAAACGGACTGGCACGATCGTATTGGTGGGCCGGCCTCAGATGGATTGGATCAGACCCGCACGGCTCGATCAACGAACTGGTACGATACGACATGTAATAATGATGCAAACTATATATATACGCATATATTTTATATTATGTAAAAAAAAATACATTTCATAATATCTTGAAATAATATAATGTAATATCTAAATCTATTATATATTATATTCTAAAATATAATATAAAATATTGTAATAATCTTATAATATTTCATAACAGCATTAAACTCAAAATCCTAAACCTTAAATTTAAAAATCATTGGAACGAAAATAAATTAATGTTATAATAACTTTTAATCTTTTAGTGTTTTTCGTTTTTCAGGGCTGAGGTAAGAAATTTAATTGCAAGTACAGATTTAACGACTCAAACTCACATTTATAATATAGTGAAAGTTCTTTACCGTTACTAAGATACACTTTCAAAGTATTTTAATCCTTTAGTATCTCTCAAAATAACGTGGTAAAAAAGAAATAATCAAGGCCATATTACGTAAAAATGATCCAAGATATATATATTTCGGGAGAAGTATCATTTGCTACTAATTTAATTAATCGAAGAAAACCTCATCTGAGATATGGAGTGGTAGAGCCTTTAAGATTTTCTTATTTTAGGCCATTCGGTGCTTTATTAATATAAACACCAAGGATGTTTTAGATAAATGAGTCTAATTAAATCAAATGAGAGAGTTTTTGCAAGCTATTTAAGTATAAACAAAGTTTATAGAATATACGATGGGAGGGCGCTGACCGTAGAATAATCCTTGATGTGAAGTTTGATGAAGATATATATATATATATATATATATCGTTCACCAGGATTGCGAATTTAATTAAATTAGGAGCGGGAAATCAAAAAGTATAATGCGAATGAACATGTGAGATCTAATGGGCTGGCATTTAAATCAAAAGTTCTATATATATGTGCGTGTACGTATATTCAGTTAACTTAACAAGAAATAATTTAATAAAGTATAGTAGGGAGAAAGATAAATAGAAGAGAAAAAGAGCATGTGATGGAAGAAAAGAGATAAAAAGATTAGGAAGAAAGGGGGGGGGGGGAAATAGATGTCATAGAAAAGGTAACACGCATGCACTCAACCAATTAATGTGATAGGGAACGTGTGAAAATATTACACATACATTTGAAGAGGTGTTTATGTTGGGTTTGAATAGAACCAGCAGAGGTGAAGCAGATAGAGAGACGATCAGATAGCACTTGCGAGAGACGTTGGATTTCATCTGAACGGCGGAAGAAACGAGAGGTTCGGATTCCACCTCACCTCCCAATCTCTTGTCCGCTCCCTCTCTAAATTTCTCGGCACACTTGCGTAGCAGTGGTAATTGCAGGCACTGCTCGACCTCGGCGAAACAACAACTAGACAGAACTACAACAAAACCTTATCTTATCCCCTCTCCACTCTATCTAGTCTATCTACACCTCTCCTCTAATCCCCATCTCCTCCCTCACCTCCACCCTTCTCCTTACATCTCTTCTGCATTGGGTACCCACTTCTGAACCACAAACCGTCACGTCTTCCCCACCTCTCCACTCCATTCCCAACCCAAACCCAATACCATCCACAATTACTTTACTCAACCCACCCCGATCGACATCCTCAGTCGGCGACCCATTTGGGCTCTGCAACTTCCGATTCTCACATCCGACCCCAATTTAATTAGTGTGACAGCAGTGACAGACGACAAGCTTGCTCTCTGACATGGCACCGAAGATGGGGAGGGCAAAGACCAACAAGGCCAGAGGGGAGAAGAAGAAGAAAGAGGAAAAGGGTTCGCGTGTTTTGTTCTCTTTTCCATTTCCTTCACCAGATTAGATATATATATATATATATATATATATATGCATCTTCTCTTCTTACGGGCTTAGCTCTATATCCGTCTTCTCTAATTCCGTCCAAGTCCAACTATTCTTGCAGTCTTGCCAGCGGTTCTGGAAATTGGAGTGGAGACGCCGGACTTCTGCCACCTCACGCTCAAGGTAACGAGCTTACGTGCGAAGTTGCGGAAGAGACCTCCACGTTTCTCCTTTTTCCTTCTTTACGAGTGCGGCGAGGTTATTCATCACAGCCGTTGGTCGCCTTCCTGTTTTCTTTTTCGGGTGCAGGGTGTTTCGACGGACAGGATTCTCGACGTCCGGAAGCTTCTGGCCGTACACGTGGACACTTGCCACTTGACGAATTTCTCCCTCTCACACGAGGTAAGAAGCAAAAGTTTTCAGAGCGACGGCCGGAATTTCTTCTTGAATTTGTGGTGTTTATTTATTTATCTTTTGGTGGCGCAGGTTCGCGGGACGAGGTTGAAGGACTCCCTCGAGATGGCGCCATTGAAACCTTGCAATCTCACCCTCGTGGAAGGTGATATTACGATCGAAACACTTCCCAATTATTGCACATTGCTTTTTATAGTAATCGAATGTTGGAATTTTTCCCTCGAAGGGGTTAAATTTCGGGTTTGGTAGGGGCGTTTTCTTTTTTGAAAAAATAAGAAACTTAAAAGACATCTACGTAGAATGATAGAAATCGTTCCTTTTTTTTCTGCAGTGCGACGTTGACAATCATTACTCATGATCTCCAAAAAAATCTCATAAAAGATGATATTCACAACAAAAGTTCTCGTAAAATAATATTAACCAATCGTTTATTATTTTTTTACGAGATGAATTATTCATTTGCATTTATATAATATGTTGTTGTAATCTGTAAAATTAGCTAATTTATCCAGTGGACTTTTTTGTGAATTTTTAAAAAATAATTAACTAGTAAAAAGGCATTAAGTGAACAACTACCTTACGTATTCTAAAAGTATAGGGGCCAAAACGCAAATAAAACATCCCATCGTTTCGCAGAGGATTACACGGAGTTCCTCGCCGTCGACCACATTCGCCGCTTGCTCGACCTCATCGCCTGCACCACCGCTTTCTCCTCCTCTAAACCATCCAAGGCCGCCTGGTCTCCAACGCCTCCGTCAGAATCTTCAGATGCAGGATCGAAGGCCAAGGATGGAAAAGAGGAGGGGGTATTGTACCCTCCCCCCAAGCTTGGGCAGTTCTACGACTTCCTCTCCTTCTCCAACGTCACGCCTCCAATCCAATGTAAGTTACTGATACGTGAAGTTTCTTGTTTTCTTTCAATTTTTTGTTCTTTCCGTTTAGTTTTGGTTTTGGTGGCTATAGATGTGCGGAAGTCTTCGAGACCTTTCGTTGAGGATAAGAGGGAGGACGATTTCTTCCAGATCGATGTGAGTTTCAAAAGAAGTATACTATTCTTTCTTTTGTCTTGAAAACTAGTTGTATCTGTAGGTGGTAGTGTTACTTCATCTGTTTAAATAGCATCTGGTATTGCTTATGGGAGCTATGGATTTTGCAAGCGGAGTTCCTTACAGTGTTATAGGAAGTTACTTTTGCGTAGTTACTGCAGCCTCAACTTCTGGATTTTGTAATATAATCTTGGTGTTGTGAGAATTTCTACGTTTATTTGGTTAGTTTGTGTGGAAGAGATTAACTGGTGTTTTTCTATTGGCAGGTCAGGGTTTGTAATGGGAAGTTGGTTAATATCGTGGCTTGCAGGAAGGGATTTTATCCTGCAGGAAAAAGGAATCTCCTTTTCCATTCCTTGGTTGGTCTGCTGCAACAGATTAGTCGGGCATTTGATGGGGTAAGTAGTGACGAACGTTTTTAATTTGCAACTACCTTTGGATTGGTTTGTCAGGTTTGGTTTGCTTGCAGGCATATAAAGCTCTCATGAAAGCTTTCACTGTGCACAATAAGGTAAGTGTTTGAAAGCCTTTAGAAAAATTGAAGTCGCATGCCCATTGTTATTTTGCTAGAATCTTAATATTCCCATGAATGTTTCTGGTGGACCTTACAAGTAGATAATATTTGATAATTCCAGTCCATAGTTGCGTTAAGGTTGTCATAGTTTAAGTTCTGGACGTAATATTATAGTTACAGTTTATTCAATCATGTGTGCTCTCCTCGTTCCAGTTTGGCAATCTTCCATATGGATTTCGAGCAAATACATGGGTTGCTCCTCCCATTGTTGCAGATTCACCTTGGATTTTCCCTCCTTTTCCAACTGAAGATGAAAGTTGGGGTGGTAATGGTGGGGGCCAAGGAAGGGATGGCAAGCATGATTGTAGAGAATGGTCAAAAGAATTTGCCATCATTGCAGCCATGCCCTGTAAGTCAGCTGAGGAGAGGCAAATTAGAGATCGAAAAGCATTCCTTCTTCATAGCATGTTTATCGATGTTTCGGTTGTTAAAGCAGTAGCAGCTATTCAACATTTAATCAACCACAATGGTTGTTCAAATGAAATATATGAGAAGCTAGATGGAGATTTAAGGATTCAAGTTACAAGAGACGTGCCTGATGCAAGTGTGAAGTTAGCTGCAAGAATTGATGGGTGTGGGGCCTTGCCATCCATGGATCTTACAGAAAGAAACCTACTTAAAGGAATTACTGCAGATGAAAGTGCTACTGTTCATGTAAGTTCTGCTACTCATCTTCCACAAAGTTTTTTGTTTACCATGTAATCAACATTTAAAATATTTGTTCTCAATTTATGTGTTTATTTTTGCAGGACACTGCTACTTTAGGTGTAGTGATAGTTAGACATTGTGGATACACTGCTGTTGTTAAGGTACCTGCATATGAAAGATTGGCTGGGAGTGATCTCCCACAAGATGTTGATATTGAAGATCAGCATGAGGGAGGTGCTAATGCTCTAAATGTTAACAGGTACAATATTTTGTAGACCTACTATCTACCTTAAGAGAAAGAATTACTTTGTAAATTTTCTTTTAGATTGCCAGTTATAGAGTTCACAATCTATCCCTTTAGATCATAATTATTGATATGCAAATGAAAGAAGAAAATGTTCCAGCTGTTTCTTATTTTAATTCATCCTTGATGGATTTTTTCCCTTATCTTCACTGGGAATAATAAAATTTAGTTATATGAGGAAGGGAAGGCTTTGCTGAATGTGGATTGTTTTGCAGCATGAGAATTCTGTTGCATAAGCCACCCATTACTCAATCAGCTGCTGTGGCACCACACTCACTATGTCTTGACCAGGAAAAGTTATCTTTAGCCAGGGCTACTGTTCGAAAAATACTGAGAGATAGCCTGATGAAATTGGAAGAAAAGGCTACAAAACAGAATAAGTACATCAGGTGGGAGCTTGGCGCATGCTGGGTTCAGCATTTACAGAACCATGCATCTGGGAAAATGGAACCCAGAAAAAGTGAACATAAAACTGAACCTTCTGTGAAAGGACTTGGGAAGCAGCTTGGGTTGCTGAAAGGGATTAAGAAGTCAGTTGACAAATCAAATAGCGCTTGCATTCCAAAAGAAAATTCCACCTGTGATGTGTCTGACATCAATAAAAAAGACTTAAATAAGTTTGACTCCACAAAGGAAATGACATTGCAGAATCTGCTCCCTGAAGCTGCCTTTACACGACTCAGAGAATCTGAAACTGGGCTTCATGTCAAGGTACTGTATATTCATTATGGATTATTGATTAAATTAGCTCTATTATCTGTTATGGTAAAGGAATTCTCCTTTATGGATTGACTTTTGAGTGCAAAATTCACCCCTCCAACTTGTGACATGTACAGATTTGTTTATCTACATTTAAGAAGTCAACAACCTGGAATTACTACTTGGATCAAATATTCATCTTTTTTTTCATTATTTAACATTGAATGTTGACTGATCATTTGGCAAATGTGTAATATGGGGTTCACAAACACCTGATACCTGTAATTAACGAAAAGCATCTACATAGTCGATTAACTTTTTTCTCCTTAAATATATTTTAGCCGAAGATAATTTTTGCAATCCAAAGCCTTCATCCAACTTCGTTGTTGTCTGTTTTATGTTTTCATTTGCAGTCTCTTGATGAGCTAGTTGAGATGGCACATAAATACTATGCTGAAACTGCCTTGCCAAAATTGGTATGGGTTCTATTTTAGTGTATCATGAATTTATTATTATCTTATTGGTTCGATCATAGTAACACAAAAAATTCATCTTATAATATTAATTTTATTAGGTGGCAGATTTTGGTTCCCTAGAGCTTTCTCCGGTTGATGGCAGGACACTCACAGACTTCATGCATACGAGAGGTCTACGAATGTGCTCCTTGGGACATGTGGTATCTCTCTCTCAGAAAGGCTTTAACTTGAATTAAAAATTGAAATAGCTGAATTTTTCTATTTAATTGCTCTAAAGTCTTTCTTCCTTATAGCTTTTATCTGTTGGATTGTTAGGTTGAACTTGCTGATAAGCTCCCTCATGTTCAGTCTCTTTGTGTCCATGAAATGATAGTTCGTGCATTTAAGCATATACTACAAGCAGTAATTGCAGCTGCTAATAACATAGCCGACTTGTCTGTGTTAATAGCTGCTTCTTTGAACCTCTTGTTGGGGTCTCCACCAGCAGAAAATGTTGATATGGACTTTGTTGATGATCTCAAACTCAAACAAAAGTGGTTCAATGCCTTTTTATTGAAAAGATTTGACTGGAGATGGAAAGATGAAAATTGTCAGGATCTAAGAAAATTTGCAATTCTCCGTGGTCTTTGCCACAAGGCATGTAATCATATAAGCTAAGAACAATCTGAGATAATAGACAAATTCATTTAATTGTTCTTTTTGTCTTCGCTGAATTTTGTTTGTATTACACGATCATTGTTCAGGTGGGACTTGAGTTAGTACCCAGAGACTATGATATGGATTCTTCATTTCCTTTCAAGGGTTCAGATGTTGTCAGCATGGTGCCTGTATATAAAGTATGTATGAAGGCACCTTATAAAACCTGAACTAAATGAACTGAAAATTTAGAAGTTATACTGATAATTAATGCACTGCAGCATGTTGCTTGCTCCTCTGCTGATGGTCGTACACTTTTGGAGTCATCCAAGACCTCCTTGGATAAAGGCAAACTTGAAGAAGCAGTTAACTTTGGTACCAAGGTGCAGAAATTAACCTAAACAAATTTAGTTCAACTTCAGTGAAAAGTTTATATTGTGCTTTTTCAAAAGCTTCAAAATTGCTGAAAATTCGATCTTCTTTATTTTTGGAATTCTGAAGGCACTTACCAAACTCATTGCTGTATGTGGTCCTTATCACCGAATGACAGCTGGGGCATACAGCCTTCTAGCTGTTGTCCTTTATCACACTGGTGATTTTAATCAGGTCAGTCATGATCAATATGTGCATATGCATGGAATATTTTTCATGATCTCCACATTGCCTTGAAGTTCTCATTTATCTTGCCATCTCTATTTCAAGCATATAACATTTTTAGTTATACAAGTTGCATATCCCATACAAAATATATTCTTGCATTCCAACCAGTGTTCAGTTTTAAATATATACTTTACTTCAAAATAAAAGAAACATAAATGAAAAATTTAGGGACTTAGAATATATGACTATTGACATAGAAAGCAATGTCATTTATGAAAAGGTGAAATTAAAGTTGCATGAACCTAAGAGAAACTGATCATTTGATCATTACAGACTAAAAACAGAGAGTTGCCTTGACTAACATAATTAACAGGCTTCATTAGAATGCCACTGCAAATAACTTAAACCGAACAGTAGGTAATTGTATTGTGTGTGGAATACAAAAGAAAGAATATCTATCAAAGAATGACCTTCAATACTCTATTAGCTGGTTCAGTTTTTAAATAACTAGCAAGTGATTGTGAATTTGTTGGAATTTCTTTTATGTTGCTGTTTTAGGAAATAAATCTAAAGTAATGGGCTTTTGAATCTATAGGCAACTATCTACCAGCAAAAGGCTTTGGATATCAATGAAAGGGAACTAGGTCTTGATCATCCGGATACTATGAAAAGCTATGGAGATCTAGCTGTTTTCTACTATCGCCTTCAGCACACTGAGTTAGCTTTGAAGTAAGCACAAATTTGTTGTTTACATAAAACATACTATCTTTTGAGCCTGATTTAGGAAGAGATTAACATTCAATAAACTGTTATCTTAAAAAAATTAATGTTTCTTAAGCTTAATCAGTCTCAAAAATGTTGCAAAAGACTTAAATAATGAACAAAGCAATTTTATGAATCTAAGAAAGAAGTTTTTATTCTCTAAGAATTAGGCTTGCTTACGTCAAATTTTGATACATCATATTTGCATATTAACTATCAAATCCCTTTGTATATAACATTCAGCAAGCTTCAAATATGTTGAAGGAATTTTACTTTTCTTAAGAGGCAAAAAGCAAACTACCTCAACATAGATTGAGCTTTTTGGAAGAAATGGGGCCTCAAAGAATGAATTATATGATTTTGAAATAATGAAGCACTAGTCAAAGACTTCTATGATAAATATGTAATGTGCATACTATCAACAACGTACTTCTAATTGCATGGATCCTAGTGAAAGCGCTTGCAAATTGCATGTGAAAATGTTTTAGAGTACTGATTTTGTCGAATAGAATTGTTTTTAAATAATGTAAGTGTAAATTACACTATATATAATTTAGAAAATTAAGAATACAATGAAAAGGAATCTAGTATAATAAATATTTATTATAAATAAATATTATGCATCTATTATAGTAGTATTATTTGTTTACTTATCGGAAAACATACTTATCTCAGTGGTTTTGGTGTAGTTGTTCATTTCTTTTGATGCATGTTCGAGTCTTATTAAAAACAAACTTTTTTCCTTATATCAACATGAGGGTAGTATCGCCACTTCAATCAAATGGCCAGTCAGATGTGTTGGGTTCCCTATATAATAGATATGAAGTTCTCGTTCAAACACAATCGGTTTAATTCAAATTCCTATCCAACAATATGTATAATTATATTCAATTAATATTATCTTACTGTCATTTACCATGGTGTAAACGATCCAAAAATATAAGTGCAAACCCAACGAATGGGGTTAATTTTATATATATATATGTATGTATGCATGCATGTATGTATGTATGTATGGATGAATGGATGGATGGATGGATGGATGGATGGGTGGACTGATGGACCTTAATAACCATGCAAAGGGGAAACCTAATCTTTGCCAAAGTAAGGAATATGCTTTCAACATTGAATGGTTATGAATGAAGTAATATCACTAGATTTTCAAAGCTGGTCATTAGGAATGTTGTCTTATTGTTGCTATTCTATGGGAGGAGGTTCTTGTTAATATGGTTGTAGTGCATAACAAAAAAAAAAAATGAAACTTGGATTTCATTCACTTTGTTGGTTTGCATCATGAGATGATGAAGCATTAAGGATCATTCTTTTCAAAGCATTAAAGAATCTTGCTAAGGTTGCTCGTGTAGCTCCTCTAGTTCTACAATTTTTTCTTCTATAATGATATGACAATAGATCATGTGTAAAAGATGGTCTAGCTCTGTGATTCTCATCCTGTATAGTATGTGTAAACATAACCTCTCCTGGTTGCAGAACACCACATGGGGGAAAATTTGTCATCTTACTTCATGATCTGACTGAAAAATGGTAAGATCCAATCATGGTTGTTGAGGCACCTACCTAGGTGCTCAGGTGGTTTTTCAAGACTACCTGGTCCTTGGGTGGTAATAAGGTTGAGGTTAGATAGATCTAGGTGGATCAGGTTAAGGATCTAATAACAGTCTATCTATGATGCACCCTGTATAAAGGGTTATTAGGATTTTTAAACCTTAAAACAATTAGAAAGCCCTAGGAAACTCTTCTTTCTTCCCTCCTTGAAGGGATGAAGAAAGTGAATGAATGATTATGGTTTAGTTGTTATATATTGTTGTTAATTTTGAACCTCTTATTTAATTGCTGTTTGTTGATCTTTATTCCAATTAAATTTGTAAGTTGTGACTTTTAGACAATAATGTTGTGCTTGTTTAAGTAAATATGTCACTTCTGAACATATAATTAAATGTGTTATTTTTAATATATATCTATATGTTATTTTTGGATGTGTATTTCTGTATTTTTGACATAATGTGTTATTTATGAATATATATTTTAAAAATATATTCCGTATATATAAATATATATTCTGCACACAGAATTACAGAAATATAATATATGTAGTATAATAATGTAATATATATATAATCCAGTAAAAAATAAAAATAAATAGGGGTGTCTACGGACCAGGCATCATAGGTGACCTTGGCTGCCACTTGGTCGCCTTACCACCTTAACAACCTTGGATCCAGCTACCCAGCACTAGAAGAGGAGAACAGGGGAGAACATCCAGAGAAACGCTATAAGCTGCTGATGTGCACATTTTGTATGTAGTATTGCCCAATCTTTTAAAACGATTGGTTGATTAATCTTTAATTTAAATGTAGATATTGGATTGCCCAGTTGTAAATCCAATCTAAATTGGCAAATCAGGTGCATGAGATCCTCATCAATGTAGGTTCTAGAAGAGTCCAATTGCAAAGTCTTATCTTCATAAATAGACTCTTTCTTGGGATTAAACGTGACAATTAGGTCAGAATAGAGAAACCTTAATGTTGCACCAAGGCTTCATCTAAATTAATCAAAAAACATTAATGAAATGATTAAATAACTAAATAAGTGAAGCAGAAACAAGTTCATAGTTTACTATTTTCTTGGGCAGATAATTAAAGTATGTCAATAACTCAGTGCCATATTGTTAGAAAAAATTCTCCTCTTATTCAAAAAATGGTTTCTTGTAAAAAAAATGTCCAAATTTTTTTTTTGTAATAATAATAATTGTTAGAAAATGAGTGAGTTTCCTTTCTATGTTTAGGATCCGACTCCATATATGTACTTTGGTCCTTGTAACGTCTCTAGATGCATGAATGAAACACTGATTTTTCCTCTTTTACCTTAATTCGAACTTGGTATCAAAGTGACGTCGATCTGTCCCCTCATCCTCCCATCGACTTTTGTTGGTCGCCGTTTTTGCTGCCTACCTATTGGATCCCCTCAACTAGTCACCAAGTGGTTGACATCGTCCATTGTTGATGTCGACCACTCATTATTCAGTTGATGATCTTTTGCCGATGTCCCCTCCATTGTAGTTCATTCCAATGCCAACATTGACACAATTTTGCTCTTCATCGTCGCTCCTATCTTGTTCTGCCGCTCGACTCCATAGTGGTTCTTCTCATTGAACAGTTCAATACTTCTCTATTTACCCAATTTTTTTGAACCATTCGACATGTCTTTGTTAAGACTAGATGCTTGATGCCCTAGATTAGACTCTTGTTTTAGAAGTTAATGGGTGGCCAACTCCTAGGTGGCATTTCTAGTGTGGTCCACTTGAGACATTTGGAACAACATTACTAAAAAAAAAATGTTTTGAACTTTGACCTTTGGTTATCATGGCCTCAACCTCTAGAAGTGGAGAGTTATTAATCAAAAGTTTCCCTGGAATCTTAAAAAAACTGAATGGTCCTAATTATCTTCTTTGAGCTCAAAGCTTCAAGCGTATTGTTATTGCTCATTACTAGGAATGTCATCTATCTCATCCTTCGTCTGAACCCAAGGACAGCAATTACAGAGATTGAGTGACTAATGATGCTATCATTTGTTCTTGGATGATTCCAGTATGGAGTCAAACATTGCCAGGGGTGTATCAATGATAAAGACAACAAAAGAAATTGGGGAGAACTTGTGTTAGAGCTTTAGATATGAGAAAGATGTATAATTTTTTTTTTAGGTTTATGAAAATCTATTCCAAATCAAATAAAGTGATCAAAGCAGCCAAGAACATTATAGCCTATTCCAAGGATTGATGAATGAATTGAATATATACCAACCTCCTATGTTCGACATCTCTACTTTCAAAAGATACAGGGAAGAATTAGGTGTGCCGATTTATTTGGCTAGTTTTAACCCAAAAATTAAATTAGAGGCTTAATCTTGGGAGCAAACAAAATGCCCAACTTGGTTGAAACTTATGCCAAGGTTATGCACATATCCACACAAGCCCCTTCAGCAACTGCTCTTCAAACATTGAAACCTCTACCTTTGTTGCATTTGGAAGTTATGGTCGTGGAAGATCAAGAGGAGGATGTAGAGGTTCACATCCAAAATGCCAATGGTATAGTAAATTAGGTCATAGATCGAAGAAGTGTTAGGAGAAATTTCCCCACTTAAAGTTAGCTTAGTTTGCTCACATTGGCTCAGAACATCTTGTGGTTGATAAGAATTATTCCGTGGCATCTACTAGTTCCATTTTAGTGACAAACTATGATTCCTCTTTTTAAAGTTAGGGTACTATACCTACTATCATGAGTGCTCAGATTGTTCATTCTCACCCAGGTACAACTACCTTGTTAGCTACAAAAGATGATCCTTGGATTATAGACTTTGGAGTCTCATCCCACATCTCAAGTATACAAACTTTTTTTGATCGCCTATCCTATATAATTAACAAATTATCGGTTACCATACGTTCATGTTCTATTTCTGGCTATAAGGGGAAATTCAAGTCTCCTTCCAGATGTGACTAAACAACGTCCTTTATGTTCCTGATTTTTCATTTAACCTTTTATCCATTAGCATCATCACCACACAATTACAATGTTTTATAACATTTTTTCTCTTCCATTGTATATTTCAGGACTTGTAGATGGGGTATAGGATTATTAGGCTGATTGTACCTTTCAGGCTATTTCTCGTAGGAGAAACCTTCTATTTGTTCCTCTCTTGGTATTATCCACCAAACCATCTGTCACTATACATTTCAGCAAAATGGAGTTGTAGAGTGCAAACATCGTCATATTCTAGATGTTGCTCGCACCCTTATGTTTCATACGTAGGTTTCCTAATATCTATGATTCGATGTCATTCTTACCTCTGTTTATCTCATCAACTAGATGTCTTCCTCTCCTTTGGGAGGTGTTGTGTCTCTTCATCATCTTTATCTAGATCATGAGTTCTTTCCAATTCTCCTTAAGGTTTTCAGTTGTGTGGCATTTGTTCAAGACTTAACTCTTGGTCTGGACAAGCTTTCCCCTAGGGCCATCAAATTCTTGTTTCTTGGATACTCTCACACCTCAAAAGGGTATTGCCTATACCATCCACCCACTTGGAAGTACGATACGTCCATGGATGCCATCTTCTCTGAGTTTCGGCCTTATTTTGGCGATGCCTCTCCCACTCCTAAGGCCATTGTAGACTCCTTGTCTACTTTAATTCTTGATCTAGTGTCCTTGAGTCTTTCTCCAATAGAGAGCATGCCTTATTCCCAAGATTCATTGCAAGATGCTCAAACACTACGACCATTGCAGATTTATAGTAGGTGTCCACACCCTACGCCTACACTTGCACCATCCACCTGTTTAAGGTGATACTCCCATTGCCCTTTGCAAAGGAACTCGCACATGGACCTAACATCCATTATCCAATGTCCTTTCATATGTTATCCTTGTTGAATCCTTCTGTAGCTTTTCCTTAGCAATTTATGTAGAGTCTATTTCTTGGGATCATCGTGAAGCTTTTCAAATTCCATATTGGAATGTAGGTATGGATGAGAAGATAAATGCTCTATTATCTTGTGGTACTTGAGAACTAGCTCCTCGTCCTAAAAACATCAACATTGTCACCTATAGATGAGTTTTCATGATAAAAAAGTATCTAGATGGTTCCATAAATTATTACCGAGCTTGGCTTGTGGCCCATGACTTCTCTCAAGAGTATGGTATTGACTACTTTGAATTGTTCTTTCTATTTGAGTTGTTCAACCTAATGTTAAGAATGTCTTTTTCTATGGTGATTTAGAAGGATAGGTCTTTATGGAATAACCTTTGAGGTATGTTGTTCAGGGGAAGGCTCATGTCTGCTCTCTTAACAAAGTCATTTATGGACTCAAGCAAAGTTTGAAGGTCTAGTTTGAAAAATTCAGTAGGGTTATGTGGAGTGTTGAGTTTGACATTTTTAGAGTAGACTATTCTGTGTTCATCAAACATTTCACCAGCGAAACAATCATATTGATAGTTTATGTTGATGATATGTTTCTAGAGATGATTTTCAAAGCATTGAAGAAACCAAACGATTCCTTTACCACAATTTTGCTACTAGAGATATGAAAACTTCAAGATATTTCCTAGGCATTGAGTTCGCCTTCTAATCAGCTTAGATGATTTGGTTATATTCTTAGGAGGTTAAATAAAAAATGCACCAATTAGGAGAAAAGAATTAATTAATGTAAGGAAACAAAAAAAAGTAGATCTAAAACTTCTTGGTTAGGAATTGTGAGAAAAGATTTAAATTTGTGTAATTTAATTAAAGGTTTAATCATAGATAGAAATATATGGAAGAAAAATGATTTATATGGTTAACCCTACGTAATGGGATAATGACTTGGATTATTGTTGTAAAGGTGATAAGAGGTCTAGCCATTTTATAGTTTTATTCATTGTTCCTTTTATCTCTTTCAACTTTAAAAATGCTTGTGGGTGCATTTACGGAAGAAAATATTTTGGGAAAATATTTCATTACTAGTGGAAATTGTATGGATATATTGAACTTTTGCTCATTGTGGGTTAGGTATGTCAACCGTGCATTATATCTTCTACACTTAACTTGTGGTCCCTCACACCCAAACACAGCTGCAACATACATCAATGTTGCAATGATGGAAGAAGGATTAGGAAATGCCCATGTGGCACTCAGATACCTGCATGAGGCCCTAAAGTGCAACCAGAGACTGCTTGGCACTGATCATATACAGGTTGCTCTCTTTCTTGTTCTCTTTATTTTTTTCCATCTGTATAACTCATTTACATCCTATTTGTCGTTACTTTTATCTGTGCATCTACCATTATTCTCTGTCTTACATGTCAACATGATCTTAGCTACACCTAGAAGATAAAAATGAATAGATCGCATCATTACTCTGTACCAACCTGAGTTCCATTTTCTTTGTGTAATGTTTGCTACAGACTGCAGCCAGTTACCATGCTATCGCCATTGCTCTCTCATTAATGGATGCTTATACACTTAGTGTTCAGCATGAGCGGACAACTTTACAAATACTTCAAGCAAAACTTGGAGGTGAAGATCTTCGTACACAGGTATTGATGCCTCCAAGCCTATTGCTACTTGTTAGTTCTGCTTCTTTTTTCCACCTTTGTTTTTATTTTGGTTAAATTCCACCTTTGTTTTGAATTACATAATTTTTGCAGGATGCTGCTGCATGGTTGGAGTACTTTGAATCTAAGGCTTTGGAACAACAAGAAGCTGCACGAAATGGGACTCCCAAACCAGATGCTTCTATTGCTAGCAAAGGGCATCTCAGGTAATTGATTCTGTCTTCACAGTAGTATTACCACCAACATTGCATTACGGTTGTTTATTTCCTCCCTATTCGAACTGAGTTCAAAAAATCTTGTTCAAAATCCTTCTAGTTTATAATAATTTGAAGTTTTCTATAGACGTTAAATCTTAATAAATTTAGAGCTCTAGTCGTCTCTTTCCCTCTTTTCATAAACTTTCTAAGAGATTGTTGTATACTAAACAAAGCTGAACTGTTATGCATATCTAGATTTGTTAGCATTCTCAAAAAGGACCTCTTTGACATGTTTTTTATGTTTTCATTAACCTTGAAAAACTTTCATTATTTTGTTTATTACTTTAGAGATTTGCATAAAATAGTATTCCTAATGTTTAGTATTCCATTCATCAGTGTCTCAGACCTTATGGATTATATAAACCCAGATAGGGACCTGAAAGCAAGAGAAAATCAAAAGAAATTGGCACGTGCAAAGGTTCTTCCTCTTCCTTACAGTAATTTGTGAATAAGCATGGCTTCAATTCAATCAGTACTACTTTCTAACCCAAGTAAAACTTTAATGGTTCTTATTTCTTAATATACATTTTCATATTGCACTCCTTGTAATTTCCAGGTAAAAGTCAGAGTAGATCAAAATCATCACGAAACAGTATCAGACGAACATCCTATTCAAGAAGTTCACAATTTGTGTGAAGTTCAAAAGGAGAAGGAAGCACATTTGCCACTTGAACATAATGGAATTGAAGTATCTAATAATAAAGAGAATGTGCTTCAAGGATCTTTTGGAAATAAAGATGAGAAAAGCAGCATCATTGACGTTCACACATCTGAATTGATCCTACAGGATGACATGACAAAAGATGATATTTCTGGGGAAGGATGGCAAGAAGCTACCCCAAAGGGGCGGTCAGCTGTAGGTCGAAAGATTGTTGGTGGTAGGAGACCTAGCCTTGCAAGACTGGATACAGGCACTATAAACAAATTGGAAAATGCTCGAAACAAACCAAGGTATTATACAAATAGCCCTCCCCCCAAAACGGTTAGTGGGGCCATTCCAGCATCTACTCCAGCCAAACTTAATAAAAATCCAAGCTTCAGCCCCAAACAGGTAAATAATATGTCATCAAACAACGATGAGAAAGCTGTTAGTGGCAAATCTGCGCCAGGTAACTCTTCCGTTACGTCTCCACCTGTAAATGCTACTTCTTCAACAACCAGTTGTATTCCAGCAAACAGGAAAACTTTGTCTTATATGGAAGTAGCATTGGCCCCACCTGGTAGTATATCAAAGGTTGTAGATAACCAAATGCCTAAGGGCAAGGATAATGACGAGCAGAACAGCAAGTCATGTACCAGAATAGAAGATTTAAAACAAGCATCACAACATGAAAAGGGATCATCTCCTTTTGAGGAGAGTAAGCATGAAACATCCAACAGTGATGAGCATGCATTTGATCAACAAAGAGAAGGAACAGGCCTTCAAACTCTCAAACCTGAAAATTCAGATTCCTACAATGAGTCAAACATGAATTCATTGGAAATTCACAACTCAGAAATATTTCATTGTACCAAAGAAATGGAATGCCAGACAGTGAAGGAAAGTAAGCATGAAGCGTCCAGCACTTGTGAGCATGCATTAGATGAACAAAGAGAAGGAACAGACCTTCAAACTCCCAAATCTGGAAATTCAGATTCCTACAATGAGTCAGACATGAATTCATTGGAAATTGAGAATTCAGAAGCATTTCATTGTACCAAAGAAATGCAATGCCAGACAACAGTGCCTCTTGTCTCTGAAGATTCCAAGATCTCAGAAAGTGTTTTGATGGAGAAGGAAGGTGGACAAAATTCATGCTACTTGGAAGGAAGGACTATACTTGAAGGGGACACCCCTGTTAAAATGGCACAAGATAGAAATGATAATTTAGAAACTTCATCTAGTGGAGGAGAGAGCGATAAATCTTTGACAGCTGATGGAGAAAAACAAGAAGCAGATGTTGCTATAGAACGAAGCACCAAACTATCAGCAGCTGCACCTCCTTATAATCCATCAACAGTTCCAGTTTATGGCACTGTTACTGTTCCAGTCTACAAAGATCATGGGGGAATATTATCTTCCCCTGCAAACTTAGCCCCAATGCCGATGGTAAATCCAATGCGGAGATCTCATCAGTTGGCTACAGCAAGAGTTCCTTATGGACCCCGTCTCTTGGGTAGTTTTAATCACACAGGAAACCGACGACACAAATCTTCCGTACAGAACAGTGATGTCAATGTAGCCGATAACAGTTGCTATGGTTCATATATGGTAATGAATCCACATGCTGCTGCATTTGTTCCTGGACAGTCATGGATGCAAAATGGTAATCCTGTTTCACCCAGTGGTTTTCCTATGTCCCCAAACAGTCTTTCAAATTCCTCGCAAAGTCTACCTGAATCACCAGGCGGATCGTTGACATCACCAACACCAGCTGCCACTGAAGTTTCTGAAAATGACCATGCATCTTCACATGAAACTACTGACATCAGTATGCCATGTGAGGGGCTAGAAGTTGACGTCAAAGTTGAACAGGTTGACAATTCTAAAAGTGCAGGTGATGTCATTATAGAATCAGGGATTATTTTTGATGATCATAATGCTGCGGGAAAGGACTTTCTTGCAGGAATTATTGCCGATGTAACTCTAGAAAAGGTCTGATGACAATAAAACAAAAAAACAACCAAGAAAATCTTGGGCTGACTATGGTGAGACCGAAGGTAAATCAGTTGAGATTAAGAACTGGCAAAGTTTAAGGAAAAATTAAGCAAACTCGCAAGGTGTGAAGGCCACCACACCTGCTGTAGGAAGGCCATTCTGACGGAAAGAGCATCTCGAAGTTGCTTTAGTTTTGTCATTTTTAATATAGGTAATGCTGGAAATATAATGGTTGATAGCTTCCCGTTCTCTTCCTTTTTTCCTTCGCTGCTTGTTGCAGTTGTTTATGTTAATTTTAACATGGAGCTCTTCTCGCATCATTGTCCGTCCACCGATCAAATCACGTTGAGGCAAGATTTTGTTAAAAACAATGAAATTCTTCTTGGGGGATGCTTTTCAATAATAACTCTATACCATTCATTTAGAATATCCTATTTGTTGAAGGAATACTATTATCCTTCATGAACAGCGATTATTGTTTTCACTTTGAACAAAATAAAACGTCTGTAAAACCCATTTTAGCATGCAATTCTTTATTTGCAATGAACGTTGCCTTGTGACAGGGTAAAGAAATGCT
Organism: Cymodocea nodosa; assembly: GCA_036874045.1. Classification (NCBI taxonomy): domain Eukaryota; kingdom Viridiplantae; phylum Streptophyta; class Magnoliopsida; order Alismatales; family Cymodoceaceae; genus Cymodocea; species Cymodocea nodosa. The sequence goes on along the minus strand of CM072339.1, from coordinate 19,207,615 downwards.
TGCCAGTTCGATCTTCATTTTATAGATTGCTAATTGTTGCTTATTCCGCAAGTACAAATTACAATTAGCTTTTGCAGTTGTATTTCTTTACTGTTACACCTTGTATTCCTCTTTGTTTTCGTCATTATTACCTGTGATTGATTAATTTCCTCAGTTTCATTTCCTGTCATATTATTCAAGATTTTTGTTGAAGGTGTTGTCTTCTTGTTTCCAAATCTTTGCTCGTTTGATCTCAATCAATCACCTTGCAACGGAAATTCCTTCAGGTGAATTGCTTGACCCATCAAGTAATGTGGTGCATACAAGGAACGAAGATAAACGTGACAACCCATTTGTTGTCATATTACGTTTGTTACTACCTTTGCCGGTCTTCACATAAGTGAAATGCCTACCTAGACTTCATTTGGAATTGAAATAATTTCCTAAACATATTCGACGAAGGTGAAGCAGAAATAGGAGAACCAAATCCACCAAAAGAAGAGCTGCTAGGAGACCAAAAGTGTGCATGTGAGATGATGATATCTCAAATCCATGATTTACATAACATTGTCTCTGATGGATCATCGGCATTCTCAAAAACAGGTGACTTCCATTGCATACAAAAATCATCAATCTCAACACCGACATGGATTCATGTTGAAGCCCATCACCAGTCTTACGTTTTGGCTTCAAAGTGAAGCAGAAGAAGCATGGCATGCCTGCCCATCCCGCCAGTCAAGAAGAACATCCGTGGCCATGCAGTGCACTAGTGCCCCTACGACGACGAACACATGGAATATCTGATGGCTGTGTCCTGCAAGATCAAATGCTCCTGGCTTCCATCTCTCCGGCACACGGCTCATGTACACTCCAGCACCCGCGGCGTAAGACAGCCCCATGACCAGCTCCAAAACAAGTGCTACATGGCAGGCGTGATGCTCCCAATTAAGGATGATGGCGTGAACAGCAGGAACCACGCCGAAGAAGCCCATTGCAAGGAATAGAAATGCTCGGAATGGGCGGAAGCGTGGGGAAGAGAAAGCCGGGGAAAGGAGAGTGGCAACGACAAGGAGGCCGAGGATGGATATGGCAGAGATGTAGGTGAGTCGAGACTTGGGGTTGCAGAAGAAGGCATAGTAGATGGGTGGGACAAAGGAGGAGACGATCATCAGAGCGATGCCGGTGTAATCAAGGCGCCAAAAGAAGAGGTTGAGGCGACGAGAGTGGCAAGCAAGCAAGTGGGAGATGGCACTGCAGGAAAGGCAACACATGGCTCCAAACATGAACACCATCCTTGGCCATCTGGGCACATTCCAATGCTCCGAGAGTGCTGGTTCTGGCAGCAGTATATAGCTTTTCCCTGGAATGCCCTGTGGAGAAAACAAAACCACATCTAACATCTGCCAACAAGAAGCCATGAGTATGGTGGTAAGGTTGAAAGGGAAACATGACTAATTGCGATGAATCAGCTTTAAACAAACAGGCTCAACAACGGATGACAGCAAGAAGAAATGATTCTGTCAAGTCCCTGCAGCAAACGTTGAATGATTTCGGGCATTCTTGATTCCCTGTAACAATCATTTCCATTGACATTATTTTCTTAATGAACTTGTTTAAGCTGGTGGATTACACTTTGCTTTGTTGATTGAAGCTAGCCAGCCCAATACAATCAGTTGAATATAAACAGAGGAGCTTATCATCATACACAAGACTGTGCTAGGCTATATCATCATCAACAGAGTCCCGACATTTTCCCCTGGTTAATATAATAACACAAGTAAGATTATCTTGCCTTGCCTGGTCGAATCTACGATAGATTGATTACAAACCGAAAATGGTAAAACCGCAACAGTCCATGGTCCACAGAAATGGCATCAACGTCACAACAAGGAGCGGAGAGTGCAAATAAAATATTAAGGTGACAGCAGATTCCTCTCATTAGCTTCTGTACCTGTGAATCACCTCCTCCAACATCATTACCACCGTTGCTCGCCTTTATCATCCTAATACGATGATAACATGAAAAACGTATAAAAATAACCCAAATCAGCACCATTTTCCAAAGCCGAAGATCAAAAGGCAAGCAACCCAAATGAAGAAAATGCCCCTGTTACCTGGAAAAGGAGAGACCAGGGACGGCGAACGTCTCCCCGACATCGCCGGTGCCCATCGTGCTCACCACCGTCAAGGCCAGGAACAATAAGAACCCACCCAAATGCCTGCGCCCAAAACAACGAGCTCAGTAGCAAGAACAAACAAACCAACAAAGATCGCACCTTTACCACTCCCTCCCATCGGCCATCACCCAGAAAACCAAACAAATCCAACAAGTTCTGGAATCGGACCCACTCACGTCCACACATTCAGGGTCTCGTTATGCCATGCGAAGGCGCTGAGGAGGGTGTCCTTGATGGGCCACTCGGCGCGGTAGTGGTTGAGGATGAACTCGTTGTCCTTCAGGTACTCCGGGAGCTCGTCGAATCGGAGGAGCCGACGATGTTCCGGTCGCGATGTTGCTCTGCCTCTCGCACGGCTCTTGTCGGAGTATGGCTGGCGGTGGGATTTGGTGGTGGATTCCAGGGAAAATGCCATTTGGTAGACGAATAATGGGAGATGGCTTGCACCCGCCAAACAGCGTTCTCGGCGGAGGAAGAGCCGAAGTGGTCAGAAATCGGACGAAAGTGGCAGGCAAACGAGCGGACGGGAAGGGAGGGATAGGAAGCTCATTTTGTAAACGGAGAAACGGGATCTGGTGCTTCTCCTTAGTTTCAGCTTCCTTTCTGCCTCCTACTTCGTAGAGGACGGTGCTTTTAATTAAGCTTCTCCTTTGCCTTATCTTTTCTCGTCTGGATTCTGCAACCTGTCAAGTATTATAGTTCTACGTTTATATTGAGAATAAATATTCATACGTCAAAAATTCTCTCTTAAATTAAAAAATAAACATACTCTTATAAATCAAACGCTAATAAAATCGTGTAGGCGAGCGATCTCTCTTCTAGATAAACGCGGTAGATTGATTTGCCTGTGTGCGTTTACCAAGTCCGTGGTCAGACATTGACCGTGCATGTATCTTTTTAAAGAAGGGTTGACGTGAAACAGCAATCAAATTACATTTCTCTTCTTAATAAAAACTATCTATATTTATACAATATAAAAATATAAACCTGCATGCTAGCCAAAACAAAATCATTTATTGTGCTCATATCTGACAAACAAAATCATTTCTCTTTGTTCGAGATGATTATACACTTTTGACATTGTTTATTCAGGCTTGAATTTCAGAAGGAAAAAGTTCTTTCGTGATCCTTATCCTTTGTTGCCTGAAAAAATTGACAAGAGAATTAAAAATGAAACTTATATCTCATCGAACAGTTTCTCTCGCAAAAATAATCGCAAATTTGATAAGTATTTTGCGAACAGCATGATTTTTTTAATAAGATTTATAAAAAAGATAATTTAAATTTAGGTCAAAATAAAAGTATTAATAATATTAACAAAAAAGTTAACCTCGACTCGTTGTTAACCTAAATGTATGTGGTCATTGGAATACTAAAACGCTAAATCGCGTCAAAGCTCGTTAACCTCACCTCCGGTGTCCGACCACGCGCGACGGGGTCGATGGGTTTTCTTTTCTTTTTTTTAAAGAAAAAGGGAGATGCTTTCACGACAGGGAAAACTAACTCTCTTGCCAAAAAAAAAGAAAAAGAAAAAGAAAAAAAAGCTGAGAAGGTGGGGAATCTGCAGATCGTGCCGCCACATTACCGCGGTCCGTTGGTAATTTCACATGTAATTAAGTCATTAAATAAGGGTGTTTTGGCCATTTTTTATATAGAGTATTTTGATAAATTTAAATATACTCAAGGACAACTTCGTAATTTAGACATACATAAGGATATTATGATAATTTGATCATGTATAGGGACGCATTGGTAATTTTACAGAAGTATTTTTGGTAATATAGGCACGACAAGACATTTATGTAATTTGAATATGTTTAGAGGTAATTTGGCAATATGAATATACACAAACATTTTGAGTAATTTAGATATGCTTAAAGGGCAATTTGGTCATTTGAATTATGTGCAGTACTTTGGTAACTCGATCATAAAAAAAGTGTTTCCGCAATTTTGCCTATAGATAGAGACATTTTGGTAATTTAGTGTATAGAAGGGCATTTGATCGTTTACCCATGCTTAAGGGTATTTTGATAATTTGACATATAAAAAGATATTTTGATAGTTACCCATATTCAGTAGTATTTTGACAATTTGAACGATGAGACGTGTGCACTTTCTCATCATATTTTTTGATATTTGCATGTATATTTTTACATCCAGGCATATCTCTTCTCCTTGTTCTCGTTCCCATTGTCTGCATGCATATATTTTGATCTTATGCGTTATACATATGGGAAATAATTTGCACTATTTTTTGCTAAATACATGTATGCCTACCAACCATGTATGTGCTCCAAAGTATATATTCTCCATTATCGTGCATGATGGTGGTACATCGCCAGCTCAAGTTCGGCGTCGTATTTTCCTTTTGCATGTTCATAGATAGCCCTTGCTCATGCATCTTTCGCTAAATGCCATGCACCATATCCATGGATGCTATCTCCTAGTTTTTTTTTTCCCCTTTTTTTATTCTTAAATATATTATTATTATTATTATTTTTTTTTTTTTGGGTCTTACCGTCATTTTCACGTTTTGTACCGACGATATGATCTTGTCAAAATATCTTCGTCATTTCTTTTTTAACGTAAAATGCCATACGTGCATATGCATACGCATTTCTCTTTAATTATTATTATCTTTTCTTTCTTATTATTTTTAACAAAACATTATCACCACTACATCAAAAAGGTTAAAAATAGATATTACGTGAAGTCAATATCGTGATCGAATCGAAAGATTAAATGCAAATAACAATATAATATCGTTGTGGCAACCGTACAAAAAAAAGAGTCGGAGCTAAATGGACACATGATAAAAGTAGTATTATAATTATCATTATTTTATTTTTAACCGTTTTTTCTTTTTCTTCTCTTTTTTTTTTTCTTCTATTTTCTCCTTTCTTTTCTTTTATTTTTCTTCCGCCCGCTCCCATCTTCTTCGTGTCTGGCCAATGTCGCCACTTCCTTCTCCGGCGACAGCGAAGGAGGTGCTTAGAGCGGCAAAATCTCTTAGCGTCCCAACTCACACGAGGTCACGTGCTTAGACGATGGTAATCAAAGTGCCATTCGTCTAACAATAAATCTTGTACAACATTGACCAAGTACATGGAGGTGGACATTCATTTCATAAGAGATCATATACTTTAAGGAGATTTCATCGTGAAGTTTATCTAATCTGATTTTTACAGATTGTCGATTGCATTTATAACGATTGTTCCTTGAGGGGGACTGTTAATATATCTACACAATATGTCTCTTCATTCCTTCTGCATGTTATTATCTGACATAGATAAGTTAATTCTTTACTTTTATTTTTTATGTCTCTAGAGAAGATTCTAGAGAGTCACGCCTTATGTATAAATACTGCTCTTGCATTCTTTGTTGGTTTTAATGAAAATCAATGGTTGTTGGCTCTATCATTATCTATCCTTTTCCTTTGTTCTTCCTCTTTTTGTTGTCTTCAGTTTTTCATTTAAGTGTTGTTTGATTTTCTAACTTGGTATTAGAACTAAGGATTGGTATGTTTCCATCATGTCATCATTCTCAAACGCTTCACCTCCAACTTCCTCATCACCTGTTCTTACTATTTCTACTCCACCATTTGTCAATGTCCAAAATCACGTACCAATTAAGCTTGATAAAAGTAATTACATCGACTGGCATGCATCACTTCTTGCAATGTTATACGATTATGATCTCTTAGGGTATGTTGATGGCAATTTCACCTGTCCATCGTCTAATACCTCCGATGAAGGTGTTGATGTGACGGTCCCTTGGAGGAAGCAAGACTAACTAATCATGAGCTAGATCTTTTTGTCGTTGTCATCATCAATTCTTGCTCAAGTAGCAAATTAAACCTCTACCATTGGTGTATGGCAGACTTTGGAATACACTTATGCATCCAAATCTTAGGCTCGATTGCTTCAATTGAAGCTTGATCTTCAGACAATGAAGAAAGGGAATCAGTCTATGCTAGAATATCACTCATGCCATTATGCCTCTCGATAATCTTACTATTACAGGAAATGCTTTAAGTGAGGAGGAGATTATCTTAAGCTTACTTGGAGGTCTTGGCCTAGAGTATGATGGCTTCATCACAAGCATAACAACTTAACCATCTACTGTGTCTTGCAGAGTATGATGCTAAATCAAGAACTGTGAGTTAATAGGTATATGAGTGCAAATGCATCAATTAATCTTGTAATGAATTAGAGGAGTCTTCAATCTCGAGGTGGCCATGGAAGAAATCAGAATAATGGAGAGAGAGGAGGAGGCTGCAAAAGCAATGTCTAATGTCAGATCTATAGTAAACTAGGTCACTCAATGTTGAATTATTTCAAGAGGCTTGATGTTGAAAATTTTGCTCCTATTTGCACCAACAACTCTAACGCTAATAATCTCAGTATTAATGTGTTGCTTACAAATGTAAGATTACAGTGGATAATACTTTGTGGTACCCAAATTCAGGTGCCACACATCATATCACCAATGATTTAGCAAATTTGGTCATTAGTTCACCATATGTAGGGGTTGATTTAGTTGCATTAGATAATGAAGCATAGTTACCAATCACACATATTGGGAATGCAATTGTTGCTATTGATCATGGTAAAATTTATCTTAATGATATTTTGGTTGTTCCTCAAATTCAAAAAAATCTCATGTCCATCTATAGATTTTGCAATGATAATCCTATGGATATTGAATTTGATGACAAGGGCTTTTCAATCAAGGATCATTGAAACTAGAGCAGGTGCATCAGGGACTTGTTGATCGAGATCTATATCAGATGCAAGTATCGCAAGGAAGTAGGAATTTAATTCAAGTCTATCTTGTTGTTTGAATTTCTTATGATGTTTGGCACTATAGGTTGGGACATCCTAATCCTCAACGAACACTATCAATAATAAATTCAAACTCTTTACTAGTTAATAATAATGATATGTTGTATTTTTGTGATGATTGTTGTTTTGGTAAGACACATAAACTTCCCTTTAAAGATAGTACATCTATAGTGGATGAGCCTCTTACCTTAATATACACAGATTTATGGGGACCAAGCCCCATTGCTTCTAAGCAAGGTTATAGATATTATATTACTTTTATTGATGCTTGGTCAAAACATACTTGATTGTTTCCTTTGTCATACAAATTAGAGGCATTAAATGCTTTTATTAATTTTAAAACACAGATTGAGAAGAGATTAGGATGAAGTATTAAGATACTTCAAAGTGACAATAGTGGAGAGTTCATAGCATTTAAAAATTACTTGTAATCAAATGGTATTCAGCAAAGGTTTTCATGAACAAAATGGAAATGTTGAGAGGAAGCATAGACATGTGGTAGACATTGGTCTTACCCTTCTATCTCATGCAAATCTTCCAAAAATTTTCTGGCTAGAAGCCTTTGATATAACTATATATCTTATCAACAGATTACTAGTGGCTCAACTTGATAATAAAAGTCCTTTGTATTAATTGTTTAATGCTACACCAAATTATGAGTTTCTAAAAGTATTTGGTTGTAAATGTTTTCCAAATTTGAGGTCATATCTTAAAAATAAATTCAATTACAAAACTATTCAATGTATTTTTTTGGGATAAATATAGCAAAGGTTATATATGTTTCTCTCCTAAGAATCAATATATATGTATATCAAGTGATGTTGTATTTAAAAAAGATGATTTTTCTCTGAATGCTGTTCTCAATCAAGCCTCCTCTACTCCTCAACTTGAAGTTGATTTTTTTTTCACCTTTAGTAATCTTGCCATGTAGCGAATCTAGCTACAATAAGACTGATCAAAACTTATCATAGAATGAAGTTGTTGAGAATCGATTTACAATAGAAAATGAAAACAGTGATGACACAAATAGTTCCCTAAACAATCCTATTGTTGATGAAGATTCTAGCAGCTCAAACAACTCACAAAATTATATAGAATCCTCATAGAATGTGCAAATACCAGCAACAGAAATTATTTCTGAAGTAACAAGACTAGCTACAAGAGTCTCTCATGAAATATACAAACCTAATCCAAAATATATTTGACATGTTGTAGGTTCTAAACTAGTACCATTAACTATAGCTCAAGCAATTCTTGATCTAGATTGGAGGAATGGCATGAAAGAAGAATATGAACCTTATTAAAGAACAACACTTAAAAATTGGTGCCTTCTCTCAACACAACTAATATTGTGGGGTATAGATGGATTTATCATATCAAAGAAAAACTAGATGACATAATTGACAGGTATAAAGTAAAGTTGGTAGCACAAAACTTTTCTTGACAATATGGTTTGGATTATACAAAAACCTTTAGTCTTGTCATTAAACCATTAACTATAAGATTAATTCTTAGTTATGCTTTTAGTAATGGATGGGATATGAGATAATTAGATGTCTCTAATGCTTTCCTTTATGAGGATATTGAAGAAGGGATATACATGAAACAACCACTTTGGTTTCATTGATAATGTTCATCCCAATTTTGTGTGCAAATTGCAATGATCCTTGTATGGGCTAAAACAAGCCCCCTAAAGCCTAGTTCAATCAATTAAGAAAATGTCTTCTTGTGCAAGGATTCAAAGTGTGATGCTTTTTTATTTATTAAGAGAACATCACAATCAATGACATATATTTTAATATATGTCAATGACATCATTATAATAGGTTCATTTATTGCTAAAATTATTAACACTATCAAATACTTAGCTGATACTTTTGTTGTTAAAGATTTAGAAGAAGTACATTATTTTCTAGGTGTAGAGGTTAAAAGGCTTGGTGATTATTTGCATTTGAATCAAGCAAAATACTTGACATTAAACCTTGTCGCACCCCATGGTTAATGGGTACAAGCTTAGGAAGAATGATAGAAACTTTAAGATCTTTCAATTTTTAAGAGTTTAGTTGGTTCATTGCAATATCTTTGCATAACCAAGCTGGATGTATCTTATGTAGTGAGTAAAATTAGTCAATTTCTTGCTATGCCTACTTCAAAATACTTAAGGTTGTCAAAAGAATCATAAGATATTTTAAAAATACTATTGATCATGGTTTGATGTTCAAAAAAACTATAAATAGGATTGTTCACTATTTATATAGCTATAGCGATGTAGATTAGGTTAGGGCTAGAGATTTAGGTGACCAAAGATCACATTTTGGTTATTGCATTTTTATGGGGAAAATTTTAATTTCTTGGAAATCATGCAAGCAAATGATTGTTTTCAAATCAAGTATTGAATTAGAGTATAGGACATTATTTGACATAGCTTGTGAAATTTTATGGTTGAAAATGTTGCTTAATGAGCTACGTATTGTTTTTCAAACATCAACTATTTGGTGTAATAATCAAAGTGTCATTCATCAAACAGCAAATTCTATACAACATTCAAGGACTAAGTACATGGAAGTGGACATTCATGTTACAAGAGATCATATACTTTAAGAAGATTTCATTATGAAAGTTCATCAAATTTGATTTATAGATTGCCGATGCATTTACAAAGGCTGTTAGCACTCAAGCTTTTAGAAACTTCTGCCATAAGCTGTCAGTGGTTCCACTACATCTACCTTGAAGGGGAATGTTATTATCTGAGGTAGATAACTTAATTCTTTACTTTTATTTTTGTGTCTCCGAAGAAGATTCCAGAGAATCGCGTTCTATGTATAAATAATGCTCTTGCACCCTTCGTTGATTTTAACGAAAATCAGTGGTTACCGGCCTTATCGTCATCCATTCCTTTCCTCCGTTCTTCCTGTTTTTCTCGCTTTCGACTTTTCATTCGAAGTGTTATTTGATTTTCTAACTGATGGCAGCAGCAAGGGGAGGAGCAGGCGACCTTGGGCCGATGTTCGGCATTTCCGGTGTGGGAGGCGAGCTAGAACTGCTTGGGAAGGACGCAAAAAATTGATTTTAGGAGGCGAGGAAGGACTTTCGGCGACCTCGTCACGCCAGGAGCAGCGGCAATATCGTTGAATGCTCCTCGCGGAGGAGGTGGCGAAACAAGACTGGAGGATCGGAGCTTGAACCTTGGAGGAACATTTTTATTATCTACCAAAGTGCATGATGGACTCATTTCATACTATAAATAATCGCAGGAAATCCTTTGGCGGATTCCAATTTCTCAACGATCCATCCACTCTTGCAGTTCATCGGTGGATGAAAATCGGATCTTCGGCAACTCGTCGGAGGAGATTTGGAGGCATTGATCAAGGTGGCTGTAAGTGGGCTGATCGAAGGTCCTTGGGCACTCGTCCCATTTCTATTTTTTGGTATCGACAATTATATAATCAAGAAATCCACTCTCGGTTCTTGCTGTTACACTTGCAAAAACATCAAATTTTAATTTAAATATTTTTTCATGGATAAAAATTATAAATAAAATGCATTCTGACGGATCATGATATATGATTTGAATTAGCTGTCGGAAAAAAGTGGCTAACAGAGTTAAGCCACAGTTGGTGAATCACACCATCGCGCTTCTTCACTGTTCTTGTTTCCATACACAGGGAAATGTTTGCATTTGCCGAGTGATTGAGATCGCGTCTATAAACTTCAATACCATTCTTACTTTTAGAGATATGGAACTTCTCTAGAGCCTCCTCAACATCAAGATTGCATTAACACGATGGCGCTCCCCAATTCCTTCGTGCTCTCTCTCAGCCAAACCACTCCCACCAGAGCCCGCGCCGCTACCGAATCCGGGACTGGGAGGAGGGCGAGCAAGCAGCTGGTGTCGCTACACCACCCGGACTGTAGAATTTTCATTCAATTGTAATGGCGAAGACTCGCAATGTTGTTCTTATCGTAGCACTTGTCTCATTACAGTCTAGCTGCTTTTCTTATTTTTCTCTTTCCCTACTGATCTCCATTGTTTGTTTCAGTAAAATGATGTGACACCAACCTTTGATCCTTCTACAGCATGTCTCAAACCTTACGAGATCCGAGACTCCCAAGGCGCGTGATATGGGTATGGATGCCTAACAAGAATCCACCAGACTCGGCAACAGTGCTCACAACAAACTTCTCTGACCAGAAATGATGGCGAGCGGCAAGTGAGGGCTGTGGGTCGAAGTTGTCGTCGTCGAAGAAGAATTGGAGCGTCAGACAGAAAAACGGGGAGAAAGAAAAAAACAATATTAATGGATAAATTTTGACAAAAATGTATACAATATATCATAATAAGACTATATTATAAAACTTGCAAAAATAATTTCACAATATAAAATAAAATTTTTATCTTTTAAACATCTATCCTTTCATATCATATAATTTGCAATGTCAACAAAACTAATTTATAACACATTCAATATTAATTACAATATTCATTTTCATCAAAACTGAATTAAGAGAAAATTTAGAATTTTATAAGCTGTCACCTCTGAACAAACACCACTCTCTTTCTTGTAAGAATTGCTCTTCTAACTTTAAGCTACAATGTCACTCTTGACTTGATTGAAGCTGTCTTATTTTATAGTTTAAACAAATAGTTTGCAAAAATACTTTCACGACCTGAAAGAGTTATCTTGAAAAAAAGAAAAAACAGGAAAAAGGTGAGAAGGCGAGGAATCCTGAGATCGTGCGCGCGACTTCTACGCGGTCCGTTCACGAAGAATTTCTTCGGACCGGAATGTGCTGGGCTTTCGACAAGAAGAGTCAGCGGCCCAGTACTAGGACGAATGCTCCCAATTTATTTACATTTACACAAGGAATCTTTAATTTTACAATCTAATCTTAACCTTATATATGTCATTTAGTATTATAAATATTTTAGGTGTGATATATTTTAATGATTAAATATAATATTTATAACTTAAAGATCTTTATTACTAAATATTGTTTACTCATAAATATCATCTTTGTTGTCAACACATATGCGAATTAAAATAATGCTTACTTCAAAATTGTCCGCATTTAATTTAGCTCGTGGCAGATCTTAAATGATATGAGAAAATAATTAAATTTGACTTGAAAAAGGTTCAAATGTTTGTACATACTTATCATTGAAAAACGAAAGAACGAGAAATGATGAAAATGACAGAATATGACAAGACATAATGAGAAATATAATGTTATTTATGCATGCATGAGAAATGATGGAAAATGAAGTGGGTGTGTAGTTGTAGGGAATTACAGAAAATACATTATTTTATGATTTTTAAAATATTAAATTAACAAAAATTATTATAACTTGAAAATAATATTTTAAATAATATAATATATATTAACATTTTATTAAATACATATGTCACATGTAAAATAATTTATATATAATATGTACTTGTGAAATAATTTATCATCACAAGTATAATTCATTATAAATAATTTCTAAAAAAAATAATATACATGCTACTTTTTTTTTACTCACAAAATACATAATTTGCTCACTTAATTCATCTGCCATTCTTTTTTTTTATTTTACACTTAAGTTACCGGTACAATATATACTTTCTTCTTCAACATTATCAATAAATTTCTAAGTACATCATTAACATTTACTTCAACTAATTCATCTGTGAGATCTTTAATTAAATCTTCTCAATCAACTCTTTTAATGAAATTATAGAGAAGAAAACATGTTAAGCAATTTTCAATTGTGTCAAATGAATATAACATATATTCTTTTAAAATGACAAATTAATATTTAATTATTCCAAATGTACATTTTATTACATTTCTCAATTATGAATATCTGTAATTAAAATTCTCCATTGCATTACTAAAAACTTAATTTTGATAAATGATATCGAATGTCTTAAAATAGAGAAATAAATTCTAGATGATTAGAGAAACCAACATCTACCAAATAATACTTACCTATTGAATATATATAACATTTAATATATATTGTCTTCCAAGTTTTCATTCAACTTTTAACATATTTTTTCTCAATATTTACATTAGTTTTATTATTATACTCCACACTTACTTTATTCCATATATCCAATTTGATCTTTCCATTTTATTTTTTTTGCATTCATTTTTTTAATTTCTGCTGTTAAAATATCTAAAAAAAATTCATCATATTTGATGTTTTATTTTACGTATTTATTTCTTTCAAAAGTCATATTTCTTTAATATATATGTTTAACATTCATAGAAATGATCAATGTACAAATTTTCAAACATCAATATACAAATATTAACAACATATTGAATGAACAAATAAAAAAAAGTACATATTACAAATAGCTAATTAGATTATTGAATTTGAGGAAGAAACTATATTCAATATTGATGAAGACTAAAGTTATGTAATAAAACTTGATTAAGACCTAAAAAAGGAAATATGCATAGATTATAAGATTTTGAAAGGTATTAGTTTTGTCCACTTCACCTGAGTTAAAGAAGAATTAAGAGATATGAATATCTTATGGCTTGGAATGTTTAAAAGAAAATTACTAAAATTAACTGCCCTTGTAAATCAATACCAGGTTACATGCAAGCTAATCCACAATTAAAATGAATTGAATGTTCAGATCAGAATGGAAAAACAAAAAACGTGCTGCACATTTTGTAATGGAATACGTGCAAATCATGCCTTTCTAAATTAGAAAAATGGATTGGTAATGCAACTGAGAAGGTTAGTTGCATCGCTTTGGGCATTCAAATATCATCACAAATAATAAACCTTGGATTTGCATCCAGACCCCTGTACTTTCATTATTGCTTCTCCAACAAAAAATAGCTGATAGTTGTAAAAAATGCCAAAAATTCATTATTGATAATAAACCTTCAGAACTGCTATGGAATCGTGAACACACTTTTTGACTAAGCACATATGTTGCTAAAAATGAAGTTAACTGATTTGCTTATCACAGGAATTAAATTTCTATTGAGAATATATACATTCATTACTTTTCGTAACTCACCAAAACCCACAAATATAAATCCAACGGCTTCATTTCCCAAATATTAAATGATTCGTCATAACATTTGCATCATTTTGCTGGAAAAATAAAATCATGCAGCAGTCATTTGCGCTTCATGCAAGCACGCATCGTAACGAAAGGTTTAAGCTGTTCTATTTTTTATTATCTTTTTCTCTAAAGAATGAAAATGAAAATGAAAAAAACAAAGGAACACTAAAAAAAGGCATATTTACCAAGTAAATTATAAAAAAGGAAAAATGGAAGAACTTCTTCAAAAATTACAATATATGATAAAGAAGTCCTCGTAAACGCACGAGCGACGGCGACCTTCTGATCTTGCTGTTGCACTCATAAAAATATGATAAATGTTCATTAGGCTCATAAATAATCTTGATTCTAATCGTCTCTTTTCTACTAAATTTTGGTATTCTCTTCTTATTAACAAAAGAATTAGATTTCGTTGTTATGTTTTTGCGTGGATTGTATTCCTTTTTCTTTTCTCTGGAATTTTGTCCTGAAAAATAACTTATCTCCTATCGATGATAATTTTATCTTTGACATCTTTTACCTACGCCAATAGCTGAACTTTAAACTTTCTAGTCTCTATCTATGGCTTTTTTATAAACTATTTGGAATTACAGAAATAAATGTATTTTTAATGGCCTTCTTATAAATATTCATTTTTTGGTTAGAAAATGTTTCTCTGGGTATAAGCCAAGATGTTGTTAAAAAAGTAACTTTAATTTAGAAACATCATATTTGTTCTCACACTTAGGCTGATATGATTGAAGCGGATGATATTTGATTTATTCCTTTTTAAACTTTAGTTATGTTTATATTAGTGTTTTAAAATTTGTGATTGTACTCTGGATCTTTCATTTCTGCCGTGATTTTAAGATCTGGGTAGTTTGGTACTGATATATTTAATTTACTATTTTTAAAAAAATTTGTAAATTTTTAATTAAAATATTTTTTCATGGAAAAAATTTATTAAATAAAACATATTCCCACATATCGATATCATGATGGGCGATTTGAACTAGCGGTGGGAAAAAGTCGCGGTCGGAGTTCCGTGTCGGTCAACTGCATCACAAGGTAAAATTACCGTGGTGCCACTATTCCGATTTAATCGGAACCTGCAATCTCGTCGCCGTAGTATGACGGAGACGGGGGCTAGAGAGGTAAATTTCAATGCCATCCTCGGCAACAGGGAACTTTTGTAGAGCCTCAGCCTCCATCGACTTGCATATCGGGCACGATGGCACTCCCCCATTCTTCCATGCTCTCCCTCAGCGAAACCACTCCCACCAGACCCAGAGCCCGCGTCGCTACCGGGGCTGGGACTGGGAGGAGGGCGAGCAAGCAGCTGGTGTCGCTACGCCACCCGGACTGGAGAAGAAGGAAGAGTGGTGGTGGCGTTAGTTGTCGTGATAGCTGTAAGCGCTCTTCCGTGGTGGAAAGCCTGGGGGTCACAGCAGCGCCGTCGGAGAAGGAAGACGAGGTTCTGGTGCCGAAGGAGGAGAGCGAGGAGAAGGTGGAGTACGACTGGAGGGAGGAGTGGTATCCCTTGTATTTGAGCAAGGAGGTGCCCGACGACGCGCCGCTGGGGCTCACGGTGTACGATCAGCACCTCGTGCTCTACAAGGATGGGGATGGCGTCGTCCACTGCTACGAGGACCGGTGCCCGCACAGGTTTGGGAGTTGGGATGCGTACGAGGGATTGGTTTTGGGTTCCTTGTTTTGCTTAATTATGATTGTTGTCTCGTTGATGTTGTAGGCTGGCCAAGCTGTCGGAAGGGCAGCTGATGGATGGGAGGCTGGAGTGCTTGTACCATGGATGGCAGTTCAGAGGTGATGGCAAGTGCGTTAGCATACCCCAGGTCTTTGTCCTTTCCCTCCTTTGGTATCTTGTTTAACATTGATTTCAAATTAAATTCCGGACATGTTCTTCTTGTGTCTCCATGCAAGCTGGTTTCTTTTCTTCGTCTACTACTTATCTATTAGACTTGTTTAACGTTGGCATCCAAAAATGATTGATATCCAATTTGGCGTTTTCGTTAACTATTAGTTCCTACTGATTTGTGCCAATTGCAGAGAGATGAAGGTGTTCCCTTTTTTCGTATGCTTCTGATAATATATTGAAGAATGGCAATAACCTGTTGGAAGAGCTATGCTGACATTTTCATTCAATTGTAAATGGCGAAGATTCGTAATGTTGTTGTTGTTGTTGTAGCACTTGTCTCATTACATTCTAGCTGCTTTTCTTATTTTTCTCTCTCCCTACCGATCTCCATTGTTTGTTTCAGTAAAATGATGTGACACCAACCTTTAATCCTTCTACAGCTACCAGATGGTGCCGTGATCCCACGCTCTGCATGTCTCAAACCTTACGAGATCCGAGACTCCCAAGGCGTGATATGGGTATGGATGTCAAACAAGAATCCACCAGCCTCGGCGAAGCTTCCATTTTTCGAGAATTTTGAAAGACCAGGATTCCAGGACATCTCTACCATCCACGAACTCCCATATGATCACTCCATCCTCCTTGAGAACCTCATGGATCCTGCCCATGTTCCCGTCTCCCATGACAGAACAGACTGGTCTGCCAAAAGGGAGGATGCCCAAGCTCTCTTCTTCAAGGTCCTTGAGAGAACCAACCGTGGATTTGCAGGGCAATGGGGAAAACTGAAAGACCCGTCACGCATAAATCTCCTAAGGTTTGATGCTCCTTGTGTGCTCCAGAATAACTTGGAATTGGTCGATAAGAAAGGAGAGATGCAGTACTTCTCTGGTTTATTTCTATGTAGACCAGCTGGACAGGGCAAATCAATGCTCATTGTTAGATTTGGCTCCACCCAAAGATCACCATTACTAAAGGTTCTACCTCAGTGGTTCTCCCACCAGAATAGTTCAAAAGTGTTCGAGCAAGATATGGGATTTCTCTCTTCACAGAACGAGGTTTTGATGAAGGAAAAGGTGCCGACAAAGCAGTTATATTTGAATTTGAGGTCTTCAGACACTTGGGTATGGAGATTTTTAACGTTACTAGAAGATTTTTGTATGTTATGATTCATTCAATTTAAATTGGCTATGAAGGAATTGAATAGGGGAATATTTAGATTCAAGACCTCAGAGTAAAACTTAACGAGCTGAGCATTAAACAAACATTGTTCTTTTTGTACAAACTTGGTTTCAATCAAGGTTTAAGTGATCATGTTAACTGCGCCTGATAAATCAAAATCCAGAAATACCGCATTAGCAGATACAAGAGTAGTTCAAGATAGAAAAGCTGGCTTAAATGTGAGATTCATCTGCTTTTTAGCATGAGTTAATGTTTTGAACATGGCTTACCCATCGTAATCTTACCGTAAACATTTTCATTCTTTTTGTAGGAGCTTTCATAACTTTCTTGTTATTTGAATCTTTGATAGGTTGCAGAGTACAGGAAGTGGATGGACAAGGTTGGTCATGGGATGCCATACTACTTCGGTCACAGCTCTGTTTCCGTTCCGATCACCCCTGCCGTTGTTGAGCAGGCACCGGCTGGACTGGTAGCGTCGTTTTCAGCTTCCCTGCCAGCAAAGGGTGGTTTTGGGACACGGCATGCCCCAAACCCAGCCAGTCGATACTTCCGTCATGTTGTTCATTGCAAGGGGTGCAGAAGAGCGGTGAAAGATTTTCAAAAATGGGAAAAGGTGCTTCTGATTCTGTCTCTGGCTTCTGTTGCTGCTGCCATTCTTGCAGCGACAAGGCAGTGGAGGATCATCGGTTTGGCGGCGGCGGTGGCGTTCTTCTTGGGGTCATATGCTTGCTCTAGTGTGGTCCAGCTTATCACAACCAACTTCATTAGAGTGCACAGGAGGTTGTGAGATAGCTGGAGGATATCCAACATGTTGTATGGCAATGGAGTTTCTTCTTTACACTTGGACTTCGTTTAGTTGACATAATCTTACATGTAATGGAAATTTAATTGAATTACTTTTCTTAATTAGATTACAATATTGATATTTTTATAAGTATGAACTTCAGAATTTGATTATAAGAAATTAAGTTTGGAATATCACTTAATTAACTAGCATAAACTTAAACGATAAAATTGGTTCTTCATGTGATCTCAGAATAAAACTTTTGTTTGAATGAAAGTTCTTTATATTCATTTGCCTTTGTGCACTACCTGGTCTCGGACGGAGATTTTTCCATGTACAAAGTGGGCAGTGGAGTTGCACAGGCACACCAATATGTTTGGATGCCAAATTGTTTGATTGGTGTTTATTTTTTAGACCTTTTAATCTCTCGACGTGATTTTATAATTGGAGTTCTATTATCTATCTTATTTACTTCTTTATTAAAACAAAGTGTTCTTGTACAATGAAATGCATCGGTGGTTTCACTTTGCATTCTCTTCTATAAACTGTACATAATGTAAGCTACAGTGTTAATCAATTGGTTCAAGACATGCTCAAAGATCATCAATGGTTTTACTTTGAAAGTTGTAGGATGACGCCAGAAACATTTTATATCGTTGTGCCAAATTCCATTCCAAGGGTATCGAAGAGGAACTGTGAAGATTTTTCGAAAACCTTAGACCATGGGCCTAAGACTACATACAATACTCCAATTGCGACGAGATTCAGATCCGCCTTCGCTGGTTGGGAGAGCACAGCAGACGATTGCAAGGTTTTGAACCATGCATTATCTGATCATCGACAACACTTTCCTCACCCACCCTAAAGGAGAGTACCATGATTGGATAACACCTACCATTACCATTGCCTTTATTATTATAATTTTAGAATTACTCCTATAACAAGTATCACTCCAAGATGACAAACTTTTCAATAGCACTACTAATCTAACGACTCCAAGATAAAGTAAGATCGCATAATAATGGCACACGTTCACAACAAATTAAACCAGATCCAGTATGTGTATTCTGGACAACAGTGGAAGAACTTATGGGCACACACAGTTTCTCCAACGCCATGCATTGTTTTTCATTCTGCAATCTCAGGGATAACAGCTGACGCTGTATTGCAGATGCTCAAACATCACACTATATGTACAAACTTCATACGATTAGAAACAAGTTTCTTGGAACGGACTTGTTCTCAAAATTCTCTATCAGGGAAGATGACAGGGGCGATGAGGGACCAGATATAGAGAGCAGCAGTCGCCCACCCTGTGACGATCCTCACCCACACGGATGGCCACCCAACATCAACCAACTTCCCACTCTCACCAACGGAAGTGGACCACCCAGTCAGAAGCATAGCTGAATACATGCTCGCCAAGGAGAAAATAATGTGGAAGAACGAATATGAATAAGAGACTGCCTTTTTCTCGTCATTTTTCTTGTCCTCCTGCTCCTCCAACTTATCAAATGATAGAAGGGGCTTCTCAGCAGAACCTTTTACAGCGTAAATGCAGGATAGCAAGTAACCCAATAAATTAGTAATAGAAATTAAAGAAAAATTAAGAATTATTGCTAAATTATAGAGCTAAAGGTACCAGCACGGGGTGAACTTGGTGAAGAAAGCAAAGATGTCGAAGAACCAGCACGAACAGCTGAATACACAACGGAGAGGACAGTTGTAAAAAGACCCAAGGTCATGCTACCAGTAGAAATAGCTTTTGCATGGTTATGTAGACCATTGCATTCATAGTCCCTTGGTTCACTGGAAAGTCCACTGTAGCAAAGGTAAGTGCAGTAGAGAGAGATGATTGAAGCAGGAAGCAGGCTACCGTTGACCTATATGAGTCAAATAAAAGGAAAATTAAAAAACAGACTATAATATATTGAAGTTTTGCGTTGAGGAACAAATTCACTAATTTTCAAACTTAAAGAAAGAGGTAAAAACAAAATCTTATGGAAAGTGAATAAGATGAGTGGTGATCTCTACATCAAATAGTATCAGATCTTTGGATTTCATTACACAGATACAAGCACTAAACAAGAACTTCATGCAAAAAAATAGAAAACAAACAGTGAAAAAAAGACTCTAGTCTTGCTCTTAGAGGTGATAGCTGCCTCCCATGCAAAATCGACTGCTGCCAGTGATCTTTGTCCTCTCTTCACCCTCCTCTTGTAGGAGGGGATCTCCAACCCAATCTATCATTTCTCTTCCTTTCCATGTGTTTTCCTAGTTTTAACTAGATGTTTCTTTTCTATTTAGCAGATGCTTAATGTATCTCTAACCCATGATGATTGGATTTTGCTTTTCCTTCAATAGATCTGCTTCATCCAACCATCCTTCGGCAAGATGATGTCCCACCTCCATACAGCCTGTCTTATAGAAGTCCGTTGCCATCAGTGAGTCTGGCGTGAGTCTGGCATTCTTCCTGAGGGGGTTGAGTTTCCATGTTCCACAACCCAGCCAGCACCCCTTTCCCTTTTCCCTTGTTTTGGTTTTGGAGGGTATGATCCTAATTGGTCTAGGATGTTTCACTTGTTTAACATTAAAGTTTGTTTTACTTTTAGATGGCATCCTTTTAAGTATCTTTGTTAGTTCATGCTAAGCTTAGTTCACTAATTTGCACAACCAACCTATTTTGATCCTATTATGTACTGTCTGCTAAGGGGCAATTTTTGTTTGCTTGATGCCAGAGTATGAAGTCCATCTGAAATCTCCCAAGAGACTTCTTCATCTAAAGCTCCATCATGTGGTGTAAACACTTAACATCAAGACTTACACCCACCTTATCAGTGAAGAAGAGGAGGTATTACTTCCTTCGATGTTTCATCAAGATGGGAACTGCATCCATCGTTTACATTGAGGAAATTGAAAGTATTGATGGTAAGATCAATGGGCTTCTACCAGTGAGCGCATCTTAGTTCTGAAGATCTTAATGTTAAAGAAAAGTTAGAGGTGCTCCTGATGATCAATACTGATGGGTTCAGCCTATCCCATCTTTAGTCTTGAAGAAGTGCATGCTTATTTCCTTTCATATGCTATGTGATTGTACTAACGTGCCCCCTCACTGTAACTCTGATCAATGATCAATGAAGTGCATTCCATCGTAAACAAGAACTTCATCAACTTAGAGACTCCTTTTATATTTAATGTTAAAAATTTATCACTGGTGTCAATCTATCGCCAAACAGAATTGGAACTCATAAAAAGTAAAGCAAATAGATCAATTGAAAAGTGTGGAAACCTGAAACAGAGCAACCTTCACGTATGACACTAAACTTCTTCTCATGTGTAGACATTAAAAATATTCTTATATTGAAGCACAATTTAATACAACAAAATGCAAGGATTTAGAATAATTGAGCATAGGACACTGCACTTATGCAATGTAGCACTTTGAGAAATTTCTTATTTTAAGCATTGAATTCTTCCCCAGATAAATATTTATGAGGAAAGGATAAAAAATCCAATCCTCTGCTTCTAATGATCCATCTCCAAAGCAATATAATGCCCTGGGTTAGACTTTTTGATCACTAAAGGATGCTTTTTTACACAAAATCTGAGCTTAATGGAAATAATTTAGTTCCCTAAATGACACTCAACCATCAATAGCAATATTCATGACATAGGCAGCAAAGACAAAAGGTGTGATTTTTCTCATGAAATTTATGATATAATAAAAATGTGCATTCTTGCTTTTTCCCATTTCACTAATCCAATCAATTCAAACTACCCATACAACTAAGCTAATTCACAAAAACATAAAAAATTCTTCATCCATTAATACACTGGATGACACATGTTAATGACTAACAATACTACACTATTAAAATTAAAATATGTTTTGAAAGCAAAAAATCATCAATGTGCTTATATTTATATTTTAGAGTAAAAAATTATGATCCATGGGTATGTAAAAATAGTACCTTTGGATGCAGCGCAACAACAGCAAAAATGAAAACAAGAATCAATGTTGTAACAAGGATAAAGGTATTGAGCCCACAATCATATCCAGATGGAGTAAAAAGGTGGAAGAGCAGTCCAGCAAAAGAAAACGTTGCCACGTAACAAACAAGTGAGACAATAAACAGTGCCACATACCTGTAATGGGAAAAACAGTTAAGATTAAAATATAACTAACAATATTATATGTAGAATTTACAAAAAAATACCTAATCATTTTTTAAAGTCCAGAGTCAATAAAGCATTATAATAATAAATAAATAAAAGATATGTAATAATGGACCAAAAAGGAAAATATAATAAATACAAAGCTTATATTATATTCAATATATTGCAATCTAAGATAACTGAACTGAATTCTCCAAAGAAATAATGAGAAATTTGATATTCAATATCAAATAAGATTAATAGTATGAATAATAATGGCAAAGCCAAAACGAAGAAAAAAGGGAGATGGGGAAAATAGGTCCGAGCTGAAACAGAACAGAATTCAACATAATGCCAGTTTGCATGAAGGAGGATCTTTCAAATAGGATGTTCCAAATCCAAGTTAGGTACTGCTGCAAAATGAACTTAAATTACAAACAGAGTTGGACCCTGATGCATCCGAACAAGAAGATTTGCTGCTCTTATTTTAGAATATAAATATGTAAAGCTGGAAAACAAATGCTGGAATTTAACAGTGTAAGTTACCAGAACTGCTCATCCCTGCTAACCCAGTTCTCATTCCATCCATGAACAAAGTCCAGCAGGAGAACAACTTGAATGAGAAGAAAAAACCCAGAACCAAACTTTGACACCGTCTCTGTTATTATAAAAAAGCAACTGTCATGAAATATTTAGAGAGGAAAACATAAAAATATTATAAACATATATGGCAGCATTAATTTCATGTCAGAAATTTAAAAGGAAAAAGTGAGGATTAAGAAATGCATCAATGACATGATAGCGCTAGAGAAATCTATTAATCTTTCAGAAATGGAATAACTTTCCACTTATTTGAAGAACAGTAGGATGTGCTTGTGTGCATCCCTTCCCTTTGAGTTCAATATAGCATCAATTTTTACAATAAAATTAACATGAAAAGGAGAACGTTTAATGTGTATTTGTACGGTGGATAACAATAATACATAGCTGTAGGCCGGAATCTGCACAAATAAAGACATGTAAATTTACAAGAAAATCAACCAGACAACACCACTCAAATGAACTAGATCAGGTTTAAACAGTAAGAAACAGAAATTTTTATCTCCACAATTAATCTAATAGCGAACATGTCATCAGATCACCAAAGATGCTGTACTTCAAGTTTCCATTTGCGTAAGATGAAAAAAGCTATTTATGTTCAAATCTCCTAAAACAACGAAAAGAACAAGCTAGAAAATGGTGCTCACCATAAAAGCTGACAATCCCATTAGGAAGGAAGAACATCAAAATCACAAGGACACACCAGCAGAAAATCTTCGCCATCCAGGCACCATGATGCAAGCCGTCACGAGGATCCTTCTGATTCTTGATCCCCACCATTAGCACGGCCAATATTGTAAAGAACAAGAAATTACCCAGACTAACACGTAATACAGCATCAGTCTCGAACCATTCCCTATCCGGCGTCGAGTGGAAATTATTAATCCCTATATACGAAAAATCAAAAAACAAAAAAGAGATTAAAAGAAAAGAAAAGAATACTTCCATCGATTATAGAAGAATTCTGTGATATTGATGGTCTCTCCTTAATTATATGATGATAAACCACAAAAGGTCATTCCTTTATAGAAATCACAAAAAGGGCAAAACACAAGTACTAGCAGAGACATGAAATTCTTCTATTTAAGATACGTAAACAGCCAAGAGTTCGACCCTTTCGGCATAGGGAAGGGTCAAACACAAAAGCCAAATCGAAATAACACGAAATTCTACCGATCAATCCCGACAAGCAACCAAAGAGACATGAAATTCTTCTATTTAAGATACGTAAACAGCCAAGAGTTCGACCCTTTTGGCATAGGGAAGGGTCAAACACAAAAGCCAAATCGAAATAACACGAAATTCTACGGATCAATCCCGACAAGCAACCAAAATATCCACCAGAGGTCGAAGAATAAATCTCATCAACCCGTAAGAATGATATCAAACAAAGCATTGATCCTTTCCTTGATAAAACAGGACGTACAGGGTATTTTCTCCATAAGAGGGGCGGCGACCTCGCGGAGGATCCAGGACACGACGAGGGAGAGGGCGAAGAGCCCGCAGTAGGCGATCCTCGCGGAGCGGCGGCTGATCCCACCGACCACAGACTGGCACGCACTGCAAGCGCACGATGCGCAGCATGACGCCAGGCACGACGCCGCCCACATGTTTGCTCCTTCTTCCTCCTCTTTTCCGGCGATCAGGACCTTTCAGGTGGAGAGAATAACGCCGACGGGTCTTCCGTGGAGATGGAAAAACACGCAAGATAGGTGCCTATTTCTTCAGGGTTTTTTTTTCTCCCGATTTATATATATCCTTAAAAAACATAAAAATAGTTTGTTCACCGCACGCAAATGTTGCAGAAATCTCAATAATTTAAAATTTATCAATGAAGATTTTATAAAAATGCAGAAATACGTATTTATAAAAAATATATTCATTTATTATATATTTTTTAAAATTAATGTATTTAAATTGTAAGATAAACATGCTAACATTTTTAATTATCAGTACTGGTAATCCTATTTTTCTCATCTTTGAAGAGTTCAGTGTTGCTGTATGGTTACAAATATTATAGATGCTTATTTTATGATTTTGACATAAAAGTCTTTAGTGTGATATGTTTCTCTTGATTTGGCCAATTTAATTATTTAAAATAATATATCTTTATTTGAATTTAATCTAAAGGCTCTCTTTTTTATAATAAAATAAAAGATGAATTATGTTATATTTGTTGCCTGGAGTCGACTGCAAAAGAATGAAATTGAGATAGTCGTATTTCTGGTGGAAGCGAAAGAAACGGATTTTGATGTTATTGTTATTAATGTAGCAACAATAAATATCCATAGATGTAAAAATTAATACTATTAAAAAAAGGAACAAAATAGCACAACCATTATAAAGTTGGACAGAACGATACATGAGAGTGTTTTTCCTGTAGTCATCCATAGCGGTAGCGTCTAAACTTAATGGCTCATGTGTCCCTATGCGTGATGAATGAATGGAGGTTAGGGTTTGGAGTGAGAGGGGTATGCACCGGAGAGAAGAAGAAGATGAAACACACAAGTCCATCGCATCCTTCTGTATCACATTTGCCTTACCACTGCAAGTGGGTGGTTTGAATGCATGCCGCCGTGGGTTATGTGGATGGATAGCGCAAGCATATCCTCCTCTACTACGTCGTCTTTCTGTGACAAGTTTGCTCCACTACGTGTAAAGAGCTAGTAGCCAGAGGGACAAATTAGAAGGGTTGGCTCAATGCAGGGTGATTTGATTGTATGGCCTGACCTGGCAGACCAGACCATATTGGGGTTGGCTCTATACCTCTTCCTGCCCTCGTGGGGACGCTTCCACCCGTCCATCCCCCCCCCCCCGGAAGCTCCCAATTAGTTTCATGTTCCACGACTGCATGGTTAAGCTACAGGCCACTTGTCGGTCTTCCCTTCTTTCCCTTTTTTTTTATTGTCCTTTGCAGTGTTGGTCTGCTTGTGTTTTACTCGATCTTCTGGTGACGATGAGCTCAGGCGTCAGTGTTGTTTGATAGCGCAGGGCTGCCACGACCCTCTGCCGCTCCAGGGTAATTAAACAGAGAGAAACGATCCAGCGACTGCGCGGGTGTCATTTTGAAAGGCTTGGGGGTCGAATATAGGAAATGACGGACAAAATGAGGGTTGAGATATGGAATATGGATGTATGAATCTACAATTCAATGCTAAGATTAGATTTTGTAAATTTCAGCTTAAGATTAGGCCGTTCTGTATCGTAGTTTTCGTTAAACTAACAAATTCCTCAACTACGAAGAATATGAACCTACACGATCTTAACCAATACAACTCTATCTAGAGTTGATGTATTTTTCTGGGAAAATGAAAGCTCAAGCATAAAAAAAAGAAAAATCAACCTGAACAAAAGGGCAGTGGAGATAATGAAACACAAGATTCATTAGAAGGCTTCTGTATAAAACTAAGTTCGTTTTTTGCATGACTTCAACTTGAAGATATAATTTCACAATTGCAGTACATTTTTCTGAAAGGTCGGTTGCAGGAAACCATTGATGCTTTGGAACCGTCTGTGATGCTGCCGAGCAAAGGGCCGAGTTGATGTGATGAAAATCCGAGAAAATAACCCCTACCTGAAAGAGACAAGTTCTTAGAAATCTGGTAAGTTCGAATTGTTTTTATTATGTCAAATTAGGATATAAAACTGACAAAAAGAATTTTTGGACCATTGACGTCACATCAACCAACTCCGCCACTGAAACTGATACGAAGGGCGACGAATAGCACTGCAGTTGTTTTTCTCTCTTTTTTTTTAAAAAAAGTAATAAAAAAGTACCAACTGAACTGAAGATGAGCATAAATCATCTGTGAAAGGTATCTTCAGAATCGAAAAATTAAAAGACACGAGTTCATAAACCGTAACACCGTTCAGTCTAGATGAGGTACTCCCAATATTATGACATTATTTTAGATGATAAAAACAATTCACACTTAATTAAAACGATGATTCTCAAATATACAGAATAGAAACCACACAACCTTTAATCGTCGTCGCCAGCATGCTCAAGCAAATAATTCGCTGCCAACACCTCATTTCTGTCACAAGCTAAGAACGCCTCAATGACACGGGCCCTCTCAAACCCCATTGCTTCCAACTAAAACAAAGCAATAACAGAAAAAACAGGTGGTCAATACATGGAAACAAACGTGTTAGAATACAAGTAGGTAAGGGGGAATACTCTTGCAATTGCTTCCTGTTCTTCAGGTGTCACACTGACAGCATGGGGCATTTCCTGATCAGGCTGATCCAACATATCCCTGCCGTAAAAAGGAAGAGGATCAATTCTCTGCTAGAGCCTTGGAACCCAGTCTGCAGGTGTCCAGTATATTAAGCTGTATGTAATGTCGGTTACGGGATGAGCAGCTGGTGATGTAACTGAAGTGGTAGCAGTGATGTTTTGGAAATTTGGATATATATCAAGAAGACGGAACTAATCTAAAACTTGTGGATTGATTAATTTCAGAAATTTGATTCCTATTAAGTTCACAACAGTAAAAAAATGTACTCTACAAACTCACCCTTCAGCACCATCAACAGGTTCATTTAATAACTGAAGAAACTCAGCATGGTGCTCCTGAATTAATCTTAAAAGTTGAGGGTTCTGTTTGCTCAACTCTTGGAGCATTGGCTGCAAGGACACCACACATTTATTCTTCGCAAGAAAAGAAAATTAGTACCATACAAAAATGTAGAAATACCTGCAGTACATGGGGATTTGCTTGGACCATAGCACGCAACTGTTGGAACTGTAAAGTTAATAAATTCACGTTAGTTCAACAAGGAAATCAAATATTTTAATTTAAATGAATTTAACTGTTTCTCTTGTTCTAAATGACCACATATTTTATCCAAATAACTTTCTTTTAGCCGTTTTTATCCATACAAAAACATGGAAAGGAGAATAAAATAATCAAGAAATCTATATTTGAAAAACAGTTTAACAGTTTTCAACTTCTTTAAAAACAGCCAAACTAGATAACTATACCTGTCTGTTGTCTCTAAGAAAATCAAGGGTACCAGATCCAAGGTCAGAACCAAGACTTGGAGTACCCTGTTCCAATGCAAATTAGTAACTTACAAAAAGCCAGAGATACTAGCTGTCTAAACAGTATAAAAAACACCTGTGGAAACAGATCCAAAGGCAGAGAGTTTGGAGTTCCAGATACTGGTGCTGCACCCGTTGCAGCTGCTTCATCCGTGTTAGTTACTGGACTAGAGGCTTGATTTGAAGGAAAGTGAGCTACAGGAATAGCAACTTCAGCAGTTTCTGGAATGCCCTGCAGGTACAAAGATTAGATGCCTTGAAGAAGTCATTGTAATCTTCAAATCACTTCCCGTGAAGCTAGCAGAGCATACAGAATAGAGATAGTCAACAGCACGCTCTGGATTGTTGTAAGCTGCACGAAGTGCACGTATAACAGTATCTTTGTCCCAGTTACCACCACCCATATCCATTAGCTGCTGAACAGTCTGCTCAAGATTGCTTCCTGCAACTAAATTGGATGCTGCTTGGCCATATGCATTGGATGTTCTGGCAATGATAAAGTAATATTATAAACAAGTGTTATGTATGAATATCCAAGTCTCAAACATTTAATTTCAGAACGTCCCATTGATGTCTGTTACACCTAATTGAAAACTAAACATCATTTACTACAAATATCAAATATAAGGTGCCAAATGCTTCCAAGCTAATCAATTCAACAGAGACAAATCTTGGATTAAAAATAATTTAATTATATTAACACTCTTTACAGAGTTCAACTCATAGATCACTCCATAGAAGTGTAAACAATGATAAAAATAACTAAATCATCTGACAGCATAGAAGAGTAGAAGTCCCTATAATGATTGAGATTCCTGGGTAAAGAAATTGAATTCTGCAATATAATGCCACTGCCTCCTTGGGACCATGAAAAACTAAAAGGCTAGTATGATGAAAATTAAAATGCCCACCAAAATACACCACGGTTATATGAGCACAGAGAGAAATTGTAGAATTCCTTTTAAATCATGTATTAGGACTTCTCGTAAATGTCTAAAAAAGGAGACACTTTGATATTTCTTTAAAGGATTAGGTGCCATAATAATGAAATATACGGATGATCACAAGGGTGTTCTTATCTCCCTTTTTTTCCCAAAAAAGGAACTTGCATGTGATCATGAAGATCAATCTGCAAGTACTTCAGGAAACATAATTAAAAAGGAAAATGAACATAAAATATAAGAAAGGACTAAAGACGAAAAGACCTTTTAATCCAGCTAGCAAGCAACCCAATAATAACTACCTCCTAACATTATTGAACTACAGTGGACATAATAAGATAGCTGACTCAGGTTATTTTTCCCAAAAGGTAACCAAAACTATAGAAAAGCCTTAAAATAAATTCTGTTGTACAAGATAAAAATGTTCAGATAGTCTAGTATAATCAGCTGAAGACCTAATGACTTACAAACGTATATAAAGGTCATGACTCAGAACATATGTAGCAAGCTTTTCCAGCAAAAGATAATGAAAACCCAAAAGGATGACTTGTAGTTAATCTAAAGCTCAGCTTTTGTGAATATATTTGTAATTGCATGTGTAACAAATGATGGTTAGAGATGCTATTTTTGATGTAACATAAATCAAAATAACATATTCTCTGTTGTTGCAATTTCAGGAGTACTTGGAGAGAAGACTGGAGCTCTGAAAGGAGGAGCTCATCCAAAGAATATCAGGAAATCCAGATATTTAAGCTAATCAAAAGGTATTGCAGAAAAACCTACAGGGCTTGACGTGGAGCTTCAGTAGCTGTAGAGTGTAGGGTGATAGCAGTGGCTGTAGGTGCCGAAGAAGTGGCAATAGGCTGCTTTTCATTCAGAATGCTTTGTTAAAAAAAATTTAAAAAAAGAAGAAGGTTCAGAACTGTAATTTAACAATATAAAGTGGCACCTGTGTAGACGAGGATCCAGTTGCACTGGAGGTTTTACTCTGTAAATTATAGAAACAAGAAGTTACAAAAATGGTGTAGAAAAACAGAACAATATGATTTGAACACTGACACATAATTCAAACATGAAAAATACAATGATAGAGAAACATACTCCAGAAAGAATGTTTGAAGTTTGAATATGGATCTTTTAGTATGAATAGAAAAACACATTAAAAGTATCTATTGCAAAACAAACATGACACTAAGAATGAATAAATCTCAGAAAAATATAAGTTGTTAAGAAAGGGATAGGAACTTAAGGACTTGCTTATGAGAACAAAGACATGTTGAGAAAAACTACAGAATCAAAATATATAACACCGCTTAAAAAAGAAATTGCACAAAATAAAATCCAAATAAGATGTTGCTGAAGCCCATCATCTAATGAACCATAAGTTCATATCCACCTTTTAAGAAATGGAACATGACAAAAAAGTTCCGGTTACCTTGCTAAGCATGACAACAAGAAAACCATCTTCATTGACTTTATTCTCTTCCAACGTGCTTTCATCTTTTAGAACCTTTCCATTGTGAATTAATAGCTGTTGTCCCCAAGGGTAACTGTCCTTTCCCTGCACTTCTTCAATGTTCTTCTTAACAGCCATAATCTGACGCAAACGAAAAGAATGCATAGAGGTCAATAGATTGCTGAGGATTTCAAAAATGAAGATTTCTGAATACCCTCTAAAAATTATAATTGAAGAATGCCTCCAAAAACTATAAGAAGGCTTCTATCCTGCAATATGTGATTCGAACATAAGGTTGTAATGAGGACATAAAGAATGTACTTCTGCAATATTTTGAATATAATAACCAGGTTAGAAGGCATGAGATCTTCCCACAAATCGATGGAGAAGCAACTGACGAGGCAACCAACCGAATCTTTCCTTAAGGAGAAACATATCAAATCGTCTCCGAAGAACCACTAACCTACCATACATGTAAAAACACTTCAATCCACTTCTCACTTAATCCACATCCGAAAACGACCAAAAAATTCAATTGACGAGTACCTAACTTGACATGAAGTGCCATTATACATAAACCAATCCAAACGTCTCATAATAAGAATGCACTCAAGCAACGGTCGAAGGATAAAAAAAATCAACAAGGTAACCAACCAACAGAGCAACAAACACAACCATCCCAAACACCTTTCACCTAAAAAGACCATCGAAACAGAATAACATACAATGCCGACACCATCAGCCAACCAAACAAAAAAATAGCTGGGAGAGCTCACCGTGTCGTGGGACTGGACCTTGATCTCGAAATGGCTCCCCTTGAGCGTTTTCACTGTCAGCTTCATGGTGGCCGGATCGAAGTCTCCTGGGGTCGGAGACCAAACACCCTAGGGTTCCTTCCGAAGAAGGAAGAGGAACGAGGGTGAGAAGCTGCGTGACGAAGGAGGTTAGGTAAATGATGCGCAGACGGATCTACGGAGCCGCTCGCGATCGAATTTAAAAGATTTTAAAGAAATCCATCACAAATATCGTAAATATCGGTCACGTGATAAATTTTTTAAAAAGATTTTTATCGTATTTCGTATTTTTTTAAATCTTTAACGATTTGAAATTCATGTCATAAAAGAAATAAGAATTTACTTTTTTCTGTCACTGGATATAACTTGCATGTTATTAGAAAATTATTTTTTTATAACATGCAAATAAATGAATTATTAATTTCATAGAAAGTAAATGCCCTTAAAATGCATAGGGTATAATCTAACAATATACGAACATGATATCGATAAAGATACTTATAATATTTTAAAAAGGTAAAAATGAGAAAAAATATTAAAATAAGACTCTCTCTCTCTCTCTATATATATATATATCAAGCCCACTCCCAAATAAGCATGGTGGTATGTCCGATTTACACTTTTCATAATCTTTCAAAATATGGTCTAACAGTGAAAACAGTTTGCAAATTTGAAATCGATGTCAAAATTAAGCCCAGATCAATGGTCAAATTCGAAGTCAAAATCCAAAACAGAATCATTTATTTCCTAAATCGTCGCTTAATTTAGTGAGCAATAATTTCTCATCCGTTCGTTCCCTAAACAACAGCAGCGTACGTTGTGACATCAAGAAGAATGAATGACAATAATCTTTGCAACATTAATTAACAACACGTACGAAAAGGATTTAAATGAAGGATAGGAGGCAAATCTTTAAATGAATATTTTAAAATCTTATATTATTAATAATTCATTTATATTTATTCTAAATCAATAACATAAAGTACTCACCATATGTACGTGGTTTGCACTTGATTCTCACTAATTACATAAAGAAAATACCTCTTTAATCATTACCCAATTATCTTCAATTAAATGTTCGCATTCCATGTCTTGGAAATATATAATGAGAGCAATTTAGTATGGTTGGTCTGTGGCAAAATACTACTGTTATAGAAAAAAGTTACAATATATATATGCTATTGTCTGCTACGTCAACAAAAAAGTCTTCAAATTCAATCGTTGTCATTATCTACTACTGTTATAGAAAAAAGTTACAATATATATATGCTATTGTCTGCTACGTCAACAAAAAAGTCTTCAAATTCAATGGTTGTCATTATCTACTACGTTATATTTTTTCTTCCACCATTTTACTTCTTGTTGAAATTCATGTCCATGGAATTGTTAGAATGGAAAACCCAATTTTGGTTCTTTTAAAATAGTTACATACAATGGTATATTAATCGAATCAAAACCGTCCTCATATATAATCTCTAGAAATTATCAAATAAAAAACAACCCATTGAAGAAAGTCAAGCTAAAAAATTGAAAGCAAACTTTTAATTAATCAGGACCCAAATTTAATCACAAACTTTTTGTTTTTTGTTTTCATGTCTTATATATAAAGTTATACTTGCACGTACGAATACAACTTTGACGTAGATTTCTGGGTATTTTTTAAGATGAAATTGAAAGCCAAAATTTCTATTGATTAATGTAGATTTCAATTAGTCTTTTCGGTTTTAATGGGTATTTTTTTTGGAAAAGAACATGTACAATTTTCTATTTTTTTATCGTACGTTGAACACTTTAATTTAAAATTTAAAGTATACCACGATCGAACACTTTAATTTACTATATCTTTGAACAATTTATCATTAAAAACTTTAACTTTGAATCAAATTTTTTATTTTAGTTGCGAACCGATAACTCTGGACACCGAAAAATCTAATAAGTTATATAAATTGATGTTTTGACCAAGTCCAAGTGCACGTGCATTAGAAAAACTTGATCTAGGAAGGAAGATCGTGACTTAGCTATGGATCAAATTTTAATTTTATGATTATTTTTGAAGAAGCCACCTGTTATATTTTTATTTTACTGCGTTTGTACTAATTACAAATGTTAATTATAAGTTAATTCATTTGTAAATATTTCTCGATGAGAAATGGAATTAACATAATATAATAAGATCATTTGTGTACTAGATAAAATGATTAGAAAGTGAAAACTAAGGTATTATGTAATTGCATAAATGTATTATTTAATAATTAAAAAAAATAAATAAATAATATTATATTTGAAAATTAATATTTTAAATATTATAGAATTTATTAACATTTCATTAAATACAAATGTAACATATGAAATAATATGTTTGTAATTAACACAAACAATATTGTTCATTATAATCTTTTTTTTTTTAAAAAAATGTTAATGTATTATTTAATATTATTAAGTTGTGCTGGAATTAATGTTACTTATTTAACATGTTATTAAGTTGTTGAATATGTTAATGTATTATTTATTCTTATAATGTTGACATTATTATACTTTAATGTATTATTATCTAGTATCATTCTTCAACATTATTTTTTATTTTAATCTATTATAATTATAATATGTTATTATTTATTTATTATTATAATCATACTTTTTGATATTACATTAATGTTATTGTTTATTTTAATATATTATTTATTATATTATAAGTCTATATCTTTTCTTGTTGTTTTAAAAAAAATGAGATAGGAAACGATGAGAAATATTTTTTTTAATACTAAAAGAAATGATAGAAAATCATTTTCCTATGTTTTTATTAACACAAACATAGTAAATGACTAAAAAAAAAAATTCAGCATTTTCTTTTCCCTTATTTTTCGCAATTTTCTGATTGTATAAACCCCCCTTCCTTAAAAGTCGTTTAGTTTGACATCATTAGAAATTTGTAACGATGAACATATTTATAAGCGATGCATGCACCAACTTAATTTTTAGGTTTGATTTTTGACTCAGGAGGGCGAAATGAGCTTCTTCTAATTATGAATTAATGTTTCTAACAACTTATATATTATCAATGAATTAATGTTTCTAACAACTTATATATTATCAATGAATTAATGTTTCTGTTGAAAAAATAAATACAATAATTTCGTAACTTCTTGAACATACTAACCACTACAATAACAAACAATAGCCAGAGGATTGACATACGAATCCAACGCAAGAAATAAATGCTGAACATTGACATTGCTTCGTATATATATATATGTCAATAATATAATATTTGCATGATAAAGTTAATTAATTTGTAGTGTAATTTTATAATTGATATGGTACTCTTTGTAGTGCATGTAAATAAAGATGGGATGGGCCAATGTCTTAATCTGTGCCTATTTACCACGCATCCAGATAATTTGAAATGGTTCGATTATTATACAGACTGTTATTTAAATAAAATCAAGACGTCCAAATTTGAATATTAACATTTCATTAGAAAATTTTAAATATAAATATAAATAAAATCATAATGATAAAATAATATATTTATAAATAAAATAATAAATATACATTATGCTAGATATCTGCTAGGTAAACAAATTTGAATTGGATTATTATATATCATGTATATTTGAATTTGATCTTAATATTCTTTGATGTAAATACTTAAGGATTTAAATTGAGTACGCAAGTTAAAAATTGAATAAATGGAGTGTAAATTTGATGAAATATGAATAATTACGAAGGTATATACTTAATTAGATAATCATAAGGTTTTTAAAAGTACGTGAAGCTTTGAAATACTAGGATCTATAATAAGTAATAATAGCGAAATTATAAAAAATATTATTTATAAGATTAAAGTAAGAGGAACGAATTAGAGAAATATTGATTTTTGAATATTGCATGATAAAAGGATGAAAAAATTCTATAAAATTAAGGATCGAGTTGATGAATGAGCAAAGTTTGGCCAATGTTGAGGAGCAGCATTCTAGTTTCCGTAGACGATATTCTTGCTAGTATTTAGCCAGAAATGGGATCGGAGGATGCCAAGCATCTAAAGAAGTCTTCCATGTCCTCAAGGGGAAATCATCTCTTTAATTCCCAAGGAATCAAAAAGTGTCGATTTGGAGTTCTAACATATAAGTGGAATATCTTGGGCATGCATGTTGTCTCTCAGAGTAATAAGGGGTGGTGGTGTTGGATCCAGAGAAGCCTCAGGTGATCCACCAATGACCAATGTCATCCACCCTAGGGGAGGAGCGCCTGGGGCAGTCTTAATTAATTAGGCCTTTCTTGATACTACCAGAGAGAGGTTCACAAGCAAGAGAATACGGGAGTGTAGCATTGATGGTAACTCCCCATCGTCGATCGATCTACACGCACCGTAAAACTCCCTTTGATAAACAAACATGCACAATACAGAAGGCAAAGGGAGGGGTGGAAAGTAAAGCCTTTGCTTGCGAGAGAGGCCTGCGGTAAATATATACATCATATAAAGTGTAGAGATCACGGCAGAAAGGCTCCTCGGTTTCTTCCTCCTCCCCCTCGGTATATTTGTTCTCAAACGACTTATATCCCGTCATTGCTAGCATATATATATATATATACCTGAAAAATAAGTAGAGAAAAAGAAATGGAAACTACTTTTCTTTATACCCGTTTTAGAGTTTATAAATGAACTTGAAATCTGGATATCTATGCATATTTGAGGAAAGTTAAAGAAATTTATCATACATTACGATTACATTATTTAACAACTTCAAAACGTAGCATCTGTGTCCTTGTCCCCCACGCCGGTGGTAAAGAAATAAGTCTGCTGACTCGATCTGATGCCTAATGAATGTTTACAGGAAGTAACAGAAGCCCTTGCTATGTTTTAAAACACAAATGCATTTCTATATGTTCTATATGGTTAAATAATGGAAACTGAAGATCAACTGGTTCTGTATGCGCCAGTGGCAAGTGGACCTAGCTAGTGATATCGATAACCATTAACGAATGAACGCAAATTTTAATTTGAATGTGTGAATTAAATCACAAATGAATGAACCAACGGTAAATGGGAATGCATAATGCGATGATGGAATAATGTTTACTCTATTAATATCTAGTAGAGAATTATTGTTATGAGTGAACCACGACAGTTAGATCACCAACGGTTAATTAGCGTAATTGGCTAATGGCTTTTAATTTGCTCAAATTTCTTGAGAATATTGTTATTCACGTTTCAACATAGCACTCTTGTTTACTTCCTCCTTCATATTCCAATAATGTTACGTCTCTAGTTTGAGTTGCCATAGACTCAACCTGAAGTGTTTTCTTCTAAAGGTTAGGTACATTGACTAATGATAAGATAGATGAAAATATGATGTTTTTCTATGGACTTGTACGCATATATCGATCAATCTACCTCACCATTGATGATTGGTAGGGTTGCATGCAGTGGTGACTCTATAAGCCTTCTTATCACCATTTTATTTGATCGGACATAAGAAGCATTTGTTATAGAACGAACTAATGTGACAAGGTGAAGATGGAAAAAATTTACGTACACTTGGTTGTCCAAAGTGAACATGAAAAAGATGAAAAAAGAAATGATCATGAATCAAGATTAACACCAAATTTATAACATCTATATATGTCAAACAAATCAATGATCATACACTACACAAACTTGTAATAATAGATTATAAGCACATAAAAAGAAAAGGCAAATCGCACATTCACATGCACGCATGAGCATGGCTATCCTTAGAGCATTAGATTATGGGAGATTAATGATCGAAAAGAGGAAAAATAACCAAGTGAAAAATAGAACAGATTTGTTCAAATCAAGAGGATATGCGCCACACATTGCCACCCTCCTCCCCCTTTTACCTTTCACTTCCTCATTTGTTCATGTCATGTTCTCTTTCTCCTTTTCTCTCCAAAAGCCTTTCCTTTGAACGTGGGTAGGAAGTGGGAGTACTTTAAGACCAGATGCTCACGGAGGAAAAACTTCTTCACCACACTAGGAACCTAAGAGGAGCGCTTCAAGCTTTCCACCACCAGCATTTTTTGCTTATAAAGTTAAGTTATAACCTAAAAATGATTTATGGGGTATCACCCCTTTTGATACCCACGTGCAACAACATCACAGAGTCAGCAACTCAACACTTCTCTACCGATCAGAGTCACCCAAATCCTGTGCTCCCAAAATTACCAATACCACTCACATCGGGAGCACAACGATCTTGTGCTGTTGCGTTCAAAGCGTTTTGCATGGTTTCTTCTAATTAAGACATATTTCCTTGTATGACCAGAACATTGCTGTGTAACAGTAAATAAATTAAGGGAGCATTGTTGTGTGTTATATAGTGTGAAACTATGTACCATGACGTTGGATGGCTGTAAACTTTTGCATTTTCTCTTTTGGTACTTTTGAAATGAAGGAATACCACCTACGTTATATTATTATTGATGGCGGTTTCGTGCGAAACAAGTGTTCCAAACTGAAGATGATATGAAGTCTCACACTTTGTTGGAATAAATTCTCTGTGGAACCTCACCATGTACGTGTTGTTGTTCATGTTCTCATGCTCCACCACTTTGGAGATTCCAGTTCCATTATCAACAGTGAACCGGCCCGTAGAGGCTTGAGGAGTGCAGTTAATGTTGCCATGGCTTGTCATCTAATGCACACAACCCGTCCATGTATTGGTAGTACTCCTCCGAAAATGTCCACCTTAAACTGGACAACAGAAGCCAAATGGATGGGTGTATCTAACACTTGGGGACAAGCAGATCATGGCCCCTCTGGCCTTCTTGTTTCTTTTGAAAGCTTGCATGCATGCATTCTAATGTGCAGAACGATCGTTTGGCACAACTCAGCAGAAATGTCAAGGAAAACAAACGAATCATTCCACCCATCAACCCATGCAGTGGAACTTGCCTTTTGCTTTATTGGGAGATGCCAAGGGGAGGGCCCTTCCTTGTCCCTTGCATGCTTTGCTGATTCGTGATTGCTCTTTCTTTACCACTCCTTTCTCGATATATATAATACTATCTCGAGGTTTACTAGATTCGTGATGTTCACTTTCTTATTCAACCATCATAACATGCCCATCCAAAGTGGGTTGATATGATGTATGAGAATCTAATACATGCCGGATGGAAAAGAAAGAGCACGGCCAGTGTTGACGAGGGAATTCAAGTGAGGGAGTCCTCCTCAAGGCAACATTACGAACAAAGGTAACCAATTAGAAGATTAAGAGAACTCCATATGCAATGGTAAGGTTTGTCTCTAGCAAAATTGAAAACGAACATTGTAGAAAAAGTCAGGGACAAGTTTCATGTAGATAATATCCATCCAATCCCACCCTCATGGTGGCACAGGCATTGCAGTTCTAGCAATTAGAATTGAAGAAAAAGTGAGGGACAAGTTTCAAGCATGGGGATTTGAGAAGGGGGATGATTTTTGAGCTGTGTGCGTCCCGGTCATTTGAGAGGAATTGGACTGCAGAGATATCCATACTAACATATATAGAACATGTAACATTAACCACTCATTAATCAAGCCTCATAAATGTCTGATAGATGAAAAACTTTTTGGTTCTCAACCAACAAGAGTGGAATTAATTGTACGGTAAGTTTTTCATTACATTATGAGAAAAGATAATATTAACTTCAAATTTAGACCAAAACATGCAATAGTATCATAAAAAGAAACATTCTTTTTCAGTCCATCTTTGTTTGAATTGAATTTATAAAACATAAAATATAAAAGTAAAAAAAGGAAGCACCTCCTCTTTTTTTCCACTTTCTCTTCTTTTGCCCTGCTCCAAGATGACCAGTGGGCCACGACACACCATTCTCACCAACACCACCATAGCCACGACCACCACCGCACCTCTGTTTCTCTCTCCCCCTATCTCTTGCACTGGAATTCTGCGCTCCCTGACACAGGAATCAGCGCTGTGATGCTCTCTCGAATTCACCTGTCTCCCCTTGCTCATCGTTTCTTCTTATCTACCTCCCCGACTCACAGCTCCGATACCTGGCCAACCGCGGTATACCAACACTTCTCCAACCCCTGGAGTGGTGGTTTCGGATTTCCTGGGATTCTTCCAACGCACATGCAGGCGTGTCGACCTTAAGAGGAAAGGTCCTGAGCGTTGTCATCATTGATAGGTTCACATCATGAATGGTGTCCTCTTTTTGCTTTGATATACATAACGCTCGCAACAAACTTCTGCTGTGGTCTTTTCTCTTCGAGCTCTAATGGCTTGCGGCCGTCTTTTCTGTTTCTTCCTCGTTCTACTCTTCGCATCTTCTTGTCTTCTCTCCACAGCCTTCGTACCACTCAATTCGGAAGGTAATTTTACAAGCTTGATACAGAACACCATCTTTTTCTGTTGTTGCTTGGTTCGTTGCTGATTGTGCTTTTTTGTGTTGGCAGTGGAGGCTTTGATCAGTATAAGAGGTGGTTTGAATGACCCACATGGAGTTCTAAGCAATTGGGATGAAGACTCTGTTGATCCTTGCAGTTGGCCTATGATCACTTGTTCATCCGAAAATCTTGTTATCAGCTTGTAAGCTTTCCACCCGAAAATTGCATCTTTTCTGTTCACCCTTTCAAATATGTAGAAGCAACACAAATTGGGTTCGCTTGATCTATAGGGTGATACAAAGCCAGAACCTATCGGGCAATCTTTCTGGAAGCATTGGAGACCTCAAAAACTTGCTACAAATGTGAGTTCTACACATCTTCATCTCATTTGGGCATTTCCTTTTTTTTTCTTTCAAGTTTTCTTCTATATTTCCAGGTCCAATCTATATACTTTCTTATTGTTTCTGTCACACAGATCGCTACATAACAACAACATTACAGGAAGGATCCCACCGGAGCTGGGAAGGCTCCCAAAGCTCCAAACGCTGGATCTCTCCGGCAATAGATTTTCGGGAGCTATACCGGCCTTATTAGGACAGCTGACTACCCTTCGATTTCTGTGAGTTCTTGTTCTCGTCCTTCCTCTTCTTCTACCATTCATCGAGATCATAAGGAAAAAAATACATAGGAGCCGAAGAACAACCCCCCTGGGTTTTTCTAATCGATTTTCGTCCTTACCGTTGGTTTTTATGTGCAGGCGGCTAAACAACAACAGCTTGTCTGGTTCCTTCCCCATGCCCCTATCAAAAATCCCACAGCTCATTTTCTTGTAAAATTCCAAGCCTTCTTCTTGTACTTCTACTAATACTATTAATAATCTCTTGTTTTGTTCTCTCCTTCTTACGGAGATTCCGTGTATTAATCTATTATTATTATTCTTTCTTTTTTATTCTTGGTTGTATTTCATTTTAGGGACATGTCCTTCAACAACCTCTCGGGACCTGTTCCTCAGATGCCAATCAGAACATTCAAGTCAGTTTTTTCTTCTTCCAAATCCTTTTCTTTCGCTGATGGCATCAGATTCACCTGTTAATGGTACCGACGTTGTATTTCTTTTTTGATTAACTTGGTCATTGGAAAACAGCATTGTTGGGAATCCTCTGATTTGCGGAAACCATACTACAGAAGCATGCTCAAGGACAACCATCCCTGTCTCCGCCCCCTTCTTCTTGGAATCACCCCAAAGT
Organism: Cymodocea nodosa; assembly: GCA_036874045.1. Taxonomy (NCBI): domain Eukaryota; kingdom Viridiplantae; phylum Streptophyta; class Magnoliopsida; order Alismatales; family Cymodoceaceae; genus Cymodocea; species Cymodocea nodosa. Next base: position 19,167,128 of record CM072339.1, on the reverse strand, counting down.
ACCTATCTCTCTTTCTTTTTTCTTTCTCATTCCCCAATATTGCAATGTACTGATTGGTCTTGTTTAATTGGGCAAAAAAAAAAAAAAGAGAAGAAACACAAGAGACTGTTGGTTGCACTAGGGACAAGCCTTGGCTGCACCACCCTGCTATTGATGACACTTTTCTTCCTCATCTGGTGGTGGAGGAAGAAGCAGAGGCAGCAGTTCATACTGGGTATCAATGGTTTGTACAATCTCTCCCCCCTCACAAGTTCGTGTTAGCATTGTGTTTAGCTTTTACTCACGATCAAACTAAAACTTGTTCGAGTAGAAGTTAGTCGGCAAAGCAATGCATCATGGCCAATCACCATATACGTTAATTTTTCTTCTCTTCTTTAAGAAAGACGACGTTGATTGCACTACGGCCAGCTAACCGGGGTTCTCTGGTACTGTTGTTTCTCCATGTTTTTGCAGAAGAGGAGGCTTCCACGGCGATGGGGCTTGGCAATCTCCGGCAGTTCGGATTCCGGGAGATGCAATCAGCCACTGACAATTTCAACCCCAAGAACATATTAGGCAAGGGAGGGTTCGGCAATGTTTACAGGTAAAGGATTCCCATTCAAATGGTAGGTTTTCACAATTTCAAAAAAGAAAGTAGGTTTTAAAATTTTTTGCCTCAAGATGTGAGTAACAAGTGTCATTATGGATCGAAATAATACTTTGTGAATATAAAAATTGTCATATAAAACGTAATTTTTATGTTCGTCAATTAAAAAACTATCATAATTTTTATTAATTAAATTATTGTAAATGTTTTACTTTTAAACTTTCGTGAGCATATATATATTCTAAATGAGGGGTGCGTCTGTGTGCGTGTAGGCGACACGATCACGAACTGTCGTTTTCGCATGCAGGGGTCGGCTTTCCGATGGAACAGCGGTGGCCGTGAAGCGGCTGAAGGACGTCTGCTCCGCCGGGGAAGCACAGTTCAGGACAGAGGTGGAGATGATAAGCCTGGCGGTGCACCGGAACCTCCTCCGACTACTCGGCTACTGTGCTGCATCCAATGAACGGCTGTTGGTGTACCCGTTCATGTCCAACGGCAGCGTGGCGTCACGGCTCAAAGGTACGGTCTCCCCCCCCCCCCCCTCTCTCTCTCTCTCTCTCTCTCTGTATATATATTATATATCTCTCCGTTTCCTTCTCCTACTTCTTGTGCTTCGGTAAAATAGGTCATGCGCGTCATATCTGTAGTCTTCTTGTCCATGGGAGTACTGGTACACCACATTGTCGGCCACGGCATGTTCCATGGACCACTTGGTTCCTTGGAGGCTTGCAGGTTCGCGCTAACGTGGAGGCGACAAGGCCTGTGAACATCACACCATACTCATGCTCAGACTCCTGACACATACATCAGATATGTATGAGCCTGTTTTGGTAGTTTATGCACACTCACGACAGGGCGATCCTCTGAGACTTTCACGAACAACACAAGAGATGTACGAACGCAGAGACACTTGTGTTCAAACGCGTCTCTCACGGTCCCAAGCCTTACTAACTAAGTGTAGTACGTAGTGATCAGATGTGATTTTTATGGATTGGTTTGGTGAACCATGGCAGCTAAACCTGCGTTGGACTGGAATACAAGGAAGAGGATAGCGTTGGGAGCGGCCAGGGGTCTGCTGTATCTTCACGAGCAGTGCGATCCAAAGATAATCCACCGAGACGTGAAGGCCGCCAACATCCTCCTCGACGACTTCTGCGAGGCCGTCGTGGGCGACTTCGGTCTTGCCAAGCTCCTAGATCACAGTGACTCCCACGTAACCACTGCCGTTCGCGGCACGGTTGGGCATATCGCGCCTGAGTACCTTTCCACGGGTCAGTCGTCGGAGAAGACGGACGTCTTTGGCTTCGGCATTCTGCTGCTGGAGCTAGTTAGCGGCCTCCGTGCGGTAGAGTTCGGCAAAGGGAACGCGAACAAGGGCGCCATGCTCGATTGGGTATGTATGCATGCATGCAAATCGCATCTCACCAACCTCAATGCTACTGCTACTACAACTACTACTGTACTTCACATTCAATAGAGACCGTCAACTAAAATAAGGGAAAAGAGATCGATCGATCGATTTCTCATTTTTGAGCTGGTGGTGCAGGTGAGGAAAGTCCACCTTGAGAAGAAGCTAGACCTTGTGGTAGACAAGGACTTGAGGAACAATTACGATCGAATTGAGGTGGGAGAGATGGTGCAGGTGGCGCTCCTTTGCACCCAATACCTGCCATCGCATCGGCCAAAGATGTCGGAGGTCGTGAGAATGCTCGAAGGTGGGGATGGGCTTGCCGACAAATGGGAGGCTTCAAACTGGCCACCGCCAACATCCGTGCCGGACCATCATCCATTTGAGCCTGGCGACATGGTCAGCTGTAACGATCATCTCGACAATGATGACGACGGCCGGTCCTCGGAGGACGTCGAAGAGATGGAGCTCTCTGGGCCCAGGTAGACTACAAACGACATTTTTGGTACAGGGAGGACAAGTTGGTCCTTGATCGACCGTCTAGTTTTTGTCATCATATGTTAAAGTGAGTGATAAGATATTTCTGGCTTTGGTAATTAGAGCACGTTGATCGGGTCTGTAAATACTTAAATAGCAGACGTATGAGAACAGAAATTCCAATCCGCACGGCCTTTCATGATTCGTCTAATCAATGAATGCCGTCTAGAAGGAGTCAATAGGAACGAGGCCCTGTACATGTTTTACTTCGATGAAGGTGTCTGTGTGAGAATTATTTCCCCTCTCGATGGTCGCTTTCTACTGTGGTCCAGTCAAGATTCTGAATCATGGAAGCCAAGTGCTCTGCCGTCTCAGACCATGTCCGTCTTTGACCAGTAGCTAACTTTCTTGTTCTACGTTTGAAAGACAGAAATAACAAAAACCAAATCAAATTAATCTCGAGCAGACTTTCCCGAGAACGTACTTATTTACGTACTCAACACCAGCTAAGTAAAGAATGATATATCTATAGCATCTGCATCTGTGGGTGGAGATGTTTAATGAAATTCACTGTTAGCCCACATATACCAAATTAAAGAAATAAATGAAAACTGGTTGCAGAGGGCTGTGTCGTCCAGCCGTCGTCAGATCCGGACTAAATATATATATATATATATATATATATATATATATATATATATAGATGCCTGTTGTGATGCCAAAATACTTTTTTTTGTAAACCATAGAAATTTCCTTTAATGTAATGAGCGAACATAGACAAAAAATTTGTTGCACGAGTAATCCATCAACTGAGATCGTTCGAGAATAACGGTGATGATATCAAAGGAGACGGTCGGAAACTAGGGATGGTAAAAAGGATACCGGGCATATATGTTTGAGAATATATCAAAGGAGAATGATATATATAAATGGTGATTATAATTTTAATAACCACCTTTAATAATATTACCAGTATTGAAAAGTAGTTTTAGTGGTTAGTACAAGATAAAAACAAACTACTAACAAATATAGGCAAAATTTAAATGAAGTAGTGAAACTCGTGGGCCTGAACTGAAACCAAAACCCAATAGATATTTTAACGCCCTCCTACGAGCTCAACATAAGACTTGTTTATAATGTGGAGCTTAGATTTTAGATATGTAGTTGTTGAGGTTGAAGTCCTTTAGTGAATATGCCAGCAATTTGTTCTTCAGAAGTTACATAGTCTACCTGTAATTGGCCTCTCTGTACCTTTTCTCTTACAAAATGAAAGTCCGCTTCTATATGTTTTGTCTTTGCATGTATGAAATACAGGTTAGAGGACAGGTAACAATATAAAAAGGAATATCAGACACAAGCATTCCATGGTTCCATCAAATCCCCCCACCCCAAAATCCAGCCACCCCCTACTCATCTAAATCAATTTAAAAATGAGAGTTACATGGAAAGCTCTTACTGTATTCCACTGCCTGAACTACATTCTCCACCATCCTTGCATGTCCCAAGACTTCCATTCACACCAATGCTTGCAATTGCACCTCGACCAACATGATTTAACAAGTTGATAATGCAGAAGATAAAAAGTAATCTGTAAAAAAGAGAAAACACAGTATACAGAAAATCATATGATGATCTTTTGCTGTAGGAATGTAAATTGTAAGCGTAATAAACAATCATAAGTGGTTTTAATAAAGTATCACAATAAATAGATGATACCACATAAATTAATATATTTAATTCTTTAACAATGAAGATAGCCAACATAACTCAACTACTGTCTTGGCAAGACTTCTATATTCTACTTCTGTAGATGATTTTGAAACTGTTGCTTTTTAACATATCGAGATATTGGATTCTTACCAATAAATATGCAAAAACCTCCAAACGATCTTTTATCAATAGGTGATCCTGTAAAGTCAACATCATTATAAGCATGCAAATCAAGTGAACTAGGTGTAAAAATTAAAGAATCATTAATAGCTTTCCGTTGGACAGCAACCAAATCCTTTTGAACAAGGCATAAATTGGCACACCTAATTTACGCTAAAGGAAATGTTAGGTCAAGATAATATAATATATTGAAGTGCTCTAACTAATTGCCTATATTCGATAGCATCATTGAGTGATATACCCTCTTCTTAGATAGCTTATTGACTCGAGTAAGAGAATTCATAGGTTAAGTTCAACCTTACACAAGACTTGTTTGATATACTAAGATTGATTTAATGCTAGACACTTATTGTTATAAAAAACAGAAACGCCCAGAGAATATGACGAATTACCTAAATTAAGTCTAAATTCTTTATTAAGAATATCAACCACATGCTGAAAGCTTTCTGAATCATTTCTAGTAATTATGATATAATTAACATACATTAAAACATAGATGGAAACATTTTCTTCGTGATAAATGAACAAGGATGTATCAGTCATAGATGTAAAGGAATCAATGTCATGTAATACAGATGTAAATTTTTCATACCACGTGTAGGGAGCTTGATGAAGCCCATAAATTGCTTTTATCATTTGGTACACAATCTAGATGCTTATTATCTATATATCCCAGAGGTTGATGCATGTAAACAACTTCTTTTAATTCCCTACGAAGAAAAGCACATTCCACAACGAATTGTCTTAACTTCCAATTTTTATTTACAGTTATAGATAAAAAAGTGTTTATAATTGTATGTTTTAATATAGGGCTGAAAATTTTAAACATATCAAATCCAAGTTATTGTAGAAACCTCTATAAGACAAGCTTTGTGTCTTATGACAGATCTATCAACATCTTTCTTTAACTTGAATACTAATTTCAATCTATAACATTCATACCTGATTTGTAAGGAACCAATTTCCATGTGCGTTGTTGCAGAAGTCAATTGTATTCATCATCTATTACCTTGCACTATTCTGGAACTCTTTTAGCTTTAGTATATGTTTCCGGTTCAATAAAAGCTTCAGAAGTGGTAGTTAGACAATATTTGAATGTAAAAGCTTTCCTTTTGACAATTCTTGATGTACTTCTAGTTTGCATAAGGTGAGAATTAACAGCAATAATATCTAATTTTGATGTTCTTGATCCGTTGAAGCTTCATCAATATTTGAGACTTCAAATCGAAACATGTTCAGCTTCTTGGTATCATGATTATCTTCCTGTTCCTCACCACCATTATCTTCCTCCTGGAAAACATGATTATCCTCATCATATTACCTGAAATGTTTATATCAGAATCATTTCTGGATTGGGTGATAGGTTTTCTAGCATTTGAAGATCCGTACCAAGCTCCAGCTTCCATACAATTTATGTGATTACGGCTTGATTGTGAACCTTCCTATATGAGCTTATTATAAGAAAATATATCGTCAAAGAATACAACATATCTGAATATATATATTTCTTTGTTTACTGGGTCAAAATATTTATATCCCTTAATTTTATATACTATATTCAAGAAAAATACATTCAACAGATTTATCATCAAGTTTGTTCCTTGCTTATGATTGCAACCAAGGATAACACAAACATCCAAAAGCATGAAGATGACTATAATAAGGTTTTCGTAACAACAGTTTTTCATAAGAAGAGATAGACTTAGTAATAGACATCTTGTTTATTAAATATACAACAGTATGAAATGTTTTAACCAATACTTTTGTAGAAGAGAAGAAAATTTTAATAATGAGAAACCAGTTACAACTAAATGATGATTTTTTTCAGTTATTTTATTTTGTTCAAGAGCATATAGACATGTCACTTGGTGTGAGATACCATTACTCTTCAGGAAAGTAATAAAATTATTAGACATAAATTCTCCTCCTCCATCAGCTCTAATTATTTTAATATTTTTATCAAGCATGTTTTCAGCTAATTTTTTGAAATGAACAAAAATACTAAAAAAATTCATATTTAACATATAAAGTAAAAAAGTCAACTATATCTAGTAAAGTCATTAACAACAACCACATAATATCTGAAACCACTTATAGAACTACATATGGTAGGACCCATACATCACAATCTAAAAGTTCTAAAAGATTTTTAGTAGTTGAGACAAAATTATCAGAAAGATATTTGTGACATTTGTAGACATTACAAGAAGTGCAAACAAGATCATTATTTTGTCTAATGTTTATTAAAGACAAGATTTTATCTTGTATAGCGTCAGATGGGTATCCCAGTTTATGATGCAAAGTATCTCTTAAGATTTTCTTTGTTCCAATGGCTTGTAGAGTTGTAGTTTTGTTGTAGACAATCTGATGGGGTATATGTTGCCTTTAGTCCTTCCTTTGTAGATCTTTATATTGGAGTATTTGTCCTTTGTGACAAAATTGTCATTACCAAAGTTAAAATAAAAATTGTTATCATTAGAAAAAGAATTAACTAATAACAAATTATAAGGTGTTTGAAGATAATATGAAAAAGATCGAAATGACATCCAAGAAAGTAGATGAATTGTAAATTTAAATTGATTAAAAACTTGATGTCCAATTTTACAACAAAAACACAAAATCTTTTCAAACGATTTTTCTATTTATGCACAAAGTAATTACACTACAATATTAGGTATAAAACTTAGAGAATTTTGGACTTCTACCCTTAAATAGAAATCACACTTCAAACTTAAACTTCATTTACACCTTTTGATCTTCAAGAAATTACACTAGAATTGACCTCTAATTTCTTACCAAGTACTTCTTTTCCTTAAGATGCTCGTAGGCCTTCAACTTAATTCCTCAAACTTTAAGCTCTTTCAAGTGTATCTTGTGAAAATTCTAGACTTTATGAATTCTAAAAGCATAGATTTCTGGAATGTGTATTTTGAAGTCATGTCCCAAGCCACAACTAAAAGACTTTATTTGTAATCTTCAAGTGCACATTCATCTACTTCTTACATTTTTCCATGATCTCACGTTCTTTTGAATTTTAAATCACTTCATGTTCTTCATCACCATGATCTCTTATTCTAGATCTACAAGAAACAACCTTATGGAGAATTGTTAGTTTGCATAAGTTGTTGTCTTTCTCGTATAGTTATTTCATTAGCCTTTATGCAAACTAAACTCATATAGTTATTCGTAATTCTTCAAGTTTCTTACTTGCAAAGCATGTGACATAAAAGTTTAACACATAAAATGTTAGTTACATGTAAACTTAAATAGTTATCTAATAAATATGCATAAAACTCGAACAATTATCAAAACTCTTCAACTTTCTTAAGAATGCATAGGTAAATCATATGAAAATTTTAAAATTTTAAAATACACATGAGAAATTATAATCTTACGAGTTTTTATACATAACTCTTTGTATTTTCCTAATATTTAACCTGATAACTAGACAACTTTTTCTAACCTTACAATTATGCTAACTTAAACTCATTTTCATACAAAAGATATAACTTTCATTGTCAAAATTAAATTCCTAGTATAATATAAAATATTATTTAATTTAAACAAATGAAATTCATTTTTAACAAGAGAAAATCCTGTTGATTTAATATTTAAACATTGGCCATTACTGACTTGAAAAGTTTCTTTTCCATTATAAGGTGTTGACATCTATAAATTACTCAAGTTAGGAGTGATATAATTTAATGTTCCTATGTCAGTGTACCGAATAACATCATTTCCAATGTTATTTGCTCCAACTCTAGTTGCAGCCATAGCTTGTAACTTTTCTGGTGGACCCATCACATGCAAGACTCGTTGAATGAACCTTACCTCCTTCAGATGTTCTGATTGGACCTTCTGTGCTTCCTTTGATAGGTGTGCATCTAAATTCTAGTGTGCTTGGACTTTATGGTTGAACGAGATTAAAAGACTCAAGCTCCCTGCTGCTTCATCTGTTTGAGGTTGGTGATGGTTTGGTGGATGTAAGGTCTCCTAGAGAGAAGACTCTAGTTACTGACGATCGTGTTACTAGAGGGATTTCATCAGAGGGGACTGATTTATCTATGAATATTTCAACCTCCCATGAGTATGTGGCAAAGGCTGAGGAGGATAGCAAGGACGAGCTTGATGGTTCAGTAGGTGGTTTGAGAGATTATTCATTAGGTGTTGACACCTCAACAAGTACCAAACGACAACCCTCCATTCATCCTAAAGGCTATGAGTTACGTAATTAGGCCAAATGTCGATTTTCCAACTCCATCAATGGCTTGGCGAATCTCACAATCTAATATGGTGTACTTCTTCCCTTTTCATTTTTGTTCATCAATGATTAATTCCTTAATTTAGAATTGAAAGGGCCTTGATAATATGACCACTACTCGACACCTACAAGACCTCCTGAGCAGGAACAAACTTAATCTTTGTTTCCTACAAGAATCATTCATTGAAACTCCTAAGACGACGTCGGTGGCACTTTCTATTTACTTATCAAATCTTTATACTATTAACTCTAAAATTTGAATTTTTTGGAATGATGTTATCTCTATCTATGATTTTATTTATCATGATCAAGTTATTTCCTTTACTATTGATGACTCTTCCCATAAGGCTTCTTGGTACACTTAGTTTATGCGACTTGTTCCAAGATGGCTAGACAAAGCTAATAGGAGCATATTTTACATCTTCACTTAACCTGTGATTCCTTCCCTTGGATTGGGGGACAGGGATTTTAATGTCATTCGCCGTACAAAGGACTCTTCTTCAAGGGTGATTGACGACATAGGTGGCATGCTTGGGTTTAATGATTTCATCGATAATTATGCTTTGATCGAGTTGCAGCACATTGATAATGTTCGTACTTGGTGTAACAATTGACTAGGGCCTGCTAGGTAATATCATAGACTTGACAAGGTTCTTCTAAACAATAATATGGTTAATTCAATTGATATCATTGTTGATTATGTGTGCAGTGAGTTTAGTTTTACGTTAACAGAGTTGTATTACTCTTGTTATTGTAACTTTTATACAAGGAATTATTGTTCTTGCTAAACAACACATTTAACTTCTACTTATTTCTAGGTTTTGAGAATCAATAGTAGGAGAGATTTATATAATGTAATATAATATAATATTATTGACGATAAAAAAAGAAATTAATTAATAAAATAATGTAAAAAATCAAAATAAAAGGAAGCTTTAAGAAAAGGGGAGGTTTCGCCTGCGTAATGCTGCCTCGCCACATGCCGCGTCCACTCCCATTGCTGCTGCATGTCGGTCCACCGCTCATTGCCCACACGCACCGTTGCTATCGCCTGCTGGTCCACCGCGTCCACCCGCACTCCACCGCTAGCCACCCCCATGCACTACTCGCCGCCCACGTAACGCTGCTGCTAATGTGCCCACGTCGCACGTAGCCACTTCTCCCATGATGTTGCATTGTCGCTCTCTCCACGGTCATCACGCGTCATGGCTTCGGCTGTAAAAGCTTCGATCGACACAGATGCATAGCTTCACCCCAGCCTTGTGGCAAAACTCTCCATAGAAAGAAGAAAAAAAAAACAGCCAACAACTTGATCGAACCAAGGATCCCCCAAACCAACGCACCAGTAGCCAACGATTAGAAGACAGACAAACGACCTCCACGCTCAAGCGAACTACAAGGAAAGAGGAGTCAAGCAACAGGAAGAAGAATGAAGGAGAAGGTGGGTTCTCGTAATAACAAGTTGTGCTTTTTGCTTCTTCCCAAATTGAATAATCACACAGTTACAAGCCCTAAGCTGCACAAGATCAAAAGAAGGCACCGCCACCTGGACTCGTCAAAGATTCATCGACTTCAATTATGTCGGTCGAGTCCATATACGCTATCCCTCGTATATTTGTGTACACGGACTATTCCATTTAAGCTTGGTCGAAGGTTTTTTATTCTTTTTAGGAAAAGCTGGAATGGGCCATAGATCCACATGAATTGCAATGTGGGCCATTTTATCCAAACCCAATCGAATGTCCTATTTTAGTAGAAGAAGCTGGAGTGGGCCCTTGTAATGCAGGCCCAACAAAACTCTTGCAGACCCATAGTCATATATCTCTCCTCTCTTTTTATCCTTCATCAACGCTACTTTTCTATATTATTATTATATTTTATCTTTCTTTTTCTTTTGTTATTATTCTTCTTCTTCGTCCCTTGATTTTCCTTTGCAAATATCATTGGAATTGGAATGAGCAATCAAACGAACGAGGCATATATGTGTAGATGCCCAGCCTCAACCACATCAAGCGGGTAAACAACGTGAGGATGGCACACATGCAAGTTGTGACGATCGCTTCAAGGCTACGTCTAAAAACAATTCCAAAGATAAACTTCAAAAACGAAAATTGTAAAGTTCTGTACGTAAAACAATGTAACAATTATAAATGTTTTTAGGATAGTTGAAAGTTAATGGAGACAATTCCTAAAATTTACGTATTCATCTGAGAATATCTTTGACTAAAAAATAATAATTTTATTGATAATTCATATTTAATACATTTATGATCATTATTAAATTAAATTTATTTATGGCTATTTATGATATGATTTTTCTGTGGCAGGCGTTTTCGTCATTTTCTACGTTCAACCCTTGAACATCGTGCACCGCCATGGCAAACCCAACACTCGATCGTGAGACATGTGTTACAGCCAATGAACTTCAGCATTAATTTACCGTACACTAATTTACCGTTTCTTCAAGAAACAAAGATCGACAGCGACGTGACAAGACATGCGATCGACGTGGCGACCACCCAAGGTACCGACGTGGATGATTGGGGCCGAAACGTCATCGTTTTTTCCTTCCTCTTCGTATTTTCAAGCCGACGGACGAAAGGAACCGCTACAGCCGCCCCCCCCCCACCTCGCATCGAAAGCTTTTTTCGCGTTCGTAATCATAAGTAAACCAATTAAAATCTTGTAGTTGTCCATAATGCATCGAAGGCTTTTTCGGTTGTCTGGTTTCAAGTAAAATAAGATAAATAAAAAGTGAAAATATAATATTCTTTAAATTCTTTTAAAAATATATCATATTTTTCTAATATTTTGAAAAGGTATCGTCCTTTTTCCACTTATGGCTTGGATGAGATTTTAAGGGGATAAAATTTAACAAAACCGTGATTTTGTGTTTGATTTTAAGAAGATGGTGAAAATTGTGAGATTGAAATAATCGTACAAAATTCGTTTTGAATCTTTATCACTTTTGTCTCAAATTAACCATTACATTTCATGGAGAGAAAGAAAATCATGCATGATTGATAAAATCAGTCAAAATCAAACTTTTTTTATTATGTGATTTTATAAAAGATGAATAATCGAAATATTTTGCATAATCTTCAAGATTCCTGTCGTATCAATGAATTTATGTCACACACACACACACTCTCTCTCTCTCTCTCTGACTTTCTCTCCACTTCTGTATATCTCCTCTTCTTAAGTTTCAGGCGCTGAATTTATTTCACAGTTTTTTATGTTTATAAATGAAGGTAGAAGTGGCAAGTCACGCCTCTTCCATCCAACCACTCGTTTAAGTTTTTTTTAATACATAATATCTACTTCACCAAATCTAGAATTCACCAGATTCAGCTACGAAAGTCCGGAACCTCTTGGACAAAAACACACAAGTCCGAGATGAACTTTCGGACTAAAGTTCGAAATTACCCGGACCCACAAAATCGGGCAACAATTCCATAAACTGGTCGCCTATTTTACATTTTTTTTGTTTTAATCATCACATAAATAGTCATTCGGCAAAACAAAATTAAAGAAGAAATAATTTTGTTTTCCATCCTTATATTAATATCGATCCCTGATAGATGGTAGAATAGCTTCTTCCTTTTTTTCACAAGAAAGTACTTAATTTGTTAGTACAATATTGAATAAGTTAAAATGAACATGTAGTACAATATTGAAATTCCTGACTTCAAATTAATATACATATATATATATCATCCCTACAAAACTTATACTTTTGAGAGATGCAGAATTGGGCTCCGCATCGTGATCATGAAGACATTGAAAACTTAATTTTCCATACAGAATGATAAAGAATGTTAGATTTTTAGCTTACTTCAAGCGCAATATTCTTATTTTTACTTTAGAGTATATATGTTCTTTTAGACTATACAATCAAAAGAAAAAGAGAGAGAGAGAGAGAGATCATGTGCTTGTTGTCGTGCTCGATCAAAGAACAATTTTAGAAAGTATATATATACAAATAATGTGTTCAGGCCTCAGCATTGAAAACCAATATTGTACATTATATGTACTGTGAGGAAAATATTCTAATATACATATACAAGTAAAATGGACTGCACCTTGTAATTAATTAAAAATGAAAATAAACATCTGAGGGAAAGAGAAAAGAGAGAGAGAGAGAGGTCCACAAACACGGCTATGACGTGAACTTGAACATCGCATCGAGCCTTAAAAATGGAGGGTATTTATGTACCGCATCTTAAATATTTGTGGACTAGAGAATTTTCAAATAATTCAGAACCTCATTTTCTTGAATTTATTTAAAAGGTAGGTGTACAGGAAAGAATATACATCGATGCATGCATGTATCGTAGCTAGCGAAAATGGACCACTCTTCTATTTTACACGACAAGGGCCTTGTATTAACATGTGGAGCTCAAAAGTCTTCTTTTAATAGACAATGCTCGGTGCCTGTTGGTGACTTGGTACGTTAAATATGTCTTCCTCCATACAACGAATGATTACCCCTCTGTGTTCTTTTTCTTTCCAGGAACAAGAGTCTCAAGGCTTTCCAAAGTAATTAAATGGAGCTAAAAGAGACTCATTAATGTGTACATTTCCTTGAGAAATTTTAAAAAAAAAAGAAAAAAAGAGAGATAAAAGGGAAGAAGAATTCTCCACCTTTCCTTGCAAGTAACGGCACAAGCACGTACATGACGATGGATGGAAGTTATTCCAACCCCTCACAAGTGGCCACCAACATGCCCTCCATGAGTACACGATATTCCATATATGCCTGAATGATAAACAAAGCTTCGTCACGAATTTCTTTGATTTTGAACTTCTTGAGGATTCATAACGTGCAAGAGAAATCTTAACGTCGAAAAAAAAAAAATGCGTGGCGTAAGATTAATTATACTTATACTTTTATTTCCAGTTATTTTAAAAATTAATTATGCAATTAGTTAATTATAGTATAACCTATTGCATATTGAAATTTCAAATTTATCTAAGTTATAGTCATTAAGAATTTTTATTCAAAATCTAGTGATAGAGATTTACCAATGCTAAGACATTTAGATCAAGAGCCAAAGCTTATTCGATTTAAATAAAATTTGTTTACCATTATTTTTTTTAATCCTTTCATGTATTTACGGCGGATGGAAGGAAAGACATTCCTGAGAAAATAGCCTTCCAGAAAAGAAATTTCTCGGCCCTCACCAACGATAAATTGGGAAAACAAAATGTTGTACGCCTCCGTTGGATGTCAAGCCCAAGGACTGCCCTGAGGCAACCAATTGTATTTTAAGGCATACTCCCAACCACCGTAAAGATGCATTTGTCTTATCGATGACTTTGTTAGTGTTTCTCACGTGATCCACCGAAAGCATCGTCATTTACCTTACACTCGTCTAGGAAAAATCATCCTCAGATCAATTATTATTAGTTCTGCCAGACGAGATTGCCGAAGGAATCCTATCGCAAGTGTAACACAACCTTGGCCGGCTTTTATTTTATTCTACAATGCGCGTACATTGACATTAGCGGCGTTGCATATGAATAATGTAAAGACTGACAGCTGAAAATTTTTTATCGAGAGCGGAATTGATTGTTCGATTAAGATGGTACTGTCACTATCAAAAATAAATCAAAATTGCTGAAACCAGGGACGTTTGATTCCATGTATACCATTAGATCCAAGGCATGTAGCCATGTGTTAGCGACCGTACAGTAAAATGAATTGATAATTCTTTCCACTTTGATGTAAGATGAAGGAAAACAAATGAGAACCAATTGAAAAATCAAAAATCATTTCAAAAAAAGAAAAAACTCGTATATGTGATAAGCGTTTCTAACCATGACATCGGGAATGTTTACTAAAAATATCTTTTGCGAAATGCGTTTGTTGTTGCATACGAGAACAGATAGAAAATTGATGGGCTATTACTATTAATTCCCAAGAAGATAGTCACCAGAGAAATATTTTAAAAAGAATAAATTGAATGGAATTAGTAAAATCAAATAATAAAAAATTGAAAACCAGGAATGATTTGTAAAATTCCGCCGTCAACTCGCCTCTGTAGGCCGGTCCTCTCCGCTGCCAACCTGTTCACGCGTTTCTCATCCTCCCGGGTTTATAAATTCGCCCCAAGCACCGCTCTTCCCCTTCCTTCCTTAGCAGGAGTACACGTCTGCCACAGCCTTCCGTACACAACCCAGATCTCCACATCCAGTCTCCGAGCGGAAGAGAAGTGGAAGGATAACGATGAGGACTCTGGAGGACGAGCTCTTCCCCTCCACGCCTGGGAAGGTGAAGATCGACCGGACCCATACCATCAACCGCCAGTTGCATCGCTGCTTCGCGTCCACCTCCACCATGTTCCTTTGGGCCCTCTTCCTCGTCGCCCTCACCGCCTCCTACCTCTCCTTCAAGTCCTTCGTCGACACCGGCTCCCGCTACTTCTCCGCCTCCTGGGGCGGCATTAAATGGGAGAAGCAGGTCCATTCCTCCGCCCTCGTCCGCCGCGAATCCGGCTTCTCCGTCCTCGTCACCGGCGCGGCAGGGTTCGTTGGTACCCACGTATCCCTTGCCCTCAAGAAGCGGGGTGATGGCGTCGTCGGGATCGACAACTTCAACTCCTACTACGACCCCTCCCTCAAGAGGTCCCGCAGGACATTGCTCGCCTCCCACGGGGTGTTCGTCGTCGAGGGGGACGTCAACGACCAAAGCTTGCTGGCCAAGCTTTTCGACGTTGTGCCGTTCACGCATGTTATGCACCTTGCCGCACAGGCTGGTGTCAGGTACGCCATGGAGAATCCTTCGTCGTACGTCCATAGCAACATCGCCGGCCTCGTCAATCTGCTTGAGGCTTGCAAGGGCGCCAACCCCCAGCCTGCCATCGTCTGGGCCTCCTCCAGCTCCGTCTACGGCCTCAACGAGAAGGTCAGAAAACTCAACAAACATTCCGCCTCCTCCTCGACGTGACTTCATTTTTCAAGCTGAATTAGAAGATTGCTTAATGTTGCTCAAATCGTTGATTGTGTGGTGGCCCTTTTCTTCTGCAGGTGCCGTTCTCGGAGACGGACCAGACAGACCGGCCGGCTAGCCTCTACGCGGCGACCAAGAAGGCCGGGGAAGAGATAACCCATACCTACAACCACATCTACGGCCTCTCGATCACCGGCCTCCGCTTCTTCACCGTCTACGGTCCATGGGGTAGACCGGACATGGCCTACTTCTCCTTCACCCGCAACATTCTCCAGGGAAAGCCCATTACCGTCTACCGTGGCAAAGACCACGTGGACCTGGCGAGGGACTTCACCTACATCGACGACATCGTCAAGGGCTGTCTCGGAGCGCTGGACACGGCCAGTCGGAGCACGGGGAGCGGCGGGAAGAAGAGAGGCCCAGCGCCGTACAGGATATTCAACCTGGGCAACACGCAACCGGTGACGGTGCCGACATTGGTCTCCATACTGGAGAGGCAATTAAGGACGAAGGCGCAGAAGAACTGGGTGGAGATGCCGGGGAACGGGGACGTGCCCTTCACGCACGCCAACATCACCGCAGCTAGGAAGGAGTTGGGGTACAAGCCCGCCACCGATCTGCAGTCCGGCTTGAGGAAGTTCGTCAAGTGGTATCTCGGGTATTATGGCTACAACTCCAAGCTCGGGAGGAAGAATTGATGACGGCCCTTTACTTCAACAAGATCTTCTCGCTTTTTTTAAGAGCATTCCCCTTTTTTACCCCCAAAAAAAACACAAACATACGGATTACCCGGCGAGGAGGAAGGAGAACAATGAACAATTTTTATGACCTTCTATGCATTTTCTCCTCAATGTGTATAAAAATTTGTGGCCGGAAGGCAGGCATGCACGAATCGTAGAAATGAAACCACGACTGGAATACGGCACCGCCCTTTTCTCCGGCGGGATGAGACGAACAGCTGGTGATCAAAGGATTAACGGCAGTGGGGATAGGACCCACGCCACCAGGGCTCGCTCGGATTCGATCGGGCCGATGGCCATGGCTCACGTGGGTTCCAGCTGGAGGTGGGGATGGTCGGCAGCATCTCTGCCTCCCGGCGTCTGTCCCCTGTCTTGCATTTGCTTATTGCCGGGAAGTAATCGATCGGTGGCAGAAGCTGTCGGGGGACGGGAAATGGATATCTTCAACAAAAACGAAAAAGAAATGGTGGCGTGTTTGGGGTGACGACTCTGTTGGAGCTCGCCAGTGGTTTTTGCTTTCCGCTCCGGTGTTGGTCCGGTTGCGTTCGCTGCATGTGCCCGAGGGATTTGATTCGGAAGTAACGGATCATTTCGATTCCGTCTTCACGGCTTACCCACGGAAAAGGTTGTCTCTTTAGTAGAACCCCAGTCCAAGCTCGGAGTTTAGCAAAGTTTCTTCGATGATGCATTAGTTTATTATTACGGTAGAACCTTTTTGGTATAATCAAGTTAAAGTTTGCATTTTTCCTTTTCGTAAAAAGGTAAATGCAAATAGAAATTAAAGGGTCATTTGGGAACCCGCAACTGAGGAAAAGTTTTAGGGAGTTTTAACGAGTATTTGGGTAGGCATGAACCAAAGATCGAAAGGCCCCAAGGGTAAAAAAAAGAAAAGAAGAAGAAACATTTATCGGAAAACAGGGTTAACGACAAAATGACATCTGATTAAACTATTGCACAACAGTAGTCCATAAGTACAATCCGGTAAACACAGCTCATTCCCACTAAACCACGTGTTAGAAGAGAAGAAAAAGGCCGACACCACAAGGGCCCAACCACAGTATCCACTTGGAATCAAAGCAAAGCTATCACACGCTCTCTAGCTCACGCCTAACCAGGTCCTACCTTGGGATCTAATATCCACAAAAAGAAAATTTGATAATCATGAACCACTGTCCACTAAGTGTTCCTTAATCATCAAAAGGAAACCGTGTGTATGTATATATATCAAGTCTACTATGATTTCATCTTTGGAGGGTCTACCACGATTTCATTCCTTCGTAACTGGATATATGTATCAATTGAGTAGAGTGGGCCGGGCCATGCCAGACTGTCTTTTGATCGATCTAAGCGATCTTGACATGGCCCAACCACATACTGCATGCCAACACAACAAGGATGGGCTGGCCCAATTTCATTACTGGATGCCAACTGATATATAGCCCAATTATATTAATAGTAAGTGCAACGTGGGCGACAGAGGGGCAGAGTTGGTGTGTAGGTTGTTGTCACGGGCCCATCCGAGCTGTACCGGTCTTCGGCGTGGTTCGGACGTGGGTTGAACTTGGTTAGGGAGGGCAATGTTTAAAATAAAAAAATTTCAGGTAATATGGTGAGATTCTAACACATGATCTTTAAGGAATCTCGACATTATATTATCATTCATCTACATTTAAATTATTGCTCAAAGATATAAAAAAATATTGATCATCATTCGTTACATCAGAAAAAATAATTATTTTGAGTCATAGAAAAGGTACAACATTTATAAAAAAAATCACGTAAGATAAGTAGAAATTACTTTACACGATTTACACTTACAATTAAAAAACTACATTTAATTTTAGGTTAAAATATTCATATTGACATAATCATCCATTTAATTATCACATTATTATTATACATGTTGTGGAACAAACTTTCAATCCTCAACACACATAATATCATTATTTAATCGAAAATTTCTTTTATCTTAGATGTTTCCACTCATGTTAAATATTTATTTACAAGTCATAAAAGACACTAGAATAGCTAATAGATCTCTAGCAAGTAAAGATAAAACGAGAAGTGTCAAATTTTGTTTTTTTTTCCATCAATGGATAATATCAAATTTATTAATGTAATGATATTCACTTCATAAATACTGATGATACAATTAAAAGTATTTAATTCTTGTTTATACATTGCAGTGTTTTGTGATAGATATTCTTCTCCATCTTCTAATAGTTTCTAAAGTGATATCATCTTTGATGTGATGACGATGAGCATGCTTATAAGCATATAAATATTCTAATCTCCCATCATCATGCATAACTTGATCGAATGAATGCAAAAGGGTCATCTCAAAATTAAATGTAAATTTTTTTATAAATAATGTACTTTATCTATGATTCATAAAATTAATAAATATAATTATCATTCTTCATCTAATAAATGTTGAGTAATATTTTTTGATGTCTTTAAACAACGACTTGAATGTGGATCGAACACGGAGACTGCAACTTCCCTTTCTCTTCTGTGCGTGCGCGAGACTTGAATGCCAGTCCAGCTGGTGTGGCCCACCAGTTTGAGTCTCACCCCTTGCGCCCTCTTCCATTAATCTTCTCCCATGTGTCTCTCACCTGCTTGTCCAATTCTCGGCCTGCTTCCATGGCCCACTTCGACCAGCCACTCGCCTCCTTGGTCATACTGGGGTAAAGAATATGATTGTCTCTTGGTTATCCAACTCTATGTGCCTATTCTCATTCAAAGTACGTGTCCCGTGTTATGTATAACCGTGCCATTGATATTTGAAATGATCTCTTTGAAAGGTTTTTTCAAACCAATGGCCCTGGAGTGGAGTGGTCTTTCATGTTAAGAAAGCCACAGTTGATCTTACATACGATGGCAAGTCTGTTACTATCTATTTTGCTCATTTGAAGAGTCTATCTATAGGATGATGCTTTTGTGATAACCAAGGCTTTTAAACCAAATCTGGAGTTAAACTTAGCTACAAGGCCATTGATGATGATCTTCTTCTATAGCTTCCCTGGTTTGAAGAAAAAGTTAAATACCTTTTAACGACAAAATTTTGAAAAGACTTTTACTATATTTTAATTAGATTTGAATTTATGAGTCGATTAACTGTACGTAATATGTTTTCCTATATATGGTATGCAGTACCTCAAAATTATCAGAGATTGTTTTTTCAATAGATAATAGATTCATATTTCTATCATATAAAATTTTATTTAGATCTGTCGTATTAGTCCACTTGTTTTCGACATTGCAGGCGAACAATTAATTAATTAAGAGCCATATATTGTCTCGTGTATTCCACTTATTTTCATTTAATTAGTTTTACACGGTACTTTCTTAATGACTCCCAACTACCCCAGTCTTTTAGGGAGGTGGTGGCATCATCAGTTTTCTAGGCTAACCCCTGCCCGACCCTGACCCTGCTCCGGACCCGGCAGACGAACCACCTGAACCGCCAGACCCGGCAGACGAACCAGCACTTGAACCGGCACCCGATCTTCGAGAGCCGACGGACGACCCAGCTCCTGAACCAGCCCTGGATCCTCTCGAACCGGTAGATGAAGCCGCACCGGAGCCGGCACTAGAGCCGGAGCGGGAGCACGACGCGGAGCCCGAACCGGATCCCGACCCGGATCCTCTATGCTTCACGCCGACACCGACGCTTGCCCCGGCTTTCACGTGCACACCACCTTTCCCCACCTCCACGCAGACGCCCACGCCGATGCCGACGCCGGCCCCGACATGGCCGGTCCCCGACCCGGAACCGGAGCCCGACGCCGAAACGGGACCGGAGCGGGACTTGGACTTCGAGCCCGACCTTGATATGGTGATTCCTCCCTTGCCAAATCCGATCCCGATCCCACGTCCGAACGCGAAGCCGAGGTCCTTCCTTGCGTATCTCCGGCACTCAACCAACAGGCCAGAGGAGACGAGCACAAGGAAAACGAGTAGCATTTCTCTCCATGCATAACCCATCGGTCTCAGCTCCGAACCAATTAGATCGAGTAGAATACTCTTGCTGTCGACGGACGTTTGCAGATTTAATTGGGAGGGAGGTGTGGTTATAAGACAGAGCGAGGAAGACGTATATATAGCAAGCTGATGATCGAAAAACAGCATGGCCATGTTTGAAATGGGTTCCCATTGGATTATTGAATACTGCGTGTTAGCTAGTGTGTGAACTGGACTTACCAAATTACGCATGTAGTGGAAGTTTTGAGTGGGTGGGTGGGTGCATGTTATCTCTGATCGATATATATGTATCTTAGTCGATAGTCGACCTTCGAAAAGTTCCATTTGGAAGGAAATTTATCAGATATACATATATCTATTAAATTACTGGAAGGTTGACGGGACCATGCATGTCTACTTCACGTCTTATAGAGCTGATGGTATATATTCCTGCAGCATGCATCATTAAAGGAGAAGAAGACTGCTGATCGACTAGTGGTGGTACCAAGTATTAATTAGTGAGCTTCTCAGTTCTGTGCATTATCAAAGAGGATGTTAATTGACGACTGGGCCATATATTAGTTGATTAGGTTTTCAGTATTTAAGTTTTAAGAGAAATTATGAATATCATTACTGGTGATCAATGGAAGGCTTCAAAACCAGTCATCGTTGAAACTTCAGTTCCCATGTACTTGAGGCGAATAGTCCATTAACACGGCTAGTTTTGTCACAGTTCACCAATCAGTCAATGTTCTTTTCTTCTTTGTCACCGAGAAAAAGTGTGAAGTCATCGCCGCCTCCTGTGTAGGATGATAGCAGCTGCCAAAACTTGACCACAGGTCAGGAGTAGACTTTTACTCATCTTTTTCGTTTAAGTGTGACAAAATACTATATCTTAAAAATATATATATATATATATATATATGATAAATCTATTTATTTATTGTCAATTAATTTTGAGATAAAATATTTAATGTATTATCAGAGTTGATTTGTAGACATCTATTAATAAAACATATAAGTTAAAAATGAAGGAGAATGTGAAAAGTTTTATATCCATAAGCGTAGGAATGAAATTTAGTTTAATATATTAAGTAATTTTAAGATAAAATATTTCACATTTAGTACATGCATATCTCCATTATTCATCGTATTATATTGAATCCCACCCGTTGCTCTCCGATAATTTCCGATCTTCTCCACCTTTATTCCTTTCACCACCAATTAAAGCCAGCGGGAAGCAGCAAACTTTAGTGAAGCCGACAGCAAATGGTATGAATGCAGGAAAACGTATCTAGGGAAGTTTTTCATTCGTTTTCTCCCGAAAGCTAGATTCGATTGAAATACTTGATTGACTACAGGCTAAATATTAATATTATTTTAAGCGGCCGAGCTTGAGCATAAAAGAAAATATTGGCCACTTTGATTAATTTAATACTTTATATGGGCCACATCTTAATCATCTCTAACTAGCTGACCGGTCATAACGATTCCCTGCCAAGATTCGAATTGTAATGTATTTTAAAAAGTAATATGATCTGTCACGTCTTTTATATATATTTATCAATAAGATAGAAATGCAGACTTTATTTCACATGTAGCTAGATATCTGTCGTAGAAATTAATATCGATAAATTTCCATTAATGTGGGATGTATGGTTAATCTCACCGTTTCCTATTCCATGGAAAAATTGGAAGATGTTCTGGAAGACGTCTGCATGAAAATTTTGTTTTACGTAGTCGCCACCTTGTCAATTTTTTGTTTTTACAAATAAAATCTAATTATTATGTTATTAAATAATCTATATGATAATCTAGCTACTCTGTGGTAAAGTTTCGTCTAATTAATAAAATAAAGTCAAAGTAAGATGTAGACTTAGGTACGCTGCCTTTCAATCACGCTAATTTTAGCAGAAGCCATTGTTCCCAGTGGTGCCACCTTGTCATCGTTGTATCTTAACGTGCGAACGTAGAAATAACTATATATACAAATTTTAAGATTATACGATAAAAAATGTTAAATAAATTAAATGAGTGTTGGTTTTTGGTCTAAAAGTCTTAAAAATAACTAATGTTTGTTCAATTTCAACCATTGAATTCTAAATTAAAAAAATCTTAAAGAATATAACTTTAGATTAAGTTTAAATTTTAGCACAATAGATGATGATGATGATTATATATATATGTGTGTGTGTGTGTGTGAATGTGTTAACTAATTAAATAATTATATTTTAATTTTCATGCTAAGGAGTACTGAAAGTGTGATAATATATATATATATGTGTGTGTGTTTGAAATTGTTGTGAAATTATGGAAAAGTGTATGCACGAGCCATTGTTTACATCATAGCTAGCTTTTGGATGTAAATACTCAAGAAGCAAGCTTCAGTAGCTAGCAGATGTTGTGGCTTGAGTGGTTATCTGCATTTCTTTCTATTTATATCGTGATATTGTCATCTTATTGTTTGGTGTTTAGTTATGCATTTTATTTTATTGGACAGTTAAGATTATATTTGGTAATCACCTTTCCTTGTGATTGTTTTAAATGTAGACCTTAAGGCGTGACTTGGTTGTAGGGTGTGCGTAGGCGAGGAGCGCATGGTTAGCCTGGTCACGTGGTTCTCGCGAGCATGTTATAGCATGAGTTCGGACTGTTATTTTTTGTGTTGCTAGATATATGTATGTGTATATATTTGTGAGATGTACATGTGCGTATGTTTTAGCTTGGTTAAAAATCAGACTGAAATTTCTAAGTTTATGATTTAGTTTATTTAACTGTACGTTTAGTTTTATTTTATTAAACCTGTTATAGATACCAAATTTAGCAAAAATTAAGGGGGAGATTTTCACATTTTGATTTTTTTTTTATATAAAATGTAATTTTTTTTTACAGTAATTATAATTTTTCAACGTCCCACGCCTAATGAAGTCATTTCCTTCCGAAAAGGACACCTCACCTCACCTCACCTCACCTCACTTGCAGGAAAAGAACTTGAGAAAAACTTATATGGAAAAATTAAGCGTATTTATTGTAATCTAAGGAAGAAAGGTTTCGGTAGAAATATACTTCATCTCCTCTCCGTATATATTATCGTTTTAACAACGACAACGAAACCTTATGAAAGTGGGTATAATTGACATCTTCTACCCTTCTCTTCCATTTCTTTTTAATATATGTTGCACAGCGTTATGAAGTTTAAGTAGTTGAGCTATTGAGATCGACGCAAACTAATCATAATATACTAGTGGCCAGCAACGTAATCTTAATTTTCATAACAAATTAATCAAAAACACTTCCTTCTTGTGTCAGCTTATTTTCCTCCATGATTTGGGGGAGGAGAAACTTATTTTACTCATTGCCAAAGATTCAAGCTTGTGATACACGTAATATTTTCCACCGTTCCTTCCTACCATACAATTTTCTCAGTAAATATTTATTGAGTTTACAAATTGATTATATGATTTGTAACCGAGGTTGGATTAGTACGCCGTTCTGTGGTTAACCCTGACCAGACCCTGAGCCAGCACCCGATCCCGCGGACGCGCCACCTCCCGGACCACCGGAGCCAGCAGACGAACCCGCACCTGAACCGGCGCCGGACCCACCCGAACCGACCGATGAACCAGCTCCTGAACCGGCCCTGGACCCTCCAGACCCGGTAGACGAGCCCGCACCGTAACCGGCGCTAGAGCCCGACGGCGAGCATGAGGCCGAACCCGAACCAGAACCCGAGCCGGAGCCACCGCCCATGATGCCACCCGCGGAACCGGCACCAAGTCCCACATGGAGGCCACCTCTCCCCACATCAACGCACCCGCCGACGCCGAGGCCGACACCTGTCCCGACGGTGCCTGTCCCGGAGCCAGAACCAGAGCCTGACGAAGAAACGGGGCCGGAACCGGAAGTTTGGCCAGAGCCTGAGCTGGAAATGATGGTTCCTCCGTTGCCGGACCCGATACCAACCCCACGTCCGAAAGCCAGGCCGAGATCCTTCCTTGCGTGTCTTCCACTTTCCGCTAACAAACTAGAGTAGACGAGCACTAGGAGAGCAAGGATGACAACTGCTTCCCTCCTCCTCGCACAACCCATCTCAGCCATGCATAAAACTAACAGCCAAGCCTTGGATGGTGTTTAGTTGCTCCGCGGATTTGAGAGGGCAGTGTGTTGAAGAGAACTGAAGGAAGACAACGTCTATATATAATTGACGATGCGCGTAAGAAGCAAGCGGGTGGAAATGGGTTCCTGTAGAATGATTGTTCAAAATAATTAAAGGGTGAACAGGAAGGTCTGGCGTGCAGTGGACATCCCCGTGAGTGCAGTGCGTGGGTCAGCGTCGCACTCATCTCTTGTCGATAATGTAACGATTTATATGTTTAAAAAGTAAAGAATGCTGATAAAAATTATAAACATACTCGTCTTTGTTCGGGGACTGCATTGCCACAGTAACCTGTCTCTGCTTTTTCTATCTTGTTCGACACTACTATGGACCACGCCGAACATCCAAAGGAAGGACGAGGTCCCGCGGTAATCCCACATTTGTCACATGCAAGCCCACGGAATATTACTTGCGTCTTGCGCTGGTGAGAATGATTTGACCGCCAGCTGACGCCAATCTTCCGCTCGCGCTATGCATGGGCTGCCATTCCGTGGATTCCAGCCTATGAAAACCCCCCTCGATCGACAAAATCACCCAGCCGGATCGGATGCAATCTTTTCCACGTAAAGATTATTAACAAATGGGTTTACTTGCTAATCCAACTTTTAATTAGCTGCTAATCCATGTACAATATGTACTTACTAAATTAATTTTGGAAATAAAATTAAGGTTACATCCGCCTCGTTAATTTACAGACGACTTAATACCAAGGGAGATCATCTCCTATATATAAGAAGATTATATATATATCTGCCTACTTTCAAGCCCTGCGTTCCTGATCAGGTAATATATATACCACCTATTAAAAATACATCCGTATCACATGTATCGTCTATATTTCGACGATGATGATGGTATATCTCCTCCTTAATTGTAACCTGTCAATGTACTGGTAGGTAGATAGACCAAAAACTGGCGTGGCAATTCGCGGTCGACGCACGAGAATCGATCGATGACGTATTTCACCGGGAAACGATGGTCATGTCGCCACACACAACTTGATTGTCGGCTTCCTCCGCTTCCTCTGTTGTATCATTTCACAATTTACGGAGAAGCTTCAAACTTCAAAGGTGAAGTCTGAGGGAAAGACAAAAATAGGCAGCAGACACGTTTGACCCAAATAGTTACCAGCCATTGCCGAAAGAAGCCACCATATATATACCAGTACAACTACATTATACTACTTTATATTTTAATTTGATCAACAAACACCAGATGATAATGTACACATTGATGGCTGTCGCTAGATTAAAATAGTAAATACCTAGAAAGTGTTGAAAAGTTTTAGAAAGTAATGAAAAATAAAGTTGTAAAAAGTAACAAAAAAATCATCAAAAAAAAATATAGGTATTTGTGTATCGGTCAAAAAGTAACGAAAAATAAAAGAATATAATAAAATATAAATAAATAATATAAAAATATTTATATACATCTCAAGTTTATGAAAAAATTAATAATATTTATATTCTTTGTAATAATAATATATTATACGTTAAGTTTCTTCTTATATAGATAGTATCATCTCATTACAGATGTTATTAGCTATTTATTTCTTTTGTTTAATCCACATTGATAACCGCATTGGAAGATTCCACTCCACACCTTATAACGTTAAAATCATGTCTAATCAACCAAGGTAGACCGTTAACAACTGAATTAACCATCTTGACTCGGTATGGAAGTTCTCTTTTGTCTACCATTCTGCAAGCTACATAGGGTGTGTTAGTGCATGACGGAAAATTCTGACGGAAAGGAAAAGGAAAATTCTGACGGAAAGGAAATGGAAAATTTGTAACGGAAAGGAAAAGGAAAATTTTGAGAGGGGTTTAGTGCAGGACGGAAAATTCTGATGAAAATTCTGACAAAAGTTTATTACAACTAATATTCGAAAAATACAAATACATCTTAATTGAAATATTACAATACGAAATAATATCATCTAGTTCTTCCATCCCACATTGCCATCATCATATCTTCTTGCATCTTATCTATCATTTCTTTTCTTTGTTCTTGAGTCATTCGAACCTGAGCATTGCTTTCTATATGTATCTCTCCCATTGGTTGTATGTCATTAATAATATTTAACTCTTCCAACTCATCTAACAGGTCCTCAAGTAAATCTTCCTTATCAGTCTTACGAATTCCGTCAGGCACGAGAGAGGGAGAAAAATTTTCTGAACGGGGGCGATCGGAAATTTTCTGACGGTAAAGGAAATTTTTGGATTCTATACAACGGTAAAATCCGACTTTCCTTTCCGTCAAGTGTAATGCACACTAACAGCATTCTGACGGAATTCAATAATTTTCCTTTCCGTCAGCTGAATTCCGTCAGACACTAACCCCCCCATAGACTCCGATTGTCATATACTCATTGACATAATGGTCATTCACTTTGCAAGTGATAGCCTATTCATGATTATCAATGATCTAAACTTGAATGTCATCTGTCCAAAACATCTAGATTCTTTTCTCACTAAAGAACTTTTTTTTTAAAGGAAATTGACAAAGCAATAGAGCTAGTCTTCAAGCACAATAAATTCCTTGAAAACAGCATAGACGTGAGTATTGTATTTTAGAATGAGATCTTTACTCTTATTAATGAAAAATTCTTTTTCCACACATGTGAATATCGATATTTATTATCTACAACACTTTAATTATCAAAAAATGTGAAACTAAATTTAATTGGTTGTGTTTGTATTATGTCTTACATTATCCCAATTTTCAAGTAGAAATTCAAGGTTTTCAACTATCTCCACTGAAAGTTGAAATTTCTATTGATACTCGATATGTTTTGTTTTTCCTTAATACTTTCTACAAAAACGATAGTGATAGTGAATACCAAGTATACAACTAAACATAATAATGCAAGATCAATACAAAAAAATAATGTAAGATCAATACAAGCAAAAATGATGCAAAAAACCAGGAAGCATGAAAACAGGTAGACTGGTTTTGTTTGATGAGCTTACGATCGTTTTGTGTCGACGATTTAGGAACAAGCTTTTTAGGTGGAAGAAATCCAACAAAGAACAGCTTCAATAGTGGAATTCGTGCAATGGTCGATGGACTTCAATAGTAGAAGAAATCCAATGATCGATTGGCTTCAACGATGGAAGAAATCGAGAAGAAAGGGCACGAGCATGGGTTTCTGCAACTTTCAAAGGGTTGACACTCAAAAATTGGTCAATCTTCTAGGAAATCGATTAATCTTCTGTGGAAGAAATCTCATCGACGATACTTAGTTTTTTGAGAAATCAAGCGAAGAATGCTTTACAGAGAAAGGGCTTTTGCATAGATATGAGTTGACGACGACGATGACAATGCGAGCTGCACAGATACAGACAATCCTATGACGTAGGCAACGTGATGCAAGCGGACGATCCTTGAGCGAATGAGCGAGACAAGTGATTCTGTGACTTTCATGAGGTCGAAAGTTTCATTACTTTCCTTGAAAAGTGAAATCTTTTATACGGTAGAAAGTTACAGATTCTTTTCACCACTTCCTGTTATACATAAATGCACCAAAATTTTCTCTTACTTTCCCTCACTTTCTCCTTCTTCGCTTTACCTCACTTTCTCTCATATATAAACTTCCCCTAAGTGAGATGTGTTTGGTAAAAGTGATTTTTTTTTTATAATCTATAAATGCCATACAACTTTAGTTTCTTCAAATATTATAGAAATATGCTCTAGTGAAAATGAATATATTATTTGCATATTTAAATAAGGGAGCATCAAATCTACTTCTAAACGATCATGTAGGTCATTGTGAAGCTTTTGGAGGAATTTTTTTGTTCTTTCGCGGCCAGAATCTTGAATCCTGTCAAGCATATGTGCGACCATCGGCAAGTTAGTGGGTGCTGATTTCCATGTAGCCCCGCTTCACTATTTTCGTATATTATATTTTGATACTACGACAATATTTGATATGAAATAACATCGAAATGTGATGCGACATGACATAATTGAACCATGGGGTCTTGGGCCTCCTTATTAGGAGTTTAGCCCATACAATTCTAATTGACCTGAGCCCATACACCACGATACGACTATTATAATTATTCATTCTTTAGATTTTTTTTTATCTATTTCAGACTTTTAAATTTCACAAGATTTAAACTCACAATTAAAGGAATGATGAAAAATTTCTTCACCACCTAGACACGCAATCTTGTATGTAATTATAATTATTCATTCTCATAAATTAGAAATATAGATCCCACCTTGGATGGAATCTTAGCCGAAAAGAATGCAACTGATCCAAGTCTCTTCTCCTCACCTGGGCCTTCGGTTCTGGAACGCCCATCGAGCTCATGGGAAATCCTAAACAAGGGAGGTCTCGGAAGATGCACAAAACTTTCGTATATTCTTTACCGTAGGATGAAATTAGATGGAGTCTTCTCAACCGTACGATCGTCACCAAGACATTGGAGGCACACCACTAGCCCTGCTAAAAACACCCGAATGTTTCCGTGGTGTTGTTCAAAAATTGTCCTGAAAGAACTATCGTTTCTATTAATAATTTATTTTAAAAGTTAAAAAAAAATTATAATTGGTTAATCTATGCAATCATATATTACGCATTAGATTTTAAAATTAATTTGAGGTTTATATGTTACTATATATTTACTTAAAAATCAATGGTTAGAATTTAACATAAAATGTTAAATTTTAAGACTTTTAGATTAAAGATCAATATTTATTTAATTTAAGTAAAAAATTTACCATATACTTGTAATCGTCTAATAATAAAATTCATACAATTACTTTTACACTTCCACGTATTTATAAGAAAGAAAATAAGGAAACACTAAAAAACACCAGTCAAAGATCCTTCCTCTTGGAAAAGAAGTTGTGATACGTAGATGATGGTAGTGATGCCCGCTCTTATTTCTTAATCATAAATTATTCTAACCAAGGATGCATTGGCAACCCTTTGGAGCAGCTCTTGTTACTGTACGTAATGGCTCCCTTCCGAAGCTAGACAAATACATCAGTAACGTTCATACTATAGAAGCAGAAGCAGCGGACGACCTGAATAGCAA
Organism: Cymodocea nodosa; assembly: GCA_036874045.1. Classification (NCBI taxonomy): domain Eukaryota; kingdom Viridiplantae; phylum Streptophyta; class Magnoliopsida; order Alismatales; family Cymodoceaceae; genus Cymodocea; species Cymodocea nodosa. Next base: position 19,137,644 of record CM072339.1, on the reverse strand, counting down.
ACAGACTTGGAGTATCATTCAATTGCTTCCAGGTAGGAAAGCAATTGGTTGCAAGTGAGTATTTAGGATCAAATACAACTCTGATGGCTTCATCCAAAGATACAAGGCACACTTAGTTGCAAAGGGCTTCACTCAATAAGAGAGGTATGATTTTCGTGACACATTTACTCCCATTGCCAAATTAACCACAATACGCACTATTTTAGCTATTGCTGTCCAAAAATAGTTGGTTTTGCGCCAATTAGATGTTAAGAACACTTTTTTAAATGGTGACCTTTACGAAGAAATTTATTTGAAATTGCCCCCTGGTGTATCAGCTGAGGGAAAAAATCCTGTATGTCTTTTACTGAAGTCAATTTATGGCGTACGCCAATCTTTAAGGAATTTGTACTTAAAAGTTGCAGGATGCTTTATTAGATATGAGTTTTTCACATTCTCATGTGGATTACAGTCTTTTCATTAGAAGAAATGACAGTCATTTCATAGTTTTGCTCGTTTATGTGGATGATATATTAGTTGCAGGAGACAATGATGAGGAAATATTTCTTGGGCTTTGAAGTAATTCAACATCAATTTGGTATTTTCTTATCTCAGCAAAAATATTGTCTTGATTCATTTATTGATACTAGATTGACTCGATGCAAACAACGAGATACCCCACTTGATGAGAATTATAAAGTTGATGCTAAAAATCCACTTTTTAAAGAACCTGCAGTTTATACAAGATTACCAGGTAGGTTGATCTACTTGACTGTAAAGCAACTAGATATCACATATGCTGTGAATTACTTTAGTCAATTTATGTAGTTGCCTACTAAGTCTCGTTACCAAGGAGCTTTACAGATCTTACATTAGCTTAAAGGTTTACCAAGTCAAGGCATTTTCCTATCAGCTAATAAAATTTTGTAGCTTGTAGCTTACTATGATGCTGACTGAGCCCACTGCCCTTTTTCAAGGAGATTGGTTACTGGTTATTCATTATCTTTGGGAAATTCTTTGATTTCATGGCAATCTAAGAAACAAACTATTGTTTCTTGTTCCTCAGCTGAAGTTGAGTATAGATCTCTTATAGCTATTGTTCGAGAAATTATATGGCTTTGTTCTTTATTACGTGATTTATGTGTTACATAAGTTTAGCCGACATGGTTGTTTTGTGACAATAATGTTTTGATTCATATTGCAAAGAATCCTGTTTTTCAGGAAAGAACGAAACATATAGAGATCGACTGTTACTTTGTTCAGGAGAAATACCTGCATGGGATTATCAACTTACAACATATACAGGCTCTAGATCAAGTTGCAGACTTTTTTATGAAGGCTTTATCTTGACCATTGTTTCAGAAGTTTAGTAGTAAACTGGGTATCGTTAGTTTTTCACCTCCAATTTAAGGGAGAGTATTAACTGCATTTTGTATGTGATACTTGTGTTGTATTGTTCGGATCTAAGCAACCCATATCCGATTGTAGTCAGTTTGTGATCTGATTGTAACATCTCCGCCTATAAATAAAGCATTTCCAGTCCACTGACTTACTTTTTTTGCTCGATGGTTCATTTCTAGCTTCTTATGAGCGACGCTTGGATTTTCTGTGTTCTCCAGTGCTATTTTTTTCTCTGATCTACTTTTCCATCGCCTCCATTCGTCGCCCTTGCTGGCATAATACTTTTCCACACTATAGAAGCAGAAGCAATGGATGACCTGAATACTATAGAGGAATGTTCATTTCTCGACACTCTGAAGGGTGAAATCATCAGAACACCCTCCTGTATATTCTTCTTTTTCCTACATTGTTTGCCCACATTGACTCACCTGCTTGAACTCGCCATTGTTCTTGTGTTTGTCATCTGTCCCTACATAAGGTATCTCCTAATGCCCATGATCTCCTGGTCCTCCTCGCATTGCTCGACATTGTTCAACATGTCCTTCCCCATTGGCTTCCCTTGTTGCTCAACGCCCCACTCAACATGTTACTTGCCACTGTTCGTATGTGAATTTTATTTATTTTTGTAATACATTCGTTTTATTATTATATATTTAAGGATTTTTTAAGAATTATTTTGTATTTCTGTATCTTACATTTTTTTTTAAAGATGTTTCGTTTGTATTATATTCATATACTAAAATACACAAAGAATTTCAATTTTAAAAAATTTCACTATTTATAAAAAATTACAAAGTTTTGTTGTACAATCTACTTTATAAATAAAATTGACAAAAAAATAATGAATCTATCACTAACAAATCATGTGTAGGAGTTCGTACTTGCATTAGAATACGTTAGATAATTTAAATTTGTCTCTATAAGTGTTTCAGTATGTATAAGGGCATTTTTTGTCATTTATTGTACATAAGGTCATTTTGGTCATTCCAACCTCCGTTGAATATTTTGTCGTCATATACAACTTCTCATGTCAAAAATCTCCTTTTTAGATAGTTTATGGTCATATGTGGGAGTGTTCGACAACTAGGCTCATATAGGAGCACTTTGGTCATTTTTGAATAGAGAACGTTTCAAGGTTTTTTTTTTTTTTTTTTTTTTTTAATATCTTGACATTCACGATTGTTTTCCTATATGTATCTAAGATAATTTAGGCTTATATCTAAGAGTATTTTATAATTTTAGATAATTTAGATTCATATTTAGGAGTAATATAATATTTTTCATATTTCAAATGATTTAAGCTCTTGTTTAAGAGTAATATGATATTTTTCATATTTTAGATAATTTAAGCTCTTATTTAGAAGTGACATGATATTATTTTTTCATATTTTAGATAGTTTAAGCTCTTTTCTAGAAGCAACATGATATTTGTTCACATTTTAAATAGTTTAGAATCTTATTTAAGAGCATTTTGGTAATTTTTCCTATACACAAGGGCATTTTCAAATTTTTACCCTTAATATTTTGACATTTAGTTAAAATATATCTTTAGATTGTTTAAACTTATATGTAGAAGCAATATGATATTTTTTATATTTTAGATAGTTTAAACTCTTACCTAGAGCAATATGATATTTTGACATAGGCTAAGGCATTTTTGTAATTTTGCTTATGCATTAGGAGTTTTTTACCATTAATATTTTGATATTTATATATTTTATGTTAAAATATGTTTTTGGGTAGTGTGAGGCTTTCAACGAATGATAGGCTTTCCCATCTCTTACCCTTTTCATCTAGCGAGTTAGAAAAGAGGGGGATGGGAAAGGGAAAATAAGTTGCCACCTAGTCCATTTAGGGTAAAATTAGGAAAACTCAAAAGATGCATTAGAATGCATAAAATGTTATCATATAATTAATAGATAGGGTTAATAAACCTAACCAAGGAGTTTAGATAAATTTTCTAAGTACGCATGAGAAAAGTGTTAGATATCTCATACACCTAACCTAAGTTAGCCTCTTAAATAGTCTAATTAGGTACTAAATGTAATGTAGGTGTATCTATGTGTTTGACATTAGGAATAGATGAATTGTTGGGCCTTTGAGACCAGCAAGGAATGGACTTTTAAACCTAACAAGGAAAAAAAGAACTAGAAGTCTAAAAGATAATCGTGTAAATGCTTTCACTCATATATTAAGTAGGAATTGACCCTAAATAGGCCTAAACTAAATGGCCTAGTTTTAAGGGTCAAGAACTCAAATAAGGCAAGTAAATCACACATAAAAAATGGATGATCTAAGTAAGCAAATGATACATGACATGTGAATGCATGAGTTTTGTAGAAATAAAAGTGTTTTACCAGTTAAGATGTATGAACTTATGTAGCTTACCTTTTCTTTTGCTAAATTAAATCAAGGGGAAAAAGATGCATATGAAATGTAATGTATGAACATGTAATTAATGTATGCACAAACTTAAAGAAGCATAACTTAATTCGTACATAACAAAATGACAGGAAATGAAAGTGGTTTTACAGCCAACTAATTATATTTTATGAGAAAAATATGAAGTTAAGATTTTATCATATAGGGGCAGTGATAAGATAATTATGCTAGCTACTCGAAAGTCAATAGGATAGACGACACTCTGCCAAAGAGAAAACTATAGCTAAATTCATACTCAATGAAATCTTATGAAATCAAAACCTTAGGAAAGCTCATGTGATGAGACACCTCAGAAAAATGTGACCATAAATTACGTAGCTTGGTAGAGGGTAGAATAATAGCCTTAAATAGATCTCTTGCAATCTAGATGCAAGGCTAGGAAAGAGGGGCTCATGCATGAAGGAAAAATCATTGTGAAATGAATACTTCATGAAATTACTTGAAATCATGGGCATTTAAAAGCTAATAGGCCGGTGAAATATTCAGGCACGCTAGCTTGAATGGCTGATTCCTTAAGTATAAGATGCAATTAGCCAAGTGTTGTGCCCAACAGAAGCTAGATACAATTTCAGAAAATTGTTGAGAAATTCATACTTTATTAGAACAAAGCAAAGTTCTACAAAAAAATAGATCGAGTGAAATTTCATAGAAAAATGTTTAATGAAAATCTCATAGGCTAAAACTTAAAGCACGAAGTGAAAGAGCACATGTGAGTACGTAGGCTTGTGCTATGGTGACTAAGTAGACAAGTGTGACTTGTAAAAGTCATGACTAAATGCCCACTTTATAGAATAGGAAGAAATGTTTTTAATTTTTAATTCTTGATATTTATATTTTATGTCTAAAATATTTTGATTTTATTTTAGATAGTTATATTTCATGTAAAAAATGTATTAATTTTTTAGTTTAGATATTTATACTTCATATCTAAAATGTTTTAATTTTTATTTTAGATATTTAGATTTCATTTATAAATTAAATTAAATTAATTTTAGATATTTATATTTTATATCTAAGATGTTTTAATTATATATATTTTTCCTAATATCTTAGATACTTATATCGAAAATATTTAATTTTCATTTTACATACTTCCAACATATATAATTTTATTTATATACTTTTTATTTTCCTTTTCTTTCTTTTTCAGTGCTTTTCACTTTCATTCATTTTTTTAAACTTTTTCCTTCTTATTTCATTATTATTATTATTATTTTCAGACGACCCATTCGTCTTCCTCGACGTTGAACATCCCCTCTGTCTCTAACATCGTCTGCTAGACACTGGTGGAGCTTCGCCATTCGATCATCGGATGTTGTACGTCTACCCGGCCGCGTGCTGGGATTGAACGCCGCCACGGCTGCCTGGCTAAGCGTTCATTTGGACTGATAGAGCCTCCATAATGCAGAGTAGTGTTTCTCCACAGACGACGATGCTATCCACGCCAATAGAACTTCACCCGCTAGATGTACCCAAAATCGATTGAACTTCATTGAAAAGCGAAGGATACCAAGATGGGGCTGTCGGCTCTCCACCATGAATGGGCGGACGGAGCCATCCCATGTTGGTAGAGTCCCACCGAAAAGTATAGGATATTGGCATGGGGAAATTTTTTGTCTTGTCGTCGAATTGAGCCACCTGGACTGATAGAGCCTCTTTGAAAAGCACAGGGTACTGACCGAATAGAGACTGTTCGTGCTCAACTCGCAGGCGGTGGATCAAGCACCCCAGCTGACCAAAAAAAGATATATTTAGTAAAGTTGCATTTTTTCTTTTTAATTTTCATACAAAAAATATAAAAACTACCAAATGTTTTAAAAAAAATATAAAAAATAAAAAACTTTGATCAGACCAAATTTGGTCTACTCTGATTGGATCAAAACTTAAACAATGTTAACAAAATATGAAACCTTTGATCGAACCGAACGTTTAAAAAAAATAAAAAACTTATTAGTGTATTCTCTGGTCACCCAAGGAGGTAAGCTAATGTTTATAAAAGTATGTTATTTATATATGTGGCATAATAAAAACTTGAGATTTAAATTTTGTAAAAGCAAATAGTTAAAATGTTGTATCTCATGATGTTGCAACATTTTGTACTATATTTGATTAATTTATATTTTCTTTTATTAAAATCATTCTATATAAAGATAATTATTATTATTTCTAATTGTAAAAATAATCTACATAGAAGGTAACATTTATTTTCAAAATTAATATGAAAGTTGAGGTTTAATTACAATAGTATTTAGTCAATTCAAACTCTATTGTTTAAAATCCTTTAAATTTCAATACCTGTACAAAAATCTAAATTTTAAATTTCGTTACTTTTCAACATAAACACAACTACTAAAAAAAAGAAGTAATTTTTCATTAATTTTATTTTCTATAAATTTTAAACTTACTTCTTTTTTTTTTTTCATCATTTCTACACGCAGAATTCAGTTTTTCTTAATCATAGAAATTGTTTCTTTCGTCGAGAGATGAAAGGATGAGATCGCTTGTCAATTTTTTGTCGATCTTCATGTTCTAGTTTTCTCGATACCTCTTTTGTTATCATTTAACGGGGATTATTTAATAATCTTGGGGTTTGCTTGTTCAGCTTATTCATATCTATTTTATCTCGAAAAACAAGGTTTTTGGGGAAAAATACGTTTTTCAACATTAATTTTTAGTGACCTAAAAACGCAACTTAATTTGAAAAATTGTTTGTTCAAATTATCTCAGAGATAGCTTATTCTAATAGACCATTGCAAATAAGCTATAAATTACAAAGAGCACCTTATGTAATAATTTGCTTACTAAACGTGTTATTAAACTACCACGTTTGGTAAGTCATGCAATAACGATCAAAACATTAATTAATCGTAAGATGGACTGTCTGGAGGTATTGTCAAGATTTTACAAATCAGTTAATGCATGTAAGGCACATGGAATTAATAATAAAATTGTCGAAATGGTGACGCCAAATTCTCCGCCCCGTGTAACCATAATGAGCTCTGCCTCTGCATAAAAAGAAAATTCATTAATAGTTATTAAAGGGCATTAATTGTAAAATAGGAAATTGATATAATTTAAAATGTATTTTTTGGTAATTAGAATATATAATTGACAGTTTATATTTTGATTTTTCAATCGAATAATCAATTAAACTTAGTTGAATGATAGTTTTTCATTTACAAATCTGAATGAATATAGAATTGATAAAGTTTCCTTATCTTAAGGGCATTTTCAAAAATTCACTAATATGGTTGGTGCAGAGAGAGATCACTTCCCTGGACAATATGGATATTGAGCCGAGAGAGAAGTTGTGGATGCGTGCTCACAAAATGATGTAAACGATGAAAATAAAAAATGGATTATTTTGAAAAAGTACACCATCCTAATTCTTAAAGAATTTAAACTTGTAACAAAAAAGATAATGCAAAACCACACGATCTTTTTATGACACTTCTCCATGTATTCAGAAGTATGTAAAGGTGAAGAACACCTCGTGGCGGAATACTTTTCTTACAACGACATCGAGAAATACAAGTGTAAATAATGACATCGTTGTCAAATAATAATAATATAGTGATGTTAATATTTATGATAAATTAACTTTAATCCATAAAAGAATATCACCGTCGATCCTCGTCACACGCACCCGGATTTTGATCTTATCTCTAATAATCCTCTAGCGTCTTCTTGTGGTATCGTTTGCGTCGTAAATGTGCTTCTGGTGACAATTTACGTTTCACGTCGTTTTCTTCTCTCCAACCGTCTTATCTTTTCACCCTCTTCCTCTTCCCAAGACTCCGTTCCATCTCTGGTCTCTCCTCCTTCCTCCTTGTGGCAAGATGTTCCGCCTGAGCAATAAGCTGGTTGGACTACTCAACTTGGTCACCTTCCTCCTCTCCATCCCCATCATCGGGATAGGTATATGGCTGGCCACACGCGGCAACACCGACTGTGAGAAGTTCCTCGACATGCCCGTCATAGTCGTCGGCATCTTCATCATGGTCGTCTCCCTTCTCGGCTTCATCGGCGCCTGCTCCCGCGTGTCCTGCCTCCTCTTTGTCTACCTGTTCGTCACGTTCCTCCTCATCGTCCTCCTCATCTGCTTCACCATCTTCGCATTCATCGTCACCAACAAGGGCGCCGGGAATGTCGTGTCCAGGAAGGGGATCAAGGAGTACAAGCTCGGCGACTACTCCAACTGGCTGAAGAAGAGGATCAACGACGAAAAGAACTGGAGGAAGATAGAGAGCTGTATCCGCAAGGCCAACGTTTGCAAGAAGCTGGTCGACAAGAATGACACTGTCACGCAGTTCTTCCAGGAGAATCTGTCTTCACTCCAGGTAACAATATTCCATTCCCTTCTGGCTTCTTCCTCCTCTCCTTCGTTTTCGTCATCCTTTTTGTAATTTTGCGGAGAAAAATGGGTTCTTTCGGCTGATCCATGTCGGATTGGGCATGAGTTCTACCTGGTGGAATTCGGGTTTCATTAATTTGGTTTTCTGATTCTACTGTCAACTTGTAAATTCTACTGCAGAAGTCCTTTTTACTAACAACCATAAGAATTCTTTTCCTTACTAGATATGTATGATAAATTAGAAACCTCGCCGTCGTTAGGGAACGTGGAATTCCCTTTCTTTCTTTTTTTTGGCGCTCTTGTTCTGTTGGAATTGGATTATAGATGTCAATGGGTCCTTTGTACTTTAACGGTCGTGCTGTGTAGACCCGGTCTTATTGAAATTGTGTCAAACAATAGCATGATTACACCGTATGGAATCGTATCGTATCATACTTTTTTTTTATAAAATATAAGACTTTGTATTAAAATATATAAGTATTATGATTCTATAAATAATATATAATTTTAATATAAATTCTTAAATTTTAGAAGTTCTACTTAACGATGGCTTAAAAATCATGTTATGTTGATCGACATCATAATTTAAACAAATCTAGTTATACTGGTACGATTAAAACTCGTTTAATTGTAGATTTGATCATTTCTGGTGTTCGACCTTATGATTAAGTATATGACAAAATTCAATTTCCCCGGTGACTTGGTTATAGCCGTTTCTTCGATGCTTTAAAAACATGACATACCCTGATAATTGAACTTTTCTTGGTTAGGTTATCACACTCACACCTTGTAAAATATATAGGAAACTTGATCAAAATCAATATACATCTATTTAACAGGAAAAGCGTATTCTACTACTTACCATAGCGGAGGTTACCAGCATCTGATGGGCTACTTGAGCATGAATCGTACCGATTTCAAAGAAAAACCTGAGTTTGAATTGTGTGCTTTTATATTTTTCTTTGGAGGATTATTACTTCAGCATTTTATTTTCATTATCTCTTCTGAAACTGAATTCCACGTTTGCGTTGTACGTACAGTCTGGATGCTGCAAACCCCCCGTTTCATGTAATTATACTTATGTTAGTGCAACAAACTGGACTGCAACATCCAACTCCTCCTCCGCCGATCCAGACTGCGCGAGATGGAGCAACGATCAGTCCAAGCTATGCTACCGCTGCGAGTCCTGCAAGGCTGGTGTGCTCGCCAACATCAAGAACAACTGGAAGAAGGTCGCCATTGTCAACATCGCAGTCATCGTTTTTCTCATCATCATCTACTCCCTCGGATGCTGTGCATTCAGGAACAACAGGAAGGACAACAAGTAGAGAGGACATGCTTACCTTAGAGGGAGAGCGCCCTATGGCTTCTTCATAGCTTGTCATGGTTTTCTTTGCCAACAACCATGATTTCCTTTGGTACCTCCTTGCACAACCTTTCGGAAGTGGTGGCTATACTTCATGTATTTTGCTGGTCCGTCTACAGAATGTTGTTAGTCGTCTATAGAATGTTGTTAGTCGTGCTGGGTCTTTTATCTCAAGCTGTGATCACCCATATTCTTCTTCTTGATGCTGCCCTGGTCAGGTTGTATGGGATGGCTTTTTTTCTTTTGTATTTGTTTATTTGTAGTTACTTTTTACTCTACTCTGTTATTTTTGTTATTACGTGATTATCAGGGTTGTTTTTCAAACAAGGACTATAAGTATATGTGTACGGGGCAGCCGGACTCATGGTCGGCGCCCCTCTTTTCTTCCGTCGACATCCATATTTCTCTTATCACCGGGGTTTGTTTCAGTGCGTTGTTTCTTTTATTCGAGTGGAGCGATCAGCGATGTTTGACGGCGAATGGTAGTGTTGTGTGTTCGGCTGTTCAAAACTAGGCGTGGATCGTGTTTCCATTCGTTGCAGATCTGTTAATCTTACTGATGTTGCAAAGTAGTTATACTGCTTTCAAAACTCACTGGCTCTATGTTTTAATTTTTAAGAAAAAAATCAGAGACTATAACCCTGTTTGTGTACATTTCTCGTTAAGAAATTAAACTAACGTAAGATCTAAGAAAGAATAGTAAATGAAAAGGAGAAGAAAAAATAATAAGAAATAAAAAAGAAAAGAAATAACAGGAAATGATAGTAAATAAAATGATGTTTGTGTACATCAAGAAATGATATAAAATGATAGAAAAGTTTAAGCTATTTGTGTATATTAGAAAATAATAAGAAATGACAATAAGTTTTTTTAAACGGTTTAAATTTAACTTTATAAATCATTTTAAATACATATTATGAATATTTCTAAATTTTTGATGTATTAACTTCAAATAACTATACAAAATGCACATATAAAATAACTTTTTCATCAATAGTAAAATTCATTAGAATTACATTGAATATATTTTTTTTATATATTATCCCTCTCCTACATGAAATACATAATTCTTTCACGCATTACATCAGCTACTATTTTCCTTTATTTCATGCTCAAATTAACAAAACAATATACATTATCTTTTTCAACATTGTTAACAAATTCTTCATTTAATACAACATTTTCTTCACGCAATTCATCTACTAGATCTTGTAATAAGTCTTCTTGATATGCTCTTCTAATGAAATTATGGACAAGAAAATATGCTAAAATAATTTTAACTTGTGTTTCAAATGGATATGACATGTAATCTCATAAAATTACAAACCGATGCTTGATTACTCCAAATGTACGTTCTATAACATTTCTCAATTGAGAATGTCTGTAATTGAAATTCTCTACCGCGTTACTTGGAACTCGATTTCGATCATATTTTGATAAATGATATCGTATACCTCGAAATAGAGAAATAAATTCTGGAATATTTGGGAATTCTATATCTACTAGATAATACTTACCTGCACAATATACATAACATTTAGCACTTTCTATTATTTACATTTATATAAACAAATAATTTGAATGGCAATAGTGTTGTCATACCAGGTGTTACTTCAAACCCATATAGTTGAGAAGTCGCATCTTGTAAAATCCTTGCATTTGTAGTTGATCCTTCTCAACCAATAAGTACATACGTGATTTCCATGTCAAAATTACAAGCTACCAATACATTTTGTGTTAATTCTCCTTTCCTATTCATGTATTTAGCAGTTTCTTGTCTATAAATTGTGGCATTGACATGTGTACCATCGATAGTGTCAATGCAATCCTATATTGAGAACATGTAAAAAATGTATTGTTAAACATCTATGCAAAATACATTCAATAAAACAGAAGAATATAATAAAAAATTATAGATAGTTTGACTTGGCTTACAGGCTAGCCTGACTTGTAGGCTGATTTTCTAATATATTATAGTTTGACTCGACCTGATCTAAAAAATTAAGTCAAGCCAATCCAATCTATTACAAGTTAGATTAGGTTGGCCTATAATGGCCCAACCCAATTGATACCTCTACCTCAGCTTGACATAGGTTAATAGCATCATCAGGTGAGCATGAGTGCATCAAGCAATTAAGTGGGGAGCAAGCAGGAAGTTAGTCATTATGACCATCACCTGTGGGTGGGCCAACAAGGTCAATGGGGAGGCTTGGTGGCATGGGTCCGACGAGTAGGGATGCTTAAATGCTAGTTAGACGTTAGCTAGGGTTTTTCTGGTCGATCGACCATGGCCAATGAGGATGATTGCCCACTGGACATTACGTTGCTTTTGAGTTTGACAACATTTGGCCTAAGCAAGTGAGCGAGGGAGCTAGAGCTGTGAAAGCACCACCAACGATCGAACGCCCACAGGCGCTTGACAGTTGATGCTTGCTAAGCTTAACTGTGACACTGGCATACCGTAGGCATGGCCCGTGCCTACAAGATTGTTGTCTTTTGAGTGGACTACTCGAGGCCCGACAATCGAACGTCCAACGGCCGACGGGAAGGTGAGGCAACAATAAGAAACGAGGCAAGCGAAGGGTAGAACAATAGAACGTTCGATCGGTTGGCAGAATTGCTGGCCATTCACAATCAAACGGGTAAACCTGCCGACAATGTGCATTTGCCGATAGAGGGCCCAAGACACATGAATAGTCGATCAATTGGTAGAACGATCAAACATTCCAACTTGAGTTCCAACGGCTAACTTCACTTCCAAATTTTTCCTATAAATTCAACCATTCATCACAAATTTACAACCACAACAAATCATTAATTCAACGTTCAAAAATCACCAAGTGTACAATTCAAATTTCAATCTTCTTCTCTCTAATCTCTAATTTATTTATTTATTTTTCTAATCTTAAATCTTATATTACACCAAATTCCCTATCCAGTAACTATCATAATAAAACACAGAGTCACGATAATTACAAGAACTATTGTGACAACTTTCTCTACTGTTATAATAAATACATTTATTGTGAAAGCCAGAGAGTTATCATTTTTTATCACACTATAATGACAATTTTCAATTGTCAAGAAAAATTAAGATTTTGCGATAGTTCAAATTGTAAGACATCTTTCATGACATTCATTGACCGTCACAAAAGACTATCATGAAAGATGTGTCCATCACAAAATAGGAAAATATATATTAACATAATTTTATAAAATATAATATATTATTTTTAAGACATATATATATACTTGAAAAAATAAAAAAAATTACAATAAATTTGAAATGTCCAATACTAATTAAATAAATTATACTAAAAGTGTTTATAATTACAATATTTTTAAAATTGAAATGTTCTTATCATCAGAACGTTTCAATCCTATTTCTTTAAAAGGAAGTTCATCTTCTTCCTTTAACAAAGCATTAATTTTCCTTCAATTCCCAAAACAAAAACTTGTTGATTTAACAAATAAATCTTCATTCAATCTTCAATTTCCCAAAATCAACATCATCTTTCTTTGTTATTCCTTCAATTAAGTAGTGATTTCCACCTACATAGATAAGGAAAAAAAATCTTAATTAGAAAGGATAGAATGACAAATTGCCATGTAAGAATAATGATTTTTATTAAGAAAAAATTAATTTCTTGACGACCAAGGAGACTTATTTTTTCACAAGATGAAGGAGAAGATTCAATCTTAAAATTTGTGTAGAAGTGTGTTGCAGTAAAAAAAAAGTGTACCAAAGATTTCAAGTGGAGCAAAAATGTAATACAAAACATCATTAAGTTTATTCTTAAATCAAGTACATCTAAGTAAGTTTGTTGCATTAAGAACAATATTGGAGAAATACTTAGATACAACAACAACCTATGCCAATGAAGGATATTTTGATGAAAAATTATAATTTAACAAAGGTACTTGAAAAAACACCTCAAATGAAAAAATGAAAATGTTTTGTATAATTCAAATTGAAAGATATTAAATAATATTTTTGATAATATTTCAAATAATTCTACAATAATTCCTATGTTTAAAAGTAAACTAAATCTATCAAATAGTTTTGATTTATTTCATTAAAGATGTATGTGTCATATAATTAATTTTATAATTCAAGTTGATATTATAGAAATTAAAGATTTTGTGAAGAATATTAGATTTGCGTTGTCTTATGTTACAGATTTTAATAGACAACAAAAAAAAATATTATTTGTGTGATTTATTTAATTTACCTCATAAAAAATTTATTATTGATATTCTTGGTAGATGAAATTCTTTATATTTAATGTTAACTAGTTATCTTCCTTGTAAGAAAACTATAATTGTCTATTACAATTGTAGTGTAAATGATTATACTAAAAAATTAGATAATAATGACTTTCAAATAATTAATTATTTTTTAAAATTTAAAAATCATTTAATGATGCAATAATAAGATTATCTAAGTCCATTATTCAAATTTTATTTATGTATCATATCATTTATATGAAATTACATTAGTTTTTAATATGGTGGTGTTAAAAATTTTACACCAATTAAATGAAAGAAAAAATTTTAAAATATTGACATGATATTCTTTTATTATATGCAATATGTTTTTGTTTAGATTCAAAGTATAAATTAAAATTAGTTGGTAAATTAATTAATAGGATGTAGAAGTAAATTTAAATAAAATATTTAATTTATGTTCTTTAAAATATAAAATATGAACAACACAAAATTCATATCCTAATATGTCATCACCATCAATGATGACATCTTGAAAGATGAAAAAAATTACTTATAATCTTGTACTCTAATTTCTATATAAGAATTAACTACTTTTAATTTCACTAATCATCAATATTTATGAAATAAATATCATGTTAAATTTGATGTAATTGATTAGGGGAGAAAACAAAGTATGAAATTTTGTTATTTTATTTTTAATGACTAGAGATTTATTAAATATTATAGTATTTTCTATATATTGTGAGTAAATATTTAGCATTAGTGGAGATATCTTAAATGAAAGAAGATTTAAGTTAAATAAGGATATTTTTAAAGCATTAATTTATGTCAAAAATTAAGAGCTTACTCAACATCGTGTGTAAGAATAATATGATGATTGCATAAATGATTTTATAAATATGAAAATCTAAATTTGTAAATTGTAATGTAATTTCTTTCAAATTTTCGTAATTTAATTTTTTATTTTTTCATTTCATTATTCTTATGTAAAATTTTTTAATAGTAGACAATGCCACAATAGTATATTAGTATAAAGTAAATTATCTAGTTGTAAATTGTAACGTAATTATCTTTTGAAATGTAGTTTTTTTTTTTTTTTTCATTTTTCCGCCTCTGGTAGTCTGGTAGTCCCGACCTCAACGCCAACAATCAACCGTTTGGCGCATGGTTCTCGGTGGGACAATGTGCTTGGGGCGGCTAAGCATGTCAGCCCAAGTCACCATCGCCGCAACTAACCCAAGTCCCGCTTCCGCTATTGCATCGCGTCGGTCGTCACCAGCCCGCCTGTGCTGCCGCGTCAGACACCTCCCCCACTTGAGTCCGAATGTGACATGACGTCAACAGTCTGATGGTAGACGTAGCCAATACTACATGGAGTTTGGTAGAATGAATCATAGGAGCAATGGTCTCTTGTCAACTCACCCTTAGGCTCTACTCCATTTTCCAACGCCCTCCCTCTATCCCTCTTAACTCCATCGTCCATTTGCCAGTTCAGCTGCCACTTGTGCGTAGCCAGGCTAGATAGGCCCGTTAGCTGTCCGTGATCACTCATGTCATCAACTGAAGGCACTGAATATATCCATGTCGATGACCCGTACTTACACTGTGGCGATGATCGATCGTGTTGGCTTAGTCTGACTTAAATAATGCTCAAACCAACTTCTCGAATCCTGTTGACAACTCTACTTTCATTCATATGGTTGAATTCCAAACATTGATTTTACTTTTTTTTTTTTTTTTCGGCCTTGTATATATACATACATACAGGGAACAACGGCATGGAGGAAGAATCAGAGTGCGTGAGCACGTCCAGCGCGTTTTCCTTCTTTTTCTTTTCATTCTGTGTGTGTGCGTGTCCAGTTTATGATACTTGAAATAAAAGGATAGATTGGTAGTTTCTTGAAAAAAGATAGGGATAGCTTGTTTAGTTCCTTTAATATTCTTATCTGACAGCGGAATAATTATTTGGTATTTTGATTAGGAAATTTTTTATTTGAAATTCAAATATTACATGTGGGGTGGGAATGTTGTTGTTACGTACGTGAGAAATTTTGAGTGAGGAGAAGAGAGAAATAGTGAAGAGAGAGTGAAATATGTAAAAGGAATGTGTTATTTACGTGAAATATTCAGTGTGCATTTTACTTCGTAATATACGAGTTAAGGGTGCAAGCGTACTTACCACATACGAATTAGATAGATTTGTATTCGAATACATTTAATATTTACAAAATTTGAATCTTTCTGAGTATTATCGGGATAATTATTTATGTGTCAGAATTCGTATCTGATAGCTTAATTAGTTGAATTCAAATAATATCTGAATTTGGGAAAGCCCAAACTATATATCCTACTTTGGAAAATCAAATTGGAATGTGACAATTTTACGTTAAATAAAACTATAACTGTAAATATAAACAAATTATAATGGTGCAGTTGTAAATATACAAATAAAACTATAAATATGAACTAGGCCTAACATTTTGAATATTCATTTATAAGTTTATCTATCATGTATCGATAACTCAAAATCATAAGTTTAAATAATCCAATTTTTTGTAACCTACAAATCAAAACCACTTCTCAGACCTCGACACTTTATATGTGAGGATCTAAAGATGAAAAATTTTCTAGGGATGACATCAGGAGATATGAAAAGTAAATAATGACATCATTATAAAAAATAATAATATTAATGATGATGAGAATTAAACTGATTTTAATTTATAAAAGAATGTCATCGTGTCTGGTCAATTTCGAAGAATATCATCTGCGTTGTAAATGTGGTGACCTCTCCTTCCGGCCGTCGGTATCTTTTCACGCCATTACACCTCTGGTCTCTCCTCCTTCCTCCTTCCTCCCCCGTGGAAAGATGTTCCGCCTGAGTAATAACCTTGTTGCGCTACTGAACTTCGTCACCTTCCTCCTCTCCATCCCCATCATCGCGGTAGGGATATGGCTGACCAAACGCGCCAGCACCGACTGCGAGAAGTTCCTCGACGAGCCCGTCATAGTCGTCGGCATCTTCATCATGGTCGTCTCCATTGCCGGCTTCATCGGCGCCTGCTGCAGCGTGTCATGGCTCATCCGGGTCTACCTCTTCGTCACGTTTCTCCTCATCGTTCTCCTCATCTGCTTCACCATCTTCGCATTCATCGTCACCAACAAGGGCGCCGGGAATGTCGTGTCCGGGAAGGGATTCAAGGATTCAACAAGCTCGGCGACTACTCCAACTGGCTGCAGAAGAAGGTCAAGGACGAAAAGAACTGGAGGAGGATCGAGAGCTGTATCCGCCAGGCCAACGTTTGCAAGAAGCTCGTCGACAAGAATGACAGTGCCACGCAGTTCTTCCAGAAGAATCTTTCTTCACTCCAGGTAACAATATTCCATTCCCTTCTTCCTCGTCTCCTTCCTTTTCCTCCTCCTTTCTGTAATTTTCGGAGAAAAATGGGTTCTTTCCGCAGATCCATGTCGGATTGTGCTTGAGTTCTAGCTGGTGGAATTCGGGTTTCATTAATTTGGTTTGCTGATTCTACTGTCGACTTGTAAATTCTACTGCAGAAGTCCTTTTTACTAACAACCTATAAGATTTTCTTTCTTTCTAGACGTGTATGATAAATTAGAAATCTGTTCGCCGATCGTGAATCAGCAATTCCTGCTTTCTGCTGGTTCTTGTTTGGTTGGGATTGGGTCATTTTCGGTAATTGACCTTATGATCAAGAAGATGTCAATATTCATTTCCCCCGATGACTTGGCTGTAGCTGTTGGAAAGTCGTGGAAATCACTACAACAATCATTGATAATTTTTTTCGACAATAATTATTTGATAATGGGCAGCTAGCTTTTCAAGTAGCATACGCTACGTAGGGGAAAGCACGTTTATAATTTGACATTAAGGGAGGTGGTTAGGTGTTAGTCTCGTTGTAAAGTTTAAGAAAAGATGGAAAATGAGAAAAATTAAAATTTAAAGAAAGTTTAAGAAATTTAAAAAATTCAAAGATGTCAGCATACATTTAAAAAGCTCATGAAATATTTAATTTTTTTTAAATTTAAAGTTATTAGTACATATTCAAGTGAAGAAAAGTAAAGTAATATAAATTATAAATAAATAATTTTTATATTTTAAATTAATTTTGAAGATAGTAATAATAGATACTTATTATTATTATTATTTAATTATTAATCAATTTACAAAAAAATTCACAATATTTTTGAAAATTCAATAATTTTATTCAAACCAAATATTGTGATAGATAATTATTATTAACCAAATATTATGTCTTCATAATTTTCAGACGAAGACATTGCAATGTTTATAAAAAATTGTGACACCCATATATATTGACAAAAAAAGGTCCAACTAAAACATGAATCTTTAAATTATTGGTAGCTAATAATAATCTTGAAATATACAAGCACACGTACATGAAGACAAGACAAGTGACGAGACAAGACAAGTGACACAAAGGTGGGAGCACGTGAAGGTTGCTATTGCGTGTGCAACGTGAGGGTGGGTGTGTGGGTGAGGGCGGGTCGAGCAAGACAGGTGACATAAGGGTTGACACGTGAGTGAGGATGCGAGGGCAAGAGCTAGAGCTTGAAGGATATTTTTTTCTAGAATTTTTTCACATTTGAAGTGAAAATTTTTTCATCAAGAATTTAAATAGTTGAAAACTTAGGAGAATTACTTTAAAGTAAGGGAAATTTTTTTTGATATTAGGTGGCAGATTGAAAGTAGGGGAAAGTATTTCTCTGGGTATAAAACCTGAGAGCAGAAAATTTTCCGTTGTGTGCCTACGATCTCCCACTGTCAGCAGAACGTGTTTCAAATCTCCTTTTCTTCCTCCTCCTTGTTCTACTTCTTCGTTGGCGACCTGACGAAAATCTCTCCCCCTTCCACACAAGCCTGCCACCTGAGAAGAGCACGCATCACCAGAGCTCGCACACGTCGCCAAAACATGCGCGCATGGTGCCACTTCCTCGTGCGTAGTACAACCCCTCCACCTTGCTGATCGACACCGTCAGACACTCACCTCACAATGTCGCTCTCACCCCTCCACCTTGCTGATCGACACCGTCAGACACTCACCTCACAATGTCGCTCTCACCCCTCCACGTAGATCACCTCGGACGATCGATGAACGGACGCACACACCACTATCGCTCATTACTGAACTTAAATAATGATATTAAGGAAATTAATAATGATTATCATTATTAAGGAATTTTTAATAATGATATTATTCTTATTTGTTATTCTGAAAAAAAATATTTTATAATAAAATTATTTATTTATAACCTATATTTCTTTACTTTCTTCTAATTATTCTTATTATTGAACTTATTGAAATAGTAAGGAAATTATTGAACTTTCAAAAATAGTAAGGAATTTTTATAATTTGATTATCATTTAAAAATTGTTAATAATGATATTAGTGTTATTTGTTATTCTGAAAAGAATTTTAAAGTAAAAAAATTATTTATTTATAATGTGTATTCCTTTACTTTCTTTTAATTATTCTTATTATCGAACTTATTGAAATAGTAAGGAAATTATTCAACTTTCAAAAATAGTAAGGAGTTTTTATAATTTGATTATCATTTAAAAATTGTTAATAATGATATTATTGTTATTTGTTATTTTAAAAAGAATTTTAAAGTAAAAGAAATTATTTATTTATAACCTGTATTCTTTTACGTACAATGACACCTTTAAATTTTCTAAACTTAACTAATTTTCCATTTACTTTACTTTTCAGACTTTTTTGAACTTTCATTCCCTAACTTTATAAGCATGACATACCCTGATATATAACTGAACTTTTCTTCGTAAGATTGTCACACCTTGTAAAATATATAGGAAACTGGATCAAAATCAATATACATTTATTTATCAAGAAATGCTGCATTTACTACTTAACGGAAGAGAGGATCCCGTGAAATGACATGAATATCTGATGGACTACTGGAGTATGAATTATACCGATTTCAAAGAAAAACCCGAGTGTGAATTGTGTGCTTGTATATTTTTCTTTGGAGGATTAGTACTTGAGCATTTTGTTTTCATCTATCTCGACTGAAACTGAGTTCCACGTTTGCTTTGTATAATACTCTGGATGCTGCAAGCCGCCCATTTCATGTAATTATACTTATGTTAGTGCAACAAACTGGACTGGAACATCCAACTCCTCCTCCGCCGATCCAGACTGCGCGAGATGGAGCAACGATCAGTCCAAGCTATGCTACCGCTGCGAGTCCTGCAAGGCAGGTGTGCTCGCCAACATCAAGAACGACTGGAAGAAGATCGCCATTGTCAACATCGTATTCCTCGTTTTTCTCATCATCATCTACTCCCTCGGATGTCATGCATTCTGGAACAACAGAAAGGACAACTACAATGGAGGAGGTCCTGAGACCAAGCACACGGTCATATCTGTTCATCGTCGTGTTATTTACCCACGACAGTCGTGATTTTCTTTGGTACCTCGCTACTACACAGCCTTCCGGAGTTGGGGGGTTATCCTTCATGTATTTGTTGGTCCGTCCAGAGGGATTTGATATATGCTTGCTTCTCACCATCGTGTTATATGTGCGTTGCAGATTTGTTGACTTTTTTGATGTTGCAGACACAGTATTTATATTGCTTTCAAAACTCACTGGCTCTATGAATTAATCTTTAAGAAAAAAAAATTACAGATGGTTTTTTGATCTTTTTGTTTTCCTAAGTGTTATTACTCTCTTTTCCACGAGTATATATATATATATTCCTTTTATTTCCTTCCTTGAAACAAGATCTGCATCTTTTCGGTGGAAGAATTGAAGTGCTGTGATGAACAATATGATGGCTTACAATTCACAATCCAATTTGCGTGACCTCTTTTATTCATCACCATTGTGACTCACATCGATGTTCCCTTCGTAATGATCTGAAATTCTCGACAACAACACACTCATCTTCCCCTAAATATCATTGGAAGTTGTTATAAAGCTGAGAGAATCATTTGCTTATTCCAATCTTGTCTCAGCCTTACCATAATTTTTTCAAAAATCACTCCCTACTGGGGTCTAGGAATTTCGAGGAGTCAACTACTTCCTTATCTATAACACCCATGATTTTTGTATCATATACTCGATGAGGGTTATAATTTTTGTCTAATTGAGACCTTAATTGATTGATTGACTAAACAAACCTTTTACTTTTTGAATAACATACTCTTAAAATTACTCTTCCTCTTTCTCAAACAACAATCTAAGGAGTTCATTTTCGTGAAATGATGGAAGAGTTAGGGATAAGTTTGTTATTTCATAACATTGTGTTGGATTTAAATTATATGTTGATTTACTAGTGTAACATTGATGGTATAATTATATGACAAATTAGTGACAAATGATATACAGGTAAATTTAAAAATGTCGATGGTATTTTTGCATTTACCATTAATTTTATTGGTATACATATAAATAATCCGAAATATATTGTTTAATATGAATTCATGGTGTTCATTTCTATTATTTTTTAATATTTGGAAAATTTTTATAGTTCCCATTCACTACATTTGGCTACCTCAAATTTTGCTTCAAATTCTACCTTACAGCATCACTCCAAGTTTAGAGCAATTTCTTTTGTCCAGATCATTTTTTAAGAATTAGATTGTAATAGGAATCTAAATAAATTTTAGTAAGTAAAATGTAAAGAGAGAAGCAGAAATTTTCTATTTCATTATAGAAATTGGAAAGAGAATTATTCTGGATTAAAATTTAGGTTGTCAAACACACCCTAATTTTATTTTTGGTTAGAATTCAGATTTGATTTAAATTCAAAATGTGTTTAAAATTTAGTAGTTGTTTGGCTTATGATATTAGAAATAAAAAGGTATATTAGTAGTTTATTTAAAAAACATAGGGAGAGCTGATTAAATAGTTCCATTAATATTGTGATTTGATTGGGAAATAATTATTTGGTATTTTGATTAGGAGTGATTTTTATTTGAAATTCAAATGTAGTTACATGTTAAGGTGGGATTTTGTTGTTGTACAACACTATCATAGATGTAATATTCTAAACCAATTTTTAAGAGAGTGCCCAATTTTTTTTACACAAAATACGTGATACGTGAGATCAAATTTTAAGAGATTATCATTCTAGGTACCTAAGAAGATCTACTATTGCAAATTTTCATTTTTATAGATATTCATGATATATATTAGGTTATTTAAGTGTCTATAAAGTATGATTCATTATTACTTACATAGATACTTCTAATATATATTAGATTATATTGGGTAAAATTTCTAGATTTGAATAGAACAGTTACGATAGAACCGTGGAATGATTTAAGCCTTTTCACTGATGACGTGAGATCCATTGAAGTTGGGAAGTCGCTTCCCTTGTGATAGAAGATAGATGGCATGAATGGCTTTTTTCGATAATGTCCATAATTGTATCTTCTTTGCAATTAATTTACAAAAATATATAACAGAGTTATTCAATGACATGTATGGCTTGATTGCACTCTCTCGTTGTGCCCTGTATAATATATAATCCTATATTATTATATCTTGAAAATTTATTATATATGTTATCGTAAAACTTTTGAAGACTGAGAATAATATCCATGAGGGATTGTGTATGGGTTTGTTAAATTAAATGGAGCGGCACTTATTGCTACTCGGCTATGGGTGGTTGGGAGGCGCAACCTGGATTGCCTCACAAGGTGTAATTGCCTGGATTAACAGGGTGACAGGCTTTTCTTGGTATTGTGACGGTGACAAGTGGAGGCGCAAGAGGGGAGATTAGATTATTTGGTCGCCGACCACCACCGGTTTTGACCTTCATACAATGGATCCGAATGAAGCGGGGATAAAACGTTGTGCAGTATTTTTGACGACAGCAGTCCGTGTCTTCGATTAAATTTAGATTTAGAACTCCATCTTCCGATTCTACCGTTTCGCTTTTGATCATAATCTATTGGATGTTGATCATAAGCTGTTGGGTGTTGATCGATGGACGGTACAGGAGGCTTGACGATGCATCCTCCTGTGCCTGGTCCGTCGCTTCTCAGTCGAAGATTCTCAATCCTCCGGCTGTGTGGTGAAGTGCCTGGGAGTAAGACCAACACTTTGACTTGGGTAAATATTCCACCGGCGAACCGACCATCCGCAAGCATTCGTCACGCTACTCAGTTATTGTGGAAAGGCTTGGCGTGGTTGAGTAGCGCTAATT
Organism: Cymodocea nodosa; assembly: GCA_036874045.1. Classification (NCBI taxonomy): domain Eukaryota; kingdom Viridiplantae; phylum Streptophyta; class Magnoliopsida; order Alismatales; family Cymodoceaceae; genus Cymodocea; species Cymodocea nodosa. The sequence continues at coordinate 19,114,652 of CM072339.1, read as the reverse complement.
TCGATGCGTTGGACTTGACCGGGCGCCGGTGGTTGTCTGGTACAATGCCCGGGTTTTAAAGCTTCTGGAATGATTAGAGGTTGAGAGGCTGCGTATTCCCATGCTTTAATTTTTCCCATGATATAATCGATGGATTAGCGTACCTAATCTTTTTTTATAATTGATATTTGACTTCATTATTAAAAAGACTTTGAACTCACTAAAATAATTCCAGAGCCAGCAGATATATTTGGTCGTCTACCCCTAGATTTTTAATTTCAAAATTAACAATTGACGTTAATCAGATATAATTATTGCGTGTATTTATTTTCTGGGAAAATATTGGCGTGGCGGGGGATTTTGTCGTTCGGCCTGTGGATCTATAAAGGAAGGTCATGTAGGCCCTCGTGAGTCGTGGCCTTTCGTTGTCTTCCTTTCCTTGGGCGAGGGCACAAGTGAGGGAAACAGAGACGCAAGCAAAAACACACAAACCAAACCTTCTCCTCCTTGTCTGCTCCTGCTGATCTCTTCTCCTTGCTGTTGTTAACAAGGTGGGGAAATGGGTCCGATCCTCTCATCTTGGCCGTGGGATAACTTGGGTAACTGCAAGGTACGCAGATTAATTTTGCTGGTGTTTGGGGCTACCTCCTCCTCTATGTGCAGGTGGTTCATTTGTTTGCTGATGAATTTTCCGATTTAATTGGCTTCGTGTGCAGTATCTGTTGTATGGCCCTCTGGTGGCCAAGGTGGTGCACTCGAGGGCATGGGAAGGTGGTGGCAGCGCCATGGATCTCTGCTTCTTCTACATACTACTCCTCTCTGCCTTGAGATGTTTGATATATCAAGGTTGGGTCGCCATAGGCAATCTTCTTTTTCTAGTCAGGAACAAACGGATCATCAGGGATGGTGTGGACTACGATCAGATAGACCAGGAATGGGACTGGTATTCACCGCTTCCAGAAAGACCTAGCTAGCGATAGATTTTCTGGTGGTCTTGGCCTTCCTTGGTGTTTGCTTACTTGTTGTTCGATTCTTTGCTTGGCAGGGACAACTTCGTCATCCTTCAGACTTTCGTCGGGGTATTGGCATGTTACACCTTTCCCGCCTTGGCCTGCATGCCCGTCTGGAATCCGATGGGTTTCCTCTGCGGTCTGCTCCTTCACACGTTCACCTCCGAGCCATTGTTTTATTGGGCTCACAGGTCCTTCCACACCGGGTACCTTTACGAACATTACCACTCCCGCCACCATTCAATCAAAGTGCCTCAAGCATTCACAGGTACTTGAGTATCTTCGATCTCGTCCAAAATAACTCCAACCACCGTGAAGCAAGTGGCCGATCATATATGCGTTTGCCTGTTCGGTTCTTGTGCTCTAATCAGTAACCCCCTAAGTTGCTTCTCTCCTTGTTTTTGGTCCACAGCCGGGTACGCAACACCACTCGAGCACCTTCTTCTATGTGTTGTGATGGGAATCCCACTGCTCGGAGCTTTCCTCATGGGCTATGGGTCTTTCTCCTTGGTGTTCGGCTACATCCTGGGCTTTGATTTCCTCCGGGCCATGATGCACAGCAACCTGGAGGTGTTGCCAGCTGCCCTCTTCACTTCCTTCCCCCTCCTCAAATACATCCTCAGCACGCCAACGTAAGTACATAGCAAACGGCCGTGCTTTTGATGAAACCAACATCACTTCCACCATCCCTCACTGTTCGCCCATGTCGAGCATTTAAGGCAAAGCCATGGGGCGCCTAACACACCAGACTTGCTTCCCCACTGGAACCTTCACCACCTGGATAACTTGACCGGCACAAACAAGTCGTTGGCGTCGCCCGGGCGGTGGTTTGACTGTCGATCGCCGTTTCTCACTGGATTTCATGTTGCAGGTACCATACGCTGCACCACATGGAGAAGACCACCAACTTCTGCCTCTTCATGCCCGTTTTCGACGTCATGGGGAAGACCCTCCACCGAGATTCATGGACCCTTCACCACAAGCATCGCTTTGGTGAGCACAATCGACTCCGCTTTCTAAGTTACAGTTGGCCTAACATTACTTAACTGGAGCATTTGTTTAATAAATACAACATTTGTCCCACCAGTGTTTAAATTTAAATATTGTTTCGATATTAATTATGTCGTCTACGATACCTGCCGTTTCGTTATCCTTTTTTTTTAAAATTTTAAATGACACTGAATGCGCATGATTAATGGTACAAAGAATGGCTTAACGTTGGTACATATGCACACGTGATCTCGTGTAATTAATTCCACCTACACGTTTTTTTTAAAAATCTGTAAGTGAATAAGAATGTTAAGAATTAAAAAGTATGACATCACATGACACTTTGAACTCTAGGCTTTTTTGAGGTGGAACTTGATTCCCATGTCCTTTGTTTATTTAGCTTTCGTTATTTGAAATTTCAACTTATTGGACTGGTCTGGGGATAACTTCTTAGATTATTCAATAAACCAAATTACATAAGTCGATTAGATTTGTTATTGTATTTATTGGTTTATTAAGAAAAATCAGAAATCCAATAAACCACCAACAAGTAGTTTCAAATGAGGACTGATTAAGTAACGTGGCATTGACGTAAGGTCATATTTGAAAATACGAATACCTAGTGAATAAAGATTTATTTAAACATATAAGTTATTGAATAATCAATCTAAGAATAACTTATTATTTAAATAAGTTATAAAATAGTTTTTTTTACAGTAAATCCTCATTCCCTTTATGATTGAAAATATTTTTTGAACAGGTATTTATTTTAAAATAAATGGATGTAAAAAATATTTTTTAACATTCCTGATATGGACCAAACTGAATTCACTTCACTTCAAAAGAAAAAAGAGAGAGACCACACTGTATTCAAGTATGGACCCAAAGGGGCCGGGCCTTGATTCGGCAGAAGGAAAGTGATAAAAGTCTTTCCCCTGCCATCGGAATCAATATTCCTGAACCTCAGCTTCGGCAACACGACCTTTCAGCTTTCGCTCTTACTCCCATGACCCTGGACTTGATTCTCCAAGGCAAGGCAGTTAGGAAATCTCCTCCATCTCTGTGCTTGTAGTGTTCAAATTTCACAGGCCGTCACCAGCGTCATGATCATTAAACGGAAGTAGACGAGATCCAACCCGGATCCGGTTAATCTAACTGACGGTTGGCTGTGGGTGAGTGCAGGCGGCAAGGGGGAGATACCGGACTTCGTGTTCTTGGCCCACGTGGTGGACGTGATGACATCAATGCACTCTCCCTTCGTGTTCAGATCGTGCAACTCCCTCCCCTTCGAGAACAGGCTCTTTATGCTTCCGTTGTGGCCCTTTGCTTTCGTGATCATGCTCATCATGTGGGCTTCCTCCAAGCCCTTCCTCTTCACTTTCTACAAGCTCCGAGATCACCTCCACCAGACGTGGGCTATTCCAAGATACGGCTTCCAGGTACCTGTGCCGACGACTCGATCCCCCTACCTGGTTGTTTAGTTTGGACGTGGAATCTCATCTAACCTCCGTCATTTATCATTAATGTTTGGGTTTTTTCTTGTGTGTCTTGCATTAGTATTTCCTGCCGTACGCAAAAAAGGGTATCAATGAACTCATTGAGCTGGCTATCTTGAGGGCAGACAAGATGGGTGTCAAGGTTCTCAGCCTTGCTGCATTAAACAAGGTTGGCTTCTGCTTCTTTCTAATTTTTTTTTAGAAAAAAACCTTTTAGGATGTGGGGTCTGGTTGTCCTTTCAATTGTTACACGTTGAATATATGATGGTATGAGAAGGCATGGATACTGTTGATGGAAGAGTCCATGTGGTACGATGCTTAATTGGGAAATCGATCAATTTAATTGTTGAGAGATATTGTAGTTGTATTAAAAGATCGCGTTGTCTGTTCTGTTGGCATCTGGGGCAGAGTACGTTGCTGCGTGCTTCAAAACGAAAACCAACGCAAATAAACGCGGGTAATCCTTATTTCTTAAGTCTCTGGAATTCAAGTTTGTTTTCGGGCTGTGGATGCAGAACGAAGCACTCAATGGAGGAGGAACCCTGTTTGTCGAGAAACACCCAGAACTAAGAGTAAGAGTTGTCCATGGCAACACCTTGACAGCGGCAGTCATCATCAACGAGCTACCGAAAGAAGCCAAACAAGTGTTCCTCACGGGAGCCACGTCGAAGCTCGGCCGTGCCATCGCCCTCTACCTCTGCCGGAAGAAGATCCGTATCCTGGTTGTTACATACCTAGATTAGCAACAGTAACATGAATTAGAAGCTTACTTACCGCATCTTATTAATTAATGAGGATCCATGACAGATGCTAACACATTCCACGGAGAGATTCCAGAAGATCCAGAAGGAGGCACCCTCCGAATGCCAGCAGTATCTAGTGCAAGTCACAAAGTACCAAGCGGCTCAGAACTGCAAGGTATGGGCGGTACTCTGACGTGCCTAAGGTTCTCAACCATGAAAGGTGATGTGATCAGTGATCACTCGTTTGCATTTTGTATGTGACTTGCAGACATGGATAGTTGGTAAATGGGTTTACCCCAGCGAGCAGCAATGGGCTCCAGCAGGCACCCACTTCCACCAGTTCGTCGTCCCACCAATATTTGGGTTCAGGAGTGATTGTACTTACGGGAAGCTGGCTGCCATGAGACTTCCATCCAATGTACGAGGATTGGGATCCTGCGAGGTATGCATTTCAAAACTCATACCATGCATATAATCTTATCTTCGATATATTTTCCAAGGGGGGGGGGGGGGGGGGGGGGGCAGTTCAGTTCGATCGACCACAATTAATCTTTAATTCTAAAGACCCAGCAAGCTCCCAGACAGACGATCGACGGAGGAGGACATGTGATCGTATCTCTAAGCCGAATCCTCTTCGATCATCTTAATTAGTCTGACCCACCCATACATACATGCTTGATCCTGATTCGTGAATTTTGAGCCCGAAGACTTGTGATGACACGCGCGTTAATAACCTCTCGGCCGGGGTTGCCGTGTTTTGCAGTATACGTTGGACAGGGGCGTGGTTCACGCATGCCACGCCGGTGGAGTGGTCCATTTCCTCGAAGGGTGGAGTCACCATGAAGTGGGCGCCATCGACGTCGACATGATCGACGTCGTGTGGGAAGCTGCGTTGAGGCATGGGTTGACACCCGTTTGATCTTTAAAGGACGGTTGTTGATGGACGGCACCACCAAAAAAGAGTAAACACGTAGAGAATAGAATAAGACGATTGTTATTATTATTGTGTACGAATTAATTATTAAGAATTTAGTGTCCTTTAACATCGAAAGATAATTTTTCTCCACTTTTTTCTGTGTATAGATGGTTTTATCTTCACCTTTGTTGGTTGGTTTGGAAACAGTGGATAATGTTAAGCTTCGATTAAATGCAAGTTATCTTTAAGGTTGCTGCGGTTGTCGCTTAGTTTTTCAACAATTGATTTTTCGATAATAATTGCGTTCTTTAGAATTAGAATTTTGAAGAAGATTATGAATATTGTTGCTTTTAAACAAGTGAGTCGCCATAGACCATTTATCTTTGAATAATGTGTGACTTCTTAATTTGCATTGTTCTGCATTCCAACTGATTGGGTAAAAGCATTAATTTCCTGTTTTTAACCAAAGAAGTGATTGGGCTGGGCTTAAAATACTCATCAAAGTTTGACAGATAAATCTTCAGTCCAAACTAGATATTCGGCTTTGGTAAATTATTTAAGCTTTTTGTTATGGAGACAGAATCATTTCTTTCATAATTAACAAAGGGGTACATCCGTACAATGTGTATGAAACAAGGCGTACAACCGTAAAAGAAGAACATTCAAATGATTTTTCAAGCAAATACGTACATAGGAATATATATGATTTTGTAATAAACAAGTCGAATGCGCAAACACTTGAAAAATATATGGAAATTCAATTTCATTATTTTTCTTTTCCTCGTTTTGCTTGTGTACAACTAAGACCTTAATATTGGCTATATCCAATTTTCTTAGTTTTAAAATAATTTTGTAATTTGTGAATAATAGATCGTTTGATTCCTCCCTAGCTTCTTTAACTTTGGGTGTTGTTCTTCTTAACTTCTGAAACTCATGTGACCAATTTATCTTCCTTCCCTTGGAAAAAAAAAAAGATATTACCGTTAGTAAGATCCTATAATTCATCTTCTACTTTATTTCAGACCTAAGCAAATTAATTTCATCATAAAAAAAATGGAGATGATACTTGTAACTAATATAGCATTGAACTTCTTACCGAGCATCAATTAATTTTGAGATTAAATATTTCATATAATATCATATTAAGCTTACACACATCCATTCGTAAAATACTTCGCTACAAATGAGGAGAAGTGTAGATTGTCTAACATTAACGAATCTACAAATAAAATTTTACTTGTATTAACTACTTTTAAGTTGAATTTTAACGTGACATTAGAGCTAAGTTTTATGTGACACTTATGGACATACAGATTAGTGAATGGCAATGTTGAAAAATGTTCTACATCTAGAAGATGAAATGAGATATGTGATTAATATGGTGTTGACAATGTAGGCCGTAAACTCTAAACCCTCCATTCAATCTCAGTTAATTTTAAAATACAATATTTTACAACGTCTTTATAATAATCGAAAAGTTATAATGTCCAGTAATTTTGAATTAAAGAGGTTTCTACCAAACATGACGTACGTCGCCGCCAAAGATTCATGAGACGTTCAAACTTGGGGAGAGAAAGGAAAGGACAAAGAAAGTAGAGGAGCATTTATTTTCCTTTCGTTCTGAAACTTCCTTTTCATTAATTTCAATCAATGGCTTGAGCCGATGGCTTGGCCCTCGAAGCCCAACCACTTACGAAGTACGATCGAATCTGAAAGGAAATTATAAATAAAAATCAATGAACTCCCACCATTCACATTCCAGAGAGCATGAAGCAAAACAATAAATATGAACAGATCGAGAAGGGCTTTCCCAATCATCCTCTCCTTTCCTGTTCCAAAACATTAATTAAAGATTGGAAGGCAGATGGAAAGAAGAGTCATGTACATGATATATGTATCATTTTCAGGTGTAGTTATGGACGTGTCCCTCCCTCCTCGTCAAAACGTAACCAAAACTTACTTCACCAGGACTTTAATCTTAGGAAGCATAAAAACCATCAGAAGAAGCTTAAAAGGTGTTTAATTGATACTAAGATGCAGTCATTAAGATTTAATCCAAGTAAAAAGTATGAGAGATCATGGAATTCTTAATTTGTTTTAAGGTCAACCGAACGACCGTAATATCCTTTTAGAAAAGCATTCAATTTATATCATCGTGATCAAACTTGTCAATACCACAAATGTTCATGATAATATTTATGATAACCAAATCCATCAATTACGATATGAAATTTTAAAATTATTCCTTGTATGCATGTGCACCATAACATTAAGATGCTAAAACAGAATCTGTCATGATGTTTTATCAATCATTAAAATAATCAACATCCTTAATCCTTTGCAATCGGTCCAAATCGGATAAAACGCATTTTGTTTCCATCTTTTTAAAAATTTCTATTTAAAAAATTGAATTAGAGGCATTGCTCAATGACACTCTCTTTCCAATAATAAGAAAAAATCGGTGAAGTCTATAAGAAACAATTCTTACTACCTTACGCTATGAAATCAACACCATCATTTATTTTTGGGACATTCAAACCCCAAATTGAAACTCCTTTAAAGGCACTTTCACAGATTTTCCTACTTATGAAATCAAAACCATCATTTATTTGTGATATTCAAACTCTAAATCTGCACTTGAGTGGAAGCATTCAACCCCAGACATATGTGTTGATGATGGATGGATGCATCTGTGAGGATTCCTTTTACCCCTTGGTTTCATGGTTGAGGTTTTTAGTTAAATATTGTCTTATCTTTTATCAACAAAAGAAACTCCTTTTTATCCTCTTCCCGCAAACGCACAAACAAATCCAGAAAGATAATGGGCTTTTCAATAATGGGCCCGTTTCTTCTGTCAAAGCCTTTCAATAATGGGCCTTAACATGCGTAGAAGATAAAGAAGGACTCACCAGATTAGGGAATGGGGTTAAGACCCTACCACCATTCGAATCAAAGGCTCAGACTCACCATCTCCACTCATCTACCGACTCCAAATGAATTAATTGAGTGATAAAATGTCAGTTTGGTTGGCCTTTTAACCCTGGCCAGAGTACATGTCTTTTATTATTTAGCCGTAGCTGAAGATAAAGTAAAAGCATTCAAGATGTATCTTTTTTTTCTAAAGTAGATAGACAAATTAGGTTTATAACAAGTCGTGAAAACACGTTTGAGTAAAGTACAAGGTAAGATAAAATTACAAAATCAAAATAAGAAATTAAAAAGAAGAAGAGGAAGAAGATCAATTGTCTCCATCTTGATTGACAATGTTTACCCAATGCTTGTTTATAAGAGTTGAATCGTTGGTGATGATGGAGGTTGAGAGAAGGGTATTTCAAAGGCAAGAGCGGGTGGCAACGGTGATTTGAAAACTAGTACGATGGTCATGATTGAAATTCATTAATTTTCTCTACTTCAACATTTAGCAAAAAAGATTTTCTAAATAAAAGAAAGTATGAGAAAAATATTAGTGAGCAACATTTCTAAAGTATTCATTGTACGAGCATTTCTTACCAAAAGCATTCATTATATGTCGTTAGGGTTGATTATGCTTATAAAGCGAACTTGTCCTTTTAGTTATTTTATCTTGGAGTATTTGATATGTATACAATAAGAAATATTTTTAATGACATGTATACCAATAACATATAATATATATAACATTATTATGAAAATTTTAAATTAACCAACCACGGTTAAAATACATCACACCAAAATGAAAAGACTTCATCGCCACTTTCTTCCCATATCCCCACATCACATCCCCTACCTCACACACCTCCGCCGCCTCTCCTCTTTTCCCACTTCAACCACCTGTGCCTTTATCACATCCTCCTTCGTTTTACTCTTACAACATGATTTAAAAGTTACATTTATCTTTGTAACTCGGCTTAAAAGTCACTTTGAACCTTAATGACAATGTTCGAAGTAATTTAATTTTAATTATATACATAATACTATAGTTTAATCTTACGTGATCAAATCATTATACAGTGATACCGTATTCTTCTCCCCACGTGTAAATGATAATTGTAACTCTCTAGTGACAACTAAAATTGCATAACCTCTAATGAATGCATTTTCTCACAATAAATAGTCATATACACAACATAATAAAGCTTTCTCAAGCACAACTTAATCGTTCACACACGAATACGTTAAATCTCTCGTATAAATGTAATACAGATACATGACCGAATAATGTTGAGCTCATACACAACAAATGCATTTCTAACAAACATTATATATGTTCAGAATGCAATAATCACTATTTTAATCACAATGATCATGCTATGTTTGACATTAATTAATAATAATATACCACATTCAACGATAATGTGCAATGTTAACAATAAATACAATAATCATCGAGATGATCAACAGAAGTACTATTTTTGAATTAAATAATAGAAAAACTTACTACCATAAGGGCTAAAATAAAATCCCCTTTCGTCCTTCCTTCCTTCCTTCCTTCCTTCCTTCCTTCTTCTTCTCCACCGTAACCCTACAACGTCCTCCTCACAGCTGATCTCCCCTACACCCGCCGGCCAACGGAGCTCACACAACCGGCTCCTTCTTCCCCACCAGCGGAGGCTCCAACAGACGGAAACTCCTCTTTTCTATACCGTGGACGGCCCACTTCTCCTCTTTTTTTCTCAAGGGGAAGTTAAACGAAGGTTTTAAAAAATCATATCTCGTAAGTGTTTTTTTTACTATTATTAATTATTATTGTTATATCAAAAAAAAAACCTCGTCTCAGATGTACACCACAAAGTTTCGGTATGATTTGTAGGAGTAATTTAATATTTGTTAATTCTTAGACGAAACGAAGGTTTCTTTGACGTAGGATGCTTGAATCAGCAACCGAGAGCGAGCTCGAAAATCAACTAGAAATTCGCACGCTTCCGTGTGCCATGCGGCGTGTTTTGTTTGTATCGCCAATCAGAATTGAGTCCGCAAGTAATCTCAGAACGGACATCTTGATGGCCCAAGTCATTCTCTCCTGCATCACTTGGAAAGGAAAATCGGGCAGGGATGGAGACTTGGGAGTGCTCTCCTTGTTTCTGCCGGTGTTCCACAAACTCCTCTTTTGGTGTAAAATCTTGTGCCGTTCAAATCGTGGCGAACTGTTTGCGGTTCCCTCTGCAACGGACGACTGATGTGTAACATATCTTGGTGTATGCTCGACGACTACATCCTGATAATGTGCAGATGACAGAAATTTGCAATCACTTACGTACGTTGTTTTCACCTATTCTTTCCTTACTCGTCTTGTGATTTTGTGTATTTATATATATATCTCGCATGGTAGTTGGCAATCGCATTTCCCTTGTCGATCCCCATACCCCTCCCCTCGTGCCATCAGAAACTTGGTTTTGTTGTACCTTCTCCATATCCTCGTAGAACTTTTTTTCCCGTTTTGGTTAAATCTTCCGCAGATGATCGAGGTGGGGAAAAGCTAACTGACTGGTAGGATTTACAAATGACGATGATGCCTAGTATTCAACTTAATTGGAAATAAAGATTAACATCTTACATGAATCCCTGATTTCATGTGCAAAATGCACTCAATGTTTCCAGATTTCTTTCCGACTATTGAGGACGTGTCTGTTGAAGGAAAACAACAGCATGAGTAGCGGAACTTCCATCAGGATTTGAATTTTGTTAAACAATTTGACTCAAGTATGTATATATATATCTACTTCGATTAATGTTATTTGCTTGCCTACCATTTTTTTTCACCCACCGACTACTTTAATAATTATTACTGCAAGATCGCCCTGTACTATCATGCATACGACGAACATAACCGTATGTGTTAAATGTCATAAATAGAATTGCACCGAAACACATATATGACGGCCCAAGCCTCAATCGTACAATACTCTCCAGGCCCATATTATGAATTCCATCGTGTTGTTTTCTGAATCCTTTATCTAATTTTCTTGATTTTTTTATCATAATATCAAGCGAACTTCTTTTAATCTTTAACACATATCATTGGCTTCGAACTATCTACTTTTGTTGTCGTAGATCTTCTCTCATTTTAAAATATTACCACTAATATTAAAAACTTGAAGATGTTATAATGGATGACAGATCTTCAGCCATAGTAGATAAATTAAGAAACGCCTTACTTTATCTTTTCCACTAATCTATTATATATATCAGTTTTATTTATACCAAGATATTCAGCAAAAATAGATATTGATGGTTTTTCTAGCAAAAATGTATAATTCTTTATGTTATTGTTAATGAAGACCAAAATGTTCACAAGAAGGCCACTTTGATAATGATGGCCTACATGACAAAGGATATGATAATGACGATTCTACGTAAATTATCTTCTACCATTTGTAGAGTTAAACTTCTCATCTCATTCGCAATATATACCACCCTAAACTAAAATATTTATAATATAGCACGCAAATATTTGATGAAACATGGTAAAACCATTTGAGGTGTGCAATTTTAGTCTAAACATAGGGATTGTTATGGTATTTCTAGAAGTTTTATCAAATGTAATACTACTAAATTTATTTTTAATCTAAACTAATTTGAAGACATCAATTTATATAGAAAATATATTTTTAACAACGTGAAGGTAAGAAATTATTCTAAAACTTATTAATCTTTTTCGTGAAGTCTAATTTGTTTCTTTGAAATATGTAGTAAATTCTATCAAAAGTACAAGTAACACAAGTATTAATGGTATGTATTACATTAATTAATTTTTGTTTCGACATGTTAAATTGTTCAATAACATCTTGTTTATGTTGAAAACAATAAACTTCAAAAAAAATTATGGAAGTAAGAATTATCACCAAATTGTATAAATAAATTATATATAGTAACGAATAAGGCACGTAATTTCTTAACAACTTTTTTATGATCATGATGCGAAAAAGGATTCTACCCTTCGGATTAAATTGTATTCGAGTCTGTTTAGTAAGATCAATAGCATGTTTTTTAAGCCTAGATTCACAATTTATTGCATGTCATTCAGACTATTGGTGCCGTCGGAAGACTTACAGGAAAAGTTTACACTTCAAATGTTACAAAATGCAATCTCTTTCCTGTTGTCATCTTCATCATCGAGCATCTTAATTAAAAACATTTCTCATGCCCTAGACCTTCTTCTTGAGTTGGCAAAATCTTGATATCGACTCTCTTTAAAGTACTTGGAGATTAACAACATTGGCATCATAGTTGTTGAAGTCATCTATGATACTTCCTCCTTTTGCCATTATGAATTAAGAGGGTAGTGAGCTGAGATTGTGTTCGGAGGATGGGGAGAGATTGAGAGAATTGGAGGGTATTAAGAAAAGAGCGGACTTGACTTCATCAGGGTAAAGAGAGAGAGAGAATTGTCGTGAGAGCAGCGAAGAAATGAGAAGTGGTTAAGGATCTTTATGGAATTTTTGATTTAGATTGGACTAAAGCGTTAATATATAAAAACATAAGATCTTTTGCAAAAACAAAGGATTGAAAGGTTTTTTTAAAAAAGAAAAGAAAAAGAAATGAAATGCATTCATAAATTTAAAAAATAAATGCAGTCAAGTCTAACTAGTGAGATTCATGTCTTTCGAAGATGAAATGCATGCATAAATATAATAATAGGTCCTGGAGAACTGAGTATTTCTACCTGCCTACTTTGTGAAAAAGAAAAAGAAAAAGAAAAAGAAAAAGGCATTTCTACCTGCCAAACACCACCCTGATCAGTACGCTGGCAGAGTTGAAACCAATATTTGTCCGACGCTGTACGAAATTATCCTTTACGGTAAAACTTGCAAATGGGGTGTCCCTAAACAAGATCGATTGTTACTACTAGACTACAACATATGGAGTTGTCGATCGTCCACTTTATCAAAAAAAGAAGAAGAAGAAGAAGCAAAAACACATAATGAATATAAAAGAACCGTAACGTGCAAAAAGGTGCCGCATTGTTCACTGGGACGCTATCATATATAAAATTAACTAACTGGCGCATTACGAGCGAATGAGGAATGCATGCCCGTGTCCTGGACCTTGATTTCTGCAAATACACCGTAAGCAATACTACTTGCATGCCTTATATATGTTGCGCTGCAGCTGCACATGACACATCATTTACAGAATCCACTGCAGGGCAGTCGGAACGCATTCGTCCCCCATATATATATATATATATATATGTCTCCACCCTCCTCGACACTTTTATTCGACGATACCAGTGCGGTCCGTAGATCTGTTGATTAATTAACGTGCAGATATTTAATTAATAAGCCACACAACCCAGAAGAATTCATATCATGTATTTATATCTACAGATGAATATATAGAACGTTCGCCGACGGATGTTGTGTACCTGGAATTTAGCAGATGCACGGCATGATCAGCAAGACGTCTCATCGCATCGACCTGTGCCCGGAGAGCCAAGACGTAGTCGATGGTTTCGCCCAGGAACGAGAGATGGTCGTCCATGGCAGTGCCTCCCGGTACGAGGCGTTTCAGCTCGTCCACCCTCTTCTTCGCAACCCTCCTCGCCTGGACGGTGCGATGGTCGCTGCACGCGTGCTTCCTTCGGCTCAGCCACCTCCTCCTCGAGATCGAGATCTTGTTGCAGGCGGCCGCCTTCAAGTCCTTGTACGTCGCCCGATAGCAATCTTGCTTGGTAATCCTCTGGAAAAGCTTCTCCCCAAGCATGCTCTTGACCACATGCTTGTGTTTGCCTCGTTTGTAGAGGGCAGCTATGAGGGAGCGGCTCCACCTGGTGCCACCTCTGGCCAAGGCCATGGCAGCATCGGCGGAGGCCTTGATGGCTTCCTTCCTATCCAGAAAGCTCATGCGCCTCTGCTTGTCTGGGTTACCACTTGCGCTTCCTAGCTGCAGACCTAGCAGCATGTGTTTGAGGAGAGATTCCTCGAATGCGTTGGAGCCCTGCATGATCGATGATGGTGGAGGCAGAGGGTGGAAGGAGCAGAGAGCCAGGAAGAAAGGGAGAGTGGGGTGTGGTATTTAAGATGGATGGCACCAAACAAGAAGGTTTGTTAGTGGAGAAATGGGAATTATTAATGGCCAAGAAATGACAGCAGTATCTCCCGGGCCCTTTCGAAACGCCATGTTTTCCTGGGCCACGTGGGGGTTGTTTTGGGTGCAGGCTGGACTATTATGATTATTATTATTATTTAAAAAAATGGGGTGGGGAGTGAAAAAGAATAGATGGTGATGAGAAGAATAATATATAACAGAGGGAGATAAAGGAGAAAATGATGATGGAAGTCATAACAAATAAACGGGAGGACCGAGAGATGGATCATAGGAGAGACCAGCAGCAGCAGCAGCAGCAGTGTCAGTAATTTCATCAGGTCAGTGGTGGTGGTGGTGGAGAGGGAAGGAAGATGGCATTGGCGTGGGCTCTTGGAAAGGGACACTCCACATGGAAGCACATGGGGACGAAGACCCACACCTCCATCCATCCCTCCCTGCTATACCATGCAAGCCACACTTGTATTTTCTAATCATGAAACCATTTATTATGACACGGTTTAATTAGTTTGCCATATACGATCATGCAGCTGGAAGAATGCGGGGATCCCAAATGTCAGGCCCAAGAATATATGCATGCATATTTTTAATACTTGGCATGCATGAAAGGAAGAGGTGAAAATCACCACCAACAGCTAATTAAGCAACATCTATGAATGAAACTCCATCGGTGTATGTGTGTGTGTGTGTGTGTATATATATATATATATATACAGAGAGAGAGAGAGAGATTTAGTCAGTCGAATGGTACGTGGTCGCAAATGTTGGATGGCAGGATCCGGAAAATGTGGCGATGGATCGTTTGGGTTCATTGATTCTCCAAAAGCTTCCTCCACATGGCGTCCACATGGGGATGGATGGATTAATTTCGTTCCTGGACTCGGTGGGAATTTGAATTTCCTACCACGTACACATGTTGCTGCTGTGCGAAACAGGGGCATCATTTCGATTTGGATCTGGTACAAATAAAAGCCTTCGCTAAAAAGCTAGTAATGCCTCCTTGAGGGTGAAGACCAGCGAGAATTAAAAAGGGGTAAATGCTTGCTCCATCTGATACAACCAGCGGTAACAAAATCTTTGTGTTCCAAGTGACTGTACATGCCCTGGATACACCCATGCATCAACGACGAACTTTGAGTTGTCATTCAAGGTTAGATAGCCAGATAAATACTTGCATTAGTATTTAGTCAGTCTCCAGCAAACATTACTGGTGTCGTTTTGTCGGCAAGAGGCAGATAGGTAGGACAAAAATCTTAAATGAACTCGTGAGAGGGCACGTGTGTGTTGGCGTCGGCATCCTTCGGAAAGTTAATGCTTGCTTCTTGCGATGATTAACGCACGTACCGTCCACCAAACACCTTCGTCAACTCTGTAACGCCATCGATTTTCTTTTCTAATCGCATCTCAACTAGTGGCATCGGTACTTACGTACTTACCTACCGTCGTTGCTTTAATTTAATCAATTTCATCAAGGCGCTCGTACGTCTCTCTAAAATTGCATGCATGATGGAGGACGTAGATCAACGGGAGTAAACTGACCCACTCCACAAGTGACGAATAGTTGATCAAGACGCGAAAATATGGACCTGAAAGACCAAAGCAGTAACAATGGCGTCAGAGGAATGATCGCTAGCTAGCGACGGTGCCCAAGCGTGTCCATAGGGAGGGGGTGCATGCGTCGACCTACGGTGCACTAATCACGTGGTCCTACGGTATACCGGAAGATATAAGACAACCACGTGGACACATGCACACACATGGATGGGCTCCCACACTGTCCAAACAAAGGCATGCAAGCCCTTCGGCGTTGCATTATGAGGCCATGCCGAGGGACCTTTCAACCCCTCTTTTCCTTTTTCTCGTTTCTGGGAAGACTTGTCAAATTAGGGTGGGGGGATTGATGAATATATATATATTTATGTCTCACTGGTTGCATCCATGATCATATGCTATGACGTGCGTATGTGTGACCGTATATATATGTATTATATTGCTGCGTACTCTCTCAGAAGCATGGTGTTTTGTCTCATTTCATGTATCTTCTATACCAATTAAGCAGCCGTGAAGACCACATTACTGCTTGTGTTGGATTCACCTTTTTTCCTCCATGAAACAAGGCGAATCTTGGTAGCCTTGGTAGTGCCTGCCTTGTTGAATCACTTAGATATAGGTGCCGTTTGAGTGATTATTTTGTGCTTAATTCGCTGCTGCCGTTCATGTGATGTTCGCACACACACATATATGTACAGATTATATGTAACGCTGCAACACGTAAATTTCTTCTTAGAAAATTACATAAATGATTGATCATCTTGGTATGGGAATGCATCGTGAGAATGTTGTAACTTTGGATTTCGGACGCAGAATCTCTGCCATCTTACCCCACCTGTCATCTCCATATTTAACTGCAGCACAGATCCACTCTTCTTTTTGCGTATGTGAGGGTAGTTTTCCCATACCGGAGGCGCAGTTGAGCAAATTAATTATGCAATCAATTGCTAAATATGGAGGCTAATAAAATTTAACTTTTCATAGCTTCAAATTAATTACAATTTCGAAACTCGATACTTGGGAAAAAAAACAAAATCTTTCCATTGAACATCGACGGTATTATACAGCGGGAAAATATCAAAGGATTAAGGGAAAATCTGCACGTAACCTTTGATTTGACCATGGCTTGATAAGTCGATGGTTTTGCAGAATGTCCCCTTATCTATGAACAATATTAATCTAATATGTGTTGTTATTAGAACAATATGCACATCTTTAATTTTTTTACTTATTTCAATGTTACTTTTACATGTCTAATATCGATCATAAGCAATTCTTTGGAAGAGAAGTTCTAAATAAAGGATCGTATGAAAGTTTAATTTTGGCGAAGATATACCAACGTAAACATGATCTCAGCTCACTTCAACGTGCTTTAGCACATGCAATCACAACAGCATGCAATGTGATTAATTAGCATATATAAACTAACCATTTTCCGACATGTCACTGCAACAATGCCATCTAAATTTAAGACCGAACTAATGCCATTCTCTCAATAATATATAGCAGCTAGAAGACCATAACAAGCAAAGTTTTTAATATTAGAAATCAGATAAATACTAGACTCGCGTGCTTAGATCCAGCGGATTCTAGAGGCCGTAGAGATCGGAAAGGTCTTTGAGGGCCTTGACTTGAAGCTCTAGGAAGGCAATGTACTCAGCCGTCCTCCGGAGCAACGCCTCAACGTCCATGTCGTGGCAGCCCGGAACAATCTCTTCAAGCTCTTCCAGCTTCTCCACCACCAACCCACAGGCGGATTTCTCGCCCTCGATGCGGACCATCGTTCCACCTTCCATTCTGCCAAGGGGACACCCCTTCCTCATCTTCATTCTTCGGGCACCGGGAAATTGCCAGGATTCATGCAGTGGATCCTCGGTTACCCGATGAGACGGATATATATAGGCTGAGGAGGTGAGGAACTACCGTCTGTTTTCACTCTGCCCTGGGAACGGATCGCGGACTTCACCGTTTCAGAGAGAACGTCCACCCTTGAATCAAGCAATGGGGACGCCGGTTGAGAGGTGAAAAGACGATATTATCCCACATGGACAGCGTCCGCTTGGTTCATAATTAAAGAGATTATGGTGTGACATGAGTACTTTGATTTTATAATCTAACTTATTTTAATTAGATTTTCATATTTTTCACAACAGCTTTTCTAGCCACACGATTTTAATCTCTCAAAAATATTACATCGGTTTATAAATAATCCCAGCGTAAATTAACAAACGAATCCTAATTTGGAATTATCAGTTTAAACTAGCTAGGGATAGAATGTGTTAATTAATACCTCTCAGTTAATTCACTTCTGAAAATTGTATTCACTCTGGTGGTAGTTGTAGGGTTCATACATATGTATTTTGGGAGGCCGACATATTCGCATGGTGCGCATATGCCTATTTGCAATGGTCTGGAGTCAGATGGGACGGATGATAGTGTGGGTTTGAATGTCATATATATATATATATATATTTATATCTATCTCCTTCTACGGACCTTTCTGTATCAAAACTACCAACTACAATTCTATTTGTTCGAAAACTGTTCCGGCACGACTCCAATCTCTATCTGACGATCGATCGATCCCATGATTGCTTTGCCACACAGGTGTTTGAAGAACAACGAACAATGGGGAAGCAGGAGCAAATCAAACACCATCCATTCCACCATATTCTAATTAACAACGGCACTGATGGAGACAAAGAGGAACCACTGCGTTTCCTCCATCTAGAAATTAAGTTGACGTGGGACTTACGTGTTCGTCGGCGAGTCAGGGGTTGCATGTGAGCGAGCGTCCTTTTCTCTTGTGGGCTGCATTAAATCCCATGCACGTGGATGTCGGTGCCCGTGGATTTCAGAATTCCCACCCACACATAAATACATAGATGTGTGTCAATTCGCATGCATCCGTCCACCCGTGTGCTCCAATCCCCTATTTATTTCTACCAGAAGCACTCTGCACGCCGCTCCCGATCGTCACACTCCCAGTACCATTATGAATGGTGTCCAAGTATATATATATATATATATATTTCTTCAAGACCTTACTGTAGGAAGAACATCTAGCCACCAGCAGGCTGACACCTTGGTTTTGGACCACGCTTGCTAGTCCAGGGAAATGCAACTCGATCGACGAGTTGCCGTGCTGGTTAATCACATGAAATGAACAGTGGTACCATGTGCTGTTGAGCATTATGGGGCTGGTTAATGCGCTGCATGTGAAGCATGCAATTGTGGCATTTCAACTGCTGACGTGCGTGCTCATGGATGGCAACGAATCTACCAGATTTGTATGATGATCTATAGGTTTCCAAATCAACACCGGTGAAAATGTTGAGAGAGCACAGCTCGTTTGGTTCGCGTCAAGTCAGGAGCTGTGCATTCTTCAACCACACGTCATACCACAGAGCGCCGAAACTGACATCAGTCCCTATCCAACCCTCCGGTAGGCAGTGAAGGCATGTGTTGCCATGTTGGTCCTTCTTCCTCCTCCTGCTCGGCTGCTGCTGCTCCACCTCCTCCTCACACCAGTTGGTGAAGATCGACGCGTGGTTGGTCTGCAGACGCAAGGGATGCATTTGAGTCCATGACGATAACCGAAATAAGAAAATATTTATGAAATTACGCGCATGGTCGACGACAGAACCTAATCGAGAAGACCATCACCATTGATCTTCGATTCATATCCACAGACTTCAACCTTGGAAATAATACAATACAAAGACTTATGAGAGGTCGTTGTTACATTATTTCCACCAACCTTGAAAATTCACATATTTTTGAATAAAATGTGAAAAACTTTTATCTCCTATTTTGTTAGGCAAATATACCTGTATCTGTTGCAAGTCTAGAAATATATAATAACAGAAATTAAAACATAATTTACAAGATTTAGTTTGATTTCAAAATATATAAATATCCACACATATGTACAGGAAAGTGTTTTCTCGTATTTACATATCTTGTAATCATACAATAACAAAATTATCATGACCACCTGAGACAACTTAATCTCGTACATGTTCCACAATCACGTGTCACTTTATATATTGGGATCTGAGTCTAAAATAATCATAAGATGAAAAGTGAGCTAAAACTTAGTAGTCAATCACCTATCTAAAATAGCAATCACGTCTTCTAACTGCTTTAGTAGAGCTTAAAAAGATGAAAGTTGAGTTACAAGCAATCAAGAGAATCTAGTAGGTTATGACGAGAAGGTAACCTAAGACTAATGACCTGGTTATTGCTGATAAGAGAGACAAGCTAAATAGATCGAGGAGACGAAAGACAAGAGAGTTGCTATTGAAGCAAGAAGCATGAGCACAACAATCGATCTTAACAAATTAACATCCTATTTTATAACAATCGATCTTAACAAATTAACATCCTATTTTATAACAATCGATCTTAACAAATTAACATCCTATTTTATAACAATCGATCTTAACAAATTAACATCCTATTTTATGACAATCGATCTTAAGAGTGTTGAGTTGTCATCCTATTTTAGTACTAAGCAGAAAGGCATATGGTTGATTGACTTTCGTAAGTATAATTCTATATGTCAAAAAGGTAATCTATTTATACAGTGCAACAAATTAACAAATGACATGATATCATGATATAAATAAAGAATAAGAAATATCTATATGAGTTTTATCATATAATTGTTACAACATGCTTATTTTTAAGTATTTGCATTCAAAAGTAATAGTCACATACTGCTCTGTAATAAGACCTAAAATGATTCACGTTGTCTTATCACATATCATCCTATGACAAGGCTTCAACCATTTTACTCACACATCATACATAGCATTTAGTTACAACTACTCTAAAGTAACAAATAATTGTCATAATTAATGATTTAGACTCTTCTAATAAACATAATTAATAATAATTATGTTATTTCTATCACACTAGTTTATTTTTCATAAATTATCTACATTTAACTTCTTTTCAATAAACCAACAATTTCTAACTGATTATTGAAATTTCTTTGAATCACATGCATGCCTTTAATTTCAAACTAGCTCTAAAAGAACTATTTAGGCATATCTTAGCCATCTCAATAACAAATATTTATTCATAAAATTTTTATGTGCTAGCACATGTGCAATTTATTCCAAAATTACACAAAACGAAATTATTTTCATGGCTCAACAAACGTTTGTATTTTTTATTCATGTAATAATTAAAAATGCAATAAGAATAGGCATGGTTCATTTTTTATTTAAACAACTATTTAACTATGTATTTCAAAAGTAAATACATAGCCAATTATCATAGCTTAGACATGCATATCTATTCAGTTAAGATAATAAAATAGCTATACATGTTAGCAAATAATCACATAGCATAAATAATATTATGCATAAATAAACATACACATGTATTGATCTAATCAACAATACCAGTGTGTATTTTAATGAACAATTATATATCACAATCAAAATTAAACAATATACACTGTAAAATTTATTTTTGATGGAAACGGACGATGGAAATCGACGCTCGCCCCACTCACGCGAGCAACCGGAGGAACGCATGACGACGTCTCTCTCGCGCGCGTGGAATCACGAATGCACGATTCTTCGACGCGAACGAAGGCTCGAGAGTGTTGCCGACTTAAGTTGGGGAAAGTTATGGCCGAGTAAATAAATATTTCATAATCATAATCACCGACTTTGATATATATATATATATATATTTCTCCACTGCCTCGTTACCAGAAGTCCACGAAAGTCCGTTCAGACTTTTGGACTTTCGGATTTATTATTTTATTTTTATTATAAATCTTCAAACATCGACCGAAGAACAGGGTGTGGTGGGAAGGACTCCGGTCGTCGGGTCCGGTACTGACCACTTCCCCATTTCCTAAGCTACGTACCGTCCATTATTGATTTATTTCCCTTCGGTCATTCACGTTTCCACGAGACGGAATGTTAGCCAGCCAACCCCGTGCAAGTGATTCTGCCGGCCGGCCGGCCGTCCGCTGCGACGGTACAAGAAAAGCCATAGAATCAGATCCGTAAGCATTTCTTCTTCCCGAGGGTCTGGTGTACTCAACCAACTACCACATCGCATGCATCCGTCCATGTCTTGCTAAATATGACCTTTCGTCAAATCTACCAATGGTAATCCAGCGTCTAATTAGCAACCGCACCTAATTACGACTAGCTGGCTTGCCCCCCAAATAGCGCATGCCTATACTTGGTCGCTTTCCTTTGACCTAGATATCTATCAGCTAGACCTATGGAAGACTGCTAGGTTAGTTTCAATTATGCTTGTGAGTGAGTGAGTGAGTAAGTGTGTGTGTATATATAATATAACGAAAAATATCTATTTAATTATAATTATCTTTAAATCTTAAGTTTATTTACATAATTATAAAATCTACTTAACTTGCATTAAAATCTTAACTTGATCTCATGAGTAATATTCATTTTGATATTTGGATCACAAGATCAATGGTTGAAATTTATGGAAGAAGATTTGGTGATTTTTGAAACCTTTAGATCAAGGAATGATATTTACCTGTTTGAAATGAAAATTTTACCATGTATTTAAAATCATCAAATAACTTAATTTGCATAATTACTTTTGTATATTAATTTAAGGGCGATACAGGGGCATCCCAAGAAAAGTTGTTAAAAAACATTGTAGGCTATTCAAAGGACTGGTCCAACGAAAGTGATCTAACGTGAACGCCCATTGATATTACATTGGTGCAGAGAATATCTGTGTTTATTTCCCCTTTTAAGATGAGCAAAACACAAAATAAGATAATTGGGGTATTAATATATAAAGTTACGTCCAAACAGTTCATTTCTCCTCCTTTTATCCCCATCCTTTTTAAGAAAGAGATTCTTTGAACAAAAATTCATAAGAAGGTTTAGAAGGCACAAATATTTATAACAAAATTTACAATAATCGAAAGGTTGTTTTTGTAAAAATCATTACTTAATGTTCTAATTATTAGTATTAGATGAGTCTCATCGATAAAAATAAAAACAGAACTGAGTCTTACATATAATAAATCCTTGTACTTAATACCAATTAGTTTTAAGTTAGAATTTCAAACATGATATTAGAGTTGGTTCATATATATATCCACCTACAAATACTTGTAAATATATAAATAAGCCACAAGTGAAAGAGAATGTTAAAAAAGTCTCACATCAATAAAAATAAAGACAAAATTGAACATTGTATATGATAAATCCTTTCATTTATTATTAATTGATTTTAGGTTATAATTTTGGCATTAGACCATTAGCAAGCACCACAGTCTAAGATCGTAGAAACAAAAATTTTCACCGTACGTAACATGTGAATGCCACTGACTCATTGGAAACCATAAAAGTGCAAAAACAAATTATTTATGATAAGTTAGAATCATAAACTTCTTGTGCTCTTGCTTTTGCATAAGACCTGCCAAGCTTCGCATGTTCTCTTCTCACCCATTCGCTTCTCTTCTCATATTGATAAGTAAGAAATGAAGTATTTTTCACGATGACATATAATATTACCATCCAATATTGTAACAATGTTAATTAGTCACCATAGTGCATACAAGAAGCCATGCTTGGAACTGCAACAAGAGAAGTTTGGTAGCAAAAGATACAGAGAATTCCATTTCATTCCAAGTGAACATCAAGATGCATTCCTAAAGACATTCACTTAAACGTTGAGATTGTACAGAAGGTAGTCTAGATATAATTAGATGAAGAATATCATAAACCGCTGGTATATTGCATAGGAAGTTGTAAGGAAGCGACAAGTACCAAACAGAAGTTGTGAGCACACTAAGAAGAAATAGATTACAGGCAAAGGAATGGTCATTTAATGCATTTGGAACGCTATTTTTCATAAAATTGGTATTCGAACGTGGCAAAGGATGTAGATAGCTTTAGCATGTCTCTTATCGCCATAGTCCATATTCTATAGCTTTCAAAATCTGGAATTTTCAGCTTAACTTCTCCATGGCTTGTTCCCAAGACAATTGAATAATATGAGTCTTCTTCTTGGATGGTATCCTTATCATTGCTTCCTTGTAAGTCATGTACAATGCCTGCATTAATAGAAATAGGTCATTAGTTGCAATTTTGTCTCAGGCGAATGCTGCTCTTTAGAGTCTGTTGTTGATGGATTGCAGCACTTACTTTCTTGTGTACTCCCCATGCCCATGATTGAACGACCCTTCTTCATTTTCAGGATTACCTTGGCGTCTCTATTCAGGACAACACAAACTAATCTTGGTTTAGAAGTTCCTGACATGGAGAAAGGAAGAAAAGTGAAGAAAAAAATGCTCAACAGTAGTAAAAGACTGTTTCTTTATAGACTGTTTTTCTTAAAATGAAGTAGGGTTCGATAGTGTTATAGACGTTTAATGCTAAAATATTAGATTCATTTTACAATTTAGATGCATTAACTTAAATTTTATCAACAGTAAAGATTGCATCTAAAATAAATATTTACGAAGATGTGATATTTATTTATTTATTTTAAAAATATTTAAAAATAAGAGATTTATTTGTTTCTGACATTGAGAAATTTTAAGATATATATGCATATAACATTTTTAGTTTAGCGCCTATGGTTATGTTTTGACGAATGAGATATACTGCAGTTATATATCTACATGAAAACGACATAGCTTAATGATTTCTTGTTATCTGGCAGTTTCAAACTTCCATGGAAGAATCAGCATACCATCTGCTGTTACCACAGGAATCTCAGTGCCCTTTGCTAGTAATGACCTCATGTGTATAAAATCATATTTACTTTCTTCAGTAGGAAGGGTAGGCACGCTGTTTGTTCCCTCCTTCCGACCTGGTCTGCTTCGGAGTGTTGCTGCTCCTCTTAAAGCTGAACCAATGAAGCTTTGCCGTGTTAAATTTTGCTTCTCATAAAATGAGAGAGACAGATAGAGATTTGGAGATGCAGATTTGTAGATGTACATGTTGATGCTGCGGCTGTAAGGGTGAGTATGCTACTGGCTTCTGTTGAAGCGACGGCAGCATCCATCGCAGTTCTTAGCTGCTCTCGCGTGGCACCTGCAGCTTCAGCTCTCTCAGCGCATTGTGCTGCAACAAGGGCTGCCGCGGATGCCACGGCATTCTCCTTTGATGTCGTTGTCTGGTTCAGCTCCGCATTCTCGGCTGCAACAGCCGCCAGGGCAGCCGCGACCCCGGCAACCGACATGGCCGCATGGACCTCTGCTCTCCGGAGGCGTTCTTCTTCCTTCCGCTTCTGCCTCATTTCCATCATCCATTTTTTTATGGACATCGATTTCCATGGTCTAGCCTTACTTGACAACTATATATATGGGCACATACTAAATTTTTGTCAAATATTATTAGGGGCATCCATGAACAAAAACTCTCAAGATCGATCGTTTAAGAAACGCAACAGGAGCATGACAAATTTGATCAAGTGCAGAAAAGAAGAAAAAAAGAGAGAGAGTACGTCATATACCCATCTCTTCTGCAAGCAACCATCATAGTCCACCTCTGGATGTATCGCCTTCTGCAACCATAACCACGACTGAACGGAAAAAAGAAAGAAATCATGCATGGTCGATGATCAGAAGCACCAGGCTCGACGATTCTGAATATACATACATACGTCGACGATAAAGATCAAATAACTCACGCTACTACCTTCGCGTCGTCGAGTTTCAGATGTGGTGCAGTGGACTTCACGAGATCTTCTTCTTTCTCCAAGGCAAGGCTACCGTCCATCGAATTACCAACTGGGGAAGCTGTCAATGATCTCTCCTGGGAGGTTGCTGGTTGGGAAGGGTGACATGCCTGCGAGAGGGGATCCGGCTGCCCTGCAAGCGCCTCGTGAGGAATTGAACCAAGGGCAGAATCCATGAGGAAGAGAAGAGATTGGCAGAAGAGAGTAGGTAGCTAGCTAGGATTGGATTGGATTTCGATTGAGATGAGAGCAGAATGTGTTGTTACTACCGTTTAATTAATTGGGTCGATTGGGTTGTCCTAGTCGCTGCCCACAAACTACCGTGACGGTTTGGAAATAAGAACCACATAAAAATATATATTGGGAATAATGCAAAGGCGAATGCTGTGATTAATTTAATTAGTCCGTTGATCGATTTGGAGGCAACTGGCCCTACACCCGCACTTGATTTAGCGTAAGCAGGAGGAGAAGAGAGGATTAGTTGAGGACACATGCTCTCCATGAAGGTAGGTTTGCCAGTTGGGCCTCAGCTTTTGTGGAAGCCACTAACCATCTCCGCGCTTTAACATATACTAGCAATTGAAATGTGAACTCTGTCGATAAAGCGAGATTCGACCATCATGATTAATTAAGATGCCTACGACAGATGATTATTTTTCTAATAAAGACTAGTTAATTTGGAGCATCTAATCATTCCTTGAGTTAGTGGCGCTGGTAATCTCTTTAATCTGGGGTGGAGAAGCCCACCGTCTAGAAATCAAAGACAAGATATTCGAGCCGATCCCTCTCCAGCATCAGACATGAGAATTACAAGTATATATCTACCTCCGTTAGAATTTAAATTCTAATAAGAATTAATTACAAGTATTAATCATATATATTGAATATTTGTCGTTCTTAACTAATCACTACTTTCTCTCACTTTTCTTCGTACATAAACCCTCTCAAGTATCAATTGTACATAGAAGTTGTAGGTTTCGTAAGACTATTTTAATTGTTATTAATAGTGCTGTTATTGAAATTAATCAAATTAAGTCCATTGGTTCAATAAGATTGAATGAGAACCAATAACTATTCTAATTTTTTATTCAAAAAACTGAAAACAGCACAGTTCAAATTGAAAAAAAAACGAAAACTGGTAAAAGCAAGCTCAGACCATATTAGAAAAAAGTTCAGACTAGTGAGTTTGAACTAGTGTTTCTTTATCTTCTTCTTTTTTCAAAAAAATATTATGTTTTCTAATTTATTTTTAAATAATTACTTAAATTATTATAATTTTTAATTAAACTAAACCACATTTATTTTTGCACGGCTTCTTTAATTTTCACACATAATCAAGTACTTTCCTTTTATTTTATGATATATATTGTAGTTGATGAAATATGAAATTAACAGTACGTATTAATAGATCTTAATTACCGTCTTTTGGAAGTTGGAAGTAAACTATCAAGTATTATTGAATATAATATACTATTTAGTCTAATAATATATGTGTAAATGTAAGATTTATTAAAAATATTTGATTTACATAATTTCTAAATTTGAAAATTTACATCGGCTCAGTTCATTTATTGATTTATCAAATACGGACGTTATGATGATGTCATTGCTAGCTGGTTCAACCAGTTGATTAAATGATTTTGAACAAGAGGAGGAAGTTCTTTATATCTATATATGATAGCAGTTTAATTATTGTACTTGAATTTCAGTCTTTGACTTTCTTTATTTAACTGATAATTAATTTCATTCATTTCTTGATACTTAGATTGTCCTCCACCTGTGCCCTCCTCGTCATCCTGCAACACCACTTCATCCTACGATATATTATTAGTGAGAACATTTTAAATTTTTGATATTGATTGTGAAAAACTCACATTAATCAAATATTAATGTGTGCAAACTGTATGTGGGAATATTTTAGATTATATTTTTTTATTGAATAAAATTATTTTTAAATAATTTAAATGTAAATAATGATGAGAGGTAGGTAAGTTGAAACTTTTATTACTTAAATTAAATATTAAATATCTGTATTTTGAATTTATGATATATAATGTTAAATTAGTAGTTAAAATAGAAGTTTGCTGTTGTTTGATTTGGAAAATTAGGCTATAGTATTTTGATTAGTTGCCTGCAATTACATCCAATATTTAAGAATTTAGTTAGAAATTGCTTAAAATTCTTTGAGAGGTCTTTTCTAAGATACATGGTATGGTAATAAGCCGAAAAATAACAATACCTACCGTAGTTGATTAGGTACCTTTCCAAAAAGTTGAATTGCTATTTATAAGAGAAATTAAGAAATATCATAATCAAACATTTAAAAAATTCATTAATGGCTATTAGGTATTATTGATGGTGGACTAGGAAATCCAATCTACCATATGGAAGTTGATACAATCAAGGAAGTATTTTCGGTAATTAGTTTATTTGATTGACATTTTATATTTTAGATTTATAATCAATAATTAATTTATTTGAATGATCAGTTAAATTTAGTTTAATGACAGTTATTAATTCGCACTAATTTGAATCAATACAGAATTAATGAAATTTCAACTATTTTAGGCCATTCTAGATTTACTATTAAGGCCCATATGTGGGGGTTCGCTTTCTTTAGATAGTTATATTTATATTTTTGAATGGAGGTGTTTATGCAAGTCTCACTCCATCACATAAAACTTTTAACCTTTCCTAATTAAAGGGAAATTCCGGAACTCTATAAAATGTCTAAGGTCCGAATTTTTAAATTTTTAATATACAATTCTACAAATATTAATAAATAATATTAAAAAAAAGGATTTTTTTTAACTTGAATGCATTAAAAATTTGATAATCACTTGTATGTCATCAAAAAAAAAAAAAAAGCGCTTGAATCCATGTAGTTAACATAACAAGAATAGCCCTATATAAAGATAACAAAGTAGGATAAATATATTTTTAATGACATGCAAGTAGATATAAATTTTGACCAACTCAAACCGTATGAATTGGATTGGTATGGGTTATTTATTATCATGAATTGGATATGGATTAGGAAAATCCTAAACCTGAATATTTTAGTATAGGTATAGATTTCAATGACATATATGTTACTCACACAACCCCCAACCTAAAGATACACAAGATATTTACGGAGATTGTCGATAGTTTGCCATTGGTCTCCATTTTTAAATTCAAATGTGTACATTTTTGTAGTTATATTCTAATTGATAACTATACCACGCTAAATTAGAACTTTCATGTCTTCTGCTCTAATGTGTACATCTTTTTTTCTCCGTAAAGGTTAGGGAAGGAAACAATCATCCAAATCAATACCCAAGATTGACAGGATTTTGCTTCAATTTTAACAGATGATGGAGTTCTTTCATAGAAAAGTCAAGGGCTATTTACCTTTTTTTTTTCCCTTGTATACTCTGTGGGAAAAATTAATTAGACATTAGATGCATTTATTATTATGCATCTAAGTTAGAATTTAGGAGTTGAAATTTAATAAAACATTATATACTTTAGATGTTACTGTAGATAATAACATTATTGCCATTTCTACCCAAGTGCATATTAAAAAGTGGAGTTGACATGATCTAACTTGAAGTTTGTGGCTTGGGTCGATTTTGGTCCAAAGTGAAGCCTAATTGAATATGGTTTTCAAATTATTTAATTTGAATTAGGTAATGGATTCATCTATAACCTGATGCAATTGGACTCACGTACACTCCTATTATGATACACAAGTAATTGCCAAAAATTTTCTATGATATATATGTAAGTAAAAAAAAAAAGTTCAACTTCAAAAACTTGGGAATTCGAAATAGAAGAGATAGCTTTTGGATCCGAGTTTACGGCCATGAATTATTGACGGCTGTCGTAATGATTTAGAAATAGCTAGATGTACATATATATTGGCAAAAATCAACTTAATTATAAACCTTGTAGGCATTATATTTTATTTTCACCCAAATTTTGTGAAAACGCTGTCACTTTAAATTTGTACATTTTGATGAATATAAGTAAGTAGAATAGAATACAGTGTAGCTGATGATATGGTACTTTCTGTATTATTATTCTTTCCTATTTTAAAACTTGATCATGTTTTTGTATCACATGGATTTAGAAAGTTGGAAAGAAAGAAACAGTTGGATATCCATCAACATGCTAGTTCACATAATGATGCTAAGATTAAATGTAAAGCATGAATGAATGAAAGGTAGCAAATCATTGTTTCTTTTAAAAAGCCTGATAGAGAACAATTAGTTGATGAGAACAACTAACTAGTGGTTTTGAAATATGTAAGCACAGAAGGAAGAATTATTGATCACTTTCTTATTATGAAGTCTTAAGGGTAAATCTCTGTGTTATGAATTTGCATGCATTATTTAACATATTCCAAAGAGGAGTCTCAATGTATCTCTTAGTAAATTATTAGCGTAAAAATATTTTATCTCTAACTCAAATAATAATGAGTAGAAAACTTCATTAGATATTAACTTAAATTTTGTTTCTATATTTTTCAAGGTGAGTGAGACTTTTCACACTCTTTTTCACTTAGTGATTATCTTAAGCTTATAGACACATTATGGGTATATGCACATGAATCTACTTTGATATCATGTGAAATATTTTATTTTAAAAAGAATTGACAATGAATGAATAACTTCGTCACATATCAATTAATTTATATTGGATCTATCTCTACAAGTATATATCATGAGGAGATTCCAACTACTCTTTTGTGCTTTGGATTTGGTTTGCATTGTCGATGCACATGCTAAGCACCTCAATAATTAAGCACGGCCTTCCCTCTGTAAATGCAGCAGCATCTATATATTCTTCCAAATCATGATCCATCCAAGCCGTGGGAGGGCGGGCAAGCTGAAGCAAAGAAAGGTCTTCACCGTCTAATGCTTTATATCCAGCACATGAGCTACGTACTCCACTGTCGGTGCATCTTCTGCCACACGTCCCGAGCAGCACGTGAAGAAGAAGAGTGCAACTCTTGCATGACGAACCCGTTCGACACGGATTTGCCCTGGCTCCACACGGAGAACCATGCCAAACCAATGTTTCATGTTTTTCAAGCTCAAACATGTCTGTAAAGCGATTTCAAGCATATCAAGCAGGATTCAACTATGAGGGAGGTGTCGCCTCACGCATTAGACCACATTCAACCTCGATGTGCCTAAGACTCCCATGACATGCTCGACAAAATTCATGTACGGTGATCAACACATAATAAGCCTCCACCGGCAATGGCAAATTAGCATGTGGCATTGATATTTTAGCAGAGTGCGTAATCAACCATGATGCGCACTGTTAACGTACATCGTTTATTTCAATCATTATTTATTTTATTGATTAAAGAATTCTTTAAGAGTTAATAAACAAATTCTACATCTTACATTCTCGAACTTCTCATATGCGTCACATCTTAGAACACAATGCACACCAATAAAAGATATATCAAACATAATTTTATTATTTATGAAAGAAGATTGCAAAAAGTATCGTTGAATAGCTTTCAAAGTAAATAATTGATGACATCAAATGTTCACCAACATGTATATTCTAGACATTTACAGATTCAAGATAACTTCTCCAAAATAACTTAGATAGATGACTTACATTCATCTTCTATGTATTTTGCTATTATCATGTTCTATTAGTCCAAATACTTGTATTTTGTATCTAAAATACTTTGATTTTTTTTTTTTTTATATTTATATTTTTTAAAATATAAATATAAAAAAAATCAAAGTATTTTAAATATTCAATTTTGATTTTTTTTAAAATTTTATTTTAGATGCTTATATTTTGCGCTTCAAACATTTTGATTTTAATTTCTTAGATATTTTCATACTTTTATCTAAGATCTTTGATTTCATTTTTTTTAACTTTAACATTTTTATTTTTTTTAAACTAGGTACATTGAGTTTAGGCAAACCTAAGGAACTAAATCCTTTGGGTTTAAGCAAATTCAATGAACTAGTGTAAGGTTTAGATAAACTTTATGCACTAAACTTATTATGTTTTACGATAAGGTTTATAAATTATTTCTAACTTTTTGAATATTTTATATTCATATACCTAAGATACTTGACCTTGTTTTAGACACTTACAT
The DNA here is from genome assembly GCA_036874045.1 of Cymodocea nodosa. Taxonomy (NCBI): domain Eukaryota; kingdom Viridiplantae; phylum Streptophyta; class Magnoliopsida; order Alismatales; family Cymodoceaceae; genus Cymodocea; species Cymodocea nodosa. Next base: position 19,083,120 of record CM072339.1, on the reverse strand, counting down.
TTAATATTTAAAATATTTTGATTTTAATTTCTTGGATACTTTTATAGTTTCATATCTAAGATGTTTGATTTTGTTTTAGATATTTCTATTGTGTACCTAAAATATTTATATTTTGATTTCTTAGATATATATTTTTAATATTTAGATATTCATAGTTTTTAGATATTTATATTTTATAACTAAAATATTTTTGATTTTGAACTTAGATACTTATGTCTCATATATAAGATATTTATCTTGATTTAATTTTCATGTGTATTTTAGATATTTATATTTTATATCTAAAATACTTTAATTTTGAGTCTTAGATACTTATATTTATATTTAAGCTATTTAGTTTTATTTAAGATACTTTATTTAGTATCTAACACTTTTAGATTTTAAAATTTCTTAGATATATTTATATTTTTATGTCTAAGATTTCTTTAATTTTTATTTTAGACACTTTTATTTTGTATCTAAAATAAAGTTGGTAGTATTCTTAAATTAAGTTCATTGAGTTTAATCAAACCTCACAAATTAAGTCTATTGAATTTAAATAAATCCAATTAACTGAATTTAAGTAAACTTAACAAACTAAATCCGTTAGGTTTACGTAAGTCCAATAGACTAAGTTCATTAAGTTTATATAAACTAAACAGATCAACTCTATTGGGTTTGGGTAAAGTACACAAACTCTTATTTATGCTAACACAATAATTATAATTATATATGTATTTTTGTTGTTTAACTATTATATATATATTCATTATATTATAGTTATCATTATATTATTTATTTATTATTATCATTATATTATATATATATTTGTAATAATAATAATTTCCATATATATAAATCAATTTAAAGGAAAGCTTGCGTGAACTTATTCAAAGTAATCAACAAGGACATAACACATTTGAGTAATGAATAGGTCAAAACTCTTGTAGCCTTTCACTTTTGATTAGTTCCATCTTTTCTTCCTCGTAAATCAACTTATAAATTTGGACAACTTAAACGTTAACCACAAGAATGTCATCATTAATTAATGTGAAGCTTCTAATGGATATTGTCATTGGTTGAAGACTTATCTTTACTTCCACATAATTCGTGCTTCAATCCTATCAAACATATTATATATATTCAAGTAAATTAAATTTCATTATCATTTATAAATAAATGTACAAATTGATATTGTACAATGTAATTCTTGTAAATCAATAAATATCTTAAATCTGTCGTTGGACTTCACATACAATTATAAGGAAATAACAAACAGTTTAAATTCTTATCAAGAAGTATTTAATATTTTTATTGTTAAGTTTGTCTTGATAATTAATTAATATTTTGATATTTTATATTTTTTTATCAAAATATATCATATAAATAGTTACATTCTTATCTAAGTTATTTTTATGTTTTAGATAGTTTATACTCCTTTTAAAATATGTATTTTTTTATATTTATATTTTTATATCTAAGATATTTAATTTTTTTTATCTTAGCTATTTATATTTATATCTAAAACGTCTTGATTTCTTTACCTTGTATATTTATATTTCATATTTGAAATATTCTAACTTAGATTTTTTTAGATATTTGCATTTGATATCTAAAATATTTTAATTTTGATTTTTTTAAAAAATATTCATCTTTTTTGTCGGTGCATTGGAATTTTATCTACCAGTCGTCTAATTACGGAAAATACCGGCAGTCTCATCCTCGAATGTCATCGTCCTTTCTTCTCTTTTATTATTATTATTTAAAAAAAAACAAAAAAACAAACGGTGATTCCATCGATGAATATCATCAAGCGAACCGACGGTTTAAATTTATCGGCCTGACCACTTCTTCTTTCATTTTTTTATCGAAACATTTCTTCTCTTCCTTTTTTTTATACCTATTCATTATATATTGTATTTTATCAATTTAATTCTTTTCGAAAGCTTGATTTGACCATAGACATGTTCTCGTTAGATCGAAATTTTCTTTGGTTATGCTGGATCTGATTACATCGATTCCCCTTCCCTCCCATTTTTTATTATATAGATTATTATTATTATTATTATTATATATACACACACACACATTTTTTTACCTTATGTTTATGAATTCATTTTTGAAAGGGCATTTGACACCATTTAGCTTCTATATTTGATATTCTAAGTGCCAAAATTCCCCTTTTAAATATTTGTAAATTTTTATCTCAAATGCTTGACCTTTATTCTAAATACTATATTCATACTTAAAATATTCTAATTCCACTTCAAATATTTGTGTTTCATATATAGAATATTATAATTTCATTTTTGGTACTCATACTTATGCCTAAAATATTTAAGTACATTTTAAATATATAAGCTTATTTTTAAAACATTTTAACTTTTATTTTAGATATTTTATATAGAATATCCAAATATTTGGTTTTCACTTTGGACGTTCTAACTTCATCTTAGTTATTTATACCCTTAATTGAAAAACTTATATTTTAACTCATTTCTCCACTTTTTACTATTTTCTTTTTCTTTTTCTTAAGATTCGAGTGATCGAACTTTAAGTTCAGTTGAATTAAATTTTCCTTCTCTCTTTCTTTTTTTAAAATAAAGGTTCGATTTAACCAAACTCGTAATTTAGTTAGACTGATCTCTTTTTTTCTTTTAAAAGATTTGATTAGATTGAATTCGTGATTTGATCAAATCAACATTTTTTTTTAAAAAAAAAATCAATTTGATTGAACTTACGATTCAGTCGAATAGATCTTTCCTTTTTTTCTCTTTTTTTCTTATTTCATATTAAATTTTTATACTTTAGACATTTTAATTTATATTTCATGTTTTAAGACATTTTAATTTATTTTATTTTACCATACCTTAGGCATTCGGTTTAACCAAATGACATTCTCGGTTAAATCAGGTGTTACTTTCGGTCTGATCGTGCTTTAATTTGGTCAGACCAGATTTTCCATTTTTTAAAGATTTCTTTTAACAAAATTTATTTAACCCATTTATATATATATACTGCATGTTTAAACGTTTACTTTAAGCATTTGTGTTTCTTTCTTCCCTTTTTATATTTTAGATTTATATACTCCAGATATTTATACTGAAATCATTTTTATTTTAATTTTGCTTTAGTTCTAGATGTTATAATTTGATTTTAACTTTAGCTATTTTTATATTTGTGTCTTAGATACTTCTATTTTTATTTCTAAAATATCATAATTTCATTTTAGATATTCCTGTTTCATATATAAACTATTATATATATTAGATATATATAGTTTAACAAATATTATATTTATTTAGATAATATATATAAATTTATATATATAGTTTAAATATAAATTTATAACTATTATCTAATATATATAGTTTAATATGCATATAAATTTATATATTTATTTAGATACTTATATTTCATATTTAAGATATTCAATTTCATTTTAGCTAATGAGTTTATATTGTAATTTCAGTTTAGATACTTATGCTTATTTTTTTAACAAATATTTTCGTTATAACATATTCTAATTCACTTTCCTTTTTCTATATTTTATGCTTATTCACTTTAAATATTTATATCTAAAATACTTGTACTTTAATTTTAAATACTATAATTATATTTAAAATTTTTCCTTTTCTTCCTTAATCCTATTCATCATTTACGTTTTTCTTTATATCATTGATTTCCCTTTCTGCTCTTCCCTTTTTATTTATTTCGTTTATTTTGTATCTTTCGCTTTTTGGGGTTCGCTAATCCTTTTTTTTTGAGTAACTGTTTATTTGTCTTTTTCAAGTCTGGTTAGTACATTCGGTAAAATCACAACAGCAACATTTCAATATTATTAGATGAAGGGATTTCGTATAATTATCATGATTTAACTTTTATTCTACTCTGATCCTAACTAAGAGAGAGTGCAACAAGGATTTTGTCATCATCGTCATTAATCGTTCCTTGAGAAAAGAAACAAGGGAAAAAAAAGCTTTCCAAGGTCTTCCGTTTATGCACGTAGGTAATCTTAGAAAATTATTTCTCATAATTACCCACGTATAAAAATCATAGTAAGAGTGTAAGACTTCATTTCCTAACCTCTTCCCTTCGTAACATTAGGTAAGCTTGGGAAAATTGACCCTTAATGCTCTTGCCTAAAGTTGATCTCGCAAAGCCTAACCTCGTTGATAGAGAAGCCTTTCATTGCCTCACCCTTGAGCCAACCAGAGGTTGTCGACAGAGAAACCTTTCCCAATCCTTCCGTTGCATCACCCAAAGATCGCCATTGTTGCCTGAACCTACCTCTATTTTTAATGGATTACAACATGCACTTTTCATAATCTTTATAGTATTCATGCACAACTATTTAAATGTAATCATTATAGTATTCATGCATGAAATTTTTAAATCTTTATTTTGTGATTTAATCAAAGTCTTTGTCATATTTATTTCAATGATGTACTTTTGAAATGGTAGATATTCTAATGATGTGTTTGTCATATTTATTTTAATAATGTACTTTTAATTTATATATATGTGTTGTAAATTAGATATGACTAGTAAATAGAGATCTTACATTAGTTGGAATGTAAAAATAGATACCACATTTTTGAGTATATTAGAAGACATTTTAAATGAAGGGAATGAAATGATACATGATATAAAAGTTAAAGTTGAAATACAGAATAAGATAATAGAGAAATACAATAAGGATACAAATATAAGTATCATAGAGAAAAATGTTGACAATTGAATTAAAATATTATGACAAATGTATTGCAATCACACAAAAATTATTTTTCAAAGTGGTTAGAGATGAAATTACATACAAGGCCATATAAATATTTTAAACGAAGTTTAGAATAAATTTATTAAGGTAACATTTTTGAATGTGTTAATATAATTTGTATATCTTATATGCGTTAATATTTTTCTAATTTTACAAAAACATCTAAATTGTGCCTCTTTCAAAGGAAAATCATGTCTCATTTATGATCAATTGCAGTTATTATTTGAAATTAATATGCCTACAAGTAATGTTAATAAATATCCTAAAATAATTAATCAAAATCGAAGAGTCATACCTATAAATGAATCAAATGAAATGATGCTCCTACCAAATGGAAATCATTTTCAATATTTTACACTACAAAGTGACAGTCCAATGGATATAGATAATATTTAACTTCAAGCTCCAACTTCTTCATCAAGAAGGTCTATTAAGATGAGAAAGGCAAAATGTCGAAGACTACATATAGAGTCAACACAACTTATAAAATTGTCATTTAAAGATGTTACAAGTGCTATTATATCATTATGTGGAAAATCATAGGATAAAGCTAAAACTCGACAAGAATAATATGATAATATAACAAACATACAAAAGAACTTGAAGTCCAAAAACAACATACTAGAATTCAAGAGAGGCAAAATCTATTTTAAGAGAGGCATGTTAAAGTGCAAGAGAAAATATTACAATTGAAAGTGAAAGAAGTCTTACAACATAAGCTATAGAAGTATTACTGTAAATTAAAAGTCTTAGTAATAGTGAGAAATTCAAAACAATGACTTTGTTAGAAAAAAAAGAATTAGTAGAATAATTTCTAAGTATCCTAATAGAAATGAAGGTAGAATGGATAGAGTATCATAATTCATGAATGTCCTTTTTTGTTGTTGAGTAATGTTGAACAATGTGATGAACTTTATTATTGTGATAAATAATATATAATGTTGAATTTTAGACAATGATGATGACTATTGATTTTCATGTGTGAATGCTTCATTGCTTGATATTTTATATAAATCTTGTTATGTCAAATAAATGTTTTTATTATTGTTGAAGATTCTTATAGATTTTGAGAAAAAGTGTATTAATCTCATTCCTTATTGTACGTAATAATTTTCATGAACGATATAGATGGTTTGAAATGGTTATAGAATATGATTGTGGAAGAAGTAGAAAGATAACGAACGTTACTTCTTTCAATGTAGAACTTCCTTACAAGTGTTGCATGTATGTCAAGTATATTGACTAGTACTATACATCACATTTATAGTAGAGAAGGATATAATTACATTAGAAAATTATTAGATCCATCATTACGACATTAAACATATAAATGTTAGAAGATATATAAAATGAGTCAACATATATTCCTTGATTTCTGTAATTTATTACGAAGAGAATGTGACATAGGAAATACTAGTAACGTTAATGTGAAAGAAAAGTTTGTAATCTTTCTTGTCACTATTGATCAAAATCAATGATATGAAGTAATAATAGAATCCTTCTCTTAGTTTGTATATGTTAGTACTTTAGTAAAGTACTTGATGCAATTTTAAACTTACATAAAGAACTTCTTGCAACACCTCTAGTATCAACTTCAAGTAGAATACTAAATGATTCAAATGTGTATCCTTATTTTAAGATAAATATGTATTTTTATATAGAATTGATTTGTACATTATTTTTTGACAAATTCCTTATACTTATATTAGTAGGATTGCATTAGTGTTGTTGATGAAACACATATTAAGGCAACTGTTTATGAATGACAAACAATAAGATTCAGAAATAGAAGAAGAGAGTTAAGTCAAAATATTATGGTTGTATATAATTTTGATATGAAATTTACATATATTTATAGTGGTTGGGAAGAATTAACTTATGATGCAAGAATCCTTCAAGATGTAGTCACAATATGTCATCCATTCAAGATTACACCAAGTATGAAGTGACATTATTAAACATATTTTTGTTATTTACACTAATTTTTAATTATATATAAGCAAGTTTTATTTAGTTGATGTTAGTTTTCCTTAATCGACCTGAATTTATTTGTTCATATTGAGGAATGAGATATCATCTATCTGAATATGAAATTAATAGACTTCTAGAAAATATAGTGGAAAACTTCAATTATAGATATTTACAATTAAGAGTGATCATTTGAAGTAGTAAAACATAATTTTGCAATCTTATGAAGACACATGTTGTATCCTTATGCGATACAAGTGAAGATTGTGATGACTTGCTTTTTATTATACAATTTTATATGTAGAACTGATAGAACATATTTATTAGAAGATCTAAAAGATGAGTTAGCTGAATTTAATCTAGAAAATGAAGAAATTGGAATTAATAAAGATGAGTTTTCATAGATGGATAGTATATTAGAAATGACACAAGAAGAAAGAAAATAAATAGCAGATGAAATGTATGACAAGATGAAGATTGCCATGTGAGATTGACTTAATTTTTAAATCATTTCATATGTATCTTTGTGATATTGTTATATTACAATATTTGAACATTTGTATATTGAAAATTTATATTTATGCTATAATCTTTATTCATATGTTGGATGTTAATTAACAATTTTGTAATGTAATTGTTTGTGATATGTTATGTTCAAATAGGTAATTAACAACATAACTTTTTTCAATTTGTCTATGATGTTATTAATAAATAAAAATAAGAAGAATTGATATCTTTTCTTAAAATATAAGTTTTATGTAGTGACAAAATAGAGTAAACAAAAAATAATTATTAAAGTATTTTAATTAAAAATGTATATTTCAATTTTGAACATTTACTCTAGTATAAATTTCTCTTAAGAATTCTAACTTTTTGAGATATAGATAAATATTTTAGATTTTTTTAAGAATTTAAACTTTCTAATTCACAAAAATTTAGACTTTATGTTTCTTTTATTTTTAAACTTTTTGACATGCATAGATATCTCCTAAAAAAAAAATCTCCAATTCTAAAAAACCTTACCTTTTCCTTTGATAATTTTTCCTCACAAATTGAGAGAAAGGATTATGTTTGGCTTCATAACACTACGATGAAGGTTCTTTACCATTATTATTATTATTTTGCTATGTGTCACTTGGTGTTGTTATCAATTAACTTTATATATTTGAGTTGACTAAATATATGATTTATATTGTTCCTTAAATTCAAATACAATATTTCTATCTATTTATTAATAATTAAATAATATAATTCGTAATTCACTCCTTTACAAAAAAAATATATATATTATTAAGTTTTAATTCAAATAAAAATACTAGCAATACCAATAAAATACAAAATGACGTCGCTGTTTTCATAACACGAGTTGGGTTACTCGGACGAAGGGGGCCAGGTCCATTCGAATTTTTCTTTTCTTTTTTGCTGAAATGATTGATGACGTTGGATATATTTTTACCAAGGGGTGAACTGGCAAATTCATGGTGAATGAATGATTAAGGTTAAATTATTAATACAGTAATTTAGTTTCAATAATAATGTTGTCGATGTAGTTTATTAAATAAATAACAAGGAATTGATGTAAAAGGATCACCAAAAGAAACATTGAATTTGAAAAATCATTGTTAATGAAGATATTAATGCAGGACATGACGTAAGAGATCTTCATCTTCCACCATATGGTCGATCTTCATTATTACTTTGGTGAGAAATTGTAGTATAACATCCATATGGTCGATCTTCATCCCTTACAGGAGAGAGTGCGATAGTGTTTTTTTCTCTTGAATTGTAGTAATCGTAGGCCGGCCCCGCATAGAGGAAGGAGGCAGAGGAAGTCATCGGCCTACCAATCGTAGAGGAAGTGGGTTATACTCATGATGATGGGCGTGATGGGAGAGAGAGACGACGTGGGTTGCTTGAATCTTCACAGAAGATCGTTGGGAGATTGGGCAGCACATGGCAAAGACGTACGTCAGGGAGCGTCTAAAACTTTATTTCATCATTTTTTCTGGTTGTCGCTTTTCTTTTTCCTTCAATTTTTGTTGTTATTTTTTTCTCTCTTCTTTTTATTATTATATATATATATATTCTTATTTTCTTTAATTAATTTTTTTTTCTTCTTTCTCTTTTTCTTTTACCATATATATATATATATATTTTTTTTTTTCCGTCAACACTTACTAAAAGAGACAATAACAAGAGAACATCCAAAGTCCAAATCTGATGCGATGGGAGAGTCACCACTAGATCGAAAGTCGTATAATATGACAAATATAAAACACAAGAGACATTAATAGTTGATAATGTTAACGTTTCTTTTAACGTGGGAATTGAAATCGATTTCCTTTCTTTTCTTCCAAGAAACGGGAAGATCAAAGCGTTGCGTTTCCTCCTATCATCTCCATCACTCATTTTTCCCACCTCCTAGTGGACGTCACCTCCTTTAATTAATTCTCCCACTGCCACCATAAGAAGTGAGGCACCTAAATTTATTTTGAATAAATTCTATTTCACATTAACAGTACAGTGCGATTGATTGAAGTGTGCAACCTTCAACAGTGCGTTGACTAATTAATATTTTTCGATGTAAAAAATATCCCTGGCTAACATCACTGTGAATGATAATCAACTCATTACCAAAAAATCATCACTGTGAATAACGAATGAATTTTGTCGGAAAGAAATATGGTGTTTTCTGCTGAAGGACGGAGGACTTTTATTAATGGATGATTTTGTTGAAAGTAGAAAAAGATTAAAATATTAACATTAACAACATAGAGTATTTATACGTATAAGTTATTAAGCTTAATAGACCTAATCACTCTTAACACTTCTCTTCAAGTTAAAGCATATATGTCTAAAAGCCCCAACTTGTTACATAAAACATCAAATAAACTCACTCTCAGGACCTTTGTAAATATGTTAGCAATCTTCTCATATGAGTAATTTAACATATATTAATTTGGAAATCTACTTCCCCTCTTAAAGCTAAGTTTCGACCTGACTTATTTTAAATAATAGACTACTCTCGAAAGCAAATTTAAAAAATAAAAATTGGCTAGGCAACTCTCTCAGCTCCGTTGATGTCAATCATATTTTCATGACTGTCGTATTTTCACTAAAATTTGGTCTTTTCTTTTAAAAACAAATTGGACGTGTTGCGTTGCATGATGATTTTTTCAACACATCTTTTCTTCGCCTATAAAATTGCAATTTTCTCACTCAAGGGATACTTGGCACTCCTTTTTAATCGTCTTTTTTAAGTCATATGGAATAGTAGAAATACCTCTATTTTTATGGTATTGCAGCGAATATCAACTCGATATTTTCTCAAATCTTGCATTTAACTTCTTTTTAGACAGACAATCTAGTTAGTTACTGGTATAACTGTATAAGAAACGAATTTATCAAAGATACACAATTTAGTAAATTTCTTTGCCAATATTAAAGGTGTTAATATTAGAGTACAGAGCTTACGCAGATGGTCAACGAAGAGAAATATTTAATTTGTTTTCACTTCTTCGTAGAATTTTCTATTGCCTGTGCATTTTTTATTTACCTATACTCTTTGACTCCTTACCGTATCTTTTTGTCCCACATCTGTGTCTTTTACGGATGTGGTAGACCCGACGCCAGATAAAATTCTGTTAATTATATCTGATATCCTTCGTCTTCAACCATTAATTGTGTTTATAATCTTGTGGTCTATTTTGTCTGAAAGGATTTATTAGTCAATGTGAACCTAATAATTGAAATTAAAAGCAAATCATATAATCGTTTCTCTCTAAACTGGCATGGTCTACCAACGTGGAAGATTTTCTCCATGCTTCAAGGCAATCAGATATATAATCACATGACTAATTAATTTCTTTGTTGTTTTCGTATCTTATGATAAGTTTTTGTAGTTGTCGTGACAAGTAATTGTAAGCACCGACGGTGCGTTTTGAGATGTCAGCTTTTTTGTTTCCATCTCTCTGCATTCCTTACGCTTGAATTGATGATCAAACGTACGTAGAAATGAACATGTTGACTAATTTTGCTTAAATTAGAAATTTTTTTTAATTGGGAATCGTATGGTTATGGAGATAATTTTCCTTTTTCTATTACTATACATATAATAATTATTTTCTACTTAATGATTTACATAAGGCTTGTATTAAATCTATCATTATTTTCATTTTCGTTCGGTTGTTGCTCAATAATTTTTTTGTTCTAAATGGGACGTTCACATTTTGAAACTATTTGTATTTATTCTAAATAGTACTATAAATTAATCAAAGCGTAAATTTTATAGTCAACGGTTGAAGTATCTATCTCTTTCTGTATCGATAATTACATTCCAGACCAAATTGATAGAAATTAAAAAAAGCATTGGAAACATTTTTACAGTTAGTGTTACTTAAAATATAATTAAACGAATATTAAAAAATTTTATTTTGCAAGTCAACGATGACGCATGATCTACATCATGGTTGTTTTCATTTATGAAAAAGAAAAAAAAAAATCTTGGCTACTTTCGCGAAAACATTTTCTAAAAAGTGTCAGTGTGCTACAAAAAGGAATTAGTGTTTGGACTAACATTACTAGAGAATATGGCAATTACCACATAATCTTTAATCTAAATCGTTTTTGTGTATAAAAGGAAAAAGATATGCTGGTGCACCGAAAACTGTCCTCGGAAACTTGGCAAGAAGAAAGATCTTTCTGCTTTGACATGAGCATGGCAACAGACGTTACCACCATGCAAACGCCGGCCAGCTCCATGCCTGGACAGAAGGGAAGAGAGCATGTTGTGATCTTTCCCTTCCCCTCCAGAGGCCACATCATCCCTCTCCTGCATCTATCCACCGCCCTCTCCGGTAGAGGTCTGAAGGTCACCTTCATCACGACCCCTGGCAACCTCTCCTTCTTCCATGGTTACCTTCGCCTCCCCAAGCCCAACATCGATATCAAACTCATACCTTTCCCCCCTTCACCTTCCGTTCCTTCTGGGGTAGAGTGTACAAACGACCTCCCCTCTTTCAACATGGACCTCTTTAACTCCTTCGTCCTTGCAACTTTCCACCTCGACCAGCCATTCCGACGGGCCATGAAGGAGTTTGTGTTGGAAAACGGCAGTCCCATCTGCGTCATCTCCGACTTCTTTTGTTGGTGGACTCTCGAGATCTGCCAAGAGCTCGGAATACCCCGCTTAGTGTTTCACGGCATGGGCGTTTTTTCCCTGGCTGTCTGCAAGGCCTTGATAAAACACGGTATGGTGCATGCTTTCGTCCCCAACGAGTCTGATTTCCATGTCGAAGGCACGCCGGAAAGACTCCGACTAAGATACTCCGATGTGCCGCTTACCATCAGAGAGTCAACCCATGATGGAATAGGTGAATACTTGGTTGAAATTGCTAGGTCTTAGGAGAATAGCTGGGGTGTGCTCGTCAATAGCTTCGACGAGATGGAACTTGAATATGTCCCATACCTAGAGTCGTTCTTCAAAGGCAAGGCGTGGCTCGCCGGCCCACTTTCTTTCTATCCCACGAACTTAGGTTCGGTCCGTCTCTGTGATTTGAAGGAAAAAAAATAGTAGCTCTTTGACATTTTGCGTGATTATATACTTTTTGTCCATGATCAGTGTTCTTGATAATTAATTGTTAGCATCTTCGATCGTTTTAATATTTCAGCGATCGACGACACCGGCGGCACCGTCGAGGAGGAGAAGCGTTGTCTGGAGTGGCTGAATGGGAAGGAAGAAGGGTCGGTTCTGTACGTGTCGTTTGGGTCGATGGTGTATTGGCCGGAAGAGCAGCTAGACGAGATATGGCATGGGTTGGAGGCAAGTGGATATCAATACGTATGGGTGGTGAGGTCCGACACATGGACGCCGCAGGAGAAGCCATCCAAAGGTCTAATACATAAATCGTGGGCTCCGCAAAAGGAGATCCTGGGACATCCATCTCTAGGTGGCTTTTTGAGTCACTGTGGATGGAACTCGGTGTTGGAAGGCATCAGCACAGCGGTACCGATCCTGGCATGGCCGGTGATAGCCGAGCAGGTATTGAATGCTAAGTTTTTGGTTGATGAACTCGAGGTTGCAGTAGGGCTGAAGGTCGAAGAAGGGAAGTTGGTGGGACGGGAGGTCGTACGTGAGGGTGTGAGGGAGGTCATGGGTGGTGTTGGCAGTCGGAAGATAAGGGAAAAGCTGGCGAAGATGAGACGGACGGCGAAGGCCGCCGTTGGAGAAGGTGGCTCTTCCTACCGGACGCTGGACAAGCTTATCGAAGAGCTGCGAGGCTTAAAAAAATAAAAGTATTTAATGGTTTTTTTACGTCAGAGAAATACGAGATATATTATAATATATCTACTGTACGTATTTAAATGATTTTAGTTCCTGCTGTTATTTTTGCTTAAATTTAAATTTAAAACATTTTCACCTTATGGATGTTATACAAGATGGTGGAAGATGAAGATCTCTTACGTTATGTGGTGCATTAATATCTTCATTAACAATGATTTTCAAATTCAATGTTTCTTTTGGTGATCCTTTTACGTCAATTCCTTGTTATTTAATAAACTACATCAACAAAATTATTATTGAAACTAAGTTACTGTATTAATAATTTAACCATAGTCATTCATTCACCATGAATTTGCCAGATCACCTCTTGGTAAAAATATATCCAACGTCATCAATCATTTCAGCAAAAGAAAAAAGAAAAAATCTACCTACAGATGGAATGGATCTGGTCCCCTTCAACCCCACTTGTATTATGAAAACAGCGATATCATTTTGTATTTTATTGGTATTGGTAGTATTTTTATTTGAATTAAAACTTAATAACATTTATTTTTTTTGTAACGGAGTGAATTATGAATTATATTATTTAATTATTAATAAATAGATAGAAATATTGTATTTGAATTTAAGGAAGAATATAAATCATATATTTTTAGTCAACTCAAATATATATAGTTAATTGATAACAACACCAAGTGACACATAGCAAAAAAAAAAAATTAATAATGGTAAAGAACCTTCATCGTAGTATTATGAAGCTAAACATAATCCTTTCTCTCAATTTACGAGGAAGAATTATCAAAGGAAAAGATAGGGTTTCTCAGAATTGGAGGCTAAAGAAGATCGAGTTGTCTATTTCAAACAAGATAAAGACGGCGTCACAATGTGCGAAAGGGATGCAAAAGAGATATGAAATGTTGGACAGAGTAGGTCTTCCCATTGCATTCCATATAAAGGATTAAATACAATTACAATGAATATAATATTTCTAACCACTTACTTATAATCCTGGTCTGTACTAACAACCCTTAATTAACAATCTCAGAAACTAAATAATAGAATAATAACTTAGTACCACGGCACTCAAGTACGTCTCCTCAAATGGCGTAGGTTAGATTTATCCCTTGATAAGTTGATTTATTCTCCTTATACATGTCAAATGGGTCGAGCCGTCCTGGCCCAACCCATAAAATGTTGACTTGGTCCAAAATATCAGACCCAGTCAAATTAACAAATTTCAAATTTTGGGCTCGCGAGCCCCACTAGTTGGCACAGATGTTCGTCATAGGTTGGCTCGCGCATAGGTTGAACGTTGCATTTTGCAACATTGGGAGAGAGAGAGAAAGATGGAGAGGAAGACGAAGAGGGGAAGAGAGAAGGAAAAGAAAATATGAAAAATCTATAAATAGAGAAAGTGATTTAGAGTTTTCTTCGTAATTTACTTAATCTTTTATTTCTTTTTTATAAAACATATAAAGTCATCAATATCTTTCAAGTTTTAGTTCTAAAATTTCTTTAATTTTCAATTTTTATTTACAAAAATGATACACAACTTCAATAATATTAGCGATAATAATTTTTAAATATTTCAATTGAAACATCATTTTTTTTTTCAAATTATAAAAGTTAAAAAATCTTCAAGTATTATTACTAAATTTAAAAAAAGATGTCAAAGTTTACAATAAAGATAAAAGACATAAGAGACAACATTGTGATGAAAAAGATTTATTATAACATCTACAATACAAATTTCTTTTATAAGATTTTAGGCGATATAAGACATTTATCTATATATTTAACTAATTATTCTTCTAAAAATTTAAAAATAAATAAAATAGTTCAAACAAAAATTACTTTTAAATTTGAAAATAATATTACACAATGACATTATGATATTAGGAATGTTAGAGCACTATATACTAAATTTATTTCTATTTAAAATTTATTAATTAATTTTGGAGATGGTCAATACTTTCAAGATTAACTTTCACTAATTTATTGTCTACAATTTAAAAGTGTTTCTAAAAATGTAACTAAACAATATAATATTGATTTTTATAATAAACTTAAAATGAAACTAATTAATATAATAAGTTCTATAAATATCTCTATGACATATACGTCTGATATTTAAGAAGATAGAACTAAAATAAGATATATTGTTGTTACTACATATTTTATTGATGATAATTGAGTTATACAAAAAAGTTTAATAAGATTTAGAAGAATAAATTATCCACATAATGCTTAAAATATTTTTTCTACTATTATCAAAATTTTTGAATTTTATGCAATTAAAGAAAAAATATACTACATAATGTAATTTTTATTCATCTTATATATAAATTTATTTGATAAATAATATACTTTTTCTATGATTCGTAAAATCAATAAATATAATTATTAGTTCTCATTTAATTTAATAGATGAAAATTAATTCTTTTTTTTTACACTTTTAAACAAGAATTTAAATGTAGATCAGTAAATGATGTAATATTAAAATTTCTTAAAAAAATCCTAGACTTGAATTCCATCGATTTATTTTAAAAAATGATATATTTTTCGAATACCATCGGACCACCCAACCCTTGCTCGAAGGCTAACACAGCGATCTGTGGAATTGACGGCTGTTGCCCCTTGGCCCCTCCCGCCTGCGTTGCCCTTTCCACGGACCACGGGCTGTGTCTAATTCATCCACGTCAAGTACGTACGTCGGCTTCGATCGAACCATGTCGATACGACCCGGGTAACAGCGGAACACGATTGCCGGTCGATGGTACGATATAACCAACCGTGTAGGTCCCCGCTTGACATCTCAACAAAGAGTAAACGAGCGAAATCATTTGTCTGCCAAAAGGGCCGTGCCACAGGACTGTAAAAATCATGTCTAGCTTGCCATAGGATCTAAATCACTAATCATTGTTTTTTTTTTAACATAGTAATTAGATAAAGGTAGGCGCCGATTATACGATCACGTACGGTGAAAAGAAATTTCAAGGTACAAACAAACCAAGATAACGTAAAGTTTGAGAGGCAAACGACAAGGTAAACAAGAGGAAAGATGGAAGATCAACTCTCGTCATTCTTTAATTTCCATCTCCGAAAGGTGATTAACCTGTACATTGTGACTTGATTTTGTGAGATGTTCGAACATATATAATCTGAAATGTGAAATATTTTAAGAGATTTTGTTTCTTACATGTAATCCTTTTGTTAATATATATTTAATTGCCTTTTTTTCCCCTTTACAACGTATTGTGAATACCAGAAAAACTAATGGGTTGAAGTGTCATCCCCCTCGATCGATAAATTGAACCACTGAATGTACCTTAATGTTGAGCATTTGAACGGACGATTACATAAAGCATTAATTACAAAGATCATTTCACTAAAAAAATTCCAGTTCTTTTTTAATTCCCAATAGAATAAAATCATCTCTCGTGACAGAATAATTACGCCAAAAACTGAAGAAGCTCATTTGTATAAAATGCAATTGTAGATGATGCCACAAAATACAACATATCATTTCCCAAAATACATCAGTGTATTTTACAAAAAAGTAGACATCAAATTGCAAAATAAAATCGATCATTTTACAAAATAGACCTCACTTCATAAATACCAGAGAGGAACTAGTATAAACTGTAAAGTATAAATCCAGATAAAACGATTTCGTAGAAAAGAAGTATTTATACGTCCTTACAATGAGACGAACTAGTAACTTATTGGGTAGGACAAATATCAAATATCCAAACAACAACAAACAAAATATCTCCAACACTCTCTCTCCCTCAAGTTTGGCATATAGATGTTCTGTATGCCAACTTGTCAAGGACTGAGATAACTGAGTTGATTTCCAACGATAGTAGGTATAGTGAGAGTATCATGTGCTGATTTTCACCACGTTCAATGTTTTCTTGGATAAAGTGGTAATCAATCTTGATTGATATATTGAATCCGCTTGTGGAAGATGAGATTCGTAGCAATATGTTGAACTGCTTGATTGTCACTCACAATAGAGTTCTGTAGCTGCAAGAGGAGGAAAACCCAAATCAGCAAGGAGATATCTTAACCAAGTTGCCCGCCAAGTAGCATTCGTCACAGCCCCCCATACTTCACTTCAACAGAAGCCTTTGAGACGGTACTACAGCTTTTTAGTCTTCCAAGGAATTAAGAGACCAGCCCAAAAAACACAGCGTAACTTGTAGTTGAATGTTGAGTGAGTGAAAGTACAACCGCCCCAGTCAGAGTCACAGTAACATTTTAAAATAAGGGTCTCATCTCTAAATGAGTAGTAATACAGAGGGTGATACCTTGACCTGGGCTTCTTTTTAAATACCTGATCACTCTCAGGGCAACATCACAATGTTATTGATAAAGCCTATTACTGAGTTGACAGCAAGACAGATTTCTGATCTTGTTATATAGTTAAATAAATGAGCTTTCCGTATCTTCTAGGATCGGCAAGAAGGTCTTTATCATTCATTATAAGCTTAGCTCAAGATGTTTTCCTGGCAGGTTTAGCAGCGAGGAGACCGACTTCCTCGACAAGGTCAAGAATATATTTTCTTTGGCAAATATTAATACTAACCTTAGGCGTAGAAATTTCAAGATCTAGAAACTTTTTGATTCAGATAGACCTTGAGATCATTCTATAACGTTATAATCATTTACAACAATAAGGATGTCACTAGCGTATATCAAAATTACAAATCATTTTTCTTAAAAGTAAAAAGGGAATAATCTGATTTGCTTTGTTTGTATCCAACCAAAAGTAAACTCTTGGATAACTTAGCAAATACAATTACTAGAAGCTTATTTAATTTCATAGAGAAACTTTTTAAGTTTGTAAATACGATTACTCTTCTCTCCCTTTTGAGTAAGTCCTAGGGGAAGATCTAGGTAAACTTCTTCTAAGAGATTTCCATGAAGAAGGGTATTTGTAACGTCAAGCAGCAGTTGCAAATGTCATCTCTTCTAGACATTGACGACTGAAGTAGTTCTAATGATAGAGGCATTTTAGCAATTAAAACAAAAATTTGCTCATAGTCAATGCTTTCTGTTTGAGCATAATCTTTAGTAATGAGTTCAATTTTGTATCACTTAATACCATTGTCTTCTTTAAATTTAATTTTATAAACTCAGTGACACCCAATGGCTTCTATTCAAGGAGGTAGATCTACAACTTTGCAAGCTTCATTCTTCTCTAAAGCTTCTAATTCGACTTCCATAACTTTGTTCCAATTAGGGTCAACATAGGCTTCTTCAAAACTATTAGGTTTCATGGTGTTGTCATGTATTGAAGTGAAGGCATGATGTCGAATAGAGAGATTGTCATAGGACACATAATGGTGTAAAGGAAAAACTACATGGTTTACTTGTTGAATGGTGGGTGTTAGAAAATCCTTTGTATTTGATGGGAGGCCTACGAGCTCTCTTGGATCTCCTACGGTTATCATTAGTAAAAAGACTTTCTTGTTCAATAGGAACCTCATGATCAATATTGGGCTGAATGGTATTGTGATCAGGATTGATCTCCTCATGGTAAGGGTTGGAAAGGGCAATGTCACCACAATTTCTATAGCCAAGAGAGGGAATGCTTTCTTGATTACAAGTAGATTTAAGGGTGGTGTCAACAATTTCAAAAGGGTCAACATTGGCACAAGGAATGGGTTGATCAGAGGTAGCAATATCAGGATGGCTTTTTCAAAAGGAAAATGGCTCTCATAAAAAAGACAACTATCCTTATGATAAAACATCTATTCTCAATGTCATATAGTCTATATCCCTTCTAATCTAAAGGGTATCTAAAAAAGACACATTGGTTGGCTTGATCGTCAAATTTATGTTTAGGATTTAGATTAATAGCAAAAGTAAGGCAACCAAAGACTTTTAACTAATCATAATTGAAGTTTTTTTTGTAGAGGATAGAATAAGAGGTTTCCTTTTGAAAAGTTATATTGGGCATGTGGTTTATAAAACACACTCTTCCAAAAAATCAATAGGAATATGGGCTTGTTTTCTAAGTGTCCTAGCAGTGTCTAAAATGTGTCTATACTTCCTCTTAATAACAAAATTTTCCTAAGAGGTATAAGGACAACTACGAGAATGAATGACATTGTGATTGTCAAAAAACAATCTGGTTTCCCTAACTAGGAATTTAGCCCCATTGTTATTCCTAACCTCCTTATTGTCATAATTAAATTGATTTTTAACATAAAGGAGGAAATATTTCAAATAATTTAACATTTCAGATTTGGATTTCATAAAATACACCTAAGTAAACATTTAGTAATCATCAACAATAGTTAAAAAATAAGTGCCACCAGAAGTGGAAATAATGCTATAACTACTTTAAATATCAATATGCAACAAATTAAAAGCAGATTTAGCATGATTGGTACTAATAAGAAAACGTAACCTAACTAGTTTACCAAGTCTATAAGCAACACAAAGATTAGAAGAGTCTTTGGTATTCAAAGGCAAAAGCTTGTTCGAATGTTTTAACTTTCCTGAGAGTTGTTTAAAAATATTAAAATGATTTTACAAGAAGAAAGTTGAATTGTGAATTTAAATTAATTTATATGCCTGACAATTAGAAATTTTCCACAAAAAAAACATAAACTCTTTTAAACAATTTTTTCAACATGATTTAAGCATAAAATAGTAAGATAAAAAAGGCACCATAAAAAAAAAACAATAAGGATCGAAGCATAACAAAGTGATATGAGTATAACTGGAGTTGTCTTTAACATGAAAGTTAGATATCAAAGAAACTTGTATATTGAAAAAAGGATGTAAAAAAGAATAAGAAAAGGAGAAGTGAAAGAGGAAGAAGACAATCAGGCCTCAAGTGTACTTTCCTACTCTGATACTATATTTGAAAAAGTGAGGAAGCTAGATTGATGAGACACATAAATTAGATTAGATTATAAATGTAAAGAATATACAAAGAGACAAAGTACATAGATAATAAAGTAGTACCAGGACAAAATCAAATAAAATGGTTTCATAAAAAAGAAGTATTTATATGTTCTTACAAGGGAGACAAACTAATGACTTATCTAGTAAGACAAATATCAAATACATCCAAAGGACGTAAAGGAAAAAGGCATAAGATCTTGCCAAAAACAACAACATACAAGATATCTTCAACATGATATACTTTTGAAAACATTATTCACTACAAAAATATAAGTACGATTAAAAATAATAAAATAATATACATATACAAGTAAAAACAGATTTTAAGATTCACAAAATGACAAATGAAAAAGCAAATCTTGAAGCTCCATCGTGGAAACGTCCTTCTCCTTGCATTGACAGCATCACCGATGTCTTGTATCATCATCAACCTCGATTGTTGGTTACCCTTGTGTGGTCACCATTATCGTCGTCATGTTCACGTCCTCTACCTTGTTGTCGCGTGGTGATCATTCATTTACCATCTCCAACAGACATTAGGGGTGAGTTTGTGACACCGGTAAATGAAGGTAAATGACATGGTATGGTATGAAATGAAGTCATTTTCTTCCGTTACCTATTGCAAGAGTTGTTTGTACAACCAAGAAATCAAAAGAAATGATTTCTCCTCGTTACCCTCATATAAAAGCTCACTATGAAATTTTTTCCGCCCTTCCCCCTTCGGCAATGCTCCAACTCTCTTCCTCTTCAACTCTCGACTCTCGCCCAATCTTCTCCGACGACATTGTTTGGTCTAGACGTGCTCAATCGCCGTTGGCCACTCGCCCTCCCCAGCAAACAAGACTTCTATAGTGTGTTGTTTTCGTCATTGGCTGCTCGCCCTCCATAGCAAGCAAGCCCTTGATAGTGTGTTGCTTTCGTCGCTACCTGCTCACCCTTCACAACAAGTAAGCCCTCGACATTGTGTTGCTTTCACCGTTGCCTGTTCGCCCTTTACAGCAAGGAAGCCCTCGACAGGAAAAGAGCTTTCGTCGCTAGCCACTCACCCTCCATGGGAAGCAAGCCCTCGATAGTTTGTTGCTTTCATCGCTAGCCACTCACCCTCCACAGGAAGCAAGCCCTCGACAGTTTGTTGCTCTTCTCCTGTCTCCCGCTCTCGCTCGGCTTGCATTTGCTATCGTTGTGTAGCTCAACTCCTGCTCGTCGCGGTCATTGGAAGATTCGCTCAATCAAGGATATTTCTTCATCATCCAAGATATTGCTGCTGCTTTGGTCAACTGTTCATTGCTCATCTTCAAGGTATATTTTATATTACATGCTTGCATGATACACCCTTGACGATTGTTGATATGCTGCTCCCGTTATAGCCTCTTTTCTATATCAGAAGTTTGATATAACTCTACATCTTTTATGTTGTAATTTTCAGGAGAAAACTATGCATGTTAGAATGTTGGAGTGACATTCCTGTTATTATCTAATACTTTGGCAGATAATACGACTCTCCTATTTGAAGAAAAAGTTGATTCTTTTTGTTTGGTTGTTAAAATTGTGCAGGGTGAACAGGAGATCTAATTTTCTCTTAGATGATATTGTCCAAAAAATTCCTAAATGACTTGTCAAATGTTAATTCTTTAGTTGTTTTACATTTGTAAACAATGAACTGTCTTCTTCATTGAACACTTCACTGACTTGAACAATTGAAATTCAACTTTCTTCAAAATAATTTTCATCATGCTTCCTCCATTTATATTGTTTATGTCCATGGAATATCTGTGCTTCATAGTGTTTTTTATAGATACATAGCTACACAATGGTTATTTTTATATATTTCTTTAACAATTCCTAGCATTTTATATATTTTTATTTTTTCAATATCAACTTTTTTAGTTTTGTGCAAAATTCAGGGTTTCCTTTTAAATTGATAAAGAATGATTATGTTAATGTGGTTATAATGATAAAATTTATGATTTAGCATGCAAAACTATGTGGGAATGCACTTATAAGTTGATCTATATGTCAAAATATATTTAGATAACGGAAATGTTTGGCCGAAATGCATTATGAAATGTTTGGAGTGTGAATTATGGGAATGCTACATAATTTATTATTGAAATGCATAGTTGTGCTATTGGTCATCATTTACAAATCATTTTCATATATCATCGAAGAAATGGAGTGGAATCTTGTTTGTTCTTATAAATATTGTAAATGTTATCATTTTCATTTGTATGCTTGTAATTCTAATATATTTTCATTTTCATTTGTAATTCTTATAATATGATTTATTGTATTGCATATATATTACAAGTAAATGAGTTTAGGGTAATGTTGAGTCATTGTCAGTATGTAAGTTTTGTTTATATCTATAAAGTTGTTATTTATAGGGAAATGGTTTCTGCAAAGAATAAATACGTCAACTAGAGCATTAGACAGGATGAAATTTTTTTAGGTATTTTAGCTGCAGAAATTAGAGAAGGGAATGCAAAACAACAAGATGGGAAAATCAGATCATATACATGGAATAAAGTGATTGCGGAATATAATAACAAGACATCTCTAAATGTTGAGAAAAAACATGTTGAGAGTAGGATGAAGACTTGGAGGACGATATATAAAAATTATACAAAAATTTCAAAACAAAGTGGATGGCGTTGGGACTACATACGTGGTCATACTGATATTTCAAAAGAAATATGGGATGAGTTTGTAAAGGTAATTATTCAATTTCTTTTTGTATTATTCAATTGCAAGTAAACTTTTGAATTACTTAAACATTATATATATATATTTTTTACAGGAACATCCAGAATGTAAAGTATGTGCAGTAAAGCCATGTATAATTTATGATGATCTATATACAGTATTTGAGGGAAATATGGCTACTGGACAAAATAGTGTTGTTCCTGAAGATTTACAATAAACAATGAATGGCGAACCTGAAGAACCTGTAGAGACATTTCCTATTTTCAATACTCAGATTCCATCAATATTTCCTAATGCTGAAGAAGAAGACGGTTCTCCAAGCCCGTTTACTGCAGAAAATGTAGTTAAAAGATCTCAGAAAAGAACTAGACCACATGCTGAATCCGCACAATCTATTGCTAAGTATGTGAATTGTATTAGTAATGCTATACAGAAGATTGTGGACCAAGATGAAGAAATATATGAGAATGTATATAAGAAAACTACTTTAAGAAGAGAGACAGAGGAATGTGTTCCTCAAATACTTGAATTATCAGCGCTTACAGAGGATGAACAACTATTAGCTATGCAATTGCTAGAGAATCCAATGAAGAGGGCTTTTTTTTTAACTTTACGTACTGATGCATTGCGAGTAAAGTGGTTACGATTTAATTTTCCAAAAGATTGAACTTATGACCATTATTTAAGTTAGCACTGCTATGTAGTTTGCATTGATGTTTCCTTTATTAATTGCTTTGTAGTTGGACATATGTAATTGACATTAATTTCTTTCAAATTTAGTATGTCATTGTTTATGTTTTGAAGGTTGATGTTAAGTTCTTGTGTTAAGTATTTATGTTTTTATTTATGTTATTATTTACATATGTTTAAGTTAGTTGTTTAAATGTTTATACTATAATGATGTACTTATGTAGGTGGCAACTATTTAAATGGAAAATGATGAAGAAGATTTACAACAATTATTACAAAGGCGACTACGAAGACGATGTCATCTACTCATGTTACTTGCACAATTGTCGACAACACTTGCACATTATATTGATTGCATTCCTCAAGCAGTAGAACAAATATATAGTAATGAAGGACAAATTTATATAAGAAGGTTGCTAGATCCTACGATACCTTACCAAGCATACAACTGTCGAAAAATATATCGCATGAGTCAACATGTATTTATGGAATTTTGTGGATTACTTAGAAGAGAAAGAGTAATACAAGATAGTCGAAGTATAAGTATAGAAGAGAAACTAGCAATTTTTTTGGTTACAATTGGTCAAAATCAATGGTATGGGGTGACAACTGAGCGATTTCATCGATCCTCTTGGACAGTTAGCACATACTTCAATGAGATTGTCAATGCTATAATTAGATTACATCATATACTTATAGCCAAGCCTTCTACATTAACATCAAGTAGAATTCGAAATGATCAAAACGTCTACCCATATTTTAAGGTAAGTAAATCATTCTATTATGTTTGTGTCATCTAATTCATTGTTATTATTTTTAATGAAATTAACATTATTTCAATTGACAGGATTGCATTGGTGCTATCGATGGCACACATGTTAATGCTACCATTTATGGAGAAGAAAATGCTAGATTTAAAAATCGAAAATGAAACTTGTCCCAAAATGTATTAGCAGCTTGTAATTTTGACATGGAGATCACATACGTTCTTGCAGGATGGGAATGATCAATTGCAGATGCACGAATTTTACAAGATGCTACTTCTCGACGACATAGGCTAAAAGTCCTACATGGTATGTTATTATTATGTTTGCATTATTTTTAATTTATAATATTGAATTGTATAAGTTGATAATTGTATTATTTTTTTGTAGGTAAATATTATTTGGTCGATGCAGGATTTCCAAATCGTCCTGAATTTATTTCTCCATTTCGAGGCGTACGATATCATTTATCATAATATGATCAGAATCGACTTCCAAATAATGCAATTGAAAACTTCAATTACAGACATTCACAACTGAGGAATGTAATTGAACGCACATTTGGAGTAATTAAGCATCGTTTTGCCATTTTATGAGTATACATGCAATATCCATTTCAAACACAAGTGAAGATAGTAATAACATATTTTCTCTTGCATAATTTTATTAGAATAGTAGATCGTGAAGATTTACTTGAAGATCTTGAAGATGAATTACTTGGAGAAAATACTGATGATCTGTAAGAAGAAACATCTATTCATGTTGAAGAAGAAAGTATATCTTCTAGTATTAATTTGAGTGTAGATCAATGAAAAAGAATAGTTGATGTATTGCGTGAACGAATTATGTACTCTATGTGGGAAAGAAATAATATGTGATTTTTTTTATTTGAAAATCACTTATAATGAATTATAATTTTTGATGAAGAAGATAATTCATAACTTACATCTTCTATATAATACATTATTTATAATTTTTCTTTTCAAATTTAAATATTTTATATTTAAAATATCATATTTAATAATTTAAAAATTCTTAGTTAATATATTTCTAATTATTTATTATAAGTATACAAATATAATAAAATTTTTATCATTTCTTGACGTACACAAACAATATTTTATTTCCTCTAATTTCTTGAGGTACACAAACAACATTTCATTTCATATCATATAATGTCATTTACTGATATTTATATTTTATACAATTTTATGCATCTCATGTTGTTTCATTTTCTCTGACAGAAAAAGATCACAAACAGGCCCTAGAGAGCATAGAGAGGTATTCTCAACCATGTCGCATCATCTGTCATCCAATTTTGTTACTTACGAGTTCTATAAGTACATTTGTTTACAGCTCGAAGGCATGGTAAATATTCTTCAAAGGAGTTGTGTTAGCTCTAAAGTCTAACAAATACATCTCTGGCCGACAGTAGTGAGAGTAGAGTGGACGTATCAACTGTTATTCATCGATGACATTACCAACAATTGCATTGCACACAGTGCTCCATGCGGGAGTAGAGAATGGTTTCGCCCGGTTGCAACTTTCATCCATCTACCACCAGCAACATGGATTCTTCTGCCAGCCCTCCTATGATATTTGTGCCCAGATCTTGCACGTACAACATTGCCGAAACGTAGACGCCTGCCTGCCTACAAAATCCACGTCATTTTTCTGTTTTAGTATATGTGCATTCAAAAAAATTGCATGAATGGCTGAGATTATTTCATCACTTCTGATCTTCCACCGCTCGATCGGATTTCCCATGTGAGGGTAAATCAGGAAGCCCCGACTTGTGCCGCTCTATTTGGTACAACGATGTGCTCTTTGATGCAGAATTAGTCGATATGTTTTGCAGAGCCATAGGGAAAATGTTAAGTGCTGTAATTGTTATTTTATGTAGGGATAAGAGTCCTGTGATTTGTAGAAAATGAGAAGGTAGTTGAAATCGTTGACCAGAAGAGGAGGAAGAGATCGTGCTGTGGGTGGATGAGTGTGGAAGTTTCTAAATTAAAAGGGGCACTTTATATTAAGGATACTTTGGAAAGAAAAGAAAAAGAGAGAAATATCTATTTTTACAATTATTAGTTAAATAGTTCATGTATTTTTGTAAATTCCATTCTATTATGGAATGTGGGTCTACGGCAAGAACTCGTGTAGTTCCAAATCGTAGAATGAAAATGAAATTATCTTGTAAATATTTTTTTAATAATAGCGTTTTTTACAATTTCTCAGAAATTGAAAAGCTGCAAGTATGTCATGTTTAACTTCGAGAGATAACAAACATATTATCTTTTGATGAATTAAATTATTATAAGTAATCAATTTATTAAAAACTTACGGATAAAAATCTGATATTAACAAAGACTCTTTTTGACTTTTTCGGCACTCCACCTCGACGACCCAGTCAAAATGGCAAGGGAACGAATTAAGAAAAACCTGTGGACATAAAAAAACAAGCAACTAGGCAAAAAGAAAAGAGGAGAAAGTGTCTGTCTTCCTCACACAGCAACAGTGACAACTACTTCATGTTGAAGTTTCCCGTTGAAATATAACCTCCCAAAGATTGAACAGGGCACTCCTTACCTCAATCCATTCCCACCGTGTTTTTTTCTCCTTGTACGCCTCTCTGTCTCTCTCTACTGGTCAGAAATGACGCCTGTTTTGCTCTGGTAGGTGTTGGCAGTATAATCCTTTTCGGCCTTCCTCAACTGTTCTGTTGATCTCGTTGGGACTGCCATGGTTTCGTCCAGAGTCAAGGATGAGAGGGAGCTCGTGAAGGAGAAGGTCGTCAGGTACGCTGCGTTTTCATTTTTGGCCGTTTATAAAAATAAGTTTTTCCATCAACTTATTGCAGTTGGATTGGTAAATTTCGATTTTTTTAAAATTCTGCGATGATGGTGTAGGTAGGAGTTGCCTGATTCTTGTGAATGAGGAGTTTTTTTTAATTTGCTTCTCTTTTCATTTTCCTATTTTAGTTTCAATATACAGAATTATGTTAATGCTTGCCTTTTTAGTGTTGTTCAACGAGACTTCGTGGGTTTCCTTTTAGGTTCCATCACGACGATAAGCAGCCACCGAAATCTGCACATCTTCCAGCCAAACAAGGTGGTGGGATGATGATGATTGGTAGAGTCGCTAGTGGGTCGTCCGGGAGTTCAAAGGTGTTTTCTGAGGACCATGTTCCATGGGAAAAGGGGATACTGGATCCTGGAAGTAAGCTCATGATCAATTGGAATAGGGTATTCCTCATGGCTTGTCTGCTCTCTCTGTTTGTTGACCCCTTGTTTTTCTACTCGCCGTCGGTGAGTTCTTTTGTAAACGGTATTTTATGCATTAAGTTCAGCAATAAGTTGGGTATAATTGTCACTCTATTCCGAACACTTGCGGACATCTTCTATATATTCCACATAGTGGTAAAGTTCCGGACAGCATATGTAGCTCCTAGCTCAAGGGTTTTTGGTCGGGGAGAGCTAGTCATGAACCGTAAGATGATAGCAAAAAGATACTTGAGATCTGATTTCTTCATTGACCTGGTAGCTGCTCTACCACTTCCTCAGGCAATGTCATAATTACCCTTTTGATTTACTCCTATCCGATATTAATTTATTGGCCATACATCGTTGTTATGAATCCTCCATATGTCTAGTTGATTGATCTTCACTCTTTCATGCTTATCATTATGAATAACATTATTTCTTATGCAGATGGTTTTCTGGGCAATCATTTCGTCAAACGGAAATTCTAGAACTGATTATAACAATGCACTTCTGGTGATTGTTCTTTTTCAGTATATTCTGAGATTATACTTGATTTTTCCTTTAAGCAATCAAATGATCAAAACTAATGGAGTTCTTACCAAGACTGCTTGGGCTGGTGCTGCATATAACTTAGTTCTCTACATGTTGGCTAGCCATGTATGTAAACCGATGTTTCTTTAAATATTTCTATGGTAGTAAAATCTTTTACCAGTAATAATAATATTGCAGGTTTTGGGAGCATCATGGTATTTATTATCTATCAATAGACAAGCATCATGCTGGGAACTTGAATGCAAAGAAAACTGCTATTTTTATTGCCGTTATTTGGGTAAGCATCATTCCCCAAACAGAAGTGTATTTACTCGGTGCAATGCTAGTGATAATGGCATCGAATTCAAGTATGGTATATTTGAAAATGCATTGACTAAAGAAGTTGTTTCTACCGGCTTTATTGAAAAGTACTTGTCTTGTCTGTGGTGGGGCTTGCAGCAGTTAAGGTAGGCTTTTTATTCTTTATACAGAATCTTTAAAGAGATGGAGAGAGAGAGATTATTATGCATTTCTTTTTGCAATTATTCATTGTTCTTTATTTGGGTTTGAAAGCATAACATTGGATTTTGGTTCTTAATTGTTTATCTTGTTCTCTTAAGCCTTTAACTAAAAAAAACACCCCATGGGAATGCTTCTCCTTGTATTCCCTCTATATTTTGTTAAAGGTTTTTCTCAATGTAGTTACCTATAGATACTGTGAGAATAATTCCATATTGATTAATATAAGAATTGAATTTAGACTAATATATGATGAATTTCACATGATATCTATCTGTAAAATACTTATAGATATAAAATAAGTCACAAGTGAGGGGAAGTGTAAAAATAGTCTTATATGGGTTAATATAAGGATTGAATTTGAGCTAATATATGATGAATCTCTCTACTCATTGTTAATTAATTTCAAGATAGAATTTTACACTCAAAATTAATTAATAGTAAGAAAACATGACATCACGTTATATGACTCAGGTCCACCATATTTTTCATTGATATGGGATTATACTCCAATATATGCCACTTCTTTTTATGGAGACAAGAAAAGCATGGCATGATTTTCTCATAGCAGTTTATTCTATCTGCATTTTCAGCTAGCTTTTGCTTTCCAAGAGTACCAAATTAATTCATTTGTGAGAAGGTTAGTTTTTAATGGGAATAGAGCCAGATTACGAGATGGACAAATATTTTATATTGGTCAATGTGTGAGTGACCATGCATGAACCAAGCATTTAGGAAAAAGTGTTACCCTACTTTTCCAGAAATCATTCCTCAAGGCAGAGATTTCTTGTGAGATTATGTAGCCCAAAGGTTGGCTTTTCAGTGTAACTTCGAACAAAAATTACTGTGACAATCAAACAATAATTTTATGATTAGTAATGCAGTATTACATGACATAATCAAGCACATAGAAGTAGATTGTTACTGTACCAAGGAAGCAATGATGCACACATTTCCACTCCATACACTCATTTCGAACAACTCATGAAGAGGTTTGTCTTTATGGATTTTTGAATCATTACTTGTCAAGTAGGGCATGATGAACATCTATGTTCCAACAAGAAAAACATGTTTCATCTAGGTTTTCCATGGCTTCTATGAATCTGATGGTTCTTTTTTTTTTAATGTAGTATAAGTTGCTTTGATGACATAGGGCCCACTTGTTAAATAATAGGAATATCAAATTATGGTCTGACATGGTGTCAAGGCCAATAATCAGCATTATCCAATTCCATTTACCTTTTTCATCCTCTCACAACCACTCTTTTTTTCTATTTTTTGGCCACATGTCAATCTCTTATTGGCCTTGTACAGTTCAACTGGCAGTGTTTAAATAATCCTACCAGTAAACAAATGGACCCATAGTCTTACTTGAAGAAAGTATGGTAGAAATTAATTTTAAATTATGATTATGGAGAGATACCTTAGAATTCAAAGTATTTCATATTAAATATATAGTGTAAATCTAGCAATGATATGAGCAATAATAAGAGTATAAAATAGGATGGTCAAGAGATCCTTAAAAAAATGCATTTTTAGAAATTTAGAATCTATGATAAATAAAAAATTTATATAAGATATTATTCACATAATTAAAGCAAGTTGGATGAAGTAAAGGAATGCATCTAGAGTGTTGTGTCAAAGGAATACCTCTAAAATGGAAAGAAAAATTCTATAGACATTTATTCACCTACTTATTCTTTATGAGATGGAGTGTTGAGTTGGTACACAAACATAAGCAAGAAGTTAACATAACAGACATGTGAATGTTAGATTATTGGTAATACTACAAGAAATGAAATGATTTCATCCAAAATAAACTAGTTGTGCTAATTGAGGATAAAATAAAAGAAGATTGTCTTAATTTGGTCATATTTATGGAAGGTCTATAGATGCACTTGCAAGAAAGAAAAGAGTTAGTTACGTTTGGTGAAACACAAAGAGATAGATGATGACAAAAAAATTACATAGAATCAATAAAAAACATATAAAATTATATAATTTAAAAGAAGATTTAGTGATGGATGAGAATAGATGGAAGGAAAAGATTCATGTTGTCAATCCAACAAAGAGGGATTAAAATATTGATTGTTGTTATTTGTTTAATATAACTTCCTTGCCTTGTAAGAAACTGAAGTATTATATTGTTTGAATTTTTGTCAGTGCATATGGTCAGGATTTGGAGACAAGTACGTACGTGTGGGAAACATTATTTGCCATTCTAATAGCCATTATGGGTCTGGTTTTATTTGCACACTTGATTGGTAACATGCAGGTGAATAATTTTCCTTTCTTTTGCTCCACAAAAAGGATACAATAAAAATAATCTAGCAGCAATTGTAGGCTTAAAACTGGGCCTTTTTTTCATCAATCTTAAGCAGTTTAGCCAAGATTTTCGATTGCTTCTTTGTATATCAATTTTCATTAGTTGATGAAATTTTGTTGCAAAATAAAATTGGGATCTAAAGGCATGACTTAGCATTCAATCCTTTATTCTTATTGCTATTTATGATGGTTTTATTTGTACGAAAAGGTTAATTAAGAATTTTATTATTTAATGGTCAACTATAGCATAGGCTACTTAAAAAATGTATGGTGAGACATAACTTCTTCTTTATTTTTGAATAGTGAACCCTAATGTTTACAATTATTTGCATGACCATATTTGATCTGTGATGTCATAAATCATAATTATATTTTGCTGAAGAAAAGGATAAGTGTGTCATAATTAAAATAATAAAAGTCTACAGTTGTTGTTTGTTAACAATAATTTACTAACCTAGCCAAATATTCTTCATAAATCCAAAAATATTTTAGTAATTTTAAACTGCCGTTAACTTTTGTCCATTATGTAGACTTACTTGCAATCTACAACCTTGAGGCTTGAGCAATGGAGATTAAAACGAAGAGATACTGAAGAATGGATGAGACATCGCCAACTTCCTCATGATTTGCGTGATCGTGTACGTAAATTTCTTCAATACAAGTGGCTTGCAACACAAGGAGTGGATGAGGAGTCTATACTAGAATCTTTACCTTCTGATCTTCGACGTGACATCCAGCGTCACCTTTGCCTTAACCTTGTTCGGCGAGTATGTCACTTTCTTCTCTAATTAAATCCTGAAAGGTTTACTTCTGTTGGATTTTTTTTTTCCATGTTTTAAACTTATTTTATCTTTTTAGAGTAAAGTGGATACTAGTTACCCAGTTGATCTGGAATGTGGCTGATTGATCTACCTTGTAGAAAGTTAAGCAGATGACCTGGGATGTGTAATGATTAACCTGAAACAGTTACTAAACTCTATTTCTAGTATTTGTTTATTGCGTCAAGAATAATCTTTGTTGTGTCTATTGCATCATATAAGTGTTGCGAGGCACAAAGTTGCCATTAACCTACTGGTGTCCTGCTAAGTGTTTGATCACCCAGTTTTTTATTGATTTCACCAGATCTTTGTTAGGTCCACGTTTAATAGGGAGCAGCAGAGGTTTATATTTTGCAAGGAATAAAGGTTTAGTAACATATTGAGGATTGGTCCTTAAAAAAGGAAACATCCCAAGGATCAGTGGAAACACAGTAAAATTGCAGAAATGGAAAAAATATCGAATTTTGACTTGAAACTCTAACATAAGATAAAACAACTTATAATAGACATAAAATTAGCCAGTTAACAATGTTAAAATGGCATAAACATTCAAATTAATGCTTGCATACATAAAATAAACACTCAAATTAAACAATAATTGTAGAATATAATCTATGACATCCTTATATTATAAAGCTATTCCAAATTCTCAATTTTATGTTGAGTGCTTGAAGGTCATAATCATCTTCATGTTGTTACTGTGCAAAGTATTAGTTGAAAATCTGTTGATGCATCATGTGTTCTCTCCAGACTATGAAATGTTTTGATTTGTGCAGCATAAGTATATTTACATTACTTATACACAGTTTTAATTTAACACGTAAAAATCTGATTATTTTCCGAAAAATAGTAAAAAATGCAAAAGAAACATAGATTTAGCCTATATCTAATCTAAAGTGATATGAGAGGGAGAAGAGAAAATACCTCAATACTAAGAAAGAAAACCAGGTTGGGACTTTGGACGAAGACCATTTGAGAGGTAAACTGGAAAATACCGCTGTAGGTTAGATCAACAGCCTTTCTTGAAGATCCAGTTGAAGTACAGCAAGATCTAATCACCCAACAGTAGAAGAGAGGACGAGGGAAGAAAATCTGCCCATATCCACAGTAGAGAAGAGATAGTACAAAAAATAAAGTGGATCAAGTGATACAATGATTCAGGTCCAAAATCCAATTCAGATTTGACTAAAAATCTGTATAGGTCAATATACAAGCAAGCTTTGGATCAGCCAGCCAAAAAAACCAATTTAGATTGGCAATATTTTGTTGATTGTCTTTATAATGATTTCATGTTAACTTTTTTTTTTGACGTTCTTAATCTCATTGATTATCATTTTCTTTTTAATATAACTTCATGTCATCACTGAGTATATATATATATAGATGATGGCAATTAAACTTCAGGAATACATTTTTTCTCAATTTTGTTGCCACCAAGGCATTGCCTAAGTGCCTAGGTAACTAAGGTCCTCCAGCTTAATTTGGTACCTTCATGCCATGATAACCTTGATATTGAATCTGAATAATGAAAACACATTGCTTTAATTTCTATTCTGATAAAAGGATTTGAAAAAAGTATAAAAGATGAGGAAAAACTGAAGAGAAGCTTGTGCTGGGCACACAAGAAATTTGAACTAGGGTCACTGTCTGCCTATTATAAACACTACTTTAAAATCAGTTTGGAGTAGCCGGTTAGACAGATCCAACCATGGACCGTTGACCTAGCCAGTCCTTTGGAGTGTTTTCTTGGTTCAACCAGTGGATGAACCAGATGGCTGAACCTGAGAACCGGTGGTTGGACTGATTTTTCTTATTTTTAGGATTTTTTATGTTTTTGGGCAATTTTACTTCTATAATGATGAAGAAATATCATGTGTATCAGACCGGTTATCCTATTTGATGCATTCGTGCAACTTATTAGGATTCATTAGCAAGTAAAAAGTGGTCAGTAAACTGAATTTTAATGTTTCATATGTCATATATGATATATGTGATACTTTTCATTATATTATTGGTATAATTGTATGGCACATAGTTGAATTTTATTTTGAAATTTTATGTAGTTTTCCTGATTTTCGTATTTCTTAAGATTTTAGTATTTAATCAGTTAAATAATGACAAGATTACGGCATCATTTAGTTGAACCAGTTTGATCTATTTTTGAACCTATCTGGACAAAAAACAGTTCAATGTCCAGTCGAATCACGAAAGCATTGACTATAACTTTGTCTTTACAAGATAATGTGGAGTGTGCTTTCCATTGTATATCTGCAATGTTATAATAATTAAATCCGTCTTCACTGAAAAATTGGGGTTGAATAATGTTCAATTTTGGTTTTCATTACTTATGCTTATCGTGGTGTACTAAGCACCATTCATATGAAGCAATGAAAATTCAAAACATTGTCCCTATTCTGAGAATATCTTCATCTAGTGACACCTAGTGGAATTAATTATCCATCGCAGGGTTACAACTGTAAGAAAGGAATATTATATATATATATATATTGCTGAAAGCCATTTCGTCACATTCTAGAGTTTGCAAATTGTTTATGACTTTTATTGTATTATAATTAGTATGGTTCCTTCCCTTACAGGTCCCTCTCTTTTCACAAATGGATGACCAACTTCTTGATGCCATATGTGAACGGCTAGTGTCCTCTTTGAGCACTGAAGGCACCTACATTGTTCGTGAGGGAGATCCTGTGGCAGAAATGCTTTTTATCATTCGAGGGAGATTAGAAAGTTCTACCACTAACGGGGGAAGAATGGGTTTCTTCAATTCCATAACTCTTAGACCTGGAGATTTCTGTGGTGAGGAACTACTTGCATGGGCATTGCTTCCAAAGGCGTCTGCAAACTTGCCTTCTTCTACCAGGACTGTTAAAGCCCTTACTGAAGTAGAGGCCTTTGCATTAGGAGCTGAAAATCTCAAGTTTGTGTCAAATCAATTTCGACGTTTACACAGCAAGAAGCTTCAACATACATTCCGCTTCTACTCCCACCACTGGAGGACGTGGGCTGCTCTTTTCATACAGGTTGCTTGGCGACGGCACCAGAGAAGAAAAATGGCTAAGTTTCTGATTACACGTGATTCATTTTCGCCACAACAGCCAGATGAGCAAGCTGGCCCATCTGGCGAACCATGTCCAGACGAAAACTGTGATCTTTGCTCCTCTAGGGCGGTGGTTTTGTCTTCAAAGGACGAGGATGGATCCAAATTAAAGAAACCTGATGAGCCTGACTTCTCTGCAGACCAATACAACTAACTGACTTGCTTGCAAGTATACCCTCTCCACACAGAATTCTTCTGTTGGTAACGCCAAGGACCTCTTGTACAGTTCCAACGCCAAGCTCTCACAAAAAAAGGTTGTCAACAGATTTGATCATCATTACACTTGAAGTTCTTTATGTATCATTTGGTACGTTCTATAGGCTTTTCTAAGAGTGTAAAGATTTTCTGTAGGACGTGGTTTAGTTAAAATGTATATTCTGTGGTGTGCCATCTTCCATTGAAATGATAATAGTAAGAGTTGATTGCATCGACACAAAATGTGCACTTCTCTCAAGTGAATCGTTGGGTACAAAAGTAACCAATGAAATGATAATTCTCAAACTGGCATGAATTATCTGAATATTCATTTTAAGTATTTTCCCCTATGCGAACAAGGGAGGAAAAAAGAAAAACAAGAGCACAAGGCTGGTTTTCTATTCGGTCTATTTACATGATGAACTGGTTATACTGTATTGCATTTTCCAACATCTGACTACAATCTGAAAAGTGAAAACTCTTAAAAAAATATTCCAGAATCTGGAATTGGGAAAAATACATATCATTCTCAATCGGAGTCTTACGAATATGGCTCAACCTACCATTTTCAGTTGTCCACTTTTCCCCCGTGAGAGGCAGGCAAAGAAAACTGCATTGTTTTTCTCATGATTCGTACTTGTCTATGTCATAGAACTCGATGTTCTTATATTTCTGGGAGATGATCTCTGCTTGCACTTTCCTTGCTGTATCTGTTGCACACCCTACCAGAATGAGCACGGATGTGCCGGCAAATCCACGGAATGCAGTCAAGTGTGTGGTCTGTTCAATTAGAGCAGGGCCAGCAGCCAACACAGCCAGAAAAGCAGACCCTAACACAGAAATGCGGCCGAGAACCT
The DNA here is from genome assembly GCA_036874045.1 of Cymodocea nodosa. Lineage (NCBI taxonomy): Eukaryota > Viridiplantae > Streptophyta > Magnoliopsida > Alismatales > Cymodoceaceae > Cymodocea > Cymodocea nodosa. The sequence continues at coordinate 19,047,412 of CM072339.1, read as the reverse complement.
GCAGATTTTCCAAGAATGAACGAAAAAAAACACGTTTTGTTTAGTGCAAGCATAGACAAACTTGCAAATCATGCAAAACATAACAATTTGTGTTGTGCCACAGATTGGTATTGTACTAGGTGATGAGTTACTCATCTCAACCATCTCCTATGGAAAGATACTTCAGGCTTAACATTCCAAAATTTCATCAAAGACAGAGCAGGAGATTTCTTCTTGATATGGAAGAAACATGAATATAATCTAAGTTTGGATGCATGCTCAGATCACACACCATTATGTGGATTGAGCTTTTTTGAAGAAGAGGGGAGCATACTTACTGTTTTTATAAATGCAGCGGTGCTTTTTCCAGGCCGGACAAGGGGAATTGAAGCACCTGTGCGTTTCAACTGCTCACTGACATCGTCAGGGTCCAATTGTAGAAATGTATAGTAGTAGTTGAAGAACGCTATAAGCAGTATGTTGGTAGGAAGATACAAGCCACCTATAACAAGATCGCCAACCAAAATGGAAAAGGGAAAAAACATTTATGATTCTAAAATCTCCATTGATACACAAGAATTGTAGCTTGTTTTTTTTTGTTTGTAAGAGAATATTTTTCAAAATGAATCAAGAGAAACCAAGCTCAAATAGCTTTGCTCTTGTCGATTAATACCTCCAGGGTTCAGAGAAACAGCAGCTTGTTTAAGTGCTGTTATGCCAGTAAAACGAGCCAAAGTTCCAGGTAAAGCCAAAGATGATGTTGAGAAAATAATGGGCATCACACCAGAACCATTCACCTGTTACACCAGACGGTTGTAAACAAAAATAAAAGAATGAAATTCCTTCTCAGTTATATAAAAATGTACATAGCTCAACTGAGTGATCAAGGATTGCATACCATATAAAATAGCTTTAAATGAATAAAATTAAAATGCTAAATGTCTTATCATCACTCATTCACGTTAACTGCCAGTTTGGAATTTAAGATAAAGTCAAATAACCTGGTATTGAGGTAAATGCGCTTAAAATACGAGTTCTGGAAAACTTCAAAAATCAAGAGACACCTTGTCTGATGCTATATATGAAGCTTAAATCTATAAGAATGAGAAAAAATCTATAAAAAAATGTTGATTTCACTTGTTCTTCGAGAAAGCAATTTTTCTGTCATGCATTACACTGAGAAAGCCTGCCTATAATAAGTCATGCATCTTCATAACTAGAACTAATACCTAAATCTCGTCCAAAAATATTTGACACAGTAAATGAACGAGTGAAAAATAACAAACCTTGAAAGGAAGGTAAGCTGATTTTTGAAGGCCACCACTTCTACTACTGTATCTTGAAGCATAATTGAGTGGGATTTTCCTCTCAGCTTCCTGCACCCTTCACAGCATGTTTGTTACTAATAATAGCATTGACACACAAGAGGAAATGGAAAAGGATACTTTACCTGGACATATACAATACCAAGGACTAACAAGAAGAATGAAACAATGATCGTAGCAAGTCCAATGTAATTCCCATCTTGAAATGCTTGAGCAACTGTTCTCCCAAATGATGCAGGCAAGTATGAGATAATGCTGGTAAAAATCAAAAGTGACGTCCCATTTCCAAGTTTAAGGTCCGATATTCTTTCTCCAATATAAGTAGTAAATACTGCTCCAAGTGTCAACAATGTCACTGATGATAATACCCACTCTGTGCTAAAATCATTAACATAAGGACGAAGGTATAGAACTTGACCAATAGCCTACAAAAGAAATTTCAAAAATTATTTTTACAAAAAAAGAATGTTGAAAGTACCAAATTAAATAATATAACATTCTTAGGAACATCAACTATTGAGGCCACTGAAAGATTAGTCTTCAGAAATAATGTTGGCAATGGCAAGTGAAAAACATCTAAGCTCACTTCACATAATCAATCCTACGTACTGAGGCTTTTTTAAGCTTATCATGAAGAAAAATTGACCTGCACGACTGCAAAGCCAACAGATGCATAGCGTGTATACTGAAGAATTTTCTTTCTGCCTGCTTCTCCCTCTTTCTTTTGCAGTTCTTGTAACTTTGGGTAAAGTTGAGTTAGAAGCTGAAATACAATCTGTGCATTGATGAATGGAACTATTCCAAGTGAGCAAATTCCAAGCCTTCCAATCCCTCCACCAGAAAATGAATCCAATGTGCTCAGCAGACTATTTTGATCCAAATTACCAACAAAAGCATCACGGTTGACACCACCTAGAGGAAAATAAACACCTAGTCGAGACACAGCTAGCAGTCCCAACAATTTCAGAAACTTTCCAGGCAATGGGCCCTTGAAAAAGTCGCCAAAGTCAATGGAGCTATCCTCTATAGCAGCTGCACAGAGCAAACTATGTAACTAAGAAACTTGGAGAAGTATGCAAGGTAGCATTTATTGATGTTTACATTGGCTTCTGCCTCAACAAAAAAACCTATAAAAACTATATACTTTCAAAGATTACACTCATGAGGATTCCACTTGCACAGCTTGGAGTAATGTGAGATGCACAGCATTTACAGAGTGGGCAATTGGGCATAGTCCTGAAGCTCATACATCAACAGTTTTGAGAACTTAATTATTATTTTCCCGCCAAACATTCCTTCAAAATAAAATAGTTTCATGCCTGATTGCTTCTACCACTTCATTTATAATCTAAAACCAAGGAAAATTTTCTTACAAAAGAATATAATTGGAGGTCTATATCTCTTTTTTCAACTAACAATTCGGATTCCCATATTTTCTGGTTATCCAACATTGAAAAGGATCATTATGTGATGCAAGATAACAAAGTAAACTTTTAAAATAAATCTCACAATCACAATTTAATTATAGGTAGAATTTAGTTACAGAAGACAAACCAAGAGACAGGATTAATGCACAATCTGTTCATTATGTGGATTAGATGAATTAGGACATGGCACATTTTCCTTCTTTGGGCCTCTCCATTGCTAAGAGAAACTGGAATGATCTGGGAAAAGCTTTTCATGGTCTTTTCCTTTGTAAATAAGTGAACACGTGGTCTTCCTTTAGAGATCCTCATAACAATGATAAGGTCCATCCCATAAGCAATGTACTGGCCCTTGTGGTTGCATTGCAATGAAATTGTATAGAAGACTGCTATTGGTCTCTCTTCCGGTATTTTATATCCATGCCAATTCTCCATGACAGAATTCAGAAGTAGATCAGCTCATTCTAATGGCCTAGACCAGTCTGACATTGAACAAACTTAGACCTAAGAATAGGACTTAAAATGCTTAACCTAAGTTAATATCATACTTAAATCTAAACCATTATTTAGCTCACACACTTATTTAATCTAAACAATTTTGGATAAAATACAGAGTATTCTCCCATTTGAGCATTTGACATCCTCTTAGTCCACAACTACAACCAAGCACTGTAGAATTCCAGATATCATCATCACACCTTAGTGTAATAGTTAATTCTCACATTTCTGGCAAGTCAACTGTCTAATAACATTTACAATTACCTAAGCACCACAACTGAATTTAGATGATTCTAGTCTTTATCTTGCCTGCTCATTTCTTTAATATAGGAAATATGGGCTGAGGTAATTAAATTATCCCACATGCACTTTACCAATGCCTACCGTTCCATTGCAATGAAATGGAATTAGAAATGCTTGTCAATTGCCAATAATTGGATTAATTGCTTCTTATGCTTGGACTATGGGGGAAAGATAAACTATGGAAAGGATCTAGAATCTAGTAAGATGGAAAGATCCATTCCATGGTAAATGTTGTTCCTTTTTGCACTATTTCCCTAATTGGTATATAGTTTTTGTATGGATTCTTCCATTTACATAATATTTTCATGTGAAAGAGATCAGTGAAGCCTTTGCCTCCTAAAATGATATGTAATATGTCTTTCTAATAATATTCATCAAATGTACTAGGCTACTAAACAAAGAACATCACATTTAGAGATTAAAAACACAAAAAAGTGGACATACCAGCCACCCCTCGAGTAGAAGATTTATCCTTTCTCTTACTTGACATGCTTTCGTAAGTCTGAGAAAAGAAATTTAAAATAATTTGCCACGCAAATTTTATGCTAGAATGTGACTCTGAATTTATGTCCAAAGCATCAAATTCAGATCCGTCTAATTGTGGATTATGCCTGCAAGAAGCTTCAGTTAATAGGTAAATGAACCTATAAACCAGCAACAATGACAAAAGCCACGAATGCTCAATTACTGCCTGACAATAATAATATACACACAAACTCTGACAAAACAAATTCAGAACAAGGACAGTCTTATGTTAATCTTACATATACAATCGAATTACATTACTAAATTAAATGTTGGGCAAGCAAAAGAAAATTAATTATGAGATTATATAAAGAATAATTTAAGTTCATGTTCACTTAGTTGAGTAGTACCCCAAGAACATAATTTCTTGTAATCAAATCCCAAAGCTTGTAATTATAAAACTCAAATATTGTAATATAGTTAAGAAATGTATTTTGATTACATCACTGTAGGATTCAGCCTAACAAAGCAAATGAGGCATTAAGAATAGGACAATCTTTTGCACTTTGCCAAGTGTCAATCAGACGAAAACTACTATTATTCATAATTACTTAACTAGATATATTTTCAAGAAGAAAAATTGGAGCACTTTTCAAGTAAAGTTTTTCCCTCGAAGTAGCATCGCTAAAATACATAAGCTACATACTAAAGAAATTGGCGTTGTTCCTACAACAAGTGTCCAGCTTCAGAGAAACAAAACATCATAAACCAAAGAAGTCCGTCTTTAAAATCGTATTCCGAAAATGCAGAACAACAGTGGAAACTCCACGCCAATGCAATACACCAACGGTCCCTCTAGACGACTCGGCACAACCAACAACAGAATACCACCCAAACGCTAAAACATCCCCAATATTCGATTTTAAGCAAAAGAGCACTCACCTTCTGGTCTTTGAAGTTAAACCTAGCACAGATTTCAACTGGGCACTCCTCCTCCCTACGGAGAAAGACGGCGGCGAAGAAGAAATGCGCACCACTCGACGACAGGGTCGCTTCAGCGAATTGCTCGTTTTTGGGAGAAAGGCGGACGACAGGAGAAGGGAATAGAATGACGGAGACGTGGAGGCCATGGCTTCCGGCGAGGAGTAAAGCATCGTGTCCGCCGCTGGAAGTCCACTCCGTTTGGCTCCAGCCGAGCTCCTCCGTCCTCTCGCGGAGGATAGCACAAGCGGCAGATATCGTACACGTAGGCAACCTCCACGTTACCCTTTTTCCCTAATAATTTTTTGATTAAAACGTTTTTGATAATATTTTTTTGACAATCACCGACCACTTGAGACAATGGCGAAAAGGGACTCAGGCAATCCTTCAAACTACCACTACCATTAGGACCAAATCTTTATTTTACCATATACCTTTATGTTTGTTAGCCTCATCTTTGCTAACATGGGCTCGACTTGTTCCATAACAATAACTTGTTAAGGTTTTCAAATTTTGGACTTAAACTACCATGATTATAAATAGTCCAAAGTAAAATTTTGCTTCCGGGAGTGTCCTTATTCACAACGGTCACCTCTTCAATGGTCAACACCGAAACTTGACTTCCAAACAAGTTCCAAAAGTTATGATCAAATAAGGCTGTGATTTGCCTTCGAATTACAAGGATCATTGCTTCTGTCAGACCCTTCCAATTAGGATTACAAGGATACTGCTTCTACGGATTTATTAAGACTTGCTTCACAATAAATGTTGACATTCCCCCAGTATGTTTGTTTGCTTGCTTCCGCAGGACTTGGAAAAGAAGAAACGCATGCATGTTCTTTTTTGCATTTGGAAAAAAAAAATAGAGTTATTTCTTTCGGTGGTAAAGGAAAATTAGAGTTGTGAAGAGTCTCAACTCCGATTCATAGAACATTTGTATTATTCAACGGATGTGCATCTACACAGTATCTTCTGCCACAAAGTTGATATGAAGTTCACTTCCATGTTCCTCCACTGAGTCCAACGATAACGAGGTGCATGATGTTTGTGATTCTTGAACTAGCCAGGATACTTCCTTCTTTGATGGCTTTTGATCTAAGTGATTCTCAATGGAGATTTAGATCCACTTATCAGGATAAGCTACGACACTTCAAACCCACTTTTGGGGTCAACATGCTTAGGATCGTTTGATAGAGAAGAAAAATTTAATGGAAAATGCCAATCTTTCCTTTTGATTCCTATTTATGATGAGCCTCTGGATCTGGAACAATTTTCCTTTTCTTGGTTCTCTTTGACCGGTATTTTGCATAAGAATACCAAACACCACCGGCTGTATTGATGATCAGTCCAGTCACATTGAGAGCATGAACTTGTACACCGCCTAGTAGAACAAAACCAAGTGTCTGGAGGCAAAAGAAAGAGTGGTGCCAGAACAAATTAAAGAATTGATCATGGATCGTGTAACAGTCTACAAAATCAAACGACACATTGTAAATACGAACATAAATAAGTACGTGGGTAAATGCATTCATACCGTTGATCCCACTCCTTTTAGAACACCAACAATGGTGGTTGTGAGGGCAGAGTTCACAATGGTGCACAAGAACATCGTGTAGTTGAGAACAATGCCCATCACCAGTGAAAGAACGAAAATTATAAAAAAGGAGAAAGAATTGACCTGCCAATGAGTATTAAAGAATGCGGTATCAGACACTACTTTAATATAGTAATTTTATGACCATGTCAAAGAAAGTATACTTGAAGAACCATAACAAGATTGAATGTTATAATACATTAGAACCACAACAAGTTTGACTGTTATAATACATTCATGTATTCCAAACTGTGTGCTAATTTGTTTTCAAATCTGGAAATTAAAAGAAAAGTAATGAGGAAAAGCAACTTTTCAATTCCAGAATTATTCTAATATCCTCCATTTTTTGTAACTCAAGGAAGACTTTAGTATTGGCCAAGCAAATAAACTTCAAAATAAAATCATCAGACCCCAAATGATTAGGGCTCAAAAAATTGTGTTTCTGACAGTTGATATGCTTAACATTATTTCTGGCCGTTTAGATTTCATTTCCTCAATAAAGCATATAATTGGGGAAGTAATTGTATTTAGGTAATATAAAAGTGATTAACATTTTTTGGAATTTCCTTTCAAAAGAAAAAACATTTTTTTGGATTCAGCATAACACAGGTGTTTAAATAACAAGCATTTGTTGAATGGATTAAGTGGTGAGTGAATATGATTCCAGAAAAAGTAGAACAAAGAAGCAAGTGCAAAAAGCACGTCAGATGTAGATATCACTGTGCAGAAATGTGGCAAATTTCCAGAATGTCAATTGAATCACCCTGCTGGAATAATTTCAGGATTCTCCCTTCTGCATTTAACACAATTTACCACAGTTGTTTCCAGCATAATATGGAAATTATGAATTTATCTTTGATGGCAGAAAGTGGCACACTAATTTGAATCAACAAATGTCAGACCTTGATGAAATATAGAGAACATGTCAAGCTTGTACAAAGTGCATAAGCTTCACAAAAGAAGATAAAAACTGCTTGTACTTATTACTGACCTTTCCAAACAGTAGAGATAAAGAGTAAGGAAATTCCTTCACAATGATCAGGAAGACAAGAAAAGGAATCGACAGGAGAGCATTGTAGAGCATCAACTCAATTGATGACAGACCATCCTCTGCACCTGACTTCTCGACCAGAACCAGGTACATTGTCTACAATAGAAACAAAAGGCACATGACATCAAATAAAAAGTAAAGATATTCAAAATACAAATGCTAAAGTGTAAGTTTAGAAGTAACCAGACAACATGATTGCACATCTGACCTGGAAAAAAACAGAAGTTAGGGCCATGGTATATCCAAACAAGTCAAAGGAAAAATCTCCGAATGCTGCAATGACGACACCAACTGCAACAAGTATAACAGAAAGGGATACCTGAAAGAAAGGTTTGTAAACATCTCAGGAGAACATTTCCTTGGTGAATGTAAAGCATACTATTTTCCAGAAGAATTTGGTTTTTCCTTTTATGTATATCAGCATCACCTTTTCCTTTGTTATTTGAGTTGAGATAAATAAAATAAGAGAGATACAATTACACAGTAATATATACCTCATCCACACCAGTATTCCTTGTCTAGGTTATAATAATGCTACTGAACATGGTCTTACACAAGTAGTCCCGAAACCAAACTTTTTAGATTTCAAAAAGCATCAATTGATTTTGTACATATTAAAAATAAGGTTGATGCACTCCTGGAGCGACAGGAAGGCTGAAGAACTTTAGCAATTTAAACACAAAGCTTCATACCGAGAGTTTCTTTTAGAACCAGTGATTCTTGTTGAAAGCACTAGTCAAAAGAAAAGAAAAGGGAACTCATAAAAATTAATGTATTAGATGATAAATCATTTATTGAACCCTGATTAGTATATGATGACTATACATTGATTTTTTATTAGAGTCAATCACATTTATCAAGTAGTGACAAATATGTTGCAAGAAAAAGAAAAGGAGACTAGATGAAAGGGTAAGTTCCCCCCAGATCCATCTAATAGGGACAGTCTTAAATGCATTAAGTCAAAACCAAATACTATGAAAACCTGAAACAAAACACAATATAATATCACAAAGATAAACATAACCCTTTGGTTTTATACCAGTGATAAGCACAAGAGGGACTCTCAACCCCAGAGAATTCATTGTATAGATGTAACATCTTCATAACAACAACCAAGGCCTTAAGAACACAATATGGCTTTGACAACATGAATGTTTTTTCTTTATTTATTGCTATGCATTACTAAATTCTCCAATAGATTCTATAACTTAAAATATATTTTACTATTTCTAGGCACGTAATTTTTGATCATCCCTTCCTCATCTAATTTCATCCAAGTCTATAAACTCCTCCTTCCTTAAAGGTGAACTTATAAAATCTTGACAAAAGGATATTAGCAAATTTCAAATTTTATATTACTACCAAATCTCAGAAACCAAGATTTTCTATTTGCCAGTGAATATGTATTAGGAATTAGGAAATATAGAAAAGAAAAATTTTGTAAATAAGATATAGACAGGAATTATGAAGTTTAAGTGTGAAAAATGCATCACCTGAAGTGAAGGTTTGCCCTTTCCAGTCAAAAACCCAGTCACCAAAACTGCTAGTGGTGTGAGCCTTTTCAATGCTATATACATGGGAATATTAACCCCCTTAAGACTTGCCAAAGCAAAGGCAACATTTGCATTGTAAAAGATTGAAAGAGGGAGAAGTTTCTTGGCAGTTGCCATGCTCAAATCTTTTGATTTCGTAAGATCAACGACCCGAGCAAAGTGTATGAGAAGCACAGTCGCCAATTGCTAAGAAAATATTAAGGTAAACCAATAAATTGAGACATGATTTAAGCCATTAAACCAAGTAAAACGTAATTAATTGATTGCAACAAGTAACAAAAACTACCTGCAAAGTTAGAAGAGTCATTGAGTATTCATATTGCAAAAGAATTGCTTTGTTGATAAAGACCATGGCCATTGAAGCGATTCCATAAGATGCAGCAACAAGAAAGCTACAAAACAAGTAGGATAAAGAATCTAGTTAGATAGTTGTCTAAAGAGAACATCGAATTGTCTTTGCCACCAGAAAGATCATTAACCCATGAACAAACCAAAATCATGACAACCAACTCCAAATTTCAGTGTTGTTTTCCCTATGAATCTAACTGAGGAGTAGATCGTTCTCTGAAATGCAATGATTTGGCTAAACAATTTGCCTAGTACCCAAACATCAAAGTTTATCAAAAAAGAGGACATGATTTAATTCCTCGGTGGTTGAAAATGCGATGGAGGCATCAACCGCCAATTACATGCAATGAGGGAAGGAGCATGCCTTTTCTTGTTTTGCCCCACAGGCAAAACCAGCCAATGATAAGCACACAGTACTACATAATCAACTCAGGGCGGTCCTCATGCAACAAGAACCCATCAAAATCTCCTCGTTGACGATAACAACAACGATGCAATTGGGAATGAAAACCCGATTCCGAAAAGAAGCGAAGGGCAATCACCTGAGGAACGGCGGCGTCGCTGAGTCCATTTCGTCACCAGGATGCACAAAACCCTGTGCCATCGTCTGAATACGCCAATTGCCACTACCCTAGCCGAAAACTCACGGTAAAGGTGCAGGATTATCGCCCAAGGAAGCACATCCACTCAACAAACGCGTGGAGGTTTTGAAATTCACATCAGTTAGGCGGAGAAGCACCCAAAACAAGTGAGAACATGGAGTGGAGGAGGAGGAGGAGGAGGAGGAGAGAGAGAGAGAGAGAGAGAGAGGACGAGGAAGAAGAACGGATGAGGAGGACGGTGGACGGTGGTGGTGGTGGTGATGGTGATGGTGGAAATGGATGGATCTGGAAATGGTGGTTTCCGCCCGTTCCCACGAACCATCGTGGGCTATGGAATCCACGTTTTCTGGCGCCGCCACTTTCCCATCTCTTTTTCTCTCTCTCGCCTTCTCGCTCGCTCGCTCTCCCTCCCTCCCTTCGCGTGGATAATATTGGTATATTATATTTCAGGTCAATTATTATTCAATAGCGAATGGTAAGTCTTCCACGTTGTAAGATCGTCGACGACGAAGAAAAAATATCATCATTATCAAAAAGAAAGTCAAGTCTTCCACTTTATATCTGAATAGATGATTCTTGGTTCAAATAAAAAAAACCAATATTATAAAAAAAAGAAGCAAATTTTCATGTATTTGGTCATCATTACTTATAGATAAAACATTAGTGCCAAATAGTAAGATTAATTATTCAAATCTGCTTTGCACATGTTGAGAATAATTAGGAAATGGTGGGAATGGATCGATTCCGTTAACAAATATAAAAATAGATTACGCAAAATGAACTAATGTAAGATAAGCAATGTATAAATACACACACAAAACACCAACCATACTTTAGATCTTACACACTCCAACAATAATAAAAAATATGAAGAGAAATATAAATATGAAAATTTTGATTATTTGGAAATAAGAAAACATTTTTGTATGAAATTTTCAAAAAAGGAGATGAAGGCAGAAAGCAGGAAGAGAATGGAAGAAAGATGGAGGTAAGCATCTCGAGGAGGACAACATAAAAAGACGAAAAAAGGTAAGGTCAAAAAAATAAAAGTATAAAATAAAGGAGAAAAATAATATATCAAAAGAAGAAAAATCATAAAAATTATCATTCTTATTCTTGCGACAAACCCATATCATCCAAGTCAAGCCAGTTGCCTATTTTGAATTTGATCCTGGGAAACACGTTAAAGCGTCATTTTGAAAGATTTTTTTACTTACGTACCATCACAAAATTTGAATTTGATTTTGAAATTTAATGCTTGCTAATTTTCTTTATATTTTGTTCAAGAATATCTTTTAGCATCGTATATAATGGTAAATATAGCCAGAGATGATTTTTCCGTTTTTCTATGTATTCTCAGATCCCCCCCCCCCACCCTACGGGCCCTATTTTTTTATTTTTTTAAATTAACAAAAAATGATGTAATTATGACATCATCTATTCAACAAAGCAGGCTGGTTCTACGTCGAAGAGACCTGCCGAGACAACCAGCATTATTATTTTCATCATTTACAATGTGGTTTTCAGATAGATCTTGAAAAATAAAAAATTATATGATTCAACGAAAAGCATTGTTAAAATTAATTTAAAGATTCTGAATAAGGCAAAAAAAGTAAAAACATGTTACGATTGTTCATGTATTTCAGTAATATGATATGATAGTGTCTCGATTTTCAAAATCTTCCATAATTTATATTGTTAAAATTTATTTTAAAATTCTTGATTTTTATTATTTTTACTAAGTAATATGTATATAATATTAAATTTATTAATTACCAATTGACGACCTTTGCTTTAGATATTTCAAGCAAATCTGGAAATTTAAAGCACACTTGAAAGCTAAACAATTTATAAGTGGGAGTTTGTGCAAGGTAAACATGGGGAAAATTTTTTACTACGGAGTGTCCTCGACACTTCTACCATTGGAACGTCCTTCCAAGCTTCTTATCGAGTTCATATTTTTTTGTCACAGATGGGTTATATTGATTGCATAAATAATAAATGCATCGCCATCTCCCCATTTCCAATACTGGTTAATTTGTAAACACCCAATTCTTGGATGTTGGAGGAGGTATCATCCTTGCGTAATAAACCTCAGTGAAAAATTGTTTAAGGTGGATTCTTTGTTTCATATCGTTGTCGTCGTGTTCTTGTAAAGGTGGGGATTCTCTGCTTCTTCTTCTTGTCGTCACATCCGTTGTCGATGGGTTCCTCCTGCACTTCCTCGTTTTGGCCCAACCGTATTGATTTTTCGTTGATTTTGATCACCTGGATGTATTAGCCCGATGGTTTGTGTGCAGCAATCTATTCACGTACCGGTAGATATTGCATTTTATATATTATCGTTACCTTGAATTGGTGTTTGTTGGTGTGGATGTGTTGAGAAATATCACTTCTTTATGTATCATCGTTTAAAATTTTATCGCATTTACTTTCACGTCATGCAACGAAGACAGTTAACCATCCATTTAGAAAATTTTTATTAAGGATTTATTTGTATACCTAGAATTAGAATTTGAATTCTGTATAATTTGAATTCTAACATAATTTGAATTCTACAGAATTTGATAGAAAGAATTTAAAATTTAAATATTCGTGTACGTTCAAAAATTTGACAGAAATTGAAATTTAGGTATTTATGCATATGATAGAATTGAAGGGAATTAAACAGAATTTATTTTTAATAAAGTTAAGTAATAAATTAAAGTAATTAGTGAAAATATAATTAATCAAGAAATAAATTACTTACATTAATAAATGAACATATTATTAAATTAAATGTTTATATATCATTTATCAATTAATTAAGTATATTATTATATAAAATAAATCAAAAATTACATAAATTGATAACTTTTTAGTTATAATACATATTTAAAATAATAAAAGCTTAATTATAAATTCTATATTCCTCGTAATGTAATAATAAATAATTTTTAAAAAAATATAATTATTATGAAGTGAATAAATGAAAGTAAATAATAAATAATTATTGAAATATTGATTATAAAAAAATATAATTCTGAACATTCTATTAGCCATAAATGACTTTTAAGATTTCATCTGTGTTAGCCATGTAAAGTTAGGAAAATTATATAGTTTTTGAAATTTTGATATTATATATTAAATAATAAAATAATTAATATTTTATTTTTAATAAAAATAATATTAAAATAATTAATTAATTAAAAAAATATTAACAATATATACTTCAACATTTGAGGGTGAATGTAAAACGATCTTTTGAAAAATGAATTCTGAACTTTTAGGTTGTGAATTCATTTTACTAACATTTATACATGATTGAAATTTAAATTTCCAAAGAATTTGAATTTCAAAATGCACAAACATCTCATGACTCAAAATCTAAGAGAAAAATTTTTAAATTCCATTAGATTTGAAGTGTACAAACCCCTCCTAATTCTTCTTTCAAGAACATCGAGTAGAGAGTGTTTGAATTAGAATAACTGTATATTTACAAACTCAAATACATCTCCTAGCATGGCTACTATAGAACAAACCACGTCTCTAATCATTTTCTGGCTTGCAGATATTCCTTCTACTGTAGAAGGAAGATGGGTCGATGATGCTTTGGTATTTTTAGTTGATAGCAAGTTTCTGTCCTTCGTCTTACTTGTTTCCTTGTGTATAGCATCCTTCAAAATTGCAGTATAGCTTCCTGAACTTCTTAATATGCCGTGATGTCTAACTCTATCCCATTTCACAGACCAGCTACATTTTTTTATTTATCATTTGATTGGCTAAATACTAACCTCTAGCCATTCCTATCTAATCTATTATGCGTAAGATAATTGTTATAAATATTTCATTGAATGTGTAACATTCACGCTCCATGCACGTTAAATCTAGATGCTCTTCTGCCATGTCTTGTATGTAAATAAGATGTGTGTGCCTGTTTGGTGATGACATAAATGTGCTGATTACAAGATCATTGCCACATGATTGACTGAAATGGACATTGATTAATAGTCTTCTCAGACATTCTTCCCCTGGATTATATGGTTATTTCATGGTAGTGGACATAATTTGTGGAAGTAGAATGACTTAAGGGCCTACAGTTACTTGCATCATTTAAAATACCTGCTCCATGGTTGTCTGCCTACTTATGTATCCACCTAGCTATTTTTAGTTGACAGAGAGTTCATAGATAAAAAATACTAGGTTCATGTAGATTAATATTGATAGGCGTAGTTATGAAACGGCTAAGTTGAGAATGTCGTAAAAGTTACATGTGAAGAATACATTTGTTTATTTGTGAATAGTATACAAATATATTTTATATTGTACAATACATATATTTTATGTTATATATTATGATAAATGTTGACATCATGTTGCAAGAAGATAAAGTTTTGAAAAAAGAAAATACAAGCACAAAGGTAGATGAAATATTTTTAGATATTTTAACTACAACTATTAAAGAGAGAAATACAAAACAATAGGATGGGGAGGTTAGTTTGAAAACATGAATTTCAATGATAATAGGGTACAACAACAAAATTGATGCAAATGTTGAAAAAAATATGTTAAAAGTAAAATGAAAACTTAAAGGACAATATTAAAAAATTATATCAAAATTCTGAAGCAAAGTAGATGATAATGGAATTACATCTATGGTCATACTAACATCCTTAAAAAAATTTAAGATAAATTTATATCAAATAAATGTTTTCACTTAACTTTATTCGATTCAATTATAAGTAAACTTTCAAAATACTAATACCTTCTATTTTAATTATTCATTATAACAACATTGAGAATGTAAATCATGTGTAAAGAAGGCTTGTATGATATACAAAAGTCATACCGAACCTTTTGTATAAATTTAGGTAGTGACGCCAATAATGATGTCATGTGAATTTTAAATTGTACAATCAGATGTTTTGTGGACGAATTGCATTTGTTTAAAAAACGATCCGATTGGTTTATACTGTTTAAGCTTGAGTTTTTATCATATCCAATTCGTTTCTAACGAGTTTTATTTCTATTTCGATTGTTTGTTGTTAAATTCAACTTTCTAATAGGTGTTGTCTTATAAAATTAAAGAGAATGAGTTTTTTCGCTTCTTTAATTTTTACAGCAGTTATCGTGTTCTCGTTTGTAAGCATGACAATAGAAAATAGAAAAGTGGAAAAACATTACAATTAAACCTTAATCAAAGTTACACAACAAATAAAGTACAAATCACACATTCCATCCTATTAAATTTCAAAAATGCTGCCACTATAATCATAAAATGAATAATGCGACCTATCTTGCTCATGCTCTCCTTAAGAGT
The DNA here is from genome assembly GCA_036874045.1 of Cymodocea nodosa. Lineage (NCBI taxonomy): Eukaryota > Viridiplantae > Streptophyta > Magnoliopsida > Alismatales > Cymodoceaceae > Cymodocea > Cymodocea nodosa. Next base: position 19,031,990 of record CM072339.1, on the reverse strand, counting down.
CTGTTAGATATCTTAGAAAAAAAACAATAACAATGCATAAGCAAAACCTAATAAGTCAATCTACATAAGTCTAAAAATAAAATAACAACAAAACTAACATGTAATAGGAAGGTTGTGGTCAAATCAATGCAATAAAATAAGAAATACAATATTGTCACAATAAAAATGAATTTTACAATTTGCAATAATAGATTAGGCCATAATATTAAATCTATTTATATATTTCATTATTTAATTTAACTATAATTACATATTATACTCTCTATGGTAAGATTTAGTTACATCATATATAAAGTTATACTTTTGGATAATTATAAAAATCAATTCTAATTTATAGACCATTGACTAGGTGTTTATTTGATAAAGGAGAAGTTTATGCGTTATTTTAAGTTTACCACATAAAAACATACATATCCTAAAAATGTAATTGTTATGTAATTTTTTATTAAAAAATATATATTTGTAATTTATATTTCATAATATACATGAATTAATATATATAAAATACATAAATTGATATTTTATATAAAGATAATGCGACATGTACTAATGGTTGCTACGACCTTATCCTATGACTTATATAGAAATACGTATATCTGTTCTTCACAGATGCACCACTTCTTCAATGTGCCTATCAACCATTGAGATCCATGGAACCGTGACAATTTTGATAATGACTACTTTGCATTATTTGCACTGCATTACTCTCTGAAGAAGGAAACATGTGCACATAATGTGAGGTTCAAGGTAAGATTGTAATTACCTTATGTTCTAGGGGTACTTTGGTCTTTTTCCTTTTTTAAAAAATTTTTTAATTATGAATTGTGTGTGTGTGTGTGTTTTTTTTTTTTTTTTTATCTCACCGTAGCCTAATATTTGCTTGATTTCACCATTTACGCATCTGAGTCCTTCTATCGTTTGACGTTCGCTTAGGGTGGTGGTGGCTAACGTTGACGTCGCCTTGAGGGTCTGAGTAGGTGAGCGACGCTCGATGGCATGAGATAATGGTGGTTGGCTAACACTAACCTCCACTCTTCTCACGTGTGTACATGTGGGGAGTGACCGTGAGGGCCGAGCTCTGCTCTTCCAATATGTTCTTAGCATGGACACATCTTTCGGCAAGTTTAATGAAGAGCTTTGTGAGTCATAGAATTTTCAGTGGGAATAAGAATAAGAAAAAGAAGAAGAGAAGAAAGGAGGGAGAAATTTAGGGCTTTTGTTTTTTATCCCTTAAGGTAAGTTATTCATATGTTATCGCATATACCCTTGGCTTATGTCTAAGTGTGATTTGCATAAATGTAGGTATCATAGCATGAATGTCGTAACAAGTGTGTAATAATGATGCATTTTGCTTTCGTACGTTAGAGGTTACACATTCATGTAGATTATTCTATATTCATGTGGTTGTAGATTTTTACCTTGGATATATGGTAATAATATGTGTGAGTTATTCACATTCCTAGGTATGTTGTATTTTATTTAACTGAAGCGTGTGGAAGGCTTTTATGTTTATGCATGACATTGATGAGAAATAGCATTTTAGTTGTTATGTATGGTATCGTTAACTTACGACTTTATGGATATGTTGTAATTTTCGTTGTGTTAGATTTGAAGAATGTTTCACATGTTTTTATTTTTTCTAATATAATTTCTTTTCGTTAATTTTACAATGGTTGTCATTTCTTCCTTAAAATGTGATACATGATTCTTAAGCGACGTTGACTCCAAGTATTGTTGTGCTAACATACATGAGAATGGCTGATCAAATGTACAATTCATGGTCAAACGCAATCTCAACTCCTACAAAAGTCATCCATCGATACCATAAATATATCTTTAGAGGACATCTGGGTTATATTAGAAAATCGACATGTTATGTCAAACCAACATATACGGCAACAGATCTATTAAAGTAATAGAATCATCATATATCTTATTTTGTCGATGTACACTCGTAACATTTTGTTGTGGATGTCCATTATCGACGAAGATCTAAGTAAAAAAGTAGGTGAAAGGACTTATCGAGAGGTTGGTGTCACAATTTACCATGTAAGAGGAGAGGAGGAGGAGGAGGTGTGGAAGAGAATAACGTACTATTCAACAGGAAGAAGGAAGGTAACGTTGCAGTAAGGGAAGAGAAGAAGTTGACCAAAGAAAAAGTTGAGGAAAGACGTGATTCATCTTAACGGGAGAGGAGGAGGAGGAGGAGGAGGAGGAGGAGGAGGAGGAGGAGTGTTACGAAGAAATGCGATTCACTTACGGTGAAAGAAAGAGAAGAGCAAACGTTGAAAGAAGAAGGAGATAGACAAAGGAATTGCGACTGGGTTAAATCTTAAACTCTTTGTTATCATACCCACGACATTTTTGTTGTCATGTAAACGTTTGTCATTTAAAGTAATCGTACTAATATCGTGAACTTAACAATCTAACATGAATATTACGTGCTCTATACATTCGTCTTGATTTTAAGTGCAATCTGCCAAATTTATTTGTTTGCCAAACGCTATCACAGGTACCTTCAAAAAATCGAAAGGCTCTGAAAACAGTCCCACATCCGTAACCACAAAACGACAACAGCGGCGAGAACGAAGAAGACCAAGACTGTGGCCTGTTGTCTGAACACGGCTCTCATGTGCTCCCCCAGTGCTCCAGCGAAGGAAAGAACTCTGGCCCGCTCCATTTCCGTCCAACGGAAGCTAAAGAAAATTCTCCAGATAGAGAAAAGCGGAAATAAATTTCCATTTCTCTGACTCGAAACTCAAGCGGCGCGGGCAGCGGCAGGGTTGTGGAGAGTGAAGGAATGGGGGACGCTTCGCCGGCGACGAAGACGAAGGTGGCCGTGAGGACGTCGCTTCTCGACTCCGTCGGGAAACTCGGGCTCAACGGGAGGCGAATCGACAAGGAGGACCTACGGCGGCGGATCCGGATGCCGGATTACCTCCGTGAGGCCATGGCCGACGCCATCCGCACAAAAGACGCAGTGGCCGTTGCGTCCTCTACGGCCGATGGTCAGCGAACGGAAGCGGCGGTGGACGGCCCGGTGGTCGTTTTCGTGAACTCGAGGAGCGGGGGAAGGCACGGTCCAGAGCTCAAGGACTGGCTCGAGCAGTTGCTCGGAGCCGGGCAGGTCAGTGGGAGCTTCCGTTTTAGCTTTTTTCTTCACCCCCCTTCTTCTACTGGCGTGCATGTTTATTAGGATTTGAATTTTAGTCGGTGCCGGCAAAGTAAGTTGTTGTAGTTGGTTTTGCTTCTCGTCCATTTAGTTGTTAGTTTGGGATAGATCCTGTGGACTACGGCTGAGGAAATCGGAGTTAACTTGGTTCAGTGTTCGTAGTTCTCGATGGGTCGGAAGTGCCAGGAAACAATAGATATTCTTTTTGGAGAGAAGAATAATGGATATTGGTGTCTGTTGGTAAGCCAGCATGTGGCCAGAGTCTTTTTTGGCATTGGCGATGTTTTCGCCTGAATTTGCACTGCGGTCTTCTTTCCTTACATTGATGCATGCCTCCTCCTTATGGGACGAGGTCAAGTCTAAGACTACGTGCAACAATCCTTTGAATATGTGTACATTCACCACTCCGCATTTTCCACCATTGATTAATAAAAGATATTCCTATTGATTTAATCATGATTCATAAAATCATACGAGATACAAGTCTAAATATTTCAAAGATTATGACTTAATTTTTTACTTGCTTGGTAATTGTGTGTTCAAAGAGTTTCTTGCCAATTCCCTCCCAAAGTTTTTTGCTTGAGATGCAAATATCATCATCCCCTTTGTGATTTTTTGATTAAGGGATATGCTTTCTTGTGTCACCTGCTCATTGACATCATAGAGTCTGGTTTGAATTTCAGGATGCCTTGAGAATGTACTTTTGGTGGAATTTTGGATTTAACCAATAACCAACCACATGGATATATTCATGCAATTCATTCTCTCATCTCCTATCAATAATTTTTCAATAAGGCATATAGCCTTTTTTGTTGCCACTTAACAATTTCTTAATTGATTTTTTAGTTTTATCCATGGACTTGTATAGGTAATCCATGGCTGGTGCCACAAAACTTTGAAGAGATAAAAAGCTTGTGGCAAATCTTGTAGGTCGCAGATGAATGATCTCTATCCATCTTACTCTTTTTCTCAACACAAAGCTGTGATTTTTGATGAACTTTGTAATCATCAAACCATGTGCAATTGTGCTTCATTTCACTGGTTTTTTTCATGATTAAATTGAGACAATGGGCTGCACAAGGCGGCCAAAAGATCGTAGGAAACTCTGTCCCTATAGTTGTCCAACTGCCACATAATTAGCTACACTATCAGTCACAACTTAAACAAGAGTTTTTGCTCCAACCATTTCCACAGTCTCTTTCGAAAGCCCAAATATATTTTTTGTAGTTTTGATTAGATCACTTACAGCCACTGATTTTGAAATACTGTCCTTTTAGAAGAATAGACCAAAAATTATAAGATTCCTATTTCTACTTTTAGGCCAACCACTTGCCATAATGGTGCAACCTATCTCCCCCCATTCATTACAAAATGAGTCCAAAAATAAAGTGACTTTATCTTAACTGAAGATTTAACTATAGTTAGAAATATATGTAAGAAAAGAATTCATGTGGTGAACCTCATGTAGTAGGATTATGACTTGAATTGTTGTTATAAAAATATAAGTGTACACTGATTATTCAATAAGTACCGATTTGAAAAAAATCATGATTATACACTGTTTCACACTGATTATTGAAAAAGCTGAGATTATTCAAAAAAATATTGACAACATAAACTGGTTATTCAAAAAAAAGACTTGACTTCCAGAAAAATACTAATTGTTCAAGAAAAATATTTTACAATGAATATTGAGAGGATTTAATAAAAAGAATTTATTGTATTACAAAAGAACATAAAAAATCAGACATATTTTCATAAGTAATTAGTATTTACTACTTTACAATCACTGTAAAAATCTTATTATTCAAAAGAAACGAAAGAATATTATAAATAAAACTTACCTCAGTCACAAGGGATGCAGTTGTATGCACACCTCTGCCCACTGCTGCACACCAATGCATCCTGCTGCTTCTTACCACTTTACATTATTGCCACATGCTGCTACCACACAGGAATCCTTGAATGTGTGAGGGAGCTTGTGTGAGAGTGGTAGATTAGGGGGCCCAAGGTTTGTGATTCACAAAAATTTTTTGCGTCCATGATCCCCACCTCACATTATTAAAAAAAAGAAGAAAGTTGGGTCCTTTTACTTGATTATTGTGGACTGGTAGACCAACTGATTTTTCTAGTCCAATCACCTGGCTCAACCATAAAACTGGTCCACCTGGCTCAACCATAAAACCGGTCCAACTGGGTGTGTTATGAACTGTTGTTCTTGCTAGACCATGGTTGGACTGGTTCAACTGGCTGGTTTAGCCTAGTTCTGAACTTCTGATAACATTGACCCTACTAATTGTCTTTGGCCAAAAGAAGCAGAATACCATTACTAGTTGATATCTGGTGTTTGAAATGTGATGTCAACTGATAGGTATCCATTTTTATGTGCACTCTATCTCCAAGAAAATGTCAATTGTAAACTGTAACGTTTTCAAGAGAAACATGATAGATTACAGTTCTGAAAATGAAATAGTGTGTTAAAAGTTATTTGTTTTTCCATTTGTGGTGCAGGTTTTTGATCTTGCGGTTGTCAAGCCAGACAAGTTTGTTAAATATGGATTGGCTTGCCTTGAGAATTTGGCTAGCCTTGGGGACAACTGTGCCAAGGCAACTCGAGAAAAGTTAAGAATTATGGTATGATCTGAAAAATATAGATACCTTCAGATAAATTTAAATCTAATATGCTCCTTGTATTTTCATTTATTTTCTCATCTGTGATAAACGTGAAATAACTTTCACTAGTTGATTCTTTCAAAATTTTGAACCATAGAACTAAGTTTAGTGGCAAAGATGCTCCTTGTGTGATAGCCCTGATCATAACTTTCACTTGGTGTTTCTCCTAAAATTTTAAACCATAAAAATTAGACATCAGAAGCAAATATTCTCTTGCAACCTTGTTGTAACAGAATAATTATCTGTAGTTTCATGTCATTAAACTATTAGGAGGGGTCTGTGCAATTAGAATCTGGTGCAATTCATTTTGATGGAAATGAATTTCCAGATTCCATTTGTTTGTGTAGATGGAAATAAATGGAAATGGATTTATTTCAGATAGATTCATTTCTGACAGATTCCGATTACACAAACAGTCCATTAAAGTGAACTTTCAGTATTTTGTTAGGAATTTAGTTAAGTAGTCAATATCAGCTACTTTTTGGTTTTTCCAATGCAGAAATTGTATGCCTTTTGTTTCAGGTTGCGGGTGGTGATGGTACTGTTGGTTGGGTGTTGGGCTGTTTAGGTGAACTGTATTTGCAGAACAGAGAACCAATTCCTCCTACAGGAGTAATTCCTCTTGGCACAGGAAATGATCTTTCTAGGAGCTTTGGCTGGGTAAGAGCTCTTCCTTTTGAATGCCACATACTTTTCAATTATAATTGATGTTAATTCCTGAAATTGTATGATTATTCATGCAGGGTGGTTCATTCCCCTTCGTATGGAGATCAGCAATGGAAAGAGCTCTTCATACTGCCATTGAAGGTCATGTTTGCAATCTTGATAGGTGAACCTTGATTTATTTGTGTAATTTATTATGAATATTTGCACTTTGATTTTACCCTTTATTATCAACTTCTTAAGCATCTGTGCACATCCACCTCTTTGTAGCATAGTGGTGTTAATATGAGTGACAAATTTATGCTATTTGGATAAATTGTTATACATAAATAATATGAAACTTTAGATTACAAATTGCTCTGCATTTTAGTACAAGAGTTATTTACTGTTACATGGCTTTGTGAATACTTTTGTTGCTATTTGAGTGGATTTATTCTTTGTGCAGCTGGCAGGTTATAATTTCTATGCCATCTGGGGAGTCCCTAAAACTACCATATTCTCTCAAATATATGCAAGAGCCTGCATTAATTCAGGTTGCATATTGTAATCTATTGCATTGGTTCATCCAGTATATAGGTGGATAGCACTATTTTATCTACTGCTTTAACGTTGGATGGTGGTATTGTATTTTGATCAATATATTTTTTCCGCAAGATGATAAAAAGATGCTACTTATGATGGGTTGTGAAATGATTTTGTATCACTACTGCAATTCTTACCTAGGGGATCTGTGGTGGTTGCCATGTTAGCATTGACCAGTCCAAGGTTGGTCTTTGACAATCCTTTTGCTTCCTTGTCTACAAGATGTGCATAGGATCATAGATGGTTTAGATGATAAAAAGATGCTACTTATGATGGGTTGTGAAATGATTTTGTATCACTACTGCAATTCTTACCTAGGGGATCTGTGGTGGTTGCCATGTTAGCATTGACCAGTCCAAGGTTGGTCTTTGACAATCCTTTTGCTTCCTTGTCTACAAGATGTGCATAGGGTCGTAGATGGTTTACAATCACTATTTTTTTGAGCAGCAACAAGGAGAAATATATTAAAATTGGTAAAAAACAAAGAGGGCTACGCAAGTCTTAGGCAAGCTGAAAACAGAACAATACATAAGCCCAAAGGCTTAAAAGGAGAAGTCCACTAGAAGATTGAAACTAAGAAGTAAAAGACTTTATGAAAAGACCAAAACTAAAGAAAAGGAGAAATTCAAAATAATGGGAAACTAATCTTGCTACCACCTGAAAGTGTGATAAGAGTGTCAAACCATTAGAGGTTTGCATCCCCCATTGTGCCCTGTACCCTCCATGATCTTGTCCAGTCCACTATGCTACACCCCAGAATACCCTTTTATTCCTCTCGGGCTAGTGTCCCTACCACACTGCATAAAGAATAGCTAGCCAGATATTCCTCTGATACTTCTCTAGTCCTCTCCTACTTGCCCATCACTCCTATAACCATATCATATCCCTTTAGTTTAACTGATTTAGGCTCAACAATGCACACCAAAGTCTTCTCATTGAGGAGCAACCAGAGAATAAGTGCCACTTATCTTCCTGGAAACCTTTCTCCATATGGAAGTATTCTGTTAGGATGGCAAAGAAAAATAGTGAGAATGAAGATATGAAAGCAAGTTAGTAAGGATAAAAATTTCTGAATCACTTAGGTTTGTGTGGAATTGAACATCCCACATTATTCTTACCTTGGAGCACTCATGACTCTTTCCTTAACACTCATGATGGAAAAACAACATTAGTAAGAGATAGATGCTAAAGACTCCTGGCCTGTCTGGTAATCTCTCTAGAAATCTATACCTTGCCCATCCCTAACCACTTGCTTACTTTTACTCCTCACCACTTCATTAGCCTCTAGCACTTCACTCCACTCACTGGATGTACAGGGTGCCTACCTACCCCTTCACCCTTTTCTGTTTGCTTCACCTCACTTCTTAATAATCTCTTCCTACAAACAAGACTACAATTTCCCAAGAAGAGCCAACTTCATTGAGCTGAGTCTTTGAACGTTAAGACCACACTCTCCTTTAAGTCAAGTAATCATCTTCAAGACCACCTAAGGTAAATCAATGGAACACTCTTTCCTACCACCTTTCCATAAAAGAGTTTTTTGGATCTGCTCCAATTAACTGGCCATAGCCATAAAGACTCTAAACATTGACAAGTAATGCAATGGCAAATTTGCTAAGATGGCAGCTAATAAAGTCACCTTTCCCTCATAGAATACGAGTCTTCCAACCCAACCAGATAGCTTCTGTTCAAATTTGTCAACAATTATCTCCCAATCCCTGATTCTCAACCTCTTCCTAGAGAGACGTAGTCCTAAGTATTTTATTTGGAAATTTTCTATTTTACAACGCATAAAATTTGCCACATAACGAATGATCTCATCTGACACTATAATCCTTATGGTAGATGTTTTGTGAAATTTTACCTTCAACCCTATAATTAGACAAGAGCCTTGAAGGTGTTCAATGTGCTTACCTTACTGAAGACACATTTGAGGAGCTCCTACTAAGCTTAAAGCTTTTGATCAAGTCATTACCCTCTACTTTAGAGCACATTTTGTTAATAGCCCCACCATTGATGGCCCCTCAAACCAATTCCCTTGCCAATGAGGGTCGACATCTCACAACACTTTCCAATCTCCTCTTGATTACAACTTTGAAAGCACCCTTGTCATCGACAGAGACAGAGGTTAGCATATTAACAGCCCCACCAATGACATTATCAATAGCAACCTTAATAGTTGACATTACCCCTTGACCTTCACCATCAACGTCTGCAATTAGATCTTCTTTAAGTGTAGCACCATCACATCCCTCCAGTTCCAATGAGATGAATCCATATAAGCTAAGATGTATTTCTTCAAGATGCAACTTTAACAAATTCGTGGCAGCATCCGTCAATTATATTGCTTCATGCTTGTTCTTTCTCATCTTCAACTGTACAATGTATAGGACCAGTGTATTGATGAGGACTTTCCAGAGGAAATTTCATCTTTCAGTGGAGTTTTCTACAACTATTTTAGCATTGGTATAATTTTTATTTTTGTATTTCTTTCATATTTACTTAAATGGAAATTACTTGTTATAAAAAATTATATATTATTTTGTCAACTCATTTTTTTTTGTTTTTTGGAAGACAGGGATGGATGCTCAAGTTGCTTATGGCTTCCACCACCTACGTGATGAAAAACCATTCCTTGCACGAGGCCCAATTTCAAATAAGGTATACATCCATTGAAGTTTGTAACCTTAGATATTTTTGAATACATCAAATGTTGTATAATTAGCCACTATATATTTATTTAGGTATTTATCTCCATATGTTAGTTCTTTACATAGTTTGAAATATATCATGTACTTTGTAATTACAAAAAGGGGCTAATGTAATGCGATTCCTACCAATCTGGGTATGTGAGGGTTCAATTGCACATAATGTTACCCCATACAAAGCAACTACTTACTAGGATTTGAACCAAGGTCTATATCGTAATGGAGCAACCTTATCATTATATTTTCATTGTCATCTTTTGTAACAAAGTTATAAAATATTATGAAGGCTACTTTAGTGCATCCATTATTATAAAGCACTGTCATCATATTCTTTTCCATATGTCCAACCTCAAAAGAGCAAGTGGGAATGGTAAAATTCATTATGTATTTTGTAATTGTTGATAGTTCTCATATTTCTATAATCTTTCTTGGCATTTGGCTGATTTATTTGGAAAAGTTTCATTTTGAGTAATGGAAATCTATTTAGCTACAACATATAATGCTCAATTTTGATGAAATCCCAAAGGTTATTATAAGCAGGCTAGGATTGGATTTAGGTTGTAAACTTGACCCGGTAGACCTGTTTGATTTTTATTTTTTAAAAGCTTATTCTTACAATATTAAAATGTTAAAGTTGTGGTGGTGTGGAGACTTAAACTTGTGTCCTCTTATTTACTAATAAGGTATTTAAACTACCATACCAACTCATCTTTTTGTAATACCTTTACATTAAACATGTATAATAATGATACATCTTTATATGGGTAAATTGAACCAATTTATCATCTTCACCTGATTTGACCTGGTTTACCCATTTATAAACAGGTCAGATCAGGTCTCTAATCTGAATTTATACATGTGATTGTATGTAATTTATCCACAATTGTTATCAATCACGTTAAGATAATATGAAGATATCAAGAAAGTGTTTTCTTGTTACAGTTGATATACTCTGGATATACCTGCACTCAAGGATGGTTCTGTACTCCCTGCATAAGTGATCCAGGTTTAAGGTCAACTGCTACTTCTTATGCTAACTGTTTTAATGTTATCATATGATCCTTGTTATATAATATTTGTATGATCTACATGTAATCTCAGTATTGTGGTATTTACACATTGGAAATTTCATCAAATACTGGACCATTAAAACCACAAATGGATCAAATATCCAAATACTAAAGGCCAGGTTGAGAACTTGAGTCTACATTTGCTACACAGTGATTTTGAGTATAATGATGCCATATCTTCCCATTACTAATGTATCAACTATCATTGCTAAAGGATCTTCATGAATCACACATGCGTGACCATTAAGCATTGTTGTATTTATGGTTTACCTCCAGAACTACCCTCTATCCTTTTCTTTTAGATAGCATCTTAAATAGTTTTAGCAATCTCAATGTCCATTCTGAATTTCTGAGTTTGTTGTTTATTGCAATATTGATGTCGATAACATTGATTACTGCAGAGGGTTGAAGAATATTCTGCGCTTGTCTATAAAGAAGGTTAATTGTTCTGAATGGGAAGATATACGGGTGCCTTCAAGGCAAGTTGTTCCATTTACCTTGTCAACTGAAGAGTTCAACTTTTGGTATCCAATAACAGATACTGTAACTTTGTAGTCTTCAAAAATTAACTTTTAATCTTAATTATCCTTCCTGCTTATCTGCAGCTGTAATTTGTATATGACCATTTTGATTTTCTGGCTTTTCTTATACCATGTTCAACTTTTGGTATCCAATAACACGATGTAACTTTGTAGTCTTAAGAAATAAACTTTTATTATCTTAATTATCCATCCTATCTGTGGCTGTAATTTGTATATGACCATTTTGATTTTCTGCCTTTCCTTGATACTATTACAATTGCTATGACATTTTTTATTTTGTATATCATTACTGTTTGTCCACTTGATTTCATTAACCTGTCAAGGATTTTCTTTCTACAGTGTAAGGGCCATAGTCATCTTAAATCTCTATAATTATGCAAGTGGAAGGCGTCCGTGGGGTCAGCCAAAGCCTGATTACTTAGAGAAGGTTTTCGGCATCATGCTTGCCTGATACGACTTTCTCCTTACCATTTATGTTTTTATTTATTTATTTAAACATGCACTCTATGCTCATATAGCATTTGATGCTTGATAGAGAAATTACGTTAAATGCTTTAATACATATTTTCTTCCCCTTTTTCCAGAAAGGATTTGTTGAAGCTCATGTTGATGATGGCCTACTTGAAATAGCTGGCCTAAAGCAAGGCTGGCATGCCTCATTCGTAATGGTTGAACTTATATCCGCAATACACATAGCTCAGGTACTACCGCTTAGATAAATGTTTGCTCTTTTACTTGGACAAAAATCGGTAGAATTACAGCGTGGCATGATTATTCACTGCATTTACCAAGAATATAATTGCATTTATAGGCTTCAGCGGTCAGGCTGGAAATTAGAGGTGGCATGTGGAAAAAGGCGTACATGCAAATGGATGGGGAGCCATGGAAGCAGCCAATAAAGGACTATTCAACATTTGTAGAGATAAAGAAGGTGCCTCATCATTCAGTGATGATATCTGGAAAGTGATTCGGCATAGCATCAGTGAGGGATCGTATGGTTTTCTCGATTGCTGTGGCCAGTCTGCCATTGATTGTATCGTATGTAAAGATTTATTTTTCTATTTGGTTGCGATTCATATCTTAATCTTCAAATGGCTCTAGAATGTTATTGCTTCAATTACAATTTCTGTTTTTCCAACTTTCATTTTGTCTCAAACTTTAACAAGTTAGAAAAATCAACAGGCATCGATAAAAGGCCACTATACAGTGATTCTGGTGCGTGGTGGTGGAATATATGGAATGGTTCTGGTGAGAGATTCTTGTGCAAAGTAAGGTCAATGCATGGACTGACTACCTTTTTTCTCACATAAGTCTAGACTTTGACTTGTCATCCTTACAAAACTACTTTGATCTTTATTTAGAATTAAGAGTTTACATCAACTACTTTGATCTTATGACGGTTTAGAATGATGGGTTTGGGTCCTAGGTGGATTTAACCTCAATCTATCATTGGGTGTGGAGATAGATTATCGTGAATCAAGATATTAAAGATTGAACTTTAAGACATTTAAGGTCTATTTGTGTACTTAGAATTTAAATTTCATAGAACTTAAATTCTAACAGAATTTGATAAGAAGAATTTGAAAATCAGGTATTTGTGTATATTCTGGAATTTGATGAAAATTAAAATTTAAGTATTTGTGTACATGATAGAATTGATTTTTAATGAAATAACGAATTAAAGTAATTAATGAAAATGTAATTAACCAAGGAATAAGTTAAAAAGATAAGATTAAGTTAATTAAATGAAATTATAACTTAGATAAAACATAAAAATATCAAAATTAAAAGAAAGGTTTTTGAATGAAGTTATAACTTAGATAAAAAATTTAAAAATATCTAAGTTGAAATACATCTCAATTAAATGGTTACTTAGAAAAATCTTACAAATAAAACTACAACAATGACATGTTGAACTCAAAAAATAACTATAAAGGAGGCATTATGGGCGAACAAAAATATTTCTTCGATTCGATCGAAATTAAAATAAAAAAAGTCTCTTTCACTTGGTTCAACCAAATCCTTAAAATAAATAAATAAAATGTTTGGGAAATTGAATTTCGACCTTTTAGGTTGGGAATTTATTTTCCCAACCTTTGCACTTAATTGGAATTCAATTTCTCAATGAATTTGAATTTCAAAACGCATAAACAACTCATCACTTAAAATTTAATGGAAAAATTTTCAATTTCGTCAGATTCTGAGTGTACAAACCCTACCTTAAAGTGAAATGTATCAAGAATGGAAGATTTAAGTAGTTGGAGTTGAACTCGACTAAGGCAGTCTTTAGGGATTAGATGAAACTAATGAATGGTATCTAAAGGTTAGAGAATGGTATTAGAAGGGTAGCAATATTTTAATATTTTGTGGGGTTCAATATGTTGAAGTTTGAAGTGTGGGAAATTAAGACTCGTAGGTGTAGATTAAGCTTTCAATTGTGTAAGAGAAAATTCTGATGATGTAAACTGGAATTTTTAGGTAACATGGACAATAATTTTGACACCTATAAAAAGATAATATCGTAATCATGAATACCCTGATGTCTTCTATAAATCTGTACCTTGTAAGTGGTGACTAGTGGTCCAAATTAGTGGAGTGAACTAATGTTATCCATGAATGCTGATCTTTGTTGAACCATGTAAAATTTTTGTGTGTATGTGTGTCTAGAAGTAAGATGGTAGAATATGTGAAGATCAAGATTGATAAGTTTAATGACAATGATTTTCAGTATTGGAGGATGTAGATAAAAGACTATTTATTTTAAAGAGGATTGCACAAATTGTTTCTTAGAAAAAGATTAGAATGGATGAAACAAGAAGAGTGGAAGTTATTACATCATCAAACTTTAGGTGTGGTGAGATTGACTTTAGTGATAAATGTTTTTAACATCATCAAAGAAAAGACAATGATAGAGTTGATGAAGAGATTGTCTACTATCTATGAGAAGTTATCAATCTCAAATAAGGTATTTTTAACGAAGCGCTTCTTCAACTTGAAAATGATAGAAGAGAGTTCTATCGCAGACGATGTGAATGAATTTAACATGATTCTATTTCAATTGGACTTAGTGAAGATCTCATTTAACAATAAGGTTAAGGTATTGATATTGTTGTCTTCTTTGTTTGAAAGTTGGTCTACTATAGTAATTTAAGTTAGTAGTTCCTTGAGTTACTAAAAATTGAAGTTAAATGACATCCAAGACCTAATTATGAATAAAGAGATTAGGAGAAGTAATGACAAAGCTTCTACCTCTAACTTAAGTACAAATAGTACGGGGAGACAGCAATGGTAGGGACAAAACCCTCATGGGAGATCCAAGTCCAATAGAAGGTAAAAATTGCTACTAAGATAAATCCACTACTTATGCACACACAAGTAGATCTATTTCCAACAAGGCAGAATTCAATGAAAGTGTGTTGCAAGTGTCTAATAGGAGTGTGTCGGAGCACAGTAGGAAGAAGTTGTAGAAAAATGATAGTAGTGGAGCTACCAAAAGATTTCAAATGTGATGAAAATTCAAAGTGAAGTGCTATAAGATGATACAATAGTGAAGCTATAGAGAATACTTCAAATGGACTTGGAGTTAGAAGACATTCAATTTTAGAATATCCTATGTAGCAGAAAAAGAGAAAATGCAAGGATGCGCAAAAATCTTCTAAGCATTGCAAGTCATATTATCTAATGCCATTAGACAATGAAGAGCTAGAGCATCAAACTGAAAAGGTGCAAGAGAATAGCTCAGCTCAGTGGGAGTCTCTCAAGAGAAATAGGAAGAATTCTCTAAGAAAGAAGGACAAGATTTAGGTGCTATTATTGCCATAGAAAGAAAGAATATCCCAAGTTGTGGGAGTTGTTAGCAGGAGACTTTGAGAATTAGTAAAGATGATTCTATGTCATCTAAAAGTGAAAAAAGTAATAGGTTAGAATGAAGACCTAAGCAAGTTGACAGAGAGTGTCTGCATTCAGAACTTAAGGTTGTGCATAACTTTAGTTGGCCTTTAAAAGATTTGTATAGGAGAGACGCAACACTAGTGAAAAAGTTACAGAGGAGATAGTGAAGCTTTGAAAATCAATTTCCAAGTGAGAGATTATTGAGTGTGGAGATAGATTATCACGAATTAAGACATCGGAGATTGAACTTCAAGACATCTAGGGTGAAAGATGTCAATGGTGGAAGATCCGAGTAGCCAGGGTTGAACCCAACTAAGGTAGTCTGTAAGGATCAAAAGGAACTAATGATTAGTATTAGAAGATTAGAGATTCTTCTAATGAACGAACAGTAATAAAAAAGTTAGAGATTCTTCTAATGAACAGTGATCGGAAGGTTAACAATATTCTAATACCATGTAGGATCTAATCTACCAAAGTTCAAAGCATGGAAAATTGAGACCCGTAGGTGTAGATTAAACTTTCGACTATGTAAGAGAAAGTTCTAATGATGTCAACCAAAATTTTCAAGTGATACAAATAGTAATTGAAATGCTTATAAAATGATAATATTGTAATTGTGAATGTCTTAATGTTTTCTATAAATATATAATAATGTCTGTAACTTAGGAGCAACTAGTAACTAAAACTAGTGGAGTGAACTAATACTTACTACCTGTAGACGTAAACTTCTGTCGAACTACGTAAAAACTTTTTGTGTCTATTTATGTTTGATTTCTTCTTCTATTCTTCGAGGATGAGGAACAAGAGTACGTTCTTTAGAGGTCCTTGCGTGTGATCCTCACCCTTACTAGCTCGTATCTAAGATATTCTTCTTTAAAGAACTTGGAAGGTCAAAGAAAAGCAACCACACGATCGGTAGTTGATGATATGTTTGTCTAAGACAGAACAAAAATGAGGATCATTGAACGTACATTACAATAATAGGTGGGTATCCTCTCGGTTGAACTCTTTAGCCCATGGTCTTTACCTTCTTTGGTTACAAGGAGTTGCCTCTTTTGTGAACGTATGAGACGACCTAGACGTTGTAGTAGGTTGTTAAACTCGTGGTGATAAAGGTCATGAATTTAATGCCATTGTTAGAGGATATCAGATTCTCCTGCTTAAGGTTGCGTTCGGGTATTGTCAACATCATTTTCAGCAGCAGTCTATCACATATTGCTTGATATTTTCCATCCGATCAAACAGCATCATATAAAGAGAAACGTCCTGATACAGCAAAGCATCCAAGTCATCTGCGCCGGTTGGATGACGCGCGGCAGAACAACACATGAAGAAAATTTGGCATCAATGATAAGCATTTGAACAGAATAGTATCATGGATCAGACGTTAAAACAGCAGGCTTGCGCTTTCCCTGTGTTACTTGACGACCATCCTTGTTCTTCAGCTTCACCAACCTATTCACCACGTCCCTCATGGACGGCCTCTCGCTTGCACGCCTGCAAGCACACCTCAGCGCCAACGCCAGCACTTCTTTCACTTCTCCCAGCAGCAGCAGCTGGTCCATGGACGATCCCATGGCTTCATGAAGGAGGTCAGGATCCATAACCCCGGCAACGTCACCGTCGGCGTAGGTTGAGCGCACCCACGAGACCAAGTCCGCGTCTTCGGAAGCTGTACGCCCCAGGGCCGGTCTTCTCGTCAGAAGCTCAAGCACTACGACGCCGTAACTGTAGATGTCGGATTCTTTGCTCTTTCGCGTCGAATAAGCTGTCTCTGTGTTGGACCATATATTCATGACAAACATCAATACTTGAGGTTCATGCCTTTCTACCATATATTGCTACCACTAATAATAATAATAAGTTAACGACAACAAAAACTATAATCATTATTTGCCATTTCATCTACCATGATACCACAATTTTCATTTTCTGCAGCTTCTCAAATTCCATATTAGTACTTAATTATCAAAACTATCGTTCTATCTTTTTCATTTCACTTTTCTGAAATTCCAAGATTAGTAGTGTCTCATTTGTTTACATTGTTTCCATATATACATATTTTTTCCTTTCTCAAATTTCCTAAACGAGAGTTAAGAAATCGAGCAATTCCCACGGTAGATATTTAGGTCGAGGATCATAAGCGGCATGACAAAAAAAAAAAAATCTAAATATGTTTAATTTCGTCTTTTTTCTCTATCATAGAAATTTTAAATTAATCTGGGAGCCTACCAGTGTAATGTTTGGGTCATGGTCCCACGGATCACATGTAACGCAAATAGACAAAAAACCAAGCATGCATAAGCCAGTAAAAATGTGGATTTCCACGGAGTCCATACCTGGGGCGATATAACCGATGGTACCCATCACTGCACCAGACTGTGACGAAAGTGAATGCTCGTCAACAAGTTTGGCAATGCCAAAATCAGATATGTGGGGTTCCATATCTGAGTCCAGAAGTATGTTCCTGGGCTTAATATCTCGGTGTATGATAGCTGGGTTGCAGTCATGGTGAAGATATGCCAACCCTTGAGCTGTGCCAAGTGCTATTTTATGGCGCATGCGCCACTCCAAGACTGGAGCAGGTTTTCTTTCATGGAGAATATCATGGAGGCTTCCACCAGGCATGTATTCATACAGAATCAAACCAAAATCACTCCTCACCCAGAAGTCCACCAATTTTACCAAGTTCCTGTGCCTGACCTTACCAATTGTTTGAATTTCCCTTACCATGCTCACATTTGTCACCTTTTTACCTGAAAAGACGAGTTTCTTTACAGCAAACACTTTCTCCTGACTCAACAATGCTCTGTACACGGTCCCATGTGCTCCTCCTCCTATGATATGCCTACCATTCAAATGCTCAGTTGCTTCCATCACCTTGTTCAGCAGGGAAGGACAACCTTCATGGAAGGAATGGGCACCTTGTGCTTCTGTTTTATCATACCTAAGAAACAGAGAACTCAACACAAGGAACACCAGAACGATGAAGAGCAACGATCCAATGACTATCATTGCAATCATAGACTTAGAAAAGCCTATCCTACTGCCTGATACGGTGCAACGACTGATACTGGTATGAGCTGTGCAAGTTGAATCACTAGGACGACAAGTTATACAAAGGCCAGGATTTCCTTGAAATGAACTTGGCGAGGCATACACAAATGGGAGCAACTCAACAGGAATTGGACCTGAGAAATCATTATGAGAAACATTTATCATCAACAATGACTGAAGATGTCTCAGTGGCTTTAGGCTTCCTGTAAGATTGTTTAGGGATAAATCTAAACTCTGTAGGCCTTTTAGGTTTCCAAGTTCAGAGGGGACCTCACCAGTTAGTCCATTGCTGCTGAGATCTAAAGCAATGGCAAGGTTATCCAAGGCTCCGAGTGATGGAGGGATGCCACCACCGAAATGGTTTCCACCCATCCTTAATTCCAGCAAATTACGAAACTTCGATAAAAACGTTGGTATCCCACCAGTGAACTCATTACCTTCTAACACGAAGTGGGAGAGCCATCTCAAGCTTGACAAACTCCGAGGTGCAGATCCATTCAAAAAGTTGAAACCCACATCTAGCAAGTACAGTTTTCTGCAGAGTGACAGTTCTGACGGCAATGGTCCAACCAAATTATTGTGAGACATGTTCAATACCTGCAAATGAACTAAGTTGCTGATTTCTTGAGGAATGGAACCTGTGAGCTTATTTCTCGACCAGTTTATGGAAGTGAGATTAGCGCAATTCCCCAAGCTTGGAGGAATGAAGCCACTGATGTTGTTGTCGCTCAAGTCCACATAAGACAGGGCGCAGTGCTCGGCTAAGTTAGGAAGAGGACCATGTAGCCTGTTGTGGCTCAATATGAGTCTTCGCAGACTAGAACAATTGCCAACACCCACAGGCACACGACCTTCAAGTAGATTCCCACCCAAGTTCAAAACACTTAATTGGTGGCCATTACAAACCCCCTTTGGGATTCCACCAGTTAATCTGTTGTTTGTGAGATCTACTTGCACTAGGCTGCTGTTGACACCGAGTCCTTCAGGTATCTCTCCCACAAACATGTTGTTGAACAGAGAGATGTTCCTCAGGTTCCTGAGCTCTGTCATCTTCAAAGGGAGTTGCCCAGAAAGATTGTTGTTGTAAAGGAGAATGGTCTCAAGTGATGGAACTCCCCAAATCTCCAGAGGCACCTCACCTCTTAGTTGGTTGCTAAACAATGTCAATATGCGAAGGCTTCTCATCCTGCCTAGCTCTCTTGGGATCTCTCCTTCGAGCTTGTTGTCGTGCAGCTGCAACGAGCTCAAGGACCTGCAATTCCCAAGTTTAGTTGGGATTTCCCCGGAGAGATTATTCTCGTTGAGAAAAAGGGTGGAGAGGTTCGTCAAACGACCGATGGAAGATGGTATAGGGCCGGACAAGCTGTTGTTCACGGCAGCGAAATCGGTCAGACTGCTACAATTTCCCAGCCCATACGGGATTTTTCCTTCGAATCGGTTGTTCGAAAGAACCAGCTGTCTCAGCTTCTTGCAGTTGCCCAGAGGAATCCTGCCCACCAATTTGTTCCTGCTGACATCGACATACACCAGCCGTCGGAGAACACTCAAGCTGTCCGGCAGAGCTCCGGTGAGGTGGTTATTCAGGAGATACAGTTCCCGTAGCTTGGTACAGTTCCCGATGGAAACGGGCACATTGCCGGAGAGTTGATTGTCGTTCAACCACAGAATCAAGAGGTGCCTCATGTTTCCCACACTGGAAGGTATAGAACTGGAGAGATTGTTTTGGTTAAGGTAAACGGTTTCCAGTTTCCCGACGGTGAAAAGTTTCTCAGGGATCCTACCACTCAGAAAATTGTCGAAAAGAGAAAGATAAGAAAGCCTCCGTAATCGACCAAGAGCTTCGGGGATCTCACCAGATAGGCTATTGCTCGAAAGGTCCAGGTACTCCAAGAGAGCGCAGTTGCCCAGCTCGGGCGGTATCGAGCCAGAGAGGCCATTGATGCCGAGGTCGAGCCGGCGAAGGTATCTAAGCTGCCCGATTTTCGGATCCAACTTGCCAGAGATGTTCTTGTCCGAGAGGTTGAGTAAGACGACATTGCCATGGTTGTCGCAGCCGACACCGACCCATCTGCACGGAGTGTGGAGGGAGGAGGAGTTCCACCAGCTGGTCTTGATGGCGGATGGTAGCCGCATGGCCCTGGCGACGGCAAGTAGAGCACTTTCATCGGAGCTCAAGGCTTGCATGACTTCGAAACGACAGAGGCAGAAGAAACCGAAGAAGAGTGGGATAAAAGGAGGAGGACGAAAGCGACCCATTTCATGAAGAACGAGGGAAGAAGCGTCTCAGCCAAGAGGAAGGCGGCAATGTGAAATGGGAGGAAGGAGATCATCCTGATGTGTATCGTTGGTACGTATGGGCGTTCCTGGGCTCTGTGCCGTCTGGTTCCCTTTTTGACTTCGAAGTGTACGCGTTCAGACTCGCTTCAGTAATTTCATCAAATCGTCGTTTCCTGCAGATCATCACCCCCTGCAATTAATAATACCTCTGTTGCATGTGGTCTGCCCAGCCGACGCCCACGTGTAGAGAGTGACGGACGACGCCACCAGCACTTCAGCACTTCCCTCTCGAGCTTCTACCTTACTTGATCTCTTAGTGTAGATGTACCGATTGACGGAGGGACGTTTCTACAGCGATCTCTTCCCTCCATTCCTGTACATGCTCGCACAGGTAAGCCATGTTCATGGTCGGTGGTCTTTGCTTTTGGTGTGGGTTCCCATGCATGCAAGTGTCATTACTGGCATGGAAAGGCCAGTCAATTGCCTTGGAGATTTTAACCCAGAGCTTGAGCCAGAGGTTCACATGGAGTTGTGAGACACCTTGGGGCAACGATCTTGGGCGATGATCTGGGTAGTAGCGAGTTGGATTAATGGAATTTATTAAATTACTTTGGCACACATTTCTATAGTAAGCCTTCCATGATTAATTGTTTTTTTTTTATATTGATAATATTTGTACTTGAATTTAAATCCCAGACATTCATTAACCATACATCATCCACTATAGCTTGATGTCGCAAATTGGTAACAAATTGACTAGTATAAAATTTTAGGTACAAACAATCCATTCACTCATGGATTTCCCCTTCTACGCAACTTCCATTGTAGTACAATTTTTGCCACCAACATCATTTACCGCTCTTCTCTTCCTCCCCGATGAAGAGCGTGAAGAGAAAAACGCCCTTTTTCTTCTTTCAATGTAGTTGTTTTCCTTGTTTCTTCTGTTTATGTATGACATGTACTTTCTAATGCTCTTTAGACTATTTAGATTATTAAACATAATAAAATTTTTGGTGGTAAAGTTAAAAATATCTCTTTGATATTTAACGATATTGTGGATTTTACTTCCTTTTGATTTTAAGCCTCATGCCTCTACCTTGATAAGACAGGGCGATGAAGTTGAGGGAAAGGGCATCGACTGAATCTCTACCTTTGCCTTCCTCTACCCTGCATCTTTTGGCCTTTGTTATATCTTTTCGTAGCCTTCCTTTCAAGTTTATGTGTAGGATGCTGCAGATGATAGGGCTGCTTGGATCACTTGAGTCCAATCATCCCCACTCAATGATAGGGTTGCTTGAGTCAACTCAATGCTTACGTGAATTCCATAACTGACAACGAGAAACACAGGTACAGGTCCAAGAAGAAGCATTGGAGCTGTTCGATGAAATGACAACAAGAAACAAATGTTGGAGGAGGGATTGTTTGAAGACATGATTACAGCCTAAAGGTACGACCTTTCTCTGTATAAACTATCCTCTTGGTGTGATACAAGAAACAATCATGATTGGAGATATTCCACCCACCCCTCTGGATATGTACGTGGGTAGAAAGAAAGTAGATATTACTTTTAATGCATGCCTTGAAAACCACAGCCACTTAGGCGATCTGGTACGGTGGTTAGTGAAATCACACTCAGCAAAGGAGAGAGAAGCCAAAGGTAAAGTTGTCGAGTGCAATGTAGCAGTAGTTAGGAAGCTAACACAAAGGGAGCAAAGCGACTAGCGAGCTTTCTTTAGTAGTTAATTGAGATGATTAGTGGTAACAGCATTGAATTTGAATATGCTTGATGTTAACCTCTGTCTAATGAAGCGGTTTCTTTAGTTATGCTAACTACAGTCTTCTGAGTTTATCATCCACTATAGGTTTCCTTTAACAAAGTGCTTTCTTTAGTTGATCAATCACTTTATTACGAAGTTTTAGATTTGAATTTATACAGAAACATTACCGTTATAAAAAAAGGCATTTCCAAAAGTCCAAACATGATATGAATTATTTTTGTTTGGTTTATTATATAATCCATTAATTATTGTTTTCATCATTTATATATTAATTTGGTGAGATTTTTAACAAAGCATGTATGGATTATTTTTGTAAAGATGGATATGAAGTTAAATAATTTTTGTAAAGATTTATAAAAAGGTCCAATTTTGAGGAGATTTTTTCTTTTTACCATATGACAGATCAAATTTTGGTATGAAAGCTATAAGGACATGACTAAGAATTTTTATAAGATGATGAATGGTTTCACTACTTTGAAAAGAAAGACAATAACCTGACATTTTTTTTTTTATTACTAAACATCATTTAACATTATTTCTTCTTAATATCTATCATGTCTTTAAAAAAAAAGAAGACAAGCACTATAATACTAAAAATAAAAAATCATGTTTAAATAAAAATAAAGATGTACAGAAAAACTCTCTTTTAATGTTACAAGATTAGTATTTATTAAAAAAATATAACAATAGGTAAAAAAGGGTAAGACTTAAACCAAAGTTACGGATGCAAATAATCGCAACAGACGTAAGGGGTTGATGTAAAATTTTAGATCTACAAGGGTATTTTGGTCTTTTTATACGTGATTATGGGCAGGAAAAATCATCTGACCTTTTGTTCTCGCTTCCTCCGATCCTCTTCCTCACGCAGCCTCGCGTCTGGAGCCCTAGCGACGACGACGATCGGAGCTCGAGGTTCGTCAACTTCAGCACTCCGACAAGCAACACGACGACGTAAGTGCACTGCTCCGGCTGGGTGAACGCAATGGCGTGAGGACGCATCTCTGACTGGACAAGCGCGTGCAGTGTAGATGCGCAATTCTAATGGACTTCTGTGGCTGCGGCGTGCGATTTCGGCGAGCTTGAGGTATCGTAAGGTGGTGGCGCGCACTTCCCCTGGTTGCCGGACCGTCGGTTGAAATCTGGAAAAAAAAAAAATTAAAGAAGGAGGGGTTTTGAGGATTTTCATTTCCATTGTCGATAAGTAATCTTTCTTCCTAATAACTGAATAAAAATGTGGTATTTATGCATACATCTATACTGGTGGTTTGAAAATATTGATTTCTAGTCAAAAGTTAGTTGTTAATACCATTGTTGCGTGATTGTTGGCCATATGCATATTATCATAGATTATTATTGCTTAATATCTATGAATGTCAATTGTCGATCATCATATAATGTTGTTAATTATTACGTATTGAGACTTAATATTAATGATATGTGCTTATTCATGTTAATGATTGTTTTGTGAATAAATAGTCATTGAAGACCATGAAAAAAATGGAAGGAGGGGAGGAAGCGGTTGAGCGTTTCCACCCTCCGATAGTAATGGCAGCAGGAAATCTAACCATTCATGGCCAGATTTACTCCGACGGTTATAAGGCCTTAATGGTCGAAATTAAACGGCTGGGGGAACCGTTGGAGGAGAGGGGCAGAGGGAGTGGTGTTATTCTCCTGTAAATAGAGGAGAGCGTGAGATTAGGAAGATATATAGAAATACCTACTTGTTCTCTTACTTACCACTCGTTGGAGCTCCAAATGCATTGTCGAAGGCCTCCTCGACATCGACAGAAAAATCAACAGTGGTATTAAAGCCTGATTTTGGTTTCAACCGAATCACCGCCGCCGTGAACCCCCCACCGCCTGTGTCGACGTCGCGGATCGTCGCCGACCCGTACACATTCTTTACATCTTCCCATGCAGTTGTCAAACGATCGCGCACGTACCCTAGCCGCTTTAGTGGAGGTTAAGTTTTTTTAATTTGTTAAGGGTGGGTGAATGTTGATTCAAATGAAATAAATGAATGTTATAATAAGGAAAAAGGGGTTTTGTTTATGAAAACCTCTAGTATGCTTTAATTTAAAAAAAAAAAATACCCAGTGCATAATAAAGGAAATTGAAATTTTATTTGATTTTTGGAATTAAACTTTATCAAATCATAGAGTTTATTTTGATCAACTCTTGGAATTAAATTTCTTGCTAAAATTTAATTATTGCTAGTTGGTAAATAGAAAATTTTAAATTTTGGAAATTTTATTATTTGTTGTATATTTTAAAAATGGCTAGCAAGTTATTTTCAATTGAAATGGCAAAAATTGAGAAATTGAATGAGGTTAACTATGAGATATGGCATAGGAAGATAAAACATATTTTAGAATATGACAATCTAGAACATGTAATTGAAACGAATCCTTTGGAAACTGAAAATAACATTTCTGAAATTGAAATTAGGAAATGGAAAAATGAAGATAGAAAGCAAAAAAAATCTTATGTTCATGTTTATGAAGGATGGTTTAATTAAATGTTTTGAAATATACACTACTACTTATACATTGTGGAATGCTTTGAAAGAGAAGTATGACAAAACATCTGAGATGAATACTCAACTTCTTTTTCAAAAGTATAACTCTTGCAAAGTGTCGAAATAATAAAATGTAGTAGAACATGTTAACAATATGATTATCATGGTAAAGGACTTAACTACTGCAAGAATACACATACCTGAAAAATTACAAATAGCTACTATATTAAATAGTTTGCCACAAAGTTTTGATATGATGACTACATCTCTTAGGTCAATCCCACTTCAACTTTTTGAATTGTTAGCAAGGTTGAGTATAGAACAGGAAATAATGATTAGTTAGAAGCATTATGAATCCAATCTAAAAGAAGCAAATGTCACATTTCAAAAGTTAATGAATCATAAAAGAAAATACAACAAGTCAAGTCAAACGCAAGGAAAGAAACCATAAGGTTCTTGTCATGCTTGTGGCCAATTTGGTCACTACAAGGTAAATTGTCCTAAAAAAACAGAAATAAAGGCAATACCTCAAAACAAAATGCGAAGAAAAAGAATGTTTTTCTTGGCATTGTGGAATGTAATAATGTTGTTGTTCCAAATTCAAACGAATGGTGGGTAGATTTTAATACCACTAGGCACATTGCCAAAACCATGATGGGACTAGAAACCTTCAAAGAATTTAGTCCTAGGAAATAACGCATTTATATACATAACAACACCTATCTAGATGTGGAAGGTATTGACACTTACCATTTTGATTTGGGAGATAGCATTATGGTACTCAAAGATGTCCTCTATACTCCTAGCATGAGGCAAAATCTAATATCTGTTGGTGCTCTTGTGAAAAATAGCTTGGAAGTTTGGTTTTATAACAAATGTGTATCCATAGGTAAAGACAAAAAGGTTTTTGCTATGGGAAAATATGTAGTAGAGCATGACTTATTTTATATTATTGTTGTTGATGTTGAAATAAATGAAATTAATGTGGCTTCTAGTTATACCTTGTGTTATTTAACAGATTGTGAATTGTGGCATTTAAGGTTAGTTCATGTTAACATGCATAGAATGAAACAAATGGTAAAATTAAATATGTTGCCTTATATGAATGACATGGAATTTGAAAAATGTCAACATTGCTCAGTTGGAAAAATGACTAAAGAATCCTTTGGAAAGGGACATAGATCAAACAATTATTAAACTTAATTCATTCTGATGTATGTGGTCCACTTAGTAATAAAATATATAATCACAAGGAATATTTTGTGACTTTCATAGATGATTATTCAAGATATTCTTATGTGTATATAATATCTCATAAAAGTGAGGTAATAACATGTTTTAAGAAGTACAAGTTGGAAGTAGAAAAACAACTTGGAAGGAATATTAAGGTGTTAAGGTTAGATAGATGTAGGGAATACAATTCAAAACATTTTGAACTATATTGTGAAATGCATGGAATCAAAAGGTAAACTACGATGCCTTATACACTATAACAAATGGTGTGGCGGAAAGGAAAAACAAAACTCTAATGAATTCTACTAGATGCATGCTTTCACTTCAAGTCTTTCCAAAGAATTTTAGGGAGAAGCTTTGCTTACAGCAAATCACATATTGAATAGAGTTCCTTCTAAATTTGTACCTACCACATCTTATGAGTTGTGGATCTGAACAAAGCCCAATTTATATTATTTAAGGAAATGGGGTTGCATAACTCATGTACTTATTCCTAGACAATTAAGGGATAAGTTGAAATCTAGAACTATTAAGTGTATATTTATAGGTTATTGTGAGAATTCTTTTGGTTATAGGTTTTTGAATAAAAAAGAGAATTATTGAAAATAGAAATGCTACTTTTCTAGAAAGCTCAAATGTAAAAGAGCAAAATGAAATAAAAAAGAAACCACTATTTGTAGTGGTTGATGACTATTTCAATAATATCCTAAAAAGTAACCCTATAGTTGAAGGGAAGAAAATATGGAAAATGAACCCATGGAAATTGTGGGTGAAAACCAAAATGAGCCTATAAAAGGGAATAATAGAAATAGGAATGAACTGGTAGTACTTGTTAGCAATAAAAGAATAAGACATCAGCTAGCCTGAATAAATAATTATCATTTGTATTCTTGTGAGCTTTCATGTTTATTAGTAGATATAAAGGAAAATCACATGGAACCCATATCTTATAAGGATGTAATGAAATCTCAAGAAAAGGATTTATGGCTAGAAACTATGAATGATGAGATTGATTCCAATGAGAAGGAATCAAGTGTAGGAATTGTGTGATTTACCTTAGGAAAGTAAAGTTATAAGATACAAATGGATATTTTAGAAAAAGTTAAAGGCAAATAGGTCTATTGATAAATATAAGGTTTGGTTAGTTGTTAAAGGTTATACACAAAAACTAAGAATTGATTATCAGGAAACTTACTCTCTGATAACTATGTTCATTTCAATAAGAATTATATTTGCTATTATTACACATTTAGATTTTGAATTACATTAGATAGATGTAAAAGCTGCATTTCTAAATGGTGATTTGCAAGAAGAAATCTACATGTCACAGCCTAAAGTTTTTCAGGAGGAAGGACATGAAGGAAAAGTGTGTAAGTTAAATAGGTCAATATATGGTTTAAAACAAACATCTAAACAATAATATCACAAGTTTCATGATGTGATTGTCAGAATGGTTTTGTTTTGAACATGTTAGATTACTATGCATATGTCAAGAAAAGTGGAAGTAAATTTATTATATTATCCTTATATATGGATGATATCTTGCTTGTTGGAAATGATATTGACATGTTGACTAAAACAAAGGAAGAACTTAGCTTAAAGATTGAGATGAAAGACATGGGGGAAGTATCCTATGTTTTTAGAATTCAAATCTTTAGAGATCATAAATCTAAGATATTGAATATAAATCAGGAAAGGTACATGCATACAGTATTAAAATTGTTCAGAATGGAAAATTGTTCTTCAACCCCTACACCATATGTTTATGGGAAAGATTAAGTAAAAATCAATGTTTTAGAAAAGAGAAGAAACCTTTGAGAGTACCTTATGCTCAAGCGGTTAGAAATTTGATGTACATGATGTTGTGTACTAGATCAGACTTGGCATATGTAGTGAGTCTTGTTAGTAAGTATCAAAGTAATTCCAGAACAAAACATTGGGAAGCTATCAAAAAAATAATGAAATATATAAAAGGAAATTTACACCATAAGTTGACTTATCAAATGGATGAATTTAAAGTGCTTAGTTATATGGATGCAGATCTAGGTGAAGACAAAGATGATTGAAAATCCACCTCGAGACATGTATTCATCTTTAGAGGTGCAACTATATATTGGGATAGTAAAAAACAAAGATATGTAGTGAAATACACATAAAAAGCTAAATATGTTGTCTATAATGTAGTTACATCACACATAGATTGGATCAAGAGATTTATAAATGATTTAAATCTCAATTTGAAAAGTGATTCAATAGAAATGTATTGTAATAATTAAACAGTAATTAGTCTTATATATAGTAGCGCTAATAGATCAAGAGTACAACATATTAACATACATTATCACTATATTCGTAATATAGCGAAGGAAGGAGAAATGAAATTGAGTTATATTTCCATAAAAGATATGATTGCTAATCTTTTGACAAAAAAAATTCCAATAGAAAGATTCATTAAATTTGTGAACTTAAAAGAATTAATGAACATTTCTATGAATGTGAAAATGAATAGCATTCTTATGGAATTTGTACATGGTCTTCATGACCAAGTGGGAGATGTGAATAAATGGTCATCGAAGACCATGGAAAAAATGGAAGGAGGGGAGGAAGCGTTTGAGTGTTTACACCCTCCGATAGTAAATGGCAGGAGTAAATCTAGCCATTCATGGTCGCATTTACTCCAACAGTTACAAGGCCTTAATGGTCGGAATTAAATAGCTGGGGGAGCTGTTGGAGGAGAGGGACGGAAGGAGTGGTGTTAATCCCCTATAAATGGAGGAGAACGTGAGATTAGGAAGATATACAAAAATACCTACTTGTTCTCCTACTCACCACTCGCTGGAGACCCAAATTCATCGTCGAAAGCCTCCTCGACATCTGCAGAAAATCAACATGTTTAATGCACTTGAAAATGCTTAAATCGTGATGAATGTGGTTAACCATAACATATACTCATGACATGGTACATCATGGTGATGATTGTTCTATATTATATTATGTTAGTGCTCATAAATATTCATCATTGAGAGTTAATGGATAATGAAGCATGACGTTGATAATATGGGCACATGAATGCGGAATGTGTTAAAATCTACTTGGAAATGCTCTATCATGGGGAATATTGATTACCATGATCGAACAATTTGAGTTAATATTGCATGATCTTTGACTTTAGTGGGTATTTCTTATTAAAATAGGCATGATCAATGGTTTAATAACTATAATGCACATTTGTGCTTAAATGGATTGGTTGGTGCTTGTGGTAGTGAAGAATCATTGTTGTTTTGCTAGCTTTTAGTGATATTACTGATTTATGCTCAATACCATTGAATATTGCGTGATAATTCAATTATGGCATGATGTTATTACATTTATCATTGTTAATGTTGCATGACAGATGTATGGATGACACTTGTGTAGCATGCATGATGTGAACCTAGATATGATGTTAGTTGGTGACGTTGAAATCATTCGTGTTATTTATTGATAGATTTAACTACATTGGTGTGGTGTGCATGTATTTGTTTTAACTAATAGTAAACTTATCATTTATAGTTATAAATGATTGATAAATTAACTATATTAGCTATGAAACTTGACTATGAAATATGGTACTATAATATTATATATACAAGTTGAGATATGATACGTTTGACCCTATTTCAAGGTAATGTAAGGTATCTAAAGTTTAGTCATAAGATAGTATGTAACTATTTAACCTTGCTGTAAGAGAGAATATGCAAATGTAGTTAATTAAATAAGTGACAAAATAAATGATGTGTTTCTTGGTCTAATCTCTTTTACCTTTTTTTTGTATGAACGATGAACTATTGATTATGTTTTTTGGCATTAACTCATCCCTATGGTTGTTTTTTTCTAAACTATCCAATTGATCAGCAAGTGAGGCATGCGTCAAAGGACACGCTAGTGCATTTTGACAAGTTGTTGGACTATTGATGAGAATTAATGAATGTAACCTTTACTATGAATATATGATGTATAAATTGAGGTAGTGACGGCAACAATGGTGTCATGTGATTTTTAAATTGTGAAATCAGGTTTTTTGTGGGTTTGTGGACGAACTAGATTTGTTTAAAAAGTGATCTGATGGTTTTATACTGTTTGAGCTTGAGTTTTTATCATATTCAATTCATTCCTAATGAGTTTTATTTCTATTTTAATTGTTTGTTGTTAAATTTAATTTTCTTATAGGTTTCGTCTTGTAAAATTAAAGAGAATGAGTTTTTTCACTTCTTTAATTTTTACAGCAATTGTTGTGTTCTCGTTTGGAAGCATGACAATAGAAAAGTAGAAAAACATTATAATTAAATCCTAATTAGAGTTACACAAAAATAAAGTACAGATCACACATTCCATCCTATGTTTGATAAACATTAATATGCATGTACTTGTGAATATAAAATGCATATAACACTATGATCATGCATTAATCACAAACAAAATAATTTTAGACTTAAAATAAAAGAGTAATTGCAAAAGGCCTAATATTTCTTTTTTCCTTTTTTTTCTTTCTTCTTTTCTTCTTCCCCTCCTCCTCTTCTTCTTCTTCTTCTTCTTCTTCTTCTTCTTCTTCCCCTCTATGACAATCGAACGCAAACTTTTGACGAGCTCATCAGGCCTCCTCAAGTCGACAAACCACTAGAGGCAACACATAGCACTTGCAATCGACGCGCTACGATGAGGAAGCAAAGACCCGGGGGCAGCACCGACGTCTGCGGATTCGATTGGATGTTGCACACCACTCGTCGACCGTGTTGCCTCCTCTCGTCAAAAATCATCAAAAGCCATCGCTCATCATCATCGAAAAAAATAAAAGAGGAAATTACCATCATACCCCTGATATATTACAATATCGTTCTTAATAATCTCTATCATTCCCGTTTCAAATATATTTCGATAATGTAAATGATATGATTTTGCATGACAAGCAAACCCTTTATTTTGATGGGTAAGCACTATCAGATGCCCCGATTACGTTGTAACATTAGTAAATAGACAAGAAAAATTCACATAGAATATTCTACGCAAGCAACACATTTTTTGATATGATTTTTACATTTTCGTTTTATCTTTTTTCTCTCGTGTTTTTTCCTTTTCACTTTCAATCTTTCTGTCTTATCGTGCATGCTCTCCTTGTCTCTTTTTATCTTCAATCTTTTCTGAAAATGTTTTTTATCTTTGGATTGAAATAATTATATCTTATATTGACGTGCATATAGGCAAATTTTTTGGTGCAAACGTCAGTTCCATCATTCATTTTTTTCTCTCCTGTTCCCTTTACAGCATGAGGATTTGATCAGGTATGTGGAATGTGCATATCCTTTTCGTAATGGCTTGCCTTCTCGATTGGAATCTAGAAAATGGGCACTGCTATCCTCCTCTAATCTGCAACTTGATCCTCCACCAAATACTTGATTTGAGTTGTAGCCTCTCTGCTGCTGATACGAAGTAATCTCTCTTTCGCAATCTCCTACTTTGATTGGAAACACTGAAACAGATGCTCCATTTCCGTCGGCTATCGTGCTTAAAGCCTTAAAGGCTTAAACAAAATGCCAACATTATTATTATTATTATAAAAATGAGAGATTCGCTGCATATCTTTTTTGAAATGTGCATCATCAAAAGGCAGCGCAAGCTTGACATATTTTTTTCGTATGCCTCTTCTCCACCATGTCTACCTTTTTTCTGGTTTTCACTTGGAGGAAAGATGCGTGTTCTTTACATGAAAATTTTTTAATGATGCATGTGTAAAATACATGGACATAAGGTACTCTCATTGCTGGCTTGATCCAATTTAGTGTTGCAATAATGTAGTAGTAGTAGTAGTGTTTTATAATATCCTTGTAAAATGGTGGAGTTTCATGATGGAAGACATTTCAGGATGACAGCAAAAGGTGGACCCAATGATGGTCTCTCCTCTACAAAATCGACTGTGGTCAGGTGATGAGATGATTTCTTTAAAAGTTCCCTTCATGTTCTTCTTATCCTAGGCTTGACAATTTTAATCAGGTACACCGTCGGCTCCTCATGAGCTGGGCCCATGTTGGTTTCGGACTCGCGTCACATTAGCCGGGCCCGGTAGTTGGTGGTTTGGGTTCGAGGTGGCAGGCAAGGCATAAAGCTATTGGGACCCATCGGAGAATGTTCTGGTGTGGACAGGGTCCCACCAGTCTCGCCATCTCGGGTGCATGCCAGTTATCGGTAGGCTCGACCCCACCGGCACCCACCCACGGTCCGGTAGGGTCCATGCCTAGGCCAGCTGGCCTCTACCTCTCCCAATGGTTATTTTATCTATAACCAGTGCCATCCGTCTGATGTCGAGTTCTTCCCATCGGCTGCCTGTAGATCACTCGTTCCCACAACTCACTATTTTCTTTCGCATGGTATATATATATATTTTAGAAAATTGTATATTTAAATCACAAATGCAACTGTTCAAAGATGTAACTCAACTGATAGAGAAGTAATTATCAACTACTAAACTAAACTTTCAGTTCAGGTTCAACTCACTGTCTCCATGATAGATGTGACGAGTTCGCATCCATTTCCTATCTTACTTTGTCTGGTTTAATAAAATAGGAGTATAATTTTTTTCATAGAATTACGATAGGTTCAATGCAAACTGATTGGTTATGTGTTAAGAATACTCTTTAAAAAAAAAAAATAATCTAAGGAGCATTCTTCATCTGATTATATATATTTTATGGCACAGCAAAATTATTAGCTAGTTAAATATGAGCATGCAAATTAAATAGAATCAGCGTACGAAGATGCAAATTAATGTCAAAATAGATGAGCAGTATAGTGATACAAAAACGTACATGAAAGTTAAAAAAGATTTAATTCATTTGGAAGCTAGCAAGAATTGCACCAATTGAGAATAAAATAACAGAACAAGTTAGGTAAGAGTTGCTTATATATGCTGGTCTTTATGATGGAAGTAAAATAATTTACATGAATTAATAACTTACACACATTTTTCTTCAATGTTCTCATTTATATACTCTTCTTCCTCTTCAAGCATCATTGGTCTCACTTTCTTCTATCACTGCGGTATTTCTCCCCAACTCTTTTATATATTCTTTTTCTTTTTTCTCACATGTTATTCCTTAATCGAGTGAGTGGTTGAAAAGGTTAACTGTTTGATGTTAACAACGATGATAATGTTGTGGATGCATGCTGTGAATGGGTCCAATCATCATCCCAGGCAGATTGGTACAGTAGGATTTTGATGGCTGAAATTAATAATTAAGCAGCTAGATATGGTCTAGAAAGTATTCAAATCAATCTGCGTGATGCCAACTGAAATCTCACTTCAAATCCGATCGCCCAACTTTGCCCCTCCACACCTTGGTGTTCATCCTCAAGCTCCCAAAACATCCTAGTGGATTTCCACTATATACGCTTACCTCATGATCGAGAAGGATGCATCAGGAAAAAGGAGGGAGATGGAAGAAGTGCATGTGGTGGTTATATATATATATATATATATATGTAGTGTATGTATATTTAATTGAAGCAATACAACAAGATAAGTTCACGACAAGCAACACCCAATAAAATAATACCCGCTCTCTGAAAAGCAAACAAAAATGGAGTATCGATCACACTAGCTCCATCTCAAGTGAAATCAAGATCTTATAAGGTTGATTGTTGCATTAAAAATTATGGATTCCTGCATATGGGTTCCCACAAAAACTTGTATTAGAATTAACCTGTCATTTTATAGGTAAGTTTTTACCCTTCGAATTTTATGGCTAAAAAGGCATGAGCATTGCCTACAGATCAGTGGATAAACGAGTCAATAATAAGTAAACAGATGAGTGAATAGAAAATAAAACAAGAAAATCCATATCCTCGCTGGCCTATATTAAACCAGAGAAGGCGTGCAATGCCGGTAGCAAGAACAAATTTATTTTATTTACAGACCTGATTATCTTCTTGTCATTTCATGTACAAAAATTGCAACTTCTTGGACTACAGTTTTTTTTTTTTTTGGCAGGTACCGTTTTTTCTTGGACTACAGTTAATTGAAGTAGTTCAGTTTCGCAAGGGCAGTTCTCTTTTTTAGAAAAAAAAAAAATTTCATTTTCGGTAATGTTATTTTTTCCATGATTCCCTAGAATTTTTCAAAATACACTTAAGGTAGATATTTAAAAGTAAAAAAATCATTCATACATAAAATAATAAATAAGGAACAGATATTTAACAACTAGGATTGAGACAAATAGACTGTAAGTAAATAGATTATAAATGTAAACTCAGCCAAGATCAATTTAATTTATTAAATGGGTCTTTTAATTTATGTGGCATGTTAGTGTTACGAATTGTTCATCCTCGGTGAACCATTTAAGTAGGAAATTAAAGCTATATTTTAAAGGGGATAATGGTGATGTTGTGGGTGTCAAATTGGACATGGACAACGCTGAGAGCATGATTTAAGTGACGTAACTGCATTTCAACTATTTATCGTCGGAATCACAACAACAAAAATCATAGGTACCAACGTTTCCATTTTTATGTATTTAAAAAAATGCATTTTATCAATTTACGCACACATCCGGGGAGAATTAACATATCTAAATCCATCCACGCACGTAATGAAATAATGAGCTACTAAAAAGAAAAATACATATGATTTTTATAATAGTAATGTTTTATTTAAATTTAAATTTAATATTTTATAGCTGGTAATATAATAGATTAGATGGGCTCAACAGAGATTGGTGTGTTCGGTTGGACACGTGTAATGGAAGGCAAAATATCTGGTGGAATAATGTAATGTATAATTTACGAGAAAATCTCATCTGAAATTTATAAAATAAAATTATTTATTTTAAATTTATAAAATAATTTTACTTGTAACATAACACATTAACATATGTATAATATATTAATAACTGTGATTTTTTTGACAGACCTATTTATACACAATAGAAAGTAATAAAAATGTCTAAAATATTCGAAAACTGAAAATCTAAAATGTCAGAAAAAAAATTTATACACGTAACAAAAATATAAAAAGGTCAAGTTGCCTGCAAAAGCGTGGAAGGTAAACACATTAGGTTATGTATCTGTAACCATTACATTGAATTTGTAATAGACAATAGAAATTCTATTACGGTAAAAAAATATGTAAGGATAAAAAAAAATAATAATAGATGGTAAAGGTAAATTTTAGTTGCATGTAAGATACAGAATTTAGTGAGACTTAAAAAATATGCATTCAAAATTGATTAAATTATATCAATTTAATATTATCGAATTATGTATACACCAGATTGCCCATAATCAAATTTACTGTGTACGGTCAGCGTAGAATTTTTTTTTTCCTGTAAGGAGCAAAAACTAAATGTTCACATGTATTAACAAATGAATGCATATCCTCGTCTCCCTTCCCGGTGACCCTATAAATGCTCACCTTCTCCACTCACTCCCTTCCCATCTCTCTCCTCCTCATCTGGTCATCTTCTTTCGGGAAGAGTTGTTGCAACAATGAGAAGCGCAGCAGGGTTCGCAGTAAACACGGCGGCGGCGGCGGCGGCGGCGGCAGCAACGCCGCCGGTGTCCTCGGCCGTGCTCCCCCAGCAGCAACAGCACTCGCCGTGGCGTTCCCCTGTGCCGTACCTGTTCGGCGGGCTAGCAGCTATGTTGGGTCTCATCGCCTTCGCCCTCCTGATACTGGCCTGCTCCTACTGGAAGCTGTCCGGCTACCTGGAGAGCGGCAACGGCGTCGACGGTGACGTCGAGAGCGGAGATTCCAAGCCCGGAGACGCCGACGCCGTCAAGTCTCCGCCGGCGTTCGAGGAGAAGATCGTGGTCATCATGGCTGGTGACGAGAAGCCGACCTTCCTTGCCACGCCCAAGTCTAGCAGAGCATCGTCTTTCGGTGACAACAATAAGTGGAAGGGTCTGGATTCCGTGAAAGAGGGAAGAGAGGAAGAAGGTGGTGGTGAAAGCCAGAGAAGCCAAGACCATGGGCATGGGGAAAGCTAGTCTTCGTAATGATGATGGTCGGTGTGATTTTTCTTTTTCTTTTCTTTTTTTTCTTTTCAGGTGAGCTCTTTAGATGTGAGAGCATATATATATATGGAGCTCTGCAGATCGATTTCCCTTTCTCTATAGTTTAAACGATTAATCCTCTTGTGTTGGGTCTGGGTCGGGACTGTAAATTCCTTTGCTGAGATGAAATTTGGTCTGGCTGCGTGTAGTCGATGTTTTGTAATAGACGTACCACTTCTTACTTGTTGATTGACGTGGCCCAGCCAGCGGGAAGAGGACATCTCTGTTTGTTTGCTGTCTCATGCATGTAGCGTAGAGAAACCCAGAACCATCGAAGCACCACCGACATAATTTTGGTGGTATTTTCGCCGGTTAGACTGACCTAAAAGGTCATCACAATCATATAACAATACACTTGCAGATCATCATTGTCGTCATCCACCTGTACTAAACCAGTGCTGTCCAAGACTGAAGTCGGACGGGATGCGGTGGTGGTGGTGGTGTGGTTGCAGCCTTTTGCGTCACTTGTGTACGTACTCTTCGTCAGCAACTTACGATTCATGCGCATATACCGCACAGTCCACTGTCCACGTCCACAACAAACCGAAGTCTGACGTGGATGACCGGCATCGGCAAGTGCCGCCCCGCACTTGACGGTTTCCTCGACAGGTGGGGGGGGTGAAGGAGCGCGCCGGGCAGACTTCCCTGCTCTTCCTCTGCAGGCTACAGCTGTCGGTCTCGTGCTGCGGTAATGCGTGGAATGGTGACGTGGTGGTGTGTTGGAACATCCGCTGGGTTGGTGGGTGGACTCTTCCCTTTTCCTTTTCGTTTCGGTCTGGTTCTTCGCTGCGCCGAATGAATGGGACGCCCCGCGGCTGCCGCTGCTTACGCTTTTCCTTGGAGTTGTAATTTATTTTAGAAGGTCCGAGAAAGCATCGTCACTTCCAAGGTGGTGTTTACCGTTTCTTCCTTCCTCGGAGACCTCACTTCGCTTCACTCCACTTACAAAAGAGGAAGGCAAGTAAATGCGCTCCCACGAGAATCCAGGGGTGTAAATGTGGGCGCGGCGAGCCGAGAAAGGCAGGCCTTTGTCACCCCCACCTGTACGGCAAACAGATTTAGCCAAAAAAAATGACAACAAATACGAATTCGCCGTGAAAGAAAATGATAAAAAAAATCTTAAATAATCCTGGTACGCGATCTTATCATTCCTCCATGAATTTAACTGCGCTCCAACCATCTCTCCCCTGGTCAAAGTAAGGTGGGTGAAATTTCACTCCAATACTTTAATTTTTACACCATTTAGACATGAATTGGAATATTTAATGATCCACAAAATTGGTAGAGAACTACATTCATTTGCGTCTAGTGTTTTAGATCATGTCATCCATTTCCGTAGTTAAAACTATTACTAGACGCACCCTTTGCTGTGAACTCCACTAAAATCTCAAAACCAAAGAACATCAAGTTTGCATCAAAATATTAGCCAAATGGCACTTTATTACAATGACAGTCGTAGTCGTACTTAAACTTTGGAGTTTAAAAAAATACGAAGACCCTACCAATTTACTATTAAAAGTTTTTTGATATTGGTAATGCTTTTATCTAGATTTTATAAAGTAAGTAAAGACTAACTAAATCATTCACTATTAATGATAACCCATATCCATAGTGCAGTTCATTTTTCCGACCTTGGTAGAAATAAATTCTTAAGTTTGAATTTAGTAAAAGACACTATCATTATCAAAAATTCATTTCATTAAATTGAACATTGAATGCTTTCTAATCTATGTAATTTATTATTCAGGTACTTATAAAATAAGAAAATACCACACATACGTTGCCCTTCTTTGTTTACAAATAAAAAGACAATAAACTTGAACACAAACCTATACCAGTCAAGTGCATTTACATTTATTATCAAATATCTATTCTTATAAGAACTTTAGAGTTAAATGTATTTAAATAAGAGCAAAATTAAGATAGTTAAATACTTAAGAAGTTCTTGTGTAATGTTTACAAATAGTAATGTTTAACTTTACTTAAACATTGACAAACCATAAGTATGTACACACTTATCCAACTTACATGCCAACATTCTATGGACAATAATCTCAACCAAATTGTCTTGATGATCTAACCTTTTTCCAATGAAAGTCATGCACATGTATATGATCTTTTAGGTCCAAGTTCTTGAACATTCATGTAAAAATAAAAATACTTTTAGAAGTTAAAAATGACTACACATGTATTGAAATAATCTTATATCAATAATAAAATGAGATTTTACAAAAAATAAGTAACAAAATACCTCCTTACTAATAATCAATTAACCTTGAATTATATGTAGAAATTTGATAGAAAAAGAAGATGTAGGGAAAAACTGCAAAGAACAAATTAATGTGATCGATCAAAGATTTGTTTGGTGAACTCTGACGAATCGTTGTCCCAACGGCAAAAAAGTATTGAAAGAACGCCATCCCTGTCGCCATAAAGCAACGCCACCATCTTATCCATTCAAGAGGGTGTATATATATATATATAGTATGATATAAAACAAAACCTATAGTGAAACCTAATAAAATCGTTATCATTATAAAAAATCACGCCACATTATATAAAAAGCACATTCTCATTGTGAAATAATAAAACCAAACTCTTATCCAGACGCAGCAATTTACCTCTTTTGCCAAAAAAAAAAAAAAAAACTTATCCAGACACAATAGAAGCGGTGCACACATCAGCGCAGACGGTGCCGCTTGCATGCATGCATGTCCGACCGGCCCCATTGTCCGGCGTCGGCAGCGGCTGCAGGACATACATCATCTCGGCCACCACGGCGGCACCGCCAAATGTCCAACTGACCCCGTTATCCGGCGGCGGCAGCGGCAGCAGCACATACATCATCTCGGCCACCACCGCCACATGTCCGACCGACCCCGTTGTCGGCGTCGGCAGCAGCAGTAGCACATACGTCACCTCGGCCACCACTGCCACATGCAAGTCGAGCGTCGACTGTCAACACTTGTCGACGGACTCCTTTCACGCCCCCTTCGATCTCTCCACACCCTCGGGTTCACAACACGCACGCCTAATCTGATATATTTACCATGTCCCTTTACGTTTTTTTCCGTTTGTCAAAAATAAATTATTATAGGTGTCTAAGGTCAAGCGAAGGAGACTGTTGACGGGAGAAAAAAAAGATAAAAAAGAAAGGAAATTTAAAATAATAAAATAATAGAAATGACGACATCAACGAAGAAAAAAAAAATATCTAAAATAAAATTAGATATTTTAAATAAAAATATTAAAAAGTCCAAAGTAAAGTTTAAATTAAATATTTTTGAAAAAGAAAGAAAGCAAAGGTTAAAAAAAAGAAGAAATAAAATGAAATGAGACACATTAAAGAAAAAAAGCAAAGTAAAAATTGTTTATGTAACGAAAAATAAATGACAAAATAAAAAGGTTATGAAATGAAATGATAACGAAATCATATAAAATACAACGAAAAATGAATAAACATTGAAGCACGACCCCACGTTTCCTACGTCTACTCTCTAGACGACAACCGCACCGAACAAAGAAAATTCTTCAACATCCAACTTTGCAAGGGAAAAGCAAGAAAGCCTCTTTTGCCCATTCCACGTTTCCTTTTTCAACAGAGGAAGATGAATAGTATTTTAATAAATTTAATTATTTTTTTAAAATTTTAGAAGTAATTAATACTAATAAATATTGATTTAAATGATTTAAGAAATAGTGTACAATTGCATATAAAAGAATAAAGAAAATTTTATAATGATTTCTCAAAAATAAGTAATCCACTCCTCAAAATCTCAATCTTGAGAATTTACTAAATATTTTTTAGACTAAGCATAAACTTGATCTTTGTCACTTTTATAAGTTGAGCAACAACCTTTACAAGTATTATTTTTCTCAGGTTTAACAACAACTCTCGTTGATGTTATTTTTTAGGCTCAACAACGATCTTTATAGATATTTTTCAAGCTCAACAATAACCTTACACAAAACACTAATTTTGTACACTCAAAATCTTGATCTTAAGTAAGTGAAGTCTTCGTACTTCACTCTCTTTATCAAAACTCTAACTTTATGAAAGTACACTTACAACACTCTTATGAACTAAGATTTTTGAAAGATATAATTAAATTTTCACCATAAGAGTTTAAAACTAAAAATGATTAAAGAAGCTATAGAAAACTCCCTATTACAAATGATATATGTAGAAAACTTCAAGAAGAATTCAGATGACTTTGCTTGAGAAATTCTTCAAAAAATAACTACAGATTAGCTTTCTCAATTTTTCAATAACCTTGAGAGATCGATCCTTTGTTGATATACTCTAATAATTCTTAAAAGATCAGTCACCTTTTGTTTTTACTCACTCTAGTTTATAATTATTCTTCAATCATACTCTATTCAATAATTTCCTCTATGTTTGTTAATTTTCATGTATGGAACGTGTAGTTGCTAATTACCAAATATAGGTGGTAATTTTAAATCAGACTTGTAATGCAATGATGTCTTTCCAAAAATAATAATATATCATATATCAATTTGTCAATTAAGCAGAATTACCAAATTCAGATTTTCGAGAACTTTTAGAAAACATATAGAACTTTTGAAACCTTTCAAAAAACATATAGAACTTTCAGAGACTTTTAGAAAACATTTAAAAGAACTTTCAGAGACTTTCAGAAAGCATATAAAAGAACTTTTGAAGACTTTTAAAAAACATATAAAAGAACTTTCATAGACTTTAGGATGAAACCATCTGAAAAACCACTAAGTCATGTGATAAAAGTGTGACACATGTCTTTCTACAAATAAAAAGATATACGGGAAACCTAAGTATATCAGTGAAACCTACTAACGGTTTAAATATGAAACCCATTGATACAATGATAATATTTCAGTGACTTTCAAATAAAAAACCATCGAACCCCTTAGAGAAAAAAGAAATCATTTGCAAAAACTTTGTAGGAACACTACTAAAGTGATAGCTAAGGTAAAGAGTGAACACTACTATAAATGAATTGTATTATCCTAAGTTTTTCATCATCAAAAATTCAACTTCTAAACATGGAACTAACACACACTCCCCCTTGGAAGGGATCAGTTTATGGTGACTGTAATTTTTTTCTAAACATTAGTTACACTCCTCCTTAGAAGGGACCGATCTATAATGATGGTGTGGGAAAAAGAAAAGTGTTGCTATACTTCCCCCAAATGAGATGAGATCAAACTACGAAAATAGCTTGATGATATGTAAGGTTGTTTGCCACACTCCCCCTACAAGAGACTAGTCTCTAACGATGATGTAGAAAAAGAAGAAGTGTTGTTGCACTTCTCCAAATGAGATGGAATCGAACTACGATAATAACTTAATGATATGTAAGGTTTTTTGCCACACTTCTCTTAGAAGGGACCAAACTATAGCTACAATAAGCCTAAAATGTGCTTACTTCCTTGGAGAAATATTATTGAAATTTCATTACTGGAGATGAGGAAGATGACTATGTCACTGGAGAAATTTTTTTAAAAAATGGAAAAACAAAGAAAGATAAAATAAAATAAAATATATAAAATGAAATAAAACCAAAGGAACGAAAAAATGCAAACGGCAAAATAGAAGATATATAAAAAGAAAAGAGGAGGAGGTGAATGGCCAACGTCGATCTTCATTGACCTTACTGAATGCCAATCAAGCCAAATTTCAGTCTAAGAGTTAAAATTAAACATCTTAGATAGAAAATATAAATACCTAAGACATAAATTAAATATTTTAAATATGAAATATAAATATCTAAAATTCAACATTAAAGTATCTTAGACATAAAATATAAATATCTAATATTCAAAAATGAAGTATTTAAGATATAGAATTAATATCTAAAGTATATATAAAAAATCAAATTAAATTAAACATCTTAGATATAAAATATAAATATCTAAGATTCAAAATTAAAATATCTTAGATATGAAATATAAATATCTAAGATACAAAACTAAAGTATTTTAGATATAAAAATAATATCTAAAGTACATAAAAAAGGAGAGATCAAATGAAATATCTTAGATATAAGATATAAATTTCCAAGATTTAAAATTAAGGTATTACAAATATAAATACATAAAATAGATAGAAAAAAATTGGATTAAATTAAATATCTTAGGTATAAAATATAAATATCTAAGATTTAAAATCAAATATTTTAAATATAAAAATGTAAATATCTAAGATTTAAAATTATTTTAGATCTAAAGATATCTAAGACTTAAAATTTAAAGTATGTTGCATATAAAGTCTAAATATCAAAGTATATATAAAAAAAAGGAGAAAGAAGAAAAGAGAAGAAATTTAAATTAAAGCATCTTATATATAAAATACAAATATCTATGAATCAAAATTAAAGTATTTTAGATATAGAACATAAATATCTAAAATATATATGAAAGTTAGGTCAAACTAAATATCTTAAATATAAAATATAATTATCTATGGGAAATATCCAAGAAATTAGAATTAAAACGTGTACAAAAGATAAGCATCTCAAAATGAAATTAAATTAGAATATTTTAATTACAAGATGTAATTATCCAAAATAAAATAAAAATGAAATCTCTATTTTGTTTAGGTAGGGTTCGTGACTTTACTCAAAAATAATAAATTTAATTCATTATATTTAGGTGTAATATGTAAAATTTGTCTAAACTCAACAGACTTAGTTTGTTAAGTTTACTTAAATTTAATGAATTTAGTTTGTTAGGTTTGTGTAAATTCAACGAACTTAGTTTAAGAAGGATGTCGATGTTATTTTATATATAAAATAAAGGGTGGGTGTCTAAAATAAAATGAAAAAAAGATCTTAGGCAAGAAACAAAGATGTCTAGGATATCTTAAAACCTAAAAGTTTTAGATACAAAATAAAATACCTAAAATAAAACTAAATACTTGAGACAAAAAATATAAATATCTAGGACCCAAAATTAAAGTATTTTAGATATAAAATATAAATATCTAAAATACATATTAAAATTAGACCAAGATAAATATCTTAAATGTAAGATATAAATATCTAAGGTTCAAAATTAAAATTATTTTAGATATAAAATATAAATATCTAAAATACTTATGAAAATTAGATTAAACTAGATATATTAGGTATAAGATATAAAATATCTAAATATTAGAAATATATACCTAGGAAATGAAAATCCAAATAATTTAGATACAAAATAAAAGTATCTAAAATAAAATCAAATACCTTAGAAATAAAAATAAAAATATTTTAGATACAAAATAAAAGTATCTAAAATAAAATCAAATATCTTAGGTATAAAAATATCTAAGAAGTTAGAAGCCCTATTAGGTTGCCTAAACCTAACAAATTCAAATAATTGGGTTCAGCTGAATCCAACAAATTTAGTTTCATTGGGCTTATTCATTAGGTTTCCCTAACCCAACGGAACTAGTTTAAGAAATGAAATTAAAGAAACAAGTATTTTAAAAAAATGAAATCAAATTTCTTAAATATAAAACTATATAAAAATATCTAAGAAATAAAAATCAAAATATTTAGATACAAGATGTAAGTATCTAAAATGAAATCAAGTATCTTAGATATAAAAATATAAAATATCTAAGAAGTTAGGAATAGTTTGTGGACTATATCCTAAAACATAATAGGTGAAGTTCATAAAGTTTGTTTAACCTTACATGTTAGGACCTGATGACTTACCAGAGAGAGGGTGAATGGTAATAATTTGTTTCTTAATAATAAATGGCTGATTGATAAGGAGAATTAACAAGCACACAATAAAAGTAATGCACACAAGGTTTTTTAAGTGGTTCACCACTAACAGCTAGTCCACCCCCAAGGGATACTTGGGCTTCACTAAACTTTCACAAACTTACAAACACTTACTTTAAGGTCAAAGCAAGAACCAACCAATCTGATTGAGCTTTCAAGTTGTAGCTCCAACCAACCTTTCACTGAAGTTTTTAATTTGTGTACTTCAGTAAACACTTGCTTTAATGTATCAGAGTTAAGTGCGTGGAGAGCTTCTAAATTTGAGTCTGCATATGCTGATGATGATTTGATCTTAAAGACTTTCTTTTGTCGAGCTTGGTGTATAGATTTGTATGAGCAAAAAGTTATCTAACTTTCTTGTCTAGTGCTTGTATATATACCATTATGTGTAACGATCATATTTTCTCCCAACAGATGTATTCTGCTATACTTGCTAAAATTTCAGACCCAAATTTGGTAAGTTACCGTTCAGGGAGGTATTTCAAGATACCCTATCGATTTTCTGGGTTTTTCAAAGGTTTAGCTATGTAACTCTCCGAAGAATACCTATAACTTACCGAAGAGTCACTTAAGTCCTTTTGCCATGTAGGACTTCAAGTCATAC
This sequence comes from Cymodocea nodosa, assembly GCA_036874045.1. Lineage (NCBI taxonomy): Eukaryota > Viridiplantae > Streptophyta > Magnoliopsida > Alismatales > Cymodoceaceae > Cymodocea > Cymodocea nodosa. The sequence continues at coordinate 18,987,367 of CM072339.1, read as the reverse complement.
ATATGCGGTGTCATAAAATCGGATACTTGTAACTGTAACTCACCGAAATGTTCTTGACTAACGGATAGTTAACTACAGTAACCCTCCGTTTTCCTTCTTTAAGTTTCTGACTGATTTCTTGTTTCAACACGTGCATAAAAAAATAATTTAAGTTTCGAATAGTTAAATATTTAACCTACCAAAACATTCAAAAAAACAATTATTAATTGTTATTATTTGTTTTTACATTTATTTTAATCTTGCAAAAAAACAATTCCAATAGTGAATAGTGGTATATATAATTCAATTATGTATATTAATTTTAAAAATTTCTAAATCGAAATGAATCTTATTCATCTCAAAAATTAAATTGAATTAAATCATCAAGAAATCGATCCATTTCGATTAGTTATTGACTCTGATTCAAAAATAAAGATATGACTCAAATAATAAAATATAACATTAAATAATTAAATAAGTTTACCAGTAACACGGTAAATACTCTTGTGCCATGAAAATCCTATTATAATTCACAAGACATCAACGAATATTAATATACAAATAATAATAATTATTAGTTAATAAATTAAATTTCTAAAAGATTAAATCAAATGCCTAACAAATAAGAAAAAAAACTCTTAATTAATAATTAACAAATAATCCAACTATATTTGGTATATATAATCCAACTATCTTTAAAACCTTCTGAAGGTTTCGTAATTTCGAATAGTTACTCTTCTAACTGTCCGACAGTGATTTTACTACTTAAAGCTCCATTCATCGGATACTTAGGTCTAGTAACTTACCAAAATTCTGTCTCTTCTGGATATTAAGCCTGGTTACCTTTCGAAATCCTTTTATCATTTGCAACAAACTCTGAGCTATCTGTATCATCTTTTGCTCTTTTGTTGAACTGTTATATCTGAGAAATACAATTTGATACCTCACATTAATTTTTATATTATCAAAATCTTAAAATCATTTCATTACAAACTAATTTGTAGGGTTTACTAAAACGTAATGAATTTAGTCTGTTAGGTTTGGTTAAACTTAATGAAATAATTTCATTAAGTTTGGCTAAACTCAACAAAGTTAGTTCATTAAATTTACTATAAATCTAATGAACCTTATTTAAGAGAAAAAGAAAAATTAGAGATCTTAGATATAAAAATATAAATATCTAGAAAATCAAAAATCAAAATATTTTAGATACAAAATATAAGTATCTGAATTAAAATCAAATATCTAAAATTAAGAAATATATATATATCGGAAAAAAATCATCATCAAATTAAAACATTTCAAATGCAAAATATAAGTATCTAAAATGAAAATAAAAATCAAATTATTTTAAGTATAAAATATAAGTGTTTAAGATAAAATCAAATATCTTAAAGATAAAAATGGAGATATCTAAGAAATAAATCAAAATATTTTAGATATTAGATATAAGTATCTAAAAAAAAGTAAGTATTAAAATAAACAAAAAGTTTAAGGCATTTTTTTTTAAAACAATGGAAGAAATGTCACTCGATATTTGTAAATGTTAGGTCAACGCACATGACTTTGCAAATGTCAGTTGACATTTAAATATATATATATATATATATATATTTTATAGATTCATCTAAATGATAAAAAAAATATAATAAAATATATGTACACTACAGTTAAACTGAAGTTACATGTGGTCTGATCAAATAAAAAAAGAGATAAATAATAAAATATACGTACACTTCGATCGAATCAAAATTACTTTATGATTTGACCAAAGGTAAAAATAAAAAAAAACTCTTATCACATCAAAAGGATCCAACCAAAGGTTTTCTTCTTAAAATAAAAAATATATATATTAGTCGATCGAACTAGAGGTCCGATCAAAGAATTTTTCTCTTCTTATAAAAAATAATATATTAAATACTTTTAAATAAGTGTATAAACTATTTAGAAAAAAATAAATATATAAGAAAATATTAAATAATCCTAAACAAGAGTGCAAACTTTTTATAAAATCAAAATATATCAAATACTCCTAGATACAAACATAAACTATTTATAAAAAAATAAATATATAAGAAAATATTAAATACAAATAAGAGTATAAACTATTTATAAAATAAAAAATATATCAAATACTCATAAACAAGAGTATAAACTATTTATAAAAAAAAAATATAAGAAAATATTAAATACTCCTAAACAAGAGTATAAATTGTTTATAAAAATAAATAAATAAGAAAATATTAAGTACTCCTAAATAAGAGTACAAACTATTTATAAAACCAAAAAATATATCAAATGCTCATAAATAAGAGTATAAACTATTTATGAAATCAAAAATATATCGAATACTTCTAAACAAGAGTATAAATTGTTTATAAAATATATTAAATACTCCTAAACATGAGTATAAATTGTTTACAAAAGAAAAATATATGTCAAATACTCTTAAACAAGGGTATAAATTATTTATCAAAGAAAAAAAATCTATTAAATACTCCTAAACATGAATATAATTTGTTTACCAAAGAAAATATATATATCAAATAGTCCTAAACAAGAGTATAAACTATTTATTAAATCAAAAAAATACATAAAATACTCTTAAACAAGAGTATAAACTATTTATGGAATCAAAAAAATATCAAATACTTCTAAATAAGAATATAAACTATTTATAAAATATAAAATATATTAAATTCTTCCAAACTTGAGTATAAACTAATTACCAAAGAAAGAAAATATATCAAATACTCTTAAACATGTGTATAAACTATTTACCAAAAAAAACTATTAAATACTACTAAACAGGTGTATAAACTATTTACCAAAGAAAAAAATATATCAAACACTCCTAAACAAGAATGTAAACTATTTATTAAATCAAAAAATATACCAAATACTCCTAAACAAGAGAATAAATTGTTTATGAAATCAAAAAAATATCAAATACTCCTAAGCAAGACTATAAATTATTTATGAAATCAAAAAATATATCAAATACTCCTAAATAAGAGTATAAATTATTTGTGAAATCAAAAATTATATCAAATACTCCTAAACAAGAGTATAAACTATTTATAAAAGATAAAATATATTAAATACTTCTAAATATGAGTATAAACTATTTGTAAAAATTTTATATTTTGACATAAACACAATATAAGATGCCAATATATATATATAATATATTAAATACTCCTAAATATGAGTATAAAATATCTAGAAAAATTTTATATTTTGACATGAACAAAATATAAGATGTTAAAATATATTGAATACTCCTAGATATGAGCATAAACTATTTGTAAAAACTTATATTTTGACTTAAGAGGAATATAAGATGTCAAGATATATAAAAGATAATATGCATAAATACTTAAAATATTAAATATTCCCTAGTAAGAGTCTTAGTCAAATAGAGTCTACTCACAACAGTATTAGAAGTTCGACAACATACCTAAAATATTGTTTGTCATTTTTCTTTATTTACAAAAATTACATTATACAACATCAACTTGTATCTTTATTTGCAAATGATAATAAAATTTTGATTTGCCTAAATATATTTGGTATGTTCAATGCGATTGATATAATATATATGAGGCATTCTTCCTATGAGAAAATGTAAGACACAAAATTAATTGTTAATCCTTGAGAGGTTCCTAACGCATATGTTCAATATATGTATACAAGATATACTCTAAAAATGCACACATAACAAGGCACATATTTCTCATTCTAAGTGGAGGCATTCAAGGTTTCAAGAAAAACCCACGTTCAACAGAAAGCAATTGAAGGAGGTTTTTATAAGGTAAGATTGAATGGTGTCGTGTAAGATTGAGAGTAGGATTGAAAGGAATGAAAGAGATGCATTGAGAGTTGAAAAACATAAGAGGTGTAAAAGGAGGTCAATGCATAGGGTGGAAGATGTATGTGTATAGAAGTTGAGAGTGAAAAGAGGTTGACGCAAGAAGTACAGGAAGACGGGGATCGGATAAGAAGTAGAAGAAATTTAACGTAAAGAACGAGAGAGATATACGGATGAAAGAAGGTAGCATAGGTGTACATGAGAACTGGTGCAAGGAGTGGAAAATTAAGTACATGAAGGTCAGAGGAAGGGTGGAAGGAAGTCAGCGAAAAAAATGGCTAAAAAATTTAATCTCAATCTTTTATCATGGATACTTATAACATATAATACTGTAAACAACTACATTTGCATTTTTCCCTTGTCAAAAAATCTTTATTGTTTTTTAATAATGTGTTTTTCTTTGGATTTAAATTTGATTTTTTTTCCCCACAATAATGTGCAAGATGAATCAACTACATTAATTATTGATTGTGAAATGATTTAATATTTTCAAGATTAATATATAGGAGGACATAATTGTCAAGATTTGAATCTAGATGGAGAGTGTAAAATCATGTACCCCTGATCAATTCAACTACTTAAATTTGATCATAAAATGATTTATTATCAGGGACAGCATTGGCCTTCTCCATTAACTTCTTTGAGCCTTTTAAAGAGCAAGACAAACAAATTATCCATGGATTACAACTATCCACATCAAGTTGATTTTTTTATTAAATGTTGCAGCCTAACATGAGATGGATGACCTGAAGTAACTTTGTAACTGCTATCAATTAAGCAGATTGATTGACCTGTAATGTCTTAAGGCTCTGCCACATGCATGGTGAATGTCCAAACCTTACAACTACGTACAAAAACTATGATGCAAGATATATAATTGCATGTATAATTGGTTAAAAAAAGAGAAAAGAGGAACAAGTTTTACAAGACAAAGACAATACTCTACACGTATGAATTCATATTTTAAAGAAAATGTGAATACTTTATTTTAATCATGAGTATAAAAGGATTGACGTATTTTAAAATGCTCCACCGCACGCATTACGAAAATACTCTTTATGATAATTAACAAATCTCGTTAGAATTGGTTTAAAAGAGGTTAAAAATGTAAAACATCCTAAATTTTTTCGATACAAACACGAATTTTAAAATCTAGTAAAAGAAACCAAAATAAACAAGAATATGAACGTTATGTCCACTCACAATGTGCGAGATCTACTAGTTTTTGCTTATCTTTCGCTTCCCGGAAGTTGAAACGACAGGCATAATTAGGGAGAAGAATCCAAGCCTAAAATACCAGAGGGTTATCAAGGAGTTAGCCTCCTTACTTAGTTATCAGTGGTTATCATCATCAATCTGCATGCAAGCCATTGCCTGGAGTAGGACAAGTGATTTAATTTTCCCCTAATCGACGGGGCCATAATATTTCTTGTTTGCTTCACCATAACCATATGTCATTCAGTACGTAATTGACCCTCACCCTGTCGCACAGGTACTTAGGACTTTCCTCACGGACAATTGCCACTGAAACTGACGGCCGGTTTCTATAAGTCGGCCGTTTGCAAAAAATCTAGCTCCTTAAATATTGGTAAGGTTGCTCACCAAAAATGATAATGTAGTCATCTAAAAAAAAAGATGGGTTGGAGTCTTAAGGCCTAATTAATTAGATCCTATCAAGCTCAAGATTGTGATTAAAAATTCCACTGAGAAGTTCGAGACCAATAATAAGAAGATGGGAGATGAGAGGACATCCCTTATCTGATACTAGCATGTAGAGCTTTTGAACCTCTCATCAAGTTTTCCATTTTCTTAGTAATTAGTGTCATGTAATGTGTGACCTCTCTAGTAATAATCACGTACTTCTTTCTGTATAAGCTAATTATTATGACATTTTGATCAGATGAGCCAATGAATACATTGAATGCAAGCAATGGGATCCAAACCTAAGCCAATCAATAATTTTCACAAGTTCAAACGATCGATTGTGCTGGCAACCAAACCCTATTGCAAATGATATCTCATGCATTTCTCTTGTAATGTAAGTGTAAATCCACATCGTAAATTCGGACTTTTATTTTATTTTTAAAAGTCTGCATTGCTGGTGTTGGTGCAACTTATCATGAACAATAATCCTATAATTTGATTTTGACTCTTAAGAATTATTTCATTCATCCGGCAACTTCTCTTGTGATGAAGTAGGAGAAATTACATTACCTTGCTACTGGTTTCAAAATCCTTAAATATTGATCATCCTTGATTTAAATACATAAATGATCAAATTTGCATTTAAGGATATGTACTTATAACTTCAAAGATTAATTATATCCCCACAAAAGATTAACATTTTCCTATGCTTTTGTTTTTTTGACAATAATGAAGTCCTTTGATACAAAAAAACTTATATATGTCAACGGGCCGAGTCGAATCCATGTGGCCTGAAGTGACTAATCCTGTGCAGGCTACGGGCCAGGCCTAGTTGGACCGACATCCAGGAAATTTTGGAAACCTGGGCTTGACCTAGCTCATAGGCTGGGCTTGAACAGGCCAGGTTGGGTCGGACCTGTTCGTACCTAGGGCTTGGGCCATCCCACACATCTTGGATCCCACCCAGCTCATCGGCTGACTAATAATAAATATACTAATGTTAGATATTTTTAAATGTACTATTAAATACATATAGGTCAACTAGTATTTCTAAATTCTAATCACTTATTATTTAATCTAAATACACATTAAGAAGAGAGAAACATTCAAGCACAAACTCACAAAGTTAAAATAAATTATTATATTTATGAAATAAAATTAAAATTACATTATGAGTTGTAATGAGATAATTATTATATTAGATATTTTTACATTTAATTTATATTCAATTTTTTAAATTTATTTGTAAAATCATCTTGTTCTTATTATCTACAAACTCAAGTAAGCATCTAGCCTTTGACATACATTAAAGCCTCCAACATGTCATCTTTTAACTTGATTTTTTTATTATCTAATATATTTCTACTAATGCTAAAAGTTTGTTTATGCATTGTAGAAAAAGTCAAAATTTTTAGTTATTAAAGAAAAAATAAGAAATACATTTTTTAAAATTTTTAATCAATCAATTACATCAAAATCCATGAAATTAAGATTTTCTCTTAGTAAATAGAAATGATTAATATTATTAAAATTAATTACTTTTTATCTAATTGTTGAGATAGAAGTTTCATTATAATTTTCAATAAATAAATTCAAATCATTTTATGATAATAATAATGGTAATTTTGTTAAATAAGATGAATGTTGTTCTTATGTTTATTGTGATCTATACTTTGTAACATATAAATCAAACATGTTATTTAATTTTTCTTCTACATTTTCAATAATTACATTAAATTTTATATTTAGATATTTTTGCATCACAATTAATATTTTTTTCACAACTGTTAATTTAGTTCTAAGATCTAAATAAACAATTAATATATATAAAAGAAATGTATCACTCTAATACTTTAAAAAAATTTCTTTCATTTTTAGAATTATTAGTACAAGAGTGATGACATCATAAAGATTATTGTGAGACTATATGAGGGCATAAGCAATAGACTCACAAAACACAATGTAAGGTTGTGGTAAGATAGGGTAAGGGCACAAGCAATAGACTCACAAAATACAATATAAGGTTGTGGTAAGATAGGGTAAGGGCACAAGCAAAGTATGGGTTCAAGTGATGGGCGATATCACAATGAAGGTGCAAGCAATTGTGCATGAGTGTCGTAGGTTGTACCATCGAGCTTACAAATCAAGCCAAGTCGACTTACAGGTCATACTAAGTCGAGCGTATTTGCAAGTTAAGTTGAGTTAACCTACAGTCTTAAAATTTTTAAAAACAAATGTTTAACTTAATCTAATGAACTATGTCGAACTAAGCCAAACTAGTTCACTTAAGTCAAGTTAGATTGATCAAAGATAGCCCAACCTAATTGACATTTATAGAAAAGTTTAAAACATATAGATCATCTTTACTTCACGTCAAATGTATTCAAGTTAATCTTCATGCAAATATTGTAAAGAAAAATTTTAAGTGTAAATGCCCTTCAAAAAAAGAGGTAATTAAATTAAGCTAAAAGCCTTAACTCTATAATCACAATTAGGAGAGGTCAACACAAAAGTTACAATCCTCCAAACAAAATCAAGTAACGTAGAAAAGCGAGAAAAGAAAATAAACAATCAGATGAAAATATTAAAAAAAATTAAATTTAAAAATTGAACTTAGTAGTTGATCGCTACGATTAAGTTGCGTATTTGAATTCTCGCACGCGCAAATATGTGACTATTTATAATATATATATATCATAAAAAAAGTCGATAAAGTCGACTGAATTAGCGGAAAATAGAAAAGAAGTTTTCAAATGCACGTGATAAATTACGGAAAGACAAGTAGTACAACTGATCTTCGATCCCGAGATTGCGAGGTACACAACTTTTTTTAGGAATAAACTATAATAACTTGATTCCGAAGAGCGACATCTATACTTTTTTTTTAAGATTTAAATGAACACTATAAAAGAACTTTAATCATGAACTTGTCTAACGTATTGTAAATAAAAAATAGTGATAAATTCAACAGACGTTATTTTCCTGAGTAGAAGATTTTGTTGTATTTTAAATCTAAAGTCATTTTTTGGTTAATCGTAATCTAATGAATTAAATTCTGTAATGTTTATTTTTTGTATTATTATATGCTTTGGAATTTGGTTACAAAGAATTAATTTTATTGAGATATCATTTAATAATTTATCAAACATAAACTTAAATGATAAAATTGGTTTGCTTTAATTTGTATCTTCTGGGTAACCAAAGATCGTCAGGCGACGGGATTGAAACAGATGGAACTGAAAGCAATTTTAGTCAACCAAAAAGAAAAAATTGAAAACCTAAACGATATAAAAGAACGATCACAATTTTTCCATTGCTCGATCCATTATATTTAGGGATCATTATCTATAGGAACGGAGAAGTCAAGTTGAATCGGATGAGTGTTATTATTCTCGTTGGTTGGGGCTGCGAAGAAATTTCAAAATTGCACGGAAGAAAGTTAATCCAATAGGTTACCGTAGAAACTTAGTATTTTCAAAAATGAATCTTATTACTATGGCTGCGTTCGATTGAAAAATCAGATAGATGTTTCGCTCTCCTTTTACGTTGAAGTGGGCTCTTAAAACAAACTCTACTGCTTTGTAAAGTAAATAGTATGGAACAGAAATTTTTTCTACGGTAACAGATTTCTTCTCACTTCTCGCACGTCCGTCGTCGAACACTATTCACCGAACGTCATCTTTCCGTATATATATATTTCTGTTTCAACAATCTACTTTCTTTCTTTTCCAATTTTGCCCCCCTTTTTATTTATTTATTCATTCCTTCCTTACTCTTCTCACGTGCACGGGCATTTCTTCCATCTTCTTTGTCATTTGTTCGAAACGATTATTATACTTCGTCGATGGAACAAACACTTCTTCAATCTTGTTTTGTACGTCGAACAAACACATCTGCAATTTAGAGTTAGTAAAACTTGATATCATCAATAGATTCATCTTCCAACAACCAAAAAAAGGTCCGTTTCAAAATAAATGATCATGATTTTATCAAACTACATAGCATTAAGGTAAATTTATAAGAACAAATAAGATAACAACTGTCGACGAAAACCTCGTATTATTATTTTTTTTTTATTCCACCAACCTCGCTCGTGTAAAGAATTTATAATAAACCACGACGGTACTCTCCATTTCCATCCCATCCTCGCAGGAAAAGGTCCAAGCTTTGCCCGTAATTCCACTCCCATGGCTTCCACCACCGCTGCTCCCAAGCTCCTTTCTTTGCGTCGGCACCACCCATCTTTCCTGCACCCCTCGTCCTCCGCCGGGATCACCGCCACCACCACCACCACTTCCTTATCGCTTCCCAGCTCCCGCCGCCACCTTGCCTCCCCCTTCCTCGGACGCTCTCTCAATTTCGCAGCCCCTTCGGCATTCCTCCCGAGGGCCGTCCCTCCTTTCACCGTCTCTGCCTCCTCCTCCGTCGACTCCAAGCCCACCGTCCTCATCGCCGAGAAGCTTGGGGCCAAGGGACTCGACTTGCTGAGGGGCTTCGCCAACGTGGACTGCTCCTACAACCTCTCCGCGGAAGAGCTGTGCGCGAAGATCTCTCTCTGCGACGCGCTGATAGTGAGGAGCGGGACGAAGGTCACAAGGGAGGTGTTCGAGGCGGCGAAGGGGAGGCTGAAGGTAGTGGGCAGGGCGGGGGTTGGTATCGATAATGTCGACCTGCACGCCGCCACGGAGCACGGGTGCCTTGTGGTCAATGCGCCCACGGCCAACACGGTGGCGGCGGCGGAGCATGGGATCGCTCTCATGGCCTCTATGGCGAGGAACGTCGCGCAGGCCGATGCCTCCATGAAGGCAGGTGAGTGGATTAGGTTCTTCTGTTCTCATCTTCGTTGTGATTTGTGTTACCTTTTCGGTTGGTTTTTGGGATCTGGTTGGTGGAGGTTGGTTTTTGGGATCTGGTTGGTGGAATAAGATCTGTATAGCGCAGATCTGGAATCCCTTTTCTTTATTTGGTTTGTGCCTTTTCTTGATTGTTGTGATGCGTTTCTTATTTTATATTAAATGATTTGGAGCTTTCGTTAACCGAGCTTATTCCTATTTCCCAGCGCATGTGTCTGCAAGGATAGTGGTCGGTTGAGAGACCGACCCACTTCAAGAGGGAATGGTATCTTCTGCCTTGCATACCAATTTCTGCTTTTAGCATTCAAAAACTCTAAAAAATAATTTCGGTCTTTTTACTGGATAAATGGCCGAGATAATGGTATTTTCTGCCTTTGTGTTGTATATAAACTTGGGCTTTTTTAAATACTCCCGAATGGTAGATTTGGTAAGTTGCTACTGATGTTTATGTCATAGCATTTTGCAAATTGCCGCACTTGTAATGTGTTCTGGGAAACAGAGCAGTTCAGTTCTTGTTGTCAAGAAACAGGGTTGTTACTCAGGCCGGTCTTTTATTTTCTTATACGATCTATAAAGAAAGAAAATCGTTCCAACCCAAATAGAAACACTACAATATCAGCAAAAAACCAGGTTTGTTTGCTAGAGACTTGTACATTTTTCAAAAGCAGTGTTTCTTGTGAGCATAAAAGTGGAACTCTGAAAATTAGGGGCGTCTTAACGGGTGGTCTGGCTCTTGGCTCGTTAGATTCTGATATTCTTTGGATGGACGACTGACATATATTTGTAGGCAAATGTGGTGTCTGATAACTAGGAGTGGCAACCAGTAAAATCAATTAATCCAACCGAACCATTTTTGTCGGTTTGATTTAGTCTGAAAATTTTATAAATCGATATATGGTTTGGTTTGTGATCTCATAGATGGTTTAACCGAAGCAAAACAAACTGATGACATACATGTAATCTGGTAAGATAAATCTTATATGTAAACATGAACATAACATATGTTATATAATTATATGAAAAATAGGTTATTATTTGATAAACTTTAATAGTATAGAAATACAATATAAAATAATAACTTGTGTTAACTTAAAAAAGTAATTTCCAATAGACAAATCGTTATCTTATGAGTTATAGAGTAAAAATCATACTATCATGGACAAATTAATGTATTTTATCAATGAAATATTTAATATGGTGGTTGGTGAGTATGTAGATAGTACTCAATCTCTAATATGGTTAAATCATGAATCGAATCAAACTAACTTTTAATGTTTTGGTTCAGTTTGATTTCAAGATTTAAATAATTTGCTTTTATTTGTAAAATATAGGGTTTGTTTACAGTTTTGTGGCTTTAAATTGAACCAAACCAAACCTTGCCCACTCCTATCGATAACATAGTTATTGTTTGAAAATATCCAATACTGTCGTTGCCCTGGCTGGTTCATTCATTCACTGTAGTCATGTCACATGTTTCAATTGTACCGGCCAAGTGGTTCTTTTGAGTCTTTTTGGATATCACCTACTCAAATAGCAACTTATCTTGTTCACGGACCATGGAAGCTTCATCCATCTGGTGAATGGGATGAGATAGATGATGATCATTGTGTGGGAAGCGAGGTTATGGTCTGTTGATTGGATCTCTTGTGCTTCAGGTTGTCGACAGTTCAGCAAGCTGGCAATTGACAACTTTCTGATGAGATCATCCACTAAAGTTGGAGATATCAGCATATGTTGCAAATTGCAATTGTTTTTCATCCAATGCTTATCACTTTAACTGGGCATAGTGACTTGGCCTTGCAAAAGGGTACTTTGTGTATAGTGAGGAAATTATTTATCTAAATTTTGTGTATCTGTGAAAATAATCTTATGTTCAATTTCTAGCTCATGTGTGCCAAGAAAAATACTAGGTCGGGTATAGCTTTTCAAAGAAAATCATAAATTGTATAATACATATGTTTAAAAATCTACCTGCATGTTTTTATTTACTCTGGAGTTTTCTTTGGTCCATATTCTTTGAAATATAGTAGATATCTTTTATTGAAGCACTTTGTGTTGATAATATCTTAATTCCTTATAGCTTCTACATCAAATTGTATTTTTTTTTTTCTATAAAGATGTAACATGTATGTATTTTGTAGGAAAATGGCAACGTAACAAGTATGTTGGCGTATCACTTGTGGGAAAGACTTTGGCTGTGATGGGGTTTGGAAAAGTTGGGTCTGAGGTTGCTAGACGTGCAAAGGGTTTGGGGATGCATGTAATCGCACATGACCCTTATGCACCGGTTGACAGAGCTCGTGCCATTGGTGTTGACCTTGTCTCCTTTGAGGAGGCCATATCGACTTCTGACTTCGTTTCACTCCACATGCCTCTCACTCCCACCACCTCCAAGATTTTCAACAAAGAGACATTTGGGAAGATGAAGAAAGGTGTTCGGATCATCAACGTTGCAAGGGGTGGAGTCATAGATGAGGAAGCCTTGGTAAGGGCACTCGACGAGGGAATTGTTGCCCAGGTAAGTCAAATTTGATAGATCTAGCTTTCATCTAATCAAGTAGTATTGTTAACTGCTGCTACATTTGAACTTTGAACAGAAGTAGCATTTATCTATGATTCATGTTTACGTGGTGCCACCATGTTTTGTAGGCTGCTCTTGATGTGTTCACAGAAGAGCCCCCTCCTAAGGACAGTAAGCTAGTGCTGCATGAAAATGTGACTGTCACTCCTCATCTTGGGGCAAGCACAGTGGAAGCTCAGGTGGACTTTCCCATCTTTTTCAGTAAATTCACCAAGATCATTACGTGCCACTGTGCATGTACTTTTACTTTTAGTGAACGTCCCATCTTGCTTACCATGTTGGCTACATTCTGCATATAGGAAGGAGTTGCTGTTGAAATTGCTGAGGCTGTGGTCGGAGCACTAAATGGAGAACTCTCTGCTACTGCCGTGAATGCTCCCATGGTTCCTGCTGAGGTAAAGAACATACATGAAGACCAAGAGTTGATATCTCTGGTTCTGTACGAGACGCATATCAAATGATAAAATTGCATGTGTATCTTTCAGGTTTTGACGGAGCTTGCTCCTTATGTCGTATTGGCTGAGAAGCTTGGACGGTTAGCTGTTCAACTTGTGACGGGGGGTAGTGGCATCAAGGGTGTCAAGGTAGTGTACTCCTCAAGCCGAGTACGTGAGGATCTTGACACGAGGATCCTTCGAGCCATGGTAACCAAAGGCATCGTTGAGCCCATATCCAATGTATTCGTTAACCTCGTCAATGCTGACTTCACAGCAAAGGAAAGGGGCCTTCGCATCAGTGAGGAGTGGATTCACCACGACGATTCGCCAGAGATCCCTCTCGACTTCATTCAGGTCCACCTCATGAATGTGGAGTCTAGGTTTGCCGGTGCCATTTCAGATGGTGGCTTCATTAGGGTGGAGGGGAAGGTGAAGGATGGTATACCGCATCTCACCCTTGTGGGCTCGTTCGGTGTTGACGTAAGCTTAGAGGGGAACATCGTACTATGTAGGCAAGTGGATCAGCCAGGCATGATCGGCAAGGTTGGGACCATTCTCGGCCAGCAGAACGTTAACGTGAACTTCATGAGCGTTGGCCGGACTGCAGCAAGGACACAGGCCATCATGGCTATTGGTGTCGATGAAGAGCCTGACAAAGAGACGCTGAAAACTATTGGAAAGGTTGACGCCATCGACGAATTTGTTTTCCTAAAGTTATAAGAGATGATGACAACTCCACGTGAGTCATCCCAGTTATCATTTCTTAGGTAGCAATAAATTCCTGGAGCAGGAATTGGCTGGCCGATAGATGATGCCTTGGGTCTGCAGTTTTGATGGTCCCTGGTAAGATTAGTATAAGTTTGGTTGGGCATTCATCAATAAACGAAGTGTTCTTTAATTTTAAACAAGTTCTATTGCAGTATGTTATACTGTCAAAGCTGATTTTACGTCTCCATATTCTTATCGTTCTACCGCAAATTTTTTATAATTATAGGCACCGGCACCTACAGTCGTACGCATTCTTTTACTTCTGTTTTCCTGCAAGTTCTTTTTGTTTTGTTGTCGTTGAATCGAATGTTGGTTAAAGGCGATGTTTTCTGATGGTGCATTATTATGTAACTTTAACGCTTCTCTTCTAATATAGTTTGTATTTTTCAAGTTGTCACGTTTCGAAAATTCAAACAATATAGAAAGGGAAAAGTATGTTTAAAAATAAAGAAAACGTGAAAAACTTTTGTTCCTGATGGTACAAGGTTAGTTACCTATAGTAAGTTTAACAATTAATGATAAGCAGATTCACATCACAATCACATATTAACAATAAAATTCGATTACGTGATATTCCACAATTATAAGTAAGGTCCACATTTCTATTTCCCAAGTTCACACTAAAATGTCTAAAATAAGGTAACTAACGAAGAACATAAAAATAAATAACTCGCACAATTATTTAATACGTCATTTTACACTCACAACTTGATCAAATTACTTCTTACAAACTAAGGTCAATATTGCAATTTTTCCAAACCCCCTCCTTGTTCTTCCTCCTTCTTTCCAACGAAACTACAAAACCTCTCCTCTTCCACACACAGACCAGGCCACAATCGACGCCACCTCAGCGTCCTCCACGAGTGGAAGCTTCTCCAACTAGATGCTTGTTGCGCGTCGCACCTACGCAGGGAGGATGGAGGTAAGCTGCGTCGATTCCCAATCTAAGACAAATATGTCGAATCATCGTCACAAGATTGATAAAATATGAAAGGGTACATAAACCCATGTCATAAAAGTCAGATAATCTTGTTCCACACACTTTCCGCCTTTCTTCTTTCCCAAGGTGGAGTGTGAAAGAGAAATGCCAAAAGATGACCGAAAGTATGTGGGTTGGGACCATGCTTTCTACTTGTACCAACGTATAATTTCGCATATTTCCAATTTGGCCCATCAATAAATGGAAATATGCTCTATCTATAGTCTCTACACATTTTAAACCGCACAACTTAAATTTATGTGAATTGGCTCAACTCATAAGACCAGATAGTTCACTCCTAATAAACCGAATCACAAAAATAGCTTAGATGCTCCAACTGGTTTTGTGTTGGCTTAATTTTAGTTGGTCATATCCTGACAATCTCTTACTTAAGCCACATATCAAATCAACAGTTATAGTATAAGATTTATGAGCTGAAAAGTAGGTATCTAAATTAAGACATCTTTCAACAATCCCATCCATCACTTATACTGTCAATGAGGTTTTCATTACTTTCTGCCTAATTCAACCCAAGATGCTCTTTAATATTAAAACCATTAACAGGGGTCAATTAAACATGGATGTGTGGTATGGAAATCACGTGAAAATGATGTAAGTTTGCCCACATCCATTTGGATGTCCAACTTTATAGTTTAATGAGATCAATACTAAATTATCCAGAATGCAATGACTATAACTTTCATTTTTGCAAAAAATGATGATTCTTACAATAGAGCATCAAAACATAAACCTCTACCAAACCCACATATCATCAGATTGAGCAACACCTAAATAAGTTAGATGATGATGATGATGATGAAAGACCTTGAGTGGTTCACATGTATGTAAGTAAGCAAATCCATAATCACACGACCTTCTTTGCTATTTTCCATTGATCTAGACTTGATTGCTCAAGTATTTGCCCAATATGATATATATATATATAAGCATGTGCGTAAGATCTAAATGTGTGCAAACTGCTTGAATATACACAATAATTTCAACTAACGAAGCATATGAAATATTCTATGTTTCCTTATGTTCAAAATCATTCTTAAGATATTGATTGAGACTAAATCTCTTCCTTTGTTAAAAAAGGTATCTCCTAGTTTACCCGTGCCAAACGACTCTCTTTATATGGCTCTTTTGTAATAATTCATGAGAATAGTATCGAAGTGTTTGAATATCTAATACAAAAGAAGCTTCACCGTGATATTTCATCTCAAATGAGTTGGAAAGAAATTTCCTAGTTTTTACAAGCAAGCTGATCTCGTTTTGTGACAAAAAGGATGCCATCAAACTACAAAACTAAGAAAATATATTTAGATTCAGTACCGAACTTATGGTATATGCTGTTGAACAGTGTGGTCACGTAGACCACATCCATCAACGGCTATTACAAAACGCCGGAAAATAAGAGAGCGTATAGGGTAGAGGGGTCGACGGTCAGTCGTGCTCCCGCTCGTCGCTCGGCTTCCCCCGGTTGCTCTCCACATGCATCGTCCTCCCCTGCACGTGGCCTCCTTCGTGTGCGTCCCCCGCCTGCCTCTACTCGGCCTTCTGCGCACGCCACCTGACCTCAGCGCTCGCCGCTCAGCTTCCCCCGACGGCTCCTCGCTCACGTTGTCCTCCCTTATACGCGGCCTCCTGCATGTGCGTCCCCCACCCGCCCCCGCCACTCCACCACTCGATCTTCCGCGTGCATCGCTCGACACCGCTGCTTCGCCGATCCATTGCCCAGGTTCCTGCATGCACATGGACAACCGTGCGTACGTCCCCCACCCGCTGCTTGGCCCTCTGCATGCACCGCCCAACCCCAGCGCTCACCGCTCGGCTCCCCGCATGCATCCTCCTCCTCTACGTGCGCATCCCTAGCACACCTCTGCTCAACCTCTTTCGCTTGTTCCCTGCCCGCCTCCACCCCCCGCAGCTCAGCCTCCCCCCCTGCGCGTCGCTCCTCCGCCCAACACTCGCCATTGCCTTCGTCGAACGCACACACAATTTAAGGGGCAATCGGTTAGAGATCATTTCTCCGCATCCCTCTTTTATCATACGTTAAATATACATATATATATAATATTCAAGAGAAAAAAATATATTTTATTACATGCTTAATTATCTTAAAAAGGGTACAACTTAAATCCTATTAAACATATTTGATAATTACATGTTTTAATTAAATTTAAATCACTTGTTTTTAGTAATTCAAATTCAAATTACATGATTTGATTAACTAAAAATAATAATCTTTGTATGAACATTTTGATTAATTAGTTTAAAATTTTCTATTTTACATGAATATTATTATTCATTGCATTTCCTTTAAAATACAAAACAATTATTGTGAAATTATTTGAAAATTAAAAGAAAACCGTGTTATAGATTTGCAATAATGGTTACTAGTAAATTAATTTTAATTGAGATAGTAAGTGTTGAAAGATTGAATAAAGTGAATTATGACATGTGGCATAGAAAAATAAAATATGGTCTTATCTATGATAACCTAGAATATATTACTAAGTTCATTCCTCTAGAAATAGACAATAATGCTCTAGAAGTGGAAATTAGAAAAATAAAAATCTAATAATTAGAAAGTAAAGAGCATTGTGTTAATATTTATAAAGGATAGCTTAGTGAAATATATCAAGGTGTATGACACTTCATATGAATTGTGGAATGCCCTAAAGGAGAAATACGATAAACTACTAAAATAAATACTCAAATGCTCCTTTAGATAATTCTTATAAGATGTAGGAAAAACAAAGTTTCATAGAGCATATTAACAATAAGATTGTGTTGGCCAAAGACCTAGCTATTACAAGAATTTTGATTCTAGAAAAGCTACAAGTGGTGGCTATTTTAAATAGTTTGCCAAACAATTTTGATATGATCACTACAACATTAAGATCAACTCCAATTTAGCTTTCAGAATTGCCAACTAGACTAAGACTAGAGTAGGAAATCATAAATAGTCGAAAGCAATATAGGTCAAATCTAGAAGAGGCCAACACAACATTTCAGAAGTAGAAAGGAAAGAGAAAATTCAATAAGAAACAATTTAAATCACAACCACTTCCCAAAAGGAAGCCTTGTAAATCTTATTATTCATGTGGGTAGTTTGGTCATTTTAGATCAAATTATTCAAATAGAGATGGCAACAACAACAAGAATCTGAAACAAGCTTCCAAAGCTAAAAGAGTATTCATTGAGATTGTGGAATGCAACAATGTTATAGTTCTTAGTTTCAGTGATTGGTGGATTGATTTCAATGTAACCCAACACATAGCAAAAATAAAGAAGGGATTGGAATCACTTAAAGAATTCAAGTCTTAGGAACAACACATCTATATGGGAAATAACACCTATTTAGATGTGGAAAGCATTGACAACTATTAATTAGATTTGGGTGATAGCATTATACTTCTGAAGGGCATCTTCTATGCCCTTTGAATGAGAAGGAATTTAATTTATCTTTGCATTATTAAAGAATAACCTAGAAGTTTATTTTTACAATAAGTGTGTGTCAATTAGAAAAGATCAGTAAGTATTTATTATGAATCATTATATACTAGAATGTGATCTTTTCTACATTTCTATAATTGACAATGAAATGAATAAAATGAATGTTGTTTTTTGTTATTCTTTGTGTTATTTGATAGATTGTGAATTGTAACATTCTAGATTAGGTTACGTTAAAAATCTAAAATGGAACAAATGGTAAAATTAAAACTCATTTAATCAGAAATTACAAATCTTAATCTAAAAAATTGCCAAAATTGTCTAACCAAAAAAATGACAAAAAAGTCATTTGGAAAGGGAATTAGGTCAAAGGAATTACCAAGGCTCAATTCATTTAGATGTATACGGTCCACTAAGTATAAAAAATTATAATAATAAGAAATATTTTGTAACATTTGTAGATAATTTTTCCAAGTATACGTATG
This sequence comes from Cymodocea nodosa, assembly GCA_036874045.1. Classification (NCBI taxonomy): domain Eukaryota; kingdom Viridiplantae; phylum Streptophyta; class Magnoliopsida; order Alismatales; family Cymodoceaceae; genus Cymodocea; species Cymodocea nodosa. The sequence continues at coordinate 18,968,311 of CM072339.1, read as the reverse complement.
TCTATTTAATATCTCATAAAATGGAAATATTCAATTGTTTTAGGAGATATAAAATAGAAGTAGAAAAACAATTTGGAAGAACATGAAGGTATTACGATCGTATAGAGGTGAAGAATATAGTTCTAATGAATTTAAATGATTTTGTGAAATGCAAGAAATTAAAAGTCAAATTACATTACCTTATACAACACAACAAAATGATAACAGAAAGAAAGAATAGAACTATAATGAATTTTGTTAGATACATGTTTTCACATTTTAGGCTCTCTAAAGGACTTTAGAGTGAAACTATACTTGCTACCAATTATGTATTAAATAGAATCCCCATGAAATCTATTCAAGGTACCTTTTATGAATTATGAACTAGAGTAAAGTTTAATTTAAATCATTTAAGGAAATAAGGTTTTGTAGCATATGTACTTATTCTTACACAACTTAGTAATAAGTTAGAATCTAAAATCTTAAAATGTAGATTTATTAAATATTATGAAAATTCTTTCAATTATAAATTTTTCATACAAAAAGGAGAATAATTGAATATAGAGATACAACCTTTCTAAGAAATATAGAAGAAAGGGAACAATGTGAAAAAATGATATGAACTTTATCTATAATGAACGATCAATTTAATGTGGTCCTAGAGCTAGCTCATAGAAACAATCAAGAAGAAGAGCCTAATGTTGAGAATAAATAGGAACCATGGATATTTTGGGACATGATCAAAATATTCAACCAAAACATAGACGTTGTTAGATATAAATAGATATTTAAAGAAAAGTTGAGGATTGATGAGTCTATTGAGAAATATAAAGTTTGGTTAGTTGTCAAATGTTTTACTCAAATGTCTAGAATTGATTTTTAAGAAACTTATTCTCTAATAACTAAGTTCACATCAATAAAAATCCTATTGGCAATTGTAGCACACTTTGATTTAGAATTACATTAAATGGATCTAAAAATTGCATTTTTCAATGGAGATTTGTAAGAAGACATTTATATGTTATAACTTAAGAGTTATCATGTGGAAGAAAATGAAAATAAAGTGTACAAATTAAAAAAGTCAATATATGATTTGAAACAATTATCTAGACAATGGTATTGAAAATTTTATGATATAATCAAAGAAATAGGATTTATTTCAAACAAACTGAATAATTGTGTATATATCCAAAAAAGTGAGTAAATTTATAATATTATCTTTGTATGTAGATGATATTTTACTCATCAAAAATGCTATTGACTTATTAAGTAATGTAATAAAAACTTAGCTTATGAATTGAAATGGACACAAGCATGACATCATATGTCCATGGAATTCAAATCTTAAGGGATCGAGAATTGATGGTATTAATTGTAAGTCAAGAAAGATACCTACAATCAGTACTTAAGAGATTTGGAATGCAAAATTGTAGTCCCACTCCTACACTATATGTGTACAAGAAAAAATTAAGCAAAGATTAGTATCCTGAAAAGGGAATGAAACCTTTAGAAGCATCTTATACACATAGTCAAATGACTTATGTATGCAATAATGTGTATACGATTGGACTTAGCATATGTGGTGAGTTTGGTAAGTAGGTATCAAAGTAATTTTAGAATGACATATTGGAAAGCTATTAAGAGAATTATGAAGCACCTCAAAGGAACCTTACACCACAAGCTGACTTTTCAAGTAAATGAGTTTGAAGTGCTTGAATATTTTAATATAGACTTAAGTGGTGACAATGATAATGGAAAGTTCACTTTGAAACACATGTTCATCTTTACAAGTGAAGTTATGTCTTGGGAAAGTAAAAAGCTAAGGTGTGTGATACATAAGCCAAGAAATTAAAGATATTACTTATAGCACCACACATGCAATATGGATCAAGAAATTTTTAGATGATTTAAATTTTGGTTTAGTCACTAGTCTAATTAAACTTTATTATGATAACCAAATTACAATAAGTTTTGTTACTAGTGGAAGTGGTGTAAATATTTCAAAAGGTAAACATACCAATCTATATTATCATTATATCTGTGATATTATGGAAAGAAGGGAAACAAAATTAACTTATATCCTCACAAGTAACATGATTGTTAATTCCATGATGAAAGGGATTCTAGCAAAAAAAATTCATCAAATGTGTAAATTTGATGGAGTTGAGAAACATTTTTATAGATAATGAAAATTAAGATAGATCTCACATAACTCAAGAAATATACCAAAAAAAAGATCAGAATCCACTCACACTATTGTTGTTGCTCATTGGAGCCCCCCATACAGACATATACAATCATCTACCAAGTTTATCTCAAATAAAATGAGTTGACAACTTTATAAAGACTATGATACCATCGACAAGATGATTGCTTTAAGTGATAAGTCACTGCATCACATCACTTTGGTTGTTTCTAAACAACTTTTTAAGATATATGACTTGAATGTAGGTAAATGTTGACTAAATATTCATTGGTAAGACATGTTAAAATAAAAAAATAAATATTTCTTAAATTATTATATGGTTTGGCCTGTCTTGATGACGGTTATTAATTATAACATAGAGAAATAATTTTTTGACAATCACTAAATAAAATCATAAGTCACAAGTTTAAAAACATTAAAAGTTTCAAATCATCATACAAGTTTACCACATGAAATAGTTCGTACATATTCTAAAAAATATTTTGGAGTTGGAGCTTATCATGACGTACCACTGAACTGTAACAAAAGCCTAAAAGAAAAAAGTGTGAGAAGAATAAAATGTTATTAATCACACAACTAGATTAAAGAACTAATCACTAGAGGTATGCTAGCATAGTCAAATTAGCATAGTACATGAACATTATTTGATAGGAAGAGATAACTTAAGTACGACTCATGGTTTCTAACTTATTCACATTGTGTCATTTAATCATATTGAGTTGTGCTAGATCAAGTTTTTCGATACATTGAATTGTAAAATCAGTATATTAAATTTTATATTGATATGTTGAATTTGAAAAGTTTAAGATTTTGTAATTAAATTGATAAGCTATTTATAATAAAGATACATTAATTTACAAATTTAGTATACCAACTTTATAATTTGATACATTGATTTTAGAAAAATTCACATATATTAAATTAACCCACATATTCATATTGAACTGTACCAACATAATTTGATTTCACCGAATAACAACCCAATACATATTAAACTAATTAATGATATAATTTGTCTATATTGAATTGAGTCAACAGAATTGACTTTAATCAATGACATTTCTAAGGAAATGCAAGCCTGCTTCTTGAGTCTAGATCCTCCTATCAGATCCATCTTCTCGAAGCTCGAGTTGTTGTTAACGGTTATTTTATTTCCAAGCCATATATATACCTGTCTTTGTAATCGAATGTATTTTTTAGAACATTCTAGATAAATTCAAAAATTATGCTTCTTTGTTCTAGGGCACAAACTTGTCTCATCTTCCAACTAGTCATGCTCACCCTAATATGGTATTAGAGCTTTAGATCTCCAATCACATTGCACCTCTCAAAGCTCAATCCTGATCTTCGCATCATCATCTGCCAAAATCCTTAGTATCATGTCCTTTTTCCTTTTGTTCTTCATGTTTTACATTATCTGTTTACTCTTACTATATCTACATGTGCATGAAGTAGTTATGCAAACCATTACCTAAAAATGGGAATATTAAAATATAAGAAAAAATAAAAAAATAACAACCAAACCCTAGATATACCTATCTTCATTGTCTTAGTTATTGTATTTTTCCTTAAAAGTTTGTTTTGCATGCCATTATCACTAATCTTGTGTTTTCATTATCATTTTCAATAACATATTTTTATCGTTATGGTTGAAAATGTTCTTGATGCTTGCACCATGCTTAAAAATAAACTAGAAACCAACCCTTATTATCTTTCCTCATCAGAAAACCCTAGCATGCCATTGGTACCTAATCACTTGAACACCGAAAACTATGATGTGTGGAATCTAGTTGTGTTAAGAGCCCTAAGTGCAAAAAACAAAATCTATTGCATAGATGGGACTCTTGTTACTCTTGATTTCATCAAAAACCCCTTTGAGTAGGGGTAGTGGACTAGAAGTAACCACATGGTTATCTCCTAGTTACATAGTTCCATGGATGTAGAAATTTCTAAAACTATTGCCACCAAGCATACTGCCAAAGAAATTTAGATAGTTCTGAAAACAAATACCAACAAAAAAGTCCAAGTGGCATGTATCAAATTAGAAAAGAAATCTAGGACTTAAAACAAGGGGATGATAGTGTCACCACTTACTTTGGTAAATTATCTTATCTTTAAGACCAATTAAATTCCAACTTATTTTGCAATCAATGTAGCAATAGAGATGGTTGCCCTAATTACCATGATTTTGTTAGTAAAGAGCAAAAAAATGAGGTTATAGATTTTCTTATGGGACTAAATGAAAGTTACAATGTGATTAAGAGCTAAATCTTGAGTATTAAACCTCTTCTTGACATGGATTTCGTTTATAGCATAATTCTAGAAGAGGAAAAACAAAAGGAAGTTTATTATGGAAGGAATGCTAGTGACTCACTAGCTTTGAATGTTGGGAAGTAGAAACAAGAATACAACAATGAAAGGAGAGGCAAACCTTACTATACTTATTGCAAGAAGAATGACCACATGAAACAGAATGCTATTTTTTGATTGGTTTCCCCTAAGGTTACAAAACTAACAAGAAGTTTTCAAACAAGCAAGAGAAGAGGGGTGAACCATTGCAACACTAAAGATGAGCCAAAGTCCTCAAACAACTTCCAGTAGTTGACCTCAGATATGTACAACAAACTTATTAACCTTCTTAAAAATAATGGTTAGTCTAATGCCAACACTTTCAATATGGCAAGTATTTCTCTAAACTCTATGCCAAATTTTAACAATTCTTGTTGTTGGATTATTGATAGTAGTGTCACTAACCACATGACTAAAGACAAGAAGAACTAAATAAATTCTCTTTAATGCCCTTAAAATCAAATGTTAACCTACCTAACCATCATATAGTCCCCATTGAAGGTATAAGAAGCATGCATATGGTTGAAAATAAAGAGATTGAAAATATTGTATACATTCCAAAATTCAACATTAATCTCTTGTCTATTGCTAAAATTTTAGATGATTTGAAATGTAGTGTTACCTTTTACTTGAGAAAATGTATAATGTAGGACCTTATGACTCAAAGGGTGATTGGACAAGTAGATAGGCATAGAGATCTTTATATTCTTAAGCTAGCAAGGAAAAATTATCAAGAAGTCATCACCAACCATGTCAACAGAAACTCTTGATGACATTTGGCATCACAAATTAGGTCACCCTTCTGAAAGGAAAATAAAATTATTAAGTAGTTATATTAACGAATTGTCTTTTCCCATGAAACATTGTGAACCTTGTATCCTTGGTAAGCATTGTAGGAAACAATTTCCTCATAGTGTTTCCAAGAATACCTTTAAATTCCAGTTAGTCCATGTTGATGTTCATGGCCCTTTTGATGAACCTTCCACTTCTAGGGCTCATTACTTCCTCACCATTGTTGATGATTTTTATAGGTTCACTTGACTTTTCTTCATGAAAAGTAAGATTGAAGTTGTTGATCACCTTAAACATTTCTTTACCTATGTTGAAAATCAATTTGGTAACAATGTTAAAGAAATCAGAACCAACAATGACATTGAATTCATTAATACTGAAATAAAGAAATTGCTTAGTAACGTTAGCATCATTCACTTACACACTTGCCCTTACACTCCTCAATAGAATGTTGTAATAGAAAGAAAACATAGGTATATTCTTGATAATGCTAGGGCTTTAAAATTCAAATCTAGAGTCCTTTTAAAATTTTGGGAACAATGTAATAGGAAGATGATTTTCCTAATAAATCGCATGCCTAGCATACCTCTCCAAGATCAAATCCCTTACACCATTTTGTATGGAAAGGCCTTTAACTACCACCAATTAAAATCCTTTGGATGTTTGGCCTATGCCACCAACTTAGGGCAAAAAGAGATATTTGAAGAAAGAGCTAGTAAATGCATTTTCTTAGGATACCCCCTAGGTCAAAAAAGATGCCTACTATATGATATTAATAATAAAAAATTCGTAGTTAGTAGGGATGTTACTTTCAAAGAAGATTTTCCTTTCCTTGATATCAATACAAATAAGAAATAGACATGGCCTGATCCCTTACAAAATGTCAATGTCATCACAAATGAAGATTCATAGGATCAAATAGATGACCTTGGTGACCATCTTCAAGATTATGACAACATTCCTACTACTAAAGAAAATGACAACAATAGTAATGTGGAGGAAGCTCATCAAGAAGGTGTGCTTGTCCAAGAAAATGTTGAAGGCATTAGACCATTTACAAGGTCTACTAAAGCCAAGAAAGTCCTTGGACATTAATGATTACATTTACAATCAAGGAAATATCGAAGAAAATGTGGAATATACCATCAATAGGTATGTCTCATACAATAAATTGTCTACTTCATTTGCCAATTCTATTAAATTAATGGATGATACACATGAACCCAAATTTCTGATAGAAGCCATGGAAAATCCTAATTGGAGAAAAGCTATGCATGAAGAACTCATAAATATCAAGAAACTTGATACTTGGGATTATGTTGATCTCCCCAAAGGAAGAAAACTCATTGCTTGTAAATGGGTCTACAAAATCAATAAAAAAGAGGATGGCAACATAGAAAGATATAGAGCTAAACTGGTGGCCCAAGGATTCACACAAAAGGAGGGCATCGACTATGATCAAACCTTTGTCCTTATTGCCAAAATATCCACTCTAAGGGTCACCCTTGCTACTGTTGCCAATTACAATTGGCATATACATCAATTAGATATCACCAATTCATATCTACAAGGTGATTTAAATGAGGAATTGTACATGAATATTCCTCTCGGGTAGAACATTTAGGGGGAGATGCCTAACAATAAAAGTAAAGTTTGTAAATTAAGAAAGTCCATCTATGGTTTAAAACAAACTAAAAGAAATTGGTGTAATACACTATCAAAGACCATCATTAATGTTAAGTTTGTACAAAGAAAGTCTAATTATTCATTATTCACATTTAAAAGAGGAGAAACTCACATTATTGTTCTTATTTACGTTGATGATATTCTTATTGTTGATAATAGTATGAAAGATATACAAAGTTTTAAAGTTTTTTTGAAAAATAGGTTTGCCTTCAAAGACCTTGGACAAATGAGGTATTTCCTAGGACTTGAGGTAGCTACTTCCAACACAAGCATAAACATCTCTCAACGTAAGTATATTTTAGATTTACTTAAGAAATAGGTTTGTTAGGAAGCAAACTTGCCTCCATTCCCATTGATAGCCATTTGAAGCTTGAGTATGAGGCTAAATTTCTTCTTTCTGATTCTACAAAATATAGGCACCTTATAGGAAAATTGAATTACATCTTATGTTGTAAATTACCTTAGTCATTTTATTTCCAAACCTTACTAACAACATTATGATGCAGCTATATAGGTCGTTAAGTACCTAAAAAATAACCCTCGAATAGGTTTAACTTATTTTCGTACTGATAATCTTTGCCTTGAAGCTTATTGCGATGCTGATTTTGGTAATTGTCTCTTTATTGCAAAATCTATCACTGATTATGTTGTTTTTCTTAGCAAGTCCCTCATTTCTTGGAAGGCAAAGAAATAAGGGATTGTCTCCAAATCTTCCATCAAATCTAAATTCCAGGCTATATTTGACTACACTAATGAAATAATCTAGTTGAGAAACATTTTAGCTGATATTGGTGTTAATCTGCAGGGACCAACAAGGTTGTATGGGGATAATAAGGTTGTCAAGTATATTACTAAAAATCCTATGTTTCACGAGAGGACCAAATACTTCAATATTAATAGCCATTTCATCTACAAGAACATCCAAAAACGAGTGGTGAAAATGAAATATGTTCATTCTATGGATCAAATTGTCGACATCTTTACAAAACTTTTACATCGAAATAGACTTATTTTCCTTGCTAGCAAGTTGGGCCTCGACAATATCTATGTGGCACCAACTTGAAGGGGAGTCTTGAGTCTAGATCCTTCTATCAGATTCATCTTCTTAGAGCTTCAGATGTTGTTGATGATTATTTTATTTTCAAGTCATATTTATACTTGTATTTGTAATCGAATGTATTTTTTAGAATATTTTGAATAAATGTAAAAATTGTGATTCTTAGTTCTAGGGCACAACCTTGTCCCATCTTCCATCGAGTCGCGCTCGCCTTGATGCTACTAATTCGAAGTTGGATGCTAACATGTGCTGCCATTTTCACCACAGAAGATAAAATTGACACATTATTTCTGCTCAACTCTTTATTTGAATATTTCCAATGTATATCTTCACATGCCAATGTGTTGGGAGCGGTTAAAGAATACGCAGGAACAATTTAAAAACATAAATGGCTTGTGCAGGAACTTCTCTGCGGTATGCGTGCATGGTTCCGAAAATAAAAAAAATAAAAAACAAAGAACTGTTCCCTGTTAAGTGGTCCACCTTGTGGAAAAATCACAAAATTCTTGCAGGTTTAGGCATTAATTTAGATTTTACTTTTACTAATCAGATAACGAACTAATTTAGAAAATGATCGGTTATATGTGTCTTTTGTCGTACAATATGACCATTCCAAAGAAGATATCTAATTGGAACAATTTAATTATTTAAAAATAATGACAATGATATTTTTAAATTAATTTAGAAATAAAATTTAAATCATAATGAATCAAAAAAATACTGTTCGGCTGGAATTATGCGAGAGCTTTTTCTTTTTTTTTCCCCCGAAGCTCACGCGAGAGATTTTCGCTGCGTTACACAAAAAAAAAAAAAAAAAAAAAAACCGCACACGCGAGACGGCGAGATCAATACGACACTGGTGGACGCATCTTGTCTACTGTCGACATCCAAGTAATCCCAAGTCAATGAACGTGAGCAAGTCCGTCACGAGACCATATTCCGGGCGGGCCCACAAGCTCCACCTCGAGAGATTCCCCGACCCTCCCAAAATCTCCAAAACACCCTCGCTCTCGTCCCAATCAACCCGTCGCTCTCGAGCCTCTTCCCGCCACCGAAGGCCAAGGCGGGACCCACTCATCTCGGCACTGGCCACGATCAGGCCACGTCTCTCAATCACACGCTCATCCCTATCCCCCCGTCCCATGCAACCATCACCAGAAGAGCAGGGCAGGCGAGGTCCAGAGAAGAGGGCGGGGAAAATGGCGAGCGAGGCGGTGAGGAGGGAGGGGAAGAGCTACTGGGGTATGGAAGCACGCAAGTGCGACTCCTGCAGAGTCTCCCCGGCCCTCCTATTCTGCCGTGCCGACTCCGCCTTCCTCTGCGCCGCATGCGACACCAAGGTCCATGAAGTCAACAAGCTCGCGTCCCGCCATGAGCGCGTCTGGTTGTGCGAGGTATGCGAGCAGGCCCCCGCCGCGGTCACCTGCAAGGCCGACGCTGCTGCACTCTGCGTTGCCTGCGACGCCGACATCCACTCCGCCAACCCCCTTGCCTGCCGCCACGAGAGGGTCCCTATCGTCCCTTTCTTCGAGTGCCACAATAACGCCACCAAATCCTCCGATGTGCGGCTCCGCAAGCAGCAGGACGAGGACTACGACGACAAGCACCAAGAAGAAGAAGAGGAAACTGCAGCCGAAGCGGAGGCAGAGGCCGAGTCGTGGCTGCTGCCCAAGGAAAATGATGTGAAGCCTCCGCTTGTGGATCAGTACTTCTATCAGGAGGTCGATCCGTACCTCGATATCGACTGCGCCTCATCCATGGATCCCAGATTCCATCAGGACAGCGTGGTGCCAGTCCAGCCCACCCCACGCGTTGCGGTGGGTTTCGGTATCGGTGTAGCTGCAGTTCACCAGAACCACCCTCCACCTTTCGTCGCCGCAGTGCCCGATCACTCCTACGTCCCTACCTTAAGCCACAGTGTACGCGATCCGACCAATTCCTCTTCAAGATATATATATATATACTACCACCCTCGGGAAAGTGAGTAATTTCTTAAACTTCGATCTTTCCGTGTCTGTTGGGATTCGCACAGGTGTCGTCTTCGGATGTAGGAGTCGTGCCGGATGGTGGCGCGATGGCGGACATATCGGACCCCTGCAGTGGAGCTGGGAACCAAGCCTCCATGGCGGCCGTGACGGCGGTGGCGGTAGGGATGGATAGGGAGGCGAGAGTCCTGAGGTACAGAGAGAAGAGGAAAACCCGGAGATTCGAGAAGACGATCAGGTACGCGTCGAGGAAGGCATACGCCGAGATGAGGCCGAGGATCAAAGGAAGATTCGCAAAGAGGACGGAGCTGGAAGGTGACGAGGACAGCATGTGCGATTCCCCGGCGGCCACCGCCGCTCTGATGGTCGACAGCGGGTACGGTGTGGTTCCTTCCTTCTGAGGATGCCCCTTGATCCGAATTTGGTACTATTTCTGCTACTTCTGCTGTTTGTGTAATTTTGTTGCCGGTGCGGCGGGTGATAACTTTCACTCCTGTATAATATTATGTATAAATCGGAATAAACGTTCTGCTACTTCTAACTCATACCATAAGTTTTATGTGGTGCTGCGCGTTATTTTCCACTGTTCTCAGTAATCCAAGTTTCTCTTCAACGGATTAGAATCTGGAAACACTTGTTTGGTATTCTTTCAAAGCGCCTCTCCTTTCTGGCGTTTGAAAACTTCGACAGAATCTGTTATTGTTTAATGTTTGTTTTGGATAGATCTGGAGATTACTTGCCGCAGCATAGATCTGACAGTTGAGATGACTGAAGATACGTTTATGATTAGTGATTACTTTTTTTTAGAGATCAGAGAGTTGCCGTGAATGAAGCAAAAGGAAGGTTATGATTAGTATTTATTTTAATATAATTATAAAAATAAGTTAAATATTTTTAAACTTATTTTTGTTTAGTTTTTCAATTTAAATTACAATTTCTTATGTTGATGTATAGAAATAAGTTGAGTATAAATAATATATTTAATAATGATTATTGAAAAATACTAATATATTTTTCTACTTTCAGTGAAATAATCATTACCAGATTTTTTATCAGGTAAGAACCGTAAGAAGTAAAATTTCTACTTCTTGCAACATGAATTTTAAAGTAAAATATATCAAATTCAATGTATGAATGGAAGATTCACTCCAAGTATATTCGAGAAATTTTGCTTGTCGATGAGTGTAAAAATAAGACTTAAGTTAATATATGATAATTTTTTTTACTTGTTGTTAATTAATTTGAGATTCAATATTTTACATAATATCAAAGGAATTTTATATATATCCCACCTATGAAACACTTGTGGATTCAATGAAATCTTCAAGAGAGTTTCTCAGCATGCCATCCCCCACCTATTCATGGTTATGGACGGATGAGTGTAGCATCTCATATGTTATTTCAGATGAAAAATTGTTTGTTGTTTAAGGCTTGATCATCAACATTTAACAAAGTGATGGCTTGAGTGGGATTAGTGGTGGCCGTTGATTAGAATTGATGCCTCTTGCTTCCCAAAGCTCCTGAAGATTGCTTGTATTTGTTGCTGCAGCAACTTGTGGACCTGAAACATAGGTGAGATTGGTATACGGCTGAAGAGAAAATTTGTTCAATTTCTGAGTGGGAAGTAGTTTGTCGATTATTTATACTTCTCTAAATTATCCGCAAATTAGGAAGAACAATACAATTCCAGTACTCTTTGCGTGACAATGGATAAATAATGTGGTGATAGAGATCAAATCTTCTTCTTCTTTTTTCCCAAACAACAATTAACCGGCCAGACACACATCATTATTCAAGATTTTTTTCCCAAATTTGTTTGGTATAAGGGCAATTAAGGAATAAATGATACGTAGATTCTTCCTCAAGGTTGCATAGAGAAAATATAGGGTTGCCATTCCATCTTCTCTCAAAAATATTTAATTTGGTTAAGACTTTATCATTAATTTTAAGACAATTTGACTTTGAAGGGAACTTTTTTATTTCCAAACATGTCTAATTTCCTCTTCTAAATAGAGTAAATCGACCTTGGAAATGGAGGGCACCTGTCATGTTCATACGAATTTTCAAATAAATAAATTAGAAACGAAAGAGAGATTTGTATCACTAAAAAAGTCAAGAATTAGAAACTTTAAAAAGTTTTCCTTACTTTCCTACCATTTACGTCGCTTGAATTCTCAACTTTTCAATATATAAAAGAAAAGTCATGTTTAACTAACTTTCAGACCATTAAAGAATTGAAAGTTAAGAAACACCTAAGATTCCTTTATATATATTATATTAACATATGTGTTAATATATAATAAATATCATTATAATATTTAAATATTATATGATATAAATATTTATAATTTATATAAAGTAATATAGTATATATCAATATTTATAATTATAATTATAAAGTAACATATTATAATTATATTTATAATATATAAAAATATAATTATAATTATATATTCTATTATTTATTTGTTATTATATTTACAATTATTATCTTTTAATTTATCATAATTATGTTGATATCTATATCATATTTATTATTTATTATATGTTAATAATTACCTTATTATTTATATGATTATTATCATATTATAATCAATTTAGTTAGTTATTAATAGTTTATACTTTAGAATCTGTTATTTACTATAGAGATTGTTCGTTGTTGATTGAGATGACCCAATCAACAATGCCAAAGGTCCAAAGGAATGCAAACACCGACATTGTAGATCTAAGCAGAGGAAGAACTGTGAGGTAATCCACCAAGTTGGTACAAACCATGCTCAACTACTCCCCTTCGAACTGGAAGCTAGGTTTGACGATCCTTAGTCACACAACCATGATTATCAAATTCAACATTCAATGAATTATCATTGCATAAATGATATATGGACGTCAAATTCTTTTTAATGGATGGAACTACCAGCACATTATTAAGTAAAGCATTACCACCATTTGTAGGAAGAGAAGTCAATCCAATATGTGTAATGGGAAGTAGAGCCCTATTTCCAACAACAAGCGTTTCAGTACTAGTGTAAGTAGTGCTCACTGATAAATTCACAATCTCATTTGTTACATGATGGGTTACCTTGGAATCTAGGTACCATAGCTGATTGTCTACAAGTTCATCACCCTTATATACAACATTAGCATTAAGAGCATTAGTAGAATTAGGAAAAGTGCGAGCGGGAGTAAAGCTTTCCAAATCTATTTGTTTAAAGCAATTTATGGTAGAGTGTCCTATTTTAGTGTAGATCTAACGTTGAATGTGATTGTTGGAGTTGGATCTACCATTTCCATGACCAGATGATCTCCCATTTCCATGACCTCCATGAGAGCCACTTGAATGACTAGATACAACATAATTAACAGTCGAAGATGATGAAGAGTGATACCTTGACAGTCGTAATTCATGATTAAGCAACATTCCTTGAAGATCTAACAAAGACAGTGTAGAAGCTTGAGTAGTGAGGTTGACAATGATTACCTCATATTCAGGTCCAAGCTCTCCCAATATGTGAAACTCTTCATCTAAAATTGCAAAAACCTAAAACAACAAGTCCATCTACCATAGAGGATGCATGAGAGATATAATCCAGCATTGATTTGTTTCCCTTTTTCATGGTTTGAAGTTCAAATTTCAATTGAGACTGTGAAGCATATAAATACTTCAAAGCATTCCAAACACCAACAACTGTAGTCTAATTAACCACCTAACTTAACACAGATGGAGTGTGTGAGCTAAACATCTAGCTCAAAATTAATTGATCTTAACATTGCCATGAAGTAGCATCAACACTATTAGGACATGGGAATGTTCCATCAACAAATCCCATGAGATTGTAGACCCTCAAAAGAGCCATGAAGGAAGCATGCCATAAGACATAGTTGCTCCAATCTAGTTTAATAGAAATGGAACTTTGAATGTTAACCGAACTTGAAGGAAGAATAGAAGTAGTAAGATCAAAGGTTACAAGAGGAGTAAAAGAACTTGAAGAGCCTATTGACATGTTGTCCGAGAATGAGCAACATCTGCTTTGATACCAAGTTGAGGAACTAAATTGAAGACGAAGATATAAACAAGCACCAACGAGAAGAGTGCAAGGAGGAAGACACTAAAAATCTGTGTATATTATATTTATGAAGAAGAAGAATACAAAGGATATTTATACCCAAAGCAAGATTACATGAATAACTTGTACTTTGACAAGAACCTAGAATCATACAAATAAGGGTGTGTGTGCACATCCAAAGGTTATACCACGGTTCTAATCATACCTCCTCTAAATGGGGGTCATGAATTTCTTGTTATGTACATAAACATTCATGACACCAAAGTCTAAATAAGCCTGCTCGTTGATAATTCAGCAGGTGCACGTGCACTACAGGAGACCACCACCACCACCACCACCATGGATCGGCTCGCATTTACCGCCTGATCACACATCGGAGTTCAGGTCGGCATTTCGTCGAACACTTCATCAGCGCAACGACGTTTCTAACCAGAGCACACCGACCGCGTTTTGGAATCCACCTCGGACGCCACATTGACGACATTCAAGCAATCGATATATTCACAGACACTCGACAACAACAGACCACTTCATTTCTTTAAGCAAACGTAGTCTGAGGAGTTGCTTTTCATCTGCTCTCTTCCAACGTCGTCTTTCTCTTCTTCCTTCAATGGTATCTAGAGTAGTGATTTCAGCAATGCTCCATGCGAGCATCATTTCTGTGTTGTTTCAAAAACTGCTCCGACTTGATTCCCAACTGTGTGGCGACCATGACGATATGCTGATGCTCTTGCCCATTCCAAACAGAAAGCTACCTAAGAATCATGACGATGATGCCATTGATATGATCTAGGACACTTGGAGACATTATAATTAGATGGTTATCCTTACCAAAGCATTTTTAACAACGACGAGGGTCTAAAATTAGCAAGGAGGATCAAAAAACGATATAAGACGTAACCATATAAGGGTAGCAAGGCAACGTAAAAGGCAAAGTACAACTAGAAGCAATGAGCAAGGGTGCATTGACGATCATATTCTCTTCTTTCACACATACTTTGAAATTCTTATCCGTTCTTCTGGTTTACTCCATATCACTTAACAATTCACATGCACATCATACATATTCTTCTTAATTTATTCTTAAATTAAACTAAAGTGACAGTTCCATTTCTCTCCTCTTCTCTTCTCTTGCTCGGAGTGGGAAGGTGACCATTTACCACCCTTACAGTAGTGTAATCTTCTATTTTTATTAAATTCCAGATTGAATGCAAATTCTAATAAACACGTAACAAATAAAGAACCTACTCGACTTAAGAAACATCAAGCATATGCAACATAGGCGGAATTAGACTTCAAGACAAAATTTTGCATATAACTATTTTTCTTCGATACTTAAATGAAATTGACCACCACCTACCGCGCGGAAGAAGAATGAATGTGCATAAATATCGAATCTAAATCTAGATTTGCTATAAAATTATTAGAGTTGTTCAAAAGCTTATTAAAGTTTAATTTTCTGGCTTCTACTAGTTAATCTGCAGATGATATTTTCAATATAAATAATCTTACCATGCGAACTCTCAACTACTTCATTAGAATCCAAAAGTGTTTATTTCCGTGATTGGGAAAATTTTATGTAAATTAAACACAATATTTCAGTTGACCGAGAACAGTTAATAATATTCGTCTTTTCTACTGAAATTCGAATTCGCGTAAATACAAACTTTAACCACCACAAATACAATGAAAAAAAGACTTGGTTACATATGTACGTTGCAAGTCCTTTTCATAGTTAATTGAGAAATATCACGTATGAAACAAATTTTCACACCTCTTCACGCCTACCATTCAACTCATCATTAATTAATTTTATTTTTTAAGACACATGGGTTCTTTCTTAAGATCTTTATTTAGATGGTAAATGCTAGCTTATTTATCAAAAAATGTAATGAATTAATAAACTATCTAATTCAAAAACTCGTAATCACTGGTGATAGGTTTATTTTCCTCAACTCCCGTACTTATGTCAAGTTTATAAATAAATAGTGACATAAATATCATTAATATCTTTTTACCAATGAGAATTGATAATAATATAAATACAATGTTAATATTCACGAAGAAAATCATACAATTTGATGATGTTTGTTTCCTTCTTTCTTCGAGAAGTTTATGAGATGTAAGTTGACCAATATTTATATGTGTAACAAACATAGTTCCTAATTGATTACGACGTCAGTATTGACGATAACGAATTGATAATATAAAATTAAAAAAATTGAATGAAAGTTCCAAAAGTTAAGAAGAAGATTTGTTGATACAAATAAAAGAAGCTTCTTCATAATAATATTTATGAAAAATTTTGGAAAAGTTATAAATAATTTCAAATTATCTTTTTATATTTATTATTCTTCTCATTATAAACAAAATTTAATTACTATTAAAACCTTCATTTATTTACATTAATTCTCTTGTAATGATATTAATTTCTTACCAGAGTTTCCTTTTACTTTCTAAATCATCTCCCTTTCTTTTCATTAAGGATTTGTTTGTGTACCATAAACGATTGAAAAGAAAATGATGAGAAAATCTAAAGATAATGGAGAATGAAAATAACAAGAAATAACATTTCCGTAACGATGTTTGTGCATTTATTAGAAATGGTGGAAAATTGAAGTTTAGGTGTTAAATTGAAAAAAAAATAAAAATGTAGTATTCTATCTAAATATTAATTAATATAATTAACATCAAATTTCATAGATAATTATAAAAATAATTATTATATATTGTATGTAGATTATTTTAAATTTTATTTTTTAAAATAAATTGTAAAATGTAAGATTTACATGCTATAAAAGAGATTTCATAAAAGATAGATATAACTTGTTGATAAATAGTACAAAATTCCTAAAACATTGTTTAATACGACACAACATCTTCTTTTTACAAAACGTTCAGCTAAACATGTCTAACGGGTCAAGTCGCTAAGAGCTAGCTCGATGCAACCCATTTGTTAATTGCAACGTTCAATCGTTGCAGTTATTGCAACGTTTGACTGAATGTTGTAATAAATGTTATGTAAAATAATTAAATATAATAAAAATATATAAATAATATAATAAATATATATATAACTAAAAAATGTGATAAAACATATATAGAGTAATAATAATAATAATAATAAATATATATTATTACAACTTTAATATTTATTTTTTTGAGTAAATGTTATGTAAAAATATATATATAACTAAAACCAAAGACTTCCAACATAAAAAATATAATTAGATGCTTGGATTAAAAAATAAATGTAAAAAAATAATAAATGTTTGAATGGATACTTGAAAAAATATTAATTAATGTATATTTATTTTAGTATACTTAAAATTATAATCGAAATTATATTTATTATAATCAAAATTTATTTATTTATTTATTTTTTATAAAATTTGCAATATTCGATTTAATCGATCAAACATTGCAATGTTTGATTTTTGAACGTTGCTGCATGGGCTAGGCCTAGCTCGACATGCGAGCCAGGCCTAAAAATAAAAAAACAAATAAAAATTGCGGTTCGGCCCAGCCTGGCCCCTAGTTCATATGGGCTTACACTTTTTAGGTCGAGCTAATCTAACCTAATCCACATTGACATGTTTACATTCCATTATATATTATATTTATGCCACATAAATAATATAATTTTTTCACGCATATTGTCAGCTACTTTTTTCTTCTATTCAATACTTAATTTACTACTATAGCATATTTCTTTTTCTCTTTCAATAATGATAGAAACTTCAACAGCTTTCTCAACATCTAATTTAACTAATTCATCTTCAAGAAATTTATTCTAGATGTTTTTCTTATGAAGTTGTGAAGTAGAAAATATGTTAAAATAATTTTCACTTATATTTTAAATGGAAATAACATGTACCTCTACAATATTGCAAAACAATACTTTATCATTGTAAATATGTATTTTATTACTTTCCTCAATTGTAAATACTTATAATTAAAATTCTCTACAATACTTGTAAGAAAAGATTTGTTGATACAAATAAAAGAAGCTTCTTCATAATAATATTTATGAAAATTTTTAGAAAAGTTATAAATAGCTACAAAGCATTTTTTATATTTAATTATTCTTTTTATCATAAACAAAAATTAATTATTGTTAAATTCTTCATTCATTTACATTAACTCTCTTGTAATGATATTAATTTCTTACCATATTTTCTCACTACTTTGTAGATCATTTCTAATTAAGAACAGTGATCAAGCACACCTTTGATATTGTAAAGTATTATTGTACTATTTTATAAGAACATACGTTATATCTATTTGAAATATAAGTTAAGATGGTCATTGTTTATTTCTTACTTCATAATTTTATACATAAAGGTGATAAAAACAAATTTACTAGAAGATCTAAAAAAATGAATTAACTAAATTTGATCTTGAAAATAAAAATATTGAAGTTGTTGTAGTGGAGCATTCACAAATGAATGGTACTTTAAAAATGACATAAAAAAAGTAAATTAAATGCATGATGTCATTATAATAACTATGCGAGATAGATGTTAGTTTTAAATTATTTCAAATGTAAGAGTTTGTATTATGTTATCTTTAACTAAATGTTTGAATTTTTTATGTTGAGGACTTCTATTCAATAATTATTATTTATGTCATTATTGATAGATAGATAAATAAATAAGTACAATGAATAAAAGAAAATAAAGAGAATGAATACCAAAAATGAAAACAAAAATATTATAAAGAAAAGAAATAAAAATAAGTAACTAATAATTATTGAAGTACTTTGATTTATTTTCATGTCCAAAATAATTCAATTCCTGACGTTGACGAGATATGCTACTTGTTATTCGTTAGTTGAAGTTTCTTCCATTATATACAAATGAAAATGAAAGAGGCTTCCTCTATTTTAAGTAAATTATCATAAATTTTGGATAAAACAACAAATTTTTTCTCATATTTTAAATACTCTTTTCTTCCTAATCAGTTTTTACTTCTCGAAAGCTTGAAATTTTCAATGAACTCTTCAAAAGAAAGTGTACCAAGATTCTGAGGTAGGCAACGGAGAATCATACAAACTTGATCGATATGATAATATCACTTTCCAAACTATCATAATTTCAACAAAGTGAAAAAACATTTCATATTTGAAAAGTAATAAATCAAATTTATTTAATTTTCTTGACATGGGCCTTTTTCCTTACGAGTTCCCCCAAGATTACACCACATGTTGCAAATTAAGGAGCAAGTAGATGTTAAACTTGTTATTTACTATATTTGAAAACCTAACAACAATCAGCATCTATTTCTTATGATTAAATCAAAGTCACATTTAACCATTCGGCAATCAAAAACGCATCTCAACCTTCATTTAATTTCATCAAAACCTATAAAACATAATAAGTTGTAATAGTTCACCTTTTGAATAGAACAATGGCAAAGTAAAAGTATGCATGCTTCTCCATTCACTCCCTTGGAAAAATCAAAATAAAACTCAATTTGGCTTCTAATAGATACAGTAGGAACAATGCGAGACATGTTGAAATAACAACAATACTAAAAGATGGACATGTTTTGAATAACAAAATAATCGATATATTTGTTGAAGAAACCTAACACCATTGATAGATCTCAAAAGTAAGAACAATATAATAATAACAGCATTCGTTGAATCGAAAGAGGATGATTAAATTAAATTGTGTATTTATGTACTTTGTCTATGGTGCTCACAAGAATATCAAATGTTGATCATTCATTCAAAACTATGAATGTCCAAATTGCATACCAGTAACTACAAGGTGTTAATTATTTCTTCATAAGGTAAACAAGAATACGATGAAATCTTTCCATATATGTATGTTTCTTCGTCGGTCATGCACGTAATTGTGCCGCGCGGCTGGCGCAATGCATGTCTAACGAAGGATCCCCACGAACAGTGGAAATCACGGCGCAAAGTCATGAAATCCACCGTTCACGGGAGGAATTAAAATATCACAAGTCGTTAACACATGATTTTTTTTTTTTCCAACACTCACTCTTGGGGTGAAAAGACCATCGTAGCCTTGATCGGACGGTTCAGTAGACGTTTACAAAATCTCTTCTTCGTTGGTTGAAGACTCAAAGCTTCGGAGGGGCAGACCCTGCGTTGTCGCTGTCCAGCGTCGAGCGTCGAGCGTCGAGCGTCATCGCCATCCAACATCGATCTACGACACGTCGTCGCCGTCCAACGTAAAACCTGCATCGCTGTCCAACGAGGAAGACAACATAGCGTACCTCACTCGCCGATCCCGTTGTCATCTATATTGGCATGCATTTACTACTTGACTATTTGATAACAAATATTACTGTTTGCACCTTGACCACAGATGGAATTTTGAATTAACGGCTTGCACTCCGACAAACAAGGAAAAGGAAAACTGCATTAACTCTTGCTGAAACAACTGAAATCCTTAAATATCAAGTGCATGAATATTCAAGCTGCATAAAAACAGGTAATTATACTAGTACAAAATTAAAAGCATAATAATAGAGACGACGGTAGGTAGGCATTTTTCATTTGTGAATAAGGTTTTTGTTAAACTCCCAGTGGTTCGGCAACCCAGTTCCAGTGTGACTGGAATACTTATCTGTCGAACTGCCTCTTACTGGAATCACAGTCTTATCAAACTATATACTAAAGGATCTATTACAACAATAATATTAAATCCTAAAACATCAATGCAGAAATTGAAATATTGATGCTAGTTTTCTCCGTTTTAAGTTTATATACAAAAAGTACGGTGAATCGCAAGGATCATCCATAATGTCTAGCTTTCTTAGGGAAGTGCTGTGATCGGTAATATTTCTTTCACGTCAAAATCCATTCTCATACTTATCTATTGCATAAGCATCTGTTTGCTTAATAACCGAGCATTGTTTAAATTCACCAGATTCAATTGCAATGCCTTTTAGGATGAATAAACCAAAACAAGTTAGACGATTTTCACAAATTAAATGACGAAGAAAAAAAGCAAGGGGCGGAAGTCTTATGTAATCTATTCCAATGTGTTGATCAACTTACGCAATCTTCCGTACAAGTAATTCATAACGTTGGGGATGATACACCGGAAACAATGTTATAAGGAACATGTTGAAGGGTTATGGAAGAGTATGTTTTAACACATGTAGAATGACATCAGACACATTTATCAAAAATGTTCTTGCCATACGTGACTTCCAAATGTAATTTATTTTTGCTTCAATTAAATAGGAAGGTGTAACTCATGACTCCAAAGCTTTTAGGCATGCATTATTCGATCCTAGACATAAATTCCCATTGCCCCGCACAGGTAGTTGCACTTTAATTACATGTTAATAACCTACGCACCATCTACTATAATGGAATTAATTAAAATTTATTATATTTGTAAGCAAGTATTATATAGTAGGTTTTACTTATCCTGATGTACATAGATTTCTTACACTGTACAAGACTGAGAGATATCATGTATCTCAATTTTGTTGTTCAAAACCTAGAGGGGTAAAAGAAAATTTCAACTACTTACATTCTAACTTGTGAAATATCATTAAACGTACTTATGGTATTTTGAAGAAAAGATGGATTGTTCTTAACTTAATGCTCCTACGTAATTATCCTACGCAAGTACAGAAGGTAATAGCTTATATGATATTGTACAATTTCATTATTGATTAGAGGTATGAAATAGATGTACAAACTTTGAATGAAGAAGAAGGCAACATCAACATATAAGATGCAGTTGAATAGGAGGAAGACAATGAAAATACATCATTTGCTAATGACAATTACATAGCGCAATTTCATGACAACATTCAGGATGAAATAATGGCATATAAATTTGTAATAATTTAGGTGTACTTAATGTATTTTTGATATTCAAAATATACTATGTAGACTTCAATATGAAATAGCTTTGTAATGCTTCTCCTAGTGTATTCTCCTTTTCTTTTATAGCTTGATTGCACAATCTTTATGCATATGGTATTTTGTTTCAATTAATTAATTGATTATTGTTATTGAATGATTCTTGTTTTAAGGAGGTTATTGCTATTGATTTATGGACTTGCTTTTCTATCTTTTATGGTCGTTTGCACAATTGATATTGTTGATTTTATCTTTTTCAAAGAGATGGATAGTCAAAAGATATTCATGGACATGTTGACTAGATTGGATGATATACCCCCAAATAACAACAGTGAGGCCGAAGGAGAATCAAATAAAGGGAAATTGCCAATACCCATAGGAAGAGCAAATTGGGATAATGAATTGGTATCTCATTTCTTGGATATGTGTATCAAGTTAGCTAATGCAAGGTATAAGCCAAGTAATCACTTGACAATGAAGGGATATGTATTACTAGAGAGTAAAATACTTAAGTGCGCAAAATATCGAATTACATGTACACAATTGAAGAACAAGTACAATAAATTAAGGAAAATTTGACAAATATGAAAGACTTTAAAGGTTCAAACAAATATGGGTAAAGATCCTATATGTAAGACATGAAAATAAGTCAATGTTGATTGGTGGAAGAATTTCAAAACTATATATTAGAGTTTGTTTGTGTACTTAGAATTTGAATTCCGTAGAATTTGAATTTTATAGAATTTGATAGAAAGAATTCAAAATCTAGGTGTTTGTGTACATTCAGGAATTTGACTTGAAGGCGCAGGTGAGCACGAGGGCAAGTGTCGAGGGTGTAGTTGAGCACGAGGGCACAAGCAAGTGCAAAGGCGAGCGCGCAATGCATGTGAGGGTGAGTGTCAAGGGTGCAGGGGGCGAGGCCAAGCACGAGGGGGCGAGGCTAAGTAGGAGGGTGAGCATTGAGCAGTCTGTCGAAAAATGAATTCCCAACCCTCTGTCGAAAAATGAATTCCCAACCTTTTTAGGTTGGGAATTCATTTTCCTAACCTTTACATATGATTGGAATTCAAATTTGAATTCCAAATGGCACAAACACCTCATGACTTGGAATCTGACGGAAAAAATTTTCAATTTCATCAGATTACGAGTTCACAAATTCTTCCTTAGTTACATACTATTTAATATTTATTAACATCCATTTCGAATGCATATTTTTGCAAATTTGTTATCTTTGTAATGTGAGCCACAATGTGATAAATTTGAAATAAAGGAATAAAATTTACAAACAAATTATCCAAGTTATTTGATAGGAGTATTGCTACCAAAGAATGTTGTTTCATCTTAGAGTCATCAACAAATCCAAACATACATCAAACTCCTAAGCATTTTGACTCATCAAATTCAAGTATTAACGAAGAGTTCAACCTAAAAGTACATTCTCATACAAGATTAAATACACAGGGTCTACAAAAGTGATTGACCACGACAGATGCATCAACATCCAATATATATGGAGGTACCATAAGAAGGAAGAGACTAAGGGGGGGTTAGTGCCTGACGGAATTCAACTGATGGAAAGGAAAATTATTGAATTCGGTCAAAATGCTGTTAGTGTGCATTATACTTGACGCAAAGGAAAGTCGGATTTTACCGTTGTATAAAATCCAAAAATTTCCTTTACCGTCAGAAAATTTCCGACGACCCCATTGAGAAAATTTTCCTCACTCCTCTCTCGCGAAACCCTCAACCGAGACTTCTCTCGCGACGTCTACCTGTAGATTCGCCTACGAAAGCTTCTCTCCTTCTCGCGCCTGCGCCGGTAGTGGCCCGGTCTCGCGTCTTCTCTAGACTCCTCTTCGCGCTGGTCCCTGCTCCCTCTGGCCTGCGATCGGCTCGCTTCGCCCCCTAGCACCTTCTTCTTTGTGTCGATCCCCTATCGTCTTCCTCGCTCGCGTTGGACCCTGACTACCGCCCATCACATCCTCTACATCATCGGTCCGTTCTTACCAGGTTCGATGCATTGCCCAATCTATTCCAATAACTGAGTTTTTCGATTTCGCGGTTTCGCCTTTTCTGGCGAAAAAATTTTTCGATAGGGGGCGAAGCTTTTCTTACTTCGCGACGTTTGCCCGCCGATTCGCCGTGTGCATTTCCCCTGAAATGTCGTCCTCGCGATCGAACCCTCGTAAAGCTTCTCTCGGCCTGGTGGAGTTTGGGCTTGCATCAGATGTCCTAGGTAGCATTTTAGAGATCATAAAGTCAGAGCAAGGCGATGCTGTTCTAGAGCACATAAAGTTAAGCTCAAGCCTGCGATTGGAAGATTTCCGGCCACCACATGGCACTAAATCCAAGAAACTGGACGCGTTTCTTTAGGTGTTGAATGCCACCTGAATGCTTTGATAATGGTGTTTGATCTCCGGTGCCTGGGTTTGTTTTTTCGATACCATTGGCTTTCCATGGTATATCATCATGCATCAACGCTGATCATACATAACCTTCTACGATTTTATCACATTAATCAGGGGCTGGCATTCTTCCTTCAAGTTTTAAAGGGGGTTGCATTACCAAAGTAAAATTTAGGCATTAGTCGTAAATATAATATGCCAAGTATTGTTTTTAATAAATCCATCATTTAGGACTTTCCTTATTAACCCTCATTAACACTAGATTACATAGAAAACATTTTCTTTATTAAACACTTTGATAATAATTTCTTTTTATTTGTTTTGAAAGAGAAACAAATTATAACCCATATGTGCCTTGGGTTTACCTAAATAAACTGGTTTCAGCCAAGTCTCTACATGATTAGACGCATTAAGGACCATTGTGAGGCAAACCTAAATGTGGTTTGGTACTTGAAAACTGTACTAACAAAGATATCTTATTTAACAAAAATCATAATTCTCAAGTGGTTGGGTCCATGTTGCAAATACCAGAAAATTTGCTAATGACGTTGCAATGTATTTTGGTCAGTCTTGTGTTTATTGGAGAAACCTAGAAGCAATACTCAATCTTTAGATCTTTTGTTCTAGTAGAATATAAGTTTATGATTTCTTTTACTTGTAAAATTGTGGTTGTCTTATCTATTGTCTGATGTAGATAGATATTAAAGTGACTTACCATCTATGCTATTCTACAAGACCGCACAACATTAACTTGCCCATCTAATCTACCATGAGAAGACAAAAATATATTGATTGTCTTATTTTGTCATTTATCATATTACTATAGGATCCGTTATTGTTGATTAACTAACACTTGTTTATGTATTACATTTTATTGATATCATATTCTTCTTTGCAATATGGTTGAGCAAGTCATCCTCTTTTAAAACTATAGGATCATTGCATCAAATGCTCCAAAGGTTATTATTTTGCTTTCATTTTCAATTATTGAGTAGATTGACAAAATATATTATGTTTTTGCAAATCTCATAATCTTCTGTCAAAGCAGTTAATTAATATTTGATCTTATGTAGTAAATGAGTATTTCTGATAGAGGACGGGGTAATGGAGGACGAACTTATATGACTTGGAATGTTGATGCAGATGCATTCTTTTTAGATATTTTATTAGAAGTATTAAATGAGGGAAACAAAAAGACCCAAGATGGAAAGATAAAAGGGAGCACTTGAGATGAAGTAGTTGAAAAATACAATAATAGAAGAAATGCATGTATTACAAAGAAGAATGTGGAAAGTCGCTTAAAGACATGGAGACAAATTTATCGTAACTACTCAAAAATTGCAAATTAGAGTGGATGGGGATGGAATTTCATACAAGGGTATACTGATATAGATGAAGAGATATGGAATGAGTTTATTAAGGTAAGATTTTTATTTACATACTTTAAGATTATCCCAATTGTATTGAATTTTTCTTAATATATATTGTAATTTTATATAGGCACATCTAGAGTGTGAAAGCTGCAAGGGAAAACCATGTTTGATTTATGAACAATTACAACTCATTTTTGAAGGTACTATGGCTAGTGGAAATATGTCTAGACAGGCAGAAGAAGTAGACATTGTACCAAACACTCAAGTTCCAAATACATTTACTCCAAACATTACACAAGATGGAATGGACCTCGATTCTGACATACCTCCTAGTTCAGGAGGAAGTGCACATGTTCCATTGGAGCAGAGGAAAAAGGAGAAGCGAGCACGCCCTCATGCAAAATCTCAACAAATGATAGCAGAAAGTTTGAAAGATACGTCACGAGCTTTTCTTACTTTGTGTGAACAAGATACTGTTAATGGTGAGGTACGTAATGAACAAATGAGAGAGATGGTTCACATACAAAAGGAGATGTTTGTATGTAAGAAGGAAATGTTTGCATGGAAGAAGGAAATGTTTGCATGGCAAAAGAAGTCTGAGTCTTTTTTAGATGAAGCTATTGCTTCAATATTTGAGATTGAAGATCTATCTATGACTGATCGATATAAAGCTACTCAATTATTCCAAAAGTAAGAAATCAATAAAATATTTCTATCAATTCTAAAAGAAATGCGACAAGGATGGTTGAAGTTTCACTTAGAAAAGATGGAAGACTAAAGATGATTTACATGTTTTTTTTTATATTAGATGTATGATGTAACTACTTTTTGTTTGGACAAGGAAATGTGGAATAATATTATTATTGATGTTTGTTTATCATATTTTATTATGTTCTATTAATTGTGGAATGATTTCATGTAATATGTTTATTTGTATTACAACCTTGTAATATGTTTGGACATGAAATTTTGTAGGTGACGATGAATTTTGAAGAGGATTTTGACGAACTAGTAAATACCACATTGATGTTATTTGAAGAAGAGGAAGAACATGCTAGAAGAAGGCGAAGACGTTTACTTGCTTTTTGAAATATTTTAGCAGGGATTGCAAGTACATTAACTTTGTTTTCAAGTACAAGTCGTATTTATAGTAAAGAATGTGCAGATTATATAAGAAGATTACTAGATCCTTCTTTATCACATCAAGTTTACAATTGTCGAAAGATTTATAGAATGAGTCAAAGTGTTTTCAAGGGTTTTTGTGAATTAATGAGAAGGGAAGAAGTGCTGAAAGATACCAACAATATCAGTGTAGAAGAGAAGTTTGCCATGTTCCTTGTGACAGTTGGGCAAAATCAAAAGTATGGAGTAACTACAGAACGATTTAGTCGATCAAGTTGGACAGTTAGTAAATACTTTAATGAAGTGTTGAATGCTGTATTACGACTAAATCATGTTTTTCTAGCAAGACCTTCATTTGAAACACCAAGTCGAATTCGTCAAGACTCAAATGTGTACCCATATTTTAAGGTACATTTTCACACCTTTGGTGTTTCCTTATCTTTAATGTTATTTTAGTCAATATCAAAATAAAAGTGCATGTTTATAGGATTGTATTGGAGCTATTGATGGTACACATATCAAAGCAACTATTTATGGACAAGAAACAACAAGATTTAGGAACAGGAAAGGTGAATTATCTCAAAATGTAATGGCAGCATGTAATTTTGATATGGAATTTACATATATTTTAGCTGGTTGGGAAGGATCAACTGTTGATGCTCGTATTCTCCAAGATGCAGTTACTAGACCTAATGGTTTTCAAGTTCCACCAAGTAAATGTGTATTCCACTTCTACAAGTTATGAAGACATCACCATACTAATATTTTTTTTATACAGGTAAGTTTTACTTAGTTGATGCTGGATATCCAAATCGACCAGAATATATTTGTCCATATCGAGCTGTAAGATACCATCTATCTGATTATGTTAATGATAGAGTTCCTCGTAATGCTGTAGAAAATTTCAACTACAGACATTCACAACTGAGAACAGTCATTGAGCGTACATTTGGAGTTGTGAAACATCGATTTTCAATATTACGTGGTCAAATGCCATATCCATATGAAACACAAGTAAAGATTGTCATCGCATGTTTTTTGCTTCATAATTTTATTCGTAAGACTGATAAGGAAGATTTACTTAAGGACCTGCTAGATGAGTTGGAAGAGTTAAATATTATTGATGACATACAACCAATGGGAGAAATACATATAGAAATCAATGCCTAGGTTCGAATGACTCAAGAACAAAGAAAATAAATGGCAGATAAGATGCAAGAAGATATGATGATGGCAATGTGGGATGGAAGAACTAGATGATATTATTTCGTATTGTAATATTTCAATTAAGATGTATTTGTATTTTTTGAATATTAGTTGTAATAAACTTTTGTCAGAATTTCCATCAGAATTTTCCGTACTGCACTAAACATCTCTCAAAATTTTCATTTTCATTTCCGTTACAAATTTTTCATTTCCTTTTCGTCAAAATTTTTCTTTTCCTTTTCGTCAAAATTTTCCGTCATGCACTAACACGCCTTAAAAGACGTTAACAACTTTAAAATTAATGCAGTCGATACTTATTTTCAATCCTTGAATGAAAATCCTATGCAACCTGAGCATATTGCAAAATGCATTAAAATACTGAATAGAGATGATATTCCTATTGGTAGTGACCTTTAGTCTATTACTTTGTTAAATTTTGAGAAAGATGAAGGACGAAAGATATTTCCAGTATCGAAAGATTCAACGCAAAGAATGTTATGGTTAGAGAGGCGTGAACAAGTATGGTAACACAATGGCATCTATTAGTCAGTTTAATGACGCATTATTTTCAAGTACAGAATTAAGTAACATTATTGTTACTAATTTCTCTATTAGCATTACTAATGTTGTTGTAATGGCTTGATTGTTAGTACTTCTTCCATTAATATTAATGTTGCAATTTTCTTAAAACAGATTTGAGTTCTTCTTGAATGTAATTCCCACTTTCAATATGTTATCAATTGTGTTCAAATTATTTTTGAAGTTTTGCACTGGAGTTAATTGTGGAGTATTGTGAAATCATTAGGTTCATCCTTTACTGTAAAATAGATTATCTGCAGATTAGTGTGGCCACTACTCTGTGAATTTTTGAGCTTTTGATTGCTTTCAATTGTTCAGTCAATTATCTTCCCGATGCTTTGATTTCAGTCTCTTAAATTGCTCAGTATTATTATATTAATATATGTAAATATATATATAAATTGTTTGGTGAAATCAAGTAAAGATAATATATGTATTATTAGTAGTTAATGATTGTATTATTAATTATGTAATATACGTAATACATTATATATATATATACGTAAGACATTCATATACATAACATATATACGTATTAATATATTATTATATTAATAGGTATTACATATATATGTAATATATTAATTAATAAAATATATGTTATATATATGTAATATATATAAATTGTTCGATGAAACCGATCAAACTGAATACTTTGTTTGGTGAAATCGAATACTAGATTTTTTTCGTTACAGTAATATATATATACATACATATAAATATAAATATATGCATTATTAAGATTACTAAAATTATTGCATATATTACTATTAATATTAATTATTAAGATATGTAATATATATAAGTATTAATATATTATTATATTAATACGTATTAATTATATACGTAATATATTAATTAACATAATGTATGTTATTTACACGTAATATATATAAATTATTTGATTTCTCTGAACAGTACATTTTTTTATAGTAATATATACATATACATATTAAAATTAATACACATATGATTAAGATTACTAACATCATTTCGTATGTTAGTATTGGTAATTAATTACTTTAGTATTAATTATTAATATACGTAATAAGTTATATATATATATATGTAAGATATTCATATGCATAATATATTAATATATGTTATATATATGTAATATATAGATAATATATAAAATTTCGAATAAAGTTAAAAAAATTAAAACTGTTATCAAACACTATCTCCGATTTATTATTATTTTCTAATTCACAACTACGATACTACTCTTTTAATTCCAGGTATCATGTTCCATACTTTTTCTGATAATTAGTTGTATTTTTAGCTAATTTTATTTCTAATAATTAAGTACATGATTAATCATACCGAGCTTCGTCCCTTCCACACCGTATAAATTCCCATCGAATGCAAACCCACGCGCAAGAGGGAACATGGCGATCTCGGCAGGACTGGACAACGACGGCGTCGGAGACGGAGCTGCCGAGCCTCTGATCCCCGGGCTACCGGACGAGATTGCCGAATACTGCCTGCTACGTCTTCCGTTCCCCCACCAGTCACAAGCCCGTTCCGTCTCTTCCGCCTGGAACCGCACGATCTCCGATCCATCCTTCCTCCTCGCTAGAAAGGCCCTCCGGCTCTCCCAACCCCACCTCTTCGTCCTCGCCTTCCACCGCTTCACTTCCCACCTCCAATGTCTCTCTTTCGACCCCAGATCCCTCCGCTGGCACTCCCTCCCTCCTCTTCCCTTCCAGGACCCCTCCCACCCGCCATCCGCTTTCGCCTGCTCCTCAATCGCCAGCAAGGGTGAGATGTTCGTTATCGGAGGATTGAGGACCGACACGCACACCCCTCTGACCACCAACTACTCTTACAAGGTCGCAACGAACTCGTGGTCGATCGAGGCCCCAATGAGGACCCCGCGGTCGCACTTCGCCGCGGGATGCATCGATGGGAAGATCTTCGTAGTGGGAGGAGACCACGGATTGGGGTTCGGACCGTCGAGGGTAGACTGCTACGACGCAGCGGAGAGAAAGTGGGAGGAATCGAGGGCGGCGATGTTGGGGAGGTCATTGACGAAGTACGACATGGCGGTGGTCGGAGGGAGGATGTACGTGACAGAGGGGTGGACTTGGCCCTTCGACGTCTCACCACGAGGGGGCGTGTACGACGCTGAGAGGGATGAATGGGAGGAGATGAGTGAAGGGATGAGGGAGGGGTGGACAGGGAGCAGCGTCGTGTTTGGGCAGAGGCTGTTCGTCATATCTGAGTGCGGTGATCGGAAGGTCAAGGTATACGATGACAATAGGGACGCGTGGCGGTGCCTGGTCGGGCCCGGCATGCCGGAAGAGGTTGGGAAGCCGTTCACGGTAGCTGGGGTTGAGGGGAGGATATACGTCGTGTCGGCAGGGTTGGACGTGGCAATGGGGAAGGTAGAGGAGGCCAACGGAGAGTGGTCAGTAGAGTGGGAGGTGGTGAAGGGTCCCATGGCCTTCAAGGACTTCTGTCCCTCAGATTCTCAGGTACTCTGCGTTTGAACTTTTTATGACTTTTCGGAGAAGCAGTTACCTTCGAAAGATTTTTTTGAGAAAAATGGGAGCTTCTGTTTGGGATTCATGGCACCTGCGGAGCTACTTTCCAGATATTTCTCAGAAGAAGCAGATTCCAGCAACAGCTCTCTTGTGCTTATATCCTGCTTTCGAAAGCCCAGCGATTTGAAGCGAAGGAAGTACAGGTGTTTGAAGACTATTCCCTTCCTCCGACGATCCTTCTTTGATGCTGATTTTTCTAAGAGCTGGATTTCTGCCTCTACTGGAAAGTTACTAATGGCAGAAATAAATCTGATTTCAGCTGTTAATTACATGGAATAATGGAGAGAAAAAACTATTGTGACATGATTCGATATGTAACTAATTTTTTTTATGATGGTAGTGTTTTTGCCTGGATTAAAATATGTAGTTCTTGTTGTGATACGCCCTTTCTTTCCTTGTTATCTAAATACTACATGTAAGTTATACAGGAGAGTCTGTGTCTTTGTTTCTAGAGAAATAATTGATTCCATCAGTTTAGTTTGGCCATTTGTTTTATCTACAGGAAAGATTGGTTTTTTGGTTCTGGAATGATTGATGAGTGTGGTTGCATGACAGTCTTGTAATAGTCGTTTATTCATTTTCTTTTATATCAAACAGATGAGACGAAGAAATTGAATAGATTATCTTGCAGATCTAAGGAAAGGAGGAAAGGGGATGTAGGATAGAAAGGAACTACTCCATTGTGTTGGGGCTGCCTCTCTTGCAGTGAGAGTAAGGTATTTTTTGTTAATGGTAATGATTTTAGTTAAATTTGAATTCAGTTCTTTCAATGGTGGCCCTAAAAATCCTAATTTCAGTTTTCAATCTTTGTCCATCGTCAAGAAATAAAAAACCTTTCCTTGGTTATCTGTGTAAGGCAATGAATACTGTGTCTTGCCCAACTGGTAGAACCCTAGTACCTAAAATTTTGGCGCCCTCTGCAGATGGTGATGATCTCTTGTTTTCTTAGGACAAACAGTTTCAAGTTTTTTGGGAACACACTTTCTACGTTTGAGCTTAAATCCAATACTCCTTAAAAAACTGATAGGGCTCAGCTTATAAAAATGATGTGGAATCATTGTCCTGTGTTTTCAAAACCGCCTTTGTAATTTTGTATTTACAAAAAAATTGCAAATAGCTACTTTTTAATAAACTAGTTGTAATCCCAATCACAATTCTAAATGCAATATTGGAAAAGTTGAAAATTAACTTATATAATCTTTGGATGATGTTCAATATCTTTAAAAATTTAAAATCATAATTGTAATACACTTCTCATGGCCACTTTTGATTTAAACACAAGGATATCACAGTAATGATTTTATGTTTTTAAGAATGGGAAAATAGGATTTTAGACGATTACAACTAAAAATATTATAGGTATTCATCCTATGATTTAGATATACTAACTTAAAATTTATCAACAATGAAAATTGTATCTAACATGTCTCTCTTTTGTAAATATTTGTTTTAAATATAATTTTCACTATTAATAGATTTTAAGTTGATACATCTAAATTATAAAATGAATACCTATAATATTTTTAATTATAAATGTCTGCAACAACATTGAACTCTTTCAAATATTTCTAATATAATATTATAGTTCAGAGTG
This sequence comes from Cymodocea nodosa, assembly GCA_036874045.1. NCBI lineage: Eukaryota > Viridiplantae > Streptophyta > Magnoliopsida > Alismatales > Cymodoceaceae > Cymodocea > Cymodocea nodosa. The sequence continues at coordinate 18,935,507 of CM072339.1, read as the reverse complement.
TACATAAGATATGGAAAAGCACTTTTGTTTTTATACTTCCTTGTTAAAGGCAATCTATCTATTACCAACAAACTCATTTTTGTAATCATTTATATTGGAGTTGGATGGTTTGAGTAAATGAATAGAATCGTGTGTCTATGGAAAACCGTGTAAATGACTCTTCTGATGTGTGTGTGTGCCTGCAGGCATGCCAACTCTCTGGATCAAGTGAGCAGATCTGTGAAAATGACTCAAATATTGTGGGCAGTGGATTTAGATTATGGTTCCAAGTCTGTTTTGGTTTCTGCTTAAGATTGATGGAATGTTTGAGTTGGATTCTTCGTGTGACTTGACTGCCCACTATAAAAAGTGACTTGGTGCTCTCTTCTTTTGGACCAAATCAATGAATTCACCCCCCTTTTGTCTCCATTACGAATCTATGCTGGATTACAAATCTATTTTGCCTTGCACCTGTGTTCATGTGATCACGTCATTATCCGATATTGACTTAATCTTTTTCTATTTTTAGGTATTCTTCGGTATGATAACAACAATAATTCAAGCTGTGGTCCTATTATGTAAAGTAAGTTACATGAATCCTTTTCTTTTGTGTATTTACATCTATAGTGATGTTTTTCATTAAATTAATAAATTTAAATATTTTCTTACAATTCTTTATGAGGTTATTTTACGCCTATTTCTACTCCTTTTAATTTCTTTTATGCTAATTAATTATTCTCTTTTAATTGGTGCATTATTTGTTCTTCCAAGGACTCTAAGGATATAACTAAACTACCTAAGTTGATTTTTTCTTATCTTATTTTCAGTTGATGTAACTCTTATTTTATTCTTAATAAAATCATTTTTTAGCTTATTCTTTATAATATTATCACTCATCCTTGTAAGCATACACATTTCAGAAATGTTAACTTTTACATGTAGACATACTTTACAAATCTGCATTTTCAGTTATAAAGTATAATTGAGTGAATAGCAATTTTATAGAATTTTTTTAATTTTAAGGGTATGTTCCTACACATGATACTCAAGAAGCATTTTTCTATTTAATCTTATAAATAACATTTTCTATAATTGTATTATTGTTATTTATTATAGATTCAAAGTATTTAAAAGTCTTCTTCCTTATGTATTTTTAATTACCTTCGTATGATTCTTAAGAAAGTGCATCCATTGCATCTCTTACGTAGTGTTTGGACCAAAGAAAATAATATTAGATATACAAAATTCTTACATTGAATATGTATGTCCTGATATAAAACCGCCCCATTGATCAAACCCCATTTCCAAGGTAAATTGGGGAGTTGTGGTTGTAAACATGGTCGGAAATATTTTTTAAGCTACCACTTGCAAACACCATATGTTCTTTGCACTTTGCAGAGCAAGTGGGATGAGGACTAAGTGGTTACTGTAGATTCATTTGTATTATCCCCATCCAGACAACAAGGCAAAGCTTCTGCTGAAGAAGAAGAGAAGGGCAAGGGGATCATCAACAATTCCAGACGAGTGACAGGAGCAATACAACAGTGGCAGCAGACTCCAGATTCATAATGAAGCCTGATTCAAGAAAGGATGGCAAATAGTTTCAGACTTGGAAGAAAAACCTTTCGCATGATGTGAGGAGTCTTGCGGTGCTGGTAGAGATGCTCACAACTCCGTTCAGATTCTTGCTTATCCATCCGTAAAAGGTAATAATCCTTCAGAAGAGTTCATCTCCCATGTAGAGCACAATTTTTTTTTGTTTAGCCCATAAGTAAATATTCAGAAATAATGGATCCCATGTGTGTGGATCTCAGGGACAGGGAGTTTGGAAGACTGCGAAGCTTTCATCATAGCAGGAATAAAGTGGTACCTGTGGGTGCAAACGATAGCATATCATTTCAGTTGCTTGGAAAATCTAATGTGCGAGCTCTGATCATGTGTCGCCCATGGATTCAATTATTATATTTAATTATTTGATATACAATGGCTTGGAAAGTTGGCAATTTATATGGGGCTATTGTCCACAACCGGACATGTCTTCGGGTAACGTAGCACAATCTTCGGTAGGCCCAAGCCAGTGCCCTCCTTGTAGTGTTCATCTCTCTTAAATAGATGCCATTCAAGTGTTTCTCTCGGATGGTTAAACTAACATAATTTGTCTCCCTTTTTCTAAATTTACCTGTATTTAAGGAAAACTTTAAAGATGATTCAGGAGAAATTTTTTATTATTTAAATACAAAATTGAATGTTACCCTTGTAATTCTAATTTACAAGTATTGATTTATCTACTTCGCTGTATGGGCTGAACACTTGGACCTATAAATGAAGGTATCCGTAATGCAAGTGTAACCAAGCCTAGGGAAGTTGTGTAGGGGCGGGCATGGTTTGAGATGATTTGATTTAGTAAAATTGTAAATCAAATCATATAAAATGGCTCGAACATTTTACAAATTGAACTATATCGACAAAACATATGTTTTAGTGAACAGATGCTAAGTACCCAATGCATGTTTGGTGCCTACGAGGTGACACTATTCAAACAGCAATTAATCAAAATCTTTTGGGAATTAGTAATTATGATCATTTTTATCGGTATTTGAATTCAAAACTTGTGTAGACACCCTACTTTTGAGGTTTTCCAAGTAAAGAAAAATGTTGACACCTTAATCACACCTCTTGTGTCAATTCTAGGTCGAAAGAGTAGCCCAACACCCTTCAAGAACATTGTAAGAATCATCTCAAACAAATCAATTAGCAAAACTCATGCATGGACACCTTTGTCGACTTCTCCATTGATGCTCACAATGATTTTCAATGACTACCAGCATTTTCTAACAAGACCTATGGTAGAATTGGCCCATTGCCATCGCCACCACCCCTTTGATGACCTTTTCCAACTAATTAATAGCAGAATTGACCCATCATTGTTCGCTCCACCACCTAGCACCACTCCTTTGGTAGTCACTCCTCCAATAATCTTACATGGGTAGAACTCGATCGTTTGATTCAAGATCAACAGATGGACCGAGTACCCCTTCACATTATAATCTAGGCTATTGATTTTAATCTACAAGATCCAACAGTTACAATTCATCTAACTTAAGTTAAACTAATCTTGACTTTGAGATCTCCATCCAATAGTCCAAATCATACCTTGTTCTAATGGTTCATATCATTCCAACTTAAATCTTGCAACCTAGATTTAATCAAACTCATCTTCTAATCTAAAACAAATCCTTATGCGATCAACATTACATCCTACCTATCCATCGATCCAATGATCCAAATTGATTTAATTAAACAGCCACAATCGAAGCCCCCATTTGCCCCCATCTTCTTTGGCAATAGCTTAGCCATTTGCTATCACACTTCGTCGTCGATGTCGCTATAACTCTCCCACGATACCTCACTTCCCTACCACTGCATTCGCTAATGCCTCACTTCCCTCATCACCTACATTGAAGGAGCACAAAACCTGTCAACATTGCTTCAACCCAAGCTCTACAAATGTTGTTGATGTTGTCATTTCACCTTCCCGACACACATCATCTCCCCCTCGACACTCACATTTGCTATTCACAATTAATGCTAATGTCACTCACTACTCACCTATCGATTCAACTCCTCTCTTGTAATCATCATTGCCAATGCCTCGATCTATAATAGTCACTTCTCAAGCCAATGATAATCACACACATTCAATGCTTGTCATTGTATGTCATCAATGTCAACACTTGTCTCCTATGTTCAATCACTCAACCCACCACTCAACCCACCTTGACACACCTATAAAAGTCTGCTTCGATCGTCCACTCGTGACACCAAAACATCTTGATCGACCTCTCCTTTGATCCTTTATATCCATAGATTCAAAAATCGATTGTGCAAGAGATAGGGAGATTCCTCTTTAGGCGCTTCCTCCATTGAGTCTTCGCCCACTCCACTGAAGTCTTCCATCGAGCCCTTGCAAGTTCCACCAAGCTTTGTTGTTGCCCTCACTAAAGCCTTCACTTGTTCTACCAAAGCATCCATTTGTTTCATTAAATCTTCCATCAAGGCCATCACCTCCATCGTTGAACCATCACTTGTGTCATCAGATCATCACCTCCATCATCGGAAAAGACCACCATTACCAATGAGTCCTACCAAAAGATCCTAAATAGGCTTAGTTGAAGGATGGAGATAGGCCCCATGTACAAATGAAGGAACTATTTCATAGATTTCTAGTTCTTTTCATCTTGTGTCTGTTAGCCTACTTTCTTTTGGACCATTTAACCTAACCTCTTATTCTATGTTATACTCGTAAATGCATCTGCATCCAATACATACAAATACTAACACCTATTAAGCATCTAAGAGACTAACCATTGATTAGGCTTGTAGAATGTTTAACATTTTCTTCACACATAATTGAAAAACTTAACTAGAACTCTTTAATTAGGCTAACTAACCTTACTCTCCTTTTTCAAGGTATGGATGTCATTTGCATATATCACATTGCATTGTACCATAGAGTTTTTCTAATTTATTTTTCCAATAGACTAGATAGTGACTTATTTTCTCCAATATGCAAGAGAATCATTCCCAAGCATCCAAACCCCAAGATGTTAGTCAATTCACTCTGTCGATACAATGTCATAACTTGTAATCATGTTCTCATTTGTTTTTAATTATCAAAAGTTGTAATAAGAAATGTCCTTTAAGTCTTTAAAAACCTATCAATTGTAAGAAGAGAGGAGCTCTTTGGACAATCAAGTCTTGGACGAAGAATTTACCTCCTCCATCTTCCTTGTTTATCCTTCTTTGAATCCTCTTAATTTTGTATATCTAATTGTATTCAATAAAAATTAGTTCTTTCTTCCACCTTCTCCACTATTGCAGTTGTTATCTTGCTATTATCTTTGTCATCTCACCCCAATCTCCTCCACCACCTCCTCTTAGCCATTGCTAGCATTTTTTTAAAGCTATTTATAGTTTATGATATCAAGATTAATGGATTTTTAATGGATTGCTATTAATGAAATCTCACCATGGAGTTTCATGGCCTTTCAAGAAGAATATTCATGTTCATTGTCGAATTATTAACTTTGATTTCAACTTGGAGACATATCATGAACTTCTCTCAAAAATGACTATCGTCAATATAATCATAGACAGAGGCATACTGAGAACAATGTAACCAATATAGATTTTACATCAAGTGTTTTATTTACCTCAAAATAGCCATGATCACTTTGACCTTGTGCCGTCAAAGGTATTGGACATATCAATTAAACAATCACCAACTCTTCTAAAAGATATGTACTTATGCAGGTACTCGTAATTTGCTTTCCAAGTGTAATTCTATTAAAAAATAATGAGATGTCATTAATTATTCAATAAATTAAAATATTGTAATAGTGCGTAAAAGATGATAACTGCATGAAAGTGCTTATTTAAAAAACAAAAGCGCTAAAAAGAACTTAAATATGTACCAGAGTACCATGATATATTTTTGCTTTCTCAGGAATTAGCGAGGATTATCCTTGCTATTTCCACGTTAACTTCCCACCATGTGCTATCACCAATTCCTTGCAAATTGATCAAGAATTACATCTAGATTGCAACAAAATATTGAATACTTATCTAGGTTATGGTACAGACGTTGTCCTTATTAAATTAATCCTTGCTAAATGCTTGCAACTTGATGAGGAAGTAGCTTACTCATTGTTAGGAAATAATGAGTATTTTACAAGATAATAGTGAGGATAGACGTCCTCATTAAATCAACTTAGTCATAAAATCCTAACAAAGTTATCTTCTTCCTCGCTAGGTCTTCACCATGCTTTTTTTAAAGGACATATCATGACCATACAAAAATAGTTGTCTAGTAGTGGTTACAAGATCTTTTACAAGCAAATGATTGACTTAATGTGAAAGTGTTACTCGAATGCGCGTGTAGTGAAATCAAAGCGAGATCACATTGGAAATGTTCTTCTAAACCTTATCTTATAGTCTCCTCGAGAGGACTCTCTTTTTGAAAGACAAGGATGATCAGCCAAGAGGAAAAGAAGATACCATATAAGCTTGGGATGCACAATACATCCATTTATATTAAAACCTTTATACGTACTGCCATTTTCGGTATAGCACCAGTGTGAAAGATGAAATAAGTTGCAAACGGTCTCTACACATTGCTTACTACTACCATAGTGACCACTACAAATAAGTCCATTTATATTAATCCACATAATTAAGATATCATTATGCTTACTAGGTCAATGCTCTTTAAACAGTCACAATGCCCAATCATGCTTAATTTATTTTGAGTCGCATAATTGAGATTAACCTATAAATCATACCACTAATGCATAGTGAAAATCCAAGCAAATAAAAACACAGATATCCTCATGAGTAAGACTCCCAACAGCAACACTACTGCTTGCCCAAATTTTATTAATAAATTCTTCTCAAGTGTCATGCTTCCCTCAAGTTTTCCAAGTCAAAACTTCCCTTATCCAAAGGAATAAAAGGTTGGGGACCACTTGGTGTGGCCTGTTCTTCCTAACCACGGTCTAACACTAAACAATTAATGTTGGACTTGGGAAAGATTTCAAGAAGGTTGTTTAGGTGTCTCTGCTCCATATGCCTGGAACCGAATCTCATGAGTGATTGCTGAAGTAGGTCACCGATCCTTTTGGGAGGATGACACAAAAAGAACGCATGCAACCCTAATCATGTTTGGCTAACTTTATATGCTTCTAAAACTTACTAAAGTTACAAAGAAGAAGAAGAAGAGCCACAGATGATTGGTGCTTAATTAATTAACCAAGTGTCGGACCATGTTGTATACCATGACTAGAATTATAAGGAAGAAGGATAAGGTGCGTGACTGGCAAATTAAGACCTTGATTAATTAGCACCAACCCCCAACCATGATCACTTTGTTCCACCATGCGGCATTAATCTATAAATGCACAGTGTTAGGGCAGGTTATATATATCTAGGGACCTTAATAATTATATAAATGGGTCACTTGCTTTATTGTCACGCATGGTTTGGTTAACATGGGTTCATGTTTATATATGTTCATGGGAATAATCGTTAATGATTTCTGCGGCAAGAGTTCAAACTAGAAGCCATGTCAAAACTAACAAACGTCAACCACCCTCTCGTCTATAGTGCACAGCAACGCTAGGGCTGAGTGGAGGGAAGAAAGAGGAAGAAGGCAAGCCTCAAGCACAGCTTCCAGCTGAACCCTAAATATTAAAAACCCTACTGTTGGTAGACCTGTGGAAGAACTTGACTTTTGATAAGGAGACAAGCATTAGAAGAAGACTGCTGCGGTCATGCATGCTTATAATTAATATAGAAGAAAAAGATTGAGGTCTAATTCCTGTAAAAGGATAAATGCTACTTTGCATGATTGATTCGTATAGTCAAAAGCTACAGCAACAATTTGTTAAAGGCAAAATTAATCGTAATAGTATAGTTAATTCAAAAGAAATATATATACAAGTACTTACAACATTTTTTACTATAATTATCTAAAAATAATATACCAAATTCATTTTATTATAATGCATATCTAATATTACAAAGCGATATACCGAAATTAAATTCGATATATCATTTTAGACACTCACAGAAAATAGGTCTCAAGAAAAACTAAATCACTTATGATACCTGTAACCTTTTTCTCATGTACAACTTTTAAAGAATGCAAACATACTATTATTTTCAAAAAGAAAACACCTTTTTAAAGGAGCTTTTTTGGTGCAATTGTAGAGTAACTGCTAAAGTTTGGAATGGTTCTTAATTTTGTCGGGTGAAAGCTTTACGCATCGCGAATCTAACAATGAAGAAGCCTTTCATAATTTGCAAGGTACCATGGATGGCGTATTTTAGATTTTTTAAATTGAGATGCAGATACGGAAACTATTAGTTTTTCAATATAACATTTTATCAAAAAAAAAAACAGAAAAAATCGAAAACAGGGTGAAAATAAAAATTTATCTAAAAATCATAGAAAATTTATACAAAAGCGGAAAAGCTGGAAACTAAGGAAAAATATAAGCTGGCAAAATGGTCAAGACCGTTGCGTTTACAATTACAAATTAATTAAACCTCCAGCATTTTGTATGCAATCAGCGAAAAGCACGTGTAGTTCTACTGGAGAAATTTTTGTAGAAATACGATATTATTGGCTATCGTACTACAAAGGCAAATTTCAGTACTAATTACCGTAAGAAGTTCACATTAATTGAGTAAAAAGATCTATCTATCTATCATATATTAATTCTAAATTTAATTTCTATACTATCAATGTGGAATCATAAAGCATGAACCTTCAGGAAAATGGCGTCTCCGGCAAAAGCTTGGTTTTGGGTCAAGCGCTGAAGTTGCCGGACTAGGGTGGGTGGGCAGGCCGCATGCGGCAGCTTCTGTTCCGAGTGGATGAGGTCTACCCAAGTTCCGGTGCAGTGTTATCGCCACCGCTACTACTACGCACTGGTTATTCATTGGTGACTGTACTATTGTTCTTGACCTACAACCAACCAATAGGAGAACGCCACGTACTCCGACCACGACGACCATCTCCTATGCGTGGCATGCTTGCCTGGCCCCGCATCCCCCACTCCTGCCATCTCAGCTCAACGGCTATATAAGGTCTTTCTTTAACTCTTCACCAAAACCCTAGAATAGACTTTACAACACAGTCAAAGTATTGCAGCATGCGTGCCCTAATATCGGAACCCTAAAATCATCCTATTTATATAAAACTACCGTCTAAGTCTCATGTCACTCACGTCCTACCCATCCTGAACCCCGCGGTAGATTATTAACTTCAAAAATTTGTAATTAATTTGTCCTATATATATAAAACTGCCGCTCCTAAGCGCAAACGCTTCATGTGATGTTTCTTAACCATCCTCTATTAGAATAACGATAACCATATCTAAGTACCTACTTTAATGGAGAATTCATCGTCGTATTTCAATTTATGTTGTAATCAATCATATATCACCCAAAGACTGCATATAGACTTTTACTAAGGGAGTTAATTTAGACAGTAAAGAGCACTAGGTAATTTTCTTGGTGGCACCACCTTTTTTTATTATTATGTTTTAAATATAAATATAAATAGAATTATATAGTTATTTAATCTGTGATTATTCAAGTCCATTACGTGAAGTACCAATATTTGTTCAATTTAAGTAAGAATTTTAACATGCATTTATAACCATCTATCATATCGTGCATGTATATATTGGAATAGATGACTAAGATTAAGGGATTTTAGTACAAACCCAAAAAAGTTCAAGTTACCCTTGTACATCCATTTATATGTATAAACATACGTAAACATATATGTACATACATACGCATATGTGTACATAATACGGACAGTTAGTTATACCTAGAGATTCATTATTATTTATTTGTTTGTTTAATATAAGAGGTCCCATAACTATTACATAAATTGTTGAATATTATTATGTAGATGGTAGAGCAAATTAATGTCCTTAAAATCACTAAAGATCACAACACGTGCATGGTTGCATACTTTCCGCACAAATTCTTACCGGTTTCAAAAAAGAAAACCCGACATAATAAGACTAAACCCTTCGTCAAACAAGCTTGCAAATGCTAAAGTCCAATTACATCCCCTAAAGTTGCCGTTGATTCCTGTCGTCCATTTAAAATCCTCTCTCTCTTCTTTATATGTTCTTATCTCCACCGGATTCAGAGGTCCAAAGCGGTGACGTGGGATCAATTGCAAAACCCACCGGAATCACGACGACGAGGACGACGACAAGCAGCAAAGAGCTCGAACACGCCTCCTCCTTTTCCTGCTTATACACCACAAAGTCTCGCAGGCTTTTGTTTAATCCATTAATCCTATGATATTAATTATACGTTTGATTTTAATTCGGTCTTGTCGTGGCCTAGACAAATATATATGTCATGCATGCACCACGATTGGGTCAATGCGTTGTCGCTAAAAACAAAACGACGGAAATTGAAGCCCTTGCGGTCGGCTAATTAGGCATTTAGTTTTAATATTTCTGCAAGTGTGATGTTAATTATCGTCAGGATTAATTGAGAAATCTTTTCTTGTACACGTTAAGAAAAAAACGACTAGTTTTTCATGAATGGCCTGGATAATATACATGTACAAGCTTGTTCTGATTGTTCTAATGATTTCCTGATACATTAATTGCCATGACCAAGCTAATTAAGTAGATACGTGCATAATCTGTCGAATTAGTTAATTAAAAGCTAGGATTAATTAGACCCATGTAATAATAATTAATTATAGTAAATGATAAGCATGAAGAACACTTTATTAATTAATATTAAATAAATAAAATAAAAGTCAAAAGTTAAAGATGTGATAAAGAGCTAATGTGGTGAGATGCTTTCTTTAATCCTGCATTACTAAAGAAAGGTGCCCTTTTAATCTTATAATGTTTTAGCTAGAAGCTCTTATATTAATGTTGTTAACCAAGAACTCAAGGTGGGCATATGGAGGGCTATACGTGCGAGTGTGTGTGTGTGTATGTGGGCTTAGACTTTTTGTGTACGTGATAACATTGGTTAATTGTGATTAATTAAGATAAATCCTTTACTAATCTAAAATTGACTTGGTCATAGGTTGTTCAGAGGAGACCATTAGTCAAACAACTACCCTTCTCCATTAGAGAGGTGAACGTCATTCCAAAACATGGGTTAAGTCGTCGTCTATCCTCGTTGTGGGAATGGTTAACGCAAGAGGCACTGTATAGGCAAAAGAACGCAGAAAATTCTGTATCTCTCTCTCTCTCTTTGTTCCCTCTCCCTCTCTATTGAGAAGGTTTTATTTTTTCCACTACAAGATAATATCTCTAATGTTCCTCAAATTAGATGATGAATAAGGTGTACAAAATCAAGCCACACAAGTTTAAGTACATACACAAGCCACTGTGAAGGTTTCATCCTAGAAGAAAGGCATGAACACTCATTCATATCAAATAATTTAACGATGTTTTTTATAAGGTGAGTGCTACGACATGATACAATCAGATAAGATCTAACTTGTTTTCTTTCTGCATTGACTACAACATCAATTTATTTTGATTAACTTGTTATCGATCTGAGCTTTTGATTCCGATTGACATATTAAATATCGTTACATGTTGTTATTTTTTTATGCATGTATGGTATTTTTCCAACACGTACAATCTAACGAAATATACGGGCCTTTTTTAATTATGACCACATTCCATGTAACAAAGGTCAAAGATGTAGTTAATTAATGCGTGGAAAATATATAAGAAAGTGATTGATAGCCAACTATATTTCTACTTTCATCACTGTAATGTTTACATCAGACACAGATTCTAATCAAGGACTTGAGAAGTCTCGGTAACTCAATGATTTTCACTAGAACAATTCAAATGGGCAGTGTACATATATATATTATGGCAACATGGATATATAATTTTCAGAAACTAACGATTTCAATAACCAAATTGTGACGATAAAATTGGTTTAGCATAGAGACGAAGGAAACAATCTAAATTATGCTGAACTAATTAAACTATTTCGAACCAACCATGAAGAAGAAGAAGAGATTATAAAGTTTACTCTTTTGGAAATTCGGAAGACCTATTTGCCACTAGCATAGGTGAAAACTTCTGTGCCTTCTCTCGTAAACATCACATCATGTCACCTTCTCCTTACTTTTTTTCTCTTGCCATTTATGCTTCTTTCTGAAATTCTTCCTATAAAGCTTGACTCAAACCTCTCATTCCCTTCATCACCTGAAACCTCAGATCCTTGGAGTGGTGGTTTATGGTCGGAGAAGTTTCTTCCGGGAAGGAAAAAAGATGGGTAGAGCTCCATGCTGTGATAAGACTAACGTGAAGAGAGGGCCATGGTCTCCCGAAGAAGATGCAATGCTCAAGGCATACATAGAAGAACATGGAACTGGAGGAAACTGGATTGCTCTTCCTCACAAGATCGGTAAGTACCTAGCTAGTCCATCTTCTGCTTTCAAGAAAAATGAATGATTTGACGACTTCCTTGTCGATTGATAACTTTTAATTTGGAATCGCATAGAAATCAGTAACAACAATAGATTAGGGTTTCCTTTATGATGATCTTCTCCTTCATCGAACTTTCTTAGGTCTGAAGAGATGCGGGAAGAGTTGCAGACTTAGATGGCTGAATTATCTAAGGCCAAACATCAAACACGGTGGATTCTCAGAAGAAGAAGACAACATCATTTGCAACCTCTACATCAGTATTGGGAGTAGGTAAAAGAAAAAAGGAAAACCTCAGATCGACAACCTTTTTCTTCTTCTGTGCATGCATGTGTGCTCGTGTTACATTTTTTTTTTCTAAATCCAACTGGGAAGCTTTTTATTTAGCCCTAACTGTTCATGAACTTGCACTGCTCAGGTGGTCAATCATCGCAGCACAGTTGCCAGGAAGAACTGATAACGACATAAAGAATTACTGGAACACAAGGTTGAAGAAAAAACTGCTCGGAAGGCGCAGAGACTCACGCCGCACCTCCTCCTCGGCTGAAGTCGGCGTTCAGAAAGATGGGTCAGGTGGGATGAGCTCCGCTGAGGCATATTCACAAACACTAAGCGCTTCTGCAATTGAGAGAATGCAACTCCACATGCAAGTCCAGGGCCACAACAGTCCTTTCTCCTTCTACAACAATCCTACACTCTGGCCCAATCTTCACCCTCTTGCCGAAAGACGAGGGACCCTTCAGGCACCACAAAGTACTGAAGCCATTGCAACCTCTGGAATGCTGCAGCAGCAGCTCCCACCCACGACTACTCTACCAGACCCCTCTTTGAACGTGCCACTTCCATGCGATGGCGAAGTTGATGCCAATTCCCTTTATGGGTTGCCATCGGCATCGGATTCTGGAACTGCCGATCACGCCAGGAAGATCAGCAAAGGCATCCAATCTACAGAAGAAAGAATACAAGAAGAGCTTATGTCCCTGATTTATGCGAAGAATACTGATGGAGCACAAAGTGGTGAGCAGCAGCAGCCAAGTCCTGAGCTTGATTGTTTCAAGGAAATGTACTCCGACAAGGACAGTTTGATATGGTGGGCTAACAACGGCTTCGTCGAGAAATCATCATCTAGCTCTTGGGAATCCACTTCTGCTGATCTCCAGCCGGAGTCCATCTTTCAGGATTACATGCTGGGCTACGACGTGTAGTCACCAATTGTTTAGTCTTATGAGGAGAGAAACAAAAAATCTGGTTCAAGCAAATTAATTATACCTTAATAGATATCAGATGTTTTGTGAATAATACGGTCATGTACTTCAAGGAGAAGCTCATATACATATCACATGGAGAGAAGCTTAAGGTTTCCGTCGTTTTATAAATCACTGTATTTTTACAATTATTTTCTTAATGAATAATTAATGTCAAATAAATTAAGTAGCGAGTTAATGGCAAGGGAAGATGGCTTGGAGATGCGAGGCACCTTCAAATGCATTTGAACTTTTATGGATTGAAATCAAAAAAAAAAATTGGGGGGACTTAATAATTTTGAGTCCGAAAGGACCCTCCATCTTAAGGATGAAGACTTGGACCGAACTACTTTAAAATTAGGTCTCAATTAAACATTTAGTCTTCTTCTTTTTTTTAACTAAATCAACCATTGAGCTCTCTTCACCCCCACCCTCAAATCCTCTCTTTTTCTCCTTGTGAAAAACTGCCTCAACTTTGTTCCAAAGTATTATTGAAGCGTCCTCAACCATGTTTACAAGATGTTTCATGTGATTTTTTTTGGCCACACTCATTGTGTTGAATGTAGTTTCACGAAATTAAAGGATCAATTTCAATCATGATTGGAACTCAAATGCTTCAAGTTCTATTGAGTACTTTTGTTGTCTCCATCGTTGAGGTGGAAACAGGAGAATCCTTTCATAAATATAAGTTTTTCTTCAATTGTTTATGATGAAAGTGTTTCTTAATTAGACAATATTTATTGAATCTAGAATATTTCTATGAATGTTTGAAAAAAAAATCAGAGATGACCAGAACGCCCATGAATGACGCCAACACTCTACCATTGTGAACCCAAAAGGAGTTCACATTGGTGAAGAAAGAGTCGCCACCTAGTCCATTAAAGAGATACTAGGAAAACTTGTACTATCGATCTCTCGTGTATCCAAGAACTAACAAGAAAAGACCCTAAAACTCTAGGCAAGTCTCTCAGGTATGAGTAGGGAAGGTGTGAGGCACCCTACCCACTCGATCGAAGCCAACCTCTCTAAAGGGTCATGCAAATGTCCTATCAGATTCTAAAATGTGAAACAAAGGATTACAAGACAATAGAAATGTTCCCCTTAAAAACCATAAGCTCATAAGGTCTATGTAAAGATCACAGGTCTTTAATCAAAGTAAGGGAAAAAGGTCAAAGGTCAAAGCCAACTAGTTTACTTTAACTAATCAAAGTTACATAGTTCACTTTGACCAAGGTCAACATAATTGACTGAATCCACTAAGAGGTGACCTATGTGTGGGATCACTCAAAAGAACTACCTAAACACAGGTCTGGGAAGGTAAAAAATCCTAAGCCCAAAAGGCCTAAGTAAAGGCAAAATCCTTTGGGGTTGACTTTTATAAAAGTCAACCAAAAGTAGAATGGTTATATAGAAAACATGCATGACAGGTAAATGATATTTATTGAATCTAGAATGTTTCTGTGAACGTTCAAAAAAAAATCAGAGGTGACCTAAACGCCCATGAATGATGCCAACACTCCACCATCGCAAACCCAAAAGGAGCTCACATTTGTGAAGAAGGAGTCGCCACCTAGTCCATTAAAGGGAGACTAGGAAAACCTGCACTATCTATCTCTCATGTATCAAAGGACTAACAAGAAAAACCCCCAAAACTCTAGGCAAGTCTCTTGAATATGAATAGGGAAGGTATAAGGCACCCTACCCCCTGACCAAAGTCAACCTCTTTAGAGGGTCGTACAAATGTCCTATCAGGTTCTAAAACGTGAAACAAGAGATTACAAGATAATAAAAAGGTTCCCCCTAGAAACCATAGGCTCATAAGGTCTATGTAAAGATCACAGGTCTTTAGTTAAAGTAGAGGAAAAATGTCAAAGGTCGAAGCCAACTAGTTCAATTTGACCAGTCAAAGTTACATAGTTGACTGAATCCACTAAGGGTGACCTATGTGCGAGATCACTCAAAAGATCTACTTAAACACAGGTCTGAGAAGTTAAAAAGCCCTAGGCCCAAGTAAAGGCAAAAGCTTTTGAGGTTGACTTTTATAAAAAGTCAACTAAAGGTAGAAGGGTCATGTAGAAAATATGCATGATAGGCCTTGGATATCAAAGTCATAGACTTGGCATCCCATCTTTAGCATACCACAAGTCAATATTATGGTTAAACTGCCCAAAGGGTAAAAAGGTCTAGGATAAAATTGTCCTTAGGAGATTTTATACAAAATGTATAAAAAGAACATCTCTTAAGGTAAAAACAGTCCAGTATACACCCAAACAGGTAATATTTCCCTTCTAAGGTATCACATGAAAATGTGATAGAACCTCCTTAGAGGGTTGAGCTTAAATTAAACCTTTTTTTTTTTTCAATCCTCCAAGAATATCAATGGAAGTGATAACATGTGAGTCTCAATAGACACTCAAACAACCTGGTATACACTAGGAGTATCCAAGGAGGCGAAAGCTAGCATTAAGTAATGCCCACAATGTTGGCACATGAATTAGGTAAGTAGTGCACACACCTACAACTTGCCAATGCTTGAACAAAGTTAGCATTTCTGCCTATAAGCACTACACGAAAACTTCTCAGATGGTCACACATCCTAATTCTGCTCCCACCCAAACATAGTTAACTCTAAAGTTCTTACAAGAGTGGGTGCTTGATAGTAGGTGTAAATGCATCTAAATTAAACCAATTTAAGTAGTGTTGATGTTAGTAGATGGAATGCTGACGTCATCAAATGGTATGATGATGTCAGTAAACAAGCATAATATCAACATGGCGTCAACTCATGAACCGGCTACATTAACCAGCATAGCTGATCACCTAACTTGGATTAACTGGTTATAACAGATTAATCTAGGGGGGAGCCTCGGATTAATCTTGAGTTAACCAATCTGACTAGTAACCTAGGTTTAATCCAACGAGCTCAGATCCTATATAATCAGATCTGGGTACCCAACTCAGATCCGGGTAAACTTAAAGTTTACCTATATCCACACCCCTCCAGGACATGCATATGGCCGAGATATTCTCAACCATCGAAGATCAGACGACCAAGGCGAAAAATAGCATGCATTCAGAAGAAAACGTTGGAAAATGAAATTTAAAACTTCACAAATGCATAACTAGTCATCCAAATGGGTACCTACACATGGAGGAACAATTGTGGGATGGCTAGAGAAGAGTGGTGGTCGTAGTGACAGGACGATGACATGCGGCAACTAACAGCATGGTTTTATGGTGAGAGAAAAGTGGATTTGTGATTTTGCACAAATCCTTAGGAGGTTTTAAGGGAGAAATCCAAATTTGGATCTAGGCAGATCCAACACCAATGAGTTGGTGAGATGTTGACTACCACATGGCAATGCGAGAGTGCAACACGTGGTAGCTGAAAAGTGTATTTGTGATTTTGCACAAATCCCTAGGAGGTTTTAAGGGAGAAATCCAAATTTGGAAACAGGAAGATTTAACATCAATGAGTCAGTGAGATGTTGACTACCACATGGCAATGTGAGAGGGCAACATGTGGCAGCTATGCTATGTAGCCAAATTTGGGTAAGGATCCTCCCTAGGTAATTCGGACATGTTGAGTCTGAATCCAGCCTTTGTTTTGGCAAATTCGACTTGTAGAATGTTAAAATAGCCTCGAGAAGTCGAATCCTCAAATAGACAATCTAGATTATCTAAGTTGATTTCAAACAATCTAGAGACTCAATTAACAATTTGATTAAAGGGTTGGTCAATCAGGGAGGAGATGAGTCTCATCCTATAATCAGATTTCTCGATCATTAGTTGGATAAGTGAGATTCTCATTCCTCACCCAAATAGAGGGTTAAGATTCCTTGGAATTAATCTAAGAATATCAAAGGCACGATCGGCGATCCAATTGAAAGATTGATCAACCCGAGGGGCATTGATCATATCTAGATGATTAGAAATACCTAATGGCAAATGAGATGGATTCAATGTCAAAACACTTTGTACAGAGAGTTACGATCGTTCAAGGCAAACCAAGCGATCAACATGTGTCAACATCGATTGGATAGTATATCTATATGATCCAAGGTGCTCTAATCACAAATATGTGATCAGACAACTAATTCAACATCCCGAGATGTGATAATCAAGACAAGGACTAAATGGAAGACCCAAATTGTCCAAGACTGATTTGGATAATCAAAGGCTCAGATTGACGATCTGACCAAAGGATCAGTCAATTAGGGACAAGGAGACCCTAACCATAAGGTTAGATAAAGGAAACTCCATCGAGTGACCAATAGTGGTCACACACCTAAATAAAGACCAAAGTCATCTGGCACTACTCTAGATGATAGAGATGCACAATTGCATAAGCACAATGATAGTGTACACCTCAAGGGTTTGCAATAGTAAAAAATGTAATTCCTAAGAGAGGGTCAAGATTTGAGTGTCTACAGTTTCGCTAGAGTTAAACTAGGATTTGATATATCATGCCACTAATCTTGTGGTAGAACAATATTAATTGCATTCCAAGTTTTAAGCCTAAATAGTGGCTATGAATCTCTTAAGTACTCATATGAATAACTAGGTAAGATTAATAGCAAAGTTTTTGTCTTTGCTATATCTTATTTGCATTGTGATTTTATTTTTACACTAAAGAGAAAATGTTTGATAGATCATGACAATAGATTCTCTACAAGTTGACAATGCCTTACTCTGATGGTTAGGCCTTATATTCTCTACCAGACAATAAATATTTACAAGTTGAAGTAACCTCCAACTTGAAGATATTTATGATTGTTGATGTCTTAAAGATGCTCGTGATTGATAAGAGTACAAAAGTTTAAGCCTTTTGAAATTTAAGATGTCTCTCATCATTTAAAACCTATAAAAATCAAAGTTCAAAACATGCAGGAAAATTTTAACTTAAAAAAATTTAATCAATTAGGATATTCCATTGTATGCTGAACTACTGATATTCACTAAAACAAGAAATCATGCATGATTATGGTGAAAGTTATGGCTTTGAATCTTAATGGTAGTTCTCCAAGTTCAAAACAATGGCTCATTGATTACGAGAGAATGAATTGGAACATGATATATGGATAAAATTTAAGTGAAAAGTACTGTTTTTATTTTTCTAATGTAGTGAGAAAATGGTAGTCCTTTATTTGCCATTTAAGTAAAAAGTAATGTAAAAACCTTCTATTTTCATATCTCACTTGTCTCCTCTATTGATGTTGCCTCCTTCCACACTGTCTAAATCACTGAAGTGGCTCGGCTTTGTAGAGTTCAATAATGTAAACGACAAGATTATTACATTTTCTACCCATCAAGATAGGTACACGACCACATTTTCTTCAATTGAGAATAAAGTATGTGCGTGGGTTCTTAATTCATTTACCCTTTTTTTAACTTTTGTTTGTCCGCCTTGGTGATAGCAAATACAAGGTAATGAAATTGAAGAACTACAGATTGTTGTACGATGGAATTTCATGCATACCAACTAAAATGCGTGTGTGGATTTCAAAAATGCGATCAAAGTTTTCAAAATATCACGTATGCCAACCATCATTAGCACTTTTACTTTCATACATGACATTGAGTTAAGGGTTACAGTTAAATATAACATATTTTTCTTCAATGTTGCTAGTTTTAGATGTTAAATGATCAAATTACAATTTTGTCTTATCTTCCCTCGCGACTTTTGGGATTAGGATTTTTCTTCCTCGCTTCTTAAGTTCTCCTCTTATTCTTTAAATATTACCCCATATTTCTTTGAGATCTGCATATTTGACCACACTCCCACTTTTCTCACCGTAACATTTGTTAAAATGCCTAGAAGAGTAAGTGAGTTTTGTGATGTGTGCTGGTTTAACTTAGAAGAGGATGGAGTCCAGTACATTTTTGTAAGCTCACTGTATACAAATGGAAAGAAAAGAAAAAGCTGATGTCTGCTCTAAACTGACTAGATAGCCTGGTCATCTTCCAATTTCTAGCCGTATATATAGAGCTTTTCTTGAAAAAAAAGGTTTTATGGGTGAAAGATGTACATCTGTGAAAAGATTGCGTGTTTTTTATTTGCCTTCTGTTACTGTGACTCTGATCTCCAGTGTCAAGACCATCTAAGAAGAACCCACTTCATCCTCACCGCAGCTGCAAAGACGAGCTATGAATGTTTCTGGCCTTGTTTCTTCTTATTTGCATGCTCAGAAACGGAGTGTAGAGCTTACAACTCCACACACGAACTTCCACCTCCTTCTTCAACGCTGGAAGCTTTTGAACTTCGCGGTGTTGATGTGGTAGTCTGCCTCTCCTTGAGCAATTGTGACAAGCTTTCACAGAACTACTTGCCAAGATCATACAAACATTAAGAGGGCTTTCTCTTCTTTGCTTAAATAACAGAACATTTACTACTAACATAATACAAACAAATTTGTCCATACTTCTTTGTATGCTCTTAGTTCTCCTGCAGATTTGGATATCTCAACCATGCAATGTGTTGGAGTCAACTCTGTGACCTGTAAATTTGGGGGCTTTTGGCCTCTGAAAACTCACAAATATGTTGGCTACTTTCTATCAAGAAATACTGAATGTCTCGTACCTGTGCTGATAACATGAGTTGTGATCTACATCTTGTCAACTTTCCCAACCCAAGAAGTTTTAGCTGTGATGGTAAAAGTTGGTCATGATTTATTTAGTTTTTACAAAGTCTGCTGGTATTCAAATTCAGTGAGAAATTTAAATAAATAAACCTTCATCCTTAGCAATAAATGGTGAAGATCTTTACCCTCGAATCCTCCATCCTCTTAACAGACAAGCTTACATCCTTTGCTACTGTCTCAATTTTTTCTACCGTTTCCATGATTGAATGTTGAGAGCCAAGTTTTGTTTTTTGTCTATCATCATCCTGGCAAGAGAAACAAAAAGAAAACAGTCAAGGAAAGCCTACACACTATGGAATCTAAACTTTATGTCTGAAGTTATTTGCACCTCTTGTTCAAAAAAACCTGAAAGATCAAGATCCTCAGACATTGCTATCAGTTGAAAAGCATTGATGAACTTTGATGTCTTCCGTTCGCCTGAACTTTTGCTGCCTTCCTGTATTTAGAAATTGAAACTAAAGCTTCGGTATAAAACAGAGGATGGCTCTATTTCATGGTCTAGACAATTAAGGAAGGCTTACTCCAATTAAGTCAAATGCTCCATTAAAATTATTCAAGTTCACATGTTCTTCGTTTTGAACTCCGAACGACGGCCTGTAATTAATCTTGAACCAGTCATCTTCGATTATGCTCGCTAGTTTCATACGCTAGATTTGGAGACAACAAAGAGCAACAAAGATTTAGCAAAATTCTTTTTTACTGTCATTGCAAAAATGTGAAACGTCCAATTTAAAATCAATTGGCTATGAACGAAGAGGCCTCTTTGTTACATAGACATATATATGCACAAATCTTATCCTCGGTTTTGAATGTAAGACTAGTTCAACAAGCACTTTTTTTAATCTGGAAAATTTATAGACCAGAGCAGTCTTGGAATTTCAAAAAACAGATACCTTCATGGGAAGCGGATTCAATAGTTTTCCAAGCAGTGTCTTTAGGCTCTCGGTAAACCAGAGTGGGAACCTGTAATCTGCAAAAGATATCTGCAGAAAGTGGAAATCAATGATCGCAAGCCTATGTATAGACGTTGTGAGGCAAAAAATTGTAATGAAACAGTTGGGGCACATAACACTTCTATCCATGTAGAACACCTTTCTATACAGATTCAATAAGTTTCTGTCTTCAAAGGGTAGGCGCCCAGCAACGAGTTCAAAAAGGATCACACCACAAGACCAGACGTCTGCAGGAGCTCCATCATAGCTCTTATGAGAGATCACCTGATACGCAACACAGCAGAAAAGATGCAATTGGTGGACTGAGAAGATTCAGTGAATCTCAAATTCAATGGACAGAAGAGATCCATCTATAAATTAATACAAGCCCAATGCTCGCAAGGATCAATAAGAGACAATTCTGCTTAGATTTGTAAGAACTCATACCTCCGGAGCAACATAGCTTGGGGATCCACATGCCGTAGAGAGCAACTCACCACTCTGCATTTATCATTGGTCAAGAGTTGAAATGAGGCGTAGGATCGTCAGAAAACAAGAAAACGGTAGATTCAACTCAACTTATTGATGCAATATTTTTCTTGAAAGAGACACGAGTAATAAAAAAAGAAGGGAATTTTTTATCTTTAAACTCACTTTGTGAAAAGCACTGAGACCAAAGTCCGAAACCTTGAGGCTTCCATTGCTATCTATCAGAAGATTCTCTGGCTACATGGAAGTCCAACGAGTCGAACCAAACAATGTATGAAATGTAATTACTAAAAAGGAGGATAAAAGTTTTGTACATATCGTTGGCAATCAAGGGACTCACCTTGAGGTCTCTATGATAGATACCCCTTTCATGGCAATAGTCCAATGCATCAATCATCTGTTGGAAATATTTCCTTGCAACTTCTTCACTTAATTTGCCGAGATAAGACTGCCAAGAGAAAAAGGTGTTTTGGAGACTAGTTGTAATTCATGGTATATGAATTGGGTTTACATGAACGATCCCCTGTCTTGAAATCAGTTTCTTCCAGACTCAAACATGGAAATTTTGGTGACTGGGCAAGGCTAAGTTTCTTGTGGTTTCATTCATTACCAAAGCACAAAAGTTTCATGAATTTCATCGGGGAAAAAAAGACTTGTATCATAGATGGAATTTGCTTAACAACGAAGAATTCTATTTGGCAAAACTTCTCAGCGGATCAAAGATTTCAAAAATCGTCTGAATTCA
This sequence comes from Cymodocea nodosa, assembly GCA_036874045.1. Lineage (NCBI taxonomy): Eukaryota > Viridiplantae > Streptophyta > Magnoliopsida > Alismatales > Cymodoceaceae > Cymodocea > Cymodocea nodosa. Next base: position 18,913,469 of record CM072339.1, on the reverse strand, counting down.
GCCACAAACTCCTACAGCAACTTTGGAGCAATAGAGAGAGTAACTCACCAACTTATCTGAAACTTGCCCACCCGCAACATACTCCATTACAATGAAAATTTTTGTTTTTGTCGCAATAACCTTCGTTAATTGGAACAAAGCAAACCATAAATTAAAAACCAGTAGTTTCCAACCTTTTCTATGATAATAAAAGACACGGGGGATTGTGGCCCAACCAACCTCGTGTATTCTGACTATGTTGGGATGATGCAAGAGCTTCATTATGCTGATCTCTCTCTTCACCTGAAAAGCGTTTTCCTTGTCTTATTTAATAAACACCGTTTCCATCGATAGAAGCAGCTTTTCCTTGGAACATAAAAAGAAAAGAAACAAAAAGAAAAACCCAATTCTTGTCTTCTCACAACGAAAGAAACCATGTCATGCCTAAGCCTACCTGGGACATGAGCTTCCTCTCCAAAACCATCATCTTATCGATAATCTTGATGGCCACCTTCTCTCCAGTCTCTGTGTTCACTGCCAGCTTCACTTTGGCAAACATCCCCTCCCCAATAGTCATCCTCATCCGATACTTCCCCACGAAACTCATGACCCTCTCTCTCTTCCCACCATCAGCAATACCGATCGAAGTTTAAAAGGTAAAATCCTGACAGCTTTACATTCGTGGCCATGAAAGAGAGGGTTCACATCATGTCATGTTCTAATCACCAGAAAAAATAATAAACATGACACTTTGAGAAGTAGCTTTGCGAAATACGGAGATGCTGTGTGAGAGGGGAGACTTTCGGAAGGCTGAAAGAGGGGGAGAGAGATCGAAGAGGAGGAGTAGATGGTGACGGAGGAGGCTGAGGATGAGGATGGTGCACAGATCCATCCATATGAACGGTTGTTGGACTTGAGTAGGAACGTGATTTGAATGGAGGGTACGAATTAAATACCTTCATAACATTAAATACTAACCTGAACTTGATAATACAAAACGTGTAGTCAAGTGGTGAAAATAACCTGTCTTTCCGACATTATTGGCTCGAAACTAACAGATACACGTGGAAAACGAAAAAAAAAAACTTGAACTTAATAATAGTGGCATGATAAAAAAATCAATTAAAAGATACATGGTATTCTCTCTCTTGATCATAATTTAAATATAAATATTTAATTTAAAATCAATTAGCATAAAAAAGTATTCCTAGAGCAATCTTGTCTCTGTTTTTTTTTTTTTCCCTTACGGGACGTTATTCAATAATATACATCATTTCTCTTTCTCTATTCATTATCTTATACAAATATTTGTTCACTTCTTTGTCATTTAATTTAAGGTACTGTTTGGGTAAGCAGTGTTTTTCCTGAAAAACGTGCAAAAAATAGCATGTCAATATGCATTTTTTTTTATTAATATCCTCGATATATTCATGAGATAGAAATACATGAAAACAAAAGGATACAGAGAAAATGTCTGAATTAAAGCCCCCGCAAAGTGAAGCAAAAACGATATACAAAGAAAATAATAGAGACATTTTCTTGATAGCTTAATGCTATTATAGATTAAGGAAAGAAGACATCCAAAGACTATTCAGATGTCATTTCTTTAGCTCTCTGATATATATTCCGGTAAATAGTTTTTCTTTCCTTGTAAATATGATCAAAAGAATGTACGTACTGAATCAAATGCATGCATGAGGTAACCTCAAAAGGCAAAAGCTTGTCATCGGTGACAATTCAATTCCAGATCTGACATAGAATGACGAGACACAAGTACACAGGCTGTTAATGTAAATGATAGCGTTGACGTGCCACGAAGAGACGTCGGTAGGATGACCTTGCATAGATAAGAATGGTTAATTCTCACCTACTTTATTTTTCCTTTCTTTAATAACCATGTCTTGTCGAGGGAAACCTTTCACTTTCTCGATTACAAGTACCTTATCTAGTTCAGTGTATCCTGACATCTTTTTTTTCTCGGTGGATTCCAGGAATTATCTTGTAATCGATGGATTTCGATTGTGTTATTCTAATTATATAAGCATTTTTCTTCCTAACTCTTCTCCAATTCTTCCGCTACGTCATGTGGTATCAAAGTCAAGTTTATGGAACTTGGTACTTGTCACCTCTTCCAGATCTCCTTTTTCTTCCTCCCCTTACACCTCCTTCATCCACGGCCAACCTTATATCTCACATCAAGTTTGACGACCTTCGTACAACCGTGGAATGCCCGTCAAAGTCCATGAAACAACTGGGCGCAAATTTGGGCAACCCCAACCAACCTCGTCCACCACTCCCATCACCGTCACCCCACACCCTCTTAAGTCGTCTTTAGACAGTGAGCCTCCATTCCAACCTCATCAAGGACGATGGCAACCAACACGGCACCATGATGATAACTTTCAACGGCCAGCTCCACATCGAGGACTTCCTCAATTGGCTTGTCGAAGTGGAGTGCTTCTTTGATTACATGGAGATACCAGATCACTGTAAACGGCTTATCGCCCCAAAGGAGGTGGTGCGTCCACTTGGTCGAAAATGCGCAAGTTGCTCTGTGCTCCATTCTTGCCCACTAATTATGAGTACATCGTTTTCAACCAATATCAACAGCGTAAGCAAAGTGCCCCACCTAGTCTCTGAAACAACTTGCATGAAACTAAGGCCCAATGGATTTCTTGGTTTATTGGAGGTCTCAAAATCCTCATTCAAGATCACATCTCATTGCATGTTGTTTAAAGTAAAAAAAATGCATAATATTAGAACTTAGTGAATGTTTAATAATATGTTATTTAACTTATCAGATAGGAACTAAGTAAATACATTACATTTACTCAAATCTATGATTTAATCGAACAATATACATAATTTAAAAGAATTAACGTTAACTAAGTATCATTTTAGAATTAGTGCAAAGTAATTTCTCATATACATATTATAAAATATTGTTTACACCTAGGTAATTATTACATAAATTATTCTATTATATTATTGAACTGTAAGTATTGAATAAATTTGTGGAGTAATCACATAACTTAACGAAACTAGTCTATTGAATTATCAATTAATCCAACGGAATTAGTCTATTGAGTTATGTTGACTTCACAAACTAGTTATTGTATCTAATATGTGATTATAAATAGTTACAAAAATTACATAGGAAAATCATGTTATATGATCTCTATCATAAAACAAGGAAGAAATTACAGTCATTGATGCATAAGAAAGAAAAATACAACTAATCATTTTAGCACCAACAATTGTTATTAAAAAGAAATATAAAAAGATTGAAAGAAATTGAAAAAGATAAGAAGGAAGGAACATTAACTATAGAGAGCATCGAAGGTTCTTTGAAATATATTTCTTCTATTGCCACTATCATTTATTGAAGGTCTATAAAGATATTTTTTAGAATCTAATCGATTCCAATTAAACCATGATGATTGACAATCACTATAAAAGAATGATCGCATCATAAGAAGGAAATGTTTTTTCACTAAGCATTAATTTATCTCTCAAAAGATAATTAAAACTTTTAACCTTAGTATCAAGTTAATGTTAATTTACTGAAAAGAAGATTACTTTACAAAGGTCTAAATTCGCAATTCATTAAAGAGAGAAGAGTACTTGACAGTAATTAATTAAATTTTTAAATATGTAATCACGTCATATGTAGTATTAGAAGTTTTTAATTTTAAATAGAGAGTTTTGTTATTTATTCATCGTCTACCTTAAGAAACATTAATATTTATATTTATATCTACATATTTATTATGTATTGTTTATAAATTAAAAGTTAAAGGTGAAAGTTTTAAATTTGTTCGTCAAGCCAAGTCAAGATGAACTAGTAATGTTCAAGTTTGGTTTGTTCATATAGATAAATTTAATAACATGTTTAACTCAAGCTTATTTTTGTTTGAGTTAAGTTCAAAATGAACTTTTATTGAATCAAAAATAAATTGTCAAAAAGTAAAGTTACACTATAAATTAAATGAATTATTACGAAGGATAGTGATGTTATTACCGTAAAGTTTTTTAAAGACAAGTTTAAAGTGAAAGTGATCTATTTTTATAATATAATGTAAAAAAATTTATAGCGTAGTTGCTACGATTTTAGAGGTGTCAATTAGGTCGAGCCATTGTAGGCTAGTCCAACTTGGCTCGGCTCGTAATGGGTTGGCCTGATTTTTTAAATTGAATTGGGCTACGCTACAATATATTAGAAAATTGACCAATGGGTCAAGCTAGCCTGCAAGCTAAATTAGGCTAGGTTGAAATCAACAAAAAATAAAAATTAGAATATGATACCTCTCTTATATACATTAATAAATATAATATAATTAATAAATGTAAACATAAAAGTTGATGTATACAAAATTAATAAATGTTAAAGTAAAAGTTGTTAAAAAATTAATAAATGTAATATAAATTTGTTTAAACATAAAACTTGATGTAACAATTGAAAATGTAGAATAAAGTTTAAATAATGTTTGATATATATGTTACAAATCATGGAAAGAATTAAATAATAGATTTATCATAACAAATAGGAAATAATTAAATAATTTTAATCATAACTATTTAATAAGAGATAATCTTGATTTTCTAGATTTTGATATAATAAATTGAAGGAAAACACAAAAATACACATTTCTTATTTTATCGTTAATGACAAGAGATTTACTAACAATTCCAACTTCTTTTGTAATATGTAAATAGGCAATTAGTATTAGTAGTAATATATTAGATGATAGAAGAATAAGATTAAAAGATGATATTTTAGAAATATTAATGTATGTTAAAGACTAGAAGTTTACTTATGTTTGTGGACAACAATAAAAAGATAACTTCATCAATGAATTTATAAATTTAAATGTTTAAATATAATTATGTACATTAAATGTAAAAATATTTGATGTAATTACAAAAATAATATAATTTAAATTTAGAAATAAAATAATTATTTTAACTTTATGACTTGTGTTTGAATGTGTTGATGGATGATGAGTTATAAATGGTCTGTTGATGGTGTCTTGATATTGATGTTAATGTGATAAATAATGATTTATGAATTATGAATGATGACTTATGTTTGATGTTTATGTATTTATAAATAAAATAATATATTTGAATGATGAATTGATTATTAAAAATGTTATAATTTGTTTTTTTTTTAATTTAAAATTAAAAAATTAAATATAAAAAATCAAAAACTTTAGTTGAACTAAAGTTAAGATTCAATCAAACCAAAGAAAAAAATAAATAAAATAAAAAACTTCAATCAAATCAAATGAAAAAATAATAAATTTAAAAAATCTCAGTTAAATCAAAGTTTATCTTCGATTTGATCGAAGAAAAAAATTAAAATATTAAAATATATAAATCTAAATGAAAAAATAAAAAACTTCGATCGACAAATTAAAGAAAGATAATAATAATAAAATATTGAATTTCAATTAAATCAAAAAATAATAATAATAAAATATTTTAAAAAATCAAAAATTCAGTCGAATTGAAATTAAGCTTTAATCAAATCGAAAAAGAAAATAAAAAAATAAAAATTTTAATTAAACTGAAGTAAAGATACGATCATATTATTAAAAAAATAAAAAAATTTAAAAAAATTTGATAAGATTAAAGCTGACCTTCAATTAAATCAAAAAATAAATAAAAAAATTATAAAAACACGTCAGGTTACGAGCTTGGATTGTCCTGAAAAGAAAAAAAAAAATTAAACTAGACTATCTCAAAAAAATTTTAAAAAAAATTGACACAATCTGACCCAACCCATAGCCCAAGCGGACTTATGCTTTTAGGTCGAATCGGCCCGACCCGTCCGTTGACATCTCTGTACGTTTTCGGGGTAGAGGCATGACTAGTAATAAAATTATCTGTGCGAGGGTAAAAATGAAAAACGAAAAGGAAAAATAAATACTGATTTTTCTATGTGTATAGAAAACGCGAGACAATAATAGATTAAAATAATTAAATTATGAAGATCGATTTGGACGGTAGGGATAAATAGTTGGACGATTCCGAAACAAACCGACGGTAAACAAAAAAAAAGTTGTGATCGTTTATTTAGAAAAAAGGGATGAGATTTCAGAACAACGACCAAAATTTTCTGGAGTTGGCCAGGCGTATAAATAGGCAAACGGGTCCAGTGCTTGGAGTGAGACATCTACGCTATCTAGGAATACAAGGTGAGAGGAGAAGTGGCTTTTCTGGCAATTTTCGACGATTTTGTTTTCGCCATCTGGTCTGCTCGTGCATTGTTGAGAGGAATTGGGTGGTATTACCGTTCTATCGTCGACGGATAAAAAATGAATTTTCTTGGTTGCATGTTGAAATTTTCGGGAGTTTTCAACGTATGGACATTGAATGGTTTTTCTGGATCGGTAGCCTTATTACCTAATCCATCCAATCTTTTCTTAATTTAAGATTGGTCGTCTGGTTCTGTGGGTTTGAATCGTGGGAGTGTGGGACGGACTGTTCGACCATCATCGATGGAAAAGGTCTCCACTTTTTGTGTTTTTCTTTATGGGACAATTTTATTCTTATTGCCGGCTTTTTTTCCTTTTGACCTGATTGATTCTTCGTGATTCAATGCCGTACCTCTGAGGATTCTGGGTTTTTTTTGGGGAACTCAAGGATTCTGTGGATTGAGACTGGCATTACTTCTTCGTACTATGAGTTAGTATCATAGTTTTTCTCATCACCAGAATGACCATCACGATGAGCTTTTCAATCATATATCGGATACGATGGTATAGTTTTTTTATAATGGTAGTCTTTTTGTCTAAATTCAAGCCTAGTATTTCTTTCTACACAACAAAGTGAAAAACAAATTGCGCTATTCCGTTTTTGTGTATTTTGATATCCCAATTTGCTTTATGGCGCAGAGTGTGTTTATTTACATGAGCTACAAGATGGAAGCCAGGAAGCATCTGTTGGCAGTGTTTTGCCTGGCCATTAATGTTTCAGCTCTCGTATGTCATCCACTAGATCATCATCTGGAATTTTTGGTTATATAATATTGGATGTCTTTATCATGGTTTAGTGGTTTACATAGATTCTGAAATAAATGTTTAACTGATTTCAGGTTGCTGAAGGCGCAAAGACCTGTCCGGCTGAACTTGATGCAACCTGTAATGATTCAGGCGCATGGGAAGGAGAATTCTTTCCCAACATTCCCAAAATTAAGTATGAGGTATCAGATTATCACCTCCACAGAGTACATTTTTATTTTGTTTTGTGAGACAAAATAATTTTTTGCTTCCTCCAATCTGATATATTCAATGGACAGCATATCCTCTGTACAGTTTCAGTCATAATAATTTTTTCCCAAACTTTATACATAGGGTCCTAAGAGCAAAAATCCCTTGTCATTTAAATGGTACAGTGCAGAGGAAGTGATTCTTGGAAAGAAAATGAAGGTCAGTTGAACTTCTTTCTTCAATTAAATAACTTTCCCGTTGTGGTTATCCATTTCAGTGGTGTACGTTATGGATGTCTCCGGGTTGGAGTTTTGCTAAGATTCTTACATCATGGCATTAGGATTGGCTAAGATTCAGTGTTGCATTTTGGCATACTTTCCGTGGAAATGGTGCTGATCCTTTTGGTGCTCCAACCAAATCATGGCCATGGGAAGATGGCACAGATTCTCTAGCCATGGCTAAAAAAAGAAGTAGGTAGAAGTAAAATTCGTAATAGATTATGAAGATTTAAATTCAAATTCTCATTTTCCTTTCTGTCACATTGCAGTGAAGGCCAATTTTGAGTTTTTAGAAAAGCTTGGGGTTGAGAAGTGGTGCTTTCATGATAGGGACATTGCACCTGCAGGAAAAACCCTTGAGGTGAGTTTTCTTCACTGTACATATGAGATACTAGAAATATTTTTAAAATGTGAAGTGAATAATAGAGTATAAGCGGATGGAAAAGATTGTTACCAGAATTATTTTCTATTTGGAACATGACCATTTCCCCTGCAGTATGTGATGTGGTATTTCCTATACATCTGCAAGGTACTTGCCTAGTATTTCATGGTTTTTCCATATCAGAGATGTTTTCGAAAACTGTAAACCAGCTCTTATGTGGTATTTAATGTGTGTGTGTCTCAATTTATACAGAATTTCTGATAGCACGTAACGATATTTAATGAACCATTGAGCAGGTTGCAGCAAGAACTATATTATTTTTTTGATATAACTTGTTCATAAGGATAGGTTATAAATTGTTTATATGGTTCTTGAGAACTAATTCACGATGCCACTTTTTTCTCTAACATCACATTTATATTCATAACATTTATACTATCATTAAGGAAAGAGAAGACAGGTGAAATCAACAGATAAATTCCAATATATTCCACCAATGCCCTCTAACTGAAATCCATGATCTGACACCGTCAACATCTAATATTGACATGTTTCCACTACTTAATAGTTTTATCAATCAACTAATTAAAATATATTTCTCTTTTATATTCTCTTTTTCTAAGTTGGTAATTATGCAGTAGTCACATAAGTATCCCATGACCAATATAAATATGCACACGTCTATCTATATTAACTAACATGTAGGAGGTATGCAGATGTCATTCAATCACAAATACAATAGTCACATCACATGCCACAACTAAAGTTTATGCACACACATATCGCCAAAAACTCATATCCTAATATGTATGTGATGATATCAACAACTAATACATAAATCACAACAAACATATAATCATCTTAATAATAAGGCAATCATCTCATAAATACCTTTATTTTAGACTAAATGATAGAATTAACTCACCTAGGGTCTCTAGTACAAAAGTCACAAACTATAATTTTACTTTTTCTTCTTCTTCCCTTTCTCCCTCTCCTCCTCCTCTCTTCACCATCGACTAACCAAAACAAACCTAAAAGCCAATGAAGTGAAACTCGAACCAACAACATAATCGAGCCTCCATGCCATGTCGAAGGAACTCATATGGATTGCACTACACAAGCTCACAATTGTGCAAAGAAGAATGAAATTTAGTAGCTGCCTGAAAGACTCACACACTCTCATAGGTTTAACACTCACTTTGCGTGGATACATTGATGTAGTGCTCCCTCTCACACCCCTTAGGAGGAATGAGGGTCGAGGGTACAAAAAGAATGGTTTAGGGTCTCCCATGAGGAAGAAAGGGGAAGAATGGAGTCGCCACTTAATCTAATCTATGAGAAGACTAGAAAAAACCTAAATGTAATACATTGATGCATGCAAAGTGAATGAATCTATACAAGACTTGCTAACCAAAGAGTCTAGATAAGGGTTTCGGATATGCATAGGGAAGGTATTAGATACTCTTACATGCCTATTTCTTGACCTCTTAGATGTCTTTAGGTGTATGTGTGTGTGGTGCATACAAGTGACTAACTTTAGAAAAGAGAAAGAGATAAGAGTGGACATTTTTGTCCAAATAGACGAAGAGAACTAGGATCCTAAAAGAGGGTCATGTAAACATCTCTTTACTCGTGTTGTGAATGAGGAATAAGCCCTATATGGTCTTTAGTCTAAATGGCCGAACTTGATGTAGCCAAATAAGCAAAACAAATAGATGATGTATGATGCAAGTGTAAGGTTGCTTTGAGACATGTAGAATAGGGTATGACCATTCATGCCCTCTCGAAGGTGATTATCTTGTTTGATCTAGGATGATTAAAGGATTATCACATGTATAATGCAAAGTCTAAGTGATATCCTAAATGAAGGGGAATTATGAAATTCTACTAGAAAAGATAAGAAGAGAAGCTAAGGTGTATGCATGACCTTAGCCTTATATGATATATTGAATGCATCTTTATGGTTTGGCTTGACTAAGGAGATGACCTTATGATATCTACGTCTCTAGGATTGGAGGATCTCTCTAATCCCCAAGATAAGTAGTTTAGAAGTGTTACCTAACCTTTTATGATTTTTCTATAGATAAGCTTTAATTTCTATATGGGGTATTTTAAGATTATTAGCGAGGTGACATGAATTATACTTAGAAAGCACACGGTGATAGGTGACATGTGTGACTTCACTTTCAAGTTTGACCGCATGTGCAAAAGCCAATAAAAACTACAAATCTTGTGAAAATGTCTATATATATTTCAAGAAACAACGATGCATATGACTTTACTTTCAAGTTTGGTTGTACATATGAAAACAAAATAGGTGTGCTTTTCAAAATCCAAGTCATTCCACTTTACTAGAAATTAAGTCGTAGATTGAAAATTAGTTCGCATGTTGACTAATGCAAAACTAATGTAGGTGTCTAATACAGTATTTTCAAAACAAAGATTATGCATGCACTTATTTGTACATACCTCCCCTTGATTTAGATCAAAGATGTAAAATATAAATTGTATTTATGCACAAGCATGGTAAAATGATTTGGCATAATAAACAAGCAAACAACTCACCCTAAGTGTTTGCCTTGGGGAAGTAAATAAATTCAATGACAACTACACAATCATTGGAGCTCAAACAACTTTCATGTGTTTGCATATGGAATCAAACAAGCATAAGTGTGAAAAGATAAATAAATTTCCTAAATGCAAACATTTAAGAAAGCAAACAGACATTTCCCATGATGACTATGCAATTGTGGGAAGGAGCATACAAATTCCATATATTTCATACAGAAGTCAAGCACAACATGAACATTCATAAATATGCAAACTCAATGCAATAATCAAAGGGGGTATAAAGCAAGCATGCATATTAAACATGAGCAATGATAAAAATGCTAGAATTAAATAGGAAAAAAGTATGACAAAAAGATACTAGTGTTAAAGTATTGACGGGAATATACAATCATTCGAAAAATACGAAATGAAACCTAGACTGCACCACTTTGAGTTAACAATTCAAGAAAAATATGCACTAAAAATGTTGGGTAAATACAATATAGTAAATATCACGAAATCACATGCAATTGTTTCTTCAGGTTGGACATAAGTAAGTTACTAAACCACGTAAATTCTATGTTCCTTCATGCAGTTGTTCTTTCTTTTGTTATCTTGAATCTTCATAGTTGGAGTGTTAGATCTTAAGATCTTGTTCTGCATTCCTCTATCTCTTTTACCACCTTTTTGGAATCAACTAAAATCTCATTCTTAGAAATCACATGTTCAAAAAAGGCAACACTATCTAGTTAGAACTCATATTTCTACAATTTAGTAAATAACTTCTCTCGTAGGACCTACAAGATAATCCTTATGTTTTATTCTGCTCTTAAAATAAATCAATATATCATCAATGAAAACAATTACAAACCATTCTAAATAGGACTCAAATATTTTGTTCATGAAGTCTATGAAAACTATCAGTTTATTGATCAAGCTAAAAGATATCATTAAGAACTCATAATGATCATATCGAATGCAAAAAGTAATCTTCTATATGTCTTTTGCCTTAATCTTTAGTTAATGGGACCTAGATCTTAAATTAATATTAGAGAATACCTATGGATAGAAGACCTGAAGTCGATAGCTAAAAGCCATCATTTCTCAATCCTATATCAATGAGGTCACTCTCTATTATCATAGCCAAATTTACAGGTGTCAAGTAAGATATCAACCTCAATTCTATATCAATGAGGTTACTCTCAATCCTATGATTATTGCAAACTTGATTTATAGGTTTAGTCCCTAGCAAAACCTTGAAATCTTCTTGCCTTTATCAACTACAAAATCTGGTGCAAAGCATGACAATCTAGTGAATTATGTCTTATACTATTTGACTATCATGTTACCCTATTGTAATTTCTCAAATTTTGCTTCAAATTTCATATTGATGTTGAGTAAGTAATATTTCTGCATAATTAATTCTCGAAAGTTCTCCCAACACCACAACTAACCATATACCTTGAAGATTCTATTCACCATGTCCCACTAATCACCTATCACGTTACAAAACATGTGGGCAGTATATCTAACTCTCTTCTTTAGAACATAGAATGAATCCTAAGAAGTTTACTAATGGCTTTAGGTCATGGGAAGGCTTTACAAGATCTTTTTGTGTTCTAAATAAGAGAATGTTAGATTTGCCTCCCACATATTTCATAGCATAGTAGGTGACTAGTGGGACACAATGAATAGGATCTACAAGACATCTAGTTAGTTGTGGTGTTGGAAGGACTTTTGAGAATTAATGATGTAGAAATATTACCCACCTAGCACCAAGATGAAAGTTGAAGCAAAATTTGAGAAGTTGTGATAAAGCAACTTGATAATCAAATAATGCAATTTAGGGTTAGGTTAGGAGAGGATTAAGAGAGATTAGAAAAAAGGTGATTTTTATTACTCAAGAACCTATATATATATATACATACATAAATGGATTTACTAGATTCATTTACAATACAAACTCTTATAGGTACATTCACATTCCCCCTAAATCTAGAGAATGGAGATTATACATTCCCAACTTGGAATATAAAAAAGTAAAGGTACTAATAATGAGAACTTTGATGAAAATATCTGCAACTTGTTGCAAAGATAGAACAAAAAAAGGATCCCTTCCAATAGAAGTTGTCAAATATAATGGCAATCCACTTCAATATATTTTTTTCGTTCATGGAACGATTCATTACTAGCAATATAAATTGTAGCTTAATGGTTACAATATATAGGAATTGGTGTAGGAACCTGCACTCCCAATTTTACTAAGAAATTGCATATCCATATAACCTCTTACCTTATATTTTGCATGCCTCTATATTTAAATTCACAACTAGAGGTGGATACAAAATTCTATTTCTTACTATGCCAAGTAATAAGATTCCCTCCAAGGTAGGTGTAATACCTAGAGCGGATTTTCTATTCACTTTATCTTTAGCATAACTAGTATTTGAATAGGTCATGATATTTAAGTGTCGATTGTTGGAGTATATTGATCATTTCCCTAGGTTATTTTTGAGATAAGTAAGGACGCATAGGGCCCCCTTCCAATGGACTAATCACAACTCTTGCATAAATTGACTTAATAGTCCTACAGAGAAAGAATTATCTACCCTAGTAACTCTAAGATAAATCAATTTTCTAATTAACTGATGATAGTTGCTAGGATCAGTCATAACCTCAATAGTATCATCCCAAAGGGGAGGATTTCTTTCTATTAGAGCTTGCTCAGGCTTGCATCCAAGCATACCAGTTTCTTTGAGGAGATTGAGAGTATATTTCCATTAAGATAAAGTTAGTTTGCCCTTAGCATAGGAAAACTCAATTTCAAGAAAATATCAATGCTGACCCATGTCTTGAAGGGAGAAATTCTTCATAAGGAAGGTTTTAGCAAAGACTATCCCTTCAACATCATCTCTTGTAATGAGTATATTATCGATATAAACTGCAAGAATAGTGATTCTTGATGATCTCCACCTGAATGAAAATAGAGTTCTATACTACACATTTTTTGAAACCATGAGCCAACATACAAAGTTGAATTTGGAGAACCAAGCATGTAGACTCTACTTTAGGCCATAGAGTGATTTGCAAAGGTGACAAATCTTACAACCATCTTAAACTTAAGCTTCAAGTTATTTTATGAAGACTTCCTCTTTAAGATCACCATATAAAAAAACATTGTTAATATCAAGTTGAAAGAGAGACCATGATTTTGTGACTGCAATAGAGAGAATAATCATGATAAAGTTAAGTTGTGCAACTGGAGTAAAGGTTTTCTAATAATTAATGCCTTCGATCTGCTTGAATCCTTATGCAACGACGATTCAAGGAGTCATCTAGTTTGTATTTGTTTGTAAAGACCCATTTACAGTTGATTATAAGGACTCCTTGAGATTTAGTGATCAATTCTCATGTACCCCTATCAAGTAAGACCTACATTCTACATCCATAGCATTCTTCCAAGCAAGAAGTGTAAATGCTTCCTTGTAATGTTTTGGAATTGATTTAAAAATAAGTATAGATGATGTAGGATTTAGGTTAACAAAATTGGTAATAAAATGAGCAGTGCAAGCATGGGTACCTTTTCTTTAAACAATAGGTAAGTCAAGGGATGGTTGATCTGCAAAAGAAAGAAGGGCTAATATAAAGTCTATGAGCATTGAAGGAGTCTGACGAATGCGACATCTTTGATACACCTATAAGGATATTGATTGTTGTATATCCTTGTTAGCTTTTAGAATATGTTCAACTAAGGTAGGACTTGGTTGTGGCATAACAAGTGAAACATTGGGAGTATCAACAACCTCAAGTTTGTCAAGTAAGGAAACAAGAGGCATGGTAGAATCACAAGCGAAAGAAAAATAAGGAACATTTTCTTAAAATATCACATCAATAGAAGTGAAGTATCGATGTATAGAAGGATGGTAGCATCGATATCCTTTCTAACTATGAAGATAGTTAATAAAAACACTCTTATCAAGACCTAAAGAAAGGTTTTTAATAAAGACAGTACGCTCAAACACTTTTGGATTAAAAGGAAACCATGCATTATCAAAATATAATCCTTATAGAGGAATAGCTCCTTTTAAAGGTGTAGAAGACATGTAGTTGATCAAAAAAGCAGCTATGGTTATAGATTAGACCAAAGATATTTTGTTGTATTCATCTTAATAAGAATGGTACAAGGAACATCTAAAATATGTTGATGTTTACATTCAACAACACTATTTTGTTAGGAGATATATGCACAAGTAGTTTGATGAAGTATTCCACAATTAGCACAAAACAAAGTAATAGTAGACTTAGTAAACTCAAGTGCGTTGTTAGTACGAAGAATTTTTGAAGTAACTATAAATGGAGCTTTTATTTCATTAATGAATATTTTGATAACATCAACTACAAAATGACGATTCTTCAAAAGATACAACCAAGAAGTACGAGAAAAATCATCAACAAACATTATGTAGTAATGGAAACCAAACACAGACGCGACTTAAAAGGATCTCTAAACTTCACAATGAACAACATCAAAAGACAGATGTTAATTCACAACGAGGATAGGTAGCACAGAAGTGCTTACCTAAGATACAAGACTAACACTGAAAAGACTTAAGAGATACCCAAGGCAATGCTTACTAAAGTTTCTAATAAGATAGGTGTCTAAGATGACGATGCCAAAGAAGAGACAAATCACTTAAAGACACCACAGTTGTAAGTCCTTATGAAATATCTTCTTTAGCTAGAATGTAGACATCATGTCCTTGCTCATGGTCCATATCAATCCTCTTTTCTATCTGCAGATCCTCAAAGACACAATGGAAGGGAAAAAAGGTTGCATAACAATGAAGTTGTTTAATAATTTTACTAATGGATAATAGGTTAACAGGAAATTCAAGAACAAGAAACACACGATCAAGGGTTATATTGTGGTTGATGGGAGTGGTTCCCTCGCTAGTGACGAAGCACTTATGTCTATCAGCCAAGGTAACAGAATCTATACTAGTGATCTCAAAAAATCTTATAAAAATGCTAAATTCTCTTGCAATATGATTAAATGCACAAAAATTGATAATCTAAGTAGTATAAAAGGTGAAAGTAGGTAACGTAAGATTACTAGATTGAATAACATGATTGATCATTATCTCATTCTGTTGTTGTATCTTATAGATCATCAATTCATCAAAATCTACTTAGAAAATTTGGATAGTAGCAGCAAAACTTAATCTGTCAACATGATTTAGGGAAAGTTGAGTTGTCACAACATTAGCATAAGTAGGTAGAGTAACTAGACGATCAAACTTGTCCCAACATTATCAAAAGTATGATTTTTCTATTATAATGAGTACACAATGGACATGGAAGACCACATTCCCCTGATTGTTTTTTATTACACTTTGATGAGCCTCGTCCTCCTAAAGTAACAGTGAGTGCAAAGGCTTCTAGAGTGCTAGTGAAAGTGGAGGACTCAGATTTGATAGCCATATGCATGACCTTATTAAAGGTTGTTTGGAGGGAAGGTAGTGTATTTGTAGTAAGAACCTAACCTTGAATCTATGTAGAAACTTCAGGATGGAGACCTACAAGAATGGTACAGCAGACCATGCACCAAACGAGTTGGTCTACACAGCTTGGATTGCAACAAACAAACTAGTCTACAAGAAATCAAAGTACAACGGATGGACGAGTCTTAGAGAGTCACACCAATTGCAGACAGATGAACAAATTGTTCAGATGGAGTCACAGCTACTGCGAGATCTGCACTCTAGCATTGCATGACAATGACAATGACAATGACCATGGACGGTTAGATGAAAGACAACCTTCAATCTAACATGGGCAGCAACTCAAGGGTCGTTCCCTGGCATTGCACTTGCAAATCTTGAAGAGGAGGTGTCGTCGAAGCTACATAGGAAGGTCTATCTGGGCTTGCACAATCCTTGGTCTAACAACAAAAGGTAGGAGGGGGTGATTTCTGATGTTTCCTTCTTGCTTTGATACCATGTGTGATTTAGGATTAGGTTAGGAGAGGATTAAGAGATTAGGAAAAAGGAAAAAGGTGAGTTTTTTATTACTCAAGAACCTGTATGTATATACATACATAAATGGGTAAATGAATTTGTTGGATCCATTTACAATACAAACTCTTATAGGTACATTCACACAAATAATACGAGAGAAAATTCATCAAGTTATCACTCTTTATACTAAATTCTACAACTAATGAGGGCAAGAAGATTTGAAAGTTTTACTAGGGACTAAACTTATAAATCAGATTTGTGATCATCATGCAAAGGCTGATATCTTACTTGACAATTGTAGATTTGGCCATAATAGCAAAAAGTGGTCTTATTGATATAGGATTGAGAGGTGATGACTTTCAACTATCGACTTCTTCAGGTCTCTCATCCACAAGTATTCTCTAAGATTGATTTGAGATTCAAATACCATTAACTAAAGATTAAAACAAAAGATGTATGGAAGATTGTTTTCCGTACTTGGAATGATCATTATGAGTTCTTGGTGATAGCTTTGGTTTAACCAATGTGTCGATGGTTTTTATGAACTTGATGAATAGAATATTCAAGTCTTATTTAAAATGGTTTGTAGTAGTTTTCATTGATGATATCTTAATTTACTCTAATAGCAAAGCAAAACATAAGAATTATTGTCCTATAAGAGAAGAAGTTGTTCACGAAGTTGAAGAAGTGTAAGTCCTAACTAGATAGTATTACTTTTTTTGGGACATTTGATCTCTAAGGATGATATTTCAACTTAGGTGAAGGCAATTAATACTTGGAGACAACCAACCTTAATGATGGAGATTCACAGTTTCTTAAGTCTTGCAAGGGCTACTACAAGAAATTTGTTGCAAAGGATAAAATGCAACTGTAGTTAGATACCATTGATATGGATATATATAAAATGTTGGTTCAGTTAATTTATTTTGCATAACATATTGTTTATTGTGACTATTCTATATTTCTTATTACGTCACATTGATTTTGACTGTATAACCATTTTATTGCATGTATATCATATTATTATTATTTTAGACTTATGGTGAATTAACTTATTAAACTTTAGCTCATACATATTGCTATTGAGTTTTTTTAGGCTTTATTGACAGGCTGTGACAACATTTTTTTGATATGATGATGGATTTTGGGATTTTGTGTCTTATTTTTTTATAAATCTGGTTAAGGCTAGAATGAGATGTTTAATTGATTTCCGTTGTAATGTTTTAACTTGTGAAATTTTGGATATAGTCTTATTACCTGTATTTTTCTATTGTTAAATCTATTTTTTACAATTGTCCATCCATGTAATATTAGAGGGAAGAACTTTTCACCTATTTTTTTTCTTATACGTGATTTCTTCCCTTTAATATTATGATGATTGTGATTTTCTCTTCTGAACATGACAAATTATAATCAAGATTCTGTTCTATTTACCTTTACAAGTAGATTATTCCATTGTGGATTTTTTATAACATATACTTGCAATATACTTTGGATGCAATTAGGAGTCAAATGCAAATTTGGATGAAATTGTTGCTCTTGCAAAGGAGCTTCAGGTAAATTGATGAACTTATGAAAAAATCCAACCTTAGTATCATGTGTTTCCACTTGATTGCCCTCTCTGATTTCTTTATCATATTGTCCGCTGGTGTGATGTTAAAAGGGAACTAAGATTCGTCCTCTTTGGGGCACTGCTCAATTATTTGTGCATCCTCGTTACATGCATGGAGGTGCTACAAGGTGCCTTCCAATCCCTTTCAAAAACGATTCAAGTTTTTTCCATACTGAAGTATTTTATTACCATATAATGCATTTTTATTACTTTTGTAGCCCTGACTTGGCTGTGTATGCATATGCGGCTGCTCAGGTTAAGAAAGCGATGGAGGTTAGAAGTCTAACAATACATGATATATTACTTGTTTGCCTTCAGCATGTTATAATGTTGTTCTCTACAGGTTACCCATTATTTGGGAGGAGAAAATTACGTCTTTTGGGGTGGTCGAGAGGGGTACCAGACCCTCTTGAACACTGACATGAAAAGAGAGCTGGATCACTTGGTGGGAATCATTGAATATGCTTCAATTAGCACCATAAAACTATTGATATTCATACTGCTCCATTTAATGTTACTCTCTCAACTTTAGTGGTGAATTTGTTCGATGTTTTTGAATTTGTAAGGGATTTTTGTCTTGCAGGCCACTTTTCTCCAAGCAGCCGTTGACTGGAAGAAAAAGATTGGGTTTAATGGTATGTAGCTTCTTTGCCACATTTTTTAGAATGTGACCAATCTTAGAACTTAAAAACTACAATGATAGATTAGTTTTGATGTGAAATGCGTTATTTCATTTTTTTTCCATTAAACATCAAAATAGAAAAGGTAGGCAGCCATGGCAAGATTACCACGTTGATCATGTATCTTTTGTTACTGAGAATGTAAGGTTGATTGCAAGATGATTTTCGTGTAAGAGATGTATATGTATCTTGTATGTTCATTATAATGTGTGTTGATCTGCAAAATAAGTATACTTGACTCTGTAGTTTCCTTTATTCAGGGACACTTCTTATTGAACCCAAGCCTCAGGAACCAACAAAGCACCAGTATGTTTTAATTTGAAAAGTCGTTAGCATATGTATGCTATGCTTCTTTGTCCTAATTTGGCTTTTTTTTTTGTTTCAGATATGATTGGGATGCTGCGACCACTACAGCTTTCCTACATAAATATGGTCTTATTGGTAATCCTACTTTCATATTCTCTTGTCTAATATTCATAAAAGAATATTCTCTGGTTTATACTTGTTCAGGTTCACATCCTCAAATTATATTGGAACAACAAAACTAAATGTTGAATAGCAAACAGTCCCAAAGAAGAATTTTGCTAATTGTGAATGTAGTGCTTTGTATATTAGTTCTCTAATGGAACAGTGTGCATGGATCTTTCATTTATTTTAACCTCACCCATCACATCGTTATAGTTGTTGGTTGGCACGCAAACTGCATAATCAAATTGTCCATATCACTGCAGGAGAATTCAAGCTGAACATTGAGTGTAATCATGCTACACTTTCTGGTCATAGGTATTTTCCATTTCAAAGTTACCTTCTTATGTTTTTAGAGTATTGTATGAGTTTCCCAGCAGATAAGTACTTTTCATTTGCAGCTGCCACCATGAACTTGAAACCACAAGAATCAATGGATTGCTTGGAAATATTGATGCAAATACAGGCGATCCTCAGATAGGTATTGACTGAATTCCATAAAAGGATCCACCTCTTTCTCTAGTTTGCTGGCATAAGATTGAAACTGGAATATTTTTCACCTTCACAAAGGCATTTTTCTAATGCAGGTTGGGACACAGATCAATTTCTGACTGACATCTCAGAAGCAACTTTGGTTATGCTTAGTGTGGTTAGAAATGTAAGTAATGACTCCCTATAATTGGGTGTCCTTGGTGGATGTGGTTGAATACTCATGCTTATTGTATTGATGTATTCTTTGCAGGGAGGTCTTTCACCTGGTGGTTTCAATTTTGATGCGAAATTGTAAATTACATCTAATTACTCTTGAATTCTAATTGATAGTGATAGTTAAAGTGTACTAATTGTTCTGTTTACATTATAAACCAGGCGAAGAGAAAGCACAGATGTCGTGGATATGTTCATTGCTCACATTTTGGGAATGGATACACTAGCTCGAGGACTTCGTAATGTAGCCAAGCTCATAGAGGTGCAGAACTTTCCCAGTTCGGTCCACCTCCATTTGTAGACAATTTGGTTTGATTTTGGTTTTTTTGCCTAACACATTCATGTTGATAGGATGGCTCTCTTGAAGAACTTGTTCGTAAGCGTTATCAGAGTTTCGATACTGAATTTGGTGCCCAAGTTGAGGTTAGTGAATATTGACATACGTTAACATTAGCATACTCAATTGGTTGAGCACAATTGATTTAATCTTGCTAATTATGGAAAGGCTGGGAAGGTTGATTTCGAAACACTTGAGAAGAAGGCTATGGAATGGGATGAGCCTACAATTACTTCAGGAAGACAGGTAGACAAGCATTTCATCTAGATGTTACTGTCTCTTATCAGGCAAGGCATCTGAGTCAGTACCTGTATGCAATTTTGCAGGAACTTGCCGAGATGATATTCCAGTCTGCTCTGTAGACGAGTCTTGTTCCTGGTATGTGAACCGGACAAATATCTAACGATGGAAGGACAAACTGGTTTGGAAATGGCTCTTGTTTAGGTGGTTTTATTCTGATTGTATGCTTGTGAGAAATTGTAGGATGATGCAAACTAAGTATTTTCTGGTGAAAACAATAATATGCTTATTTATATCTTAATGAAAATGGCTCCTAAATGGGTTTCTTCCGCAATGCATTCATTCCGCTTGAATTCATGACTGAAAAAAATTGACATGCAGATTGCCTTCAGCTTCGGATTTCAGATTACTGTTATGTGCCAATGCTAAATGGTCCTCTCAGAAGTCAAATAATCTTACATTGTTCGCATTAAAAACCTGTGTGATGAATGTTGACATTGAATTAGACTCTTTCTTTCAACACGTTGCCTTTTGGGCGGTTTCTTCTAGACCCATTTCAGATTATCACTTTAACTCCCTGAACGATCACTCTCTCCTCCCGTACTTGATGTCTTGCTTTTTTTTTTCCTTAAAAAGGTTTTTTTCCTTGTTTGCCATGGGCCAGGGATTCTCATCTGATTTGGAATCTTCCTCCCATACACATTACTATGAGGCAAAAATGTTGCTATAGGTGCCCACATTTTTTACTTTTTAAAAAACAATTCTTTATATCGTTAATTTATAGCAGAATCTATTATGGATTAAAATTTATAACTAATTCAATTTCTATTTATTATGTCTTTTGGTCCTAAATGAGCAAAAATTGACTAATTTCAATATATTTAGACCGATGGTGAATACTTATTTAATTTAAATAAAAAAATTATTATATATTTATAGTCATCTTATTATAATACCTATGTTGTTCTGCCTCACATGTATTTATGAGGAAGAAATGTGCATCTAGAAGAACCTTAGCAGTAGAAAAACATCAAAAAAATCGTTATTATTTCGTTTAAACAATTTCTACTTCACATCTTCTATTCACTCAATTTGTTTGGAACTCGCTTCTACTCATTCCCAAGGAGTCGGTCATCCGTTGCCATAAGTGGGGACAAGTTCCATGGAATTTGGTTCCCCCTTTTCAAGATTCGTTCAAGTTCATCTAAAGTAATCAATGATTTTGTTGCCTGTCTGCTCAATAAGATTGTTAACTTTTTCGACAGCTTTCTTGTAATCTTTTATAAGGGTAGCCTAAACTTTAAGAAAATTTTCTTCACGGTGAATGAAGAAGTGGCTATTGGTTAGGATTTGTTCTCATGCATTTGATAAATCAAGAAAAATTTCTATTCACGGGTTTAAATGGGTTAGCACCTGTGCAACATAGGGGAGGTTTGTGTTTGCAAGAAATATTAGGAAAAGGTGCATGCTTAGGCAACAGAAAAGGATTAATTTACCTTCTAACCAAAGAAAAACTAATAAAGATCTCGTTACTATGTTTTTCTCCTTCCACTTCTGTTTCTCCTTGCTCCCCCCCTTGGACATTTGTAAGCTTAAACCATATATACAGTTGATGGGATTTAGCCCAACAAGTATAAAATAAGTCTGATGAGCTTATGATATCTTGCAAAAAAACAGTCGGTGGAATAAAAAAGCTCAACAGCTACGACCAGATCTACCGAAGTAATGTATATAGAAATTCAATTTGCAAGGAAGTGTACAAAAGCCACACCGCCTTTTGTAGAGAATGCCGAAGCACTTAGAAAAGTGAAAGGCTGAAAGGGCGAGGGGGGGGGGCCAAGCATTTAGGAGAGTACTAAACAAATCAGAACCACTCATGTCTGTGTTGTAAAGATGCATAATTGCGGTTGCTAGAGAATGATGAGTTGATGGTTCCGCGTTCCTTTAAGAGATAAAATTGGAACGGTACGAAATCGATGACTTCAAGAAAAATATGAAAGGGAAATCAATCCTAGTCTACACTTCACGCGAAGATAAAATGAAATCGACGACGATGTAGAACTTGCACATCACCTGCATATTTAAATTTACACCATGTGGGATTTGCATTATTAAAAATGGGCAATTGCTTGCTTCTTTCTTAAAGATTGATATTTACTTAAAAAAATCTATATTTTTGCATATGATATCGCAATCATTACATCGACCGTCGTGAACCAACTATAGCATTGAAATGAAAAGACATTTATTAGTGGACGTCACGATAATTTTAAATTGGAAGTGAAAAATTGTAAGGTCTTTTAAATTAAATAAAAATTATAAAATAAATAAGGAATCAAGATATATAAAGAAAATTGCCGAAGTTGCAGAAGGCTCCTCTGACACTACCCTGCTCTGCAACTCTGTTATTTGCCTTTTTCGGTTGCCTTTTTAATCTAGTCCGAAATGGAATAAACGAAAGACATCGACGTAATTATAAAATAAGAGTATCTCATGTACCAATCGAATGCAATCCCATGGACGGAAGTGATCTCTCTCACCCATAAAATAGTAATTGTCATCTACAACATTCATACGCCATCCGGCATAAAGAAGAGCACAATTTTCCAACCACTGGCTACATCTTTTCCAGCGTAAAAAAGATCATGCAAGCTTGCTGGACGAAATCAAAGAAGAATTTATTGGAAAAGCAGAGGGATCTCAAGAAGCCCCACCATCGAGGCAGCACCCACCAAAAAGACAAACAGCAAAAGCAACCGTCACCAAAGCAGCTAGACCAGTTAATTTTCCTTCACGAATAAGAAAATTAGTCCAATGGAGATGAATGCCAAGTAGCGAAAGGTGGAGATCGAAGTCTCTTGTTACCAGAAGAACATGGAAGGAGACGAGGGAAAAAAGCTTTGAGGTGTGAAGGAAAGAGAGAGAACATGGAAAAAAGAGCCAATATTACCCAAGGCAGCTAGAAGAGCATACTCACGATCTCCACCCACCCACGGTATTCTTTTGATTCGCTGCTTCAGGGATTTTGCAGTTTTGCAAAGGGCAACAATGGTGGAATTGATGTCAGTTCATGAGAAGGCGGGCGGAGGAGGAACTCGATACAAATTAGAGCTGCTACTGCTACTACCCTGATTACCGCTGGCCACCGTCGTCGTGATTCGCGTGATGAAGGGATGCTGAAGTAGCCTCATAGCCGTAAGCCTCTTCCTTGGCTCCTTCTGTAAACAACAAGAGATAAAGTTCCGGAACTCTCTTGACGCCGTGGCTGGCGCCTCAGGTGGTGGCGAGTAACAAATCGAGCACATTAAACTGGCCCAATCACCCTGCCGGCCAACGTTGTCCCCCAACGGGAACCTCCCCAAGTAGAACTCCAGCATACTCAAGCCAAAGCTCCAAATATCCCCAGCATAACCGTCGTATATCCCCTGGTTGAGATCGGTGTTTATTCTCTCCGGACTCATGTATGCAATGGTCCCAACAGAGGAGTTGCACGGGTCCATGGTCTGCGCGAGGATCCTGGAGACTCCAAAATCCGCGATTTTGACCTTGCTGCCGCCGTGCATGAGGAGGTTGGAGGGCTTGATGTCGCGATGGACGATCTTACGGCTATGGAGGTAGGCGAGCCCCTGGAGGACTTGGGAGGCGACGTCAGCAAGGTAAGGCTCGGATGTGATCCAGCTGCCCTCGAGGCTTCCACCGTCCATGAACTCGAGGAGGATCTGGATCTCGCCGGCATGATCGTACATACCGTGGCAGCGGACAACAAAAGGGTTATCAGCCTTACGGAGGATCTCGATCTCGCGACAGATCTGGCGGCGGACGGCGTCCTCGTGGTTTCCGTAGACGACCTTGAGGGCATAGTTGCGGCCGGTGAGGCGGTGGCGCACCATCCAGACGGTACCCCCCGATCCGGAGCCGATTCGGCGAACGCGTTCGAGATCAGAGAGGTGGGGGTGGGAGGTGGAGGTGACGGGAGGGGGGGCAGAGGAAGCCAGGTGGGAAATATTTGTCGAAGAGAAGTTTGTGGTGTTGGTGGCGGTAGTTGTGGAAGGGACGGAGGAAGGTGGAAGTGGGAGGGGGACGGCGAGAGAGGGGTCGCGACGGGGTATGGGGAGGGGACATATGTCGGGGCGGCGGCGAGGGCGGGAGGACGCGGCGGTGCTGGTGGTGGCGGGTCTCATGATGACATGGATCGTGGAGGAAGAGGAGGAGAGACGAGGAGTCTTATTTCCAGAGGGAGAGGAAGAGGAAGAGAAAGAGAAGGAGAGGAGGAGGAGGATGCTTGGAAGATGAGGAGAGAAGACGGGAGACTGATTTCGATTTATTGGTTGTGCCTCCTCGTCACAAAAAATACAATCATTCCTCTTCCTAATTTCCCACTATTCATATATATATATTATACATAGAACACTAATAAATAAGGAATACAAATTGCTTTGTATTAAAAAATAAAAAATAAAAAATAAAAAATGTTTTTTTCTTCCTGAAAAGGAAATTAATTATTGTTGGTTAGTGCAGAATTCTGTGAGTCGAGAAGCCGCCGGCCACGAGGGTAAAGTGTGGAAGGCTTCTTCACCACCCATTCCCTTTTTGTTCCGTTCGGATTGAGGAATGAAATCTTATACTTTTTAGTGAACTTGATGTTTTATCAAACGGGAATAAGTGCCAGATACGAAAATAACTACCCTTACCGTAAAAACAAAAACAGGTAAAATAAATTACTACAACAACAATGCCCGTAATTCTCGTTGAAGATCGTATTTTAGTGAAGATGAAAACTGCCGTTGTTATTATTAAACATCGATAATGAATAACTAACGAGTCACTCTTGAATCGACAGGGCAAAAAAATAAACAACTTACGGAGTACGGGAAAATTTACGAAGCCCGTCACCAATCCCCACAAGCGAGCATGAATCAGATAACAAACCTTAAATGCTAACTTGCCGTTGAAGCACAGGAATCGGATTCCTCTTCGCTAGTACCGAGGAAGTTCCATCCCATCTCGGGATTAATTCCCACTACGCCCTCACAGACAACTCTATTTTAATCATCTGTACCGATCAACACTAATCTGTGACGAAGAGGAAGGGTCCCTGGATTACTTGTGCGACTCCATCTTTTGAGTCGTACCGCTTTAAAATTGCTTTTGATCTGGTTGTATTTTTAAATCTTCTGTACTCTGTTACTATTTTTTTGATCTCTTACTGTGGGATTGCCATAATCAGAGTTATACTGTTTTAATGATTCTTTACCTATCTTACAAAAAGGAGATGATGATAGCTGATAGCCCAATAAAATGTTTTTAAGTCCTACTTTTTAATATTCAGGCAATTCTTACCTTCCTTATTTATTCTACTACCATCAATAGAAAGGAAAAGGGAATCAGCATTTGGTATCTGCCTGAGGAAAAGAGAGAGAGAGAGAGGTTGGATCTGAATATCTCTGAATGATTCCGAAGATCAACTCAATCAAATAAGTCTAAGAAAAACTAAGTTCATCAAAGTTGTATGAATTCATAGGCGTACACTAATTATATATTATCTAACCTGTATATATGATGTTAAATTATTAGGCTCGCTGTTAAAGTCCCCTAAACTCGTAAGCGCATAATAAATCACATCGATTTAATTAGGAATTAAATCTAGACTCTTATACATATTGATTTGTTTGAAAAAAAAATTAAAGACCTACAAATGTCAACGGTGGGAGATGCCACGGAAACAAGAAGGGGAGCAAAGTGAATGAATGACGCGTAACGTGAGAAAGGCCACTACAGCTTTTGTCAACAGACCCAAGTCGGTCGTTAAACAAGTCTTTCCCATCTATTGTAAACCATGAATTATACGCAAGGGACACATCGATAGAAACAAAATTAAGAAAGATACGGTACTTGTGCAACTGAAGGTTCTCAGATCTCAACCATTTCAAATATACATTAATTAGAGGTAAAAATATATAATCACAGAATTAATTCAGCATTTCTTGGTGATCTCGAGCAAAAATAAAAAGGATAAGGTACACGATTAAACATGTCAAATAGATTAGATCCACATGCGTTAGCCTGACTCAACCTCTAATAGATCGATCTGATTTGACCTGATCCAAAAAACTCAATTCCAGTTGGGCCGAGAAATTTTTAAATTTCTGCCTAACGAACTAGGCCAGTCCATGGGCTGTCATGGGGTCGGCCCATGGGTCGACCTGCAAGCCTGTAGGCCTGTAGACCCATTTTCATTTGATTAACAGTAAAATATTAACTTCAAATTTTTTAAGTAAAATATAAAATTTTTAATGATATGTAATTAATTTTGAATGGTTATTGCTATTTTTTTTTATTTCATTTGACTCACGTAAGTTATAAAAAATTGAAATAAAACTTAAGCTTATATGATAATAAGATCCATCACTTACTATTAATTAATTTTGATTTAAAATTTCACATAGTATCAAAGTAACTTTAACTTTATAATGTGGATCACTTCTTAAATATAATATATTTATCATTATTATATTAATAATTATATATTGCATTAATATAATCAGTAGATTATATCATTACATTGATAAATTATATATTTTATTATTATGTTATTATTAAAATAACTATTATTATATTATTATTTTTTTATTGATAAATTTTAAAAAAATAACATTAAAATTTTTCAAATAAGCTGAAAATTCTAAACATTCAATCAAATGTCTTTTAAGTTTGGATATCTGAACCTGAGAGGGAGAGAAAGAGGGAGAGGGAAAGAGAAAGGGAGATCAAGAAGAATAAGATATAAAAATTTATAAATAAGGGAAAAGATTTTTAAAAAATTTTACAATTTACTTAATTTTCTCTTTCACAAATTACACAAAGTTTTCAAGTTTTAGACTTTTAGCTTTCAAATTTTTTTCATTTTTCAACTCAACCTCTATTTACAAAAATGATACACAACTTCAATAAGTTCAACTCTAATAATGCCAATGACAATGATTTTCCAATATTTCATTTAGAACATTAATATTCTCAATTCTAACTTATAGAAGCTAAAGTATCTTAAATTATTACTCTTAAACTTTAAAAAAAAATTACTCTATAGTTAAAGTTTACAATAAAGATAAAAGATATAAAAGACAACATTGTGGTAAAGAAAACTTACTACAATATCTACAATACAAACTTCTTTTGTAAAGCTTCAAATGGTACAAGTCATTTATTTAAATATTTAGTTAAACATTTATTTAAAAATATTAAAATAAAATAAAATAATTCAAACAAAAATTAATTTTAATTTTAAAGTTAATGTAACACAATGACATTATAATTTTAGAAATCCTAGAAAACTACATACTAAATTTATTACTATTCAAAATTTACCTATTAATTTTAGTGATAGTCAACATTTTTAAGATTATATTTTACAAGCTTATTGTCAATGATTTAAAAATATTTCTAAAAATACAAATAGACAATATATTATTGATTTTTATAATAAATTTAGAATGGAACTAATAAATATAATATGTTCTATTAATATATCTATAGTATGTACATACAATATTTAGAAAGGTAGAACTAAAATAAGATATATTACTAGTACTACATATTTTATTAGTGATAATAGAGTTTTACAAAAAAGATTAATAGAATTTAGAAAAATGAATCATTTACATAATGCTCAAAATAACTTTTCTACTGTTACGAAGATTTTTGAATTTTATAAAATTAAACAAAAGTAGGTAATATTACATTTGATAATACATTTAATGATATCACAATTGTTACTATGTTTTAAAATTAATTAACTCCACCATATAGCTTTACTTTATTTCACCAAAGATATATGTGCCATATAATTAATCTTATAATTCAAATAGGTGTTAAAGAAATAAAACTTTTTATAGAAAATATTAGAATTGTATTAACTTATATTTTAATTAGTGGTAGATATCAATAATAATTTAATATTGTATATACTTTTTTGATTTACTACACAGGACATTTACAATAGATGTTCTTCATAGGTAGAATTCTTTATATTTAATGTTAAATAATTATTTACCTTATAAAGAAGATATAAAAACTTATTATAATAGTAGAATT
Organism: Cymodocea nodosa; assembly: GCA_036874045.1. NCBI lineage: Eukaryota > Viridiplantae > Streptophyta > Magnoliopsida > Alismatales > Cymodoceaceae > Cymodocea > Cymodocea nodosa. The sequence continues at coordinate 18,884,919 of CM072339.1, read as the reverse complement.
AAAGATAGTATAACACCATTAGATGAAAATAATTTTACAATAATTAATTATTTTATTAAATTTTTAAAATCATTTTATAATGTAATAGAATATTTATCAAGAATATATTATTCTACCTCTCTTTATGCAATACACCATTTATATAATATTGTAAGAGTTTTTAATAATTATGGTAATTATCTATTTTTTACACCTATAATCTAAAAATAAAATATATATTTTTTTAAATAATATACCTCTTTTATATACATTAAATGATTGTTTAGATCTTAAGACTAAAATAAAAATAGTTAGAAAATGAATAATTACAATACAAAATTATTTAAATGTAGAACTTAATATAATAATTGAAAATATACAAGAAAATTTAAATAACATATTTGATTTATATATTAAAAGTTATGGAACACAACAAACACAATATACATATTATATACTATAAACATCATAATCATCATCAGTTTATGATTTTAGTATATTTATTTATGATTATAATGATTTTAACTTAACAAATAAGTAAAAATTAATTAAATTTAACAAGACTAATAATAACTATTTAGTAAGAGAAAATCCTAATTTTATAAATTTTGATGTAATTAATTGGTGGAAAAAATAAAAAGATACATTCCCTATTTTATTTTTAATGGTTAAAAATTTACTAGTAATTTTAGCTTCTTTTGTAGCATGGGAATAAACATTTAGTATTAATGATAATATATTAGATGAAAGAGTAATGTTAAAAGATAATATTTTAAAAGCTTTAATGTGTATTAAAGACTAAGAGTTTGCTTACATTTATAAACAATAACAATATAACTTTATAGATGAATTTGAAATTTTAAATATTTGAATGTAATTATGTAAATCAAATATAAAAATATTTGATGTAATATTTATGTCATAACAAGTTATAATATAATTTTAATTTCAATTTATAATTTATTTTAACTTTATGACTTGCATTTGAATATATTGATGAATGATGATTTGACATTAATGTGTTGATATATTTATAAATGAAATAATTTATTTATTTTATGTTGATTTGTTTAAGTGTTGTGATTTAATAATACTTAAATTTAATTTAATATATTTACTAAAAAATATAGATATTAAAAAAAAATAAAAATTATTAATATTAAATTAATTATATTATAAAAACTTATAATAGTACTTATAAAAGTAATTAATATTATTATATTAATAAATTATTGTTAATATTAATTTAACCATTATTATATTTATTATTTCTGATAAGTAAATAAAAATAAATAAATGTTAACCTTTCGGCCGTTACTAAAAGAAAATTTAAATAAATAAAAAAATCTTGCATTCGTCTTAACGACGGAATGTGAAAAAAGTTTTTATTTTTTCGAACCAACCTAATCCGGCACGCAACCCGTACGGGCTTAAGATTTTTGGACCAGGGTGGCCCAAATCGGCCCACTTACATGTCTAGACACGATAACATTGTCAACTTTTAACTGCACTATTATTTGATGATGACAGACTTGAAGGCCTTTAGTTTTCTGTGCGCGCTTCTCTGATTCTCAATTAAGACCTCTTCCTTTAATTATAAGCCTGCAGTCTTTTGCACTTGGTAGTATACTGAATATATATATGTTCGATCTAAAAGTAATTTGAAAAAACAAAGCATGCTCGAGTTCTAATTAAGAAACATGTGGAACGGAGAATAGGAGAAACACATGCATGCATGAGAGTTGTTTGGAAAAACAAAAGGAAACGCAAGCTGGAATTCTACCCGAGAACCCTGATAATAAATTTATATCTAAAAAATAACATTACAAGCATTGGAAAATTGAAAAATATATACCAGTTGTCTCCCTTTATTTCTTTCCGGATCACTTGTGTGTCTCGTTGCACGGCACCATATACGCCACTCATCCGACAGCTCATCTCTCTGTCCGCATCTCTCTCTCTCTCCCTATCTTTCTATCTACTCGAGAGAACTAGCGAGATGGAGCAAGGGCCTGCCGCAGACATGACGCTGGTGTCGAACCAGGAGGCCTCGCGTCCTCCGTTGGACCCTCACAGTTTGTTCACCTGCAGGTACTGCAACAGGATGTTCTACAACTCCCAGGCCCTCGGAGGCCACCAGAACGCCCACAAGCTCGAGAGAAGCCTCGCCAACATGAGCAGGGCCGTCGTCCCCCACCGGAGCGTCACCGGCGGCGAGCCACGCTTCAACGTTGGGAGGTTCCAGAGCAAGGCGCTGGTTGGCGGCGTCTTCTCTGGCAGAGCCGCCATCGACCAGGAGGACGGGGAGCTGGACCTCACTCTCAGGCTTTGAGTTGTTTTTTTTTTTTTTTTTTTAAATTTCTTTCTTTTTGACTTAACTTGCACGGCATTTGTTGTCACGGCATTGGCCGGCCGACGAGCCGACAAAACCGTCGCCGTCCCGATTTGTACGTAACATATATTCCACGGAAAGGACGATCGACCGACGCCGTTCTTCACCTCGTGTGCTGTGCTGTTGTTGCCTCGGCAGGTGTCTACAGATGGGTTGGTCTGTCGTTGACGTTCCTATTCTTCCCTTCCTCACTTGGCAGGTGTCCGATCTTATCGGAATTCCGGGCGCTCGTGGCCATGGGACCATCAAACTTGAACCTCCAACTACCTATTTATTTCGATATCCCGTTGCTTTGGATAGTTTTTTTCCACAACCTAAACAGTAAAGATCGATATATATATATATATATATCCTCTCTTATTGAAATAAAAAAAATGCGCACATGCATCGGCTTTACCTTAACCTCGACAATATATAAGAGCTCTGTTTATATACTAATATATACTGTACCTTAAATTTAATCAATGCAAGACTATTGCATGACTCCTGACACAGTTTCTCTCTCTCTCTCTTTTTCTAATCGTATACGTACGTACACATGAATGAGTACACTGGGATATTTTTTGCCTTGACACTATTGTATCGTTGAAATGAGGATATTCGGTACAAAATTAATTGATAATGATGAAGAGGCCCCTCCACACATATGATGATAGTAACCTTCGTATTCTCTAAAATTCAAAACTGCAAAAATGGATCGATTAAAACTACGTACATAGATTGCCTTTCAACATTGCAATCCAATGCCAAAAAAAATTATTTCAATCCAATGTACGAACATCAATTGACTTCTTCAGAAAAAAATGTAAAATTTATTTTTTTTCTCATTCATTGTTTTTGATTAGTTCAAATTACATTGTTTTTAATTTGACATATAGAAAAAAATGGCATATAAATAATACGTTTAGTAATGATTATTGAGAAAAAACTAACGTATATGTATTTATTCAGTGGTTGAAATAACTATAACCAAATTACTCCGTGAAAACTTACCGAATCATATCTGTTACCGGATTTCTAAACGTTGGTCCGCGTATAGCTATATTATTGGAGAGGTTCATCTGTATATCGATATGTATATATATATATTAAACAATGTGGTAATATTTTCCATCACTTTTTTGACCTTGTACTTTTTTTTTTTGGTCTTACATGTGTTTTTTATTATGTAAATGTACGTAGGACTATTAGGATCTGTCTACGCTAATATTAGATTAGAATATAAATATTCAACTCAAAATTAATTGACCAGAAGTAGAGAGGTCTTTTATGTTGAATACCCAGCATAATATCAAATCATCAAAAATCCTAAATAGATCATATACTTCTACTTGTTCTAAAAGAAGTTAATAAGTTTTTGAATTGGTTTTAAAAAGAGAAGTTTATGCCTACATATATTAGTCTATATATGTGTATTATTTTTATACTAATTTATACTTCACTATTCCAACATTCTTACTCATTAGTCATTACTAGCTTTTTTTTTACGTCACACAAATATTTTTTATTAGATAATTATGTAATAATGTCTTACTTAAGATATTTTTATCCTAATATTACATTGATATGTAAACATCAAATATTTCAACGCTTTAGAATCGTAGTAAAATAAAATACAAAAGAAGAGAGAGTGATGAAGGCATGATTGAACTAAGATTCAAAATGCATGATTCTTTTTTTTCAGAGAATTCAGAAATTGAAATGCTCGTGAAACTTTCTTGCGTTCGATAATTTATATATTTGTCTTGGTCTAGTGTTTTTCTCGTTAGTTTAAATTTCTTTCCTTTTATTGTGATATAACAAGCTTCATGTTCTCGCCCAAGCTAGAGAAAACTCTTGATATCCAACTTCATTAATTAATGGTCCCATCAAAATAAATCCAAAATACAAGTTTGCTTTCGGAAATGAAAACAACAGTCTTACCATTGCACTATTTTCGGCGGTTTTTTTAATGTTAACATATAAGAAGATTATATATATATATAATATATCTACAAAACTGCGGGCGCCGCAGAATATAAATATATATCATTATATATATATATATATATATATATATAGTGTGATTTTATATATTTATATGTTAATGATTAGATATCATCACCATAATCATATTCTTGTTCAGCTTCTCCTTCTCTCCACCTTCTTCATGGCTTACTCGGAGTCTATATCGTCTCTCGACATCACACTAGGCAGCCAAGAACTGGACCTAAACCTCGCTCTCGTGCCTCCGCTGCCTGCACCGACGAGGTTCTTCCCCTGCAACTACTGCCAGAGGAAATTCTACAGCTCGCAAGCGCTCGGCGGCCACCAGAACGCGCACAAGCTCGAGAGGAGCCTGGCGAGGCGGAGCCGTGAGTCGAGCGCGGCGACTGCTCAAGCGGAACTCTGGCCGGACTACCGAAGCTTGAACGAGAATCATCATCATCTTATGGCGCCAATAGAAGAGATGGCACCGAAGAATGGAGCCGCGGAGCATAGGGAAGGGGGAGAAGAAAACCGACTGGACTTGTCTCTGAGACTTTGAATACTGTTATTTGCAACTGCTAAATGTTTATTTGATGCATGTGCATGGTAATAATCCCAAAGAAATTTATCAATTGGTTTTCTTCATTATCCCCATCATATTATATGCATATCAAACAATCAGTTAGTTCTATTACCAGTTATTTAATTGTCTATCTGGCTTGCAACAACTAAATTTGTCAAGTAGTGTTCTTATTGGTTTTGGTTTGATATATACATATATATATGTATATATAGACTGCAGTATTGAACAATTCACAGTGGTGCCATTCTGCGCTGGCTGTATGTGATCAAATAAATGCAGTCTTTAATCCTTTCTGTCTTGACTTAATTAAGTCCCTACCTCTCACATATTTGAATGACAACCTTACATGATAGATTCCCTCAACATGGTCATCTTGTTCGTGTCACAGATTCTCGGTGGTTGATGCTTCATTTCTTCATTAATCATTTACATGTGAAGCGAAGGAGTTGTACTTAACTTGGGTGGACTCATGACTAGTTTCCTTTGGGAGGCATGCATCAGATGGACATACATATGGAACTCCAGCTAGCAGTCTCATAACCCTTCCCTGGGCCGCGTCATATATGTATATGTACTTCACATACCATCTGTTCGGTGAAGAATAGAAACTTAACTACTGTTCCGACCATAACCCTAGACCGAGTTGTGCGTGTGAGATGGAAGAAGCTGCACCGCCAGAAATGGAAAATCCCGGCCGAATCTGAATTCTGGATGATATCCCGATCAGTAGCGCTGCAATTCTTGACATGTCCTCCTGTCAACCCAATATGTGAAGGCAGGAAAATATGATGAGACAGAGACAAGTGATTTTTATAGGTAGGGCGTACTGATCAAGATGGTATCTATTGAGAGTGAAGTAAATACCATTACTCCTGGCTTACCGTACGTTGGTTATATGGAAGACTTACAAGTGAAGTCATGTGAAGTTGTGCGCATGTAGGGTTTTACTTGGGTTGTAAGGAGTTTAATTTTTGTTAAGGAATAAATAATTTTCAATAGTTTTTTGATTAGATATAATTATTAGAAATAAATACATACGTTGAGTTAATTTTTTTTTAGACTAAAATTTCATCTACTGAACAAATGTTTGTTTTGAATTGGAGACTACCTTGTAGTGGCAAACCACCATTTTCTAAAATACGATCATTTTCCAATAAAAGTCGATAACCAATCATATGTGAATTTATATCTCAAAAATTTAATTATATATATTGTCTACAGCATGAATTATTTCGATTTATGCAACATATAAAAAGATGGATAATTTCATACATGTTTGATTAATAGGAAATTAAATATAAATGACATTATTTTAACACAGCTGTTTAAGCTTTAGGCAATCTAAATTATTTGTTGGGTTAAACAATTTTAACCCAACCCATCGACAACCTTATTAGTCGCTTTTTTTATTTGCACCTTGTGTCTTCCCATTGGCTTTCCGTATCTAACATCAATGTTAATTAGATGTGGTTAGAGCGATCATTTTACCCCCAACTAATTAATACCTTCAATCTTAATCGGTTAATCACCTTGATTGGCATCCAATGGTTATGATTTGAATCCAAACCTTAATAATTTCCTCTCCCCCTCCATAAGAGTGGGATTCCAACCCTTCGCCATGAATGTTCACTCCCTTTCATTGCTGAAACTCATCCTCTTTCTTCCTCCGCATTCCAACCCAATTACCAAACTTGAATTCTCCACCAAATTAAACACTTCATATACTTCAATCTAGGTACCCTCCACTCCAGCCCTTCTCAATTCTTATTTCCATGGTAAGTAGAAAGAGTATTTGGAAACTATAAATTGTGCTATTCTCATATTGATATGGAGAGAAAAAACTCCTCACGATAGAACCTTAATGTATGTATATATATAGGATGGAACTTTATCTAATTTAAATGAAAGAATAACATTATAACAAGAAGAATAAAAGAAAAATCCTTTGATGCCACCGAAGGTTATGGATAAATATATATTTAAAAATAATAATATAATACTATTCTTATCAGATAAGACCAAAAAATGGAGTTGATCTTATCGAAAGTACACATTTGATATTACCAGACGGAAGTTCAATTTTACCGAGAAAGAAATAAAGGTGTTATTCAGATAAAAATAATGTTAATTGAAAAAAAATAATATATATTTAAAAAATTTACAAAAAACATTTGTCCATTGTTATTATAATATCGAGCATTTGTATTTGTCCAATACTACAATATCAAATATTTTGATTTGTTTGATGCTACAGTAACGAGACAAAGGCGGGAAGGAAAGGAAATGTTCCGTGCTTTTGCATTAGATATTTACTAGTACTGAATAGATAAAATTGGCATCGAAAATCTTTCAAATAAAATAGTTACGAGAAATAATATGATAGAATAACATATTAATTTTTATCAAAATTCTTAAGGATTAAAAGAGAGTGGTTGGTTGGGGCGGTGATTTGATTTACCGCCTCAACTCCATATAAATAGAAGAGATGGTAAAATAATTCCACCGCCTCACGGTATTGATATTTACAAGAGAAGAGAAAAGGAAGAGAATGGAAGAGGAGAAAACTTGAGGAAGATTTTCATAAAACTCAGTAAGTATTCAATTATTTAGTTTAAAACTATTGTAATAAGTAGTTCGTTGCATTTATTGCATGTGATGAATGGACGTAATTTTTAAAACCGCATGGCATTCATTGCATGGGTAGGAAGAGAGTGGACTTGAGAGAGAGTTGCCTGAAATAGATTTAATTATTTGCATAGTTGGATAATTGTAAAACGGCTAGTCAATCTGACCACATGGGTGAATTTATGGTATTATGCGCATAATAAAAAAGAGATAGTCAGACTAAAGAAATACGAGACTTTGGGGTTATGGCTGAATCTCCATTTAATGATTAGGCAGACTGGGAAATCTGATTAAATGATCGCAAGATAGAATTGAAGATTTTGAGAGCCTGTGCTGCCAAGATTTACAGCCTTAGTTTGAGTTTTATGATTATCGGTGCAAATATTAATCTTATTTGATTATGTTGCATAAATGTTTTTGATATTTGAATCATATACATATCCTTTTGCATTAAGATTTAAAACTAAAGATTGAATGCTTACTGAGTTAGTAAGTTTTAATGTTTCTTTAATAATCCGAAGCACAACCGAGAGGCTTTGTAGGAAGGAATATCTAGCTAAATACCAAGCACGTGTTTATAACTCCGGCAGTTGCATTTCTCTTCCTTTGAAATATTAGATGTAAAACTACGTTAATTTGTAAAATAACTAGTTTAGTTGTGGGTGTTTAATATTGCAAAGCAAATTAAAGAGTGAATTTTCACATACCTTGTCCTAAGATGTGAATTTCCTGTCAATATTGTGACAATTTGTCGTTTTCCAGAACAAACTTATGGAAAAAATATTGGTAGAATTTTGCTCATTTCTTTCTCCTTCTTCCTTCAACGTGGGGACAAGGATGCTCCCCTTTTCACATGGAGCAGGGTACTAACGCTATGCCCACGCTTGTGGGAGATCTTATTATTCTCGTTTACTCTGGAAGATCTAATCCTTCAAATGGTGCTTCGAAGAGCTTTTCTTCCTTCATATCCAATCTCATTTTGCTCTTACTTGTCTAGAACATTGATTTGTTTATCTAGAATAATGTTCTGTTTTCTCTCTCTCTCTCTCTTTTTGTAAGGTTGCCTATAAAATGTCGATATTCCCTAACAATTTTAATGTAAAGGAAGAAAAAAAGTGGAAAAATTTAAAAAGTAAGGCATTGATGTGGATAAATGATATTGTCCATGAACACTCCCATATTATTATTATTATTATTTTATCTTGATTTTTTTAAGTATTTAAAAATGTACAATAAAAAAAGAAAAATTCCTTATTAAGTATTTTAAAAATTTCTGTTTAATCTTTTTCCCATAAAAAACACACATGGTGGATCCATGGAAAGCTTATCGGACTTTTGGTACCCGACCCAACACCCATTTGTTTGCGGAATAAGATTCCCACGTAATTTTCCCGCCACCAAATCTTCCTTCCGAACGACTGAACCCAACGTCGCTCCGAGTCTCACGTAGTACGATGGACTTGAGGTCGGAAGAGGTTGAGATGGTGGCGGCGGAAGAAGAGGAGGTGAACATGGAAGCGCCGACGGGGGCGGTCCCGTTCCAACTCCAGTTCGACAAGTCCATCCCGGCACAGGTGGGACGATGGCTTCGTAGCCCTAGTGTGTTTTTTTTTTCCCCCTCTCATGGCAACTGTTGCTCAGTTTTTTTTATTTTTTATGCGCTTAGGTCAAGATCGCCGAGTGGAACCCCGAGAAGGATCTGCTTGCAATGGTCACTGACGACTCGAAGATCGTCCTGCACCGATTCAACTGGCAGCGGCTCTGGACCATGTATCCAGGTATCTTTTATTTTCGTCTAAACACGGTTTCTCTCTATTTGCGATATTCCAGTAAGAAATTTTTTTCCCATAAGTTGGATAGAGAATGAAAATGAGGTTTATTCTTTTAGTCTTTTAGGGGAGCTGGTGATGACATTTGTTTGGAGTGCTGTCCATTGACGAACATCTATATTCCACTATTTCATGGATGTCTAAACTTTCAATTCATAAGATCCTTTTTTGAGAATGAATTATTAATGTTACTCATGCAGTTTCTTTTTGCAAATTAATTACTATGTCACCTGAGGAGATGCATGAGTAACGTATTATATGTTTGTTTCTTAGGGAAATGCATCACTTCTCTATGTTGGCGTCCAGATGGCAAAGTAATAGCTGTTGGGTTTGAAGATGGCTTCATTGCCTTGCATGATGTTGAAGTAGGTAGTTGCTTGTAATGTGAGAATATTGCTCATTATTCTTTACGATGAATCACTTGGACTTATTCCAAGCTTCAGGTGGCTTGGTACACATGCCTAGCATCTCTTCCACCATGCTTCAACTGATGTTTATTATTTTAATTGGCTAGCAATAAAAAGGTACAAAATATAGGCAAAGGACATTAGCATATTTGTCCTTTCACCGTGAAAGTAAATCAGTGGTATGTTGTGCTTGAGTTTGTAATTGTGGTTGGGTTTACAACTTCCTTTAGAAAGGACAGTCTCTTGGAAATTATTGCTGTTTGCAGCTTTTTTTAGTGATTTTTATGTAAATACAAAAAAAATTATAAGGATAGTTTTGAAAACTTAAGATGATATTTCTATAGCTTTTCTATAAGTTGACTTTTATCAGTTTCAAACACAGCCTAAGAGCATTGTTGTGAAGGGAAACTTCCATCTTGAAAAAGAAATCAATGAAGTCTAAGTTATGGAAGTCAAAACATGGCATAATTTGCATAAAGTGATTTGCACCAGATATCTGTTGTTGTTGACTAACAGAAAACTGCATAAACCAAGGTGACAAGTATGATGCTTCTGTTGTGGTGAATGAACAGAAATGGTATGGAGGGAGTATATGTGATTCAATATATGAGGAGAAAGGACTCAAGATGATAATACCAAGTATAGAAAACCATTTTAGCCCATATATAGCATGATCTAATTCACAAAGATGATTGGATTGAAGAACATTGACATATATACATCTTTGAATTGTCCTGGTAAGGGGGCTTTTCAAACATACAACCATCATAAATGCCACTTGCCATTGTATGTAAGTGTAGAAATAATGTGGATTGGTGTGTTTTTAAGGGAACAACATAAATTCATTGGCTGGTAGGAATAGGATGACCAGCTAGGACTTCCAGCAGTAATAGTGGAGACAACAGTCCTACCCAGCAGCTGCAGGAGGTTTTTTCAGCCCTGTTAAGGCTAGCAGACCAGGTCAGATAGCCTGTAAGGTTGTGCTGACGGCAGTGACAGGTCCTGCTGAAGGTGCAGAAAGTTTTGGCTTTGTTAGGGTTGGTAGATCAGGCTGGATTGCCTAGATGACAGAACCAATGGTAGTGGAAAGGAAGAGGAAAGATGGGGGGTTCTTGTAAGAAAAAAGAGGAAAGATAGAGGGGAAGACTAACGGTAAGGGCTGGCGGTAGTGAGGTGAGGTGAGGTGAGGTGAGGAAGAAAGGTAGGGCAAAGAAGGGAAAATGAGATTGTGTTGTTCTACTAATAATCATTTTGTGTGTGTTTATCCAACCTAAAGTAGATATCCAATTACCCTATAATAGAGAAAGGGAAAATCTATAACTCTCACAATTTCAATGATACATAAACATATCAAGGAGCCATGTAGGCCTGACACGATTTAAAAGTCATTGGCCTAAGTATTATTTGTGTTGGGTTGGGCTAGCACAATATGCTAGACCTACAACCCAAGCATGACTTGTTGGGGGCTGTGTTAGTTAAAGGTATGATTAATCGTGCCACAAGTTGTGCTTGTAGGCTTACCTAATGGCTTGCTACTTGAGCCTTGATGTGGTTCCTATTGTTGGCCTACCTTATTACCCTTGCATCTATGTTTATGGCTCTGCCTATTTGCAACCTCACCTAATGTCTTGATTGTGAGCAATGAGTCTACGACCTTGTGGCCTCTCCTCGCCTCTTGTCTTTTGTAGTTTCTTGTGGACTGCTCTTGATAGTTGATAAATGATAGTTTTATGGTTTTTCCCATCCATGAGGTGTGGTGTTGTGGCCTTTTCCAAGTCCTTGACTATGATCTAGTATATTTTCTATCTCATTTATCATCCCTCCTAAGTCTCCACTCTCCATTAGATCCCTAATGCCTAATGATCCTCCTCTAAAATCACCGTAGATTTGCACCTAAAGTGTAAGAATTAAAAGTGGGAGAGAAACTCCAAGAAGAAATTCCATGTCATGTGGTTGTGTCACTTGTGCCATATTTACAAGGAATCCCAAGTATCGTGTAAGATGTCTCGTCCTTTGGATAGTTGGTTTGATTAGTTAGACATTAGAGTTGTTAGATTGTGAAGGATGAGGGCAACTTACGTAGCACTTAAGGGCTCTAGATTCAAGAATTGCGATTAGGGGAGGTTGCGATCTTGTGAAGCTTAATGACCTATGATTGGTAATGGCACAACAAGTTGGCTAGTTGCCTCACTTGTTCGCTCAGTTGTCACTTTATGGCCTTTGCTAGTTTGATAGTTCACTCTGTATGTTGGTTAATCACTTAATTGTCACATGTTAGATAAAGAGATCTGTCCTTTATGGATTTGGATCCAAATAATCCAATGGATGGGCAGATCTAGATTCCAAGTTTCCAATGAATGACTTAACGAGCATCATGTAGTTATGGATGAGACAAGTGGGACAATTATGAAAATAAAAAATAAAAAATGAAATATATATTGTATTGATTAATGGAAATTATGAAAATGACATTACAATAAAAATTATATTACAAAAGATTTAAAAGAAATTACATTGTAATTTACAAATTTACATAATTACATTTAAATTTATATTTTCATGTTTGTGAAATCATCCTTCATGTTATCATGTTGATCTTAAGCATAATGTCGAGCAAGTTTTCAATTTTTGACGTACATTAATGTTTTAAGAATGTTATCTTTTAACCTATATCTTCTTTCATCTAAAATATTTCTACTAATGCTAAAAATTTACTCACAAATTATAGAAGATACTAAAATAGTTAGTAAATCTCAAATCATTAAAGATAAAATAAGAAATATCATACTTTGTTTTCTCTATCAATTAATTATATTAAAATCATCAAAATATTCATTCCATAAATATTGATGATTGGTTTGATTAAAAGTAATTAATTTTTCTTTATAAATTAAAGTGAAAGATAATGGATAATTATCTTCTTCATCTTCTATTGCTTTGTAAGATGTTATCGTTGATGATGATGACATATTAAGATATTAAACTTATGTTATTTCTATTTTATTTTCATATTTCATAGAATATAAATTAACCATTTTATTTGAATTAAATTCTACTATAAAAGGAGTTAAACTCATTTGTACCTCTAAACATTTTTGTATATTATCAATTAATTTTCTAACTAATTTTAATTTCCACCTTAGATCTAAATAAGAATATAATGCATATAATAAAGAAATATCATGCCAATATTTTAAAAATTTTTCTTTCATTTTCTCTACAATTGGTGTAAAAAATTTGTGTTTTCCATATTTATTAAAATTGATGCAATTTGATATAAATGATGTAATGCATAAATAGAAATTGAATAATATATTTCAAATAATTTTACTATTGCATTATAAGATGGTTTTAAAAATTTATCAAAACAATTAATTATTTGGAAGTCATTATTATTTAATTTTTTGCTATAATCACTTATACTACAATTGTAATTAGTCATTATAGATTCTTTACAAGGAAGATGACTACTTAACATCAAATATAAGGAATTCCATCTATGAAGAACATTAATGGTAAATTTTTTATGAGGCAAACTAAATAAATCATGTATATAATCAAACTTTTCTTGTCTTCTACTACAACTTGTAATATAAGATGATGGTGATCTAATATTTTTTACATAATCACTAATTTCTATAATATCAATTTGAATTATAAGATTAATTATATGACACATACATCTTTGATGAAATAAATCAAAACCATTTGGTAGATTTAGTTTACTTTTAAATGTAGGAATTGTTGTAATATTATTTGAAGTATTATCAAAAATAATACTAATTACTTTATCTTTAATACAAAATAAATGAAAAATTTTCATATTTTCTAAAAAATATTTTTAGTGCTCCAAGGATAAACAATCTTCTTAAATCCTATTAATTTTTTTTGTAATGATTAATTATTATTAATACAATATGTAGTAATAACAATATATCTAACTTTTGTTCTACTTTTTTAAATATCTGATGTACAAATAATGCAAGTATTTATAACATTAATAATTTTTCTTTAATTATATTGAATTAATATATTGTTTAGCTGTATTCCTAGATATATTTTTATATTATGGATAATATGTTTCTCTAATATATTTGTTAACATGTGGATTATCACCAAAGTTAATTGATAAATTATTTATAACAACAAATCTAGCATGAAATTTCTTAGTCTTTTTAGGATCATAATGTCAAGAAGAAATGCTATCCTTAGAAATTAAATTAAATTGAATTTGTATATTTTTATTTTTTTCTAATTTAAATTTATAATTAGCTAATTATCTATTTAAATAACTAGTACTATTTGAACTTTTACAAGAAAAATAAATGTTATGGTACATCCTATCTGTTGTAATATCATATCTTTCATCCATATTGTGAATTTTGACCATATTGAAGTTATTCTTTAGAATTTTCTTGTAGTTATAGTTGATGAAGATGCTCTATATGATCTTACTATTGTTTCTATGAATTGCGTTATTTGTATCTTATATCTAAAATTTGTTCTTTCATTGTTGAAGTTGTGAGTCATTATAATTTGAAAAAACAACTACAATACACAACAAAAATGTAAGACTTGAGAATAGAAAGAAAATAACTAAATAAGAAATTAAAGATTAAAAAAATAGAAGATTTGAGAGCGAAGTCGTGAAGATTAAAGTTTTGAAGATGATTGTAAATTTGCAATTTATGTGCACTTTTGATTTTTGAATAAAGTATGATTTGTTGTGGTTGTGAAATCATGAAACCTTCTTTATTTATAGATTTTGATTTAGCATTGATTTAGGCCATTGGTTTAACCGTTGGGTTTGACCATTGCCAAACTTGTCATTGCACTACACGTCTACATAGCTATGGTGTTGTCGTACCTTGATTCTCAAAGGTGATGAGTCCTAAGATTCCTTCAGTAATCTTTAGTTTTCTCTTTCTTAGTTTTGAGATTGAAAGTTGAAAGAGTCAATAGATGCAGTCATTAGCTTATTGCTTATTTGCCAATCACCTAGTTTGCTAGTCAATAGATGATTGTTGGAAGTGGTTAGGTTATCACCTGTTGAGAGCTATCGACCTATCACCTAAGGCTACCATTAATTCATAATCACCTATTGGGAGTTGCTAGTTGGTTTGTCACTTGTTGTTGTCCTTGACTTCTCTTTCATTGTCCTTGCCTGTGTTTGTTGCAACTTCATCGTCTTCATATAGTTAAGAGTTGATGCCAACTCGGTTGAATCAAGGTACTTTTGCAAGACTTGGGGGGCTTGTGCATCCTAGTAAGGTTAGGAAACCTTCGGAAAAGGTTTCCCAAGGTTAAGGGTGTTTGTGTCAATTGGAAATCTTGGGAAAATATTTCCCAACATTCATAAAATCATCACTTGTCCTTTCTTGACCCCCCTTTCCGTAACGTCTAGATTTTACTGAAAATTTTACTCCCTTGACCTTGACACCCTTGCATTCTTGTCATCGTCACTGATCTCACATCGTCCTTGTCCCCTCCTACATTGCATCCTCGTTGTCATTATCGATCGTGCTTCTATTGTTTCCCTCCACCTTGCATCCTCCTAAGCCCTCGAGCCATCCTTGATTTCGTTGCTTAAGTGAACCATTGATCATGTTTGTTGCTCTCAATTTGTGGTCATTGCTCCTTGGTTGTATGAACCCTTGATCGTGTCTACTGCCATTGTCGCTCTTGATTTGGCATCATCGCTCCCAACTGCCCAATTGCTATCTTGGTTCGATTGTGTTTGTTGATCATGTTGAAGTCGATGTTACTGTTGGTTGCCTAGCCGTTGCCTCAGATTGAGAAGACTTATCACACATTCTTTAGCTCGTTCGCCTATTCGTCGTCCTCACTGTAGTAAGGCTTATCACATATTTGTTAGCTTTGTTTAGTATTTTTTTACATACATCTCATTATGTTATAGGAAAAATAACAAGATTATAAAAATTTGTATGTATGTCTATTTGGATTATATACTAAGTGGCTGTGCTTGTTTTAGTCAGAAGAAGTTCATCACCGTTAGACAAATAATTTGTGTTTCATCCAAAGATGCCCAAATATGTTCTTAATAAGTATTGAATAATGGTCTAAGTACGTATCCTATTGAGCCCAATTGCATTCAATTTTTAATGTAGTTGTAATGAAATTCACTTTTGATGAAAAAATTATTTCATATATGTATTTTGTATAGTTGTTTTAAGTTAATACATAAAAAATTATTAATATATATTTGATTAATTTATAAAAGTAAATTTAAATATTTTAAAATTATTTAATAATGTATTTTCTGGTGTGCACAAACAACATATTATTTCTTGTTATTTTCCATCATCTTTTCCGCTTTTCATCTCCCACCATTTCTTACATTTTCCGATGGAAAATGTACACAAATGGACCTTGTAGTTGTAGGAGGGCACTGAACACCATGACTGAAGGTGTTTCCCTTGGAAGTGCCTTTGTGGGTGGAGGTTTTGGCTCTAGGAAAAACAAGAGATCGTCCTCAAGTGACTTTAGTCCTCCTTGTCATTGTCATCATCATTAACAAATGCTAGTTCTTTTGATTTATTTTGCCACCCCATGACCCCTTCCAATACTTAATACCTTGTAACCCTAAACCTAATACCCATTAACAATATTGAAGAAATCAATGGAGGGAAATAAGTAACATTATTGCAATAATTAATTTTCTTCATTTGATCTCCTTTTTTTCCTAACCATGAGTTTTAGTTTTTCTCAATTTTGGGCAGTTGGGTTTGTCAACTTTGCATGATTGTCATCGATTGCAACTTGTGGCCACGATTGATGGTAATGTCTCATTGCAGCTCTCAGTCTTGTACCTTGCCTCCACCCTTTATTGTTGTGGATGACATGAAGGAGT
This sequence comes from Cymodocea nodosa, assembly GCA_036874045.1. Taxonomy (NCBI): domain Eukaryota; kingdom Viridiplantae; phylum Streptophyta; class Magnoliopsida; order Alismatales; family Cymodoceaceae; genus Cymodocea; species Cymodocea nodosa. The sequence goes on along the minus strand of CM072339.1, from coordinate 18,868,265 downwards.
CTAGTTGTTGACTCTGTCAAGGAGGGTGTGCTTGCACCATGTGTAGGAGAGTTGGAGTACAGAGAGGGGTGGTGCACGCTTTCATGCCCCTTGTGCAAACTTTGTTGGGAACAACATGACACATTGCATTGTGTTGTGTCGTTGATTGACACAGTTTGATCATGTTGGGTTAGGTTGACATGGTTTAGTTTGACCTAATATGCACTTGTACTTTGATTAGATTTTGTGAAGACATTTTCTATCTTTGATATGGATAGTCAAAATATTCTTATTAAGAATCTTAGTGGTAAATTAGAAGAACTCAATGGAAAAAATTATTTACTCTTGGCACATAGCATAAAAAAGTTCCTTTTGGCACATTATAAGTTTAAGTGCCTCATTGACTTGCCTCCAAATGCAAAGACTACCTATGAGGATTAGTGTGTTGATGATGTTGTAGTTATACCCTATCTAATGAACATTATGGAACTATTAATTGCTCAAAGTGTTATTCTCTTGGAACTTGCAAAAAACTTTAGGATACTTTATCAAATACATATGGAGACAAGAAGAACATTAGTTGGATATTTGATGTGTATATCTCTTCATTGATCATTAGGGGAGCACTTGGTTTTGGAACATTACATTGCATTTTGCATGCCTATTGATGAATTGGAAGTCCATCAACCATTAATCATGGATGTCAACAGGTTTTGCTAGTATTATGATGAATTGACAGTGACCACATTTCTTCAAAATCTCAGCCTTGATTTACCTAGTCAAATCAAAGAGCAGATCTTAGGCAATAACAATTCCAAATCTTCATATTACTTTTTACAAAGTACTAAGAATTTCTACCACCACACCCTTGTTTATTGATCGATTAATTATGACTGCTTGTAGTTGTCGATTAAATAAACTTGTAACCAAAAGTAGCCATCAAGAAAATCATCATTGTTAGTCATGTGAACATTGTAGGTGTACTAATCACCATTTTGATAAGTGATAGGAGAAATTTGGGCTACCAACTTGGGCATAGGTTTCCATAGTATAGGCTACTCCCACATTCACCAAGGTTGCAAATTCATCTACTTCATCTATTACCTTATCTCATATTGTGGATGTTGAGTGTTTGTAGTTTCAAGATTACCATACCCTTACCATTGCATTATATGCTACTACATCTACATTAAGTATCACCACCCTTGTGGCATTTAAGGATCATTCTTAGGTGATAAATTTTGATGCCTCCTTACATATGTTAGCTAGAAAAGACCTTTTCAACTACCTTTTCTAAATGTTTGGTATCACCTTTGTTTCTATTGCTAATAGATGTTCTTGCCTTGTTTTTGGTAGAGTTTTTTAAGTTTCTTTTTAGATCGCACTTGATGAAGTCCTATATGTGCCTAACTTTCTTGTTAATCTTTTATCTATTAGTGGCATAACCAAATAATTGTTATGTTTTGTGACATTTTCCCTTTCTCACTGTGTTTTTTAGGATTTGTAGATGGGAAAGAGGATTGGTTTGTGTTGTAAGGAAAAACTTGATGTGTATCTTCTAGTTCATGATGGGGTACCTTGAGGAATAGCTTCTTTGACATCTACCTATGAGTCATCCATCTTATGCCAATGCCCACTTATTCATCCATCACACTAAAAGTCTTTTATGTCCAATCATAGATATATTTTGTTTGTGAATGACCATTCTTGTGTTTGTTGGGTATTCTATTAAAAGATGGGATTCATATTCTAGGTTTAATTAGAAATTTCTTTAATGAAATGAAAAATCACTTTTCCATGGTTTTCAAATTTTTTTAAGCTAATAATACTTTAGAATTTACTCCAATTTTTATTCAATCTTGCTATGTTTCTTAATGGTATTATTCATCAAACTATTTTTACACGTGCATCTTGGTATAATGGTGTTGTTAAGCAAAAGATTCAACATATTCTTGATGTTCCTTGTAGTATTATCTTCACTTGAGTCATCACTATCTTCACCAAACCCATTTAAGCTTCCCATTGCCCTACAAAAAGGCCAGCATACCCACACCAATCATCTACAATTGAACTTTGTTTCCAACGATTGCCTAATTCTTGATTTTCGAGCCTTTGCCTTATCCATTGACATAAAGACTATTGTCAAGAATTATCAAGTGGTCTGTTAGATTTCACATTAGAAAGTGGTTATGGATGAAAAGATGTTTACTATTATCTCTTGGCACATGGGAGTTGGCACTTGGCTTGTAGATGTCAACATAGTCTCTTGCAATTTGGTATATACAAGGAAACATAAACTTGATGGAACTATTTATCTTTATAAAGTGTGGCTAGTTGCTTGAGGATTTAACAAAATATATGGTGTAGACCATGTTGAACATTCTGTCCATTAGTTCGCTTAAACTCCATCAAAATATTATTATTGGTAGTAGTTAATTAGTCTTGGTATGTATAGTTTGATGTAAGAAATACTTTTCTTTTTGGTGATTTGTAGAAGCAAGTATTGATAGACCAACCTCTTCGATATATTGCTCAAAGAAAGAATAGAGAATGTTGTTTAAAGAAAGAAATTTATAACTTGAGGATTTAACAAAATATATGGTGTAGACCATGTTGAAATATTCTCCCCATTAGTATGCTTAAACTCCATCAAAATATTATTATTGGTAGTAGTCAATTAGGCTTGGTATGTATAGTTTGATGAAAAGAATACTTTTCTTTTTGACAATTTGTAGGAGCAAATATTGATAGATCAACCTTTTGGATATATTGTTCAAGGGAAGAATAGAGTATGTTGCTTAAAGAAAGCAATCTATGACTTGAAGTAAAACTTGAGAGTTTGGTTTAAAAATTTTAGCAAAGTGGTTGAAAAAGGGGGTTTAAACAATGTGTAGTTGACTATTTTGTTTTCTTCAGGGAAGTCCTTGTTATGCTATGTTATTATCACCTTATATGTGGCCAATATATTGGTGACAGGTAGTGATCCTAATAGGCATTTCTGAAACAAAGGAATATTTGAACATAGTTTGTTACTAAAGATATGGGAAAATCTAAGATACTTTCTTGAAATTGAGTTTTTTTATTCTATGCGGAGAATGGTGTTATTACAAAGAAAATATGCCTTGAACATATTTCTGGAGATTGACTTCTGGCGAGGTGAATTGAATGGACATTCACGTAGCATTATGGCTATTTGAATGTCTGAAAACTGTTTCCTATTTTGTTGTCTTTAATTGCAGTAAATGGTTTCTGAACGTTATGGGCTTTTAATCCATACGTTACCGTTTTTGTCTTTTAACTGTTGATGCTGTAAAGTCTATAAATGGGGTTGATAGGAGTGTTGAAAAGGCATCCATCCGAAAATCTCCATATGTACCAATTGAAATAGTGAATCTCCTTCCTCTTCATTAGTCATGGACGTAGCTTAAGGGTGAACCACATGAAAAGACCTTGGTGTCTTGTATGTGCTTGTGTTTTGTGAGTGTAATCTTCATTTTCTTATCATCTATCTACCTTATACAACCCTTACAACTTCTTAGGGTGCAAACTTGAGAGTGCATTGGTAGAATAGAATCCACCTTTTTAGGATGGTTCCTCAAAGCTACTTACTATTCCAGGAAAACATGGGAGGTTAATCGACAAGCTTATTTGCTTGATATACGTCTAGACATTATTTATGCTATTGGACTACTCTCTCAGTTTATGTATTATCTTAAGAAGGTACACTAAGATGGAGCCATTTTAATATTAACGTATATTAAAGGAGCTCTAGAGAAATGCTTGATCTATAGGAAACATCACAACTTGAAAATTGAAGCATTCTTCAATTCAAAATATGATGTGGGTTAGACTTTTCTTGATGGAAATTGGCTTTGATGTTGAGACACCCATGATGATACATTGTGATGATCAAGTTTGTGATAAATGAGGTTAAACTTTGGTTTGCTGGGTTTGCAAACAGTCACAGAAGCTTTCAAAATCTCTGAACATAAACATGGAAATGAAGAGAAAGTATAATTCTTGTTGACTCCACATAATATGATCAATAAAGTATAAATACATTTATTGATTGATTGCTGTTGAATTATGTAGAGCTGCAGATTATTCATCCGTAGTTGGGACTAATGAAGTAAAACTTTGCCTTTGGCTGGAAAGATGAATTGAGAAATGTGGGACTAAACAGCAAAGCGTGGAAGGATGGGATTGGTTTAATGTAGGTAAGAAGGCTATTGTGAAATTTCAAATAACTTCATAATGTTCACGGGAGAGATATATGCTAGTGGAGGCTGAAGATGATAGGTGGACAAGGAGGGTAAATGAATGGCGGTGAATGGAGACTAGTGTTGGTATCAGGGTTTGAGAGGAGTGAATTGGATAGTGTGGTAAAAGAAATTAACAAATTTTTGTTAAATGTTGATAGAGGGTAGTTGGTGACAGGTGTAGTATTCAAGGAAGTGTTTCTTTCAAAGAAATTTCATGTCCTGAGAAAAATAATCTGTTGCCAACATGTAAACATTTGTAACTTTTCTTAGATGTATCACACTTAAAAAAAGCACAGCTTGGTATTCAACTACCCCTCACATATTTCCTGTTGTGTGCTAATAAATCTTCCCTTAACAAAGAGCACGATGTAGTATTTCATGGTTCAGCATGGCACAGTGGAGTTGGTTGTTATTTTATTTGGAGATTACTTGCTTGTTGTGGCAATTCAAGCAAAATATATTTTTTGAAATTTAAAATGAGAATGTTTTCACAAATGCCTTGCTGAAGGATCTATTTCAAAATTGTGTCCTGCTTAAACTGTGTGGCTTTTGATGCATTACAAGCATGAAATGTTATATATAGAGATTAACAAGTGTGAAGACACGAAATGGTGAAAGTGGAATGAATTATTAATCAAGACAATGCCTTCACACACACAAAGATTTATTTAATTAGAAACATATATTTAATTAGAAATATATTTGACAACAATCCATTTATCTAAGATAAGGTGAGGATTTTTGACAACAATCCATTCATTGTACGCATTGGCAACATAGGGGTGTTTGGGGTGAGGACTGTGGCTGACAGCTGGGGTTTCTTTGTCTCAAACGTAAGGGTTCACTGCCCCTGCAATGATATGGTTGTAGTTGTTAGGGTTTTCTCTCAAGACTTGAACTCTAGTACCGTTCCAAGAGTTGGAAAGTGGAATGATATTCTATTATTGTAGTTTGAAATGAGAAATCGTACATAGTATTTTTCCAACTTTTTCAATAACTTCTGGTCTTTATAGAAGTGTTGCTCTGTGTACATAGTATTTTTCTGACTTTGTCCTTCTGAATAATCTTTTTAAGTTGTAACTTGAGAATTAATGAAATTTGATCCTTGCAGAATGGAAAACTGTTGAGGAGTAGTAAGCTTCATAAAGCATCTGTCATATGTCTTAACTGGGAGGAGGATGCAGACGTATGTCAATATCAAACTTTTAGATTTTCTCAAATGTCAGTGTGCTAATTACTAAATTTTAACGTTTTTTGCTAAGCATTTTAAGTGGTTATTTGTTTTTTATTTAAGAGTCTTTTTTAGCTTTCTCACTATAACTTGAAGTAACCATAAAACTAAGCATGACTGATATTTGTCTTTATGGGCCCAAATTTTTGCTAAATATCAAGAACTTCTGGTGGCTTTAATGCATAAATTCAATATACATTGTTTTTCACTTTAAACATTGCAAAAGCATTATTTTCATGTGCATGATAAGTCATTTTATTTTAGTTTTTGATGGATCTTTCAGTAAATATTCGAACTACTATCCAATAATGGTGATGCTTTTAAATTCTAGCACTATCCAACAATTACTGATGTTATTGGAGCCTGTGTTTATTAGTTCCAAACAACTTATAAAAAGGAGGTATTTTGTAAAATCAGAAAGAGAAACTCTAGATAACCTTCAGTGTAAGTTTTCATTTGGAACAACTCCAAATTTCCCTTAGATAGCAAAAGGACCCAGTGTAAGTGGAAAAAACCATTTTGATACCTGAAATTGTTGTAATCAAAATAAAGTAAACTTTTAAAATCAATATAAAATACAACCTCCTTATAATAGACATGGGTCATCTGCGAGAACATTCCAAATATTTTTCTGAAAGCTTGACCAAATTATTTCTGTTAGAGTCAGTATTGAAGTACTAGGTAAAAATCACTTGTATCAAAAGACTAGAGGGATATGATAATTTTGTAGAGAAAATGCATTGGGGGTCATCAAAGTTTTGATTGCATGTTAGTCCTCCATCACATAATAATAAAATATCTCAAGGGTTATAAAATCCTTAGCCACCCAATTCATTGAAAATTTCCCTCGAGTTGACTTTCTAGATTGAACATGGTACCTATAGGCTATAGCCATGAAATTGTACATATAGTGACACAAGAACAAATGATCTTATATCTTCCATGTCGCAAATTAAGTATTTCCACATGCAATTTGTTATCCCCATCATGTTGATAGGCTTATATGTCTTGTTTGTATTTTTTCTTAATTTAATGCTATGTTTTGCTTACTAAAAACAATGTACACATGCAAGACCCAAAAGAGGCTCCACATGATGAGGCATGTCAAAGATCAGTTCATGTGGTGTTATATTGAAAAAATCGTGAGCCTTGTATATTCAAATGACCCCATACATCTCCACATCCGACAGGAATAGACCATTCTCTTTAAGGTTTTAAAAATTAACTGATGAAAATGTGTAGTTGATATCTCAGGCTCCCAACCAAGGTTCTAATGTTTCTTTCATGTTGAACTTTGGCATGTTAGCTTTTTATCGGAAGAGAGAGTAAAAAATCCACTTTTATTCCCAATACTTTCATATTGTTGTTATGTTGGGGCTCTGCGACAAATTGAAAAATAAGACATGCAAACAATATTTTGATGACATGCCTCAATATTTTGAACCATGTCTCAATATTTTGAACCATGCCTCAACATTAAGTATTTCTTTGAATTTTGATGACATGCCTCAACATCTACAACATTTTGTACTATCCTAAGGAGTGCAAATTTGCCTTTTATTTTATAGGATTCAGAAGAAGCATTTAATCTTATTATTGAAGCATGCTTTGTTTTTCCATGATAAGGCACTCCATAGAGGATTGACGATTTCAATCAACTTTTGTAGATTTTAATGGCCTGATCTGTAGTTGGAGAGTCAAACATGACTAAGGGAGAGAAGAGCAAACAAGGAAGACTCAAGGACTAGGTTGTGGTATACCCAGTACTTGATTATTTTTTAGGATACATAAAGGAGCTACTCACTCAAAGAGGAGGAAGCTGCCTATGGAAGAGCTGATGGTGGCAAGGGTAGTCCATAAGGAGAGTCGATACACGCCACCTGAGGTATAGGAGAGCTGAACATTGGTTGAAGGCCAGCCCATAAAGTCATGTATGGGCAGCTATGATGCGTCATGGCCAGGTCAGCTCATCAATATTGGCCATTGCAAGTGTTGACTAGTCTAGTCAGACTCACCAATGCATGCTAACCATTTGTCAACCAACCATTGAGAGTGTTGATTGCCCAATTAGACTTGCCAACACATGCCAACCACTTGTCGATAGGTCAATGAGACTTGTCAACAAGTCATTGAGACTTGTTGATAGGCCATCGAGACTCACCAACACATCAGTCAAGATTTAATGACCCTTGTCGTTGACTGTTCAGACAAGCCATCGAGGAATGTGTAGGATTGTTGACACGCCAGCAATGTGTGTCAACTGGGCTAGTGACATTGTCAACCTCGCCAATGAAGACGGGTAGTTTTTAGCCTCATCATTTTGGGGCAATTTCTTGGAGAATGCTTGGTCAAATGGGGTGACTAAGTATATGGTTTGAATCCTCAAGAGGAGAGGGAGAAGTCTAGGCTGTTGGAGAGCATGAAACTCACATTTGTGTGGTCAAAGATGTTGCTAAGCATGGGTATGTCATTAGGCACCTAAAGATCAATGGTTAGGAGTTGAGTTGAGGTATTTCCACATGTTGGAGGCCCAAATGAGCTTGGATTTGGGAAAGCTTAGGATATAAGGGACACATTAGAAGTTATTTCAGCCCAATCTAATGTGATGTCATGGAGATATTCACCTGGCAAGACAGGGGTGTCATGGAGGACATGGCTGAGTGGATCCTTATGTCTTGGAAGGTTCCAACCACTAATGGAAGTGGAGCAACATGTGGGACGTGGTCCTAGAGTCTGAAAGGGAAGGCTTGAGGCCTGGAATGTGGTGTTCCATGCATATAGATAGAGGAGAGCACCGGGGGTCTCACTCCAACTCCATCAAGTCCAATAAGTTCCTTTGGTCTTGTGTTGAATCCTCTTCTTGTATTTTGTTGTAGTCTTTTATTTTAATTTCATAGTGAATTGTTTGTTTGTCTATTTCTCAACTTCCTTTTGCTACTCACACAAGAGTGAAGCGAGGATGTAGTCTTTGAGCTCATTCATTTGTGCAACGCTATCTTATGTGCAACCCTAGTTGGGTTACATTCAGCGCATCTGTTGTCCTAGCTCTTTCCTCCTCAAGTTAGGCTTCCTTGGAGGGGAGTGGACTACACAAACATTCCTAGTCATGCAAGTTGAGGAGATTTGTTGCATGGCAGATGGACTGGTATTTTTCTCAATGACATTCCTTGTGCACAACATAAAGTATCTTTCTCCAGAAAAAATAAACATTTGTTTTTCTTGCAACTTTGTCTCAGTTATAAATAGCCTTGTGTATATACCATCTTGTTTTGCAATTTTTTGCATTGGTTTATTATTTTTCAATTTCGTAATTGTCTACTTTCATTTAGCAGTAAACCCCAAAATGATATACTAAGTACTACTACTACCACTGCCACTGCCACTACTATTTTTCATCTTGTCATCATTTTCTTTGAAATTTCTTGTTAATCATAAAAAGTTCTTCAGGACGATAGAAACATTCATTGTATCTATGAAGACCGCACCATGCGCTTCTTTCCTCTGCCTCCACGAGTTCCTAGAATGCCTGGGCTCAGTAGTGGAGATACTGGGGCAATGGATGACATTGATGACTCTTTTCAAGAACTTATTTATTCATCACATCAACGATTTAACATTCTCTGCAGTGGTGACAAAAGTGGTAGCATTTGTTTCAGCATTTTTGGGATTTTCCCTACTGGAGAAATTGTACGTTGAAATTTTATTTGTCTTATTTATCGCAATTAATCTGAACTGATGCAAAAAGAGTGCAAAAATTGATTATATTTTTCTTCAGTTCAATTTACATATAATGCATTTCTTACAAGTTATTTCTTGTCAAGAATTTGTTATAAAAATTCAATACAAATCTGACAAAGATATGGTACCAATGAAACTTTTCTGACTTTGAGTTGTTGCAAATGAAATTGCACGTTTAAGAATATATGATATTCTGTAATAAAGTGTGCATACCTGCACAGCACCTTATATAGCATGAATGCATGATGTTACATGCCTTTGGTGTTTGATTATATTCTTTTGTTAGACAAGATTTCTTCCTGTCATGAGATTTCATAAATGTGGATAAACCTAGAATTTAGTTTGTAGTTAGCTTTGATGAAAGTGAAAGCTTAGGGAGTTATGCTTGCTTCAGAGGGAGAGTAGATAGACTAGTGGAGGTCAAACACAAGTCCTGTACTTATTACTTGTCACACCTTGGGAATAGGTTTAGCCTGAAGCATTAGATCAAGGAGCAACGATGACTTGATAAAAAATGTCATATATTTCTGAGGATCCATTTTGAAAACGTGGAATGTCTGAGAAATGATCTTGATGGTCTTTGGAGTAAAGCTGCAAGGAGGGAATGTAGCTAGCACCTTGCATGGGCAAAATCAAAAGTTGGAAATGTCTTCTGGGAAATTTGTTTGCCAAAACATTTGGCATTGAGGAACGATTGTTCTGTCGAAGTAGTCAGTTAAACATGTCTCCCCCTACCCTCAGGTAAATATTAGCGTTGGGGAATCCGGGGAATGGTTTTTGCTGGTGTCCAATGATCCCTTGACTTTTACTGTGCAATGGGGCTTGGGATATCACCTAATGGAATGCAGTCAGACAGTCAAATATGAGGAAGAAAGAGTCGAATGTCAGATTGGACAGCATACATCGTCAGTTGGTTCCACCACCACTTGTGATTAGACTCTTATAGGTTCTTTGAAAAATAGCACAGAACGAAGAAAAAAGGCAGAAGAAACCAGAAGTGCAATCAGATCCTCGTCTGAGATTGAGATGTATATATCTAGAGGGAAGCAAACATGTGACTTTATGTAGTACCTTTGTGTTGGATATTTCATCAACTCTGTTTTGGCTCTTCAGCTCTTTATTCCACTTCATTCAGCTTTTTCAGTGAGAGAATCTTTCCTTTTGACTAGGTCTGGTCACCCCTCTTGGAGTCATCAACATCTCTTTTGAAGGAGTTGAGTGCCCCATAGAAAGGTTTATGCATTTGCCTAATGATTTTTTACAAAAAATGGTAAAGGCCATAGTATCCCAGAAGACCTTTCCGTCATCACACCATAATAATTTAATTTTTTTGCTCATTAAGTTTATTAGATTCAATTATCATGTTATAACAACCTACATTTTGCCCGGCCACATTCTTCCCCACTTTTCAAACCAATGTTTTTGCAGATTGCCGTTCTCATTTTTGTTATGAGGACTGATTTGTCTCTTTTGTGAACTTGATTTTGTAGCTTATTACCGCACATTCTTAGCTTGTTCTCATAAATATTTAGTGAAAGGCGCATGCCAACTCACACATTGAAGAGTAATTTTTAATTAAAAAAATATTAATAAGATACAAATACTATATAATTTAGAAATAGTTAATCAGTGTAAAAGATATCTCATAGGCCATACTGTACATAAAGAATTTGTTACTTAAATATGATTTGTTTCTAAGATGAAACAATTGTAATTTGAACTAATTGGTATTTTGACTGAACAGAATTTAGATTGTACTAAGAGGAAGTAATTTTGTGATTAGTAAATAATTTAATTTTTGGAAATTGAGTTTATTTGAGAAGAATAAAGAAAAGAGAGAAATTGGTTGGTAATAAAATGCGGAAGACAAGGACTATATGGTAGGTAGTTTAGGGTTTTCCACAAAAGAAGATTCATGGGTATTACAAGCTGACACGGTTGCATCAGTGGCTGCTGTCTCACTATTCAAATGACATTGTTTTTTTTTTTCTTGTTCTTTTTGAATTACTGCTTGGAACCTTTGTCCTTATTGTTTGCTTTTCCTTTCTTACACTACAGTTATGTTGCTTGCAATATATATTTTCTTTAGGGTCTATGAATAAATGGATCCTAAGTAGTGTTATGTGTTGTGAGTTGATTCTCACATTGGTTATCATGCATGTATCTACTTTTTGTAGCCTCTATAAATAGTGGTCTTATGTTATTATAGTAAAATCAATTTACTTCCATCTATTCCTTTTGTTTTAATATAGTATCACAATGTAGGTTTTCAGAGTCTGAAGTGTGAAAGATGTAAGTAGAGAAGAGGGAAACCCTAATCGCTACCCTCCTTTCAACCATAATTGCTGTTGGCCCCAATCTAAGCTGTTTGCCAGCATTGCTGATCTATCCTGCCCATTTAGGTCACCGTTGACGGCCCTCCTCTTGTGTCCAGTCCCTCTCTTGTCATACACCCAATTTTTTCACCACCATTGGCTGTCACTGCCCCTCTCTTTGCTGACATCTTTTTACCCTTCCCCCTTGTTTTTTTTTTCTTTAGCACCAGGGCCCATCATCACCCTTCTCTTATGCTGAACCCTAGATTTTCCACCATTGCCAAATTTGCGGCTCCTTTGCCAATTTTTGTTGTTGGTGTTGCTAGGCTGTCCCAACTTTCTTTCTGTTGTCACTGCCAGCCTTGCCGCCCAGACTTGCAAAGCCTTCAAAGTTTTTTCAACACTGGTCTTCCTTCCCCAAAATCCTATCTTTCATTCGCACAGTCACTACCATAACCCATTAAGGTTTTTAGTTGGGGAGAGGATAAATGAAGAGAAAGGAGGGGAGAGAGTGTAGGAGGAGACCCATGTGAGTTAAAAGAACAATAAAAAATAGAACATGGAGAGGGAAGAGAAAAAAGAAGAAAAAGAAAAAAAAGAAAGAAAAAGGGAATGGAAAGAAAAGAAAAAAGGGCAGGGGGGAGAAGGGAAAAAAAATGAAAAAATCATTACATAAAAAATTATGTTTAAAAAAATGGTGAAAGGGTAAAAAAGGACAAAAGAAGTGTTTTATACTCCATTATTAATCTCCAATGGAATTAGTTTAACTTTTCTTGTGCAAGTCTTGACATTATAGCAATGTTACCTTGTCAAGGTTTATCTTCCATGAGATCCATTTTGATGTTAGTCAATATTGTTCTATCACTTTTATTAGATGGTTGTATTAATATTTGTAAGAGTATATGTATATGTCGTTTAGTATGTGTAGGTATTCATATGTTGATTGAGTCTAATGATGTTTACAACTAATTAGCCTCTTAGTATGTGCAAGTGTTTGTATGTTGGTTGTATCTAGTGATGCCAACAATAAATTAGCCTTTTAATATGTGTTAGTGTTTGTATATTGATTGAGTCTAATGATGCTAACAACATATTAGTGTTTATACCTATTAAAGTAGAGTTAACAAGAATTTGATCGTTTTTCTTGTTTGCACAATATTGTTGTTATTTCTAGTTAGTGTCTGTCTGTTATATATCTTATTATTTATTTAGTATGTTATAAATTATTTATGTATGAGTTTGCTGCAAGCTAGATGCTCCACTTTGTTAGGGAGTGTTAGAGTCTACGAATAAGTAGATCTTTATGTGGATCCTAAGTAGTGTTATGTGTTATAAGAAGGTTTAATTTCAAATTGATTATCATGCATGTTTCTACTTTTTGTAGCCTCTATAAATAGAGGCTTTATGTTACAGTGAAATCAATCTACTTCCAGCTATTCCTTTTGTACTGACACTTTTCTTTACTACATGTTGTCTTACTGTTTCAAAAAGACTGCATCATTCGTATTGCATAGCGATGGATAGTCGTTTAAGTTTTAAGAAGGATATTTTCGGCAATACACAAATAGGTTAATCTTTTCTCTTTTTGGGGAAGGCCTTTCTTTAATACAATAGATATTCACCTTCATTTCCTTTAGGTCATCTTTCTAACATTTCAAATACTTATGACTTTATTTTTTTATAATATTGCTGATTAAAAATTTTAGAACATTGTTTTCTGGTAATCTAAAATTCTAAGATATATTTTGGAAGTTGAACTTTTCATTTGTTTTTTGTTATATTTTATTTTTGTACGCTGCATTACTGCTTATTTTTCATTGTTCTTAAATCAATTCCATCTAATGAATTTCTCTTTCTTGTGTTCTATACCTTTCATAAGCCAGAATATTCAGAGGTTCTCTATCTGCAGCCCTTTTACCGATTTGCAAGCTAGTTACCATCTTGTGAGTGTTTCTTTATGCAAGGTATGCTTTCAACTCTCACTCTGTCGTGACAGCATGCCAAGTTTGCTTTCTATAAAATATAAATTTAAATGATTCTTCTTTTATTCAAATCTGTACTAGTGTTGGTATTGCTGGATTCTGTGATAGCATTGGAACTTTAAAGCCCCTCAAAAAGTTTGATGGTGGAAATGCAAATTGTTGTTAGTATTTGAAGTAGCAGAAAAGCATTTTTAGGTAAATTATGTAAGAGTTGTGTGAAAAGAGTGGGTAACAGTCCCACATTAGAAATCATGTAATGTCTATCACTCTATATATAGAAGATTAGTAATAGTGTATGACAATCTTCCACTTTTTAAGAGAGAAGAGAAGTTCTGGTTTTCATCACCAACTTGTTGTGGTGGTGACCCTATGCCCTTTTTTTCACGTTCCTTTTCCATTTAAACCTTGAACCCACCATCTCTCCTATTCTATCATCCAAACCTTAATCCTTGTCATCGACTCCACTTATGAGTATTGTAGAGGTTTTGCTTGTTTTGATCTTCTCCCAATGTTGCCTTGACCACCATTGGCCAACCAACAACTTCTCAATGCTGCCATTGTTCCTATCACCCTTCCGAATGTTGGCACAGGTTCCTCTTGAATTTTTGCCCTTCCCAACATTGTTGTTGTGCTATTGTGCTTCTTATGGCCTTCCAGCACCATGCTGTTAGTGTTGCTACTCCTCCCAATGATGCCAACCCCACTCTCACCTCTTCACCCCACCTCTCCTTTGCTCCCTCCATTAAGAGTTAGGGTTTCAGGAGGGAAGAATATGAAAAAGGGCAACAGTCACATGCATTGTAAAAAATAGAGAAAGAGAGGGGCTGGCTTTTGTTGGGAAGGGGAGAGATATTAGAGGTCCTGTTTCATTGTGTACATGTGGTGTACCAATATTGTGTTTGCATAGTTTTGTGTGATAGGTGGAAAAAACATGATTTGTGGATTAAAAAAGGATATCTAGTGGTGAAGTCAATAAAGAAAACAAAAAAGGGAGAGGCAGATGACAGAAAAAGTTAAATACTTAAGTGTTCATATTCTGTAGAATGTGTTTATGTGTGCAGGTATTAATGCATCTGCAATTTGCACATTTTGTTGTGTAGGTATAGGTATCAAATCTGTCATAGTGTGTTGAATAGTGCTTGTCCTTATTTGTCTATGTGGTCAATAAGATTAACGTGATTGATCTTTGTCTATGCTTGTTCATTGCCTGCAAATTGCTGCTATTTCTATTTCCACAACTTATATGATTCCTATGTCTTGTGCCTATTAAATTATCTGCTTTCACTTTTAAATAGTCTTTTGTTTTTAGTTGTATTTGTATTTACTGCAAATTGGATGTTCTAACTTGAGAGAGTGTCCTTGTTAATCACTTTTAATTGTCTTGTTGCACACTCTCTTTCTCATGACCAATCTGGAATTTGTGAGTGGTCCTTATCGGTATAATTTTTTAAAATCAATTGTGTATTTAAGTTTACATCAATGAAAATGTTTTTTCATGCAACAAGAAGTGGAAAAAGTTATTTGAGCAGTATGTTTCGTTACAAAACTAGGTTTCTGCTATTAATATGATTTTTATATCTTAGATCAATAGATCATGAGTGGGACCCTCATGTGTATCTTCTTGGTTATTTATACTTGCCTAATGGTTTTCAGTATATATTTTAGTGTAAAACTAAGAATTTCAATAAAGAAAAGAAACATTACTAGGATATAAGAAAGCATATCAAGGAGAAAAATAAAAGGGAAAAAAGAAATAAAAACACACAAAGATGAAACGAAACAAAACAAAATTATGGAATGGGAAGGGTATGCTCCAGGAAATGATAACTTGCGAAGGTTTTAGGATCTGGGGACTCATTGTAGAAGATATTCTCCTTTACAACAATGACAACAATAGTTGACCATATGAATCTTTTTCTTTAAATTATTTCTATTTGTGGTCAATCTTTAGTTAAATTACACAAGTTTAAATCTCTTCTTACAATTTCTAACCAAGTAGTTTTAGGCATTTTTATACTACTTTTAATTTTTTCTGCATTAATTAATTCTCCATTCTTAACTGATACATTCTTTGATCTTCTAAAGATATAAGTAAATCATCTATGTTTATTTTCCCTTATTTTATCTTTAATTGGTGGAAATTCTGCTTTAGCAAATGTAGCAACGAAATAGCCTGGTGTAAAACAGACCAACTTCCCCTCTCCAGCAGGTTTCTCCATAACTTGATTTGTTATTAATTGATTACTTAGTTGATATTTCTGAAAACTTGCAATTGTTGTCCATATTAGCCATTATGCCTAACCATTCAAAAACTATAATTATCAATCATCCTTGATGCAACCTTAGAATTCAAGAAATTGAAAATAACTGATTGCAGAAATGTCAGAATGGAATGTTACTTTTCATTTTTCATGTTAGCAAATAATTAGCATTGGTAAATGTTTTAGTCTATTTGAATTTGATATTTTCAAGATTGATCAGAATAACCTACAATTACTACTAAGAAAATGGATTCTATTCATACTTTTTAAGGTGCTCAAGCACGTAGGCTGTAAGCTGGGTTGCCTTGAGTTCCCATTCAAATATTGATTTTTTATTTAAGTATATATTATAATATTTATACATATTTAGTAATAATTATATATAGTTTTAGTCTATTGTTTCCTAAATAACATTCAAATTCATAAATAATCCTAAGATAACATTAAAATGAGATATAATTATACTGATATGTATATTTCATTAATATATATTATATTAATAATTATGTATGTTTTAGTAGTACATCAAAAGCTTTGTATTTAAGTTTTTGCAATAAAAAAAAATTTAAAATCTTAGAACATATTTTCAATCAAATGGATCCCACAAAAGATCCATTCAATCAAGACAAGGGCAAGGGAAAGTGAGTTGGCAAGGTGTGACCGATTCACACTTTGTGCTTAGGTGCTACCTTAAGAAGTATGATTCTATTGAGCTAGGGTCTAAATTTCTCTTATTTGCACGTTCATCTTTGATATTTTGGAATGGCTGAATGAGTATGTTGATATGATGACACAGTAAATCAATTGCAAATGATCTATTTAATTATTTAAGCAATAAGTTTACATTTCAAACTAGATACTCTTGTCAAAGACATGCTAATATGCCCTTTTGTGTGGTCCATGTGGGCTATCCAATTTACTGATAGGAGCGTCTGAATGAATGCTAGAAAGTAGTTGCCTTGTATGCTCTTTCATTTTTATTTTTATTTTTATTGCTTTCTTTTTCATTATTTATTCATCAAACAAATCTTTTAGTTTGCATTTTCTTTTTCTCTGGGTTTGTTGTTAGGTGGCTCTTTCAAAAAATCTCTGCCAATTAATTATTCTCACTTATGGTCAACTGGTTGAGATAGAATCTAAAAGTACAGCAGTTGAAAATGTAGAAAAGTCTGAAGACATGGCAAATGGGTGCAGGGCTGATTCTTTGGTTGGGTTACATTGTCTACTTCTGGACACTTCCATATTTCAACATAGGTAAGCTTTATGAAATAACTGTTTTTTACTGTGAGAGGACTACAATAGAAGGTAGTTTTGAAAATGGTCATACTTATCCTCTGTATCAGTAGCTCTTTTATGTTGTGGGATACATATAAGGAGAATTTCAGCTAAGAGTCTTCAATACTAATCAGTTCATTTAATCCTAAACTCGATTGTCAACAATCTCAAGCGGTCAATCACATCCATGATCCCTGAGGTGAACACATCTCCATGTCCTGTGAACACATTTCTCTCATGCAGCCTCTGTTGCTGGGAAGATTCCATGTTCTTCTGATTTCATCTCTTTAAAACCAGATACTCATTGAGGCCCTCCTCTCTCACCGGGCTCTTTTCTTTCCCAGGCAAGCTGACCAAGCTCAAGTTCATATATGAAACTGTATTTCCCAGGCTCTTTTCTGTATTTGAGCAAGTTATCATCACTAAAAGGATTTGTTTTTGTTCCTAAGAAAAAATGGAAATGGTCCAAAAACCCTAAATTTTGGCTTGTACTTTAAGATAAAATAAGACAATATAAACCTATGAAATGACATGTTTGATTTCTAGGCATTTAATATAGTTTTTTTGAAATAAAGGATAAGGTGATTCTTATTCAAAGTTAATATGGATCACTCAAGGATGGCAAATACAGAGTGCAATAATGTTCAAAACATAAAAAAGTCAATTAATTCAGGGCTCTTTTCCATTCCCCTACTATGAAGCCATTATCAGGAATATCTCTAAGGGTCTGGGTTTCTTTCTTTGGAAAGTGATTTCATTCCATTGCTTCCAGATGGTCCATGTACGTGCATGCAGATGCAGCATAGGTTTATGCTATTGTATGGTTCACTTGCCCTTTGTATTTTTCCCAATTTCAAGTTATGGTGATTATTGCTGTTGATCCTTGTCATCTATCTTGGAAAATAATCCAAATGTATCAACCATATAAACCTGGTTGCAGAGCAGTTCATGAAAAAGTGATACACTGATTTTCAATTTCCACCTCCTTATCATATAACTAATATTCAAGGTCCTCTATTGCCACCCATTTTTACTGTGATAAGAATTTTATCATGAGACCAATCATGCTAACAGCCTCGCTTTTTAAGTGATGGCCTGGTTTTCCAACATTCTTGGTATGACTATTTAGCACAGTTTGTAGTCAAAGATTGTAACAGCTTCTAACTGAGAATATTCAATTCTTATCCACCATCTGAATTGGTTTATCTTCCTAAATTGATTCTGTTTTAATTTTTCTCTTTCCTTGATCAGTTGAACAGCCCTGATGATTTTCTGAGTCTCTTAGATTACAAAGTGTAGATTCCATGACCAAATTTTTCCATTAAACAAGTTGATCAATGCCATCTTCAGTGATGTTGTAGAAATCATTGAATCCTGTCTCAAGGATACCGGCCATCGAATTATCTCCATACCATGAAAGTGGAGATATTGGATATGGTAACACAACTATCCTCATCCTTATCCCCAAGATATTAGGGGCATGTGCCATTGGTGACTTTCCACTGATCAGTCTTCTCAATGGTGAGTGTAACGTAGTGAAATGCCTTGTAGAAAGACTTTCCCTTCTACTTGGTCTCATTGGAGATTATCTGTCTGCTTTCTTGATGCCTAACAGATTTTGGATGGTTTCCTTGTGCTACATAAATTCGTTGAGGTTAGGTGGCAATAGAAGCAGTCAGATTTCGTGTAGAAACTGGAAAATGGATACGAAGAAAACCTATAATAGTGTCTCCTGGAGTTGCTGCTTTATATATGTGTTGTGTTGCATAGTTTTAGACCAAATGGTGGGATTAGAGTGGTTATCATGTCAGTATGGCTTCATTCTCTCTTTTGGTCAACTAATACCCCATTGAAGAATTTGATTGTGGTAGGGGTCTCTATTAGGGGGATCCTCTATCTCCCTTTCTATTTGCTCTAGTGGTGGGAAAGTTTGGACATGTTGCAATTCAAAGGCTAATGTCTTAATTAAGGGCTTTCGATCACACACAGGGAGAATGTTACTAAAGATATGCCAAGGGAAGGACTTTATTATAAAGAAAATGTCTTGGATTTACCATAGGAGATGGGACTAGTAGGTTGCAAGTCTGAAAATACTGTTTAGTGGAGTCCAACTTTTTGGGAGGATACTTCGAAGGTGTTTGACCCTGCCTAGTGTAGATGATTGATTGAAAAGTTGATTGTAACACATCCAAATATTAACTTTCTCAGTTAGATCATGCATGATCCTTGATTTGTTCATTGGAATAAAACTTTATGAGCATTTACCTATATCATTGAGTCTCAAGAAGAAGCATTTTCTACGGGTAAAATTATCATTTAAAGGTTGATGTTTTAATTGGACTCAAGGTATGCAAGAGATAAAAGAGGCAAAAGTCCACTTCGGGCTTTTGTACATCTGTTGAAGGGAAACCTAAACACCTGAAAGAGTAAGAATTTGTATCTTGTTTTATTGTGGAGGATGAATATTGATTTATTGCTCAGATTGCTTGTATTATAGTGTCGAGTAGATAACTTTTGATAGAGCTTGGCTTCTTAGTTGAGATTCCTATGAATATATGATGTGACAATCATGCGACAATCTTTATTGCAAGGGAAAATGGAGAATGTTGATACCTACAGCCAAATAGCTATGAGTGCCATGATCTAACAGTTGTGATTACATCAATCACAACCCCCTTCCCCTGCCTCCTGTGAACCTTGCATGTTGCTAGCCGCCACCCCCCATCCCCTTCCTCTTCTTCATAGACTTACCTTCTTTTGCCAAGGGATCTGCCACTCTGTTACTTTCTCTATAAATCCTTGTTATGGAAGCCACTTGAGAGGAAAAATTTACTAGGTAATTCCAGAATCTGAAACATGCAAAGATTCAGTCCATCATAAAGAGTGCAACCTTCTGCCATAAGATAGTCCCCTCCTCCATAGTAGTTTACGAAGTCTGCAAGGAAACCTTCATTGTGATTTCCCCTGAAGTGTGCAAGGTATCACTTGCTCCATCAACATTTAACCTTGCATTGAGGGCAGTTGACAAACATCTTTCATAAAGGCTTGGGTGTTGGGCTTTTTGAGGGTTTTTTTTTACCAAGTTGGGCATGATAAACATATATACTCCAACTTGAGGATGAGTGTTAGGCTTACAAGTTTATTTTTTCATATTATGTAGTTTTTAGGTCATTAGATATTCATTTATTCAAGATATCTGATAAACCCTATATATGTACTTTGTCATCAACATAATCTAATCCTTATTTTTTTCCTTAATCATTCACATTTTTGAATCTAAATTTTTGATACGTTCCACATAAATATACTTATATACAATAATGTTGAGCTTCCATAATGTTACTACTGTGATATTTATTTATTTTTACATTGAATGTCTGTCTGATAATTTATTATGTCTTGGCATATTATGGTAGAAATCAAGTGGATTGTGCATGCTAACTTCTAATAAAATGCATAATTTCATTATCTATTTTTTATCCAATTATGGTCTTTATTCTCAGTTGAATATGCATAATTTCAACTAAACATGATGATCTACAATACGACTATAGTACTCTAAAATCAAATTGATTTTAGTCACCTCATTGAATATGCATAATATTAATTTTATCCCAATGCTTCGTACTAAAATTCCTAATTTTTAGTTCATTCCTATGGGTTTCCTATTTTCATTGAGTCATTGTCTGTTAGAGCCAATGTATCATGGCGATGACTATTTCTATAGCAATAAGGATTGTATGATCCAATTACAAGGAGATAAATTGATGGTGGAAGTCAGCATGAATCTATTGGTATTTACTTGTTTTTATGGATGGATTCTTGGGTACTCTTTTCATCTTGTTCTAAGGCATTTTATCATTTGTAACTGTTATTTCCTATCCACCTCCATTTGGCCAATGTGGAAAGGAAAATCCTTTCCTACCGGGCTAGACAAGAGTAGCAACCAATGCCTTAATCTCACTGTCTATGTAAGGTCAGACACATGAAATTTTCTTTTCATTTATTCCTATCAATCATTTAATCTCATGCTAAAATTTTAAATGTTTTTTACCATGCTTGACCAAATGATTTTTGTTTACTTTTACCTCTCTTGGTTTCATTGAAATTAATTAATTCTCCTTGCCTTGCAGGAAGAAGAATTAATCATAACAATTTTATGATTGGAATGTTATTTTTATTGACAGGAAACATGAGCTCCAACAAGTAGCACAACAAGCTTCAAGCATTGAGTATCTAATTGAGGTTGTTCGTAGATCACTTACTGTGATGCATAAGCAATGGTCAGATGCCATGAATACATTTCATCAGAAGTTTGACCCTCTGTCTTCCTTGATTATTGACCATGGTAACTTAAAACTAAAATAGATTGTTGTTTCATATTAACCTATTTAATGATCTATTTTTATTTGCAAGGGCTTGAGTCAAACTGTCAGGAAGAATTCCTAAGCTTCTTGTTTGGGGCTCGCACGAGCCCTCCCCTTCATCAATTCCTAGTCAACACTCTCAGTGAAGCAGTATGTCTGACATTGTAAATCTTTGCTAGTTGGAATCTAATATTTTTACTTATGCTTTTGTGTTTTTGTAAAGGGTTTAAAGCGTGTGATGAAGGTTGTTGGTAATGCTGGCCAGGAGCTTCATTCAACTCTCCGGGAACATCTTCAGGCATGTCTCGTTATTGTAGACATTGGTTGATTTTCGAAAAATTAGTTGATATTATCATATTTATTGTAGTGATTTGACAATGTGTCTGCATGGGATTTTTTAAATAGTCTTGTTTGTGTTTGGCTTACCTTGGTCATTAAACTCATGCTATTTAGTGTCAAATAATATAAAAGTTTACCACTTTATTATAGGATTCAAATAAAATGCTAAACTTTTTAGTTGCAAACGATAATGCACACAATTAAACCTCCACTTACAAATCTACATGATCCTCAAGGACTTTTGATGTGTATTCATATTGATCAATCTGATGTTAAAATTTTATTTTTAGATTGTATTGTCTAATGCAAAATTGCAAACTATGCCTTTGCTTTGATCAGTTGCTATGCCATCCACATTTTTAGCCTGCTGCAGAGATCATAGGTTTTAGAGTTGGAGAGTTGAGAGGTCTCTCAAAATGGCGTGCACGTTATCAAGGTGTTGGATTGGATGAGAAGCTTATTGATGATACAACAGAGAAGGCAGGGATGTTTCTTGTACAAGTTGAGCGATTTACGAGGGTTCTTGCAACTGTCATATACCAGGTATGCAAGCCATTATTTGTTATTATGTGTTTGTCAAAGCAAAAGCTCTGTCATTTTGAGGCTCCTAATATATTGCTACTAGTAAACAAGTTCTTTGGGAAAATAATATTTGTAGGTGTAACTTTTTTTGTTAATTTATGATATATAAATTATTGCTTCAAGATATTGCAGCCAGTTTTTGTACATTTTTTCCTCAGGCTAGGGATTAAATAGGTATGTAGATAACAAAGTTAATGAAACAATGCTATGAGGATTGGTTCTAATCATCAATTCTCAGATGACTGCAGCCTGTATATGACACTTGAGCCTTGCATAATACATACTTTTTTTTCTTTGGCCTATAAGATATTAATGGTGAAATCAATTGTTGTAACTAATATTTGACAAGCTGGCTAACCTAATTTTTTACTCCATTTATATCTTGTTACCGTTTTAGAGAAGTGTGGAAATTTCACCTAGAAGTTATTGATTGAGCTTCCAAGCGAATAAACAATATATTTTCTGGGATATAGAAAAAACCAACATATAAAAAAATGTCTAGTATGTTTATCTTTTAGGAATAAAAATGGCTCAATGTACAATGAAATGAATGAAGCACAAACCTGAAAAATACCCTTTTTAAGTGCTTTTATTAATGCAGAAATATGTTGGAGTGGTTCATATTGGCATAATTCTGAGCTAATCATTAAAAATTCCCCATTTTCATTTTTTTCCTTTTTTGGAAGAGTAAGAATTTCATCTAAACCTTATGGATAGGACATCAAATCAAATAGGAACTAGCTATTTTCTATGTTAAATATGATAGTTTGTGCTAAGTAACAATGTTGGGTAAATGGATATCCATATACACACTATAAGACTTTCCAACCCTATTTTTTGAATGAAAATTACTTTCCTTTTTTGTCGACATATGCTATTGTAAAACCGACTCAGTGCAATATTTCTAATCTGTTCTTTATGTCCTATTGCTTCTGAAAAATCTAAATGTTTTGTGCTTCTGTTATTACGTTAATTGGTATTTGGCAATTATTTCTTTGATGATGAGCATCATCAAATGTAATAACATATGCATTGTATATTAAGTGGTACCAAGTGACTGATATATTTAACATATTTCTCTTTACTAACTCTCCAGCTTGACTTTCCAGTTTCAGAATTTTTTTAATTGGCTTACAAAATGTATAAAGCACCTGATGTCTGAATCAACTGGTCAGATTGCTACCTCAAATAGGTCAGGCTCTATAAACCATATTTCATTTGGTTCTCTTTTAATAGCAATTTATTTTGATGGCCTTTCATTCTTACAGTGAACATGTAATCACGTTTGTTAAGTTTCACCTCAACAATGACATTGTCATGAAATTGTTAGAGGCTTCTGATGATGCTCATATAGAAGTTGATCTGTAAGTAATTTTTTATCTCAATATATAATTACATGTAAGTAACAACTGTTGATGATGCTTTCAACGGGCATTATAGGTTTATCCCACGAGTTTCATGTTGAAGTGTGTTTTTTCTTCTTTGAATCTCCTTCATAAAGTTCCTTTAATGAATTTGCAGTGATACAATACAAAGAGTTGAAGAGCTTGCAGCATTTGGAGGATTTTCAGATGTTGGATTTTTGGGGAGAACTTTAGCTCAGGCATTTGGTGTATTGGAAAATAGGTATCTACAATCTTATTGCATCCATATAAGATGATATCCATAATTTTTAAAAGAATAAACATTAGTTGTGTTTTTTAATTGAATTGAAGGTTAAGTGTGATGGCTTTAACACTTTGTCTGCATCATTCAATAAAAAGAATCCACATGCTTTGACCATATGTAGATGATATAAAGGAAACTCTTGCTCCACCTTATGGATCCTTTGAATTAGTGAACAAGCAAAACCACTCCTAAATATACTTTGGATTTCTAATCCATTCATCAAATTTGAATTTCAAATAAAAATCTTTCCTACTCATCACTCTTAACACAAATAAATTTCGTCTAATCCATATTTTTTCCTTTTCTATTTAAAAAATCTTAATATCAATCAGTATTGCAAATTTGTTTATTGGTGCAACCGTGCAATGTTTTGTTACTACAATTTTTTAAGCATTCCATTTCACTAGTATCTTTTATATACAAATATCAATTAGATGATGCCTTTACCATGTTCATCCACAAATCGCATGCCAATTTCTTAGAAAAAGAATAATTGTGATATGGTGACTTGACTTACAAGTCAAATTCCACTATCCAAATATGGAGATAATCTCATGATGATTTTAGTTACATTGTGTCAGGGGACTACCAGTTAGCTCAATTATAAAGGACTTGGACTTGGGAAGGATGCCTTTGTGCCAATTTTGTAGTTTCTGTGTTAGCTGATAGTTTGCCATTTCCCCATGTTTCCTTTAGATTTCTATGATATGTGTTCTCATTATATTTCTACTTTTTATTTGCCCATTTATCCAGTTTTAAGGAGGCGTTCGTGATGCCATTCAATACCATTTCTAATAAGATAACCTGTGAATATTTTGTTCCACTTTGCCCTGATTCATATGCATCACAAGTTCCGGTTTCAATATCCTATGACAAGGTACAGATTGTAGGCTTTCTTATAATTTTGATACCAAGAAATTTTCTCCTTGCTAACATGCGATAGTTTTTGCAATTTATGTTGAGTTCATTTCTTATGCTGTTCTCTGTTGAAGCCTTGAATGTGATAATAATCAAGAAACAGTTGCTTTTTCCCTGGATGCGTAATCTGGTCTTAGTTTTTGCATCATTGATTTTGATAGCATACAAACATGTTGAAGACAAAAAATGAGGTATATTTTATTATGTGCTAAAAAAATCAAGAATCTTTTTTGAATGAAGATGGGTTCCAATTTGCAAGCATTTATATGATATAGCCTACAGAACAGAATTCTAACAAAAGGTGGCCTAACATCATGGATGGAAGCTAGTGGGCATTTCCATCATCTGCTGTAATGCTGTGGAATCTATGACATTTGTTTTTGAATGCCATGCAATTGCTTCTTGGTGGTTTGCAATTCTATGGAACAATTAGAGACAGGTGAATATCACAGAATGGCACTGGGAGAGATAGTTGGCATCAAGAATATTGGGTGACTATCACAAAAGAATCTGGATGTTTGCTTGGACATGTGGTACATAATGGATGTGTTGTCTTTCATCCTTTCAGTCACAAAAAACAAAGGGATTTCTGGTCAGTTATATCACTAGCTATTTGGTGGGCCAGATGGAAAGAGAGAGATCAAAGAATCTTCAACAGGAAACAGTGAGTTTGCCAGATGGAACGATTGGGTGATGACGTTGATTCTGGAATGGAGTCTTAAGGGATCGACTGACTGATTTAAGGCTAAAAAAGTAGCAGCTACAGTGTAACCTGTTGGTAGCTTGGTTTGTACTCCTGATTTTTCTGGGGCTTCCTTCTTGGGATCCCTTATGTTGTCTCTTTTTTCTTTTGTCTCGCTATTTTCTGGTGATAGTTTTTTGATATTTCATTTTTCATGTTATTAATTCCTTTTTCTTAATTATCTTCAAAATCTATTTTCTAATAGCTTCATACACTTTGACACTTATACTGCCTCTTATTCTTCAGTTTAGGTGAAACTCCTTAACATTCTTTGCTTGGAATGCACCATTCATGATCAACTTTTTCTATTTTAGTAGTTCTTCATGCAAATAATATTCTCTAATAGGATTCAATTGCCTTTTGCAATTTAGTCTCTTTATGATCTTTCTCTTATTGTTAGGATATTATTGTAGGAATTTGTGCCTGGGTCTTATTCTGTATCTCAGGATGGTATTGTGGATTATACGTGTTTCAAAATCCCTGATGACTCCTCAAATATGCAAAATGGTATAGCCATAGTTAAAGGGCTGACAAGTAACTCAACATGTGCCACTGGAGATGCTTCTCTAGAATATGTAATTTTGTCTATGCCATATGGGTATCATTGTGTTGATCTCTCTTTGTTTAAGGTAATCATAAGCTAAACATTGTGCTCTTACCTAAGTTACACTACATCTTTTACTTGATCTTTGACTGATGTACTACAGGAGAAACAAGTTGTGTTATTATTAAATGGAACTGCTACATCTTTGGAAAAGCCTGGACATTCTTGGATGATGATGGTTTCAACAAGTGAACTTCCTTTCATCCCCGTTTCAGAATATGCTCATGGAAAGTTCTGGAAGTTGAAAATTGGCAAGGTAATATGCTGCTTCATTTTAATATCTATTTATTATTGAAATCTATCTCACGTGGCTGCATGATATATTTATGATGGAGTTGATGTTCGAGTATTACTTTGAAGAATTACTCCTACAATTTGTATGTTAAAGCTTAGAACACTATTGAACAATATGAAAGGTAGCTGTTGGATTATATTTAGATCACAATCATTAAATTTCAGTATTTTATATGGTATGCCTTGATTACATAGGCCATGTAATTCTCTCTAAATCGAAGATTTTGTTTTTTGGATTTTGATCAAGATTTATTCAGTTTCAGTTGTAAATGCTTGCAAAAACGTAAATTCTGAAAAATCAGGAAAAATCTGTAAAAGCGAAAATTGTAAAAAAATTAATGAATCAAAATAATTTTATATCTAAGTTAACTAAGCAAGATCTAACTTTGAACAAGAGGAATCACAAAAATACTTACCTTAACGTTTAACAAAAAATACATACCTTTAGTCTTGCAAATTTGACACTTCATTATCTCTTGATGTTCAGGATTTCAGTGCCATGTATTGCAAATTTGTTCAGGTTTTCGCCAGTCACCTTAAGCAAATTTAAAGATTATTTTTGTGGGAGTGGGAAGAAAAGAATAATTCTCAGGCTTCCAGCTTGTGGCATGGAAGAAAATAACTCAGCCTAAGTGGGAAGGTGGCTTGTGCATACTGAGCTTGAAATCTATGAACCTGGATTTATTAGGTAAATAGCTGTGGCGTTTTTGGAAAAGGAGGGACTAAGTCAAGGTCTTGGGTGGAGGTTATCAGACAAAAGTAGTTTAGGGTAGAAAGGAGAGTGGGGAGGGTAGATGGGCTCTTAAGGTAGATAAGGTAGTCTGATGTGAGTGCAAGTTGATAGTTAGGAATGGGTCAGGGGTAGGCTTCTAGTGGGATAAGTGGGGTGATGGGGCATCCTTAGTCGAGTTATTTCCAGTATTGTTCTCGTTGCATCTTCCACTTCTGTGAGTGTTTTATAGTGCTATGAGTGTTTTGAGAAAGGGTTAGTGTGGGATGTTCAATTCCAGAAGAACTTAAGTGATTTAGAATTCTTTGACCTTGTTTGCTTGCTTTCTTATCTTCACTCATGGTTTTTCTCCGATTTCCATAGAGAATCCTTCACATATGTGGTGGTAGAGCAATAGCAAATTTACAATTAGATCTCCACATCAGGTGGTGCTATATGTTGATGTTAGCCTAGGAGGGATGTAGTTTCCATGGAGGAGTTGGATCCCTACTGTAGTCTAGTTTTTTGCATGGTAGGTGTGGTACGAGGTTATCCCAATAGAGTACTTTGTTAGGAAAAGAAGATTTTCCTTGGTAAGCATGTGCAGATTTTGTATGTGTACGAAGAAGACCAGCGGCATCTCCTATTTGCTAGCCCTTTTATGAGAAGACATTGGTGCTCATGGTTGGGACATGATGCTCTTGTGCGTTGGGCTATACATGAATTTTAGGAGAGAGAGGCTGGTATAGGGGCTTGATGCCTCTAGGATGAAAATTTGATTTATTATTCCTCCCTATACTATATGGTGGCAAAGGTGTTTTGAAAGAAATAGTAGTGTTTAAAAGTGTTAACCATGATGATGAACATTTCTAGTCAAAGATGGTTATCTTTGTGTTGGAATGGATGAGGTCTTAGGATACCATGAATGATGTTGAAGTTTGTGTGTGGCTACTGACCATGGTTTCTTTGTAAGGCATTAGGGTATTTGGTGTTGGATCTTGGTCTGCTTTGTTTCTTTTGTGCTTATTTTGTGTTGTTTTCTTCATCTGGTGGGCTTACCTTGTTTTCCTCTTCTTTTTCACTAATTTAATGTGATATCCTTGTTACTGATCAAAAAGTTTAACAAAATGAAGTGTCGAGAGCCTTTGAACACCTAAAGAAAATTGGAGTAAATTTAGAGTTTTGAAATAGAAAATCCCTTGAAGAAGCTTTAGAGACAGGAGAATGTCAGAAGTTGGAGCAAAAAATAAAGAGAGGGTTTCAAACCATTTTGACATGACAAATTTGAATTTTTTTTTTTGATGAAAACCCCCAATCTCTATTCATAGGATGGGGACCTGTAAATCAGAAAGGTATAAGGGAGAGACTAAATCTTACCTCGGAAAACACATTAGCTAATCCATCCACTCAATTACATCTAAGGTTGGTCGGGAAGTTTGCTTTCATGGTGACAAGATTATCAACCAAGGCAGATCAGCACACGATTTATAAATCCTTGTAGGTCTTACTTCAAGGTTCCTTTAGTTAAAACATCTGCACTCCCATTAGCCTTCCTCAAAACATGATGAACAGTATTCACCTGTCTCTTTAGGCCCTATGATTGGTCCCAAAAAGTGTGTGCCAACAAGAGCGGTCCCCTCCCAAAATCATTTGAACAGTTTGTTTCAAGTTAGCTTCTACAATGAGTAATAATCTCTACATTTATGGAAGATGGTGTACAATTAGACTTTGCAAACTTCACATTGGTGGAAGTCTTGCACTGGATTTGTCCTTTTGGCCTGATATTGCATGCAATATGATATAACTATGTCATAGATTTAGTTTTCCAATAATAATAAAAATCCAATCCATTGTATTGTGATAGCCAAGTTGTAATTTACATATCTAGCAATACAGCTTTCCATGAATGTGTATCGAATATATTGAGGATGACTCTTGTGGTGTGTTAAAGTAAGGATGCCATTGTAAGTGGTTTTATAACCACACTCCTTTAGGTCAACTTAAAAACTGAGGCAATCTTGGTGGGCGTTTTGACGAGTAACATTTCCTACTTTGTGAGTAGGCTTGCCGTCAAGACACACAATTATCTATACATTGAAGATTCTTTCTATTGAATATTTACTGTCTTCGTCAATTGAAGAAAATGTAGGGAAGTTTATTTTACCATCAACTTATGTATAAGTCTGATAGCTTGGCCGTAGTGTTTTTGTGGAAAATGAGGATGCATTGTATTGAAAATTCTGTTTACCGGTGGTGATGTTACCAGGATTCGATTGTAGAGTTACACTTGGAGGATGGAAAAGCTCGATCTATACCTTATTCAGTAACCAATTCTTTGGCAGTTAGTGGTAAGAACATCCCTCTAAAACCTTTTTGCAGTTTTTGCTCTTTTACTATTGGGATGGCTGGCTCATAACTTTTGTATTTTGGACTATCATGTTGAATGTATTTGTAGCAATTTTGTTCACTTATTTTTAAGAAGAATATCGAGTGTTTCCATCATAAACATTTTTTAGAAAGGATGGATGCCAATTCCTCTGTTGCTTTGTAACTTAGGCATTGTTGTAAAAAATGGAAAAGATGGCCATTTAAATGCTCTATTTAAACGTTTTTCACTTCAATCTGTTTTTTTTTTTTTTGGAAAAATGGGAAATTTTTTTGTTGTCGTTAAATCAAAAAATTGTAACTCAAAAAACTGTTTGAAAAATGGTCGTTTCCCATTTATGTGGCTTTTTTTCTCTCACTTTTCTATGAAAAAACAGTCATTTTTTCCAAATTTTCCCTTTTTAAAATTTTAGATTTCCTCTTTTGAGTTATTTTCATTGATATAATTTCACTATTTTGTTATTTATTTTGTTGTTTATAAATTTTAGTTGTATTTTATATATTTATTTATGTTTTCAATTTAAGTGTGTTTTTTCATCAGTGATAATTACACAATGAAAAATATGTTTTTGAAATTATACTACATTTAATCATGTAATTGAATTATAATTTATTTTAGTCAATTATTTTGATGATTGTGATACTTGTATATCTGTAAATAATTTATATTTATTCATTTTTTATTTACACCGTTTTTTCAAGGAACGATCATTTAAGCCCACATTAAAAAAAAAGGGTTTTAATTTTCAATCCATATAAGGTCCGTTTTCCATTTTCTGCAACATTGATCGTAGGTAGGGTGGTGAGTGGAGCTGGCGAGTTCGGTAAAGTGAAGAACCTTATACTTAAAACAATATAATAATTTTATTTCAAATATGTCACATGAAATAAGCCAGTTTGATTGTTAAACTGCCTATGTCTCAATTTACTGACACTTGAGTTGCAAGGAGGAAAATTCTTCAATTTTTTTAACCTAGAATTGACAAAGACCATAACACAAGCCATGCTTGAAAGTCTTCAATATCAATCTTATACTGTGCAACTGAACACTATAAGAAAGGTTTTTTGTGACACTAAGGATCGTATCTTTTGCGACCCTTCAAGGATTCATCAGGTTAGGTTTCAAAGTATGCATACCACCTAGATAATTGGCATTCTAGAAAACCATCTTCATGATGGTTACCAGAATAGTGTGTGAATTCCAATTGTTTTTAGAGATGCCAAATTCTAAAAATGTAATTTGTATATAAGTTGTAGGAGTGATGCAATGTTTAGTCTATTTATCCGTGTTATTCTAAAATCTCTATGGCTAGCTTTGGCAAATATCATCATTCATTTGCATCAACATTGTCATGTACGTTTTTCGTCCATATATGCTAATGGGTTAACCTTTTCCACAGCTACTAGAGGCCTGGCATGTGTCTTTGCTTCACCG
Source organism: Cymodocea nodosa (assembly GCA_036874045.1). Lineage (NCBI taxonomy): Eukaryota > Viridiplantae > Streptophyta > Magnoliopsida > Alismatales > Cymodoceaceae > Cymodocea > Cymodocea nodosa. The sequence goes on along the minus strand of CM072339.1, from coordinate 18,837,179 downwards.
AAGCGTGCTCTTGTGTATATCCTAGATGAGAACGAGGAAGAAGTTTCTGATATGGAGTAAATTCATAAGAAATTTATGTTATCATCTTAAGAAGGGTCAAGAGCACTGCTGCTTTCTTGGTGATAATCTTGCGGCCGTCGAGCTTCATTTGACACGGGAACAGTTTTATTTGGCCGTAGTGACGTTTTCATGAAAAAACTTGTTACTTAGGGGACATTACATGACCACTACTAGACCAGTAGAGTTGGCTTCCAGTACAGAGCTTTTGTGGGATAATTTAGACGTCCTTGGAAAGGGCTCATCGTTCTAGCCTGTGGAATAACAAGATGAAGAAAGATGTATGAAAGCATATTCCAACCTGACATCGAGTGACAAGTATGCCTTCAGCTGAGTGAATATTTGATGGCCTTTTGTAATTTAAGAATCACTGGTGTCTATTTTGAAACCACCAAACAGCTTGTTCCTAAATTAACGGTCAATTCTTTGTATCGTGGTATATGTTCCAAATATGTTTTGTGATGCATTTTTACTAAATTTGTTGCATGATTCTACCGCCCTTACAAGATTTCTCCGAAAGATGAAGATTTGTTTGTCATCTATATATATTGTTGCAAACCTTTCTATATAGGTTTTCAAAGAGATTTTCTTGTGCATGCATGTTTCTTTTCTTTACTAGTTATATGTGATTAGTTAATCTATAACATAATCTTTTGTACTAAAGTTCCATCTTGATCTGGATTACATTTTATCTTTAACTTTTATTCTTAAATTCGATTGTTGTCTGACATTCGGCTAGTATATTTGATTTCGAAATCTGTAGATCAAGAGTTGCTAATTTTTAATTTAAGTAAAAATCTTGTATGTTTCTTTAACAAGATTGTCTTCTGTAAATTGTAAAGATGCCTACAATCGCCTTCGTTGTATTCACCTGCCGGTTAGTCTTTTTAAGGCCAATTTCTGGATGGTTATCAACGTCTCACAAAAACGATGTTCTATTTTCTTCACGTTTAATTAGTGAACTCTGTCGTTCTGCTATTTTTATCTTGAGAATGATTTTGTATTGATTCTAACTATAGGGAAGGTTGAGTTTCCCGTTTCTTGAAAGAATAAGCCACATGAGTGCATAGAAATATATATATATATAATCCGATAAGAATATTGGGATCGATGTTCAATATATAGAGTAGATCTCTCGTCTCTATGTGATAAAGGATATTAGAAGTAATGGGTTATCCTCTTAGGACCAGAAAAGAAGTTCGACAATGAAAAATGGTATGTGGAAACCCTAAATTTGATCTACATGGCCAACTGGATTTAAAAAAATAGACATAGACAAGCCTGGAGAAAGTTGTTAGTGGCACCACCAGCCGAGAAAGCCAGTGGTATGTTGGTGTGGTAGGTAGCACAATGGAGGTAGGCAAGGGTGAGTGATGGCGGCACGATAAGAGGTAGTGATATAATTAAAAACCGACTTGAACCATTCGATTCAAGTAGATTAAACCAGAACTGGTCAGAAACTAGGGTTTTCCATGGAGAGTAAATCAGGTTGAACCAGTGTAATTGGAGAAAAAAACTGTTGAATCAGCGGTTTGGTTTAAAATAACCTTAAGAAACTTATTATTACTTGAAAGCTTAACTTTAAAACAAAAATAAAAATAAAATTTAAACTCAAAAATCAAAATTAAAATTTTATTTCATGTAAATTGGTTGTTAGTACACACCATTTTTCATTTCAAGTTTTTTATTCTAATTCATTAGGTGACAATTAATTTATGAAATATAAATAATAATTATTGCATTTGATTTCTTAAAGAAACTATTGTAATAGTAATAGATTTATGGTCAATTTCAAGTTTAGATTAATTTGAACTAGTTGTTACATTTAAAAAAAATGACCATGTCAATTTGTTGATCGGTTCAATCACTGTTGAAGTCGTCACTAGTGGAATCGATACAAACTATTGGTTAAACTACTACAAATTAAAATCGATGATCTTCTAATTTAATGTCTGATATAACATTGACAGTACTTACAATAATAGTAGTGGTAGTAGCAGTAATTGCGATGATGGTGATGGTATTAGTGATTGATGACTGGCGGTGATCTATAGCAGCGGTGGCAATGCTAACCAACAACGGTGCCTGTGATCAATGATTAGAAGTAGTAGCGACGATCACTAACGACCGGCGGTGGTGGTGGCAACAATCAGAGTGGTGGCCTGTGGTGATAATGATCAAGAAAATAAATGTGCTTTTTCTGCCTATCCATGCCACGTCCTTGCAAGATGTGTTTATCTTAATCAGCCATTCCAGTAAACGTCCACCGCTTCTTTAAGACTGAGAACAATAACGCATAATTCATCGAGTAAAATTTTCTGTTTATTTGCTAATTTGCAACCAATCGCATCCTTTTCTTTTAGAAAAGTCTTAATATATACTAGTTTAAATTTTCTTTAATTGTTTCTTCACGTGTCATTGTTTTGCACTTGCATTTCACTAATATATTTATTAAAGATTGGCATTGTGATGGTTTTCAGCGATCGAAATTAATCAATTCACGTTCGTGGAATCAAACGATCAAGATAATTAATCTCTATCTTCGATTTCTGATCATGTTCTGCAAGCTTTACGTTTCTGATAATGGTGGGGTTTGGAATTTGGAAGGTCATAACTCATAATGATGAAAAGAAGCGGATCCGTTGTTTTGACAAGGAAGAAGATAGGGATCAGATGGGAAGCTGGAAGAGGCCTTCATGGAGCTTGGAAGGTAGAGGCCGAAGATTTGCCGGGAGGAGACGAGGTTAAGGAAGGTCATGGAGCCAGAAGCAACCAGGGCGCAGGCAAGGCCGCCTCCAGCTTGACGGGAGTATCTCTTGAACATGCCGGACACTTTCATCCATTGGAACTGCTCTTGCCCGGTCTCGGAGACCACCCCCGACCGTATCGCGGCTGCCATCGTTGCAACCACGGCATACATCACAACCTGTCGAGCAAAGTCTGGCATCAGTTAAAAAGAGAGCCAAAGGTGAACATTGATAAATTATATTATCATCATGCTCAAAATAATCACACCATTATTGTTAAGGCAACTTTTCTTTCTCATTGGTAATATATGAAATTTCTGTCTGAATTCTGAATTCAAGTTGTGCTACTGGTAATGTATCAGAATACTAAGGTATGTTTCATCCGTGTCTGATTTGGTCTGTGTAACATTTAGTTCTAATTAGACCAAAGAGGTCATCATCAAAAAAGAGGATCTTAATATTAGGTTGACATCTATGTACACACACACGCACATACACATGCACGCTTCTCTATTATTTTAATGTATAGATAGGGGATGGTGAGAAAATTAGTTGAGAAGAAGACTACTATATATATATAATGCGGCCGGCCGTGTAACAATTTAACTGTGGTCTTTGTTAGTCAGAAGGAATTCTCTGTGTATCAAAGCCAAACTGTCAGCTAACACATGACTTTTGAAACAACAACACTAATATTTAGTACAGAAGCTGCGTAATTTAGGATAGAAACAAAAGTCTAGGCAATGACTAAATTGACCAGGGACTATAATACTTACGAGTTCTCTTTAGCATTCGAATTCTGAAAAACTCAGAAGAATATGTACCTGGTCAAATATGAGAGAAACTCATGCCTCCCATTTGTTCGAAGGTCTAAACTTGAAGGACTTGCCAAGTATCACACACTTACAAAACTGAACGAAATGGTAAGCAGCAGCTACTGAAGTTGTAATCGTAAGAATCCTATTAATTAAGAGAAGGAAACAGATGGGTACTTGATAAATTGGAGAACATATATACATATAGACAACCATCATCCAATTAATGCACTTAATGCAAACGAATTATAAAGAAGAAGAAGAAGAAGAAGAAGAAGAAGGTGAGTCAATAATATATGTATGCTGCATGTACCAGAAAGCAAGCATATCTTTAGTTGAAATGGTTTTCTCTTCAATGAACAACATCTTGGTCTCCTTGTTGAGCCCTAGAAGACTGGCAGTCAGTGCTGCGAATATGAGAGACGACAACCTCAGAAGGCTCTCGGCAAGGTGGATGCTTATTCTCGTCAAGTTGCAATCGAAGAAGAAGAAGTAGAAGCTCTTTTGATCTAACCCAACCTCTAATACTGTGGTCTCTTGTTTTGGTGCTGTTGGAGCCAATCATGGCCATTTTATAAGCAAGTGAAGTGGAGGAGTAAGAGCTGATAATTTAACATATGGGATACTCCATCTTCAAAATCATGTATCTACAAATTATTGTCGACATGTGAATTCATTGGCCACAGTCGATCATGTACCCCTGACCAATGCATTGTAATTAGTACTAATTAATGAAGTAGTCTTCAACCGTACAAATGATGGGGGTATACATATATGGATATTCCTTGCTCAATTCTGGGCCAATGAGTTTAGAAATAGATCTAAATAGAAACCTAGATGATTCTTAAAAAATATAGGAAAAAAAAGCACAATGTATGCATCAAGGATTGATATCATATGAGCAACTGAGGGACTTGATTAACCTCAAAGGAGGTTCGACCTGATAGTCTTACGTTACAAACAATAGTAAGAAAGGGGAAAAATCTCTTTATATTAAATTAATCGTGGGTTCATTTGATGTGGCTTGCTATCAGTTAATTGGTTCAGAAAGATCTTTATACATGGTTCATTATGTGCAATTTCGATCAAGCTAACTAATCCCAAGAAGGGTCCTTATCGACATAAATGTGGAATATGGGCAGCCATTCTCGCCCATTGCTGGTTGAATTTCTTAAGTCCTTTAAAGGCTGTCAACTCTTCTATGTTGATATTAGCCATAAGCCTCCTTAATCTGGTCATTATTGTCCAAATATGGTTGGTGCATGTTCTTGTTCCAAAATTCTTGGAGATGGTCTTTCTTTAACCGTTAAGGTTACATTATCTACATATTGACCATAGAAAAAATTTTCATGGTTAAAATGGATTTTTAAAAGGTATTTAATGCTGCGAAATAGAATTTTTTGAATTATACTCTTAGAAAGATGTGGATTTAATTACATGAGAAATAATTTAATTATCTTCCATTGTGTGTATCATCTTTCTAGCCACGCTTTCTGGTCATGGTATTATATATCTTCTACTTCAGTTCAATTTACTCATGCTTGCATTGCCAAATCACTTGGGTGTCACTGAAATTTACTTGTGTAGCTCTCAAAGAATATCACCTGAAAAAAGCTGATCAGTAAGGTTTATTGGCATTTGGGTGGTTTGATACATTTCTAAAACATACAAGTAAAAACTTGTTAATTGAATGGTGTTATATATGAGTGTGACTAACTCAAGTCAAGTGCGGTGAAATAGCAAAATAAAGAGTTTGAAAGAACGAGGGCATCAAACGGATTGCACAGAACTGGAAAAAATTTTGAACTAGGAAAGTATTTACATGTAGCTATAAAATTAAATGTGCACTAACAGATAAATAAATGGACTCGGACTTCTATAATGAAGGCAGTGAAGTGTGCTCTAACAGATAAATAAATAGACTCGGACTTCTATAATGAAGGCAGTGAAGTGTGCTCTAACAGATAAATAAATGGACTCGGACTTCTATAAGGCAGTGGAGTGTGCTCTAACAGATAAATAAATAGACTCGGACTTCTATAATGAAGGCAGTGAAGTGTGCTCTAACAGATAAATAAATGGACTCGGACTTCTATAATGAAGGCAGTGAAGTGTGCTCTGCGTTAATAATGCAATAAATCTAAGACCTTTTGCAGCAACCAGATTTGAAGTATACATGTTAATTAACAATTTATTTTAATAACCACATAGAACCTAAAGATTTTAATTACCGGACACGGTATGAATACATATTCTTGTTTCTAAATGATAAATCTGCATTTTGTCATTTGGGTTGATATTTCGATTGATCAGAAAGCTAACTTGGTTGTACGGTTCTTCAATTTTCTCCTCTACCATATTGCATTTCTGTTATTCTTCCCCAAGTAACAAATCACCGGTTGGAAACAAAGAGATTAATATAGGATTGTTGACTTAGGGCTGTCATTAAATAAGTAGGAAATGATATTTCAATTATCATTCGTTTCATCTTGAACTGTCTAGTTCAATAACACATAATCAGTTCGTTCAAAATAAGATAGCCTTCTTCATTGGCATAGTTAGTTGGAATAGCAGTACTCATATATATTGCCATTATAATTCAAATCTTCATTAATGTGAAACAACCACCATCATAAAAGAAAAAGGCCTACCGGTTTATTACATGAGGCTCATGAATATGATGAGGAGAGAACCGTGAAAACTGTCAATAATGGTAATAATGTAAAAGCAAACAGGTACAATTATTATTTGATAGTCCATCTCAAGTCTTGTGAATTTAGTATCATGTCTGCCTACGCAAATAATTGAAAGGGTACGTTGAAATGTAAACCCTATTTTCTTTTGGATGGCAAGATACCAGGACCTCCAAAAAACAAGCAGGTATAAAAATAAATCCTGTAAACTGGCATACATCTTTTGTTTTTTTTGCACAATGATAGTGAGTGTTCTTAGCATTTGATTTCTTCCCTTGCAAAGAAGTAAAAAGACTAGCTTGACATTATTGGTTAAACCGATATATTAGGTATTTAGTGCCCTTTCTTTTATCCCAAGTCCTATTTTTTAAGAAATGTTTTAGTCTGGTGCATAAACTCACCTGCATCAGAAATAGGGATCCACATAGTCAAGCTCAAGAGCATAAGCCCAATACAAGCATATTTATACAATTTGGTTTGGTCTCAATGTAAATAATGTTTTGATTTCATTCCAATTTCTAAACCGAGAAGATCGATTCGGTTTGTGAATTGAGGTTCATGTTAATAATTGAATCAATGCCACATATATTTAAATATTTTAGTATATACATATCATACCGTCATTAATAATAGATAATATTCTTAAGTAGCCATATTCTTTTGCAGCCAAATTTTAAATTTAGCTTGAAGTACGTATTATGTACATATCAAATTGTAACCATAGTAGCCAAAGAAACAATAAAAGGTGGTGTATTTAAACTCAAATATAGATGAGTAGTGTGAAAGATGCACGATAGTATTGTATATGCATTCCTGGTTTAATATGGTTGGACACATTAAACAATAGAATTTGCATGAGGTGTCCTAACGAACGCAAAATAGTTTCTTAAAGTGAGTTAGGAAAAGAAAGAAAAGTTTTGACTTTCCTTTTGTAAGCTGTTAGGGTACATTGGAAAGGATGGAAAAGAATTTAACGATTTTCTATTCATATATAAGCTCACATTTCCCTTATTGTCCAATGCTTTCTTCCCCTTAAGTTCTGAATATCTGTTTGAATCCCTCTCACTTGCATTTCGCTCTTGCTTGCAGTTGCCCACTCCTACTCTCGTTGGCAGTCGCCTGCTCTTGTCGCTTGCTTGCTCACACTCACCTGCTCTCGCTATTGCTTGCACTCACTTGATCACCTGCTCTCGCTGTTGCTCACACTCGCCTACTGTTGCACGCAATCGCCTGCTCTCACTACCGCTTGCCTACTCATAGTCACCCGCTTGCTGCTCATAGTCACCTGCTTGCTTGCTCGCACTCGCCTGCTCGTCTGCTCCTACTACTTGTAGTCGCATGTTACCGCTCGTAGTCGCCTGCTACTGCTCGCAATCGCCCGCTCCCACTCGTAGTCACCCACTCGCTTGCTCGTAGTCGCCCGCTCGCCTGCTCGCACTCCTGCTTGCTTGCTAACAGTCGCTTGCTCGCCTACTCGCACACCTGCTTACTTGCACTCACCTGCTCCTATTGTCGCTCGCAATCACCAGCTCGCCTACTTGCACACCTACTTGCACTCGTTATCGCTTGCAATCACCTACTTGCCTGCTCCTACTAACGCTCACAATCACTTACCTGCTCATAGTCACTTGCTCACCTGCTCATAGTCACCCGCTCGCCTGCTCGTGCTCCCGCTTGCTTGCTTGTCTACTCGTAGTTGCCTGCTCACTTGCTCGTAGTCGCTCACTCCTGCTTGCCTGCTCGCACACCTGCTTACTTGTACACCTGCTTGCACTTGCTTGCTCCTATTGTTGCTCGCAATCACCTACTCATAGTTGCCCGCTCACTTGCTCGTAGTCGCTCGCACTCCTACTTGCCTGCTGGCACACCTGCTTATTTGCACACCTGCTTGCACTCGCTTGCTCCCGTTGCCGCTCGCAATCACCTGCTCTCACTACTGCTCGCAATCGCTTGCTTGCCTGCTTGTACTCTCCAGATATTGTAACATAGATTTTTACTAGTATTCAACATGTTTCATATATTCCTGTACAAGACAAATTCATACTTAATACCTATCAGATGTTTATATATTTTTACTTATTTGTACTTAAGCACCATGATGTTTCTAAAGTGTGAACCTACTTGTCGAATTTTAATAATTGTCATTATCCTTATCAGTTGCTGGTAGGATCAAATTATTGAAGAAATAAAAATTGCAAATTATACTTGCAATATAGAAGTCTCTCAATCTTTTGTATGTTGTACTCTTGTCGAAGAAAATTATCTCCTATCTTGAACCATAAAAGCCTGTTTTCTCTTCTTTCAATGCACTTTTACTCCAATTTCATGATAAAAAAATTGGCCAATCTCAGCTTAATTTGCTTCTTCCTCAAAATAAATGATATGTGTAATTTATTGAACCTTCTTTCTCTTCCAAAAAAGGAAAAATCATGTTTGTTAATAATCTAGACATCGTTTCATTATTCCACTAAAATCCTTGTTCTGCATTCTAGTTTTTTCCTAACTAATGTGTCTGTCAATCATTTGGTATGCATGTTTGTTCATTTGGCAAGAGAACTTGCATGTTCTTTAGTTGATATAGTGGATCTTGATCATGATATTCCATTGTTATCTAAATTAGGAATAGAATAAAAAAATACCAATTTATTGAGTAAGAACATAACATCAAGGAAATGTAATATCATAAATAAGGTATTGAAAAAAATTGTTGAGGTGTGTTAAGTAATGAATTGAATTACGATGTTGAAATGAATTAAATTTCAAAGTAACTATTTGTACGTCTACATTATCTAACACATAAATGTTTCTTGTGCAATACATATTCTTGTGTTGACTCACATATATTTATTTCCCTTTATGTGTATGATAAAAGAAAAATTCTAACTCAACACGATTAAATTATACATTTTTTAGAGAACAATATACTTTGGAATGTTCTACTTATAAGTTGAACATTACTTTGTTTTTACTTTTGCAATTTCCTTATATGATTTTGACAAAAATGTGAATATAATGGTTTTGGCAAATGCATATGAATATTTTTATTATTGTATTGTTATTCCATATGTTTTATTCTATTTGTTGAAATCATGCTTGTGTAGAATATAAGCACTCCTGATAGGGGATAGACAAGTGGAGATAGAAGTTACATTAGTTAGAATGTTGAAGTAGATGCATATTTCTTAGATATTTTAGTATAAGTATTAAATAAAGAAAATAAAAAAACTCATGATAGAAAAATAAAAGGTAGCACTTGGAATGATGTAATTGAAAAATACAATATTCAAAGAAACATAGATATCACAAGGAAGAATATAAAAAGTCGCTTAAAAACTTAGTGACAAATGTATCAGAATTACTCTAAAATTGCCAACCAAAGTGGATGGAGTTGAAATTTCATCAAGACTACACTAACATTGATGATGAGATATAGAAGGAGTTCATTAAGGTTAGCTTGCTTATGACTTATGACTTGAAAGATATTATAATCTTTATCTTTTTCCATTTTGACTACATTATTCTTTTTATAAACACATTTAGAGTGTGAAAGTTGCAAAAAAAAATCATACTTGATATTTGAGTAATTGCAACAAATATTTGAAGGCAATATGACTATTGAGAATATGGCTAGACAAAATGATGTAGAGGTCATACCAAATACACAAGATGTAGAATTCAACACTATAGATAACACTTAAGAAATGATGAACATTGATTTTGATTCACCTTCTTCATTAGGAGGAAGTTCAATGGTGCCAATTGAGAAGAGGAAGAAATGAGCAAGACCTCATGTAGTGTCTTATCAAATTATAGCAGATTCGTTTAAAGATACATCAAAAGCCATTATACATATGTGTGAAACAGAACAACAAAGTCAAGCTACAAGGAATAAACAATTTAAAGATTTGGTTGAAGTACAAGAAATGTTGGTTGAAGTATAAACCAAGTTGGTTGATATTAAGAAAAGACTAAAAACTATTTAAATCATATTGTTGCAACGTTACTTTAGATTGAAGGTCTTTCTATAGATGAATAGTATGAAGCTATTTCAAAAGCTAGAGTTCTATAAATTGTTCTTAAGTTTATCAACAGAAATGCATTATGGATAGTTGAAGTTTAGGAAATGAGCATGTGGTTACAATGGATGAAATGTTTTGTGCATGAATTCACTTTTTTTCCAATCTTAAACTTGTTGTGCTTATAAAGTATTTTTGTGAATGTAATCTTTTATGGATGAAATCTTTTTGTGGAAGGTCATATATGGATGAAATGTAAAATAGATATTATATATTGAAATGTGAAATGACTTATCGTTATGAAATGTAAAATGCTTTTTATATTTTGAAATGTTAAATGTCTTTTATTTTCTTAGAAATGTAGAATGTCTTTTATACATTGAAATGTGGAATGATAAATCCTTAATATTCTTATTATCTTGTAGGTGAGGATGATTTTTAGTGACATGTTTACTACTAAAGTTGATAATGCAATTTCATTCCTAGTAGATGAAGAAGAAGTGGATAGAAGAAGGCGACGTCTATTTACATCATTAACAATTTTAGTAAAAATAGCAAGTATGTCACCATTACTTTACAATAACATAAGTCATATATATAGTAAAGAATGTGAAGATTACATCAAGAGATTACTAGATCCTTCTCAACCTTATTAAGCTTATAATTATCAGAAGATTTACAGAATGAGTTAAAGTGTGTTTAAAATTTTTTGTACTTTAATGAGAAATAAAGGAGTTATTATTGATACCAACAACATTAGTGTAGAGGAGAAATTTGCCATATTCACTTTTAAATAGGGTAAAATTGAGTGATTTACAAGGTAGAGAGTAACAATAGGGTAAAATTAAAGGTAGAGAGTAACAATTGAGTGATTTAGTCATTCAAGTTGGAGTGTTAGTAAATACTTTAATGAAGTATTAAATACTATATTATGTCTAAATCATGTACTTATAACAAACCTTCATCCTCAATATCAAGTCAAATTGCAGATGATGCAAATGACATCCTTATTTTAAGGTACGTATTCACTTTTATAATGTCCTTCCTTTTTTACGTTATTTAAAATAAGATTAAATGATGTTTAATGTATATAGGATTGCATTGGAGTTATTGATGGTACTCATATCAAAGCAACTATTTTTGGATAACAAATAACTAGATTTAGAAATAATAAAGGTGAATTGCCTCAAAATGTGATGACAACATGTAATTTTGATATGAGATTTACATATATTTTAACTAGTTGGGAATGATCAACAGCTGATGCTCGTATCCTTCAAGATGTAATTAGTAGACCTAACAATTTTCAAGTTCCACTAGGTAAATGTTTTAGTATATTTTCAAGTTATAAGTACATTATCATACTAATTTCTATTTTTATATAGGTAAGTTTTACTTGGTAGATGTTAGATATTCTAATCGGCCAGAGTATATTTGCCCATTTTGAGGTGTACACTATCACTTATCTAATTATGTTAATGACAGACTTCCTGATAATGTTGTAGAAAACTTTTACTATAGACATTCACAACTAAGAATAGTCATTGAATATACATTTGGAGTTGTGAAACATCATTTTTCAATCTTACAAGGTCAGATACCATATTCATATGAAACATAAGTAAACACAAGTGAAGATTGTGATCACATGTTTTTTACTTCATAATTTCATTTAAATGACTGATAAAGAAGATTTACTTGAAGATTTTCAAGATGAATTATAAGAATTAAATATTACTAATGATATACAACTAATAGGAGAAATACATATGGATAGACATTCACAGATTGAAATGAGTCAAGAATAATGAAAAGAAGTAACAGATAAGATGCGTGAGGATATGTGAGATAGAAAAACTATTTAAGTCCATTTATGTTGTACCTTTAGATTATTTATTATATTGATGTTGTAATAAGTAAAATGCTTTGCATCTTTGGACTATTCTTTACATTCATATTGTAATACTTTGAATGTTTTGTACTCTTAGACTATTCTTTACATTCATATTGTAATACTTTGAATGTTTTGTACTCTTAGACTATTCTTTACATTCATATTGTAATACTTTGAATGTTTTGTACTCTTAGACTATTCTTTACATCTATGTTGTAATAATTTGAACAAATGTACTTTTTCAATTCATTAATATTATTTTTATTTTTAAATATTAAATTACAAATTGATGTATTAATTACACAATTTCAAGTAGTGTTTTACAATTTATTTTATTATTTTTTTAATTTTTGAACATTTCAACGTGTACTAAACCTTTCACGGGAATTCTAACTTTTTGAATTTTCTAGTAAGTACATTAAACTCCTACAGGAATTCTGATATTTCAAAGATTTCATTTTTTTTTCATTTGAACTTTTCAATATGTACTACCAGTGTCCCAAAGGAATTTGCATGAGGTGCAAGGCAACCATCCTAGAGGCACATGAATTTGAATCTTAATGCTAATATTGAATATATTCTGCATTCTAGCTGTTAAGTGCGTCGTAGAAGTGTTTAAGTTTCAAGAATAAGCAAGTGAATGTGTGGGGAGTGGCTGAGACAGGAATTAGGCAAATATGTCAATGAGTTCACATATAAGAAACAATGAGAAAACAATGTTCGACATAAAGCAAGACAAAATTCAAAAATGCTGATGCCCAATGTGCTTGCTCTAAAACAATGGATGGTGTAGTAAATTTAATTCCAAAATGTACGTAGCAGAAAATTGAAATGTAGAAACTGGTTCTAAATATGGTATGGAAGCCTCATCCTAGACTGATGCTGGTAGGCTTTAGTGTCTTGTCATGAAGATTTTTCAACCTACCTACCCTTATACGTGCATATTCTGTCTCTGTGAGATGAAATATTTACCAAATTAACTTTGTCCTGAGAAATAATAGTTCTACCATTCTGGCAGTCTCCCATGATACTGGTGAAAACACATACGGGTCTTAAGCACAAAAGTGAGCCACTAACTTACATTTCTTGTATTCCAATAAAACAAGTTTTTGCCTGTGACCAGGAACTGCTCATATTAGGAGGAGCTTACAGACCAATCACTTGATCTTACAAGGATGATATGTCTTTTGATTAATAACTTTAATATAACCAGTGGATTAATATCAAATAATGCCGCCAATGTTTTTGCAATTTCAGCTTTGGACGATCCGTGCAATGCATGGGTCCATTACAGGTCTATCAACAAAAATAAAGTTCCCATGGGAAAACAGTTTTGAAATAGATTTTTTAAAAAATACCCTTCTTTTTTTAAAAAGGATAAGGCAGAATCTTATTAAGAGAAAAACATTCTTGCTGGAAGATATATCAAGTTTTTCCAACAAATATAATAATAAGAACAAAATCAAATTAGACATCTTGCTTTCTTTCCGCATATACTTCTCATTTCTTGCTATAGAGATTCCAGTGAACCCCTGTTAGCAATGCATGCAAGGTCAAGCATTATGCATTATAAAAGCCACCACCCACCAGTGTTTATGGAAAGGTATATATAATGTCGCATTACGAGTTTAATCATAATCTTTAGATCTATGCAATGAAGATACATTCTTAAAAAAACTATATTCTTACGACTCGACCATGCATGTTTGATATTTCATTTACAGGGAAACAAGACACGAGGAAACACCAAGTATAATCCATGTCAAAATTGCTCGTAGTGTTCATTAATAAAAAGATTCAATAATCCCAACCATATCTGAAAGTAATAATTATGTTAAATTTGTGCTAAATATTATTTAAAATATAGTGTACACACTATCGCAAAGAATTGATAAAAAAACTAGTAGTTGTTCTCAGGATGCTTGTTTAACTTCTCAACTGCCCTCTGATGGTTTTTTTTTTTTTTTTTTTGCAGGTAACTGCTCTCTGTTGTCTAGAAGCTCATCCACACAAAATTTATGCAGATCTTGGTATAGTTTTTTCCAATGTTGGCTCATCTGAGCCGATCTTTTAGATTCCTGCTTCAATCTTTGCAGTTCCATTTCCGTGGCTCCGGAAGAACCTTGTTGCTGAAAAAAGGAAGCAAGACATGAGAATGATAACCACATCTAGCTATAAATTATACTCCAAGTTCAGTGTAAATTTGGAAATAAATAACATGAAAAGTATTACACCAAGACAATTGTTCAAAACATGAAGCAAACGGTCATTTCTAACAATGTTTAGCCCAATCCATTTTTCTTGTAAAATAAGAAAAATACTATAATTTTTTTTTATTTAAATAGTCATTTTCTCCTTTTGGGAAGGAGGGGGGAGGGGGGGGGATTACCAATTTCTCATTACTGGCTGATTAAATGATCATTTTTATTTTTATTAGTTTAAGTTGTCATTGACACAATTTCACTATGCTGTTTTCAACTCTAATTGTGTTTCTTGTATAGGTTTTTTGAGAAGGTCATCAAAAGTACAGTCAAGAGAAGAGCCCCCAACAAGGGATCTTCACGTGAAAAGAAATTGTGTTCCACAAGCAGAACCACAGAAAACAAAGAAAGTACTAAATTGTGTTCGTGAGTTATAGTCACACATATTCAAGATATGCTTTCTAATTATATTTCACATACTTGAGTTATGATTAGTTTTATTCAACTAACTTAGTATTAATGTACAAGCATATTTACATTTATTTATTTTAATTTATACCATTTTTCAAAAAAAACCATTTAAACCTCTTTTTTTTAAAAATTATTGATTTATTTAATGTCTGTCTTCCATTTTTTCAAAATCGACTTAGTTACAATTGTTAAAATACCTACTTATGAAACATTTTTAAATTTTTAGGCATACATCAATGTAGTCAAGGTTTAAATCCTGAAACAAAGATAAATACTAATAAAGTATTTATTCTGCCCACAAAACATAGATATGACAGTATCCCAAGAGAAAATCATAACGGAATACATACTGAAAATATGTCGTAATGCCCCAAATGCAATTGATTTAGCATATGAGTATGCTTCATATATATTTAGCTGCGTAAAGACATATACTAGCCTGGTATGATAGTGAAAGCATGTTAGAAGAACCAGAACCCAGAGGAAGAACTAGGACTCGATCCGTGACCAGAAATGGTCGGTAATGACTAGGTAACGTAATTACGCAAATCACTTTTGACATTCAGATATGCACTATAAAGAGTACTTCTAAAAGTCCTTGATAACAAATCCAATTTATTGATGGGATTTGATCAGGAAGGACATTTTCCTGTCCCACCTGGAAAGGATCACAAGAAAATACTAGAACAAAAGACATGCCCATTATGGATTTCTCTAGATGTTTCTCCCAAACGTAAACAAATAAATTACTAATTCATCTACAAATGTAAAAAAATATAGAAATTAAGTAAAAGGGCAGTAAATTCCATCAGCTGGTGAGCAATGAGCAAACGCTACTAAGTACCAATCAATAAAAACTCTCACATTACTGTCGTCAAGGACAAGCAAAGTAAACCCATGAGTTCAAGGAAATGATATCCATAGATGTTATAACACATGGTATCATCATTTAGAAGAGAAAGAAAAGCATGCCGAGAAAAACAGCAGGAGAACGACAGTCAACAAACTGGTAAACGATATGCAACATTTTTCCTAAAAAGATAAAAAAAAACAGTAATGAGGATTAGATGAGAACCTGAAGCTCTTCAATTTGATTCTTCATTACATCATAAGTGCGATATTTATTGTATAGCATATCTTCCGAAGTAGACTGATGCAAAAGAATAACTTTATGTTCAATATTTCCATCAAGTGAACTGAAGTGTCTTTCTAATTGTGGTGCCACTGACAGATTCACACACTTTTTGCATGAAGATATCTGCCAGTTTGATGGTCCCTGTGAATATGATAGAAATGGCTGTCTTACTATGAGAACATTGTTAATAGGCCCTGCATCACACAAAAGATATCAGTATTATTTTCCACCTATATAGAAATTTTTTTCTCTGGAAAAGGCATGTGGATGGAATGAAACAACAAACAAACAAAAAGTAACACAGGCACAACAAATATAGTTGATCACATATGATGAAACATAAACATCAGCCATGAACCCAATTTAGATTTAAGAAGCAAAGTTTCTAGTCCATGAAAGGTCAAGTAATTTACCATCATATTAGAACTCCACATTCTATAAAAGGAACTGTACAATATTCACTTTCTGGTTCACGTGCCAATATCTTTGTCCTACTTACCACTTAAGAATTCCTTGCCTGAAACATCCTATAAGGAGTTTCATATCTCTTTTTTAATAAGGATGGGACGATTCTTATTAATAAAACAACAATCATCCAAATTAAGAATGATTTAAGTCCCAATAACAAGTGCTTGCACACACTACTTTATCATTGTTGCTAGCTAGGAGAAAATGCAAGAACAAGATCCTTCCCTTCTTTGGGTAGGGGCAGACATACTTATTAAGGCAGGTTCTTGGGCTCCCAAACATGACTTGGTCATGCCTTGGATGTTTGCTTTGCCTTGTCTCAACAAATAGAATAACAAATCATGTTTACTTCATAAATTATTTCCAAAATCTAATGACCAAGAAAATGGAACTTAATTTGGAGAAGTTAGTGGAGGCTGAAGACTTGCAATTACCTTTTGCATGTTTAAGTACACGAATCACGTGTTGATTGCTAGTGTCCCAAACTCGGATGGTACCATCCTCTGAGCCAGATACTAGTGTAATCCCATCGCTGCTAAGTACCAAACAATTAATAGATTTGCTGTAGGACATCAAGTTTGAAAATGTTAGTGAGGAATTGAATTATCAATAATGCCAATAGCAAAGGAAATTAAATTCTACTCAGCAACAAGAACTTATCTTAAAATTTTAAGGACAGTTAACAATTTTGTAGAATATAAACTTGCAGATCTGGCAGTTCTCTTTACCACAAGTAGGCATTACAGTAATACTATATTCGAATATGTTCTTCAAAGCATAATCACATGAGGGACAATGAAGATGAACCTTTCATCAGAAAAGGAGCCTATTATGTGCATTCCACTGTTGCTGCTTGGGGTACATACAGTATTAAGTGCAGAAATATATATTTTCCCATCTCTACCAGCAGCATAAAACACGTGCTCTCCAGGATCCATTGCCACAGCATTAATGATTGACGGGAAAGTAACTGATCTCAGTAGTTTACCCTTGGATAAGCTCCATATCTGAAAAATGATGCAGAGCAACAAACAGTGAGATATCAGTACATGTAACCTGCCAAAAATAACTGCATGTTGAACTGATAAGTACAGTAGTAAAACACAATTATAACTTTTAATTTGGTAATGGTCGTTGTAATTAAAACAACTTTTTTATTTTTAATGTGTTGGTGATCTACCTAAAAGTTCCTACATCTGATGTTCAAAACAACAAAATAATTCCATCAAGAAATTAAATGTCAAAAACGAACTCAAAAAAGAATGCAAAACTTGAAAGAATCACATATTCCCTGCAATGTGAAGAAACAACTTAACTTGCATGTGTAATCCTCTGAAGAGGATATTGCAATTGAATTACATAAACCATAACCAGTGACAATGTCTGTCACACGTAAACTATGTTCATAGAAGCTATACTGATACAAATGCTTTTTTTCAAAACTTGCCATATCATCAAAAAGCCTGCACAAAAAAATAACAAAACTCACAAAAAATGTCAAAATAAAACTCATTTGTTTAAGAAAACATCACAAATTTTGAAAAACTTTAACATCGTACATGACAAGACACCAAACTCTGATACCTCCATCCTCTGAACCAGATATCAAGAATGACTCATCATTGGAGAAGGCAAAGCAAGTAACAGATCTGTAATGTGCCTGCCACTTCTTTAGCATTCTCCCACTAGCCACCTACAAAACGCAAAGACTGAGTAGGACCATCCAAGTTATATTTAACTTAATCAAAAAATGTTAATTGTAGTCAATCATCCAAATACACAACCATAATTACAAAAAATAAAGAGGTTAATGGCAGACATGGATGCAACCATGGAATTATAATTTACCTCCCACATGTAGATGCTACCAGACAATCCACCCCCAAATAGATACATCCCTTTGGAATTAGCAACCATTGGACCAATGACCTCTGCGGGAAAACTCTTGACCTCCACCTGTGGCTGGAGAACAAAAG
This sequence comes from Cymodocea nodosa, assembly GCA_036874045.1. Taxonomy (NCBI): domain Eukaryota; kingdom Viridiplantae; phylum Streptophyta; class Magnoliopsida; order Alismatales; family Cymodoceaceae; genus Cymodocea; species Cymodocea nodosa. The sequence continues at coordinate 18,818,706 of CM072339.1, read as the reverse complement.
AGAGGATGCTAATGTAGAGAAGGGATCCTTACCCTTTGGACAGGATGACTGACTAAAAGGTGGGGATTACCTTGTTCCATGACCAGTATAGGATTGAACCAGTGGAGGAAGAGGACGAGTCTTTGAACTGGGAGGAGGCAAGGAAATTCCCAGCAACAGAGGTGAGTCCATGGGTTGAGGAAGCACATGAACGATAGTGGAGATTCTCTGTGCCTGTGTGGAGGTCCCAACAACTAATCCCTGCATCGAAAGGGGATGAGGCGATCACAAGCTCCATTGGGAATATTGCATGATCTTCTGAAAAAAAAAGAAAACAGATATTAAGCAGATTGAGAAAAAAAGCATTTGAAAAAAGGGGTATTTTTAAAAAAAGGGATAATAATATAAATCACTTACTAAAAAAAATACTCCAAAACTAAGGAAACCACCAGAGGAAAGGGGGATTTAATCACCAGAGGAAGAGGAGAACCACAAAGTAAGTTGTCAATGGAGGAAGGAGATCTCCTTGTCATACCTCAAAAATTCGAAAAATGACAATTACCACAATATCAAAAAGGAAAATCACGTTAAAAAAAGAACAATGTAAAAAACCTCCTCCTAATATTACAAAGCTAGATACTTATAACAAATTTAATAACTTAAAAAACTACGTCCATATATAAACATAATTTAACAAAATAATTCAGCCCATAATAAATCCAACCACAAAAGGTTTCAACATTTACATCTCACACACATATAAATATATAAGTCTCCAAATACACATCTAAGGAAGGAGTTCAACTACAAGCAACCTGAACAACTATCTATAATGCCCTTCCATGCTCTCCCAGCCCAAGAAATCACTCTTCAAAACCTAAAGAAAACAACCACAGAAAAGGAGAGTTAAAAGCCCAATAAGTATTGACTAGTCATCTCAATTTGTCAATCATGCAGATAATATCACAATTTAACTACTCATAGCCACATCTATATCATAGTCATTTTATAATTATTCCAACATGCATGCATGCTACTATTTTCAAAATAAAATAAGTGAAGCATGGACAAGTCACATCTAGAAGATGTCATATTTGCCAAAATGCATCACAACTAGACAATCCTAAAAATAAATGCACCTAACTTTATAAATTTGAGAATCTCCTAAGAATTCTGACACAGCATACCCAAACATAATTTTCTCCACATAAATAAAATAATGCACATGCATATACAACACAATAACCTTCCCATTAATTAGTCATTATGCACAACATCTAATATCAACTGAACTTCACCACGATATGCAATAATTCAAGGAAAATGCAGATAACGAACCATAATATGCAATAGTAAACAATAATATGCAATAATCAATGAAAATGCTATGTTTGGACTAATTGGGAGGAAAACTTACTATAGGGGCAAAATCACAAATTTGCACTAAATTTCTCTCCTTTCTCCTTCACTGCAAACGACCAGAAGTCACCCTTCTTCCACTGAAATCCAGCAGAGCTTCACCCCTCTCTCCCACGCATAGCCGGACACCTACCTGCATAAGCACAGAGAGGTCAGCACCCATCTCCCTCTCACGCACGCCTGAATAGGGGAAGAAGATCGGAGATCAGTGCCGTCTCCACTCCACGTGAGTAGCCCCTTCACCCATCGGACGGACTCACCTGTCGGCTGAACGGACGACGCATTTGCGCGATCAGTAGAAGCTCACCCATGATCTCCTTTAAAGTGAAACTGACATTATATGTTTATCAATTAATCTTTCTCTTTTCCTTACCAATATACTGTTCTAGGAAGCGGCGGACGATTGGAGGCGACAGACGCAGCAGCGAAGGATTAGAGACGGCGGACACAGTGACGGACTATGATACTTCGAATGCGAGGAGGCCGACGATCGAAGGAAGGGAGCCAGCTGCAGGTGAAGGGACTGAGGTAGCGTAAGGGATTAAGGTACCGGAAGGGTGGGAGAAGCTTGAGGATGCGATCTCCGCCGTTAAATTATGGCACCATCATCCATGAACCCTAAACGGATATTTTTTGAAAAAAGATGTAAGCATACTCCAAATTTTTTATTTTTTTAAAAAAAATCCCTGATGTATTCATGACACAAAAATCTATCTTAAAGGCAATAAAATGTAGGAGGATTAGATTAAAAAACTTCACCGGCGATGGCCCGACCTTTTTTAACAAATAAAAAGTTAAGCTTTGATAAGTTTGAAAAAAAAAATTAAAAACTTTGGTTAGATTGAGGGTCAATTAAAATTTAGATTGGTGAAAACTTTTCATTAGATAAAAAAAATTTTTAATCAGATAAAAGTTAATATTGAAGATAAAATAAAAAATTATAAAAATAAATCAGATCACAGGCCAAGTTGAGCAAGTCGAGTCAGGCTATTCTAAAAAAATTAAAATTTTTTTGACTCGACCCATAACCTGAACTAGAAGGTTAATACTTTTTAAACTAAGTCGACTTGACCTAGTTTAGTTTATTGACACCTTTAAATAAATAGAAAAAATAAAAATTTAACAAAAAATATTGTATCTAAAATATAAAATCCGTAATTGACTAAGTACCACTAATTTTTTTGTTTTCACTACTTTAATATTTTACTTTCTTTTAACTACTCTAATATTTTAGAGAAAATCCTCAATTTTAAATGTACATAAAAATTTCTCTAAAATATTTATTTTCAACTTAATTCTTCTTTTATTTAAAATATTTTTACCATAAATGATAAAAATTTATTCACATATTATATAATAAATTGAAAATATTAATAAATCTTTAGTTATAAAAGATAAAATAAGAAATATCATGCTTTATTTTTTCATCAGTCTATTATATCAGAATATTTATTTCATAAATAATGATGACTTATGGAATTAAAAGTATTTAATTAATGGTTAAATACTAATGTAGATGATGATGAGTAATCTTCTTTATCTTCTAAAGAGTCACCTTTGATGATGTTGATGTTTGAATATGATATTGTGAAGCAAATAAGTTAAATATTTATTCAAATTATCATGTATCATTTGTAGACTTAAATTATTCTTTACATTTAAATAAATTTAATTTAGATCTAAACAACTACTTAGTACATGTAATAAAGAAATTTTACGTCAATACTTAATTTAAAAAATTTTCTATCATCTTATAATTTCTAGATCCAACAACTCTAACACTGCCATATTTAAGTAAAGTGATTTTATACAAATGATGTTGAAGATAAATAGAAGTAGAATAATAAATTCTAAATAGTTTAACAACTTCATTATAAAATGATTTTAAAAATTCAATAGAGAAATTAATAATTTCAAGATCACCTTCAACTAATATCTCACTATAATCTATTGTGCTATGATTATAATGCAAATTATAAATTGTTGTAAAGAAGACAACTACTTTAACATTAAATATAAAAAAATTCATTTAGGAGTTATATTAATAAGAGTAAACATTTTTAAGGTAAATTGAAAGTATAACACATAAAATAAAAATTTTCTTGTCTTCTACTATAAATATTAACGTAATTAAGTTAATATCAACCTAATATTATCAACATAATCTGTTATTTATGTAACATCATCTTAAGCTATAAGACTAATGATATAACATATGCACTTTTAACGTAATAAATTAAAATCATTTGGTAAATTTCATCTACTTCTACATATAGAAATTGTTGCATTATTATTAAAAGTATCATTTACTTCTATGGTTTTCGTCATTTGTCTCCTTCGTCTCTAGTGGTGGTTGGGCTCCATTGATGAACTTCTTCGATCACACCCTTGCACCTTGTCAATGACTTCCGAAGCTCACCTCTATTGGATCGAAGCCTGCCAACCTGTGTCCCTCGTAGTGATGGTAACCCTTCTTTACAATCTTGCCTCTCAGACGAAGTGACAAATTTGTGTGTGATTGTTGCACCATTTGAACACCCAACCAACCATTAGACATGTGATGCCTCAGCTTCATCATCGAATCAATAGGACGAACCACTCTCAAATTCCTATACATAAATGAAGGATGTTGTACACAACTGCCTCAATAGGTTCTTCTTAACTCTTTTTCATCTTACGTCAATTGGTCTGCTCTTCTTTAGATTTATATCGACTCAATCTCTCCTCTTGTGTTCTATGCATATATACATTTACATCTAACGCACGCACATACTAGTACCTGTTAGGCACTTAGAAAGATCGATCATTAGTCAAAACATGTGGGATACTTAAGACCTTCTTTACATATAACTGGAAAACTTACTTAGGAATTCTTTAGTAAGGTTCATTGACCTTATCCCCCTCTCTCTAGGTTATGGATGTCACTTGCATGTATCACCTTGCATTACATTATATGATTTTTTTAGTTTATTCTTTTAATGGATCAGGTGATGACGACTCATTTTTCTCCTAAGACATGAAAGATTCCTAAGCATTCGAGTCGCAATTTCTATTGGTTCACTCGCTCAATAATAATGTCGCATAATAAAAATGACTGTACTTCTTCTCTTCACCATTTGCATACCAAAATTTGATGCTCTAGAGGTCTATTGTGATTTTCGTTGGAGCATTGGAAATCTAAATGGACCTTAAGTATCATGTTTAGAAGTAAACTGTTGAATTCTTTTTGAAATGAGTGTTTTAGTGTAGCTATTTATATTATGAATAAACTTCCAACAAAAGCTTACAAAGGTAAGAATGCAGGTATTATACATTTCTTTGATCTTTATGGTAAGCATTCAGTTTATAATGATACAAAGTTTTAGGTTGCACATGTTACCTATATTTGAAAATTTATGTAAATAATAAATTTAGTACAAATCTTGTGCTTGTGTTTTCATTGGATATGGTTTTAAATATAAAGGATATAAATTTTATGATGGAGATAATAATAATGTTTCTATATATCAATAGAAATGTCATTTTTGTTAAGTGTCATTTCCCTTACATCAATGATAATACTAGCAATACAATACATATCAACATTTTAGTAAATGCAATGATTAGATTACTTATGATATGCCTAATATGTTTGCTTCTAAATAGCAAAATGATAAGATCTATTAGTTTCCTATTGATAATAATTAAGACACACCTCAAGTTAATTGGGAAAATAGAGATCTGCAAGGTACTGAATACACTATCAAAATTGACAACATTAATGATCGATTATTTAGTGTTGAAAATGATAACGCCTTAACAACTAGACAGCGAAATACCGTAACTCAAACTAGGTCCAAATCGGGTCCTAGAAAACCTAATCTTAAATATTTACTTAACTATGAAATTAATGATATACCAAAAATTCCTAATTAAGTTACCGATGCTTTAAACCATAAAGGTTGGCTACATGCTATTCAGTATGAAATGATCGAAGGTTCTACATATCAAACATTAATTTCAAGAGAGATAACACATGTTATTAACTGCAAATGAATCTTTAAAGTAAAGTTAAAGGCTAACGATAAGCTTGACAAATTGAAGGCTAGGATGGTGGCAAACAGATATTATCAAATTGAGGGAGTAGATTATTTTAAAATTTTTTCTCCAGGCCTAACATTATTAAAATATTTTTAGCTATTGTTATTACTAAGAATTGGTTAGTTAAACATTTAGATGTTAAAAATGCATTTTTTCATAGAGATTTGAGAGAAATTGTTTATACGAAGCAACCACAAGTATGTGAAAGTACTAATCATCCTAATTATATTTATAGGTTGAATAAAGCTCTATGCAGACTTAAGTAGGAATCAAGAGCTTGGTTTCAAAAATTTAGTAACCATGTTCTCAGTTATAGTTTTAAATCATGTTTTCCTGATCCATCTCTATTTGTTTTTAATAAAAATAATAAATATTGTTATATATAGATAATCTTATTGTTACTAGTAATAGTGTAACTTGTTTGGAACATTTCATTCTTAGAAAACTATATTATTTTTTGGGAATAGAAGTTCTATATGATAAAAATTCTATTGTTCTTTCATAGAGTCAATATTTAAAAAAAAAATTCTATGTGAGACTATAAACCAACTAAGACACCCTTACCTATAAAACTCTATAATTTTTTTCTTTAAAGTAGTTTAATATTCAATTATATAAAAGCATGATAGACTATTTGCAATAACCTTGTTCTACTAGAATTGACTTAAATTTTTGTATTAACATTTTAAGTCAATATATGCACCAACCATCTTATTACTGTTATATTCTTTTAAAATGAATTTTAAGATATGCAAAAAGAACTATAAATAAACATTTTAAAATTAATTCATAATTTACTCTTAGAAAATATTTGTATACAAGGGAAAGTGAGAGAAAGTGGTAGAAAGAAAAGTAAGGAAAAATAGTAAAAAAATATAGTACGTTTGTGTCCAGCGAACATCACTTTCTGCTATCATTTTCTAGAAAAGGTTTTATAAAATGAAGCAAAATTGTTTTCTTTTTCAAATTAGAGGATCTGAAAGTAACAGGAAGTGAGAGAAAAAAGAAAGAAGATGAAAAAAATAAAAGGAAATAAAATTTATTAAATTTGTATTTAAAAAAATGTAATAATAATAATAAATTTTTATAATATGTTAAATTTATATTAACCTTGTAATGTATAATGTATTCTTATAAAGAATAAAAATATTTTTATAAACTTAAGATATTTAAATATATTTTTATGTTATTCATTCATATTTTATTACATTTTATTATTTTTTCACTATCATGATTTTTTACCACTTTCTTCTTGTTGACGTACAAACATCATATTTTTAGTGACTTTTTATAACTTTTTTTTCTATCATTTTTTAAACTTTTTGACACTTTTTTTTTTTTTTTTTCTGTTACTTACTAAATGCACAAAAACTCTTTAATATTTATGCGTTTTGTGACGTAAAATATGGATATCCGTTCAAGTAAAGATCCATTGCAAGTTATTAACATTTATGTGTAAGCAAATTGTGTTGAGTGAAGTGCCAAAAAGGACAATCGAACATTTCCAAATGGTCTACGTAGAGCAATGACATCAACGGCAGCAGAACTTGACATGGATGACAGATCTTTTTACAAGGAATTCAACATATCTATTTCAGAGAATAATGAGTGATAACAAAAATGTAGTTTAAACTATCATTTTATTAGAGAGAAGGTGGCCAATCAAACTTTATGTATCAAACATATTTCAAGGAGTAATGAAGTTGCTGATATATTTACCAAATTTATTCCAATTGGAAAGTTGCTAAATTTTCAACGCAAACTTGGATTTACAGGCAAGTCGAATTTGAAGGGGCATAACGAGGCCTAGGCCCAAGCCCAAGCCCATGTTTGAGAACCATCGAAGCCTTAGATCACTTTCAATCATGGTTCCATTTGTACCGATGATACCGTTTTTATTTTTTTGTTTTAAACCAAATCTGTTTGTTATTTTGGATTTGGTTAAATTGTTTTGGACGAACTCTGTTGCTCCCTTCGAACTCAGCGGCATGACGGGTGAAGATGTTGTCTCGCTGTGCATTCCGCATCCCCTAGAAACGGATCCGCTGTATGCGAAAAAGATGGTATCTTTGATCTGACGACCTCTCATTTTCCCTCTTCTCCTCATAAAGTTCGCAGTCTTTTTCTACCGTGCAATTCTTGCTGATGCACCCCTCCCCGCCCGATCTCACTTTAAAAATGCCTGGGTTCCAATTTTATTAGATGTCTCTGAAGAGATGCCCTAGTTCCTTTCTTGTTATGGTCGTTTATTTCATCGATGGAAACTATGGCATTGAACCCCTTTTTACCCCTACAAAGCATTGAGCAGATTAAGGAAATTTTTGGAAGTTGTGATTCTTTGCTATCATTACAGTCTTCGATACTCAAAATAAGCTAATGAATCACGCTTCTCACCATCTTAGTAGTGGCAAGCCAATATATTGAATGTCATTCTTGATCCTTAGATATTGGTCTTGTATGTATTGAAGAAAATGAAAAGACCTCACTTCCATTGTTTGCTGCAGTTATGGTAGTGAAATCTTCACCCTCATTGTTGGTGAGGAAGGAATCTCTCTCTGCTTGTGTAGCGAAGAATTGGATCATTTTACTCTCCTCAATCTCCTATTGTCTTCAAGCTGTCTTTTCTTCTCTCCTTTCCTCTTGTCTTGATTCCTTTGATGAATCCAATCTTTGGTTGGCATTATGAGAGTGAATCGTCTCCATTAGTTTTTTGATTTGACAATTCCCCACCACCTCTCTCCTTAGTTCAATCATTCCAAGCTATAGATTACATATTCCGCTAGTCTCTATTATCATTGAAAGAACTTCGTCGCTACTCTAGCTTCTTGGTGCCAACTATGATACCAAATGTTATGGACCTTGATAGATCCTCCAGTTGTGTTGGTGGTGGGCTACTTGGACTTGGTTGTGAAAGTCGGTGAACATTTGATGGTGTACTAGACATTTTTGCCTGATAACTCCTCGTGGTGAACTAGCTAGGATAGGATGTATACTCAAACCTCAAAGGAAAAACACTCATTGAGCTCAAACGAGTTCTCATCCTTCATTTATATTTGGTTGTCTATTATGCGAACAAATGAAACTAATCCAACAAAATAACAAACTTAACCAACAAAGTCAACCACATGCAAGACGAACACAACAATATTAGATAATAAGGAACTGGTTTTTTTTAACCAACTATAATTCAATTAGTGAGAGGAAATAGTACTTGTAGTTCTCATTAATATTCAAATTTTGTTGAATGCAAAAATCACCATTATAAAAAATAAGAAACTATTTTCTTTTTTGTTAGCAAGATTTTTTGTCTGTGTTTTTCCTTGATATCACAATTTTGTTTTTGTGGAAGCCATTTTATTTAATGAAAACACCAATTAGATTCATTTAACAGATCATGACATTGTAAGTGATAATGGGTCAAATTTATATTTGAAATATGAATATCCAGTTCAAAAACAATTGGTAATTGATGGAAATAGTCTCATATTGTTTAAGTAGAGACTGAACTTGAGTTTATATTATTCTAATTCTCTCTGCTCATTATTAACTAGTTTTGAATTAGATTTTCACTTGGTATTAGAGTAAATTTATGTATATTCACTCATAGACTTTTATAGGCATATAAATAAGTAATAAGTAAGGGGGAGTGTTGAAAATAGTCCCACATCGTTTGAGTGGAATCTAAACTTGAACTTTTATATGTTGATTTTCTCCACTCATTGATAATTATTTTTGAGTTAGATTTTCATAGTAATGAATGGAAAGGTCTATCTATATATAGCTACAAGTTTAGTCCTTACTTTTCCAATGCAAACTGCTTTAAAAATCCCCCTTATTCTTTCATTTTAGGTCTTAGTCCTTCATAAATCTCTTTCTTGGACAAGGTGGATATGTGTGAACTTGGATTTTTTTAGCTCTAATATTACATCAAAATGTGGATATCTATTACAAAAATAATTAACAACAAATGGAGACATCCATCTATATATCATCATGAGTGCAATCTTTAATTTTTTTAATGAACAATCCTACAATCAGCTCATATGGTCTCATTGTACAAGGAGTGTTGATTACCTAATAATTTAGACCCCATTTTGAAGTCTTCAGAGAAAATGTCGAGAACTAGGCTATTGGGAATCTTTCTTAGAAGCTAGCTATGAAGATTGAGGATGAAAAGCTTGTTTGGAAAGTATAGACTGTGACAATTTATAATATATTCTGGATGTAGTCATAGTGTCAAATGACTTTAACAGTTCTTATATTAAATCTTATAGGAATATTGGATTCATCATCAAAAGGATTGTGGAAATGTGAAACATTCAACTCATTGATTATGAGTGAAGATGTCTCTTATTATATCAAGTGCACCGTACCTTCGTCCCTTAGTTGTGGTCCTTTTTAGGTCATACAAGTGTTTTTATTTCTAGATTGTATGGATGAACCGAGACTTGACCTAAAAGACCATATTTGATTTTCTTATCATGTAGAAATGTTAGACATTTAATTTAAAACTAAGTGGCTATAAGGAAAAGGTCTCTTATTTCTCTTATTATATTAACAGTACAAATCATCTTCCCATTTTTAAAATAGAAGGTTGGTTTGGAAAAAAAGGATAATTAAAACCCAATTTCTGCTAGAAGATGGTTGAGCTAAACCTAGCTCTGCCTTCTAGAGAAAGTAAAACAATGACCTAGTTTAGTTGGTGCTAGGTTCTGTAGCTTCTCTCAGAAGTGGAGACCTATATATTGCTTGTAACCACTTTTGAGAAGTTACTGCTTCTCTAAAAGCTAGATGCATAGAAGTTGTCCTAACATAGTTCCAAAAGAGACCTTAGTTCATAAAAGCACCTATTGGCTGACTTTTGACTTATGGTCTGCATCATCTCTTTAATTTTATAAGATTTACATTTAATGAACCTTTATAGATCATTCCTTGTTATATCTTGCAGAAATTGTTGAACTTGAGGAGCATTGGTCTTGAAGTGAAAGCACATCTGTCATCTTCCAAAGAGGATTTGCTTCAAAAATTGGATCAATTGATTCAAACTTCTAGGATATTACAACTTAATGAGGTTGTGTTTTCATTTTCCTTTTTAAGGTCAGAAATACATAGTCATAAATATAAGTATTTATGCAGTTATTTTGGCACCAATATTGTTGCAGACAGAACTTTATTTTGTAGAAGATGATGCTTTTGGCCCATTTACTCCCAGAAACGAGCTTGAGTCTCTAAACTCTGTTCTTTCATTGATCAATTCCTCACTCTTACATGCTGAAGATAGCAAAGCAAAAGTTCTACAGATTTGGAGGAAGAGAACCATCGATATGTTTAACTCTATTGTACTTGATAGTGCTGAGAGAATGTCAACAGAGAAATGTGATTCTCATGCAGAAGAGTTGTTATTTGAATGGGGTCTAAATCAAGGTGTACAGACAAGATTGAAGATATCCCGTAAGTTGAGTTATTATTAATTTTTATGTAAATTGGTTTACATGATCTGTTTCCTCCTTAAGATGACTAATCAATGCTGTGAAATAATTTTTTGTGAAGTTAACTACATATTGTGGATATTGCTGACAAACCAACTACATGTTTGCCTTTAAATTTCATGATACAGAGTACTTTAAGGGAGATATTATAAGATAATTAAAAACAGCATGCATTTGCTTTTTTCCTGCCTCTTTCTTGTTATTTCTGATACAGTATGAGATTATTTTTAGTCTAAATCCCTTCACATGGTGCATTGTCATTTGACAAATTTACCTGCTCACCTTGTATTTGTTTTCCCATAAATATCACCTCTGAATCGTCCCTGCAATGTGTTTGATCAAAAGGAAAAAATGTGACAAGCATGACAATTCCCAATTTTTTGCTTTCATGGCAAATTTTTCTGAAAGAACACAAGGGATGAAGTGCAATATTCTTATATTGTTCCCCTGTCTTGGGGTGTGTATTGATGTTTCCATGTCTGGATTAATGAACAAAAAAAATGAACTTCAGATAAAATCTCATCCATATGGACCTTAACATCTGCCATTTCACCATCTCCTTTTTTAAGAAATTTCCTATCATGCCCTTGTTCTTTCAATATATTTCCACTTCTTTGGATTATTTTCTCATACTTTTCTTATTTTCAATCTCTTGTTGCACTATGACTAAAATTCACATTAACAGAAATACCATATAGGAGAAGAGGAATTATTTTCACAAGTAAACAAAAAAACCCTCCACTTAGAGATATTGTAATAAAGTAAACAATTGGAATGAAATTCTTTTGCTTAGAATGCTTGTTAGTATGCAGATGGACTTTGCTTTAAAGATGAGGTTGGTTTGTTGTTCCTTTCTTATCATAGATTTGAGTCTTTAAATCTCTCCTTGTGCAAGGGTAATGCCTCCAAGATACTGTATTGTTTAGAGACTCATGCATTAGGCCTGCCACAAGCTCATTTTTTATGAACTTCATAGAAAAGTATAATAGGGCTTTGTTGGAAGGCAGACAAGAAATCAGTCTTTGGTGTAGGTTTGTACCCTGTTTTTGTCAATATGTATCATTTTTTTCAATATGATGCCAGATGGAGTTATCTGCTCTTTATTTCATAATTATCAACTGAACACTGTTATTTCCATAATTTCATTTGTGCTGCCTAGTTGTTTTGATTAAATCTATTATTTTTCTAAGATGTCTTTTAGGTTTTTATCGCAAGTTTGTAATTCATGATGCAGACTTTAAGGGAGCAGGAAGAGGTGTAGTGGCAGCAGAGGATATGAATATCGGTGACACTGCGCTAGAAATTCCAGAGTCTTTCATCATTAGTGAAGATGCTCTTTCACATTCAGAAATTGTTAGTTATTAAATTTGTCCTTGACCAGTGTGTGTTAATCTTGTATGGCTTAACTTAAGTATGTTAATTTAAATTTTAAATACATTAGATGATCTATGAGTTACAAAGATGGTAGCTGAGTTGGGAATTTACCTTTTTGGTGGCTATTTGATAGTGGGTATACTGTTGTGAGCAACAATAGTTTTGGGGCATAAATGAAGTTCCAATTCACCGATTTTGTGGATCTTGTTTTTGAGTGGTAGCTTAAAATTTAATTAAACCAGAGTGCAAAAAGGATTGTTGGTAGGAGTGGGTCATGTAGGGCCCAAGATAAAACAAGGAAACATTTCCTAGGAAAGAACAAATTGTAACAATAATAAAGAAAAACTAAAACATTCAAAAACTTCAGCCTCTCTGACCAACTACTGCTTCCGTTTGGTTAACTGGAATGCACAGTTTACATAATAATTTAATCTATAATGTGGAAATTTTTTTGAATGGAGATTATTCAAGCCTTTTATTATTAATGTTTATTTAAATATCTTCTTTTTGTAGTTCAAGATATTGAAGAAAATTGATGGAATAAGTGTTGAGACTATGTTATTGTTATGGAGCATGAAGGAGAGGTATAATTCAAACTCAGAGTTCAAGATATATTTTGATACTCTGCCAGGTGAATTCAATACAGGTATAGTTGTTTTGGTTGTTTATATTTGCAATTTTTCATCATCAGTTTTCGACTGTCAAATTGTTTTCTTAATCATGTGATCTTGTGTTTCATCAAAAGCCTGTTCGGTTCTACTTTTCCTATAAATACTCTCAGATAATTTAGAAGTTTTCTGCCTAAATAATTTGGTTCCTTATTTACTTCTAGGATTGAGTTTTGGAATTATTGCACTCACTTCTTTGGAAGGAACTTTATTACTTGATGAGATATTGCAAGCAAGAGAGGTTTTTACATGTATTTGATTTATTTGTTTGAAAACACTGCAAGTTAATATATTCCTTTCTTATCTTGTGTTTCCTTCTATTTCAGCACTTACGTAAGCAATATGATGAATTATGTCTTGTATTCACTGATTATCCTGAAATATTCAAACCGGAGCACTATACATGGTCCAACTTCCTTTGGGCCTGTGAACTGTGGTATTCCAATAGCATGAAGGTTGTATTTTCCGATGGGAAATTGAAGACTTGCTTGGTTCCTGTTGCTGGACTCCTCAATCATGCGGTATGCTGTGTTTTGTAGTTGAATTTTCTTCAATATTATACTTATATGTATGTCCTTCTCAGTTGTGCCCACATATACTACACTATGGTAGAGTAGATCAAGTTACACGAACATTAAAGTTCAACTTGTCAAGACCATGCAAGGGAGGGGAACAATGTTATCTCGGCTATGGAAATTATCCTAGTTCACATCTTATCACATTTTATGGTTTTATGCCAGAAGGAGACAACTACTATGATGTCATCCCTCTAGGTAGTCTTCTTTCATGCTATTTTTTCTTGTTGAAACATGGTGTTCAAAAAAGATATAAATGAAATATTGTTTGGCTTCCATACTTTAGTTGGTGGTTTGGTGTTCTTTGTCTTCAGAGTATTGGAAATCTTCGTTGGGATGCATGAGTTTTGCATTTCTGTTTTTGATTTATGGAATTTTGTCGTCTGCAAGTAAGGATGCATGACTAATCATCACCATTCATTGTATTTGTTTCAATCCACACATCCAAGTCTTGATTTCTTAGCCAGTTGGTTGCAATGGAATTACTACCTGAATTTTACATCTATCAAGAGATCTGTTTGGCTACTTGGATTAAATTTTCCAGTCTCTGTTTTCTAGAATTTGGCTCTCCTGATGATGGCGGTATCCAACCATTACCTGACGAAACTGTCTGGACCACACACATGGTGAGAGGAACATGGCTTTCTAATAGAAGTAATTTGTATCCGTGCCATGGCTTGCCCTCTACTCTACTGGCTCACCTCCGTGCTATTCTGAAAGATTCTGGCAATGCGGTACCTTCAGAAGTTCCCGGACAGGCTGATGTGAGTTCCTTGCAAATTTCACAGATACCGCTTGCTTAAGTGAAACTGTGTAATGTTGGTCCTCTGTGATGCATATCCACAAGCTTGTGTTCTCCCTGAACATGAACTAATTGCATTGTTTGTTTTTGGATCCATTCATTTTAGTGCAACGATGATCATGACAAGGCTGTCTTCCAAACTATGATATCCATCTTTGTTCCCATGATGGAGGGACTCGGGGAGTCAGATGAAGATGACAGGTACCTCTTCTTTTTATCTTGAATGGCATGAAGAATGGGCAACTCATAGTTGAATATTGCCCTTCCCATTTCCTACCATCCGATAAAATGATGCAATCTGTATGATCTCCATCAGGGTAGAATGAACAAAAAATGTACCGAAATCTTTAAATGTAGACTAAATGATGGAGAATGCGTCTTTTGTTTCACTTATTGATGATTATTCATACAGGGAAAATTCTAGCTGGGATGTGAAGTTGGCTTTGAAGTATAAAGACCTACAGAGAAGGATTATTTCTTCAGTTTTGTCTTCTTGTTACGAAGCACTGAGTGCCTTGAAGTGTCCTTGAATTCTTGCATCGCTGAACCCAACCAAGTTTTTTCCATTCCTAACAAGCTCTATTTTTTTCTTGTGCCCATTGAGTAAACTCTTTAGCAATGGAGCTCTGGAAAAAGGAGGGATGTAACAGACCATCTACCGCCAAAGTCAGGTATCTGATTTGCTTTGGTTGGTGTTCTATGTACCAGCGAGACCGTGTTGCCTTCACAACATACCAGCACTTACCTGGCCATATGTGTAAACCTCTGGTATAACCAGAGCTCGATGATAAGTTTTTAAAATGATTCCTGAAGGTATTTAAATTGCAGATAAAGCCTGAGGTCGTTATTCCAATATACAGTTTTCTTGGTTACCACCTCTATTATTATTGTAGGCATCCACAAAGAAAACAACTACTGAAGTAAATTTCTATTTAATAGGCTAATAGCTCTGAACCCAATACTTGTTGCTGATTTTGTGAAAATCATCAATTCAATAAAAATTCGTTCTATTGTTTAATTAGGGGCAGTTTCCTTTGATCATTTATGTTATGTCGGTGGCTTTACCTTTAAGCATAATCTGAAAAAGACTTCTCGTTAAATATATATTGCCATTAAAATATGTAAAGCACTTTTCAGCTACAATTTGATGATATATGACACTGGAGACCTAAATTTTTAAATTCAAACTCTTAAATGTAAATTGGTGGGTAGGACTTAATTGATATAATTTCTTGAAAATGGAGAAAACTTGCTAAAATGAAATCAATCCATGCATGCTTACATACCACAATCAGTTTTGTCTGGATTTAACCAGTTGGGCTCTTTTCCATTCTTTGGAATTGGAGAGGATTTTGATTTCTATGGCAAAGACCTAGTTCACGGTGGTAGGGGATAAAGGTATGGTTCCCAAGACCTAGTTCTTAAATTTATTGATCATGTGGCGAAACCCAAACGTTTCGATTTAGGACCCTGAAATTGAGAAGTAGGGTTGATCATATGTATATATATATATATATGTTTTTCTAATCATATATAAGACATGGTTTAAATCTTAAACATGGTCAAATAAATTTAATAAATACCAATTTAGATGAAGCAACCGTCACATTTCCTAAAAAAACGTTCGGTTTTCAACAGGCATTTTTTATTGAACTAAAGATATCTTTCATTTACGAATCGACATCCACTTGAACTATACTATGGATGCATTTTTTCAAAAAAAACGTAAAGAAATAATAATATTATTATATTCTATCCTAATACCGCCTAATGTAGTCCACGTAGGTCTGCGTTAGCAAGTCGACGACGTCGCTGCATGGACTCAGCCTGACGATGACGTCTGCGGCGGCCGCGTTGAGGGCGTGTCAAGCTTAGTGGGTGCTCCCCCCCCCCCCCTGCAGACGACGTCAGGGAATTAGAAACCACTGGCCGGGAAGTAAAGGTAAGGCGAACGTGTGGAGAAGTGTTTATGGCTTTTGCAGTAAATAAAGTTAAAAGGAATAAGAAGGATATTGACAGAATTGCAGTACTTAGCAAGGGCATCTACGTATATAATTTTTTTTACTGGTATAATTGGTTTCCCTCGTCTTATAAGATTTACGAGAAAAGACAATACGTTTAAGTTAAAAATGACACCAATATTAATATATATGTATGTATGTATGTATATTTAATATTTTAGGTATATGTTTTTCCTAAAAATCTAGAAGTGCAGAATTATTCACAATGACAACATGACATTCCACCAGACGAGCAGCGAGGTGTTGCTTTCGTGGGTTGGTTGGCGGTCCAACCCATCAACCTCGGCTGCCCGTGATTATTATTTTCTTCCCCACCCGCCGACGCGACCGCCACCGAGACGCACACGGCAAACCAAGCTCAGCCAGAAGAAAAGGGGATTCTCCTTCCTCCACCTCCCATACTCCTCCTGCTCACGTTCGAAAAGGTGCTGTTCCTGTTCACACCACCACCGTCAGGCTCGTGTTCTCCGGTGCTCTCCCCCGGGGACACGGTGCCTGTTGCTGCCTCCTCCGTCGTCGTCGTTGTTGGGGGTTCCTCGCCCTCAATGGCTGTGGTGGCGTCGTGCGCTTTCGATCAGTGGCAGAAAGATGTCTTCTTTTCCGCTGCGGAGGAGGTTCAGGAGTCTGCCGACACGTATGCCCATCTTTTTCTTCACCACCCTTTCCTCCCCATCAAGAACGACTAGATGTCTTTACTGTTATACTTGTCGTTTTTATTGAATTTTCGGTTTTTGATTGCCGCGTTACGTCTCTGAAAGATCTGAAGCCTTTCCCGTTGTTCTAACCTTTTGTTTTTTTTGCTTTCGTTGGTTTTCTTCCTTGTTCGAGATTTGGGTCGTGTTGTTGTTTTTGGTTACGGTTGGAGTTATGGTTCTGAAACTCTGAACTTTGGGACATTTGTTCTTGTGTTTCAGGATGGAATCCGTTTATAGGATGTGGATAAGAGATCGTGCTGAGGGCAGCAAATCGGAAATGTCAGATGTACTATGCAGGGAGCTCCAGGCTTCTCTGGGAACGGCAAAATGGCAGGTGGATTTGTAGGCCCTCCTCTTTGCTTTTGCAGATTGATTTTAGAAGATTTGTCGTTGAATATCTTTTGGATTCCGTATTAATGTGTTTTTATTTTCTGTTGAGCTAGTTGGAAGAGTTTGAGAGGGCTGTCAGTGCAAGTTATGGCAGTTGTTCCACAAACGATGGTAGGATTGCCAGGCATGGACAGTTCATTTTTGCGATACAAAGTCAAATTGCCCGTGTCGAGAAGTCTTTAGGAGAATCACTTATGGAAGAAGGCAAACAACCATTGCAATGGGTGCAATTAGATGATGAAGAGCGAGATGCTCTGGCCATGTTTCTTTCTACCAACCCAAAGACAATGCAAGAGCCAGTAGATAAACCCATCATCGCTGATACTTGCTGTACTCAACCAGCAAAGCCAGAATTGACGAATGGTTTCAAAGAAACTGTAGCACTTAGTGATGACTCCAGGTATGCTGCTGACTTGGAACGGAATGAAATGTTGAAGACCAATGGGAAGGATTTTGATAAAGTAACGAGAATTGATGGGCAAAGCAGAACCTGGAGTTCACCAGATATTGGTGCTTGGAAGATTGTAATTGCCGATGAGGAGGATGCAGAGAAAAAGACATTTGAGACTAGAGCATTGCTACCTTCTCATGTTTCTAAATTTTGCAGCCTTATGAAAAATGTTGGGAAAACAGAAAAGCTAAAATGGCAAAAGAATAGTTTCCGAAAAGAAAAACGCAGAGAACATCTTCACCTGAATAATGGGGTATCAAGTTATCTTGATTTGAAGAGAGTCCCTAGGTTTTGTCAGGTGAGATTTTGTCAAGTATTTTTCTCAACTGCTTGCCAGTTAGGCCATGAAGGTGATGGTATTGCTCTCAGTGCTAATGTTTCTTGAAGCTAAAGCATTAGTAAGATCGTATTTTTTGGTTCAAGAAATTCCTTTGCCCAATGCTCTATCTGATGCCTTTGTTGTCAAGTCACTTCAATTCATTCATGCAACATATTTGACTCGTCATGTTTAGTCGTCAAAATAGTAACTGTTATCAGTTTATCAAAAGTGTGTGTGTATACCTCTTTATTTTCTTTAGAACATTGATTCCTTGGTGGGTTACCTTTGCTGTCTTAAATTATTCAATATTTTCTCCAGGAAAAAGATTTCTCAAATGAAAGGCAACTAGGTTTCAATGAGAATCCAGAAGTTTCTTTTGTTCAACAAGTTTGTGGGCGTGTTGGAGGATTGAAACGGCACTATAATACTCAGTTCAGCATCTTCAGCCCATCTCTTAGAATAACCTTGTTGCTGATTCTGATCCTTTTCTTATTTGGTATGCTCATACACTTTCTCTGATCAATTTTCTCTTTTCTGTGTAAAAAAGAACGTTGGATGTTAAATTTTTGGATGAGAATTAGATGTTGAATGCATTAATAAATTGAGAGGTTTCCTTTACTTTTTTAGTTAGAGTTTGCTATTTCCATTTAGAGCTGTATTTCTTTATTAAAACTCAAATGCTGGCTTCCAAATAAGCAGCAATGCATCAAAGGCTCACTTGGCTAAAAGTAGACAAATGGATACTAGATAAAAGGGCTTGTTGAGGTAGATGATGGATTGACAATGCAAATTGCAGACCAGTGCTACCTAGTGAAGTTTCTAAATTCCAGTAAAGTTTCTAGAGCAAAATTCTCATACTTAATCTTTCTTTCTTTCTCCATTTAACAACCGTAATGTTCAAGTTGTCAAGGCACTTAAGGCATTGACTAAGGGTACATTGAACACATGGCCAATGCCTAGATGCAATTTTTTAATCACATTCACACTCATCCCCACTCACACACCGCACACCGCACAACCCTCCCCCCCCCCCCCCCCCCACACACACACAGAGGCACACACTTGATTGCTATAATATATGTTAATTATTGAAAATTATGTAAATATGAAAAATGGTTCATCATATCTTATTTTGTCAATAAAATGCATAATGAAAATCATAACAATGTTGTAAAATGGTAGCTAAAAACGGTATTGTAAAATCTGCTTAATACATGAAAATATGAATAATCATATTTTTTATATGAACGTATACCAATAAGTCATATACATATTATTACATGAGGTTGAAGAAGTGCACTAGAGAACCGGAGCATTCTGGAAATTCTGGCTGGATGTGCTATTGGCAGTTAAAATAGCTTCAGGAAATGCTAGCCAACATGCTGGAGCTGTTGTCAGCTGGGGAAGACTTGCTGGTGGTTGTCAAAAAAGCGGCCAAACTTATTTACTGGAGATGGCCGTCAGAGATGTTGTTGTCCATCGTCACCAGAGAGCATCACTACATGGGAATTAGTGGAGTGGGAAGGGAGAAGACTGGTCTTCATTAATTTTCCTTATAAAAGGAGTGGATTTTTCCATGGTTATCAACGCTAGTCACCTTGTCTCCCAAGGCTACCAATGCAGGCTTGGTGAGAGGGAGGGCTGCTTTGACAAGTCATGCAGTTAAATTCAATTAGGTGATTGTCTTAGGTTGCCTTGTTATACTTTCATTGCTTTAATCACATTGATTGCTTCACTGAAATTTGATAATTTTTATGGTGTTTTTGTTTATCTTTTAGTATTTTATTTTCATCTTTTATTCTATACTTTAAATTTCTATTTTGGCCCCTTATGTCAATTTCTTCCTCTTATTTTTCGACCCTAGATTTCTATATCTTTTATTTGTCTATTCTTGATGTTTGGTTTTTGATTCCCTTCTCTTGTCCTTTATCTTCATCTTTTTATTTTAGATTTTTCATAGAAATGCTGAGTTTATGTTTTCTTATTTCTATATACATAAAAATTTATCCTATTTTATCTCTCCTTGCATTTTCTACCCACATACGTGCAAAATAAACTATATATATTACTAAAATCCTATTTATTTGTTAGAATTTTTTAAATATTCAATATTGTATATTATGAATAGAATTGTATATAATGTACGTTATCAATATTATACTTTTTGTGCATTGTAGTTTTTATAACATTTGATTATATTTGTCATCTACTTAAATGAGTAGACCATTATAGTCAAGTTATATACACATTTTTTTATATCACTTATCACGTTACTTAAATCAGGCTATATCTCACCTTTTTCCTCTCACCTCAAGCATTTTCAAGTGGATTTTTTTTGTTGGATCTAAAATCAGATCTAGAACCCCAATATTGGGAAAAAAACTGGGTGTTAAATGTCCAACTTTGTCATGGCACTTGACACCTAGATGAGCACCTCAATGTGTATGAAACCACATATTTTATATTCATTCTTGTATGTGCAGTTGTGTTGTTTTGAAATTCAGCATTTATTTTCTCCATGTTTTGGATTTTTGGAAATGGCATGTGTTTTTTGAAAGACTTGTCTCAAATATGTTGTAACAGATTATCTTATCAATTCCACATATAAATCTTCTTGTCAATGTTGTCAGTTTTCCATAAAGCTATCTGAGAATCTATGGTCATGTTTTGTTTATATATATTTTTTATCTGAGGCAATTGAATTCAATATTTGTGTGTTTGAAGCCCGACCAAATCTCTTAATATTTAGATCATAGATGGATACCTGTTAAAAAATAACATAGATGGACGTCTTATTTGATTTTTAACCATTTGGTTCTTTGACTTAACTTATATTTTCTCATTCAATCACAGTGCATGCTTAAGACATTAGATGTTCATCTATTTTAACACTCTAAATCTATGAAGTTGTTGCCATCATATTTATGACAAAGGAAGCAAAATGATTATTTATAATTGTTTTTGCAGTACCCTTTGTGTTCTTTTCAAATTGAGGGAGCTGGAGGTGGAGCTGGTTCATGTCCTTGTCTATGGGCTCATGAAGGTAATTTCGTGATCTTCTTGACAAAATGCGTTCTTACCTTGTTTTGTCATGGTATTCATTTTCTTCTCATTACCTTCATTTTTTTTTTCTTTTTCTTTACTGTAAAATGCATTTTAATGCACAATACAACGAGACTATTTCATAATAACATATATTTAATACGTTAATAAACTTTTTGGTTATGTTTAGTAAGTCAATTTTGACAACCCATGAGGGTTAATAACATATATTTAATACGTATGTTTAATAATGTTAATAAATTTTTTTGGTTATGTTCAATATGTTTTCTCAAATTTTGACAAAATTGTGTATAATATATCATAATGAGATTATCATAAAAAATTTGAAATTTTTTTTTTCATAATATAAATTCAAAATGTTATCTTTTAATTATCTATTAGAACATGTCATATAATTTACAATATCAAAAAAAAAAAAAAAAGCAATACTAAATATTAATTGCAATACTCATTCTTAAAAAATTGAGTAAAGGGTAAATTTGGAAATCTATAGACAGTACTGTTTTAATAAACAAACGTTATTTTTAAACTTGTTATTTTCTGTTAAAGTTGTTACACTTTAAATCTGAAATAAACATGGTTTAATAATAGATGACAATTAAAAGAAATTTGGGTTTAACTCTAAGCCAACGTTGATAATCTTGAGGGAATTGTGCATTCATTGTTGTCGATTGGTTTCAAGATCAATGCATGTACTTGGAACCAAACTTAAATATTAAAAGTGAATCCAGATCTGGCCATTTAATCACCACTCTGAAAAAAGTGTCCATTCATTTTGGTTTAATGGTAACACTTAAGTCCTAAGCTCCATTTGTAGTGTGTTGCACATGATAACTGACGTTAATAGCAATTGTCTTCTGAAGGCTCAAACTTTACACACAGCCCCATGTTGCCTCAAGGTTAACCTTATTCTCGGCTTTAGCAAATGGGCCACCTAACTAACTGGTGGCATGTAAAGCCTAGTTCCAAAGCCTCTGTTGGTGGGAGTACTTGTTTTATGGTCCACTTCATTTATGGGTTGTTTAGGGGTATATGTCTTTTGCATTGTTGTCACTTGCCATTGAAACAAACAGATACTTATGGTGTTGGTTCGTGAATTTTCATGAAGGAGGGGCAGCATTTGAACTTCTGGAGTTTTGATGTTTTTTACATGCTGCAGTACAGAAGCGTTATATGCCCATTGATAGCATTATCCTCAACTGCTTAATGATATCAAACCAATTCAGCACTTTTTCTTCTTCTGTGCTGGTAGATTAAAATACTTCAAGTCCCCTGCTTTCGTTCATATATTTATGTGGTTGACTAAAGACGGTAACTTACGCTTAAAAAGGAATTTAAATCTCAAAAGACATTGAACTGATTTTTATCTATTTAAAATTTATTTGAATTGCTATTTTTATTATTGTTATATAAAATTATGTGATAGAAGCACAGTTCTTTCGCTTTAGAGTATATTGATTTTGAGTAATTGTAAATAGAAGATTCATAAACTTTTGAGGGTGAACAGTGTATAGATAATGTCGTAGTGCCACCGTGCATTGAAGTAGATTAGCTTCTCTTTTAATCTTCATTATTGTGAGGTTGAAATGCTGAAATTTGAAATCTAAAAGCATCTGAATTGAAGAAAAATTACCAGTCAAAAAAGAGTCACGGAGGGTCATACCTATATCAAAGAAATTCCCTATTTTTTACAGTTATGATAAGCTCCATTGTAAAAAAAAAAACAATTATGACCAACTGAAGATTTTTATTTTGGAAAATGATAGTGTTTTTACATTCTTCAAGATTTAAAATTACGAATACCGTTGTCCTTTGTAAATTAAATTAGTCCAGTTAACTATTACAATAGAGTTCACTTTCTTCCTCAGAAAGGGAAAAAAATTATGTTGTCTTTTCTTAGTTTCCTTTCACTTACAGGTCAGCACATGGGACCTCAGTCCTTGACAACCTGGATAAAGAACCACTCTAAAGCTGATGCAGGAACGAGATCATTGAAGCCATCAAATCTGCATCCCCGACAGTTTTATCTTACATAGCTAGTTTTTATCCTACAAAAGCTGTTGTGCAGTAGAGGATCTTGCATGTCTTATGCAAGTCATATATACTTAAGATGTAGCACAAATGCAACAGCAACAGTAAAAGAAGAGATGATGCGTGCCATCTTATTCTTACCGGTAAGGGACAAATCTCCAATGAGGTGTGTCATTATTAACAATGAGGTTTCATATTGATGTCTGCAAGTTGAACCGTGCATGACAGTAGTTAATTGTTCAGTGTTTATGTTCTGCATGCCTTGGCAGCTCTACTTGACTAATACATTTCTGCACCTTGATATTGCACAAGGTGTCGGGTACTAATATCTACCTCTGTGACTTACACAGACGTCCAGATTCAGGTGACCTTTTAGAGCTTTTTCTGGGGCCATGTAATTGGAAATTGTAAACTTGATAATGCGATATATATACCAAACGAATCAGAGGTTTATTCTCAGGTGTGGTTGATGGATGATTTTTTACTTCAAGATGATATGATATGTACGCCAGATGATGGATTAACTTCTGAGATTTTTGCACGGTACATTGAGCAGGTTTTTTTGGATCCTCCCCCCCACAATCACCACCACTGCCATCGTTCCCCCTCCGGGACACATGATCACTAGATCACACCAGAAAAACAATATCATTTCTTTGACTAACATGTCTACCACTGCATGGTTGTCAACAGAAAATATTCTTCCAACGCTCTAGAAAATTGAGTCAACATACTTAAGAATCATTCTTGGACTAACATGTGTACATGCTACATGGTTGTCAACAGAAAATCTCCTTCCAACGCTCTAGAAGCGGAGCCAACGTGTTTCTCTTAAGCTGGCAGGCATATGAGTGTTGGCATCGTGTCATGTTAGATGCACTCTTCAAATTGCCAGGAATGTTGAGAGATGCAAATGGGTGTTTCGGGTTAAATGTGACCTTGATGGAATCACAGATTAATACAAGGCATGCCTTGTAGTTGATGAGTTTCATCAATCTCCTAGATTGTGGGTGCGTGCGTGCGTGCGTGTGTGACATAGGACATTTTTTTCATCTTTTTGTTAGATCCAGATGGTCTCAATTCTACTTCTAAAAGCTCATAGCATTCACCATGGGAAGTCCAAGTCAATGCATAAGAATTGTTAGCCAAAATTATTCCATTGGGAAATTTCTTATAGTGGACAATTTCTAAATCTATAATGAAATGCAAAGAAGTAAATTCTATCGTGATAATTCATTATTGTTTGGTTTCATTTCTCGTTAAAGACAGACACCAACGGTTTGCATAGGTATTCTTTCTACGTTCCACATACTAAAGGAGGAAAGTGATATTATATGATATAATATGTAATAAAATTATTTAATATATATTAAATATATAAAATTTTCTTATGAGTTTATGGGTCACAAACAGGTAACACATGTTCAACTCGATTTCAACTCATTTAATAAATGTGTTAAATGAATCACCCTATTTATGAGCTAAATTTATTTAACCCTAACCTCTTTATCAAAACTGGTGGTTAGCTTCATATGTCATGATCTATTTTTCTACTGAAAATAATTCTAGTTTATATTTTTTACAATGCAATGTTGAAGGCATCTTACACTTTAAGAATTTATATATTGGACAAGACTGACAGGACTAATTGAACCACTAGTTGAATCAAGTGAAACGCCCTTCAATTTTTGAGAAGGCAGGACCTTCGATTTGGTTTTTCCTGAGCCATATATCATAGTAATATCAACAGTGGTAAAAACCAAGACCAAAATGAAACCAATTTTCCGATTGATTTTGTTTTGAAATCATTGCTCCAGATGCAACCAATGAACTAATTACCCCCAGAATGTAGAGCAGCAAATCTGTCTGGAAATTGCCTAACACAACCACTATGATAAAAGTGGGAACTCAGAAAACTACTTCCATAACATTGCGACAACACAAAAGAACATTGCAATTGTGAGATTCCTCTGAAAAATCTGCATGGAGAAAGAGGAAATTAGAAGCATCTCTATAGTCTATACTCTATACCTTGCCTGACATAGTACTTCAACCTGGGAAGAAGGAATTGTTGATGCAAATCAATTCAGGACATGATCCAGCTTTTGCTTCCCAAATAATTAATGTCCTTGAACAGAGAAGAGAATCAACAATTGACATTAACTCATTATCTAGATGCTTTAAATTGTTTATCTTTGTTTCATTGCGTAATTGCAATTTAGTGATGTTACATCCAATATTACTATCATAACATTGATGAATTATGAACTTGGTCTCGTTATTTCTTTTTGTGTTTAACAATGCATATGTATGAGATGATGTTAGAATATGAAAAATAAATATGCAGAATCGTAAGTATGAAATAATGCATGCACTATTCTAATTTTGTTCATGTTTTGTAAATGGAAGAGCCTAACATTTTTAGACTCAATGAAATTTATGGGGTTTTTAGGATGGATGATATAATGGGACCTTTGAAAATAACATCCAATTATGCAAATGTAGGGTGGTTCGGGTCCACAATAAAGATTAAAGGGATACTTTATTTCTGTGGAGGAGAAAGCAACAAATAACTATTAGTCGCAATCCACTAAGATTCGCATCGGGCTACTTGAAGTCTTAACTTCTAACATCAACCAAAATAAAATGATCACAACAGGAACGAACAAGTCCAATTTCTTGCAGACAAGACAAAACAAAGCAGGAAGGGAAACAAGGAAAGATTTAGTGATGCAAACAAAGAAAAGAAACATGAACAATCTCTTGATTCACAGTTCACTACTGCTATTACTCCTCATTCCTCAGGCTAGTCTCCGCAATATTTGGGTGGAGCAAATGAATGGACCTAAATCTTATGAAGATAAAAACCTTATATGGTACTAAAAACGAGAACAAGGGTAAAGAAAGCAATCATAAGAATCACAGTAATTGTTTCAGAACCAGAGAACATATTCTTACACTCAAATCTACAAACTTACTACCCGAAGAAAAAATGCAAAGGAAGCTCAACAAATTGCGCTTGTATGGAATAAACGAAAGCAAAGTCTTCAACCTTCCAATAGAAACAATACAGAATATAGCGTAAAAGAAAAATCACTAGATAATAAACTACCAATTCAAGAGGAAATGTTGTTCAGAGATTGATTCAACAAACCAGAGAACAAGATCTTCACAAATTCAAGTGATACAGAAGACTTGCACGCTACTCACAAGACGAAGAAGATAAAAAATCCATCTGTAGTTCTGTACAGGTAGAGAGAGGCATATTGAGGTCGGAGCTCGGTTGGACTAAGCAGGCACTAGACGGAAGGAATGTTGGCAAAGGAGAAGCCTTTGTATCCCTTGTACGCATAGTACGCAATCCTGGTGTAGTAGAACCCGGGAATGAACAGCAACGCCCCCAACGCTCCGAAGAAACCACCTGCGAGAAAGAGGTGTGAGATTCTCAAGAGTTTTTTGTTTTATTGGAGGAATGAGGAGTATACCGTGGGTTCTGTCGCCACCGGACATGTTGACGGCCATGACGATACCGATGACGATGGCGAGGGTTCCGAAGACGAGGAGGGAGACGGCGAGGGCAATCTCCTTGAAGGGAGGCTTGTTCCGGGCGACGTGGGTGGTGTCCATCATGATGTCGTCGTCGGAGATGGAGAACGCATGTGCCACGTATGCCATCAGAAGGGGGAGCCGACACCGCCGCCGCCGCCACCGGCAACGCCGGGGAGAAAACGATGCGAGGTTTGTGCTGAGCTCGAGAGATGAGGGGAAAGTGAAAGGCTTGGAAGTTTGTCTTTTTTGTGTTTTTAAGAAAAAGTATTTTTAAAGTTGTTTCCAGGGAATTTTTTTAGAAATAATATTTTTGTTTTTAATAACTTTTTTAAAAAAAAAGAAGAAGATATAAATGTGTAAATTATTTTATCTATTGCACATTTAACTTTATATTGAAATTTTAATATGAAGCTATCTATATATTTAATCTAAAGCTCTATTTGCTAAGATTTTTTATTTTTATTTAAAATTAATGGATGAAATTTAACATAAATTAGTGATTTTGTAGATTGATGTCACATAAAATTCGGAGCAACTAATGTTGTCATCTTTTTTATTGTCATGCGTTGGGAGTCGGAACATGCAAGTTGACGTCGTGCAAGATTTCACTGGACGACGATGAGATGTCACGGACGAGATGTCACGTGTACTGTGAGGTCGGTCGGAAACAGATGGGCCTCCGAAAGCTTGAGCTTGAGAATGCCAAATGGCCTTCGGTGTTTTCATGTACCGTTCATGCAAGAGCATAAATGACATAGACGTCAGCATTACTGATGGAGAATGTGAATATTCCTAGAAGCAGCTGAAAATCCCACAATTACCAAAGTTCCAAACTTGCTCCGCACATGACAACTCCACCTAGGTTCGGGTTCTGAACACATAAAAGATTCTAAAAATTTAATAAACGAACAACACAGGAAGTTTTGTATCAGAACAAACTACTTTCTACTAAGATTGTTATTTTCACCCAACTCATCTTCTCCTTCCCTTAAAATAGTAATTTCATGTAAAAATTTATTTTTATTGCGAACACTTTGTAATATTTTTTGGTGTACCAGTACCATCCAGATGGTGGCTTTGTTATCACACATCAAGAAGAAGATGAGGTGATCTGGACTCTTACAGTTGTCCGGATGACATGTTTTGGTGGTCTGCAGCACAAGGCAAGAACGAAGGAACTAGAAAAGGAGGACTTTTTATGTGGGTGTGCTTTCTTTCCTTGGGTTAATTGGCGAGGTGACTTCTCTGTCTTCAACACCCAAACCAAAGGCCCTTTCATCGTTGTGCCTCGAACAGGATCGTTCGTTTCTTCTTCCATGAAAACATTTTCTCTGAACATGAATGTTTTGGGGTTCTCTCGTAAGTGCTTTTGTCAGCTGGCTGGTGTAAACAATAAACTTCCTCTCAAGACTATGAACCATCCTGAAGGCTGATCAGTTAAGTTCTTCACAGGCAATGCCACTGATTCCCCTTTCTGAATGCCCCCATTTACCATCACATTCATCAAACACCAGTTGCAGCCGATTTCCCCCTTTTTCTCCTTGTTGTGAACCCTCGTAACGCCCATCGTCGTGGTCATCGACCTCTGATCCACAAATTCAACGAAGCCTCCTTACCTGAAAAAACGGCTTTAATGGATATGAATGTCCACGATACTCGCACCCACCATGTACGGGCTCCATTCCCTTGGGTTGTACAGGGAAGGAGGAAACCAAAGCCTTGCAGGGGAGGAAGAAGTTTGAGGGGAAAGAGAGGGAGATTTACTCTAACGAGCTGAGTGTTTTTCTTAGTGATAGTTTTTCAGGGCGGAAGCAATCTGTATATTTTGTTCATGGTAGGAGAAAACAAAACACACAAATTGATGCGTTTCTTTCAAGTTAAGATGGCTAAGTTAGTTAGCGGGTCTAGGCGTAGCATTCTACTTTCGCTGATGCCCCCAATTTCTCACAAAAGCAACTTATTACACAACCACCATCTAACTTTTAACTTTTTCTCTAAAAAAAAAAACAGATTTTTGTAGGCAAGTTAGCTTAAGAATGTGTGGTCCTATAGTTTCCACCAAAATTCAAATCCATTGTCTCTTACAAGAAAAAAAACTTTTAACATTTTGTCACCAAGAAAAGGAGACATTTTTACTTGTCCCTCGGCAATTAATTTCTTCAAATTATATATATATATATATATATATTGGCTCATAATGTGGGATCTGGTTGTAATCACCTCTATTGTTTCTGCAGTGACCAGCTCTAAGCCTACAATTATTCAATGCATACAAGGTGTTGATCAGTTGTCCCAGATCTATGGCAAATTCACAGTGCTGCTTTCTTCCCTGCTAAGAACAGTAGCCTACATATTTACCAAAAACAAAAATAGTAGCCTAGCAATAAAACTTCCAATTGATTTCAGAAATGTTGGGCAGGAAATTGAGATGCTCCTTGGTTTCTGATTTTTTTCTTTACTGCTGAATGTATAAATTCAGGAACCCATTAGAATGTTGATTTACAGTACACAAGCATACACACAGATCTTTACTGCTAGAGGTTGCTTCTGGATTGCAGGCAAACAAGGGAGAGAAAAGGGAAGAGAAATTTTCAACTGAATTATAGACAAGGCTAGCAAACCACATCAAGAGATTATAACCCTTGAGATATTTTTCTTCAAAGCTAAAAAGAAAAAGAAGAAGCCAAAGTGCAAAACATTTACCATGCACGTAAATTAAGGTCACAACCTCGGTCAAGCAGATGAAGAGAATTGAGGGAATTCTTCATCCCACATGAAGCTTCTTCTTGGGAGGGGCCGCTATGATCGGGAACACGGACTCAAAATCACAGGTGACGATGAACAATTCCCGAACGGGACGGCTGAATCTCCTCATGGCCCGCCGTGGCTTCCTCGGTGCCGGTGGACACACCAAAGTAGGCTTCAAGTCGTGATCTTCGCCCTTGGGTGTGACGCAATTCCCCCCCTCTTCCTCACCGGATGTGGCGGTGCTCGCTCCGAGAATTGGCAGGGCTGTTCTTATGGGTGTGACCACAGTTGGGTGCTCTTCCGCTTCTTCTGCAGTTGCAGGTGACATCTGAGGAGGGGGAAGAGAAAGGGGTGCACGTTTCCTTGAATTGGGAAGTCCAGGCATAGCTGGTGGGTAAAGATCAAGCAAAAATGGTATGATTGGAAAAAGAAAATGTAGATCAACAATGGAGACGATTACAACTGTGTTGGGTTTTGCTCAAAGAAGAAGAGAATTATATGGATGGTGAAAAAGAGCAGCAGCAGCAGCAGCAACAGTGGATGGAATTGGTGGCATTAAAAGAGAAGAGGGAGGGAAAGGTTTTTGGAAGATAGATGGAATAAGGAGAAGGGTGAGGACCCAGGACAGGAAGGAATAAGAAGATGTGTTAATGGTAGACTTATCTCTTGATCTTACTTGTTTCGTTTCATGTGGGTGGGCAGCATAACTGCCCTTCAATTACGAGAAAACCACTTCAAATGCCACTTCCAAAAGCTGGTCCTTCACATGATCGGTCCTTCCATTTTTCTGTAATCCCAACCAAGCCTTTTCTAACTAATTCTTAGTTCTCGAGTCTGTAAAAATTAATTAAATTTATGCGGTTACAAATTCCAAGACTTTATTATTTCTTACTAATTAAAAAATAAAAAAAATGTTCGACCTTCTGAAATGAAATGGTGTGGAAGCAAGTTGTTTACTTGCAATCGGAAGGAATTTTAATCGATATAAGAATATATTTTATTCCAATACATGCACTTGTTCACTTGTAATTTTTCTAAAGTCTTACGGGCATGTTTATTTACTGTTCTTAGAAGATCGTATTTAACCCTGATATCAAGCACAAACATAAAGTCACCTGGTTAAAAATAAATAGAATGGTTTCTTATTATATCAAGTGCCGTGCAAACTCTAATCCATCTTTATAAGTATAATACTAACCATTTCAACAGGGTTGAATAATTGCTGGCAGAATCAAGCCTTTTTTCTGCTGAAACCTTCAAGCATAACAAACGTCTGCCATGCAATTCATTTTATTTACGTCTACTTCTGATATGGTCCCAATACTTTGTCTACCCTTTTACTTGCCAAGCAAAGAAAAAGGTTCCAGTAAAATGTTGAGACCTTTGTAGACATTGCTGGGGACGAACGGCCATTTCTTTTTTAATGACCTAATGTTTAGCATTCATCAGCTTAGGTTGCTTTTTATTTTTGCAAAGTTAAGATTTTGTACGCAACCTTTGCTAAACACATTCATGTATACGATAATACATTCAAGGCTTTCCCTGATTTATCCTATATTTGCCTGGGAAATGATGTGTTATTGGGATCAGGAAGGGGCCCCCTCCTGTTAAGTGGTGGTTATTTTGGAAACAACACCCACATGCAAAGCGAACTGATCATACTGTTCATGTGGGTGGAGGAATCATGGAGTAGTAACAGGGAAGCAAAGAGCAGCACATGCTCTTCGGTTAATTAACAGGTGGAATGAGAACCCACTGGAAGCAATGATTTTAAAAGGAAAATAAAATAAACAAAAAAGAAGAACGCTTCTGATCAACCGAGAGAGAGGTTGAATGATGAATGCATCATGCTTGAAGTTTGGATGTTGCGGGAAGGAAAGGCACTGGCTTCTTCTTGAAGCAACGCACTCAGAGATGACATCCATTGGATGATAAGAGATTAATGAAATAAAGAAACGCCAGCATACACGTTGGATCTTGTGTTCTCCTTCTCATGTACGTTTTCGCGTTCGATCTTGTGGTTCTACGTACACATACATCCAATCCTTTCGATCTCTTAAAGTTCGGTCTTTTCAATTCCTGTCTTTTTTGCAAATTTTCATTGCTGACAGATACAATTGAATTGCTTTGAATGCAGACATTTCAACCGAACTAGAATGATCAGATTGTGCAATTTACTAGAACGACGTGATTTTTCAAATCGTATGAAGCTAGAATTAAGTCGTAGTAGCATACCTTGATATAAACATGTAAGTCAATACAATATAAGTTTTTTCAGAAATTAACATACCTGTTACAAAAAGGATATGTCGAAAATGTTTATAGAATTTGTTTATGTCGATTTTAATATGCTAAATTGTAAAATTAGTATACTAAACCTATAAAATCTACAAGTTTGTATCAAATTTAGTATACGATTTACAAAAATAATATACCAATTTATCAAATCAACGTACTAATTTTATAATTCAATATATTAAAAAATATGATTTAGTCTGATCCAATACGATCAAATTATATTATTAATCAATATAACACAAGCCAATCGCGAGCCATAAATCGTCCCCAAGAACACAACGTAGCTGAACATGATTCAAGCCAATCGGACCATGACGGACAGTTGACATCTTTGCTGAGAAGGATAGATAAGATTTTTCTTTTGCTTATACAAAGAATGCTCAAATCCTAACAAATGAGCGCCTGATCCTTTTTTTCTTTTCTCTCTTCCTTTCAATTCATTTTGTTCTCCGGCCCTTTTCTTCCTATTTCCTCCCTTTTCTTTTCATTTTCTCGATCTGCAATCGCCAACGAAACTTTGACATACTTACATTCCATGGGCATGATAGCAAGCATTTTTTTTGAGTAATACAAGAGTTAAATTTTGTGGAACCGTTTCTCTAATCAGGAACATAGCTAGTCTTCAATCCATCTTACAATCGGACTATTTTTTATTTTCATGCAACAAATCATAGATGATCATCTCAATTGCCAAAAATACCAAAATATTTTTGAATTTCTACATCAACATTCAAAATTCTCTCAACACAACTACATATTACGATGTGTAAGTTTCAACGTCACAATAGTACTCATATTTTAAATTACTCTCGTGGCATGGCACAACAGGATATAATGTGTATTGGCATAGAACAAATATCAATTTTAAATTAACAACGGTATTCAAATGGATTCTTCCCTTTTACGAATGCAATTAAATAGAAGTAAAACACATCATTCCTTAAATTTTTTATACACCATAACGGAACACATAATATACACATTAATATATCATCACACTTCCAAATGTTGAAAAACATGTGATGAAGAAATTAAATAACCGCAATGCCGTATAAGGTTTGGGATATCTAATTAATACAGTATTATCACATTAGACGTGAAAAGCATCACAACCAAAGAAATATTAATAAATATTATATATATATATCCTCATCATCAACACAATCTAGAACGACCCAATTCACAGAATTTCCAAATAGAACACAACAATGGCAAAAATCTAAAATAACCACTTTTAATGACCAACCATTATTGACTGGATACATTATTCTTAGCTTCAACATGCTAATTAAAACCTCCCCATTGATCTCTTCAGTGGACCACTCATCATTCTCATATGATACATGATGAAGGTCAATGTCTTCTTGTGGAAGATTAGGGCCACGCTTGGAAAGTGAGTTTGGAAGATCATAGCTTTTTTTAAAAAAAATAGCTGATTTCATGATATATATCTAGAAAGAAGTATTGTTTGTACTTTTCACCTTAATACAAAAAAATGTAAATGCAATATCGAAAATGCAAGATAACTTTTCCAAAACATTTTATAAGTTGATCATCACTTTGTTTACTACAAAATTAATAGTCATATATCTTCATCGTTCTTCTTCTAAAAAAGTGGAATCTATTCAACTACAAAAGCTAGCCATCTTGTCTATTCTCACCACCAGTCATCCTTTCGCTCCATTTTCCACCGCAGCTCTCCCTTCCATGCCCAGCATATTATCTTTCTGGTCCTTTGTAAATCCACTTCCTGTAGCAATTTTTAATCTTGATTTTTCATTCTCTTCCAGTTACACTAAAATGACTGTGAAATGCCCTTAATTTTACTGTACTATACATGTGGAAAATAAAGGTGATTTTTCTTTTTTTACAATGGAGAGAGAGAGAGAGAGAGAGAGAGAGAGAGAGAGAGAGTGTGTGTGTGTGTGTGTGTGTGTATGGGATCTTTACATGGCATGCTTTGTACAATCTTTTTCAATATACAAAAATTTACAATGCTCTTTACAATTACAACTTATTCACAAATTTTCAAGATATCTAATAGCCCACTGCCTATCAATTTTATTTTCTATATTCCAACTATTAAATCCCTCTGCTCAAAGTTACCTTTGGCAATGACTTGCTTTTCTTTCCATCTTCAGCCAGCCTAGATATATATACCTGTTTATCCATGTGTTAAATGCTTTAGGGGCCTGAGTCACTAGACTTAAATTGGCCAGGAGTAGGGAAGATGCAAGGGAGAAAATGATGGTAGATGAAGGAAATAGGGTGGATGAGAGCTAATGGTGGATAAAGGAGAACTATGTATGGAAGAAAGCCACTGAAGAGAAAAAGAGATTGCTGTGACCAATGAGGGAAGAGGGTGAAGGAGAAGAAATGCATGGAGTAGGAAGGTGGTTGAGAGAGTTTGGTAGGGAAGAGAATAATGAGAGTTTGTATTCACTTAATCAATCATGTACAATACAACCCCCCCCCCCCCCCCCCCACACACACACACATATATGTATAAATGTTATATAGAACATTCTAGATAACCCAACTTTAGATACACAATCAGTTCATACTCCCTCTTAAGCCAATTCGAAAGGAGTGGTAGATTGGAGCAATTGTTAAAATTGATCTAAAGTGAGAGACTTTGTGTTGAAGTTGAGAAGGAATATGAGAGATGGAGATTGCACCACAAGGTAAAAATTCGTAAACAAAGTGGTAATCAACTTTGATGTGTTGTGTACACCTGTGAAAGATAGGATTCTTGACCATATTGAGTGTGAACTTGTTGTTGTAGAAGATGTGGGATGTTTTGGGTATGTGCGCATGCAACTCTCAGCAGGAAGCATAACCATCAGAGATCAGTAATGGAGGTAGCCAGGGCCTAATTAATATTCTGACTTAGCCTTGAATCCAGTCATCGTACGTTATTTGTGTGTCCACCAAGTGATTAAGTTGTCTCCGAGAAAAACACAGGAGACTAAATGGAGTGTCAACCCGTAGCATCGCTTGCCCGGTCCACATCAGAGTACGCATGTAGAGTTGAGAAAGTCTTAAATCATAAACCATGAGTAAAAGTTCATTTATTGTGAGATAGTATATGTTTGGTAGCCTTGAAATGCTCAAATGTAGGAGCTTTCAAGAACTAGGAAAGATGGTTCACTGCAAACGTGATATACAGGCGTCAAGCAAGAGATATTGAAGCCCTTAATAAAGCTTTGATATATATAGCAAAGCATCCGATGGAGGAGATCCATAATCATTTAATGTAAGATGAGCAATGAGAGGTCGGAGTAGGGCACAGAGAACAATTTTGTATCTGAAATTATTTTGGAAGATCAATAGCATAGCAAGACTGCAAGAGAGATTGCATGAGCACGTCCACTAGTGGTTGTTAACATATATTGGGTTATGAGTAGGGGTGTGCACCAATATCGTTGTAGGATTCCTCTTTTGCTTCATTTGGTTCTCAATCTTACAACTTTTAAATGATCGTAAGAAAAAAAAAAGTACATGCATGTACTACATTACCTCCTTGCATTAGCAAGTGAAATATAATTAGTTAGCAAACATGCCAATGTCAAATCCTCAGTGTTTGCATTGTAATCTCACACACCTTCATTTTGTAAAATAAAAGTTCAATATCGACATTAATCCATGATGTGGTTGACTTTCTGCTCTCTCTTTTTTGTTGTTGATAATGTTTTTTTAAATTTCAATCAAAAAATTTTGTCTTAAAAAACGTATGAGGTGAAAGAAGATCGATCAACTATACTAGCCATCATAGATATTTAATCAACATTCTACTCGAATGAAATGTGATCGATCCAGGTTAAAATTCAAGCAGAATTAATAAGGGCTTAATTATCAAAAGTTATTGACATTTATCAGGGGACACATATAATCGGTAATTAGACCACACAATATATAATTGGGTAAAAGTCAAAACTCATCTTCCAAACGAAATGACATATATCATCTGTGACTGTGAGGATAATATCGATGCAAGTACAAAAGAAATACACACAAGGCCATTGCTTGCCCATTAAGAAGCGAGTACTTCTTTTTCGGGTACGGATCGGATCGATCGATTGTTTACAAGTTTGATGAAATCAAACTACAGGCATGTAAATAATTGCAGTTGGATATGTAAATATGCATATTTTTTATCAGTTTAAATCTTATTAGTATCGTCCACGTCTTCTTACCAATCGAGAAAATAACATTTATATCGAGCGAGCACATGGAAATCATTCAGGTAGATGGAACCCACTCCCACCTCTCTTTTTTTTTTCCCAAGTTGACAATATTAAAGATATTCTATCTTCGTATGCTTTATAGATTAAGATTTACTGATCCCAAGACACCTGAGATACCTAAGATTCCCCTTCTATTGTCTCCTCGAGATGCTCGTCTCTACAACTCCACCGCAAGATCCGGTGAGTTGGAAAGAAGTCATTTAGGTCTATCTCGAAGGGTGGATTCGGAATCTGAGATTTAAGAGAGACGATGGGAGCTCTTCGAATGCAAATGATTTGAAGACTTAAACACATGATAACAATATTTGGTCTGTTTTTATGCATGAGATCTATATCTGTTAATAATCAAAGCATAAGCAAGTCTGGAAAAATCTCAACGGGTAGGAAAGCAGTCTGGTCTGGGATTCATTTTAATTCCTTCCTTATGTCTCAGGGTGTTAAGGCAATTAAGAAAAAATTTCAATTCATAAGTGATTTCGAAGATTCTTTCGGATGGCTATGGGACAAGGAAGGCAGTATTACTGTGGAAACGGCTTGGGAAACGTCCAAATGTAATTCTGAAGGCACATGTTGGAACGTGGGGATCTAAAAACCTTATATGTCTACTAAAATTTCTTCCCTCTTGTACAGATACCTTCACGGCGCTCTACCCACTGAATAGAATGCTAAAAGACGAAGCTTTTCCCTTACTTCGACGTGTGTTTGCTGAAACATGCCGAAGATGGGGATTCTTTTGATCACACTTGTTTTGACGGTGATTAGGCCGTCCTTGGTAGATGCTGGTTTGGTAGACTGCTCTTGGTCAAGCTGGATAATTGGTTTTTGGCTACAAATAAAATGATGATTATAACTGAGATTGATACCAAAGTTTAATGCATTGTACGTGGATCATGATATATATATATATATATTTACCTGATGAACTAATTATTTTAAATTTTTATAATGAAATATCAATACAAATGGGTTTTAATTTGAATCCTCCGAAGAGTTGAGATCAGACCGACGACCACGTGGGACCTGCCCCTGCTGGTTGATATTCTCTCTTTGTCGTCCGTCTGTCCCGCGGCTGTCGCTCGATCGGACAGCCGGTGGTGGTGGTGGTGCCTGGCGGTGGTCGACCGACGACCGATGACCGACGACGACAAGAGCACGCGTGGTACATGTTCCCAAACGGCACGCCGAATGGATCCTGTGGATCCGATCCGCACAAACCAGACTTTAATTATTCCCATGCATCATCATCATCACACATGAGCTACGAAAACATTTTATTTGAACCTGACTTTAATTAATTTATTCCCTTCCAGATATTTCTGCGTGTTTGTTCAGGTATAATTTTCACCATCGGCCGTTCGTTTTTCTTGCATTCTTTCAAATTTCAACTTCGAAGTCAACGTCGTTTCTAATTTATTTATTTATTGTCTTTTTTTTCATTAATGGAGAGTTCCGGGATCATGGCCTTACCTGGGACGTTCGAAGCCGGCAAGAAAAAAAAGAATACGTTTGAAAAATGGCATCTTACGAGGATACGTGTTTTGTGTGCTTAGAAAATGACGAAAAAGATAATATTAAAAAATAAAATTTTTTAAAAGAAATATACTTTTGTGTCCTTCTCTTACTTTTTCTGTCTCCATTGAAAAAAGACAATATTAAAAATTTGGGTATATTTGACATGTCATTTAGTGAATTTCTATATAATAAAATTAAGTATACACATACAATTATTTTAAAATTGACGTATCACTTTTTATAAACAATATATTAAAATTGATTGTATACACATAATTATTTCTAAAATGGACATAGCATTTTTATAAATGGTATGGTGAAATTTTTGCAAGGAGATATTTTTATACTAAAAATACAAATTTTGAGACCTCTTATTAAAATGTACACAATTTAGACTTATAATCTTATGTAGAGCAAAATACAAGTTCCATTCAAGAAAAAATATACTTATGAGACTTACAGATTAGAAAGATAAGAAGAAGATAAAACGCAAGATCGAAGCTTATATAGCATGAGTTCCAAGCATACATCTAGACAATGAAGAAGGAAGTGAGAAACCTTTCATATAATGTTTCAATATTTTGATACACCTAATACTCGACATCTTACAAGAATATAAAGAAGACAAAAACCACTGTAACAACATGACAACACATATGCACAAAGTCTAAAATATAAACACACAATGACAACATTAGCCTTCCAGCAAACTTGATCGTATGATAAGGCCAAGTTTGGGAAGAAACCTTTTTAGCAATATAGCTCCAATGCCTTTGGTAAAAACATCAACAAGTTGAGGGCTTCCAGGAATAAATCTGATTGCAACAGCTTTGTTAGAAACTTTCTCTTGAACAAAATGATAGGCAACTTGAAGGTGCTTAGATCGAGTGTAATACACTGGTTTCTTTGTCAAGCAAACTATGCACTTGCTATCGCATAAAAGTTGAGATGCATGTGGCAACAACACCTCAAGTTCACAAAAAAGGTTGCACATCTCGAGTAGTTCTGTAGTCCCATTAGTGAGGGCTTTATACTCAACCTCTATGGTGCTTAGGGAGACTGTCAATTGTATATTTGCTGACCACGAAATGTAGTTCTCACCAATGAAAATGCACATCCTGGTGGTGAATTTCATGGTATCATTGCATCCATTGAAGTCGGCATCACAGAAAACATACACATTGTTGCTGGATTGAGCTGTGTAGTATAGGCCCTTTATTACGCTCCCTTTTAGATAGCACAACACACTTTTTAGAAGTGAAAAATGTATTTGATTTGGGGTCTATATAAAGTGACTTAGCAAATTCATAGGAATGGATATATTAGGTTCAGTAAAAGAGAGATATTGAAGCTTCCCAATTATTTGTCGATATAAATGACCATCTTCAAAAGGAGTGGATTCTTGTTCAAGATATTGTGAGAGCTTGGCTAGCATCAGGCTTTTGATAGGCTTGCATTCCAACATGGAGGCACCTCACAAAATAGAAATGATGTATTGTTATTGAGACAAAAACATTGCATCCATTGTTCTATGAACTTCGATACCAAGGAAATAATGTAAGGTACCTAGATCTTTCATGGCCAAGTGTTGACTTGCACTTTCAATAAAATCAATCATAAGAACTTTATTGCTTCCACAAATGATAACATCATCAACGTATAAAAGTAAATAGAAAACACTTTTCTTATCATTGTAAATGAAGAGGGAAATATTAGAGAAGCAAAAGTTGAACCCATATTGGAATAGAAAATCACTAAATTTATCATACTAGGACTTTGATGCTTGCTTTAGACCATATAGAACCTTTTAAAGCTTGCAAACATATTTTAGACAAGACGGATCTTCAAATCCATGAGGTTACTTTATGTAGATCTCCATGGAGGAAAACATTCTTGACATCTAAATGTTGCACTTTGTTTAAAGTGAAAAAGGACATAATTCTTAAAACTTAAATTAACAATTAAGGATATGTTATATGACTAATTAGATAGGAATTAAGTCATTATATTACATTTGTGGAAATCTAAGGCTTATTGAAAAATATGCATAATTAAAAGGAATTAATATTAACTAAGTATTATTTTGGAATTATTGTAAAATATCTCCTAAAAATATTATTAAATGTTGTTTACACTTGTGTAGTATATGTATTATTTACATAACTTATTTTATTACATGTTTATTTTATTGAACTACAATACCGAACTAAGTCCGTGGAGTTATCAAATAACTCAACGAAGTCTATTGAGTTAGTAATTAATCTAACATAATTAGTCTATTGAGTTATGTTATCTCTACAAACTAGTTATTTTATCTAATATGTGATTATGAGTAGTTATAGGAATTGCATTGAAAACCTATGTTGCATAATTCACGCCCATGATCTCTGTTATGGAATGAAGAAGGGATTACAGCCATTGATGCACAGGAAAAAAGAATACAACCATTCATTTTAGTGTCAACAGTTGTTATTGAAAAAATATATAAAATGATCGAAAGAAATCTAGAAAAATGAGGGGAAGGAGTGTTCACTACAGAGAGCATTGGACATTCCTTGAGATATCATTTTTCTACCACCATTCACCATTCATTGGAGGTTTGTAGAGCTATTTTTAAAGTTGAGTTAATTTCGATTAAACCATGGTGATTGACAATTACTACGAAGGAATGATTGTGTTATAAGAAAAGAATATTTCTTCACCAAGTATTGAATCATCTCTTAGTAGAAAAATTAAAGCTTTCAACCTTGGTGTCTAGTTGATGTTAATTAGCCAAAGAGAATATCACCTTATAAAGGTCTAAGTTAGTAATCTAATAAGGAGAGAAGTGCTTGAAAGTAAACGATTAAATTTTCAGAGGTGTAAGTGCATTACATATAGGGTTTGAAGTTGTTGATTTTCAATAGAGAGTAGTGTCATTCATCTATCATATAACTTAAGGAACATTAACATTTACATTTGCATATATACCATGTTTTATTTATGAATTGTTTGTTTGTGATTGTCAAATGTTGTATATTTACTTTTTATTTTAATATGAAACTGTATGACTTTATTTTGAAATTAGTTAATTTTAAATCTTTGAAATCATACCTTGATTTATTGTTATTTGAGATTATTTGGATGTTGAATCTATTCATTGTTAAATATAAAATAAGTAGTAATCAAAGAATGTAAAGTGAGATGTTTACATTCTTTGAGATCGCCCAATGGTTAGCCAAATTCAGATGCAAACAATTATAGTGAACTTAAGTCTACAGACTTATCCATTGAGTTAGTTAATAACTTAATGAAGTGAGAGACTTAACTAGTAAAATATTGCCACATACTAAAAGTAACTTAGAAATTGATTCTAATCAATTCCTATGATTCAACTTATACTTGTATACTTTTACAATAGATGTTGTACAATTGCAATTTAGTAAACAAATGAATTTAATTAATTTAAGTCTCGTTTAGGAATTACTTCATATCTTGAGCAAAACCAACAATCCAAGCACACCTCTCAACAATTGATAACAATAAGAGATAATATACACCTGATTGTATTCTCATGAACAACAAGGGAAAAATGTCTTAAAGTAGTCCACACCTTCAACTTGTAGAAACCCATTAGCAATGAGTCGAGCCTTTAGTTGCTCAAGTTTCCCTTTAGCATCTAGCTTGGGTTTGAAGACCCATTTGTTGTTAATGACATGCATTTCCAGTGTTTGTGGTACAAGAGTCCATGTTTTATTATGTTTAAGGGCACACATTTCCTCTTGCATGGCTTGAGTCCAACCTAGATCATTGAGAACTTCCTACACACTAGAAGGACTTTCAAGAATGTGCGTAATATCACATTGTAGTACATACTTCGAATTTGGTTTATTAATTCCATGTCACAAATGAATACATGAAGTAATAGACTCCTCGTTAAGAATGATATTGTTCAATGTCTCATTCTCATTATTGGTGTCATCATCATCCAGATCTTGGACAAACTTGCTTTCATTTGTACCAATCAAGTTTTGTGTTTAAGAAGATACTTCTTTATCGTCAAAATCTTTGAGGTTGGCATCGTGATCATCAACTTTATCATAATTTTCAGTGTCTTCTTGTTGATCTCCTTTTTCCTCAGTCCTGTCTATATTGTCAACTCCAACTAACGTCGGATGATC
Organism: Cymodocea nodosa; assembly: GCA_036874045.1. NCBI lineage: Eukaryota > Viridiplantae > Streptophyta > Magnoliopsida > Alismatales > Cymodoceaceae > Cymodocea > Cymodocea nodosa. The sequence goes on along the minus strand of CM072339.1, from coordinate 18,776,836 downwards.
AAGATCCACATGGTGCACGACACGAGGTGTGGGTTCGTCCTCTTCAAGTGCCATATGAACACCAGATTTAGTAGTATAATCACAACTTGCATGTTTGAAGCCTGAAGTCGTATTGGAGGCAATGGATGGAAGGACAGTAGTGCTAGTGCAACTCGAAAACCACGTGCCGACTTAGATAGACATGGTTGTCGATCATCCATTGCCATTGGCGTCTTTCTATTGGTAACTATTTTTTTGAGGAACTCCGCTTTGGCCAACGTAGAACATCATTTCCATTTACGACATCTTCTCCGCACTCTACGTCTTTGTTTCAAAGGCATGCAGACATATCGATGACGCCGATGAAGGTCAGGAGTAGAGGTCATAACGCCATGGTAGAGAAACTTTCGTAACAGTCACCAAGGGTGTTGACGAGAGCCAAAACTTGCTCTTCCTCGATGAGTGGCTTGTTGATAATCATAAAGTTCATCGTATATCTCTTTAAAATCAACAAGTAGGTCATTAAGGTTGTCATACCTTTAACACCTTAGGCGCTGAAGTTGGTTTCTCACCAAATTTCTTGTGTAGTGGTTAGGTGAACGTAGTCCCTTGCCACATTGTCGATGAGGCTCCCTAAAAGCCATCAACTCATCATCGAGTAGTCAGTTTTCTCTCATTGCTTGTGTAGAGGATTACAAATGATTTTTTTGCCACCTTTTGTGTTGACGACGGACAGGAACTACGTCGGACATGGACTGGAGCCATCGAGGAAACTTTTCACTCCTTTTGCTTGGACAAGGCGCAACACTTGTCCCTCCCATACCAAATAATTTTTTGTGTTAAAGTTTAGTGGTGAGGAAGTTGTTGATCCCTACATTTGTTGGGAAGAGGTATATCGTTTCTTCGACCATCGTTGGAGTTATTCCTAGACTCATCGCGAGGCATTGCCCTTCACTCAAATACCAAGAAGAAGATAAAATGCAAGATCAAGAATTATATAGCGTGAATTCTAAGCATACATCCAGATGGTAAAGAAGGGAGAAACCTTTCAATTTTTTCACAAACCCAATACCCAACACCTTACAAGAATATAAAGAGGACGAAAACCACTACAGTGATATGACAACACACACGCACAAAGTCTAAAATATCAACATACAATGGACAAAATATATAGAAAGAAAAGTGATAAACACACAATGGCAACATTATGATAAAATGTATTTTACAATAGGTGATGTGTGAATCAAGAAACTTTTTCGCACAATAGATGACAATAAGAGATTTAGAACTGTTAGAAGTCTTTTTAGAATAATAGACGAGAGGAGGATGAAAACTTTAGGTCAAGAGTCAAATTTCTAAGGAAAAGGAAATAGAAATCACAAATAGTGTCTTTCATACCTTAGAAAATAACGAAACTTTTTTCCTCACTTTTTGTTGTATGTAAATATCAAAAAAAACAATTAAAAATAATTTTGTCACTTTTTTTCCATTGAAATTTAAGTATACAATACTTAAAGAAATAATTTAGACAACATTTGCTTGAAATTGTCGTCGAAATTGAAAGTTCAAAGATGCAAAAGCTAGTCTCTTCAAGACATCTAATAAAATTGAAAGGTGAAAAAGGCAAAAAGAGCTTTCAAGAGAAAAAAAAAAAAAATCAAAAGTACGTAAGAACATGTATGTGAACAAGAAAAGGTGAGCAAGAGATAAGGAAGAAAAACATGAAATGGAAAATGTTATTTCTGAATTACTAAATCCTGACCATCGTCGATTCAAAGCAATGGTTGCTTCTTTACATAAATATCAATCCTTGTACTCTTTGATGGCAGAAGTGGGCCACTACTTCAAAGGCCCAGATCACATGTTCACAGTAGGCTGGGCCTCGGTTTAACGGGCCTTGTAGGCCTTGTAGGCCTTGTAGGCCCATCTTTCACAGCGTGAGGTGGATCCTTTTCTTAAAGTTTGGAAATGCGGAACACGTGGCAAGCAAAAATGAACGATTCATGGACGAAGGTTTTCAATCCCTTCAATAGTATGCTTAAAAAATTCTCATGGTTCAATAAGAATTTTATTTAATAATACGGCTTATTAAATTAACAGATTTGAGAATAATTTATTGAATAAATGATAAAACAATTATTAAATAGATGGATGGATACCTTTTTTTAAATTACATACATCAAAGAGGTTATTATAATTGACTTGAAGCTTGGATTTAAAATTTTAATATATAATATCACATATACAAAAAATAAACATAAAATATTATCAACAGCGAGAGTGAAAAATGATACACAAAATGAAGATGGTAACGAACATATGAAGGCTTCTTTCTTATTATATAGTTGCCTGTGTAGGTAGAGCGAAATATTATTCGTTGCTTGTATTATTTTTTATTTAGATGTATCAAATAATGTTTGTTACATTTAAAAAAATAATACGCTATACTTTAAAATTCATGTTAAGTGAAATATAATATTTTTAATTTCTTAGAACAATAGAACCTGTCCTTTCCTTTTCTTTTCATATTTTTACTTTACTTTACAAACAAATACCTCTCTAAATTCTACACCTTAATTTTTTTTTACTTTAATATTAAAAAAAAAAAAAAACATATCACATCAGATATACAGCTCAGATGCCTGGCATGAGCGGCATGGCAACACTTCCTTCCTTTTTCTTTTCTTTTTCTTTTTCTTGAGAATATCTCGTACCGACACTTGTGATGTCCGGCTCGGCGGCGGCGACGACGAGGTCGGCGGGGCGAATTCCCGGATCCACCGTCGGTTGTGAAGGTGAAGGGCGGGGCAACATCGTCCTTTCGATCTCAGTCGTCGGCTGGTAAAGTAAAAACGTCGGCCGTCTGCCCCCTGGCGGTGGTCGTCTGTCGCCGGTCAACAGCAGCTTCGCTACTTCCAATTACGACGGGGACCACTCACGCGCGCTGGCCTTTTTCGTCCGTTTCCTCCGGCAGGCGTGGGCTTGGGGACCTCCACAACTTTTGACCGAATTTTTTATCTTCCGATTCCGACGTTGACTTCGGTGGTTTGCGTACCAACTAATTAATTAATTGTTTTCCCTGATTCGTTTGGCTAAACAGAAATAACATATCACCTTTGAGAGGTTTTTAGCTAGAAATGTTTTTTATAAAAGGTTGGAATAAAATTAACCAACTTCAAATATAAAATCACAAGTAAAGGACAAAAGATACAAACAAAATAATAAGAAGTAAAACGGAAATTAGACATTAATATTAGCATCGGCAATATTCACCTAAACTTCTCAGACCTTGACGAGTGTTTTCCACAAGAGCATTATTAGTAGCAAGATCAATATTGTCATTAAAATTTACTGCTTTTTGGATTAAACACCGAGGGTTTTCTTCTCCTTCTTTTTTGCACTTTCCTTTATCTTCCACTCCTTTCTATTTTCTCTTGTTGAACTTGATATTTTCAACTTAACAAATATTAGAATTCTTTATTTTTTTTATTTATCTTAATCGTGGTTTCATAACTAATGATTTTAATACCTGACTTTGGTACATAAATCTATTTATTTTTAAAGGATTGATACATGCAAATAACAACAACAATAACAAGTCAAGTTACGTTACGTTACGTTGGATTAATTACAGAAATTTTTTCTTCCATATATTTCTTGATCAAATCATATGAATTTAATTTTTTTTCTCACAATTCTTAGCCAAATAGTTTTAGAACTTCCCTTATTTCCTCAATTTTTTCTACATTAATTCATTCTTCTATTCTAATTAATGCATGCAAAAGATAAACATTTAAAATAAAATAAAAAAAGAAATCTGGTGAAAGATTTTTCCTTAAAAATGTTAATTTACACCAAATATCCCTGAAAAAGTGCACCCAAAGTTTCTCGAGATGTCAATGGGGGAAATTAATATATAATTTATACGTGCCAACGAACGTATAAATTAATTAAGGTTTATTCCTAATATATGTTTGCTACCAAAGAAACGACATTGTGATTTCACAGGTCCCATTAGGGGACTATTTATTTAGACTCAGAATCTGAAGAAATTTGTCATTTCAAAAATGTACGAAGATTGCTTTTTTGTTTTTTGATCTTGGTATTCTTAGCTCAAAATAAAACATTTTTAAACTCATACACAGAAATAAGTTAGCTTAGTCCATATCTAGCTAAAGTTGATATTATAAGCATCCTCTCACATGAAAAAACACCATGCTTAATTAATTTCAATAATGTTTCGTAAAATCCATCACGTCAAAATATTTGTTTAAAATCTTACACACACAACGTCGCAATCTTAATCTCCACGATTCGAAGCAAACAAAGCTCAACTTTGGTGAATAATGGAACGTTAGATGGAATCCACTCCACCTGCATATATATATAGTACGTAGACCATTCGAAAGCCTTTTCTTTAAATAATATATTAATAATGATGTAAATTAATTGGTAAGACTTTTATTTTTTCTTGCTTAAGCAATCCACTCAAGTGGATTCGGTGACCTACCCATGCCGATTCCTTCTGGATCAATAATCTACTGGGTTTTATCAATTTGAAGGTGCACCAAAAACAGTAATTGAAAAATAAATAAATAAATAAATAGAAATGAGAAGTAGTCCACAAGCGTGTTGCTTTGGACGAACCTTGATTAGCAAGCAAGAAAAGTCAAAAATCCAAGGTGTGGGAAAGAAAAAGGTCAAAGAAATGCGTCAGACATTTGATTAAGAATACTTAGACTGACTTATTAAAATATATTAACATTTTTAAATAGTCATTAGCAAACGTCTTATTTATAGAATAGATTATTTTTTATACATTAGCTTCAATATTTTTTGTGGCTTAAAGTACAAATGCTGAATGGGAAAATTTGAATTGTAAGGTTTTTTAAAAGCATCAACTCTTATTTTCGAAAGTTAGATTATAAAACGATCGTTACCAAAGGATCCATCGCTAATTTTAAAATAAACTAAATCCATTGCAAACTTACATATGGAAAGATTAAATTATCCTCATTGTCAATGTATACATATTTTACCAGGACAAACGTAACAATAAAATATTAATCATAAAATATTAAATCCAACCTCGATCGTCACGAAACACTACGAACGATCACGATGAAATTCAAGCGCATATCAACCGTTGGATGAAACATCACTTTGACCGGAACCTTTAGACTTTAGTCCCACACATCTTCATGTATTTATATGTTATCTCCTCGGCTCCTCCTCACCCTCTTCCACTTCTTCCATGACCAACCACTACGGCTTGTTATTTACAAAAGAAAACCACTTGCTGCCACTACTTGGCTTGAGAGAAGAGTGAAGAGATATGGCTGTGGATCTGATGGGATACACCGAGATGGAAGAGGTGGCGTCCATCCAAGAGGCGGCGACAGCTGGGCTGAGGAGCATGGAGCATCTCATCTTCCAGCTCCACCATCATCACCTTCCTCGGCAGCAGAAGCCACAGAAGCAGCAGCTGGACTGCAGGGAGATTACCGACTTCACGGTGTCCAAGTTCAAGAAGATCATCTCCATCCTAGATAGAACCGGCCACGCCCGCTTTAGACGTGGTCCTTCTTCCTTCTCCTCCTCCTCCTCCTCCTCTTCTTCTTCGAGTCATAATAATCATCCCCACTCCGTTCCACCTCCTCCTCTTCTGCTGCCTACAACCCAGCTGGCGGCCCAGAAGCATGTCCTGACTCTAGACTTCACCAAGCCCTGCAAACAAGAGATCTCCAAGGACCGTGCCAATAACACCGCTAGCAAGAACAATAGCAGCCCCTTGGGTATCTCCCACCCCTTATCGTCCGCGAACTCGTCGTTCTTGTCCTCGATCACCAGTGATCCCAGTGTGTCCAACGGGAAGCTGGGATCTTCCCTTTTGCTCCCTCCAGTTGCCGCCGTTTCTGCTGGGAAGCCACCTTTGTCTTCCTCTTTTAAGAAACGGTGCCAGGGACAGCATGGCTACGCTCACTCTGACGTTGTCCCGGGAAGGCGCTGCCACTGCTCCAAAAAAAGGTGGGTACCTGTATTTCCAAAGACAAGCTAGCTAATGGCATCCTCTATTGCTGATCATGTATGTCGTATATGCTTGCGATCGTTGCAGGAAGAACAGAGTCAAGAGGGCGATCCGTGTTCCGGCCATAAGCCCGAAAGTGGCCGACATCCCGCCGGACGAGTACTCGTGGAGGAAGTACGGCCAGAAGCCCATCAAGGGTTCTCCATATCCGAGGTCAGTATACAGTCAGTGTTCACCCAAAAAGCTCTTCCTAAACGTGCGAATGATTTCGCATCTGAAATCATAAATCAAAACCAGATTTTGCTCGTTCGTTTGGTCGTCTGTCTGATCGATTGATTTTGTGATGGCAGGGGGTACTACAAGTGCAGCAGTCTCAGAGGGTGTCCGGCGAGGAAGCACGTAGAGAGGGCACCGGACGATCCGTCCATGCTCATCGTTACGTACGAAGGAGAGCACCGTCACGGCACTGATGGTGGTGGAGCACCGATGGTGTTTGAATCGTCGTCCTGAGGAACGAGGGGAGGAAGAAAGAGAGAAGTAACTGACGAATGGCCAGGAGGAAAGGAAAGGAAAAGAAAAAGATTCGGAGTCACAAAGGAACAGAATAGAATGGAATTGGAATGGATTCGGGAAAGCGAGAGGAAGAGACTTCCAAGGAGCAGAAAGAAAGCTTGCAGTGATATGAAATGCTAGAGTGGGCTTTGAGAAGCTTGCAGTGAAGAATTCTTGGAATTGGGTTTTACCACTGTTTGACAAGAAGAGACATTATCGTCAACTTTATCTCTGTTAATATATTTTACTTGTTCAAACAAAAATGCTGTGGTTTTGGTTCGAAATCATCATCTTGGCGGTTCTCGGAGTCCTTTCGTCGGTCTTCGGCATTCCGTCCCTTTCGTTTTTCCTTTTTGTTTCCCTTCTTTTCTCCTTCTTCCCCTCCACCAACAGATGGTGATGATGACGAGACTGAAGAATCCAACCCAACGAAGGTAGTGATCTCCATGTTCGACAAGTCAAGTTTTCTTCCACTCTCGCGTATTTTTTAAAATTAAAAAAAGAAGAAGAAGCAAAAAAGACAAAAGAGTAATTCGAAGCGTGAATAGGATGGACCAGTGCCGGTGGTGGTTGGCGGGACCCCAGGACCACTTCTAGGTCAAAGGACATGGGTCATTCGTCGGACCCACACGTATGTCACGCCGTAGTTGTCTTCGTTGACCCTCGAATATAATAACAACCAACCACTTCAGTATATTGCTATTAAATCGAGGTGGTTGGCTGATCCTCGGGGCGTTGGATTCGCTCCGAAGGGAAGAGACCGACCTTGTATGCACTGGGCCTGAGGTGGTTGAGGCGATGAAGGGCGGTTTGGACTTGGGAGGGTGGTGGTTGCTTGCCTTAAATGGAGTGGTTGTCTTGATGGAGAGACGATGCCAACGCCCTGTAATATTGATTAAGGGTTTTCCCTTGATAATAAGATAAACAAAACAAAAAAAAAAATTAATTGCAACCACAAGTTTGAATAATCCATACTTTTGTGAAGTTCAATGGCGAAATGGAGACAAACCTACAAGTCAGACTGCGTAGTCGTCTCATTTCTACGACAGATCAGCAAACAATGGCATCTGTGCGGACGCATTGACCCACAAGCTTACCAATAATTCAGTGTCACGTGAAGTATACGAAGACTTGTCAAACAATTATCACTATATTTACAATGTTGAAAAAATTCTAACCTTGTACAAGAGAATAAACGACTTCTCAATCACGGTGAGTCTTCACTCTCCATGGAAAACGAGAGGACCAGGATCTGGGGTTAGAAAGTGAGGCGGCAGGTCCCGTCACAGCACGAAAAGGAGACTTATAGTATGCCCAGAGTTTTACAGACGTTGCAAACATATCACGTGCTGGAACAATAACAAAATATCAAAAGTCATGAATAAATAAATAAAGTGTGTTGAAACAAAGTTTCACGTCGATATGAAATACGGAGAATTTGATCTTTTATTCAAAGGACGACAAAAATAGGTCAGATGATTGCTTCCATTTCAACTTGTCTATGATCTGCCCTTTGGATTTGCGTGTGTTCCACATATTGCTTTCCTCCCAAGTTAGTTAAAGGTGAAAGCAACTCGTAGGATTTTGAGGGTTTTCTTTTTCACAAGTGTTAATTGGATCGAGCTTAAATGTGTCGACCAAGTCTGATATGATTTAAGAAATTCAATTTACCATTATTCTCCAAAATGATATATTATTTTCTAAAACAGTATACTGATTATCAAAATCGGTATACCATTTTGGAAAATAATATATCGATTTTGATAATCCAACAAGTTTTCCAAAATGTCTACAATTATTATTATTATTATTATTTTTCCAATCAAAGTTAAATCACGAACTATGCTCGGGTCGCATTCTTTGATACATGACCCTACCCACAGTATAACACTGCGTTCAAAATGGGCCGGGCCATGTCGGCCCAGCCTCTCTACATTACCGCATTTCTTTATAGATATTGTAGTGATTATCATTGTCTGTCTATGTTCTGGGCACGACAAATGGATAAATTCATTTTCTTGTTCATTCTGGCAACGAACATGAGGTATTCCATGAAAGACAATTCTACTTTACATATTTTTGCTTTTGATTTGAAGATACATTCGACTTCAAATTCTGAGAATTTATTTTAAGGCTTCTTCGGATTTGTTTGTGTCACGTTATAAAAATGCAAATATTGAAGAAATAAAAAATCGAAAAAGATAGAAATCAAAATATCAAGAAATAGAAAAAAATAGAAAGTGAGAAAATTATGTAGTTTAAGGACTTGATAAATAATTTAAACATTAATATTAATATTATTGACCTCATAATAAATTATAAATTATTTATATTTAAACTGATTATAATATGATAATAATCATATAATTAATAAACGTAATTATTAATATATAATAAATATGATATAGATATCAACATAATTATGATAAATTGAAATATAATAATTGCAATAATAATAAAAAATAAATTATAGCGTATATAATTATAACGTATATAAATAATGATACACTACTTTATAATTATTAATCATAAATATTGACATATACTATATTACTTTATATAAATTATAAATATTTATATATAGCATATAATATTTAAATACTATAATGCTATTTATTATATATTAACATATATAAAGTAATCTTTGGTGTTTTTTGACTTCTTTAATGATTTGAAATTATTTTTTTTACACCTTAGAAAGTTGAGAATTTACTTTTAAAATGTTAAAAAAACTTTTCAGTTCTTGACTTATCTGATAGTACAAATCTCTCTTTTTCTCAAACATTAATTAAATAAAATTTGTTTAAATTTTAAAGAGAAAATGTAGAATTTAAAAAACCTACAAATAAAATTATAAATATCAAAAATATGGATTTTTCTTTTACTTTCTGCTTTGACTTTAGATTCAAAGCAGGATTTGTACAACAAGCCTATTTCTTTAGTCCCTATTCTTTTTCTCTTGTTTGTCGAAGAAGAAGACAGAATGGAATTATAATCATGTAGTAAAAAGGTATAAGATGAAATACAATATTTTGTCGTAAGGAAACAATGAGACTAATCAATAGATTTCTCACGGTTTATATATATATATATATATATATATATATATGCTAGTATAATGTTATCCACAATGCACAAAACAAAATAAAAACCTTAATGCTATTGAGTGAAACGTGACAATTACTTCTTAATTTTACAATACCGAGGTTTAACAATAATAATTATAAACTAAAAATTAGCAAGAATCCAAAGATAAGGTAACAGGAAAAACGGAAGATTTTGAAAGAATGAAGGTTTTCTAGTTCAGTCGAATCTTTCCATTTAAAAAAAAAAAAAATCTATTTTCAATTATTTTTATGATATTTATGCAAAAATCCCTTGTTTGGCAACCCGGTCCGGTTTCTCTGTTTTCGGTGACTCGTGTGTTCTGCTTGTTTTCCCATTTCGGTCTGCCGTTTCGTCTTCCTTTCTCTGTATTGCACCAAAATATCAGAACTAGGGTTTTTGTTTCACCCTTGATCTCTGCCCAAAAATGATGGAAGAAGACAGCAGAAAGGTATTTTCCTCCCATACAATTCACTGCCATCCTTTTTTCCTCTCTTATTCCTTCCAACGATCTCCAAGCTGTATTTGTTCCTTGGCATAGCTTTTCATAACACGTTCGATATTTTCCTGAGAAATTGAAATTTACTTGGATCGATCTCATATGGTTTGGTGTGCAGGCGTACTTGGAGCTCCAAGCTCGCATGATCGAAGCCGCTGGCACATTGAAGCAGGTAGTTACGGGAAATCGTCCTTTTGTAATTAAAGAATCTAACTCAATAGGGAAAATACGTTGTTTTTCCTCTTGCAAATTTGAGGACGGTTGGAGTTTGCCAGTTGCTTTCAGCATATCGTGGTCTGAGTTTCTGCTTTACATCTTATAGGTGCAAAATCAGATGCGTAATAAAGAAGGTGAGAAGAAAAGGGCGTATCTGACACTGGAGGAGTTGCGGCAATTACCGGATGACACGAACACATATAAGTCTGTCGGTATGCCAGTGTTATTTCTGATATGAAAGTTTCTGTCTTTTTTGTATTGTCGAGTCTTACTCCAAAAATTAAGTCTTCGGGCATGACCTGCAATCTTGAACTAGAACTGCGATGTGAAAGTTAAATTGGAAATATACCTGTACTGCAAATGCAGAATGATTCATCACATTCATGTTTCACGCTTCTGGTTGGCAGTGGTAAGATTACGCACTTATCAACTAGAAGTCTGCATCGGTACAAATGTCCGATTAGTGCAGGAAGTTCCTTACATTGCTATTTGTGGAATTTGATCCACATTAGAAGAAATGAAACCAGATGACAATAAAAAAAAATTGTGGAGTCACATGATTCCTCAATCAACCTTTTTCTTTTTGAAAAGAATTCCCTAGTGAAATTTAACAGTATGATTTGCAATTTCAGGACCACTATTTTTACTATTTTAGTATTGGAAACATCATGATGTCTTAACCTTTTTCAGCTGAGGTACCAAAAATAATCAATAATGTTAATGCATGTCTACGTGAAAGAAATTTGAAGGATCTGTATATATGTTGCCTTGTCTTCACAAACAATGCATGTTCAATATAAGAATTCCATAAATAAGTAATTTCAGCCAATATGAACGTATTGATTCCTGGTAAATAGATGGTTTTACCTAATATTATTCCCTGTCATAAAAATGTTAAAGTAGACTTTATTGTAGAATTATATTATTTCCTTGATCATGCCTATCTGTACTTGTTTTAACAATCTATAATGTTGATTTCGTGTGATTCAAATTGTTATGCAGCATCTCAGTTTTTCTTTTCCTGGTATGCTGATGTTCTTGGTCTGTTGACAATAGTTTTGGAATTTTGGATGATGAGATCAGAACCTAATCATCTATATTATTGGAACAGAACTGCTTTTGTAAAACTTGAACTGCTCATGATTTAGTTTTGTCCAACTGGTACTGCTAGAGGTGCAATACAGATCTGGATATCTAGATAGAATTTGTCTGTATTCAAATATTTTTGAATATAGTTTTAATTTTTCATGCTTGAAATATGTCCTTACTTGTATTCAGAAAATGAAAACAAATATGACTATGGTAAAGAATACACAATAACAGCAATGACAACGACAACAACATTTAATACTTTAAACCCAATATGCAGGCTTTGTCACATAAATCCTTTACTTTTAGTTATTTCTGTCCATCATTAAGTATTCTGTTAAATTATGCTAATTTAATTTTTTTTCCATAATTACTAATTAAGTCAAATTTGATTTTATTCTACCTGTTTTAGCTTGTACATAATTAATTTTCATTTATTTACAGGCATATCTGTAGGCCTTCTACGGGTATGAACAAACCATTTAAGATGATTTTACCTTATTTTATCCTTAATTAGTGCCACTCCTACATTTTGGATGAATTTAAGCTTATCTTTTATTGTGTTGCTACTCATCTATCTCAACATTCACATATCTGTTATACTAACTTTTTGCATATGTTAATGTTTAACAGCTTAACATTATGTATTATAAATTATAGTCAAGCATATATATTTTCTTGAGAATTTTATTTTTTATTTTAGTGACATTCTTTTATCACATAGTACTCAAGATGTAGTACACTTTGTTCAAATTATTTTAATTCTGTGCAGTGTGCACAACATCTTCTTTAATTTCTCTATTATTACTTATCAGAGATCTTAAATATCTAAAATTCTCATTTTTAGGGGATCTCCTAGCTTCAAATTTTATGCTTTCATCATTATTCTTATAAATGATAACCTTACACTATGTATTCAGCCTTTAATCTACTTACATATAGTTTAGGAAAAAGTTCCAACTCCAAATTCTTATTAAGTCTTCTCTTTCCAACTCTTGTGTGGGGATGTCTGTAGCTCAGATTGCCAATGTAAAAGTTGATCATGTTTGGAAAGCAACCTCCATTGACTCCTACTCTTGCGTCCAACAGTTCATAAAAATGCCCTTGGAAGTTCTCTCGTTTGTTCTTTAGATTACTGCTTCTCACATTAATGGTTTACAAGAACATTCTCTCTCCAAATCTTGTTGATTCATGTCGTGAAATGGATTCTTGAAATTCATCTTGGTAATGAAGATCTATTCTATTTATGGAGATTGAGTCAAAGAGCCTAGATTTTAGGTTCCCAAATCAGCCCATAGTCTAAATTCTTTGGATTCTAAGATATCTCATATGGTTTTAATTTAGAACCAATTCCTAGTTTACTCTCATCAAGTACAACTCTATTATCAATAAATAGCATACGCTAAAGTATTTTATTTGAATTTTTTACCACTTCATCTTTAATCAAGATAAATAGGTAAGGACTTTTAGATGATTGTTGATGTGAACCTATATCGGTTGAAAATTCTTTTGTCTTGCTTATGGTTTTAATATTAGGCATTACTTTCTTTTACATATCTTTGACAATGTTAGTATAATCAATGTGTACTCCTTTTCTTTTTGATAACCACCACAATAAATATCTAGGTACTCTATCACAAGTGTTTTCTAATATTCTAAATCCATGAACACCATGTTGTGGTTCTTTTTTTTTTCAACTTTAAATTTTCAATTAGTTGTTTAAGTTATTATTGATGTAAACTAGTATAAATCTTGTGAAGAGATGAGATGTTGGAAGAATTAATTTATTTCATTGACTAATAAGAGACCTCTGTAAATAGAGGTTACAAATGATAACAAATATATGACAAATAATATGTACTAATCCTAAGAACTATATTAAGGATCCAATTTATTCATATACTTAAAAAAGTTTAAATTGATTCTCCATGATTACAGTTTCATACCTTAATCTTTGTTTAATTACCCTTTCCTAAAATTTCATTGTATGACTCATTATTTTAATACCTTGATATACAATTATGTATGTCACCTTTATTCTTAAATATAGATATTAAAGTGTCCTTTCTTCTTTCTCTTTTAAATTATATTATAATTAATTATTTAGTCCAAACTTCACATGTATTTCTAAACCTTGATAGGAATACCATTTTTTTTTCTTAATGCTTCCTTAACCTCAAAGTACTAACTCTATTAAAATAATTATATTTTTTGTGTGTCTACAGAAATTTAGCATATAAGAATTTTCTATGATAGTTTCATTAAAATGTTTCTCGAAGTATAGATCAATTTCCTTATCAAAAATTTAGAAGCTCAAATTTTCTAGATCTAGAGAATTGATAAAAAAATTTTGTTTCAATTACATACAATATACTTCAAAAAATATTTTAAATTTGTATTCATCAATTAAAAACAAGTTCTTAAAAAAATCCAAATATAAATATACTTGCATATAATCTTCACAGTTATCAATTTAATTAGATAAAACAAATTTATTTCAATTACATACAATATACTTAAAAAATATTTTGAATTTGTATTCATCAATTAAGAGCAAGTCCTTAAACATAACTATATAACTGGCACAACTAAAGATTTAAATAATAAAGTATTAAAACAGTAAAAAAATGTCAGTGACAACAACACAAAAAGTAAAATCCAAAAATGAAATGTCAAAAAATGGGAAAATGACATTTTCTTAAACTATTTTCCCATTTTCCATTAGGATAAGAACATTTAAATGACTATTTTTTCCCTTTTTCTTCAACAATGGTTGCTTTTTCTTGTGATATTGAATAGGTATCATGATTGTAATAAACTAATATTCTTTTGTTTTAGCCTTAACATAAATGAAAAAATTATATATTATAAAAATGAGATTCAATAATAAATACCTGTTCAGTCCACATGACCACACCTCATCTTTGGACTTGATAATATAGATGCTAAAGCAAATACAGACTCTTTTTTAGTGTTCATTGTATTCATTGTTATTGCTATTTGACACTATTATTACATGGTTCACTTCTTATTTAATGTTTGTACTTTGAAATGATCTCTATTTAGTTATTTTTTATGCTATTTAATTGTTATTTTTCTGTAGATTACTTTTTTATTTGTGTTCAGGATCTTCAGGTTAGATTCTTTTTATAAAAATACTCAAATATTTCAGAAAATACTTTTAATTGTGTGGTTAAAAATTTAGTATATTACTGATTTTTTTATAGGTGCAGTTAGTATATTGCACATAATTATAAATTTGTACATACTTGTAGATATACAAAAGATTAAATAAACTATATAAAAAAATAAAAAAAATCTGCCCAAGGCATCCTGGCTCACCACCTGGGTGCCTTGATAATATCACCATCAATGATTCCCAAGCCAATGTATCCTCATTGATGTAACCTAGACCTACATGTGCCTGTCGTTGGCACCCATGTGTGCATGTTCCTGCCATACTAGACATGCACATGTTTGTTGACACTTGATTGGATCCAGGCCAGCAGATCCCCATTGACATCAACCAATCCTAGTCCCTAATGTCATAACACTGATGTCCCCGTCAATGCCAGTTTCTGCATGCCTAGATGTCCCATTTGTGTTTTAGTTGTGGAAAAAGAGGTTGGTTTTTGGTTTGATGGATGGTAAATGAAAGG
The DNA here is from genome assembly GCA_036874045.1 of Cymodocea nodosa. Lineage (NCBI taxonomy): Eukaryota > Viridiplantae > Streptophyta > Magnoliopsida > Alismatales > Cymodoceaceae > Cymodocea > Cymodocea nodosa. The sequence goes on along the minus strand of CM072339.1, from coordinate 18,761,706 downwards.
CATTAGTGAACAAGTTTCCTACATGTGAGGGCTTGTTGGTTTTTAGGTTTAGAGGTTTGTAGGAATATATAGGGTTATTCTATTTTGGATTGAAAGGGAATGAAGTAACTTTGTTCTAGAGTTTAAGTGTGGGAACTTTGTTATAGAGTTTCAATGTGAGGAATAATGAACATTTGTAATACAATTATTTTATTAATCAGTAATTGTAATTGTTAGATATTGTTTCTTAATAAACTAACATTTTATCATATATGCTATTTTGTAAAATAAAATTGGTAATGTTTCTTATTGTTATATAAGGATTATTCTTTTAGTAACATTATCAAATTTTTGATTAATACTTGGTTAATATGGATCATGATTATTATTTTCAGTAATACTGAAATTTTTATGCTAATTTATATATCATGAGAGAAGAGTGTTATGAATTTGTAAGATGGTATCATTGCTATTCAAAATTACCATATTCATTTGAAACAAAAGTAACAAATCTCTTAATATACATGCATTGGTAACTACAATGGGAAGTAAGAGAAGTTGACATGTCATTTCTTTGAGTTTAAATCAAAGATAACTAACTTTCCTTTCAATTTCAAATTTCAAAATCAAAATATTGTAAATTTCCTTATTCAACAATCTTAATTAGCACCAATCATGTTTGAAATCTGACCTAGATCTCGTTTAAAAACAAAGTGAATACTTTCTAAAATGTAAATAGAAAAGGAAAATAAAGTACAAAATTATTAACAGAGTAATTTGATGCAATAGGCAATTAGTTGATCCTTGAAAACTGGGAAATGATAGCTGCCAGATTTGAATCAGAACTAAAGAATACCATTTCTGTTTTTTGACACTCATATTTACACATTGATTTTCATAATTTAAACATTGATTATTAGATGGTTATCTAATGCTTTGTGGGAATATGCAACTAAACTTTAACATGAAGACAAAAAATATCATCTCCGAATGCTCCCATTTATTTACCAAAAAAATCATCTCCAATTCATGTAATTATTTTAGCTAAACTATGTGTAGCAGTGAATTTGTGACTTACATGTAGGGGTGGGGGTGCAAGGGAAAGAGAAAATCCTTGGATAGTGAAGGTGAGTCCAAAAGCTGGATATGTTGGGGATGTTGGGAAACCAACTAGTAAAGAGGCTAAGGACCAGCTGCTTTGGCCAATTTGCATCATTGTGTAGTGAACCATTGGATGCTCCTACACATATATCATGGTGTGGTCAACACCGTTAAAATAATCATGGCTTGGTTGATCATATGATATGCTTCTTTTATAATCCTTGAGCTTTTTTTTAATTTTTTGCAAGCTTACCATCTTGTAGGTGTTGTCCTTATTCGTTCTTCGAACCTCATCATAGAGCTCATTGAAACTGTTGGAGTATTAAATGGATCACTTAGTGTTGTAATGGGTAAATAGATCTTGCAAGATCCATTTACCATTCTCTATTTAATATAAGTAGTGTTAGGGATTATTTTTCCCAACACATCTTTTTCCCTACAACAAACTTTTCCCTACAACAAACTTGGTATCAGAGCGACACACGCATGCTCGCCGTGGTTCGTCTGCACCTGCAAGCCTGAACACCGCCATCCATTGCGATCTAGTCTGCACACGACCACCGCGTTCCAGTGCGTGGTTTGTGCATGCCCATCGCGGTCCGTACTCGCGCATGCCTATTGTGGCCCGTCACGGTTCGCACACGCTTGTCGTGACTCGTTGAGGCCATCCACCGCAGTCTAGTCCGTGCTCGACCACCACGTTCCAATGTGTGGTACGTCGCAGCTGTCCACCGCGGTCCAGTTCGTGTTTGACCACCGCGTTCTAGACTTCCCGCGGGATTCAAGGTGAAGGAGAAGTTATCTGGTGGCGAGAGAAAAAACCTTTCGTTGATCCACAGATGCAAGAGAAGAATGCAAAGGGAGTACCCAATGAGATGATAATCCACCAAATCTATGTAGGAGAATCAGAAGTTGGAATCCACCGTTGCATACATTAGAATAACTTTCAAGTTTGATCCAGTGGCAGACCGCCTTTCAACCTGGTTCTTCAAAACAATCAATAGAAAATCACTATTTGTTTCAGCCGTTTGATCCCCTGAGGACGCACCTCCTTAGTTCGGTGCCAGGCTTCCGACGCCTGAGTTGGTTGGACCTCACTGGAAATCTCCAGTCTTCATTTGGTCTGCTATAGTATGGCCAGGTATGATTCCTTTCCCTGCAAGTTGTGTGTTACTGGAGTTAAATTGAATGATAACAACTATCATCAGTGAGCTCCAACCTTTGAGACATTTGTAGTCTCACAAATGAAGGAACATCATCTCTTTGATGAACCATCAGATGTCAAGGCTGAGAACTATGTTGCTTGGAGGGCTGCAGATGCTGCAGTAGTTTCCTGGTTGCTGAATAGTGTAGAGGACAACATCCATCGGAGTTATGTGCTGGTCTGACTGGCGAGTCGTATATGATCCAGTTTTCAAGCTATGTATGGCAATGAACATAATGTTTCCCGTGTATGTGAGTTATGGGAAAATGTATTCAATGACAAACAAGGCCTGCAGGAGACCCCTCATGCTTTCTTTAACAGACTCAAAGGGTTGAAGGAGGAAATCGAAGTATATCAACCTCCTAGTGGAGATATTGCTACACAAAGAAGGTATAAGGAGGAAATCTTTGTGGCTCGGTTGCTGGCTGGATTGCAACCAACCTTCGCCAATCAGATTTGAGGACAGATGCTTGCTGTTGATGCTCTTCCCTCCTTCCAACAGACCTTTAATAAGGTCCTAAGAGTCTATACAGCCATTGTTGGGGTGCCACAGACTGACCAGCAGTCCGGTTTAGAAGGATCAGCACTTGCTGTGCAGGTTGGCAGCACGAGATGGGGTTGGAATCGTGCAAGACAGGTTAGACAGACCTAATTTTCTACAGGACAGGTCTCTAGGGGGCAAGGAAAACAGGCCAATAGGGCCCCTCGACAGCCTTGCATTCATTGTGGACGTAAAAACCATCCATCCGACAAATGCTGGGACAAGTTCGGGTGGCCTCCAGCACTACCGGCCTTGGCTCATGTTGTGACGGTCTCCTTAGAGTCTGCCACTCCATCTCCTAGGACCGTCTCTCAGGAGGAAATCAAGATCTCTCAAGCAAAGTATGAGGAGCTTATGATCTATAGGGCACAACAGGCAAGTGAGGCCATGGCCAACCATGTTATCTCCTCAGGTAATTCTACCACCTCAACATCTGATTCAAACAATGTGTGGGTTATCGACTCCGGAGCATCTAACCATATTGCAGGAGATTCCTCCTTGTTTACTCGCCTTACTGAGCTTCCTAGCATCTCCTCTGTTGTTTTAGCCGATGGTCGTAGTTACTCTGTTACTGGTGAAGGCACTACACCCATCAATTCTGATATCACCCTTGATCGCATTCTTCTTGTACCTGAATTTCTCGTTAATTTACTTTCCATAAGCAAAATTGTCAAACAATTCTTCTGCTTTGTTACATTCTTTCCCTTTCATTGCACCTTTCAGGATTTGCAGATGGGGAGGAGGATTGGTGTGGGTCATGATGTTTATGTTCTTGCACGCGACGAGATTCCTCGGGGATTGGTAGTCGCTTGCAGTTCGACTACTTCTGCTATCTTATGGCACAAGCGTTTAGGGCATCCGTCTCATCAGAAACTTCGTGCTACTTTGCCCTGGGTGTCTCTTGAGTCCTTTCAGTGTGGGTCCTGTATCCTTGGGAAACATGTGCGTAGCACATTTCTCACTCGTAAGTTGGTGTCGGCTCCCAAGCCTTTTGATGTTATTCACTATGATGTCTGGGGACCCACACAGGTCACATCTGTTTCTGGTTTTAAATATTATATTGTCTTTGTTGATGATTTTTCTCGTACCAGTTGGCTTTATTTAATGAAAAATCGTTCTTCTGTGGTTGATATCATCACTACCTTTATGAATGAAATTCAAACTTAGCATGGTCTTACTCCCAAAATTTTTTGGACTGACAACGCGCTTGTATTCACTCAAGAGATCATATCTTCCCTCTGTGCTTCTTGAGGCATTCTCCATCAGACCACCTGTGCTCATACCTCCTAGCAGAATGGGGTTGTTGAGCGAAAACATCGTCATATTTTGGATGTTGCTCGATCTCTCATGGTTGCTATGAACGTGCCCCGCATCTTCTGGTCGGAAGCCGTCTCTACCGTAGTCTACTTAATCAACCGCCTTCCCTCCACTCCTTTAGGGGGTGCCATTCCCTTTGGACGGCTCTTTCCTGGTCGGGAGTCTTTTCCCCTTTAGCTTAGAGTTTTTGGGTGTACAGCGTTTGTCAAGAATCTCTCCCCTGGTCTTGATAAGCTAGCATCTCGCTCTGTTAGATGTGTCTTTCTTTGGTATCCTCGTCATCAAAAAGGCTACTGCTGCTATCATCCTCCCTCACGTCGTTATCTTGTCTCTGCTGATGTGCAGTTTCTGGAGGATGTTCTCTTCTTTGACCCTCCCTCATCTGGTCTCGTAGAGTCTAGTGTGGAGCTTAGTGATATCACCTCATCAGTTTCTTCACTGCCTTACCCTGAGCTTCCTTCAGCTGTCTCCCATTACTGACGTACAGGTTACTGACCCCCCCTCCTCTGAGGTATCTTCGTTTGCACAGACGTATTATCGCCGCCCACGTGCTCCTGTGACATCATCACCTTTGGCTCCCACGTCTGCAGATAATCTTCTTATTGCGCTTCGGAAAGGTACCCGTTCTTGTACACTTCATCCTATTGCTCCTTTTGTCTCTCATGACCCTTATTCTCTTGCGGTTGTCTTCGAGTCTTTACCTACTCATTATTTGGATGCACTTACCCTTCCACCATGGAAGCAAGCCATGGATGTTGAGATGCATGCATTACTTGGACGAGGGACATGGGAGCTTGTGGATCGTCTTTGCCATTCGCCCGTAGTGAGTTGCAGATGGGTGTTCTACAAATTCCGACCAGATGGGTTCGTAGAGCGTCACAATGCTAGATTGGTGGCTTGTGGTTTTTCTCAGACGTATGGGATTGACTACAGTGACACCTTCTCTCCAGTTGCTCGGCTCAATTCCATTAGTATGCTGTTATCCTTGGGTGTCAATCGGTCCTGGTCGCTTACTCAACTTGATGTTCACAATACCTTCCTTTATGGTGACCTACAGGAGGAGGTTTTCATGGAGCAACCTCCTGGGTTTGTTGCTCAAGGGGAGACGAACAAGATATGTCACCTGAAAAAGGCGATATATGGACTAAAACAGAGCCTTCGGGCGTGGTTTGCCAAGCTTAGCACTGTGCTTCTTTCTCAGGGATTCAACAAGTGTGTTGTAGATAGCTCTGTTTTCATGAAGTGTAGCTCACAAGGCATTGTGATACTTGCCGCTTATGTGGATGACATTCTGCTTACCAGTGATGACAAGGCTGGCATCACTTGCACCAAGGAGGAGCTGAGAAAGGTATTTACCCTTCGTGACATGGGACACCCACGTTTCTTCCTAGGTATAGAGTTCTCCTATGCCAAGAATAGGATTGCTTTATCTTAAAGGAAATACGTGCTGGACATACTCAAGGAGACAGGAATGTTGGGTTGCAAACCTGCTACAACTCCTATGGAACAGAATCCAGGTTTTTGGGATACTCATACAGATCTTCTAGAATATGTCACTCGATATAGGTGACTGATTGGCAAGTTAATTCACCTGACAGTTACCAAGCCCGACATTTCCTTTGCAGTTGGTCTCCTTAGTTAATTCTTGCAACATCCTCGATAGGTGCATTAGCAAGGAGCGCTTTGAGTTCTAGCCTATATTAAAAGATATCCAGGAAAGGATCTAATCTACTCAAACAACCATCATCTAGAGCTGATTGCATACTCAGACGCTAGTTATGCAGGAGATAGAGGTAACAGGAAATCCACAGACAGCTATTACACATTCTTTGGAGGCAATCTTGTCACGTGGCGCAACAAGAAGCAGAATGTTATATCTACATCCAGTGTAGAATCAGAATACAGAGGCATGACTCATGCAGGAAAGGAAGTAGTATGGATCAAGAATTTTTTAGACCAGCTTGGAGTAAAGCTTTCAACTCTAATATCGCTCTTTTGTGACAACCAAGCTGTCATATACATAGCAAGCAATGAGATTTTCCATGAGCGTACAAAACACATAGAGGTGGACTGTCACTATATCCGTCAACTACTGCTAATGGGAGTAATCTCTACACCTTATACCAAGTCCTCAGATCAGCTTGCTGATATTTTCACTAAGCCTCTTAGTGTTGGTCCTTTTAATGATCTCTGTAACAAGCTTGGAGTGTTGAACTTGTTCTCTCCAGCTTGAGGGGGGAGTGTTGGAGTATTAAATGGATCACTTAGTGTTGTAATGGGTAAATGGATCTTGCAAGATCCATTTACCATTCTCTATTTAATATAAGGAGTGTTAGGGATTATTTTTCCTAACACATCTTTTTCCCTACAACAAATTGAAACATTTGCTCACTACCACCAACATTAAAAGGACGGGGCTCTTGTTATGGGCTAGCCAATTTGTTAGGATGTTAAAGGTCTTTCCATGTGTGTGATGCAACTCCAAAGAAGTTTTATATTTAGTGTTGCCACGTGCTGTATAAATTGTTGCTTTGAGGTTAAGGCTCAATGCAGAGCATAACTGCAAAGGAGGCAACAAGATATGAAGATACAGGGTTTAATGAAGATTTTTTTACAAAAAATATTACATAGATATCGATAGTATTTGTATTTTAAATCAGTAATGCTAACAATTTCTCAGATATTATTTCTTATTCTATATGATTAAATCAGTAAAATTAAATCACCGATGACCATTATTATTATGTTTTTCTAGCAACGCTAGATGAAGCTCTGAAACTCTATTTATTGTCAAAAACTATGCTAACATATTTTTTAATATTAAATCTGTATAAAATACAAAAGATTTAGTAATACATTATTGATATTAAATGAGACAAACTTAATGAAACTATTTTAAAAATATGCCGTGTAAATTTAAAACAAGAGAATGATTTTTTTTTTTTAAATGACAAGCAGGGACCACATTTATATACCATATTTATACGTAATTAAACAAATTTGAAAAAAATTCGTCCTAAAAAACCATTAATGGAATCTAGATATTTTTGTACATAACTATGGATGAATGATTGCTTTTGTTGATAACTATTGGATTATGATCAAAATTTCAAATCAATCTTCCCTTCTATTCGGGGTGATGTATCTGAGCTAGGATGTGTATGCATACATATACACCTAAAAATTTAGATTCAACCATCTGGGCGTCTGCCTCAGGCCACCAATGTGGTGCCTTGGCATCATGATAAGTGTGTTCGTCAATGCCCTCAACCAAAGGATCTTTAGACCATATTCTGTTTCTTGTCTATTAAAAAAGAGTTTTATCAAATAGTTGACCAATGTTTAATCAGCATCCCTTTTTTTATGTTGTTGCAGGTAAACTGTGCGTATTCAATTCTGCCCTCCAATCTCAGGAACATTCCATTTTATGTTGCATTGCGTTATCCTAGTTGCCTTAGTATTCTCGTTTTTCATGGCTGCATATTTGTCAGGTTTATTTTGGAAACAAAGTCGGTCTTGATGAATGAACAGCAGCAGAAGCTCAAGGACTGTGAATCTGCATTATCTTCATTGCAGGTGCATCCTTATTCTCTCACTCTCTCTCTCTCTCTCTCTCTCTCATGCTTCCTAATCTCTTCTGTGTCATTTAAAGTCATACTCCCTTTTACTGTCAGACGTCTAGGGAGTATTTGGAGAAGCAGTTGGCAGAGGTGGAGGGCAATATTAGAGAGTTGATACAGCAAAATCCTAGTATTGCACGAGAGATACTATCGATGACTGTTTGATTGATGTTATCAAGAGGTTATTAATTGCTCACACTCTATTTTTTCTTTTGAAAGTGTCGCACTTTATTTTTACATGTCTAAATTAAAGTCACAATTGGAAACAGTTTACTTATAAATGACGTTTCCTTTGATGTTATTGGTATTTCTTCGATATGTTTAGATCGTCAACTTCCATTTCTTTGTAACTTCAGCTAAAACATGTGTTTCTTGGGGCTTTCAAAAAAAAAGATTTTGAAAATTGTTGATTTTATTGGGCATTAAACCTTAATTTCTTTTCTTGTGAAGTACTTATTAAACAAGGGAAGACTACCTATGTTGATGACTACTTAGAAAAAGTTATTGTCAATATCTTCGAGTTACAAAGGTTCTCAAGTGTCTACTCTCTACAAGAATATCCTCCTATATGCATCTTTTATCTTTTTAATCTTACTTTTAAATTTTAAATTTAATTATCTTATTGTTAATTTAAAGGATAATCTACTATGTGCTATAGTTTCATTTCATTTACTTTACATTCATTGTTAATTTTTTATTTGAAAAATCATGATTGAAATTTAGGTAGGGTTTGTGTACTTGGAATTAGATGGAAATAAATTTGAATTCCATCCAATTCCAAATAAAGAGTGTTTGTACGTTTAGAATTTCAATTTCTGAAAGAAATGAAATTCTGGATTACAATATAAACACTAGGATGTAAATTCTCATCTAGGGAGATGTGAAATTGAATTCTATTTCGAAAAATTCTTGTATGTTCTTCAATTATTAATAAATGAAATATGAACATTTAATAATATAATTATATAACATGTCAATTGATTATTGTAATAAATTTACTAATTAATTATATTTTTATTAATTACTTAAATTATTTAATTAAATAATTACTTAAAAATTTATAAATATATAATTTTAATTTTATCAAATTCCATACTATACATAAATATTTGAATTTTAATTTTTATCGAATTCCTAAATATGCATAAACATCTGTACTTTAAATTCTATTTTTGTCTAATTTTATAAAATTTCAATTTTGTTAGAATTCCAATTCTACAAAATTTCAATTTTAAGTGTACAAATAGATCTTTAATGTGTGTTCATTTAGATAACTACTGACAAAACTAATATGATAACCTTTTCTTTTATATGTTTAGTTGTAGAAAATGGCACATTTGAATTGTAGGAACTTACAAGGAATTTGGGCTCATTTTTAAAAAGGTAAATAACGAGTTTGCAAGGCTTCCTAAAATGGGAGCTAATAGGTTTTTACTTAAAAGGCAAGAATCATGAGATTTTGACAAGGATATAAAGTGTAATTTATCAAAACTTTCATTCAAGACTTGGATTGACTATTGTTCTAAAAAATGGCTCTTTCATGGTGGACAATTGTTCCAATGTTATTGGAAGTCATGATTCAAAGTTATGATGCCCTACATGCAGCAAGAAACTTATACTGTCATGGTCTCAGTTTGAAGCACATAGGATTGACCATAAACATTCTTGATAGGGGTGGTTGTCCTTTCATGCACAGCTATCCAACACTTGCTGCTCTTATCAGTTGTTTGTCCATTCCAAGTTTGATATTTATGTTATAATTGATTTACCTAAGACCATTTTTTGTTTGGTATTGAGGTGAGAATTCAATCACTGGTGTGCGAGTCAGAAGGCTCGAACTTGTGCACATTAGGGTGGTAGAGTTCGAGAACCATCAAGGTACACGAGTAGATGTTGCACCTGAGACCATATTGGTTGAAGTAGATTCTTCTTTTTTATCAATAAAATATCCTTCTCATATTGTTCAAGTTTTTTCTAGAGCATATGATTTCCTGTATATATGATCATATGTAGATAGATTTTGAGCACCTAAATCTTTTCTTTTCAATGTGCCAATAGATCCCTTTTTCTGTTTTTATTTGCTTCCTCAATGAAATTTGTCATGTTACACTATTATTTGGTGGAAAGGAAAGTGGCAGAATTACTTTTCATCACTTTTTGAGGTATAAAAGGAGAGTGATGTGTGATTTCCATTGCCTCCCTAGAAATCCGAAGAAAACCATAAACTCCCCTCCTGAAGCTTGGGTCCTCTCGACATCCCAACCTCTTGTAGCTCTTGTCCTCCTGTTTTGCTTTTCTCATGTTGGAGACCTCCAAGAGTTTCAAAACTATCATGACTATTTGCCATGTGAAGTAGTCTGAATCACATGCTATCTACAATTGAAACCCAAGTGTCTTCTTTGTAAGCCCTAAAAGTGTATTCTCTATAATGGAATTTGTATCTCTCGATATGTAAAATTTATAGGTTTAAATCTTATAGATTTTAGTATAATAAGCCCCCAAAAGTGCATTTTCAATAATAGATGAAATATTTTTAATGTACTATTTTTGTAAGCGGTGTATCAATTTCATTCCAGCATTTCTTCTAGAAATGAATGGCGTACCAGTCTTATAAATAATATATCAATTTTATTCTAGTGTTTGTTTTGAAAATGACAGTATGCCATTTCTGTAAATGATATATCGATTTCATTTCAATGTCTGTCCTGGAAATGAATGGTATATCATTTCTATAAATAGTCGGTATATTGATTAATTATTCCAAAGCCTTGTGGAAATAAATTGGTCTACCGTTTTTGTAAACGATATATTAATTCATTTCTAGAAAAACTTCAGAATGAAATTGATTAACCTCAACTTCATATTTGCATCCTAATAGTATTTTATATCTAAGTTTGAATCTAACATCTCATTATTCACAATAAAATATGCAACTGATTACACCGTCCTGTTGGGTAACTTGATAACTATACCTTCAAAAACTACCCTCTGAGCAATGCGTTGAAGAGTTCAATTTTTCTTACAACAGTCAGGTTGGCATTTAGTACACCATGTATTATTACCATTTTGTTACATTTTGAAACTTCGTTTCCTTGGAATCAAAAGCTTTAGTTGAATTTGAAGGTTCACCCTGGTGGTGATCAATGATTACTCATCCACTAGTTAGGTTGCGTATTCGCACCTGCGGTTTAAAATATATGGCTATGAAAAAAAAAGAGTTGTAGTAGTTCGACAGCTGCTGCTTATATATGGTTGTATGTCCTCCAATGATTGTTGATTCCCAGCGATGGGCCATATTCTCCATGCTAACTCATCTTATTCTGAAGATAAAGTCGTGACGGCCTTTTACCCTGTTTCACCGATGGGTACAAGATTTTTGAAATTGGTAGTGTCTGTGCATGTTGTTCAAGTCTGAATCCAAGAGACCTTCCTTGCTTGTAGATCTGATAAGTAAAGATCAACCATGCTAATTAGATGTTGGTTATGGACAGGTTGTGAAGAAATGCATGTACCTAGACTAGTTTCTTCTCAAGCGCGCAATAATGTATGTAAACGCGCATACTGATAGAGGACGACGATCATGGGCCACTAAAGTGTTTTGTTTATATCTATACGTAAAATGCTTGTGGTCCACGAGTACGTGGTAGGTGATACATCCACTCATACATATGCATACATACATACCTCATATTTCAAGGTCAAAGGTGAAGGCTTTCAGACTTATCTCTTCATTTTTCACAGATAAGTTATCTATACGTAAAATATATATCGCCTAGCTCCTCCAATATTGTTGTAATTACACTTCCCATAAAGACCATACAATAACAAAACCCTTGTAATTATAATTGAGAGAAATGAAGACTTCCCTGTCGGATCTACCACTTTGGATCGGCGAGCTGTTTTGCATGGGGGAGAGGGCCATGGTGGTCCTCCCATCCATGCATGCCCACATGCCGTGCTTTCACAAACAAACAAGACAAGACAAGACAGATGTGTTTATACATGATCACGGTGATTAATATACTCAAATCTGATTGATTAATTTGTCTGGTGACCGGATTTACTCCGGCGGGGGGAGAACAACCGACGAGGGGAGAACATGCTCATGAACCTTGGGGAAGCATGGCCGTCGATGGAGCGGTAGTCGGAGAGCAAGAACTCGTCCCTCTCGGCCCTGATGGCGGCGGCATTGGGCATCATCCCTTCGCTGAAGGTGGCGCACTTGACGAACTTCCCTATCCACGACGACTTCTTGGGCCTCGACTCGTGCGCGCCGTTCATCCTGTCGCCGAGGTATGAGCGCACGGCGTCCAGGCCATGCTCGAACACCTCCATGGGGGGGCAAACCAGGGGGTTCCCCTCGACGTGGAACTTCTGGAGCTTCATGAGGCAGCCGAGGGATTCGGGGAGGGTGGAGATGCAGTTGTAGCTGATGTCGAGCTCGGTGAGAGATAGGAGGAGGCCGACGGAGGGGGGTATGGACCGGAGATGCTGGAAGTTCTGGCTGACGTTGAGGACCTCAAGGCGGATGAGGTTCTCGAGGCCTTCCGGCAGGGACTGGAGGCAGTTCAGCCGGGCGTCGAGCAGTCGGAGCATGGTCATGTGGGAGGTGGAGAAGGGCAGAAAATCCAGCTTGTTGGAGTTCACCAACAGCTTCTGCAGGTTGGTGAGCTCGAACCCCATCGTCTCCGGCAGCATCGTCAGCTTGTTGAAGTTGGCAACCAACTCCTCCAAAGACCTGTATATCATGATATTCACATACAACTACACACTCATATGTATATAAGACACGAAAAATTAATTAATTAACGGTAATTACTTGCAGTCCTCGATGGTCTTGGGGAGGGTGTGGAGGAGATTGCCGGAGACGTTGAGGACCTTGAGCTTCGACAGGCAACCGAGGGAGTTGGGGAGGGTTTCAAGCTGGTTGGAGTGCACATCCATGACCACCAAGTTCAGCAACCTCGCCGTCAGAGACTCCGGTATGACCTAATCAAATTAATCATGAACGTACAGAGAGCAAATCAAGCATCAGCTATCTTGCAAGCTTCGACAAATATTTAAGTTAATCATCGCTCAAGGAGTAGCTAGCTAGCTAGTATTCCTTTTTCTGTTTCTAAACGCTCGATCGACGGATGAACCTTGAGGTTGTTGTTGGAGAGGTCCAGCACGGTCACCGCCGACAGATTGAGGGTTGAGGTTGGGAAGATGTCCAGGGACAAGCCGCTCAGGTCCAACTTCTTCTGCTTCTTCTGATCATGATCTCTGTTGTCCTCAACGTTCTTCATCTCCGCTACGTTAACACTGAACCTCTTCCGACGCTCCATCGTCATCATGGCCTCCTCCTCCTCCTCTCCCTCTACCGCTTCTGCAAATCGAATCACAACTGACAACTTAAGAACAAGCACGTAGACTACTGGATTAGCTTTTCTCCCGGTGATCTCCGCCCTTTTCTTCTCTCCTGGCCGGATAAAGGCTTTTTTCATACCATTATGAAGAGAGAGAGATGAGAGAAGAAGAGATAGTTTTATACCAACCATGGTTAAAACCAAGGAGAGAAGATTGCGTACGGATGTACTGCAGGAATCTGCACCCAAGTTTTTTATTAAAAAAATACCGAAGTCGTCAACTTGACACCGCTAAATTGTATTGTTAGCCGAAGTAATCTAATTTTCTACGCGGGTGGTCCAACAGGCCGAAGAATTTGCAGGACACTTTTTATATCTTACTTTTAAAATTTATTTTTTAGTTATTATTTCTTCAGTTTTATTTAAAAAAGTTTATAATTTTTCTAAATTTACACTAAATTCCATCTTCTTCTCAAACGTCTTACTTCCTCGTGTATATCTTTCTACGATGTTTTTCTAATTTTCAAATTCTTAAAGGTTTATTTGTGTGCATAAAATTAAAATTATGTAGAATTAAAATTTTATAAAATTAGGTGAAAATAAAATTTAAAATACAGTTGTTCGTGTATATTTAAGAATTCGATGAAAATTGAAATTCATGTATTTGTATATAATATAGATTTTGATAAAATTAAAATTTTATATTTATGTAAGATAATAATATAATATAATTATTTAATTAAATAATTATTAAAATATAATTAATTATATTATTAAATATTCATATGTCATTTATCAATAATTAAATGACATATAAAAATTTTTCGAAACGAAATTCAATTTCACACCTTCCTCGAAGAGAGTTCACATTCTTTTGTTTACGTTATAATCCAGAATTTTATTTTTTTTTAGAATTAAAATTTCAAATGTACAAATATCATTTATTTAAAATTAAACATAATTCAAATTCTAGATTCACCTAAGTCTAAACTTTTTACTTTATTTCTCTAGTCTTTACTTTCGTAATTTTTAATTATGAATATTTTGTTAATTTATCTTTACTAGCACCTTTATCTAGGTCGACAAGTTGATAATACTAATGGTTGTTATTCAAATGAGCGTTACTAAAAATAATATTATTTTTGATTTTCTAGATAACTTAAGAAAAGACGAGTAAGAAGAAATATCAAGTGATTTTATTTAAGAAAAAGGGAGAAACGAGAGAGAGAGAGAGAGAGAGAAAATGGAAAAAGAAATATCATCAGAATGAGAAATCTGCTATCTTTGATAAAAAAGTATCAAATATTAAAAGAGATATCACAGTTAACAAAAAAATATTGAACAGTTTCAATGGTAATATTGCATCCAGATACTCACCAGGCCAACCTTTTTACTTGATATTATCATCTCTGATCAAGATTTTGTCACGACGAAGAGTTTGACCGTCGCTGGGATTTTTAACTTTTTGTCCTCATCTTTTTTTTTTTAAAAAAATAATAATAAAACGTGGAAGGAGCGTTCCTTCTTTTGCACGTTGCCGTCTCCTGTCCTTTTATGCAATAAATGTGAGAGTAAATGGGGTTAAGCAGGCATATGAAAAACCACAGCATAATTTTCTTAATGAACCACGTACAGTGAGTAAAAGGTCGTAGCTTTTAGTTGGGGAAGCGTAAAATATTTTAATTTCATGGGTTTAGTACAATATTCTAGCTTGAATTTTCCGAACTTATATTAGTAAAGAGCAAGATATTTTTTGATACTGCCGATCTTTTATTAGAATTAACTTCAGGTTCACTTTTCTGGTAATACAGTACGAGAGCAATTATAATTTCTAGTGTACGTAGTTTTGTAAGCGAGCAAGATACATAGTAATTACTGTGATGATTAAGACGGTTAACAACCATTGCAAGGTACTCAATTCTAACCCTGGGAATATTTGTAAGAGCTTTAAATTAAGCAAGAATATTCTTTTCCCGTGTATACATATGTTCAAACGATTTAGGGATTCTCATTTGTGAGAGATGCATGCTTCAAACTAAATTCAAGGATTCGAATTAAATTATGTGAATTAACCAATCTCAAAACATAGGAATCACAATGCTACTTTATTTTTTGAAATAACCAACGTGATGCTAATTTTAAGTTTTTTTTTTTTTGTGTTGTTTTTATTTCGAAACTCTGAATGAAATTTCAGGAACAATAAAAAGAGAGGCCTACGAATTGAAGGAGTGAATACCTGTGATCTTGCAAAAAAATGCAGCCTTAATTAGCTTCTGAAGGGTGAGCCAATGGTGTGATTTTTTTATTCAACGAGATTCAAATAATCGACAAAATTGTAAGTACTCTTTTTTAATCAACTAAACTGCTATTTTATTGGCTTGCAATTTTTCATCGGCCAAAAGTTCAATCAAAGTGGAGTAATTAATTTTTGTAGAATTTGTAAGCTAGCTTATCATTTTCTTGATAATGATGGTGAATTTTTGTGTTCATTAGAATGTAAATCTTTAAAAAGGTTATTATAAGTGTCACTTTCTATGCTCAACTAAGCCGCTATTGTTGACTTGCAATTTTTTTTATCAATTGGATATTCGAGAAATGAGTGTCACGTGCTTGGTTGTAGTTTTTATGATAATGATAATAGTTTTTTGTATTCAAATTTTGATGAAAATTACGAATTGAATATCACTATCTTTAACTCGTTGAATTATTGCAGTTAGCTAAGATGATGATGTCTTTTATTCTCAAACTTGTGAGTGCTTATATATTGTAAGTTGAAAAATGATGTTGCAAGTGTTAGATATAGCCAGGAGGAGTTACAGATTCTACTCTGGCCTACCTAACAGGCTTTGGGGAGAGAGCAACTAGATTGCAATTTTCCACATAAATTGTTTACTAAAAATAAAAGTCCTTAGGCTATCCTCATTGACTATGTTCTAATTATGTGGCTCTTAGATTATTTGGTTGACTATGTTATAATATATACCTCTAATTTTAGACCCAAGGATGACATATAGTTAAGGGCACACAAATGCATTTTACAAGATCATCTTAATAGAAATTGACCATCTTCCCTTTCAAATTGAACCAACAAGAAACCAATTTTTTTCCCCATTGATACACAACACTCTACCTTTTCTTGTTACTTGCTTCACAATAGTAAATCCACTGACCAAGATGGCCAAGTTCTTGGTGAAGACAATGGAATCTACATAGATAGATAGATGATCAAAACGGTTATAGACAAATCATTAGATTAATTAGGGAATGAGATAATCGTGGAGAGTTTTTTGCATCCTCCAAGAGATATGGAGATTTACATCTATCCTAACTTGGAAAATCACTACATCACTTGGTATCCACTAAATCAATACATCTCCATTAATTGTCGATGTTTCCAACACACAACATGCAAGGATTATATTCCCTATCTTAATAGAAGAAGGAACTTGCTACCTATGATCAAATTAGGTGCGACAATGGATGATAGAAAGCTATGGAAACTAGATTGAATAATTTGGAAAAGATTGAGTCTTGACCTATAAGATGCAAATGGGTTTATGAAATGGATGGCTGTATAGAGAGATTTAAGACTAAAATAGTTGCTAAGGGTTTCACTAAAAGAGAAGGGATACCAGGTTAGGTGAAGTTAGTGTGAAAATAATGGGCCATAACTCGCTACCTACCATCTTAAAAAGGGCCGGGTCTACGAGGATGGTTCCTTACAATGTCTTCAGAGAAGGTTCTTACAAATCTTGAAATTACTTGTAGTGACCAATGGGCGTTTATTGTCGAACTAGGTAAATCTCTTGACTCATGAAAAACTTAAAAATAACAAAGCATTTCTAGATATTTTGCTAAAGTAGAATATAGATTTATGGTTACTTAGAGTTTAAGGTTTAGGGATTACTCTCTCTCCTAAGAATCCTTTCTTTGAAGTCAACTATGTTGCTTACTTTCTTCAATGACAATAAAGCTACTTTACAAATCGTTGCAAACCTAAGTCATTGCAAAAAATAAAATATATTTGTCAGTAGAGTGTCATCATCAAGATCGCGTTTGTTGGAAAGAACAAGTTGTTGATCTCTTCATCAAGTTGTCATGGATTTAATCTCCTTCTTGGTATGTTGGGCATCCGTATCATATATCCTATATGTGTGCCAATTTAGGAATGAGAATTAAGATTTATTTTTTTTCCCTTATTCCATGCAATTATATTTCGAAATAACTATTTCATAGGGATCACTTTGAGAATTTCATTGTTAGGCTTACGAAGGAATATAATGTGACCTGAAATAAAATGCTTTACTACCGACCTTCTACATCTAAACAAAGATCATCACTATATCATTAATAAAAACATGCAAAATAATTGATATTAATTGTTATTAATAAACAAAATAATAATATTGATATTGTCACAATGAAGTTATATTTATCAAAATAATAATAATTATAACTATATTAATATTAATAGTTAGTTATTAATCCCATCTGAATTTTGAAGTTGTGAGCCACTTGTTGGAAAAAGTCCTAAATGAAGATGAGACCTGTGACAAATATAGGGTTGAACCTTCTACTCAATGTCAATTGATTTTGAGTTAAAATTTAACATATATGGTATCAAAATTGATTTTACACACGTTCATTTGTAGATACTTGTTGTCATACAGATATATAACAAGTAAGGAAGAATATTGAAAAAGGTCTTATATTAAAAGAATGAAGATAGAACCTATGACTAATAATATATATGTTGTTAGGCCTTCCACTAAATACCAATCAATTTTAAGTCAGATTTTAACATCAGCCATTTTGGAAAAAGTTGTGTTCCCATAAGAAGTTGCTTGAAACTGTCGGTGAGAAGATCTATACTTTATTACATCTGCCGAAGCATGATGGAAAGTTTAATAGACTCATATTTTGTGACGTGTTAGTAGTATTTTTCTTTTTTCTGATAATATTGGTAAAGGTTTTGCTTAGATTTCAACCAAAGATTGATTATCTTTCACGGTGTTCTCATATGACGAGGGAGAAGACCAATCAGTTGTGGTTGCTTTCTCAAATCAAAGAGGGATTGATCAGGAAGAATCTCGGATGAGCAAGAGAACTTGTTATCGACTTGTGGCTGCTTTTGTACATCAGAAAGAAACGACAGTTACTTTAATTGACTTGTGGTTGCATGATTTGAAATTTGAAGCTCCTTCCCCGGCTATCATAACAACAATGCTTTCATGTTAATGACCTTGCAATCCAGAAATAACTACAGGTGGTTCAATGTTTGACAAAGCAATCACTGAAAGGGGCTCAAAACTGAAAAAATGTTACATATCAAGGTAGGACAAATCACGAGGTTGACGCTGATAACTTGCTAACTACTACAATCTGCAATCTACCGTGCGTGGATAAGAACCTATGCCGGTCCGTTGTCTTATGTATATCCATTCTCGTTTCTATTCCCTCTCTTGTTTTTCCTCATGCAACAAATGAGATAAGAAACACATCTGTTACGTTAGTAGATGGGACGAAACTGCTAAAATCTTCTTTAAAATGAACTGATCGTGGATAGAGAGATTTATCATGGTATATAACTGGATTCTACCTCTTGTTAATATCTGAGTAAGACTTTTCCAATGTTCTTCTTTACCTTTAGTTTATTTTTATACTTATAAATATCCATGAGTTGATGTATATGAATCTACTCTAACATCACACGAAATTCTAACTCAAAATCTTTCATTTTCCTCTAATAAGGGTGATGTGATAAGAAATGTGTGACTTAATTATGACCAGAATATATAAGATTATCGATGAGACTACTACGATCCAGACGTGTATGTTGATTGATGCCGTGAATCATAATTAAACCTAAACCCTAGAAGAAATTTGTGACTATTAATTCTTTGAAATTCATATTCATTAATTTGTGAGCAACTAGATTAACATAATGTTGTTAAATGAAGGAGAAGGACATGACGAAATTATCTTTTGTCAAGACATAATAGTGTAAGCAGTACTTTTAAAAGTCAAACGTAAGGTCGTTATTATACCATACATAAAACTAAAGACTAAATCAATTATTGCGACAGGTTCATTGCCAAGTCAAAATGAATTAATAATAAAATAAGACGAGCTGGAGATTACATGATCTTCGTTTTTATATTGTAATTAATCTACACGTACGCAAGCAGGGATACATATATGTCCATTTCAAACAGTGACAGCTTTATAATAACTTGACCCATCTTGCTTGGAAAGGGCGGTGGATAGGGGCGGGGGTGGTGGCCGCATCATCTGATCAGGAAGGACAAGAGGGTGATATATATATGGCTGCGTGCAACCTAAAACCTCTGACTTTTGTAGAAAAATCTATGGTTGACTTCTATTCTTTTATGATTATATACTATTGCTGCTGCTGCATAGTTGAAAGATTAAGTTGTGATTGTATATAGGTGGGAGGGAAGGAGAGAAGATTGGCTTGTATTAGTGGTTATATTCGCTGAATAATTGCATGAATCTAGTCTCCCAGAGGCTTCCTTCTGTAGTGGAGACCATGATAGATGGGTGAACATCGCACTGATGACCATCAGAGATATTATTGAGAATCCATATGTACTAGTTAAGATGAGGTAGAGAGAGAGAGAGAGAGAGAGAGAGAGGGGGGTTTAGACTATTCATGTTGACTTTGTAGAATGCACGCATGGCATCATCCATCCATGTGGAAGATTCTTCCCCTAGGGAAAATTTTCTACTCGTACATGTAATATATATATTGTTACGTAATTAAATCGTATACGTCATTTGGATCGTACCAGTCCATCCCATCGTGTATTTGGGCCGACAAGAGTACGGCTGGGCCCCATGCATGGTATTAGCATTATTGACTGTGTTAAGCCCTGACCATTGTCATTGATATTTTATTAATTTTCTTTTTTTTTATAAATGTTAACAGATTGTGTCAGACATAATTTATAATGCTGTAAGTATAGTTTTATGTAAGGAGGGGAGACAGGGGAAATAGGTGGAAAGGAAACGATGATTTTTTTTTTTTTCATTTTTTGTGTTTGTACTCTTAGAAATGGAAGAGATGATTTTTTCTTATCTTTTTCTGAATTAAAGAAAACACATCTCATTGTTTCTTATAGGAAAATGACACTGACTAGTAATATAATAAATAACATAACTATAATAAATTAAAATATATGAATTATAATTAAAATCATAAATAACACATTATAGTTATAATAGATTAAAATAATTAATAACTTTAACGTAACATCAACAAAATATGATTATAATAATAAATAAATAATAACGTATTATAATTATAATAAGTTAAAATAAAAATAACGCTAAAGAATGATGCTAGATTATAATACGTTAATATCATGAGAATAAATAATATGTTAACATATTCTAGCTTAACTTAATAATACGTTAAATAAGTAACATTAATTTTAGCATAACATAACTAATTCCAACACAACTTAATAATATTAAATAATACATTAACATATTCTAGTATAACATAAATAATACATTAAATAAATAATATTGAATAAGAATATTTACTTGAAGATCTTATAGATGAATTAATTAAAATAAATGTTGATGATCTTGATGAAGTTTCTTGCTAATATTAAAGAAAAATGAATATATTATACTAGTGAAATAAGTATTGAACAAAGAAAGTGAGCAGTTGATAAAATGCATGAATAAATTATATTCTTTATGTAATAAAGAGATAATATGTAATATGTATTATAACATTTTCATATAATATATTGTCTATTTTGGAAACAAATTAAATTGTAATGAACAATATTATTTATGTTTATGACAAACATGTTATTTCACATGTTACATCTGTATTTAATGAAAATTTAATATTTATTATAATATTTAAAATATTAGTTTTCAAAAATAATAAAATTTTTAAATTTTAAAAAAATTATTAATTTTTTGTCATTTCCTGTAACTACACAAACACTTTATTTATTGTCGTTTTATTTTTTAACGAAAAAAGTGTACGAATAGAATTTGTAGACTTAACTTGTATAAACATGTGCTAGTCAATGACACATTTTAATTGTATCTACATAATCTACATGGGTCGATAAGAAAGGCAACCCCCACCCTGTGGGTCATGACCCCAGCCTTGATTTGATGCCCCTACCCTGACTGACTAATGGTGCTCGTGCGCCGTGCCTCCAACACTTGTGTTGGAACCATGTGAGGTCGACATGCATGGCTGCGCTGTATGTCGGCCCGAAACATGGTTCGACCATGTTCGGCTAGGAGGGCAAGGTCCAACCTGGTCCGTTTAACATCTATACTTCTTTAGTCTCCAATAGCTTCTCATTCAAGACCTTTTTTTTGTAAATTTCACATTTGACTCCTTTTATTTGTCCACATAATGAATAGAAATGATTTTCGAAATTCTACTTGTTAATTCCTAAGTTTTTTTTTAAAAAAATATAGGTCTTTATTTATTTTATTTTATTTTATTTTTTATAATAAAAACCTTTGCAAGAATATTTGCACTTCAGTTCGATTCGTCATAGATGGCTCTGGCTCCTCCCTTTCGTGCACATCTCTCGACATTCTTTTCTCTTAACTAGACGAGTAAACCAAGCTGGGCCGGATCAGGATTGGCCACTCCGTCCTTGGGCCGGACCTGTTTGTTTCATTTCTTATTATATATTTAATTTTTATCATTACTTTATATATACATATATATAAAATATATCATCACTAGCTCCAAGGAAGAAATGTATTTGATTCCACTATTATTCCAAAGCATTAAATGCTGCCTAGAATATAGGTTTCAAAAAATAACTAATTTCTTATTTGTATGTATGTATGTATGTATGCGTGCATATGCTTGCTGCCAAGAATATCAAGCTTCAATCATTTACATGAAATTTTTTTTTTTTTCCCTAAGAGACTCTTATTAATTTCTTGAAAATAGAATTTAAAATTTTTTTTGATAATCAGGGGTTTGAGCTTTGCTAACAAATGGATAACGTAGATGAAGATGTGTATTACCTTAGCTAGATTTTCTTTAGTGATTAATGGAACCCTTAAGGATTTTTATTGGGCGAGGATGGTGAGCGAGCATTCTCGGGTGGAGAAGGAAGTAAGCACGAGGAGGAAAGGGCGGGACAGGCGATGCGATCGAGGAGGTTTCTGAAGACGACGACGACGACGACGGTGGGTTTTCTCGGGCGGAGAAGGAAGGAAGAACAACGAAAGAGGAGGAAAGGGTGGGATGGGCGGTGCAATAAATCAGGACGTTTCCGAAAACAAAGACGTCAGCGAGTTTTCTCGGGCAAGGACGACGAACTTCTCTCTTTCACAATTGATCGAGACTTTTTTTAAATAACACAAAAGATAGGAAAGTCAATTCTTAACTTTTTTGATGCTATGAACTCTCCTTTGGTTTCGCCTTGCTCAAGTATATTTATTTGGTGCTCTCTTTTTTGCTTTGGGATCTGTATATTAATAGAAATCATGAGAATATCTTGTCGATATTCAATAACTTCTGAGTTTTTCTTGCTTTTGATTACATGTACCTATTGGTTTGTTTTGGATTTGTGATGTGCACTGGTTGTGTGATGCCCAACATGCATTACAGTAGCTTTGCAAGGACAAAAGAACTTTTCACTTGAAGAGATTGGCCTAGATGGCCGAACACAAATGGAGAGATTGATATTTTAAAAACCTTGTATCTTTGAGAAAGAGGTGAAGAATAGGAGGAGGCCTACAATTGAGTTGAAAAAAGAGAAGGAAATGTGGGTTGTAGAGAAATGAATTCATTGTGGGGCATAATTATATGCTCACCACATTTCACAATGACATAAAAGCTTTAATCTCGATCATGACAAGTTGTACGTCTTCAATGGCAAAGAGATTAGTTGATACACCCATCACTGTGTGGTGTTCGCTCATCCAGAGCTGACCAACTTCTCGTTGAAAGCAATCATCAATTAAAAAAGTGCACACAGAAGGGAAAAAAAGAAGAAAAACAGTACCATTAATTTTTCATTTCAATTTAAATTGTACGAAGATCATACATTGAAAAGCATTTTTTAGGCAAATGGTAGGTCTCGTGACATTTATGTGAGATTCCAAGATGTGATTTTAAGACAACGTACAGAACAAATAGATTCGAAGTACTATTTGCACATTTACTGATGTCGGTCAGTCCACATCATGTGCTTGTGCCTTGATTAATTTTAGATGAAATTGAAGAAACCTTTTTTTTTTGTCATGCACGTATGAAAAGAAACCAAAAACAATTGTTGTTGGTCGAGATTTTGCATTGCGACCATACCCTGAGTATTTGTGGAACAACACATCGATCTTGTTGCTTGACACAGGCAGAAATGGCAATAAACACATGTATTAGAGCCTTGATGCAATTGCAAGTTTAAAGAGGACTACAACAAATACACACATGAACCGAGAAGCTAGGGTAATTTGATTCTAAATGAGAATTATTGAAGGTGAAGTATCTCTCCGTCGAAGATAACATACGGTTGAAACAGTGCTTGACACTGGAGAACACTAGGCACCATGTTATTTATATGACATCTTCATGCTGGTAAGAATGACGACAGGCTAAAGATCTGAGTTTGTGAACTTTCTTATCAGAATTTAGCATTCAATATGGCAAAACAATATCATGTAGATATTGTGTCTGAGGAAGATGTGATGACATTGAGCATGAAGCCTGTTATCTTGCTTTTCATTCCAAAACGAAATACAATTAGGCACCACATAAACAAGAGAGATGTTTGCCCTATTTTAGAATGGAACGAAAAGAGGCATGCCTTGTTTTTTCTCAAAAGACTGCCAAAGTAGGACATGATGTGCACTGTCGTGTTTGGAAGATTGAAAAGCAAGAGAATCCAAAAATCTGTTACATTCGATTGCGGTCTCGATATGTTTATCTGTTGTTCTTGCAAGAAATTTCAGCACAAGAAACAAGTTCACAATTTTTACGTTTGAAGTATGTGATGCAAAGGTGGACCATCAATTCAGAAATCTATCATGCAAGCATACTCCTGTCTAAAACAAGTCCATGTAAGGGTTGGAAGCAAGTATTATTTCAGCCCTACTTACTTTGCTGTAATGCATGAGTAATTACATCTTCTGTTTAACAAGACCATAACATTTCATCTCATGCTGAAGTGCTGCAGATTCCAATTGACATGAATTCCATGTTGATGCTCTGAACATGGAAATTGACGTCCATCCATGTGTGGTCAATCTCTTAATGTCCATGTTTAGATTGTTGTCTTGTCTAATTGTGTTGCAGAATTGATCATGTAACTTATTATGTTCAACTTGTTCTAAAAAAGATGCCCAGCAACATACAAGTATGGTGCAAGGCATCTCCATTGTGCATGCAAAATGTATGGACAAACTTTTCATGGCAAATGGAGGCAACTAATCAACCACCATTTCTACGGAGGAGAGTGAGCTATCCCTTGTAGAATCTGATTTTGCTGCATGTTTGTCATTAATATTCAAAATCAAGTAGTGGGAAAAAATGGTAATTAGGATGCCGCAATCTACCAGGAAAAAGGATTATTTTGAATTGCTTAAGAAGATTACGTGCATTCACATTCCTTGGGAGTTGTCTAAAGAGAGATGCAAGGTCAAGCTTGGTAATAGGAGTTGTTGTTTCCTTAAGATGAAAGGAAGGTAAAACTGGCTACATATAGAGGATTTCAAGCTAATTATGGTTGATTTCAAATGTAGAATCCATAAATCCAACGCCTTGGAATTGAATGATTTAAGAGGTACAAAATGCAAATGACTCTGTGTTTAATGTGAGTTTTTTCTTGACTTTTGATATTCCTTCAGAATAAGAAATACATCTCATTATATATATTTTAGGGTGCATTTTGATATGTATATATTATGTATATATATGCATCAAGGAACCTCTCAATGTTTAACGATTAATTCTATACCTTTCACATTTTCATAAAAAGAATGTAGATTAATATTTATAATTTATATCTAAGATATTTTGATTTACTTTCTTAGATATTTATATTTTTAATATCTAAGATATTTTGATTAATTTCTTAGATATTTATATTTTTACATCTAAGATATTTGATTTTATTTTAGATACTTACATTTTATGTCTAAAACATTTTGACTTTTAATTTCTTAGATATTTATATTTTTATATCTAAGATGTTTGATTTTATTTTAGACACTCATATTTTATATCAAAAATATTTTGATTCTTTTCTTTAGATATTTATATTTTATATCAAAAATCTTTGATTTTATTTTAGATATATTTTGAATCTAAAATATTTTGATTTTGGCTTCTTAGATATTTATAATTTTATATCTAAGATGTTTAATTTTATTTTAGATACTTATATCTTGTATCTAAAAGTTTTGATTTTAATTTCTTAGATGTTTATATTTAAGATATTTGATTTTATTTTAGATACTTATATTTTGTATCTAAAATGTTTTGATTTTAATTTCTTAGATGTTTAAGATATTTTATTTTAGATACTTATATTTTGTATCTAAAATATTTTAATTTTAATCTCTTAAATGCTTATACTTTTATATGTAAGATGTTTAAATTTTTCCTTATTTTATATATTTGTATTTTTATATCTAAAATACTTTGATTTTGATATCTTAAATTATTTTTATTTTTTATTTATTTTAGACGTTTAAATTTTCTTTTAGAATAAATTTACCCTCCAAAAGTAATTAATTATTACTCTTTTTATATTTTTTTTCTGAAAAAAAAGGATGAAACGAAAGTTCGGTCTGACTGAACATCGATCGAACCAAACCAAACCAAAGCAGACCGAAGTCAGTCATTTCCATTATTATTATTATGTATTTTTTTATTTTGCAGAAGATGATCGACTGGTTTGATTGGACTTGTGCGTTGGTTACACCTTTCTCTCTTTTTTTTTGGTGTTTTTTTTTTAATATCACATCTTATAATTTAACTTAAGATATTTAATTCTTTTTTATTTTAGATATTTCCATTTTATATCCTTGAACGTTTTATTTTTCCTTTAGATTTGGTCAAACTATGTTATCATGATTTTATTCTTTTTATTCATTTTATTTATATATATTTTATTTCGCCGCTCAACCCTGCGTCTTCCCTGTCTCTGACGAAGTTTGATGATTGTCGGTGCAATCTCGAGGAAGAGGAAATCGGAGGGCCCCCTTTCCAATTTTTTTTTCTTCATCGTCCCTGATTTATGCATCTTCATTCATTTTTTCTATTTTTTGTTTTTGTTACAGAATTGTGCATTTGTGAACGATCATGGAAAAAACAGAAAAATCATGGCCGACGCGTGAACTCTCTAGCGCATTCTCGAAGCTTCGCCATTTTCATTCATTTTTTTGTTTTTTTTGTTTTACAGTTGTGCTTTGATGGTTCGAAGTAACAGTTTAAAGGGTTTTCTACGGTGTTTGTTCGGCTAAATTAAAGACCATTTATGAAGGTTTGATTTTATTATGTCTTGAACCGAAAATTGATTCAAGCAGCCTGAAGTCGAAACGTATTCAATAAGTGTGGTGAAGTCAATTAAAGAAAGAAGATGTCATGTTTTGGTTGGCAAATGCTCTCTGCCTTTTTTGGGACCACCTTATACATCTAACCCAACAATTTTTTTCCTCCAGTTTCTCATGTTTTCAGAGAAAGCAACAAAAGATAGCCGATTGGTTACGTAAGGTAGGTATCAACCATCAAGGGAGGACCCAAAGTAAATTAAACTACGGCAAGGAAACTACCGTTTGAAGCTTGTGAATGATGGGCGTTGGACAAATGGGATATTTTACCATCTCAGTCCAATCCCTTTACCGTAACTTACTTACCTCGTAAATAGATCTGAGATTTTGATTAAAAAGATATGTCAACAAGTCGTGGAACTGGTGTATAAAAACGGTACAAGATGCTTTATTTTTTTTATCTTTTTAATGGAATGTAGTAGTAGTCCTAACATTTTTTTACTATAATTTTTTAAAAACATTATATTAAATTTATTTTTTTATATATTATTTTATATTAAATCAATACTTTTTTTTTCATAAAGTAAGGTTTGTACATTTAGAATTAGATGAAAAGGAAAAAAAAAATTGTCTAAAATCCAAGGGTAACTTGTTCATGCATGTTTGAAATTTATTTTTTAATGAAAAGTAAATTCCATCTCTTTAGTAAATTTTGGAAAACATATTCTAAGTCCGAGAGTTTAGAATTAGATGGAAACACATTTGCAATTTCTTGCCCGTCTTCCATTTTTCGTCTCAGCTCATCATCGTAACAATAGAAATGACCTAGAAATCACATCTAGTCTACCTTTTGCATCCATTCCCTTTCACGTTGGTGTCTTCCACATCCACTTGTTCGAGCCTCCATGCTCGCTTCCTTCTGCATTGATGTCTTCTACGTTTGCTCACTTGAGCTTCTGCATCAATGTCTTCCGTGTCCGCTCGACTTCCATCTTCCACGTATACTCACTTGAGCTTCCGTGTGTTGCTTCTCTTTGCATCTACTCTACCTTCCATGTCTGCTCCCTTCCACATCAGTGTCTTCCACGTCCACTTACTTAAGATTACACTTCCGCTCCCTTCCACTCCCTTTTGCTCATTGTCTTTATTTCAAGTATGAATGTATCATGCTTACATATGTTGAAAGTTAGCTTGATAGATCTTTGAACGTCATCATTACTTGATCTTGTGATTTCAGGCCTTTTTCTTCTCGGACTTCTCTTAACATCACAATTGCTTGGAGAGTTCATATTAGCATTGATATTTACTTGTTCTAGGCAATCTTGTTTGAAAATCTGTTGTAATGGTCTCGTATTTTGTCACAAAACACTTAAAAAATCTTGTGGTTTGATACCAATCATCTATTTCTGTTCCCACATTCATACCAATCGTCAACTAACAATAAAGATACCAAACTTAATCATCTCTGGTAGTGCTGCATATAAGTTTATGTATGTTCATTTCATTCAAATCTTAATACATAAATAGATCCTAAATCTTACATCTAATATTATAAAGTAATATGTTAAAATTAAATTAAATATGTCGTTATAAACATTACGATGCAAAAATGATACGAGTACCTTTGGAAAAGTTGACACTTCTCGCAATCATTACCCTATACTTTAATTTGTATCTTTTAGAAGTGATCTTTTTTAAAACATTGATGCCCCACACAATCAAACATACCACCGTCTTCCATTTTTTAAAAAAAAAAAAAAAAAAAAAAAAAAAAAAAAAAAAAAAAAAAAAAAAAAAAAACTTTCTTCCATGAAAGATAAAGAAAAACACTATTTTTAAACCGCAAATTTGAAGGTGGGGGAGGAAGAACGCGAGTAACTACGCTTGGATTTGGCGGTGTCGGCAAGAAGTAACAGGGGCGCCACTACCCTCCTCTCCCCCCATCCTCTTTCTCCTTGCCGGAGCTCCAAAGTTCCAATTACCTCAACTGCCACATATACACACACCCACTCTCTCTCTCTCTCCAACCTGATGTGGACATAGGAATTTGCTTAGATCGGAGTTGGCCGGCTCCATTGTTCCGCTACCTCCCATATGCCCGGTGGAGCTTCTGTTGGTGGGTGTGCCATGGCCGTGGATCCCAGGCAGATAGTGTCGGGTTTTCTCACACTGACCATGCTCCTGATGCTCGGCAACATGATCAAGCACGACCACTTTGATTTTGTTCAGGTAAGTAGCCCGGATCCACTCACCATCTTTTTCCCAATCTGTTGTAGACTTACGTAGTGATTGATCTGGATCTGTTTCCTTTTTTGATTGTGATGCATCTATAAAGATGTTTTTTTTTTTTTTTTTCATGGTTTGACTTCAATGCCAATTAAAAGAGGTGGTGGATGTGGATGTGGAATGGATTCTTCGTTTTTGTTGGTTGAGCTGAAGACGATAATCAAGTTCTGTCAGAGTAATTTTAATTGAACAAGATAAATTCCAGTAGTACTTTGTGCTGGTTTTGCTGAAAGGGAAAGTGTTTAATAAAGTAAAACATCCACTGCGTTTATTTTCGATTGCCGAGAAACAGATCCAAGGGCCATCGTTCTATACTTTTTTTTTAATCATGCGAGCTTTCTCCTTATAGATATCCATTACGGACAATTGGCACTAGTTGGGTATTCCTCTTGCTAATCAAATTATCATGGTTGTGCGGAGTGCTTGACTGTTATGGTATAATCAAGAACTTAAGTAGCTTTCCACATTTTGTTTTGTGTAGAGACCCATGATTACGGCAACCCACATCAATGCAATCAAGGTTGAGGAAGACAATGCCGAAATTGTTCAAGAAGGAGATGAAGGGCCTTGGAAGGAGAACATTCAAGAGCTGAAATCTTGTTGGCAAAAGCCAATTTTGAGTAGGTTTTAGCAAAACATTGTTCGTCAGTGAATCTTTTGATTGTGGGTGGCTACATGTCTCATATTCCTTTTTTCTGTTGAAGATACAAATGATAAAAATGAAACCAAAGGCTACATTTCATTCTCGCTGACAAGTGGTCCAGAGTATCATCTCTCCCAGGTAAGCAACCCCCCTTGTTCACCGTTGGATTCTTGAATGAGTTTTTCTTTTCATTTTTGCAAGGTGATAATAACATGATTTATGAAATATTGGTTGTTTCCCTTACCTTTGGGCGTATAAAATGCTTCATCTTAATGTTTGATAGAACCATAGTGCAACTACCACCCCCACTACCATCGATCTTTTATGGGTTAGTAGTCTTTTATCAACATGTACAATAAGATTTCAGTCAAGAAATCCCAAACAATAGGCAAGAAAGAATATGCAAAAGTCATCGAAATGAGAAAAAATTGTCATGTAGAAGTGCAAGTGTATTGATTCTCCTTTAACACAGGTTTTCTGGAGATAAGAATTGATGTTCATCCTTAGGTTCACTAGTTTCTACAGGTTTTCATGATACCGTCAAGTTCCCATTACTATTCTCAGTGTCACTACAAGTTTCATTCCCCTTACTAACAAGTACCACACCAATGAATGCTGTTCTAAATCAGGTTGCAGTCGCAGTGGTAGTTGCACGCTATCTTGGGGCCACACTAGTTCTTCCTGATATCAGGGGAAGAGAACTTGGTAATAGAAGGTATGTTTTGGAAAATGGAACTCTGTACAATATTCATGCATTTTTTGACATAAACAAAGAGTTCTTATTAATGGTTCACAACCAGTAACATGTTGCTGAATGCAAATGATGGACGATTCTGAAATAATTTTATGAAAACATTACCTAAAAGTTGATTAACCACAGAGTGCATGCTGTTCATTAACTAGGCAACTGCACAAAATTGAATCTGCAATTTATTTGCTTCTAATGTGTATTTTAGTTTCTTACACTAAAAGTATCTATCATGGGGCTAAATTTTATGAACGTGCCTATGCAAAATGTATAGCTTTCAATATTACATATCTATAATGGAATATTGAAATATTTGCGTATATTAAATAATCATTACTTCTTGATCTAAAGTTCAACAAATTTTTTTAAATATTAGATGAGAAATTATGGGTGACTTTTTACATAGGTTAAGTTGAAAGTTAAATAAGCAAGTAGTCAATTAGATTATACATTAACTAGTAATGTAATTAGATTTTATTTCAAAAATAAAATATCAATAAATAATAGGTTCCTGTAGGCACCTACAGGATCTTTGTCCTGTTTTACAATGTTAATTAAAGTAAGAGTATCTTTGCAGGAAATTTGAAGATGTTTATGATGTTCAGAAGTTTGTGGGAAGCCTGGAAGATGCTGTTAAGGTGATTCCTGAGCTTCCTGGGGACTTAACAGATACAGTGCCAGCAATGGTGAGGATTCCCAACAGAATAACCGAGGACTACATCATGAAAAATATTCAACCAATTTTTGAGAAGACAAACCATGTAAGACTTGCCATTTACTTCCCTTCCACAAACATGAAAATAAAAGCGAAGGATAAGAATGAAATGAAGTCAATTGGCTGCTTGGCTATGTTTGGAGTTCTTGATCTGAAACCTGAACTTAAGGATGCAGTTGACCTGGTGGTTGATCGACTAAGAACCTTGAGCCGCAAGTCCGATGGCCGATTTGTTTCTGTTGATCTGAGGATTTATATATTAGAGAAAAAAGGATGCCATGAAAGTGGTAAGAGAACTTGTTATGAGCCTCGGGAGGTTGGAGATTTTCTGAAAAGGATGGGCTTTGATGGGGATACAACCATCTATGTGACCCAAAGTTCATGGCATGATAGCCTCAATGTTATAAAAGAGAAATTTCCAAAAACATATACAAAGGTCAGGTTAACCATCTTTTTAATCTTGTTTCTGTTGTTTTCTTCCAAGTAGCCAAGCAGGAACTGATTATAAGATGAAAATCCTCTGAATGTTTGGGCTTGATTTAGAGCAATTGTGTGCTTGCAATCTACCATTTCTCATGGAGATATTTGAAACCAATGGTTGTAGGATGACATCTTCCCAGCTGAGAAAAAGGAACTGCTGCAGAGCTTTGGAAACATTGAACTTGAGAAAGTCTTTGATTTCTACGTCTGCTCAGAAAGCAACGTCTTTGTCCCTGCCATTTCCGGCATGTTCTATGGAAATGTGGTTGGAAGGAGAATAGCTGCCGGGAGAACACAGATTCTTGTGCCAAACACAACCGTCGAGGCTGCCTCTCCTTCAAAGTTCATCTCGTCCTACGTCTCCAAGAAGAATCACATAGCATACTTGTGCTACTGCTAGCCATCAAATGCCCTTTATTTCTCCAAGAGGAATCACAACGGTCGTCATTAAAGCAAATCATGTTGTATAATGTTTAATGCCTATACTTATATCTGTAACTACGCTTATTTTTCCTTGATCTTTCGTTTCAATATATTACCATTTATTTGCACGGCGTACCTCTGTTGTTCATGTACGAAATGAACGGTGAATTAACTAAATGATGTAAAAGGTAGTTGTAACTTTTATAGACGACCATTTTAGGTATTGTCAAATATATCTTGTGAAATACAAAGATGAAGTCCTGAAAAAACTAATTTTTCGAAAAAGAAGAAAGGGGTTTTATGCGAAACAACAAAAAAGAAAGAGGTGGATGACCAATGGGCACGCGAATGGTTTCCCCGTCCACATGTCTAGTCGTCCTGCTCCGCCCGACGGTCTGATTTCGCTGCCGCCGCCAGCTGCACGTCATCCCAAATCATGCGAGCAGGCTGTCGATCCCTCAAATCGCACGCCGTCACCCAAATCCGACAAGTGGATCACACTCCAAATCGACGACCGTTGTGTTGCCAGATGCGGCAGGACAGCCATTGGGAAAGGGGCACGGCTATAAGACCCTTCCCTCCTCGTCGGAACCGGGACCCCCAACTCTCTCGATCGCTTCCTCTCGGCACACACGCTCTCCTCACCCTGCAACATCTCCAAAAGTTCACCGGAAAACTTGCAAAAAGAAGAAAGAAGATTAGTGAGAGAAGAAAGAAAAAAGAAATGATGTCAATTCAACATGTAATTGCCGTACATGCGTCAGGACGAAGGTGAACGTGGCGGTGAATAACTTCAGATCTGACGTCCGTGCTTTATGGTGGTGTCGGTGGGATGAGAGAGAACAAGGTAGGATTTGGAACTCTCGATGGTTCAACGAAGTTGACTCATTGATTCCATCAATGTCAATTCATCTTAAAATTAATTAAATAATGTTATAAGTTATTGTTAAACCATATCATCACCGGTGTGAGTTTTTTATAGTTTAACACTTTAACATTTTTTTAGTCTACAAGCATCTTGAAGGAGAATTATTTAAATGTACGAACTAAGTTTCTGAATTATTTAAATACAGAATTGCATGCACGGTCGTTGGATTAAAAATAGAGAAAATAATAATCTAAAGATATTTTTTTTTAAAAAAAAAAAGTGCAACAAGGACTGACCCATCAACAACTATTGATTTCCTTTTAGCATTTTTTTTTTTTTTGAAAAATTTGAAATAAAATTAGATCAAATCACTTTCTTTATCATGAAACCTCAAGAATCTAGGTGTAAATATAAACACCAGAGAAACAACTCAAAAAATAGTCCATCAGAAAAAGTACAAAATATCAAAACAAGTAAACAACATGTATTACAAGAAAACAGGATGTTAGTGACGATTGCTTATTATTGACCGTGAGATATATAGTGATGGCTTTGGATCGTCACTATAACTTTCTTCAGCTATCACTATATGCCACATTTAGTAATGGTTTATTAGACCATTACTATAGCTTTCTTTAGTCGTTACTATATGATACAAATAGTGACAGTTGGGAAGGATATAACCTTTTTCATGTCGCATTCCTCATTATATATGCACTATTTCCCTGTTGTAGCTGTCATTATATGTTTTTTTTGAAGACTCCCTGAGTATTTTTTTATTATTATTCCCCTTAATTAATTTCTTTTATCTTTTATTATTTTTAAAATTTACTTTAAATATCTATATCTTAATTATGACTAAAACGTTTAATTTTATTTTAGATATTTTAATTAAGATGTTATAGTTTGTATCTAAATGTACTTAATTATTAAGACATTTTACTTTGTGTATTCCATATTTAAATTTTCATACTTTAAACTTTTATGTTTTAATTCTAAAGTATTCCATTTCAATCTTAGTTATAGATATTAATTTTTTAATCTAAAATTTTAATTTCCTTTTATATTTTTATTTTTTTTAAAGATTATAAACATTTAATTTTTTTTTAGGAATCTAGTCTAACCAAATTAAAATTTGGTTGGACTGAATGTCTTCTTTGATTATACTACATTTTATTTTGGTTTGATCAAACTTTAATTATTATTTTATTATATATATGTATTTTTATTTATTATTTATTATATATGCATTTTATTTTTATTAAATTTTTTTATTTAAAACACTTTAATTTCCTATTATATTTTCATTTTTTAGAGATTATAAAACATTTATTTTTACAATCACTCTTTTTTTTTTGGAAAACTTACTTTTGTTTAGTACTATAGCATTAAACAAATCAGAATATTTGATAATATAGCATTAGACAAATCAAAATATCCAGTACTATAGCATTATACGTTTTGATTTGTATAGTGAAGTCTACTATACATTCATCTAACACATTACCTAGACTAATTCTTATTTATACAATGAAGCTTACCATACATTCTCATTTGTATAATAGAGGGTCACCATATATGTTGATTTGTATGGTAAAACTCACCATAGATTCATTTAGTCCATTAACCAAACTAAGTCTTATTTGTATGGTAAAGCTTATTATACATTCTTATTTGTATGATAAAGCCTACCGTACATTCTTATTTGTATGATAAAGGGTTACTATGCATTTTGATTTGTATAGTGAAGCCTAGCATACATTCATTTAGCCCATTATCCATGTTAAATCTTATTTGCATGGTGAAACCCACTGTATATTTTTATTTATATGGTGAAGCCCACCATACATTCATCCAACCCATTACCTAGGTTAAGTTTTATTTACATAGTGAAGTCGACTGTACATTCTTATTTGTAGGTGAAGGGTCATTTGTACGATGGAGTCTACTATACATTCTCATTTATATGATAGACAATCATCATACATTTCAATTTGTATGGTAAAACATACTATATATTCATCTAGCCCATTATTTAGGTTAAGTCTCATTTGTGTAGTGAAGTTTATCATACATTCTTATTTGTATGGTAGGGGGTCATTATACATTTCGGCTTGTATGGTAAAGCTTATCATACATTCATTAAACTCACTATCTAGGTTAAGTCTTATTTGTATGGTAAAGTCCACTATACATTCTCATTTGTACGGTGGAAGATTACCATATATTTTGATTTATATGGTAAAACTCATCACACATTCACCTAACCTATTATCTAAGCTAAGTTTTATTTGTATGGTGAAGTCCACTATACATTTTTATTTGTACGATGGAGGGTTACTGTATAATTTAATTTATATAGTAAAACTCATTATATGCATTCACCCAACCCATTATTTGGGTTAAGTCTTATTTACAGGATGAAACCTATTATATATTTTCATTTTTTTAGAGATTATAAAACATTTACTTTTACAATGGCTCTTTTTTTTTGAAAAACCCACTTTTGTTTAGTATTTAGTACTAGAAAAATTGAAAGGTTTGGTATTGTAGCTTCAAACAAATCAAAATGTCTGGTACTATAGCATTGGATATTTAAAATAAAATAATAATAATAATTTTAATATTAATATATAGGAGTATTAGTATTACCTTTGTTATTAATAATGCGGTAAATAGTATAGTAATAGTAATACTACATATATTAATATTAATACATATGTATAATATATTAATATATATGATAATGAATATAATATATATTAAATATTACAAAAAATAATATATAAAGTAGTAAGACTTTTGTAAAATTATATATATAAAATAGTAATATATACTTTACATATTTAAATTTAGAATTAAAAAAATATATTATATAAAAATATAGTATTCAATTATTAGAATTAAAAAAATAAGATTATTTTTTCAACTTCTAAGAATGTTTGGTGTAGAAACACTAAACATCCAAGAATGTCTAGTACCCAAACACTAAACATTCTTAATTATTTGATGCTTAAACACTAGAAATTATTGATTTGGTGTTTAAGGGTTTGTTTATGCTACCGAAAAAGTCAAAAAAGTTAGAAAAGTTAGGAATTAGAAAGTCAGAAAGTAAAATTTGAAGGTGTTTGTCACTAATAAAAAGCTAGGAAAATTATATAATTCTTGAAAATTTAATATTATAAATTAAATAATATTATTTAATAAAATAATAATATTAATTAAATAAAAAATATTTGTGATTTTAATATTATAAAATAAAATAAAATTAACAATAATAAAATAATTAATATTTTTATTAATAAAAATAATAGTAAAATAATTAAATAAATAAAACAATATTAACAATATATACTTTAATTATATTAACAATAATAAAATAATATATTATATTAATATACTTTAATTATATTAAAGTATATACGAAGTAATTTTAATTAAAACAATAATATATTATACAAAATATGTTACAAAGTAATAATTAAAATAATATAATACTTTAATTAAATAAAAAATATATTATACTAATATATTATACTTTAATTATATTAACAATATATACTTTAATTATAATTAATTTTAAATAATAAAATAATAAATTAAATAGATATAATTTATATACTACTTTTTCAACTTTCAAATGGGGGAAAGTTTGAAAGTTTGGAATCTCTGATATTTTATATGTAGGAAAGTTGAAAATTTATTCTCAATTTTTTTATGTAGCACAAACCCTAGAAAGTTAGGAAAATTTTCCCAACTTTTCAATTCCTAACTTTTTAGGTGGCACAAATAATATCTAAATATTTGATGTTACAAAATTATGATTGATCATAATTATTTATTTACTTTATCTGTATTATATAATTAACTTATACTCTAAGGGCATTATTATAATAATTTTTTGATTACCAAACCTACTCACATTTCACCAAAACCAACCCTCGTGCACATTTTTTGAAGATGATTTCATCACCATGGACATTGCACCCATTTGCTGCACACTTTCACTTTCGATAGCTGGTATCCACCTCTCTTCTCTTCAACAAAGGGACGAAGGATCACAACAAGAGCTCTCATGCAAGTCAATAGTAAGGGAATTTGTTTCAATCAAGAAACACATGAAGGAGAGTAAGAAGTGACCCACATAGGAAAAGTGGTTGCACAAGCTACTCTCCAAGTAGTTTCTCATGTTGCAGAAAATTGCTAAGCTGTGGTTGCATCAAAATTGTTGAAATGTATTTCCATTTTTTTCATTATTGTTATTAATCTATTTTTTGTTTATGGGTATTTTTGTCCTTTTAGAGACTATTCTAGAAGATGACTTTGTATATAAATTTTCTTGTACACAATCTTTAACATAGAGAAAATTTTCATTTTCCATTTTCATCTCAGATCTAATTTCCTTCTTCTTCATTTCCTTCATCTTCTTCCTTATTGTTGGTGATTTTTCATTTTGGTATTAGAGCATTCAAAGTCAATCAATTTGCGATGTCAATCAACTTGAGCTACTCTTCTCTTTCTCTATTGGTGCTTGCAACTTTCTCACCTATGATGTCAATCAACATTCAAAGTCAAGTCCTAGTGAAACTTGACAAGAACAACTGTCATTTAGCACGCTTCCTTCCTTGCACTTTTGAGAGGTTACAACCTCTTGGGATATGTTGATGGAAGCTTTTCATCCCTTAGTGAAGGAGATTTGGCTCTTGAAGGTGAGGCATCAGAGATTTCTACTACAACTTGGAGAAGGTAGGATCAACTTCTCTTGAGTTGGCTATTTGCCTCATTGTCACCATTTGCTCTTGTGTAGGTTGCTAATCAAACGATGACCTCTAGGGTTTGGAAAACCCTTGAAACAATGTATGCTTCATGGTCTCAAGCAAGGCTCATACAACTTTGATTTGAATTGTAAAACATGAAGAAATGAAATTTGTCTATGATAGACTGCATTTCCCATGCTATTACACTTTTAGATATTCTTGCCATCTTAGGTAATCCTCTTTCCAATGAAGAAGTGGTGCTTCATATTCTTGGAGGATTAGGTCTAAAATATAAATATTTTGTTACTAGCATCACTATGCAACCCATAGTTATTCCCCTCTTAGATCTTCAGAGTATGCCCTTAAATTAAGAAATTAAGGTTAATAGGTATATTAACTCATCTCCCTCAACAAATTTGGTGATGAATAATAATAAGGGCAATAATCCTTGTGGTGGTTGATGAAGATCTTAACAATATAATGGAGGCAGAGGAAATATGAACAATAAAGTTTAGTGTTAGATTTGTAATAGATCTAGACACTTAGCCTTGAATTGTTTCAAGTGTCTTGACATTGAAAATTATGCTCCCACTTGCACCAATAATTAGGGAAATAATACTACTGTTATTATTACCTACAAAGGAGAAACTATTACAAACAATACCTTGTGGTATCTTGACTCAAAAGCCACTCACCATATAACCAATGATTTAGCAAATCTCTCTACTAGTGCTCCTTATGTAGGATCTAAAGCTTTGGTGGTTGGAAATGGTGCACAATTGCCCATTACCTACACTATAAATACTATTGTTCCTGTTGAGAATGGTAATGTTCATCCTAATGATATTCTTATTATTATTGAAATTTAGAAGAACCTATTATCAATATATAAATTTTGCAATGATAATCCAATGAATATTGAATTTGGTAATAAGGGTTTCTTTGCAATGATAATCCAATGAATATTGAATTTGGTAATAAGGGTTTCTTTATCAAAGATTGAACAACACAATAGCTGGTAGATCAGGGACCAACTAGTCACTCTCTATTAGTTGATGATGCAGAGAAGAAATAATTTCAATCCACAAGCATAATTAGTTGTCTGAGTATCTTTGGACATATGGCATTCCAAATTGGGACATCCCAAGCAACAATGCACTTTATCTATCATTACTACTAATGATTTTCCTACCAACAATAGTGATTTAAACTTCTATGAATCAAGTTGTTTTGGAAAAACTCACAAATTACCCTTTAATGATAGTTCTTCAATTCTTCACAAATTACCCTTTAATGATAGTTCTTCAATTCTTCACAAATTACCCTTTAACTCATGAGCTTTTAGCTTTGATATATATTGATTTGTGGGAACCAAGTCCTATTCCTTTTAAACAAGGTTACAGATGTTATATAAATTTTGTTGATGCTGCAACTAAATTTATATGGTTATATCCTTTAACTTGCAAGTCTGAAACATTAAATGTTTCTATCAATTTTAAAACTCAAATAGAAAAAAGGGCTTGGAAAGAACATTAAGGCAATATAGAGTGATAATGGGGAAGAGTTTTTAGCCTTCAAAAATTATTTGCAACCAAATGGAATTCAACATCACTTCTCTTATCCATACACCCATGAATAAAATGGGTTAATTGAGAGAAAGCACAAACATATTGTGGATATTGGCCTTACCTTATTGTCTCATGCTAATTTGCTCAAATACTATGGCTAGAGGCTTTCTTAGTTGCCACTTGATTAATAGAATGACAATTCCTCTCTTGCAAAATAAAAGTCCCTTATAGGCATTATTTCATGCTATCACTGAATATAAGTTTCTTAAGGTGTTTGGCTATAAATACTTTTCAAATCTTAGGCCATATAATTCCAATAAATTTAATTACAAAATAATACCTTGCATTTTCTTGGGATATGCTTTAGATTACAAGGGATATTTATGATTTTCCCTTGATTTTAATCAAACTTTTATTTCTAGAGATGTAGCATTTAATGAGAATGATTTTAACTTAAACTCTACTCTAGAACAAAATTCAATAGATGTTATGTAGGAACCCATTGAGGTTGTGAATGTTCCAACTATTATACTACCTTGTTAAACTTTAGACAAACTACAAAATTACTCAAGAGAAAGAGATAATTCTGTTGTTGATGACTTAAACCTTCGGAGAAACATCAAGTAAAGAAGTATCATTTGATTCAACAAGTGTAGATAATGTGGCTGATGAAATATAAAATCTAATTAATAGGCTAGTTATAAGAAGCATAAGAGGTATATTTAAATCAAATCCTAAATATGTCTTAACTATTTCTAGTTCCAGGTCAACACCAACTACAATATTTCAGGTTTTAAGAGATCCCAAGTGAAAAGATGCAATGCAAGAAGAATATGTAGTACTATTGAAAAATTAGATGTGGAAGCTAGTTCCCCCTCGTCATGGTGCATACATAGTGGGCAATAAGTGGATATTTTAGATTAAAGAAAAATTAGATGACACTATAAAGAGGTACAAAGCAAGATTGGTGCCTCAAGGCTTTTCTCAAATGTATAGAATATACTACACTAAAACTTACAGTCCTATTATAAAGCTAGTGACAATTAGAGTTATTCTCAGTAATACTCTTTCTAACAGGCAGCATATAAGGTAATTAGATGTCTCCAATGCCTTTTTTTGTGGTAATTTAGAAGAAAATATCTGCATGCAACAAAACCCTAGTTATGTTTGTAAACTTCAACATTCTCTATATGGGCTAAAACAAGCACCTTGTGTTTGGTTTAGTTGATTAAAGAATTTTTTCAACTTACAAGGTTTTCAAGATTTAGCCTATGACACCTCTCTATTAAGAGATCTTCAAAATCTGTTACATATATTTTAATATATGTAGATGATATGATAATCACTAGTTTATGCTCTCATGAGATTAAGAACACCATTGATTTGTTGTCTAAAACTTTTGCTATTAGAGATCTAGGAGATATTCACTACTTTCTTGGAGTAGAAATTAAAAGAATAAGAAACTACTTACATCTCAATCAAGAGTATTTGGTTAATATCTTAAAGAAATTTAAACTAGATGGAGTCAAGCCCTATTGTACACCTATGGCTAGCAATACGAAACTTAGAAGAAATGATAGTGAATTACTTAAAAATCTATCTAAATTCAAAAGTTTAATTGGTTCACTCCAATATTTGTGTATAACAAGGCCATATATTGTATACTCTATAAATAAAGTTAGCCAATTTTTCATAGCACCTACAAATGAGCACTTCAAGGCAACAAAGAGAATAGCAAGATACTTGAAATCTACTCCAAATCATGGATTGTTGTATCATAGGTCATCTTTAAGCTTCTTACACTATATGTAAGAATATAGTGATGTTGATTGGGGAGGAGATCCTAGTGACAAAATCATAATCAAGATATTGTCTTTATGGGAAGAAATCTTACTTCTTGTTGTTCTAGAAAATGGAAAATTGTGGCAAAATCTAGTGCAGAATTTGAATGTAAAGCCCTCTCTGATGCTGCAAGTGAAGTGTTATAGTTGAGAAAGTTATTTCAAGAACTTCACATAGCTTTCAACAAACTAACTATTTGGTGTGATAATCTTAGTATTATACATCTCACAACTAATCTATACAACATTTACACACCAAACATATGGAGATAGACATGAATTTTATTTGAGATCATGTTACAAGAGGAAACTTCTGTGTGAAGTTTATTCGATCAAATTAACAAGTTTGTGATTCCTTGACTAAACTTGCTAGTACTTGGAGTTTTCAAAGATTTTGTGACAAGTTGTCTTTGGTTGCCCCTCCATCAACTTGAAGGGGGTTGTTGAAATGTATTTCCATTTTCTTCATAATTGTTATTGATCTATTTTTTGTTTATGGGCATTTTTGTCCTTTTAGAGAAGATTTTGGAAGATGACTTTGTATATAAACTTTCTTGTACATAATCTTTAACATAGAGAAAATTTTTATTTTTCATTTTCATCTTAGATCTGATCTCCTTCTTCTCCTCCTTCATTCCCATCATCTTCTTCCTTATTGTTGTTGATTTTTCATTTAAAATTGCCATCCTAAAGTTGTTCCTTCATTCCTAAGTTGAGAGAAAGTGAGTTTCTACCATTTTATCCATTGTAGTGAGAGATCATTTAGTTTATATCTAGCTTTTTTTGTTAAAACATCAAAAATACTCATATCATCATTGTGGTTATCTGTTCTTAATATTTTTCAACCATATATGCCACCAACAATGATGTATGTATGATGCTTACATGGTTTATTAAGTTTTCCATTGCAATGGGTTCATGTAGTTCGTTAGTTTTGTGCTATTTTTTTGTGTTGCACAAAATAAGGTCTGTTGATTAGTATTTTTCTCAACTTTTGGTGTTGATCTTTTATGTTTTATTTGTAGGATTAGTTATAGGATTGATCTAGGTTTTACATCTAAGTTGGTAGCTATAGAATTTCTAAGCTTAAATTCAATTCTTATTAGCATCACTATTTTTTATTCTTGGCACTCATTTTTGAAGTAATTTTTTACCATTTAAATTGAAATATATATATACATTATATACTATTATAATGATGTTCTATTTATTATTTTCCAATTGACATACTTAAGTTAAAATTGTTTGTTGTTGATGTTATTATAATTTGACACTAACTAAAAAAAGATTTATTATAAGGACCATGGCGAGAGTTTGGGTTCAAATGCCAAGGCACTAATGGTGTTTGAAGAGTGCTTTGCAATACAATTAAACTAAATTGCAAGCTTATTTGTTTATAATTATATAGGCATACTCTAGAATATATTAGAGGAGTAAAAGAATTTATTAAGTTTGCTAGGGTGTATGGTATTGTGATGGTACTTTCTTAAATCTTTTTGTAGATAGTGAAAACAATGAATTTCATTTAGTAAAATGTGATATATGATTTTTGAAATTTGGTTTGCAATTTTGCATGTGAATGTGTTTTATAAATTAAAATTTACTACATTTCCATGCATAAATTATAATTTGGGGATGTCCTTTAGGTAGTGGATGATGTGAAGTTATTATAAAGATTGGTTTGGAAAAAAAATGAAAGCATTTAAGAATTTTATTTGCAAATCAGTGGTTCTCTCAAAAAATAAGTTGATTTACCATTAAAAATAGAAAAGAAGCAGAACTAAGAAAAGAAAGGATGAAGGTCATGTATAAACTTTTAGATAGGGGAAGAGCTAACCATAGATTTATTTAAGAAGGGGCAAAAGCCTTTTC
This sequence comes from Cymodocea nodosa, assembly GCA_036874045.1. NCBI lineage: Eukaryota > Viridiplantae > Streptophyta > Magnoliopsida > Alismatales > Cymodoceaceae > Cymodocea > Cymodocea nodosa. The sequence goes on along the minus strand of CM072339.1, from coordinate 18,718,877 downwards.
GATCCGTTAACTCTTAAAATCTAACAACTCAGAGATTTAGAATCCCCATTTAACAATTTCCACGCCAATTTTCCTTTGAGGGTGGAGGAGAAAGTTTCAATATTTAAAATACCTAAATCTCGGTCGACAAAGTCTATTTCGATCACAAGATGATAATGATATGACTCCCTTATCGAGACTCACCCCAAAAACTCTCTTTTTGATTTTATTTATAGAGTCTTCAACATTCATCAAAAGGTGTAGAACTGAGAGGTCAATGGTGGTAATAGGCGTTAAAGATGAGTTAAGGAGAGTCAACCATCTTCATAGAGAAAGTAACTTCCCTTGTCAACCATCTAATCTGGTAATAAGTTTGTCAATTACAAAAGATTAATCAACAAAAGAAGGTTTTTTTTTTTATAAGTAAAATTGTAAAACTAAGTTAAAGGGAGATTCTGTAATCAACATCCCATGACTTTGCAAAAATTTCTAAAGTTTCATTAGAAAGATTCACACCTGTGATAAAATATTCTTTAAAATTGATGTTGAGACCAGCAAGAAGAAATGGACCAGAAGAAACATTAAGGGAAGAAAAGAGAGAATCACAACGAAAAACATCTAGGTTATTTTTATCATAGGGGGGGGGAAATGGGAATAGAAAATTCAATTAATTGGATGTAGAGGCTTAATTACTACATGCAACATGATTGTCTTTTCCTTTCACTACTATTTACTTGGTACTTTTCTGGATCATCTCTTCACAACGGGAGAAATGTCTTTTCTTTCGTAAGCCTTTTCACCCACTTGTTATAGTTTTTTAAGAATTTCAAGTTGACGAGTAAGGACGAAGGCTCACTCCAGTATTTTAAGTTAGATTGCAATGGTTGGCTTCATTATCCTTCAACATCGGCCCTTATATATGTCAAGGGATGATAATGTTAAAATTTCAGAGAATATAGTGTCTATGCTGTCCAAGCATTAAATAAATAAATAAAAAATGAGGGAGAGCATGTGAAAGACGAAGAGACGTGCATGGTTATTCCTTCTACTTGCTCTCTCAGCCATGCACTCCTCCAGAGGTGTTTTTGGTATTTAATACCAAACTGTTATTTCCATTACCTTCGATTCACCACCACACCGCTTGTATTAGCTTCTTCCGTTGCATGCGTCCGGCAGCTCGCCAAACGTTTCGTCCCATCCGTTCGTCGCTCGAGTGATCGAACGTTACTAGTTTGCAAGCGACAAGGAGGGCTCGTGGACGGTTGCTGTTGCAAATTAAGGAGGCTTGGAAGTCTATAGTCGTGACAAGAGAAAGATTGTTGGTGGTGGGTTCCGGTCGTCCTTTTCCTCTACTGTCCTTATATTGTTTCTTTTGTCAAGAGGAGAGAGAGAGACAAAAGTGAGGGTAGACAGATAAAAACTGCTAGGCATTGATCTTGCTTCGCTCTATGTACGACTGCAGCGTCGATCGTATGACACAAATCAGATGCACGACGTTAGACCTGAACTCCTCGGCGTGGTCTCGGAAAAATCTACGTGTAATAATTCCCATGTTGTTGGCTCGCCTACTCCCCATGGTCGCCTTGTTAGATCATGGGGAGGTTCTGTCTGTGCCTCACGGGTGGTGACGACATCTATCTGTTTAAGGTGGGTCTTTAAGTGACATGCAATGGCGACGTTGTCCGTCCATGATGAGAGCCTCATAAGCAAACACTCGGAGTGTTCGGAAAGCATTACGAGTGATCATGCAAACCGTGAGTTTTACGCTACTCCTCATCCAGCAGTTGATGCGTGTGACTGTGATCTACCAGATTGCTTTGGCTGGTGATGCATAGCAGCCCTCCGTGAGCCCCAGTCGAACACCAACTGGAACATCTTGTTTTAGCTTGCCCCGTAACCGTCTAGTATCTGTTGTCGTACCACCTATGCAGTTGTCGATGAGCTCCTGCCTTCGCCGTTGCTGGAAGAGGAGAAAGGCATCGGGTGAAAGGAGAAAGGAAGGAGAGAGAGCGAGAGTGGAGAAGGAAATAAAAGTAGATTGAAACCGTCTCATTTTTGGCAACATTGAGAGAATGCACTAGGTGATTTGTATTTGTGAATGCATCAGTCGATTTATGATAGCATCAAGCGATTTGTGGCAGTGTTGGCCAATTTGTACTTGCATCAAGTAATTAGTGAGAGAGTCAAGCAATTTGTGCTAGCATCAGCCCATTTGTGCCTGCATTAATTAAGAAATTTGCACGAGTGTTATGTGATTTGCAGGAGGATTATTTTTAAGTTGTGGGAGGATTATCTTCTTTGGGTATTCTTCATTCTCTCAACTTTATGCTTTAAGACCCAACATAATCCACAAGTGCATTACAAACTACATGATTTGGTGCAGTTGAGGTTAAAAAGATTTCGTTTGACAAATGTACTCTATGGCATTATAAAACTACAAATTTGTGTTCTATTCTATGTATATCAAAGAATTCTAGTTCCACTTGTAGAGATAGTTCACGTAGTCTATTGCTTCATCCTTCGTCACAACCCTAACTTGCATCTGTAGTCAGCGCTCCTAGTTGCAAGCTTCATCCACATCGGCCAACCCAGTATCATTTGTAGACTTGATCCGGCCACCCTTCCTCCGGTACTACCTTCTTCCTTGTCCACCCTGCCTCACCGTAGCCTTCCCTTACCTTCTTGGCTGGCTCATGACTAGTATGAAGCTCTCGATGATGTTTTTATTTGGAACGAGATGAATAATCAACGTCGGTGTTTTCCTATCATCTTGGAATGACGAGAAAAATCCAGGAAGTTTATGGATCACAGGGGGTGATTTCAGCTTAGGCTAGTCAAGGTGAAGAATCTAGAGAAGATTTGTGACTTCCTCGTTCATACAAATGAGTGATTATTTGAGGTTCAACCCAACTTGGATGGATTTTGTATTTAGTTTATATCTTGGAGAGTTTTGATTTGTATAAACTTGATTATAAATTATGTAAAAATCAAATAAATGTAATAATTTTTTTCTTTTCTTTGAATGTGTGACATTAGACAAGGATAAAGATGGATCATGAATTTATCCTTGTAATTTAAATTATGTCACGTGTCGTGTCACCAACGACAAATTTGACAATCCAGATATAGTGCGGATAAGAGAGAGAGAGAGAGAGAAAGTCTTATCAACCATTTTTCCAATGTTTTATCCTTTAAAAAATAAAATAAAATAGAGAGATGTGAACCCCACATTGAAATGGGTGGTGAACAGTAGATCGCTGATCACCGACACTTGTGGAATGTGGATGAGATCGGCCGAGGTGAGCAGAACCGGATCTCAGGAAGTACGGGAGAACCGGCCAGCATCGTGGGATAAAAAGTGCGGCCGATGGATGATGGTGGGAGGATGATCTCAGAAAGTACACGAGAAGACCTTGGAGCGTTGAACCTACGAGAAAAATTCACCATTTCGTGATATAAAAATAAGAAGCGTAAGGGAAGGCGAAGAGATAACGAGGTACATATATAAATACAGAGAGGGACGAAAAGCTGAGGTAACTGCTTGACGCGAGCGAGGAGATCGAAGCGTGTTCGAGTCTGAGGTGATTGACCGCTGATCTTTGGTCCTTCGAGGCCGAACCGTCCCGTGTTGCTCAGTCGGAGGGTGGGAGAGACGTGTGTGCGTTCTGGCCTCGATCAGCTCGGCGGTTCGTGGTGAGGTACGCCCCCAGGAGGAGGAGGAGGAGGAGGAGGAGGAGGAGGGCAACAGCCAAGATGGCGTGTTGGTGGCGGAAGGTGGCCTTCCCCGTCAAGAGGGCTCTCGTCGCTTTGTCTGCTCTCGTCAAGCACAGAAAAGCAGGTGAGTGGTGAATGAATGAAGGAATGAATAATCGTGGGGTTCTTCCCCGTCCTTTCTCTCTTCCTATTGTTTTAGCAGAGGCTTCGTCGCCAATATTATTAGTGTGACTCAAGGAGATCTGTTCTTGAATGTTTCCATTTAATAAAATTGAAACCATACAATGTTTACGCAGAAGAAATATTACCATTATATATCAAGAAAGATGTCCAGGAATTCTTCCTGTTTTTACAAGCAAATCTCTGATTTCCTTTTCCACCACCTTCCATTAATGAAAGCAGATTTATAGGTTACTTACGTGCCACTCTTAAATTTTTTTCTTTCTCCATCTTCCTTGGAAATATTCGAGTGTTTTTAAACCTGGTACTCTTTCCATTTTCTTCCATCCCGCCTTATTATTTTCCTACAATTCATTAAAAGAATAAAATTAACGATGAGGGAAAGGGAGCATGGAACATCAGTACACAAAACGGTTCATGCATGTGAACTCCTTTCCTTTATTTTTTTTCTAGAAAATTAAGATGATAGTCTTTGTGTGTTTTAAACTTTTTAATTTCTATAAATTAATTTCAAACTTATATATAATAAGACATCTTCTCATCACCGATAATTACCTTCTCTCTAATCTCGTCCACTCCTTTTCTTCAACGCCCCATTAACTCGTCGTTGGAGGACCACCGTTCGTAAATCTTATTCTTTTGCCTTGGTGGACCATCTGTTCCTATATTTAACTTCATTTATGTTTCCCCTACAAGGGTCATCTGTTTGCAGTGAACGTCTCATTTCCTAACTATATATTTATATATATGAACATCATGGTTCTCAATCAACTATGTGTATTGGTGTAAATGTGCAATGTCTTGATACCGCAAGTAGATGGACATTGTTGGGCAAACATATAGATATACCCAAATGCGAATCATGCTCAGTGATCGTCGCCAGGTTTCTTGATCAATAATTCTGATGAGGTGTTTCTGATGTTTCAGGAGTTGGACTGACAAAGCTTCACAACGAGGTGCAGACATGTGGGTACGAAGATGTGCGGGTGATGTGGGAGATGCTGAGGAGGTCGGAGGTGGAGCCGGCGATGGCGTCTCCTCAGAAACTCAAGCGGCCATTCTGGAGGGCCTTTGCCGACTATCTACATCACCGTCTCCCTGCAGCGGCTGCCAAATACAAATTAACCTGCATAGCAACAAGGAAGTAAGGTGTTGCAGAAGCCCAAACGGCTATTGCTTCTTTACTCCTGTTCCTCACACCACCACTTCAGCAGCAAAATAAAGCCGGATCGAGAAGAAGATCACTGATGATGTAAATTCTACAGATCGTAGTTGCCGGCAGGAGACGGCGAAGATCTTCGACCTTTCTTGTCGATTTGTTGTTGAGTTCAAGAAATCCTCCATCTTCCATGGATTTTACCTCCTTTTCCCACTAGAATAATTACCAGAATGAATTATATATACATATATGCAAATAAAGAAAGCATATTTTACGTCATTTTTTTCTTCTTCTAATTTGTGGATATAACAATAAGCTTTCCTCTCATGTTTATTTAATTATTCCTGTTACTTATAATAATTTTTAGAATCTTTATTTATTCACATTAATTTTTCTCATAACTAATATTAATTATTTGTAAATTGCGTCCAAGCTTTTCGATCCATGTACAATAAAATAAAATAAACATCATGTGAAATTTAAATTTTCGTTTGATTTATAGTTTGGAGAACTTTTAAGATAAAAATTTCTACTTCCAAACTTTGCATATACATATCTTATCACTGTATCATTTTCATCTCATGCAACGAGCAAAATACTTTCAGATAGAAATAAATTTTGCTCGTTAAAAGTGATTCTTTTTCATGAAATTTACTAAGCCAAATTATTAATGTTTCCGACGGAATTAATTTTCGTAGCCAAATTATTTGCATCGACGGAAAAAGCCTGTCAGTAATTTAAAATGACAAAAAAAACCGTCGTTAAACGAAAATTTCTATCGCACGTGTAAACACGAACACGTGCCACTACTTTACCCGTTCCACCGCGCGCTCGCCACGATCCCTGCCATTGACACCCGGCTCACCAAAACGCACGGAGTTCTTCCACCACCGCCGCCGTTCGCCTGCAGTACACACGCCGTTCCCTTAATCTCACAAATGCCGTTGCCGCTGCTTGCCCTCGTTCCATTGTACTTCAACTGCATTGCCGGCTCCTTCTACACTGCTGGATCTCATCCTCACCAACGTCTTCTTAGGCAGCACTTGGGTTACGGGAGTTTTATTTTCAGGTATTCTAGCGTAAGATTTATATTGAACTGTGATCCTTTCGGGTTGTGATATAATGGATAGATTCTGTTGTTCCACAACATGTGTCTAATACCTGAAAAGCGATGGTCTTTCGTTGGATTGTGCTATTGTCGTTGAGGCATGGACCTCCCGCAATTGTTATGGAGGGATTACCATTCCTTTTGTCATTCTTTACTTTCTTCTGTGACAATAGTTTACTTGTTTTCTTCATGACGTGCCTTTCTATCTATATGATGAAATGCAAACGATTCCATAATTGTGTTTGATGCATCATCTCAGTAGACAAAGCAAAAATTAAGATGAAATCTTCTATCTTTGCGCTGATTTGTCTACAACAATGCTCCTTATGGTTTCTGTTATGTATTTGTTTTATATCGAAATTTTGACGATGGTCTGGAGCACTACTGATCATGTAATCCGAAGTCTTTTACGAAAGAATGAAAACCCTATAATTGTAAAAGGAAGAAAAATTAGGAAAAGTTGCGGCAATGATGGAACTTTCCTGGAGATAGAAATTAAAAGCAGAAAAAATGCAATTGAAAAAAAGAATAAAAACGGAAAGAGGCTTCACACCTCCTATTTTGTGCTTCTTTAGGCCTACCAGTGATTGTTTTATGCAGTTCTACATAATTTAATGATTTTTATTTATTAGAATTATTTTGAATTAAATACTTTTGTATTATTTATCTTCCTAGTGTTTTTCACAATTTTCTTTTATTTGCTAACTTCTTATATATTTTGCATTAATAGATGGCTTTTGTTTCGGATAAATTGTGGATAGATATAGATTATAGATTTCACCCAGCATATATTTTTGAGGTTGAAAGTTTTCTTGACTTTGCATTAGCCAAGATTAAAAGGCTCATTCCTAGACACAGACCATGCCAATGTACCAAGTATCATAATAGAAGTATCCTTTCAAGAAGTTGTGTATAAGCATTTGATAATAAATGGAATTATGTCTGATTATTGGGTTTGTACTAGACATGGTGAGATTTCGTATGTTTCATCATCAAAGACTAACATTTCCCATTGAAATGGTTAATGCTAACATGCATGATATGTTGTGTGATGCATTTGGAATGATGGGTAATGTAGACAATTTAGATGATAGAGATGATGATCTTTCTATTGAGAATCCAACGAATGAAGATGCAAACGAAAATTTCAAATTACTTGAGGATCTAGAGAAGTTGTTTCACTCAATGCCAAGGTCACATTCAAGGGTATCATTTCTTGTTGAACTTTATCACATAAAATGCTTGCATGGTTGGAATAATAAATCTTTAAGCATGCTACTTTTTTGAGGAAGGCAATACCAGGAGGTGATGAAAGTTTGCCTAAGTCATTCCATGAGCCTAAGAAGATCATTGCTACATTGGGGCCTGATTACAAAAAGATTGACGAATGTCCTAATGATTGCATTTTATATTAAAAAGATAAGCAACCAAAGAAGAATGTGATAGATGTCATACTTCTAGATGGCAACCATGTCAGATGGATATTGTTCTTGAAAGACAGTGCAATAGAGAGAAGCCTAAGAATGTTCCAAGAAAGATTCTACATCAATTTCCTCTAATTCCATGATTGCAAAGGTTATTCATGTCATCAAAGGTGGCTTCTTCAATGGCATGGCACCATGATCATCGAGTGAAAGATGGTGTCTTATGTCATCCTACCAATAGTCATGCATGGAAAGCCTTAGACAGTGCGTATCCAGACTTTGCCTCTGATCCACGTAATGTTAGACTTGGTTTGGCTTGTGATGGCTTCAATCCTTTTGGTAATATGAGCATCTCTTACAGTACATGGCCTGTCATTCTCATTCCCTACAATCTTCCTCCATGGTTGTGCATGAAACAACCACATTTGTTAATGTCATTGTTGATTCTCATATCCCCAGGAAATGACATTGATGTTTTACTTGGAACCATTGATTGATGAGTGGTTAATCTTGTGGAAGGACGACATTAAAACTTATGATGCATCTACCAAATCTAACTTTAGGATGCATGCTGCAGTTTTGTGGACAATTAATGTTTTTCCTGCCTATGCAAATTTGTCTGGATGGAGTGCCAAGGGGAAGTTGGCATGCCATTGTTGTGACAAGAAAAACTTATGTCATCATTTGAAGCATTCAAAGAAGGGGAGTTATATGTTTCATTGTTGCTTTTTGGAGCTTAATCATCATTATTGACACAACAAGAAAACTTTGACAACACACAAGAATGGAGAGAACAACTGAAATTGTTGCATGGTCATGTGACACTAAAGAAATTTGAGAATTATGAAAATATAACTTTTAGAAACCCAATAGATACTGTTGATGGAGGCAGTCGTGAGAGAAAGCATGCTGAATTTGAGGAAGCAAGCAACTTACTGTATGTTTGGAAATATATCAGCATTTTCTTTTGACTTGCTTTATTGAAAATCTTTATTGATTAGACATAATCTTGATAAAAGTAGAAACAGAACTGGGCATTGAAAAAAATGTATGTGAACATCTTTTCTACCTTGCTTAATATTGACAAGAAATCAAAGGATAACATACAGGCTTTTCTTGATTTGGTAGACATGGGCATTCGAAATGATCTTCATCCTAAGAAATGTGATGGAGGTTGAATGTATATGCCACCATCTTGTTACACACTCAAATAAAGAAAAAGAAATTTTGTGTTAGGCTTTTTATGATATAAAGGCTCCAAATGGATATTCATCAAATATTTCATGTTGTGTTCAAATTAAAGAAGATATCTGGATTGAAAAGTCATGATTGTCATATTCTTATGCAACTTTTCTCCAGGTTGCAATGAGAATGTCCGTTCATTCTGATATCTGTTTAGTCTTAGTGCGATTTTGTGGGTATTTCTAACAATTGTGTTCCAAAGAGATAAACATGTTTGAGATGGAAACCTTGGAATCCCGCATTGCTATCATATTATGTCAATAGGAGTGCATCTTTCCACCAGCCTTTTTTACCATTATGATGCACTTGCCTATTCATCTAGCAATAGAAGCTAGACTTGCTGATCTGCTCTATTAAATATCTTAATTCAATTGCATCACTTATATTTGGATAATTCTCCCAAAACATTTAATACTTTGTTCTTTGGTATTTTCTTAACGTCAAACCTTATGTTTGCAATTGATGTTGATCAGAGGGTTCAAGTGCAGAGGGGTATCTAGCTGAAGAGTGCCTGTCATATTGATTACAGTATTTACATGGAGCTGCGACAAGGTTTAGCTATAGATGAACGCAACATGGGTGACCTTCCTGTTGGAAAGGCAAAGATATACCATGAAGATATGTCCTTTTCAACTTGGAAATAGTAGAAAAATATGACTACTTCGTATAGCTGACATTCTTGCCAAAGAACCAAAGATATCTCAATGGTTACTTGAAAGAAAGCGTCGTGCAGAATTTGTAAATTGGTTCAAGGAAAATGTTACTTTGAAAGTTAGGGTTTATTAGATAATTGTATTATTGCATTAAACTAAATAATTAGATTTTACAATTAGTTGTGTTTTATGTAGGTGAGGGAAATGCGTTCGCCAGGAAAACAAGACATCACAGGTGATCTAGCGTGACTTGCACGTGGCCTTAGTAGTGATGTGACATCATATGATGGATATTCTATTAAAGGTATCATACAAGCAATCATCATCAAGGATTTCTGTCTTATTAAAGATTCAAATGCTGCATTTTCCTTGCGTATATATGCCTCAAACTTTTGGACCTCAGTGGAATCTTCATAAAAAAGAAAATAGACTCTCAGCAATCTTCCAAACTTCCAGCTGCATGCACGATCTATCTTTGCAAGCCACTAAAACAATCTCACATCAACGGCTGCATTCACAGATTCACATTCTCTTGAAAGAGATTGGCATATCCGTTCTTGTTCAATCTTTTCTAGCAATTCCTGCAATCATAACCCAAATTAAAGTGCAAATAAAATCATTGCTCACCTTATATGGATTTCATTGCCAATGTTCATAAAATTAAAGATGAATAAAAATTGAACAAGATAATTATGGAATAAAGTTCCCATTCTCAACTTTTTGAAAGATTTAAAATCATAACAATGCCTTGTCTTATTGCTTTTCTTTTGATAATGAAAATTAGTTGCAAGTATTTAATTTTTTTCCTTACATCATTTAATTTTGCTTTTTTAAATGTAGACAGAAATAATTGAATGCATCTCAAGTCGACAATCTGAAAATATGAATAGAAGTCCAGAAGAAAAGAAATGGAAGATTTTGCAATCTCACAACTTTTGGGTTCTTAAGGGTCCGAAGGATTTGGTGAAGCTGGTGTTGGTGCTACCACAAAGAGCTAAAGATTTGACACTCATTCAACTGCAGGGGTGATAATGTTGCAAGAGTTAAATACAATCAAGGTATCAATGAATCATTAATTATTATAATCATATTTTATTAAAAAATACATGTTTAAAACAAATATAATTTATGTGCAGGAAAACTTCATTAATTTTGTGCAAATGGTGTCATCACGTATTGGCATAGAGGTTCTTATGGATTGGATAATTTTCTTGGTATCGATACTTTCCTCAACAATTTACTTAATTATATGCATGCTTCTGTAACATGATAAATTTTAATCATATATATTTCCTTATGTTAAATGGTCGAGGGTAAACAGTCATCTGGGACAAATTCATAATACGATTGATTACTTTCTCAAAATTAGACGTTATAATTTTTGTTACGGTGTAACTTAACATTTATGGACTTTTTTATTTGTGGTATAACTTGATCATGCTTAGACTGAACCTCTTTCAAGCACATGTTTAAATGTTATGAACGTATATATATGGATGTGGTTTACTATTAACATTATTTTTTAATTATGCATTACAATTGCTCTTACTTTTTATGATATATACACAATTATTCATTCTATTTGAAATAAATCTCATTCTAACAATTACATTACGATTGTTTTACATTATATATTAATTTTTTTAATTTACATACTTTATTTTCATGTTCTTCTATTTAAAAGCATACACATGTCTACATGTAAATCTTCATTTAGAAATAGTCTTTACTTCTATTTGGTATAATTATGAACTAAATTTGCTGTAACAGTCAGTGTCATTTTTATGGATGTAAATTTAGCTATCAAGAAAAATCAATTTTTAACTTTTGTATATTACCTTTGACAACTTATTGAGTCTTTATTTTCTAAAAAAGTAATATCTCCATACTTAGCGATCTCCTTTTTCCTTTTAGAAAAATTTATAACTAAGGAATTTTCATAGTAACGTACAAATCTACATTTTAAGATCCTAAAGGTAATTCATGGTAACTTATCTTTAAATTGATCAAGAATGGATTGGGAACAACTATTGCTTTAGGTGATTTAAATTAAACTTCCTTTTAGATCTATTAACCCAATAATCGTTTCTCCCCCATCCATGGTTGTCTTTGTTGACCACCCAACATCAACTGGTCCATACTCGTAGATAAAATAGTGTTTTTTGTTTGTTTGTTTGTTATTGAGAGAAGCAATCGGCCATGAGATGTAAATGTGGATTAATACTGATAAAAACACCTTCAAAAGAAATTCTTGGTCTGTGGACACACCCAATTAGAGAGCTTGGGTGATGATCATAATTTAACTACTCTAGACTAACACATAATTGACATGAATGCATGGCATCCAAGCGTGTGTCATACACCTAGGGCATGTTGGGTAAGGTGGAAAGTTTGGGAGGTCCACCCAATGCATGTCACTTGTTAGTATCATAGGTAATTTTATGTAATTTCTATGATAAAAGTAATTAATTTTGGACAATTTAGAGATTATCTAATTAATGCTTTTTAAAAGTAAACAATTTGATTGATTGGCAGGAATTCCATTGTTTTTCAGGCATTTATTGGGCTTATGTGGGCCTACATAAGTTTTATGGATTGGGGTGAAGAAGGTTATTACATGGGATCCTAGTCTAGCTAGCCGAAAACATTAACAACATAAAAAGAAAGCTTGAACGTGGTGGTTCATTAATTGGCTTGAATCTTTGACAATCACAAGAAGAGATTCAAGTAAACCCTTTCCTTGTACGATGATGATTGAACACTTTGACAATCATAAGAGAATCTAGAATGTTTTGATTGGATTGAGTCTATTAAAGTATTATAAATTTGGAAATAAATTTGATAATAGTGAAGAAGATGATTCGTCTATATGTAAGTTAATTTGTAACCATATTTTAATACATTTGGGAGAAAATCAGTCATAATTGGAATTAGTTAAAAGGGTGTATCCAAAGTAGATATCCATCCCTATGAATATCTTCCTATTGAAATTTTTTTGAATTCCAACTATCAAATTAATCCTTACAAAAGCAAACTCCAGCAAACATCATACCAATATACTAGAGAATGATTGAAAGGTATTTTGAATGAATTTTCCAATAAATTAGTTAATACACTAGACCAGATTGATCAATAACAAGCAAGATCAAATTTAATACAATAAATGTAGATTTATTGGTCAAATCTTCATTTTAATTAGCATCGTCTATTTTTTATTAGTCAGATCTTGCATGATTCAGTCAAATACTCGTGTAATTTCTAAGCACTTTTCATTAGTAATGATATATTCATATAGGCTATAAAATACTATAGATATATGGTTATGAAGAAAAAATAAGAGAATTATGGAAAACTATTTTTAGTTATCATAGGCTTAATTAGAAAGTTTCAGGTACATTCTTTTTATTCTTTGTTCAGTTTCCATACAAGTACTCAATGTCCATTGATTCTATTTTAAATGTGCAAATGTTCATGATATCATTACCACAAATATTTATTGGTGTCTTCTCACATACATAGACTATGACTCCAATATTATCTCTCTCTCTCTCTCTCTCTATATATATATATATTCCCATGTACGTGAGGGAATATGTATAATTATGATAAACATCCATCAACAAGAAATATGCCATACTTTAAATATGAGAATAAGTGTTAGGTATTGATGGATGCATGCCAATTTTTTTTGTTTTTTAACCAAGTATTGATCTGATCAACAACATTCCCCATGGCTTAGTTAACATGATAGATAGATAGATAAGCAAAGTTTTGAACCACCAATCATGAATCCATAACTTCTAGCTCATTTCCATAAAACAACGACATTTATGATGGAGAATTGCTTGTGGTCTATTATGGGCCAATTACGCCTCATTCCACCTCAGAATCTTTCCCATATAATGATAAGCAAGAGCTTTCATCATCTTTAACTTGCCTAGTCCAGCTCACATCACAGATGTATCTTTCTTGCTTCAATTTTCCACTCCTATCGCACTCGATCTTTTTATATATGATGATAGTGTTGGAAATTTAGATTTTAGAATACAAAATCTAAAATCACATCAAAGATGTATCTTTCTCTCTCTTAAATCATGTAAAGAAAGAAAGCTACGGTTCTGAACGAAAGAGAGCCAATTACAGGTGATAAATAAAGTCTTGAACAAGTCAAATTGCCTATGACGTATAATTAAATGAAATTGTTCCTTGCATTCTCAGGCAAATACGTTCTTTCCTTTCTTTGCAATCCAAATCCCCATCAAATATTTAAGTCCGAGCAAATCCCTAATCATGATCACTAATTGCTTTTCATACGAAGATGCAACTTCAAACTTCAAATCTTAATAAAAAGTACGTAACCTCGCAATCTTGGTTAACTTAGATAAGAGTTGGTTAATCATGATTAATTATTCTACAAAAAAAATTCCTAATAGACATGTAAATGAGACGAGCTTATACGAGAATGTAATTTTTTTTATTCTATTATCAATTTAGTCTACGCATGACGTGCTCAGTTTAATTTTAATATATCTTTTTATGATATTAAACACGCGATTTATAAAAACGATAGTAACATAACTAAAAAGGATAAGATCAGATAAGACGTATACATATGTTTTATAAAAGGACGAAATAATATATTATAAATAATTTTAATATATTATTTTTTGATAAAAAAATATTTTAAATATTTTCATTTACATTTTTCTCTTGTGCCTATCATTCCATCGGTGACTCAATCATACTAATAATAATAATAATAATAAAATCGACGTGACTCAATCATACTCGGTGATGATTTTGAAACTCGGAGGCTGGCGGTGAAGTGGAAATGGGAAAGAAGAAAACCAACATGCATTTTCTTAAGCCACGATGGCCTAAGCTTCCATCACTTTTCTTAAACATCTCATCTTAAACCATCGATCGAGGTAATTAATTATATCAAGATGATTAAGAAATTTTTTATTATTATCTTTTAAATCGTGACTTCGAATTCTTTGAAAAATGAGATTATTATTATTATTTTTTTTTAGAAAAAACGATCGAGGTAACGAAGGACGATGTCTTCCGAAGGTGATGGCCTTTTCAAAGGTATTTATCAACCTCCACACGCAAAGCCCACCGGCACTTCGTTTAATTAAAAATCCATTGGTTATTGGAATTTGATTTGTTGTTGGCGATATCGACATCCGACGACGACGATCACAATAATCATAATTCTGAATTCCTGACTTTCCATCTGTTTAAAATGCAATCATTCAATTCGCCCGATGTGATTAACAAACAATGATCATGATGTTGATCAAGGTATAACCAACGCAGATCAACGGAATAAATATCTTCCTTTTTCTTAAGTATCATGATGTGTGTTTATTATTTATATATATAATTTATTGTTCGTCTTTAAAATCTTTATTCATTTCAATCACCTTACTAAGTGATCATTAATTTAAAATTTTTTTTTTTTTTATTTTAATCTGTAAGTATTTATAATATTTCTTATTACCGGCGCTTAATTTTAATATACCGTTTGTGACATTAGATGCATGATTTATAAGAAAATGATAATGTAACCATAAATAGTAAGACGATAATTCATATACGATTTTAGAGAAGGAACAAAACAACGTATTGATTTATAAAGGAAAAAATAACGTAGGCGGCATTGATTGCCGTGCATCTTCACGTCAATCGTGACGATGGCTGTGCGTTACGATTAACGCAAAGTATGGAAATCAAAATATGGAAATATATGACACGTCCGCAGAAGTTACTGTAGATTCTCGTTATGGTCTCGGTGGAGATTTTTGTCGTGATGAGATAAAAGATTCGATATTTTTTTTTCGAAAAGACGATCGTGCCCTTGATACATTTTAGTAAAATTATCAATAAATAAATATGTTTTATATTATTTATCTTATATTTATATATGTATTAATATTAATACTTTCATTATCATACGTATTTATATTAATATATGTATTAAACATATTATTTATACTTTTCGAAAAATTTTACCTTAGGCGTAAAATAAAAAGAAAAAAAAATCATTCTTGTCAAACATTATTTATGATTTCTTAAATTCTTTTAATTCGTAGTTACAGTATCATTGAAAAAAAAAAAAAAAAATCTGTCATTTAAAAGATTCATGTCAAACGGATCTATAATTTAGAGCGTACGCCAAATACTTTTTACTCTATTATTTCAAAATAAATTGATTTAAAGTAAGGTCAAGTATTAGAAAAGAAAAGCTGAATATAGAGTAAAGGCGGAATAACTATATTTGAATTTTAATACAAAAAAATAGTATTATAAAAATATATTGAAAAAGGTATTTAACAAATAGAGAGCTCCTGACCTGGTATGCACAATGTCTACGTGGAAGTCACGGGCTTACTTGGGAAAAATGTTCTGATTCAAATTGAAGTAAAACCAACGTTGGCGGTGTGGTAAAGGGACAAGTTTTACTCGCGACCTTTTTGCATAGACCACCTGTCCGTCCTCCCCTACGCCACCGCCCGATCGCTTCCTCCTCCTCGTCCTCTGCAGCTCGGGAGAGACGTGACCGTAAGGTGAAAAATCCTGAGTTACGTCAGTCCTCGGTCGGAATTCGTCGAGACGGCAATTCATCAAAGGAAGCACGGTGTAACGCAGGGGAGGGGAGAGAGAAAGTGAGAGAGGGTGGGGAATTTGGTTGAATCGTTGCAGGTAAGGTAAGGAAAAGCAAGTCTATGAAGTTCGTGCCCCACATCGTTCACAGGCGAAAATGATGGATTTTTTTGGTCTTCGTTCGTCAGTGTGGGCATATATCGTTGGTTTCGTCTCTATTTTTTTTTTCTTCTTTCCTCTCTATGGGGATTGAGTCCTGGCGTGATTCAACAGTCGACCATCTTCTGTATCTCGCTTGCCCTCCCGCCTGCCTGCCTTCCATTGGCGTATCAGACACGGCGCCTTCGTAAGAAGAGGGAAGGTGGAAACTCCATTGCCCATTGGTTCGGACAATCTTTTATTAACCCGCTCTACTTATTTTGCTCCGAGAACGAGAAAAAGGCGCTGCCTTTTTCCGAATCGTAGAGTCTCTTTCCTTCCACACTTCTTCTGTTGCCGGTTTGAAGGGGGATGACTTGTTGAACAACTTTCTCGCCGTGGATTGCGGGGGGAATTGTTGGAGCAGTGTTAGACGCCTCTAGTTTACCACTCCCAGATTAGGAAACTCGCCGCCTTATTCTCCAAAAATGATCGTTCATTCCATCGTGTCCTTTTAAATTTGTTCTTCCTTCTCTTTATGTTAATTTGCCGTCCTCGTCCTTCTCTCCTCCTCCTTCGCATCAGTCATCGCAAAGACGAACAGTAGCATTTGGACGGTAATAGGAAAACAAGTGGTGAGTTTCGATCGTTCTTTCGTAGGCGTTGATGTAATGATCTTCTTGTATTGATTCCTACCCGTGTTATCATTACTGAATTCTCTTATGTTTTTGGATAATTCTTGTCCGTCAATTGCGATCATACTCCTAAATGTCTCGTCAGTGATGTATCATAACTGAGGAACGTATTCATTTTCCTGGTTTTGGGTTTTTTTTTCCGTTTATTATTCGGAAGGATTTGGAATTTTTGCACCGTGTTCATATGGATAGAAGAAATTATCTTTAGGATTCATGTTGAGTGGTTAACAAGTTTTTATAGTTGGTTGTCTACCTAACATTAACCATTTATTTATCCAAGCTTGGACTGGCTACGAAGAGATGAAGCTTCACAGGCAGAGTTTTAAGTATGGGCTATGAAGGGGTGAAGCTCTATGGGCTTGGGATTGGCTATAAAATTGTCATTCATCTGGTATATTTTATAACTTAGAATGTTAGGCTGTAAATCATAACTATATGTAAAAAGTTAGTGTTGCTTAGATACGTATACTTGGATGAGTAGAAATACCACAAGGAATAAGTTAAAATCAATTATATTAGGAATGGTGTAGGAGTTATATCAATTGAAGATAAGATAAGAAAAAATTGATTTAGGTGATTTGATTTATCCTTTGGAGTCCAAAAAATGCATCAATTAAGCAAAGAGAATTAATTAATGTAGAAGAAACTAAAACTAGAGGAAAACCTAAAACTACTTGGATAGGAATTGTGCGAAAAGATTTAAAATTGTGTAATTTAATCATATATTTGCTTATAGATAGAAATAAATGGAAGAAAAGGATTCATGTGGGTGATTCTATGTAGTAAGATTATGGTTTAGATTGTTATTGTTGTTGTATTCATATAGATAGAAGGAAATTATGGCTTTTAGGTCTTAAATCCTTTTTGAAAGACTCCTTCCTTTGGGTCTTAGTGAATTCACTTTTGCTTTTATATGCATCGGTGTCTCCTTTGGCTTGTTTTTAGTTGTTTTCAACTTTATCCCATGATTTCATTGTTGACTGATGCGTGTGAATTCAAATTCAAAAAATTTGATTTCCTTGTGTATATTGGGCATATTACCTATGTATATCCTCTGCTACTCTTTCTCAATATCTGTCTTTGTTGTCTGCTCTTTTTATATTTCAATATGATGGCAAAGGTTGACCTTTATGACCATAGATTGTTTGGGTGAAGGCAAAGGAATTAGCATTTGAGCTTTTGGGGGTAAAAGTGCAAAGTCATATCATGATTAACAAATGGAATCTTGACTTTATTCAGTTAAGTTCCAAACTAGAGTTGTGTTGATAGGTAATCTAATCAAAAGAAGCTATTCTGTTTGAAAGATTACAATAGGACTAATCTATACAAGGAAGCATATTCATAGATGAAAGATTTGAAGATTTTTTTCATAATAACCATGAAAAGTCTTATTGACTGATGGCCTTATAAATAATTAACTATATTTTATCCCTACAAATAAATCTCTGATTTGAGTTTTAATTTCATGACTTTATTTCTATTTTCTATGCATAATTACTCATGACTATGTTTATATTTGTAGATTATTTATCTTCTTTATCTTCAGTTGAAAATAACAGCCACAGGGGTTGCTTCTTTCTTTACTTTTTTGTTGATAAAATTTAAATGATGAATGATAGGATGGGAATAATGCATTGCCCATTGATATTGCTGTTTCATTATTTACGTGGACTCAACTACCAAAATAGTCCCTTCGTTATGTTCAATATTCACTATGTCTATGTTGTTGCATTTTATAGTTATTCTACTGTGATACTAGCTAGTATTATTATTTTATAATTTCCTATGTTTTGAGAAATAGAATTATTTGATATTTTTCTGTTATGATTTTTGGAATTTCTTTATTTTCCTTGTCCAAGTGATATGTATATTCTTCCGTTAATATTTAAAAATTGAAGGGTTTGTGACAATTAACAACCAAATAGTTATTTGCCCATGCAATATTTCATGGTATTTACTTTCTTTTTTTCTTATTTTATTGTGCTATGTGTTGTTCAAAAGACAATACAATCAATGTCTTAATCTCACAATGTAGGGTCAACTATATGAATTCTTTCCATTCATTTCTAGCCATAGCTAAGTCTTCTTGTAATTTATAAAAATTCAAATATGTTTTCACTATTTTTAACAAAGTAATTTTTCGTCTTCCTCTACCTATTTTAATTTTACTTGCATTAATCAAATTTACCTTTCTTATAAGCACATTTGCAGACCTATCATGGATATAATATATCTAAGATGATTTCCTTTTATTTTATCGTCAATTGGTAGAACTCTTTCTCGATGACATCATTTTTTAAATTTATCTCTCATTGTATTATAGCTTATCCATCATAACAATCACAGCTCCGTTATAATAACTTTTTGTAAATGTTCGTGTTTAATAGATCAACATTATTTATCATAAAGTATAATTATACAAATAGATGTTACAGAGAATTTGCTTTTTAATTTAAAGGATATTCTTTTATGACATTGCACTATGGATACATTACTCTACTTCATCTAACCTCATTTTTATAAAAAATCTTACATGTTTTCTTTGTTATTACTTATTATAAGTCTTAAACATCTGAAATTCTTACTTTTAAAGATTTTTTGACCATCTAATTTTATACTTTTATTATTATTTCTATCATTGATAAACTTACATTCCATGTTTTCAATTTTTGACCTACTTAATTTAAGTAACTTGGATTATAATTCTTTCAAATTAATTTCTACATTACTTTCATCAACTATAATTATAGCCCAGCAACAGACATACGTGAAAGTATTTCTTTTTGAATTTATTTAGTTATTTCATCCATGATTAAAACAAGTAGATATAGGCTTTGTAATAATCTCTAGTTTGTACTTTATGATATAATATCACTATAATTACTTTTCTATATATGTCTCTGATAATATTAATATGGCCAATAGGTACTTTTTCTTTCTAATATCTACTACAATAAGTATTTAGGAACTTGATCTTCCCGTTTGCTAAGTCAAACTGGTTGGACCATGTTGCAAGCTAGTCGATCTAGTTAGAAATGCACTTGAGATGATTGGATGCTAGGCTTGTGAGACAGAAGACAGGATTGGCCCATGTGGGATCAACTTCGTCTCCTCTAATATTTAAGTGGAGTGTATGAAGAAGGTAGATCAAGTTTAAAGTGCAAAATATATAGCATACCTTGAAAGTCATATTTACTGTGGTATTTATACTTGACAATGGTAAGTGTAAATAGTTGATGATTGACAAATCCTGATTGGCCATGTGGAACTGAGGTGGATGATATGCAAGTTCTAAAAATGCATCTACACAATCAGCACCTAATGGCCTTATGATATGGATGGTTGTCCACATAAATAGCCAACTAATGTAGGATGTGCTCAACCCGGTTGTCCTACTTGGAATATTCTTTGAAGGAAAATGACGAGTCCTCTAAAAATGATGATTCCTCTTGATCAAATAGCATGACCAGTTCTACCAAGTTGAGCATGTTGATTGGTTTGACTAGTATGGCTTATAGGAACCATTCAAGAGGACTTATATTATGGAGAGCTACTGAGTGCAATGGACTAATCAGCCGTCAAGTTGCATGTGGGTGTAGATTGTGCCAATCACCCTACGTCAAGTGTAGTTAGCCATCATGGAAGTCATGATGATTGAAGCAGCCAGACCACATTAGTATTCTATCATATATTTTTTTCTAGTTCAATGAATATAATATAAAAGTCTTTTTTCTTAACTTTAGCTTTTTCAATTAGTTATTTAAGTAATAAATATCTCCATTTTTGAGATCCAAATTGATTTTCTATGATTATGGTTACATACCTTATTTTTTGTTCAATTACTTTTCTTAAAGTTCCATCATATGACTTATTAACTTAATACAATGATGATTATTACAATTTTGTATGTCATCCTTATTCTTAAAATATAGTTATCAAGGTTCTCTTTCAGCATTCTTTGGGAAAATTTAGTTCACTATTTAATCCTTCCTTGATTTACCATTTCATCTATATCCCACCTTTTTTTTTTGTGTGCATATTTTTAAAAATCATTTATTTTTCACTTTTTGTATTCCACCACCTAATTTTTAGATCTGCATGTATTTTATTGTTTTTCTTCCTAATATTTAATACCAACAATTAGTTGAACTCTGCTGGTAAATTGCAATCCTTGTTGTGCAGCAAATTGGAATAAAATTGCTCAGGTTTAGAAAAATATTTTTAATCTTATATAAATGGCAAACCCAGTGTGCAAGTCTTCTGCCAATGTGGAGAATGGCATATATGTTAGGCAATTAATTGTTTTCCTACTTGTATGTTCGGCATGGTGCAAATTTGTCTATGGAATCCCTCATGGCTGCCTATTTTTTTATTGATCATTTCATTTTCTCTGTTGAATACCTTTTATGCCTGCAATAATTAACAATGTTACTTGTAAAAATTTGTCCGCAGAAATAGGTTGCAGTTTATAAAAACCATATTGACCTTTGATTTGCGTTCATCACATGGATGAGCTTTCCGCTAAGAGAAGTACTTCTGTGGTTGGTTTTAGTAGGAGAAGATCAAGTTTCAGTTTCAGGCAACCCAAAAATGATAATGGAGGCACCCCAGGTTGTAATAGATTGGGGTGCAGTACTAGGTATAATTCTAATAAAGCGACAGAAGTTAGAAATTCAGAGAAACTCAAATCATTAAAGACAATCTCTATACCCAGTAGCAAAGCATCCAATGGAAGCATAAATAGATCTTCCTCACATAACTTGAAAAAACTCAAGAAACAGAGGAACGTGACTTCTGCAGCAAGTAGTACCGGACATGAGCATATAGATGACTCTGTGTCCAGAAGTAGATTCATGGATGTGGTAGAGTTTGAGTCAGTTGATACGGTTACAGAGAACAGGATAAATTCTAGGGAGGAAGAGAACGGTGAAAATCAGAGTATCAATCATTTTTCTGCAGATGTTTCTGAAAAATCAGAAAATTCAATGCCATGCAAAGTAACCGTGAAGTCAAATTATTGTAAACAAACAAATCAGCAAACTGGGTCCAGCAACAATCAGGATATTTCTTTGAGTTCTGTTCGGTGTTCCGTCACATCCCGGAGTTCTCAAACTACTAGACCTTCACAAGGACGTATTTGTAGCACACGGAGGAATGGTATTAGAAATCTCACTTGCGCATCAAGATCAGATGTTTCATCTGGTTGCTCTTCTATGAAGTCCACTCCAGACAATCGAACAAAAAGAAATTCTCCAAATGGAGGTACATCCACATCTACAAGTAAGAGCAGGATTGGTTCCTTGGCTAGAGGGAGTTCAGATTCTCAAGGGAAAAGTGCTGTTAAAGGTCCATCTATTGCTAAGCGTCTGTTGCCAGAAGCAACATCAAGAACCAGAAATCAATCTGCTAGAAGGGACGTTTCTACCTCCATTAGAACTCTGGGGGCTAATGTGGAAAGATGCAGGTTGTCAGAGCCATGTCTACGGGGCCAAGGGCTACACATGGAAAGTTCTGTTTGTGAAAGAACCACCACAAGACAATTGCGTTTGTCTCATAGAGATGCTACCATTAGGCGACCAAGTTTCAGCAATGGTATTGCTCATAGGCAGCGTTCTTATCATGACAACAGAAGAGCACGAGTACACCCTGCCCCTACTTCAGTGGCCGACAGTCATGATTCTCAAAGTGCCATGGATGGTAATTCACAGGTGATCCTCTATCCATATGCATGTACCTTTTTTAGCTGTTGCTGTTATTGTTTAATAGTTCTGGTTAAGCAATTCTTTCACTTGATTGCTTTAGTTAATCTGGTTTATATATGGATACAAGCAATCATGCAATGTCCATTCTTATTTTAGTGAATGTTGTGGTATCTCACGTACTTATAATAAGAAGGTTTTGGATGAATGTTAAAAAACTATGTTGTTTAATTTTGATAATCTTTTCTCATTGTGCAGGTACCATATGCGCTGGACATGATTGGCCAAGGAGATTTGGCTCATGAGGTTTGCCTCCATTCCACCAAACAAAAAGCTCACTCACTTCTTCTTCCTACATCATTGATGTTTCTGTTTTCTTTCAGCATTTTTTGGCCTTGGAAAGGAACTTTTGGTTAGCTTCTGTTGAGCATGATCAGCATAGAGACATGAGACTGGACATCGATGATATGTCATACGAGGTACCTCTATCTTGTTAAAAAGTGTGATGGTGATGGAGCATCAGGATGATTAATGTTGCTTTACAATTTTCTTGTTCTTATTGAAATCTACGGCATATCTAATTTTCTGAGTAAACTCCACGAAGTTGTTGCAGACTTATTAAGCTATTTTACAATGTCTGATACCAATATCAAATTTTGTCTCTATAATCCATTTATGGCTCACACGATTGGACTTGTATTTTTCTACAAGTATTTGATGTCGACATTACAGGAATTGCTAGCTTTAGGGGAGCAGATGGGAACTGTCAGTACTGCCCTTACAGAGGAAACATTGCCGAAGTGTCTGGAAAGAAGTTTTTACGAGCATGCCTCTATGGCTTCTGGAAATTTTAACGTTTTGGACATCGATATTAAATGCAGTATATGTCAGGTAATTTTGCATTCGTACGAGAATTTTGGTATATTCAAATCTCTTCCCATAGGAAAAGAAGAAGCCAACTTGGCATCCGTCAATACCTATTCTTATGAAGTGGCATTTGTGATCTTGTTGCATTCTCTAAACATCTGTCGTCTTTTCTGTTGAATCTGATTGCCTGTCGCAGGAGGAGTATGCTGAAAGAGAGGAAGTTGGCAAGCTGTGGTGCGAGCATCTATACCATGTGCATTGCATTCATCAATGGCTTAGGCTGAAGAACTGGTGCCCCATCTGCAAAGCTTCTGCATTACCCTCCTAGGCCCTTTCTTATCTGATGCCAACAGTTAAATGGTGATTGGTAGCCGATTCAATCTATACACAATGATGCGGGTTCTTCTCTGTATGTGTGTGCGTGCGAGTGTGTATGCTTGTGTGTACATATCATTCATCGCCTATCTTTTTCCACCAGATAAAAATAAACCCTGGACAATCAATATATTCGATTTTCATGTCCTCTAAGAAAATCTAATAAAACAAATGGTAAAGTTACCTTTCTGTAAGTGTCATCCTTAAACGCTTCTGTGGTTTTCTCTTTTGGATTATGTTTTATATAAATTGGAATTATAGAAATAGATTTGGAAATGGACATTTGATGGAAGTGTCTTAGTGTCGTCAGATGTAATTCGGAATTTATGTAGATTCTGTTTGATAAGGATTTATATAAATTGACGTGTTTTCTGTTTCCGCCAACCCTTTCCTTACCCTTCCTCTACGGAATTCCTGAGAATGAATGTTTCTTCTTCCTTAACGACTTCGTCGTGCCTCTTTGAACGTAAACACCTTGGCAGACGTTTGACTTCAACAAGCTTTGCCCTCAACGGACCTTGGCATCGACCTCAACAGATTTTGACCTCGGCGGACCTTTACCTTGGCAAATCTGGTCGACAATGGCATCCACCACAAGCATCAATTAATCCACTGGTTCGTAACAAATCTTTGCTCAAACATTCCATTCAAGATGTTGGATGGTTCTATTTGATCTCTACTCGATTGTTCGTTGTCAAAAATGCCTAAATGAGTTCCATTATGCTTGATCTATTCCGTTTGATCTCTGCTCGGTTAGTGCTTGTGTTTGTTAAGTGGAAAAATCTTGGTATATTTGTTAGTGCTTGTAAGTGAAATAGATCAGGCATCATTGGACTATTGTTAGAGCATAAACTATTGTTATACTATGCTGAATGAGGGTCCGTTGTAGAAATTAGCATGGGTATGGGACCTCAAGTATGGACGCCAACGTAGGAAGTTAAGAAGAACACATTTCAAACATAATTTCGATCTGAGAAATCAAAATAAAGTGGTTATGTGATAATCAGTTTTTGAGGGGACATCTAACCATTTTTTCTCGGTTATTTAATGGGTTGAGTGGAAGATCAGTGAGTAGAGTCTTACATTCAAATGGGTCCTATCTGTAGGTAGATCATTTCAAATGCAAATTTAACAAGTGATGTATGTCCTCCATGAAGAAGGCAGAAAAGCTATCACTGCAAACACAACTGCACATGTTGATCGGTGATTTTCAAAGACTATATACACCCCTGTTTAGTTCACTCTGATATATATTAGATTTGCATTAACCAGTAACTTTAATCATGAAGTTGAAAGAGTCAGTTGCTCATTTACCAAGCTGAAAGAGAAATTAATCAATCCATGTAAGTATAGGTGCATTGTTGAACCTGAAATAAGAACTAAGCCTTGAACTTCTTGAAGGAGGGAATCTAGTTGTCGCTATTGGAAGTGTTCACAAAGGTCAAGGAGATGACAGGGCAAGATGACTACCTTGGTTACGTCACATTACACCTTAACAAGATTTTGAAAGGGTAACTTCCAATAGTCTATTGACACAATAGTGGTGCACTACATCAAACCTCACCGACCCTTCCATCACCTCCATGAGCCACCCCACACGAGGTCCTCCGTGTAGACCACTTCTGCAGCCAGCATGAGGTTGAAGGGAGGGTAGGTGGCAACAATATGAGGTTGTCTTAATGAAAAAAGGAGGCATGCAGCCATCATGATGTATTAGTTTGGATACTGTTGCTTCTAGTGTTTAACTTGGCATCTGATATCTTACTTATATTTGGTTTCAGAATGGATTTAAACCTGAGGTGTCATTGTACAATTATTAGTCAAAGCTACATGCAAATTTCATGTGAAGAAATAATTGTAGAAAATCAAAATTAGTGTTTAGATTTTTTGTAGAAATGCGATTATTGAAAGTCATTGAATAACTAGAAAATTTTATTAAATCAGTTATTTATTCATAATCTTGGCAAACTGCATCATGTGAAATCAATTCCTCTTTTGTGCGCAATCAACATGATTTGAATGGTCAATATTAATTTAATTTTCCTTTTGATCGATTGTGCTCCCTAGGTACACAAATTCCTTTCAAAGGACGTTATTCAAGCAAAAATAAAGTTAGATCAGAATCCTTGCCAATAGAATTTTTAACTACTGCTAGTGAACGTGCCTTTGTCATCATTGGATTTTTTTAAAATGATGTAATATTGGTATTTAAGATATTTAAAGTCATGATGGTTAGTGTATTATTGATTAATGTTGTTATATGGTTGATTCATCTTCATCGTGGTGTACTAAATGAAGCCTCAATCAACATAATGCATTTTCCAAAAGTACTCTCTTGCAAGTCTGGTTTTATCTTGACATTAGAAGGCTAATGCATAAGTTAAAGTACATGGTGCAGGTAAAACCTCTTTGGATGATTTTGGTCGACTGATGTTAAACAGCAAAAATCTGAATCACAATTTATTCAGATTTTGATTTTAATGGACTTGATTTTGTTGATAATACATAATAATTGTAGGAGTGGATATGCTATCATATTAATATATTAGAAAAAGTTGGATTTCTACTACTTACAAACTTAATTTGGATTTCTATAATCTTACATGTTAGTATTCTTTATGATCTTACTAATGATACCCTTTTATTTATGTCTTTTATTTACCTATGTGTTGTAAAAATTTAGAACACAGTATTAATTTAAATATGTCATATAAATTGTTATGCTACTAACCATGTAATATTAAAATAACACTTCTTAATATAGATATAGTTACTCTTGAGAGGAGAAAAAGTCTTGAAAGACAAAGTTATATAAGTTGAAATATTGAAGTAGATGCATTTTTTTAAAATATATTAACAAAGGTATTAAATTTAGGAAAAAAAACTTATGATGAGAAGATAAAAGATAACATTACAAAATAGAAGTATCACTAAGAAAAATATTGAAAATCATGTTTAGATTTGGCAACAAATATATCATAATTATACAAAAATTACAAAATAAAGTGGATGAGGTTGGAACTTCATTCAAGGGCATTTTGACATAAATGATGAGATATGGGAATTCATTAAGGTTATATTTCCTATATCCTACTTTACATATGTTAGACTTTTTAAAATGTCATTTTTAACTAGAACTTTTTTATGTAAGTATGTCAAGTTTACTTTCAAATAATACATGTATTTATAGTGAAAAAGAAGAAATTACATAAAAAGATTATTAGATTTATCACAACCACATCAAACTTATAATTGTCAAAATATTTATAAAATGAGTTAAAGTGTTTTTTATAACTTTTGTAATTTAATGAGAAATAAATAAATGATAAAAGATACCAACATTATCAATGTGAAAGAAAAATTTACTATGTTTTTTGTGATAGTAAGGTAAAATCAATAGTACAAAATAATTATAAAGCAATTTAGTTGTTTGATTTAAATAATTAGTAAATACTTCAATGAAGTGTTGAATGTTATATTAAGGCTAAATCATGTACTTATAACAATTCCTTCGTTGTCAACACCGAGTCAAATTCAAAATGATCAAAATGTATAGTCATATTTTAAAGTACTTATTCGTTTTAGTATTTTCCTTATTTTTTAGGTTATTTTTAACAAAATTAAAATTTATTTAATGTTTACAAAATTGCATTGGTGCTATTTATGGTATACATATTAAAGTAATAATTTATAGAGAAAGAATAGTAAAATTTAGGAATAGGAAATGAGAGTTATCTCAAAATGTTATGACAACATGTAATTTCACATAAAATTTGCATATATTTTAAGTAGTTGAGAAAGATTGACAATTGATGCTTGTGTCCTCTAAGACATAATAAGTAAAACTAATGATTTTCGAGTTCCACCAAGTAAATATCTTACATATATTTAAGAGTTATAATTACGTTATCACACTAATATCAATTTATATGCAAGTAAGTTTTACTTAGTAAATGCTAAATATCCTAATTAATCAGAATTTATTCATCCATTTTAAGGTGTGCAACATCATTTATCTAATTATGTTAATGATAAACTTTCTAGTAATATTGTAGAAAAACTCAATTATAAGCATTCATAGTTAAAAATAATGATTGAACTCATATTTGAAGTTAGCAAATATCATTTTTCAATATTATGAAATCACATATCATATCCATACAAAACATAAGTTAAGATTATCATCACTTTTTTTTTTAATTTATAATTTTATTTGCAAAATTAATAGAGAAGATTTACTTGAAGATTTTCAAGATAAGTTAAAAGAATTAAATATTACAAATGATATAGAATTAATAAGATAAATACATTTGAAGATATGGTGATGATAATGAAGGATGGAAGGATTATTTAATATTATATTTCAAATTTTTAAAATAATTTTGTAAAAAATGTCTTCTTACTTTTGAATAAATTTTAGACTTTGAAATAATGTATGATATTTGTACTTTTTATTTCAATAATATTATTTTAATTTTAAAATTTTAAAATGATTAATAATATATCAAACATTTACTTTTCCATTGACACTAATTCTTCCAAAGAATTTTGACTTTGCACACTTTCTATTACATGCACTAAACACATTTAATCTTCTTTAGGAATTTTGACTTTCCAAATTTTTTAACATGTGTACTAAATATTTTTTTCCTGACTTTTCAGATATTCTATTTTTGACTATTTTAGACTTTTTATTTCTTTTCCATCTAGATATTCTGTTGTACACTAAAAAGTTATAAATGCAACAAAACTACCATTTGCAATGAAATTTTGCTTCATTTATTTTTATTTAAGCCACACTTTTTTTTATGGATATTGAAAACATCCACATTTCTATGAGTTGAAATACTCAAATCATGAATTCGCAGATCAAATGTTTTTGAAATCAAGAGGTCATAAACTAAACGTTTGTTCTTGGTTGAGATCTTATATTTGCCACGGCACAATTTCCTTTTTAATATTTGACTTAGAGCTTCCACTTAGATGGGTTTAATGTTAAGACTATGAGTTGGGTCCGGTCAGATGAAAGGTTTACCCTTATCTATATCTGCCTTTCTGCGGTGACAAGTAGATTTGCTAAGAAAAAACTAAAATGTTATCCTATCTATTATTCACTTTCCTGGGAGGTAATGTATAAGGTTAGTAGATCAAATGATCAGTTAAGTTGTTTTCTATTATTAAATAAAAATATCCTATTTATCTTAAAAAGATTCTAAAAACTGTAAATACCTAATAAATCAAAAATGAGTGGTTTACTTGTTTTCTTTTTTGAAGTTACTATTTTTTAAAATAAAATGTTGCATTATGTAAATAATGTTAATTAGTGTACCGGTACATTTTAAAATAACATAATTACATTTTTACATTAGTGTATTAATACATAATTTACGTTAGATTGTCTGGTTTTTTTCTTGTGGGTTGCATGGGATGAACATGAACTTCATGAGAACATGCTAATGGTTTAAAAAATTTAAATATAATACATGTAAAATTATATAAACATATATTCACAGGTTAGCAGATGGCCCTAAATAATCTATCCTCATCCACAAAAATTGTGGATAAACAGGAAGCACGTCAATGGGTGCCCCTCTTGATTTGTAAATGCTTCTTTCCTCTTCCCATACAATAAATTCAATCATGCCACTTTCATGATATTATAAAATCTATCTTCGTTCAACTCTTACTACTTTCACCGGGATATAAATCCTATTGGCAATATTTTTTTATCAATTTTCAAAGAAGAAATAACTTTCATCTTCTTGTCCCACTCTCACAAGAGGAAGGGAGAGGAAAAAGTGTTTGAACTCCCAATCCATCTTCATTACCAGTGGCTGTCACCATATATGGTCCCTAATGGTGGAAGAAAGAGCAATCTCCGGTAGTACCATATAAGCTGTTTTCACTAGCCTTCAATGATATTTCACAATGTCCAACTCTAGAAAATAAGAGCCTAATGACTTTAGTGTGTTCAGTGAAATGGAAAATGAGGTTCACGCCATGTTGTACTGAACAAGGTAGAAGAAGAAAAAAAACCTTAAAATCCTAAATTCTAAATGTCGACCTTAAAATTCTTTTGTTGAGAATGTCAGGCACTTGTTGCTTACTTGGAATGTGTCTTGTTCACAATGTTGGATTGGAAACTTCTTCTCTAATGAAATGATGGTCTAACCATATGCATTTTGCAAGTGTCTAGAGTTGGATTGATAAATAGATACGCTACACTTTTTGTTGTCACATAAGATCTAGGGTTTATTATGAATTGAGAAACCAAGTTCTTTGAATAACAGTACCATTCAAGTCAACTTAGCTGTAGATGATGTCATAGCATGGTATTCAGCTTTCGTGGAGATTCTCAGCATGTTGTTGGTGCTTTTAGTAATCCGACCCACACAATTTCCATCAAGATATATATATATATATGTGAAATAATCCATGATAAATCTTTTGGTGAAGGATATGATCCCCAGTTTACATCACAAATGACATAAAGATGAAGAGTTGATTGAGTTGCGAAGTGTGTGAACTTCAAACCATGCCTTTAGTACAACGTAACGCTCTTTGAAGAAACACATAATGATTTACAGGTTTATGCATGCAGTCTGGATGAGAACATTAATGGCAAAACACAAGTTTAGTCTAGTGATGATTAAGTAGCCACGAGATATTTTTATAGCATCAACCTTAGCCAGAAAACACTGAACATACACAGTTGTTTTGATTCTTTTTTCCCCCCAAAAGTGTGACATTTCAGACATCATCGTTAGCCCTTGTTCTCTTTTGTCTGCCAAGATCGTTTGCCTTTGTTTACACCATCGAAAATAAAGATATGTGCAGGAAGCAGAAACTTCAGCATGAAATGGGAGGCGTGGAGAAGAGACTGCAAAGATATTTAGTTTGATACAAAGTCAATGTGAAAGGAGTCAGTAATGTTTGGAAGGAGATTTAATTTAGCACGTAGTTACGGAAAATTGTTTGCAAAATATTTTACACTCACTCTATTATATATGGTTAGTTAAGCTCTTAGACTAGAGAAGATGGACTTCAGAAACATTTTAGTATACACCAAAAGACAGATTTGTGTCTGCCTTGTACCTGAACTTTCTATGTTCCTCGAAGTTTAGTTCATCCTATGCTTATTTTAAGCATCCACGACCACTGATCGACCGACCCTTGTGTCGTAAAACCAACCTGATTTTTTCCTGGCAAGCAAGTGGTTGGAATCATCGCAGACGATGTGAAAGGATTAGAAGGAACAAGTTAAGTTTTGGAAGAAAAAAAATTATGACTAACCATGCAAGTAACCAAGAATTAAGTCGAAAATTAAAAAGAAAAGAAAGGAACACTCTGCCTCTGGATCCATAATTTTAATTTACAGCAAAATGTATCATATCAAACCATTTTTACCCAATGAAGTGCTAATGCCATGCTTTGTTGGTTTGCAAACCTTTGCCACCTGCCTTTAAGATCACCTTTTGTTATCGTCATTGGAGATGACTTTTTTATTCATTTTAACTTCTCTTCTTCTTTAGGCCATTGCGATCGAAACAAATATATATGGCATGAATATATTTATATCCATTTTTTCAAATTTAAATATAGATAAAAAATTTTATCGAAGACGAATAGGGTACAGATATTTGATCAAATGGATATATCCAATACAAATGCAAACGAAACATTAGATAAAATGGATAGCGATTTATATTGGGTATAAACATTTATTAAATATTGAAATACACAAATAATCCAACATACGTATATTCGTATACACAATATTTGAGTAACATGAAATGATATTATAACAACCATGATTTCTCAATTTTAGTTGTGATTTAATTTAAATAAGATAAACTATCTAGACATGTTAAAATTTATAAAATTTTGATATCTTTTGGTTGCTTCTTTCCAAAATTTTAGAGTAAACTCTCATTGAATCTGACCATGATAACATAACATTGAATTTTAGATTTGAAATTATAAGTTACAAATATTAATTAATATTTTATTAAAATAATATTAACCATTACTATATTAAATTTTATAAATTGCCTGGCCTAAGAATATACTTAAATTAATTTGTATATATAATAATAATTAATAGAGCTATATATACATATTTATAAATCTAATGTGTTTGTATATAGAGATATCTTGTATATATCGACAAAATGTCTCCATATTTGCTAAAATTTATAAAACCTAATTTATATCTATTAAAAGTTTAAAAATAATCTGCATCCAAATATTTCAAAATAAAGATGCCAATATCTTTATCTACTAAAAAAACAGATATGGTACCATAAATATTTACAAATAACCGTACATCCCATTTACATCCCTACTCACAATGTTCTGATAGGAATTACTAACATTGGTAAGCTATTGTGGAAAATCTATTTGCTCTTCGCTTTGGATTGTGGGGCTTGTTCCTAGCCTCATATTAAGTATGATTAGATTCTTACCAAGAAATGAACTTCAGAGGGGGGAAAAAAATAAAGCTAGTACACAAGCCTCTATCAATGTAAATTTGCAGGTCCATTCGTAGCACAATTATTACATAGAAGGTGAACATGCAAGAATATTGTGCTTCAGAAAGATTAAAAATAAACTGCAGCAGGTTTTGCAAAATAAGGTACTTACAATATGAAATAAACAAAGCTAAGCATACAACTAACGGAATGAACTCCATCCAACTGAAGCAAGTTTCCAAAAAAAAAAGAGGAACTGCTTATGCATCGTGCTTACAAGATTTCACGCCACCTAGCGTGATAAAGGAATAGGTTGACGGGATTGATCCGAATGCTATACCATCACGACAACGGTATCGTATCAAGCCTATTATGTCCCCAAATTCAATTTGCAGAGAAAAAACCACCTGTGCATCATAATACATTTCATTGCCTATTGGGCAGTGCTTGTCTCCCCTCGGATTATAGCTGTAGGGTCCAAATACCCACTGCAATAGCTGGAAAGAACAGCTGTTAGTTCCATCTTTCCTTGCCATTCTTCACCCACCTTGAGGGTGATAGGTTTCTCAATGGCTGCAGCTTCAACACAAAGCATTTCTTTATAATCCTCGTCTCCAAGGTCTGGAATTGATTTAGCCTTTTTGTCCCATGGATTCCAAACAACTGAAGAAGAGAAAACGACTATTAGTTTTTTATCCTCAATAATGGTTTGTTTGACTTGAAGGAATTGCTGGAAGAAGATTACGGATAGAAATGAAGAGGAACCGTTTTCCTATTATATGGTTTATTTTCAGATGGTCAAATAATGTAGTTTGACCGAGATGGAGAAATTACAAGGAGTTCACATTCCTTCAAATAAATTGAGAAAATAGGCCCCCATTTCATTTTCTTCTATGATGGGAAGGTAACTACACGAAATTAAATGCTCAAAAATAACTTTCTTCACAAATACCATACAAGCAAATTTAAAACCAAAGATTTCAACCTCTTGCAATCAAACACTAATATTTCAAAATATAAGCTTGAAACTTGCAATTGCTAGAATTGGAGTTCCAACTCTGAGAAATTTAGTTCATATTAGAATTGCAATTTGTGCAAATAAAACTGGCTAAAGCTATTTCCTTCCTGAAATATGATTTTTTTCTGACACATAAAATAGCAAGATGGAAAACCAACCCCACCTGAATCAGGCAGTCCTTCTTTGCGTAAGACAAGAGTTCTTTTCCTTTCATGGTCGATAACTGCAATCTTAGATGGTGCACCAAGATATATCTTGTCAACCTACAAAGGTAAACAGATAGTCATATTGGCTACCAGAAAAAAGAAAACAAGGTTGTTTCGCCCTATTTTACTAACTTCAGATTCAAAAGTAATGGAGTCTCCTTGTTCAGTGAAACGTTCCCTTTTCTGCAAGTTATCTAAATAATCCAATGTCTCCAGTCCTTCAACACGGACTTCACTGTAAAATAAATTGACAACAATTAACAAGAAGAAATTTTACAGCAACGTGAGAGAAATGTAAGAAATTTTCCGAACAGTAACATAACATGCCCTTGTATATTTCTTGTGGAAAGATCATCAACTTCTGAATCTTTATTGTGAATGAAATTTTCAACAAATGAATAACAATTGGTAAGAAATTATTATTAAAGAATCATCAATATATGGATTTTTGACATCAAGATAAATAATTAAAGAAGACAATGTATCCAAATTATCCTTAAATCAACAAAGGACCATACTGATCTGAATGCCCTCATCTCAATATATATTTCTACCATACCTATTAAGATGCCGAAGCTACTTGATATTATTATTACTTATATTATAATGTTATATATTCATTTATAGCACAAGTAACAACTAAATAACATTGAGATATACCAAAATAACACATTAACGCTATAGCATCCAAACAAGTTAAAATCTGTCACTAAACTAGTCAACATATAAAACAATGTCAAACAGCCTATAAAAAATATTGTATAAAATCTTAAATAAGTAAAATTGATCTATTGACATGATGTAAATAAGTAAATTGTTATTGTTGTATTAGATGTATTGTGAATAGGTTTAGTTCCACATTGCTTATTATACTTTTATTCTCTGTGTAACCTCTATGTATAGACATTCTATTTGCTTATGAATGATACATATAACTTTTACCATATCTTGTGTTTTTATATGATATTAGAGCTTAGATTTTCGAAGTCCATTAAGTCTGATGTTCGAGACAGGAAGGAGGGAAAATCCTAGCTATCACCCTCCTCCCAAACCACCACATCCTCCTCCCTCTCCACCACAACTACTGACATTTCTTATCTCCGTTCTCTCTTCCTAGTGCAGTCTCCATCCTAGACACCTCTCCCCTCATTTTTCCACTCTCAACATTCTCTCCCTTTCTCTATCTAACCCTAGCCACCAACCCCCCACCCTTTCTCTCAAGTATCCTACTGATGGCAATCTCTCTCGGGTGCTCTCTTTTGTCATGTCAGTTTGTGCAGACACCCTCTCCTATCATACTGACCTACGTAGATGACTTCTACATTGACAAACAAGCTCCTCCCCAGACACAAGTGATCCTGTTCAGCTTCTATTTAATCTCTCTCATTGGTTTCTCTCACACAAACAACTTCCTCTTGTAACTCATAGCACTCCTCTCTTGCCCAAAGCCCTAGTGACATTCAACTTGTCTCATCGCATCCTCTTACAAGCAACCTCTATTGCAACTACCATCAAAGTTGATCACAATGTAAAAGTGTTCAACCACTACTATGTTGTCTCTTGATGTTGTTGGCTCTGCCGTCTTGTTCACCACTTGCACTCATTACGGTTGTGGACAAAGAAGAAAGGGAGAGATGGACAGAGACAAAAAATAGGGAAAAAGGAGAAGAAAAGGAAAAAAAAAGAAAGTGGGAAAGAAAGAAAGAAAAAAAAGGGGGAGAGAGAGAGAAAAAAAAGAAGAAGAAAAAGGGAGAAGAGGACGGTAATGAAAAGAAAATGGTAGATTTAAAAAAAAAGGAGATAAAAAGGATAAAAAAAAACTTTATTATCATTCTCTAATTAAACTAGAAAAAATTCAGCTTTTGTAGAATACCCTATTTAATAATCCAAGTTAGTAAATTTGGGATTTTGTGGATACCTTAAAATTAACAATCCACATCTTTATTGGATGATTGATAATGTTTATATATATGCAAGTTTCTCTGTTTGGTCAACTAGAGTTTGACTATTACTCTTGCACTTTTATTTGTCTACTATGTATCTCCTTGTATATATATTTTTTATTTTGTTCTAATTTTACTTATGTATGAGTGTATTTCAAGTTGAATGTTTCAACTTAAGTGTGAGTCTTAGAGTATATGAGTTATTATTGTATTAGGTGTTGTAAGTAGGTTTAGTCCTACATTGCTTATTGTATTTTTATCTTCTTTATATAACCTCTATATATAGAGGTCCTATTTGTTTATGAATGATATATACAACTTTCACCATATATTGTTTCCACATAAGTATTGTATAAACAATGAATAAATGATGTAATAACTAAAATTGATACAACAACAAACAAAAAATAGTTAAAATAAATGAGATCTTCCAAAAGATTGATTTATTAAATTAGAAGGCTATGCATGTACAAGAATATATCAAGAATATAATCTACAAGTATATCAATAGTACAAAATATAAAACAAATGATCATTTTAGTGAGCAGAAATTAAAATAAATAGAAACTGTGCCATAATCTTATCATGTAGGGTCAACTACATGAATCTTTTTCTTCCATATATTTCTATAAATGGTAAATTATATAAATTTAAATCTTTTCTTACAATTCCTACGCACTTTCAGGTTTTTCGCTACTTTTAGTTTCTTCTAATATAATTAATTATACTCTTAATTGATGCATCATTTGATCTTTCAAATATATGATCAAACCACCAAAGTAGATTTTCTTTTTTTTTTAATCTTTAAATAGTGAACTCTTACTTTATTCTTAATAAAATCATTTTTTTAAGTTATCCTTTATGGTATTACTACTCATCTATTTAAGCATTCACAAATCTGCAACACTTTTTCAAATCAACATCTTTATAATAGTCCAACATTATGAGTTATAAAGTATAATCAGACAAATAACAATATTATAGAATTTTCTTCAATTGACCAAACCACCAAAGTAAATTTTCGTTTATCTTATCTTTAATTGGTGCAACTCCTACTCTATTTCTAATAAAATTATTTTTTCCACTTATTTTTTATAGTACTAGTCATCCATCTAAGCACTCTCATCTTTGTAATACTAACTTTTTCAAATCATAATGTTTATAGTCGAATATTCTAAATCATAGAGTATAGTCAAGCAAATAATAGTTTTATAGAACTTTTCTTTGGTTTTAAAAACATCTTTTTATAACATAAGACACTAAAAGTGTTTCTTCACTTTATCCACCCTGCTTCAATCTTATAAATAATATCCTCTATAATTCATCTATTGGTATTTATTGTAGATCTTAAGAATTTAAAATTTTTACCTTTAGAAATCTTATGCCATCTAATTCTATATCATTATTCCTATTTTTATTGAACCTACACTATATATAACTTTTACCTTACTTTTATCAACCAAAACTGTCATTAGCAAATAGCTAATCTTGAAATAAATATATCAATAATATAAAAATTAAATAAAAAAATTTAGCATTAAAAAATACAAAACAGCATTTAAAAAGCATTATAAATATTATAGATCTAGGCATCCAATGACCCAGACTTTAAACCTAAGCACCCATGTTAAGTATGATTTCTACTCAATAATAACTTTATTTTCCCTATTAAACTATAACATCATAGCTCATATCTGCACTATAAAAAGCTAAGGGAACATTTACAAGAACAAATGAACAAAATTATAAATTCATTTTCCTTTAACATTTTTCTCTTTAATTCAGGCCTTCAAACACGAAAGAAAGCATTTTCTACTAAGATCTTAGATACTTGATGTGTCAATTCAGCAAAGAAATATCAAACGAACCTTTTTTTCACCAACTCACCCAAAATGGTACTCAACAGCCAGGTGAAAATATGAGTGAGGCGGTTTGGGTAGACAATCAAAAAAGTAATCACCCTCATCTTTTGCCAACTCATCCAAAATAGTAATTTTTAGACTTTATTATATTTCTTCCACTTGGCTTAGTTTTTAGCACTTTCATTATTGGAAATGGAAGGAAAAGACAAGCAGCAAGATTCCTACTAGCATCAAGGTGATCAATAGGGAAGTTAGTCTGACTTGTACATCTTTCTTTTTCATTTCTAACATAAGTTGACTCCAAACTCAACGATAGAAATGAGGATTCAATCCTTTCCCCCAGGGAAGGGGAGGGTGGTGTAAGAGGCCTCTTGGACATATAGATGGATGGATCAATCGATAAATAGATTGATTGATCGACAGATAGAGGGGGCCTTTAGGGTGCATCCTTGTGCAGAAAATATCCACGGGAATTGTTTGATGAATATATGCTTTGGGTTCAACCCACTAATCTATTTCCAAGAAACTGATCGATGAATGCCCACAAATCATAATAAGCAATTAGCAATGATGAATAATAAAAGTAAACAAAGTAAGATTTCCCATGAAGCAAACTAGGATCAATCACATAATAAATTATGACTAGATAGAACCAGTAAATGCACTGCATAGACAGAGGATCATATTAGGTGCAATTCACTTCTAATTAGATAAGATGCTGCTCTTTTTTTTTTTGATGTCTAATTTCCAAGTACTGCATAAAGGTAAAAAATAGAAGACATCCAGTTTGGGTAGAATGTAGTCAGACCTGATGTCACTAACTGAAAAATATGTGTGATATGCAAATCTGAATGAGAAAGATTTCCCATCGGTACTTGTGTTTTTAATGCGAGATGTCATCATGAGATCTCCTCCAGGAGCCAAAGTAATCCTTAGATGAAATTCAAATCTGAGAAGAGAAAACAAAGATTGCAATTACAGATAGCATAATAGATTTGAAAACTTGAAGACTATAAAAAACTAATGTAATTAATATTGTATTTTTTACTTGCATACCATAAAAAAATCATAATCACTTATATCCCATCACAAAATTCATATTTAAAAAAAAAAACTCCGTTATACTCTTATATCCTTTCTATCATCACCATTATATTAACCTTAGTTATCTAACCCAAGTTCTCAAAAAGCTAACTTACCCCTTACTTTAAGCAGAATCCAAAAAACCCCATTTCATTCAAACCAGGGTTCCCTTATCCTTCATTGAAACCTCTCCTCTATCCCCTTCTCCACAGACCCTGCCATCATTGGTGCTGGCATCATTACCCTTCCTGTCACCATGAAGGTCCTCAGACTTCAACTCAGGTTCACAGCAATCTTCATGAGGGGTCATGTCAGAGATCAGCATTAAGCATTTGGTTTGCCTCTTTATTCTATGCTAATTGATTTTAAATCAGCTGTCATTTTGTGGAAAAAGGAACATATTTCTATAATCATCTACTTGTCTAGAATCCCGTACTTGTGTTTATTCTCAAACCAGTTGAGTACTAATAACCTCATAATAGCCGTGTCCATACAAGAAAGCAGAGATCAAACGCCCCTTACTGGTGCCTAATTTCAAACAAGTTGAGTACCAATAACCCCATACTAGCTGTGTCCATACAGGAAAGCAGAGAACGCATGCACCAAGCTAAGTCACTAATTTCCTAAATTTTAGAACTAACAAATGTCAAATACATAGACAGAGCACAATTAACGAAACCAAATCTATTAAATGAATCCTTGTAGAAAAAGCATGATTATAGAGGAAAATTCATAAACCCCATAGTTCCAAATACAAGAATCACAAAGTAATCCAGATCCACTGCAATCAAAACTAGACAACGAACACAGGAATTAACCTACCATTATCCCATACAAGGATTCATCAATTCTAGTTTCAAATGAAGAAGCAGCTGCTGTTTAAAGTGGAAAGAAAAAAGAGATGGAAGAAGTCATTAGAAATTTTGTAGCAATCTGTAAGAAAAAGAATATTATGGTAATTTGACAGAGTTAATGGACATTAACTTCAGTTTATGGTGGCAGGTAAATGTGAAATTATTCTAGCAAAACTGATAAGTTTTTAATGACATGCAAGCAAATATAACATTTTGAATGGCATACAAGTAATTAAGAATTTTTTATAGCATGCAAGTAAAAAATCTTTACTTTTTGCTCTCCTTTATTTAGGCAAAAAGTTTGACATCAACAATCTTTCAATGAACGTGAGAACAAATTTACTGTTTGAGAATAATTTAAATATCTAAATTACTAAGTAATGCACCTGTGAGGCCAGATTCTAGGCTCTTCCTCTGATTCCCTCAAAATAAGGTCAACAAAAGCTTGGTTGGATGTCTTTGTTGAATCAGAATGAGGATCATTTTCAATACTCCATAATTTATTTCTTGCAAACCCATGTTTTTCAAGAGATCCCATGTCAGAAAACTGAGTTTTCAGAGAACTGCTGTAAGTACAAGCCACAAGGTACAGGAAAGAACAGTATAGCCATATTCTAAGGTAGATAAGACAATAGTTACATGAAAAGGTTGCAGACCCATATTTTCAAACCCCTATAATTTAAATACTTTAGAAACAATCTAGGTTTTGAGTACAACCAGCTAACCAGATTAAATAAAACGTAATGGAAAGGTGTGCACACCTGAGGAAAGCAAATTGGGATGCCCCCACGTATTGGCTTTGGTGGTTTAAAGAGAGTCTGAGAAAAATGACAATATATGAATTACTTTCATGGTTAATTTCAAATGACAGACAAAGAAATATACTTCCGCATGCCATGAACTGTTCTAGCAAATTCCAATCTAGCTAAGGCAACAAATATGGTTCATTATAGATTAGATGTTAATTACCAATTTTGAGGGGCATTGAAAACGTGACCAAAACATTGAATCTAGAAATTATCATTGGAGCATGTAAGATATGGTTTGCCCATCTAAAAAGTACAGCTTAAAAAAATGAATTCCCCAATTGTGTTGGTTTAGGTGATGCAGAAATTGGCAAGATGACGCATTCCCAATAATAAGAAAGTGAATTTATAGAGAATTCCCTAGTCAGATAACATGTATATGGGCACAGGTACTTCAATTTTTCTGATAACAGATACATGATCAACAATTAGTTAATACCTACACTTAAAAATAAGAGAGATACACATAATTGTAATAGTGATCATGGTGTTAAGTTAATAGGTCATATTATGAAATTATAAGAGCAGGTAATTGAATAAAAATTAAGGTATATAACTAAAATTACAGGAAATCAATTTGGATTTATGTCTAAGTAAATCAACAATAGAAACTCTTCATTTATTTATACAACTAATAGAAAATTTTAGAATTAAGAAAAAAGACCTTCATAGAGTTTTCAATTATATAGAAAAGACTTTGATAGAGTACCTAGAAACTTATTATGGTGTGTTTTAGAAAGAAAAGGAGTAGTCATAAAATATATTAATATTATAAAGAATATGTATGAAAGAACAATTATTAGTGTTAAAACTATAAGAGGAAAAACTTGAGAATTTTCAATAAAAGTAGGTTTACACAACTGCTTTTCCCCAAGTCCATATTTGTTCATCTTGATTATAAATGAAATAACCAAAGAAATTCAAGAAGAAATACCTTAATCTATGTTATTTATTGATGACATAGTTTTAGTTGATGAAAGTAAGTCAAGAATTATTTCAAAATTAAAATTATAGAGGAATACTTTAGAGTTCAAAGGATTTAGATTAGGTAGGTAAAAACTAAATATATGGAATGCATATTCAACAAAAATAGAAATATTGATGAAGATATATATGTAGATGGTCATAAGATTCACAGAAATAAGACTTTTATATACTTCAAATATATAATTAGTAATGGTATAATAGTGAAATTACAAAGGATGTTATTTATAAGATCATAGTAGGATCAATGAAATAAAGGAATGATTCTACAGTGTTACAAGACAGGAGCATGCCCTTAAAATTAAAAGAAAAATTCTATAAAATTATTATTTTCCTAACTATACTTTATAACTTAGAATATTAAGCTATAAAACATGACCATATGCAAACAAATAGTATAGTTGAGATGCACGTTTAAATGGATGAATGGTAATATTATAAGGGATAACCTAAAAAATGATTTTATTATGAATAGAATAGGAGTTGCACCTATTGAAAATAAGATTAGAGAAAATCAGCTTAAATGGTTTAATCATATCTTAAAAGACCAAGACATGCACAGATAAGAAAATTAATTAATGTAGAAGAAATTTAAAGTAATATAAACCTAAAACTACTTAATTAAAAATTATAAAAAATGATTTAAATTTATGTAATTTAATCAAAGAATTGATCATAGATAGAAATATTTGAAAGAAAAAGATTTATATGGTAAACCCCATGTAATAAGATTATGACTTAGATTGTTGTTGTTATTGTTGCAGATTAATTACCTAAAGGAATAGGCAAAAGAAAATTCGAACCAAGATTTAATAAATGGTCCATTCTCATCCTAGCTATAAGAATAGGGGCATGACAACACAAAATATTTAACAAGAACAAACTAATAAAGCATGTGAAGATAGAATCAATAAATCATGTGTGTGGAAAATAAGAAATTTATGTTAGGGAATGGTAGGACAAAATGCAATAGCAATTTATGAATAGCAAGTCCTCTAATTATCTCTTTAGAGGCAAATTCTTAATGTTGGTATGTGTTGAAATACAAGAAATAGGTGGAAGTTATATATCATTCATAAACAAAGCCTTTATATATAAAGACTATAAAAGGGCAAAACACACTTAAACAATGTGAGACTAAACTCATAATACATAAATAATCTAATACAACATTTATTTTAACACTTCCCTTCAAGTTAGAACATCCAACTTATAATAAACCTAATAATTCAACAAACATAACAAGAAATAAAAAATACATAGAAGAATATAAAAAACTAGTTGTTGTAACAAAAGTAGCAAGAACAATTGCAATCTAAGAACTTTATCTCAAATAGTAGAATAACCATTGAATACATTTCAAGGCAGGAAACCAATTACTATAACAAAGGAAATGATCTAAGAATTATATCTCAAACAATAGTAGAATAACCATCAAATGCAATCTAAGGTAGTAACAAATGTGATCTATCCTCAAAAACCCTTTCTTTTCTTCCTTTCTTAGTTCCACCATTTTTTTTCTTTCTTTCTTTCTTTTTTCTTTTTTTCCTCTTTACTCCTCTTTTTTCCCTTATTTTCTCTCACCATTTTTTTATTTTTTTCCTTTTCTTTCCCTTCTCTTCTCCTTCACATGTGACACCTTCATCATTTGTCTTCCCCTTTGCAACCCTAATGGGTGCAAGTGGCAATAAGACCCCAGAGCTTCTTTGAAAGGTGCTATGCTTTTGTTGATGTAGTGCCATCTTGATGTGTGAAGAAGATGAAGTAGTAGGAAAGTTCCTTTTTTTTGGTTGATTTAGTTCAACAACGAAAATGGCATAGAGGAAGATATGAATTGAAAGAAGAAAACAAATGGATATGTTGAACCATTCTACATAGAAAGGGGGTTAGAGAGGAATAGAAACTATTGACACCAATGGGTGGCAATTGTTGGTGATAGTGGCCTCAATAGGGCCATCAATGACCTAGCTAGGTTCAGCAACACCAGCAAAAAGTGGACCAAGTATGCATTGACAAAAGACAATGAAGTAAAGAAAGATGCTCAAAGAAAATAAGGGAGAAAGGAAGAGGAGCAATCAATGCAAGGGGTGGCTCTAACCAATAGAGGTAATAGACAACTATTGATAATGGTGGTGATTAGGAGAAGTGTATGATTAGAGTTTCCCTTCTCCCTCCCTACATCTCTCTCTTAATGGACTCTTAAAATGTAAGCTTTGATATCATATTAAAATACAAGAAATAAGTAAAAGTTGTATATCATTCATAAACAAACATCTCAAAACCTAAGCTTTACTATCATGTTAAAATACAAGAAATAAGTAAAAGTTGTATATCATTCACATACAAATAGGACCTCTATATAGAGGCTACATAAGGACAAAATACGCTTATGAGACTAAGCCCACAATACACAAATAACCTAGTACATCATTTATTCTAACAGTATGTAATCCTAACAAATTAGCAAATATTTATAACAAGGCAAACAACATGAGCTCAAAGACCTAAAATCTTTGCATACTATAGAGGCTATCTTTGTTATAGAAAAAAAATTGATCTTATTTAACTCAAAAATATTTTATTAAGAAGCATATTGATAAAATTCTAGTTAGTCTGACTTTAAAATAAGTACAATATAAAGCAGTAATTGTACAGAGCAACCGCAAGCAGAAACCTATAGGAAGTGTGATCATTCACAAAAAGTCAAAAAGCAGTGACCTAGAACATGTTAAGACCTTCAAGTAGCTAATATAATAGAAAGGCAGATCTCGCAAATGCTTCAAGATGATAGAAGTTAACAAGGTTAAAAGAATCAGTACCTTTTTGCTCATAAATAGCAACTCATCCCCATATTCATTTTTCCATGACGTGACATGAGCTCCATATAAATATATCTAATAAAAAATAAAATTGTGAAGATGGTAAATATGATACTTGACTAAATCAAGATATAAATTGTATAATCCATATCAAAACAAATACACGAGAAGCAGAACTGTGCTGGCTAAATAACAAAATAAGTACAGGCTCAGAAAACTTGAAAGGCCTACAACTATTCAACTTTTCTTGTTGAAGCATTGCAGCCTAAAATATGATATCTGTTTTATTCTATTGATCATAAAAAATCCCTTTAAGTCATCTAAAAAAGCATGAAAAAATAGTTCAATTATATTGTTTTCTTGTATGTAGTGGCCAGGAAATTCCTTGGCCATAAATAGATATATTTGGGGAGAAAACAGAAAAGTTGTTTGCTGTAAAAAGTAGATTACATATTTACAGGGGAGACTCTAAAGCTGCCCTAGTATATGCGTATCAATAAGCCATATAACCACAAGACAAATAAATCCTATAAACTCCTTGAGTAGGAGTGCATATATCTATCATATCTAGTTTCTTAAATAATGATTCAAAAAACCCCAACACCAAGACATTTGGTAAGACATTCTTTTTCAGTTGTCCAGGAATGGTATCAGAGGTCTAGCATGTTGAGGTAAATTTTTGTGGGAATCTTGGAGGGACACTTACTGTTGAGGTGCATTGTTTTTCTTTCTTCTCTTTTTTTCTTTTTCTGATTCACCTCTTCAATAAATTGTTTTTCTGAATGTATCCTATTTTTATACTTAATGAGATTCATACTCCTCTCTTTTCAAAAAAAGGACCTTTGAGGGGAATTTGAGCACCAAGAAAGTGAAAAAAAATGAAAAGGTAAATTCCAACTTTCCTAGTATTTGTGCATTTGAAAAAGTTCAAAAAGTGATTCGTT
Source organism: Cymodocea nodosa (assembly GCA_036874045.1). Lineage (NCBI taxonomy): Eukaryota > Viridiplantae > Streptophyta > Magnoliopsida > Alismatales > Cymodoceaceae > Cymodocea > Cymodocea nodosa. The sequence goes on along the minus strand of CM072339.1, from coordinate 18,674,045 downwards.
CACTTTCCAACCTATAAAAAGGAAAGTGAGGAAACTTTCCCTCCACCCTCTCACAGAGACAAGAAATTGACCTTGAGCTCTCCTCTCACCCTTAACCTTGAGTCTTCCCATGCCCACCATTCATGCCCCATCTTCTAATCGTTCATGCTGTTGTCATCCCCATGTCTAGAAGACATTGATTAGTGGTATAATTGTCAATAACCAAGTTCTATATACCATTTAAAAATGGCAAGTCAATTTTAGAAATAATTCAATATATTAATCTACCAAATGGTATGCCAAAAACACACCCAAATTACAAATTCCTTTAAATTTTGAAATAAGCACAAATATCAAGAAAGTGAAAGAAAGAAAAGTACCTTAATTTTCATTTCTCATAAATTCCCACAAATTATTATCTTTTCATTTAGTCATTTTCTAAATACACAAACAAGCCCTTTGTAAGTATGAACATCAAATACTCTAAAGACTTAAATTAGGAATTAGATATGACTCTTCTTAGCACCCTATTACAAATATAACAATCAACCACAATGTACTTGGTGTGTACATAGAATATTGGATTGTCAACATTACAAATTATTGTTATGTTCCATGGGTATTTGGGTAAACTGATGTCTGAGGGAGTAACTCCTATATATAAATTGTTGTATTCTCTTTTGTTTGGAATGATATTTCACCCTCTTCTTCTCCACATGGTACCAGAGTACCATTGACTAACCTAGCAACCACCACCCACCACCATAGGCCCTATTGACTAAAAGCCAAGCCATTGTTGGTTGAAACCCTAGCCATCACCACTTGTAGCCATTACCACCTCTTCTAAACTCAACGCTAGTCGTACCACCTCAACTATTGACTCATGTTGCCAATTGACAACTATTGTTTTTGGCCCTACTCTTTTGGACTCTCCTTATAATGATATAAGCTTAAAACTCCAACTCTCCTCTTATCATCTGAGGCTTGTGGAATACCTTAAAGTAATAATTCACCTCTATTTCTTAGCACCTTTTCACATTCACAGAACCAAGAATTAAAAAACCAATCAAGATTGATGAAATATTGGTGCTCTAAATTAGTTTTTGATTTGTTTAATCCCAAAACAAGTGGTATTTTTGAAAATACCAAGGTTTGAATGATCTTGCATCTAGGATTGATCATGGATCTATGAATCATTAGGGTTTAGCCATTTTTTAAACTTAATGGAGGATGAATTGATCAATCCATCAAAAGGATCAATCAATTCAGAGACAAGTTTATTAGGCTCTACATCGTCTTTGGTATTGCAATAGGATTCTCTATCGAAGCCTCCACAAAATACTTCTTTGCTAAAGTTTTTATCAAGCATCAGAGTCTCTATCAAAGCACTTGATTGTCATTGCCCACCACCAAAATCCATTAGAATTTTGCAAGTTTAGGGGACAAATGATGGAGGAAGAAAAGAGGGGGTAATGCACATGAGAGAGAAAAAAAAATTAAAGAAACATGTGGAAAAAAAGGGAGAAGAGAAAGAAGAAAAAGAAAGAGAAAAGGAAAAAGTGAAAAAATTGTTACATAAAAATTATGTTTAAAAAATAATGAAAGTATTAAAAAATACAAAAATTTTAATTTTTTTAAAAAATTATGTTTACTTGTGATTAACATTCTCTTGTACTCTCACAAACTTTATTTTCTAATTAAATTAATTTAAGTGAGATTTTTTTAAAAGATACTAACTACATTATAGAAATAAAAATTTATAATTTACTCTAAAATCTTATAATTGATAAAATTTTTAATTATGGAGGTTATAGACAAGGGAAAGAAAAAAGAATAAAAAAAGATAAGGGAAGAGAGGAGAAAAAAATGAAAAAATTATTGCATAAAAAATAATAAAAGTATTAAAAAAATCACAAAAAATCCTAATATATATATATATATATTTAAAATTATGTTTGCTTTGAATAACATTTCTCCTCTACTTGTCTATTATATTCTCACAAACTTTATTTTCTATTTTTTAATTAATTACATGAGATTTTTTAAAAGATATTAACTACATTATAGAAATAAAAGTTTTTAATTTACTCTAAACTCATAAATTTATAATTTATAAAATATTACATTTTGACAAAATATTCCAATCTCTTCCTAGACATTCAACATGGAATTAACTTTTATATAATTCCATTGTTATTGAAATTATTTGTCATTAGGAGTCTTTTTCACTTATCTATACATGATTGAAGGGTAGTCATGTACGCAATCATCATATTTGTATCTAATTGACATTTTATACATAATAATTGTCTAGAAAATTTATCTAGGTTTTTTTATATACTTATTATAATTTACTTTATCTTATTCCTGAATTTCAAGTTAAAATTTTAAGTTTTTTGGACATTTTCATAAAAGTATCGTATTTCCATTGATACAATCCTCGATACATTTTTTGGAAGATTAATCATCAATACAATACCAACATTTGAATCATTGCATGGAACCTAATAAAGACATTTGGGCAAAAAATCACATTATTACAAGTTTGAAACTTAACACCAACAACTAGTGGACATGGGCTAATGCTTTTGAAAGCTTTCTAGCAAACCATATGAAGTAAAAACACATTTGAGAGGATTCTTGTTAGGTGTGAGTCGTGTCACTTGGATAAGCAATTTAGAGCTACTTATAAAAGACGTGATTTGTATTTTAGTGAGAGTCTGATAGGATTGGTTTATTGTGATGTTTGGGGACTTGCTCATTTTCCATCCATTTCTAATTTTCATTATTATATTGTCTTCATTAACAATTTTTTCAGAATGTATTGGATCTATTTGTTAAAAATCATCAATAGATCTATGATGTTATTTTTAAATTTTTTAATAAAATAATAAATCAATTTGCTATTACTCTCAAAATTCTTCATATTGATAATAACTTAGAATTTGTTCAAACTAATGTTAAACTTTTCTATGAAAATCATGAAATTATCATCAAACTCCTTGTACCCACACATCTCAATGAAATGATGTTGTTGAGTGAAAACATCATCTCCTTGATGTCACTTGCACCTTCATAATTGAGATACAGTTTCAAAATATTTATAGTTTGATGTTATTCTCAACACTCCCTATCTTATTAATTGAATGTCATCTTCCTTCTTAAGGGAGAAATCCCATTCCATCATCTATGTCCTTAAACCTCCTAGAGTTTTTAGTTATATGGCTTTTGTTAAGGATCTAATTCTTAGTCATAATAAACTTACTCCCCATTCTATCAAATACATCATTATCAATTACTCTAGTACTCAAAAAGGATACCACTGTTATCATCCTCATATGCATCACTACTTTGTCTTGATTGATGCAAATTTTTTTGATGATATTCCCTTTTTTTAGCAAATCCAATTTTTCTCTAATAATGATCCTCTACTGCAACCTTTTTATATTGATCCTACTACTACTTTATCTACAAGAGAATAATAGTTACCAGCAATAACACCCAAATAGCCATGTCCATTACAAGTTTATCAACACCTACTACCTCAACCATACCAACCTCCTTCCCAAATGCAAATTTGGCTAACTCTAATCTTGATATACCCATTGCACAATGCAAAGACACACAGACTATTACTGCCTATTTGATCTTCCAATTTCTTTCTTATGGTATCCTTAGTCCTACTTTTCACTAGGCTACAATATCTTTATCATCAAAATTTATACCTAGAAATTATCAAGAAACACTAACCTTTCACACTAGAAGTCTACTATGAATGTGGAAATGTAGATATTGAATACTACGAGCACATGAGATCTAGTGTTTGGTCCTCAAGATACCTCAATAGTCAATTGTTGATAGGTGTTCACCATCAAGCACAAAGTCGATGGTTCTATGGAGTGATACAAAGCTAGTCTAGTTACTTGTTTTACACAAACTTATGATCTTTAACTACATAGACATTTTCTCTAATTGCTCAACTAAACTCTATTTGAATTATTCTATTAATTGCAATAAATAACTCTTAGTCTCTTTGCCAATTGGATGTTCATAATGCTTTTGATATGATGATCTAGATGAGAAAGTTTTTATAGAGCAACTCTCAATGTACATTGCTCAAGGGAATAACATTGTATGGTTACTTAGAAAAGTTATCTATAGACTCAAACAAAGTTCACAAGCATGGTTTGACAACTTCAGCTTAATTATGATATAACAAGGATTCAACCAGTGTGCAGTAACCACTTAGTTTTCATCAAAAAGAGTTTGACAAGATATGTCATCCTAATAATATATGTAGATGATATTTTACTAACAGGCAGTGATATAACTAACATTAAGGTAATAAAAGAGTACTCAGCACAATTGTTTGTTATCAAAGATATGGAAAATTTGAGATATTTTTTATGCATTGAATTTGCATATTTGGGTAATTGGATGCTTCTTTTGCAGAGAAAGTAAGTTATTGATCTATTGGAGGAAATTGGGCTCTTAGGGTGTAAACCTGAACACACTTCTATTGAACAAAATCCACCACTTTGGGATCTATCTTTCAAGTCCTTTCAAGATATTGGAAGATATCACAGCTTGATGGGGAAGTTAATTTTATTGTTACTTGCCCAGATATCTCATATGTAGTTAGGCTTTTTAGTGTTTGATGGGATTCTGCATATGGCTGTTTAGTTAGTAGAGGAAAAACAGATAGCATTATTTATGTAAAATGCATATATCCGTTAGACAGTGAAGGTGATACGCGAGTATCAGAAACCAAAAAAAAGTGAGCAGCATACATCGAAGAACGCATCCTCGCAAAAATAAATAAATTATTTTTACAGCCATGAATGTGAAAAGAAAATCCCCAGGCCCCCATGCCACGAAATAAACTATAGTTTCACTTTAATGCCATGCCCTGCATTCTCTCGTCTTTTTGCAGTCCTTGGTTTAGCATTGACAATTACAGGCAATACGATACCTAAATAAGGCAACCGAAACGTCCATCCAGCGTAATAAGCATCACAGAATGGATAACATACCAGCAATCTATACTAAAGATCTGAGCGAATCTATCGATTAAAACCTCTACGAGAAGTCATGGAACACTCACCCGATCCAGTAAATCAACCACCGAAACGAACAACACAAGCAAAAGAAAAGTACAGCTTAGTAGCTCGAAAGCTTCTAGATTTACAACATCAGAAAGGAAAGACGATACAGACCTCAGCAGAGCATCCCCTGACTTGCCTCAGGACGACCTTGTCGAGACCATTGACGCCCTTGCAGACCTTCATGAACTGGAAATCCGACCCCGCCATCGTTCGATCGTCCCCCGGACGCCCGTCCAGTCCCGCACTCCCGCCCCGCAGTCGAGAAGGGGAAGCGAAGCGGGTCCAGACTTTTATATATATATATATATATATATATATACACGCGCGCGCCCAAGGGGTTGGGGGTACGGTGTCGTCACCTCACTCCACCATCAGGGGAGCGAACGAACGAACGAAGCGCGCACGAAAGCTGTGGGAGGTCAGCGGATCCGCCTAATCCTCGTTGTTGCCCTGAGGTGGTGGCGTGAGGAGGAACCTGGAGCGTTGGATCTTGGGCGGTGGAGCGCATGGGGTCCGCCAGATGAACGCCTTTTTGTCGACACGATTGCCACAAGGGTAAGTTACAGCGGCAGTTATGTAACTGTGGTGAAGAGCAGAATGCTGACGGGTCGGATCTAATGATGTTCCATCCGATAACTTGATGGGCTTAAGGCTTAGCAGCCATAACCGTCACGTAAAATGCTATTTTCTTTAAACGATGCTTTTTGTGATGACCACTAACAAAAGAAGTATGGTGTGGTACCTTACTTTACAAAGTATATATGTAAAGAAAAGGCAAAAAAATGATGACAGAGAATATTATAACAATAGAGTATATTACAATAAATTTTGTTAAAATAGTTTCATGTCGAGAATGAGATGAAATTTGAGATAAAATAAAAGACTTTTTCACTTTTAAACTATTCATTTTGAATTGAATGTCTATATTTCAACATGTGATTAGCAGCAAAGTACATTCGCCATCTTAATCCCCATCCTTAACGGATTGGTACATTCATAGCTAGTCTCCTTGCCTCCGTATTGATGATTCATTGAAGGTCTGAAACTGTAGCCATCTATGCCTCGGATTTGGTTTGATCTTATGGTGAGGTTCTTTCAAAACAATGCTACTAGGATCATTAAAAACAAGAAAGAAATCTCCACTCTTTCTTAAGAAATTAAGTAAGAATATAACTACTGCACATAGTTGAAAACCTGTGGAACAAGTAAAGCATTTAAGTAATGTATCCATTTGTACTTGTACTACTCTTAAGGTCTTTTATTCAAAAAAGGATGAGGAGTGCCTGCTTCAATTTCTTTTGAGTCTTTAAGGAGGAGTGTCTTTAATAAATGGCATAGCTCTGTTAACAAACGGCGTTGAACACCCGTGGAGCTATGTCATTGGGAGTGTCTTTAATGACTGTGCTTGCCCTACCTTGACTCAACACAACATTAATTTCAACACCAAGCTACTTCTTGATAAAGCACATTAGATATGTTAACCTACCCCAGGCAGAGGGATTTGATTCAAAAACTCAACAGTAAGAAGGAGCCCAATGGCCAAAATGAAGCCTGCAGGGATGGCAAATGGCAGAAGGTCATGCAAACTGAACTAGATGCCCTTAAGAAAATGGCTTGAGATATTATTGGCCTCCCCTCTAAAAAAAAATCAACTGGATACAAATGGATTTATAAAATTGAAAGAAGGAACGATGAAACTATAAAAAGTTAGGCAGAAATATCATAAAATCTTCTCTCCTTTGACCATGACGAAGAGGCTAATCGGTGCTTGGTATTGATATCCAGGAAGAGGCTAATGAGAACTTTTATTCAATATTAAATAGAGAACAGTAGGAATAAAAGTTTGTTGGAAATACAAATACAAAGAAAAGGACCATTTAATTTACCACCCCACATGTTATAGAATATAAAGAGATATTCGTTTAAAAAATTTCTAAACTTTTTACATCATAGAGTTGTGTAATAGCAGTTGTATATATGAGAAGTCAGAATCTCTTTTGTGTGAGAATACAAAAATAAAAATTAATTAAATCTCCATATTATCGGGGTGTGACATTTTGGAGTAGAAATGTTTAAAAAAAGTTTATGTATTTATAGAAAGAATACGTTCCGTGATTTCAAAAGAGAATTTCCTAAAAGATTTGATTGTTTAAACCTTTGCTTGGGGTGATAACGTGACACGTATATTAGAATAATATGGTGGGTAGCATGTGAATATTGGCTAGGCATTGCCTTACATCAGCTGTGATTGTCTTCGAACGACTGGCAAATTGGAATCAAGAACAACGAGTAGTTGATTCACGTATGCTCGATCTCCTGTTGCAGAATCCAAATTTTCAGCAAATTAATAGTGTGGATGGATGGACTTGCTTGGTCGATCGGCTGGTTAATTTCTTCAGATCTAATCATGACTGCAACGCAAACTTAATTTGTTGTTGATTTCACTGAACCTCAACACAAACATGTGTCGCTGGAATTGCAAATACCACCAATCATCCACAAGAAAGGAAAGCTTTCTGCATTTGTTCCCCCACTAAAAACGTTTGTGGCCCTTTGAGATGGCAAAGCTAAACAGTAATCCAGATCAATCTCGCCGGCCTCTCCATGACAAGCACTTGGGGTTCACAAAAGTAAAAAGAGCATTTGCCAGCGTACGCATGCATCTGCAGCCACTTTGATCTAACTGCCCCCATCATAACTCATTTGTTTAATGCAAGAATTTGTCCCCTCTCATCATGTTATTCTTATCTTATCGTAACAGCAATATTCTCTTCCTAGATCACTTTCCAATTCGTTGCTGTTCTCAACTTAATTTAGCTAAAGATACGGCAACCTCCACCTCTAGCTCCCTTACTTTTCTTTCTCACTCTCTCCACCTGCCCAATGTATATATATATATATAGTGTGCTAATTTCTCTGGATGAGAAGTCGCACAGCTTGTTCCGGGACTGAAAGCTACTGCCATGGAGAGGTCTCGTTCTCAATCTCTCGGACGACTGGTTGTGTTCATGTTGGTGATGACGCCCATGATCGGTGGAGCGCAGCTGAAGCAGAACTTCTACAGCAACGTCTGCCCCAACGTCGAGTCGATCGTTCGCTCTGCCGTTGCCAAGAAGATGCGGCAGACGTTCACCACCGCTCCAGCCACGCTCAGGCTCTTCTTCCACGACTGCTTTGTCCGGGTCCGATATATACCCATGCTAGCTCACTCCTTTTAATTTGCCGTTTCGTTCGTCGAGCTATTTAACCATCGTCTGTATTCATTAATTTAGTATCGTATAATATATAGTTGTGTATATGGTTTGAAGTAAGAAATTAATGGTAGGAACATTAATAGACTGGTAGTTTGCGACAAGTAAATATGAAATAGTCACGGACGCAGGGCTGTGACGCATCGGTGATGCTGGTGGCGCGGAATGGCAACGACGAGAGACACAACTCGATCGACCTCTCCCTCGCCGGCGACGGGTTTGACATGGTGGTCAAAGCCAAAGCCGCCGTCGACAGCAATCCCCAGTGCAAGAACAGGGTCTCCTGTGCTGACATACTGGCAATGGCTACGAGAGATGTGATCTCCATGGTATTTGTTGTTTATTGCTCAACACACAAATCACATCTGTAATGTTTATAATATCTCTTAATTTATGATAGTATTGTCTTTATTTGAAAATTATTAAGTAGACGATCGATTAAGCACACTAACGGCCGACTGGCTATATGAATTGTCATAAGATTGGCGGCCCTTCCTATCCCGTCGAGCTTGGAAGGCGGGACGGGAGGATCTCTACTCGCGCCGGCGTCCGGCACCGTATACCTCTTCCGGAGTTCAATCTGGATCAGCTGAACGCCATGTTCGCTTCCCATGGCCTGAGCCAAACTGACATGATTGCTCTCTCGGGTAATTAATTAGCACCACACACATTCTTATTGTGCTCATCCATCTAGTACCCAAGTACGTACCAAGCGATACGAAAGCAGCATAGGCACATCAATTAGCCGCCATACGTGAAATTTCAATTTCAGGTGCTCACACAATTGGGTTCTCCCACTGCAAGAGATTCAGGAAGAGGATCCACGGCTTCAGCCGAGCAAGTCGAGTAGACCCGACCATGAACCGTGGGTACGCCCTGCAACTCCGGCGGTCGTGCCCTGCGCACGTTGACCCCCGGGTGGCCGTCAGCTTGGACCCTACCACTCCCCAGGTGTTCGACAATGCCTACTTTCAGAACCTGCAGAAGGGAATGGGACTGCTCACCTCCGACCAAGTTCTCTATACCGACCACAGGTCCAGGGGCACCGTTGACTTGTTCGCCTCGAACAAGACCGCCTTCGAGGAAGCATTCGTTGTCGCCGTCACCAAGCTTGGAAGGGTTGGAGTGAAGATGGGGAACCTGGGGGAGATCAGACGGGACTGCAACTTTGTGAATTGATCGATGTTTAGAGACCTCCTTCATCCTTCTTCATGGCTTCATTCCTGTGCACTTCATTTTTCTTTTCCTTTGAAGGAGCTTGTACCTTCTCAATAAAACCAGTGTATCTCCTCCATCTGCTGAGAATAACGAGTTTGTTCCATCGGATTTCTTCTCATTTTAATTTCTATGCCATGTTATAATATATCTATTTATTATCTATCTATCTATCTATCTATCTATCTATCTATACAGATTATATATCCAACGAAACCACATTGTATAGATCTTGGACTCAGTTTGTTTTTCGTATAGTGTCAGAACACGGGGTAACAAGCACATTCTATAGTTTTTAGGGAGTCATACCTGGAAGCCTTATCATATAAACCAAAATAAGGAGTTTCTCATTTATTCCCACAATTAGCAGTAGTGGGTAACCTATTCATGATAAAGACAACAAAAGAAAAGCATTCATTCCAATATCATTTAGGCATACCTGCTTTTTGCATCAATGTTGCACCCACGTCAGTAATCGCATAATGTTTTCTCTCTGCTTGGCCATTTTGTTCTAGAGTGTGTAGGTAACTAATTTGCATTATGGTACCATTCCCGTCAAGGTACTCCTTAAAATCATGAGAGTTATATTCACCACCACCATTACATTGCAGCACTTTAATTCTTTCTCCAAACAAAGTTTCCACATATATCTGAAATCGTCTATAAGAAGCAAACATGTTTGATTTATATTTTAAAGGAGAGTATCATGTGAACTTAGTTTTATCGTCCACATAAATAAAATCTATAACCATCATAGGAAACAATGGGAGTAGGCCCCCAAACGTCACTGTGCACCTTGTCAAAGGCATTAGAAGCATAACTTCCACATAGACTAAACGGAAGTGAAACACTTTTTCCAAGTTGACAATCAGCACAAACATTATCATGATCCCGTACATCGACGGCTATATGTCCTAGCCTACTTAAAGTGTTCAACAGTTTGCATATTACAGTGCCCCAGTATATGGTGTCATTTATTGGCCCCATTTCTATTACATTTCTTAACATAATAAGCATTACTTTAATTAAAATTAGATAGAGTATAGCAGCATCCTATGCGATAATCGCAAGTCACTATTTTTCCACTCCTCCTGTGCTTGATTCTAAAATTACAATCACCAAATTCCACATTATAAGACATATCATTAGTTTATTGAGTAATAGACATCAAGTTCCTCTTAATTCCAAAAACGTAATTTATCATGTTTTTTACCAACACCTTGAATAGGTAATTTATCACCATTGGCCACTATAACACATTCATTAGAGAAATGAGGTTTCTTGTTAAATATCATACCCGCACTCCCTAAAATATGATTACCAGCTCCTGAGTCGACGTACCACTCTCCTTCACCTTCCTCCCCTATGGTCATAACTATAAAAGCTTGAAGTATGTCTTCCCTTTGATATGAGAGGTAACGGTCACATACCAACTCTATGACGTAAATGATTAAACCTATGCTAGTATTCCTATGCCTCACGGCCACCCTTCTTGCATATTTGATAGAAGATTCTTTTTAAGTATTAGCATTATTATTCTGCCATTTGTGCACCTTATGCATAGCAAGTTGAAAGCCTCTCCCTCAAGAGTTATAGTCAAGGTTCCTTTGTATCCTTGGGTTCCCATTATAGCTACCTCTATGGTCTCTTCTTCCTTTGTGTCCTTTGCTTTGTAAGTTTGTTTCTTAAGGGTTATTAGTATACAATGAAAAATTTTGACGAAAAGAAAAAGAAAATAAAAATAAAAATTTTAACGAAAAAGTAAAAAAAAAAAATTGACAAAAGTTTAATACGCAACGAAAATCCTATTGGCTATATGTCGTCAATAACATTTCTTTTTTATTTTCCTTATTTATTTATTCCCCCGCGCTTGTGAAGCCACAACCCCAACCACATGATGGAGTCTAAGCGAACAACAACACTGATTCTTCACGCGAAATCACCATCATGAACACTTTAGACGCTGCTTGGACCACCCGAGGGGCCGAGGACAGCCGACGCCTGGTGATTTTGAATTTTTTTTCTTGTTTACAAATCTCCGACTCTAGTAAAGGTATAGACGATTCGATTGGGGGATCATCAATCCTCGTGATTTGGTGGCGCCGCTCAATCCTTTCTATCTTCCAATGCATCAACTCGGACGGACGGACAGAGAATGCGCACAGACGGATACTTGAACGAATGTGCAAATGAACGACGACGAAAGATGCGCAGATGAAGGAAGAAATGCCTAGACGGATGCTTGAGGGACGATGATCGAATGAATGCGAGGGTGAAACAGGAATGCGCATGGATGGAAGCTCCAACGGGGCTTGTGGGAACGATCGCCTACCTGTCGATCGCGAGAAATTTCGGAAATATTTGAGGGATTTCGGAAGGGTGGAGGACGAAAATGTTCTAGCGGTAAAGGAAAATTTTTATTTTATACTTGCGAACGTTTGAGATATTCTTTTCCTTTCATAGAATTCAGTAATTTTCCTTTTCCTTAGTTAAATTCCATTAGACACTAACCTTTTTTTTTTAGTTGATAGTTCTTTATCATTTCAACCATAGTACTAAATGAAGGAAGTGAAGGTTTTATGGAGACAGTAGCAAGGTTCTCATATCGTTCTTTGAAGTCATTAAGGATACACATGACCTTTTTGTAGTCTTCAACAGGTTTATTTATGATAACAAATTCATCACAAATCATCTTAAATTCCTTTATATACTCATTCAGGTTATTATAATAAGATCTTCTCATATTTTGTAGTTAATTTAAAAGAAATATTTCCTTTTCCGTGGTAGGTTGAGCAATAGCACTAGTTAAAGTTATCCACATCTCTCTAGCATTCTTGAGATGAGCAACCAGACCTAGCACATCATCAGCTAAAGTGGCAGTTATCCAAGCACTAAACAGACTGCTGCTTTTTTTTCTTCCAGGTAGTGTAACGAGGGTTGATCTTACATTTATCATGATTTAAATATTGAATAGGCTCCTTAACACTACCATCTACGAATCCAACTAAGCATTGACATTCTAATAAACTAATCCTCTAAATTTCCCATCTTAAATAAGTCTCACTATTTAGTTTAACAGTAATAAAGCTTTCGGTGTTCAAGGTTGCAAGATAAGGAAAGATCTCACGATCATCATTTATGTCGACATCTTTCTCTTAATCTTTGACACATCATTAAAGATGTCAATTAGGTTCGATTGGACTAGTCCATAGTCGATTCTGACTAGGTCAAGTTAGACTATGAGTTGAGTCTAAACTAACCTGTAGACTGATTTAGGTCAGGCTTAAGTTCGCCTATAGATCTAAATTGTAAGTCTGTAATCCTTTTAAATTTTAACATTCATTTTTTACAAACGTTAAAATAACATTCATAAAAAATGAACATTAAAATAATATTTGTAAAAAAAACCTTAAAATAACATTTATTTTTCAACGTTCATTTTTTAATGTAAAAATATTTGATATAATTATAAAAATAATGTATTTTTAATTTGAATTTAGAAATAAAATAATTATTTTAACTTTATGACTTGTATTTAAATGTGTTGATAGATGATGAATGGTGAGTTGATGATGTCTTAATATTGATGTTAATGTGATGAATCATGATTCATAAATGATGATTTATGTTTGATGTTCATTTATATAAATAAAATAATATGTTTTAAGGATGAATTGATTATCAAATAATGTTGTAATTTTTTTATTTTAATTTAAAATTAAAAAATAAATATAAAAAATAAAAAATTCTATTAAACTAAAGGAAAAAATAAAAAAAATTTAGTCAAAACAAAGTTTAGCTTCAATGAGACCAAAAGAAAAAATAAAAAACTTCGATTGAATCAAAATTTAACTTCAATCAAACTAAAGAAAAAAATAAAAAAACTATTCTCACTTTAGATCTATTCGTCGCTTGTCCTTTATCTTTCCATTGACACCTCTACTCTTCACTCGTCTTCTATCTTTCTCACTCTAATACCATGGAAAAACTTTAGATCTACATTTTCAGCTCGATCTATTCCACCGAACTCATTAAGATCATCACATCCGTCTCTAAAGACAACGGTGCAATCTTATTCCTTGTTTGCATGTTGATTTTGGGAGAGGTTAGGATTAAGGACGAGATTATTTTGCTAGTGATAAAATTTGACTAATAGTTGGAAAAGAAAAACAAAAAATAGAAAATATTAGCATGCCTACACTTATTTGAATGTAAATATCAGTAATAAACATCAAAAATCAGCTATCTCTTCGTCATTTCTTTCCTCTCCTACGATCTTTTAATTTACTTGGCCATGAAGTATCTACGCGTGTACACGTGGGTCTCAAAGCAAAAATCTATGCTCTCTTGAAACTTCCATCATGGCAGCCACTAATCTTCCTCCACGTGGACGTCTTTGGATCTCCAGCAGATAATCCTCAAGCCACAAATACAGCAAGCATCACCTACGCCGTCACTCCAGGGAAAAGAAGGTCACCATGGTCATGGCTTCCTCTTCCCAGCAAAGCTTCCTGAGCACCATCCCGCCCATTCCTGGACTCAATCAACCCAACAGATCCAGACCCAAACGCTGCCTCATCTCTTGCCACTCGTCGTCGGAGAGAGACGGAGACGTCGGTCCGTATTCTTCCACCAGGTGAATTATATTGTCTTTCCTTCGGCTACACTGACTGCTGCCGCCACCGCTTCATTAATTGTTCTGATGGTGGCTCTCTCTCGCCATCTTCAATTGCTTTTGGTATTGATGAATCGATGATGCAGTGGTGTTGATGGCAACCGGCTGGCGAAATTGGCGATGGTAACGCTTGCTGCCGGCGTGCTGACTCTGGGGTCTGTCGATGACGCCTTGGCCGCCAAAAGTGGTGGAAGAGTTGGAGGCCAGGCATTCAGGTCGGCTGCTCCGAGGGGATCGTCGCCGCGGATCAACAAATCAAGGTAACAAGCAAGGCCAGCGACTATGAATTCCTGTTTGCAACCTGCATGTTTCGATCTGTACTCTTGACCGCTGTTTGCAATCTGCACAGGACTAACATCTTTATCAACCCTCCGGTGGCACCTCCTCTTTTCGGTGGCTACGGCTACGGCTCCCCCTTTTACGGTGGTTGGGGCTGGTCGCCGTTCTCCTTCTTCGCACCCGGACCAAGCGTTGCCGTTGGTGTTGGAGGAGGATTGGACTTCTTCGTGCTGCTCTTGGTAGCTGGCGCCGTTGCGACGGTCGTTAGAAGATTCACCGGGCGATGGGACGAGGATGATGACTAATGAACAAGAACAACAGATTATGCTGTCCCAGGTCCATACATAGCCTTGCAGTAGAATGACAAAAGCACTGTAGCATACTTGTAAAATTCTAAGGATATCTTGTTTTGAGAATGTTATACGCAATTAAAACAATCTAGGACCGATATAAGAATTCATAAATAAATAAATTGCATAGTTTTGTTTGATAGTATTTTGGCATGCTGTTATTGTGATGCCGGGACTTCCGCAGGAAGAATAGTTATGATGTTGAAAATTTATTTCTTTAAGAAGTTTAGATGGGAATTATGATTCTAAATTTGCATATGGAATTCTAAGTTTGCCAAAGCATTTATGGAACTATTTTGGCAATGCCCCTCATGCTCATGACTGAGATTGGAGTATCCAAGAAAGAAGCACAAATTCCCAAAATTGCTTCCTAAAAAGCATGGTGGCCTTTCTTAGGAACGGAGGAAACATTTCAATTCCCAACTGTAATCAGTAATGATTTTCCTCATGACATGTATAATTTCACAAATGAAAGAAGAAGTCCGGAAAATCCATTGCCAAATAAGGATTTTCTGTAAGATGCATAAGCTAAGCCTTGGTACCAGTCTAAATCTCAAAACATTACGAAGTATTCAAACCTCTTGCTATTTTCACTATTCTAGAGGCTGAACAGCAGCGATTGCTGGTATTTTGTCCCTAAGCCTTTTTGTCAGTGCCACTCGCACTGTCGTTGCACCTACCAGTCGTATATTCACAGCATTTCCATCTATCTGAATAAGCTCAAGAACCCCACCTCCTGTGTCTGCAAGATATGGTCTGATCTCAGAAAGAATCTGTAAAAGAATATAGACAAAATGAGCATGTTTTACAACTTGGGCTAATGATGGGGTTTGTGGCTACAGAGATATTTGATGAACAATGTGAGAGAAACACGAAGTAAATCGAAAAAACCCTTTCCAATTCAAGTGAGAAAAATTGAGGTTGTTCCATAATCACAATCCTCAAACAAAACTAGTCAGTTTAACAGTCACCAATAATCAACACGTAATGGTAATAACTTATAGCCCAAATGTAATAAATATGAAACATTAGGGATAAATAGATGATTTCAGCATTTATTTCTTTGATTATGGAGTAAATTTTTCCACCGATCTCCTGTTCCACCTGCATTCCCTGTTTTCGTCCGCCCATCTTCTCTATGAATCTACAGGTCGTCGACCATATTTTCGTCTAATCGGCGACTTAAAGGAGAGTCGATGTGACGAAATCAATAAGTTTCAAGCGAGAAGAGAGGAGTCGTAGTCAATGAAATTTTTGGAGGTGTGCGGTGGTCGTCTACTATCGTAGTGATCGTGTAGCATCATGCGTGAGCTTAAGGAACAGCAATTTTCAATGACACACGTGCATGGAATGTTGAAGGCTGGTTTCTATGCGAGAGGAAGGAGACAATTCGATGATTGAGGCTGATTTAAGGAAGTCGATGAGCTCGAGTGTTGTCATTGCTGTTGATGATAACGAAGAAGAAGAAGAAGAAGGAGAAAATGGAGGTATCAAAGGTGTAATAAATAAAAGACAATGTCTAATCAGAGGTTATTAGATAGCAATCAAAGCTATGGAGGATGATCGGTGCAATTCAATTTCGTTGCAAACAGAGTGCTTTAGGTACGAATGAAGTGCAGAATCGCAAGTTCAGGTCTTGTGGGTGTTCCAACGTGCATTCAAAGGTCAATTTGGTAGTCATTTTATAAAGGGATGAAGAGGAGAACGTGCACCAGTCCTCGACTATGGGGCTAGCCAAAAATTTGGCAACACAATTCAAGTGAGAACTCAGAATGGTAAATGAAATGGAAGTGTTAGACGAGAAAGAAAAGGTTACTTAGGGTTTTCGATCAGCAAAGGTTTAAGTGGTGACGGGTAAGGCAAGGCGAGTGCAAGCAATGAGAATTTCCGATTTTGGTGAAGGACACACATGGAGGAACGTGAATTTAGGATGGTGAGATCATGAACGGATGATCTGGTGGCGTTGCAAATGAGGTTGCAAACAATCGATGCCCATCGAGCGGAGGAGGGAGCTCGAAGGCAGGGAAGACGGTAGGCTATATAATCGGGTAATCAGATGACTATGATTAATCCAATCTAGATCCGATGGTGGGAAGTCAAGAGTGATGAGGTCCGTTGGATAGAAGATAGAAATGATCCAAGCGTGTAAAAAAGGAGTGCTCTAAACCATTAGATAAAGATCAAAAGGCTACAAGAAGAAGGATTTGAGTCAAGGAACCAGAATCATCTGATCAACATGAAAGGGATGGATGGTCAAGATTATAACATTTTAAAAGAGGAAATCAAATGTTAAGGTGGGAATGGATGGTTTAGATTGATCTGGGATTTTAAAGGAGATTTTAAAAGGGGTTTTTAAGAGGGAAAAGAGGGGATTGATTGAAGGAATTAGCGGATTAAGTGTTTTCATTAAGGATTAGGGGATTAATTTAGGGATTTTAGGATTTTAAATTAAGAATTTTAATTAAATATTTAGGAGCTTAATTATTTTATTTTAATTGAATATATTAAGGGACTTGATTAAGGTTTTTTACATTAGGGAATTAAGGGTCTAGGATTTTAATTAAGGATTGAGGGTTTTAATTAAGATTAAATATTTAATTTAAGGATTAATTTTTTTAATTACTATATTAAGGGAATTAATTAGGAATTAAAATTTTAAATTAAGGATCAAGAATTTAATTAGGAAATTAGGATTTAAGGATTAAGGTTTTAAATTAAAAATTAAAGAAGATGATTAACATTTTAATTTTAAATTAAGGATTAAGGTTAATTAAGAATTTCAAATAATATATTAAGAGATTTAATTTGGGATTAAGGTTTTAAATTAAGGAAACTAATTAAGGATTTAGGTTTCTAATTAAAGATTTAAATTAAGGATTTAGGTTTTAATTAAATATTTTAAACTAGGGATTGAGGTTTTAATTAAAGATTAAGGATTTTAATTAATATATTAAGGGATTAGTTAGAGTTTCAAGATTTTAGTTTAAGGATTAAAAGTTGTTTAACATGGGTCTTTCTTAATCCTTGATACCCTCTCAAAATGAGAAATGCATCTCATTATATATATATTTTTGTGCATTTTAGGATATATATTGTGTATATGTGTGTCAAAAAACCTCTCAAGAATTAACAACTAATCTTGCACGTTATACCTTCTCATAAGAAGGATACTTGATATACATTATATTAGTCACATCAAACATACCAAGTATATATCTGGATAAATCAAATTTCATTATCATTTACAAACAAAGATACAAATTGATATTTTATAATGTAATTCTTGTAAATAAAGAAAAATGATAAAAAACATTCTAAATCTACCATCGAACTACTCGCACTATTATGAGGGGAACTTGCATGACTTGGACTTCTACTAGAGAATATTTAATATTTTATTTTTTATACCAACATGCATATTATATGGATAATTTAGACTCTTATCTAAGGGCATTTTATATTATATATATATATATATTCCTTATAAATAGTTTATACTCTTATTTAAGAGTATTTAATATTTTTTATATATTTTGATGTTTCATATTTTATTTGAGTGCAAAGATAAATTGTGTAAATAGTTTATACTCTTATCTAGGAGTATTCAATATCTTTTATATATTTTGACATTATCACTTTTTTTTTGAACTAAAATATAAATTTTATAGACAACTTCTACTGTTATCTAAGAGTATTTAATGTCTTTTTTACTTTAGACATCTGTATATAATATCTAAAGAATTTGATTTTACTTTTTTAGTATCATTTTAGATATTTATATCTCATATGTAAAATATATTAATTTAATTTTTTATTTTAGATGTTATATTTTTCCATCTAAAATATTTAGTTGCCTTAGATGCCTATATGTCATAAGTTATTTTGCTTAGATTTGATATAATCTTCTCTTCTTCTTTTTATCTAAAATATTTTGATTTTTATTCTTAGATATTTATATTCTATATCTAAGATATTTGATTTTACTTTAGATACTTATATTTTATATCTAAAATATCTTAATTTTTATTTCTTAAATACTTATATTTTTATATCTAAGATACTTGGTTTTATTTTAGATACTTACATTTTGTATCTAAAATATTTCTATTTTGATTTTTAGATATTTATATTTTATATATAAGATATTTGATTTTATTTTAGATTCTTATATTTTGTATCTAAAATAATTTGATTTTGATTTTTTAGATATTAATATTTTTATATCCAAGATATTTAATTTTATTTTAGATACTTATATTTAATATCTAAAATATTTCGATTTTGATTTCTTAGATATTTATATATTTATATCTAAAATATTTGATTTTATTTTAGATACTTATATTTTGTATCTAAAATATTTTGATCTTGATTTCTTAGATATTTATATATTTATATCTAAGATATTTGATTTTATTTCAGATACTAATATTTTGTATCTAAAATATTTTGATTTTGATTTTGATTTCTTAGATATTTATATTTTTATATCTAAGATATTTGATTTTATTTTAGATACTTATATTTTATATCTAAAATATTTATATTTTGATTTCTTAGATATTTATATTTTTATATCTAAAATGTTTGATTTTATTTTAGATACTTATATTTTGTATCTAAAATATTTTGATTTTGATTTCTTAGATATTTATATCTAAGATATTTGATTTTATTTTAGATACTAATATTTTGTATCTAAAATATTTTTATTTTTATTTATTATATATTTATATTTTACATCTAAGATATTTTATTTCATTTGGTTACTTATATTTTGTATTTAAAATATTTTGATTTTGATTTTTTAGATATTTATATTTTTATATCTAAGATATTTCATTTAAAATACTTTTTACTTTTTGAAGTATTCAAATTTTTTTAGTTTAATTTTTTGTAGAAATGTATATATCATATCTAAAATATTTATATTGTGATTCCTTTTTTTAAACATTAGATTCAAAACATTATAACATTTAAAATGCTCAATTTTATTTTAGACATTTATATTCAATATCCAAAATATTAAAATTTCATTTTAGATGCTTATATTTAGTATCTAAAATGTTT
Source organism: Cymodocea nodosa (assembly GCA_036874045.1). Classification (NCBI taxonomy): domain Eukaryota; kingdom Viridiplantae; phylum Streptophyta; class Magnoliopsida; order Alismatales; family Cymodoceaceae; genus Cymodocea; species Cymodocea nodosa. Next base: position 18,654,121 of record CM072339.1, on the reverse strand, counting down.
GATTTTACTTTAGATATCTATAGTTAATATCTAAAACATTATAACTATATTAAAACATTATAACTTTATTTTAGAAGTCACTATCAAGGATCGTTATCCGTTGCCGCAAAAAGATGATATTTTGGAAATCACTGTCTAAGATTTTTGAGTTCCTTTTGGAACACATTGTGGAACCTAATGAATACCTCTCTCAAGCGAAGTACACCATATCATTCTTAAATAGATGGACAAATAGAAGTAGTCAACAAAATAGTTATTCATCTTCTGAGGGGATGATATAGCATGCACCATCCTAAGACCTAGGATGAAAGTTTGCTATACATACAATTTGCCATCAATAGGGCGGCTCTTCATGAGTAAGACATTGTTTGAAAGTGCCTTGGGGTTTTCTACCGTCCAATCCGTTAGACTTGGAGTTCCAGATCGAAGGGGATGATTTACAAGGACAACTAGAGGCAATTCGAGCTCATCATTTCGTCAATCATATTCAAAAAGTTCATTCTCAAGTGAAGGAGCAAACTGTAGAAGACTTAGGAGAAGTATAAAACTCAACATGATAAGGCAACGACAACCTAACAATTTCAAAGCAAGTGATATTGTTTGGTTATATCTCGGGAAAAGAAGACCGAAGGGTTCTTTTCACAAGCTCAAGTCTTTGTGTTATGGGCCCTTTAAGATTTTGCAAACGATCGACAACGACACTTGTCGTTTGGAACTTCCAACGAATATGGTGATATATTCTGTGGTTTGGAACTTTCATTTCATTGAACTTCGCAGGAGCTTCGTCTTCCTCGTCAGGGAGGGAGGTGGATGATCCAAAAATCCTAGAGGTCGCTCGACGTCGGATACATATGGTCGAGTTGTGGTGCCACTCTTGGAGTCGTCATAGTGGAGGACAACGTGGCATGCTTTGGATGCGAGGTACCAGGAGGTGCTTGCGGAAGATCCAAACGTGGACATGCATGGTGCCATCGTGTTGGTGGCTCGGACGTGTGGGCTCTTGCAAGGTGTGTGCGGAAGCCTTGGGCATTACGGATGAGCGTTTGTTGGCAAAACCGGCAGTAGTCGTCGTTTGGAGATGTGGAATGCACGAAGGCTTCGGCATTTTGGTACGTGGCTTAGGGATTGCATGGGATGAGTTTTGGACGTACAAAGTGTATTTGTGAGACATGAAGTATGGCAGCAGTTACAAAGGTGTTCATGCCCATGAACCTAGAGGAGTCGATCTACATGAACGTGGATCTTTGTTTAGTTTTTTCTTTTATTTGATGTTTGGGTTGAGTCTATATTTAAAGCAAGAAAAAAGAAAAGAAAAGAAGGTCTTTTCTCTCCACAATTTGAGTCAAACCAATTTTGATTTTTTTTTTTTTTTTAATTCGATTCAACTGCATGCATGTTTTGGTCAAACCATTATTTCCTTCCTCTCTTTTTTTTAAATGGATATTTTTTTCCTTCCTTTTTTTCTTTATTATTATTTTTTTTTTATATGTTTTTTTTTCCTTTCATTACATCTTACAATTTAAGCTAAGATGCTTAATTATTTTCCATTTTATATTCTAAAACATTTTGATTTTCCCTTTAAATATTGAGATTTCATCATGCTCTCTTATGATTTCTTTTTTTTTTTTCTTTTATCCATTTATTCTTCTTTTCACCTATTCATCATTTTTTTAGGCTTTTCCCTTTACTTTAGATATTCATACTTTTCTTGAATATTTATGTCTAAAGTATTTTAACTTCATTTGCCCATATATGCATATTTTCTTTGACATATATTTTTCGTGTGAATTATCTATCATAGATATTGGTGATTTTCATTTAAATATTTCAGATATAAAACATGACATCTTTTATTTTTTTCTAATACTTATATTTTATATCTGAAATACTTAACCTTATATTTACTTTCAGATATATATATATTACTATTTTTTGTTGCTTAAAAAAAAAAAAAAAAACAGTTTGTCTCCTCTGGTGGCACAGTCATCTTCTTTGTTTTTGACAACAAAATTTTAACGACACCTTTCCAAAAAAACAGTACATTTTTGACTTATTGTCGTTACAATCCAGACCTATTTCGCGAAGGGAGTGTACCAAAATTTTGTCTTCTCTTTTTTCAAATCGTCGTTGTAGTTCGATCTCATTTTTGAGAGAAGTGTGACATGTCTTTTTTTCTTCACCATCGTCGTAATCTGGCCCTTTCTAAAAGAGAGTGTGACGGCCATTTCTTATCTATAAAGAATTAGTCTTCTGTGGTGCAATGAATTCCCACCATGAATCCTCCAAAATTATCATTTGTCATCTTATTCAGATCAATTTTCTTAAGACCGCAGACAAGCCTTTGTTTAAAAGTTGAGGTCATGACATTCCTCTTGGACTAGCTGATCGCCTCTTACCATCTTTAGGCTTCGTAGTCTATTATGGAAATATGCTCACTCCATACAAATGGATACCATGAGTCCTCTCTCCCAAATTCCTCCACCATGGTCATGTGGTTCACCAGTGTCATGCTTACATCCTTGAGCCATATATGTTTCGAAAAACTCTGCTATCCATACTAAGATAGGCTTTGCCAGAAAAGATGGGTGGAAGAGCAAAGAACAATGTTTAGTGGTACCAAATAAGCAAACTAGAAGAGGTGTAGTGCCCTTAATCTGACCCCTTCCCCGATTCTAGAATACCCATATGGGATACCATATTTTAATTAAGAACTGAACATCCTGCATTTATTTTTGTTAGCATGTTGGAATGAAAGCCGTCTATACCATTTTGTTTTCATGTTCTTTATAATTTTTTCTGCTTATGGTGCAAATAGTGTTTATATAATTTTGTTTGTCTATGGTGTAAATGGTGTTTATGAAGGGGGCGCATACATCTAACTTGACAGAGGAATTTCAGGATGTGGCAAATCAATGATACTATGACAATCCCCATTTACCTAAAAACAAACCAACGATCAGGTTACATGAGCCCCATTTACACCAAAGGAAAAGGGCTCCTTGAATATGAGAGAACGAAGAGGAATACAGCAGAAAAACGTTACGGACATCAGTGAAAAACAGCTTACTTATGGGAGAATCACAGAAGAAAATCTGAATAAGAAATGTCTTGAATAAAATAGCATATGGTTTGATATTATTCCATTTTACATCTCCACAACTTTTGAAGAGAAGTGGGAAGATGGTAAGTAGTAATAATGCAGCACGTTAACAAAATTACTAGGGCTAAGGCTTAAACACGCCTATCACATTCTCCTTGTCTTCCAAGGATAGGGCGCTGCTTCTTCCCAAGAACATGTCTTCTAATTTAACACCCTTTGGGTCTGTAGCCTTTGAATGCAGCGTCATTACACAGTGTAGTGCTGGTTCATATTGTCAAGGTCAAGCCCCTTCAGCTTAACCACTGATTCCACATGACCCTTGAGAGTGTGGACCTCCCTAAGCCTGTTCAGAGAAGCAAAACAAGAGAAAGGGAAGAGTCAGCACTTAGCACACATTAGATGACATCCATGGATCCGTTACTTTTCTTTCCCTAGGTGCTAGAATTCAGTGATCAGTCCATCAGTAGTTACCTGGCAATCTCAGCTCGCTTCTTAGCCTGCTCAGCAATTTCTGTAAGCTCTCTGTAACTGTCTTTGTCATTAAAGAGGGTCTGTGTATCAGCCGGCTGCAAGCCATGCAGGGTTCTTTGGGCTGTGGCCCATTGAGCTTCCCTTTCTTCCCTACCGTAGTCCTTCTTAGTGGTGAAGGCAGTCTGATCAAAAGCAATTGAACAGCAAGTGTCAGCAAATAGGTATTACCAACAAGGGAAATCAAGAAATAGGTCGCAACCAATGAGAAATACCCTGTTCTCTATGATGTTGGTCCAGGCCCTTCCACTAAGAGCATAGCGGATGGCAAATTTGAGCAAATCAAGAGGAACGAAGGTCACAATGCTGTAAAGCCAGATTACCCCAGCCCAACCCCATCCCATTCCCTTGATGCTTGCAAAGCCCCAGTTAGCATAGACAGCTATTAAGGTTGCAATCTGCAAAAAGCAAATAGCTATGAAGAGATGTGGAATAAATATCCATTGGAACCAATTCTGAAATGCAAGGATTGATCTGTTTATCTAAGGAAAATATCAGCCAGAGCAATAACTTGTGTTACACTTTTCAAAGGAAGCCTGCATTTTATGATTGTATTTGTATAATAGCTTTCTAGCAGGACACCATATTGGCCCATGACATTTAAAGCTAGATAAGAACTAGGGTTAGGAAACCTATCCAGATGTTAAGCATGACAAAAATGTTTCACATAATTCTAAGAATCAAATAACCAAGGAAACTATGCACATCTTAGATTAAGATCTAGTGTTGAGCAGAAAAGAAGTTCAAGAGGAAAGACATTTGCAGAAGATATGTCATGTGAAAGAATTTCCACCACACATAGATATCAAAATTCAACAGGAAGGGAATTTGCAGAATCACATATACGTACCAACTGTGCAATCATGAAGGCAGTGACCAAGAGAAGCCCAGGACGCTCAACGTAGCTCCAACTGCGAGAACGAGTTACAAATATGAGTGCCTGACTTATGATACTGACTTGCAGGTACAGAGCAGCCATCTTCTCACTTCTACTATCCCTGATATTCCTAACGCCGAACTTATCCTGAAATGAAGAAAAAAAGATGCAACTATAGTTACGTGATCCCAAGAGAAATTAAAGAAGCCAAATGATAACAGCTCGATAATATATTTCCTTCATTTTATGGTATAAACCTGTCAATTCGAAATGCATACAAACCAAACGAACAATACAAGTACAAGGGCTCACAGGAAAGAAATCTGTTTCCGCCATGGCCCAGAAAAATATAACCGTCATTATTGCAAGATAGGACCCCAACACTACTCCGGTAGCAAAAATCTCCCTAAGCTTCCAGCTGTCTGGAATGGGAGAAGGTTTCACTCTATCTTTGGAGATTGTCATAATTGTGCCTGACAGACAGAAAATAAGGAAAAGGGTCATTTTCTTACAAGCAAAAAGCTTATACCGGATTAACATGGTATCATCTTGATTTTGGTTGCGTTCTCACCATCATTCAGGATTGCAATGATCAAAACCATAAATGGAGAGAAGTCAAACTTCCAAATAAGTGCAATGAGCAAAAAGCCAAGCTGAAATAAGAAGTATAAAGAGAAATCAGCAATCAGTACAATAATTAGTTATAATTCTAATTTCTAATTGAATTTTACAATAATATTCAAGTTTGGTACTTACAACAATACGGATTGTGATGGACACTGCATAGATCTAAAAAATGGACAATAGAATGAAAGATCAGCTGACAGAAATGAGGGGAAAAGTGGCAAAGAGTGAACGAAAGGATATGATGCTACTTACCGTGTAGTTCTTCATTCTTTGAAAAATAGCTCTACTTGTTAGGACAGCACTAATGATGACACTAAGTCCAGGTTCAGTCAGAACAATATCAGATGCACTTCTTGCAGCATCTGTGGCATCAGCAACAGCAATTCCAATATCGGCCTTCTTCAAAGCTGGAGCATCATTCACTCCATCACCAGTCATTCCACAAATGTGTTTCCTATCCTGCAACCTCTTTACAATTTCGTACTTGTGCTCTGTTGCAACATGATATATGAACTTTAGATCGAGAACACAAACTATGAAATCCATTCAAAAAGAAACGATAGGTTCACCTGGAAACACTCCAGCGAAACCATCAGCTTTTTCGATCAACTCATCAACAGGAAGAGACGAAATTGAAGAGTCCTTGCTGTCACCGAGCAATGAAGAGGAAGGATACATGTTTGTTCCCATGCCAAGTCTTCGCCCAGTCTCTTTGCCAATGGCAAGCTGATCACCTGGATAACAGGAATTGATTTTAACATATTAATAGACAGTTTATGATAAAATTTTATACATTGGTAAAAGGAAAGAAATGGTAGTCACCAGTGATCATCTTCACATTTACACCAAGATTGAGTGCCCTGCGAATAGTCTCGGCACTGTCATGTCTTGGAGGATCGAAGAGAGGCAACAACCCAACAAACTGCCATGGTCCCCCAGGACTGTCCTTGGACCTCTCTGGAACTTCCTGGAGAATCAAGAACAAAAGCGGTCAAAACAAAGATGAGGTTTAGATTGGTATCACGATCCATAGATGCACTTGGAGAGAGAGAGAGAGAGAGAGGGATAAGTAAACCTGTCGTCCGACACCAAGGGAACGAAGCCCACGGTCGGCAAACTTTTCAATCACAGCATGAACCTTTTTCTTCACATCTTCTCTGACATTGCAGAGGGTCATAATCTGTTCCAATTCCAATCAACCCAAATGGTGGACTTGATTTGTTAGCTTGTCATACTACTTTGTATTCAATAAATTAGAAAACATGGAGCTACAAGTATGGAACACCATGAGTAACATGCCTGTTCAGGAGCTCCCTTGCTAACACGATGCCAGTAACCATCAGAATCAATGTATGTAAGAGCAGTTCGCTTGTCTACAGGGTTGAAGGGCAAAAAGTGGACTTCTCTAATACCAGCTCTAGCCTGAAATTCAACATCAAATATAAACGATTAGTAACTTAAAGCATGACATTGAATTTTCATATGATAGAACTTCTTTTTATGTTAAAATTACCTCCTTTGGGTCTGCTAGCATCGAAACCATAGCAGTATCAATGGCATCCTGGTTTTCTGTCCTGGATGCTCTAGCAGCCAACAAGACAACGTGCTCCTTATCGACACCCTTGGCAAAAATCTCAATTAGGTTCTTGTCGATGCTCAGCTTGTTTAGTGTCAAAGTTCCAGTTTTGTCACTGCAGAGAACGTCCATGCCAGCCATTTCCTCAATTGCGGTCATTCTCTTGGTGATAGCGCCTTGCTCAGAAAGCCTATGTGACCCAATAGCCATGGTGACAGACAAGACAGTGGGCATGGCAATTGGAATTCCACCAATCAAGAGGACCAGGAGATTGTCAATCCCATCCCTGTACCTTCGATTTTGGATGGGATACATGACAATTATCTCGATAACTATACCAATGGCAATGGAGATGATGCAAAAGTTACCAATGGCAGTGAGGACCTTCTGGAAGTGACCAACCTGGTTGGTGCTGTCCACCAGATGGGCCGCCTTACCAAAGAAGGTGTGAACCCCAGTGGCAATGACTACAGCATCAATTTCACCCTGTTTGCAGGTGGATCCAGAGAAAACTTCATCACCCGGTTCCTTGGTGACTGGGAGGGATTCTCCGGTAAGAGCAGATTGGTCAATCTTCAAAGGATCACCCTCCAAGAGACGGGCATCAGCGGGAACAATATCACCCAATTTGATGCTGATGATATCTCCGGGAACAAGGACTGCGGCCTCCTCTTCACACCATTTCCCGTCTCGGAGCACCTAAGAGCATCATCATGCATATCATATAGTCATCAGAACAGAGGCACAAATCAATCTGATATTGTTTATCACAAGTCAATCTGATTTCATATGCCAATATCTTAACCTAGTTAAACAAGTAAAACAAAGTAACAGATATCTGATGCATAAAGAACCGTACTGACCTTGGCTTTGGGAGCCAGACCAGCCATCAGAGCAGCAGCAGCGTTACCAGCGTTGTTCTCTTCAATAAAACTGATGGTGGAGTTGATGAAGAGCAGAGCAACAATACCAACAAAGTCCTGCCAATCCGGGGGCCTCCCATCTCCATTGGCCAAAGCAATGGCCATGATTGCAGCCATCTCCATGACCCACGAGAGAGGATTCCACATGAACCCCAGGAACTTGAGGAACTTGCTTTCCTAGAAAATGAGAAAGAGGAAAAGAAAAACAGAAATCAGCGAACATCTAGCAAAACCAATTCAACTGATGACAGAAGTCGCAGAAAACAAAAGATTATACCTTTTTCTCTTCGAGCTTGTTGGGTCCGAAGATCTCGAGCCTGTTGGCCCCCTCGGAGGAGCTGAGACCTTCTTTGGTACATTTCAGCTGCTCGAACACCTCCTCGACAGGAATTTTTTCCTGCAAACGCCACCACCCAGAGGGATAAAATTAAAAACCCAGTCATCCAAAACGAGGAACTCAACAACCAAGATTGAAAAATTGAAGAAAAAGAGAGAGAGATGCCCATGAGGATCTCAATTCGAAGAAAAAACATCGAAATATCACGGTCTACAACTACAGAACTCTCCAGTCACCAGACCAGTCACGGGCAAGATACGACACAACACACTTCAGTCCAAAGGAAAAACAAAGATCTCGCAATCTTCTCCTTTTCCTTCCTCCTCCGGAAAAAAGGACAAATTTAAACAGCATCACAAAGATTTCTGCTACGAAACAGCCAGAAAAGAACAATTAAACAAAAAACTTCCACAGCACCTGATTCTTCGTCCTCTTCTGTGGTTTCTTTCAGTCGATTCATCTATTTGATCTAAATATTTAAATATTTTTTTATTCTAATTCAAAAGTTGACTCGAAAAATCATTTCAAAAGGGCGTGACCCGCTCTTCCGCCGGTGCCTTTCCCTGCTTCCGGACGGTGGCAGTGGCAAAAGCATCTAAGGTGTGCCCAGAACCCAAGCTATCGATAAAAGTGTTGAACGGAGATTGGTGTTTGGGCATGAATATAAAATAAAAGATCTGTTCTGGGAGGAAGAGAACGTTCCAAGTACCACGGGTAGCGCCCGGGATTCCTCAACGGCGTGATTTTATTTTATTAATTAAAGGAGATGGCAGACCACGGCATGTGAGGTGAGGGACCGAAACACCGGTGGAGAAAATTACATGAAAGTCAAAAAAAATTAGAAATCAAGGATAAAAAATGCTTGCACATTTTCTTTTTACTTTTATTATTTGATTTCTGACGTTAGTTTACGGTGGAAAAGTAGATTTTCTCTCTTTTCTGGTAGGATGGGATGGAAAAGAAGGGCCGAGGGAAGCCTCTACTTTTGGTGAGTGGATGGTGCAATACTGCACTTTAAAGGGGAAATTATTCTTCACTGTGGACAAAAAATTAGTTCACAGAATGAGAAAGAATAAATGAATAATTGCGGTCACTTACGTTAACATCAAAGTCAAAACAGAACATGTGCGGCAGAACGTGTCTGGCCGAACAAAAAACCTTATCCTCAGACACCAAAAAGGTAAAAATAAAACCGTCGGATAATTTGAAATAAACGTTTATTGGCATTTCCCATCTGGTAAAAATACACAATTAATAATCATATAGAATTTATTATTAGATCTTATGGAAGAAATTTCCACATAAATTGAACGATCATTATCCCCTAACATTCTGAAGACCATAAAATACGGAAAATTTTATTAAATTCTAATAGTTGCGTTTTAGATAAAAAAATTTAACGATAAATATAATTTAAATATAAATTTAAAAAAAAGTAAAAAACAAAAAAATACCTGCGGGAAAAGGACCTGGAGGAGAGAGCTTTCCATTAAGAAAAACAAAAAACAAAAAAACAAAGAAACAAAGAAAGAAGGATTCCCTTCCTTGCTCCCTGAAGAAAAAAATCACAGGAAGAAACGGGGAAAAGGCGAGGAAACCCAGAAGAGCTTGTGGTGGAGAAGAAGATGAATGAAGGAGAATCGTCTCACCAGATCAACGGTCTCATTCTTGATCTCCTCCAGACTCGTCCCCTTACTCATCTTTGCACCTCCTCAGGCGGCAGAGACCCAAGCAATCAAGACACGGCGAGAACACGAAGCGGAAACCCTCTTCTCCTCCTCCCCTCCCCACCTAAAGAGCACACATGCGAACCGGCGGACGGAGTAATGAGCGAAGGAAGGAAGGAAGAAAGGAAGGACGGAGCGCTCGCTGCGAGTGACACTGCTGGCAACGGCGCTGGTGCCTGGGACGGACTTCCCTTCTTTCGGAGGTGGCCTGGGTTTTATAGTCCCACGTCCACCCCTGCGCCAGGTCCCACCTCCCCCGGTTTGGGGTCCACTCGCTGTAATGCTTCGATGCTGGAAAAGTGGGAAGTCTTCCCTGATGTTATTTTCGCCATCAAAACAAATACGAAAAAGTCTCCTCCCTGCGCCTTTTTCCCCCTTTTTTTTTTTGTGGCCAGCACCGGAGCCTCCGCTCACTGGTTCTATCTTAATCTACTTATTCTCATAAAAATTTCGCTCTTGTTATTTTGTGGTCAGACTAAATCTTCAATAAGTGCATTCTTATTATATATATATATATATATATATGTATGTAATAAAAGAACTGGACGGCTCCTGCTTTTGGTCCCCTTCTTTTTGAACCACCAGGATGAAATGAAAAAATGTTTTTTCTCTGTAAATATAATTTTTTAATTATGATCGGCGAAAATGTTAAAACAATTATTATACATTGGATTCCGGCAAATATTTATGTCTGTGACACGTGTCAGCCCCTTCTTGGCGTTGAGATGACAATAATACAGGAGAGCGTGCATGAGAATCACACGCTGTAACGAAAGGTGGTGGTATCTTTTCTTTGAAGGGCAACTCCTACTGCTCCTTTTTTTTTATCAGGTAAAAAAGCGAATATTTCTTTGTATGCATATCATGAAAAAAAGTATTGAATTATTTTTAGGTCGTTTTTGTTGTTTATATGTTATTGAAAAATTACCTTTAAAATTTCAAAACCTTTCGAGGAGAAATGCAAGCGTAAAATCGTAGGTAATAAAACTCGTGTTATGCGTGGAGAAAAATGGATTTTAGGAAGCAAGTGATTGAAACATAACGTAAATGTCGAGCTTCTGAAAAAACATTACAAAGTGTTGGGATAAAAGGAGGTGAAGCATGTCATAATAAAATACAAGTTAATTATGAGACTGTGATTTTAACATTAAAACTCGTGTAACTTTAAATTAACGAATACATTCAAAAACAATTAAACTGTTGTGAACCATTTTTCCTTTACGGGATTTAGACTTTATTTGTTTTCTTTCGATTATGATTTCATAATTAAATTATCTTCTTTTTTTCTATTAAAAAAAAAAAAACACACACACACACACAAGGGTCTGGGCGATGATCACAGGGTACTCAACTTGGCAGGCCCCACCTTCCCCGTCTTCGTTTCCTTCCCGTGGTTTGGTTCTGTTCTCTGCTGGGAGAGTTTATAATTTTAATACAATAACATAATACAACCAGCGGATACAATAATAAATGTAATATAATTACCACGTAAACAAAAGAGAAAAATGCGTACGCCGCACATGTACGGGACGGCATGTGTACGTTGAACTCTCTGTGTCTGTGTCTGTTGTGTGGGGAAGGGTGGGGGGGGTACTGGCGTGCGTTCACTCGCGCATCACTGTTGTTCGGCATGGGAGGGCGGGAAGATTCAGTGATTCGCGTTTGTGGCGATGGGGCGGTGGGTCGTTTATGACTGATTGTCCACGTCCCTTCCGGTTCTCTGAATCCGAACCTTTCGGCTCCCGTTCGTGCGAAGTACCAAGAATGAGATTGAAATAATGACGAGTTAACGGAAAGTCAACCAAAAATGAAACAAAAAACGAAAGAAAGTTAATTATGAGTATCTATCACTGTGAATAATGTGCACATAATGTGAAGTGTCAAATCTTATTTTTGAATAATATATATTGTGAATAAGTTCATGATGTGGAATTAATATTGGTTGAGAGAATAATGTACAGATTTGTGAACGTGAATGGATTAGCGAATTGTTGATGGAATTTTAGATGACGATTATGATGCAGTTGTTGATGGAAAATGAATGTTTTACTTGTGAATGTGTTTTGTATATGAGTTTTTTTTTTTTTAAAGAAGTCAGTCACAATATTTTTGCTAGTAGACATGTTAAATTTAATTTTGATATATTATTTTGTAACGTTAAATGTGCGATTCACAAAAAAATAATAAAAAATGTAATCGAATGGCGAATCGAGACATATTTGTGTAATTCAAGAGAGAAACAAAATGAAATATTTAAAATAAACTTAATATTTATTTCATTTTCAAACAATTACAGTAAAAAATGTTGTGAATGTCAGCATTCACAATTTTCTCTTTGTATATATACTTGCAAATATGGTTACGGATGTGTACAATAAAAAAAATTCATGGAATTTTAGACAATAAATAATTGTTTCTTCAACAAACTTATATTTCTTAGGTTGCATTTGAAACAACATTTCCACCGAAGCCTTTTCAAAAAAATAGTGTTTTCTTCAGAATTCATTTCCAAATGCATCCACTGATTCCATTGTTTTTTTTTTTTTTTTTTGAAAACATAGGTTTTGTATTTTAGTTGAAATTAAATGCTTTTCAAAAGTTTGGTGGGAATCAACTTAGAGAAAAATGTGTGCAAATTATTGAGGTAGTGCATTTCACATCCGTTTTGCTTGTATTAGTATTAGAAAATCTTCTTAGACATGACATTTATGCAATTTTATATAAGTTTTGGATATAATATTAACATTTTCCTTCAACATGCTTTACATTTTTTATTACTAACCTTCTCTCTTGATTACTTTTAATTACTTTTCACATATCCATTTATTTACATTATTTCTCTTACATGTTATGTTTATTTTAAACTTGATAAAATTTTCATTTCATATGCTACATGCAATAAAATGGAATGAAAACAAAACTAAACTAAACTAAAAAAAAGATTTTTTTTTTTTTTGGTTTTTACATGTACTTGGATATGTATGTGTGGTATAAATATTTGAATATCTCTATTATAAGTATTTTTCAAATAAAATGTGTTTTCCATATATTAAACCATCACTAATCATAGATTTTTATATTTCATCAATTTAATTTTATATGAAAATATCATTCTCTCATGTAGAATTAAACCTACCCCATAAAAAGTAACTTTTCAATCTTGAACTGTTATTGTATTTCATTACTAGTGAAATTCTAAATATATTTGTAGAATATTTATATGGTAAAAAATGTTCTAGGGTACCGCGTAAATTCTTTTGGTATTTGCCATTCAGATTTTTTGCATCTGAAATAACAAGTAGTAATTATCGGTAAAATAAAAGATAAGATATATTGTTATTATTAATTATCTTCAATTAATGATCTACATAAAAAGCAGGAAATTGTAATATATGTGGAGCCTGATTATCAACTAAACTGTCATGCAACAAGCCCATACATGCTCGTGTACCCAAGCTAGATGATGACAATGGCAACTTGTTTTCTTCAAGATTCGTAGAACTTGTTATAGATATGAATTCTGACCACGTCAACCAAAATCAGATAAAAAGAATAACAAAGATAAAGAAGAGAACAAAAGGAAATACAGTAAAAGATCCCATGAAACGTACTTTGCAATATTCCCCCATTTTCCATTCCAAGCCATCTTCCACTTCTGCCTTGATAAGAAAAAAAATCTGAAAAGTTCCATAGACACATATCTGATGATCACACACCATCTTAATTTAAAGAACAGGTCTTTTTGCTTAGACTATTGAGAGAGGAAGTTAAAAAATGACTTGCATATACAACTTTCAAATTAAAATATCGTCGTATATGTTCTTGAAACCCTAAAATCATAGTTGTGATGCATGATTTTTAAGTTTTTAAAGATTCCTGAGTTGCTTTCGTCTGTTGGAAGTAGCGGTGCTTGCTTAGAATACGCATTCACATGCGTCCGGGATCAGGTTTCCATATCTTAATTACTGATGATCTTTCTCTTGTTTGCACATTTTAGCATCCCGTCAACTGCATCAATATCAAGGAACAGGAGGAGGAGGAGGAGGAGGAGAAGGAGAAGGAGAATATATATTAGAATAATTGAAGGAATAGGAACAAGATGATGTGATGTCGAATGATGGTGTACGTAGGAGGTGAACGTTGTCCTTGACGATCGAGTACCATATTATATGCAAAGAATCAAAGTGTGAGATGATTACATGCATAGCTAGGAGGAATGGCACATATATTTATAGCATTACCATCAAACAGAATAATATATCTAGGTGGGTTTCTTTTGGAGAATATATTTGAACTTCCCCTTGATATGTATTGGTTTTGACAAGTGACATGTATCATCTTAATTATAATGAATCGTTTAAACTATTTTTAATTTAGAACTGCTCCCCTATGGAATATTTTCTATTGTAGCGTGACTGTGAAAGTTAATTATATATGGTGAATGTTAGTTTTTAAATACGTATTATGGTGAATGTCAAGAGAATAGTATTTTGACTCTTTTGGTTATTTAATTAAGAGAATAATATTTTGAAATTTATTGAGGTGAATGTTTTTCTATGCACGCGTGGGAGTTTTTTTCTATTTTATTATTATTATATATAATAATATGATGCATTTTCAAGGAATTACATTGTCCATTTCTTGACAACCACAACCACGATATTTAAAAATTTGTCGTCAATAGGAGAATCTAGAAATAAGTTGTCTTTCAATTTAAATATATATATATAACAAGAAATCATTTTAAATTCTTTTCTACACCGTACCACGGGATCCTTTGACTTTCTTAAACATAGTCATTAGAGAAATAAGATTGTCAAACTTTGTCTTAATTTTATGGCGGTCAAAATGGAGGAGTTTAGAATCTTGTCTATAACAACATGCATGGTTTTAAATATACTTTATTGTAGTAGAAGGTTTTTTTCGAAAATGTCTCATAGTTGTATATATAAATAAAAAAAGGAAAATAAAAGTAAAAAAAAAAAAAAACCTTCTAGAATGGAAACACATGAGATGGAAAAATATTGGTAAAATAATGAAAAATAATTAAAAGAGGATGCAAATTTAAACATATAAAATGATGAAATTATGTCGATAATTTCCTAATGTTTACAAGCAGGAATAGGATGCTAGACAAAACAAATACTGATTTAGGTTAGATACAAATGTGAATATGATACTAGAGGACACATATAATTCTATTAAAATAGATAATCTTAAACACATGAAGTAGAATATTATGAAATGGTATTACAACACAAAATATCTCCAAATTGTAGTAGTAAATTAATCCAAATAAAGAAAAATGAAATGCTCTGTGGCTCGTTGATTAAGGTGATTATGTGATCAAAAAGTTTTTCATAAAACTTAAAAAGATCAATACTTGGTGCATCTAACTACAGTAACAAACTAATGAGTTTTAGATTTTGTACAGAATAATCAGTAATCATCTAATCCTTATATTGTACAATATAATATTAATTTTATGTATTGTTAGGTTGGTAAATTATATTATGTATTTACACATCCTACATTCTTTCATGCATAAGTTAGTAACAATTTAAGTTATAATTATTAAATAAATATATTATGTAAATTATGTTAATATTTATATTTGATGTATCCCTGTCTACCACAATATAGATACCTGCGCATCTTCCTACAAAATAGATGCAAATTTTGATATCCATGGATAATCTCACAAGATAGAAATTTCAACGCTTCTCACGTAGATATATAATAAATTTGGATGTGAATTAATTAGCATTACCATGTATACTTTGGACCCAAAATAGGTGATGACCGACTATATTGGGTAAGATGCCTGATGAGATAACACCAATTCCAATTCCAAGTCAAGCATCCATTATAATAAGCCTTGTAGATAGCAAGAAATTAAATATTCAGTGAGGTACGTAGGTAAATGACTAAATTCCAGAAAGAAGGAAGGAAGTAAGCTAAAGCAACAGTTTGAATCCAAGGGCAAGCAAAAATTATTTTATATGATTGTGAGAATTCAAAGTGTTTGCAAAGGCGCCTAAATGAGTGGTTTGCATAGGATAGAGAAGGTTGAAAAAGGGGGTTCATGAAACATGCATGTATGGAAATTATCGTACCGCATGCATGCAACTTCTATTTCGTCAAATGCTATGAACTTAAGAAATTTCATGGAGGTGGAAAATGGACAGGGACGGACCACATGGATTGAACGATGCACATACCATGTGTGGTGCACAGCTGCTTGAGTCCCTCACCACAAACTTCCAGGTACAATCTTCTTTTAATCAATCCATGAGCTTCCTTAATTTCAACTGTGCAAACACATTGATGAAAGTAGGGACAGAAGCAAGCTTTATATATAATAATTAATTTTTTTACGTCTTAACACGATATTAAAATCAGTTTATATATATCTACTGCAGATACTTGTAAATATATAAATAAATCATAAGTAAAGAAAAATATCAAAAAAGTTTAGCATTGATAAAAGTAGAAATAAGACTAAATCTTGTATACGATGAATCGCTTCGCTCGTTTCCATTTAATTTTAAATTAAAATTTCAAACAAACATATAAACAAGTTTATCGAACCGAAGGCCTTTAATTTCCGTCACCTAATTTGGAGTGGGAGTTCGACGTGTACCTAAATTAATTACGATCAGATTAACTTAATTAGTAATCGATCAAGATGAGAGCAAAGAGTAATTTAAGTACATGAATGGGCATGCATACCTGCCTGCCATACCTTGCAATACCGTATTCTTATCCTGAAGATGCATCGTACAAGGAATGGTTGGACGAGATGGATCGATAACACCGTAATGACTAATCTAACTGGTTGTTTGTGGCTGAACGGAGCTGGATGGGTTACGGATCATGCACGTATGGTTGTGGAAGTAGGATTACAGCAGGTCAACCTGGCCATGCATTAATGGCGACGATGACGTCGGGGCGTTGACCATGCAAGTTTTTTTTTCTTTTCTTTTTTTATAATATACGGTGGAGTGGTGCCCTTGTACGTAATAAACATATGTCACACAGCCTTGAGTAATTAAAATTACACCAACCACCATGTACGTAATGAGCTTCGTAAATCTCGTTATCCCAAATCATCGTCACAAATCGCAAATCACAGGTTCGAGTCATCGAATCGGTCCCGAAAAAATCATGAGTGATTAAAATTATTCAATGGTGTTATCAATGTCGGGAATTCCTTTTGTAATAATATCCTGAGGTCGGCAATGCGCGTGCGTGCATGCATGGTTTCTCCACCGGTACTTATTTGATCATCATCACTCTTGTTATCCCATTTTCATTATTCAAATTAATTGTGAAATTTTCGCCTATGGGGCACGTGCGTGCCTCGTGTCTCACTCGAAGAAGAATACCATGTACTGTTAATTAATTACCGTCCAACAGAATCTTGTTGGATTTAAATAATCATCACGATGTTTATTCAGGCGCCAGCCAACTTGCAATGTCTGCAACTAACAAATAGCACCTAATTGTATACTCTTTCCCTCTCTTTATTAGCTCTTTCCGTCCACTCCTCTCTCTCTCTCTCTCTCTCTCTCTTGATTCATCACTCTCTTTCTCCGCTTCGTGTTTTGCGTTAGTTGCTCATTATTTCTCTTATATGTTGGAAAAAATTCACATTGGTAAAATTAAGAATAAAATTGGATATTACATGCGATAAACCCTTTCAACTTAAAATTAATTGGTAACGCATGTAAGAGTTTATCATATAGCACCTAATTTTATCTCAACTTTTATCTACGTGAGACCTTTCTAATATTTTTCTTTACTTATGACTTATATTTATATATCTATAAATGTCTATTAGTGAATATACATACACTAACTTCAATACTATATTAAATATTCGTTTTATATCGAAATTTTAATTTAAAATCATTTAGAAATGGGTAGAATACTGTTTCATATATAAGATCCAATTTTGTTTATTTTTACCGATACGAAACTTTTCTAAGATGACAGAACTTGTACATGTATTTTCTCTCCTTTCCTTCGCCACAACTTCTGCGATGGCTAGTGTGTGCTTTCTCTTCAACTTTTGCTATGTTCGTTTTTTCTTTCTTCTAACTTGTTATAACGTGGAGGTGCACTTAATTTTGGTATGTTGATGCTATTGTTGATGATTGGTAGCTGTATAATAAATAAAATGTTGGCCGTTTGTTATACAAAGCATGGTTGGTTGTTTGGGGAGAAAATGATGGTTTGTTGATGTTCAGGGGGGGGAAAATAGTGGATGTTTATAATTTGTGAAGTGTGGTCTGCAGTTTTCTGTGAGATGAACAAGTGATTTAGTAACTCATCAATACAATTTTGTGAAATCTAATTAAAATAAGGAAAAAAGATGCGCATCATTAGAAATTAACATAAGTAAGATTTTGAGCTCTCTCTCTCTCTCTCTCTCTCTTACTATAATTTGATTAACTGCATGTAGTTAAATCTATCACTTATAATATTGAAAAGACAAATTTACCTTATATAATAAACAAGATTTTTTTTACTTGCATATCATTAGAAAATTAATTAACTACTGTATGCCATAAAAAAAACTTTGTTTATGTGCATGCCACTACAAGCATCTATACAAGTAAATGCGTAACTTCTTAATTAATGTACGTCAAAGGCACAAATAATGTTTTCCAACAGCATTTAACCTTAAGTACATTTTAACAATAAGTATCAATGCGCATAAACATGAGTTCTAAATAACGTAAGGTAACTAAGAAATTTTTGTAAGTAAAGGACACAGATAGAGATATTTATTCAGGTACCATTACACAATTAGATTTGGTCTCTGTACGTATCCAACTTGCCATTGAAAAGCTACGCTGCAAGCATGTGCTGGCGCGTGCTTCTGTTCTGTCCTCCTCTTCCTTACATCGCCTTCTCTTCAATATACATATATATATATATATATATATATATAAATTGTCCCCTCCTCCTCCCAAGGTTAGGTCAAATTTGTTTGTACGCATCAATGGCGTTTTGCTTCGGAAAGCAAGACAACCTAAAACAATCTAGAGATTGTAGAGGTGGTCGTAATCGACCAGGAACCTGGAAACCGGCGTGGCGTCCGGTCCGGCGAATTGAGTTGAAGTCGAGGTGGTGCGCGAAGGACGAACGACACTCTCGGAGCGAAGGCGCGTCCATTTCGGACGACTGCCCGGCAAACAATCAACCTCAGGATAGATTTTAAAAGGAAAATCACTAATAATATATATATATATATTTGCGATTTCTTCGTGTGTTTGAACCTAATTAAACCCTAATTCTAGATGGATTCAACCTCGCAGGTTCAGAAGAGAAAGCTTCCACCAATCAACTACACAATCTTGTGTACTAACAATATGTCTTTCGCCACCCATTTTTTATAAAATATTCCATTTTCGATCTATTAGAAGAAAGTTGCATAGCATGATAAAATTGGTAGATAGCTATCATTTTAATTAGATGGGTTATTATATCATGTTTTGATTTCTAGCAAGTCTAATCTATGTGAAAAGTGGTACGCTTTCTTTCCTATTTTTCTAATTTATATTAACTTGAAGAATCATCATCGGTGAAAAAAAAATTGTTAGAAGGAAAAGTTAACTTGTACTCGGCATGGAATTATACCTATTCATGTAATTGATGGTACATATCTTGTTCAAAGACTAGGAGGTAAGTTGGAATTGCAAAGAATCTGCATCTAATTTTAAAACATATGTGGTTTTTTCTACTCTCCATGTATTTAAGAAGGCACTCCTACGAAAGTTTCTTAAAGGTATCTTTAGAAAAAATGCCCTCTTTCCCATAAGATTTTCAACTTGATCTTTTTTAATTTAGTATCTAGATTATTCTTTTCTTCCTATAAACATATATGGTTCCATGTTGCATTTCCACCATATGCATAATTTTTGGCAAAAAATTAATAGTACCTTGTAAGAAAGTGTTCTTCCATCCATCATTATCTCAACCGGCCACTTATATGAGCAAAGAGAGTGGTACAAGTGCCACAATATGCAACAGTCGAATTTCATCTTCCCACTCACCTTTTCAGACTGGTTTGTGAGTTAATAACATTTCTTATATCAATCCTTTCAATATTGGCATGGACTATCATGTGACAATTAATGTAGCACTCAATGCTCTGGCATCTAATATATATGTATTGATTTTTAATGGCATTAACATATGTCATGATCTCCATGTCAACAATTTTCGTAACAACTTAACAAATACAAAAAATAATGTCTAATGATATGAGAATCACACAAAAATGATGTAAAACAGTTGGCAATTGATAAAAATATTAACATATATTAGATAATAGAATCATTATATAAAAATGATATGGACAATTGATATGAACTAAACATACAAAAATGACGTAAAGTTTTTTATCATATCAATTAACCATTAAATGATACAAAAATGAAAGCCAAATGATATATAGAGAATGAACACATGTGACCAACAACTTCAAAATGACATACATTGGAGGTCAACATATATATTTGTTAGTGGCGAAAAAAATATCCCAAGACTTATTTAATTAAAGAACGAGTTCTCCTAAATAATATATTATAAGGGAGATGACAGGAACATTATATTAGAGGTGGAGATTGATTGCACAATAAATCATGCCACCTTCTTGCCTTAGATGTTGTAGATCAAAGGTAAGTGGTGGATGATAGTACATAACCTATTTGTCATCAAAGAAAGCAAGGTAAGGATGAGAAGGATGGGTGATATATATATATATAGGAGGGTAAGTGTCTCTACCTTGCATTTTGCTTACCTTCCATTTGGTGTTGGAATGAATGACATTAAAGATCTCGAAATTTATACCAGAATATTTTGAGGACTCTTCTGATCAGACAAAAATCCATAATTGTCAGTAAAGTTGTTTCTTTATTTTTATTTGTTTTATTATTTGTTACTTATGTCTTCTTAATCTTATTTTAATAGAAATAATTTTTTTAATTTTATTTAATATCATTAAGGTTAATTCGAATTTTGTAATATATAATTATAATTTTTTATAATATTTTTATTTCATTTTATAATATATTTAATTTATTTATTATTAATTTATATTTATTTATCTATATATATTTATATTGAGTATATAAAAAAAATAAACAAATAAATATAAAAAATCAGTTTATATTAGTTTTTTATTTATTATTTATGAATTATCAAATTATTCAAACAAATTATTCACATCCAAAAAAATTTATTTTATCCATAGGTTGTCCGTTCGGCATTGTATAAAAAAGGTCAAGTTCCCCTTTACAGGAAATGGTTCAAATAATTTTATCTATATGAGTGTTTTATATCAGATAAATTACCAATTAATTAATTTTACATTTTTAAACCATTTCCTTTTGGTACTAACGTAGTGATCATTCAAGGAGGGAACCCCCTTCTTGTAATCGTTGGAATAAATGGCCAACGTTTACTAAGGGGTGAATGGAGGTAAAGGTAGGTGGAGAGTTTTTACTCATCTATAAATAAAGGTGGAGAACGAGGAGAGAATGAATTGCAAAACAAGAAATTTCACCTTCTCTACCTACTCAAGGGAATAAATGTCTAACGGTTACTAAGGGGTGAATGAAGGTAAAGGGAGGTGGAGAATTAATCAATTATGTTATAATTACACTATTATATGTCTTAATAAAAGAATCTGCATAATTTCAAGGAATTATTATTGATTAAGTATATTTCTGTACTATTAGTGAATTATAGACTTTTTAATTCCTAAATATCTGAATTGTCTGTTACTTTGGAGAGTTATATTTCATGTGCCGAACAGTTATGTTTTAAATGCTAAAAGAATATTTTATTATTTCTTAGAGTGCGTGTTGAAATCTTAATGCATGACTTAAGTGAACTTTCGGTAAGTTATCTGATAACTATCTGAAATGTGTTTGAGCATCGTATAGTTAGGTTTGCAAATATCTAAAATATTTTTTTATCATAAAACTGCCTGAGGACACGTGTTGTGATCTAGAAACTTAACTTAAGTTATCTTTCAGAAGGTTAGGTGCTAACTATTCGAAATGCATGTGAGTTTCAGATACTTATAATTATAACTATTCGAAACATCTGAACTTGTTAAGTTAAAATTATGCATGTGTTGAATTAAATGCTTTATTATGTTGCGTAAGCTACACATGTATAACTCGTTAAGTTAGCATAATTATACGCATTGAGTTACTCAAATATACACTAAGGTAATACGTTGTGTTAGTGTTATAAGCTTATAAGTAATTTCTTTATTATGCGTGTTTTATAATTAAATCAACAAAGTAAGTCTGTTGAGTTACACTAACTCCACAGACTATTTATTTTCTAACATGCCACTATAGTAATTGCAAAAACAGGAAATTCGAAGGAAAACCATGATTACACGTATCACGCAGGAATTCACTCATGGAATGAAGAAGAAATCACTATCGTTAATATGAATGAAGGAAATCCAACCGATCATTTAAGCAGAAACAATTACTACTGAAAGAAATATAAAAGAAAAGGAGAAAAATAGTGTATGTGTGGGTGGAGAACTATGCTAACTATAGGAAGTGTCAGAAGTTCCCTGAAGCTCCACAACACCACCAAAATCACCAACCATTGGAGGTCTGTGAAGATACTTTCCAGATGTTGGGTCGATTCCGAGTCAAACACGGTGACTGACAACTACTGTGAGGAGTGATCACGTCGTAGGAAGGGAAGCCATTTTCACCAAACACCGACTCATATCTCAGGAGATCGTAAAACTTCTAACCTTAGTTTCGGGTTGATGCCAATATACTGAAGAGGAGATCAACTTACAAGTCTTGGTTCATGATTCTATAAGAAGAGGAGGCAAGATTGTAAGTGATTAAGTTTTTAGTAGTGTAATCGTGTCACATGTAGTGACAGAAGTTTTTACTGTCGATAGAGATTTTTACATTTCACCTTTCGCTCATCTTCAAGAACATATCAAAACAAAAATATCAAAAACAACTCATTATCTGTATTTACATTTAGTATTAAAGTGTTGTATTATTTATTTTGTATCATGATTAATGTTATCATTGTTAGTATTGTGAATGTTTTATGTTTATTTAATTCAGAAAATAGTTTTATTATTTATTAAACTTGATTCATCTAAGATACTTAAAGATCTTAATGGTTACTATTTGAAATATCTGAATGTTAATGTTGCTTAATGACAAATCTCAGATTAACTAACATTAAAAAGCTTAATTGATGTTATTTACATTTTGTAGAACTGCTTAATGGTTAGCCGAATTCCCTTATGAATAATAGTATTTAACTGAAAATATAGGCTCGTGGAGTTAACTTAAGTCCACAAAGTTAGTCCGTTGAGTTAACCATAACTTCACGAACTAAGTTCGTTGAGTTAACTGTAACTCAACGAAGTGCTTAACTGAACACATATAAACTTCAGTATAAAAATCAAAATAGTACACAATTCTTACTCAATCTCTATGTGATCGACTTGTAATTACACACAAATACAATATATACTGTGCACTTACAGTTAAAAATACAAATTAGACTTAATATCTAATTTATGTGAAAAGTTGTTTGTTTACTTCTAAAAGAATTTATTAATATAAGCATAAAAACAAATCAAACAAGATTTTCACACCAAACAAGAGTTTTTGCTCATCTATAAATAAAGGTGGAGAATGAGGAGAGAATGAATTGCAAAACAAGAAATCTCACCTTCTCTACCTACTCCAGCATTGTCGAAGTTCCCAAATCTCATTTGAATCTTCCCTATCAGCAATGATCTGACCAATAGTGGTATCAGAGCCATCATCTACTATCATCCTCTACCGCTACACCACTAGGTCCCATCGTCATCCATCTATTGCTATCGAGACTGAGTCATCATCTATTGTCGCAAGCTCTCTCTCGCTCATGAATGTGATTGGAAGCTCATTCTCTCCTATCTACATGTGCACTTCACTGTTTTTGTACGTCAACCTAATTTCTAAACTACATGACCTCACCTATTTGAACATTTCAAACTCCTCACATTCTCCTTCGCGTGCCTACCATTACACGTTCTCCTCTGTGCTTCCACCTTTGCATGTGTCACCCAACACTCAACTTCGTGCACGTGTCAACCTCCATGCACTCTCCTTTTTGTTCCCCTTTGCGTAAATCAATGATCATCCACTCCCAGCTCTATACTGCTTCGTCCATACATTTCCATCTATGTGTTATGCAAGCATTTGGCATCACACACTCTCATTGCTTCACCACTTCTACTTCTACACAACCCCTCCTATAGCTTGTTGTCATCATTGACTCACCTTGTGTGAGACTTGTAGAAGCCACTTCGTCTATGATGACTACACATCTCCCTCTATGCCCTAACTTCAGTGGAGGTTAAGTTAATTTTTTTTAAAAAGGGGCGATAATCATGTTACCTTGATTAATTAAACATTGGCTTAAAAAGGGAAGGGGTTATTGATTACTTATTAAATCTTTAAGAAAAAAATTTGATATTGTTGATTTTAAATTACAAGCTAATTAACATTTAAATATTATCATTATTGAAATTGTTGATAGGAATTTATTTCAATATATTACCATGCATGTTTAATTAAAAGAAAATTTAATATTGCAAGTTATTGAAACTTGAATTGGAAATTAGAACTTTGCATGTTATAAAAGTTGGAAATTGGAATATTATATGTTTTCTAGAATAATACATTAATTGGAAGTTTATTCATGAAATATTAAAATATTGTTGAAATTTTTGAATTTTATTCAAAAGGTGAAAATTATTTGAGAATTTTTGAAATTAAATACATGAAATTTAAATATTGCTAGATAGCAATTTTTTAAACTTTGAAAATTTATTATTTATTGTAAATTTGAAAAATGACTAGCAAAATATTCTCAATTGAAATGGCAAAAATTGGGAAATTGAATGAAGTTAACTATGAGATGTGGCATAGAAAAATAAAACATGCATTGGAATATGATAATTTGGAACATGTTTTAGAAACTAATCCTCTTGAAATAAATGGAAACATTTCTAAAATGGAAGTAAGGAAATGGAAAATTGAAGATAAGGGCTAGAAGTCTTATGTTCATGTTCATAGAGTAAAATTTGCTAAAATATTTTGAAAATTATACTATTGCATACATATTGTGGAAAACTTTGAAAGAGAAGTATGATAAAATCACTAAAATGAATACTCAACTCCTCTTTCAAAAGTACAACTCATGCAAAATGTTTAAAGAACAAAATATAGTAGAACATGTTAACAATATAATTGTCATGACAAAAGACTTAGTTACTACAGGAACACCTATACCATAAATACTATAAATAACAACCATATTAAATAGTCTGCCATAGCTTCAACATGGTAATCACATCTCTCAAGTCAACTCCACTTCAACTTTCTAAATTGCTAGCTAAGTTCAAAACAAAATAAAAAATAATGACTAATCGAAAGTATTATGAGACTAATCTGGAAGAAGCAAATGTCATTTTTCAAAAGCTAAAGTTTGACAAAAGCATCAAAAGGAGGAATAGACCAATTAGAAACCAATACAAGTCAAATTAAATGCTAAGAAAGAAAGTACAAGGTTCTTGTTATACTTGTGGCCAATTTGGTCACTACAGAGCAAATTGTCCAAATAAAGATGAAAATAAAGGTAATAACACAAAATAAAATGCAAAGAACAAGAGAGTCTTTGTTGGCATGGTAGAGTGTAATAACATCTTAATCCCTAGCTCTAATGATTGGTGGATAGAATTGAGTGTCACCAAGCATATTGCCAAAACCAAGAAGAGATTGAAATTTTTTAAAGAAATT
The DNA here is from genome assembly GCA_036874045.1 of Cymodocea nodosa. Taxonomy (NCBI): domain Eukaryota; kingdom Viridiplantae; phylum Streptophyta; class Magnoliopsida; order Alismatales; family Cymodoceaceae; genus Cymodocea; species Cymodocea nodosa. Next base: position 18,628,557 of record CM072339.1, on the reverse strand, counting down.
AGTCTTAGAGAATAATGCATTTATATGGGTAATAACACCTATTTGGATGTGGAAGGTATTGGCACCTATCAATTGAATCTAGGAGACATTGTTATAGTTTTAAAGAATGTCTTCTATACACCTGACATGAGACGAAATTTGATATTTGTCAAAACTCTAATGTAAAATAGCTTGGAAGTTAGGTTCTACTATAAACGTGTGTCCATTGGAAAGGATAAAGTTGTTTCTACTTTGGGTACATATGTGCCAAAACATGATTTATTTTGAATTTCTATAATTGATAATGAAATAAATGAAATTGATGTGACTTCTAGTTATATTTTATGTTATTTAATAGAATGTGAATTGTGGCATTTAAAATTGGTTCATGTTAACATGCATAAAATGAAACAAATAGTAAAAATGAATTTATTACCTCATATTAATGATATGAAATTAGACAAATGTCATCATTGCTTAGTTGAAAAAATGAATAAAAAACCATTTGGAATAGGACAAAGATCAAAAGAATTATTCGACTTAACTCATTCTAATGTGCGTGATCCACTTAGCATTAATACATATAATCATAAGAAATGTTTTGTAACATTCATAGATGACTTTTCTAGATACACTCATGTTTATCTAATAAGACATAAAAGTAAAGTTTTGACTTGTTTTAAGAAATACAAGTCAGAAGTAGAAAAACAACTTAGAAGAAATATTAAGGTGTTAATGTTAGATAGAAGTGCAGAATATAATTCTAAGGAATTTAAACTATTTTATGAAATGCATGGAATCAAGAAACATATCACAATGTTTTATACTCTACAACAAAATAATGTGGCAAAAAAGAAAAACATAACTCTTATGAATTTTGTTAGGTACATGCTATCACATTTAGGACTCTCCAAAAGTTTTTGGAGAGAGAATTTTCTTGCAGCAAACCATGTGTTAAATAGAATACTCACTAAATTTGTATCTAGTGCACATTATAAGTTGTGGACTAGGTTAAAGCTCATTTACATTATTTAAGGAAATGGAGTTCTACAACTCATATACTTATTCTTAGTCAATTAAGGGATAAGCTAGATTTTAAAACATTGAAGTGTACATTTATAGGTTATTGTGAAAATTCTTTTGGTTATAGATTTTTCCATAAAGAAAAGTGAATCATTGAATATAATGATGCAACTTTTCTTGAAAATTTGAAAGAAAAGAAAGAAAATGAAAATGAAATAGAACCACTACTTGTAGCGGGTGAGGACTAAAATAAACCTATAAATAGAAATGATGGAATAATATATCAAAATGAACAAACTTAAAATGGAATTGAACTAGTGGAACCTATTAGCAACAAAAGAATAAGGACTTAACCTACTTGGATGGATGATTATTATTTGTATTTTTGTGAGTCTTCATGTTTATTAGTGGATATAAAGGAAAATCACATGGAACCTATGAGATGTATAGATGTTGAATCAAAGGAAAAAGATTTATGGCTTGAGGCCATAAATGATGAAATTAATTCAATGAAACGAATAATGTTTAGAAATTATGTGATTTATCTAATGATGGAAAGGTCATAGGATGCAAATCAATATTTAAGAAAAAGTTTAAAATTCATGGGTCTATTAATAAATATAAGGTCTGACTTATTGCTAAAGATTATACACAAAAACTAAGAATTGATTATCAAGAAACTTATTCTCTAGTTATTAAGTTTGCATCTATAAGAATAATATTGGCTATTATTGCACATTTAGATCTAGAATTATATCAAATAGATGTAAAGATTATATTTCTGAATGATGATTTGCAAAAAGAAATTTACATGTCACAACTTAAGGAATTTTAGGTGAAAGGACATAAGAACAAAGTATGCAAATTAAATAAACTAATATATAATCTGAAACAAGCATCTAAACAATAGTATCACAAGTTTCATGATAGGATTGTTAAAATGAAATTTGTTTCAAGCAAGTTAGACTATTATGTATATGTCAAGAAAAGTAAGAGCAAGTTCATTGTATTATCCTTATATATAGATGATATTTTGCTTATTGGAATTTAGATTCTTAGATATCAAAAATCTAGAATATTGAATATAAATCATGAAAGATACTTATGTACAGTGTTAAAAATGTTTGGAATGGAAAATTACTCTTCAACCTCTATACTATATGTTTTTGGGAAGAGATTAAGGACCAATGCCTTAAAAGGGGAAAGAATATTTAAGAGCACTTTATGCCCAAGTTATTGGAAGTTTGATGTACATTATGTTGTGTGCATGGCCTAACTTAGCATATGTTGTGAGTATTGTCAATAGGTATTAAAGTAATTCTAGAACGAAACATTAGAAAGCTATAAAGAAAATAATGAAATATGTGAAAGGAACTTTGCACCATAAGTTGACTTAGCAAGTGGATGAGTTTAAGGTATTTGGTTATATAGATGTAGATCTAGGTGATGACAAAGATAATGAGAAGTCCACTTTCGAACATATATTCATCTTTGGAGGTACAATTATAACTTGGAAAAGTAAAAAGGAAGAATGTATAGTGAAATACATAAAAGAAGCTAAATATGTTGCTTATAGTGTAGTTGCGTCATATGGTGTTTGAATCAGGAGATTTATAAATAACTTAAATCTCAATTTGATTAATGGTCCAATAAAGATGTATTGTAATAACCAAGCGACAATAAATCTTATACATAATAGTGCAAGTACAACAAGAGAATAACATATTAATATACATTATCACTATATTTGTGATATTATAAAAAGTGGAGAAATAAAATTGAGTTATATACCCACATCTAATATGATTGCTGATACTATGACAAAGAGAATTATAGTATAAAGATTCATTAAGTTTGTGAACTTAATAGAATTAAAGAACATTTCCATAGATAATGGAAATGAAGAACATTCTCATGAATAATAAGAGTGGAAGTTGGACATCTTAATACATGGAATATGTGTATGATCTTCATAACCAAATGGGAGATGTTGGAATGAATGGCATTGAAGACTATTCAAGGACAAGGGATTCTCCCCCCTTATTATAACTGTCAGAATAAATGATTAGTGGTTAAAAGGAGCTGGGGTGGAGGGAGGTGGAGAGTTTTTGCCCTTTTATAAATAGAGGTGGAGAAGGAGAAGAAAATGCATTGCAGAACAAGAAATATCACCTTCTCTACTTACTTCATCATTGTCAGAGCCTTTAAATCTCATTGAAACCTTCCCCATCAATGATGATCTTACCAACATTTGGCCTCTCATACTCCATTGACAAGATTCCTTTCTAAAGCATTACTTCTTTATTATGTGGGAGGTATAGATTCAGGAATAAGATTTGGTTTGATTAATGGATTTCCTTTGAAGATGAGCTAGTGAAGATATTAGACTATGATTTATTTATTTTATTTATTTTTTGATAATAATAGTGTTTTTGTTTGAATTCAAACATATAACTTCCTTACGTCATAGGTCTTGTAAGATAAAGAAAAATCAACTCCACTATCCACTATTAGTGGATAAGAGACATTTATAAACTAGCAAAGAATGATGGCTAGTGGAATAATAGTTCAGGTACCACACTCTTCCCTTAAGTGAGATAAAAACATTGTCACTTTTTTCTATTTATTGTTAATCACCTATCTAAATACCTTTGATTTATAGTAAAAGCAAATGCAGGAGAACGTTTGTGGCAACACCTCTAAATTGACTCTTTTGACCTTCTATATTTGCTTCCATTAAATGAGTCATTAATGATAAATATAATAAAAAAAATTATTTACATGTTATATTGAAAAAAATTTCATAGAAAATATAAACAAAAACGTAGAAAACATCATTGTTAATTTAATTTATAATCTGATTATTAAACATATAAAATTGATGTGTATCACAAACGTTTGGTTGAAATTAATTGTATCCCAAAGCCATATGGTACACATCCTTTTTTTATGTAAAAATGTCGATGGTATGGGACTCAGATCCCAAGCTCAAGACCCTATGAGTTAAAGGAAGAGAATGTTTGCCAGAAAGAGGAAGGTCAAGTAAAATGACTAGAAGAACATGTATGTTAATCAAAACTTCTAACAAACTGGGTCAAGATGTCTTAAAGATAAAGATTAAGGGCCATCTGGGCATTTTGTAATGGATGATAACCTTGTCGGCAAAAAATTACTGGTGATATCTGCAAAAAGAGAAAGAAGAAGAAAACCAAATGTATTTATAATAACTAAGCTTGAAAGCTTGACATGGCTGAGCAACTGAGCATCATGAATAGTTTGTGTCCCAATACCAGAGAAAATCTTCCTTTTTTGTTGATATTGGTAAGCTTCGGCCTAAATTTGAATTCAAAATTGTCTTCTTTCAAGGATATTATTATGTGAGAGACTACATTATTCGTGTAGGTATATCAAAGAAAATCTTGTGATTGTGCGTTCATCACTACTTTATTAGTTTCTTCTTGAGACTTTGAAAAAGCTTCCCCATTAAAAAGAAAAAGAATTGATGACGTTCCATGATTTACTCGTGGCAATATACAAATCATTTGATATCAGTGGTGGAGATCTAGTCCTAAAGATTGAAGGCCATGAGCAAGAAGAGAAAAAGGCGACAGCAACTTTCATGTACACAGGCAATGACTTTAATAACAGGTATCTGGAAGGCCTATTGCTAATGTCTTCTTCCACCCACTACTTTTTTACATGTCAGGTTATTCCCAAGGCAACTATTTGAGTGTAGACCACTAGATGGCCACATGGAAATTGGAATGACAGGAAAGGTTCTCTTTCTTTAACTTAGACAGCGGAACGTGTGGAGAAGGATCAAGCTGAGAACAGGTTCCCCTTTTATCCAACTTTTTTGCTCCACTAATGGAGAATGCAAAGGGAAGGTTTGTGTTGTGTTGGCATTTTGTTCCCTCCCATCTTGTGTGAATTTTGATGCTTAAAGTGAGATGCCTATCAGCTTCAAAAAAAGACTGTTAGATATCCTTGACCAACAGCAGGCATCTGTAAGACATTAGATCTTCTACTCTATCCTTATGAAAGAATACCTTAGTTCAAACTCAACCAAAAACGTTACCAGTATCAAGAAAAATTTAGTTAAATAAAAGAAACATGACAAGGGAAGAGGAGGAGAATGCAGTTAAATTGGTTACGATTGTATAGTTACATACTCCTTATCAAGATTACAATTTTGTTGTCTGCATTTTCTTATTACTTATTGGCATTAATATTACCATTTTAACTAGATCTTGGATCATAATTTGATCTGGGACAAGATATGGGCATAGAGTCGAATGACGTTACGAAGATAACATTTAAAAAGAAGTGAGAGAATAGGTATGGAAGCACCTGTCTCTTGAAGTTAAAATTTTAATTTTTTTCAAATACTTTTTTTTTAAATTTTAATTTAAAATTAATTAACAATAAATGAAGAAAATCAATATATGTAAGTGTAGATTCAAGCTCCACCTATTCAATATAAAACTATTTTTAATATTTTTCCTCATTTATAGCTTATTTATATGTCTACAAATATTTATAGATGAATGCATGTAAACTTATTTTGATACCAAGTTGAAATTCTAACATAAAATCAATTGATAATGAGTGAATCAAGACTGATTTAATGTAAAACTATTTTCAACACTTTTAGATCCAATTTTTAACCTATAGCCTCTCTTTGTGGAAACAATCTTCTATAACAACTCATTTTGTAGAAAGGTTAAGACCATGGTTTCAACTTTTTCAGTGATTCAAGCAACTAACATATTTGTTCATTCCATGGTATCATTGTCCTTTTTATATTGAAATGTTTTTGCTTAGGCTTAAACTTGCGGGTAAATCTTGTATATAAGAAAAAAAGAATATCTTCTATGAAGGTTTTGATCTAAACTGAGCAGGAAATTCTAACCGGGAAAAATAAAACAACATTAGGCTTTGTCAACCATAAGTTAAGAATTGAATTTGTTTCTCATTAAGTTTCTTGTGCCTCTCAGGTCATAAAATTTCACGTGAGAATCAACCATAGAAGCATTCAATGGAACCTGGTTCTGTATAAACTAGGAAAGCAATGCACAGATTTCTCAGGGTGGGATGCCACTTGCCAATCTTCTATGTTCTGACTGCAAGATCCATCCATCAGAATAATGGCCTTGATAAGCTATGCCTACCAAAGCCACAGAATAGCAGAATCCATTTCCACTGTGGTGTCCCTGTTTCCTCAAAACTGTATGTATTTCCTGCAGTTATTCATCTCACCAGGGGTATGAGCAAGTATTCTGCATAAAAGAGCTGTCGAAAGATAAAGAGAATGAGAAGTAGACGCGAAACTGGAAAATCCACAAATCATGATCTATGTGAACAGTGATCATAATATTAGTAAGATTCTCAAGTTAACGAAATAGAACAGATCAGGTTTTATTTTTATGAACGATATATGTTGCAGTAATAAATCGTTGTGTACCTTCCAAACAAACATGTAAAATGACTTTATTGCAGCCTGATCTGAAAGGTCAAAAGATTTTGCGTGATTCCATAAAAACAAAGCAAGAAAGGTGTGGCCCAAAACCTGCAGTGAGGCACGTTAAGGCTCCCAGCATATAACATGAACCTTTTGTTAAATATATCTATATATGCTTGAATTTGTTATGCGAAAGACTACCAAATTCCAAGTTGTTAGTATTAGCAGCATGATTCCTATATATTCATCACCAAACATACACTATTTTTATTAAAAGTTCAATGACTGCCGCATGTGGCTTTTCAAGTTATTGCCACGCGTTACTGTTACAGAAATAAGCTGATGTCCAATAGTTTCCTAGCGTTTAGCTTTCTAGGTGCGTATTATTTATTTATGCACTATCTTCAATACTATTTAGTTTTTTATGAAAAGTGGATTATATTAAAGGCAAGATATACCTTTTTCTTTGTGTTATCTATAATTCTTTATTAATCAATTTTCAAGTTATACATTAACCTAAAAATAATATAATACACACACATATATCCATACATATAAATGATTTCTAATACATACATGTTGATTTCTTTGAGATTCTAATACTAAGTTAAAATGTAAATATCTGACTCAAAATCAACTGAAAATCAATAGAGAGATTCATCTATTTATAAGTGCATGTTTTATCATTATTTTTATGAGCAACCAGCAGGGAAATCCATTAAAATAGAAAGGAGTACAAAAGAAGATACAGTAATAAAGAATAAAATAAAGGAAAAACAACCAAACAAGACCAAATGAGAAAGAAACAAAAGAAATAACTATGTTCTAGGAAACTAGTCGGACTAGCCATTGCCCCCTTTATAGCCATAAACAACCTGGCCAGACTGACCATTTTTTGCGCCAATTGGCCACTGAAACTCGCTGGAACACCCAAGTGACCAATCAGACACCCAGGTTGCATTGGTTGCTTCCATGGCTCATGACTTCCTTGTTGTGTAATACAATTGGTCTAGTTAGAGTGTTTCTCTTGCTCACCCAACTCACCTGCTCACGTAAGAAGTTGCCACTCACTCCTCAAGAGACAAATAGATAAGGCTGGCTAGGCCAAACATACTCAACACACCATTAGATCCCATTCTGCCATATGACTTGGAAGTCCATGTGTATTGTACAGCCAACACATGAGATAACACAACAACCAATCAACCATATGAATGCTAAGCTGGTGTCACAAGTTCACCACCATCGAATCTCCTACTACCATGAGCTGGTGTCACAAGTTCACCACCATCGAATCTCCTACTACCATGAGCTGGTGTCACATGTTCACTATACTTAAGTTCTATCTTTTTGATACCTTAAGAGGATCACTCAATTACGTGTATGATACATGCACCTTCAGTTCTGCAGTAGCGAAGATGCTATTTCCCCTCTCTTCTCTTTAAAATTTCCCAATTTCTTGGATAGATTAACTGGATCTTAGTGTTCATCAGTTGGATCTAGAAAGAAACTCAAGGATCTACACTCTGAAGGTGGTTTTCCATCATTCCAACCTTAGATTTGTCTTCAACAATTATATCTTGAGGTAAATTTGTTTTTCATTTCATTTCTTTCATTTTAAAGTAGATCCATGTTATTTACGTTAAGTGTTGTATTTATTTTTTACAATTTTCGCATTTTTATGATACTTCAAAGATTTGTGTAAATATTAGAGATTTCATGGATTTTAAAAATAAAATCAACAAGTCTTACTTAAATTTGCAGAATAATGATAAATTTCAGTTTTTATGATTTACACTGGAATTTTTCCCATCACAGAATTTTTAGGTAATATGACTTTTTTCCTGAAATTTCTCTTTGTGGTTTATTTATTGAATGAGATAAAGATATGTTGAGCAAAATGTGTTTTCATTTATTTTCTATGATATTTTTTGAGAAAAGAGTATTTTCATGTAGTTTTCATTCCGATCAAGATATCATGTAGGAGTGACGTATAATGCTATAGAAATATTGTAGGTATAAGTTCTTACACTATATATGCAAGTAAACAAGTATTTTATTCATGAATTTAACTTCTGATTTTTTAGATTTTAAATTTTTCACTGATCTGTAGTAATTCTTTGTGAATTACATGAATTGCATTGATTCCATTTGATTAATTGTAAAAATGATGTTCTAATATATTTTATTGATGTTACTTGTGAAATTGATGATGTTAAGAAATATGACCATAGGATGAGTGACCTTGAGTAGGATGTTAGTAGAAATGAAGATTCTGATTGACTACATAAGCTTTCCATTGATAATAACAAGAGGAAGACTCAATGCAGACATTGTGAGAAGAAAATTGCAGAAAGTAGTGCGTCAAGATTAAAACAATATTTAGTTGGTGGATAAAGCAAACTTACAAAGTGTCCCACCCTTGCAAGAGATCAAATGAGACAATTATTAAGGAACACAAAGGCAAAGAAAAGTAAGAGGAGAAAGAGAGATGAGAGGTACAGAAGCATCTTACAAGAGCTACAGATGGGAGGGGCATTCCCTAGATCTATTCCAATTGATGACGATAATAAGGACAATGGTTACTCACCCAACATGGTGGATTGAGAAGAACGGCCGTTTTACAGAAAAATAATGATGTAGTCCAAACAGGAACATTGGCAAAGGATGGATAGAGAAGAATGACAATTTTACAGAGAAATCATGTAGTCCAGATAGGAACATTGGAAAAGGAAGCAGTTCAAGCTCTTACATCTTTAGACTCCAGGCATTTTAAGAAGGAAAATATGTCTGAAGCATTGCCTACTTTAAAAGGGAAGGTTTTGTGATGAATGAAAACAAACATGAGAACCTGTAGATTAAGGTAAAAGAAATGCAAACTCACTCGAAAAAAAAATTTCAAATCTTAACATAACACTATTGTTGACATACGTTAAAAAAATATGTAATAAAATAAAATATTATTATTATCTTCATATTAAAAAAAGGAAGTAAGTTTTTATTAAAAGAGGGGAGATAGAAGAGGATTGGAAGTGGGGATGATGTTACCCATTCGTCCATGCTTAAAATTATTTTTATCAATATGTTACACGAATGTGCCCATCCAACAGCCTCTGCCTATGTTGTTCGGATGATGTCACCTCTGTCCATTACACATGAAAGATTGAATGCTCCCTCCAATCGTTACCCTTATTCGAATGGACGAGTGTTTCTCATCTGAAGGCTATAAAAGGAGATGAGACTGCTTGGAGAAAGGTTTTCAAGAGATCAACCTACTCACAGCACTATCAGTTTCCTTTTCAAACTCATTTCAAATGTTTCAACTGTCAGCCACTATCTTATTCCGATCATCACAAGCTTCATTTTCCTCGAGCACCCTTCTACTTCATTTTGAACTAGAAAGAGAAAAAAAATCATTGAGATCCAAGAAAGGAAGTACATTACATAAGTGGGTACGGTGGTGGTCTTTCCTCTTCTTTATCCATCTTCTTGCTGTAAAAAAAAAATTGAACAAGCCTGACTAACTTGTGCCAACCACTCACTCTAGTCCCTCGGCATGGTCATAGCAGTGGTTAGGTGCACCTCACATCACTTGCTATCTAGGATCCCTCGGCATGGCCTTGGGAGCTTGCAGTTGTGACAAAACACATGGATGTTCACCCCAATTCTTCGATGTGTTCACTTGCACATCCATATGCACAGCCATCGTAACAACACAAATCAAATGCACAACATTAGTGCTCAGACCCCTCAACGTGGTCTCAAAAAAATGTACATGTAATAATCTTGTGATGTTTGCTCACCTACTTCCCGTGGTTAATTTGTCTGCCCATGTTGGCTACTTCACAGTGATGCTATTTGTCTGCTCATGGGATGGCTCTTTGAATGGCTTACAATGGCATTGCCCATGATGAGAGCTCCACAGGCAAACATTGAGTATTCAAGAAGCACATGGTAGATTGTGCAAATCATGGGTCCTACACTACTCGTCGATTAATGCATGGGGTAGTAATCCACCAAATTGCTCCCATTGGTGATACGTTTGTGTCATGCACTCTCACCAATAGTCGACCCAGGCATCCTTGCTAACACTTGAATCACTCTGTTTAATTCAGCACCCAAAGAACAGTATGCAAGTTGCTTGTAGGTAGTGATGATTACATGATCGAGTTTCACAGTTTACATGAGATGGCTTAGTTTGGTGAATGAAAGGTCAGCCCATTAGCATTTGGCACCATCCTGTTTCCACATCACCGATGATAACTTCACCATCCAACTTTCAAACAACCAACGATAGTATTTCTGGTGGTTGTCAAAAGGCTTGACACCAGGCCAAACATGACTTTCCTAGTCATTCATAATTAAAATTAGCCTACAGATCAGGCTGGCCCATGGTCTGACTCAGCCCGACCCAGCCCAGCCTGGCCCGTGGGTCAATTTCTAAGAAACCTCTAGCCCAGATTTTTTAAATCAAGCTGGGTAGCCCATAGTGGCCCAACACAATTGACATGTCTATTTAGAGTGATTTGTATAAAATATATATATATTATATTCAAACATGTCCTTTAAAGACCCTAGGTGTGCAAAAGGATTTTGAAGGACAGTATTTATACATACACGTCAAAATGTATGGGTGTATGTCAAGATCTATGAATTTGAAGAACAATATATATATTCATACATACATGATCGATAGACACAAAATATGTATATGAATACAAAAGTCTACAAAGAATACATGTATGTTCAAAGAGATTTAGCACATGTATGTTTTTAAAAAAATGCATAATGCATCAACTATATAGTAGATGATGAAGCATATAGTTGGCAAACATATATACATAAAAAGTGAATCTTATCTTTATTCCCCATACATGTATGATATTAAGATATATGTGTGCATACAATGGGATGACAATAATAAAAGAATATGGGAGAATATTTAGAAATTATCCAAATACCCCTACCATACCCACATTATAGCATTAATTCCAATAATGCCCTTGACATGTCATAAATTCCAATGATACCCTTATTGTAGCCTAATACCCTTTTACATATCCTACTTACCAAAACATCCTTCTATATGTGCAAAACTACATACATACGTACCTATATTACCAAAAATGTTCTTAAGTGTACCTAAATTACTATGATGTCCTTATACATATCTAAGTTTCCAAAATACCCTTTACATTGCTCAATTTCTACAAACGCTCCTTATGCATGTCAAATTTTCAAAATACTCCTAAGCATGCTAAATCTCTACAAATGCTTCTATGCATGACTATATTACATACATGCTCAACATACGGCTAAAAAATATAAAAATATATTGTTCTAGATATAAACCTAAATTATCTAAAATATAAAAAAAGATCATATTATTCTTAGATATGAGTTTAAACTATTTAAAATATGAAAAAATATTGCATTGCTCCTAAATATGAGCCTAAATTATCTAAAATATAAAAAATATCACATTGCTTTTAGACGTGAGGCTAAACTATCTGAAATATTAATATGAATATATATCAAATATATAGAGATATATATCCAAAGTATCAAATTACCTCTCTTATATTTAAAATTGAAATGCTTTATTATAAGTCAATATTTATGCCCACTTACATGAGCTTGGAAAATATATATTGCTCCCTTTGTGAGCATGTTTACAATCAGAACCACTCCTATAAGCATGTTTTAAAGAAATGAGTCACTCCCTCCATGAGTATGTCTCAAATCTAGCTACTCTCTCCATAAGCAACCTTCTACATTACTACTCCCTCTATAAGGATATTTTAATACAACTACTTTCTTTGTAAGTATATTTCAATATTGCTACTTCCTTTGTGAGTGCATTTATAATCTGAATTACTCCTTTCGTAAGTGTGTTTCAAAAATTGAGTTGCTCCTTCCATAAGCGTGTCTCAAATCCAATTTCTCTCTTTGTAAGCATGCTTGGAATGTGATGTTCCATTACATGAGCTTAAAAATTTTATGTACCCACCATCTTTTATTAATGAAAGCTAAATGTTATTGTGTTAATTTTTTTTATTTTATTATGTATGACAACTGTTTATGAGGTTCTTCATGGTAATTAACCAACTCTCATTGAAAGTGGTTCAGGAGAGGTCCAAAAAGAATAAGCACTTAATAAATAAATGAATATTTTAAAGTGTGAAAATCCCATGCAAACTATATGAACATAGCATTCTATAAAGTATAAACCAATTGTTGGAGTTTTAGCTTTTATGATGAATATAGATTGTATTGTTTATAGGAATAAAATGGACAACCTACTGCACAAGACTCACTAATGAGAGGTTTGGGAAGAGTTCATTTTTACAAATTCATACTTATAAAAGTAAGCAGTTCAGGCTATTTCTAGATTGAATGGAGAATTTTACTGTTGTACCAAAGCTTACTTTCTTTGTAAACAAAAATGAAATAGTTGAAATTTAGAAGCACCTCTACATCTACATGTGATAAAATGCAATACTATAAACATAAGGAAAAAGTTATGTATAATTGCATAAAAATAACAGCAATGGGTTGGTTGAGAAAATTATTTTAAGAGAATTTAGGAAATGAACCCACGCAGGTGGGGTTGTAGGGATAAATAACAACAGCATCCAACATCTTAATCCCACTTTCAGAGTTGATAACATGAATATTTTTTTAGCGATTTGAAAAACTTGAAGTAGGCTTTTTAAGTGCACACATATATGAAGAAAGAAATAGTTGATAATGATGGAGTTAGAAAGGGTAGAGAAAAACTAAAAATGCCATAACTTGTGATGATATAAAATGCATAAAATCCAACAAAATTGCAATAGATAGATCATAACTAAATGGAGAGAATTGATTTATGGCACAGACCCCTAATTGTAATTAATGATGGTTACTATTGTTGTTTCTGTAGTTTTTTCCTAAAAAATCAATTGAAAGGCATGCAAAATTTTTAATTAAGTGACGCAAAAAACCTTCACTTTTTTCAAAAGTCAAACAAAAGCAGAGATGCAAGCTTTATATGTATTCTTCCTGGCTAGTACTTGCTTTCTTTTTCATACTTTTGCTTCCTTATCTGGACTATTAAGGATAAAATGTTATAATAGATTAAATTTAATGTCAGATTGAGAAACCATACAGTAACAACTTTGCTCCATGTGCAAGAGGAAGTAACTCCAAAAATTGCAGCAACAATGTAAGCCATTTGCAGAAGACATATGCATATCCAGAATACCTAACATATGGAAACAGTTTAGTTAAATGAATTTCTGTAATCCATCATCCATGATTGGCATAGAAAAAGAGATAAAATCACTAGTAACCAACCCGTTTTTGTCCTAAACGCACACTGAAGGATCTAATGCCAAATATTCTGTCACCATCAATGTCAGGTATGTCCTGCACCATTATATTTCAGTACAATATGAATACAAAATAAATATTAAAAGTCAACTACAGAAAATTTATATAATCACAATGTTAATAGTAGTGTGGATTAGCTTTCAGAAATTAGTCGATGTTGCAAAATGTACGTGTACCTTGTAAGTTAAATTTAATTACGAGACATTAAATCAAGGTTCACCAAGTTAGGCAGTTTAACTGCTAAAATGATTGAACAGGACCATGTTGACTTAGCAATCTTGCCATTTCCAACTAGTTCAACCAACCAATCTGGTATGGCTTTTTAGAACAATGGTCTGCACACAATTTTCCTCGCCCAATGTTATCAAAGGATAATGATGTTAGAATCAATTTACTTCATAAAAGGGAGGATGAATTATGAATTTCTTCTAAAATAAATAAAAGTTTATTTCAATAAGCAAAAGTGAAAAAAAATCTCAAAAGTAAGCGAAGACGGTAGTTTAAAATAGTTCTTTTTCAAGCAAGAGTTATTAACTAAAATATTTAATAAATAATTGATCAATAAAAAACTTTGAATGGTTTGTGATATAATTTAAACAATAAGCTCATTAAATAAGTTCACAACAAACTATAAATAAGACAGATTTATATGGTGGTTCCCCAAACAGACATGTTTACTCTCCAAGTATTTCTACTTGAGTCTTTCCATTAAATTGTTATTGTTCCAAGTCAACACCCAACCTTTACAATCAAGTGTTTTTAAGTTCAAACACTTCAAACTTACACACGTGTTTTAAGATCAAAACCAAACCATCACACAAATATTTTTAGGTCAAAACACTCCAAATCAACCACACAAGTGTTTTCAAGTCAAAACACTCCAAACCAACCTCACTTGTATTTTAAGATCAAAACACAACAAACCAACAAAAATTCCTTAATCCCAAAGGAATCCTCCTCTTGTATTTTATGGTTGAAACACAATAAACCCACACTCCTTGATCCCAAAGGAGTTACACATGTATTTTAGGGTCGAAACACACAAAATTGACACCCACTTCTTAGTCCCAAAGAAATGTCTAGTATTTTCAAATACAAATGCAATAAACCAACACCTCCTTAATCACAAAGGAGTCTTCTCACACTACAAGTGAGGTAACAAACTTGTTTTACACAAAAATGAAAACTTACAATATAATAAAAGTTTACTCTCCTTAATGCTCTTGAAGTAAATGTGATGGGAGTGATGTCCAAATGCTTAATTAAACTTTGGGAGCACTAAAAATTGGCTTAAAAGTGATTTGAGTGATGCACTAGTTCATATGCGTCCAAATTTTGTGTGTAGTCTAACAACCTCACCATCCATATCCATGTCTACGCAATGATAAGATAGCCATGGTAGAATAATCTATAAGAAGGGGTGATTCTAATCAAGATCCGTGTAACTCTAGCAAGTCTCCTTAAGACTGGGCATCTTCTCCACACCAAAGATGCCATGAATCTGTAATGAGATCTAACGATTTAGGTTAGACAAATATGCTACTACTGCCAATTCCTTGTGATATTGACATATATTCAATATGTTGATTGTAGGAGACTAATAAATATCAAGCTCATGAATTAGACTACATAGTATATTATAACGTTCCTATAGATTTTGTCCCCTTGCTTGAGAGTAAAAAATCTGTTCATACACCTAAAACATCTTCAAGATATTTTTCTAATATTCATAAGTCTTCTTCATTGTGTCCCAAATGTTTTTTACTGGGCACATCATAGTGACACCTTACAACAGTGATCCCCATGTGTATGTAATGTAATGTTTGTTCTAAGGGGGATTAAGTGAATAATCAGGTATTCAGACTTAAGGTATGAAGTGATATATATATATATATATATATAATATTGTCAATTATTGCATTAGGGTTAGGCATTTCTATTCTGTGCAAGATTATCTTGTAAACTTAGAGAGTTCCACCTCTTGACTAGTAGTAATATTAGTATTTATTGTTCCTTCACCATAGCTAATCTTCCTCACAAGCATCCCTACCATTAGAGATCTTCCACGCATAGGGAGTTTTCTTACAACCTAGTATCTGAACCACTCAATTAGAGGATAACAAGGGGTAGACACGTAATACTAGAATGGATGAAACAACACTTGCAAAGATCCTTCGACAAATCAATGCAAAACTAACCATACTAGAAGATCGGGTGGAATCATGGATGAGCAATCTGGAGAAAAGACTTGATTCACTTGGTCAAGTGTTAAAAGGATCCTCTCATCCAAAGAAACCACCAGACAAAGAGGAGATGCATAGGGGAAGAAATTCTAGTGGCAGCACACAACCAACCAATAATGTCCAATTGAACTTCCCACTATTCAATGGCATGGGAGACCCTAAGGAATGTTTAGACTGTTAGAAGCAAGCTGCATCTCATGTTTCATCACTGGGCTTGCAAAGGAGCTATGGTTGGAAGTTAAATGCCTTCGTCTAACTACCATGTCTATGGCCATTTTGCTTGTGAAGATGCAAGTCACGCAAGATGGCCAAACAACAAAAATTGGGTGTAAAGAGGAGAGGAGGCTTGAAAACCTTGTTTCTACAATCAAGTTGAACTTAATGTAGTCGATCAGGAACTGGTTGGAAATCAGAGAAATACTTGATTACACTTGGAGGAAATCAAAGAAAGCACCCAACTAAACTTAGAGGATGAAGGATAGCAATGCTCAGGCTCAGAAATTACTGAGTCACCAGGTTATCTCTAGTAGAAGAATAGAAAAAAACGTGAGAAAGGATTATGTTTTCAATGTGATGAAAAGTATCACCTAGGGCATACTTGCAAAGATAAGCAGTTATGTTTGATAGAAGGGCCTTTCTCTAATGATGGTGAGGAAGAGATAAAGCTAAATACAATGGGAAAAGATATAGAATGGGAAGAGGAAGTTCCTGAGGAACACCCTTAGATTTCTCTACATGCATTGACTAGAGAAGAGCACCCAAACACCATCAGACTATTGGGGAAATGTGTAGGAAGATAGGTAGCTATTTTACTTTAATCCAAGTAGTACACATAATTTTGTTCACCTTGAATTTACTAAGAAACAGAAATTAATAATTAACCCTCGACAAGGTTTGAGGTGATGTTAGCCTCAAGTGAGTTTGTTAGATGTGAAGGATTCTGTTCAGATTTAGCTGTAGTGGTGGAAGGAGTTCCCATTAAAATGCAGGTGTATATGGTTCCCTTAAGGGGAAATAACATTATCATAAGGGCACAATGGTCGAAACCCTGTGGCAAGGTGACATTAGATTTTCAAGAATTGACCTGTGAATTCAAGTTAGATGGTAGGGAGATCATGTGGAATGGGTGTTCTTTTAGGGAATTGCAAATGGCTAGTATGTCTGAACCAGCTAAAGTTACCAAGAGGATAGCTTATATGGCCTTAATTCAAGAAAAGAAGGAAGAATCAGACCTACCCAAACATGCAAAAAGTACTTGATTAGAAGTGGCATAGCTAGAAGTAACTATCTTATTGCAAATTCAAGAACTTCAAAAGATCCTAAATAAAAGGTAGCTGGAACACAGAATCGTACTAAAAGACCCTTCTAAGGTGATGGAAATTAAACCTTACAAATATGCATATTCACAAAAGAAAGAAATAGAAAAACAAGTGCAAGATTATTTAGCCAAACATCAGATCTGCCCAAGTGTGAATCCTTTTTCCTCTCCAATTTTATTAGTCATAAAGAAAGACGACAGTTGGAGAATGCATATGGATTACTGAGAACTTAATAGAAACACAATTAAGGATAAATATCTCATGCCAATAATTGATTAGTTGCTTGATGAGTTAGGTCAAGCACAATGGTTTTCAAATTGATTTGAGGGCAGGCTATATGACCAAATAAGAATGGCAGAAGAAGATATTCATAAAATTGCATTTTGAACACATAGCAGCCCCTATGAATTTGTGGTTAAGCCTTTTGAGCTATGTAACACCTCAGTAACATTCTAAGTAGCTATGAATGAAATTTTTAGGCCATATTTGAGAAAGTTTGTTTTAATGTTTTTCGATGATATTTTCGTTTATAGCACTTCTTGCAAGAATCATCTAATAGAGTTGGAAAATGTACTTACGATTTTGATGAATAACAGGTTTTATGTTAAAAGGAGCAAATGCCAAATTGCTACCAATACAGTTAATTATTTGAGACATGTAATAGGACCAGATGGTCTTGCCATAGAGGAAAAAATACAAGCTATTGTTGGATGGCCTACACCAACCAACGTAAAAAAACTTCACAGTTTTTTGGGGTTAGCAGATTATTACCGTCATTTCATTAAAGATTTTGAGGAAATTACCCAACCCCTCAATGTGGCATTGCAAAAAGGGGGATTCCAGTGGGAACGTAATATGCAAGAGGCTTTCCAAACATTAAAAATTGCTCTTACACAAGCACCTTTATTGATGCTATTGGATTTCTCTAAGACTTTTATGGTAGTATGTGATGCTTCGGCCAATGGAATGGGAACTGTTTTGATGCAGAAAACTAAGTCAGTTGCTTATATGAGCCAAGCTTTTAAAGGGAAGCAATTCTTTCTACCTATCTGTGAAAAAGAGATGGTTGCAATCTTAACCGTAGTGAGTAAATGGTGACATTTATTAGTGGGGAAGCAATTTGTTATTAAAATAGATCAGGTCAACCTTAAATACCTTGAAAACCAACAGATTCATGCTCCTGCACAAGAAAAATGTCTGGTCAAACTACTCAGTTTCCACTACAAAACCATATACAAGCTGGGTATCTCTAATGCCACGGCTGATGCACTATCTAGGAGGAGTCACAACTATGATTTATGCAGCCATGCAGTCACAGTCCTAGTCCCTACATGCTTCCAACACGTTAAGGAGGCACATCTGAATTCTAATGCCTACAAACAACTCTTAGTGCAGTGGCAGGAGGTCAAATTACACCCAAATAAATATTCATTGATAGATGGGGTGCTGTTTTATAAAGGGTAGCTGCTGATTGCAGGGGAAACACATCTGAAACAAACATTACTACAGGAATTTCACAATTCCCTATCAGCCAGTCATGCTAGTTATCAAAAGACAATGCAACGGATACAATCAAATGTTTATTGGAAGGGCTGGAGAACTAACTTGATGCAAGATGTGCAAGAGTGTGATTTGTGCCAACGTAACAAGTATAATACACTACAGCCTACGAAACTTTTACAACCATTGCCTATTCTTTAATGGGTGCAGACTGATATTAGCATGAACTTTATCAATGGGTTACCTCCGTTAAAAGGAAAAACCATAATTATGGTAGTTGTTGATCACCTTACTAAGTATGGTCATTTCATTGCTCTTAAGCACCCTTATACAGCCAAGGATATAACCTATTATTTTGTGGACATCATGGTTCATTTACATGGCATACCTAACTCTATTGTCTGTGACAGGGACCCAATCTTCACAAGCACCTTCTGACGAGAGTTGTTTCACCCACAAAGCTCCAAATTATGCATGTCTGCCGCCTATCACCTACAAATTGATGACCAAATAAAGATATTTAACCGTACTTTGAGGACATATTTGCATTGTTTCACTTCCCACTAACTAAAAAATTGGAGTTACTAGTTACCTTGGGCAGAGTATTGGTATAATACTTTGTGGCATAGTGCAACAAAAGTATCATCCTTCGAAGTCCTCTATGGAATCTCACCTCCCTTATTGTTATCATATGTTCTAGGGACAGCTAAAGCTCAGCCAATAGAGGAAGAACTCCAATCCAGAGATGCTATATTACAGAAAGTCAAGGAAAATCTCCATAGAGTACAACAACACATAAAAGTGCAGACAGATAGGAAGCAACAAGATGATTCATTCAAGGTGGGTGATTGTGTATTCCTCAAGTTACAACCTTACAAACAATTCTCTGTTGGTGATTGCAGCAATCAAATACTGTCCCCTAGATATTATGGACCCTTTAACGTCTTGAATCATGTTGGCAAGGTTGCATATCAATTGAAGCTACCACCCAACTCCAAGATACATCTAATTGTCCACATATCACAGCTGCATAGAAAGCTTGGATAGGTTGATAATTTGATGCCATCTCAAATGCCAATTCTAGAGATCAATCACTTTAAAGCACCTACCAGATTGCTGGCACATCAGATGAAGGAAAAGCACAATGCAGTGATTACAAAAGTGTTGATATAGTGGGAAGGTGAGGGAGAAGAATCAGCTACGTGGGAAGAGTACTCCAAGCTTTTATCTAATTACCCAGACCTTGAGGGAGTAATGTAATGTAATGTAATGTAATGTAATGTAATGTAATGTAATGTAATGTAATGTAATGTAATGTAATGTAATGTAATGTTTGTTGTAAGAGGGATTAAGTGGGTGATCAGGTATTCAGACTTAAGGCATGGAATGATATATATATTACCAATTATTGCATTAGAGTTAGGCTTTTCTATTCTATGAAAGATTACCTTGTAAACTTGGAGAGTTTTGCCTCTTGAATAGCGACAATATCAATATCTGTCATTCCTTCACCATAGCTAATCTCTCTTACAAGCATCTCTACCTCTTAAGATCTTCCACACATAGGGAGTTCTCTCACACCATGCTAGAAAGCATCCATAAAATGATTGTGGTGTCATCAACAAACTAGTTGGCATAAGTGGTCAAAGTCTGAAGGATCATCAGTGAGGTGTTGGAGCTTGCAGTTGGCAATAACAATTGTTTTAAAACCCTACACCCACAATCTATAGTTCTACTCCTTCAACTTCTTTGAGTTGCTAGTGAAATTTTTTATTACAAATTCATGTGTAGCCATGGATAACAATCTAATCTCACAAGTTTGTTGCTGTAAAATTTGAAAAACTATGCATGAATAGCTTTTGGTTGAACAACCATCCACTGTCAATTGTCATCAAACTAATGAAAACTGCTATTAGTTGCTGAAAATAGGAACTAAAATTGTCAACAATCTGAAGTACACTTGATAACTTCTGATCGAACAAACACAACTACTATCAATAAAACTAGACCAACCACACAACAACACAAAACCATGATCAAAAACATAGGCACGCACAATCTGAAGCTATATGAACATGACCAGCTATTGGTAACATCACAAAACTATTTAGATATGAGCACACACAATCCAAAGGCATGAACAATGTGTGGAAAATAGAGATCCACATGCACACAAATAGTTTTTGTGACAGCCTAGAACATGGTCATGATTAGCAAGCATGACTACCTCTACCACTAATCACACAAGAAAGGAGAGAAATGTGTAGGACCATCAACCCACAAGTTTGGGGCCATCATCCAAGGTGTCTAGAACCTACACCTAAGGTTGATGTAAGGATAAGGGTGGGAAAGGGGCGAAGGTGGGAAGGGAAAGCTTAGAGGATGCAGGAGAGGGAAGAGAGTTAGAATTTAAGGTTTAGAATTTAAGACAGTGGTAAAAAAAATGTTCTTCTGGTGCTCTATACTATGTTGTAAGGAGAATAATCAAAAAATCACACTATCATTTACTATAGACCCATAAATCTTAAGAATGTGTAATTAGATATCCCAACTAAATGGATATTTGTTTACCTTCATAACATAAAACCTATATAACAACACATATAATAATATATCTAACAAATGCCAATGCTATAGTGGTTGAATTTGGTCAATTAGAGTGGGTTTGGCCTAAGATCTAATTTCCATAGCTTCATATGCATGAATGCATCCTAAAATAGAATGTTGCAGTAGAGAACATTCTCAAACATGATGTGCTCTACAACATGGGTGATGGATGGCCTTGCCAATGTATTGTAGGCTTAGCAAACAAATCACTTGCATTTAAAGTTGCCATTAAACTAAGCCATTAAAGTTTTGCCAATGATTCACCCCTCTAACTTAGGTAGTTGTGAGAGGTGAGGCTCATCACTACGACACTTCTATGGTCATGATTGATATTGTCAACCATCTAATAGTCATCCATGTAGATAGAAACCACCACAATGATTGAGGGTCTTGATTTCATCTCTCAATATGTGGCAACTCATTGTTTATGGTTGTTGCTACAATAGAAGTCATGGTACTCACGATGACCTATATCAATGATCAAGCATTTACAACATTCAGGTCATCTGTACTCCCCTCCCTATGTTCTCGTGGAAGATTTTAGGCTAATTGACCATCAATTGGTTTTAGTATTGGTAATTGTCCCTTACTAATGAGTGGTTTTCTTCCTAACATTTGGAAGTCTAAAAGGAAGGGGTCGATTATTCCTTTGCAAGGGAGGATTAAACTTTGACTAGATGGTTGTGGTTGATCTACTCACATTTGCCAGAGGAAGCCTTGAGTTCCTCTTGCCTTTTTTTGTCATTTGAGTCCTTTGCCTTGGTGGCATAGTTGGCCCACATTAATGGCACTTTGAAAGTGGCAAGTAGGTTTATCTCAAAAGAATCATACAATTTTCCCATTCACAACATCATTTTGAATGCAATCTTAGTCATCTCCAAGTTGCAATTGCCAACCTCAATGACCACCTCTCTAAATCTTGAGAAGAATTTTTGAAGAGATTCATTCTTCTTCTCTTTACTATGAAGAGATTAGCTATGACTTTGTTTAGAAGGCTCTTGCTATCAAATTCAATCATAAAGACAACCATAAGCTTGTCAAAAAAGCTAATTGAGCACTTCAGCTTGGCTTCAAGACAATGGACTAGGTCTAAGTCAATCACTTATAAGTAGTGGAGAACTAGTGCATGTGCCATTCAACACCTATTAGCTAAAGAGGTTGTAGAAGACCCAAATGTGCACCCCTTGGGGAAAGTGTAAATTAATTATCTCCATGAAGGATGACAAAATAAGGATTGCAAAGCTTCTCAAAATGATGTGAATAGAGAAATAAATTTGATTTGAACAATGGACAACAATTAATTTTTACCCAGTAGTTAAATGTGTTGAGTGAAATTCAAAGCTGTCATCTATTAAGCAAGAACCAAATGAGAGACAATGATATAGCACATAAAACATTTATAGTCATTCAGCCATACAATATTGACCATTATCAAGACCCCTCCCACAAGAATTACCTACTCAATCTTGTTCCAAAACAAGATCAAGCCACTTACAGCTTTAACAATCCCTCATCTTTTCCTCCACAACCCATAGAATATCTCTCTTTATAGTCTGAGTAATGCTTGAGTATCTTTGATTAGAACTTTACAATTTAATTGCCCAATGCTTACAAAATCTTGGACTCTTCAAATAATTTCATTAAAGTGAATGCAAAAAGCCTATTGGAGAATATGAGTGAGTTCACAAGGCAAGCGAGATTTGACAACATAAAAGCATCTAGCAAGAATTGTTGTGGCCAATGGTGACTATTTTATATATCAAGGTTGGTGCAAGGTGTTGGTCTAACATTTTTATATATCTAGGAGAGGTTACATGAGTAGTGCAAGGTGTTGGTCTTACATCAATTGTTCTGAACTTGGTTAGCAAGGACTTTGTTGGCAAGGTGTAAGTCATGCTTCCTTTAGTTGGTTGGCAATAGTTTCCTACAAATAGAGTCAACTAATTTTAATTGTCCTCTTTCATGTCTAGTAAGTAATGACTCCCAGTCGGCAAACTAGGTACAAACCTAAGGCTAAATGCCAAATGACCTAAAACTTGGTTGGAGTGATCAAAAATCAACCAACCAAAAGACAATGTGGTAATGTGAGAGAGGCAAATGACTCCCCAAGACTTAAGATAGTTGACCTAATTGAGATTAAAGATCAGGTTTTAGGAAGATTTGGGTAGGTGTTGGATCTTCAATCCCATAGCTGATATGTGTAAGGAGCATTTATAGTGATGGTCACTGGAAATCAGTTAATCAAGTATGGATGCATGGCTGATAGACACTAGTAAAAGAGGCTACATCAAACACTGACCAATGTGAGTTGGGCTTGCTCATCATGTTTGATCGAGTTTGCAAATGGTTAAACCAGTCATTTAGTTTAAAGTGTGGCAATGATAGGGTCAGTCGGATCTTTGCTAGAAGACCTCTGTCACCATTCACTTACAAAAAATAATAGTAGGTTTGTCAAACACACCAAGTATCCACAATTACTACTTTCATTGGGATAGTTACACCATATTAACTAATAAATTCATGATAAAAGTAAAGTAAAAAGTTGAAAAACTCTAGGTATATAAGTACAATAAAGCACTTGGCAAATAGTAATAATTATTTTGAATAAGGTCGGTTCAACACATGCAGGTGTATCTAGCAACAAATGAGTCAATTTTAATAACTTGAAACAAAACTGAAATTTCACAAAAAGGTTGGTGTTTTAGGTATGAGATACTAATTAATGGTTGTAGTGTCAAAATTGAGCATGTGGAGGAATAAGTAAAAATATCAGTGTAATCAAAATCTCAGTTTTTCACATATTATCATTGAAGTTATGAGTGAAGTACATGTTAAAGTGTCCACATGAATTGAAGTTGTGTTTACGTGTTTTACATGATGTAGTTTAGTACTAACGTTCACATTTTGAATTTAGAAAATGTGACATTTTTTTAAAATAATGGATTCATCAACCTTAAATTCATCTAAATGTGCAACTGAAGCTTAATCAGTATCTGACAGTATTCCAAGCAGAAAATTTTCTACGACGATGTCTTGAAAATGGTATTATCGTTACCTAAATTTGAATCCAATACCTCTTTTCTCACATTAGAGTTAAAGATCAACTATACATCCTACCATTAATATCTTTTCCAAGACAATGTTAAAAGATACATCTAGAATATTATCAATGTAGATATCAGTTGCCATATGAGAAATGGCAAAACAAAGAAAAAGATACGGAGAATATGTGTAAAGCATTAATATATAGAGAGAAGTTCTGATGGTAGTAAGTTTTGACATTAACATTATGGTGACTAAATTTGCATGCCCACTAAGGTTGCATAACTAATATGGCAGTTATCTGTGTGACCACTGCTGAAGTGGCTAACCAAGAGCATCCTATTCTAATTGTTCCTGCCATGGTTATCCTAAAGGAGATTGTGAATTCCAACTCCAAGGAGTTCTCATGATGTAATATGTGATCCTTACCCCTCTCAAAACACACAAGAAATGTGGAAAAGTTAACTAACCAATGTTGCAAGACCTGTATTGTGTTCTAGTGCATTTTTGTCTTAGTTCATTGCCAGATCATTAAGGATGAATTCATACCTTGAATAATGCTATGACAACTGAGAAGAAACTCATAAATGCAGTTGCAAAAATCAATGGCCTTGTAAGGACAGGCGATCTTCCAAGAACAAAATTCTGGCAGACAATTCCAAAATTCAAAATGATTATTATTTGAAAGCTTTTCAAAATCACACACCAAATATGAGATCCAAGAAATATAATTAAAAGTAGTCAATTGGGAGAAAGCAACACCAAACCTGAATGTGCATATAAAATGCAATTTGGACAATAACAGCACGAACAGCTAAAATGCACATGGCAGCAACAATTGCAGATCTTTTCCACCTCAGCATTGGTAGCTGGAGCAGCTCATTTGCATGGGATTATTTTCAAGCCAAGAACACAAATTTAAGTTAAGATGTCATATTTGAAGGTTAATCATGATGATTGCAAAGCCTTTTTTTTTGCAAAGGGAAATAGAATGACTGCAAAGCTATAAAGTGCCTTTTTCTGTGTAAGTAAAAACACTTTGGCATGACACCTGTGGAGAAGGTGGAATACTTACATTGGTTGAATATGCAGTGCCAAGAAGAAAACTGATAAAAAGTGCCCAGAATAATGGCCAGGACCCCACTGCCCATCCAATGATGAAACTCTACAGTAGTAGAATCATATTAATCTCACAGAGGAAACATTCTTCTCAATGAAAGAGTTATTATAATGCAACAACTATCAAGGTATATTATAAGCTTCATGCATGAATAAAAGTTCCATTTTGTGTCGAACTTTGGTCAGACAGAAAAAGGAAACATGTTGGACTTCGGTGAAAATTTCAATGGAAGTTTGGTAAAATCATAGAAGTCCCCTAAAAAGGCCTAAAAACTATGAATTTCAATGTGAAATTTTACGAAAAATTAAAGTAATCAAAAATACATATCCAAGAACAATCAGAATAATTTTTTAAGCATTTATGAAATTAAAAATGCATTATACTACCTATTTAAAGTCTTTGAATATAATAAAAAGACAATATACTACTAGAGAAAATGTTTTTAATATTAAAAAATACAATACTTAACCCACCTTAAAACCAAATGGAATGCCTAGAAGGTTCAAAATTCCCTTGGCCTTGCTCTTGCTATTGTGCATGGTACCATCCAAGGGTTTCTTGTTGCATTTGAGACTCCTTCCAAATGACATAATCTTGTCATAAAATATAGGTATAATATTATGTATTAGATGATATACCCATAGTATTGATGTGGATCTAAGTTAAGAGAAAGTCTACAGTCAGATTCTTTTTCTTTTTCTTTTTTTTTGTGATCCTCCTTAGACACTAAAACAATCTGGTGAACACCAGAAGTATCCTTGAAGGTGATAAAAGGTAAACCTTCCTAGACACTCAAACAATCTGGTATACACTAGGAGCATCCATGGAGGTGATGACATGTAAGCCTCAAAGGATACTCAAACAGTCTGGTATACACCAAGAATATCCAAGGAGACGAAAACTTGCAGGAGTCCTTGCTAAGCCCCAATATAGTAGACTACTCCAAGTACCATGCACTTTGTCCTGTAGAGATTCTCAACTAGTCGGGGGTATCTTAAGTGACCTCATCCACCAACTTGATTGAGAGTACTGACTAAAGCAAGGCTCGCAACGATAACATGTGAGTTGAGTAAATGGTGCACACACCTACGGTTTGTCAATGCTTAAGCAGAGTCAATACTATTGCTCATAAGCACTGCATAAGAATTTTTTAGGTAGTCACCCATCCTAATTCTGCTCCTACCCAAACACAATTAACTTCAGAGTTCTTACAGAAGTAGATGCTTGATAGTAGGTGTAAATACACCTCAATCAGTTCTTGTTCAATTGAAGGAAAAAGGATGTAGACATTTTGAGCTAGATATGATAGGTGGGGCAGATATGCTTATGGAGTTGGATATTTAAGCTAAGATAGGCATGCAGTCTAGGGTTTATAAGGAGGCTAATAAAAAGAATGGCATGAACCATAGGAAGCCTGCTGCTCTTGTATTATAGGTAATGATTGTGGACTTGGATGTAGGTAGTTAAAGACTGAAACTATGTTTGATTCATTCTGATTCTGATTCTATCAACCTGCTTGAGTTGGAGATAGATCATAGATGTGAGATGATCTAGCTTTTCTAAACCATACATAATAAAAATAGTAATCATGAAGTCTATGAGAAAAAAACCCTCCACAACTACTTTCATATGATTTGATAACACTAGAAGCATCAAAACCACAACAAGAATTAATTGCTGAAACCCATTTGGAATAAAATTCCATCATCCCTCTGGCCATCTTAATTTCTACACCTTATATAGTATCAATGGAATCTGTAAGTTATGGGCTCCATGATCATTATCTTGTGTCACATTTGTGTATCTAACATTTGCAGTGAACGAACTAAGTTGTTGTAGTTATCATCATTCCTTGTATTTCCATCATCACCTCCATCATTATTGTCATCTAGAGGTTATGTTGAATCAAAATTGTTGTCCCTTATATAGGCAACATCAATATCATCATCACTATCTCCTAAAACATAGAGTTCTTCTAGTATTCTATTATCCAAAGAACTCACATAATCTTTCACGTCAATACCCATTTGGCTTGCTATTGTCCATTTTCTAGCATCCATTCAACAATTAACAAAAAATAATATGGCCTAATATAGACTAGACACAAGCAAAACACTAGACATTAAAATTGATTAACTCAAATGGGCTCTAACTGGACATTAGACGTAAATGACTAAAAGCAATATGATGGTGCTTGCCTAATTGACATAATTTACACTAAAAAGAAGAGAAAAAAAATCTAAAGAAGGGTTTGTTGTAACCTCTTCTAAGTGGGATGACCTAATCAAAGATGCCATAAGATGGAGGGCTTGGATAGGGATATCAAAGAAGCAAGTCCTTAATGTATCTCATCACAAACCAAAAGATAACACTCGATCTCTCTTTACAACCCTAACTAATCATCTTCCCTATTTGCAAATCTTAATAGATACAATGAAAGAAGAAAAAGGTCATACAACATAGTAATTGTTCAATAATAACTCCAATAGATAAAAGGTTAATAGAAATGTCAAGTACATACAAAATCCTATTAAATGTAATTTGGGACAAGACATATACTACCCCTTCTCTAGATATTGAACAAGAGTGATCATTGGCAATGGAAATAGAGATAATGTTAGACAATTCAGAAAGGCAAACAAAATGGTTTCATATACTTGACATGGTAAAAGGCCCATTATTGTTTTATTGACTCTATCCATAAGACAAAAGACAAAGGTTATGCATTACTCACAATTACGTAAAAAAAATTAACTCGACTCATTTTTGACAACAAGAGAGTCTATTATTCAAGAATTGTCCCAAGAAGCCAATAAAGAAGTAGAACCTGAGAAGGATGTAGTGTGTGAGGCAATGGCAAAATTTTGGCAGTCCCTTAGCTGAATAAGTGAATCATATTCCACTAAAGATCTTCTAAAGGTTCTCTATCTATTGTTTGAACTACTTTAACTCTCTAGATTACTATTGTTACTGTTAGATCAAATCTTGTTCGATCAGTTCTTAGACTAAATAATGGTTACAAATGACTTTTATGAAAAATGTTAGCAAAGCATCTAAAAAACTGAATAAAGGCAACTACTTGTGAGCAAATAGTTTTAAGGTCTTCTTTTCCTACCACAAGTTCAAGTATCCCACAAATCCTTTTTGGATGCAAAAGACTTCAAGTATGAAGATTAGTTAGTAGATGATGCCACTATCAAAACTAGATGATTTTCAACATGGAGCCATCAATAGCTTGTAATGTCATACTTCTCACACCAGCCAAGAAAATGTGAGACACCTTGAAGACAACTTATGGAAATACCAAGAACATTAATTGAGTCTTTGACATCTACAAGAAAATCTTTACTATTCACCAAGATGATCTCTCCGTCCAAGATCATTTCACAACCTTTTGGGCCCTACTTGATGAGCTAGAGATTCACCAACCACTAACAACTGATCTCATCAAGCTTTATCAATATTCAGATGAATTCACTGCTGTTGCCTACTTGCATAGACTAATTCTGAAGTTTCTTCTCAAATTCAAGTACAAATACTTGTGGTTGTGACACAATTCCAAATCTTGAGTCTACCTTCTCCAAAGTGTCATGGATCTCTACTCTGATTACAGTTCTAAGACCATGTTAAAATAAGAAGATAGGTATAAATTGAGTGTGATTCATTAGCAAAGATAATACCTCTATATATAGAGGTTACAAAGAAAGGATCACTAATATAGGACTAACCTCACTACAGACTACATAGCCTCATTATATTTTTATACTCTAACAATTAATTTAGGTGAATGCTGTAGAGTATATTGGCAATTTTGGTTTTTTCTTTAGATTTGTTCGCTTTATAACAAATGGAATCATAAATCTTCAAAGTTAAGATGTCCCCCAACATGATCAAGTTATTAATTATCACCAAAAAATAAAAAATTATTAGATGAGTTGCCACAACAATGATGTGGAGCACCTAAGATGCCACTCTCCGATAATTCATCTCAAATTTGTTGCAACCATTGCATTCATGTGCCAATATATTGGTATCTTATAAAACTTAAAATCTGAAGTTAATGTGTCATAATGATAATCAAGTTCTTACTATAAGCTCTTGTAGGGGAAGTACTTATGTTTGTCCAACAACAGAATTATCTCAGATTTTAATTTCATGTACATTTCTATAAGTAACTAATAGGATTGTTTGGGAGATGTTTGCCATTAGTTTAAGTAATAAAACAAAAATTATGAAATTTGCTAGCTGGAATTGGACATCAATCCATAGAAACAGTTGAACAAATTTCCACAAAAATAATATGCAGAGTCAATTAAATACCATAAAAGCAAATACAGTAACAATCATGACAGCAGATCTGATTGAATATTCCCCAGATGCAAGTGGGAGATATGGCTTGTTGACCTGCAAAAGGGAAGCCCTCCAAATCCGTTAAAAAATTTCATGGAAAATGAAGTGATTCAACAAATGAACGTGGGAATGTGGGATGTTGTTAAGACATAAGAAACATAAGAATTGGCAAACAATAGCAGCTTAAGCACAAGAAATCAGGCATTTCATCATCTTATGGATATCAAACTGAAAACAAAATTTGGTTTCCACCAGAAAAAATGTACCTTGTCAATTTCTATGTCAAACAACTGATTCAGTCCAACAATGTATACATTCATGAAAATTGCAGAAACCAATGCCTACATGACAACGGAAGAGTCTTAGAAACAATGGAAATTTGAAATCTGGAATTTTCTTAAATAAAGTGAACAAACTAAATAGTTACCTCCAATAATCCTATAAAAAATAAAGGAGAAATATCTGAGACCTTCTCAATGGCTAGAAGAGACACTGAGATTATGCTTAGAGCCTGCTCATTGCATAAGATAATTATATAAATTCTAGAAAGGCAAATGTATTGAAATGCCTATATAGATATGATTACAATAGAAAAACAACATTTCAAACTCTCTTAACTGTTCCAATGACAGTGTGAGGCCGTGTAAACCTGTAAAATATGTCAAATGAAGTTTGAATAGAGCTCCAAGGGCCCCTCACACCATTTGCTTCCGATTCAGAGTCAGCAGAGTGGCTAGATGTGGCACTTGTAGAACTCTTTTCATTGTACCTTTTATAGGAACTTCCATCAAAGAACTTAGAATTATGCTTCAAACGAAAGACTTGACAGTTTTGACTATTTCGTTCATCAATTTGGCAGTGAATTTGGTAGTTGCTGCAAACGTGAGTATGAGGAACGTAACCTGAAGAAAGAGTTGGAATCCACAAATTAGAAGATACATTGAAGAGTGAAATCCCAAGTGCATTTGGGAACAAAAGAAACCTGGAACATCAAATATAACCTGTTTCACTCTTCCAAGCAATAATTCTATTTCATTCATTTTACAGGACAACGTGAGTAAAATATATTAGGCAACTTAAACGTTTCAAAATAGAATCTAGTATATTTCAGTTGAAAGGCAATTGTAGGGGAATAACGTATGAATTACACTTTGTTTCTCTGCAATTTTTTTCCTTTCTAGCACAATTCAGTTGGAAGACAATTATACGGGAAGAAGTAAACGATTCATTTACAGACATCCCTCGTTTTGCTCTTGGAATTTTTCACGCTAGGAGCTGTTTAAATTTGATCTTTGACGGTTACAGTAAAATGGAACTGTGTAAAGGTGAATGCGTTGAGTGAAGAAGGAAAACATCGCACAGGAGTAATAAAACTTTGCTTGCAACCCATGATAACAACTGTCTATCCCAGACATCCGCCATGAAAGCATTACCGAGCTCCACGGACAATATACAACGAAAACATCCCCGGCCCGCCCGCAACGAATCCAAAATATCGCAAATTTGTTAGAGAAATAACCGGACAGAAATCAGACAAACACAAAAAAAACAACAACAACAACGATGACACCAACTTTCATCCTCCGATGCGGAGATTACCGACACACACACACACACACTCTTGAACCTCGTACCTCGAGGAAAAGCGCGTGGAGTTGGGAGCAGCAGCCTGGACACGGCGCAACCAAGCTGCAAATGCCCCATCGTTGGGAGCTCCGACGACCGTAAGTCTGAACGGAAAAGATCAACAGTGAAGAGACCGAAAAGTAAAATTAAAAATATTTTTCGCCATGTTTTAGTGGTATGTCTTTTCCGAAATTTAGTAAAGACCAGTGAATTAATCCAGGCAATTGATTTGATTTTTTTTTTTGTCGTGTCACGCTATAACTGACGTCATAAATGCTGGCCATTCCCTGAAATTCAATCAGATTATGGGCAATCAATCAATCGATACATTATAAGCTCTCCTTGCCTTTTCTTTTATATGATTATAAAATGGTATATGTAATTTCATGGTCGTTATATGTAATTTTTCTATCGTGCCTTACGTTTTATAAATTCGTGAAAAGAATAATGTAATATATAAATTATTTTATTATATAACTATAAATATATAAATGATAAAAAATTTACTTAAATTAAATAAGTATCAATCCTTAATTTGAAGGTCTTAAAATGTAGCATTTTTTTTTTTGTTAAAGTTCGACCATTTATTCTTAACTAGAAATAAAATAATGATTATAACTCAAATTAATAAGAAAATTTAATGTATGGTAAATCTGCATACCATAAGTTAACAATTATGACATGCAAGTACTTGTAACTATTTGAGTGTCGGCATGTTCAATGTAGGTTTTTCTTATCATACATCTATTCCCTTGTATCTTTTTTTCTTCTTTTCAATGGGAAGAGTAAGGATATATTAAATGCATTTATATTTTATTATATACACATGCATTTATGAACTTCTCAAGGATTAACTACTAATCCCACACCTTACACTTTTCTTTTGAAGAAAGATATCTCATATGTATTGTATCAATTACATCTAAATATATCAAATATATTCAAATAATCAAATTTCATTATCATTTATAAATAGAGATACAAATTTATATTATACAATATAATTTTTTGCAAATGAAGCAACATGTTAGAAAGTATTCTGGACTAGATTCTCCATGTCATTGTAAGGAAGCATCAAAAGGTTTAGGCATACGTCAACGAGTGCTTTAACATTTTAATATGTCGATATTCATATTCACATATTTATGTATTAGACAATTTAAACTCCTATCTAAAAGCATATAAATATTTTTTATATATTTTTTCATTTGTTTCAGAATAGTTTATACTCTACTCAAGAGTGTTTTATATTTTTTAAACATATTTTCAAATAGTTTAGGTTCTTATTTAGGAATATCCCGATGTCTTAATATATCAATTTTTATATTGACATATTTATTATTAAACTGTTTAGTTTATTATCTAAGAATATTTAATACTTTATTCTTTTCTTTTCTTTTATCTTGAATAGTTTATAGTCATGCTAAGAAGCATCCAATGTTTCGAAATGTGATGCATTTTATACCTAGGATATTTATTTTCCTTACTTTGGACATTTTAGTAATGTCTCAAGTATCATTTTATTTTTTTTAATTTGGGCATTCATATTTAGAATATTTTAATTGAATTGAATATTTATTTTTCATACATAAAACATTCAACTCCTTCTATCTTGAACATTTATGTTCCATATTCAAAACACTTTTTTCTGAATAAAACACTGCATATTTCTTTATTTTTTCTTTTTCTTTTTTTACTAAAAATTGATATATACTTATATATGTTCTCTTCTTTAATATTTTATATTAAACACCCCTTGATATTTATAAATGTCAAGTAACTTTACTTGACACTTGTAAATGTTATGCTTTCACCCTCTTTTTTTCTTTTTATTCATATATTTTGACGTTTTCTTTTTTTTATACATATCAATTGATTTATTTATTTATTATTTCATTTTCTTTATTTTGTCGTTTCTACATAGAATATGCACATTTTCCTTTTTTTTATCTAAATAGTTTAGACTCATGTCTAAGAGTATTAATAAAATTTTTGGATGATGATATTGAATTTTCAATTTTAGATATTTAGGCTTTAAATTCAAAGTATTATGATTTTATCTTAGATATTTTATTTTATACCAAAATACTTTAATCTTAGTTCTTAGATACTTATATTTTATATCCAAGACATTTTAATTCATTATTTTAGATATTTATATTTTATATCTAAAATACTTTGATTTTGATTCTTAGCTATTCATATTTTATACCTAAGGTATTTAGTTTTTTTGTTTTAGATATTTATATTTTGTATTTAAAATATTTTAAATTGATTCTTAAATATTACTTACTATAGCTAAAATATTTAATTTTTATTTTAGATACTTATATTTTGTATCTAAAATATTTTTATTTTTTTCATTTCTTAGATATTTACATTTTCATATCTAAGATATTTGACTTTATTTTAGATATTTATATTTTGTATCTAAATATTTTGATTTTAGCTTCTTAGATATTTATATTTTCATATCTAAGATGTTTGATTTGATTTTAGATACTTATATTTTATATCTAAAATATTTTGATTTTGACTTCTTAGATATTTATATTTTTACATCTAAGATGTTTGATTTTATCTTAGATAATTATATGTTGCACCTAAATGTTTTGATTTTTAATTTCTTAGATATTTATGTTTTTACATCTAAGATGCTTGATTTTATTTTAGATACTTATATTTTGTATGTAAAATGTATTGATTTTGACTTCTTAGATGTTTATACTTTTTATATCTAAGATGTTTAATTTTCTTTTCTTATTTTAGATATTTGTATCTTTATATCTAAAGTATTTTGATTTTTTTTCTTATTTATTTTAGATGTTTAAATTTTCGTTTAGAATATTTTTACCTTCCCAAAGTATTTGATTAATATTAATTTTTACAAAAAGGGGTGAAACATAAGTTTAGTATGATGAAGAAGACCAGAGTTGTTCCCTTGTATATTATTTTATTATTATATTTTATTTTTGCAAAAGGTAACCGACCGGTTTGACCGAGTCTGTGCGTTGGTCAGACCAATTTCTTTTTGCATTCGGTCTGACCGAGGAATCGCCCTAGTCAGATCGATTTTAATTTCGGTTTTTTGCTTGATACAGTCCGATGACACATATGTTTCGGTTAGACCTTTCTCTTTGTTTCTTTTTATTTCCTTTTTTAAAAAAAATAAAAATAACTTAAGATGCTTAATTATTTTTCACCTTAAGCATTTTGATTTTTTCCTTGTGGCTATTTTCAAAAGAAGAAATTTCTCCAAAAGAAAGTAGATTCACGTTACCTATCTTGTAAAAGCTGAAGTTTGAGACAAAGGGGTAGATATTTCTAATAAGTCTAAAAATAAGGGAGAGGTTAGACTGGAGTCAGATTTATTAAGGAAAATACTAAGCCCTTTATTCTTAAGATAGCTAGGTGGCTTTGATAATCAGAAGATCACACTAAAGGGGCTTTGTCCCATGATATATATTATTAAGAAGGCTCCACTAGAGTTTCCCTTCAGGAGCTGAGGAAAAACCTCTTAAATTAAGGATCTTTAGACTACCGAATTTTTTTTGTTTACAAACACAATTTCAATCTACCGGATGATATTTGAGTTTGCCACAATTTTTGAAATTTTTTTTTTGAGTCTATCAATACACTTTTCAACTTTACAAGAAAAGGGAGGGGGAGTTCAGATAAAGTTGAACATCGAGTTGAGCAAAGTGAATTTTCAAGAAAGAATATTCTTCTCCACTGTTTTGTATACGCTCTTCGAGGGTTGGGTTACCTAAACTATTCTCTTGTTCACTCTTCTCCTCTTCCTCATCGTGATTCTAACCATTAAAAGAGAAAACTATTTCCTTGTTTAGGGAAAGGCTATTTCTATTAAATGGTTTTATTTAATTCCAACAAAGGCATGTTTTTGATATAATTAATTACCTTTGTAGTTCAAGACGGTACTATGGATGAAACGAAAGATTATGTAGAAAAAATAAGATATGCATTGTCTTATGTTGCTAATTCAAGAAGAAGGTAAAAAAATTTGATTATATTTATGATTCTTTTAGTTTGCATTGTAAAGTATTTAATATAGATGTACATTATAGATAGAATTTTTTTATTATAAATTATCGATAATTTATTATTATAATTTTAAAATAACTAAAACAAGTGGAGAATATATATGATAATTTTGATATTGTTAATTGCTTTTGTAAATTTTGGAAAGAATAAAATATCACGCAAAAGAGCAGAAAACATTGTGGACACTCACCTTCATGCTTAATCTTGTATTGCTTGCTTATAAATGCAGATGTTATGAATCTCTTGGTCTTCTCGTGTTCGTAAACATGCATGATTTACTTTTATTTTTCCCTACTCTTATTTATTAACGTCATGAATCGTACAATTCATCGACATTGTAAATTACACGACTAAATTTAATATATATATCATTCTAAATAAACATAATTAAAAAATACGATAAGCATCTACAGCAAAAAAAATATTATCTCTTTTTTGAAATCATTTTTAATGCAACTTTGAAATTGTTTACAGCCTTTTCTTCGAAACAAGCTAGCATCATGCCAATCCATTGTATTGATTCGTACAATCTATTAAGTCACGTATTCATGCTGATATCGAATATTCATATAGATACCATAAGATAACACAAATAAGAATTAACTTTGTTTTATTATTTAAAATTGGATTACAACAAATATATATACTTTTACTTCATTAAAGTTCACACATGGCAAAAAATTTAAAAAAAAACATAAGAAAGAAAAAATACATGATAAAGGAGAATTTACGTTTTTACAGAAATAAAAGGAAAAGGTAATTGCTTCCAATTAACTTATTTCAATATTCATATTTGTAAAAATATTCATCCAATCGTTTGTTAAGGGTGATGACAAGTAAGCTCTTGATCTTTTTAACACACGTTAAAAATTTTAAAATATCTACTTTTAATTTAAATATTCTTTATTTAATATATTTTTGCTAATACTAAAAGTTTATTTACATATTATAGAAGAAACTCATATGGTTAATAGATCTCTAACCATAGAAGATAAAATAGAAAATGTTGTGCTCTAAAATAACAATCGCCGCAAAATTCAAAAGGAGTAACACTTTTTCGTTCTTTTATATAATGAAATTTGAAAGATATTTCCTCTAATTTTGTAAGGCTAAAATACTTATAACAAGTTTAACAAAATAAAGTAAACACAAAAGAAACCAAACCATAATTTACACAATTCAATTTAGCTCCAAAACAAACCAAATATATGCGTAAGTACAACTGACATAGATGCATGTACATATATTCAGTGATAAACAAAAGTCTAAAAGTCGACTAAATATCTCAGTCATATTACATATGGCTCAATGACAGGGTCTAAGAGTCAATTAAACATTTCAATCATAGCCTTATTATAGTTAACCGCATATACATGTATTTTCCTCAATAACTACGTTATGACAATAACAACCGAAAGCTAGGGTTAAATATCGAAGCCTAACAATCAACCAAACAATCCATCCATTCATAACCTTGTTATTGTCCACATATACAGATATATATCAGCATACAAATGCATTTCAACAATCATATTAACATATAAATGCATTTCAACTTGCACATCAACATACATAAGGAAGGTATAATCTACATCTGGGGAGGGCGTACAACATTTAACCCCCCATGTCTATATTAACACGAAAATCATGCTATAATCACTCAATAATGATATGTTTAAGGATGAAAGTAGAAAAATACAAACCTAAGAGCCCAAATCTGAACTCCTCGTTCTTCTCTCTTTCCCTCTCGCACAGTAGCACGCCGAACAGAGCTCTTCCTCTTCTACCTGCAAGCAAGCGACAACCCCTCTTGTGCACAGGCACTACGGCACCTTCGCGGGACCCCTTTCTCTCCTCCGTCGCGCATTCGGATATGGACGGACGGACACAGAGCTCCTCTCCTCGCGCGGGCCACCGGCAGCAACCTTTCTTGCGCTCATTACCGCCCGATGGTTCCACCTGCAGCAACGCCTCTTCCGCTCTCCCTCGTCTCCACACGGTCAGACGAAACCGAGCCCTAAACTATTTCCCTTGAGTAAATTTCTCTCTCCCCGATTTTGTTCCTATCGGTACTTTTTTTTTTTTTTTTTTACATATATGGTCAAAGGAAATGTCATACTTTAGTTTTTTTATTAATTTATTGTATCAAATTTATTTATATTAATATATTTATTTCGTAAATATTCATATTAATAATACTCAAGAGGAATCTGCAATGCTCCCCTCCCCAGCTTATCTACTTCTGCTCTTCAAGACCTAAAATATTCTTAAACCTTAACTACGGGTCTGTAATATTTCTGTTGCTAGCTAGCTGGTGGATCTTGATTGATTGAAGACAATACTCCTTCCCATGGTAGACCCAACCACATGGTCTTGGAAGGTCGACAACGTTCTTGGATAGTTGCATTTCACCAGATCAGGAAGAGAAGAAGACATGGGGTCTCATGCTGGTCACTTGTCACCGAGGCCCTAGCTAGAAACACCCAAAATTGAGAAGCAACCTGAGTTGGTCCCAACCCTTTTCCATCCGTTTCTGTTTCTGTCATTGGGGCCTTCGTCTCCTCTCTGCACCACTGCTCCACCCATGATCTATATATGTCACCATTGATGTCCACTTCTGGCACCAACGTTCAACCAGAGTTTCTCCTTCTTCTCTATCTCCAGTGCCATGTACTGGAGCTGGAAGAAGACCACAGAGCATGTGAT
Organism: Cymodocea nodosa; assembly: GCA_036874045.1. Lineage (NCBI taxonomy): Eukaryota > Viridiplantae > Streptophyta > Magnoliopsida > Alismatales > Cymodoceaceae > Cymodocea > Cymodocea nodosa. The sequence continues at coordinate 18,590,145 of CM072339.1, read as the reverse complement.
GAAGCTCTACATGGAGACCTTCAATGACTGGACCACTGAAGCCAAGGAAACCTCACTCGTTTAATCATACAATTAAGGATCCATTATTTTTGTCACAACCATCAACCATCGTGCTCGCCTTTAGTTGTGCTCCACCCTTGCTAGCTTACCCCCTTCATCCCTACCAACTCTACAAATGGTAGCCCCTCCAAGTCTTCTTGTTGATTCCTTGTTGCTTTGTCCTTAGGGTTTTTTTTAGTGAAGGAGGATTATGGAGAAGAAGGCGCTTAAGGAGGAAGCACATGCAAAATATAAAATTAAAAAAAATCGAAAGAAAAAGAGTTGCTTTGTCAAAATGGAGTTTATTCTTCACGAGACAAGTCTCTCGATCGATATTGGGCAATTGACATTGCTTTGTCACTACTTTGGCTGGTTAGATGGTGACTGTATTTTAATTTACAATAGCTTCTACTTGCAAGTCGCTTTTTCCTATCTGTATTGGTCAGTGCTCTTTTGTTTGAACTTGTTGAATACTTGACATAGTATTGTTGACCTAGTCAACTTAAAGTTGTGTGCCTAAGTCAAGTCGATTAGAGTATGTGCCAACCTGTCGTGCGGAAGAAAGTTTGACTAATGCTTTTTTGCTTGCATATCAATATTGCCTGCCTATTATTATTGTCGTTGTTGTTGTTGCTTTTCCTATAAGTACTATTACAATTCTCATCTATTTATTGGCTACCATAGTTTACTATGTTTAAGTTTATTGTTATTAAGTCTATTACTAGTTAGATGTTTCAACTTGTAGAAAAGTGTTGTGTATATGCATGTTGTATGTTGTATATTAGTTTAGTCCTATATTATTTGTCTTGTATTAGTATTCTTTATGTAATCTTTGCATGTAAAAGTCTTTATATTTACCAATGACATCAATCTACTTCCATCATTTCTTGCTTACACATCATATACATAAAAAAACAAATCGCATCAAGAATATCATGGCGCATGCAAGCCACAACTGCGCTTATAAATGGAACCTATCCATCCGTCTCTCACGGGTAAAACCCTTATCATATATATATAGGAACAACAACCTTATAAGGATTGCCTCACTTCCGCAATGCTTCGGCTTTTTTTTTATTCTTGCAAGAGAATCAATCATTTCATCGTCCTTCTTTGTTTCGGACAAACACATGCAATTGGTTCATCCATCCGTTTCTAAAGCTGCTAGAGATAGTTTAATCAAAGGGTAGGTAAAGGAGAAGAGAAGAAGACGAAGACACACAAGACCAAGAGCCCCTACTCATCATGTTACCTCCACATGCACCCAAGAGCTCGTGAGCTCGTTCTGAAGCAGCTGACTAACACTTGTTGATTGGCTCCATGCTTGTCGTGCATGTCCACGTGTAGTGCACGCGCAATAGAACGCCAATGGTCGGGTCCATGGCTCCAATAATTCCACAGCGATACTTGCATAGTATCTCTTGAGTTTTGAATGCTTTATAACTATAAAAAATATCGTCGGAGAATAATATTGGTAACCATTCACGTTGTTGAGACATGGCGGCACATGCAGACGTCGCTTGCAACCCTTCCCATGCATAGTCCCATGTTAGGGGCAAAACGTTGAAGGTTTTGTTCGTTTTATGTTACATTTAACGTACATGATCCATATATATAATAACCATTTTACATTTTCATAAAGGTGGTTCACATGGACATGAGATAGTGTTACTTCAACCGTTGTTCTTTTTGTGTGAGCCTGTATATATATACCTTGTATATATATAATTTATGTGGCTTAACTTAATTAATCAATGAGAGGGAGGGATGTACAAGTTAATGTGTGGACATGTGACATGAGTCAGACTTAATTGGAAGTGAAGAATGAAACAATCACAAGGTGAGCCAAAACAAAGGGGAGGACGGTGCAATAGTTTATTCAACAATTAAATAGCCTTTTTTCATGTTAAATATTTCATCTTAAGATTAATTAGTAATAATTAAATAAAGAAGCTTATCTATCATATATTAGGTCAAGTCACGTTCCAACACTCGTCGATATAAAAACTTTTAACGCTTTTCTTTGCTTGTAATTTATTTTAAACCTACAAGTACTTTACAAGTAAATGTATGTAAATTGATTTTAATACCATGAAAAATTTTAACTTAAAATCAACAGATAATAAATAAAGAAGTTTTAGTTCAATTCCTATACCAACCGATGTATACAACCATTCCGATAATATTTAAGACGTGAACTAAGCCAAATACTTGTTGATAAAGTAATTAGGATTTAAAAAAGAAAGCTTGTCCACGGCAAGAATCCGAACCGAAACCAATCAGAATCCGATCATGTCTACTTAAACTCCATCTCAGGGTGCTGTTTGTTTGTTGGTGATGTTTGTTTAAAAAGGAATAATTCATGAAATGGAATAAGTGAAGACTAAAACTGCAATACTCTGCTTTCGATTCCAATCCTCGGTTTCCTCTAGGAATCTGCTTGGGTAGGACAAACCCAACAAAAAAATAAAAAAATGTAGATATATATATATATATAAATGATGGTCCAAGCGACCGGCCGGTCCACGATGGTTGTTACGGTTCACGACGGCGGTCCGGCCGAGAACCGACATCTGCTGTTCGGGAAAAGACAATACGAATGCCGTAACTATTTACGGACTCATATAAAATTATAATAATCTCGTCAAGAAAAAGAGGGAGATGGAAATTTCATGCATGGTTCGGGTGCTCAATTATATATTCACCTAATATGACATGCATGGTCGCTGGAAATTAATGGGTGGCACAGGAGTACAGAGGTAAATAATGTTTGGTGCTTGGTGATCGATCCCCCGGTTCACCTGCGTTGGTTGGTGCATGACCGCCCATGACTTCCCAGGCTTGTTGAGAATGGAGGGCTCCCTTGCATGACATCAGAAGATACGGCAGTTGGATCGGATGGGTCCGATCGTCATCAAGTGGACGGGACAGTTACATGTGTGGTTCCCCACAACAAGGACATTGTTGGCCTCGTGTTCCTCCTGCTCATTCAGTGTTCCAAAGTAATGGTCGATTGGGAGTGGTAATTGTTGAGTACCCAATCGATCACTCGTCAACTATAAAAGGGTGGTCACGTACACCTTCCTTCCTCCATCAAAACCCAACTAAGCATATATACTTCCATCCAACTCGGTCGATCTTGGTTTACTGATCAGGCATATGCAGAGGTACAGAGGTGTTCGGCAAAGGCACTGGGGCTCATGGGTCTCGGAAATCAGACACCCACTTCTGTAATTAACCACGCCTCTCTCTCTCTCTCTCTTCTTGTACACAAGATTATAATTTGAAACATAACTGGCGTCAGGATATGTGCAAGATTGTATGTTGATCATTTGCGTCGATCTCGTGTTGTTGCAGGAAGACGAGGGTGTGGTTGGGCACGTTCGACACGGCGGAGGACGCGGCCCGAGCCTACGACGAGGCGGCCCGATGGATGTGCGGGCCTTCGGCGAAGACCAACTTCCCCTACGACCCCAAGACCTCGCCGAACCCGACGGTCCTGTCGCCGGGCCTGCTGGCCAAGCTGGAGAGGTGCTGCGCGACCGCCTCCCCCGTCGGCCAAGCCGGGAAGAAGGGGTCGACAGAGGAGCAGGTGGTCAGCGGCCAGTTGGACGACGAGTACATCGAGGAGATGATCGAGGAGATGAGGTATCACGGGTCCGTCGAGATTTGCCCTTCTGCTCCCTCTTCTTCTTCCTCTTGAACGCTGGCTCGCTCCATGAACATTGGACGACTATTCTGTTTATATTCTCTGTCTAAGACTTAATTATGTACCATTACTTGTAATTGATCTCCATATTTACAGATTTCAGTAGATATACGTAGAACTTATTAAATCAGATATTGAATAGATGATCTAACATTATTAATTTTCCCACCAAAGTTTTAAAAAGGATATGTAGTACGTCCTTACTTAAACAGGACGAAAGGAAATATATTTAAATATACAAGTAAAAACAATACCAGTTTGAAAAAATAAAAAATGATAATCGTTAAGAATCTTGAGACCACTGTTGAAACCTCACATACATATGACTTGCATAACATTTTGTCGAAGGATACAAATTGCAACCACAAACGTCAAACTATATTAGCGCTACAAGAATCCTAAATGGACTATAAGATATGTTCTTTAATTAATTAAGATAACGAAAACAATTTTGTTTTCCTCCCATTGTTAGGTACAACCTCCTCTCTTTGGTTATTATGATGCTGTCTTCAATCATTAATTCGTATCAATCCATCAACTTAATCGAAACCCCAAACTAATTAAATTATACCATTAATCAAATTATACGTTACCAGGATTTTGAAAATTTACAATGATTAATGGCTCAAAATATCTTCTCCAAACGCCCAGCTCCTCCTCATCCTTTTCTTGATTTCCTTCCTCCCACATTCTTCTCTAATGCCTCCTCCTCCTCCAAAATACTATGGATATCGTTGCAATGGTGACTCACCTAGTGATGATACTAAAGATGGAGCTTGAACTTAGAATAAATAAATGATATCACATTGGAAAATAAGTTGTGTGAGAAGAAAGAAAATGAAGATGACATTGGTCCATCGGAGAATATGAGAGGGAAGTGGAGGAGGAAGATCGATTTAAATTTGAACAAGGCTTAATTTTAATTTAATAGAGAAACATTCAAGACAGCTAGCAAGATATAATTTAAACCAAAGTGTCGCCCCCAATTCTTTATGCGCTAGAATGCATCACAAATGAGTGATCAATAAAATTTGAGTAAAGAAAATACAACGAATTAATAAAAGGTTCACAAGATATTACAATTACAACTACAATTACAAAGATAAGAATTAGCAAGTGCAACAACAACGTTAAGGTAAGCTATACTGAAAAATAAGAAGAGATGGAGAGGTGAAGAAGGAGAAAGATAGATCTGGAAGAACAGAGTACAAGTTGTAAGAAGATAGTGGGTAACCCAATTTCAATATCCTACATTGAACAGAAACCAATACACAGGTATTTATATATAAAGGCTTACAACGAAAGAATAGACGTCACTGTCAAAAAATGTAAGAACGAAAGAATTACAATACATCAATAATTACAATGAGTTTCAATATCCCTTCTTAAGTTGATTGAGGGGGAGCCATAGATAGCTTGTTGCAAAAGAGGTCAAAAAAGTCTGAACTGACTAGTTTTGTCAACGGACCAACCAATTGATCATATGTCTTGATAAACTGAATTATAAAATCTCCTTTTGAACATATGTTCTCTAATAAAATGAATATCAATCTCCATGTGTTTAATGTGATTGTGTTGAATGGAATTTGCTACAAGCTAAACAGTACTTCGATTATCACACCAAATTTTTGAGGTAGAAGAAATAATATGCAACTCTTCTAATAATATTTTTAAGCAGATAATTTCACAAGCAGCTAGAGCCAAAGCTCTATATTTGACTTTAGCATTTGATCTAGAGACCAACTTCTATTTTCTTGAACTCCATGAAAAACACAATATCCAAAGTGAGACCTATAATCTTCAATATCTCCACCCCAATCTGAGTCACTAAAAGCTTGCAGTTGTCTTGATGAAGATTTGTAATACAATAGCCTATGATTTAATGTGTTCTTCTAATATCAGAGAATCCTTTTTGTTGTTTTGAAATGCTCATCCATTGGAACTGATAAGAATTGGCAAACTTTATTTACAAAAAAAGCAATGTCAGGTCTTGTGATACGTAAGTATTGTAAGGCCCCAACAAGACTTTAGTATTTAATAGGATTTTTGGGAGGGTTGTTTGTATTTCTGGTGAGCTTGGTTCTACTTGTCATAAGAATTTGGCATGATTTTGCTGCATTAAGTTTAAATTTTCGTAACACATCAATAATATACTTTGTTTGACTCAAGTGAAGAGTGTTTCCTGTTCTTCTAGCTTGCAACCCAAGAAAATAATCAAGATTTCCCAAATCTCGTATAGTAAAAGCACTAGACATGAGATTGATAACATCTTTAACACTTTGATCACAGGACCTTACCACTATTATGTCATCTGCATACATTAAAATATATGTAATCACATTGCCCATTTTCTTGATGAATAAACTAGAATCACATCTGGAATTAATAAATCACTACTACAGTAAAAAGGGTTTTAATTGTGTGAACCAAGCTCTAGGAGCTTGTTTTAGCCCATATAATGCCTTTTGAAGTTTGCACACATGATTTGGATGCTCCTTATCAATAAATCCTTGAGGTTGATTCATATAAATTTCTTCATGTATATCTCCATGTAAAAAAACATTTGAGACATCTAATTGTCTCATAGTCCATCTATTATTATGAGCATGAGATAGAACCAATATAATTGTAACAGGTTTAATTAGGGTTACCATATAATCCATCCTGTATTATTGAAAAAAACCTTAGGCTACCAACCTTGCTTTAAATCTTTCAATTGTTCTATCTGATTTTTCTTTTATACAAAAAATCCCTTTACTTCCTACAATGTTGGCTCCTTTAGGAAGTGGAACCAAATTCCAAGTTTTATTATGCATTAAGGCTTTATATTCATCTTCCATTTTGGATCACACATAGCTTGACTTGCATTGGCAGGTATCAAAGAGAATTAGAAACATTTAATGCATATTTAGCATTGGGTTTAAAGATACCTCTCGTTACTCTAGTGATGTCTTGTTGGAATATTTTCAACTTCAGTTTCAATATTTGCAACTCCTAAAGATTCACTTTCCTCTGAAATAACAAATGTATTATTGGAAACATCCTTTGACATCAAGTCTTCCACATTGATATTGGATGTATTTATTAGATCCTTTGAAGTAGACTCTTCTAACCGAAATTTCTAAATATTCTCAAGATAAGGAATAATAATGGTAGGTGGGTAGCCATTTTTTTCTATAGTTGAAGAGTGGTGATTAAATCGAGCATTTAATGAGAAATCATCCTTGTTAAATTAAACATCCCTTGAAAAGATGCGATTAAATTCAAGAGAATAGCATAAGTAACCCTTATGTTTAGAAGTATAACCAATGAATATGCATGGAGAAGTGCGATAATCGAACTTGTTGCTATTGTAAGGTCGCAAGTTTGGAAAACACTTGCAACCAAACACCTTGAGAAAACCATAGTCTGGAACATTATTGAACAAAGCTTGCAATGGGCTTATATTATCCAAAACATCAATTGACACCCTGTTTATTAGATAAACTACAGTGGAAAATGCCTCTAGCCAAAAAGATCTTAAGAAATTCACATGGGCAAGTAAAGTTAAACTGATATCTACAATATGCCTATGCTTCCTTTCTACATTACCATTTTGTTCATGTGTATAAGGGCGAAAATCTGTGTTGAATTCCATTTTGTAGAAGAAAATTCTTAAACGCAATAAACTCTCTCCCATTATCACTATGCAATGCCTTAATACTCTTTTCCATTTTCTTTTCTATATGATTTTTGAAATTGACAAACACATCAAGGGCCTTAGACTTTGTAGTTAAAGGAAAAATCTATGCATATTTTGTTGCAACATCAATAAAGTGTATGTAATAGCGAAATCCTTGTTTAGAGATGATAGGGTTAGGACATCATAAATCAGTGTAAACAAGTGCCAATGGTTTTGTCACAATAGTTTCACTATTCTTGAAAAACAATTTATGAACCTTGCCAAAATAGCATGAGTTGCAAAAACTGAAGGCATTTTTCTCACTAACAGAAAGTTTATTTACATTAATCATGGATAAGGTTCTCTGTTGATTGGGATGTCCCAATCTATAATGCAATTTATCAATTGAAGTGCGCATAACAAGGTGATGAGCTTGAGGAATCATTTGATTTCCAGAATCTTGAGCATGTAAAGTGTAGAGAGCACCATCAATTCATCCCCATCTGATTGACACTCCAGTTTGTCGATCTTTTATGCAAAAACTTGTGTTATTAAACTCAATATTTATTTTATTGTCATTGCAAAATTGATAGATTAAAAGTAAATTTTTCTAAATATAAGAGACAACTAAAACCTTGTTAAGCTTGACTTTACCCATGTCTATAGAGATTGTAGCACTTCTAGTTTGAGTTATTGCCAATTGATTGCCATTTTCAATAGCCAAAGTATCAAATCCTGCATAAGGGGTGCTAATGGACAAATTAGACAGCTCATTAGTAACATGGTGCATAGCACCAAAATGAGAATACCATAAATTATTTTTCAAAATAATTTCTCTCCTATAAGCTATGTTAGCATTTGCATTAGCAATAGGAGCGTGTGTAGGTGCAAAGTTTTGTAAATTCAATCGTTTAAAACAATTTATCGTAGAGTGGCTAGGTTTACTGCAAATCTAGCACTGAACTCTATTTCCATTTTTTTTATTTCCTCTTCCTCCATTTGACTAGTTTGTTCCTTCTCTTCCTCCTTTAGAATTGTTATTTCTGTTGTTGTTTATAGCCATATTACCATTGGGGGTAGAGTTTGGTAGAGTTTATTGAGTATCAATTCATTCTCACTTTATGATTCAATAGCATTGATTGCAAATCTGCAAGAGAAACAATACTAGGCCGTGTTGTAATGCTTGTAACAAAAGACTTGTATTCCTGTCTTAACCCACCGAGAATGTAGAGAGCCAATTCTTCATCAATTAAAGAAGATCCAAAAATCACCAAAGTTTTAGCAAGAGAGGTGGCATGAGTAAGGTAATCTATCATAGGCAGATTCCCTTTGCACATATTTTGAAGCTTGAATCACATTTGCATCAATCAAGCTTGAAATTTGGATGCGTATAAACACTCTAGGGTGCACCAAACATCAACAATAGAGGATTTATTTGCTACCTGAGGTAAAACTGATGGTGATAGAGAGTAGAAAATCCAACTCATGATTAGTTGATCTTTTTGCTTCTAGGTTGCAGCAGGACTAGAAGAATTTGAGTTATCCAAGCCCTCCTTCAAACAAGGAAGGCTGCCATCGACATAGTTGAGCAATCCATAACCTTATAGCAGCACTAGAAATGAGGCCCTTCAGATGATGTAGTTGCTCATGTCTAATTTATTTTGGACAAAGTTCTAGATGTTAATTGTCGAGGGTAGATGCATGGCAGTAATTGCAAAGGTTGTCGATGAAGAAGAGAGGTTCGATGCAGTTGACATCACAAGAAAGATAAACAACTCTAATATCAAGTGAACAATAAGAAGAGATGGAGAGGTGAAGAAGGAGAAAGACAGACATGGAAAAATAGAGCACATGTTGTAAGAAGATGGTGGGTAACCTGATTTCAATATCCTACAATGAACAAAAACCAATACAGTAGTATTTATACAGAAAGACATGGTGTCTAGAATCTTCTTGAAACCCACAACGAAAGGACAAGTATCACCACCAAAAAATGCAAGAATGAAAGAATTACAACGCATCAATAATTGCAATTAGTTTCAATATCTATGAACTAGTGTAACAATACTACTAAGACAATTACACAGATCATTAGAGTTGTTAATCACAGCATAGCTTGATCCACATGATATTTAGGTACTATTCATGTAAAATCATGTTATACCAAAGGTGAATAGAGGTGGCTCATTTGTGTTGTGTCAATAAACAACAGATTAACATAATTTGACCATATTGAATCATGTTAAATCATATTTTTAATATATTGAATTACGGAGTTGATATGTTGAATCTAATTTTATTCTGATTTTAGTATGATACTAAAATCATAAATTTCTTTGATTTGATATACCAATTTTTCAATCAATATATTGAACTTGATTTTTATCATATTATTTCTATAAATAATATTTAATTTTAAAAAAATCTAATCATATTATTTGACAAATATCTAAAAAATTATATCAACTTAGTCAATGACAAACCAAGTAAGTTAGATTCAGTTAACAATTCTACAAATCATATCACAAAAATCATAAGAATTAGATTTAAGGTAGAGATGTAAGTGGGCCAAATTGAATCGAGTTAGCATACAAAGTGAAAGTCTATACGAGTTGCAGGTCGGCCGATAAAAAATAAAAATTTTGCAAAATCAGCCCAACATGGTTTGTAAAAATTAAAAATTTTGTGAGACCAGTTCAACATGGCTTGTATGAACTAGGCTTAGGTTGACCCATGGGCTGACCTACAGGTTAGAGATCTATGGGCCAATTTTTAAAATTTTTTATGTATTTTTAATTTTTTTTAGTAAAATAAAAATAGATATATTAAATTTTTATATAATAAATCTAATTATGTAATTATATATTCTTTTTTTTCACACTCAAACATACATTTGAATTTTAGATTATAATTTTAAATATATCAAATTAAATTTAAGTATTATTAAATCACAGAACTTGAACACATCAACACACAAAAAAAATATTTCATTTATAAATATATCAACACGTCAAGTCATTAACACGTTAAAATACAAGTCCAAAAGTTAAAATACATTATTTTATTTATGAATTGAAATTACATTTACATTGTAACCTATTATGACATAAATATTACATCAAAGATTTTTACATTTGATTTATATAATTACATTGAAATATTTAAAATTTCAAATTTATCTACAAAATCATAGTGTTGTTGCTATCCATGAAAGCAAGTAAGTTCTTAGTCTTTAACATATATTAAAGCTTTTAGAATATCATTTTTTAACTTTACTCTTTTATCATCTAATATATTATCACTAATATTAAATATTTATTCACATGGTACAAAAGAAGTTGACATTGTTAATAATCTTTAAACATTAAAGATAAAATAAAAAATGTATCATTTTATTTTTTTCACCAATTAATTACATCAAAATCTAGAAAATTAAGATTTTTTCTTACTAAATAGTTATGATTAATATCATTAAAAGTAATTAATTCTTGCCTACTTGTTGAGTTAAAGTCATTATAATCATTAAAATATACACCAAAATCATAAATCGATGATAATGATGGTTATTCTAGTATATAATATGTATATTATGTTTATTGTGCTCTATATCTTATAGTATATAAATCAAACATGTTTAAATTTTTTTCTACATTTTCAATTGTTACATTAAGTTTTATATTTAAATAATTTTGTATTACAAGTATTAATTTTTTAATAACTATTTTACTCCTAGGATCTAGATAATTACTTAATGTATATAAAAGAAGTATATTATTTCAACAATTTAAATATTTTTCTTTCATTTTTAGAATTATAAGTGTGAAAAATAGATAATTATCACAATTATTAAAAACTTTTGCAAAATTATATAAATGGTACATTGCATAAATAGAAGTAGAATAATATATTCTAAGTAAATATTTAGTTGCATTATAAAAATATTTTAAAAATTTAATAAAACAATTAACTATCGTAAAATCATTTTCTTCTAATAGTATTATACTATTATCAATTCTACTATTATAATAAGTTTTTATAACTTTTTTATAAGGTAAATAATTATTTAACATTAAATACAAAGAATTTCATCTACGAGAAACATACATTATAAATGTCTTATATGATAAATCAAAATAATTATATATATGATTGAATCCTTATTGACGTTTACTATTAGTTAAAATACAAGCTAATATGGTTCTAATATATTCAAAAAAAGGTTTTATTTTTTTAACATCTACTTGAACTATAAAATTAAATATATGACATACATCATTAGTGAAATAAAGTAAAAAAATTTGGTGGAGTTAATCCATTTTTAAACATAAAAATAATTATAGTATTATTAGATTCATTATTAAATGTAATATTACCTACTTTTTTTTTAATTCTATAAAATTTAAAAATTATGTAACAATAGAAAAAATATTTTGAACTTAATAATATTTTTTATAAAATTTAATCATTATTAATAAAATATGCAGTGACAACAATATATCATATTTTAATTCTACATTTCTAAATATTAGATGTACATGCTATAAAGACATCTATAGAACCTATTATATTAATTAGTAACTTTTTAAGTTTATAATATCTTGCCTAATTGTATTTCTATAAATAATTTTAAAATGTGGACAATAAGTTTGTGAAATATAATATTGAAAATATTGATTATAACCAAAATTAATTGACAAATTTTTAATAGCAATAATTTTAGTATCATTAATTTGTAATCTTATAATATTGTAATATTGATTTTTAATATTTATTTATTTATTTAAATAACTTATATTACCTGAAATTTTACAAGAAAAGTCTACAGGATGTTGTAGTAGACATTTTTTACTATAATGTCGTCTCTTATGTCTTTCACTTTTATTATAAATTTTAATCATGGAATTAATCTTCTTTTAGATTTAGTAACATTATACTCTAATTTCTATAGTTTGAGAGTATTGATTTATTGATTGAAATGTTGGAAAATTATCATCATTCTTGCTGAAGTTGAACTTATTGAGATTATGTATCAGTTTTACAAATAGAAGTTGAGAGTTTGAAAAATTTGAGAATTGAAATTTCAAATAAAATTGATAATTTTATATGCTTTGTAAAAGAGAAATAAAATATTAAATAAATTATGAAAAAAACTTTAACATCTTTCCTCTATTTATAAATAATTTTTTGATACCTTTTTCTCTTTCTCTCTTCTTCCTTTCCCTCTCTCTCTCTCTCTCTCTCTCTCTCTTTGAACGTTGCAACGTTCAAACAATTAAATGTTGCAAAATACACTGTTCGACTCGTGAGTTGGTCTACAATGGATTTACGAATTGAAAAATTGAGAATTATTAGCTTAGCCTAATTCTTTTTTTTTTTTGACCAAATTAGGTTAGGTCAACATTTTATAGGTCAAACCAGGCTAACCTATGTCGATCTAGTTTATTTGACATGTATAATGTATGGTATAAATTATGTATGTAAATCATATCACATTAAATAACCATGACACAAATTAGATAAAAATCATGAGATAATTATTGCATATACTACTATAAGTTTGTTTATACATATTTTTCGATGAAAAATAAAATAATGGAAAATGATGGAAATGATAAGGTACATAGAATATGATAGAAAATATAAGGTCATTTGTAGATTAGAGGAAATGATCGAAAAACAAAAAATGAGATATTTATGCAATTAACAAAAAATATATTATTTAGTAAATTTTAAAATATTAAATAATGAATTAAAATAATAAATTGACAAAAATTACTACTAACTTGATAAAAATGATAAGAAATTAAAATTTTAATCATTTAAAAAATATTACATTTGAAAAGTAATATTTTAAATATTATAGTATATATTAATATTTCATTATAATCAAATTTTTTATTAAGTTGTGTTGGAATTAATGTTACTTATTTAACATATTATTAAGTTGTTGAATATCTTAATATATTATTTATTCTTATAACATTAATGTTATTATATTTTAATGTATTATAATCTAGTATCATTTTTCAACATTATTTTTTATTTTAATCTATTATAATTATAATATGTTGTTATTTATTTATTATTATAATTATACTTCTTGATATCATGTTAATGTTATTATTTTAATATATTATAATTATAATATGTTATTTATTATTTTAATTGTAATTATTATATTTTAATTTATTATAATTATATATTATTTATTATATTATAAGTCTATATTATTTTCAAATGAGTGAAATAGAAAACGATGAAAAATATTTTCTTTAACATAAAAGAAAGTAATGGAAAATTATTTCTTCTCGTTTCTATCATTACAAATACAAAAAATAACAATTTTTTTTTTTCATCATTTATTTTCCTTCAATTTCCCGTTATTTCCCAAAATAAAGAATTTTTTTTAAATGTTAAGGTACCCTGAATACATCTCTCACGGGATAACTCTTACTTGAAAACAATAATCTAAACTCATCTTCAAGAAGGATCCGTAGAAAGATTAGCTCCGACGGGTAGAGTTTTCTTTTTCTTTTTATTTATTTTTTGACTAAAATTTATATATTTTTTAGATAATGATTGGATAACCATATTACCTGATTTAAATCTAATTAATTTTCTCCTCTACCTAACACCTAGAAAGTGAGAAAACAGCACCTATCTATTATAGTTGGGATTTTTGCTTAGATATTCTTGAAAAAAGTAAAAAATATTTCGTACGTCCTTTGAATTACGATATTATCTTATATGCCATTTAAAAGTTAAAAAATCATAGCTACGATGCACTTAGAACATGTTTGATTATCCATAATTTGAATATAATATAATGTAATTAAATTACGTTCCTTGTTGACGAGATTATAATATCTGAATTTTCATGATGATAAGTTTTAGAATTTGGTTGTAAGAAATTATGTTTATTGAGATATACATCACTCGAGTAACTGAATATAATTTCAAATGATAAAAATGATTCTCTGTATAATTTTCCACTTGACTTACATTTGATTACCAATTAAAGAATGTAATTTATTACGTAGTGTAATTTAATTATCCTACATCAAGATTATGTTAAACCTTATAATTAACTAAGAAACAACTATGGTAAGTGCAATAAAGCTATGATTTTATATTTTGAAATGCATCTAACATAATATCTTAATTAAAAAATACAGAAGCTATTTCTAACTTTCACAACGGTAATTTTTTGCTAATGTGATTTTTAAATGAAATATTATGATTAATTGAAATTTAAAAATTAATTGCGTTGATATTTTACAAATTCCCTTCACAACAGAACTTTCCATCCGATTCAAACGGCTTTCTCATTCTGGTGCTCTTCCCCCTTCCACTCTCCTTCACCTTCCAAAACCCTAGCCCTCCATGGACACTTCGTCCATCGCTCGAAAGACCTGGGAGCTGGAGAACAACATCACCCCCGTTTCCCCTTCCACAGATGTGGACTCAATCTACTACTACGACGAGGCTGCCCAGGCCAAGGTCCAGCTCGAGAAGCGGTGGACCCATGACCCGCACTTCTTCCGCAGGGTCAAGATCTCAGCCCTTGCCCTGCTGAAGATGGTCGCCCACGCCAGGTCTGGGGGAACGATCGAGATCATGGGGGTCATGCAGGGCAAGACCGACGGCGACACTTTCATTGTCATGGATGCCTTCGCCCTGCCCGTCGAGGGAACCGAGACTAGGGTCAATGCCCAGGCCGATGCATACGAGTATATGGTGGATTACTGCCAGACCAATAAGCAGGTTAGTTGTCCTTACCCTGCTGTTATCTCCTTTTTTTCAAAAAATTAATAATAATTGATGGAAAAAAAACATTTAAACGGCATTTAGACGCCCCTTTTCCCATTTTTTGAAAAAATGGTTTATCTTTAATTTATTATATTTGTTTCATTGATGAACAACTGCTGAATTTAGGAGAATGAAAACTCAGTTTTTTTTTGGCACTTTTGCACAATGTAAATGTACATCACATATAGATATATGGAATTTCACTGTGAAGAGGAATTAATAGATTTAGATTGGAGTATCTGTGGTATACTTGTATGACTGTATTTGACATTTCTGAATTCCTATACTTATATGTAAATTCTAGACAAAAAATTATCTAGCAAAGTTTTGTTTTCTGTTTTACTTTTTTCTAGCATAGGTAGTGAATTGATTGATGTCATCTATAGTGCCTATTCAACATAATCAATTTTTGCCGAACTTAGTAAGAAAGTAAGATTTACTATGAATAATACAAAGCAATGAACAATTGTAAACACTAAAATTTTAGTGAAATCCTTTGATACCCATGATCTTTTCTCACAAAGAAATATTTATCGATTGGTAATTATATATAATTATAGTTTCTAAACAGTGTTGTAAATAAAAGTTCATTTATATTTTTTTAAAATGATTTTTCCTTCTCAAACAACTTTTTTTCTAAAAAATGGCTAGCTGTATGGATTTCTTTGAACCTCTGCATAGAATTTTTTTTCACCATGTAAAAAGTTATATACTGATATTGAATGGTCGCTCATATGGTTAGAATAACCATGTTGGTTGCAGTTGAGCATTGAAACTAGGGCTTTGAATTGTTTCCAGCCATTCCAGTCATGTTATTCCCTTCTCCTAGCAAACGTCATTGGCTCCCCTTATATTTTCTTATGGTGGAATTTGCATGTCAATGTTCTATTTATAAGATTACCATGTGAGTTGGTGGTTTATTGCAGCCATTCATATATAGGGAAAAATGATGAATTACATTTATATCAAAATATAAGATGCTTATCTTTATTTATGTATACCATTACTAACTAAATCATTGAGGCAATGTCCATGGGTGCCTAGGTGATGCCTAATTGACATTTTTGCTCTTGTCAATTTTACTGGCTTTGATATATATATATATATATATATATATAAGCATAGTTAAATAATGAATATAACATTTAAAGTTAAATAAACATCAAATAGCCACTAACAATACAATAAACATCTATGGAATAATTATAAGTGCATAATATTAAATATAAAAACATAAATTTCTTAGTGGCATAAAGTGCATGAATTTCTAAATTAAGGTCATAATCCATGACAAAACAAAAAGGTCTAATGAAATAAAAGGAATCATCAAAGTTGTTCTCAAATTGAAATTTTCATAATCCATTGTGACACTACCCCATTAAATAGCCATTGATGATGTATTAAACATCCATGGAATAATTATAATTAAGCAACCATAAAGATAAAAACATAAATTTCCTAGTGGCATGAAGTCCATGAATTTCTAAGTTTAAGTTGTAATTCATATCAGACAAAGGGATCTAATGAAATAAAAGGAATCATCAAAGTTTTTTTCTCAAATTGAGATTTTCATTATCCATTATGACACCATCCCATGAAATCCATCAAAAATCATGGAGAAGGTCACCATGTCAAATAAAGTTTACCAAATGTGAACAAATCTAGTAAGAAACATGTGATTATGGTCCACTAAATACACTGATGATGTAATCAAATTGAATATCCTAAATTCGATGTTTAGAAATAAAATATAGACTAATTAGAAGATCATTCAAAGAATCAATTTTACCATTTAAGCTCACTTTTAGTTAATTGAGTGATATCCAAAAAAAGACTTAATTTCTTATGATCAAATTTCAAATGTTATAATCAGAAAAACTCATTGTAATTTAGTTAAGGAATGTAATTCAAGTACATTACATTACATGTACAATCAACCAAACATGTCCTTAGGGTATTTATATGAAGGGTCTAGTGACTTTTGAGTGTTGTGGGCTCACATTCACTTATTTCTCCTTTTACAACAACCAGAGTCATAATCCCATTATGTAGAGTTAGTCACATGAATCCTTTTCTTCCATATATTTCTATATTTCTATGGTCAAATCTTTAGTTAAATTACATAAATTTAAATATTTTTTACAATTCCTGACCAAGTAGTTTTAGATATTCTTTTGCTTCTTTTAATTTCTTCTATACTAATTAATTCTCCTCTTTTAATTAGTACATCCTTAACCTCCTAAAATATAGCCACAGCACCTAAGCTGATTTTTTTAGTCTTATCTTTAATGGGTGTAGCTCCTACTTTATTCCTAATAAAATCATTTTAACTTATTTTTTATGGTATTACCACTCATCCATTTAAGTATTCACATCTTAGCAACACCATGGTCATGCTTTACAAGAACATTATAAACCATAAAGTATGGTTAGGTTAGTAATAATTTTATGGAAAATTTCTTTTAATTTTAAGGGCATCCTTCTATTACATAATACTCTAGAAGCATTTCTCCACTTACATCCACTTGTTTCTCTTTTTGTTTCTTCTAAAGACAGTACAGAAGAAAGGAATGAAAATAAAAATTATAATGAAAATGCCAAAGGAAGCATTTTATTTGGAGGTTTGATGACTGATACTTAGGATCACTTTCAATGAAAAATCATTTTTTCCCTAAAAGCTATATTTCAGTTACTCTTTCGGCAAATTGTTTATTCAATGGTATAACAAAAGCTTATTGAGTTTAAAAAGATAATATTGTTAGGAACAACTTTTCATGGATTTTTTTTGTTAAGTTGCAAGTACTGTGAAATGCACCATTAGTTATATAAACTTAGTTGCAGCATTCTTTTTACAAAATTAACACATGAATCATTGTCTGATGTTTAGTTGTGTTGCTACTATGTTGTATTTAGACTGGGAGGCTGGAGAATCTTGTTGGTTGGTATCATTCTCATCCAGGCTATGGATGCTGGCTCTCGGGTATTGATGTATCAACTCAGATGCTCAATCAGCAGTATCAGGATCCCTTTTTTGCACTTGTGATTGATCCTACAAGGACAGTTTCAGCTGGAAAAGTAGAGATCGGTGCATTTAGGACTTACCCACAAGGATACAAAGCTCCAGATGAGCCCATGTCAGAGTATCAAACTATCCCACTTAATAAGATTGAAGACTTTGGGGTCCATTGCAAGCAGGTGACGTTCTCTAGTTGTATAATCTGTTTATTTTATTCTGTAAAATCTTATGGTGCTTGATGCAGTACTATGCTTTGGATATCACTTACTTCAAATCTTCACTGGACTGTCATCTTTTGGATCTGCTCTGGAACAAGTATTGGGTTAATACCCTTTCTTCTAGCCCTTTACTTGGAAACAAAGACTATGTTGCCGGGCAAATATCTGATTTAGGTGAGATATCAATATCTTTTGGCTATGATTTGAACGTCAGTTATTAAGGTAGGTGCGTAGGTGTCTGTATGCTATCTAGGCAACACCTAGGTGCCTAGATGTGGTATCCTCTTGCTTAGAAGAATGTTTCACCTTTTTTATTCTTTAATTGGATCCTGATTAAATTTGGTAATGAGGTTCTAGAATATTATTTGTGTTTAATGAGTTTTTCCCTTGAGAATATCAAATGCACATTATATGGATTGGAAATTAAACCATTTTCTTAAAAATGGGGGCTTAAACATATTTTTGAAAGAATGGTACAAATAAAAATGAAGAAATATAAATATATGTACAATTATACAAACTTCAAAATCATCAAAATAAGTAAATAAAATAAATTACAATTCAATAACATGTAATGCAATTTCAGAAAAATATTTTTATTATGTGTAATTGTTATTCAATAATTGTCATGCCTAGGTTCCATGGTGTGAACTAATCAAGCCTTGGCAACTTGCTTTGTCATGTCTTGATTGTGTGGATCTTTTATTAGTTCAATTTAATTAAATGTCTTTAGTATTTTTAAAATTTCCCCTTGCAAAAGAAACCTAAATATAAATTACTAGAATATTCATAATTATAGGTTGATGCACTACTAGAATATTCATAATTATTGAAATATGTAATTATATATATTAATGAAATATACATATTAGTACATTTATATCTCATATTTTGATGTTATCTTAGGATTATTTTTGTATTTGAATGGTATTTAGGAAGTAAAATAGCTAAAAGTATACATTTATTATTATATATATGTGTGTGTATATACACACACACATACACTCTTAAAAAATTAAATGTTTGATGGGTGTCTTGGCTTACCAGCTGGGCAGTTGGGTGTCTTAAAAACTCTGATAATAAATAATTATATTGGCAACATAAATAAGTATATAAAAAGTACAAATAAAGTTATAAGCCACAAAGTATCAGAGCAGTGAAATTATATCAATGGAAAAAACTTAGACGAAATCTAAAAAAATAAAAAAAATGACATTTAAATAGACAAAAAGGAAAAATAGGCCTTTTTCTCAAAAAAATGGGAAAAAACTGTCATCTAAATGACCATTTTTTCCAAACCATGTTTCTCCGTTTTCTCAAAACAGATTCGGATGAAAAACATTTAAATGGCATTTAAAGTTTAAATAGCTATTTTTTGTGCTATTGAGAACAATGAAAATGATTGAATATTTAATAATGCTGTAATTTCAACCCTAAAGAATCCATGTTTTAGGTTTCTTAATCCTTAACAAATATTGATGCTCATAGACATGGAAATAGAAGCATGTCTGAAAATAAAACATATATAAGCATATCTAAACAGGTCTATAATCAAGTCTCCAAATTTAAAAAAAAAAGATCAACTAATTTGAATGCCTAGGTGCCTACTTGCCAAGGCCAACCACCTTGGCACCTTAATAATCTTGATTTGAACATTCTATATATTTGTATGTTTAATCATTATCCATTATGATAATTTTCCATAGTTGTCCATTATGGTGTGTCTTTCATATACTGCCTTTTTTTTTCTCTAACATGTTCCCATTTTATTGACAGCGGAAAAGATAGAACAAGCAGAGAGTCAGATGGCCCATTCCCGTTTTGGATCTTTCCTCATCCCATCGCAGAGGAAAAAGGAAGTGAGTGTAGGCCTGTTTGTTTCTTAATTCATTTTGCTTCCATTGTGAATTCCTATACATTGGTATTGTAATTTTCATAGTTGACTTACCTGTATTGAACGTCAATTCTGATTTTATTACCTAGCATAATATTTATGTTGCATCTCTTGGTTTAACTTATCATGTTGCCTCGGTTGATGCTATCATATTTTTAATTTATTTTTTTGATAAACTAATCTTCTACACATAATGTGATGCTATCTGCATGGCCTTATTTTCTCCTCTTTCAACATTTCTTTTCCTCCGTTAGCTTTCTTTAGAGAATCCTTCACCTATAGAGTCTTGAACTTGGGACTAAGGCAATGCTTGGACAAGGTTTTTGAGAACTTCAACCGTATAAATTTTCAATTCTACACACAATTTAAGGTAAAGTAAAAATATTTCGATTGTATACTATTGTTGATAGTCTGTTTGGAACAATGTTATAAAAAAAAAGAAAACAAACATTATACAGATTAAAATTAAAACGTTTTTTAATGGGGATATAAAAAGGTGTATTTTGAAAAAATGATATAAATAAAAATGAATAAATATAAATATATTTACAAAGATACAGGTATTACAATCATCAAAATAATTGAATAAAGTATTTTAGGATAGCTTTACTAGATAAAGAAAGTTGGTCATGGAATGAAAATGTACAAAAAATAATAAAATGAAACAAAGAATACTATAAAACCTATCATAAATGTAAAAATGAGGAAAATTTAAAGAAGAATAAGCTAGACAAAAATGAATGCTAAGAAAATTAATAGTAAAATTATAAATAAGGACTATAAAGAATTATATGATAATTTGAATACCAAACAAAGAGAAAATAGATTATATAAATTACTTAAGGCTAGAGAAAGAAAATCTAGATATTTAAGTCAAGTAAAGCATGTTAAAGACGAGGATGGTAGAATTTTAGTAAAAGAAAATGAAATCAAAGATAGATGATGTAGATAATTTAGTAAATTTTTTGATGAATTTACCATAAGTTACATGCAAAATTTGGATAATAGTACAAAGGATATAAATTATTGTTATTTTAGAAGAATTAATAGTTTGAAGATAGAAAAGTTATTAAGAAAATGAAATATGGGAAAACTATTAGAATAGATGATATTCCTAGTGAAGTGTTGAATTATATGGGTAAATTAAGAATTAAATGGTTAACTAACTTTTTAATATAATTTTAAAGACAAAGAAGATGCCAAATAAATGAGAAAGAATTTTTCTATATCTATATTAAAGAATAAGGGAAACATGTAAAATTGTAATAATTATTGTGGTATCAAATTAATTACTCATACTATGAAATGTTAAGAGAATAATTGAACAAAGATTAAGACATAATAATTAAAATCACAAAAAATCAATTTTGGTTTATGTCGGATGGGTCAACAATGAAAGCTATTCATTTACTTAAACAAGTAGAAAATTTTAGAGTTAATTAAGAAAAAGGACTTTCATATAATGTTCATTGATTTAGAAAAAAACTTATCATAGAATACCTAAAAACCTATTCTAATGGGTTTTAAAAAGAAAAAGAGTATCAATTGGAATATGTTTGATATTATAAAAGACATGAAAAAACAATTACTAGTGTTAAAACTATAAAAGGAAAAACTAAAGATTTCCAATAAACAAGTTAACACCATGGGCCCTCTTTAAGTTCTTATCAGTTCATTTTAGTTATAGATGAAATAATTAAGAAAATTTGAAGAGAAATGCCTTTGTGTATGTTATTTGTCAATGATATAGTTTTTGTTGATAAAAGTATATGAAGTATTAGTTTTAAATTAAAATTATGGAAATACTTTAAAATCCAAAGGATTTAGATTGAATAAGTCAAAAACTGAATATATAGAATGCAAGTTTGATAAAAATAGAAATAATAATGAAGATATATACTGAAATGGTCACAAAATCCATAAAAGTAAAACTCTTAAATACTTAGAATTATGACAAGTAGTAATGATAAAAATACGAAGGATGTCACTCATAAGATTAAAATAAGATAGATGAGGTAGATAAATATTTCTATTAGAGTATTGTATGATGGGAGGATACCTTTAAAATTAAGAAGAAAATTTTATGCAACTTTCATTCACCTAATTTTATCTTATGGCTGAATATTGAGTTGAAAAGTATGAAAATATGCAAAAAGTTTGTATTTTTGAGATTCATATGCTTAAATGAATGATAATATTATGAAGGATAAACTAAAAAAATGATTTTATTGAGAATAAAACAGGAGTCACATTTATTGAAGATAACATAAAATCAACTTAGGTAATTTGATTATATCTTTAGGATATCAAGGAATGCATTAGTTAAGAGATGAGAATTAATTAATATAAAAGAAATTAAAAGAAGTAAACTTAAAATTAATTTCTTAGGAATTACAAAAAAAGGTTTAAATTTTTATAATTTAACAAAAGATTTGACATTAAATAGAAATGCTTAAAAAAAGGATTTATATAGTTGACCTCTTGTAATGGGATTATAATTCTTATCATTGTTGTTGTAGGTCAAAAATCGAATATATGGAATGTCAAATAAATAAAAATAGGAAGAATAATAATGATATATTCTAGTGTGCATGTCAAATGTAGGTGCATTTAAGTGTACAACACAAGAAAAGAAGTTAGACCTAGAGGCTCAAGGGAGGATGAGTTGTCAGACTTGAAATAAGGAAGACTAGGAGCTTAAGAGATAGTCGTGTACAATATCTTTTATTTGTATGTATAATGGAGATGAACTCTAAATAGATCTAGACTAAATAAGCTTAGTTCTAATAGATCGAGGTTTGACATCAATTAAGCGATATGATTGGTCACACTATTGTCTATCGACGACAAGATCGATGAATCATACATGAATGTGCACAACTCAAGCCAATAAAATGTATACATGTAGGAAAGAAAATCCTAAATAGAGGAGTTGGACCATCATGGGCCTTCAATAGGCCCAATGTTGTGTTGTCGAGGGTTGCAAATCTCACATCCATAGAATGGATAGACATTGCATCTCGTGGCTTGAGACCATAAGTTGGCCAATGTTGTGCACTAGCCAACCAAGGCACAACAATCGAGAGATTGATTAGCACAATAAACTCATGTCTAGCATAAAGCTTGTTTGAAGCTAAACAAGGCAAATGCACAACAAACATGTTGAAAATATCACAAATATAGGTGAATACTTGGTTTAGAGGAAATCGAGAAGCTTTAAGTGGAGTTTGGTGATGGAAGTGGTAGAGTTTGATGAGATGGGTGGAATCTGATGGTGGTTTTCAACAAAGGTCATGATGGTTCCGATGGACTTTCCATGGCATAGTGGGCAACATTTGTGGCGAAATGAGTGAATTTATCATTTAAAGTTCATTGGATCTTCTTATAAATTCCAGAGAACATTATGGAAGGCTTGGATGAAGCTCAAAACTTTCTAAGGACGAAAAAATGAGGAAAATTGGGTTGGATTGGTGCCTTGGAATGAAGGAAGCAACCTCCTTTTATAGTTGTGGAGGAGAGGGTTGTTTGTTAGAGAAGATCGAGTGATCAACAAGAAATTTGATGGAAGATTGTGCATGTTTTGCTAAGCAATTTGACATAACTTGGGGCTTTGCGAAAGCTTGGAATATGAGACTTGTTAGTGCTTTTAGATGATTGTTAGAGCATTGGTTGTCCAAAAATAGTTGACCTAGGGTCTCAACTAATGAGGAAGAAGGAAAATTTGATGATGAAATCCTAGCATAATAGTTAATCCTTCCTTATTTTTGTAAGATAACTACATTGGTGACCACTTTTCTAGTCTAACGAGCATGCACAAAGAACGTACAATGAAATGATAAGCAAGTTTACAGAAAATTGGTGATCTGTAAAGAGCATTTGGCAAACTGTATGATTGACAACTCCTTTTTTTAATTATTTAAGGACATGTATTATAGCATTGTTGAGTTTGCAAGGTCATAAGGAGATGTCGTGGTACATTTCCAATGAACTTTGTGGAATATCTATAGATGGAGGCAACCACTAGTGGGTAGGGACAGAGACTAGGTAGGGAGAAAGACTGGATGCGAGGAAGATGACTTGCACAATTGATACTAGACGAACGTTTGGAATTAAGTTGCGTGAGATTTGACGATGAAGGTGCATACTAGAATAAAGATTGTTGAATGATTCTTGAGGGATTTAATATGAGTTACAAGATTCTAGATAAATTTTCGTTTATTAGATTACATACTTGATCAAGCATTGATTGTTGGATTAACCCAAGAGGAAATGATTGAATAAAATAGTAATAATAATAGAAATATCACGTGCTATAGTATTTGACATTTTGGTTGAATCAAAAAGTGTTTGGTGTTACAATATCAGACACGTAAAAAGAAGTTAATTGCTTAATCTGTTTGTAGAGTGGTGTTGACATGGCAAGCATGCCACATGTTAGAGTTTGATTGGTTGAACAAGGAATGAGTTGAAGTTAACAATCAATGAGACGCTATCACATGTTGTTGATGATGTGATATCCATGTGGCATATGATGTGGCAAATTTAATGATGTGCAATATTTGCAAAATTTGCCAAAGAAGGGGAATTTTGATCATTTGTTGGGATTTCAATCAAATCAAAATAAGGCTTCGATGCGATCAGAATATTTAAGTTGAACCAAAGAATAGTTTTAATCTGAAAAGCTTTAGTCATAGAAAAAAACTTTGATCGCATCGAAATTTATTCAATTGAACACCTTCTTATGTTGATGTGGATGCTAACATGGCATTTACTGCCACATGGCAATTCTGATTAATTGGCAAGGTAAGCTCAAAATGGAGAGCCAATGGAATGTTGTCATGTGTCAACCTTTGATGACATGACATTCATGTGGTTGAATGATGTGGTGAAATTGAGTTGGTTGCTAATGTGGATGTGTTGATGCATTGATGCATGACATTTGTGAAACTTCGATTGCTCATCAAAATTTCAATTGAATTGAAGCTTGGCTTTTATATGACTAAAAAGTCACAATTGCAAGGGGAGGGAATTTTCAATCACATCGAAACAATTTTGATTGCATTAATGTTTTACATCAATCTAACTGTTGAATTTCCATTGTCGAAGGATGATGTGACAACTAACTTGGCCTTCTTGCCATGTGACAATTCTTGATTGGTTGAAAATATTTGATGAAGTGAATATCCAATCCAATGAGTTTCTACAACATGTTAGTCATTGATGACATGTTAGTCATTGTCGAAGGATGATGTGACAACTAACTTGGCCTTCTTGCCATGTGACAATTCTTGATTGGTTGAAAATATTTGATGAAGTGAATATCCAATCCAATGAGCTTCTACAACATGTTAGTCATTGATGACATAACATCTATGTAGCAAGGTCAAGTTAGCTACTGATGTGGACACTTTGAAATGTTAACACAGCATTGGGTGTAGAGGCTTACTTACAATTGAAAAATTGTTTCAATTAGGGGGTTTTTGGTTAAATTGAACGTGGATTTTTTTGATAAAATTGGGTTCAACACAATCAAATATTTAGGTCGAATCGAAGAACAATTTTGGTTTGATCGAAAAGCTTCAATTGTGGAAAAAAACTTCGATCATATTGAAATTTATTTGATTAAACAACTCCTTACATTGATGTGGATGCTAATGTGGCATTTGTTGTTACATGGCAATTTTTGATTGATTGGTAAGGTTAGGCTTGAAATGGAGGGCCAATGGAATGTTGTCATGTGTCAACCCTTGATGACATGACATTCACATAGTTGAATGATGTGGTGAGATCGAGTTGGCTGTTAAAGTGGATGTGCCAATGCATTGATGTGTGACATCTATGAAACTTCAATCACTCATTGAAATTTTAATCAAATCAAAGTTTGGCTTTAGTATAATTAAAAAGTCGCAATTGTGAGGGGAGGGGATTTTCAGTTGCATTGAAAATGCACTTTTGTTCAACCAAAAATTTTCGGTCGGTTGAACAATTTTGATTGCATCAAAGATTTTACATCAATCCGATTGTTGAATTTCCATCATCGAAGGATGATATGATAGCTAACTTGGCCTTCGTTGCCTTATGGTAACTCTTGATTGGTCAAAAATATTTGATGATAAAGTGAATATCCAATGAGCTTCTACCACTTGTCAGTCATTGATGACATGACATTCACATGGTAGGATTGAGTTAGTTGTTGACGTGGACACTTTGAAATGTCGACACATAGCATTGGGTAGTGGAGACTTACTCATGATTGAAAAATTGTTTTGGAGGCTTACTCCATATCAACCCAATGGAGTTGCATTCTGTGTTGGCCTAGGCATTATGATACATGGGTGTTTACATATACATTTAGATAGTATGAGATTTACAATAATAAGATTCTTAAATACTTAGAATTTATAATAATTAGCCATGAATAATTTACAGAGAATACTACTCATAAGATTAAAGTAAGGTAACTGAAGTGGAGAAATGTTTTTGAATTGTTATATGATAAAAAAATATCCTTAAAATTAAAAGGAAAATTCTATAAAACTACTATTCACCTAGTTATACCATATGGTTCATAATGTTAAATTGTAAAACATGATCATACGCAAAAAAGTAGTATTATTGAGACATGAATGTTTAGATGAATGAATGGTAATACTATAAAAAATAAGTTAAAAAAATGATTTTATTAGGAATAAAATAAGAGTTACAACAACTGAAGATAAAATAAGAGAAAACCAATTTAAGTAGTTTGGTCATATCTTTAAGAGACCAAAAGATATAGCATTTAAGAGAAAAATTAATTAGTATAAAAGAAATTAAAGAAAGTAAAAGAAGATCTAATACTATTAGATTAGGAATTGTGAAAAAAAATTAAATTTATGTAATTTAACTAAAAATTTGACCATAGATAGAAGTATATGAAAGAAAAAGATTCATATAATCCATCCCATATAGTGAAATTGTGGGTTATTGTTGTATTAAATATGATTTATGATATGGTTTAACTTAGAACGTGATATGATTTAAAATTAAATCATAATATGGTATGGCAATAAATATTATATGCTATAATAATATTTATCCATAATAATATATAATAAATATTGTATGTTATAATTAATATTAATTGATAAAATAATTAGGTTGTTGTCTTCAAAAAAGGTGATTGTCCCAAAATCTCTGATTCTGGGAGAATTGACACTTTGCCAGATCAGTGATTATGCAAAAATGAGAAGAAAATCACTAGTTATAATCAACTTGATTTTTACCCATGTCGAGACCATTTGTTTACAATTCTGTCCAAAATGGAAAACTCGTAGAATCAATCATTTTAAATCTTAAATATTGCTTCACTTCCACACTGATGAAACCTCAAGGTACGGCTGCTGGAGTACCCTGAATTTCACGGGCCATTGAAAAATGTGGGCAGTTCGGTTATCATTCTTCACCCTTGCAACTAGTATTTGATGTTGCACATCCATCTTCGCACCTTTTGAGAGCATCTTTCTGTATAATGAAAAAACCTTAGGAATATGTTGAAATATCATAATAATGGTTTACATTGACAAGCAAAATCAGTTGACGAATGGCAAAACTTTAACATGTGACTTTCTTCTCTAATTTAACCCTTACTGTTTAGCAGGAGTCTCAACTGGCGAAGATCACTCGTGATAGCTCAAAAATAACTGTTGAGCAGGTGCACGGTCTCATCTCACAGGTGATAACATTGCTTTCATTCAGTACTCATTGCTTTAATTGTTGGTCGGTCATCCATCTTGGTTCTTATTTTTGAATTTTGAATTTCCCCATTTTAATCAGGTTATCAAGGACATTCTTTTCAACTCTGTTCGCCACTCCGGCGGGGGGCACCAGGACCTTGCTGAACCTTCTGGTCCTGGTCCTGAACCAATGGTCGAAAGTTGAAGGGAGTTTGTTGGAGAGGTCCGGTTGGTTTCTTACTTCCTGAAGATTTCACTTTTCGGAAATCTTGGATCAAATCTTCTTCTTAAAATTTTGGCAGCTTCAAATTTGTTTAATTTCCTGAATCACTTTATGTAATGGAGCACCAAAGTCGCATAGAAATATTATTTGTTTGTAAATTATACTATTCCTTGAGGTAGGATGATTAACCCTACAAGTTATCCATGGCAATGCATTGCTTGCCGCTACACCAGACTCGAGATTCGTTTTCTTGGACATATGTTTTGTCATCGTTCGTTCGTTGGAAATAATGTAATTTAATATTAAGTATTACAAAATAAAAGTTTCGAGTGTTAAGGTGATTCATTTTTTAAGTTTGAAATAACCAAGGGATATAACCTGGTAAATTTAGGTATTAACATGATAATTACTCAAAAAGAAACCCAAGTACGCCATTAACAAAAATTATAAAGTTATGGTATTCACATAAGATTAACAAAACTTATAAAGGAGGGAAAATTTTCAAGGTCAATTTGTGTGCTTAGAAAGTAATAGAAAAAAATAAAAAGAAAGTTATAGGAAATGATAAAATGTCGGTCGATGGTAATATAAGTGTTTGTGGACGTAAGAATAAAACGATAAAAAGTAATAAAATATAATTATTTAATACTTGTACTAATTTTATAAATAAATTCATAAGTTAATATTTACATCATTATAACAATATACCAAAAATTATGATTTTTCTATAGCTAACATTATTTGATTACACATATTATCAACTACTTTTTTTCTTTTATTGTTAAGATAAACCAAAACTAAGTGGGTGTTTTGTATACTGTGAAAATTAAGGAAAATGTTGGAAAGGAAAATTTTAAATTTTTTGTCATTTTCTAAGTGTGTAGCTCTTGGAAAAGTTCAATATTTTCATGATTTTTCTCTATATAAAGGTGGTCTTTCATTCTAGTTTTCTATAGTTTTCTCACCCAAACCCTTAGAAAACCAACTTGTAGCCTTGCATGATCTTCCAATTTATAGCTTTGTGTGTTCTTCCAACCTGCAACTCTATGTAATCTTTCAGCTTGTAGTTTTGTGCGTTCTTCCAGTTTACAACTTTGTGCATTCTTCTAGCTTGTAGCTCTGTATGATCTTCCAACTTGTAGTTTTGTGCATTCTTTTAGCCCATAGCTTCACCTGATCTTCTCGCCTGTAGCTTTGTATGTTCTTTTAGCTCGTAGCTTCCTGTGATCTTTCAGCTTGCAACTCTATACGTTCTTTCAACTTGTAGCTCTATATGTAATACATATTCTGTTATTTTTTGTTTTGTGTACAAACAGATGTATTTTACATTTCATCATTTTTTATTCTATATACAAACATTTAAACTTTCTATTGACTCTCTATTATCTTTTGCTATTTTCTTTTTCATCATTTTCTTTCTAACATTTCTCAAGTGCACAAACAAGCTTTAAATATTTTTTCAACTTCTCTTTCTATATTTTCAAAAGGTTGTTAAAGATCAACATTTTTAAATTCTTCTAAGTTATCTTAAAGATTTTTAAGTAAATTTGCATATTCACTTCAATCAACTACTTTATCTAATTCTATCGTTCAAATAGATAAAAAATCTATCTATAAAAACAAAGGTACTTAGTGTTGTTATTAGAGGAAATGTTATTATAGGATAATGTCAATGCATTCTCTTTTTGTTACGTCTTTAAAAAGAAGATGACTATCATTATAATATTAAAGAGAAGAAATCATGCTTAAATAAATTTTTGGCACATAAAAAACTCTTCCCTTTAATATTACAAAATTGATTTTTGTTAAAAGAGATATAACAATAAAAAACTAAAAATTTACAAATAAAACTTACAATAGAAATTATTTATAATTTGACTCCAAGCAAAATACACAAATAAGATACACACCACAATATTTGTTTATTTACAATATATTTCCATGGCTAGTAAAATGTAACTATTGTGTCCTGTCCTACTCATGCTCACATTAGGTATCTACTTAAGTATCCTAAAAAAAAATAACAACACATAAGCTAAAATCCAATAAGTTAATCTAATATAAGTCTCAAAATATTATCATATATATAAAAGGAAGGTTGTATAGTCAAATCAATGTAATAAAATATTGTTACAATAAAAATGAATCTTGTAAATTTTAATAATAAACTAAACCACAATATCAAATCTGCTTATACATTTTATTATTTAATTTAACTATGATTTTACATTATACTCTTTACACTAAGGTCTAATTGTCATATATCACCTTATGACTAAGTGGAATACTTTAAATGTTTGAGACTTAGCTAAGCATATCTTTTAGTTTCTATTATAGACAATATCACGTTACAATGCTCTCGTAACCAAATTTTATAACTAAACATTCATTTATTTTTAATAAGTGTCAAATTTTATATTGGACCCAAAGTTATAATAATAACATGCATATCCTACAATTATTATCTTTATTTTCAAATAAGTACATGCAAAATAAATAAATCTTCCATAATCAATAATAAATATCAATGCCCTGCATTACAATCATGAATTCCTTATATATGTAGTAATTTTCAATAAATATGTACCATCCTCTAACATATGAATTATCACAAATATTTACATAAACACATAATTATGACGTAATCAAAATAAAAGTACAATAAACATTAATACTTATATACTTATGAATTTAAAATGCATAAAGTACTATAATCATGCATTAATCTCAAATAAAAATACTTTTAGACTAAATAGAAAAAAAAAACTTACAAAAAAGAGAAAATTACAAAAAGTCCAATATTATTTTCCATTTTTCTTTTATTTTTTTTTCTTCTTCGCCAACCAATTGCTGAACACGAACCCAACACTCGTCGAGCTCGCCAACCTCCTCATGTCAACAAACCGTCAGATTTCTCTTACCCTTTTCTCGCACGGATCGACCTTCAAACTTTCCCACATGTGCACCACCAGAAATCGCTGCCAGGCGCTCACGCGCAATGCCATTTACGGTCGACAACTGTGGATTTGAAGGAACGAAGGAACGGGAAAATAGAGGAAATGCGCGAGTGAAAATAGGGGATCAGTAGAAAAATCAATTTCATAATCAAAAAAAAAATAAAAGTGGAATTTACTGATTTACCCTTGATATTTTATACTTATTACACTTTCCCTCCCTCTTTGTTTGATGTAGGTTGAGGATAGTATCAGTTAAATTAAAATAGCGTAAAACAGTTAAAAACACATAAATAGTATCTTATCCTATTATTGTAATCAATAACACCGCTTGAAATTGATTTTCCAAAAAAAGCATCTTTTCACAACGTGTAGTCGAACTGTTCTGCAGAGAAATGAAAAACTACATGACTTCCAAGTGAAATTATATACGATTCATATCTGAAAATTTCAAAAATCATGTGCAAATTGATCTCCAAGTGTTCCACACCTTTCAGACGGAAGGAAGAATACTGAAGTCCTTTTTGCACCTTTCAAACGTTGCGAGGGAAGGAAGATCAAAGAACACCTTTCCTAAAAAGTATATCTTTATATATGATAGAAAGTGGTGGATTCTTTTCGTTACTTTTTTTTGATGCATATAAACACCAAAAATTCGATTGCCACTTTTTCAATTTTTTTTTTTTTTCAAAACTTTTCTTTACTTTTCTATGTATACAATTCCTCTTTTAGAGATTACAAAGAGGAGAAAGAAAGAGAGTTATAATAGGTTTCAGTGGAGAAGAGAGATGATCTAAGCTATTTAGGTTGGAATTTTGCCCTTATACTGATACCCATAACCTAGTGTGCACTGGATCATGAATCTATATCAGGAAAAATTCACCAATAGTAATTGAGACGTGATTCCATAGAACAAAAGACATCACAAAATCGGCAACTTTTCTACACCAGGCATGCTTGTAACTGATAATCATTCTTATGTTGAACAAGATACATATTCGATGATGAAAAACTGCATTATTGTTGACAGTATAGGACTACAACATTTGATGGCAGTGTAGTACAGATGCAGGATTAGCTTTTCACATCGATATCCTTTAAGAATGCATCAAAAACAAAATCTTATGTGCTTCACATTTTCATCCAAATCTTCTGTACTGAATTGGATGAACATTATAAAAGAATATCTTCAAGAATGCGATTAGTCAGAATATCCCTTCACAATGGTTGTCAGATTCTGGATGGAGTTCTCATCAAAAGAAGAATCCATCTCCCGTATTCTGGATATGAATTTTGCAGCATCCTCATATCTCCTAGCTTTACAATAATTGCGAACCACGATCTTGTAGCTGAGTTCATTGGGCCTGTAGTTGTGTTGTATCATATAGTCAATGACATCGGTTGCCTCTGTGAACTTCATGATGTTAGCATACCCTCCAATAAAGGTGTTATAGGTGATGATGCATGGGCGGATTCCACAATCCATCATATCAGAGAGAATCCTCAAGGCTTCTTGCATGAGACCTTTCTTGCAGTAAGCTTTGATCACGGTATTGTACGATACTATATCAGGCTTTTCTCCTGATGTCTTTAAGCTTTTCAGGATCTCCTCTGCTTTCCAGCACTCGCCAGATCTAGCATATAAATCCATCATGCCGTTGTGAGTGATGAGATCAGGTTGCAAGCCACTTTGATGTATTGAATAAAACATTTCGTGGGCACGGTCGTACATGCTGTTCCTGGCATAGATTGAAAGCATTAAGTTATAGATAACCAAATCTGGCTTATATCCCCTACTCTTAAGCTCGCCAAATGCCACCTCCATTCCTTTCAAGGCTTTGCACTTGAAATTTGCAATAATAACACTTCTCAATATCACCCAACTAGGAAAAATCAATCCATTGTAAATATCTGCTTCAGTTGCTTCTATTCCCTTGGCATGCCCTCCCTTTGCATAAGATTGGAGCAACAGAGAATAGGACAGCTCATTGGGCCTGAATCCCTTTTTCCTCATGTCCATGATGACAGATTCTGCAGCAATCCAGTCGCCTTTCCTGGCAAGCGCATTGAGAAGAGCATTGTAAGTCGTAAGACAAGGGCTGAAACCCACCTTGATCATCTCATCGTATATTCTCAAGGCATGATTTCGAGATCCACAACGGCCATATGCACCAATCAGAGTATTGAAGGTATCTCGATCTGGCTCGAAGCCACAGTTCTTCATCTCTTTGAACACCAGACTAACATGATCGTGCATTCCCCTCTTACCAAGCAATGCCAGCATAGTGTTCCATGTGATTCTATTTGGAACACAACCACTTAATTTCATCTCAGAAAATATTTGCAACATCTCTTCTGACCTTGATTTCTTCCCAAGCATTCCGAGAATTGTATTATATGTACTCACACTTGGGACACAACCTGAACTTTTCATCTGATGGAACAAACTCATTGCCTTGTCCTCCTTTCCTGATTTACCATAAGCATTCATGACAGTGGTATAAGTAACAGCATTAGGCATCACCCCCTTGGCAGCCATCATATCTATAACACCCGATGCTTCCTTGAAGAGACCAGCTCTTGTGTATGCAGCAACGAGCTCATTGTATGTAACAGCATCTGGCGTACAACCATTGTCCTCCATCTCTTTCATCACCCTTAACGCCTCAGAATGATTCCCAGCTTTACCGTACATATGCAATTGAGAGTTATATGTCACAACCCCTGGCACGTATCCTCGAGCCTTCACATCTTCAAAGAATTTGGAGGCTTCATCCAGCAACCCATCTCTTGCACAGGCAGAGATAACAATGCTACAAGTGAAATCGTCGAATTCCAAATTCCTGCTCCTCATCTCATCCAGGAGCCCCAGAATCTTGTTATAGGACCGACCCATTTTTCTGTAAACATCAAGCACCACATTGTACGTGACCAGAGTCGGCGAGAGGCCCTTCTCCTTAATTTGCTCGAATAAGGCTATTGCCCTATCATACTTTGCCGTCCGACAAAATGCATGAAGAATGGTAGTGTAAGCCCTTATATCAAGGCAATGATCCTCAAGCGAAATTGTCTCAAACAGCTTGGATGCAATCGAATGCTGTGATTCCCTGCCAAGGGCCCTAACCATGACCTCTATTGCCTGGGCGTTCAACTTGGGTTTCTGCAAGCTAGAATCGGAAACATACCACCTGAACAGAAAAAGGGCCCTCTCCCAATCCCCTGACAAGTCCAGACCCTTCAGCAGGCTCACCAAATCCACGGCAAAGACCTCGTCTTTGACAGAATCGAGAAAAACATCCAGAACACAAGGAGGGCGTTCAACAATGGAATTGAGCAAGAACTTGCCTTTGGTGGACAGGAACTCCAAGTGTTCTGCTGCATGCTCTTCCTCCCCCACCTCCTTGCCTTCATCTCCACCATCCTCAACGAATTCTGACGGAAACGACGAAGTGGGTCTATCCTTCTTCTCACGAGGCTGGATTGATCGAGTGGAGGAAGTGCTCAGTGAAGGAAAGGAAGTGGAAGGCGACGGCAGCGTCGAGGACAAATGGAAGAGCTGTTGGAGTAGGGAGTCCAAAGGGAAGGTCTTGGTCTGGGACGGCGGTGGAGGGGGGAGGGAGGAGCTAAATTTCTGAGGAGGAGAGGGTGTTTTCCTCGGCGGTGATGCTGGGAAGGCAGGGCGGTTTGGAAAGATGGCCCCATCCATCGATGCCGAGTGGAGGAATCCGCTTCAGCTCAGAGTGGAGAGAATACGACTGTGGGGTGGTGGTGTTTTGAGAAGTGGGTGAGGACCAGAATCTGATCTTCCATGGTTGGTCTCTGCTTCTCCTCGACTCCAAAGGGCAATCCTTTTCTTCTGGACAGCAGGACAGGGAGCTGGTGTTCTTTCCATGTGCATCATAGATCGGGAAAATGTGATCATCTTTTCCATTAAAAAATAAAGAAACTCAATCGGCAATAAAGATTTATTTATTTATTTATTTATTTATTTATTTTACTGAGGTGTATGTAATTAAAAAGCCCAAGGAAAAATTTAAAGTGTACACAACATGACAATGCAGACAGAGGAATAATAATGTAGGAACACGTCTCAAGGAGACAAACGGCAATACAAATTAATTATTAATTTTCACCTTCCACGTCCTCTCGTCACACCAACGGTGGTAAACGGAATCTTTTATTTAAATTTTTTTAACAAAAATACAAGAACTTGAGCGTACCGTCCAATATGGAAATGATATTTGAAAAAGCTCTACAAAAAGAAAATTTGTTTTTTACGTATCTAACAGTTTCAAATAAAAGTAATAAGAAAAATAAAATGTATACAATTCCATCTATAACATTAATGATTTAATAATATCAAACAAAAGCTAGTTGAAGAGATATTTATTTAAAGTTCACTGAATTGTTACTTTTTAATGTCATTAAGTCAAGCATTAATAATTACATTTTTCTATTTCTTATAACAATGAGGCTTTTTTATAAAAGTTGAAATCAGATCTTATTTTTGTCACCCTATCCACAATTGATGTTCATTTCAAGTTACAAAAGCTTGGATATTTTTTTTGGAGGAGGAGGGAAGGCACATCATAGGATTAACAAAATGTTCTATCGTTAACTCTTATAAGTAGGATTTATACATTAAGGAGTTGTTTGTGTATCTAAAAAAGAAAATAATAAAAAATGATGGAAAAGAAAATAATAGAAAATTAAGGTATTTGTGTACAAAATAGGAAATGATGTAAAATCATAAAATATAAAATATATATATGTTTATTCGTAGAATAGAAAATGTTAAAATTGATAAAATAAATATTTTTTGTATTTATTTGTAAGATAGAGAATAAATTTTTTTTATCATAGATAATATAAAATAAAGTCATTTATGACAATAATTATAACATAAAATACATTTCACATGTCTCTATTATTTTACATATCTTTCATAATATTACTTCTCATATATTAAGGACAAATAATTTTAATATCAAAATTACATGCTATTTATATATTCTATGATAATTTACTTTTTCTATTCCTTCATTTTTCATCAATTTCGAAGATCAAGAGGTCGGAAAATAAAATAAAAAATTTCCTATATAAAAGAAGAAAATAGCATAATCATTCAGAAATCCATTTAGTACACAAATACATATAAAATAACGAAAAATTTTCTATTATTTTCTTTTTCAATATTTTTTTTATCATTTTCTAGATACATAAACACCTCTTAGGAAAGTGAAAAAAAAAGAAAAATAAGCTTCATTTGATTATAAAATATATTAGCTTATACGAGCTTGCGTCTTTCCAAATTGAAGCATTTCCAATTATATGGGAAATGAGCGTACACCTGGCCACCTCCATTGTGAAGCTTTCAATCCTCCTCAAATCTTTGTCCCATGGGAAGAAGAAGTGCCTGATCTGTGGACAGACACCTGACGATTTATTTGACTCTTGAGACCGCCAGCCAAATTCATGTTGACGTAAGAGAGTTCGTCTGCATGATTGATCCAATGTTGATATTTCGCTTAATGGGTGTTTGTACACATAGATTTTGTCGAGAATAAATCTATAAGAATTAAATTTCATTGCATAAGGTGTTTATGTACAACGACCCCTAATGAAAATAGCCCGTTTTAAAAGAATCTTTATTTTTTAATAACGTAAAAACTTAGGTATTTCATAAGTTCAAGGATAAGTCAGTAAATCAGATAGAATGCATAATTACTATAGTAGCTAAATCCAAAAGAATAGTTAAAAAAGAACAGTCATTCAAAGATTAATTATTTGAAAATATTAAGAAAGATAGAGAGTTATGGTTTAACTATTTGAAAATACCTAAAGATAAAAAAATAAAAATAAAGTTCAGTAGTCTAGAGAAATTTACAGAGAATCTATGATGTTTATGCAAATTCAATAAAATAAATCTGTTAGAATTAAGAAAATGTTCTTTCATTAACTCTTGTAACATATGGTACATAGTTGATACACAGTTTCACCAATTCATCTTTATTCTTGACAAACAATACAAGAACAATCACTTTGTTTGGTAACTCCTGTAGTTGTTTTTCAACTCTGATCCTTTAGTTCAGTTGATGTTTTCTATATATATATGGTGCCTTTAACTATGGTTGAGTTCTTGGTAACAACTCAATGCAAAACCTGTTAATATCTCATTGAGCTAAGAGATCAAGCCCTTCTCAAAAAACATTGAAAACTCCTTGATTACATTAGTAAGAGTTGAGATTCATAGTTTATATCCCAACTTACGTGTTAGTTTCTCCATTTTCCTTGCTTAGAAATGAACAAATGAGTTAATTAATTAGGAATTAAACAAGTATAGAATTTAGATTTTTATTTAGAGATTTGAACCTTAAAATTTTTTTCCTATTATATAAAATGAGAAAAAACCCACTACATTTGGTAAGAATAAGTTCAATTATATTTATACCACATTTTCAAAAAAAAAAATTGTAACGTCCTTGTTATATATGTACCCAAATGCACAAAATTGCCTACAACAATCCTTAATGAATGTAGTTAGCTCTAAAATAACTTTTACATTTTGATAACGTAAAAATTTATGTAAGATAATTATGTATTTTACAAGTTCAAAGATAAATTAGGTAGAATGTAGAATTATTACAATAGTTAAATCCAAAAGAATAGTTGAAAGGAATAGTCACTCAAAGATTAACTAAGAATATTAAGAAAGATGAAAAGTTATAGTTTAACTATCTAAAAATATTTTAAAAAAATAAAATAAAATAAAATTCAATAGTTTAGAGAAATTTACAGAGAAGTTTGTAATGTTTATATAAACTTAATAAAATAAATTTATTAGGTTTATGTATAAACTATAAGAAGAGTTTGTAGTGTTTATACAAATTTAACGAAATTAAGGTACATGTAGGTTTGGATAAACTCAACAAAATAAGTTTATAATGTTCACATAAATTTAACAACCTTAAATTGAATACAAGTTTGAGGCTAACGAACAAGATAAGTCTATGTAAACTACACAAGAAGTTCATGATATTTATATAAACTTAACTTAATAAGTTCGTTGCATTTACCATTTATGATCATAAATGCTATTGAATGAAAAAAGAATAAGTCTAAACCTAATAGAATAAGTCAGTTAGGCTTACACAAACTTTTACGAGAAGTTTATGATATTTATGTAAATATAACAAAATAAGTTTGTTGTGTCTATTTTTTTCTCATAGATCTACTAACTGAAAAGATGATAAGTTTAAATGTAATAGAGTAAGTTTGTTATGTTTAAATAAATTTCACAAAAATTTAATATCTCAGTCAATTGAAAATTATTTCTACAAAACATTTGATTGCTTGAACAAAGATAGTTTTCTATTTTTAGAACTACCAAATTCTAGAAGAATGATAGATTTACATTTTTGGAGATGAAATGAATGTTAAATCTAAAGGTATAAAAGTTCTAGAAAACATGAAGAAAATAAAGAGAGTAAAAAAGGTAGCAATATAGAAAACATTTTTTAAAAAATTTCATGCAAATCTTGAAGAACATAAAGCTGTTGAGAAATCAAGTTTAAAGCTCAACAAAACTCTCCATATGCAAAAACTCTAATTTAACAAGAATTGTTGGTTAGTAGTTTCGACCTAAATACTTCACTTGATGTTGGTTCAAAATTTTTACCTAAAAATTTAGTGGATGTGATTAGTCCTAATTTTGACTTAAAAGCTAGTATTTATAACTTGAGAAATTAGTGAAGTCTAAGCTATGTTTAAAGGTGATCTAACTGTTTAGAGTAAATCACCTAAAATTTTTGTGTCTTTTATTTTTCTTGCTATGCATGTTTAATTTATCTTGTTGAAATCAAATGATTAATTAATCATCTTGTTAATTTAATTCAATTCATTGTTAAAATCTTATAAATTATCATTCACTCTCTCTTTAGTGAAAACTATTGATCCTAACAAACTCTTCTCTGTATAAATCCCTGATTTATTCTCACGTTTTTCAATAAAAAGTCACTTCATCTTGCACCCACATTGAAAATCAACTACAACCTTCTAACCCCTAATTGTATCTCAATGGCCTTCAATCGAAAATCCCTAGCTATCATTGCCAAAGGAGAAAGAGAAAAGTTGAGAAAGATTAAAGAAAATAAATAAATAAGAAGAAAGAAAATTATGAAAATAAAAAAAATGAAAAGAAAAAAGAAGCAAATATCTTAAAAGCTTTGATATACGATTAAAAACTCACTTAATCATCATGTTCAACAAAAATAAGATAATTAGATAGATAACTTTACAAGCATAAATATTGAAAGAAGCTAAAAAGAAATAGCTGCATCTTTTCTTTTCTTTTTCTAATAATGTAAATTTACCCTTATTATGTATTGTATTCTTATTTTTTTATAATTTTTGTCATGAGTGATTCATTTTGAAATTTAAACTCAAATAAAATAAAGGTTTAATACTTTTAATATAAATTGAAATAATAAAATAAATTTTTATTTTTATTATCTTTTGATATTGTGATAATGTTTAACATGAAATACAAAAAGTACAAGAAAAATCAACACGGTGAATTGGCATGACACTACTCAATGGAGCTTAGGCCACGTCAGGCCACCTCAAAGTTTTAGCCGACAGTTACGAATAATATCAAACACGATTTGATTTAAATCAAACCAACACGACACAATTTACATGTATAAGCTAGACCAAAACTACAGACAACGTGATCAAATCAGAGAAAAAAAGGAATTACCAACTGCAACCAACAACTACGTGTCATCCACATCACGTGTATCCACAAAGCAACGATTGAAGAACGGGAGAGTGGGGAAATGGTAGGACTCCTCCAATGGAACCACTGGCCCAAGCAGTGGCCGTCGAATACATAGTACTGCAGCTTCATCAACTCGACCACGTCAACAAACATGCAGCCCTTCTCATCAACCTGCTCGTAGCTCCAGCTCTTGTTGTGCCTGACTTTCTCGGTTGCTCCAGTCTCTCCGGGAGGCCCATACTCTTGCTTGAAGGCACCGCCACTATTATACAAGAATTCAACAAGTATCACTTCCCTCCCTTGCCTCTTCCACCCCTTTTGGCTAGTTTTCTACCATGCCCACGACTAGAATTTGGTGGAAGCTCTCTCAACATCTGTTTTATTGACTTCATATTAACACCAACCTGTCGCTGGCCTTTAACGGTAGTCCTTTCCAAACTATCAGGTACCTCTATAGAAACCTCACTGGACACATTACGAGTGGAACCAGAAACATCACCACCTAGGCCACCACTGCTCGTCTTGTCCTTTTTATTTCCACTGTATTGAGCATCGGCAGACTTATCTGCTGCTTCCGATTTGGCTAATGAGCTGTAAGAAAGGAAAGGTTGATTACTTTACTAAAATCATATAATGTTTCAGATATGCAAACCAAGAGCTTTCTTATGTGCTTACCCCGATAGGGAAGATACTCCATATGAAGTAACTCTAGAATGCAAAACTGGAGGCTTCTTCTGTATCTGGTTATTTTCATGACCCAATGTTGCATCTGAAAATTGCTTATATGAGTTTCAATAAAGAACACTTCACAAGCAGACGGAAAATATTTCATGATGGAAGTAAATCCAAGGAGAAGAGAAGATGAATGCTGTTATAGCTCTCAGAAGTTTTATACTGAATATACATTGAAATATAGAGAGACATGACCAAAAAAGCAATAGCTAATTCATTCTAACCTAGAACAGAGTGACAGCCTGCAGAATTATCCACTCTAATGAAGCTTTCTACTACTGATCCTTTCTGCAGATCAGGAGCGCTGACATTAGTGACAGGGTTTTCTACATTTCTGAGAGCAATAGAAAAAATTGGTCAGTGACTAGGAAAATGAAACAAAAGGATAAATCAGTTTCATACGCTCAGAAACAAACTGGCATCCATAAAGAGTAAGATTACAGGTTAATATGACATCCAACAACAATTGCAATACCAACTGAATGGTAATAATTACTCCTCAGTTATTATCTCAAACATTAACGCCAACAAGTTACAATGAGGAAACTATAATAACAATGCTAACACTATTATATACGATGACTAATACAACCATGGAAAGCCACGTGGAGGAGGGTGTCCATCTTGTGTCAATCTGCCCCTATTTGAAATCAAAGAAGATGTGGAATTGATGAGCATTTATTCTTCAACGGGAAGTGGGCTATCCTTGGAAGAAAATGGTTTGAAGTCATGTTTGCAGTTGAGGTGGAGAACCCGTTGCAGTGGAAAGCATTGGTGTTACAGTCCATTCAATGTGGCAGAAAGTCAAATTCTGCAGCTAGGTTGAAAAAATATTGTTGTGTCCGTCTTCTTTGGGAGATTTGGAAAGAAAGATGTAGAGTTAAGCTGGGTAATTGTAAAGGTTTCTTTGCTAACATCATGTGAAGAGTTCAGATGGCCATCCAAGATCTATCTAGACTGAAGTTCTGTTATCATCGCAGAAACAACTCCGATAAACAGATGATGCCAAGCAATAATTATTTGTGTCTGCTTCAACGGCCATCTATAACTACTTGGATGAGTGGACTTTACCACAAAATGGCCTTCTCAAGCTAAATATAGATGGTGTGTTGTTAACTACCTTGCCCGAATGAAGAATATAGCTGCAATTATCTATGGTTGGAATAGTGATAGGAAGGTAGATAATGGTGGCTGAGTTCGAGAGCAGCCCCTCTCCACAGTGAGGATACACTTAGAAGTAAAAACCCCGAAAACCTAACTACCCGAACTTTCAGCTTATATACGGCTCAAGATCTAATAACCCAACACTTAACCTGGTTAACCTGACTAATGGAAATAAGACATAACATGTGTGGTGCAGCAACATGCAGGGAGGAGGTGGTGGTATTGTTGAGGAGGAGATAAAGGCAAAATTTTAGTAGCCTTCTCAAATTTTTACAAAGTCTCAGTAATGCCAATGGAGCTGTGTGCTCTCTATGATGGTTTGAAACTTTACATGGAGAAAAACCTAGCCCTTAACAGAATTGTTGTGGAGCTGGACTTTAAAGTTGCTGTGGATATGGTGAAGGCCAGTGCTGCATAGGCAAGACAGTTAATTTCTGGGATCACCTCCTGTTTCTGGTCAGTTAAGTGCGCTCCTCTCATGTGTTTAGAGAAGGAAATCGTGTGGCTGATATCCCAGTTAAGGAGGGGGCATCCCCGAGGAAGAACAAATGATACTATAATGCTTGGAGATTGGACACTTGGGAGCTGCCATCAGCTCAGAAGATTTGGCCTCTTGTACTTTGCTGTTGGTATGCACTTTTTATTAAACTTTAGTTTAGTCCTCCCCACTTATACTCTTGATTTTTGGACTCCCGCCTCATAAATAGATTAAAGATATTCTCAAAAAAAGCCACTCAAAAAAGAAGACATAAAATTCTTTCTAGCTATTGCTCCCTAGTAAAACCATGAGAAATCAGGTGGATCTTACAATGGACACATGGAATTCGCTGGCAGCACAGCTATTGGCTCGGCATCCAAAGCATGTTCTATGAGGCCACCTGCATGTTTTCAGAGAATGAAATCATCATATATTGTAAACACTTGTTCCACACAAACATACATACAGGTATTGTAAACATAATCCGAATGCCAAGATCACAACCTGAAAGAACAAGTATTTCTTGCATCATCTAAATCTTAACAGATCTAAAACATTTAATTCAAAAAAGTTATACCTTTCTCAGCCTTTTGGCTAAGATCAAGTGTAATTCAAAAAAGTTAAGATGTACAAACACGTTTTAAAAAAAGAAATGGCTTCTAGAGTGGAATATCACCATTATGCTCTGCAACAGAAATCTCATGAACAATAATGGTGCCAGGTTTCTCTTCCACTAGCGAAGGCTCTTTCAAATCAACTACCTAATTTTGACAACCAATCAGAATATCATCCAGATATAGTACCTTGTTATTTATAACTCATCGTATGCAGATAGCAAACCCCTTAGAATTACTGATATACCTGATTTCTTTTAATGGCATGATCTGAAGAAAAATCTATGTCAAAATTCTGCAAACATTAAAAATAAGAAAAACCATGTTATTTACATCAAATGATTCCATTGCATCGATTTCAAAATTTCAATTATTCTTTGTAACAAATAAAAATTAAAAACCTTAAAAAATGATTAAATGGTTTTCTTACATTTTTATGGGCTAAAAAAACTATTTGTTCAGTGGTGTTTAATTTTTCATGAATCTGTAAAACTTCTTGTTCCTGTTTTATCCTGAATTTCCCTGTTTATTCTTGTATGCATGCAATATTAAATTATTCAGTTGTTGTTTGTGATCTCATGCTGATGTCACTAAGTTAGATGACCTAGGTGACCAGTTGAACCCATGAACCAACCATCCCTTCATTCCACTTGGTTG
Organism: Cymodocea nodosa; assembly: GCA_036874045.1. NCBI lineage: Eukaryota > Viridiplantae > Streptophyta > Magnoliopsida > Alismatales > Cymodoceaceae > Cymodocea > Cymodocea nodosa. The sequence continues at coordinate 18,546,483 of CM072339.1, read as the reverse complement.
ATGTCCAATTTGATTCAGGGTAAGGTGGATCAACCGCAAAAATGGTTGAACCAGACCCTGTTGAGCCCTAACCCTGCTATTCCCGTCTGAGTTTTAGAACATGACCTGCAAAGTTGCTGCTGCTGAAATTTCATGTCCAACATGTAACGATTCTTCTGTTTCCATCATAGTATTATCACAGTTTTTTATTAAAGATTTCATTATTAGTGGGGGCTATGTTTGGTGCCATCTGCTTCATTCATGCAAGATATTGCATCTGGGAAATCATCTTTTGCTTTTTAGTTGCATCTAATGAACTTTCATTTGTGGACTTCTAGAATCAAGGGCAGCTTCAAACACCCACTCTGACTCTTCTTCAGATGAACCACTTGTCCCTAGGACAGAAGAGGCTGCAGCATCAAGTTTATGGTACACGTTGAGTTCATAACCGCCATCCCCCAATATAGCTTCTAATTGGCTTCTTTTTCAGAGCCTGAATACAGATGAGGAACTAGAATATGACAACAAACAAAACGAGAAAAACATATGCACACGAGGACCTTTCATATCATACTTCCCCAACAATAACATGATAGACAAATTAAAACTTTCTAATAATTTCTAACAACCACAGACTGAAAGTACATGCCACATGTATGATAACAGCAACAATGATAAATGCCTTAATTCTATCTCATGGAATCCACAACGTGAATCATTTATCTCCATCTTGTAGTTTTTTATTCACTAGTTAATTTTCCTCTTCTAAATGATGTATTCTTTGGCTTCTTAAGGATACAACCAAACTACCTAAGCCATTTTTCTTTTATTCTATCTTATCTTATATTTTACTTTATTTCTAATAGAATTTATTTTTTGGCTTATTCCTTATAATATTACAACTCATTCATCTAAGTATACACATCTCAATAATACGAACTTTTTGTATATAGTCATACTTTAAAGCCTAACATTTTTAACTATGAAGTATAGCTAGGTGAACAAAAGTTTTATAGATTTTTCATTTTAATTCTAAAGATATCATCCTATCACATAACACTCCAATTTTCTACTTCATTCATTCTATTTTAATCTTGTGAATAATCTTCTATAATTTCACCATTCTTACTTATTATAAATCTTAAATATTTAAAAGTCTTACTTTATAAATGTTAAAGCTATCTAAGTATATAATTTCATCGTTATTCTTATTTTCATTGAGCCTACATTTCATATATTCAATTTTTAACTTACTCAATTTAAATCCTTTGAAATTTAAAGTATATCTTCATAATTCTAATTTGGAACTAATTTCTGATTTACTTTCAACTAAAACTATCATAAGAAAATAACATACATCAAGGTATTTTTCTTTAAATTTTCTTAGTTATTTCATCCATGATTAATTACTGATTTACTTTCATCAACTAAAACTATGTTATCAACAAATAACATACACCAAGGTATTTCTCTTTAAATTTTCTTAGTTATTTCATCCATAATTAAGACAAAAAAATATGAATCTAAAGAGGAACATTGATGTAAACTAATGTTTATTAGAAATTTCCTAATTTCTCTTTTATAGTTTTAACACTAGTAATTATTTATTCATAAATGTACTTTATGATATAAATATATTTAATGAATACTCCTTTCTTTCTAAAATCTATCGTTATAAGTTTCTAGGTACTATCTTAAACTTTTTCTAAGCCCCCAATTTTTCTTAAGCAATATTAGACTAAACCTTCAAATATTTCATATTGATCTGTACTAGTCCCATACATGCATTCTTAATATCACATTAAGCTTCTTAGTTATTCGAAGTCATCACCATACTGTTGACCAAGGTGATACTGAAAGATTTCTCCATGTATTAATTATTCTTTTATAGCATATAATTACACCATGAGATATATTAATAGCATACTTGATACTCAACAACATATGATGGTGTTGTAAATATAACAAACAAATAAGGAATCTAATGTATGAACAAGTCATCATCCCTTCATTATGTTATGGTTGTTTCTTGTTTCTCTGGGAGGAAAGACTTGGTGATTTAGCATTACTTCTTCTATTAATAGAAAATCTAGTAATGTTAAAATCTCCATCCACTACAAGTCACTAGTAACTATTCTAACCAATCTACAAAGGGCATCCCAAATTACATGTCTTCTAGTTTGTTCACGAGATTCATAAATGTTGAGGATAAACCATTGGAAAAATGTTGGTTTTTTTTCTTTTGAGCCCAACAAGATCCTAAAGGTTAGGATTTCATGACTTTCCCATTGGTCTCCTCCAAGAAAATAATACAAATGTCACCATTTTACAGTTATTGGCTTGCCTTGATCCTCTGAAAATCTACAAAATGATCTTCATTGATAAAATATTCAAGCCCTTGATCCTATACTCAATGAAAACCTTACCACCCACTCTACAAGCACTTTGTCACCATTCTACATTTGGTAGCCTACCCTAATCCCCCAATACTTCAAAATTCTAGAAAACAACCTTTTTGATAAAATTTTGAAGCCCCTAACCTTGTACCCAATGCAAGCTTCACTACTTGCCCTGTGGGTTCCTTTTCAATTGCATTACTTCTTGTTTGACTTGATTCACATTGCTATCGATGTGCTCTTGCTACTGCTTCCTTCAAATACTAACCTAACCATATATAGATCGCTTTAAAATCAAACTTTGTTAAGTAGGTAGTGAATAAGCAAACACTTGTTTCACTAAAAATACACTCTACTCTCCATCAAGGCCCCACTCTTAGACCTAAAAGGCCCACCTCCACCCTTGCTACACCCAATCCCCCACCCACTCCACTGTGCATCAACCCTTATCGGTTGCACCTCCCCCTTGTCTTTCTTATTCACAATATTACTCTCAACTGTATTAGACAAAAAACATTTGAATAGAGAGAAACATAATAGAACTAGCATTGCAATGGAAGAGAGCATGAAACTGGATTTCCAAAGGAATGGGAATGTTACAGTTAAAAAGGTTGGTTTCCTCGTACGCTAATCCGAGATGAGCTCTTGACCCATTTCGTAACCACATGAACTAATACATCAAGAATCACAATCCCACTAGTTGCCTACCACAACCATTTAAAGTCCTTAGACAATGGTGTAGGGACAAAGTCACCAACTTCCTTAAGGCAAGTCAAGTCCACTATATTTCACTTTGATTTAACATCACCCTCAAAGTTCCAATGGCATGAAACCACTAAGGTTTCAACTTCATGCCATTGGCACTTAGACAAATCATCATTTAGCCCTTGGACAACAAGAGGGTCCTCGTAATCATCATCAAATACCTCAACATAAGCACTTTGTATTGACAACACCATCATTTACCCTAACAACCACTTCAACCTCCTAGTGTAGCTCTAACAAGAAGTGATCAAGGGAGAAATTGGTGATCATAGTAGCAACTAGCATGAACAATAGAGGGACTCAACCACCAAATTCAAAGTTAGATCAAAATCCAAGTTCCGTAACCAATTACATGTGCACAAAATCAATGGCTCAAACAAACTTGAAATAAATTCTCCACCTTTACATCTGACATGCTCTTGAACCATCTAATCACAAATAAATGTCTCCCATGACTTTAATAAAGGATGTCGATCAAATGACATGCAATCAAGTGACTTGAAAGCCCCACCTATGATGTAACCACCTTCCTAGCTACTAAATCACCATCAAACCATTTGGATTCAAAAGAATCGATTGTTGGTTCATCTTCCTCCAATGGCATTCCCACTCTCTCAATTCATCTCATTGCATTGGTTCACTCCACACTAATGTAGCCTACCATTTTCAATCTCCTAACTGATCAAAGGATCTCCACTGCTCAGAGTTGCCTTCAACAAGCAAGATATCAACCAAGATGGGACAATGACCCCATCTGCCACTACATTTAACTTGTCACTTCTTAACCCAAGTCTCAAGCCATTTTTATTGATAATTGAATGCCCATTGTGTCGAGACCTCACTATAGTCAAGATCTTGTACCAGTGACCACATATGGAGCTTAAAGTTTCTAGGAAAATTCTCCCCTTGGATCGACACTAGTATCTCTCACATATCCACCACTCCAAGTTTCCCCCACAAAAATCTACCAAAGTTTCCCAACTAAGCAAGGATGGCCTATAGTGGCCCCTTATTCTCCTAGCTTGGATGAAAAAGCCTAAAAACACCACCCACCATTCTAGATGGATTACAATCTTCAACTAAGAACTCCATGTAGAAAACACCAATTCATAAGTAACCACTCTCCCCAAAGTTTAAGAAGATCCTATAAACTATCGTCTTTAAAAGCATTACCAAAAACTCATTCACTTGCTTGGTCCACTTCCCAACAACAGCATCCCAGCCTTATAGAAGGCCACCCACTCCAGTTTCTACATTCAGGGGACCAACAACACCTCTATTAGCACATTCACCATCCTTTCCACATAATTGGGTTCCTCAAGTCTTCTACACAACTCCCAACAAGCGTTGTCCAAAATCAAACCTACAACTTGAACCTACACAACTACCCAATCAATTACCATCCAACAGATTGATTTTGTAAGAACCATGTGCACCTCCCACTATCTTCACCATGATGACCATCCATCATTGACATTGGTCTTGACCCAAGTAATATAGCACATGTGTTCTCTATGTTCAATCCCACTACACCTCTTGTAGGTCCAACAGTTCCAGCAAGCTACATTCCAATGTTCAAAGCATTGAGGCACCTCTCCTATGCCAAGAGCTTCCAAGGTTCATAGAGTTGGCACCCATCACTATTGTCACTGATGTGTTCTTCCTTTCTCTGCCACATCCACCGTCTTATTCATTGTCAAAGGAGGAATAAACCTTCTTGAACACCTTACCAACCTCCAACCCTCCAATGAGGAGTTGCCACTCACAACTACAAGAATCGCCTACCAATTTGTCTCAATGGCATTCATCTCCCTATTAGGTAATTGCTACATTATAAATTTTACCTTTTTAAGTCAACCTTAATATATGGCTATTCAACAGCATGAATAGCTACAAATCTAATAACCATAATAACTCCAAAAATTATTCTGTTAGATTTATATAATAGAGGTAAATTTAGAGAAGATTTATGCAACTGTAATTGGGAAACATTAAAAATACAAAAAATTACTCAAATTTAGAAAATAATTACCAGAAAAACATATAATTGCATTTTTGTAAGATTTTTTGTTTAAATACCTTTCTTGAATTATCATTTTTCCCTGATACCCTCATTATATTATGGTATTTCTCCGGTATACTTAATCTGAGAAATTTTCTTAGCCAACATTGAGTTAAAATGAAACTAAATGGCATTATATCTTATGGTTTACTCTCAGTAAATGACAACAATATTCCAGTTTATTTTGCAACAACACCTTTCTACGTGCAATTGATTATCAGACCCCTTCCTATTATAAAGAGACCCTAATCTTATTTCTTTCCACAAATACACCACTAGTCAACTCCGTCATCTCCTTCCACAACTGCATACTTTCTCCCCTCAAAGCTATTTCTTCTAGTCATCTATACCACCTCATCCACCCATATTACCCACAACATCCACCTACCACATCCAACCACCAAGAACTCTCTCCCCTCTCTATCTCTCCCCCTTCCCCCACAGCATTCATCCACCATTACCCACAACGTCTACCTATCACATCCACCTACCATCAACTCTCTCTCTCTCATTCCTTTTTCATGTCCTTGTCACCCAAACATCAACCAACAAACATGGCAACATGAAGTAAAAAGGAGTGGTCACATAGTGAAAAGATAAAAGGATACAAAATACTACCATTGTCAAAAAATAACAGAGGGGAGAGGCAGTTGTAGAGATGTTGAGGGAGGTGATGGATGTGGCAGGTGATGGTCACAAGTTCATTGACTTTTTTCTTTATTTCTTAGTTTATTTTCTGGTTAGTGGTGGTGCTTTGTATCTGGTTTATGAGTGATGGAGAGAGGAGAAAAAATATGTAAGTGATGAAGAGAGAGAAAGAAACAGAAAGAATACATAAGTAATGGAGAGGGGAAAGAGAATGTATGAGTAATGGAGAGAGAGAGAGGACAGAGAATCTATTAGTGATGGACAGGGAGAAAGAGAGGAGAGAATACATAAGTGTAAGTTTTCGTAAGAAAAGGGTGAGTTTGACAATAATAGAGTTTAGACACCCCATTCTAGCATTCGAGATTAGGAAACCTTAGGTATGTGTCCTAAATGTGTATGGAAGGCATGTAGCATAGGAGTGTTTTACAAATGTATCAAGTAGACATGTGAGTTAGATTTTATAAATAATTAAAGGCATTTAAGTCTTTAATTGCCTTGAAATTATCACTAATCGTTATTGGCTAGGATGGATCTGAGAAGGTTTCCTAGACCTTAATAACCATATTAACTACTTATGATTCAATCTCTACCCTTGAATAGTATAAGGCCTAAAAGCCCTTAAACCTCTATAAAATCATCCCTTGCTTAAGGAGAGGGAATTCTTCCCTTGTAGCCTTAATGTCAACCTTACACCCCAACAACCTCTCTCTTCCTTCAACCCTCACTCCTATCCTTTTGCATCTCTACCACTAAAACCTCCTTTCTGTTGGGTGTGGAGGAAATACTTCAACAAGTATTTGAGTTCAAGTTTGAGATGTAGAGAAAATAGTCAATTCAATAAAGCTACTGTTTATCGAAAGATAAAGTATCTAATAGTTCTCGAATAGTTTATGAGGTTGCATGTGTGACTTAAGTTGGTACATGGAGGTTCAGATGGTTGGGTCAAGCCATCCGATATTGATTAGATAGTTTAACAGAAGTATTTGATATTTCAACTAGTTCAACTAAAGTCTCTATGATGTTCCAATAGGTTTAGTTGAAGTCCTTGTGATGTTCCAACAAATTTAGTTGAAGGCTTTGTGAAGTTTCGACAAGTTTATCTCAAAGTCTTTTTTAGTGAGTTTAACTAGTTTCTTTGTATTCTTTGTGTAACTGTAACCCTACTCTATAAATAGGGTTGAAACCTTGTATTATAATGTACATCGTAATTGTTCCATTGCATGAGATAAAGATAAAGAAATTACTAACACTTGTGGACGTAAGCTTTCATGTTGAACCATGTAAATCCTTATTTTGTTTGTGCATGATTGCATTCATTTCTTCTTCCTCCTATTATAAAATTTGTTTTCTACTTCTCTATTGTTCAACTTGTTGCTACTAGATTTCTACAAGGATTTGTTGTAAGAAAGTCTGGAGATAGATACTATTTAGGAAAGAAGGAAATATGTAATTAGACAAATTTCAACTTTAGCTTAAGGAGATTAATCACCTCCCATGTTAATCAATTCTTTTCTTAATAACTGATATTAGAGTCAAGTTCTAGCTAAGCATCTACAAGCCTATTTCTCGTCTTTTCCTAAATTATTTCATTACTATTGTAGTAGAAATTTTTTAGAAATGTCAGAAGAAGGAAAGTTTAAGATTGAGAAGTTTGTTTTCTACTTCTTTATTCTTCAATTTATTGCTACTAGATTTCTACAAAGGATTTGTTGTAAGAAAGTCTGGAGATAGGTACTATTCAAAAAAGAAGGAAATTTGTAATTAAACAGATTTCAACTTTAGTTTAAGGAGATTAAACACCTCTCATGTTAATCAATTCTTTTCTCAACAACTAATATCAGAGTTAGGTTCTAACTAAGCATCTATAAGTTTGTTTCTCATATTTTCTTCAATTATTTCACTACTATTGTAGTAGAAATTTTTTAGAAATGATAGAAAGGAAAGTTTAAGATTGAGAAATTTGTTTTCTACTTCTCTATTTTTCAATTTGTTGCTACTAGATATTTGTAAGGATTTGTTGTAAGATAGTCTGAATATAGGTACCATTCAGGAAAGGAAATCTATAATTAGACAGATTTCAACTTTAACTTAAAGAGATTAATCACCTCTCATGTTAATCAATTCTTTTTTCAACAATTAATATCAGAGCTAGATTCTAGGTAAGCATCTACAAGTCTATTTCTCATTTTTCCTAAATTATTTTACTACTATTGTAATAAAAAATTTTCAGAAATAGCAAAAGAAGAAAAGTTTAAAATTGAGAAGTTTGATGGAAGCAATTTTAAATATTGGAAGACGTAGATAGAGGATTACCTCTATTAAAAAAATCTACATGAGCCCTTGTTAGAGATTAAGCCTAAGGAAATGGATCAAGAGATTAAGATTTGTTAGATAAGTAGGTCTTTGATGTGATAAAGCTAACCTTGGCAAGAAATGTTGCCATCAATATTGCTAATAAGAGAACCATAACAGATCTTATAAGGTCTCTTTAAATCTTCTACTTTTAATAAAATTTATTTGATGAGAAGATTATTTAATTTCAAGATGCAAGAAGATAATTCAATTCTTGATTACATCAATGAGTTCAATATCATTATAACTATCATTATAATTCAGCTAAATTCAATTGAATAGATTTTGTTCGGTGAGTTTAACCAGACTTTTTGTATTCTCTGTGTAATTGTAACTCTATTCTATAAATAAGGTTGAAACTTTGCATTATAATGTGCACCATAATTGTTCCATTACATGAGATTAAAAATAATAAAAAACTACTAACACCCGTCAACGTAGACCTTAGTGTTGATTCACGTAAATCTTGATTTTGTTTATGTTTGATTGCATCCATTTCTTCTACCTCCTTCTACTATAAAGTATGTTTTCTATTTCTCTATTCTTCAACTTTTTGCTACTGGATTTCTATGAGGATTTACTGTAAGAAAGTTCAAAGATAGATACTATTCAAAAAAGAAGGAAACTTGTAGTTAGACAGATTTCAACTTTAGCTTAAGGAAATTAATCACCTTCCATACTAATCAATTCTTTTCTCAACACTTTCCACCATCACCCAATCTCCAAGGAGAAGGAGCTTCCATTATCAAAAAGTGCTTCATGGAAGTGCCCAAGAGTTTGGAATGATTGTCAAACATCCAAAAGTTAAGAGGGAGAAAAATTCCCTAAGGTAGGTTCCCATTTTTCTCTTTTTTCTTCCTTTTAGGTTGGGGATCAAAATTCCTTCCACAATGAACCCTTGCAACCCCCCCCCCCCCCCCCCTCCCCACCAAGGTTAAATGTCTCCATTCTCTCCTAAGCCTTAAAGCTCTCCATGACATGGTAGAAATAGCCTAAGATGATAGTCCTACATTGGCCATAAACCCTCTACTAAGAGAACACTCTACTCTCTTGTTTTGTGACATTTTTCTACTAAGTTCTAACCCCTCTAACCATGAATATTGTGCCTTTAACTTCCTCTCTTCATTTCCCTTGATTTTGGCCCATGGCATATGGTGATTGTGAGGATCTATTATTTAACACCACATCCCACATCATGAAGCCACCAGCTCTAGCATTTTCCTTGTTAAATGTGTATTTCATCCCTATTTTTACTCTCATTTTATTTGCATACTGGCCCTTGACATGCGAAGAGTTGGGAGGAAGTAGTAACTATTAACTAAGTCTCTCTCCATTGACGTCACTAGTTATCTAACTCATGCACTATTTTTGTTACATCTTTATCTTATGGCTTACCACTGAAGAAGGGGTTCTAAACCCAGCATTGCCTGAAAATGGCATCTGCCATGGAGGTAAAGCTTGCATATATGATTTAGCAATATCTACAGGAGACTTTTTATCAATCTCAAGTTCCTGTTATACAAATATAGACTAATATAAGAACATATATTATTGTTTGCAAATAAAAAAATCGGAAGCTTGAAAGAAAGAAGATTACATGGTGAAAGGGATCAGTGTTCAGTGTGCAAGGACCACAACTCAAACCCAATTTTGGGCTTGACGTGAGTTGTTTTTCCTCTACCAACTTTTTTGCCTCCAAGATGGCAGCACTAGTGGAATCAGGTGTACATACTTGATCCACAAGAGGACTGGAAAGAAATGTACTAAAATAGCTTGGTGAATCTGAACTTTTCCCAAGTAGATTATATCGTAATGATGAGCCCAATAGTCTTGGTGAAGATGTAACACCATAAGTGGTTCCAGTAGGAAAATCTGCACCTATTCCATTCTTGCCATTTTTCATGGTAGGAGATTCCACAACTCGAGATTGAATTATCTCTATGAACTTCTTAGATTCAACCCTACAGCATAGAGAGAAACAATAAGTAATCTTAAAAATCACAAACTTTGAAAAAAAAAAAGACATTTCTTCACAAAGTGTTGTGCTACTGATTCTCTTTCTTCACAAAATTCAATGTATCAATAAGAAAATATAATCATGTCACGCTACATTACCGTTATTTTGTCAACTCCATTGAAGTTTTGTTATATTTCATAATTTCCACCTTCTAAGCACATCCCAAATCCCTAATTAAATGAAAAATCAGGCAAGATATCTTTGCCAAGTTAACAACAAAGAAAATTAAAAGGTAGAGGGGTTGTTAAACACGCTATGTGTAGGTGCACCAAGGAATGACAATCTTTTTAGTACATAGGCAGCAGAGAGTAATCATACATAAATCCTTCTAGAAGGCCATTGTTTGTTTTTATGGCTTTTCCATGCAAAATATAATTTGCTGAATAAGTGGTTGATTTTGGATAGTCAGATGATTTTTATCAGATAGAAACCCAACACGGTAAAAGATTCATTTTGAAATATTCAGCAATTGGTTGATTAGATAAATGTCAACCATATATTGATTTTTTTCCAATCGTTTTAAGATTTCAATTAAAAAATCACCTATTTATTAGTAGCAGAGCATCAATCTTATAAACTTAATGTCTTTCTACTAAGGCAAAAAGACAACAAGAGGGAAAAAAATTGGATACATGGAATCATAACCGATGCATACAGGTATTCTTCTAAAAACTTCTAAGAATATCATACAACCAACTGCCCATCAATACAGGTTGTCTTAGAGGTTTTTCTTTGGAAATCCAATGTCCAGTGACTCCAATTGCAATCTTTTATCCCGACTATCTAAAAATTAACATCATTCTTGACCAGGTGATACCAAGAGAACTCGGAGAATAGGATTCTGTCACAACTAATTTCGAAATATTCAGCAATTGGTTGATTTGATAAATGTCAACCATAGACTGATTTCTTTCTATTTTGGTGTAAATTTCCAACTAAAAATCATCTATCTATTAGTGGTAGCACATCAATCTTGAAAACTAAATGTCTTTCTGCTCAAAAAAACAAAAGACAACAACAAAGAAATAAACTAGTTATGTGGAATCATTAGCAATGCACACAAGTATTCTTCTAAAAACCAATGTCCAATTACAAACTTTTATCTCAACTATCTAAAAATTAACATCATGTTCTTGACTTCTTGATCAGGTGATATCAAGAGAACTTAGAGAAGAGCATCCTGTCACAACTCACTAGTAATGAACGATCAAGTGATCATTTGGTACATACTCTTAACTGGGATCAAATTTTATCTAGGACAGAAATAACCAACAGCAATACAGGAAGTTGGGAAACTGGTCCAAAAAAGGAATGCCCAATCTAGAGGTTGCTCACGAATTCAATGGAGTGTGCTAACATATTATTTTATGATGACAATTTAGTAAGCCTATTTCTAGTGGCTTCTAGGTTGCAACTCGCAAGTTTCAAATGAAGTTCAATTTTGATGAGATAGCTTCTATGCACTAAGACAACAAACAAGCACTCAGTTGGCAGCTTATGTCCAACTATCAAAATATGCAGATATTAGGGATTTTTAATTTACTACCTTTGTTAAAGTATATGGTGTGTCATTTTTTAATTACTCATATTATTTTTATAAACTTAAATGGTTCTAACGTTTTTCAAAGAAAAAGTTCTTTTTTCCAAAAAATGCTCTAGATAATCCACATGGATCCACTCAATGATATGTATATGTCATCACTAAATGAACACTACAAAAATTTCTAAAGTTATTCCACAAGCATGTTGTTGTAAGATGCCAACTTTGATTAAGGTGGTGAAGAATAAATACTAGAAATTTAGAAGGAAAGATACAAAAAAGGGAAGGAACAAGTCAAATCTGGACCAATGTGTCCAAAATTAGACAAAAAAAAATGGCAAGAGGGGAGAAATGGATGAGTAAAAAAGGTAGAGGAGTCAAAGTTTCTTTTATACAAAAGTAATGACAAGGAAACTGTTAGAGAAAATAATGTATTAAGGTTATTTGTATAATGTAGGTTTAGTCTCACGCTAAAGTCATGTTTATCTCTCTTATTTAACCTTTATATAATGAGGTCTTATATTTGCTTGTGAAATCAATTCTAGTTTTACCTATTTTATTTGTTTTAACATGATATCAAAACTTAGCTTTTGAGAATCCAAATGATATGAAAACCCAGGTAGGTTAGAGAGAAACCCTAACCACACCCTCCTCCCAACCACCATCACCATAGAGACCCATCCAAGCCTTCACCACCGCCATCACTGATTTGTTTGTCACCAGGACCCTTGTCCAATTGTTAGACAGCCCTCTCCCTCTCCCTGCAATCAACTCCTTTCTCAAGTTCCCTACTACTATCAAGCAACCTCATCCCCTTCAACACCTTGCCCTAATGAACACCATCATCTCCACAGTTCCCAACGAAGACAATATCCCCAACACGCACCAAAAGACTGATGCCCCCCTCATATTTTTCTCTTGTCGAGGAACCCAATCTACCAATTTTCCAAGTTCTTTGGCTTCTCTCCAATTGTCAACCTCTACTCTACTATCAACCATCTACAATCCCTCCCATAATCACACCAATCTATGTTTCTCAAGTACAAAAAGGAGAGGAAAACAAAACAGAAAAAGAATTTTTGGTACTTATTATCAATCTTCAACTAAATTAGTTATAATTTTCTCATGTAGGTCTTGAAGTAATAGCGATGTTCTGTCCAAGTTGTTTGTCATATACAAGATCAATCTTGATGTTAGACAATGTTGTCCTGCTAGTTTTTATTGGATGGTTGATAATAATTGTATTAGTATTTATAGGAGCAAGTGTGTAAGCTTCTTAGTGTATATTGGCATTTGTATGTTGAATGGGTAATGATGTCAACAATGAATCAACTTCTTAATATATGTTGGTGTTTGAGTGTTGACTAAGTCTAATGATGTCAAAAACAAATTAATGTTTACACCTATTAAAGTATGATCAACTAAAATTTGACCACTTTTCTTGCTTGCACAATGTTACTGCTACTTTTAGTTAGTATTTATTTATTATATATCTCTTTCTTTAAATTGTTATAATTAATTTATGTATGAGTCTATTACAAGCTAGATGCTCTAGCTTGAGGAGGAGTGTTAGAAAAAATAATGTATTAGGGTTATTTATGCATTGTGAGTTTAGTCCCACATTGATTAAGTCATGTCTATCTTTCTTATATAATCTTTTTATATAAAGGTCTTATATTTGCTTAGGAAATCAAGTCTACTTCCACCTATTTTCTTTTACTTCAACAAAAACATATATGGGCATCATGAAAAATATCTAGGACCCCTTTATTTAATAGTAAAATATTGTTTTACTAATTCAGGGAATGCACCCAAGTTATTCCATCTAGAAAAAGAAAACTCACTTCATGGTAGAAAAATAGACAGGAATGGACTTCTAAGGAAAGCATAGCCAACTTTTTGAAGCAATGTTGGTAACCTTGAATATGTCTCTTGCTGGAGTAACTTTGCAATCAGAAGTTTAGTTTTGCTGGTTGGAGCTTGAAGCTGAAGGTCTGTCCCCCGGCTCTCAATCAATTTTATTTCAGTCTGATAAAACATACAAATATGTCAATCCCCAAATCACAGGTCTATTAATAAAATGAATGGCTGTACAGCATTCATACATTGAAAGAAATGAAACTAAGAATAATGGTCCTTTTGTAGGGAAATATTTTGCACCACTAATTGATAGATATCATACCAAGTAAAAGATTTTTAGTAGTTTCGAAAGATTTGTCACCAACTCACCTCCTCTGCCATATTGGCATCTATATGAAGGCCATCATTATACTCACATTCATCTGCAAAATGAGCAGCAGATTATAGCACAAGTACCAACTTTAGTTTATCAGCAAAGAAACTATATGTGCCATGCAGAAAGACAATTTTCTTACTGCAACATGGCACTTGGCCAAGTTGAATCCACCACCAGATGGAATAATGAGTTGACCAGAGGGACTGAATTGACCAGATCCAAAAGTATGCAAAAAGCCATATTTCTCAATCCAAAAGTGGAATCTCTTGATACATCGTCAATTGATTAATTAGAAACTTTTATCAATGTTTCAGAAAAGAGAAAAAAGTCATTTAAACACTTTTGACTATGAACAATTTTTATCAATGTTACAAGCTGCATTTTTTAAAAAAATAGGTACAAGGAAGGAAAAATAACCGTGTAAATTTTGTTATTAGATATATACTAATACAAGGTAAAATTTCAACTTAAAAAAACCATCAGCCTCTGATCTAAATTTCAACCATTGAATCTTAGATGAAAAATTAATAACTGATATAACTAAGGTTGGAATGAAAGTCTAAAAACTAACTACATGATTATATAAAAAACTAAAAATTAAAAAAATGCCTCCATGAAACTTTCTGTAGACAACTACAGGAACACTTTTACCTTCAATCCTTCATGATATGCTTCTTGAAAAGTATATTGCCATTGATTGAATTATAAATTGTTGTATTTAACTACTTTGACATTGTGGTGGTTGTATACATCTAAATATATTTACATTTACTTATTTATTTTTAATTAAGACAGATTTAAAAAAAAAAAGATTTTCAAACTGGACAATTTCCCATTTTCTATTTTCAAAAAAAAAGAAAGATTACTACCCAGCTGATCAACAATGCGTCAACCAACTTTTTTTGACTTTTAGATTTAACTTATAATAGCAATAAATTCACAATGAACAGACAACTGCAATGAATAAGTTATCAAAAAATAATAGATTTTACTTTGAAATTGTATTAGAAATCCATAAAATAATATCAATGCAATGAAGAAGTTATCATATTCATTTAAATTCATAAAATAGTACCACATGCATCAGTAAGAGTCATATTCGTTAAAAATGGAATTAATTTTTTTGAAAGTAAGAAGTTAAAAATAAATTTAATTTTTTCCGAATGTATGAAGTCAGTATGTCACTCAGTTAAGATAAAAATAATATATAATTGTGACAATAACAATATGAGTACTAGAGTAAGTCAATTAGAAGTAATAAAAAACATTAGCAATAGCAAAAACTATAAAAAAAAACACGTATATATAAAGATTGAAGTGACAAATGGCTGAAAAGATAAAAAAAACCATTAATATAAAATAAATAAATACATGAAATCAATATTTTAAAAATATAGTATAAACAAAATGAAGTTTAGATGCCCAAACGCCTGAGCATGAATTTCCGCCTGGGAACCCAGACAGTGGAAGGAATTAGTCCCCCGCCATAACAAGTACGAGAAAAACAGAATGCTTGCTTCATTCTCCACACGAAGAAAGGGAAGGATTTAACGACATGCAATACACCACAGCACGCCACAAACCCCCCGAGAATGCCAACGCCTCATACCAAAAAAAAAAACACACACAAAGGCCAGGAATAACAACAAGAACTAGAGATAACCGACGAACGAGAAGGATAAAATAAGGTAACTCACCGGAATCCTCCAATTCCGATTCCGACTCCGACGTGCAAGAGCAAGAAGAATCGCTTCCGCTCTCGGAGCCAAACACGGAGGTAAAGAACTTTCCGATCCCCGAGAACCACCCCTTCGCCTCTGTTTGCGGTGACGCTTGAACCGGAGACGCCTCCTTCTGCCGGTAGTATGGCGAAGCAGCTAAAGCCGCCTCCCGTCGCCGGGGCCGGACTAATTTTCCTCCGGCACCGCGGGCGTCGCCACGGCGATTCGCAAATTGCGAGAGCATGGGAAGCAGGGAGAAGGGGGGAGGAGAGTGAGCGTCTCTGTTCTCAAATCACGGTAGAGAGAGAAAAATAAGAGGGAAGGTTCTGATTTTTTGGGGAGCGTGGAGTTCGGAATTAAAAATAGGAGGGAGGCACAAAGCTTGTGATATTTATCCGGAAAACCTTGACGTTTTGATGATATCGAAAACGTATCTGTATTTTCTCTCTTGGGAAAACGATTGCTGGTGTCGCTGTAACTTTTCCGGTGGAAAAGGTATGATAAAGATAATTTTAAACCATAGGCTTTAGTTATCTAAATCCTTGGCTAAATATACTAATTTTTCCAAAGGTCGCAATAAAATATACTATTTATATGTTATTTTAAAAATACTTTAACTTGAGATAAAAACTTTAATTCAGTATAAATCTAATTATTACGATTTTTCCAGAGTTAGGTGATGCATTTTATGGTTTGTTTGAAAAATAGACTGGTACGTGTTGTTCCAAGAGAAAAAGCATGTTGATTAAAAAAGAAAATAAAAAATTTAAATGATAGATGTCAGAAATTAGTGTTCTTAAGATTCCGAAGTCATGTTTCATAACTAAATCATGGAAAGAAAGGTTTTCGGATTCTAATGATGTACTTAAATATTTACATAATAAAGCAGTTGATCTTGGTAATATTGTATGCAAAATTACTAGTAGTAGCAGAGATGATTTTTAAAAAAACATTTGTGTAACGCAAATATCTCTTGTAACAAATCTGATCTTAAATTTGATCCTTACATTATTTTTCTTTTAGAAGTGAAATTGCTATTAGAAGAAATAATACTTTCCGGACAAAAAATATTGGATGCTAAAAAGTATGATTTCAAATTATAATGTTATCGTTAATGAGTACCTTAATTAGTAGTTCTCACCACCCTCTCTTTCTCCTCTCCCCAATGGTTTGATATTTAAGATTATTTCTAATTAAACATCACATGCAGTCCTTCGTTGAGTACATGAAATAAAATAGAATTTGAAGTGGAACGTGGTAGAATTTGGCCCTTTTCCAAATTGCACCCTTTATGGTGTTTTGGATGTTTGCTGTAGTGAATGAGTAATTTGTTAAATGCTATTACGAATAATGTGTTAGGTACTTGATTAATTGAATTTTAATGATAATAAAATTTATTGTGATTTTTAAAATATATAAGTTATCTTAAGCAATGAACAAAAGAAGATTAAATCATCAAATCTGGAAAGAAGAAATAAAATCAAGAAGTTTACACAGAAAATTGCTTACTTTTTATTGCTATTTACTTTCAAACTTCGTCATATATATTATTTAAAAAGTAATTTATTCAATAAAATTTATTATTCGAAAACATTTCCACATGCAATTGCACTATTGGTGAGAATTAAACGATTACTCTTAAAAAAAAAAAAATTACCTAAAATTTGCATTCACCAGTGAGAGAGCTTTAGAAAAAGTAGAGGTGTCAAAATAAATCTAATTTTTTTAGCAAAGTCTTCAATTTATTTATGGTTCAAAGCAAATAAAATAAATACCACCAAGAAGTGCTCCGCCAAAGCCTCGTCAAGAAAACAAAATGAACCTCATTTGATAGACTTCTCTCATATACATGCAAACTCGTTAAATTTTTTTTATACCGAGACAAAAAATTTAATTGTAAATGTAAATTTAAATTTAAGTATAGCATGTTAGATTTAGATATTAAAATTCAAATTTACCTGACTTGTGAGAATCAGATTTACTTTAAAGTGGTGTTTGCACAGTTAGAAAAAGAAAGTAAAGAAAGAATTCCTGATTTCTGTGGTTTTTATATAAAATTAAAAAATTTAAAATTTATTTCCGAGACTTTCAGATATAAATAATCTCAAAATCTAACAACCTTCTATTTGAAAGTCAAACTTCTGCTCCCTCACCTTACATCCTTTTGTCCTCGTATTTCACCTACGTCATCCTTAGATCTAACACCACACGACGTGGGAGTATAATACATTTGCTGTCTTTATAACCCCTGCATGATATCGACGTCGGTAGAAGAATTGTGCTTGTTGTCACAGGTGTATTAAAAAAAAGTTAAAAATTGAAGAGCACAGAAAATCAAGAGAAAAAATTTATTTATATATTCGAGAAAGTTCCGAAGTAAAGTACATTTGAAATGCAAATATTAAAATAGAAATTTATAGCTAACGATAGTATGAATTTCAAATACAACTAATTAAAAATAAATTATGAACTTTATTTTTAAAATAAAAGTGAATAAAATAAAATAAGGTTCAGATATAAATGTATGCATTTCGTTATTATCTATTGAAAATCAATCATCAGGTTTTTTTTAATCATCTTTTTTTTTCTATTATTGTCAAGATAAAGGATAGGGAATGTACTTTAAAGAATATTTGTATGTAATAGAAAATTATAGAAAGAGATAAAAAGAAAGGTGATAAAGATAATACGTAGAGTATTTGTATACGACGAAAAGTAGAAAATTTTTTAATAAACTTTTAGTTTCAACATTTAAAAAAAAAAAATTTATTTATATCTTTTTTTCGATCTTGAAGAATGTGAAAGAATTAAAAATTAGCGATTCATCTCTATTATATATTGATTAAAAATTTTCTTTTAATTTATTTATGAATAATATGTTATCATCATAAATTATAAAAATCATATTTTATTATAAAAAATGTATTTTTGTATTTTTTTTAAAAAAATAATATTTTATCATCATAAATCATAAAAATCATATTTTACCATTATAAGTCATAAAAATCATATTTTATCATCATAAATCATAAAAATCATATTTCAACGTCTCTTATTATAAAAATTATATTTTACGTGTAAACTTGCTAAAAGCATTAAATGGTTGTATTTTATTAAATTTATGTTTTATTATTTTCTATTACTTTTTATAGTATATAAATATTTATATTTTTGTTAACTTATTGTAATTTTCTTTTACATCACTTTTTATAACTTTTCAGATTTTTTTATTTCTTTCTGTTACTTTTTAAATACACAAATAAATCCTTAAGAATGATGTTTTTCTCTGCCTTAAAAAAAAAAAAAAAAAATATATATATATATATATATCGGCGGTGAGGTTAAGAAGAAGTACGGGAATGCACTAAAAACGATACGACGAAAAAACAAAATAAAAGGGTTCTTCGCGCAAAAGAGTGAAAAAGGTTTCGGAAGAGCAGCATGTGTGGGGGAACCGAACCGATCAAAAAAGAAACTTTCGAAAAGAGTGTGCTCCTTTCACTTTGAAAAGAATCTCAAGTACCTTTACTTTGGGGGGGGACTTGATATATTTTGACATCATATCATTACAAGGAAAATCATGGCTCCACCTGGAATTTGATCCAAGAAAAATTGTTGGGATCATAGGATGCTGTATGGTCTGTTCGGAAGAGACTAATGAATGACATTCAACGTTAAACATAGAAATCAATGGTGAAATGATAATTCCTACCCTTACATATTTCTAAATAATTGTTATATTATAGTTTTAAATAAGTATAAATAATATTATATCATTGAATATGGTATTAATGAGAGATAATTATTATAATGTTATATTTACACTAAATAGTGAATGTTAATCAATGAAATAATTAAAATAGTTAATTTTATTTAGGAGTTATTTGTGCACCTAGAAAATGGTAAAAAAATTTCTAAGTGTTTTATGTACCAAATGATTTTCCATCATTTTTCGCTATTTTCTCTCGATATATAAGAAAAAATTTCTTTCATTTTCTGACATTTTGATCTCTAAAATTGATAAAAAATGAAAGAAAAGAAAATATGAATTATTACATAACATATTAACAACATGTAATTTTGATATAAAAATTATTTATCTTTAATAGATGATAATTGATATTATGAGAGATATGTGGAATAATAAAGATGTGTGAAATATATTTTATGTTGTAACAATATTACAAATGACTTTATTTTATATTATCTATAACAAATTTTGTTATTCTCTATAAATACAAAAAATATTTAATTTATTAAATTTAACATTTTTATTTTGTGAATAAACATATATATTTTATATTCTATGATTTTTCATTATTTACTGTTTTATTCACAAATACACATATTTCAAATTTCATCCTTTTCTATTCTACACATAAATACCTTGATTTTTTACTAACTTTCTGTTATTTTTTATCATTTTCATTTCCATCATTTTCTGTGATATTCTATTATTTTTTTCCCCCAATTTTCAATGCACAAACATTTCATTAATGTTAATATTATTACTAATATCAATACAGTGATATTTATAATATTATAACTATGCTAAATAATAAATATTATTTCTTATGGTAATCTAAATAATTAACTTAAGTAATATTGTTTAATACCATTTTGATAAGGTTTGGAGGGTATTTCATGATTAATAATTTTCTTTCTTTTAATCGAAATCTTAATATTCCTTTCTTCAACAATTTTGAGCTCAACTTATTTACAATAGCTTAATCCATGTGTAAATCACACTTATTGAAGGGTTGGAGTTTGGGTGGTGATTTTTTTTTTTAAAATGATAATGTTTTGTATATATTTGAATTCAAGATGTCTTCATTTTTGTAAGACAATGTTATTTCACCAATTATTGTCCTGAACCCCATTTTTTTTTTATATTGTCTTGAACTGCAATTTGGCCGATCACTTTCTCCCCATAAGTCATCCATGAAAAGGTCGGCATTTGAAATTTAAAACTCTTGTGTGAGTGGCATTTCCGTAGTTTTTGAGACTAAGAGCGTCAAATGCTTTTTCCTCTGTAGAACGCTGCTATGCTAGAATAATAGTAGAGACAAAGATCTGAAGTTGTGAACCGGGCAAACAGTCGAAGCACGAATCCCGTGCTCTCTCTCTCTCTCTCTTCAAGAATAATAAGCGCACTCCTCTTCCTCCTCTTCCTCCTCTTCTTCCATTCAAACCCAAACCCTCGATTCACCTACCACGTTCCTCCTCCATGGCCGCCGCAGTTCGAGCTCGAGAAGACACCCATCCGCCGATCATCGGAAAGGCTGGGAATTACACGGTGTTCATCACTCCCCCAGCCACTCCGAGGCCACCCGAAGTGCCTGGGAGCCCCAAGACGCCTGTGAGTGTGGATGGAAATCCAAAGTCGAAGCTTTCGCCACCTCTGCCCCCAAAGACTCCGCCTTTGACGGCGTTGCCGTCCATGAGGGTTAGTCCTTTGGAAAGCGTAAAGCTTTCCGGTGCGGCTCAGGCAAAATCGCCGCCTTCGACACCGCCTCCAGTGCAGGTGCCGCCATTGCAGTTTGAGAGGAGTAAGGAGAAAGGTTCTAGTCGATCAGCGTTTACGTTTTTCTGGGATGCGGTTGCCAAAGTCCAAGATGGTAGCTGTGTTTTTTGCACTGCTGAGATCTTTTTTCTCTTTACTCTTGTTTTTAAAAAATTTTGGTTTTTTTCTTTGTGGTTCTGGCAGCGCATTCGAGCTTGGACGAGTGTTTGGCGCACTGGCTTGGGTTGAACCAGTCGAAATACCAGTGGGCATTGAACGATTATTATGAAAGCAAGGGAATGGTATGGTGCATTCTTCCTTCCTACTCTTTTTTTTTTCGCAATGATGTTGTGTGATCTGGGTTACCCTTTTAAATCTCTTCGTTTACTGATTTCGGAACGATGTTTACGGTTTGTTCTTAGAGCTTACAATGTAACTATTGTGTTGTTTTTTTCGTTTATTTTGTTTAAATTGAGTTGAAATGACGATTTTGAGAAAATGTTGCTTAAATATCTGGTCTCTCTCCCTCTTTGATTTGGTCATTAATTGTAGAATTATCTAGAGATGTTGCTTATCTTCTGTGACTTTTACTCCTACTATTTGGGATCCTAATTGTTTATATCATTGTTCAAACTTTTTTGGTAAATATATTATACAGTTATTTGAAAACCACTGTAGCTGATATTGTAACTGAACAATGTAATTTTGGGTGATATAGCACACGCTCTTCTTTGCTGACATAATATGTAGTGAAACAGAACATTAACTAATTAGCATTGGCACATGCTCTTGTTTGCTGACATAAGATGCAGTGAAACAGACAGTGTTAGCTCATTAGCACTAGCACATGCTCTTGTTTGGTTGTATCCATGATGCAGCATTCTAGCTGCATTATATAATTGAAGAAGGTGTATACATGCGATGTAGCTCATACTACATGGTGCATTAGATGGATATGCTTTATTAAAACTTGAGACAAATTCATTCATATATCTTATGGAGGTAATTTGGGTGATTAAGAAACAGCTGGCATAATGTATACTACGATTGCACATGTATCTCTCCAGATGGATACGGATTTGATTCCATCTTATCTTCCTGGTAGTTTGGATAAACACCTGCTGATGTTCTTGAAGCAGAAAACTTCATTGGACCAATAATACTGATAATGTTTTCAAAATATTGGTTTGACTCATGGATTTGATTCATGCAATCTGGCATGGCTTAATGGAGAGGTCAGTGCCTTGAAATGTTGTGATTGCTAGACTGAACAATACATGGTTGCTAATTCCTTGTGTAGCTGCCAACATGATTGAACAAATTTGCAAGCAGCAAACATGTGTTATATCTTATATGTTATATGATGAGCAAACTTGTTTGTGTAATAGCAATTAGATTCCCTACTATAATGCTGAGGTTTCCCTTAGAAGCAATTCTTCCAGTTTCTGGTTTCACCATTAAAAGCTGGCCTTTGGATCCCTTTTGTGGAATCAGCCGTGTCAAATGTTAGTGGCAGTCGGACCTGACTTGTTTGGGAAATACCTGTTTTTTTACCCAATTTATAAATGGGTCCAATCGGGAGGGCTTGTGCTCTAACCTGCTTATAGGCAGGTTGGGTCAGACCTGTTAAATTCTTGGCTTAGCTGGGTTATTTATGTCAAATGGGTCAAATTTTGATTATATGGGTGAATTAGGTCATGAATCTGTTTAGCCTCATGTGTTCTACATGTACATTTATGCTAATTGAATAATCAATTAACTAAATATAAAACACTTATACTAGATATAAAATAGGCATCATCCAGTGAACATGATAGACTAGTGTGTTTAAAAATGGTGAAAATATTACATCATCACTCATCCCAATCCACACGCATGACACATCTAAAAACCAAATGTCCTCTACAAATCACTTCAATGTTCCAAAATGAGTAATTTAAATTGATGTCTCAATCTCTCAATTTTCAAATGTTTTAATACAAATCTAGTGGCACACCAATGTGGCACAAACATTGATAGTGCATCCACTTAAAAATGTTGATAGTACATGTGTTGCTTGTCTTGAGGAATCAATCAGTCAATTCTGTCATTTGCAATATTAGAAAAATTCATGTTGGCATGGATTAAAAATGGCATCTCAATTCAATCTTGAAAGTCTTATGATTTTGCCTGATTCTTTGTTAAGAGCCTTAAAACTCATTTACTGAGACAACAGTTCCTGCATAGATGTTTGACTTACCTCCCGTCCCTTTCCACACAAGGAGTTCATAGTATCCGGTTAATCATTTTGTCTATTTTATCTAATGGTTATCTTATTTTTTCCTGCAAAAGCTCCATATTTTAAAAGATTGCTGCAATTCACGAAGCACATCTGATTTGGATGTCGGTAAAAGCCTCATTTTATCTTGATCATACCCAGTGCTTAAGAAATCTTAAGTAAATCCTTTAGAAAGCTTGTACTAATGTTCCTTTTTAAAAAAAAAAATATTGTGCAGTATATCTGCAATGGAGAATGTTGGCTACATGTGATGAATGTTTCTTCTAGGCTCTTTTTCTAATACTAATTAAGTGAAACCTGCCCTTTTTGGGATTTAAGTGTCCGTCTGCTGATGATAATTACTGCATGCTGTTGAAACCTGTCTGGAAGTTGTATTCATTTGTGAGATGCTTAAGAGAACTGTTGTTTGCTATGGCAAGCATGTAAATATAGGTATGCTGTTGAAATGCTAGAAATCAGAAATGCCACAGAACCTGATTGTGCTAGCTCATGCCATACGCTTTTGTTTTTATTGGTTTATGTGATCGAAGAGTCTGATACACACTGAAGCGCCAAAGTATTTGATTTTCAGGATAAAAGTGGGAAACCAGAAGAGCTTGGAAGCAAGGGTAGTGTATAAAATGTAACAGTGACTGGTGCCTCTGCTTTGTTGCAATATAGATCAATGGTTTATGATGCAGTTATGCTGGTGATTTTGGTTAGTTATCTGATGTGATGATCTTGGTGGTGGGACAAATCTTCATTTTGCATGGAGTTTTTGGACACGGGTGGGCTGCGGAATGTGACGTGCTATCATGTATCCAAGCTTTTATTATTATTATAAATCTATATATTTAGATATTGGCATAATTCCAAGCATTTTGCTCATGTGTAGTACACTGTAATTTCTGTAACTTACAGAAACGCATAACTCTCGGCCTCGTATTTTCTTGCACAGCTGCATCGGAGGCTTTCGTTAGGAATGTTTCTCCCGATTTTCGTGTTGGAATGGTATTTTTGACTGGGAGAAGTGAAGATGATACTTCGCATGTACATAGGAAGGGATAATTTTACAAAGTCGATTTCGAGTCATGTTTATATGTTGAACCTGATATTAGAACAAAAATGATCTATTGAAGCTGAGTTTCTTTACATTATCTAAAAATATGGATACTTTTGGAATCTAAGGAAAGTAACGAGTGAGGGGTGAGAGCGTTGGAAGTTTGAAGATATGACTTGTATGTATAAGAAGAGGTTTCGACAATTCTATAAAAAAAACAACATAAGGGTTTGAATTGTACGGTATAATTCGTTGATTTGTCACCAATTACCGATGCTCTGTACGTGAGGAATGTTTTAATGTATATATTTCATTTAAAAAGCTTGGATTTAAGATTCCATTGATCCATGCCTGATACGTTATGACAAGAACAACACAATCCTGTCCAACCCATGAGGATATGGATTGGATTGGATTGGATTGAGTTGGGTTTTAGCTGAATGGAGACCAGACCCCCACAAGCCAACCCCCTCCTCCTCTCCCTCTCCGAAACACCATGTCTCTTCCAAAATCCCAGTAACTATTCCAATATTAAATCTGCAATATCACTTGTTTCCATGGAAATATGTAGCCCCTGCAATCCTTGCGAATCCGGTCAAACAAGACGATGATGATGATGATGACAGCTTTCTGGGCATCATTATCACTTTCTGCAGTGGTTACACATGGTTCCCCACGTCAGGTAGCACAAGTCAAATGGTTTTGAAGATGCCTAGCCCACTGAAGACCGCATGATTGCAGGAAAAAAGATACGATCATCATCCTGGAACGCAGAAGAGACTGTGGTTCTGGACCGTAAGTGTATGTGCGTCATCTTCTTGTATTGCTTTTCTAAAGATAATCTCCATTCCACCATTTGTTTCTGGTCGATGGAAACCTTTCTTTCTGGCTTTTTTCTCCACGTTTACTTGCTACTGTCCATTGCAAGTACCTTTCTTACATCTGTATTCTTTTGTCTTATCTTTAGTTGTCCTGTTTAATTACCTTGTTGCAACACGATCTTTTGTCCTATCTTTACTGTCCATTCCTTTGTTTTTCTGCACAGGACTTTCTTTCCGTCACCTTTTCTCTCGTCTCTTTGATAATAGATAGAGATATTTGAAAAAAGAAGAAGGTTAATCTTATATAATAGAATTATAAATTGGATTGTTGTCGTTGTTTTTATCTTCATTCAACGATGCTCGAGTTTCCATCTCTAGGGAGCTTTTCACCAATATACATTCAAACTATTGGAATATAGAAAATCAGATTTAAATTAATCGGATATAAGCGATCGAAGAGCTCTCTCTATATATCTAGATGTTAATTCACGTCTGGGTTCTAATTTTAACCAATGTGAAGATACTTTAATTTCTACTCTTATACCTAAATATCTAACTCAAAAATAATTTATTATAAGTTAAACATTCCATTTATATATCAATTCATATTTGATTTTAACTTCAATCAATGTTAAAAGACTATTCCCCGTCAGCCTTGCCAAGCGAAGCAACCTTAAAACAGTTAGTTAGTTAAATCTGGATTACTTTCCCATCACTCATCTCAAGGTTCTGTAATCCTAAGATCAAAATTTTAAGGTTCATTATTCACATAAACAAGATTCCTATGATGTGGGAGTCCAAGGAAACGAAAGGCACTTGTAAGAAAACAAGTCCGAGACTTCACTTGGAAACAAAAAAGAAAAGAAACATATCTATGGAAGACCGGGAGGAGGAACGTGCGCCACCAAATATTTTTTTTATTTAATAAACTTTCATTATTTGAGTTGTGTGAGGCCTTAAAAAGTCGACATGGATTCAATGTTCTAGTTGATGAAGTTTCGTTAATCATTCCAAAAAATTTTAATCAATTATGGTACCAAACAACGATATAATACCATGCTCGACAAATCAACCTCGTAAGTTTCAAAAAACGGTGAATAATCATATTGTTAACACATGCTATAGAACATCGTCGTACATGCAAGCGTACCATGGAAATTTTATTATTTTTAAGAGTGGTAATAATTACAAACATAGACAGATTAGTTAGACTAATACCATAATACATATTATCATGAATCAGCGCCAAACCCTGGAAGACTTTATTCTTACAGCCGAGCTATCACGTCAGGAGTCCCAACCATCTAAACCTCTATCCAGTGCTCCGGATTAATAATTACATGGAGCTCTGATTTGACATCATGACAATATACGTAGACCGTAACGGATGAAAAATCAAAATCTGCCGAATCGATTCGCGTAAATCGTAGATTTGGAATGTGTACGATCGAAGAAATACAACTGTAGACAACGACGTCCTTAGCTTTGATAAAAGATTGACAGGAAATCTAGATAACAGAAACTCATGACAAAAGTCTTTTTAATCGTGAAATCTATCAGTACATGCTTATGTTTGTTATAAAAAGTACCGTATCTGAAGTTATATATGGGTAATTATATATATATATATATATATATACACTGATGTCATGAGAAATTTTAACTTAAAAATCAATCAAAAAATTAACGTATTATTTCTAACAAGCAGAATTTCTTAATTATACCAAGTGTTTCATTTAAGATCAGGCAGTTTATTCTAACAGATAACAACACTCACATGCTTCCCAGGAGCTGTAATGTTCTACTTACTGTAAATTTTGTATGCAACATACGAGTTGAAAGATGGTTAAAACACTCCTCTAAAAAACCACTGCACCATTTGCTGCTTTCTCTATTCAATTTACATTGTAAATTCAAGGATGTTTAAGTAGAACCTCTTGTTTGAAGATTTCATCAATTTTGTACATTTTGGATTTGAACTTTTATTGCCAATATAAATGTTTATTATAATTTTTATTTAGAAACAATTGTTTGAGTTTTTAATTAGAAAATAATTTATACACAACGACATAAAACACTACAAATGGAAAGAAAGTTTCAACAAGGAACGTCAAGTCAAAAAGACGATGAGATGATTTTAAGTTTCCTTTGTAATGCTATTAATTAAGGAAACACTAAGACACCCCCGATGGAAAGATTAGGGTAGAAACGTGGAATCAAGTGATAAATGAATATAATATTAAAAAAAATGTTGGGTTAGGATATATATATATATATATAAATATTACTAAAAACATGATGAAAAATACTAAAGACGTGATTAAAAATGTATAAAAATTATAGTAATATTATCAATCTACATGGTCATACAACTGTTCTTGATGAAATTTAAAAAGAATTTGTAAAGGTGACTTTAATTATTATAATGCATATATCTTTCTCTTATTTTACATGTAATTGATTTACTAATCATCATATTTATTCTCAATTTGTAGAGTCATTATGAATGTAGTATCTTGAAAGGGAAGTCTTGCTCAATATATGAGCAATTAAAGATAATTTTTTAGACTAGTATTGCTAGAGGAAGAACAAGCATAATACTTATGGACTTTCATGATATTGAAACTTTTAATTTAAATGATAACATATCATTTGAGAAGATGATAGCCTTAGTTAAAAATATGGAAATAGACATGAAGAAATTTTCATAGAAATATAAGGAATGTAATAGAACTAGAATGTAGATTATAAAATGTATTGCCAAAACTAAGGAAGAAACAAATATATTCTTAAGATTGCAGCATAATGAATTGGACATTATTCCTTTATTGCTTGAATTAAATGAGTTAGATGAAGATGAAATATATAATGCAATGACATTATTAGAAAATCATCAAAAATAAAGAATATTTTTAAGTTTGTCAAATGAGATAAGACTCACTTGGCTGAAATATAATTTGAAATAAAGATTGTTGTTGTTATGTAGTAGACATTGTTATTATTTAAAGTGTAGTATGTATAGTTGTTTATGTGATGATGTAGTAGATAGTATTATTGAATGTTATGTATGCTGATGTGATGATGTAAGACATTATGTTGTTTGTGTTGATGTAGCTGACATTGCTTTTGAATATTAGGTATGTTGTTGATGTTGATGATGTAATACATTATATTGTTTATGCGATGATGTAGTAGAGGTTGTTATTGAATGTTATATATGTTGTTGATGTGATGATGTAATACATTATGTTGTTTATTTAATGATGTAATAGACATTATTCATGTTATTATGTGTATTGTCATTGTTATTATTTGATGTAAATGTTCTTGTTTATCTTTCTTTTTTTGTAAGTTTTTTAAACTACCACAAATGGATACAAGTGAACATATTAAACTTTTGAAAAAGCTCATGAAAGAGTAAGAGGTAAAACAAGAATAAATATTCATGTACCTAAGGAAAGCATAAAAAATTATATCTACATTGGCAAGTGGTGTGAATAATGTTGTAAAGACTACTTCTAGAAAGACAATAATATATAATTATGTTATTAGATCCATCTATACCTATTCAAGTATATAATTGCAGCAAAATCTATAGAATGAGTCAACATGTTTTCTTTCATTTTTGTAATTTTTTGAGACATGGAGTAGTAGTGTAAGATAGTAGAAGTATAAATGTGGAAGAAAAATTTGTAATATTTTTAGTTACAATTGGACAAAATTAGAAATATGGTGTAACTACTAAGTGTTTTCATCAATCTAGTTAAACAATTAGTACATACTTAAATGAAATGTTGAATGCAATATTAAAAGTAAAATATAAACTATTGGCCAAGTAAGGATCATCAACTCTAGCATGAATTAAAAATAATTGTTACGTTTATTCTTATTTCAAGGTGAACTAATGTTATTTTTCAATGTGTTTCTTAGTATTAAGATACATTACTATATATATATTTTTTCTTTTAGGATTGCATTTGAGCAATTGATGATACCCATGCGAAAATTATAATTTATGATAAAGAAACTGTATGTTGGATGAATAGAAAATGTGAATTATCA
Organism: Cymodocea nodosa; assembly: GCA_036874045.1. NCBI lineage: Eukaryota > Viridiplantae > Streptophyta > Magnoliopsida > Alismatales > Cymodoceaceae > Cymodocea > Cymodocea nodosa. Next base: position 18,517,064 of record CM072339.1, on the reverse strand, counting down.
CAAAATGTATTAGCAACATGTAATTTTGATATGAAAATTTTTTATGTTCTTAGTAAATAGAAAAGATTAGTAGTTGATACTCATATTCTTTAAGATGTACTTTTTCAATGTAATACTTTTCCATCAGGTACGATACTAATAAAAATAATTGAAATACTTGTGAATAGTAGAAATTATAGAATTAGTGTTTTTAACATTATATTGAAAACTTTTATATAAATTACAAATAAATATTACTTAGTAAATGTTGATTTTCCTAATAAGCTAGAATTTATTACACCATTTTTGAGATGTAAGATATCACTTGAATAATTATAATGCTACTACTAGATTAAGTCAAGAATATAGAAAACAAGTTGATACAATGCATTACAATATTATGAAATTTATGTAGTATAATAGAGATGTACAAAATGTATTTTATGTTATAATTATTGTCATATATAACTCTTTTTTGTATTATTAATTAAATTTTTTTATTCTCTATCATATAGACAAATATAAAAAAAATTTAATTTATCAATTTCATTATTTTCTATTATGTGAAAAAATACATATTTTAAATTTTGTGATTTTTCGTCATTTTATTCTATGCACAAATATATATATTTCAAAATTTATTATTTTTCATCATTTTCTATTATATATACAAACATTTATATTTTCTATTAACTTTTTGTAATTTTTTTTTCTATCATTTTTTATAACTTATTATTATTTTTTTCTATCATACACAGATACCCTCAGTAAGCTATTGTCATGTTTTAAAATTGCAACGATAACTATTGCAACGCCAATAAGTGAAATTCACGTGCCTAAAAAGACACGTGAAAATTTTTCACTCCTTGAGATGCGATTAAGACCGGAGAATCAGAGAAATTCATCACTTCGATAAATCCAAGCCCATTCATTAAAGGCAGTCTACCAAAAATATGAATATATTTATTATTTATACCACTAATATGCTCATTATTTATATATACTCATTGTGCGTCGTGCACGTAAATAAATTTATTATTATTATTACGGGTTCTGATGTCTCTCCCTACGTGTTTTGATACACATATATTTCTTCATCGTTATGGATTAATGCATCCGATTCATTAATTTTTGTTGTATCATTTTTTTTTTAATTAGAAAATCTGGGCTCTTCGTCGAATATTTTTTCGATAATGACGGTCTTCTGTATTTATCAAAACTTAAATTTCGATAAAAAAAATGAATACTACTATTGATTGAATTATTCCAGTTAATTAAGATTCAATTTAAAAAAATGTGAAAAATATCATTATAAAAAAATCAGTCGACGTTCCCGTGGGCCATACCTTAAGGTCGGCTCACGTGGCTTACTTTTAATGATAAATAATATACGCACTATTCCCCCTCCTAAGGGTCCCACCTTATCATCCAACCTGTGGGACGGTATATATATATATATATATATATATATATATATATATAACTGTGCTTTTAATTGAACCTAAGTTAATATTTTTCTTCTACAATTTTGATGGCGGTCGTTCAATGCAGTCCATTAAAGCGGATTTAAAAATTAACAAAAATTTTTTAATATAGCCAACCTTAGTCGCTTTTTAAAAATTCAAATTTTTTTAAAAAAGTAAAAAATATTATGGTTATTAAAAAATAAAAATTTAAACATTATCGTAATGGTTTACAAGTTAAAATACCGAGCATTATCAGAAAAGAATAACGTTTTTGGTACATAACGATAGATAGAAGAATGCTGATCGAGTTAAAAAAAATAAAATAAAATAACGATAGAAGAAGAGAAGGAGAAGTAGCAGATCACCAGCCTGGACATATAAATCAGTCGTCTTCACCCCTCACCCTCAAGCCCTTCTTCGTAGACGGCCGGCGACACCAACATGTCAGGAGTGTGGGTTTTCAGGAACGGCGTGGTCCGGCTGATCGAGAATCCGGAGACGCTGCATGCGGACAGCCGGGGCAACGTCCGCCGGAAGGCCCTGTTCCATGTGCCCACCGACCAAATGATGACCTCCCACGACATGCTGGAGGAGAAGCTGTCGGAGTTGGGGTGGGAAAGGTACCTCATCCGCCGCCACCCCGACCTGCTTCAGTACCATAAGCAGTCGTCGACGGATCTGATCTCCCTGCCCCGAGACTTCAGGAACCTTAAGACCGTGCACATGTACGACATCGTCGTCAAGTGCCGGAACGCCTTCGAGGTCCGAGATGTCATCGTAGTTACGTAGTGACTCATCCACAGCCGTACCTTCTCTTCATTAGTTTTATCAGTTATATATATAGAAATAAACTGTGGATTTCCCGAGTAAGTGGAGATTTGCGACGCTTCGCATATATATATATACCTGGAGGTGATCACCATGGAATTAAATAAACCGTATGTGTGTCGTGGGTTGTGGTCTTTGCTAGTGTGTGTGCATGAGTCTTGCTTGTACAATATATATGGATACCCCGAGAGATCCACCTTCTTTTGCTGAAATATATTATATGCTGATCGTGAATCGAGTTGAATTACATATTCCGGGCGCTTGATCGTGTGCAATATATTGATATTATTGCATTCTATGTACAATTAATTAACGGATTGTTAGTTCAGAGAAGAGCCCGCGGAGGTTGATTAATTGCCCGTCCTTGGTATATATTATATTACCCAAGAAAGCTGTGATTGAAGTGAAGGAGTGATTAAAGCATATTTTATGTTTCGTTCAAACAAACATACTACTTCCGTGTTTATCTTTATTAGCTCGGTTATTAGTTATTCTGCCATAGCGCTGTTGTTAGCTACCCAGTTATTAGTAGTTAACCTTCTGTTAAACTGATAGATGAGTCTATTATTAGTTGTAAAAATAAACTTCTTTTAACACCATCGCTCTTCTGTTGACGGACAAGATTTTTTCACGAGCAATTACTTGGGTGTTCTTCCACTCTTTCATCTCTCTTACTTTCCATTCCCGTTTTTCTTCATTCGATACATCTTCGATCCTTCCCGATCTTTGCTTGTCGACAAGTATCGTGTTGATTGATATGTACCATGGTGATAATATAAGAACATCAATTATGCCAAGAACTAAAAAAGGTAACTGGAAATGTTTTTCTTTTTTTACTTTTAGACTGATTTCTGTTCTTTTTCTGGTTGTTTTCGTAGCTGTTTTGTGTTATATATCCGCGGGCCATACATTTATTTCTTCTGATAATATGTATGTTCACTCTTCTCCGAATGGCCGGTAGCATGCCCTTGGAATTGATACATCATATCCAAGGACCAAGTCATTTATTGATTGGCACCATGTGATCTTGCATCAAGATGATGACTAAGTTTTCCATTATCTCTTTAATCACGAGTTCGAAATTCGTAACTAACTTTGCAGACAAAAGTGTAGATTGATTGACTAAGTATTCCTCTATTGTTATCATTAATGCTTGAATGCTTTGTCTTTCTTCATATGGTCGTTTTCTTCTATTATTCCTCGATATATATATATATATATATATATATGTAGTCTCTAGTAGGTACAAATGCAACTCATGAATTGCTCTTTAAATATAAATCATTTTGGGAGGTTGATCTAAGTAACCATGTGGATCGAGAGGAGAATCGACGTATAAGAAATGCCATGGTCTGGTTACCTTTTGAATCTCTTTAGTGCTTTGGGTGTTGATAGAAACAGTCGTTGCTCTTTCCTCTTCTACATTTAGGTGGCCCCTGAGAAAAAAAGCATCTTCAGGAAGCAGGTAATTAATTGAGCTTAATTTCCTGCTATCTATTTTTTCAGGAAATTAATCATCGGGGATGTTGCAACACTGATACCAATGGTCCACCGTTTGGTTCTATTGATATGCTTACAGAGATCAAAACTTTATATATACGTCACGTCACATAGGGGACCTGCTCACGCTGCTTCTTTTTTTTTTTCATTATTTTAATCCAAATCATGTATATAAGTTGGTCTTCGCAATTTAGTTTTATTATTATTATTCCATGTTTCTATTTCTAACTGACTTAACAAAAATAAGTTGATATATAAACGACATTTGATAACAATTATTAAAAAAAGATTAGTAATTGCGTATCTCTACGACTCTACTCATTATATGCTTGTTTATTTCCACGAAATCATTGAGAACACTTTTGCATGGAACCTTAGCCCTCCACGTTGAGTCATTTGCTCATACATATGCCATATAAGGTTCCAGGGTTTATGTTGTTTTTCCATAAATCGTCGTCGTTCATTTATCTTTCTAGTGAAAACCGGGAGTGACGTGAAATTTTAATTTAAAATTAATAACAATAAGCGCAAAAAATTAATTTGTAGGTTCGGTCTCGGCTTAAATAACGTAAGACTATTTCTAATAGATCCTCCTTTTTATAACTTATATGTTTACAAATATTTACACAGATTAGATGTGTGTGAAAATCAATTAATAACAGTGAAAAAAATTAACACGTAAACAAGTCTTAAGTTCAATCTTCACTTAAATGATGTGAAACTATTTTTAATGCATTGTTTTACTTGTGATTTATTTATGTATCTAAACGTGCCCATAAGTAAGTATGCATGGACTTACTCCCATATCATGTAAAATTTTAACTCGATCAATTAATAATGAGCGGAGAAAATTAACATATATAAAACTCAAATGATGTAAGACTATTTCCAACAAGTGATAAATAAGAAAGCCTTGTCTAAAATTGTGGTAACGTTATACCATTAAAAACTGACAAAGTTTAACTCAAGAGATTTCCTAAAATTGTATGCAAAAAACTGAGATTGAATCAAAAACTATAAGGGAGGTAAGGTTTTCTGAGATTATGGAAAAAAAACTATTGATTATATATGAATTTTTTTAAAACTAAATTACGTGAGAAAATGATCCTTTCTGGTTGAGAAGGAATTCTTCAGGTCAAGTTATGAAGGTTACTGCTGAACAATGATGATTTCTTTTCAGGTCTCTCTAATAACTTTCTTTCTATACACAACACTCACATCATTAAGAGATTCTTCTTTGTCCCACTCTCAAGAAAATTCCAAATCACTCCAATCTACATTTCATTGAGAAAGAGAGAGAGAGAGAGAGGAACACACTTGTGGGGGCTCTACTTTGATTCTTTATACAGGCACTCATTGAGTTGTGAGGAGGCTTCACAGATTGGTTGGGCGGAAAGGTTTGGTATTATCTTGCCAAAGGAGATTTCTGATGATAGCATATTAACTTAAGAAAATCATTTAAGAGGATTTGCACATGGTGGAAAATGATAGAAAGAAATAAGAAAGAAAATAATAGAAAGTTAAGATAAGATACAAGGTGTTTGTATGAGATGGAAAGTAGAGAAAAATTTAATAAATTTTCCACCTTAACTTTCTTAAGAAATTTTTTTCTTCATATATCTTTTTCAACATTGAAAGATGTGAAAGATTTGGAAAGTGATGACTTGTCCCCACCATATGTTAAACGAAACTTTTATTTTAATTTTCATATGAATCATATGTTATTATCATAAATCATAAAAATCATATTTTTGCATCTTTTATCTTAAAAATTATATTTTATTATCATAAATCATATTTATCATCTTTTATCACAAAAATCATATTTTATCATCATAAATCCTAAATATCATATTTTATTATCTTTTATCATAAAAATCATATTTTATCATCATAAATCATAAAAAGCATATTTTATCATCTTTTATCTAAAAAAATCATATTTTATAATAAAAATCATATTTCATCATCTTTTATTGTAAAAATCATATTTTTATTTATAAACTTGTTACGAACATTAAAGAATTGTATTTTATTAAATTCATATTCTATTATTTTTTGTTACATTTTTAGTTGTACACAAACACCCATATTTTTGTTGACTTTCTGTAACTTTCTCTTTTATTATTTTTTATAACTTTTTAAAACTTTCTTTTTATTTATTTCCATTATTTTCTAGGTGTATAAATGAATCCTTAGTGAAATTCTAAAAGGAAGATTTATGGATTGGACTAGGCTATGTGGTTGAACCATTCTAAATATATATCCTCATGCATAATTGATTGCTTCTCATCTCCTCTCTTAGAAAGTGTGATTGTTTGGAGCTAAAATTTCCATATTTTTATGAAGTTATTTATATTTTATTGCAATCAATTACAAGTATATTGTGGATTTTATGAGATAATTGTGTTAATATAAATTCAGATTAATTGATTATGAAGAATACATTAAATGTGAATTTTATTAATTAAAACCTTGAAATGGGTAATGTGAAATTTATCAACATGGAAATTCAATTAAGAGTAAGATTTATGATTTAGTTTCATTAGATGATAAAGTGCATAAATGAGTTCATATTTTAGTGATAGAAAGAATGAGCTGAATTTCTATGTTGAAACAATTTAGTATAATGGTGGCATATGATTTTATACTTCTAGTATCTATATTTTTTATTTATCATTTCTAACATATTTTCAAGTATTTTAAGACACAAGTGCTAGGGATAATTGTGGTTACTAAGATCGTTGAGCTTAAGGGGCATAAGGAAAAAAAAAATGAAGTGGATGATATGAGCAATCATGTTCATTTGACCATGCATGTGTGCCTTACGTATTAATGAACAATAACATGACCATTTACTCTTGTCCGTTCAAAGAATTGATGCATATTAAATTAGACTTTTAAGTTAAAATTTTATAATTAATCAACTTAGATTTCTGGACCATAATTCATAGTTTGCCTTTGGTTGTGTATTTCCAAAAGAAAGAGTAATGGAGAAAAATTTCCATTCTTTTGGAGATGGATTTACCCCTGTATGTGATAAAATGTCATTTTTAGGGGCATATTGGAGCTGGATGTTTATTATATGAATTACTTGAAAAACATGGCCATATAATTGAACATAATGAGAATATATTACAACCTGATGAAGAAAATAATAATAATAATAATGGACCACCTAATGCTATGAACTCAAACTATCAAGTTACTGATGGAAATTCACATAATGCTAATATTGAACATAATAATTGTAGTTCTTATGTTGAGGTCATAGAAGAAGGAAATGAGGCTAAGGAGATGGAAAATAGGTTGGTAAATAGAATATTAGCTTTGGGGGCAGCAAATGGAGTTCACTAAGAAGATGCATAAGGAGGAGTATTATTTTATTAAACCTATGGAGCCAAATAGGCACTCACTTGTGAACCTAATGGAGATTGTGATGATATACATAAAACTGAGAAGGGTGTCTTTTCAGCTAGATTAGTTGATGAAGTCTCCTTCAAGCCACCTATAAATAATTAAAAAAATGAAATCATAGAAAAGAAACTATAGAAGTTGACGAAGACTTGAAAATAGAGAAACTACAATGGAGCCTATAGATGCTTGTGTGACCATTAGATCAGGTAAAACTTTTAGTGCTCCCACATATAGAAAAGAGGACCAAGTTGTTAATAAAGAAGATAAAGAACTTAGCGATAAAAATTTAGATGTTAGATGTTCGTAAAGACCAAGTAGATGAGGAAATAAAAGATAAAGAAAAATGAAGATCAAGCAAGATAAAGAAAATTTAGATGTTAACAATAGTAGCGAGTAAAATAAGGAAAATGAGTTAGAGGAGGAAATAGTCGAAGAACCCATAGAAGCATCTCATTCTAAGACTATAACTTCTCTTTCTCATAAGTTAAAACAAAAGAAAATTTTAAAAATGATATAATTAAAGAAATATTTAAACAAGTCAAAGTAAATATTGTAACATTTTCAAGCGAGATAGCTATGACTGGTGGGAGGGAGCTCTCACATTCAACGATAGTGGTAAGATGAGAGTTCTTTTTGTTTTTCTTGAATGAGTGAATCCTCAACCACATCTCACCCCCTGTTTATAACAAGAGAGAATGTCTCATCATCGCCCCTCCATCCAATAACTCATTCTGATGGTTGAAACGACTATACATTCACTGGTCGAGTAACAGACATGCGTTACTCATTTTTTTTCATCGATGGTCTTCAATGACCATTATTCCAACATCTTCTACTTGGTCATGAAGACCATACATTATATTTCATGCATCGAGATGTATGATTTCAATTTCCACTTCTACCATTCATGAAGTGTATAATTTTAATCTTTCACTTCCACTATTCATAAGAATATTTTTCATTTTCATCATCTATGAAAATATTCCTTAATCTCATTAAGTTTATAAATTTAGTAAACTTTTCTACTAGAATTCTTTTTGTTAAATGATCAATAATCATATCTAAAGTAGAGATATAACTCAAATTTATTTCTCTTTCCTATAATATAATGAATATAGTAATAATGTATATTAATATACTATCTTTTTGTTGTATTTACATCACTATGTATAAAATTTATTTTCACTTAGTTATCACGATACATTTCTATTGAACCACTTATCAAAGTTAAGATTTAAATTATTTATAAATCTTTTAATCCAAATAACAAGCTCGCATTTATAAAGAATATTTCTTTTTTGAAAAAATATTAGATGAAGTTCAACTTAAACTTAAACATATTACAAAAAATATTTATAAAATAGGTATTAAAAATAAATTTGATAGAAAATACAAAATGAAATATGCTGAGTTTGCATTCTTAGAAGAATATGTTAAATATATGGAAAAAAGAGTTGATTTTTCTAACAAGATATCGCAAACACTAATAAATGGAACTAGACTTGCACCAGTTAAGGAGAGTATGTATCTACAATTCCAACGCCATTGTTTGCACCTTCAACTAGAGAACAGTTTGAAATACCTATAAATCAAGAAAATGTACAACTTAGACAAGTGATTGCTATAGAAAATACTTTCGATGAGTTACAACAAAAAACAATGTTAGAACAAATTGAAAAGAGTATAGCAAAAAGACAAGAAGAAAAGCTAACTTATTATAAGAAGTAAAAAGTTATTTCAAATATTATGAAAACAACCTTTTCTAAAAAAGAAAAATCAAATGAAATAGAAATTTCTAAGGACAATGTTTGTTTAGCCATTGTACCTTATGTTGCATTTGAAAAAATTATCAATTTAGAAATTTCATCACATTCTGAAAATAGAGAAATAAATAGTAATGATGAAACGTTATTTTCTTTAAGAAACATAGAAACTTGAAGAATTGAAAAGACAACAAATTAGTTCAAGTATTTCTCTAAATATAAATCTTGATGATACGAGAATTACTAAATCTAAGTAAATCAAGTTGAACAAGCTATTGTTGAAGTTATTGAAAATATTGAGACAAAAACATATTTAATGACCAATATGTCTAGAGTAGAGGTAATTAAAAAAGAAAATACTTTAGAAAGGCTTATTGAAAATTAGCTAGAGAATTCTATAGAAATAAAAGATTTACAACATGAAGAAATTGAAATATCTGTTAAGAAAAATGTTAAAGAATAGATAGATATAAAGGCTATTGGATCTGAAGAACAAGACAATTTTGCATTTTCTATGGAAACTGAAACTATGGATGTAGAAAATACTGAAATTCCTTATACTATTGAAGCTAAAGATACAAACTTACCAAAACAACTTCAAGATACAATTCTACTAGAGGAACACACTAACATTCATATTGAAGAAGATAGAATGGAAGACAATCCTAAAGAAAACATTAATTTAGAAAATAAGCTTCAAGTGTCACCTAATGAATTTCTCTCTAAGGAAATTCAAGGTAATATTTTATATTTTAGATCAGAAGAAGTATTATAGAAATATAGAAATTTTATTTCATATCAAATACTACATATTAGACCAATCAAATTTAAAAATTTGAAATTTATCAAAAACTTATTTGAGTTTCAAGATTTAATTCAATTTTTACCTAAATAGAGATAATATAAAGAATTTATAGCAACTTTTTACAACAATATGGTATAAGAAAATAATACTTTGAAAACTCAAGTTATTTAACAAGAATTTACTTTATCTCATGAGTTGATTTTTCATTTATTAGGATTAAAAAATGGAGTTGTGATGAACAAATTTAACATTATAAGACAGTTGGAATGGGATATTCATTTATTATTTAAAGTTCCATAAATATATTCTGAAAAGAGATTAATGAAAAATTTGAATGCTAAAGTTAGATTTGTTGCAAACATTTTGCATACAAATTTATTTTAGAGAGTTAAACACAATTTAGAAGTAAGTAGAAGTTTATATGTAACTTATGATATACTGAATAGAATTTAAATAAATTGATTTGATGTATTTATATATCATTGTCGATTAAATTTATGTCAAATCATTGCAAGCTAATTAAATTTATCTATATGACCATCTAAAATAAAAGGCATAAAAGAATTTAATATAAAAAATTTACAAAAATATCAACATCAACAACAAAAAGAATGACAATAACAATAATAATGAGATTCAAAACAAGTACAACAACAATAACAATGAGATTCAAAACAAGTACAATAAAAAGAACAATAATAATAATGAGATTCAAAATAAGTACAACAAACACAACTACCACCTGACTTAGATGTAATATTAACAAAAATCATAAATGATATTAGATATCTAAGAGATAAAAATAGTAATGCCACAGAAAATATTTTAAGAAGTAATAGATGATTGTATGTATGTTTACTTGTATTCTAAACACAAAATGTAATGTTTATATATTGTTAAATATCTAAACGTTATGATTTCTATAAATATATTTTATGTTTATATTAAAGTTTACAAAGAGTGTGTTGTAAAATTTTATTTCATACTTTACCTTCTAATCATTTTTTTTATTAATGACAAAAAAGATGAGATGATTATGTTTTATCAATTTTTAAAGAGGAGATGAAATTTTGGTTAAGTTGTCTGTTGAAAAAAAATGTGTTAATTGATTTAATATATTTTTGTTATCATAAAAAAAGAGGAGATTGTTAAGAATTATATTTTGATGATATATGCAAAATATTAAATAATCATATTTAATTAATTAATTTTATTATTTAAGAAGTTAAATTGAAAACATCGATTTATATAGAAAATGTTTTGAAGTTATATATTTGTTTGTATTGGATTTGAATATGTGATAAGTTATATAACATATCGTTGAGTTATACTAACTTTCATACAACTTGTCATTGAGTTAACATATTTTTATATTGTTAAACATAATATATTTTAATTTTATATATTTGTAACATGTATTGTGCATGTAAATAACTTGTTAAGTTAATACAACATTAGGTTACAATGTCACATAAGTAACTTATTAAGTTAGCAACATTTACATTACAAGGTCATATGAGTAACTTGTTGAGTTAATAACAAAACGTTATGAGTTATATGTAATAACTAGTTAAGTTATTATTTTACATGTGTTGAATTTTAACATTACAAATGTTATATTATATCATGTAAGTTGTACATGTTTAACTTGTTAAGTTAGTATAACTGCATATGTTTAGTTGCATGTTTGAATATTAAGACGTGCTAGATTAGTATTAAAACTTAAAAAATTAATATTTGTTTGTGATAAAATTATTATTATTTAAATATTTGATTTGTGTCATGTATATGCCATATGTTGAACTCATTGAATTAATTACATTAAGTTACAAGTTTATATTTTATTTGCATATTTAATTAGTATTAAAGTAACGATTTGTTATTACACTTGATGAAAAATTTAATTAAAAATGAATTTTTTGAGGAATTCAAAATCAATGATTCAAAAAGAAAACGTAGAACATAATGTATATAATTTAAATTTTAAATTTGAAATCAAAATAGAAAACATGAAGAGTGGATATTGATCAAGTCATGAATGAACATGAAGATATGTATACATTGATTATTGATTATTTAAGACATACAATTTTTGTTGATCAAATATCTCTAAAAAAACACTCTAAAATAAAAAAAAAGAAAAATCACACTCGTGAAGAACTCCGAGGAATAGATTTTCTTTAAGGATTTGAAACTTCCATGAAGATTGAGAAATTCAAGAAATCAGTCGTTGAATAGTTGCATAACAAAGGAGAAGAAATTCGTGTACAGAGAGAAATAATTTTAATTTCACACATTTGTTTTCTTTGTTTATAAGTTAGAATGACTTGCTTAAAGTTTGTTTTGATTGTTAAATTATTGTACTTAGAATTCAAGAAGATTTTGAATTGTAAATTATGATTGAAACTCTATAAATAGAATATTTGAATAAAAATTATTATTAATTATTTATATTAGAGTTTTAATTATCATTTATAATTGAAAAACACAATTCACTCTCCTCTTATGTAATCTTTGGTCCATTTCAAGTATAGATTTGTCTCCTTTGGGTTTTTGGAAGTTGTAGGGTTGTAGATTAGTATCACTTGCTTTAATACCATGCTAACTTTTATTCTTTCATCATTTCAATTGCATAGAAGGGATGTGGAGAGATTGTAAGAGAGGACCTAGGAAGAAGATCAATGTAGAAGAAGTGATAAAAGAGGAAAGCTAGAGATTAGGAATTAAAGATTTGAAAAATTAATGTTTAGAGTTTCAAGATAAAACATATATATATGACTCGAGAAACAATCACAGTCATATATCACTTATAGACAAAAATAACTGTTGAATAACATAATAATAGAAAATATAAGAATGGCAACACACTAGTTACCTACCTTGCTTATTGATCGCCCTACTATAAAGTTTTCCATGACCACTAAGTCATGAATGTAATCATGAAAGGCACCACCACCACCATGGGTTAGGGCATAGAAAAACCAAACATGCTTGTTTTCCCCTTAAAAATAACCATCCTAGTCAATCAAAAGTATATTTGTGCTGCAAGATTTGTGAAGGACAATGGTAGTTAGAGTAGTAGAGAAAATAGTTAGAGAGAGAGAGAGAGAGAGAGAGACATCATTGAAAGTTAAAGTGTTTGTACACATTTTTCGTTGGGAAATGAAATGATAAGAGATTAGGGAATTATGAGAAATAAAAATGATAGGATATAATAGAAAATAAAATGTTATTTGTACACACATGGGAAATAATAAAAATTTTGAGGTATTTGTAGGAAATGACAAGAAATACATTATTTAAGAATTTTTAAAATATTAAATATTACATTTTAAATTTCAAATATTACATTTTAAAAGTAATATTTTAAATAATATAATATATATTAACAATTTATAAAATACAATGTAACATGTAAATTAAAAATAACATTTTATTAACTTTTTGTTATTTAACGAAAACTATACAAGATGCACATATGAAATAACTTTTTTCATCAAAAGTATATGCCATTACAAGTAGATTTTACCAAAAATATTACATATTATTCTTCTTCCACATAGAATACATAATTTATTCACACAATACATTAACTATTTTTTTTTTGTTCTATTACCAAAATAAATAATACAAAATAAAATATTTCACCTACACAAATTCATTCCAAATTTCTTTTAGAATATTGGTATGATTATGGATGTAGTCTCACCTTTACGTATTCTTCTCGTCCTATTGTTTTGCATTCCTTTCTCTAATTTCTACCACTTAAATACCTAAAAAAATTTCAATCTATTTGGTGCTCCAATTTACGTATTTCTTTTTTTTAGAAGTTATTTTCCTAAAAAAATACAACTTTATAGATAAAAAGGAAACCTACCATACATAAATAAAGAATTAAGAAAGGATATGCCATACATAGTAACTTGCATATCCAACAATAAAATTTTAGCAATTAGAGTCTTGTTAGAAAGATCAAGGAGAGTACAATCTAAAATAAAACTTAGTCCAAATTCACCCCTTTATTTCTACTACATGAATTTCAGCATTCTTTTTAGCACCTATTCAAAGATCTCAAGGGGCAAATAGTAAGGTATTCTATTAAGGAAAAATGCTAAACAACAAAGATAAGTACACAATGACAATAGATTTCTGATTTTGGTCTCTTTAGGGAGATAATCCGACATACCACATGGGAAAAATGAATTTATGTTGAAATGCATACCGCAATAGTAGTAAGTTAAAAGGCAATGAAATACATATTATAATATTTTCTAAATGATACTTATAAATGTATTACTCCTTTATTTCCTTTAATTCTATAATTTCTGATTCAAGCAGTGTACTCCACTAGAACCCTGTAGTAATAAATCTTGAATGTTCCCAAAATAACCACAAAAGAGGTGGAGTTCTTTTGTGGAGTTTGGAACAGAATTTACTTCCTTCCATAGTAGGCTTGAAAAAATGAAATGCATGACTCCTAAGTTGCAATGCAATGCAGTATGTGGTATTCATGCTCAACTTTGTCTAACATGACAAAAAATCACTAATTGAACGTCATATAAATTTCTAGCATGATGTATCTAACTCGTAGAGATACTTTCCCATATTCAAGTTTAATAACAGTTCCAAGTACTACACAAATAAATAATTTTATTGAATGTGCCTTAATAACTACACAAGTATAACGCACTTAGGTCTCTTCCTAGTCAAAATACATATCATCTCAACTTACAATGCCTTTCATAAATGACAAAGAATAAAGTATACGATAAGGTTGCATAAATGACAAGTACTAAAACTTCCAACCGTCAAAACAATGATTTCCACCAGTCGTTCAGCAAACAATAACATTTCTCCAAGTCAGGCTAGAGTTAGACAAGTATACCAACAATGGATCATCGAAATGGTACAACATTAATCTAAATCAGGTAATGGTAAACTGTAATGACAAGAATAAGATCCAGAATAAAGAACAATAGGAACAGATCGAAAGAAACATACATGCAAATAAACAGATCTAGCCTGGTTGAAATGATAAACAGATATTGAAAAAATCTGCGCCTCTCGTCTTTTGATCTCTCGGGTATGAACCCAACAACCGAACGATGGCAAAATGTGGTCACAGAGGACGGGCAGAGCAAAGGCAATAAAAGAATATTACAGATCTATGTAACAAAATGGCGAAAACAACATTAGGACAAAATGCAAGGAAGATGTAGGAACGAGGAAGAAAACGTACGCCAGAACTGGAGAGGACACAGAGGATGGGTGAGAGCACGCGAACGGGCGAGACGACGATCGGGGAGACGGAAATCAGGCGAGCAAGGCACTTGGCGAGGATGCACACAAACGGGCACGATTAGATCAAGTCTCTCTGCCAATCTCTCTTAAATGGGCTCAATTTAATAAGAATTTTATCCTAAAGTATGAGTTAAATCAAATTTTTTTATTTTCAGCCAAATAAATTTATAGCAAAAAAGGAACAACTGAATTTAGGGGAATAAAGGCTGTCGGAGTTTAATCCCTAAGAAACAAAGCCATTATCAACCGAAAGATGAATAATGTTAAGTACACAATGAAAGTGAGTCTTGAATGTGAACGCCAAGCAAACTAGATTGAAAATTACGAGTTCGGAAAACTTGTACTCCCGACCAAATAATGATGTTTGGTCTCCTATAGTACTTTCAAGGAAAATAAATTTAAGTTGAAAGGGTGGAGGCCTCATTACCGATATGGTGAGAGTGGAAATTAAAAACAGAATGGTAAAAGTTCCAAATGGTTAGGTTTGTTTGTTGAGAAGAAGAGGGCTAAACCCCCTGGAACACAAGAATTTCAGGATATTTTCAACTTTGACTGGGAGATGCGGGGTGGAAAGAAAAATAGTAGTTAGGGTAGAGTTCAAAAGAAAAATAGGGGCCTCCCTCCTAAAGATAAAAATTTACTTTTTCAACCTTCTAACCTAGGAAAAGGGGGCTTGCTGATGATAGGAGCCCGTGGTTTTCTTGAAATGTAAAGGTAACCCAAGGTGGGTAATAGGAATATTCTATTTTTTACAGCCTTATAAATGCTGTTATGATCCAAATGATGATCTTTAAGATTAATGTCAATAATGAATGATTTTAAAAAATCATTTTACAGACCAGAGAAGGCCAGAAAAAGACAGAATATATACATTTCAAATTAATAATGTTACCGATGTCAAGTTCTAGAAAGAGAATGGTATCGTCAATGTACTTGATATTTAGGATGAATGGACCATTATTCAGCATGAGGATGCCCTAAATGAGACCACTTTCCAACCCCTAAACAATAAAGTTTGTCGAGAAAGTGCAAGACAATTAGAAAAAAAACGGATCATCGCGATGAATGCGTTAGTAGACTTGAAGGAACCTACGGGTGATCCATTAATAAGAAATGAGAAAAAGGAATCTGAGAAATGAGGCATCATGAACCATTCAACAACCAACCAAGATGGAGATCGAGAGATCTCCACGTTTATTATATTACTACATCGAGGAAATCATTGCCTTTCACATCCAAGCTGCAGCGTAGGAAGGACAACCGGCGGAATAGCATTGATTGGCATTTTTACAAACATGATAAAACTATTTATAAATGTTGTTCCGTGACAGTTCCTTGTAGTAATACATAACATACATAATTTGCTTCCAAATGAATCAACTCATGTAACTTGCCATTTGTATAAAGAACAAATATGCTTGTAAGCTGGTAAAAAAAGGCCAACGTAGCGCGATTGCTGAGGAGGGCTTTTCCACCAATCAAAAAACCTCATTTGGTTGGTGTTTTCCCAAAAGCAGGTCATGATGCATGCCAGTCTCTTATCCATGCTGGATTCACCAAACATCACGTAGATATCTTCCATCCATCTGAAGACTTTTGACAAAGCTTTCTGCCTTGGAAGTCTCCATGCAGCCCTGAGGAAGAAGAAAGAAACATTCTTCAAACATGAACCAGCATACAGAATCCAGGAGCACACGTATCTTCAAATTCAATTGTCTTGTGAGATTTTGAGATAAGAAGGTTCTCTAGTACCTTTGTCTTTCAGGACTGTGTTCACAATTTTTTTTTACTAGCATACATTTCATAGAATTTAGAGTCCACTCAAAGGTTTGCGCATGTGATTGTTTATAGAAATTCTCCCTTTATATTTACAAATTTTTATAATTTCAAATCTAAGTGCTTTTGCCTCTGAAACAATAACGAGCAGATCTATTTACAAATTTTTTATGTGACCATTCTTAGCTAGCGTAGAAACAAAATTTTACATGTGAATTGTCTGTGAACTGTCCATTCAAAAAAGCTCTTTTCCCGTTAACTTCCTAGAATTTAGTAACTTTCCATATCCAACTAGGGTATAAAATTTCTGGATTCATATATACCCAAGGCTTGTGCATCGAAATTGACACAGACCCCCCTAAACTCCAAATGACGGTAGTATAAGAGATTGATACCTGTTCTTGAACTACTGTGTGGAGAACACGGTGAACGTCCCTGGCCATGCCTTTGGCATCACCACATACATATATATAACCACCCTGTGAAACTGTATTCCAGATCTCGGATGCCTGTATGCAAAAATATGGTATTAGTGCAACTCAAGAATAACACCAATCACATGGTAAACAAACAAATTGAAACCATGCGAAAAAACCGAAATGGATGTCAAGACCTTTTGAACCATCTTATGCTGCACGTATTCCTTGGTTGGCCCCTCACGCGAAAAGGCAACCACCAACTCTGAAAGTGCACCAGCTTTGATGAAGACATTTAACTCATCTTCATAGATGAAGTCCTGTATAATAACATAATTGGCATCACTAAGAGATGTCTCGTAAAAAAAATTGTTTTGAGAATTATGACATTGAACGTGAATTCATGATATCAAGATAATGAGTGTAATACAAATATATCTACCATTTTCCGATTTCTGCATCCAAAGAAAAGCATGGCTGAACCAAGATCATTTCCAGCTTCCTTCAATATTAATCTTTCCTGAAAGGAGTAATGGGTATAATAAAAATTGTGAACTACAATTGATTTTTCGTTGGTATAAAGCATAAGCCTGTTACTAACCTGCAAGAATCCTCTGAACGGTGCTAGTCCTGTCCCAGGACCAATCATGATTATTGGCACAGAGGTGTCCGCAGGAAGTTTAAAATTTGATGTCCTTACAAATATAGGAGCCCAGCTGCAGTCTTTGCTCTCCTCATGTGACAGTGAATTCTGCAATTTCTATTTATAATAAGAAAATGCAAGAAGGCAAAGCTAGAAAAAAGACAAAGAACTTAATGGCGGATTAATTAAACAATATATAATAGAGAGGTGTAGCATCCCAAGATTAATCTCACATTGCATAAATTAAAGAAATGCATAGACTAATAAAGATTATGATCAACTAACATATCATGTTTCATATCAACTCTTTCAAAAAGCTACAATATCAAGTTATCAACTTCAACTTAAGCCTTTTAGGACCAATTGTTAGGTTTGAGATAGGTGCGGGTCTGTTGGACCTACATCATTACAAATGATACAAAAGAATGAACCAATAAAAAATGTGGGAAGTGTTACGCTCAAGGAATGGGAGATACATTTAGATTCCTATCTTACCTAGTTATGATTGTGGACTCTGATAAAGACATCAAATGCACAAGTGGAAGAAATTGTAAGATTTAGTCTCACGTTACCTATAAATTAAACTGTGTGCGTTAAATAAATCTAAAAGATTAATACCATGTCAACTTTCACTTAACCATTTTGGTCTCAATCACTGGATCTAAGGTTAATATGGGCTAATTTCGCCTAGGTTAGTACAAAAGACTAAAACAAGAAAGCAGGAAAAACATTAGTGGCACTTGCAAACTATAATAAAATTAATAAGAAAAAATAAAATGAGGTTCCAAAAAGGTTGCAAAAAAATCAGTCATTTGGAAACAAATTCTATCTTCCAATACAAGCAAGTCTCCAGTGGTAAAATACATAAACCTTCCATTCCAGCCTCTGATATAGGATTTCTTCATGAAAAAAATTGATGAACAAGACCAGTCAATGAAATTAAAATCATGCTAGTTTACACCAAATTTTGTGGAAATGAGAAATGAATTAATAAATTTCAATCTTTGTAGAAAGGCTATCAAGAAGATATAGCAATTGGCATGCAATCAATTGGTATACCTTCATCCAAGTGGAGCAAACACCCTTATGAATTCTTCCCGTTGGTGTAGTTTCATGCGCTAATGCACATGTAACATGAATTCTTGATGGGGCCATCCTGCATAAGTTAAATTATTAAGTTACTGAAATCAAATGAAACAGAGCTAAGTAGGGAAAACAAAAATTTAATTACCCTGGAGAAGAAGAAATTGAATAGTATCTAGGTTGCAAGCGAGGAGCCACTGCCGCAAAAAATACTCCTAGGGGAGGCTTTGCCGAAGGAAACTCAGCCATCACTTCTAAGAGGCTTCTTTGACTAGCAACTATCCATTGTGAATATTCATCCTGTACCAAATAATTTAAATATAAGGACTAAATTGCAACCATTTGTTTCATACAGAAAAGATTGACAAAACAAACCTTTCCAGCAGGTGAAGCAAGATGCCGCAACCTTTGAGCTTCACTAGGATCTGATGCGTGAGCAGCCAGAGCAACCAGAGCTGCCTGAAGAAATTGCTTGAGATGTATAAAAAAACATTCTATACCATAATGAAACTACAAAAATCACAACGTATTAAACAAAATGGAAAATCACCTTTTTGGGAGAATTGAGGAGGTCAGCATATCGAGTAAGTGCAGATCTTAAAGTACAAGGAGATGGGAATGGTGTTGGCAAGGAGCTTCCAAGTGGTGTACCATCTTCTTTGTCAGAGTGAATGGAAAAGAAAGTATCAGGGGAATAACTGAGTAATCTCTCAGCCTCCTCCACAACCTCAATGCTGTTTTCAGAATAGACGCCCACATGGTCACCTGTTTCATACCTAATGACAAACACAAAGTCAATGCTAAAACACAACAATGAAGGCATATAGTTCTCAGTACAAGACTTTTACATGTATGGTTCACTTTTTAGGAGAAAGATTGGTCATTTTGAGTTGCATATGAAACACAAACAATGTGAAAATACAATAATGCTCGAAGAGTATTCAGGAGAAATCTATACAATTGGTTATTAGATTGGAGGAGAATAAAACACAGTACATAACTATTTAGATTTTCGCCAAAAATGCCATAGAAGTTTGATGCAACATATGAAATCATTCAGCATTTTAATTCGCTTTTCCATGCTTTTCTTCCACGTTCTAAAACAAGTTAATTCTCAGGATCATCTTGTAATTGCTACCTCACGAACACCAATCATGATCTAGCATCATTCCATTTTTGATAGTAACATTAATGGGAATCCTCCATCATCAAGCATGGAAATATTGAGCATAATGATATATGTTTTGTTGCCATGTGATTCAAACACATTATTTTTACAACTACAAAGAAGCTTGTCACTGGGTGAAGTGGTTGTATATGGGAAAAGTGATAAAAATCAGAAGAATTCTTGATCACGTCAAGGATAAAAGATCAAGGTAATAAAAATCAAACAAGTCAAATTTTAACTCAATTTAGCATGAATCATTCATATAGATGTAGCAAGTAATGTAGAAAGCAAAATGGAGAGTGAAATAAATGTTTAGTTAAATGAAGCAAATGCTATCAAATATTTTACAGCATTATTCTACAGAAATATAATCAGCAGGTCAAAAAGATAAGCAAAGAACACAATTTTCTACTAGATAGAATGGGTAAGGGTAAAAAGAATGAAATGAAGAAAACTGCAAGGAGCTTACATGAGTCCAGTGCCAGAAATGTCAAATTCCAGATGAGTGCAGGATCTGTCAGAAGCTGGAGTATGTAGCTCACGACGGACAGCAACATCAGATCTTTATAACCATAAAACATGAAGTCTTATTATTATAGAATATGAAGACATTTTACGGACATTAACAAAAATTTAATTCTCTGCAAACCTGCAAGGATGCTGGATGTCATGAATGATATGTCCATTGGCAAGGCTCCAGTTCCTATTTAACTCTGGTTGCTCGTCTGGACCAATGAAGACAACACGGTATTCAGGAACTGCAGCAGTGTATGGAGTAGAAACACCTGATGCATCATCTTCATCACGCAGCAGCTGGTCCAACTCTGGCCACACAAGCTCTTTCCTGTAACAGCAACGTAATCAAAGTTACTCAAAATCTAAGTATAATTTACATGAAAAATGTCCATCAAAGCTTTGATTGGATGAAAACCTGAATATGATCTCAAGAATAATTAACATGACACTTGTAAAACAATTAGAAGCTTGAACATACCATGCACTAAAATCATCTTCAATGCATTGATCATCATCCCCAAGACCTAGTGGTACAAGACGTTTGCCACCTAGAGAGAAACAAATAAAGAAACATCAATTCTCAAGCAGGGAAATGTACATAAAATGAACATCAGTTCTACTGGCAGTATGGCATTATTAATGAATAATTATTGTAACAGACATCAAAGCAAGAATAATGCATTAAATCTCTCAGTTTCATTTCAAATGATAAATATGGATGTTACAGTAGCAAACAGCTCATACAATAGCCATAATTTAAAGAAAAGAAATGATAACTCCATTATCTTAAAGGAATGATAAACGGTCAACAAATAATTTGAGTAGCACTTAAGAGGGAAAAATCTTAAACAGATTTTTAGAATTTTAATGAGGTCACCTATTTTATCACAAATTAATTGGTGCTTCTTATTAAGCAACAGTAGCAATTTCTCTTTACCCTATCCTGATTTTCAGTGAGCAGCCTCCCATTGACCTTCTTCAGATTCCCTTAATTCTACATAACTCTGTATCAACAGATGCTAATTCTCTTTACAGAAACATTAATTTAACTGTGCACCAGCTGAAAAAAAATCTTCTTGGTAAAGCACATACTAGTCTGACTTAGAATCCCTTCTATTAATTTCTTTTATTGTGATTTCAATCATATTGTAGAATTGATTGCTATAGTTGTAATCAATCAAAACTAGTGGCATTATGTTGAGCTCCAAAAGATGAACGGCCAAATTCCATAGAAAAGTTTTTAGCATGCTTTAACAAATGATCTCTATTTAAAGTAGATGACTAAAGGACTTGATACAGGAGATATTATGGAAATTAATATTGATAAATTTTCTGTATCTTCCTCTCATAGGAGGCAAGTAATAATAAAGGGCATCTGAGAAAATAGTCTTTACCTTGTTCAGCAATTGCCTCGTCAATAACTTTAGCAACCTACACCATTTGAACACATCAGTTATTAGTATGGAGGAAACTGTATCAAGTCACACAAACTCAATACGAAAGAAAATATTGTAGTCTAGAAAACGGAGCACCTCTCATGAATCCCACCTTATTGAAATGTTCATACTGCCTGTTACCCAAGCCAAAGACACCATACTGAAGATTCTTAAGCCAAGTTCCCCTCTCTTTTCCCTGAAAAGAAAAAATAAAAATAAACACAAGAATTAGAAACCATTTGCTAAATGATGGAAGAAAAATAGTCATCTGAAGAAGTATGCAAGGCCATTTATACCTCAGTGAACCATTTGTAGAATCTTGCTGCGTTATCTGTTGGCTCACCATCTCCATACCTGCAGGAAGATTTATACAAATCGGTAAGCATACTAACAGCATAAAAAACTTAAGAAAGAAATCTATTCAAGAATTTTAACTCACGTTGCTAAGAAGAAAATTGCCATAGATTCTTTTCTCAGTTTTTCTTCATACTCATCGTCATCTGCAGCATATTCATCCTGGGGACATCATAATTTTTTATATTAAATCTAAGCGAATGCCTCTTCTTGAAAACAAGCGTAAAGGTAGGATTTAACGATTTAATAAAATCAACCTATCACATGCCAGAAAACACACGCTGTTACCAGTGGCAGAGCCACTATCAGTGTGGGTCATATGGCCTAGTGCCTACCAAAAATTTTGAAAGATTCTTAACTTCTACTAGATTAATTTCTTTTTTTTCATTATTTTAAAAAATGTCACGACTTGCCCTTAACCATAAACCAATTGAAATTGGCATCAAGTTACTTGCGTTTCTTCCTATTTCTACCACATATGTTGAAAGAGTATTCTCCGCAGTGTATGCATAAAAATTTACATGTATAATTGTTTTAGATAGATTTATGAATGATTGTTATTTTTCAAAATTAAGTGGGATGTAGCCGATGAGATTAACAAGAGGACCATCATGGAGCAATTTGAAAATATACAATCTAGTCATTTATTTCCTAGCACATTTTTATTTATTAGACTTGTATGTATGTTACGACCCAATTTTTTAGCTTCGCTACTGGCCGCTACCAGGACTTGTTCAGCTAGACAAGAGACCTATCAAAACTAAACCTCATAGTTTCGCTCACCAAATCAACGGTTTTAAAAGCCGCTTTCTCATATCTTGCTTTCGCCTCCTCCAACAGTGCCTGCTCATAGAAATCAACACAAATTCCTGAGAAATCTCGAACAAGAAACAGAAGAGCAATTCTAAATTCACGTAAACCGAGTAAAAAAAAGCCGACACCAACCTTGGCGAACCCCTCGGCGGTCCCAGTCTGCGTGCCAAAGAAGACAGACACCTTCTTCGTGCCGTCATCAACCTCCACCTGCAGCTGCGGTGGCTTCACCACTTGGTTCTTCGGTGGCTCCACCGCTTTGCTCGCCTTACTCCCTGCAGCTTTCCTCCACACCAGAACCACCACGCAGCCTACGAAAACCGCAATCGAGGTCGTAAGGATCAACAGCATCTCCTTCTTCCCGAACAGCAAACCCCCCGTCTCGATGTCTCCGCCCACCTCTTCCTTCCTCCCCCTTATGATCGCCATTACCAGATCCATCATGGGCGGTACCTTCATCGTCGACGCCTCCGACTCCATACCACTGCTGCTTTTGTCAACGAACACAACAACAACAAGAAAACTCAATAATGGCGGTCTTTCTGTCTTCTCTCTTCCCTCTCTTTCCAAGGGTACGACGAGAGAGGAACGAGAGAAGTGCAGGAAAGACCTGACCAGAGGTGGGATGAGGGAGTTGGCCTTTTTATTCCGTGGCTGCAACGCCCACCAACCTCGACCAGTCAAGCCACCTACCCTCCCACACTTTCTAAATGACCAAACTACCCTTCCCGCTGTGCCATTGATTGCACGATCCCACGGTAACATGCGACAACAATCGTCGTCACGGGGGCCCACATAGGGTAGAAACGTCTTTCCGTAAGTCGTCCCGGTGAATTGTAGATGCATCACCTTCGCCGATGCCGACTGGCGCACGCGGTGCCGTCGTCCGCCAACCACCCGTGTGGACAAGATGGCACAGATTAGTGCGCCGTAGTTGGTGGTGGGAAGGGTGGGGGTGGGGGGAGATTTTATCGTCAGGTCCCTGTAGTTTCTTTTGCAAGTAGTGCTCCGTAGTTTTGTAAAATATGACCATCTTCTTGTCGGTTGTTGGTGAGCGTCTCGTGGTAGGTGGCCATTCGAATGGAATGGGTCCATCTCAAGGTCAGGGACCGGATTATAAAACCCCAAAACTTGCATAATTTTGGACTTTTTTAAAAAAAAATTTAATGTCGTCATAATATTGAATAATTACTTTATTTTATTTATCTTTCTACTTTCAAAAAAAAAAATACAAATGCAGATTCAGTCGAATCAGGTTAAGGAACGTAGAATTACGATGTTTCGGTCAAGGTCTTCTATCCGAAAATCAATGTTTTCATTTCTAAAGTCTGGAATAGTGGAACATTGAAAGTCACTGTCATATCCATATATATATATATATTCATTCAAATCATTGCAAAATAAAATCCACCCTTTCATTTTCGTGCCGAAGGAAGGGAAGCCCATCCATTCCTTATGACAATGCATATACCAGACGCAACGAAAACGATGATCCACGGTACCATTTCGACTGTGATTTCAAAGTCGAGGTCTTTTATATCTATATATATATTTTTACTTTCTCTTTGCAAAAACACACAATAATAATACCACCAGCAACTCTATATATATAACTGTCTATTTCATCACGCATGATATATAAACTGACGATGATTGCGGTATTCTTGCGATACTTGAGGAATACCAAACGCTGACTTGTGACTTTTCTTCGTATAGGCGTTGGTTTGTAGTATTCAATGCTCAAGCTCCATTTGAAGAGGGTTTAGGAAGACGCACGTGTAGGTAGAGGATTGGGGGGGGGGGGTCAATTGTCAACGAGAAGAGGGTTCAGGAAGATGCACGCGAAAGCTGAAAAAATAATAATAATGTACGTTATTTGACCTTCAATCGCCGTACATCTTTTTGAAATTTTTTGATTAATCGAAGTTTAGGTATGGCTGTAATTTAATCTCGATCATTTCGTATCAACACTTGTTACAGTATTTTTGACGGTTAACGTGTCTGCATTTGTCATTTTACCTGTTCGGTGATAATATTAGGATTTATGCCTAGAAAAATTATATAATAAATACAAGTTTGATAATAAATGTTGGATGCATAAATATCTTCCCATTTGAAAGAATTGTTTGTGTTAAATATTTTAGAAATGCATTTTTAGTGAAGCTACAAATGCAATTTCTATTTAAATGATTTTAATTTTTCATCGGTTGATTTTATTGTAGAAAAATAAAACTAGTTCTTAAAAATGTACGCACAGTAGTAACTAACTTATTTTTTGAGGAATTAAAAAATCTAGTTTTTAGAGACTCAGCTAGATTAGGGTTTTCTTGTGAATGGCTAAAAAGGTAAATACATCAAAGCTAGTTTTTTTTTTTTTTTTTTTTTTTTTTTAAAAAAAAAAATGCTAGGTCTGAGTTTTGAAAAACCTAAATCAAATTTATAATTGTTTTGCAGAAATTCTATTCCATAAAAATGGTCTAAAAGTCACATTATAACGCTAAAACTAGAAAGCTTAATTAGTTGAATGAGACCATTCTTAACGATATTAGTGTTTAATCTAATTTTCAATTCCATCATATTTCAAGTAACAAGTATTTGTACATCTTGAAATTCAAATTTCTTGAGAAAATGAATTTCAAACATGTACTTCAAAACTCAAAGATAGATGTCTTTCCCATGTTAATCAATCCTCACAGTGATTAAAAGCAATGTGCTCGAGAAGGAAGACCTTTTAAAATGGCAGAGGCACCAAGTTGAGGAGGAGGAGGAGGAGGAGGATGAAGTTAGTTCAACGAACATTCATCCAACAAGCTTTCATGAGCGGCTCCTTGTGAATATTTTGAGCAATGGTGTCTGTGGTGCACCTAAAAGATTACGACAAGATCGTCGGCTACGGCAATGGCGACGACAGCAATCAGCAAAGGATGAGCGTCGGCTACCCCAGTAACGTCGGAATTCAATGAATGCACAAATATCTGGGAAAAAAAAAGGGGTTAGAACTGAATTTTGCTTTTATTTGCTTTTATCTAATACTTCTCCCTCAGATTGTAGAATAAACATCGATGACACCAGACTTGCTGATGCTGGAAATGAAGTTTTTCTCTTTCGGCATGGCGAAGGTACTCATCTACAGAAGCCAAGCAGCGTGCGTAAGTTTAATTAGATCGTCTTCAGTTCTTTCATAAGCCGAGTAAGAACCAACATCAAGCATACCTTTGATTCCACCAATTGTACCGAAATTGAAAAACAAGTCGATGGAGTTCAGGAGTTTGTGAAGTAGAGTTAAATCATGCACCAACTGCGTAGGCGAGGGAGTGAATGCCACCTCACCCTCCCTCGGAGGATCTGGAAGCAGTATTTTACTTTTTAAGACTTTCATGATGTCGATGAATCTTCACAGTAGTCACTGACCGATTGGTTTCCTATTTGTTAGGCATGTAGCCCGATCTACATCGACATAGGCTTTCAAACGTTAAGTTGGAAGTAGATGGAAAGGCAAATGCCTCATGCAAATGCCCATAAGACACGCTTGGCAATGTTCTTGAGTTGGTTGATCCATAAGCTGACCCAAAAACTGAACAACATGATTGATATCTATGACTGACAGCTAAATAAATTAATCGAATGGCCAAAAGTCTTCTGTGGCTGTGACATCATGAAAGATATCAAACGTACTGGTGCGACAATTTAAAATTATAGTCAATGATCCCTAAGGTATGCTGGTGGTGTGGTATGGAAATTAACTTTGGCAGGCCTTATATTTGGGATTAGGAGCAAAGCATAGGTAACCAAAAGTCCTTTAAGTGATCATATATACCTAGGCTTCTTATTGAATATATATATATATATATATATATATATCACAAGGTTAGAATGAATTCCTATGGTTCTAGCAACTTAAAGATGTCTATACAACATCGTTTTGTTATGATGTTTAAGAAGCAGAAGTTGATGAATGATACTCAAATTAGACATCAAATTTGAACAAAACTCAACCATAGATTTACCCTATGTATATGGTGCAATATGAAAGCTGAATTATTCACACACTGTGTGGGCAAAGGTAGTTTATGTTGTTTACAGCAACAGCACAAGCACAACGATGCAAATCATTTTTATCTAAAATTTGTGAAAGCCTCTTTCTAGAAAGGTGTCCAATATAGCTCTCATTTGTAGGTTAACATGGGCATTTATTACAAACCCTTTGTCTTAAAATACCACAGCAATATATATATATATATATATATATATATATATAAGCATATATACAAGAGGAACAAGCACACCAGTCTTTGTGAGACCAGAGGCAAATCCCATGGCCCTCCTACTTGCAGAGCCATCCTTAGAACACATAAAAGATCATGTTCTTTCGTGGGTTGCTGATGGCACCTGCATTAACAACATCTGGGAGAACAGCAGGACACGTACCCAACAGTCAATTCAAGCTTGAGCTCAAAAGAAGATATACACGTGCTCCCCAACTACCCACTTGCACAAGAACTTTGGAAGCTTTCCAACGTTCATGGCCCGGCAAGAGTAGAACTTACAAGAGTACTTAAGGAATGTTACGTGTAATTAGAAAATGATAGATAACATAGAAAAAAATGATAGAAAGTTTTTCTTTATTTTCTATGTATTTGTATATCAAATGATTTTTCATCATTTTTCATTATTTTCTCTTGGTACATAAGATTTTTTTTTTTCATTTTCTAAACTTTTGATATCTGAAACTGGTGAAAAACGAAGAAAAAGAAAATATAAATTATTATAGAATATATTGAGAAAAAAAACCTAATTTATGAAGATCATAAGAAACTAAGACAAGCACAAGAAGCTAGGCTAAATGCTTTGCAAAATATGGAAATGATTGAAGCTTAAGCGAAAAATATGGAAGGAAATAAGTAAGAAAAGAGAAGTTAGAAAATGTAAAGATAACCAATGTATTATAATATTATTTGACCTTTCAAGCCTAATAAGAGAATGAAGTTATTAAAAAATAAATCAAAGTGACTTAACTTTCTAAAATTGTCACATGAGCATAGACTTTCATGGTTAAAGTATAATTTAAGATGAATTATGTATTTTAATTTAGTGTATGACATTTCCCTGAACGTACCTTCTATTTTAGATGTGTTTTGATGTATTGAACGAAATTATCATTGTTATGTATTGCATTTTATTTTGTATTGAACATTGATATATTTATTACAATGTCTATCGTTATGTTTGTAATAGATGAAAATAAATTACTAATACTTTTGTAAGAGGAGGAATAATACGTCAGAAAAAGATAAAAGTTGGTACTAGCAATTTTTTTTGTACAATTACAACTATTAATATTTCATCAACACCTATTACTTAGAGAAAGTCAACAATGTATAAGAATATTACTAGATCATTCATTGTTAAATCAATCATATAATTACAAGAAAATATATCAAATACATTAATATGTATCATCAAATTTTATACATTGTTAAGAAATTAAGGTATAATACAAAATAGTAAAGACATGAGTGTAGATGAGAAACTTGTGACCTTTATTATAGTTAAACAAAATCAAAGATACAAAGTAATAAAAGAACATTTTCATCAATATGCTTAGATTGTTTTTTTTTGCTTAGATTATTAGTGTTTATTTCAATGAAATATTGAATATTATTTCCAAATTAGTTCATATACTTTAACAAAGTTTCATTCAACTACGCTTTCTAAAAATAAAAATGATTTTAATGTGTTTCCATACTTCAAGGTAAATTCTTTTTATTGACTTATTATTACATTTCATTACTATAGGATAGTTTCGACAATTTAAATTTCCTTTTTTATATTATAGAATTGTATTAATGCTATTAATGGTGCACAAATGAAAACAATAATTACTAAAAAATGGTTTGTAAGATTCAAAAATAGAAAAAGTGAGTTATCATAAACTATGTATGATAGTTTGTAATTTTGAAGTTCATTTATGTTATTAGTAGATGAGAAGAATCAATTATTGATGTACAAGATCTTCAAGATACAATGACTTCGATCTAATGGTTTTGTTGCTTCAATAAATACACTTCATATGTTTGCACCTTGTGAGGTAATCTTTGTTTTTACTTGGTTGATGAAATATATCTTAATTTATATTTATTTTAAATTACATGCACCAAAACTTTACTTAGTAGATGTTGAATTTTTAGATCAACTAGAATATATTTATTTATTTTAAGAGCTTAGATATCATCTAAATAATTATGATGTCAAGCGACTTCATACCAATACAATAGAAAAATCTAATTACAAATATTCATAATTGAGAATAGTAGTCAAACACTCATTTGAAGTAGTAAAATATTGTTTTACAATATTATGAAGTTACGTACTATATCCTTCCAAAATCTAAGTAAAAATTATTTTAACATATTTTTTACTTTACAACTATTTTCGTAAATCATATAAATTATATTTACTTGAAAATATTGAAGATGAATTAGGAGGAATTAAGGTTATTGATGAATTACAAAGTTCATAAGAAGACGAAAAAGAAGTAAAAATTACTAATAATATTGTCTATCATTTTCTTGTTAGTACATAAATACATAGATTTTAATTTTTGTCAGATCCTAAAAGTTTTAATTCTAACAATTTCTAGGAATACTATTGTCATATTCATTTCCAACTAATTTTGAATATACAATCGAATCCTGAAAAGTGGTGGTCCAATGTACATTGAGATTAATGCGCAAGCTTCACACCATTAGGATTACATGATTAAATGAAATCAACATTTTAAGCATCTCTTTATCCTTTTTCTACATCGAACGTCTCTTTACCGGGAAATGCATACATTCGTTTTCCCCAGGAATCGAAATCATTTGGTCTACATCTTCCCAACGATTTTAAAAAGAAACAAATCCATTATTATTATTATTATTATTATAGATGAAGGGCTAGGCATTACGGTTAACAACAGCTTCTCCTCTCTGCTGCTGGTTCATTCAATTTATTCTCAGAAATGTGCCAGTGAATTCAAACCTTACCACAATACTACCATTATCAAAAAAAATGATTAACAGATGTGATTGATAACAAGTTGATGCTTTTGAATTCAAGTTCAAACAAGAATACTATCATTACCAAAAAAACTCACAGGTGTGATAAGAAATCACAACCTGGGTTTGCTCAATTCGGTTCATAGATCTATATATACAAGGAAAGAGGTAGTTCTTACAGAATAAGTTAGATAAACATCAAAGTGAAGCTGGTTATAAGATTTTATACGACTTGATGACCAACGGACGACTTCAAGAGGCTTTTGACGAGGGAACCTGTCATGACATACACATCTTCAAATGGGTGAAACATTTTTCGGCTTTTCAGACTTTGTCAAGTGCTTTGATAAAATGGAAGCCTGGAACACAGAACAAGAATCAATGTCTAATTCAAAACTCAAAGATAGCTTCACATTTTCGTATATAAAAATCCCAGCCTCCAGTTATATTGAAACCATAAATAAGACTTAAGGCTTCTTCCTTCAAAATTTACCTGCTCCAGAATGATACTACGAGCCTCAACAAGTTGGGCTTCAAGCTCAAGCTCCCGCTCACTTGCTTCAGAAGTGACTTCAGCCCCTTTCTGGGCATCCTGAAGTTGAACCATTCGGGCCTTTACAAAAGAGTAAATAGATATAAATTATTGAACATGCATGAAAGGAAAGAATGCATTTGAAATTCATTTGTTTTTGCATATGAATTATGGGTGCACCTTTATCGAGGACATTTTTGTTCGCAAGCTCTCTTCTATCTGACCTCTAGCCATGTGGAAGGGCAAATCAAAAACATCCTGATGGAGACTGACAAAGATTAGATGTCACAATGATATTATAGCATACATGAAATCATCCTATCACATCTTTGAGGTCCATAATTTTCTTTGCACAAAATTGATGCAGAAAATATAGCCATACCATCCTTCCACGTAATGGTGACTGTGAGCTTTCTTCTAACCTTTCATTGCCTTTTGAATTTTGTTGAGGCGGTCCATTAGGAGCATTCAAAAATTCACGCATATCCATCTGATAACAGAGATGTCATCATGAAAGGAATGGGAAAATAACAATCTCCAAACATTACAAATACACTTCTATGATATGAAGACAATAACAAGAAATGATCATGAACAAGATGTTGTGCATAGGAAATGCTATATTAGATGACAAAGAACTACCAGAAAATGATATCTTTAGGAATTCAGGTTCCATAATTAGTAGAAATGAACATAAAAAAGAAGTAGCCATAAGGTGGAAGCAGGACAGAGAAAATACAAAAAATGTGTTCAGCATGATCTGGCAAAAGGCATCAATTGAACCTGAGGAAGTGTTTATTATTTACATTTTTTCCTTGAGACGGTAACTTTATTCATAAACCCGAGTAGAAGACACCAGATAAGTGATACAAGTGATGGTAGATGTGGAATATATCTTGGACCAACTATGGTTTACGATAAAAAATGTTAGAATAGAATACAATCTGGGAGAGATGCAGTGAAAATGAGGACGTTGAGATGAATGGAGGTAAATGATGAGAACAATTTCACCAAATGCAGCTCCTACCATGTGAAGTCTGGAGAGGGGTTTTCTGTAGTTTTACTCCACAAGTGGGAACTGTTCCAAGGATTCCCGCCCATGATCTCATTCAACAATAGAGAAGAAACCTTATCTTCATGTCAATGTCATTCAATGGAGAGGGTTTTTCTGTAATTTTACTCCATGAGTGGGGACTATTTCAAGGATTCCAGCCCATGATCTCATTCAACAATAAAGAAGAAACCTTATCATCATGTCAATGTCATTCAATGGATGAAAATTCTATGGGTTAAGTTAAGAGATTAATTATTTCACAAGAATATGAGCAACATCACCTCAGAAATAGAATATCAGTTCACATTTAAAAAACTCTTTCTTAACGGAATTACTCAATTGCTCTAATTATCATGTAAGTAGAAAAAAGAAATAAATGTACGCTGTTTGTTTATAGGCTTAGCACAAGGGCGGCAATGTAAAAATATTAACTGGAAATCTTTGCTTAAAGTGAAGTGGGGATGATTCACCTCAGATTGAAGATAACCTTGCAACCAATTACAGGATACTTCATACCATGTAATAATAAATTATGATAATTCCCACCTTTGTGCAAACCTAGTGGTTAATCCAAACAAAGGAAAAACCTTTGAGTGCACCATATATTAGAAGTAGCATATTAGTGGGTAAACATAGTCTCTAAATCCACATAGTCTCTATTAGCATAATCTAATCTCTCTTTATCCCTCCACATTGCATGTAGAGACTAGGAGTTTAGTAGAGTTAGGATTTTTATACAAACAAAAGAAAGGCATCAATTGAACTTGTTAGAAATGTAAGGGTAAAAAGAGATTTTTTTTCATTAAGGTAGATGCAAGTATTTATATACAAGAGATGAATCCATATAAGAATCCATATAACACTAAGTTCATATAACACTAACACTCCTCTTCAAGCTGGAGAGTATATATCAGTTAATCCTAGCTTGCCACACATTGAGTCAAAGGACCTACGGCTTAAAGTCTTGGTCAAGATGTCAGCTTGTTCTTCATTGGATGAAATGTAAGGAGTATGGATAACGCCTTTAGTGACTAGATCTCTGATGTAGTGGCAATCGACCTCAATGTGCTTGGTACGCTCATGAAAGGTCTCATTCTTAGCTATGTGAATTGCAGCTTGATTATCGCAGTACATCACCATTGTACTTTGACCATTACCCCAAGCTCATTCAACAATGATTTAAGTCAAACTATTTCACATCTTGTAAGTCTCATTGCCCTGTACTCAACTTCTGCACTAGAGCAAGATATAACACTTTGTTTCTTGTTGCGCCAAGTTACTAAGTTTCTTCCTATATATGTTAAGAAATCTGAAGTGAACTTCCTGTCGCCCTTGTTACCTGCAAAGTCAGCATCAAAGAAGGCTTCAACTTCTAGATGCCCTTGTTTCTGATACACCAATCCTTTTCCTAGAGTTCCTTTGATATATGCTAAAACTCTTTGAACTCCTTTCCAACGCACAACTCTAGGTTGATGCATAAACTAACTAAGCAACCCCACAGTGTATGCAATGTCTGGTCTAGTAACAGTAAGATAAATCAATTTCCTAACAAGACATCTGTACTTGTTGGGATCAGAAAATTCCTCAGTAGTCGTGTCCTAAAAGGGGGGATTTTGTTCAATTGGAGTAGATGCAGGTTTGCACCCCAAGGTATCAGTTTCTGCTAACAAATCTAAAGCATACTTTCGTTGAGATAACACCATCTTGTCTTTGGAGTACACAAATTCTACACCTAGAAAGTATCCGGGTCGCTCCAGATCCTTGATTTCGAAGACTTTGACTAGGTAGTCTTTGGTCTTCTTGATCTCTAAACAATCATCTCCAATAAGAAAGATGTCATCAATATATATAGCAATGATGGTATACCTCCTATCAGACCTACGAATAAATACTGAATGATCCACTGTGCACCTTCTAAAGCCACCAGAGAAAATGACACTGCTCAACTTCTCAAACCAGACACATGGACTTTGCTTAATGCCATAAATTGTCTTCTTTAATTTGCAAACCACCTGTTCACCCTGTGAAATATACCTAGGAGGTTGGGCCATGCATACTTCCTTAGCTAGATCGTCGTATAGAAAAACATTCTTTACATCCAGTTGGTGAAGTTTCCACCATTGGTTGATCGCCACTGACAATAACACCCTGATTGAGTTCAATCAAACCACAAGAGAGAAGGTTTCTGCATAGTCTACCCTATACTTCTAAGTAAATCCTCTAGCAACAAGCCAAGCCTTATACCTTTCTACTTTCCCATTTGGTCTAAACTTCACGGTGAAGACTCACTTGTAGGAGACTAAGTTGGCATCAACAGGCTGAGAAACTAGTTCCCAATGAAAAAAAATCTTTTTACCCTTATGTTTCTAATATGGTATTAGAGCTCTCAGAGTAAACCTTTCCTCATTTTCACTTCATCTTTATTTTTAGGG
Organism: Cymodocea nodosa; assembly: GCA_036874045.1. NCBI lineage: Eukaryota > Viridiplantae > Streptophyta > Magnoliopsida > Alismatales > Cymodoceaceae > Cymodocea > Cymodocea nodosa. The sequence continues at coordinate 18,482,742 of CM072339.1, read as the reverse complement.
TGTCGTAGTTCTTGTGTTGTTAAGAATATGGCATCAGATGATTGAACTGGATCTAAAGAGGAGCATTTGAATCCTTATTAAATACCTTCGTCAGACCATCCAAGTATAGTTCTTATTACTAAGCCCTTAGATGATAATAACTATGCTAGTTGGAGTTGCACTATGTGCATAGCTTTGAATGCTAAGCATAAATTGGGTTTTGTTGATGGAACTGAGAATCCACCCAATACTAATGACCTTGTTAAATATAAGAAATGGGCTCACTGCAATGATCTCATTCTATGTTGGATTCATAATGTTATAACTCCTGACATTGATATCACTGTCATGTATAATGAATGGGAATCAGATCTGTCTAAGGAAATACTCCCATACTCTTCGAACTGTGAAGAGAAATAGTGTCCCTTAATCAAGATCAAATGACTATTGCCATTTATTATGTCAAACTTAAGGATCTTTGGGATGAATTAAGTATCTACACTACTCCTCTAGCTTGCACTTGTGGTGTCTTGAAGAACATGGTAGAAGCTGAACAGAAAGAAAAGGTTATACAATTTTTACTTGATTTAAATAAAACTTATTCAACCTTGAGGAGAAACATTTTACTTATGGACCCCTTACCAACCTAAATAAGGCATATGCCCTTACTCTTTAAGAAGATAAACAACAGAGCATATGCTGGCCCTTCAAATAGGTTGAAACTGTAGTCATGGCTGTTAATAGAACCCAAGATAATAAAAAGAGCCCAGGAAAATCAAGGGATAGTAGAATAAGTGGTCAGAGGCAGAATAATAAACAAAAGAAGAAAAAATTAGTCTGCACCCATTGTGGTGGAGTTAGCCAGTGTGGAAAAGTGTTTTTGGATTATTAGGTTCCTGCCAGGGCATAAATTGCATAAAGTTCATCCAGGCCCTAAGAGACCTACTCAAAGGAATACTACTGAGATTACTATGCATAATGGTGGAACACAAGAAAAGAAGGTTCCAACATTTACTCAGGAGCAATACCAGAAAATAATCGATTTAATTCAAGACTCTCCAGAAGGAACATTGGCATTTGTTAATATTGCAAATAGAGCTCATTATACTGTTAATTCTATCAACCATAATTTCTAGATTCTTGATACTGGTGTCTCTGAGCATATGTTCAATAATTTGAGTTTATTGCAAGATATTAAATATACAAATCAATATAAACTTGTCGAGCTCCCTAATGGGCAAGTAATTCCTATAAATCAGGTTGGAACAGTTACAACTGCATCTGACATTGCATTAAAAGATGTCCTCTGTCTGATTTTAGGATAAACTTACTGTTCATTGGTAAACTGACGCTTCAAATGAAATGTCTGTCATTTTTTACCATTTTTATGCACCATAAAGATCTAGACATGAAGAGAGTGATTGGGCTAGGTAAAGAAGTTTTTGGCATTTACGTTGTAATCCAATCAAAGTTTTTATTAGAATGCATTGCATCAAGTGCTGTCACTGTTATAACTAGAATAGACATATGGGTCATATGTCAAGTAATAAATTGCAGCAGATACCCCTGTTCAAAGATGCTAAAAAAGCTAAAACTATTTTTGAATGTGAGATCTGCCCCACGGCAAAACAAGCTAGATTGCCTTTTACATTTAATGAGATTTCTACTACATGCATTTTTGATATTTTGCATTGTGATACGAGGCAAATTTTCCATTCAGTCTATAGATGGTTTTCAGTATTTTCTCACCATTTTTGATAATTTTTCTAGATTTACCTAGGTTTTGTTCATGGTTAACAAGTCTAAAATTGTGTTTTTGATTAGAAACTTCATTAATATGATTAAAACTCAACTTAATGTTAATGTGAAATGTATAGGGGCAGATGATGGTTCAAAATTTTCTTCCAAAGAATTTAAGACTGTTGGTGGAACATGCTATCAACCACCAACATTCAAGTATCTATACTCTCCAACAAAATGAGGTGGTTGAAAAAAGGTATAAACATCTTATTGAAGTGGCTAGAGCTCTTAAACTTCAATCCAATTGTCCAATGAAATTTTGGACTAATTGTGTTTCTACTATTACTTATTTAATTAATAGAATGGCCACTAATTTCCTTGAAGGAAAAACTACTTATGAAATTCTGCATAGCAAGAAACCCACATATGATCATCTTAGAGTTTTTGAAACCCTTACTTATGCTACTAAGGTTATCCACAATAATAAGTTTGACTCCAGGGCATCTAAATGTGTCTTTATGGATTTATCCCTAGGGTCAAAAGGTCTATAAATTGTATGATCTTGAAGAAAAGAGGATTATCATCGCAGAGATGTCAAATTTCAGGAGCAGATATTTCCTTTTAAAAGCCAAAATCATGAAAATGAAAATGCTGCCTTACCTATGCCTATTACTGTATCTCACCACATTTTTTCTCCTTGTGTTAACTATGGAGCTCAAACCATACAGACCATTAATGGTGGATTAAATTGCAACAGCAGACTTGACCATAATACCAACCTCACTATTTATGTCAGATCTCATAGACAACCTTGTTATTTGAAGGATTACATGTGTAATGTTGCCAATCATCACTCTACTAAAGGTATTTTTATTGATTGAAACTTAAATTTACCATTGTTTACATGTGATTGATTTTATTTTTTATTTGGGATGAGTGTTCATGGATGTAAATGTAAGTATGGATGTGAATATAAATATTTTCATGTAGATTTAAGGTCTGTTTGTGTACTTAAAAAATAATAGAAAGTAACAGAAAAAAAAGTATCAGACAGTTTAAAAAGTGACGGAAAAAAAAGTTGTAGAAAGTTGTCAAAAAATTATGGTATTTGTGCACCAACTAGAAAGTGATAAAAGGTTCAAAAAGTGAAAATGTAACAAAATATAATAAAATATGAATAACATAAAAATATTTGTAGACATCTTAAGTTTATGGAAAAATTAAAAATGTTTACATTTTTCATAATAGTACATTATACATTATGAGGTTAAATTTATAATATATAAATTTAACATATTGTAAAAAATTATTATTCTTTATAATTAATTATTAATTATTATTATTATTATTATTTTATCTTTTTTTTAACATACGAATTTAACAAAATGCTTCTTCTTTTTCTTTTTTTTCCTCACTTTCTGTCACTTTTTGTTAGATACAAATACATAATATTTTTTCACTACTTTTTCTTACTTTCGTTTCCACCACTTTCCCTTACTTTTCTTCATGCACAAACCCCTCCTTAGCATGATGGATGATGCATGAACATGGAGATGTCATGATATGACTAGTTCAAATATCAAAAGTAGATATTGAAGAATATGGTTAAAATACCTGAATACATGATGAGAAAACAGAAATTTTTATTTTATTAAACAAACATATTACATGTTATGCAGCACACTTGGCACAAATATTAAAAAAAAGAAAGAACAAAAACAAAATCAGTAAAAAGAACAGAAAAGCAATCATGCAAGCACACCATAAAGCTGTGTGTTAGCCTAACTTCAAAAAATCAAATCTTTAAAACCGCAAATTGGATCAGAGCAAATAATGTACCAGATTAAAGAGAATTAAGTAACTTTCAAAGGAAAAAAAGGGAAAACTAAAATCCAACAATCGGATTATGAGTAAATGTGGATACAGATCATGCATACTTATAAACCAAACAGAAAACAGAAGGTTCATATCTACTTGAAAAATTTGTAACTTGCAAACCATAAACCAGATCAGGGAAAATAAAATACAAAATTAAAGAACAAGAAGTATATTTCTAAGAAAAAATATGTAATAGGAGATCCAATGGTTGGGTTAAGAACAAATATGTGAAAAAAGAACATGCATACTCACAAATCAAACTAGAAAACAATAAGAGCATTGCAACTTTAAAAATTCATATCTTTTAACCCATAAATCGAATCAGGGCAAACCAAGTATCAGATTAAAGGATAAGAAATATGCTTTTAAAGAAAAATATGAAAACAGAAATCTCATGGTTGGATTAACAGCAAATATGCAAAGAAAAAATATGTAATTGGAGATCCAATGGTTGGATTAAGAACAGATATGTGAAGAAAGAACATAAATTCTTACAAATCAAATCAGAAAATAGTAAGAGTGTTCCAACTTTAAAAATTCTTATCTAAGTCGAATCAAGGATAACGATATGCTGGGTTAAAGGACAAGAACTATACTTCTAAGAAAAAAAATGAAAACAGAAATCTTATGGCTGGATAAACGGCAAATATGAAAAGAAAAACCATATGTGATCACATATCAAGTAGAAAGCAGTGATTCCACACCAATTCAAAAATTCTTATCTTACAATCTGTAACCCAAAACATAGCAAATCAAATTTCAAATTAAAGAACATGAAATGTGCTTCCAAGGAAAAATATGAGAACCGAGATCCAAAGGTTGGATCAAGAACGTAGATATTCTACACCATATTTTAAGTCCACATACCAAGTTTGAGTGTATTTTCTTACCATTACCCATTAAGCCTCAAGTGCCAAATGAAGAAAAGTTTTGACTATAGAAAGAGAGAGTACCCACCCTTTACAAGATTATCATAGTTTCCAACGATCACAAGCTCCCTTCAACTAAAACATCCTTCACCACAAAAGCAGATCATCCAAGTCTCACTTTTAACTTTCCCATTGTTTTACAAAAAAATAAATGAACTTGTACTTCTCATCTAATTTTCAATTTGTTTCCTATGAGGGTCTTACCCCATCTTTCATAGCTTTATCCACAAGACCTACAAAGAGGCTCTAGTTATACCACATTAAAAGAAAGTTATGGATGAAGAAATGGTTGTATTAATGTTGTATGGCACATAGAAGTTGATAATTTGTCCTGTACTCGCAAATAGATATACACAATGAAACACAAGCTCAACGGATTGACAGATGTAAAGCATGTTTAGTTGCCTAAGATTTTATACAAATGTATAGACTGAATCATGCAAAGACATTCACTCTAATTGCTAGATTGAACTTCAACAAAATACTACTATCTCTTACTGAATCAGTCATCAAAGATCCACCAATTGAACATCAAGAATGCATTTATCTATGACAATGTAATTCATGAAGTATTTATAAAATAACCTTTTTGGTATGTTGCTTAAGGAAAAGAGAGACAATCGAAAAAGACTATCTATGACCTAAAACAAAGTCCACAAGCATGCCAGCATGATTTGATAAGTTTAACACAGTTGTTATACAAGGAGGTTTTCAAAGTTGTATGGTTGATCATTCAGAGTTTTAAAAAAGACCATAAGTAGTTGTGTTATACTGACAGTATAGTAATGCTGCAAATATCAAAGAGACCAATAAGTATCTGAAAATACACTTTATCACCAAGGATAATGGTGTGCCGAGGTACTTTGCATGTGCAATGAAGAAGATGTCATTGTCTCAAAGGAAATATGCAATAGATCCCTTATAGGAGATGAAACTTTTAAGTTAGAAATCTGACAGCACATCTATGAAGTAGAACCTTTCTAAGATAATTCATCGAAGTTACTTGAGGATTTAGAACAATATGGACATATAATTAGGTAGCTAATACACTTGATCATTACTCATCCAAATATAGCCTTTGCAATTAACCATCTAAGTTCATATACAATACTAGATTGGTTCACTAGAATAGAGCTTTACAAGTGCTTGCCTTCCATACAAGAAGAACAATCACTTAAGGATTGAGACATTTTTTTGAAGGAGGGTAAGGATGAAATCTTATTAATCAACAAACTTCACCCAAAGATAAAGAAAGGTACAAAAAAATTAATCAAAAATTTTACAAGTGCTTGCCTTCCATACAAGAAGAACAATCACTTAAGGATTGAGACATTTTTTTGAAGGAGGGTGAGGATGAAATCTTATTAATCAACAAACTTCACCCAAAGATAAAGAAAGGTACAAAAAAATTAATCAAAAATTTTAAAACATAGATTACAAAATCAAATGGAAAAGATCAACAGCCCTAAGAGTAATCTCTTCCAATGACACTTTCACATCTCTAAAAGACTCCTTCATTCCTCACAAACCAAAGAGAGCAATAACTGCCATGAATGGAAGTAGGACTCTATGCTTGGTAGCTGACCATCTCCCTCTGATCGGATCAATTCCCAAAAAATTGATAGAATTATAGAAAGGCATCCTAGAATCATTAAAGGCAAAAGCCTGTCCCAAGTTAGCTTGGCATTAAATTGGGGTTTTAAAGAGCTTCCGTAGCAAACTAAACATGACAGATATAATGCACTAACTTCAAAGAGAGTATTAAGTCTATTATATGTATTACATTAGTTTTGCGTTGTTGAGTTAATAGGTATCTATCTAGGTCCATTTAATTGATAATGTGACATACCTGTTAAACCCTATAAATATGTATCCATTGTTCTTCAAGTAATAAAACAATTCATAATTCTCCACTAATCTCTACAATTTCCATTAATTTTCAAGTGCATGAAATCCCCCCCCCCCACAAACTGAGCAAAGGAGAACAGACTACATCTAAAAAAAGGTTTTTATCGATTGCCCAATTTATTATTGATTTATCCAATTTAAATATATATGATTCACAACTATTCTTGGTTTTAACTCTGCCTCATATTACAGGGAACAAATGAAATCAGTGTTAGTGTAGAATTACCATCACTTAAATGAAAAAAATGCATTCTCAAGATTCTCACTACAAATGAATAATCCCAACCAATGGTAAGCAGTAAGATGTCTACCTGCATTGACCGTAGTAATGTTCGCAAGTCATTGTTCTCTGCCATAAGCTCTTTTGTTTTCAACTCGCATGCATAAACCTAGCAACAGCCCTCAATGTAAAATTAAGTGTTGAATGCATGCAAAATCAATTACTATGGATGTTTTCTTTTCTTACAATCATTTTAGAGAAATCACTATCAGCCTTCTTGCCATTCCATGTACCACGTTGCCGGCCTTCTTTCTAGGTTCACAAGTGAAAATGACATCATTTTTACTTGACTTCATCATTTGAGGCATGCATATATCAAGTTGTAAAAACCCATAACTACCTAACTAGAATGAACAGAAGTACTATAGAAAATAAAGTTGGATTATGGTATAAAAGAAAAACATAGACCACATTGGTTGGATATTTAGGAAAAAGAATGACCCATCAACACCTGAAGTAAATTCATTATTTCCATCCCCGATTTGGATTCCTTCTTTTTCTCCATCAACACCTGATTTAGTCTTTCCTGAAATAAATATGGAATGCACTTCAGGATAGCACCAATGATATGTAGTATATCATTCCCAACTCAAACAAAACATTCTAAGACAGTATCATGAAAAGATTATACAGCATTTCCAATAACAAATGGTGAGATATCAGAATAGATAATTGCAGTCATCTGTGGTTTAAAGTTACAAGATAGTAATACCTGCAGCTTGATGTATTCTTTTTCCTTCTTCTTCATCTCATGTATTAATTGTGTGCGAACTTGCTTTTTAGGAAGAAAACAAAATCACGTACCCATATATAGTCAGTGAAATAACAAGTGAAAATCACACTCATCTTGCTCAAAGGACATTACTGCTCATGAGATTGCAAGAATATATTGTTTTAAGATTAAAATAACTAGGAAAATGGAACTTATCTAGAATCTGCACCTGGCTGCCAATGACCATTTTTTGGAATTCATCCTTCTCCTGCTGGAGCTTGTCTATTTGTGCCTTGAAAGCTGCTGTAGTTTTAGCTTCCTAGACAGCAAATGCACAGGATGTAATTTGTTACATGGAAAGTAAAGATGAGAAAAAAGAAGTATGAAAATAAATAAATTTGTAAATTAAAAAATTGGAGAAAGACCATTCGAGACATTTTAGCTATCTCCCGTCCTTTTGCAACTAATTGTGCTTCTAGCCTCTCAACTCTTGTCTCCAATATTGACATGTCAGAACGCAGTCTATAAACAGAGATGAGAGAAGAATATTAAAAAAATTTATTTTTATTACATTTTAATGTAACAAATTTATTTCCACTGCATATTAGACATTTATTTTTATTGCATTTTAAAATTATGTAATTAAAAAAATAGTTATGGATAGAAATAAATGAAAGAAATTTATGCGACCAACCCCACATGATGACAATAAGGCATTGATCGATTAATTGTTGTTGTATTTAATATAACAACCATTTAGAAAAACTGGAGAAAACAAAGGATAATTTTTTTGCCATGCAAAAGCATATGCTTTCAATATAACAAACATCACAAGAGCAAAGGTCAAAATATGATTCTAGTTAGGAAGAATGAAACGTAATTGCCTTAATCTTGTATCATCTAGGAAAAGGGCTGGTAGATCATGTACTTGGAGGTGACACTATTATGCAAATCTCTCAAGAAAAATCACAGATAATGATAAATCAAGCATCAAATAAAAATAAAAGAGGAAATCTGTCTCGTGTTGGATATATTCAGGCAATAAGAAGCTGAACCCTGGTGCAACAGTAAGTTTGCACCATTGTGATCTGGAGTTCATGGATTCAAATCCTAAAAAACGGTCTTGTGCACTAGGTCTTCCCTTTTTTGGAAATTAAAAGTCAAGGAAAACAAATGTGAACTTGATGAAAGAGTTGACTACTGAAGTGCTACAGACACAAAAAAAAAAAATCCACAAATTGCACCCCATGCACTTGCATGCTGCAAACAGGATGGTAGCTGATGCTTGAAAAAGTGTTTGCTACACGCAAAACCACACACTTGGTATCCAGATTTGCATATGAAGGAACATATCTGGTTAGCTCAGCCCCATGGATGCCATTTCACGGTCTCACAAGTACTGATGCATCATCCATATTAAATTCAATAACCTACATTCTTACAAGAACTACAGCTATTGTGAATGGCTCAAATAGAATAATTGGAAAAATTGTTAGTAACATTTTGGCAACCCCATCAGATGCTTTCTTGTGGGAAAAATGTAGGATGAAGACATACCACTAAAGTGCCATACTGCCATCCAGATATACATTGGTTTTGGATGAAGTTGGAAATACTGACAGGATTTTGTCAATGATGATATACTTGAGAACAACTTTAGAGTGGGAAAGAACATCCTTTTAAAAAAATAGGCCATAAAATAGGTGGGTACCTAGAGGTCAGATAGTGATATCTTCTCAACTGGAAGAGCACCACCTTTTCAATTTTCTTAACCTCTTCCTTACCAAATCAGTTGATGAATGTTATAGCCTTAAAAGATACTAGATCTTTAAGAAGAATTCTATGCACTATGTTACCCATGCTTTGTGAGACAACTTAATAACTACAAATTGATAGTTATAAATTATATTTCAAATCTCACGATCCATGTTTTGAATTGATGGCTAAGACTTAAAAATTTTGGTACCGATGAGGATACAAGACACTCCCACTCTTTAACACTACTAAAATTTCAATGTTAAAACACCCTACTTTAGGTTTCTTAACACTTGACCATAAATATTAATGCATTATAGGTATACATAAACCAAGCTTTTTAAGGCAAGCATTTAGATGCCAAGGCATAAATAGACCACACCTTCATTGCTCGCCTTACCTTGTCTTTAATTGACCGAATCTTTTGTTAGATATAATTGATTAAAGATATATTTTTTATTTTTAAAAATATATTTCTTACAAAACAACTTAAATATAATATTTTTTTGATGGAATACTATTAAAATATTCATAATCATTGAAATATATAATTATATATATTAACAAAATATACCTATTAGTATTATTACACCTTATGTTTTGATGTTATCTTAGGATTATTTATGTCTTTGAGTGTTATTTGGAAAATAATAGAGTTAAAACTATACATAATTATTATCAAATATGTATAAATATATATAATATATACTCTTCAAAAAATAAAAAATTAAATATTTTATCGGTGGCTTAAAAAGTATGGCATAAACACATAAAAAACATGTCTGAAAATAACTCATATATAAACATATCTAAAGAGGTCTGAAAAATACATACAAGCAACTCTCAGAATTTTTAAAAAAAAAAACTAATTTAAATGCCTAGGCACCCATGGCTGCCGCTTTGTTGCCTTGGTGCCTTACTAACCTTGGCCAATACACTAACATATTCAAGCCATTGTAAAAATTTAATGATCAACATTCTGGCATTGCCTATTCAGTAAACTAGGGAGGATACAAGCAAGGAAAGCTTATAAATGTCGTCAAGGATTCAAGGCCTACCGTTTCAACAGATATGCACTATTCAACAACCACCCAAAAGAAATTCCTCTGTTGAAAAAAAATTAAACATTTTCCGTAGAAAAAGAAAATAGAAACGGTGGAAGTTAATTCCATCAGCCAATATCAATGGAAACCTCTGTCTCTGCTCATTGGACGACTCCCTGAATTCAATATCCCTCTGCCTCTGCTGAAGCAACGAGTATATACAATTACATGTCCTCGCAATGGAGACCTATGAACGACATCGAAATCCCACAATGTCAACCAGAGCACCACCCCACTCACGCACGCAAAAGAAGAAAAATCCAAGCAAAAGTTTGCAATTCTCACTGGATCCGCAGCGAAAAGGTCAACAGACGCAGGGAACCCGAAAGTCACCAGCGTCTGGTTCAGGTACTTGGCGCAATGCTCCAGGTTACCGGTGTCAGCAAACGTGCCCTCCCTGCAACTCAAAACATCAGAAAGAAAAATTAGAATTCACAGAGTAAAATAGCAAGAAGATCAGCGATGGCGAAAGTTCATCTCCTGATCTGCTCACCCGCCGCCCAATCCCGACTGCCCCGGTCCCTGCACCACAGAGAACAGTGTGAAACGAGAGGAACGAGTTGGAGGACAGAGAGGGGGGAAGGAGGAGGAGGAGGAACCGTGAGGGGCTTACGGCGAATGCAATGTCAGCGTGGCGACTGGACATGGCCGGAGATCGATGGAAAGGGAACCGAGGAAGGAAGATGGGACGTGAGACCTTTGTTCGTTTCTTTTTGGGTACGGGAAGCGGAGCTTGTCCTTTCTGTTCCTCGCGGATCTGCTCTGTGAAATTTTGAATGGAGGGAACGCAGACGCTAATTTGCGCTGCAACCGTGCATTCTCCTTTTTCCCAGTTTATTTAAAAAAAAAAAAAAACAAAATCATGCTGCTTCGTTACCTAATATTTTTTATTAACTTGTTGTACATTTACCTTTTTCCCTTTTTTTAATTCGTCAATCAATAGTGCAACGAAAGATCCTCCACAACAACTATATGATTGAGACAAAAATTTGGTTAATTTATGTTTTTTTGTATATTTGAACAAAAAATTTGCAGTAAGAAACTAGTAATCAGTAATGATAATTCACAATAAGTATACATAAAGCAGCTGTTGGAAGGTATAAGAATACGTATTAAAATAAGAAAAATATTTAACGTATGATACATATTTTTTTTAATGATATGAGTAAAAATATTTATTTTCGTGATAAATGTAGAATTTTTTGCGTTCATAAACACTTAATTCTAAATGCTTTTGCAGGTGAGGTGGATTTTATGTCCATGTCGAATTACAAATAAATAGGAAATTTTCACTTTTCTGAATGCAAATTCTAAAAAATGATTTAAAATATGAACAAATATTTATTAAACACATAAAAAATCCAACCTTTCCAAGATATACCTTACAAGTATCATTATTTCTAATCAACGTATAGGTATAATTGAATGATGTTGAAAAGCAGTCAAATGCAACCTTAGTTTAATTATAACGTTATAATAGTTTTTATATCAATATCATACCAAACGATGTCTCAGGCTTCACAAATTATTTGTGTTTGTTTACCTGTGTCGAAAGTTATAAAGCCTATATGAAAGGTAAGAGACTGAGGGCTTTGCGTGAAGTAAGGATTATACATGGCCTTAGACCATGTGAGAGACGAGAGTTGTAAGAAAAATAAAGATTGTGCAACTACTGTTAATTAATAATAAATAAATGGCATTATCTTCAATTTGAAACATATGCACTACCCACTTTGTACATTAAAATCATTGCATTTGACTTGACTCAAAGTGGTGTATCACGCATGAAAGTAAATGAATACAAAAAAATTATCATTTGTAGAAAAGTTTAATACATAATCTGTTGCATAAAAATCCATTAGATAAAATAACGATTGTACTGAACATAATCAAAGATGTGATACATGAAATGTATAAAATATTTTAACCTTATCTTTTGTATAGAAATTGATATGTTATTTTTATAAATAATATGTATATTTCTGTAAATAATTCAATATATTGATATACACAAAATAATATGTTGATTTTATATTTTTTTGAAAATAAAAATGACAAAGAAAGTGAAAAATAAGAGTACGTCTCTTCTTACCTTTTTCATTATTCATACATTTTTGTACTTTTTCTTCGTTTCTTTCATTACTTTATAGTATTTGAATTTCTAGCGAATATGCCACATCAACAAAAAAAGGAAGAAGCTTAGGGAAGTTAGTGCTTACAGAATTCAACTGACGAAAATGAAAATCGTTGAATTCCGTCAGAATGTCATTAGTGTACACAATACCGAAGGAAAAAGAAAGTGTGATTTTACCGACATATAAATATGTAAATTTACCTTTAGCGTTTCATCATTTCCGACCTCTCCCTTCCGGAAAAATCGACCTTCCCCCTCCCTCAAGCTCGACTCTTTTCGTCGCCCCCTCCTTCGTCGTCACCCTCTCATACAGCTGCATCCATCGCAGCTCCTCCTTTGTCGTCGCCTGCTCCTTCGTCGTAGCCCTAGCTCACGCTCGCCGCAACCATCATAGTAACAACTCACGCTCACTGCATCTGTCGCATTCGTTGCAGCCGTCGCTCACGCTCGCCACATCCACTACATCCATCGCAGCCCTTGCTCACACTCGCTATCACATCCGTCGCTATAGCTGCATCCATTACAGCCGTCGCTCACGCTCATCGCATCTGTCGTAGTCATCGCTCATGCTCACCGCATCCATTGCTATAGCTGCATTCATTGCAGCCATCACTTACGCTCACCGCATCCGTCGTTGTCGCTGCATCCGTTGGTGCCGTTGCATCCGCCGCATTCATTGCTGCCGTCGCATCCGCCGCTACCGCCGCATCCAAACCTCCGTATTCTGACATCCAAACCTCTGTATTTGTTTTTACACCATTTCCAAGAATCATGACTCGTTCATTCTATTGCATTATTTTTTTTGCTCTCATGCATTTAGGATAATATATGTTCATATTTCCATTTTGCATATTATTAATAATATTCATAATCATTATAGTTTCATAATTTGGACCTTATTTAATTGTTGTTTAAGCTTCAATTGTATACACTGCCTCAACAATTGTATACATGTTGTATACAATTTGGACCTTCTGTAATTGTATACATGTTGTTTTGTTTAATCAGTTTTCAACAATTGTTTTGTTTATATTGTTAATGTTTTGATGTTGTTTAACTTATTTTTAGTATTAATTTAGCTTATTATTGTTGAAAATTGATTAAATTTAGTTTGAAATAGAAATATAGATGTAAGTAATTTTGAAACTAAAAATATATGTTATAGGATATTACCCCTTCATGTACCATTTATTGATGTCGTAAGGTAATTATGTTTGTCATAGGATATTATTTTGCATTTATTGCTTGGCATAAGTTATTTAATTCATTAATCATTTAATATTAATATATATTTATTGATTTGCTTTCATTTTCAATTATTGAGTAGATTGACAAAATATATTATATTTTTGCAAATCTTATAATCTTCTGTCGTAACAGTTAATTAATATTTGATCTTATGTAATAAATGAGTACTCTTGATAGAGAACGGGGTAATGGAGGATAAACTTATATGGCTTGGAATGCTGATGCATTCTTTTTAGATATTTTATTAGAAGTATTAAATGAGGGAAACAAAAAAACCCAAGATGGAAAGATAAAAGTGAGCACTTGGGATGAAGTAGTTGAAAAATACAATAATAGAAGGAATGCATGTATTATAAAGAAAAATATGGAAAATCACTTAAAGACATGGAGGCAAATTTATCGTAACTACTCAAAAATTACAAATCAGAGTGGATGGGGATGAAATTTCATACAAGGGTATACTAACATAGATGAATAGATATGGAAGGAGTTTATTAAGGTTTGATTTTTATTTACATACTTTAAGATTATCCCAATTGTAATGAATTTTTCTTAATATATATTATAATTTTATGTAGGTACATCCACAATGTGAAAGCTACAAAGGAAAACCATGTTTGATTTATAAACAATTACAGCTCATTTTTGAAGGTACTATGGCTAGTGGAAATATGTCTAGACAGTTAGAAGAAGTAGATATTGTACCAAATACTCAAGTTCCAGATACATTTACTCCAAACATTACATAAGATGGAATGGACACCGATTTTGATATACCTCTTAGTTCAGGAGAAAGTGCATATGCTCCATTGGAGCAGAGGAAAAAGGGGAAGTGAGCACGTCCTCATGCAAAATCTCAACAAATGATTGCAGAATGTTTAAAAGATACCTCATGAGCTTTTCTTATTTTGTGTGAACAAGATAATGTTAATGGTGAGGTACGTAATAAACAAATGAGAGAGATGGTTAGCGTACAAAAGGAGATGGTTGGCATATGAAAAGAAATGTTTGCATGAAAGAAGGAAATGTTTGCATGGCAAAAGAAGTCTGAGTCTTTTTTAGATGAAGCTATTGCAGCAATATTTGAGATTGAATATCTATCTGTGACTGATCGATATAAAGCTACTCAATTATTCCAAAAGCAAGAAATCATTCAAATATTTCTATCAATTCCAAAAGAAATGCGACAAGGATGGTTAAAGTTTCACTTAGAAAAGATAGAAGACTAAAGATGATTTACATGTTTGTTTTTTGTATTAGATGTATGATGTAACTACTTTTGGTTTGGACTTGAAATGTGTAATGATATTATGTCAAATGTTTGTTTATCATATTTTGTTATGTTCTATTAATTATGGAATGATTTCATGTAATATGTTTGAACATGAAATTTTGTAGGTGACGATGAACTTTGAAGAGGATTTTGACAAACTAGTAAATGACACATTGATGTTATTTGAAGAAGAGGAAGAACATGCTAGAAGAAGGCGAAGACGTTTACTTGCTTTTTGGAATATTTTAGCAAGGATTGCAAGTACCTCAACTTTGTTTTCAAGTACAAGTTGTATTTATAGTAAAGAATGTGCAGATTATATAAGAAGATTATTAGATCCTTCTTTACCACATCAAGTTTACAATTGTCAAAAAATTTATAGAATAAGTCAAAGTGTTTTCAAGGGTTTTTGTGAATTAATGAGGAGGGAAGAAGTCCTGAAAGATACCAACAATATCAGTGTAGAAGAGAAGTTTATCATGTTCCTTATGACGGTTGGGCAAAATCAAAGGTATGGAGTAACTATAGAAAGATTTAGTTGATCAAGTTGGATAGTTAGTAAATACTTTAATGAAGTCTTGAATGCTGTATTATGACTAAATCATGTTCTTCTAGCAAAACCTTCATTTGAAACACCAAGTTGAATTCGTCAAGACTCAAATGTGTACCCATATTTTAAGTTACATTTCCACACCTTTGTAGTTTCCTTATATTTAATGTTATTTTAATCAATATCAAAATAAAATTGCATGTTTATAGGATTGTATTGAAGCTATTAATGGTACACATATCAAAACAACTATTTATGGACAAGAAACAACAAGATTTAAGAACAGGAAAGGTAAATTATCTCAAAATGTAATGGCAGCATGTAATTTTAATATGGAATTTACATATATTTTAGTTGATTGAGAAAAATCAACTGTTGATGCTCGTATTCTCCAAGATATAGTTACTAGACCTAATGGTTTTCAGGTTCCACTAGGTAAATGTGTTTTCTACTTCTAGAAGTTATGAAGACATCACTATACTAATATTTTTTTTATACAAGTAAGTTTTACTTAGTTGATGCTGACTATCCAAATCGACCAGAATATATTTGTCCATATTGAAGTGTAAGATATCATCTATCTGATTATGTTAATGATAGAGTTCCTCGTAATGCTATAGAAAATTTCAACTACAGACATTCACAACTGAGAACAGTCATTGAGCATACATTTAGAGTTGTGAAACATTGATTTTCAATATTACGTGGTCAAATGCCATATCTATATGAAACACAAGTGAAGATTGTCATCGCATATTTTTTGATTCTTAATTTTATTCGTAAGACTGATAAAGAAGATTTACTTGAGTACTTGTAAGATAAGTTGGAAGAGTTAAATATTATTGTTGACATACAACCAACAGGAGAGATATATATATAAAGTAATGCACAGGTTCAAATGACTAAAAACAAATAAAATAAATGACATATAAAATGCGATAAGATATGATGATATAATGTGAGAGGAATAACTGCTTAATATTATTTAATATTATTATATTTGAATTAATATGTATTTATATTTTTTAAATATTAATTATAATAAACTTTTATCAAAATTTTCGTTAAAATTTTTCATCGTACGCTAAATTATTCTCAAAATTTTTATTTTCATTTACGTTAGAATTTTCCGTGCACAAACCCTTATCAACATATGAATTGTAAAAGAAAATGGAAAAGAATTGGCGGGAGTCGATCGCGTACCGACCATATAAATGACGAATCCCTTCACCGACGCCCGCGTTATTCGTCTTCAAAGCCCCAACTGCTAGCTAGGGTTTCCCTGCCCGAAACGATGTACGCGAGCCAATCCGACGGAAATGCCCTCTTCTCCGGCGGAGGATTCATGCCTTCACAGTCCACTCAGCTCGCAGATGTTGGACAATCTCCCGCCAAGGTAGCGGCAGGCTCCTTTTTACAGTTCTCTGCTCTTTTACTTCCACTTTCTCTTTCGATTTTCTACCGGTCCCTTGTCTTGCAGAGTCGTGGGACGCAGGGGCTGTTCCCTTTGACGGTAAAGCAGATCAGCGAGGCTGTGCACTCGGGTGACGAGAAGTCCAGTTTCTCGGTCGATGGGGTTGACTTCACCAATGTAACGCAGTTTTTGAAGTTTGAGCTCTTCTCTTTGGTATATGTTCTTGGTGTTATCGTTCTCGTGATCTGAAAGGAGGCATTTGGGGTCGGGTTGATTGTGATACAGGTCAGGCTTCTGGGGTTGGTGTCGAATAAGATGTCGAGGGTGACAGATGTCACGTTTACGCTTGATGATGGGACCGGGAGGTTGGAGATTCAAAGATGGTTAGCTTTCGTGCATACCTCAGTTTCTTTCTCCAGTTCTTATTTGAGGAAGAATTTGAATTTTTTCTGTGTTCGCGTTTTGTTTGTAGGGTACATGAGACATCCGATACAAATGAAATGGCTAATGTTCAGTAAGTGACGTGAAATTGCGTCCCATTTTCTGTGTCAAATGACATGTTGTTTTGTTGGTTGACAATGTGCTTATGGAGTAAAGTTGTTTTGTTTTGTTTTATTTTAAGGAATGGGATGTATGTTACAGTCAATGGTCACTTAAAAGCTTTTCAAGGGAAACTTAGAGTGGTTGCATTCTCCATCAGGTGGGTGTTCTATTTTTGATTCCATTTCTATTTGCTGAGTATTGGGAAATCATAAAAAAACATACTTTTGCTTCCTACTGCTGGAATGATTTAGGATGATATGCAGTTGGGATTCGTAGTGATTATAATTGATCGATGGAATTTTCAATGAGGAAAAACATTGTCTTAGCATGTTTTTCATGCATATGCAAATGTCAATATGAGATTGGTTCGTTTCTAAATGTACTTTTTAAAATTTTACCTCCACAGGTTATGACCTAAATTTTACCTACTGTAGTCTCAAATTTGCTTCCAAGCATATTTTTTTGTGTACTTCTGCAGTATGGTTTTCATGAATATCAAATGTCAATATTGATATGGTTTTCATGCATATCCAAACATCATTAAGTGATTGGTCTTTTTCTAGACAATCTTTTAACATTTTTACCTGTATGGGATATGATTTCAATTGCCTTCCCTTTTGTGTACTCCACGCTTTCTCTCTGATATGAATGTTGTCTTCCTTATCTGCAGCCTGTCATCATGATTTTTCCACTATTCGTGTGATTGCACTCTGTTTTGGTGGTTGTATGTCAATTTATCTTCCAGCAAATTTTTATGTGTACTTTTGCAGTATGTTTTTTGTTTCTGAAGACATTAAAAGAAGTTATTAACTGAGTTTTCCACCAGGGTTTTGTTGTTGCCATTGTTTGCTCTCAATTAGTTTTTGTTCACGATTCTCATTTTCTTTTGGAGCAGACTAAATATCTATTAACATAAACATGATTGCTTCTTTTTTTGAAGGTGTTGTGTTATCTTTGCAAATGCTTATGTCTAACGGGAAACAATTTTCTTTTAACCTTTTATTGCAGACCTGTGATTGACTTTGATGAAGTTTCTCTACACTTCATTGACTGCATATACGTTCATTTAGCCAACACAAGAGGAAAGGTATTAACCAATGTTAATCATTATCTTTGTTGTGGATGTTACTTCATTCATGTGAATAAAATTGTTCATGGGTAGATACCATTTATGTGCAAATTATTTATTTCTAATATTTGGTTATGCTGCTTGAAGGTCCAAGGTAATGAATCTTGTCCACCCCCAACTTTTGGTGCAAACAGCACCTACCAGAATGAAGTAAAACCATATCAAACTCCTACACCAAATCAAGTAAGCATCTTATTTTAAATTTTGTATAAATTTTCAAACGTACTAATTGTAATTGATATCTTACATTTTTCCTTTTTTTTGCAAATCCGCATTTCCTTTTTTAGTACCTTTCTCATACCACGACACCTAAATCTGGGAATATCAATGACTTAGTCATGGAGATCTTCAAAGACCCTGCGAACCTGTAAGTTTGCTGAGTATCTTGATCTTTATGTACTTCAGATTCATTCCGAATTTTCTCATTCCAAAAACTATACATTTAATGCTACAAGTCTTGTTGTATGAAAACTACTAAATTAAAAAAAAGTTCCCTTCTAGTTTCTTAATTAATCTCATTTAGCTTTACTGATTCTTTGAATTTTATAAATGAACTTTTTGAGGGTTTTCTCTTGTTATCATTTGATAGGAAGCAAATTTCTTGCAGGTACTTACAAGAATCTTTTTAATGGTCTTATGGGTGTGGAATTTTTTCTTCTAGATACATGAGAGGGTAAAAGTAATCATATAAATATGGCCAGGCACCCTAGCTCATTATGGATGACTACAAATAAATGATAAAATTTGTATTTAAATTAAATAAATATTGTTCCTTAATCTAAAGGTGTTAAAATTGGTCAATTTTTGTTAAATTTCAATAGTTAATGTTCAAATCTAGAAGTCTTGTTGAATAGAACTTGGATTAGGTTCATTTTTCAAATTTTAATTCGTAATAATTTATGTTATAGATTAATCATTGATATAATTTTTTTGGAGAAAAAGTGAATATATTAAATATCTACAGAGAAAAAATTCTGCAAGTATCTATGGCACTTTTCCACATTCCTTTAATATTTTCATTTTGGCTGCGCTTTTCATGTTTTTGGTTTGCACCCTCCGCCCTTACCAAATGCTCATCTGTTTGTTCTCCACCCACCGTTTAATTTTAATGTTCTAACATGCGTGAGCAGAGCTCCAGAACACGGAGTGCATATGGAGGAAGTTGCACGCCAGTTGGGCTTACCAGTAAACAAGATAAGGTTGATTTTCTTCCTTTTGTACGGTGTCCCTCACCTTACGTCCCTAGTTGTAAACATTTATGTTTGTCTTGTTTCCGTGGAACAGCGCTGCCGTAGATTTTCTTGTTAGTGACGGGCTTATATACTCAACCATAGACGACTTTCACTTCAAGTCCACTTGCAATGGCTAAGGTGAACTTCAATCCGCTGTGCTGTAAATCTCGACAAGCACAACATATGTATCACAGGATTGTTGGGTAAATCTGAGAACGTCTTTTCTTTTCTTTTTTAGGAATCTAAGGACATTATTTTGTTGAAACAGTATGAATGCATGATACCGTCTTCTCTACCTTGTTTAGAAAGCATTGTGGCTATTTAAGGATTTGGATTCTACATCATTCAGATAGGAGTTTGATCAGTTCCTAAAATTTAATGTATGCTTTCTCTTAAGATGTAATATTAAAAAAATAATATATTTAAATATAAATATTTAAAGATTTAAACTAGGAGCTTAATTAGGGAATTTATGTGACCTTTCGGTGTACGAATAAGGATTGGTTTTTATTTATAAGTTTCAAGGTTACTTTAAGGTATTGCTTCTGTTATATTTATCATCCATGTCATTGACCTTTAAGCTCTCCCCTCTTCCTTTGTTGTTGGGGTGAATAGGATTCTTTGTCGATGTTTCTGTTTCCTCAAATAATTCATGTCATTATTAAACTTGGTCTAAGATTTCTCGTATTTTCATTGTTGAAGTTTAAACCAGAGAATTTAACATTGCTATGGACTTTGATCGTTAGTTTATTCTTTGATTTTTTTGTGATGAAAACGTTGTTTAGATGTTTCTAAATAGGAATTGTTGGGATTCAACTAACCATGAGATAAAAGAATGTTGGGTTTTAAGTTATAAGGCTAGACGAAGGCTTTGAATAAATAAATTATACGTATGACCAATTACATATTTATAAAATGTAAAAATTCAGTTTTTGTCTTTTCTGTATCTCGTTTCAACTTCTATGATTTTGTTTCATTTGCATGTGAATGTTGACGACGATGTCCTATGTCAACAGATGGTTGACAGGTAGTTGAGTTCAAATTATTCGTTACAATCGATATAACAGATATTTAAAATTGCCGTCGTCAGCCACTTACAGCGACTTCAAGATAAGCCTTCACGTGCCCAACCCTTCAAACCGGATCTCGACGGGTCGTCAATCCTATCTAAAACTTAGCTTTTAGATATTTGCTAAGCTAATTTTGTATTTTTGAGAAGCTAGCTAGCTTTTGGAACAAGTTTCAAGACTTGTTTGGTAAACAATGGGCATATTATTATTATACCTTATTATTGATATTTCATAATGATTAAAAGACATTTTTACCCGCTTTAGTTAGGTACATTACTTAGCATTTTTACCCACCTTAGAAAGAACAAAGATTGTTAGGTGATAATTAATAATGAGAAACTAATTTACCTTAGCTTCCATTAGGAGCTCGGAAAAAGTTCTTTAGGAGCTATATTCATGCCTTGTTTTGTATTTGTAGTTGCTAACAAATTAGTTGCAATTGTGTACTTGGCGCTGTATTTGTATTTCTCACAATAAATTAAATTCTAATAAATGTGAAAACACTATTATTATCAGAAATATACTTGTTGATGTTGACAAAATTTTCTGTTCATGCGAATCTTAAATTTTGAGATCACTCTTGATTTCTATAACTTTTTCCAAAATTTTTATCGCACGGAAGTTGCACTAAATGTGATGATTCCAAACATACCTAAACTTTTTTAATGAAAGTCAAGTCTCAAAAAAAAAAAAAAAAAAAAAAGGATCATAAAAGGTGGAAGAGACATATAGATAGTGGTGTTAACAAGTCAAAGTAAGATGGGTTGAATGGCTAACATATTAATTTGTTAAGAAGTGGATTTGGTAAAATTTTTCTGTAGCATATAAGATTAGGTAGATTAGTTAGACTTATATAGACACTGTTTGGTAAAGATTTTGGATAGCTTATGGTGGTAAGATTCCATCAAAAGTTGAAATTTTTAACAAGCACTGAAAATGTACTGAACCTCTTAGTTTTTCAGCTTTCAGCTTAATTAATTCAAAACTGTAGATGCTAGAAATTTGAAAACAAAAAAATTCTACTTTTTAGACTTATTTACAAAATTTATTTTTGATAATACTAGTATTTTTATATCTTTCAAGATTCGAAGTGATTAATGTTACAAGTTTCAATACCCTCAAGATCGATTGTAAGTCGTTATGAACTTTGTTACTAAAAAAACTCGGAGCATGGAACTCGCTTTAATTAATTGAGTTGATAAACTTCGTGGTGATGTTTAAATACGGGTCCCATGAAGCTCTAGACACCTGTAAGTTAGTCTTATTCAACGGTTACCTTCGTCAGATGCATCTACTTACAATTGACAAAAGACCTAAATGTTATAAACCTAAATTGTAAAGATCATTTAATAAAATTGAAGTCACATTTTTATCATTAAATTTTGATGATAAGGTCTTACCACCTGTTGAAAAAGGTCTGTCTGTATATGGTTGTCGTTTGATGTAGACTTTTTTTTCTTATTAGATTGATCTCTTAAGTCTATAATAAGTGATATCAGAATTTCGAATCAAGTTTCACGTAGATAAGAATTTATCTGTGAGAAGAGAAGACCTGAATGC
This sequence comes from Cymodocea nodosa, assembly GCA_036874045.1. NCBI lineage: Eukaryota > Viridiplantae > Streptophyta > Magnoliopsida > Alismatales > Cymodoceaceae > Cymodocea > Cymodocea nodosa. The sequence continues at coordinate 18,460,305 of CM072339.1, read as the reverse complement.
TTGGAACATTTCAAGTAGATCATTGACAGTGATGTCGGTGTAAAAAACATCATATCATAGGGTTGATGTAGATTATTTATATATAGAATTAAATAGATAACATGAAATGCCGATACGATCTTGATATGCGATGAACACTTACATCGATATCGTTGCAGGATGCACGAGGGATGTCCATGTCGTTAACTCTCCATGATCCTGAGAAGAGGAGCTTCTTCCTCCTACGCGTACTTGACTTTACTGGAACGATGCTCCACCGCGTCCCACCTCAAGCCCATCCACGCCCACATGATCATCCTAGGCCTCGCCAACTACACGTACATCGCCGGCAGAATCCTCGCCTTCTACGCTTCCGACCGTGGTGATCCGACGATTGCCCGCCAACTGTTCGACCAAATCCCGGAACCAACCCTCTTCCACTGGAACGTCATGATCAGGTGCCACTCCACACGCCCTCGTCCTGAGATGGGTCTTCTGGTTTACGCCAGGATGAGGCGGCGAGGTGTCCGTCCCAACATGCACACTCTTCCCGTCACGATCAAATGCTGCGCCAGGTTGCAGAGCCTGAGGCAGATTCATGGGCAGGTCATGAGGCTCGGATTTGGATCCGATGTTTTCGTCACTAGCTCGTTGGTCAGGTGTTACTCGTTGTGTGGGAGCCTGGAACATGATGCTCGAAAGGTGTTTGATGAAAGTCTGAATAGGAACGTTGTGTGCTGGACCAGTCTTATCAGTGGGTACTGCGACCATGGTCTGGTTAGCAAGGCAAGGACTTTGTTTGATGAAATGCCTGAGAGGAATGATTCGTCCTGGAGTGCGATGATCACCGGGTACGTGCAGAACGAGCTATTCCAAGAGGCGTTAGATTTGTTCCGCGCTATGATGGGCTGTTCGAATCCAAGCCCCAAGCCTAATGGGTCTCTTTTAGTTGGGGTGTTGAATGCTTGTGCTTGCCTCGGTGCGTCGGAGATGGGGAGATGGACGCATGATTATTTGGACAGAAAAGGTGTTGCATACGGTCTGGAGATCGGAACCGCACTGGTGGATTTCTACATGAAAACCGGTGCAGTAGAGAGCGGTCGGGAAGTGTTTGTGAAAATGCAGAGGAAGGATGTAACGGCGTGGAGCGCCATGATCACAGGCTTGGCGGTCAATGGGTATAGCCAATCTGCCCTGGAGGTTTTCTCCGAGATGTTGGTAAATGAAGTCACACCAAATGCCATCACCTTCATTGGAGTTCTGACCGCCTGTAGCCACGGAGGTCTGGTGAATGAAGGATGGCATCTGTTCAAATCCATGAGAAGCCTCTACGGTATTGATCCGATAGCCGAGCATTATGGCTGCATGGTGGATCTACTGGCTCGTGCCGGCCGTATTAAGGAGGCGGAGGCGCTGATTGGAAGCATGTCCACGACGCCGGATGCGGTGGTATGGGGAGCTTTGCTGAACGGTTGCGTTATGCACGGACACAAGGAGGTGGCGGAGAGAGTGGGAAGGATTCTGATTGCGTTGGAGCCGGAGCATGCAGGAAGATACGTCGGGCTGGCGAACATCTACGCTGGGATGGGCAGATGGGAGCGGGTAGCGGAGGTAAGGAGGAGGATGAAGATTAGAGGTGTGGCATTGGCTCCAGGTTGGAGTTCCATCGGCATTGGCGATGGATGATGCGTCCATCGTTTCCAAGTTAGACGACAGAAGTCACATGATGACGCCAGTGATGTACGAGATGGTTGAAGTGTTTGAAAGATGAGCTGGACTGAACCAACCAACCAAGTAAATATGTATGGGGTTGGAAAGGTCAAATAACTAACCCTTTTTAAGCTTCGTTCCTTCCATGTGAACTACGTTTCTATGTTGCTTTTAGTGTATTTTAATAAGAATATTTTGAATGAGATGGGACCGTCAATCATTTTTATTTACGTTTTTATCTTTGCTGCGTAATCATATGTGTACACGAAAAGAAATCAACCGAAAAGATCCAACAGAAAAGAAATCAGGATCCAATAGCACCGTTGGGGAAAGAGAGTTTCATCAACACGAGGTTGCTTCGTTAACTGGACGATGATGCGCCTGATGTTTCATGAAATGACGCAACCAACACCAGATCAACGTGAGCGCCTAGTAGTAATGGGGACAAGTCTACGTCTCCTGGAACTGCAACCAACAAAAACGTAGAAAGCATGATCAGTAGAGAAGACCACAACGATGAAAATTATTATCATTTTAATAATAGCAATGATTTTTTAAGTTCACCGAAATTTAAACTTTGGTGAAAGCTATGACTACAGCTATCCCTTACCGACCGAACCATTGAAGTTGGTTTATTTAACAGGATTCTCATGCGATGACTCCCCAGATTTACCGTGTAGTCATATAGATATATAGACGAAGAATTTAAGGCTCTAACCGCTTCAGTAAAATAAATCTAGAAAAAACAACCTCTTCAGAAATTAGATCCTTTACAAATATGAAAAAAAGAAGACTTTTACTTACGTACTATCAAAAATTTAGTAATTACTTGCATGCCATCTAAAAAATTCAGATTCATTTGCATGTCATTAAAAAAACCTTGGTTAAACTCACGTATCCTTACCGTTACCACAAATACATTAACCATAATTGATTCACTACCCTTAACATGCAAAAATATGTTACATTATATAATAATATAATATGCTATATGGATAGAATATGCATATGTAAATGGATTGTTTATACGTTAAATCGGTGTATCCTTATCCGTTCTCATACTATTACCCATACCCAGGGTATCATAGCAGACAACCTGGAACCCTGCCCAATGGCTTCATTATCTCTATATAATTGTCAAGAAAAAACAGCTCAAAATAAACAAGGAGTTAGTAACTAACCAACCTGCGAGAGCTAGAGCTTGAACTTGTGATGGCTGCAGCACTAACGGCCATAAAGTCATCCTCACTCTCATTAAATCTATAGTCTGATACACCTACAGATGGTATTGACGTTTGATTCAGGTTGATATCATCATAAACTCTTGATAAACGTGCTCGCATCTGTGCCGCTCTTGCTCTCCTCCGGTTTCTTGAAGCCCTAAAGTTACCGAAGACCTGATACAAGATACATGAAGTCCACCAGTTGCCTTTATCTGTGGGAAGATCCTCATACTCATCTACAGAATCTTCATCTCCATACTCGATGACATAATCTCCCAATACCACTCCACGGGGCATTTCTGCATGTATAGTGCTTAAAACATCAATGACCTCTGATGACTGCTGGAAATTCTCCCAATCAACTTTCCTGGCAGGGTCAATCTCAGCTGGCCGTGCATGAGGGTGCATAAGTTTTGCATGCTTCTGGAGCTCCATATAGTTTCCAACAAATGTACATCTTTTCTCTTCACAACACCGCCTCTTCATATCAAAATACAAACGAGCTTCATTAACGGCAATCCACCCAGTTACACATCCTCTGCATAAAGGACACGTTGGCTGGTTCCCATCCAATGGAAATGACTGACCGCTTTCAACAGGCACATTATCGATTGGAGGATTCTTTGCGGAAGTCGGGATTCCATATGCAGTTTTGAACCGTTCCAAACAATTTGAGTGTGTGTGATCCGTGTCGCAGATGAAGGGGCGACACCCTTTATCGTAAGATGAGCACTCAAGTAGAACACTATTGTGAGGGAAATCCAAACAAATGGGACAAATGACTTCTTCCCAATTTGTGCTCAACTCCAGGTTGTGCAAATCTAAAAACTTATACTGTGTTTCTTGGGTAGAGGCACTTGAAGCCATGGCAGGTACTTTTCTATTCTCGAATTAGCATCAACATGGAAAAGATGGATATAAATGCCAAATCTACATGCAGAGATCAAAATATATATAATTACAAAGAAATTGCATTATCATTTAATTTCAAAATCACGCAACAGAAATTTTATTGGCAAAACATTTAAAGTTACGACAACATTTACTGAATCTCATCCAACGCTTTTTATCAGAATAAACATTTGAAAATTGTCAGATATGAAAAATGATCCGTGGCAAAGAGGCTCGAAAAAATATAAACACTCTGTCACTGTCATTTATTTTAGCAGTTTCTACAACTAACATAATTGAAAAGAAAAAAAGAACAATAGGGTTATGAAAAAAATATATATCAAAAAAGAAAATTATTCGCCCTCAATGGCCTATCTTTAAATGCCCTTAAACCAACAGGAGTATCTTTTTATTGCTTCATACACATAAATATTTGGGTTCCAGGTGAAAAAGCAAGCTAGAAAGAACTGCTGAACTCCTTGGATATCTATGAAAATGAAAATAATTAAAAAGCCACATTTCCTTAGTATGTATTCATAGAAACAGGCAGCAAATCGCATCCTTGCATAGAATAGGGAAATAATCCCCACATTTAACTTTGAGGAAATTTACCGTAAAAGGTTAAAACAAAAGGTAAAAGTTCTGGGGAATGAAATTTCTGAAAGAAGTAACGATGAAAGATTACTTGATGAAAAATTAACCTGCAATATCTGTTACCAAAATGGTCAGCCGTCCCCAAAAGTACCCAATCATGTTATAGCATCAGTCCCGACTCAAAATACAGTGCTAGAGAAGCTGAAAATAGATCGGATTCCAAAAAGCATCACTATTCTACTACTTCGAACAACCACAACGTACAGACCAGCAGGCATAAAAACAGCTGGCAACAACACAATCCACCCAAAAGATCATCAGAAAAACGGTGTCACTGAAGAACATCAACGGAACCGTGTCACGCGTGAACCGAAATAGAATCAAGCACAGACGACCTCTATCCACGTGTGAGACCACCGAGCAAACAAAAAAGTGCAAGAAGAGGTCGTGAAGTCAAACACGGCAACGGAAAGGGGAAGCAATCGGTGACAAGAGCTGCGTTGGATCCATACCTTGCTTTGGATTCTCCCTTTCCGTCTTCGACGGCAGAGAAGAACGAGCCCTAGAAATTTCCTGGAGGAGGAGGAGGAAGCAGCGAAGTGCCAATCTTCCTACCTTGGCAATCGAGTCTGAAGGGTCAAGATATCGAAGAGCGCTCGATTTTCTTTCGGAATTTATAGGGCCCGTCGCCCACCTGTCGTGCGAGAAGTGGGGATCCGTTTCGAATATCGGATCTTAGATCCGGGTTTTCTGGTTATGGTTTATATGTAACCATTAATAATAAAAAAACTAAATATTGGTAAATTTTGCTATCTTTTACATTTCTGATGGACGATACTATCCTGCATAAGCTTTTAATATTACGGTCATGTCCACCATCCTTGTACCAATAGCTTTCCTTGAAGGATTGCAATTATCTAAATATAGTATTGGAATATAACCTTACAGGCTTGATCATTCTTTTTGGTACATATTTATGTTCACTATGATTGAAAGAAATAAAATTTTATCTTGCCTATGTACGTATATATATATATATATATATATATATATATATGATTGAAGCAAGCCGGATTATCTCCAAACAAAACATATTCCAATACCATCAACCTGGTAGGTAGGTGGTTTTTACCAGGTCCACCTCGGCCCTTGGATATATAATTTTTTCTTTTTAATTTTGAAAATGATTGATTCTTTCTTTAAGCAAACGAGATAAAGTTTAAATTAAAATAAAAGTGATGTCACGAAACTACAACAAAGCTTGCATAAAATAAGTGTGTAAAAAATAGGTTTGAACTAAAAGAAAGACGGGTTTAAATATAAGGTTGACAAAACAAAACAGGATATATTAATTATCACTGCCGGCAACATCCTCATTGTCTCATTTTTTAAATTACTAACGTTGATGTCAAAGTTAGCTTCTCCAATGCTACGGTCTTCAAAAAGTTAAGAAGTTATATTATCATGTTATTTTCAATTGGAACGAATATATTTTTAGCACATTAGCATTTTGAGCTTGTTGAACTTTGCAAAAGTTGTGAGATCAAAAATATTGTTGAATATAAAGTGATATTACCAACAGTTCTCTCAAAAATAGAGTTATTATAACTTTAACAGAAGTACAAGAAATAAAATGCAGGAAAACATCGCACAAGATATTATTATCACGGTAGTCAATAAGGAGAAAACAACAAATTTCATGAAAAATAGCATAGTCAACAAAAGGATTAATATTTTCATTAACTAATTACAACAAGAGCAAATTTTATCACCATATCAGCAGCCACATTTTTTTAGATTTTATTTTGGCAAGAACTTTGTCATTTATGACAGACCATGAAAAATTTTTTGTCTTAATGAAAGATTTTGATTTCTAAATTTATCCGGATATTTTCAATTTTTAAATTTACAATAAAAAATGTTGGAAATTTTTCCGATCATCCACGTGGTGGAATCTTTCGGTACCCGAGAGTTTCCTTTGTTTGAAAAAGAAACGGACGTTTCCTTGAAAACAAAAGAAAGAAAGAAAGAAAACGGAAGCTGATGACGTGGGACGCCGATGCCACGTCACCGATTTCGCGAATGATGAGTACACGGACAAGCCTCCGTGGTAAGACATCGATCGACGTGGGCTTTGGATGGAAAGGCTTGGGAATAATATCTCGCAGGGGAGGACGATGCGTTCATAAGATGTGTGGTCTGCCGCTGTGGGAGAGACGCCATCAGACGAAGAACCCCCTCGAGGAGAGTAAAAATTGAACTGGCATTGTAATCGAAGTAGTATTCTACAATTAGAAGAATAATTTAACTAATAAAAAATTAAGAGTGATATTTACTTGGTAGATTAGTATTGTTTGTAGATTTATAAATATGTAATTTTTTAAGTTATTCCATTTTAAGGTATTAATTGATTAATGTTTGATTAGATTTTCGCTGTATATGATAATATTTTATTCTCATAAATGAATTTTCCCTTTTCTCGTATAACTTGAATATTTCGTGTTTATTTTTATACTTGCAACTTCGAATTAATTTACTTCCCATCAATCATTTAAAAAAAAAAAAAAACTAATTTGTTAAACTTGCTAAATTAGACAAGATCGTATTATTTCATATAAAGTAAGATTTTTTATCTCAACACAAGTCTTTCATCGTAACTGTTTTACATTTTGTATGCCTTGAAGCGATTATACAACCACAATTCGAATATTAAAGAATACGTGAATCCTTTTCTAAGAAATGCTCGAAAAAAAATGAGTGAACCATAATGGATAAAAATAACCATATTTGTAGGTTTAAAAAAAATTCAAATATTAAAGAATACAAAAACATTACCCTCGGAAAGAAAAACTAAAAGAAAGGAAGAACACGAATCCCACGTCGACCGTACAATATGTCAAAGATGTTCCGTATGTTTTCAAATCAAATGTACAGAAATGGAAACATATAGGTAATGCACAGTGAGAAAAGATATTTTTACGAGATAATATAATTGATCTTTTACTTTACAGTTCAAATTTAGAAATAAGAAGAAGCAACACCATTATCAATATATATATAGAGAGAGAGAGAGAGAGAGAGACAGAAAGGAAATAAAACCAGCCCACTGGTGATCACACAGCAAATTATTCACTGGAAAAGCAGATGATCCCAATACATCAAAAACTGGTTGAGGATGAACTAGCATCTCTCGAATTCTCAATGAGGAGCGTTCCTGGGAAGGTTCCTGATAACATTGCTCTTCATTCCAATCTTTGAACGCATTGCTTCGACCCCTGATCGGTTCATCGCCTTGAAGACTTTCATTCTCACAACTGGTTCTTTAGATTGCACTGTTGCCAAACCCATGCTTCTGTACCTGCAAATCACGAACCACTGATAAAAGACAGAACCAGCTTCGATCATGCAGGTGATTTACAATGCCATTGTTTTTTTTTTTTTTTTTTTTTTTCATCTCCTTTTGAGAAGAAATGCAGTCAGAAGGACTAGTAGCAATATTTGTTACCAGATTGTATGTATGGTACAAACCTATAGAACAGATTCTCTTCAAGTGAGGTCGTAAACAACCAAGAGAGAGAACAACCTTCAAGGATATAATAAATCCATATAACTAATATCTACGACACTATCAGAATGAAATATCATCCATAACAGTGCACACTAATATATGTTTTGTTGCCAACTGCAAAGTATAGCTGGATTAATCGCCTTTAATAAGATAATCTCTCTCTCTTCAAAGTTCATCGAGAAGCAGTCATCCATTAACTATTTACGTCCCAGACATTAGTGGGTCATACAGATGCATATTTTACGTGAAGTAGAAACAGCAACACTTTAAAATAACATTTAATAAACAATACTCAGAAAAACAATCGATCTTTTGAAGTAACCACTCAAGTTCTAGAAATTTTGTAGTGATTTCCTGCCTATAACATGTGTAACTTTTGGACAATTGCGCATACAAAATCGATGTTTCAAAAAACAGAAAGCAAACATTATATAATTTTTTGTATTAAAGGAAACATTAAATTTATTGAATAGAAAACATTGAATGGCCATTTTTCCGTTTATTCAACACAATAAATTATATTGGAATCCACTTAAATGACCTTTTCCCCATTTTTTTAAACATTACATATAATTACATCACATGTATTTTTAAACAAAGAAAAATTCTAGAAGAAGCATGATATAACAACAACAAAGAACCGTCTTGAAAGCATCCAATCCAACACATTGCCCTTGCTATTACCACAAAGCACAATTATCACAGCCACTAAATAATAGACAGATTAGGATGGCACATACCTTGAAGCTAGTGAAACTGCCAATGCAATATCTCTTGTTGGGGAAGGGCGTGGCTTTTGCTTGTAGTATCGAAGAAATTCACGAGACCCAAGAGTGACAGTGGACACTCCTCTTTCAGATTTCTTTGTTATTATAAGTTCAGCTCCACCAGCCCCTAGCTCAATGTTATTCTCGATGCCATCCAAAGACACCAGCTCTTCACCATTTCCATCAGCATAACTTCAAAAGCACAAAAACAAAATAGCGGGTCAACACCAAAATACACCTGCAGGTGACACCAGCATCCTTAGCAGGTAGTCATATCCTACGTTAGATATTACTTCATAAGTGATCAATCAAATGGTGTATATTAAATCTTCTCCAGTCGTTGTGCCATCCATTCACTCGTTGGCTAATGGCTAGAAGATCAACACTGCTATGTTGCTGATCCAGATACCATAAAATTACAAAAAGTTCAAGACGGCCACACTCTAGTGTGACAAGACTAGTATGTGAGCTCATTTGCTATTATGAATTGCACACATACACCATGCTTGTTGAAGAATTCTAACACCATGAGTTCATCAATACATGCTTAAATCATTGTGTTCTTAAAGCAAATCTGTCTAAAATAATTATGTTAAACGACAGAACAAACTTTTCCTCCCTTGTCCAACAACTATATCAAGTGATAGAAGAATTTTTTTTTTCAAATTCAGGAGTGATTGTTAAGTGAAATCATGAAAAAGGGAGACTTGTTTCAATAGCTATCTGAAATCATAAGAAATTTTTCTGAAACCAGGAGTTATTTCTAACTCAAATTGTGAAGGGTTTAGGGTCTAGGTTCCAGAAACCATTTGAATTCATGAGAATTTTTTTTTGAAAAAAGGACCCACTGCTAAGTGAATATACTAAGTTAGAACCTAATCATGGAGAAGAAATTTCAAACTCAATGAAAACAAGGGAACAAGAAAAACGAAATAAAGTGCAATTGTATTATTTTAAGAATTTGCTTCAAGGGAATAAAGTCAAAAGGACATGAAAAACCCAAAAATCCTAAAAACACACCTATTTCACTACTTTAAGGGACCAAAGTACCCATGAAAATGATGCAATCTCATAAAAGGAAAAACATAGCATTACAAAAAAGGGAGCAACAATGAAATCTAGTGTTTGAAGGATCATCTACTACCATTAGAAGCTCCAAAGATTCCTTCAAGATGAAGCCAGTCAAGGAAATGCTTTGGGATAGGGTAGGAGGAGGAGATGAGAGATACAGTCACTCAAAATTTAGTTCATGGTGGGAGAAAGTTGTTCCTAAAATGAAATGTCATAAGGTTAAAATGGGGAAAAGAAGGGTTTCATTTTTCCATAAACAAGGGTAATTGCCATTTACAGAATGATAATGGTGAAATTTGAGGAAAATATCTCTCTGTTAAAGAAAGGGCATGTGTGTCAAAGTCTTAAGTTTTGAAGGGGTGTAAGAATTATTTAAATTGAAAAGATATACCTGCAAATTAATATGTTTATGAAGGTACGTATGAAAAACCCTTTTTTAGATCAACTAAATTCTTAGGTAGCAAAGACACGAGAGAGAATCCTTGAAGCCAGGAAGACAATAGTTATAATAATTATAAACAAAAAGGAAAAACATAAGATATCTATATAACGCAATCCTTATATCATTAGAAAATGATTATGGAAAAGGTATAAAGGATAAGAGCCTAACCTGCTGCTGTAATCATAAAACTCTTCCAGATCTGCCTCTTCCTCCTCACCACCATCTCCATAATGAACTTTGCAATGGCCTTTTGCTATCATGTGCTTCCTAACCGCTTCCAGACTTTGAAAGGGATGGCATCTTTCATTGCAATACAAGCATGTGAAATATCTTTTAACCTAACAATATCACTCACTAACATTATTCAAAATGAAAGATAAAACCAAGATCTAGACTCATGCAAGTATCCACATACCTTCAGGCCAACATATGTAAGAAAGCCCTTTGGATCCTTCAAGTATTCAATATCTGGAATGAAAAATCCATGTTCCTTATGCATGTGTACCATGCATCCTTCTACACTGTCATGATTTAGATCACAAATAAAGCAGCTGGCAGGATCTAGTTCTTCAGCACTATCTATCATGCCATCTTCATCGTTGCAAGAATCAGAACCTTCAACTGTATCCATAACATTAGACAGTCCATCTACAGAGTTTGGGTCAACCTCCTCCCATTCATCTTCACTTTCCTCATTCTCAATCTCTCGTAATGTCTGAGGCTTATTCAAAATAGAAGGCCTACTTGCTTGCCGCCTTGGAGCAGGCTTTATAACTGCTGTGCTTTCACTTGAAGAGTTTGATTCCTTAGAGGCTCTCATTATGTGGCTTCGTGATTTGAGATGTTGAGCATGAGCTTTGGAACTTTTGTACTCCTTTCCACAAATACCACAGCCATACATCAATGGTGTGTCATTCAACTTGTTTTTCTGCTCAGACAAAGCTGCAAGTTTAGCCTGGAATAGTGTCTCTGTTACTCCAGGAACTCCTGCAACCTAAGTAAAATAATAGTACGTCAGGAATGCTACCGAACATAATGGCACCTGTTTTCACGATTGTCAACTACCAAACTTATTGTAAAAGGAAACCATGCAGGGGAACATTGCATCTGATGCAAAATAAGTAGAATAAATGCATCTGATGCAAAATAAGTAGAATATCAAAGAATCTGGTTTGGTTAACCTTTGATCATTTCAGAACCATCACATGCTGTTGACCTAACAAGTATTAGCAAAACTCTTGCTTGAATAAACGTTATACACTGGTGCCAGATATTCTTCCAGATTTTATATAAAAATAAGGTCAAAACCATGTTATCATCACTTGGATTTGTCTACCAATCCGGACTACTTCGACGATCACATCCATGTGGTTATCAGCACTTGGGTATGTCTACTTCTTTCTACGCGTCCAATTACCAATCAGGCAGACACCAGAAGAGTGTCATGAGTCATGAGGTGTTGCATATTGTTTTCTACGTATTTTCTTTTTACATATGCGTATTTGATCCCTAGGATGTATTATCATGACAAAAAAAGTGAATCAGATAATAAAAAATTCCCTTTTTCCACAAACAACTAACCGACAATCGAGGGATGGAGACAGAAAAAGGCCACGGACTCGCCAAAACAGCAATAGCAATGCCGACAGAAACCCAATTCATATATTCGACTCAGAATTTGGTACCTTGCGTTTGAGATTGTAACGGTGCCATTCCGACCTGTAATGGGCCTTCTGCTGCACGTCGTCTTCGAACTCCTTGTTGCAGGCGTTGCATGTCAACGCCGGCATCTTCTTCCACCCACCACCCACCCTTCTCTCCCCTTCTCTGTGAAAACCCTACCTTCGCCTCTACAGAGATTCCCCCGGTTCCAGCGTTCCCTGGGTCGAAGGCGGCGGTAGACGAAGGGAAATATGGCGGAGCTTCATAATCAAATCGGGGGTTCGTGTGCGGATGATCAGGATCGATCCATCGGCCATCGTCGAACCATCCACGCCGTCAACGACCGCACCTGATCTCGTCCGTTGGTTCTAAAGGACTCCCAGGTTTCATGGTTCAGATTAAATCACTTGGAAAAAAATAAAAACTCTAATTACTATTTCGAATCTTATCGTCAGAAGTAACTGTAATTTATTATTTATGATTATAAATTTAAACATACATGTGCTTACGTGAATAGTTGAGATATGAAGTTCATAGTTAATAGAATAATTAATTTAACCATACCCAAATCCATAAAAAAGGTTTTTTTTTTTTTTTTTTTTTTTTTGCTTTGATATCTTTGAAAAATGGGTAAATTGCTTATATACCTTTTGAATATAATATTATTTTAAATATATTTTAAAAAATATAAAAACCATAATCATGATAAATTCTCGTAAATGCACGTAAAGGTATTAAAACCATGGTTTTAAAAAAATTTCAGGATATGTAAGATAATATTATACCTAAAAAGAATGTGCAAGTTATTTCAAAATATCTTAAGGTATCTAAGCAAAATTCCCTAAAAAAATGACGAACCGATCAAGTCATGTTGATCTGGTTTGGAAGACAAAATTTAATTTTCCTTTATTATGTTTTTTTTTTTTTACGTTTTTTCTTAATATTCATCGTGTGCACTGTGGTTTAAAATTTAAACTTCAACAAAGTAAAGGTTCCTATTTTAAAAATCTAATTTTAAAAAATAAAATAAAATATTTATTTTTAGTGTCGTATGGTTCTATAATAATGTTCGACACAATTTAGTACTATAAGCCGGCATTCCACAATACAATTGAGTTATCGGTCGAGTTTAGGATGCGACCTTAATACTCTCAACACAATATCATGCATATTTATGTTCTTACTGGTAAATTTTGTAAAATGCATGTATATTTCAGTCAATCATATTTTATGGTATGATGGCGATCGATACGAACGACAATTTCCTTGAATGATCATGCACTTGCGAAATATCCATGAATTCACCTTCATGTTCAAGCAAAGATGAAAGAATTGAAGAAAATCATGAGGGAAAGTGAGGAAACCAAGGAGTGAAGACATCAAAGAGAAAGTCAAAAGTATTATTAACATTCACAGTATAAGATCTGAACTGCAGGTAGGGCGGCATCATTCTAGGCATGCATTTGTATTGATTTATCTGAACCGTATGTTTTTCAAACCTATTTTCGATGCGGGATTGTGATTAATCTGAACTGCCCATGTTTTTTTAAGCTTGTTCTTGATACAGGATTCTGACTGGAATACATGTAACGAATGAATGATACTTTGTTCTATACAACTTGATTTTTAATTGCCGTCTTCTGATGGAAATTAAATCCATGGCACTTGAAACTGTAAAACCAACTTTTTGCTTTTTCATCGTCCACTGTTTTTGAGAGATCGAGATGAACAAGAGAAAAGATGCCGAAGAGATTAGAGTTTAAATCCAATCAAAAAATGCTGTAATAATTTGGGTAGGGTAATAATCGGACGATGATTACACGTACGACACTAGTATCATCGTCTTCATCATCTTTTATACTATATTCCCGATATATTTATAACTCTCCGTCTGTTTATCGGCAGGATAGACCGAAGAAATGGATGATTGTTCGTAAGCATAAATTTTAAAGATAATCGATTGAAGCGTAATCTACTGGTGAGGTGTCGTATCACACCTTGGGAGTAACTTTTTTAAAGTGAAAATTTGAGAATAAGCAGGACTATTTGAAATAATAAGATTCTTGTAACTGATTTCAAAGGATTATGTTTCAAATTATTATTATTATTATTATTTCTAACTCTTGCCTAAAGATGCATTTATTTGTTATTTCATGTTCTGTTAAGGTTTGCAGAGTTGAATTTATTAAAAGAATTTCAAAGTTTGGCGGAGATACAATTAGAAAGATATGAGCAAATAAACGCAAGTGGTGGATAATGCTGGACAGAGACGTGGCGGGGAGTGGACGGAGAGGGCGGAGGAAGAGGCGACGACGATGGGGTCAGATTTCCTCCCACTTGGCGGAGATCTCCCCTAGATCTCCTCCTCCTCCTCCTCCTTATCTGACGGCCCCATTCCACGTATCCTAACGTCTAGGGTCTCCCGTTTCGTCGGAAGAAATATCAGGAGGAGATGACCATGGCCATGGCTTCCGGTAGTGTCGGGGCGTGCCCCGGCGCGAGGAGTAGCGTCAGCCGGCGGGTCCTCAAATGTAGCTGCTTCGCTCGTAGCGTCTGGTCCGTGGCTCCCCCTACGTCGAGTGAAAGGTGTGGCGGTGATTACTTTCGCTTTCCTTGTTTCTCGATATATGCGTGCTCAAGTCTACATCGTTTCTTTTCTCTTCGGTATCTGATTCGGGATTCTTTTCCGGTTCCAGTTGCCGAATATTGTGTTTTGCTGTTTCAATGGAAGTTCAACTGTATTGTTGCTTCATGATTCCAGTGTCTTAATCCGATTTTTTCGTGAATATGCCATCTTTGCAGTTTCGATTTCATTGTCGAGAAAGGCCGCTTTGTATCATCAAATGTACAGTAGTATATTACCGAACTGTTCCATCGGTTTCCGTGTGCTTATGCGTAGTTGATTATTAAGAGAGAAAAGTATGTGTGTCTGTATATCTACGAAATTCCTGGCAACATTCTTCTTGGTGTTTGTAAGAATTCTGGGGTGTAACCTGAGTGAGAATCTCGATGATGACTTTCTGTAAGCGTTCGTGCATGGTCTCCTCTGGATCGTTATCCCCGCTTGTCATTAGTATCTCCAGGTTGTATCTAATGAGACCTGTTGATAGAAGCCATTTCTTCTTTTCTTTGCAATCCACTGCTTGAAGTCCTTTTTTAATCTTCGTCGTTCTTTTCATCTTATTGAATCGTTATGGTATCTCATGCTTATTTGACTCTTAGGTATGTGAGATTACCATCGCTTGTGTCTGTCAAACTTATTAAAGCTGCGTCTGCAGCTGCCATGGAGGTAACGAGAACCGAGTAGAAAATGGAAATTTAAATTGGATTTGTCGATTCATTGTTGCTTGAATGTGCAGGATGGATGCCCTAAAGACATGGAAGCGGTTCCCATCCCAAAAGTTGTAATAGACCAAGATTCTGATCCTGATGTAACTGTTCTGGAGATAACATTTGGTGAACGACTTGGAGCTCTTATTGATACCGTATGATAGATGACTTTTTTCTAAGACATTCATATTCTTTCATATTATTTATTTAAATTCACCTTATAAACTGTTTAATTCTTGAAGATGAATGCGCTAAAAAATTTAGGCCTTAATGTTGTGAAAGCAAAAGTCTTCCTGGATGCTTCTGGCAAGCACAATCGGTTTGCAATCACCAAAGCGTATGTTCTCCATCACTCTATGAAGCCTGAGAGTGCCTGGCTGTTGTTGGCTTCATCTCCCTATTTTGAGTAAATCCAGTTCTTCTTTTTACAGTAGCCTATACTTTGGAGGATTAATAGGAATCTAGATATCTTGCAGGTCTACTGGCCGGAAGGTTGTAGATCCTGAGCTACTAGAGGCAATACGCATGACAGTAATAAACAACTTACTTAAGTTTCATCCGGTAACAACTGCTCTGCCTTTTGAAGTTACTTTTTAAATATCAATATTACCTCCGTGACATCTATAATTGTGTTGCTGGTTGCATAAAACGCTGTTTGATTTCCTCTAATTATTCATGCAGGAATCAAGCTCCCAATTGGCACTGGGAGCTGCATTTGGAGTTGAGCAGCAAACCCAGGAGGTAGTTCCAATTCTTTAGAATTTCACATAAACAACCAACAAGTTGGTCGTAACCGTTCTCAGCACTCTGTAGATATATTCATTCCACTGTTAAGTAATTAAGAAATATTTCTTTTTATTCTCATGAACACCTTGTGATACAAGTTTTGCCTCAACCTTTTTTCAAAGGTCTTTTTACTGAAAGTGGAAGAGCTGTACATTTAAATTCTGAATAAAGGGCATATTGTTATTTGTTATGTCTTCTTGGGTACAACAGAAATATTTTCTTTGGAAACAGATATTACAACTTCAGGAAATCAAAACTTTTACTTTTAATTGGGCACTAACAACCCTTACAAAATGAAAAAACAACTAAAATTTTAGTAAAACCTAATACTTAACTGAATATATTAAGGGAAAGTTTGTGTATGAAGGAAAGTGGTAAAAAAATATGATATGTTTGTGTCTGATGGAAAGTATCCATTTGTCACTTTTTATCATCATTTTTTGGAAAAAGTTTTGCAAAAGGAAGTAAAGTCATATTCTTTTTTGAGCTAAAGGGTCTGAAAGTGATAAAAAATGAGGGAAAAAAGGAAGAAGAGGAAAAAAAAAGGAAATACAATTTATTAAATTGGTATGTTAAAAAAAAGATAAAATAATAATAATAATAATAAACGAATAATTATAATAATAATAAAATTTTATAATATGTTAAATTTATATATTATAAATTTAATCTTGTAATGTATAATGTACTATTATGAAGAATGTAAACATTTTTAATTTTTTCATAAATTTGAGATGTCTACAAATATTTTTATGTTATTCATTTATATTTTATTACATTCTGTTGTTTTTTCA
Organism: Cymodocea nodosa; assembly: GCA_036874045.1. Lineage (NCBI taxonomy): Eukaryota > Viridiplantae > Streptophyta > Magnoliopsida > Alismatales > Cymodoceaceae > Cymodocea > Cymodocea nodosa. Next base: position 18,443,488 of record CM072339.1, on the reverse strand, counting down.
CTTTTCGTTATTTTTTGCATATTTTCATCACTTTCTAGTCGATGCACAAATATTACAATTTTCTGTAACTTTTTTTTCATTATTTTTTGAACTTTTTGATACTTTTTTTTCTATTATTTTTTATCACTTTCTGGAAACACAAATGAGCCCTGAGATGTTAAAAATTAGGATTTTTTACTTACAATGTAACAATTACTTGTATTAAAAATTCATATTCATTTGCATACCATCAAAAAGTTATACTTCTTGCTAAAATAACATTGCAATGAATGTATCAAGGATAATGATATGGATATCAAAGTAAAACAGAGATTTTTTAAGATCATGCAAGTAAATACGAGTTTTGAATAACATACAAGTAATTACAGAATTTTCGATGACATGCAAGGAAAAAATGCTTAAAATCATCAGTGCACCACCATTTTGGTCTAGTTTTTTTTTTACATAGTTGTATGGCTGTATGCCTGTTCTTACTCAGCCAAATATTTGTGTTAGTTATACTTCGATATTTACAGGTTGATGTGGATATCGCAACACATGTGACTGTCTATGATGATAGTACTGATCGTAGGTAGGCTTGTTTTATCTTTTTTCATTGGCATATGCCATCTCTTTTCATTTCAAAAATGTGATCCTCATTTCAGCAAAGTGACTGAGCTATTTTCCTTTCTTCTTTTTCATTTCCTTTTCTGCATTGTTGTGTCACGTAGTACCAGCCATATGCAGGAATATCATTATCAATTCCTTGGTTTGGACAACAGTTTTTGCTGTTCCTTAGCTGTTTACGTGCAAAAAGACTAACATTTTATTATGTTGTCTCACTTTCTTCATAGCTTACTTGTCGTTGAGGCAGCGGATCGTCCAGGATTGCTGCTGGATCTTGTTAAGGTCATTACTGATATCAGTGTATCAGTTGAGTCAGGGGAGTTCGACACTGAGGTAACATTTGTTGTCTGTTTAGTGTTTCTTTCAACCAGGTGGATCGTCCTTATTTTAACCGGATGATTTTCGTACCCAGGGACTGCTGGCTAAAGCAAAGTTCCATGTCAGTTATCAGGGCAAAGCTATTATCAAGCCACTGCAGCAAGTAAACGGCATACCATACATCACACCTTTTGTTTGCAGTTATATTGAGCCCATATTTTATTACTTGGAACTTTGAAATTTACGGGTTGTCACAAAGAGCATAATCTTTTACTGCTTTGATGCCTATAGTGCACATGCTTAGCATCAAGCATTTGTCGAGAACGTCTATATGTGTATGTCATAACTGGACTTCCTGGGTTTCCTGCAGGTCCTAGCTAATAGCTTGAGATACTATTTAAGGAGGCCGACCACGGAAGAGGCAAGTTTTTGAATCAACATACATTATCGGATGTTCTAATTCTCCCATTCTGGACCCAGACACTAAAGTATAGGAACATGGCGTTGTTTGGGAAAGATGGGCGTGTCTGATTACAACAGATGATGAATTTACTTGATATAATTACCATTCAAATCCACACGCGTCGGTAACTTTGCAATCGTTCTATTTCATGTACGTGACATTATACGCCTATCCTATACAAATTCATCTAATACATCAGCTTTCTAATATTTTGGAGAACTCAGAACTTGCTTTTTCAACAGCAAAGCAGTCCTCGGACGAATTTGTCTTTGATAGTTGCTGATGCGTTCTTGTGATGTGCAAAAGCCCCATTACGGGAACGACTCGAACGTATTGCCCCAGTCTGATTTAGCGGTTCACTTGGTGGACTGGTTCTGCGTGAGACCAGTCAAGAACATTTTAATCAGACAAGACCATCTCAAGTATGATGAAAATGGAAATCCAAAAGAAGGAAACTTATATGTATTTCTTCCCTGAAAGAAAGAAGGACCTGAATCATCACCTAGTTTAAATCTCACCTTTGTTTTCCATTTGTAAGAATACGTAGTTAGGATCTGAACCTAATTAAACAAGACTGCAAATTATAGGAGAGGTAACAACTTTTTAGTCAGTGAGCTCCTAATCCTAATGAACACTGAACCTAATTAAACAAGACTGCAAATTATAGGAGAGGTAACAACTTTTTAGTCAGTGAGCTCCTAATCCTAATGAACATCTGATTTAATCCTGAATTTCTTCCGCAACTGCACCGACCTATACTTTTAGATGTTGAGCCGAAGACGATGCGTCTACCTTTGGTTCCTCGCTGTTGGTGGATGATCGCCGGTGGAACTTCTCGAGGAATTAGCCTAAAGAGAGGAGTAGTGATTTTGGGTGGAAAAGCTTAGCCTCCAACATGGGGTCACCTCTTTCATTTATCAAAATGACAGTTACATTTGGCCAACGACTCATGGATTACCATTACTCCTTAATAAATAAAGACACACCCAGTTAACCATTCTAAATAAGGACTAGTTATAGGCACTAGCACTTGCACCACTTGGACGGCTCTACATTCAACGAACACAACAACAAATCTTCTGCAACGTGAGGTACACAACATCTCCTTCCCCCTTTGGAACCGACGTTGTCTTTGGCACCTTCATCAAGCTAGTTGTTGGGTGTTTGCTTGTAAAATACGATCGACCCATTCAGGGTATTTTTGCTTCGGCTCTTGGAGGTATTCCCAAGTTGCCTCTTCTTGACCCAACTCCTCCCACTAAATTAGCTAGTTTGTTTTCGTGTGATTGTGTCGACGCACCATTCAACGCCTTAATGATAAAGCTAGTTTCCGATCATTATTATCAATTAGCAAATTAACGGAATCAAGGTGGAGGCAGCAATACTTCCCAACATAGGTTTTAGTAACGAGACATGGAGGATTTGATGGTAGGTCTAACTTGTAAGCCACTTCATTGATCCTCAGCTTGACTTGAAAAGGCATGAGGTAACGAGGGGCTAGCTTGCGGAATGGCCATGTGGCAATGGACCTTTGGCGATGCAGATGAAGCTTGAGATAAACCTAGTCACCCACGTTACACTCATGATCCCTTCTCTTTCGATCAACGAATTGTTTCATGCACTCCTCCTATGCTCTAGATAGCTTTAGCCTTAGGTGCGCAAGGACACCCTCGCCTGTGTGCAAGTGATCTTCTACTGCAACCACTCCAATGGTGCCTAGGACGAAGGGAAGAAGTGTCGGAGGAGGCCTAGCATAGACAACTTCGAAAGGTGTCATCGAGATGGCTATATGAAAGGATGAATTGTAGCAAAATTCCGCCTAGGGAAGCCATTCCAGCTAGTCTTTTAGTCACTCTATATGGTAACAGCGTAGATACATCTCTACTCCTCTATTTACCACTTCAATTTGCCCATCAGGTTGTGGGTGGTAAGTCGAACTCATGTTCAAAACTGACCTAGCTTGTTTGGAAATCTCTTGCCAAAAGTTGCTTTGGAAGATGGGGTCCCAATCTGTGACAATTGATTGTGGCAACCCATGAACTTTCACTACATGTGTAAATGGATGTCACAAGGGAATGAAACACCCGTACTTAGAGAGATGATCAACAATGACTAGAATAACGAAGAACCCCTGTATGGTTGGAAGACCTTCTACAAAATCCATTGAAATATCCTTCCAAATTCTGTCGGGAATCGTTAGAGGTTGCAAAAGTCCCATTGAATGCATTCTTTCTACTTCGGCCTTTTGGCAGACGTCATAGTTCCAAACAAAGGCCTTGATATCAGACTTCATTCCATGCTGGAAGAGGAGCTTCTTCACTCACTAATAGATCTACAGATATCTAGTGTATCCCACTAAAGGGGACTGGTGGCACTCTTGGAGCATCCTTTCCTTGAGAGGCGATTGTCTATCAATGACTACATGTTGTTTGTAGTACAATAGCCCATTCACCAGATGATACTTGTTGGCATCAAGTAGACCTTCATCTCACTTTCATGGGAGGTCATGCAAGGTTGCTTCGTGGTTGTACTCCTCTTTTGGTTCTTCCATCCACGTTGGTTGGACGATGGATATGATCTGCAATTCTCCTTGTTCCCCTTGTTGTGACAAGGCATTGGCAATGACATTTGAGCTTCCCTTCCTTCATTCTACAGAAAAATCAAATCCCAGTAATTTTACTAACCATTTGGACTATACTGGGGTTGTAATTTTCTACTCTAGTATGAGATATTTAAGGCTTTGCTGGTCAATTCACACCACGAACCTTCACCCCAACAATTACGGATGCCATCTTTTAACGACTAGGATGATTGCAAGTAACTCCTTCTCATATGTGGATAGTTCCCTACCGGCAGGGGCTGAATGCTTGACTAACAAAGGTGATTGCTCTTCCTCCCTGTATTAATACCGCTCCCATTCTAATTCCAAAGGCGTCACACTCTACCACAAAATCTTGAGAAAAGTTCAAAAAGAGTCGAGATAGGCAGTGCACTTAAAGCTCGTTTCAATTCTGTAAATGCTTGAGTAGCCCCCTCGCTCCATCCAAATGCCTTCCTTTTTGTTAGTTTCATTAGGAGTGCAACTATAACTCCAAAGTTTCAAATGAATTTTCGATGGTATCCGACCAATTCTAAGAACCCTCGCAAGAAGCATAAGTGTTTGAGGTCATGGCCAATCTTAGATGCATTGAAGCTTTCCGAGATGGGGCCAGACACCATGAATCGAACAAGATGTCTCAAGTATTCCACTTCCTATGTCGCGAAGTTACACTTCAACTTCTTTACGAATAATCGATGCCCCTGTAGTTGCTGCAAAGCTCTAGGTGTCATTACCAATCGCAAATAAAGATCAGTATGTTATCAAAAAAGACTAAGACAAACCTTCGTAAGTAAGGCCCAAAGATTTCATTCATGAGTGACTGAAATGTAGATGAAGCAATTTGTTAACCTAAAAGACATGACAAGGATTCGAAAAGCCATTTTTGTGAATATCCTGTGGTGCCGCACGTATCTCATGAGAATTGGATCGGAGGTCCAACTTAGAGTAAAAATGAGTACCGTGGAGTTCGTTCAGCGTTCGTCCACTATCAAAATCGGGTAGCGATCCTTCATAGTTTGATTGTTTAATTCTCAGTAGTCTACACAAAATCGCCACAACTCATCCTCCTCCTGCACAAGCAACATCAAGGATGACAAAGGGCTCGTCGAAGGCTGGATGATACCTACCTCCAATTTGATAAGTATAAGAATTTGATAATACCTACCTCCAATATCAAAATCCCCAGAACTCGTACTATTGCGCCCCTTCGATAAGGATTGAACAACGTTAAGCATCTCCTGCATCAATTGCTGTTGCTCCCGGCCTTCCCATCGTTGCTCAGCGAGCAAGTTATTGAACATCCCCCATAGCTCCGTAGTCTCCATTTCCTCGTTGGTGTAACTTCGAATCAAAGGCTCTAATGCCAAATTGATCTGATCCTAAATTTCTTCCTCCTCACTTCCTAAGTGGGCCGTGAAGCAAAACGTTGCCGACCTATGCTTTTAGATGGAGAACTGCCCGAGGAACTTCTCGAGGAATTAGCCTAAAGAGAGGAGCATAGATCTTGGGTGCAAAAGCTTAACCACCAACATGAGGTCACCTCTTTTATTTATAAAAACGATAGTTACATTTAGCCAACGACTCATGGATCACCATTACAACCATTCTAAATTAAGAACTAGTTACAGGCACGAACACCTGTGCCACTTGGACGACCCTACATTCAACGGACACAACGATAGATCTTCTGTAACGCGAGATACACAACATCCAAATTTCTCAAACCATCGAGGATCTACTCCTTCAACCTCTATTCTTCCTCAACAACTAGAAATCCCTGGAGAACTTCACTGGATGAGTGAACAGTTTCGTAGAAGAAAAGATCAACCAACATCCCTTTTGATGATATTTATTGAGTGACACAAGGCTATTAAAGATAATCACTCCCAACTCAGTGAGTGTTCTATTTTTGACAATAAGAACTCAAATCCGTTTTGGATTTTTTTTTTTTTTTCTTTTTAATCTAAATGAATATTTTAACTTGGAATATAAGAAGACTTGGATATTGCATCAAGAAGCGTGAAATGAGGAATATAGTCAGAGTCTAAATCACTTGGATGTTGTTATTATATTATCTGAAACCAAATTTGAGGCCTTCACTCATGCATCCTTAAGGACTATTAGTGGTGATCTTTTAAATGACTAGTATTTTATCCCATCCATTGGGCAATCCAAGGGAATCTTAGTGAGTTGGAATAGTCATAAACACCAAAAAAACTGATGTAATTGAGGGCTCCTTTGTTACCTTTATACTTCATTTCCCTTTTTAATCAACAATGTTGGTTTCTCAAGGGTGTTTATGGCCCTTTTCAAAATGAGCTTAAACCAAACTTCCTTTCTAAGTTAGAAAACTTGCATACTAGAGTTAAGGGTGACTTCAATTTGAATTGTTTCTCTTATGGAAAATCTAATAATTCTTATCATACTCAACAAATGAAATCTCTCAATAACTTTATTTTCCCTAAATCATTTGGGTTTCTCCCTAAATAGTTTCAAATACACTTGGACAAATTTTCAAAAAAATAGAATTCAAATTATATTAGATTCTTTGTTTCTTGCAATTGGGACGTGCCCTATTTTAGAGAAACCTACCTTGGTAAGACCAGAACCACATCCAATCACATCTTTATAATTCTTGATTCAAAGTAGGAGAATTGGAGACCAATTTCTTTCAAAACTTATAAATCTTGATATCTAAGGGAGGGTTTTAATGATTTAGTTAAATAGTCCTGGTTACATTACCCTTCTTTGGATAATCCTATATGAATTTCGGGAGAAAAATTAAAGAGCTTAAAAGAAAAAATAAGGTAGTGTTAGAGTCCATTTTAACCAGAATCCCCATACTGAAGAACTATGCAATATTAAACTAGACTAACAAAGATCAAATCTAAAAGTGGAATCTGTTTCTTTTGATCCAGAGGAGAAGAATAAGCAAAAATCTTCTAAGAAAGAGCATTTATTGCATGTTATTTTATCAAAAAAATGACTGGGAAACAACACTCGTATATATTCAGATGTTGAAGGGAAGTGACTTAAATACTACTTTTTTTCGTAAAATTACTAACGATGGTTCGAGAAAAAGTTATATATAATCGATTGATTTTAATGGTAGAATTGTTTATTCTAGTAGCTTGATAATGCAGATCTTTGGAAAGCACAATAGAAAATTTTCAATAATAACTTAAACATTTCAACTAATATTGATTGGTTTAGAATCTTAGAAGAAATCAAGCAAGCTACATTCTCCTTATCTAGAGACAAATCTGTAGGGCCAGAAGATTTTCACCTTTGTTTCTCAAGGTAACTTCGAGGAAAATATATTTACATGCTTGTTGTTTCGTTGCTTAAGAGACTATTTGCCATCTACATGGTAAAAAGTTATATGATTTATTGTTGAAAATAGATTTTGAAAGAACTTTCGATGATGTTAATTAAACTTTTCTTATTTAACTATATCAACGGGCTTAGATTTGGAGACAAAAAGCTATCTTGGTTTAACATGTGTATTTTATCAACAAAATTTTTGATAGTTATTAACGACACTTCGAAAGGGTTTCTTGAACTCTTCCAATGGCTTTAAACAAGGGGGTCCTTTGTCTCCTTTATTATTTTTAATAATAACTGATTTTCTTGATAGAATGATTAGACTGAGAATGAAAAGTATCATCATACAAGACAACAAAATATCTAATGCCAGTTCACATATTCTAAACATACAATAATGCAAATGATACTATTTTGTTTATTAAACCAAGTGGTAGCAATCAATATTGTAAATTCGAAGTAAATCCTTTGCTATTTTTAGGTTTTATCTAGATTAAAAGTTAACTTTTAGCAAGTCTTTCATCACGGTAGTTAATCAAAATGAGGGACTTTTGACTAAATTCTGTCACCTTCTTAGGTATCAAGAGTAGAAACTTCTTATTACTTAAGCTTTGTTTGCCACTTCTTATTATTTGGTTCAATGAAAGTTTATTAAGATTTGCTGACACTATATATGACTTGAACTTTGTTATTATTAATTATAGATCCATGCAAAAAAGAGGAATAGCCTGAGTTCAAATTTAGTCTACATCCAATTCACTGCAAAAATAAGTGAATGAAGGGAAAGTTTGGCAAAAGATAAAGATATGTTGCTTTCAAAGGAAGATATATATATGATCATGTTTATGGATGAATGAATAACACAATTTTAAATTTGATGAGGATGTGTTTGCTGGATCCGGGTTAACTTGGAGTCTGGTTGAAGCAGTAGAGACATCTGAGTTTGGAAGTAATAAAACAAATGCATCATGCATGCTCAAGGCCCCTCAAGCTCTACATATATATGGACTAGCTCGTATTGATGAATTGCCATTAATCTCATCAGATCATGCCACAGACGAGGAAGAAGATATGGATGTTACGTTCGTTACATGCATGACAACTTTGATTGATGACTATGAGATATATTTTGACTTATTTGTTACCTCAATATACGTACGTACTTGAAGAGTGGAGACTTCATCATATATGTTACGTACTAATATTGGAGTTTTGAGTTTGAAACATTGAACATTGATGTCATGACTTCTACTTTGTTTTCATATATTTAGAACTTGTTTGTGATTTGAAAATTACATTCATGTAATGGAATAGACATTTAGCTTTTGCTTAATTTTATATCTATTTAGCTAGAAATTTAAGAATGTTGTTTATTTTATAGTTTTTAAGCTTATCAAATGCTTTTATTGCACACCCGTTTAAGCACCTGTGTTTTAAAGATACAATTGATGCCGTCTGTAGACCACCACTCGTTATCTACCATCGAACACAAATGCAACATTTTCTGACTCATGATGGCACCCACATATAAATATAAATTGGCTGCCAACAATGGTCAACAATTGTTGAGTGGTGACGGATAATAATTGACATGGGATGATAGAGATGATCATGTTAAAAAAACAAAAACATAATTTTGATTAAACGAACGACAAAATTTGAATCTACATCTCAAGATCCAAATAACTGCAAATACTTGGCAAGATAGAACAAATGCACCTAATGAAAACCAAATGAACAAGCAATGACATCATCCAGAGCACAACGAAAGGTAGATTTGAGGAGGTCTATTTTGGAGTTTCTTCACGTCTTTGATTCATTGGCCGCCACACCTTTCACACCTCTTTTTTCTTTAGGGTTTTTTTGTTGTGATAGTAATATATATATATATATATATGAAAAGTGATGTTGTAAGTACTTATAGTTTGTAGATGTATAATGGTGTATATCATATCTGAAATTAAAAAAAAAATGAAAATACAATTTGTTTGTCTAATACACGTGCACCCATAGAGAAAATATATCTATCTCTCTTTTTCTCTTTACTTTTAAAAGATTATCTTAGATATTTTTTTAATTTAGAGATTTTATAATTTCAAAAAAAATGTTTCTACCAAATAATCTTTTAAAGGCATTGGTTAGGTAAATTTTTTATCTAAAGATTTTAAAATTAAATGTTTTTATGTTAACATTTGATTATTGATTTTTAACCAAATAAAAATAATAAGTATAACTCGAATTAGTATTAGAATTTATATATAATAGATTATATCATCATTTAATTAATTATGGAATTATTTTTAATTTTCAAAATGAAATGTTCAAATATGGTAGGATCTTTTTTTGAAATTTTTGCTCATTCATTTTATTTCTAAAAAAAATGAAAAATTTGGAAGTTTCGATGTAGTGATCAAAAATTTTGATCATAGGTAAATTAATAATAATAATTAATGTGGCATTCATGTTGTGATGTTGCTATTGATAGAGAGAGGATTGACCTATACTTAACTCGACACTTGAGGTTCTCACATCTTGAAGAAAGGAGTCACCACCTAATCTATTAAAGAGGTAAATTAGGAAAATCCTAATAATGTTGTGTAATATAATACATGCAGGTGACATTTATGCTCTAAGGTAGAGGGATAAGGTTAGTAAATCTAATTAAAAAGTTCTAGATGAGTTTTTCAATTACACATAGGAAACATATTAAGCATCCCATACGCCCAACCTAAGATTGGTTTCTCAAATGCCTAAGTAGGTGTTAGTACGTGTGTCAGATGCAAGTACATCTATGTGTATAATACAAGAAGAGAGGTTAGGCCGAAGGACCCATTCTAACGGACTGATGAGCCTAAGATGAAAGAAACTGAGAGTCTAAGAAACAGTCATATATGACTTCCTTAATTTGTGTGTAGGATGGAGATAAACTTTAAATAGGTCTAAACTAAATGGGCCTAGTTCTAATGGACCAAGGCTTGACGTCGATCTAATAATGTGGCTGACCATATTATTGTCAATCAATAACAAAGTTGGTGAATCATTGATGAAGATGTAGAACTTAAGCTAGTAAGATGCATGAATGCAAGGAAAATATTTCAAAGTGTTAAATGGGTTTGGCCACCATGAGCCTTTGATGGGTTTGAGGTTGCATGTTGCTAAGGGTTGTGAGCCTCACATTCATAGAGTAGATGGATGCTACATCCCAAGGCCAAGGGTTGATTAATACTATTCATTAACTAACTAGGGTGTGGTAGTCAAGGGGTTGACTAGCATGTCAAGTTTGTATCCAACATGGAGCTTATTTGAGATGCATTAAAAATAAATGTCCTTGTGATGTAGGCTTTGCATGTAAGGAAATTAACAAGTCTATATTTAGTCTGGGGAGAGTGGGATTGAAGGGTGGAGACATTAGAATCTAGCAATAGAAATGGCTTACTGACAATGGAGGCAACTAGTGCAGTGGGCGAAGGTGATGGTTCCGATGAGCAAAGCGATAGTTTTGATGAGTAGGGTGGCGATTCCAACGAAGAAGATGGTGAAGCTAGTTTAAGTCAGTGGAGGTTACAATGATAGTAGTATGACTACCATAAAGGCTATAACGTAGTAAAGGTTACAATGATTTAGGTTACAAAGGCTTCAACGTAGCTTGAGCCTATGTTAATGGACGAGGTTGCAATAGTGGAGATGAATTGAACCGGTGGCAAACACGACTTGAACTAGAATCAATGGACGAGGCTATAGTAGTGGAGGAGGATTGAGTCTCCTTGCTACTCAACTATAAGTTACCTTGGGGGATCGCTCTACGTTTTTCGATGACCCTAAGGTCGAAAGAGGAAAGCTCCTTTTATAGGCTATGAGAGAGAAGGTGAACTAGTGGAGGTAGCTAAAAGTCATTTACATTAATGGTAGGTGGTGGTTGCAGCTTTAGGAGGTAAAACATCACAATCGGATTGTGGTGGAGTTCATGGAAGAAAAAGCAATGTAGTTGAGCTACCATGGTTCCTAAATTGGTGGGCAAAGATGTGGCTCGAGGATTTGGGGTGGCCCATGTCAAAAGATGAAGCAACAAACCATGTTGATTTGTGCATAGAAGTTGCAAAATTGGTGCACTAGCAAATTGACAAAGGCTATCTATGCATTACTGATTGGGCAGTAAATGGGAAAGTCAAGTAACCAATTGTGTAGGATGTAAGGCACAAAGGTAGTGGTAGTGGTACATCAGTTGGTTGTACAAGGGAAACAAAAAGGCACTTGAAGCATTGACAACAATTTACAAGAGAAGGGCTACGTTAGTTCAGCTCAATGCAATGATTGTGCATCAGGGAGGGCAAGCATTTGATGGAAAGCTTGAGGACTCATTGGTAGTAGATGCTTCAAGAAGTTGCAAAGATCAACACCATTATTGATGGAGGAGCCACAATAGAAGTAGATTCACCAACACCAGAGATGAAGAAGAAAGGGAGCTTCAATCATGGCCATCTAATCAAATTGATCCAAGTCATCAGATCATAAAAGGGGTGTGGTGGAATCTAGACTGTTTGATTAGATCTTGAAAGTATTAAGACCATTGTATCAAACTTTAAAATAACACAATCTAGATCATTAATCAAATAGAGATTTAATCTAGGTTGTCAAATCGAGAGATAAGTTTGATTAAATCCAAGTTGTTAGATTTAAGTTAGGAAAAATGTAGGTTATTGGATTGCAATGGAAATTAGATGTGATCTAGACTGTTGGATGAAAATTACATGGCTGAGATTGATCTCACTTAAGCCCAACGATCCACAACTATTGGATTTGAATGATTGTGATGAATGGTCAAGAATTGATCATCAAGGAGTGTGATCTGAGTCATCAAACAAAAATTGAATGGTTAAGATAAAATTGACTTAACTTAAGTTAGGACAAATCATAGTCATCGAATCTCTTTATTTGATATCAACAATTGAGATTATAACATGAAGGGGTACTTGATCCAATCGTTGGTTGTAGATCAGATGGCCAAGACTCATCCATGTTGGCTTATTAAAGGAGGGGCCATTGGAGGAAGGGTTGCCAAAGGAGTAATGTGAGCAATTAGTGTAGTTGCTTGTAGGTTGATTCCACCATGAAACTCGTTGAAGGTCATCAAAATCCACAATGGAGCTTGCTAGAGGTGTCATTATAGAGGTTTCGATCGTTGGTTTACTCGAAAAGGTTCCTAGGGTGTTCTTAGAGAGTGTTGGCATGTTTTGGTATTGTGAGTGAGCACTCCCATGGCTTGAGACTTGCTCGAGTAGCACAATCAAGACAATAACATCTTCTATAGGTAGAAATATTTGTGATCTGCTCTGCCCCTCTTATACCAATAGTTTTAATAATTTCATCTTCAACCTTTTTCTAGATAAAGTAGCAATCAATTTCGATATGTTTTGCTTGCTCATGAAAAATTAGGTTGATAGCAATATATGCATAGCAATTTCCTTTTCACACAGCATATCCATGGGCCTCTCAATTTGCAGATCCGAATTAGACAAAATATAAGTAATCTACATTATTTATTAACAGCATAAGCCATAACATGATACTCTGCCTTAGTAGAGGATTTAGATACTATTGGTTGTTTCTTGGTTTTCTAAGAAATGGGTGATCTTCCTAGGAAAATGATATAACCTATGATTGACCTTTTAGAAAAAATACAATTGCCCCAAACTGAGTCAACAAAACGTTTCAAGTGAGTTGAAAGATTTCTAGGAAAGGAAATACCTTGTCCAAGTTTATTCTTTAAATATACAACAATTTAAGACTAGCATCTCCTGATATGGTCTTTCCATGAATTTGCTCAAGTGGTTGACAACATAAGCAATATATCGTCTAGTGGTGGTGATGTAGATTAACTTACCAATGAAGCGGCTTACACCTGTTTGGCTCCTTTAACAAACTATTTTCTTCATACTTAATTTTATAATGGCTACTTATAAGTACCTTTGTTAGCTTACTTCCTAATAAATGACATTCTATTAAGAGTTCCAAACTGTACTTCCATTAGCTTATATTCACTCCAGACTTTGAACGAGCAACTTCAAGACCTAAGAAAAACTTTAATCTACTTAGATATTTAATATTGAATTATTTTTTCAACATAGACTTGATCTGAATTATGATATAGAGGTCATTTCTTGCAATAAATATGTCATCAACGCAAACAAATAAAATAATTTAAAAGGCATAACACTTAACAATGAAAAGAGAGTAGTCAACCTTTGATTGTTTAAAATCAACATAAATTAAAGTCTTTACTAATTTACTAAGCCAATTCCTAGGAGATTGTTTAAGGCCATAAAGAAATTTTTTCAATCTACAAAATTTATTCTTGTGTTCTTCTTTGTTGAGCTTAAGTGAAAGAGTCATGTGCACTTCCTCCTTAAGGTCGTCACGGAGAAAAACATTAGAAACATCCATTTGCTCCATATGCAAGTTCCTTATTGTGGTCATAGAAATAGTGATTCTAAGGGTTGTCATCTAAATAATAAGAATAAAAGTTTCTTCGTAATCTATTCATTTATATTGGTTGCAGCTTTTAATAACCAATCTAACTTTATATTTTTCAATAGTATCATTTTTTTTATATTTTATTTTATAAACTCATTTACTTCCTATAGGCTTTCTATGAGGAGGTAAATGTATAATATCCTATGTTCCATTTTCTTCAAGAGTTTTGACTTCTTCATTCGTAACTTCTTTCCATTTGGGATCCTTAATGACTTCTCATAAGTTTCAAGTTCAATTTCCCCATCAATGGCAGTAACAAAGGTTTTGTGCTCCTCGATAAGCCTAAAAAGGATCAAGTAATTAGCTAAGGGGAAGGTTACATTCTGGGAGTTTAGCAATAGTAGAGCACTAAAAATCATTAAGTCTTTTTGAGGGATTTCTACTTCCAATCGGTCATTGGCTACTTTCTTCAGTTCTCCCCTTTGCAACTTCTTTAGTTCTAATTTCAACAGCATTCCCTTCTCTATTCATTATCTCTCCGTGATCGTTGGCCTCATGATTGCTTTCTTTCCTAATACTTCGGATTTCTAAAATTCTTTCTTTAGAATCCACAAGAATGGGAATAGAAGGGAGATTATAATTTCCCTCATCAAGATTTTGTTGGGTAGAATCCTTAAAAGGAAAAACATTTTCAACAAGTATCACATCTCTACTAACCAAAAATTTCTTTTTATCTAAATGAAACAATTTATACCCTTTTTGTCCAATGAGATAACTTATGAAAACACTCTTATGATCTTTTATAATCAAATTTATCGTTCATACACAAATTAGTAAACATAGCACAAGCATCCAAAAACTGTTAAATTATGTAAATCAGGATCTTGATTAAATAAAATAAAGAAAGGAGTTTTATTAGAAATGACACTACAATGCAACCTATTCATAATAAAAATAGTTGTTTAAATATACTCACCCAAAATTTTAGTGGTAAATTGTCTTGAAACTTTAAAACTCTTCCCATGTTAAGAATATATCTATACATTCTTTCAACAACTCCATTTTGTTATGGGATATATGTACAAGAATGACTATAAACTATTTAATTGTCTAAAAAACTTTTACATTCATTATTAATAAATTCAATGCTATATCAAATCTAATCCATTTGATACTGATAATAAATTGATTTTTAACATATGATGTGAAGTGCACAAGTTTCTCTACAACATCAGATTTATTATTTAAGAAATACACCTAGGTAAATCTACTGTAATCATCTACAATGGTGAGGAAGTAATAAACTCCATTTGTGGTGGGTATTTTGTATTTTTCCCATACATCATAATAGACACAATGAAAGGGACCAATACTATTTTTTTCATGATTATCAAAAGGAAGTCTACTTTGCTTGCTTAAACTGCAAGTTTCACAAGGAGCATCAAGTTTAACAATTTTCTCAGCAATATTAGATAAATGTTTGAATTTACTTGTAGAAGCATGTCCTAAACATTTTTTCCACATATTAGAATCACAAAACTGGCTAGAATTAATGCTACTAAGGGAACTAATACTATTTTTGTGATGGAAAAGATAGAGTCCTTGTGCTATTTAGCCAATTCGATCATTTTTCTGCTACCCAAGACCTGAAAAATACAAGAGTCTAGTAAGAAGCTAACAACACAATTCAATTCCTTTGTAATTTTACTGACAGACATTAAATTAACTTGAAATGAAGGAAGATAAAGAACGTTACAAATTTAAGATCAGATGATAAATTTACTTCCCCTGTGCCCATGACTTCAGTAGTCTGATTATTGTGCAATCTTACCTTTTATGATTTTTATTATATACCACATTAGATAAACACTTCATGTTGTATGTCATATATCAAAATCCAAACTTCATCGTCTTTATTAATAAAAGGAAATTGATGTTTACATGTAAAGTTGGCTTCGATCTTATTGCTATTCTTGAGTAAATCCAACTTTCTCAGTTTCTACACTATCGTCTTAGACAACATTGTTGGAATATTTATTATTTTTACCACTGTTATTTTCAGGATTGTATTTCTTATGCAACTTGTGTTTCGAAGGGAACACAATTAACCAATAACATTTTTCTTTAATATGATTGCATTTCTTACAGTTTGAACAGATAGGTCTTATTTTTTCTCTCATTTGTCTTTCCTTTATATCTTGATTTTTACCTGCATTCACAGCAACAAGTTTCAAAATATTACTAGTATTACTGACTTCTCTCTGAGTTTCTTCTTGGAGAACAAGGTTATAAGCTTTGTTGAAAGTGGACAATGGTTCTATAGCTAAAATGTGAGTCCTAACTTAATTATAGGTTTCATTTAGCCCTAAAAGAAATTGAATCATTTTATCCTCATCTTCTTTATCATTGATGTTTTTAACTAAGCCACAAGAGCAGTTTTTTAGAGCCCCACAGTTACAAACAAGAGACAGACTCATCACATAAGGTTCTCAGCTCAGTGTAGTAATCTGAGACAGATTTGTTCCCTTGAAGAAGATGGGACAAAGTTTTCTTAATTTGATAAACACGTAGGGCATAGGTTTGGTGAAAACGTGTGTACAAATCCTTCCAAATGTTCCTAGCTTTATCAAAATGCAGAATAGCTTTATATATTTCTGGCTTAACTACATTCAACAGCCAAGATATGACTATATCATTGCAAGCAAACCAAGACTCAAATTCATCGAGCTCTATGGTTTTGTCGAGCATTTTAACCGTGTCATCAGCAAAACCAAATTTATGTTTTACGCGAAGGGATATTCTTATAACTCTACTCCATGCAGCATAGTTTAAAGTATTTAAAAGTTCACTAACGAGAGGGGTAGTTGGGTTACCAATATTTTGGAAGACGTACACGTTCCCTTTCAGATATCTAGGTTTCATCTGTGTTTTCTCCCATCTCAAATGTCTGCAGAAGAATAAAATTTAGTCAATGGTGATCACAAAAATCGACATAAACCAGAAGTTTTTATAAGAGGATGGACGAGATTTAGGACTACATCTCAGGATTCAAAAAACCACAAATACTCAGCAAGATAGAACAAATACACCTAATAAAAACCAAACGAACAAGCAACGACGTCGTCCAGAGCACAACGAAAGCTGGATTGGGGTTTATTTTGGAGTCTCTTCAAATCTTCAATCGCACCTTTTTTCTGTAGGGTTTTCTATTGTGAAAGCAATATATACATATTTTGATGGAGAAGAGTAATCTTTTAACCATAAATGATATCAACGGTGGAGAAAAGAGGGACTTTAACAACGGTCATATCTTAACAGAACAACAGGCAAATAATTAATTACAAGGGATCAAAGTGGAAAAGAATTTTAATGGACTAACGCAATGATATTTTAGAAAGAATAATCATAACAAGGTGGTGGTCCCCTCTCACATATGAGTGCATCCCATGAAACGCATGGGTGGGAGGGCCACAATTAAGTGTGGTTAATGAAATTCCTAGAAAGATGTTGGAACAGTCAAAATCTGTAATTAAAATTAAGGGATTTAAAAAGTGAAGGATTATACTATTAAAGTAGAATTTGAAAAGAAGTTGAGAGTACCAATATGTTAATTATTTGAAATAATAAACCTTAGAATTTAGCTCTAAGTGAGGTTGAACCTTCGGCATATGGGAAAGAATTCCATTAGGTTAAGCTCCCACAAGGAACTTTGAGGTCTCACAGCTAGGGAAATTAAATGAGCAGCATGCATCTTGAGGTTGATACTTCTTTTTGGACATTGAGAAGCATATGGACCTCCAGTATCTTTGTTGGTATAACAAGCTCATCTTTCCCTAAGGTGAGCAACCGATGGAAATTTGATTTGGAGATAACCGAAAGCATTTATCTGATTTTAGACAAGACAATCTCTCGTAATTAGATCTCAACTCAAAACATCTCACCATGACAACACATACAATCAAGGAGTTCTTTAAGACCAGGCTGTTCGAATTGAGAACGAACGTATCACATTATTGTTGTTATTCTTAATGGCAACAATATTCATCAATAATTATAAGGTCTTTTATAATTACTTTTGTATAGATTTAAATCTAAAAATATCCTTTGCTAATTTTATTCTTCATGTTGTTTTTATGCTCAACGCAGAATAGAATATTAGTGGTATGCTGTAAATCAGTCAGTCAATGGCATAGTGATTCTCCTCCAACGCATTCACTTGGATGGTCTTCTTGTTTTATCCTATTTTTCAGACATGCTTGTAAGGATTATACATGTGCATATTTTTGGGTTGATTTGAATGCATACGTGTAACTAGCAATATCGAGGATACATTTATGCTGTATTCGTGTCACAAAATCCCACTATTCAAGTCACAAGCACGTTCAATCTAGGTCACAAATTATCTCAATCTTTTATATCACAAATTCTTAAAACCAAGTTACAAGTTCTTTCTCAACCATTTAGTTAATATAACATACCAACTTACAAAGGAATAGAGAGATCAATTCACAAATTTTTGACCTAAGACTAATAATACCAGGCAACAACCAAAGTTCAGGAACAAAAATGATCAATTTTAAAGTTCACAATACTAAAGTAAGAATCAACCAAATATTCAAGATACCGTCCAGAAATTTACTCAAAACACTTAACCTAAAACCATTACTATGGAGGAAAAGATTTTTAAACAATTCCAACAACATACAACATTCTGCTGCACCAAGAGGATACAGGATTCGTAATCATACAAGAACATGCACTAAAAGCACCCAACCTTTTTTTGAAATATTGTATGTAGGTCGAGATTGATCTCCAGTTCCTACCAAATCTAAGTTAGTATCCTGTTGAACAGAACAAAAATGCAACATTTCAACATTTTATGAATTCAAGTGTAAAGATTTTGTTATTTATTTTGAAGTTGTCCAGGAGTTGAAACCAGATCAATAGTTGAGTACCATGATTTCATAATCATACCTTCGTTTCATAATCTTCAGAAAATTGAACTCTTTTGCCCTCCACCGAGTGATGTGCATCATTAACTCAAGAGCAAAGGGCAACTCAACATTCTAAGACTACTATGGATAAAGTGGAAAACGTTTGCATACAGCCCTTCTTGTTGGTTTATTTCGAATTTTAATGACTGAGAAGCATTCTCATCAATAATTAACTCCTTGCAACCGGGAAGAACTAAATCATCAGACTCGTATGCTCTAATTTACATACCATCCTCTGAACTTAATCAAAGTTGTCAATTTTGATGGGACAAATCTCATCTGCTACTTTGATATTCCCCAACACCCGAGCGAAAAACATCATCTGCTGTTCTAGTGTGAACTTTATGTTCTCAGCCTGCACAGGGAAATCTCTCATGCTGGCATGACATATGGCCCAACATCACATGTCAAGAAGTGAAAGGGACGTACCTTCCTGAACCCATGTTGTTCTCCTTCGTACTCAACCAAGGCAACTGGTATGCCTTTGTTCTTCAGTGCCTGGTATATTTTGCGTGCTTGATCTGGTGGCACAACCTGAATTAAGCCAAGAATGTAATTATATGCTTGCAAGAGATTGTCTTGATATTTTATAGAAATCTAGAATCCCGAAAGACTACAAAAGTTCATATATAAGAGCGATCATCAATGGAGCGTCAACAAATTCTGAAGTTCCAACTTATTGCATGAGTGAAGACAAGATTTCCTAAAATCAAAAGTAGTGGTATTGTAGAGTATAGTGCCTAGGTACGGACATGATGTGAGTATTGACAAAGGTAGTGTATGGATACCTCAAATTTTCAAACTAAACATAAATATAGATTTAAGAATTACTTCTAAAGACACAGATATGCATCATGGATACATATATGACTAACTTTTATTGTGTATTAGTTATGAGATTTTTTATAAATAATTAACAATAAAAAAAAGCAATAATATTGATACAAGTACAACATACATCAAATGTTATTAGTAACAACATTCATGATTCATCACAACATAACAATTGGATATTTAATCAAAATCATAACAAACAATTGATATAGGTCAAAAAATGCAACAATGATACAAATCATAACTAATACAAGGAAATATGATGTCAAAAGATCATTTACGTACGATATTAATCTGATAAAAGGAACAACAAGCATATATTAGGGTATCATAATCAATATTTATTGAAATTTAGAGATAAAGTACTAGTAAGAATGTGTAAAAGTTGTATGTCAGATCCATTAATTCCAAGGCAAAGCGATCATCAAAATTACCGGTACACAAATATAGATGACCTTCCATCAATAACTATATTCATTAGGAAAGGTCGAGCAATGTTAATAATACCAAACTTGAAAAGCAAATATCCTTTTATGCAAAGCTATAATGAACTTTTTTAGAATAGATTACAAAATTCAACTTCATAAAATGTTGCCTTCAACATTAAAATCTCATATACTAATACCATTTCAGTAAAACACAATTGCATTAATCCTAATCAAGTTACAATACAAGTTTATATAGATCATTAGACAATGGGACTAATGGGCCTAACTAATATAATTACATTCTATCATTCTCCCTCAAACTAGAGTATATATATCAAATAAACCTAGCTTGTTATATTATTCATCAAATAGACTAACTCTCAAAGCTTTAGTAAAGATGTTTGCAGTCTAATTGGATGATCTAGTATATAAAGTAGAAATGATACTATTGTCATAATGCATATGCATGAGCTGATGAACTTACACTCCTAATTTGGTCAATAATGATTTGAGCCAAACTATTTCACTAAATGTCTGTGACATAACCTAAAATTCAGCTTCAACACTAGATTTGGAGATAACATTCTGCTTTTTACTCTTCCAAGTAATTAGATTACCTCTAACATAGTTGCAATGACCAGAAGTGAACTCTTGATTGATATCACCACCATATCCAAAATTGGAATAAGCCTTGACTAAGAGATGATCATGTCTAGAATAGATAAGCCCCTTGCCAAGACTCCCTTTGATGTAGGACAGAACCCTTATTGTGTCATTCTGATGCACTTGTTAAGGCTCTTGCATAAACTAACTTAGAACTTCCACTGAGTAAGTAATATTGAGTCGAGTCATTGTAAGACAAATAAGTTTCCCAATAAACCTTCGATATTGCCTGACATCTGGATAGATCTCCAATGTAATGTCCTAAAAAAGAGAATTTGACTCTACAGGTGTAGATTCAAGCTTGCATGCCAAGAGACTTGTTTCCTCCAACATACCAAGGGCATACTTACACTTAAAAAGAAGTAATTGATCTCCTTTATAAGCAAACTCAATGTCAAAAAAATATTTCGGCCTACCCAAATTCTCGATAAAGAAGTGCTAAGCTAAAAAGGAGTTGGTGTGTATGATCCCAACCATATCATCTCCTATCAACAAATGTTGGTGGCTGACTTGGGCGACCAAACTTTGCCCAACATTTTTCAAATGAATGAACCTAATGTCTATAGTATTTGCAAACTAGTCTTGACCATCCCCTCGAGCATTCACATCCTTTGGATGAAGACCCATCACCTCCACAAATGTTGCCTGTCGCAGAGAGAAGGGTAGAAGAGTCAAACAAAGACACTAAAGGTAGAGGTAAATCATGCAGTTGAGGGTAGTTTGCAAGGAAGGAACAACATCTCCCCTTAAAACCTACCCTTGTAGTTGTGCCGCAATGATTGGATTCAATCCAGCAAAGAAGATCACAACCCCAAGCTCCTTGTGATACCTTTATAGCATCAACAAATCGGCAACAAGCAACTAATGGATGTCCAATTCATCAAACAATGATTGAACAACAAAGTAATAATCATGGACAATATGTTTGCCTTGCTTATTGGACAACTGGTCATAAACCTCGCACACTCTTGTAATGTTGTTCTCATTACCATAAGTTGTGTGCAGAGTTTCCTAAATCTATTTCACTAACTAAATGGGTGAGATACTGCATGCAATCTTCTTATCAACACTCATGATCAACCACCCAATCACTACATAGTTAGACACATACCAAGAAGAATAGTTCACTGCTTTCAGATCAAGCAGATCATCCCAAAGGTGATGTTCTTTCATGTAGGTGGCAAGGAAATTCTTGAACGCACTCACCTAGAGGTGATAGTTGTTTGACAAGAGCTTCACACTAGTCACAATCAGTTTGGAGGTCTATTTGTCCTTCTAGACTTCCATCAAGATAGTGTGACAACCACCAGATGTCATCAAGGGATGTTGGGACAAGAGATGACAACTACTAGAGACAGGAAGAAGCATCAAACACCATCGGATTAGGGTAGAAAACACCCAACAAAGGATGACAGCATTGACAAATAAACCTTAACTCTTGATACCATGTTCGAGTAAAACACATTTACATTAATTCTAATCATTACAATATAAATTTAAATACATCATTAGGCAATGGGCTTGAGTAATATAATTACATTTTAATAAATACTCTCAACACAACAATTCAAATCATAGTACCACTACATAGTATTAGTTACATGAATTCTTTCTTTTCATTTATTTTTATTGATAACCAAATCTTTGATTAAATTACATAAAGTTAAATCAGTTTTTAACCATGTAATTTTAAACCTTCCTCAACTTCTTTTACTTCCTTCTATACTAATTAATTCTTCTTTTCTAACTAGTGCATATTTTGATTTCCTAAGGATATAACTAAACCATCTACATTGATTTTCTCTTACATTATTTTCAATTAATATAACTCTTATTCTATTTTAAATAATTTTTTTTTAATTTATCCCATGTAATATTACCACTCATCAAATCCAGTCATTCACATTTTTGCAACACTAATTTTTTGAATGTTAGCATTATAGCCTAACACTCTAAATCATAAAATATAACCAAGTAAATAACAATTTCATAGAAATGTTCTTTTAATTTTAAATATATTCTACCATCATTTAATACTCCAAAAGTATCTCCACTAGCACTATCAATTCATTATAGAAAAAATATAACTCATCCTTCATTATTGATAATATTTTAACTTTTATCATTATCTAATAATAAAACTTAGTCCATTAATATAATTAATATGCTTTAATTATATAATGCAAAAGGAATTATATAAACTTGAATTTTATCTCATAATTATTATTATAAAAAAGAAATATCAACATTGTAGCCTAAATAATTTCATATAAACAGACTTTTATAAATTCAAATACATCACCTTTTATAAGGTGCAATAATCTACAATATTACAATAATTAGTAATAAATATACAATAATCAATAAAAATTAACTACAATATTCCTAAAAAATCTCTCATCCTTCTTCCTCCTTTCCTCTTCACTATGTAGTTCTTTTGTCACCCAAATCGGTTGGAAGGAAGAATAAAGGTCAGGCATGGCTAGGGAGATCGTGGTTAGGGTGGGGAGGTCGTAGTTAGGTAGGGAGGTCATACGTAGGTGGGTGGGAAGGTCACGTATAGGTGGGCGAGGAGCTCATGCACAGGCAGGCAGGGAGGTCATGCACGAGTGAGTGGGGAGGTCATACGTAGGCAGGTGGGGAGGTTGTAGGTAGGTAGATGGGGAGGTCACGCACAGGCTAATGGGGAGGTCGCATGTAGGCAGGTGGACAGGTCACGGGCAGGCAAGTGGGGAGGTCATACGCAAGCAGGTGGGGAGGTTGCAATTGGGGCAAGGAGGTCAGGCACGACTGGAGAGGTTGTGTGCAAGTGGGGAGGTCACAGTTGGGGCAAGGAGGTTGAGCGTGATTGGAGAGGTGCATGTAGGCGGGTGGGGAGGTCGTGTGTGGGCAGGCGGGGTGGTTGCACATGTGGTTGGATTTCCTACGATTCAAAGGGGGAATGGTGGTAATGTTGGGAATTCCAACCCTTTTATATGAGGAAAAAAAAATTACTTTCCTAAAATTTTAATATGCACAAACAAGTATAAAATTTTCTCTACTTTCTTTTTTCTAGGATTTCTAAGATTCCAGACGGCACAAACCTCCCCTAAAACCATGTAGAAAAGTGAAGAGATCTAATTCAAAACCAAAACTAGTCATGAGTGAAGTGGTCATATGAATATATGCGCAAGTCTTGTTCCCACTTCAATGTGGGATTATTCTAATAAAAATGATAGTCACACCCTTCAAAGTTAAAACATGTTTCCTGCCACTACCATTCTCTCTCCCCTATTTCAATACATCCCTAAACAAATCCTGATGAGGGATTGCAAGACACACCTAAACAATTGATGACCTCACTATAAGTTAACACCACTTCATATTTCACCACATGGGCTTGAATACTAAAACAAGAACCTTGAAAACTTAAGCATGACTCATTGCTGACCTTCACTAATTGTTGCCACAGCTTCGATATCCAATTGTTGTACAACTTCCATACTATCAATATCAACACACCAGAGCCATGCACATCCAACCGACCAACCACTTAATTTACCTCTTCAAGATCCACAAAAAATATAACAACTGCATCCACCTCCTTTGGTGATTTAGGCTAGCTATATAACTTATCTACACAAAGATCCAACCACCAAACCCACCTTCTTTGTCTCCCAACAACCACTCACACCCTTGTTGCACAAATCAACAACCAAGTAGTCAACCAATCTCCATCATTTCACATCTAAACCACCAGAATCCATAGTCACGACAAAAATGGTAGTGATCGAAAGTGTTGAAGGTTGTTGTGGAAAGAAAAGAGGATACAAATATGCACATGTTGGTGGCTATTGGAGGAATTGGGAAAGTTGGTGTTGGTTCTCATTGGATTGGAGGTGGTGTATGTAGAGAGGGCTAATTGATTGATTGTAATGGATTGATGTGAAGATATATGGGTTATAAGGTGGTTGATAGATACTAATCATATGAGGAGATGGTTGCCATGAAGGGAGTAAATGGAAATGAAAGCTATGTTGCTTACTTATAGAGCTTGTTTGATGGATGTGAAAGGAAGTGAAGGGTTACTGTTGGTTTTGACTATTAGATGGTGCGGAAGAAGAGAGATCACAATGGATAACAAAAAGATGGTCGATGGTAGACGCTTATAAGGCTTGATGGAGAGGGAGAAGAGAGGATGGTTTGGATGAAAGAGAAAGTGGAGAAAGGCCTGTAGAGTTGAAGAGTTGAAGTGGTTGTGGTTTGCAGGCTTTTGGGATTTTGTCTACAAGGACAATGGACTTTAATAAGTACAAGTACAGAAAAGAAGAAGAGGAGGATAAGAAGTGGGAAATCCAGTGAGAGGGAGAATTCCTATATTAATTAGCAAGTTATATTATTAGGAGCAATTGGATCACATAAGAAACAACAGCTTTTAAAGGTATGGTATAACTGTGTATAACATCTGAAGTTCAAGGTACTAGTTTGTGGTTTTATGATTAAGGTACTGCTATATGAAATTCAGTAATCTAAGGTATTTTTATGTTGATGATATCTAAACACTTATAAGGATAAATTATCCAATGCATGATGGACAGAACCCCCGTAAATAAGCAAGATATGATGCAAAACAGGGAGTTCACAATATGAATACAGAGAACCATATAAACCTTATCTTCTAGTCCTTGAAACAGAATCACAGGACATGAGAACTTGTCAACATGGTTCAAAGGTGACCTTTCCAAAAATGCATTCTCATCTCCTGTAACCAAGAAATAAAATAACAAAATGTGAACACCAAATTTGTAAAGGTGGTCTACTAGATAATAAATTATGACTCATTCAACAAAAATGCTAAAAGGACTCACCAATAAGGTTATCAAAATAACGAGACTCAAATTTGTGAGTTTCAGCTTTCAACATAGATAGATCAGCAACCTGTTTTTTAAGCAAATAAAGCCAATAAAATATTGCAATTGCTAGATGTTCTGAAAGACAAGAGTTGCATTCTCAAGGGAGTAAAGCAGAGGAAGGTATTTCCCAAAGGTGTTGGTTAACATGCTCTACTTAAATTTGAAGTCACATGAAACAAATGATGTACATGAGCACTTACACCGTACAGGGAAGAACCAGCATTGAATGTGTTTCTGAATGCAAGAGAAGCTAAAGTCGTATACCCACCAGCAGACTTCCCAGTAATGCACAGCCTACTTCCATCTACTTTTCCATTTTCAACCTTAAACATGAAATGATATTCACTGACATTATTTTCGAAAGATGTTTTTTGATTGTGGTTACGATTCTTACTAGGAACTTGGCACAACTACAACAGTCATCAACATCAGTTATACCCCAACGTCCAAGAAGTCGTTCACGATATGCTCTGCCATAACCTAAAGAAGAGGACCATTTCACTTTCATGTTCTACAATTCTCCAAAATTATAATTCAATAAATTCATTCCCCAAATTTATTAAAATTCACTTCAAAGCAATTTTTGCAGATAACAATAATATATTGCTCACGTAACTTAATAATATATCGAGTAAATACTATTTTAGGGTTGTAGTGTGTGTAATAATATATGTCAATTCATTGCTTCTTAACTATCTAAAATATAGAAAACAATTCTATAACCAAGAAACAGATGCAATCACGTGAAATTTAAGGTAGTGGCCACCTGTGCTTCCCCCATAGTTCACATCAGCAAATGCCCATCCTCGACTGGTCCAATACTGAACACTGAGATCCAAAATTCCACGTGATTCACCAGTAGGACCTCCTATTAAAATAACAAAATTATCTTGATGCCGCTAAAAAGTATTCTGATATTTAGCACTGCGTTGAAAGATGATGTTGATAAAGCCTATCAAATAACAATTTTAATGGGAGTATTTTATACCATGGCATTTCACTAACAAGGGTGGCTTTTCAGTAATACTTCCTTGAAATTCTTCATTTGATGGTGGATAAAAATATGCATAAGCCTTTTCTCCAGGGACCTCCGTAGGAAACTCAATAACCTCCGGCATGCTAAAATATGACCGGTACTTCTTGCCGTCCAAGGAAGTCCATATGACTAAAGAGTCAATAGCTTTGGTTTGGCTTGGATCTAAGGTCACCTGGCAACAAGTAAATAGTAAAACAGAATGTGTCAATGACAATAAATATGGACTTTTAAAAAAGACCAAATCCACCTTTGCTATAGATGATGGATAAATCGCAGATGCACATTCCATGTATAGGCAATGATTCCCCAAAACCTACAAGCACAAGAAGACGGTAGATACATATGTAAAATAGAGGTAATAACCTAGATACAACAACAATCAATGTCTTAATCCCACTATGGGATTGCCCACATGAACCTTTTCTTCCCTTTATTTTTCCATCACTGAATCTTCTGTTATATTATGTAATTTTAAATATTTTTTCACTATTTCTAAGCAAGTAATTTTCAATATCCAACCTCTTTTAGATTCACCTAGATCAATTAATTCTTATTTCATTATAGATACAATTATAGACCTTTTACAGCAATAACAAAATTCATTTAAAGACCATTCCCTTATTTTATCCCCAATAAGTGCAACTCCTATCCTATTTCATATAAAATCATATTTAGCTCATCTCTTATACTATTACCATTCACTCACCTCAACAATCTTGATGTACATGTTTAACAACTAAACGCTTTGTATCACTATAGTTGTGCAAATAGATGTTCTATAATTTTTTCGTTTATTTTAAGAAGATTCTTACCACATAATAATCTTGATGCATTTTTTCACTTTGACCCTCCTACTTTAATTTTGTATATAATATATTTCATAACATTTCCAATGATACATATTATAAATCTTAAATATTTAAAACTTTTGCTTTTAGAAATACCTTTCGATTACTTGCTTAAATAAATAAATAGCTTTCATTGTGGATCTACTTGATATAAATCTAAATTGATTTTTAGTGATTGTGGTTATATTTCTTATTCTTTATAAATTTTTACTTACATGTTATCAAAAAATTTGATAATTATTTATGTCATTAAAAAATCCATATTTATTTGCATATCCTCACATTTAAGTTTCATCAGAAAATGAATATAGCATCTATTAAATATTTGTTAATAACATTCAGGTAAATATGAATTTTTGAATAGCATACAAGTACTTACCAAATTATTTGATGGCATGTAGGTAAAAAATCCTATTCCTTATTCAATAATTTTTTACATAGTTATATTATATGACACATTCACTTAATCCTCAACAATTACTATAATTTCAGATTTATTATATGACTCATTAACTTAATACTCAACAATTATTATAATTTCAGATTTCAACACTATTTTTAAATATAGGAATCAAAATACTCTTGCTCCATTCATTTTGCATTTGTTATTTTTTAAAATTATATGAAAATTTTCATTTAACCACATAATCCATACTTCATCCATGCATCTTCAAGTCTCAATAAAAATACCATAAGTCCTATAGCTTTTTCACATTTCATTTGTTTAATATCTTCCTTTATTTAACTCAAAATTCCAGTTATTCTAAAATAGCTATAGTTTTTATTATTAACGTGACTACCCAAACTTTGCAATTTATAATTTTCTATGTTAGCATTATTAAAAAGCTAATCCAAGTATCCATATCATTGGTCTTAAATTTCATTATTTTTTACTGAGACTTATTGTTAATTACTGAGGCAGTAATCTAAAATATGCAAAGAATATTTTCAACTAGAAAGTTGAATAGAAATAAAAACAAGAACATACAACATTACTGAATTCAGTGAAAGGAATATTTAGGAAGGAGAAAGAGCTATCAGCACAATCCAAGATTCCAGAATAAGATTTTCCACTCTGCCTGTCATGTCATAGCAGTTTCATTAACAAATCTTTGTCTCTTTGATTGCATTATAGTAATTTGTGATACCAAAGAACTGTCAAAAACCTGTAAGTGCAAACCACACTGGTTTTCCTATCATCGTTCTTGATAAAATCATAAGAGCTGATTCCAAAAACCCACAAAGGACTTGTGAATTCACCATCCAATGAGTAGACTTGAACCACCTCATTTTTTGATTCAATCTGTCCAATTTGCAAAAGAGAAGGAAAAAACATGAATCACAAAAAAGAGATGT
Source organism: Cymodocea nodosa (assembly GCA_036874045.1). Taxonomy (NCBI): domain Eukaryota; kingdom Viridiplantae; phylum Streptophyta; class Magnoliopsida; order Alismatales; family Cymodoceaceae; genus Cymodocea; species Cymodocea nodosa. The sequence continues at coordinate 18,414,656 of CM072339.1, read as the reverse complement.
CAAAGGCTATAGAATGCAATGGTACACACTCTTACAGGTAAAAAATTAGGTTTTCAATGCACAAGATCTTCACTGTTAAAAGCAGATCTCATTATTTATGAGTTTAACTTGCAACAATGATTAGGATTTATGGTATATTTCAATAGGACCCAAAACACGATTCCTAGATATAGTTTGAGCATGCACAACCCTATAAGATAGTAGTGGTTCATGATGCCTATCCATTAGCATTCAAGAAAATGATGGCTGATGTCAAGAAAATATCACCATCACTTGTCATAATGATTAATTCCTTAGCATCTTAAGTTCCAAATTGCAAATGATATATTTTCTACATAATGCATATCTACAAAATCATTGATGAACGTATAATAATATTTAATAGGAAGTCCAATATTCAATATTTGATACTTATAATCATTACAAAAAGCCATCAAAAACTAAAACCTAGTGCCCTCCACAAAAATAGAAGCTAGAGAGTCCCAGAGACTATATTTATCTCCGCTAGTGGTAGTTTATTGTATTCTAAGGAATTCAACATTGATTTTGTGCTGGATTCAATCCGATTAAAAAATAAGCATGTCAGATTTCAGTGATAATTTCAATGAAAATGTGGCAAAATCACAGAAAACCCCCAAAAGGCTAAAATATATGAATTTTGGTGCACATATGCACATCCACTGGTTCAATCGATCTAAAGTCTCTACCACCACCATTACTCTTCCCATAAAATGATCCCTATCTCCTTCATATCATCACACCCTAATACATGCATACACACCAACATATAGTGGGTGCAGGTAGTCATTAAAGGCATAGCTTCCACCCTCAACACTGCAACCTTTTTCTTCATTGTCAACCTTCTCTTCTTCTCACTGCTAAGCTCATTGGAACTAGGAACTGACCAATGACAATGCTCCCAATACCATTGAAGTCCGCCTCAAAACCATGCCCAAGGGTGGCACATGTCCCATTGATGCCCGCAAGCTCAATGTCAGCACAAACATGTCCAATGGCTTGGTCAACTTTGTCATTGATAAGAAATAAAGTATCAAAATTGTATCAAGGATTGGCCCCTTAGAAAAAGCAAAAATATCAAGCCATCATTTCAAGGGAAACATAATATTTTTATAGAAACAACTAAAAAATTCTGAATTTCAACTTAAAACTCAAAAATAAGATAAAAAAAATTATAATAAGCATATAAAAATATCAAAATAAATTTTTTAGGTAACTATCATACATAAAATGTCAATTAAATAGAGATATGGTAGTCACATGCATGATAAAAGACTTAAATCATGTAGAAATAATAGAAAAATAGTCCATAATGTCAAATGATTTAAAATATAATCAAATCATAGTAAGATCAATTTCAGGTTGAATGCCTTAGAGGGTCATAGCCTTGTCCTTACTACACCAGATATTGTGGAAACATTTAGTTGCACATTATTGTTTCCTCCACATCACATAATGACTCCATGGTATCTAAGTGGTATAACCCGATACTCTATAATCCATTGGTAATATCCTAAATTAGGCATGTGTACAAGATTTCAAAGTGTTTTTCCCTTTTTCCAAAAAATGGATTATGGAAAATTTTTAAACAGTATTTAAAGAGCCATTTTTACAACAATGCACTGAATAAGGAGTGTTGTTTGCAATCTTTTCCTTGAAGTGGACTTTTGTCACTGTTTTTATATTTTCAATTCCATGAGTCTGCTACTCATGCTTGGAATATGTTTATAATATTCCTTTGATAATCATGTTGATAGTCTTTAGGCCAGCCATAGTCTTCATCTTGGTTCTGTTTGTAATTTGTACTCTTAAGTCTTGACTTTATCAATTTTATTTTGCCTACTGTTATCAAGTAAAAACAGGTCTATTGATTCAATTTTATAAGATAATAGCATACTTATCAAGACAGCCACCTACACGCCCAGGCAGATAATGAGGTCTGGGTGTTCTAATGTGTTAGAAAAAAATAATGTATTAGGATTTTGGGTTATAAGTGGGTTTAGTCCTACATTACTAGAGTTATATTTGTCTCTTCCATGTAACTTTTATATATAAAGGCTTAGGATATTGTGTTATAAGTGTGAGAGTTCTAAGTAGGAAAGAGGAAAACCCTACTCACATCCTACTCCCAACCACCACCATTGACAACCCCCATTGAAGTCACAACCACTACTCATCTCATGTCCAATTCCTCTTTTTCGCTTGTTTCCAAATCTCTCTCTCCTAAGCCTTAAACCCTAATCTCATACCCCATAACTTTTCCTCCTACCTACCAAGAGAAGCCTCTTCGATGATGACATCTGACCATCTTTCCTAATAAAGTAGTTGGCATTGATTGCTACTATCAAGCCTTTGCAACTTGTTGGTGGCCCATTGCATGATCAAAGTTATCCACTCCAGCCACTATTTGCTCCAGCACTTCTCATTGTTGCCATATGTCCATCTTTCATTGAAAAATCCTACCACCATTCCTGCCTGGTTGTCTGGCCTCCTTTTTGATGCTGATCAATTCCTGCTACTACCCTAGGGCTGACAACTGCAACTTCCTGCAATAGCAAGCCATTGTCCTCCTTTGACCAACACAACTAAGGGTGAAGCACATCTCTCTACATTTTTTTCTATCGTTGAAATTTCCAAGGATTTGCCAATTTCCATCTTTTGGAGATGGATGAGTTGCAGACAAAGAGGGAGAAGGAAAAGAACAAAAGAAAAGAAAGAAAGAAAGGGGGGGAAAGGAAGGAGGAAAAAGGGGAAAAAAGAAAAAAAGGAAAAGGAGGATGATGGAGAGGAAGAAAGAAGAAAAAGGAAAAAACAAGGAAAAGAGAAAAAAAAAAGACAAAAGAAAGGTGTTTAATAGTTCATTATCAATCTTCAACCAATTAGTTATATTCTTATCGTGTGTCTTGATGTTGAAACAATGTTAGCATCATCAAAATTGAATGTTCTCCACAAAATATAAGGTTTGTAAAATACCCCAAACTAACAATCTATTAAGATTTGTGGAACATCTCAAGTTAACAATCCACACCTTTATTGAATAGTTGATGAGGTTTGTATTATAAAAGCATGTATGCAGGTCTTCTTAGTATGTGCAGATGTACGTATGTTGACTTAGCCTGATGATGTCAACAACGTATTAATATTTGTACCTATTTTAGTATGGTAAACTAAGATTTGGCTATTTCTCTTGTTTACACGATATTGCTATTATTTTTAGTTATGCCTGTTTGTTATGAATATCCTTATATATTTTATTCTATTTTGCTTATATATGAATTTATTACAAGTTGGATGCTTGGACTTGAGGGGGAATATTAGAAAAAATAATGTATTAGGGTTTTATGTTGTAAGCGAGTTGGGTTTAACATTACAAAAGTTATATATGTCTCCTTTATGTAACCTTTATATATAAAGGTCTATGCTTGCTTGTAAATAACAATTCACTTTCACCATTCCTTATGTTCCAATGTAATGCTTACACCTTGTCCACGTCGAGGCACTAGGTAGGCAACCCCAAACACTGTAAATGGATTTGCATATGGATCCATATCTAAGATTTCTATTCAAGGGCTTTAATATTATCTTAAGAATATTTATGTACTTCAATGTTAACTAGCAAATAATAGAGTTAAAATTATAAATAATTACTATTAAATATTTTTAAAAATATAATATATACAGAAAATTAAAAAATAGATATTTATATTGGAACCCAAGGCACCATAACTTGCCATATAAGCATCTTGGCACATTAATAAGTACAAGTAAAAGATATTCAAATATTTTATTTATTATTTTATTACGCAATTACATACTTATGATTTTGTTTCTAACTTAATCCATTTAAATTCATATATGCAAATTGCAAAGAATGTGGAAAACATCTTGTATGGTGGTTTTATCTTGTGAAGGAAACCTACAAACGGTTTTTGAACTTAAAAAGGATTGGTGTAAGAGCACTAGACTGAGAGAGGGGAACCAAAAGAAATTAATGGAAGGATATTTTTCCCTTTAACCAGAAAATTGGTCCAAAATAATGATATATATGTTTGTTTTCCCATTAGAAAGCAAATTCCTTTGACTTCTAAGTTCTGACAAAAGCTTAAGTTACTTCTTTTTCCATTCATCAGGGTAGAATTTGATGGATATTTTCCCATTCCTTCATGCACAAACAACTTGTTGAAATCAAATAGAATAATAAATTTCAAGATTTCATTTTCAATATCTTTTGACTACACATTTCCCTTCCCATGATTTTTTTGCACACCCCCTTATACGAGTGACAAGTTCCAAAGAGAAGAAGAAATGCCCCGTCAGAACAAATATCTATTCTTAATTTTTTAATGCAAAGTTTGCAACTAGGTCAAGGTAGGTACATACCCATTTGTAAATGTTCCAAAATCCACTTTTTCTGTCTGTAACGAAAAATAGCTCACCTGCATGATATTTTTCAAGTGTTTTCATTGTCATGTGATGAATCTAACTTCCCTACAAGGATTTTTACTATGAGATTTATTGACAGAAACAAAACCCTGCCAAGCAACCATGATCACGAGGTTCAATCAAACTACTTAATTCTACCATAAGCCACAAGTATATGCAATTGTAAATATCTCGCACCAATCTTAGCATAGAACTATAACAAATTAAGAAAGGATGAAACTACGTCCAACAAGAACAAGAATTTGGCATTGTACATCAATTTCAAGTGCACTCTAAGAATGGATAGTGTGAGAAATTTACAGTTTCACAGATGCTATGAAGATTTAGCATGTGAGAAATAACAACTTTTTTGATGGCCTAGCCACAAGAAATAACATAACAAAAATCTTGGGACAAACAAAAAAGGGAAATTATACGGATTGCAAATTAAAACGTTTTTATACAAAACAGGATTAAAAAGTGTGTTTCTTGGAAAATGGTCTAAATTAAAAATGAATAACTATAAATAGATTTTGCATGTATACAACCATCAAGATTATCCAGTTAATAAAAAACAAATTTTAGTTCAATCTCATATAATAAATTTCAAAAATCTTTGTTGCATATATATATTTAGTCAACAGCAAGCCCTTAAACATAACTAATATATAAGAATCACAATTAAACTTCTAAACAAAAAGGCAAAAAATGAGACAGTAAAATCACATCAATGACAACAATTAAAAATGTAAAATCCAAAAAATAAAAAATGGTAATTTGAATGGGAAAATCGCCATCCTTTCCTTTTAATAATGGGAAAACCATTGTTTAAATGGAAAAATTCTCATTTTTAAAACCAATTTTCCCGTTTTTCCAAAAACTAAGTGTTTTGATCTAAAAGGACATTTTTTTCATCATTGCATAATAACATATTTTTGTTACACAACATAAAATTAAAGTATCAATTCTCCATTAGTCTTTTGCTCCTGCAAACTATTATCTTCAATGAGATATACCTTCAGGAGACCATTTAGGTTCGGTTGGAGACTCAATTATTTCAGCATTGCCCCCAGCAACACAAACACGATGGTGCAAGTATCTATAGAAAATAAGAAAATAGAGAATAAGTTTGACATAAAATAGTGATTATCTTAGACATAAAATTAAGCCTAATTTGTGAAGTACAGATTAAAATTTATTTAGAAATCACCAGATTTATCTTACCCATCATTGGAAAAATAGCCAACCCATAGCTGGGCTCCGTCCCAGGGCATATTTGGGTGACACCATTCAACCCATGCCATCTTTTTCCCACTTTGGTCAATACGGGGAAAAGCATAAAAGTCATTGCCACTCACAAGCACTTTTGGCTCTAGAAGGCACAGCAAAGTAGACAATTTTCATTTTGATTCCATAAGAAAGATTAAATTTTCCATTTTATGAGAATAGAACCATGAATTCCCAGGGTATGAATGATTGACCAAAAAAGTAACAATTAGCAACTCTTGAGCTATAACTGAATTCACCTTGAATATTCCCATTTGGGGAGTAGATATCTATTGACACAATTGTTGTTTCTGGGTTTGTACTACTCTGATGGTGATCTGCAAAATGAATAAAAGTAACCCCAGCCATTAATGGGCACAATGAATAATAAATGATAGCAAAAAATGAAATGATGTGGCATCATCAACTACTAACCCTCCATAACGGTAATGTAACGTTTTAGATTTGAATCAATTACTCCGTCAGCATAACGGAGTTTCATGTCACCATAATCACAGGTAATAGGCACCATAGTTTCTTCTGTTCACAGGAAACAGAAAGTTAATGTAACTTAACAACGTCCATACAAATGCACCTTGACAAAAAATTGTTCCTAATCATTAATATGTTTGCTTATGGTAACTTTGACCTAACAAGCATCTTTGATGCATCACCAGGACACATCACTTGCCTATCTGAGAATTCTCATCTGGCAAGTATAGCCACAGGGCCATTTACAAGGGCTGAACCTGGATCTATCTATGCCAGGTACTATCAGTGTCATCAAGTTTTCAGGATAGTGATCTTGAGTTTGCTTCAAGAAAAGGATTCAGAATCTTGCAGGATTTAGACAAGAGATAGATCTTCAAAAGAACAAGGCTTTCTTCAAATAAGCCAATTCACTTGGGTCCTGCAGATCTATTCCTTTTCCTACTCAAAGATCAGCCATTTAAGTCTATGTTATCACAAGACACAACAAGATGAAGAGACATCAGAGGAGCTCATTATTGACAGAAATGATTTACAGCAAGAGTAAAATCCATCATTAGAAATTAAGTCCCTCTATCCCCAATAAAAACTCATTCTAAATTCTAATTACTTTTCACATTTTTTATTGGTGGTTCAAATTTCATTATCCTATCCAAAAACTCAAATGCATGCAACAGAAGCATTTGATTAATCTGTTTAATGATTCCAACTAAAATATATTTGCTGAACACAGTGATCTTTTTTTGTCAAATGATTAGGGAATTTAGGGATTAATGGAAGAACAAATAAATGCACACATGCTTATGCCCTTAAAGAATATTGGACTATTTTCTATAACATCCATGAAATTTATGAGTCTTCTTTAAACATCTGTCTACCCATTGGTAGCAAAACTCACACCTTTTTCACTCAATGTATCTCTAATTGGCTGCAACAATGTTTCAAAGCTTGTCCTCTCCTATCAAAGTAAAGTACTCCTTAACAAATCTATTATATAAAGACAAGAGACGACCCTTGAACCAATCATTTTAGTGAATGGACAAAATTGCCCTTCAACCAAAATGAAAATGAAAATGAGAGATTTGCATTGTAAAAAAAAAGATCAAACTAGCAGATGACACACCACCTGCACCTCAAGAACTAAGCTAAATGCTGTTGCTATTTACACATATATAATTTATAAAATCTCTTTTTTAATATAATATATTTTCCAAACTATAATTATCTTTGATCTCACACATTTTTTTAAACAATATATCATGAAATTTGTAAGTATATTATTTAATAAAAATTAATAATCTGAAATATTCCTCACATGTAATTTGCATGTGCGGTTCTCTAGTTACACCCAACAGCAATAAATTCACCCAGATCCACATTTGCCGTAAAACTTAGTGCCAAGACATAAAAAAGTTTCTGTCCAAATCTATAATGGCCTTAGTACGGTACAATATGTTTAAAATTTTGCTTGCCATTAAACAGAGAGAAAACAGCAGGACGGAAGCCACATTTATGGGGTAAGTTAGCAAAAGTTAGAGACTAACTAAAATGGCCACATACAATTCTTTACCATTTTAGTACAAATTTAACAATTAACAATTGTCAGTAGCCTTATCTATGCCACGATGTTAACATTGTCAAATTAACACCACTCAATTACCTTGAGGAAGGATCAGTAGATACCAGCCCAAGGAAGAGTCAGTACAATAATGTCGTTAGTTTTGTTTTTAATAAGTCGTGAAACAGTGAAGACATTAGCATACCTCCAATGGTCTGCTTGTAGAGACATTGATCCTTGTAATTTGAAAATATAACCAGATTCCCACTAACTGAAAATGCACCACCACCGTACTCTTGTGCCAAAGTCCGCACTGCAAAACCAGGAGGAGTGATGTCTATTGGCTTTTCTCCTTCCTTTTCTGGTTCTTTGACAAGAACTGCACGACTGAAGCATGATCCCTTGTCATAATTATTCAGAAAACAACATAGAAGCCTTGTCATAATTTTATGCAAAACAATATAAAAGGCACGGTACATCATACACCGACCTTTTGTCTCAGCATCATACATGGACATGAGTAACACAAAGAAATGGAAACTGTGGCACGATTTACTCCACAACAATTGTGGCTACAAGCTGACATACCAGTAACCATACATTGCCATAATACTTCAGAATCATTTTTTCAAAGTCAAAAGTAAGCAACCGATCACTTATTGACATGTAGCTTCGATACTAATAAGAATAAGGTGAAATCTTTCTCCGCGGAAATATCAAAATGACAACGTTTTGCTTTCGTTTATGCCATTTGCGGGTTCCACAAATTGAATACAAAAGGTTAAATCAAGGGTTTCAGTAGCAATACGATCACCTACCCCCCTTCCTCTGGACGTGTCTCGATCCACAGGAGTCGACCATCGCCGGCAACTGCCATCCCTCCGACGCGCTTACTAGATCCGGAGACGACATCGGCTGTGATCGGAGACCTCCACGTCCCGTACGGCGCTGTGGTGATGGTGCTGGGATTGCCGGCCCGCACGCCGTGGGAGGAAGACGAGGAAGACATGGCGCGGAAAGAGGGAGAGGAGATACGATAACGGCGCCAGGAAGGAGGCGAGAGGGGAATAACCCTAGCAAGCGGGGGGCGGTGGGAGTGGGAAATGGCAGTGAGGCAGCACCAACGGAAGGACGCGGCCGCCGTGGACGCCGGCATGCGTCCAGTGGTGATCGAAGGATACAAAACACCACACGCGGGTGCAAAACCTTCCGGATATGTTGTTTGGGTACGTTGATGACATGGATTTTTGGATTTTTCCCAAAAAAATATACAAAGGATTGCGCATGTATTTGTATTTTTTTTTTCCAAAATTAATATTTCACTGTTTAATTCGAATATGATTCTTAAAAAATTTGAATTTTCGATTAAAAAATAATAATAAGTCATTTAACAATCAGGTATACGATCTCATGTGTGCATGTATTTATGTGTTTGCCTTAAGATTTTTTTTTTTTTTTTTTTTTGTAAGCTTAAAGTAACAAATGAATTAAAAGACACTCTAACTATGAAAAAACAACAGATACAGAAAAGGAAGAGTCCAAAGCAAAATTTAACGATACAAAATAATATATTTAATATTAAAAGAATAATTATATTCTATTATGCTGTTAAATCTCGATGATTTCTCCTCTAATTTCGAAAAACACGATTTTTTGCTAAAATACAACCCCTGGATGTGTTTTGATGGATATTCTTGAATGTGTATACATGTCTGTATATTTCTAGTGGGTTAGTTTTAAATTGAAATAAACTAGTGAGAAGTAGTACATGAGAAGTATTTTATATTATTAGAAAAAAAAGTTAAAATTACTACAGATATTTCTCAACTTGATTTTAAGTGAATGACAATTAAGATTTAACTTAGGTCAGGGTAGATTTCAATACACGACGAAGGTTTGAAGAATAAAGAGTAAGGTGAAAGATAGCTATAATTTGAAGAATTTTGAAAAGGTTTTAGTTTGGATAATAATAAAAGAAAAGATTTAGAAGTTTGATATCAAAAATGTTAATTAATATATATTTGTTATTAAATAAATAGAAAAGGTAACTTTATTTTGCCAACTTCAACAGTTAAATTCATGTTGGAAAAATATTGAGGCATAAGTTTGAATCTTCCCTTATAATATATGTATATAAAAATTGTACTTTATTATAATTTTATAAAGTCTACTTGTAATAATTGATGTAATTATTCTTTATTAAATCCTAGGATCAAAATGTGAATTCTCAAGACAATCTCATTCCAATATATGCCTTTCTTACCAAGATTAGCTTGTTAAGTTCAAAGAAAATGATTGTGATTCATTCAAGTATTTTTTTAATTTACTTAAAATCATTATAATTCACTAGTCATCTTTTCTGATAAAGTTATTCAATCCTAACACAAGTGATGGGCCTTCATTATTTGAACTCCACCTGTTTAGAAATGGTGGTGTGAGCCCAATCAAGCATTTATTCTCTTAATGATGATCATCATTTCAAAAATATACCAAGAAAGATCCATTTTTGTGGATGCCTACAAATTAGCTTTTGGGATTTATGACTTAAATTTTAAAAAAATCCTCCAAGTACTAAAGGTAAGACTAATGGTGCACTTGGTTTGACATCTTTTCAGCAACATTTTGAACAAGATGCATTTTTTGTGCATCCTTTTTTAGTCAACACTTTTGAACGTTTTAGATAAATTAATGGTGGTGCTTGGTTAGAGTTTTTTATTATAATATAATTCAGATAAATATAACATAATATAAATATGAATAATATATTTATATTTATTATAATATAAAAATATTATATGTGGTATAGGGTCTATTTGTGCCCATATAAAGAAAATGAATAAAAGTTTCAAAATATTTGAAAAAGTCAATGAATAATAGTTTACCTTAAAATATAATAAAACATTAGAATCATTAAAAACTATAGTTAGAGTTAAAGATGGAGGTTTAGCTAAATGTTTATGACTCAATTGTAAGATAACATTAAGTATCTCGTTAAAATATGTACTAATTATTCAAGTAGAATAATAAAACACTCTTTGATTACTTCATATCTTTTGTCTTGGCCAATTGTCATAAAAAAAATTTACAATTTTTCTTTTATTATAATACTTCTTGTAATCCTTTCATTTTTCGATAAATTTTAAAATTTCATGTATACATGTCAACTCATTTTATAGAATTTTTGATAATTATATATTTGATTTGATAAATAATGATCTAACAATCTTCTAACATAATTTTGTTTTTCTTTACTATAAATTCAATGTATTGTAATGGAACTATTACTTTGATGTAATAACAATTCCTAAAAGCACATTGAACATGACCATGAGTATTATTTTCTTTCTTCTAATTTTTTTCTCTTCCTCTTTCATAAGCAACATCAGATTCTTCGTACCTTCAAAAAAAAAAAAAAAAAAAAAGTAGTCCATGTACAAAGAAAATGAGTAATATTAAAATGTAGTGATGGTCATCACAACATTGTAACGTTCATTTCTAAACATGAGTTCATAACATATGACATATGAAACAAATATAACATTAACTAGAACATTGTCAATTAAAGTCCCCAATACAACACGAAGATCTAACTAAACATTGGTTTTAATGTCTCCCAATTATCATTATTGACATCAATACCTGCATCTTCTTTCTCTGCTTGCCTACATTCCTGAAGTGTCTTATTGTAATTTTCTATTGTCATGCTACCTTCAACGAGTACTATAAGTTGATCATAAATGTTTTATAATTTTCTTTCACAGTGCACATGGTTATGGATGAATCTATAAAAAAAAAGTGAACTACATAAATAACATTTCAATAAACTCATTTCTTTGTATTACATATGTGTAATAAAAGTTGACCTTATAAATTCCTTCTAAATCTTGAAGTCGTATGACAACGGACGTAATTCCATTCTTATCTATTTTAATTACATTTTCATAACTACTAATATTTCTCCTTATCATTTGTTTATGACAAAATTCTATGTTTTTCCTCTGATATTTTTATCGTGCATTTTTGCATTACCTTCATTAGCTACGTTACAAAGCAGGACTAATATAATTTCATCAGCTCTCACACATTCTATATGGTACAATACATATACAAACAAAAAGATGATAATTCACCTTTTTAGGTCTGTTTATGCATCCAAAAAGAGATAGAAATTAATAAAAAAGAAAGTATCAGAAATTAATGAAAAAGAAAATTACAAAAAATTATTAGAAAATATAATATTTGTGTATTGACAAGAAAGTGACAGAAAGATTTAAAAAGTAACAGAAAATGAAAAAATAATAAAATATAAATGAATAACATAAAAATATTTTAAAACATCTCAAGTTTATGAAAAAATTAAGATTTTTTTCATTCTTTATAAAAATACATTAGACATTACGAGGTTAATATAAATTGAACATATTGTAAAAAATTATTATTATTATAATTATTATTATTAATTTATCTTTTTTTTAACATATAAATTTAATAAATTACATTTCCTTCTCTCTTTTTTCCTCTTCTTCCTTTTTCTCCTTACTTTTTATCACTTTCAGATCCTCTAGCTTGAGAAAGAGAATGATTTTGTTTCTTCTTATAAAATTTTTTTTGGAAATTAATGGACACTTTTTGTTAGGCATAATTATACTATATTTTTTTCGTTACTTTTCTTCACTTTCCTTTTTGTCATTTTCCCTCACTTTTCCTTGTGTATAAACTCCCCTTAAGTATAGGAATATGATGTAAAGCATGATTTCTTTTTGAATCAACGATGTATAGTCAAAACAAATAATATGATATCAACAATGTATAACTGCACAGACCCTTGGTTCATCATCTCCATCATATAAAGTAAAATATACTAACACCCCAAAATTTAATGATAACTAAAGAAAATGAATCCCCAAGTAGAACTACAAAAGGTAGTTCTGCTTTCTAGCTTAAATGTACCAAAATCTTAAACCTTTTTCTCTTTGTAATTTTATCTTATTTTTAACAAGGCTAAATTCATAATCATATATTTAAATAAAAATATATATATGTAGATCATGCTTTACAGATGTGATTGAAACAAATATAGATGTTACACATATATGAAACAGATCATGAAACAAGTAAGAAATTGTCATAAAACACTTTCATACATGAAACAACTAATTTCATACACTTTACTCTTTCATATATGAAACAAATCATGAAACAACTAACTTCACAAACAATTCAAGTACTCTTTCATATATAAGAAACAATAAATTCACAAACAGTACTATTTGAGAAATAAGAATTGTTGCAGAAAGTAAACACTACCAATGACGAGGACTTCTCTATTTCTAAAAATTTCTAATCCCAACGAACGATAATCACTCCCAATGCAGTAAGTGTTCTATTCTTGACAATGAGAACTCAAATCCTTTTGGCAAAATGAGCTTAAACCAAACTTCCTTTCTAAGTTAGAAGACTTATATTCTAATCTGAATTGTTTCCCTTATGAAAAATCTAATGATTCTCATCATACTCAACACATGGAATCTTTCAATAATTTTATTTTAAATCATCTAAATTTCTCCCTGAATAATTTCTAATGCACTTAGATAAATTTTCAAACAAATGAAATTCAAATTATATTAAATTACTTGTTCTTGGCAATTGGGAAGTGTCCTGTTCTAGAGCAACTTACTCTGGTAAGACCACAACTACATCCTTGTAATTCTTGATTCTAAGCGAAAGAATTGGACACCAGTTCCCTTCAAATTTTATAAGTCTTGATGACTTTAGGAAGGATTTTAATGTTTAATTAAGCAGTTTTAGTTACATAAACCTTGTTTGGATAATCCTGTAAACCTTGTTTCTTGAGCAGCCAAAAAACAATCTTGAAGAACTCCTCTACCTTTAAAGAAAGTACTTAGAGTATTTGGCATGAAATTATTTAAGGCAGAACTAAGTTTAAATGTTAGACATGCAGAAATGATTTTAGCAGAAGTATTAATAACACTAATGGGTCTGTACTCTGACTTGATTAGCCCTATTCTTTTTTGGTATAAGTGCAATGAAGGTATTATTTATGGGTTTAAGAGGGCTGATGTCATTAGTATTATAGAAGAGACTAAATGGTACGGGCATCTGAATCTCAAAACCAATAAAACAAATGCATTATGCATGCTCAAGGCCCTCAAGCTCTACGTATATATGGACTAGCTTGTATTGATGAATTGCCATTCCCATCAGATCATGGCATAGATGAGGAAGAAGATATGAATGTTATGCAACATGCATGACGACTTTGATTGATGATTATGAGATATATTTTGACCTATTTGTTACCTCAATGTACTAGAAGAGTGGGCACTTCATCCTATTTGTTATGTACTAATATTTGAGTTTGAAACTTTGGGCATTGATCTCATGACTTCTATTTTGTTTTCATATATTTAGAACACGTTTGTGATTTGAAAATTACATTCATGTAATGGACTAGACATTTAGCTTTTGCTTTTATATATATTTAGTTCAAAATTTAATAATGGTTTTTTTTAAAAAATTTTATGAATGTTTATTTGGTGATTTACAATGTTTAAGCTTATCTTGTATTTATTTAGAAATTTAAGAATGGTTTTATAGTTTTTAAGCTTATCTTTTGTTTTTTTTTATTACGCACCCATTTAAACCTGTGTTTTAATTACACATGTAAAGATACAATTGATGAACTTTGTAGATCACCATTCATTATCTACCATCAAACACAAATGCAACATTTTCTATCTGATGTTGGCATCCACATATAAATATAAATTGTTGCCAACAAAGGTCAATAATTGATGACTAGTGACAGAATGATTGTCATGGGATGATAGAGACAATCATCAGGCAAAGAAAGGATCAAAGTGGAAAAGAATTTTAATGGACTAATGTAATGATATTTTAGAAAGAATAATCATAAAGAGGTGGTCCTCTCACATGTGAGTGCATCCCATGAAACACATGGGAGGGAGGGTCCACTCATGAGGGAGGGCCACTATCAAGTGTGGTTAATCAAATTCCTACAAAGATGTTGGAACAATCAAAATCTGAAATTGAAATTAAGGGATTTAAAAGGTAAAGGATTATAATATTAAAGTAGAATTTGAAAAAAAATTGAGGGTATCAATATTTTAATTATTTGAAATAATAAACCTTAAAATTTAGCGCTAAGTGAGGTTGAACCTTTGCCTTATGGGAAAGAATTCTGTTAGGTTAAAGCTCCCACAAGGAAACTTTAAAGGGAAATAAAATTAAAATGAGTAGCATGCGTCGTGAGGTTAGTACATCTTTTTAAACATTGAAAAGTATATGAACCTCTAGAGTCTATTTGTGACACTCAGAAAGTTAGAAAATGAAAAGTCAAAAAAATTATAATTAGAAAGTCAAAAAGTAAAATTTAAATGTTTTTCTTAAATTACTTATAATACATATTTTAAATAATAAAATAAATTATTTAGTTCTATATAATTTTATTATTGCTCATATAATTTCTTATTTTTAATCACATAATTTTCATTTTCTACTTTTTCTTGCACCAACTTATACTCTATACTTTCGTTTATGTGATAAAAAAATACCATAGAAATAACAATTATCGTGACATTGTCTTTAATTATTTAATAATCATACAATAAAGTTATATCTTCTATCATTACAAATATTCTATGATAAACTCTTAAATAAAAAAAATACAAAATATAGTTTATGATTTAATAATGATGATTATACCACATACATTGGGATATTGTTGTACACATTTAATATGCTATTGTTTTTCTTTATTCTTGACTACTACTATCAATATATAGCTCATCATCTTTAAAATGTGTTGGAAATTCCATTTCTTGATTGTAGTCTTCAATTTCTTCTACTTTATCTTCAAGATCTTCAAGTAAGTTTGTTTTATCTACCTTATGAATAAAATTATGAAAAAGGAAATATGCTTGAACAATCTTAACTTGTGTCTTATAAGAAAATGACATATAATCTCGTAAAATCGAGAATCAATATTTCATCACTTCAAATGTGTATTCTATGACTGTCTGTAATTGTGAATGTCTGTAATTAAAATTTTTAATTGCATTACTTGGAAGTGAATTAATAGCATAATCATTTAAGTAATAACAAATACCTTGAAATAGAGTAAAAAATTCTAGTCGATTTAGATAACCAACATCAACCAAATAAAATTTTCCTACAAATAAGATTTAAATCAAAGTTATCAAAAATCATTCTTATCTAATTTAACTGTGACATGTAAGAATAATGACATTATATTTGTTAAAAATAATACTTGATGGAACTTATATCTCTTCTAATATTTGTTATATTCTTATCTAATATCTCTTCTATTGTAACATATCTACCATTAAACACAATTCTTTTATTTCTTAACAAAGTTGATAATTTGATGAAAACATCCTGACTCATTCGATATATTTTTCTGTAGTTGTAAACTTAATTAGGTAATAATAACTCTAACAATCTCATTATATACTCTACACTTTTCTTACTATAAATTCTTTCAATATTTCTTAAAATACTACTTGAATATGTTGTCAAAGAAAGTAGTAAAATAGTCATTGTCATGACAACAACATTTGTGATCATTTCATCTTCCTCCTCTTCCTCTTCCTCTTTCAATAGCATCTTCCAATGTTGTAAATTGGAGGATGAAGACATGCTTGAAATGTTCTAATCCCTATATGATAAACATCAAGTATAAGTATTATGTAAAGATAAATTTCAATAAAAAGTGTTTTTCATAATAATAGCATTCATCATAAAAAAAGTTTCACATGTTTATAACAAAATAATATTCATCATTACACAACATTTAACAAAACAATACAATAACATCTATATTCAAAATAAAAAATTCATTATACATCACCATAATTTATATTTTAACCATTCAACTTTCATCTCTTCTCTCGTACATAGAAATTGATGTATATTATTTCTATCCTTTAAAATCTCTAAGACTTTGAATCTCTCCTCTATATTAATTTCTAAAATAAATAGAAGTTCATTCATCACAACCTCCATTTATTGTCTATCTAATTCCATTCTACATGTTTCAAGTGCTAATGTCTCTCATAATTGCATTTTGTTCTCCTCTTTGATTTATTTTCTTAGCAAAATATTTAAGTGTTCCTACAACTTTTTCTACAACATTACACAAATGCATGTGATTCTGTATGTAGTCTTGGATGCTTTTTTTGCTTAGGAAACTCACGACTTGTATTGACATCCATTAATAAAGATTGATCAAGAGGTTCCTATGTGGAAAATTAGATGTCTTCATTCATATAATTCCTAGAAGAAGCTGTTGAGCTATATTTTTAGCTCAAGCTTTACTGCAAGTGCACAGTTCTTTTGGTGTATATGGCAAATACAAGTCATTCTTCCACAAGGATTGTGTTTATGACTTAATCAACTATTACTCAACTTGTTCTTCAAGCTCTTAGGTATACTTCAGTAAATTAATGACATGTGAATGTATAATAATTAAAATTAACACAAGCTCACAAATCATGCAGTTTCAAGGCAATGTGTAGTGGAAAATGGTGATGTGAATCAATTTCTTTACTTGTAAATCTATCAACCCATTCAATTATAACATGCACACAAATTCCACGTGATTTCAGAAGTTATATCAATGCATCAATATTGAGGAAAGAAAAATAAAATACGAAGATTCAATAGGCTATGCTACTCTATTCTAATTTATACTAAATGCATGCAATTATGCTATTTGCTAATCTAACCAAACTATACTATACTACTTGCATTAGAAATTCTTTTTGGAGATTGATTTGGACAAAATGTGATCAATATAAGATATAACAAATTCAGCTAACTACTGAAATTAAAATTAACAACTAAGGTAAATGAGAGGTTCTTCATTAAGAAGAAATTCAACACAATATACTTCCAAGTTCTTATACTCCTCTTCTTCTCCTTGAATCAACACTTCACATTCATATGTGCAAGTATACCATACATAGGTGTCGACCACTCTTGTGAAAGCCTTATATATGGTCCCAACAAATCAAGTGAATGTAAACTGAAATTAAGAGAACAATGCAGTAATTAAACTTAAACACACATTTAATCCTACTAAGACATCATAAACAAGAAGTGTATCTCTACCAAACTCTTCTAGCTTTCCTCTACTACTAGAAAACAAACTTTCCAAGGGATGTCACTACCTTGGTGAGCTTTGAAAATCTGTAATAGAGGAACTTGCACAATGGAGCTTTACTAGGGAGCTTGGGAAGAGCTTTCACTCCCTTAAGGATGCTCGGATGCTCAGCCGCGTCTCTCCTCTCACGTGCGTCGTCCTTCCGGCTACCGAACTCTCGGTCGCGTATTTTATTTTTCGGTCACGTCTCTCCTCTCGCGTTTATTTCTTCCGGCTTTAAATAATTCTCTCCACCAGGCAAATGAATTCTCATGTGCGTTGTCTCCCACGCGTACGTCTTCCACGCATGCTTTTCTCGCCCGATTCCACCAACTTCCAACATCGAGTGTATCACCCTCCAATGAGAATCCATAGATCTAAGGGAGCCAATGAGGTGTTAGCATGTCCACTTCTTTAAAATTTAGTCCACCAACTTTGATTATTTATATCTTCTTTTTGTCTTTTGCAATAAGCTCCTTCCACATGTGTGTTACCTATAATTAATGGAAATTGAACTCCAAGAGATGTTAGCCAACATAGGATAGGACATTTAAAATAAAATCAATGAGTTATATGTAAAATTATATCTAATGGGGATGCACTTGTTAATTAAATTTCTATATTGCACTATATTTCAAGACTTATATTACCCATAATTAATATCATTTATCCACCATAGATAGATAATATCATGCAAAATTACTTATAAAATTCATTAAAAATGGGCAAAATTAAAGTTTGAACAGAAGCATTCATACGATTCTCATAAGAAGCATTCATATGATTCTTAGAAGAAGCATCATGTATAGGTTCATTTGAATGGATAACATCTCTTACTAATGCTATATTCGTTAGAAAAAGTATTTCAAGTTGAGGGTAAATAGAACATGTTTTTCCCCTACATGAATTACACTCTAAATGTCCCTAACCAAAAAAAAAAAAAACGATTATTATTATATGTATTGAGAAATAAATAAAATGATGTAAATTTTGTTAGAACCCTTGTATTTTGATGATGTAAAAACTTACGTAAGGAAACAAATTGTATTTCACAGGTGTCACAAGATAGTTCAGCATACTGAATATCAGAAGGCAGATAAACAGATACAAGTAAGTCAGAAATTGCTGCTATAGAAATACAAGAACCTTAGATAGTTACAACACAGGTTAAAGCTGTTGTATCCAAAAGAAGAAGAAAATCGAAAGGATAAATGATTAAGTTTCCGAAAAACCATTTAAAAGCAGCAGCAATATCTTCGGATAGTAAGAAGGATAACTATCCAAAAATAAAAGGGTCATTCAGAAAGTTAATAAGATAATTATTTTAGAAAATCGAAGAGTTAAGGAACAAACTATCCGAAAGACCAAGGAAATTGGAAAGTTAGGAGATTTAACCATCAGAGAACTTAAGTCATCATATTATGCACGTGCAGAAATAAGAAACACGTGTTGAGTAGTCAAAAGCCTCAAAGTATAACTATTTGAGTTTTTCGAATAGTTATGGTATAACTATTTGAGTTTTTCAAAGAGTTACAAGCTAACTATCCGAAACTAAGATGTCTCACGTGAAGAACTTAAAGGATCACATGACAAGTATAACTGTTCGAGTTTTTCGAAGAGATACAAAATAATTGCTCGAGTTTTTCGGAATGTTATAAATCTAACTATTCGAAAATCAAATGAAATCGAAAGGGTGTATAAAGAATAATATGCAAAACGATAACTTACCCTTTATAGGCCTAACTATACAATAAGTACAACAAGACAAATAATGTTGGAAGAAATACAATCATTATACCTCTTGGTATAAATATGATCAGTAAAAGGAAGATAAAAAGAACCATAATCATATATTAAGAGCTACTCAAAAATTCCAAAAAGATACTCAATTTGCAAATACAGAAGTGATACATGCTTAAACATACTGAAGCACAAAAGCTCCCTACGCTCAAGTTTTGATTCAAAGCCTAAAGCTGTTGGTTCGTGAGTTTGTACCTGAAAACTCACTGTTGGTTAAAAGCTTGGACCTGAAAGCTCGAGAAAAGATAGTTGCTAAGCTTTTACCTAAAAGCTCAAGTGTTGGTTCTTGCTTCAACTTGAAAGCAAGTGTTGTAAGTATTTAAATACTTAGTGAAACCCAAGTGAATCTTAAGGGTAGACTAACAAGATTGGTGAATCACTTAAAAATCTCTGTGTCTAAATTTTATTATTGTTTTGCATGCTTATTTAATACTTGAACTCGCAAATAAAATAAATCAACCATTTTAATTTAAAAAGAAGTTAAAATTACACATACACGTCATTCACCCACTCTCTAGTGAGCCATACAATCCTAACAAATTTAACTTAATAAATTCTTTCCATACTTTCTTTAGAATATTTGTATGACCATTGTCATAATCTTACCTCCATTCACTTTGATTTGATATTAAAGTGTAGTTCTTGTACATGACTCACTAGATCTTGATTTAGTTATCAACATTTTTCTTCTCAATACTAAATCACATTTCCTCATTGTATCTTTTAATTACTTTCTTCCACGTCTCTAGTTTAACTTTTCCATCATGAATCTTTACGTTCCCTTCATTCAAAAACTCACATAATTTGTTTAAAAATATTTCATCATTCTGACTATTCCAACTAACATAGCTTCGTTCAAGTTTCTTGTTGGTAGCAAAATTTTCAATAACTACTTTACTAAAAACATTTAAGTTAAAGTAATTGAGACAATTAAATAATAATTCATAAAACATATGACAAAGATTCAATAAAATCAAATGCCCAAAATAATGAAGATTCCCTAAAGTACGTATAATCACATCTAAATATGGTAATCAATGCCCAAAATAATGAAATAAACATGTTTGTCATGCTTTAGGGAATTTATTTTTAAACAATACTTTGAAGTTTAAATATATGTTGCTTATAATTATGTACTACCTTAGCAGCTAAATATTTGAACTTCTATAATTACTCTCTTTTTTCCTTCTACATCTCATT
This sequence comes from Cymodocea nodosa, assembly GCA_036874045.1. NCBI lineage: Eukaryota > Viridiplantae > Streptophyta > Magnoliopsida > Alismatales > Cymodoceaceae > Cymodocea > Cymodocea nodosa. Next base: position 18,393,699 of record CM072339.1, on the reverse strand, counting down.
AGATTTCACGATTTATCAATTTTATGTTAAAATTAATGAATGCCAACATCAAAGCCCAAAATATTTAAATTACAATGGATAGAATCGACATTATTGTTGAGGAAGATGTTATTAATATCGGTAATGAAATTTGACAAAGATCTAAAAGAAGAAGGGGTTCTAAAATGTCTGTTAGATTGATGAACACTAATAACAATAACAAGATTTAATTTAAGATTTTTAACAAGAATAAACGAGGGTAGGTAAATTTCATCTTATGATTATGGCACCAAATATTGTCCTAAAAAAGAATAGTTTAGCATTAACTATTGAGTATTAAATCAAAAATAAACTAGCATACAGAAAAAGTTAGTCTACTGAAATCTGATATTGATTCATAATCTGAATTAATCTACTGTTGAGTATTAACTGTTTAAAAGAACAAAAATTTGAAAAAATAGGAAAGATATTAGAAATAATATTCCAGGTAGGAGAGGTATTAAACACGTTTTAGTTTAGAAGTTAGCAGACTTCTCTATTGCCAAAAATTTTGCTTTAAGGATCTTCCACTAAAGTGGATGAGACTTGCTATCAAGAAGATGTCATATAAACTTACTCTTAAAATCAAGGCCACTGAATTATTTATGTCTACATATAATCTTCTAGTTTATAAGGGGACACTTGGGATTAGCATTTTGAATAGACTCCTAAAGGAAATTGTTTTTTATTCTATCTATAGCCTGTGACACTTTGGCAAGAAGGTATAGAATAAAAAGAAAGAGGAAACGGAGGCAAAAACAGCATTAACAAAAAACAATCTACCACCAAAGTAAAGAAATTTACTCTTTCAACCATCAAGTTTGGAAGTAAATTTATCTAAGATATTGGACCAATCTCTAAAGGAAGTTTTTCATAATGTAAACGAAGGCCTAAGTAAATAATGGGAAGATTATGTTCTTGACAATCAAATAGTCGATAAAAATGAGTTTTCTACTCATTAGAAATATTAAAACCGAAAATAGAGAATTTACAAAAATTAATTTTGTCTAGAGAGAGCTTGAAAGAGGCAAAGAATCCTTTTGAGATTAATTAAATTGGAATTTGAAGCATGAAGAAAAATGACGATGTCATTAGCATATAGAATATTAAGAACATGAGATTCCCCATTTCACAAACAAATACCTTGAATAATATTATTATCTACAATAAGATTCAACATTTTATCTAAGTGAGAGACAATAAGAAGCAGTAATGAAGATGAGGGGTCACACTGCCTAATTCCATTAGAGGAGAAAAAGAAAAGGTCTTGAGGAGACCCATTGATAAGGAGAGAGTATTCTGCTAAAGGGATATCTTCATTCAACTGATCCACTTAAAATCAAAGTCTGACCCAATTAAACAATCAAAGAGAAAAAAGATCAATTGACTTTATTAAATATTTTTTCAAAGTTAATTTTAACTAGAAGACTTTAAATCTTTTTTTATGCAAATAATGAGTTATTTCTTAAACGACAAGGAAACAATCATGAAGGTTTCTACCGTTTATAAATGTACATTGAAAAGAATGATAGTATTATTCAAAATGGACTCTAATCTTATGGCAAGACATTTGAAAATTTATTTTTAATTTTTTAATTTCTTAAATTTTAGGATCGTGTCACCTAAAACAAATTCAACTTTCTTTTTAAGGTGAGCTACAAATGAAAATTTGATTTGAAGATAATCGAATGCGTTTATCTAATTTTAGACAGAACAATCCCTCTTAGTTAGATCGCAATTCACATCTCACCAACACAACACATGCAATCAAGGAGCTCTTAAAGACCATGGCTTTTCAAATTGACAACTTACCACGTTGTAGTTATTGTTAGTGGCTAATTTCTTCTTAATGGAAGCAATATTCATTCACAATGACTTTTTATAATGATACTACTTTTGTATAATCTCCGTTGCTAATTTTACTCATGTTGTTTTTATGCCCCACGCAGAATAGAATATTAGTTGTATGTTGTGAATCAGTTCAGTCAATGGAATAGTGACTCTTCCAACAAATTCACTTGCTTGTCCTATTTTTCAGACATACTTGTAAGGCTTACACATGTGCTTGTTTTTGGGTTGATTCGAATGCATCTGTATAACTAGCAAAATCAAGATTACATTCATGCCGTATTCGTGTCACAAAAACCCATTATTCAAGTCACAAGCACGTTCAATCTAGGACAAATTATCTCAATCTTTTAGATCACAAATTCTTAAAACCAAGTTACAAGTTCTTTGTCAACCATTTAGTTAATGTAACATACCAACTTACAAAGGAATAGAGAGATCAAGTCACAAATTTTTGACCTAAGACTAATAATACCAGGCAACAATCAAAGTTCAGAAACAAAAATGATCTATTTTAAAGTTCACAATACTAAAGTAAGAATCAACCAATATTCAAGATACCGTCAAGAAATTTACTCAAAAACAGTTAACCTAAAATCATTACTATGGAGGAAAAGATTTTTAAACAATTCCAACAATATACAACATTCTGCACCAAGAGGATACAGGATTCGTAATCATACAAATACTAAACTACACAGCCTTTTCTTGAAATATGGTATGTAGGTTGAGATTGATCTCTAGTTCCTACCAAATCTAAGTTAGTATCTTGTTGAACAGAACAAAAAAGCAACATTTCAACATTTTATGAATTCAAGTGTAAAGATATTGTTATTTATTTTGAAGTGCGCCCAAGTCTGTCCAGGACACTTTTCTTGGGGTAGGGCAACCAGCTCGATAGTTGAGTATCATGATTTCATAATCATAACTTAGTTCCATAATCTTCAGAAAATTGAACTCTTTTGCCCTCCACTGAGTGATTTGCATCATTAACTCAAGAACAAAGGACAACTCGACATTCTAAGACTACTATGGATAAAGAGGAAAACGAGTGCATACAGCCCTTCTTGTTGGTTTATTTCGAATTTTAATGACTGAGAAGCATTCTCATCAATAATTAACTCCTTGCAGCCGGGAAGAACTAAACCATCAGACTCGGATGCTCTAAACAAGTTACATACCGTCCTCTGAACTCAATCAAAGTTGACGATTTTGATGGGACAAATCTCATCTGCTACTTTGATATTCCCCAACACCCGAGCGAAAAACATCATCTGCTGCTCTAGTGTGAACTTTATGTTCTCAGCCTGCACAGGGAAAACTCTCATGCTGCCATGACATATGGGCCAACATCACATGTCAAGAAGTGAAAGGGGCATACCTTCCTGAACCCATGTTGTTCTCCTTCGTACTCAACCAAGGCAACTGGTATGCCTTTGTTCTTCAGTGCCTGGTATATTTTGCGTGCCTGAACTGGTGGCACTACCTGAATTAAGCCAAGAATGCAATTATATGCTTGCAAAAAATTCCTTGATATTTTATAGAAATCTGGAATCCAGAAAGACTACAAAAGTTCATATACAAGAGCGATTATCAATGGAGCGTCAACAAATTCCAAAGTTCCAACTTGTTGCATGAGTGAAGACAAGAATTCCTAAAATTAGAATTAGTGGCATTGTAACGTATGGTGCCGAGGTACGGACATGATGTGAGTATTCACACAGGTATTTTATGGATACCTAAATTTTCAAACTAAAAAACATAAATATAGATTTGAGTATTACTTCTAAAGACACGAATATGCATCATGGACACATATATGGCTCATTTTAATTGTGTATTGGTTATGAGATTTTTTGTAAATAATTAACAATAAAAAAAGCAATAATGTTGATACAAGTACAACATACATCAAATGTTATTAGTAAACAACATTCATGATTCATCACAACATAATAATTGGATATTTAATCAAAATCATAACAAACAATTGATATAGGTCAAAAAATGCAACAATGATACAAATCATAACTAATACAAGGAAATATCAATCTGATACAGGTACAGCAAGCATGTATTAGGGTATCATAATCAATATTTAATAAAATTTAGAGATAAAGTACTAGTAAGAATCAATTAATATAACTTTTATTCTATTTTTAATAATTTTTTAAATTTATCCCTTATAATATTACCACTCATCAACTCAATCATTCGCATTTCTGCAACACTAATTTTTTTAATGTTAACATTATAGCATAGCACTCTAAATCATAAGATATAACCAACTAAATAACAATTTTATAGAATTTTCTTTTAATTTTAAATATATTCTCCAATCATTTAATACTCCAAAAGTATTTCTCCACCAGCACCATCAATTCATTAGAGAAAAAAAGAAGCAAATCTAATGTAAAAGGCTTCCGCTAAAATGAGGTTTCCATTAAGGAGGGTTCATCTGTACTCAACCTATCTACAAAATTGAAGTTGTTTCCTAAATGTTTCATAAATGATCTCTATCGTAATGGAGCAACATTACCATTGCATCAAAGTTCACCCTCTAATTTATGCACTTTATCTCCATTAATTTTGTAGAAATGTGAAAACAACCAACTTAAAATAATTGGTTATCAATGAAGAGATCATTTCTCCTTGTATATGTGCAAGACTACTTTCATTTCTCAATGTAGAACTATTCTAACAATCTCCCTCTCTTGTGATCTTTCTTAAGATCCCACAAGCACTTTTATTTTTAAATTAGGTGGATGAGGAGGATGGTTTTTAATAGGTAAAAGTACAGAAAGAAGAAGAGGATGACAAGAGGGAAATCCAGTGAGAGAGGGGAAATTCCTATAATTAGTTAGCAAGTTGCATTATTAGGAGCAATTGGATCACATAAGAAACAATAGCTTTTAAAGGTACGGTATGACTGCATAACATCTGGAGTTCAAGGTACTACTAGTTTGTGGTTTTATGATTAAGGTACTGCTATATGAAATTCAGTAATCTAAGGAATTTTTATTTTGTTGATGATATCTAAACACTTAGGATAAATTATCCAATGCACGATGGATAGAATCCCAATAAATAAAGCAAGATATGATGCAAAACAGGGAGTTCCCAATATGAATACAGAGAACCGTATAAACCTTATCTTCTAGTCCTTGAAACAGAATCACAGGACATGAGAACTTGTCAACATGGTTCAAAGATGACCTTTCAAAAAATGCATTCTCATCTCCTGTAACCAAGAAATAAAATAACAAAATGTGAACACCAAATTTGTAAAGGTGGTCTACTAGAAAATAAATTATGACTCATTCAACGAAAATGCTAAAAGGACTCACCAACAAGGTTTTCAAAATAACGAGACTCAAATTTGTGAGTTTCAGCTTTCAACAAAGATAAATCAGCAACCTGGTCTTTAAGCAAATAAAGCCAATAAAATATTGCAATTGCTAGATGTTCTGAAAGACGAGTTGCATTCTCAAGGGAGTAAAGCAGAGGAACGTTTTTCCCAAAGGTGTCGGTTAACATGCTCTACTTAAATTTGAAGTCGCATGAAACAAATAATGTACATGAGCACTTACACCGTACAGGGAAGAACCAGCATTGAATGTGTTTCTGAATGCAAGAGAAGCTAAAGTTGTATACCCACCAGCAGACCCGCCAGTAATGCAGAGTCTACTTCCATCTACTTTTCCACTTTCAACCTTAAACATGAAATGATATTCACTGACATATTATTTTTGAAAGATGTTTTTTGATTGTTGTTACGATTCTTACTAGAAACTTGGCACAACTACAACAGTCATCAACATCAGTTATACCCCAACGTCCAAGAAGTCGTTCACGATATGCTCTGCCATAACCTAAAGAAGAGGACCATTTCAATTTCATGTTCTAGAAGTCTCCAAAATTATAATTCAATAAATTCACTCCCCAAATTTATTAAAATTCACTTCAAAGCAATTTTTGCTGATAACAATAATATATTGCTCACTTAATAATATATCGAGTAAATACTATTTTAGGGTTGTAGTGTGTGTAATAATATATGTCAATTCATTGCTTCTTAACTATCTAAAATATAGAAAACAATTCTATAACCAAGAAGCAGATGCAATCACGTGAAATTTAAGGTAGTGGCCACCTGTGCTTCCCCCATAGTTCACATCAGCAAATGCCCATCCTCGACTGGTCCAATACTGAACACTGAGATCCAAAATTCCACGTGATTCACCAGTAGGACCTCCTATTAAAATAACAAAATTATCTTGATGCCGCTAAAAAGTATTCCGATATTTAGCACTGCGTTGAAAGATGATGTTGATAAAGCCTATTAAATAACAATATTAATGGGAGTATTTTATACCATGGCAATTCACTAACAAAGGTGGCTTTTCAGTAGTTCTTCCTTGAAATTCTTTATTTGATGGTGGATAAAAATATGCATAAGCCTTTTCTCCAGGGACCTCCGTAGGAAACTCAATAACCTCCGGCGTGCTAAAATATGACTGATACTTCTTGCAGTCTAAAGGAATCCATACAATTGAAGAGTCAATAGCTTTGGTTTGGCTTGGATCTAAAGTCACCTGATAACAAGCATATAGTAAAACAGAATCTGTGAATGACGACACTTAAATAGTAAAACAGAATGTGTCAATGACAATACATTCACTCTCTGCCAATATGGATTTTTAGAAGAAACCAAATCTACCTTTGCTATAGATGATGGATAAATCGCAGATGCACATTCCATGTATAGGCACTGATTCCCTGAAACCTACAAACACAAGAAGGCAGTAGATACGTATGTAGAATAGAGGTAACGATCTAGATACAACAATCAACATCTTAATCTCACCATGGGATTGGCCACACGAATCTTTTCTTCCCTTAATTTATCCATCACTGAATCTTATGATATATTATGTAATTTAAGTTATTTTTTCACTATTTGTAAGCAAGTGATTTTCGGTAATCCCCAACCTCTTAGATTCACCTCAATTAATTAATTCTTATTTCATTATAGATACATCTATAGACCTTTGACGGAAATAACAAAATCATCTAAAGATTATTCCCTTATTTTATCCTCAATAAGTGCAGCTCCTATCCTATTTCATATAAAATCATTTTTAGCCCATCTCTTATACTATTACCGTTCACTCACCCCAACAATCTCATTTCTATAACATTAATTCTTTTGTACGTGTTCATGTTTAACAACTGAACACTTTGTTTCATACAGTATAGTTGTGCAAATAGAAGTTCTATAAATTTTTCTTTTATTTTGAGAATACTCTTATTACATAATAATCTCAACGCATTTTTTCACTTTTGCTTTTAGGAATACCTTTCAATTACTTGCTTAAATAAATAAATAGCTTTTATTGTGGATTTACTTCATATAAATCTAAATTGATTTTTAGTGATTGTGGTTATGTCTTATTCTTTATAAATTATTACTTGCAAGTTATCAAAAAAATTGATAATCATTTATATGTCATTAAAAAAATCCATATTTATTTGCATGCCATTAAAAATTTGAGTCTTATTAAAATATCCTCACATTCAGGATTCATTAGAAAATGAATATAGCATCTATTAAATATTTGTTAATTTACAAACTATAGTTAGTTAATTATGGTTAATGTATCAAGATGCATATGAAAGTAAAATAGAGATTTTTTAAATGGTATTCAAGTAAATATGAATTTTTGAATAGCATACAGGTACTTACTAAATTTTTTGATGGAATGTAGTAAAAAAATCCTATTCTTTTTCAATAAATTTTGACATAGTTATATTATATGACTCGTTCAGTTAATCCTCAACATTTATTATAATTTCAGATTTCATTATTATTTTTAAATATAGGCATCAAAATACTCTTGCTCCATTCATTTTGCATTTTCTTATTCTTTAAAATTACATGAAAAAATTTATTTAACCACATAATCCATACTTCATCCATGCATCTTCAAGTCTCAATAAAAATACCATAAGTCCTATAGCTTTTTCACATTTCATTTGTTTAATATCTTCCTTTATTTAACTCAAAATTCCAGTTATTCTAAAATAGCTATAGTTTTTATTATTAACGTGACTACCCAAACTTTGCAATTTATAATTTTCTATGTTAGCATTATTAAAAAGCTAATCCAAGTATCCATATCATTGGTCTTAAATTTCATTATTTTTTACTGAGACTTATTGTTAATTACTGAGGCAGTAATCTAAAATATGCAAAGAATATTTACAACTAGAAAGTTGAATAGAAATAAAAACAAGAACATACAACATTACTGAATTCAGTGAAAGGAATATTTAGGAAGGAGAAAGAGCTATCAGCACAATCCAAGATTCCAGAATAAGATTTTCCACTCTGCCTGTCATGTCATAGCAGTTTCATTAACAAATCTGTCTCTTTGATTGCATTATAGTAATTTGTGATACCAAAGAACTCTCAAAAACCTGTAAGTGCAAACCATACTGGTTTTCCTATCATCGTTCTTGATAAAATCATAAGAGCTGATTCCAAAAACCCACAAAGGACTTGTGAATTCACCATCCAATGAGTAGACTTGAACCACCTCATTTTTTGATTCAATCTGTCCAATTTGCAAAAGAGAAGGAAAAAACATGAATCACAACAAAGAGATGTCAAAGGCTATAGAATGCAATGGTACACACTCTTACAGGTAAAAAATTAGGTTTTCAATGCACAAGATCTTCACCGTTAAAAGCAGATCTCATTATTTATGAGTTTAACTTGCAACAATGATTAGGATTTATGGTATATTTCAATAGGACCCAAAACATGATTCCTAGATAGTTTGAGCGTGTGCAACCCTATAAAGATAGTAGTGGTTCATGATGCCTGTCGATTACCATTCAAGAAAATGATGGCTGTTGTCAAAAAAATATCACCATCACTTGTCATAATAATTAAGTCCCAAATTGCAAATGATATATTTTCTATCTATTGCATATCTACAAAATCATTGATGAACGTATATCATATAATAATACTTAATAGGAGTCCAATATTCAATATTTGATAAAAAACCATCAAAAACTAAAACCCAGTACTCTCCACAAAATCTAGAGAGTCCAAGAGACTATATTTATCTCCACAAGTGGTTTTTCATTATATTCTAAGGAATTCAACATTGATTTTGTGTTGGATTTCGATTCAATTAAAAAATAAGCATGTCAGATTTCAGTGAGAATTACAATGAATTTCATAAATCATATAACCGCTGCCCCCCCCCCCCCCCAAAAAAAAAAGGCTAAAATATATGAATTTTGGTGCACATATGAACAATGACTGGTTCAATCGATCAAATGTCTCAACCACCACCACAAGTCTTCCTATAAAATGACTCCAATCTCCTTCATATCATCACACCCTAATACATATGTACACACTAACATATAGAGGCTGTAGCTAGTCATTAAGGCATAGCTTCCACCCTCAACACCACTACTGTTTTCTTCACTGTCAACCTTTTCTTCTCAATACTAAGCTCATTGGAACTAGGAACTAACCAATGTCAATGCTCCCTGTTAGTGTTATCTCATTTGTATATAAGTGTGGGGGTGTAGATGTAAATGCTCCATGTATATATTCCTTGTGTCTCTTTGTGATTAGCAATATACAACAGCATATTTTCACTCAACTTAGTATCAAAGCATCCTCCCTCAAGGAAAAACCCTATCTCTCTCAGCCACTGACCGATGCCCTCTCAAACACTCCATCTCACCTCATTGGACCTCCTCATTGGTGCCTCTCCTAGAACTGTGTGTCTCCTCATGTGTGACAATCATCTCCGATTGTCTTCCTTGTTGCCCTTCAGTCTAGCATCCTCTCTCACTGAGTTTCTTTATGTGTACAATTGATAGCTCCTCTCCCATTGATGTAGGCAATCTTTCCCTCCACTTGGGTCACCATCGTGCCCTACTCTCTCTCCCAATAACAACTCTTCCATCGATGCAAGCGACACCTCTCTTCATCTACTTGGGTCATTGTTGAGTCCTACCCTCTCTCTCTCTCGATAGCAACACCTTGTGCTTCTCAAGTGCACGATTGTTGATCTAACACGTGCATTTGAGCTATATCTCAACAAGAACCTAGCAAATAGACTTGTCTTAATGCATTATCCAACTATACTTGTGTCTTGAAGCCCTCTTGACCAGATTGTTGCTGTATTGAGACATCCAATCAACAACCTCTTTAGATGGACTTGAAAAATACCTTTCTTCAAAAATTTCAGTAGCATGTTTAAGCATCTAAATGGACACAACTACCTCCTTTGGGCCATCAACTTTACTAACTTTCTTCTTGCCCATCATCATATGAAACATGTTACTCATCCCACTCTTGATCTAAAAGAGGTAGGTTATGAAGATTGGTGTGTGACAGATACAATAGTCATTTCTTGGTTAACTAACAATATAGAACCATCTATACCTTGAAGTGTTGCGATGCTTGGGCCAACTAAGAAGATTTGAGATATCATACAAATGACTTATGGATATGAGAAAAATATCTTGCATGTATTTAAGGTGTATGAACAGATTTTCAACATTAAACAAGGGGTACACTCACTTCAGGATCATTTCACAAAGTACTCCAACATCTTATTCTAGATCCTCAAACTCTAAGTAGACATTGAGATAAACTATATGTTTTTTTCTTCATAGCCAACCCCAATTTAGAAAATAAGATATGAGCACAAGTTTTAAGGGGAAATCAAATTCCAAATTTACTGTCAACTTTCTCTAAGACAATGAAGATTTCTCCACCTAAGTGTAGCTCATCTGTTGACCATTCAGCAATAACTACGCATGAACAAGTCAATGGACAACTACACCGTAGAGGCCATAACAAACTTCCCCTGTGTTTTCATGGTGGACATACAAATCACCTCATTGAAAAGTGTTGGAAAAAGTTCAACAAGCCAGGAACAACTCATGTGTCTGTGGGTTCTACTACACCTTTAGCAATAGAAAGTGTTGCATCTTCTCAACCAAGAGCACCTCAATCTATATCTATTTTGGTAGATGACTATGTTGAATTTTTATAGTTCAAGGAATAACAAGCCTCCAATGGTTCCTCTACCCATGTCATGGTTGCCTCCTCAAAGTATAGTTGCATATTTAGCCTCTTTAAGTAATTCTTGGGTTATAGACTTCTTCTCACATGATAGGTATCCAACACCTTTTCATTCCCTTTTTGACCCTACCACTATGTAATATGTTGATAGGCAATGAGGACACTTATACTTATTAAAGATAATATTCTTATCTTTTATTATGTTTATATTTTGATGATTGACAAAATGAACTTCAAAATAATTTTTAAGTCTATAAGTTTATGAATAGTTGTAAAATTATATAACTAACTTTATGAACAATCATAAACTTATCTGATTCATAACACTAGTTTATAACTCTAGAATTTATTTAAGTATATAAGTTATGAATCTTTGGCTCATAGAGTTATGAGCTTAACTTTACGGATCTTCGTAAAATTATGAAATTTATAATCTATAAAGTTATAAAGATAACTTGATAAACTTCCAAAAGGTTATTTCTTAAGAGGTTCGTAAAGTTATAAGTCAAGAATACATAGTTTTTTCAAAGATAAATAATTGTGCTTTATATGTGTCAGTATGTAAGAGTCTATAAAGTTATGAGATAAGTTTATAGAAATTCGTAATATTTTGCTATGCATAAGTCTGTAAAGTTATGATTTTGATAGAATTATTTAATTGTCATATTTTTATTTAATCAAAGGTTATTGTAAGATTATTTATTTTGCAGATGATACATGACACACATATACTCACATACGTTCTACCACATTTCTAAAGACTCGGTCAAATATTTACAAATGACAATTAGAGATCGATTTAACAAAGTCAATATTAAAGATCGTGGTTTAAAAAAGTCGTAAACTGAATGGGTTCGTTAAGTAAAACTTAACTCAACAAAGTAAGTCTGTTGAGTTACAGTTAAATCCACGAAGTAGGTTTGTTGAGTTATAGCTAAGTTCATGAGATAAGTCCGTTAAATTATGGTTAAGTTCACGAAATAAGTCTGTTGAGTTATAGTTAAGTTCACGAAATAAGGTGCATTTACACCTACTACCAAGCACTGACTCCTATAAGAACTCTGGAGTTAACTGTGTTTGGGCGGGAGCAGAACCAGGATGGGTGACCACTTGGGAAGTTCTCGTGCAATGCCTATAGGCAGTAGTGTTGACTCTGCTCAAGCATTGGCAAGCTGTAGCTGTGTGCATCACTTACCAAAGTGGGTCTAGCAATGCCCCCTACAAGCTTTCGTCTCCTTAGATACTTCTGGTGTATACTAGGCTATTTGAGTGTCTATTGAGACTCACATGTTATCACCTCCATGGATACTCCTGGTGTATACCAGGCTGTTTGAGTGTTCATGAAGGTTCACCTTCTATCACCTCAAAAGATACTCCTGGTGTTCACCAGGCTGTTTGAGTGTCTAATGAGGACCTTTAAAAAAAAAAAAAAAAAAAAAGTTCACGAAATAGGTTCATTAAGTTATGGTTAAGTTCACAAAATAAGTCCATTGAATTATACTAACTTCATGAACTAGTTATTTTCTATGTACACATAATAAGCAGTTGTAGGAATTCTAAAAGAGGAAGATCGTATATGTAGAATCGTGTGCAATTAGTTAGATTTTCTTAAGTAATATAAATTAAATAAAATCGAAGTTAAAAGTAGGTTCCCTTTTGGCAAAAACTTCAGAAAGAAAATTCTTAGAAGTTTTGAAGATACTTGAAGAATAAAAGTTGAAAGTCATTTGAAGGAACTCCACAGCAACAAAACTATTACCTGAAAATTCAAGTGTTGTCATATCTATAAGAGGAAAGTTTGTATTATGTTTATGTTTTTATTATTAATTCTTCTTTGTATTACAATGTAAATTGAACAAGAGAATCTATCCACAAAAGGTGTTGTAGAGGAAATTTTGAAATATATTCTTTTAGAAGAGTTTCGTATAAATCTGTAAAGTTATATAAATAACTATAAAAGGGTTGGTATAGGTAATACGGTAATTGTACGAGGGTTCATACAGTTAGAGGAAGAACTTGATAGAGGATCGGTGTCTAGTTAAGTTGATTTTGCTTTTAAGTAAAGCTGTAATACACTGGAATTTGAGTGAACTAAAAATTTTTGAGGATAGTGAATTCTTAAGTAAAGACTTATGGAGTAGATGTACCCAATTGAGGAGAAACACTATAAATTGTCTATGTAATTTAATCTTTGTTTCAATTTCTGCATAATCTAGATTTAAAAGAAACCAAAAATACTACGAAATCTGCAATATACTTAATTTACCCTCCTTTTAAGTATAATACTTTTTTAACAATACTATTTCTAGACAATGTATTATTTGTGTTGACTCCAATATGACACCAAGGGAGTGGTTGTGTACAATTTCTGTCGAGAAAGAAAATGACGGAAATTGTTGGAAATGTTGTGAAATGGAAAACTTGGAAAATGATAGGAGATGATAAGAAAGTTTAAATGTTTGTGCACATCATGAAATGACGAGAAATGATAGGAAATTTTGACATATTTGTGCAGAACAGTAAATGAAATGATCAAAAATAACATAAAATTTTAACGTATTTGTGCATAATAGGAAATGATGAAAAATAAAAATAATGAGAAATAAAATTTTTAATAATTTTTGAAATAGTAAATAATAGTATAACTTGAAAGTAATATTTTAAATAATATAGTATATATTAATTAGATTTTAAATAATATAATATAATATATAGTATACAATTATTTTGTTATAAATAATCTTTTCATCACAAGCATACAATGTAAACATACAAAGATACATATAACTAATTTCCTATGCTTGCAATGGTGAAGAAAATAAAATATATCAAAAGGATAATAATGTAGTATAATTATTTATAATTAATTTATTGATTAAGTTTTTAATTAATGAATTGAAATAATTAGTCAAAATATAATTAATTAATTACATTAATCAATTAACAATGTATATAATTTTTATCTTGAATAATTAGATCATTCATATACTTCTATCTCACAAATGTTTATCTTCATCCATTTTTCATTCTTTCCCATTTTTCCTCATTTCTCTTAACAGTTTTATTTTCTTTCATTATTTCTCACAAATAACTTTTATTTCTTTTATCAAAAGTTTATTTTTTTCACAATCAACCGTCCATCTTCTCTAACAACGTTCGCTTGAGCAATGAGCAACAAGTTGCAAGCATCGACAGTCACAAGCTTCAGTAGTTGTGAGTGTCTATAGTTGCAAGCCTCGAAGTCGCTAGCGTTGACAATCACGAGCTTCGACAGTCATGAGCATCAAAGTTGTGAGCTTTAACAGTCGCAAGCATCGACAATCGTGAACTTTAGGAGTCGTGAGCATCTACAATCATGAATGTTTTAAGGGTTTTTAAGAATGATTTCTCAAGCTTACTGAGGGAGTTTTTGAGGATGATTTCTTGACCTTATCGAGGAGGGAAGTTGGAAAATCATCTCTCAACGATCAAAGCATATAAGGATCCTAAGGTTTCCATACGACACAAACATGGTAACATTGGGAAAGTATTTTCTAATACTACCTTTCTCAAGCTTTCCTAACATTGCTGGGAAGTACAAACCCCCCCTAAAGGATGTCCTCTTTGTACCTAATTTTCTTGTTAATTTACTTTTTATAGAAGTTATTGTTGAACAACTAGCTTGTTTGGTGACTTTTTCTCTTTTCACTATATTTTTTAAAACCTGTAAATGAGGTAGAGACTTGGATTAGGCTGTAAAGGGAAGTCAAACATTTATGCATTGATTTAAGATGATTTACCTTGTGGACTTAACATGCTTGGTCTCTATCATTGACATTTTAGTTCTCTAACATTATCATTTGAAACATTAATCTCATTAGAAGCTTCAATAGACCTTGCCTTAGTGCTCAATCTCCTATTTTTATCATAAGTCGTGTCAGTTAGGTAAGCATCATCATGTTGCCTACCATCAATCAAGTTTGTCATCTAGTCAAAGTCCTTTTTACCTTGTTCTTTGTGATATCTAATGGCTCGTTAGAAGTTCTTCCATGTCTAACCACAAGTATTATATAGTCTCATGTTTTAGATATTATCAAAATTTTCTTTAATGAAATTCAAAATCATTATTTCACTACCTCCAAATTTTTTTGCACAAATAATGCCTTGGAATTCTAACAAAGTACTCTTCAATAGTTTTGTGAGTCTTTGGGAGTTACTCAACAAACTAGTTGTGCACACACCCTATAATAAAATGAAATTGCAAAAGATAAGCATCAACATATTTTTGATATTGCTCACACTCTCATGATACATATGAAAGTATCCTTATACATGTGATCTAATACTATCCTTACTACCACCTATCTCATTAACTGAATGTCTTCTAACACACTAAAGAGAGAAACTCCTCTGCGTAATTTATATCTTAGAATCTATTTGTGCATTTGGAATTTGAATTTTACAAATTTAACAAAAATAAAATTTGAAGTTCAAGTATTTATGTTTTTAATGAAATTTGATAAAAATTAAAATTTTGATGTTTGTACACATGATAAATTTAAATAGAATTGAAATTTATATTTATTTATGATCTAAATTTTTAATTTATTTTAAAATATATTTTCAAATGTCTACAATGATTAAACAAATTATATAAGATATTAAAGGAATTAAGACTTTGTAACGTTGGTCACGTTAGTGGTAATTTCAAACTGATTTTCATATATTTGTGATTAATATATAACAAACATAAAATAATAACAAAATTAACACCACAAGTGACACGATAAATGATAAATCATGTCTCAATTGATTATCATACCTCTCACAACGTCCACTCACTTTCTCGTGTGTGTGTGTATAAATAGATAGATAGATAGATAGATATAGAGAGAGATAGATAAGTACGTTTGTTGTCTTATCTTTCTAATTTGTTCCTATCTTCACCCACATCTCACTCGCTTGTTAGAGCTCACTTCCTACCCCATCCTAGGTAATCAAATCCCTCTGCTCTTCTTTGTCATCAATCTCTTTCTCCTCCAATCTACTCGAAGACAATTTCACTGATTCAACCAATTCCTTTGCCTTCTTCATTTTGGTGGAAATTTCTAATAGTTGCTTTTGAATCTGATTTTTTTTCCTCTTTTTTTCCCCCTCTAGATGCTCTAGAAGCCAAGAATAACCATTCAAGGAGTGATTGGAGCGATCCAGACCCATGAGAACTTAGTGAAGTGGGCCATCTTGCAGCATGTTCGTGTTGGCACTTCGAGTCAAGCTCTCCTTCCTTCAAATGCCTTAAAGAGCATGGCTTTAAGAGCGCCACCATCTTCAACATCCTCAAGTACAAGGGGAAGGGCACTAATAGGTCATGACTCTAACACACCACCAATGATACTATTTACGATGCTTTCTAGTCAAACGTGCAATAGAGAACAGACATAAAAGGATGCTCAATGAAGGGAGTGTCAATGCAAGGTTGGGAACAACGAAAATTATTTGTCGAAGTGAACCACTCTGCAAATGATAATGATTTCCATGAAAATGTAAAAGAGGCAGAATTTCATTTTCATTAGAAAAAATTTCCCTTAAGTGCACAAACACTTCCTCATTGGAATTGAATGAAAATTATTTTCATTTCCGTCCACTCTCTCCTACACAACCCCCCCCCCCCACTTAGTGATGAATTGTTTCCTTTTATCCCTTGAACATTTAGGTGTGTTGCTTTTATTCATAACCTTACATATAATCATGACAAGTTTGTTCCTTGATCCCTCAAGTGTGTTTTTACTAGGTATTCTCACACACAAAAGGGGTATTGGTATTACCATCCTTTTTCACAACAATTTCTAGTCTCCTTTGATGTTACATTTTTTAAATCACATTCCTACTTTGAGCCTAACATAAATCCTACTGAAGGTAATCCACTTTCAATTTCCACTATGATTCTTGATATCATTGTTTTGCCAAATCAACTACATGAAGAAACACTGCCATCAAATTAGTTACATAAGCAAGCACCATTGCCACTTCAACTTTATCATCAACAACCACGCATATCACCTAATGACTTGGTGCCCCCTAGTCTCCCCTCAAATGCAAGTTCCTCCACCCTACCAACCTCCCCTAAGCTTCCTATTACCCTTTACAAGAGTACCAAATCTTGCACTCTTCATCCTATTTCTTGTTTTGTTGCCTATGATCACCTATCATCTCACCTCAAAAATTTTACTCTTAATGTTACCTCAAAGTCTATTCCTAAACATCATTTTGAAGTTCTTCAGATACCTTATTAGAGGGAAACTATCGATAAAGAGATGTCTACTCTTACCTTACAACAGATGTAGACACTTGTTTCATACCCTTTTAATGCTAATGCGATTACTTGTCACTAAATATATACGGTTGAGCATAAAGTTGATGGTACTATGAATAGTTACAAAGCTTGCTTGATTGTTCAAAGATTCACTCAAAAATAAAGGGTTCATATGTTGAGACTTTTTCCTTGGTGGCTTACTCTAACTTATTAGGATCTTTATATTCATTACTATCATTCATTTTTAGGAGATGCGTCAACTTGATGTAAAGAATGCTTTTCTTTATAATGATTTACAAACCACTTAATAGAGTAACCTCCTAGATATGTTGTTTAAAGAGAAAATACAGTGTGTCTACTTAAAAAGACTTTCTATAACCTCAAACAAAGTCTATAAGTATGGTTTCACAAGTTTAGTGTCATTGTCACTAAAGGTGGTTTTACCTCATGTCAAACAAATCACTCAATTTTTGTATGGCATACACCAGTTAGACATATTATTATTGTTGTTAATGCTGACAAAATTTTTGTAACAAGGAATAATTCACTTAGTATAACCAAAACAAAGGAATATCTTGCCACTTACTTTGCCACAAAGGATATGGTATGACTTGGCTACTTCTTGGGTATAGAATTTGCTTATACCAGAGAGGAAATATCTCTTTCATAGAAAAAATATACTTTAAACCTTACACAAGAAGTTGGCATTTTCTAGGATGTAAACAAAAAAAAAACTCCAATAGAACAAAAACCTCCATTCTGAGATGATACAACAAAATTTCTTCAAGATCTAAGAGGTACAAGAGACTCATTAAGAAACTGATCTATCATATTGTTACACATCTAGATATTACTTTTGCTATAAGACTACTCTCTCAATTTATGCAATGCCCAAGACAGGTCCATTAGAATAACATAATCTAGGTCCTCTCTTATATTAAAGAAACTCCTACAAAGGACTTGATCTACAGGCAACATGGGCATCTTTAAGTCAAGACCTTTTAAGATTCAAGATATGTAGGAGACCGAGTAGACCGAAAGTACACCTCAAAATACTAGACATGTATTGAGAGGAATCTAGTAACATGAAAGAGAAAAATATAAAATATTATCTTATTATCTAACATAAAAGTAGATTATTGATCTATGGCTAAGACTAGTGTAAGATGATGTAAATAAGGCCCTTCTTGTCTGAACTCAGTTTTCTTATAGTTGCCTCCATGAAGATGGTAACTATAAAGATACATTATGACAATGAAGAAGTCCTATATATTGCAAATAATATTATATTCCTTAAGAAAACTAACCACATTGAAATGAACTACCACTATATTTTAAACAATGTCATGGGTGGTATGGTATAACTCCTTACACTCCATCATCAGAGCAACTAACAGATATCATTACCAAAAGATTGAGTAATTGTGATTTTCAGAGATTATGTAACAAGTTAGGCATGCTTGATATATTTACTCTAATATGAGAAGTATTGGTGCATATGTAAATGCTCCATGTATATATTCCTTATATCTCTTTGTAATTAGCAATTTACAACACATTCACTCAATTCTCCCAACATTCACTCAACTCTCCCTCAACCCTCCCAATACCATTAAAGTCCACCTCAAAACCATGCCCAAAGGTGACACATGTCTCATCAATGGCTACAAGCTCGATGTCAACATAAACATGTTCAACATATAAAAATATTGAGATAAATTTTCTAGATAACTATCATAAATGAAATGTCAATTAAATAGAGATATGCTAGTCACATGCATGATAAAAAACTTAAATCATGTAGAAATAATAGAAAACTAGTCCATAATGTCCAATGATTTAAAATATAATCAAATCATATTAAGATCAAGTCCAAGTTGAAGGCCAAGGAGGGTCAGGCCTTGTCCTTATTACACCAGATATTGTCAAAACATTTAGTCGCACATCATTGTGTCCTCCACATCACATAATGACTCCAATGTATCTGAGTGGAATAACCTATCAGACATTCTATAATCCACTTGTAATATTCTAAATCAGGCATGTGCACAACATTTCAAAGTGTTTTCCCTTTTTCCCAAAAAAATGGATTATGGAACATTTCCAAACAATATTTAAAGAGCCATTTTTTTATTTTCACAACAATGCACTGAACATGAAGTGTTGTTTGCAATCTTTTTCCTTAATGTAGACTTTTTTGCCACTGTTTTTATTTTTAATTCCATGAGTCTGCTACTCATGATTGGAATATGTTTATAGCATTCCTTTGAGAATGATGGAGATAATCTTTAGGCCACCTATAGTCTTCATTATGGTTTTCTGTTTGTAATTTCTCTTTAGAGTCTTGACTTCATTAATTTATTTTGCCTACTGTTATCAAGTAAAAATAGGCCTAGTGATTCAATTTTATAAGATAAGAGCACATACTTACCAAGAGCGACCTATGTGCCAGTACAGAGAATGAGGTCTGGGTGTTCTAATGCTTGCACCTTGTCCACGTCAAGGCACTGGGTAGGCAGCCCCATACACACAGTAAATGGATTTGCATATGAATCCATATCTAAGATTTCTGTTCAAGGGCTATAATATTACCTTAAGAATATTTATGTACTTCAATGCTAACTAGCAAATAATAGAATTAAAATTATAAATAATTACTATTAAATATTTTTAAAATATAATATATACAGAAAAATAAAAAATAGTTATTTATATTGGCACCCAAGGCACCATAACTTACCATATAAGCATCTTGGCACCTTAATAAGTACAGATAAAAGATATTCAAATATTTTATTTATTATTTTATTATGCAATTACATACTCATGATTTTGTTTGTAACTTAATCCATTTAAATTCATACATGCAAATTGCAAAGAATGTGGAAAACATCTTGTATGGTGGTTTTATTTTGTGAAGGAAACCTACAAACGGTTTTTGGACTTAAAAAGGATTGGTGTAAGAGCACTAGACTGAAAGAGAGGGGAACCAAAAGAAATTAATGGAAGGATATTTTTCCCTTTGACCAGAAAATTGGTCCAAAATAATGATATATATGTTTGTTTTCCCATTAGAAAGCAAATTCCCTTGATTTCTAAGTTCTGACGAAAGCTTAAGTTACTTCTTTTTCCATTCATCAAGGTAGAATTTGATGGATATTTTCCCTTCCTTCATGCACAAACAATTTGTTGAAATCAAATAGAATAATAAATTTCAAGATTTCATTTTCAATGTCTTTCGACTACACATTTCCTTTCCCATGATTTTTTTGCACACCCCCTTATACAAGTGACAAGAAGTTCCAAAGAGAAGAAGAAATGCCCCGTCAGAACAAATATCTATTCTTAATTTTTTAATGCAAAGTTTGCAACTAAGTCAAGGTAGGCACATACCCATTTGTAAATGTTCCAAAATCCACTTTTTCTGTCTGTAACGAAAAATAGCTCACCTGCATGATATTTTTCAAGTGTTTTCATTGACATGTGATGAATCTAACTTCCCTACAAGGATTTTTACTATGAGATTTATTGACAGAAACAAAACCCTGCCAATCATCCATGATCACGAGGTTCAATCAAACTACTTAATTCTACCATAAGCCACAAGTATATGCAATTGTAAATATCTCGCACCAATCTTAACACAGAACTATAACAACTTAAGAAAGGATGAAACTACGTCCAACAAGAACAAGAATTTGGCATTGTACATCAATTTCAAGTGCACTCTAAGAATGGATAGTGTGAGAAATTTACAGTTTCACAGATGCTTTGAAGATTTATCATGTGAGAAATAACGAATTTTTTGATGGCCTAGCCGTGAGAAATAACATAACAAAAATCTTGTGACAAACAAAAAAGGAAAATTATATGCATTGCAAATTAAAACTTTTTTTACAAAACAGGATTAAAAAGGGTGTTTCTTGGAAAATGGTCTAAATTAAAAAGAATAACTATAAATAGATTTTGCATGTATACAACCATCAAGATTATCCAGTTAATAAAAAACAAATTTTAGTTCAATCTCATATAACAAATTTCAAAAATATTTGTTGCATATATATATTTAGTCAACAACAAGCCCTTAAACATAACTAATTATATAAGAATCACAATTAAAGTTCTAAACAAAAAAGTAAAAATTGAAACAGTAAAATCAAATCAATGTCAACAATTCAAAATGTAAAATCCAAAAAATAAAAAATGGTAATTTGAATGGGAAAATCGCCATCCTTTCCTTCTAAAAATGGGAAAACCATTGTTTAAATGGAAATATTCTCATTTTTAAAACCAATTTTTCCTGTTTTTCCAAAAACTAAGTGTTTTGTTCTAAACGGCCATTTTTTCATCATTGCATAATACCAAATTTTTGTCACTCTACATAAAATTAAGGTATCAATTCTCCATTAGACTTTTGCTCCTGCAAACCATTATCTTGAATGAGATATACCTTCAGGAGACCATTTAGGTTCAGTTGGAGACTCAATTATTTCAGCGCTGCCCCCAGCAACACAAACACGATGGTGCAAGAATCTATAGAAAATATGAAAAAAGCATTATAAGAAAATAGAGAATAAGTTCAACATAAAATAGAGATTATCTTAAACAGAGACGTAAAATCAAGCCTAATTAGTGAAGTAAAGATTAAAATCTATTTAGAAATCACCAGATTGCACATCATAATGAAGCAAACATCCCTAACCTAGGACAACTTATGTACTAACATCTTAAAATATCTCTCGCCGTAACCACAATGAAATATTTAGTAATTCCTCATTCACCATCTAAATGTAGGCTTTCTGCAAAACCCCATTTCATGAGTTATTGGTTCATTCAAGAGTACAATGATGCCAGTTTTCAGTATATCAAGAAATCAATGGAACTTACCCATCATTGGAAAAATAGCCAACCCATAGCTGGGCTCTGTCCCAGGGCATATTTGGGTGACACCATTCAATCCATGCCATCATTTTCCCACTTTGGTCAATACGGGGAAAAGCATAAAAGTCATTGCCACTCACAAGCACTTTTGGCTCTAGAAGGCACAGCAAAGTAGGCAATTTTCATTTTGATTCCATAAGAAAGATTAAATTTTCCATTCTACGAGAATAGAACCATGAATTCCCAGGGTATGAATGATTGACCAAAAAAGTAACAATTAGCCACTCTTGAGTTAGAACTGAATTCACCTTGAATATTCCCATTTGGGGAGTAGGTATCTATTGACACAATCGTTGTTTCTGGGTTTGTACTACTCTGACGGTGATCTGCAAAATCAATAAAAGTAACCCCAGCCATTAATGGACACAATGAATAATAAATGATAGCAAAAAATGATGCGGCAATGTCAACTACTAACCCTCCATAATAGTAATGTAACGTTTTAGATTTGAATCAATTACTCCGTCAGCATAACGGAGTTTCATGTCACCATAATCACAGGTAATAGGCACCACAGTTTCTTCTGTTCACAGGAAACAGAAAGTTAATGTAACTTAACAACGTCCATACAAATGCACCTTTACAAAAAATTGTTCCTAATCATTAATATGTTTGCTTATGGTAATTTTAACCTAACAAGCATCTTTGATGCATTGCCAAGACACATCACTTGACTATCTGAGAATTCTCTTCTGGCAAGTATAGCCACAGGGCCATTTACAAGAGCTTAACCTGGATCTATCTATGCCAGTTACTATCAGCGTTATCAAGTCTTCAGGATAGTGATTTTGTGTTCTTGCTTCAAGAAAATGATACAGAATCTTGCAGGATTTAGACGAGATAGATCTTCAAAAGAAGGCTTTCTTCAAATAAGCCAATTCCCTTGGGTCCTGCAGATCCATTCTTTTTCCTACTCAAAGATCAGCCATTTAAGTCTATGTTATCACAAGTCACAACAAGATGAAGAGACATCAGAGAAGCTTATTATTGACAGAAATGATTCACAGCAAGAAGGAAATCTATCATTAGAAATTGTGAAGGTTTAAGCCCCTCTATCCCCAATAAAAATTCATTCTAAATTCTAATTACTTTTGACATTTTTTATTGCTCGTTTAAATTTCATTATCCTATCCAAAAACTCAAATGCACGCAACAAAAGCATTTGATTAATCTGATTAATGATTCCAACTATTATATATTTGCTGAGCACAGTGATCTTTTTTTGTCATATGATTAGGGTGTTTAAGGATTAATGGAAGAACAAATAAATGCACACATGCTTATGCCCTTAAGAATATTGGACTACTTTCTATAACATCCATGAAATTTATGGGTCTTCTTTAAACATCTGTCTACCCATTGGTAGCAAAACTCACATCTTTTTCACTCAATGTATCTTTAATTGGCTGCAACAATGTTTCAATGCTTGTCCTCTCCTTTCGTAGTAAAGTACTCCTTAAGGAATCTATTATACAAAGCCAAGAGGTGACTCTTGAACCAATCATTTTAGTGAATGGGAAAAATTGCCCTTCAACCAAAATTAAAATGAAAATGAGAGATTCGCATTGTGGAAGGAAATGATCAAACTAGCAGATGGTACACCTCCTGCACCTCAAGAACTAAGCTAAATGCTGTTGCTATTTACACATATATAATTTATAACATCACTTTTTTAATATAATATATTTTTCAAACTATAATTATCTTTCATCTCACTCTTTGTTTTTTAAACTGTATATCATGAAATTTGTAAGTATATTATTTATTAAAAATTAATAATCTGAAATATTCCTCACATGTAATTTGCATGTGCTGTTCTCTAGTTACACCCAACAGGAATAAATTCACCCAGATCCACGTTTGCTGTAAAACTTAGTGCCAAGACATAATAAAGTTTCTGTCCAAATCTATAATGACCTTAGTACAGTACAATATGTTTAAAATTTTGTTTGCCATTAAGCAGAGAGAGAACAGCAGGGCGGAAGCCACATTTATGGGGTAAGTTAGCAAAGCTCAGAGACTAACTAAAATGGCCACATAAAACTCTTTACCATTTTAGTACAAATTTAGCAATTAACAACGCAATTAACAATTGTCAGTAGCCTTATCTATGCCACAATGTCAAATTAACTCCTCTCAATTGCCTTGAGGTAGGATCGGTGGATACCAGCCTTAGCAGACAACTACCCTCTAATGCCTCCCAAGGAAGGGTCAGCACAATTATGTCATTAGCGTTGTTTTCAATTTCATAATGTATTTTATAAACAAGTGAAAATATTAGACTATGAAGTCATGAAACAGTGAAGACGTTAGCATACCTCCAATGGTCTGCTTGTAGAGACGTTGATCTTTGTAATTTGAAAATATAACCAGATTCCCACTAACCGAAAATGCACCACCACCATACTCTTGTGCCAAAGTCCGCACTGCAAAACCAGGAGGAGTGATGTCTATTGGCTTTTCTCCTTCCTTTTCTGGTTCTTTGACAAGAACTGCACGACTGAAGCATGATCCCTTGTCATAATTATGCAAACAACATAAAAGCCTTGTGATAAATTTATGCAAAACAATATAGAAGCCATGGTACAACATACACTGACTTTTTTTCTCAGTATCAGGCATGGACATGAGTAATAAAAAGAAATTGTGAAATGATATACTCCACAACAATTGTGGCTACCAGCAGACACACCAGTAGCCATACACTATTGCCATAATACTTCACAAATCATTTTTTCAAAGTCAAAAGTAAGCAGCAGATAAAATTTTCCCATCCAAAATTCCCTCTCCTGCAGATCTGGAATCTCCTTTCTCGATGAAAGAGATTAAATCTGCCATCTTCTCTTTATTTGCCAATAAGTCCCTAGGACCAGATGGCTTCTTAATGTCTTTTTACCCTAGGTATTGGGATATTCTAAAACTTGACTTGGTTAATCTCTTTAATGGGTTCCATTTCAAGCCCTCTCCTTCCTTGCTCAAGCACTTAAATAATATATTTTTAGCTTTAATTGCTAAATCTCAAGGTGCTAATAAAGTTTTGGACCTTAGACCAATTAGTTTCATTAATAGTTCTTATAAAATCATCTCAAAATGTCTTGCTTCCTTTGTAAGCCCTACTCAATGTATTAGTAACACTCTGTGTGCATTTCTAAAAGGCAAATTCTTGCAAGACTGTTTACTGGCTGCTCACAAAACTTGTCATTTTCTTTATTCAAATAAAATTGAAAGCCTACTGTTCAAAATTGACTTTAAAAAAGTTTTTGACAGAGTCAACTGATCCTTTTTATTCAATATTTTTAAAGGACTGGATCTTGGTTTGAAATGGATAAATTGGATTAAAATGTGCATTACTTTTGCAAGTTATTCCATTCTTCTGAATGGCTCTCCCAAAGGCTATTTTAAATCTTCTAATGGCCTCCATCAAGGAGATCCTTTATCTCCTCTTCTTTTTCTTATTGTATCCTTCTACCATGATCGAATGCTTAAACTTGGTCCAGAAAATAACCTCATTCAAGGAACTAACCTTCCTAATAATGGCCTTCATTCATATACTTAACATCCATCATGCCAATGATACTATTGTCTTCCTTAAAGCCACTAAGGATAATATTATCAACCTCAACAGAGCACTTAGAATTTTTCAAGCTTTATCTGGTCTCAAAATCAATTTCTCGAAATCCTCCATTACTGGTTTTAATTTACCTAACAGTCAGATAGATAATTTCTGTCATTTATTTGGCTGCAATAAAATCAATTTACCTATCACTTATCTTGATCTCCCCTTTCATTATCAGAAAGCTTCTAAAAATGACAAAGTCACTGATAAATTCTAAGCTCAAAAGTTGGGCAGGTAAAACCCTCTCTTTGGGTGGAAGAGGGACTCTTCTAAATTCTGTTCTCTCTACCATTCCTACCTTCTACCTCTCCATCCTTCATCTTCCAGCTAAAGTTGGAAAAATCATCTATAAAATTAGAAGGATCTTTTTATGGGGCTCTACCTCCTCTAGGAAACCCAATTATCATATTGCTGATTGGAAAACCTTGTGACGACCAAAGAGATGCATTGGCCTATGCATTATTGATATCAATGCCCCTCTAGTGCGAAATAATTAAAGATAGATTCATGCACTCCAGGGTAGTTAGTAGTATTCTCAATAAAATTTCTAGACATGCTTCACCCACCTGGAAGTTAATTTCCACTGATTTCAATATTTTCTCTAAGTTCTACAGTTTCTCTATTGGTAATGGAAAATCCATCCATTTCTGGGAGTCCATCTAGTATCACGGTAGCAAATGGAAATATCTCTATCCCTCTCCTTACAATATAGCCAAGAATAAAAAAATTACTCTGGCCACTGTCCCAAGAGGCTTCCTCTCCAATAATCCTTTTCTTGCTACTCCTGCAGCTTCTTTCCTCCCTGGTGATGACTTCTCTCAAATCTTCAATTCCATCTCCTTAAATAACAATCCTGGCTCCTTCATTTGGAATCCCTCTCCCAACGGTAAATTCTCCACTAACTCTTGTTATCATTCTCTCATTGACGGAGGGATTAGGTTCATGTTTTACGGTCAAATTTGGAAAACTAGAACTCCTTATAAAGTTAAAATATACTCTTGGCTTCTAATGCACAAAAAAATTTTAACTAAAGATAATCTTAGCAAAAAGGGTTGGCCCAAGGATATTTGTTGCTCGAGATGTAACATCTCTTATGAAACTGTCAAACATATAATCATTGACTGCAATATTTCTTTTAATTTCTGGCATTTTTTTATCAAAGATAGCAAACTCCTTTTTTATAATGATTTCCTAACTATTATTTTTTCTCTGTCTTTCCTTCCACCTTTCTCTCTCAATAAAGTTACTTGGCACATTCTTTGATCCTGGCTTTCTTTTGGGTTGCGTAGAATACTTTGAATAAATTTATTTTCAATAATTCTTCCCCGTTGAATATCATCTCGATATTCATTTCTGTTATTAATTTAGCTTTATTTTGGGTAGAAAACCTTTCCACCCAAAATAACACTCAGCTCAGACTCTTAACTGGTCCTCAGCTCCATGGACTTGAAGCAATGCTCCTGTTGCTCCTGCGATGGCCGATCCGGTCGTTTCCAATCCTACTGGACAGGACGTCTAGCGTAGTTGGGTGGACAATGCTAAAAATGGCGGCCAAAACTGAGCCTTGCCTTCTGTCCTGTCTCTGTTTTAGTTCCTGGACTTTGCTTTATTTCCTGGACTTTATATTATCTGGACCTCCCCAGCGTTCACATAACTGGGGTTTTTCATTTGATGTAATCTATATTACCTTGAAAAAAAAAGTCAAAAGTAAGCAGCCGATCAATTATTAACATGTAGCTTCGATACTAACAGGAAAAAGGTGTAGAAATATCAAAATGACAACGTTTTGCTTTCGTTTATGCCATTTGCGGGTTCCACGGTTGCACAAATTGAATACAAAAGGTTAAATCAAGGGTTTCAGTAGCAATGCGATCACCTACCCCCCTTCCTCTGGACGTGTCTCGATCCACAGGAGTCGACCATCGCCGGCAACTGCCATCCCTCCGACGTGCTTACTAGATCCGGAGACGACATCAGCTGTGATCGGTGACCTCCACGTCCCGTACGGCGCAGTGGCGATGGTGCTGGGATTGCCGGGCCGCACGCCGTGGGAGGGAGACGAGGAAGACATGGTGCGGAAAGAGGGAGACGGGAATCCCCTAGGAAGCGTGGGGCGGTGAGAGCGGGAAACGGGAGCAGCACCAACGGAAGGACGCTGCCACCGTGCTTGCAGGCATATATATATACATGGAAAAAATAGATATATTTATACGTGGGAGAAAGTGACGGAAAAGATTCTCTACTTTTTGCCGTATGAAGTATCTGAATATTCGAGGGATGATCGTGTACTTAGAAAACAACGAAAAAGTTAGAGAATAAAATAATAATAATAAATTATTATTTTTTAGATATTTATGTATTAAATAAATTTTTAAATGATATTATCATTTTATTTTTAATATATAAAAAAAATTCTTAAAAGAATAAATTATCACAGAATGTAGTATGTAATTTTGATATATAAATTGTTTATATTTTTAGTAGATAAAAATTAATATTATAAGAAATATATGAAATATATTTTATATTGTAACTATTGTTACAAATAATTTTATATATAAATATTATTCTTTATCTTATAGATAAATATAAAAAATATTTAATTTATCAATTTTAACATTTCTTTATTTTCTAAATAAACATATATATTTTATATTTTATGATTTTTCATCATTTTTTGTTATATATATAAATACACGTATTTTAAATTTTATCATTTTTTATTCTATACACAAATATCTTAATTTTTTATTTTTTTTGCTAAGAGTACATTTGTTTTATACCTAAAATAACATATTTAATATTAAAAGAATTATTATATTATATTATATTGCTAAGAGTACATTTGTTTCATTCAGCTTTTAGCTATAACCCATACTAAGAACTAAAAGCAGTCAGATTAAAAAAAACACATCTATTCTTATACCTAAAGCTAAAACAATGTAACAACTCTTAACTTTTGAATAAGTCATTTTTGAAGATCGATTAAAGTAAATTTTTTCCTATACCTCATCTGAAGGTCGACTCTTTCTTATTTATTTATTTATTTATTTATTATTATTATTATTATTTATCATATCATTATTAACAATATTATCTATTTATTTTGATTAGTAGCTTTACTGCTTGATGTTTTCAGGCGTTTCGGGCAAAAGAAAAGCCCATTTACGCCCATCCGGACGAGGCCTAAAAGTATAACATGGAACGTTATGTAAATGTATTTCACGTAATTATTATTCTCCGCTATGTCTCTGATCACACCACCAAGCCTTGGTACAGGTAGGATCACCTTAGTCATTCAATCACTGCATGCTAGTCTTACAAAAA
Organism: Cymodocea nodosa; assembly: GCA_036874045.1. Classification (NCBI taxonomy): domain Eukaryota; kingdom Viridiplantae; phylum Streptophyta; class Magnoliopsida; order Alismatales; family Cymodoceaceae; genus Cymodocea; species Cymodocea nodosa. The sequence goes on along the minus strand of CM072339.1, from coordinate 18,364,533 downwards.
AGACGAGAAAAGAAAGCTTCAGTAAACGACAATCGATTTCAGCTATAGATTTTGTATTTTGAAAATTGTTCACAGAAAGACAATGGTAAACAACTCATTGTTTACAGCTATAGATTTATAAATACGAGCGTAGATCTAAACAACTCGACCCTGCCGAACAACATTTAAGTAAAGAAAAACAGGTCAAGTGGGGCTATACCATCCAAACAATAAAAATTATAGATTGCCTTGGAATATATATGATGTTGCCAGACAGATTTCCATTAGCAACAATAAGCATGTGGAATCTCGTGGGTGCTGAAAGCCTGAAACAATGACTAGAAGCAGGATTTTCAGCATAAGGTTAACACATGAAAATCAACTGAGTTTGTCTAGGAATGGGGGTAATCCCCAATCACTGGGATTGAACTCTGTCAAGGAAGGGAAAACTTGATTTGCACCCTCGTGATAAGAGGCGTCCAATCTCGGATCCGGAATCATTACCACTGACCTGTAGAACGTGTAAAATTAGAAAACTAGCACAAGTATTTAGACGAACATACTACACCAGTGGCTTCAAATAAGTACAATTTTCAGGAAAAAAATCAAGAGTTACAGTTCCATAGGAAAAGCGGGTTGTCACTACTACCAAGACAGCCATTCTATCAAAAATACTAAAAATATTAAAGATAATAATTCGTTAGATATTTGCATCCTTTTCATACAAATAGGCATGTTGAATATGAAATAACACCAGTTTTCTGTCATTATTGCAGGAGATGAATCTCATGGTACAAATCAACTTGACAAGGCGAGAGACAAGCTTCAGACATTTCCAACCCCATGCTAATTTGGTCGTAGCATTGTACTGTTGTACAGATTCCAGGGATGTATCAGTGTATTTTGGCAGTTCCTTAATATAAAAGAAATCCCACTAGAAAGGAGACACACTGCAACCTGTATTACCAACAGGATATGCTTCTTTGAAAACATCTCTAATTCCAGGACAAGTCAATCAACGTAATTAGTCCTTTTGCATGCTATAAGTAAACAATTAGTTCTGCAGGTGGACCATGAGAATAATACCACTCTTTGGTTCAACCCAATCATGTGCAATTTGACGACAATCCCAGCAAAAGTGTTATGTTGCATGCATCTTATGAAAAATTTAGTGGCCAGCACTTATGGCTTCACAATGGAATGCACCTACTCTATCAACCATATAACTTTCATTTTTCCAATGAAATTCACTTGATTATTTCGAGTAATACCCCTCCATGCAATCAGTATGTCATCCTTTTTTGCATGCACATGTGTAAGGAATTGAGGCAACGTTGCAATGCCTAAACCTAAATGAATCGATAAGGAAATGGGAAAAACAATTTGGATCCATGGGAAAATCCATTGCCTGACTAAAAATTTATAGAAATAATTCACCACAATTTACTTACATTCCCGCATTTTTGGCCGCAGCAACCCCAGAAGGTGCATCTTCAAACACCAGAAATTTACTAGGATCAATGAAATCCTTGAGAGAATATACTAAAAGCTTTAGCATTAAAACAGAGATAAAAAGAAAAAAAGTAAATTCACTTAATGTTTTACCTCAAATCTTTTTGCAGCGGCAAGGAAAATGTCTGGAGATGGTTTTCCATTCTTTACCTCTGGATCATCACCAGTAACTATATGATGCATCAGAGAAAAGATCTCTTGATGGTTCTGAGTTTTCAATTCAAAATGTCTTTTATGAGATCTGTGCAACACATTCCAGAAGTGAGCAAAATGAAGCCTTTTGTTAATGACTTAACAAATCTTAGTTTATTAATATTGATTAAAAAGAGAAATGACGAAGAAAGTTTCGGAACAGGCACTATTACTAAATTAGATATGGAGAAAGCATTATCATTCTGATTCACTTTCCATCGTATATCAAAGTCATAAGAATATAGCATTAGATCCTCTCTCTAAGTATGCATAGAATGTGCTTAGGACAACTTCAATAGTCTGCAGCAAAAACAGACATAAGAAAACAAAGTTGCTATCATTAATACATTACCCTGTTGCTACACACATAGGTATGCTGTTTGCATGAAGATGCTTAATCAAGTGTTCCACTCCTGTACGAGAGAAAATGCAGATATTCAGTTCCCAGAGTCAAAAAGATATTTGAATTGATAGTTTTTGATGTGATATGCTTTGTAAACTTGAATGTTGAGATGTGTGGTGGAATATTAAGACGTAAAATTGAATTTAAAAATTGAAAAATAGATGTTTAGATTTTCTAAGTGATGTTTTGTTAAGTTTTTTATGTTAAAAATAAGTTTTTTTAATGTTAAGGTGAAACACATATTGTGAACCCATCCAAATCCTTGTCGTCAAAGGAGAAGGTAGTCCCCCTGCTCCTAACCATCCACTTGAGGCCTTTTCGGTAAACAGTTATCGACCCCTTGAACTTGCTTAATGTATTGCTCCTAGTAAGCACTCCCTTGTACACCAATCAGATTACTAATATCATGTTAATGACCACTGATGCCCTCCATTGCTCACTTGTTGCCATGCTCCTACCAGGTCAACTCCTCTTTTCTTGAGCATTCTTATCTTACCCCTCACCTATCATTAGCATAGCAGTCAAGTAGGCCCCTTCGCATGATGTCCCTATTATTCTTCAAGTAGTGTCAATTCTCGATAAAGTGTTTGGACATCAAATAAAACTTGTAGTAATCAACTCTCAAATCTGACCTAGGGTGCATCTTGGTCTCTTCAGACAGCCTATAGAGCTCATGGTTGTGAATCTCCATAAATAGCCTCGTATGCAACACGTGAAGAGGAATGAAGTTGTTGTACCAGGATGCCTCAACAACTTCTCTATGCATCTAATTGTTATTGTTAGGCAAAAATCCTAATAAAACTTGTAGTACTCAACTGCTCAAATATGACCTGGGGTGTATCTTGGTCTCTTCAGCCAACCATAGAGTTCACGGTTGCAAATCACCATAAATAGCCTTCTATGCAGCACACAAAGGGGGGATGAAGTTGTTGTACTAGATGGCCATGACAACTTCTCTATGTGTTTGATTGTTATTATTGGGCAAACATCATAGTGGCTGTCTTGCATTCTCTACAGTGGGTTGGCAAACTTGGATAATCACTTCAATTTCTAAAACCTATACATGGATGTTTGACCTCTTCAACACCTTAACGAAAGTAACTAAATTCCTCTTGGCAAAGGAGGAGGAGGTCAATTTGGACAATTTCAAACCCCATCAAAAGGCAAAGTGTGCAACCACTTGCTTTAGGTTTGACACCTCAATTGTGAACATGTTGAACCTTTGAACAAAACCCTTGATTGTTTCATTTATCCATTGCTTAGTGGAGAAGAGGTAGTCCATATCTCAGTCTAGAGACCAACATAGCAGGTCTAGATACTCCCATAAGGGTGATTAGTTTAGACACCACGTTGACAGTTTGTTGAACTTGCAAAATGCTTGAATGTGGTTGACCAAGTCACCCTTGCCCTGTCTACCTCCAAGGCATCTTGAACCTTTTTAATAATGATTGAGTCTTCACCACTAAATAGAAACTATAAGAACAAACCCAATGTTTGATATTCCAACTCAAGGCCATGATATCCCATTTCCATATCAAGAGTCTCCAACTACTAGGTGGATTAAATTTCAACCAAGAAAATTGTATATTCTAACTCTAGCATGTTTTAGGAAATGAACTTTTAAATTTTTAACATAAGTTTACATGTTCCTTATTAGACATGCATTTCTTTTATATTTATTGTTGCATTGATTTATAATATTTATTAGATGCTACATAAATGATTTTTGTGATTCACACGTAATATTTATTTGACATTGAAACATTTACTCATTTATTATACATCGTCATTCACCCATCATTACCCATTTATCATTGTAGGTAGGGAATAGATATGGGTAAAATTATTTTTTATTAATAACAAAAGGGTATAGGTAATGAAATTAAATTAGAAATAAAGATAATGGTTGAGGATTATCATGCCTGTATCCTACCTATTGATACCCCTACAATAAAGGCACGACACTTTATTTTATACTCAATCCTTGTAAACCAAAGTGTGAAGAAGTGGTGTAAGAGATTATTCATTGTTTATGAAAGGGAGAATTTTAGTAGAACCTCATGACGTGAATGACTGAAAATATGCCGTAACTGAATCCATATAAAAACTTCATATGCCCTTGTGCTTTGCTTCATTTGACAGATCTTTATTAATATGATTAATCAATAGATTTCTATACACGTTTGCCAAGTTCTGTATTTATCAATCCTACAGCATCTCGGAACAGAATATAACTGGATGAAGACGAACATCTTATTGGGAACTCTCAGACAACGGGGTGAGCTCAACAGGTACTTCATCGAGGAAGATGGAGACAATGTGTTGAGATCAAACATTCTAACCCAGTCATAGACAAAAAAATTATATACAAACAGTTCATGTAAGTGCAGGGCATTTCATTTGACGGGGCTTTGTAGACCAAGCACAACTTTAAGTGTCACAGCAACATGAAATACCACGTAATACCACCACGAACAAAGAAAGCCATTTCCTAAAACATAATGCAACTTTAAAACGCTCGAGTACCTGGCATTAGCTCGCTGGTCGGGAACAACTCCTGGAGCATAGCCTCCCTCTGCTCGATGAATCCCTCGGGAGTGATGATCCCCGCCAACCCCATCTCCTCGACGAAGACCTTGGCGGCCTCGATGGCCTTCTTGCCCATCATCTTAGCCTTGAGGGACCAGTCGAAGGTCTTCCCGTGCTTCGCGAGGATGGCCACCTGGACCTCGGTGTAGAACTTCTCCGTGTCCAGGAGAAGCCCGTCCATGTCAAAGATCACGTGGGTCACGGCGGCGGTGGCGTTCGTGGTGGTGGCGGCGACTGCCATCGTCGGAGGGTGGTGTCGTTTGGTCCCTGCCGATCTGGATCTGGTGGCTCGGGATGGGAAGGAGAGGGCGGTCGTTTTATATATACAGCCCGCGCTCGGACTTTGGGAATCAGGGAAGGAGAAAAGAAACGCATCAAAGCAATATTTAGTTAAAAACATTTCGTAAATTTGCATAATTTTATAATATTGTATGATGACTCAGAACATTTATATATATTTATGTAGGTTTAACAAACAGTAGGAGAAAATGCAAAAAGGTAGAAAAAAATCAAAAAAGAAATTTTATTTTAAATAAATTTCTTTTGTTATTAAAATAGACACAACAAAGATTATTAGAATCTATTTGTGTATTTGAAATTTATCAAAAATAAATTTATTGGAAATGAATTTTTAAAATCTATTAGAATTAAAATTTTTGAAATTTATTGAAAATGAGGAATCTATGCATTTATACAATAACAAGAAAAAGATAAAATTCATTAAAAATAAATTCTATGAATTTGTGTACATTTTGAGTGATAAAAATTATATACAATATTGAAACGGTTAAGTAAAATAATAACTATATCAAATGGTATGTTAAAATACTATAATACAAATTTTATAAGTAAATTAATCATATATGATTTATAATAACTAAGGATATTAATATATGATTGATAAGGTGACATCAAGGATTTATTTCCACCATTAATGCTGGAAAAATTAAACAATACTATCTAAGATCTTCATCTTTTTTATTCTATTTCATTTTGAGTAGATTCTACTTTCAAACAATTATTTTCAGAATAACAAAAAAAAATTCACAATAAGTAGTCGAGAGAAATTTGAGAGGATGAATGGTAAAAAATAGAAGAAAAAAACATTTACTGACAAGAGTGTGACTGAAAACATTTTTCCTCCAATCTTGACTCATTTGACCCTCAACTTCCTACAATATGTATATGAAACAGGTCGTTTGTTTGTATTATTTTATTTAACATGTTATTTACGTCAACGACCATTTAATATTTACAAGAGTTTCACTAAGAACTTTTTTATCGATTCTGATATCGACGTGTAAAGTACAAACATATTGTTTATTATAATTTTAAACTAATAATCGATTTATTATTTATGGGAATTAAAAAAAATGCAATTATTGATCCTTTTTAGATTTGTTAGCTAAAAATCATCAACGTGATTAAAATTTATAAATTACAAATCTATTAATTTCTATAACTTTTTTCACACAATTAAAGTAACCATTGAAAATTAAATGATGAATGCAATAAATTTTCTAATATTCTTTGATTAATTTTAAAATGATACTATAAGAATAATTACTCATATACATTTTGGGATTTTAAGATTATAGTTGTACAAGAGAAACCATGTTGTCAAATATCATACTAAAAAAAGTTTAAAATCCTAAGAGAATTTACTGGAATTTCCAAAGCAAGAGATCAATGTCGAACCCAGCTCACCAGGCACATTTAGATTACACCACAGTTATCTCTTTTTTTATAAGCATTCAAACATAAATAAAAATAACAAATATTATTACTTTAATTAACTAATTTAATTTAATTTATTTTTTTTTAGAAAGAAACGAATGCAGTGGATTACCACCATTACCTTCTTCAAGAAAAGGTCAGAGACAATTTGACAAATCCACCCTGAACCTTGTGAGACAACGAGGATCGCAATCCGCAACACCCCTTCAAACAGAATCGCAACCGTCCATTCCTCCCAACATCATCCTAACCATTCACCTTTCTTCGCGCCCGCGTCCCAACTCAAAACTCCGTACGAAAAAAAGCCCCCGCCTTTTCTGGTCGACTTGTATAAATTGAATCACCCGCCGACTACAAGCCGATACCGCACCATTCGATTCAAACCCTAATCCTCGGATACTCCTATTGCCCTCCGTTACTCATCGTCATGGCAAGGACCAAGCAGACCGCCCGTAAGTCCACTGGTGGGAAGGCTCCGAGGAAGCAGCTCGCCACCAAGGCCGCTAGGAAGTCTGCTCCAGCCACCGGCGGGGTCAAGAAGCCCCATCGCTTCCGACCGGGGACCGTGGCTCTGAGAGAAATCCGCAAGTACCAAAAAAGCACTGAACTTCTGATCCGGAAGCTTCCGTTCCAGCGGCTGGTGAGGGAGATCGCGCAGGACTTCAAGACCGACCTCCGATTCCAGAGCTCGGCGGTCGCGGCGCTGCAGGAGGCGGCAGAGGCTTATCTGGTGGGCTTGTTCGAGGACACGAACCTGTGCGCGATTCATGCGAAGAGGGTCACCATCATGCCCAAGGATATCCAACTTGCTAGGAGGATCAGGGGAGAGAGGGCTTGACGGAGAGCGATGCTTATTTGGCTGGTGGTTGATCGGATTGGTCGTGTAATGACATGTTACTTCATGTTATGAGGGGACTCACTTTGTATTTTGATCCAAGTTTCCTTGGAATTGCTGATGGAGAGTGTGAAGTTTGTTATGTGCTGTGTTTGGATCTTGGAAATGGCATGATTTCCTCTAGATATGATAGATTCGATTTTGGTTTTTTCCGGAAAAGCATGTGGGATGCTGATTTTTTTCTTCTGCTAGTGTGCTGAACATTAAAAACCAACTTGACGATAAGGGAAATGTGGACGGGTCCGGCATCTGTTACAAGCGCAGTTATAATGAATGTGGTGAACTTTTTCTTTAAGGAAATAAGCTCGTAATAAAGTTTTAAGGGGATGTGTGGTAATGATTTATTTAGTTAAATGTATGAAAATATTATAATTTTTTAATAATTATGTTCAAATCTATTACTTCTATATGCCAAAAGTATTAAAAGTGTTGAATGGGAGTTGAATTTTATAGTTTTTTTAAAATATTACTGTTATAACTGAAATAGTATTAGTTGTCAAACTAAAAAATAGAAGCCTGTATTACAATTACAATTGGAATGGCCTAACCCCCTTGTAACTTAAATTCGTGTAGGCTGGGCCCGAGTCGACTTGTAAGTTAACACCTTCGAAGATTTTACTATTTTTATAAGACAATAATATAAAAAGCTTAAATTGAAGTTCTTTAATTTGATTAAAGTTTATATATTTTTTTAAAATTTTAATTCCATTGTAATTGTTTTACTCAAATTGAAGATTTTTATATATTTGATATAAAAATTTCGATGGAAGATTGAAGTTTTTAAAAAATATATATAAATTTCGGATTGGAGTTTTTTTTTTTAATTTTTTTTATATAAAATAATAATAATAATAAATCAATGAAGTGAGTAAAATTTAAACGTTTCAAGAATCTTAAATTCTGATTATTCCCAAACGAACATTACATAAGTTGTTTTTAAAAAATATTACGATAACTAACATAGTTAACTTACGTTAAAATTAAAAAAAATGTTTGATCGGACACAGGTTGAATGAGTTAGACTAAATTGACCCAACCTGTGAGCTAATTTTCTGTAATCTCATAACCCATCATAGGTCGGCCAAGCCAATTCGCAGTGGTTCAACCTTTGACACTTCTAGTACTAATATTAAAAATGACTTTGATATCAGGCTTGAGTGACCCATGCGACCTACGTAACAAATCATGCCAGTAAAGATTATATTAGATAAATTAGGCCCGGCCCGTCTTTCGCCAGAAAACACTTCTGAGTAGGCTACCGGTCCGCAATTTGCAAGGTTTGCTTTCTGAGTCATTTTACCAAAAAAGTTACCACAAAATTCTAATGTAATCTCTAGATTTTTTTTATGTTTTGCACAGTCATGATTTTTTCAAGTTTATTTGCGGTCCTATATAAAATAGGTATTGCTGTTATCTTGATTGAAGTGTTTATTCAACCACATGAAAATTAATGATTATTCAATTGACGTCAAACACTAGTCTAATAACACTTTGATTTAAAGTAAAGATGCTAAATAAAAAAGAAGCTAAATTTACAATTTTTGAAAATATCAAAACTTATTTTTATAAATTAAAGCTAAATAATAAATGAATAATTCTTGAAACATGAAAACATGAAATGAATCAGAAATTAGGAATAAGCTAGATAGATTTCATGATACAACATTCGGTTTTTTTATTGAGTAATAACGTTTAGTTTTTCTCCTCAACGAAGCGTGGTGAAAAGCTTCTATCAATTTATTGAGTAACTGGCTGAAATTTCCAATCAATTTACTGCAATGCAAGCCATGCCAAACAGATACACGATTCTTAGAAAACCTTTATCACAGTTAAAAACAAGAGTTCTGCACAAGCACTCATCATAAACATGGATTTAAAACCCAATCCAACGTAATTTGTATGAATTGATTCAAACAAAGTTTAACTTCAAGTTAGGTCACTTATTTACCCAAATCAAGGTTCAACCGCACGAAAATAAATGGTCCAACTATTGGAAAAAAAAAGTCAAGAGATTGATTTAAAGTAGGACCACTAATTTGATTTTGAAGTTAAAAGATCGCAATTGACCATCACACCTTAGAATTAGATTAGATTGAAGGAAATAAACCAAGTCTAATTGAATTTGAGTAAATCAAAAGGTTGAAACAAAAAGGCAATAATCCCCATCAAAGTCAAATAAATACAAGAACATTGTGAATGATGGCATGCAGACCCGCGCAGTACCCCAACTAAACTATGTCTGCAGAACAACCAGAGTAAGTTCAGTGACTAATGCTATAGACAACGAAAATAAAAATAATTTGCAAAATAAACCAAGACAAATAAAAGAAAGTAGGATGACAGCGGATAGAATGGTCCTAAATTTAGTAACCTATTAATGTCTCATATAAAAACAAATGCAATTAAAGGAATGGATACCGAAGGTATGAAACAATCAACATAGACATGAAAAATGAATCACTTCAGCAATTTTTTACATTACAATTTTTTTGTAAGATAAGCAGAAGCATTTTTTGCAATATGAAAATGGAGCAATTTTTTACATTACATTTTTTTTTGTAAGATAAGCAGAAGCATTTTTTTCAATATGAAAATGGAGCATTTTTTTACATTACCTATTTTAGAAAAATCGTTATAAAATATTTCATCATAGCCACTATATCCCCAGAAGCAAAATGCAAATTATTTTTTATATGTGTAATAAAACAATTATTTTAATTTATTGTACTGAAATAATCCTGGTTCCATCCAATGAAATTTCTCAATTATGGACATTCACTCCAGGATAAATTTCATAAGATTAATTTCACATTTTCCTCTCTATTATTCTCTACCTTTCTTCAGCATGATGAAGGAACATTCCTACGGATATGTTTGGGTTTTGTAATCGCTTTTAGAGTAGCTTCTGGGTATTGGCTACTATTAGTTGTGTTTTCCAGAAGCAGTCCCAAATAGAATACAAGCATTCAGCTTTTGGGGTAGTTTGCATTTAAGAAAGAGGAAAGGCAATGATTCTAATTTCTATGGCTGAGGTTGAATGGCTGCTAACAGAAGTGGATCTTTATTTTTTTCTAATGTTGCCCCCAGCTTCGTCCATTATATACAGTGAAAATCAATACCTTACTACAAAAATATCACCAATAAACCTTTCGTTTCAATGATAATGTAGGATCTGTGTTGTATAAATGCAAGACATAAATTTTGCGTTTCTATTTGAAAATATAAATATCCCTCTTGATGACATATAAATCACTCATTGGAATCGGTCAATTACTATGCAAAGAACATCTCACTTTTCCCCATTAATATCTATGCCGAAAGGGATGCTATCTATAGGAATTTCTAGTGGAAATAGGAACAATCCAAGAAGCATTGCTACCTTGTTGCTTGGAACAAGAGGCTTATGAATGAAGCCCTTATCGTTAAACTTTGTTGAGGATTCATTAATAATACCCATAGACAAGATAATATCATCTGGTCTCATTCCTACTTTGGTGATCACACGTTCAAAGCTGCTTATCACTTTCTACCCCCCTCCCTTGGTTATCACTTGCTCAACACTCTCCAAGACCATTTAGCTACCAAGCTCAGCAAATGCAACAACATCATGCCTGAAATCAAGTTGTCGTGGAAAGTCATCCACAATGCCATCCTTACCAGAGTGGAGCCTCCATAAGTGTTCAATCATTCAAGCTAACATCTGCACCATGGTTGTTACACCTTAGAGGATCTAAAGCATATTTTTCTTCTCTACAATACAACTTGAGAGGCATGGAGCCAAACAGAGATTGACAAAGACTCTAGCTGGCCCAAGGCAGCAAACTTGGTAAGTATCCTCTCTACAAATCATGTTCAATGGCATCAGAATCTCCTGTTCTGGATTCTATCTTGGTTGTCAAAACCCCCTGATGGCAGAGACATTGAAATCTCCTTCATGTTGTGGACACTCTGATCCTCAAGATGCAAGCTGAACTTTGAGGGGGTGATTGTGAATTTTGTTTCTATGTATGGTGTGATTGCCCAAAATGAACATGGTCATCACATACTATCATTGGCCAATGTTAATTTAATGCCTTCTCTTGTTAATATCGGGATGGATCAGTAAAGGGTGGGGGGGTTCAATAGTTATTACTTTTAATTTTAATTATTAATAGCACGTATGAAACAAAGATATATAATTTATGTGCAATTTGAATAGTATAGAGTAAACAGAAATTGAAAAAGAATTAAATATAAATTTTTTTATAGTAGTTCCTCAACCAGATGTGTTCACTTCACAAGTTATAAAGCTTGTGTTTTTCACTAAATTAGGTGTTTTTACATCACAAGTTCAACACTTAACCTTCTTACAACCAATGATTTTAACAAAATGAGCACTCAGTCCCTATTGTCTTGATCACATCATCAGCCTAACTTCCTTAATCCTAAGGAGTACTAATATTTTTCATAAGAAAATACTACAAACCTTAGATTGTATTTGTTTAAGCTCCAAAGTATAACAACTCCAGTTAAAAATGACACTATAACAGTGATTTGAAAGAACAACTCTAATAAAGAAAAATAAAAATTCAGGAGTGGTGTTTGTTAAAATAGTACTGCTTGTAGATTTTTAAATTTATCATTTACTCAATTTTTAAAATAATGAATATTATAATTAATATTTGGTGTGTTGTAAACTGTTTTTGTTGATATTGTAATATTGTAAATTATATGATATGATATAATAGATATTTAAAAGATAAATTTTTTATTTTATATTGTGAAATTATTTTTTCAAGTTTTATAAGATAATCTTATTATGACATATTATATACATTTTTGTCAAATTTTAAGTATACATGTTGAACATAACAAAAAAAATTTCACATAACATTATTAGCTCTCACATAATTTTTAGATTAATTTATGTATTAAACATAACCAAGAAAATTTTAAATGTTATTTTAATCCATTCACATATCATCCATTATTTAACATTTTTAAACATTATTTGAACATAATTTAATGTGAAATATATTAATAGATGAGTGGATCTTTCGTAGCTTGAAGGGTAGATCGACAAATCTTCTGAGCAAACCTTGTGCATATAGGCAACAGGTCGACATGAGTGTGTTGGGTGGATCTTGCATGGGTGGACAAAAAGCCAACAAGAGGGCGTCAAGGAGACAGGAGGGTGTTAGTCAAACCTTGCATGCATAGATAAAGAGTCGATAGGAGGGTGTTAGACAAATCTTGCATAGGCGGACAAGAGGGCGTTAACAACATACATGGATGGAAAAATATGCTATGAACGAAAGGGGATGATGTACTCAAAAGAATAAGTTGAAGGTGTTGTGCAAAGCATTGGGTTTTGCGAGTAGACCATTCTACCAAGGGTATTTTGGTAAAATCCACATTAGGAGCAAATACTCCAACCCAAGCAAGGGTTTTGAACTACACTTGAAAATGTACCACACAAAGGAGCTTAAAGCAAGTGTGCCACTCCAACCCACGTCTAAGCACGAACGTGTTTGTTTAAGAGTGGTTGTGCTTGGCATAAGGTCAAGCACACCTTTAAACAAGCACACCCTTAGTTGCCTTGATCTTAAAGTAAAGCTTGACCATGCATTTATAGGATTAGCACCTAAATTCAATTGTCTTGACACAAACTAGTCAAGTCCACCAATGCTTTTATAGGATCAACACCAAACCTTTGTTGTCTTGATCTAAAATCAGTCAAGTCCTCCCTCTTTTAACCAAGGAGTACCACCATAAATCCAAAATGCCCTCACCATAACGTAATGAGCTAAGTATTTTTCTTGAATGAAAAATTTACAATCATTTTACCCTTGCAAACTAAAATGATAAGAGTGAAACTCAACAAACTTTTACTCTAAGGAGAGCTCTAAGGAGTTTTTTAGAGTGTTTGCAATGGAATTCAAATCGTAATTGTGCAAGTTATTACTCTAACAATCAGATTTGAAGATATATATAATGATGGGATACAAAGGATCATATTTTTAACAACTATTACTTTTCTTTTTATAGAAAGTAAGAACATTGGTTCAATTTGGTCATTTGGTGGTCCATTTTGCCAATGGCTATATTTCTTTCTACAAAAAATCAGAATGGTAATCTGATTTGATCATTCAATAGTCCATTCTAGCAATGACTAGTTTTAGACAAAGTTGACTCTAAGAATAATGGATATTCAATGGTGAGATCAGTGCACTATTTTTGACATCAGTAACTTATTCAGTTACCATCATGTAAAATGAATGTCTGATATCTAAATTTTTTTAATTCATTTTGGAATTAAGTGTTTGTTGACCATACAAATATATAAAAACAGTAGTCCGCACTTCCTTTCTCAATGACCCATTCTGGTCATTGACCACTAGTCTAATAAACAGCTGCCTGATTACCAGACATCGCTGGCCCTATTTGGAGAAGACAAGACAATAGTTTCTAAGAAAGGGCTTCTGATAATCAGTGGTTCATTCTGGAAGATATTGGGCTAACTTCATTCCTCCTAGAAACAACTACCCGAACATTTAATAATGGAGGTCTGATACGGCTCTAGTGATGTTGTCCTAAGTTAAACTTTTTATTCAAAGACAGAACAGTTATCCAAAGATTCCTAACAGTGATCTGATAGTGTGCCTTAACATTTTTCTAAGAATATATAAAAACTTCTAAGTGCTTCTAGGTGTATCTAATTCTAATTCTTAGGTGTGGATCTAAGGCTTCCTAGAACGCAAGAGCATTAGGATTTTACAAATGATTCTACCAAATAAAATACAATAAAATTTATTTGTGTCTACATGATCTTCATCTTTGAAAGCTTGTGTCTTCAAGTGTTTTCTTCATGTATTCATTTCTTGATCTTCTCCTTTTTTGATTTTCTTTGAATTCCGTTAATTGCCCTTTCCTCTTTTTTAACCCTGCTACTTTGTATTTTCTACAAAATTCTTGATATTTAACTTTCAAATTCATCATTAAGGTTTGCATCATCGAAATCAATTAAGAAAGATTTTCCTAACATCTCCAACTCAGGCAAAGGCAAATGCTCTTCGCAAAGCCATGATATCTGCCATTCAAAAGAGATGGACAAGGATCATAGTTAAAGGAGATGCACTTCAAGTAGCGTTCTCTTATGTCCCTAGGCACCTTTAATTAAGAAGCACACCATCTTGCTAGATGGGCGAAATTAAATGTCAAGTCCTTATACCGTACCAGGCTAATGGACCCAGATGGCATCTCGAGCTTCTTATTTTCTTGGCAGTGTTTCAAAAAAAATGAATGTTGTTCAACCAATACGGCAATGGAAATCAAGATTTGGAATAGAATCGGATAAAGGATTTATGCATTAACGTGGCACCAGTAGCTCGTCCAACGTATACCGATGAAATACCAAAACGGAAGTTGTACATATATTGTGCTTGGGAACCCTAGGGCAAGGAGGGAGAGTAGAAGAACCTCACAGTCGCCGTGAGAGTCGACGAAGGGGCCACGCATTGAAAATTCACTAGTGCGATTTCCTCCGTTGGGGTTGCTTCTCGGTTGCCACCCTGTAGATCCAATATATCTGTGATAATAGACGACAGATTATAGTAGGCCGAATGGGGTAGTGCCGATGACAGAGGAATGGAGAATGAGATCGAGCGAGAAAGTACATCAATGCTACTCACCAGTGCGAAAACGTGGGCTGCTATGAGCACGACGACAACGAAAGGCAGGTACTCCATGAGCTTCCCGGCCTGTTGCTGCTCCTGCTTCGCCATTGTTACGTGGGAGAGAGAGAGAGCAAGTTTTCTTTTGGTAACGCAGACTTCACAAGGCCTGTTTCCAGGCAATGGGCTGTTTATTTGAGCGACTTGATTTTTTTTATAATTAAAATGTTATGTAGACATTAATTTTTTGTTTAGCTGGGAAAAAAAAACTCGTGTTGATGATCTTATAAGGCGGAAAAAATTTGAAGGAGTGTTTGTTTGCCGGTTTAAACATCAATATGGAATATTTTATTATTAATTTAGTTAATTTTTATTTAAATATTTTTTTTCTAACGAAGAATGTGACACAAAAACTATTATATTTTATTTTCTTTCTGTTTCAAAAACTTAAGTCTCGCTACTACCGTTACGAACAAACCAAAAAAATCAACGAAAATTTTCAATGTGTTTAATAAGAAAGTCATGATAAAATATTTTGCTAGATATATATATGTTTAAAATCATAAAATTAAAGATTAATTAGAACTTACATTAGATTTGATTGAATATATCAAATACTACAGTCAAATCTTTGGTACCACAATGGAAGATAAAGTTTATATGGCTAATGAATACTTAGTGAGTTGAGTATCTAATTGTGTTGAAGACATTCATTAAGTAGTGGGTTTTATTTATCTTCAAAGAAGATCTTCTTTTTTTTTGTAGTGTGAAGCTTCTAAATAGGAGAGATAATCAAAGATTATTCCTTAATTTGTAAGTGTAAGGCCAAAGGTAATAAGGCAATTTCTCCTTTTATTTTTGCATGGTCATGGAAATCAATTTTTCTTCCTTCCTTAGAGTCAATTCCAAATCATCAATTGTATATGCAAAAGAGAAGGAGGTGTTGTCACTGACAAGCTCCATGTAAGGTAAGCCACTGGTTTTACATTTTATAGGTTTTCCATGTGATGTCAGGGCTAAGAACCTTTATTTTTTTTCTTCTTCTTGCACATAAGCAAGGTGTGAGCCTGATGATTTGTACTCTTGGAAGAAGGAGGTCTCACGAGCTCCATTGGTTGTTGTTGGCTTTCAAGTGAGCTTGAGGTGGTCGGTTTTGGTTGGGTTTGACTAATAATGATGGTGGAAGAAGAGGAGAAGAAAAATAATTTAAAATTTGAAAGTAAGGATCAAAATAGTTTTATAAAAAGGAAGATGAATTGTAAATTAAAAATTTTAACAATAAATCTTACAAAACACATTGTAAAAATCTTTTTTAAACTATTTTTCTATTATACACAAGATTTTTACAATTATTATACAACATGGTACAATTAATAACACTTTCAGATTTCTACCCTTGAGTAATAAGAATGTGAATAACTTACATCTTTTCATTTTGAATTAAAACACATGAAACCTTTCACATTTACTTCTCTAAGCTTTTCTTCAATAGTTGTTGAAACATTTACCTTTTAAATTTCTTGTTGATCTTCAATCTTAATTCGTTTTGACTTTCAACTATTTAGATTGATCTTATGTGATGCAGGTAGTTTTTGCCATCTTGAAGCTTTTACTTTCTTTAGACAGAGACTCATTCTATCTATTTGCTCTTACATAGTATTGAATTTAAGATGCATTGAAGTATAGTTCGAACTCTCTATTTATAGTTGTCAAATTGGAGTACCATGTTCAATATGTTCATCTACTTTTTCCATAATTATATGATCTCACATTCTTTTGAATTTCGAAATATCCATGTTCATCATATTCTTACATGATTCTTACGTTCTCTTGTTGTAAATCCATCAAGAATACTTTTTCTGAAGAATCTTAGAGTTTTCCTCCTAAGTCACTATTTTAGTTGAATAGTTAACCTAGAAAAATTTGAATACTTATCTAATAATTCTTTGAGTTTTTCACCTTCAAAACACGTGTCTAGAAAAAACAAATTAACATAACATTAGTCACTCATAAAACTCAAATAGTTATTTAATCTATATGTAAAAACTCGAATAGTTGTTTAACTCTTCAATTTTTTTAAAGTATGCATATAGAAAATACGTAAAAACTAAAGTTATTTAAAAACACACATGTAGATAATTATAATTATACAAATTTTTAATATAACTCTTCAACTTACATGAAATGTTAACCATAACTATATGACTTTTTAAAAACCTATTAATGCCTAATTATATGATTAAAGTAAAGACTTAAACTTAAACTTATTTAGACTAAGTAAAATATTCATTATAAAAATAAATCCTAACAATCTCCTCATTTTTGATAATGACAAAACCTAATAAGTCTAACATCTAAAAAATCATATCTCTCCCTTTTTGTCATTAAACAAAAACATAAAATCAAATGAGGGATAGAAAAAGATAAAACATTGATAAAATGATAAGTATAAAATCCATAAAACAAAATATTTATTGAAAACTCAAAATGTTAATTTATAAAAAAACTATTTCATTAAATAAAAACATATAAACAATTATTACAATCAACTTTAATGTCTAAAAAATTGTAAAGATGACAAAACATGTTCAATGCCCAAAGAAACTCCTTCGTGTTGGTCACTCATTGGAAGCTCGCATGCACGCTTCCACTCTTGCGGTACTTTCTCAACGACGGTATAAACACACTCGCCCAAAGAAATGTGGTGGAAATTGGTAGAAGGAGGAGGAAGATGAACACTTAAGATTTATGTGTTTCAATGAGAACGACCTACTCCACGGAGGTGCTGGGTTGTTCTTACTATTGTAGGGCACATTCTATGCAACACATACAACCCTATTTATAAGGCATAGGAAAAAAAAACCCTAAGTACATTATAGGTTTACCCTTTTAGCAGTCATCGACCACACAACCAGATTCCAAGTGAAACTTCTAGAAACCATTGGTTGCCTGAATACCCTCCAACACTGGTTGGACATCCTGCATCTAGTTGATGATCTAACTACTTGACAAACCTACATGCACCAATCTACAACCTTAGGTCTCTAGTGAGCTAGACGAAACAGTGTGCTACCCCCAAGCCACACCTCTTTGGGGACTTGTTGGTTACGCTACTAACTATTGTTGGACACCACCTAGCTTCTACTAGTATTCCCTGGCATCTACCCTAGGAACTTGGGGCCTGGATCTTTCAACTATAAAAGCACGTCTCCACACCATATACCCAACAACCTTTCACTTGGAGACTATCTTCTGATATTTCATGGTCTTGGTATCACTTGTAAGGTTTTTTTTTTTTTTCTCTAGTACCCAACACTTTCCTTGATGTTTCTTTAATTCTTGAACGAGACTTAAATTAATTAAATTCATTTGTTTAATTTACTTTAAGTGGACAATGTCTATTGTAGAAGTGTACAAGTATAAGTTGAACCATAATGAGTGATTAGAATCAATTTCTAGGTTGCTTTTAAATAGTGTTGTATTTTATTAATTAATTTCTCTCTCTTCGTTGAGTTATTTTTTAACTCAATGGACAAGTCCATGGACTTAAGCTCACTTTTGTTGTTTGCTCTTGAATTCGACCAATCATTAGGCGATCCCAAGAATGCAAACAATTCCCTTTACGCTCTATGATTGCTACTTATCTTAGATTGAACAATGAATAGATTTAGCATTTATTAGATTTTAATTTAAACATATCTCCTTCAAAAGTTGGTAATCTAATGCATGAAAATTTATCTATCAATTCTAGGTAAAGAATTTCTCCTAATGGTCTCTCAATTAGAGCTGCCATCTAAACATTCTCCTCTAATGATATTTTAACTATTCCTTTAAGTATATCATTATTATCAGTTTAAGATAATATATAAATTTGTTTAGATGTCAAAAGTTCTTGTTTGGATGCTCTAACCAATCTCTTAGTACTAGAAGAATGAATCTAAGTACTTATAAACTCAAGACATATGCTATATTCAAAGGTTAGAATTACTTACTAGTTATAATACTCCTTTTCTTGCTCTGAATATATTTGATTTTGATAGATGGATGAAGTTGAACTAGTTACCCCTCTCTATAGTCACTTACGAGTGTTGCATTTCTTTCTATACTATTGGTGTTTTGATTATGAAACTCTATGTTTATTTTATAATGTTCTTCCACGTTGTGAACTCACTCACGTCATGATGACGTGCAATGTGAACATGTGTTGTGATTCCTAAGTTAATGGATACGTGCAACAAGCATTTATTTAATTTCCTTAATAAATGCTAAATTTATGAAGTCATGTACGTGCAGAAAAGATAATTATTTGAATAACTTTACAAACTAACGTCGTTGAGTTAAAAGATAACTCAATGGAGTGCATTTGACACTCAAATATTAAATTACCAAACTAACTTAATTGAATTAACAAATAACTTAATGGACTAGCTTAAAACTTCCAAACCTTATCTCTATGAATGAATCTCATTGAGCTAATAGATAATTCAATAGACTAGCTTTGTTGAGTTAATAAATAACTCAACAGACCTACATAAATTAATTTTTACTTGCTTCGTAGAGTTACAGTGTAACTCAACGAACTAATTTTATTGAATTAATACTTAAGCATTTTTCTAGAACCCTATTTTTTCATATTAACTTATCACTGTTCCATTAAATACATATAAAGAAATTAATAACATTCAAACACATTATCCTTAATGTATTCAAACATCATTCAGCCATTCAATTCATTCAAAGTCATAGAATTTCGACTTGTGTATATATATATATTTATATCGTTTTGATTTACAACACATGCACTATCAATATATGCTATAATCAAATTTTCAATACATGTATTTATCCTTTCTTTAAGTCTTCAACCTCCTTCTAGAACTTTGACAAATGTTGTTCCAATTATGTCATATGATCTATAGCTGATGAAGATGCTTTAGAAGGTCTAGCAATAACAGTAATAGTGATAGTGGTAGTAACAACTTCTTGTACTTTATATTGTCTATATTTTTTCATTGAGATGGTTATTGATCTTATCTTCTTCGATGTCCATCTAGTAAAATTTATACCCTCAACCATTAGCAAAGGTATTAAATCTCCAAAAAATAACTTCATCCTTGCAGACTTAATTTTTGAAAGGAATACTTGGTACCAGTTGATTTGAATTTTGTTTATAACTATATACATGACCAACTTTACAAATTGACTTAATTCAATGTTGTGGTCTTATTTTTGATAGACAATTTTCAATAAAATGTTTGCCACCATATGTGCCTTCCCTTTTAGGTATTTCATCTAATTTAGCAATGGTACATGAGAGTTGATGACTAAACATTACTTTATCTCCTATTCTGTCTATTTTGTAGCAGTTGTATCTTCAAGAATTTTTATTCCTTCATTTTTAAGTACCAAGGTAGTGTGAAGGAGAAAAGTGTGATCTTAATATCCACTTATTCCACATTCGACACTAGAGTATCATCTTTTTCTCTCAAATTAGCATAAAAACTAGACACTAAATTTTCAAAAGCTGCATGCCTATTTGTCTTTGGAATTATGCCTAGTAAGCATTGAAATTCAAATAATTCTAAAATATTCTCAATTCTTGTCCAATTTATGGGCATACTATAAATAATGTCATGCCCCCTAATTTCTTGATATTTCATATAAGTTTCTTGACTCTTAAAATAAATAACATTCATGTTTGTGGTATTAGAAGGGTTAGTGAACTTAATCATTATTTCTTATTCTTGTGAGGGTTGTCCTTGCAATTCTTCCTTTAATTGTTATGGTTGCTATTATGGTAAAGGAGTAAAATGAGATTCCTCCTCTTCTTCCTTGATTCTATGCTATGGTGGGGAGCTTGCAACACTCTCCACTCTCCTCCTCTTTAATCTTTCAAGGTATTCTTGGAGGGTTTCCTTCTCTTCACTAGAATCTTCAAAACTTTCCTTCTTTGTTTCTTTTTTTCTACTTCCTCTTCTTCTTCTTCTTCTTCTTCTTCTTTGAATTCTACTATTAATGTTTTTTCTGAATTAGTGGAAGACTATGATGGAGTTTGGGACACAATAGCTTCTACCTGTTCCTTCTTCTTCTTCCATTTGTTGCATTTGCTATTGCTCTAGCTCTTTCTCTTCTTTAGAGGATAACAAATCAATAAAAATAGGTTCTTTATGCCTTCCTGCAAAACTTTCTTGCTCTTTTTTTTTTTGGGAGCCAATTAAGGTTTTTACTCTTTAATTTCTACTAGCTTTAAAGGTCTTGCTTCCTCTTCTTGTTGTATAGAGGATTTTGATAATCTTGCCTCTACATAGTACTCCTCTACTTTAAGTTTATATTGGACCTTTAGTTGTTCTTCAGCCCTCTTCCTTATCATTCCCTCTTACAATATACTAACTCTAGCTAGAGTTATTGACTCATTTGCTCATTGGTCTTTGCAGAGCTAAACCAAATTATCAAATTCTACTCTTACTGCCTTCGTCTCAAGGTAGTAAAAATGTACTTCCTCCCTTGACGGTTCCTCTTGCGTTGGGAGTTTGATCTATTCCTTCCCCTTTGTGTGTTTCTTTGCAATATATATAATTTCTCGAAGGAACCACAATTTGGCTTTATGCCTTATTAATTCTAGAACAACATTGTTTCTTGACCTAATTCTTTTTTCTCTATTTACAACAGTCTCGATTGCCATTTTTATTCTCATTTCTAACAAACTTGGGGGTTTTACATTTAAGTCAACCATTTTCTATGTAAAATGTAAAATTTACACCTCTTCATAGTCACCTATGAGTGTTGCACTTCCTTCTGCACAATTGGTGTTCTAATAAATGAAGCTTTGCATTTCTTTTATAATGTTCTTCCACATTGTGAATGCCCTCACATTATGGTAACATGTGCTTGGTTTGTTGGTTTTGCTCAAGATACAAAGCAATTCCTAAACAAGACTTAAATTAATTAAATTCATCGTTTACTTATTGTAAGTTCACAACATCTATTATAAAAGCATGCAAGTATAGGTTGAACTACAGGGAGTGATTAAAATCAATTTTTAGGTTGCTTTTAGTTGGTGACAATGTTTTACTAATTAAGTCTCTCACTTTATTGAGTTATTACTTAATTCAACGGACAAGTCAATAGACTTAAGTTCACTATAATTGTTTGTACCAGAATTCAGCTAACCATTGGGCGATCCCAAAAAATGTACACAACTCACTTTACGCTCTATGATTGCTATTTATCTCAGATTTAACAATGAATAGATTTAGCATCCAAATGATCTCAAATAACAATCAGTTAAGACACAATTTTAGAGATTAAAATTAATTGGTTTCAAAATAAAGTTGTACAATTTCATACTGAAATGAAAAGTAAATACACAACATTTTGACAATCATGAATAAACAATTCAAACTCGAAACATAGTATATATGTAATTATAAACGTTGATGTTAATGTTCCTTAAGGTAGACGATAAATGAATGATAGTGTCTTCTATTGAAAATCAATAGCCTCTAACTCTATATGTGGCGTAGTTACACTTTTGAAAATTTAATTATTTACTATTAAATGCTCCTCTTCCTACTAGATTGTGAACCTAGGCCATTGTAAGGTGATCTCTTCTTTGGTAATTAATATTAACTTGACATTAAGCTGGAAACTTTAATCCTTGTACTGAGACATTATTTAGTACTTGGTAAAGAAACATTTACTTTTTTTGACATGATCACTCCTCTATAGTAATTGTTAGTCACCATGGCTTGATTGGAATTGAATTGACTTTGGAAATATCTTCACAGACCTTCGATGAATAGTGGTTGGTGGTAGAAGAAGGATATCTCAAAGAATATTCAACACTCTCTGTAGTGAGTGCTCCTTCCCCCCTTTTTTATTGATTTCTTTTAGTCCTTTTATATTTCTTTCATGAACAACTTTGGGTGCCAAAAAATTTATGGTTGGATTCTTCTTTCTTGTGTATGAATGACTGTAATTCCTTCTTCATTCCACAACAGAGTTCATGGGCGTGAATCATGTAACATGAATTTTACGATATCATTCCTATAACTACTCATAATTATACATTAAATAAAATAACTAGTTCATAGAGTTAAAATAACTCAACGAACTAAATTTGTTGGATTAATCGCTAATTCAATAGAGCTAGTCCATTGAGTTACATAATAACTCCACAAACTTAGTTCGATCTTGCAATTCAGTAGTATAAACATTTATTAAAATGAGTTATGTAAATAATACATGTACTACACAAGTGTAAACAACATTTAATACTATTTTTAGGGAATATCTTGCAATAATTCCAAAATAATACTTAGTTAACATTAATTCATTTTAATTATGTATGTTTTTTAATTAAGTTTTAGATTTTCACAAATGTAACATAATAGTCTAATTCCTATCTATTAGCCATATAACATGTCCTTAATCATTAATTTAAGCTTTAAGAATTATGTACTTTTTCACTCTAAACACATAATGTGTATATGTATTGTGGTTCCTAAGTTAATGAGTATGTGCATGCCCAGGCTTGTAATGTCACTAATCAAACTCCCCTATGGTGGTAACTATTACTGACGACCAATCCTCCTCCACTTCGCCCACTGTAAGATACATGGTCTTGGACTTCTAACCGGATGCTACCATCCAAACACCCTTGGCTACCTTCCATCTACCAGCTCTGAACTTGACGTTGTGACCCTTTTTGTTAAGTAAGC
This sequence comes from Cymodocea nodosa, assembly GCA_036874045.1. Classification (NCBI taxonomy): domain Eukaryota; kingdom Viridiplantae; phylum Streptophyta; class Magnoliopsida; order Alismatales; family Cymodoceaceae; genus Cymodocea; species Cymodocea nodosa. The sequence goes on along the minus strand of CM072339.1, from coordinate 18,340,854 downwards.
TCACAAAAATCAAGTTCTTGGCTAAACCTAGGATATACCTCACTTCTTGAAGTTTCACGGTCCCTACTTTGTTTGGATTTGAACTTCACCTTTTCCCAATATGTCCAAACTTGAATTATTAGCTAGGTAGACCTTTTGCATCGACATTGCATAATAGTTTTGCAATAGCTCCTAATATGTCCTATGAAAAGACACCTTAGAGTCCATCACCCATGTATCAACAAAACTGTTAACACAACAAATTAAGGTATTGTCTGAACTGTCCATTAGAGCATTCACCCTCACTCCCTTATTAGTTTCTGCCTTATCCTTATTGGGTTTCGGACACTACGACTAGAAATGTCTAAACTTCTCATAGTTCCAACATTTGATATTTGGTTAGTTCTTGCTTTTACCTTGGGATTTCTATTGATTCTTCCTAGAACTCCAACCTCTAGACTAGCTCCACCCATGGCTCTCCACGTTGAGCACTGAAGTTGATGCTTCTCCATTGCTCTTCTGGTGGATGTCTTCACTTAGCACCAAGTTGGCAATTTAACTCATGTCTAATCTTTTGTGCCCTAGCTAGTTGTTCATAGAAGTCACTATGGTTGACCAACTCGACGGTGGGCTTGACAATAGTATCAACACTCGAACCTCATTGTCAAACACAATATTCACTAAGTCCAATTGAGTCAATAACGTATTCAACTCATTTACATGGTTAGCTATTGGTGCACCTTCTCGCATCCTTAAGTTAAAGAGACAGTGTATAAGGAAAACCTTATTTGATGTCGTCGACTTCTCATAAGTGTTGGACAAGACCTTCATAATGCTCACCATTGTCACCTCGTTGGGAATATTGAAAAATACATTTTTTGCCAGTGAGAACTGTATCAACTTAAAAGTTTTCCAATCTAAAAGCTCTTATTCTTCCTATTCCATCTTCTCTAATTTTCTTCTCATCAACGATTGGTGAAGGTCTTTCTAATATAGATATTCCTCCATTTACATCCTCTAGAAATTGAAATCTTTACAGTTGAACTTCTATTTCTCTACCATTGTCATCGCCTAACCTGGCTTTGATATTAGTTGTAAAGATGACAAAACTTGTTCAATACTTAGAGAAACTCCTTTGTGTTGATTGCTCATCGGAAGCTTGCATGCATGCTCCCACTCTTGTGGTACTTTCTCAACGGCAGGTGTACGCTCACTCGCTCGAAGAAACACAATGGAAATCGATAAAAGGAGAAGGGAGGAAGATGAACACTTAGGATTTATATGGTTTGGTGAGAATGGCCTACTCCACGGAGGTGCTAGGTTGTTCCTACCATTGCGGTGTACATTTTATGCAACACATACAACCCTATTTATATGGCACAAAAAAAAACCCTAGATACATTAAAGGTTTAACGTTTTGGTAATCACTAGCCACACAACTAGATTCCAGGTGGAACTCTTGAAAACCACCAGTTGCTTGAATACCCTCTAACATTGATTAAACATCCTACATCTAGTTGATGCTCTGACTACCTAGCAAACCTACATGCACCAATCTACAAACCTAGGTCTCTAGTGAGCTAGATGGAACAACATGTTGCTCCTGAGCCACAATTGTCCAGGGATCTATCGGTCATGCTATCAACTATTGTCGAACACCACCCAACTTTTGTTAGTATTTGTCAGCATCTGCCCTTGGAACCCTAGGTTTAGATCTTTCGGCTTTAATATTATAATAATTATCATTTACTTTTATAAAGATGTAATAACTTAAATGATATTAGAGCTACATATTTAACTACATGATCCTTATCTTGTAGGATGCATGAGAAGGTAAGAATGGGTAGATTGTGAAAGTTATCTTGTAATTGACTCATTTACTTTATCTTGTAGGATTTGTTATGGTTAGAGATGAGTTGAGTGTGCTGTACCTATATTTTCAAGGGAGGGGAAAGACTCCTGCCAAGGTATTTGGGACATGAAAAGACTTTATGAGATTTTCTTATGCTTTAAAGAAGAAAATGACAAACTTGTCATGCACATGTTTTGAGGCATGACAAGTGATTGCTGAGACATAAAGAATAGACTTTGTAAAGCTTTGAATCAATCTTGGTGTTGGAAGAACTTTGAGAATTATTTATGCAAAAATATTACTCGCTCAGGATTAGAATGAGATTTAAGGCAAAGTTTGAAAAGCTTCATCGTGACCACTTGTTAATTGAACAACATGAGGTAGAATTCACTAGATTGTCACTTTTTGCATCAAACTTCGTAGTTGAGGAAGGTAAGAAGATCTCAAGGTTTCACCGAGGTTTAAATCCACGTATCAGATTTGCTGTTATCATATAGAGGTCAATATGATACTTGACGATAGTGGTTTTGGCCATGATAGTGAAGAATGACCTTGTTAGTATAGGATTGAACAGTGAAGGATGTTAGCTACAAACTCTTGTTTCATCATTTGTAGGTGTTCCCCTCTCAATTTCAAGATCAATCTCCTAAGTGACCTCCCAGTCAAGTAAGCCATCAAAGGAAAAAAGTCCAACCAGAGAGTAATTTCTTACTCAAAGTGTGGGAAAAACCACTCAAATTAGTGTAGGTGGAAGAGTAAGGAGTACTACAAGGTGACAACTTGTTCATTTACTGAAGAATCTATGGTGGGCTATCACCTACGAGATGGAATTATCAAAATGGCTATTGATGTTGTTGTTAGATTGTTCTTTGAAACATATTTGAAATACAAAATATTGTTTGTACAATTTTATATCAACTTTTCTTAAACATTAGCGGTTGCAAATGTTTATGTCTTGTGCAAGATAATCAAACATGTGGGATATGTTAAGATAAATTAACAGAGACGATACTTACGATAAAGGGCAACGTCAAGGTTTTGCAGTATTAGACTTGAGTGCTGGAACAAGTAGAATTAAATGAAATTCAATTAGATTTAATGATGTTATAATTAGAATTGACTGTTTGATGGTATAATAAGATTTAAATAGTCTTATTCCCTTCACTTAGGTATTAAGATTTTAAAATCAACTTTTAAATTAATATAAAATAATTTTATGATCCATTTCAAAATTTTCCATTTATTTGGGACGGTCGTGCAGGGACGCTAACACGTCCGCGGATCCACACCCAAAGGATCGGATTCGGAATGAAGTGACCCGATTATGGGGCCAGATGGCTAGTGCGCTTCCGCCACTGCTCGAGCAGGGACACCGTCGCGCCACCGCCTCTGCTTCGCCCTCCGCCTCTGCCATCACTTTCCCTTCGTAATTTGCAGCAGCAGTTCCTTCTCCGCCGTTCCCTCGTAGAAGCGGAATGAGGTTTTGGGGTGTTCGGGCCAACTCCTGCAGAGGTATTGCCCGGTTGGCATGGTCTTTTGTGCGTGTCTACGGTTATTGTCACAATCGAGATGCGGTACATCAAAGCCGTGTGTTATATCAGTTTCTGTTCTCCGTTTCGTAGCGTTCGAAGCTTATTTTTCAATTATTTTGTTGTTAGTTTTCTTGTTATCCTTTTTTACGTTTTGTGTGGATTCGTTTATCCTTTTAAACGGTTTTGTTTTTTGGCGAACTTACTGTTTTATAGGTGTGAATTTTATCACAATTCCTAACCAAGTAGTTTTAGACATTCTTTTATATCTTTTAGTTTCTTATACATTGATCAATTCTCTTCTCTAAATTGGTACATTTTTTGGCTTCCAAAACGATATGACCAAACCATTTAAGTAGATTTTCTCTTATTTTATCTTTAATTGTTTCTCTTATTCAAGTATTCACATTTTTGCAATACTAATTTTTTGTAGATGATCATCTTTTAACATCTTTTAATTATTCAAGTATTCAACATTCCAATGTTGGAAAATGAAAAAAAGTGTTGAACTTTTCACTTGAAGAAGTATTCCAACTGGCTAGCATCTTCAATTGGACATTGGTGGGACATTTTAACTCACAATTCTCAAGTGTGTTTGATATACTCTTGGAGATGAAGTAGACAATTCCCTTCCAAGAGGATTTCTTCCTAATGGCCATTGACTCCAAGGACATCCTCATTTAGTTCAAATGTAGAGAGGATTTTATCAAGGTATATGTGAAAGACTTCTAGCTAATCAAGGGAACCTAGATTGGAATCCTCATGGGCATCAATTTGGGTGTATCTTTCGAGGTTATGTGTGCATCTCCAAGCCTTAGGTGTATTGAAGTCAATTGTTGATATGTTGGGAAGATTCATGTGCCTGCATCAAGACGTCTATCAATTTACACAATCAAGATTGATAATGGTTTGCGTTAATATGGACTTGTTAAGACCTCTACTGATCCATTAAAATTAAGAATGACATTGAACTTATCAACCAACTGGTTGAATATGGATTAAGGGAAACCAAATTTTACTCTTTATATTTCAAGATTGGCCATTAGATGAATAAACATAGGAACTCTAGGAAATAGCCCCCCTCCAACAGAGATTGTTAATAAGGTTACAAATACCACAATGGTTAACATCTAAGAATAGAAACAAATACATTCTCATGCTATCAAGGAGAGTGTCATGACTCAAACTGAAGAGACTACAACCAACAACAGGGAGGAATTAATCAAAGGTCAGACCATCAAAGATGAGGAATGGACTTAGGTTTGACGGAGAAAGAGGAAGAATAAGAGGGATAGATGGATTTCTACCTCCAATAGCTAGGAAGGGGCTATTTTGGACCCCCCCCCCCCCAAAAGATGAGTGTCAAGAAGACGACCTAATTGGAGAAGAAATTACGTAAGATATTGGCAGGTAATAAGTTGCATTACCAAAAGTTACTTAAATTGACATTGAAGAAGAGACTTCAGAGGAGGATTCGATAGGCAAGACTAGGCACATCTTTGCAAACTTTTCAAGTTCTTTCAATGACCCTAAGGAGTTGTAGGTTGAGGGGACGAAACCAAAGTAAAGAAAAGAATATAGCAAAGGTGAATGTATTTCTTTTGTTGATTGGATATCATCAACAATCTATAGTTTTTTCAACTCATCTTGAAGATCTTTAAGTAATTTTATTCTATTAGCTTTATGAATAAAATTGTGAAGCAAAAACATGTGATGACAATTTTTACTTAGGTTTCATATGGATTTGACATGTAACTTTATAATATTGCAAAATAATGCTTTACAACCTTGGAAGGTGTGTTCAATCATTGTTCTTAACTGTAAATGTCTATAATTGAAGTTATTTACAATACTAGTTGGAAGTTGATTATTGTCATAATTAGATAAATGATATCTTATACTTCAAAATGGATAAATAAATTTTGGTCAATTGAGATATCCAACATCTACCAAATAAAATTTATTATATATAAATTTATATTAGTATCGTAATCAATTTAGATCATGGTGATATGCATGTTAGACATTTACTTGGTGGAACTTGCAAGTTGTTATGCCTATTTATTGCATCTTGAGGGATACACACATCAACCACTAATCCTTCCCTTTAGAATATATATAAATTTTATGTCAAAATTACATGTAGTCATAACATTTTGAATAATTTACCTTTTTTGTTTCTAAATTTTATAGTTTCTTTTCCATAAATTGTTATTTTGATATGCATACCTTCAATAACACCAATGTAATCCTATAAATATCAAATAAATTTTATAATGCTAAAAATAATAAAGAAAAATAAATTTACATTATACATTAATACAATACTTAGAAATATGGCAAGGTATTTGGATTATTTTGAATTTGAAGGTGTGTTGATGATGAAGGTGTCGTTATAAGTACACCATTCAATTGAATATAGTATTAAACACTTTATTAAAGTATGTGCTAACTGTCTAGGCGGAATAAGTGAATCACTCTTGAGTTACCTAGTATCGTTGATTTTGATCAATTTGATAAGGAACATGATAAAATTTTCTTCTACTCTTATGTCATTTGTATCTGTTATTATTTTTTCATTTATTATTAAGTTGTAAAATTGTATGAAAATACTTTGACTTATTCTATAAATCATTTGACAATTATAAACTTGATGTGGCAGTAAAATATCTAATAATCTTCTTATGTGTTCTATTCTTTCTCTATTGTAAATATGACTTGTATTTATTGAAATCGTAGTTGACATACTTGCTATTTTTGTAAGTAAATTTCACAAAGCAAGGAGATGTCTTTTCCTTCTTTGAACTAGTCACTTGTGTTCCTCCAATAATGTCAATGCATTATCAATAGTTTGAGGAAACATCTTCACCTATATAAATAAGAAGACATTGAAAAATTGGTCTCATATACATTTGCATCAAATCACACTAGAATAACTTCAATAATAAGTTCGCATACAGGGAATCATACAAGAAAGCATATATCCACAAAGCAAACATATATCATCAAAGTTTTTCACATAAACATATTGTCTACAAAGCATTCCACAAAGTTAGTTAAAAATAACATTGTCCAACAACATAACAAAACATTTAGTCTCTTAAACACAAAGTTATCCTAGATTAAAGTGTAACCAAGCCAATCTCTTTTTTTTGGTAAACTTAAGAATTGATGGCCTATCTCTTGCTTTTGTAATAAGCATACATTTAAATAGATCAATTTTTGAGAGTTCTTTAATCTCAATCAATGCTGTAATAATTTTGTTTGAATGATGTTCTTGCTTTAATGACAATTCTAACATCTCTTGTTGCATAGAAACCATCTCTTTCTGCACAAAGATCATCTTTCAAAAATATTACTTAAGTTCTACTGTGTTCTCATCATCTTTTTCACACATCCATATAAAAGATGTTGTTGCATTATCAAAAGAAGTAATACGTTGATGTGATTTTGCATGAGGTTGTGATTGCTTTCTCTTTTTTTTTTTGTCAATGGAAAATTGTATACTATTACCTAAATTAGGTGATACATTGGACTTTACATCTATTATTTTTTGAGTATTCATTAGAGTGCCCATATTATCATTTAAATTTATGGATGGTACGTCTTTTGTTTTTGTTCCATGGTATCAACATTTGTCTATTCACATTTTCATTGGTTATACTGTTGTCAAAAATTTGTTGTAGTTGCTTATAAATAAGATATGATTTTCCTTTGCATCCTTTACATTTTAGATGTAACTACAAATTTTTTTTTTTCATTACAAGTCAAGTTACTATAAATTTCAACATATTTAAAGTAAGACAAGGAAATCTAACCTTAATGAATTCATTCCATATGTCATTCAATATGTTGGTATGACCTTAAATGAAAATTCACCCTTATCCACTTTGTTGCAATTTTTTTTGGTAACTTTGATATATTTGTCTTTAAATTTTAATGCAACTATTAACATTTTTTCTTGTAATATTTGCTTCACTTTTTTTTTGTATTTTCTTATTAGTTCATCCCAAGTACTTCCTTTGATCTTGTCATCATGGGTTTTTTGGTTTTCTTTATTTAATACCTCTGTCAATATATCTAAGTATAAGGTATTTGCTTGGACACTCCAACTAGTATAACTTTGACTGGCTACATTCCTAGTCTTCTCAGGAGTTGTCATGTCTACGTACATAGCCAATAATCAATGACAAAAGTATATACATTTATAAGCACAATAACCAATGGTAAATCATAAAGTGAAAAACATATAAATTCACAAGCACATGACAAAAGCAATTTGTCAATTCATTATGATAGATGTTATGGTAGTCATAGTCTTTGGATATAAGATTCTTAGTTACACCAAGATATGAAATTGAATTTGTCAACCATATGTATTATATGTTTGTTAAGAAAGAGACTTTGATGGACTAAAATTGTGCTTGCAAGCCTACAAAATTTGCTACAATATTTTTCACACTTTAGAGTCATCTAGCTTATATGAATGATTTGCAATTAGTTTAAGATTTCACATATTCAAGATAGCAAAAGATAAGCAAGGTTGTATAATCTTATATTACAGATGCTAAATTTTTGAATACACATATGGTTGTGAGGGTTAGCGATCCTTTGGTTTGTGTATTGAGATTGATAGATTCAGATGATAGACTATGGAATATTTTTATGAAATCATAGATAGAGTTGGTAACTAATGGCAATCAATGCTTTGTAGAACTACAATACTTGCAAGAATCTATACATATTGATTTGTTTTTATGCGTTAAATACCAATTCATTTGCCAACTTCACAAAAGTGCAATATTGTAAGAATCTATACATATGGATTCATTTTTATGTGTCTTGTCCAATGTTATTCATATTTCTATTAGGAACAAATATTTTGGGCAAAAACTCCATGTATTACCTTCACACCAAGATCGGACAATGAGTGATGATGGATTGGTGTGCGATGTTGATGTAAACATTCCATGGTTGAGAAGGTCAATTTTTGAGATCAAGGGGAGGAGGCATTTGTTTGAGTTCTGCACAGAAGTTGCATCTCCATGTGGATTTTTGTTTGTTCTATTGGTGAGGGGTTTTCAGACTAAGTAGAGTTGTGTTGGTTAGTAGAGGGAAAATCACTCATTGAGTGGATTTCTAGGTCATGATGATGGTATAGGAGGCGTTTAATTGAGTTCCACATGAAAGTTGTGTCTTCAGGTGGATTTTTGTCTATCTGATTGATGAGGGGCTTTTGATTGAGTTACGCATGGAAGGGAATGTTGGAATCATCAAAATCGTGAGGTTGGAGGTCAAAAATGAACAAGGGGTAAAGATTTCACTAGCTTTTATGTAGATGGAAATTAAAATTTTTTGTTCTTGAATTTTGATGTGTACAAATGATATTGCCCATCAGAATTTGTCGATATTGCCCATCAGAATTTGTCAACTTTTCTTTATACCTAGCAGATTTCGATGGACACAAACAACCCCCCTCTAAAAGGGAAGATCCAAGAGATTTAGGGATTTCAGGTCCTTCAGTCTTTACAATGTTAGATACAAAGTTATATCTAAAATCCTTCAAAAGATTATCTGATTTCCTTTCAAAGTGATTCCTCCCATGTAGGGTGCTTTTGTTGTAAGAAGTATTGTTGGCAATGTAGCTTTGACCCAAGAATTAGTCCAAAACATTGACAATGGTTTTAAAGGAGGAAATATTATCCTCAATCTAGATATAGAAAAGGCATTTGGCCGATTGAAATAGGAGGCTATTTGGCAAGTCATGAAGAATTTTGACTTTTCTTTAAGAAGCAAGAGCTAGTCAAGAGATGTATCGAACATAATAACTTCTTAGTAGTGATTAATGGCAGGACTACAAAGTTGTTCAGAGCATTGAGAGGCCTTGACAAGAGATCCCCTTTTGCCCATCTCTTTATTATCATTGAAGAGCTATTTAGTGGGAGACTTTCGAATTTGATCTCTTTCGTCAAACTTACTCCCTACAATACATAGATAGTAACATTTTTGTTAGTAGAGGCAACATTTTTGTGTCCCATGTCCCCTATGTTAATGATGTAATTCTATTTCTTAATGGAAGGAAAAATGAGGTCAAGAATGTTCTAGGCCTTCTTCAAGATTATCAACAATTCTTGGGTTAGAAAAGCAATCCAAGTAAAAGCCTTTTCATGGCACCAAGAAATTTATTCAATTAAAGGGTGAACATGATCCAAGATCTCATAGGTTTCCATTGCGAGAGAATTTTCCTTTCAATATTTAGGTTGCCTAATATTCAAAGGAAGAACCAAATACATATACTTTGAAGGCTTGGTACAAAAAGATCAATGTAAATTAGTAGGATAGAAGAGCAAACTTTTTTTCCTGGGGTTGAGGATCATTCTTTTGAAACATGTTCATTTTGGCTTGTCAGTCCACCTCATGAGTGCCTTGAACATCTTAGTGGGGTTTTTGAAAAGATGCAGTCCATGTTTGTAAAATTCCTTTGGGATCTAAAAGAATTCATGATGGTGTTGTGAATGAAAATGACTTGGAGCTTGATTAAACAAAAGACTTTGTGGATTGAAGTCACTCAGATAAATACGACTACCCTTTTGAAAAGCAAGCTCAAAATGAGCCAATCAAATGAAAATCCATATATGTTGTCTTAAATCACATATCTTGGTCTGCTAAATGGCTAGGGGGAAAGGGTGATATCAAAATTTGACAAGGTTGGTGACTTCCTTTAAGAATGATCTCAAGCTTCACAAATGTAAGGGCAGACTTGGAGCAATTGACGGTTGTTGAGGTAACATCCACTCCCAAAGTGTTAGACCAAATCTCCCTCCCCAACAACATCATTGACAAAATCCACAAAAATTTTAGCCTTGTCACAAAATCAAAGGATGAATTTAGCTGGACTGGGTTATCAGATGGAGATCTCTTAGTAGTTGCATAGGACACCATTAGTAAAAGAAATAGACTAGCAAGGTGGAATGTAGGTGTTTGGAGCAAATTCATACCTGCCAAGATCTCCTTCTTTTGGCTGCTACTCCATTTTATTCTCTTGATGGAAGTCAATGCTTGGAGAAAGGGGTTTCAATTGGCATTGAGATGCAAATGTTGCATGATCGAGCTACATGATGACTCAGAACATCACCTCTACTTCAAGGGAGAATGGGTAATCCAATGCAGATTCTAGGTGAACAGAAAACTGGTCCTCAACTTCTGAAAATAGCTAGATTGGAAACAGTTTGTCTAGAACACCTTGTTCTTGAAAAGCAAGTTCCTTGCAAGAAATTCCTTGAAATTCTTTGTGGTTAACATTCTTTGGGAATGTTGAAAAGATCGTTGTTTTGTGATCCATGAGAATAGTAGGGGATCCTTTACAAACATTAGTGTTATAGTTGAGTCCTCCTTGAATACTTTTAATAGGATGTATGCCAAAGTAAATTGCTGTTCAAATGAGGCACATTTGCCCTTGAGGCTTGGTTTTAAAATTTGGAGGCTAGACTTCAATCAGTCTAATGGATTGCTTGGGAAAAGTCTCTTCAATCGAGGCTTAAACTTAACATAGACAGTGTGGTTAGCATGGATGAGTAGGTAGCAGGAGGTGGAGTTATCTGAAACAACAAGAGAGAGGTGTTGGCGTTAGCAACCTTTCTAGAACCTTATGATTAGCTAGATGTAGTCATGACAGAGCTCTATGTTATGCTTAGTGGCCTTACTATTTGCGAAGATGTGGGTATCAATCTGAATTGTATTGAGATTGAAATTGATTCCCTTCCTCTCACGATGGCCTATGGAACAATCAATGTGTCTTTAGATAGGCACTGCCACTCTTGCCAATCTTACAGATCTAGTCCATTATGATCATTCCCTTAGGCATGTGACTTGAGAGGCCAACTAACTGGTAGACATGCTTGCCAATATAGGCTTTAATAGCAGTCAAAGATGCCTCTTCAACCAAGCTGGTGATCTGCCATGGGAGGCTCACCAACAATGGCTCTTGGACAAGTTGGGGGTCTCCAATGGAAGAAGACATTAAATTGCCCCTTGTTTACCCTCTCAAAAATTTGCCTTTATCTTTGTTTGGATGTAATCCTCTAACTTGGGTCTCCACCCCTTAAATAGACTGGGGTTCTTTAATAAAAAAAAAAAAATTAAGATGTATTTATTCTTTCAGGCATTTCTCCTAGTTGGTAACAAATTGGTAAATCATGCATAAGTAGTGAGTTCTTTTTGCATTCTAGTAACATGCATAATTAATTCAGCTATTATAGAGCTTCTAGTTGACACATTCATACTTGTTCATGAGGAATATGTTGTGAGATGGCTTTTACTAATTGGTGTTATTGTGGTATGATATGTAATTGTGATCTAGATATAAAGGTAGGCTACTATATTGTTAGGAGGGTAGTATGGATGAGTCTAGAGTCAAGATAGGCTACTCTATCAACATGAAGGCTTTATGAATGAGTCTATTTGACACTTGGTGACAACCATCTTGGGGACACAAAGACTATATAGATGAGTCTACTATGCTTGACATAGGGGCGGCATGGTTGTATAAGTGGGTCGCATTCCATGTGCTACTATCTTAATGATACGATGATTATATGCTTGAGAATTTTTTTTTGCCTTGATTTGGGGCACCTTGTATCAAGGATCTTGGGTGGTGGTGATGGTTTTGAGGTTGTGCTTGATTTTTGGCTAGAATGCATGCTAGGAATAGGATGCACCATAGATGGTTTTGGGGTTGAATGATTGCTTCTCTTTGATGCTTTCTTGGCACGTTTTAGATGAGGAATTCAAATGGATTTATTTAATTTTTTGACTTAGTACTTGTTTGACGCTTCTATAGATTTGAACTGGTTTTTCTTGAATTTTCTGTTGAGAATCTATTTAATATGAAAAATCTTGCCTTTGATTGATGGATGCCTTGAATATTCAGGGTAGTTGTGTACTAGACCATTACTGGTTATTCACTCCATGTTTATTGTTTTCAGATATCAGATGATTGACAGTTATTGGTTGAGAGAGGAGCCACTTGTTGCAAAAAAAGTTAAAAATGGGTCTAAGTCCACACACATTGATTCTAAGTGAAAAGGCTAACTTGTAGGGCTTTATGGTTGATTTGTTTTGAGTTAAATGTGTACATTTTGAGAATAAGGGTACCTATTATAAAAATGGGCCTTTCTATCAAGGTTGAAATTGTGCTTAGGTACTCACATATGTAATGCACACTTGCCTTAATCACATAATTTAGCAAGTGCAAATGATTGGCATCAGAATGTAAAAATGCATATTCATATTTAATTCATTGTGATATTCGTGCAGCTTCATAGATTGTTGGCTCTTGTAGTAGTATTCTCAAATGAGATCTTTGTCAAAGAAAGGCTGGCTAATGATTAGTAGAAGTCCATGTAAAGGAACTTACAGAGGACCCTCAAGCTTTTTTCTTCAACAGTAAGTTAACTTATTCTATGGTGTTTCTTTACTTTATAGCATAGCTAATATTAATCATTCTGAGATGAATTTTCTGCAGCTTTGCAACTGGATTTACAAGTGTCCACAGTGAAAATACGTCAGCAGAATATGCTAAACTTAGAAAGAAATCACTTGAAAACCAATTTGGGAGTATACTTGGATCTCAAAGCTCAAAAACATTGTTGACTTACTATAGATTCAGTCCATTTTTCGCACTGTATAGAGCTGCAATCATATCATTTCATGTTGTGAAGCTTTCAATATGGCACTTCTTTGTACATGACATACAAAAACGTGCTATAAAGGTACTTTTGATTGAAAAGTATTTGCTAATTTTCATACTTGTAACAATGTTGCACATCCATACAGGATGTGTTAAGTGTTATTAGAGCTATGTGGATATATTTTATCTTACTGAAACTTCTTTTGATCAATTAAAATCAGATATTTTGTGTCTGTGATGAACATTGATGTACCTTATAGAATAAAGAGGGCATGGTTCATGATTCAGTTATTAAAGCTTTTCGTTAAATCTCCATTACAGTATCACCGCACATCCCTCTTTGTTGAGCATCATGAATGCATCAGAAACAATGTACCAATAATAGTTTGATGTTCTTGGCTTTTCTTTTGCCATTACAAGGATTGCTTCCTATAAATTCCACCTAGAGACAGACAATAATCACATTTTTTGCATCATTTTCATTTGGTCCATTTGTGGCCTGTATCTTTTATATAGTTTGATTACAATTTTATCTTTGCAATATTTTATTGTTGCATTCTCTTTTCTTTCATATTCTGCATATTTGCCTCATATTTGTTTCATAACAATTTTGACTTTATCCCAAATCTTTGGAAAGATCCATATTCTATTCTTAGCATGGGTTTTTTTAAGAAGTACTAGTGAATTTTTGTTTTCTAACTAGAAATCAGTCTTTTTTCAGAATGTTTACTGGCTAAAGTTCTATGGGATGACAACTTTGAGGGAAAAACCATTTTGGTGTAATATTTTGTTTCTCTATTAGCTATCGGGACCTTACCATGCTTAAATTCCCCAGGGTGTCTAGCTTGATTTTGCATCAGTAATATGCACAATTTTCACTTTGGATCGCATAGTTTTCATATTTACTTGCTAGTTGTCTTTGATTTCTTATATCGCTAAACTTCTTTAACTTCAGTTTTGTATTTGGTGGTTATATTTTTTTCAAAAAAAGTATTTAGTGGTTAGAGAAATTCATACATTGAAACTTTTCTGAAGTTGCTGCTTTATTACTTCATGATGTTTAAAATATGTGTTTTCTCTTTTATTTCAGTTTCGGGAGACTCTGATCCGTTTGGGACCTTTTTACATAAAAGTAAGTAGAAAAGTACAATTTTGTAATCCATAACATTTTGTATATGCTTTCTTATTGCAAGTTTAATACTTGACTCTGTGTGTGCTTGTGTAGCGTGACATCTAGTAAGGCTAGTCCTCAATTATTATGTGAATACCCCAATCCCAACCATTGATTAAATTTGAAATAAAACATGGAAAAAGATTTTACAAAAAGGAAAATATTTCATTCTGTAATTAGCAGAGATGGTTATCACAACTGCTAAATTAGGTTAGCATGTAATAGCACATTTAATGTGCAAAAGCACCAACTACCCTTCCATTTTTGATTTTCTCTTTTCAAGGTCCAAATGTCCTTTTCTTTTCTTCATCTTGTTTTCATTCACACTTATTTTTAAAATTTGTTTCTGGACATTAAATCAAATGTTCAACATGCTGATCCTTTGTTGCACTACTCCATCCTCCTGTCCACAGTTCACCTCCATTTTTGTTAGTGTAAAACTTTTATTTTTTCCTTTCAGCAATATGCCCAATGTATTGAAGAACAAAAATTGAATATTAATCATGTTCATCAAATATAGTTTTTGTGGTTCATTTTATTTTATAATTTGATTATAGTAATTGTTGAAACACAAGAAATAGATAGAATGATGTCGTTAACAAATATAAGATCTCTATATATAGAGACTACATAAAAAAAAAATTTAACCAATGTGAGACTAAATCCACAATATACAAATAATTCTAATTCCTCATTTATTCTGACACACTCTCTCAAGTTGAAATATTTAGCTTGCAACAAACTCAATAACATAACAGACTTAAATACACTTAACAAACTTAAACTTAGCAAATGTGTGGAGAGAAATAAAAAACTAGTTGCTATTAGTAGTAGCAAAAGGCAGTAATTTGAGAATTATATCTCAAACAGAAGTAGATTAACTGTGATAGTAGTAGTAGCAAAAGGTTGTAAAACAAATAGACAAATGTAATCTATTTACAGAAAATAGTTAGATAGATGTGATTTGCTGTTAGGATTTTTTTTGTTTTTATTTTTTGTATTTTTTCTTTTTTTCTGAATTCCATTTTTTTACTTTCATTTTTTCCTTTTCTCTTCCCCTCCCTTTTTTTCTCCTTTTTTTTCTCTCCCCCTTTTTTATTTTTATTTTTTTTCTTCCTCTTTTTTCCCTTTCCTCTCTATTTCTTTCTCCCTTCTTTTTCTTTCCTTTTCTTTTCTTTCCCTTATTTTCTACTTCTTCTTAATTGTTCTTCTACAACAGTGGTGATGGTGGCAAACGTGAGAAACATGGAGCACCTTGTTGTTGGCAATGATGACAAATCTGAGTAACTTGCTCAACTTCTCAATGTTCATCATTGCCAATAGTATTTTCCTTAACATGATTTGATTCTTTTTGTTGTCCTTTGCTGCATTCCTTGCCAACTCTAGAACCTTGATGACAAGGTGCTTGAGGGTGGTGGGGAGATATATGAGGGTACTGGCACCAACATGCTTGGTATACTTGCTTCCCTTGAGGAAGTGGGTGATCCTATCATCAGAAATTGGAGGCCTACCTTGTGCGAGTGGGGACAGACTTAGAGGCCTGTGGCTTGTTGCAACTGCCCTTGGTTGATCCGCTGGAGGTCATGGTCTTGAAAGGTGGGGAGACACTCAATTGGTAGAAGAGGTGGTTGGTGATTGAAATGTGGATCAGGGAAACGGTTGGTGAGTGAAAGTGAGAGGTGGTGCATGTGGTTTGTTGGAACAGGTGGAAAACAAGAGAGGGACTAGACATGAGAGAAAGGGAAACAAAAAAATTGGGTGACTAATGTAGGGGAAGGGTGGCGATGGCTTGAATAAGGGTTGATGGTGGTGATGATTGGGAAGACAGTGACAAGTAGGATTTTCCTTCTCCTTACCTTGAACTTTCGCATATTTTGACTCTCAAAATCTAAGCTTCGATACCATGTTAAAGCACAAGAAATGAGTGGAAGTATGATGATGTCATAAACAAATATAAGATTTCTATATATAGGAGCTATATAAAAGATACAAAACAACTTTAACTGATGTAGGACTAAACTCGTAATACACAAATAATCCTAATACATAATTTATTCTCACAATAATATTTCAATTGCTTACAATAATGTCAAATATGAAGGTTAATTAGGTGTATTGTATTATGTTTTATTAAATGCATTTTTGACTTTTGTTTTCGTAACATTTCTTTTATAATGTATTTATTTTATTTTAAGCAACATATTTATAATTTTTATTTTAGAAACATGTATGTGGGTAGTTAGGTTTGAACACAACAATTGTGAAAAAGGTATTGAAGATGTTTCCTTAACAAAGCAATGAGCATCACATCGAAGGCTTTACCATAAACATTTACATTGAGGAAGGCATTTTAATTTATTATAAATAATTTATTACCATGATCCAAGGTAGGTACTAAGATTAAGATTCTTTCAAAATCGAATTTTGGTGATCTCCCTAATGTCCATTGGATTAATATTAAGCTGTTATAGATCTCTTTGACACACACACATACAATATGCATGTATATGTATGTGTGTGCATGGAAAATTTTGCAATACTCATGAAGCTTTCACAAGAATGTAGCTATATATTTATTTGCAATTACAGATCCTATCATTTTAGATGGAACAATCAGCATTGAACATTAATGGTACCCATGAAATTTGCAGTACCAATATGGGTACCATAACCACATTCTATATGTCCATGTATGTGTATAAGCAGCAACTAAATTGTTTTTGAAGGGATGATTCATGCACTCTTGTGCTATTTTTTATGATTTTGCAGCTAGGACAGGCCTTGAGCACCAGGCCCGATATACTACCAAGTGCATATTGCAATGAACTCTCTAAACTACAGGTTTTGTCATCTTTCACCTTTTTTTGACAATTGATCAAGATTAATCTAAGTGATTTAAGGAAGTGTTTATAATATTGGTCTTTTTATGAATCCTACGGGTTAAATATAAATATATGGAATGAATAAAGAAACTTTTAGGATCATGTAATTCTTTTTTACAATTGTTCCTATTTTATTCATTGTGTTGAGTACTTGTACCATTGTTTACAAAATGATGGTTTTGGAAATATAAGAATTAGAATACAAGGATATTCAATGAACAACATGAGAAATAAGATGTTAATTGTAGCTACGAGGCCCTAGAGCATATGGGTATGGTATGGATACTTCAAATTTTTAAATTTTATGACACAGATTTGGGTACATGCATTGCTTAAAATAATATAAATAAATGGTATAGGTATGGTTATGACTCAGTGTATATAGTAAGGAATAGAGTAAAAGAGATAGACTATAGTTATTTTTGGATCAACATTTCCTTAGAGAGATACAAATACAACATTTCTTTTGAGAGAGATTCAAATACACCTTAGGGTGTTAATTTACAAATGATAAAAACCAAAAACACATAAATTGGTGATTAAAAAAAAAACCAGCCATCCAAATTCATATGCCATCCATGCGATATTGTTTTGGTACAAGAATGGGTGATTGGCGTGTGTACTTCGGTATCATAGATAAAGGTTGCAGAAATTTGTAATGATGACTCAAGTTGTAACTAATATAAGAAAGTATATGGTCGGGAATTTTAAGTTCCTTAAGTAATACTGCAAGTACACAACATTTAATGAAGTACATCAACAAATACGGATTGATTTTCATAGAGATTGTGTAATTTAAATTTGATTTTAAAACATAATTTTTATCTTATATAATCTGAGAATTAAGATGCTAAAAAGATTAAATCATTAAGTCCAAAAAGTGTGATCACATGAATAGCAAATTATCATTCAAAACCATTTTTCAATAAATCCTTAATATTACAAATTCAATAAAAAGTGTCGTGGAATATTTTAAGGAGGAAGTAGGGACATTTTCCTTAGGCTTTTAAATGAAATTCTACTATTTTTATCGCTTATACACCAATCAAATCAGATCTGGAATTACAAAATCAATAGCAAAATTCGGACACTAAATTTGCACTTTCCTAATTTGGATTGCAACATGCATACTTTTGAACTCTCTTGCTTTCGTGATTCAAAACATTTCTAAAAATTCTAAGAAAATCACAGAAAATAGTAAACTTGAACACCAAAATAATGACTGTGATTTTACTCAAAAACATAGTGGGACTTTCAAGTTTGAAATCAAAATATATTCTTGTTGCAAAGTTGTGAAACAGAGAACACCTTCAGCAAAACACACTTATACCAGTACTCAAACAGTCGTAAAAAAATTTGCAAGGAGCTGTAAAAATACCTTATTTATATATCTAACTAATGGTTACATCGTTTTGGTAAAATACAGTCACAAATTGATTTACTAACCATAACAATTAAGCACATATTTGCAGACCGAAATTTTTTATTTTTCATTTAAAATTGCAGCATCAACATAACACACTTATATCTCGAGATTTCTCAACATTCAAGCATAAAATAAAAGCATATTTCATTCAAGCACATTCAGAACTAAGTCAACAAGAAGTTTTCAAAACAAAAATATAATAAAAACCTAGATACTAATGCAAAAAAGATAAAAGTGACCTTGACCCTTGTGTTGAGTTGGCTTGATCACTCCACTCCCATCATAATCTTTCTTTACAACTCCAAGAACTCCTTTTTCACATGGATTGCCTTGAATCCCAGCATTCCCAGTACAACCATGATACTAAGATAGTTTTCCAAAATTTGGAAAAGTCAAACTTGGTTGGTAAAAGAAAGCTATGATCGAATGGAGTTGTTTCTACATACAACCCCCTTGAACACGCCCCTCACATTCTTTTTTTTGCTTGCAATACCACTCCAAACCTCTCCTTCCATGTAGAAGTCTTTCTTGTTGTCCCCAATGATGAGAAATCAGGCACCAAGAAGAGGGGAAGCCATTGGTTGAAGGAGGAGAGGAGTGTGGTAGCCGTCCAAGGGTAGGGTTAGGTGCTTTACTCGTTGGCTCCAAGAAATGTTATATAGTGGTGTTTCTAGGGTTACAAAAATTGCACCCTAGACTTTAAGTACATGGGGATCCACATTTTCATGTATTCCTCAAGTCATCTCCATGAGAAAATTTACACAGGCTCAAAAAATTATCCATTACTTCTCCAAATAGCTCTTTATTTCTAATTCCTACAAGAAATATTATATATCTACAAAAGCTTCCAAAACATGTAAATATAATGTTTAAAGAAGTAATATTGATATATAAAGGTACAAATAAATCACATAATTTTATGTTGATTAGTATGATATCATAGTGTTATATACATATGATATCAATAGAATATAAATATAGTAGATAATCTTAAGTATTGAGAGTATCATTGGATCAAAGTAGATATGGATTGTGGGATGCATGGTTGGATGGACAAGGTAATAGCGAGATAATAATGGTTACTCTATAAGAAAGTGTGGTATCAAAGTGTCATGTACATATGATATCAATATGATGTGATAGCAATGGTTGGATGGACAAGTCATAACTAATATAAGAAAGTATGGTATCAAAGTAACTAATATAAGAAAGTATGGTATCAAAGTTTCATATACCGTTAGGTGTTTTCCTTATTTATGTGCATTAGTATAAATGAATATCTATGTATGGCCTTATGCCTATATATATATGTAACCCTTTCAATAGCATGAAATAATAATCATTATCTTTCTTCCAATCAACTTGGTAATATAGGTGTAAATGAGTAAATGGATATCCATGTATGGCCTTCGTCTATATATATATGTAACCCTTTCAATAACGTGAAATAATAATCATTATCTTTCTTCCAATCAACTTGGTGTTAGAGACAAAAGCCCTAATACCATACCCAACCTTCCTGTTGATCAAATATTCTTTGGTAGCCACCACCTCACTGACCAACAGGGTTGGTTCTTCCACCTAGCCTCCCCCTACAACACTTGACGATCTTGTCTGTTAAGGAGTGAACAATTGATGACCATTTGTTCTCCAATTGACTGTTGCAGTCAGGTTTCCTTGGTCCGTTGGTGGCCTATCTTGTCATCAAGTAGACCAGGTCCATCCCTGTTGAAGCTGAGGCAAAGGTTATTACTAGGGACGGAGTATGAATAGAGTGACATCATGGGCAGAACACCTGCCATAGTTTTTGCCCTTTCCCAACTTCTCTCCTTCCTGTTTTAACACTGCTGACCAACGGTAGTATTGCTTGATGCTTCCAATCTAGGTACTTTGGTGGTTGTTGTCTCAGTTTTCCTTGGATTGTGTAATGTCCCATTCTCCACCAATCAATGTGTTGCATGCCAAAAGTTGGTAAAATTGGTGACCATCCAGTTTCTAGTTACAGTATGTGGTGCACCTAATATGAAGGGTGGTGAACTTGACAAAATACGGAAGATTTAGTAGTTGTAGCATTTCTAGTTGGTCTTAGCTTGGAGGTTGCAACACAGATTAGTGGACAGATCCTTAGTGCAGAAACTATCCTCACACTGCAAAATACATTTCTTGAGTTTTGTGTATTTCAATTGCCATCAATGAGGGAGCCATTTGTATTACTGTCTATTAAATGAGAACATGTATTTATTATTTAATTTGATTGCTATGTTCCTTGATTTTATTTGAAAATAATATTGCGTAAATCATATGTAACTCTAATTGATATAACTATGTATTTAGTATAAATATTGTATGGTTTTATTATGTTTGGATACTATGTGTTATATTTCTACAATTTTTTTTTAATATGAGTGTTTAGTTCATGCATACAGGCATTGAAATTCAATGTGTGTGGCATTTTAATTATGATAAAGCTAGAAATACAATTTAAGTGATTTTTCGTCTTTTAAGGTTTAGGGTTTAGAATTTAGAAATTCATCTACATTATTGTCTATTGTATGAGAACATATATTTATTGTTGAATTTGATTGCTATGTTCCTTGATTTTATTTGAAAATAATATTGCGTAAATCATATATAACTTTATAATTGATATAACTATATGTGTAGTATAAATATTGTATGGCTTTATTATGTTTGAATATTATGTATCATATTTCTACAATTATTTTTTAATATGAGTGTTTAGTTCATGTATGCAAGCATTGAAATTCAATGTATGTGACATTTTAATTATGATAATTGGCTCGAAATTCAATTTAAATGATTTTATGTCTTTTATAACCTTGTTATCTTATTCTCAAGTTTCAAGTGAAAAGTAAATGTTTTTGGTTGTTTTAATGATTGTATCACATTTCATTGATACAATCCATGATCCTGATTATGCTTTCCTTTTTTGGTGGATGGATACTTGATAAAATGTTGAAACTTTATTCCTTGTTCTTTGGCTTTTTTACTACATGATTTAGGGTTATATATGAGGATTAGTACATGATTTTCAATCTCACCTATCCACAAAGCCTGAACTCTCTTGTCATCTTGAAAAAGCCATTGACAGGGAATGTATAATGATTGCTAAAATACAGAACATATAGATGTCAGTTGTCTTGATGTGTCGGGTATGGTGGTG
Source organism: Cymodocea nodosa (assembly GCA_036874045.1). Lineage (NCBI taxonomy): Eukaryota > Viridiplantae > Streptophyta > Magnoliopsida > Alismatales > Cymodoceaceae > Cymodocea > Cymodocea nodosa. The sequence continues at coordinate 18,319,143 of CM072339.1, read as the reverse complement.
AGTGTTGCCATTTTTATAGTTTATACACAATCATTGGAGTGACTATCATCATCATGAATGGTTTGATTGTTGGAACTTTTGAGACATTGTATTAAGTTAGATATGATAGATATATATATATGTATTAGAGTGTTAAAGTTATTTCATGCATTGTTGTTAGTGTTATGTTTGAGAGTAAAATGAAGCCACATCATATTGGAGGGTTTATAAGAATATATTGGGAGTTATTCTCCCTTACATGGATCCATATAACCTGATCGCATCAAATATAAGATAACTCTAATATCCCTAACATTCTCCCTCAAACTAGAGCATACAAATCATGTATGCTTAGCTTGTCACATAAATTTTGGAAGACATTGACATTTAGCCCTTTGGTAAAAATATTTGCATTTTGTTGAGATAAATGAATATAACAAGTGTTGATCGTATTAGCAAAGACTAATTCACTGATACAGTAACAATCTACTTCTATATGTTTGGTGTGCTCAGGAAAGGCTAGATTACTGACAATAATGATAATTATTAAATTATCACAGTACATGTTTATTGGTAGTAAAACTTTGACTCCTAACTCAGTTAAGAGAGATCATCTCACTGGTTATATGCATCATTCTACTTTGATATTATATTTTTATACAACTTTCTATTTTTTACTTTTCTATGTAACAATGTTTTCACTTATGTAAGTACAATAGTCAGATGTAGATTTTCTATTAACTTTGTTACTGACGTATCTTGAATCTAAGTAAGCCTTAATATGCAAGTGTCCATATTTAGAATATATTAGCCCTTTGTTTGGATTGCTTTTGATATAGGCCAAGATTTTCAATGCACCATACTAATAAACCATTCTAGGTTCATGTATAAACTGATTGAGAAGTCCAACAACATAAGAAATATTTAAATAAATTATAGTATGATAGATTAACTTCCTTATCAATCTAGGATATCTTCCAACATCTTGAAATAACTCTAACGATGTGTCCTAGAATAGTGGATTTTATGTAATAGGAATATGCCTAGGCTTGCATCTTAGAGGTTTAGCTTCTTTCAGTAAGTCTAGAACATAATGCCTCTTAGCTTCTTTGTCTTTAATGACAAATTATTGTGCCAAATATTTCTTTGTTTCTTTGATGCCTATTAACTCATTAGTTAGCAAAATGTCATCAATATATGCTGCTAGTGTAACATATCCTATTAAACTCTTCTTGATGAATACTGAGTGATTTATTACACACCACTTGAATGCATGTCGCACCATAACAAAACTAAGTTTTTCAAATCATGTATGAGGATTTTGTTTAAGTCTATAGATAGTCTTTTTTAGTAGACATATAGTATTCTCTCCTTGAGTGACATACCTAGAGAGTTGTTCTATGAATGCCTATTCCTCCAACTCATCATATAAAAAGACATTTCATATATTTAATTGACAAAGTGACTAGGATTTATTCATTGTAATAGATAGAAGAACACTAATAGAATTAAGTTGAGTAATTGGAGGAAAATGTTTTGGCATAGTGAATGCCATAGGTTTGTGTAAAACCTCAAGCTACAAGGTGGACATTGTAATAGTTCGTAAAGCCATCAACTTTATGTTTAATAGTTAACTCCTTGTTACAATTGACTATGGTTGCATTTGTAGGATGAGTCACCAACACCTATGTACCTCTAGTTTTCATTGCTTGCATTTTATCATCCATGGCCACCTTCTGATGTGGAATGGTTAGGACTTTTGTGTGGTTCCTAGGAATAGATTTTATGGACAAAGAAAGGTCAAATTGGCAAAAGAAAGGGTAAAGACAATGATAAGACATAAAATTAGAAATAGGATAAGTAGTAGTGTTCCTTTTACCTTTATGGTGAGCAATAGGTATATCAAGGTCTAATGGAGGGTGATCTATAGATGGTAAGGAGGTTGTATTAGGCTATGTAGTGGGTTGCCAATGTTGATAAACTTGTAAAAGATTTGGTTGTTTAGATGATGTAGCCTATAAGTTCTCTTTTGTGGGCAAAGTAGCAAGACCAACATAGAGAAATTAAGGAATAAGATCATTATTAAGTAGACTTAGATGTGTTAAAATAAGGAATGACTTCTAGCAAATTGATATTAGTTGAGACAATGCAGGATGTGTTGGAGGATGATAATAATGACACCCTTTTTGCATGTGAAAATAACTGACAAAAATAAACTTAATATATTGAAGTGTTAGTTTGTCATGGTTTAGAGTGAGATTTTTGACAAATGCAATACACCTAAAGACCCTTGGAGGTAAGAGGAATAATTCTTGAGGATAGAGATGATGAAGAGGAATGATTAATAAAGTATGATGCGGTGAGAATGACATCATACCATAAATGCTTCGAAACCTTTATATCAAACATAATGGTGTGAGCCATAGCTAGAAAATGCCATTGTTTTCATTCATAAAACCATTTGTTGAAATGTATAAGTACAAGATGTTTGATGAATAATGCCATAATTTTCACATAAAAGTTGGACATCATGTTGGGTAAATTCAAGAGCATTATTGGAAGAAAAATTTTAAAGTAATGGTAAATTGATTTATAATTTCATTATTTTTTTAAAAATTTACATCAAAGATATTGTCACGATCCTTCAATGGATAGACCCATGAAACCTTGGAAAAATCATCAATAAAGATTATATAATAACAAAACCTAGAAATGGATGACATATGATTAGGCTGCCACACATCACAATGTACTAATTCTAATAGACTAACTAAATGATAAACCACAACTCATATAGGTAGCATAGTATTGTTTACATAATTGACATGATTCACAAATAATTGGACTTACATTGACTCAAGGTAGAACCTGTGTCACTTATAGATAGATGGATGACCAAGACAATGATGCTGTAAAAGAGAGGAGTCCTCAGACATTGCAATTGTAGCAAGACCATGAGGTATATCATCCTCTCCCAACATATAAATACCATGCCCACGTTCATGGTCAAAATCAATCTTCATCTACATTTGCAAATTCTAAAACATGTAATGAAAGGAAAAAAAGATAACACTACTTGCTTATGACATTAATGGATAAGTGATTAACAAGAAATTTAGGTATATAAAGGACTTTTTAAGAGAAAGTTGTGAGGTGGTATGAATTACACCTTCGCTAGAAACTATAGACCTTCGTTCACTGGCAAGTGCTACAGAATGAATGTTGGACATCTATAAAAGTCTTGAGAAAATGTTTTTTGTGCTTGACATATGAGAGGAAACACCATAATCTATAATCCAGAAATTATTAGAAAAAACTTGTAGGGCATTCATACCTGAGGTGATGGCATGGATAGTCGTGGCAGAAGATGACTAGACAACTTGCAATTGAAGAAGCTTGTCATAGTTAGATTAAGAGATGGTGACAAATTGTTGTGGTGGTGGCACATCGGAAGATGATGCAGCATTTGAAGAAGTGAAGTGAGCTGAGGGGGGTTGACCAATCTCCTCCCAATTTTCTGTCTACAATGTTCACATGGAGCCTGATAATGTCTAGTAAGGTGTCCTCACATGGAGACAAATGTAATTGGCTTTGTAGCGGATGGGTGAGTGGCTGTTGAGATGTGAAGTACTTGGGAGATGGTGGACTGCAATGATAGGTTTATTTTTGCACTTTCTAATTGCATGGCCATGCTCGATAGAAAAATAGCAATAGCAAGTTCTTCACAATATTGTTTCATAGTGGTAATTCCAATAACAAAGGGTTAATAAATGTGTAGCTCATCAATTAGTGAGTGAAGCATAATGTAATCATTGACATTGTTCTCCCCTTGACAACGAGTAAACAATTGCTTCTAAATTTCACAAACTTGTGCAATATTTTACTCATTACCATAGGTAGCATGCAACATCTCCTAGACTTTCTTAGCAGGTCTGAGCCTGAAAATATTATGAGAAATATTCTCCTCAATAGTATTGATGATCCATGAGATAACAACCAATCCATCCACGTACCAATTTGCTTATTTCTCAGCTTTGTCAGTTGGAGTATTGTCCAAAATGTGATGAATCTTGTGCTGTGCTGTTAGAAATGTCTCAAATGCACTGGCACATAGTAAATAGCTGTTGTGATTGGGTTTCACTACTCTCTTGTCACTAGTAGATTTATTACAATCATATTTTCCACATTCACACTATCCATTGGGCTTCATGGAATCAATTCAACAGGATTATTTTTCAAGGGTCTAAACTCAATCTTCAAGGTGTGTCTTCTTTTTCCTTTGTTGGCTTATTGGCTTTATAATTGTCAAGGGTCTTTTCAGCATAAATGTTGCTATTTTCCTTTTTCCTTTTCTCTTTTCTCTATTTTTGCTCATTGTACTTCTTGACATTAATGGGAATAACCCTTATATTTCAAAAAAAATTTAGCCCCAACAAAATTACAAAGCTTGACATCTTGTAACTAACTTTGTAACATTGGAGTGTTGGAGTTAAGATGGTCTGCATTTCTGATATATTGATGCGATATGATTTATTGATTGTCTTTCAAACTTCTCTTTCACTAAAGTTTTTTAATTAAGGAATTGAATAGGCAAATAGCACACATAAAAGTATTTTGCACATTGACATCATTTTGATTGTGCAGGGCCAATTGCTTGTTATATGAAATCAATGTATATATTCTTGTACCATGATAATGATTTTTTCTGTATCTATGTAAATAGGATCAAATACCACCCTTTCCGACTCATATTGCCATTAAATCGATTGAATCTCAAGTGGGCCTTCCTATTAGTGAAATATTTGCTGACATCAGTTCAAAACCCATAGCTGCAGCATCATTAGGACAAGTATATAAAGGTTAGGAATTCTTTTTATATCATTTTTATGAAAGTATTTTATTGTTTCCTTGAATTCTCAATAATTTTTGTCTAATGTAAGATTGTTATTTTTATGATTTAAAGTATTAAACATGTCCATAATTTTGTTACAACTTATGATCCATGCAGCTCATTTGAAATCTGGAGAGCTTGTGGCAGTCAAAGTACAAAGGCCTGGTATGTCACTTTCATTAACTCTTGATGCTCTTCTCTTTAATATGATTGGGGGCCAGTTGAAGTGGTTTGCAAAAGCTCGAAAGGATTTACTAGTCGCAGTGAATGAGATGGTAAAGCTAAGATTGAATTTTTATTTTTCTACTTTTGTTGATATTTGCAGTAAACAAATACCTTTACATGTTTCTCTGTTCCTTCAGTTATATATCGCTTTAACGATGTGTGCTTGATCTATTGGCTACTAGGCATAAAAGTATAAATGTTTGTAAATTATGTTGGGATTTAGATGGAACATATGGAACAATCAGATTAAATCCCTTCTTGGTTATTCTGGTTATGCATTTCTGCTACTGCTCTATAAAATTATGCTATTTCTGGTTATGAAGGGGTTCAACAATAAGTTGCTGTTAAGAACTTATGATGTGATTATGATCCTAGTGTGTTTGTTCATAAGCTTCCTATTTTATAGGGAATAGTGATGCCTGTTATATTGTTCATTAGTACATTGAAATCAACATTTTTTGTCCTTAACCATCAGCCTTTTACAAAGCTTTTATATGTTTTATGCATGGAATATTGATCTTCAAACAGCGATGAGGGTGTATTGGATAGTTCCCCGTTTTGGAAAACAATGGTAAGAAACTGGTTGAGGCTTGGCCCTAGTGAAAGTGGGTCTTCATCTGAATACGGATCTGTTATATGGAGGAACATTGGAATCTGAGTGTGTTCAATGTAGAATGTATTTCTGTGCATGTCATGCAAACGCATTTAGGTTCTGGGATGATCACTGGATCTGCTACATACCAACAAAAAACTGTCTTTTCCTTTTTTTGTTCTGACTTGTTTCTGATTTGCTTGGCCTTTCACTAGTACATCAGGGTACCCCATCACATGTGGGATAGGGATTGGGATTTAAAGAGGATCTTGATGGCCAAGGGTAGTCAAGTCTGCCTTTTGAACTCTGATGGTATGTGAGCCTTGTGAGAATACAAGAGATAGGTGAAAGAGGAATGATTTTATTAGCAAAGATATGATCTATGATCTCTCTCTATAGAAATTACACTAAAGAGATAAACATGACTTAACCAATGTAGGACTAAACCTACAATACACAAATGACCCTAATACATCATTTTCTCTCTCACTCTCCTTTAAACTGGAGTATTTGACTTACTACAGACTCAATAATGAAACAAACATAACAAAAAAAATATAACAAAAAAATAGATGCATAAAGAAATATAAAAAAAATCAACTGTTGTAGCTGAAGTAGCGACAATAAACAGAAAGACAAGAAACCAATTGCTGTAGCAAAAGTAGCAGCAAAAGGTAATAATCTGAGAGCTATATTTTAGACAATGGTAGATTAACTATAAGATACAAGATGAGAAAGTGCTTCTAGATCTAGCAAATTGAGCAAATGATGAATGACATCCTCCATTAATTATTGGATTCTTGGTTAATGGTGATGACCCGAAGACATGTGAAGTTGACAAAGGTTATGAGTGGCAATAGTGGATGGAAGAAGGTTGTGGTGAAGAGGGACATAGGTTTCTCCTCTTATTTTGTTGATAGCGGCAAGATTGATGGCAACGGAAAATTTAGGTAGTCAACCCAAGGGAAGGGTGATGACAAGCCCTAGTGCAAAAAACAAAAGAGAAGAAATAGGAGGAAGGGAAAAAAGGGGGTTGGAGGAGAGCAGGTGGTTGGTGCAAGGGGGTGGCAATTGCTAGCGTTGATGGTGGCAACTTTAATAGGATCAATGATGATGGTGGTTAGGTGGAGGGTGGTAGTTAGGGCTTCCCTCCTTCCTACCTAAACTTTTTACATTTTTTGATTCTTAAATCCTAAGCTTTGATATCATATAAGAAAACAAGAGATAGGTGGATGAAGAATGATTCTATTAGCAAAATAAGAACTTTTATATATAGATTTTACATAAGAGAGATAAACATGATTTAATCAATGTGGGACTAAACCCATAATATATAAATAACCCTAATGTATTATTTACTCTCTCAAGCCTCAAGTCATTATTCTTTACTATAACTATAGATATCCATTTAAGTTGCTTTGATAGAATTTGAATAAACAAGTGTTTGAGATGTTTGGGAATTGGGCATTATGCATTGGAGTGTAGAGACCCCATCAAGTGTAGGCTTATGCCAAGGCAAGGGTCATTGCAAATGAGTGTATTAGAAGACAACAAAATGGAAGAGGTTTGAAGAAGAGGGGGAGTATCTTAGGTTAAAAGATAGGTGATGAGAGTTGAGAAGGTGCCAATGGTAAAAATTGAATGCATTTTGCCTAAACAAGACCTGCAAAAATGATTGGTGTGTAAGGTGTTAGCATTTGATGGCTTGAGGCTTTAAAGGTTGTTGAATTCCTAGTGGTGTGTCAGTCTAGACTAGTGGATCATACACTTATTAGAGGGAGATTTACTTGTTTGATCTTCTAATTGATTATAGAGGGAGATGTTCCTAAAGGAAGGGTCTATAAGATAGGGAGGGGAATACACGAGATGCACAACTTGGGGGAGGGAATTGGTAGTTTGGTTGGTAGCAGAGTGACCATCTTGTTCGGTTCATCTCATTGGTATCCCTTTAGACTTAAGGGACATCCCAAAGTTTGCCTAAATTGTTAGCATTTTGTATGTTTGAAAGAAGTGATCGAGATGTGATGATGGGGGCCAAATTAGAGGTGGTGGTGGAAACATTAGATAGTTTGGAGATGCCAAAGAATGTTCACATGGTTTGTGGGAAGGAAATATCTTAGGTTGGAGTTTTCCTTGTCAAACCTAAAGGAACAATTGGGACAGAGGTTCTTTGATTGTGAGGTGGTTTGTTGGTGGATTGGGAGATGAAAGTGGTGGGGATTGAGTTGTCTCAAGTGTAGAAGATGTATCATAGGAGGAGGATTTGTCTAGGGCCAAAGCAATAAAGTTGGTTAGATTGGGCGAGATGGTTGGAGAGGATGGTGAAAGAGGTTGTTTGGTAGAAGCCTTTTTGACAATAAAGGAGATGCCATTTTTTGGAAGGTTGGGTGGTAGAAGATTTGATTGGTGATGTTGGTGGAACTAATGGCAATATTTTTGAAAATTATGATGATAATGTGGAAGATTTCTTAAATTGTGAGATATTAGTGGAGGGAATTACAGTGGATTATAGAAAGGAAGATTTGTGTGATTGGATCGAGGAAACCATGGTAGGGAAGATTTATAACTTCCTTGATTCACTAGACTTTTCATAATTTGGGAGCTACTAGGTGGTAGACCTAACTCTATGGTATCTTGGTTTGCAAGGTGTAGTCATAGGGCCAAATATGGGTTTGTCACAAAGCTATGCCTTTGGTTGGGCCTTGTAAAGGTAGAGGTGCTCAAAGCCAAGCCTAGAGGAGGGTTGGTAGTAGGCCTTCCTTGGCCCTAAGTGCTAGCATGGAATTACAAAGGTCAAAGTTCATTGATGGCATTTTCAGGTTAATCTTTGTTCAAGGGACCCAATCAAGAGATTTGAGGGAGCTTTTTGGGCTCATCTTCCTTGCTTGAGCTCTCTTTCATGGGTTGTTACAAGGCTTCTTAGCAATTTCTCAATGGGAAATGATAGTAGCCCAACAAACTTTGAAGAGATTCTCCCTTAAACCCATTTTAGTCCCCTTAAAGTATGAATGTAAGGTGGAGGCCTTGATGGATTAGGATGTTATCTTATGTGGGTATATCTAATGGGTTTCATTCTTCATGGTTTGGTGTTGAATCTCAAGAAGACTTGGTATGTTTCAAATGTCAAGGATGCAAGGGAGGGGTTCATGGGTGCTTGATGAAGGTATATCAAAAACTTGTTCGTTAAATTAAATAGCTGCAAGTGCATAATATTAAAGATAATAAGTGTGCAAGTATGGTTCCTGTCCATAGGGAGTGAGAAATTATTGTCTAATTGAAATCCAAAATGAAGTTGAACGTCAAGAGGTGTGTTGGCTAGATGAAGTAGGGGGCTTCTTGGGATATTGTGAGAAGAAATGGGTTGGCTATGATGGGTTTACAAGAGACAAAGATGCATGTAGTTGTGGGAGATGCTATTTGAAGGATTTAAGTGATTGACTTTGACAAGTTCGTCTTCATTTGAAGGATTTTAGTATTGACTTTGACAAATGGGACTTAAACTTTTAGTAAGTCCCTTAAAGGTATCCTTCTAGCTTGAAACTCTAATGTTTTAACAAAAATTAAATCAATGGTTGGGAATTAGTTTGTCTCAGTTCTTTTTTCAATTGTTGATGTTTGATTTGAAAGGGCATGTTTCATCAATGGGTAAAATGACATTGATTCACTAGCTATTATAAGTAATTTTTAATTGTTGCAAGTGCACTTTTAGGTCACAAAACTCTATATAAACACCTTCATTGGCCATAAATTTGACAAGAGAACAATAATCATAAGAACCACTACATCCTCTCTTGTGCTTTGTTCTTATTCCTTGAGAATAAGATTCATTTCTCTATCCTCCTACAAAGTATCAACTGCAACATAAAATATCATTGAAGATCAATTGCCTAGAAGTGCTTCATCAAAAGGAATATAACATTATAAAGATTGTAAGTTTTGTAACTTCTGTGATGAACATTGTTGAGCACAACAATGTTCATAATGCTTGAAGATTGGTAAAGCTATTATTGAAGGAAAAGCACAATCACTACTTTTGAGACGTATCATTTCTTCGATGTTCTAGGGTTTACACTAACCAAAATAAAATAATCATCTTACCACATCCGATTTCTACCCTAAAATATGGCAAACTGATTCCAGTTAACCTTGGTTAGTTGAATCAGTGGTAGGGAACAAACTGGCCATTTCATTTCCTATTACATGTCCCTCTATAGGGTTAAACCTTGCCCTTAGGTTTTGAGAACTGTATGAGTAGGTTGTAATAATCCTCCCAAGTGACTAAGTTGGCATCTTCTCCTATTCATTGTACAAGCACTTGTATGACTATTACATTGCCTCATTTGTCCATGCATCACTTAAAAATCTTGTAGAGTTCCTTGTTAACAATTGGTTAATCAATTGGTGACTCTAGAGTGATCACTACCTCCACTAGGTGAACTCTTTTATGCAGTTGTGAGATGTGGAACACTTCATGAATTTTGGACCCTGGTGGTAATTTGAGACGGTAGGTTACCTTCCCAATTTGTGCTTCCACTTGAAATGGCCCATGGAAATAGGCAGCTAGCTTCTGGAATGACCTAAAATGAGCGTTGTGTTGGTGGTATGGGTGTAGCTTCAAATATACCCATTCCCTTTCATTTAATTTCTTGTCCCAATGGTACCCATTTGCCATACTCTTCTTGTGATTTTGGCTTTGTAGAGATTTTCTTGTAGTTTCTTAAATAGTTGCTTATGATTTCTCAGTTCTTTGTCAACTACTGTGACCTGTGTGGTGTTTGGCACATAAGACAATGGAGTTGGTGGCTAGACCTTATAGAGAGCCTCATAAGGCAAGTTTCTTGTTGAGCTATGTTGGCTTGTGTTGTACCAAAATTCAACCCACGATAACCATCTACACTAGTCCTTGGGATGCTGAAATGTGAAGCATTTGTGGTAGGTTTCTAGGGTTTGATTTAACTCTTTGTTTGTCCATTACTTAGCAAGTGGTAGGTCAATGACATATAGCAGAGACTCTTGTCGCTTCACCAGTTCTCTCCAAAAAGCGCTTGTAAATAATGAATCCCTGTCATAAACAATGATCTTAGGGATACCATGTAACTTCACCACTGTTTCCACAAATAATTGAGTAATGTCTTTGGCTGTGAAGAAGTGCTTGTATTTAGTTGTCAACTATGACCAAAATTGCAGTTTTCTCTTTAGAGGAGGGCAATCTTTCTATGAAATCCATGTTGATATTAGCCCAACTTTGCTGTAGAAGCGGTAATGGCTCTAACAATCCTGTTGGAGTTAATTGCTGTGCTTTATTCTTTGGTATATGTTGCATTCCTGCACATGTTTCTTCAAGTTTTGGTGTCATCCCTTCCAATACATATTGGCCATGAGGTGATAAGTGCTTTTTTCGTATCCTGAATAGCTTGCAGTGGGAGTGTTATGGAGTTCATGTAGTGGTTTTTCTCTTAGTTGTGGCTCCTTAGTGATTACCAACTTGCCTTTGTAAAACAAAGTCTCATCAATGAGCTTATATTTATCTGAACTAAGCTGAGCCTCATTTTATTTTCTGATTACTTCCACATATGAGGTTGGCTGTTGATGAATCTCCTTAATGTGTTGGAACCAAGTCGGGGTGAGAAAAGTAATTGCTGAACTCTGCATTAGACATGGACGTTCTTGTTGTGATAATGCATCGGTTGCCTTGTTCTCTTGCTCAGGCTTATACTCAATGTGGTAGTCAAAACCTAATAGCTTGGTGAACCATTTCTCTTGGGCTTGAGTTCTAATTTGTTGATCTTGTAAGTATTTAAGGCTCAACAGGCTGGTGCAGATAAAGAATTTGCACCCAAGTAGCACTTGCTGTGACTTATTAACTGTTGACAAAATTGCTAACATTTCTTTCTCTTAGATGAGTAATTGCAATTGTCTTTTCTTATACACCTTGCTTATGTATGCTAAGGAGTGTCTTTCCTATGTTTGCACTGCTACCATCCCCACACGTTAGCACTGCTCCCATCCCCACACTTGAGGTGCTACATTCAATTACAAATTCCTTGGAGTAATTTGGCAAGGCTAGCAATGGAGCTTGTGTTAATGCTTCTTTTAGGGTTGAGAATGCTGTCTCCATTTGGGCGTTCCAACTAAAGCTATCTTTCTTTAAGGTTTCATTTAGTGGGAGAGCTATTTTGCTAAAATTCAGAATAAACCTGTGGTAATATCCTGCAAGTCCTAGAAAACTGTGATGTCCTTTCACATCCTGCAGTACCAGCTAGTCTAGGATAACTTTGACCTTCTCATCCTCCATTTGTGTAGCTCCTGATCCTATCATGTGACCTAGATAAGCAATTCTGTTAACAACAAATTCACATTTGCTTTCTTAGTGTAGAATTTGTGCATGATCAACATGTGTGACATTGTCTCAAGTTATTTTAATTGGAGTTGATACATGGTGCCATATATTATAATGTTATCAAAAAAGACAAGCACAAATCAACAGAGGTATTGTTTGAATACATCATTCATGATTGTTTGAAAGGTGACTAATGCTTTGCAAAGACTAAATGACATTACTAAAAATTTGTAATGCTCGTTATGAGTTGGAAATGTGGTTTTATGAATGTCTTATTTGGTAATATCTTGACCTTAAATTAATTTTGGAAAACTAATGAGCGTTTCCTTACTCATTCAATAATTCGTTAATTATTGGCATCGGATATTTGTCTTTGAGAGATTTTTATACAATTATCTATAATTGATGTGCATTCTCCATGTTCCATTTTTTTTCTTAATCGACAACACAGGTGATGCAAATTTGTTGACACTCAATTTGATCTATTATGCTAAGCATTTTTTAATTTGCCTTTCAATCTCCCTTTGATAACTATAGGCATATTGATAAGGTTTTACAACCACTGGCCCGTTCTCATTTAGCACGATCCTATAGTCATGTGTTCTTGCCTTCAGAACACCCTTTGGCTTAGTAAAGCCTACCTAGTAATTCTACAACAAGTTTGAAATTTCAAGCCATATTGTGATCTATTTAGCTTCGTTTTGTTTCTTTTGTAGTCATTTCAACCCCAACTGCTTGAATTTCTTTGGGTGGTCTCCACTTCCAAGTAATAATCTTGCCCTTGCAATTGAACTTACATATATCATCTCCTCAAAGTTTAAGATAACATCTCCCCCTTGATGCAACTAATGTACTCTTATTATAACATAACTCCCCCCTAAGAGCATCACATACAAATTTAGACTGATGGGAGTGCCCTCCACCTGAACCTTTGCATTTGGACAAAGCCCATCACACCTTACAAAAGCCTTGGAAGCCAGCTGGGTGCTCAGTCCCTTTCGAGGATTGAGTGGTAGTTTCAATGACATGAGGGCAGTCTTGCTCATGAAATTGTGAGTGTTGCCTGGGTCAACCATTGCAATGTTCCTTACCATGCACCTGCCTTGTGACTGAATGGTGTTGGGGTGGTTATCTCTTGTCAATGTATGAAGGGAAGATTGCAACTGATCCTCCTTACCCTATTCCACCTCTAGTTCTTGTGAGCCCTGATCAATCTCTTCTTCTTCAGATTCCATTCTATGCAGTAAGCATGGTGTCTTATTCTTGCAAACATGTCCCTTGTGGATCTTTTTGTCGTGCTAGAAGCAAAGTCCCAACTCCCTCCTTTTTTTTCTCCTCCTCACAAATTTGTCAAGAAAATTTGTAAATAGTGAGGTGTTGGCCCGAAACAACTTCAGTTTAATGTAGGCTTAAGCAAGAGACTTGAGAAATTGAGTAACCTAGGTTTTAGGTGAACCATTATAAATTTCTTTATGTTAATTTTATTGTCTCTCATCTCTTCACATTGATTAGATTACCCCAACTTTTCTTAGCACTTATTTTTTTATTTTATTACAAATCATTCAAGTATTTGTTAATTTGTTGAATATTATGGATAATATGCTTTTCACCTTTCTTTAGTGGTGCCACACAATCCTATCACATATTCCTTTAGTACGTGAGTATTCTCCACTTGGATTGATAATGAAGGGTTGATGGACCTTACGTATATTGGGTGACCATTATACTTTGTCAAATTTGTAAAACAACCAAACTTTTCTTGTCTAGATCATGTCTTGATGGATGGTGCATGGGAAATTGGATTCCCTGGTTGTTTGGTGCTGGGCTTGCCAAGAGTGGCATCAGATCATATACCACTCCTTGAAACAAAGGTTGTTCCTTTCAGGAGTTCATTCAGGATGGACACTTACTGGTTGAGACTTGAAGAATTCAATTACTCGGTAACCTTGAGTTGTGGGATTCCCATCTTAAAGTCTACAGCCATGGGCAGATTTGCACACAAGTTCAAATGAGTTAGAGCTGCAATATTGAAATTAAGGGAGGAATATATAAAGAAAAAATTGAACATAACAGATAGGTCATTGATAGGATTGTTGAACTGGACAGGAAAAGGCAGGATTGTCTTTTGTAGGACAAGGAATGAGATGAAAGGGAAACAACAAAGATGTAATTGCAGCGATTGTTAGAACTGAAAGAGATGGATTGGAGGCAGTATTTATGTGAAATATGTTTGAAGGAAGGTGACAATAATACTAGGTACTTCCATAATTGTGGCAATAATCAGAGGACAAATAATATCAAAAGAATTCTGAAAACTAGTGGTTTGAAGGTGAGCTTGCAGAGTTGGAAATTGCAAATTTTTATAAGTAGCTCTTTTGGATGGCATCCTTGCTGGAGGCCAGACTTGTTGTTTTCACTATCTATGGGTGAGCATGAAGTTTTGGTCAAACCTTTTGAGGAGGAGGAGGTCAAAATAGCTTTATTTGATCTGATGGGGGTGAAGTCTTTGGGGCTAGATGGTTTCCTACCATGCTTCTTTAACCATATTTATTGTTTTTAGAAGGGATGTTCTAGTTGTTTTTGAGAATGAATGTTGGTTTTGCTTCATTTTTACTAATTCCAAAGAAAAAGGGAGAAGAAGATATTCAGATTTATAGTAAATGACTTGCTGGTAATTGGTGGTTACCGAGTTACTTTATTGTATGGTTGTTCTGGAAGCCTATTGAAGTATCATTACTCTCAACTTTTCACCACTCCTGTATAGCCAGTGCACTGGCTCAAATGTGCATTGAATCAATCATATATAACTTGGTAGGATTCTGAAATCAAATACTAGTGGGTGGTGATCTCCTCATCTACATTAGTAAATTCTAGAAGATCTTATTGAGTTGGTAAAAAGCTCAGGTTCAGTATTGCTTACCAGCCACGAACCAGTGGCCAATCAGAAGGAACCACTGTGGTGTTGAGACTTACCTGCATTATTTCTGCAAAGGATGACCAAAGAGTAGATGCACATCTCATATCATACTGGTTCCAGATGAAATGGATCTTAAAAAGAGCATGTATTTCTTCACTGTCTGCTATATAATTGATAATAGTTACATTTCATTCAAACATAATAATTTTATGTTTTCATCTACTCTGCCGTTTTCCTTCTCACATGGTATAATAATAGTTCAAGACTAAGTTGGTAGCTTTTTGTTCTTTGTACCAAAACTAATATCTTTTATGGACAGGTTAGGCACATGTTTGAAGAAATTGATTATATTCTAGAAGGACAAAATGCAGAACGATTTGCAACCCTTTATGCATGTTGTCTATGTAACCTTCTCAGACTAGATGACTTCAATTTTTTGAGTTTCAATGAACTTCAACTTTTTATAGTTTCCTTCCTATAATTTGTTTGATTTCGATGATTTAATTGGACATCATCTATAACTATTAAAATGTGAGACATCCAACTTAAAATCAATTGGTTATGATTGGAGAAGTCACTTGTTATACATGTATTAAATCACATATCACTTTCCAATGTAGGATTGCTTCAATATTTTTCCTCACTATCCAATGTCCTTATTTTTTTTGATTCAACAAGATGTGCAGGTACATAGGCCTATAAAATTGTATTTAATTCTAAAGCTATGTTAAAATGTGAGACATCTAAGGATACTTGTAAGACATAAAAAAGGCCACACATTTGAACTATTCTAACACCAATTATCATCTTTGCCAAAGATTGTGCTGTATTCTTTTTCTTCTTGTAGAGCCACACATTTGGACCATTCTAACACCAATTTATTATCTTTGCCAAACATTGTGCTGTATTCACTTTCTTCTCGTAGAACAGTTAGTCCCCACACCCTTTCCCAACCAATGTAAGGTTGAAGGATCTCAATTAATTGTGATAGCTCAATTGGGTTGGAATAGTGATATTGGTTGTTCTCATTAGGGTTTTGAATCCTAGTGAATGTAAAAATCACCATTATGGAAAAGAGATCGAAGGACACTTCTATTGCATTTGTCTCTACAGGTTGCATAATAACTTTTGTAATTTTCTTTTCTTCACCTTCCACCGGAAGTATATATTATTCCTTCCATTTTGCCTACCAACGAGTAGGAATTCTTTTATGGAATTTAACCAACTCGGAATTTTAAATATTGAAAATAATATAAAGATATATTAGTGAAAACTACATTTAGCATTGTTGATTTTTCTCTTCACGAAAGGAATCAAACAATCCATCCTGAATGTTACTTGTCAAATCTGTCCACAATTGGTCTCTATTCTGCCACTTGGGTATCTTAGAGGCAAGCTATAAAACATATCTATCATATCGAGCATCATTGTGAAGAAAAATAAGATGTATCAAATATCAGTAGAAATATGGTTGAGACTCTGTAAAAGCCTAGAAATCTGAATCTCAGTCAAATGGTTTTAAATTTCAACTTAAAACTCTAGGATAAAATATAAGGCAAGATATAATAAACATTGAAAATTACTTAAATTTCTTTTTAGATATTTCTATATAAAATCAATATTGGCATTCAGATGCATGGGAATTACTCGTATTGTTTTAGAAACCTTGAAAGTTGGAAATTCAAAAAAATCAGTAAAAAGTCTGTAAAAATATCTATGTTAAAAATAAAAAATTAACAAAATAATATTAATCTAACATAAGAAAGAAATATTTTTTTCTTTGTATGACTTGATTTTGATAAATAGGAAGAATGCATACTTTAAAACTTCACAAAAGTTGGGAGTCTTGTAGAGACTTCCAGCATCCAAAGAAGACCAGAGGAAGATTTCCCTGTAGATCAAGGGTGTAGATTGGGGTAGGAAGGTGTGGAAGTCATGTGAGAAGTGAAGAATTCACCTCCTGATAGAATTGCTGAAAATGCATTTGTCTTCACATATGTCATGCATGTCAAGTGATACAAATGAAAACTGTGCAAAAAATGCTCCAATTTGATTGGTATGCTGATATTGGTCCGAAACAGTGTGGGTCTGCATGATGCTGATTAAAATATGTATTTTACAGTTGACCAGTAGTATCATACTGTTATTTCAAATTTCTGAGACATCCAGTGAAATTTCACCTATTTCTTGATGTGGTATTCCCTGCTTGGATCTCAATGTTAATCCCATTTAAGCTAGAGGATAATAACTAACTTTGCAACCAACCATATTACCAACCTGAGTTTGTTTCCACATCAGATACCCATCTCCATTGATATATGCATATTTACCTTCAGCCCTGTGATGGAGATAAAAAAACTCAATACTGTTTTATAGCTGACCGACTCAACCCCTGAAGTACTGGTAAGATATTGCCTCATCAGCATACTATATATTAATGGAACACTTCTAAATCCATGAAACCTACCTTAATCTCTGAGGTGCTGCTATACATGTTAACCTTGTCACACACTATATATCTCTGTGATTTTATTTTTTATTCCTTATTCTTGTAAATTTTATACTATTTATTTTTGAGTGACAAACTGAAAATCTTACATTTGTTTTATAGAATGCAGCACTTCGAGCAAATAAAATTTTAAATTGGTTATCCATGGAATCGTGACTTCGTTGCTTTAATTTGCCTCCTTGAATATTAAAATATGCTGCGAATGATATTTTTACATTCACTACAGATATTCTAACTGACATGTCGGGGTTGACATTATTTCTAGTTGAAATATACTTGTTGCAGTAAATGTATGATTGACAACTACATTCTTGTTTCTTATCAAGATCTAGTTCAAGAATCTCAACAAAAAAACCATAAACTGACCTTATATTCACTTAAAAGTTTTTATAATGCAATTAAACATCGCTGATGCAAGTGTGCAACCTTGGAATTAGTTCACCACTTATAAAAAAAAGCTAGGCTATAAGGTTCTTCCTTCCATTTGATTTTAGAAGTCTGTTTTTATCATTTTAATGTGCTTCTTTTTTGTTTAATTGTATTGATAAATCACAATGTACTTAATATTGTCTCTATTATTTTTACAGGTGGTAATCAGAGTAGCCAGAAAATGAAATCAGCCATTAAGGTGCCTAAAATATACTGGAGTTTCACTCGTAATGAAGTTCTTACAATGGAATGGATAAATGGAATCAAACTTACAGATATTGGTCGGATTAATGAAGCTTCATTGAATAAAAAGCAATTGATTGATCAGGTACATGCTTGAAGTAGTCTTGTCAAATCCACGCCCATACTTCTTCATTCTATATAATTCACAAGTGAAGTGATTTCAGATTCTGGTTTTTGCATGCCTCAGTCAAAAATAGTCTAAAATTTTTGTTGCAGGTGCTTTATTCAGTTCTGAAATGGTAATTTTTTGTGGTATAGATTGGCCATTGCGATCAACTTTAACACATTTTAGAGAAATTTTGCAGATCGGTTTTCATAGGTGTTGGACATGATATTTGCCTGTGTTTTTAGTGATGTTAAGATTCAGTCAACTTATCATTGATATTTCGGTACCAAATATCATGGCTAACAGATCTTTTTTGTATTGTGCGACTTCATGTCAATTGACATGTGATAAATGTTGACTGACATCAGTCTTTTTTCTGCAAAAGTCTCAAAACACATCCTTTGTTTCATTTCTTTCTCTTTCTCTTTCTCATTTCTCTTACCTCTCCTTTCTATTTTCCTTCTCCTACAAACTTGCAATTATTGTTATCTCTCTAGAGTTGACTGATATCTTGCTAGAGCTCATGAGGGCATTGCTGGAATTCCTGCTGCTGTTGCCTACATGTTTTTTAGCTTTTTAGGTCTCCATTTTCATCCATTTACATAGATCTTAAGATAGTTTATTATTATTTGTTAAATTATCTTTTTTTAATGTTTTTATGTAGATTGCCCTTGTTTATATTTTTATCTAGTCATGTTTGTGAACATTGTACTAGACCTGTCCATATTTTCAATAGATATTACATGAAAACATTCATTGCTCTTTAGGACTATCTTGTAACATGTACTTCTCTATTTTTCATATAAATAATATATTTTAGAGCACATTTATGGAATTGAAAAATAGGGGAAAAGGAAAATGTGGAAAACAATGGAAATTAATTTCAATTCTGTCATTTTCTTAGTATATCTGTACACCTGATAGAAAATTACAGAAATTAAAATTTAGTGTTTGTGTATTTGATGGAAAATGATGGAAAGTAAAATTTGGGTATTTATGCATGTGATAGAAAATCATTCAATTTAATTTTTAAGTCACTTAAATCACCTACTTAAATTACTTGAATCACCTAATTAATTTACTCACATTGCTTAATTTAATTTCCTAACTAATCCCTAATTCACTTATTTTTAATCCATAATTACTTATTTAAATTCTTAATTAATTTATTAATCTCCAATTTAAAGCCTAATCATTTAATTTAATTACTTAGTTTAATCCTTAATCACTTAATTAATTTTTATTCACTTGCTTGCGCATAACCCAAGCCTTGTTTGCTTGCACTCTGTGTGAACCTTGGCACATTGAATTGCTCTCTCATGCTGCTTGGACCAAACCTTGGGGCACCCTATTCTCCCCTCCACACAGAAATCCCTAGCACAACTCCTTCCTCCTTTATGATGGCCTACTTGAAGTTTGTCGAACAAACTTGTAACACCTGTTTTTCCTGTCGCTCATTAACTCCATACTTCTCTATAGGGCTTGTGAATGATGACTAAGATTGATGAATGATAGGTATGGTAGGGGGAATGATGTGATAAGCTTGTGAATGATGGGTGTGACTTTCGAATGCCAGCTGGGAAAGAAGGGTTGATGAAATAGAGACAAACGTAGGGATGCACAAGCAGAGAGGAAAGTTTTGGTGGTGATGGGAGAGCAAGTACAAGCATATTCAAAGGAGAATCATTGAATGAGGGTATAGACAAACAGTGACGCATGAACCTAGGGTTGTGGCCAATGGATGGGGATGCACAGATGTAAGGATGCAGTGGGCGGAAAATGAATTTGGGGGGTGTAAGGTTAGAAAATTCGAAAAACTTTGTGTTTTATATGGCAACAAATTAGGAAATTTTTTTTGGATCTTCCGAATGCACAAATGCTAGGAAAATCTAAAAGGTTAGTTCATTTTTTACCATCTCAATTGGTGCACAAAATGGATATCCGATATAAGAGTCATTAATCCATTTTGAAGATAGGTTCTTGCAGACCTAGGTGGCCCTAAAACTTTAATCTGTTTCACTAGTTTGATTTTTCTTGTCTTTTGAAAATCTTAAAACAGACTATTGATTCTTCAAATTGTTAATCCATTCAGACTTAGTGGGGAATTCTAAAAGTGTGTGATATAAGCAAGGATCTTCCTAGTCAAGGCTATCTAAGTGTTTGATTCATTCTTAAGAGATTCCTAGTTGAGGTTCTAATTAAAGTAACTCTTAAAGGATACTTCTAGAGAGCAAGAGCATTACATAAACTTTACAACACACGTAATGCTCAAAGCCTCTCTTTCTTGAATTCTTCACACTTTCTTTTTTCCTTCTTCACTCCTCATTAGACTTTGAGCATGTCATTATCTTTATGTGTACGTTCTCTTCTTGTTCAATCTTCTTTACTCTTTCCTTTTCATCCTATGCTTATGTTCTTATTAGGCCTATTAAGTTTTGGTAACCATCGAAACTATGAGGATACGTCTCAACATATAACATATCTCACTATTCAATGTTATACTACCTGAAATTCGTAGAAAAATAAATTAGTGAGTGTTATGTCAGTGCCAGTAATTTGCCAGAATTCTGGGTTCCATGGAGTCTACAGTGAGCAGTCTTCATGGCGTAATACATTTTTGCAGCAAATTGACTTGGATAGAAGATAAAAATGAAGCATTTAAATATCATAAAACTGGTTCATTGATATCTGTAGAAATTTATGTGGGATTGCTTTTAAATTTCTAATTTCTTGATAATAAAAATTATTAGATGAAGTACAAATTCATTTATACATGGGACCATGCATTACTTGGATATCAATACACAATCAGCTTGCATGATTTATGGTGGTCTGACAGGGGATGTTGTAGCAATCACAAGGTGTTAGTAAACCCAAATGGGGTTATTTCTTGCTCTATATAGTCTGAAAATTAAACCACATTTCTGGCTTTACGGACAGTTTTAATTTTAGATTAGATAATTGATATAATTGGCTGTGGTGAAAGCTTTGTTTTTTGTGTCCTGGTTTCAGTAGTGCAGCCTGATTGATCATAATATATGTTTTTTTATTATTATCCTATGAAAATTGACTATTTATTTATTCAAAGAGTAGATTATATTGCTGTTTAACTTTTCCTGCTTGAATTAGGGGCTTCATTGTTCACTGAGACAGCTTCTTGAAGAGGGTTTCTTTCACGGTGATCCACACCCTGGGAATCTTGTTGCCACTCATGATGGATCCCTTGCCTACTTTGATTTTGGTATGATGGGAGATATACCTCGTCATTACCGTGTAGGACTTATCCAAATGGTAAAAAAATTTTATTCAAAAGAAAGTGGTTACATTTGTTTTGCCTTTTTCAAGTTTTGATCAACCTTAGGCTGGAAATATTCTTGTACTACATTTTTTGAATTGGGCTTGAATTCTGACATAATGATATTATCTCATCATGTCTTGTGAATTGTGACAATATTTTATACTAGTTGAAGTAAAATGTAATAGACTATTGATATATTTGTAAACAAGAATATAAGAGGGTATATATATAACATAAATGGATATTCATTTAGACTTCAAATGGATCCAAGACATAACATAAATATTAACACTCCCTCTCAAGTTGAACTATATATATCAAAGAGATTTAACTTGTTACATAAATTTTCAAAGATTCTAGTCCTTAATCCATTTGTAAGGATAACAGCCAATTGATCCTCGGATCAAGTAAATGGAGTAGATATAACCTCTTTTAAGACATTATCTTTGATGAAGTGATAATCAACTTCAATGTGCTTGGTTTGCTCTAAAAGGTAGAATTGCTTGTACTGTAAATGATAATATGATTGTCATAATGCATTGACATAGGTCCATAGACATCAACATCAAACTCTTGTAATAAGATTTTTAACCAAATCATCTTAGATGTTGTTTGAGATATATTCCTATATTCAGTTTCAACACTAGCCTTAGAAACAACATTTTGTTTTTTACTGGGTTACACAACAAGATTACCTCTAAAATACGTCAGATATCTAAAAGTAAATTTTCTATTGACCTTATCACCAACATATTCAGCATCAGAGTATCCTTCAACTCTTAAGTGTCTATGTTTCTCATAAAGAAGACCTTTTCTTGGAGCCCCTTGATAATACACGAATAACACCTTGCCAATGTACCTTTCTTAGTGTATGTATAAACTAAGTAGATTTACAACAAAGGTAATGTTAGGTCTTGTAACAATTAAGTAGATAAGCTTCCCAACCAACCATCTATTTCTTCCTAAATTTTCAAGTAAAGGAGAATCTTCATCATGAAAGGAGTGACTTTGTTCGAGGGGTGTATGCTCGGGTTGACACCCTTCAAGCCTAGTTTCTTTTAATAACTCTAAAGCATATTTTTTTTTAGATAAAGATAACCGCCATTTGGAGTATGCAAGCTTGATACTCAAGAAATATCTTGGTTTTCTCAGGTCTTTTGTAGCAAAGTGCTTGTTCAGAAAACGTTTGGTCTCTTTAATGCCTAACACATCATTTCCTATCAATAATATATCGTCCACATAAATTGCAAAGAGAACAATTCCTTGTGAAGTCTTTTTGATAAAAATAATCTACATGACAATTGTCAAAACCTCCACTCTACATAATTGTACAAAACTTCTTAAATCATGTTTTGAGACTTTGTTTAAGACTATAAATAATCTTGTGAAGTAAACAAACCTAATGTGTCTCCTTTTGAGTAACATAACATAGAGGTTGTTTCATATAAATTATCTCATCAATGTTGTCATAAAGGAAGACATTTCTAACATCAAGTTGAACTAAATTCCAAGATTAATTAACAACCGGAGAGAGCAACACCTGAATGGAATCAATGCAAGTTATAGGAGAGAATGCCTTAGAATAGTTGACACCATACTTTTGAGCCACTAGGTGAGCTTTCTAGTGGGTAACACTATCGTATGACTTTTGCTTAATAGTATAAACCCATCTACAAATAACTACATTTGTCTCTTTAAGATGGGAAACAAGATCTCAATTGTTACAAGAAAGGAGAGCGTCTATTTACTTTATAGTGTCCCTATAGTGTAAGGTTTGAATTACATCTTGATAGTTTGAAGGTAATGACTTTGTGGAAATGGCTAAGGCAAAACAAAGAAAAGTAAGATAAAAGTGAGCATAGGAAATAATGTTAGATAATGGATGTTGGGTACAAGACTAGGTGCCCTTTCGTAATGCAATTGGAAGGTCTTCCTAAGGTAGTGGGCAAGTGGATGAAGAATCAAGCTCACTATCAGGAACAGAGGATGGTTCAAGAGCAGTAGTTGAAGCACATGGTTGAGACAATATACCTATAAAGGTTGTGGTTGTTGATCAACACAGTTGTGTACAAAAATGTTTGTAGAAGATGTGACATTAGGACCTTGATCATAAACCACCTCAACAGGACATGGAAGAGATGAAAGATCTTGATCCTTTAAGGGAAGAGAAGTAGAACCCTTATCAACACTAAAATAAGATTGTGACTCAAAAAAGAAGATATTCATAGAGGTAAAATATTTACGAGTGGAAGGATGATAAAGATGATACTCCTTTTGAATATGAGAATAATCAACATAAACACATTTGATGGCTTGAAGCAATAGTTTATTAAGATCAGGATAAAGATATTGAATAAAAGTAACACATCCAAATACTTTAAGAGTAATAGAAAATAAGTCATAGTCAAGATAAAGATGATGAAAGGGAATTGCTCCACCTAAATATGTAGATGACATACAATTTATTAAGTAAACAATAGTAAAGATAACATTAGACCATAAAAATTTAAAAACATGCATCTGTAACAAAAGAGTGTGAACAACATCAAAGATATGATGATATTTATGCTCGACAACATCATTTGTTGTGATGTATAAGAATAAGTGGTCTGATGGATAACACTATGAGAAGAACAAATACTTTGAAAATTTGTTTGTATGAATTCAAGAGCAATATCAGTGCACACAATTTTTTGGCAAATAAGAAATTGATTTTTTATTTCAACAAGAAAGTATTGGAAAACATCAAGAACACTATGACGATTCTTTAATAAATAAACCTAGGATACATGAGAATAGTCATTGACAAAAACAGCATAATATTTGTAATTAGAGATAGAAGTAACTCTATTAGGACCTTAGATGTTGTAGTGGACAACATCAAACATGTGAACAAATAATGCCAAACACA
Organism: Cymodocea nodosa; assembly: GCA_036874045.1. NCBI lineage: Eukaryota > Viridiplantae > Streptophyta > Magnoliopsida > Alismatales > Cymodoceaceae > Cymodocea > Cymodocea nodosa. Next base: position 18,294,703 of record CM072339.1, on the reverse strand, counting down.
ATTGCTTAAAAGATGCACAGGTGTGCTTCTCAAGTTGACATGATTCACAATCAAAAGGAAAGATAAAAGCCTAAAGAAGAGTTTGATAGAGCTTCTTGCATGATGAGTGCCTAAGACGATAATGCCACAACATTGAAGAGTCTGTACTTGAAATGCATGCAATCAGACTATGAGGTATATAATCATGAATCAACAAATATGCTTCAGAAGACTATGGTCTATGCCTTAAATCAATCCTCTACCTTATCTACAAGTCTTGAAAGGTGCAATGGAAAGGAAAAAGGTAAGTGAGCATTGTAATTGAATAGTAATGACATTAATGGATAACAAGTTAAAAGAGAAATTAGGAACATAAAGAACATCATTCATCTTTTTTTGAGAGGAGGCTTGACTGTCTCTCTAACCAAATACATGGCATGAATGATCATCGACTATAGTCATGAAGGTTTTGTTAGGAACGATGGATAAATGGTCAAATAAGGTAGAGATACTTGGGGTGTAAGAGGAGGTCCTAGAGTTTATTATCCATGGATCATCATTGGATGCAATCAAAATGGTACTCGTACTTGGAAAAGAGGAAGATGCTTGAGCACTCATAGCAGTGGAATTTATAGGCAAATTTGCTACACCATTGGCATTTAGAACATTGATGATTACCACATTCTCCACCACTATGTTTGTCACAATTCTGACCACTAGTAATAAGAGTATAGTGGTTTGTCACAGATATAATAGGAATTGAAGGCACCAAAGTAGAAATTTGGTAAATGTTTTACTTAAGTTTGGCATCTTGTTTGTCGCCAAAATATGTCCTCGAATTTGTAAAGTAATTTTTAGATAAATGCTAGCCCAATAAAAAACAACAAGCTCCTCATGATAATGTAGAAATATAGAGATATTAGTAGTAGATGGTTGATAGATATTTAACTCGTTGATCAGTCCATGAAACAAGCTATAGTGTTCTTCACTTGACTTATCTCTTTGTCGAATTTTGAAGAGATCTGAAATATTTTAGAGATATTCTTTTTATGACCATAAGTTTGTCCTAAACTATCCTACATTTCTTTCGTTGCTTTCATCATTAAGACTCCATGAGCTATGTAGGGTTTCATACTCATTAACATCCAAGAACTAATTGCTGCATCATCAACATATCAATGATGATATTCGAGATCTTTGATATCAAGTAGGAGATGAACCAAATGTTGTTCTTGGTGAATGGTTGCAACAATACATTCAAAACTTCGTGCCCATAAAATGTAATTTGGCCCATTGAGCTTTTCTGAAATTTTTGAAAAGCTATAGATAAGAAGTTCATTGTTCCTAGAGTTGGAAGTTCTAGAGGAAGAAGCCATCGTTGAGAAGTTAGGAAGGAGTTCATTATTCCTATTCAACTGTTGAGAAGCTATAGATAAGGAGTTCACTATTCAACGATCTCCTTGTTTCCTATTTCGCAAGCTTATCGACCTTGTCTCCTATTTCTCCACGACTGCAACCACCCAGATGGAAGAACAACGTGATCATGAGCTTGTCTCTTGTTTCTCGGTGACCGTGACCACCTTGACGGAAGAACAACAGATCGTAAGCTTTCGACTCTCGATGATAAACGGAGAGTAACTCGATTGTTAGAATTTTAGTTGGAAGGGAGAGAGCATTTGATGGTCAAAAATCTAGTTGGGAAGGAAGAAGGTGCCCTTCGGCTTGACTCGAGTTGAGAAGGAAGAAAATGTTCGATGGCTTGACTCTAGTTAGGAATGAAGAACCATTGCTATCGAAGGTTCGTGGTTAACATCGACAGTGAACAATGCCGACCATAGGAGAAGGACCTTTGACGATTTTTATTTTTGAGTGTTGATGTCATTGGTGGAAGAAAATCATAGTGAGGAAGGAATGAACAAAAGGAGAAGAAACAAAGAAGATTGACCTAATGCTCTAATACAAAGTTGAAGTAAAATATAATAGTATATTGATATATTTGTAAACAAGAATACAAGAGGGTATATACATACCCAACAACATAAATGGATATCTATTTAGACTCTAAATGGATCCTACACATAACACAAACATTAACAATACTAATCGAAAAATATTGAAGATTTATTCCTAAACAGTCATGGTTTTTAATGTGATTCCTTGAACTTTTTTAGTATGTGACTATTACTTCAGTTTGTGGTTGCAAGCTTAGGTTCCACTTTGTGTAGAATTTCTATAAACTAGTAACCTTGTGACAAACTATTTTTATGAAATATATCAATTTGATGAAGGACTAGACATTAAACTTGATAAATTTTGAGATATCATGCATTTGAATTAGAACCTTGTAACTCCCATAGAAGAATCATCTTCACTTGAGGCTTTGAGATCATTTCTAGCGATGGAAATTCTTCTTATGGTTCTAAATTTACATTCAAGCATTTGAATTTTTTTGGATGTTTAGAGGAAACCTTGTTATTAGTTTAGATGTATATATGATATTTTTCAATAATATGACAATTTCATAAATAAAAATCACCATTTTCATCTGAATTGATCATAAAATCACTTTATACTATTTTCTTTATTTTCATAGGGGAAATATGTAATTTTGAGAAATATTATTCATAATCACTTAGCTATTATGCCCCTCAATGCAGGACCAATAATGATACTGATGATATGTCGAAGAATCCATTTCTAGGTCAAGGTCATAAACTATCAATGTAAATATTGTTAAGAGGGAAATCTTGTATTTAAATTGCATGGATTGATTTTAATAGACTTTTGAGTAGTTGAAAAATAAATATATTAAAATAAAATAGAGAATTATAAAAGGAAATATAAAAAGTAGAGATTTCAATTATGGTTGTGAAATCTACAATGGAAAGATATAAGAGGGTTCAAGGAGTGAATTCCTAGTAAAGAGATACAAGAGATAAGCAAAAAATCCTCAAAAGCTCCTAACAATTTTTTTGAGAAATAAGAAAGTAGTCATTCGAAACAAGATACAAGCTTTTCTAGTAGATAAATAATAAAAACAATGGAGAAAATGGGAGATTCTAGACATGACAAAGAAAATATAACCAAAAGAACATGAAGTGACTAGGATTGCCTTTAACAAGAGAAGCCCCTTCTAAGTAGACAAAAACAAACAATCAACCCCTTATTTACTCATCATTCTCTAGTTACCCATCTAGCACGAGTTCAGCTAATTTGTGCCTCCATGTTTTGCTTTTGTAAGCTTGAATAGGATGTCAGCTTTGTTATCATCTATAAGAGAGCGATGGCTAGAGAAAGGGCAATGACCACAATAACATTTCAAAATTTGTCAAAGGTATTTCTTGAACTCCACTCCATGTATTGTCTTGATCCACTACCCGACAACGTCAAATTAAATGTATCAAGATCTTTAATATATGATCCTTTTTCCTTGTTTGGTCTATAGATTGCCCCTTGCTATTTTGCTATCACATGGAATCCTTGAACATCATCCTTCTTGCCTTGTTTCTGTTGGTATTCTCTCATGTTGCTATTGGGATGCTATGCCACTAAATTAGGAATTTTGAAATAGGTGAGAGAGTGATATCTTTTGGAGAGATTAAATGGGTTACTTGCCATCTACTAAGTGCTTGGTACTATATATAGAAAGGAAATTGCCTACCCATTCACTAAGTCTCTTTGAATCTAGAGATAACTGTTGAGCTATATTTTTAGCTCAAGTTTTGTTATAAGTGTGCAGTTCCTTTGGTGGATATGACAAATACAGGTCATTCTTCTACAAGGATTGTGTTTATAACTTAATCAATTATTGCTCAATTTTGCTTTTTAAGTTCTTAGTTATACTTTAGTAAATTAATAAGATGCTAATGTTGAATTATTAAAAATAACACAAGCCTACAACTCATGCAGTTTCAAGGCAATGTGTAATGGAAAGTGGTGATGGTGAATCGATTTTTAATTCATAAATCTATCAAGCCTTTCAAGTATGAAATTCACACTAATTCCATGTGAGTTTAGATGTAATATAAATGCAAGACATCAAGGGAAAAATAGAATATGAAGAATCAATACACTACACTACTCTATTCTAATTTATACTAAATGCATGTAACTAAGTTATTTGCTAATCTAGCTAGAACTACACTATATTACTTGTACTTGAAATTCTTTTTGGTGAGGGTTTGATTTAAGATAATAGATGATCAATAGAAGAGATAACAAACTCAATTAATTGCTAAAATTAAATTTACAACTATAGATAATTGATAGGTTCTCTATTCAAATGCATCAACACTTATTTTCTTCTTCTTTCAATTTACATCTATTTAAATGTGCCAAACCACCATTGATGGACGTTATTTTCTCTTGTGAAAGCCTCACTAATAGCTCCAACAAAACACATGGATAGAGGATGTAATTTCAGAAGTTGAAATTAAGAATTAAACATTCATTAGAATTCTATTTAGCTAGGAAAACATATAATTAAGATGTTCACTACTATTTCTTATTAATTCTTCCTTCTATATTAGAAAATAAGAAACTCTAAGGGTTATCATTACCTTAGAAGCTTCTTCTCTTCTTTTCTAGAACTTTGAACTTAATGGAACTTAGTAGCTACCTCACCTCCAAGCCTTGGCAAATTCTCCTTAGCCTTTGGGATGGTGATTGACATCAATGGATGGTCTCCTTGCAGGCACAAGCCTCACCTCCAAACTTTTTCTTCCTCTCCTCTTCTCTTGTTGGAAGCACCAAGATGGCCTATGAAAATTTAATGAGGTTCCCTTCCTTGCATTCACGTTGACTATTTCTTCTCTCTCTATTTGATGTGACACATTGATTTTATCATTAAGCCAATAGGATGCCATAAATTTAGGAGAGCTAATAAGATGTTGGCATGCCTTTTTTTTAAAATTTAGTCCATTAACTTTGATTCTTTGTATATTCTTTTGGTCTTTTGCATTAAACTTCTTCCATATGTGTGTTACCTATAATTAATGAAAATTGAACTCTAAGAGACATTAGTCAACAACATAATCAAAATAACATCAATGAATTTCATGTAAAATTATATCTAATAAGGATGTATTTAATTTCTATATTATACAATATTTCAAGACTCATATTACCCATAATTAATATCATTTATTTACCATATATAGATAATACCATGCAAAATTACTTATAAAATTCATTAAAAATGGGTAAAATTGAAGCTTGAACAATAACTAGGTTCCAATTGACTTCTATGCTTGGGTGTGCTTATAGTTTCAAAGGGTCATGTTATGGAAAGTACTACAATTTGTTTGTACACAAGGAATAAAGTATTAGTATTACATTAAGGATCGGCCTTTCATAAAAGGGAAACATGCCAAAGATTGAGGATTGTATTGGAAACATGATTCTTTTGTGGAAATAGTTAAAAAACTCAGAATTTCAACTTTAAACTCAAGGATATGATAAAAAAAGTTATATAAGCATATAAAATAACTAGATAAATTTTCTAAGTAACTATCATGCACAAAATGTTAATTAAATAGAGACATGGTAGTTACATTCAAGAAAAAGTATTAATTATGTGGAAATATTAGAAAAATAATTTATAATGTTAAATGCTTTCAAATATAATCAAATCATACTAAGATCAATTTCAAGTTGAATGCCTTGGGTTGTAGCTTTGTCTTTGTTGCATTAGAAATTCTCGAAACATTTAGTTGCATATCATTTGCTCCTTCTACACCACCTAATGACTCCATGTTATCTTCATGGCATAATTAGTATTATGCTCTAATACCTATTGGTAATATTTTAAAATAGGTATGTGTGGAAGATATCCCATCTATGGGAAATAAAGTATTGTGATAATATTCTTAGGTTCTTTCAAGGGAGGAGGTGGTCATGGAGCCATGTGATTGTAGTCTTGTCTTTATTGTTTAGGTATTTTCTCAATAATTGTAAAGGGTCGTGTACTCTATAATCGGTTCTTACATCTACTTTGCTATGTTGACTTGAAGTATAGTAGCTTGACTCTTGTGGTGATGATGAATTTGTTCATATACTATTGGAGTAGTAGTTAGATAGGCTAGGCTATGCTATGCTTAAAAGTTTGCATTATAGAAATGCAAATGCTTAAAGGAATGAATGATAATACTACAAAAGATATGCTAAAAATGAATTTATTGAGAATATAGTAGGAGATGCATCAATTGAAGATAAGATATAAGAAAATTAGTTTTAATCACTTGGTTATATCTTTTTTAAAAGATATACTAGTTAGGAGAAGTGAATTAATTAGTGCAAAAGAAACTAAAAGAAGTACATGACCTAAAATTACTTGATTAGGAATTGTAAAAAAAATTAAATCTATGTAATTTAATTGAAGATTTGACTATAGATAGAAATACATGGAAGAAAATGATTTATTTGGTTGACCTTACAGGGATGATAGCTTAGACTATTGTTGCTATATGAGATCCTTTATTTTCAAATATTTACGACTATAATAAGTAAAGATAGGATATTAATTAAGAATGGTAGATATTGTTCTTTGATTTGAAATTTATATGACAAATTGGACACACGTGTGTGGAGTTTTATATGATATCAATAACTTGGATATTAAAAGAGAAATTTGTAAGATGTCTTTTTGCTTGGTCATGATTCATGGTATTAAGGCACCCAAGAGTTAAGCTTAGACATCTTAGGCACATTTTTCAATAGCTTTGATATTTGTTAGAGAGGAGGTGAAGGAGAGAAGTTTAATTGATTAATTTTACAGGTAGTATAATAGGTAAATATATAGGATGATGGATCCATATATCCAACTAACCTAACATACATAACATATAATAAAGCTTTAACACTCTCCCTCAAGGTAGAGAGTGTATATTAGTCAATCCTAGCTTGTTACAAAGATAATTAAAAAACTTATGACTCAAATTTTTGGTAAAAATGTTTACATGTTCTTTAGTGGAGGAGATGTGAGGTGTGCGAACAACTTCCTTTGTGACCAAATTCTAGATGTAATGACAGTCTATTTCAATGTGCTTGGTGTATTCATGGAAGGTCTCATTCTTGACAATGTAGATTGACCTTTGCACTAGAGCAGGATATTATACTCTGCTTCTTACTCTTTTAGGTGACCAAATTTCCCCCTACATAGGTTAGATATTTCGAAGAAGATTTCCTATCTCCTTTGTCTCCTATAAAGTTGGCATCTGAGAAAGTTTCAACCTTGAGATGTCCATGATCTTGGTATAACAGTCTCTTCTTTGGAGTACATTTGATATAGGTAAAACACCCTTTGGGCTCCTTGCTAATGTATCATTCTGGATTGATACATAAATTAGCTAAGTAGTCTCACAATGTATGCAATGTTGGGTCTAGTAACAGTGAGATAAATGAGTTTGTCTGGCAGTTCTTTTAATGATGAGTCCTAAAAGGAGGGACTTTGCTCAATTAATGTAACCTCAAGCTTGCATCCTAGAGTACCTGTCTCTACTAACAGATTAAGAGCATATTTTCTCTGTGACATCATCTTCCCTTTGGAATATGCAAACTTAACACCCAAAAAGTATCTTGGTCACCTTAGGTCTTTAGTTTCAAAGGCTTTAGTGAGATGCTCTTTGGTTTTGACAATGCCCTCACTATTATCTGTGACAAGAATGTTATCAACATATATAGCTAGAATAGTATACCTCTTGTTAAATCTGTAAATAAAAACTAAATGATCAACAACACATCTCTGAAACCCCCTAGCAAATAAGACACTACTTAATCTCTCAAACTAAACTTGTGGACTTTGTTTCAACCCATAAATAGCCTTCTTTAGTTTGCAAATCATTTGCCTACCTTGGGTAACATCAAACTGATTGAGCTCTCACCCCCTGTTGACTGCCACAGATAGTAACACTTTAATAGAATTGAGACGAGCCACTAGTGAGATGGTTTCAGTATAATCGTCGTACTCCTGAATAAAACCTCTAACAACAAGATGTGCCTTGTGTCTTTCCATTGTACCATCTAGTTTAAACTTTATAGTAAATATCCATTTGCAAGAGACTAGATTAACATCAGCAAGACATGAAACTAGCTCCCTTGTGCCACGTGACCATAAGGCTTCGATTTCTTGGTTCATAGCTTGTTTCCAAGTGGGACACTACAAGACTTCCTAGTATATTTTAGGTACAATCTCAAATATGACAGATTAGGCAAAGACATGGCAGGAAGGAGTAAGATGATCATAGGAAACAAATTGGGAGATAGGGTATAGTGTGCAAGTATGTGTACTTTTGTGTTGGGCAATGGGCAATTCGTTTGAGGGTGTTGTAAGATTTGCATTCAAGGAGGTCCTTGGTGGAGCCAATAAGTCAACCTCAGGTCGTTGTCACCTTTGATACACCTGCAATGGTCTTTCCTCAACATCATGGTCCTCTCTAACAATGATAGGGGACTCAACCACAGTAGGATTATTAGGACAGACGGGAGTAGAACAAGGCAAAAGGGGGTTGGATGAGTGTTGATCTGTCGAAGGATCAACCCTTTGGGAGAAGTAAGGCTGATCCTTAGAGAAGGTGACATCAGAAAAGGTGTAATAGCATTTTGTAGGAGGGTGATAACACCTATATCCTTTCTGAGTTCTAGAGTACCTTACAAACACACACTTGAGGGTGTGAGCATCAAGCTTATTCAGGCTAAGACTAAGATCTTGAACATAGGTAGTGTATCCAAACACTCTAGGAGTTAGAGTGAAAAATTTACCTTCAGAATAGAGACGATGCAAAGGAATCTCTCCTTTAAAGGGAGAAGAGACCATCCAATTAACCAGAAAGGCTATAGTAAGGACAACGTCAGCCCAAAGATATTTAGGAATATTCGTGTAGAGGAAAAAGGTCTTAATGATGCCTAACAAATGGTGATGTTTCCTTTTAGCTACCCTATTTTGTTAAGAAGTGTGAGGATACGTCGTTTGGTAAATAATCTCATTAGAAGCACAAAAATTTTGGAACTGAACACTAACAAACTCAAGAGCATTATCAGTTTTAAGACATTTTGGTGTAACAGAAAATTAAGTATTAATTTCGCAAACAAAAGTCTCCATAGATATAACAATGTTCTTTCTATCCTTTAAAAGATATACTCAATAGATCTGTGAGAAATCATCAATAATAATAAGATAGTACTGATAACCATTAGAAGAGGTTATACAGTTAGAATCTCATACATCGCAATAGACTAGATCAAACATAGCAAGACTTTTGGTGAGAAAAACACGAGGATAAGATGAAAAACAATGTTTGCCTAGCTGACAAAATTCATACTCAAATTCAGAAACATCGACCCATGATAATGCTTACCAAAGTTTGTGGATGAAGGGATGACTAAGTCGACGATGCTAGAGAAGAGACGACTTTGAAATAGAGGACAGCGAGGTGACAAGACCACGTGAAAGTGCATCTTGAATAAGAATATACTCCCCTGCCAAAACCAATTCTCATCTTTATCTGCAGATCCTGAAAGGTACAATAGAAAGGAAATGTTACAAAATAAGATAACTGAATTGTGATGACACTAATAGATAGTAAATTAACAGAAAGCTCAGGAACAAGGAAAGTATTCTCAAGTTGGATATCAGGAATGACATCAATTGTGCCACGTCTGAGTATTGGACATGAGTGACCATCAACTACAGTGATACTTTGAAGGTTGAGAATTTTCTAGAGGCGAGAGAAAAAGGTAGGGCAGCCTGTCATGTGCTGAGATGCACCTGAATTAACAATCTAAGGTGGTGTCTCACTTGCACGCATAGTCATGCCAGAAGTAGAAGTTAACGATGCAACAAGGGGGTTGGAGCCCTGTGATCACTTCAACCTTTCATACTCTTGTTGAGTGATCACTACAGAAGCTTTTTTAGAGGTACCACCTTCTACTGACGTGTTATTGAACTTTGTCACTGCCCTCGCTCAAGTAGGTTTACCAAACTTTTCCTAGCATTTTTTTGACCAATGATTGACTTTCCCACAATGGGTGCAAGGAACTCAACGTCGCCTAGTGCCTCTCTGATCGGATCTTGAGTTGGGACGATTATCCTGTCTGCCCTACGTCCCTTTAACTACCAAAAATGATTTGTCTTAAGTTTTAGTATTTGTTAGATTGCTAGCTTTGGATATGTGTAGAATGCTGACAAAAGTCGATCTTAGATCAGGTGTAGTATCTCCCCCTTGCAGATGGCCTTGGACCTGAGATACTAACTCTTGGGGAAGGTTAGATAAGAAGACAACCATCGGTAAATCATTCCTATAGCGTTGCAATGTTGCTAGGTCAGTGGTTGGACATTCAATTCTTTAAAAAGAGACCTCATAGTCTCATAGTACTCCTACATAGACTGACCACCCATCTTGAGAGTGAAAATCTGCTCGTAGATGTCATAAACCTTCAAAATATTTCTTTACTCTATATACATCTGCCTAAGAGTGTCCTATATTAACTTGACCAGGTGAAGCATCATCACACCCTTAGCAATAGATGGTTCAATATTGTTTTTCAACCAAGTGATGACAATGGCATCTTCAACAAATCGGTCATCATACATAGTATCCTTGATGGCCACTAGCGGTTGAGTAAGATACTTGCTCTTTCTTTGTGTAGCCACAAAAGTGAGAAAGCTCAAGGATCATATATGATAATTAAGCTCATTGAGCTTCACTGACGATCTAGATAAGGGACAGATCATCGATCCCTTGAAAACCATCCCAAACAAAATTGTAGGTTCAACAGCCCTCCTTCTGCAACACCGGTGGGTTCAGTAGTCACTTTTTGCAACACCGGTGGATTCAGCAGCCACCTTCTGCACCAAGGTCAGCAACTCCAACTGACCTAGAAACCTCCACTAGTCACCATCTAAGGTGACAACCACCCATTTTTGCCGGTGCTCCCTTCATCATAGTCGACAACATGTAGAACATGTGATTACGCGTAGGGTGCACAGTCAGCACCACTACACACAGGACGCACAACCACAGTCAACATGCATTTGGATAGGTAGGACACGTCTACGTGTAGGATGCATGTAGGTTGCATGCACATTCCCTTTAGTCTAATTCCATGATGGAGAGTTGGCGTGGCGCAAAGTGGAGATTGTGGGGGGGAGTAGAGCAAAATCCTCGAAAAGGGATATTTCGATGGTGTAACCTAAGCAACGAAAGAGGGGCTTGATACTTTACCCTAAGGAGCGACTTGTTGATTCATTGTCCTGCCCTGTGGTCATGTGGCACACGGGAGCTAGTTTCGTGTCCTGTTGATGTCAATCTAGTCTCTTGCAAGTGGGTCTTTATTGTAAAGTTTAAACCAGATGGTACAATGAAAAGACACATTTTGTTGCTAGAGGTTTTACTCAGGAGTACGACGTTGATTTCGCTAAAACCTTCTTACTAGTGGCTTGTCTTAATTCTATCAAAGTGTTACTGTCTGTGGCAGTCAACAAGGGGTGAGAGTTCAATCAGCTTGATGTGAAGAATACATTCTTATATAAAGATCTAGCTAAGGAGGTATATATGGCCTAACCCCCAAGGTATGTTACCTAGGGCAGGCAGATGGTTTGCAAACTAAAGAGAGTTATTTATGGGTTGAAGCAAAGTCCACGAGCTTGGTTTGAAAGGTTAAGTGGTGTTTTATTTGCTGGAGGATTTCGGAGATGTGTTGTTGATAATTCAATTTGTATTTGTAGATCTAACAAGAGGTATACTATTCTAGTTATATATGTTGATGACATTTTTCTCACAAATGATGATAATAAGGGCATTGTCAAAACCAGGAAGCATCTTGCCAAGGTCTTTGAAACTAAGGACCTAGGGTGACCAGGATACTTTTTGGGTGTTGAATTTACAAATTCTAAGGGGAAGATGATACTGTCGCGTAGAGGAAATATGTTCTTGATCTAGTAGTAGAGATAGGTATTCTAAATTGTAAGCCTGAGGCCACATTAATTGGGCAAAGTCCCTCTTTTTAGGACTTATCATTAGAAGAACTGCTAAATCTCAATAGCTACCAAAAATTAGTTGGTAAAGTCATTTATCTCACTATTACTAGGCCTAAGATTACATACATTATGAGATTGCTTAGCTAATTTATACATCAACCTAAAATGATGTATTAGCAAGGGACTCAAAGGGTGCTTGCTTATATAAAAGACACTCCAAGGAAGGGACTGTTGTATCAGGATCATGGACATTTCAAGGTTGAAATTTTCTTAGATATTGACTTTGCAGGATACAAAGGAGATAGGAAATCTACTTCGGGGTATCTAACCTATGTGGGGGGAAATTTGATCACCTAGAGGAGTAAAAAGTAGAGTGTGATATCTTGCTCTAGTGTAAAGGTCGAATATAGAACTATGAGATTCACTAGGTGTGAAATGGTATGACTTAGTTTTCTATTGGGAGAACTAGGGTTGGAGGTTAAAGAACCAATGGTTATGCACTGCAACAACCAAGTTGCTATCTATATTGTCAAGAATGAGACTTTCTATGAACACACCAAGCATATTGAGATAGACTGCCATTACATATGGGATTTGATTACAAAGAGAGTTGTTCACACACCTCACATCTTCTCCACTAAAGAACATGCAGACATTCTTACCAAGGATTTTAGTCATAAGTTTTTTAATTATCTTTGTAACAAATTGGTACATATATCTATGCAATAATATATAATAAAATAAAAAATAAAAACAAAAATTTTTAAATGATGTCATGCACTATGAAGGTGCTCAAGCACCTAGATGGCTAGGCATAATACTTGGGCACCTTAATACCTTAAATAAAGGTAAAGTCGCATACAATTAGAGCATTCTAGACCATACATTGATAGAAGCCTCATTTACTAGATTTTTCCTTTTTATTTAAAATAAAATATGATGTTTTGAACACAATTCATCACACAAGTATGTTGTCATTCTTCAAAAAGTTTTAATTGACTACATCAAGATTACTAGACATTAAAGCGCCATTAAGTGCCAGGTATTTTATAAGGAAAGACTTCCATAACAATAAAATATTTTAGCCTTGTTGATAATCAAAATAACTCCCTTACTCGTAGATGATCCTCCTTTAGGTTGCTTGCTAGGTGCACAGGATGCGGTGACTATGCATAGGATATGCATGTGCTGACAATCCCCCTCCAGGTGTGCAGGACGCACAACTTTACGCAAGTTGTGTGACTTTGCACAAGATGCACGCAGGTCGCGTGTGGTTGACGTTCGAAAATGTAGGTCATGCATGCACGTTCCTCCTCCAAACAGGACCAGAAAAAAAACTTAGCTCTATACCATGTTAGAGAGGAGGTTAAGGAGAGTAGAAGTCTAATTGATTAATTTTATAGGAAGTACAATAGGTAAATAGATAGGATGATGGATCCATATAAGTATCCATATACCCAACTAACCTAACACACACAACTTAACACATAATAAAGCTTTAACAATATTAAAAGAGAAATTTGTAAGTTGTCTTTTTGCTTGGTCATGATTCATGGTATTAAGGCACCTAGGAGTTAAGCTTAGACATCTTAGGCACCTTTTTATCATTTAAAAAATTTATTTTTATTATTTTATTATTTATACAACAACAATCTAAGCCATAATTTCACTTTATGGGTTGGCCACATAAATCCTTATTATGTATCATTTATGTTAATTTGAATATAATTTTTGTTTGTATCTGTTCTTAATTCAACTAACATTTAACATCGAATATGTTTTTCTTGAGTGTCTATGGTTCTTGTTGCAACTTTTCTTATATATGTAATATTAAGTTATTAATGATGTCATGCTGGCATCATCAGTTTGATTTGTCCATCTCAACAGTTGAACGCATGAGCCACCTGCAGCTTCAACCTGTCAGGTTGATGTCTGCTCCAGATTTGAAAACTGTTGTGTGTAGTCTTCATTTGTTGGAAGCAATATTGAATACAATGATGTTCAACAACAGAATAGCATTGCTGGTATCCCAAGCAATCGGACTGGAAGGCTCCTAGGTTCAAACCCATTCAAAAACACTGCTGTTATAAAAAAAAAATATTGAATTCAACAATACTATGGGAGGAGCATTGGTTTGGCTTGACTTGGCATACTTGACACCATTAACTTTTGACTACGTGATGTGGTTTTTTTAATCCTGCTGTTTTTTCATCATCCTTTCAGATTGTCATGTTATTTTATTTTTGGTGTCAAACCTATCTTGTTGACAGAGGGCTTTCTGTTTGCCTTTCTTGTTATCTGTCTTTAGTAGTTGATTTTTCTTATCAATAGACTTCTATCTTATATCTAAACATGAAATTACTTAATCAAGCAGACTATTAATAGCAGATAGAAATAATGGATAAAAATGATTCTTGTTAGTCATCTAACATAGTGGGATTGATGCACGGGTTATAGTTGTAATGGTATTGTCATTGCCCACTCATTCTATCTGGTTGCTTCACTTCCCAATTAAAACGAGATAAGCTCTAAAAGATAGGTCTCAGTAATATTGTCCTAGAAAGATGTCTCCATGATGCTGTATGCTTAACATTAACTAAATTAAGCATGGTTCTTATTCAAAGAATGAACAGTCAGAGTATGGTTTCTCTTTACATTATCAGACCAATTGATTCTCATTTCCATTTGCTAATAGATTTTTGTTGATTCTAACAATTTCTTTTAGTTTTCTGGTTTAAACTGATGTTTCTCTTTTGTTTCAGCTTGTGCATTTTGTTAACCGTGATTCTTTTGGGTTAGCAAACGATTTTCTCTCCCTTGGTTTCATTCCTGATGGTGCAGATTTGAGTTTAGTTGCAGATGCCTTTCATGCATCATTTGGAGATGGAAGCAGACGTTCAAGTGATTTTCAGGTTTGTTTATGGCTCAAGAATTGATATATTTGGATAATACCTGGATACTCTTCCCCAACCTTATGTCACTTGATACCCGTTCATGATCTATTTGAATAATTCTCCCTTTTCTCACCTTGTATTCTTTCCCAAGTATCAGGCTTGCCACTACTACTATCCTTCTCATTATTAAATAATGCGTTGCTTGAGATGACAACTGGCCTCAGTATTGTGGAAAGACGATTTTGTAGAGGTGCATAAGATGAAAAATGATTTACCAACCTCAGTTCACTTGATAACTGATCATGACCGGAAGCCTTTCTTTCCCATTATAACTTAATGTGTTTACAAGAGAAGACACACTTATGGCATCCCAAACTGAGAGGACAATTTGGTAGGAAGGCCTATAGTATCTCTATTTTGAATCTTTGATATGAAAATAATATGAATGCTTTTGATTTAGCTCTTTACTGTCCTTGAGTGCTTTGTATATCATTGGTATGCCTCGCCTAGTTGGGTATGTTTTATTTATACTGGTGACCTCAAGAGAGGTGTTGAACTTGGTTGGATCCATCAATGTGAGCCATTCACTTTTTATCTGTTGATCTGCTCACTAATCACCTCCATAGAGGATTCAAAGTTTTTTTTTGAAACAAAACCCTATTCTAATTATAGGGCAGGGATCCAGGATCGAGAATTACATGTGGAGGATTCAAAGTTGCCACCTATTTAGTTCTCAGTTGAATATACTTGCCTTTCCGACCCTATCAGTGGTGGGCTGGTGAGGTTCAGCAGGGCCTTTTTGGGGGGGGGGGGGGGTGGGGGTGGTTGCGCAGGAGTTGTGCAGTTCAAATGCATTATTAGTGTGCAAGTTTCTGAAGATTGAGAAAAATGATTTTGAGTACATCAAGGACGTGAAGAGTCTTTCAATAATAACACCTAAAAGACACAAGAATGATTATCAATAAACACTAAATAATACTTGGGACTAAGAATGGAAGACACATGAATAGGATCCCAAAGATTACGATGTATTAACTCAAAAGGACTTTGATTGGACGCTAAATGCTGACTTCTAAAGATAGCATGGGTGTGCTTACTAAGTTAAACACAATTCACAATTAAAATGTGAAACAAAGACCCAACATAGAGCTTGTCGAAGCTTCTTATGGTAGGAGTGACTCAATTGATATTGCCATAAGATAGATGACTTTGTTGTAGCACAAGTTAACAATCCACTTAATACTTTGTCATAAATGAGTAGGTATCCCTCGTGACTTCTCTTACACCCCAAATCAATTCTCTTTCTTGTTTGCAAATTTTGAAAGATATAAGAAATGAAAAAAAAGTTTACATAGTATTGTAATTGATTGGTAATGAAACTAATAGGTTGATGGAAAATTCAAGAACATATAGGACATTGTTTAGATTTGAAAAGAGGCTTGAACTACCTTTTGTTCAAACATAAGGCATGAATGATCATCAGCAATAGTAACAATAGACATATTGGAAATATGAGAAAGATGATCAAAAAAGGTAGGTGTACCTAACATATGAGATGTGACATCAGAGTTTATAATCTAGGAAGTATCTCTAGGAGCAAGCAAAATAGTGTTAGTACTAGTACCTAGAGTCAAGTGGAAACATTAGCACTCAAGGCTATGCAATCTATGGCCTATAATTGAAAAAGTCTCTCATAATTGGCTTGTGAGATGGTCACCATGGTAGTAGTAGTGATTGTGGTGGTAGGAGTAGTAGACTTTGTAGTGACATTGGCCCATTGCAACTTGCCAAACTCATCTTAGCATTACTTTGAGTAATGTTCAAGCTTCCCACAATACTAACAATAGGTAGTCTAGCAGCTCCCACAACCAATACCTCCATGGCCACATCCATGTGATGACAAGGCCACCAAGGTAGATTGCCATTGCTTACTCCTGATATTGACACATCAATTAGACTATGTAGTATATTGTGGTGTTCATGACATGTCTTGTTCCCTTGTTTTAGACTGAAGATTTGCCCATACACCTAAAAAGTCTTAGAAATGTTTTTCTCGTATCCATAGGTTTTTTGGAGTGTGCCATATTTTTCTTGTGGGGCATATCATGGTAACCCCTTGAGGTACAAAAGGCTCTGTATTAGAGACTATCTAAGAATCATCGGTGAACCAATCTGCATACGTAGAATCTTTTGCAGCTAGAGGATAATGGGTGAGGTGTTCTTACTTTTAATGTGTAATCATGATGGTTTCAAAATTTTGAGCTCATAAAATGTAATTTGTCCCATTTAACTTTTTTGACTCTAGTGCAATTTTTAATGAGAGGATCGTGAGAAGCCATGTGAAGCCTGATGGAAGATTGAAATCTGCCGGACAGCATGCTGGAAACTACTGACAGTAACTGGAAACTGCAAAAAACTCAAAAAAGGACTGCGGTGCAACTGTCTAGATAACCACATGAACAATCCAGAGGCACAATAATGTGCAGATGACCCAAATCCACATGCACAAAAGCAGAAACTGGCTGGGACACCCTGCAACATAAAAGTGATTAGTATGAATGGCTGTGGACACCATGAATCACATGAGACAAAGGAGGAGGGTGTGGAAAATCAGTCCAGGGGTTGGCTGATTTTCAGGTCGAAAAGGGGCTGGTGATAATGATTTCCAGCAAGCCCTAGAGTTGACATGGGGACTGACAGCGGCAGTGGTGATGGGCTTTGGTGGTTTTGGTGGCAGGAGGGATGGTAGTGGATGAAAACCCTAGGGTTGCCCCTTGGGCTTTGGTACCATGTTAGATGAAGGTGAATATTGGCATCAGGCCTTAAAAGGGGGATTACATGAGGTTTTGTAGTGAGCATTTGGATATCCTCTAAATGGATATCCATTTACTCACATACAACAACATAATGCATAAAGATGTTACTTTTAACAATATCAATATATATATATAAGAAAAACTCTATAAAAGTACTCTTCATTCAATTATACTTTATGACTTTGAATGTAAGATTGTAAAACATAACCATATTTGAAAGCAGATTAAAACATACCTTTGATACACTGCCTTGGAATAAATACTCTTGAAAAGGAAACACTTTTTTCATTGTCTGGAAAATATTCATCACAGGAGGCTGGCTCTTGTCGAATTTTTCCACCATTGTCCACTAGAAAGTCATTGCCAATTCATTCATCTCCTCCTCAGTAAACTTGATGGCTACCTCCCCATCCACAAGCTTTAGCTATCATATTGGGATCCAAGAAAAAATTGGAGGGCAGTGAGATTCCTTGGTGACCAATGTAAAGGAGAGCTGGGCTTCTGGGTGCTGGTGTGGAATGTCCCTTGACTCCTAGCTTGACCTTGGTCTAGTGCGTGCCTCTGAGCTTAATTGAGAAATCTCACTAGCGACAACAAAGGGTCTTTCTCCAATGCTTGTGATCTGTCATGAAGTTTGCTTGCCAAGGCCACCACATTAGGAGACTTGACTACTACAATGAATATTTATGCTTGTGCCACATTTGGGGAAGACCCATGGGTTGGCAGTCTATTAGTTGCTTGGTATAAGGATTGGATTCCTGCTACCTAATGGCCTGGCCTTGAGCTCAACAGCGATCTGTCTTGTGCATTAGTTTCTACTATCACCATGAATCTGTCCACCTCATGTGCAGCCTTACCCTTGTTTAGAGGCTTTGCTCCTAACGTTTGTTCAAAGATTGGACTGTGGTCAATGCATTTCTGTGCCACCCCCTTCATAAAAGAGACCTTGGCACTTCATTAGGACTCCCCAACCTTCGTGACAACTTCCTAGTAGCATTGTTAAAGTTACCATTACCTTTTGGATGTGATCCTTGAGCAACTTCAACCATGCTGCACTCCATCAATGACAAGCATTTGGGTCTTGTCTGGCAGCCCACTAGGTGATGTGGACCAGCATCCATGGAAGTTCGAAAGGCATGAGTGCCACCACTGCAAGTTTCCCTATGTAGGACGACTGTGCTCAAGGAGTAAGGGAACTTATTAGTTGATGATGGTGATATTAGTATCTATAGGAGTGTGTGTATGCCTCTTAATACATGTAAGTGTTCGTATATTAACTAATTCTGATGATGTCAATAATAAATCAATATTTATAATTGTTAAAGTGTGGTCAACTAGAGTTTGACTATTTTTTGTGTTTGTAAAACATTACTATCTATTAATTCTCTTGCTTCTACTACAACATTTATTTTACTTAATTTCTATCTATTATGTATCTCCTTATTTAGTTTGTTATAAATTATTTATGTATGAGTCTATTCTATTGTAAGCTAGATGTTCTAGCTTGAAGGGGAGTGTTAGAAAAAAATAATGTATTAAACTTTTAGGTATGTATGGTTTAATCTCACATTGGTAGAATTGTATTTTTTTCTCTTACGTAGCCTCTATATATGGAGAGTTCTTACCTTTGCTATTGGTTGGTTTATAGCTATTCTTCCAAGATTTTAATATGTCAAACATTTCAATTTTTCAGGGTATAATGAACCAGTTATATGATGTTATGTATGGATTTAACTTCTCTTTGCCTCCTGACTATGCATTGGTGATGAGAGCATTAGGATCATTAGAAGGGACAGCAAAAGCATTGGATCCTGATTTTAAAGTAGTTGAGAGTGCATATCCATTTGTTATTGGACGGCTTCTTGTAGACCCACACCCTGACATGAGGAAAATTTTGAGGCAGCTGCTTATACGTAACAATGGATCCATTCGCTGGAGTAGGTTTGAGCGTTTGGTAATATTTCAATCTTTTTTGTGTTAAATTACATCTCTACTTACAATTTGTCACTTTATATTTGCTCTTTTGTGGTGTCTTATACATATGCTTTCCACAGTTAGATATGGAGGTGCAAATTGGTTTTGGATCCTCTCCACTTGCATAATTGGAGATTTCTGTTTGTGAGCACTGATTTCAAAACCAGCCAGACTTGATGGTTCAATTAGTCAAATCATTGAAACAAAGTTTCAAGTATCGGTATTGTATTGAGAATTGGTTTGACTAATTGCCTTTATTGGAAAGATTGTTAGGGAAAGTTTATGAGAAATTTGTTGGTAGTTCCAATAGATATAGAAAGTTGGTGGCATAGTTAAGATATAAAAAAGATAAGAAAGAAAAAGAACGAATTCTAAAAATTTATCATGGATGTAGAAATAAGGAAAATTTAGAAAAGTATAAGCTAGTTAAAGGGAATGTTAAGAAACTTGCTAGTGAAGTTTAAAATAAAGTTTCTAAGGAATTATATGATATTTTGAACATAAAATAAGGAGAAAATAGAATATAAAAATTGACTAAGAATAGAAAAAGAAAGTCTAGAGATTTAAGTCAAGTGTATCAAGGACGAGGATGATAGAGTTTTAATAAAAAAATGAAATAAAAGATAGATGATGCAGGTCTTTTAGTAAACTTTTTAATGAATTTGCCATAGTAAGTTCTCTTGCATGTAAAATTTGGGTAGTATTACAAAGGATATAAACTATAGTTATTGTAGAAGAATTAGTAGCTTGAAGGTAGAAGCCATTAAAAAAAAAGAAAATTATTGAACAATATGGTATTCCTATTAAAGTGTAGTGGTATATGAGTAAAGTAAGGATTAGGTGGTTAACTAAACTTTTTAATATAAATCTAAAGAAAAATAAGATGCTAGATGAATGGAGAAGTTCTTTAATGCTTAAATTTAAGAATAAAAGAGACAAACAAAATTGTTATAATTATTGTGATATTGAGTTAATGAGTTATTCTCTATAATTATAGGAAAAGGTAATTCAACAAAGATTAGGGCATGCAACTAAAATCATAGAAAATCAATTTGAGTTTATGTCAAATAGGTCAAAAATGGAAGTTATTCATTTACTATGACAACTAATAAAAAAATTTAGAGATAAGAAAAAGACCTCTATATGGTTTTCATTGATTTAAAAAAAGCTTATGATAGTACTTAGGAACTTATTGTAGTGGATTTTAGAAAGGAAAAAGGGTACCAATAGGATATAATATTGATATTATAGAGGACATATAAAGTTGCAATTACTGGTGTCAAAATTATAAGAGGAGAAACTTAGGGCATTCCAATAGATATAGATTTACACCAAGGGTATTCTTTAAGTTAATATTTTTTCCTCTTAGTTATGGATGGAATAATCAAGTAAATTCAAGAAGAAATACCTTGGTGTATGTTGATGATATAGTTTTAATTGATGAAAGTAAATCAAGAATTAGTTAAGTTAGAATCATGGAGAGATTAGAATTCGAAGGATTTAGATTGTGCAGGTGAAAGATGAAATATATGGAATATAAATTTAATGAAAATAAGAATAATAATGAAGGTATATACTTTTAAATATTTAGAATCTATAATAAGTGATAATGGTGAAATTATAGAGAATGCTATTCATAAGATTAAAGTAGGATAAATAAAGTGGAGAATGTTTTTGTAATGTTATGTGATAAGATGATACCTTTAAAATTAAAAAACAAATTCTATAAAATTTCTAATATATTTTATGATTCAAAATACTAAACTATAAAACATGACCATATGCAACAAGTTGGTGTTATTGAGATATGTTAATTTGTAAAATATGACTATATGTAAAAAAATTGACATTGTAAAGATGCTAATGCTTAAATGTATGAGTACAAATATTATAATAAATAAGTTAAAAGGATTTTATTAGAGATAGAGTAGAGATTGCATTAATTGAAGGTAAAATAAGAGAAAATTGGTTTAAATGGTTTGATAATATTTTTGAGAGACCAAGGAATGCACTAGAAAGGAGAGAAAAATTAATTACTACATAAAAAATTAAAAAAAGTAGAGAACTCTAAAGCTACTTAGTTAAGTGTGAAGTGTGTTTGTATTCTTGGGGCTTTTGGGTTAATGGACTATTTGTTTAAGGATCCATTTACCCTACCTTATATGTTGTGTACTTTTCACTCTCTTGCATCAAGGAATTAATTGAACTTTACATATAGTGTCAAAGCCTAATCACAATTAGGTTTTGCTGCCCTCCACCTTCGTCCGTCGTCACCCCTCCTCTCTCTATCTGTGCTCGCGTTTTGTTCTCCTCTCTACTTACCGCCATCGTTCACGTCTAGTCATCGATGGTGCTCTCCAGATGTGAGGGCTACAATGGTGCAACCCCATCGTAGATGCCTTAGGTGACCTAGGTTGCTTGTTCATATTGTTCGTCTGGGACGATGTGCTAGGTTGTTCGGTTGTGTAGCTACGTCGTCAACTGTTTTGTTGTGGCTCGCTATGTTAGCTTCATGTCTGTCTCTACGTTGTTGGTTTGTGCATTGGTGTTGGTGCTTCTACAGTGTTGTTGCCTCTGTTTGTATCTTAGTGACACCTCCCTTCTTGTAGTGATGGCTTCCAAAGATGCATTAATCCACTATTTTACCTTTATTTTCGAGAAACTTAACGACTCCAACTATGTGTTGTGGGTTCAAAGCTTTGAAACCATTATCATTGCTCACAAAAAACTAGACCTTTTGACCTGTGATCCTCCTGATGATAAAACTAATATGTATGGCGATTGATTGGTTGATGATGCAACCATTGTTTCTTGGTTACTTGCTAGTATAGAGCCCACCATTGCTTATGGGGTCTTTATGATGCGTTCAGCCAAGAAAATGTGGTTATCTTTGAAAAAGACCTATGGTTATGAGAAGAATATTGTCAAAACCTTTCAGGTATATGAAATGTTATTTACTCTTTGATAAGGTGATCATAGTTCATAGGAATATTATAATGTTCTCTGTGGTATTACGGAAGGATTGGATCTCTATCAACCTTCTATTGCAAATGTCACTATGGCTCGTCAATACCATAAGGAGCTTCTTGTGGTTGCTTTTTTGACAAGATTGTCTCTCAATCTAGCTTCCTAGATTTGTGGTCAGGTTTTTGGTGTTGATGTGATGCTTGATTTAGAGGACATCTTTGCAAAGGTGATGCATATCTCTATGTCTTCCTTTGTTGCCCTTTTACTCATTAAAGGGGTTGCCATGGTTGCTTCTTCCTCTTAAAATTGTGGCAAAGATGGCAACAAGGGGAGAGATAAACCGAAGTGTCAACATTATGATAAGTTTGGACATAAGTGTAACAAGCGTTGGGACAAATATGGCAGACTTGCTTGGGCTAGGGTTGTAACTGAGTTTGTTGAGCCCCAAGAGTTTGCTCCTGTTACTCCTTCTGATGGTACTCCAATGGTGAAAATTACCAAGGCAAATTTTGAGTGGCTGATGTAGATTCATACCACCACTTCTACAACTACTGTAGTATTAGCCTCCACCTCCTTAGGTATAGGTTCAGCCATAGTAACTAGAGAGGACACAAGTACTTGGATTGTAGATTCAAGTGCCTCTCAGTACATGATAGGTAGCATTCTCTTATTTGATTGATTACAATATCTCCTAAACCTACATAGCATGATTATTGCTGATGGTCGGGCTTGTAGGGTTTCAAGTTGAGAGACTGTTTATGCCACTCCTAACATTCGTTTTGACTATACTTTTTATGTTGTTGAATTACTTGTTAACCTTTTGTCTAATAACTATATTACCTCCCAACTTTCATGTTGTGTAACCTTTTTGCCTTTCCATTATACCTTTTAGGACCTTTAGATGGGGGTGAGGATTGGTTTGAACCATAAAGGTTGTGGTGGTGTCTATACTTTGGTGTGGGATACACCTAGTCGTGGTTTTGTTGCCCTATTGTCCTTTGATGGTTCTTTCACCTCCTCTATTTTCTGGTACTATCGTTTGAGTCATTCTTCATTTTAGAAGTTTCAACAAGCTTTACCTAGAATCTCTTTCTGATTATCAATGTGAGTCGTGTCAATTTGGGAAACATAGTAGGTCATCATATTCTTGTGTCAAATTGACCATTAGTTATCAAATGTTTAATTTGGTTCATTGTGACATTTAGGGGCCTTATTGTATTGTATTTGTTAACGGTGTCTATTATTATATAGTCTTTGTTGATGACTTTTCTCTTATTTGTTGGGTTTACTTATTAAAAGATTGTCAAATTATTACCACTATTGTTGAACATTTTTTGTTGAGGTTTGAAATTAATTTGCTATTACTCCTAAATGCATTTGCACTGATAATGCCTTAGAATTTATTAGTGCTAAATTTCAAAACTTGTGTGTTTCTTTTGGCATTATACACCAAACCTCTTGTCCTTATACTTCTTAGTAGAATGGTGTGACTGAGTGGAAACACCGTCATCTCATTTATATTACTAGAACTCTTATTCATATGAATGTTCTAAAATATCTGTAGCCTGATGCATTGCTTATCATAGTCTATCTTGTGAATTACATGCATTCTACTTCTCTTGGGGGGTGGGGGAGGTGCCTCTTCATTGTTTGTGCCTGGACAAAGAGTTATTTGCTCTTTCTCTTTGTGTTTTTGGTTGTGTGGCTTTTGTCTAGGATCTTTCCCTTGGTTTAGATAAACTCTTTGCTCGTGTTATTAAGTATATTTTTGTGGGTTATTCTAGGACTTAAAAAGAGTATCAGTGTTTTCACTCACTCACAAAAAAATATTACATGTCTGTTGATGTCACCTTTTTTGAGGATCAACCATATTTCATTGAAGATGATTCTTCTATGGAATATTCTAATGCTCTCTTTGATCCTATACTTCTTGAGGAGGAATATAATAACAAGTCACTAGATCATCCTCTTCAGGTATATCATCATAGAGGAAGATCTTTTGCTGCTATTAAGGCTTCACTAGATCCATCCTCTAATGGCGGTCCCTCTACTATTAACTTTGAGTTGGATATTGATCTTATTTCACAACCTACTCTACTTGACCCTGTACCTAACAATGATAATCTCCTTATTGTCTTTCAGAAAGGTATCAAATTTTGTATTCAACATCCTATAACTCATTTTATTTCCTATGAACATTTAACCCCGTCTTGTTGTGTCTTTGCCTTGGGAGTTTCATTTGAATCTATTCCAAGTACTTATCAGGAGACTTTATAGTTACCATGTTGGAAAGAGATTATAGATGAAGAGATAAGGATCTTAACATCTCGTGATACTTGGAAGTTGGTGGCATGCCTTATTGATGTTATTCTAGTCTTGTGTAGGTGGATCTTCACTATTAAACACAAATTTGATGGGTTAGTGGAGCGATACAAAGCTCACCTAATTGCTCGTAGATTTACACAAGAATATGGTATAGATTATGAAGAGACTTTTGCTCCTATTACTCGTCTCAACTTTAAATGTATCATCCTTTCTTTGGTTATCAATCAAAATTGGTCTTTACATCAACTAGATGTAAAAAATACTTTTCTATATGGTGTTTTCAATGAAGAAATATACATGGAGCAACCTCTTAAATATGTTGCTTAGGGGGAGTATTAAATATGCTTATTGAAGAAATCTCTTTATGGATTGAAGCAGAGTCTCAAGACTTGGTTTGCTAAGCTTAGTTAGGTGATGTTTATTGGTGGCTTCTATAGATGTATTGTTGATCAATCTATTTTCATTCATCATAGTTCATGAGGGTGTACCATTCTTACTGTATATATAGATAATATTATTGTTAGAGGAATTAATGTTGAGGGCATCACTAGAACTAAGGAACATCTGACAACTTTTTTCAGCTTAAAGATTTGGGCAAGCCTAGGTACTTTCTTGGTATTGGGTTTGCTTACTTTATTAGGAAGTTTGTGTTATTTCAATGCAAGTATGTGTTAGATTTACTTGAGGAGATTGGTTATCTTGGTTGTAAGGTAGAGAGTCTATACCTATTGAGCAAAACCCCTCCTAGGATACTAACTCTAATAAATTAGAGGATCTAAATCAATATAGACATTTGATTGAGAAGTTTATATATCTCATTGTTACTAGACCAAATATTGCTTATATTGTTGGTTTACTAAGTTAATTTATGCATGATCCACAAGAAGTTCACTTGATAGGAGTTCATCAGGTGTTTGCTTATCTTAAAGGAACTCTAGGGAAAGGTTTGCTAAATGGTGCTCATGGACATCTCAAGGTGGAACTTTTTTCTGATGTGGGTTATGTTGGTGATAAAAAAGATCGAAAATCAACTTTTGGTTATTGTACTTTTGTGGGAGGAAATCTTGTTACTTGGCATAATAAGAAACAAAATGTAGTTTCATGTTCCAATGCTGAGGCTAAATACAAGTCCATGAAAAAGGCAGTTTGGGAACTTGTTTAGATTAGATCCTTTTTGATGGAAATGGGTGTTAGTGTGGAACTTATGAAGATGCATTGTGATAATTAGTTAGCTATATATATTATAAAGAATGAGACTTTTTATGAGTGCATTAAATATATTGAAGTTGATTGCCACTATGTGCGTGACTTAGTGATCAAAAAGATTATTTCTATACCTTATACTTCTTCAAAAGAGATAGCAGACATTTTTACAAAAAGGCTTAGTGATAATGTTTTTAGTTATCTTTGTAATAAGCTTGGTATGATAAATATATATCATTTAACTTGAAGGGGAGGGGGAGTGAAGTGTGTTTTGTATTCTTGTGGTTTTTGGGTTAATGAATTATCCGTTTAAGGATTCATTTGTCTTACCCTATTTGTTGTGTAATGTTCACTCTCTTGCATCAAGGAATTAAACGAACTTTACACATTAAGAATCATATGAAAAAATTTTAATTTATATAATTTAACTGAATTTTTGATCATAGACAAAAATACATTGAAATTAAGAATTTATGTGATCGAGTCTACATGGTAGGATTATGGTTGTGATTGTTGTTATTAGACTTGGAGGAAAGAGATGATCATTTGTGTTTTTGGATTGATAATTAATTTCTCTTTCTTTATATATGTTGTTTAATTTGATGGATCAAATTTTTGTAGGTTTTGCTGATCAAAAAAATATTGTAGGTTCTAATATTCTGAGTTGTCTTTTATGGAAATAAGTTTTCTCATTCTTTATAATGTATACGGATAATATATTAGAATTATACAGGAAAAAGCTAATCAGTTCATGGAAAAAACAGTTGAACCAATGGTGATGTTCTTTAATCTGGTTTTTTCTGGATTCTGATTTTTGAAATTGCTTATATCATGCTATCATCATCACAAGCTCGGCCATGGTTAAATTGTTGGTTCAAATGGAAAAGCTAAAATTAAAATGAAATTGTTTCACTAGCTGACTTGGATTTGAAATTGTCTCAAATGAGGTTGTCAAGGTGCCAATGCACCTAGGTGGAAACTAGGAAATTTCCAATAAACATAAAAGGGTCTTCTCTAAGTTGTATCTATTTGTCTTGGTTATGGATGAAATAATTAAGAAAATTTAAGGAGAAATGCTTTAGTGTATGTTATTTGTTAATGTTATAAATTTAGTTAGTAAAAGTATGCTAGCAATTAGTTTTAAATTAAAATTATGAAGAGATACTTGAGTTCAAAAGATTTAGATTGAGTAGGTTAAAAATTGAATATATGAAATATAGGTACAATAAAAATAGGAATATTAATGAAAAATATATTTGGATGGTCATAAGTTTCATAAAAATAAGACTTTTAAATATTTGATATCTCAAGTCATGCTGATTAATTTCTTTATGTGTGCATTGTTAAGTTTTAATTTTAAATAATCACAAGCGCATGATGTCAAATATAATAACTCTAGCGAGTACGGGTTGTCCACAAGCTTGGGAAGTGTTTTTTTTTTTTAAGGATTAGATAAGATTTAGAAAATTTTTTTGCAAATCCAAATTATTCAACTTTTTCAATTAGCACAATTTTATGTTATCACAAGCTTACTTTCAAATTCAATTAAACACATTCTACAACCATGTAAACAAGTTACCATACAAGTATTTATTTATTGCATTACATAAAGTAAATATCGTCATTCACTTATTCACATAATTAAAATTTTCACAAATATCTAGATGATGAATTACACAATACACTTTTCAAGAGATTAATTCATAAGTGAGAAGAAACACCCAAGAATCAACATCCACTTTCCCTTATGTAGAAATTCAAAGCTTGATAAAAAATACACTAGAAATTACTCAAAACTTCAAATCACATGAAGTCACTTTTGCATGAAAGATGATTCAACAAACTAAACAGGAGTACAAATAAAATCTCAATTTAGCAATAGGAGTTGCAGCAGATGCCACTAAAGTGTGTTAATTACAAACGGTAATCAAGTTAGATTTCTGCAATACCCCTTTGCTATTTAAGAATTCATAACTTCCAAATGAGAAATCGATTTACACTAAAATCAGTGACGTTGGAAAGGTATTTCATTAAGCTATCTCATTCCATTGATCAAAATATTGAAAACCATTAAGAAATATAGTAGATTTTAGAAGAATAGAAACATTATAAAGTGTATTTAGCCAAAATTCTGCTGTAACAACCTGTCTTTCAAGAAAATGTAGCTTTCACTACGAAGCTTGGAAAACTCTGAATTTCAATAGGAGCAAACTAATATAGTGAATAATCCACGAAAAATGCTATTAGCTGAATTAAGGATGCCATAGAGTTGTAGATTTCACTGCAGTTCAGATTTGCATAAACAGTTACTGTAGAAACAGAACTGTCAACATCCCTAACTTCAATAGGCGATTGTGAAATTCACAAAACTTAGATTGCAATGAAATTTCAACATAAAGTCCTTAAGATATCATGCTTCCACAGAAAAATACCAATAAAAATCGACACATTCAATAAACCATTCAAATAAGTTCATTTCAGTAGCAAATTTTCTGCCCTACCTACAAATCTGCTTCACATAATCTGCCTTGTGTTATTTCTTCAATATCCACTTTTTAAAGGATAGTAAAACATGAAACTTGCTAAATTACAAGGCTTAACATTCACCAAATCACATTTAACATTCATTCAGTAAAAATTGTTGAGAACAGTTCATAAAGAACACATACCATCAAAAACAGAAGGTTTATATATTCAAGTTGATAAAGTTAACATAAACCAGTGTAAAAAGAACAAGATAAATGAAAAACCACAACTAAAACTATCCTATTGATATAAGAAACAGATAACAAACAGAAAAGAGGTCTTCATCCAAAATAACTTGAAGAGTTGAAGGAGAAACTGATTGTGTAGCAGCCACACCTTCCTCACCAAGAGACCATGTTTTTAGCTCTTGTGCTTGCCAAGAGGTACATCCCATGAACTCTCCAAGCTGTGCAGACCACGTTGCAACAAGTTCAAGCCTCCCACAGTGATGTCTAGGTGCTTTTCGTCGACTCCACTGAAAGCAGCCATTCTTTCTCCAAGCGGATGAGTGGAAGACTGGTGGGAGAGAAGAAGATGGGTGGAGAATGTGAGAAAACCTAGATAACTAATGAGAGAAGAGAAAAATGAGAGAGGAAGAGAGAGGAGGAGCTCGTTGGATGCTTATGACCATTTTATAAGGTGGGCATTTTAGTACTTGACTTGTAACTATATTTTGTTTTTTATTTCACCAAGTGATTAAATTCTGTCCAATATGTGTGTAGAAACCAAGAGTGGATTTTATGTCTCCTCTATCCCTAACACATCTAGAATATGAATAAACCTTAATTCTTAAGTAACCATATTATTTATATATTTGCTCATTTTGAGGAGTACCTTTAATATAGGCTAGTACTTACTATGCACCTATCCAATGTACCTTGTTGGGCTTATGCATAAATTGACTTAAAAGACCAATAGCATAGACAATGTATGGTCTTGTAATTGTAAGATTAAGTAGCTTTCCAATCAATCTTTGTTACTGTCTAGGATTGCCTAGCTTCTCTAAGGTGGCAGTACAAAAGGGTGGATTAGTTTCAATTGGTGTAGGCTTAGGTTTACACCTCAATGCACTTGTTTTTATTTATTATAAGAACCATGATTTATTATGGGGTGGGGATCCAATCAAGGAGGATGAAACAAAATATAAGATTGGATTAAGAAGTTCCAATGGGAACCCCTAATTTATCTAGATGCCATTGTTGGTAAGCCTCTCTCGGAAGATTTGTTGCTAATCAGTAGAGGCATCTTTGGTTGCTATTTAGTCCCAACTTTGCTAGCGTATCAACTAGGTGGTGGGCTTCTTAGTGCACAGGTCTAAGAGAGTAAGCTTGATTAACTTGTTCTGTTAAAGTGGACCAAGGTGATAAAGTTTAACCAAAGATACATTGATTGTTCCTCAAACTCTCAATGAGTATAGAGGTGTTAGATTCTATCTCAATGCAAACAAGAGGGATACCCATGTTATTTCCAATAGATAGTTTGTTGAGCATGACATGAAACTCTGCCATCACCACATTTAGCTAATCATAGGGTTTAGAGAAGGCAACAATTGTTTTCCTTTGTTCATTGTGAATTATTCCATCACTTGCAGCTTTCTCATTCATACTTACTATGCTATCCATGTTAAGTTTGAATCTCTTCTATTTTTATCCGACAATGCCCATCTGGTATTATTATTCTTACAGTTTTTATTGATGACATATTATTGATTGGTGATGATGTGATTGACATAACTTCTACCAAAACGTTTCTTGGTAAAGAATTCATTCTCAAGGACATGGGTAAATTGAGGTACTTTTTAGACTATGAGTTTGCTTATACTAAAGGCAAACCTACTTTATCTTAGAGGAAATATGCACTTAATCTTCTAAAAAAAATTGATATGCTTAGTTATAAGCCTACACTGATACTTATAGAGCACAATCCTCCTTTTTGGGACAAGAATTTAGAATTATTTAAAAGTGTTAAACATTATCATCAATTGGTAGGAAAACTCATTTATCTTATAGTGACTCAACTTGATATCTCCTTTGTAATTGAGTTGCTAAGTCAATTTATGCAAGAGCCAAGAATGATTCATTGACAAGCGGCTTTATAGATTGTACCATATATTAAAAGTTATCTAGGGAAAAGATTAATTTATTCAAATTATCAACACCTCAATGTAGTTGCATATTTTGATGCAAGTTATGCTAGAGACAAGGCAGATAAAAAATCTATAGATGAGTATTATACTTTCTTTGGTGATAATCTAGTCATTTAGTAAAGTAAGAAGCAAAATGTTATTTCTACCTTTAGTGTAGAATTAGAGTATCAAGGAATGTCTACTATTGGAAAGGAAATTGTACAGAAAAAATTTCTTGACTAAATTAGGTCAAAGTTCCAACACCTATATCCTTATATTATGACAATCAAACAATAATTTACATTATTAGTGACGAAGACTTTTATGAAAGAACAAAATATATTGAAGTAGATTGTCATTATATTCATCAACTTATGCTTAATGACACTATATGTACAACTTATATACAATATTTTTAGTAAATATCTTTATCAAAACTCTTTCTGTTAAGCCTTTTACTCTATTTTGTAACAAGTTAGGAATATACAACTTATATTCTCCAACTTGAGGGAAAATGTTAAAATACATATGTAAATAGGTTAAATGGGTAAATAGATCTTATGGATCTATATATAATACTCTTGTATTTATACTCTCTTAATGAAGGAGATAATGACCTTTTTTCTTCTCTAATCTCTGATTTTAAGTGGATCCATAAATGGATACCCATTAAACCACAAACTCCCCATATTGTTTTTGAAAAATAGTATAAATAAAAATGAATTAATATAAATATATTTACAAATACAAGTATCACAATCATCAAAATAATTGAATAAAGTGAATTATGGTACTATACATCTAATATAATTTGAAAAACATATTTTTTTTGTGTACTTTTCAGTCAAGATTAAATACTCAAATTCAAAACATAAATAAATATATAAATGTACAATCAAAGTTATAAACAACAAAATAAGTGACATAATAGTGAAATCATATCAATGAAAACAACTCAAAAGATGAAATCTAGAAAGTTAATAAAAGTCATTTAAATGGCCAAAATGGGGAAAACGGCCATTTTTTCTTAGAAAAGGGGGAGAATAGTCATTGTAATGGAAAATGGTCGTTTTTTCAAGCAATTGTTTACCTTTTATCCAAAAACGAAATGGAATAAGGCAAAAAATGTTTAAACAGCATTTAAACGGATGTTTTTCTGTTGTGTTTCTACAATGGAGAAATATTAACAAAATATTGTTATCATTGCAGGTTGCAGCTATTTCTGAGCAGGCATCCGACTCAGTCAATAATGACATGGGTGGTGTATCAAGTTTGAAAGCCTTTGACATGCGTGCTGTTGTTGCTGCTACTGAAGATCTACTTCAATTTATCTTGTCAGAAAAGGGCCGACGGGTCCGTGTGTTCCTCGTCCAAGACATTGTCAGCACTTTAGATGCTTTTCTCCAGGAACAAGCTGATCCATGCATCTTTAACAGGCCAGCAGATAATATTGATACTGAGGTTTGTTGTGTCTTTTACTTACTGTTCTGAATATGAATTTCGTGGAAAAGCTTTTGATTCCAAGTGAATCCACAGTAATTTTAGGACTGTAATTGAGATGTCACTTGTACTTTGATATGCTATTCCTCTGTTTAATGAAAATTCCATTAGTAGGAACCTAATTCTTATTCTGCATGCTTTAGTTCTTATGACCCCATTATAATCCTCTCTTGTGTTTCTTGTCAAATTAAAACATGCTGTGCCTATGCATAAATGTTATCCACATCTTTGAAACCCTTTATTTACAATGATTCTATGCCGATAGTCACTAGATGCGGTTCATTTTATCTGCCACCATACCTTCATCCGATCCAACAACCTCTCTTCTTTTTTGGCAGGGAGATTCAACGATAGAAAGGGTAGTTAATGGGCTGCAGTCCCTTCGCCAAACTGTAAAAGTGGAACCTGAGGTGTGGTCTGCCATGTTTATCCGTATGCTAATGAAACCAGCGGTCCATGTATTTGTTTTTGACATTGTCACAGTCTTGGCAAGGCATTCTTGCCATAAGATCACTTCTTGCTTTTGGCTTTGTATATCGAGGTTTCTCCACAATTTGCAGGAGCATGATTCATTGCATAATTCATGACATTTCTGAATTGACCATCTTTTTCCTGATGCAAATTACTTTCAGAAAATCTGGATCAAAAGTTCCGTGCTGATGTTACTTTCAGGTGTGGTTCTTAACCAAAACGTCGTCAGCGCGGATTCTTTAAGCTTTTTTTCTTAAAGCAATTTTTGTTGATGATTATATATCGTTCTCTTCATGTTGTTCAAGAACCATCCATCTCACTCAGTTTTGTTGGTTTCAAACAAGTGGGCCGCAGATTGACAATGATTTCGAAATTGACCCAATTCCTGATTGATAAAGAAGTCGCTTTAGTGTGTCACTCGAATAAACGATTCTATTGCAACATGTTAGGTCTCTGACGTGGTGACGAGAGACCACTTCCATTGTAACGATTTGACAGCGGAGAAATGACATCATTGTGGATCATCTCTATCTTTGAGTTTTTTCTTCTTTAATTGTCGTGCATGGAATGATTTGCTTCAATAATTGAGTCCTTGCCATACAAAATTAAATATGAATGCCTCTTGTGAATGCGTCCACTCAAAGGACTTGTTTGCTGTGCTAAATCTTTTTTTTGCGTTCCAACCACTTTGATGTCTTTATTAATAATGCCCTTGATGTAGGTTTTTCTCTTTTTAGCAGTGAATTGGATTTAATCATTGATGTGCTCTTGCTGTGAATTATATTTAATCATGTCCTTGGTGCTTGCACTATTTTTTTAATATTTATAAATACATGAGATGATAAAAGTAGCCGTATAGATTTTTATGAGTAGATATTGTAAGTACATGGCAAAATTTTTATCTAAATTAAATAAATATTGGTCTTTGATCTAGAGATTTTGATATTCAACACTTGGGCTTATATTAATTTTAACCTTTCATTTTTAAGTAGAAATGTAATAATGAATATCACTCAGATTAATATGAAAATTTCATATATAATTAATTACAACATAGATTAACTAATTATATAATTATATTAAATTTTAAAATAAAATATTATATAAAGGTGGCACCCCCAAAAAGTTTTATGCCACCATGAGACATTAATGTTATCATGGAACATTTAAATGCTACAGCTCTTTACATGCCTTTTAGCATTGTTAATGGTGGACGATGGTATAAATTCTTACGTCCACTTAGCTCAGCAAACTCTAGACGTTATAGCTTTTATGATACAAGTTCTTGTATACTCTTACCTTCATTTTTAATATAAATCAAATATTGATTGTCCTCTCTCATCTTAGGCGGGTGATGTTTGACAGCTTAGAAGCCAAGTAGGGATGATCGATGCTTGACTTGTAAAGGATGATAGGTTAAACCATGATGTGAGAGGGGCTAGGGCCCCTTTAATGCTCAATTTTGTGTGGTAAGTTAACGGTGAAGATTAGGCTTAAAGATCAATAGGATTTACCTTTTTTGTGTTTTTTTTTTGGGATAATCTTGCATTTGTGTTGTAATGGCTGCCTTGATGAGATATTTATATTTGTTATTATGGTCAATATATTTAGGTGCAAGTTAGCCGATTAAGGATGGGCACATGATCGATCACTTTCGGCTATCACCAATCATTGATTGACATGTGTTGGGCACATTTGTTAGACTTGATCCATTTCCTTGGTGATGTCTAATGGATCGTTGAACATTGGAGCATTCTAGATGGCTAGTTTAATTGCCCGCTTGATTTTGTGGCAATAAACCAAATGGAGATAAATTGGCAAGTTTTCGTCAAACTATTGTTAACTATTAGGAAAAACTTTTTTGATAGTTTTGATAATATAAAATTTAATGATAAATATATGGTAAAATTATCAAGTTTATTGCAGAAAATATGAAAACAAGATGTAAAGCAAAGTCAAGAATATCAATGTGAGAAAAAGGAAGTTTCAGGACATATATCAAAGCAAAGTACTCAGAAAGGGCAAGCAAAAGAAAAGCAAAGCCTCAAGAATTCAAAATTGCAAAATTAAAATTTGAGTTATGGATATGTATGTGTCCTAGGAAAAATTTGTAAATTCCTTATATGCGCTTTTATTTTGGAATTTTCGTATAAGACACTTAGGATAGATTCACAATCTTAAAAATATTAATTTGAATGGCATAGAAATGAATCTAACTGAACACTATCTCCCACAAAGTTGGAATATCATTTTTCAGAAATGGTATACCTTTTTTGAACTAGAAATGTAGTCAACATCTGGGTCAAAAGTGGCATACCAGATTTTGGTTTCAGTATGGTATTTTCTAAATATTGATAAGTTACATAGGAGTGGAATATCCATTTATAAATAAGTATACTGATCTATTTGATTGTTAGGGCAATGAGATTGAATTGAAAAAATGGTATGCCAATTTACTAGTTATTGAAAGAAATTCTAATTGTTGTGTATGCAACTCTAAGCCTCAGAACCCTATGTAAACAATCTTATAGGCCATGCATTACACACATGATAGGCTACATCTCTTGTGCTTCACTTGAGAGCTCCAATTCCTTCCCCACTCTCTTACAGAGCTTCATTCATATAATAAGGTGCATATGGAAGACTTTACAAGTTAGGGGGATTTAGCAATTTAAGTTTGTAAGTTATCTTGTTATATAAACTTATCTCATCAGTGAAGATTCTTCGGGTTGTGAAGAGGAAGGGCTTGACAAATTTTGTCAGGGAAGTTGTAAATGGTAGGGTGCTAGTCTCGAACAACACTTTAAGCAGGAAATTTGAGCAGTGGATATAGCTTAGTTTAGGGTGAACCAGCATTTCTCATTCTTTTTCATCTCTTCTCATAGTTTAGTTTAACATAACTTTCTTTTGTGCTTGTTCTTTGAAGTTTATTGCAAATCATTTAAGTACTTATTATATTGTTAAATATTATTGATAGCTCATTGTTCGCTTCTCTTTAGTGAAAGCCTACAAATCTTAGCACTAAATATATACCTTATAGCTAGAAAGAAATACCCAAATCATGAACCTAGTCAATGAGTGTTGGATTGCGTTAACTACAAAAATTGTGTTGTTGGAATGCTAAGCTTGAGATCACGTACAAGTCACATCACCCTTTGAATTAGTAGAGAGAAAAGTTCTCATAAAGGTGGGCAGCTGAACTCGATCATCTTTTCTCAAGCATGGTGGGTAATGGCTCATAGCTAGGGAGTTAGGCTTGTGCTGGTTAGATATCGGCTATGATTGACCAATAACTAATGTATAAAAGATGATCCAATAGCCCCTAGTGTTAGGAACGCCACAATCAAGTAAATCAAGCAAGTTAAGTGTATATATCAAGTTTTGATAAGGATGGACAAGGTTTAATTCTTCTCTATTGTGTTGTCATAGAAGTATTTAGTCACTATTGCAGCCAAGTGGTAGGTATACAACCAATCAATGGATACCTTCTAAAATAAGTCATGTACGAATGTGAGAATCATTTTTGCATAAGAAAGGATATTTTCTACAAATATTTTGGTTATTGACAAAATTATCTAATTGATAAAATACCCAACAAATGGGTCTATGCTAACCAGACAACTCCAATGGTCTACTCAATCATGGATGAATAGAGGGAGGAACTCACCCAAGTATGGTAGAGGGGCACTTAGTTGTAATAAGTTTTGTTTTAGCTCTACAAGTACCCTTTAGTAGTCCTCATCACACACTAGCTAGCCATTTTTCCCTTTTTCACCCTTAAGGAGATTAAACAGTGTTGGACATGAAGTGATTGAGAGTGGCTAATGGTGGACACAGCCCAAGTTGTTTCGGCTTAAGGCAAAACCATTAATCCAACCATACCTTTTAACTTAGATGTTTTCAAAGTTGAACTCTTTCTATTCCATGGAGTCAATTAACTAGATTGAACTATTCAAAGTTGGTTCAACTTGATTCAGCTAATGATTAGGCTATTAATTATTGAAAAAATAAATAAAAATTATATTATTCCAAATGCTCAACAAATTATGTTATTGAAACAAAGCATGATGTTATGTTTTAACTTTTTTATATATGTATTTATTATTTTGTTATTGTTATTAATCTAAACTTTACCTAAATATATAATTATGTAGCATAAGTTATCATGTATAAGTTTTGTGTATATATTATTAATAATACAACTTACACTATATAATATTCATTAACTATTTAATAATTAAGGTAGTTTGACTTAGCCAACCCTAGAACTATTAGTCAAACTACGTACGTGTATCGGCTTGAGAGATTTTCAAAGTCGAATCAAATAAAAAACTTCAAAAAACCAAACCACACCATCCAAAATGGTTTGGCTTGGTTCAACTAGTCAACTTGGCTAGCTTAGATGCTCAACCCTAAAGTGGTAACCTTGCCAAGAAGCTATTATAGATCCTTGATGGTGGTTATTAATTAGGCCATGATTGCCTGAATCTTATATATAGGGATTTACCATCCTTGATGGGTCATGAAATTATTGAGAAATTTCTTTGACTAGATGTCAAATGTATACTTCCCTAGGTTAAGTGTGACTAGAACTTTCTTAGTTGGTTGAATGCCTCGCACAAGTCAGCCAAAATGGCTGATCTCTTCCCATCACTTAACAATCATATCATTGACACGTTCCTCCGTGTTGTACTTAATTAGTTTTTGAAGACTTTTCTAATCAAGTGCTGGTTGGTCACTTTAATATTCTTGAGGCTAAACAACATTACCTAGTGGTAAAATTAAAAGTTCCTTATTCATTTATAAAGGATATGTCTCATCATCATTTGGCTCATGCATCCTAATCTAGTGGTGTTTGGAGAATGCATCCATTCATCATGTTCAGTAACTAGCTAGTTTCTAGCCGTTCGATCCACTATCTATTTGATCAATTGGGAAGGAAGTTATTCCTAGTGAAATACTTGTTTAGACCAATAAAGTCAAAAACTTGTGACACTTTTCATTTGTCCTTTTTACTAGTATGATGTTCATCAACCACACTAGGTATAATACCTTTAAGATGATAGATATGTTGATCACCATGTTCACCACCTTCTACTTTTTCATGGATTGAGTTTTTTTCTTTTACTTACTTGGTTTGGAGTCCAATTAAACATTTAGTTGATGTGTGGTCACTATTAGCTTGACCTTTTGATGTTGAACATGTTAAGATCATATGCTTTACTAGAGGATGAGCGAAAAGTGATGAACTAAGATTTTAAATCAATTACAATGATAAAAATTAACAATATGTATGACTATGAGTTGGATAATTTGAAAATTCTAAGCAAGAGGAGAAGAGACAAGAATGGAATGCACATGAGGATTTGTAATGAGTCAACCACCTAGCTTAGTTCCACTGTCCAAGAATACCTCTAAGGACTTTACTACATGTGTTGTTTCATCTACCCCCACCATTCAGAAAACTTCTTGTCAAATTCTTAGCTAAACTTACATTTGCCAATTGTGGAATCTTCACCATGACTTGAGAATGTAGGCTTTTGCATGAATGCTTTACAATTGGCAGCCTTGTCCCAACAAGAGTCTTTCTTGATGTTTAGTAGATGATTGGAACGAAAGCTCTAAGATTATGCTTGAGAGAGGGATATTCAATGAGTTCTAAGAATTTAGGCACAAAGAAAGTAGAGTTGTGATTGGACATTCAAGAGTTAAATTGCTAGGTAATGTGTTATATTTTAATAGCTAATAGGTGGTGTTATTAATGGTTGTAACAACCATAAACCAAATTCCAAATCACTCAGTCAAAGATCCCAAGGGTTGGTTGGGTGGGTATATTAATTAGAACACCTTCTGGTGTACTGATTCTCCCTTGAATGTTACCTATGCTTAGAAATCATCATACCAATTTACATCAGTTTATTGTTTCACTCTAGGGTTTTTTCATGCCAAAAAGTCAATAGATCGACTCATTCTTATTCATGCATGCATTCACATAATTGACTCCTTGATGCATTCTTATGCATTTTTGTCTCTGGTAAAAATTACTTCTTGATCTAAAAGGTAAATATCCTTGGTAGCTAGGTGGGTGTTGTTTGACATCACCTTCCTCCTCTCTAGTAGTTTCAGATGTCTATCATCATCATCATCTTCACTACCATCCAAGTTGATTTGTGTGTAAGCTTCTCACCGATATACCATCCTCATGGGAAGCCACAAGAAATCGAGGGAGGAGGCATTGACCATGGAGCAAGTTGAGAGGGTTAAGTGGCTGAAATTGCAACCATGCAGGTGGTAGAGTGAGTAGGCGAACAAGCACAAACACTCATTTCTTTTTTTGGTTTTTTATTATTTTCTATTTATTGACTTTTCTTTTTGTCAAACTTTGAGTGTATAAACATGCTTTTAGTCAAATTTGCAGTATCTTCTATTTATAATTGTAAAGATCATGGTTTTCATTTTTTATTTCTCATGAAATTAGCATGTATTTTAATATATAGCATACCATAAGAAAAATTTATATATCTCATAATCAATATCAAACAAATGTCATGTTACATCATAAATAATATACCAATATCCATTATAATATGGACATAATATAGGGTCCCTTTGTAAAACAAAAAACCACATGAGACATTGTTGTTAGCCTTTAATCCCTAATAATTTTATCTCTATGTAGATTATTTCCTCTAATTCTATTAAATTTTATCCTTAAGAAATATTAGTAGTATTACCTTAATTTTTATAGATAAATATTGAGGGTAAAAAAAAAATGTAGATCTTATTATTAAATGATTATAAATATATAATAAAAGTATCATTTAAAATAAATAATTTATTTGTATTTGATCTAATGGTATCAAAATTTAGAAAATTTTGTTGAATTTCAACCATTAATTTTTATATAAAAATAATAAAACTATAACTTAAGTTGAAACTTTAAGGTATAATAAATTATATTATGGTTTAATTAATTATATGATTGTACTTTCTTTTTAAAATATATATTTAAAAATAAATGATGTTGTCATGAAAAATTCTTAGAAGCTCTTTTCAATTTTAAATATTTTTTTGCATGTCATTTTTAAATATTTTATAAATTTATTTTAATATAATTAGAGTCTACCATTCATCCAAAGATCAATTGTAAATGAAAAAGTAGTGGTTAATGAGGTTTAATTTTTTTGTCGTAGAAATTTGTAAACACAAATGTTTCTAGTTGCAAAAACTTTCCTAGTGGACCCTTTTTTATTAATATTTTTATTTTAAAAATTAAATTTAATTATATAATTATAAAATCTATTTTTAATCTATTATATATGTTATTATATTTTTTCTTAAAAATTAAAAGTTGAAATTTAACAAAAAAATGATTATAGTTTTTGAAATTAGAAGACCTTTAGACATGATTAATACTTATTTAATTAAATTAAAAATTTTACAGTGGTCACTTTTACCCTCCCATATATATTTATTAAAGAATTTAATATAGAACTAGAGAATTTTCTTAATTAGCATCATCACTACAAAAACTCTCCCGTACCTTAGTTTTTTTTTAACCTTTAAGGCTTTAATTTTTAACCAGTCATTCGATTTTACGACTCATCACTGAGTACTCTAACAATGACAATGTTTGAAGTTACGATTTTTTTAATCTTTCCCACCGTCAATTCATCTTTTTACGTGACCAATACTTCAATTTAATTAATCAAACATTTATTCTCATATGTTCGTATGGAACAATATCTTATTCTCCATCTCCACTTTGTACCTGTCTATGTTCCATCTTCCTCTGTAGGTTTGAGAAAATTATTAACAAGATTAAGAAGATTTTCTTGGAGAGTACCTCCTACGATATCACTTGATCAAATACAATATATGAAATTTGACCTCTTTCAAATTCTCCAAATATAATAATAACAACCTAAAACTTAAACTCTCGTGAGTACTACTGAGTTAAATCGTACCATAAGAACCTTTTTGATGGAGGGGGTGAGATCTAGTCCTTGTAATTAAATTTAGAAGGTCAAAGTACTTTTAAAGGTTTAAATCTTTGCATGATTCATTCTTTTAAAAGAAAGTCTTGCTGTACTTTCTCTCTTGTTATAGAACTTAACATCAACGAATCTACGTACAAGTTTAGTTTGACATCTTCTTGATATCACTTCTTTTTATAAATTGAAAGCTTGATTACAGATAGGAATACTGAAATTTCTTAAAAAGTGCAGTCAAATTGGAAGGGACATATGGCCGCCAACACTGAAGGTTTCTTTGGTACGAACGTTAATGTTGATCTCGAAATTTCCACCATACAGAGGAGAAGAATAACATCTGATGTTGAGAACTTTTCTGACTTCTATTAATTTATTGTCGTTTTAATTTTGTGTCTTGAGAATTTCTTAGATTATTCGTTCCGACTTCCGATGAAACCAGACATGAGATATTTCGATTTTTTCGAATATTAAAAAATTGATGTGATATTGATGGCAGGCGGTTTGACCCGGCAGGAGTCAGGGAACCCTCCACTCCCCTCTTGCCACGTAAATTTCTCTTTTTCTTAACATAAATAATTAAAATAAATCAATGAATCGCGAGGAATAAGACGAGAACATCGCGTTCGCTCTGCCTTCTTTCCTCTTCCCTCCGCTTCTGTCTCGTCCGCTCGAATCCATTTCCGCGGGCTCGTCGGCGTGTGAATGTCCTCGGACGGTAGTCGTTTCGTGGTTCCGGCCGTGTCGTGACGTCCACATAGGTAACTCCGCTTTCTAGGTAGTGACGGTGGCGGCGGCGGCGGCGGCGGCGGCAGCGGTGGTGGCGGTGGCGGTGGCGGTGGTGGTGGCGATGCGGTATTTGAACTCGGTCCTGGAGACTACTGGTGATGTGGGAGAGAAGGACGGGTCCGTCTGCGGTGGAGGCCTGAGGTGTTCCTTGCCTTTCCAGTCTCTTCCAGATTCGTCTCATCTTGATTCATCTGGTGTTCCCCTCATGTCTGAGCAGTACTAGGATCTGGAATTTTCCCTTCTTCTCCTAATCTTGTTTTATTTTTCAGGACATGGTATCCGTTTCCTTTGCTTTTATACTTTCCTGATTTAACACATAACGTGTTTTGTACTTCTGCATTTGCCCATTTTATTCCTCTGATTTTTCGTTGCGATTGCTTTTTCGAGAGGAGTACTTCTATCAGGCATAAATGATGTATGCGAGTTTTTATAGACAATCATTTTTGTCTATTGGTTATGGAACAGCCAGAATGGTAAATTCAGATATGGATATGCAAGCTTTCCTGGGAAAAGGTCATCTATGGAGGACTTTCACGAAGCTAGAATTGATAGTGTTGATGGAGAAATTGTTGGCCTTTTTGGGGTTTTTGATGGTAATGTTCAGGTTGAAATACTTGACTACTTCAGAGATTGAATACATAAATAATGATCGATTCATCTTATCTTACATGTCTAAGTTCCTTATGTTTTTTCCCATCTTTGTGTGTGATTAGGTCATGGCGGCATCCGAGCAGCAGAGTACGTGAAGCAGAATCTCTTTAGTAATCTTATCAAGCATCCAAAGTTTATTACCGATACCAAGTTAGCCATTGGTTGGTAAATTTTAGCCTACACTTGTCTACTAAATAACCATTTGTGGCAACTACATGCATAATCATGCCATCGTGTTGTGTTTCTATTTTCAACTATTTATGCAGCTGATGCATACAACCATACAGACTCTGAACTCCTGAAGGCTGAAAATAGTCAACTCAGGGATGCCGGCTCCACTGCTTCAACTGCTGTTCTTGTTGGTGATCGTTTGTTGGTTGCAAATGTTGGGGATTCAAGGGCTGTTATTTGCAGGGGCGGGAATGGTAAGTGTTTTGCCTGCTGTTTTCTTTCCAAATATATGTGGTTGGCTAGTTTAGTAAAGATGTATTTTACATTATCATGGTTATTGTATTCTTTTGATATTTGTCAAAGCGCCATGCTAGTAAATATGTTCAATAGTTTCATAGTAGTTGTCATTCACATCCACTAGTATATTGTACATGCAAATTGCACAATATATGATTTGAAAGATGAAAAATAAAGTGTAAGGAAACTATATATTTGAAGGTGTGATGAAAAAAATTAATTTAGGAGGATTTAAATTATGGAATTTAAGATTATAATAAATATAATACATACGCATTTCAACAACATTTAGTAGCTTGGTGTTATGTTGCATTGACATAACATTGAGGTCTCGAGATTGAGCTTCATTGGTCTTTTGCACATGATTTTTTTAAAAATTGTGCAACACTTGTGCACCTCTCTTGTGATTCATGTATATTTCTCCTGTAAAGAAAAGATGTGGGTATTCTCAAAAAAAAAAAAATATTGGGGAAATCGGTAGTCATAGGCTTCACCTTTTCTCATCCTTTGAGGGGCATTTACAGTACTTGACTATTGTTGGTTTGGTCCATTCAAAATAACAGCCTCAAACACTTCCCTTAATAATAGAGATATGGCTGAAAACATTTTGTAGCAGTTTATGCACTCTTTTTTACTTAAACCTTATGAACTATCAAAATAGTTACATCTCAAGAAGGCCATATCATTTATTGTAGAAGTTAGTGAGTGATGTAGAGGTGGAACTTGGACTGGGATGGGCTAGCCTAGGCCCAAGGCCCAAGTTCCTTTCGATTGGGCCAGCCCAACCTGGGCCTGACAGGTTGAATTTGCTAGCCTCTTGACTTGATGGCTTAGGCCCAAGTTCTTTCAATGTTGTTATTTTTTTATTTTTAATTTTTTTAAATTATGGAATTATAAATTACTACACTTGCACCAATATTAACATGCAGATAAATAAATTTGTTTATAAAAAAAGTTTACAAAAAAGCTGCATGTTTACTGTTTACATTAATACATTATACATCACATGATTACAAACAAACATTCATTTCTCACAATAATAAATTATTCATTTTCCTTGTGTTGAGAAAGGCTTGTGGTTGATGTGGGCATCATATCATTTTCTCTGTGACATTCAAGTTTTGATGTTTAACTTAAGGCTTTGAAGATGATTCAACACAT
The DNA here is from genome assembly GCA_036874045.1 of Cymodocea nodosa. Lineage (NCBI taxonomy): Eukaryota > Viridiplantae > Streptophyta > Magnoliopsida > Alismatales > Cymodoceaceae > Cymodocea > Cymodocea nodosa. Next base: position 18,250,889 of record CM072339.1, on the reverse strand, counting down.
CATACTAGTCTTTTAGATAGATTAATGCCTCAACAGACTTGGCAAATAATCTTGTTCTTTTTTCACTCAACATCTTACTACTTGCAAAAAGAGTGGAGGAGTAAAATCACATATTGATTTTGAGAGATTTGAATGATTAGAGAGATTAAGAGTAGAGAATTGGAGAGAAGTTAAGAAGTTGTGATTCTATCTTTTACATGTATCTTAGTTGTAACCTCCTTAACGGTTATTTCTATTGTAACTTCCATCCTTACTCATCGTTATAAATAACACAAGGGACCAAGATGCTAAGCAAGATTGAACATTTGCCACATGTCTTATAGAATCTTTAGAAGTCCTTTTACTCCACCAAAGGCCGAGGGAGAATTCTCATGTAAACACTTACTTTCAACCTTGCAATCCTTGTCATCGTTGAAAAATTTTAAGCACTCGACAAGATAGGTTGATGATGCAATCCTTGTCAACCTCCTTTATCAGTTTGTCATTCCTTTCATATGAGGGATTATAATAACTTGGTATTAGAGTTAAGTGACAATGATGATCCCACCCAACAGGTGTGTCAGATGGATGTCATCTACTTGTGTGAGCTATTATCCTAGCTGTAGCAAGATTAATAGGCAGTCATAGAAGAGTTGACAGACACCTTGCAAGCTCTATCAGTGGGGTTTAGGAATGTGAAAGATAGGTTGGTGGAGGAAGAATTGAAGAACTCTCCCGATGATCCTGAACAGACCAAGCGTATTCTACCTCATATTTCATTGAAGTTTTCTTTCCCAACCTTTCAAGGAGGCAATGATTCACTAAGTTGGGTCATGAGGGCTGAAAGATTCTTTTCTTTTTAAAACATCAGAGCATCAAAAAGTTTAGTATGCCACCTTGCATCTTGGAAAGGATGCTATTCAATGGTATAGTTTGTATGAGATTTATCATCAACATTGTTTGTGAAAGATTTTAAAGAGGATCTAATAGCTCAGTTTGGGGCAGAGGATGTGGAGCATCTGTTGGTGAAGTTGGCCAAGATGCGTCAACATGCCAGTGTTTGGGAATTCCAAGGGAAATTTGAGAAGTTGTTGAACCAAGTGCCACAATTGTTTGATGTGGGTGCAGAAAAAAAATTTGTGTGGACTTAAGGAGGAGATCAGGGTGGATGTGCAGGCTTCAGAACCCCTTGCTGTCTCAATGGTGATGTGTTTGGCAAAGATTCAAGTGTACTGATGGTGTAGGCATAAAATTTAGAATAAAGGGGAGATTGTGGGCTCTATGGCAAATATTAGGGGAGTAAGGAACATCTCAACCACAATGCAAGGAATCCTAGCAGTGAAAGTGCTCACCCCAGTGGAGATAAAGGTTCATTGGGAAAAGAACTTATGCTATAACTATGATGAATGGGGGACAAAAGAGCATAAATGCAAGACTCAATCTTTGTTCTTGGTATTAGGAAATTGGAAAGAGGAACAAAAAGGGGAGGAAGAATGTGGTTCAACCGAACTGAAGGTCTCCTTGAATGCCATTACTTGGGATGTGGGTCCTCAAATAGTGTGGGTTTAGTGGGCAATTAACAAGCAGAGAGTTCTCACCATGTTGAAGTTGCAGAACTTATAACTTCCTTGGTCCCAAATTCATTAGAAAGGATGAGAAGGGGTAGTCTAGTTGAAGTTGAAGGCAAGGATCACCAAAGGTAAGACATTGGAAGTGGTTTGACAATGCACAAGGATCGAATTTGAATGCTAGGAAGACCATTTCTAGGTGCATGTAAAATTGATGGAAATCGAATTATATGACATGATCCTTAGGATTCAGTGGTTGGTAACATTGGGGACAATTAGCTAGGATCTTGACAAAACTATCCTCTAAATTTGTCAAGATGGCAAGGTTGTTTCATTCCAAGGAATTAATTTAGAGCTTGTCTCTGAAATTTCTGCAATAAAAATTAGTAGGGAATGGTCCAAGGCACACAATTGCATCACCATTTTCTCAATTCAAGGGGATGTATCTCTGGTGGAGGAACTAAACTTCACTGAGGTGGATGCTCAGTTGCATGATTTCACTGAAATTTTTTAGGAACCCTTGGGGTTGCTACCAATTCAATTTGAAGATCATTGTATTCATCTCAAAGATGAGTCCAAACCCATTTATGTTCCTCCATATCGATATCCTTATTTCTAGAAGGCAGAGATTAAATAGCAAGTAGCCTTCTCCTTGCATATGGGGATTATCTAAGCAAACAAGCCTCATTCAGCTTCAATCCTATTAGTTTGAAAGAAAGATGAGACTTGGCATTTTTGTATTTACTATAGAGAGCTCAATCACAATACGGTTAAGGACAAATTCCTGATTTCAATTATAGAGGAATTTTTGGATGAACTAGTGCAATCTTGTTTCTTTTCTAAATTGGACATGAGGTCAAGATGCCATCAAATCCAAGTACATCCAGGGAATGCCAATAAAACTGCTTTCAAGATGCATGAAGGACATTATGAATTCCTTGCAATGTTGTTTGGACTATCAAATGCACCTTCTACCTTTCAATCCTCAATGAATAATGTCTTGCAACCTTTTTTGCATCAGTATATTCTTGTATTTTAAGCCATAAGCCATGGGCCAAGCTTGGTTAGGATGGGCTCAGTGGCAAACCAAGCTAGGCAAACTTGGTAAGTCCAAGCTTAGTTCCACCTCTTGCGATGGTGGAATGGAAAAAGGGTTAAATTGTTTGTGTGACTTTCAAATACAATACAAGTTCTTTTTGTCAAAGGCCTTAGACGGCTTCTATACTATTAAAGTGTATGAATAAAGGAATTCTCATATGGATTCTATGGTTAGTTAAAGTTAGGGTTTTCATAAGTTTAGTCTCACATTTCTTATCTTTTATTTATTCTCATTGTGTAGTATTTGTATTTAAAGACATTGTCTTGATTAATAGATTATTTCACTTCAACTATCTCTTATCTTTATATGGTACTAGGGCTTAGGTTTTTGACAGATAAAAAAGGACAAAAATCTTTGGCCATTTTTGCCTTGCTATGGTGGTGATAGTGGATCCTTATAGCCCTAGTTATCATTATTTCTCTATTTCCATTCTCCCTTCTATTCCTTCCCATCTTTCTGCTCTCAAACCGTAGTCTTCCCACAAGACCATAGCAACCACCAACCACAAGCCCTTCCACCATGTATTGTCATTGCCAACCCATCCAACAATCACTATTGGTTGCACCATGAACCAACAATCCTTCCAGAATTGTCAGTTGTAGCCATTGTCAATGCCTCCTACATTGTTAGAAGCTACCTCCCCTTCCATCTATCACCTTGCTGCTTTTAGTCATGTCATAGAGCTCATCTAGGGTGTTCGCTGTTGTCTTCCCCTTTGAGTAGCTCTTCTCCTTCCATCTCTCCCATATCCTTTTATGTTACTGCTACTTCCTTGTGCCTCCCTACTCTTGTTTCATGAAGAAAATAGAGTAGAGGATGGTGAATGAAGAAGAAGAGGGAGGGGACATGAATGTGTAAAAAGTGGTAGTCGGGGCACATTAGAATTAAAAAAGTCAAATTGAGGGTAGGGATGGTAAGATAGGATATACATAAAATTTAAAAAGAGAGAGAGATGTAGACAAGGAAAAAGGGAAAGAGAAGAGAGAGTTGTTTGGAATAAAAAATATCATTTTAATAAAATGTTGGTGGAATAAATGGATCTTTATATAGATCTTAGAATTAGGTTAAGTTAGAGTTTCTTGTGGACTTAGTCTTATATTGTTTGTCTTATACTTGTTTTCATTGTGTAGTTTCTATATATAGGGTTATCATCTTGATTAATAGATCATTTCACTTCCACCATCTTGTCTTCACATTTATATTTTACAAATGCACGTCATTGCAATGTTTGGTGTGGAGGGGATTGACCTTCAAGTGATTCCCCTAGATGTTTTATCCCAAGTAGGTGAAGCTTTGGGAGCTGGTCCAAACAAATCAATTGATGTATTTATCATATGGCATTTGTCAGTTAATGGTTTACTTGTTTTATATTGTTGATCATCATTCTTTTTTCTTTGTTCGCAACCGGCTTTCCTCTAATATTCAGCTATTGCTGTTTCACGGGACCACAAACCTGACCAAAGGGATGAGAGGCAACGAATTGAAGATGCTGGAGGATTTGTTATGTGGGCGGGTAATTGACATCATTTTCTTTTTTGCTTGTGTGCATGTAAGCTCCTTTGGGGCATCTGTTCACCAATAGTATAGTTGCATCACCCTCCGTCATATATGCTTTTAAATTATTTTTTGTGGAAAAGCAGGAACTTGGCGTGTTGGTGGTGTCCTTGCTGTTTCTCGTGCGTTTGGTGATAAACTTCTGAAGCAGTATGTTGTTGCTGATCCTGAAATCCAGGTACGTTGATTCACTGAGATTCTTATTGGGCATGCTGTCATTTTTTCTCTCCTAATGTGCAGCCTATCTATGTTTCCTTCCATTTATTCTGAATGTAGGAGGAAAGGATTGATGACTCTTTAGAGTTCTTAATTCTTGCAAGTGATGGGCTCTGGGATGTTGTTTCTAATGAGGTTTACTAATTTGAGTACATATTAAACAACTTAAGGCTTTTCAATGAAGGGATGTTATAACCTTACAAAGCTGCAAATGCAAAAACATTTCAGGAAGCTGTTACCATGATCAAACCAATCGAAGACCCAGAGCAGGCTGCAAGGAGATTGATGCAGGAAGCTTATCAGAGAGGCAGTGCAGATAACATTACTTGCATAGTGGTCCATTTCCTAGCAGGATTGGGCAGTTCTAGTAGCAATGGTGGTGACAATGATCAATAAATAAACATATGGGGTTTTTTCGTTGATCTTGTCTGAATCGAAGCAGAAGGGAAAAAACCCCAAGATCTTCATGTCTCACTTTGAATATGGGTGTTGATAAGCCAACTGAAAATGGAAGAGAAGGTAGCTAGTATGCTGCTATTTTTTCTTTCATTTACATGTTGCCTTACGTGGCATCATTAGCCATGTCTTACGTTCTAAACTCTGTAAAGCAGTTTGATGTAAAACACTTGAAGCAATGTAGATGGACGTAATAAAATAGTCATTTTGTGGAAATCTTCCTTCCAGAAGAACACAAGAAGGTACCGAGTCACACAATGATTTCAGTGGCATCATACGGGATGTCTTAGCTGTCTTTGTGCTCTTCTTTCATTTATTGGGGGGATACTCTGATGAATGAGCTATGAACATCAAAAGCATGAAGCCTTATAGTTGATGCTACAGCTTAGTGAAGTCAAATGCACCGTGGTTAGATTTTAATGGCAGAAATTTTGAATTCGATGTTCTGTTAGTTTTGCTCTAAATTGGAGGATCATACAAAAGTTGAATGATATCTTAAAAAAAGGTTGGATGATGAAATTATGGTGGTGATTCTAATATAGTTGTAATATCCTTGGTGTCAATTTCCTTATGAAGTTCAAATTTGAATATTGTTGTAAATTGTATAATTGTTGAGCATGAGCACAAGAAATGTACCATCAACTTCATATATCAAATTTTGAAAAATGAATCTTTTATCCTAGGAATGATTCAAGAAGAAATGTTGAGATTTCTTATAGAAAAGCATGCCATGAAAAGAGAAAAAACCTAGCTTTGTCCAAATTTATTAGTGATTTGGGACAATCCTTTGTGATACACTCTTCTTAATCACATGTAAGAACTAAGGAGTGATCGAGATAATAATATTGCTGTGTACTGAAGTGGGTATGTGGAAACTTTCATATATTATTTTGGGAGTCTAGTGCATTACCAAGAACCTTGAAGCAACATGTAAGACCAATGATTTATGTGGATGACACATATCTCAAAGGTATATCTTGGTTATTAGATTGTTGCAAAATATATGGATGTAGACAATCATTCTCTTTCCATTGACTTAAAGTGGTTGAAGTTGCAAACAAATAGACAATCATCCTCTGTCCATTTGAACGTTCCAATTAAGTTCACACACTCCCAATGGTCTAAAGAGATTCATCATGGGGAGTAAACTTTTTTTTGAATAAATCTGAAGACAGAACTTGCTAAGTACAAGAGGTTTGATCTCAATGGAATTCCTTGTGAACATATGATGGTATGTCTTATTTTTTGTCAACTTAGAGGATATGAATATTGCAAAGAGTGAGGAACCTTAGTAAAGTTTAGAGTAATCTACAATGGTAAAGTATCCCTACAAGAAGATAGGAGTATTGTACAAAAATGGAAATTGACAAATATCCCTTCCCTCCTAAGCGTCAACCTCAATTGGGTAGAAGAGAATATGTAAGAGAGGAGTCCTAATGCATTAGTAAGATTTGGAGTGTATGCCTGTCCATAAATAGATCGAGGAATTTCTGTCAAAAAAAAGGTTTGGAGTGCACGCAAAAAAGACATGTAATTAGATTATCATGCTAAAATGTAAGATTCCTCCTTTGTATATAAAGAAATCTTTAAGATGATATGTTATCACCCACTTTGAGATATGAAAGACATATTTTGAGACTTAGCACAAAAACATTGTGATGATACACATAAAAATGCTAACTTCAAATCATATATATTAACTAAATCATATCATAGGAAGAACTATCTCATTTTACAAGTCAAAAATTATCTCATATTACAAAAGAAATTTCTTATATCACAAATATAGCTACCTCATGTTACAAATAAAACAATCCCATATCACAAAATGACTCACAAACAAAATTATCTCATTAGAAAAAGACCTACATCATATCACAAATATGGCTAACTCTTTTTCTTTAATAAAAATCTCCAATCACAAAGATAGTTATCTTATAACACATACTCATTTCACAGATAAAGCTACATAGCTATCTCATATATTTGATAGTTGTCTTACATAACAAATATAATTTTACCCTTTGAGATACTATGTTCACAGAGCATGATGGAAAACTTCAACCTGAAGTACCGTTGTACCCCCATTCTCCTTCTTCTTCCAAAAGGGGAATGTGAAGAGAGATAAAGAGGGAGAAAAGGAAGGTTCCAAAGGAGTCATCATTTAGTCTAATTGAAAGAGAAGATTAGGAAAAACTTATATATAATACAAATACATGTATGCAAGAGTGAGTTTATGCCTAAACGTACAAGACTAGTGTAGGTTTAATCAGAGAGTTTGAGTAAGTGTTCTAGGTATGTATAGAGAAGGTATTAGACACTTTAACTTCTTAGCATCCTAATGGTCCTTAAGTGCAAATTATGCATGCTTGTACCTACTAGTGCCAATGAGTAGAATAGATGAGATAATGGACCTTTAGACTTATATAAGACAAATAGAGCTAGAAGTTCAAATGAAGATTGTGTGAGCATTCTCTCTTACGTGTGGTGAAAGGGAAATGAAATCTATGTGGTCCTAGTTTATATGAAAGGACTAAGGCAAATAATATACATGAAACAAACAAAGTGAGCAAGGCATAATCTAGTGCAAATGAATGCAACACATGTAGAATGAGTAGTTTGAGAACATGTGAAATAGATACGTCCATTTCAACTCTCCTTGAGGAAGTTTGGTTTGATTTTAACTTAATTAGTTAATTATCACTTGTGTACATGCAAAGTTTAATGATAACCTAAAGAATGAGAGAATTATGGAAATTTACCTTAAGAGATGAGAAGAGAGAATTAAAGTGTATGTGAACATGTAACCTTAGTCATATATGTCATGCTAAATGTAATCCTATGGCTTAGCCTGACTAAGGAGGATGAACTTAATGCAAACTATATTCCTATACTCATGAGATTTTACCAATTTTAGAGATAAGATATAGTTTAGAAGTGTTGTCTATCCCTTAATAATTTTACTATGGGTCGACTTAATTTCTATATGTCATGTTTTGAATTATTGGCAAAATGTTATGAAATGTCATCTAAAAATTATAATAAAAAATTATACACGTCTTCACTATTGAGTTCAACTACATGTAATCAAAATCATTTTTATACCGACAAAACATTCGATGAAACAACATACCTGTGAAAATGGTAGTTATATGTGTTAGTAAAATGGTAGTAGATGCGACTTTGCACTTAAGTCTAGTCATACACATAGAAAACAAATCTATACCATAGAAGGTTTACTTTAGATTTTAAATCATGACATTCTCTTTTGGTTAGATCATGATTTAATTTTATTTTCATGTTTCTTAATGCAAATTTAAGAGATGATTGTTAAACATTAGTGATTGTTAACAAGTATCATATGAAAGACAAAATAATAATATGCATGCATGTATGAAATATGCTATATCGTAAGGTAGTTGAAGGAATCAATGCATTCAAGCATGAATTGGTAAGCATCGCATTCAATTCATACAAACAAACATAGCATTCAAACATGATAATCATCTTCAAACAATTATGGAATGTATGTGAATAATAAATTAGATCATAATTTGCCTTGAAGTGTCTTAGGAGGTCTATAAAAATGTGTAAACTTTGAAAACTCAGATCATAATTTGTGCCAAGCCAAAAATCATGGAATAGGCATCAAATTGAAGCATATTAAGTCTACGATCAAGAAAGAAAACATAGTGAAGTTATCAAGTATGCAAGATAGTGCTAGATGAAACTAGTGTTGCATTTTAAATAGTGAAATTGTTTGCCAACATATGCAAATTTTGAAAACTTGTAAAGAAATGCTCACTAATCCAAATGATGTCATTCAAGGTGCAAATGAAACATCTTGGAATCTAGTTTTATAGAAAAATATGAAATAAAAAGTTAGACCCTATCAAAATTACAATTAGTACTTTTAGTTCAGTGCATGCACCTCATGATAGATGCATCTGCTTGCAATTGATGGTAACTTCAAAATTTTGAATCTCTTCAACTACATATCAAATTGCTCAAAGGAGGATGAAGCCAAGTGGAGTGGCCAATGGAAGGATTCCATGTGGTGGGCTTATGGTGATGTGGTTGCCACATGGATGTTGATGTCAATAAGTCAACAAATGGAGAAGGGGATGATGCTATGCTGTGGGTGGTTTATTAACTGTTTGACCTTTCCAAGGGCAATCTATGCTCCTAATAGGACATCTGAATGTGAGAAGCTAAGCTCCAACACTAAAAGATTGAGGAGTTCGAGATTGGCTAAGAATCATAGATGAGATGTTATGTAGTCATTTATTGAAGGTGGGAAAAGTGGTGGACCAAAACATCAAAAGACAAGTGGTTGGGGGGGTAAGCCTAGTTATCCTACACATCACTTGTCTAAGTTTCGAGTCCATGGTCTTGGTCAGTAAAAAAAAAATGAAAGATTTAAGGCAAGATAAAATTAATCAAAGGGAGGAGCTTGAAAGTAGAAGTGTTTACACCCTATGTCATAAATGTAATTACCTCATGTTTAGGAAATATGAATCATTTATAACTAGGGATTTTGATAGACTCTCATTCTTTCTCATGTGAGTCATTTTCCTTGTGCCACTAGTTATATATTGTGGGTCTACCACTACTCATCCTACATAGGATGACACTAAACATTTTTACTATTAGTTAAGTTTTAAGTCATCATTTTCTTTAATAGTTCTTTTGAACTTAGCTGTTGCATGTAATTTGCCTTCTACCTCATTCTTTAACTTATTCTTTGAATTTGTGAAATACATAATTATCTTCACATAAGTTTTTGTATTATCAAAATACATAGATTCTTTTATTACAAAAGGAAAGTAGAAACATAAATTCTATTATTTTGGTAGATGGATGTTGATGTGGTTAACAATAAAGTGATAAATACTTATGGAATGGTAAACCTAAGAGCACAGTATATAGTTGCAAATATTGAAAGAAGAACATATTAAAAAAGAAAAAAAAAATGGACAAGATGAAAGAAAAGGAATGAGATAGTAAAGAAGAGAGAGAGAGAGAGACATAGAAGGGGAATGATTGCCAAACTTGAGGAGGAGAATGTGGTGCTGGAGAGAAAATAGACTGAAACACGACATGTATGTATTCTTACTTGTATTTAAGATGTGGTTTAACCATGGTTAGGTTTATTATTTGAGAATGCAATAAATGTGGTAAAGGTACAATGAAAGATTTACATAAGTAGTGAAAACATTATTTTTTGGATTAACAAGAATAATGAAATTTTTGAACAAAAGGTTGTGAATATTCTTGTAATATTCAATAAAATTGTGAACCTTTATTTCACTTGACTAGTTAATTTGATTGTAGGAACAAATGTTGACATTGTGAAAGAAATTTATTCTAATTGGGATCGCCAATTTTCAAATATTTTTGACAGTGACAATGAAGGTAATTTGGTTGGATTTGAAATAGATGTCTTCACTCTTAAAAGATGAGGAGATGAAGTTGAAAGAGAGGACAACAATTGACCTCTATCTATTTTCCTTTCCTTTTGTTGCCTTCCTTCAAGTTCTAGAGTATTTTATTTGTTAATTACTTAACTTCTTGATTACTTTGTTTGCAGTTGTAGCTTCATAATCACCTTTCTTTTTAATCTAATCATCTCATTACTAAATAAAAAGTAAAATCATCTTATAAATTTGAAATAAGCATCATTTTGTCAAATTCAATTATTGGTGGAATTATCTTGTAAATTATATTTTTTATCAAAAAATATATTAGACATACAACAACGAATAAAGAGATGTGCAAAATCTCATCAATAATATTACAACAAGAATAAGTGAGATTTCCACTCCAACCTTTCTTACAAATATTAACCTTCATTAAAATTTTATCATAGAGAAAAAGCTAATTCTAACTTTAAGAAGGACTTTAGATTTCCAGGTAAAATTGAATGAATCAAATCTAATTCTACCATCACTAAGAATATTATGTAAGGACATATAAACAGGAGATCTGATCAAACCCTCAAGAAAATCAAATGACATTTAAAACATTTCTGAAATGAAGTAAAGGGTCAAGAGAGAGAGAGAGAGAGAGCCAGAAGGGTTCAAAAGAGAGTTATTGTTAAGGAAAGAAGAAAGAGCAGAAGTAAGGATAATCTTAGGTTTGCCACAAATTTGTAACAAAATAGGAAAATAATATTTAATCTGGAATTACAAAACCAATGATCTTTTCAAAAAAGAGTGGAATTACTGTTGGAAATGTGAAATGAGTAAAAGAGGGATACACAGCACAAGGATGGTTTTCCAAACATGGGAAGAGGAAGGAGAAGATTTGTTAAGTAAGAAATTGAAACCTCAGTGACCAAAATGTTTTGCTTTGATGACATCATACCAAAGGAGTGTGCAGCCTCCTTGAAGCAATTTCCATAGCTTTGAGGACTACATGGAAAGATTTAAGATTCAAGATTCCATGACCTTCAGAATTGTTTTGGTTTACGAATTTTTCTCCAATGAACAAGGTGGATTTTGTGATTACTCAAATGATTAGTTCCCTGGAAAATTTTTTTTTTTTTTTGATGACCCAAATGATTTTTCAAAACTTTGACAGGAAGAGAAAGCAGAAAGAGTAGGTAGTGATGAAAGCAAGGATTGAGTTGAAAAGAACTAGTCTTCCAACTAAGTAAAGCAAGTTTCTTTTCCAACCGTCCAACTTGAAAGATAATTTACCAATAATCCTTTTCCAATCATTAAAATTAACTTTTGTATGATGGCGAGGTAATCTTAAATAAAGTATGTGAAGCAGTTGCTCCTTACAACGAAGCAAATTGCAAAAGCTAGAAATGAGGTCATCACTAAGGTTGAAGTTAGTGATGGCAGACTTAGAAAAGTTTATTTTAAGAATAAAAATAACCTGAAAGATGTAAAGGATGCATTGCACATTGATGATGTTACTCATAGAAGGATCAAGGAAAATAATTATGATGTCATCAGCATAGTGATTGTTCAGGAGGTGATGACCACCATTTGAAAAGGCAACACCTTTAATGACATTGTTTTCCGTACCCAATCTTAATAGTCTATCAAGAAAGTAAGAAATGATGAGAAAGAGAAAGGAAGACAAAGGACCTACATGCCCAAAGGACTGTCTGAGGAGCTAAAAAGGCCAAAGGGAGAATCATTTAAAATGAGGGAGGGTTTGGTAGAATGAATGCGCATATTAATTCATGGAATCTATGCTTCCTCAAAGTTTAAGTTAAGACACTTAAGGTGATGACAAGAAAGTAATAAATGTTGAGAAAGGTTGGAAAATGTAGTCACCTTTTTAAGTTTATGACGTTTGTTCAAGAGACCTTCTGATGAAAAGTTTATTCATAATAAAATAATATTATATTGTATTACTTAAAATATAATTAATATATAATGTATTAATTAAAATATTACTTTTATGTTGTCTTATTATTTACTAGGTAAAAATTTTATTATAATTGTATTTCTTATTTTCTTTCATTTCATTTTCGAATGTGCATAAACACAAGTCAAAAATTTTTGTTATTTCCATATATATACAAATGTTTAAATTTTCTTATTCATTCTTTAACTTTTCTATCGATTTTCATTATTTTCTTTCTCAACAGGAATTATACACAAACACTCTTTTAAAGAAAAGAAAAAGTTCTAATTAATATTGTCAAAATTTTTTTTTTTTTAAAATCTAATTTTAAGAACAAACCTACTTTATTTTTATAACGAAGATAATGAATAGTCTTCTAGATGGCAAAGAAACTACCATGAATATTTTTTCCACGAAGACAAACAGCTTGTGAATTGCCAATAACATTCTTAAGCATAGGTGAGAGTCCATGGGCTAAACATTTTACCATAGTTTTATAAGAAATATTGGGGAGACTTATGGATCTATAGTCTCCTGTAGAAGAGGAGACCTTAAGTTTGGGGATTAAAACAATAAAGTGTTAGTTTGATTTCTTCGATAGAGAAAGACCTTTTTAGAAAGTAGGGTTAGGGATTTTATAAGAAAATATCCTGGACCACTCAAGCTTCAATGATCAAGATTTTTGAATCAACAATTCTGCCATCAATTGAAATGGAAGAGATGAAATTCTCTGCATTAGTGATTTTATGAAAAACAGAGTTATCAGAGTCACACTCTTTTAGCTGCTAAAACATGAGATTGTTGTTGCTTCTAATCTGTTTCTTACTAAAGAAGAAGAAGGTTGAAGTGATTTCTTTTTAAGGTTCTTCACCTTTATATCTTTATTTTATTTGACATTGTGCTATTTGGCTTTACTTTTCTGATAATATTTTTAATGCTTCTTTTATTTTTGACAATTATCTTTAATGCCTGTGCATGTGGACATCACATTTTGCAGTTAACGTTTCGTTTTTTTTTTTATTTTTAAAAAAAGTAAAATGTCTGTTTTGTCCTTTCGTGATTATCACGTGAAATTTTTCTCGTTGATGATTTTAAATGATCGAAAATTTTTTTAATTACATATTACATTCATGTAGGGGTAAAATAGACATTTTAATTTTTTTTGAAAATGTTGATTCGTGGATGTAAACATCGATGAAAGATAATTATCAAAGAATATTAAAAACATTGTCAGAAAAGTATAAATAAATAACATATCATTCATGACATTTCACTTTTTTTGAAAATGTTGATCTTGGATGTAACGTCAATGACAATCGATGCTGGAACATTGAAGACAATTATCAAAGAATATTAAAAACATTGTCAGAAAAGTATAAATTAAATAATATATTGTCAGATAAAAAGAAAAGTCTATTTTTCTAATAAATAATATTAATTTTAAGAAATTCAAACTTTTTTTTTTGACAAGTTCAAAAAATAGGTCTCTTTCGAAATGGACAAAATGGGCATTTCGTCGAACCATCCCGTCCTCGGTATTCCGACCCGTAGAGTCTGACCAGACCTCGTGGTAGCGTTTCTTCCTGCTCTCTTCTGCTGCTGCTGGACCAGATTCAGAGCAGAGAACCGTAGCCCGAGATCAATGGCACTTTTGAGGCGTGGCGGTGCTGTGGTTGTTCTGGTGGTGGCGGCTTTCGTCCTCTACGGCTCCGCCGCTGTTGATGCTGCTGCCGAGGAGAATTTCGTGAAGAAGACCATTTCTTCCCACGACATCGTCATCTTCTCCAAGTCCTACTGTCGGTAAATCTTCTACTTCGAATATCTGCATTTGTAAACGTTGGACTTTGGGTTTAGTTTGTCGTAGTTTGAGATAGGTACATGGTAGAACTCGATTCGGATTGGGTTTTTTGTGCCTTGGAGTTCGACTTTGGGTCAACGCCAAGATTCTGAACATCAGATGGCGGCCAGCATTTGCTAGTGCCTGTTTGTTATTTGTGAACTTGTACTCTGATCATGTAGCTTTCCATTCTTCTTATTTTGATTAATTTCTTCAAATAATTTTGAAAGCACCAGGAGGACAGACGAAAGAATGAATATGAAATTGTGCTTGTTTTGGAGCCAGGACGACTTGCATTGGTTGAAGCATGAGGGTCTTGTATGTGGTATAATTGCACCAAGAAGTTGGAAGAGGAAGGGGAAGGCTTAAATGACTAAGATTAATATAAATAAATCAATAAAAACAGGTTGAGCTTGGAAGCCACGGTAGCTCTCATTTGTAAGCTCAACTTAGAAAATGAAACTTCAATTAGATGAAAACTCAAAAGTTTGTAGGTCGGTAGAGCTTTTACCAATGCGACAAAAAATAGTAATGGTTGAACCTAGTGTGTGTGGTCTTCAAGTGAATCCTTTCCATCGTTAAATTGTCTTAGTGCTATGGTCTTTGCTAAATTGTGCTTTCTTAGACCCGTTTTTCACCATTTCTATTCATCCAATTTTAAAGCAAGGAAATCCTTCTGCAGCATCCTACTTTGTCATAACAACAAAATGTTTGTTAGAATTTGCTTCTTGATTCTATGTCACAAGGTGTTAGAATTTACTTCTTATTTTCATCTCATAAAGAGGTAATTTTGCATTGATTTTGCAATTTTCCAGCCTTATTGTGTCATTTGTATGGCACTTGAATCTCTGTTTTGCCTTACAATCATTTTTTGTGTTTTACAGTTTCTGTCGAAGGGCCAAATCTGTTTTCAAGGAATTGGGCAAGGAGCCATATGCTGTTGAACTAGACGAGAGAGGTTTGTGTAATTGCTTTTCTGCAGTGAAATTTTGAGCTTGTGACTACTTTTTTCTCTTCATCAGCTGTGTATTGTAGACGATAAAAATTTATTGGACAAAATAACATGTGTGTACTGTAATTGATGATTGAGAGTATATAATCTTAGGAAATTGGAAGTTAATCTTGTTTTTAACAGCTATTAAAAGGGCATACCATTCAACTAAATCCACCCTGTGCTTTCAAATTGAAGGCATTGTTTCATGACAGATGTCTCATATCAAATCAATGACGCAGTGACTATCATCTCTTTTCTCTCATTCTACTCTATAATTTTCTTTGTCCTCCTCTTTTAGCTCCTGAATATGTAATTATGCCGATCAGGACTTACAAGTGAGAACCATATGTTGAAATTGGAAGTTCACAGGCACAGCAATGTGTGCATATATTAAAAGTCTTGTTAATGTTATTATTATAATTGTATAATATTGATGTATATTTGGTTTTATTTTGTGAATAATGTATCTTTAGGATTTACTGTTTGCACTCATTTTATACAATCTTCATTTTATTCAACATATCAGAAAATAATAGAAGCGAAATGTTATGAAGTGAAACAAGAATATTCTAGCTTATGATGGGTCATTCAACACTAATAACTAATAACATAGTAGTTGTAGTAGTTGCACTTCAAAAAAATGTATTCTCACATTTTTTCATTAAGATGAATATAATGAACATGAAAGAATATGAGGAAGTGCATAAGGATGAATATGATGAAGTCTTGGTAAAACATAATGAAATTAGGGTGATGATCTAAATACTTTGATAAACTTTTTAATAATGCGAGAATAGAAAAATCTAATATGTGTAGCCTTGTCAATAATAAAAGTTATAGTTATTTTAGAAAACTTAGAACATTTGAAGTAACAAATATTAAAAAAATAAAATATGGAAAAGCTATTAGACTTGATCATATTCCTATTAAGGTTTGAAAATGCATTATTGAAGTAGGCATTTGGTGGTTAACTAAATATTTTAATATAACTCTAGAGACTAAGAAGATGATAATAAATGGAGAAAAGATATGCTGATATGCATATTTAATAATACGGTGACATCAAATTTATAATAATCAGTGAGGTACTAAGCTAATTAGTTATATAATAAAATTTTGGGGAAGAAAATTTCATATTTGAACAAAGATTAATAGATAAAATCATATCATTGAAAATTAACTTGGATTTATGATGGACGGTTATACAATGGGAGATACTTATCTACTTAAGCAATCAATAAATAATATTAGAGTTGGAAAAATGAACTTCATATGATCATTCATTTAGAAAAAACTTACAATAGAATATGTAGACACTTATTGGGGTGGGTATTAGGAAAAAAGGAATACCCATTGATTATATTGATATATTATTAAGGATATGTATGATAATGTAATAATTAGTGTTAAAATTATAGGAGGAGAGACAAAACAATTTTCAATAAAATATGTTTACATCAAGAATCAACTCTTGGTTTCTACGTTTTGTATTGTTTCTGGATAAAATAATAACTAAAATAATTCAAGGAGAAATACCTTTGTGTATATTCTTTGTTGATAACATTCTTAATTGCTAATTCATGAAAGTAGGTAAAAAATTGTTTTAAATTAAAATTATAGAGAGATATATATATTAAAAATTTAAATAATTTAAATTAAACAGGATTAAGACTAAATACATGAAGTGTAAGTTTAATAATGATAGGAACAATAAGCAAAACATACATTTAGATAGTCATAAGATCCATAAAAGCAAAAATCTTAGATATTTATGATTTATGGTAATCAACGGCGAAGAAATTAAGGATATTATTCATAAATTAAAATAGGATGTACAAAATGGAGAAAAAATGTGTTTGTTAGGGTTTTATGATAAAAGTGTACCATTAAAATTAAAAGGTAAATT
This sequence comes from Cymodocea nodosa, assembly GCA_036874045.1. NCBI lineage: Eukaryota > Viridiplantae > Streptophyta > Magnoliopsida > Alismatales > Cymodoceaceae > Cymodocea > Cymodocea nodosa. The sequence goes on along the minus strand of CM072339.1, from coordinate 18,233,915 downwards.
GTATAGGATATCTATTCTCCTTACTTTATGATATAGTGTGTTAGAATGTTCAACATGAACATGTACAAAAACATTAGTGTAATTGAATTATTGCAATGAGAATGTCAAAAGTATAAGAGTTGAGAAATGAATTCATCTGAAATGGGGTAGAAATTGCACCTATAAGGGATAAAATTAAGAGAAACTCACTTGGATGGTTTGGTCGTACTCATGGGAGCTTTATAGATGCATGTCTAAGAAAGAAGAATTAATTAATTTAGTTGAAACTATAAAAGTTAGAGGAAGACCAAAAATAGTTAGAAATGGTAAAAATTTTAAAATAACATAATTTAATGGAAAAATTAGTGATAGATAAGAATAAATTGAAGAAAAGATTTATGTTGTTAACCTGACATTGGTGAAATTAGGACATTAATTATTTTGATTGTTGTTATTGATGTCTGCTTCCTGTAGAGGACGGAGGTAATATCCAAGATGCTTTGAGCAAGATTGTTGGGAGGCGCACAGTCCCTCAGGTCTTCATAAATGGCAAGCATATTGGTGGCTCTGATGGTAATTAGCATAGTTGCATCCCCATCTTTTCGTCCTCGTCCAGGATTTATTTGTATTCTGAATGAGTCTGTGTTTTGGTTTCAGATACCGTTGAAGCCTATGAAAGTGGTGAATTGGCCAAGCTTCTTGGCACTGAGATCAAAGATGATCTCTGAGCATGTGAACTTGATTTCATGTTTTGTTAAGATTGAAGGTCAATTATATCTCAAACTATTTAAAGACATTCAGACTTTGAATTCACTTGGATATTTAATGTGATTGTATTAATCTTTCATGGACCACCGTGCGATCGACTTATGGTTGTGGCTGATGAAAAAGAGTGTGAACTGGATCATTTTCTTCAAGTATTTGCAAGGATGATATCTGGAGGTGTATGGTTTAAAGGCTTTTTCTTGAAGAAATATGGCTTAAATGTTATACTAAAGCAAGCTGTGGTGCTTCCAATTTTTTCATGCCTAAGAATCAATATCATGATTATTATCATTGCGAAATAAATGCTTTAGTGGTAAACACTATGATGAAATTTCGTGGTTTTAGTTTATAGTAAAGATTTTTAATTTCCTTTGGTATTTTTTGTCATAAAGAGTACATCCCAACTCAACAAGTAGAGGCCGAGGCGCCGAGGCATATAACAAAATGTATTTTTTTCCTTCAAAATGGTTCATTTCAAACTAATATATATCTTAGTCTATTGTGACATTAAAAACTCAAGACAAAATTTATATATATAATGAAAGATTTCTCTGATCATAAGCAATAGATTTTAAGTTAGATGTTTACGTTTCAATTATTTCAAAGTAAGGAATAAGATAAAGGAGATTATATATTTTTAATTGATTTTTAATCATTTCGGTCGCATCAAGGTTAGAAGTCATTAGTGTTAATAGTCAGTAACTAATAGTCATATTTAAATAAAAAATAAAAAATAAAGAAATATTAAGATGAAATCAATAATAATGATATATTAAGAATGGTTGAAAATAATATTTATAAAAAACACTCATATTATTCCCCTCTCTTGTCGGGTAAAAACGTGCAAAGTCCGCTTCTCGTCTTCCGCCTCACGGCACCAATGGGGGGAGCAAAGCACACCGAGAGGCTGAGGAAAAAGCGAAAGGTGGCGGCGGCGGCGGCGGCGGCGGCGACGTTGAGGCCGTTGCCTTCGTGCTTTTCCACCCATCACCTCAACGAACTCACTTTCTTCCCACTCCTGCTCGCCGCCCTGGCCACCATCCATCGCCCTCATTCGCGGGCTCTTGTCAAACGCCTCCTCCGATCCCACGTTACCCTTATCCGAACCAGACCAACTACCATTACTCCTCTACCCCACGGCCTCCTCGCCCTCCTCCCCCGTCTCCTCCTTTCCCCTTTCGCCAGAAAGAGCTCTTCTTTGCAAGCGTTGACCGCTGAACTGGTCGGTGCTATTGCTCTCAGCTCTTTCGAGGCTAACACGGAGATCGGTTCCGATGGGGCGGTTGTGGATGCGCTGGTTGAGCTGGTGGCGGCGTGGAGGAGGAACAAGAAGAGTACGAAAAGGTTGGTGGTGGCGGCAGCGTGTGATGCAGTTCTGGACCTTTTATCAGGGCCCGTTTCGAGGGAACGACTCAGCAAGTCGCGTGCCCTTGTCGAGATGTTGTAAGTATTTCTAGCGCTGATATGTTAGCATGCAGTGGTTTTTGTTGATTTCGATTCTACTGACCTTTGTCATATGTATTTTGTGTTGATGGTTTGATCCTAATTCTGTGATCTCGCTGAAAGAGAATTGGGGGAGAGAGAGAGAGAGGGAGAAGTATTGCATGTTGATTTCTGCTGATTAATCAAATAAAAAGAATAACACATCTACTTTTAAGCAGGCCATAGTAGGTACACAAAATTTTATACTGATTCGACCAATGCTTGCATCCAATCGTTACGTACCACCATGATGCGGGCTTTTCCAATATGTTGTTCTTTCAACGGGCAGAGAATCATCCTTATATGTGTCTCTCATAGGCCAAGATCCATTCCTTTACACATCTTCCTTTTCTAGGCAACGATCCTTTCGTCACACAGGTTGTATCACACACTATACAAGTTGAATGCCCTATCCCTTTGGTCGAGAGAATTAAAATTTGTTTTAGAGAACATAAAGAGCTAGTTAATTCATAGAATAATGATCCAGTAAGGCCTATATAAAAATACATGGGAATAGGAATTAAAACTCAAATAAAATGTAGCTGTTATTATGCCAATGGCTGGAAAAGGTCACTTGATCTTCAATGTAATTTTAAAACTTAAATTACAACAGATGTTTTTCAATTAAAGCTATTTCCAACAGATACTTGATCTTCTAAAATTGAATTTTAATGACTATCTTATAGTTACAACAACTTGCAACAGTTAGTTGGTGAAGTCAACAATTTTTATATTTTACTCAATAACACCTATATTTTGATTTTTCAACATCTAAGATTCAAATTCCAATAATTCAAATTTAAACATTTACATTGGATCTAAATGATACTTTTAAAGTGCCCTAGTGATGACCCATGGGCACCCATTAACTCTTTGCAATGAAAAACATTTAACTCTTAAAAAGACATATATTTAAATAAATGGATTTGACACAAGATTTGCTAATTCAAGACAAGGTGTTATGAGCTGCCTAGGTGATGCCTACCTTAAAAAGTATGATCTAAACAATCAAAACCTTTTTCATCAATCAAAAAATCTATTATAAATTCTAGCATTCATATTCTGAATTTTCAATTTCATATTTCAAATTTCAATAACTATTTAGATTTAATCTTAACAATCCTATTTAAAAAATATTAATATTCAGGAATATTTCATATCAAAAATTATAAAAACAAGTTCCTAACACTTGTTCTAGCTCTCGGGGCCAAATATTTTATGGTTGTGATTTTTCATTTTATTTTTTGTAATTGTGGTTTTGGAGTGTGTCATATAAGTTTGGCAAGACCTTGCAAACCAAGATTTCTAAAGGAAAATTTCCTTCTGATATGCAAAAGTGATTCACAGATAAACTTGTGTCATTTGCACTAGCTTAGGAAATTGAGCAATTTTCTTAGATGTGCCTTTGGGTAAGGTTCTTGGATGCACTCCTGTACTTCTTAATGAATACATGACAATGAAGGTAGAAGTAACCATATGGATCTAAGTTTTTAAATGATTGTAAATATATGTTGAAAATTTTACTTAATCTGAATAAGTATTGGTCCTTGATTTAAAGGTCTAAATTTGCTAATTTTTGTTAAACTTCAACCATTGATTTTATAATTAGAAAATCATAATGAATGTAATTTTAAGTTGAAACTTCAATATGTTGTACATTACATTATAAATCACCATATGATTAGAATTTAATTTTGAATAAAAAATTGGTACCTTTGGATGCATTTTTCTACAGGGAAAATCCTATTTTCCCTGTAGATAGTCCAAATCTCTTGATAGATTTTTGTATCACCATCACTTTTTTGACGGTCTAGACTGATTATCTTGTCTTTGTTTAATAGGGTTTCTGCTATATGGACCTCAAAATTGACCACAACGTAAATGACACAAAATTGACACAATCACAATATGGGTCAATTTTGACATCTGTTTACCATCTTCTTTTCATAGATGGGTTCCTGGGAGATGTACTGGTAAATTGACTTTACGTCACCAGTAAATTCTTCCTGGGTACTCTGGGTTGTCAAGGAAACCCTCACCTTGTTAGATTTACTGGTGAATCAATAGTCACAAATGTAGTTCTTATCTCTATGCGATGCCAAAAAGGTGGTGGTGACTCGTCATAATGGTTTGAGCAAGTCTTTGAGACTTCTTCATTGTTTATGTCATAAGCTTTTAGACACAATCAATCTATTTAGGTATTTCTTGAGTGTAAACGTAAATGTAATTGAAATAACCCCTCCCCTGCAACATTTGGTTTCTTAACATGGCTAATTAATTGAAATTAGACATTCTCGATTCTTCATTGTGAACCATCCTTTACCATTCATATAATGTTTCAATATAATCTGACTTTGTTAATTTTCCCAATGCTGCTATGATGAACCTCACATAAAATGGCACTAGTATGTTTTGAACACCACATTTTCAAAGTTGGGCTTTGATCTGTTGCGGTTATTATTTTTTTGTCATAAAGAAGTGCATCTCACCTGTTTGTCCTAATAATTGATGATTTGAAAAAATATAAGTACTATTGCAATTCTGATTTTTTCTGAAATCCACTAATGAATACCTGTTGTTCATGTATTACTCAAAAAATTTCTGATGTTCATTGATGTGGCCTGTGAGCAACAATGCAGTTCCCCCCCCCCCCCCTCTATTTAAGGGTGTTGATCTGTTGAGGTGAATGCCTTTTACAACAGCTAAAAAGCACCACATCTTAGCATTTGCTACAATAACATATGATTTGAAAAGAAAATACTGTTGCCATCTTTACTTTTTTTGCAATCCAATGGTGAAACCCTTTTAACTGAAGGATGTATTCTAGCTGCATTGTTAATTTTTAATGTTTTTTCCTACTTGTGAGACATGGCCTCTCTTTTGCTTAAAAAATGTTTTTTAAGAGTAGGTAGCCTGAGTCACTCATAAGTACTGTTTATGAAGTATTACCATGTTTGGACGCAATATACTTTTACATTTTTTGTTGCACTTTATACTAAGGTGTGGTAGATCTCTATTGTGTCAGGTTACTGCCTCTGCTTTGCAATCTTTATCTGGTAGACCGACAAAAGGCAATAAATATTATTCTCAAAGTACATTTATGAAGGATAAGCTCTTGCTGGTAGTTCTAGATGCAGCTATAGCCCTTGTAATCACATGCAAGCTAAAGACCTTGGAAGGTATCCCAAAGGAACTGTCCACTTCCTCTTTGATGGCTTTGAAAAATCTCTTGTATTTTTCCCAAAGTGGAAAATCATCAATTCAAAGTCAGGAAGAAGAACATATCTTTAACAGGAAGTACGATATGGCTGAAGTGATATTTAAACTTTCTATGACTGAAGCACAATACTCATCTTGTTCACTTGATACAGTTAGAAGAGACATTTTTGGCAGCAAAGAACTGGACTTCATCAATTTCCTTGCAGATTTCTGGGAAGACTCGCCTTTCCTGTTCAGGAGTACATCGAAGAATGCAGAGGTTGAGAATTTTATTTTTAGTTCCTTGCATCATTGTTTCGGTGGTGAAACAATAGATTCTGTCCTCTCCTCTGTTCTGGAAGGCCTGGTATCATGTCCCCCCATAGTTTCAGATGAATTAGACATTATCAGTTTTCTAAATGAGGTAAATGGTGTTTTGGGTTGTCCATTGGTCTATGGGCAAGATATCCGTGTTGTTAGAACACAGAATACACATTCTCAGAGTGGCAAAAGATATCCCCCAAAAGAGGTTCATTTTATTGAGAATAGTTTCCATTGTGACAGTGATGATTCAGACACCATTTTTATAAATGATGTTCAGGGATGTAAGCATGCATTTCACGAGGGCTTCACCATTGCCCTAAGGGGGATGGAGTTTCGGACGAAGGAAATAGCTGCAATCGCAGATGCATTAGCAATTCTATTTGGTCAACCATCAGTAGGTGCTAATGTGTACCTTACTCCACCTGGGTCTCAAGGTTTATCTCGTCATTATGACGATCATTGTGTTTTTGTGTGTCAAATTATAGGGCAAAAACAATGGATCTTGCCCCAGCATGCAATATCTAAACTACCCAGACTGTATGAACCCCTTGGTAGTTCATCTATCTTAGTTTGTGATGGTGAAATTTCTGAAGACAAGCATTTTACATTAAATGTAGGGGACATTCTATATATTCCTAGAGGTTATCTACATGAAGCACACACTATGATCTGTGATGATGGATCAATTCCTAGAGCTAATGGGGCATCGTTGCACTTGACGTTTGCAATTGAGATTGAACCTCCTTTTGAGTAAGTGTTTCATCTGCATTTGTAATTTTTGCAAGCATATGCTATTGCTATACTTGGTCAGATGCATGTATCTATAAGTTCTCATTTTAGTTTGCTATATTAAAACAAACTTTTTTTATATTTTTCATAGGTGGGAAGGTTTTTCTCATATTGCTCTTCATTGTTGGAGTGAAAAACAAACTGATACATTTTTTGAACTTAAGCATTGTGACTTGTCAATATCAAACACTATATTTGTGACTTTGTTGCATGTTGCAATAAGCATGATCGGTGCTCGTGAGCCTACCTTCAGGAAGGCTTGTTTGGTCAGTGCTTTTCCGTCATCCATGCATAGCAAGCTGGAGCATCATCTAGCAGGACATAGAACTGTTTTTCACCATATTATTGAGAAAATTGACAAAAACTGCAGCTTTTTGGAAGCATTCAATGGTGCAAAAGAAATTATTGGCGGAAGTGATGAGACCTTGCAACGTCTGAGATGGCTTCGACATCTCCCACAGAGCACAGGCTCTGAAAAGGATTTCTCGCAGAAAATGTTTAAGGACTTAGAGCAATTTGTTCAATTATCCGATGGGAATATTGACGACTTTATGGCAGCTTTCAGTGATGTTAGATCCAATTTCTGCAGTCAGGCAGTATTTGAGGATGCTTGCAAGAGATTTGAGTTGCTGCTGGAGGAATACAGAAATACCAGACGGCAATATATGAATGGAATGCTGTCATTGCATTCTAAACAAAGATGTAAATGGTAATAATTAGTAAGTCTTTAAAGTTACCAGCAATCTCTTGTACCGCTGCAGTTTTGCAATGCAATTGGTTTATACACAAGGGTATGTTTGTGCACAATTTTTGTTGAAAAAGAAAATAACAGGAATTGTTGGAAAATGAAAAATTTGACAAATAACAGTAGATGACAGAAAAGTTTAAATATTTTTTATGTCGAGTGACATGAAAGTTTAAGTATTTTTGTATGTCGGGAAATAACAAAAGATGATAAGAAACAAAATTTTGACTTATTTGTGTAAAATAGGAAATGAAATAATTAAAAATGACATGAAATTTTGACATATTTATGTATAATAGGAAATGATAAGAAATATTAATGATGAGAAATATAATTTTAATAATTTTTGAAATAGTAAATAATAGTATAATTTGAAAGTAATATTTTAAATAATATAGTATATATTTATTATATTTTAAGTAATATAATATAATATATAATACGTAATTATTTTATTATAAATAAATTTTTTATCACAAACATAATTCATTACAAGTAATGTTTAACAAACACAATATTTGCCTTTTATTCATTAAGTGGATATATAAGAATAAAGTATACATGCATGCATATTATTTATTTATCTTTGAAGACTTCATGCATCTTATCAACGATAGTAGTAGTTATTGTTATTATTATTAGTTGTTGGGCATTCAGAAGTAGGACTAGAGGTAATCCATCACCTTGTCGTTCAATTGGAAAGCCTTGGGTAGAACGTTCTTGTCAATGCGAGGATTGGAGTTGAAGATGGTGTTGGCGATAGTGATGACTCTTGGGTTCTAGTTGTTGAGCCTGGTGATGGTGATGGCAACGACCTTCGAGTTGTTGATGTTGAATTGGAAGTGGATCAGACTGACGAGGAAGACGAAGACATTGCCCTTTTTAAGGACCTTAGAGATGAGGCGGTTGTTAGGGTTGGAGGTGACGAAGCGGACATCAATCTTTCCCTCTAGCTCAATCAACATCTCAGTTCCACGAGGGTGGATGTGGGGAGGATTGAGGTTGCATGGCTCGTAGTTGATGCGGACCATGGATATGCCCAACATATTTAATCCTAGTAGTTGGTTCACGCTCACTAGCGTCATGTTGAACTGAAGGTGGTTGTCGGTGTCCCTTGTTCGATCGAGGCTGTGGAAGAAGAAGTCCTCGTTCGTGATGTCCATTGGATTCTTGCACGCAAATCCATTCACCAACATTGTTTGCACCCATGCACAGTACCAATAAGTACTTATGGAAAATAGATGAAAACATCTAGGCAGAGTTTGGAGGCGACGAAATCGGGAGTTTCGAGCTTTCTTGGTTTCAGTAGAGGTAGATCTATTTTGGGGGTGTCAGGTTTTCACCTTCGTTTTCGCCATCAAAGGGGATGACGTGTGAAATAGACGATGTTAGGTGATTTCAGTTGGAATGCTCGTGATTTCGACAAGGGAGAAGTGATCACGCCCTCGCCCTTGTCCAACGAAGATGTTGGATGATTTGTGTAGCTAGTGGAATGTCAGGTCAGGTAGAGTTTCAATGAAGATAGTGATGAAAGATTAGAGTTTCAAACTTTCTCAATTTGAAGCAGTGGAGTTTTGGGCATGCTTAGGTTTTTGTCCCTCTCTTGAGCTTTCGAATGGGACGACGTGTGAAATAAACGAAAACAGGTTTAGTCATCTTCGAAAATCATGGGAAATTTTTTCTCATGATTTTTCATTTGCACAAACAACTCAATTCAATGGGAAATCTTTTTCCATGATTTCATTTCTCATGTTTTCCTTCCATCTCCATGTGCACAAAACGCCCTGTGCTACTTTACATGCCTTTTGATGTAGTTGTATCAATTACACAAGCGCACAACCACTCTGTCAAAGGGAAACATCTTATAGGTTATTACCATTTGCACTTGGCTTTGATGTGAGACTGATGTTGAGGAAAGCTTTTGGGCCCTTATTTTGTGTGAAACAAAGATGTCAATGGGTTGAAACACCATTGGGTAAGGCACTGTTTGTGTTAGGTTAGGTTGTGTTGGACACCACTTCGAGTAGCCTAAGGCACGACTTGTAGGCTTGGCTTGCATGGGCTTGTGTTGTTGATTAGAGCATAATTTGATTGTGTTAACATAGACATGTTGAGTCGTTGGGTAGTGATTGGCATGTAGACTGTGGACCTACTACAGCATTAGTAACGGGCAAGTTGGGTGACAATTGCCATGTGGGCTGTGGCATAGATGATGTTAGGGGGAGTGTGGGTGGCGATTGGCTCACAGTGACTCAAGGCTTATAGAGGCATAGATGAAAAGAGCAAGGAGAAGGGGGTGAGTGGCATGGATGATGGAAGTTGGGAAGCATAGGTGAGGATGTCAACGCTTGCCTGTTGGCTATGGTCATTGACCTGTATGATCATTGAAATGTATTTTAGTGGATTATATGACAATTGTTGAATGCATGAAGTTCTTTTGTTCGTGAAATTTAATCAACAGGTATGGAGATGAAACTGCAGAATCATCAAGATTTGAGAAGGAAATTGAACTTTCTTCAACTTAAAGGCGTCAACAAGATTCAACTAGTGTAGGGCTCAATTGGAGTACTTAGGAATGGATATAGCTTGATTTGGGTAGACCATTATAAATTATCATAAACATCTCTTCAATTGTCAACTACTACTCTTGCACCTGCAAAATTAGGTTGATTGAACTTAAATTTTTATTCTTCACTATTGACTCCTTTCTAGTGAAGTTAGTGAAGTCATAATCCTAACACACTTCTTAGATTTCCTCTAATCTCTGGTTAAATTTTTGGTTGTATGAATGCAAATTTTGGTTTCATTTGCAAAACACCATGTTGTTGATTAAGATTATATTTGTCGGAAAAATCTTCTTTTCATATGTTATGTGGCACACTTTACATTGTTATTAGTTGTGCAAAGGAATAATTAATGGAAATGTTATATTTAGATAATTTTGATGTATTTCGACATAATTATAGCTTTTGTAATTGCAATGTATAGTCATGCATGTGATAATCCTATTTAGAAGAATTACCATGCATGGTTTGTACATATATAATTAATAATGCTATCAATCTTCCATTATAATGTGAATGTTAGGGCATGGAACACTCACATATATGCATCCAATGTAAGCTAGTTTTGCTTAGGAGTTTGATTGGTTGGTGTTGAGAGAGGCATCTTGGTTGTTAAGTCATAATGTAAACACTCCACTTTTGTGTGTCTTTTTGCATAATTTAGGCTTACAAGTCACACGCTATGAGTTAACTTTGTGGGCCTCGTAACATACTCTTTTTTTGTATTTTCCTAGTATTTGGGTTCATCTCACTTGGGTTACGGTAGAACTCTTAGATACACTCCTTTTTTTCTACGTAGATGTCATGTCAATAAATCTAGCTCGTAGTACACGTTTACACGCTACTTCTATTTATTTTGCAAGTATTTGCCATATTAGTAGGTAGCTCCACCACCTCAGCCTGGTCAATGGTCAAAGTCAACACAATCAATGAGTCAAACTTAGCTACATTATCGTCTTCCTTGTTCAACCCTTTCCTTGCAACTTCTACCTTCTTCAATCGATGCATAGACATTGACTGCCCATGCCTCTCTTTAGCCTCCCTACGTAGTTGTACAACTTGCACTTCGACTAGTGCAACTACTCTCTTTGTCAAGCCTGTTTGCATAGTCACCTCGCTTTCTTCGACGTGTTTGACCTCTGTAGCTTTTGCACCTACAAATCATCACTGATATAGGTGACTCTACGCATAGCTTAAAGGATGCATCTCCTTGGCTTTTGGCATGATACTTCTAGTGCACCCTTTTGATGTGAAAGAACCCATGGTCTACTTGCACGTACTGTCCTTGCAATGCCTCAGTTTTGTTGCTTATACCCTTTTGTCTTTGCAAATCAATGCGTTGGCCCTTTGCCCTTGACATCGCTCCTCTAACCAAGCTTCTAAAAGGCCCTTCGCCCCATGTTGCTTAACATCAAATCAGGGGAGGGGAGAGACATTAGAAAGGAGTTCTAGAGAGCTCCACCTATTGTTCTTTGTTGTGCTCTCCTCGTCGGACTCAACCTCATCAGGTGCTATTATCAAGCTTTTCCTAGTTACACTCTCTTTTACTAAGCTTTGCCTACTAGATTCTACCTTCGTCATTGAGCTCCACCTAGTCACTATTGAATTTTGTATAGATGTCATCAGACTTTGCCACCAACTCATTATATTCTGCCACCAACTCGTTGGACTCTATCGTCAACTCGTTAGATTCTATTGCCAACTCATCAGACTTCGCTGCCAAACTCATTGGATTCCACCACTAGCTTGCCAAACTCTATCACTACCGCACTTTATTACTAGTTTGATTTTGTAGAAGTGCATCAAGTTGTCCATCTTCAACTGCTCAATCTTGTAAAAGTGCATTAAGCTATCTTCTTTAACTTATCTGATCTTGTAGAAGTGCATCAGACACCTATCATTTCAATTGATACTATCCCTAGACACTAATGAACCTTTGCTCAACTAGGTATGTGTCTTCACCACCCCTTATCATTACATGCTAAGGGTGTGGTGAAGTCTATAGCTCACTCCCCTATCTATCTCAAATTGCCACTTGGTGCTTATGACACATACATACTTGAGGTAGGAAAATTAACCTTGCTAGTTGTATAGTGAAGTGTCTAGCACTCCCTCACCAACATCTTTAGAATAGTCAAACCATATGACTTATCTTCAAGATCTATCAAGGGGACATTTTTTTAATTCACTACTTATTTGCCAATCATCACATTTACACTTGGTCATTTTAACAGGTTGCCATAGGGAGACATATCTTCCTAAACTTTTTTAGGTTCATAAACCCAACATATCTACTTTATTGAATTATCTTATTTGTACTTGTTTGCTAGAAAGCATCCTAGGACTAGACTAGCTAAATTAGGTCCATAGAAGACTCATTTCCACTTATACATAAGTGTGAAATGTCACACGATTACTCTCCTAGGCTCTTAACTTTGTTCTTCCAACATGGGCTCAAAGGCCTATTTTCTCATCTATTCTTCAATTTGCTTTACATAGGCACGTACATGCATTATCTTGCATATACGGATTTTACACCTAAGTTAGGCTATTGAGAGGCTAAAAAATTGGGTGTGTTGATACTTTCCCCATACGTATCTGATATCTCTCTAGTTAGACAAGTTCTTGCCTTACATAACCCACCTTGAGCTCATATATATGTAGATTTTTTCTAGTTTAGCCTATAATTAGATTAGGTGGGGCGACTTCCTTCCACCCTTTGAACATCAAACCCATGATGGAACGATATTATAAAATTGACAACTTCATTAGGGATAGACCATATAAATGTAGAATGTTCCAACTCTCAGGTGATATAACACTTGAGTGCATTTATGATTCATATAAGTGTGCATTTATCAGGCCAAGAGGCCCTTTATCTTTTCTCCTAAAGTGGAGAACTACTTTTTACAATATGGGCTCAAAGGCCTACCTCATTGTTTGCTATGAATTAATCACTAGAAGCCTTGTTGTTTGATCTTCCTTTGATTAACTAAAAACAAGATAATCACAAAATTAAGTTTAAATAACTAGAAGGTTCAACGTAACCTCTCCCTTTAAGCCTTAATTTTAAGATGCAAAAGATAATAAATTATCCTTTCATACATTACACCATTAGACTTATGCATATTCTCTCTTTGAGGTTACCTATTTAGTTGGTAGGAGTAATCAGTTGAGCCTAGTTTTTACTATGATAGGGTAGGATATTAGCATGGTCCTCTCCCCACTTGGGGTTTCATGTTGAGGTGTTGTAGGAAAGTATGAGCTTTGACATGCTTATCTTGTAATACACTATTGCTTCACTGTCCTTTTAGAATTTAGAAGTGAAACATTTATTTCTTTCTACTCTTGACAAGGTGACCTATATACATCGTTGATGAGGCACCCCTAAAGTAGAAAACCTTAGGAGCAAATTCCTTTACTCGAGAGCATGCATACTAAGTCTCCCTTGCATGCCACCTTTGAACTCTTTAGGGCTTACACCTTCATGTGATTTAGGGCTACTAACGTTGTTTATCCAACATATAGGACATCATGTTCTCATCTAGTAGGTAGGGGTCCTGCAAGGAGAACAGGAACTCGTGCCTACTACATCGCACCATGAATGCCTAAGCTTACAAGCATGTCTTGCTCCAAGGCATGTGGTAGCCATAGGACCCACTGTAGGAGCCAATGCTTGTCTAAGACTAGCCACAAGAGCCATTGCCTACTTGGAGTGCATCACCATTTCTCCTATAGGAGTCTATGCCTTCTATGCCACAAGAGCTTGAGTTCGCTTAGGATCCACTACAAGGTTAATTGCCAACCCAAGTTTCACTTTCGAACTAGAGACCACCTCTTACCTAGGAACCTAACTAAGATAGCAAGTCAAAACTAGAGTAGGAGTCAAATCCCAAGGACAAGGTCGAAAGTCCTTCATTACCATGGAGAGGAGGCATGGAGAAAGATTCACTCATTATGCTGTCCTCTAGGCACATAACGTGACGTATCTTTGGATTATGCTTGATCCACCTTAGAGCAACGAGAGACCTTCGTAGACACTACTTGTTGATGATGATGAAGAGATTGCACATGCATGGGACCTCCTCTGTACGTTGTCAAAGACCTAGATGATTAAGGATTCATCCTTGCCATTTATCTTTTTTGTTTTCATTTCAAACTTATACTTGTATCACTACTTTAACCATGTTTTGGTTGTAACTATAATTATGGATGAGTTCGCTTTGCTTGAGCCTGTAGACACTTATCACGTCACTCACATCACCTTCTATCTTCCAATGCACACACCTTCTTGCTCCAACACCCCATGTAGGTTTAATAGTGAAACCTTATAACTTGATTGAGTGTTATTTAAACTAAGGAATAAATTCCTTTTAAGAGTCACACACGCATCTATTCACAACTTTTTAGAAAGCAAGGTTAAGGAAAAGTTTGCCTTTAGATTAAACCTCTCATGTCATGGATTGAGAGACACCTCATGCCATGGATCGAGAGCTCTCGAAGCCACCATCATTTAAAAAAACCTAAGAGAAAGGATTTGGAGTAACCATTGTGAGCTTAAATGTCTAACGAGATCTCCAACTTCTAAGGGGATGAGTAAAAGGTCACTCAAGTGTCTACCAATATACATATAGGATTGGAAAAACTATTGCAAGCATTGAAGTTGTTTGCAAGTCCCTACTCATACGCTTTTCGACAGACTACCTTAGAAAATTTCAATGGTCCATATTTTTACTTTCAGCTACCTTAGACAAATTTTATAATAGTTTATTTCTCCACGCAATTAACTACCTTAGACAAATCTGGTAAGTGATTGGGACCATTTCTTTAATTATCTTAAACAAATCTAGTAGTTATTCTTTTTGAAAAATTGTTTTGGAAAAATTCGATTGTTAACTACCTTTGTGGAAAAAACTAAAAAAAAGTGAAGGAAAAAAAATGTTGAGAAAGTTGAAGGTGTGGTAATCCTTGGAAAAATTTGAAAATTGCATAACCATCTTTTCTTTTCTTTTCATCCTCTACCTCATCCCAACTTAGAGATGACCACAAGTCTTGTGGTAGTTGGAAAATCCATCATTGTTATTACGTATATGCTCACTCTTTTCTTTGGCAAGAGACGAGATGGATTTAGACATTTATGAGAGTGTATAGGGAAGTGTGACTACTTCCAACCACTAAAGGGACTCCATTGATTTGATGCATTGTTGAGATTAGATCTATACAAATAATTTTCTTTATGCCTTTGTAACTCTAAAAGGTCACACCACCCAATAAACTCTAAGGAGTGCCATCATATACCTTCAAGGTTTAGATAGTACATTTCAAGTTAATGAATGATCACTTGCCAATTTTATAGGGTCAACCACCCTTCCAATAGAACATGCTATCCTACCACAATTCGTCTTTTATCATTTCTCAAGGGATTAATAAGTTCAAACAAGTGTGGTCATCCAATATACCTAATGATAACTTATTATTTTAAGTTAGGGGCATGTTGGCTACCCTATTGACCTTTATCTATCTTATTTTTATCTTAGGCTAGGGGTATGTTAGTTACCTAATTGGTCCACCTATTTCATGATTTTATCTAAGCTAAGGGTGTGTTAGTTGCTCTACTAGTACTTTCATTTTGGAATTTCTACTTAGAACTTGGGGCATATTAGTTGCCCTCTTGGTTCCTCACCATTAACTTCATTATTGTAGGTATTTTAGTACTTACACTAAGACTCTCTTTTGTGACATCTTTGCCTCTACACAATGGCCTCTTTCCACTAAATCTCATTACTATATCTTTTTATTAGGTTTGAAATTTCTCTAAGTTTGCCAACACCCTTTTTTAGGCTTGGCATCTCATGAAGTTGCCAACCTCCTTTTTACAAGCTACCTTAGATAAATCCAATAGTTGTTAATTCCTTTTACTACCTTGGTGGTTGCCTTGAACAAATCTGGTAGCCTTGCTATCATTTCTTTTCATTCTTATAATGCAACAAGTCACTAGTCTTGCTTTATAATCTAGTCATCCTTTTAGGCTTGACATCCCAACAAGTTAGCAACCTTGTTTTTCAATCTTGTTGTCTTTTTTGGACTTGACAATCTAAAAGTTCATCATCACTCTTATCTTCTCTATAAGATCTTCTCATACACATCACAACAACCTTGTTGATCAACCTAATGTCATCAATTAAATGTATGTCAACTACATTTTGATCAACAATGGTGGTATTTCAATTATTACCCCAATAGAGTTTTTACTACTACACCTACAATGGACTTGACATCCCTTCAAGTTACCAATCTCACCTTTCGACCTTACCCTTTTAGGGTTTGACATTCTTTCAAGTCACCAATCTAATATTCGCCAACCTTTTTTAGGCTTAGCATTCCTTAAAGTTGTCAATCATTTCTTTCAATTGACCACATCCTGTTGAACCTCTCTTTTGTGCACTACCTTTAGATAAATTCAGTAGTAGACTCCCTTCTTGCAACTTGCCCCAAATAAATTTAGCAACCTTACCTTCCTATCATATATTTTTTGAGCTTGGCATTCTTTAAAGTCTATCATTTTATTTTGTTAATTTACCTTCCTTCTCAATAGGGAACTTTCGTCAATGCTTTTTATTAGATTTGACATCCCCCTAAGCCTACCAACCTTTTCAACTTAGCCCCTTGATTCTACCACCAAGGCTTTTCCCCTTCAATGACTTTACACATTTTCAAGCTTGACATCCTTAGAAGTTTGCCACTTCACTTCCTAACATTTCCATTCAAGGGTCATATGCCCTTTTCTTGCAACTTCATACCTTAGCTAAAGGCATGTTTACTATCCTCTTGATTTGATTATCCTTTTAGACTTGACATCCCTTAAAGTTCGTTAATTACGTTTTGAGCATCAATCTCTTCAATGGAGTACTCTTGTACTTTACCCCTCTTTCATGCTTAAGTTTGGTAACCCCTTGAGTATGCCCCTACTTCTTGTTTCTACCGTTGGTTTTCCCCAACAAACCCTTTTGGTGTAGCACTTCATATGCTCCTTTTGATGCATTAATGGTAACTTCAATGGAACATTAATTTAAGTTATGCTATCACTGTTGATTGACCTAACTATTAAATTAAAAGCATTATCAATTGCCTTTTGGTTGGCTATGTTAGTCTTTTGTTTGCTATAGATTCACATTTTCTAATGGACTTGACATCCCCTCAAGTTCACTAATATTGTTTTACAAATATAAATACTTTCCAATGGACATAGTATCCTTCAAAGTTTATCAATATTACCTAGTGGGCTTAACATCCCTCAAAGTTTGCTAATATCACCTAATAGACTTGACATTCTCTTTAGTTCACCAATCTCTTTCTTGTAGGTTACTTTTTTAGTGGGCTTGACCTTCTTCTAAGTTTGCTAACATCAAACTTGACATTTCCTAAGGTTAGCTAATATCATTTAACAAACTTGACATCCCTTAAAGTTCGTCAATTCTATCTTATAGGTATTAGGCTTGACATTCCTTAAAGTTTGTCAATACATCAGGCAAAAAGTAGTAATGTTCTTCAACCTTGAGCTTCAATTTGGATATTTATTACTTAATTTTGCTCAAGGAAGAACATCTGTAAATATGCTACTTTTACATGCCCTTTTGCACAATTTGGGCTTGTAGGCCCTACATTACAAGCGAGCTTTATGGGTCTTATAACATGTTCTTCTATTATATTTCCCTAGTACTTGGACTTGTCTCACTTAATTATAATTGAATTCCTAAATATGCCCATTTTCATTGTATAAATGTCATGTCAATGAATCTAACTTATAATATGCCTTTACACACTAATTTTATCAAATTTGTAGGTATCTATCTCAGTAGCTCCACCACCTAAGCTTTGCTACGTCAACACTTCAATCAATATGTTCAACAATCAAAGTAAATGCAATCAATGGTCAAAGTCAATGTGGTCAATAGTCAATACAATTAATAGGTCAAACTTGACCACATCATCATCTTCTCCATTCATCCTTTTGCCGACAACTCTACAACTTTTGCCTTCTCTAAACGATGCATAGACATTGTTGACAGCTTGTGCCTCTTTAGCCTCCCTACGTAGTCACATAATCTCACGCACAACCAGTGCAGTTGCCTCTTTCTTCATCGAGCTCATTTACGTAATCACCTTACTCTCTTCAACGCATTCAACTTCTTTGGCTTCTACATGTACAAATTGCCATTGATATAGGCTGCTTTGCATGTTGCCACGACACCTTGGGCACACCCTTTCGATGTGGAAGAACCTATAGGTTTACCCACATGCACTGTTGTCATGATGCCTTGGTTCCATTGCTCGCACCCCTTCGTCTTTGTGAATCAACACATCAGCCCTTTGCCTTTGATGCTGCTTCTCCAATTGAGCCTATAAAAAGCCCACTCATCTATTGCTTGACATTGAGAAGGGGGGAAGACATCAGAAAGGAATTCTAGAGAGTTACCTCCTCCTACTAAGCTTTGCTTGCCATTCTTCGTCGTGCACTCCTCACTAAACTTGACCAATGTTGGCCACCACTATTGAGCTCTACATGATTACACCCTCTTCTACTAAGCTCTACTTGCTGGATTCAACCTCTACCCAATCATTGTTGGATTCTATGTAGATATCGTTGGACTTTACTACCATCTCGCTAGATTCTATTGCCAACTTGCTAAACTCCGATGTCAACTTGCTAGATTCTACTTACTAGCTTGTTGGACTCCATCACCAACTCACGAGATTTTGTCATTAGCTTGCCAGACTCTACCACTTCTACCATTGCCACTAATATCACACTCCATTACTAATTTGAACTTATAGAACTGCATCAAGTCGTTTGTTTTCAATTGCTTGGTCTTATTAAAGTGCATCGAGTTGTCCTCCTCAACTCACTTAATCTTGCAAAAGTACATCAGACACCTCTCATTTCAATTAATGCCACCTCTGGTTGTTAACAAGCCTTTGCTCAGTTAGGTGTGTATCTTCACCACCTCTTATCATTACATGCTACGAATGTGGCAGAACCTATAGCTCTATCACACCCCCATCTATCTTGGGTTGCCACTTGGCACTTGTGACATATACACACTACTGGTAGGAAGACCAATCTTATCAATCGTACAGTGAAGTGCTTAGCACCTTCTCATTAACATCTTTGGAATGGTTAAGCCATATGATTTGTCTTCAAGATCTACTAAGGAGATATTTCTTTAATTCATCGCTTATCTATCGGTCATTATATTTACATTTGGGTTGTTTTAATAAGTTTGCTATAGAGAGACATATCTTCTTGGGCTCTCTTAAGCCTATAGATCCAACATGTCTACTTTATCGCATTGTCTTGTTTATACTTGTTTGTTAGAGAACATTTTGGGAGTAGATTAGTTAGATTAGGTCTATATAAAGTCCATTCTTACTTATACACAAGTGTAAAATGTCACACAACTACTTTCCTAGGCTTTTAGCTCTATTTTTCTAACATTGGCCTGAAGACCTATTTTTTCATCTATTCTTAAATTTGTCTCACATAGACATTTACATGCATTATTTTGCACACGCTTATTTTACACTTAAGTTAGACTACCAAGAGACCAAGAAATTAAATGTGTTGGAGGTGTTGATACCTTTTCTACATGTACTTAAAAAGCTTACTTAGTATCTCTCTAGTAGGATTGACATATATGGTTGAATGCAGAAATCCATGACCATCCATTTATATAAGAACTAAAACAACATCAGCTTTGAATGAACAAAAGTAATTAATGATTATATTAGAATTTTATCAATGAAGTATATAGTTAGACTAAAATTAAAATTATATGTTTAAGATGGATCTCCCTAAATTCATGAATTCTATCATATTAAATTATCAAATATCAACCTGCGTTAATTCCGTCGTCATAAAAAGTTAAAAACTTTATCTATAAAAGTAAAATATTATGCATTAATTCTATTCTTCTCTCCCATTGTCAAATCAATGGCACCGTTTGTTACATTAGAAAATCACATTCATGATACCATTCAATGGATGTTCAAATAAACATGTAGAATATAGCATATAAAAAAACATTGATGGGGGAAGTAAAATTCCTAAAAATATCAAAATATATGAAAAATGTAAATATAATTTAACAACAAATCACTCATTTTTAGTCATATAATATAATAAAAATATTTATTGAAAAGTTTCAAATAATTTCAAGCCATATCATTCTAAAGCAATAAATAATAACTTTCGTAAAGTTTTAATACCATCATCTTTCCTGTATTGTTTCGTCCTACAAAACTAGTGCTTAACAAAGAACGTGATATCCACTTCTTTTTGAGTCCATATTTGTTATTAACAATATCAATAACATATTAGCATTATAATTTGCAATCTTACTTTTAGGCACTCAATTTTTTGTTACCTTAAAACATTGTCTCTTCTAATATAACTTTCATTTTTAAAAGATGAAATAGTGTAAGCATTAGGTTATAAAAAAAAAATTTGATTACACAAGAGTTGATTCAAATTATCTTTATCACAAGTAAATTTACATAAAATATTATTCTTAAGTTCAATTAGCTTATCATGCAAAGATTTATATATCAAGTTCATGAGAATCTAAAAAATTTTGTATCCAAGATTGAAATGATTTTCTCATTAATGCATCATTTCATTTTCTAAATGATGAACTTGATTATGATCATGCAGCAGCATCATTTCATGTATGGAAATTTGAGATAAAAAATTCATCTACTCTAGCATGCAAATCATGATTTTCTTTGTCCAGTAATTTTATTTTCTTTTTACAATTCTTAATAAAATATCCAGCCAATTCGTTATATGCATTTTGAAGCTCATCAAAACTATAATCAACTTCATTAATAGAATGTAGCCAATCTCATCCTCATCCTCACTAGCCATGAAATATATGTTGGCGGATGCCTCATCCCTTTTTTTTCCTCTTCTTCCTTATCTCTCTTTGGTTACTTGAGTTGCTTTCAACCAATTTTGCTTGATATGTCATTTTGTTCTTGGACTTGAATGACATTTTATTCTCATGTGTAATTTCCAGAGCATGCCACATGTCAAAATACAATTTGAAGCCCTAGTAAAATCATTTTTGTGAACAGTGCAAAACTTAATTGCATCCATAGCTTTTGCATTTAGATTCACTTTTCGTTTTGTATTATCATCCCAAAAAGTAAAATAAATGACCAACTAAGGTAAAACCATTGAGTAGATTTCTTTATGGTTTTGAAAGCTTCTTTGGTTTTCTGTGGATTTGATAAGCATTTTAACTAAAAGGTCCTCAATCAACTTGTTTGGTTTGATTAAATTTTAGCATTTGAAATACATGAAGAAAAGGATTATGTGGCCAATCTTGTATGATAAAATTGTGACTTAGTTATAGTTATTGCATAGGTATGCACTCCTTTCACAATCCTACATGATCGTCTCTTCTAATTTTACAAAGGGTTCAACACTTGCCAAACCCATTGATTTATATGTGTCATCGTCGCATAGGGGTTATGCTAACCTTTTCTGTGTCATTCTAATCTTATCAGATATCTTCGAAGAGAGATATGTCAAATTCATCCCTTCCTTGGAGTCACTAAAACAGAAAGAAAGAAAGAAAGAAAGATCATTTGTTTAACTATCTGTAATAATTTTATTATTTAGGAATAAATATATTCATAATTTTTATTAGAATATAAACTTTAATAAATATAAAAATCGCTAAAAAACAAAGAGTGTGGTTGCCTTCCGCCAAGATTTATTTAATCCCACTTTAGAACTCTATCTTGGAGTCACTGGAGTCGATGCCTATCACACCTATTCGTTCTCTATTTCCTTTTCTTGACGAGGATAGTGATTTTTTGAAAGCTACCTATGATTACTGTTGATTGTAATTAATCGAACAATTTTAGTTAGTTTCTCTCCATTTTCTTGAAATCAAACAACCATGGTCTTCCAAGATGATGCATCGTGCTCTTTTAAATTTTCTATCCTCTATTTCAGGTGTTGCTAATGACTTCAGCATGGAAAACCTTCCTATAAATCTCCACTAAACAAATCTGTCATCCACCATATCCTTCTCAAGTTTCTATCCAAATTCTAGTCAAGGGATCCATTTTCCATTCGGTAAGCTTTGGAAATTATCAACCTGGATCCCACCAAGGTTGACCATGTTTTCTTAGCTCACATTGTTCTTCCTATCCACCACCTTGGATATTATTAGTTAAGTATTTACGCCCCGGCCTGCAATCTTAAAGTCTACTTATGAGCTGCCCATTTGCCAAAGCAATCTAGTCACATCTGTTCCAAAACTTCATGAATTCTATATCTCAACTCTAACAGGTAATTAGCGAGCTTTATGCCCAACTGCACGCTGGAAAATATATATGGAGAATTAATCATATGTGATGTGGAGCGCAGCCAACTTCCAACTTTGCTTATGCTGCATGCTAAGATTTATAGTGATTATTACTTGTTTATCTGTTTTTTGAGGGTCGAGTATTGAAATCTTTAACCACCATGTATTATTCATTAATTTTAATGCAAAACTTATGTTCGCCCGGAAAATAAATAAAACATTGGTCTCATGCCCATCTCTCTTCGTTGAAAACACCAGCAAGCATACATGGGGAATAAGAACATGACCGGGTTTAATGAGATCTTGGCCCTTCGTCTAGTCACAAATGCCAATCCTACGGTGGCAGATATGATTCCACGTGTTCTGGCAGAGGAATCGTCGTCAATGGGAAGTTGGGGCCGATGAAATAATTAACACCAGGAAATGAATAGCAAAAATGTGTAGAGCAGCATATTCATTTCCTGGTGAATATCACAACTTGATTAATTAAATAAATTCATCTTTTAAATCATGGTGAATAAAGATAAGAGATCCTAAATAATAATAAAAATAAAAGAAAATTACCATCAATTGGTCGGTGCTTGATTAATCTTCTCCAGGACGACTCCAATTAGCCTGCTAATCAAATCCATCAGTGTGGGAAACATACGATGGATGATCTTCCGAATTCCCACACCACCGAAACCCATCTCAAGAATGATAGTTGTTATAATTTTTTTTTTTTTTTTAAATCGGTAAGATTTGAATTCTAATTGGATCGAATTGATTTGTTTGATTAATTAAAATACATCAAACAAACCATTCATTCGTTACCAGTGATACATACGGTTCCAATGCTGCAGCATCATTATTACGATGATAGAAAAACCTTCCTTTTAATGGGCAATTGCTGAAGAATTCCAGGCGAGGATGCGTCCGGACTGGGGAGCAAGAAACCGACCGACCGGTGAATTTTAGATTTGACTTACTTAAGAAGCTAACCCTCTCGTTAAGCACCTCCCCACCCGTACGTATATAACTCCCACAACCAATTAATAACGTAATTATTATGTTATAAATAATATAACATTATACTAATTAGATTAATTAAGACCATCTTCTTCGAAACCCAGACTTAATTCTCTCTCCGGCCGTCTATATAAAAATGTAGTGGACACACCTAACACCCCACCATCTTTGCGCACACCGGCTGGCCTCTTCCTTCCCTTTACTCTCTCTCTCTCTCTCTCTCTCTCTCTATGCCATCCATGATCATGGGGGAAGAAGCCTGTGACGTTGGCCTTGCTCTCGGCTTGGGTGTGGGAGGAGGAGGAGGAGGAGGAGGAAGAGGAGGAGAAGGCGGTGGTGGTGGAGGGAGGAAGAGGAGGGATGGAGAGAAGAGGAGTAGCCGCGTCCAGCTTGACGTCTTGTTCCCCACCACGGAAAAGGAGCGAGAGGAGAGTGCGGTAAGTGATCGCCCGAATAAAGAGGAAGAAGAAGAAGAAGAAGAAGAAGACGAAGACCATGGCGGTGGTAGTATTGATGGTGGGAATAGGAGAGAAGGGAGTAGGAAAAAGCTTCGTCTCACCAAGGAACAGTTCTCTTTGCTGGAGGAGAGTTTTAGGCAGCACAGTACCCTCAATCCGGTACATATATACACACAAACATAAATATATGTAGAACAACGATGTATATACATCACCGGAAAGTTTGGTTAGAGTTTTACGTGGAGATTAATGAATTGTTTAGCTATGATTATTATGTACATGCGATGGCAGGTGCAGAAGAAGGAGCTGGCAGACAGATTGAAACTAAGGGCCCGGCAAGTCGAGGTCTGGTTCCAAAACAGAAGGGCGAGGTACGTACTTGTGATATGATACCAGTATGTGCGTTGATTATGATCAGTGTTTATTTTTTGGATGATTAATTAGTGTGGAATTAAATCGATCAGGACTAAGCTGAAGAAGACGGAGGTCGACTGCGAGCTGTTGAGGAAGTTCTGCGACAGCCTCAGCAACGAGAACCGGAGGCTGAAGAAGGAACTGCAAGAGCTGAGGACGATGAAGACCACGTCCCCTTTACACGTGATGCGGCTGGCCAAGACGGCGGCCATCGTGATGTGCCCCTCCTGCCAGAGACTGGTCGCCGACGAAACGGTAACCGGCTTTGGGGCTTCTGCTGCTGCTGTTGCTGGTGCTCTGGACGCCAAACTAAGGCCGCCGCCGTACGGCCACCGCACCGCAACGCTCTAGGATTCTCGTGCCTCCGCTGCGCGCGCGCTGTAAATAACAACTGTCACCGGCTTCCGATTAACAGATCGATATGGGTAGTAACGTTCTTTGCCTCAACATCATCCATCTTCCGTTAGAAACATCTTGCTATCGATAGAACTAATTACAGTACAGGGATAAACGAAATGTTTAATGTGCTCTTTCAACAGTACTCACCATTAATATTTTGGATTTCGATCGATTTCATTCTTGCCGTCTCGTGTGGGCTACGAAGGGAAAGAAATCTACTTGTTCATCATTCATCAATCGTGTTGAATGAATTTTCCGTCTCTGGCTTTTAATTAATGCCATATATGTTTCCAAACTTGGTCACAGACGTGACATAGATTAATGAACTACGCTGGCAGATGGAAACGGTGTGGTGTCCTTTTTCTGCAGAACACCAGATTTAAATTAAAAACGCATACTTCCATTTCTCATCAAACAAAATCAACTCAAGTATCTGATCAGCTTAGCAGATTTTGTGGTTTAATTCCATACTTCTATCAATCTCCGATACCCTTATCAATTCAAAAATGAAATCTTACAAGATATACAGGCTTTGCCAGATATATTTCTGAATTATATTAAAAAAAGAAAGCCAGCAAGTCACACACAACTTCTTCACCAATTATGAGGAGAGGAGAAACTGAACTCTCATGCGATCGAGAAATTAGATAAGAATGCTTGCTTGCTTGCTGGCTTGTTTGTTCTACCACTCGTCCTCTAGTGTAGAGTCAAACGTTTTCTTATGTGCGGATCCGGGAAATCGAGGTCATCGAGAAATTAACAGATTCCCGGGGATTCAGAGGTGCCGATGCATTCCCCAATGATCAGGGTACGTAGTCTACTGTGGACCATTGTCCTACAAGGAGACAACATTTCCTGGAAGACGACGACGACAACGACGTGCGAAATTTCCTGGCGAATCTCGAGGCTTGGGTTGGAAGAAATCACCCATTCTTAAGTCCTCGATCCATGTCATCTCCTCCGTCACCATTAATTACTTGGAAAAGTAAAATATAATAAGATGAAGATCACCCTGCAATGACACCAAGTCAACGATCATCATCATTTCTTGCCGTTTAGTACGTTTTCTCACGCCCTTCCTCTCTTTCTTTTTTTTATTGACAGTGCACGCATGCTGCCGTCGCCTGATCATCGACGACTGTAAACCATGGCGATGATAGAGATGACCTCAGTCATTTGGTAGTTGGCTTGCTCCTCCCGTCGTGTTCTATTAAATAATAATAATAGGGGGATGTATATAATGCGCCGGCCGGCCGGCCGGACCGTCGGATTTAATATTTTGATCTTTCCTTTGGTGTACTTTTCGAACCCACAATCGGCCGTTTCCTATCTCCCCCCCCGGTACGTCAAAAGAAATTCCTTTGATCAATGTTAAATGAAGTGGTTGACAAGAAGACGACTTGCGTTGGCGTAATAATTAAAGAAAATGTTACAATTCGGCAGAATACCACCTTTGTAACACATATATATATATATATTTGGCTCTTTTATTATCAGATTTTAAACATGGCATTAGTGAAAAGATTTACATTATATTTTTATATAATCACTAACTCTTTATTCTAGATAACTCCATTTTTTAGAATTTACGTTAATTAGCAAAGTAATGTCATAACCATCTTTTATACCTGAATAAAAAAACATTATTGTAATGTCACAAATGCCAAATGGACAGTGCATCGACACTGTCCGATAAGTCTCGACCCGACTACCAAGGAAGACAGGTCAACGCATAGTAGTGCTTCAACTTCGATTTAATATATTTTCATTAATATTAATAATTTATTCACATCAGTAAATATTTAGTTATAGCATATAAAATAGGAAATACTCTACTTTTATGTCTTTTACTTTTCTAATATATATTCAGAAAATAAATGCTTATGATTTGTTTCATTTGATGTATTTAATTCTTGACTTATTACCAAAAATGATGCAATTGTATCTTCTTTAAGAAGTTTCCAAGAAGACCACTCTGAATGATTAAATGATGATGATAGAGAAGACGTAGTGAGAAAGAAGAAGAAAAATAGACGCTAGACAATTTCAAAGTTACATCGTAAGATGGCTTTAAAAATTCACAAAAGTAAATAATAGTTTCAAAAGCATCTCTCCTACTTGATTTTGTTATATTATGATTATGATAATTAATTATAGGTAATTTTTTTAAGGAATAAAAACACAATATCAAATATAAAGATTTCTATTTGCAAAGTACATAAGATCAGATTTTTCATGAGGTGAACCAAAAGAATATCAAACATATAGCTAAATTCTTTGTTTTCTTTCTAAACTATTAATATAAGACAATGCATGTCTTATTTTTTTTCTACATAATCAGTCATTTCATGTATAACATCATTTTTGATAAAATAAAATAAAATAATCGGGTAGATTTAATCTTGATTAAACACGAGATAGTTGTAGTGTTACTAAAAGTACGTATGATCAAAGTAATACTACAAACTTTATTCTTATTGTCATATAATTCAAAGCCATCTGTTATAACATTAAAGATATTTTCGACTAGTAAGAAATTTTTCTAAATCCAATTAATATTTTTTCTAATTTCCAATTTATATCTATGAAATGAATGGTAATATCAATATAACCAGTTTTAGTCTTATTCTCTAAAAATATAAGTATGAATACTACCTATGACACAATTAATTAATTAATTCTTACTTAATAAGATAAATTGATCAATAATATATTGTCTAGT
This sequence comes from Cymodocea nodosa, assembly GCA_036874045.1. Classification (NCBI taxonomy): domain Eukaryota; kingdom Viridiplantae; phylum Streptophyta; class Magnoliopsida; order Alismatales; family Cymodoceaceae; genus Cymodocea; species Cymodocea nodosa. The sequence goes on along the minus strand of CM072339.1, from coordinate 18,206,691 downwards.
AATATTTTTAATGGCATGTTTCAATTGAGGACAATATATATATGCTTTGTTTTGTAAGTTATATTAATATACTATTAATTTCCACGTTACACATGTAATAAATCATTATAGATAATCAAATGAGATGCAGAAATGTTGCACACAGAAGTCAAAATTTTACGAGGTTGCTTTATGGCTTACACCCATAGGTAGTGATAGGTTAGGGTTTCATTGTATATGTTGATTAGTTAGGGCATCCACTACATAAATACCCTCCTAAAATAAGGAAAATTTTGTTTCGGTGCACAAGGAGAAGAGCCTTTACAAGGAAAATTTGGCATGAAGGTGTTGTGGTAGGGGTGTGAGGAGTGAGGCCATTGTAGAGATGATGAGCATTAGTGTAGTTGTCACCTCTCCTTCCTTGTGGTGGTTAGGACTCAGAGAAGATGGAAAAGAGAGAAAGGGAATCACTAACATGACTTGATAGCAATTTTTAGATTAAAAAAACTAGATTTTATTAAAGACTATTGTAAATTTAAGAATTATTTATCCAGTACAATTAATGTAAGATAACGTGTTTTATGGATATATTTGATGAAACAATAATGAATCAGGGTAGCATGGAAGAAATTATGTTGAGTTAAATTTCTTTGTTTGTTTCCCTTTCAATACAAAGGCGTGAGCAATGTATATATAATATTAATGGTCAGTGTTGGCGTTCCGGCCTCTTGGTTTGTTTTAGTAGAAGATTTGCATATATGAGCTCATTCCAAGTATCTGGAACCCCAGGGAGGCACCAGTGGCTGCAATCCTGCTTCCTTTTGGAGACCCTTCGCCGATCTGTTCGAACTTTCCCATAAATTGATGGGTGCCCATCCTTTCTGAAGTTGGTCAACTTCGTCACGTTCAGAAGAATCACAGGAAATTTCATGTCTTGGATGACTTCCTCAACTATCCTCATTTTCAAGGGATAGTTGTTGAGGAGCTTTCCTCTTAAGATCGGCTCTTTCTCCCCATGGCACGTTCCACCAGAGTCCCAGTCTCCACCTCTGATCAAACCAACATAAAAATAGATCAACTGCAAGAAACATGAGATGCCCCAAGGTTCTAGATTTGATTTCATTTCACCTGAAGTGAGCAGTTGAATACCCACGGTAAAAGACCATGGTTTTACTGCATTTCATGTTGGCATCGATCCACTTTCCCCAGGTTCTAATGGCTCTCCTGAAAGCCTCCATGGCATCAAATTTGGGGTAGATCACACCTCCTTCTTGATAGTAATCCTTCCTGATCAATCATTCGTTAGTTTGGTGAAGGAACCTACAGCTTTCAAGTGATGGTATAATACATGTAATCAGAAAAAAAAGAAAAATAACAATGTTCATGATCATATTGTTAAAAAATCTAGCATCTTAATTGTACTGGGAACCAAGAAAACTTACCCCTTGGCAGTTTTTCCTTGTGCCCACCAGTGACCGGTATTGAAGATCAGTATGTTGGAACGTTTCCATCTTGGCGAACTTTTGGCGATCCGATCTATCATAAGTGTTGGTCTGCTCTTCCGGTGTGCATTCAAGTATGTTCCTTCCTTCACGAGAAAATGAGAGCGACAAAATTCTACAGTGCAATCATAGTCCTGTTCAACAAGTAAGATTTCACACTGCAACTTTACAATCTGTATTTTTCTGAACAATTCAAATCTGTGAACAATACTTAATGTTTGCTTGACTATCTATTATCATATGAAATTGTTAACAGTCAATCGATAGGTTCCAACATGTACTAATAGTAAATCAGCATAGCTAGGGATGAATGGAAGGATGCACCATATTGTAAAGAACCAGATCAATATTTGGGCTCACCACAAATTTAAAGATAAAATAGCCCCGCCCCTTGGTTATCCTATATCCCCTTGTTTCATACATTCGGCTTTTATTAGGTAAAGCTTCACGTAGGAGGCACAACATTGATTCGAACTGGTTCCTATTCATGGAATCTCCAACGAACATGAGCCTTCTACCCCTTATTCTCTCCAAAAAATCTGTAGCATTAAACCTTCAAAACAAGCAACAGGGCAAGGATACCATGAAAAAGATGAACGAACAGAATAAGCCAGAAACAGGAATCAACTAAAATATGGCTGACTTAAAAGGATGGCACGCAATGACAATGAGCTAACTAAACATTAGAATTACATCATTATATTTATAACTTATTCATGACGGAAAGAAGTGCACTAGAGCATAAAGAGATCCACCATGTGAATCTGGTTAATGATGGCAGAGTAGAGATGGTTCATGCCTATTTGAGATTCAAATCACTGATGAACAAGTAATGTGGTCCAAAACTAATACATCCATTCCTTTTTTCCCACAAATCCTATATAGCTTTTGTTTTGGCAACTAATTGTTGTCTGATTGTCTCATTCCCCACAAAAAGTGACGCTTAACACAAAACAGATTCTGATCTACTGCTCAGTGAATATGATGGTCTTTCAACAAGCCAAGTTTCCTCTACTGCTCAGTGAATATGATGGTCTTTCAACATGCCAAGTTTCCTTCTCTTTCTGATCAATCTCATAGTTAAATCCGGGAATCACACTACTAGATTTGGATACCAACAGTGGATAGTTGCACGATTGATCTTTCCATCTTTATTATAAAGAAATCTATGAAAGAAAACTGTGGTTCGACCCAAAAACATTTCCATTGTCAAAAAAGCTAACTGTATTCGGATGCAAAGACTGAACTATTTGCGCTTATGAAATTCTTCAACATAGGAACTAACAACGAATGCTTGCATTCGCCACCCCTGATAAATTTTTATGGGATTATAGAAAAAATATCATCGTCAATATATATCGATGAGAAGGACAGCAACAACAACAACAGCAAAGCACAGATGGGGTAGGCTGCAGGCTCCTTTGGATCTTCAACATACCTAGGCAAATCGCAGCCATGGGGCTTCCATCTCCATTTCAGGTACTCATTGTCCTTCCTTCCGTTCTCCTGGCATGTGTAGGCGTCGTCTACGTAAGGGCAAGACCCAGGCGAATAAAGAGGATACCTCCCATCCTCGTCTCTCACCCAACTCCCATCGTAGAGATCACACCTCTCATCCATCGGCCCGGTCTCAATGGGATCGCGCCCAGGTGAACCGATCAGCGAAGGATTGGGTTTTGCCATGAGGGTCGTCTTGTTGTTGCCGGTCCCATCGAATCCGGAAACGTTCCGGAGCTCCACGGGCGCCCCCCAGAAAAGGGAGTGGTTCGAGGGGAGAGTAGACGCGGGGGTCAGAGGGAGGTTGGTGTAGAAGGAGGTGGCGGGTTCCAGCGACCGCTTGCTGAATACAAGGACGCCGACGAGGATGAGGAGGAACAGAAACCCAAAGGCGAAGGCCAGGTGGTTGTCCTTCTTCTTCCTTAGCTGCTGCTGCTGCTGCGGCGGCTGATGTCGTCGCTGGTGATCGTGAGGAGGCGGCATTTGGAGGATTCGGGCCATTTGGCTCTGTGCCTCTGAAGAAGGAGGGCGGCCGGCCACTGGGTCTCGGGGGAACGCCGATCATGGACCGAGACGACGACGTAATTCGAGTAGATTCGCTGATCGTCGGATCACGTTGAGTAGTCAATTTTTTATTTTTTTTCTGCCTGTGTTGTAATACAAAAGGTGGTGGGCATGTGGCTTCTTCTGCCAACTTGTTTCCCGGCTCACCGTCAAAGACTGAAATGTCAACATCTTTAATTTGATTCTTACAAAAAAAAAAGGAAAAAAAAACTCGTATTTTTTACTTACTTATTATTAAAAAATTCACAGCTCATCAAAAAATTTATATGTACTTATATATCAGTTCATATTTTATCACAAGTACTTACTATAATATATTATTTGATAAAGTTAGACATAATTTATAGAAACAACGATGCCATTAAGGTAAATAGCAATAACATGATTTGAAGGGTGTAGAATGACGTATTGAAAATAAATTTAGTATCAGTTTTAGGCATCATAGTTAACAATATTGTGAATGTGTATATTGACGTTTTTCTCCTTATATATTATAAAAAATTTGATTTTTAAAATATACTTCCTATTAATTTATCAAATATAATTGGTAAGAATATTAAAGTAAAATAGAGAATTTTTTTAAAGACATGCAAGTAATTATTAATTTTATATGACATACAAGTAATTATAAAGTTTTTTTTGATGACATGTAAGTAAAATATCAAAAAAAAATGGAATATCAAAAATTTTTGCTTGAACCTCTCAAAAAGTATTAACTTATTGTTATGTTATTTGTTTTATTTATATATCATTGAAAATATGATTTTTCAATGATATGTAAATAATAAAAGTGATGTACAAGTTATTTTACTTTTTTCATGACATGCAAGAGAATATTTTTATACTTAACTTACAAAAATAAACTTCTTTACATGCCATGGAATAATGTGTGTTATTCTTTAAAGAAAATACAATATGATTGTTTGTCTATGTTAGTCATCTATAACAACAGAAATACTAGCAATCTTCCTGAAATTTGAATAATAGAGAATGCTAAAAATACTACAATCCTCTAAAAAATATTGTATTTCTTGTTTCCAATTTTACCATTCTTATAATGGAGAAGAACCCCACTCTACTGCTTTCATTGTATAAAAAGGGTGTGTTGGTTAAGAAAAACTCTCAACATAACAACACTCAACAAGAAAAAGGAGTAAAGTGCTTTAAATAAATGCACCCTATGTGTGCCAATTCCCATCAACTTCTTGAATATTTGGGAATGAGCAAGGACTGCATGCTAGATGTGAATGAATACAAGAGGTGGTAAAAATAAGGTTTGCAACATATATCCTATATATTATTTGCGAGTCATCTTCTGGTTGGTATAATGGAACTGACCTTATGAGATTTGTGTGAAAAATCCCCTTTACCTGTCCATGTTGGAGTGTCGAAGTGTTTTATTATCATGCCACAAATCTTACTCATTCTAACATACCCTGTAGCAAAACTCTCAGCCTTAATTCCATGCACCGGAGTTAATTGTAGGATCATATTACACAAACATTTCCTTAGTAGAAATGTAGTTCGCTGATCAAGAATTTTGACAGTAAAATTGTTGGTCTTTCTCTATTTAAACGCAGCTAAAAACATAAAGTTATGGAATAAAAATACCAAAATTGTGGTATTAAAATTATTTTAAATTTCTAAACAAAGGTCTTCATTTGTCTTGAACACGCATAAAATTCAAGTTCAATTTGCGAGAATGGATTAAGGAAATTACAAATTTGACCACATCAAAATTAAAATTTTAAAAAAAAAGACAGCTAACTCTACCTCAATATTTTCTTTTTTGTAAAATAGAATATGACAGACATTAAGTCAAAATGGAGATGGGACGTTACGCCGACCTCAAAATTATTTGGTAAATCAAGTATCAATTTAATACAGTTTAGACTAAATTTAAGTTATGAAAATTTTTTGAAAAGGAATTTAGGTCATTTAATTTAACAAATCAATTACAACTGCTAAAAATAATTTACAAGTATACCTTAATGGTAAAAATTTCTCCTCCACGTACAAGTCTTTAGACTTGTACGCGTAGTTAATTTTTTAATATTATTATAAATAAAAACTGCTAAAAGTAATTTTAACTTAATTTTATCGGACTGGGGAGATTTGCAAAGCGTGTTGGACACGTGTTTTTTGTGTTTTTGCTCCAACGCAAATCTAAAATTTCAATCGAGGCCTCTCCGTAACACACGTGTTGGCCACGCGTCTCTCGGTTTTGAAACGGTGGCAACACAGAGAGAGATAGATAGATAGAGAGAGAGAGAGAGAGCTGAGAGCGCCGTCTAGACCTCGACCGGCCGGTGGCTTCCATTTCATTCACCAGAAGCATGAGGTCCTCATTAACCATGGAAGCTCTTCTCCTGATCATGGTGGCAACTGCTCACGCCGGAAACCTTGGCCGTCACTTCGACATAACGTGGGGCGGCGGCCGTGGAAGGATGCTGAACAACGGCGACATCCTCACCCTGTCTCTGGACAAGACCTCCGGTTCTGGATTCGCGTCCAAGAAAAGGTACCTGTTCGGAAACATCGACATGGAGATCAAGCTCGTCCCCGGCGACTCCGCCGGCACCGTCACTTCCTACTACGTAATCAATCAATTAAGCAGAAATTATCCTTGATTCCACGGTTTAATTAAGCTATAGGTACGTAAGATTGATTGGTGTTTGGGTGGTATCAATGGCACGCGATCGACAACCAACAGTTGGCGTCAGGGGGAGCGGCCAACGACGAGATCGACTACGAGTTCTTGGGAAACGTCAGCGCAGAACCTTACACGATCCACACAAACGTGTACACTCGAGGGAAGGGCGACAGGGAGCAGCAGTTCCGTGCTTGGTTTGATCCCACCAAGGACTTCCACACCTACTCCATCCTCTGGAACCCTCACCATATCATGTAATAAGCAAGCAATGAAGCAAACCAATCAACCAACCAACCTCTTGTTATCATTATAGAGCAGCAGCCTTTCTGATCCAACGGTGTGGATTGCAGCTTCTCAGTGGATGGAACGCCCATCAGAGACTTCAAGAACCATGAAGCGCAAGGCATGCCGTTCCCGTCGAAGCAGCCCATGCGACTCTACTCCAGCATATGGAACGCCGACGACTGGGCCACCAGAGGCGGACTGGTGAAGACGGACTGGAGCCGAGCGCCGTTCACCGCCACGTACAGGAACTTCAGGGCCAAGGCGTGCGTCTGGTCGGATGGAACCCGCACCTTCAGATGCCATACCGGGAGGAGGTCCGGTGGTTCCGGCGTTGGGTGGTTGAATAATCAAGAGCTGGATCTTGGCAAAAGGCGGAGGCTTAAGTGGGTTCGGGAAAATTACATGATCTATGACTACTGCAAAGATAGGAGGAGATTTCCCCGGCCGCCTCCCGAATGCTCCCTGTCTTCTTAGCGGTGTTGTTGTTGTTGTCCACTGCCACAACCATCAACCAGAGAACAACGATCAAAGAAATGAAATGATGTAGAAATTACCAGTGTTGAAATAAATCACGCATGCATCAACAGGGAGGCATCGATAGCAGTGATCTTTGCGGCATCATGGTCGTCCTCCTCCTCCCCCATCCGACCTCCAGCTCGCCCTACTCCATCCTTCTCAATCTTCATCAACCTCAGATAAAATTGGGAGAGAACGTATACTTCAGGGTCCACACGGACACATTAATCGCCATCGTAATATTATCTCGTCGGAAGAAAAAGTCTCAGATCAGTATCTAAATTCTAAAAAGTCTCGTTCTTATATTGAAAACAGTAGCCAATCGAGGTAATTTGCGTGTGTATAAGATTTGTTCATGAAAATTTCTAAGGATGTGTCCTACCGCGCATGACTTAGGCGACTTTTCAGACATTATACAATATTGGACTGTATTTTGACTTTAGCCTTCAATTTAGTTGACTCAAGGTCCGTTTAATTGTTCTCATGCCTTCTCTTCTCTATTCTAGTATTGTTGATACCAACGTCGTTGAAACTAAAATAGAAATTAAACTACAAGATCACTGGTTTTGTTTCAATGGAGGTTTTAACTGGTTCAATCGGTGATGGCATAATTATATATATATTAATTAGTACAAGACCAACCCGGTCAATTTTTAACATTTCATAAATAATTTAAATCATCCATAAATATATTATAGCTTCCTTAAGAAATCAAGCATAATAATTATTATTTCTCTTTCATAAATTATCACCCAATGAATTAGAATAAAATACTTAATACCTGAAATAAAAAATAATGCGTACTAACCTATATATGCACCTTGAAACATGGGGAATAATCAGATCCTGAACTTTTTTGAAAGGAGCACATTTTTAAATGATAAAAAAATTGAATCTTTAATTTTATTTTGAGCCATTAACTTTGTTTTCCTAGTTTTAAACCTTTACATTTTAGTAATTTACTTAGGAATATTTTTCACAAGCTTTTTTTTTTTTAAAAAAAAAGAATTTATATCAAGTGAACTGAATCGTCGATTTAGTTCAATTGGTTTTTCCCAGTACGAATCAATTCAAGCCACAGTCCAGGTTATAATCAACACGAAGAATCCGATTTTCCAATAAGTTTTGGTTTAATTTGGTTGAATCGGTTGGCTTTTAAGATAGTGGTTGACACTCTCGTACCTCTCATTGAGGTTTCTATACATGCCTTTAGCTTTACTCTCTTGTACAAACTTCTTTCATTTTCACATCATTTGAACAGAAGAGTAGAAAATCTCACAAAATTCACGTTCGTGCGTTATCAATCAACAACGCATAGCAAAATGTGCTTGAGTGAGTTAAATATGAGCGTCATTAAAATTTGACGATAAGAACATAAACTTAAACATATCATGAAGTAAATCACATGGTGTTTTGAATTGTTAATCATCAAAGTAATCCATAAATGACGATTAGAAACACTAGTAATAATTAGAGTCTAGGATCTAGAATCCACATATATGTATGGAATTGAAAATGCATGATTATATTCACCCACTTCCTATCTTTTGATCAAAATAGTTTGATTCAATGACTTTTATCCTAACAAATATAACCTATACATCATATATCATAGAATATCAAATAAAGAATAAAAATACACGAAGTAATTTATTGATCTTGTGAGTGATCTATGCAACACAAATCTGATCCGTGTAAACATAACATCAAGCATAAAGAGGAAGAGAGAAACACAATAATGGTACCCTAACTTTATGTTGACCTTAGGGTGAAGACCTAAGTGAACGTAAGAATGCCATGAGAAATGAAGAAAAAAAGAGAAAGTGAAAAGAAAGGAGGAAAAAGGAAATGCACAAGACAACACAAAAGGAGACATTAATTTTGTTGAATGAAGCTAAAACTTCAAGAATAAAAGGCTTCAAAGGAAGCCTAATTAACAAGGAAGAGGAAGAAGGTAAGTTCACAACCCAAGCCTTGTTTCTCCAAAAGCTCCCCTTCCATTACATTATATTGCATGATATGTATTTAAGGATATCAAAGATTACTCTAGAAATCAAACAAAATAACAGAAATTTATAACTCGATCTTCCCACAAGATTTTGATAAGATAGTTTAACTCGTGCCTCCTAGGTACCCCATTACACTTGGGTATCTCCAATGCACCCATACTATTGGGAAATCTAGAATTCTCTTGATTTGATACATATTATATTCTAATGCAAAACTGGGGTCTATAATTATCACTTGACTTTTTTATGATAAAGTGATGTTAATAATCTTTCTTTCTTATCTGAATTCCAAATTTTTGGGTCTTCTTTTCTTTTCCACTTACCTAAATGTAATGATAGTTTTTATATTTTTTTAAGTGGAAGCTGTCGTTGCTCTTCACCAATTAACTAAGCTATTTCAATTGTTTTTTTCCGCTTATTTAAGTCAAACATGTAAAAATAGTTAAAAGACACCTCAAGAGGCATCATTTCCCTAATGAAAGGATAAATATGATGATAAAATATACAGAAATGATATAATAATCATAGAGTTAGCTAAATCACGAACAAAGATAGATGTTGGACCCTCAAAAGTTGGAGTTAATTCAAATCTGGTCTGCCAGTTTTTTCTTCTTCATTTTTTCATTCTTATTCTTCTTTTGTGCGTTATCCCAGTTATTGTTCAAGTCTAGTGTCATGATTGTTCTTCGTTAAATGGGTGAGAGTAACGCACGTGGGTTGAGTGATTATAAATAGTATGTCCTATTAATGTTGTATGTACGGAGAAACATTTGGAAAGAGAGTAATGGGATTTAGTGTTTATGATTTAGTAATTTGCGGAAACAAAGAAAAAATGCCTAACCCACATAATCAGGAAAGCAAGAAATCGCAAAGAGAGGTACACCTACTTTCCTATGCATTATTCAACCCCCAACCACTCCCATAGCAAATGCACTCAAGAATTGCCGTCCACCTGGCAATCAGACAAGACAGTGACGATTGTCCAAAGATTGTGACACTCCAGCATCATAGAGAATAGAACGCTTGATAGAGAAGCCTAAAAATTTTGAGGTAATTAGTTTTGCCATTACCACCGGAAGCACAAGTTTTGCTGTACTATAACCTTCTAAAATGGGCAAAACCCAATAAAATCAACCATGGAGCGCACAGCCCCATTGGACTCATTTACTTCTTCAGAGTTTGATTATCCAGTTGTCATCATCATCCCTTTGAGTGAACAATGAAGAACACAATCACAAATGACATAATAGAATTGCCAGAACCCTGCCTACCGTCCCTGACGTTAGTTGTCGTGGCTCTCTTAGAACCGCATCGGATATTTTATTGAAGATATGACCAGAAGAAGTTCGGTGATGCAGAATGATGGAGAGATTTAATCTTCCGGGTAAACAAGTATCATGAAACTAACAATATGAGACGAAATTATGTCAATCCATTAAAACTATTCAAGAAACAGAATCCAATGTCCTGCCTGGCATAATGTTGTCCCCTGTACCAAACATCCCATCATAATTACCTGATCATACAGATCTAAAGAACCAATAATGTAACCAAAATCCTCATATGACCATATGACATAAGTTCTCTGATTACATGCTCCCACCCAATAATTAATTAATTAAGTGCATGCAACTTTAATCACTTTACTAGACACAAAGCCTTTTCCACATTAAAGCAAGAAACCACAAGCTGTAAGATGAAAAAGAAAACCACTGCAGCAGCATGCTTTATCTAGTGTCCTTGCATTTAACTAGGATGACCAAACAGATGCATGCAGAAGGGCCCATGGTCCATTCAAACAGAAAATTTGAAGCTGTTTCCAGTCTGTCACACTGGCCATGATGGACAAAACAATACAATCATTTATCATCGTTCATAAAAATCTAAGGGAAGGCACGAGAAAACACTGATGTTCTTAATGGCCATACATCATCGGCGCTCCTCCATCTGTTGCCAACTCATGGTAGATACGAAGCATACTTGACCCATCTACTCCCATTCCTTTCATCCAAACATTTTGCTACCCTTCGAGCCTATAAATTCTTAAACAATCCTCAACTCTAGTCACACTCGCAAGTTGCATTCACAACTCAAGAATCACATCCTTAGTGAGCTATGGCATTTCACAAATCCAGTTTGTTGTCCTTGGCCTCTCTAGCTGCTATGTCCTTTATTGCCATCACCTCCGCTGGAAACTTCTACCAAGAGTTTGATATCACTTGGGGTGATGGCCGTGGCAAAATCCTCAACAATGGCCACCTTCTGACGCTGTCTCTTGACAAAGCCTCTGGCTCTGGTTTCCAATCCAAGAATGAGTACCTCTTTGGGAAGATTGATATGCAACTCAAGCTCGTTCCCGGCAACTCTGCTGGCACTGTCACTGCATACTATGTAAGCTTCTTATCCAAAGAAACCTAAAGTAAGAAAACCAATGTATATATCATTCAAAATGCTCAACGTCTCTTGTTTGTGATCCTTTGCTCAACAGCTATCTTCACAAGGTCCAACCCATGATGAGATTGATTTTGAGTTCCTGGGAAACTTGAGTGGAGATCCCTATACACTTCACACCAACGTCTTCTCACAAGGGAAAGGTAACAGAGAACAGCAATTCAAACTATGGTTTGATCCCACCGTGGACTTCCACACTTACTCCATTCTCTGGAATCCACAGCATATAATGTATTTCCTATTCTCCTCTTCTCAATTACTTGTGGTATTAGATTATTGAAACACCATAACTTATGTTATCCTATGTACAATTCAGATTTTATGTAGACAATACACCAATTAGAGATTTCAGGAACAATGAAGCAAAGGGTGTACCCTTCCCAAAGAGCCAACCAATGAGGATCTACTCTAGCATCTGGAATGCAGATGATTGGGCCACAAGAGGTGGGCTCATCAAGACGGATTGGACAAAAGCTCCCTTCAGGTCTTCCTACCGGAATTTCAATGCTGATGCTTGTGTCCAATCATCTGGCACGTTGAAGTGCACATCCAAAGGTTCCCCTTCCCCAAGCAGCTGGTGGTCGAATGAGGAACTTGATTCCACAAGCCAACAGAGGATGAGATGGGTGCAGAAGAACTTCATGATCTACAATTACTGCACTGACATGAAACGATTCCCCCAGGGCCTGCCTCAAGAGTGTTCCATAGCTTAGGCATCTAAAGCCAGAAAGAAATGATTCATATAAATGCAAAAAAAAAATTGCTTGTATTATTTTATAATATTTAATCAAAAGAGTTTTAAACAGAGATGTTTGGCATTGTAGTTAATGAAAAAGATCCAGTAACTAGACGATCTTATCCCAGTTTAACTAGCATAACTGCACCTAAGAAATTTTTTTTTTTGAAATGGTTGATTTTGTTGGGCATTGAACCATAATTACTTTCCCTATGAAATACTTATGAAATGATGAAAGACTACCCATGTAAACCACTGGTAGTCCTAAGAAATAAATTTATAAAAGATATTAAGACATAATCTCAATTTCACAAAGTAGAGAATGTTTATAAAATATCAAAGGACAAACTGAACTTGTCAGAATCCAGGATGTGTATATCACTTTCAGCCTTTGAAATGAAAAGCAATCACAACATCAAATATGAATACTCAAGTTGAAGCAGTTTACAACTTTGAGAGATATGTGCTGAAACTAGGAATACATTCGAATAATTATCAGAGAAAAATAACAGCATTGTGAACCAATGTTTTAGTACACAAATTTTTGCAAATGGTTTGAAGAATAGATTTTAAAGAATATGAGCATTCGTATAACAGTAAAGTTGCTCCATTGTCACCTAGATATCACAAGTTTGAATTGAAGAAGACAACCACTCCATTCATGACAGTTGTGTACAATTAGACCTTCCCCAACCTCGCATTGGTAGGAGCCTTATAATATTTAGTTTGAATAATAGATTATAAGAATTGTGCACTAACACGGTAATATATCACAAACCAGAAAATTTGAAAGATAATCATAAATATTAAATTAGACAATCTGCTGAGAAACAAAATATGGCACAAAACACTAGAAAATATTCAAGCAAAAACAAAGCAAGCATACAGAAATATTGTGTAACTGATAATAAATATTTGAGCACAATTATTTCTGGAATAAATAGAGTTCCATCAACAATATAGGATTTAGAATATTTATGTCAGATATACCTAAGGGATGATTGCATTCCAATTCCAGTTAAAATGAAAATTTTCAAATAAAGTTACAACAGCTACCCATTTAATTTCCTTGGATAAACTTACAATTGTACTGGTTACACACAGAAAACAAGCTGGAGTACTCTTGTAAAGAGGAGCTAGTGTTCTATGTATATTGCTACCATAAAAGAATACCAACAGCTAAATTTGATTTCATAAACACTGAAACCATTAAAAAAATTAAGGAAAAAAGTTAATGATTACTAAAAGAAATCACAACAGGACACCAAAATCATACTCTCCTATTGACATGTTTCACCAGAAGAAATTCATCATGAGTGACATAAGGAGTGATTAGAAAGTAGACCATGCTGTACCAGCATTGAGATCTTGGTAGAACTTGAATTTGAAACAAACTGTGATCTTACACCCGTGTGTTGAGAACCAACCAAGGTGCACCAGCATAGAAATCTTGGTAGAATTTGAATTTGACATATATTATGACGTTACTCTTGTGTGGTGAGAGCTGAATGCAACACATCTTCAAGGTACTTCTCTGCTGCTGCATATTGTCTCTTTTTCTCCTCAATTGCTAATGCTGCAAGTGCTTTATCCTGCAAAATGAAAAAGAAATACCAAAAATGAATAAAATCCTAAGGAAAGTAATGCAAAATTGAACACATTAATAAAAAATACAGGAGGCAAATCTTGATAGCTCCTCAATGTATCCAATATTGGCTTTGTTTTCTTCTCCAAATCCTTCTTGTGCTCAGCCATTTCCATCAATACACCATGATTGATCTCTGGGGTGTAGCCCACACGGTCTAGTAATGTCTGTTCACCACATAGACATAACAATACATTATGTTGTCATCAGAACAGGAATAACAGTAAATTACATTGCAAAATTGCATTAGCATGTTAACAGCATACAGATAGGGTACGATATGTAAGGATAAAACCACCCATTTAAAAGAAAATAAAATACAGGCTGAACATATCAATGCCTTAGGTAATCCAATTTTAGATAATCCAACTTGCTATTCTCGAGAAAAAACCAACAGTAAAATAATTTGACAGGTTTTTTCTTTTCTACTTATGTTTAATAACCTGGTTTCTGAATCTTCATAATTATATGTAAAAACATGAGTCAGTTGGACCAGTAAAACCAACATATTTCTGTTAATCCTAACTACATGGCATAATAAAATATTAATAAAACAAATATGGATAATTAACACAATAACTAAAGATAGCAATGTAGGCGGCACTTTAGCATGATAAGAGATCTGAAACAGTGATATAGATGAAGACATAAATACCAAAAAGATAGCCTACACACCTTGTAATTGGAGTGTTGTAGAATGTACTGCCTTTCTTTAGATTCCATGATAGCCAAATTTGTTTCCCATTGTTGCATGAGAGCTTCGTGAGCAGGAACTTCATTTTCGAATTTCGCAAGAGTTCTGAACATAAAAGTTATAACAAAATTTTTTTGAATTAAAATCAATTTCTGCAAGAACGTAAGTAGACGATTGTAATAAATTTCTGTAAATTTCAGCTCGCCGATAAACTTCTGTAATTTTGAGATCCGTGATGGTTGCATTACTCGGTTGATAAATTCTTACTTCCTCAAGTCATTGAGCTTTGCAATGGCCTTCCGAGTGTACTCCAGCAGTGCCTTCGACTCCTTGAGCAACTTCGTTCTCTTCTCCTCCACATCCTCCTTCCTCAACATCAGGTCCCCAATTGCCACCACAAAACTAAATTGCACAAAAAAGGAACAATTTTTATAACAAAAAACTCTCACTGAAGAAAACACAATCCCAACAAACCATAGAAAAGATGAATGAATCCTACCTACTCATCTCAGTATCCCTAATATTCAGAAGATTGGCGACACTCGCGATCACCTGAGCATAACTATTGGCTCTCGGCGACAATCTCTCCTGCGACAACCCCACGCTCTCCAAGATCTCCCGAATCCTCACGGCTGCAGCATCCAACACAACATCACATAAAAGGAACCACCTTTTTTTTTTACTCTAGAAGGGTGGAAGAACCATTCTGAAATGCTAGACCTTGGGAACGATACTCGGATGTCTTGAGACGGAGATCGGAAGCGACTATGGTGGCGGCGCGTGTCCTCGCCTGAGAAAGGGACGCAATAGCATGGAGATGCGCCACACTTCGCTGGGTGTACTCGAACTCTGGCACATCCCTCCCCACGGACTCAAATTGGGAAGACAGCCACGCCTTCACCTCCGCAACCTTGGACGCGTCCGATCCACCGCCTCCACCCCCACCAGCACCGCTGACGACGGACCCTATGGTGTCGGGCGTCGCCGGAGAGGAATCGACGGCGGAGAGTAGATCCCCCATGGACTCCATCATGTGGCCGTTGGGGAAGGGGCGCTGGAGGTTTGAAACCCGATCGTTATAACTAAGATCCGATAATTCTTTACAAAAAATCCGATAATAATGTGGGTTCCGGATCATGGGAATCCGATTAGTTTATAGCAATTGAGCTTGACAACCTAAATGTAATTGAAAGAGTAAATTAATTCAAGTTCACCACAATGAGAGGCAAATTCCTTGTTGATTCTCTTGCTATTGCCAATGGCCCATTTTCTAAGGATGAGCTGAAACATTTTATTCTGGAAGGCCTTGGACCAGAATATGATTCCTCAATTCTCCAAACCATGCATGATCACTTGAAGAATGAAAACCCACATTAATGTTTAATACATATCATCTAATCAGGAAATGACTAAACAAGACTCTCTACATTGAAGTTCGACCTTCTAGTGGCAAATCTCCAGGCCATATTGCTCATCTTAGAGATGCTCTTCTTGTGCCATAGATTCCTAAAATCTTACTCTTATTGCATCATTTTTGTCGTGATAATTCAAGTTTGATGATGATGCTTAATTTTGTCATCAAGGATCGATGTATGAATTAGGCGCTTCGTCAAGGGCTAACAAACTAAGGTTACATTTGCCAATGCTAGAACCAACTCCTTTCACTGTTTGATGCACCTCAAGGAGCTCCGCGCGAAAAATGTTGCAGCAATACACAATGGAAGGCAGGGAGCCTTGGATTTTCTTACTATTCATGCAAGGCATTTTTGGGGAGCGATCTTTCAAAGGCACCATGCAAGAGTTGTGTTGTGATTTCTTATCCATTCCGCTTGTTGCATCCTATATGTAACCAAGAAGTAGGATTTTCAATATGAGATATAAGAACATATTTTTTGTGTGATACCTGTCCTTGGTATTACGTAAATTTCCTCTCTCTCTCTCTCTCTCTTTTCTTTCTATTCTCTATAATCTTAATAATTAAAACTTAATCTATCGTAAGAATTTAAAGTAATTGTTTGTGCATTTAAAATTAGTTGAAAATGAATTTGAACTTCAGATTAAAGTGTTTGTGTACATAAAACTCTTGAATTTGATTTCTAACCAATTCTAAGTATATATATCCAATCTGCTTTAAGTTGCAACGAAACCCCTTTAAAATATAATTCCCTTAGCAACGAAACCCTCTCACAAAACATTCTAAATGCTCAAACCTTCCACACCTTCCTCCCTACATGCGAAGCCCTTCTTTGTTGAAATCATTTTTGCATCTCATGTTTGTAAGGCTTGATGTCAAAATCTCACCTCACCTTGCATTGCATTGCATTGTTTTTATTAGGTGATATGTTTGCATTGCTTCTGTATCTTACATTTCTTTTCCCTTCTTGTAAATAGATTTGGATTCTTTGTCTACCCGAGTCTGCTCCAATATATATGTACATATAAATTAAGGTGTTTGTAGGAGTCAACCTCATCAAAAAGATTTTGGTCATTTTCCTCTTCTTCTAGGGTTTCATCTTGAGAAGACTATACCATAGCTATCGTTCAAAATATTTTGGGAAGATTTCATGCACATGGTATTAAAGCAAGAGAATCAATTCACTGCTTCTGTGTTAATATTCTTTTGATGAGAAGACTATACCACAGTTCTTATTACTTCAAATCCATGGCTACACTTCTTGTCTCACCATTAAATTATTTTTTCATCATTCTTGGCCAGTTTTCCCTTTTTATTTGGGAAATATTATTAGATTGTTTAGAATCAATATATATTGTTTGTCATCATTGTTCCTATTAGAAAATTTTCAATCCATTTGATCTGCTGCATCAGTGACATATATTAGTCAATCTTTTTCTATTTTCTTGATTTTTTTTTTTTGATCCGCATGGAAAAGGAGAGTGAAGTAACATCATCACAAGAAAACATTGATGAAATAAATGCTAATCCATATTTTATGAACTGTATCAATAATCCAGGAAATCTTCTTATGACAAAGAAATTAAATGGAGATAACAAATGTCACATGGAGTAGATTTATGAGAAAAGCTTTAAATGTAAAAAATAAAATTGGATTTATAGATGGATCTATTCGACAGCCTTCCCTAAGAGTAAGTCTAAAATTACATCACCAATGGACTCGATGTAATGATATGGTTGTCTCATGGATAACTAATGCTTTAAAACAAGATGCTGTTGATAGCTTAGCATATCTAAATCATGCTAAAGATATCTAGGACGATTTGGTAAATCATTTTACACAAAGCCATGCACCAAGAATTTATCATTTGCATCAGTCTTTGGCTAGATTTGTTCAGGAACAAAATAGTGTAACCAACTTTAAACATTTTAATTTGCTACGTACACCTCTTTGTTGCAAGTGTAATCCTTTTGATCACGTTGAGGAAGATTGCTCATTTTACATGTTAAATAATGAATATAATCAACTTCCTTCAAGCGACCCATTTGAACTTATGAGTACATGAGTGAGTGTTACTCCTGTACCATGGACGGTGGGTTTAAATCTCAACAGGAATATAGTAATAATGGTGTTAAGATTGAATAAATAAATACTCAAGAATCACCTTTCTTTTCTTTCGTTAATTTGGTCTCGCTTTGTCTTCGATGTTTCCGCTCGCCCAGCTCCCTTCTCGCTTCCACAGCTTCCGATGCGTTCATTATGTACCCTACGAGCAGCAGTTTGCTTCCTGGAGAGGGTGGACTCAATTCCATGCCATTCTATCCAATTTTTTAAGTGTGTAAAAAAGGATCCGTACTTGAAAAAAAAAAAATATAAAAGAAAAATAAGAAAAACGTAGAAAATGATGAAAAAATAATTATTATTATTTTCAATTTTATTTTGTGTAATTGATAAAAATCGAATTTTGAATATTTACGTACTTAACGAAAAAAATGAAAATAAAAATTTTATACTTGCAAGTAAATTTTATACTTGCTTTTTTCCAAAATTTTGGAACTCCCCTTGAATCATGACACTTTACAAATATAGAATTAAACACATATTCATCATTAAATAGAATATATATCACTCTCTAAGAAGTTTAAAATCATAATATCAAAGTTCAAATATCATGAATTATTCATATATGTTATTTGAACACAAAAATTTTCCTTGTCTTACCTATTACTCTAACTCGTAGGTAAGATTTATGTACTATAAATCTGGTAGAATTAAAAATTTTTTTCATCAAATTTTAAATGATGAGACGTTTGTGTCCCTTGTTTCTAATATGTTTGATTAGATTTTAAATTAAAACATGTAAAAGTTGAGAAAATGAATTTTCAACCCGAAAGTTACGGATTCATTTTCCCAATTCTCGCTCCCTCCCACTTGCAAACCCAACGCCTCCTCTCGCTTGCAACAGCACTCACACCTCTTGCATCTTTCACCCATTGGTGGAAGCAAAGTTCGCAAAAGGTTGTCTGCCTACTCATCAGTCATAGAAGCAAAGTTGCAGAAGGTCGTCCACCTACAGCTTGTACTCTCGTCAACCACGAAAGCAAAGGAAGCCTTGCCCAACCCCTCCTGCTTGCGTACTCGATGATTAACACTCCTCTCGCATAACTGTTGGCTAGAAAGTCCTACCTGTGGAAGCCTTACCCAACACCCCATCTTCTTCTCATGAACTTGATGTTCGTCTACCTCTCCCATCTTTCGTGGACACTCTTTTGCTCTTTTTGCAAGCACTATCCAAAGGAAGCTTTTGCCTGGGATCACTTGGAGGTCAAATGTGGAAGCTCATCTACTACGCTTGTTCCCTCCTTGCCAATCGAAATCCCTACTAGTTGAGCCCAACAGTCTGTCATGGTTGCTGCCCAAATGACTTGCACTTGCTTTGCCAGTCCACCCAAGCTTACCTTAAAGCTTGTTCGCTAGTCCACTTCATTGTCCACTCACCATTTGAGGTTTGGAAAATTGTTCACCTTGTAGAGAAGTTTTCTCCTTCTTCTTCCCTTGGTTTCTTCTAGTGCCACTACTTTAAACTTGATGATATTTCCCATGGTGTTTGAGAAACAATCTGTTAGTGAAGTATAAATAAATTGTGTAAGCTTAGTTGAGCTCAATGTGCGTTGGGGTACAATGGTCAATCCTAAAATTCTCTTTTGTAGGCATTCATGATATTTTTAGAAATAAGTAGCTAAACTTCATCATTATCATATTTTTGATACTTTGAAATCAACAACAAAACCAGGAACTACACACAAAAAAAAATCACTAGACGTCATATTCACAGCAATAAATCAAGCTTATTGAAATTTATGCCATTAGGTAGGTGATTCATTTTATATTAATATGGCAAATGTACAACATCCATGATAGGATCCGATGAGTACGAATTATCTCCACAAAAATTTGGAGAAAACAAAATGGAATTCAAGTTTGGAAGAAAATAAAAATATGATAACTATTAAACCATAAAATACTAGTTCCTATGGTACAAGTATTTGATTATTCAATAGCAAGAAGTTTCACAATAATTTGACATGTACCCCAAAACTATTCAGTCCTTATACCATTAGCTTGTGTAGTCGAATGGTTTTTGGACATTGAGAATTATTATATGAATGTTATTTTGCAGTAAAAGCCAATATTTACATGGTATTTTCCATTTGATTTTTAGGAACATGTGATATGATTATTATTATCAACATAAAAAAGCAAATTGAAAGTATGCATTTCTATGTTATGCTATGGTGTTTCTTTTTTTTCGTTGAAATGTGCATTTATATGTTATGGTGTATTTTACGTTACAATTTCGAACGATGATAATGCCTACAACAATAAATTATTTTATCATTTCATATTTAAAAAGGTAATAGAAAAATAATAAAAAAGGTGAAAACAAAATCATGCAAAAATATTTAATATTTTACGAAAATTTTTCCTATACATGTCATACCTAACTTAAATCAAATTGTACCTAACATTATTCATGTTAGGTATTATATGAGCCCATCCCAAATACAACCTACGAGCTAATATGTTGTGCCACTTTGTGTCATATTTTGGTATCAATTCATGTTAAACATTAGCATGAAGATAAGGAAAATAAAAGTTGAAGAAATTTATTTTATTTTTAAATTTAAATTAAAAAGCATAGAACTTTTATGACATTGAAGTTTAAATTGTAAAATGTATTACACATGACAAAAATTATATAAAAAAAGAATGAATAAATACATAGTAAAAATGAGCATAATTAATACTCCTATCTCAAAAGTTGAGTTTTGCTTTGAGTAAAAATGTGAACCTTCTTGGTGATACATTATTACAGAAGTATTGTTCATTCATCACTGTATTTTACAATTACATGACTTGATATATTTTTGCTAGAAATGTAGTTCGTCTAGTAATGTATTCTCTTGGGTTGAAACACTTTCATTAGTTAAGAAAATTCTCGAACAGAAATATAAAAGGAACGATAAACAAGGGATTGCATATTGCTCAAAAATCATCTTTGAATTTGTATGGTCTTTTTGATGCAAACTGAGGAGCTTGCATTTTTACAAGAAGAGTTGTGACAAGTTTTTGTGTTATTTTAAGTGAAATTAACTTGCATAAGTTGGAAAACAAAAAAACAACTTACTATTTCAAAGAGTTCAATAGAGGCAAAACATCACGCAATGGTATTAAGCAACGAAACTAATTTGAGTGATACATTTGCTACATGAATTACATATTCCTTTGTACAAGACACCTTAATTATTCTTTGACAACTACAATGTTGTGTATCTAAATATTCTTGATTCAATGGCTAAACACATTAACTTAGATTATCATTTCATTAGAGAACATGTGATAAATCAATCCTTGATCATAGCTCACAATTTAGCTCAACAATAATTAGCAAACATTTAATTTTACAAAATCTTTACCTCCAACTCAACATTATAAAATCATTGGGATTCAAGATCAACAAGTTTGAGGGCAAGTGTCTTGTTGTTGGTTTTGCTCAAGATACAATGTAATTCTTGAACGAAACTTAAATTAATTAAATTCGTTTGTTTTTACTACAAGTGCACAATGTATGTTATAAAAGTGTATAAGTATAGGTTAAACTACAATAAATGATTAGAATCAATTTCTAAATTGCTTTTAACTAGTGTAGTATTTTACTAATTAAATCTTTCACTTCATTAAGTTATTATTTAATTCAACAAACAATTCTTGCTGAGTTAATAGATAACTCAACGGATAAATTCATAGACTTAAACTCATTACTGTTGTTTGCACTTGAATTTGGTCAATCATTGGACAATCTTAAAGAATGCAAACAATTCACTTTACACTCTTTGATTACGACTTATCTTAAATTTAACAATGAATAGATTAGTGTCCAAATGATCTCAAATAACAATCAATCAAAACATAATTTTAGAGATTTAAAATTAACTAGTTTCAAAATAAAGTCATACACTTTCATACTAAAATGAAAAGTAAATACACAACATTTGATAATTACAAACAAACAATATAGACACAAACAATACATAGTATATATGTAACTATAAATGTTATTGTTTCTTAAGGTAGAAGATAGATAAATGACAATACACTTTACTAAAAATCAAAAACCTCCAACACTATATGTAATATAGTTATATCTCTGAAAATTTAATCACTTACTATCAAAAGTTTGTCTTCCTACTAGATTGCGAACCTAGACTTTTATAAGGTGATTTACTCTTCAACAAATCAGCATCAACCCAACATCAAAACTAGAAGCTTTAATCGTCTTATGAGAGACGAATCGATGTTTGGTGAAGAAACATTTCCTTCTTATGATGCGATCATTCCTCTATAATAAATGTTAGTTACCACGATTTGATTGGAATTGACCTAACTTTGGAAAATATCTCCATAAACCTTTGATGAATGGTGGATGGCAGTAGAAAAAAGATATCTCAAGGAACATTTGATGCTCTTTGTAGTAAGTGCTCATTCCTCCCCTTTAGTGAGTGCTCCTTCCTCTCCTTTGATATTGATTTCTTTCAGTCATTTTATAGTTCTTTCCACGTATAACTGTTGGTGTTAAAAATCAATAGTTAGATTCTTCTTTTCTATGCATCAATGACTATAATCTCTTCTCTATTCCACAATAGAGATCAAAAGCATAAATCATGCAATGTGAGTTTCCAATGCGATTCTTATAACTGTTGGTTCCTCTAGTTTTTCTAACAACGAAGAAAATGTCATCTAAGGTTCGTTTGTGCACCTAGAAAGTGACAGAAAGTAACAAAAAAGAAAGTGTTAGAAAGTAACAAAAAAGAAAGTGTCAAAAAGTAACGTAAAAGAAAGTTGAAAAAAGTTACAAAAGTCGCTAGAAAATTATAATATTTGTACACCATCTAGAAAGTGACAAAAATATTTAGAAAGTGATAAAAAGTGAAAAAATAACAAAATATAATAAAATATGAATGAATAATATAAAAAAATTTGTAGACATCTCAAGTTTACATAAAAATTAAAATATTTACATTATTCATAAGAATACATTATACATTACAAGGTTAATATAAATTTAACATATTGTAAAAAATTATTATTATTATAATTATTAATTAATTAATATTATTATTTCATCTTTTTTTTAACATATGAATTTAACAAATTACATTTTCTTTTATTTTTTTTCCTTCACTTTCCATCATTTTTTGTCACTTTTAAACCTTCTAGCTCGAGAAATAGGACAACTCTACTTCTTCTTGTAAAATTTTTTCTAATGTTTGTTACTTTCCACTATACACAAACATACTATATTTTTTTACTACTTTCCCTCACTTTCTTTTCAACCATTTTCCCTCATGCACAAACCCCCCCTTTTGTTTTGTGGTGGTCCTACTTTATTATATGTGCATTCTCTTGTTCATACTTCACGACCATATCACTCTTACTTGTATGCACAGACCATGACCAAAAGATGAATATATATATATTTTTACATGGTTATTTATATACTAAAAATTCTCAAGTGTTGGTCTTGCATATGGATGTTGCCTAATACTTGAAAGAGTGGACAATTATTTGAGTACAAGTGATAATTTCATACTGCAATATCACACCTTAGATCGTCCAAATGAACATTCTGGTGCTGAACTTGCTTCTTGGTAGTGAGTCTAGTGATGCGGAAGAGAGCTAAAACCCTGGATCTTTACTTATATCCATATATCCGAAGTGCAGTCACCTCCTGGATACCTCATCTCATGAGCAAGGGATGGTCCCTCTGGTTCCATACCAAAGTCAACAAAGAAGTTGCGATTTATCGACAGCCCACCCTCATCGGTGTTCACATCGATCTGTAACATATGGGCACCTTTCTCCAACATCTCTGGGTAGAACTGGCGATCCCAAGCGCTGAAGAGAGAGTTGGTGACATACAACCTCTTGCCATCCAAGCTCAGCTGGATCATCTGTGGACCTCCTCGGAGCCGATTCCCCTTAAGAAACATGCGACATTTCCAACATCATGCTCATGTTATGTTTCACATTTATATAAATAAATTAAGATGAAGAGACTAAGGTTGTTTGATCTAGGTACTAATTTCTGTGGAACCTAGTTTCTAATTAGAAACTCATTTCCAACTTTGGGCTTCTTACAGATTTTTATAATAAATGATTCGGAAAGCTTTTCTATACAGTTGATTTCATTTTTTTTTGTTTGATTCAGATCCTAATTATAGATGATTCAAGCTCAGATGTCAAAATCTATACCCAAACAATAACCCAACACAAGATGTAATTGCCACTTAATGAGATCATGACATTGTTGTTGCAAGATTATAGTTCACGTGTTTCTTAATGAGTTAACAAGTTGAATTAATATGCTGATGCATCTACCTTGACATTGGGAACATCAATTTGTCTTTCTATCCCATCTTCAAACATGGCGACGACATCGCTTCCTTTTTGAATGAGACCACCAACCCATAATTGGCCTGTCAAGACAGGCTTCTTGGTGTCCTCGATGTTGTATTGCCTGATATCACCATGTAACCAGTTAACAAAATAGAGGAAGCGGTCATCGAGAGAAATAAGGAAATCTGTAATCAAGCCAGGCATTTCTGGAAGGATCCAATTCTTGACTTTAAGTGCTTCAACTGAAATCACAACCTGCAGATGTGAAGATGACATTACATCAGCCTGGGTTGAAATGATGATGACAAAAGAAGAGAACCAAATCAAACCCATCAAGGGCACACCTCATGTATCCATGAACCATCGGAAGTCTTGGAAAATCTGATCATGTTACTTGACAATGCACATCCCACAAAGCCAACATCCTTTGAAGGATCATGGAGAAAACGAATCTGCAATAACATTGAATTGCATCAGACACAGAAATTGGATTCTTGAAGAATTGATCATTATTTTAGATGCTAACCTCCAAGGGTAGTAATCCTGCGTCACCAAGATCCAAGGTCTGTTTTATTTCACTGCCTGGCCAACTATACACATACAAATGCCTACCATACAAACCATTGGAGACATGTTGAAGATCAAAACCATCCCTAAAGGCTGCTGGGGCTCCCCATGATGTGCTAATCATGGTCCTGTGCCGAGGCTGGTACCAGAAATCATAACCAAATAGAGGGCCATGACCAGGCTTTTCCCACCTTTCGAAACAACCAGAGTGGATGACGTTTGTCAATGAAAGGAAGGCTAAACAAGTAGAAATCAAATTTGAGAACAATGAACATGAAAACTACGTGAAAACATTCTTTAAGGGTTTATGTTGTATTTTAAAAATGTGAATCTGCATTCCAGAGGAATAAACCATGTTAATCCAATAAAAAATTATAATGAATGGATTATGACATTGGGCCCTACAGTTGATCCTTTCCTTAAGTTTTTCCTGTAAAGATGTAAAGTACAAAAACATCAAATTAATTGAAATATGATAATATTTGTTAAATTCTGACCTTAGTAAGGATAAGTTAAACTGGAGGAGGCCTTCATATCTGTAAAAGAATGTTTTACTATTGCCATTGGATAATGAACAAGTTAGAGACGTAAAACCTTATGCAAACTACATACTGTATGAATGCTCATGTTCCATAAATGGGCCAAAAGCATTAGTGCCTCAGGCTCCATGGTGAAATTTTGGTATTAAAGAAATTCTCCATATCAATCTTATAGAACTGACACAATAAGGTACTTTATCCAAAGAAAAACAAATGCAAAAGCATTACCTTCCTTTCACTTTGAAATCTGAATCAAGCAAAAGGAAGCCGAGTCCTTTGGCATTCCCCTCCTTGTCTCCAAGGCATGATATCAGAATATCACCAGATCCTAGGCAATGAGAGGTGTGTGGAAATGCTAGACCAGTTTTGGCTAAGATATCTTCTGGCTCAATCACTTTATGTAATGATGGAGCTCTAGGATTTGTGGTTGTATCAACTATGTAAACCCGGCTTGAGCTAGAAACATTAATGGTAAGTTATCTACCAAATGATGTAAGATGGTGTATCACAATAAATCATTATAATGACATTGCAGCAAACAGCAGTAATCTATGTCCTAATTTCACTATGTAAAGCTGGCCAATTATAATGACACTGTAAGATCTCAAAATTGTACAATGGAGACTCTGAAAATTTGATGAAAGCTTCAGAAAAGTTTGAAATTTATGTTGAAAACATTCTTCTTTGAGATCCTAATATGAATTTACTGAATTAGGGTAAAAATTATGATTGTCTCGTTGATGTGAGAGAATAGTAGACTATATATACATAAACTCTACTAAATAAATTTCCATTTACTCACATAAATATTATGCATCTCGTAACATGTCTAACAGAATTAAAAGGAGAATGAGAATCAGAGTGAACATTAAAGGATTTCTTACTAACGTTGGAACTAGGAAGTAATTACAAATATAAGATTCATGTACATATTAGGTGGAACCAATGAATGAACAATTGAACAACGAAAGACAGGTACAAAACTCAATCACAAATTAGTGGTGTAGAATGGTGGTGTAGACAGGTACAAAAGTCAATCATACATTTACTAGCAACCAAGATGAAGAATGGTGGTGAGGTGATGGTGTTCAAGCTATAAATGGTTCTCATGAGCAAGGTGGAGGAGGTAGGGAAGTCCTATAAGGAGACTTTTAGAGTAAAGGAGGTCAAACACATGAATCACCCCAACAGAAAGGTGGAGCAGGATGTTGCACTACTGCTTTGTGCCAATCTCAAGATTAAAACTACCAATCTAGTCATCTATAACTAGTTTGACAACTCCTTAGGTGTAAAGATTTGTACAAATCTGGACAACAAGATCATTTTCTGGTTAGAGACATCATAAGTTGTTGGATTGGTGTCCAACAATGTGACAGTTTGAGCAGTGCAAGAAGGTGAAGTGATAAAACAAGAGAGTAGGGAAGAGAGAAAAAATGGAGGAGAATAAAAAGAAGTGTTTTGGAAAAAAATGTCAAAAAAAAGATGGAATTGAAAGAAGTAAAAAATTGAAAAGGGAGAGAGGAAAAATATCACAACAAAATCCTTAGGGTAGATCACATCCATCTATTTTTACTTCTTAAAGATAGAGCACATTTGTCTCTATTTTAACACCCTGAATTCTATCTTCTGATGATTAATCTACTATTATTTAAGATATAATTCATCTTAAACTTATCTCGGATATTCATACTACTTTTACTATAACAACTACTAGTGCCTTTTGTTTCTACCACTGCTACAACAACTAATTTTTATATTTCTTTATGTATTAGTAGTTTTCAGCTATATTTAAGTTTATTGAGTTATTATTTAAGTCAATTGTAAGTTAGATACATCAACTGGAGGAGGATTATTAGAATATCTAAATATATTCGAATTACGTGTGTATAGTAGGTTTAGTCCTACATTGTTAGAGTTTATTGTTCTTTTCATTGTAGTCTCTATACAAAGAGACATTCATTATCTTTGTTAACAAATAACACCAAACTCCTACCCATTTCTTTGTTCTCACAAAGGCAAAATCACAGTGTCCTTCACTTTATCAATGTAAGGAATCATTCCTCATATTTGGATGTTATCCATAATATTTACGAGTTTCTTTTTTTGGTGGAACAAAGAACAGGATTAATCTTGTTGCAACATACCAAACTGTAGTAGAAAACAAAAGGTTAAATACTTCCATAGAAGCAAACATACATTGTGTGAGAAGTTAATATTTTGTGTACACCATGCACATTACCACATAGGGGAGAATTCTCATATAATTGGAGAAACTAACCAATTGATAAAAACGTAGGAAACAGTGATCTAAGATATCATTTGTTTTGAACTAAAGATAAATTTCAAAAAAACATGAACAAACTTTTAGGTAATTAAATAGTTAAATAAATGCTAAATGTTTCTCTGCAAAAGCAATTCAATATAATGGTCCAATACTGTTTATCATCAAATTGAGACAGAAACGATCATCCAATCAGAAGCACAAAAAAAGATAAACTGAAATGCTTACAGAAGTGACGGCAAGATTAAGAAACGCCTGGCGATAGATGGATCTCCATGGCATGAGCTGCAAGCATTCCAACCAGTATGGTGCAACTCATCACCCAAATGGGTTACAGGAAGCCTGTGGACAACTTGGGAATAGGTGGAGGAGCCCGGATCAACATCTATGGTCCCCAGATAGTCAGGCTTTCCTATTGCAGTCCCTAACATTATAAAAACAGGTAGGCTGTAATGCCATCCTATTTGAATGGTTTGCTTTCTTAAGTTTTAAGCCACCGTCAGCCGATGCACAGTCATGCAACTTTTTCATCCAGAAAATACCGACACCATTCTATAGTCGATGATGTAACACAAAAAATCAAGTAGATTCACCTGATTAAGAAAACCAGCAACCTAGATGGATTCCCTTTGGTATCCCAACAAAGATTTCCAGAAAAATGGGGCGATCAGAACAGCATAAGGAAATCATTCGCCATCCCAAGTCATTAAGTTTCGGTCGGACCGGGGGATCCGGGATGAAATTGCAAAAACAGAAAAAGGAAAGAAAAGAAAAGTGCATGTATCTGAACATGGATTGCTGATCACTACCATTGTAGATACAAGTGACATAGAGGAGCTTCTCCCTAGGGCCAGACATGGCTTCAATTGGTGTCGCATATCCTGGTCCATTCCCATGAACGCAGCAACCAATAGATCCATTTGCTCCAGAAGAAGGAGCGAGATCCACCCCCACAGCAGCAGCCATACTCAAAACACCACAATCTCCACCAAGACCTAACACCTGAAGATAAATAAACAGCTTAATTTACAGATAAATGAAAACATACCCATTAGGGATTATTCAGTTTTAACCATAGAAAAGCAGAACTGGAGGTCGAAAATGGAGGAGACCCAAGGAGTATCTAAACAAAGAGAGCCCAGAAATTGGGTAAGAACTTACCGATCGGAGAAGGGTGGAAGAAGGAATACAGGGACAATGATGGACGGGAGTACTAACGGAGAGCCGGAAGGAGGAACAGTTTCACGAGAATTCTTTTTTATAATTTAGGCGGTGTTTTTTAACGTTTTAGGGGGGTTATTGATTTACGGAATTCAGCTGACGTAATGTAAAATTATTGAATTTCGTCAGAATGCTGTTAGTGTGCATTACATTTGACGAAAATGAAAGTCGGATTTTACCGTTGTATAAAATCTAAAAATTTTCTTTACCGTCAGAAAATTTCTGATCGCCCCCATTCAGAAAATTTTACTCCCTCTCTCGCGAAACCCTCGACCGAGACTTCTCTCGCGACGTTCGCCTATGGATTCGCCTGCAAAAGCTTCTCTCCTTCTCGCACCTGCGCCGGTAGTGGCCCGGTCTCGCGTCTGCTCTAGACTCCTCTCCACGTTGGTCCCTGCTCCCTCTAGCCTGCGATCGACTCGTGCAGCCCCCTAGCGCCTTCTTCTCCGTGTCGATCCCCTGTCGTCTTCCTCGCTCGCGTTGGACCCCGACTGCCGCCCATCACATCCTCTACATCGTCGGTCCGTTCTTACCAGGTTCGATGCATTGCCCAATCTATTCCAGTAACTGAGTTTTTCGATTTCGCAGTTTCACCTTTTCTAGCGAAAAAAATTTTCGATAGGAGGCGAAGCTTTTCTTACTTTGTGGCGTTTGCCCACGGATTCGCCGTGTGCATTTCCCCTGAAACGTCGTCCTTGCAATCGAACCCTCGTAAAGCTTCTCTCGGCCTGCATCGGTAGTGGCCCAGTCTCGTGCACGACAAATGCTCTAGACTCCTCTCCGCGCTAGTCCCCACTCCCTCTGGCTTGTGATCGGCTCATGCAGCCCCCTAGCGCCTTCTTCTCCGTGTCGATCCCCTATTGTCTTCCCTGTGTGCATTTCCTCTTACTGGTGAGTATAGTGGTTAATGTTTTGCATGATATGAAATGGATGGCATTCAATGTTACCATTTGTGAATTTTTAGCACTCAACAGATTTTGCTTACATGTCAATATTCTTTTCTTCGTCCCTCCATTATATAGCTTTGTACATGCAATATGATATTTACAAGTATGTTTCACAAATAATCGTTAATATATTCAAGAAACATAATCATCTTTTTTTTTCAATGATTGTAATTGTTTTCATCAATAAACAGTATCCTATTTTTGTGAACACCTTATAGCCTACCCATTCAGTATCCTATTTTTGAGGAAAATCCTATTTCATATCCTATGCTCGTGGGGGTCTGCCACTTTTAGCTCAAAAGTGTGTTATTGTAAATTTTGCATCCTCAGATGAGCTAATGCAGACTATTGGAAATCACTCTGGAGTAGGACTGACTACATTTTAGGTGCAGAAATTTGACAGCAATGTAAAAGGAATCGAGATTACCTATGATCTATCAAAAAGGCAAAACAAAAATCTACCCTTGTAACTCATTGTAATTCACATGCCAAATGCTAACACTACATCTTTAACTAACTTTTGATGCAGTACAATAGTGTTTCTTGTTAATGATAGTTTGATTATCTGATGCAGACTTTTATATTACCATTTTGTTATAACTTCCATGCACCAAATAGAGAAGTTAATATTTTAAGGTATCGGAATGAAATCTGGCTTCTAACATCGGCCATGCGTGCAACAACTAAGATTTGAAGTGAGGGTGATGTAAATAACAGCAACCTCTTCAGGATCATAATTTGTAGGATGTGTTTATCATAGGGTAGGTGCAATTTATATGGCAGTAATTTGTGATATCCACAGCCCTGGAGTGTTGGGAGAGATTTTTTAAGACGTAATTTGTATTTCTTTGTATTAGTGCTGAGATGTACACCTTTCACATAATACACGTGAAAATAAAGTGAGGGTAATGACTTAATTGAAGGTATCTACAAATAATTGTACCTATACCATGATTATATTGCAATTTAATGAGACAACTGCATTGTTCTCAGTTGTCACTGATGGAGGTTGCCTCTGGAAGTTTAGTGGTGGGAGGTTTATCTGCTCCAACTTTCGAGTATTCTCTCCATCTCCTTGCTGCTGCCGCTGCCCTTTTTGCCCTCTTTTTCACATCTTCCTCTGTTGAACGACGAATATTTAAAAAAATAGTTATGTCCTGTTTAGCACGGATAAGGTGTTCACAAAAATATCGCCGAGAAGTTCACCTTTGGAAAGCCATCACATGATTCAGATTTTCCTCAAAAATAGGATACTATTTATTTTCATAGCCTATAGCCTACCCATAAATCCTCCTTATTGCTATAAATACGTGATATTGCTATCCTGTCATGGTCTAGTGTTAGTTAAGTACAGAATTATCTATTCATTGCCCAATCTATGATTGTCTTATTTTGTCATTTATCATATTACTATAGGATCCGTTATTGTTGATTAACTAACACTTGTTTATGTATTACATTTTATTGATATCATATTCTTCTTTGCAATATGGTTGAGCAAGTCATCCTCTTTTAAAACTATAGGATCATTGCATCAAATGCTCCAAAGGTTATTATTTTGCTTTCATTTTCAAATATTGAGTAGATTGACAAAATATATTATGTTTTTGCAAATCTCATAATCTTCTGTCAGAGCAGTTAATTAATATTTGATCTTATGTAGTAAATGAGTACTTCTGATAGAGGACGGGGTAATGGAGGACGAACTTATATGACTTGGAATGCTGATGCAGATGCATTCTTTTTAGATATTTTATCAGAAGTATTAAATGAGGGAAACAAAAAAACCCAAGATGGAAAGATAAAAGGGAGCACTTAGGATGAAGTACTTGAAAAATACAATAATAGAAGAATTGCATGTATTACAAAGAAGAATGTGGAAAGTCGCTTAAAGACATGGAGACAAATTTATCGTAACTACTCAAAAATTGCAAATCAGAGTGGATGGGGATGGAATTTCATACAAAAGTATACTGATATAGATGAAGAGATATGGAAAGAGTTTATTAAGGTAAGATTTTTATTTACATACTTTAAGATTATCCCAATTGTATTGAATTTTTCTTAATATATATTGTAATTTTATGTAGGCACATCCAGAGTGTGAAAGCTGCAAGGGAAAACCATGTTTGATTTATGAACAATTACAACTCATTTTTGAAGGTACTATGGCTAGTGGAAATATGTCTAGACAGGCAGAAGAAGTAGACATTGTACCAAACACTCAAGTTCCAAATACATTTACTCCAGACATTACACAAGATGGAATGGACCTCGATTCTGACATACCTCCTAGTTCAGGAGGAAGTGCACATGTTCCATTGGAGTAGAGGAAAAAGGGGAAGCGAGCACGCCCTCATGCAGAATCTCAACAAATGATAGCAGAAAGTTTGAAAGATACGTCACGAGCTTTTCTTACTTTGTGTGAACAAGATACTGTTAATGGTGAGGTACGTAATGAACAAATGAGAGAGATGGTTCACATACAAAAGGAGATGTTTGTATGTAAGAAGGAAATGTTTGCATGGAAGGAAATGTTTACATGGCAAAAGAAGTCTGAGTCTTTTTTAGATGAAGCTATTGCTTCAATATTTGAGATTGAAGATCTATCTATGACTGATCGATATAAAGTTACTCAATTATTCTAATAGCAAGAAATCAGTAAAATATTTCTATCAATTCCAAAAGAAATGCGACAAGGATGGTTGAAGTTTCACTTAGAAAAGATGGAAGACTAAAGATGATTTACATGTTTTTTTTTTGTATTAGATGTATGATGTAACTACTTTTTGTTTGGACAAGGAAATGTGGAATGATATTATTATTGATGTTTGTTTATCATATTTTATTATGTTCTATTAATTGTGGAATGATTTCATGTAATATGTTTATTTGTATTACAACCTTGTAATATGTTTGGACATGAAATTTTGTAGGTGACGATGAATTTTGAAGAGGATTTTGAAGAGGATTTTGACGAACTAGTAAATAACACATTGATGTTATTTGAAGAAGAGGAAGAACATGCTAGAAGAAGGCGAAGACGTTTACTTGCTTTTTGGAATATTTTAGCAGGGATTGCAAGTACCTCAACTTTGTTTTCAAGTACAAGTCGTATTTATAGTAAAGAAGGTGTAGATTATATAAGAAGATTACTAGATCCTTCTTTACCACATCAAGTTTACAATTGCCGAAAGATTTATAGAATAAGTCAAAGTGTTTTCAAGGGTTTTTGTGAATTAATGAGGAGGGAAGAAGTGCTGAAAGATACCAACAATATCAGTGTAGAAGAGAAGTTTGCCATGTTCCTTGTGACAGTTGGGCAAAATCAAAGGTATGGAGTAACTACAGAACGATTTAGTCGATCAAGTTGGACAGTTAGTAAATACTTTAATGAAGTGTTGAATGCTGTATTACGACTAAATCATGTTCTTCTAGCAAGACCTTCATCTGAAACACCAAGTCGAATTTGTCAAAACTCAAATGTGTACCCATATTTTAAGGTACATTTTCACACCTTTGGTGTTTCCTTATCTTTAATGTTATTTTAGTCAATATCAAAATAAAAGTGCATGTTTATAGGATTGTATTGGAGCTATTGATGGTACACATATCAAAGCAACTATTTATGGACAAGAAACAGCAAGATTTAGGAACAGGAAAGGTGAATTATCTCAAAATGTAATGGCAGCATGTAATTTTGATATGGAATTTACATATATTTTAGCTGGTTGGGAAGGATCAGCTGCTGATGCTCGTATTCTCCAAGATGCAGTTACTAGACCTAATGGTTTTCAAGTTCCACCAGGTAAATGTGTTTTCCACTTCTACAAGTTATGAAGACATCACCATACTAATATTTTTTTTATACAGGTAAGTTTTACTTAGTTGATGCTGGATATCCAAATCGACCAGAATATATTTGTCCATATCAAGGTGTAAGATACCATCTATCTGATTATGTTAATGATAGAGTTCCTCGTAATGTTGTAGAAAATTTCAACTACATACATTCACAACTGAGAATAGTCATTGAGCATACATTTGGAGTTGTGAAACATCGATTTTCAATATTACTTGGTCAAATGCCATATCCATATGAAACACAAGTAAAGATTGTCATCGCATGTTTTTTGCTTCATAATTTTATTCGTAAGACTAATAAGGAAGATTTACTTGAGGACCTGCTAGATGAGTTAGAAGAGTTAAATATTATTGATGACATACAACCAATGGGAGAGATACATATAGAAAGCAATGCCCAGGTTCGAATGACTCAAGAACAAAGAAAAGAAATGGCAGATAAGATGCGAGAAGATATGATGATGGCAATGTGGGATGGAAGAACTAGATGATATTATTTCGTATTGTAATATTTCAATTAAAATGTATTTGTATTTTTCGAATATTAGTTGTAATAAACTTTTGTCAGAATTTCCATCAGAATTTTCCATCCTACACTAAACCCCTCTCAGAATTTTCCTTTCCGTTACAAATTTTTCATTTACTTTCCGTCAGAATTTTCCTTTTCCTTTCCATCAGAATTTTCCGTCATGCACTAACACGCCCTTAATTTGGTCCAATGCACGGGAACTTTTTTTTTTATTTTTATCTTTTTTAGACATTCAAATAGTCTGGTAAACATCAAAAATATCATTGAAGGTGATAACATATGAGTCTCCATAGACACTTAAACAACTTGGTATACACCACCAACTTGATTGAGATTACTAACTGAGTCAAAGTTTGCAATGTTGGCACATGAGTTAAAAAGTGGTGCACACATCTACGACTTGCCAACACTTGAGCAGAGCCAACATTACTGCCCATAAGCATTGCACAAGAACTTCTCAAGTGGTCACCTATCTTGATTCTACTTCCGCCTAAACACAGTTAACTCTAGAATTATTACAGTAGTCAATGCTTGGTAGTAGGTGTAAATACAACTCAATGCATGGGAACTTTGATTCATTATCATTCATGATTTCCATTGCTAAAATATAAAATCATAGAGAAGGCAAAAATAACAATAAAACATTAACAAAAAGACAATTAAAATAAATTATATCCTATATTTGATTGTGGAATAGTAGAATTGGTCGTATTATTCGTCTCGTAAAGATTAGAACCCTACATTTAAAATGAAATTGGATCAGTAAATGTGCAATTAAAGCCCAATCCAAGGCTTACCACCTTTAATCAAAGCCCATGGGCTTTCTACCACTTCAAGTAAATCCATCCCAGCTTTTGCTTCTTGCAACTAGGCAAATGTCACAGATTAGTTAAACAATCCGATATAAGATACCTTAATTTGCTCGCAAGACCGATGGCTGACATATTCCAGACTAAGCTGTTGAGCATATTTCCAGATGGTTGGTTGACAATAATTTCCCGAGCTTAATTGCGGTTGTTGAAAGGTAGCTAGGGGAGGCCATTTATGGTGTAACAACCATTTTTTGTACGTGTATGTATACATACATATACACTGGCCGTATGAATATATGGAGGCTGTCTACCCAAAAAGTATATATAGAAGCTGGAGACACGTGCGGTACAGCTGGGGGGAGCAAATAATATATGATCTAGATCAGCTTCTCTCACTCGTTAATTAATTACAGGACCACTTAGATATATATTGTTACTAATGAGATGATCTACATATGTATATACGAACGTATTTATTACGGAATCTCACGTGTAACATAACTACCCAACAAATTTTAGTCTCTCTCTCTCTCTGTCCGTAGATATATATATATATATATATACATACGCACGCGCGGCGCCGTTCTCTCTTACATCTCAGTAACGTCTTTGATATTTAGAAACAAATTAAACAAACATGCCAAGGTACAGCTAAGATGACGTATTTAGAATAATCAATCGTTTTCAAACAGTCATATCATCTGATAACAATAATAATATAGTAGCAACATCAGTCGGTGTCAGAACTCAAAACGTAAAAAAAAGTAAAAGACAACGTAAAGGTGATGTCACACGTTTTTCCTTAGGAGATTGATGGGTACGTCGGTGGAATTAATACGGGAAGTTTCTTGTCACCTGCGCGTTATTTCTTTAAGGTATGTATATTTGAAAGAGTCACGTATTGAAATTATCATACAAAAATTTAAATATACAACCTAAGTCGTAGAAGAGTAAATATATCACGAGAACCAACCAACCAACCAGTTCAATGCGAGCTAGCTGTCGAACCGCGAATAACGTTTTTTGACGGGGACACGAGAACCGAGCCATCGGAGTCATGCGTGCCGGAAGCGGCAGGTATTTGAATGTGATTTGGACGAATACGGCACCTGTGGTTGGTGGCGGGTCACATGTAAATTTTATTTATTTGTAATGATAATGCATCTACCATACATCAGCAATTAGTTTTAATGGTACGTTAGGAAGATCGATTACGTTACTCTTTTACTGATGGCGGCGAGTAAAATTAATATATTCCGTCAGCTTGCAAAAGAAAAAGAAAAAGGATTTGCACATTAAATTATCGTCGTTGTTTGAGACGACGAAGATGCCGGTCAGAACGCGACTATTGATGCTGTGGTACGATTAATGATATTTCTAATGTTTAATTTCGGCTTTTATCGCAATACTCTTGTTATTTCTTGTCATTTTTAATATGTTCTTATTGTATTCTTGATTTTATCTTGATAATATCCTTCTTGTTACAAATTTATTATCTAATATCCTTGGATTAATTAGTTTGATCATTAACCCTTAACCTTAATCGATGTTAATTAAAATGACAAGTCTTTTTGTGATAAGATGCTCACTTAATTTTGCATTCATGAGACACAAGTTTGTGTATCGGATGCTCACTTCTCATTATTTACAAGGTCATAAATTTAAACTTACGTGAATGTACATGAGTTAGAGTCAATAGAATACATTTCAAAAAAAATTGCATGCATGCATGATGGAAATGCAAGTTGCCATTGTTGGCACTATTTTGGAAGTACGCACTTACCCTATTTGTTTGAAATATATATCTCAAGTCAAATCTTCCGTGAAAGATATATATATATATCTATGGCACGCAAGTCGAAGCAGAGAATAATGTGCAGGCAAAATACATATATATATGCTGGCCATTGATAAGATTCCTTCTCTATACATCACCATATATATATGCATGTATGTGCTTCTTTTCAGAGCCGGCCAGCAGTATTCACCCAAGTTTGAATTCTAACGAAGAAGGTTAACTTAAAAAGACAAAACCAAGGAGAGCTAGACACTGAACAATGATCATCATTGAGTTGCATGCACAAATATTCCCAACAAAACCATGTATGAAAGGGTGCTGTGGCGTTGATAAGCGGCTCAGACATCAGCTGCTTAATTAACCCATCTCCATGAGTTGGAATGGGACCTTCTACAGTTCATGGTTGTGAATTAATTAAGGACGTCCAAACACCCTCGATGACTACCACTACAGGAGAACCACCGCTGCCTTGCAGGATCCAGATCGAACAGCAGGAGATGTAGAGAACGTAACTCGATCCACCGATGCACGCATGCAGCACAACAATTATATACGAATAACATTATTCCTAGTCAATTAAATTATTGTATGCATGTTGTGAGTAGTCGAAAAGTTATGTTACCTAAGTCAGCTTCTGGGATTTAGGAAGGAGCAACAAACACTACGCCAAGATCACTGCCAGTTGTGTGTGGGCGCGCCGGTCGGTGGCATGTACGTACGAACAAACCCTAGAAGGTGGACGTATGGCCGGGTACCAAATGCAGTAGCCTGTATTGGAAGGAAACCCTAACCTCTAAATCATCATAATCATCTACGTACCCTGAGTAATTAAGAAGTAGGAAATGATCTTTTACATGCACGAACTGCGCTAGCTGTTGGTACCTCCACCATCCTTTGTTTGAAACAGCTAGCTAGACATGGCGACAATTTAACAGTTGTCTTCAAAAACCACGAGACGACAAAATGGAGTGGGTGCAGGAATGAAGCTGACCCAATTACGTTCTTTTGACCATTCCTACAGAAATGTGGAAGCAAGCAGGAACCAATACGATCTGGAAAGAGGGAGATCAGGAGGCTTACTTACTGGCGAAAAGACTCAAGGTAAAAGGAGGCAAACTAGGTGGACTAGTTGGTGGATGATGGCACGAATGACCTGTGTGACGGGATTGCATCGGCTCTTGACACAACTGCTAGCTGGTGATGGTGTTGACAATTTACAATTAAAACCAGTGGTTTATTCAAAGAATATGTTGATCAGATATACCTCATAGATTTTGATTTCGAGGCTTCACAGAATATATACACGATAATCTTCAGAGATAGCTATTTATTTGCATGATTTTGATCTATTTTTTAGAGACCTAGTTTTCGTTGATGCATGTGTGACTATTCAAATGTAGACATCTCTAATTTAAAACCAGTTGTCCAAATGTAAATGGATTCTTTATTATATACTTTGTTTTATGTTTCGTCTTATTTTTAATTAGCATATATATATGCACTCCTACACTTGTACCATTTCTTATACGGTTCCGCAAATGTCGTTACTTTTAAATTTGGTGGATGCACAAGGACTTCAGCCTATAAAATCAAACATGGCTCTCATACCATATTGCAACGTGAATACACATAGAATTCAAAATGAACTGATTAAAAGTGAAGAAATCTTTTATAATTATAAATTTTATTTCAAATATGAGACCATTTTAACATCGACAACTCATCTTTGTACGTGTTACTAACTTGACAGCATAACTTATTCGTTTGGTCGAGTTCGTAAATTATGAATTAGTTAATTGATTTAAATGAAAAACTTAAGTCTCTAATTATCATCAATACGCGCACAAGACTACATCATGAACTCATTAATTAGAAAAATATCTTCCAAATGTAACTTGCGCAACACGACGCTGCATCATTAATTCATTATTTAACTTTAGGGCCTTATTATTTTCCTTTTCTAGGTTGACTTGTATGATTTTTATAGTCTCCTTAATTGTTTTAAAAAATCGAATAAATTCAATTTTCCATGGAGTCACCTTCTAGATCGTACACAGACAACACGATTTCAGTTGTCAACAAGACTTTAGGTTTTTTATCAAATTGAATTTTTATTGATTCTTTATATCCAGGTCTCCGTTTGGTAATTCATCATCAACTTGATAGAAGAGGTCGAACTCAAAAATCTGAAAAAGAGAAACAAACTAACATACGCCACCACAACATTGCGAAACCAGCCAGTCCATTAGCAACGATTAAATTTCCCTGAAGACTACTTGACAAGTAAGTTTTTTGAAACATGGCGGCCTTAAAACAGTCAGGAACTGCATGAATTTCCGCGGCTACGACCCTTCCGCTGTTTCTTATCATTGGAGAAGATTTCTTTCTTTTGGACATGATTTTCCAAGCACAACATGTTGGCAAATATATATGTATATAGTTTTCTTATAACTCATCGATTTCGTATTTTTTACTAAGATTAAATGCTAAACTACTTCTCTTGGCAATCACAGAAACGACCGAGGTAGAGAATTAAGCAGCAGCAGAAGAAGTCAAATACACCGTGCGCCGGTGTCCCACATGATGATGATGTCATGCCTAACTCTTTCCTTCCCAACCACCCAATCACCTTCGGACACACGCTCAAATACACCACCTCTTCCTCTTCTCACTCTCTTGTACATGTTAACGAACGCATGGTGGGTGAACCATTCCATGTCCCTTCTTCTTCTTCTTCTTCTTCTTCTTCTTCTTCTTTCAATGCTATATATAAAGCCCACCACCACCTCTTCCTTTCCATCTCCACCCAATACACACGAAACGCCTTTGGGTAGTTAATTCGATCTTCTCTGCATCACTAGCCCGTTCGGCCGATGAAGCAACAACTTCTGCCATCCTTGTTCCTCCTCTTCTTCGCCCTCCTACTGCCGGCCCACGAAGCCAGCTTCTTCCGCAGCGTGGACATCACATGGGGCGCCGGGAGAGGCAAGATCGTTGAGAACGGCAACCTCCTCCAGCTGTCGCTTGACAGGACCTCCGGCTCCGGGTTCCGGTCCAAGCAGGAGTACATGTTCGGCAAGATCGACATGCGGATCAAAGTCGTCCCGGGCAACTCCGCCGGCACCATCACTGCCTTCTACGTACGTACATACATACATACATATATGCTTCCAGCCTTATCAATTGATTAACTTGGTGGTTGCTTTGATCCCCGATCGTACGTGTATGGGTTGTTGTATATGTATGCGGTGCAGTTGTCGTCGCAGGGGAGTGCCCACGACGAGATAGACTTCGAGTTCTTGGGGAACACCACCGGAGAGCCGTACACGCTGCACACCAACCTCTACAGCCAGGGGAAGGGCGGGAGGGAACGGCAGTTCAAGCTCTGGTTCGATCCAAGGGATGACTTCCACACCTATTCCATCCTATGGAACCCAACAAACATCATGTGAGATTTCCCTAATTCTCCGATTGATTCTGATCAATTACTTTGGCCAGCTAGAAAACAAACCAGGTTGAATGCGTGTCGACAAAAGCACCACTAATACTACATACATATGGTGGTGTCTAAATTAATCTGATGCGCAAGTGGGTCTCACCCTCCTCCCTGTCAATTAACCACATGCATGATGATCAGTACCTAGCTGATATATACATATAGCTAGGAAGGGGGATTCAATATGACCTACGTACTATAGTAATATATATGACATATATAGAAGAATCGATATGATTTCTTCATTGATTTGTGGTAGATTAATTAGTTTTAATCCAAGCAGATGGTACGTGGACGGAACGCCCCTAAGAGTGTTCAAGAACGTGGAAGCTCGGTTGGGTGTGGCGTACCCAAAGAACCAACCCATGAATATGTACTCCAGCATATGGAATGGAGAAAAGTGGGCAACGAGGGGCGGACGCGTGAAGATCGACTGGTCGTACGCCCCCTTCGTCGCCACCTACAGGAACTTCACGGCCGACGCCTGCGTGTCCGTCGGAGGAGGGTCGTCACCGACGTGCCCGGCCACCCGGAGGAGATGGTGGGGGACGACACTCGACGCCGCCGGCATGCAGAAGCTGAGGGAGGTGAGGCGCGACTACATGATCTACGACTACTGCCGTGACACCCAGCAGCACCCCGAGTGCTCTCTCGAGCAATGATCAAATAATTACCGCCAATTGCTTCGTTAATATTGTTACCAATTTGCGGGCCAAACCCTGCATGTATTTAATTATTTCATTGTCGTAATCATGTCTGATGTTGGCTACTCTTTTCCATTTGTACTTGTGATCATTACGTCTATAATTAATTTTGTGTATTATATATATATATATGCTGACCATATCCGGTGATATATACGTATTTATTGAAAATTGTAAACGTCTGTAGAATAATTGCATGACATCAATAAAAGGAACTAGATTCCTTGCTCTGCACGAACGCAGAACATTAATTTTAATTACCACCATAATCTCGCAGCAATGTGTGTGTATGTATATATATATATTGAAGTACGTGGCCTTGAAAATTCGTAGTAATCTGAAATCTTCGCCTGCCTTTTCTCGTTAATCATCTCATTATATACGAGGACGTAAATACAGCATCAACAACCGGTAACTCGTACCATTATCAAAAATGGTTACAATAATCGTACGTGTTCGTAATAGATGATTAATTATATATCTGGTTAATTAACCACTTCTCTCCCTCTCTCTCTCTCTCTCTCTCTCTCTCTCTCTCTCTCTCTCTCTCTCTCTCTCTCTATATATATATATATATATATAGATATATAAATACTTCTGCAAAAAATTTTAGTCAGGTTGGTTCATTGTACTGTGTCTTACGATTGCGGTCGTGCGTTACAACACAAACCATGCACGGCACGACTCAGTCTTAGCAGTTGATAATTTTGTTGATCTTTCGATTTTTTGACGTGTAAAATCACGTTTCTGGTCGTAACGACAACCACGCTTATTCCGGCCACAGATATGGGTGTCAATGGAACTAACCACGATGTATTATTATTATTATTATTATCCATTAATAAACGTACGTAGCACAATAGTCGTCGGTGGGTATTCTGAAGAGGACCACACGTACGCGGTATTAGACGACTGGGGATCGGAAGCCGATATTGATGTCATTTGAGTTGGCCGAAATCGATTTTATTGGTTGATGTGATTTTGTGTTTGGGTCAAATTGGGTTGGTCTGGCTTGATTTTTTTTGAGACAACGGTGGATGATCATGCAACAGCTGTCCTTAGAAATACCATTAGGAATAAGATATTGTAGATCAAATTAATTTAATTTGATAATACAAGAATTAATTAATGTACTTGATAGTATTAATTACTTGTACTTTCATATGTCTATGGAAGGATAGAACAAAAATAGTGTATAGACCTATTAGTACATGTTTTATAAATTTCAATTGAGTATTACGAAAAAGATTGATAAGGCTTATGAAAATTATTTACCTGAGAATATTTTTCAACGATATTAAATATTTTTTATTTATTTCACATTAAAGATAAAGTTCATAGTACTTTCGACAATACCTTAATGACAATTTAACAATTTCTAAATATTTTGAAGTAAATTAAATCAATTGAATAGTTTTGAATTATTTTAACAAAGGTATATATGCTATGTGATTAATCTTATAGTTTAGAATGACATTATGGAAATAGGAAATTATGTTGATTATTTTTAGTTTGCATTGATTTATATTACTAATTCTGATAGAACACAAGAAGAATTTGATTTTAATTATGTTTAATTCTTTCGAATTATCTTATAAAAAATTTACTCATGATATATCATAGAATTCTTTGTATTTAATATTAAGTAGTTGTTTCTTTATCAACAATTTTTATATTTAATATTAACTAGTTATTTTCTTTCAAAATGTAACATGAAGGTGATTTTCAAATTATTAATTAATTATTTTATTAAAATTTTAAAAGTATTTTATAATGCTTAATTTTGAACCTTGAGTAACCATCTTAAAAAA
Organism: Cymodocea nodosa; assembly: GCA_036874045.1. NCBI lineage: Eukaryota > Viridiplantae > Streptophyta > Magnoliopsida > Alismatales > Cymodoceaceae > Cymodocea > Cymodocea nodosa. The sequence goes on along the minus strand of CM072339.1, from coordinate 18,163,719 downwards.
GTCAAATTAATTAAGAAAGGAAAAAAAAAAAAAAAAGTATTCCAAAATAAGTTAGTCCTCCATGCATGCATCTGAAATTTCAACTGGTTCCCTTAAAGTGATGTACTTTACAATTTGAATCGATCTTTATCATTTATTAGTACGTATTACGTTATAAAGATTTAGGGTCAACTAATTTCATAAATTAAGATCATGCTTCTTATTATAAGAATCGCCTGCAAAAATTATTTAAATGTAGCCAGAAGAAGAAAATGGATGTAGTGATCATTTAAATGGATATGGATTGGAAAATATAGTTCCCAATTCCCAATTAACATTCAACATATATAGTTTTCATCGACCCACAATGATTGATAATAATTTTTTTTTAAATTCATCTCTAGGTCATCGAATTATATATACATACTCTTCGATGAGAAGAAGCATAATACAAGAATCCTAATTTGGCAAGAACAATCTGCTAATTGCTACATACAGGTGAGGTACACAACATTCCCTTGGCAAAGTTTTATCTCAATGTTAACCAATTGCTCACTAGCGCTGCCAGTGGAGGAGATTCAAGAAGCATACCCAGTAATCCCGGGATATTTTTACTTTCAATGGTCGTATGTAGCATAAATTTTATTTTAGACCATGCAGTTGGAGGACACCAACAAAACAATCTGCTACAAAATAAATATGTTTCATCGTAAGGAAGCCATCAAAAGAAAGTGGTGATGAACTTTGATCATGTGTACAATTGCAGAGAGTAGACGATTCACGAACTTGGTTTGAATTCTCATAGGAAAAATGAACTGTTGTCAAAAGTAATTTCAGCATTCTGAGGTAAATACTCAACTCCTCCACACCAAGAGTATGGTGTAGATTTGGTTGACTACTACTGTCCTTCATTTTGTTTTCTAAATTTTCAGCCTAATTTCCTTTTCCTGAGCGTGAGGAGTCAAAAGCTGCCATGAAAGTTTGCATAAGACACTTCCTTCTCTTATTGGTTATGAAACAAGAAATGGTAGTGATAAATAAAAGAGAAAATTGGGTTCTATTTCCTTTATATGAAAAATTCCATGGTACCCATAGTTCCTCGTCTCATAGAGAAATGTAAGTTCTGACTTTGTTAGTTACGAATGTCTATGTTTACAAGTAAATATTATCATTCATATAATTGAATTAATGATATGATTCAATAATTTTAACACTCGTTTAAACATATGGCACTATAGACTTTTTCATTTTGTGACATTATCGCTAATAGAGTGAACTAGTCGACAATTTGACTCAATGCATAAGAATTTTCACGTCTCGAAGAAAGGAGATGCTACCTAGTCTATTTGTCACCAATAGAGTGAACTAGTCGATATTTTGACTCAATGATTAGGAATTTTCATATCTCAAAGAAAGGAGACACCATTTATGTTAGGATTGTATGACTTCACTAGAGAGAAATGAATGGTGATTCTTGGTGTAAATTGTTGATTTTAAAATACTTGTAAGAAACTTAACCTAACATTCGGTACAATAAGAAAAATAAAGTATACACAATATGAAATAAAAAGGTGCACCAAAAATTTTAAGTAGTTCACTATTAACAACTAATTCACCCTTAAGTATAGCTTAAGCTTCACTATTTTTTTCACTTATAAACATTTACTTTTAGATTGAAGCAAGAACTAATATCATTTATTGAATTTTTAGGTAGAAACTCTAATCAACCAAACTTGAAACTTTAGGATCAAAGCCACGAACCAACAATTCTTGCTAAATTAGAGTTAATGCATGTGGAGAGCTTTGTTGCACTTATTGATCTTAATCTTCTAATTGTTGCAAATATGCATTGAAAGCTTTCTTAAAAATGTTCACAAGAGTTTTTACGCTTGATCATTTTTTCTCTCCCTTTCTTGTTGTTTTTCTATGTAATCTTGTAGCTTTTATATTTGTATAACCAATGATCAACTCTTCTTTAAAATTGTCGACCTATTATTCTTGTTGAACTTGATAATTCTAAAAGTAATAAATTCTCATTGCTTAAACAATTGAGAAATCTGTTGAACTCTTGGAGACATTGTAGGACCTTAAGTATCACAAGAGGGAATGTGAATTATATCTTTAAAATATTTAATTCTAGTGGATAAGACAATAGCATAAAATACTCATAATTTTTGTAAATAAAAAAATTTTATTTATAACGTAAGGATTTAAAAAAACTTAAGTACAATTCCCCACTTGTCAATTTTGATACAAAATTTTTCCTAATACAATTCAATACTTTAAAATAGAATCTACCTTATTCTAAAATTGATTGAATTGAATAATCAAACCTAAGCTTTAGCATGTAACTTCTGATTCTTCTTACTTTTTGCTCAACTTATGTATCTCCTTGCTTCGAATTTCTGAGACTTTCTTCGATATAGCATTTTTCTCTGTATTTGTTGGTATTTCTTTGTATAGGTTAGATATCTCTTTCTCTTAGTTGAGATTACTTTGTTTGATGTTAAGATTTGATAAACTCTAATGAGATTTCTCTTTTTATGTAGGGATAAATGAAATGTAGCTTGTACCCTTTATTTTTAGTGGTAGAACTGAAGTTTCTCGTTTAACACATTTATTTACTTAATCTATAATCTATGATCCCACGTAATATGTTAAATTTGAATTATCCACATTCTCCACTTCCTTTTTGAATTTTCATGTTCACTTGTTGTAGATTCATCGAGAATGCTCTTTTTGAAGAATTATAGAATTTATCTTCTAAATTACCTTTTTAGTCGAACACTTATCTCTTTAACGCTTGTAAAAATTCAAACACTTATCTGTAATTCTTCAAGTTTTACACCTACAAAGCACATGACTATAACAGAAAAACTTAACTCTTCATTAATCCCTTTATAAAACTTGAACAATTATCAATCTATGTGTAAAACTCGAATAGTTATCTAATTCTTCGACTTTTCTTTATCGAACGCATATGGAAAACATGTGAAAACTTAAAATCCTAAAAACACACCTATAGATAAATTTAACTATACAAGTTTTTAACATAACTCTTCGACTAATTCAAAATGTTAACTATAACTATATGACTTTTTAAAAATTTGTTAATGCCTAACTATGCAATTGAGATAAAACTGTATACTTAGACTTATTTATAAACTTAGTAAAATATTCATCGTCAAAACAAAATTCCTAACAATCTCCTCCTTTTTGATGATGGCAAAACCTAATAAGTCTAACTTTCTAAAAAATCATTCTCTCCCATTTTGTCATTATAAAAATCAAAAAATCATGTGAGGAAAAAAATGCTAAGTATAACATTCAAAAAAGAACTCAAGAAAATAATTTTCATTTTTACATAAACAAATGTGGATATACGATAACTATTTTTAGTAAATACATGAATTGAATCAAAGAAAATAGTTATTTACAATTTTTCAACAAATTACAAAAAATTATTTCAATGAAATACATAATTTGTTCTTTATTCTTTATTCATTCACAAGTTTCTTCGTCTTCTAAAAATGTTCAACAAAGTTTTTGAAATCTTTTGTGCGATTTATATATTAACTCTGTTTACTTAATCAATTATCTCTTGATCTAAGTCTGTATTTATAACTTGTGATGGTTGCTATAATTATTTAGTATGTCTATCTATATATTGTTGAGTATTTATTTGCTCTTATTGATCTTATTGTATTGATTGTTGTTATTGATCTTATTGTACGAGCAGATTATAGCTAGAGAAGCTACTCCAAGATTTTCCCACGTTTCCAAACAGAAAAGGAAACATTGATAATACTTAAGGTTTGTGAATCTTAAATTTTTTGAATGTTACACCCATGAAACAAATAAGGTGTTGCGTGTTGTGCTTAAGATACAATATAATAATTGGTGAGACCATGTAATTATTTCCTTTCAATGGGTACTTTTTTCCAATATATATAGGTTCTTAATTAAAATTACTTTTAAGAATCATTATTTTGATGGAACAATATTCTTTTCATCTAGAGAATGCTCGTGAACAAAAATTTTTCATTGATTACAAACTTCACGTTGAGAATTTTCTTGACTACCGAAGAAGCATGGTCACCATATTTCTAAACTCCCAAGGATAGCTCTCTCTCTTCTCTTTGGAAATTGATCAAATCATCGGTTCCAATGGTGAAAGAAAACATTATTCCTTCATATATTCAATAAAAAGGGCATTAAGGCAGTCCTTGGAGAGGTAACACTTGGGTTTAAAATTTACTTTTCTGAGTTTTGCTCTATAGAAAATCCAAAAATTTACTATTTCAAAATCTGTAACCCTCTTAATTTACAAATTATCCTCAAAGTCTCTTCATCATGCCCAGCTGGTTTAGATTTCAATGACTTCTTGATGTGGTCTAGTTATAGAAAATTAAGGGAAGATGAGATTAGCTGGTACCTCACCACCAACATACCATCAATAATAGCAGTCATAAACCCTTAAATGATGGTGGCAAGCGATCTACTTAATTATAGCTCTAACATATGGAAGTGTAAGGCACCCCAAAAATGGAAGCCTTAGTGTGACTTGTCCTGCACAACAAAATTTTAACCAAGAAGAGTTGATGTGGCGATCATATATGCATACATTTTTTGCAGTATTTGCTCAGAATCTGTTGCACACCATTTCCGCACTACAAAGTAGCAGTATAAATTTGAAGAAAGTATCATGTGATTTTAGACATCGCAATGGAGGAAATACTCACCTATGATATCAATGCGGATTTAACTTACAAACATTAGTTTTGAGCAATACCTTACCCGTTGTAGTTCTATGGACTATTTGGATTTAGCAAAATCATCCTTTTTTTATGAACACTAATAGGAACTTTTTGTTAAAGAAAAAAAAAAAAAAAAGTACTAAAAAATGACTTTTAGAAAATTCAAGACTTATTTTATAAAAATAAATCTTTTAAAGTCAAAGAAATAAAATACAAAGACTTTCTTACAAATTTTATAAAAAATAAGGACGAAATAGGTCGTAATGGTTCAACCCAACATTTTTTAACAAGCAAAAGGAAACTAAGTTCGACATGCAGACGAGAATCGAAGCAATAGAAACACAGACAGAATAAAAGTTTAAGACGAAGAAAAATAAAAGGTAAATAACCAAAGTTATAGTAGTTGCCCCCTGATAGGAATTAATTTTCACACCTTATTCAACGATATCTATCCAACACCTACAATTGTCAACCGTTGACACGTCAGATGAAGCGAAAGGAGTCCAACAATAGGCTCAACCCAAATCGAAAGGTGGTAACACGCAGGTCCCAACCAGATGGCCAGCTTGACCGGTCAAGAGCACAGCACAGCTTAAATTATTCGATTTAAATGGACCGTATTGGACTTGGACTTGAACTTAAATGACCTGTATACCCTCGAGCCTCCACGTGCCTCCCGTCACTTCCATGTCAGGGGACCGGGCCGGCCTTTTTACGTGGACAACGTCGTATCAGATCCAGCGAGACTTCCGTCCAGCCGGGGCCCCATTCAGTTCATCTCTCGTCGGCCGACGGCGCCATCGGCCATCGGACGTCGGCCTTTCTTGCACATGTTCTGTTTCTGGTAATATTATATGTTGCACATGTTCTGTCGTCCATGCTCATCAGATCTCACCGGCACCACACGCTGTCCTCCTCCTTATCACCGTGTGAATAACACATGCACTGGGTATATTCGCTTCTCGGCTTCCACCTCGCCGTCTGATTATTATTGCCTCCTCGCACCACGCGATCGACGAACACCCGGTCGATTGATTTTATTAAATTGGCAACATTCTATGGGCCATCCTTCGTCATTAAGCACCAACATATATGGCTGCAGTCTTTGATGAATGTTAGCATGTCGACTTATTACATCATCATCAGTGACTTATACAACTTAATGATATACTTCCTTGTCTAAGAGGAGAAAAGCGATGTAGGCTTATAGAAGTCAAAACTTCTTTTGAGATCGATGAAGAATCCTTCATTTACACCAAATTCTCCCTTCACTAAGGAAACTTTTCCAGAAGTCTTAAAATGAAAAGGATCGATAAAAGACTTATATATAGAAATGATATTTATACGTACACATTGAAAGACTTTGAAACAGCTGTCACGAGCAACATATATACATTACTTTACCAGCCAAATTGATAGTCATTTTTAATAACACCAGACGTCTGATAAATTCCTTGTTGCTTCAATATTTACTTCCAGATTTTTGATCTCCTATTGCTTCATCGCTTCTTAATTTCTGGACATGTGTAAAAATTTTCTGCCCATTATTTTCATATTTTGTAGGACATCTGTCTTTAGTCGTATAAAATGTGACTGAGGAAATTAAGGACCAAATGGGGTATGCTTTAGCCTAGCTATAGATGAACCTTTAACTAAGAGCATGAAACGTATATGTTTGTGTAATAAATATACACAAATACCTTGACAAATTAATACATAAAGTGGCAATTAATGGGTAGAATTTTCGTAGACACTTCATTGTAGTGACCAAGCCGCATAATTAATGAGGTTCCTAGTCAAGATATTTGTTAGAATTGTTGCATAGGGATTTAGATATGATGCATAAGAACTAGATGAGTCCTTAGTCCTACCCCAAGGCAATGAATTTCATTTGAAACATTGTCATCAAGCCACTCTTCTCGTTCGTATGTGGCCAAGTGGAGAAGAATTGCAATCTTGCAGGGAAGATGGAGATTATTACGATTAAAATCAATGGTAATATCAATTTGATGACCGTTACGTTGACCTCGTTGACAAATTTGCTATCAGAAGAAAAATTTGATTTGCATATATAGAGAGTTGTGCCATATACTAGCTTAGTGTAAGTTTTACCTTGATATGCAAAATAGATGTGCTGGTCATGGCCAGCCACTTGGAGAACAGCGTAAACACGAAACCAGACGAGGTCATTGGAGTAGATGCGATGTGGATGCGTAGGGCAATGGTGATCTGTGTTAAATTAATGTTGAGTTTTGATTGAAGTATGGTAGATGGAGAAAAACCTAAAGAATTTTGACTGAGTATTGGATTCAATGAGCATGTTCATTTTAATATATAATTAGATTTCAAAAAACAAACCAAATAAACATAATGAATGTAAACAATTCTAAGCAGCCACAAATATTTCAGGAATTCATATTTTATTTTTCCCTTTTAAGTTAATTAATATTAGTCCCTCCTTAGCTCAAGTTTTAGCTCCAATTCTCTTGCCTTAATTAGCTCATTCTATCAGGGTCACGCAATTTTCCACTTGCATCTCTTATTTTCCTACGAATAATTTTGGTATATTGATTATGTCCATGATGGCATATATACCAAACCCTAATAGTACTTGGATTTCTATATAAACCCCCTTCATTTCTTCCCCTATGTCGCGATCTGCAAGGGTTTGTTAGATTTGGTCCTTCAAACTTGCTAAGGCACTTGATTATTCAGCTTAGGATGCATTTGGCAATGTGACAGAACTGCACTTCCACTATCAGGCACGGCACTGTGATTGCATCCTATGGGTGCTACTCTTGATAGTGGAAGTAGCATTGGGAGCAACATTTGGCACATTAGAGTTCAAAAATACTGTCGCATGAGTAAAATGTTGAGATTATAAAAGAAGATGATTGTTTTAATATGGGTTTTTTCATACTTTAAAAATTCGTTTATATTTTGTTATGTGCTTATCTGTTTCTTTTTTATCTCTCTTAGAACTACTTCCAGCGAAAGTTTGTCAATTATCACGAAGAATCTTATAAATACTTGATATGCATAATAAAAAGGAACCTAATATAAAAATATTTATGCTTACATTAATAAAAATAAATACAAAAGATGAGACATTTATTTGTATATAGCAAAAACATTCATGCGCAGCATTAACATTTCAAATATTCCCGACTCAGCTAATGGAGCTCTTCATATTTTAAACCTCTTTTTTTGGATTGCTCATGTAAGGGAATCTTTTATATATCAAATATTCTTTAGCTCATGTATGTGAGCTTTCCATGTTTCAAATATTTCTTAGCTCATGTGAGGGAGTCTTCATATGTTAAATATTCTTTAGCTCCTCATATAGGGAAGGTTTTTCATGTGTCGAAGATTGTTTTTATCTCATGTAGGAGGGCTTTTCATGTGTCAATTTCTTTTAGCTCATGTAAAAGAGTTTTTCATGTGTCAAATATTTTTTAGCTTATGTAGGAGAGCTTGTATCGAATTTTTTTTTTTTAGCTCATCTAGAGAAGCTTTCCATGTGCCAAATATTTTTAACTCACGTGGGAAGTTTCTCATATGTTAAATATTTTTTCTACCTCATGTCGTAAAGCTTTCTATATATCAAAAAATTTTCCCTTTTTTCTCTTTCCATTATTTTTCCTTACTCCCCGTTCGACTTGTTTCGTCCTACTCGCCGTTTGTCCATCTAGTCATGTGCTCGGTGTTGACTGGTTCGCCCAACCGCATGCTTGCTGGTCATGTCCGTTCGTCCTACTCACCATCCGTCAAGATGTCTGCCTATCTTAGTTCTTCATTACTGACATCGATTTAATAGCAATGTAAAGACCGGGCATCAATTTTAGGTAGAATACATTAAAATTAAAATTAAGAAGTTGTTCTTGTTTGCACCTAACATAACAATATAATAGATAAAATACCAAAAACAACAAGATACTAAAGACTCCAAAAAGTAACTACGTTGAAAGATCAAAGTCACTTCAATTACGTTAAAATAGATACTATTCTTTATCAACGAGAAGAACAATTACGTTGAAAAGTTATAATAGAAAGATTTTTGATACAATTCCAACCATTGTGGTACATGCTCAACAAGTTGTATCTTCACAAATAACTCTTTAATAATTTGCTTTTCCAACATTAACAATACAATAGTCCATAACTCTGAACTTTTATCAATAACATTTCACGTAACATTTCGATACAATTCTCGATTGACAATGATTCCTTTGTATTATGAATTTTTTCGATGAGAAAACTCAAAGATTGCAATTCCTCCTTGGTTATATGAAGAACTCTATTCTTATGATCAAAACCTAACATTTGAAAAACAAAATTTACTTATTCTTTAACATCAACCATCAAATAAGAGGTTCTTCACTTCTATTATATGACAACCTTAAAAATGTGTATGATATCATCTTGTAAGTGTTAAAGTATATCCTCTAATGATTACTTAACATGTTTCAACAACTTGACTTCCAATATAACTAACATTATGTACTTTTTGTTTAGGAGGATATGCTTTCTAAAAGAACTTGTTCATCTCACTATGGAATAGTAATAGGATGTGTAGCTATTTTCATTACAGGTTTACATGCATAGTTTTTGTAGTTGACTACTTAGTTTACTTGAACAAAAGCAGTACATTCCTTTGTATTATATTTTACAGATATTGCAGATCCAATTTTTATAGATCTAGTTTTGTGTTATATTTTACAGATCTAATTTTTTATTAGGATCCCAAGTAAATATTGCTGATCCAAAAATGTAATATAATACAATAAGATTCAAGTGCTTGTTAGGTATGGAAGTCCAAATATACAAGTCAATATTAGGTCCATAAAAGTAAAGAACATCAAACATCATTAATCTTAACTCATTCTATCATTAACAAGTAATAAGGAAATATCAACATCATTTAGCAAAAATACCCAAATTAGGTATTGTGGAACCAAATCTAGGTATTATAATGAGACAATCATTTTATCATATCCTAAACGGTAAGGTATTGAACCCTAAACTATGGTTTTACAGTAAAATATTTTACAGTAAAACGTAGCTTGATTTACGTACAGAAGGTGAGAACTATTGGAGTAAGTTCGTGCAGGCAGAACATGGCAGAATGAGTGAAGGGTCGTTGCATGTGGTGAGCGTGGCGTGTGCGGAGGTTTGCTCGTGCAAAACAAAGCACAACACAATAAGCAAACAGATTCGTGTGGGTGGAACAAAGTGCATCGCAGCTAGCAAAGGGGTTTGTGTGGGAGAAGTGCATCAAGTAGAGGGGCTCCTATGGGCAGTGAGCACGGTGAGCGGAGGGATTCCTATAGGCAAAGTATAGCGAGTGGTGGAGTTTCTGTAAGTAAAACAAAGAGGTGAGGGGAAGGACAACAGTGCTCTCATGGTAAGTGAAAGAAAGTCTACTTCCTAGACATGTTGAAAAATACTTGGAATGAAGAGTAAAGGATCGGAGTGTCCACACTCGAGATTTCGTTTGGTGTGCGAAGTGGATTGGGATGCACCCAATAGTGACAGGAACAGTTTGATATGTTGCCGAACACGCCCCTTAGAATGTAAATGGAAACCATGGTAGACTCGAGTAAGAGGCTTCATCATATAATTTGGGATAGAAGAGAATTATTCAACTAGCTCAAGACACTTGGACCATTCACCTTAGAATGTAAATGGCCTTTCGGCTTTGCTTAGTACCATGTATTCACTGTTCTCTAACCACTGTCACCTACCACCAGGAAATGTTGTGAATACTCTAGTAAGTGCCCTTATACAGATACACTATGCATATCTGAAAGTTGATTAGTCATCTCAAATTGTGTATTAAAGAGTCTTTGATGGACTACACACCAATGTGAAACAATGTTTTTCCTTATTTTATTGGACAGAACAACCAATCTTTCTTAGCCGACATAGTCAAGATGATCCGGATTGGAGTAGTTAATTAAACCATCTAATTCACCACAAACAAGATCACCTAGGACGACTAGGATTAATGGACTCCTTGACCTAACCTACTAAGTTAATTAGAAACTCCATAAATTAATGTAACGGCTAGACAAAATTAACAAACAAACATATGCATGCCAAATAAATACATTTAAACGATATTTTATTATATAGAATATTTTCAAATAAAATCTACTATCCATATTTTAGATTATTATTGAATCACAGATATTATTGTCGTGTCAATTTAGATTCACATAAAAATAGTATATTCTCATATGAAAATAAGTTCTCATTGAAAATAATTTTCTTTTCTTTTTGTGAAATTTTGGTAGTTGTGTGTGTGGTGGGGGGGGGGGGGGGGGGGGGGGGGATTGGAAGTTGGATTGTACACTAAAGAGTAAATTGTTTAATAATTAATTGTCATTTGATTTTTATCTCTAACTTGTTTTATTTACGGACATTATACGGGTTATTAATCTTAGTAAAACAATAAAAATAAAAAAAGACGAAACATTTTACCATCTGCAATAATGAAATATATTAGCATACCATGCACTTCAAATTATATGGAATAACTAATAATATCTAAGAACTAATGGACAGCTAGAGGCGTCAATTTAAAATTTATCTTATTAAAATAAATATTTACAAAGGAAAAAATCTGTTTACTTTTTTAATAATTTATGTTTTAAATTAATGTAGGTAAAATTTCTACTTTTGTATGTGTAGAGTGTGAGAATTATTTTTCCGTCCTTATTTCTTACTTGGTAATTCGGTGGAAGATTTGTTTCCATCCCAACGTCCCGACGGCGCCAATAAATTCTGAAAACGGGGGCCGATGTCTTCTTCCCCTTCGTAGGCTTGTGCCCTCTCCGGTGGCGGTGGCCCGAGCTTCGCGGTGTCCAACTCCGGGATCACGGCACACACCACCTCCGGAGGTCCCCCACGACTGCGACCGGAGCTGCAGTCAACACGAACTTACCCTCGCCTCTCTCTCTCAACTCCGGGATCACTCTCCTCTTTTCTGATCTTCTTCCACTTCTGATTCACACCAACCCACCCTCTTGTCTACTCTTCTTCTTACCTCGCAACTTTAGCACAAATAATGCCCCCCGCTTCACATAGAAAATTGGGTCCTTCGCCTTCTCCTTCTCCTTCTCCTTCTCCCTTTCCAACTTCATCTTCTCCTTCTCCTTCCGAATCTCCAACTCGCAACTATAAGCACCACTCTCCGCCCCACACCTCATTAACCCAACTGCCCCGCCCTAGCATGCTAGTCATAGTGGGTGTCCTCACTGCCATCTTCTCCATCACCTTTCTCATTCTCATCTACGCCAAGCACTGCAAGCGAACCAACTACAGCAGGAACGCCGCACCCACCACCGCCACCGCTCGCCGGAAATCCGGCATCGACCGCTTCGTCGTCGAGTCGCTCCCTCTCTTCCGCTTCGGCGCCCTTGAGGGCTACAAGGAGGGGCTCGAGTGCGCCGTCTGCCTCGGCAAATTCGACCTTAACGAGCTCCTTCGCATCCTTCCCAAGTGCAAGCACATCTTTCATGTTGAGTGCGTCGACACCTGGCTTGACGCCCACTCTACGTGCCCGCTCTGTAGAAAACAGGTCGACCCGGAGGACATCCTCCTCGTCCCCGACTTCATCGGCGTTTCCGACGACGGACGCCTCAAGAAGCCAGAGCAAGGCCAAGAAGTCGACCACGAAGAGGAGCAAGACGTGGAGGCCAACAGTACTGGGTGTGGCTTCATGCGTGTGTCGGGGCGTCACTCGTCTGCCGGGGAGAAATCGTCGACGGGGAATTCGATGCCGGCGGTGGCGCAGAAGCCACCACCGAGGCAGAGGAAGTCAGTGGACGACGGGACACTGAAGAGCATGGTGGCACCGAGGAAGGATCTGTTGTTGTTGACGGAGAAAGAGAGTGAGGGGGTGGAGGGGAGGTTCGGATACCGGATCATCGTCTCCAGAGGTGAAGGAAACGTCGGGTTGGAGAGATGGAGCGACATGAGACCGTCGGATCTGCTCTTCCTGAGAGCGGATATGATAATCGACGGTGGCTGGAGGACTTCATGTTCCTCCAGCACAGGGAGGTCGGTGGCGGTAAATCCCAGGTCGCAGTCGGAGATCACCGGCGTGAGTCGGAGGGAATCCGGGAGAAGAGGGCGGCGGAGAGTGGCGGAGGAGAGTACCACCCGACGGTGGCTTACTTGGATCGGCAACCGTAGGGGTGGGACCACTGGTGGCACCACCAACTGGCCTAACAGCTAGCCTATACGAAATGACCGATCTGCCCATTTTCAGGTAGCTTAATAGCCATCTATCATCATGATTTATACGACGGTCACGTGACTCGCGGTGTGGTTGCCCAGGTTATCTTTTCTTTCTTCCAGGCCCTTGTCGTTCTTGAATTAACGAAAAGGTTCCAACATTCTGACAAAAACGCAAAGCGCCACACGCAAGTGCATGGAAGAGCGAGCGGCCGTCTCTTGACGTGGGGGGAGGGGGCTGATTCGATCCGAGCCGTCCGTACTGAATCTCGCGGTTGGATCTGTTGCATCACCGGTACTTGCCACGTTCCACGCTCAGGTGGTTTCTGCGTGGGACTTATTTATTACGGAAGAGGAAAATGTGGGTTGGCAGGGAAGAAGAGGAAGGGGGACGCTCTTTGTGGTATATCATCAAACTTGTACTTGTTCTATATTTGATCACCATTACCTTGAAACAAGATGGCGATTTTTCGTTTAGATTTGAATTTTAAAATTCACGAGGTGTGGATGGGATAGATCCAGCTGTACGACCAAACCATCCATCTTCGTGCATGAGAAATTTAATGAGGTTTGGAAGTTTATGGTACGTGTGTTTTTTCATGCTGACGACGTATTCTCCCAATACGGATTCCGTATTAACTGCGCTCCAACGCTCTCGCTTTCTTCAAGACCCCTTCTCGCGGAAAGGAAAAAAAAAATTCTCGAAGACTAATAAGTTTAATTTCGATTGAATTTACAAATACCATTATTTTCAACCAATTCAATCATTATAGCCTATAAAAGAATCAAACTATTATTATAAGGTCATCCGCGTCATCTTGGTCGTTGAAGGCGATGATGATGTGATTGGCCAGAGAAAGGAATGGTTCTTGGTCTGCATCCCATTTTTAAGAAAAGAAAGCCTTAAATTAGAATTCAATCGAAGAAATCATTGTTACAGCTTAAATCAATAAGTTCTCTTCCTCTCTTTCGCCTTTTGTTGTGTTTTAACTTAGCTGTTACTTTGGTATCTCTTCTTCCTCTTCTTCTTCTTCTTCGTTTTATGTTAAACTCTACAGATAATATCTGTTGATTCTCACGGTTGAAGTTTTTTAATCTTAATCGATCTACTTTTTTACTGAAGAAAACACTAAGCGTTTGGTACGGTCGTCGTCTCTTCTGCACATGAGCGAACTCTGCTTTCGATGCTGGAACGGAATGTGTTTTTATTTTTTTACGTGCATCCATTGGCGGTGGGATGGAAGAAGTTTTGTAGATTATTTTATTCCCTCCGACCCAAAGAATCGAAACTTTTTCTTACTTGTATCGCGTTCAGCGCGTAGTTGCGTTCCCGGCAACTTGGCAGCCTTTTTCTTTTGCCTTCCGGTCCATACGATCGGTCATGGCGACGAAGCTCTTGAGGTACGCGTTTGCGCGGGAGCGAAATCCCACGTGCCGTTCATCGCAAGCCGAGTCAATGTTTAAAATATGCTCCAGTCACTGCTTTCTACGTCGTTACATGTGCAAGAGTTTTATTTGAAAAGAATGGTAATTCTTGGGAATCGGATTTTGAATACCCTGCTTTACCAATACTTCACAAGTGGATAAATTAAAATTATCGGACATAAGTTCCAGGTGCACAAGCCGAATTCGACTCATGATCATTCATGGATTACACAACTCAATCTGACTGACGATACGATGGCAATTGTTCCCTCGGCGTCGCCTACATGTATCGCGCAAATGTCATTTAGCCTGTCAGTCCGGCACCCTAGTGAACCGTCAAATCATATATCCTTCATTAATACATCACGTGTCAGTCATTAATACGTCACATGTCGTTACTAATCATGTCGCATTAAATCTTTTCTTGTGGCAAGAATGTTTTTTTCTTTTTCCAGAAAAAGGTGGTAGATAATAGTAAAAAAATTACAGTTGAGAGGATAAAAATAATTTAAACAGCCAAAACCCTCCCTTAACAGAGATTAGTTATCGTTATCTCCTGTTAACTTTTATAGATGAGATAGTTGGGATCATCACCAACCTCAGAATCGTCGCCTTTTGCGTTACTAGAGAAATATTTTGCTTGTAGATCTTATTAAAGAAATTGGCACCACACCGGTGTTAAGATTTCTTGTTTAAGAAGAGGTGAGATGAAATTGATATGCGCCTTACATCGACGTTAAGATTTTTTTGTTTAAAAAGAAATAAGATGTATAATGTGAAGAGTCAATAGATTAAGTAATTCAATACACATAAATCTATGATATTAAAAATTAAAATAGTATGAAATTTTTACTTAATCTTTGTAAGATCGACTTATATTTATATATTTATGCAATAAACATTATACAATTTTAATTAAAAATAAATTAAATTTAATATCTAATTTGTAAAAATTATTTATTTACTTTTAAAAAAAATTATAAACATATAATTAAAACAAACGAAATTCACGACTAAACCAAGTTTTCTAACATCATTGTTGAATATTGAAAAGCTAAATAATTGTAATAAAAAATGATCTTTTCTAGTCATAATATTTAAATTCTTATAATTTATATATACTCTATAATTTGATTAAATTTTAGTAGTTATCAAGTCTTAACTTTCGTTTATTATAATAGTTAACTCTGATTTTTTAAAAACTACGTGAATTAGATTAACTCATAAGTTATCAGAAATCAAATATATTATATTATTATCTAACTATTTCATAATTTTTTTTTTCGATTATATTTTTAAAGTTTAGATTTAATCTTCTTTTAAAAATTCTAAATACCAAATTGATATTCACCTCAGTACGAAAGGAAAGATATAAAAGGAAAAATCGTCACGCCAAATATCAAGTTTATCTTTTAAGAGGAAGAGCCAGGGAATGGCGGTCAACAAAAATATAATTAATAGAGCAGATCCTTTTCGGAAAGAAGAAGAAAAAAAGGAACCCTCTTTTATGGCCATTTTGCTGATTTCATAAAATATGGTGGTAGTTTCCACACACCAAGCTAGACTAAACTTAACGATGATGTACCTTAAATGATATACTGATTTAACTACAAAGTCTTGGGTTTTCGAAGTTTGATATATTAACATAAGATTTGGTATATCAATTATGTAATTTGATGTATTAAAAAATACAACTTAACATTGATTGGTAGGTCACCTCCTCTCCCCTTTGCACCACATGGCCCAAACATGATTCCAGACGAGTACAATGCTCAGTTTACATCTCTAACCAAGATCTTCTTAAATGGCTATATCAATAAATGCTTCTTTATTTTAAGATCAATGTCTCAGATTTTCCTATGCAATCTGTACCCGTAAATGAAATTTTTTTTTTTTTTTTTGTGTTTTAAATTATGGCCGCCGCACATAAGTACTCTTCATACCGGCTTCTTTTCTTACTTTCTTTTTTTATTATTATAAAAATTAAAATGAAGCATTCAACCTCACCACCTTTTTCAATACTGAACTTGGATTGATGACTATTTTTAATAAACCCCCCCAATACTCTATATATTCTCTCTCTTCTTTTTAACATTTAGCTTCCTAAGGAAGCGATGATGAAATTTTTTTTGAATTATCACTTCTTATTAGTTAATTAATTATCTATATTCCAAGGTGCAAGATTACTATTATTATTTGTGATAGATATTACAAGAATATAGACAGACAATGATAGATATAGGTTTTAGTGACAATCATATAAAACTCTTACTTTTAAATATACATTTGTTACAATAATGCATACACAACGATGTCAATTGATGATCATTTTCATTTGATAAAAGTTTCCCAATGTGAGCTTAATATATTTGGAAAATGAAAATGATTTTTTTTAACAACAGAAGGAGGTCTTCATAAAATCCACAACAGCAAGAAAAAGAACTTAGACCATGGCTTACAAAAATTGATAAACACTTTAATGTAAGTTCTCAAAACTGCCTTCTCTTCTAAGTAATGCAATTATTTGCTTTTAATACTAGGGATTCTTCTATTGACTAATATTTCAATTGAAATTTGTTTGTAATTTGTTCTTGGAAAGAACAATATTCTAAAATTTGTGATACATTGCATGTTCTCCATTGGTTTATACCTCTATTTTATGTCATTATAGAAAATAGATGTTGTCATGTTCAAAAACGTTCAAATAAAGATTTAAATGAGGTTTGTACACTCAAAATTAGATGAAAATGAATTTGAATTTCATCAAATGTTAAAACAATGAGTATTTCTATACTTAGAATTTCAATTTTAAAAAGAAATAATATTTTAAATTTTAATGTAAACACGAGAATGTAAATTTTCATCCCAAGAAATATGAAATTCATTTTCAACTTGAGAAATTATTGTATAGCTCTTAGTTATTGATAAATGACATGAAAATCTAACGATATAATTATATAGTATATCAGTTAATTAATATAATAAATTTACTAATTAATTATATTTTGACTAACTATTTAAATTAATTAATTAAAGATAACTATATTACATTATTATTATACATAAATATAAAATTCCAATTCTTTCCAATTTCATCCAATGCATAAATACTTGAATTTCAAATTTTATCAAATTCTTAAATGTGTACAAACACATGAATTTTAAATTTTGTTTTCATTTAATTTTATAAAATTCTAATTCCTTTAGAATTCTAATTCCAAGTACACAATTAGGCCCTTCATTTTGATTAGTTATTGCATTTACTTTGTCATGTTTTTATTTCTTATTGTAATGCAACAAAAATGCCAAGGCTTCAAGTCACCTAAGTGCTAATGGATGCCTAAGTACCATAAATAAATTTTAAAAATAATATTTTCTCCTCAATTATTATATGTTGGCATGCAATTTTTAAAAGATTTATTATTTAGACAAAATTAATATTAAAAAATTATAACTTACAAAACTAGCAAGATTAACATAAAAACAAGGAGATTTTTTGAGCATGTAGAAAGTAAATATATAATTAGGCATTGAAACACATTGCCTTGATGCCACATTGGCATTTTTCTAAGGAGATAAATAAGTTATTCACATGTTTAGGGACTACACCAAAGAGAAGTGGGTATCAACATTAGAACATCTTATTTCTCCTCTCCTCCATCCCTCGTCATGAAACTAGAAGAATAGTGGAACAGATCATTTATCATTTGCATAAGCATATGCATCTCTCTATGTTGTTTCCTACAAGCTTTAGTTATTTGAGTCCTTGTAGTGGCATTACGTTGTTCAGCATTTCTTTTCCTTTTGTGCATTTTAAATTTATTCTTTTCTTAGTTAGATGTCTTGTCCAGTCCAAGATTCTAAATCTTCCCTTATTCTTTGTTGTAGTCTCACATTGAAAAATGTAAGAATAAGTCTTGCATGTTTATAATGAGAGATTTTACCATATCTAGCCAATTGGTTTTGACTTTTGAGTTGTATGTTCATATTTTTCAACTTGAGAGGGAGGAGGTTTGTGCTTGTTGGAAAGGTCAGGAAAGCTAATATTAAGAAATATTTTTCCAAGATTTATGTGTTTGTGTATTTTGGAAATTTTAAGAAAGTATTTTCCAAGATTTCTCTAATATAAATAACTTCTTGGGAGATGATTTCCCAACCCTCCCTCAGTAAAGTCAGGAAATCATCTTTAAAAAAACTTGATCTCGACTTCTCGTGAACCCTCACGACCCTGACGCCAACACTCGCGACCTCAATGCTCGCAATCCTAATGCCAATGCTCACGACCCTAACGCCAATGCTCGCGACCTCGATGCTTGCAACCCCAACGTCGTCGATCCCGACCTCTCGCAAACCCTCGCCACCTTGACGTTGACACTCGCGACCCTAACATCGACGCTCGCCAAGGTAATACTGACACTCATGACTCCGACACTTGCGATGTCGACGCTCGCGACGCTGACACTCACGACCCTGACGTCAACACTTGCAACACCAATGCTCGCGACCCCAACATCGACGACGCTCATGACCCTGACTATTTTTCTCACTAGTTCTTTCTTACCCTTCACTGGTAAACTATTTCCTCACCCAATTTATTTACATTTCCTCTATGCAATCAGTACTCTATGAAGGTTGCATTTATTTGATAAAACCAATTGATTTATGTGTCAATTGATTTGTTGCGAACTTGTTTCCAACATATTTGGGTTTATCTATCGATTTATTTGTTACCTGTGGCTAGCAAGTCTCGGTTGGGTTTATTTGAGGAAGATGTTTTATTAGTTGCATGCATTAGACACATCTATCGACTATTTATCTATTTGTGCATTAAACACTCAATTTATTTATATGTCGATTGTTTTTCTTTTTAATGTTTTATTAGCTGCATGCATTAGATCTTAGATCATTTTCAATGCATTTTGGAGGGTTGTTGGCGGTCAAATACTATCTTATCAAGATCTGTTTGTCCTTTATTAGCTTGAGATTTCCATTTATTATTTCTTTCTAGTTTAGCATGCACGTGATTGTTACATAAGTGACATAATTGTCTTCTTTTATTACACAATTAACTTTACATCATCATTAAAATTTAACATGATACAAGAAATATGACATTCGAGAAAAGAAAATACATGAACTAGAGCACAAAACAAGATGAAATTTTTTTAGATATATTAGCAGTAGAAATCAAAGAAGGAAATGCAAAACAATAAGATGGTAAGCTCAGAGCGGAGACATGTGCAAAGGTGATTGCTGAATATAATGCTCAAACAAATGCCAATGTTGAGAAGAAAAATATTGAAAGTAGAATGAAAACTTGGAGGACTATCTATAAAAATTATACAAAGATTGCAAAGCAAAGTGGATGGGGATGGGATTATATTTGTGGTCATACTGAAATACCGAAGGAAATATAGGATGAATTTGTTCAGGTACATAAGTATTTTATATTTTCACTAAAGCTTATTACTAATAGTGGACTTTTTAAATGTTTTATTTGCAGCAACATCCAAAATGTAAATCATGTGTAAGAAAGTCATGTCCTATCTATGATGACTTATATATAGTGTTAGATGGCAATATGACTACTAGAGTGAATAGTTAAATTCCTCAATATGTACAAGAAACACAAGAGAAGGGAACTACAGAACCTGAAGACCCCATTCTTGTTTTCAATACTCAACTACCTCCATCAATTCCTAAATTTGAAGAAGGCAGTAGAAGCTCTAACCCTTGTAATGTGGAGCGGACATTTAGAAATGCACGAAAAAGAGCTCAACCTCATGTAGAATCTTCTCAATCTATTGCATAGTCAATGAATGAAATAAGTGGACTTATAAAAAAGTTTGTGTAACAAGATAAACCATCTTATAATAAGTCTAAATTAAGAAGAGAAACAGAAGAATGCATTCCCTACTTGATGAAAATGGAAGGTCTTACTAAGGGAGAAATACTCGCTGGGGTTAAGTTGCTAGAAATTGAGATGAAAAGAGCTATTTTCCTATCAATAGAGATTGATGAAGATCGGATTGAATGGTTGCGCTACAATTTGAAGGACTAGTCACTTGGTTGTGTTATGTTTTTATATTAGTTGTCTTTAGAAGTTGTGAACATGTTATCTTCTATGTTTTCCCTAATTTTGAAACTCATGTTTTATTTCCGAAATGCTCATTTCATTTACGAATGTTTCTATTGTTGAATGTGATTTTCACACATAAAAGAATGTTGATATTTGAAAAGTGTATCGTGGTTGAAATGTTTAGCAGGTTATTACATATTATGTTGATATTTGAGTGTTGAATTATTTGGCAGGTTATTACATTATATGTTGATACTTGAGTATTGAATTATTTGGTAGGTTATTACATTATATGTTGATATTTGAGTATTGAATTGTTTGGTAGGTTAGTACATTATATGTTAATATTTGAGTATTGAATTGTTTGGCAGGTTATTACATTATATTTTGATATTTGAGTATTGAATTGTTTAACAAGTTATTACATTGAAACACAATTTTTGACTATTAAAATGTCGTTTACTTGTACAGGTCATTTTACATATGGCAAACAATGTAACACGGGATGAAAGGAGACGAAGAAGACAACGTAGGTTGCTATTGTTCATTTTACAAACATGTGGATTAGCAAGACAATATATTACAGATGTTACTCCAAATGCAACAAAACATATCTATAGTAGAGAAGGACAACGATATATCATGAGATTGTTAGACGTATTACTACCTCATCAAGCATATTATTATCAAAAAATATATCGATTGAGTCAACATGTTTTTTGGGAGTTTTGTGAATTACTTAGAAGATAAAAGATAGTATAAGATAGTCGAGGTGTTACTGTTGAGGAGAAACTAGTGATTTTTCTTGTCACAATTGGACAAAACCAAAGATATGGAGTTACCACTAAGCATTTTCATTGTTTCGCTTGGACAATTAGCATATATTTCAATGAGATTGTAAATGCTATCTATAGAATACAAGATTTACTTATAGTGAAGCCTTCATTATCAACACATAGTAGAATTCGAAATGATGTGAATGTCTTCCCATATTTTAAAGTAAGATGTGAATTTCATTTTATTCAAAGTTTAAAAAGTTGACATTGTATTACTAACATTCTATTTGATTTTTTAATGTAGGATTGCATTGGTGCTATTGATGGTACACATGTAAATGCAACAATTTATAAAGAAGAAAATGCAAGATATAGGAATAGGAAGGGAGCATTAACACAAAATGTTTTAGCATCTTGTAACTTTGATATGGAAATTACGTATGTACTTGCAGGATAGGAAGGATCAACTACAGATGCAAGGATCTTACAAGATACTATTTCTCAACCTCATGGGTTTCAAGTCTCACCTGGTATGGGTATAATTGTGTACGTTTTTAATAATTTTAGATGTTAGTTTATTGAAATTGCTAAATATTATAGTATATTGTGCAAGTAAGTTTTATTTGGTAGACACAAGCTTCCCAAATCATCCTGAATTTATTTCTCCATTTCGTGGTGTGCGATATCATTTATCAGAATATGATCAGAATTGTGCTCCAAATAATGCAATAGAGAATTTTAATTATAGACACTCTCAATTAAGGAATGTAATTAAACGTACATTTGGAGTGATCAAACATCGATTTGCTATTTTACGAGGTTACATGTCATATCCATTCTAAACACAAGTTAAAATTGTATCAGCATGTTTTCTTGTACACAATTTCATTAGAAGAGCATATGAGAAGACTAACTTTAAGATCTAGCAGAGGAATTGGTTGAAGTAAATATTGATACGTTTGAAAAAATTGTTGATAATGTTGTTGAAGAAAGTATAAGTTCTAATAATATGAGTGTAGAACAAAGAAAAAGAATAGCTGATAGAAAATGAGATCATATTATGTATTTCATGTGGAAAAGGAATTGAAATGTTGTTTGTTGAACATGATGTAATGAATTATGTTTGTGATAAAAAATTTATAGTTAGATAAAAAAATTATGTACTATATTATTATATTATACTATATTACTTAATATAATTAATATATACTCTATTATTTAAAATATTACTTTAAAGTTGTACTATTATTTACTCCATCAAAAAATTATTAAAAATAATTGAAGTATGTATAAACACGTAAAAATTTCATGTCATTTCTGATCATTTTATTTCCTATTCTGCACAAATATGCTAAACTTTCTTATCATTTCTTGTTATTTTTCGACTTGCACAAATATGTAAACTTTCCTATCATCTTCTATCATTTCTAAAGTTTTTTAATTTCCAACATTTCTAGTAATTCCTGTCATTTCCTTTTCCGATGGAAATCGTGCATAAACACACCATTGGCAACAAAGCCAAAAATGTTCATTTAACCTAAGTCTTAACACATCTATTTGATAATAAAAAAAGTACACTTATAAGATTTAAATAAGGGCATCAATGATAGTGAGAGAGAATGGAGTGGTCTCACGATGGAAAATGTGAAGATAGATTGTGCATAATGAGAGACTTTTCCATTTGTTGTTAATTACTTTTGAATTGGATGGCAAGTCCACACCTCAATGTTCTTAAAAAAGACCATATAATTGTAGATTTATAATCAAGAGTCTTGAGAATGAAGGGGAGGAATCTAAAGAAGAAGAAGAAGAAGAGGAGGAGAGTGCTTGAATAGAATTGCATAGGATATAATGTTTTAGAGGAAAACCGACTAATTGTTTCTCATATTTCATAAACAAGAGTACAAGAACTTAAATAGACACATAGACCCAAACACCATAATTCCACATTTACACATACTTAAATAGAAAATAGATTTACAAAGAAAAACCTCTAAAAGACTAGATGACCACACACTCATAATAAGAGAAATAATTGAAGCATCACCAACCACATTAACAACACCATGATCCACATAATGCACGATCTAAATCCAATCAACACTCCCCCTAATTTAGATCACATACACAAAGGTTCTCTCACAAAAGTTGAAACTACTCCACTGGCAAGAACTTCGTAAATATATCAACAATCTGATCTATAATAAGATAAAATAACTTTGCCAAGCTCCTACATCTCACAAATTGAATAGTACTTAATATTAAAATGCTTGGTTCAACCATGAAATGTCAGATTATGTGAGATTGCTAAAGTTGCTTGATCATCCACAAAAAATTTTATAGCACCATTCGAGCTCAAATGCATATCCACAATTTTCTCAACCACACAGCTTGGTTGACAACAACATTCACAACAATAATCTCAGCCTCAATAGTGGATTGAACAATTAAACTCTGTTTCTTCAAACTCCAAGAAAACACATTGCCCCCAAAGGAAAAATAGTATCCGAAGGTACTCTTAAAATCAGAAGATTCACCCCAGTCACTATTAGAATACCCTAATAGTGTAGGATGTTCAATTTGCCTGAAAACTAGCCTATAATTTAAGGTATTTTTGACATACCTCAAAATTCTCTTCGCAACTTTCATATGCACTTTAGTAGCACAATGCATATATCTAGATAACCTTGAAATAGAATACAAAATATTTGGTCAAATTGTGGTAAGAAACATCAAACTACCTATAATGCTTCAATAGAGTTCTTCATCCACACATTCTATTGAATCTTCAATCAACTTTTGTTTAAAACAAAAGGGCGTAGCAACTGGCTTGGAATTCATCATACGAAACTTCTCAATTAAACCTACAACATATTTCTTATGATTGATAGTGAATCTATTTTTAGTCTCAGTGATTTATAAACCCAAGAAGAAGGTGGCTAAACCAATGTCTAACATTTGAAACTTCATTTTCATCTAATCTTTGAAGTCATTTATCAACTTAGAATCATTTCCCACAACAAGAACATCATCGACATACAAAGACATCACCAAAAGCTTATGTTGTGCATTCTTAACATAAAGAGTGTTTTCAGATAAACTCTTGTTGAACCCCAAATCTAACAAAAAAAGAATTAATCTTACTATACCAAGCTTGTGGAGCTTGTTTAAGGCTATACAAGGCTTTGTTGTGGTGATACACTTTAGATGAATTAGTGGAATCTTCAAAACCAACAGGTTGCTCCACGTACACTTCTTATGTTAGCTCTTCATACAAAAAAACTGATTTCATATCCAATTAATGTATTTGCCAGTTAAACTGAACTACAACAGCCAAGATTAATTAGATTGTGTCTTGCCATGCCACCGAAGCAAACATATCCAAATAGTCTATGTCATATTCCTACACATAACCCTTCACAACGAACCAAGCTTTGTGCTTATGTATGGAACCATCTGAATTTTGCTTAATCTGGAATACCCATCGCACTTCAATGATCATTTTATCCACAGGTGTTTCAACAAGCTTCCAAGTTCCAATTTTTTCAATCATTTCAGAATGAGAATTAGGATGACTTGGATTGTTCCCCTGTGAAGATACTAGCTGACTTGATGATCCAACCATTTCACTATTCCATTGCATTCCTCATCTTCAAAGAATTTCAGATCAGTCGATATAGCAATTTTCTTTGACATTGACAAATAAATTTTGAAAGCTTTGGACACTTCACTATAGCAACAAGAATCCCAGAAGTTGCCCCTGCATCCAACTTATCCCTTTTGATAGATGGTATATGAACATGACAAATACAACCAAAAACACGTAAATGGTCATACTTGGGTTTATATCCACGCCAAGTTTGAAATGGGGTTGAATGATTTAGTAGCCTAGTGAGGAGTTTGTTTTGTAGATACACGGTAGTAGAAGCAACTTCTACTCAAAATTGTTTAGGTAGGTGTTTATCTTGTAGTAGACATCTAGCTATGTCAAGAATGGAGAGATTTTTTCTTTTGCTAACACCATTCTGCAAGGGGGAATACGGTGTCATCAATTGATGAAGAATTCTAGCCTCCTCACAGATGTTTTTGAAGTCAGCACCAACATATTCACCTCCATTGTCTCTATGAATTATTTTAATTCATGAATAGCTTTGATTCTCCACAAAGTTCTTGAACCAACGAAACATCTCAGGTGCCTCAGATTTTGATTTAATAAAATGAATCCAAGTCATATGTGAATAATCATCAATAACTATGATAAAGTAAAAGTTACCATTGAAAGAAGTAATGCTCATCAAGCTTGCAATGTCTAAATGAACTAGATATAATTTTGAATCAGCCTTCCATGTTGTTGGTTGAAAAGATCTTCTGCACAAATTTCCCAACTAACATATTTTGCAATTTTCAACCTCTTCAATAAAATTTGGATCACAAATTTTAGCTAGTTGCTTCATCCAATCAACACTATAATGACCCAACTATTAATGCCAACGATCAATAGGTTGATGCGACCCAATATATGCAGCAACTGAATCTTTGTCCAAGTCCAAAGAGAAACTTCACCTCTTCATTCTAACCTTGAATATTCTACGACCTGAAGAGTCTTGAATGGAACAATAGTCATCCTCAAAATGGATCTTATAATTTTCCTCCAACAATTGTCCAACATTGATTAAGTTCTGATCAATGGCAGGGACATACAGAACATCTGATAAATAACATAGTCCAACAACTGTGGAAAGGTGTACAATTCCCTTCCCCAATGTTGGTAACAGATCTCCATTTCCAATTTTTACATGAGTAAGTTTAGATGATGTGAGATTTGTGAATAGGCTTCAAGCACAAGTCATGTGATTCATGCAGCCTAAATCAACAAGCCATGAATTTGAAGAATTTATGAGCTATTGGTACCTATTGTCACAACAAACAGATGTTCCTCTTCACGTTCACCCTTTAAAGCTCGTTGTTGAATATTTTCCACTTGTGCTTTGTTCACCTTGCAAATAAGTGCTTCGTGACCTACTTGGTTACACTTTGTGCATTGAGCATTGGGCCTCCTCCAACATTTTGATGGGTGATGCCCCTTCTTGTGACAATGCTTGCATAAATGATACTGTTTCTTTTGAGTTGAAGATTTTGAACAAGTAATCTCCTCCTTTTGGTGAAGTTTTTAGCAATTTTTTTTCCAACTTTCTTCTTCCCCTTCTTGCTGGTAGAGGCCTTAGCAAACAAGGCACCTTCTACAACTATCTCTTGCCTCATCATGCAGCACTGCTCCTGGGCTTGCAACGCATTCATTAACTCAGCAAGTGTGATTTTAGACAAATCACAAGTATTCTCCAGCGTGGTAATTGAAGCCTCATATTTCTTCGGTGCGGTAACCAAAATCTTCTCGACAAACCGTGAATCGAAAAAAGAAGTACCCAACAAACGTACCTTATTAGCAATCGAAAGTAGTTTGTCGATGTACTTTTTTGATGGTATCAAACTCTTTCATCTAAAGTAGTTCAAATTCACGAACGAGATTGAGGACCTTTATACCCTTTATCTGTTCATCACCAACAAATTCGGATTTCAAATAATCCCAAATCTCCTTTGCAATCGATAAGGACATGATTCTTTCGAAAATATTTGAAGAGATAGTAGAGAATAAGATGAACTTCGCCTTGGCATTCCGCAACTGTCGCTCCTTGGTGTTCTCCAACTGAGCCATCATTGGATTCTCTGAGAGAAAAGGAATTGGATAATCGTCCTCCATGGCTTCCCAGAGATCAAGCCCCTCCAAGTGGGCTTGCATTTGGACGGCCCAATGCTGATCGTTACTGCCATCAAATTTGGGAGGACTTAGTTGGCTGAAGGTTGAATCAACATCCATGATTACCAGTTTGTAGATTTATAATCAAGAGTCCTAAGAATGAAGGGGAGGAATCAAAAGAAGAAGAAAAGGAGAGTACTTGAACAGAATTGCATAGGACGTAATGTTTTAGAGGAAAACTGACTAACTGTTTCTCATATTTCATAAACAAGAGTACAAAGACTATTAATATAGACATATGAACCCAAACACCATACATTCCACGTTCACGCGTACTCAAATAGAAAACAGATTTACAGAGAAAAACATCTAAAAGATTAGATGACCACACACTCATAACAAGAGAAATAATCGAAGCATCACCGACCACGTTAACAACACCATGACCCACATAATGCACGATCTGAATCCAATCAACAATAATAACAAGTAGCTTGCCCAAGTCTTTATTACATTGATTCTTGATGTTATTTTCAACCTTTACTGAATGTATGTTGGGGTGTTAGACATGATGGGCTTAGTATTTCTTAAATTCCTTCCATTGTTTTCTTGTGGGTGAAAGTTGGTTGACTATTAATATAGAATTATTTGATACGTGGGCTATAGTAATTTACCCTTTTATCTTTTTTATTAAGACATCCTCAAATCACTCTTCTTCCCTAATTACAGTTGCAGCCCTCAACCTAACCCATTCTTCTACTTGAGCCACCACATCAATGCCTTAGGTGAGGACGTCATCATGTGAGGCCACTACATGCCTTGCCTCCTCCTCGCACGAGGTGAGTTTTTTCAGTTGGCATGCATGCCTGTGTGTGTTTGAGTGTGGCCTGATGTCGTCTTGTGCATAAGCATGAGCATCAGAAGGAGGACTTTTGTGCGAGAGTGCAGTGCTTCAATGAGCCCTTGGTCTAACGAGGTGAGTTGGCATATGACTGCTATCCTTCAGTAGCAGTTCTATTGTGGAAGATTTTGGTCATTGGTAGAGGAAGAGGAAGGTTAGTGGGGTTTTCTTGCGTTGGGATCATTTAGGTAAGTATTCACTAGTTATTTTAGAAAATAGCATTTGTGGAATTTTCATGCATTTATCCCTATTTATTATGTGGTTTAAGAAGTTTATAGCATATTAATGCTGGTCACCATATAATGTTATTGATTCTTGTGTAATAAGGCATACTATTATTGATATGTTCATATTCATATTGATGATTGCTCAATGTATTCAAAAATGCTTAAAGTTGTGATAAATTATGGCTTGACATGAACAATTATGCTTTTATGCATATGACATGGTTGATCATCATATACTATTGTTGAATGTTGCATACCACCATGCCTTATTGATGATTGTTGCATATTAGGTCATGCTAGTGCCCATAAATGCTTATTATTGTGATTTAATGTTTAATGAAGCATGTTATTGACGATATGGGCATATGAATGCTAAATGTAATTTAATTTGCTCGGAAATGTTTTCTCGTGTGGGATATTGATTTCCTTCTTCAAGCAAATCGAAGTTGACATTGCTTGATGGTTTGGTATGACTATTATGAATCCCATTGTAAGGTTGACATATAACCATAAACTATCACAAGACTAATATGCGACTATGAACTTCATCATAGGATTAGTATATGACTTACGATTGGGTTGCATGATTAAGGCAATCATAGTCATTACCGCAACCGCTAGGTATGTTTGTCAATGTCGGTGGTTTGGTTGCTTTATATGTATACTTGATAATGTTGCCTTATACTATATTTATTATATACTTATATTATTGGTGATGTACCTTGATTATTTACTATTTTTGTATATTGTGGATACGTATCGAGCTTCTAGCTCACCTCTTTGTTTTCTTATAATTTTAGACCCACTAGGTAACTCACCAAGAAGTCAATAGCTGTGGCAATCACTTACACTTTTATTTGATTACGTTGCATTGTGAATGTTTTTACTTATCATCCTAAATTGTATTCTTTTATTTGATGTTAAATCATATACTGTATATTGATTTCGCTGTGGATGTATGTTGGAAACCATAATATGTGGTAGATGTGTCGACAATGTTTTGAGTTGCATGTAATGGCTTGATTTAACGCATTTACCTCAGGATTCTCATATTGTTTGGCAAGTTCTTGTGTTATACCCTATTTTATAGATATCAACCTTGCAATAAAACAAAGAACGAAGTTTTTCATGCTATGTTATATTTTTATGTGAATTTTCTCTTCTTATTTTATCGCATTGCTTGTTGTATCATTTGGGGGTGTGACAACTTATGTTCAACAACATTACTTGAGTGGAATGGTAATTCTTTGGGATTCTTTTTACTGTGGATGGGTTTATGATCTTTCTAACTTTGTGGTGGCCGTAATAAGATTGCAAGTTGGTGGATTAGCGATTGTATGACATGATTCTTATTCTAAATGAATTAGTAATTATTTCTGTAGGCTGATGTCGTACTCACTCTTCTGGGAAATATGCTTTCAAAAGTAAATCGTCAACTTAGTGTGTTTTAGATATCTTCTAACATGTGGTTTACTCTCTTTTTTTCCAAATATCTCTAATTTCATTTTGTGTCTAATACTTTTGTTTTATGAAAAAAAAAACTTTTCAATTTGTTAGGGGATCATTGGACTACCTATTGTGCCACAAGATGTCTGGGAACTTTCAATTTTTAAGAATGTGCCATCAACATACATTTATTTGCCAAGAAACCCATCCCTGATGCAATTTTCAGAGGAAAGCATGCATAGTTGGCAATGAATCCAAATAAAATTAGCATTTAACAAACAAACTATGTTTCTGTTTGATGGTGGGTTTTTCTCAATCTTTAAATACATTTATTTTATTATATATTTAGGAATTTTTTCAAGAATTATCCTGTAATTCTATGTATGTCTTACATCTTCTTTGAGAAAGACATCTCATATACATCATGTTTATACATTAAAAATAGATGAAATATTAAAACTATAAAATTTGTCTATTTTGCAACAATGAAAATACAAGATTTGGTTATATAATGAAAATTTATAAAGACATTAATAAAAAATATGAAGACTTTGTTATGTATATGCATTTCCATTTCCATATGTATATTTTAACATGTAGGGGTATTTTAGTAATTTTTCTACATATTAGGTGGCCTTGTGGTAATTTTGACTACAAGCATATCATCTTGACATTTATATGTATATTATTAATATCAAGGTATATATCAAACAACTTAAGCTCATATTTAGAAGTATTTTATATTTTAGCATAGGCAATAGTATTTTAGCAATTTAACCTACAATTGAAGATATTTTAGGATTTTTCCACAATATTTTAGCATTCATATATTTCTAAGCTAAAATATACTTTTAGACATTTTAAGCTTCTATCTAAAAGTGTTTTATACTTAGCATAGGTAAGGGCATTTTGGTCATCTCACTTATGTACAAGGATATTTTGAGATTTTACCTTCAATATTTTGACATTTATATATTTTTATGTTAAAATATATTTTTAGATAGTTTAAGCTCCTATCTAGGAATATTTTATATTTCAACATAGGTGAGGCTATTTTAGTAATTTTGCTTGTGCATGAGGGTATTTTGAGATTTTACCCTCAATATTTTGACATTCATATCTTTTAATATCAAAACATATTTTTAAACATTTTAGGCTCATTTCTTAGAGTATTTTATATTTTGACACAAATGAAGGTATTTTGGTAATTTTTCTTGTATGTGAGGGTATTTTAAAATTTTACCCATAATATTTTGACATTTGTAACTTTTCATGCCAATATATATATATATATATATAGTTTAAACTCATATCTAAGAATATTTTATATTTCAACATAAGCAAAGGTATTTTGGTAAATTTTTCTATGTATAAGGGTATTTTGAGATTTTACCCTAGCATTCATATCTTTTCATGCTAAAATATATTTTTAGATAGTTTAGGCTCATATCTAGGAGCGTTTCATATTTGAGCATAAGTAGGAGCATTTGGTCATTTTACCCACTCTCAAGAATATTTTGGATTTTTTTCAATATTTTGGCATTCATATATCTCTATGCCAAAATATATATATTTCAAACAATTTAGACTTGTATTTAGGAGTAATTTATAATTTAAAGAGGTAAAAAGTATTTTAGTAATTTTACCCTTACATAAGAATATTTAGGAAACTTTGACATGTTATGCTTTCCCTTCAATATTTGACATTTCTATCTTCATGTCGAATATATTCTCTAAATAGTTTAGGCTTTTGGAGCATTTTATATTTTGACACAAGCAAGGTATTTTGATAATTTTACCAATGCACGAGGATACTTTAAGATTCTATCCTTAATATTTTGACATTTTATATATCTTCATGTCAAAATATATTTTAAAATAATTTAAACTCTTATTCATGAGTATTTTGTATTTGAACATAGGTAGGGGTATTTTGATCATTTCACTTACACTCAAAGATATTTGGGGATTTTTTCCAATATTTTGGTATTCATATATCTCTATGTTGAAAAATATATATTCAAATATATTTTGGGAAAGTAATAGTATGTAACTAAAATATTTAATTACTACTTTAGATATTTATACCTTAAATACAAAGCATCTCAATTTTTATTTTAGACCTTTATATTTCACGTCCAAAATGTTTCAATCTTTATTTTAGATATTTATATTTTATATTTAAAATATTTTGATTTTTTTTTAAAATATTTATATTTTATATTCAAAATATTTTGATTTCTATTTTAAATTTCTATATTTTTCATCCAAAATATTTCTTTTTCTGATTTTTTTTCCTTTCTTTCTTTCTTTTTTATTGTCGGCCCGCCAAAAGTTCGGTCCAGATTTGATACCCAGAATTCCGGTTGTGGTTTGGTCCGAATTCCAGATTTTTTTGAATGGGCTTACTGTTCTAACCCAATAGTAGAAGTCCGGTCCACCATTCCTTTCCTTCTGACTTCTTTTTTGGATTTTGGGTCGGACGGCTGGAGGTCCGGTCTGATCAATGCAATTTTTTTTTTATTTTTTTTACATGGGCCGTCGACAGATGTCCAGCCGGCTATTCCATTTCTTTAATTTTCTTTCATTTTTTTAATTTTTTTTCTTTCTTCCGCCCGACCCTTCATCTTCCACCTCCTCCGGTCGAACTCCACCATTTCCGGTGCCGACAGTGATTTCCGGCGGCCGTGGTTCCGCCGAACGTCCGACCGTGGTTCTCTTTTTGTTTTTGTAAAACAGTTAATGTCAACTGCCTCATTTAGATGGTCATTGATGGATGCCAGGTCTGCTTGGTACTTTATCCCTTGCTATCTCTCAAGAAAAGGCATTGAGGTATATAACTGCTACTTCCTTCACACTTGCAAGCAATTATTTTTAACATATTAATTACATAATGAGAGCATTAATTACTCTTTGGTGGTGCCTTTTTTCTATACGGGAATAGCCATGTTTTACTAGAAATTTTTATAACTAAATGTGGTAAAGCTTATCATTTTGTGGATTTTAGCATGATTGAACCCTTCACATGTAGATTCATAATCCTACACATTCTCATATATTCTTTCTCTCGAGGTCTGGACTAATGCTGAGTTACAAATCTGTCTACAGAGAGGAGGGTAAACTAGGTCTTTTCTGTCTATAAGGGAAGGAAGTTCAAAGAAAGGTGATAATCAGACTTCTCCTTGGATTGAAAGGTCGGTGTTATATTGACTCCCAAAAGACAAGAGAACGTTGAGGTATAGCTGCTCGATCATTTCTGGATCAACTCCACTTTATCTAGCAGAGCCATCTTTGGACTATGTAATTGCCTCTTGCTTGAACATAGTAGTAATAAAGGTTGCTGTGCTCTTATGTCAACCATATAGAATAGTAAAGAAAATTAGAAATGCAATTGAAAGTAAAGTTAATGTTTAGGTTCGTTCCTATATAAGTATTAATTTATGTTGTTTATTTATTTTTATTTAAGTGTACTTGTATATAATACTTTAAAATGTTGTAATCATTCCTCTTTTAATATACTATTATTTTCTTTTTAATTATGATTTCTTATTTCTTCATTGTAGGTAGAAGTTTCACAGGAGTAATTATATATGATTGATGATCTTAATTAACGAGGATATATCGAAGGTTTTTGAAGTGATTTTCGAACCTGAAAATTTCTAAAAACTTTTCATATAAAAGTCGACTCTCATCATTACTTATGTACTCCCTATATATGTAATATTTGATGTGAGAATATTACGTTTTGTAAAAGATTTGGTTCTGATTAATATAATTTCATCAACATTTGATATTCAAATTTTGTTGAATTTTATTTTTCTTGTAATAGTTATTATTATTATATATATATAAGTGTCAATTGATGAAAATTATCATAATTTGTGATAAATCATTTAATCTAACATATTTATTTGACTTATAATGATAATTACAATTGTCACACTATAAGCTAAACTTTTGTAAAAATATCTATTGTAACAATTATATTGTCATAAAAGATAGAGATTTAGTGACGGACATGTACCGTCACAATAGTTATGTCTAATTGTGATAGTCTAAAAAGAAAACTGTTATAATATTTTTGTTTAGGTGATTGTAACAATGTTTACTGTGATAGACGTAAAATTGTCACAATAAATATATTGTGACAATTTTTTCTAATAAATGTGATAATTTTATCTGCCACAATATCATTGTTTTTTGTAATGAGAAAAAGAAAATGTACATAATTTTCTTTTCTCCTTTCCCTCTTCTCATCATATGTAAAATAGACACCTCTTTTCTGCCTGTGAAGAATGATGTGCAGCAGCTAAAATCCTTTTAAGAGCGTTCGAAGCTAATTTATCTCTCCTATTGTGCATTCTTTTAGAACAAGATTGAGAGTTGTTTGCCACATATATATACACAGAGGACATAGAC
Organism: Cymodocea nodosa; assembly: GCA_036874045.1. Taxonomy (NCBI): domain Eukaryota; kingdom Viridiplantae; phylum Streptophyta; class Magnoliopsida; order Alismatales; family Cymodoceaceae; genus Cymodocea; species Cymodocea nodosa. Next base: position 18,129,714 of record CM072339.1, on the reverse strand, counting down.
CTATAGGTTTCTCCATGTTAGTAAGATGTGTGTATATCCGCATCGAGCTTAACACTACCAATCGATTCATCCTTCCCGAACGCAGCGTCATCTCTTGAATATGATTTATGCCACTCTAGACTCGATCAAATGCATCACTTGGTCTCTTTTAAAAGTCCCACTTCTTTTGGGAATCCAAAGAAGAATCACAAATCCAACAAGAAGAGCAAAAATTAAAGCAAGCCACGGTAGCATTATTATCATGTGCAAAACAAGCTAGTGCTTTGCTCGAAGAGTTGATGACAAACTTTCAGGTGCACACAAATAACTTCTGTTGCTGTAAAAGAGACTACAGCATGCAGCTACGTACCGAAGAAACTTTGCATACATATATAATCATGCGATATGTTGGACTTGACATACTGGCGACAGCATATAGGATTGTACTTGATGTATATGTACTTGACATACATATACATATTTTTATGTATACAGGATTCCTTCTTGTATATATCAGCTGCTTGCCTTCCCCTCTCTCTCTTACTCTCTCTTCTTTCCTTCACACATGCATGAATCGTTGATGTACTGCTACTGCAATTTCTATCTTCCACGAGCAGCACATGTGAAAAATACCTTTTTAGATGGAAAATTAAGAAAAAATGTTTATATGTCGCAGCCTAAAGGTTTTGAAGATAAAGATTTTCCCAATCATGTGTGTAAATTGAATAAAATGCTTTATAGTTTAAAACAAGCTTCTCGATCTTGGTTTGATAAATTCAATAAGACCTTGTTTGAATCTAGTGTTGCTAATCCTTCAGTTTTCATTTATAATATGAATGGAAAATGTATACACTTGCTTTTGTATGTGGATGATTTACTTTTAATTGGAAATGATTCCAAGGTTATCAATGACTTTGTGGATTATGTTAGTAATACCTTTGCCATGAAGGATTTAAATTCCATTCACTATTTTTTGGGAGTTGAAGTTGAACATACAACTAAAGGTATGTTACTTTCTAAAAGTCATTACATTAGGTCGCTTTTACGTAAATATCAGATAGATAATTGTAAGCCTATTAAAGTTCCTCTCCCCATTAAACTAAGCAAAATGCTTGTTGAACCTAGTCATCATTTTCACAGTGTGCTTTTATATCATAAAATTGTGGGGAGTTTGCAATACCTTCAACTTACTTGACCTGATTTAAGCTTTCCCCTTAATGTTTTAAGTCAATTTATGCAGGCCCTTATAAATACTCATTTTTGTCTTTTGAAACATATTTTGCCATATTTGAAGGGCACTATTGATCAGGGTTTATTTTACACTTCTCAATCCACTAAACAAATTTATGTTTATGTAGATGATGATTTGGGACAATGTCCTCACACTAAACGTTCAATGATAAGGTTTTGTGTTTTCTTAGGAGCTAATTGTATTAGTTAGTGTATAAGGAAATAGGTAAGTGTGTCGCACAACTCAAGAGAAGTTGAGTATCATGCACTAAGTGTTGCAACTGGCGAAATGGTTTGGCTTGTGCTTTTATTTCAAGAACTAGATATTTAGGTTCTACAAACACCGTAATTATTTTCTGATAATATGAATGTTGTTGCTCTTTCTATTAAACCTTTTCTTCGTAGCAAAACTAAACACCTTGAGCTTGATTATTATTTTATTAGAGAAAAGGTTGCTTGTAGATACATCTACACTCATCATGTTTGTGCAAATAAGTAGCTTGCCTACTTGTTTAGGTTGCTTAGGTGACACTAGAGAACTTGTATTGGTTCCCAGGCAACAACACTAAATAACTTGTATTTGTTAATTTCTATTTTTAACTTAGTTAATTTGTCTTTATGTTTATCAGTAATTTCTTTTTAAAAGTAAACAAACAACATTTCACATAAATTAGATATTAATTCCAATTTGTATTTTAACTGTAAGTGCACAATGTATATTGTATTTGTGTGCAAGTACAGGTCAATCTCACAAAGAAATTGAGTAAGAATTGTGTACTGTTCTATTTTTTATAATATACTTAATGCATTCAGTAATCCCTCCGTTGAGTTACAGTTAACACAATGGACTAATTTCGTGGACTTAAGTTAACTCCACGAGCCTATTTTTTCAATTTAATACTGCTATTTACAAAGGAATTCAGTCAATCATTGGACGATTCCACAGATTGTAAATAACATCAATTAAGCTTTTTAATGCTAGTAAATATTAGATTTATCATTAAGCAACACTAACATTCAAATATTTCAAACATTAACCATTAAAATCTTTAAGTATTTGGAACAATCAATTTCAGTAAACGGTAATACTATTTTATATTTTGTGAATCAAACAAACACAAAACATTCACAATACTAATAATAATAACTTTAAATACAATACAAAACAAACAATACAACACTTAAATACTAAACATAAACTCAGATAAGTTGTTGTTTTTGGTATTTTTGTTTTGAGATATTCATGAAAATGGGCGAAAGGTGAAATGTAAAAATCTCTATCGACAGTAAATACTTCTATCACTACATGCTACATGATTACACCACTGAAAACTTAATCACTTACAATTCTGCCTCCTCTCCCTATAGAATCGCGAATCCAAAATTGCAAGATGATCTCCTCTTCAGCATACTAGCATCAACCCGAAACCAAGGCTAGAGTTTTACGATCTCTTAAGATATAAGTCGGTGCTTGGTGAAAATGGCTTACATTCCCACGATGTGATCACTCCTCACAATGATTGTCAGGCACTGTGTTTAGCTCAGAATCGACTCGACATCAGGAAAGTATCCTCACAGACCTCCGATGGGTGGTGATTATGATAATGTTGGTGATGTTGGTGATGGTGTGGATGATTCAGTGAATTTCTGACACTGTCTGCAGTTAGCACGGTCCTCCACCTTTACACACACTGCCACACACCGCCAACCACTGCCAACCACATATTCGTTTTTTCTCCTCTTCTTTTATATTTCTTCAGTAGTAACTGCTTTTGCTTTAAATGATCGGTTGGATTTCCTTCATTCAGATCAATAATGGTGATTTCTTCTCCCTTCCACAAGTGAATTCCTACATGATATATGCAATCGTGGCCTTCCTTCAAATGTCTTATTTCTATAATCGCTACAGTGGCATATTAGAAATTAAATGGTCTATGGAGTTACAGATAACTTAATGGACTTACTTTGTTGATTTAACTATAAAACATGTGCAATAAAGAAATAAGCTGTTAACATAATACGTTACCTTAGTGTGTATTCATGTAACTCAACGTGTACAATTATGCTAACTTAACGAGTTAAACAAGTGCATCTCACATGATATACTAAAGTATTTGAATTCAACACGTGTATAATTCTAACTTAACAAGTTCAAATATTTCAGACACTTACGAACCTAACTATCTGATACTCAGATACATTTCGGATAGTTAAATTTAAATCCAAATTCGAGAAGAATAAGATCTTCAAATTTGAAAGGAAAACAATGATGTACAAGCCTTCAAAGAAATTATGACAAAAAAAAATGCATATGATTAAATCCTCAACTACCAAACAAAAACTAAAATCCTGATTTCTAGAATCTACGATTTTGGAACAAACCAGTGGCAAGCCTCCCAACGGAAGCTTTCCGGCTCAATTGGCAACGCATACTTGCGACCTTGAGTGATTCCTATGATGAAGAGAACGCAAAACCATCGCGGCCTCTACCGTCGATCCTCCTCTGACAAGAAGGGTGGGCAGCTAATGTAGATCCGATCGCCGTGGACTTCCCCCACCACTATCGGGATGGCGATCGAGCAGCCTCGTCCCACGAATAAGACATGGTCACCCAAGCTTTCAACTACCACCCACAACTTTCCAGGAATGTCAGCTCTAAAGACCTTGCACGACACCCATGTTTGACTCCTTTGAATAGGTCGACGCATTTGAGGAAGAGGTCGATGCAAGGAATGGAAGATACGAGGAGGAAAACAGATATACATACACAAATATATATACATACAACTAAGGAAAACAAAGGGAAGAGGGAAAAGTAGATACCGACCTTCGTGGAATTCCTCTCAAGCACGAAGCAGGCCGTCGTCCAGCAAGAAGTGAAGACAGTCGTCTGTTGCGTCTATGGAGGTCCTAGAGCATAGATGCGAAGGCAGTCAAACCACAGAAGCAGAGGTTGTTGAGTAGCAGTGAAGCATGGAAGAGGAGGTTGTCGACCAATCACGAAGCACAGAAGCGAAGGTCGTCGTCTAGTAGCGGAGCACGAAAGCGAAGGTCGAGGAGCAGCAACGGTGAGCAGGGAAGCGGAAAGGAAAAATTTTTGAACGGAGGAAGGTCAGAAATTATCCGATGGAAAAGAAAAATTCGGTACTTATATGTCGGTAATTTAGATATTTTCTTTCCTACCAGAAATCTACACACATTAACGAAAATCTGATAAAATTTAACAATTTTTCTGTCGTATACTAACCTTTCCTTAAAGGAAGAGGAAACAGAATCCAGGTATCATTCTTGATGAGAAGAACCTTTGAACTCATCCTACATGGTATGGCACCAATGTGGATAAAAGTTAGCAAAACTAAATGAACGAAGCTAAAAAAAAACAGAATCTTAGAAAGCAATGTGAGTAGGAAGGTTCAGTTTGATAGAAGTTGGATAAAAGTCAAGTACAAGGTAGGGTCGAGAGAGAAAAAAAACTATCTAATATATTTCAGTACTATTGCAAATCAAAATAGTCATTCAAGATCAAAGCTTGTTCTACTAAGTTAGATTACTTCCAGAAGCAATATTAACTTCTATTCAAATCGATTCAAATGAGAATTCTTAAATGGTAAACTAAATCATCTATGAAATCTAATTGTTAGCGAGCTCGACGATGAAGAGTCTTCATTCGTGTTGGGATCGCGAACGTGAACGTCAAACATTCATCTTATCAACACACTCAATCGTTTCACAGACTCTCATGCCTTCATTTCTGACGTCATGACATTCTACGCACAATTGAAACCAAGGATTTTGCATTATCAAAGTTGTCTTCCTTTTACTTTGCAAGGTTTGAGGAGGTGATTGATAACTTCACCATGTTGTCATCTCATCTAAGAGTAGCAGATCCCTTTGAACCTCTTCTTCCCACTGTGGTAAGCTGGCTTTCTTACAGCAACATGTTTGTTTGAAGTGTGTCTATGCTTGACCATGAGAATATTTGTTTGTTTTTTCCATTGTTCTTTCTTTTATGATTTTCTCTTGTCCCTTTCTGTCAATGGTTAGTTTGTCGAACTGTAATATAAGATTTATTATAGTAATTAACAAACAAGGAAAAGGTGTGTCTGTGATATCTACCAAAATATTTAATTTTTTTCATCATGTGATGGACTTTTGAAGATGATATTTTGACATGGTATTTCATCCATAATGAAGACCAGGCACACCTAAGAAAATGTTAGGATGTGAAATAAGAATCATATGAATGAAAATTACCTAAGCCATTTGTAAAAGATTTTATCTCAAAATTAATTGGTAATGAATAAAGAGATCTAGCATGTATTAACCTAAATTCAATCTTTATACGTTCCAATGTGGTATTGTTCCAACACTCCTCATCAATTGTGGTTTATCTCATACCTGTAAGTGTTTTTTTATTTAAGTTGTTTGTGAGCCAGTTTTAATACTATGTAAAATAACAATCTATATATTTTAAACTAATAAATTATGAGTAGAAAGATTTATCATATATTAGTTAGGTTTGATCTCTACATTAATTGATGCAAAACTATTTCAATACTATCATAATATAGAACTACAAAAATAATAATCATACACATCATGATATGTTCTAACAACTAACATACCATACTACAGGGGAATGGAGTTTTAATTTAATAGAGAAATTGTTTTCTCTATTGCAATAAGTGAAGTAAATACTAATTACACATTAAGCAAGTGTTTATTAGTTACAGATGTTGGTTATGTTTACCTTTCATTTATAGTTCATTATTGGTGTTAGATGCGATTTTCAAGTAAATGAAAAATGAGAACTTTATGGAGTCAACATTTTAGCATGGGTAAATTTCAATGCTAACATTTCCCAGTTCTTATGTGTGTACCATATATAAATGTGACATACATTAAATACAAACCCTTACTCTAAATGAGAGCCTTATTTTGGCAGACTAATCCTCTTCAAATATCATTAATTTCGTCTCTACATTTCTCATTCTATTGCTTTCTGGACTGGACCTCCTAGCAACTGCAACATTCGATTCGACGCTTCCATTTCCAATCATTTTCTTTTCTTCTTTTTGGTCCCATTTACATCTCTAATCCAGGTGTAGTCAACTTTTTCTTCTTCCATTTGCTTAGCAAGTTAGCTTCATTCACTGCATAATAAATGTGAATATGTCGTCAGTATACGTTATGAGCAATACATATTTTTGGCAGAAATAATCTGTTTGTTTGTTACTGTTGGGCTGAATGTTAATTATACTTTCAAATCTCTACCAATCACGTAAAAACCTTTGAGTTTTGAGATTGATCATTCACACTAACCTCTATGAACATCCACAAAGCATCCTTCCCTAATGTGTTTCTAACTTTGATTGTTCACAAGTCATCCTTCCCTATTAACTATTGTGATATTTCTATCAACTTGTGTTATATGGTATCATTTTGCGACTTGTCCTATATATATATATATATATATATATATATATATATATCTTAATATGCTATTATCTCTGGTTTCGTTAACATGTTAATACATTGTTACATTAATAACATTTTATTATTTTTACATTAGTACGTACCTTTGGGTGTTCGAACAATACTTCGTGTATCATTTATATATGTGTCGTTTTGCTATCATTCATTTGTTAATACGCATGCTTAATTAGGCAGTACCATTGTTGTTGAATTTAATAAATAATTACGATTATCTAAGCATCGCCATTGATTAATTAGAACCAATACATGATGATGTTTGAGTTGGTTTAAAATCTTGTATCACGATTGTGGTAAAAAGGTACTTCTATAGAACACGGTACCATTGACTGAAGGCATCGTGTTTGATTCAAAACAACAAATGACCTCAACTCCATATATTAAGCTCTGACTCCTTCACCAAACGCGTAGTTCAACCCAGACCCGTTCTTGATTCTTCCCCTTTTCTTATTATGCCTATCAGCACTGTAGTTGTGGTTGCATTGTTGGTTGGCAGCGTTAATAGTTCACGCACTCCTGTGTTTGATGTCATTACCTTGCTTATAGAAAGGAATTATTCGTGTGCACGGCCATGCATGGATTGCTAGCTGCCTCCAATATTGAGTAGGTTCTATTTCGAAAGCCATCACATCAGATGACATCAAAGTGACGTGAGAAAGCTTGTAAGGTTCATGTGGCTGTCGCCATTCCTGAGGAGATCTTACTGATGATAGCGGTGAGAGGAGGTCCAGCTTTGTTTCTTTCGAAAGTTCCATGCCGAAAATTGACGACAGGATTTGACATCGAAAGCTGGTCCTTGTAATGTCACCAGAAATTAGTCGGACGGATTGCTGTAGACGGTAAATTTTAGTTGTGAACATTTTCAACTCTCTACAAGTTGCAAATTTGCTTTTCCAGCTTCCGATACTGTGATATTTTTGATAAAATACCATGTGATATATGAGATTTTACCTTTGTTCTTTTACATGATAGATATAAGTATTCTATTATTTTTGTTAATGATTACGGTAGATTTGCTTTTGAAATATAAAAGGAGATCTTTTTTAGTGTTTCAAACATATTATTACTTATGTTAGAAATCATTTTGACAAAGGTGTCAAATTTTTCCAATGTGATAGGAGTGGAGAGTATTAAGCAAATGTTCTTAAAAACTTTTTGAACGAAAATGGTATCACCATTTAGATTTTCAATCCATACACACTTGAACAAAACAAAATGGCAGAACTCAGTGTAGGCATAAAATTAAATGTAAAATGGACCTAAGTATGAATTTTTTTGCAATATACCCAGAACTTTTTAAAATGAGTGTTTTTCTACCATTGAATAGATTATCAAGTTCAGCTAAGAGTCAAGAGATAGAAGGTATATCAACTTTTCGAAAAGTATCTTGATTGTATCAATGATGACATCTTACAAATTATTAGAAGATGAAGAAGATAATTATCCATCATCTTCCACTTTAATTCCTAGATAAGAATTAACTACTTTTAATTCTACTCATCGTCAATATTTATGGAGTGAATATCTTGATAATTTTGATATAATTAATTGGTGGAGAAAATAAAGTATGATATTTCCTATTTTATCTTTAATGGTTAAAGATTTACTAACTATTCCAACATTTTCTATAACTTGTGAGCAAATTTTTAGCATTAGTGGAAATATTTTAAATAAACAAAAATCCAAGTTAAAAGCTGATATTCTTGAAGCATTAATGTATATCAAAGATTGAGAGGTTACTCAACATCACGTTTAAGATTAATATGATGTCATGGAGGATGATTTCACAAAAATAAAAATTTAAATTTAAATGTAAATTTGTAAATTGCAATGTAATTTCTTTTAAATCTTTGTAATGTAATTTTCATTATTTTCATTAACCATTAGATATTTCATATTTTTTATTTTTCAGTTCATTAGAAAGAATTTTCTGATTTTATTGTTATCGTCGGTGCCTTATCAATAACCAATGGAGCTAGGGGAAGAAATTAAATGGACTTTAACATTAAATAATTGTAGCTTGGATATACCATTCCATGGATCCAAGATTACAAAGGATTTCCAACATCACTTTCAGCTCTCTTATTCTAACCATTGTCTGGTTGATTTGACTTGCTAGAAATAATAAAGCTTTTCGTAATATATAACAGAGAATGGAGGTTGGAGGAAGACAACAAGAGATAAATGAAAAGGACAGGTTGTGCTAGCTACAACTAAATATGTTGCAACTAGGAAGGGTTTAGTGAGAGATCATATTTACTTAATTTTGTCTGTAATTGCCACATTAAATAGGATTGTTGGGATTGCTCCTGTATCATATTATACAAGTCATTTGGGTGGGACCCAATCGAACTATCCACCATTGCATTCAATTCAAGCCGTTGAATGATAGTTGACCAATTGGCTCAGCAGGCAATGACTTTTTTAAAATTTTGTAAGAAAGTCTCTATCTTTTATTTCAAAGAATTTTTTTAAAATAAGTCTTGAATTTTTTAAAAAATTATCTTTTAGACCTTATCTTTTCTTTTTCCTTCAACAAAAAGTTCTAAAATTCTTTAAAATTACAAATGGTCCACTCTCTTCTTAAGAGCCATTAAATACCCCTATCCCCATCCCATTTTCTTACACATACTTTCTTATAATCTTCTCACAACTATTAAGTCTCAAGTCTTTACATTCCCAATTTTCTAATCTCTATAAGACACTCTCTATTAAGATTGGCAAGAAGGGAAACATTATAATGGCGTCAACAAATTCAACTTAAAATACTAATTAAGATGCTTGAGATCTAGTTTTGAATGAGATGTCTCTAATAATGCATCAAACTCTTTACATCCATTAGGGTATCATCGTTGTCTACCAGGAAGACAAAGAATTGAAGTGTAGATGAAGATGAAACTATAAAAGAGAGGGTACTTTGTAATAGTTGCAATGCAACTTTTCTTGTAAGTAGTCTTTTAGCAATATTGGTTATATTAGTAATCATTTTCTAAAAATAAAAAATGTACTGTTGTTCATATATGGTATACAAATTTAATTGCACTATAATTTTAAAAGTGATATTTCTTCATAACATTAAGATCCTAAAATGGTTAGAGAATTATATGCTAGATTTATTTCTATGAATAATTTTCTTATTAATTAGAATGATAATCTTTAGTGATAAGTTTATTATTTGTAATATAAACATATTTATAGGAATACTGCCAAGTAAGATATTATAAATCAATTTAACTTGATAAGATAAAAATTAATTAATGTAATAGATAGTATTAAAACATGCATTACTTGTTCTTTTGATATATAAGAAATTAGAATACAAATAGGATATATAACTATTACTACATATTTTATAAATTTCAAATAAATATTATAAAAAATATTTAAGAGAATTTTTTATCCTCACACCACTAAGAGTATCTTTTCTATAATTAGGGATATTTTTGAAGTATTTCACATTAGAGATAAAATTATTATTATTACTTTTGACAATACTTGTAATAATAATGTGATAATTGCTATATTTAGAAGTAGATTAAATCCACTCAATATTTTTAATTTATTTCATAAAAGGCGTATATATTATATCATTAATTTTATAATTTACAATAAATTATGGAAATAAAAGATTATATATGTTGATAACATTAGATTTGTATTGTCATATATTATTAGTTTTGACATAACATGATAAGAAATTTTTTTTTTTACGTGATTTAGATGTATACATTATATAAACTTGAGGGTGGCTTTCGTAGTCTGGTTGCCTTGTCTAGTTAAATATAAGATTACCGTTATAAAAAATGATGCTTCGTGTGTAAGTATAAAATGTGGACCGATACGCAATTGCTTTTTTACTTCTAAGTGAGTCCAGCAAAATTTCTAGAAATTATTCGTACAAAAACTACAAAACTACAGCAACGTTGCATAAATAACCCAAGCCCTCCATCGCAAGAAACGTTGTGGAACCCCACCTGCTTGTGCGGGCTGGCGAGCGCTAGCGGTTTCATGGCCCAGTCACACACGTTGACGGTGTCCAGGGCCCCACGTTATGTCATACGTGGCAAAAAGATAGAAAAAAGAAAAGGCCTTGTTGTCATCAAACACCGCTGGAACCAATCTCCGCCCGTCCATTTTCTGTGCCCCGGCGGACGCCACCGATCTCGATCGGTGATTGATCGCCGTCATCGCCGAACCCGATCTGTTCTCACCCTCCACCCTGTGGGTCGGCAACAGCAAAAATCATGGTCCCGAAAAATTCCATCATCGAAATTCCCACAATACCGACGGAGAATCATATCGAATCGTATGTCGCAAACGTAGCCGGTAGTTTTTTTTTTTTTTTTTTTTGTGAAATCATCTTGCCGGCCATGTGCCTGCGATGGAGTTTTTCTCTTTCAAAAAAAAAAAATATATTCTGACGGTTCCATGACTTCCATCCAGCAAATAATGTGGTGGGAAAATTGTTCATATGCTCCCATCTTTTTTACGTTATTTGCTTCAGGCCAGCGTCGTGAGTCAATATAAAGTGCACCTCCTGCTTTTTCTGTTCGTTGCCTTTTATAGTTCGCATCTCCGCGGAGGACGGCAGCAACGACAATTGCAGCAGCTGTGGTGGGGCCCACGGGGATTCCATCGTGAACGTAGAAATAATCCTAGAGTGAATTGTGATAAAAGTAATTTCGTTTGTAATTTTTGTCAACATTTAAATATCGATGATGTAAAAATTATTATTATTATCATCGTTAGTCATGGAATCTATATTAAACGCTTACAACGTTAATTTTTTCTTTGTAAATATATTAAAGGCTAAGAGCAGTCACATAGGTTTTATCATTAATTGATTATAAAAGGTACGTTGTAAAATTTTCATTTAAATTAAAAGAGCATCAATCCTTGACACAAGCAAGGATATTGAAATCGGTAAATATCTACTAAATTTCAACCAGTGATGTTCAAGTTCAAAATTCTTAGCGAATGGAACTTGTATTGGATTCATATTTTAAAAATTCATGGCAGATTACGATAGAAGTGAACCACTCATTAATTATTGATATTTGCGGAAATAAAATGACTAGATATAAAAATTGTTACAGACACATTTAATACAAGTGCGTAGGATTTTCAAGCTTTATCTGCAGGAATAATATTCTTATAATAGTTCCGTTAACTAAAGAACAACGATATACAAAGTTTTTATTAAAACTTAAATTATAACGAACATAAAAAACAAGGTTGTGGCCAAGAACTCATGACCGGTGTCGATATTTTCCCATCAGGTTTGATCAAGACCATCATTTGGTCTTAATTGTTTTAATATTAAGATAGATAGGGAATTTAACTATAAATGCAAATTTGAAGATGAGAACCATCCGTTGTTTTTTTGGTTTGACCAGGAGTTTTGTTTTTGACTAACAGAGTACGCGCTTTTCAAATCAGATAATATATCAACAGTGTCATAAAGCAATTGATATTGATGGGGTTATAATTTATAAGAAAATAAATTTGAGGTTTAAATATAGAAAAATGAACAACGAACACAATATTACGAAGGAAAGCAGGCAAATATGTGGTGGGGAGTTGGTTTAGCTGCATGAGCTGGAGCACCACCGTCCTGGTACAATCAGACGGCTGATACGGTGGCATCAGACCCAAAAAAACGACGACAGCCCTACGTCCACCTGGCAATACAGGTGGCAGGTACGTCCACCTGGCAAGGAGATCCATGCTTTCACCTTTGGATCGCCACCTTCCCTTTCGCCGCGACCCTGGCCGCTTCCATCTCCACGCTTTTGCTCTGTTCCTCTCCTTCCACCCTCTCCTTTCTCTCTCTCTCTCTCTCTCTCATGGCCGGTGGCCGACCTCTCTCGTCATAGTCACTGACCACCACCAACACCCAATTTCCCCTCCTCATCAGTTTCAAGAACGACAATTCGCCGTAGAATAATAAAGATCCTTCCCTTTAATAAGGAAGGAAAACGGTAGCGGGTGGTGTTCGTGTCTCCTTTTTTTATGGGAATTCCAGGCCATCACAGTTCACCATCGATCGATCTGGTGTTGCGTCATTTGGGTTGGTAGAAGAAGACCGTAGTGGTCAGCACGCCTTTGCATTTGCATTCCTCATCATCGTCATCATTCATTCCTCTCTCTCTCTCTTTTCGTTCTCATTGCCTCGGTTGAATTCTAGGGTTCTTTTTATTTTTATTTTCCTTATTTCCGGGTTCCTTTGGATACGTTCTGAAGAAGTAGGACGAGCCGGCAGTGGAAGGTAAAATTCAACCCCAGTAATTAGATTGCTGTGGATTTGTTTATGGGTTTTGAGGCATCAGTTTTACCCCTGGATGGATTGTTTTATTGGTAGTGGTAAGAGGCAACAAGCTTGGTGCTGCCATTTGTTTATGTTTGGTATAAGATCGCCCTTGTTTCTGTTATATGCTCTCTCTCTCTCTCTCTCTCTCTCTCTCTCTCTCTCTCTCGTTTCCAAACCAATTCGTTTCTTTTGCAATAAGATTTGGTCTTGATCCTTTTTTCTTTCTTGTGGACGTTCCGTCGTTTTGCCTTTTTCCGGCTGATTGCTCGATTGATTTGTGTGATACGATCGATCGAGCTTTGTCAACTGTGGAATCAAGATGATGTATAGACAGCGGCCCTTTGCGAAGGTAGGGAATGAAAATTGGAAATTTTGATTGGGTCTTAGCTGCGAGTTTTTGAATTGCCGGAGGCTTATCTCCTGGTGCGATTTGATGGTTGTTCTTCCGATTCTAGATTTGTCAGTCTGCATCGCTATTTTTCTGTCAATTATTACTTCTTCGTTTGTTTGTGTGCTTACTGGGAATTGTTGCATTCAATTGGAGGCGGCATTGACTAATATCATATATGGATATGAGGAAAGATCTTTCTTCATCGGAAGTTGTCCTATGTTAATTATCATGTTTATCCAAGAGATCTTATGACCTTTGATGTTAATGTACTTGTTGCCACTGCGGTTGTTCCTATATTCATTCTCATTTTAAATAACCGCATGGTTCATCTGCTGCATCACAACTGCATGAATTTTCATCTTTCTTTTTTTCATTTTCATGGTAGTATTGATGCAGTCTCAGGGAATCGACAATTATGTTTCTCCGCAACCTTAGGACTAGACTAGTCATGATTCACGATGCCGAAACATAATTTTGGTTTCAATTCCTCAATGATTTCAATTTTTTATCATTTTTATTTTGTATATTCTCAATGAACTTCTGTTTGTAGCATCAGATTTATTCAGGATTGAAACCTTACTGCAGTTATATCCCCCTTCCATATCCAAAGCAAAACAGTCAGACGGTGCACTACCAAGGCCTAGAGTAAGTATGGCTATCTCCATGAGGGATCTGGATGTTGCTTTTCAAGGTGCTGGACAGAAATCGTATCCTTTGTTTCATCTGTAAAGTACTTTTATCGCAATTGAGAGTTTCATAAATTTGTGAAAAAAACTTTTCCAGAGTAATTAATGTGTGGAGTGGTTTTAGATATTGCAGAATTACATGTAGCATTACAGGTTGTCTTAAGCATGTTTTTCATTCCTCTAGTTTCTTCAGCGTATTGCTCATAATCAACTAGCTAGTATTTAACAGGATTCGTGTGAATTGCTCCGCTTTCTACTGTCTTCCCATGAGTTTCATATCGTTTAGGGTTTTTTCCAATGTAGTCTGAGCTGTATGGCTCCATGTTAATTCGCTGCAGCAGGGGCTTTTCGCAAGAAGCTCCAAGAAGTTTTGTACGCATAAAAAATAGAAAATTTAATTGAAAATTAAATAATGCACTGATTACAATGGAAATTTCTAAATTGAAGGAAAACTGTAAAAGAAATGGAAAAAAACTAAAATGGAAGAAAAATAATTACATAATCTTGATTATTTTGACAATTCAGGTAGTCTGCTATCTCTAACAACTTGCTTCATATCTGCGTGAATATTCTACACTGATCATTGAAAGCATTTTCTATTACAAATTGATATGATTAATGCTTATGGCATTATTCTACTATTCCCTATGATAGTGAAATATATGATGTTCATGCCAAAAGAGGTCAAAACAGTTGATGTTTGGATAATGCTTTCTACAAGTCTGTATCATTGTCTTAGCTTTTTAGTCAATGGACATGAAGAGAGAAGAATATGAATCCAATCATTTCATTACCATCTAAAAGTAGGTGTAAACCATTAAAAATCACAGTAGCTTGAAATGAAGGATTAAGTCTTCTGGATAACATGGAGATTGGATGAGACTAGTTTATTTCTCTTGTTTCAATACAATTGTGTTGTTATGATAATCCCTAATAACAAGTAGTGGATTGGAAATCTGGCGTATTGAGAACTTTCGCCCTACCCCTATTCCCAAGGCATCCCATGGGAAGTTCTTTACAGGAGATTCATATGTTGTTTTGAAGGTAAGCCATGCTTTCATGTCCTATTACTAAAATATTATTGACTGATTTTTTCTGAATTTTACTGTATCTTCATATTATATATGATGTCCTAATTGTATTAAACGTGGTAAGTATTTCTATCTCCTTGATGCCAAGCCCTTTTTCACCTTAATTATATCGTCTTTAGGAACATATTAAGTATCTTTCTTCCTTATTTTGTTATTATGTTGTTCTCACAAAATAAAACTTCTAGCTTCTGAAAACTGATGCTTTCATGTCATTCATTATCTGTGAATAAGTAGTTTTCTTTATCTTCGTCACTTTCATCCTTTGATGTTCATCTAAGAAAGGAGAGACTAGGTCAGTGAAAGGTAATTTGAGAACCTAGCGTATCTGATAATTATGGTTCTAAATAAGGGTCCTATAGCATGATATATACAAGGACTTGTTCATTGGCTCACTGTACATTTTTGTACAAGTTTTCATGCCTATTCATTTAAGGTACTAAAATTAAGTGTTCTTGATCTCTGTCACTGAGCAGAAAGGCCATTAGCGCTCTATTTCAACCTAGTTTTTTCTGTTTTCCTTTATTTTCCTGCATGCTCATCTTTGTCACATTTTTTACATCTTGATGATATTATATGAGATGTGGCATAATACTTATTAAAAATTTTGTATGATCTGGGCTCCATTCCTCCATATGTTGCAGCCGCTATTACTTTCCGACCTGATAATTTGGAATGCATGCTACACTTCACTGAAAATGTTTCCGGCCTACTTGTTTATCTTTTAAAGGTTGCTAATACTACTAAGCACGAACAAAATGATTGCTATTATTTCCACATCTCTTCTGCAGACGACTGCATTAAAAAGTGGTGCGCTATGCCATGATATCCATTATTGGCTCGGTAAAGATACCAGTCAGGTTAGTAGCAAAATTTCTATATTTAAATGGTAAAAATATTAGAATCATTTTTTTCATGACATAGATTATTTCCTTTGCAAACAGGATGAAGCCAGCACTGCAGCCGTTAAGGCTGTTGAGTTGGATGCAGCTCTTGGAGGACGTGCTGTTCAGTACCGTGAATTACAGGGACACGAAACTGAAAAATTCCTATCTTACTTTAAACCTTGTATCATTCCCCAAGAAGGTGGGGTTGCCTCTGGTTTGAAGAACATCGAAATAAATAAGCGTGAACATGAAAATCATCTGTACGTCTGCAGAGGAAAGCACGTTGTACATGTGAAAGAGGCAAGATTTCATCCAAAATGCTTGAATGAGCTTTCCGTACTGATTTCATTTTCCATTTTTTTACATCTTTCATTTTTCCAGGTTACTTTTGCACGATCGTCACTCAGTCATGATGACATATTCATCTTGGATACAAAGTCCAAGATTTTCCAGTTCAATGGTTCCAACTCTTCTATTCAAGAGAGAGCTAAAGCTCTCGAAGTTGTGCAGTACTTAAAAGATACATACCACGAAGGGAAATGCAATGTAGCTACTGTTGGTAAGCAGGCTCCTATTCAACTATCACTCGTCCAAGAAACAGTATCTAATATTCTTTGAATTCTACAAGAGGATGGACAGATGATGGCTGATGCTGAAACGGGAGAGTTTTGGGGTTTCTTTGGTGGATTTGCTCCACTTCCGAAAAGGACATCCGCTGAGAATGATGTTACTGTTTATGATAGTCCTGTAAAGTTTTTTGGGTAATTCTTTCTCTTATAGATATCATATTGGGGCCTGTAAATTACTCTGAAAATTGATTTTTTTTTAAAATAAGCTTCTCTCAAATAAATATAGCTGCACATATGACATCGAATTTCATAATGTATTTCTGTAAACTTTTCCAGCATTAAAAAGGGGCAACTAGTTCCAATAGAGGCTGATCCTTTGACGAAAGAATTATTAGAAACTGGCAATTGTTATGTTCTGGACTGTGGGGTTGACATCTTTGTCTGGATGGGGAGAAGTACATCTCTTGAAGAAAGAAAAAGTGCAAGCTCTGCTGCGGAAGTAAATATCTAGTTGTTTAGGATTATGCTTCTGATGATTAGAAGGAAATCATAGCGGAATTAATTAATTGTTCTTTTCCATTTGACAGGAGTTGCTACATGGACAAAGCAGAATAAAATCCCAAATAATTCGTGTAATGGAGGGATTTGAAACTGTTCCATTTAGATCAAAATTCTGTGCATGGCCGCATACAGATGATGTAACTGTATCTGAGGATGGTAGAGGCAAAGTTGCAGGTTAGGTCTTTTGATTGGAATTGTCATTTATCCTGTATGTTTGTGAGATGTTGATTTTGTCCATCCATAAATGGAGACTTTGTTTATTTAGTTTATATTTTGCATATTTTTTAGGGTGAAGATTTAGTGCTGGTTGGATGGTAAGTATGGAATTGGTGGTGGGTGGTCCAGAAACATTCCAATGTAGAAGGACATTTTTCTTGAATAGCCATGCAGTCATAAAAAAATTAAAAAATGAAAAAAACGACTGCAACATATTGAAAAAAGGGATAATTACGTTTGAATAAAAAGTAAAATCAAAATCTTACATGAGCATTTTGGAATAGTTGCCTATTTCTAGATACATTGTTAGGGCTGCTTTAGTCTTCACTATTGACTCTCCTATTTGAGGAGGAAGTCATTCCTTAAACACTGATATCAATTGATGTTATTTTCCTAGTTCAACTTTGTTCTGGAAATTGGGATTGTATAATTAATTTGAGTCCAATCTTTTGTGCGTCATGTTGATTTTACATTAGCTACTTTCTTTTCGGGGACTTCTATAGCCGAAACTATCTTTTATTTGGCTCTGTGATGACCATCACTATCATAGTTCCTGAACTAGTCATATTTTGTAGCTCTACTAAGACGACAAGGGTTTAATGTCAAGGGAATTTTGAAACCTACTCATATGAATGAAGAACCTCAACCCTACATAGATTGCACAGGAAATTTGCAGGTGCTGTCCTATCTTCTTTTCAGTGTATTCGTTATTTTTGTTACATCCAATGGAAGACTTTTTTTTTTCTCTATACAGTCAATATGGTTGATAACCTTAGTTTTCAGCTCTCGTGCACAGGTTTGGCGTGTGGATGGCCAAGAAAGGAAATTTATCACATCCTCAGAGCAATCCAAGTTCTACAGTGGTGATTGCTATATTTTCCAGTATACTTATGCTGGGGATGATAAAGAAGAAATTCTTGTTGGAACATGGTATGGGAAGAAGAGCGTTGAGGTAATTATCTGGTATTTCTGGTTTATTTTTTCACAGTGATTCCAAGTAGATAATGTAATAAAACACTGCAAGAGTAGAGAATACTAATATTTCCACCAAAATCTCAATTAGGTGGATTACAGATGCACCACAGATATACAGCAGAGCCCTTATATGAACATTTTTGTCGCAACACACCTATGTTTAATTTAAAATGCACATAAATTGAGGCCTTGTTGTGGGCCCTATAGGGAAAAAAATAGGCATGGCGTTGATATGGCATTACACCTAACCTTACTTTTTAATGTGGGCTCCTAAGTGCCAAGGTGTGAATTGGTCACATCTTGGTCGCTCACCCCACCTTGTCAAATCTATTTAATTAAATATATGTTTTTAAAATTTTTTAAATTTCCTCCTTGCACGAAAACTTAAATATAATTTTTGATGGA
Organism: Cymodocea nodosa; assembly: GCA_036874045.1. Lineage (NCBI taxonomy): Eukaryota > Viridiplantae > Streptophyta > Magnoliopsida > Alismatales > Cymodoceaceae > Cymodocea > Cymodocea nodosa. Next base: position 18,110,924 of record CM072339.1, on the reverse strand, counting down.
ATATTACTGAAATATACAAAATTATTGAAAAATATAATCATATATATTACTGATATATATTAGCATTATTACACTTCATATTCTAATGTTTTCATGGGATTATTTATGTATTTGGATGTTATTTAGGAAATAATAAAGTTAAAATTATACATGATTATTATAAAATACGTCAGTAACTATGATGTAACTGATGTGCTTCTTTGATATGTTAAGCTTCTTCATCCTACACTTTACTAGTGCCATCTCGACAAAGGTAGAATAATGCATGTTGTAAATGATTACATCTTCCAAACCTTTATTGTAATTACAGAAAGAAAGGCAATCAGCATTGTCATTGGCAAGCAAAATGGTTGAATCATTGAAATTCCAAGCTGTTCAGGTTAGTTTTCTTACTTATTTTGAATGCATCCTCAAGCCCATAAAAATTCTATAATGCGTGTCATTATACTGTCACACTTGCTTATGTATTTACAGGCTCGCATATATGAGGGAAAAGAACCTATTCAATTCTTTACAGCTTTTCAGAGCTTTATTGTGTTTAAGGTGCTTTTATTTATAATATTTGTGATTTTTTAGAAAAAAATCTTCATGATGCATCATTTCTTAATATCTATTAAAACACATGCATTGTTTCAAAATACAGGGTGGTGTTAGCTCTGGATACAAGAACTTTATCAAAGAAAGCAACATAGAAGATGAAACCTATTCTGAAGATGGTGTTGCCCTGTTTCGTGTTCAAGGTTCTGGACCAGATAATATGCAAGCCATACAAGTTGATCCGGTATATGATAACTTGCTATATGCCTAAGAGAATGGAGAGGAGAATTAATTAATATGAAAGAAGTAGAGGAATTGTGAGAAAATATTTAAATTTATGTAATTTAACCATTGATAAAAATATATGAAAAAAAGGATTCATGTAACCGACCCCACATAATAGGATTAAGGCATGAGTTGTTATTGTTTGTTGGTAAGCAAGGCATTCAAACGTTCTTTTTGTTATGGGAAGATTTTATCAGATCATGTATTTTCTAAATTGACTTGATCTTTAAAATTATAAGTTGATATTTAGATCTCATTTTCGAATGATTGTTCCTTATTTTCAATCAAAACATTTTTTGTCAACTTTATTCATAAATCGTTGTCATGAAACATTAAATATTATACAAGTAATGATTATGTCTTCATTTTCTTATTAAAGAGAATTTTATCATATCAGATATTGGATTTTAAATGAACAGCAGATTTATATTGAAATATTCAAATATTCGTCTCAATTTTATTCTCAAAATCATTGTCATTTGCATTAAAATTGGATGAATAATGATTCTGCCTTCATTTGATTATTAAAGTGATTTTTTATCTGTATCAAATATTTGTTTTAAGTGAATAGCATACTTATTCTCTGTTGAACTATGATATAACCAGGCAGCGTCATCATTGAATTCTTCTTACTGCTACATACTACATAGTGGTAGTATTGTTTACACATGGGCTGGAAGCTTTACTACCGTAGAGGATCAAGAGTTGGTGGAGAGATTTCTTGACATGATCAAGGTACTCTGTTCTGATTACATTTTCTATATATGCCACGTGGAATATACTAGGTGAATTTCTCTATAGCAGTGTTTGGTTGCTATTACATTGATTTATCAAAATTTTATTTAAGTTCACTGTTTATTTTCATGCATTGAGTTCTCTTTGCTTGGCAATTATCATTTAATCCCTGTACAAAGTTGATGAAGCGGATGGTTTCAGTGTAGTTAATAATTATAGAGATATTATATATATGCATCAGCAATTATTACACATGATGAGGAAAGTAAGATGAGTTGTCTACATCAAGAAAATCTGTTGCTTGATGAGCAATGATTACAATGTTTTAGTTATAATGAGCCTTGCACCTTTGAAGCACGTGTTCTTACCATGTCTGAAATGTTACTACAATTCATACTAAGGCGGACAATTAAGTTCATCATCATCTTTAGGTGCAGGAAACCCACTTGCATAACATTGCATTCGATCAATGAGTATTGTATTGTATCATATGCATCAAGATCGAGGAGCAAGCTCCATTTTTATATTCACCTCACATGCCTTCCGGTCCCTCACAGATTAATTATCCCTACCTAGCTGCATGCATGGATTAGGTCTAGGGAGTGCAATTGCTAGAGCACATGGGAGAATGAAGGGTAATGATTTCAGATGACCCCCCAGGAAGAGTCAGGGGACTCCTAATGTCTGATATTTATTTATTGTTTAGAAAGAGAGGTATGGAGGTTGCCTTTCTGAGCAAAGACTTGGAACCCTTGTGCAACCCCATGATATGGTAAAGGGAGGATATTAAAGATGCAATGAGTGGAGATTTCTCTACAGAGAGCTAGATGAGGGGAGATCATGTCTCATTCCATATTAATACTATTACACTTCATATTTTGATGTTATATTAAGATTATTTATATATTTTGATGTTATTCTGGTAATAATTATGCTAAATTTATATATATACATAAAAATTAAAAAAATGGATATTTACATGGACACATAGGCACCCTAACTTACATCTTGGTGCCTTAATAACATGCTACAATTTCATGTTTTTGTTTTCCCTTTCTATACGAAATTGAAGATTTTGGACTATCCATACCTATATTACTGATGGAACCCAATACATGGCCCTATATACCCTGCTAAGTGCCTCCAGTTTTACTCTGTTCAGGAAAGAAATATATTTATTTATGGATAAAGTAACCTTCGTTGTTAAATGTATAAAGTAGTCCTCTTTGACTTTGGTTTCTTAAAGTTTATGTCCCTAAAAACAATGATGAAAATAAAGTCCAATACATATTCATATAGAATCCTTCTCAAATGGGTTAATCATTCATGCATGGGGATACCTCACTTTGCATTTACCCATTATTATAATAATGATTTAGAAGCCTATCTAGGCTGACTTCTAACGTCTTCTATGATGGCTCATTTGGATAAAACTTTCTTGATTGCCTCAAAATATTAAGCTGGTTTTCTTTTTCACAGGTACATGGTTTATCTAACACATGTACGGTACAAAGTTCATGTCATTGATTTGTTGGAGTTGCATTATTATTATGCTCTTGCTGGTGTCCTGATTCCTGTGCTTTCGTGTGTGTGCTTATACTTTCTTTGTTGTATGTTTTATGCTTCACAGCCAAACTTACAATCTAAACCACAAAAGGAAGGTAATGAGTTTGAACATTTTTGGAGTTTACTCGGAGGAAAATGTGAATATCAGAGCCAGAAGATTACGAAGGATGCAGAATCGGATCCTCATTTACTATCATGCGCCTTCTCAAAAGGTTTCACATATCCTTATTTCCTTTTTGTCACTTTGAGTTATATCCTCATTCTACGGGATCCTATGTTTAATTTGTAATGATTTTATTGGTTATTTGAACTTGGTAGTGGACTAATTGCCTTGTTCTTTTTTTATTACTAAATAACTGCTGATACCTGTGGAATGACAAGCAGGAAAATTAATGGTAGGTGAAAATTTCCTTAGCTCAATCTGTCATCCTGTTTGCATTCTTAACTTGCCGTCTCAATGATGGAAATCTTCACAGTTTTTCTTGCTATTATAGGTGACAGAGATATTCAATTTCACACAAGATGATTTGATGACAGAAGACATATTTATTCTTGATTCTCGTTCTGACATCTTTGTTTGGGTTGGACATGAAGTGAATCCTAAGAATAGGATGGAAGCTTTAGATATTGGAGAGGTGTGATGTGATGCTTGAAAAATAATTTCCATTGTTTCAAGAAAGTGTTTTATATATAAGTTTACTAATGAAAGATAATTATTTTCACCAGAAATTTTTGGAACAAGATTTTCTCTTGGAGAAGCTTTCACGTGAGACCCCTGTGTTTGTCATCACAGAAGAAAATGAACCACCCTTCTTTACTCGCTTCTTTACTTGGGACTCTGCAAAATCAGCAGTAAGAGTCCTAAAGGAGAATTTTCTCACAAGAAATAATAGCATACTTGTTGTTTTATATTATTACTAAATATAGATCATGGATATCATTGCTATGACCTGTAAAACTAAAATGTTGATGCTGCATATGTGGAGTTCGTGAGATTTGAGTAACTACTAACTTGCTGTTTTTAATCCATTCTACTGCAGATGCATGGAAATTCATTCCAAAGAAAGCTAGCAATAGTAAAGAATGGTGTTACACCCACGGTAGATGTAAGTAAATTTTAATTAATGCAGGATCCTTGAATGTTTCGTGGGTTCTTTATTTTTCTACGAATGGCCCTTGTCCTAGGTTTTTCCTGTCAATTGGTTTACATATTTATCATTCATTGCACTTAGTTTTATTGAACACACATTTTTCATTTATCTTATAAAATTTTGTTACTTTACTCCCAACTGTTCAAGCATGTCTGCTTATCTTTTTTGCGTGGCTTTTTGAATTGGGCAATGACAAAAGTTCCGTCCATCTTGTCAGAAGCAAATAATGGGCTAGCTATTCACTAAGCTAAGGACGGCTAAAATGGGCCAGATCTCTCTAATGTTACTTAGATATGTCGCAATTGGATAATTGATATAGATAAGAATGTTCTTTTTGGCAAAGATGCATATCTACTCTTGAATCTTATTTTAGATTATTGTATTGTACAAAATTCTGTTCTTGAAGTATTAAGGAAATATCATTTTCACAAAAGGTATTAAGGAAATCTAAATAACTCGTCTTTGAATGCTCTTTATCAGCCGTTCATTTTCTAAAATACGAGGTGCCAAACTCTTAGTTTAGAGCATTACCTAAAACCTTTGTTGAATTCTGGTTAAAAATCACTTTATTAACTTGATTAATGCTTTTGGGTCGTTGAGGAAAAAAGGGTTCTATTGACATATAATTAGTAAGTGCTATTCTTCTGCGAAAAACCAAAAAGGTGAGTTCCACCATTTTTTGGATGATCTATCAGCTTATTATTAACAACCATATCTTATTTCCTATCAGAAACCCAAAAGGCGGGTCCCTCTATCATATGGAGGAAGGTCTGGTGCACCAACGGAGAAACCGCAGCGTTCCAGGAGCGTGTCCTTCAGCCCTGAAAGGGTACGAGCAAGAGGCAGGTCTCCCGCCTTCAATGCTCTAGCTGCTAAATTTGAAAATTCAAACAGAAATCTGTCAACCCCTCCCCCAGTTGTTAAGAAGCTTTATCCAAAATCATTTTCTCCCGATACTGCTACCGTCGCCCCAAATAAAGCACCTACAATAGCTTCTCTTAGCAAGTCCTTTGAAGGGGCCAAAGAAAATGTTTTTTTGCCAAGACCATTGAAAGGTATATAATAACTCAATCACTTGTAAATGAATATTCCCACGTTATTGAAGCTGATCACTTGTTTTACCTTTTGAAGCGAGCCCTGATGCTAGCAAATCAAAGCCAGCTTCAAATGTCAAAGAAAGTGAGACGATGAGCAGCAGAGTTGAATCCGTCACAGCTCAGGAAAATGTAAAGGAGAATGAAGCTGAAGATGATGTGGGGCTAGCGGTCTTTCCCTATGAACGTCTTAAAACAGATTCTGCCGATCCTGTGACAGAAATTGATGTGACCAAAAGAGAGGTAGGCTTGCTCCCGAACGTAAACGTCTTGAGTATGATCTATGAATTAGATTATCAAGGAATTTTACGTTTTTCTAATTTTCAATTGCAGAACTACCTATCTTCTGAAGAGTTTAAAGCCAAGTTTGGCATGAAAAAGGAAACTTTCTGCAAATTACCAAGATGGAAGCAGAGCAAGCTTAAAATGGCTCTCAAATTATTCTGATTCCTCCAAAAAGTTCTCTTCATGTCTTTGAAACCACAAGTAGGGACTGGAGGATGCAGTCCTTACCAATATGTAGAGCCTCTTAACCCTTGCTTTATAACATCCTGTGCTTGTGGTCCTCTCACAATTTAGAAGGTTTTTATGCTCTCTGTGCAGGAGATATGTATTAGATATAAAGGGTACAGCTTCAGTGTTTTTTTAGCTGCTTCTGCTCCCGAAATATTCAAGCCATCATCAATTGCCTACCAGGTTATCCATTTTTTCTCCCCATTTTATTTTGTTTGGTTCTCCACCTTTTTTTTTCTTAGCCGTTTGATATTCTTTACCGTCGCAGATAAAAAGATTGTTGTGAGTTTGCACTTTTTTTATTTTCTTCAATTTATTTTTTTCCCGAAAAGTTAGAGTGATTTGTTTGCGGAATTATAATTTTGATGTAATAGTAGTGACATTTGTGTACAGCAGAGTGTAAACTTAGTTTGAAATCAACAAATACCCTTTTGGCTATAATAATAATGTGTGATTATTTTTCAGTGGGTCACTGGATTCGGAACTTTAGTGCCTTGAGCGTTGTATGTTTTGGAATTATTATGCGGACAGTGAGAAAATATAATTTTAGACAATGATGTCTTGTGGTTTATTTTGCGGCCTATTTCCACTAAAGAAAACCATATATCTTTCGATTGTTTCATGTATGTTTATATATACGTTGTCTAAATCTGATTTTATCATGGTTGGATATGCTCGATGAAACTTGGTATTTCTTTCATAGAACATCATTAGTTAAAACGCATGTATGCATGATTGTAATTATATATATATATATATGAGAAAATACCTTCTGCTTGTATCGGTATTTAGTTAGCTACTGGTTTTCATTTTTCTTACGTTTTTAAACACATGGCATGCACTCAAACTCTTCACTTTCTCCATTTTGCTTCACTACCTTGTGCATAAGATACATTTTCTCACCAATGGAAGCTTCCTCTTACCAAGTTAAGTCCCGTTTGCAATTCAATGCTCGTCACCAAAATTAGGCTCGTCGTGACGTGGACATTGTCGTGTCCTCCACCAACGACGAGCTCTTCGGCAACCCAGTTTGCTCATCTCACGAACTGCGACAACTTGGTCGTGCTCCAAACAAGGGGAGGAAACAAAAAGCTTCAACCATCCCACGGACACGATATTTCCAAGAGTGAAGATCGACGTTCACGTCTGCACCAACCTAACCTCACGGAGGAGATGGGTTCGTCGACGTAAGCACCAATCGAACCTCAACGTGAGCACCGAACTTCCCTTCCGTTGCCATCTTTGTCAACTCGGTTGCATGCTCTGTCGTATGAGATGGGATCAACTGTACACTCACGTTGGATTTTTCAACGGAGGACGGTACGATGAATTGCAATGGCCAGACGTGTCTAAAAAAATTACAAAAAGAACACCGGCAGCTAAATAGCCATTGGCGCCAACAAAAATGCCATGCCCTATATATATACACACACTGTTTTAAAAAACACGACGGAAAGATCTTTCGTTTTTTTTTTTAAAAAAGTGTAACTTAAAAAAAATAGATAAACAAAGTATACCATGTGGGTAGGTGACTAGCATAATCAAATGATAGCCACAAGTCATTCATTCTCGATAAGTCGAACAAAATGCAGGTGAATAAATTCAGTATTGATACAAAAGTTTTGTAATGTTTTAAACATTAAATGTAAATGGTACAAAAATTGAACATATGAAATGTCAATTCAATGAAAGTAAAAATAATAAAGAAAATATATACTTAGATGGTCAAAAAATTCATAAAAGTAAGACTTTTAAATATGCTTAAGATCTGTAATAGATAGCAATGAAGAATTCGTAGAGGATTTTATTCATGAGATTAAAATTAAAAGGAAAATTCTATATATTATTATTTGTTTGTCTATACTTTATTAATTAGAATGTTAGGTTATAAAACATGATCATATGTAAAATGTTTATGGTGGTTAAATAAATGAGTGGTAATATTATAGGAAATAAATGAAAGACAATTTTATTAGAAATAGAGTAAAAGTTGTGCCAAATAAAGATAAGATAAAAAAATCTTCTTAAGTAGTTTGGAAATCATAGAATGCATTAATTAAGACAAGAAAATTAATTAGTATAAAAAATACCAAAAGAAGTAGAAAAGGACTTAACACTACTGATTAAAGATTGTGAGAAAAGATTTAAATTTATGTAATTTAATCATAGATAGAAATGCATAGAGGAAAAGAATTGATGTGATCCAAAAAAGTAATAGGATTATGATTCGAATTGTTGTATTAAATGTAAATAGCAAGTAGTAACATTGCAAATTCTACAATGTTTCAATAAATTAAATTTTTATTTAGTTCTTCATTTGCATACGTGTTCATTTTCTTTTTGATATTAATCATATAGACATATAAGTTAATTTAGATATTTTTTAAAAAAGATTCATGAAAAGTGGACATGAGCCAACCCAAGCTTGAGCAACGTTGGAAGGCCTGAAAATCTAGCATGTCCAACCCAAGCCCCAACCGACCCACAACCTACCATGTGTGTTTGTGTACGCACACAAAATAACCGTTCATGATTTAATCTTGATATGAAATAACCACTGATGCAAATCTTCCCTTTCTCCCGCCCCCACAAACTCTACATCCTTCTTGCGAAATAAGAGACGATGAAAGTTGCCGGAGTAAAAATATTACAGAACAATGTGAAAATAAACGGAGGATGAAAAGAATTGGCAACGTGGTGGTAGCTGCTGAAGATTCATAACCAATTTTTCTTTTTAAAAAATTGGTTGTCAATTGTAAGCACGGCTGTATGTGAAGGCCATTCATTGTACTAGTGTACAAAGTCGATTCGATCTAAGGCTTAAACTTTCGTCTCACTAGTTTGGATCTTCCGTACCACTTGTCAACCTTTCTATTGTGACCAATTATACGTTAGAGAGAAAACTAAACAAAAATTTTATTATTAGATCACCATAGATACATAACAAATTAAATAAACATCGATCACTGATCTAGATGTCATTAAATTCACAGGCCTTTGTTAAATTTTGAACCATTAATTTTTAAATTAAAAAATGACAATAAATATTATTTAGATTAAATTGAAAATTTAAAATATAATAGATTATAGTCTACATTAAATAATTATATAAATATATTGTAATTTTAATAGTAAAATAATTTTATAAATTAAGTACTACCAAGAAATTTATATAGTAGCACTAACGGGAACACTTTACAATTTCAAAAAATTCCTTGTAAGAAACAATAGACAAAGCACATTTCCCACTTCAACAGCGGGTGTAAATAACCGGATAGACTTGTCGGGCCAATGCAAAAACCGCGATCTTATTGATGCCTCACGAAAGGTTAGGAATTTAGAAAGCTTGCGATTTATATGACACACACTTTCTCTGGAGAGCCATCCTCTTCCTTGCTATCAGGCGAAGGTGGTTTTGAGGGCGCCACATCGGGTGTTCCAAAATCTAGCATCCCCTCTTGAAATTCATTTTCTTTCAAATTTTGAAAGTTTCGTTCCAACTGCAACAAGGAACCAAAGAAATCTTTTATATGATTCACGACTACGCGACATGGCCGTTTCGGACAAAGAGAGACTACCTTTGCCTTTCTATTGTGCCGCGGGAACTTTCGATTTTCTGATGGACATTCCGATGACTTCACATCTGATTACAGAATATAAACGTCTATCAAATGCTAATAATGACAGGAAAGTAACACAGAAGTAAAGAAACATAACAAAATAATCCAATAAATGAGTTTTCAACTACCACATTGCCAAAAAACGATAGGAAAACCGATTCATCAACCAGGTCTCAATTCATGACTATAGCGGGAAAAATGATCATATAGGTAATGTAATCAACTAAAATATACAGAAGGAATTAAAAAGCAGTTCAAGTAAAAGGAGAACCAGAAAACAACGGCAATTACCCTTTTCTGACTTAGATGAAGACCAACTGCGGACACCCTTCACGTTCTCCTCCAGCATTGTAAATGTTAGGTTACTAAGTTTCTTCGAAACAGAATATGGTGCAGAACCAACCCACAGACCCTCTCCAGTATTCTTGTGTCTAAAATCTGGATATTTTGGATTTACCTGCATAAAATCATAATATATCACTCAAAAGCTAGCCCATGCAGGGTAGAACGTGTTGAGAGATGCAAAGAAAAGTTAACTGATCCACTTTGCTTCGACATCCTGCAGTCCAACCATTGCTTTGGATTGGCCACGAGATCTTCCCACAAGCAATCAGAAGGTTTCCCAGATTTCTTGAACTTTGCTAAGATTTGGAAAGACGGGAATTAATGTTAGGGACACTGCTTATATTGATAATGAGAATGCTGTGCTTTTATCATGGCTCTACACTGCTTTAAGCGTTGCATTTTCAATGACAATATGAAATCAAAACTAGAGAGGATCTAGACGTAGACTGCTCATAGGAATTAATGACAGTGAAACTGCTTATTGATAATCAGAGGGTTGTATTTTACGATGCCTTTATACTTTAGTTTAGGTGATAGATTTTGAATTACAATATGAAGTATCTTAAGTAGAGAGAATCTAAGCATAGAGAGACTGTTCGTAACAGGAAGTTTTTCACGTACATAAATAATGCCAAGGTCACCCAGAGAAGAATGTTAAGAAGAATGAGAAGTTACAGCTTAAGAGAAAAATCAATAATGAATTCATCAAAAATAAAGAATTGCAACAATTGACAATAAAATAAGAGAGTTGTCTTACATAGTTTGGACATGTCTATAGAAGACCTTTAAGTATACCATGGGACAAGGCTGTGTTCGGAAACAATTACTTTCATCCAGTAGGTATTTTTCAAGAAAAAAAAAGGTTATAGAACACATTTTTCTCTGAAATTGTTAGTTCCAAATAGAGTGCCTTACAAACTGCCATATAGAAATCATATCTCAATTTATTGTCATATAGAAGAATATGGTGCATTACCCTTTTCTGATTTAAATGAAGAGACATCCTTCGTATTCTCCTCTAGCATGGTAAATGTTAGGTTATTAAGTTTCTTCGAAACAGAATGTGGTGCAGAACCAACCCACAAACCCTCTCCGGTATTCTTGTGTCTAAAATCTGGATATTTTGAATTTACCTACATGACATCATAATATATCACTCAAAAGCTAGCCCATGCAGGGTAGAACATGTTAAGAAGAGATGCAGAGAAAAGTTACTGATCCACTTTGCTTCAACATCCTGCAGTCCAACCATTGCTTTGGATTGGCCACGAGATCTTCCCACAAGCTATCAGAAGGCTTCCCAGATTTCTTGAAATTCGCTAAGATTTGGAAAGACAGGAATTAATGTTAGGGACACTGCTTATATTGATAATAGAGAATGCTGTGCTTTTATCATGGCTCTACACTGCTCTAAGCGTTGCATTTTCAATGACAATATGAAATCAAAACTAGAGAGGATCTATACATAGACTGTGCATAGGAATTAATGACAGTGAAACTGCTTATTGATAATCAGACGGTACGATGCCCTTATACTTTAGTTTAGGTGATAGATTTTGAATTACAATATGAAGTATCTTAAGTAGAGAGAATCTAAGCATAGAGAGACTGTTCATAAAAGAAAATGTTTCACGTACACAAATAATGCCAAAGTCACCCAGAGGAGAATGTTAAGAAGAATGAGAAGTTACAGCTTAAGAGAAAAATCAATAATGAATTCATCAAAAATAGAATGAGAATTGCAACAATTGACAATAAAATAAGAAAGAGTTGTCTTAGATATTTTGGACATGTCTAAAGAAGACCTTTAAGTATACCATGGGGTAAGGCTGTGTTTGGAAACAACTACTTTCATCCAGTAGGTATTTTTCAACAAAAAAAAAGGTTAAAGAACACATTTTTCTCTGAAATTGTTGGTTCCAAATAGAGTGCCTTACAAATTGCCATATAGAAATCATATCTCAATTTATTGTCATATAGAAGAATATGGTGCATTACCCTTTTCTGATTTAAATGAAGGGACATCCTTCGTATTCTCCTCTAGCATGGTAAATGTTAGGTTATTAAGTTTCTTCAAAACAGAATATGGTGCAGAACCAACCCACAAACTCTCTCCAGTATTCTTGCATTTAAAATCTGGATATTTTGAATTTACCTGCATAAAATCATAATATATCACTCAAAAGCTAGCCCGTGCAGGGTAGAACGTGTTAAGGAGAGATGCAGAGAAAGGTTACTGATCCACTTTGCTTCGACATCCTGCAGTCCAACCATTGCTTTGGATTGGCCACGAGATCTTCCCACAAGCAATCAGAAGGTTTCCCAGATTTCTTGAACTTTGCTAAGATTTGGAAAGACAGGAATTAATGTTAGGGACACTGCTTATATTGATAATGAGAATGCTGTGCTTTTATCATGGCTCTACACTGCTTTAAGCGTTGCATTTTCAATGACAATATGAAATCAAAACTAGAGAGGATCTAGACATAGACTGTGCATAGGAATTAATGACAGTGAAACTACTTATTGATAATAAGAGGGTTGTATTTTATGATGCCTTTATACTTTAGTTTAGGTGATAGATTTTGAATTACAATATGAAGTATCTTAAGTAGAGAGAATCTAAGCATAGAGAGACTGTTCGTAACAGAAAGTTTTTCACGTACATAAATAATGCAAAAGTCACCCAGAGGAGAACGTTAAGAAGAATGAGAAGTTACAGCTTAAGAGAAAAATCAATAATGAATTCATCAAAAATAGAATAAGAATTGCAATAATTGACAATAAACTAAAAGAGAGTTGTATTAGATAGTTTGGACATGTCTAACGAAGATCTTTAAGTATACCATGGAGCAAGGCTGTGTTCGGAAACAATTACTTCCATCCAGTAGGTATTTTTCAAGAAAAAAAAGGTTATAGAACACATTTTTCTCTGAAATTGTTAGTTCCAAATAGAGTGCCTTACAAATTGCCATATAGAAATCATATCTCAATTTATTGGCATATATTAGATGAGTTAATTGTTACCAAATCCTCCAAAAATGTAGAAGAGCATCAAAAACTATGTTGAAAAAAATAATAAAAAAATGAAATCACATCTTCTAATGGAGAAGACAATGTTGGAGATTGATTATTATTGTTGTTCTCTTTGCAAAAATCAACAGAACCACTAGTAATTCTGGAAAAGTGATGGTTTAATTGATATTATAATAAAAAGTTTCACCTAACAAGTAGAAGTTTATCTTGGACGTAGTCTTCATTATTGAGAATACTTAGAGCACATTGTTTTCAAGATTATTGACAATGTCAAGTTGAAAAATGTAACATAGCACAAGAAAACATTCACCTCAAATGGGTAAATGTATTAAGGCATTGCAGATGTTTGAAGATGTAGCAATAAGAAATTAAGGCAAGTGGCAACCATAATCACAAACTCTGTGAAACTTTAAATATAAAGCTTAGTAATGACAAATAGTCGATAGAAGGAAAATGATATCCATAAAGTACAAGGCCACCACAAGAATACCAGACACCTGTGTTTAAATATTTGTTTAACTCGTGCAAGAGAAGCTTTACCTCAAACAAGTAAGCATATAAGGTAATGAAGAAATTTGAAGATGTATAAATAAGAGAGGAGGCAAACGGAAACCATAATCACAAATTCTATATGGGATTATTTTAATGAATAAATTGGAAACAAGGTACATGAAAAGCAAGATGCCATAAGAATGTGACGCACGATTAGGATAATGTGTTTGCTTAACTCCTTGTGTACCTTCCACGCCCAGTAGACTTTTCTCCTTCGGAGACACATCATGCACAAGTCCGGGATCAACCATTTGTTTTTCTCCTGGCTTCACACCCTTTACCAATTCACTTTTCTTCGAAAGCAATTCTTGTACAAAACTGAGGCTCTGAACAATAACCTACACAGAAAGGCAATTAGGCTTTATTTCGTTATAAGCTAGAACGACATCACGACTAAGGTAACGAGGACAGGCACGAAGAACACTATCCCGAAAAAAATCAGCATGCTTCACTCAGGCCGTTTTATTAAAAAATTCTCATGCTGACAATTACAAAATTACCAATTATACAGACTAAGCATTCGCTCTGTGAATTATTCAAAATTTTAGAACAATAACACCTGAAGATTAGATTGCTTGTCTCCAAACTCAAGAGAAGACACGGCGTCCGAACTTAGCTGTCCAGTAACATAAACAGTATCATTTTTCTTCAAATGATATCCCGCAACTTCTGCCAAATCACCTTGAAACACTAAAGGAATCCTACAAGCAGCAAAAAAAGAAGAAGAAAACTTTCCATAAAACCTCAAATAACAACACACGCGAACATCAGCAGCAGCAGAGAACAACAAGACGAACCACAACTGGGGCGGATCATCAACAGACTTGTCCTGCAAGAGCAATGTGACAGAAACGTCACTCCCGTCCTTTCCCTCGACAAGCCTGACGGGGACCCCGACTTTACCAATCAGCTGCACGGCGTTGGCGACCTTCACCTGCCATGGTATCTCAGCCAACTTGGACGGCGCAGATGGGGATTTGGCTTTCTTGGAGATCTGGATCTTGTACTCATCCACCGCCTCCCAACGATCAGGCTTGGATTCCAACGATCCCTCGCGGACTTCAGTGGAAAGAGCAGACGAGAAGGCAGCAGCGGCGGCAAGGGAGCAGATGAGGGAGGGTGTGGAGCGGGAGAGAATGAGCCTGGAGAAGGAGCGGGAGATGATCATGGCAAGAAAAACCTAGATAAAACCTAGGATTTGGGAGAAGAAGAAGAGCAGAGGAAGAGTGCAGTGGGAAGAAGAAGACGGAATCCTGCACTCTGCACTACCATGGGTTTCGCGCCTCTCAGGGAATGAACGAAGCACACACGAATGGAGGCGTTAATGGACCGTACCGGGCCACAACCTCGTTTAAGCCTGGTCCGATTATTATTCATGTCGGGCCGGTACAGCTCCAAGTACTCGGGTGGTCGGTAACGCAAATTTTTGAGATGGCAAAGTCGATTTCCACGATTGCAACGTAAACTTTCGAACCAGAGATTCGAATTTTTAAATCTCCCATCCGATTGTCATAATATGCAAAGAGAGTTCAACATCATTTAGGGTGAGTTCTCTCTTTTATTTTACTTTCAGATAAGGTCTTATCCTTTCTTATATTCCTCTTTTGTTTACAAGACTTTGCCCCATGAATAAATTAAGGATTTTTACTAAAAAAAAATCTTTATCAACAAATTTTACACGTTTATAATATTTTTAATTGCATGTGAGTGTTTATCATACTGTCAAACTAGCTCCTTTTGAAAATAACTCGAAGGTTTCTTTTATCTATAATATTATTAAAACATTATTAACATTTTAAATTTATCGAACTTATAAACTTAAACATAAATCCCATGAATTATATATATTTTTTAGATTATTTGAAATTGTAATTCTGCATGCAAGACCATTCCATTTAATATGTTATTAATGTTTTAATTCATGCATGTTGCATTTCATCCCATGGTCCTATACTTTAGGTATCTAATAAGATTGAATTCATCAAATTTTATAATCCAAAATATGCATTTCTAAACTTTTAAACTCATTTTCTATGTCGACTTTGTTATGAAAACTTCTTTTAACTAATTTAGATAATACAAAACTTAATAATAAACATGAATTGATTTGCATACATTAAATTTATTACAAGAAATATAATATACAACAAGCTAAATAAGCAAGCTTATGGATGTGTGTGTACCTTCAAAAAGTTTTAAAAAAAAAGTTTAGTAAAGTTTGGAAATGATAAAAAAATAAAAAGTTCAGGAAAATCTAATTCAAAAAATTTTATGTGTTTATGCACATTCAAAAATTAAAAGAAAGTAAAGAAATGTATTATTTAAATAAAAGAAAGAATAACAACAAAACTGTTATTATAAATAATTAAAAGATAAATAAATTATTAAAGTATAATTTAAAATGAATGTCAAATAATTTCATTAAATAAAATAAACATGACAATACTTATAAAGTTTTTCCACAATATTCAAATACAAAGTCATTTGAAAACACTTAAATCCTTGAACCTTCTCATATATAATACATAATGTTTTCAAGTATTTTATCAACTATTTCTTTTTTTTCTTCTTGAGTTGCTATAACAATATTCCTTATTTTTTTCCTCTCCTTCTTCTAAGACTCTTATTTCATTAACAATTTTAAATTCTAAAAAATTTTCTTGTAAATCTTTAAGTGAATCAATGTTATCTATTTGACAAATAAAATTGTAAAGTAAGAAGCATGCCATAATAATTTTTACTTATATCTAAAATGGAAATAACATATAATTCTGTAAAATTGTAAATCGATATCCTCAATTATGAATGTTTGTAGTTGATGTTTTTAATAGCATTAATCAAAAGGTAATTGACATCATACTCTAATTTATTTAGTTCATTAATAAATTTAGGAATATAGTTGGCAATGATATAAATTATATATTTGATGTGGTAGAAAAGAATCTAACAACCTATGAATATAATCCTAACTTTCTTTACTGAAGTAAATATTACTGGAAAATTAGTTTGTAAGGATTAACTAGAAATTATCCTAAGTAATTTAGACATATCAGATATGCTAAATAAATGAAGATTGTATCCAAAAGAAATAAATGTCTCTCTTTTGTAAACATTTATTTCAGATATAATCTTTAATATTAATAAAGTTTAAGTTAATGTATCTAAATTATAAAGCTAATTAATGACAGTATTTAATTGTATTAGGTTGTATGATGTTGTACTTTTTGATGTATTAAATTATAAATTCGATATCTATTGAACTTGAGAAACGATATATCATTTAACACGAATAATATGTTGAAAATCAAATAAAGTTTTTTCTTACCATAATTTTAATATGCTATCTTTGTAAAGTTATATCAAACTAAGCTATTCTGTGACATGGTCAAACCATAGCGGCAAGGTTGGACTCAACCCTATTTACTTATATAGCCGAATATTTGCATCGCCTCGAAGATCGACAGGGTCACAACTCCAAAGATAGAGAGATCAATCCATAATCGGTTGTGCTTTTCTTGGTAAACGCCTTTTCTTCTTAGGGCTGGTGAACCGAGCAGACCCAGACGAGCAAATCTCACGCACCCTCGTTACTGGTTTCCTGCGTTGGCCAAACGCCTCCCTTGGCCTTTCATCTTCATATCATTCCCTTCGACTGCGATTTCTACGTGTTTCTTGATCTCCAGGTGCACAGATTGATCGAGAAAGATTCATGGGGACGACCAAGAGGGAGGGGAAGGACGAGCGCGGTGTGTCGCCGCCAGTTCCGTTGCCCAAGAGATCGCCGTCGCCCAGGCCTAACTACCTCAAGGCGACTGCAACCAATTCCACCCTCGAGGCATGTAGTAGAGCCAAGAAGGCAGTAGTCCCTTTGCCGTCGACCAACGCCATGACGCCCGACAGGGGTGGGCGGCTGACCAGGATCAAGTCGTTGGAGAGGCCCCCGTCCATCCCACAGCCTTCCAGGAGTCTGAGCCTCGACGGCGTCAAGAACAAGACGTTGAGATCGCCATCGTCCTTGCTGAGAGGGAGTGTGCTGGTCGGCCCCATGTCCCCGCGGCCGAAGCCAGGAGGTAACGCGATTGTCACCACAACGTCCCCTAGTCCCAAGTCAGGAGGTACCACGGTTGCCGCTGCCACTTCGCAGAGGCCAAAGCGAAGACCCGCGGTGGCCATCTCCACGTCCCCGAAGTCTAAGCCAGAAGTCGCAGCGGCTACCGACAGGACGATCAAACTGCAAGGGAGGGTTCTGACTTCCCCAGCGAGAAGGAGGAGTTCAAGCAAAGCCACCAGCCAAAAGGACTCGAATTCTGGTTGCCGCTCTAGCCCTAATATTGGAGAGACCAAACCACAAGTACAAGAGGTCGTCCCAGTGACCATGGTAACCCCCGAAGAAGCAGAAACAAAGCTGGAGCAACAATACCTGCTCGACCCATTAATGAAAGCGGAAGACGACGGCCGGATGCCGGATCTTCCGGAACCAGTAAGAGAAGTGGAACCCATCGCCATCGACGAAAAAGATGCCGTTGTCGCCGTCGAGCACAATGGTCCGGTTGAGCAAGCACCGAAGGACGTGGGCGAGGAAGAAGTCGTAAGGAGGCAAGCGAAAGAGGCTCTGGCGTACAACGACGTTATAGAGGAAACAAGAAGCAAGCTGGTGGAGAAGAAGAAGAGCAAGGTGTTGGCGTTGGTCGGGGCCTTCGAAACCGTCATCGCCTTGCAAGAACCGGAGACTCCCGTTCAAGCTCCTGCTCAAACAAATCAAGGAGCCAATGGCGCCATTGTTGACATGGCCACCACCACCACCACCACCACCTCCACCGGCGACGCCGAGCAAGATGCATCATCACATAAAGAGGGCAATGACGCTCGTTTTGACGAAGACGATGAGCCAATCTGCATCCATTTGGTTCCCGTTTGAATCCCACCGGTTTTGCATATCGAAGAATCGGTGGCACCAAAGTTCGATCTCAAGCATTGGTGAATATTGATCCATTTACGTAGTATTATTTTTGCCATTGCTGTACAGAATCATTTTATTCCTGTTTAACTGCAACATGAATAAGAAACGAGAGGTTAGTCAAAATCCAGCAATATATACTTTTCTAAACCAAATGTGTTATTCTTAAAACCTTCGTTCGCAACCCCCATTAAAATCCGTTAAAACGTTAATAAAACTTATAGAATCTATGGAAGAGATCCACGCAAGGGAATCGACGAGGAGTGAAAGGTGGTAGGGCTAATTTAAATTCCAAGAAACAAAATCATTACCATACCACGATCTGATCGTAAACAGGAGGTCGAAGAAATCATTAACGTAGCTATTAATTAAGCAACCCTAAGGAAGCAAAAGAGTTCCAATTATAGAGAAAATGTCTCACAACAACAACAGCAACGGTAACTTTTGAATAATTAGAGTGGTCGTAGATTTCAGGAAAAATATGTTTACAAGTCTCCTCCCTCCATGTCAAACACATTTCCAAAAGAGGGTTGATTTACCATTGGCAAAATGGAAGGTATAGAAATTTTTATGATTCTATATCGATGGATTTAGTTAGTTACTTTCATCAGAATGAGGAGCATAAAAAGATGACTTTTAGCTTTAACACAAAAAGTTACTTGTTTTTCTTTAAGTTAACTACGATCGAGTATTAGTGCTCCTGGTTAATTTAACAATTACAGTTGAATTTGATATGAGGAACGTTAAATTATCTAGTCTAAGTTAGCAAAAGTACACATCAAACGTGTTGTATTTGTAACAAAATACGGTTTTTTTCTTTTCCTATGGTGCACGCTTTGGGATATATGTATAAGATTGCAGTGATGGAACATATATGTGAAATATTTATCATAAGCATACCACTCTCCCTCGCCCCCCCCAATTTTCTACCACTCTTTAATTTATTTTCTCAGTCAGTTAAATGATATCATAGAACAACAAGCTAAGGGTAGAAGTAGAAGTTATTGCCTTTCTACGAAGCGAAAACATACCTTTCTCGACAAAAAGACGTTACAAATTAAACTTCAGCGGACGCCCTCCTCCTCCTCCTCCTCCTCCTCCTCCTCCTCCTCTTGTAATCTTAAATCTTCTCCTATCATTTGCTTCTGCAGATCTCACGGCCGGAGAATCCAGGAGGGATTCCGACAGATCCATCAGGATCTTATATAAGATATAGACATATATATATATCTAATTATATATATAATGACGACCACCAACTCCACCAGGTGCGCTGCCTGCAAGTACCTGAGGAGGAGATGCACCCAAGACTGCATCCTGGCGCCCTTCTTCCCCAGTACAGATCCAGAAAGATTTGCATGTGTCCACAAGATTTTTGGTGCTGGTAACGTCTGCAGGATGCTTCAGGTACCTCCATCCCAACTCCTCCGGCCTGTTCGATGTTAATTTCTGGATGCATGTTTGTTGTTGTGCGTAGATTACACATAAATATTTATAATGGGTATGTATTAAATATTGTTTGGGTTAATGAATTACGTACGTACCTCGCTGTTTAAACATTCCCCAGAAACTCCCAGCGCATGAGCGCCCACATGCGGCAGACTCCGTTGCCCTGGAAGCGTACTGGCGTGTCCGGGACCCCGTCTACGGTGGCGTCGGCATCGTCGCCGACCTGCAGCAGCAAATACACGGTAACCAGCAGGAGCTCGCCCGCACACAAGCCCAAATCGCAATGCATGCCGCGCGGAACCAGCGGCACATACAATGAGCGAATTAACCACCCCCCCCCCCCCACCACGCCATCAGCAAACGCCACGCCAGGAACAAGAGCATGCACCTCATTTAATTCTTTACAGCCTTTAACTTAATTAATTACTTGATCCCTCCCATGATTTACTAGATCTTAGTTACCCGGCTCCCATGATTCTTTTATTTGTAATGTCGTCGCAGCAGCATCAGAATTGATTCATTCGATAAGAGCTACCTGGTATATTTATTTTATTTTTTCAGTAATATTTCTTTTTTTAAGATGAAGTAGCTTAATTTTCATTACTTTCTTGGTTTGATATACATATATATATATATCCTATCATATGGGTACTTCTTTTCTTATCAAAACCAATTAGGTACAATAAATTGCTAAGTAAACTTATCATTAAATTTTTCTAGATTAATGAAAATCATGTAATATTTTCTCTTAATCCTAAAATATTGCATAGTTGCCTAAGTAAACAAATAACTTTTATTATTAACCTACCTACATGTCTTAGCTTAACAACTAAGGGTTTGAAATTCAATAGTTGAAATTAAAAAGAAATAAGCCAATTTTGATGTCTTTAGATAAAGGATTAATACTTATTTGATTTTAAAAAAAATTGACCATATATTCATAATCATGTAATGATCATATCCCTTGAATTTTACCTATAGGTGCCTATAGAAACGTTATCCTATGTTTATGGTAAAAGATCGTGTGTTCTCGAGAATTTGAATATTAAATGAGACTACAAATAGTGTTGTATTTATTTGCACAGATTACTTTACCTCTTATGCAATTGTATACTTATTTGAATTAATTGTATTAATTTGAATTTGAATATTTGTAATTGAAAACTAAATATATCATATACTTATTATCATCTTTCGAATGATAATTTTCAATACCTACCATGAAAATATATATACATCTAGAATTTTCCTGATTTCATTTGATGTTAAGATTAGTTAGCATTATAAGGAATTATGATCATTAAAAACGTTGACAGTGTATTTTCTCCCAAAAGTTGTTGACACATTTTCAAGCAATGCACGTGCACATGATAAATTTCTGTACCAATTAAATAAAGACGATCAATTATTTTTATTATAGATTGCAATCAATTAAATTTTAATTACATGCTAGTATTGACTTATTTTAACATCTTTACAAGTGGGTCGCATTTCCTTTTTGTTCTATAGATTTGTAAAATATATATGGTCACATACAGCATTATATTTTATGAACTTCAAAACATTAAGTTAACAACTACATCAAACATTTTTCAGGCTTCATTGCCGTTTCCTTTGTGTGAAATTAAGATAGGAATGCTAAACAACGATGCAAATTTACCACCAAAGAGGACAAAAGATCCTACAAACCACCAATGCGCTTATAAAGCATAGCCAGAATATATATATGTGCTTCTTAAATCTTATTTTTCTTACACCACATTTTTCTAAGATAAAAGCATTAGCCACTCATGTTGATCAAGGTTATGGGATGGACTATAAAAATTAATTAGGCAAGTTTTTTAAAACAATATTAAAGAAGGAAATTTCAGAAGTATTTTGTTAATTACTATAATAACTCAACTCCTCTAGCGTCTAATTCTTAACTGTTTCTCTCATTTTTTGATTTCTTAATTAGAACTTGCCACTAATATTGTCGAATACCAATAGAGAGTACCCATATTTTTTTTAGAAACTCGGTTAGAAGTGAGTACTAAAAGAATCTAATTCTCACAAAGGATGCCCACAATTTTTGGGAACTTTCAATTAGAACTCAACACTAGTTCTTTAAGTAGAACTCAACACTAGTTTTAACAAAACTTGTTTAAAAAAATGAAGATTACATCTTGCATATCTTCAAATCTAAAAGATTGTATCAATAGTCCATTCACACAAACAACCACATATAAGCTGAAAATATGATGTTTTATATATAACCAGAATAGCAAGTTTTAACAATTAATTTCGAAATGCATCAAATAAAGGTCGATGGGCACTTGTTCTTCCTTCCACCAACACAGCTACCTCCATGACCACAATCTGCCTCTTTGGTTGTCCAAACATTGTCTCTTAAGAGATTTGATGTAGTGGAGGTTGAGTCTCTTGGGTTAGTGTAGTCATCCTAGCTTGAAATATGTAGATTATTGAAGCAGCTCTTGTTTGATCTTTTCCATCATATCATACCCCAGCTATGGATGTCAGGTTGATACTTGTAATTGTGCATCAAATCCTGAATACCCCCCCGCCTAAGGTCACACATGTTATGCACCTAACAATGTAAATTAAATTATTTTTCACATAATTTTTATGCAAAATGAGGATAAAAAGATATGTGGAATACCTTCCTATTGCCCCTCAACATGATTAATGTGGAATATAAGATACATCACGTGACGGTGGATGGCTAATCATCTAAAGGTGTGTGATACCCCTACAAGATGCCATGTACTCATTGTGTTACTCGTCTAGGTCATTTGGCAATTCCAATTACTGTTACCGAATACGGACACCCTTACCACTAGCTTGCAACGTAATCTTGTTGCTCATGATTTTAGTCGACTGATGACCTCCCTTGTGTCATGCTAATAGTTGATTGATGCCCATCTCTATGACAGGCATGTTCTCTTTTGTAAAAAGAGGATGGTTGTGTCAACATGTAATCATCTCTTTCATTAGTCGTTGAAAAACATAACATGATGGTGCAGCAAATCAGCAAATTCAAATGATACCATGTATGCATGTGGTGGATGACATCACATAAATGCATTTGAATAATCACGTGGCAAGACTAAGATAGAATATGTAAATAAAATTATTAAAATTTACTAAACAGTAAATTGCCATTACCTACAAGCATATTCCAATGATCTGCTTGGAGTGCTATACAAATTTACGTGAAATTCTCATGATTAAGTTTTAGCATAGCTTGATAATACGAATGCCAAGCTTAAAAACTAAAAAATTATCCAGGACTCAACGTCAGAGATGTTGAGTTCTTCGAGGAAGTCTGCTTTCAAACTTTTATTTTTTAATTTTAAAAAAAATTGCCTATGAATTGTGTTGTTTTAGGAGTGTTGAGCCATACATTCCACAGTAGCCCTTTCTTAGATTTAAAAAAAAAATAAAAAAATATCACGGTAATGTATTTATATGGCATGAGATTCCTATACCTTCCCGCTGCTGCGCGGTGCAGCAGCATGGTGCATGAACCAAGTTTAGCCTCTATCATGGACGGACAGATGTTGCAAGGATCACCACAGCATGCAGACTTGCTGCAAGAAGCATCAATGTGAAGAGACTAATCATAGATGAAAATCCATTCAGGACTATCTTCTGCAAGCCCATCCAAAACATCCATCACTTCTACGATCATTTAATAATAGAAGTAATAGACTACACTAACTTCATTGATTAAAAGTAAAGATAGTCGTAATTTTCATTAAAGTTTTAAATCATGATGAATGCAAAAATCACTACCATTATCAAAAAAAGATAATTACAGTAACTATTGTTCCTTACATGCTTTCTGGGGCAACTAGTACTTGCACGTATTCCTTAGTATGTACAACCTGAAATAACTGGAAAATAGTTCCATGCAAATGCTAACAAAAAAGAGGAAAACAGAGGGGGAATATGTATGACATTTTATCTTGAGCAACGTTGGCAAATGGTTCAAAGGGACATTTTGTTTCCCTTGATTCTGTCTTGTAAGGTAGCACGTTGATATTACACTATGGGACAATGGCAATGTACTCTCTAACATTTCCACCTATCAGCTATGGATGAGGAAAAGTAAGCAATGAAGAAAAATACTCCCCACCAATCGCATTCCATCAGTAGTGATATCTGTTATTCATGTCATTTCTCAAAGGTCTTCCATCCCATTTTAAGGAGGAATTCACTGCTTATCCCTCCTGTGCTTGGAACTTTCTCGTTGCAGGGGGCATCTCCTGTTTACTGACAAATCAAACAGGTACAGCAGAACAACGTGATTTTAGAATTTTTGAAGATCGAGCAATAAACAAATTATTTAGTGGAGAGGTGCTAGTTAAAAAAACAGTTAATCTTGCATAAACATCATTTAGATTATTTTAGAATTAACAGAAATCTTTTGAATAAAGTTCATAGAAATGAGAAAATTGAGACAATCAGAAAAAATATGAAAAGATACTTTAGAATTAAAAGGATTTTGGTTAAGTAGATCAAAAACTGAATATATAGAATGTAAGTTCAACAAAAATAAAAATAATAATAAAAGTATGCACCTAGATGATCATGAAATCCATAAAAGCAAGACTTTTAACTACTTAGGATTTATAATAAGTAATAATGGTGAATTTATAGAAGATGTTATTCATAGGATTAAAGTTAAATGGATGAAGTACTCAAATTTTTCTATAATGTTATGTGATAAGAAGATTAAAATTAAAAGAAAATTTCTATAAAATGTCAATCGCTCAACTATAGAATGTTAAGCTATAAAGCATGAGCATATGTAAAAAATTAGTATTACTAAGATGTATATGCTTAAATGAATTGAGCCTAAGGGATACTTTAGAGTCAAAAAGATATAGATTAAGTTAAAAATTTAAATATAAAATGTAGATTTAACAAAAATAATGATAAAGGTATAAACTTAATGATCACAAGATCTAATTAAAGCAAGAATTTTTAAATACTTAAGATCTATAATAAGTAGCAATGGTGACTTTATAAAAAATATTATTCATAAGACTAAAATAGGATGGATAAAGTAGAAAAATGCTTCTAAAGTATTAGGTGACAAGAGAATACCCATAAAATTAAAAGAAAAGTTCTATAAAACTATCATTTACCAATTATATTTTATAGTTCAAAATACTGAATTGTAAAGATTAAGTAGATGCAAAAAGTTAATATCAGTAAGATGTGTATGCTTAGATAGATGAGTGGTAATATTATAATACTCTTATACTACATATGAAAACCATCCAAACGGATAAATTATTATTTCCCTTATATGACGATTGTTCCACAAACTCAAAAATAAGGGAAAACAATGAATTTCTCTTCTCCCACATAATGCACTCTTCTCTACTTCTCTCCTCTATTCCAGATACATCAAACATCTTGGGGAAATAAATATGATAACAGTTAAAAAACCTCTGCCAACAAATTGAGAGTAAAATGTTTAACCAACATAAAAATTACAAGTTAGCTTGTTTTTGAAGTACCATGAGGAGTGTGTTCGCCCCTTCAACCCTCATTGTTGAACTCCTTCAACAATGTTCCACTTGGAAAAAGAGGTAGAGATTAGTCAAAAGTACAAGAGAGCTCATCTTACCATGAGAGTGCACCAGTTGGTAGCTTCTTGGAAAGAAGAATGAATAGGGAAGGCTAAAAGAAGAGATAGTAATGTCAGTCATCTGATTGGTCTTTCTCTTATTATGGGAGTGCACCTATACAGACCAAAGGAGAGAACAATGAAATCCTATTGAAAGGAATATAGTGTGCTCTTGTTGAACTATTCCTACTTGAATGAAGAGAGTAAAGAGGAATGGAAAAAAACAAAAAAACAAAAATTACAAGAGAGCTCATCTCACCTTAGAGTACACTCATTGATGCCCCATTAGAGAGAAAAGAGAACAGGAAATGATGGAATGGAGATGAAAGCATTGGTTGTTTGTTTGGTGTCCTCTCTCTCTTGTTGTTTTAAGGGCCAAGGAGAGAAAAGGAAAGTTGGGATGGAGATGGTGACCTTGTTTGTTTGTTGGTGCCCCTCTCTCTCTTTCTTGTTGGCTTAAGGGTCAAAGGAGGGAATAGTGGAGGTTGCTAGCAATGGCATCAACATAGTAGGCAATATATCACCAGCTTTTGGGTTTGTTTCTTTCTCATTGTGGCTAAGCAAGGTGACTCCATGAGACAATAGACATGCTATAAGGGAATAGAAAGTCAAGAGTCCATCATGGTTGGTGTCACAGGTTGATCAAGAGTTTAAAAGTAGGTCATCTCGTCACCAACTTGATCAAAGATGATTTTTAAAAAAAAACAATGGATTTGAATAGTGAACATGGTGCAAGAATAATGAGGACCAAAGATGGTAAGGAGAGCAAAGAAAGAGAGAGATGAGAGTCACAACATGGTTGACATCTTCTTTACTTGCTTGATCAAAGATAAGGTAAAAAAATGGAGAATAAAATATACAAATAGTGAGATCCAAGGATGGTGAGAAGAGGGATGAAAGATAGTAGTTAGTCATTGCAAAGGATACATAACAGTGGAGATGATTTCAATAAGTAGAGGGAAAAGATGGAGGAAGCCAAAGATGATCATGACCATAGTGATGTTGTGGTATGCATTGATATGAGGAGAGGTAATTTTTGTCAAAGACAAAAGTGGGGGTAGGAAGAAATATGTCAATGTCTTGATTAATGTCGCAATCTATTATAGGATTTTCCATCCCATGTTAACTCACACATTTAATTATTTTGAGGGTCAAGTCAACACCCTAAATATTACACTAAGGAAATATATATTGATTTTTCTATTTCCTGATTCCCTTTTTATTATACCATTTTCATTCCAATATTTTTTATTACTAATTTTTGAAGCAATCTTTAATTCCTTCTTTTATGATAACAACTTTTGATTGCTGCAGTTTTTTCCTATGTTTTGCCATAAGATTCTTCATTACAGCTTAGGGTATGGTTATGTTACTCACATGAGTACCATCCATCATTTGGTGTGAATATTGAGTACCATTATTTTTCAATCTAAACCATACATGGAAAGACGTGGGGTTGGATTGGTAGCTAATAAATAAGTAATTGTAACCACCTAATTGTAGTGTTACATATTTGTTGTGTCACTAGTTTTTGTTTTCTTCTTTAATTTCTTTCCCTTTCCCACATGCAACATCTGTGTTTCTCAATAGTAATGTCTATGTAAAGTCTATGTAAAAGAGCTTTATTGATGGTGCAGGCTAAACAAGTTCAGTTTTAGGGTAGAAAATTGTTCCTAGAAAGGAAAAAATAAATGGTAAAGCTTGCAATATTCATAGTTAAATGAAAAAATACTCACATAAACGAAAATTCAGGTTTTGGAGATCATACACCAAGCTAATACATATCTGTATGGATCATTTCAGAATGGAGGACCTGCAAGTACATTTTGCTAGACATCCACAAAGGAGGTACAGTCAACATCCTGAAGAGATATTCTTCCCAAGTACAAATCACTGGCATGCTCTGAACAAAGAGGAAGGCACTTCTTGTTCAAACACTCATCAATTGCACCCAATCCTGAAACCCACTTTCTTTCATTTTGGGGATCAACATTCAATCGATTTTGTAGTAAACGAACACGATAGAGTGCAACATCCATTCTTTCACAAAAATGACCAACACAATGACATGAAGTTTCACTAGAAGCAAGCCTTAGCAAAATCATACATAAGGCACCATCCACAGGTTTAGGATCAGCAAGGTTAATGTCACCCATCATCTTGATTGCTTTTTCAGTTGGGAAATATATCTGCTCCTCACCACTTTCATTGTTAACCTTCAGATCCTTAGTGTAATGTTTAATAGCTTCTATTTTGGATGATTCATGCTTCTCAGCTAAGGTTAAAATACATGAAAATCTCAAATGATATGTAACAATTGTTTTAATCATTTTAAAATTTCGACAGCAACAGAAATAATCAAGCCACCTCTTTCCCACACCAGCATACCATTTGATGATACTACTATCCTCCAAACAAATAAGTAACTTGATTGGTCGAGGCCGTCCCATTGAATTAGTAAAACCAGACATTTTGACTGCCTTTCTCACAAGTTCTATAGGTGCATTAACTCTCATGCAAAGTGTTGTCAAATCCTCTACAATCCTCTTGGTATACCCCTTCTCTTCCTCTTCTTCCTGATGCCATCCTTCTCCTTCTGACTCTTCTGAATTATCTTTCTTAAGAGTGTTACTGGTATAATGAGGTGCCAGATATTTATCTACTTTCTCTTGAAACAGGTCGTAAGATTCAACAAGCTCTGTTGGCAACTGATCCCTGATCTTCTTCAAATTTAAAAAATCTCCAGAAGAGAGTGCCCTGTGCAAATTCCAACACTCATCTTTAGAACTAAGAAACTCTTTTACCACATTATCCGCCCAACCTCTAAAAATCTCTCTAACCTCATTTTCAATCCAAAACTCAAATTTGAAATCATCTACCCGTTTGAGCTTCTTAAAAGCATGCTTCAGTATTCTCAATCCCAATTTCTTCCTTCTGGTCTCTCGTGCATTTTTCAATTCCAATGCTTTAGCTGCCTTTCTCTTGAGGTACATCTTCTGTGCCCTCGTAGCTTTCTCTGTCATAGGTGGGTGTAACACTGAAGGTGGAACGGCCTGGAGTTCCATTCCCATAAAATCCATCTTCTCCGAAACCGCACTATGGATTGATGTCCGTAGTTTATCCACTCTCAAACGCAAATTTCCTTCTAAAACCCGGACAACTTTATCATGGATATCCATCATAAACATCTTGGAACCAGACGTAATAAGCAAAATCTCGTCCAAATATCTTACCGCATAAAGCCGAACTGGATTGTGGCGTACGTGGAATCCCTCCTGCGCGCCCTCCGCCAGGATCCTCGGATCCTTCTTACAGACCTCCAACCGGAGATCCTGAATAACGTGATCGAAACCATCGAAATACACGTTCAACATTATTGAACTCAACCCACTCTCTTGTGGGAACCCCCTCCCCATCTCCACACCACCAATCTCCACTACCACCGCCTCTGACGCAAAGAAACTCTCAATCAGGGCCATAAGCTGCCTATCCTCGATCTTCCCCTCCATGAAGTCCACCAACTGGGACACCTGCACTTCACCGAACTTTTCCCGGCAAAACCCAACTTTAAACCACCAGGTAGGATTCACAACCGAATTCTTAAGGTACCTCACGGAGGTATGGCGCCCCATACCCACCCTCCCGCCGTAGGAGAAAGTGACGAACCTCTTGTCGTACACCACCTCCAACGCCATCCTAACCGACTCCATCACGACCTTGAGTTTCAGGTTGGGGAGCACACGAGGCGTCCCTTTCTTCCTCGAAGGGACAATCCTCACGCAGCAGGAGTCGACGTCGAAGGCGGAGCTCCTAAGGTCGGCGGAGAGGAGAGGAATGGAGAGGTGCCGGAGAACCGAGTCAGGACAAGCGTCATGTGATGCAAGGTTTAGGGATGCGGCGAGGAGGACGGAGGGATTTGACACGACGGAGGAGACAAGGGCATGGAACTTGCCGCCGCGGTACTGGCGGAGGACGAGGGATTCGAGATCCGAGGGGGAGATGGGCGTTAGAGGAGCAGTGGTGGGCACGGAAGTGGAAAAGTGGCGCTTGATCTCTCCGCCGCAATGGAGAAGTCGGCGGAGAGATCGGAGCATCGGAAGAGGCAATGGATCGGTGGTAGTTTAGCAGACATGAAGTCGAACGGTTTAAACTGAAGTGGGGTTCGTAAAGTTGAAATTGAATGAATTTAAATTTTATTTAATTTTAAATATTTATATACATGAAATTATAATTTTAGAATAATAAATTTAAATTTTCATTCTTTCATTTTCGCTCCTTTAAATATTTAGATTTTATTATTAAATGTAAGGCTATATTGATAACATGTGAACATCTAATGATATTATTATATGATATGTTAAATAATAAAGTTATTAATTAATTATATTATTATTAATTAGTTAAATTAATTAATGACAACTATATTACGTTATTATTATATATAAATATAAAATTTTAATTCTAATATTTTCTTACATATGCATAAACACCTAAATTTTAATTTACATCTAATTTGTGAATCTTAAATTTCGTTTATTTAATTTCAAGTATACAAAATAGATCTTAGATTTGAGAAATTATTTATCTGATCACTTGGACTATTTCACACTTAATTAGAATAATAAAATAGATGTGATATTAGGGAGTGGCTCTTAAATTTAGATATGTGAAGTTGGAATATTATTTCTTTTACAGGAAGTCACACAAAGATGGTAGAATGAAAGATTATGTATAATTCTGAAATTACTCTTGATAAATAATAAAAGAATTGATTAAGAAGTGACTCTACTCTTGTTTGAACTATCTAGTGAGAGCTACTGTAGTTAGGTGTGGAGCAATTAGAATCGTCAAACAAATACGTACCTAATTACATTTATGTAGTTAAAATGTCAAGTATACTCCTAATAAGTTTGCAAATCTACTAAAAGCCCAAATGAAAATTACATTTCCATGCCAACTAATAATAGCCAGACCTACCTCCTCCCCCTTGCCTAATAAGTGGTTCCACATTAGCTCGCTCATTTCCTTCTCTTCTTTCCATGAGTGTTGAACGCCAAAGAAAAGAATTATCAACTGAATGTAAAAGACAACGGAGAGAACGAACGACATTTCCTCTTCAATGAAATGATTAACACGCAATGGAATGCCTTCGTTCTCCATTCATGAATCGATTCAAGTGAAAGAGATGCAAGAAGGGCCCAAGGAATGCGCAGGGCATGAGAAATGAATGTTCAATGGTATTTGGGAGTTTTAACCCAAGATCCATAGACGAAACTCTCCATTCCCCAATAGCAACAAACATGAGAATCAAATTGATGGTACAATGAAAAGAGAATCCAAAGTAGGAGAGAATAATTCTTATGTAAAGTGGGACTATAGGAGTTGGCTTGAATCTTGCCAAACAAGACCTTAGGGAAAGCTTGTTTGGTAGTATGCTTTTAGGAAGCCTGTTGATCAATGACTACTCCTCCTAAATAGACATGTCAAATAGCCTAGGTCGACATGGGCCAACCCGACTCAGCTTGTAATATATCAACCCAACCTGGTCCGATCCAAAGAAATCAAGCTAGGCTAGGTCGATAAATGCCATCATTTCAGCCCACAGGCTGGCCCGTAGGTTGCTGTGGGCCTACCAATGAACGTCTAAACAGAGAGGAGAGAGGAGGAGGGAGGGAGGGAGGGAGGGAGGAAGAGAGAGGAAGAGGGAAAGAAAGAGAAAGAAGAAGAAGAATAAGAAGAAAGAGAAGAAGAGGCATAAAAAATTTATAAATAAAGAAAAAAGATTAGAGCTTTCTTTACAACTTATTCAATCTTTTGTTTCTCTTTCACAAAGCATACAAAGTTTTCAAATTGTTAAAGACTTCAAATTTCAACTTTTAACTTATGTTTGCAAAAATAGTACATAACTTCGACAACATCGATGACGATGATTTTCTAACATTTCAGTTAAAACATCGATACTCTCAAACATCCATACTTGCAAATTCTCAAAAGTTTGAGGATCTTCAAGTACTACTACTAAATTTAGAAAAAAATTTACTCTATGATCAAAGTTTATAATAAAGATAAAATATATAGGAGATAATACTGTAGTAGAGAATACCTTCTGCAAAACTTCAAACTGGTACAAGTCATTTAAACATTTAGTTAATTATTCATTTAAAAATCTTGAGAAAAAAATATATAGTTCAAACAAAAATTAATTTTAACTCTAAAAATAATATGATACAATAACATTATAATGCAAAGAATTACATGCTAAATCTATTATTGTTTAAAATTTATCTATTAATTTTGATAATAATTAACATTTTCAAGTCTATTGTCTACAATTTTAAAATATTTCTAGAAATACAACTAAGCAAAATATTATTAATCTTTATAATAAACTTAGAATGAAATTAATTAAATACAATAGGTTCTACTAACACATCTATAGCATGTACATCTAATATTTAAAAGGGTAAAACTAAAATAGGATTTATTGTTATTACTACACATTTTATTAATGACAATTGAATTTTATAAAAAATATTAATAGGATTTAGAATAATAAATAATCCACATAATTTTTAAAATATTTTTTCTACTATTATGAAAATTTTTGAATTTTATGGAATTAAAAAAAAAGTAAGTAGTATTACATTTGATAATGCATCTAATAATACTACAATTATCCTCATATTTAAAAATAGATTAACTCCACTAATTGGTTTTGTTTTATTTCACCAAAGATGCATATGTTATATAATTAATTTTATAGTTCAAGTAGATGTTGAAGAAATAGAACATTTTATAAAATAGTAAAACTACATTAGCTTATATTTTAACCAGTGGTAGATATCAACAAGAATTTAATTATGTGATTCTTTTGATTTATCATATAAATCATTTACAATAGATGTTCCTAATAGATGAAATTCTTTATATTTAATGTTAAATAATTTTTTACCTTATAAAGAAGCTATAAAAACTTATTATAATGGTAAAATTAATGATAATACAACACCATTAGAAAATTAATGATAATACAACACCATTAGATGATAATGATTTTACAATAGTTAATTTTTTTATTAAATTTTTAAAACTATTTTATAATGCAACTAAACATTTATTAGAAATATATTATTCTACCTTTGTTTATGTAACACACCATTCATATAATATTGTAAAAGTTTTTAATAATTATGGTAATTATCCATTTTTCACACCTATAATTCTAAAAATAAAAGAACTTTTTTTTAAATATTGTAATAATATACCTCTTTTATATACATTAAGTGTTTGTTTAGAACTTAAAATTAAAATAAAAGTTGATAGAAAATTAATAATCACAATACAAAATTATTTAATTGTAGAACTTAATTTAACAATTATAAATATAGAAGAAAATTTAATCAATATATTTGATTTATATGTTATAAGATATGTAACACAACAAACAAAACATACATCTTATATACAATAACCATCATCATCATTAGTTTATAATATTAGAATATTTGTTGATGATTATAATGATTTTAATTCAACAAATAAGTAAAAATTAATTAATTTTAATAATACTAATCATAAATATTTAATAATATTTAGGATTTGATGTAATTAATTAGTAGAGAAAACAAAAAGATACATTTCTTACTTTATCTTTAATAACTAAATATTTACTAACAATTTTAAGTTCTACAATATATGAACAAACTTTTAGTATTAATGATAATATATATGATAGATGACTAAGATTAAAATATAATATTTTAGAAACTTTAATGTATGTTAAAAACTAGATGTTTACTCACATTCATGAACAATAGCAAAATGATTTTATAGATAAATTTGAAATTTTAAATATTTTAATATAATTATATAAATCAAATGTAAAAATATCTAATGTAATATTTGTCATAACAAGTTACAATGTAATTTTAATTTCAAATTATAAATAAAATAATTTATTTTAACTTTATGACTTATATTTAAATATATTGACGAATGATGATTGGATGTTAATATATTGAATGAAATAATGTATTTCTTTTATGTTGATATATTCAAATGTTAACATATTGTAATTTAATAATACTTAAATTAAATTTTATATATTTATTAAAAAATAATAAAATTACCTTACTACCCCGTGGACCAACCCATATGGACTAGGTTAAGCCCACCTACAGCCCGTATGGACTTTCATTTTTAGCCACTTTCATTTTTGGGTCAGGCCGACCCAACCCAACCCACTAACATGTGTACTCCCAAACACTGAAGTGTCGAGGTAACCCCGGATGGGTTTAAGTTACTGCTTCATAGAAAACAAGCTCAAAGAAAGCCTAACATATTTAAAAATGACCAAGTGACGAAATGTGATTCAGACATAAATAGAAGTGATCGATCAGCTAAGCCTCTTCGGTGCACTTTTAACTTTTCCATTTTTTAAGAGGACTTGAACAGAAAGCTAATTTTCCTTTTGAACAGTACACATTTAGTAAAATTCTTCGGACTTCTTTTTAGGAAGTAATTTACTTCCAAACAAAATTACAAGTGCAGCAGCACCTAAAAGTATTGTGCTCGAATCCAAATGAAATTATTAACACATCCAACGTGAATTTCATGACCGTGGACCTTCCCCCGGCTGCCACGTAACTAGAATCACCCTGTACCTTTTGCTCACAGCATTATACGCCGGTGGTACTGAAAGGTCCGTTACTAGTAATGTTTTTTTGTATTTTCTGAAATACAAATCTTTCGAAAAAAATTGTGTTATGTCATTATCCTTGACCAACTAAAAGATTACAGTCAATTATATCAAGATATCCATCCAACAGGAAAAAAGCTCAATAACATAACGTGTGGCACGCAAATTAATAACATCAATATCAGAAGAACCAAAGCTGCAACGTAATTTTTGAGTTGAGAATACAGAGGATGTCATATCCGACTAATATCTAGATGAAGATTCCATGCCATATCTATTGCAGCTTGCGTTAGAAAGCTCTATACAAATCTATAAAAACATCAGAAACAGTTAATCAGCTGCATTTGGGCCGTCACCTGCAGGATTGCAAGAGTCAAGTACCAAGCAAAAGTTCGAGCAAAAAGGTTTCACATGGCCACATTCTTCTACCTTTAGAAGCTCTCCGGTGGCGACCAATGCACATTGTAAAATAAACTCCAAGGGGTGTTTCCGGAACTGGAATCAGTTTCCCAACAATTGCAAGTGGCCAACTACGAAACGGAAATGTTTGTATTAGTCCAAGGATCATTAATAGGAGGCACAAAATTATGAATGATGCAAAATTCCAGTATAAAAATACCGTTACGAAAGTGAGTAAACCTTAACTATCGTTGATATTACACTTTACCTAAGAAAACCAATGGCAATTGAAACAAGCCACAGTTTCCAATTGAGCCTAACAGTTGATGTAAACTTTCCAAGAAACTCAATTATC
The DNA here is from genome assembly GCA_036874045.1 of Cymodocea nodosa. Lineage (NCBI taxonomy): Eukaryota > Viridiplantae > Streptophyta > Magnoliopsida > Alismatales > Cymodoceaceae > Cymodocea > Cymodocea nodosa. The sequence goes on along the minus strand of CM072339.1, from coordinate 18,075,991 downwards.
AATATCTGCATTGCCACACCAAAGATGCACCATTAAACCCTAAGCTAAACGTGAAATGTTGCAAATTTTAAAAAAGTTAAGCCACCAACCTGAAGTACAAATGTTACAGCAATAATTCCGACAAAAAGGTGGTTCTTGGTTACCCCCTTAAAAACATTCATTTGATCAGGCTTCCGAGCATTGAACTCATTAAATATCTGCAAAAGTGAAGGACAAACATCACATCTTTCATGAGAAGCATCTAAAACATAAATTCATATTTTATCCAAGTTGTGCCCAAAGAGGTGACACCGCGAATTAGAGAAAACTGCAAAAACTTGATTATCTCCAACCGTTTAAAATTTAATTAGGGGCTTGATATGTAGGAATTTCCCAACAGACGCCCACTGCATCAAGATGGCATTGATGATGGGTTGAGGACATTACAATTCAGAATCGAAGGATCAATCACAATCTAACATATTGGATTTTTTTTTTTGAAAAAAAAAATCAAGAAATGAGTGTGTCAATTGACCCACTGCATCAAGATGGCATTGATGATGGGTTGAGGACATAAAATTCAGAATCGAAGGGTCAATCACAATCTAACATATTGGATTTTTTTTTTGAAAAAAAAAATCAAGAAATGAGTGTGTCAGTTGACATGCTACAACCAATAAACTAACTAGGCTGTAGAAACCAGATTTTAGATATTTTATTTATTATTTGAATTTGTAAAATGAAACACTAAATGACAATAATTTTTAAGTGAGCTAGTAGCAAGTTCACTGAATTCTAGTAAATATCAACTATCACAACTGATGTCTGGGACAAAAAAAATTTAAATTAAAGCATGCTTTAGAACAAGAACTGAACTAAATGATTATAAGTTATGGTAATTTCTAGTATAATTAAATAAACACAAAAAAGTGGGGAGCTGTACTACAACATAGAGAGGCTAGAGCTATTTTGGTCTCATGTTTCTTTTAAGAAAAACTGCCTGTAAAAAGCTGGAAATGATAAAATATCCACAAAGTATCTTAAAAAGGATCATCTGATTAGTAGGAAAAATAAAGGGAAATACGAACGACTAACTTGAGCATATGTCCAAGCAAGTTCACCTTAAACCATAATGACTTACCTGGCATAAGACAAAAGTGTTGAAAATAAAGGTGTTTTTTACTTTATCCGCATGTTCCCGTGTATCATTGTTCAAATGCAGAATACTCTTGCCATCAAAATTCAGGATGAGGAGGACAACTACTTGATAAAGGGCCTGTTGACCATCAAATTATCAACTGTTATATGAGGAAGTCTTTCAAGGAAATAAATTAAAATTTAGTTGTGCAGAAATACACCTGTACAAACAAGTTTCTCCACATGATATTTGTGATAAGAGGTTCCCTGAGTAAAAAACATGAAATCTTAAGCAAGTTTCATACATCAATAAAGTAAAAAAAGTGACCTATTTTTCCTCAAGTGATTTCTTAAAAATGGAAAATGGCTAACCTAAATTACATTATGCAATGAAAAAAATTGATACAGTAGATATCATGCCTCATAATGCTTCAAACAAAGATTATCATGGCACCGATACATAGGCTTGGGAGCCTATGCATCATCGAGGAACTACCCAGGTGTTCTTGGAAGATCTTTGATCAAGATCAAAAGTAAAACATATTACTAAAACATATAAAATCATGAAAAAAAGTTGAAAATGTAAAAGCCATATTTTCACAACCAACAGCAATAGCTTAGTTAATCAGGAATAGTAATAGTCGTAACTCCCATCAAGGTCTGAATTCTGGTAAATGCAACATCACTACCACTATCAAAAAAACTAAAACCATTTCACAAAAAAATTTTACCACAAGGTATTCTTTTGAGGTAAAGACATATAAGACCATTAGATCTTTGATTATCTTCATCAACTTCAAAAATAAAACATATAAAAACAAAAAATTGCAATACTAAAACTAAAATATATAAAATCAAGAAACAAAAATGTAAAAATTTGTAAAACTAAAACAATTTCACAAAACTTAAAATACTATTTTGAAGCAAAGTATATCAGATATCTCCCACACACACACACACATATAATTAGTAACTTTAATTTAGACATTGAATTTAATAAACAGCAAAGCCTTTCCCAATGGTAAAATTCAAACAACATCAAAGTTAAATTAACAAACAACAAGAGTAAAGTTGCATAAGTTTTAAATAGAAATCAACACTCATTTACTCAAGTATATAGAATTCAACACTTATTTACTCAAGTATTCAATACTTGAGAAGAATATATATGATCATTAAAAAAATATAGACTTCTAATGAATCAGCTTGTCAAAATAAAGATTCCATCACCTTCCTATTCTTCTTCCTTTAAAGCTTCTTTTGTTGCATCTTTTTCCCATAATAGGTGCTTTGTCTTTCCTTGCATATGTTATGACATTTTCTTCATATTCAATTGGCATCGTCCTCATCAACATGCACATCTTTTGTTAAAGAAGTTGGCATTGATTGTATAATATTACATTCTTTTAGAGTGCCCTTAAGTTAGACTTGCCAGGTTCTATGATCACATCAACTTGTGCCTATCAGAGTCTATTCTCAATAAATAAATTTATTTACTACACCTACTATTCTTGTCACCCATTCACTATTATAAATGTACTCTTCCACACGAATTGAATCAAGGTCATTAGCCTTATTTTGTATATTTTTAAAACTTTTGATATAGGCATTTGCTGCATTGACAAAGATAAGTTAATTCAATCAAATCTTGTTTCTTGTTATTCCTCCTTTTAATGTGAATCTAATAAATAAATAAAACAAACAAACAACAAATAGTAAATGCAATGACTTAAAATGGAAAATAAATAAATAATTTACTCAAATTAAAATAATGTTTAAATGATTTTATGAAATCAAAAGTGGTCTAATTTTGCTCATATTAGTTCATGCAACATAATACAAGCATGCAGACAGCCAGACAGCAATCTTCTTGAACTCAAGAATGAAGACTCCATGAGAATCCCACCAAAAAACCAAATCACTATAAAAATAATACTGTATTAAAATCAACTATTTGAAAATCGGATATTAGAAAATCAGATATTAAATAATTAAAAATCATATTCTTGGTGCTTAAAAAATCAATAACAGCTTTTTTCCACTATGGTGCTAAATTTTCTTCTGTTTATGTCTTTGCTCCTTAGTCTTCTTGTCATAATTTTCACAAATTCTTCATTCTCAAACATCATGTCCACATCTTAGAATGCTGATTCATAAGGATCAACACATATGGATCCATTTTCTCTTTCAATGTAGCAAACACTAGGATTTAGAAATACTCTTTCAACGGGTAAAGGATAATCAAAATGTAAACTCTAATATCTATCAACAATCTTAAGAATAGATGTAGATGCATGATCCTTCTTATGCTGAATTTTGTCTTTGAGGAGAAGACAAAGGGTGAATCTCATTAATTAACAAAAAGTTAACAATTAGGCTCATCCAAAAAACAAGGGCATCCCAAGCTGGGATTCAGGAAATGAAAAACAAAAGCAGCTAAAGAATAAGCACCCCATCCCAAAGCTTAAAAAATTGCTGTGACAATGATGTTGTCACCTGAGCAAGGCCCCTACCTCTGCAGCATTTCGTGCAAACCAGACCAGAGAATAGCAGCCACCACCATCAGTAGTAGGCGGTCCAAGCAACCTCAGTGACCAGGTTCTCCATAGACTGGAAAAGAATTCCACCCATAAACACCTGTCGTAAGAGTTTCTCCTAAACATCTCCAACCAGTTGACAAGTGCAGAACAAGTGGTCAATATCATCCCTGAAACTGCAGAGGACACATTTCATATCAGAAGTATCATTCCAAGTGCTCCTTTGAGCCTCAGCAACAATAATTCTACCATGAAAAGCAATCCACAAGAAACATTTCATGGGGGTTTTGCTTTCCAACACCATTTTATAAGGCTGCCACTACTCCATGCTACAATCTTTGATAGCACAACTAAACTGTGAATCTACCATCTTTTGTTGCAGTCCATAGTGTATCTTCTGAAACAATTGGTGGGGAAGTGTAGAAAGCTTCCCCAACAGATCAGCTACTTGCTCAATCCCACTATTCCTAAGGTTCTGGAAGAGTTGAAGACTCTATTTTCCAACATCTGAAATCCTCTCTCTAGGTGTGATAGCTAACTTACAAATGTTAGGAAAGATCACAGATATAGGAGATTTTAATAACTTATTGATGGTCAACAAAAATATTTTACTTCCTTTTCTCACTTGGAATCTTGTATGGCTGAAGAATAATTGTTGCAGATGTTGGATGCTCATCCAGAAGTGGGAAACTCTTTAGTTTGCCCTTCTACTACACTTCTACCAGTATAAGCTGTCAATGACTTGGATACACAGGCTCTCTTTCTTATGCCGAAAATTCTTTACAAACATGCTTAAATGCATGTGAAAGATAAAATAACCAGTTTCTCATCAGAATCAGCCAATCTCAACAAAACAATGACTGCTTGTAAGGTACTAAGTTCTAAATTTTCTCAAAGTTCACCAAAAACATTACATTCATAGTTTGCATTGTGGTGGACTTATTACCCTACTAGATTTATTCCACAAATATGAGATAAACAATCTTTTCAGTATGCCACTCCTAGTTTGTAGACCATTTAAGGTGGTAAGTCTCTTGTCCTTGGTGGGCGGAGTTTTGGCATAGTCCCCTCCACTATTGCATCTCATTTTTATTATGGGTCCTGCCCCATAAATAAATTGGGGGTTTTAATTAAAAAAAAAAGTGGCAAGTCATGTCAAACAACAAATGTTCAAATTTGACATTGTAACCGAGGCATAATGAAACAGTCATGGAGTAAGATATAACTGCCCTATCCATTATCCCATTGATAAAACCCTAACCTTCTATGTTTCCTAACATACTCAATAATGACATCAAAGCAAAAAAACACATGAGTCTAAGGTACACTATTATTTCTCTTCATCAATCTTTTTCCCAGAAATAGCATAATAATGTCTTATTCTCAATGCAAACATGTAACACATTTTCTTAGCCTACATATTGCACTACTCCTAAAATCATTTACAACAAACAATTTATAGGATTTTTCATCCCTAGGAGAATCAATTGAATAGAAGTAGAATATGCATTCTTGGCAATTGACTAGGAAGACTTTTCATGAATCAAACATGAGGATGCCACCACATTTCTTCCAATGCACTTTGCATTCTCTTCTCATTTGTACGTTGTCCTTGAATTTCTTCTTGAAAATTGGCTAACAGTATGACAAGCGTGCTTGTCTCCACCCTCATAATGTTTGATATCCTTACACAAAATGTTTAGCATCTCTTTTATTGATAGAATTAAATGGCAACCCACACATGAACGTGTCACAGTCTCAAAGATCTCATCAACCACCATCCTTTCTTGTTTCTTGAGTTGGTCTTCAATAATAGATTATTTCTCTATTATTTTTCTTTGTTCTCTAGGAAATGAATAAAGGTCTTCTCTACACATCACACTAAGAAGCCCTTTTTTGCCCAAATTTCTCACTTCCATTACTTGATAGTGGTATTGCTTTCTTTCTTAGTTGTGAAATTATTGAAACCGAACGGGATTGTAACTTCCAATGCTTACAACAGAGTATCCATTTCCTCATGTTGTTCTTCAACTTTTCTTTTTTTCCCATCATATAAGCCACTTTAGCATTTCATTTGCAACATTTGTAGTCATTTTAGGGCATTCTACAACATCTCCCATAAGGGTGACAAAACAGATTCACAGTTCAGGTTTGGATTTAACCTGTTTACAACACAAATCATTTATGCCCAACCCAAATTCAACTCATTTAATAAACAAGTTGAAAAACCTAATTCAAAGTCAACTCGTTTATAAATGGGTCAACCTAACCAAACCTATTTACAATCTTAAATGAGTAATATGCATGATCCGATCTATGTAACCTTTTTAAGCTATTTAACATGTTTAAGCTATATAACCCATTTAATTTGATATACACCATAAAAACATATAATTACCTAAACAATAAATAAATATATACTATTATATGATATATTATATAACAATGACATTATACATATTAAATATACAATAAATATAGACAACTTTCTTATACAAGTTGGTAGGTTATAAATGGGTTAAACATGTCAACTCATTTATAACTTGAATTCATTTAACCTAAATCCTAACCCATTTATTAAATGGGTAAACGAATTGGGTTCATGGATCATGACCCATTTTATCACCCATAACATTCATAGTCTCCAATGAGATCTAATTTTTGTCATATGATCCCAATCTTAGTCTTCTTCCCACATAGCAAGTCTATCATATTTTTGTCATTGAAATCTGATCACCAGGAATACTTCTAACCTAGCTTGTTCAAATGGATCTCATGCTAAAATTAGATCAATAGATAAGTGTACTTGGATTTCTTTTCGATCTTCCAAAAATGGTGGTATCTTGTAATGACATCCAATAAGAAAATTATATGACTATAATTATATAAATATTATAAATTATATAATTTTTCAAAACAAAAAAGCTAAAAAAAGGGAAAACTAAAAATATGAATATGAAAGAAGCATAGAAACAAAAAAAAAAACTAAAATCAGCATGTTAATTTAAATAAATTTCAAAAGGCAATGAAATTAAGCAAATATTTGGAAAAAAACAAAAATATAAGAATTCACCCTTTAGTATAAACAAATCCTAAAAATAGCAAGAAGTCATAAATAGCGACAACCCTAAACCCTATCTCTTGTGTTTTAACATGATACCAGAGTTTAGGTTTTAAGAGTCCAAAAAGTATAGGAGACCCAGATAAGAAAAAGGAAAATCCTAGTCACTACCTTCCTCCCAACCATTATTGCCACCAACTCTGTCAAGGTCACCACCCATTTTCCCCTATCAGACATCCCAACCACCACTGTTGCCGATCCCCACCCAAGTTGCCACCACCAACATTAGTCTGTTTGTCACCAACAACCCTCTCTAGTTCTTTCACAACTCTCTCTCCTATTCTCACCACCAGCCCTTTCCTTGAATTCCCTGCTACTGTCAAGCAACCTCATCCCCTTCAACACCTCACTGTTGAAGAACTCCAAAAGCCCAATGAATGTTGTCATGTCCACCATTCCCAGCAAGGATGATATCCCCAACACACATTAGAAGACTGATGCCCCTCCACCCATATTTTTCTCGTACCGATCAACCTAGTTTGCCAACAATTCCAGGGTCTCTAGCTTCTCTCCAGTCGTTGACCTCCACCCTACCATCAGCCATCTATGAGCCCTCCCACAACCAAAACGATCTATGTTTCTTGATTACTTTTCATACGGTCAGAGTAGAACCACCACCACATCAAATTCCTAGCTTCTGCCTCCTTGTTGAAGGGAAAGAAAAGACACCATTGCTACCTACACCCATTAGGGTTGCAAAGGAGGTGATGGATGAAGGAGGTGTAGCATATGAATGAAAAAAAAGAAAAAGAAAAGGCAGAGTATAAAGAGAAAAAAATTAAGAGAGGAAATGGAAAAAAGGAATGGATTTACTGTTTCTTTGGAGTATTCGTTCCAAATGTTGTGTTCTGCTCTCTGATTATAAAAAGGGGAAAGGAAAAAGAAGGGGAGAGAGGAAGGAAAGAAAAGGAAGAAGAAAAAGAAAAAAGAAATAAAAAGGAAATAAAGACAGAAAGAGAAGGAAAAAAGAGAAAAAAGGATAGGAAGAAAAAAATGAAAAAAAATATTAAGTAAAAACTTACGTTTGAAAAAATGGCAGAAGTCAAAAAAGGAAAAAGGAGAGAAACAAAACAGAAAAAAGTGTTTAATACTCCATTATCAATCTCCAATCAAATTAGTTGTACTTTTCTAATATATGTCAACATTATAGCAACGTTGCTTTGTCAAAGTTATTTGTCCTCTACAAGATCAATCTTAATATTGGACAATGTTGCCCTACTACTTTTATCAGATAGTTGATGATGAATGTATTAGCATTTGTAAGAGCATGTGTGCAAGTCCCTTTAGTATATGTAGGCATTTGAATGTTGACTAAGTCTAATAATGTCAGCAATGAATTAATCTCTTAGTATGTGCAGGTATTCATATGTTGATTGAACCTAATAATATCAACAACATATCAGTGTTTATACCCATTAAAGGCGGTCAACTAGGGTTTGACCATTTTTCTAGCTGACATAACATTACTGCTACTTCTAGTTAGTGTCTATCTATCATGTATCCTTTTTTTAGTTTGTTATATTTTATTTATGCATGAGTCCATTGCAAACTAGATATTCCAATTTGAGGGGCAGTGTTAGAGTCTACAATCAAATGAATCCTTATATGGATTCCAAGTAATGTTATGTGTTATAAGTGGGTTTACTCTTACATTGGTTATCATGCATGTATCAATCAAGTCTTTAGTCTCTATAAATAGAAATCCTATGTTATCCAAGTAAAATCAACAACTTCTACCTGTATCTTGTGTTTCAACATTAGCAAAAATAAAAAAGTAAAAAACTGAAATTAGATAAAAATTCATAACAAAACAAAAATAATGATAAGAAAAAAATGAACACAAGGGAGAGAAGTGAGGATGTCAAACAAAAAAAATACAGAAATCGATAAGGGAGAGAAGTGAGGTAAAAAAGACAAGATACAACATTATCTTAGTCAGAAGTCCATAAATGACTTTTTTTACTAGATGTTGCTGGACACATTACTAACATTTGCCAGATATGCTCACTAGGACCATTGGAATCAAAGGAGGTGCTCCCTGGAGGGGGACAATACAAGAAAAAGGGCAGACGTCCAGCCACGAGTCACAAGTGGCTACTGTATTTTTTGGTTGAAAACACTTTCAGAAACTCTTAAAATTCTGAATCCTTGTCAGAACCATTACCGGATCCAACAAGGCCCGCATTTTAAAAACCTGGGCATGGAAACTCCCAGGACCCATTTCCTACCTAGGCTTAACAATCTTGATTCCTAACTTACAGATGATATTAAATGCAATTATTAAAAAACATACATGCAATAGGCTACGGCAGTGTTCCAAGATTTCAAACCTTCGACCAACTGGATGTCTGTGCATGAGGTGATTGGTTGGTGGTTCAGTAGCTAATGCAAGTGCCCCAAGAGTATCCATAATGAGATTGACCCACAGAAGCTGTTTTAACAAGACAAATAAAAGAACTAAGTTGAGACATTATTAAATACAAAAGAAAATACAAAAACTTTGATAGGCAAGTTAATTTATTTAACTTCAAATAATTCAAATAGAACTCTCGAAACTGCATCTATTGCAAGAAATCATAATTAAGTACTTTGTATACAAAGTTTCAAAAAGGTCCAAGACAAACAAAGCACAACTTATGATAGAAAAATTGGAAACTCAAAAGTTGACTTTAATGTCTCCAACCTGAACAGCATTTAAAGGAACATTGCCAGACGAAACTGCTGCCACAACATTGATAATAAGTGCTGCAACATTTACTGTAAGCTGAAATTGAATGAACTTTTGAATGTTTGCATACACAGATCTCCCCCAGCGAACAACCTTGAAGAGAAGGAAAATAATACACAGTTAAACCAAAGTAATAACTACAGGCATGATACAAATATCCTTTTTTACAGGAGACAATATAAATATCTTGACATAGATCAGAAAAACCAAAAATTAGGGAAAGCATTGAAGATTTAAATGAAGTAAATCACCTTTACAACAGAAGTAAAATCATCATCAAGAATTATTATATCTGAGCTTTCTTTAGCCACTTCTGTGCCCTGAATGCCCATTGCAAGGCCAATGTCAGCCTGGGAAGAAAAAAAAACAATTAAAGGTGAATTTGAAGAAAAAAGCAACTCTGAAATATAAACACAACATACATAAAAAGTACAGACATGCTACAAGACAAACTAAAATCAAACCTCATGCAATGCAGGAGCATCATTAGTGCCATCCCCTGTGACAGCAACAACATGACCCTGTTTCCTTAAGGCTTGAACAAGAAGCAGCTTGTCATTTGGAGAAGATCTTCCCATCACCTATAAAAAGTAACAAATTGATCTTACGAGACTTGGAAGGGGGTCTTACAATCAAACATATGCTGTGATTTTTTATGTACTTTCCTTGGGAAAAATACCACTCACAAGAAAGCAAATGTCTCGTGAGGTGGTATACACTGCTTATTTAGCATCATTTGTCTCATTTCGGAATACTTAACATAAATACAAACTGAAAAAATAACATTAATCCAATAATTGCAATCCCACTACATGTTTACATATTTATTCCATATCATTAGCACTAGTCTTGTAATTCTAGATTTCTTGATCCTCTCTCTTTAGCTTATGGTTTCTTTAACATGAATAAAATTTTCCTTGAAGTTCAATTAAACAAGTTCTTCACAAGTGGCAAAACAAAGAAATTATTAGTGTAGCATTTATTACAGGGAATAGTCCCATATCACTTGATGTAACAAATCAAGCATGTGTAACATCTATTTAAATAAGTACCATTAGTGGATAATAGAATCTTATTCTTTCACCCCTTCTAGCTTGTACATGGTACGAGAAAACCAGTGGAAGAAACATAAGACCGAGACCCACCCTCAACCCTACCTGTCACCACCATAGACATCAAACATTATCGCCCACCCTACCACCACCACCACACGCCCACCCCACCACTTCCACTACCCCCGCCAGAAACCTTAAATCCAATGTCACCATCCCACCCAGCTCAATCTGCTAAAGATTCCCACCCCCATAGGAAGCCCTAGCAGCCCCTAAACCATAATTTCCTCCCCAGCCAACTCTTCAGGTCAGAAATTACTGTCACTACTACATTCTGCCATCGTCACCACTGGCAAGGGCCTACACAACCATCATTGGGGCCTATTCTTCCAGTGACAAGGCCCTATGCCCCTCCTCCAGAATCAGAAATCCATCTACCAGCCAGTTAGGCACCAGCCCCCTTCCCCTCCTGTCTGCCACAAGCAGCTCCTCTTTTTGGCCTAGAACTGCTGAAAAGTTGATCCCTCCACCTCCTCCCCCCTTCTCTGCCTGGACAACAACAACAGTGACCACATTGCTATTCAAAACCATGTCCTGGACAGCCATTGATCCTTTCTTTCTCATTGTCAGTGTCACAGACTGACAGTCCAGTCGCACCTTGGTGTAACAGTTGGTCACATACTTGTGCTTCAACCAGTGGTTTCACGATCAGGTCAGATCTCATTTCTCATCATTGTGTGTTCCCTCTGTGATTCCCATGGCTGCTCACAAATCACTAATCAAGAACCCTGGTGGGACCATCAAAAAACTGGATGAGAACTCTCCTTTGGTCACACCATCACAAAGCTTTCAAACCTTCATCGCATTCCATCAAAAGCTCAAATATCTCATAGGTGATCCTCTTGATGTTAAGGAAGAAATTACAATGATTAGCATGTTGATGACCTAGCCATTGTCTCACAGTTGGTCAACAACATGGATCTTACTATCACTTGAAGGGTGATATTGTTACAACCTATAAAGAAGATTTTGGACACATTTAGACTCAACTACAGTCTTGAGAAGAACATCTTCTAAGTTGTCAAGTTGTATGAGCAGATCTTCAGTTTACAACAAGGCAATTGCTTGATTCAGTAGACCTTTACAACTCTAAGAGGACACATGGCTGAGCTTGACATTTACCAACCACTTATCAATGATTTCCAAGGATGAAACAATACTAGGATGAGTTCATTGTTGTTGCATTTCTCTTTAATCTGCACCCAGAGCTTTCCTCCCAGATCCATGGATACATTCTAGAGGAAGACACTGTTCTAGACCTCCAAGCCACATTCTCCAAAGTTTTCTAAATTTCCACTACACCTTTCCAAGGAGCAAAGCAGTCAAACCATACCAGCTATATGAGGAAGTAGTGGATGTGGACATGGTGCTTTTTAAGGGAGAAATCAAGACAGAGTGTTTAAAGAGAAGCAACCAACCTCAGTGCCAGTACTACAGACATACAAGCCACACAATTGTTGACAAGTGCTAGGAGAAGGTTAGTTGACCATATATGTTACATATGATTACCAAGACTACCCTAGTCACATCATCCAATGCTGATCAGATCATAGCCATCTCTCAAGCAAATTATAAGTGGCTCTTACAGAACCAGATCACTAACTCCACTGCCACAATGTTTCATGCCACATCCTCAAGTATTAAAGCCCTCCTAGCCACAATTGTTGACAGGTGTCTCCTTGCACATATCAAATATAAAAGACATTTTTACCCAAATATGCTAGCTTTTAGATAACAATCCTGTGTCCATAACTGATGGCAGTACATGGGCAATTACTAATTAAAGAGTTTTAAAGGTTCCTAGCTCAAACTAAACAAGGTCTTATATGTACCTAATTTTCTAGTTAACTTTCTTTCCATCAGTGGAATTACAAAACAGTTGCTTTTTTACGAGAACATTTTCCCTTTTCATTGAATTTTTCAAGATTTATAGATGGGAAAAAGAATTGGTTTAGGTCGTGCATGAGGAAATGATGTGTACCTACTATCTACTCGTTCATGATCAAATACCATAAGGATTGGCATCTGTGGCCTCCACATGTAAGTCATCCATTTTATGGCACTATATCCTATATCTCCTCTCTCACAGGAAATTGCAACAAGCCTTTTTGTAGGTCTCTATCTGTCTATTTAATTGAGTCATTTTAACTTGGGTACTACCTTCAACATTTAACATTCAGTATTGAGACAGATTTTGTTTGATTTAGTCTATTAGGACATTTAGGGTACAGTTAAAATCCAATCCATCTTTGGTCATCATTGTTATATTGTATTTGTCGATGATTGATTGATGAATCAGCTAAGGGAAATCAGTCCCAACCCATTACAAAAGCCCACCCAAATTTGGTAAAAACCAAGGCATGGAAAACAATGTTCTCTCGACAAACTCCTTCCTCATTAAAGACAAAATTAATCTCCCCCTTACACTTGATAAGACAAGTTGTCCTCTAAAGTAATCCAGTGTCCTTGTGTATGCTTTAAGACAACAAGATTATCGATGTTCTCATGACTTGCAAAGAGATACATTGTGTTGACTGATGTCCCCTTCTTTGAGTTTTAATCATGTTTTAACAGAATAGCATCTGAAGTCGGAGTTCTGAAATTTTAATTTCCCCCCTAGACTTGACAAGACAAGTTGTCCTCTAAATTAATCAAGTGACTAGTGTACTTTAAGACTCAGCAAGATTAACGATGTTCTCATCCACTCACAAGGAGATACATTGTATTGACTGATGTCCCCTTTTTTGAGTTCTATTCGTGTTTTAACAGAACAGTATCTTAAGTCTGAGTGCCTTCCACTACCAATGCCTATTCAACTCACTATTATAGGTAGAGATGAGAATCCGATTGTAGACACTAAGGTGTTAGACCCTCAGGGAGTATATCACCACTGCCATTAAATCCATCCACCTCCTCTAAACAAAGCTGTCCAATTCTGCAAATGAAAATCAAACCATCGCTAATTCAGACCTTCCAATTGTACTACAAAAGGGTGTGCATTCTCATATTGATCATCCCATTTCTTATCATGCTTCATATGACCATCTTTACCCAATTTTTCATAGGATTGCCTTGCACATCTACTCTAAGTCTATGCCTAAGATTTACTGGAAAGCACACCTAATTCCATATTTAAAGGCAACCAAGGATAAAGATATTGCAACATTAATGTCTTGTGGCACTTTGGAGTTTGTCTCAACCTATCGAAACAAGTATAGTCATTTTTTATTTTTTTGAGGTAAGTGCAAAATCAGGATCAGGCTATCTCTCTGATTTATCTTTTCATAAAAAACAGAATTTTCTCCTAACAACAAAGTAATTTAGAATTCAGAGCAGACATCCCAGTTAAAAGGACACTGCTACAGACACTAAAGAAATACATTTCACTTTATAATTGTACATACTCTGCCAGAGCTTCCTAATGTGTCTTCCGATTATTCCAAAAGCAAATGGTTCAAGTACAGACAGACACCTGCACCACTCAGAGGTCCAAGAGGAAGCCATATAATACCCCAACGAAACCTTACTAACCTTGTCATATGATACACCACATAAGGCAAGGAGAAATGCACCAAATACACTCCACAAAAGGCTATGCCATGCAAGGCTCCTTTTGAAATTCCTCACCATCTCCTCTTGTTCTTCGGTAAATGTGCTTAAAGGATCTCTGCCATTTCCTCCTCCAAAACAAGTATAGTCACTTGTAAATGTGCTTACACTATGAAACACAAACCAAACAAGGCATTGATAGATGCAAAGCTAAACTCATAGCTTGAGGTTTCGCTAAAATCTATGATATCAACTATGTAGAGAACTTCTCACCAATTGCCAGAATGAATTTCATCTACAACTATGTAGAGAACTTCTGGCCAATTGCCAAAATGAATTTCATCTAAGTCACTTTGTCCATTGTAGTGAACCAGTCATGAAAGATATATCACCTAAACACGAAAAATGTCTTTCTTTATGGTGCTTTGACTGATTTCCAACTTATAAAGCAACTTTCAAGTTGTCTTGGTTAAGAGACAAAGTATGAAAGCTAAGAAAGATCATACATAGACTAAAGTAGAGCCTTGGGCATGGTTTGAACATTTTAGCCAACTGGTCATAAGAGGTGGGTTCTAAAGATGCATTGTAGATCACATCTTCTATAAAAAGACCAACAATGAATGCATCATTCTAGTAGTTTACATTGATGAAATTCTCTATTGACAAGCATTGGTGGCATAGGCACTGGAGAAACAAAGGAATACCTTAAGACATAGTGTCATCAAGGACATGGAAAAGTCCTGATACTTTCAAAGTATTGAGCTTGCATATAAAAGAGAGAGTATAACACTATCTTACAGAAATGCCCTTGATCTTCTTCCAGAGATAGGTTTTTTACGCTGCAAGCTAGAGAATGAAATTAAGCAGACACCAACATTTTGGAATATAATCTTGGAGTTCCTTGAGGATCATGATAAGTACAATCTACTAATTGGAAAATTCATATACTTGACAATCATGCAACCAGATATATCATATGTGGTTAATCTTCTTAGTTCATGTACAAGTCTAAAAGAGTATTAGACTAGAGCCTTTGATATTCCAGCTTATGTAAAGGTGTTCCAAGAAAGGGTTTAAGCATCATTTGGATTGCTTTGATCCAACTCTAAACTCTCAACAAGAGTTGTATCTCCCCCCATCCAGCTCCCATACCTACTGTAGACAATTCCAAGATCTTGGTAGGAGGTTTTGTTTGGAAACCATCAAGGAGGCAATGGCAACTCTAAGCTTCAAATGTCAAAACAACTCTCATCCATTGCAAGCCTTACTAGAAAAGGGAAACTCACACACATCATTAGAATGTTTGGTGATCATTTGCACTGTCCAAAAAGAGAACTTCACAATTACAAGAGGCTCCTTCACTTGCAAGCTTCAACTTCCACTTGTCAAGCAACCACCAAAGAAATCATTTGACAACAGAGAGATTGGGTAAGGTGGATGTCAACAAGAAGATGTAAAAGAGGCAGCAATGACATTGGGGAGGCAAATATTAGGATAATCGACACCTGCAATTGCTAAATCGTACAAGAAAACAATCTTCCAGGCATTCTATACATTTTGACTAGTTTTTCAAAAAATTAATGATTTATGAAGAGTAAAATGATGTTTACACAGGACCAGTTGGATGACTCCGCATTGAAGCAAGTCCAATACTGCTCCAACTCATTTTACTTCATTTTTTACCTCAATTTCTATGATCCACTATCAAAGAGAAGCTTCAACTTTTAGTTTGGATGCATGAATCCAAAAGTTTAAAGTTGCTAGAGCTAGGTTCAATCAATATTCACCAATTCAAACAATACCTTAGGAGAGTTTGTACACAATGGAAAGTAATGGAAAAAGATGAAAAGAAAAGTAATAGAAAATTAAGACAAAATGTAAAGTATTTGTACGCAACAGAAAGTAAAAGAAAATTTGATAAATTTTCTACTCCAATTTTCTCAAGAAAATTTTTTTTCCGTACTTCCTTTTCAAACTTAAGAGATGTGAAAGAGTTGAAAAGTGATGACACATCTTCACCATATATTGAGGAAAAGTTTTCTTTTAATTTCCTTATAAATCATATGTTATCATAAATCATAAAATCCATAATCTAACATATTTTATCTTAAAAATCATATTTTATCATCATAAATCATATTTTATCATCTTTTACCATAAAAATCATATTTTATCATCATAAATCATAAAAATCATATTTCATCTTTTTATTGTAAAAATCATATTTTATTTATAAACTTGTCACGTGCATTAAACAATTGTATTTTATTAAATTCATATTCTATTACTTTTTGTTGTTTTTTGTTATATTTTTTACTATGAACAAATACTTATATTTCTGCTGATTTTCTATAACTTTCTTTTCTATTACTTTCTATAGCTTTCTGAATCTTTCTTTTTGTTTCTTTTCATTATTTTTTAAGTACACAAATGAGCCCTTACTTTACAAGAAAAATGGTCATCTAATGTTATATGCAAGAAATGCAAGATACAGAATCACATACACACTCTCTCTACCTACCTACATGCATACATACACACACACACACACACACACACACACACACACACATACACATACATATAGATACACATATGTATGTACATACATACAAGAAGAGACTCCAATTTAAGGAAGAGTGCTGACATTTAGCATGTATGAGGAGAGAGAATCTCATATTGCTTATTGTAATAAATAATAAATCAACCACGTGTAATCTCTATTTAAAGAGGATTCATTAGTGGATAATAGAATCTTCCACTAGTTCTAGCTTTCACAAAAATCAATAGCAAACTTCCTCTAGGAGCATAGGAAGTCTGTGATGTTCCAATATTTGCCCCACACTCAGGAGCTATACAGATTATTTGACTTTTTTCTGCTCAGAATGGGTTCAGGACCTTCCTGTGGGGTTTTCTCTTTGAGGATATGAGGTCATTGTAGTTTCCATTTATTTGATTTATCACATCAAAATCATGTGATTATGCTTTATACTTCCATCCTTTATGGATGATCCTTATTTATGAATCAGAATCATCCTACCTTTTTTCAAAAAAAATTTCAAAAAGATGGTGAACTTCTATCAGCCAAGAAACTCAGAGGAATTGAATGAGATCTTACAGATATTCTAGGTGCAACATCTTCCCTTTGTTTATCAGACAATCCACGAAAGGTTCTTCCTTCAATAATTGTTCGCTCTGTTGCATCAGCTTCTGAATCCAGAATACCACATTCCAAAGCTATTGCTTTTGCAGTCTGGAGATTGTCACCAGTAACCATGCGTACCTGTTCATTTATTTTTAAATAGAATAGAAATAGAAAATATGTGCAACAGTTAAAGTTGAGGGGAAAACAACCAATATAGAAAGACACTGATAAATCATCTAAAAGAACCAAGATCATCTGAAAATTTTGCTCTAAGAATGGATGAAATTTCTACAATAATAACATTAATGCCTGTTTACTTCGTTACAATTGGCTGATCTCTTTGTCAAAAGCATCATTCCTTTTAACAACTTATAAGATTCACCCAAGAATATATTTTATACACCGTAACTCAAGCTTGTTGCTAAAGTTCAATAAATGCATATTCCAGTAATTGCATATTAAAATTTTTCAATTAAATCAGTGGTTACTGGCATATTTAGCTGACAAGCATGTACATTTGCATTGAAATTTTAAAAGTTAGTAAACCCAGTAATTACATTGCAAGATGATATAATTAAGGAGTGTTCACTCTTTATAATATAATTATAATAATATAATTGTTGATATAGTTATTGATTTTTTTTTTTGTCAATATAGGAAATAAGATAATTAAAATAATTTTTTGCAATATGAATTCAATTAAGTGTATAGGCATACTGATTCAGTAGGCACAGATTGCTACTAAAGTATTTCTCTCTTTTCTTCTCAAAATAAGAATTACTGTTAAATTTTTGTATGATTTCATAGTTACACTATTTACAGTTAATGTGAAAAGCTTAGGAGGTATGCCTCTTCGTCAAAATACATCATTTTGTCATGCTAAAATCACAATGCCTATTTATTTTTTTCAAAAGGCATAATGACTTGTTAAATCAATAAAAAAGTAAGATGCTAACAAGAAGATGGAGTGAGGTTTATTTCTCATTAATGAAAAGAGGCTACCTTAACACCTGCAATTTTGC
This sequence comes from Cymodocea nodosa, assembly GCA_036874045.1. Lineage (NCBI taxonomy): Eukaryota > Viridiplantae > Streptophyta > Magnoliopsida > Alismatales > Cymodoceaceae > Cymodocea > Cymodocea nodosa. Next base: position 18,057,661 of record CM072339.1, on the reverse strand, counting down.
ATGTTTGTACAGCATCTTTAACCCCTGGACGGCAGGGATCCTGCAAAATATGCAGCGACCAAAAGTATAATTATGCTCAATTCCATATGAAAATCTCTTCTTATTTTTATTTAGTGACTTAGTTGTAATATACAAAGAACAGCTTTTGTCATTCTTCATGCCTAAAACTAAAAACTATCAAACAATACATACCTTTAAGCCTGCTATGCCAAGGAGGATCAAGTTATCTTCAGGAAGAGCCCATTGGTCTCTCTGATCCTCATCAGGAACGTTCACCAGTTCAAAAGGTCTGTATGCAAAGGCAACACAGCGCAAGCTAACTGCAGCCATATCTTCAATATTTCCCTTGAACTGAGTCATCTGTAGGCATGGAGTGATCAAGAAATTTGAATATTGGTTTCATAGCATATAACAACAGCAGCAATATCAAAATATTATTACTTTTCTAAAAGCATGAATGATAATGATGGAAAATTGTCAAAAAAGGCTTTCAAGTTGATTCAAGATCACAAATCCTACATTATTCTGTTGTGATACATGGAAAGATATAACCATACAAACAAATTGTGAACAGACGTGCAAAAGCTAAAACTTGAGTATGAGATGAGTCCCACTGTTACTCTCAGCCATGATATCCAATAGCACACACCTTATCTGGGATCATTGGCTGTATTTTACCATCTTCGTCAATCCAACTTGTACATGATGCTAACACAATTTCAGCAGCCCCTTTCCAATGCAAATGAACTTCAGAATCTGCCTACAAATACAAATACATGTATTGGATTGATTAACATTCACCCCAAAATCGATTTGCATGTATTGGATTGATTGAAATTCACTTCAAAGTCAAAGTCAAAGTCAAATAAATATTGACAAATGCAGAATGGCATGTACATTAGTTATTTGTCAGAAATGATGAAATAAAAGTGAACATTAATATCAAATTCCTAAGCTATTATAAAATGTAGAATATCAGAAAAACAATGTGAAGGAAGAATAAAAAGTAGTGCATGCACAAACTATTGAAGAATTACCTTAACTGCAACACCACCTCGCTTTTTTTCTGAATTAAATGGGAACACATGAAGAATAGAAGATCTTGATCTGACATCATCAAAAACCATACCCAACTACAAAATATCAGGAGAAAAATAAGAACTTGCTAACGGAGAGTGAATAATTTATACCACAAAATGAAAATAAATACATTCATGTTTACCTTAACACCCCAAGAAAGGATGGCTTTTTCAGTAGGAGAACCAGTCACCTCAATGTGTCCATTCTATATGAAGGTAACAAATTAAATATGAGCCCTTCACAGAAAAACCTCACACTCTCAAACTTAGAACAAAAGGAGAAAAAAAGACCGCATGTCATAGTTATCAAGGTACCAAGATGGGCACCTTGCATGTCTAGGCATCATGAATAGCTTTAAAAAAGTAACATTTCTCCTTTGCACATCATATAATTATATGCAATCAGTGATGGATATATTCATCACAGACTAAAGTTGATATAAAAAAGATTTATTAAACAAAAATAAAGAAAGTTTTAAATAAAATATATTAAGTGTTTTCACTCTATAAAAGAAAAATTCATAAAAAATGAAAAATGCATGAGGCAGTAAAATAGCCTCTTATCACACCATTAACTAGGTAGCACCTTAATAAAAATGTTGTGCCAGAACTTGGCTATTACAAAACACATAACAAATCTGACCGTGATTAGTCCTTGATATAGTAAAACCAAGACCAGAACAATTTTCAGCAGAAGAAAAAAACCAATGACTCATGCTGAAACCTTAAAGATAATCAATATTTCAAACATTGTAAGGAGAAACACAATTCTACAGTTCATCATGGGAAAACCTATAAAATAAAAAAAGATAAATTAATATATTAAAAAATTGACCAAGAAAACATAACTTGCCTCTGGAATGAAGACGTTGCCAGTTGTGTTCTGACCAATCCCTTCAATCAGTAAAGATGATACTTGTGGAGACAAAAACCTGGGGTCATTTGCATCTTGTAATCGTTGCCCAGCAAAATATGCCTCAACAACTGTCATCTGAAAGTGAAAGTTAAGATGGACGAAATTGGATCATAAAGTAGTAGTCAGGCCTCTTCCAGGTTTTTAATAAATTAATCCAGTACAACAGTTAATTGAAAGCCATGAATGTTTGTTTACAAAATAGATTGGCAGCATTGCATAAAAAGAGGCACCTGGTTCAAGGTCAATGTCCCAGTCTTATCACTACAAATGGTAGTAGCTGATCCCATTGTTTCACAGGCAGAAAGTCTGCGCACCTGAAACCATGCTGATCTTTACAAATCAAAATAAACTAAATAATGAAAATCTGAAATGAATGCTTATTCTTCAGGAATGACATATGTACCAGAGCCTTATCTGCCATCATCTTTCTCATGGAATATGCTAAGCTGCACAAGGAATCAATTAACAGGGTTTAGTGGTTCTCCCAAAAGACAGTCGGTAACAAGTATATCAAACTTTTGAAATAAAAATTGTTTACGTCAAAGTAACAGCCAATGGTAGGCCCTCTGGAACTGCAACAACCACGATGGTAACCTGAGCCAGTACCGATGTCAGCAACCACAATTATTTAAGATGAGCTAAACTAAAAATGACTGAAAAGATATGTACAGCAATAGTGAATATTTTAATGGCTCCATTAAATGCAGCATTGAAACTTGTTTGCCCTTTAATAAACTGTTTGCTTCCATCTGGGTTCTTAGTGTTTCCAGTGAAATACCTGCAGGATTTCAAGTAGGATTTAAGTCTCTATCTACAATCAAATTAAAGCATGATAAATCTTTAGATTACCTGGCAAGGAGGACAGCAAGCACTGAAACAGCAACAGACAACCCAACTATACCGATGAAAGTAGCAACACCATTTAACCTTACCTGAAACAGATCTTACTGAGATAAAACATATTCAAAAAAAGTGTAATAACAATATATGAAATAAATTAAATAAAGATGTACCTGCAAGGGAGTTTCCTCACCAGTATCCTCTGATATACTTGCCATCAGCAAACCCCATTCTGTGTTCATTCCAACAGCAGTTACCTGTGGTATAAATTTATAATTAATAGAACTCTAAGGAAACCCTAAAACACAAAATTACTCTAGCCGATAATCAGCTTCAAATAAAACAAGATCTAGATTGTCGCCCACACTACTGAACCAATGAGAAGCCTCAGTATACTCAAGGAACCAGAGAAATTTTAACATACTCTGGTTAAGTATTATTTCCCTTATCATCCATATTCCTCTTTTTTAGCAGTTTTCACAGGTTATGTAGAAACGTGAGAGATCCATATTCCTCATTTATTATTAGTCCTCTAAGAATCAATAAAGGAAAAGATCCAAACTTCCAGAAAACAGAAGGTACATGCATCAGGAGCATAAAGTATTTTGGTAATACATAAATGACAAAGCAAATATAAAATATTACGAAACTTATTCTATAAGAAACCTAATATTTATTACAAAAATATCACAAGATTAAAAAAATTTCCATATGCATACCAGCATAGTACCATAACCATCAGCTACCTTGCACCCTGACATTAAAAAAGGTGCCTTCTGATCCTTGCGAACCTGCAACACAACATTATTCATTTCATAAAGCTTGTGATAACACTGTTATAGACTTGAATGCACATTATCCTTCTTGTGGGCCAACAGAAAGCAAAGTAGTTTCAATCTCCTGACAACTTACAATCTTGCTTTCCCCAGTCATGCTAGACTCATCAATGGCTAGAGAGTGTCCGGATATTAGAATACCATCAGCAGGGACCTGCATGTTTAGTGGAACCCACTCAGAAGAAATATTTTTATCCAAAACAAAACTATTTACCAGATGAATGTTCTTACCTGATCACCAATTTTGAGAGCAACAATGTCACCAATGACAAGATCAAATATAGAAACTGCCATTCTTCTTCCACCTCTAATTACCTGTATGCAACAAATGATAAAAAACAATTTCTCGTTCAAATTAGCCACTCAAAGACAAACTTAAAGTTGAAAATGGAACAATCTTGCATTGTGGTAGAACACACCTCCAGCTGTATATTTCTCTTCTCATCATTCAAATTTTGGAACTGAAGTGATTGTCTATAGTCACTAACAGCTGAAATGTATGTATGTATGTATGTATTAGCAATATTTGAAACACATGTGGCCAAAATCAAATAAAATATAACTAGAAGCAAATTGGCCCCAAACAAGAGTTAGTATGAGATAATAATAATAAGCCAATTATTTTCCATTGCTCCACTAGTGCACTGCAACTGAGACTAGTTCATTTCCTTTTTCGAAACACATATGATTCCTACCATGTAGAACAGCAATATGAAAAGAATTCACCTGGTTCCATTAATTCACTGAGAATAACTACATGGAAAGAATAGTTGACGGCTAGTCATTTTGAAACAAACCTGTAACAACTATAACAAGAATAACAGCAAATGCAATACTACCACCATCATACCATCCTTCTTTTAGGCCCTGAAATGATAATAAAAGAAAAATAAGATAAACAGAATCAACAAAAAATTAAGAACAATATTACAAAAAACATTTGGAGATGGGAAAACTTTGTATGCTTAAATTCATTCAAGATAATGCTTGAATATAAATTTTTGGCCAAGCAGGCCTTCAATACTAAACAGGTGGTAAATTTATAAGAAAGCATACCTCTGTTTTAATGCCCAAACCCAAGGAAAGTGCTGCAGCTATCATCAGGATGATAAGAGTCAAATCTTGCCAAGCTTCCCAAAGAAAAATCTAAAGGAAAAAGTTATAGCTAAGAGAAAATAAACCAATACATAGATAGGATTCATGTTAACATTGTGGGATTCAGTCACAAATTGATGTTGCATGAGAAAAAACAAAAGAATACCCAAAAACTCCGTCCTTTCTTCCTTGGATATGTGTTAGCTCCAAATGCACTCCTACGGCCTAATAAATCTGAATCATCTCCATTAATTCCCTTGTCTATGTTTGTCTTTAGCAAGTTTGACAGACCCATTATCTGGACCACAACTATACTCAATACCAGAACAACATATTCCATATGATGTACGGAAAGTATTGTTATGAGAACTTGCCCCTCCATATTGTTGTAGGGTAGAAAAATCATGATCCCTGGTCATTGAAGTCAGTTGGTCTACACCAATACCATACCTCCGAATCGGAGGTAATGGTGGTGCTGTAGTAGAATCTGAGAAAGAAATAAAGGAAAAGTACAATTAGGCTAGCCAAGTAAAGAAGCTCAAAAACATATGCAGGACAATGCACAGAGATTTGTTTAGGACAATCCTCAGAGTTAAAATATTAAGTACTTCAAAAAAAGAGCAGTGTAGTGTCGCACAAGGATGATGAAAGAAAAATGCTGATTGAAATTAAAAGAACAGAAAAAGTATCCCACATGTAGAACATGTTTTGTCGGACAAACACTTATTTAACATTGATGTGGAGGAAGTTGTTCAAAAAATAAATATATATATACCATTTAAGTTTTAATATTTTTTTGAGTGTGGCATCATTTCAATAATCTTTGCAAAATGAATTGTTGGGTTATGCTACAGGGAAGTTGGCGAGTTAGGACATATTTGTACTTGTTGCACCACCATAATCATAAGAATGTGTGTTTGTGTGTATTTTCAATTTTTTTTACTTATCTATATAACACAAATGAATGACTCGATCAGAAAAGGATCCATGAATTTTAAGAAACAATGAAACTATTGACTTGGGAATGATTATAAAAATATTTAAATACCTGATGGATGTGTTTCTCCAGCTTCCTTAAATAGATAAGCAGCCTGACAATTTTTTCAGGAAATGATCAAACCAAAAGAGAACTTTTCTCAGCAGTAACAAAAAGATAATATTTGGCCTGGTAATACTAAAATAAAATAGTCTTACTCGAATGACTTGTGCACTAGCCCGGATTTTCCTCCTTATTTTCTCTTTCTCCTCCTCTTTTTTCAAATCAAGAGTATATCTAAACCGGCGGGAAGCATTTAGAACAAGTGCTGCTTGCTGAGAAAAAGGTGTCAAGAAAAAGACAAAATGTCTTTATTTTTCAACCAGCAATAAATAGAGAAAAGAAATGGAGTAAAAATATCTAACACTAATAGAAAGTAATTCATAGCTCATAAAATTGTAACAAAAGTTTTCTAGGTTCCAAGGCACCTAAATGGTAAGTTGGAGTGCCTTGAAAGCCTAGGTTTTTCAAATAAATAAACAAAATCACTTTCTCCCCATACATAATGTTTTATATGATTATAAATTGATTAACCCTTAATCTTGTCTTAACATTTAAAATATCAAATATAAAAAACAAAAACAATATTAAAATAAAATAAGATTTCAAAATATGAAAAATAATAAGTATGAATGTTACAGGATTCAATGTCAGTACTTTATAGAAGTCAGTGTCATCATGAAGAAGTCAGGAATAAATACAATTGCAAGTAACCTTTCTCCTTAGCCAATCACTACGGGAGGGGGGGAGTTTGTGCCACCTGAAATCCTAGGAATTCTAGGAAAAAGAAAGTAAAAAAAATAAAGTTGTTGTTTGTGCATGTGAGAATCCTAGGAAAGTAAAAAAAAAAAAAATTAACCTATAAAAGGATCAGATTTCCCAACATTCACAGGGGGACCCCTCTAAAGTCCAAAATCACAATCTCCCACCTTGTGCGACTGTCCTCAACACCGCCCGATGCCCTACTAGAGATTGATGCCTGCTAGAGATCGACGCCACCTGACCTTCTCATGACCATCTCTTGTTCGACCTAACCAACATCGCAGTGTGAGTTTCAAGCAAGAGCTTCATCAATCTCACCTGAGCACTTCACAACTTCCTTCAACCTCTAAGAGTCGTGCAACCACTTCGTAGCTTCTGTCGATCACTTTGACCTCAATGAATCTCGCCTGAGCACATTCTGTCTCCTCCTTCTATAATTGTGGTTGCCTAACCCCCATCATTGTAGTCGCCCAATCACCGCTATCATCGTCGTAGGTAAATCCTAATTTCTCTATTGTATTATTTGCAGAGTCATTTGGGTATATTACTCTCAAATAGGGGTTTTCCCTATTATTTTCATAGTCTCAATATTGGTTGGATTTTTGGATCTATTGTATTATGGATTAGAATGATCATTGGGATGCATCTTCATTTCCATGAAAAAATTTCTTGTCAAATCGATATTGCTTGTAGGATTGATATCATATTTCTTTGATGAGTGACAAAAGATACATTTCTCTTGGTTTAGGTGTGTAACATTTTCATGCTTAATCTTATATTGTATTGGCTTAATTTTATTTATGAGTGTTACTACACTTGTTAATTTAATTCTCAAATATCATTGGTTAATTTTTATATTTAATGGAATAGCTATTCCAATTTGGCCTCATTTCTCATTTTTAGGTTTAATGAATAGCTATTGTATTTGCTGTGTTCTATTTTTCAAAGAAGGTAATATTTTTATGCTTCTCTCATGTGCTATTTTTTAAGTTTTAATTTCTACTAAACTAAAAAAGTATGTGCACAAGGTTAAAGAAGAATATGCACAAGGTTTAAGAATATTGAGGTATTATTCTTTGATGAGTTCCAAAAGATACAATAAGCCAAATGAAAGCCAAGAGAAATGTATGTTAAAGAAGATGCATTGGCAGAATAATATTTAAGAAAGTTTGTATTGAAAGCATTATATATGAAGTTTTGCCTCCTACATATTGCTTCTAAGAAAAGAAATAAAAAGGAAAGTTATCTGATGAAATGATGTGAGCAATTATAACATTAACTGCTCTAGTCATTAGTCAAGGTTTTCTTCATACATCTAGGTAGGCTTGCAATGCATTTTCTTTTCCTATACACAATGCTCTGTAACTTATGTTAAGAAGTATAGGTGCAATTTAATGAATCTTTTTAAATTGAACTAGTAATATTAGGATTCATATACCAAATGCAGTCAATACAAACCACTTGAAAATCTAGAGAAATTATTTATTTATTTTTTATATTTTGGTACATGGAGGACTTGAGACCTTAATTCTAAGACATAAACATATTGTGAGTTATTTTACCTTGTTTTGTATTTCTCTTTGTTCAAGATTTAAGCTCTAGTTTTCTATGAATATGCACATAGAAATTTGTTTATTCATTTGCCTGATCTTATTATTCAAGTAGTACATGTGGAATGCAAATGTTTGGCTTTCAGTTTCCAACAAAAGAAAAAGTCATTGCTATACTTATTTCCATGATGTGCATTTGGAACTTTTGATTTGATTTATATATATGTGTGTTGCAAATTAAATATGGCTAGTACAGATAACACAACTTAAGGTAAAGGAAGATCCTATATCAATTGGAATGCAAAAGCAGATATCATATTTTTGGGTATATTAGAAGATGTTTTAAATGAAATGAATAGAAAAACACATGATGGAAAAGTAAAAGTAGATACATAGAACATGGTAATAAAAAAATACAATAGAAAGCTTTTACAAATAAATAGTACATTGAAAATGACGTAAGAACGAAGAAAAGAAATAACAGATGAAATACGTAACATAAAGACAACTCTGTAGGATAGATATGACTTTTAAATCATTTCATATATTTTCTTTGTGTTATTATCATGCTATAATAAATATTTAAACAAGTGTATCTCAAGAATTTATATTTATGCTGCGAACTTTATTCATATGTTGGATGTTAATTTTTAACTTTGAAATGTAATAGTTTGTGATATATTATGTTCAACTAAGTATTGGACAATATTATATGTTGATAACTTTTTCTCAATCACTGTTGTTTATGACATTATTAATAAATAAATAAGTTCACTTAATAATAAAAATAAATAGAATTGATAACTTCTCTTAAAATATAATTATTATGAGGTAAAAAAATAGAATAAATAAAAAATAATTATTCGAATACTTTTAGTAAAAAAAATATATTTTAATTCTGAACATTCTGTTGGATACAAATGACTCTGAAAATTCTGATTTTCCTAAGTTTTTGAAACATACACAAATACCCTAATTTTTCTTAAGAATCTATAAACTTTCTATTTTACAGGAATCTAAACTTTCTATTTTACAAGAACCTACTGTTTCTGAACTTTTCAACGTACACAGACAAATGTTACCCTCCTGGTAGGTCCATCGTTAAGTGCAAGTCAATCCAGTTATAGATGCACATGAGCACAATTCAATCCATGAATCCAAAACATAGAAACAAACGGTCCCAAAAATCAGCCGCATACTAAAAAAAAGAGTTGAAAGGGAGTGAAGCATACTCTCCATTTCTTGAGCCGCTCGATAGGTGCATTTTTGGGGGGAATATCGAACGCGTCATTTGACGAGCAAGTGTCCTCGCCTCCGGTTCCACCAGCGTCACTCCCATGCGTCAGCCCGGACTCCTCGTCTTGGAGCCGGTGGTGAGGGGAGCCATAACTATCCCACCCGGTCGCCATGTCGCAGGAGAGATGAAACCTTCACAGACAAACACATACGCACACAACCACGATCATCAATGGTGGCGGAATCCGAAACCCTCGGCATCGCCCATCCCCAATTCGAATGCAGCTAAGTAAACTTGTTAAAAGAAGGCAGCACAAAGACACTCTCGGAGTATAATATTACCAATATAAATTTAAGGAATGATATATACTTAAAAAAAAAAAAACACACACACACACACACACACACGCACGCACGCACACACAAAGAGTTCAGAAGTGTTTCTCGGATTTAAAATTTAAGATTTACGTAAACATAAAGTATTTTTTGAACAAACGCTTTATAGATAATATAGTTATTCGTTTCATAATTGAAACATATAAAAATAAATTTTATTAATAATAAAAATTACATTTTAAAAAATAGATATTTATTTATTTCAAATGTAATCTTCAACAAATTTTAAGTTAATATATCTAAATCTAAAATAAGTTTTTGCCATAGTAAATGTTTATTGTTTCATTTTTATGTAAAAAGAGAAATTGAAGTGGAAACAAAGATATTACATCTCTTTCATGTCAGGCCTATTTTTACCTTCAAATTACTCTATCAACAAACAGTGGAGAATCATCTAACATTTGCCTTGATTTTCAAGTCCAAGATTGAGTAAAATAACGATAATCAAAAAAATCTCATATTTTTCTTCAACAACAAAGAAAATAAGGAAAATGAAGTTATAAGAATCATATTTAAAAAAATCAATGTTAATATACGTATGTTAGAATTAATTAAAAAAATTCCAAAATGTAACGTGGTCACGACCAAAATGTATTCAATTGGATCTCTCTTAGCAGTGGTTAGATATCAAATGTATCGTAATAATCTTTTCTCTTTACCGTACAAATTTTTTTGCCTAAAAGAAGGTTTAATTAAAAAGTCAAGAAATAAAAGTACAGATTTATTAAATTTGTTCAAAATCAGAAATGAGGCACACAAATGAAGTTGGCCACTTGTTGATAATATTTATAAAGTTATATATCTTGAAGGTTCGAATCTTCGAACCAACAAGATACTTCTAACGAAAAATCGAAATGAAATAGGTGTTAGTAATTATAACAATTATTCACTTCTAAAGGTTTTAATCATTTTATTAAAAAAAAAGTTTCTTATCATTTCTTTTATCGTAAATTAGAAATTCGTAGAAATATATATATATTTTTTAAGTGTTCACTTTTCCCAGTTTTCTGAGTTGGGCCCCACCTTTTCACCATTTTGAAAAATCGAAAAGTACCGTTGCGACAAAGGAATAGCTTGAAAAGTACGGCAACGACGCCGGAGACGGAATGCGGGAAAATTAAGCAAAGAATCCGGACGTTAATTTATTAGTCATAAAAGAAGGGAGATTTTTCTTAGTCATGATATTAAATAATTTTTAATATTACTTTAGTTTTTTCTTAAAAACATAAGAAAGATCGAAAGCATCCATATAAATTTCTTATCAGTAGATGACTGTAAATCATGGTAAAATTTTTACTTAAATTAAATAAGTATTGGACTTCAATATTGTAAGGATCCTAGAATTTAACAATCACGTCCCTTTGCTAAAGTTGATATCACGTCCTCCAACGTATACTTTTATTCTCTGGGAAAAAAAATGTGTACATTAAAATAAATTTTTATTTTAAATATAATATTTATTTATTAATAAATTTTAAATTGACAAATGTAGGTTTTCTTTTTAATGCATTCTGTCGGTAGATGAGTTAGGTAATGGACAAGACAGACGTTGCATTTTGACTTTAGGAAAAGAAAAAGAAAAACAGACGCCGGATTTTGCTGCTCACCACGTTCTTCGCATGCTTTCCGACAAACATCGCCATTGATTTCGCCGGTGCAGGGGGAGTTAGAAGTCGTCTCTCCGACGATCACCTGGCCGACGGGTACGTACGTGTCCGTCGAGTAAAGGGAACAACGGAGGACGTGCTAATTACTAGCAGCTGCGAGAAAACGAAGATGTCGCATGGCCGGGAATGAAGACGATCGACGAAAGAGCCCGGCAGGCGTCGCCGGAAAGCTGTGGGTGTGGTGGTGTTGTTCTAGCTTAAAGGCCGCTAGCTATATATACCGTGAGTAATATCTAGGGGAGACTAGTATATATATATATATATATGCATGCGGACTCGCTTGAGCCAAAAGGAAGACAAGCATGTACGAGTAGAAATGCTACAGTGGCACTGAAATTTTAGAATCGGAATACTTACGTACTTTTCCGGTCGTCGGCCGGCGAGTACCGCTTGCCTTTGCCTCTCTGCGAACGGAACGATCGGTAAGTGCCGGCAGTGGTACGGGAAGGAAAGGATGGGGGCAAGGACGACGACTGTGGATATTATACTAGACTTCATTTATACATATATAAGGATGCCGGGCCCTTTGTACTGTTGCATATCCATTAGGCACTTGATGATCGATCGATCTAATGGAGAATTAACAAGATTACTGTACTTTTAGTCGATCTACCATGGTGGTAAGGGAAGAGGAGGACAAAATAATTTAATTGAATGATCTGAGAATTCTATGCATGTTTATTTAGATTTAACTGATATTCATTAAACATTTAAGAACAAAAAGATGAGAAAATTTTGGGAGCTAGAGAGAAAGATTAGAAGGTTTTTTTTTTTTTTAATGCTGCACAATTCCTAGCTTAAAGTTTTCAAGTATTGATTCCAACTGCAATGAAGTATCCACATAACATACACCTAGAGGTATACTTCAATATCGACAAAAATAATAATAATAATACTATATTATTGATGCAGATTCAAATCTTCAAACTCATATTGACAGTTAAATTTATTTCATGAGTACAAGAAAGAAGAAAAAAATGTCTCCACGGGACAAAATGGCATGATCACCATCGCATTCGCATCGCTCCTTTTCTTCTTTGCTTAAGTGGAAGAGGAAGAGCATTATTCGTTTCTTTAGCGAAAGGTGAAGCGAATCTCCACTCGATGGATTTCTCGTTACATTCAGTGCTTAAACTTAAAAAGTTAAAGCTTACGGAATGTTTAAAGTCTACTGAATGTCCAAAGTTTGAAAGAGATTAACAAGATACAAAACGAAGGTGAGAAAGATATACAAGTTGCCGTACCTCATAAGTTTCTTCGTTTTCTTTTCTTTTCTTTTTTTTTTCTAATAAAAAGCGCTTTTATTCGTATTTGAACGTGAAAATGTGCTCTCTCTCTCTTTTGCGGATGAAAGTGCTGCTTTTCTTCGTATTTAAATAAAAAATCTCATGGACACGAATCAATGCGTGCATTCACGATATACCCGAAAAGCGAGAACAAATCGACGCGTTTTGTTGGAGAATAAAAAAAATCCAAAAGGATAATTGGATCGAAAAAGAGGCAAATCGAAAAAGAGGCAACGGGTCTAAAATGGTAGGACATGACACCTAACAAATCAAGAAAAGAGAAGGAAAAGGTTTAAAGACCCCCCCCACCCCCCCCCCCCCACCTGTTACATCTGCTCAAATCTTAATTCAGTTCTATACGATCATGGTTGAAGTTGTGGTTAATATTAACAAAATCGATTGGCGTTCAAAAGAAGGCAGTACGTTAATTAATCCCAAGCTTATTTAAATTCCCGGTAGTATCATTTGCAGAAAAATTTTCTAACCTAAAAAAAAAGAAGAGAAATAGATTTGAAAATTATTGAATTCATATCTCACGTTTTTTTAAAATAATATTATTTCTGTTGCACCAAATAGTTCAAAGGAAAGCTAGAATATCATAGAGTTTGAGACGACGTTATTTATATTAATTGTAATTAAGATCGATCCCTTGAAAGTGAACAAGTGTGGCTTAAAAAGTCCTCATCGAGGACTTCTCTAGTATTCGGAAAGAAAAATCAAAAGTCATTTCCATAACAGTAATAAATAATAATAATAATAATAATATTTTCTATATCAAAATTACGGCAAGAGTCTCAGACTAACTCATTTTTCCTTTTTGGTAAGAATTTTTTTTATAAGGACATCTCTTCTTTCGATGGCATTCACTTTTATACTTTTGACCTCGTGTTTGTCATTTCAGCACCGACTTAATTAACAAAACTAACGATCTTCGTAATTTTTAACAAAATTTAAATTCCGAAAAACATGAAAACCACCAGCATAACCAAAAAAACATGTCATTTAAACTTTTGCTTTTCGTCCAGCCTAAAAGTGAAAATAACTTATCTTCTTTCTTTTTTTTTTTAAAAAAAAGTCAAAATAACTTATCAACTAAGGAAAGAATATGACTTTTCCGCGAAGTTCTAAGGTGGATATCTAACTAGTTTCTCGGACTGATGGGTCAAATTTAGCTCAACCATTTCTGATTATTTCATTTGATTTCTTAGATTCTATGAATCTCCTAAACAAGTATACAGATCGATTTGACTAATGACGACTTAGGAGGTCGATTATTGCCCAGCCAAGCTGAATCGTAATACAATATTAAATCAGTAATAAATATTATACAACGTAAGTTATATATCAACATAACTAGAAAATTGAAAATGTAAACGTTTATAGTATTTTTTATTATAATTATCTAAAAAATATATATTCAATTTATTTTTGATATACTATTAGCTCCCTTCTATGCACATTGAGCTAAATTACGGAGAAAAATTAACTATTAAGAAAATGACATTTTAATTTCAAAATTGGCATGTCGATCCAACGACCATTACAAAAATTATTAGCCATTAAATATTCATTCTTGGTCACCAATCTCTAATACTTTTATATATATATAGTTTTATGAGTCATGAATTTCAACCTCGAGATGCCTTACGCACTTCACTTTCACCCTCTACGGAGAAAAATCTCGTTCCTTATGACTCTTTCAAAGTGCACACACAAAGAATTACAGCCCATAAGTGAAAGTAGCTCATCTTTCATAGCAAAAAAAGTTAAAATAACTTGTCAACCACGGAAGGATATGATTTTTCCGCGAAGTTCTAAGATATGGACATCTAAGTTTCTCGGGTTGATTCGTCAAGTTCAGCTCAACCATTTTTCATAATTTGATTTGATTTATTAGATTCTATGAATCTCCTGAATATATGTACAGATTTGACCAGTCACACGACTTAGGAGGTCGATTATGCCGGGCCAAGTTGAATCGTGATACAATATTAAATAATTAATAAATATTATATAATATAAGTTATATATATATATATTATACAAAGTGGTTTGTAATACATAAGTTTTTGTATATTAAAAAATAATAGAAAGAAAATAACGAAATATCACAGAAAATGATGAAAATAAAAATGACAAAAAATAATAAAAGTTAATCCAATTACTCCTCTTATAAACTAAAGGGCAAGTATGAGATTTTTTTATGATTTTCACTTAAAGATTGACACCATCATCCTCCATTGATGGTTCATATCTTCACATCTAGTTGTAACTCTTGAAAGTTTTGGCCTAATATATATCAGATGATTCTCACGAATGATACTATATTGTCTTAGAGAAAGGTTAAATGTACATGTTGATGCTAGGGTGCTTCATATCTACAACCATTTGAAGTCTCACCATGCCTATTACTTATTGTAGAAACCCTAATTCTAACCTCATATAAAACATTTATGAAAACCCTAACACTAATCTTGGAGAGCCATGAACTCCCAAAACTCTAAATCCCCTATTTCTACATTGAAAACTCTAAAAATCTTCATACATGCAAAAAAGGGAGACCCTATTCTAAACGGAAGACCCTATTCTAGAAGAGGAGAAATATGAGGTAAAAATTAAGGCAAAATATGATGCTAACACTAAAGACCTATATATTAGAAAGAATAAGGTGTTTTTAAATGATTGTGAAAGTTCAACTTAATATTAATTAACAGTGAGTGATGAGTCATATGCCATGTAAACTTAGATCCTATTTCTTTTTTATTGATCATGTAGGACTTTTCTCAACATGCCTCTTCATTTGTGAAATTTTTTTTAAATTTCCTATAAGTGGTCTACACCATAAACCTATTCTAACATCATAGAAAGTTCAACTTAAAATCAATTGATTAATATCATATAAAAGTTAAATTAAAAATCAATGGAAAATAAATGGTAGACCCTACATCATCATATAAGTTGAGACTTTGTTTCCAACCAACATAGGACTTTTAGGGGGGGTTTCTGCATTTTGGTAAGGTTGGGAAATCTAAGGAAAAGAAATCTTGGGAAAAGATTTCCCAAGATTAAGAGTGTTTGTGCATAATGAAAATCTTGAGAAATCTTTTCTCAAGATTTCCCAATATTCACAAAAATATTTCCTAACCTTTCTGACCTCCCCCCTTCTGCAACCTTGGGGAATTTTGAGAAATTGTTGCCACTCGCACCCATGTGTTCGCCGCTCTCACTCGTTGCTCGCTGTACTCACTACTTGTTGCACTCATGCTCGTTCCTCATCGCTCACCGTGCTCGTGCTCGCTACTCGTCACACTTGCTGCTTACCGTGCTCGCCGCACTCGCTGCTTACCATGCTCGCCGCGCTCACTACTCGCCACGCTCGCTGCTTGTCATGCTCGCACTCCCGCTCATTGCTTGCCGCATTCACTGCTCGCTGCTCATCGCGCTTGCTGCGTTTGTCGCTCATCGCGCTCACTACTTATCGCACTTGTGCTCGCCACGCTCATACTCACCGCTCGTTGCTTGCACTCGCCACTCGTCACTCTTACTCAACACTCCTGCTCACCGCTCAGGCAAATGTTGCTGGAGAAGATGGATAGTTGATGGTGAAAAAAAAAAACTTTTGATAAAAGAAATAAAAGTAATTTTTGAGAAATAATGAAATAAAATAAAACTTTTAAGAGAAAGGAGGAAAAATGGGAAAGAATGAAAAATGGATGAAGATAAACATTTTTGAGATAGAAGTATATGAATGATCTAATTATTCAAGATAAAAATTATATATCTTGTTAATTGATTAATGTAATTAATTAATTATTTCAATTCATTAATTAAAAACTTAATCAATAAATTAATTACAAATAATTATACTATATTATTATCCTTTTGATATATTTTATAGTATGTTTGCATTATATATTTGTGATGAAAAGATTATTCATAACAAAATAATTGTGTACTATATATTATATTATACTATATTACTTAAAATATAATTAATATATACTATATTATTTTCAAGTTGTACTATTATTTATTATTTCAAAAAGTATTAAAATTTTTATTTTCTATCATTTCTTATTATGCAAAAATATATTAAAATTTTATGTCATTTTTGATCATTTCATTTCTTGTTCTACACAAACATGTCAAAAAATTTTATCATTTCTCGTCATTTCCTAACGTGTACAAACATTTAAATTTTTATATCATTTCTTAAGTTTTCCATTTTCCAATATTTCTATCAATTTTTATCATTTTCTTTTATGACATGAATTGTGCACAAACACCTCCTTACTCGACATGAAATCCAAAACCCTGAAAGCCTCATATTTTAGGACCTAAACACTGAAACCCCAAGTATATGTTTATAGGTTTGAAAAATACTTGTTGACGAACTTTGTTCTATTCTTCTCATTGTTACTAGTTTTTAGGAGCCCTTCTTGACCGAAGTCAATGAAGACCTTCATTCTCTGATTCATAACTTCCATGACTTTTAGTTAGTGATAGGAGGACATCGCCAACCATCAAGAGAGAGAGAGAGAGGTCGCCCAATTAGTCAAAGACATAGCAATGAAGTGATGTTCCCTCTTGACCATAAACAATAGCTATGGAGCGCATCTTTGCAGCTCATGTGCCGCATGGGAGAGCAGCTCCCCCCCCCCCCTCATGGCGAAACTCTCGGAATGACGCAATACGTTTAACAACGCAGCTCTTAGGTGTTAAACAGGTTAACGTAAATGCCAAAAAGCTCTTGCGTTAGATGAAGTACTTATCTGATTTATGTTATATGTGGGGGTTTTTCTTACGTTAAAATACATTTATATGTATTTGAGACTTCTTGTGAATTATTTTATAATACCGTATCTTACATTTTTCTAAAGAAAAGATGTTGTGTTTATATTATGTTCATCCATAAAAAATCTTTAAAATATCAAAATCGTATGATTTCTATATTTGTAAAAAGAAATTATAACATTTTGTTGTATAATACAAATTTACAAGACAATTGGTGGATAATATTTGAGCATTTGTCATGGGAATTCAGATATCATGTATGGGTGATTTATATTCGCATCTTAGTATACCCAAATATTTTAAACAATTTAGGTTCTTATATACGAGCGTCCGGTATTTTGGACATGTGTAGTTACATTTTGACAATTTGATTGTGCACTATAGGTATTTTGGTAATTTAAGTGTGTATATATTTTCTCTCTAATATTTTAACACACACACACATATATATATATATATATGTTTTAATATCAAAATATAATTTAGATAGTTTAGACTTATGTTTGGAAACATTTTACATTTATCATTTGGATATTAGCATATTTCATATCCAAAATATGCGGACTTCATTTCCAAAGGGTGTTTCTCTTTTTTTCGAATTCCTAAGAAATACTTAGTTGATGCTTTAGGTATTTGGATATTCATGTATTTAAATATAAGGTATTTTGAATACTTAGATACCTAAATATTTTATATCCAAATATAAGATATTTTAAATATTTAGATATTTATATATTTTATTTAAATAATTTGTAGAAAATTTACACTTCAACTTGTCTCCATGATCCCTCATGAGGTTGTTTGACACTCCTCTCTTCCCCCCCTCGCCCCACCCATCCCTGTCTCCTTCCTTCCTTAGGCATTTAGCATGGTTTCGACTGTAGTGTTTGTGGAAGGGAAGACTAGACTTATGTTTAAGAGTATTTTATATATATATGTATTTTTAAAAACTCATGTAATAAAACTTTTTATATATTAAATACTTTGTCAGCTCATCTAAAAAGTTTTTCATATGTCAAATAATTTTTAAAGCTTACGTACGAGAGCCTTTCACATATTGAATTTTTTTTTTATCTCATGTAAGAATGTTTTTCATGTATTACCTTTTTTTTTTTAGCTCATCTGATTTTGTTTTTCTTTCTTCTTTCCTTTTTGCATTTCTGTGGCTTGATGGGTCTTGAACGGCAGCTCGCTTAGGCCGTCTGGCCCATATATTGCTGGCCCATTGAGATAACTTCTCTTTTATTGTTATTATTATCGAATCTTTGTTTATAAATTGGTCCTTTAATTAATATAGGCATGCATATTGCCCAAAAATTTGATTTGGGCATGCGTGTCACACTTGTAACAGTATATATATTTCCATTGTTAACAACAACTATACGTAAAGTGAAGTTTGATAATAAGGAACAAAAATTGCTAATAAACAACTTTAGAATAATTTTCGGGTAGTGTTGATAAAATGATATAATTAATTAACAAAATATCCTTGACATACTAATAACAATGTCTACACACTCACATATTTTTCATGAAAATGTCAAAAAGACGTTTTCAACCATCTAAGTCTTGACATGAGAGACTATATTGGTATATAAGTAACTCTCTTGTAGTTTGTTTCTTCAACTTCATCAAAGCAAAAAACTTATAATTCAAAATTTTCTTCAATGCCATCCACATACATCAAATCAATGAATTTCTTGATTGATGATGCTTTCCTCCAGTTTCCCCATGAGACCTATCAAACAAAGAGTCTAGTTATGGTAAGGCAACTTTTTTTTAATCTTCCTTCTCTTAGTACTTTAGATATATTTGCATCATATAATCTCTTTTGTCTATGTTAGTTAGAGCTGTTATCACACTTGGTGAAAAGGGCAAAAACTCTATGTCTTTCTAGTAACTCAATCAATAATACATGGTATGTCATATATTAAATAGTAATAAAACAATGTAAATGAATATAAAAAGAGATCAATATATTAACACACCCTCTCAAGCTAAGGGAGGCAGACCCAATAGTAGCTTGTGATAAAAATCAACAAAAGTTGTAGATTCAACTAATTTAGTCAAGATCTTGAGATTTAATATATTGCACTTGAAAGTGACCTTTGCAAATGTGATCTCTAATAAAATGAAGTGTTATGTCAATGTGTTTTGTACAGGCATACTAAGGGGGGGTTTGTGCACTTGAAATTTGAATTCCGCAGAATTTGAATTCTAACGGAATTTGAATTCTACAGAATTTGACGTAAAGAATTCAAAATCTAGGTGTTTGTGCACGTTCAGAAATTTGACGGAAATTGAATTCCAGGTGTTTGTGCACATGACAGAATTAGAGGGAATTGAATAAAATTGATTTTTAATAAAATTAAGTATTGACTTAAAATAATTAGTGAAAATGTAATTAATTTATTAATGAATTGTTGACATTAATAAATGAATATATTATTAAAATAAATGTTTATATATCATTTATCATTATATAAAATAAATCAAAAATTACAAAAATTGATAACTTTTTAGTTATAATACATGTTTAAAACAACAAAAGGTTAATTATAAATTTTATATTCCTTGTAATGTAATAATAGATAACTTTTATAAAAATATAATTATTATGAAGTGAATAAATGAAAGTAAATAATAAATAATTATTGAAATACTTTGATTATAAAAAAATATAATTCTAAACATTTTTTAGCCATAAATGACTTTTAAGACTTCGTTTGTGTTAGCCACAGAAAGTTAGGAAAATTATATGGTTTTTGAAAATTTGATATTATATATTAAATAATATAATATAATAAATAAAATAATAATAATAATAATAATTAAATTAAATAATATTTATGATTTTAATATTATAAAATTAAATAATATTAATAATAATAAAATAATTAATATTTTTATTTTTAATAAACAAATATTAAAATAATTAATTAAATAAAAAATATTAACAATATATACTTCAACAGGGGAGGGTAAGCGTCCAGCGATCTTTTGGAAAATGAATTCCGACCTTTTAGGTTGGGAATTCATTTTCCCAACCTTTACACATGATTGGAATTCAAATTCCTTGGGAATTTGAATTCCAAAATGCACAAACACCTCATGACTCGGAATCTGACGGAAAAAATTTTCAATTCCGTCAGATTCCGAGTGCACAAACCCCCCCTAAATAGGATTTGCTGTAAGATGGATGGCACTAATGTTAACACACCAAATAATAAGCACAACAGTCATAATATGAAGTTCTTGTAATAGCATTTTTAACCATAGAATTTCAGTAGTAGCAAAGATGAGTGCTATATATTCAAATTTTGTATTGGATAACGAGACATCTGTTTGTTTGCATGAACTTCAACATATTGGATTTTTACCATAATAAACATAATAACCTGATTGTGAGCAATGATCATCTACATCTCCTCCCCAATCAACATCACTAAATATCTTCAAAGAGGTAGAATCATAAAAGTCCCGTAGAGATGACACAATACTTTTTGAATAGTTTAATCCATGTGAAATTAAGGATCTTAAGTATCGAAATATGTGTTTTACAACCTTTAGATGTTCTCTTGTAGGGGCTGCCATAAACTGACTCACCTTATTTACTGAAAATGCTATGTCTAGTCTTGTAATGCATAAATATTCTAGTGCACCAACCATGCTCTTGTATTCCTAAGGGTCTTTAAGAGTTTCACCATTGAATTTGGTTAACTTGGTACTTACTGTCGTAGGATTCTTATAAAGTTTAATGCCATACAATTTAAAGCATTTAAGTATATCCACTAAATATTTAGATTGAGATAGATGTAACCTATTAGATGTTCGCTTTACTTCAATACCCAAAAAATAATGCAAATGTTCAAGATCAAGAATAGCAAATGTTTTGGCCAAATCATCAATAATTTTCTGAACCTTTGTAGCACTTGATCTTGTCACTATAAGATCATCTCCATATATTAAACTATAGGTAGTGTGATGTTGAGTAGTTCTAATGAATAGGGAAATGTCACGTTAAGATTCCTTGAAATCCTATGTTATGAGAAAGCACCTTAGTTTGTTAAACCAGGCTTGAGGAGCTTGTTTTAGTCCATAGAGGGACCTTGTAACTTACAAATGTAATGAAGATACTTAGGATTTTTAAATCCTATTAGCTACTTCATGTATATTTCTTCTTCAGCATCACCATGAAGAAATACATTTGAGACATCAAGTTCTCATTGACCAATTGTTATTAAGTGCATGACTTAAAATCAATCTTAGAGTAATTGGTTTGACAACTAGACTATGAGTCTTAGTATAATCTACACCATATTGTTGCAAAAAACCTTGAACCACTAATCATACTTTGAATCTGTCAATGGAGCCATCTGACTATTCTTTTATCCAAAAGACTCATTTACTTCCCACAACATTTTTTCATTCATAGGAGGTACTAAGGTCCATGTTTTATTTTTCATTAAAGTATCATATTCATCTATCATTGCTTGCTTCCATCTTTCATCTTGGAGGGCAGCTTGAACAATTGCTAAAGTATCTCTTAATCCTTCAACATTGAGAGCATATTTAGTTTTGGCTTAAAAATTCCTCTAAAGGCTCTTGTTATAGGTCGATTTACAACATTGTTGCCTTCAATTGAGTCACTGTTTTCTGATATCGTTGAAGTGGTTACATCTTCAGCATGACTTGAATTTGAAACGCATGTATTTGAATTTATGTCGACATCTATTTCAACAGAAATATATGAGTTTTGATTTAGATCTTTTTCAGGTGCAACTTGATCTATTGATCTATTGTAAGAAATAGGAATACTAAATGATTGAACATGGTCATCACTGTTTTGCACATACTTTGAATCATTGTAAAATTGAGCATTCAAAGAAAAATCTGTTTCATTGAAAAGTACATCTCAAGAAATAAAAACTCTTTGTTATTCAATGGATAGGCACATATAACCTTTATGGTTGGGAGCATATCTAATAAAAGCACATGGTGTAGATCAAAAATCAAATTTATAATTCAAGTATGGGTGTAAATTTGGAAAGCATTTACATCCAAAAACTTTCAATAACTTATAGTCTGGTAATTGTTTGAAAAGTACCTAAAGAGGAGATTTATTTTGGAGAGTCTTGACTAACATTCTATTTATCAAGTGAACAATAGCTTGGAAGGCTTCATACCAAAATTCTCTCAGAAAATTTGCATGTGCAAGTAGTGTGAGTCCAATGTCTACCATATGATAATGCTTTCTTTCTGAAGATCCATTTTGTTAATGTGCATGTGCATGTGGGTTAGAAAAATGATATTGAATGCTCATGATTTGCAGATAATTCTTGAAAGCTAAATACTCTCCTCCATTATCACTTTGAAGTACTTTAATAGATCTCCCAACTTGTTTTTCTATTTGTGTCTTAAAACCAATAAAGACTTTTAGTGCCTTTGATTTACAACGTAAAGGATATAACCATGTGTACTTTGAATATGTATCTATAAAGTGTATGTAGTACTTATAGCCATCATGAGACAAAATAGGACTTAGACCCTATAGATTAGAAAATACAAGTTCAAGTGGAGTTGTAACATTTGAAGTACTATTTTCTTATGAAAGTTTATGAGTTTTTCCAAAACAACAAGCCTTACAAAAGGTTATTGTGTTGTGTTCATCTAGTAAACTATGTGAGGAAACAACTGAAATTGTTTTCTAAACATTTGGATGGCCTAAACGATAATGTCATATGTCCATATTTATCTTCACTGTCATAAATCCTTAATGTTGTTGATGCAATGAAGCTCCATCCATCGGTAGTTGATAAAGTTCTTGAAGCTTATTGGCTTGTCCATGATGAACTTCCTACTATGTTCGATAATCCTTGATAAAAAATTCATCATCATTAAATTCAATATTCAAAGGATTGTCTTGACAGAACTTGTAAACAAACAACAAATTCTTTCTAATGTTAGAAACAAGTACATCAATCAAATTTGCATTACCAACATTTGTTGAGATAGTTGCAACTCCAATATGTGTGGATGGGCAGTTGAGCTCCATTCCCCATCATCAGGACTCATTTCCTATATATGGGGCACTAATAGACAAGTTACCAATATCATTAGTGACATGATTGGTGTCACTTAAATTAGGGTACCACATGGCATTTTCTCCCTTGGAGATGTAATTGGCATTAGGAAAAGTTTTGGTTGGAGCAAAATTATAAATGTCTAGCCATTTGAAATAATTAATTATTGAATGTTTAAATTTTAAACAAATTTGGCATTGCACTTTATTATTGTTATTGGATCTGCCTCCTCTACCACCCATGTTCTATTGATTTCTACCACGACCACTCATTGGGTTGTTATTGTGATTATTACCAGTCATAGCTATGTTAGCTATCATCTGAGAGTTAACATTGTACCTTTGAAGGTGAACCTCATGATTTAGAAGCATACCTTGTAGATTAGTCAAAGAGACAATGGATAATTGAGTGGTGATACTTGTAACAAGTGATTCATACTCTAGTCCCAATCCTCCAGGGATGTATAGTGAAATCTTCTCCTTAGACAAAGGTGCTCCAGCAACTGCTAAGTTATTTGTCAATGTAGTGGCTTAAGTGATATAGTCATTCATTGACTGATTTCCCTTGTGCATAGTCTACAACTCGAACTTGATTTGAAGCATTCTACTTTGGGATCTAGAAGCATATAGACGCTCTAGTGTTTACTACACAACTGCAGATGAAGTTTGACTAGCCACTTGTGATAAAACTATGGGGGTAAGAATCGAAAACATCCAACTCATAAGGAGTTGATCCTGATGCTTCCAAGTAGTGGCTTCTTCTTTAGACTTAGGGCATGGGAATGAGCCATCCACAAAACCAAGGGGATCATATCCATATAGAAGAGTTAAAAACAATGCTCTTCAAAGCACATAGTTGTGCTTATCTAACTTGATAGTAACTAAATTCTGTACATTCACAAAACTTGATGAATCTATTGAAGAAATCACTAATGCATTTGATGTGAGCGAGGAGTTGATAGATCATGTCGACATATTAAAAGATCTAAGAAGAGCCACTAAAAAGAGATGAAACCACTTAAATCACGAGTAATAAAATAGTTGAGAGGCAAGATCAATGTAGCAATTAGTACAATAAAGAATGTTACCGACATCTCTCTGATATTAACTTAAAAAAAAGGGTACAAACTTTGTCTTTATTGTTTATAAAAAATACATATATATATAGTGGTTACTAGAAGTTTCTTCTGTTAACTCAATCAATAATACGTGATATGTCATGTATTAAATAGTAATAAAACAATGTAAATAAATATAAAAATGGATCAACATATTAACAATTACTTAAGAGTCTTCATATTAACTAGTAATCAACATATTAACGTATTTCAAGTTAATATGTTGAAAATTAAACCTAGATATGACATATAAATATCTAAAGTAAAATTTTAAATATTTTAGATATAATATATAAATATCTAAAACAAAATTAAATATT
This sequence comes from Cymodocea nodosa, assembly GCA_036874045.1. Taxonomy (NCBI): domain Eukaryota; kingdom Viridiplantae; phylum Streptophyta; class Magnoliopsida; order Alismatales; family Cymodoceaceae; genus Cymodocea; species Cymodocea nodosa. The sequence continues at coordinate 18,032,648 of CM072339.1, read as the reverse complement.
TTAGATATGAAATCAAATACTTTAGATATCATATTTAAAATATCCAAGGTGAAGATAAGGGTGTCCTCAATATATCATATAAATATCTAAAGTGGAAATTAAAAAAATTAAGCATTTTAGATATGAAATATAAATATCTAAAATAGAAATCAAATACTTTGGATGTCATATATATAAAATATCTAAGTTGAAGATAAAACATTTTAGATATAAAATATAAATCTCTAAAAAAAATAGTTGGATATGATACATATGTATATCTAAAGTGAAAATTAGAATATTTTAGATATAACATACATATCGATATTTCAAATAGTAAAATATCTTAAATATAGAATATAAATATCTAAGAATCAAAAAATGAAAATATTTTGGGTATGGAATAAAAAAGTTCAAAATAAAATCATACTACATTGTATATCCAAAATAGAAAATTAAATATTTGAGGTTAGACATATCACTTACCAAAATATTAAATACAATACACTTGTATAGGAGTCTAAACTGTCTAATATATAAAATACTATTGAATAAGAGTTTAAATTATCTAACATATAAAATACTTCTAAATAGAGTCTAAACTATCTAATATATATAAATATTTATATTGGAAATACCAAAATATGCAAGTAAAATATTAAATCAATATATGCTTTAGATAACAACCTAAATTATCTAAAATATGCCGAAATGCAAAATACTCATGGATAAGAGTTTAAATTATCTAACATATGAATACTTTTAGATGTGAGTGTAAATTATCTAACAAATATATATATTATCAATATATTAACAAATATGTATATATTGATATTAACATGTAAAATTAGGGAAATTATAAATACTCCTAAATAAGAGTCTAAATTGTTTATTATATGAATATATCAAATATAAATATTGGTATATTAAAACATATAAATACTCTTGAATAAGACTTTAAACTATATAGAAAATATATATTTTGGCATAAAAGAAATATGATATCAAAATATATATGTAAAGAAAAGAAGAGAAAAGATTAAAATAAATTGTCAAAATATCATTATCTATGCCCCAAATGTTAGAATACTCTTAAGTGAGAGTCTAAACTGTCTAGAATATATATATATTGACTTAACACAAAATATATAATGTCAAAATATATAAAAGGAGAATAAGAGAGTTATTCTCATGCATAGATAAAAATACTAGAATGCCCTCATCTATGCTAAAATTATAAATACTCTTAAATAGGATTATAAACTATTTAAAACATAAAAATAGTTTTAGATAAAAATTTAAACTATCTACATGGTATATTTTTGATATAAAGGAAAATATAAAATATAAAATTATTAAGGGTACACTAATTACTAGGATAAACTTAATGAAGATATTAAATACTCTGAGTAAAATTTTAAATTATCCAACATTACTTCGTAAAGTTTAGTAGCAGATTCAGGATATCCATTAGTATTTTTCTTTATTTACAAGAATTACATTGTATAATATTAATTTATATCTTCGTTTGTAAATGATAATGAAATTTGATTTACTCAAATATATTTAACGTGTTTAATGCGATTGACATAAATATATGAAGTGTCTTTCTTAAAAAGAAGTATAAGGTGTAAGATCAGTCGTTAATCATTAAAAAGTTTTTTAGCACATATATATATAATATATATACCTCAAACAAATAAGATGCATTTATTTTGAGGATAAAAAGATCGAGGAAAACACCTGTTCAACGTTGTGACATATCGATTTCTCACATGTTAGCTATTATATGCTATAATTATAATACATTATTATTTATTTAAGTATCATACTTTAATTATAACTTATAATGTTAACGTTAAATTATATTATTATATTGTTATAATGTTAACTTATAACGTATTTATTAATATTAACGTTGATATAACTTATAATTATATTGTATTATTTATTTATTAGACGTTAATGTATTATAAATAAATAACATGTTATTTATTTAACATTTATATAATAATTATAATACGTTTTCAATGTTAACATTGATATAATAATTATTAAAAATTTAACAAACAAAGATGACATGTAAATAAGATGATATCGTTAACTATATTGTTGTAGTAATTAATAAATCAACTCAATAAATTTTAGACAGTAATTATCCTGTAACTCTACAATAGGTGGAATCTTAATCTAATTAAACAACCTAAAGATATGATGAAATGCACACGTTTTCGCTAGAACTATAAACCTGAAATGCTAACAATTGAAAAACTAAATGACTACTACATCAACTCAACTGAAATTTACGATCAGTTAAAATATGCATTCAAATGACCCAAAAGATGTCCAGTTAATATTTATCGTTCCAAAGTCAAACATGACATCAAATAAAATTCAACCAGCATATTTTTTTACCTTGCTTTCAACGAAATAAACAACTGTTCTAGTAAGAAATAGAAACAAAACCTTTTGAAATATCTTACAGAAATTAACACGACTAAAAACTGAACTATTGAAATAAAAGGTAACGCAGGAATTATTCTTTTTTTTAACTCAAATCAACCTTCCATGTGTAATAGTGTTGACGTCCACAATAAAGTGTTTGTCATTTTTTATTTTTACATATATATCTATATATATAAACAGACATACAACGTGATAGAATTTATTATACAATGGCAAATGTTGGAGCTTCACGTTATTTGCCATCCAACAAATTATGTATGTTATTTTTTGTCATAACAAAAACTATAGTAAATTTGAATATTTATTTAGATTTAACGATACAAAGATAGCTGTTGAAACTATTACAACTCAATGCAATTTTGTTTCATAATCAGTGGATCATTTTTTAAATAATAAATAGTAAACCATTAAGCCCAGTCTAAGCCCAACTCACCACTGGCGTCGTCACAAAAGGACTAACTTGTCACGGGCCCAGTCCAACCACGACAGGTCCAACCCAGCTTTCTTCCAGCCGTCCGTCCGATACCCACGCCTTTCCTATAAGAACCCAAAACCCTTTTCGCCTTCTCTGAGCCCTAACTCCCGCCGCCGCAAGCAAGTACTTGGCATCAGACCACGAAGATCTCAGGTGGGAGGAGGTAGTCGTCGATTTCACCATGTCGTCTCTCTGATTTCAGTCTTAGATTTGTCCTTGAAAGATCTGGTGAATGCAGATGGCAGGCGAGGAGGCGATGAGTATTGTTCCCGAGTCTGTTCTGAAGAAGAGGAAGAGAGCCGAGGAGTGGGAGCTGGAAAAGAAGAAGGTGATCGAGGCGAGGAGGACGAAGAAAGTCGAGAAACGCAGGATTATCTTTAACAGGGCCAGGAAGTATGCCAAGGAGTACGAAAATGAGGTAACAAGTCTGGACCTTTACATCGTTTCTGGTCAGATTCTGTGCTGTGGCGTATGAAGATGGAAGTCTTACTCGTCGCTCGTTTAGGAGAAGGAACTTATCAGGGTGAAGAGGGAGGCAAAGCTGAAAGGAGGGTTCTACGTCAATCCCGAGGCGAAGCTTCTCTTCATCATTCGTATTCGGGGGTACGGTGTTTCACATATTGTTTTCATTTGCGCTGCTGCCATGCTGCTGGCGTTGTTTGAAAATGGGTTTGTCGTATTTGCCTTTTTGTAGTATTAATGCCGTGGATCCTAAGACCAGGAAGATTTTGCAACTGCTACGTCTGCGACAGGTGAAGCTTTTTCATTCTAGATGGCATTTTTTTCGTAAGGTTGCTTTGTAAATTCAATTGATTTGGTATTATATTTATTGTTGATTTAGATATTCAATGGAGTATTTATGAAAGTGAACAAGGCAACAATGAACATGTTGCACAGGGTGGAGCCTTACGTGACCTATGGGTAAGACTTATTATTTGCAATTGAAGTGTTATTTTGGATTTCATGATTTATAATTAGTTGTGAAAATGTATTTTTCGTTGACTTCAGATAAAGACTATAAATTGTGGATTGGTAGAATATTTGAGAATAACTGATTTTTTGTAGGTCCTTCAATTTTGTAGAGCAGAAAACTATTTTAGTTTTTCAAGAGACTTTATGAAGATTTGGATGCAATTATAAGTAGTGGACAAATTATGGTCTGCCATAGCTATATAATTAGGCTATTAGCGATGCTAGTTAAAATGCCACAAAAGAGCTAACCCTAAGTAACCAGGGTTAGGCCTTGATATGCCATTTGTGAATAGCTTTGGTGTGTAGCTTTGAATCCATTTGTGTTCTATCCATTGTGATGGTGCATTCAAGTTTCAACTTTCCAAGAATATTTTGTTGGTAGTTCTTGTCTAGTTGTCATTCAAAAGGATGATTACTTATTTTGATGTGGCTTTGGTTTACAAAGAGGCTTGCTCATTGGCTTGGAGTGTGGTTATGAAGGTGAGTTGTCTTAGGCTATTGGGCTAGACCAAGTGACTGTAGTTGTCTCGAGAAGTCTCTAAGTAGTTAGATTCAATTAGGATGCATTTTGATCGACTTATCTCTGTAGTTACCTTATTGAAATTTGATACTTTTAATGGCGTCTTTTTTATGTTTTGGTGTTATGTTTTCCCCTCATTTTTTATACTTCTATTTTTTTTTGTTTTCTTAATATCTTTCTCCTACCTTTATTGTTCTCTATTTCAATTCCTTCTTTATCTCTTCTTGGTTCTTTTCTACCTTTTATATTCGATATCATTTTTCTTCAATTTTTGTGTGTAAATACACGAGTTTATATCTTCTCATTTCCAATTATGTAGAAAATTTTCTTATTTTTACTGTTTACATTTTTCATCACACATACAAAACAGGCTATTTATATTACTAAAATCCTCATTATTTTAGAAAATTTTAAATATTCAATAATGCATAAAATGTATAATATGATTAGAAGCAATATATTAAATATGTTGACATCAATATTGTACCTTTTATATATTATAATTTTTATATTCGATTACTTCATCTTTTTCAAGGGTTGTTACCTTGATATTGCCTTTCTTTTCGATTACTTTGGGTTAGAGAATCATTTATGCAACATTATGTCATCCATAGTAGCAATGTCATACATGGCCTGTCTTGTTCCATTATCTTATGCATAGCCTGTCTTACTGGATCACTAATAATATTTTTGGTGAGAGAATCTTTCCTTTCATGAGGCCTAATTGACATAGCAATGGGCAGGATTCTCAGTTCGTCTGGACCTGAGTTGAAGACTTTTATGTGCTTCAAATGGCGTTTTGATCCTAATCCTAGTTAATCATCATCAGTGCATTTGAAATACAATTTTCTTTTAAATTATATTTACAGCCCTCAGAAGAAACCAAGTTATCAAATTCCAAATCCATGCTCTGATGGCCTGAGAAGTCATCTATTGGAAGGGACTGCTTTGACTGTCTGCTTAATTATATGGTTGAGATATGTAGCATCCTTCAAATAAATACAAGTTGCGATTGGAAAAAAACTTTAGAGCTCGTAATAGCGCTACACCTAAGTCTGGGCTATTATCCTGAAAACCACCATGAAAATTGGGTCTGAATCTTCATGTTGTAAAACTCAATGAGTTTAATACTCAGATAAAATAGTGTGATCATCCAATATTACTTATTTGAATCTTACTTCTTAGTGAATGCTCTTTTAATAAATATATTTTTTGTTAGATCCATTAAGTTTTTTGAACAATCACATCACAATTTTTCACTACAAACTTTGAATTCGAATCAAACAATTCACGGAAGAGTTTACTTGCTTTTTGTTAAAAGGATTAGCAACAACTTTTATTAGTTGGTCATGCACTTTTCTAATAAAATCATTGAGGTGATGATGGTCTTTTGGCTTCGTAGTAGTTTTTGATTGTGGGTTGCAAACTGCGTTTATGTTACACATTGGTTCTACCCTCCCAAATTTTATTCAAGTTATCTTCAATGTACGCTGAAAGATATATTTGCAGCATTACAATTAATTTATGATATTGCATGTAAAGGTACCCTAACCTGAAGAGTGTGAGAGAATTGATATACAAGAGAGGGTTTGGGAAGCTCAACAAGCAGAGGATTGCATTGACCGATAACTCAATCATTGAACAGGTACTTCATTTACTTGTTTCATGGTTGGGCTTGCCTTAGGTCATCGTTTCTCTCTTCTCAAAAGATCATCCTGATCTGCAGGGTCTGGGTAAGTGCGATATTATCTGCATTGAAGATTTGATCCATGAGATCATGACCGTTGGACCTCATTTTAAGGAGGCAAACAACTTTCTGTGGCCGTTCCAACTCAAGGCACCACTTGGTGGTCTGAAGAAAAAACGGAACCATTATGTTGAAGGAGGGGATGCTGGGAACAGAGAAAATTACATAAATGAATTGATCAGAAGGATGAACTAGAAATAGATTTCATCGTTTGTTATTTCATGTTATCTGTTTTGTTTAAGTTGCTAAAATTATAGCCTTCGTTCAAGTCTGCGAGACCATTCTGTTGTTTTTGTTTTGGAAGCGCTATTGATGGTTGGTTAGCACATTTATTTTAGAATTCATGAATTGTATTTTGCAGTACTTCCAAGTAATCATCTAAGATATTACGTGCAGTGGCTTGGCAACGTACGTACGTATGTCTATTTCGGGACTCAAATCGATGGAAGAAGTTTTCTTTAGGGGTGTTCCGATCGTTTCGTCTGTGGCGTAGATGAAAAATGGGCTGGGTGTGAACCGACATGACCATAAAACGTACCCTATCATCCTTAAAATATTTCTAGTATCGGTAAATGTAAGATGACTATAGTAAATATTAAAAGCAGTCTACTAAGTTTACCGTCACTTGTTATGGTTTTCTTGTGTTGAACTGTGCCGGTTACATAATCTAAAATTAACGGACAATCTATTAGATTAAGTAAGTAAAAGTAACACACATGTATGCCATTGTAATTAATTCGGCACAAGATATCAATAAATACCTGTATACGATGATGGAACACTGGAAAACTTCCAAGATGTTCCTCATCTTTATTGATTCTTTTGACAATGACAATGTCTTTCACGTTCAACAAGATTACAAGAATCATAAATTAAAATCTAGCAGAAGCAATTGCATCGACCATACGTAGTAGCTTTTCCATATGAGAACATGGTCCGGTGGATCCATGCCAACCCACAACCAGGACCCCTTCGATAGCAAACACACATAATGGACGTGTGACCCATGCCCAGTACGCCATTTCACGTGGTCGCCACCAGCTGGTGGTGGTGGTGGTGGCGGTGATTGTTTATTAACCGAGTCTTTGCTCAGTGGCTGCAGGTTCCCTCCCATCCTTCTCCACGTAAAAACAACACACGCACGCATCATTTTATTCTATTCTGTATGCTTTCATATTATGTATGGACGAAGATCGACAAGACAAGCTAACCAATTAAACCTTTGATATGTGGACACCACCCGGACTTTGCCCTGGACCAGTTGTGTGGTGGTTCCCCTGCTCCGCCCCCCCCCACGGCCCTACATGGAAGAAGATCATCGTTATCCGGTTATGGTGATTGATTATTTCCAGCTTGCGGGGGAAAAAGAAACCGAACCCTCCGATGGAGAAATTTCCCGATCAAATGTTGAAGCGCGAATTAAAGCTTCGTCACGGTTCACATGTTGAAGTCTGCGTGTTTATAATATTCACACAAGCACTGCAAGCCCGCAAAATTCAAAAACATACAATATATGTTTGAAGGGATAATTTTGTTCTGGAAGGGCGTGTGTGGATGGTTTGAAAGGTCAGTTCGGCCACTCCGGTAAGACCGGTAGCTCGCACGTCGTCCCGTGCCACCTCCTCTTGTTGCTTGATATGATCCCAGCGACGTCTACTTGAAAAATACCGGGATAAATAAAGGTTTATCGCGATAGATGGCAAAAATTATTTCAATAGAAAATTTTGTTTGGAACGTATGTCTATCATCACAGTAACTAAGCAAGTATACGTGCGAGAGGTTTGAAACTGTGGTAGCAAATCACAAATTAAACAGAAAAGTTCATGAAAGTTTCAACAACTAAACAGTTTTGTAGTTAATTAACTTATTTAAAATTTGTTAAACATAAAAAACGTATGAACATTACAAAAAGTCTTTATAATTATAATGGCAAGTCTGTGAAATCATTTTACAGGTGATTTCAAAATGAATCAAAAATTTCTTTCATCCAACACACACATCATAATATATCTTTATATATTTTATTTGCTAGTTTTTTTTTTTTTCCTTTAATTCTTAACTCATTCCAACAACAGTATTTACTTTTGAATATACCTTCTCAAAAACTTCTATATCATTTGAAAGATTTATTTCTTTCTAACTCATCTTAAAGATCTTTAAGTAAATCTAACAAAAAGACAATGATGGTAACTGGATCGTAAGCAAAAAGGGTGTTGGGCAATTGGATATCTTTCCTTTGTAAACATGTAGTATACCTAAAGTACCTACACATCACAAAAAAGAAGATGGAAGGCAAAGTGAAGATTGACAGTACCATGAGTTCACAAAATAAGGGGGGGGGAAGCAAAACCTAGAAGATCGAAGAAAAGGTTACCTAGCAAAGAACCCATAAGGATTAGTCCCTAGAGAGTGTTTGAAAGGACATTGAGTAGTTGTTGGATTTGGAGTTCGACATTGTGCAGTAAATGTGCGAGATGGGATCTTTGGCATCAAGCAGTTGGATTAAGCATTTAAAGTTGTGTGGTGAAGGTGCACAATCAAATCTTTGGTGTTGGACGATTGGATCGAGTGTCTAGTATCATGTAGTGAAGGTGCAAAGTTAGGTAAAAGGGTCGGAATAAACAACTGTTGCAGTGAGGGAGGGGAGAAAGGGAAGAGGGTTGATGAGAAGTATTGGATTTTATAGGAGGGAAAGTTTAAGATTCCTTTCACCACTTTCCAATTGACATAAATGGGTTTGTTTTTAATTCTCTTTTTTAAATATTCTATTTTTTGACATTCTATCAGACACAAACTCCTCCTCAAGAGTGCATTACTATATCTAGATATATAGTGACATCAAGAGTGTGACACTATATCTAACTATATAGTGACACATACAAATGTTACAATACATGAAACAATTATGACAAGCGTGATCATTATAAAATAGTGACGATAATTTTACATCAGCACCTTTATATAAATGGAAGAGATGCTTGATGAAAATCAAGTGACAATGCGAGAATGATGACAAACAAAACAAATGAGAAGAATGAGTGGTAGAAGAGAAGGAGAAAGGGCAAGATGAAGTGTGGATGGGGCAACCCTTAGTCCCCTCTTTAATGGATTTTGAGACTCTTGAGAACAATATTATTAAAAATGAACCTTATTACAATGGTAACAACCAATAACAATCTAATCTAATCTATATAACGACCAATAACATCCCTGACTTAGGAAATTTGTTTTACCATAGTCATATGAACATTGGTAGGATTTTGTAAAAATTGACAAATTTGATTGACACTAAAAACAATGTTGAGTCTAGAGAGAGTCACATGTTGCAAAGAACTAGTTAGTTGTCTGTATTTTGTTAGATCCTCTAATGGAATTCCTTTTTCCTTGGCAAGCTTACTGCTTGTGTAGGTGAACCTATTGGTTTAAAATCTTCTAAGTTAGCCTTGTGTAATAATTGAAGAATATAATGAGATTGATCTAAAGCTATAGAATTGTTGCTATAAGTAATGACAATTGCAAGGAACTGAGACAAGCTACCTAAATCTTTCAGATTGAAGTAGTCATTTTGTTTATCAATCACATGCTAAATGAAGTTGGAGTTAGAGCCAATTATAATAATATTATCAACGTAAGTGAGAATGTAGATTGGAACATCATTATAATGAAATAAAAATAATGAAGTGTTAGAAGTTGAAGTGCTGAAATTAATTTCATGTACAATGAAGTAAATTTGTTATATTAGGTTCTTGAGGCTTGAATGTAATCAATAGATTGCCTTAATCATCTTGCATAATAACTTGGACAATTCTTGTTTTTGTATTTTAGTGGTTGGCACATAAAACTAGTTCCTTTAGCTCAACCATGTAGGAGACACATTTAACATCTAATTGCCTTAATTTCCTCCATTTTCTAACATCAATTGTCAAGATAATTCTAATAATGTATGTTTTAAGACTGAATAAAAGGTTTCAAATAAATCAATATCTAATTGCTGCAAATATCCTTTAGCTACAGGATGATCCTTGTATCTACTAATGGTATCATCAACATTTTTCTTCAATTTATAAGCCCATTTACAATCAATTATGTTCATACTTGGCTCATATTACATAAGATCCCAAGTATGTTGTTTAAGCAATGAGTTTACTCGCTATCCATAACTTCTCTTCACTTTAAAGATTTATGTGCTTGTGTATATGTATTAAGATCAATTTATTTTACTAGAGAAGTGGGTGAATAGTGAGTTTTAAACATTTAAAAATATATTTATAGAATTGATTTGAATTAAATACTTGATTTGAAATCCTTTTGATGCAAACAATATTATCCACACAAATACCAAGAAATTACATAAAAATTATAAATAAAAAAGGATACAAGCAATTTATAGTGATTCTCTAAATCAGATATGTTTATTCTACAAGTTTTCTTACTTATGCTTATCTATTAAATTTGGTAATTTTACAGGTTCAATACTAATATTTACACTTGGTACTTTTCTAGGCTCAGTACTTAACCTTTAATTTGAGGTTTTATAGGAAAACATTGCAACCTCTAGCATTTTAAGGTGAACATTATAACATTTAGCGTTTTTCAAGCAATCATTACAACCTCCTGTGCTAATTCCAGGTCTAGCACTAACCTTCCTTTGGTAAACACCCTATCAAGTGCAAAATCACTCTTTGTACCAAAGAGTTTTATCTCAAACTGAGGTGTCCACACTAAAATTAGTGTGCTTTTCACTACAACTTGGTGAGATAACTTTTTTATAACTTTTAAGTGCAAAACAAAACCTCAAATCAATAGAGTTTAAGCCTAAATATAGAAAATCAAATCACAAAACAATTTTTGACATGTAACCTTTAATAATCCTTCATGGAACTAAAGTTTTTCAATACTTTTAGTCGTACATGATGAATAACTTGAGCGTAGCTGCAAGTACTCTTCAATTTTCACCTTGTATGATCTTCTTTCAACAAATCTAGTGATGTTGATTTTGAAGCCCTAAGTGTTGTTGACGTAAAAGTATATGAAGACATCACTTCTCATGTTGAGAAATCACTTGTATATACGATAAGATAGAAGCTAAGGTTTCAAAACATGAAAAGTGTATTTGTTAGGATCTATCTAAAATTGTAATAAATTAGTGTGTTTTTTTGATAGACCAATATGACATTATTTGAATTTTGACACAATTGTCTCCTAATTGGACCTTGTGTTCTGCACTTACCATTCATAGATGGATATATCGTTCTTTATATTGGTATGTTTTTTTTCTTCAAACCTTTAGCAGATGAAAAGTTTAATTAGATGTAAAGCTCTATAAGGTCTGCCTCGATGAATTACCTTTTTGGACTCTTGTCTTCATTAAAACAGAAGTAACATTGATTATCTTTAGAAAAAACACTAACAGGTAAATTAAAGAGTGCATTGGGACAATGTAAAATATTATTTAACTTCTTGACCACCCTCAAGGGAATTGATTGCTTGAACTTGGTTCATTGGCCTCTTGTTAACGTCGATTAATAGCTTCTTAGAGCCTTAAGAAGACTTTACCAATTGTTGTCACCAAGAGAGTGACATCAATTATTTCTTCTCCGTCAAGTGGTAGTTGAATGAAACAACGAGAAACTATGCTTAGAGGTTCAACATGGCTTCCATGGAGGTGTAGAATTTAGAGTAGGTAATGGCAACTTTTGCCTTCTAACAAGGATTAAGACATCAAAGGTAACTTATTCCTTCGTGGAGAGAACCTATCACATTCACGGAGGTGTTGGAAAGAGCCAACGTTCACATATGGGTGGAGGAAAGTAAAGTGACTTGGGCATAAGAGACTAGCAAGCTCGATTAGTTGGTTGATTGACTACTATAGAGGGGTGAACATCGTTACACCTACGTACCAAGTGTCACTAGACGAGTAGAAAAGCTTGTGAGGCCACCCATTGAGCTAGCTTGTTACAACAAGTTCACCTCCTTTTGTGTGTCACACACAGGATTGTTGATGAAAATTCATTAACTACAAGCCCTTGTGTTGTCCGAAGAGGTCAATGGATGCCCTAGGCCAAATCTATATGAGGTTGATTACTGTGGGGAGTTCCATCGAACATGTGGTCACTCCATAGAGAATTGCCACCCATTGAAAGATGAAATTGAGACACTTGTGTGAAGGGGTTGCCTAGAATTCTGCATTGACAATAGGCAGTTATATGAACCACATAAAAAGGAAGAGACGATCCCTTGGCAAGAAGGCCAGTTGGCACTAAAGAATCATAGGATGATGTTGGAGGCCATTACCATCATCTTTGAAAGCTCGACCAACGCACAAAGGAAGGACAAACTCCCAAGTAATATATTCAGGTGGTGTAAGGGATTGGCAGTTGCTTGCCTAAGAGACTGGGAGTAGGAGAGCAAGAGTAGGGGCTGACTATCTTATTTGATGGTCAAGACCTAGACATGCCATTATGATATATTTTGTGGTGGTTGGTCACCTCAGCCACTACGATGAAATTCTTGACTCCACCTTCATCTATAAAGCACACTCCATGCTATCTACCCATTATCATTGTGTCGAATACTAAGTAACTAGGCTCTTAGGGTGCACATGGGGAGAACAAAGGGTCACGAAATGCTACATCAATAACCTTAGGGTAGAGCACCAAGAGGCAATGGCCATTGGGACTTCCCAGAGGAGCTGAATTCATGGGGAAGATTAGCTCTCATTGAAGAGATAAGGGAAATTACCCTAGATGATCCATTCCTCCAAGGAGTTGTGCACATGGTCTTGCTGCTTTGAATATAATTGAGGAGGCATCTAGTCGCTAAGTTGGAACAAAATGCTGACGTCTTTGCATGGTGATCGATTGACATTAAAGGCATCAATCGCTCCATCATCACTCAAATACATTGAGGGAAATGATAACAATCTTCCATGATATGATGTAAGACTACACAAAATTTTTTCAAATTTTACATGATAAATCATATCATATAAATCATCAACTATCATATCACACATACATGATATATAAATGTAGTTCAACAATATAGTTTCAAATTTTACAATATCTTCATCTTCTCATACAAAATACAAGTAGTCAAGCAAACAAATCTTTTAAAGTATATAGTACATTGGCATGTAGAAATATTTTGAGAAGATTTGGATAGTTTAGTTCATCGTTTACCTATTAGTGAGAGCCTCTATTAAATGGGGTCTAAACGGTCATATGGAATAGTAAATTATAAGATATGAAAGAAATCATGTATCGTTTGATTTTGGTAATAGACATGATTCAGTTCTAAACTTTATCATAGCTTTCCACCTTTTAGTAGTTAACACTTATTTTAGGAAAAGAGAGGAGTATTTGATTATATTTAAAAGTTCAAATGTTAGTCAAATGGATTTTTTACTTATTGAAAAAATAGATAAAAAAAGTAAAGATTGTAAGGTTATTCTAAGGAAAAAAAACTTAATTATACAATATCAAGTACATAAAAATCTAAGAATTAAGTGGTAGAATCTAAAAAGTGAAAAGAAAATTATATTTAGAAATAATTTGTTAAAAGAAAGTATATGAGAATTAAATGAAGAGGTAAACTACTTGTACTAAAAAGATTGTTAAGAAAATTTTGCAAGATAGCTCAACTAGGTAAAAAAAGGTTGGTGGTGGAAATTGACGTACAAAAGATAATAAAAAGAGAGAAAGAATGTTATAATACATATTATAAATGTAGAAATGATGAAAATTTAGAGAAGTACAAGTTAGTAAAAAAGAATGGCAAGAACATTATTAGTCAAGTTAAAAATAAAGCTAGCTTATAAGGAATTAATGATAATTTGAATACAAAAAAGGACAAAAATAAAATATATAAATTGACTAAGGTTAGAGAAAGAAAATATAAAGATTTAGGTTGAGTATATTAAAGACAAGGACGGTAGAGATTTAGTAAAAAAAATGAAATGAACAATAAATGGTGTAATGAAATAAAAGATAGATGACCATAATATTCATAAAATAAGACGTTTAAATACTAGTAATGAGACAATTATAGAAGATGTTATTTGTAGAATTGAAGTAGAATTAATGAAGTAGATAAATGCTTTTAAAGTGATATGTGGATCGGGTTATTCAGGAATGTATGATACTTCTGATATTATACCTTCAATATGATCATGCTCCCTCTGTCAAAACAACTAAAATAAACGAACTACTCTTGTGGTTTCAAGTTAATGGACGTTTTTTCTGCCGAGTAAAAACCATCGATATTAAAACCTGATCAACATTTAGGTTATGACATTACCAGGATTGCTATGAATTAACTCAGCACATAGTTCAGGAACTGCCATGAACTTTCTCGCATTTACCATGCATCTCTTCTAATGCTGTCCGTTTTCCTCTTCACGCATATATCCTGAAATATGGAGCTTCCTCCTTCAGCCTCCTACCAAGTTCTTTGACGATCAATTCAAATTCAGGCCCTTGATCAGTGAAAACACTCCACAGCAATCCATCCTTCGCCTGCCATTTTAATTGTCGCCAATTCTGAATGACAAGCTACTAGCGGTATGTTCCCCACTCACCGTCTTCACCTGAAGTGTAACACCATCGATACAACCTTGCCAGAACAATGTGACCTCCATTTGCATACCATGTCATCACATGCCACGGTTATTATTATCATCTTGGGGTTTACTTTTCGAGTATTTCATCTTGATACTTCACATGTTAGGACAAGTGGTCCTTAGAGGCATGTCTGGATTTGTCATGGATGGACAACCTATTGGTCCATAGTCATCTTCTGCCTCCTTTGTTGGTTGGTACCCCTCACTGTCTGATTGATGTATGCTATGATAACCATTCTTACTTAGACTTAATAGGTTCGTTTAGTTCTGTAATTTAGTAAAACAAATATTTATATAATATTTGACATTTAATATGTAAAAATAATAATTTTTAATTCATTATAAATGATACTTAATTAAACATTAATTTCTTGAAATTATACATATTCTTTAATTAAGGTGTATACTCATATAATTATAATATAATGATTTAATTCTTATATGATAAACTAAATATTATACAATTAACCATTCATTAATCATTAATATTATTCATAATTTCATTTTAAACATTTTTCTCGTACTTAAGTTTTACTAGTTCCTTGGTAAACTTGTTATAGTTTTGTTAAAAATATATATTTTTTTAGATAAAGTGTTAGGACTATATTACTTTTGTTGTTTTAAATCTGCATCTTCCTGTAAAAATTTAATCTTAAAAAGTTATTCAATCTCACACTTATATCAAATCAAATAAAGATTTATGCATGCATTTTTCACTATCTAAGTCTAATCTCAACTCATATATATTTTATATAAATGATGATATCAATCAAAACTTTAATGTACGTATTTTCGTCCTTTAAAAATATTAATTCATCTTAAAAGCAAGTATCCTTTAAAAATGACTTCAACATTTGATTCAAAAACCTCTTCCAAGATATCTTCATGATTAAAAACACACTACACGTACCCACCAAGATCTTCCTCAAATCCCTCTTCCTTAACTACCTTGATAATGTCATGTTGCTCGGTACCCTCGTTCTTGTGTCTGATCCTCTTCTCCTTTGGATGCTGCACATATCTCCTATGCGGTTACATTAATTACTAACTAACTTCTTTTGTGATAAATGTCTCAACTACTTTATTGGGATTGTGGTACTCAAAATATCCCCCTAACATCTTCATTAGACTCTAGAAGTACATAGCACTTTGGCATAGCATGAGGTGCATTGAAAGTCATGTCTAATTCTTCACTAATATTGTATTGATGAAAAACAATTGGACGATAGTTAACAAAGAGGTATATAAGAGTAACGTTTTCTTTGTTAAGGGTGTACAAGAGAATACAATATTTCCACGTGTATGCGACATATAATTAAGCATGTTTCCAAAGGTACGAAGGCAAAGATTCCATTAAATAAATTATCTATTATTGTCATTTGAATACTATCATGAATGCCTTTTTTTTTGGGGGGCTAATTAAACATTTTTGACCTTACCATGTTATAAAAAGGAACCAAAATGAAGACAGAAACTGAAGGAGTACTTCTACGATTCTAACATATTACAGCAACATTATCATGTTAGTATGTGGTTTACGATATTAACAAGTAATAATAAATTGTATGATTTATAATATTTTTAAATAATAACAAGCAAAAATTATATAATTTACAGTAAGAATAAAAGTAAAAGTAAGATAAAACTATGCGATTCATGACGTTCATAAATTAGACACTTCAGTAAAAGACATTATAAATATCTACAATAATATATTTGTTATGTATATATATATATATATATCTGGTGTTGTGATATCATCCAGCAGGAAATCGTACAAGCATTTTTCTGGAACGGTACAGATTAATAGCTGCCACCAACTTTTCCGGTCACTAAACAATTTGTTTTGGTAAATTTCATCATGATTTTTTTTTCCCATCTTATCAAATGGATACAAAAATCAATAATACCAAAGAAGAAAACACAAGAAGGAGAAGAAAAAAGAAATCGTCTTCACATGCTCTTTTCACCCACAACGGAAAACCAGATGCCAATGAGACTGATCATGCAAAAAAAACAACCCCCTTTGGTTAATCGGAATTCCGAAACTGCAAGAACCAACGACGATTGATGGGTTCTGCTAATAGTCTGCGAAATGATCAGAGATTGGATGGCAAGGGGCGGTTCCATCCTCTTCCCTTTCTCCAACGTCATCGCTTTCCGCCTCCATGTGAGTGCCAGAGCTGAGGAAAGGAGGACCGGACAAAATACCTGCAGGACCAATGCATTGCTCGCTCGCGCTTGCATATGTTTGTTTCGGATGATGATGGTGTTTTTCTTGGATTCATAAATTTGAATTTGTTGTTCGTAATTGTTATGTTCTACTTGTATGTATGTATATATATCTTTGAAGATTTGTATCTAGAATTTCTTGTTATGCTCTGCTTGTAGTTGGATCTTTCTGAAGTATACTGCCGCTGCTCTCCACTGCCCGGCAAACACCCACACCATCCACATCATGATATGAACACAAGGTGCAGAACAGGAGGTTCTTAATTGCTGGCACATGTGGAGGGCTTTGGCTCCAGAGATTCTTCTGTTTTGTAGAAACGGTGGAATGATGATGAGTGAGGCGAAGGAGGGGGAGCATCTCAGACTCAGATGCTGCTGCTCCAGCTTCGTTAAAGAGTGGGAGGAAAAAAGAAGAAGAAGGCAGAGATGGAGGGAGACAACAACAGGAAGGAGAGATTTGTGATTCCCCTGTATATATATAAGGGCAGAGAAGAAAAACTTGCAGGAAACAAAAATCACCCATCATCATCATCCGTTTTTTTCAGTTCTAGAAACCTAAAACTCGAGAACCCAACTCAAATCAGATGAACATCTTACAGGAAAGAGAGAGATAGAGAGCCCAGTAGAGATCCGCAGGTGAAAACCTCAAAACTCCCATCTGAGTTGAGCCGGTCATGCTAGGGATAGAGGACCAGACGCCTGGAGCAGCGAGTGCAGGAGTACCTTCTCTTGGTCTTGAAGCAGAGCGGTAGAAAGCAGAACGTCCACCGCCTCTCCACGTCCGTTGCCATCACGATTCCTCCACAGTAAGGGCAGCTCCCTGGCGCCTGCTGGCTACCCAACACCTTCTCCTCGTCGTCACATATGCACACCAAGCACATCTTCCTCTTCGTCTTCTTCTTCAAAGAGTTACCTGTGGCAGTAACGGCGGGCGGAATACAGATGCGCGAAGGAGAGATCGGCTGTTCTGGTGGTGGGTGGTGGTGACTGGCATTTATAGAGGAGGAGCATGCGAAGAAAATGGAAGAGAAGTGGGGAAAAGGAAGGAAGAGCACCGCCAAGCTGGCACGTGACGGCCGCGGTAGTCCGGCATGGCGGAATCGTAACGTCTACCACGTACACCGTGCCGTTTGTTTGGTGGCCGAAGGAACGACGAGAGACGCCGCCCCCTTTTTGACCTTCACCAAAATCGTCAAACACATCCAACAGGTATTTTAATTTCAAGTTAATAAAGAAAGGCCACTTCTACTAGTCTTGGAGAATCCTGTATTGCAAACAGAATATTCCCAAGTCCCATTAATGATACTCATTTCAATGTACATCTCCCTCTTTTTATATATTATCGGTAACGAAGCTATTCATTCAATAATAGTCATCGAATTGTATTGTCCTATCACACGAGGTAGAAAGGAAAAAAATATATATATCTGGAAGAAAATTCAAAAGAAACCAAGAATAAACACAACCAACCTTGTAGTTATTTACATGAGAAGTCTTGTTTGAAACTCAAACAAATACGTCACCGTCATTAGAATATTCAAAAGAAACGGGAGAACAAACAATGCTGTAACGAAAAACTCAAAACATCCACGGTCTTTCGTTCATCACATCATACGAAGCTTCCAGGAACCAAAATCGAAAAGAGCGTATGATTTGGATTGTTACCGTGTTGCTAACCTTTGAAACGATTTCTTCGTCGGTAAGTAGGTTGGGAAAATACGACCGACAGAGTGCAAGTTTAGATAATAAACGCGTAATCTCTAGACTGTTGTTCATTTATATGAGGAAATTTTCCACTGACGAGAATTCATACAGCAATATGGAATCAGGAATATATGAAATGAGTAATGGAAATTGAAAGAGATTACAAATTGGTGAAGAATCTTTTATTTGTACGTTCTGTAAAGCTCCCCAGCAGGCTGAAGGGCAGTTGCTTGAGGTTCATGGCCAGATTAAAAGGTTTTCCTTGCTAATCATGTCTCCTACGAGCACAAACAATTCTGTTCTCAGTTAGTTGCCATCCAATTGGAAATTCAAGTCAAACACATTTAAGTGGGGTTCCCTCTCTTACTTTACTATACCTGGATCTTTGAAGGCAGGGAAGGAAACAGATGAGGTACTCTAAAAAATCACGTTATTAAAACTTTGTTATTCTGCCAATCATGGCGTCAAGGAGGTCCTGTTGGGTTGTGGGCCTCAATGTCCACATGTCGTATACCAGGGACAATATTTTGGATCTCTCTCTCTAGCCTATCCACCTCACTGCCCAACGCTTCAACAAGCTCCTCGCCTATAATTTGAAGAGAAATGTTTGATACATGACCTTGAAGGTACCAAAAAGGAATTTAAATAATTGATTATGAAAAATGAGCAGAGGCTTTTATTGTATTTACCATAGCTTCCCATGACCTTGAGCAATGCATCATCACACTCACCATCAGCTGCGTCACGAAACTGTAAACAAGAAAAGCATCATGGTTCGTGGTTTTACATGAAAGAAAACAAATATTTTAGTGAACAATGTAGAGATAAGATTTTATCTACTACGATTGTTCTGTACTTTTTGGCTCACCACCAACCACTAGTTAAGTTATATAACGTTCTTCATAAAAAATTCTTTCTTGGAAGAAAAGTTTTTACAACATTATCTAAGAATGGTATTTCCTTGACAGAAAAACAAACCTGATACATGAGATTCTCATCAATCAATATAAAATTTGCGAATGATTCATTAATATACAGTTTTATCACCAAAATGGATTGCAACAAGGCACTCCCTCCAAAAATATATTTTTAACCATCTAACAATATTTCCATAAAAAAATATGAAATTAAAATAAAAAAGTTTCTAAAGAATAAATAATTAAAGCGGGGAGGGAGCAAGAGACCAGCATATACTCCAGTAAGTTTGCCATATGAGAGCAATTTGAGTATTTGACATAATATTTTTTGCTTAAAATATTGCTAGTAATTTACAGGAAGTGATTTACAGAAGCCATTTAAGAGATAAGCCGAGTGGATATCATCTTTCACATCAATCCTACTCAAGTAGCACGGGAAATAGTTTTCTGATAAGCATAATTTTAACTATCAATTTGAAACGATCAATAGAAATTTCACATTTAACAAGAAGACAACATATAGCACCTTGAAAACATATTCTCGATGACAAAAACTAACCTTTTTAGCCCATACATCATGGCCAGTCCTCTTCAAATAGTTTTGCACCACTACTACACCGTTGAAATCTAGCCAATTCAAGCCATATATATATATATTCAGCATTTGGGTTTTTGAATTGAGATCTTTACAGCTTTCACAAAATATTTATGTAACACAAGTCCGGCCATTTGCATAGCATAAATGTAAAAAAGCATTTAATATTGAAAACTTAATTGTTTTTCCAATCAGCTGGCCTGCACATCATAATTACCCTTTTTTTAATCATACTTTCATTCTATTAGCTGTTTATACAACACTATGTAGCTAGAGAGCTTTTAAAAGTTGGAAAAGAAGAGATTCACTTGGAAAAGAGAAAGAAGGGTTCTAAGAGCATTATTTAGCATCAAATATTTAAATGAATTTGAATAGTCAAAGTCTTGGATGAGACTACCAATTAAAAGTACGTGTAGAATGCAAAATAGAAAGGGACAATTAAAATACCTATTTCAGCTTTGAACCTAAAAAATCCAGGACCAATCACCTCACTTTTGCAATCATATAGTGAATCCACTACCTAAAAAAGCATCATATAACTTAGGAAACAAATCCTACTATCATATGAGCAGCATCAACATAATAACACAAACTCATGTTTTTACTGGGTCAGATCTCAAAAACTCCAGCACTCTTTGCATGTCGTGATCATCAATTGCTCTACCAATTAAAGCATGGCGATTCCTTTGAATAAGAAATATGGCAACCTGTATAAACATATCCAAAATTATCACTTGTTGACAACTTGATATTATCACTTCGGGAAGATAAAAAAAAAATCCTAGTTTGAATGCCCCTTACCCTTAGTTGACTTCATATTGACAAGGAAAAATTATCTTTATTGATAGGAAGAAAATAGAATGGCCAGTAATCATGATTCAAAGTTAATGGATGATGAATAGCATACAGGTTCAACAAAAAAGATATCTCTGATACATTATTTCCGCCAAAATTTTTAATTTATAATGCTGGAAATTACTTTTAGAAAACATATTAGCAACAATCCTTTCAAAATTAGGAAATTAGGGCTAGCGGAACATGAGAACTGAGGAAGAATACATACCATCCCAAGTAAATTTCCAACTATAATAGAACCAATTGAGTCATAAATTGCATTTCCAGTAGTCCTTACTGCTACCAATGAAGCAGCAGCAATGAGGAGGCCCGTGACTGCAGCACTATCCTGGTTCAGCATAAAAGGGAAAAACATCAACAAATGTCACCCTAGAGTCTAGACATAAGAAGAATCAGAAAATGGCATCCTATAGTAAATAAATTATCAGCTAACAACTGCAAAGACCAAAAGTTTGGTAGTTAATTTCTTTTAATAATTTGACAAAAGGAAAACTACCTCTGTCATAACTGCAACAGATGTTGGATCGTGACCACGCCAGAAATAGTCCCATATTGTCATTCCTTCAGATGCAGCACCTTTCTTTACGGCATTTATGGCAACAAGAAGTGAGGCACCTAAAAATAAAAATATCAATAATGGTGAAGAATAATATATAGCTGAAATCTCAGTGCAATAGTGATGCAAGAGTTAACACAGCTAAATCTCAATGGATGCATAATTATACCTTCAATCAAAAATGATCCGCCAATTACAAAAGCAGCATAGTGCATATTTTCAGGTGGCTGCTCCAAGGATTTAAGAAACTTATAAATAGATTTAGCAGACAAATTAAGAAACAGAAATTATAAGACGTAATAAAGAACTATACATGGGCATATAATTTTTCTTTTGAAGAATATATACCTCAGAAAGCCACAAATTCTGAATACCATGTACAATCGTGGCACCTGAGCCCAAGCAAAATATACCAACAGCAGATATCAATGACCATACAAACCTTTCCTTTGAATAACCATACCTGCAAAATATGAAAAAGCAAACTCAAGATAGAAAGCAAGAAAATGCCCATTAGATGAGTACATGTTTGAGCAGGTTATACACAAAGATTTGCAATATGCTTAAGAAGTATAAAGCAACAACAGTCCATGCTTAAGATTGGTCACCAAATTCTTTTCTTCTATATATTTATTTTTATGGTTAAATCTTCAGCTAAATTACATAAATTTAAATTTTTTCTTACAATTCCTAATCAAGTAGCTTGAGTCTTCTACATAAATTTTTTCTTCTACTTCCTTTAGTTTCTTCTACATTAATTAATTCTCTTTTTTAATTGGTGCATCCTTTAGCCTTTCAGGATATAATCAAACAACTTAAGTTAATTTTCTTTTATGTTATCTTCAATTGGTATCTTATCTTCAATTGGTATAACTTCTACTCTATTTCTAATAAAATCATTTTTTAACTTCTCTTATAGTACTACTAGTCATTCATCTAAGCATTCACATATCTGCAATACTAACTTTTTGTACACGATCAAGCCTTATAACCAAGCATTTTAAACCATAAAGTATAGATAGGCAAATAGTAGTTTTATAAAATTTTCATTTTAATTTTAAGGATATTCTTTTATCACATAACACTCCAAAAGTATTTTCCATTACATCCACCCTACTTTAATTCTATGAATAAAATTTTCCATAATTTCTTTATTGCTACTTATTATAAATCTTAAGTACTTAAAAGGTGTGCAATCTCTAAATCAGAGTTTTCGAGGAAAAAGGTATACTAATGTAAGATCCCCCTATAATTCTCAAGGCAAAGACAAGGTGACCACCTGACTAAAGCAAGAAAATGATTCATGAAATTTAAATAAATAAATAACACTAAACATCTAATCATATAATGCATTGCTAAGCAACTAAAATATGCATAAAACAAAGAAATATATAATCATTGCAATGATAAGTCAAAACAAAAGATAATAAACAAGTCAAATATCACATACATTCAAGTTTCAATTGATACAATTCACTAACACATGAACATAAAATTTCAAACATAAGTTCACAAAACCTAAAGACATTCTACATGGTAGAAAATAAAACACTAACCAAAAAGTATAACATAGTATTGAAACAGAAAATAGAAAAAATATGAAAATGAAAAAACAAAAAAATACCATAGGAGAAGAAGACAGTAGCTGGACACTTAGGTTGATGCTAGAGATCATCTAGACTGCAGTGGAATGACAGCAGCAGCAGACATTACTGGACAAGAAGGTGGCAGCAGAACTGCCATGGAAGGCTGGAAGATGCATGAAGAGACGACCCTGGTTGGCTAGAAGAGAAAGATGACGAAGAAGAAAGGAAGATGTGTGTGCACTTGTGAAGTGTGCCATCAAGGGTGTTAATCCAGGTGATAAGGTAAGGTCAGGCAACCAACTTAGTACCCATGGCACCCTGATAGGCACCCAGGCATTGACCAAGTGCAATGTCTTGACAACACTGCTTTAAATAGACAGAGAAGAGAAAGCATAAGTCAAAAGACACAACCCTTTTTGGTGGCACATCTATAACCATGCACATTTAATATGGGATAAGAGCAAGAAATAAATAGAAGATTAATTTTTAACATTTCAAGGTAGTATTGATGGTAATTGAAACATGATCCCTTCATTCAAAAATAATTTTTCAATTCATTCAAAAAATTGAGACAACATCTCATATTGTTAATTAGAATAAGCAATGAATGGAGAATAATTTTACATGATATTTTGAGACAGGGTTGAACTCACGGGTGCATAGCATCAGGAGCCCGTTTTGAGCTACTCAAACCATAAGCAAGGAGTGCCTAATGGTAAAGAGAGATATTGATTAGAATAAGTGGAACTACCAATAAACACTGCTGTAGAAGTAAAACAATAGTGAATTACATGATAAAATGAATCTAGAAAATTTAAGTGTTACAATCATCATCACACAGGAAAATACAAACCTGATTTGCAAAATCTGCAATAGAATGAACCATCTCAGCTAACATAACATGGCTAGAAGTAACAACCCAAACTCCAAATTTCAACGAGAAAACAAGGAAATTGCACCATAAGGCAGTGGTAACGGCTCGCTGGCTGAAGACAGCATTAGGAGTAAGTTTACTGCTTTCATATAAAGTATAATGACTGATAAACATGTCGATCTGGCAACAAGTATTTGTAGATGTAAAGAAATACTACTCTATGTGACCATGGCAGAAATGCTCCTCGGAGGCTAAGGCCGAGCATAAAATAAGAATGGCATGGAAGTTCTTATAGAAAAACACAAGGAAAAATCTATAGCAGCAAATAATAAATTGGGAATAACAATTTAACCAGCATAAAAAAGTCCCAATGCATAGTCGCATGAGGATAACGCAGGTGACTTTCAAGTTTTGA
Organism: Cymodocea nodosa; assembly: GCA_036874045.1. Classification (NCBI taxonomy): domain Eukaryota; kingdom Viridiplantae; phylum Streptophyta; class Magnoliopsida; order Alismatales; family Cymodoceaceae; genus Cymodocea; species Cymodocea nodosa. The sequence continues at coordinate 18,008,135 of CM072339.1, read as the reverse complement.
ACAGTTATGATGCAGATGATGTTTGCTTCGAATAGTTAAATTGCTTCCGACATGGAACATTCTCAACTCGAGCGTGTTATCAGAAGCTGTACAGCCGAAAAATATTTTACCATTACAAAGGAAAAAGGTAGTAAATCCGTCACTTAACCACCAAAGAAAAGGAGCAGTTGATGGAAAAACCGATCAAATACCTTGTGTCGTCGAACTCCGTCTTCTTTTGTATTTTAGCAACCCTAAGAGAATAATCTGCAGCATCCACAGAAAAGGACAACCAGAGTCACCAACACACTCGTACACGGACGGCGAAAACCTAAACCACAACAAACACCTACTCCGAATGAAGGATGTCAAGGCCGGGGAGTACGGACTTTGCCTTATCTCCGCGAGATCCGCACCTTTCCTGGACAAAGAAGACAATCCACGACTCCCTGTGAAGCAAGAAGCGGGAGACGGAGGCCGCTCCTGCACTGTCGCCGGAAGGGAATCTTCCTTGCGGGAATCATCGGAGGCGAGGAAGTAGCGGACGCGAAAAGGAGAGGAAAAGGAGGAGCAGGAGAAAGCGGAAGACGAAGAGAAGGTGGAGAGGAAGACGAAGGACGGGCGGAAGCGGGGGATTAAGGAGGAGGCGAGCATCAGGATGGGCTGACGAGGGTCTCCCCTCGGCCAGGACGCAGCGGAGGTGGATTATCAAAATGGGGACGTCTCATGGTTCGGGTGGTGGCGCCGCCACTGGTGGTGGTGGCCGGAGGGAAGCATGATGTCGTAGCGGTGGGAGAGAAGATTGTGTCGTCCGTAGTGTGTAATATTAGTTTGTTCTTTTTTTTTTAGTACTCGTGGATTTTTGTATTCTCGAATTAATTATCTTATTTTTTATATTTTGCAAATATTCTTTTTTTTATAAACTAGCAGAAGTGCTTTACTAAACATAGATAAGTTAAATAATGAAGCACACGATTGACTGACACGAGAAAATTGATAAAAATAGAATGGATAAATTTAAATGAAGAATATACTCTAACATGGCCACCTTTTATGTCATTTTTTTAATTTTTTCTCTCTCTCTCCTCTTTTTTTTAGCTTAACCTTGAATTTATTCTTCTCCTTTGAAACCATGTGTATAACGATATCCTACGCCAAGATACATGAAGTCCATAAGGTGGCAAAGACGCAAGCAATGGCAAACACAAGGGGATATATTCAAAGAAGATCAGTGCAGAAAGCATCCTGGCAAGGTGGTAGAGGTTGGAAGACCAGGGAAAAATCAAGACCCAGTTTTAGAAACAACTCCCCAGAAAACAAAACAGCAAAGGAGTATAATATACCCAGTTAAGGTCTTTGTTTCATGAAGACTTGGAGCTCATTTTCTCTCGTTCGTCTACCTCCTTGAATGTATTTGGGATGAAGGGAGTATAACATGGGGGTCTTTCATTTCGTTTTGCATTATCAGTTAGCATTGCATCTATGTAAATCAAAGAAATTCTCCTTGGGTTGGTATTGCAGATTTTATTTCATGTTTAATCTTATCCAACTTTTTTTTACGTTGTCCCACTAGATAAGAGAAGGGTGACTGTTGTATGAGCCCTAAAAACACACCTCCCACAAGCATCCTAAGGGGCCAACATCCAAGAATGGGACATCTTTTGTCCATACCATCCAAAGGTGAGCAGCTCCCATCCTTCTACTTCCCTTTTTCCTTAGGGGGGGTTTGTGTCTAACGGAATTCAGCTGACGGAAAGGAAAATTATTGAATTCCGTCAGAATACTGTTAGTGTGCATTACACTTGACGGAAAGGAAAGTTGGATTTTACCGTTATATAGAATCCAAAAATTTCCTTTACCGTCAGAAAATTTCTGATCTCCCCCATTCAGAAAATTTTTCTCCCTCTCTCGTGCCTGACGGAATTCGTAAGACTGATAAGGAAGATTTACTTGAGTACCTGTTAGATGAGTTGGAAGAGTTAAATATTATTGATGACATACAACCGATGGAAGATATACATATAGAAAGCAATGCCCAGGTTCGAATGACTCAAGAACAAAGAAAAGAAATGGCAGATAAGATGCAAGAAGATATGATGATGGCAATGTGGGATGGAAGAACTAGATGATATTATTTCGTATTGTAATATTTCAATTAAGATGTATTTGTATTTTTCGAATATTAGTTGTAATAAACTTTTGTCAGAATTTCCATCAGAATTTTCTGTCCTGTACTAAACCCCTCTCAGAATTTTCCTTTTCCTTTCCGTTACAAATTTTCCATTTACTTTCCGTCAGAATTTTCCTTTTTCTTTCCGTCAGAATTTTCCGTCATGCACTAACACGCCCTTAGTCTCCCTTTTCTTGTCCAGTTTAAATCTTACTTTGGAAGGGTGGCAAAGTTACCCTATTGGACTTTGAGGTGTCATAGAGTTTTGCATTCTTGACCTATATTTTCCATTTCTTGAAAGGAATAAATGTATAATTTGAAATTTATATGATTGTAATAATTAATAAATTATGTAATTTTTTGATAAGATAAATATTGTAATTTTGAAGTTGTTTGTGCAAAATTAAATATATAGCATTTTCTTTATTTTTAAAACTTTGTAATTAAAAATTAAGAAAATATAATAATAATAATGCTAAAACTTTCATGATGTCACCACCTAGAAATGTAACATTTTATTTTAAAAATTTGAAAATAATTTTATAATTAGGTAATCGATGCTACAATCTGTTGTATGTTAAAATTTCAACTTAATTTAAACCACATTCATAAAGATTTTCCTTTAAAGAAAAATGGTTGAAATTTGATAGAAGAGTGTTGAATTGTAAGATCTTTAGATCAACATTCAATATTTATTTAATTTAAGTGAAAAATTTTAACATGAATTTACTATCATTAAATAATAACATTTGTATAGTTATTTTCACCTTTCCATGTATTTAAAAGAACAATTTTAAGATAGCACTAGTTTCACCATCAAGAATTCCAAGTCCAACAATAATAAAAAAATTTAAAAAAAAATGTATACATGCTGGACCCAAACCTGGCCTGTTCCAAGGGTGGGCCATCCAAGCCGGTCCAGTCCAACGATCTAACGGGCCAGGCCAGCCTCCCCGTTTTACGTGTCCGGTCATTCACGGTTTCCTTTGCCTTCATGGAATTTTGCTTTCTGCAACAATTTTTTATTTGACGCTTTGAAGTCCAACCCTTTGTCCTCTATTTAAGAAAAGCTCATGACTGAATCACATTTGAAGCATTCGATGAATTTTACAAATAATATATATCCACCCTACGATACACATGGATCCCTTTTTTTTCTTTATAATTTCCATATAAACATGAAACATTGAAAAGCATGATAGTGAATGATGTGTAAGCGCTCTCCACCAAAACAAACGACACAGGAGGACAAAAGGGTATAAACCACAATTCGGATGAACATAAGAATGTTTAGAGATTCCATGATGGTAGTAAGCATGCTCCATCATTCAAACATTATCTGTGTGTGCATCTAGAAAATAATAATAAAAAATATTAAAAAGTTTTAAAAGGGATGAAAAAAAAGTTACAAAAAATTGTTAAAAAATATAGTATCTGTGCAGTAACAATGACAGAAATATTTAAAAAGTAACATAAAATGAAAAAATAATAAAATATAAATAAATAACATAAAAATATTTTTAAACAAACATCTAAAATTTATGAAAAAATTAAAAATATTTTCATTCTTTATACATTACAAGGTTAATATAAATTTAACATATTGTAAAAATTTATTATTATTATAATTATTCATTAATTATTATTATTATTTCATCTTTTTTTTAACATATAAATTTAACAAATTACATTTCCTTTTATTCTTTTCCTCTTTTTCCTTTTTTTTCCTCATTTTCTGTCACTTTCAGATTTTTCAATTCAAAAAAGTGAACGACTCTACTTCCTCTTATCAAACTTTTTCTAAAAAATAATAATAAAAAATAACAGATACTTTTCGTCCAACACAAATACATTATATTTTTTCATTACTTTCTCTCACTTTTCCTTCCACTACTTTTTCTCACTTTCCCTCCTACATAAATCCTTTCTTAGGTTGTTGATGCATTTATTAAGATGACATGAAACAGGAACTAACCTTTTCATACAAGTGAGATAGTAAGCACAAATTCACCTAGAACAAGTTCTCCTAATGGTTACAAAACAGCAAAGAATAACACCCATATGTATTCTAAGCTGACAAAATATAAACATTCCGAGAAAAATAAAATAGCCTGAACCCACTTCAAAAAAAAACTTGAATGCCGGAACTGTGAATTGCATGACGCTGCTTTTCCGAATACCCACTTCAAAAAAAGGTTTTCCCCAAGCACATATCATGAAATAGTGGACACCGCTTTTCCCTTCCCCTGCGTGTCAGCTAGACCAAGAACATCAATTTAAGAAGCTAATGCTAATCACCATCTCAAAGCTTTTAGCCACAAAACAGCAATTCTCCCTTTGAGAATAATAGCCAGATGATTTCTTTCAGCATGAAAGCAGCATAAATTTTCATGAGATGCAAATATGGTAATGCTTTCCATGGAACTATTGGCAGAGTGACGCGAATTGCAGTCTCAAACATAAACCAAATCCAAATGTGGATCGAGACATATACTAGTAAAATAGCAGCACCACCCAAAGACTCAAAGGTTGGAATTCTCAATTCTTAAACTAATAATCACCTTGATGACCAGGCTTGTCCTCCCAAAGGATTTGATCATCTATCATAGTCAAAAGCTGATCATCAAGACGCTTCCAAGTTCTGATCCTGCCTACTCCTGACCATGAGTTCTGCCCTTTTCGAAGTTCAGATAGTATCACCCTTGCCCTCCTGGGCCAACCGTTTCTTCCATATCCATGGTATCCAAAACCCCCCCCATAACAAAACCATATGCCATCTATGTTACCACAGAAATCATTACTATGATCATGACCAATGAACACAGCTTTTACATCTCCCATATTGACAAGAGTCCTTAGTACTCCAGAATTAACAGATGAACAGGCAACCCCTTCCTGAAACTGGCCTATAAATTGTTTGGACCATAGTTGACGAATCTCTGGAATTGGGATATGGAAGAATGTCATTGCTGGGGCGGTATGTGCGTCCTGCTAGTTAAAAATGGTTAGATTTCTTAAGAACAAGCAACAAATGTTGAAAAGAAAAATGTCAGCACCAATCTATGAATAAAAAGTTTATAAATTGGTTGTAGCCAATTTGATTGATTCTCATTGCATCCATGGAAAAAAAGGCTGAAATAAAATAGATGAGATTTTCAATATAACTAACCAACCTCATGTTAATTATCCCAAAAATGTATATTCTTATGCTGATATTCAATAGTATAGGATGATTACATATTTTGCTTCATGTCAGGTAGGTATTAAACTGTGTAAACAATTTGTCCACACTACACCATAGACCGTGGAATCAAAGTGAATTTGATGGTAGTTTTAGTGATCTGTTTTAGCCCATTATTCCTGTGGTTGTGTGGAAAGATGCAAATGGATGGATGCCGTAAAGATGAGCTTAGGTATAATTTGAAAATGATTTTGAATAAAATTTTGCAAAATCATGATTTTGCACCCATTTCAAGGTAATGAAAATTATAAAATTTTGAATCATTATACAAAATCTGTTCAGAATTAGATCATAAAGTAAAAAGGTAGATTTGCGATACCAATTTGTAAAAGTAACATGGGAAGTTTATCAAAGCAAATAGACAAAAATGGAAGAAAAATATTCAAAAGCACAATGCAATGCAATGTAATGTAATATATGTTGTAGGACATTTTGGGAAAGCAAAAAAACAAAATCACTTCTTTTACATATGCTCTCGATGATATAAGTAGCACACGATCATAAGCACATGACAAAGAAGATAATTTCAATAACTTTATGGATTTGATGTAGTTTACTAGAATTTATAATGATGAAAAAAATTCAAGCATCTCTCTATATTTATCTGAGATTTCCCAATGAAAATTTGAACTTTTAATGATTAAAAGCAAGTAATAGTAATTTTAGAGTCAGCTGTAATTTTCTCACCATTTAAAAAATCAGAAAAATAAATTAAAAGCATCACAGATTTTCTTGTAATTTTCAAATAATTGATTGTTTGGAAAGTAACCTTGTTATATCTTGGGTTTCTATAGGATTTGTACCATTTATAGTCAACCAGATAAATATAAGAATGTTTTCCATCCATAAAATATTTGTATCCATACTCATTCAAACTGAAAAACATCTGTAACTCCTGATGGGAGAATATGATATTCGTATTCTTAAGGATTTTTATCGATTGTCATATTCATTTGCACCCTTATTACATATTCTTGCATATAAAAAAGGTTCAGAGAAAAGAAACTAATTTGACATGAATACTACTACATAGACTTGTCAAATAATAGCAATCAATGCTCGACATTAATAGAGATTTTCTTTTCACAGGTGGACTTAGCACGATGATTAGATTTCTTCTTATGACCTAAAAGTTCATGAGCTTCAATCTTTGAAAGTAGCTTTTTCACTAATGAAGGTTAAGTGTTGGAAAGTTAGATTTTAATCCGCAAGTACATGACGTTGTTGTAATTAATTGGTAAATACAGATAGCGTCTAGAAAGAATTAAGAGAACACCAAAAATATTTGAAAATTAGATAATCACGCAAGACACTGTTAAAATCAATCAAACATGCAAACAAACCAGTGAATTATTACGATATGCCAACCGTAAGTTGAGACACAAAGTTATTTTCTTCTTCTTCCAACTTATTTTGTTTGTTTAACAGTAAAGCTTTCATACAAAATGTACTTAATAATTAGTAACTGAACTAAAATAATCATGAAAATGTTAATACAAACTACAGGCTTAAAGAACAGTAAACTCAAATCAGACGTAAACACTTGCAACTACAATGAAAATGAACGATATTAATTAAACAAGTTTGAAATATAATTTAATGTTGAATATATGACTTGAATTAGTGTAAAGGTATTTTGGTCATTTGACTAATTGTATTGTCCATACTATTTAAGCATGGACCTAGGGCACCTATAAGGGTTGCTGATTCCTTTTGTACTCTATTTGAATAAGGAAGCCATATCCCTCTCCATCCGTAGACGTACTCAAGTTGGGGAACCACGTAAATCTCAGTTTTGTGTGATTAGTTCCTATCGTTTCTCTTCTTCTCACGTACAACAATTGGTATCAGAGCTAGGGTTTCTTTGGAAGAGAGATTTATTTTCTTTTTGAGAGAAAATCAGCCGGAAGAATTGCAACCGCCGACCGCGTGCTTGAACATACACGCATCTGCTCACGAAAGCTTCTTGGTCACCCGTCCACGCGTTCGTCCTCAGCATCTGTCCACGTGAGATTGTCTACGCGTGCACGTCTACACGTTTGCCTACGCGCATACGTCCGCGCATCTATCTGCGTGCGTTCGTCTGCCTCCGCCAGCACCCGTGCGACTACGTCTGCCTCCGCCAGTGCCCGCACGATTGTGTTCGCCTCCGACAGCACCCGCGCGACTGCATCTGCCTCCGATAGCACCCACACGACTACATCTGCCTCTGACAGCACCCGTGCGACTGCGTCTGCCTCTGACAGCACCCGCGCAACTGCATCTGCCTCCGACAGTGCCCGCACAACTGCATCTACCTCCGCCAGCGCCTGCGCAACTTCTGTTTAAGCCCATGCAACTGCCGCTTGCTTCTCTGTTGCTCGCACGTCTGCTCGCCTGCCATCTGCAAGACTGCCAACGTGCGTCTGTCCTCTTCGTGAGTTGTCCACAGTGGTATCTTCAGTCCAACGCACAATACTGTGCGTACAAGTCAGTACACAAGGTTGGCCTCTCTTTTTTTTGAGGTCTTTTTGAAGATAAACAGTGATTTTTGCATAGAAATTTACACCTTTTGTGATGTCAACACCGACTTTGAAAGTGGATAAGTTTAATGGCAAAAACAGTTTCAGCCTTTGGCAAATAAAAATGAGGGTTTTGTTGAAGCAACAGGGTATTTGGACACCTTTAAACAAGGAGTCGACTATGGATAAAAAATCTGTGGAATATGAACAACAAGAAGAAAAAGCTCACTCCACTATTTTATTATGTCTATCAAATGAGGTCATTATTGAAGTTGCTGATGAGACCACAGCTTTTAGGTTGTGGAACAAGTTGGAAACTCTGTACATGACAAAATCCCTTACTAATAAATTATTACTTAAGCAGAGGTTGTTCTCTTTAAAAATGAAGGAAGGTATACCGTTGAAGCAACATTTGGATCAGTTAAACACTATTCTTATGGAACTACGCAACATTGGTGTGACTGTTGAAGATGAGGATGCTGCTCTCATTTTACTAGTTTCACTTCCATTGTCATTTGAAAATTTTGTGCAGTCCTTTGTAGTTGGCAGAGACACTATCACATTAGAGGAAGTGAGGTCCAGTCTTCATTCAAGAGAACTCAGGTACATGGTTACACATGGGAGTAATGATGCAAGTGCATCTGGTTTATCCGTACATCAGGGAGATAGTAGGGGACATCAACAGAAACAAAACAGCAATAACAGGTATAGAGGAAGGAGTAAATCTAGAGGCAAGTACTCTAAAGATACTTGCAATTATTGCAAAGAAAAGGGACATTGGAAGATAAATTGTCCTAAATTGAAATCCAAAGGGAGTGTGTCAGTAGCTGAAAAAGAAGATTCAACGTCTGAAGGTGATTTTTCTTTGACTGTTTGTTGTAGTGCATATATAGATCAACATTGAATCTTAGACTCTGGAGCATCTCATCATATGACTCCCAATAGGGAGTATTTTTATACTTATCAGACTGTTGATGGAGGACAAGTTAGATTAGCCAATGATGATGTTTGTCTAAGAGCTGGCATTGGTACAATTAGATTCAAGAAGCATGATGGCACGGAGAGAATCCTTGAAGATGTATGGCATGTGCCCAAGCTGGGAAAAAGCTCGATATCCTTGATGACACTTGATTCCAAGGGTTTCAAGTATTCAGGAGGAGGAGGTAAACTGTTAGTCTCAAAAGGTTCATTGGTAGTGATGAAAGGAGTAAAAAATGGGCCTCTATACATTCTGCAAGGTTCTCCAATTGTAAGAGATGCTGCTGCAGCTATGAGTGATCAGCAAACCACTTCTGCAATTTGGTACTCAAGAATGGGTCATCTAGGGCAGAAAGGAATGTAGAAACTCAGCAGTTTGGGAAGACTTAATGGGCACAAATTCATTGATGTAGAATTATACAAACATTGCATCTATGGAAAGCAAAAACGTGTGCAGTTTGGAACAGCAGAGCATACCACTAAAGAGACATTAGATTATGTCCACGCAGATTGTTGAGGACCTTCTCAACAACCCTCTTTAACAGGTTCCAAATATTTCTTTTCTATAGTGGATGACTATTCACGTATGACATGGGTTTTCATTTTTAAAACATAAAAGTGAGGCTTTCAAGAGCTTTAAGCAATGGAAGACTCAAGTTGAAAACCAAGTTGGGAGGAAGGTGAAATATTTGAGAACTGACAATGATTTGGAATTTTGCTTTCATGAGTTTGACAACTTTGGTAAAGAAGTTGGTATCACAAGACACTACACAGTAAGAGGCACTCCATAACAAAATGGAGTAGCAGAACGTCTGAACCGCACATTGTTGGAAAAAGCAAGGTGCATGCTTTCTCATGCCGGTTTAGAGAAGAAATTTTGGACTGAGGCTGTGAACACAGCATCTTATCTTGTCAACAAATCTCCCTCCAGTGGTATAGGTGACAAGATACCTTATGAAGTGTGGATGAATAGGGCTGTAAATTACTCCAAATTGAAGATTTTTGGTTGTACAGCATACTATCATGTAGATAATGGCAAGTTAGAACCACGTGCCAGAAAGGGCATTTTTGTTGGATATGACATTGGAGTCAAAGGTTACAGAATCTTTGACAGTGAGACAAGAAAAGTAATTCACAGTCGTGATGTTACTTTTGATGAGGCCATTTTGATGCAAAATGGAGAGTTGCCAATAGTGTCAGAAGAATCCAACACTCCTGAACAGATGGAGTTTGACTTATCACATCAGATTGTCCCGGAACAAAAAGTTTCAGATAAAGACCAGCATTTGGACTCAGATGAAAATGCAGATCAACCTGAAGAAGAATCACAAGAAAGATGTGTTGCTAGAGACAGACCTAGAAGGGTTTCTCAATGATCACAGAAGTATGGTTTTAGCAATATGATTGTTTTTGCCTTGCAGGCTGCAAGTGAGTTGGAGGAAGCTATTGATCCCCCAACATATGATGCTGCTATGAAGGATTCAGATGCTACTCATTGGATGGAAGCTATGCAAGAGGAGCTTCAGTCCCTTCAGAAAAATCAGATATGGAATTTAGTGAAGCGCTCAAAAGATAAGAATGTTGTTAATTGCAAGTGGGTGTTTAAAAGAAAAGTTGGAACACAAGGCAATTTTGGGACACAATTCAAGGCAAGACTAGTGGCAAAAGACTATTCTTAGTAGAAAGGCATTGATTACAATGAAGTATTTGCACCAGTCGTCAGACACACATCTATTAGAGTTCTTTTAGCCATTGTTGCAACAAAGAACTTAGAACTTGAACAACTTGACGTGAAAACAGCTTTTCTACATGGTGATTTAAAAGAAGAAATATGGATGGAACAACCAATTGATTTTGCAAAGAAAGGGAGATTAGATTTGGTTTGCAAGCTTAAGAAGTCCTTGTATGGATTTAAGCAATCTTCAAGACAATGGTATAAAAGATTTGATTCTTTTATTACCAAAGTTGATTTTCTACGCAGCTCTTTTGACTCATGTGTGTATATCAAACACTTGAATCATGACACACATGTATACTTGCTCTTGTATGTTGATGATATCTTAATAGCATCCAAAGATATCAATGTTATACAGGATTTGAAGAATACCTTGAAGTCTGAATTTGCAATGAAAGACTTAGGAGCTGCAGGTAAGATCCTAGGGATGGAGATACATCGTGATAGAAGTGCTAGAAAGCTGTTTCTCCATCAGCACAGCTATGTACAGAAGATCTTGAATAGATTTGAAATGGCTTCTAGTAAAGCTATTGGAACACCTTATGACAGGAATCTCCGATTATCTTCAGCTATGACACCTCAAACACAATCAGAAAAGAAATACATGCAGCGCGTTCCTTACTCCTAGGCTGTTGGGAGCTTGATGTATGTAATGGTATGTACTCGACCAAATTTGGCCTATCCTCTTAGTGTGGTAAGCATATTTATGTCAAATCCAGGGAAGATCCATTGGCAGGCTTTAAAGAGGATTTTCAGATACTTGAAAGGAATTCCAGATGTTGGACTGATATATGGTGTTAAACAAAGCTGCAATATGGCAGGATATTCAGATTCAGACTTTGCTGGAGATGTTGATCAGAGAAGATTTTTAACAGGATATTTTTTTACAGTAGCAGGTTCAGTTGTCAGTTGGAAATCTACACTTCAGCCTACGGTTTCGCTCTCCACTACCGAGGCTGAGTACATGGCAATGACTGAAGCTGCAAAGAAAGGAATCTGGCTAAAAGGGCTACTAGGAGACTTTGGATTACAAGTTGACAGAGCTGATATCTTCTGCGACAATCTCAGTGCTATTTGTTTGGCAAAAGACAATGTGTTTCATGATCGTACAAAACACATTGATGTCAGATATCACTTTCTTAGAAGTGAAGACAGAATAATGATTTTGAAAATCAACACCAAAGACAATCCAGCTGATATGTTCACAAAAGGGGTGATTGAGAGTAAGTTCAAGCATTGTCTTAACTTGCTCAACATATATGGATGCTGCTGACCCTTCGTGGGTCATTGTGATGGAGAGTTTTGCTCAAGGTGGAGATATAATTCAAGTCAAGGTGGAGATTGTTGAATATATGACTTGAATTAGTGTAAGGGTATTTTGGTCATTTGACCAATTGTATTGTCCATACTATTTAAGCATGGACCTAGGGCACCCATGAGGGTTGCTGATTCCTTTTGTACTCCATTTGAATAAGGAAACCATATCTCTCTCCATCCGTGGACGTATCTAAGTTGGGGAACCACGTAAATCTCAGTTTTATGTGATTAGTTCCTATCGTTTCTCTTCTTCTCACGCACAACATTTAACAACTAGAAAGGAACCACACAAACATCAATCTCCTCTTCTCACAACCTCCTCTCACTCAAATGTCACCCATAAGATAGAAAAGAAGAATTGTTGCACGTGTTTCCCACCAACACAAGAGGACAACGCAAGATTGTCACAAACAGATGAATGCCAATGCAAGACGAACGAACAAATGAAGTAACTGCCACATCTTGGCTTCCTCAAGGTGTGTGATGATCCACCTTATAGATGTGGGTGATGGAAAATGACTAAATTGCCCTCCATCCCTAACTACAATTATATATAATAACATTTGTGCTATTTTTAACTTATCAAAATATATTTCTAAATTCATAATTCTCATGCTCTTCAACCAAAATTTCTATGTATGAGGTAGATCGCACAAATGCTTACAGTATTTGAACTTTCAACACACTTTTCCCACTTCAGCCCTATATAAAAATTTTCACCTAAACCTACGTAAATAAGCCAAAATACCATCTGTAAAGCATTAATGTGGCATAATAAACATTGATAAAAATGTACAAAAATATCATTAACACTAAGGGTACACACTAATGGGCCCTCTTTGGACCCCCACACCACGGGAATCTTGTGCAGGTTTTCTTTTCCTATGAACTGTTTTTAGACACTGAGAACTGTAGAAAGAAATGACATAGTGGAAGGGATAGTTGTTTTTCATTAACATAACATAAGACCTCTCATATAGAGACTACAAAATGGATACAAATGAGACTCTAACAATGTAGGACTAAATTCACTATACATAGCACTACTAACTTTAACACTCCCCTAGAAGTTGAAACATCCAACTTGATCTAGACTCATACAAGTAAAATTAGAATAAAATAAAAAAAGAGATACAAGAAGATACATAATGGAGAAATAGCAAGAGAACTGGTCAAACTTTAGTTGACTTTACAAGAAAACTTGCATACATACACACATTATCAATCATCCAAGAAAGATGTGAATTATTAATCTTTAAGATATCCACAAATCCTAAATAGTGTGGATTGTTAATCTTTGAGGTATCCACAAAATCCCAAAAAATGTGAATTGTTAATTTTTGAGGTATCCACAAAATCTTAATTAGTGTGGCGATTGATAATGAAGTATTAAAGATTTTTTTTCCATTTTTTTGTCTCCTCATTCTTTTCCTTTTTTTGATTTTTTTTTTACTTCTACCATTTTTTTTTAAAACATTGTCCCTTTTTTTTGTTCCTCTCTCTCCCTCTGTTTCCTAATAAAATTTGTTTCCTTCTTTCCTCTTTTTTTTTTCCTTTTCTTCTTCCTTGTCCTCCTCCATCTCCCCTTTTGTCATTTCAGCTATCTAGAGCTCTAATGAGTTCAAACAATGGCAATGGTGAAAGGAAGAAGCAATGGCCAGCATGGAGAGATGGTGGAGGGCAATGTGCACGCCAACGTCATGCAGAAGAGTTTTTGCAAGTGGAGACTACAGGTAGAGGAGAAGACCATTGGTAGACAACCCTAATCGTGGGCTGTAGTAGAGAGGACGATGGAAGAAGGAACCATAGACACCAATGTAAGTAGGAGAGGCCAACGGGGCATAGATCAACTCAAAAAGATGGCCACAGATGCCATACAAACTTCACAGGAGAACAATTGACATGTAAAGGAGAAAAGCCGAAGAAGTCATTACATACAAGCACGAGTGCACAAAGAGGTGTGTGTAGAGAGACTTCCAACAATAAACAATGACATTCGAGAAAGAGGAATGTATGTAGACAACACAGATAGACTACATGCAAAAGAGACTATGCAGTTAGAGGAAGAGGATGTGAATAGGTTGTTAGCAGACAATGGTGAGGAGGGAGGATGATGTCGACTAGGGTTTTCCCTCATCCTTGCTAAGAATATTTGCCTTAATGGACACTTAAACCTAACCTAAGTTCTAATATCATGTGGAAACAAATGAGATGGTGGAAGGGATAGCTGTATTCCATTAACATAACATAAAACTTCTTATATAGAGGCTACAAAGTGGATATAAATGGAACTCTAACAATGTGAAACTAAACCCACTATACATAACACTACTAACTCTAACAAGAATGTTTCTACTATGAATTGGTTTCAATATTTTCACCATATTCATGCATATCAGAGCCTGGAGAAAATCATACCTGTAAGGCATTAAGGCATCCAGGAGTTGGCCAAGGCTGTCTTGAACAACTAGGCACCACCTAATAATACCTTGGCATCTAGGTGGTATTTTTTAATAGGCATTGTGCATATGAATCTAAACTATGCCAATGATGTAAAATGTGTTAAATATGTATAATGCTACAAAATCAAATGTTAGACACTTAAATACATAAAAAATAATTATAATGTTGTAGAATGCATTGAATATATGCATAACACTGTAAATTCAGATGTTAACTGCTACATATAATGTAAATTATTAAAATATAGAAAAAAAGACATGGTGTTTGGATTTTGCTAATAAAATGCATAGCAAAATTATAATGTATTGTAAAAGAAGCTAAATATATGCAAAATAGACACCAATCGCTGTATACTATGTAATCTTATGAAAACATGAACAAGTTATGATATACATTTTTCAATAAAATACATGATAAAAAATCATATTTTTTAAATAGTTAAAATTTCAAATTTTTAATAATTAAATTATACCAAAAACCATATAAAGCTGGAGGATCTCAGGATCTGGTTTATAAAAAAAGGTAAAGCATAAAAGATGAGGCACATTGGCACCTAGGTGGGCACCTTGACAAATATAAAGAAAAAAAATTAATTTGACATGCAGGATACCATATGGACTTGTATAAAAATTGGTGAATCAATAATTTTTTTACCATAGAAAAGGTTTCATGCATAAACATTT
Source organism: Cymodocea nodosa (assembly GCA_036874045.1). NCBI lineage: Eukaryota > Viridiplantae > Streptophyta > Magnoliopsida > Alismatales > Cymodoceaceae > Cymodocea > Cymodocea nodosa. Next base: position 17,993,068 of record CM072339.1, on the reverse strand, counting down.
TCAACCAAAGAAACCAAGAAAAAGCAATCCAAGATAAACCATATTTCTAAGTACCTGAAGTTTTATAGAGGTTTCCCTAAGCCAAAGAAGTTGGGATTCTTTGATCCATCCATAAGTTCGACGCCCATTAACCAATTCACGATCTCCACTATCAAGAAAATATAGATTGAGCATGCTCTGGTTGGCCATCTCTGAACAATATGGACCATGAATTTTGATGTAATAATTTCCAAACCCATTTATGTCCACATGCCTAACATCAGATGGATTAACTTGGGATACAGAATAATCCATCAAAGACATGAATGACATTAACTCTTCACGATTCATTGTTGATTCTTGGTCATGGTTGCCTAGAATTGCCGCCCATGGAAGTTTAGATTCCATAGCTACACCAAATGCCTTAAAAAGAGACTCGGCAGAATCACTAGTGCTTGGCCCAAAGATATTATCCCCTGGTAGCAAAAACAGAATTGTGTTTATGTTAGTTCCAACTTCCTATGCAAAGAAATCACATCATAAAAGGAAATTGCATATAGTATCTCTGCCACTAATCACAATATTAGCATCAAAATGGTACAAAAAAGTCAAGGAAAGTTACCAAGGCACTTTAGCATATTAGGAAATGTTAGAAAAGTGGCAAGAAGACAAACACAACACTTGATCTTAACCAAAAGGCCGAGAAAGATATAGAGCATAACATATTTATTAAACAAATTAAGCATGTCAATCCGTCTATGGCCCAAACCCATATAATGTAAACTCAAATTCATTTATCTAGTGTATTAACAAGTTAAGTTGGCACATTTGGTTAGAAATTAGCACTCTTAGTGAGGGTAATGCAGAAGTTGATCCTCTCTTGTTGGCTCGTATTTTTATAAAATGAAATTGAGAATGAGATAATAATTATTCAGCTGGAAGAAATGTATTTTCAAAGAGAACCATAAAGGTGGGGAACTCAACCTCAAGAGATGGTAAATGGTAGGTTTAATGAAATGATGCTGTGGAGAGGGAGAAGGGTAATGGATTATTGTCTTTAGATTATCTCTATTAAGGGATTACAAGAATACATATACAGAATTGAAAAGAAACAGATTTTCATAACCTGATTACACAATCATAATGACATAACGTAAACAATATATAATGTACTTTAACACTCCCTTAAATTGGAGCATATATATTCAGCATGCCCTACATGGTACAAAGTATTCCTAAGCCTTTGGTGAATATGTGAGTCACTTACTCTGTAAATTGAGTATAGGGTGTAGAAATAACTCCATGCATCATTGTATCTCAGACATAGTGTTAGACTGACAGTTAATTTCAATTTGTTTGGTCTTCTCATGAAAAGTTGGGTTATTTGCAATAAATATGGTGACTTGATTGTGGCAATGCATGTTCATACAGATCTCAGCATCAATCCCCACCTCTATCTATATCATCTCACAAACTATTTGGGTCATAGGTCTATGTTCAACCTCAACAATAGAGCTAGATATCATATTTTACTTCTTGTTACATTCCCAAGGTTCTCTCAATGCAAAAGTCCAAAGTAAACTTTCTGGTACCATTGTCTCTTGTATAACCAGAGTTAGAAAAGACGTTAATTTTGAGGTGATTGTTTTTCCCATAGATAAGACATTTCCTAGAGGTTGCTTTGATGTAAGCAAGCACACCGATAGCTCCTTTTCAATGAACCACCTTGAGCTCATACATAAATTGGGAGAGTAAACCAACTGGAAAGGAAATATCAGATTGAGTAATTATTAAATAAATTAGTTTGCCAATTAGTCTCTTGTACTAGCCTAAATCCTCCAAGTGAATACAAGTATCATCCCAAAAATTTAGATTCTACTCTATGAGGCTACACTCAAGCTTGTAACTTAAGAGGCCTATCTCCTATAAAGTCCTTTCTTCTAATATAACTCCAAAGCATTCTTCCTTTAAGATAGTGACATCCTTTAGAATAAGCAAACTTGAAACTTAGAAAATACTTTGACCTTCCCATATAGTGATAAAGTATGCCTTTTGATATTTTTGTAGAAGCATTGTCTATCACCAATATATCATCTACATAGATTGCAAGAATGATCCATCCAATTGTAAACTATTTGTAAACTACTGATGAATCAACAATACATCTTTTAAAGCCTTCTTGCTCAAACACTTGCTAAATTTTTCAACTAGGCATATGGATTCTGTTTCAATTCATAAATAAACTTTTCAAATGGCATACTCTATCCTCCTTCTGAATAACATACTTGAAGGTTATGTGCATTCTATTCCATCAACACTTGCACTATTAGACTTATATAAAGAAATGTATTCTTTATGTCCAACTAGTGTAGCTCCCACATCTAATTATAGCAACTAGATTGAATACATTTTGGCAACTAGGGAGAATGTTTCTTCGTAATCAACCCCACAAGTTTGGCAAAAGCCACAAGAAAAAAGTGTTACCTTGTACTTATCTATTGTACCATCAGAGTTATGCTTGACACTAAATACCCATCTTGACATGATTATGTTGGTGCCTATAGGTCAAAGCACTGGTTCTCATGAAGTAAGAGTTAAGATCTCTTCATCCATTATTGCCTTTCAATGTGATATTAGTATGGTTCTTACTAGTTCCTAGGAATACATTCTTGGTAGTTCTTCAAAACAGACTTAGATGAAATGAACAAAGCACATTCTCAAAAAGAAGGCATCAAGTAATCATAAGATACAAAGTGAGAAATAAGATACATCGTGTAAATTCATTTACCCTTTTGTAAGGCAAGAGATAGATCAGATGGGTTCTACTGATTTAGCTAAATTTGCATTCATGATTGAAGATGGTTTGAGCATAGGAGTTGGTCATATTCTTCAGCACTTGAGGTATACTTATAAGGGACGCTGATTTTCTAGTTTGACAATCATGGAGTCATTTTCATCTGTTCTTGACAACTCAACAAAACTTTGGCAAAGGAACACAATCAACAAAATCATCAATGAACTAAAAGTAAGTCTAAAACTCAAAGAAGTAAAATCTGTAGACAGGAAATAATGCTTGGTGGATGGATGAAAATATCAATACTCTCGTTTTATGTGGGAATTCACAACAAAGGCATACTTAAGAGACCAAAGGACTAACTTATTAAGACCAAGAGACAAGTTTCATACAAAGGAAGCATAACCAAACACCTTAGGTGAGAGGGAGAAAAGCTCAGAACCTGGGTGAAATCCTCATAAAGGGATTTCCACCCCTAAAGTTGTACACAGCATCCTATTAATTAAGTAGGATGTAATCAGAATAACACCAAACCACAAGTACAGTAAAATCTTCATTGAATCATGATAGTGCATGCTATATCAAATATGACAACGTGGTATCCCAAATCTTTATTTCAATTCTAACATGACACTGTGGGTGATGTCTTAATCCAACCTTCTTATTATGCATTACTAAAGTGATATATAATTAGTAATGAAACAAGTAACCCCTAGATAAATTAAGTCAGGACTATAAACTTCTAATGACCTCATATATCATAGTAAAAATGATCGATTGTAGATGTAAACAATATTGTTAGTGATAGAGATAGTATATATATACCAGTATATCTACAAGCTGATATTTCGGCATGCAATTACAAGGAAGAAAAGCCTGTATGAGCTCAGCTTACCATTCATAGAGTAATAGGAAAACAGAGGAGGTTAATAAAATTTTGTAGACCTATCTTTGCTGTTCTATGTAAACTACAGAGCATACCTGGATTGATTGGCTGCATTAGGAAGAATCAAGGTTACCAGGTACCTTGAACAGATTGGAACGTGGAATGAAAACCAGCTTACCTAGTTCTACTGAATTTAGCTTTTGAGGCCTTGTATGGACAGCCACCACCTAACGTACCTCTTTTATAGGAACTACTAATTCAGATGCTGTAGACAAGAAGTTGAGGTCTTGATATCAGATACTACAGGTGTCAAGCAGAATTGGACTAAAGCTCAGAAATAGAAGGAAACAACTAGCAGATAAAGATCACTTTTGGGTGGATTTGACATGGGAGACCAACTCTATTTGAAATTACAACTATAAAGACAAGGCACAATTGTAGATAAGGAGAAAAGTAAATTAGTTGCTCGATCCCATGGCCCTTTCAAGATTGTTGCATGTATTGGGCAAGTAGCATAACGACTGCAATTCCCAGCTGGTTCACATATAGATCTAATGTTTCATGGTTAAGTAGGAAAGTTGAGCCCATGATGGCAGAGCTCCCTCAGAGTTACCAGTTGAAGTCCCTGTGGTACCAAATGTTCCCTTGTGTATTCTTGATAAATGAATAACAAGAAAGAATGATGCAGCCGTTACTGGTGTCGTAATTCCCTGGGAAGGAGAGGATGTACTATTCGCTATGTGGGAAGAATATCGGAATTTGAAAGCACATTTTCCTTGCATAAAACTTGAGGACAAGATTGCTTACAGGGGGAGGTAGTGTTACACACAAAATGTATGACAGGTAATATTGTTCAAATGTTAGTTACTCTAGTTGGAATGGGGTTTGAAAGTCTGGTTATCCAGAGCTAGTTCCAGGGTCGACATGATGGTATGGTAATAGCGTGCAGTAGTGGACATGATTTTCGTGTTGTGTTGTGGAGGGTGCTGTGCCTTGAACAACAGCAGCCGTGAAGGAGTGGTGTATTTTTCTTCTGAATTCAACACGATCTCAGATATGGCTGGCAGCAAGAGATATTATCTCAGATACGGCGCTGTCGGAGGACTCGTAACAAGCCCCTTCTATTATAGGCACATATATTAAATTTTTGACATCAACTGCACACTCTGTACAATAGTGAGATGAAACTGACATAAACTTGTAGATTGTTAGTGTTTCTTCTCCATGACAATAAAACTAAAACGTAAGGGTGGCATCTTTTAAGAAAAGAAGCACGTAATACTACTGGAATCTCAGAAGCTAAAGGCAAAGAAGAAGCTTTCATCACCTGTAAAAACAACGAGATCCGGCCTTTCGGCCCAAATCATCCTCCTGAGAAACGAGGTTGAGTTGAGATCAGAGCATCGATCAAACTCTTCGGGCAGAACGTTCTGGCACCGGGATAGGATCCCCATACCGTAGTGCAAGTCCGCCACCTGAGATGAAAACGCGCAAAATGAGTCAGTCCCCTTCCACCCGCTACACTACCCACGGACCGCGTCGGCAAAGTGAAACAAGACGAGAGAGAGAGGTGGACTGAGGTGACCTGTAGGATCTTGAAAGTCCCATCTGGGCTGAATCGAAGGGGGAGGGTGGGGAATTTCTTCACCCTGGGAGTGGCGCTGCCCAGCAAAGACGGCGGGATTAGGTGGTGGAGCAGGAGGATGGGGAGGAGACAGAGGCCGAGGAAGAGGAGGAGGTGGTGCGACGGCAGGTGATCCTCCCGCTGCTCCTGCGCCATCTCGTCTTGTGCTGAAGTGAGAAATACTTTGCAAAGCATGTGTTTGTTGGAAAATATTTTAATAATAAGTCCAGTAGTTGTCCCGGTCATTAAAATTTTTTGACCTCGGAACAATCCAATAAAAAATTTATTTAACCCCCAACTGTGGTCGTCAGTCATTTTTGAAAATACTTTGCTGTTGCCAACCATACACGTCAGTTTAGGTGGGGTTAGTATACGTCAGAATTTAATAGGTGAAAAGAAAAGTTTTTAAATTCTGATGTCATAGGCGTTAGTGAAGGATGAAATTTACAGAAAGTAACGTTAACATTTCTATCAGCATAAAAAGGTTAAAATTTCTTTCTACTGGAATCTTTCCCTGATCGAGGTTTTCAAAATCGTATTTTCCTTCGTCTCACTCGAACATAGAGAGAGAGCTCCTTGAACATCCTTTCAATCAAAGCTCTCCCTGATTGACGCCCTCGTCGAACATCTTCTTGATTTAATCATCTTCTTGAACATACATGCCAGTTTAGGTGCGGTTAGTATTTTAATTTTATTTTAACTTTTAAGCTCTGATTAATTTTGTTTTAACTTTTAAGTTTTGATTCAACCAATTTTTTTTTTAATTTTGTTTTAGTCATCAATTAGAGTCGACGTGATTAAAGTTTTTTAATTTTGTTTTAAACTTCAATTAGACTGAAGTTTTGATCAAAGTTTTCTAATTTTGTTTTAAGCTTCCATCGATCCTCAGATCGAAGTTGAAGTTTTTTATTTTTGTTATATGTTTTTTATATTTCTTTTTTAATTTTATTTGAAAATTAAAAAAAAAAAAAAAAATACAACATTAGACAACAAAATATCATTCATCAAACATAAATCATCATTCAACAACTCATTATTTATAATTCATCATCATTGATCTATCAACATATTTAAACACAAGTTATAAACATAAAGTTAAAATAATTATTTTATTTCTAAATTGAAATTAAAAATACATTGTTTTACATGAAATATTTTTACATTTAATATTTAAATTTGTAAATTCATCTGTAAAGTCATCTTAGTGTTGTTGTCTACAAACATGAGCAAACTCTTAGTATTTAATATACATTAATGTTTCTAAAATATCATCTTTTAATCTTACTATTCTATCGTCTAATATATTTCTATTAATACTAAATGTCTATTCATATGTTACATAAGAAATTAGAATTATTAGTAAGTCTCTAATCATTAATGATAAAATAGGAAATATATATTTTTATGTTTTTCATCAATTTATTATATCAAAATCTAGAAAATTAGCATTATTTCTTATTAAATAGTTATGATTAGTATTATTAAAATTAATTAATTCTTATCTATTTGTTACGCTAAAGTCACTACAATCATCAACAAATATATAATAATCAAATGTTGTTGTTGATTATGATAGTTGTAAAAAATAAAGTGTACTTTGTGTTTATCATTGTGTTATATATTTTGTAACATACATATCAAATATATTATTTAAACTTTTTTTTACATTTTCAATTATTACATTAAGTTTTATTTAAATAATTTTGTATTGCACGTATTACTTTTTTAACAACTTTTATTTTAATCTTAAGATTTAAACAAACACTTAATGTATATAAGAGATGTATCTTATTCCAATATTTTTTTAAAATTTCTTTCATTTTTAAAACTATAGGTGTAAAAAATAGATAATTACCATAATTATTAAAAACTCTTACAATATTATATAAATGATGGATTACATAAACAAATGTAGAATAATATATTCTTGATAAATATTTTGTTACATTATAAAATGATTTTAAAAATTTAATAAAATAATTAACTATTGTAAAATCATTTTCATCTATTGTACTATCATCTATTTTACTATTATAATAAGTTCTTATAGTTTCTTTATAAGGTAAACAATTATTTAACATTAAATATAATGAATTCCACTTATAAGAGATGTATATTGTAAATATATTATGTGATAATTCAAATGAATCACATACATGATTAAATTATTATTGTTGTTTATCACTAGATAAAATGTAAGCTAATGTAATTCTAATATTTTCTAAAAAATGTTTTAATTTTTCAACAACTACTTGAACTATAAGATTAATTATGTAACATATATATCTTTAGTGAAATAAATTAAAATCATTTGACAAGTTAATCTAATTTTAAACATAAGAATAGTTGCATTATTATTAAATTTAATACTACCTACTTTTTCTTTAATTTCATAAAATTGTATATTAATATGATATATGCTATATATTATGTCATGCATATGTATAATGTATGCATCTATAGAGAGACATACTAATATTAGATATTATATATTTATTACATTATGCATTAATGTTCATAACATATAATGGAAAGATATGGAATAACAATATATAAATTATATGTTATTGTTTTGTAAATTTATAAGTGTTATATTATATAAAATATTTATATATTAATGAAAAATAGTTATATTTGTAAAGTCTATTACATCAAAAATATAATTTAATTGCATAGAGTGGTTAGAAGTGTCGACTAAGTTAGGCCATGCCAGAGGTACTATCTGTAAAATTGTATATACATTGTATATCACATTTATATACAATTTTACGGATAGTACACACTAGCATTTTCTCGAACTTCCTAACGTAACAATTTTTAACAGAGTTTTAATTTTTCGAAAAACACACGTTTTTTAAAAAGTTTGATTAGCTTTTGACATTTTCTAAACGTTTTTAACCGAAAAACAAAAAGCCCAACACACCGATCCAAATGGTACCAGAAAACTAGCTTTCGTAAACGTCCTTTCAGAAATATAGGAATAAATTACCAGTCGATTTGAAGCTTCATTCGTACGGGATCCGAATAATCATACAACCAAATTAAATAGAGAACAAAGTCACAAAGATGCGACTGGAACTACACCCAAGAAATCCACTAACAAAATCATGACAAGAGAACCGTCTCCCCCTCCAAGAATAATCCACGCCAGCACATGACTCTCGCCGACTCTGTCACACAAAAAAAAAAAATATATATATATATATAGGATCAGAATTGTCACGATACGAGAATGAAAACTGCAAATGAAATTAATGGTAAAAGCACGTCTACTCCAACAATCAATTTCCGGAATATCGATGGGGTGTAGATAAAATACAGCAACACTAACACAGAATAAATGATCTGATGAACGCAAGGTGACAAATTGCAGGCAACAGAAATTGGTCTAAAGGCACTGTCTACAAAATAAGGAAAATAAATATTAAAAATCATAATGTATGCTTCAACGGTAAGAAATGAAAACTAGCAGATCATCAATCGGCCCCTTGTGCATCACTTTCAACCACTAATATTCTAGACTGCTCATGGTATCAAATGAAGCAAGGCCGAGAGCTAACAAAAAAGATGCAGAACATATCATTCCACATGCTTATAGGAATCACACACGTACCATCCAATTTAGTGTGCAGAAAAATTAATTGGAACCGGAACACAGATAGAAATTGCAAAATAAACAAAAACGAGGGCAAACTTACAGATTTTGTTGAACGCAACAATATCACAGCTCTGGATGTATTCATTTGCTGGTTCAGCTGTGAGGTAGTCCTCTATAAGTTCATCAACCGATACCAAATCATCTTCAATTGCCATCATGATCGTCAACTTTTTGATGCCATAACCAACAGGGACAAGTTTTGCTACAAGTTGCAACAAAGAATTATTATTAAAATTCCTGGATTTAGTGGGATTCTTTCAATTGACAAGACACAAGAGACTACTTACAAGCTCCCCATAGAAGACCAGGCATCTGAATACTCCTCACAGCTTCTTCAAGTTTTTTCATATCCGTCTCATCATCCCATGGCTTCACATCCAACAAAACAGAGGATTTTCCAGCTGACACAAGAACGATCAGCATGTTAGCTTAAAGGACATAAACAGCTTAAAGGGCATAACTAGGAGGCAGAAAACATGGTTTTCCGTCTCAACACTAATATCAGTAAAAACTTTAGGTTGTATTTAGGTTCATTTTTAGCAAAACTATTTACACGGCCATGCAAATTTTAAACAGGCAAGCTGAAATATCCAACCACAGAAAAGGATTTAAAAATGTAAGCCAGTTTCAGGTTATTGAAGAAAATGTCACTCTTATGATTTGTAACATTATTGGAAATTTAAGAAAAGTAGTGAGAATCTAAAAAGTATAATGGGATGGAGCAGAGGTGCATCAGGAGGATAGTGAGAATTTTCAAATACTAGAAATCATGAATAAAGGTGGACATCCTAAAGATCTCAAAAATATTGTCAGAAGCACCGTCCATCCTGAATTAAATGTGGCAATAAATCATTTGGTTTGGCACCAGCAGAAACTTCTTAAACGCAAGTGGAAATTGAGCAAGAATGTAGATAAGCTATTTTCTGCATATTTACAGGTTACAAGTGCATAAATATTATAAGAAACACATGAATGATAAAACAACAATAAAACATACTTCTCAATGGTTTATGAGAAACCTGAAGATACAGAAATGAGGGACTTGGTTATATCACAGAGATTTTAGCAACCTATGCCCAATTGGTTCATACCAACATTAGACCCAGCAACCAATCCTAAAATGTTTAAAACCCTAAACTCTAAATCTTTCACCCAAAACCCTAGACTACCAGCACACCTTACTTGCACCACCACCTCCAACTCACCCCAAGTGCATGTGCAGGTTGGGTATGACTACAGATGCCTACGCCCTTCTTTTGTGACACATATTTCTTCTATAATTCCATGTGTCTTCTTTACCACGTTTCTTGCATTGCTTGGGAAAATGGAAGCTACTACGATGGCTTGGAATAGCTTATCTAGGCAAAAGGGCCATATAATTCTCCCATTTCCAAGCCTTCAAAAGCTCCAATGGGCCATGTCTAGCCTCTCCAATCACAATATTGAATGACCAATGCAAGTTACCAATTCATTTGCCCATGCATGTAAACAGAGTATTTCCATATGCCTATTCAAGCTCATTGTAAAGTTTTACATGCCCTTTGGAGGCTCTCCAACCACCCTTGGTCAGAATTCCACCTTTCCACACTCTGATCTACTCAAGAAAGGAGGCAGCTAAGGAGAATGGGAAAGAAACCCTTGAAAAGCTGGATCCAACTTTTATCAATGGTAGCCATGGTGACCACCAACTTGGGTCACCAAAATGCTAGATCCAAACCTGATTTTGGCTCTTTTGGGCCTGATTTGAACAAAATGAAGGGAGAGATGGGAAAGGTTGGGAGAGGGACACCTACATTTTCCAGTTTCACCAACAAGTCATTAGGACTGTCCACTGAAGCTTCAGCGCTAGAATCCACTTGCTGGGGGCCAAAGAGTGAGATGCAGTAGAAAAACACTCTCTTGTTCTCCCTCTACATTTATATGTGAACCCTTTATGCCATCTAAGCATCATGTGTCACCAGCTTACTAACCACCTTGGCCATGAGCCATCTCCCACATCACCATTCCAACAACAGCCACATCAACTAGTAATTAATGTGCCACATCATAAGCACAAACAAAAACATAGCAACCTCGTCATGTCACACAAGTGATGAATTACCGCATGGGTTCATAACTGCTTGTCATATAAGCACACCAGGTCCTGCTACACATCATTCATGTCATATGTGGCCAATGAAGTGTGACCATGCCATTAAGCATACCACCTCACTGCCACATGAACAAGGACATTGTGCTCTATCCATACTTTAAAAGAATTGCAAAAGGACATATCTCTCAGTCATTTACATCAAAACCCTCCAATATTTAATATAATTTCAATTCAATCCGAAAATTCCAAATTAAAAACCACAATAATCCAATTAAACACAGAATAATTTAAAAAATATGATTTCAAAATTTATTTAATTCCAATAAATTTCAATATGGAAAAATAAATTACATAAAATTCCAAAACCTCCAGAAAATTCACAGAAAAATTTAGAATATTATTTATCAGAAAATATGGGATGCTAAATAATGGACATGGTATCCTTTAGAATGTTGATATTACACTTCATTTCCGTGACAACATAAGAAAGATCATTTGAAACTAAGAAATTACAAAATAAGAAAAACCAAACCAAACACTCAATCTAAGAAATATTTTTAAATATGTATACATGAAACACTTCAAACTAAGACTAGAATTTCCTTCACAAAGAACCTAATTCCTTCACAAACACCAATGAAAAACCAAGGAAAATAAAAGTACTTACATTCCTTCTTCTTAGCAGAAGCTTTAATTTTTGCTGCACGTTCCTCAGCTGCTTTCTTTTCTTCCTCAGTCTCCTCTCCAAAGAGGTCAACATCAGAATCATCATCTTCAGCGACTGAATCCTATAAGAAAGCAATATTTAACATATATAAGAACCAATATTCAACTTCATCACAAAATGACAACTACAATATGATACTAAACCAGTAAGCAACACAAAAATATAATACTTTTCCACCATTAATGACATCAATGAGACTCCAAGGCATAGAAGAAGCATAGCTATTTTAGGATCCATGAATAAAAGTGTACTGCAAGGACGTATGCTTTTTAGCATTAAGTAAACATTTGCAAATTCATATCTAGCACTTGCTGGAAAAAGGCATCACCATCAGTTTTCAATTTTTTTTTCATAACATCAACACAGCATACTGTAAGCTAGAGCCCTCAATATACAGAATTTTCAAATAAGTTGTTTAAATTACATATTAGTTTGAACTTCTTTACACTATAAAACCTTTAATGACAATAAGATTAATAAGCTAAAAGATTTTTTATTTGTGATACTTGAATGTAAAAACAAATATTTAGAAGATGGAAAAATGAACACAAATCTTGTCATCACACCTTTGTCTCGTCAACTGGAGCAGCAGCTCCAGCAACTGTGACACCCACACCTTCACCGCAGAAACCACTGTATAATCACAAGAAATCAGCACTAATAGCCAAAAAAAGGTTTAAGAAGGCAAAAGGATGTCCCCACAGTTTTTACCTCAACCTCAGTAGTGCCTCGATGTGCTTGTACCATCGAGATGCATTAACATACTCGGAGGATGGAACCGAGGAAAGAGAAGCGTAAACCGCAAGGTCATCTTTGGTAGCTTGGTACCTACATTAGTAACAAGAGCACGCATTACAAAAACAAGATTCCAGATCCAACTTCATAAGCTAACTTTGCGCATGATGTAACATTGCAACTGATGTTCTGTACCCAGAGATATAACTGCGGGTCAAAAGATGTTCGTCGAGCTTCTTAAGACCGGAGTCGGAATTGAGACTGGGGAATGAGACTGCCATTCTGAGAGTATGCCTGTGCGAATAAATGCAATAATCTTAAAAACGAAACAGAAATTTGTGCAAAAGAGAGAAATACCAGGACAACCGGTGACTAGAGTTGAAAATGGACCGATCAACGCTAGAATTATTCTTAGATCAGATATAAGGATTTGACTAAAATCAAGTACTTGATTTTGTTCCACGAATTGCTTCGTGTTCCAGCAACAACAAAAAAAGAAAACAGTAAAAGAAAGGGAAAACATCCACATATCGAGAACATCATGAACTGAAGAATAAAAACTTGTGCAATTCCACGCGACAGCTAAACAACAATTCGCGGATCGATACAATCTGGAGTGGAAAGAAATGGGAAAAGACCTACCTTCGGCAACTGCAAATAGACACTGCTCTCGTCTCGGTGATCCGCCGAGGGAAGGGGATTTCAAGGTTGGTTGATTGAAGCCGGAAGTGGGTATTTGTAGCTCCGACGCCCCTAGGGTTTTTGGTGTTTCTTATCCGAATATCCGACTAAAAATATTCTTGTACGCCAACGGGTAAACGGATCAAATGTCGGGCAGAAACGATTATCGGATTCGCCGGTATCGGAATGTCGGGCCTATAGGCAGACAGATTTTTTGAAGGTTCTCGGGGTTATTGTACCGGGGAGACGGAGATTTTTACATGTATATACCTAAAATTAGTTTACAATATACACATTATTGACTTCTAGGATTTTACATCAATGCCACTAAAGTTTAAATATATTATCATATTACCATTATTGTCAATTTTTTGCACAAAAAAATTTAACTCTCTACATTTCCTATTCCATTTTCCTATCATTTTCCTCTCTTTTAGAAAAAAGAAGAATTTTTTTTTTTTTCCGGTTAAGCTCAAAATAGAAAGTATGTGAAAGAGATATATAAACATTGCTAGAGAAAACTAGTTATTAATTTTTTTTATATTTTATATTAGAATACATAATTAGAAAAGAGGTCATTTTTATTATAAACATCATGACATTTTTTATTATTGGTGTCTAAAATTATATATTGAATTTAGTTTTGACATCTCACACGTATGATTCACAAGAGAAATAACAATTAATTATGTGATTTATGATATTGTTAAATAAAAGTAAAAATAGATTGTATAATTTATGGCATCAACAAGTAAGAGTTTATTATATCATTTACAGTATTATCGAATAAAAGTAAAACTAAATTATGTAATTCATGACATTTAAAAATAAGAAAAATTGTACATAGAAGTTATGCCTGAAATCAACGACATTTACGTAGGTTGAACAAGATCGATTCTCGTTTTTTCTTTTTCTGTGAATGTGAATATTATATATATATATATAAAGAAAAGTCCTTAATTATTAATATTTAACTTAAATGAAAATAAATTAAATTTAAAGATTTTTACGCAAAAAAAAAAAAAAAAATCATCGAAGGCGGTGAATTAAATCCACCGCCCGTTTAAACAAGGGAGAGGAGAGAGGGAGAAGTGAGGAGAGAAAGAAGAAGCGGGGAAAAAGAAGTGGAAGGGAAGAAGGGAAGAAGAGAGTAATTTTTGGTGAATGTGCATTTTGATTTATCAAGTAATTTTGTCATTTAGTTTTAAAATTAACATGTTTATTGATTGTAGTGTGATTATTATAATTTATTTATCATCTGTGACATCAATTGTATGCATATTGGTGTTTGAGCATGTCAAGGTTACCGCGAAATTTCTATGTAACACATTGCCTTGTCTAGGTTCCCTAAACATATTGGACGTTGAATTATTTAGTAATCGTCATAATTGACCTTCCACCAACCCTTCGGTACTTACCCAAGCCAACGCCACAGCGTTCACGTCCCAACTTCAATGGAGGTTAATTTTTTTTGAACATTGTTTTGATTAAATAAATTACATTACATGCTTATGATATCTAATATTTTTTAAGGAATTATTGCATGTTTTCATTTTCTAGCTATTTATTTTAGATTACTTCATGCATTGTATTATTGAAATTATTTACTTCTTTTATTTAATAATTTAATTACATTATTTGATTATTAATAAAAATCACATGTTTTAGTAACTTTAATTGGAAATTGTAATAATTTTTGGAATTAAATATCGATATTTCATTGAAATTTTTTTGAAAGTTATTGTCTAGAAATTGTATAAATTTTTGGAAATTTGATTTCTCGTTTGAAATTTATTACTAGATTAATAGTTGGAAATTTTTGTAGAATTTATTTTGATAAATTCTTGGAATTTAATTTCTTGTTAGAAATTTAAAAATACTACTAGTTAATAGTAGGATTTTAAAACTTGAAAAAATAATTATGTTGTAAATTTTGGAAAAATAGTTACTAAAATGTTTACAACCAAAATGACAAAAATTGAGAAATTGAATGAGATAAATTATAACATGTAGCATAGCAAAATAAAATATGCACTTATTTATGACAATCTTGAACATGTTATAGAAATTGTTCCTTTAGAAGTTTCTATTGATACTTCTAAAGTGGAATTAAAAAAATTAGAAAAATAAATTATAGAAGATAAAAAGGTGAAAAGACTTATGTTTATGTTTATGAAGGATAATTTAATAAAATATTTTGAAACCCATGACACTTCTTTTAAATTATGGAATGCTCTTAAGAAAAAATACGATAAGACTATTGAAATTAACACACAACTTCTCTTTTAAAAATATAACTTTAGTAAAATGTAAGAAGAATAAAGTGTTGTGCAATTTGTAAATAACATAATTGCCATGGATCATTCTTGAAAAACTATAAATAGCTACAATTCTTAATAGTTTGTTACATAATTTTGATATTGTTACGTCTTTTAGTTTTATCCCACTTTAATTCTCTTAATTGTCAATAAACAACTAAAGAAAGAATAGATTGAATAAGAATAACTACAAGTCTCATCAAGTATAGGAAAAGAAAGCATGAAGGTCTCGTTATGTTTGTGGCCAATTTGGTCACATTAAGGTAAATTATCTAAATAAAGATAGAAATAAATGTAGAACCTCAAAACAACAAAAGAATAAAAGAGTTTTTGTTGGTGTCTCTAAATGTAATAATGTTGTTCTAAATTTAAATGATTAATAGGTTGATTCTGGTGCCACTAGGTATATTGCTAAAACCAAAATGAATTGAAATTTTTTTAAAAATTTAGCCCTAGAAAACAATACATTTATATGGGCAATAACATATATCTAAATGTGAAAAGTATTAACACCTATCGTTTGGATTTAGGAGATAGTGTTATAGGACTTCTTTTATATACCTAGCATGAGGCAAAATCACATATCTATTGACACTCTCATAAAAATAACTTAGAAGTTTGATTCCATAATAAACGTGTATCCATAAGTAATGATAAAAAGTTCTTTGCTATAAAAACTTTTGTGCCTAAGCATGATTTGTTCAAGATTGCTCTATATTTGGAAATGAAATAAAAAAAATGATGTGGCTTTTGGTTATATTTTGTGGCATTTGTTAGAATGTGAATTGTGGTATTTAAGTTTGATTCATATTAATAAGTTTAAAATGAAATAAATGATAAAAATGAACATGTTACCTCATATTAAAAACATGGAATTAGAAAAATGACAACATTGTTTGATTGAAAAATTAACTAAAAAACATTTTGGAGAATGACATATATTGGATGAATTATTAGCCTTAATTCATTCTAATATGTGTAGTCCACTTAATGTTAAAACTTATAATCACAAGAAATATTTTATAACTTTCATAGATGACTTTTTTAGATATACTTATGTATATCTAATTAATCATAAAAGTGAAGTATTGAGTTGTTTTAAGAAATACATGTTGGAGGTAAAAAAACTTGGTAGAAATATTAAAGTGTTAAAGTTAGATAGAGGTGGAGAATATAATTCTAAAAAATTTGAACTATTTTGTGAAATGTATAGAATTAAAAGATAGGCTACAATGCTTTATACACTACAATAAAATAGTATGACGAAAAGGAAGAATAGAACTTTAATGAATTCTATTATGTGCATGATATCACACTTAGGACTCCTCAAAAGTTTTTGGGGAGAAGTATTACTTACGACAAATCATGTGTTAATGAGAATACCTACCAAATGAAAATCTTCTATGTTTTGATAATATAAAAAATTTTGTGAGGAAATAATGTATTTTGCATGTGCAGATGAATAACTAAGAAGATAGAATTTGCAATAGAGCATAAGCAACATCAAGTAGAAGTAGTTCAAAAGGTTATCTAGATTGGACAATGACTTAAGAGGATAAATATCCGGAAAACCATTAATGGATGACAAGTTATTATTAAGAGTAGGATATTAGATGCATTGTATGTGACATATCTACTATTTGTAGAATGTTCAAATCTTAGGTAGACTTGTGCATAAGCACATCAAAGTAAGTTCATAAAGTTTATCCAAACTCAATGAACTTAAGAGATTTCAGTACATAAATACAATGGAGTAAGTTTGTAGAGTTTGCTCAAACTCAACGAACTTAAGAGAATTTAGTATACAAATACAATAGAGTAAGTTTGTAGACTTTACCCAAACTCAATGAACTTAAGAGAATTTAGTGCACATACATAATAGAGTTTGTGGAATTTACCTAAACTCAACGAACTTAAGAAAATTCAGTGCACAAATACAACAAGTAAGTTCATGAAGTTTACCCAAACTCAATGAACTTAAGAGAATTCAATATCCAAACATAATAGAGTAAGTTCATGGGATTTACTCAAATTCAATAAACTTAGAGTACATAGTGCATAAACACAATAAAGTAAATTTGTGAAGTTTAACTAAACTTAACAGACTTAGAATAAATTCAGAATTGAAAGTGTGAACTCAACAGAATAGGTTCGTAAGGTTTACAAAAACACAACAAAACACTCGTAGTATTCATGTAAACTCAATGGAGTAAGTTTATTGTATTTACTCGAAGAAGCTATTGATTGAAAAGGAAAAGTTCAAATGTAATGAAGTAAGTTTGTTATGTTTGAATGAACTTTATGGATATGCTACATCTTAGTTAATCAAAGATTATTTTTATAGATTTAGTTGATCATTGGAGCAATAGATCTTTACCATTTTCAAGTTAGTGAAACTCAACCAAGATAGTAGGTTGACAATTTTGAAGACAAGTTGAACATTAGAATCAAAGATATTTAATAAGAAGAAATATCAATTAAAGGATGAGAGCTAGTGCATAAGGGGAAAATATATTCAAAAAATGGAGAACTCATTTGAGAAAACTTCTATGCAAAAGTTTTAATATTCAAGAAGATCAAAATCAAAATATCAATAAAGCTTTCTATGCATTGAAAGTCATATTTACGAAGAATCATTGGTTCGTACCTTCAACTAGAAAGTTACACTTAAATTATTGGTTCATCTCTTTGACTTGAAAGTCACACATTCAATTGGTTCAAAGCTTTGACTAAAAAGCTCTAGATTGGTAAGTTAGAGTTTCAATTAGAAAACTCATGATTAGTTGGTTGAGATTTTCAACTTGAAAACTTATTGGTATTGATTTTACTTCAACGTGAAAGTAAGTATTTGTAAGTTGATCAACTTAGTGAAACTTAAGCTAAGTTTGATGGTTGATTAGTTATTAATGGTAAATCACTTAAAACTCTCTTGTATACTTATGTATATTTCTTATTTCCAATGTGCATACTTTAGTTAATTTTGTTGTAATTGTAAGAATTTAGATTTTCTATTAATTAAACCAAAATTATACTAAAAATTCACACTTCACCGTTCATTCACCCTCTTTTGATAAGTCATATAGTCCTAACACCAAAATTGTACCTAGCATACTATTGACAACCCACTTTTTCGACCCTACAATTTTTGTATCCCCTGTTTTGTTAGATGAAAAGTTATCCGACATTCTCCTCTTTTGTCGAGTGAAAAATAACCCAACATCTTTCCTTTTGTCCTACAAAAAAAACTATTTGGCGATTCCTCCCCCATTCGTTTGTGTTTACACAAGTTCGCTATCTTCTTCCATTCGTTGTGTTTACGTGAATCTAATAGACCCCTCGTTGTATTTACGTAAACTTGTTAGACCCTTCGACATTATTCTTCTACCCTGTTGCCCAGGCTCCTGTGCCATATAGGTTGCCATGCGGCACCTTACCACGCCACCTACACATGGTACCTCAAGATTGGCTGATATAATTTATGATAATCTTTCAGATCAAACGAGAAGTCGACATGTGGCACTCTGCCATGTTGGCAAAGCACGTCATCCCCATTTTATCCTTCAATATGTTTGCGTAAAACTCAACGGACCTCTCCATTTCATTTAGGTAAACTACTCGGCCTCATTCGTTGTATTTGCGTGGTGTCTACATAAACTAGTTAGAATCCCTTGTGTTTGTTTGCATAAACCTAACGGACCTCTCATTTTGTGTTTACAAAGACTCGTTGTGTCTATTCCCAAGCATCCTCTCCTTGTGTCTATTCGAACCTAATGTCCCACCCAACATGCGTTGGGTCGCCAACTGGTAGGTCAATGTGACTTGATCCCTTCTCTGACATTGTGGTTTGTCAAACGTACTTTCTGACTACCAATCACTCTCCCTACGACCACCTTACTAGAACCCCTGACACATCAGAGTAGAGGTCATTCCTTCGTCTTAGCTATCTCTCTAAAGGATAAAAGTTTAACTTCTTTTGAAAACACAAGACATGCTCTCTACTTCTCTCGCGGCCATTTGCATCATCACTCGCTCATGCCGACCATCGAACTACGGAAGCCAGCCTCTAGTTGAGTGACCTCGTCGAGGTCACTTCTCAATTGAGCTTTCATCGCCGCCCCATCGTCATTCTCTTTAAGCAAGTGAAGTTACTATTCTACTAGAGGAATAGGGGACGAACCACACTACTTAGTCCACTATTTATTTATTTATTTTTACATCCATGCTATTACAGATTGATAACTAACTTACATGCTCTTGTTAAGTATATTGATTTCATGTATATGCTGAATCTATTTTACTATGCATGAGACTATTAATGCATGGTCGTCACGTTGTCCAATGCATTTAGTTCTTTTGCATTTTTGTTTGACACATTATGAGACGTAATTTTCCACACATAAAGCTCGTCTTCACTTATCGAAATCACTATTGGAACCTGAGATTTCACTTCCCTCGTTCATTCTTGCCCAGCGAAATCTATTAGTTTTTACGGATTTTCTTTGCCTAATAGTCGAGTCAACCTGATTCAGATCTTCCTTCTTTTTAATAGAAAAAATTCATCTATTATTAATTTTAAGGATACTTCCGGTATTCAC
This sequence comes from Cymodocea nodosa, assembly GCA_036874045.1. Taxonomy (NCBI): domain Eukaryota; kingdom Viridiplantae; phylum Streptophyta; class Magnoliopsida; order Alismatales; family Cymodoceaceae; genus Cymodocea; species Cymodocea nodosa. Next base: position 17,972,979 of record CM072339.1, on the reverse strand, counting down.
TAAGTTATTTAAGTATCTAAAGAAAATTAAAAAAAAAAAAAAAGTAGTACAATTTAAGCTTTATTTCGTATTTTTTGGACGATTGTGCATTCTTCGTGTAGAGTTTAAATTTATGCAGTTTTCATGTACCAATATTCATGCATGTTTAGCATTTAAAACAGAAAAGTGAACTTAAATTCTATGCCACTTATATTTTTTATAATCATGCATGATTTTAGTGTTAAAATCTTTATTTTACATGCATAAATTAGACTCTAGCTTTTAGACCTTAAAAAGGGAACATGTGGTAACTACGACTTGCAATACCTCTCTATCATGCATTTAATTTTTTACCTTGTTGTAGTATTGTGTTATTTAAATAAATTGTAGGGTTCTGGGTAAAAACTTCTCTTCAAATCTTAGTTACTCTTCACTTGGAGGGGTTGTCCACAATTTTCTCAACCCTAAGTATTAAATGGAGAAGTAATGCAACAAGTTTTCCCTCCCTCTCGTCTCTTCCATTTTCACCTCAAGCAAGCCGCTAAACTCCAAGGAAACCATTGCAGCAACCTCAAGCTTAGTGGAAAGGGTGTTCACGGCCTTCCAGCCCTCCTCCCTTTGGCTACGTTTTAGGAAGCTACTTCAAAGGAGAATGTCGACTACAACAACAACTCTCATCCAAGAAAAAACATGGACTCCTCCTTCTGGTGCAGCCAACTCCTTCTGTGGAAGGAGAGCTCACGGCCTTCCAACCCTCCTCTCCTTGATGCAAGATTGCTGTGCGGGGAAGGAGCTTATTCTAGCATTTTCATAGGACGTGCAGCTGCTATTTTAGGCCAACAATACTTTATTGTGGGTGGTTGTAGCTCCTCTCTTCTTCGGTGACTGTTCTTAGTGGTGACAGCCTAATTTCGATTGTGGGGAGAAGACTTGGGTTAAAGCAAAAGCTACTCTACTGTTGGGTGTTGAAGTTTTCAAGGTATAAAGTGAAATGCATGAAGGTTTGTATATATAGTTGCAAGCATTTTATTTCCAGTATTAGTTTGGTGTATTTGACAATAGTTCTTTCATGTAATGGAGACTTGCACTGTTTTGCACATAGGGCTTAGTTCACTTATAGTTATTTACTTTATGTTCTTTGTTTCTTTTAAGATTTCAAGTTACGTTGATGTTTCTTGTGTTTGTGCAAATGTGAATGTTTCTTAATGCATGTGAATATGTATGTATGCCAAAGGTTTGAGTGCTGCTGGAATTCTAGATGTGAATAGTTTTCTTGCAGTAGCAGATGTGTGTACTCCAGCAGTTTTGTATCTAATTTTCAACTAGTTTTTGTGGATTTTTATGTCTAGGAAGTGTTAGGATGATTCTTTGAATTTTTTGGGATGATTGTATGTGATTTCCCGATTTATTTGTGAAGGAGAGTCGGTTGTTGTGTTCTGCAATTCTGCACTCTATTTTCAGCTAAGTTTGAGCAGAATCTGGTACTCATTGACAGTGCAAATTTGTGGTTTATGATTTTTCTGTACTAGAGTTTAAGTTATCTTTCAGCAGGCTTTGATTTCAGTGGATTCCGTGCAGAAATGAATTCTGTATAATTTTTGGAATGTACACGTGTTTTATGGAATTTCTGCAAGACTGTTTTGTATTGTTAGACAGTTTTTGATGTTGGGAGCAATCTCATTCTAGTTTTATGTGAGAATAAATTTTGTTAGTTAGAGGACTTGATTAACTTTCCAGGGTGTATTTTTATGTGATTTTTCGTTGCTGGAATTGATAGATGCTGAATTTTAAAGAAAGAGAATGAATCTGTAATTTAGTTTATTTCCAGTAATAATGGGTTATGTGTATGGATGTGAGAATGGAGATTTTAATTATTGAATGCATGTACTAAATTTATCTTGTGTAGTTTTAGCATTCTTGGTTTGGAAATGCTTTAATTTTGTGAATCCATCCTACCATCATCCTTAGAATTCATGAATATGATGGGTGCTTGGTTGACTAAGGTTAACTCCACTTATGCACCTTGATTAACTAGAAAGGGATGATGGAAATGTGGAGAATCTTGTGAATTTTTAATGTTGTATTGAAAGACATTGATTTGTGGTTTGGAATGATATTTGGGGTGTTGCTCTATATATGCACACCATATGTTTGATAAAATACCCTAATAAGATTTATGCATTAAAGTGCATATTGGAAGTTTTGCAGCAGGACAGCAAGTGCGTGTTAATGCAATCCAGATTTCTACATTTTGATTCCACCCAATGAACATGGCTTATTTATGGAGACATGGAGGCAAAATTTGGCCCCCATATGGAGCATTAGTGTGAGAGTCATGAGAGGGAAGAGATGTATTTATGTGTATTTCAATTAAATTCTTTTAGGCATTTTGAGGTGTCATTCATGCAACTTAAGTGTTGAAGGTGAAGGAATACCATATGGGTTACAATGACAGACCATGTAGCTAATACCCTAATGATCCCCACTTAGGGGGGGTTTGTGCATTCGGAATCTGACGGAATTGAAAATATTTTCCGTCAGATTCTGAGTTAGTGGTGTTTGTGCATTTTGGAATTCAAATTCCTTGGGAATTTGAATTCCAAACATTAACAAAAGTTGAGAAAATGAATTCCGACCTAAAAAGGAAATTAGCATACATGGAGAGGAAGATGGAATTGTTAGAGAAAAAAGATCGTGAAGAAGATGATGTTCTCACTATTTTACTTTCACTTACAGATCTTACAGAAGAAGAAAAATACAAGGCAATGCAATTATTGGAGATAGAATCAAAGAAGAATCAATTTAGGCGTCTACCACCGAACATGAGAACTTCATGGTTGAAGTTCAATTTGAAATGATGTGCTTTTTTCATTTAAAAATTTAAATTTTGTTGAACATGTTTGAATTTATTGAACTTGTGTTATCCTTAATGTTACGTAACATGGTTTAAACATTTTGTTGATGTATGCATTGTTTTGCATTGTATGCTATTATTATGTTTTCTTTATTAAATCATAATTGATATGATAGGTACAGATGCAAGGATTGGAATTTATGAAGACGTCTATGTCCATTATTAATGAAGACGAAGAATGAAGGAAGAAAAAAAGAAAAGTTATATTGGGAACATGGCAATTCCTATGCGGAATTACTATAAATGAGATTCAAACATCCACCACTCGTATATACAGTAAGGAAGGAGCACAATATGTACAAAGATTGTTAGATCCATCGTCACCATATCAAGCATACAATTGCAGGAAAATTTATCGAATGAGTCAACATGTTTTTTCACAATTTTGTGGATTATTAAGAAATATGAAAGTAATATCAGATAGTAGAAATATGAGCGTAGAGGAGAAACTTGCTATTTTTTTAGTAACAGTTTGACAAAATCAAAGGTATGGAGTAACCAGAGAGCGTTTTCATCGCTCAGCATGGACTGTTAGTACATATTTCAATGAAATGATAAATGCTATATTAAAAATAGGTGATATACTTCTAGCTAAACATGAAGTTGCTACACACAATCGAATTCAGAATGATGTTAATGTTTATCCATATTTCAAGGTACACACTTCAATCTTTATTTCTATTTTAATATTTCATGTTATTCATTTATATATTAATTAAATTTGTTTTTGGTATGAGTAGGATTGTATAGGTGCTATTGATGGTACACACATTAAAGCCACAATTTATGGAAAAGAGAATGCCCGATTTAGGAATAGAAAAGGTGAATTGTCACAAAACGTATTGGCTGCATGCAATTTTGATATGGAATTTACTTATGTTCTCAGTGGGTGGGAAGGTTCAGCTGCTGATGCTCGACTCCTTCAAGATGCAACAACTCAATGCAATGGTTTGCAAATACCACGAGGTATACAACTTATGATCTACCTTTATGTTACCTTATTTTCAAAATTGAATTTATTTCGAATGATGTTCAAATACATGCAGGTAAATTTTACTTAGTTGATGCTGGATTTCCAAATAGGCCTGAGTTTATATGTCCATTTCGAGGTGTTCGATATCACTTATCAGAATATGAAGGAAATCGACAACCAACAAATGCAGTGGAAAACTTCAACTATAGACATTCACAATTGAGGACAGTAATTGAACGTACATTTGGAGTAGTCAAACATCGTTTTGCAATATTACGAGGATATATGCCATTTACTTTCACAACTCAAGCAAAAATAGTGTTTGGCATGTTTTTTAGTTCACAACTTCATTCGTAAAGCAGATAAAACAGACTTATGTCAAGATCTTGAAGATGAAGTACAAGAAGATGAACATGATATACAAGTTGAAGACTCTACAAATGTAGAAAGACAATATGAAATACTTAACACTATTGGGAACAACACACGAGAGCAAAGAAAAGAAATTGTAGATAAATTTCATGAAAATATTATGTATGCAATGTGGGATGGTCGTGAATGAAAATATTATAAACATCATAATGAGTAAATTTTTTGTAATATGCCTTTTTTTTGATCATTACGAGGAATATAAAATTTATAATTATCCTTTTGTTGTTTTAAATATGTAATATAACGGGAAAGTTATCAATTTCTGTTATGTTCTGATTTATTTTATATAATGATATATTTAATTAATTGATAAATGATATATAAACATTTATTTTAATAATATATTCATTTATTAATGTCAACAATTCATTAATAAATTAATTACATTTTCACTAATTATTTTAAGTCAATACTTAATTTTATTAAAAATCAATTTTATTCAATTCCCTCCAATTCTGTCACGTGCACAAACACCTGGAATTCAATTTCCGTCAAATTCCTGAACGTGCACAAACACCTAGATTTTGAATTCTTTCCGTCAAATTCTGCAGAATTCAAATTCCAAGTGCACAAACCCCCCCCTTAGTTTCTAAATATTAATTTTTATAGTGTAGAGTAATGAGACACTTGAGTAAAGAAATCCAATAGTCATTTATAAGCTCCTTGTTAATTTTTATAGTCGTAGTATTACAATTGCATCGTCTACTTGTGATTAGTTAAAACATGTTTTTAAGAATTTATTCTTAAATTTTCTAGCACATTGTCAATACTTTAACATTAATATCTTTCTATTATGCTTTATGCCCTTTTAATTTTAGCATTTTCAGCATTGTTTGTGTTTAATATGTATGTTTATGTTACTTGAGAAAATGAAGTTTAATAGCTTATGTACTTATTCCTAGATAATTGAGGGATAAGTTAAACTTTAGAACATTAAAGCATAGATTTATAAGGTATTATGAAAACTCTTTTAGTTATAAATTTTATATTAAAGAAAAGGAAATCGTTGTATATAGGGATGCTACATTTTTGGAAAATATAATTAAAAAAAAAGAAAAAGAGAGAAATGGAGCCACTACTTGTAGTGGATAATGATTATTTTAATAATATCTCAGAAAATGACTTTATAGTTAAAGGAAAACAAAGTATAGAAAATGTAATTGAGTTTATGAAAATTGTAAATGAAAATATAAATAAACCTATGGAAATTGTGAGAGAAAACTAAAATGAGTTTGTAAATGGAAATGATGAAAGTAATGATAGGAATGGAAAACAAGAAGAACCTATTAACAATAAAAGAATAAGATATTAGTCTACATAGATGAATGATTACTATTTATATTATTGTGAGCTTTTATGTTTATCGATAGATATAGAGAAAAATCACATAGAGCTTATGACACATATAGATATCATTGAATTTCATGAAAAAGATTTGTAGTTAGAAGTCATAAATGATAAGATTGATTTTATGAAAATAAATTAAATATGAGAATTATGCAACTTACCTAAAGGAAGAAAAACTATATGATGTAAATAAATATTTTGAAAAAAATTTAAAGATTGATGAATTTAAGATTCAATTAATTGTTAAAGGTTATACACAAAAATCAAGAATTGATTATATCAAGAAACTTATTTTCCAATAGTTAAGTTTGTTTTTATAAGAATTATATTAACTATTATTGCATATTTAAATTTAGAATTACATCAAATAAATGTAAAAACTATATTTCTAAATGAAAATTTACAAGACAAATTTACATATCTTAGAATAGTAAAAATTAAAGATATATATACATAAGAAGTTAAATATATTGCTTATAGTGTAGCTGTATTACATGTTATTTAGACGAGAAGATTTATAAAAGATTTAAATTGCAATTTAATAAGTGGTCTAATAAAAATGTATTTTGATAACTAAGTGACAATAAAACTTGTACATAATGATGTAAATATAACAAATAAAACAACATATTAATATACATTATCATTATATATATGATATTGTAAAAAATAGAGAAATAAAATTGAGTTATATTTTTACTTTAAATACGACTATTGATTTTTTAACAAAAGAAATTTTAATGAAAAAATTCATTCATCAAATTTGTAAACTTAATAATAGAACTTAGAAACATTTCTATTGACGATGGAAAACGATTTTATAAACGATGAGAGTGGAAATTAAAACAATACATCTCAATGCATGGAATGTAACGCATATAATCTTCGTAATGAAATGAAGTAGGAGATGTTGGAAGGAAGGTCGATGAAGACCGTTTGGTTGAAGGAGAAAAGTAACGCACGCCCATTACTCAATGGACCATCAGTGTGTGCGTTGTTGTTACCAATGCTGGAAGGAGTCATTGGAAACGAGGGGGTAGAGAGAGGGGCAACGATTGGGCATTGACTTTCCGCTATAAATAGAGGTGAAGTATGGTTGAAGAAATCGAAAAAAACTTGCCTTCGATCATCGACCGTCGGAGCCCCCATAGTTCTGACCATAGTTTGAAAATAAATTGTAGTATTATATACATAATTGATATTAAATGCCACACCTTGATCTTGATTTGCAGGTTTATTATCACGGTGTCTTCGGCCCCAACTCACCGTTGGTTTCGAAGCCGCCGACATGCAAAACATTTTTTAAACCCAATTCTCAGAAGAAAAACGACGGAATGCTTATCCTGATGGTGAAGGGTTCTTTATTATTTTCTTTGGGGACCGGAGATATTAGGAAAAAATAATAAATGAAAGTGAAATCATCCGTTAATAAAATATAAGACCCTTATCCGTGGAAGTTTCAAGGCACTCCATTGACCTTAATCATCTGACAAATACGATGATAATAAGAATGGAAGACGTATATAATTAGAAGGCTAAAAACAAGAAGTATACAAAAAAAAATTCTAATACATTTTTTGTTTGTTTATCAAAGTCATAAAGATTGAATCTGTCGGTAGCACGAAAATAAATTAAAAAAAAAAGAAAAAGAAATCATGCAAGACACGGAGGTTTTCTGGGGAAGAATAAGAATAACAAAAGTTGATGATTACAGAATAACAACAAAAGAAAGAGTAACATAGAAGTAAACTATGAAGAATGGCAACACATGATAGATTTAATTATAAATTAAATAAGAATACCATCGACGTAACTGATTGGATGGTTAATATTAATGTATTTTGATATCTAATGACACTCTTAAAGAAAAAAAAAAAATTGTGGGATTAGAAAAGCCCTAAGTTTTGTTTCCCACTTTCTTAAGAAAATTCCTAAGTTTTTACATTAGTTCAATGGTCACATTAAACGTACATAAAGCATAACTATGTTAAAAATACAAAATCAAATGCCCAACCAAAGATAGAATTGGAGTGTATTTGTATATTGGAAAGAAAAATGAAACCATGGAAATGTTTAAAAATAATGGAAAATAAAAATACAGTAGTATTTGTCTATTAAAAAGAAATAGTAAAAAATTGAATTTAAGGTGTTTGTGTAGTTATTAAAAATAAAAAAAAATAAAACTATAATATTTTTTTATTTTGATTAATAAATTATATGAAATTTACATTTAACTAAAGATGTAAAATCCAGTATTATAATGATATGGATCCGGTCCAAATCTACCGCCCAGGTGGGGCGCATGACGCGGACACCCGACCCGGTTGATTATCCAACGCTGGATCCGAGAGCGAAGGCGGAAACTCACAACAAAGGGAAAGACGAGAATTCGCCGAAACGAAATCTATTTCTTCTGCCGGCTTCATTGGAAAGGGGAAGCAACCGACGACGGCGAGTAGAAAGCTGAAACGCCAATTGCGACGACGGCGGAGACGAAGGGGAGGAGGAGGAGGGGGAAAGTCGAAGAAGAAGAAGAATACGAAAACGATGGGATCATATTCATCCAGAACTGGTAAATCCGATCCACGCATGTACGAGTTGCTTCGTAGAATTAGATTCCGTACGAAATGGCTAGGTTTTTAATCTGATTGGATCGCTCTTTTCCTAGTGGTTACTGTCGTTCTGGTACATTTTCCTTGGATAACAATGTGAATCGAGGGACTCGTGTGATCTTTCCATGCGTTCAAACTTAGAATTTCCGTTGTTTCCCGTTGTTAGGCTTTTGAGGAAAGCTTGCAGGCGGTGGTGATGGAGGTTTTCTGTTGAGGTGTGGATGATTGACTGGAGTCGGATCGAATGGAGAAGAACAAAAGCAAATCAGATCTCCTCGCTGCTGGCCGGAAGAAGGTATTGCCTCTTCACTCCATTTCTATGGTTTTTCTTAAAAAATAAAGACTGGATTAGAGTTCATCAGTTAATGTGGATATGAGTTGTCTGTATTGAACTTGGGACTTGTGTGCAGCTACAGCAATATAGGCAGAAGAAGGATAACAAGGGTGGCAGCAGCAGTGGTCAGCAGCAGCAGAAGCAGAAACAGGGGAAGCCTTCGTCAAATAAAAACACAAAGTCTACAAGTGCTGCTGTCAAGACAGATGAGGCGATTCCAGACCAGCAGTGTAAGGCAGAGATAGTCACACCCTTAAAGGCTGTTTCAACTGCCGAGATGAGCTCCGCTGCTGACATGGATGGTTCCATTCTTCATAAGATGGAGCAGCCTACACCATCTAAGGATGTTCCTTTTGCTGTTGCTGAGGAAACGTCGGTTAATCTTCCAGCCATAGATTCGCTGGTGAAACTTGCTGGTGGTGTCAGTGAATATACAGACAAGTCTGAGCAGGAGCCAATTCCAGGTGAGATTAACTCATTGACAGCATCTAGACAAATTGATGGAGTTTGGCATGTGGGGGAGTCGGAAAGAGTAGATTGCAGTGCACTGTCAGTTGATACAGAGCATTTTAGCTCCGACACTTGTGTAGGTAAGGAACCCTGAATTGCAGTTTTCTTTACTGCAGCACAATAAGTTAGTCATAATCTGTTGTGGATTTGATCATAATGTACTTCTCGTATTTGACACTGGTAGGGGCAATGCAGGGGGCTAGTTGCTCAAGTATGGACCAGCACAATGAGAACTATAATGATGGTTGTGAGCCTGTACTGCAAGGTGGGACCACACATTTTAGGGATATACTAGTTGACAGTGAGAAGAATGGGGCTGGTGTTCATATTTCTGAAGCTGGTGTAATGGAGGGTGATGCATCTACCTTTCAGTGTTCATTACCTGAAGGTGCTTATCAGCATGATGTGGCCATTTACTTAGAACAAGTGACAGCAAAAGCAGAGGAAAATGCATCCAGTTCACGTTTTTGTTTGCAAAATGAACCTTTGGTACATGAGAATGAAAGATATAACTGCCTTTCCACATCTGCAAATGTTGATACAGGCCTGGGTGAGCTACAAGGGGATCCCTCCACTGAGGCACATGATATTCTCTCATATGAAAGTAACCATGAGACAGAAGGAAGTTGTGGTCCATCTTCTTTGAATTTGACAGTTGAAACATCAACAGTAGCAGAGGAGAATGCATCAGGTTCACTTGTAAGTTTGGAAACTGAATCTTTGATAAATGAGACCGTGGATGAAAGAGAAAGTTTCTCTTCTACACCTGAAAATGTTGGGACAGGCCTTGGTAAGCTAAAGGGAGATCCCTTCCTTGATGTTAATCAAAGATCTACTTCTGATCAAGAAGTATATGATGATCAGTCATCCAAAGATAACCATGAGATGGAAGGGAACCATGTCTCATCATCTTTGACTGTTGAAATTTCAAAGGAAATTGATGGAAGAGACAAAGTATCTGATGTAGCTATGTATTATGGGGTGGATAACAGAACAATGATGTATGACGATGCATGTATTAATGCCCAACATGATGGAGCTCAAGAGCTACATATTAATCAAAGGTCTAGTACTGATCATGAAGTCCATGTTATACAGTCATCTCAAAGTAACCATGTGATGGAAGGAAATCATGTCTCATCATATTTGGCTGTCGAAATTCCAAAGGAAATGAATGAAGTAGACAAGGCATCTGACGTAGCTATGGATCATGTGGTAGATAACAGAACAATGATGCATGACAATGCATGTATTAATACCCAAATTGATGGAGCTCAAGACCTACATATTAATCAAAGGGCTAATGCTGATCAAGAAGTCTATGATGCTCAGTTATCTGAAAATAACCATGAGATGGAACAAAACCATGTCTTATCAACTTTGATTGTTGAAATTCCAAAGGAGATAGATGAAATATACAAGGCATCTGATGTAGCTATGGATTATGTGGTGGATAACAGGACAATGATGCATGGTGTTGCATGCCTTAATACTCAACTTGATGGAGCTCAAGAGCTACGTAGCTTTTGTACACTTTCTGGTGCCCTACCCAAGTCAGAAAATCATATGGTATGTGAAAAGAAGACAGACATATCTTCCAGTGAAACTTCAGTAATCCAGTATGAGAGCAGAGAGGGCATATCAAATGATTCCAATATAGCAGCAAAACATGTAACTAAAGAAGTCAATAAAGGGGTTAACTTTCAAGAAAATTTTGAAAATGATAGTGGGCTGGGACTTGAGAATTTTATGCCAGCTGCAGTCGTATATGACTTGGGGCAGCAAAAAGATTCTCAACAGAAATTGAGTGTGTCCACCATTTCAACTGAATTTGGTGATAAACAGGATATTATAACCTCTGTGGGCTGCTCTGTAGATGAAATTGAATGTCTAAAAAGGCATCTTTATTTAACAAATCTCACAAAAAATTTTCTAAGCCTGCAAATCGAAGAACAATTGGATGCTTATCTGGGTAATGATGCACATTTCTCTGATGAACTTTCAAGGGCCCATGTTCTTGTCAAAGACAGTCAGGATCAGAGCACAAATGCTCAGAAGGAAGTTTCTGATTGTAAAAGTGAGCTTCAGATCATGACCTTGAAAAATGAAGAACTTGAGAATAACTTAGCTTTGGCTAGAGGGGAAGTTGAAACTCTAAATATCATGGCAAGTGAATTTCAGAATAAATTTGATGAATGTCAAGAAGGTTCAGCAATTTTGTTAGCAGAATTAGTTGAATGCAAAGGTTTATTAGGAGATTTGAAAATGGAGAATTCAAGGTTGAAGTCTGACATTATCTTGGAAACAGATGAAAGAAAGAAACTCAACAATGAGAGAGACTACCTAATTCATGAGAACAGAAGACTAACTTCTGAGCTTTTGGAGCAGAAAGAACAATTAGATCTTGCTCATAATAAGCAAATTCAACTAGATAATGAGCTTAAAGAGTCTACAGAATTCCTTGAACATTTGATAATGGAAAACTTCTCTCTTTCAACTAGCTTAAATGTGCTCAGATTTAAGTTGGAAGATCTTAATGACTTGCATCAACCACTATCACAGGGATCTGATGGCCAACTAAGGAGCTCTGATGTACAAGACCTAATCAGTGAGAAACCCACTTATAAGGATAATTGTGAAGAAGAGAGTCATTTACACGGGTTGAAGGATTCAGTTTCCACTGATGTTGGGCATCAATTTGTTCAGAAGTCTGTATATAAAAATTCTGGGGAAGTTGGTGCATTCCTGACTTTGAAAGGACATCTGAATGAACTTGAAAATATAGTTGATAAAACAGAAAATATAATATACAGCCTGCATTCACAATCTATGTCCTTAAGTGAGTCATCTAATAAGATGTCTGCTTCTGGAGTTTCCAAACTTATCCAAGCATTTGAGACAAAAGTAAGTATTGATGTCAATTCACCTGCCATTCCTATCGAAGGTGAGAAATCAGCAGATTCATTGATATTTGCAAAGGAACAGACAAGGGATCTCAGAGCTATTCTTGAAAAGTTTGATGTTGATGTGGATAAGGTTGCTACACTATTCAAGACTTGCCAAGAAAGTACATTATCTTTTCAGGAAGTTGACATGGACCCTGCATCTTGTAAGCTTAGAATTGATGATTTCAAAGTGAAGTATGATGAATTGGTCAACCGACTGAATGATTATGATCCTATGGTGGACAAATTGCAAAATCAAATAAATAATGTCTCCGAGAATGCTGAAAAGGAAGCAGGGCACTTCTTCAACCAAATGGATTTTCTACACAAAGAAGTGGACAAATTCTTAACTGTCCTTGAAAGCGAAAAGGACCTTGTCAGAAATTCTATTTACCAGGCTTTTGAGAAGCTTGATGCATCCACTGGGTTGCCTGTTTCTAGTAATTTGGACATTTGTTCCCATGTCAATGCTTCTGTAGGAACTACAGTAAAGGTAATAGATGATCTACGTGAGAAATTGGGTGGGGTTTGTATGGAATTGGATACAAAATGTTCTGCTTATGAAACATTATTCAAGGATCATGTTGAAATGCAGAAAATGGAAGAGTTTGCTGTAGCAATACTGCTTGGTACTTGTAATTCTCTTAAAAAACTTGTTAAGGATCCCTATGAGGTAGAACTAGATGAAATTATAAATGAAGATTCTGGTGATAAGCTTGAAATTTTACAGCATAATAATGAAATCCTCATTGGGCGGCTAAAGAAGTTGTTGGATGATCGTTTGCTGCTTCTAAACGCAAAATGTGAGCTTGAGTCAGACTTGCATGATAGAAAACAGCATGAGGACGAGCTGAAGGAAAGATACATTGTTATATCAAGCAATTTGGAATACCTACTTCTTTTTAAAGTTGAGCTTGAGACAATGTTGATGGAAAAAAACCATGAAATGGAAGGGATTAAGAACAGATGTTTTGCTTTATGCAAGGTGTTAGATGACCACAAAATGGATACCCTTTATACAGATGTCTTTGATTCCAGAGGCAATTCCTGCAGTACCCTATCAGATCTAGAAGCTTCAGTTGTATGCCTTTGCCAGAAATATGGAGAAGCTGCTGAGCAGATAAGTTTGTCTAAAGAGTACCTGAAGGAAATGATCTCTTTACCTGAGGCATTGGATCAATTTTCACTGCCTTTGCATGTCTTGCTGTGTCAAGAACTCAACCCTAAATTGAAAGAATTAAGTGATTTACAGGAAAAAAATCACATGCTAAGCTCCTCAATCCTTCAGCAGGAAAATGAAGTACATTCTCTGAAAGAAAGTATGGTTAATTTGGAAGAAGCACTTGAAAGCAGCCATTCAGCACTGCATGTTAAAGTAACCGAACTTGAGGAATCAGAACAGAGGCTTTCTACTGTCAGAGAAAAGCTCAGCATTGCTGTTGCAAAAGGAAAAGGTTTAGTTGCACAGAGAGACAGTTTAAAGCAGTCTCTTTTAGAAAAATCAGCTGAATTTGAAAAATGCTTGCAGGAGCTGCAGTCAAAAGAAGCAATGTTGCATGAAGCTGAGGCAAAGCTCAAGTTGTACTCAGAAGCTGACCGTGTGGAAGCTTTAGAATCAGAGCTCTCTTACATTCGAAGTTCTGCTACAGTATTTAGAGATTCCTTTCTTCAAAAAGATTCTATCCTTCAGAGAATTGAAGAGGTTCTAGAGGACTTGGATCTGCCAGAGCATTTTCACTTGAAAGACATTCCTGAGAAAATTGAGTTTTTGGCCAGGTCTGTTACTGGAAAACCATCTTTTCTATTAACAGATGAGGAACAGAAAAATGATGAAGATCAACAGAACTCTCTTGGTGTATCATATCCTGATCCAGGCCCTAGTGTGGTTAATCCCTGGACAGAAGACTTACAAGCAACTCCAAGCACAGAACTTCACAATTTGAGAATGAAATGTGAAGAAATCCAAAATAAATATTATGCCTTGGCAGAGCAAAATGACATGCTGGAACAGTCTCTTATGGAAACAAACAAGGTTGTGCAGTGGTGGGAGGAGGTTGTCGACAGGATCGAAATGCCATCAAACTTGAGGCCAGTTAGCCCTGAATTTAAGTTTGAGTGGTTAATCGACACACTTTCTGAGATGAGGCAGGAAAGAGATTCTTTGCTATTGAAAACAGACAACCAAATGGCATCTATTGTTTCACTTGAAGCTACTTCAAATGAATCTCAGAGCAAGTTATATGAACTAAATTCTGAACTTGCAAAAGTTAAGTGTGAAAAAGAATTTCTGTCTGAAAGCCTCGATAAACTTAGGCATGAAACATTGGAATTTTCTGACAAAGCAATCCAAGATGAAGATGAAAAATCTTGTCTGCAGAAAGATATAGAGTATTTGAAGGAAAAACTAGCTGAGGTGAATAGGGATTACCATGATTTGTCGAATGAGATTGCAAAGCTACGTGATCTAGTTTGTGATGCATTACCAGACATCAGTGAGGTGGATACTTCTACAGGTGATGGGCATACCAAGGATTTGGAAAGACATCTTGTAAAGCTTGTTGACAACTATAAAATGCTCAATCTTGAGAACTCTGCAGCCCAAGGCAGTGTTATTTGTGCTTCTGGGGAATGTACTATAACTCCTGAGGAGCAGAAAAGGAAGGATATGCTTGAAGAGGAATGCAACTTGATGCTCTTGAACATGAAGACACAGCTTGAGAAGGTCACTCATGACCTGGTTCTTATGAAAGATGAGAAAGATACAATCGCAGAGAAGCTTCATTCACTTATTTCAGAAATGGAAGCAACAACCAAGCTGAAAAATGTGTTGCTTGAGGAGAGAGATATAGCAATCAACAAATATGATTGTTTAGTTTTAGAAATGAATACCTTATGTAAAAAGAGTGATACATTGCAGGAACAACTCAATCAGGAGGAGCAACGGTCTGCATCCTTAAAAGAGAAGCTAAATATGGCAGTTAAGAAGGGGAAGGCTTTGGTGCAGCAGCGGGACAGTCTCAAACGAACTATTGAAGAAAGAACCACAGAATTAAAACAACTGGAAAATGAGCTTAATCAAAGGGCTTCAGAAAATTTATCATTGGGTAACAAGTTGGCTCAGGCTGAACATAGCTTGCTGGACAGTCAACAAACCTTAAGTAGTTTGTCAGAGGTTCTACATAGCATTGAGATTGGTGAAGAAATCTCTATCTTAGATCCTATTCAGAAATTCAAAGAGTTTGTAAAACTCAGTAGTGATTGGCATGCAGCAGCTATCTCACATGAGCATGAAGCAAAGAAGGCTAGAAGAGCTTCTGATCTACTTCTTGCTGAGTTGAATGAGGTTCAGGAGAGAGCTGATATACTCCAGGAAGACTTGTCAAAGGCAGAGACTGTACTAGCAGAATATTCCAAAGAAAGAGATGCACTCGAGTCTGCAAGAGTTTCTGCTCTTTCTCAACTTGAACATTTTATGGCTATTAGCTTGGAAGAAAGGAATAAAGCTATTGCCAACATTAAACTGTTCGAAGCTGGCATATTTGACCTAAGAAAGCTGTGTTTCAACATTTCACATCTTCTGTCTAGGACTTTCTTTGTGGATTCCAACTTTTTCGGTAAACTAGAGACCAGCGCTCAGTCTATTTTGAAATTAGCAAATGGTGTTTCAGCACCCGAGCAAAGTGCTTTTTCTGGTAACCTCCAAGTGAATAATATCTTAAATGAGGTAGCCTTCTTGCTAGTTTCTTGAGTTTCCACTGTGTACTTGCGTGGTTCATATATTTCCATTGGCATATGTTGTTGCAAACTATAATTTTACTACAATAAAAGCAGATAACTGTCTGTTTCTATCCCAAAAATGGACTCTAACAATGGGACTCCATATGAGCAAACCCACATTGTCCACAAATATTTGTTTATTTCAAATAATTTCTATTTGAATGAACCACTAAATTTGTAGATTTAGATTAATAAAAATTGTCATATGTTTCAGAAGGTTTCCACACAAGTATTCTGCACATAAATAATATTCTATTTTTTAGTTAAATGATTTTTATTTTTTTTCTAAGTTCATCTTCTTGATTTAAAATGTATTTAGAACGTGCATAGCAAGCACATGCAAGGTTTCTAGAATGTATTATATCCCCGGTCCATTACAATTATTTGGGTTTGATTGACATCTAAAAGTCTGTTTACCTTTTAGACATGTATACCTGACATATAACTTACATTCTCTAGCGGGGATATTACCTCAACTCTACCTTTATGTCATTTACATCCTGAAGAGGTGACTCATGTGAAACGCAAAGACTGTTTGTTACCATAGTAAAATTGTGTAGTCAGTGATTTCAGTTTTTCTTCTCCAACAATGGAGGCTTCATCAAACTAGCTTCTATTATTTCTGATTTAATTGTCATTAAACTAGCTTCTCTACTAGAAGTTTTTAACACTATTAGCTATGTAGGAAGGGATCCTTTCCTTTTCATTCTGGATGAGTTACTAGTTGATGATTGGTGCTATTTGACTATTTTTGGTTGTACCAGTTTGTGTGTTATTATTGTTCTTACAGATTGTCTTTTTTTGAGCGGTTAAAGATTTTCTTTCAATTTATTATTTTTTGAAATGCTTAGAAATTTACTTAATATTTAATTGAAAATTCTCGACCTTTTAAATTTTGTTTATCATTTTTGTGCTCTTTAGGAGGAATCTCCTGGTGCGTCAGAGTTATTTAACTCAGAAAGTGTGGATGACACTTCAATCAGTGAACGACTTGTTCTTTCCACAAGGTGTTTGCATGAATGTTTGGAGGAGCTTGGAGATCTAATTGAGAGAGTACACAAGCATTCATACGATACTGAACAACAAGCTAGAAGTCTTTCTACACTCATGTATGATATTGAAAGGGATATGACTTCTCAGAAATTATACTCAGATACTCTAATGAGTAAAATGCATCACCATGAAATAGTTAAAAATCAAAAGGAGGATGAAATTATATATCTGCAAAGAAATTTAGCTTTACTGTATGAAACATGCAGGAGGTCAATAATGGAAATTGAGAATAGGAAGGCCCGAGCAATTAGGAAGGATATTGATTCTGGGGTAGATCTATCACATAAGATGGTGGCATTGCTGGAATTGCCGGATTGTTTTGGGGAAGAAGCTTTAGGTAAACATAATCCTTCTTTCATGGAGAATGGTATTAAAAAGTTATCAGACATCCTTTGGTCAGCTGTGGAAGGGCTAGGAACATTAGAAGAACATATATCTGAAGACAATCAAAAGAAGTTGAAATTCATGATATCAGATTTGAAGCGTGAACTTCAAGATAAGGACACTCAGAAAAATAGAATTTGTGGAGAACTGGTATCCCAAGTCAGAGATGCTGAAAATGCTGCAAAAAAATATTCTGAAGATCTTGATTCTGCAAGATATGTCATAGAAAACCTAGAAAATAAAGTCAAGGTACTAGAGAATCATAAAGAATCAATGGAGGCTTCATCAAATGATTTTCAGCAGAAAATCAGACTCATGACGAATGCAATAAATAAAAAAGGACAAGGTATGGTACAAATGATTGTCCTTATTTTGCTAGGATTTTTTCTAAGCTTATTATTAATTTATCATTCTGTAATTTTAATTATTTAAACAAAATTCTCTGTTTGTATGAGCTTCTAAATTGTTAATGTGCAGAAATTGAAGAACTTACACAAGCACTTGATGAAGAAGAATCACAGCTGGAAGAATTGGAAAGTAGAAATCAGTTACTGGAGAAACTTGTTGAGGAAAAGACATTGTCATTGGAAAGTCTTGAAACTTCTCGTACCAAGGCCGTGGCAAAGCTTTCTACTACCGTGGGCAAATTTGATGAATTGCATTCTCTCTCAGAAAGCCTCCTGGCTGAGGTTGAAAACCTCCAGTACCAGGTGCAGGAGAAGGATTTGGATATTTCTTTCCTGCGGCAAGAGGTGACAAGATGTACTAAAGATGTTCTTGCTGAACAAGAAATTAACAAGCAAAATTTAATAAAAACATGTCAGCTACAAGAATGGTTGTCTACAATAGCTTCTCGTTTTGGGGTTCAAGATATGTACTCAAGTGATGAGAAACACATTCAGAGTCATGAATGCACTGAAGTTTTGGATAAGCAAGTTTCTTGTATTGTGTCAAAATTGGATGAATTACAGAAGAGTTGTCAAAATAAAGATGCTTTGTTGCAATTAGAAAGAACTAAAATAGAAGAATGTCTCAACAAAATGAAAAGTCTTGAAAGTTCCTTGCATGAGAAGGAATCCCAGCTAGCATTGTTTCATCGAGGTAGAGATTCTGGACAAGCATCAGCTGCAAACTCTGCGGAACCTATGGAAATTGAAACTGTGGTATGCTAATTAATTCCTTTGTTTTATCTTGTTCTGCTGCTTCCTTTAAATTAATAATGGACAATACTGCTTTTCGTTTTTCTTTTGTGTTCCCTTTCTCTATCAAATTAAGCTTAAAATTATGGTTATCAAGGTGAGTCACATTGTCAGCTTAGGCTACCTAGGTGAGGTCACCTTGACAAGTCATTTGGTATTTGGATTCAACTAGGTGAGTGCCTATGATTGCCTTTACATGGGCCTTAATTGCCTAGGTTGCCTTATTTAAATGTGATGCTTTTCATGATTCTTTTTGTCCTTTAGTATTTTATTTTCCTCATGTTCTATACTTCTATCAATAAAAGATTGCACTTGTGGGTGGGCTTGAATGCTTAACAAGAATTAGATATGAGATCCTTCTGGGGCTGTAATAGCTAAAGATGTTTCAAATAAGACCAAGAAGAATCTATGGTGTACAATTTCACATGTTTGGTGGCAACCTTAGTTAAAGAGAAACAATAGAGTTTTTGTGACACTGCTTATGATGATCTGTATTTTGTGTCCAAGGTGATTAGACGTGTGGTTAAGTGGATGAAGACCTAGTGTAGTCATGCTTGATGAGGAGGTTTTGGAATGTTTGGTGACACTAGTGACTTTATGCCAAGTCTTAGATGACTTGGTTTCCTTATCTTAGCTTCGTTTGGGGTTTCTTCTATGAAGTGCATCGTTTCATTTATTTTCTTTTTTGTTTTCAGTATTTAGGTTTCCTATGGCTTATGCAGGCTCCTATTTTCTCATTTTTGTAATATATTTGTTGTTGCTACTAAAAAATATTCTATGGTTCTATTTTATATTTTGGTTCCTAACAATAAATACCATCTTAAAGTGATCATGTTGGTCCTCATAGGTCGAGACACCTATGCCCATGTATTATGTGATGTATGAGTTGGCATCATTTCATTCATTGGTCCTTTTCAATGTGATATTAGCAAGGTTTCTTTGTAGTTTTTGAGAATAAATTTAAATAAAGTGGACAAGGCACATGCTTTGGAGGAGAAATTAGGAAATTTGATATTATAAAGGACATGTACGAAAGAATAGTTACTAGTATTAAAACTATAGAAGAAGAAATTACTGAATTTTTAATAAACAATTGGTTTGCATCAAGGGTCCTTTCTAAGTCCATATATGTTTACTTCATTATGGATGAAAGAATTAAGGAAATTCAAGAAGAAATATTGTAGTGCATGTTATTTGCTAATGACAATTTTAGTTGATGAAATTAAGTCAAATTAGTTCTAAATTAGAATTATAGAGAGATATTTTAGAGTTCAAAGGATTTAGATTGAGTAGGTCAAAAACTAAATATATAGAATATAGATTTAATGAAAATAAGCATAGTGATAAATGTATATACTTATTATAGGCATGAGATTCATAAGGGTAAGACTTTAAAATACTTAAGATCTATAATAAGTAGCAATAGTGAAATTATAGAGGATGTTATTATATAGATCTTGAGTATTTAAAAGTCTTGCTCTTATGAATCTCATGCCTATAATAAGTATATACATTTATCACTGTTAGTAAAGAAATGCTTTGGAAATATTATACGATAAGAGGATATTTTTAAAATTTAAAGAAAATTTCTATAAAACTATTATTCACTGAGTTATACTTTATAGTTCGGAATGTTGCGTTATAAAATATAATTATATGCAAAACAGTAATGTTGTTGAGATGTATATGTTTAGATGATGAGTAGTAATAGTATAAAAGATAAGTTAATAAATAATTTATTAGGAATAGAATAGGAGTTGTACCAATGAAGATTAGATAAGACAAAATTAGATTAGTTGGTTTGGTCACATATTTGAGAAATCAAAGAATGTGCTAGTCCGGAGAAGAATTAATTATTACAGAAGAAATTAAAAGAACTAAAGGTAGACTTAACATTACTTGAGCAGAAATTGTAAGAAAAGATTTAAATTTATATAATTTAATTCAAGATTTGACTATAGATAAATACATGGAATAAAAGAATTTATGTAGTGAGATTATAACTTGGATTGTTGTTGTTAGAAAAAGTACATGCTTGAAAAGAAGACATCATGTAGTTATAAGATACAAAATGGGAAATAAGATGTGTAATGCAAATTTATTTACCCTTTTATATAGCTTAGAGGGCTTTTATGATTCAATGGGACTTACATTCATGGTTGGGGATGGTTCAATTGTAGGAATTGGTTGTGTTTCTCAGTATATATCCATAATGAATGTTGATTTTTGATTCCACAATTGTTGAGTCACTTTCATCTAATCTTGACAATTCAACTAGACTTAATAGAGGAACACTTTTAACAAGATCGTCAATGGACTTAAAGATTTGAGACTTAAAGAAAGCAACATCTACAAATATGAAAGTAACATTTGGTGGTAGAATGAAAGTATCAATACTCCTGTTATGTGTAACATTATCCAATAAAGACACTTAAGAGATTAAGGGTTGACTTGTCAAAACCAAGAGATAGGTATGTATAAAGGCAATATGATTGAACACTTAGGTGGAAGGGAGAAATGCTCAGAATTTTGGTAAAGTCCCTATATAGGGATTTCTCCCCCTAAATGTGCAAGGGGCATCTTGTTGATTAAGCAGGATTTAGGGGAACCAAGATGGTATGCGCTGAATGGAAATATATCATTACTTATGAATGACAATACCATTTTATTGTGACATGTGAGTGCATATAGTTTGATCTATTACTCCTAAAGAATTATAATAAGACTAAATGCCAACTTGAGTGAATTTAATTGCATTGTTGGTATAAAAATTTTTTGGCACAATAGAAAAATGCTTTTTTATTTTATTGAAAAAATTTTCATGACATGTAGAACATGACTTCAATCCTTCAATAGATACGTTCTACAAGCACAAGAATAATTATCAATAAGGATAGTATAGTATCTATAATCAAACACTAATGAGACTTGAATAGGTCCCTAGATATTGCAATGAATGAATTCAAATAAACTTTGATTTGATGTAAGGTGCAACTAACTAAAGGTAACATGATGGCACTTACCTAATTGACAAGACACAATCAAAAGATGAAATTGAAAATCATGGCAAAGCTTGCTATAACTTATGATGAGATGGATGGCCAAGCTAATTGTGTCAGAGAATGGAAGGCTCAGAATTGATTACCAAATGTGCTAACGTGTGAGGTATCTTGTCACAAACTAAAAGGTACACACCTAGTTTCTCCTTATAGCTTAAACCTCTCCTTTTCCCCATTTGCAAGTTTTGAAAAATATGGTAAAAGGAAAAATTGTTTTGTAATAGTATCAATGGAGAAAAGATTATAACGAAGCATTCAGATTTTCTATTAATGAGAAAATCGACAACATATAGGACTTTACCAAGAGTGATATGAGAAGAAGCTTGTATAACTCCTTCACTAGATATAGTACATGACCATTGGCAATGACGATAGTTTATATGAAATTTGTGGGACAAATGGGTAAAAAGGTTTTGTGTACCTAACATATGAGAAAATGTACCTAAATTTTAGATGAGAGATTATGGTTAAGGTTGTAAGTAGGGTGCTACAATCTTGTCACTTTGACACCACCTCTTAGTGCTCCTTTGTTGACTTTTGTTCCCTTGTTGAGATCACGACCTTCACCAACACCTGCATTGATTGGAAGGAGGCTCCTGGGAGCCTGTCTTTTAGGTCAATTTGCCCAATCTTAGAAAGGAAGAGGTGAAAGTGGAGGTCAAAGACAACATGGTATTGCACATCACATGGAGTGCAACTATGGAAAATTATCAAGGAGGTCTCAGCTGTTGGAGAATGTGAACTTGGATCTGATAGTTTTGATTGTCTCAGGAAAAAACAACATCATGTGAAGTTGCAGATGGAAGAGGTTCGAAGAAGAAGAAAGAGGCTAGTGAAGTGCATGTAGGGAAAAAAAGAGAAGAAGGTGAAGGAGAAGAGAAATAGAGAAAAGAAAGGAAAGGGTGAAAAAAAAAAGGAGAGAGAGAGAAGGAAAAGAAGAGGATAAGTGGTGTGAGAAAGAGGGAAAGAAAGAAAGAATAAAAGAAAAAATGAGTTAAAAAATTAAAAAAATAGTGGAACTAAAAAAAAATTTGATGGTAGATTACATCCATCCACCCGCTTTCTCTGGATAAACCATATCTGACTATCCATTCTATTGCCTTGGATTGTATCTAAAGATTAATCTTTGTTTGAGATATAATATTCAGATAATTGCCTGCTGTTATTACTACTGCTATAAGGGGGAGTGTTAGTAAATGATTTCTTATAGTTATTTGTGTGTCATAGGTTTAGTCCCACATTAGTTAAGTTATTGTTTCTTTTATGTGGTTTCTGTATATAGAAGTCTTACGTTTTTTAATGACATATCTCTTGTATTCTCACTGAATGAATGTAAAACCTTTGTGATAATTATGTACTTCTATGGTCTGAGAAGGTGCAAGCTGATTTCTAGGGTTGACTATAGTCTAAATGAGGTCAAGAGCAGAAAGACCTGGTATGGAGGCTGCTACCTTTAACCATTTGGTGGGCTAGATGGAAGGAAAAGAACAGTAGGAAGTTTGAAGGTGTTTCTCAGCCATGGAATAAAGGGAAAACCTTTGTGATAAATATGACACTTCTATGGGCTGAGGAGAAGGTACTGGATGAACAAGATGTGTCTCTTGTACTAGTGGTGGTTAGAGTCTTAGTCCTTTTGTTCTGTCCTAGAGTTAGTGTAGCTTTTTTGTTTTCCCTGGTTCTTGCTTGGAACTTGTTTTGTCCATACATTTTTCTAGCATGCATGAATTCTGGTGCTTTATCGTTTTCAAAAAAAAAAATCTTAATATTGTGAAGAATCTATACAGTTGAATTTCCTTGCTATAAGCTAGGCAATTTCAAAGTGGCATATGGATTAGGATATTGTTATTGAATGTTGACAGCCTGTATTCTTCTTGTTTATTTCCTTCATCTCAAATGAGTTAAGAATTCTGACTTGATGCAATTATTCTCGTGATTGAATAGAGAAACGAAGGAGTTGTTTTGAGCTCTGTTGCTCCCCTTATACGTGGTGGAAGAAAAGCCAATAGTGATCATGTTGCTATAGGCATTGATTTAGAGCAAGAAAATATGATACAAGATGAAGATGATGATAAAGGTGAGTCACCTGGTTGGTGAATTAACTGCATTTCTCTCTTAATTCAATAAATGCATGATCTGATCGTGAAATTTTTCCTTGATTTTTGAAGCTCATGGTTTCAAGGCACTCACAATGTCTAGAGTTGTTCCAAAGGCTGCTAGACCAATTACTGACAAAATTGATGGGCTATGGTGGGTTCACAAGCTTTCCATTGTTGTTAACTTATTTGAGCTTTAATTTTTCCCTTTGAAAGAGTAAGTGTTGGTTTACTTGTTATGCCATATTATTTTTGCAGGGTTTCAATTGAACGTTTGCTAATGAGACAACCATCTCTACGACTTGTGCTAATAATATATTGGGTTGCTCTTCACACAATGCTTGCGGCTTCCATCTGAGTGAAGTTTATGTAAAGGTGATATTGGCCTCGTCTCTTTTATTTAAATTTATGCAGTTGATATTTCTTTCATTATTCTGTAATTTTCCATATGCTGCAATTTAACGTTCTTTCGTAGATACTTCATGCATCCTTTTTAAAAGTTTCAATGCAAATGTAGTCCTACATTTCTATTAATATGTTAGTCTAACTTTTTTTGAATAAAAGTAGTTGAAATTAAACAACAGAAAATATAAAACAACATTATATCTGATAGTAAAACTTCAACTGGCTCACATCTGCCTGTGCCCTGAGTGGTTGGCATGTTTGTGCCCACTCATTGAATATGTGGGTTCGATGCCCACAACAGGTTTCAAACCTGTGATAGTAGTCAGCTTATGTCGCCGATGGGATACTACTACTAAAAAATCTTGAACTGGCTTTCCAATTTTTAATATTAATTTCTGAGCATTTTCATTGTTTCTGTGGATTAAGGAATACACCGTCAACAATATTCTCACTACATTTTATACTCAAATTTAACTCATTAAGGATTTATATGGGGTATTTTTCTTGCATCATTTACTGTGAATTTTCAATGCTTATTTGTCATCAGCACTTAAACAGTATTTTCATCAGAAATATCTTATGATTTTCTTTTTTAAGGGTTTTCAGAAGTAGGTTCCCTTTTTTCACATTATTTGTCTTTCAACATGTGTGTTCTCTAATGTTGCACTTGTGAAGGTATCCTTCCAAGTGCAGTCTCCTTGTCGAACGCTGGCCTGTAGGCCCAAAACATAATTTTCCTGTGTACTAGGTTCTTCCATGCTTATTAAGACATCAAACACCATGTAAATATTTATCTTTTAAATTATAGAATAAATATTTAATAATAATTATGTATACCTTTTTCTTTATTAATTCCTAAATAATGTTCGAAGACAAGTAACTGAAAGAATCAAAATATGAAGTGCAAAGCAAAAGTATATAGCGGGAACACACATTAAGATTTAAACAAATGATCTAAATTATTTCCAAATAACTATTTTGATGTCCAAAGTTTAATGTTTAAATAAATCCTATTAAAGGAATAAACAAAAAGATACAATATAACAACAGTGTCATGGACCCTTGGCCAAGGTTTAAGAAAAAAAATGAGAATCTCATTTTATTCATTCTTGCCATCTAAGAAATTGTCAAAATTCCTTTTATAGTGAAGATTCTCATTTTCTTTATCCTCTTCATCTTCAAACTCTTACTTAATGTGTTGTTTATCTGCCTCATTGAATGTTTTCAAAATTTTCCATTTCACACGATTGATATCCAAGGTTTTTCTACTCTCGTTACCTATCATACTATTGGCATTATTTTTGCTTGCAGCTATTGCTTCGCCAATATTCACCTGTGCAAGTTTGTCTACTTAAACAAATTCATTGGAAGCACCCATATTTCTTGTCATCCATTTATTAATATAATTGAGCTGTCAATACAAATAGGATTGTAGTCTTTATCATCATTAATAATCCATTTCTCTTAGAACCTTTATACACACTTGTTGAAGTAGACAAACTAATTATCTCTCTTGTTTTAGCTTTGCCCTTTTAGCGAAGAAGACAATAATTCTAATGACTCTTTGGAGGGGTTTGTGCAATTGAAAATAACAGGAAATAAAGGCAAAAGAAACGAGAGGAGATGATTTTCCACTATTTCCTTTTATATTAAAGAAAATGTTTGTTGTCGTTTCTTACCTTACCTTTTTGGAAATAATGGAAAATGATAAACTTATAATATAATAAATAATATATAATTATCAATATAATTATAATAAATTAAAATATAATAATTATAATAATAAATAACATATTATAATTATAATACGTTAAAATATTAATATTAACATGATATCCAAAAGTATAATTATAATAATAAATAAATAACAACATATTATAATTATAATAGATTAAAATAAAAAATAATGTTGAAAAATGATACTAGATTATAATACATTAAAATATAATAACATTAATGTTATAAGAATAAATAATATATTAAGATATTCAACAACTTAATAATATTAAATAATACATTAACATATTATTTCTGAAAAAAATTAGATTATAATGAACAACGTTATTCATGTTAATTACAAATATATTATTTCGCATGTTGCATCTATATTTAATGAAATATTAATATATACTATAATATTTAAAATATTACTTTTCAAATATAATATGTATTATTTATTATTAAATTTTTAAAAAATTATTAAATTTTTAATTTTCTATCATTTTTATCAAGTTAATAGTAATTTTTGTCAATTTATTATTTAATATTTTAAAAATTATTTAATAACACATTTTCTGTTATTTCCTACAATTGTATAGACATCTCATTTTTTGCTTTCCAATCATTTCCTCTGATGTACAAACGATCTTATATTTCCTATCATATCTTATTATTCCCTATCATTTTCATTTTCTGTCATTTCTTATCATTTCATTTTTTGATAGAAAATATGCATAAACAGGCCTTTTGAAATAAGTATAAAAATCAAAAGAAAAATAAGTCCATGAAAATTATGGAGTTTTAGTCTCTTGAACGTATTAGAGGACTTGATTGGGCTGAGTTGATACCACTCTTAGTTTTCTGTGTTCCAACCATTCTTTGGTGGAATTTTTTCTTAATATTGTCACTTGCTATGCTTGTTATCTATTTCTCTTTTAAGAAACAAACATTACTTCGTCAGAAATAAATCACTGAAAGATGACATCAGTGATAAGTGTCTAGAATTTGTATGCGTCTGACCGTCAGAATTATCTACTTCCACATTTTTAAGCATATGCACACATGGTATGGACTAAAGGCTCGTATATATTTTATAAAGTTCTTTCCTAATTTATCTCTGGCAGTGTCATACCGTGTAATTTGTTTTTGTTTTGATGACTCAAGTTCTGATTGGCGCCCTTTTGCCCCTCAATCTACAGCCACTTTTTTTTCTCTCTTATTAGATATGGACGCCGCTCCAGTTGCCTGCAAAGTCAACATAGGCAATCCCAGTCCGCCTGTACAGGATTCATTCATTTCTTTGGACAATAGAAAATCGGCAATGATATATATTTCATCACATAGGCAGCTGTAGTTTCTCCGCCCCCTTTTTTGGGCTTGTAAATTTCAGTTTGCCGCGGATCTACTGAATAATAAAACACCTCCAACAGCAGCAAACACACCACACCGACCTGAAGCCGTGGAGACCGTCATTCCTTTGCCTTTTTTTGCTATGCTTGTAATACCCCTTTTTTGTCTTATTAATATGAGGTGCTAAATTTCCTTGTATTCTGTGAATGACGAATAAACAGAAGGCGTTGTTCAACAATGTTACGATATATATGATAAGTTGTAAATTCTATAATGGATGGATGGTTTTATTCTTGGTTGTCTTTGTTTATGATTTGTCGCATCCATTCTGTCCTTCCGGAAGGAAATTGTGGCCCTGCTAAACGTAGTTGGGGGGTCCCTAAATTATTGAGCAGAGCAAAATGAATGTGATTTATTTTCTTGCACTAACTGCACCCAATGCTCTCTTTAATGGAAGATACTTATTATTGCAGTGAATGCACCATCTGCTTTGCGTACACATCTCTCTATTCCCCAAAGTTAATCAATCCATCACTTTTATCACAAATCAATATTATATAAATGTGATGGTAGGTAATTGATCTACACATAGTTAGAAGTTTTTCTTGGTAGCACTATTTTTATTTTGAAATTATTGTTAAAATTTGAATATAATTAATTATTAAATGGAGTATAACGAGAATTTTGTCGTATATTTATAATCATGATAAAAGCTATATAATCACACGTGGCCCATTTGTAGAGGATCGGTTTGAGCTTCCAAGTCTCAACATTTTATCACCCCTCGTTCTCAAATCTTTCGTTAGAAGAACTTGTGAGTTTATTTATTTAGAGAGGCTAACAGATCAATGCAATTTTCCCACGAAGCAAACGAGACACACATGAACAATTTCTAAAATTCAAAGATAAGAAAATCCTCCTCCCAATAAAAATTAGGTTTAATTAAAAAAATTAGTTTTGTGTTTTTTTTTTCCTGGTAAAATTTATAGAAAAGTTAGGTTTTAATTTAAGAATTACTAATATCTAAAAAAAGTAAGGGCAAATGACAACCCGAAATGCTCCTCCCCACCTACTGGTCTACTTCCACCACAACAATTCGTGACAACAGCCTATCAAACGTTGAACCCGGAGTCCACCACACACCAATTTAAATAATTTAATGTGACCATACTTTAATTTTTTGTCAAATCTGGACTCAGGCATGGATATACCTCACATGTGTAATATGTGGTGGCTACGACCTTCACACATCACATCATTCCATTCCCACCAGAGATACCGAGAAGCACCACACACGTTTCCGCTACGCGTCGGAGATCGCAGACGTGGGTACCAAGGACAAGGACTCCGTCTCTCTGGCCATCGGCACTCCGGTGCATGCCAGCCACCACAAGATAGATATTTCTGGAGGGGAGTGGGTGTTGCTTCCTGAGCCACACATGCTTGGCTTGGATCCGGCTTCTAATACACGGCTGATGAAGATCCCCTTGGCACAGGCGTCCTAATATTTTTGTTCTCCTGGGATCAATTTAATTTCATAAGATTTCAATGTCATCCATGCTTCTGTTTGTGTTGGAACCAGTAAACAAGAGAATCGGCAAGTGGTTGGGCTGTGGGCAACAACGGTTCGTGGTAGACGAGGTTTGTGGACGGCAAAGAACTCCTTCCCTTCCCTCCCACCACCTACTTTAATTCGTATATTTATAGGCCTCCTCTCTCCCATCCCACATCTCCCATCGCCCACACCGCCTTCCTTCGGCGATCTCGGTCCAGACAAACAAAGCCCGTCGCTCTTTCCCACCGTCATCAAACATGAAGAAGCCATGGAGACCCCCGTCCTGTGAGCTCTGCACCCAGAAACCCACCGTGTACTGCGACTCCGACTCCGCCTTCCTCTGCTCCACCTGCGATGCCCGGGTCCATCGTGCCAACTTCCTAGCCGCCCGCCACTTCCGCATTCCCCTCCGATCTGATTCGTTCGTCCATGACGGCCGCTGGGCTGCCCATTCCTCCTCCTCCTCCTCCTCTTCGACGGAGTCTTGCGTATCGAGCGCGGAATCGGCGGCGGCGGGCGAGGTCAGGAAGGTGAGACGGAAGAAAGCGGGCTGTGGAGGGGAGCTCAGTCTCCAGGCCAGGGCGAAGGTGATGGCGGCGGACTGGTGCGGGAGAGTTCTTCGGGGTGGTGAGAGGGAGGAGGGCAAGATGAAGATGGCCATGCTTGCCGTAAAAGTGGGGCTGAGGAAGATGAAGGGGGTTCCGGTGAGATGTCTGGTGGCCGCCGCCGTGTGGATAGCGTTGGAGAAGTGCCGCGGCGGGGGGCTGCGGAGAGTGGAGGAGTGTTCTGGTGTACCCGCAAAGCTCATTCTGGCGGTGGGAGGTAAGTTGTTTCGGCTAATCGGGAGGTGCCACGTGGAAGAGGAAGGCTGGGCCGAGTGCCCTTAGCTTCTTGCCCGATTTACCAGCTTACAAACTACAATAACGCGTTCATTTACAGAGAAAATAATTGGTTTTTTTTTTTTTTTTTTTTTTTTGCAAAGTACAGAGAAAACAATTGTGGAAGAGAGTACAATAAGATTCTGACGAAACTATTTCGTTTGCAATCGAAATTCAGGTCTAGTGAATTTATTTATTTCATGGTCTCATGTTGTGATGGGCATCTCTTGGATTAATGAGATAGATAGATTAATCATGCAGTGAATGCTGATGGGTTCCTTTGCTTTCTTCTTCTTCTTCTTCTTCTTTGATGTTGTTATTTCATGGGTTGAGATGTTTGCTGCTTGAGTTTGATTTGAAAGCAAATCTAACGCGCAAGTAGTATTTATGCCCATTTAAGTTGGCTGGGTCAGGGACCTGCCTACTTCTTGAATTGGTACGCTGGTGGTGTCCTGTTGGATGAGACGCAGGAGAAACCTGTACGAACTGCCAACAAGCTTATTTCTCAAATATGAGATCACACGCCTGAAGCTGCTTCTAGTTAGTTTCCAAGATTCCGGCTTGTAGAAAAGCCACCACTTCTCCAAAGTGATTCTGATTAAAGTAAAATAGAACCTCCAGGAGAAGCTGCAGATCGATAATGTCGCCTACCAGATCAACTTCATTTTTTACTTTTCCCAGGAGTTCAGTTTGACCATCTTTCGGCCAAATGTCTTGGAGCCGAGCCTGAGTATATATATATTTATCATTTCCAACTTCGATGCAAAATATACTAAAAAAATCCAACACCATCCTTTGGTAGGAATGTCTGCTAGTTATTTCTAAAATATTTAGTGTAAGATATAACAATAAGACCGCTTATCATCATATCTTAAACCACGTCTTCTGATGGGTCCGGTCCGGGTCACTCGCAGGCTCTCCCCAAGATGTTTTGTCTGGTGATCATCGAACAGAATGTCTGGATAATCTTTTTTTTTTAAAATTGGGTCGGTTTTTTTTTTTTTTTTTTTTTTTTTTTTTTTTTTTTTTCATTTTTCCATTGAATAAGTTATATTCCAAACATTTATTTTTTTTAGACAAATTATTTTATGTTACATTTTTTTTAGATAAATTATTTAAGCATTTAACCATAGAAAAGAGAAACATTTAAATATTGAAATACAAACTCGTAAAGTTAAAATAATTTATTTTATTTAATGAAATGAAATTAAAAATACATTATCATTTTTACATATTTTTTCAAATACATCATGCACTTTTATATTTAATTCACATTCAAATAAACAATTCGTCAAATTCTTTTGTGAAATATTCTTATCGTTAAAAATGAAGTCCAATAAACTTTTATCATCTTTAATGTACATTAAGCATTTCAAAATATTATCTTTTAACCTTAACTTTTCTGTTATCTAAAATATTTCTATTAATAGAAAATATTTGTACATATGCTACAAAAAAAAGTTAGAATTATTAGTAGATCTTTAGTCATTAAAGATAAAATAGGATATGCATGTTTTTGAGATTTCCATCATTCAAGTACATTAAAGTCCATAAATTTTAAATATTCTTTAACTAAATAAGTATGATTAGTATTATTAAAATTAATTAATTCTTATTGATATATAAATTTCATTATAAGTATCATAAAAAAAACTTAAATCATATGATGATGATCGGTGTTGTGTTAAATATTGTGTTCTATATCTTGTTGTATATAAATCAAATATGTTATTTAATTTTTTTATATTTTCAATACTTTTATTAAGTTCTATATTTAAATAATTTTCTTTCGTATTTAATATTCTTCCAACAACTTTTACTTTAGTCTTAAGATTTAAACAAATAATTAATGTATATAAAGAAAGTATATTATTTCAATAATTTAAAAATTTTTCTTTCACCTTTTCAATTATTAGTGTAAAAAATGGATAATTACCACAACTATTAAAAACCTTTGCAATATTATATAAATGATGAATTACATAAATAGATATGAAATAATATATTCCAAATAAATATTTAGTTACATTATAAAATGGTTTTAAAAAATAATAAAACAATTACAATTTTGAAAATCATTTTCATCTAAAGGTATTATATTATCACTAATTCTACCATTATAATAAGTTTTTTTTATAAGGATAATAGTTTGTCAACATTAAATATAAAGAATTTCATCTTTGAGGTACATCTATAATAAATGTTTTATATGGTAAGTCAAATGAATCTCATGTATAGTTAAATTCTTCTTGACATCTATCCCCATTATTAATATAAGTTATTGTAGTTTTAATATTATCAACAAAAGATTTTATTTCATCTACATCAATTTAAACTATAAGATTAATCATGTGACATATACATCTTTAGTGAAATAAAGAAAAACTATTTGGTGGATTTAATTTATTTCTAAACATATGAATAGTTTCATTATCAAAAGTAATATGAACTATTTTTCTTTAATTCCAAAAATTTCAAAAACTTCCATAATATGTGAAAAATATTATTAGTATTATAAGGATGAGTTATTCTTCTGAATCCTATTAATCTTTTTTGTAAAGTCCAATTTTGATTGATAAAATGTGTAATTATAGCAATATATCAATGTTTAAATCTTTTCTCTTAAATATTAGAAGTACATGCTATTGAAGTATTTATACTATCTATTACATTAATTAATTCTATTTTAAGTTTATTATAAACATCAACAATATCTTTTCTAGTTATATTTCTAGAAACATTTTAAATTATTGACAATATATTTGTGAAATATACTCTTTAAAATATTTACTAACACTAAAATTAATAGGTAAATTCTCAACATTAATAAATTTAACATGCAATTCTCTAACATTTTCAGGATATAATGTCATGTTGAAATATTACATTCAAAACTAAAATTAATTTAACTTTGAACTATTTTATTTTTTTCATTATTTTTAATGTAAATAACTTAATGTCCATTTAAATGACTTTGTACCACTAAAAAGTTTGCTAGAAAAGCTTGTATTGCATATATTGCAAAAGACATTTTCCTCTATAATGTCATTTATCTTGGATTTCAACTTTATTATAAATTTAATCTATAGATTAGATATTCTTTTAGCCTTCAGCTGATGAGTAATATTTGAAGTTGATCTAATATCCCCAATTTAAGACTACATCTACAATTTTGGTTCAAAAGTTTGAAACTTGTTATTGTCCTGAATCAGCTTAGGTGGTGCATCATTTTATTTGAGAAGACTTGAGTTTGTGAACTTGTAAGTTATTAAGAGAAAACTGCAAATTGTAATTTGCAGAAAAGATGAGAAGAAGATTTGAGTACTTAAGTTATGTTGTAAAAATTTTTCTCTCTCCCTCTCAATTGATAACTTTTCTCCTCCCCCTCTATCTCTCTCTAACCCCCTCTTAACTCTCTTTTTTTTTTCAAAAAAAAAAAAATGCCAACGTTTAATTGAACGTTACATTTGACCCACAGGCCATGGAAAAAAAAAATTACCTAGCCCGGCCTTACTCGAAAACCAGGCCGGACTGGGCCTGTCAATTTCCGGCTGGGTCGAGCTAGCCTGTGACGGCCCAATTGACATATTTTGTGTACAAGAGATGCTGTCAAAATTAATATTCCACCAACGTTTATCTGTAAAATCATACAAAAGGGAATTAAAAACTCAAACAAAACATAGCTACTACTGTGCCAACAGCTACAGATGGTTTCTTCATCTTCGATGCAACTTCAAAACTTGAATGACAAAAACTAAAACTACTTCTTATAAAACACCTTATTTTCAAGACTTGATTTGCCCTGAATTAGAAGAGCTCGCGACCCAAGGCATGAGAGGGACAATGCAGGGCTCAATGGTTGCATGTAAGCTATCATTCGCTCATTGGTTATGTTTAACTTATCACTGCCTCCCACGAGAGAATTTTTAATAATAAAGGTTATGCAAACTCTCTCACAGAATTATTACCATATACAATCTCTTTTTAACAGTACTGCCTTCTCATTCACTTTTTTATTATATATATATATTTTCTACTTTTGGAGAGAGATGAGAATGAATGTTTATGCAACAGACTGGGATGATGAACACATGTACCAAAACGCACTCGCTATCCGATCGTATGTTTGAAATTTTGCAAGTGGGAGATGCTACACACCCAACCAATGCAGAAAATTTTTTCAATATGAACTCTCACCGAATTTCATTCAAAGCACATCAGCAATTTACCTTGACAACCCATTACTTGCTACGGAATCTGAACAATCCTAGAAAGATTAAACCAAGAGATGAAAAAATTAGAATAATTAGAAACACCAGAAAGCTATACATCCAAAGTAAACGAAAACCCAATAACACCAAGCATCAGCCGACACCAAATCGTCCATCCACTGCCTTCAATGCCTTCTCCGATGAACATACAAGGCTTTAGGAAGATGCACACAAAATAATGCGGACGGGGGCTTGCCCAGGATGCTTAAACTGGTATCACATCCATCTTTGAAGTATCTTCGCATCGCAGCACTATGCCTTCGAGATTAGCCGGGAGGATACATCTTCCCCACTGGCATCCTGTCGAAAACGAATCTGACGGAGGAACAATCATCAGAACATTATCATTTCTTTGGACCACTCCCATCACGCTAACAGTACTGCCTTCTTTGATGTACCTGTACAAGCAGGAGGGAAATAAAACCAGATTAAGCAACTTAAGAGTGCAGATGCCCTTCCAAGTTTTGACAAAGCGAATGTGTTGGCATATATCATTCTAAAGAGCATGTCCCATTTCAGGTTCAAATACCCTTCTTTCAAGCGCATGACACGATCATCACTGGAAATATTCCTCTCCCAGAGCCACCTAAGGAATTGAGGTGACAAGTCTTTGTTGTCTGGGTTGACATCAACAACCACAGATTCATCCACATATGGTGTCACTCTTGCACCATAGCCTGTTTTAACTAAAGCTCTGAGGCCAGATTGAAAATCAGAGATATAAAAATCTACAACATGCCTCTGTCAAACATACAATTTAGAGAATCAGTAAACAGAGAGAAAAGTTCCAAGGAATTCATTAAGAACACCAAATCATGAAATTCAATCAAGGAAAGAAAGCATGCTTCTTTTTTATGCCAATAATTCTTTTTCATAAACAATTACTACAAGGGCTTTTTTGTGTCGTACCAAGAGAATCATATTCGAAGGGTTCTTTTACCAGAGGGAAACAAGCTTTAGGAAGCCATTCACAAGCATATCACCATGTCTTTCATAAAGATCAACCATATGCTATTATGCTCAAGAAAAGCACAGAGATCATATCACAGACCATCAAGATGTTAAGCAAAGCAACAACTCAGAATAATGGACCTAACCAAAATCGAAATCATCAACAAGACTTCTAATTGGCTTTCTTGCAGTTATCATCAAACAAGTTAATAGTCTGGGTTTTGATCCTACAACATCAAGTGCTCTGACTGGTGCAATATATTTGGTTGAGTAATCTTGCAGATTAGACACTTTGTAATTTGACAGCTTTTTCAGAAAACTGGATAAAAGTAAAAATACAATAGTAACAAACTGAGCTATGATCCTACAACTTATGTTTGGCCAGGATAAAAGTTAGAATAATGTGGATATTTTAGTAACCTATCTGTTAAACAAATTTTCACTCCCATACGATCCTTCTTAAGGACCAACATGTCTATCTTTATTATATTTGATGGTGTAGACTGATGTTAAGGTGCTTATATATTGAATATATTTTTGTCAGATGTCCATATCTTAGGGATGCATCCAGGTACCTACCAATACCTTACAGTAAATGAAAAAACAAAAAAAAAATCCAAGATAATTCAACCATATATAAATTTACACCCTATAATCAATGGTTCACAAGTACTTTATGGCAATGAATCTAAGGAAAAGCCACACAACAAAATAAGCTTTCAGCACAAAATAAGGCGAATAGGCTTTGAAACTTAAAGGCTTACCTCCATGGCTCTGAGGCCCCAAGTGAAACGATGGTGTTTAGGATTAGCAGCTTTAGATTCCCAGCTTCTATATTCATACAAGCTTGAAGATGTGTAAACACACCTGGGAACCTTTTGGAATGATGACTCAAGGGGTACATTACCACAGGTGACCACCTGAGAGATTGGAAGGTATCATCAAGGCAAAAGCTGATGTCAATAATGTAAACTTATATGCAATTACATGCAAAAGACAAGTAACTTGGATAAAATTAAAATACTTCCAGCAGAATTCCATAAAGTATATAATCGAGCATCTATAGACTGTTATGTCATTTTATTAAATGTGGAACTTTATTATCAAAAAAAGTAAGGATTGATATGGTAAAGCAGGACTATATTGAGATTGTAAAACAAATGTAGTTGTGAAGAGTAGACTCCTTGTTTGCATAGATTAAATGTCTACTTGGTATCAGACCTTGGTCCCACAAGAAACAAGAAATGTATCGCACATTAGTTCAAAAAGGGTAAATTTACAAAGTTCAAGAAAATGCATATAAAACTTCAAAGTTATATTTAAAACTATAGGATAAAGTAAATAGTAATATACAACTAAATCGACTTAGATCCACTTTCTACATGAATGATATTGAAATACCCTACATATTTTAACATAAATATTTTGAAATAAAATGTATGACTAAAATTTTTGTAGATATTTTGAAGTACCCTAATGGCATCAAATTATTTTAGTTTTCTACTTTCTTCAAATTTTGAATAACTAACTTTTTTGGAAATTTACTTTTTTCAAATTACTTTGATTTTAGAGATTAATTTAGTAATTTTGATTTTTGTGTCTTCTATCTTTTATACCACCAATTATTTCATTCACTTATAATAACAACAATCCAAGTTATAATCTCATTATGTAGGATTGACCACATAAATATTTTTCTTCCAAATATTTCTACCAATTGCTAAGTCTTCAACTAAATTATATAAATTTAAATCTTTTCTTATAATTCCTAAATAAGTAGTTTTAGGCCTACCTCTATTCTCTTAATTTCTTCTACACTATTTAAATGTCCTCTCCTAGCTAGTGCATTTCTTAGTCTCTTAAGAATATGACTAAACCACCTAAGTTAATTTTCTTTTATCTTATTACCTCATTCTCTTAATTCTAAATAATAATTTTTATACTTGTAATTGCTCAAATTAATGAGGTCCACATAAGTCCAATTCTCATGCATTGGTTTATGCCTTTTTAATTACCTCATTTGTATTTTAATGGGAGCACTAACCACACATAGTAAGATTATGGCATGAGTTGTTTGTTGTCGCATATTTTAATTGGGGCAATTTTTTAATTTATTTTTCCCACTTTTATATGGGTTATATAATACAACACTTCTTTATCCTTTTTTCTAATAATAGCTCCAAAATGCAAACATGTATATGTGACAAGTAAACATAGGACAACATCCATATTATTGTGCACTAGGTTATGCCTTTTTAATCACCTAATGTATATTTTAATTAGAGAAATTATTTTATTTTATTTTTCACATTTTAATATAGATTATATAATTTAATACTTTCTAACCTTTTTCTAATAATGTCTCCAAGATGCAAACATGTATATTTTTTTGGCAGCAAAAATGCAAACATATATATATGCGTCAAGTAAACATGTCTGATCAAAATCCATCTTTTTATGTCTAGTTCACAAAAGGCATATGTCTATATTAATGGTGGATGTCATCAGGGTTAAATAGAAAAACAAGACACATCTCTCTTCTTCCCATTTTAAAAACCCTGAGTGCTTGTTGCAACCCCTTAATTTTATGACATGTACCAATAACAACCCTAAATGGAGAATCGGTACATTAGCAGTATCATCCATCAATACACACAAATGGGAATGTCATTTGTTTAAAACACAAAATCAACATATACTGGTGAAGTTTCTCACCAACATATCTAGATGTTAAACATCATACTTGACAGTGAACATACAGATCTTCCTGAAGTTGAGATATCTGATTGTAAAAGAAAGAATATCAAACAAGGTGATGCAAGAAAAATGTGCTGATTCCATGTAAAATTTATTTGGTTCTATGACAATGAGTGGGAGATCAAGTTAAGCAGTTGACTTGAACAACACAAGAGAGTCTTGAGCAGTACTGAAAGATAAGAAGTATTTAAAGATTCAGAACAAAGTACTAGATTTTAATCAATCATGAATTTTGTAAAAGAAGTATACCCCAGACACTTTAACATACTGTCCGTTTTTTGCAGTTCTGAGTTCAGCATCAGGGTAGCGTTCAAGAAAACCTGTTATGGCTCGCCTTCCCCAGCAAGTATTCCAAGAGAAAAGTGCAGCTACGGCACCAAACAGAACAACAACAACAATGAGAAGGATGGGATTGTGCACGGCACCAAGGATAAAGCCACCAGCTATGAATCCCATCACAAATAGCAGAATCACAGACCAAAAAATTATTTTTGGGAAGTTTTTCCTGAAAGAATACTCATCCTCAAGGCTGAGATTAGTAACTGCCTGGTTGTGAGCAATGGATGTGCTATGCAATTTGATTGATCCAGCAGAATCCAAAGGACCAGAATACTTCCGGGGGGCACCAGATGAATTCAGTGGCCCAGATGTGATTAGACCAGTAGCAGGGAGAACAGGTGCAAGAGGGCCAGAATTTTGTCGGGCTGTTGGGGTAACACCTCCAGATTGGGGACCAGAAGATTTCTTGACAGGATCACCATGTTTGTTTAATGGGCCAGAATTGGATTTCTGCCTATTTGAGCCTCCAGCACCAGAGCCTGGCATACCAGAAGAAACTGGTCCAGAAGAATAGCCAGTTCGACCAATAGCACCAGGATTGATAGGCCCTGAGTGTGATGAAGCACCTCCAAATGATCCAGTTCTAGAAGGAGCATTAGCTAATGGTCCAGATTTCCTTGACTTGGAGTGTTCCACATGAAGGTCAAACATCTTACCCAGTTCTCCAGATTTTTTAATATCTCCACCAGTGTATGGCATGGCTGTGGAGCTCATTGTGATGGGCTTCTCTTTGGGCTGCTCTGGGCGGCCAGATACATAAAGGCCATTACTTAATTGATGGGAAGGGAATCTGGAACCCATTGCACAGGGAGTATGGAGCTACTACGATCTTCCTCCAAATATTAAATCAAATCAGAAAAAGAAATATCAGTGTGAGCCTTCCGGCACCAGCATGATGGTTTTTATGGATGAGCAAACTGTCAGCTTGAGGATTATCTCTGCCAGTCTGAGAACAGTAATAAAAGGATAAGCAATCACATGTTTTAGAATTTACAGTCTATCTGTGTACCATCTAGACCAGCAAAAGATGTTAATCAAACATTCAAAAAATACTGGAGAAATGGGCATTTCACTGTGTAAGAAGTCAAATCAGTTGGATATACGACCACTTGTTTAATAAATGAAATACTTGCAAGCATGAAACTAAATTTGTTCCAGTGCTAGATTTGGAAAGGATAAAGGTGAAAGGAACAGAACAACAATCTCAATTTCATGTAATTAGAAAAGACACCGAAACCTTTCTTTCAGTTACATATTAGCCTAGTTACCATTTAGGATATAACAGGCACTAATTCCATTAACTGATGGACGATAAAGTGCATGTACCAACCAGACAAAAGTCATCTATTTTTTATTTAGGAAGTTGTCTTTTCGATCATACTACCTTGTAGAGTAGTAAAAATTCATGGAGCTAAAACAACGAAGTAGGACAGAAATAACATCACAATTACATTAACAAAAGCACAGTAACTGCAAGTTCAAGAAATGCATCAACATTTGTAAGCAAAAAGAAAGCAGGAACAAAATCACCACAGGTTGCACAGGACGACTGACATAAAAATGTGCACTTCCGAGGTTCGTAGAACAGAAATCATGTCCCGATTTGCAAGCTCAATGACAATCGTATTTCAGTTTTATCAAAAGAAAGAAGGCAACAACTCAAAAGATCAAACTGAATCTACACACATCCGCACCAAGTTCCGGCACCGGTTCTCAAACAGCAAAACCCAGATCCAGTATGCCCAGCCTCAAAGAAAACCCGCATTTCGTATTCTCACACAAAAGAAACAGACGGAAACAAAACAAAACTAAAATCCAACGCAAAAAATCCCCACCTCCAAAACAAACGCAAACAACTCCACCAGTTTCTTGACTCCATAAGCAAATCTCAGCTCCCAAATCACACAAACGAACCAACCCACCTTTCCATTCCCACCCGACACAACCCAGAATTGATAGATCTAAAAAAGACCAAATCGAGATCCAGAACGCAGACAAAAAGTAGTGAGCTGTAGACTAAGAGATGACAAAAACGTTGATCATCTCCTTTTTTTTCTTTTCTTTTTTTTACCTCGAAAGGCCTCGAGCGGGGGAGAGATCAGCACTCTTTGGGAGACATGAACGATCAAAAGGGGGCAAGAAATGGCCAGAAGCGGACATATATCGCCATCGGTAAAGCAGACAAAGATGGTAGTGGGAAGAGAAGTAGAAAAGCGGAGCAGAGACCAAAGAGAGACTTTTCGCTGTATGTTTCCATCAAACGTATGGTAAACTAAAGAGAGTAGCGTGGCAATCCTCGCGAAGAAAGTGATTTTTACCACGAACCCCCTTCTTTTTAACAAAAAAGGTATTTAGAGATGCCCCCCGGGCTTTTTCTCTATTTTAAATGATACCCCCCTAATGCTATTTTTTTATATTCACGTAAGAAATTTTATAAATCAAGAAATTTAAATTCTTCTTTATCATTATTAATACACACTTCCAAATGTACGCCCCTTAGGTGATGTTATTTAGAGATAGTTTTCATTTCTTTTATTAATAATTAAAATATAGTGACATGATTATTAATCTATAGCATGGTCTATTATATATTAATTTTTCAACTTTATATTTATAAGATTTTTTAAGAACATGATCATTATTTTGGATTTTGATTATTTTAGCATTTAAGTGAAAACAATATAAAAATGTTTTCTTTTCTCTCAATCTAAAAATGTGGTTAAGTGGTTTTCACAAGAGAAGGTTAGATGTAGACATGTAAAATATGATATTAAATTAATTGAACATGATTAAAGTATATTTTAATCAATACAATTAAGTATGAGAATGTAGATCAACATGGTATAATATAATTGAGATTTTTAAAATTAATATCTTATTTATAGAAATAATACGATAAAAATATTTATAAAGTTCACTTGCATTGTTTTTGAGATATTAAATTATAAAATCAATCTACAAAATTCAAAAGTTTATACTAAATTTAATATACTATTTTCACAAATGATGTACTAATTTGCAACTTCTGCGTATTAATTATTTAATTTGATATGCTAAATAAGAGATTCCCAAAATTGAGTTTTGATTTAAAAACATAGTTTTAAAATGTAGCTTCTATGTGTAATAATTTATAAAAAAATTATTTTTAATAAAACAAATTCTTTTAATGAAATTATATATGATTTGAAAGGTTACCAAAGAGGGCGTTAGTAACTAATGAACGGTTTATTAGTATAAGACTGCTAATAGAAGCCAATGGATAGTTGATTTCCCATGCTATTAACAGGTCAATGGATCAAGATCAATAGAATTAATTGCTTTTTGAATTACCTTCAAAAAGAATGCATCGAAGATTTCAAATTTAATTTCGATATACGTTGTCTATCTAAATTTATAAATAAAGTAAGGTAAACGCTATTTTCTGTCAAATGCATAAACATTTAAATTTAAATTTTCATGCATAGGTACCTAAAAAGCAATAAAATTAAAATTAATTTCTATCCTTTTCCTTTTTCATCGTCTTCACAACTTCTTTATTCCATTATTTTATTACAGACAAGTCCAAGTTCGTAACATATAACGGCACCATCATCCCGTGCGAACAGTCCACTTCGACAGAATATTATTATTATTATATTATATAATCCGACGGATGCTGCGGTGGGATTTAAATAAATAAAATGAAAAAAAATCCGTCGCAACAAAACTTACATTTTCGCGGCGTAATTGCAGGAAACAAAATATATCTAAAATAAAGACAAAATCTACAACGACTTTCCCAAGACTGTCCTATGCCTCAACCTCCACCTTTTACCGTTTTAGTATATAATCTTTTCTCTCGTACTTCCATGGCATAATTTCCCCCCCCCCAAGTATTTTTATATATTGTTAATAATTTCTAATTTTATATTTTCCTTTAATTTTTTTTAATCTACGTCAACTAATTATTTTCCGCTGACTATTACATCACCGTCCATCGGTTGCAACCACCGACATGATCATGACTCATCAGATTCTCTTCTTTCTGCCGTCGCATGTGGAGTGTTGGATTTCCTCCAGCTGATTATTTTGTTTTTCATTGAAATAAAAAAAAATTTATAGGTTGGTACAAATTTGAAATTTTAAAATCGTATTAATAATATAGTAAAAAAAATTTCTCCACTTACAAGATATATCTTTGGTGTCTTCTTCATTTCATTCAATATACGTGAAATATGTTGATTAATAATATTTATCTCACTCAAATCATAATCAACTGATTTAAGAGAAACTATATATGTATATATAATTATTAGTTCCTGTAATTATAACCTTAGTTCTCTTTTCAATAATTATATTTACTTGCATAAAAAATGATGGTGATGTCAAAGCCATTCAGATACAAGGATGGTTCAATTTATTATAGATTACTATTCTACAAACTTGCTTTGACGTCAATTGTCAAGATTGATGACTTTATTTATAATGCACAATCGATCTGTGATCATATAATAAATAAATAAGCAAATGAATAAGAGACAAAGGACGAGGGTTAGTGGATGGAGAGGGAACAACTCATTTTATTCCTTGTTAGATACATCATATATTCTTTTAGATTATTATTGTTAATGCATGTTCATAGCATTTTAGTCATTCCGATTGCCGTGCACTTTCCTTGGGTTGGGTTAATGATGACATGCTTTGATGTATTTTGGTGCATGCGATACATGAAACATGATTCTGCATGTTGCGTTTGATTTTTGAGAGAGTAATGTGGTATACATGAATGAGGGAATGATTATGATTTGAACCTAATAATTGTGGAAGGTTAATTGTAGTATTATGTTCTTAACTGAGATATGATAACTAGTTAATGTTTGGACCCTATCGTAAAGCTAAGCGTGGTAATACATTTGGATCCAGCTATAAAATTAGTGTGAGTGATGATTTGAGCTTTTGTTGTAAGGATTGTATGCAGATATAGTCAAGAATATGATTACTATGAAATATCAGGAAATTTTTTTTCACATGTCTATCTTATTTTATATGTTTGAATTTCATTTTTAATATGACGATAATTATAAATTTTTTATTCTTTGATACGTGACACAATCCATACAATCCTCTTAGATAGTCTAATTTCCACAGGTTTGATTGTTCTCCGTTAGATTGAAGAATTTGAGCAAAATTCATGCAACGAGTGCGAGGGGAATTATGGCTTTTTCACATAAAATAAGGGCGAAGCTTAGAAGAGTATCTTGTATATATTTTCATGGTCAAATGTGTTTAATGTATGAGAAAAAGTGACGTTGTATGAAGTGTGACTGAAGGCAAAATATTTTTGGTTGACAAAAGTACTCTTGGTTAAGAAAATAGGTGAACAGACCCATATTTGACATGTAAATTTAATTTTAAGCTATTATTAAATTATCAATTCAAGAATTAATATATATATCGAGAAAATTCAAAATGTTGAAATGCACAAGATTTATAAGCTTGATATTTTCATGATTTTGAGTTAGTCATTTTCTCGTAGAATTAAATTGACTTCTATATGATATTCTAAGATTATTTAGGGTCCATTTGTGTACCTCGAAAATGTTAAAAAAAAAAATGATGGAAAACATAGAAAATGATGGAAAAGAAAAAATAGAAAGTTAATAGAAAATTCAGGTATTTGTGCATAGAATAGAAAATGACAAAATATGTATTACGTGTGTTTGTGCACAAAATAAAAAATAACAAAAAATCATTTTATGTAATAAATATATATTTATTCATTGAATAGAAAATGTTCAAATTGATAAATTAAATATTACAACAAATTGTCAATAAAATAGAAAATAATAACATTTTCCATAAATAATTCAAGATAATAGAGTCATTTTTATCTATAGTTTCAATAGATAATACATTTCACACTTCTCTATTGTTCTATATATCTCTCATAATATTATTATATATAGTATTAATAATTTATTTTCTATAATCTTATATTGATCTAGTAATAATAGATGAATATTCTTTTGTAAAAGATTGTTGAACATTATCATCTCGCATTTCTTGTAATTCTTCTTGAAAGTCTTCAAGTAAATCTAATTTGTCTACTTTTTAAATAAAATTATGAACTAGGAAACATGCTAATACAATCTTGCTTTGTATTTCAAAAGGAAACGATATATAACCTTGTAAAATTGAGAATCGATATTTAATTACTCCAAGTGTATTTTTAATTACTGTCTTTAATTGTGAATGCCTATAATTAAAATTTTCAATTACATTCACTAGAAGTCTATAAGTATTGTAGTCATTCAAGTGATATCTTATGCTTCAAAATGGTGTAATAAATTCTAGCCTATTAGGAAAACTAGTATCTTTCAAGTAAAATTTACCTACCAAGTTTTGAATATAATGTTTGAAAAATTATTATGTATTGTACTTCCATCCTTTTTAAGAGCATCATACTTGGTGGAACCTTAAAAGCTTTATGTCGAGTAAGTGCATCTTCAAGGATACAAACATCAATTGCTGATCCTTCCTATCCACTAAGGATATAAACAATTTCTATATCAAAATTGCATGTTGTTAATA
The DNA here is from genome assembly GCA_036874045.1 of Cymodocea nodosa. Taxonomy (NCBI): domain Eukaryota; kingdom Viridiplantae; phylum Streptophyta; class Magnoliopsida; order Alismatales; family Cymodoceaceae; genus Cymodocea; species Cymodocea nodosa. The sequence continues at coordinate 17,928,573 of CM072339.1, read as the reverse complement.
CATTTTGTAATAGTTTACCTTTTCTATTCCTCCAACGTGCAATTTATTTTTTAAAAATTGTGACTTTGACATAAGTACCATCACTTGCTCTAATGTAATCCTATGGAAAAAGAATATACATGATAATATGTCAATGCTAAAGAAGACACTAATAAAACAATGACTCACCTTGAAATAAGGATAAACTTGGTGATCATTCTTAATTCGTATTGGAGTTGATTCTTGCTTGGCTAGTAATTTAATTCCTACTTTCAATGTTAAATTCAACATTTCATTAAAGTATGTACTAATTATCCAACTAGATCAATGAAAGTACTTAGTAGTTACATCATATCTTTGATTTTGTTCAATTGTAACTAAAAATATTGCCACCTTTTCTTCTACATTCATACATCTACTATCTTGCACTATTTCATGTCTCAAAAAATCGCAAAAGTGAAAGAATACTTGTTGACTCATTCTATAAATTTTCCTATAGTTATATACTTGATTAAGTAAACATGGATCTAATAATGTAATAATGTATTGTTGTTATGCTCTACTATAAATTCTATAAGTACTCCTTGCAACATAATTCCTAGTACTTGTAAAAGTGGTTATGAATTTCCATGCTTTCATTAGGTACATGAGTATTTGTTCTTGTTTTATCTCTTCCTCTTTCATGAGTGCTTTTAATACTTTCATGTTTTCAATTGTATCCATTTGCAGCAAGTAAAAATACCTATAAAAAAGAAGATAAATAATAACATTTAGCTGATTACAATATCAATGCACATTAAACAACAACCTCCACTGCCTAGCCACAATGACAACATATTGAACAAGCACGATATCCCATTAAACAACAACAATAACATTTTACTAAGCAACAACAACATTAGATTAATGAACAACAACAACATCCACTGCTTAACAACAACAACAAAGTTTAACAACGTAACAACAACATCAAATTAAACAACCTAACACCAACAAGTACAATATCCCATTAAACAATAATAATAACATCCGATTAAACAACAATAACATTAGATTAATGAACAACAACATCAGATTAAATAATAACAACAAAGTTTAACAACAACATCAAATTAAACAACCTAACAACAAGTACAATATCCCATTAAACAACAACAACAACATTAGATTAAAGAATAACAACAGCATCCACTACTTAACAACAACATTAGATTAAACAACAACAGCATCCACTACCTAATAACCACAACATTAGATTGAACAAGTATAATATGCCATTAAAAAACAACAATAACATCTAATTAAACAACAACATTAGATTAACGAACAACAACAACATCAGATTAAACAACAACAATAAAGTTTAACAACCTAACAAAACAACATCAAATTAAACAACCTAACTACAACAAGTACAATATCACATTAAACAACAACAACCTTTTTCATTTCATATTATGCCTTAGCCAACTAACTCTCATGTCCTAAGGTAAACCTAAAAATCTTCTTCATTTTTTAGTATTTTCTAATAACGTCATTTCATTATATACTTTATCTTTATGTAAGTCAATTAGTTCAAGCAATGAAGGAATAATGTCTAATTCATTTCTTTCTTCATTGTGTTATTCTCTTAACAATCCATTACTTTCTTTCTTAGCTTGGGCAATACGTTCCATTATCTACATTCTAATTCTATTACATTCTTGTACAAATTCCTTTATGTCTATTTCCATATCTTTAACTAATGTTGCTATCTTCTCAAATGATTCTACATGAGGACGAGCTCACTTTTGCTTTTTCCTAGATCGATTTTCTATGATGGTGGTGTTGACCAATCATCACTAGATGGTATTGGACATGTAAAACTACTCAATGGAGATATGCCATCATTCAAATTAACAATATTCTCATGATAGTCTTGAGGTACTACACTTGTTCCTCCTCTAGCAGCACTCATCTCAAATATCAACTTTAACTACTCATATATAGCACAAGACTTTCATTTCAAGTTGGCACATTTAGGATGACTCTACAAATTAAGAACTATAATGAGTACAAGATTAAGTACATGTAAAGTAAGAGAAAAACATATGCATCAAAATAAATAAATTCACCTTCACAAATTCTTCCTATATTTCATTAGGAACAAATGTATGACCATTTACATCTCCATCCACTTTGGTTGACAATTTTGCTAAAATTTTTATACATTTGCTGCTAGGTCTTCAAATGGCTATCAACATTTTTTTTTTCTAGTCTACCATTTGTTTTAGTATTGTATTTGTTGATCACTTCATTCCATGTCTCTGCTATAATCTTCCCATCAAGTGTTTTAGCATTTCCTTGATTAATAGCATCGCAAAGGCAATCTAGGATAATTTCATCATCTTTATGACTCCATGTGAAATTTTTCCTTGTTGTAGCTTTCTTTCCATGATTACCATTGCTTTTTACCATTGTCTACAAATGTATTCTTTACATAATAAAAATATTTTACAAGTAGTAAAACATTCTTTGCCATTCACTCACAACATCTTTCATAAATGATGAAGAATAAAGAATAAATGATGAATCTCATTTTTTGTTGTTGATCAAAAGGCAACAAAAATTAGTGAAATTGTTAGTGAAAATACTTGAGGTCAATGCTTGGCAGATGATGAAGGTGAAGGTTGACGACTACTTAGGCTTTAAATGTGAGGAGGTGGAAAGTCTTGTAGGGGCTGTGATGACTATGAAGGCCAAGGTTGATGGTTGCAAGGGCAAAAAACATACAAAGTTGTAGGCTGGAAGATCGTGTGGAGTTGCGAGCTAGAAGAACGCATAGAGCTATGAGTTGGAAGATCATGCAGAGTTATGAGCTAGAAGAACACATAGAATTATGAGCTGGAAGATCACATGGAGTTGTGAGTTGGAAGAATGCATGAAGCTACAGGCTAGAAGATCGGGTGAAGTTGTGGGCTAGAAGAATGCACAAAGCTACAAGTTGAAAGAATGCACAAAGCTACAAGTTGAAAGAATGCATATAGCTGTAGGTTGGAAGATTGCATAGAGTTGTGGGTTGGAAGAACACATAGAATTGCAGGCTAGAACACATAGAATTGCAATCAGAGTTGTGCATTGGTTTTCCATTAGTTTTCTAGGGTTTTGGGTCAGAAAATTGTGGAAAACCAAAATGAAAGATCGCCTTTATATGGAGGAAAATCATGGAAAAATTGAAATTTTCCAAGAGCTGCACAAACACTTGGAAAATGATGAAAAATTGAAATTTTTTGTCATATTCCTTTCCAACATTTTCCTTGATTTTTAAGGTGCACAAACACCTACTTAGGTTACTTTTTGAAGTTTTTGTGGGTGGCTTTTAAGTGATTCTAATACTCAAAAAGAAACAAATTACATCAAGTACCTATATTTCTAGATAATCAAATATCTAGCATCTCTCTCTTTCTATATATATAAATCTTTCTACAATCATTTACGGAATGCCAAAAAACTGCAAAAAAATAAAAAGTTTAGAATGATTAAAAATAAAAAAGTCAGAAATGTCAGAAAAAGAAAGAAGTATATGTGTACATGATAGAAAATCAAAAATTTTGATTGTTTATACACAAACGATACAATTTAAATACCAAATATTTTAAACTTTGATAAATGTTTTATATAGATTTAAGGATACAGGAATAGATGGTAATATTGAAACTAGTTCGTTCAATGAGACTTCACCAATCATTTTTATTGCAACATAAATAACATTCTTAAATAAGGTTCTCAAGCGTAGTTCAAAGTAAGTTTAACGTCACAATGATAAGAAAGGTAACTTCATTTAATACTCAATAAGATAAATCTATCACGAAGACAATAATACTACCATAATTTGGTATGGTAAAAAATTCCCCACACTTTTTCAACCATATTGATCTTTGCAACGTCGACTTCAACTTTAGAAATATTGTTCTTGCTTCTACTTTTTCGAATTTCAACATTGCAATACTCCATAATGGATCATTTTCTGTAATACCATCTTTTTCAAGTACTTCCTTCCATACATTGAGCATTTTGTGCTGAGGGATCAATACTCTGCAAGTATTGGATGAAATTTCCCACTACATTAATTTGTTCAAAGGCAACTTCCTCATTTACCAGATATAAAGTTTGCATCATGCTATAGATGAATGATAGGACCTGTATTTGTTCTTCATGCTCCAAGTTATAAAAGTCACCACTTTGGAAAAATTTATCCATCCCAAAAAATTTAAATACAATTTCTATTTTAATGATCATAAATAAAAATAAATACAGTAAAAAATAATATAGGTAGTTGAAATAATATAATGTCATTATCAATTGAAATAATAAAAGTTGTCTTATTTTAAGTGATTTACTGGTGGCACATGAATGTGTGTAGAAACTATATTGCATCAAAAAAGAAAAAAGGACATGAAAAAAACTTATGACAATGTCTCCTCCTGAAAAATCTTCAATAATTACTCCTTACATCATGCAACGTTATGTCCAAAAATTGTTAGGTCTACTTGTAGAAGTTTTAAAAATTTCCAAGTTACAACTGGACCAGTATGTTCCTTTTATGTTAAACCATATGTTTGTAGCATATTTTTTCTAAATAAATTACTTCATGTATGTGTGTTTATTTTGTAATAATGGTTAATGACCCTCTATTATTTAATGACTATTCATGTTGATCCCTGATTGCAACCCCCATGATGTATTATTTAGGACCCAATCATCCATGCATCACGTCTACATGGATAGATTTATTCTCATGCATCAAACCTTTATCTTGTCCACACACAAATCAAGGTCATGTAGTACACATCTAGGCTCCTCCCTCTTCCCTTAAACGTCTTTGGAATCATGATGAATGATCCCAACAAGATCAATCTTGAGCATGGTTAGGTGACTGTCCCACACATTTATGGTGTGCGATTATAACCACTGCACATTAGGTACTTATTAGATTTTAGAAGAGTGAATACATGAATGAATGCCATGCATGAGATATACAATCATATGCATCCACAGAATTAGACATGCAGCATTCTAATGAATTAAGAATTCAACAAGGAATGAATATATGTCACACGAAAGAAAGGACAAGCAGGGTTGCAAGATTATTCTACTCATAGCATCAACCAAGCATGCAAATGAAACATCCATTATAATCAACATGCCATTAAACATTACGCATCATTATAAAAATAATTGCCGCAAAATACCCAACTTATGTTGATGATAAGACTGTCCCTATGATGCAACAGCAGGCTTTGTTTTATTTTCTGATGCAAGTAGGGTTTTGCAATTAGGGTCCGATTCAGGCACGTTCTTGGTAATTTGCACAAGAGGAATTTTAGCACAGATATTGACCGAGCTGCTAATGAGCTTCCGATCCATTCGCAACCAGATGTAGCCACTTATTTGAACATCAATAACAAGGTTCCAGGATTGGGAATGAGAGTAGAAATAAACCCAAGACCGAGGAATCATTCAATAAGACCAGCAACAAGATAGATCAGGTGGAGATAAACCTGAGACAAATAACAACTTAACACGACCGAGCAAATCTCAACAGCAACAGAATACCTAGGTCGTCAGGTGCAAACAAGGCATCAAGCAGAACATGCTGGGACGAACAGCAGATGCAGGGTTGGATGGCGCACCATGGAGCCCATTTGGGGACAAGTGTGTTACATCGTTACCAAAGGGTGCTTTTGTTATTTCACCCCTAGAGTGCATCTGCACCGCTCTTGCACAGAGCCGCTCGTTTGATGCACCTCAAAATGAACTGTGTGAACCTTGGAGGGAGAGGTGAGAGTATAGTCCTAAGGACGTTGGAGGCAAAGATGATAAAGAAATAAAGTGCGTGATTTTCTAACTTATTCGCAGTTGAGGTTGAATAATCCTCAGCAATGCTCCCTTGTAGGAGAAGAAAAAGAGAAGGGGAGGATCCTTAACGATCCATAAGGAGGAAAGGAATTGTGGATGCATTGTGATCCAAGATGATATAAAGAAAAGGGAGAGAGGAAAGATAGAAGAAGGATTACTATATGCACTACATCATACCTCACTTAAGATGACAACATGATTTGCAAAGGGTATTAGGGATGCCTTATGGTTGAGACCTTTAGGTTAACATCAAAGTGTTTAATTTGCATGGAAACATATGAGGATGAATGCAAATATAAATGCCCTTTTATATGATTAGAGTTGAACGTGTTACGACTTATTCAAAACGAAAATGAATTAAGACTAAAGTTCCGTTGGTGCATTATAGGAAAGTATAAAAAGTTAAGTAGCAAAAAATCAAAAAAGATGGGAATCATAAAGTTATAGAAATTAAATGAAACAAAAAGTCAAAAAAGTAAAATTTGAAAATATTTGTATCATAATATAGACAAATAGATAGAAAATTTATATAGTTTAACTTTTCAATTATTAACTTAAACTATAATATGAATATTATTAAAGTTATAATAAATCATAAAATTTTAATAATTAAATTATAATATATATTTGAAATTAAAAAAAATTATTTAAATACAAATTCATATGTCCCAATATTTAAAATATATTATAACAAACTCTTAAATCAAGAGATTAGAAAACATTGTTCATGACTTAATAAGGAAATTTATTTATTGAATTTTTTTTCTTAATTTGCTTATAACACATATTTGAAATTAAAAAAAAAAAATTAGACATTATCTTTTATTCTTTTGTGATTTTGGTATGGAAATCATAAACCATTTATTTATTGTTTGTTTTCTTCATTAACACCACTAATTAATGTACACCTCTAGATATAATAGTAGAGGTTTTCTTTTATTAAATTATTTTTACAAGTTTGAATTTCTAGTCTTACACTTATGGTTGAATTTTCTATATCATTGAAAAAAAAAGCACACACAAGTGTTCAAAAAATATGTTTTTTTAAAAAATCATGATCATAAATTTTAAAAAGTATAAATCAAAAATCTATGGTAATTCTAAAAGTAAATAGAATTATTCAAATACAAATTCATATGTCTAAATGTTTAAAATATATCACAACAAACTCTTAAATCAAGTGCTACAAAACATTGTTCATTACTTAATAATGATGATTATGCTACATATATTGTGACACTATTTTACACATTTAGACTGCTATTGTTTTTCTTTGTTTTTGAGTACTACTCTAGTAATATTTAGTTGTTCATTATTTTCAAAATGTATTGAAAATTCTATTTGTTGATCATAGTATTCAATTCATTCTACTTCATCTTAAAAATCTTTAAGTAGATCTATTTTATTTGTCTTATGAATAAAATTATGAAGTAAAAAATACGCTTAAACAATCTTGACTTATGTTTTATAAAAAATGATATATAACATCTTAATATTGAGAAATGATGTTTTACTATTCTAGATGTGTGTTCTAGGATTATCTATAATTGTGAATGTCTATAATTAAAATTTTCAATTGCATTACTTGGAAGTTGAATAATAGCATAATCATTTAAGTGATAACAAACACCTTGAAATGGAGTAATAAATTCTAATCGATTTGGATAATTGGCATCAATCAAATAAAATTTCTGTACATATCAAATTTATACCAAAGCTATCAAAAATCATTCTTATACAACATGATTATCATGTAAGAACAATGTCATATTCATAAATACCATACTTAGTGAAACTTAAAGACTATTTAGTCAACTGATTGCATTTTGAAGTATTCAAGTATTAAATGTTAATTCTTCTCATCCACTCATAATATAAATAAATTTCATATCAAAATTGTAAATTGTCATGACATTTTATGATAATTTATTTTTCTATTTCTAAATCTAGCATTTTCCTCTCTTAAAATTGTTACTTTTACATGTGTGTTATCAATAATTCCAATACAATCCTATAAATATCATATTAAAAATAGTTAAATAAAAAAAATTGTATTAGAAATGCATCTATAATATTATCAAAAGACTAATTTTACTTTAAAATATGGAAAAACAGTAAGATCATTACAAATCTCTTTCGAAGTTGATGTAGATAGCTTCACTATAAATATGCCAATTAATTGTAATATAACATTTAAAATTTCATTAAAATAAATACTAATAATCCAAATAGAGTGATGGAAATGCTCTTGTGTTATTTCGTATCTTTGATTCTACCCAACTAATACAATAAATATTGTAAATTTCTCTTCCATTGTAATATATTTATCATCTAATACAATCACTTTATTCCTTAACAAAGTAGACAATTTGAAAAAAAACATTCTGACTCATTTGATATATTTTTTTATAGTTGTAAATTTGATTAGACAATAATGAATCTAATAATCTTATTATATACTCTACATCTTCTCTACTATAAATTCTTTTAATATTTCTTAAAGTAATGCTTCAATATATTGTCATTCCAAGTAGCAAACTACTCAATATCATGACAACAATATTTTTCATCATTTCATTTTCCTCCTATTCCTTTTCCAATAGCATCTTCAAAAGCTATAAATTAGAAGATGAAGATATGCTTGTAATGTTATAATATCTATCTGATATACATCAATAATAAGTTTTAATAAGTAATATGTACAAATAAGCAATAACAAAAATAGAATATTTTCATAACAAAATAATAACAACCATCATTACAAAACAATAACATCAATAATATCCTAATGAAAACATTCATCATTGTTTCAGTAAAAATAAAAGTTCATAACACATATCAATGGTAAATACATCAGCGTAATTTATACTTTAGTCATTCTACTTTTATAGTTTTTAGCATACACAAAAAAGCATGCCTGGGTGCAAGCTAGTGTAGACACCATTGGAGCTAAATTCACAACTTTAGAAAAAAGAGACTGAATCCTTTCAGAATGTTGGGAGATATCGATGTTTGGTTGGTAAACTAATTTATCTTTTAGTTACACATCTAGATATTACATTTGTAGTTAATTTGCTAAGTCAATTTATGCAAGAGCCTAAAGAGATTTATTGACAAAGTGCATTACAAATTATTGTTTATATAAAATAGTGCCCTGGGAAGGGGTTAATCTACTCCAAAAACTCCAACCTCACTCTTGCCACATACTCTAATGCTAGTTATGCAGGTGACAAGGTTGATAGAAAGTCAATTTCAAGATTTTGTACATACCTTAGTGGAAATCTCATCACTTAATGTAGTAAAAAGCAAAGTGTTGTCTTTACTTCTAGTGTTAAATTTGAATACATAGCAATGAGGCATGTTAGTTAAGAGATCGTGTGGATTAAGAATCTTCTTGTTGAATTGGGGATAACTATTCCATCTCCTATCTCTTTGCACTATGATAATCAAACTACTATATACATTGCAAATAATGAGACTTTTCATGAAAAAACTAAACACATTAAGTGGATTGTCATTATATTGAGTAATTGATCCTTAACAAAATGATTAGTACTACTTATACTTAATCCTCTCAATAGGTTGCAGACATTTTTACTAAGACTCTTCTTATTAGTTGTTTTGCTAATTTTTATAACACGTTGAGACTATTTAATTTTTATGTTCCAATTTGAAGGGGGAGTGTTAAAGTTAGAAAGTTATATACGTGTTATGTAGTTTTTGTAATGTCGAGTATATGGACTATCCATATATCCGAATATAGTCATATGTAAATTTTTCTTCCCTAGGAATGAATTGTAGTTTTTTTCTTAATTCCTTTGTCAACTATCCTTGCTACAATGAACTAGAAGTATATGGAAAAAAAGAATTCATGTAATCGATCTCATATAGTGAGATTATAGCACAGACGATTGTTATTTTATTGTTTAGAAATGTTTTGATTTCTATGTTATTCATATATATATTTTTTTCAGTTTAAAATATTTGCTCTTTGTTTCTGCCCAAAAATGTTATTCACTTGAAAATTCAGGTTTAATCTATGTGGTTATGTGTTATTTAGTCTAAAATAGAAAAAGAAATGAAAAATAATCAGATCCTATATACAAAATCTCAAATCCACAACTTTTTATGCTAGATCTGTGTGACATACATGAGACCTATGTAATAATATATGATAAAAAATAACAGTGATATGAAAAATTTCTGTATGATTCAGATCTAGCCTAAAATGCAAAACAATAGAGAAATATAGGTGCCACCAGAAAGTTTCTACATTGTCAGAGAAGGGCTGCTTGAGCCTTCAGGTGGGGAAGAGAAGAGAGAATGGGTTTGGTCAGTTGGTTGCTGAAAATAACTAGAGGAGAAAATTTCAGGTGTAATGTGTTGTCATGTCAACCGAGTGCCATAATAGGATAGGGCTATGTGGATTAAGATCCTAAATATCCTAAAAAACTCTATAAGGAAATCAAACAGGATGCAGTTAACTAATATGCAAATCTTTGATCTGACAAAAATTTTATCCTTTTCATACTAGTTCAATGTATTTGACAATTCATGTGACCTGTCAATTAAATTTTCTATATTTCTTTCTCAATGAATACCATCTTCACCAGTACATTGGTTAGCAGACTTTCTGCACAAGTATATACACCAAGTTTGCAGTTCAGTAGTATAGTCAAGACTAAGAGAGGCAACCTTCTTTGAGATTGATTAGGTGACAACCGAATGGTAGGTTTCCTTTCAGAGTAACAACTTTAATGGCACATGATCCTTCAAAGAAAGGTCATTCTGAGTGAAAGAAATGGTCAATTTTACTGTTCATTCTCAGGATGTCCTGATTCAATGTGGATGGGTGGGTAATTTGATGGAATTCCCATTCACTTTTTAAGTGATTTCTCTGAATGGACACAGACCAACTTTTCATGCAGTGTTTCTTAGTTTTAAAAGTGATTCAAAACAAAATTTAATGACATCACATTGCATGTTCTGCTTGTGAACATCTTGTGATTCTTTTATTCGATACATTTTCTTATCCAATTACTAATTCTTTTACAGGTATTCATATTGAGTTAATCCCGGTCTATTTGTATGTTTCAAAACATTCTTTCATGCATGCTCCATTCCTTGTAAAGTATGTTATGTTTCTACCGCCTGTGCTTGCAAGTTGATGCTACATACAATCTAATTTAAAATCCATATGAGAAACAAGCATGTTATTTTAAAATCCATGTGAAGGAGAAGCATACGTGGGTCATCTACGATTATTGCCTGCGACACTTCTTCCCGGTGATTGGCACTGGGAAACACTGTGGGGAAGATATTTATCAATTGATATTACTGTTTTAATATTACTTGAATAGCAAGCACTGCATGGAAAATCAATTGACATTACTGTTTAATATAACTCAGCATACACTGCATGGAAAAACAATTAATATTAGTGTTTAATATTATTGTTTTAATGCTACTGCATGGAAGATATTACTGTTATTACTGTTTTAATAGATTGATTTTGCTTTTTACACGTGCGGTGCATAGATTAAAAAGAAAAATATTATGCAGGAAAATGAAAATTTCTAGTCAGGATTCAAATCAAGAAACTCCGTCAATGTCTCAATAATCAGAAGGGTCAATAACATCTAAAACTATAGATTTACTATTACAAATAGGAGTTGAAACTACAAGAACATGAGAAGCAAAGGCATCTCACGCATCACATGAAGATGAGGAGATTGAAGAAATGCACATATGCACTTAGGAAAAGAGATGAAAAGGATCAACATTACTTCTTAATATTAAATCTATGAGACCAAAATAGTGTGAAGTAAATAACTAAGAAAAGAGATACATTATCAATTGACATAGTTGATTGACATCATATGTTTGATTTGGATAATAATAGCATATTAGAAGATGCATTACACAAAATAATAATATATTATTTCTATATTATCCTTAATGATTATTTGATTCTAATTCTTGATGATATTGAAATTTTTTATGTACTTTAAGAACAATTTGAGATTCCATAGACACCAATTGTTCAAACTTAGATAATGAAGGCAATTAGAAATGATTAGAAGACAAAAATATCACTTACATCAACAACATACAGACACTAGAGGAAGTGACACACTCCCAAACGATGCTTATGCCGTCCCTCACCAATGAGAAAAATTAAGAAATTTTTGGTGTTCTAACGAATTTAAGGTAATTTCTTTACTTCTACTTTTATAAATTAATAGCAAGTTAATTGTATTTTTATTTAATTACAGGAAAAAAGTGAAAAAATTGTTTACAATCATGTGCTAATGTCATTGAAACATTACGTAGGACAATGAAACTTAACTAGGATTACTAATAATTATGTAAGTGTTCTACAATTGTATATATTTCATTTGTTTTTTTATAACATATTTACTATATATTTAATTTTGCTTGTAACACAAAGAAACTAGAAATGAGCCAAGAGTGAAGTGTATATCATTAGCAAAAATCAAAGACATGAGACTATAGTTGATCTACTACCTAAATTGAAAGTGGTATCTTTGTTTTTTTAATTCTATATATAGTTTTATTTTTTTAATACAATAATCTTCTCTCATATTATGTTGTACTTTTATTAAGAAATAAATAAAAAAATAAAATAGAATTTAAGTCAAAAGAAAAGTGAAGAAAATTGAAATGTACTTAAAAGAACATATTAAGACAAGTACTTGGAAAAGAATAATGTGGTCAAGTATGATGTTTAGGTTTTGATACAGGACCTACAGACATTTGGTGATCACAACAAAGAAGATTTTTTTATTTTATTTTTTATTTTACAGTTGTTGGAAAAGAAAATATAAAGAAAGATATACAAGATATCAAATCAAATGCATTTTAATTGAAAGATGAGATAAGAAAAATGAAACAACTCTTCCTATAATAGGTAAATTATTCATTATTTTTCTAATTTCTTTTATTAATTGTTATATCAAACATTCTTACATATAAACTTATATATTTTCAATATTCGTAAATTTTAGCTTGTCTCTCATGGTGGATTCCAATCACAAAATATAATGCATTCTCTTCTGAATTAAGTTATATCCCTTCACCACGGGTAAAATTTCTAATTTTAGGTTTGTATTATAATGTTTCTATAAATATGTACTTTCCTTACAGTTAATTTTCTTAAACTTTAAGGACCTAATATTACTTCACCTAACTATCTTATTATTATTATGCCATTGCCAATACATGAATAATAGGTAAATAATTAATAACTAATAAGTGATTTCTTTCATTTCTTAATACAAAAATATTTTTCATTTTATTTATTTCATATATAATGTCATAGATTCAACATTATACATGTAAAATTACAAATAATAACAATGGTCCAACGATTCTTTTTAAGTAAAGATTCCAATAAAAAAGTTTAGAGATGTCTTTTAGGTATAGTACGGTGCGAAATAGTTATTAAAATTTGTGTAGACTATAGTGCACTACTATTTCAACTATATGGACGAGTTAAAATAATTATAGATATAATCGAAAATAATGTTGTTTGGGTTCATGCATTTGTAAATATTTAAATTTCCATTTATGTTTTAGCAAGACAAATTGAGATGGAGTACTATTCCCAATTATGCATCATATTATTCTTAATTTCTAATTATGTTTTTTATTCTTTAATTATTTTTGTAGGTGAAAGCCACACAAGATTAATTATGATTGATGATGCTTGAAGATCAAGGAAGTTGTATAGAGTCATTGAAAAAAAGGAGATTTGTTAATGCATTGCTTGTAAAAAATATCAATGTTAATAGACTATAGTAATTTTGTATGACTTTTTGGAAATATGTTGCTTGTAATCTTTAATTATGAATAAATGCGAGAATATTTTGTAGTACAATATTATGATAATAATCATTTTATAGCAATCAATTAAATTGTGTTTGAACTCCTTGCATATATCTTAAGCAAAATGTCATGATTCTCATTGCTAAATAATCATTTACAATTGAATCTTTAAGATAACATGTAGTATGAACATATAATTCGAGAGAGAAAATGTACTTAAAAATAATAATATTATAGATAGCATCATGTTATTATCACAATAAAATTATAAATTTATAATGTATACAATGTATCATATTCATCTTTCCATAAGATGCATTCGTTAGTGATACATTGGTCCTACAATGTGTGCTTCTTTAACTAAATGAATATGTAAATACACTATGATATCAAAAAAGATGAAGGAAATATGTTCTCAAGTGTGCCTAGAGTTACCGTGACTTGAAAATCTAATTTACAAATTGCAATCTAGTTGTAGTCTTCAATCATAGGTCTTTGAAAAAAGTACAAAGCTCAATAAGTACTTTACTTACATTGTGAGACAATGTTTACTTAATAATAGTGAAACCAATTGATACATTAAAACATGATAATCATAACTCTTTAGACATGCTATTTTTCTTAATTCAAGATAAATGCATCTATGCATGTTAGAGATACAATTATCAAGAACTTTAACTTCCTTGAGTAATTATTAGAACATATTCTTTTATTGCTTGATTGTTATATAAGATGTAAGTAGAATTCTTATATCATCATCTGTGTTAATATGAAGAGAATCTCTTGCACTCATATCTTCTAAATTAAAACATGCTTCTTTTGTATCTTTTGCTTTAAATTTAATGTTTAAAAAAGTGTCAACAATTTTATGATGTATATTCCTTTCAATATGCATGATATCGACATTATATTGTATGAGAAGTGATTTCTAATATGGTAACTCAAAAAAAATACTTTTCTTTTTCAAGTTAATGGTTTCTCCATTGTCATCTAATCTTCTTTTCTTTGAAGCAATATCACCCTTCCCTAAAATGAAAGTGAGGTTTTCCACTTGAGATAATACTTGCACACCAAAAAGAGCTCTAGGTTGTGTTCTTTACTTACATGTTTCATAAAACAATGAATTTTTAGACTGCTATTTATAATTATGTTGTAGGAATCTTTGATGCTTTATATAATAGTATTTCCTTCCATATCACAATTATAAGTATATATGTCTTTATAACATGATAGGTAAGCAAAAACTCCTTTGGTGTTCTAACCTGATATCATTGTATGACCAAGAAAATCATATATAGTACTCCAAAGAAGTGCTACACCCATTTGGAATGTTTTTTGGGTTTGATTGATCATACATTTGTATGCATCCAACCTATAAGAGTTTTAAATCATTAATTAATGGTTGCACGTAAACATCATTGCATTATTAAGTGAAATTGACTTAGGTATGATTAAAAATAATATGTTTGACTATTTCATACACATCTAAGTGGTAAATTGTATGAAATCAAAATGATTAATCAAATGTTATATGTTGTGCTTATTATTCTAAAAGAGTTAAACCCATCACTTACTAATTCAAGTCAAACATTTCAAGATTTAATACTAAAAGATTCATGGATGTTATTGAAAGTTTGCTAAGTTGAAAAATCTATAAGATGTCTCAAGACATTATCATCAATGCAATATTTATGATATCATCTCATCAAAGCAACTATTTTAGATGACATGAATAGTTCTTAAAGTCAAGGTGTGATAAGGAAATAACAAATTACTATTGCAAAACTTTTTCTTACCTTTGTAGATTGACTTCTATCATCTTCCTTAATGCTATGTTTATTTCTCTACCTTAATTTTCTACATTTAGAATATGAGTATGAGTTGACATATTCTTTCCATAACAAAATATGATCATCTAAACATACATAATTTTCTTATGATGTTAACTTCTTCAACTTATACATGTTATTAGGTAAATTTGTCGTTAGAAAGACATTATTAATAAGAAAAGTAACATATTAAATGCTTTATCGCTTTACCAACCTAAATATTTTATATAAAACAAATGGATTATAAAAGCAACTTAGTAAACTTTTACCAACCTAAATATTTTATATAAAACAAATGGATTATAAAAGCAACTTAGTAAACTGTTAACAACTAAGGTATAACTCTTGGTTGACGTCATTTAAATTATATTATAAAAAGACTTAGCATAGCCATATTCATGTTTATGAGTTTCTTCTCTTTATTCAAATCCTTCAGATATATCATCATATATATCTCCAAATATTTCCGATAGACCATCATAAACATTACTTTATTTCACTACTGCTATCATCATTATGAATATTTGTATTAAACATTTACTAAGATATAACTTCCTTATGATATCTCCAAGTTGTGTAATTTTGAAGAATTTCTTTTTAAAATAAATGTTTTTATAGTGTTGAACATCTTGTCAAAATCCATTAGTACATTTACCATATGAATATTTTATCCTTCCATCAATAGTTTCATAAACCTCAGCAAACATAATAAAATTTTCACTTTTTTAGTATATTCTAAAGTGTGCTTGTATAAAAACAAACATAAAACAAATAAACAATCTATTAATGCATGCATTTGTAAATATTTAAGTTATTTATTTAAATTTCCATTCATGTTTGAACTATATGGATGAGTTAAAATAATGCATTTGTAAATATTTAAATTTCCATTTATGTTTTAGCAAGACAAATTGAGATAGATTACCATTCCTAATTATGCATCATTATTATTCTTAATTTCTAATTATTGTTGTAGGTGAAAGCCACACAAGATTAATTACGACTGAGGATGCTTGAAGCTCAAGGAAGTTGTATGGTCATTGAAAAAACAAGATTTGTTAATAGACTTCCTGCAAACAATGAATTTTTGGTCGTCATGAAATTAAGAATCCCACCATGCAATCTCACACTTAAATTGAGAGAGTCACCCGTCACACCATGAACCATATTGGAATAATGTATGTTAACTCGATCTCCAAAAACATTATTGGAATTTACAAGGTTTACTTCATGCAGCTTTATATATATATATTCCCCCGGCCCACATGTAAATTTTGAAGTGGGAGCAGCTTGATTTAACTAAAATTATATGTCTCTGGCAGTGGGTGGTGCTTTGGGACCATTTTGTTCGAGGGCATCATCTGGTGGGCTCTCTTCTGCAAGGATTTCCGCAGTGGTGGTCTCCAACCTTGCTTTCAGGAGGGAATGCAAAGCTTTTGAATACTGCAACACATTTTAAAAAGTCTAATATATTTAGATAAAAATGCAAAGCTTGCAAATAAATCCATGTATATCGTCTTGTAAATCTCAAAATAAGTAAATCAATTCTACCGAGTATATGTGTTGGGTCAGTCTGGATGATGTCGTCTTCCTATCATCTTACATACATACATACATGTGTGTGTGTGTGTGTGTGTGTGTGTGTGTGTGGTTGGGGACCTCAGGAAATTTCCAACGGTTGCGACGCATGGCGCTTGTAAGGCTTGCCACGTATTTTTTTAAAATTTATAATTTTTTAAGGGTTGCGAGACAGTGCACAAGTGGCCGGCCCATAAACGATGACGCTCGCAGTATAAATTAATAATATTGCTGGTGTGTATTAAATTCATGTCTCCTGGCGCGTTATTTACGACGCACCAGTTGATCCAAAACCGAATCATGCACCCCACAAAACAAAGCATGGGCAGGGACACAGATCTAGGCCCAGCCATGCATGCAAAATTAATCAATTGCTTCTCTGGGCAGATTAAACACACCACCTCCAATCCATTCTCTTACCTTACCTTCCTCTCTCGTTCTCTTTCCACACGTACCCACCAAATTATATTATCCTGTTGCAGGCAAAAGGGGGACCATATATATATATATCATTGTTCTCTTATATATCTATATATATATATATATATGCATGCTGCTAATTACCACCACCATCATCCAAACGCCTGCGGATAATATATATATAGAAGAAAGGTACGTACTTAATCTTGGGATGGATTTGATAACGAGCTTTGTGGCTCTGAAATCGGCACGGTAAACTGTAAACGGATTCGGATGGTGAGGCCTCCGATCGGCCACGTTGCGGTCCTCCGCAGCGCAAGCGCCTCATCTCGCACGCCATCCATCCATCCATCCATCCTTTTCGTGTTGATCGATCAGCGTAATCGTTGGTGGTGTTTAATTTTAATAAATTTATCCGTACGCGTCACATCAGTTGTATGTATACATATATATATATATATATCTGAAGTACTTATTTTGTGCGTACTCTCACTTGCAATTTTACGCATCTGGACGTGCACGCATGGTTAAATTCTAAACTACCACAGACCTTAATCAAACCCCATATTCGTCTTTATCTTACATCATTGTCGATTTAGTATATTTTTAATAAGGTTAGTATAAGAAAAAAAAATTCTACCAACCATGATATGATACGGCATCCACTGCTGTGTATATAATTGTTTTTAACTGATTTGTTGATTGAGACGAATCCGAAAGGAAGATACCAATTCCCAATGAATGAAAATTTTGATTAAGAGAGAAAATGAATCGTCGCTACTCTAAGCTAATTCGGACCGACGTCCCAAATGGTTTTTTTTAAATCGTCAATCACATTAATTATGCAGATTCATGGTTTCATTAGACGTGCAAAATCTTAACCCCCCAATTTAAGGTTTCTTTCAAATTTCTTGCTAGCTGCGAACGTACCGTAGGTCCTCATCAATCATTTGGGGATCGTTAGTATACGATAAAAAATTCTTACAAAAATAAAAAAGAAAATTTTTAATAAATGTTTAATTAACGATGAAAAGTTCAAACGAAAATTCTGATAGAAGGTTAATATACAGTAGAAAGGAAATGACAAAAAGAAGTAAATTAATCAATAAAAAAAAATGATACATTTGTCTAAAAGTATAGACAATTTAATTAATTATTATAAATAATATTTGAAAAGTATAAATACATCTCAATTTAGATATTACAATGCTAAATAATATCAAGTAGTTCTTATATCTCACATTACCATCATCGTATCTTTGTGTATATTATCTATAATTTCTTTTATTTATTCTTAACTCATTCCAACCTATGCATTTCTTTTCATATGTATCTCTCCTATTGATTGTATGTCATCAATAATATTTAACTATTCCAACTGATCTTGCAAGTTTTTAAGTAAATCTTCTTTATTAGTCTTACAAATGAAATTATAAAGTAAAAATATGTGATGACAATCTTCACTTATGTTTCATATAGATATGGTATCTGACATTGTAATATTGAGAATTGATGTTTTACAACTACAAATGTGTTCTCAATGATTGTTTTCAATTGTGAATGTCTGTTATTGAAATTTTCTATAGTATTACGAGGAACTCTATCATTAATATAATTAGATAGATGATATCTTATACCTCAATATAGACAAATATATTCTGGTCGATTCAGATATCTTTAGTATCAACCAAGTAAAATTTACCTGTATAAAAAAAAAAATTAGTATGGTGATATCTTTATAAGTTCTAAAAATAAAAAACATATTTACTTGGTGAAACCTAAAAACCATTAGGTCTAGCAATTACGTCTTGGAGAACACAAGTATCAATAGCTGATCCTTTCCAACCAACTAAAATATATGTAAATTTTATATTAAAATTACATGTTGCCATTACATTTTGAGACAATTCACCTTTTTTATTTTTAAATCTTGTTGTTTCTTATCTATAAATAGTTACTTTGATATGTGTACCATTAATAGCTTTAATGCAATCCTATAAATATGTAATTTTATTTTGATATTGATTAAAATAACATTTAAGATAAAGAAACTACAAAAGTAACAATGTACCTTAAAATATGGGTATACATTTGAGTCATCTCGAATTCAACTTGGTATTTTAGATAAAGGTCTTGTTAAAAGCACACAATTTAGTCGTAATGCAACATTCAAGACTTCATTAAAATATTTACTAACTATCCAACTTGATCGACTAAATCACTCTATAGTTACTTTGTATCTTTGATTTTGTCTAATTGTCATAAGGAATATGACAAACTTCTTTTCTACATTGATATTATTGGTATCTATAAGGACTTCTTCACTCCTCATTAAATCACAAAAATCCTTGAAAATACTTTGACTCATTTTATAAATCTTTTGACAATTGTAAGTTTGATGTGGTAGAAAAGGATCTAGTAATTTTCTTATATATTTTGCTTCTTGTTTACCATAAATATAACTTGTACTTGAAAATAAAGTTGAATTAGTTACAATCCCTACTAAAATATTCAAAAAAACAAATAGACATCTTTTAGCATATTCCTCCTCTTCTTGAAATAACATCAAAGTCTCAATTATTAGTTTGAGAAATTTCTCTTTTTCTTTCATCTTAACTTACAAAATAATATAAACTAAAGAAAGACATCAACATTAACTTCAAGTTCAAACATATTAAAAAGTCATATAGAAATAAACATACTACACTGATGCCAACTTGATAGAATTCAACGATTCCTTTCCGTTAGCTAAACTCGTCAGGTATTAACCTTTCTTTGGGGAAAAAAAGATGAGAATTTAACACAAACATATAATAAAAAGACTTAATCAATTTATTTTGAATTAAATATTCACGTTTTGACATGATATCATAGTCAAACATATTATTTTAAGTCCAAGTTTTTGATAATCTCCTCCATACGAAAACAAGTAGTATTTGTAGGTTTTTTAAAAAGATCACAAATGAAGAAAGTTATTAAAGTAATCTCTTATTAAAAGATAAATAAAATTTGACACATATATATATAACAAAAGATTGTTTATCCATCATAATTAATTAATTTTAAATTAAATTTCGACATTTACTTTTTTTTCTTTCTTTTCTAAAATTTAAGGTTTGTTTGTGTCTATAGAAATAGTAGAAAAAAATAGTTTGGAATTCATGAGAAATGGAAATAATAGGAAAATATATTTTTTAAGGCATTGGTAATTTGAAATTTAAGTATTTGTGTAGCTATTGGAATTTAAAAGAATTGAAAAAATAAAATTTGACTTAACTTAGATATTGTATAATTAAGTTCAACTTTCATATTAATTTTGAAAATAACAGCTACCTTCTACATAGATTATTTTTATATTTAGAAATAATAATAATTATTTTCATATAAAAATATTTTAATAAAAGTAAACATAAATTAATTAAGCATAATGCCAAACATTGCAACATTGAGAAACACATCATTTAAGCCATTTTTATCATGCCACGTAAGCAGAGTATAATTTATTCATGCATTTTATATCTTTAGGAGATCCAAAAATACGTTAACTAGAAAAAAAGAATTAATTAAAACTAAAGGCAGTTTTTTTTTTTTTAAAAAAAAGAGAGTTTAAATTTATGTAATTTAACCTATGATTTAACATTTAGATAACAGTAGTTGGATTGAGATGGGGAGAAGAGGAGGGTTTCTAAAATAGAGGTAAAGGAGATTAGGAGGCCGAAGAGATTTTTCGAAATATTCTTATAAGATGAATGGAGAATTTGACTAATTAACTTTTATTATACGTACAATATATGCCCCCGGTCGTACCTAACCGGCGTGCCCCAGCAATAATTCTTCACGTCCCAAGTGGGCTTACAAATGAATTTGGTCCCGTAGCCACGTGCGTGCTACGTGCCACGCCCCAGAAAAATAAATATCTTCTCTCGCAAACAAAATATCTCGTAGCTTTCTCTTTCTGACATTCTGTTTCTCTCTCTCTCTCTCTCTCTTCGCCCCAGAATTGTTTTGTGTTTTCACGATTTGAATGTCTAAGAAAATTGAAACGACGGAAAATAAGATTATCGGTATTTACAGTTAAAAAAGTATAAACATTGATATCACCGTTTAGATATATTCCTCAATTTAAAACAAACCTTAAATGTCTCTTATATATGTATATATACGTGTGTGTGTGTGTGTGTAACTTTTATCGTTAGTAAATTTTAAATTAATTTATTTGAATTAATTTAGAGGCTTTGATGGCTCTAATGTAGTTGTTGCATGTGCTGTCGATAGCGATGGTCATTGCAATACTTGAAGAGACGGTCAGTAGAGTAGTAGGAGGGCTTGATGATTAGAATTTCTCCCTTATTTTGTTGGTATAGATAATGCTGGCGATAATATCTTGGCCTTTGATGGTTTTTTCACTCTAAAAAATCACACAAGAGATACGTGGAAGATTTTGATTTCACTGGGACAACATTTCCTGTACTTTTAATTACAAGGACTGAGAATAACATTGAATTCTTTAATAATTGTTATAATTGATTAAACATAAAAAAGTTATGTCACGAGCGTACGCGCAGAGGCCACGGGGAAAGTCAGAATTTTATCCTCGACGATTGTTACGAAACGACGCAACGTACGACTCCAAACCTCCACACACACGCGCACCGGAAGGAGTGAAAACGGATGGACGGACGGACGGACGGACGGATTTATCCCTTTGGCAAGTGATGGACGGACGGATTTCAGAGGGAGGCGGTAAGTGAAACAAGAATGACCACGTCTCCGTTCACGAGTAGATCCAGGAGTGGCCGATAATGCCGGGGTCCGACCACTTTCTGACAGGAAAATCTCGGCCAGCCAATGGGACGTTGACAGGTCGGAAGATAAGCAAGCAGCCCATCCCGCAAAGGCCAACTTGTTCTTCTTAGAGGACGACCGGCAATCCCAAGCTGGTTCTTCCATGGGTTAATTAATCAGGATTTCACCTCCTCTGGTGTTTCTTGTTCGAATCGAATCCCACGGTGAATGAATGGACAAGTAAATAAATGAACGGCGGTAAAACAAAATCGGCTGCCTCACTGTTTGTTGTATGCTATTCTCGGCGGACAAGATGATTGATTACTCGTCTTTTCTAAATTGGTATCTGCCTTCCTTTTTCTTCATTCGACCGTGCGTTCGATTTCACTGAAACCCCCCGCAATGTACTTCTTTAATGGTTTCCCCTGGTTCACCTTCTGCAGTGATAATCCTAACCTTATGGACTGCAACGCATCACCAAACTCGTCTTCTTCTTTTCCCCCATTGATTTCCGGCTGCCTTGCTCGTTCTAAAATACCAGTAACCAATCGCTATCGCAATCTTGACTTTAGCGACAAGCCTTACTCATCGATCAAGATTCAGTGCACGTAGAAGACTAAGGATTCCTCCCCTGATTAAGTTGAGTGGCGGTTGATGTGAAAAGTTAGGGGACTCTGTGAACAGATAAACTACAACAATCTCATCTCTCTCTCTCTCTCTCTCTCTCTCTCTCTTTCTCTGTGTGTTTATGTATTTTTTGAAATAAATTGATTGTTATCATCCAACGGCAAAAGAAAATTATAAATGCCACCCCTACGAGAGACGGCGTTGGAAGAAGAAGAAGAAGAAGAAGAAAGGCCAGGTGGTCCCCTTGTCGTTTCTC
Organism: Cymodocea nodosa; assembly: GCA_036874045.1. Taxonomy (NCBI): domain Eukaryota; kingdom Viridiplantae; phylum Streptophyta; class Magnoliopsida; order Alismatales; family Cymodoceaceae; genus Cymodocea; species Cymodocea nodosa. The sequence continues at coordinate 17,905,353 of CM072339.1, read as the reverse complement.
CTCGCCCTTTTCCTCTTCTTTGTCCTCCCTCCTCCATCCCCTTCGACCCTTCTTCTTCTTCTTCTCCTCCTCCTCCTCCTCCTCCTCCTCCTCTTCTTCCAACCCTTCCCATCTCCTCTCTGTCCACTTTCCATTTCTCCTCTTCCTCAACCTTCCAAAAGCAGGGCCATAATAACCAGCCTGTCTGCAGGAGGCTATCTTCCCATTCCGCCCACAAGCTTCCCATTCTTTCCGAGCGTAACCCGTTTCCCAAGTTTCGCTTTTAAGGAGAAGTTTGTTGTCTGCCTTGGTGTTCAGAGTTGGATTCGTAGGAGACGGAAGGAAACTCTCTCTCTCTTTCTTTCCCTGTTTCTTCCTTCGGTGTTGTTGTTTCTTCCATACTCTTCCTTTTCCCGGTGTTCTTTCTTTTTTTTCGAGCCTCCGTCGTACGGAAACGGCACCTGTTCTGGTCGAACGAAGCCCGAAGAGGGGTTTATCTAGGGTTTTGAAATTTTGCTATTTTGAAAGGTGCAGGGAACAGCAGTGAAGAATAAGATTTATTGCTTTCTTTTTTCGGGTGTCGAGTAGGAGAATTCTCGAGAGTCGCACTTGTTGTCTGCTGTTTCCGTTTTAGATTGGTTTTGCGGATTCCTTGGTTCTTACTTCTGGTATATGAGAAAAGATCAGATCCTTGCGCTCTTCTTCTTCTTCCAATTGGACATGTTGTAGTGTGCGAATTCTATTCTCAGCCTCTGCTTTGGAGCTCTTCTCTTCCCCCAATCCAAATCTGAATTCGTCCAAAACCAGAGAAAGCCATGTCTTCTTCTTGCCTGAGTGGTGGCGGTGGCCGCGCCTACGGCTTCGACCTCGACATCGTCAAGTCCCAGTCTCCTTCCTCCCGCTGCTCTCACTCCTCTTCGTCACCGTCCTCCACCCTTTCCGAGTCCAGCAACTCCCCGCCGCTTGCAATCACCACTAAGAAATCTAGGACACCCAGGAAGAGGCCGAACCAGACCTACACGGAGGCGGCGGGTCTACTCGCCAAGCTCTACCCTACCATATTCTCCACCAAGAACCTGAGGAAGCACCGCAAGTTCACGAAGCCATGCCATGCCTTCATCGACACGTCCGCCCTCCTTCCGCCTTTCCCTTGCCTCTCCGATGCCGGCTTCCTCCTCCACCAGCCGGTCGTCTTGCCGGAGAAGACCAGTTCGCAATTCGAGCCGAAGGCGATACCCGAAAGCAGTTGCTCGAGCCCGGAAGGGTTGATGGACTACAGGGACGAGATGAATTCCTCGCTCGACGATAACGTCGACTTCGACGCAGAGTCCATTCTCGACGAGGAGGTTGGGGAAGGAATCGACAGCATAATGGGCAATCCCATATGTGCTGGGAAAGAACCACCCGATTACTCCGAACTCGTCAATCCGTACTTGGGCCATTTGGTCGGGATGTTTCAGGCAAACATGACCAGAGCTCTGCGACACGTAGGGAACGGAGACTGGTGGTGTTCTCCGACCGTCGAGATGCAGAACATAGTCCCCAAGTTGAAGAGCTCATCGTCGCCGGAGAAGAAGAAAAAGAAGAAGAAGGTGGAAAAGCCGGTGTGTTCAACCACCGCCATTTCCAACTCAAATTCCAAGACCCAGAAATCCAAGGGCGAGGCCGAGGATTCGTCGTCGTCGTCATCCGCAACGCAGGCCAGCGGGAGGTCGGGGCTGAGCCTGAAACTCAACTTCGACCGCGTGATGGACGAGTGGTCGGGCCGGGGCTCGCCGTTCTCCGAGGTGGTGGATTCATCGGAATCTCCGGCGGCCATCATCGTAAGTTGCTCGACCAATCTCATTCCGTCATTTTTTTTATCAATAATTCCCAAGTGCACGTTGAACTCATGAGTGATGATTCTCGGGCATGTGCTTGACTCCATTTGACCTTTCTCTGTTGCCTTTTTAAATTCTTTATCTCAATAATAAATTAAATAAAACACCTCAAGGTGTATCACCGTCAATTAATTTTAAATTGAAATTTTAAAAAAATGAAGAATGTTTTCGTATTTAATGATTTTTGTTAATAACGATTCTCTTTTTCGCTAATATTTTATTTTAGAATAAAACTAACCAGAAAACGTGCATATATTATTGATCTGTTTTATTAATAACTATCTCGCCGATGGGCAGGCGAAGCTGTCGGACATCGACCTGCTGTCGGAGGTGGCGGCGAGCGGCGGCGGTGGCGTGAGGGGCGCCTGCGTTCTGAGGTACAAGGAGAAGAGGAGGAGCAGGCTCTTCTCCAAGAAGATCGGGTACCAAGTGAGCAGGAAGGTCACGGCAGACAACAACCGGCGCCCACGGACGAAGGCGAGCAGTGTAGGACCCCTCACCTGATCATCCTCTGCAACTCCGTCCGTCGCAGAGCTAGCTGCGTCCTAACGCATGCAATATTACTGCGTGATGCAGGGCAGATTTGCCAAGGAAGAGAACGAATAGCGATCAGTCTACAAAGGAAGGGCTAGAACGAGTTTTTCCGTTTTCCCTATGGATCCTTCCCTTCACTTCTTCTTATCCTTCCTTCCATGGAAGACGAGAGAGGTGGTAGACCTGTCCTCTTTGCCTTGTTGTTGGGTAATTTTTTGTTCTTTTCTTCTACCTTGAGAAATGCCATGGCGAGGAAGAGGAGGGGGAGGAGGGGGAGGAGGACACTGTCAGACTTTGTCTTGATTTTTTTTTTCTTCTAGTCTCCGATAATTTTGAACGAAGGAAAATAATGCATGTGGGTGGGTGGTCTGATCATAAATTTTCGTTGATTTTAATCAATCGTATTGTATTAATTAACAGGTGATATGATTAACCATTTGGCTTACGTGCATGTTAACTTGGAGTATCACATTTTTAAAAAAATGGTGCAAGTCAACATGTAATTTAGTCATACATGGAAATGAAAACAGAGAATCTGGATTCATAATGAACCGACGGGACCGTGACATTTGCCATATATCTGTGTTGTTGTTTGGGAAATTTTCATGCATGTCACTCCAAATTTCAAAAATATCACAAAAATTTCAAGATATTATGTATAACATCATTACCATTTTTACTAGTCTCAGGAAATTGAGTTAAAATAAATGGATCTTCCGCAAGTTTTACACGTTAAACATTCGAATTACTCTTTTTCCTTCAAATCTTCAAATTAGGGATTTTTCTACCTCCATTATTTCTCTCAGAGCTTATTAAATACTATCCTATATTTCTTAGAGTTTTTCATCCTATATGTGCACCTTCGGATATTATGAAGGATACGACAGCACTTTCGTAATGTTATACATTTTAGGTGGTAAATTAACATAAAATTCTCCTTAGTTGTTTTCCCAACGTTCTTTTCTAAATGGCTACATAAAAAAGTTTTTAAATTTCTGTCATTAGGGCGTGTTAGTGCATGACGGAAAATTCTGACGGAAAGGAAAAGGAAAATTCTGACGGAAAGGAAATGGAAAATTTGTAACGGAAAGGAAATGGAAAATTCTGAGAGGGGTTTAGTGCAGGACGGAAAATTCTGATGGAAATTCTGACAAAAGTTTATTACAACTAATATTCGAAAAATACAAATACATCTTAATTGAAATATTACAATACGAAATAATATCATCTAATTCTTCCATCCCACATTGCCATCATCATATCTTCTTGCATCTTATCTGCTATTTCTTTTCTTTGTTCTTGAGTCATTCGAATCTAGGCATTGCTTTCTATATGTATCTCTCTCATTGGTTGTATGTCATTAATAATATTTAACTCTTCCAACTCATCTAGCAGGTCCTCAAGTAAATATTCCTTATCAGTCTTACGAATTCCGTCAGGCAAGAGAGAGGGAGAAAAATTTTCTGAATGGGGGCGATCGGAAATTTTCTGACGGTAAAGGAAATTTTTGGATTCTATACAACGGTAAAATCCGAATTTCCTTTCCGTCAAATGTAATGCACACTAACAGCATTCTGACGGAATTCAATAATTTTCCTTTCCGTCAGGTGAATTCCGTCAGGCACTAACCCCCCCTTAGTGTACATCGGAATTTACTGAAAGGAATCTTGAGAATTCTATCGATATAAAAACCCTCGATTTTCTTTCCCCTCGATCTTTTCTGCCCCTCTTCCGAAACCTCGTGTTTTCCGTGAAACCTCGCACACGGACGAACACGAAGAACCCCTTGGATTTGCATTCGCCATTTCCACTCGCCGTTCTTCTGTTGTTCGTCGAAGCTTTCTCCATTCGAGCTCGTCGTTCGCCTGACTGTCGATCTCTGCCAACATCCGACTAACGCTCGTTGATCGTGGTCGTCCATGCTCATCCATCCGTGCATAGAAGTTTGTCTGTCCGTCTGTCCGTGCTCGTCCGTGGGGAAGGTATTTACTCTTGTCTGTGATGTCTGTGTACAAATAGATTTTCCTTTTCTTTTGAAATGTCTGTGAATCGATCAATCAATGTAGTAAGAAATCATGATTTCTTAAAATGAAAATCTTCAGAACAAAGCAATTGGCGAATGTTGCAATCTACGGATCGCTTTCTGCTGAGCTTTCGTTGGTTACACAGAAAAGTAGAAAAAGTAGAAAATTTTGTTTTAAGTTATAAATGCCTTCATAAAAATGTATTAATAACAGATGTTACTTTTTTAATTGAATCGCAGAAGTATTCATAAAAATGGGAGGAGTCAAGTTAAATGTGAAACAATAGATTTCTATTAACATATTCTTCTGTAGTAGAATTTCAATTTGCATGGAGCAAAGTAGAAGCAGAAAATCTCTTCTCATAATAAAACACATGAAAAAGATATATGTGCTTTCATTGTGACTTAGTATATGATCTTCAAGATTGAATTGAAAAATCTACAGGATTTATCTCACTTGTTTAATCATTGCTCTAAAGGTTGCTGAGTTTATCTTGTGGTGTTACTGGATTAGCCTATATCAAAGTATTGTTTGTTTTGTGATAAGACCTTTGCATCTCTAGCAACATGAAATCAATGGCACTTCTTAGTATTTGAAAGTGATGTTTTGATGCATTTGTAACTTAGCATTTTGCAATTTCATTCGGAAGGCTAATAAAGATGATTTACTTGAAGATTTGTAAGATGAGTTAGAAAAATTAAATATTATTGTTGATATACAACTAACATGAAAATTACATATGAATAGACATTCATAGATTAAAATAAGTCAAGAATAATGAAAAGAAATAGCTAATAAGATACGTGAGAATACGATGATAACAATGTGAAAAAGAATGACTATTTAAGTTCATTTATGTTGTACCTTTAGATTATTCTAGATATTGATGTTGTAATAATTAAAATATTTTATATCTTTAAACTATTTTTTACATTCATGTTGTAATACTTTGAATGTTTTGTACTTTTGGACTATTATTTCTATTTATGTTGTAATAATTTGAATAAATATACTTTTTAAATTCATTAATATTATTTTTTTAAAATATCAAATTACAGATTAATATATCAATTACATAATTTTAGGTAGTGTTTTACAATTTATTTCATTGTCTTTTCAATTTCCAAATATTTTGACGTGCACTAAATCTTTCACGAGAATTCTAACTTTTTAAACTTTTTGGTAGGTGCATTAAACTCCTACGGGAATTTTGACATTTCATTTCCGTCTGAACTTTTCGATGTGTACTAATAGGTAATTAATAGATGTTTAAATTAAAATAAGTTGGTAAAAAAAATATTTTGTTGAATCATTGTCTTCAGAGGATTGCACCATGGGAAATGTTAGAGAGAAAATTTGAGTTAATAATTTTCATCTATTTATTTATTTACATGTATTTATTGTAATATTATTTATTTACTTTAAAGCAATGATTTCTATATTTCTTGGACTTTAAAAAGAAAAACAATAACATATCTACACAATCGAAAAGGCAACAACAATTTATGTTTTCATACAATGCTAGAATTAGACAAAAAAATAAACATAATAAAATATGAAAAGTATTTGATTAAGGATGCCTTTAAATTGAGGAAAAAGAAGTGTAATTATTTAAAATATGAAGGTTCTTATAATCAATGATAAAAAATTATTTATTTATTTATTTTCAGCGGAATTGTAATGACAAGAAAGAATAATGTACCGAAGTATCATGCCTAAATTTTATTAAATTAAAAAGCAAAATGCATATAAAATTTGTTATTTAAAGTATCTCTCTTATGTTAAATTTGCATAAGTAATACATAAATTGTTGACTCAACTGTTGCTCTAATATATCATCTCACTCACTTTTTTTTATGATAGTGTATACAGACAACACTTGCATATATGCCCCAAGTTCGAATCTCTTCTTATACGGGCATCAAATTTCTTTTTTAGAATATTCCTTCAAATTGATAGGCATCTTAATTTGGTGATTAATAAAGGTTGATTGCTTTGCTTAGTATAATAGCTCAAAAGGATATGGCTAGACTTATGTGTCAACATAAAATATGATATTTTAAGAACAGTGCGGATGCGTAAATTTTCTAAGGTGCAATAAGAAAAACTAATTTTTCAAAATAAATATAATAAAAATAAATATTATTAAAATATAATTACTTGAGCAATAGAGTTCTTCCATGTAGGTGGAGACATTAATTGATAGCGCTTCATTATTATATATTGTCAACTTTCTTAACTGTGGCATGTTCAATGTGAACAACCAAAAAATTATTCCTCAGAAGAATCCCTGTTTTGTTCTTCAAACGAAATTTAATAATGTTCTCGGAATAGGACAATGTTACTACTATGAGTATCTACAAGTAAAATTCATGCAGACATCATATTTCTCGTATATAATTAGATAGACGTAGGGTAGAGTAGAGAGTGACTAACGATATGAATATTATCATTGGTAGCTATAATTAATATATGGTAATTTTTTTATTCAAGTGTCTGATTTCGATTCATGGATAGATTATATTGTTGAAGAAGGAACTCCTTGATACCAAGCCGCCCTTAGAGATCACTTCTCTAAAACATAGATTGCATTGATTGTTAAGTTTGCACACATGATCTGGGTAGGCTTGAGTTTGAAACCCTAGTTAGGAATGCATTGTTGATATCCTTTGAGAATAAACTGCATTCAAGATAACACTAGTATATATTGGTAACTAATTCTACCAATCTTGCCTTTCACCTTTCAATTGTGCCATCTAATTAAGTTGCACTTTTGGCAAGAAAAGAAGAACATTTACATTCAATATTCACTCATCTATTGGATGGAGGATGCATTACTAGTTGTCATATCAAACCTCCATTCTAGCTAGGAATTTCATAGCCTGAGTATGGGTTGTTGATGTGGTGGAATTTGAGAATACAACTTGCATGGCATACGTTGGGTTAATGCTTCCTAATTCCATGCACAGTTCTTGCGACCATTTATCATCGCTTAGCCATATGTAGGTGATTGGGGCTCTTTTTGTTCTTGCTGTACTTCATTGATTGTATTAATGTTACTGATGTGGCTGCCTAATTTATTGCATGCTGGGGTAGTTGGGCCACGTTGCAATGTAGAATTCGACATCATGTTGCATACAAGGTAGGGGTTACCTTGGTCATGAAGTAGTAGAATCCGAGATTACTGTTGCCGCTGGTTGATGGATTTCTGCAATAGCTTTAAAATCTTTTCCATTTGTAAACGGTTAACTCATCCAGACCGTTAGATTATTTGAAAAGCAGCTTACCCTCTTCCTGGTTTCTTGTTCCAATAAGTTCACTCTCATTATCGTGCTGTGTTGAGAATGATTTTTGATCTTTTTGTTCCTTGTGTTGTTCAATGTTGACATTTAAATGTTTAAACTGCATCGTTCAGTTTAGATATTATTATTCAAATAAGTCATGGTAGGTTCTATCATTACACAGTCAACTTAATGAAAGAATATGCATGTTGTTCGAAAGTGCATCAAAGTTTTATTATTTTAACATGGTATCAAAGCTTAATCCTTTCTAGATTTACAGGCTTCCTATTCATGCTGATGCTACTTTCAAATATCTACTTAACTCTATTTTCGATTTTCTTAAAACACAACCTTTACTACATGCATATTTGTTTTTAGCAAGACCTCATCATGGGAGGAGGAACCGCTAAAGCTGGAAGTTCCGGATAATCTAAAGTTAACCCATTCACTTTACATGAAGTGTGGACCACTTAGCTACCCCTCTCGTAACAACCCCCTTGAATTGCAATAATTATCGAGCACGGAGTAGAGCAATGAGAATTGCTCTTAAGGCTTGTGGATGGAAGCATTGAAATACCCAATAGAGAAAAACAACTTGAAAAATATGAGGCTCGGAAAAGTTGTAATGACATAATTGTTTCTTGGCTTGTGAGTGCTGTTGACCCAAGCATTGCTAGAACTATTTTATATTTTGATAGAGGAATAGATATTTGGAATGATTTGCATGACAGATTTTATCAAGGAAGTGTCCCATCGATTTTTCATATTAAGAGGGCTTTGGCAAAATTGAACTAAGGGAATAGGTTTGTTTCTAACTATTAGAACGATCTCAAGACTCGTTGGGAAGAGTTAGCAGACTTAAATCTTATGGTTGAATGCACTTGTGGTGCAGTTAAAAAGTGTACTTATAATATTGTTTAAGAAACGTAGATGAAAAAGAGCAAAAGGACAAGGTGGTCCAATTTCTGATGGGATTGAATAATAATTTCAATAATACTAGAAGTTAGATTCTTGCTATAGAACCTTTTGCCAATTTTAGTAGAGCTTGTAGCCTTGTTATGTGACAAGAACAACAACAAGAGCTAAACTCTTTTGGATCCACTATTGAGCCTATTGTCATGGTGTCCAAGAGAGGTAATTAGATTAAGGAAAGGTGTGTCACTAGTGAGAAAAGGGAGAAGGTTATTTGCAGCAACCGTGAAACGAGTGGACACATGAAAGAAAAGTGTTATTTACTCGTTAGCTTTTTGTTAGGGCATGAGTTACATAAAAAAATACATACCTGAATCCAGCAACAAGAGAGAGAAATAGATCAACTATTGGAAAAAAAAAAAATTATAAATAGAATCTTCCAAACAATTTCTCAATGGTGAAGAATAATGTAGAAATTAAATAAATTACAATACTAATATTTATGTGGAAAACTTCCCTGATATGAGAAGTAAAAATTAGGGTGATTAATTGATTCACTTCTAAATCTTCCATTATAAACAAATAATAGATACAAATGAGTCTTCTCTAGTATTTAACTAGAGAAATTACACATTCATAGTTACAAACAACAAATAATACAAATAACAACATAAACAAGAGTCAAATAAGTTTTACCCCAAACTGACTATCTTTATTTTAGATAAATTTGTTATCATTGCACTATTTTAAAAATCATGAAACTTGATAAGAATGAAGCTCTACAAGTTCTTAATCTCTTAATAAAATTTCAACTTAAACAAACTTCATTTCTCCCCTCAAACTAATCTTTTCTAAGAATGCATGTTGTAGAACTGTAATGACAATTTCTCTTTGAATCTAAATCTTCATTACTCTGGTTGTTGATCCAACCATTGAATTTGAAGAGTATTAAAAGTTGATCAAGGTGGTATAATAGTGAAAGAGAAGGAGAAAAGTCTAGCCACCACTTCTCTACTATGAATAATGTGTTTTTTTTTCCCAACATTAACAATGTTGTTCAAGTGGATAAACCAAAAATTCAAGAAAGATGAAAAGTGGAACATACATCCAACCAACTACAAGAGCTCATCCAAAATGATTGAAATAAAAGAAAATCAAAAGCTAATACTACAGGTATGATAACAGGTATGACAATCTTCCTATCAAGTTATAATAAAAGTAAATCATGGGTTATTGGCATAGGGGCCATAGATCATATGACTTATTATAAATATTTTCTATTTAGGTTTTTTGAGTCAAACCAACCCATTAAGTTAAATTTTCCAAATTCAAATTCTACGAGAGTTGTAGGTACAAGTGATGTTGACTTAGTTACTAATTTAAAACTTCATATACCCAATTTTAATGTCAATTTGATGTTTATAAGTAAAATTATTAAAAATTTGAATTGTTCCATTAAATTTTTCTTGACTATTGTATTTTTTAGGACCTTCCAACCAAAAAGATTATTGGTTGAGGTAAAGAAAACGAGAGATTATATCAATTGACAAGAAAGATAATGGATGCTTCCTCACCACCTCCAAAGATGCTAATGACAACATGGTCATTCTATGGCACATATAAGTAAACATAAGGAGTTACCTATTTTTTGTGATTATATTATTAGAGACATTAAACTTAATTGTGATAACTACGATATTAGCAAGTAAACTAGGTTGCATTTCAATACCATGAGAAAGCCACTTCTAAGGTTTTTGATTCAATGTATTGTAATGTTTGGGGAAAATATAAAACTTTTGTTACCATAAGGGTAAATCATGTGCAATTAAAAACGCAAGTTTTACATTTATTTAAATTACAAGCACATAGTGTCCATTGTAATAAATAGTATAAGTACAGGTTGTATCTACTAGGAGTTTATCTTAATTAAATTTATTGAAATGATTATCCAATAAAACATCCACAACATTAAATCCACAAGAAAGTTCTAATCACATGTTATCAAGTTAAAATTACATAAATATACTAAAAATTCAAAGTTAGCTCAAAAATTATTAAAATCCTAGAGTCAATAGCTAGAAAACTTAAAATAATCAATATACCACATCCTTGGAATCATTGAAATTAACCTCACAAGGTTTGATCACATATTAGCCTCCCAAGATGGACCATACAAGCTTTTAGGCACCAAATACCTATAGAAGTCCTTGTGTGAAGCACACCTTGGAGAAGATGGAAGGTTGTTCGAAGGGGTGGAGATGCCAAAGCTTGCCAAATTCTTGGAAAAAGGATCACATTCTTGGATTGAGAAGGAGAGAGGCTATTGTTTATGGTGTGGAGATGGAGAAATGGAGGTGGAGATGGAGGTAGACGTCAGCCAAGCAAGTGGATAATGGAGATAGATATTAGGGTTAGACAACCAAGCCCTTTATATAGTCTAGGGTTTTGTTGCTTGATTTCTAATAAGTTATATCCAATGACCCAAGTTTTGTCCTCTTTGATGTACCTTGATTTTATGATTTCTTGACCTATAAAACTCAAAACCAAGTTGGATGCACATATATATTGAATATAAATCATATGATGCAAAGAAAATATACATGCATGCATGAATTACCATATATGAAAAGTTGTTAGATTAGAAAGGTTTTAGTCCACAACTTCTTTATGTGTGTATACATAAATTACTTGAAGTTCTTTAGTTTAACATTATATTCAAGTAATTTTGCATTCATACATCATATATAAAGTTATACTTTTGAAAAATTATAAAAATCATGTCTAATACATAGACTATTAACTAGGTGTTTATTTGATAAATGATAAATTTGTGCATTATCAACTATTTAATCCTTAATTCATGTATATATCTAAAAATATGATTTACATATAATTTCACATTAAAAAATATATATTTGTAACTTATAATCCCTATCATACATGAATTAACATATATAAAATACACTAATTAATACTTTACACACCCTCATATCTAGTCTTTGCTAGTCCTTTAGCAAAGGACTAAAGTTAAATAATAAAAACACAAAGCCCATATGAAAGCACACTTATTAAAAATAGAAAATAAAAATAACTAATAAATAGATAATAAAAATAAAACTATCTTAAACCACTTTCGTAGGAATCACGACTACACTTAGTACATCTAATAAGCCTTTAAACCTTAAGGTCATCCTAGTAGCAAAGTTATGTTTATGAAGGATTTTTAGCAAATATACCTACAAAATCTAAAAAAAAACATAAAACAAACAAATAAAAGACAAAGACAACAAAAATAAGCTCTTAGTTTTCTAAACATGGACAAAGTTGCTCTTAAGTAGTTTTGACTTATTGGCTTCATCTTTATTCAATCACCTTCTCAACCTTTTTAATTTGGATCCAAATGCTCATTCAATTTTCATTCTAAAAAAGTAACGTATTATATAAATAAGTGCATATAAAAATGAGCATGACTAAGAAATAACCTACTCAACTCTCTTTAAGTCACTTAAACAATCCTAAATGTCTATTCTTAAGTCCATTGTCTTTATATTTTTACTCTTTTTTTTTTTTATATATAGATTACCTCCTACTCCAACACCTTTTTATGCGATTACAATCCAATACTTAGGAAAAAGTTAATCAATTACTCAGTAGTTTTTGTAAGAATGACAATAAATATTCTCTCTTCTTTTTTTCACTATCTTGTTATTCTCTTTTTTTTCTTTTAATCATTTTTCTTTCTTTTTTTTCTCACCCTAACCCTTACCCTTTAAAGTACCTCTTACATCATTGGGTGGGAACATGTAATTTTAACCCTAGCCATTTTATTCTACCATTCTCATAAGACAACCTCAAGATATATTCCTAAGTTTTTACCTAAGTTTCCCTTTAAGAGGAGTGGTTCCTTCTTAGTCAAGGCCACATGTAAGTGTAATATTACATATAAGAGTTAAAATATGGATGACTTTAAATTTTCTTTTTCTCCTTCCTTTAAGGTTCAAGGGTTTTTTCCTAAAGATTTTACTTCTAGGTCTCAACTATACCTAAGAGGACTCTATCTATTAGGGTCTAAGGGTATATATAAAACATAATAAATAAGAAAAACACAAAAATAAAAAAAAAACTATCATCAAATAACTTCCCTTCATGCTTAAACTTTGCATTGCCCTTAATGTAAAAGAAATCATTTAGGCAATAAGGTAATAAGCATGTAGATGACAAAAAATAAAAGAAATAAACCATGACAAGCAAGAAAGAGTACACCCCTTCGTACCTAGCTTGCAATTCATATGCACATATATTATATTAAATTACATTATTCCTAAAATATATAATGAAGATTGAGTAGTATGTTAAAGAAATAATGCACAATGCAAATATCAACTAGTGCATTACAAAAAGATAAGTTTAAGAGTGCATACCTTGCTTGACGAAGAAAAAGTAATAACTACAATACTAACAAACACATCAAAATAGAAAAAATGAAATAAAAAGAACTACAATATGCTATTAACAATAAAGATGCTAATAAAAGAGAAATAATTTGATTGATATTATTATTATTATTTTTACAAAGCTCATTCACTCATGAAGATGATGATGGGTCAGATCCTCACATCTCTCCTTATATAATGCACACATTTGCCATGTAGGGATTGAGTAGAATGTTACTAGGTAATTCTCTCTATGTTCTACCTCTAGATGAAGTAGACAATCTATCAAATTTGGCTTTTAAACTCTTAATAATTTGGTCATGGTTAGCTAAAATAGGGTTTACTTGTCTACTAACTTGTATTAGTGATTGAATCCCTTTTTCAATTTTAGTAAATCTTTTCTCCAGAGTAGACATTCTATCACTTAAAACTGGTTGAATAGATCTATGATGCTTAGTGTGGTTGGTAGGTGCTTCTAGTTGTTGCCATGAAAAATTAAGATGGCTCTTCCATCCTAAGGTATAGTGTGATAACAGTTGGAATGACCTTTGTCCCATACCTATAGTATTGACTTGTTCAACAACTTGACCTTGAATTTCAGGATATTCCTCCATGATGTGACTAGAGACTCTACATGCTACACATTTAACTTCTATGACCCTATTCTTTTCTTTTTGTTGACTTAGAATGAGGCCTTCTACTTTTTTAATAATGGAAGGTATTCTAACTTCCATTCCTATCATAAGGTCTATTGTATGCATGCCCTTTGCTAAAGTTCTATCAAATATTCTATTTGATGACCTTTCCATTTCCATTATTCTCTCAATAAGGTCAACTAGAGTGTCCCAAGTGCGAACCTCATCTAGACGCATGAAATGTCCAAAGCAAAAAGATTCCAACATTAACTTAGTATTATATTTCAACCCTTCATAAATCACCTGGTGTTGTCTTGATTTAGGTAGACCATGATTAAGACATCTTGCCACTAATTTGTTGAAACACTCAAAATATTTCCAAAAAGGCTCATTAGTTTGTTAATAGATATTTAGAATAACATTCTTAGCTTGAATGGTCTTATGTAAATGATAAAACTTTTTAATAAAGATAATACAAAAATCAGTTTAAGTACAAATTGAGTTAACAAGAAGGGTATTTAGCCATAACTTTGCATCGTCTCAAAGAACGAAAGGGATAAATCTCAACTTAATTGCATCCACTAACACTTCAAGTAAGTTACATACATGTTACATACTTCATTGAAGCCATTTAGAAATGTATATCCATCTTTCTCATCTAATTCATGAAATCTAGGTAGCTAATTCACATAATTTATATGCAATTCAAATTTATATCCATCTACTTGTGACAATACAAGACAAGAGAGATGATTATGCACTTGAGGATAACAAATGTCTTCAAGAGAAGACAAATGTTGGTTACTTCATTGTTTTGTCATTCCTAATTGCTTTCCTAATACTCTATCCTCTTTTATGGGTGTGTCTCTAACTAGTCTTGCCATATGAGGTGAGTTGCATCGGAAGTGTCATGGGTTGGCAAGTTGTGTTGAGTTTACATGATCGTCGTGAGGTGAGGTGTTCATCGATGTTGTGTGGTGCTCCTTGATGTCTTATTCTATGTAGGTGTGGTGTTGTTAGTGTCTTCATGCATTTCAATGGTTGTTGGAGAATTTCCAACATTGACTTCTCCATGTGAGAAGTGGTACATCAATGTTGTGAGGACTTTGTCCAATGTGGTAGGTGCTCCATTCAAATAGTAGGAAAATAAGGTGAAGAGAGGAGGAGAAGAGGGAGGAAGGAGGAAAGAAAATAAAATAAAATAGTTGGACTTTTGTGTTTGAACCTTTGGATAAGTTTTTCTTACCATTTACTCTAAAGTAATTTTGTGTTGAAATGGCTACATGATTACGAAGATTTATGTATTTTTATAATCTTAATTACATGCATATTAGTATTTATTGCACATTTATATTGGTTATTGCATAATCATGTGTCTTATGCAATTAATCATGATTTTTGCATATTTAGTAGATCATGTGTAATTATTGATATTATAGTAATTGTAAGGATTTGGCAATTATGTATATTACATAGACATTTGTTATGACTATGAAATGTTTAATTGTTTATGTATATGTTTCATCGATAAGAAGTGACATTTAGTGGAGCCTATGCTTTATGTGATTGACTAGTTACCTATGTTGATATTTTATACATAATGAATGATGAGTTAGTTATGAAAATGATATAATTAAAATAAATTATTGTTTACAACCCCACATTTAGGTTCTCCCCTTTAATATGGTATTCTTTATTTTGGGCCACCATAGCCTAATTTAGGTCCATGAATCCCCTTATGCCTCTTTAAGCTTTGTGATACATTTCATTGCATTTGAGCTTAAAAGACTAAACTACTCTTAGAGGTCTATTAGTGCACAATGGAAAGTTCAAATAGAAAGAAAATGAAAAGTTCAAATAAAAAGAAAATTGAATGTTCAAAAAGTTAGAATTCTCTAAGAGGTTAGTACATGTGCTGGAAAGTCTAGAAACTTAAAATTCCCTAAGGTGTTAGTGTACGATGGAATGTTCGAAAAGTCAAAAATCAAAAGAATAGATTGTGTACCACCTAAAATACAATATTTGATACATCATTCTTCATTTTGAAAATTTAAAAGTAAAATAATATTAATGAAATAAAAAGTACATTTAATAGATTATTCTAATTTCATTCATTTCATTTTTTTTATTTACTTTCATTTTCTTTCGTTTATGATTATTTTATTTTCTTTATTTAATCATTTATTTATAATATTTTAATTTACTTTTTTTATTCATTCTATTCTTTTTTTTATTCATTTCACTTATTGATTTATCTTGTTCCTCTTTATTTTATTTAGTTTCTTTATTTTCTTTTCTTCTTCTTTAGCAAAATAAAGTCTTTTTTTCTTTTCTTCTTTTTCTTTTTTTTTAATTTTCTTTTCTTTCTCCTCCACCTTCTTTGTTTTCTTTGATAGAGTCTATTGGTCATCCACTAAATCAAAGCCACGAAGACCAAATCGATCTTTCCTTCCCTTGCCTTCATAGATGTATGTAAGTAGTGAAATTGAGCCACCCTCTTTAGAAGAAGAAGATGAAGAGTGAGTGAAACATACCATGATGTTCCCCTTCCCCTCTCCTCCCATTGCCCAATCTCCTTTGTTAGGTTCAAGGGTGATAAGAGGGTAATTGTTGTCTTCTACTCCTAGACGCAATTGACCGTGGGAGTTGTGATCTTGATGGACGAGGGTGCACGCATTTGTAGCCTGTTGTTATTGCTTCACCTCAGAAGCTTCTTGGTCATCGATAATGTGGGGCTAGGGAAGAGGTAGAAATGCATGATGGCAAAAACCAAAGATTGTTGTTTGTGTGTTGAGCAACCTATTGTCGAGGGTGAACAACAAAAGCAACCAAGCGAGTTGCTACATTCAAGCGAGAGATATGAAAGAGCTTCTATGTTTGAGTGAGAGATGGAAAGGGCGATTTTGTGGTGAGAAAGCAAGAGACAAAAAGGGACATCACCTTTTTATACAATTGGAATTTTTAATATTCCTTTCCCTTGTTTTGATACACACTAACACCTGGTTTCCAAAATTTAGCCACTTTCCTTTCACATAGTTGAATTTTGTTAAACACTAACCCTTATTAGGTATGGGCTTTATGGTCTATTAACCTTGTGTGTGAGCCCTACAATATGTAATTTTCCCTAGGTGTCTTATAACGTGCAATTTCCCTTTTGGACCTTGGAATCCACATTTACATTTGTTAGAAGCTCAAAGGTTTATTTTCTTACCTTTTCTAGGCTTAAAAGCTCATCCCCTTAGAATGAGTATTTAGAATAAAATTATGCATAATATTAGTGATTAATGAATGGTTAATTACATGGTATTTAGCTTATCACATAAGAATTAAGCTATTATGTTACAATTATACAATTATAAGCCTTAATTAAAGAATTTACATAATTTCAAGGAATTAGTGGTTAATTATCATTTATAAATGAATTAGAAATTACTTCTTTTACATATCAAGTGTTAAATGTAAATATTTGTTTTACTAAACTGCAAAATCGAATGAGTCTATTGAGTTAAGCTTAACTCAACGAGGTTGGTTCGTTGAGTTACAATTAAGTCAACAAAGTAAGTTCGTTGAATTACACTAACTCCACAGACTAGTTATTTTCTAATATTCGATTGTGAGTAGTTGTAGGAAATTTAAAGAAAATCACGTTGCACGAATTATGTCATGATCTAAGACGTGGAATGAAGAAGTAATCACAATCATTGATGCATAGGTAGGAAATCTAACTAGTGATTTTGGTGGAAGTAGTTAATACTAAAGGAAATATAAAAGAAAAAGAAAAAAAATGAAGAAAAGAGGAGGGAGAACCACGTTAACTATAGAAAACATCGGATGATCCTTAATACTTTCCAAATGTTAGGTTGATTTCAAGCCAAACATAGTGATTGACAATCATTATGAAGAATGATCGCGCCACAAGAAGGAAAAATATTTTCACTAAGTACCGAATCATCTCTCAAAAGATAGTAAAACTTTTAGTCTTGGTTTTGGATTGATACCATTATGTTAAAGAGGAGATCAACTTACAAAAATCTAGGTTTGCAATTTAGTAGGGAGAGGAGTGCTTGACAGTAAGTGGTTAAGTTTTCAGTAATGTAATCGCGTCATGTGTAGTGACGTAAGTTTTCTTACTATCAATAGAAAATTTTACTTTTCATCACTCATTCATCTGAAGGAATGAAACAAAACAAAAATAAAACAAAACTCATTATCTATTTTTATGCTTATCAAATCTATGTTGTATTGTTAGTAGTGTTGAATGTCTTGTGTTTATTTCATTTTAGTTATAGAAAATCATATTATTGAATGTTTAAACTAGTTAATATAAATCTCTAAAATCTTGATTTACAAATCTACTATTTGGATGTATTGAATGCTAAAATTGATCAATGATGAATGTATATGAAATAGCATTCGAAAGCTTAATTGATGTTGTTTGTAATATATAGAATTGTCTAATGGATGGTCGTGTTCTTTTGCAAACAACAATATAAATTATTAATTATTTGAGAGCTCGTTGAGTTAACCATAACTCTATAAGGTAAATTCGTTGAGTTACCTATAACTCTACGAATTAAGTCTATTGAGTTAACTATAAATCAATAGAGTGAGCATATTGTGAATATACATTATATCTTGGTTATGAAAATTTATAGAGCAAAGTGATTTTGACTATTCTTTGTGGATTCAACCTGTACTTATACAGTTATACAATAGACATTGTACACTTGTAAATTTAACGGACTAAGTTACTAAAATTAGAAACAATTTGTGAAAATTACTTGTTACTTATAAAAAAATACACTTAAACAAACAAGACAATGTTATTCTAGCATCGTTGCCAGGGAACTAACAATTTGAAAATCGTAGTATTAATTTGTTTTCATAGTAGTAAGAGTGTTATGTGATTTTATCATTGAGAATATGGCATATGTTTATACTCAAAGATTTTTGAAACCTGTAATTAGTATATATGAATTCTGCAGTTTAGAAAGACATGACATTACTAATTGTTTAAAGTTGAGATGATTGCAGATGACTAGACTAAATGAGCAATAAATGAATTATATCCAATATAGGACTTAGTATGAAACACCTACAATTTACCAAAATAACAATCACTTTAGGATGAGTAATATGTCCTAAAAAAAAGAAATCTAAGATTGATATGATAGACTTGAATGAAGTTTAGAACAAAACCTAGACAAACTAGAAGAATACATATATTATCATCAAGAAAATAACAAATTAAATTATCAAGAAACTTATTCAAAACTTAAAATAGATATTGTTTATGAAACTGAGAAAACGATAATGAAAATTAATCAAAAACTAAATGCAATAAGATTAGATGATTTGGAAAAAAAGCTAAAGTCACTTGACAAATGTAACTCTAAAAAATTTTCAGGTAACTTTACAGAAGTCCATAATGTTATGTAGATAACTATACGAGGGTTAGTATAGTTAGTATGGTAAATGTACGAGGGTTCGTATAGTTAAAGGGATAACTTGATGAAGGATTGGTGCCTGGTCAAGTTAAATTTGCTTTGAGTAAAGTTGAAGTACACTAAGTTTTGAGTGAACCAAAAACTCTTGAGAATAGTGACTTCTTGAGTAAGGACTCAAAGAGTGGATGTACCTTGCTTGAGGGGAACCACTATAAATTGTTTGTGTGTTTTTATCTTTGTTTCATTTTTGCATTAACTAGATTTAAAAAGGGGACTAAAACATTAAAAATTTTGCAATATACTTAATTCACCCTCCCTCTTAAGTATAAAATTTTCTTACCATATATTTAATTTCTAACAGCTCATGAGTTAGTCCAATCCATGCAGTCTCTAAGAAATCAATGATAACAGTCATTAGGAATGAAAGTCAAGAATTGATTCCCATAAGAATTCAATCTAGTTGGAGAGTATATAGATTATAGGAAGCTAAATGTTGTGACTAGGAAAGATCATTTTCCTTTATCATTTTTAAATCAAATGTTATAAAAATTGGCTAGTCAAGAAATTTTTTTTTTCTTAGACGAGTATTAAAGATATAACCAAATTCAAGTAGCATTACAGGATCAATAGAAAACAACTTTCACATATTCTAATGGAACTTATACTTTTAAAATAATGTCATTTGGATTATGCAATGCAACAATTACTTTTCAAAGGTGTATGTAAGGTATTTTCACTAGAATGATTGAAGATTTTCTAGAAATATTCATGGATGATTTTACAATATATGAAACTTCATTTGAAGTATGTTTGAAGAACTTAGAACTAGTATTAGATTGCTGTGTAGAAAAAAATTTGGTTTTGAATTAGGAAAAATGTCACTTTATGATTAAATAAGGAATAGTTTTAAGATATGCTATTTCAATGAAAAGATTGAAGGTAGATAAAGTTAAAATAGAAGTTATTTCAAATTTACCATAATCCAAATCAATAAAAGATATTAAATCATTTTTAGGATATGTAGGATTTTATAAGAGATTTATCAAAGATTTTTGCAAAATAACTTGACCTTTAACTAATTTATTAAAAGATGTTCTGTTTAACTTTGATAAAGGTTGTAAAGAAACTTTCTTTAAGCTTAAAACTAGCTTAATTACAACTCCTATAATATAAGCTCTTAATAAGAATCACCTATTTGAGTTAATGTGTAATGTACTTATTTTGTTATAGGAGTCATGCTAGGGCAAAAAATAGAAAAATCTCCTAGAGTAACTGCAATGCTTTAAGGTATTTGCAATATGTACACTATAAAAACTCGATTTTAAAATTTATAATCGCAAATACATGATGCCTATCATAGATAGCATGCGAGTACGAGTCGATTCATAGGGAACTTGTTTAAAGTAAATCCAAAATCTTGTAAAGTCAAATGTTATTAAGCCTTTAAAATTTTTTTAAGAGAAATTCAAGGAAATGCAAAGTGAAACTCAATGTCATCTTAATATGTATTCTAATCATTTTCATAGTTTAACATATCCTTATGAAGTGAAAACATTCAATAGAAGTGAAGCATAATTTGATCTATGGACAACATAGTTCTTCTAATTCTATGAATATTTCTAGAATGTTCTTTTCTTGAATATCATTCAAAAATGATTAATACAAGGAGAGATGAAAGAAAGTAAAAGAATCACTAGAACTGTCCTACCTAAAAATAACTGAAATTAAGCTTAACTCTACACTCTTTTCCTTTCATCCTACCAAAGAATAAATTCAGTAAAAATACAAGGAATAAAGGCTCATCAAGGTAGAAAATAACAAAAGAGATTTCAGGGAAAAACTCCTCTTGAAGTGCTGCCAACAGTTATCTAATCAAGAGAGTGCATAACAATCTAGGTGATTACTGAATTGCAAACTATCAAAAGAAAGATCATACCTCCTTGAATTCTTTGTGAAAACTAATGAAATTAAATCATAGAAAAATAAGTCAATAATCTAACTATTGTCTTTTACAGAACTAGATTTCATTAAGTATAACTCATGAAACATATTCTTCTTTAAAGCACAAAATCCAACGTTTAGAATAGAAAACAAGGCAATTGTATCTTTGATTTCAAAATTCGAAAACTCTAACCAAATCATTCCAAAAAATTCCAAAAACACCAAAAAATGAAACTACATGAAAAACCATTCAATATCGCATCAAGAAACTTTCAAAAACTCCACTGAAAACTTAACTTTTGATTGAATTAAGTTTTACTTAGTTAACTCTATGTTCGTTGAGTTACTAGTTAACTCAATGGACTTGGTAATGGATTACCAAAGAAACTCTTACTTGGTATTACATTGAATTATGACACTTCTTTACCATGAATCTACACCTAAAATACATCTAATACATCTATTCACTATTATGTACATGATCAAAATTCATTTCTATGAATAAATGAAATGAAGATAAAAGGGTTAATTGAGTTAGTCATGTAAACTAACAACTTATATGTAGGTATTCACAATATTAACAAGGCTCATCTATTTTCAAATATAAATTTCATTAAACTTGAAAGGTAAAGTATTAACATTAAAATAATGATACTAACATTAACAACTAACCTATTAATGCAAAAACACACACAAACATAAGATGCAAAGTCACACATACAAACACATAACATTATAATATGCATACACAACAAGAACGTATGCAAATATAAATGATCTTCCTTCCTCATATTCTTACTTGAAGTTCAGCCAACAAACACCTAAAATTCACTGAAGATGTTGTCTAAGCCTTCTCCACATGCTACTCTTGGGTTGCCACCACTAAGAATCATCACCGAAGTAGGGAGGCTTTACATGAACCCAAAAATGCAATGTTAGATCCCACTAGACAATGTCTAACTATAGTCCATTCCTTGTTAGAAAGGAGTAGCTACAATGGTATTCTTCTCTTCCCATGAGTATGCAAACCTTCTCCACGTTGCTACCTTACACCAAGGATGTCACTGGAGATGAGAGCTCTTCAAGGGAGAGAAGGAAACTCGACTGAAATGGATACTCCACGAATCTGTAGCAAGGGTGCCTTGTCCAAGCATTCTCCACATTGTTGCCTTACACTAAGGATGTCATTAGAGATGGGAGGACAATGGAAAACTCAAATTGTAGCCATGGAGGTTTTCTT
The DNA here is from genome assembly GCA_036874045.1 of Cymodocea nodosa. Lineage (NCBI taxonomy): Eukaryota > Viridiplantae > Streptophyta > Magnoliopsida > Alismatales > Cymodoceaceae > Cymodocea > Cymodocea nodosa. Next base: position 17,883,047 of record CM072339.1, on the reverse strand, counting down.
CTTTGTGTTAGGGGCTAGGAGAAGAGAAAAGATCGAGAGAGAGAGTTTTGGCTGTCATAGGTTGTGCTTTTTAAGAGAGAGAGATGGTCAATGGTTGCTTGATAGGAGTGGCTAGAGATCATGATTGGGGAGGAAGAGAGGAGGTTAGAGTTGGTAGTTGGCTATTTCCTCAATTCCCAAAACACCCATATCATCCCTTATGATTTTACTTTGCAACCAAATAACTTAAATTACATTAATAATCAAACATTAGTCATAATAAAAATTATCTAAATAAACTAAAGTAATAAACATCTAATACATAATCAAAATGTGCTTCCAAACATTAAGTATAAAACATGTGGTTCAATTTGTGCATTTAAACATATTTGAACTTAAATAACATGCATAAACATTTAAAAGTGCATTACATGTAATTTCTCATAATATCTTCAATATTTTCACATTATAATTATAATATGCATGAATAATGACATATAGAATAATACAAATTGACATTGCACAAATTCCCCCATACCTAAACTTTGCTAGTCCTAAATAAAGCTTAGACAAAGTAAATAAAGAAGCATAGAATAGAATACATTAGAGAACTATAAAGACAAAAATGCACTTACTAAAAATAAGAAATCCTAATTATACTCCTTTTCATAGGTGTGACGATTGCATTTAGCATATGTAACAAACCATTAAACCCATAGGTCACCCTAGGGGTGGAGTTGTGTCTCTAAAGGGTTTACAATGGACACACCCATAAAGTCCAAATCAAAACAAGAATTAAAACACACATGAATATACTATCACATATAATAAAATGCAAGTAAACAAAGCACAAAAGACAACAGAAAACTGAAAAGGAGATTAGGAATCAAGTGAGAAGTTGCTAAGCTCAATTGTCGCTATTAAAGTCATTAGGACATGGAGGTGGTTCAAAAGAAATGAATATCTCACTAGTTCTCTAGATTTGAACAAGCTCACATTAGTGTGCATGGGGAGTCACCTACTCACAAGAACCATTTGCCTTGCACCAATAAGAGTCTTACCCTCACTACACATAAGAAAGTATAGAGTGCAAGTATGAATATATAATAACAACAAAAGATAGTAGGTTGTGACTACAACTCCCTCACTTCCAATGAAAAATGTTGAAGAGTACCTAATAGATGTGACCAAAGTACCAACAACTAATCATACTAACAACCCAACACTCACAAAAAGAAAGGGAAAGCTAAAATCTCAAGAAGTCCACTACTTGCTTACATCCCAATTAGCTCTAAGCTTCCATTTTATATATATATATATTTACTCTTATTCTTTCTTTCTCTCTCTTTTTCAAAATTTTTAGTATTTTTCATCCCCTTTTTTTTATATGCATATATATATATATATTTTTTCATCATTTTTTCATTTTTTTTTAACACTCTAAAAACTTAAACCTAAAGATACTCTTAGCATGCTAGTAGTGGTGGCTTTGGTACTCTACTAAACACAACCTTCAAATTCTTGTGAAAGTTTAAGAGGATCCTAAATAACTCACCTTAATGTTACACGATAGATAATTCTTTTTGTAGTGGCACTCAACTTAGAGATCACTTGAAAGTGTTGTAAAAGTAAAAGCAAGGTATTAGTCCAAATGACAAGGAAGACTCACCCAAAAATATATTAACATGAGACTTATCTTCCTCTAAAGAACTTATCTATGTAAGTCCAATACTTTTTTACTCTAGAGTTAGCACTTAAAAGAAATAGGGTAAACCCATAAATTCTAGTAGCAACTCTTGAGTTTTTGTCACCTCATTAAACTTCAAATCAAAAACTCAAAATTACATAAAAAACATAAAAATAGCAACAACATAAAAGTTATCGTCAAATGCTTCCCCCCATACCTGAATGTTGCATTGTCCTCAATGAAAAAGAATATCATTTTAGCAAGGCGATAAGCATAAAGATGATAAAAAGACAAGTAAGACAATAATATGCCCCCCTATACCTAACATGGGATGTAGGTGTATAAGAGTATGATAAAATGTATTATTCCTAGAACATACTATGGAGTGGCATGTTAAGGAAATAATTTTCAATAAACAACATTGAAGTGCATGATATAAGAGTAGGGTCAAGAAGAGTGTACCTCACTTGGTGACGAAAGCTATCAAAACTTACACATAGGTTAAAACTTGAAATAAACATATGAAAAAAATCAAAACTTACACATAGGTTAAAACTTGAAATAAACATATGTAGAAGAACATTTTACTAACAAGTGAAGTAAATGTTTCTATTTTTGGTTTTATTATTTTTATTTTTATTTCAAATGCTAGCATTATCATTTGTGAAGACGAAATCAAGAAATACTCCCTCCCCCATGGTTGACTTTAAGGTTGGGCATATGTTGACTAGGTAAGGTTTGTCTATTAGTAGGTAGTACAGATTGGGGTAATAGACGTTCAAGTTGAGACTCTAAATTCTTAATAGCCACTAAATGTTTAGTAATAACCGGTGTGATCTTTAATAGTGAGTGGATGCCTTTTTTCATTTCAATTAATCACTTTTCTAACTCGATAATAGAAGGTTGAGGAGGGGTTGGTAAAGTAGGTAAGGTTAGGGCAAACTGACTAGAATGCGAAGGACCAACCCCTATTCCACTTGGTTGTCCACCCTTTTGATAATCTTGTGTCTTCTAGGAAAATTTGGGTGGTTTCTCCAATTGGGATTATAAAATGGGGAGTTATAACTTCCTTTGAAATTCTGCATAGCATAGATTGATTCTGCATGCCCATAAATCATGGGACAATGATTAATACTATGGTCATCAAGGCCACACCCCTCACAATGGACTTCAGAAACATTGATAATAGAATCTTTTTTCTTGTGCAATTTCAGTTAAAGTAATTTCAGTTTGACTAGAACATTGTCTTGATTCAACTAAAGTTTAAAGAAAAAAATTATTATAATATATAATTATGTAGTGTCGGTTTAACCGAAACAAAGTCTTGATTCAATTGACATTTTGAATATTTATATATATATATATTTCATTTTGGTCTAACTGAAAATCCAATAATTTGACCAAAATCGAAAATAGAAGAAAAAGAAAAATATATATTAATCATTAGTTCGATCGAAACATAGTAGCAGTTTAACCAAATTTGAAAAAAATTATATAACCTAGAGTTGGTCAGACTGAGAATCTTTCTTGTTTAATTGAAAGAGAAAATATATTAATATATATATATTATATTTTTTATTAGATATAGCTTTTATGGAAGTTCGTTGAGTTACGCTTAACTCAATGAACTTACTTTGTTGAGTTTATCAATAAGTCCACGAACTTATTTCATTGAGTAAACATGTAATTCAATGAAGTACTAGGATAAATCCACAAATTTAGTTTATTGAGTTAACGTGCAACTCAACGAAGTAGTAAATTTAAGTTATACATAATTTGAGTGGGAAATAACCTGATAACACACTAAAACTTAAGGCTTATTTAACCCTTAAAACTTTAGATTGGGGGCATTATCAGAAAAAATCATTAGAAACTTAGAAGCTCAAGCGAAATCAAACATCCATTTTGTTCTATAAGACCACAAAATTGAATATGGTGTAGAACTAGTGGGATGAGATTGACTTCACAAACTTTCTTCATTAGTCAAAGGCATGACATTCTTGGAAAAAGATCAAAAATACAACTAGGGAGAAAGAGCTACTAGAGATAGAAGAAAGATCCTTCATTTTACTAAGAAAATAATTGAATTGAATGTTACAATTCCTAGTATTTTCAAAACAAGAATGAGAGTAGCAATAGAATCTGTAGTTAATAGAGAACGTAGGATTAAGCCTAATATTGAAACTACCTTAGAACTGATCCAATGAAAATCAAGAGCATGGTTTTTGCATCATATATATTGTGTTGTAGAAAGACATATAAATAAACAAGAACAATAGTAAGAGCAGGAACAACCTGGACCCTCACAACAACTAGAAATACCTAGAACAAAAGTTCAATTTTTGTGTCTAGAATTGGAGGAGGAAAAGAAAGAATTTGACAAATTGGTTCAACTTTGTAAAGAGCAAGGAGAGGATGAATCTATGGCTTTTGCTAAAGCCTTAGTTTTGTATGATGCAATGAAGAAGAAATGAGCAGAAGATAGATTAAAGGCCCATTATGATATTACAATGGAACAATATTATGTAGAAACTAGAGTAACACTAGTTATTACATTAAAAGAACCTGAAGCTGGTCCTTCAAGGTTAGTCAATATTAAGTAAGAAATGCTAGAACCTATGATAATAAGGCGTAAAGAGCTCATTTTTATAGATTTATTATTAGAGGAAGAAGATGAAGAACAAACACAATTAATAAGAAGAAAAGCGAAAGAAGTAATGTTTAAAGCTCCAACAATTAAACAAGAGCCTATAATTTTGACAAAAGGGCATAAAGAGTTTATATATATTGATTTATTATCAGGAGGAAGAGCAAGAATAATAGTAGCAAGAAGGCAATAAGAAGTAGAGGAAGAAGAAATAGAATGGGTAGAAACTGTTGTGCCCAAATTTGCATCCAAATCTTCCACCAACACTAAAAGAACATTAATTATGGAGATTATAGAGAAGAGGAAGAAGAAGAAGGAGAAGAAACTGAAAAAGAAGATTCGGAGAATTCCAATGAAGAGGATGAAATTCTTTAGAAATATTTGGATGGTTTTAAGGAAAAGAGTGTGGAGAGTGCTACAAGCTCTTTACCACAAATCAAATATGAAGAACAGGAATCTCTAGACAGCTCCTCACTTCAGTAGCAAAATCAACAATTAGAGGAGGAAATTGAAGAACAAATCCCTTTAGAGCATGAAATGGAAGTTCAGTTTCCTGACCCCTCAACAGCAATAATGATGAATGTAGTTTATTTTAAGAGATAGGAAGCATATGAAAAATATCAAAAAATAAAGGGGTATATGTTCTTCTCTTATTTACTCAAATATATGTATACTAATAATTCTTTAAGTAAACAAATAGTTTTCATGAGTAAGATTTAAGTTTAGTAAATTTGCTCGTTTCATTAACTATAAATGCACAGTGTCTATCACATAAGTGTGCAAGTATAGGTTGATCTTACAAGAAATGATTAAAAATCTTAGACTATTTAAATTTTCACAACCAAATGTTTTTGTGTTCTGGATTACTCGCTCTGTTGACTTACTATTAACTCAACGTATTTAGTTTGTCGAGTTATAGTTATCTCAACAGACTATCCTCGTGGAGTTAAGTTAACTCAATGAGCTTCACTAGTAACTTCAAATTAATATTGTTGTCCACAAAGGAATATAATCATCTATTAAGTGGTTCCATAAAATGTAAACAATATCAATTAAGCTTCTAATGCTAGTTTATATTATAAATATTCATTGATTGACTCTAGTATTTAGGATTTAATACTAACTACTTTCAGTAATTAGTAATATGATTTTCTATTCATTGGAATAAAATAAATACAAAACATTTAACAAACGATACAACATAGATTTTATAAATATAAAAATAGATAATGAGTTTTTATTTTGTTTTTATGTTCTTGAAGATGAATAGAAGGTGAAAGGTAAAATTTTCTATCAATAGTAAGAACTTTTATCACTACATGCGATGTGTTTACATCACTGAAAACTTAATCACTTATTGTCACATGCTCCTCTCCCTATGGGATCACGAACTGAGACTTTTGTAAGTTAATCTCTTCTTTAGTATAGTGACATTAACCTGAAACTAAGGCTAGAAGTTTTACTGTCTCATTAGAGATAATTTGGTGCTTGGTGAAAATGTCTTTCATTCTTGTGACACGATCACTCCTCACAATGGTTGTTAATCACCATGTTTGGCTCGAAATTGACCTGATATTTGGAAAGTATCCTCATAGACTTTCGATGGTTGGTGATTAGTAGAGGTGGTGGAACATCAAGGAACATCCGACATTTGCTGCAGTTAGCGTGGTTTTCCACCCCTTATTCATTCTTTTCTTTTTATATTTCTTTCAATAATAACTACTTCTGTCTAAATGACTAATTGAATTTTCTTCCTTCACATCAATGATGGTGATTATTTCTTCATTCCACAATTTAGATCATGGTGTAATTTGTGCAACGTGGTTTCATTCGAATTTCCTGCAACTGCTCACAATCGAATATTAGAAAATAACTAGTATGTGGAGTTAGTGTAACTCAACGAACTTACTCTGTTGACTTAACTCTTAACTCAATGGACTGATCTCGTTGAGTTAAGCTTAACTCAATGGACTCATTCAGTTTTATAATTTAGTAAAACAAGTACATATTTGTATAACATTTAACACTTGACATGTAAAAGAAGTAATTCTTAATCATTTAAAAGTGGACGTGTGAAATAATTCCTAACTTTATGAGGTTCCATAAACTTACCTTAGTAAATTTATAAAGGTTCATAAACTTACCTTAGTAACTTTATGAGTTAGGCTTTCAAGCTTTTAATACTTAATTAATGCTAATTCCTTGAAATTATGCATATTCTTTAATTAAGGCATATATTCATATAATTGTAATATAATGGCTTAATTTTCATATAATAAACTAAATATTATGCAATTAACCATTCATTAGTCACTAATATTATGCACAATTTCATTCTAAATACTTCCCTAAATTTTACTAATTCCTTAGCAAACCTATTATAGTCTTACTAAGAATTTTCTCTAAAGTATTCATACTATCTCTCTTCTTTATAAATCTACGTTGTTTTGAAAATGTCTATTCAACTAGTATTCTAAGGAAACTAAAGTTAGATTAACATGAATATATTCTTTGAAAATTGTCAATCTAATTTAGCATTGTTCTTCCTCCTTCACAAATATATTTCAAAAATATTTAAATAACATACAAAATAACTTGCATAAAATAGGTGGAAGTTGTACTATATTGTCAATTTCTTTTCTTTTTTTTCAAAAACATATGTTATCCTAAATTTTCCAATATGATTTTTAAAATCTATTTTAACTACATATGAATCAAAATACAACTTCAAACTTAATATGATTAAAATAAGAGGAGTAATGAAATGTATCTTAAATAAATACTTTCAAAAGTACTAGTTTAGATTCATACATTAGTAATCATATTAGCAAAGCCTATACTTGATTCTAAGATACCTGTACTTTTAATGAAATACTTTCATCTTTTCAGAATAGTTTATGAATATTGTTACTTTAAAAGTTAGTTTGAAAAGCTTGAATTATACAAGAGTTGTCTAGTGTACGCATGTAATGAGCTTTCAATCAACAATTCCAGGTTTTATCAAGACCTTAGGTTGCTAGATTTAAAGTCATTTATCAAACCAACAATCCTTACATACCTATATGCTCAAGTACAAAATACTTGTGATCAAACAAATTAATAAACTCTCAAAGCTTTTCACTTTGTAAGCATTTTTTTCTTTTTAGCATAATATAAATATATTTCATTAATACAAATTCAATAAAGCACAAATCTCATATAATCTTGCTTCTACAATCTACTTAAAATATGAATCAATATCAATAAATTCATACTTTTTACTAGTAGTTTAATATGATTTACATATAAATCATTTTACAAGTTTAATCAATTAAGTTAAATTTATCTGTAATCATATGTAGTTTGTTCAATCTAAAAATCAACAATTTAACTTTTCAGGATTTTAAACAAATTCTAAATTTCTATTAAGCATATCGATTTCTATTTTAAAATGGTAAAGTAGTTAAACTCATAAAATTTTGTTAAAACATAAGATATTATAATACTTTGTTGTCAATATATTGTATCTTTTGCCGTAACCTAGGTATATATAGTTTTCAAAAGGTTTCAGCTAACTTTTGGAAGGTTTCAAGTAACTTTCGGAAGGTTGCAGCAAAATTCATAAAAAAAAAATTTCAGATTTTACAGAAAATTGCAGAACAATCCTAATTCATACAATTGACAAGATTTAATTTGATTTTAATCTAATTACCTCTCCCCCATACCTACCATTTTACTCAATGTAAAAGATTAACAGAGAATATAGTATATAATAGCAGGTATGATACTATTTCGTTAACTTAGCACCTAAATTAATGAACTTAGTTCATTGAGTTAGTGAATAGCTCAACGAACTACACATGAATATAAATTTAGGCCAGGTAATGAATCAAAATACCTTGTTTGTTTGTATCTTGATTAATATCTTCTAACTTTTGATCCTGAAAAGCTTTTCATTCACAAATAAAATTAAAACATATAACAATATAACAAAAAGTAAAACATATATTGTTAGATAACTGCATTGTGTGAAACTCAGGCTCCTACACCTTTGGTGGCTTATAAGCAAGCTAGTTGGTTTCTTAGAACAGATATCAACAAATTAAATTGATATTTTTGTTTTTCTTGTAAGACAAATAAAACATAAATTAAAGTTTTTTTTTTGTATATATAAATGTAGAATACACATAACACTAAAATACAAAATTGCAGTTTAAGAACATGATTGAAAAGTAGTGACAAATGGAATGAACATGTCAGTCCAAGCAAAACCTTTAGGCATTATTCTTCTTGCTATTAATTCTACTTTTATGCAATTTACTCGTCTTTTTAATTTATAAACTTACAGTATGTTATCAACACTAAATATAAGAGTATTACTATTAATGAAATGAAATGCAGATAAGGCTCCTTTCCTCGACCATAGTAATGTAAATATTTTTATTTCCATAAATACTTCAATGTACTCATCTTCCCACTTACATTCATTCAGGTCTTTCACTATCCATATTTGAAATTACATAAGGTCATTCAACCATCTTACTAGACATAAAGTAAGATTATCAGATTCACTATACCATAATCCTAATTGAATTTTATCATATTCTACAGATGGTGGTTTAGCTATGACCTGATGTATAGGTAATATTTTTATAAATTCATCATAATTGTCTATGCTCACTATGTATAAACTAGATCTAAATGCATCTAATATATTTATGACTAGATATATATAACCGTTAATTTCTCAAATTCGATGGGACTATTTTCTGATGAATTCAAAGGATAGATATTAAAATTAATATATATATATATATATATATAACCATCAAGTATCACATGAATGTTGTTAACTAATGCTCTATCTCCCAGATATACCATAATATTTTCATTCCAACATCTATTCTTAAAATTGTAAACATTTAAACATAATCCTTCATCCCAATTTCTAATTGGTCTCTAGTAAAATACTTTGTTAGGATTCTTTGAATTCTAATCATAAAATGTTAATGCTACCTTAGAATTTTTAGTTGGTACTTCAAACATATTAGGTCTTCCTATATTTCATTCTTCTCTAGTGATAAGATTTCTAATAAAAATATCAGGTAACAAAATAGTATACCTTAATTTAATTCTATATATGATCAATCCTTCATCAATTCTCATAATAATATCTATTCCTTCTAATGTATTAGATGGAATTCTAACAGTTTCTTCTATATTCAGATATTCATAACTGATTGTATTACGATTGAATAACTTCCATAAAAAGCCATCTTTAATATTCGTCATCTTAGAAGCTTGTAGTCCATGAAAATATCTTTCTATGACATATTCTCTAATTTGTCTTGAGACACATCACAATCTGCACAAATATTTAACTGATAGATAACTTAATACTTCTCTCAGTACACTTAGTGGCAATTCCATAATTTTCGTCTATTGTAATTCTGTATTCAATAACATAAAACAAAAACAAGCATTAATAGTTAACTTACAGACACCTCAATGAAGTTAGGTCATAACTCAATGAACTAAGTTTGTTGAGTTAAGTAATAACTCTACAAACCTGAAAACTATAAATAGAACTTCTACTCTCTCTTTTTTTCTTTTTTCTTTTTTCAAATTCTTACTACTTTTCTATAGTATACATATTTAGTAATAATTATACTACTTCATTTAGCTTCCCTCTCATAGGAGGTATCAATTTCATTAACAGTTCTATTCAAAGGATTCGATACTGATTAACTTGGTAGTCCTCCTATAAGTTTAACTTGTATTGATTCCTTCTATCACTACATGTGACACTATTACACCACTGAAAACTTAATTACTTACTATCACATGCTTCTCTCCCTATAGGATCACGAACCAAGACTTTTGTAAGTTGATCTCCTCTTTAGTATAGTGGCATCAACCTCAAACCAATGCTAGAAGTTTTACTGTCTCCTACGAGATGATTTGGTGTTTGATGAAAGTGTCTTTCCTTTCTACAACGCGATCACTCCTTACAATGGTTATCAGTCACTGTGTTTGGCTCAAAATCAACTTGATATCTAGAAAGTATCCTTACAGACCTCCGATGGTTGGTGATTGGTGGTGGTGGTGGTGGAGCTTTAAGGAGCATTCGACGTTTGTTGTAGTTAGCATAGTTCTCTACCCTCTCTTCATTCTTTTCTTTTTTCCTTTTATATTTCTTTTAGTAATAACTACTTCCACCTAAATGATTAGTTGGATTTCCTTCCTTCACATCAATGATGGTGATTACTTCTTCATTCCACGATTTAAATCATGACGTAATTCGTGCAATGTGGTTTCCTTCGAATTTCCTACAACTTTTCACAATTGAATATTAGAAAATGACTGGTTCGTGAGGTTAGTGTAATTCAACGGACTTACTTCATTCACTTAACTCTTAACTCAACGGATTGACCTTATTGAGTTAAGCTTAATTCAATGGATTCGTTTAGTTCTATAATTTAGTAAAACAAATACATATTTATATAACATTTAACACTTGACATGTAAAAGAAGTAATTCTTAATCATTTAAAAGTTGACGTGTGAAATAATTCCTAACTTTACAAGGTTTCGTAAACTTACTTTAGTAACTTTACGAGCTAGGCTTTCAAGCTTTTAATACTTAATTAATGCTAATTCCTTGAAATTATGCATATTCTTTAATTAAGATGTATATTCATATAATTGTAACATGATAACTTAATTTTCATATGTTAAACTAAATATTATACAATTAACCATTCATTAGCCACTAATATTATGCACAATTTCATTTTGAATAGTACGATATTTTGTACAGTAGGTTAGTTGACCGGACAAGAATGAAAGATATCAAAGATTTATTTGAATTCTAGGACCTACTAGAATTAATCCCAAAAGCAAATAGGCATGTAGTCTACAAAAATCTTATGCTTAGTTTTTATGCAAATTTAAGAGAGGAGAATGGAATATTATTGTTGAATGTAGAGGAGGTTGACATACAGTTAACACCTGAACTCCTTTATAATATATTTGGATTAAAGAATGAAGGAACTAAAATTCTTGAAAATACAATTCCAACTGAATGGACAGATTAAGAAATCAAGTAGTGTTTAACCATCGACCCTAGTGTGCTAATTCTAAATAGAATGAAGTACTTAAAAGGGAAGATACACATGGTGGCTAACATTTAGTAAAAATTGTCTATTACAGACAAGACCATGATATTGAACTTAATCAATTTATCAAATGGGTTACGTATGTAGTTGTAAATAAAATTCAAATAAATTGACATAAAATATTCCTCTTCAAGATCAGAGCTGCAAAGAAAAAACTATTTTATGGAAATTTAATTCCACTTCTAATGGTGGAAGCAATTGATTTTAGGAAATAGACATCCAAAAGGATGAGATCAGGAGTCATTTCTATGAAAGAATACAAAAACTTAGAAGCTACTACTACTATTGATATTTCAAGACTTTCTAGAGAATCTTCTTTAGCTTTGGATCGTATAGCTCAATTAAAACAGCAAATGACAAAGCTCTAGAAGGAAATAGAAGAATTAAAAAGAAGAGAGTGATTTTTGTTTAGAAATTTGTAATTGATGTAATTACAAATTTGTAATTAAAACAATATATATATGCATGTTTAAGAATCAATTTAATGTTGAAATTTTATGATTGTGAATGAATAATTTAATTCAAAGTTGTATTGAAACCTTGGACATATATATATACTTGTTTGAAAATTATAATACTATGTGAAATTTGTTTATTATGGATGAGTTGAAATGAAATAATTTTTCCATGTCAACGTAAATTTAATTGTAGGAATGATTATATATTTAACTGTTCTTATGTTGATAATATGTAGAAATGAAATAGAGAAGTTAATATGAGAAATAAGTTTTTTTTAGTAGGAAATTTGTCATATACTTCATAAGGAAGTTGCAGCTAAATATTTGAGAAAATTCATCTGAGAGGATTTTTTTTGAGAATGAATTTTTTTCCTACTCCAATCTTTCCAATTGGTAATCTATTCAAGATTGATAAGATTATTTAGCCAATTTACCAACTCTTGAACAAAATTGTAGTCGTAAAAAATGTGTTGAATTGTTTATGAAGATTTGCTACAAAATATGCAAATAGAAGGAAGATGATATCCAACCTGGGTATGAATATCATCTACTGGAATGATATTTCTATTTAATTTCCAAAGAAAAATAGACATTTTAATAGGGATCTGATTAGACCACATGCCTTGAAGCTATTTATTTTGATGATGATGTATTCTCACCAAATTCTAAGCTATTTTGATCGAAAAATTTTACCCATATAAAGCACCTGCTTCTTGTAATAAATGTTTGTATTTTCTCTAGTTGCTATTCAACATTCTGCCAATATTGTTGCTGTTACACCCATCTGCAATATGATCGATCGATCCATATATAGCATTAATGGCCTCAACCCAAATTCCTATTTTATCCATAATTTTTTTAATTTGTTTTAATCTGAAAGCTATGATTTGATCTCTCGTATTTCTAATATCAAGTCTATTCTCAGTGATAGGTCTAGATATTTTGCTCCATGAAAGCCAATGAAAATTCTTTTTGGTGTTGTCGCCAGACCAAAAGAATTGAGCACAAATATAATTGATTCTATTGATGATACCCAATGGTAGAGGAATAATAGATAAAGTATGTATAGGAATAGAATTTAAAACATGCTTTATAAGCATTAATCTACCTCTTTGACCGAGAAATCTTGATTTCCATCTTGCCATTTTATTCTGTATCTTATCAATCAGATATTGGAAATATTTTATTCTAGGTTGTCCTTTAAAAGTAGGACAACCTAAATAAATGAAAGGCTAATCACTCTGCTTACAACCAAGATTGTCTTTTATAAAAGCTATTCAAAGTGTTGGGCTTTTCTTTGAAACAAAGAAATTACTTTTTTCATAATTTATTTTCTGACCTGTAGACATTTCATATTTTTGCAAAATATCTATAACTTTTTATAGCATTGATTTCCTATCGTTGAGGAATAGAAGAGCGTCATCTTCATATTGTAAGTGGGAAATGCACCAATGTATGTTTTGGCATTTATAAGGTACATAGCTTGTTTTGTGTTGCAACTTAATAAGTGCTCTACACAACAATTCTTTAGTTAATATAAATAAAAAAGGTGAGAGTGGATCACCTTGGCGAAGCCCTCGAGAAGGATAGAATAGTTGTGTAGGAGTTCCATTAAACAGAACCGACATGGGGTTGCTAGAAATGCAATTTGAGATAATGTTTATGATTCCATTAAATAGAACCAACATTGATAAGTGTTAACTTCATGAAGTTAGTCCATTGAATTACACTATAACTCGACGAAAGTAATAGGAATATAATGTCACTCTGTTGAGTTATATAACTCAACAAAATTAGTCCATGGAGTTAAGGATTAGAAGCCTAAACTAGTCCATTAAGTTAGCTATTAATTCAATGAAGTTAGTTCGTTAAGTTAGGAATAATAACTGAAGTCACTTTGTTGAGTTATCTGTAACTCAATGAAGTTAGTCCGTGGAGTTAGCTGAACGGTTATTCTTTTCTCCACGAATATAACTTCGTGTGCTTAGTAGTGGTTACTGAAAATTTAAATTTACAAGTGAGGCATTGTAAGAGTTAAATTTGTGCTCTTTTATATACCATTATTCATGTTTTTTATAGGTTGAATGATATTTAATGCTTAATTATAATTGAAATATCATTATTTTAGCATTAAAGTGATTATGCATGAATATATGCTTAAATAGTCTAAAGTGCACAATGTAACCACTTTTATATGATTTTAATGATTATGGAAATGAACTTTGACATTCTAGGAGTTCCATCATGTTATTTCATTATATTTCCATGAATGTTTTAATGTTTGATTTAAGTTTTGTAGGTGCTATAATAGCAACTCTTAGCTATCAGTTCTATACTATGGTTGCTGACATTGTCAACTACGTTGTGACAGGATTGGCACCCCAACAATGGTCATCTGTAGAGTGAAAAAGGTTTTTAACTCGAGTCAAGGACTTCTATTGGGATGACTCGTACCTATTCAAGCATTGTCCTGATTTTATAGTGCAGTGTTGTATTCTAAACTTGGAAGTTTCAAGTGTGCTTACTTTCTGCCATGACCAACCTAGGGGAGGCCATTTTAGCTTGGGAAAAACAGCTGCAAAAGTGCTTCAATGTGGTTTTTTCTGGCCAACTCTTTTTAAATATGCTTACAACCATTGTAGAGCTTGTGATTCTTGTCAAAGAGTAGGTAAGATTGGACAACATCAGATGATACCACTCACTCTTGTGATTGAAGTTGAATTGTTTGATGTATAAGGCTTGGATTTTATGGGACCATTCCCTAACTCTAAGGGATTTTTCAATATTTTGGTGGCTATAGATTATGTATCAAAGTGGATAGAGGCTATACCCACATGAAACTGTGATGCCAAGACTATCATTAACTTTATTAAGGCACACAATTTCTCTCGCTTTGGCATGCCAAGAGCTATAGTTAGTGATCAGGGAACTTATTTTAACAATCGAAGTTTTAAATTATTGATAAAAAAGTATGGAGTAATGTTTGTGTTTTCCCAGCACGACACCAGAATATCTGATTAGATCTCCAATAACGTATCAGAAAAACTGGATTTGTTACTTCTGTTTTTGCTTAGTTAATTTATCTTTATGCCTATTCTTTTTCTTTTAGAAGTAAACAAACAACCTTTAATACAATTTAGATATTAATTCCAATTTGTACTTTAAATGCAAGTGCACAGTGTCTATTGTATCAGTGTGCAAGTACAAGTCGATCCCATAGGGAATTGCTTAAGAGTTTAGAACTGTCTGTTTGTTAACAATCAAATTTATATATTTAATAAGCTCTCCGTTGAATTATAGTTAACTCAATGGATAAAGTTCGTTGAGTTATAGCTAACTCAATGGACTAACCTCGTGGACTTAAGTTAACTCCATGAGTCTGTCTTTTCTTTTTAAATACTGCTATTTACAGAGGAATTCGACCAACCATTGGGCGATTCCATAGATTGTAAATAATATCAATTAAGCTCTTTAATGTTAGTAAACACTGGATTTATCATTAAGCATACTAACATTCAGATAATTCAAACAGTAACCATTAAAATCTTTAAGTCTTTTGAACAAACCAATTTCAGTAAACTGTAAAACTAAAACTAACATAAAACAATCACAACACTGACAAAGATAACATTAATCATGATACAACACAAACAATACAACACTCAAATATAACATACAATAGTAGATAAGTTGTTTTTGGTATTTTTGGTTTAATATGAACATGGAAATGGGCGAAAGGTGAAATGTAAAGTAATCTCAATCAACGGTAAATACTTCCATCACTACATACGATGCGATTACACCACTGAAAATTAAATCACTTACAATCCTGTCTTCTCTCTCTATAGAATCACGAGTCCAAAATTGCAAAATAATCTCCTCTTCAGCATACAAGCATCACCCGAAGTCAAGGCTAGAAGCTTTATGATCTCCTGAAATATGAGTCGGCGCTTGGTGAAAATGGCTTCCCTTCCCGCGACACGATCACTCCTCACAGTGGTTGTCAAGCACCATGTTTGGCTCGGAATCGACCCGACATCTAGAAAGTATTCTCATAGACCTCTGATGGTTGGTAATTATGGTGGTGATGGTGGTGGTAACGATGGTTGGTGTGGTACTTTGGAGAATTGCCAATATTGCCTATAGAAAGCTCGGTGCTCCTCCTCTGTACACACTAGCCGTCCATCGATCACACACGCACACTTTTCTTCTTTTCTTTTATATTTCTTCAGTAGTAACTACTTCTGCTTGAATGGTCAGTTGGATTTCCTTCATTCATATCAACGACGATGATTTCTTTTCCCTGCACAATACATGCAATCGTGGTTTTTCTTCTAACTGTTTTGTTTCTGCAACCGCTACAGTGGCATATTAGAAAATAAATAGTCTGTGGCGTTACAGATAACTCAACGGACTTACCTCGTTGATTAAACTATAAAACACATGCATAAATTTAACTATCCGATGCTCAGGTGCATTTCGAATATTTACAAACTTAACTATCTGATGATCAGATGCATTTCAGATAGTTATAAATAACTCACAGATATATAACTTAAGTAAATCTACCAGATCTCGACACGTGTCAATAGTAGTTTAATAATAAAATACACATTTCGGAGAGTTACAGGTCTAACTATCCGATGCTCAGATGTATTTCGGATACTTAAGAATTTCACAGCCTGCAACTTACCGACAGTTCAGAAATGTACTAAATTGACATTAATTCCTCAAAATTAAGTAGATTCTTTAATTAAAGCATATAACAGTGCAATTATATGTGTTTCATTTAATCTAGAATTCATATCTCAGCTCCTTCAAGACTTCAGATAATTTACTGATTTTTCATTAAGCATTCTGATTTCATTTTAAAATCGTGAAACTGTCAAACTCATGAAATTCAAAAAAAACATAAGATATTATATTTAGATTTGCATAAATAGTAAATTATATAGCATCATATATAGCCTTCTAAATATAACATTCAAGTAGTTACAGATTATAAATTTTATAGTCTCAATTATCGGATAGTTATAGCAAGTTCATAAAAATTTTCAATTTACACAAAACTTTGTAGTATCATTTTAATTTAATTTTTTTTTTAATTAGCAAACTTACATGGCTGTTACTTTAATTACCTCCCCCCCATACCTACATTTTGCATTGTCCTCAATGTAAAAGATTTGGCAGTAAATATAGTAATTGTAGTAGACATGTATACAATTTTGTTGATTTAAAATTCAGGATAAGTAATCAGTTACATATCTTGATTTGTTTGTATCTCCTTCTGCATATTCTGATTTTTGATTCTGAAAACTTTTCATTCACAGATAAAAGTAAAAAAAAAAAAATATAACAAAATAACATTTAACAGATATTGATAATTCAGTGTCTTGTGAGGAACCTAGGCTCCTATGCCTTTGGTGGCTCACAAGCAAGCCAGTTGGTTTCCCAGAACAGATACCAACAAACTGGATTGATATTTTATTTTTTTTTTCTTTTATAAAATAAAATGAAAACTATATTTTTTTCTAAAAATAAACATAGAATACACACAACATTAAACACACAAAATCACAGCTTAAGAACATGATTGAAAAGTAGGAACAAATGGAATAAATGTATCGGTCCAAGCAAACTTTTTAGGCATAGTTCTTCTTGCTATTAATTCTGTTTTCATGCAGTTCTTGTTCCTTCTTAATTTGTAAACGTGTAATATATTATAAATTCCAAATACAAGTGTATTACCATTAATTATATGAAATGCAAAAAGGGATCCTTTTTGGTTCCAAGGTAATGTAGCAGTTTCTATTTTTACATCTATTTCAATATATTCCTCTTCCCACTTCTATTCATTAATGTCTTCCATAATCCATATTTGAAATTTCATTAATTCATCCCACCATCTTATCAGACATAAAGTAGGATCATCTTCTTCATTATATTACATTCCTATTTGAATTTTATTAAATTCTGCAGATGGTGGTTTAGTTATATCACTCGGTATAAGTAAAATTTCTATATATTCATCATAACTGTATATGCTCACTATGTATAAATCAGATCCAAATGCAATTGATATATCTGTGACAAGATATATATATTCATTAAGTATGACATGTATTTGGTTAATTAATGATTTCTGTCCTAGATATATCATAATATTTTCGTTCCAAGATCTATTCAGAAAATTATACACACTTAAACGTAAATCTTCACCCCAATTTCCTGTAGGTCTCCAATAATATAATTTTTCAAGAATTACAGAATTTTTATCAGAAAATATTAAAGCCGATCCACAATTTACAGTTGGTACTTCAAATCTATTAGGTCTTCCTATATTCCATTATTATCCTGTTATAGGATTTCTTATCAAAATATCAGGTAATAATAAACTTGCATACCTTGGTCTCATCCTGTATATGATTAATCCTTCATCTATCCCCATAATATGATTTATTCCTTCTAATGTATTAGGTGGAATTCAAGTAGTTTCTTCCATAGCAAGATATTCATGATTAATTGAACTACGATTAAATGACATTCCATATGAATCCATCTCTAATCTTAGTCAT
The DNA here is from genome assembly GCA_036874045.1 of Cymodocea nodosa. Taxonomy (NCBI): domain Eukaryota; kingdom Viridiplantae; phylum Streptophyta; class Magnoliopsida; order Alismatales; family Cymodoceaceae; genus Cymodocea; species Cymodocea nodosa. Next base: position 17,864,545 of record CM072339.1, on the reverse strand, counting down.
TTTTGCAGCTTGTAGTCCCTGAAAATATTTTTCTTTAATACAGCCTTTAATTTCCTTTGATACACAACACAGCCTACACAGATCTTTAGCTGACAAGTTACTCAACACTTCCCTTAGTGCATCCAACGGTAATTGCATCAATTCCATTTGTTGATTCAGTATAACACAAACACAAATTTAGCAGAGACAAAAAATTAACATAACTACTGCACACCCTCTTGGAGTTAAGGAATAACTCAATGAACTAAGTTCGTTGAGTTAAAAACCAACTCTACGATACTATTAACTAAAAATAAAAACATATATACATACAGATATGCTGCTTCATTCAGCTATCCTCCCAGAAGAGGTATCAATTTCATTAACAGTTCTATTGACAGGATTAGGTATAGCTTGTATTGGCAATCCTCTAGTAGGTCTAACTTCCATTGGTTCCTTCTGTCTAAGTGGTATATTTCTATTCTGATTTTGAATTGCAGCATTTCCAAATACAAAATCTAGACGATTGTTTAATTGTTGGATTATCTTTTCTAATTTCTCTATTCTAGATCCTTGTTCCAGTAATACTTCATAACTTATATTCTTCTCATTTACATTTTCTCCTCCCTAGAAATTATTGTTTCTCCAATATATAACTAAGGTCATGCATACACACCTTAATTTCTCTTCTCATATCTTTTAGTGGAATTTCATAATTCCTTATTTGATAGGATTATCACTTAGGCATTACATTTAAATAAGTAATAATTCCTTTAATCATTTTAAAACTAACCTAAATAATTTCTTTGGGAGGGCATGAATGGGCATACCCATTCTACATGTTCTGAAGTCATTTTGCATTTGCATTTTTTTTTGTTTATTTGACTATACCATGTGTTTAGGTCATTTAGATTAAGATCATATAGAACTTGTTGCCCCCTTACCACATGAGTGGGAAGATGTTCATACAACCCTTTTCTAAGTTCTTAATTTTTTTTGACTTGCTTGGGTAAAATATCTTCTCTCATCTCCTCTTTTTCACACGATTAGACACTTGCACACATCATCTTATTAATATATTTAAGGATATCCGAAATGTCAAAAAATTAGATGTACAGGGTACTTAACACATTCTCTACACATACCTAAAATGTTTATTCAAACTCTTTAATTAGCAGACCTTACACGAATTCATCATCTATTTTGTATGCATTCATGAATTACATGTAGATTTTTCCTAATATTCTATTAGATTAGGTTAGGTGATGACTCTATTTTTCACTTTTTCCTCAGGAACCCTCACAATTTTCCTTTTTGTGATCTTTGATCAGATGTTACTGATACGTTTGACTTAATCTTAGGACATTGAAGTATGGAAAAGTCATTGTCATTTTCAATACATGGTAGAGTTATCATTTCCCATGTGTATATATATATATATATATATATATATATATATTTGGATAGAGGTGTTCATGGATAGATTGTCCAAATCATTTTTAACTAGGTAGTATCATTACAGGTTATGATTTCCATGCATAAACGTTTATTGGTTAACATTTGTTAACTGGGAAAAGATGGAAGGCGAGGCTTTTCTTATGGTGGCACTTCTCAACCTCTTCCTATCCTTGCAAAGAGACTTGAAATTTACTTATGAAAATTATGTTTATTTATTCTCATGTATAAAATTGCTTGCTGCAAGGAGATTGGCTGCATTATTATAATCTTCAGTTTTTTTAACAAGGGATCGTAATAATTATATCATAATAACGTAGGCTTTACATAATCATATGTACAGGAGGTTTATTCTTATAAAAAGTAAATAAGTGATTTATTCTTATTGTTTTGAAGAATTTTCTTTTAAACTCACTTAGATTCTTCTTAAAACTGGAGGTATGACCCGATTAGCATTGGAATTCTCAAGGGAAGAGAAGGTAGCTTAAGCATAGTTCATGAACTACTGGTTCATTCATGGTATATTAGTTACTGATATGGTTTAATTGTACTAAGTTGTGTCAGGTTATACTTTTTGATATATTAGCATCGAACATAGGAAACTTATGATTTTGTAATTAAATTGATGGGTTATTTATGATAACAATATACTAATTTATAGATTTAACATATCGATTTTATAATTAGATATATCAATTAAAAAAAAAAAACTTGTATTATATTAACTTGCCTGCTCATACTAGATCATACCAACAATATTTACATTCTACCAAACGATGACTCGAGGTTATGACATCAATCTCTACCTAAAACCTTTTTTTATTTATTTTAATGGTGTGATAAAAACTAAAAGGCCGAGTGCTGGGCCATCAAAGGCTGGGCCGGCCCAATAGTCGTGGCAGTGGAGCATTCCTTATATACACACGTTTGGCATTCTTCGTACGATGTGAGTGGAAAGATCCGAGCGAACTGAGGAGGCGCGAACATTGTAGGGCGGAGGGAGACGGTGAAGCGTGCTGGAATCTATGGCGGCGTTACGAGAGGCGGCGTATCGGACCATCTTCCGGAGAGGCCTCTCGTTGTCTTTCAAACCTCCACCTCCGGCCACTAATCCTCCTCCTCCCGCGGAACCTTCCGTCAACCTCTTCGTCTCGGGTACGATGGTTCTCATTACCCTCTGAACGAGTTTGTTCTCTTTCTCGTGCCCTCTCCCCTTTTTTTTTTTTTTGTAAAGCTGGAAGTTTTGTCGTGTTTCCGTCTCTTTTCATGGGATAAGTGCTCGGAGAGAAGTGGCTTCTTCATCGCGAGGAATAGAGATGTCCGATGTGTGCTTGTTCAGCGTATAAACTTTGAACACGGTCCTCAAATAGATGATGTCGTACTTTCCGAGTTTTCACTGTAATGTAAAACATGGTCATAAAGGCACCCAGGCGGCAGCCTGGGGTGTCTTGAGAGCCTGGACTTCTAGGCGTACATATTAATATATATTATGCATATAATTATTTATATCTATATGTATATTAATAGTTAAAAATACATAGATAGATAGTTTCAATTAACTTATAAAACTGTTTAAATAACAAGCACAACGGTATGAAGTCTAAAATTCAATTTATAAATTGATATGCTATAAAAGTCAATGCACAATAACAAAATAAGAGATACAAAATCTAAATGATACTAAAATAAAAAATATTTGTTAGAAAACCTTAAAAGCCATCTTACATGGTATTAGATCTTTCTTGGATCCCTAAATGGATCCAACAAGTATCCAATAAGTCGTCTATGGCATTGGGCATGCTTGGGCATTGCCCAATGCTTAGGCATCCTCCTTAACAACTATGATTTTAACGTTATATATTTTTCAAAAATGAGTTATATACTTGGGAAGCTTCAAATTCGATTGGCTAGAGAAACTACTAGGCTAGAAAATTCGTGGACACAAATTTGGATGGGATTTTGAGACTCAAAAAGGCCTCAACATCAAACTCTGAGCCTCGATACCAAAGTTGTAAAATCCTAGTTGGTTGTTCAGATTTTAGCGGAGAGTCTCATTGATAAAATACCTAAAAACATGTAGGCATGTCTGTTGAAAAAAATATAGAAAAAAAAACTAGAAATTACCCACAAAATAAAATAGTATTAGAAATAAGAACAAGAACCATAAATTGACTATAAAAATAAAAAATCATAACAAAAAAAATGTAAATTTAGTTAGTTTCAAAGTCACCAAATCACATTTCAAAATATGATGGAAGCTATGTAAATAAAAGTTGGTAATGTTGTAAATTTAATGGTTGAAGGGTATGATCATAGATATCAAGGTGAGCTGCCTTGTCACCTTAGGTAAACAGATTTAGCTAAGCATGTGAAGGTTTCCTTGGCAAGTCTCTAGACTATTGGACTCAATTAGGCTAGACATGCCTAGATGTGCCTTAGAGGGTATTTGTGCACCCAAAAAATGGTGGAAAACGTCGAAAAGAAAAATGACAGAAAATTTTCCACCATTTTTTTGGATGTTTGTGCACTAAATGAGTTTCTATCATTTTTCGCCATTTTCTCCTAATATATAAGAAAAATTTTCTTTCATTTTTCGACCTTTTGAACTCCGAAATTGATAGAAAATGAAGGAAAAGAAAATGTGAATTATCACAAATATTAACATGTAATTTTGATAAAGAATTTATTTATGTCTTTAGTAGATAAGAATTGATATTATGAGAGATATGTAGAACAATAAAGATGTGTGAAATATATTTTATGTTGTAATTATTATAAAAAATGACTTTATTTTATATTATCTATGACAAATTTTGTTATTCTCTATCTTGCAGATAAATATAAAAAATATTTAATTTATTAATTTTAACATTTTTATTTTATAAATAAACATATATATTTTATATTCTATGATTTTTTGTCATTTTCTATTCTGTGCATAAACACACGTATTTCAGATTTCATTATTTTCTGTTATGTACATAAACACCTTGCCTTTCTATTAACTTTTCGTTACTTTTTGTCATTTTCCTTTCCATAATTTTTTGTGATATTTCATTATTATCTTTTCACCATTTTCCAATGCACAAACACCTCCTTAATTGCCTCTTTATGTTAATTGCTATGATAGCCTTATTAAAGTGTTTTTTTCTTCTTGGTTTTTTATTTTTCCCTTATGTTGTATTCTTCTAATTTCTTATGTTGAAATTGATCTTGCTTAGCCTCTTCCTTGTTTAATGTTAGACTTTGGATGATGTTTCTCTTTCTTGTTAGCATGATGTGCAATATATCTATGATATCAATCTTTGTTGACAATTCTATAAGAAGAAAACAAGAGAAGGCATGTAGCTCATCCTTGAGTTGCCAAGCAACTTGGTATTGAGCTACACATGGCTTGCTTGCCCTAAGTTTCATGTGCAACTTGATATGATTTGCATATGCAACTTGGCGTAGCAACTTGTTTCAAGTTATATGTGTAACTTGGTATAAGCTACACATGAGCAACTTGATCATGAGCTGCCATGACCAAGGTTTGGTGTTAAGTAGCTTGGTATTGAGCTATTGTGCAACTTCTTATCAAATTACCACATAGTTTGCTTACATACTTCACTTAGAGATGTTCAAGATATGAAAGTTTTGGATTGCGCTTTAATGTTGGATGTGTTTTCTTGTTTGATAGCATACCTATATCAAGAGTCTCCCATTTCATGGAATGGAGTTAATGTCCATTCCATGAAGTATAAAGTTGACATTGGTATTCTCTGCCATTGTGTCACCACTTTATTGTCTTCATGATTCTTTTCTTTTCCTCTCTTTTTTTGATGAGATTGTTTTCATTTTGCATGCAACCTTGATTTAGGGACCATCATTTTGTTCTCATTTTGGTGTCTTCATGTTTTTGTTCCACCACTAGCCCTCATCTCTTATATCTTTTTGTTCTTTCATCTTTAAAAGAAGTTAATCTCTTTTTTGGCTTATCCTTTCTATCTCTTCTCAAAGATAGAGATTTCTAGGAACCCTATAGGCCATAATGAAACAAGTAGCCGTTGTTGGACCCTTTCACAACATCTAGCACGTTAATAGACCCTCCAAGCCTTTCCCCTTACCATTGCCATAAGAAGACTACAAGGGCTTGATGTTATCATTGTTGGCCAATCAAGGACATCTTGGTGTTGCCACCATCACTTTTTTCCCATCCCAACATTGGTACTGTCACTTTTTTCTCTACCTCTTTTAGCACTCTTGCTCCCTTTGCCAAGGGTTGAAGTTTTGATGTGGCGGAAGATGAAGAAGATGAAAGAGGGAGATGACAATGCATGTGATTTTTTTATTAAAATGAGAAAAAGGAGCTGGTGTTATGTGAAGAAGAAGATAATCAAAAAAAAGAATGAAAGAAGGTAAGGAGGGAGACACGTAGATGAAGAAAAAAATGGGAGGCATATGGTGTTCAAAAGTTAAAGGAAAATATAAAAAATGTCAATTTTTGATAAAAAATGAAAGGAAGAAAAATGAAGATGACAAGAAGTGAAGTGCTCATGTTTTGTAAACCCTAAACTCTTAAGTATTAATATTTTTACAACTTACAAGTTTTGTTGCATAGGCATGGAATATTTATCTTGGTGTGTTAAGCAATGTTCATCCTTGTTTATTATGGAGTCAATATGATTGACTTTTGTTTGTGTGTGGTTAATGTTATTGGCCATTGTTCATATGTGGTTAATGTGATTGCTTGTTGTTTATGCTTACTCATTGTTGTTTACATGTTACTACCACAACTAAAGTAATTACTATGATCTTGCATTCTTTGTGTTTATTATAATTTTCTACTTCCATTTTTAGTTATCTTGTTTCTAATCTATTTGTCTATTGCAAATTGGATATTCTAGGTTGAAAGGAGTGTTAATCATATATTAACCATAGGTAATAGTTCTATATTGAAAATAATGTAAATTATTCCATGTGCAACCTTTATTTATAGAGGTTTAGTAATAGTTAATGGAATAATAATCTTCCATCTTTCCTTATTTTCATAAAATCCTATATATACAAGAAATTGATGCCATAATCTTAGTTTGTGAGGTTAGTCACATAAATCTTTTTTTTATGTATTTTTGTTTATGATCAAATCTTTGGTCGAATTACATAAATTTAATTTTTTTACAATTAGTAGTTTTAGGCCATCATTTATTTCTTTTGGTTTCTTCAACATTATTTAATTCTCTTCTTCTAACTAGTATATTCTTTAGCCTTTTAAGAACATGATTAAATCACTTAAGTTGATTTTCTCGTATTTTATTTTCAATTGATGCAACTCTTACAATATTCTTAATAAAATTATCTGTTAATTTATCCTTTATAGTATTAGAACTTATCTATCTAAACATTTAAATCTTTATAACACTAACTTTTTGCACATGTTTATACTTTACAGTCTAGCAGTCTGAGTTATAAAGTATAGCTAAGTAAATAAAACTTTTATAGAATTTTTCTTTTAATTTTAAGGGTATCGTCTTATCACATAACTCTAGTATTTCTTCATTAATCTTATGAATAATATTCTATATAATTTCTTTATTACTACTTGTTAAAGATTCTAAGTGTTAAAAGTTTCACTTTTATGAATCTTATGACCATTTAATTGTATATTTTCATTATTGTTCCTTTTTTTTTTAACTTACATTCTATATATTTAATTTTTGACCTATTCAATTTAAATCCTTTGAATTCTAAAATATCTATCATTCCAATTTAGAGGTAATTCCTGCCTTACTTTTGTCAACCAATATTATATATTTAGCAAATAGCATATGCTAGGATATTTCTCCTTGAATTTCTTTAGTTATTTCATCTATAACTAAGACAAACAGATGCAGATTTGGAGAAGATCATTGATATAAACTTGTCTATTGGAAATTCCTTATTTGAAACTATATAAGAGTAAAACTATATAAAAGAATACCATTAAGAATACACTAAAGTCTACACCTTGATATGCACTTCCACACTTCAATAAGAATACCATTTGGTCTAGATTTCCTTTCTCTAGCCATAAGCAATTTATATATTTCATTTTCCCTTGTTTTGTGTTAAAACTATCGTATAATTCCTTATAGGCCTTATTTTTAAATTTATTAATAATTTTCTTAGCTGGCTTATACTTTTCTAAATTTTTCTCATTTCCACATTTATGATAGGTTTATAGCATTCTTTCTTTTCTTTTATTGCCTTTTATACATTTTCATTCCACCACCAATTTTCTTTACCTAGTGAAACTATCCTACAAGATGCTTAAAATTTTCTTAGCAATCTTTTTAATATAACTAGTCATTCTATTCTAGAGTTTATTTACTTTTCTATCTAGTTGCTATGTTCCTTCCTTTAACAAGTTATCTCTAATTATCATTTTCTTTTTCTCTTTTAAATTCCATCACCTAATTCTTGAGTTATTATGTATCTTAGTCATTTTCTTTTTAATCTTGATACTAACATCTAACACTAATATCCTATGTTATATGGTTAAGTTTTCTCCTAGAATAACCTTATAGTCTTTGTATATTCTTTGATCTATTTTTTGAGTAAGTAAAAAATTCTTTTTGACTAATATTTGAATCACATCTAAATGTAATTAAATGTTCCTCTCTTTTCCTAAAATAGGTGTTAACTATCAAAAGGTTGCAAGTTACACTAAAGTCTAATTTTTTTTAATTTATTTCTATTACCAAAATTTCTGTTTAGTAGCTTCTCCTAGGTCTATTTGTGGAGTACATTAATTATATTGCTTATCTCATTTTCTATCGCAAGTTTAATCATTATAATTCTATCCTCTATCTTCATTACCTCAACAACTGTTTTTTAAATCTTTTATATAATTATATAATTTCCCTATTGTCCATTAAGAATAACTTTACTGATATTTGTTTCTTATCTATGCAAGTAAACAGATTACAACAAGCAAAAGGCAACAAAATGCATTTTTTCCGTAAAACAATAATTTAACGTCACTTATAATTTGTAAACTTAAGATGTTCGGTAATTCAATAAAGATTATAAATTAATTTGTTAACAATATGTTTAGATAAAACAATTACATGGCTCAGATATCCAATATAGGAAATATTTAAAATATGTTATGAATTCTAATTCTAAAAAAGACTTATAAGAAATTCAAAATTCATAAGTTACAATTTTAATATTTAAAGTTATACTCTAATTTAAATGGTTTTCAAAACCAAACCTGAAATTATTTGGTATTTTGTCACTTGTATCCTGTCCATTAAGTAAATGGGTATTTTTTTTACAAACTCTCAAATATAGTGGATATAATAGACAAGCTTATCTAACTCCATCTTCATAAGCAACATGAGTTCCTAACTTGTTGGTGAACTTTACCTGATTTCATCCTTCAATAATCTACTATGTTGGTTTTCCTTGTCATGGGCCTTGCATGTGAGAGCTAATGAAATTAGCATGAGTGATTGTTAGGGAGCGATGCCTCAAAATGTGGTACTTGGCTAGGTGGTTAAACTACATGGTCGAGTGCCATTTGTTCAAATTTTCTAGTATTTTTTTTCAAAGATGTTGATTCCAATATTGTCATGATGAGAGCTAAATTGGAAAGTCGTGCTTGACTAGGCTCTTTTGGATTGGCCTCAATATTTTGTCAAGTGGTGCTTATGATAAACCATATCAGTGTAGACCGTAGAGAATAGGTTAGGTTTCATATGATAGATCAGACCAGAAGGTGGTGCTTGAGCAAGTAATTGGGTCAACGAGGTGTTATGAGCAAGAACTTGGGAAGTGGTTCTTTGCCAAGTAGTGCATGGTGTGCCAAGCTCTGGAGTATGATACAACCATTCTATTGATTTAGAGGCATGGTCAAAAGGTATGGGGAATCTACCACCTTGTCAATATATTTACAAGGTCAATCGATCAAGAGGGTAATGATAGACCCTTTTTTTGGATGGGTCATGGTGGACCAATACAACAGAACTTCCTTGGTGGTGTGTCAATCATGTTGAGACTTAAATTGTGTTTATTTCGCTTCTCCAGAGTGCAGCTCTATTGTAGTTGTGTGCCTTGCAGAGCATCATTCACAATTGGATCATCTACCAAGAGTGGCATTTGTTTGCCTCACCAAGATAGCCATCACTTACATACCAGATCTAAGTGTTGTGGGACTAGATTTGGGTATTGTTGGTGAGGAATGTTCATCAATTAGGGAAAATATAACTGCATCGCTGAGAAATATTGAAGGGAAATAAACGTAATTGCACAAGTCATGCTAGCACTGTTGATCAGCACACAGATTGGGGATCTTCTGAAATGCTACCACACCCGTTTTTCTCATTTCAAGCCATTGCACTCTCTGGATCAATGTGTAATTGTTATGGGTGGAAGTGTGGAGCCACAGATGGAAGTGGGATGCTGTGGGTGGAGCTCGATTGTTGCAAGCAGAATGGACTTTTCGATGAGGATTGCAGCCACTCTTATGCAGAGTGCTCAAAAGACCACTTTCTCATTGGGTTAAAAAAGCCCTGCATGAACAATATGAAGATTGACACTCTGTGCCCTCCACTGTGCAAAGCAGAACTCCCAACGGAGCACCCAAAAGGACAACAGGAGTTGAGTGAAGCTCAAACAAATGCTATCTTAGAGACATTGCAGAATGCCATACCAAGGCTTAGATAACCTGCTAGGGTCTTGTTCAGGATGGCATGTGTTGGGAGAAAGGTGCTGTATTTATTTGAAAAAATGTTTGGTAATATAACTGGAGTAATAGAATACTTTTATGATTCCAGGCATTCTGTAAATAGTGTTGGGATTGATTTCATCTTCAAAATGCATGATATAGAGTCCTTGATTTTGTTCAACTAGGTAAGTTGCGTTGGGAATCATTAGGTTTAGCTAGCTGGCCTTGTTATTCTAGTGTTGTTCCTAAGCAAGGTATTTAGCATGCCCATCATTTTGAGTATTGATGTATTGGAAAAAGGAGGCGTATGACTTATTGGCAGAAATTTTGATGGAGATGGGACAAAGTCATGAAAATATTGAATGTCAAAGGAAAAATGTCCAATTTCAATTTGAAACTCTATGATAAATAAAACAAATTATAATAGATATTGAAAATCAATTAAATTTTATTTGTAGATAATTATATTGAAAAATATCATATACAATGAATTATATGATCTGTATGATTGTAGATAACCACACAACTAAACAAAAAATTGTAAAAAAATAAGATACGAATAACTAACTTCAAAAATATACAATTCAATATCATATGGAGTGTTTGAGAGAGGCCATAGTCATCATTGTTGCTTTACAAATGTTATCAATATAGATATATGAGTTGGGCATAATCCATTTAATTGTCTCATACTTTCTTTATAGTAGTACATAATGTGTTAGTGACATAGCATCTATGGTAGTCGGTAATCATTTCATAATATTTAGTATCAAATGCATTTTGAAGATAACTCACATGTGGATAATGGTGTTCATACCCTAAAAGTCTTTTCACCATTTCTTTGTATATCTCTATCTTTTGTCTTTGATGGCAGTGGTGCTTTATGGTTCTTTTCCTTTTCTTCTATAATAGTAAGGGAATGGCTGGTATCCAGGTTGTACTAGTGCATTGTGAACTTTGCCCTGTGTTGTATGTGTAAAATGCTTCTCCTTGGTGAAGGAACATAACAAATTTTGTTCGTCATTTTAGCTTCTAGATTGTTGTTTGTCTTCATCTCCTCCATTACTACCATCATCATTTTTATCATTGCCCTCATCATCTAGTGGCATGGTAGCATCATCATCATTATCACCACTTAATCTTGGTGTTCTCTCATGGGAATGCTTTGACATCGCTTATGTCTTATGTTTTACTTTGATGCCTATTTCTTCAACAAATCTTTTACTTGGGCAACTAGCATTTGCTTCATTCTAAATTGGTTCACCATTCTTTTCAAGTCATTCTATCATTGGATCCTCATCAGTTAAATATTTATATATAAATGTCATATCATTTTAGCCAATCTTTCTTTATCTTCTGTTTCCATATGTATTTTGATCCTCATGTTGTTCTACACATACATTGTAAAGGTGACTTGAGCAATGATATCCGTTTTCGGCCCTTCAGTTTTTAATGCCTTTTGTAAAGGCATTTTCAGTTATGGCATCCTTTGGGCTTCCCTTGCAGTTATGACATTAACTGCCATTAAATCAGTTTTCAGTTTTTTGTGGCATCCCTTTAATCTGTTCACACCATTTCGTAGGGTTTTTTAAAGGTTTGTCATTAACTCTGTAATTATGATCTGTTGCCTATAAATTGCCTTATGCATGGCAATTGTGTGTAGGTGCAATCTGATTGGAAATTCCACATCTGAAAATCTGTAACACACATCTGAATAGTGAAATTGTGTGAATGTTGGTGCTGCTTATGGATGTAGTCAATTGATGAACCACGTAAAATTGTGTGTGTGATTTCTCTTTTCTTCTTTTCCTCCTTTCTCTTTTTCACGCAACCAGTCTTAACAAATTTGTATTAGAGCCACATTTTGGAGATCCATTTGTTCATGGAATGATGTCTTTCATAGTATCAAGGTGGAGAAATTCATTGAGAAAAATAGCTTCAATCTTTGGTAGATCAAGATGTGCACTCTTTTGAAACAAGGTATATAGGTGCCATTGTTGAAGACAAGGTTAGATGGTGTGAATGACATTGAGTTGGCTGTTCAAGAAGAGAAGGCTTACTCGAGGATTCTTCTATGCTTAGCTGATGAAGTCATTATCGAAGTCACAAATGAAGAAATGGTGATAGGCCTATGGCTGAAATTGGAAAGTCTTTACATGACCAAGTTGTTGACAAACAAGTTGCTTCTGAAGCAATGTCTGTTCTCTCTTGTGAAGGAAGGTATGCCTCTTAAAGATCTAAATCAGCTGAATACTCTATTAATGGAACTTAGAAATATTGATGTTAAAGTAGAACATGAGGATGCTACCCTACTTTTATTAGTTTTATTGCCACAATCTTATGAAAATTTCGTTCAATCTTTTGTTATTGGCAAAGACGCTGTTTCATTGGAAGAGGTTAGGTTGGACCTTCACACTAGGGAGCTACATCATATAGCTTCAAACAATGGAGGAGAAACATTAGCATTTAGGCTGGCTACTACTAGTCATGAGAAGAATTATGGGTGCTTTGATAAGTTTGATAAGAAGGGAAAGAAGAGATTGAAATCAAAAGGGAAGCAATATGTTCTGAAAGACATTTGTAATTATTGCAAAGAGCTTGACATTGGAAGGTTGATTGTCCAAAGAAAAAATCTAAAGTGCTAGTTGCTATTGTGACATAAGATGATTCTTCCTCAAAATTAGATATTGCCTTCACTGTATTAGACATTAATTATCCAATTGAAAATTGGATTCTGGACTTCGGGGCATCATACCACATGTGTCCTATCAAGGAATGGTTCATCACTTATAAAGAATATGATGGTGGCAATGTCTCAATGTCCAACAATGTTGTTTGTAAGATGGTATTGGGGCCATCCAAATCAAGATGCACAATGGTACTAGCAAATCTTTAACTGATGTTTGTCATGTTCCAAAATTAGGTAAGAACCTAATATCATTGATGACACTTGATAATAAAGGATTCAATTATCATGGTGGAGGTGGAGTTCTGAAGGTAACCAAAAGAGCACTTGTTATGAAAGTATTAAGAAAGGGCTATTGTATATTTTGCAAGGGTCGATTGTTACTACTACCACCACCATTGCTTCATTTCTTGAAAACTCAAACAAGTTGTGGCATAAGAGGTTGGCACATCTTAATGAGAAAGACTTGGCAAGGTTAAATAAACAAAGTCTTTTTAGAGAGCACAAGTTCATAGGGTTAGACTTTTGTGAACATTGTGCCTATGACAAGCAACATTGTGTGCATTTTGACAAAGTTGAACATTACACAAAGAAAACCTTGGATTACATTTATGTTGATTGTTGGGGTTTATCTCAAGAACCTTCATTAGAGAGATTGAGGTATTTCATGTCAATAATTGATGATTATTTAAGGATGACTTGGGTGTATCTTATATAACACAAGAATGAAGTTTTTAGGCATTTTAAAGAATGGAAAATCCTTGTAGAAAATCAAATAGAGCGGAAATTGAAGTGCTTTCACATTGATAACAGACTTGAATTCTGTTCTAACGAGTTCAATGTTTTTGTAAGGATTTTGGCATTGCTAGACATCAAACTGTTAAGGATACACCTCAACAGAATGATGTTGTTGAACGGATGAACATGACACTACTGGAAAAGGCTTGATGTTTAATCTCAAATTCTGGAGTTTCAAAGAGATTTTGGGTGGAGGTTGTTAACATTGCATGCTATCTCATCAACCAGTACCCCTTGAGTGTTATTTAAAATAGAATGCTTTATGAATTGTGGATAGGTAAGTCAACCAACTATTCTAATCTCAAAATTTTCGGTTACTTTGTTTATTACTATGTAAATGAACGGAAACTTGAACTTAGAGCTAAAAAAGGTTCTTCATGGATATGGTAAGGGTGTGAAAGGTTATAGAATCTGGTCTCCAAGAGCGCATAAGGTGATTCTAAGTAGGAACGTGACATTTGATGAAACTCAAATGTTCCTTGGGAAAAATCAAAATTAACTTTAGAAAATCAAGGTGACAACAAATAGGTGGAGTTTGAAGTATCTCCACATCAGAAAGTTGTCGATCATTCTTCCCAAGATCTGGAATCTAAAGTTGATTCAGAAAAACATCAAAACCATCAACAATGCAGGAGCATTGCAATCGACAAACTAAGGAGAGATATCATTCCACCTAAAAGGTATGAGTATGATGAATTGGTTGCTTACACATTTCTTGTAGTAGAAGAAGTGGAATCATCATAACCATTCACTTATAGAGAAGCTGTTGAAAACAAGGAAGCAGACCAATGGATGACAGTAATGAATGAAGAAATAAAGTCATTAAAAAAGAACCAAACCTAGGATCTAATTAAAGTTCCTAAAAAAGGAAGGGTCATTGACTGTAAGTGGATTTTCAAGAGGAAAATTGGAACTAAGGAATATTCAGGAACAAGGTTTAAAGCACGACTCGTAGCCAAGGGGTGTTGACAAAGGGAGGGCATAGACTTCAATGGGGTATTTCTCTTGTTGTTAGACACACCTCTAGTAGAGTACTCCTTGCAATTGTTGCTCATAAGGACTTGAAGTTGGAGCAAGTAGATGTGAAGATGATATTCTTACATGGGAAGTTGGATGAAGACATCCTAATAAGTCAACCTGAAGGCTTTGTAGAACTAAGTAAACTTGATTATGCATGCAAATTGGAAAAGTCACTTTGACTTAAAACAATCTCCTAGGTAATAATATAAGAAATTTGATAAATTTATGGTCAAGATTGGTTATAATAGAAGCCAGTATGACTTCTGTGTATATTGCAAGTTTGTAGATGGATCATTGATTTATCTACTCCTATATGTAGATGACATTCTCATTGCTGTAAAGGAGAAGAGCAAGATTCAAAAATTTAGTCTCTTCTCAATGTTGAATTTGACATGAAGAACCTTGGTCTTGCAAATAAAATTTTAGGAATGGAAATTCTTAGAGATAGAACTCAAGTTGGGTTGCAAGTTGTTTCTATCACAAAAGAATTACATTCAGAATGTCTAGGTTTGGGATGGTTGCTGCAAAGCCAGTTGATACTCAATTCACCAGAAATCTGCATCTCTCATCTACCATGTCACCAAACTCCAAAGCTAAATCTGAATATATGGATAAAGTTCCCTATTGGTAGTCTCATGTATGTGATAGTTTGTATTAGGTCAAACATTGCATACTCGGTGAGTGCAGTTAGCTGATTTATGAGCAATCTTGGTAAAGAACATTGGTAAGCAATGAAACACATATTTAGATATCTGAAAGGAACTTCAGATATAGGGTTTATCTATGGAAGTGGTGCAAATAGTTTGGTTACTGGATATTTAGATTCCAACTATGCAACCAACGTTGATAGTCGGAGATCAATGACAAGGTACATTTTCACTGTTGGAAGTTCAGTTATGAGTTGGAAAGCTACATTTCAACCCACCATCTCTTTATCGACTACAGAAGCCAAGTATATGGTCATGATAGAAGCAACCAAAGAGGGAATATGGCTAAAAGTGTTGAATGGAGATTTTGGTTTGCATCTAGATCAAACAATTATCTATTGTGATAACTTGAGTACTATTTGTTTAGTTAAGAATCATGATCAAACAAAACATATAGATGTTAGATATTACTTTATTAGAATAGAGTAAAGAATTAAAGTGTAGAAAATCAGAATTGAAGACAATCCAACAAACATGTTTACTAAAGTTGTATCTCAAGGCAAGTTCATGCATTGCCTGAACTTGCTTAATGTCTACAGTCATCTATAAATTCTTAATAGGGTTTTGGCAACAACAAGCGACTCAAGTCAAGGTGACTTGAGTAATGACATTTGTTTTTGGCCCTTCAGTTTTTGATGCCTTTTGTAAAGTCATTTTCAGTTATGGCATCCTTTGAGCTTCCCTTGTAGTTATGACATTAACTACCATTAAATCAGTTTTCAGTTTTTTTGGCATCCCTTTAATCTGTTCACACCTTTTCATAGGGTTTTTCAAAGGGTTGTCATTAACTTTGTAATTATGATCTATTGCCTATAAATTGCCTTATGCATGACAATTGTGTGTAGGTGCAATCTAATAGGAAATTCTATATCTGAAAATCTGTAACACATCTGAATATTGAAATTGTGTGAATGTTGTTGTTGCCCATGGATGTAGTCAATTGATGAACCATGTAAAATTGTGTGTGTGTGATTTCTCTCTTCTTCTCTTTCTCATTTCTTTTTTTCGTACAACCAGTTCTAACATATATTAAATCATTCAATCTTTAAGTACCCAATACGTTCCTTCTTTTGTCCAAGTCATTTTGATCTTGATGTTGAAGTGGCTTGAGTCAACACTTTCATTAGAAACTACCTTACTTTTGTAGCATCCAATTCATAGATATAATAAATAAACTTATATTCAATATTTTTATAAATACAATTCTAGAAATAGAATTTTATTTATGATTTAATCTATCCTAGTGACAATAACGATATCCCTCTTATTATAGTAGGAGTGGCAAAACCTTTCAATTGGTCTGAAACTATTTGATTTCATTGAAGGCCTCCACTTGAAATTTGACACCAGGTTTCAACTTACATATGATAGTAATGATGTCGATAGATCAATATGCCCTTCCAAATCATTGTTGTATTGATACTATGAATTCAAGTAGTACAAAAAACGAAAAGTAAACAATGTATAAGATTACTATTATACTTTAAAAAATGGTAATTAAGAGGGTTGTTTGTGTCATCTAGAATGTTAGGAATTGAAAAGTTGAGAATAAATTTTCAACATTCTAGTGTTTGTGTCATCTTGGAAAGTTAAGAATTTTTTTTAACTTTCTAAGATATAAATAGATAACATTTCCTAACTTTCAAACTAAAGATGGTTTGAAAGTCAGGAAACTCTAACGTAAAGAAAAAATCCTTTGAAATGATTATATTATATTATAAATGTGATTATATTATTTAATTATTATAATATTATATTATTGTTTTATTATTTATTATTATAATTTTTTTAAAATTACTTTGCATATACTTTAATATAATTAAAGTATATATTGTTAATATAATAAAATATATATTATAATAATTATTTCATTAATAATAAAATATTAATTACTTTATTATTGTTAATATCATTTAATTTTATTTTATAATATTAAAATCAAAAATATTATTTTATTTAATTCATATTATTTTTTTGTTATTTATTATTATTTTATTATTTAAAATTAATTATAATTAAAGTTTATATTGTTAATATAAATAAAGTATAATATATTAATATAATATATTTTTTATTTCATTAAATTATATTAACTAAAGTATTATATTATCTTAATTATTACTTTCTAATGTACTTTGTATAATATATTATTGTTTTATTAAAATTACTTTGCATATACTTTAATATAATTAAAGTATGTATAGGTAATATAATAAAATATATATTATTATAATTGTTTTTTTTAAATTACTTTGCATATACTTTAATATAATTAAAGTATATATTGTTAATATAATAAAATATGTATTATTATAATTTTTTTTAAATTTTTAATAATATTATTATTTCATTAATAATAAAATATTAATTACTTTATTATTTTTAATATCTTTTAATTTTATTTTATAATATTAAAATAACAAATATTTTTTATTTAATTATTTAATATATAATATTAAAAGTTCAAGAACTATATAATTTTCCTAACTTTCCATTGGTTGTACAAACACCATCAAATTTTATTTTCCAACTTTCTAATTCTTAACTTTTCTGGCTTTTCATTTTCTAACTTTTCTGATTTTCTAAGTGGCACAAACCCTCCCTAAATATAGAATCATAGAAAGTACAAACATGTATGTAAGGGATGCAAGAGCATCTTGAGCTGTCAGTCCTCAATAGGTCTAATCAATTTTTTTAAGTGTATTGTGGATTGAATTGCCTCTTTCATCACATGCATTCTTTTATAAATGAAATCCATCATATGTCTTTTGTCCCTATCAACTTCATAATGTTGATGCATTTCTTTACATCCTCTTAGGAAGTGTGTTCGATGGTACTAATAACTTTCCTCCCAACGGAGTGTCACTCACATGATATTTGCACCAGAACTTTGAGTTGAACTTGTGCTTCAACTTGGCATTCTTGTCCAACATAGACCGTAGAGCAATGTAGTTGGTGGTAAATCGGGTGACTCCTAGTTGAACCAAGTCACTTCCTAGTACTTTGATGATCTCAGGTATGCCAACAAATAAGAATGGTTGTAAATAAAATATGTGACCGTTCATGCACATGCAACGATCTTCCTAATCAAAATCTTTTGAAATCAGAACAATACAATGCGTCATACATGGTGTTCAGAAGATAGGATAATTTTCCATTATCTTCTCTCCAGCCTTCTTGAAATTGCTTCTATTATTAGTGATCACTTTGACATCATTTGATGTGCCCACCTTCTTAATCACTTCTGAAATCAATTTGTACAAATACTTGTAATCCTTGACATGTTTAGATGAATCAACAGAGTTTTAAAAAATTGTACATCTGTCATAGTACACCATGAAATTTATAATCTGTTTTTGGGCGACACTTGCTCACCCATCACACGAGAGTGTGACTGTGTATTGTAACCATTAATTTTTTAAGATTGAGATTTACTGTTCCAACTTATCCTTTAAATACTGTTCATCATGTCATGGAGATTTGGTGTTTTTACGCCTTGTCCTTTACAACTTTGCCCACTATGAATTGCATGTAAGGACTGTTGGCAGCATTTGCAAGGAATGCATTAACTTGCTGATCACTGTCGCTTTGACTCTTTCAACATATTTAAGTCTAAAAACAAAGAACATGTACATTAGTAGATAATTAATTAATGAAACATATTTCAAAGGAGATTCATCTGAAATTTACAAAAATATGCTTCTAGTAAAAGAAACATTAGATCTAACACAACATGAAGCAAATCTACCATATTTATTTTATAAATATATGCAGAAACGAAAATTACAAAAAATAGAGACAATTCTGTAAATTAAAGAAAATAAAAGAAATTATGTAAAGAACAAAATCCCACACTTTGATGTAAGCTAAAAGGACAAGATCTAGCCTAACATTGAAGATATTTGATGAATTTTATTTAAAACTTCAATACTTTTGAAAATCCATATAAAAATTCAAAAAATCTATTAAATTTCAGCTATAAATATCGGAAAAGAATGAAAATTAAAAAAATAAAAGTAATCTGTAAAAAATCTTGGATCTGACCTAACCCAAGCTAAATCCATTAACTTTTTTCTATAAACACATGAAAAGACAAAAATTGTTGAAAAAAGACTAAGTGATGAAAAATTTCTGAATTACAAAAATGTCTAACTAGTAAAAAAATTCTTAGGTCAACCTTGAATAAGCGGGAAATGGACTAAGCATAGCTTCTACAAGATTTGAAGAAAATTCAAGAAGATTAAAGTGATTCTGGAGTTCAAAGTCTTTCTTGCAGTTAAAACACAAGAAGAAAACACCAGCTTGCATTAACCTTGCACCTGTATCATTGACGCTTTGGTCATTTTGTTGGTAGTTTCACAAATTGTCTTGTGTATTGACCAATACAGCTGCTTCAATGAAGAAAAAGGACTTGAATCGGTCGATTTGACCAATAAAGTTAATGTTTTGGGCAAAATGGGTCTGATACTGATATGTAGATATCAGATCGATTGATTGAAATACCAATTTGTATCACCAAAATTTTGATGCCATGGATTGATCTAGTAATCCTTGTTCCCAAGCACCACAACATCAATGTTACTTGCCGCAAGGCCTTTGTGATGATTGGCTAAATATTCTCTGATGCTCAGTCAAGAAGGATGATAAAATTTTAGAGTTTTATGGTTAGAATTATTGGTAAATTATTTTTCTTTTTTTATTATAAATATTTGAAAATTCTATTATTTTTGTCGTAATCTTGCTTTATTTTGTATTTTACAATCTTCTAGTATTAATTCCAATCTACAATGATTCTATTCATCAAAAATTGTTGCATATAATCACATAATATGTAAGGGTAAATTGTTACAGCTATCCGTACCAAAATTCCATTGTAGGATTGGTCACATAAATCATTTTTTTCCATATATTTTTATCTATGGTCAAGTTTTCAATTAGTATACATAAATTTAAATCTTTTCTCACAATTCTTAACCAAGTTGTCTAGACCTACTTTTGAGTTTTTCTGCACTAATTAATTCTTCTTTCTTAACTGACTGACCTTTTAGCCTTTTAAGAATGTCATCAAACCACCTAAGTTGATTTTCTTGTATTTTATTTTCAGTTAGTACAGCTCTTACTTTATTCTTAATAAAATCATTTTTTAACTTATTCTTTATAATATTACAACTTATTCATCTAATTTTTCACACTTTTGTAATGCTAACTTTTTACATAATGTATTACACAAAAATGGGTGCAACATGAGAACTTTTTAAGAGATCACTATCTTAGTACTATAGCCTAAGTATACTTTCGAGTTGTAATAGGATCTAATACTTTAGTACAAGTCCAAGTATACTTTTGAGTTCTAATAGGATCTAGTACTTTAGTATGATCACTCAATCACATAATATATAAGGGGATATTGCTATATTTTTTAATTTAATTATGGTACCTAGACATCCAAGGCACCCCCATGTTCATGTGTGCATGCCTTGGCACCATGAAATTGTTTTGAAATGTTAACTTATTTTGGTTGCAGGTCTTAGCAAGCGCACTACTTCAGAGGGCCTCAGGGAAGCCTTCTCAAAATTTGGCCAAGTCATAAGTGGTATTCATTTTATTCCAAAATATTCTGAAAGTCGCAGTGTGTATACAAGAAGCTTACACCTAACATGACTTTGCAGCTCGAGTTGTAACAGATCGTGTTTCAGGATATTCCAAAGGATTTGGTTTTGTAAGATATGCTACCATTGATGACGCAGATGAAGGCAGAAAAGGCATGGATGGGAAGGTGAGGCAATACATTTTCAGTTATTTGATAGGGAGATAGATTGAGGTGATAGCTGCAACTTAATTAAGGTGGATGGTTTAGTATGATTCTCAGTAGTCCTTGCTGGTAGACCAGAAATTCATATCTATGAAGACAAAAGCCACACTAGCAGTTGATGGATTGTTCTGTTTCGTAAAAAGTGGGCATTGGGGGTCTTTTAATTATCGTCGAGGAACAATTGCATAATTTGCACCCAAGGGACTACACTATAGCTTGAACTCTTGTGAATGTGGCTTCTGCAGATTCAATTACGCTTTAGGTTGTTGTTCCTTGCAAAACTATTTGACCATCTCTTTTCATCATGCAGTTTTTAGATGGCTGGGTTATATTTGCTGAATATGCGAGGCCAAGGTCACCACCACCAGCACAACCACCATCTGACTTCACATCTTGATGTCATAAGACTTCCAGTCTTTGAGATTTGTTTTCTACCAGGCTATAATTATGGATTACTTTTCTAGGAATGATTATTTTCAGGTGTTATTAATGCTTTTCCATGTACGAACAATTGCTTTCGTCCGGCGGCCGAAGCATGTCAAGAGTAATGTTTTGACTAAAAATTGAGTCTGTTGCCACTACACAGACGATGTTTTATCAGAACTAATTTAATTTTCTGGTATCCAATGGTTATTGGGTTCGACTGATTTTATTATTCATGGGATTTCATAATGCCTCTTTTGTGAGTGGTTCTCTAGCAATTTAAATTGATTTCTTTATCAATATCTTCATGGATTTTTGATAAGAAAATGTGAGCATTTTGGCTTGAAATTCAAAGTTGCATTTTATACGTGAGGAATTCGGAACAACATGCTTGGGCAAAATTAGTATTTTGATTATTTTATGCTTATGATTATGCATCCCCTTTTTGATTATGTATACTTCAAAAAGGAAAACAAGTTCAATGTTGTCATTTTCATTTAAGCGATGTTTTCTTGTCAATATAAATTTTGAATAGAATTTTGTTGTCAATTTTTTAGCTATTTGAAATGCTTCTTATGAGAAGTATGTAGACATTTATTTAAACACATTGCTACTGCATTGGCAATATTTAGCTTGTATTTCTAGTATGAAATTTAAACAATTATCACCATTCATTTTCATGGACAAAAAATAGTAGAATTTACGGGAAAATTCCATCCATAAGTAGGGGTACTTATCTCAAATTTAAAAAGTCATTCCACTTTTAATGTGAACTGATCATCATCACACTCTAACACCTTATAATTAACCATGGTTAAGTTTCCAAACCCCCTTTATGCTTTTATGTATGTGACCGTATCTCTGATGCTTTCCCTCCAAGCCACCTGCTACGATTGCTATGCTCCTCTTCCTGTGCTCGAACGCAAGCTGTTCCTCTCCTTTCCTCCCCATTCTTCCATTGAAATCCTAAGTTGTGGTTGCATTCTTTTATGATGTAAATAAACCTTAGGTCTTGGGTGCCATTTTTGAATATGGTAGTGTTTGTGATCTGCGCAATATTTACCAGTGGAGTATGTGCCGCTTGTGATATATATGTGTGCTAGAAGAAGACATGTGCCTTTGTCTTTTGTGATATGTGTTTCTCATAATTTTCATGTCACAAAGTCTTCTATTCTTTTGTGTGACATGGAAAATTACATTTTGTGACGTGAAATATGTATCACAAAGTCCTAAAATGTCTGTGATGTGAGCACTCACTTTTTGGAGCGAGAGGATTAAATATTGATATGTGTTGAGTTTGTACTCAATGCCAAGGAAGAAGTTGTGGCATATATGAAGTGATCTTATCGAAAAAGATAAAATTGAAAAGGGTTAGAAGTGAAGGTGTGAGATTTATTCTTTGAAAGACCTAGAGTGTAGCAGGTATGTGGTTGATGATAGAGAGGAGGAGATGTGCATTGAAAGGTGCTATTGAGCATTTTGACGAGTGTATATAATGAGGATGTTAAGAGCTCAAGTACTTAACTTTGGAATATTTTTCCCTAGCTCTAAAGGTATATGATTTCAAGATAAACAACGATCAAGTATTTTCATGCATCATAGAGTGAGTTCAAACAACATTAATAATTTGTAGTCACATGCGCCCAAGAGGCATTTTATCTATAAGACTTGAAAATGCATACCCAAAAATAACATTATTGTCTTTCTTGTGAGTTAAAAAAGTTCATTTGTGAGAATATATCTGTAATGTCATAATATATAAATGAGTGTGGGAATAAGCATTCGACCTATGATGGACTTCATTTGTGAAAATATATTTGGTCAAGTTAGGAAAAATGAATATTTCACTTTAAGAATGAATAAACCCTAATTGGAAGAAATGAGTATATATGATTGAAAATTCAAACTAGGCATACATGTATGATGGCATATAATTAAGGACCGATCATACACTTCTTGTGGCACCTTCCAATTGAGTCCAATTAATGTCATATAATAGAAAAAAAAAGTCAATTCTGAGTAATGCAACCATGTATGTGTTATTAATTAAGCCTTAATTAGAAAAGAAAAACAAGGGATTTGAAGTGGGGAGTGTATGATGGCATAATTAAAGTTGTCATACCCAATGATGAGTTCTATGGTGCCATCTTAGACCCCCTAAAAATAAAAGGTTGGAATAGCTACTTGAAAAGCATATACGATAGCACCAATATGGTTGACATACATCTATGGGGCAATTTGTCCCAAGAAAAAATTTTGGTGGACTGTTGTAAATTAAATAAGGGGTGGCTTTGAATTCAATCAATAACTTGTCAGAAATTGATTGGTAAAGAATTCTTAAAGGGAAATAGGGAAGGAAGGTTTTACTTCTCACCAAATCTTAATTCTTTCCTCCACTACCTTGATTGAGTGATTGAAGGTCGTATGAAGAGCTTTGAGGTTCTAGTTTTATTAGATGTCTCAGAGGGGGACAGCTTTGATTTTGTTTGATAACCAACCTCAAGAGAGGGAACCAATGGAAGTGTGAATACGCATACCCTTTAGATTCTCTTGATGTCTTCATGTTTAGGGTTTATTTTATGTAGTTAATCATGTTTACATTATGGCTTGTGTAGATAATCATGATTAGAGTTTAGTTAACCATGATTGGGGTGATTAGGGTTTGGATTAACATGATAATAATTTTTAATGTAGATAATTGTGATTAGGGCTTAATAAATCTTGATCCGAGTAATTAATCCCTAGTTACGAATGATTAGGATTACGATAATGTGGATTATTAATTAGCTCATGATACTATATAGCTAATCATGCTTAAGACTTTATATGGTTAGGTAGATTATTAAGGTGTAGAATTTATAAATGACGTTAACTACATGAGTAAATTATGTATCACGTGCAAGTAAATGTCATATGACTGAGCATATTATGAGTGATGGCATGTAATTAAGCATGTAATTACAAAGTTGAGAATGTTGATGCAATGGTTATACATGGATGGTGCAAGTTAAAAAATGTGGGATGACATATGATCATATGAAATTATGTATGCACAAGTAACATGTTCATGGTCTTGTATGGTTTGTGTTGGTGACCTTCTTAAACATCTCAGACGAGAGGACTATCCTTTCAAGGTGATCCATGGGATTCAAGAGGAGCTGTGTGCCAAGTAGGTGAGGAACCTGATGCAGTAGAGATCTGAGGGCGTGCCTTGTGACCTTTGTACCAACTAGCTAATTGAAGCGCCCTTCTTCTTTTGATGTCTAGAAAAGTCGTTCACAATACAAGAGCTCCTAAAACACGAAAGTGGATAATTAAGTTCATGGCATGGTTAGGCAAGCAGAGCCTTCCACTTTCCTCCACTGGTTTGGCAACTACTGGTCTTCTTGATCCAATCAAGAGATATGAAAAGATCATGGAGTGATAGCACAAGACCGTAAAATAAGAAGAAGAAAAAACTATTAGGTGGGTTGTGTATTTAAGTTGTGCTCACCTTAGCTGCATGCACATTGGATATATACCGATGCACAAGGACATCTCCTCAGTTATTTTGAACAGTTCAGTGACAATGGCTATAAGCAAGTTGCTACATTTTCGATGCTCTCTTCCACATAAGAGAGATAATTAAGGAGCAGTTACTATAACATTATTGTATTGAAGTGGGGAAGTGTTCACTTTCATCAAGACGTACAATTGTCCAAATAGGTATGGATAAGGACAACTATCGATCTATTTCCTCCAACTTTTTCCATTCTTGAAATCAAAAAGGAGACCTGGACTTGGTTATTTGAGAACTGACAGCTTATGCGTGACAGCTATAGACAGACAATTCATCAATATTATTTCTCACAGACATAAAGCACTAGCTAGTTCCATTTCTAATTAAGTGCAGCAAAGGCATTTACGGCATTCAAGTCTGATGCTGTGAAGAACCAAATGATATTTCATAATATCAAAGTTTCTGAAAAGGTCTGAGAGTTTTGGATCTTATAAGAAGAAACATTGGGCAACTTGCATAACCCATCTAAAAGCATTAAGTCATGTTCAATTCTATTGATCTAGGTAATAAAGGAAATTAGGTTTTCTACAATTTTTCCATGATAGATCTTGAATCAGCAAAAAATGAGAGGATTAATGAAACAATATTACAGTTTATATTTCTCCCCACAAAACTACAAAACTGTAACTGCTCATAAAAATCTATTATATCAATGGAATAATATGATGCCAAAGTTTACCATATTTTCAATCCTATTTTGAAAGAACAAAAGATGTGGTGGTTCTTCTCTCTATTCTGACAAAAAAAGGACTTCAAATAATTAATTACCCAACAATAAACATATTCTCCTCTCAAATAACTCACCAATTATGATCTTGAGGACTTTCTCTTTATCTCTCCTGGTTTTCTTTCTTCTTGTTAATTGTAATTTTTAAAATCTAATTTTAAAATTAAATATAATATTCCATTTGATCTAATTGACTATCCTACGTAATAGGATTATAATACAGATTGTTGTTATTATTACTGTACTCCATTAGATTTAATAATCGTTGGTTGGAATCATAGGAAGAGTATTTGAGTTGGACTAAGGTAGCATTACAATAGGATTTTAAAAGCTTTAGATTATAGAAAATCTTGATTAGGATTCGAAGTACAGAAATCATTGGATTGTAGGCCCCTGTAAATAAATCATTGGAACGAAAATAAATGACTTTCAATTATTAAATCATATGAAAATTGAGGGTTAAATGATGCCTCT
Source organism: Cymodocea nodosa (assembly GCA_036874045.1). Classification (NCBI taxonomy): domain Eukaryota; kingdom Viridiplantae; phylum Streptophyta; class Magnoliopsida; order Alismatales; family Cymodoceaceae; genus Cymodocea; species Cymodocea nodosa. Next base: position 17,838,216 of record CM072339.1, on the reverse strand, counting down.
TTCCAACCATATTAATTACTTTAAAATAACTAACTCTAAATTCTATTATGCTCTTTAATAGGATTACGAATGTAGGACAACTATTATAATATTATAAATGTAGTTATACTGCTAATAATTATAGAATGTGTTTACATTATTCTAATATTATAATCATATATATATGTTGTAAAAATTATTTGTTATAATTGATATTAATCAATGAAATAAATACCATAAATAATATTATTTAATATTAATATGCTACTAATATTATAATTACGCTCAAATAGTATTCTAAATAACAAATATTATTTATTATAATTAATATTAATCAATGAAATAGTTAACATAATGTTGTATATTTGAGGGTTTTTTCATCAAACTACTAAAATTGACCTTCAAAGCCTCCAGAATTGTAGAAAATAGACAAAACTTCTGATTCTCAAATTTTAGTAAAATGAATTAAAAACCAGTACTCATGGTCCGGTGGATTTTAATGAAAATCTGTGGTACCAATATTGTGAAGACTGACACAAGCAGACGTCATAGACAATGATTTCTAATATATATAATGCTCTTGATTTATTCATCAACGTGGACAATCAATCTTACCTTATATGTATTAAGAAAAGTAGATATTAAAATTGGATAAGAATGTTAGCATAGTAAAAAAAAAAATTATTTGATGAGACAACCCTTCCCGTTGTTCTCTTTGTATTTCAAAAAGCCATATATCTTTTAAGGTGAAAGAGAGACCAAAAATCTCCTTAGGAAAAAAAAAAAAAAAATCTGATCCATCAGTGAATGGCTAGAATAAATGGGTTTTTATTATTTCCATATCCACCTTCATTTCAGCGAATGGTTTTCAATGGAAAAATGGACTTTTCTCCAATAATCCCATTAAAACTGTGGGTCTGTGAGAGGGGGAATAATATTACCCTTTTCTGAACGTATATTCTGAGAAAATATGATACATGAGTGACTAAAAGTAATCAGTTCTTGTTTCCAGTGAATGATTTTTAATGGAAAAATGGACCATCCTATTAACTCTATTGGGATTGTAAAATGGGAAATAATATTTATTACTTTTTGAGTGTGTTTGTAGGTGCGGTGCATATTCTGATAGGATCTGATCCAGATCGACTTCGATTTTCTGTGAATGATTTTCAATGGTAAAAAATGAACCTATCCAATGATCACCACCATAGTGCATAATGAAAGTTGTCTAAGCAAGCCTGGCTTTCTCCATTTTCTCACATCAGCAGTTCTGAAGTGATTCAGATGAAAATAGACTTGATCTACACTAACCACTGCCAATAGTTTTATCTGATATGATGTGTTCATTTTGCAGTTTTGCACTGCTTTTTTCCATAGCTAGGATGTCACTTCATCCCAGTCAAGAAAGGATTTGTGTGGCCAATAATACATAATGGGATATTACTGTTGTTGTTATGTAATTTTTACGTTTTTACTTCCATAAACAGGGTGCTGCACATGGTTCTGGTTTCAAGAACAATATGGGGGAGGAATCCACCAGTATGATTTTTCCTTAATTTCATCATAAAAAGTTCCTTTTTCCCAGCAAAGTTTTGGAGGGGGGGCTGGGTAAATGATCGGACTGGAGCAGTTCTCAATTTCCTCATAACAAAAAATAGGATGCACGGGTGTTTCTTCCACACACTTTTACTGTTCTCTTCGTTCTTCCACACACTTTTCCATTCGGTATACAGACACTGGGCCTTACATAATTTTTTAGTGAGGATTAGTGTGTAAATATCAATGCTTAGTGCAAAAACTAATCACTCTGATTTTCCTTCAGAACCAGTCTAATGTATGTAGCCAAATCCAAAAAGATTTAGATGTGAAGCACCAAGCCCATAAATATATATGCATATATATCATTATTTATATGGTAGCAGTCTTGTGCAGATTAAGTTATTATAGAAGGACTAATGCCAATGTGGACATGAACCAGGTTACATGAATACCAAACCCTGCACAGTAAGCCAAAAGCAATGAAAAGATGGAATCATTTCCATCACCCCGCTTTCAATTAAGGTCCTAAACAACAGTAGCTTAAAAAAGATCAGATTCTGAAATAAAAATCCTGTTCAAATTAGCAGATTAGAAATCACATGTTCATCAGTATACACAATCATAATAACTGATGCAAATAAAGTAACTCAGAGAGATACTTTCACACAACTCTTCCATTTTTTTCCCTTCTAGATCTATCCATGGTGGGAATCTCATGGATCCTTGAGGTAAACCATGGCTTCACCAAGATTTGGGTTAAAGAACAATGGAAATTCTTTGTTTTCAATAAAAAGCCAAAAAAAAGAGAAAAAGGAAAAAAAAAAAAAAAGGGGACAAATGCTTCTTATTAAAGTATTTATAAATGGTGTGGATTTGTTAGTGTAGCTACATTTGTTTCAAACTAATAAATCATCTCAAACGCTTCTTCCTCCACCCTTCTCTCTCTCTCCCTCTCCTTTCTTCTCTCTTCGTATCCTCATTCGGCCGCCACCACCTGATCGTGTGGGCGCTGGATTCAAATCACTGCAGACAACACCGCCATCACCACTGAAAAGGTAAACAAGACGTCGTGCCTTGTTTTTGGTGGCTATTCCGTTCCCAGCATATTAAAATCGCGTGTCGCCTGTTTCGTTGCAATGTTTTCCTGTTCATAGGTGGAAACATGAAACCCTAGAAAAATATGTGAGGAATATTGGAAACTTTTGCTTTTCTTGCATGCAAATAGTGGATGTTGAATGGAATTTACATGAACTTTTTCTTGGAGAAATTGTGGTTCTCGCTAAGAAACGGTTTTTTATCGCAAAATATTATGACCCAGATTTTTTAGCTGACTTTGTTTGAATGATGACGACGGAGTTGAGGTCCTGTTGAGGGTTCAAATGTGATTTAACGAAGGGAACTTTGTTTAGGTAATTTGGTGCTTTCTCCTTATTAAGAGTAAGAATAGATTCACGAAACCCTAGTCTTGTTTTTTCCCCCTTTTTTCTTGTCTGCTTCTTTGTTTTTTAGGTATTATTTGTTGTTTTCTCTTGATATGGTATTGGATTTTGCCCAGAAAACAACTTCTTTTTCATCTACATTATTGATAAACATGAAACCATAGAGCACTGAATTTTCATCTGTATTTATAAATCTATCATATCAGGCCCAGCTCTTCAATACCGGCATATTTCTCCAAGACATTGATCTCTGATTCTGTGCCATGATGTGTGTTAACTTTGTGTATAAGAGGAGAAAGTTGCGGAATTCTGTTGCTCTCTTATCAAAGGAAAATATCGTAGAAAGCTCCAGGCCACCCAATGATTGTAATTCTAGTTTTAGCTTTGATAATGTAACGTATTTGTTGTCAATGAAGAAAACTGAGTTGGAAACAATTAAAAGCACCATGAATGCTTCAGTTGATGAACTTGAGCATGGAAGCAATCCTTCAAATGGTAGAAATTTACCTATTTCATTGCCACCAAATACACAGCCTGAAAGCAATGTAGTTCTGGCTCTTGCTTCTCTAACAGAGGGTAGCTTTCTTGATCCAAAGAGAAGAGTACATAGACAAAATAGTCATGTAGATAGATTGACACCTGATCATAACCCTATAGCAAATGGGAGATGTTCTTCTTCAGAATCTGATCTGGAAAAGCTTCCAGACCTAACAAAAAATGGAGAAGAGGATGTGTGTGAATGTTCGTCATCTGGTGTTAAGAATCTTGCACAGCAGGCTGACTGCCATGCATCAAAAGAATTTTGCATCAATGTGCTTACAAGCAGTGGGCTTATTGGAGGTTCTTGGCCCATTAATAATGATCATTCACTTGATATTTTAGGAGGGAATGATGATGGATCTTTTCAACAATGTAATGTATGTGGTCTCATGGAAATTCTACAAAAGATGTTAATCTGCGATCTTTGTGAAGGAGCATTTCATATGTCTTGCTGTCAAGTAAAAGAGTCATCTACAGATGAATGGTACTGTCAACCTTGTCACAGTAAAAAGCCAAGGCCTTTACTTGATGTTGCAGCTGGAAAATTGTTTCCTCTGGTAGGTGAGGAATACAAAAGAAGAATATTGCAGCAGGAGTTGGGTCCCATACAATTTATGCTGGTGGACCCAAAGCCATATACATCAGGTGTCCGAATTGGCAGAGAGTTTCAAGTTGAAGTCCCTGAATGGTCTGATCCCATCTCTGAGTATGTTCTGCTTCTGCAACTTTTTTTTTGCCTGTAATCATTAATATTTTCTAGGAATCTATCAAGATATGTCAACTTATAATTGCAATGAATGTTGATCGTTACATTAGTTATAATGAAGTGTAAGATTAAGTTCATGCCATCTAGTGTGATCACATTTATTTGATTTTTTCTTGCTTCATGCTTACCTATAAAAGTGTTCAAATTTGTAATTAAATTATTCATGTGCAAAAGGAAATACCTAGCATGCATATTTATTTTGGGCCTCACTATGAGTACTATTAGTCGTTATTTTGATTTCTCAATTCTATCTGAGACTAATTAAACAACATTGACATGGCATGTTGAAGGGGTAGTTGGCCTATGGGTTCAGCTAGTTTGTTGAACTAGTGACATCAATAAGATCTAGGATATAGTTAATTACATCAACAATGACAATAATTTAAACCATAATCTTACTACTTGGAGTTAGCTACATAAATCATTTTCTTCTATGCATTTCTATCTATTGTTAAATCTTTAGTTCAATTACATAAATTTAAATTTTTTCTTACAATTTCTAGCCAAGTAATTTTAAGTCTACTTTTATTTCTTTTAGTTTTTTGTGCTAATTAATTCTCCTATTCTAATTGATACATTCTTTTGTTTCTTAAGAATATGACCAAACCACTTAAGTCTTTTTTTATTATTTTTTCTTCAATTAGTGCAATTCCTACTCTATTCCTGAAAAAATTAGTGTTACCACTCATCTGTCTAAATATACACATCTTAGTAATATTAACTTTTTATATACGTTTATGCTTTATAGTCTAGCTTTCTAAGTTATAAAAGTATAGTTGAATGAATAGTAGTTTTATAGAAATTTTCTTTTAATTTTAAGGGTATTCTCTGTCACATAATATTCCAAAAGTATTTCTCCACATTATTTATCTTGGTTTAATCTTATGAATAACATCATTTATGATTTTACCATTGCTACTTATTATAGATCTTAAGTATTTAAAGTTTTACTTTTATGAATTTTATGGCAATCTAAGTATATGCTTTGGTAAACTATGTCATTAACAAATAGTATACATTAAGGTATTTCTTCTTGAATTTCTTTAGTTATTTCATCCATATCAAGATAAACAGATATGAATTTAGAGAGGACCCTTAGTGTAAATCTATGTTTATTGAACTGATTTCTCCTCTTGTAATTTTAATACTAGTAGTTACTCTTTCATATATATTTTTTATAATATCAATATTTCCTATAAACATTCTTTTTCTTTTCAAAACCCACCACAATAGGTTTCTAAGTACTTTGTCATAAGCTTTTTTTAAGATTAATGAAAATCATATGAAAGTTATTATTCTTAATTCTAAAATGTTCTATTAGTTGTCTAAGTAAATGAATGACTTCTAGAGTTATATCCTATTGGTGCTCCTGTAGATTTAACTCTAATTGAATGTAGTTATATCCTATGATATTTACACAAATCATAGATTAGAATATGATATAGATGAAGAAGCCAGATATATTGACTTACATACACTGTTATTTGCATGTATCAAGTCTGGGAAAAAATATGCTGCTTTTCAGCAATTTGCTGAAATGATGATCACAAAACCACATAGAATGCTGGCTTCAAGATATAAATAAAAATTTCTTAGTTATCAATTGCTTTCTAGAGTTAATGAACAGCAGCTCATGTCCTGGTGGAGGAGGAAGTTTATAAGGAGGAGGAAGAAGATCAAGGGAAATATCTGGGTAAAAAAGATTGAAAAAAAGAAGATTCATAGGTAAAGAAGAATGATGAAAGAAGTGTTAGAGGATGTTGAAGAAGTTTTGTTGAAGAATATGAACAGAAGAGCTTTGAAAGGAAAAGCAAACTGAAAGGATGATGGAAGAAGAAGACATCTTCCTTTCTTATCACCAACCCCCTTCCTCCTCATATCTTTTGTTTCCTCCATGGACTTGTGGTGGAAAAGTCAAGTGACGGCTAGGGTTCACAAGTTGAAAAGATCAAAAAAGAAAGTAATACTGAAGACCTAGACTGATTTCAACCTGTTGCATCTCAGAAAAGATACATAATGGTAGATCCATGTGTAGACACCAGAATGAGGAAGATTTATGAAAGCCATTGCTCAAAAAGGTCTAGAACATAACCGTTGATTCAGAAAAATGTTAGGTAACTGCATTAGTGTTTATTCTGTCAATATTTGTTTTCTGCTTGTTTTTTGATATGCTATATTGGTTCTTGTCTTTTTAGATTATTTTGTTTTAGATAAGACTATTGCCTAATTTCCCTTTTATTTTTTGTATTTTATCATCTAGTGACTATGATCATTTTGACGAAACCATGGAGTTGAACATAGATTATGGAAGTATGAAGGTAAATTCTTAATCATTTGTACTATTTCATTAGACTGTAATTATAAATATGATTCTAATAGGAAGGAAAATCACTCAGGTTATTCATTATTGTCAGGAGTGGAATTCAATTAAATCATCAAAAACTAGCTCCATTGGTAATTGGCTTCAATGCCAAGAGGTGATATATAATGGCCAAAATGAGGATGGAGTTGTTTGTGGAAAATGGCGACGGTATTATTAAACTCTCTTATGGATTTATCCTATTTATATTTTCCAATTTTTTATACAAGAATAGCAACCAATTCTCTTATATTACTTTGTGGATGATAACATAAATTATATTCCTCCACTTGTTTCTTTCTAGTGTTATATTCTCTATTAGGTTAAGCCAAAAAAAATTTCATTTTTTCTAACCATGTTATTTTCTAAGTCTCTCTACTTCTATCCATGGCTTAGGTGGAATGGGGCCATTACCATTGTTTACCATATCCATATGTATTGCTCAAATTTTGATGATATGTATTGGTTTTTAGAATTACTAATCCAATAAGTGCCTACTTATCGGGATTGATCAAGTATCGATCTAGATTGTGCTTGTTGGGTGGATTTGTCCATTTTTAAGAAGGGAGGTGCCCATTTCCACTGATACGCATGAAATATTGATTGATACAAACAATAAACTGGTGAAACTTCTCTCTTCCATAGGAAGTGCTACTTTCTCTTAAATTCATTTCCTATTAAAGCTTCAAAGAAGTGTTGGGAACCATAGTTCTTCAAATCTCCTTCCTTCTTATTGAATTTGTAGTTATATCTTATTTGTTTATATTTTGTTATTTACTTTTGTAGTTATTTACAAACATATAGATCATTAGATTCATTTTATGTGATTTTTTTCCAATATAATTATCTCAAAATTAAATCTACTTGATTTTAAATGTCTATTATAATTTGTTTTATTTTTTCTTGGTGTTTCATGTTGAAGTTTAGGGTTTTCCCTTCAAAATTATGTTTCCATAACTTTATTTTGTCTCCATAAATTTTTTTATTGAAAATATGTTTCTGTTTTTTGTTGAATCAATACTTGATATGATATCAATATTGAATACCATGTTTATAACTTCATGATTCTCCCAAACAAAGTAGCGCAAAGAAATGGTTGAAGCTTCAAACAAATAAAATCATAGGTGTTGAAGTTGCTTGCTCAACATACAAAGGTGGGAATCCACTTTAGAGGGTGGTGTTATATGACTTCCATTTGAATGGTGGGATGTTGAAGTCATAACAATGCTTTAATCTTTCTATGGACTGCTCTAAGGATAGGCTTAAGGGTGGGTGGGCAAGTCCAATGGTCAAGCCTAGTTTGCACTAGTGATGGCATTGTCCATTCCATTGAAGTTGCATGTGTAATGCACAAGTGATGTGAAATCAGTGGATTTGGTGGTGGTGGGCTCATACTACGGGCTTTAGTTGCTGGTTAACAAGGAGTGTTGATAACATGGCTAGGATTTACTAGCTGAAAATCTCAGTAAGAGAAGCAATACACAAGACCTAGCTGATATCTACCAATTGCACCTTATGAAAAGATGTTTAACAATTGGTTTGCACCTCCATCTAGCTGCTAGCCCTCAAATTTGCAAAAGGTTCAAGCACTAGCTCATCTCCAAGCCACCAAAAGAATTGAACCTTTGGGGGCGCCAAAGAGTTCCAAGTGCATCCCTTAAATTCATTACAACCATACTTACCGACGTGAGTGCCTAGTTGCCTAGGCATGATTGATCATGCTTAGATTGCCTACCTTGCCTTGTCTTAGATAGATAGATCTTTTATCAATTTTTTAATATATAGTCATATTGGTAATTTAAGATTCTTCATCTGAACTATTGATCAACCAAATCTAATTTAAATTGAAAAAAAGAATAAGACAGTAAGTGCTGACATCCTCTGTCTACTCCTTATTACATCACAGCAAAGGGTAATTGATCTCTAATAGGGATGAGCATGGGGAGGACAAAGACAAATGAACATGAAGGGGAAGAGATAGAGAGGATGGTGATGGGAAAAAGTGGTGAACACAAAGTGGGCAGGGGGTGTACAAATAGTATATGGTACGGGAGTTAGAATACATCATGACCCATGACCTCTCCTATGTGAGTGGCAACATTTGACATGACCACTATGTTTGGAAAAAAAGAAATGAAATCAAGAGAGGGAGAGAAGAGGATGAAAGGGGGAAATCCACACTTTCCTTTTCATGCCCTTCTTGAATCCTTCCTATGTCTGTAAACTTCTTTCCTTGACCCAAGCTCTTCCTTTCTATCAATTCTCCCATGTTTGTCACCACCAAGTGCTTCTCTCAAATCCTTTCAAAATGGACTACAAAACCCTAAAAGATAACAAAATATAAAAGAATTGCATCACTAGAACTAAAATACAAAAATGTAATACTGAACTATTTTTATTTCAGTTTTTAAGGGCCTCACGGTGAGAATTGGCCTCATTAGATATGACTCTCTCTATCTATATATATACATATATGTGTCTAGAGGTTTTTAACGTTTGTCATTGCAAAAAATCTTAGATATATAATTCTTAATAGAATATCACTGAAATATACATAATTATTGAAAAATATGATCATACATATTTCTAAGATATACACATAAGTATCATTACACTTTGTACTTTGATGGTATCTTAAGAATTTATTTCAATGTTATTTGTAAAATAATAGAGCTAAAATTATACATAATTACCATTAAATATTTTTATAAATATACATAAAGAATAAAAAAAATATTTATTTTTGATACCTATGAGCGAGTCATGTAGCTTACCACTTGGGCACCTTATTATGTTATGGACCCCCATTGTAATGGAAGATAATGCACAATAATGGCGCAGATAACTCACCTCTTCCACCCCAACTTCATTTAAGTGAATCCTAAGAGCCCAGAAGATTAGGACCTACAAAGTAACTAGAAGATATTGTAGACAAGGGTCTAATCACTGAGAAAGACCCTTCTATAGAGCCCTAAAATTACTCTATAGGTCCTAAACTTCTAATCTCTTAGGATTCATGAAGATGAAATTGGACAAAAGGTATGAGGTCTCTATAGGATCTTCATATATTATCCTCCATTACAAAGCGTGGGGGATCTGTAGAGACTTTTGAAGCCACATTTAGAGTTCTCTTATACTTTGAAAGGTGCAATTTCTTTAGATGGCTTGTTCTGAATGCAGTATTTCTAATGGAAGTGACTCTTCAAAAGAGGGGCTGTAGCTAGGTAACTCATGTATCTTCTGTAGAGTCAGTATGACACTTGCTTCACTATTTGGAGTTGATTGATTGGTGGCTGGCGCTGGATGGTTCCCTGTGATAATAATTTGGGATCGTTGAATCATTTTGGTGTATTTGTCAACAGGCTCCTAACTTCCAAGGACATAGATCATTTTTAATATCAATCAATGGATTCTTGCATACCTAAAAGAATTTAACCTCTATTTTTCCTATAAATTGATTGTATTTAAAGCCCTTCTTACCCAAGGTTAAGCTTTGATTTTCCATGACTTCCCTTGTCCTAGGGGGCTCCACAAGCATCCTCCAGCTAATCTTTACCTTCCCCATTGGAAATTTCAGAAGAGAGTGATTTGAAGGCCTATCCATTGGAGTACATTCTCTCTCTCTAACTTTACCTTCCTTTGGGGCTTTAAGGGTCCTACAGCTGCTTAAGGAGTTAAGAAGATGACAGAAGAATATGGGGGAACAAATCCCTAAATGCACCAGCTCAATCCTTTTATAGTGCTCATTGTTGCTTTAACCATTTGTGGCATTTTTTCCACCTTCACCTCAGGTAATAATTGCCTATTGAATTGACTGATTGGGCGGTCACCTAATATTTACCAAGTTTTCAACCTTCTTTTGGAAGTTCTGATTCATCATTCTCTGGTTAAAAGAATATTCCTATACATGAATGAGAAATCCCTCACAAAGATAGAACTCCCACAACAGGGAGAGTAAGACTCCCTAGAAGCAAATTGAAAGACAACACACACTGCAAACATCTTCTTCCACAACCTTGTGACAACTTGGCAACATGCAAGAGGCTAGTGATGTCCCTCTATTCCTCCTTTTTGCTTGTATTTGCCTTCTTCTTGCTAGTGTTTTATGAACTCAGTTTTACATATATTATGTTTATGATCAAGGTATATCGATCTAGTTGTGTCCACATTTTTATTCCTTTTTTGTGTTGTTTGCAAATTTATTGAGAGCACCTCTAGTTTCCCATCTAGGAAAAGGATTGGTGTCTCTATGACAAATTAATATAAGTTGCAGGGTTATATATTAACTATATATGTTATATTTTAACTCATTTTAACTATATATGTTGTACTATAAATTTTGTCAGGGCACCACTTTTTGCCACACAGACTGATGACTGGGACTGCTCATGCTCTGTCGTCTGGGATCCATATCATGCTGATTGTGCTGTTCCTCAGGTGAAATACCCATTTTTTATTCCTTCACGTTGGTGACAAAAGGTGGTGGTGACCTTTGGATATTAATGTTGTTGGTGACGAGGCATGTATGGAAATCATTAGCATCAAACAATCACCATCAACACTATCAATTTATGAGTCATATTGATATGGAAATATTTAAAATGTCTATGCTTGGTATTTGATTGGTTTTTCTCTTTTCTACAGGAGCTTGAAACAGATGAAGTTCTCAAGCATCTAAAATATGTTGAACTGGTATGCCTAGCATGTTTTCTACTTGTTCTCTTTTCTTTTTTATTACTACGTTATTTTATATCCTGTTTAAATGTGGGTTACAAAGGTGAGGTTAACATAACTGGATACTTCTTCCTTTCAGTGGAAGCATAGACTTAATTTTTAGGAAAAAAGAAAATGTGACAAAATATTAGATAAAGGCCCTACAAAGAAAACATGGTACCAACATATAGAAGATGCTCAACATTAACTTTATACCATAAAGTATTTGAAGAATTTAGCAAAAAACTATAAACCTTAGAACATAGAGAGAGTATCTTGGACCTCAAAATATGAATTTCAAAATTTGGAATGATCTTATAGAACTAGGTGAAAATGTTTTTGTTAACAAAATAATATATTGTAAATAATAGGAGCCTTTAGATAAAATATTTGTTTAGAATATGGAAAAGGTAAGGGTGCAATACACATGCACACACACATGCATACATGCATGCCAACACATGGATTGAAAGTGTCATTTTCAAATATGAATATTTGTTTTTAGTATCTAGCTGGATTATTAGGTATCATACATGAGTGGATTTTTTCTGATTGGTGTATGAATGTGGTTATTGATCCATGGTTCTCTTGATGAATTTGGATTCAGTTGATGTTACATTTTATTATTCTGTAAAAGTATGTAGATTTGTGGTTAGAAATTTTAACACATGATTGGTGGGGAAAATAGTTGGAGTGGGGTAGAAGAATCTTTTAGAAATTAGGTTGGATAGTCAGGCATGGTGGACAACTCTCGGTGGTCTCTTTTGGGTAAGCTCACACTATGATCTCGATATTTTGGTTCCCTCTTGATCCATTATCTTGTTGAAATAGTGTCCCTTTTTTTGCAATTATTCCTCTTTTTAATATTATCCTTCTTATCACTGCTCAAAAAAAAGGTAAGTATACACATTGACTTCTTGCCTCACATAAAGACCTTAAGTGCTGAATTAATGGGTGATAAATAAGTTAGAACTGTACATGGAGAAAATGAATAGGTTATTATTGACAATGTATATTTAATGTTATTATTTTCTGAGAGGTAATTGCAATTATATGAAAAATACTAATTATCATGATACTTTGTTTACAATAAATAACAATCACTAAACTACTTTATCTAAGCTTCATTTATAAACAAATACACATAATTGCTCCTTACTATTAGCTGCTTCAGTATTCATTTGGCATTTGATTTATCTTTTCTATTTTTGAACACCAAATTCAATTACTTATTATCTGAGCACACCCTTATTTAAACATGAAACAAAAATATAAATATGGTAGAGCAAATAACCGCTTGGTATTTGCTCCATTTGCACCATATTTGTGATTTTTCTTTAATTTACATGTAATTGTACTTATATTCATCACATCAATATTTATCTTTTAGATCATTTATAAGCATAGGCTCTTTCTATAATTCTTTATGTGCTGATCAGAATTGTATTTGTACTCATTTCTACTTGTATTTTGTATACCGGAAATATTTCTATCCTGATATTTCAGGATATGGATTTTGGCTTTCATTATATGTATCCTCATTAGGACATAGGAAATACAATATTTAGGTAAATCTGATTCACAGTTGATCCCTTTGCACTCCTAAAGTCAATGGTATTTTGTTTAGGAATGAAACTTGAGATCATGCTTGTGTTTAATTGGCTGAACTTCCATTGACATGGTAAAATGGTAACAGGTGTTAGTTATACTTAACAACAGGATTTCCTTGTTATCATTTCCCATAGGTAATACAATATTACCCATTCATACACCTTACAGATGAAAATTCATACACTTATCATCACAATGTGTGAAAATGTATGTAATTGTGCTGCTTACACATGTCTATGGTATGCATCAACTCCTTGAATTGCTGCTTCATGTGAATTTATTGAACCGGTGTCCTCATAACAAGGGCAAACCTGGTACATTAGTCTTCTACTAAAGTGGGGTTTGAAGAGGACATAATTGCACATAACTTCACCTCTATAAATTGAGAAATCATTTCCTGGAATTTGAATATGTGATCTTTATGTCACAATGGAGTAACCTTACACCTAGACTCACCCTTGGGTGGAATCACTGAAGCAAAAATATGCTGTGCCTTATGTTGGCCATATTTTTCTTCAATCCAATATTTTGCTTATATGAGACTTATGTGGAAATTGGAACTTCTTGCTGCTTTTGATGGAATGGTAAAATATCTATGGTGTCAATTACTTGTTACTGACTGAATGGAAATGTAAGTTGGAGCATTCTCAAATGCTGGTGGTATTTGATATTGATATATAAAGTGAGCATTTTGAGTAAGTTATCAAATATTATACATTTCGACAAAATCTTATATTAGGCAAATACATGGGTTCCATTCCAAGAAATACCTAGTTTATATTTGGCCTTTTTTAAATAAATAAAAGCAGATCAAAATCAATGCAGCATCTTGATTTCACACTTGAAAACAACAATGATGTTTCTGTGTATAAAGAACTCAGGTAATTCAGGTCCAGTAATAACAGAAGATGAATATATGTAAAAATAAAGCTCATTTTTAACTATTCGGTAGCGCAACTATTAATGAATCTTACATACTGGAGCAATATCACCCTTTAACCTTTTTTTTTGCTAAAACTTGGACCATCATTTATAATAGATATGGTGACCTGGGTGATATCTACAAGACCCAATATTCACAGTAACTGAGTTAAAGAAGAATACATTCTAACCAGTTGTGGACGCAAAAATTTTCTTTGGATGAGGCATAGTTAGAAAAATTAACTTTTAAAATGAATATAATTAAATAATAAAAAATTAAATATTAGTAAATGATCATTATTTGAGTTATAGCATTTGTATAGATAAACATTAAACCAAATTTAGAATACAAGTTATCAATTGCTACCTTAAATTATAAAGCCAACGTATTGCTAAAATGCACTAAACCTAGAAAGGCATAGTCATGTTTTAGTCATAGAAATGCTTTACAAAGAGTAGATAACAAAACCTAATTATTTGTCAAGTAATAAGTGATTGATAGAAGGATAAATTATAATGCGGGCTTGCATTGATCAGATCGACAACCTAGACTTAGCTAATGCTTGGTATGTTTTCATCCCTTGATTACTTTGCCTTGTCCATGCATCAAAGAAATTGCAATCTTAATGTGGGTACACGAATAGGGTAGGAATGTAATCACATAGGCTAAGGGTGTGGCATGTGTTACATTACTTTTAACTTTTAATTGATTTTAAAAATTAAATGACTAAGAGATTAAATTAAGTTGAAATTTTATCTCAAAACTAATTAGCAGTGAGAGAAAGAAAATACAATTTTATTAAATCTAAGTCCAACCATATCACTTCCAATATGGAATTATGTTATCTAATGCTTCTCTAACTTATGGTCCTGTTTTAGCCTATAAGCATCTTACGAGCAATGTACACGAATCACTCTAATATTATGTTAAATTCATTTCACAATCAATTGACAATGAAAGAATAGAAACACACTATTATTAAGCTCAAGTACAACCACATCATTTTTGACGTGGGACTATGTTGTCTACCAAATCAATTGTCTAAGAAACAAGAAAAAGAACGATTAATCAATAGATGAATGATTAAGTCAATAATATCAATTCTTCAAATTACATAATAGTGTCATACACTCATACTATTGTTGAAATAAAATTCATATATTATTAAAATAAAGGGTGTATATTATTAAAGATCTAACGATTGAGATTTAAATTCTATGTAATTTATTATATATATTAGTAAAATGTGGACATTCGACTCAAAACTATTTGATCATGAATGGAGAGGTCCTCTCCTATATTAACTTATCTTTTATTTTTTTATTAATCTATGTGGGACTAGCTTTTCCAAAATATATTAAATAAAATATTAATAAATATATTGGTTCCGATTCTGTTTTGGTTAACCCTACTAGGAATTAAGAACTGAAGGAGTCTCAATGGTTCTAAAAATAAAGAATTGAACATAACATACCGTTTTATTAAATGAAACCATAAAAAATAGTTCAGTTGAATTTGATTAATTGGTTCTAAATCAATTATGTACAACCTTAGGTTTCATTAGGTTAGAAAACTTATTTTGAAAATAAAAAAAGTTCTATCTTTTCTAAAATTCAAGGTGAAGCTCGTGCCTCACCTTGCCTCTAGTACATCTGGCCCCTGATTCTAACACACGCCATCTGAAACAAGTGTTGTATGCGTTTTGTGTCTTTCTACTCATAAAAGAGCTGCCTGCTTTATTGTTGCTTCTTCTTTTTTCACCGTATCCATTGTTGCTTTTGTGTTTACATTCTACATTTCAGATTCAATGACAAATATTTTAGTGATGTTGTAAAGATGTAGAATATCAGCACTCTCAATATCTAAAATGTTAACACTTTCAAAATGGTCTGCAGCTAAAGACCCGGCTAAATAAAAAGAGGAAATCTGGTTAAGCAAGAAAGGACTGGTACATGATTATGAAAATCATTAGAACATACACCTAAAAGAAGTCTGAGCCGTCAAATTCCTGTAAGTATTAGTGCATTTCATGGCATGTATATTCAATCACAATGAGAACAATTTTGCATAAATTTTGGTTTTGGCATTTTGTTGTACAACTTGATGTAATTGAATTAACGTTGGTCATGTGAGAGGTGGAATTTTGACATTTTTACTTCAAGATTATTTCTAAAGAAATTTTGAAGTAATGTCAAGTGAAGATTGTTTGTGTACAAACGATTTGTTTGAAAAGTGAGACTCTTTATTCCAGATCATTCTTAGTCTTAGAGTAATGGTTCATGTATGGATTACTAGTCTAAAAATCTGATAATTCCATGGCAGAAGTTGAGTCGTAGCACAATTACAAGGCTAGTCTCAATCGGTCATATTGAGTAAAAGAAAAGTTCGTATGTAGTGAGCCATCATCAATATAATAATGTGCACAATCTAATTAGAGATGCAATTGGTATGGTACCTTTGTATGATTTATCTGGAAGCCTTGGTTCATTTCTCCTTCTCTATCTATCGCTGAAAGCCCCCCTTTTTCCAGAAAACAACATTGTGATTAGCATCATGAGTTCTCTTCTTCTTATTTACTTTGTTCATGTTGGCGTAGTCTGACCTTGACTTAAACAGCTTTGATATTGAAGAAATGATAATTTCTCTACTCTAATTTCCTTGGGTCGTATATGGTATCTTGTGAGGTCCTTCCCTCATCTTTAGATTTTTCACATATTGTCCTATAATTTTGAATTTTCGCTATTTAAAGTGATCATGATATAATGTGTTATTGCTACTAATTTACCATGTTCTGCTACAAGGCTAACTTGAAAATCAAGTTATCGAGCACAATTTGGCCATTTACAAGCATCTTTTACATGTGATGCAGTTTGATATGTACATGACATTTTGTAATGCCATAAATATCACTGACCTAAAAATTCACATGCATGCAACTCAAAGTCAAACATGCTAAATGAATATGGATTGGGGTATGTATTCTCCTTCCATGAGAATAAGAAACAGCTTGGTGCCCAAACAGCAAAAGAACCAAGCAACTCTTTTATATCATGCATGGGAAACCTTGTTATATGTGGTGCCATGTTAAATTAAAGAAGCAAATTTAAGAGCCGAAAAGACCATAAGAAATGCCATGTATTTTCAATTACTTTCACACCATTCACCTACTTGATTCGTACAATCAACTCCGCATGTTTCCCTCTGAAAGAAAAGAACTCCACCTGCTTCCATGCAGTGAGGCACAGATAATCCAAGCTACATGACATAAAACTAACGTCAAGGTGTGAAAAGATCCACAAATATAAACAAACAGGTGGCGTTCATCATTTAAATCTTGTGTAAATCAGTGCACTCCACAGTCAGCATTGCAAGCATTCTTCCATTATTTTTCATTTGCATACTATTATGACACAAGCAAACAGACAGACCTTCCAGAACGGTACTGCAATTCTGGAATCTTCTTTATTTTCAAAAATTCCCCTTATTCTTTTTATTTTTCCACTTTTATTCTCTTGGGTCTTTCGGTTCAATTGGGTTTTCATGTAATTTTAAAAATCTAGTGTTTTGTTTTTTTGTTCTTTTACCTTTCTAGCAGCAATCTGGCCATTTGATCCTCTCACTAAGAACTGAACATGGAATGAACCTAATGGACTACATTAGTGCAGAGTGAATCTGGGAAAGAAACGAAATTTTAAAAAAATAGCAGAGTATCAGTGAATCTGTGCAGAGTGATCCTCTTTCGTAAATTTTTAAAAGAAATAATAATAACAATAGCATATGAATCTGCCATTTCATAAATTAAAAAACGAAAAAGAAAAGAGAGAAGCTTTATTTCCTCTTTGTCAAGCAGTGCTTCTTCCATTACAGGACATATACACTTTTTTTCCTAACAGCCTCTTTGAGATTCCACTGTATCATCTCAGCAGCAGTAGCAGCAGCAGCAGCAGCAGCAACCTGGAAGGTTCAGAGCAATTCAAAAGAAGCCAACGGTTCTCCCAGTCAGGCAGCACTCTTGAAGGTAACAACAAAAAGATTGATTCGATTGCCTTCTTATGAATCTGAAAATAATCAATGACAACGGATGTGAAGACCATTCATGAGTAGAACCAGCATTGGTCGCAACCTACCTAAACCAAAACCACTGTCTTTGACACGACACACTCACACCCTTCACTCCTCCTTCCCTCCAATGCTGCCGATGCTTGTCTGAATCATAAAAAAACCAGCTTTGTGTTCTGACAGGATCGAAGATGCATTTGATTTTAGAAAGAATTTTTGTGCAGCCTGTTGGAATTCAAAATGTTTATTTACGTTTGATTTGTAGCTTAATTTTTAGGGTGATTTTGTGATTTTTGCTCATCAGAAACATCATCAGCGACAGTCAAGATTGCGGTGCCGCAGAAATATACATAAACAAAAAACCCATGACATTGTGTTTTCAGAAAGTTGTATCAGTTGAAATGTGTTTGGAATCATTTTTTTCAGAAAAAAAAAATATATATATATTTTCATTTTTCTATTGATGAAACCCAGTTGCAAATGTGGTCTTTAGGTTTAAACTCTGCTAGAAATACTACGATTATCAAATAGACAGTTGCTTACCTTATCTGTCTGGTGGGCAGTCACCCAAATAAAAACTGTCGAGCTTATCATCTTATGCACTTCAAATCCATTCTCATATCATCTCCTACATTTCATATATTCAACAAATTGTAAAATACAGGCTACCTGAATACAAAGTACCATGGCTGCTGTGAGAAGAAACCTGAACCAGATTTCATTCTACCATTTCCTGCACTCAGGGAAACATTTTTTTTGTGTCATTTCTTTTGCCCTCTATTTCTTCCACTGTGGCAAATATTTGCCCTCCACAGGGAACAAAATCTCACCGTTGGACACCCCTAAAAGATTACAGTCTGTCTTATCTCCTGGGGATGTGAAAAAGGCCTATCTGATGTACACCTAAGTAGACCATCTTTCTCTGCAAATCCATGGGCACTGTTTTCTTTCTTATCACAGTAAAAGTGAACTTTAAAGTAAAAATTCTAAATGTGGAATCACAGCAAAAGCTAAAATCCCACAAAAAAAGAAGTATGACAACAAAATGAAGTCTCAAAACAGGAGCAAAGGACCAAAGAAAAGTCCCAGTTTAAAGCAAGAAGGAAGGGTGCAATAGTTTTCTCTGCCCTCTTCAACAACATCAACCCTAATTATTATTAATTACTAATATAATAACAATATTCATTTTTAATGTCAATAGGCAATAATTTTATTTACTTATGGCGATATTTGATTTATTAATAATATTTGTTACTCATCAATTATTAATGAAATTAACTATTATTATTATACGTTCTCAGAAAAAGAAGGTAAAGGATAGATATTAATCTCCACTAGGTTCATGATCTCTTTATGCAAAATCAATTTTAGATAGAATTTTCTTCTAAATTCCTCTTATTTTGGCATCACTAAAGTAAAGTTTTTTTTTTTTTTCTTTGGTGATACAAGTTGAATGGAAGGGTTTTTTTTTCAAATAATTTTTGCCAGCAAACATTGACAATATCTTTTTACTATGGATATTTAAAATGACATTTTAAATTTAAATTTAATTTACTATTCATACGATTTACGAAAAGATTTAAAGATATAATTGATTTTACAAATTACGATATCAATGAATAAGAAGAGGAGCAAACTATATAATTTAAGATGTTAAAAAATAAATTATATAATTTACGATATCATGAACAAACAGAAAATCGTAAATTACATGATCAATATTTAAAAAGAAGAAGAAGATAATATTAAAGATGCAGTGACGTCACCTTCAGCCGCACACTTTCGACGAAAACCTTGCAAACCTTCGACTCCACCCCCTTGGTTGTCCTCCCTTCCCTTCCCTTCCCTTCCCTTCCCTCTCTCGTGTGGTTGCCCACCTTTTCCGCTTACCCTCATGCGCTCTCCCTACCCACTTGCCCTTACACACTCTCCTCTGTAAATCCCCTGCACCCTTCCTTACTCCCTTCCACCTCTCACGGCATGGCCACGGCGTCGGCGCCAATGGGATCGATTGGCGGAGCCGCCCTTCCACCCGGGCAGGACCAGCAGAAGCAAGCGCCCGCTCAACCCCCGGCACCGCCGAGACCCGAAAGGCTGAACCCGGTCATGGTGCAGCAGCTTAACCTCGAGTCGGTGAAGACGCGAGCCTTGGGCCTCTCCAAGGCCATTTCCCGCATTCTCGAGGAGTTCGATGTAATCGCTCGCGCCAACGCCGTCCCCAAGTGGTGAGGTCTCGGAAAGCTGGAATCTTTAGTCTTGTGTTTCGCAGCTTTGGTTTGGACTTTGGCGGATTGCTTTTTTTTCCCCTGTTCGAAATGGTAGGTCAGATGTGCTGGGCCACTTCTCCATGGTGAATCTTGAGCTTTTCAACGTGGTGGAGGACATCAAGAAGGTGTCCAAGGCGTTCGTCGTGCATCCGAAGAACGTCAACGCAGAGAATGCCACAAGTATGTATTCTTCATCAAGAAGAATCTTTGCCAACAATGAATGTCGTATGTCTATGAATTTTGTGCTATCTTGTTCTCGTAGTACTTCCTGTGATGTTGTCGTCGAAGTTGCTTCCCGAGATAGAGGCAGAGGATAACGCCAAGAGGGACCAATTGCTGCATGGAATGCAGAATCTCCCGATACCTATGCAAATTGAAAAGCTGAAGGTGCTATGAAGTTCGTTTGGACCTTTTAGGGAAGTCCTCCGATATTTTATTTTTATCGTCTGAATTCTTGGTTTGATTGGTTAAACAGAACAGAATTGATCTGATTGGAGCTGCTTGTGAGAGTGCAGAAAAGGTACTAGCTGATTTCCGCAAAGCCTATGGGTTAGGCTCACGTCAGGGGCAGGTATCTCTTCCTGTCTTAGACAAGGCACAAGCTGCCAAAATACAGGAGCAGGAGAACTCACTCAGAGCTGCTGTGAACTTTGGTGAAGGTGATCATGTTGCATTGAATAAAAGAATTGACTTCGTTTAGCTTTGACCTTTTTTTCAAGTATGGATATGGACTAGTTTGATCAGGTTATTATATTATTGAATCACATTGCCATACTATTGACAAATGATGTTGCGTCTTAGGACTACAACTGCATGGAGAACAGAGGCATATATCTTCTTCACTTCCTATGCATTTAGCAGAAGTACTTGGCCGTGGAGAAGGTTTACAGAATGTTGGGGACATGTCAGGTAGTATCCCTGCCAAGTCATGTAACATATTATTGGTGACATCCTCTATTACTTGTTTAATGAATACTGCTTGTTGAGTTGATCAATGCAGTTTTCTTCTAAGAATAAGAAACACATATTGAATGCAGTCATTTCATCTTGACTCTGTTTTGCTGCAGGAATGCAGCAGAAGAATGTTCCACCTTCCTTCTCATCTAGCAATTCCAGTAATCAGGGAAGCATGATGCAGGTTTGAGCTTTTGATAATAATGTGATAGTTTATATTGGTTAGTTGATAAGCTAGTGAACTCAAGGCACGGACGACATGACTAGCAAAATGCATAGTTTGAATCCACCCTTCCTACTTTCTTGCACTTTCTCATGGAATATATTTTATTCAAAGTAACCTTGTTACTTGTTCCTGGAATGTGATAGTATGCCAACATGAATCAATAACAACAACAACAATCAAAGCTATAATCTCACTACTTGGGGTTAGCCACATGAATCTTTTTCTTTCAATTATTTTTATCCATTGTCAAGTTTTCAGTTAAATTATATAAATTTAAATCTATTTCCACTCCTACTGTACAGAATTTAAACCTCAATATACATTCATTATAATCCTATGAAACACTTTTGTATTAGGCCTCTGGAACACAATTAATTGGAAGGTCTGCACCATCACCTTCTGGCATCTCTGGAACAGCTTCTTTTGATAATGCATCAACACCTCCTCTACCATATACTAATTCACCTAGATCAAGTGCAAATTTAATGAATACACCCTCACCACAGCAGCCACAGCAACATCAGAGGCAGAAAATGATGCAGCTCTCTCCACATCAGCAGCAACTCATTGTTCAACAGCAGCAGCTAAGACAATCCTCAACTCCAGCACTGCTGGGACAGGTTCTATTTTGTTTTCTTGTTTTAGTTATCAAACTTGATATTTATTTCTATATTTCACTTACCAAGTTTTTATGTTTTATTAGAAACAACCCTGTGCATCATGCAGACAAACACTTACAATGAAAGTTTGTAAAATTCCTTGTATAACACTTCCTTTGCTGATTATGACATATTTGGAGTTTAGATGAGCGTCATATTATTGTGAAAACCCAAATATGCACACTTATTAGAAGTTTTTAAAGATTAAATAAGCCGATGATCACTCAACTTTCTAAAACTCAAAGCAAACAATTCTTCAAAGTGGTTTTTCTCCTGGTTTAAAGTTTGAAAAAATGATCTGTCATATCCAAAATAGTAAAAAATATTTAGAGTTTCAAAAAGTTAACAAACCATAATCTTGAATCGTAGCAATATAGTGATGTTAACTTAAAGGACAATTTCCTTATGGCATGAATGACATCATAGAAAACTATTTTTCATAAAGAAATGTTTTGCAACAACAATAAATATTTCTAAAGAATTTGTCATCGTTGGATATTTCCTTACAACCATAGTTTTCAACATTGACACATGTCAGAATCTTTAACGGTCAACATGAAAAATAGGCGAGTAGGATATTGGGGCCAATCATTATCATGTTAGTGTCAACATGTCATATCAACAGAAGTCAGAATTTTAGACTTAAGTCAGCCCATATTGATTGAGATGTTGATATGTGCTACTCAAGTTGTGTTTTCGCTCTCCTTTCATTTATGTAAAACCATCTCATCTTTCCTCCTCTCTTCTCTTCTGGTTTTCTTCTTCTCTAACTCTTCATTAAACTACCAAAGGTTACTGTTATGCAAATGAAGAAGTAGAAGAGATAGAAACAAGCACACAAGACATCGGATTTAATGTGGTTCCCCTTGTGGGTACATCCACGGGATGGGAAAGGGAGAGAGTTCCATTATCTTTTGAAGGATACAAAATGAGGCATATCAATAAGCCCTAAGATCCATAAGCTTATATAGCTATGAGATGTCAAAAACAAAAGGACCAAAATGCCCTTATACAAATTCAAGACATATTTCAACAAATCTCCACCTTGTCTTGAATACATTCTCTAATTGTAGCAAAACTTCTTATCTAAAAAGACCCCTAAAGGGTCAAGCATATGCATAAACATTGAGCAGGTCCAAACAATGCTTGAACTTGCTCTTAATGACTCCCTTTGTAAACATATCAGTTGGATTTTCTTTGGTATTGATCTTCAAAACTTTGATTCTATTTTCCGATCGAAAGAAATGATACCTGATGTTAATGTGTTTTGTACGATCATAAAACACATTGTCCTTAGCCAAACAAATGGTACTAAGATTGTCATAGAAAATGTTTGCTTTATGATAGTGCAAACCAAAGTTTGCCAATAGACCTTTGAGCTAAATACCTTTCTTCACCGCTTTTGTCATAGCCATGTATTCTGCCTTTGTAGTAGACAGAGATACTGTTAGCTGAAGTGTTGACTTCCAACTAACTACAGAATCTGCAACAATAAAGACATATCCTGTTAGAGATCTTCTTTGATCAACATTCCCTGCAAAGTCTGAATCTGAATATCCAGCTATTGTGCAACTATTCTTCACGTCATATATCAAGCCTATATCAGATGTTCCCTTCTAATATCTGAAAATTCTCTTCACAGCTTACTAGTGATCTTTACCAGGATTCGCCATAAATCTGCTAACCACACTAAGTGGGTAAGCAAGATCTAGTCTAGTGCACACCATAGCATACGTTAGACTTCCAATAGCCTATGAATATAGAACATTTTTCATATAGTCTTTCTTAGACTGAGATTGTGGCGCTGTAGCAAAAGAAAGACAGATTTTTGTCATAGGGAGTACTAATGGCTTTGCTAGAGGTCATCTTGAACTTGTGCAAAATCTTCTCTATGTAACTGCGTTGATGGAGAAACAACTTTCCAACATCTCTATCCTTGTGTATCTTCATCCCAAGAATCTTTCTAGCTGTACCCAAATCTTTCATATCAAACTCTAACTTCAAAGTTTCTTTCAACTCTTGAATAACATGTATATCTTGAGCTACAATTAGGATGTTATCAACATATAATAACAAATATATGTGTGTATCATCATTCATCTTTTTAACATACACACATGAGTCATAAGAGCTGCGAATAAAACCAACTTTGGTAATAAAGGTGTCAAACCTTTTATACCACTGTCTAAGGAATTGTTTCAGTCCATACAAAGACTTCTTCAACTTGCACACTAAATCTGATTTTCCCTATTTCATAAATCTAGTTGGTTGATCCATCCAAATCTCCTCATCAAGATCACCATGCAAGAAGGTTGTTTTCACATTTAACTATTCTAATTCTAAATTCTTTACTGCAAAAATTGTCAGAAAAACTCTAATGGATGAGTGTTTGACTACAGGTGTAAAGGCATAATTGAAATCAACGTCTTCTTGCTGAGAGTATCCTTTTGCCACAAGTCTGACCTTATATTGAATTCCTTGGTTGCCCTGAGTTCCAATCTTCTTCTTAAACACTCATTTGCAACCAACAATATTTTTGCCTTGAGAGCGCTTCACTAGGTTCCACATTTGGTTCTTCTAAAGAGACTAAAACTCTTCCTGCATAGAAGTAACCCAATAAGTAGCATCAGAGCTCCCCAAGGTAGCCTTATAGTTGAGAGGATTTTCATCTTCCTCCACCTCATTTGCTATCTGTAAAGCATAAGCAATCATGTTACTATATCCATATCTCTGAAGGAGTTCTATGTCCCTTCTAGGTCGATCTCTAGCAGCACATCTCTGTTCAGTTTCTTCCAAAATGGGAACCTCATGATGACTAGCTACTTCTAAAGGTTGACTTGTACTAGGTTAGCCCTTATCAATAGGTATCTTAAACTCCACTTGTTATGTATCATTGGGTATTTCTAAATCATCAACATCATCCTTTCTCAACATGAGATGTTTCTCATCAAATGTGACATCACGACTATATATCACTCTTTTGGATGACGTGTCATAGACTCTATATCCTTTTACACCCAAGCCATTGCCCACAAAGATACATTTCTTTGCTCTTGGCTCTAACTTATCATGATGAACGTGATAATAAGCAAGACATTTAAATATCTTGATTTTTGAATAATTTATAACATGTTCTGACCAAAACTCATAAGGAATCTTATCACCAATGGCACTAGATGGTGATCTATTGATAAGATAAGAAGCAATGCTAATTGCTTCTACCCAGAAAATTTTTCCCAAACCAGTATGAGAGAGCATGGATCTAACTCTTTCCAAAAAAGTTCGGTTGAAGCGTTCAGCCACTCCATTTTGTTGTGGGGTACCTTTAATCGTATGATGCCTGGTAATTCCAACATCCTTGCAAAACTCATCAAATTCAGCAGAACAAAATTCTAAATCATTATCCTTTCTTAGATATTTTACCTTTCTGTCTAGTTGATTCTCTACAATAGCCTTCCACTGCTTGAAGTTCTTGAAGACTTTATTTTTGTGTTTCATAATAAACACCCAATTCATACGTGAGAAATCATCAATAATTGATAGAAAATACCTTAAACTTGCTAGTGAGGGTTGTTGTTGGGATAGACTCCAACAATCAGCATAGACATAATCCAAGGTTCTTCTAGTGATGTGCTTCCCTATGCCAAATTGTACACGCTTCTGCTTCCCAAAGATACAATGTTCACACAAGTTTATGTTGATAAACTTATGTCCCTCTAATCTGTTTAAACTACCAAGTGTCTGCATTCTCCTTTGTCCCAGATAACCCATTCTTGAGTGCCAAATAGCAGAGATAGATTGTTGATCATCACTTGTAGCTGCAGTAGCTGAATCAATGACAGGAGAACCCTGTAGGATATATAAAGGTCCTTCCTTGACTCCTTTCATCACAATTATGGAACCTTTCAAGACGTGAAACTTGCCTCCTCTACCTGAATATCTAAATCCCTTTGAGTCAAGAGCCATCAAAGAGATTAGACTTTTGCCTAAATTAGGCACATGCCAAACATCCTCCAGAATCTTCACTATATCATCATGCATCTTGAATTTGATAGACCCAATGTCAGCTCTATTGCAAACATCATCGTTTGCTAATGTCACCTCCTCACCATCTACCTACTGGTAGGTATAAAAGCATTCTCTATTGGGAGTCATGTGATGTGACGCACCTGAGTCTATGATCCATACCTGATCTGAGTAAGCACTACAAGAAACTGTCAAAGAGAAATCACCTTTAGATGTTGAATCTTTCTTTTCTACCATTGATATACTACCATTTGCCTTCAACTTTGGGCAATTGACCTTTCAGTGTCCCTTCTTTTTACAATAGTTGCAGGTGTCCTTGGAGTACTTTCCTTTGGATTTGCTTCTACCTCTCTGTTTGTGATCCTTCTTGTTCTAACGACTCCTAGACTCGTCTAATGTACTGACAAACCTGCTCCACTTGCATCACCGCTACTATGAGTAACCATATGCCTTAATTCTCTAGAATACAAACTTGATTTCACCTTCTTTAATGTGATTGTATCTCTACCATTCATAAAAGACTGCACAAAGTTCTCAAAAGAGAGCAGAAGTGAGACCAACAGGATAAGAGTTGCATCTTCATCCTCAACAGTAACACCAATATTTCTCAACTCCATAAGGATGATGTTTAGTTGATCTAAATGTTGCTTCAACGATGTCCCCTCCTTCATTCTAAGAGAAAACAATCTTTGCTTTAGGAGTAGTTTGTTTGTAAGTGATTTTGTCATATAAAATATCTCTAATTTGTTCCAAAAACCCAAGGCAATCATTTCATCTGCAACCTCAACTATAACTTCATCAGATAAACAAAGTAGGATTGTTGAGTGAGCCTTTTCTTCTTGAGCTTCAAAATCTACAGATTTTCTATCAACTAATGACTCCTTATTCAAGGGAGTCCAAATGTCTTGTTGTTTCAACAATGCTCTTATTTTTATCTACCAAAGATTGAAGTTATTTTTACCGTTAAACTTCTCCACTTTCAAAATCGATATTGTCATTTTTCAGTCTTAGAAAACAAACAAACAGACTATTCACAAGTCGTGATAATCTGAACATTAAACAAACTGCTATCCCCTATTGCATTGTCGATGCCCTTCTGAACTACAACAATTGCTTCTAATCATGTGTACGAACACAGTGGATGCCTTACACAGACACACGAATGCTGATACACAAACTACTACCTTGATGATCCCAAATAGATGGATGCCCTAGCACCTGAATAGACCTGCATGGATGGTTGACGAAGCACCCTCACGTGACCAGCAGATGTTTAGGACTCCAGGCATAGACACACACCTCACGGACAAACACGCGTATAGATGCGAACAGCAAACGGCAGCGATAGAGGCAGGCAGCAATTGAGCCGCTCACAGGTGCAGCATGCACCATCGTCTAAGAAGTCGATCGAGCGATCGTGCATGGTCTATGAACGAGCACAGGAGTGCGAGTGGGCTTGCAACGATAGTGGCACAAATGGCAAACAGAGCACACACTGGAACAGACTTACGTACAAGCGCACACAAAAGCATGAATGACTTCTAGACGACGTGCGACGCAGGCTCCAACTCATGCGTGGGTGACAAACACACGGTCATGGTGGACGAACGTGCGAAAGCTACTTCCGACACACACACAAACGGATGTGTGCACGGCAAACAAGCGGAAGCCTCTTCCAGACACATGTGGATGCCCTAACGCCCAAAAAACAGACTTCCCAAACGAATCTTCTCTTTTTCACTTCTCTTTTTGCAAAATCGAGCTCTGATACCAATTTGTTATGTAAATGAAGAAGTAGAAAAGATGAAACAAGCACACAAGACATCGGATTTAACATAGTTCCCCTTGCGGGTACATCCACGGGATGGGAAAGGGAGAGAGTTCCACTATCTTTTGAAGGATACAAAATGAGGCATATCAATAAGTCTTAAGACCCATAAGCTTATATAGCTATGAGGGGTCAAAAATAAAAGGATCAAAATGCCCTTATACAAATTCAAGACATATTTCAACAGTTACTAAGGTGTCAAAGCCCCTACATAGGTGCTCATTAATATTTTAAATTTTTTTTTGCATTAATTGCTATGTATAATCTATGTGTTTTTGGTGGTTTAAGGTTAGAAATCCCTAAAAAACCATAAATTGCATTGGATATTGATGAATGTGAGTAATGGAGAGTGGCAAAAGGTGGTCCAACGATCATGAGGTAAGGAAAGTGTAGGCCAATGTTCAAAGAGATACAAGGATGGGATCATCATGACAGGGTGCTTGCAAGCCCTAGAGAAGGATGGAAGTCCAAGTTTGAAGGGGAATGTGGTAGCGAAGGAGAGAACCCTAGGGTGAAGTTTAGATCAATGCCTAGGGAGGGGGCATCAAATTGCCAATTGTTGGGATATTGTAAGATGTCAAAAGTGAAAAGAGTGGTCATGTTGAAACATGCTCAATGAGTGGCAGAGAAGATGTAAACAACAATGGGAAGGTCGCAAGGGCTATCAGACAATCAAGCTAATGTGGAAAAAGTGGTGGATCTCCCTTGGTCAACTAAAACATCACATTAGAGAGCTTTCTTCATAGGTGCTTGGTTTGTTGGGCAACAAACCTTAGCAGGGAAGCTCTCATGATGAAATTGTGTAGGCATTTAGGTGGCAGATGGCACATCTGGAGGCTATCTAAGGGGCCTTCTGTAAAGTTTTCAAACTACTCTTGTAGACTGGAGGTTCATGCTTCTAATGATAAGCTTTTCAACCTTGGTGGGTATGACAGTGGAGATTAACTATGACTCTGACAACAGGGAAAAACTGAATATGCTTTGGACTTCTTTAAAAAAGTTTCATTAGGATGTAAACCTATGTCAACTCTAATAAATTCTAATCTTGATTTTCTGGATAAGTCATTTGAAGTATTAGAGTATACAAATTAATATGGGAGAATGATTGGCAAGCTCATCTATTTGTTACATTGCTAGACATTGCATATGCACTTGGCTTGCTCTCTTAATTCATGCTTGAACCTAGGGTAGTCACTTGGATTAAAGCTTTTTGTTAGCTTATATCGAAGGATTACTTGGAAAAACATATACTGTGCAAGAAGTGTAGGTACCTAGACATTGAAGTATTTTTTTTCCTCTAATTGTGCAAGAGATAAAGTTGACAAAAGGTCAACATCTTGCTACTACACTTACATTGAAGGAAATTTGCAATATAGATCTGTAGTTCAAACAAACTATGAAATGATATGGTTAAGTCCCTGTTAGTAGAACTTGGGTTCTTATTCATGATTATAGCAATCAGATCATAATATTTATTAACATCTTGCATTTGGCAAGCACAGAAAATACATAGTAGTTGATTGTTTTATATTTGAAGAGCTTGTCAACACCTTTACAAAACGGATTAGGTGTTACTATATTTGAGTCTTTATTATCGAGCTGAGCTTGTAGACAATAGCCAGGCACTAAGTTGTGATATGGTTATTCTTTTTAAAACATGTGTTAGTATTATTACATTTTTTATTTTAATGTTATCTTAGGATTATTTATGTATATCAATGCTATTTAAGAAATAATAGAACTAAAAATATTCATTATTACTATTAAATATTTATAAATATATGCAATACATGCCTTAAAAAAATATTTAAATAGGTGCTTAACTACCAAAGGTGCCTTGACTCATCGCACAGGTACCTTGGCACCTTAATAACTGAGTTTTTTTTTGAAAATCTTTATTGAGTTAAGCATGTTATACACACATACACTCTAGCTTGTGACGAAGTATTAGAATAAATGGATCTTATTAGTAGATCCTTATATGCTATCATAATTGGAATTCTCATAGGTTAAGTAACTAGTTGCTTGTTAGTCGAGTAATTGTTTTCTTTTATGTAAGAGTGTACTCTTCCTTGTGCACTAATATAGTATCATTCCATTCTCCACTTTTGAACTGTGATTTCAGTAAAATTTGTAGTTCTGGAAGAACCTTGTGGTTCCCATCGTCTATCATCTTTTCTTCCAACAGACCAACCTTCACCTCATCATAATTCCGTTGTGACAATCACCCTAGAAAATCAACTCAAAAGATGAAATCCATACAAAAACGGAAAAACACATCAATTTGTACTTTATTAGACCAGTGCTAGAAAACATAGTGCTTTCCAGGCCGTTAGATACTTGTTCGTGATGGAGTGAGTGGTGAAAATATGATATTTTGAATAAAATATTAAGATATGAACCACTGAGCATCTACCCAAAAGAAACAAAAGCTTGGGAAACACACTGGGAAAAAGGATGTTATGGTTAATTGATTTAGGGGTATTTTCACCGAGGAAAAAACTGAATCATCTATGTGGATGTATGCATTGATTATGCTGCTTGTTGAACTCATTTTTTAAAATATGAGGTGAGACTCTTTGAATTAGGTATAGGGAAAAAGAGATTGTAACTAATCAATTGGAGTGTGGCTGTTATATGTTACAACTTACAATCCTCATGATTTTTTTCAAACAACTTCCTTTCACTGTAATATGACTAAAAAGTAGTTGGATGACATGGATTACCTATCATTGATGGACTTGTCATGCCTTATCACTAATCAAGCAAGTTGGAGATGATTAATTGGTACCCATACTGAAAGATTCTTAAGTGAAGGCTGAGTTATTATTGAACATTTTATTTGTCATTTCTTGAGAATACATTTATTTTTTCTTTTCTTGTATTGGTATGTATTAGATGATTTCTTTAACAATTTCAAATGAATACTTTGAAGTTCTAAGAAAAATATTAAGTTATGTTTTTATATTTTTTTTCCCTTTCTCAGAATACAATTCAACAAATGCATGATATCCAGGGGCAGGCACAACAGAAGTTTCAGCAGGTACAAGGGTGGAATGGCCTAGATTATCTTTCTCTTGTCCATGATTAGGTTCATTGGTTAATGTATGATGAATGCATGATAGAGAGCATCTTCGCAGGTACAAGGGCAGCATCAGATGCAATATTCTCAGCCACTGGCACAGCAACAGTTTCATAATAGGCAACTGCAGTCGGGACACATGCAACATAACATGGGACAGAGTCAAATGAACCAAGGAAACCAACTGAGGAGCAATATAAGCCAACTCACGGGGAATACTGGGAATAACTTGTTCAACACTACACAGTCGTCTCAAAATTCACAAATGGTCGATGCTTTCATCTGTTTGTTCACATTCTGTTTACTGGGAAGCATGATTCTGCTTGCATATCATGCCCTGTTTGGCTTTTATTGCAATTATCTTGCATGCCACCTTGTTCATTTTTGTCATAAAAGAACCATGGTTTTTACTTTTTCTTTCACTTTATTGAAATGCCCCATTGCCAATCTCTGCTAAGAAGATGTAAATTTTTGACTCGGTCTTCTTCTCTCCCTAAGTAGACATTAAAAGAATCTACCATTTACCCTCCAGCTGTTACAGATTTATGACCTGCTACAGAATCACCATTATTTGGTGATTTAAATTGGCTATTGATTGTGACGTTATACTGTATTTAGAACAGTCCATATTGGGGTTTTTGTCCATTGTATTTTTTTTTTTTTGGGGGGGGGGGGGGGGGGGGTTAGATGCCTATAAATTGCTTTAGAATCAGTAATTGTAGGACACACAAATCTGGGAAATTTGAACATGATTCCCGTCTGAAGTCTGTAATTTCCTTAAGCGGTGATTGGAGGAGAGTGGGCTGCTGCAACCGTGGACGTACCTATTGGGAAACCACGTAAATTCTTGTGTATTGTGTGGATTGTTTTCTTCTCCTATTCTCTTCTCTGCTTCCTTGTTCTATTGTTTCGTTCTTTGTTCTTCCCATTTGGTTTTAACAAAAGACTAGAACATGTAAAACAATAGAATCAGAAAACTAGAGTACTGCTTCTCACAGTCTCTGTTACTTTGAAACACGTATATTTTCTGTATATCTGGTCGTTTACACTTTAGCACTTCTATTTTATTATTAGTGTGCAAGTAATAAACTCTTATGATAGTTTGAAATTTGTTGTTGCTACAGATGCCAAATATATCAGCCACAATCCCATCCCCATCTGTTTTACCACGAGTGCAGGTACAACATTCTGCCTAAGTGGCTTCAGAAGTTGACCTCCATTTACATGCAAATTGACATCTACGTGGTTATATTGTTCTTCACAGTATGGTTTAGCTGGTGGGCACCCCCAAAGAGGTTATCCCTCTCAAATCTTAAATGATCAAAGTATGTATTATTTTCATGTATTTATTCTTTTATTGAGGTCTATGGGTTCTCCATTTGACCAAACGGTTGCAGATTATTTCCACACTTTTAACCCTTAAAATAGTATTTTCTATGAGAAAGTTTCGTACTCAACATGAATGTCATGATCTTTTACTTCTTATCACCACCAGTACATTTAAGCATGCATTATCACCATCAGTCACCTTTTGATACTCTGGAACAAAAATCAACCTTCTGAGGTGATATTCCTTTCACATCAACTTTCTTATAAATAGACATCACATATAAAAATTTCTGATTCGTACTTACGAATCCTTCTGTCAGTAACTCTGCATTTAACAGCTGTATTGTTTGAGTTCTTGATTGACCGATTGTAACTAAACTGATTTTTTTTACAATGACGATGATTTTTACATTTTTTAAGATTTAAATCCTGAAAGAGATTTCAAATACTGTTATTTCTAATAAGCTAAAGTCCTCCCCTATTTTCCTGTTGCAGTGTTCAACATGGGTGGCTCAAACCCTACAAACATCACAGGAATGCAGCAACAGCAGCAATTTGTCGGTCAGGGCGTATCTGGAAGCTTACAATCAAACGCCCAGAATCTACAGACGGGCATGGCAGGACTTCAGAACACCGGACAGAATCCCAATTTTACGCAGAGGCAACAAAATCAACAATGATCTTGTGAAAACCGACGCTTCAAAAATTAATCTCTTGTTACCTCCAAGATGACAATCATAAAAGTGTACCAGTTTTTCTTGAGCAATGAAACCTTATTTAAACATCTATACACCCCTTTAAGCGAATGGCACGGCACGAATGTCATAAAATCAATAAAAAGAAGCTGATGCTCATCTTGTTCTTATTTTATCATAGAAAGACAAGGAAAGTTGGATGTGAACCATTTTTATCGACTTTATTCTGCTGTTTGGGAAAATGGAACCTGTGCTCAAGGGTGGTTGAAATTTCAAAGTGGCCCGTAAGATCCAATACGAACCTTTCGCACAAGAATTCTCTTTAATTCTTCGATGGGAATATCAAAGAATGCTTAATTTACAAAATGCATGTACGTGTTACAGACAAGATCACATCTCTGAAAGAAGATTGCTTATCTTCCGAAGCTCCTTGAGAGCTGCCATTGCCGTCGCTTGTCCTTTGCCCCCAAGAATGTTGGCAGATATGCTCTCCAGTGATCCGGACTGGCCCCTTTCTTGCTGGAAGGCGGATTCAATCACCTGTTCACGATGCATGGCTATCAATTCACATGGTTTCTGCAGATCGTATGATAATCTTCTAGATCCAAATCCATCCAGATGTGGTAGATCATTAAAGTGACATAAATTTAATTGCTCCTGGTGGTCTATATTCGTCCTTATTACAATTTAAAATTTTGAAGTAGTCGTCTTATTTTGATTCATTTGGCAGGCAGGCAGGCCATATGATGTTGGCCTTTCCATACACTAGGGGTCTGAATCTAATGAGCTAATAGTCATGCCAATAGATATTAGTAAATCAAAAGAACCCAACACACATAGGGCATAAATATTTCTCTAGGTGAAGAGAGAGAGAGAGAGAGAGAGAGAGAGTGTGTGTGTGTGTGTGTGTGTGTGTGTGTCTTTTTTAGTATCAAGGCAAATAACCACTACTAAACCAATAGCAGTTGGTGTCCTTGGCCTTCCACTCTATTTTGAAGGAAAGACAATTCAATTCTAACTGGAAACATTACAATTATCAAAAAAAAAAAAACCTCACCTGAATATTTTCAAGCATGAACTGCCCCAGATTCTTCAAGGTTCCCAAGACCTTTTTGTCCCCCACATCTATCACTTTTCCTCCAACACATCCACTAGAGGTTGAGTTAGATGTACCATTGCCGACGCTCCCAGGCGTTTCAGATTTCTGTGGATCCAGGTTGCCTCCTTTTTTCAGGTTTTCTTCACCTTTGGTTCTACCGAACTTCCAAAACCATTGAAACAAACTTGGTGCAATCTTAACCTTTGCAACCTCTTCTTTTGAAGACATTTCATGCTTCTCGTCCACCACATCTGATTCATGATTGACAACAGAAGCTACAGATTCTCTGTCATGGGAGGACACATCTGAAGAACGGGCCCCTTCATCATCACCAGCACATGAATTTGAATTGACACTGCTTTTGTCTGTGTCACTGTCCTGATGGATAACCAGTGTCTTTGGACTTGTATGTGATGAAATCTCTGAACGGTTCTCCACACTTAAACATGTTCTGGAAGTGCTAAAGTTGGTATCTATGCTGCTACATCTATTGAAGTCGCGATCATATTTCTCAACTTCTTCTAATTTCATCGCAGGAATGACATCAACACTGGAATCCAAGGCTGCATCAAGCACTTGTTCTTTATGATGCACAGTGGCAGATTCAACCTCATGAGGCAAATCATCCATCAGCCTGCGTCTGACTGATGAAGGAGAATCCTTTCTCTTGGTCATAGCCTTTGATGGAGGGCTTGATTCCATCCTTGATAACTTTAATCTTTGCATAAGCGGTCCTCCCATGGTGTTATGGGAAAGTGGACTATTTTTAGTTCCGCTATTGAGTTCTTCTGTCCTGTGCGCTACTCGCCACTTTTTCTCCCAATAACTTTCCGTTACTGAGCAAACAGGTGTGTTAGAGGCTGAACCAAAAGAAAGACGGTGTGAGCTTACAGCTGATGGCTTGTTCCCAGCAGCTACTCCCACCAACGGTGATGGAACAAGAGTCTGTAATGTCCTTGCCTTTGTAATCAGTTTCTTCACATCTTTGTTTTTTGGGAAATTAAGCAGCTTCTGAAGACAAGAAGTTGCATTTTCTGTGGCTAGAAGTGAAGACCTTAGATGAAGAATCATGGCTAATGCCATTGCTGTGATGAATGCCCCACGAGGAGAAGATAATACGTTGAAGTTAGGATGCACATCACTGTCTGAATTCAAATAAGAATTTCCATTTGAAGAAGAGAATATTTCATCCCAAATGACTAAAAGATCATCCAGCAGAAATTCTCTTCCAAATAATATTCGTAGCCACCTTAAGCAAAAGTACTGTGGTTCTACTCCAAGCTGAGCAAGGTGACTGTGAAGCGATGAGTCAGCAATAGAAAGTAAATGATACACTGCAGACGATGCTTCAATCACAGGAAGTACATATGTGCTGGATCCATTGATTGGAGCTGAGGAGAAGAACTCAGCCATGGCAACCACACCATGTGAGCCTTTCATTAGTGCATCAAACAAACAGTAAGCATCGTGCTCCATATATCTCTCAGATACGACAATGCCCAGTTCACCTTCAGCCCCATAAGCATCACTTAACAAAATTATATTCCTTGTCTCAGAATCCAGTTCATCTTGAACACCAATTTTGTTTGGCATCCCCTCAAAA
Organism: Cymodocea nodosa; assembly: GCA_036874045.1. Classification (NCBI taxonomy): domain Eukaryota; kingdom Viridiplantae; phylum Streptophyta; class Magnoliopsida; order Alismatales; family Cymodoceaceae; genus Cymodocea; species Cymodocea nodosa. The sequence goes on along the minus strand of CM072339.1, from coordinate 17,802,521 downwards.
TTGTTAGTTGCACCATGCATACCCGTTTTTCTGGTGAATCTATAATTAGATAGCACATCACTTTGGGAGAATGCTTTTCCATCAAATTCATCAGTAAAATGATCTTCGTATGCTTCCCGCACTTCTGAGAGTCGTTGAATGTCAATATGAAGGACGTAGAGTAGAGGTGCCAATAATTCATGCATTCCTGTAATAGATATAACATGTCAATCATGGAAAAAAGTGGAACCATTAAATTCAATCATGACCATTATTCAGACCAGCTGTGAATACAGAAACAGCATATAGATCAAGGGCATATTTAACAGGATCTGAAAGTTGGTATGGAAAGAAATTTGACAAAATTGTTTAACGATACTTGCCTTGTCTATAGCCATACTCTGGATGCCTGAGACACCACAATAACAGTATTCTTCTCAGCATGGACTGACATGTTGAAGTCTGGAAATACCCATGTTCTGGATACAAGCGTGACAGATCCTTGTCAAGCATCTTCTCTATTTCTGCATTCCGAAAAAATCGTCCCCACATGCTGTCTGCATGGAGAAACAGACAAGAACTTATTATGATGCCTAGAGGCTAGAATTATATGGTCACGTATGCTAGTAAAGTTTATCATCACTTTGGCTTAATCAATATGCTCTTACAGGGTTGCTTAACCATTCGAACAGCTACTAAATTTTTCTTTAATTTTAAGGAAAACATCACACAAATGGGCATAGAAGTTCAATTCCACTCAATTGATAGATAAACATACAAGAAAAACTCTTTACTGTGCATACTAACATACCAGGATTTTGTGACAGAGGATTGTCCATTACAATTTCGGGAGACTTGCTTCCAATCATTGAAAGATGAGGATCTACCAAAAATCGACGCCTTAAGCTAGCATATCTACATACAAAAAATTACATATTGGTTAAAAAGGCCATTGAATATAATGCAAAATTGCAAAGCACAAGTGTCAAAATTGCAAAATTTCAAAAGATAAGAACTCTGAAAGATAATATTATCCTTGTTAGAAGCAACAGTGTCATGAACCTGTAAGCAAACATTAGAATTATAGGCATTGAAACCCTGTACGAAAAGCATATTCATCAAGGATAAATAAGAGAATGAAAGCAAAAAAACAAATTTCAACTTAACAAGTGCTGTAATACAGTAGACATATCCAAAAAGTCATAAAAATATGAAAATTTTATATAATATCATGCTAATAATTGTGAGAGAAAGAACTAGGGTGAAATGAATATTAGATTGGCAAGTATAAGAGTAACGTATATATAGTATGAGTAAGGAATCCCTAATATAATCAAAAATCCATTTATCCATATACCTAGCCACTCATGTAGTATTCTCACACTCTCCTTCAAGATAGTACATCTATATTTATTATGTCCAGCTTGTTACATAACATTTCAAAAGTTTCAGTACTCTAATCTTTAGTAAAGATATCTGTAAGTTGGTCTAAAGACTAAGTATACAAAGTAGTAATCAAACACTTCATCACCATATTGTGAATGTAGTAGTAGCAACCTTAATATGCTTGGTGCACTTATGGACTAAGATTGTTGGTTATGAAGATAATAGCTTGATTGTCATAATTTATACACCTAGTAACTTAAATAACAAAATCAGGTTCATAAAGGAGTGATTTGAGCTACATCATTTCACAAGCATACTAGGAAATAGACTGAGTACTCCACTTCTACAATAGATTTTGAAATGATGTTCTGCTTCTTACTTCACCAGGTAACAAAATTTCCACCAACATAAGTTTAGAATTTAGAAGTTGACTTCCTATCACCTTTGTTACTTATATAACCAAAATCAAAATGCCTTAACCCTATACAAGATCTCTACCATGTGCATTCTTAACATAAGCAAGAACATGGACTCCCCATTAATGAAATTTTCTTGACTCATGCATGCATGGCTAAGAAGACCAACCACACATACTATGTCCAGTCTTGTAATGGTCAAGTAGATTAACTTTCCAATTAACTTCCTATACTACCTTAGATCCACCAAAAGCTCTAATAAACTATTTCAACAAGGAAAATTGGGATCTATTGGAGTGCTCTCAAACTTACATTGTAAGAAATCTATCTCTTATAGTAGGTCAAGTATACATTTCCTCTACATTAAAGCAATCCCTCCCTTTAAATACACAAACTCAATCCCCAAAAAGTACTCTTTAAGTGTCAGCAACAACTATAGAATCATTACTCATCAACAAAATATTATCAACATACATTGTCAAAATTACATAGTCACTATCTATCCTCTTATAAAAGATAGAATGGTCCACTGCACATTAGCAAAAACCTCTATCACAATATTGCTGAATTTTCAAACTACACTCATGGACTTTGCTTGAGCTTATAGATTGTCCTCTTCAACTTACACACTAAGTTCTCTCTTTAAGCAGCATATGTCAAAGGCTACTTCATAAACACCTTCTCATTTTGATCTTCATATAGAAAAGCATCTTCACATCAAGTTGAATTAGCTCTCATGATTGATTGAATGCCATGGAATATAGCATATGAATGGAATTGAAACAAACTACTAGAGAGAGCATCTCTACATGATCAAAATCATGCCTAAGTGAATCCTCAAGCCACCAAATGAGCTTTCTAGTGATCCACTGATCCATCCAATCTATACTTCAGAGTGTGCACCCATTTGCAAGTAACTATGCTCACTTCTGTAGGACAGGTCACTATATCCCATGAACCACGTCATCTCAACACTTTCATTTTTTCATCCATCCTTGCTTTCCAATATGGTAGCTAAAGTGCCGTCTAATAATTTCTAAGTATAGACTAAAAAGAAATAAATAGGAAAAAACCACAACATATGGGATAAAGTTTATCATAGAACACAAAAGAAGAAGAAGATGAGTAGTACAAAATCTTTTACCCTTTTGCAATACAACTAGGATATCAAGTTGTGATGTAGTGGAAGCTAATGTCAAAACCTACATCCATTGTTGAGGTTCGTTGTACCAAAGGGAGAAGTGATTCCCATTATTGTCAATCCTACACCTATAATGGATGGTGAGTTTGTCCACTACCTTACAACCACCATCAGTAGGCACAATAATTGGTAAGATTTGTAGATGGTACCTCACTAGACTCAATGTAAGATTGTAATTCAAAAAGAAATAACATTAGTAGATATATACTATATCTCTTGCTAAGAGGGGATAAAAACAGTGATATACCTCTTCCGTACACAAGAATACCTAACAAAAACACAATTAATCTAAGGGATAACTTGTCTAAACTGAGAATGAGATCCTGAACAAAAGCAACACAACTAAATACCTTAAAAGGTCAAGAAAACAACTCCAATTTGGGATAAAGCTAATGAAGAGGTATCTCACCTCCTAAGAGGGCAAAAGGCATCCTATTAATAAGATATGAGATGGTAATGACTGCATTAAATCAAAAATGTTTGGGCACCTTCATTTGCAACATCATAGTATGGGTAACACAACTCTCATTTCTGATTTCCCAACACAACATGACAGGTAATCAGAAACTGCAAGTTCATCCCAATAATGCCTTATGGTCACCACGTCTGGGGTCAAGGGTAGATAGATCTCCAACTCCTCTAATATTTTGCATAATGTGGTAAAATACTCCAGTATGGAACAATCTCCCATGGCAATGTGAAGATCTACCCGTATATCTCAAATAACTTAAAGATATTTACTTCAAAATATCCCAAATCTTCTTGGCAGGCCATAACATCATGACCCCTCTAGCAAAACTTGGTTTTATAATATTCCCCATCCACATTATCACTATCAAGTCTTCAACATCCACTGCCCTTCACATTGGATTAAGGGTGTACAGGGTGCTTCACCTTTTGATGGTTTGTAATAATGGTCTAAAAACTCTATGAGCAAAACAAATGGCTCTTTCCATTAAGTTTTTCAAATGTCTTGCTAAAATTCTTGGTGATTGATTCTCTTGCAACCATCATAGCCTTTGGCCAAGTCTATCCAAATGAAAAAAAAAGCTTTAGTTTGACATGTAACGAAGGTAGTAGGAGGCCTCCATAGGTAGGAAACCAAGTGGAACAGAAAGAACCACCATTAGTTGTAGCAGATTAGATGAAACACAACCCAGTACATGGGTTGTTCAGACTAAAAATGAACCAGTCAAACTATTGATAGGAAGAATGGGACCATTGGATGCAACTGGTGGTAGAGGAAGGCTTTTACGGTCTTAGAGGGACTGTAGGAAGAGCATGACAGCCCTAGTGACAACCCACTTCCTGTGTTGTCAATGGAAGTCAGAGGGTTTTCCTTCCCTTAACCAAAGGCATTGACAACTTGGAGAGGGCTGGCAATAGAAATTGAGGCCTAGGAGAGTAGCTCAATGGTGTTTTAGGGGTAACAGAGGTCGGCTAGTGGTGGAGGTGGGGAAAAGTGGATGATTGTCTAAGCTCTAGTACCATGAGAGAACGAATTAGTGTGAAAATGAAGATTAGATTAACAAGTAATGAGAGTACAAATATATATAGCATGAGTAAGGAATCTTGAATGTAATTGGATATCTATTTACCCATATAACTAACTACTCATTTAATACTCTCGCAATAACATTTCTAGAACTTCTACAAGCATGAGCATAAATATTTGTGTGCCCAATTTGTCATGAAGTAATTCAAAAACTCCACTTTAACATTTGGTAAATCTATCAGTTGCTTTTAATGCTAGGAATGATGAATAAATGAAAGTTCTCTAATTACCATGTCACAGAGTTTAACTTAATATAATTGATGCACATAAAAAATCAGAACTTAATAACAAAAATAGCAACTTGATATCACAATAGATGATCACTAGAATATCCATAAAAAAATAAAAGTCAATCAACAAAGATCCGAGTCACATCATTTCACATTTATTATGTCATGGTATGATACTCTACTTCAATGACAATATGTGAAATACTTAGGCATAGATTTCCTATCTCATTTATTTCTTATACATTCTAAACTTGATTAAGATTCAACCTGCAAATGACCATTCATCCTGCAGACAAGTTTCTTACTAGGTACATCTTTGAGTACCAAAGATTCCTTGTTAATAGACCATCTCAGGCTCTTACATGAACTAATGAGAAACCTTACTTCATATTCCATCTTTTAAGCTAGTATGGTTAAATTCTTCAAACTATACCATGAACCATGTTTAAGGACATAGTCTATAAATAGTATTCTAGAGAAAACAGACATGATCATCCATCTCTTGGTCATTACTGGAATGCTTAACCTTTCTTAGAGTATTAAGAACATCAAGGTTTGAAATGGGTGATTCACCAATGTAAAGGATGACTTAACCTAAGAAGACAAAGGTAGCCACTGGCAATCACAGTATATTAGCAAACAACACATAACCTAAGGAGCCAAAGGTAGCCACTAATAATAATGATATATTTGCAAACAATAAGCCAAATTTTATTTCACAACAAGGGTATCATTCACTATGATAGACTTGTTAACTAGGTTTGAAAGAACACTTTTAAAGGGTAGATCATTGGAATCAATAGGATTGGGACATAAACCTTAAGATATAAGAAATCCATATCAAAAACAAGCCTCTTAAAAGGTATCTTACAACCTAGAGGTGCCAAGAGCTTTCAATTTACGTGATATGAAGCAATAAAAATGGCATCACAATCATGTGAGTGGTGCTCAAAAAATATCTATAACTGCATTCCATCACATAATTTTACTTAAAATGTATGAGGACACGTGACTTGATGTTGAATACCCAATGAAACACAATAGTTGTTAAGATCAATTTGAGCAAAATCCAATGCATGATCACTTTACAAAGAATTTTTTGACATCCAAAACATTAACTTTATATATAAGAAGATAAATCCAAGATAAACAAGATTAATCATCAGCAAATATAATATAATAAGTGTAACTTGACACCAACTAAACACAAACTAACTCCCAAATATCACAAGGTACTAACTCAGAAAGACTTTGTTTGGTAACAAGAGATGGATGCTTAGGCAGGTATATGCAGCATAGGAATGCTTGATTAAAATAACTCACAATCAAGTGATGTGACAGATATCTAACAAAAGGACTACTGAAACTTATGATGAGACAAATGATCAAGATGATAATGCCAAAAAAGAAAGTGATTGGTGTGGAAGCAAAAGAAATCAATCACTAAGGCATCTCATTATGAATAAGTAGGTATACACCATGTCCACCTTTACAATCCAAACATCCTCATCATTTGTAAATATTGAAAAGTACAATAACAACCCTTCTCGATAACAATAAAACAATTATTACACAATTAAGTAGGAAAAGAAGTAACATGTACCTAGCATACGTAAAGGCACAGTAAAGTCTATGGTCCTAAAATTGTCCTTAGAAACAAACAAAACACTTGTACTTTAATAGGTAGAACAAGGAGCAATGATACAAGATGGAGTTTCCAACAATTGAAGAAAACTTTCATCATTTAAGAAATAGTCACTATCCATGAGGCATGATTAGTAGATGTTAGGGTAGAATACTAAGTCTATGTTGACATTAAATATTTTTGAAAAAAATAATAATAATAAATTTTTAAAAAATACAAAACAAGAAAAGAAAAAGGGCTTTAAGAAAGGGAGTAGGCAATGGTCAACCAATTTCACAAAATGGTTAACCGATTCACCCATCCACTGCTTTATTCGCTACACAAAGCCATCTTCTCCATGTTCACCTATTGATGATACTTCCTATGTTTGCTCCTACATCACAACCACCCCACAATCTTTAGATTGTCAACGTCGTCAATGCCATCGTGGTCCACAATGTATGATCACTCATCACCACTTGCACATTGAAGCTGCCTGATGTAAAAAGCTCTAATCAATGCTCATGCGACCACACCATAACCAATCTCTCCTTCTCAACCAGAAACATCCTTCAATCAACACACTTGCAAACACACCCCAAATCCTTTAGCAAACCTCAATCTGAAATCACACAATGCACATATTTCTCGATCAGTTGATCTCTCAGCATTTTGCAGACAGGCAAGCAAAATCCAACAACCAAAGCATCCCTTGATGTTGCAAAGGTGGGTTCTGTACATCTTCAATTCATGGTTCTTTCCTCCTTTGCAACCCGACTAATACCTTATGATGTTTTTCAGTGGGGCTCTGTCGATCGAAGAGGTACCATTTGCCCATTAGGGCCAACAAGCTAAAAGATACTTCAGTCTGATCAATACCCCATACTTTCAATAGGGTTCTACCAATTTGGATAGCTTCCTCTGCTTGTTTGTGGCAAACAACCAAAAAAAATCCCTGCACTTATACCCTGTGCTTTTTAGCAAGGCTCTACCAACATGGGATTGTTCCTCTGTTCGCTTGTGGCAAAGGATTGAAAGCCCCATCTCAGTATTCTTCACTTTTCAACAAAACTTTGTCAATTTGGGTATAGCCAATCAATGAATGTCATCCACCAAGGCATGGTTCTACTGACATGTGTAGCATCACCCATCTATGCTGAAGCAATACCCCCCATCATGAAAGCTTGTTGGATGCTCAACTGAATAGCTACAGTGATGCTTAAGCTTGACATACAAACAGGCGAGTGTGCACATAAGCTTTGGTCACAAAAAAAGTCATCGAATTCTGATGATCAATGTTGGAGAAGGCAACTGGAGCTTTATTGATGTTGGCAGAAGAGGCAGATGGTCAATCAACAAGGAAGATGAATGGTCAAATAAAAATAATAATAATAATGAATGAATGAAAAACTGAAGGAAGATGATAAAAATGATAATACAATTAAGTATCCAACATGAAAACTAAACGTTTTAGATATAAGTATATAAGATGATTTAAAAAATTTAAATTAAAATATCTTAAATATAAAATATAAATATCTAACAATAAATAAATAAATAACAAATATTTTAGATATAAATATAAAAATTAGAAAGTTAATATATATATATATATATATATATATATTAGATATAAGAATATAAATATCTAAAATAAAATTAAAACATTTTAGATATAAGATATAAATATCTAAAATGAAATTAAAATATGAGCTTTTAAGATAAAATTAAAATATTTTAGATACAAAATATAAATTAAAACATTTTAGATGTAAAATATAAATATCTAAAATGAAATAAAAATATAACTCTCTAGAATTAAATTAAAACATTTTAGATACAAAATATAGATATTTAAAATAAAAGTGAATATTTTAGATCTAAAATATAAATATCTAAAATAAAATAAAACAATTCTAGATATAAAATATAAATATCTAAAATAAAATTAAAACATTTTAGATATAAATTATAGATATTTAAAAATGAAATTACAACATTTTAGATATAAGATATAAATATCTAAAATAAAGTTAAAATATTTTAGATATAAGAATACAAATATGTAAAATAAAAAAAATTAAACATTTTAGATATGAATATCTAAAATGAAATATAAATATCTAAGATAAAATATTAAATAGTTTAGATATAAATATCTCAAATAAAAATATTTTAGATATGAAATATAAATATCTAAAACGAAATTACAATATTTTAGATATAAATATAATATCTAAATATCTAAAATGAAATTAAAAACATTTTAGATATAAAACATAAATATCTAAAATAAAATAAAATAAATTTAGATATAAGAATATAAATATATAAAATAAAAAAAAAGCATTTTAGACATAAAATATAGGTGTCTAAAATCAAATTAAAAAATTTTAGATATCAAAGATAAAATTAAATATTTTAGATATAAATATAAATATAAATATCTAAAATAAAATAAAAATATTTTACATAAAGAAATATAAATACCTAAAATAGTAATAAATAAAAACTTTGGATATCACATAAAGGTGAAGATCAACATCTTAGATATGAAATATAAAATATCTAAAATAAAATTATAATATTTTAGATATCAAATATAAATATCTAAAATAAAATGAAACATTTTAGATACAAAATATAAGTATCTAAAATGAGATTATAATGTTTTTGATATTAAATATAAATATTTAAAATAGAATTGAACATTTGAGATATGAAATCTAAATATTTAAAATAGAAATTAAAATATCTTAGATATAAAATATAAACATCTAAAACGAAATTAAGATATTTTAGATATAAGTATCTAAAATAAAATTAAACATTTTAGGTATGATGCATAAATATCTAAAATGCAATTAAATATTTTAGATATCAAAAATAAATATCTAAAATAGAAATTAAATACCTTAGATATAATATATAAATATCTAAAATAAAAATCAAATACTTTGGGTACCATATAAGATATCCAAAGGAAGATAAAATATTTTACACATAAAATGTAAATGTCTAAAATAAGAAGTCATGTATTTTAGATATAACGTATAAATATCTAAGATAAGAAAAAACAAAGTGCTTTGGGATATGATATACAAATATCTCAAGTGAAACTAAAAATGTTTCAGATATGAAATATAAGCATCTAAAATTCAAGAATATTTCGAGTATAAAATATAGATATCCAAGATAAAAATTTTAAATATAAATATCTAAAATTAAAATTAAAGTATATTTGATATAAAGTATAAATATCCAAGATAAAATCATAATACTTTGGATTTAAAATGTAAATATCCGAAGTAAAATTTAAGTATTTTGGGTATAAATCATATCCGTTCTCAAAATACGTTTATAATATTAATTATTCCTCCATAGGAGTATAAACTATACAAGATCATAAATACACCTAGATATGAGTTTAAACTATCTAAAAGTATATTTCAACATGAAAAATATATAACACTAAGATATAAAGGGGAAAATATAACACACCCTCATGCATAGATAAAATTACTGAAATGTCCCTACCTATGCAAAATTATAAAATAAAATAACATAAAATACTCCTAGACAAGAGTCTAAACTGTCTAAAAATATACATTTTAACATAAATATAAAAATTTCAAAATATAGAGAATATATATGTATATATATAAATATCCACGCATATAGGAAATATTATAAAAAATACTATTGCTTATGTCCAAAATATTAAATACTCCTAGATAAGAGTATAAACTATCTGAAATATGAAAATACTCCTAGATATGAGTCTAAACTATCTAAAGATATATTTTAATATAAAATATACAAATGTCAAAATATTTAGGGTAAAATATAAAACACCTTTATGCATAGGAAAAATTACTAAAATACTCCTACCTTTTGCTAAGTAGCAAAATGCTCTTAGATATGAACTTAAACTGTCTAAAAGACATATCTTAACATAAAAACAAATACAAATGTCAAGACATTTAAAAAAGGAGGTAAGCCAATCAGGCAACAGCCAAGGTCGCCTAGGCTCCTAGGCAGCCTTATTTATTTATTTATTCTGGATTATTTATATATGTACATTATTATTACTCTCTGTCTCTCTACAGATAAATATATATATATATATATATATATATTATATTTCTGTTATTTTATGTATAGAATATATATACAAATTATATTTTCAAATGGAAGGCAACAATGGAAGAGGAAGAACCAATAGCTAGAGATGGTGTCGATGTGAAAGTGGGTTGGGGATAACTTTCCTCTCTTTTTTATAGATCTAAACTACAAGATCTAGTCTCATGTGAAATCTGAGAAATAAAATGAAAAATTATTTTTTTATAGGTGAAGATTACATATTTATAAATGGAGGTGAAGTCCTAATATATGACTTGCATTATTTATACATGACCCATCCGCATAACAACACCATGCTAATAACTGTGAACAGCTCCCTCCTAGATTCGAAAGTAGGAGATGATAACCACTAATCCATCTCTCTCAAAAAAAACCACTAATCCATCGCTTGCAAAAAAAGAACACCTCCAACAAAGAGAAAATTTGAACAAAGTTACGTATCGAACAGGCAAAGTGGAGAGTTAGCAGCTCCTCCCGTTGTTAGACAAAATAGAACATTAAACCGCTGGACATCTATTTAGAAGAGAACAAAGGGAAAGGAAAAGGAAAAATTCTTACTTTCGGCGTGAATCAGCAGCGACCCGTCTGAAATCATCAATTGAAGAATTTGGGGAAGATGGAAGAATCCCCAGGTAGACACGCCATTTAACTCCTATTAAATTCGATACATCCAAGGCCATGATGGAATTGCATTGATGACAAGCTTCTGCTGCTGACGACGATGATCTGTGCAATGGCATCTCCTTCGCAGCCGTCATCATCATTGCGAACAAGATGGAGTAGGAGGAGGAGGAGGAGGACTGGTAGACAGATATCTGAAAAGAAGGAACGGGGCTGAGTGTAGTGGATCAGAAGGTGGGTATTCTACGGAAAAAAGGATTTTGTTCGGGAAAAAGTCGAGAACCTTTTTGTTTTTGAGGCAAGCAGAAGGAAGAAAGAGATGCAAGTTGCAATGTGAAAGAAGTGATTATTTTGAAGAAGAAGAAGAAGAAGTAGAAGAAGAAGAAGAAAAAGAAAAAGGAACTGTGTTGGGTGTTGTCCCAAATGGTGGAATATGAATGTAACAGAAAGGAAAATGCTTCATGAGGAATAGTAGGAGGTCCAAACTCAACTGGGTCTGAGATGGTTGGAACGGGAGATGCCGAAATGGGCTCCTGTTGTTCCCTTTGCCCTCGTCTTGGCAGAAGCAGAACCGAAAACGCCACACCTTGTTCTTTCTTCCGTCCCGCTCCCCCCCTTTCTCCGTTATATCCCTCCCCCCCCCCCCCCCCCCCCCCCCCAACCTTTTCTCCTCCAAGATCGTTTTTTTCTGAAAAATTTCCGTAGCCGAGGAAGAGGAGAATACAAAATTCGTCCTTCCTGCGTAGAAGAAACACAACACTGAATTGGGTCGGTCAACAGTCAGCTGTCCTCGTCCCCATCCCCCTAATTATACGTAACTTATTTATTTATATATTCCGTAATTTTTGCAGAAATAAACACTGATACCTCGGATCTAAGTAGATGCTTTTGGAATATGACTATGTCATCAAAAAAAAAAAAAAAAAAAACCAATTATTTATTTCTAATTACAAATTTTATATTGCATGCATTTAAATAAACACAGTATTCAAGTACAGCAACTACAAGTATTGCTTTTCCTTTTCTATTTGAATAAAAGCACCTACCTACGTTCATGATTTTTCAGACCTGATAATTGCACCACCGAGATTAAGACAGGAAAATAGGACCGACACTCGTGAATTTTCCAAACCTTGTGATTTGGTTTCTCATGTTTTCCTTCTATCTCCATGTGCACAAACCACCAACCACCCCTCTCAAAAAAAAAAAAAAAAAAAAAAAAAAAAAGAAAAGAAAAGGAATACCCAACAACTTGCTGCAATGATCAAGTCCAGGCTTAAAAATACTTTAGAATTTGTATGATAACGTCGTGAGGTATATTTCTAATGGCATACCGTCGTTCGTCTCACCGAAGATGTGAAGACGTCCACATATTTTTGGTATGGGTTTGAATATTCTGTCAAATGATCATCATATATATGCCTTGTCTAAATCAGTAGGTTGGTTGGCCTTTTGTCTCCACACTCTTGAATCCACTCCTTATTTTGTCTCTCTCGAGATCATGTCAATGCCTTGCTCTCGATTCATCGCTGAGTGATGGCTTCCTCGGTGGCTCTAGGCAGTCAAGGAGAAAGGAAAAGTTATTAGAGGCTAAAATTTAAAATTTAACATTTAAGGTTTATCAAATAGTAGATAATAAAAGTATAATTTATCAACATGTAGAAAGAGGTTCTTGTGAACGATGTTATTTATGATTATATTATTTCACATGTTGCATCTATCTTTTATGAAATTTTAATGTATATTATAATGTGTATTATAATAATAATATTTTTTCTAATTTATTATTTAATCTTAAAAATATTAACTTCATTTTATTTCTTGTCATTTCTTTTAGTACACAAATGCTAAGTATAATTTCCTATCATTTACACCTATCTCTCGTTATTTCATCAGAAAAAAATATTAAATCTCAATCCTTGCATTTTTCACTCCTAGTATTATCAACTCAAAAGAGTTAAATAAAATGCCAAAATTAATGAATCATAAATATATTCTCTCTTCCTTGGTTTTTAACATTAGTGGACACTAGAATTATAAAATAAATGGGTGTTGCCAACGTTCTTTAATTCAGTAGGTATTGTTCAAAGAAAATCAACCTTCTCATCCTTTTCTAAAGAAAACCCTAGTTGAAAAGGGGAGGTTAGACACATTTAGATGCTTGGTGCCTTCAAATTAAGGAAAAAACCCTATCTTTTGTGCTTCCACCCCAACAATGGAATGGAAGGTTGAGTTATTTGATATGAGGCAAACTCTCTCCTCAATTAGACCAATCTTTTAACAAGTGTTCTTCTAGAACTACAATAAGTAGAATCAAAGTCAATACAATTTGAACTAGACCATGGTAAAAAATGTTGTCCAAAACTTAGAGTTAGAGTGGGCCACCATCAAAAAGGAAAATTTATAATAGACCAAGAATACTCAAAAGACTAGAGTAAGCCACCAACAAAGATGTCAATTTTAAAAGTGTAGTGGAGTATTATAGATTATAAAATAATAGTCCTACATCAATAGTTGAAACACCAATATAGGCCTAACATAAGGTGAACCCTTCCACCTACCAAGCCAATCTTTTGGAATAAATTCTCCTACAATACATAGTGACCCCTCTTCTTCCATGGACTGTGATGATAGAGGCAAAGGAGATCTCTACCTTGTTGAAAAGGAGGAGAATGACAACATTGCACATGATGCATTGATTAAAAAATAAAATAATAATAGTTATCTTTAATTGCAAATATTTAAATTCATATGTAATTAAATAAAAACTTAATGATTTTATGCACCTAATTGGAATTGTGTGTGTATCCCCATTCGTGTCAACTCATGTCATACCTTATTAAGAGAGGCAAGGTGTAAGGTGGTAGCCTAGACACACCTATGCTTCATAACTCATTCACATCATACTAATTAATGGTATGATTTGATCCTATTAGGACATATTGACTTGTACTTTTCGATATATCAAATTATAAAATTAATTTATTAAATTTAAAATTTTTATAATCAAGATAGTATACTATTTATATAAACGATATACTAAAAATCAGACAAAGTTTTTCTATTAAAATTCAGTATACCAAATTTTCTATCGATATGTCAAATTTAGGAAACTTTGAATTTTGTGTTAAACCTTTGACATCAATGATATGTGGAAAATATAGATAGTTAATTTTTTTTATCCTAATTTTAGCATATCAAAATTTGTATCAATATGTTAAATTTATTTAGCAAAGCTATAGAATATATAACATTTCAATCAATTATCATTCTATTATTATATTTCTAATTTTCTAAATTTCAAAGGCTCTTTTGTTTTATTGATAAGATCACAAAAAATCATCATACATCATAAGAAATCTACATTTTTAAAACATTAAATAATAAAGACAAAAATTACATTTCAATCGAAATTACATTAAATTACATGTTCATAGCTTCTTGAAAAAATCTTCTTTAATCATTATATTATTATTTTGTACGATGTTGATTAAGTTTTAAATCATTGACATGCATTAGAGTCTTTAGAATATCAGTTTTTAAACTAAACCAATCTTTTTTCATATAATATGTTTTTATTAATGGTAAAAATGTATTCACAAACTATGAAAAAAATTAAAATTGTTAATAAATTTCTAGTTATTAAAGTTAAAATGGAAAATTTTTCTACCATTTTATTATATCAAACTTATTTAATTCCTATCTAAACACCACAAATGAAGATGAAAAATAATCTTCTTTGTCTTCTGATAGTTTCTAAAACGCCATCATTGATAATAATAATGACATAAAAGATGAAATTTTTGTTGTTTATGTTTCATACTTTGTAACATATACATCAAATATTCTATTAAAATAATCATTTATTATTTGAGGAATCAAATTTGTTAAAATCAATTGACATCACTAAGGAGAGAGTAAATAATTAACTAATTATATGTAAACTTTAATTAATAAATGCAATATAGAAATAAAATAAGTGTAAATTAAAGTATAAATAATAGGAACATACAAAATTTATAATGGTTCACTTGACAACCTAATAAATCTACACCTACTCATTCTCTACACTTGAGCATTCTACTAAATAATGTTATTTTGAGCCTACAAAAGAAATTAATTAAATCTCAAAGCTTCTCTCATGCATTCAAATCTAAGTCATGTTAATACCACTTTGGCTTCACCCAATAGTAACTCAACATGACCTGAAAATTCATGACATGACTGGTTCAATTTATTTGACATACCTAGATTACCCCCCTATATGTAGACCAATAATACCCAAAGCGTAGAGTAGGCCACCAAGAAGGATGTCAATTTTGAAAGCATCGTGGAATGTTATGGATTGTAAAACAATAGTTAAAAACACCAACAGAGTCTTGACTTGACATAAGGTGAACTCTTTCACATATTAAATCAATTTTTTAGGATAGATTCTTCTAACACCATAACCTACTTCCATGGACCAATGATAGAGGTAATGGCTACTTGAATCCAAAAAAATTATTTCATCGTCTGTGGCATGCCTTATAATAATTGGGTAGGTTTGTCTGTACCTTTGTTAGAAAGGAGGAGAATGACAACAACATTGAACATGTTGAATTGATTATAAATAAAAAAATGGTTATCTTTAGTTGTAAATATTTAAATTCATATGTAATTAAATAAAAACCTAATGATTTCATGCACCTGATTGGAATTGCGTTTGACCCAAGAGAGGCACGTGTAAGGTGCATGGTAGCCTAAGCATGCCCATTGTTCATAACTCGTTCATGTCATACTAATTAATGGTATAATTTTATAATCGTATTGGGACACATCGAACTGTATACCTTTGGACATATCAAATCATAAAATTAATATACTATTAAATTTGAAAAATTTAAGAATCTACTACTATCAAAGTAGCGTGCTATTTATATAAACGATATGCTGAAAACTAGATAATAAAAAAATTTCTATTAAAATTTCAGTATATCAAACTTCAAATTTAGAAAACATTGAACTTTTGTGTTATATTGTTTACATCAATGACATGCGGAAAATTCAATAATTCCTTTTTTTTTTATCGTAATTTTGGCATATCGAATTTCGTATCAATATGCTAAATTTATTTAGTGGAGCCATAGAATACATAGCATTTCAATCAATTATCATCTGTTTACACACTTTAATAAATTCATTTATTCTTTTAAGTGCTTATTCCTTTCGGATCTCTCTCAAACTACTTTTGACAAGGATTCATTAATTACTACGAAGAACCCTATAAATAGTTATTATACATAATAAAAAAGAAAAATATTTAACACACTTACGAGGGGAGCGGTTCTAGCTTATAACCATGCTCACAATTATGTTTATAAAGGTATTCGTAAAGGGAGTGCTGGGACAAAAATATTATAAATAGGATCTTTCTCGTTAATAAAGAACAATGTGGAAATCAAATAAACTATAAGCAAAAATACAGCACCAAAATTTATATGAAAAACCTTATGATCAAATGGTTCACTCTTAAATATTTCACTATAAACAAATAATGAGTATAAAAGAAATCTTCTCTGGTATTTAACTAGAGGAATCTTACATTCACTGTTGTAAACAATAGATGGTATAAGGAATAACACAAAAGATAGACAAATGGATTTTAACCCCAAACCAACTATGTATGTTTTAGATAAATCTACCATCACTACACTATTATAAAAATCACAAAACTTAGCTGATGATCACAAAGCTTCACGAGTCCCTAATCTTTCAACAAAATTTTAACTCAAATGAACTTCGTTTCGCCCCTCAAATTAACCTTCAACCAAGAGTTCATGCTATCAAATTACAATGATGATTTCTCTCTAAAACCTTCTTTAAATTTAAATCTTCACTACTTTGGTCATTAATCCAATTATCTAACCTGAAGAGTATGAAATTATGACCTCACCTTTGAAATTTTAGCTCAATTCGACCTCAAATACCCTTTTAATCGGCCTTGTAATCAAGGTGGTGGTGTAGTGAAAGAAAATGAGAAAAGCCTATCTACTATTTCTCTCTTGAGAATAATGTCTTCTTCTTCTTTTTCTTCCACAAACCCTAATAGCATTTAATGAAAAAATTATGCCAAAGTCTTAGCAAACTAAATATAATCCAAAACAATCATCTTGTAGTTTTCCTAGTTGATCGAACTACTTGTTCGATATAGCTAAAATCAAATGTTTGATGGAATCAAACCAAACATTTGGTGGATTAGACTAGACATTTGGTGAAACTAAATTGGATGTCTAGTGAAATCAAACTAGATGTCTAATGAATCTTCCTCTACGAGGAAGGAAAAATCCAACAAACTCCCCCTCTCAACTACATGAAAGAGTCCACTAATCTTACAATCTAACTACAAACATTTAATTGGTCCCTTATCACTACTTTAGTTAACATGTTAGTCTCATTGTCATTAGTTTACACCTTATAAAATTCAAGTTTTCTTGAGTTTATTATGTCTCAAATCTAATGGTATCAAACATTGATATACTTTGACTTAGAATAGAAACTCAAATTCTTACTCAAGTGGATTACACTTTAACTAACACCAAATAGTACAAATTTATCTTATACAATCTCAAGCTCTCCAAATATTCTCTTTAGTTAAATCATTTCCTTACAAGCTTCTATAGCTGTAATAAATTCAACCTCTATTATAGACAATACAATACACTTCTACAATCTTCATTACCATGAAATAGCTCCCCCCCCTACAATGGTAAATAAATACCATGAAATGAACTTCTTGTCTTCTACATCTCTTGTCATATTGGAGTTTGTATAACTAACCAAAACTAATTCACCACTACTAAAATAAATCTTCAACCTTAAAGTACCTTAGAGGTATCTCATGATCCACTTTATTATTTCATAATGCTATTCTCCAAGATTTAAAATAAATTTGCTCACTACACTAACTATATGAACAATATCAAGTCTAGTGCATATCATATAATACATTAAACTTCTAATAGCTAAGATATATAGAACATTTTCCATTTCCCTTTTCTTTTCATTTGTAAAAGAATTTTACTTTTTACTTAATCTAAAATAAGTTGTAAGAGGAGAACAAACTTGCTTTGCATTGTCTATGTAAAACTTTTGAAGTGCTTTTTCAATGTACGTCTCCTATGACAAGAATAACCTATTGGAACTCTTATCTCTTTCAATTTCAATGTCAAAAATCTTTTTTTGCAAGTTCCAAGTATTTCATGGTAAAAGACTCATTTAACACCTTCTTCAACCCTACAATTTTAGATATATTCTTATCAATAATCAAAATATTATTAATATAGAGCAACAAATAATAAAATCATCCAAGAGGAATCTCTTAATTAATATGCAATAATCTATGCTACACTCTTTATAATCTTGCTTCCTCGTAATAGTGTTAAATCACAAATAACATTGTCTTGGTGTTTGTTTTAGGTTATAATTTTATTTTTTTAATTTATACACTAAGTCTTCCTTACCTTTCTCAATAAATTTTCTAGATGCTCTATTTATATCTCTTCCTCCTAATTTCTATGAAGGAAGATAGTCTTCACATTCATCTACTCAACTTCTAAGTTAAAACTTATTACTAAACCAAGAACTATTTGAATAGAAGTTATCTTTACTATTGAAGAGAATGTCTCATTGAAGTCAATTCCTTTCTTTTGAGTGAATCCTTTCACAACTAATCTAAGCTTGTACTTTGGATGTGTCATGTGCTCATTTTGTTTGATTTTGTAGACTCACTTATTCTTGAGTATTTTTTTTAACCTTGTACTTTGGATGTGTCATGTGCTCATTTTGTTTGATTTTGTAAACTCACTTATTCTTGAGTATTTTTTTGTCTTCAAGTAACATCACCAACTCATATGTATAATTCTCTTATAAGGAACTCATCTCATCTTATATGACTTCCATTCACTCTTCTTTGTATTCATTATCTACTTCATTTGCATGGTACTCTAGTTCTACACTATCAAAGAGTAACACCATAAACTCATTTGATGAGTATCTAATAGAGGGTTTTCTATCTCTAACTGATTTTCTAAGTAGAACAACTAATGGAACTTTTTGCACAAGTTCTTAGGGGTTAGATACCTAGTCATGACCATTTGTATCAATATCAATTTGATCTTAGGGGCATCCTATCCACTTGTGCATGCATCTTCATTACCTTCAAGTTCAGCCTATTATTGAGTTAGAACTATAGAAATTAGGTCTAAATCAATCAAGCATTTTTGTTGTTGAGTTACTTTAACTTGTACTTTGTTAATGTCTTCAATTGTTTGATCTTCCACAAACACAACATCATGGCTTCTGACAATCTTCTTAGGTACTAGATCATATAACTTGTAATTAAAATCATTCAGCTTATAGCTAAAGAAAATACACTATTGTGTCTTTACATCAAGCTTAGTTCTTTCATCTTGAGTAATATAAAGACTTTGTATCCAAATACTTTCAAGTGATTATAGGAGACATCCTTATCATACCAAACCTTGTTTGGAACATTTCCCTTTAAATAGTAACATGGTAAAAAATTAACCAAGTATATGGTAATTATCAAAGCCTCTTCTTAATAAACCTTGGTAGCTTTGTTTGAGAAAGCAAACATTTAATCATCTCTACTAATGTTCTATTTATCCTCTCAACAATTTCATTCAATTGTGGTGTCTTTTGAAGAGTCTTTTAATACTTTATGTCTTACTCTTTATTATAAATATTAAATGGCCTACAATATTCTCCTTCATTATTTATTTGAATGTATTTTACTTTCTTGTCTATCTCTCTTTCAAATATAACTTGAAATTCTTTAAACTTCTCAAGCATTTGATCTTTAGATTTCAAAACATAAGTCTACTTTTTTCTAGAGAAATCATCAATAAAAGTGATAAAATATCTAGCTCCACCATATGTCATAACCTTCATTAGTTCATACACATCAAAGTATATCAACTCCATCTCTAGCATCTTGGAAAGAGACTAACTCTTAAAAGCAATTTGATGCTTCTTTCCAACCATACAATTTGCACAATTCTTTAAATGTGCACTCTTCATCTTTGGTAGGAGATTCTTTTTCAAAAATGTTGTCATTCCCTTCTTACTTATGTGATCAAGTCTCTTATATTATAACACACTTTAATCTTCATTCTCTAATGTATTCACAAAAGTACTAGAAAGTTTAGCATAAATATAATACAAGTGAGATAACATTTTACCTTTAACTACAATCATACTTCTCTTAATGAGCATGTATTGTCTACTTCTAAAATAACTTGAGTAGCCTTCATCATCAAATTTCTCAACTAAAATTATATTGAATCTTAAACTCTCAACATATCTGACTAATTTGAGGATTAACATGGTGTTGTTTATGATCTCTAAATGTACATCTCCCTTGCCAACTATCTTTGCTCGATCATTATTATCTATCTTCACAACTTCAAAATCACCTAGAGTGTAAAAATTAAAGAGATCTCTTTGAGATGTAACATGGATGATAATACTACTATTTGACACCTAAGTTGCCTTATCATTACAAACAATAAGTAATTCTTCAACAATAGGGGCAACTCTCCCCTCACTATCACTATCATTGTCCTAATATTGTGCCTTCTTCTTCTTCTTATTTTTCTTTTTCAACTTTTGATATAATTTATTAATGTGACTCTTCTCATGATAACAGTAACATTCAATATTTACGTACTTGCTCTTAAACTTACTTCTACCCTTTTTAGAACCTCTATTTTGACTTCTTTCTTATGATTTTGTGACTAACATTTCAGAATAAGAGGAGGAATCTTCTACAATTCTTTTAGACTCTACATTCATCACCTTGATCTTCATATAATTTCAAGTGATAATATCATCAAGCGCTAAGTTGTAGAGTGTAACCTTCAAGTTCTCCTAAGTATCTAGTAATAAACTCAAAAGTAATAAGACTTGCACCTTATCATCAAACATAATGTTCATCGAAGACAATTGATTTATGATCCCTTAGAATGTGTTCACATAATCTATCATAAGAGTGTCGTCTCAATATCTTACATGCATCAACTATTTGATTAAAAATATCTTGTTTGTGCCTTTCCTTCAAGCATATCTCTTCTAACTTTCACCACAAGGTACTTACATTTGTTTCATCACTGATGTAATTTAACACATTGTCATTAGCCTACTATTGAATGAAGTTGTATACTTGATGATGAAGTATTCTCCTTATCCTTAAATTTGTCCTCAAGCTTTTATTTGTTGAAAATAAGTTGTTAGGAATTTTGTTTTGATGATGAATGCATTATTAAAGTTTATAAATAAGTCTAAATAATATTTTCTAAGTATAATAGTTACGTAATATATTTTCTAAGTATAATAGTCACGTAATTAAATATTGACAAGTTATCGGAAAGTTTCATTTAGATTTTCAGATAGTTAAACTTTTAGATAGATAATGTTTTGATTTAGTCAAAAAGTTATGTTAAAAACTCGTATAGTTAAGTTATCTGCACATGTGTTTTTAATGTTTTAAGTTTTCACATGTTTGCCATGTGCATTCGATAATGAAAATCAAAGAGTTAGATAACTGTTCGAGTTTTTATACACATAGATAAATAACTATTCAAGTTTTATAAAATAACTAATGAACAAATAAGTTTTTTTTGTTCAATCACGTGTTTTGCAGGTGTAAGAACTCGAAGAGTTATTTCATTCAAACGTTGCCAAGGAGAAAACAATGGTTGACCTGATGAAAGCTTTGTCCAACATGTATGAGAAGCCATCAGCTGTTAACAAGGTATTTCTCACGTGTAGATTATTTAATCTGAAAATGCATGAAAGTGGAAATGTTACAGACTACGTTAATGAGTTAAATACTATTTTGAATCAACTACATTTAGTAGATATAGTATTTGATGATGAAATCAGGGCCTTGATTTTATTATCCTCATTACCAGAAAGTTGGTCTCCTGTCATGACTAGTGTAAGTAGTTCACTAGGTCATGAGAAGCTCAAAATGAGTGACATCCGGGATTTAATTTTGAGTGAAGACATTCACAGAAAAAGTGAATTGTTAGCTTCAACTTCTGCCCTTAGTGTTGAAAGTAGAGGGAGAAGTAAATCAAAACAATTTAAATCCAAAGGAAGGTTAAAGACTAGAGATACCAATAAAGTAAGATCAGATATCAAATGTTGGAACTGCAATCAATAGGGGCACTTCAAGTCACAGTGCAAGGCTCCCAAGAAAGACAGTAAAGGGAAGGAATCAGAAGGAGCAGGTGCAAATGTTGTCTCCTACGATTCAGATGATGCCCTAGTATGCTGTGTAGATAGTTCAATTGACTCATGAGTACTGGACTCAGGAGCTTCATTCCACACTACCTACAGGAAGGATTTGTTGCACAATTATCGTGCAACTCTTGTAAAAAAGGTGTACCTAGCTAACAACATAAGTTTGGATGTGTTGGAAATAGGAGAGGTACACATAAAAATAAAACAAGGGATATGGAAATTGCAAGAAGTCAGATATGTTCTTGATCTTGCAAAGCAATTAATTTCCATAAGTTCCCTAAATAATGATAGTTATCAGATTGAATTTGGTATAGGCAAATGGAAGGTAACCAAATGTGCAAGAATTATTGCCTTAGGATAGAGGACTAGCACCTTATATCTAACATCGAATTAAGATGACTCTATTGCAGCAGTCAGTGATACTGAAGACACTGACTTATGACATAAAAGATTAGGACACCTCAGTGAGAATGGACTGAAAGTTTTAGTGGTAGAAGGGAAAATCCCTAAGCTGAAGAATGTCAATTTAGG
The DNA here is from genome assembly GCA_036874045.1 of Cymodocea nodosa. Classification (NCBI taxonomy): domain Eukaryota; kingdom Viridiplantae; phylum Streptophyta; class Magnoliopsida; order Alismatales; family Cymodoceaceae; genus Cymodocea; species Cymodocea nodosa. The sequence continues at coordinate 17,779,528 of CM072339.1, read as the reverse complement.
GATATGTGAGGACTGCATTAAGGGAAAGCAGAAGAAAGTCAGCTTTGCTAAAACTCCTCATGATCCTATGTCACAGAAATTAGAGCTGGTTCACACGAATGTGTGGGGGCCTGCCCCTATCAGTTCTTTAGGAAGTGCTCTCTATTATGTTACCTTCATTGATGACAATACAATGAATGTATGAGTTTATTTTCTGAAACAGAAATCTGAAGTTTTCCTTAACAAAAATATATATATATTTTTTAAGGGAAGTTCACTTAAATTTCATCCTTAACTCTTGGATTGACCCATTTATGAGTGCCTTCTCAAGTAGTTCATGGATATATACAAAGAGCACATCCTCATTCTTCAAAAAAAAAACACAAACTTAAATGGTGATCAATGAATTTGTCCATGAGATCAAGATCTTACCTATTATTCTCTCCTTTCCAAAGTAACCTTGTGAATGCTCAAAACATAACTAATTAACTTATCATCTATTAAGTGAATTTGTAGACATGTAACTCCTAAAAGCTAATAGAAAAGAAGGAATCAATTGATCTCCAGCCACTAAAGGATATATAAGCAAGCCCTCTGATTACTATATATAAATATGTTCTAATGATTTTAGATTCATCTTGATCTTTTATAACAGAATAATTTTTCCTATATTTTGTTGTAGGTTATACATAAATGTGTGAGTATGCATGCATAGCTTGATTTCTCATAACAAGCAAATCATCTTGATATTCACACACACATAGACATATACATCATAAAAATAGGCATAGTAAAATATAGGAAGGAAAAAATATATGTACACTATTTTAAGCCATCTTCAATGATACACATGGTTGAATCAATATAAACAATATGTTATTAGACGTTTTGGTCATAATCATTATAGTTGAAGGAAAACCAACAATAACAAAATATGTTCAACAAATGAAGATCATTCTTTTGATACTTTCACCATAAATTCTCTCTTTGAAAGTATAGAAGAAAGGGGTCTATGTGCCAATATTTGCCATAAAAAGGTTCAAACCATAACAAATGAGAAGTAATACGACTTAGTTCTAATATCATTACTTTGATATAGTTGGCTCTTTGGGGTACTTGAATATTTTCCAATTATTCTATTAGATTTACAGTTATAACTTCTATGAACATAATACTTAAATAATCTCAACATGCTACATAAGGGAGATATTTTATAATGATTCAATTTTTTGCAATTTTTTCCATCCCTCTACATAAATAACCTAATATTAGTTCATAGTTAATAACATCTTCCCCATCAAGAGTAATAATTAGTCGAAGAACACCATGCAGATCAAAAATCCCAATCGAACTCAAAGTCCATTACTTGGACTAGCTAAGGGCAACACTTGGAGGTCAGATCAAAGAATAATGATGCTCAAAAGGATGACAACGACACTCAGAAGTTAGGTGATGCTTAGAAGACCAATGACGCTTGAAAGGATGGGGAAGAATGACACTTAGGGGGTGTTTGTGCACAATTTCTATTAGGAAAGGAAACAACATGAATTGCTAGAAATGTTGGGAAATGGAAAACTTGGGAAATGATAGGAGATGACAAGAAAGTTTAAGCATTTGTATACGTTGGGAAATAACGAGAAATGATAGGAAATTTTGATTGTGCAGAATAGAAAATGAAATGATTAGAAATGACATGAAATTTTAATGTGCTTGTGCATAATAGGAAATGATGAGAAATAAAAATTTTAATAATTTTTGAAATAGTAACTAATAGTACAACTTGAAAGTAATATTTTAAATAATATAGTATATATTAATTATATTTTAAATAATATAATATATAGTACATAATTATTTTGTTATGAATAATCTTTTCATCACAAACATACAAAGATACATATAACTAATTTCCTATGCTTGCAATGGTGAAGAAAATATCAAAAGGATAATAATGTAATATAATTATTTGAAATTAATTTATTGATTAAGTTTTTAATTAATGAATTGAAATAATTAGTCAAAATGTAATTAATTAATTACATTAATCAATTAACAAGGTATATAATTTTTATCTTGAATAATTAGATCATTCATATACTTCTATCTCACAAATGTTTATCTTCATCCATTTTTCATTATTTCCCATTTTTCCTCCTTTCTCTTAAAAGATTTATTTTCTTTCATTATTTCTCACTATTTAGAATGAAAAAATGCATAATATTAGTAGTTAATGAATGGTTAATTACATAATATTTAGTTTATTATATAAGAATTAAGCAATTATGTCATAATTATATAATTACATGCCTTAATTACAGAATATGCATAATTTCAAGGAATTAGCGTTAATTAAATATTATTTCTAAAAGATTAAAAACTTAGTTTACATGTGGTTCTATAGTATTAAACATGATATGTTTTATTTTTACACATTTGTATCATGTACAATGCATGGTACTAACTTGTTGAGTTAATGTTATTTTCATAAAAAAATCACGTGACAACTCATTGAATTACAAGTTTAAAGGGTAAAAAGATCACGTGATAACTCGTTAAGTTAGCGAGTAAAACTATAAGTTATATATCTGAACTCGTTAAGTTAACATTATGTATGTATTGAATTTAAAGTTTACTAATGTTATTTTATATCATGTGAGTTACACATATTTAACTTGTTAAGTTAACATAACTATACGTGTTAAATTACTTCATTAAAGACTAAGGTAACACATTATGTTAGCATTTTTTTAACTATCGATGAGTTTTATAATTAAGCATAAGAAGTTGTATAAGAAGTTTATTTTATAAAGAAATAACTTATAATTTTAAACTTAAAGAGTATTTCGTACATTGTTTCTAGAAGGACACATATTGTAACCTTAATACATGACTTAAATCGTCCTTTGGAAGGTTTTGATGAAAACTATTCGAAATACATCTAAGCATCAGAGAATTACATTTTGCAAGTATCTAAAACACTCCTTTACCATCGAAAAGTTGTTTTAAAATTATAAGTTATTTCTTTATTATATGTGGTACATATATTATTATTTATAACAAGTCCATTGAGTTAATCTTAACTCAACGAATTAATCCGTTGAGTTACAATTAACTCAACAAAGTTCGTTGAGTTATGCTAACTTCATGGACCAATTATTTTCTAATATTTGATTGTAAGCAGTTGTAGAAATAGGAAATGCGAAGGAAACCACGTTGCACAAATCATGCTATAATCTAAATCGTGAACAAAAGAATTAATCACTACCATTAATACGAAGGAAGGAGATCCAACTAATCATTTAAGTGGAACTAGTTATTACTAAAAGAAGTATAAAAAGAAAAGAGAAAGAATGAAGAAAAGTGGAGGGGGGAGAACCACGTTAACTGTAGAAGCATTGGTTGCTCCTGAGCTTCCACCAATATCACCATCCACCATACATTGGAGATCTATGAAGGTACTTTCCAAATGTCAAGTCGATTTCAAGTTAAACATAATGATTGACAATCACTATGAGAAGTGATTGTGTCGTGGGAAGAAAAGCTATTTTCACCAAACACCGAATTATCTCTCAAGAGATAGTAAAACTTCTAGCTTTAGTTTTAGGTTGATGCTACTATATTGAAGAGGAGATCAACTTACAAAAGCCTCAATTTACGATTCTATAAGTAAAGGAGTGTATGATAGTAAGTGATTAAGTTTTCAGTAGTGTAACTACATCACATGTAATGACGAGAATTCAATAGAAAATTTCTCTCATTTTTCATTTATCTTCAAGGACATATCACAACAAAAACTCATTATTTATTTTTGTGTTTATCCAATCTATGTTGTATTGTTTGTTTTGTATTGTCAATAATGTTAGTATTGTTGAATATTTTATGTTTATTTCATTTCAAAAAATAGAAAATCGTATTACTAATTATTGAAACCATTTTGTACTTAATTCTGAAATCTTGATTCATCTAGTTATTATTTGAAATATCTAAATGTTAAAGTTGATTAATAATAAATATAATATAAACTAATATTAGAAACTTAATTGATATTATTTATATTTTGTAGAATCACCTAATGGATGATCATATTTTTCTTTAGACAATAATATTAATTTGAAATTACTAATAAAGCTCATTAAGTTAACTTAACTCTATAAGAATAATTCATTAAGATAATTGTAAACATTTCTATGATTTTTAAGGGTGATTTCCCAACCTTACCTTACATCAAGAATTTTGTGTTGTATCAATTGGGGGTATTTTTGTGAAAGGAAATGTAAGGGCAAAAGTGTCAATTTAGCTCCATAATATTGAGTGAATTTGAGGGCTCGTGAGGAGAGAACCAAGAGGAGTACTGTCGACCGTGACCTATTCTACCTCAACTGGCGGCTGCAGACCAGGTGGAAGGTGGAACCGGAGGTGGCTGCGAGTGGGTCGTCTTCATCACGCGCGGTGGCTGCGAGGACGGACTGTGGAGAGATAGCGGTGGCTGCCAAAGGTGAGAACGTGCGCGGTGGCAAGGATTGCTTGCGTGATTTTCTGCATTCCCAGCGTCCAAGGAAGCTTCTTACAGCGAGCTTTATCATCCGTGGTGGCTCTTGTGGAGGTGTTCTTGCGTTTGGAAAGAAGGAAACCGGCGGACATACCTTGTGGAGGGCAGATCTGGTCAAGAGGAGGTCACTTCTAGGCCATTGTTGATTTATTTCAGTAGGTTTTTATTATTTTTAGGTTGCTTTTCAGTTTGTCTTTGTGCTGTGTTGATTGTTGTAATTTATTTCGGTAGGATTTGTTGCTGTTTGTGTTAGAGTGGTTGGGTTATTGTTTAAAACAGAGTAGAAAACAAGCTACTTTAATTTCTGTTGTTATGGTTGTATTTTGGATTGGCTTCAGTTGAATATTGACAAATCAGTAGTATAAATTCTGTGTAATAATTTCTACAGATTTCAATTGAGAAGATTCACTTCTATTTAGTTAGAAAGGAGGTGATTTTGTTTCAAAAGAGCAAAGATGTGCTGTTTGAATTCAGTTGAAGTTTTTCTTGCATTTAGAATAATTTCCGCATGAACATTGATGAACTAATGTTGCAAGATTCTTGTTTATTGATTTCAGCAAGCAAATAGAGTGTTTGGTGCAGATTTTTCTTCACATTGTTGCTGTTTGGTAATTCCAGAAATTTTTGGTTGGGTTAGCTGCAGCTTCCAAGTGAAACTAGATGCATATTTTATTTGAACTTGTGGCAGATACTTTTTAAGTTTTCTGTTAGTGATTCTGCATTATTTCTCATGTGAAGGCTTGCTATTTCATCCCATCATTAGGTGGTTAAATTAGCTTTGCATTAGTAGTGCTGTTGAGATTTGTATTGGTTGAGAAAGTTGTGTGAGATGTGCTGTCCAAGCTTTATAAGCAACTTGTCTACTATTACAGCAACATAAATAGTTAGTAGAGCTTATTTGCATTTTGTTCTTGAAATTTCAGATGTGTTTTCATGTTTATTTCCGTATGAATATCTGCTCAAATTGTTTTTAGGGTGTAGAGGAGACATGAAATAGCAACTAGATAACAAAGTGAAGTTCTCTCTCTTGTCCATCTCTTTTTCCCTCCCATTGTTGTTTGGAATTTTGAGCATTTTGTGAGACAAGGTTGACAAAGTGGGACCTTTTTTTATTTGATTATCAACCTTCTAACATTGGGTTGAAGCTGTTTTGCCAAATTAGCAAATAAGTGGCATACTTGTTTCTATTTTCACTAGCAATTGATTCAAGCTCATCAAGTAAAATTCCCTAATATCTCAAGTTATGAATGACAGGATATGCATTTTTGTTGTCTTGTCTTTTGAAGCTCAATTTTTTATGGTGCTTGTGATGACTGGTGATATTTTGGAGGATGTCCTTGGAACATGTATTTGGGTCTTTGCATTAGTCTTTTGGCAGGTTTGATCTATTTTTCCACTCTTCAGGGAGAAAGAGATGTGTTTATAATTGAAAGATTTGGGGAGAAACTTGAAATACTGAGGAAAAGAGGTGTCTAGAAGATGGTGGTTAGGATTCGTTTGTCAAGGTGGGGTTGCAGTAACAAGCCTTTTTATCGGGTGATTGCCGCAGACGGCAGGTCACCAAGGGATGGAAAGCATCTTGACATATTGGGCTATTACAATCCCTTGCCAGGTACTTTGAAACTTCATTCTTCAGTTAATTTTGAATCTCAGTACCTCCCTATCATATGCTTGGTTGAATGCTCTATAAAATACCCTTTAAAATAGTATATGGTTGAGCTATATTTGACTATGGTTTTACCATCTGAATGTTTTTAAACCTTTTCCATTTAGGAATGGATGGAGGGAAAAGGATGGGTCTAAATTTCGACAGAGTAAAGTAAGTTAAACGTGTTCTAGTTGATTTATTTCTGAATAAGCAACTTTTTCCTTAAGGTCATGTTTGAATGCCTAAGAACTGTTCAGTAACCAAGTTAAAGGTTTAGTTCCATTACTTTTATGTTATAATATGATATGAAATTTTGAAGAAGGAAATGCATTGTCCTTTGGGTTTACCCAGGGAAAGATATAATTCTTTTGAAAGCAAAACACAATCTCACTACTTAATTCGTTTCAATTAATAGAGGTGTCAAATAACTATTTTTATAGAAAGGTACAATATATACTTGCAGCAACAATTATCGCTCTAATTGGGTGCATTTGATATAATATTTTTGCTTGATAATACAAGTTGATAGAAAAAGAGATGTAAATGCTTAAATGGATGAGTGTTAATACCATATGGGATAATTTAAAAATAATTTTATTAGGAATAGAGTAGGAGTTGCACCAATTGAAAACAAGATAAAAAAAAATTAACTTAGGTGGTTTGGTTATATCTTTAAGAGGCTAAAGGATGCACAAATTAGAAGAGGAGAATTAATTAGTTTAGAAAAAAAACTAGAAGAAGTAGAAGAAGGCCTAAAACTACTTGATTAAAATTGTGAGAAAACATTTAAATTTATGTAATTTGACCAAAAATCTGATTATAGATAGAAATATATAGAAGAAAAAGGATTCATGTAGTTGACCCACATAGTGGGATTTGTGAACCTGTAGCAACCAGTAGAGGAGATCCAAGAGCCAACCTGATCCAGTATGGAAGAAGAAGAGCTCGGATTTAGTTGATTGTTCATAGGGCTACACATCAATGTGGTGGCTCTAGACACTGAAGTATCATCGGGACCTGTACAACCCATCACTTGAGGCCTGTTGAGCAATAGCCAGTGGACTCAACTGCCTATGAGGTCTGCTTCTAGGGATAGGACATCGTTGTTGTGTTCCTGACACATGGCAGGCCCACACCATGGCTAGGGTGGTACGATCCAAATGAAGCATGACGACACTAACATAAGACAACCCCCAACCATCAGTGGCAGCTAGGTGGCCAGACCTTCTGCAACCGCAACTCTCTCCCCCTCAACTAGCATGGGTTGATGTTGTTAATGTAAAAGGCAATTGATTTGGGGCAATGGATGAAAGGTGATGTAAGCTTTACATGCATGAGATCTAATTTAGCAAGGTTGCAAGGTGATGGATTTTTTGATAAGAACTTTAAGGAAATTCCTAAATCATTGGAGGACTAGGAAGGGGTATCAAATGAAAGGTGATGCAAGCTTTACAGGCATGAGATCCAATTTAGTAGGAAGGGTTGGTGATTTTATTCAGTGTTTGTTGAACGACTCATGTTTGGCTTGATTAAACAAGGGGTGGCGATATCTATAGGAGGTAAGAAGATGAGGCTTTGGAGGCAATTTCCCTCTTTCAATAATCTAGAAACTAGAGAAGGAGATGCTTTGATTTCCTGTTCTTAGAGGGTAGATGGATAGACAACTGAAAAGTTCAAGTATTTTTCATGCTTTAGGGAGATAACTCGAAGAACATGGATAACAACAAAAATGATAGCTAGTCAGAAAGAAGTGTTTTGGAACAAATATAGATAGTCTATTGCAATTGATGGACAATAGGAACATAAATCGAAATGCCAAGAATGAGAACACTTTGTGCAACATCTATGTAAAGAAGCATTAATATTACTCTAATTGGCTCCTCGAAGTTGCACCTCTAGGGAGGATAAGCAAAACAAAACAAATCAAACATACATAAGGCAATATGATCTATTTTGTCCACTAGAATTGAGGTATTCAAGAATAGATATCCAAAGTTTAAAGATGGAGGGTAGGAATCTAAGGTTGGCTTTTATTTGTTTTTACTGTTGCACAATGCAGTTCTCACACTCCAAGCTTAGATATTAGGCATAAATTTGTTAGTTTTTGTTTAGTTTTGAACACAAGACCTTATTCTCAATTTTGATTTCTATTGTTAATCCTTTAAATGCAATTGTTACCTAACCTGCTACATGTTGACGAGAGTTTATTTTGTAGAAATCTACTCTTTATATTATAAATGAATTTCCTACACATAGTGATCAAGGTGCCCACCTAGGTGGCATATATGTATGTACATACAAACATATATACATGAATGCATATGCATGCAAGTACATGCACATGTACATATCCACATGCATGTACGTATGCATGCTTGCACATACATGCATGTATGTACGTACAAAAAATTGAATGTATGTATACCTATTCAAGGTGCTCTAGGCCATGACCAATGCGTGGGTGTGTTGATGTCTTGACAAGTATGTTGCTAACATCCTACCTGAAAAGTTGTTCGCATGAATAACACTTCAAGGTAGGTTCTTTTGTTAATGGAAATAAATATGTAAATTATTTCCTATAACTTGCAAAAATTTGAATCTTTCTAGCTATCTTATGCCCTTGTTCTATATAGCCATGGTTACAGAATCCTCCTTCTATCAAATAAACACCTAGATTTTCTAGAATGAATCTCTTGGATTGGAGCCCATGGTTGTGTACAAATTACCCTCTTCACTGCTTGATCTCTTGTTTGAAATGATTTATTGAAAGATTTTAGCAGTTTCTTCATTTTTACACATTTTGGAATGCTCTCAAGTTTTTTTGGCAATTCTTAACTTTTTTATAGTAACCACAGTTGTCAAGTCTCTAGGTGGATGCTATGCACCATGAGGTCTAAGGCTTTGAAAGTTTTGATACCCAAACCCATTCTTTGTTTAATTAGATCCTTGATAGATATAACTATGGATCCAATAGGGATCCACTATTTTATGAGATACTGTGAGAGTATTTTTAGCCTTAAAAACGGATTTAGCATAATTTGGATCTCTCGTATTGTTATTAAGTATTGATTTTACATGTTAAATTCTATACTGTGAATTTTAAATATTTTTTGTCTTATTTGTTGTTCAAATATTTTCTTTTCTGTACTAGCAATGATCGTTATTTTTTAAGTTTTAAATTGGTATATCAATATTTAATATTATATATTAATTTGTTATTTGTTTAGTTTTTTATTTGAGCAAATATACATATAAATAGGTTTATTTTTTTGATAATGGTAGTATTATTGGTGTATCAAATGTTAGACCTCTTTTCTCACAATGGAGTAGAATACAAATACAGTATCCTGTTGTTGGTGAATAGGCCTAAAAAATTAATTAATTACATTGGTATCTAGGCAAGGTATCTAAGCTGACAAGTTTGATGCCTTGAACTTCCCTTGTTGCTTTGGTGCCTTAATAATCTTGGTGCTAGCATACATTATAATTCTTTTTATAGGTTTTCAATTATGGAGGTATGTTATACATGAGTTGTTGTGGGCTTGTTGCTAATGATTATTTCTCTAATACTTTTGGGCAATTATAGTCCATATTGTTTGTCTTATCTTTTATATTTGACAGTTCACTTTATTTTGTAATTCTAATAGGAGAAATCCATATATTAAGATCTAAATTTGGTTCTGGATTTACCTAGTTAAGTGCTTGATTCACTTGGCAATAGCTTCAAGAGATGTTGCTCATTGTGTAGTGACCAGCGAGCATTGTGCAACATGTGCTGTTTAAAGTGATCAAGATCAAAGTTAATAAGGTACCAAGGCTAAAGCCTTGGATAGCAAATTTTGAAGATGAAAAGCATCAAAGCTAAACACAGATGGTTGACAAAGCTCAAAAAGTGAGAAATGGAAGAGGTGGGAAATGATGGAAGGCCAATGCACATTTGATCAAGGAGCAGATCTCCTGAATAGATGAAAAAGTGACCACATTGGATTTGTGTATCATTAACAAAGTGACCAGGGAGTTCTTGATGGTGGAGCTTGGTAGAGATCTTGATGCTTTGGAGACAAAATGGAGGAAAAAATTTTGTGCGCTTTGTTTGAAGGTTGGTAAGAGAAACAACTCCTTTTTGCATAAAGTAACAAGCACCAGAAGGAATGCCAATTTGGTGCAGTCAATTGTGATTAATGAGGTGATGTCATCCAAGTCTCCAAGGAGGAAATGTGTAAGAGAAATCAAGGAAATGAGCAGTCCTTTGAACATTACAACACTTAAGATTGACCCTTCTTCCACTTGAGGGGTATGGAATTGCAGCAGTTCAATGGCATTTATTAGAGGTAGAATTTTCAGAGGGGGTTAAAAGGGAAATGTTTATGATGCGTACAAGGCTTCAGGATTAGATGGTTTCCCTGTTATGGTATTCTGAAAAAGTTGAAATCTGTTTAAAGGGGCGATCATGGATATGGCCTTTTGCTTTTCATAGATATGTGGGGCTCAGGCTTATGATATAAAGGAATGAGTCAAATGGCGTCTACACGATCATTGTCAAATGCCTTGCAGAGCTTCTTAAACCTTTAATGTTAGTTTTGATTGAAGACTACCTTGCGTCCTTTGTAAAAGGATGACACATTTTTTATGGTTTCTTGGTGACTCAGGACTGCATTAAAGCCGTTGGGTTGAGGTACTCATAGAAGTCTTTGGTCCTTGTATGGCAACTTGATATGGAGAAAGCATACAATAGTATGTCATTGGTATCATATTAAGGAGATGATGAGATGCATGGGTTTTGGTGAGAGGGTGGAACTATGGTTATCATGTCAGTTTGGCTCACTTCTGGATGCTAATTAATGGCTATCCTAAGGGCTTCTTTGGCCGCAGTAGAGGACTTCAGTATGGTAGTCTTTTATCTCTTTTATTAACCATGTGGCTGAAGTTTTTGGCAAGATGTGCAACACTACTATAATTAATGAGAATCTCTTTGGTTTGTCTCAAATGTAGGATGGCCAGCATTAAATGCTTGTTCATGCAAATAATTTAATCATATTCAAAGATAAAGTCCTTGCAGCATCTGCTGTTTGATTGCATTGAGGTTGCAAACTTGTCGGTCATGTTGGTTGTGATCCATCTGGCGGATGATATCATTAGGGGGTGGTTGCAGTCTTTCAAATTTGAGTAGTGTCCTAGGGTTTGATATGGTTCTTATGGTGTTGATGGTCTATTGGACGTTTCCTTTTTAATCCTATTTGGTTTTTTTATCAATTTGTTCATGCTGGTGCTTATCTTTTGGATGAACTTATACTTTGCTTTTACTTATTTATACCATGCTCTGGTTGTTTACACCTCCAAATGTGGTGCGTAAGCATCCCAAGTAATTAATTAAAATTTTCTAAACATTTACATATATTTATTTATATCAAAAACTGAACAGATAATACATTAATAAATAGTATTATGCATTGATATACATATTTAATACTTAATAAAGTATCAATACATATTATTAATATATAAAAGATAATATTTGAACAATAAATAAAATATTACACTATTTCAAAGTAATAACATAGAAATTAACATGTAAAACCAATAATGAATAACAAAACAAGAAGTCTAAATTATACTAAATGGCTGTTTAGGTTAGGAAAAGAAATCTGAAAAAACTTACAGAACGTTCGATCTTTGTTGGTTACATAATCGGTTAAATAAAGAAAGAACAGGTGTGTGCGTGAGTATGCTTAAAGCTGTACAACACTTCGGGTGACTACCGACCACGTCAATAAGACAATAACTATGATCAAGATAAATATGTGGCTATAATGTTGTTGCACCTATGATTCTACTGCACTTTGTATTTCTTAGTTTATCTTCATTCTCATGAACACAGGTACTGGTTATCAGTTGGGGCCCAGCCCTCTGAGCCCGTTCAACGCATTCTTTTCCGAGCAGGGCTGTTGCCACCACCACCAATGACTTCCATGGCTCGGAAGGGGGGTGATCGTGATGCTCGTCTGGTTGACCCCATAACAGGCAGGATTTTGACACCTAAAAGCTCTAGAGTTGCTGATGATCAAGCAAACGATGGTGAAGCTGTTGAAGAGGTCGATGACAACAAATAGAATCACAGCTTTTGCGATAGATAATTCTTGTTCGATATTAGCTTAGTCCACAACTTAGTATCACTGGAATTTTTCGAATAACATGTGTTTTGATGCCAAGTCTTGTACCTCATCCATTGAGTACGGATATAGTATATGGCTTGTTAAGGTTGGAACTTCAGACTAGAATTGGAGTAAGAAGCGTTTGATTTCATTATTGCCACAACCTTTTTGCTTATTTAGTGTATAGCTTATTGAAATAAATTATGTTTTTTAAATTAGATGAACTAAATGTTTTCGAGATAGGTTGTGCCCTTGTGCTTTACAAGAAGACTCATTTTTTAAGTCTACTTACTTTTTACTCAAACCATTGAAAAACACGGATTAAGATATGTGGGACATCTTTAGCCTTTTCAAAGATGCAATCTATGTAGTGTAGCTTTTTAAATTGAGTTATATACCAATAAGTTGATATATAACTTGATTGATCTTTTATTGCACTTGAGTATGCCTTCTCTCTCACTTTGGAGTTGTTTTAGCTTTGGTAGCTATGGCCGACGTACGTGTCTTGAGGATCGTAGACTTGTGCCTGGGTAATGAAAACTAACACTTCGTATTAGATTTGCATGCTTATTTCTGTAACAGATGAAATATTATGAAATGTATGTTAGGATCGATAGACTCACTAAATGAGGGATGAATGTTGAAAGTGTGTAAGTTTTAATTCTTTTTACTTAGAGTCGAATGATTCAACAATACAGTGAAATTAAATGTAAACAAATCAATAAGAAAATAACACAGTAAATTTTAAGTGATTTACCAACTTAGTTAGTTCACCCTTAAGATATACTTAGGTTGCACTAAGTATTCAAATACTTACAACACTTGCTTTTAGGTTGAAGCAAGAACCAACACGTAGAGTTTTTAGGTATAAGTTCAATAACTAACATTTCTTTCTTGAACTTTCAGGTTAAAGTTCTCAACCAACAATGAGTTTTTAGGTTGAAACTTACCAACCAACAGCTTTGAATTTTTCTATCAAAGTTTTGGCACATAACTTTTCTGTAGTGAATCTTCAAGAGTATACTTGACTATTTGCAGAGTTGAGAGTGTATCTGGAATTATGTGTAGCTCACTGTATAATGTATGATCGTTATTTCTGTATGATATTCTCTTAAACTTTTCATATTTATACCAAGAGATATAACGATCATATTTTTCTTCCAACAGACGTATTATGCTGTACTTGCTAAATAATCATACTTAAATATGGTAAGTTACCGTTCTATCTAATGTTCAGTAAGTAACCTTTCGATTTCCTTTAATTTTCAGATGGTTATATGAATAACTCATCGAAGAGCGTATATAACTTACTGGACCTTCACTTACATCCTGTTGTCTGTGTCACGTGAGATGTCAAGTAATCGGAGACTTGTAGTTTTAACTTACCGAAAAACTCTTGACTTCTAGATAGTTAACTACAGTAACTCTTCGATTTTTCTTTTAAGCTTCCGACTGCTGTCTCTTTAATTCTGCACGTGCGTAATAAGATAACTTAAGTTTTAGATAGTTATACATGTAACTTATCGAATCCTTCAAATTTCGGATAGTTATCTTTCTAACTCTCCGAAAAGTCTTTTAAGGTTCTATTCTAGATTTCTACACGTGCGTAATAGGATAATTTAAGTTCCGGATAGTTATACCTGTAACTCACTGAAATACTTCAAATTTCGGATAGTTATCTTTCTAACTCTCTGAAAAAGCTTCTGTTCTAGATTTCTACACGTAGTTAATTAAATGACTTAAGTTTTAGATAGTTAACCTTTCTAACTTTCCGATTCTCCTTAAGCTTTTGGATAGTTAACTTCTTAACTTTCCAATCACTCAATCAACTGCCTTACACAACTCTTCGAAGGCTTTATGATTTCAGATAGTTATTCTTCTAACTATCCGACAATGCTGCTACTGCTTTAAATTAACTCTTCGGATACTTAATTCTGTAATTCACCGAATATTAACTTTCTTTCGGATACATAAGCTTGGAACTGTCTGATTTTCTGTAGCATTATAACAGCATATTCTAGGATTAACTGCAACTTGTTTGTCTGCTTTTTGATCTTTTGCTGTACTAACTTATCTGTAAAATATAATATATTTCCTCACATAGGTTTTGCATTATCAAAATACTCAGATTCTAACAATGTGTTCTTAGATGTTGGCAGACAAAATATCCACATACATCTAAGAAAGAGAATGCATTTAAAAATATCCGTAAGCAGTTGTTTATGAAACGGTGGGAAAATTTCTGAAATGGTTTTCTTCCTCCTTTTGGTAAACAGTGATTGAAACAGATTACTCTCACTCCTCCCCTAAGAAAGCCGAGCACTCACTTGGTCCCTCTTGAAAAGAGAGTGGAGGAGAAAGGCCCCATAGAAGGTTCTTGCAATAGGAGATTGGACTCGTTCACAAAGTTGCAGAGCACTGCAAAGGAGGAGGCAAAGGCTTGTAGAGCCCCCCCCCACTCAAGTCAATAGAGAAAAAAGAGGCAACAAGGGAGAGCAACGATGTATAGAGCCCTGTGAGCCTTTTGAAGCAGCTTTTCGGTCAGTGGAGAAAGGTAGAAGAAATCTCTTTTAACTCTTGACCTGCGTTTCTTTTACTTTCCAAATATACAAAGGAACCTTAAGATTATCCCCTTTTTTTTCTTCCTCTCACTCGTTTCACTTGATCACCCCTAAGATTTATGACTACCATAAGGAGAGAAGCGATCACATACAGGGCCGTGTGGTCTGGAGGATAGATTCATATGTTCAAGAGGCTTCATGAATATGGAAAAAAACCTTAATTTTTCACCAATGATGGTGGTTGAATATAAGTAATTAATTTAAGTTATACTCACCAAGGTTTCTTGATTTTAAGACTGATGATTAAAATTTTATAGAAATTGATCGATTTTAAGATATTTAGATCAAGAACCAATACTTAATTCAATTGAAGTAGTCAATTTTTTACCATATATCTATCTACACTCGTGTAAACCATATAATTATGAGGTAAAGGCTTAATCAACGAAAATCACCTTAGTGAATCAGTTTCCACTTCACTGCTTCTTAAACCAATTTTCTGTTCAAGGCATAATATCAAACCTTCATAACCTTAAACCCATATCCATTGGAAAAGGCCGCTACAAATCTACCTTCCAACTTTTTGATGACTCCACCACCTTCAACCTGCTCCTGCACATTCCTCCTCCTAGACCCATCTGTATTCAACTTGAGATTTGTGGACTTTGAAGGCTTAAGCCGACGAAACCACCTAAAATAGGGTTGCTTGCATTTTATATACCTCTTGAACCATACCATTCCAAGGTGTGTTTAATTCATGGATTTAACACTTCAAATCAGCTGTAATTATCCTAAAATCCTGTGTTGCAGGTTCTACCTTCCTCTTAATGTTGAGGAAACAACCACTCCTAGTGCCAAGCTTGGTATGTTGCATCTCTCTTTCCACAATTCCCAAAGCATGCGGACGCACATAATCTTCTTATGTAACACAAAATAATCCTTTTTCCTGGCAAATTGGCTTGATTTTGAATATCAATGGTAAATATGCAGCAAAACCAGATTCTACAAAGGATAACGCACTCTTCTCCTTTGTAGAAAAGGTGATTAGCCGCCTCCATCTACCGAGCAAACCTGCAACAAGCAAAACATAAAAGACATGATCTATGAAGGAAAAATGACAGCTTAGTGGGTAGATACATGTTCCAAATGCCCTTGTTCCAGCACACCGCAACTTGTTTTCTTCTTATCACATTTCACATGGACTTTACAGGAGATGTTACCAAATCCATCTATATGCCTTCGTTAACTTTTTGGAAAGCCTTCTATATATGTCTTCTTTGATATTTTGTTTATGCTTGATGATTCTATAAGGATACAATTGGAGAAGAGCTTAAAATCTGAAAGAATCAAGTTGAAAATTTTCAAACATCTCAAGGAGTAGGATTTCAAAAGTTAAAAAGTTGTTGGTAAGAATTTAGTGTTCAATTCTCGTGTAAATTTCTAAATGTCTCAAGTTTAAAGGTGTAAGTCAAAGTGGAAGTACTTATTGTAGATCAAAAGTTCACTAAAGAGAGGGTGAATAGTGAGTTTATATAAATTATGTTTGATTTTAAATTCACCTTTATATTTAAAATAGAGTTATTTGATTTTTATCTTATGTAGTTATCATAAAGCACAATGAAGTAAAAATACTACAGCAAAAAGAAAAGAACACGATAGGATTTTTATAGTGGTTCACTCAAACGTGCTAGTCCACTTTCTCAAGGTCTTAACCTTAAGAATTCAACTAACTGGTATTTTTACAGGTTGAATATCAACCTCAAAAGAGTCCTCAAACTCTTACACTAGTGTTTTCTTAGCTACACACCCAACCAATTACAAGGCACTAACCTCACACACACATGGATAAGACATCGACTTTATGTAGAACAAGGCACCACCTTGTTCAAATGAGGCTTCAACCTCACCAATTTCTCAAATAACCAAACTTGAGAAGTCATCTTATCACAACCTAGTGAAATAGGTTTTTCATAATTCAAAACCTATTGAAACTATTAGAATTCAACATATGAGCATTCAAAATTACTGTAACACAACATAATTTACTAGAGAATATATACGACACTAAAATTCAAACTACTATGTTAAATCTCAATTCTTCTCCTTATGGAATGCTCTAATGTTGTCTCTACAATCTCTCCCTTTGAGAGTTGAATCACTGTAATTCTAATTGTAGAGTCTTGTGCACTTAGAAGCTTTTGATCGTCTTCTTTGTGTATGTGTGTAACTTCTAATTTTGTTCATCATTAATTTCTGATTATGGAAACTTCAATTTCATCCTTAATTTTTACCAATTTTGAATGTATCAATTTGTCCTATCTTTCTACAAAAAGGAAATCTACAAATTTGCAAAAAATCACTTTTAGATTTTGAATTATATTTGACAAGTTAGTATTAATCTTCAGTAAGTAATAAGATAACTTACCAGAATATACATTTAGATTTAGTAGATTATTTGTACTTGAGTGCTCCTTCGTTAGACATTTTGGTCACTTAAGTCTTTAACTTGTCAAGAGCTCTAATGACTTATTGAGATAAGTTGTCATCACATGAATGCATGAATAACAGTAAAGAATAAAGATTTAGAGAGTTGTTTTATAACTTACCGAGAGCAACGTTGCTAAAGAATAGTATGTCAAGTCACGTGCTTAAATTCAATTTAGCAAGGAATATTGTGACCCCAAGCTGCTCACATTATCTTTGAAGCATTGATAGTTTAACAACAAGCAGTTGATAGATGTCAGCAAGGACTAGATGATGTTGTAATAGTGGTGGACAGATCGATGGATCACCTTGCTTGTTGGAGAATAAATGTTCATACACCTCACACACCCACACAATGTTATTTTCATTTCCATAAGTCACTTGAAGAGTCTCTCAGATCCTTTTCACTAGCTAGATGCATGCAATCTTCTCGTGTCAATACTCATGATTAGCCACCTGATAATGGTACAGTCAGATACATATCAAGTGGCATAGTTTGCTGCTTTCAAATGAAGCGGATCTTCCCAAAGATGGTGTTCCATTATGTGAGTGGCAAGAAAATTTTCGAAAGTGCTCACCCACAAGTGATAGTTCATTAGCATAAGTTTAATGCCAATAACAATAGGTTTAGATGTCCAATTGTCCTTCTAAACTTCCATTGGAAAGGGATTGCAATCACCAAGCATTATTGAAGGAAGGAAGATAAGATGAAGAACAATGATCATCGAGGAAGAAGAGGAAGCATTTGAGTCCAACAAAGGACGACAACAGTGGACAGACCTAAACTCTTGATACCAAGTTAGAGGGAAGAGTACTTTTCATTAGCCGTAAACAAATTACAAATATATGTATATATATGTACATGATTAGGCTAATGGGTTGAACACCTAATTACATTTTAACAGATCCAATGTTTCTATAATGTCCTTGCATCTCACCCCAAAGGAAATTGACAGTGATACTTTGTCAATGATACCTGTAGGAATATCATAAATACTTATAATGTGAATTACGATACTAAATAAAGCATGCTTTATAAGAGCAATCCCATCACCCAAACTAAAAAGTTTACTTTTCCATCCAACTCGTTTGTCTTGGAGTTTTTGACTAAACCTGTAAAATATTGATTCTTGGAGTTTATATATTAGGCAACCAAGATACTTGAACAAGAAATCCCTTGTAGAAAAACCTGTAATATGGTTGATCATATCTTTTCCATACTAAGGCATAGTTTTATATGTGAGAAAATAACTAACTAACTTTTCATGTTGTTTACACGTTGATCGATAGAAAATAATTAACAGCCTATCAATATGGTTGTTGTCTTTCTGGTTGTTACGCCAAGAAAATAAATTCTTTGAATGATGGGGTTCATTTAAACCAGCTGAATTCAAATTCTCCTCTTCATTTCTGACCTTGTTAAAATCCCCCCAAGAATCAATGACATATCTTCCAATCTATCACTACACATGGCTTGAGTTCCTCACAAAGGATTCTCCTTGAAGTAAACTTATCAGAGACAAACTGGGTGGTAAACAAAAAATTTTGTTCACTCATGGAATAAACCATGGACCAAAGAAAATTGCTTGTTGTCCCAAACATTTCTAATTTCCATCTATGACAACCAAAATACCAAATCTCGTTGGCATGACACTTGTCTAGATTAATTGAGTTGGCAGTAGACCACGCACGATCACGCTAAACAAATGGTTCTAGAATTGCAGCCATTTGAATATTGTGTTTAACAATAATGTCGTCCTTGAGGTAATTCCCAGTAGCATTGTTACAAAAATCCTAACAAATTCCAAATTAAAACCTTCATCATGGTAAAAACAAATCAGAAAAAATTGTCCACCCAAAGGATCTGAACCGAGCAGAAAAAAACAATGCATCGGCCTTAAGTTTTCAAGAGTCTTTTTCTTGAGATTTGACAGAGGTTGTTGCTGCAGTGCATGGTTTTCCTCCTTTATTTGGTTGTACCTTAAATTGTGTAATTTACTCTTCCAATGGTATGTTTTCTCCCTACATCATTTGCCTTTCATATCAAATTTCTAAGACAACCTGCTAATTTTAGTGCTAGGTGGTTTATCTCTGTCTGACCCATTCTTCCTCACTGACAATTCTATCCTGGAAAACACTGCAATCATCTAACTCTGCTCCTTGTTCCTCCCCTACATGAGTCTCTCCATTTCTTTCAACATCTCCATCCTCCTCCACATGCCAATTTGCTCCCTGCTTGGAATATCAACAAACTCCAAATTATCCATGGTTATAACCTGATTACCTACATTCAAATTGGCACAAATTGCACCATTCAAAAGCTTTATTCTAGCTATTCTTTTCCCGTTCTTAGTCCTTCGGCAACAAAGCCATTGGTGCTCTGTTCACTTGATGCGATCCTTTCACCTGATTTGTCCCCTAAGTTGTCAATCCTTGCCTAGGCTATAATTTAAGTATTAAATATCAAGGGCAAAATGGTAAAAAATCCCCTTGGATATTTTCGCCTGCACATCCCTTGTTTCGTCCATCTTCTTCTCAAATCGATGGTTGTCGATCAATACTTCAACAAATCGATGAATGTGGAGAAGAGTCAATGGAAGATGACGATCTTCGACAAGTTCAAATGGTAAAAGTAGCAACTTTCATTGTGGCGTGTGCATGAGGTGGTGAACAGACTGTGTGTGGGTGTGTAAGCGCTCAATGGTGATTTCCGACGATGTGCATGCGAAAAAGGTTGAAGGTTGATATGTGCGAGAAGAGGGAGAAAGACTATTTGAGATCTTTCCTTGTGGGATTCAATAAAATAGATTTCGTCAAGCCTCTAAGCAAACCTTGGACTTGGGAGGACTTCAATGAATTGTTTTTGAAGAAATATTATCCTCCCAACATCAAACTTAGATATGAAAAAAAAAATTGAAAAACTTCAACAAGGAAATATGACGGTAAAATAATATGAAGTTGAATCTACCAAATTATCTTTATTTTCACTTGAATCAATACTAGATGTGAGTAGAAAAATTAAAAAAATTCTACCAAGGCCTGAAATCAAAAGATTAGATTTGTAGTTAATCATGCAAAAGTCAACTTCTTATCTAACAACAGTCGACCTATCTTTAACAATAGAAAGTCAAGGATCCTCACAAATAGGAAAGAGATATTCTGATAGTCAATACAAGGGAAAGGAAAAGAAATTCAAACGAAGCCCTACTAATTGTTAGAAATGTGGGAGAAACCATTTTGGTGTCTATAAGTGGAAATGTGGCAAATGTTTTGGGTGTGGTCAAGAGGGCCGAAAGGTCACAATTTGTCCTTATAATGATAGATTATGCCAAGGTGTCAACACTACTCCTTTCCAACCACGGCATCCTCCTCAGCAACAACATTATTTCCCACCTCAAAGGCAAAATGCATTGCAATCCTTAGTAGGGAGTGGCAATGTCAGCAATGTAGGGCCAAGTTATCAGATCCCAGACCAAAAAGAAAAGACTCCTACATATGGCAAGGTGTATACTATTACACAAAAAGAGGCTAAGGAATTAAATGTCCTATCTTCAAATGATTTTCAAGTAAGATTTCAACACCCCTTGATTGCATTCCACTGGGTAGACAATGAGTTCCTCACCATTACAAATTTTCATGGATCTTGGTAACAGTTTTGATAAATCCATTTCCACACATATTGCAGTCATGTTAGGCCCAGTAAACCTCGGCAAATCATTATGGGCACAAAGATATCTTCATAGAGTGCCAGCAATGGACTGAATGACTCCTAAAGCTTGCAGGTGTGCTCTCAGTTTCGACAGGTGAATTAAAGCAGGCGCCCAAGTGGATTCATATCTTTGGGTGAGAGAAACCATTGGGAGACTGACATTCTCTTCCCGTTGATCACCCATCTATTTTTCACATATGCTCTAATAAAATCTTCCTGATTAAGAAAGCAAATAAGAATGCAGCTGGAATCAATGGCAACTGGGAAAAAATTATCTTTGAACGGCAAAGCTCTTTTCATTGTATCAATGATTCCGAACAAATCCTGAGATGTGGCTCTTTCTATCACCTGAACTATCTGAGCATTTGGTTGTTCGATGGTAAGCCCAGGAAACTGAGCATAATAGGCCGCTGCAGTCACCGCTTTGGATGTCCAGAACTCCTCGATTCCCACTTGATTCCAGTCCCATCTATGGGAGTCATGATGAGTTAATCTAGAATGTTTGCAACCATAACATTACAAGGCAACAACATTATGGTTACAACGATACCATAGTAATTTTGATAATAATAATAATCTTGCATGGATTTACACCTAGGTCTCTTATTTATTTCTTATTAAATTGAACCAACTACATTATTCATTACCTAACATGTTTGATTATGCCATCCCTCATCCTATAAGACTTGGGTCAAAATCCTAGACTAACTACATTACCAATATAAAACTATACAATTCATTATTGATATGATACCATCAAAACATTACAAAGAATAAAATGAGTGTTGCTACTCTTGCCTCACAAGAATATAATCTTTCGATAGACAGGAGTATATATACCATAATAGAAATATGAATATCAAGATACTATACTGTCATATAAAATTTAACATATACAGTTTGTACAAGAAAGTAACTTTGAAATGGAAGGAATCATTCTCAAAGATTCTCTAGCACTGGATCTGACCAAGATATTTTGGTGGGTCTGTTTGATTGGACTCTTGAGTTTCGCAATTGTTCATAATTCACCTGAAGTTGATCAACATACCACGATGAGAATCCCAAATAAATGCATCTTAAGGATTACAATGAGAATCAAAAGAAACTTTAACATGCAACAACTCTAAACCATATTTTCTCTTTATACCTGGATCATGAAGTTCTCATTGTCGATTTAAGATTCCATATTCCCAAGCATTCAGGAAATGAGATGGAAAGCTCTAGTGATGATATTTCTGGCCCTTGAGTATAGTCCATGCTCTGAAATAGGAGACCAAATGTTGGAATAGGTGATCAATGCTTATAAACAAAATGTGTCACAAGATAGCTTAATGCAGCAGGTTGTCAGCATATACGTTACAAGTTTACAACAGTATCTTCATTAAACGGACTGCCAAATGTGTAAGCAACTTTGCAGTAAACCTTGAAAACTTTCTTTTTATTATTTCATTGCAGACTTGTGTTAAATCATGTGCACAAATATCTTCTAGTACAAATCATTTAGTTTTAATGAATTTATTCAACTAGGGAAGAAAACATAATATACACAAGGTAATAAAAATATTTTTATAACAGACAAAATAGCCAACTTTATGTACTAATGAACCACGAACGTTGTTTGGCTTCATCTTTTTTTCCCTTTGGCAGAACGTTAATATTTGACAGCAGAATTCCAGTGCGAAATCAAATTAAGATAAGGCTGTTTAGCATATGTCCTTGCCTTGTACTACTAATAATCCAAAAGTCAAAAGGAATGAAAAAAGATATATTGGGTAACAGGCACAAAACAGTAGTCATTCAGCCCAAGCAAATCAAACTAACAAATAATCAATTTCTAGTTGCCATGCTTGGAAAAATAATCAATACCCCACACCTTCTCTCCCGTGAAACACAATTTGTGATTACTTTTTTTCTGAACAACCCCTTATGATACATACTTCTGAATCCCTTGCACACCAATAAACATATTTCAAGGTTATATCAGTTCAACACCAATAGTTCACTTACCAAGAATAGAATACAAACCTGTAAAGTTGCTCCAAGAGCACAACAAATGCAATTTGGTGATTTAAAACCATGGAGGATAGTTTGATAGCCACATCAGCACGCCTGCGTAGTTGAGGCCCATGACCATATGGGCCACCTATGCAAAATGAAAGCCTCAAGAACCCCTGGAAGGATTAGATGATAGATATAAATTTACACGTGTAAGGGAAGTATACAATTTGTAGATATTAAAAACAAACTATTAATATTTCTCTGAAGTTGGCATGACCAGTTTAACAAATTTCATCCACCTGTGCTTTGGAAGTTGCTCAAAAAATAATTAACTGAAAATGTCCACAATTTTCATTAATATCAACAGGTGCATTGCCTAATTTTTGAAGAAATTCAAGAATGCTTGCATTATGCATAAAAGTATGCATATTAGATTAAGGTTTCAAATATTGATTCGTATTGACAATATTTCTCTGATATGGTTCAGATTTTAAAACTCTCTGTAGGTGCTTTAAGATTAAGTTCCTAAGTCTATGTTTTAATTAACTACAAACATACAATATCTATTGTATTAAGTATATGTAAGTACAGATTGAATCCAAAAAGAACTTTGTAAAATAGATTTATTGAACTTTGATGCATTCGATTGCAACAATTAATCATAATTTAGTTTACCAAACAATTAAAAACTATAATAACACTTTGTTAGTTACTAATCTATAATACTATGAGTTGGTTTGGCAACACAATAGACATAAGAGTAATAACTTCTTATAAGGACATTTCATCAAGTACATCATGTTCATTAAAAAATAATAATCCATCTCTCATACTTCATGAGTTCATTCAAAGGATTCAAGTGAGATTGCGCCTCTCAATTCAACAACACCCTTGTCCCTCACCTCTTGCAATGAACATTTAGGTGAATTAATCACATTTCAACATATACTTACAATTAAAAATACTTAAATATTAAAATACTCATTCAATCAATTAGATGGGGTAAAGTTCGGTATACACTCAGCAATACAAATTCAAAGCTCAACTTGCAAAATCTATAACTCTCACACTAGTTATTGAAAAATCATAAATAAATACATGTAAGAAATGCAATCAAGTCTTCTAAAGAATGACAACTTCCAGAAGAAACTCCTGATATTTCTCTTCCAATCTTGAAAACAATCGTACTGTGTAATTCAGATGAAACTGCAGATCCACACACTCATCTTAAAAAAATCATATCTAAGTCAGATCTTCGTATAATCCCGTAAAATTAGTGTCCTTTAAAAGTTGACTCATTGTCTCAATAGAAAAAAATCATAAATATTAATTTCCTATTATAAACTATCATAAAAATCAATTGAAATTTTGTAGAAATTCCAGATTGAAGAATAGAAAAATGGGATAGTTGCAAAACATACAAAATAAATCTGAAAACCTACAAAGAACATTCCTAAAATTCTTAAAAACATTACAACTCTCACACTTAAAACTCTTCCAAAATGAGTCAAAACCAAAAATAAATACTGTTAAAAACACATCTAAAACTAAACTTGTTCTGGACTATATAGAAAACAAAACTACACACACTCACATACATATTCACACTATATAAACACATATACAAATGAAATCAACTATTTTTAGAGATAATTTTTATAAACTTACTAAAATCAACTACAGATATTAAAAAGAAGCTTCTAAAATCATTAACTACACTAAAGATCCACACAAACATTACATTAACAAATGCAAGTCTACACAAACAAATAGTACTCATGCAAACACATAAAAACAATAAATAATATTCTTATTCCACATATTATACCTTAAACTCAGCCTAACACTAAATTGTAATTCAATCAAAGAGGGTTCCAAGCCTACTTCATGCAAGATCCTTAGACTATTACCACCAACAAGTCACCACCGAAAGAGGGAGGTCTCGACTGGATCCAAAAACAAATATTAGAGCCATCTATTGCTCCAAACGTGAATGCAGCCACATTCTCTTCAACTCAACACCAAAATAGGGCTAAAAAGGGAGTATAAACTACAACTAATAACTTCTCTACGAACTGTTAGAACCAAGTCTCCTCTATGCATCTCTTTAACACCTAAATTAGCATTAAAGGAGAGAGCCAACACCACGTGTTAAGATAGAATAATAGCTCTCAAGGTTGTCCAAACTACAACCAAAGACCTCCATATACAAGTCTTCTCCACACACCTCATGTAGTAACATCAGAGAAGGAATCCAAGAAAACATGTATAACCCTCCTCTATGCAATACCTATGAGAGACACCGAAGATGGAATAGTGGAAAATCTAAAGTCACGAATGAGAACAAGCCTCCAAGGGAGTTGACAACTAGGTGGAGTGTAGAAGATACCCCATCAAAACCTACATGAAAGTTTTTTATAAGTTGGAGAAATTGCAAAGTTCATCCTTAGTGTTGTCTTTTCAACCTCTCCTTTATTTAAATTCCCTTATCTTCCTTTAGTTTGAACAATATATGTGTAAGTGAAAAAATCAAAACTAAAAAGCCACATATTCACTTACTCTACTTAATTCGAGTAACTTAAGCAATCTCTTAGATTCTATCTTCAAGTTTCATTACCCCTTAATTTTTACTCTCTTCTCTTTCTTTTTTTTCTCTTTTTTTAAATATAATTTTTTTGTCCTTCCTAACCTTCTACCCTTTTAGATTACTCTAAAACATTGATACACCTTTTACACAATCATAATTTCTTACTTAGGAAAAAGTTGACTAATTACTAAGTGACCATTATAATAAGACAATTCATCTTTACTTCCTTTCTATTCTACCCTTCTCTTAAGATAACTTATTAAATAAAGCTCAAAGTTATTACTTAAATTCCCCTCTTACAGAGTAAATTTTCTATGTTTCTTCCTAGTTAAGGCTTTTGCGTAAATGTGTGTATACTACATATATATAAAACTATGGATGATACTAAAATTTTGTTTCTAAATCCACTCCTTAGGATTCAAAGGGTTTTATCATATCGGTTTGGTTTCCAAGACATTACTAAAGGACTCTAAAAACTTTGCCAGTTAGATTTGCAGGTATGCACAAAAATAAAAATAATATAGAGAGGAGTGAGAGTACAAATTAGGAGATAATGGGACTTGAGGATAAAATCTAAGAGATTGCTTAAGTCACCCAAATTAAGTAAAGTAGGTGAATATGTGGCTTTTTTGTTTTAGTCTTCTCACTTATAAATATATGGTATTCATTTTCTTAGGATGAGCACTTAAATAAAGAATCCAAGTCCAAAGGAAGATAAGGGAATTTGAATAAAGGAGAGGATGAAAAGACAACACTAAGGATTGTATAAATTTCAACATTGTTTAAGATCCTATGGGCATAGTTTCTTCCCTTATGTTTTATCATTGTGTTGTTTGCATCTTTATGTTTTCTTATGTCTTAGTTGTTATCTTCCCTTTTTTTTTCTTTTCCTTTGCTTTATCAAGATTTCGTAGATATACTTATTGAAAACCTTTTAGAGACAACACTTCGTCACTAGAGTAACTTAAAGGTTTAATGACTTATTACATGTACTAAATACAACTATGATTTCTACGAAAGTAATTTAGGATTTCTTCTTTCCTTTATTGTTGTTTACCTTTCCAATAAATGTATCTAAGCTTATTATTATTTGTTTTTTTATATGTTAATATTTAAACTTTATTTGATACTAGCAAAGTTTAGACATAGGGAAATTTGTAGGTAGTTAATTTATACTCATTTACATGTAATTAATCATACATCTTAAGGTTAAAATGTTAAATGATATAAGTTCTTAAGTAATTTTACATGTCAAGCATATTCTTAAGGACATGAATGAAATTAATACTTAAAAGTTATAAAATGCATAAATTAACCTTCTATTTGTGAACATCAACTCTTAAAAGCAAAATGATAACACATTAGATACTATATCTTGTTATTTCTAATTTTAGTTGTAGTTTTCAATTTTGTGTTATGCAAGAAATAAAGTCTTTGTAAATGTGAACTTGCAAGATCTCCATTTGAGCTAACATATTCAACAAACTAAGTATGGA
Organism: Cymodocea nodosa; assembly: GCA_036874045.1. Lineage (NCBI taxonomy): Eukaryota > Viridiplantae > Streptophyta > Magnoliopsida > Alismatales > Cymodoceaceae > Cymodocea > Cymodocea nodosa. Next base: position 17,752,365 of record CM072339.1, on the reverse strand, counting down.
CTTTGCAATTCTCCAACTTATAAAAAACCTCATGTAGGTTTTGATAGGGTATCTTCTACACTCACACTTAGTTGTCAACTCCTTTGGAAGCCTGTTCTCATCCACACACTTAGTTGTCAACTCCTTTGGAAGCCTGTTCTCATCCATGACTTTAGATTTTCCACTCTCTTATCTTCAGTGTCTCTCATGAGTATTACATAGATAAGGCTCATACGTGTTTTTATGAATCTCTTCTCTGATATTATTATAGGAGATGCATAGAGTAGACTTGTACATAAAGGTATTTGACTGTAGTTTAGACAAGAACTTTGGGAGTTACTGTTCTACCACAATGTGTGATATTAGCCTTCCCTTTAGTATTGATTTAAATGTTAAAGAAGTGGATAGAGGAGACTTAGTTTCAATGGCTCGTAGAGAGATTATTAGTTGTAGTTTGTACTCCCCTTCCAACTTCATTTTAGTATTGAGTTGAAGAGAACGTGACAAAATTCATGTTTAGAGCAATAGATACCTCTAACACCTGTTTTTGGATCTAGTTGAAGACCTTCTTTCAATGATGATTTCTTGGTAGTGATAGTCGAAGGACACTACATAAAGAAGGCTTAGAACCATCTTCAATTGAATTACAAATTAGTGTTTGGTTAAACTTAAGGTATAATATGTAGGATAAGAAGATCATTTGTTGTTTTCATGTATTTGTGTTAATATAATGTTTGTATGAGTGTTATTTGTTTACGTGAACTTGCATTTGTTAATATAATGTTTGTGCAGATATTTAATGTAGTTCATGATTTTAGGAACTTTTAATATCTGTAGTTGATTTTAGTAAGTTTATAAAAATTATCTTTGAAAATGATTTATTTCATTTGTATGTGTTTATATGATGTGAATATGTATGTGAAAAACAATATGTATGTGTTCATATGTTTAGGAATTTGTATGTGTTATTTTGAATATGTATGTGTTCATATGATGTTAAAACTGGTAAAAGTTGTAAAGTATATCATCCATTCCAAAATACCCAGGATAAGAAAAGCATACACTTCTCCCCGCATCTTCCAGCAACTCAGCCATTTGCTCAGACCCAATATCATCTCCCTTTTCATCCAGCATAACAACCTGAAAGTTTTACTTGAATATTAACATCTCCTAAGCAAGCATGCTCATACACGTACTGGAAAAACAATTCTATAACCAAGATATCAGCATGACGCAATGGAAATGGACTTTCTGGGGCAAAGTAATGGCTTCCATGACATGTAGTGTTGAAAGAAATTTCCAATGAAGGATAGAGGGGCTGCAAAATTGGACAAGAAATCTTCCCAATAATGAAGAAGGCTTGTTGTTTTTACTTTGTAAATGCATGTTCCTGATAGGTAACTGGGGACTATGGCTTTCAGGAACAGATGGTAGATGCATCTTTGGTGCCTGATTCACTTCAGTATTCCTGACTTTCCTTGTTCCCTATGGGCAGCATTTTTTGAGGCATTTTATTATAGTTGGAAATAAGAGCACGTGTTTTCTCCTCCTTCGCACTAGAAAAACTTAAAACAATAACAATTGTTTCCTTTTGAAGAAAATACTGCATTAGGTTGTAATATTTTTTCATCAATAAAATAGTTATCTCCCAAAAATTAAAATGAAACAAGGTGATTTCATTGAACTTCATGGAACTTTAAAAGAAAAAGGAGGGGAATTGTCCACTTATTTTTTAGAAGGATCCATCTATATTAATATACAATTTTGTAAATTTGTACGCTATGAAAATATGGAACAGATATAAAATTGTATACCAGTTTGAATCTTTCTTTTTTCTTAGATTAATTAAGATAATTTACACTATCTTGAACTTCGATAAAGTTTCCTAAGATTTGTACATGGCCAACTTTGGTAACCTTGACAATCTTCCTGAATTTAACTAAGATGAAGGATATTATAGAACAAGTCTGACATTTGAGAAGGTGCATATTGTATTATCCCCTAGTTTAATAATATTTCCATGGTAACAATTCAAAACCCAAGGAAACACAAACTGATATGATTTTCGACATTCTCACATTAAGTGAATATGATAGATACACAGAATTCCTTTTGCAGTAGTGAATATTTGATCCATGACCAAAATGAATTAGACAAACAGCAGCTGCAAAATGAAGCTATATTTTTTAGCAGCAACAAGACAAGAAATTATATAAAAATGAGAAAACAGATGACCTACAAAGCTGTTGGCAAGCTAAAAAGTCAAAACAAACAAAACAAAACAAAACAGAGAAAGGTTCACAAATGAAACCATAAAGGAAGAGAGAAGTAAAGAAAAAGCACACCCAAGAAGTAAAGCACAGACAACCAAAGTGACCCAACAAAATGAAGCCATATTTTAATGGTCTAAAGATAAACGTTATAATTGAAAAGAAGGTGCAAGCTCAACGTATGAAAATGAATGGTTTATGTCCAATGGTAATAATTTTGATCCATTGCATTTGCTTCATCATGCTTGAACATGCTATTTTCACAGATTTGAAAAGTATCACCTAAAATTAAGTTCGAAATGAATTATTATAATAGGATGGTACCAATATGAAAAACATATTTAATTAAATGTAGTATTAAAAAATTTACTTAAATTAATTGCAAGCATGATGTGAAAGAAAGAAACAAAAATGGATGTAATTTTTACACATCAATTAGGTAAACTGGTAAACCAAGCATCTACTATATCGCAAAAAATTATTAAATATTTATTTTTTATAAATATATTCTAAAATTTAATACAAAAATATAATTTCATTTTTGCACTTGACATCAATCATTCATTTTGTTAGAATAATTTTTAAAAATATTATAAAACTAAATGATAAAAAGTTAGGCATCCTAGTTATTTAATATTATCATTATTGGATCATTTATTTCAATGATTTTAAATGTTAATTGTTGAAACACAAGAAATAAGTCAAAGTAAAATGATATTCATAAGCAAACATAAGACCTTTATATATAAGTAAGAAGAATATCACTTAAGCAATATGAAACTAAAATCTCACACATCTAAAATGCTAATGCATTATTTTCTCTAACATTCCTCCAGAAGTTGAAGTGTCAAGTTTGCACTAGACTCATACATAAATAAATTATAACAAATTAATTAAGAAAATACATAATAGACAAACATTAACTAGAAATACTAGTAATGTTATACAAGTAAGAAAAATGATCAAACTCTAGTGGACCACACTTTTAACAAGTATAAACGCTATATCGTTATTGACATCATTAGACTTAGTGAACATAAGAACGCCTACACATATTAAGAGGTTGATTTGTTGTTGAAATCATTATAGACCCAATCAACATAGGAATGCCCGCATATGCTAAGAGACTTACACACATACTTCTGCAAATACTAATACAATCATCTAATAAAGATAACAAGAAAACACAGTCCAATATTAAGATTGATCTTATGCAGTAGCAACTTTAATGGAGCAACATTGTTATAACCTCAAGACTCACATAAGAAAAGTATAATTAATTTAATTAAAGATTGATAATAAAGTATTAAACACATTGTTATGCAAAGAATGAGGAAGAAGAGATGGAGCAATCACATAAATACCAGATTTTATGTGGTTCTCCTTTCGAGTACGTCCACAGGATGGGAGAGTAGGAGAGTTTCACTATTTTGGAAGAGTACAAAATGAGAGCTTAAGGAGGAGCCCCAAAACCCCTAAGCTTATATAGCTTGGAGAGTCAAGTACAAAAATGATCAAAATACCCTTATGCAACCAAATTCAAGACACATTTCAACAATCTCCACCTTGTCTTGAATACACTTTCTACCTGCAGCAGAACTTCCCATCTAAAAGACCCATGAGGGTCAGGCATAGACATTGAGCAAGTCTAGACAATGCTTGAACTCGCTCTCAATAACTCTCTTGGTAAACATGTCAACTGGATTTTCTTTAGTGTTGATCTTCAATACTTTGATTCTATTTTCTGACTGAAAAAAATGATACCTAACATCAATGTGTTTTGTACAATCATGAAACATATTGTCCTTTGCCAAACAAATGACACTGAGATTATCACAGAATATGTTTGCTTTCTAATGATGCAAACCAAAATCTGCTAGCAACCCTTTGAGTCAAATCTCTTCCTTCGCTGCTTCTGTCATAACTATATATTCAACCTCTGTAATCAACAAAGATATAATTGGCTAAAACGTTGACTTTCAACTAACAAAATCTAAAACTATGAAAACATATCCAATCAAAGATCTCCTTTAATCAACATCTCTTGCAAAATCTAAATCAAAGTATTTAGTCATAGTGCAGTTATTCTTCACATCATAGATTAAGCCTATATCTGTTGTTCCCCTCAAATATTTAAAAATCCACTTCACAACCTGCCAGTGATCCTTTCCAGGATTGGCCATAAATCTACTAACCACGCTAAATGAATAGGCTAAATCTGATATAATGCACATCATAGCATACATTAGACTTCTAACAACTTATGAGTATGGAGCATACTTCATATAATCTTTCTCGGATTAAGACTATGACACTATAGCAAAAGATAGGCGTAGATTCCTATCATAAGGAGTGTTAATAACTTTGCTAAAAGTCATTCCAAACTTATACAAAATCTTCTCTATGTAGCTGCATTAATAAAGAAATAATTTTTCATCTCCTTTGTCACAGTGTATCTCCATCCCAAGTATTTTACCAACTGCTCCAAGATTCTCAAGATTAAATTCTAATTTTAAAGTTTCTTTCAACTCCTGTATAACATGCATATTTTGAGCTGCAATCAATATATCATCAACATATAACAAGAGATATACGTGTGTATCATCATTCAATTTTCTAACATACACACATGAATCATAAGAGCTGCAAGTAAAACCAACTTTGGTTATAAAGCTATTAAACCTTTTATACCACTGTTTAGGGGATTGTTTAAGTCCATACAAGAACTTCTTAAGCTTGCAAACTAAATCTGATTTTCCCTTCTCCACAAAATCAATTGGTTGATCCATCCATATTTCTTCATCGAGTTCACCATACAAGAAGGTTGTTTTCACATCTAGCTGTTCCAACTCTTAAGTTCTTTGCTACAACAATTGCCAAAAGAACTCTAATGAATGAATGTCTAACAACAGGTGCAAAGACCTCATTAAAATCCACACCTTTATAAGAGTATCCTTTTGCCACAAGTCTGGCCTTGAACTAAACTTCTTGGTTTCCTTATATTCTAACCTTTCTTTTGAACACTCATTTGTAACCAATAATATTTCTTCCTGAAAGATGCTTTACCAAATCACAAGTTTGATTTCTCTGAAGGGATTGAAATTCTTCCTACACAGTTGTCACCTAGTGAGTAGCGTCTAAACTTTTCAAGGTAGCCTCATAGTTGGTAGGATCTGCATCTTCCTCCACCTCATTTACCACCTATTGAGCATAGGCAATCATATTGCTATATTTATACCTCTGAAAAGGTTGGACATCTCTTCTAAGGCGATCTTTAGCAACACATCTCTCCTTAGGTTCTTCCACGTCAGGTACCTCTTGATGTTTGATTGCTTCTAAAGGTTGAGTTATGCTTATACTAAGTTGTTCTCTGTCAACTGGTTGCTGTATCTCAAACTCCACCTATTTTAGAGCACTAGGTATCTCTAAACATTCAGCTTCATCCTTCCTCAACATGAGATGCTTCTCATTAAATGCGACATCCCAACTATATATCACCTTTTTAGATGATGTGTCAAAGATTCTATACCCCTTTACTCCAATATCATAGCCAACAAAGATGTCTTTCTTTGCTCTTGGCTCCAACTTATCATTATAAACATGATAATAAGCAGGACATCCAAATATCTTGAGCTTGGAGTAATCTGCAACCTGTCCTGACCAAAACCTCATAAAAGATCTTGTCCCCAATGGCACTAAATGATAATCTATTAATTAAATAAGAATTTATGTTAATTGCCTCTACCCAAAAATCTTTGTTTAAACTAACATGAGAGAGCATGGATCTAGCTCTCTCTAAAAGGGTTCAGTTGAGGTGTTCAACCACTCCATTTTACTACAGAGTACCTCTAACCATATGATGTCTAGTTATACCAGCATCCTTACAGAAGTCATCAAATTCAACGGAACAAAATTCTAAGCCATTATTTGTTCTAAGATATTTTACCTTTCTATCAGTCTGATTTTCAGCTATAGCTTTCCATTGCTTAAAATTCTTAAAGGCTTCATTTTTATGCTTCATAATGAAGATCTAATTCATACAGAAAAAATCATCAATAATTAATAGAAAATATCTTGAACCTGCAAGTGAAGGCTGTTAGAATGGACCCCAACAGTCAATATGGATATAATCTAAAGTTCTTCTGGTGGTGTGTTTTCCTTTCCCAAACTGCATACGCTTCTGCTTTTCAAATATGCAATGTTCACACAAGTCTATATCAATAAACTTGTGTCCTTCTAATCTGCCAAAACTATTAAGTGTCTGCATTCTCCTCTATCCCAAATGTTTCATTTTGAAATGCCAAATTGCAAAGGTAGACTGTTGTTCATCACTTGTGGCTGCAGCAGCTGAACCAATAACAAGAATACCCTGAAGGATGTACAAAGGTCCATCTTTGACTCCTTTCATCACAACTATAGAGCCTTTTAGGGCTTCGAGCTTTCCTCCTCCACCTATATACCTTAATCCCTTTGAATCAAGATCCATCAAAGAGATTAGGTTTTTGCCCAACTTGAGCACATGCCAAACATCCTCAAGTATCTTCACTGTACCATCTTGCATCTTGAATTTTATAGAACCAATACCAACTCTGTTGCAAACATCATTGTTTGTTAGGATCACCTGTCCTCCATCCACCTACTCATAGGTGTAAAAATACTCTCGGTTGGGAATCATGTGGTGCGATGCACCAAGATCCATGATCTATACTTGATCTGAATATACACTACATGAAACTGTCAGAGAGAAGTCACACTCTGATACTGAGTCTTCCTTTTCTACAACTGCTACATTGCCTTTTGACTTCAACTTAGGGCAATTTGCTTTCCAATACCTCTTTTCTTTACAATAATTGCAAGTATCCTTGGAGTACTTTCCCTTGGACTTGCTTCTACCTCTGTGCCTATTGTCTTTCCTATTCTGATGTCCCCTAGACTCTGCATAATGCACAGACAAGCCAAAACCACTTGCATCACTACTGCCATGAGTCACCATATACCTCAATTCTCTAGAATAAAGGCTTGATCTCACCTCCTCCAAAGTGATAGTGTCTCTTCCCATTACAAAAGACTGCATAAAGTTCTAAAAAGAGAACGGGAGTGAGACCAACAAGATAAGGGTTGCATCCTCATCCTCCACAGTAACACCAATATTCCTCAACTCCATGAGAATGGTGTTGAGCTGATCCAAATGTTGCTTCAATGATGTTCCTTCCTTCATCTTTAAGGAAAATAACATTTGCTTCAAGAGCAACTTGTTAGTGAGGGACTTTATCATATAAAGGGTCTCCAACTTGTTCCAAAGACCTGAAGCAGTTGTTTCATCTACAACTTCAATGATAACCTCATCTGACAAGCATGGCAAAATTGTCGAATGTGCCTTCTCTTCTTGTACTTCAAAATCTACAGATTTTCTATCAACCAATGACTCCTTATTTAGGAAAGTCCAAATACGTTGTTGCTTTAACAAAGCTCTCATTTTAATCTACCAAAGACTAAAGCTATTCTTTCCATTAAACTTCTCCACTTTCAAAGCCGATGAAGCCATAAAAGAAATAATTTTGAAATATCTCAACAAAAATTTCTAACAAATATGAACAACCCTTCAACTGATTCTAACAACTAAACTCCTCAAACAAACAGCAACCACAAACCAGAAAGTTGATGCCTTAAATTAATTTTAAGCTCAAAAAATTGACGAAAGGAATCTTACCACCTGGAACAGCAGTTGAAGTGTTGTTTTCTCCACCTTAAGGGCTGCACTCGGAGGCTAGGGCACAAGCAAACCACGTCTGAATGACAATTTTCAGACGTCTAGAACACTAATAGGGCTTGAATACACGAAGAACTCATGTGCTGCAAGGTTGCTAGGGCAACTACGGACACCAACAAGGGGTGTCAACAGTGATTGAAGCTCGAAGATGAGCTTCCTCCTGTTGGACGATCTGATGTACGGATGGCGATGGAATAGATGTGCAGACGACAAGCTAAAGACCGAACAAGCTGCATTTCCGACAAGCTAAGGCTCAGGTGAACAGACCTGACGTGAGCTGCGGCCTCCTCCTTCATGCGAACAGAGTTTCGGGAAGCTCTCCTCACACACAGAATCAAGAGCACGGACTGTTGTTCCACAGCTATGCACGAAACCAAGGGCACGGTCGCAAACAGGCAATTGGCAACGAGCTTCTGCAAGCTCCAATGCAAATAGGTAGGTTGGTGACAAACAGGCAGTGCTTCCGACAAGTGCATGTGCTGACAAGATGCGCAAGTCGTAGGACATGCAGGTAGCAACTTCTGATGACAAAACTCTAAGCTCCTCTTTTCCTCTTAAAAACCTAGGTTTTAACAAAACTCTAAGCTTTGATACCAATTGTTATGCAAAGAATGAGGAAAAAGATATGGAGCAATCACATAAACACCAAATTTTACGTGATTCCCCTTTCGAGTATGTCCACGTGATGGGAGAGTAGGAGAGTTTCACTATTTTGAAGGAGTACAAAATGAAGGCTTAAAGAGGAGCCCTTAAGCTTATATAGCTTGGAGGGTCAAGTACAAAAAGGACCAAAATGCCCTTATGCAACTTAAAGCCAAATTCAAGACACATTTCAACACACATTTTTTCTATCTTGTTTTTTTTTTCTCTCCTTATTCCTTTTTTTACTTCCACCTTTTTTCGTTTTTAACACACCATCCCTCTCACCCTTTATTTTCTCCTTCTCCTTTTTTTCACAATTTTTTCCTTTCTCTCTCTCCCTTTTTTTTCCTTTTCTTTGTTTCTTTCTTCCTTCCTCTTTCTCTCTCCTTTTTCTTTTCTTCTTTCCCTTTGTTTTTCCCTTTTCCTTTCTTTTCTTTCCCTTCTCTTCTCTTTCTTCCTCTTATCTACAACTTGTGTCCCCTTCTACAATCCTAATAAGTGTAGGCCATGATAGTATAAGTCGACCAACGAAAAGGATGGATCAAACTTTGATGGCATCATGAAGTGGCAGCATAATGATCTCAAAGATTACTTTAGAGTACTTGAGATTCACAAGATACTACAAATTGAAAACTGAAAAAGTGCCACAGGTAGAAGTTTGTAGAGGGGTTTGAGGAACAAATCAAAGCTGAATCTGAGATCAATGCAACCACAAAACTTTCCTAGGTCATCATTTGTGATGCAATATGTTAGCTTCTCATCACATCAGCAGTCTTGATGGGTGTGACAAAGTGGGTGGTGATGACAAAAATGGATACAAAAGACAAACAATAATGAAGGGAGGAGGTGCAGGTAATGGACAATGGTGTAGATAGAGGGTGCCAATGGTTTTAGGGTAAGGAGAGGGACTTGGATATGGGGGAAAAAAACTGTCACCAATGTGGCAATGACTAGTAGTGGTGGTTGCAAGATGGGAAGTAGAGACAATGAACAACAATAGTGGTGGGAGGTGGAGGCAATGAGCAACAACAGTGGTAGTAGGAAAGAGGGTGGCAACTAAGGTCTTCCCCCTCCTTATCTAGATTTTTCACACTTTTAAACTCTTAAAACCTAAATTCTAATAGTATGTTGGAATACAAGAAATAGGTAAAAGTAGAATGATATTCAAAAGCAAACATAAGACCTATATACATAGAGACTATGAAGACAAAGAAATGGAGGAAGAGAGAGACATTCCATTAACAATAATATAAGGCCTTATATAGAGGCTACCAAGTGGACACAAATGGGACTCTAGGATTAGACCCCACTACAACACACCTAATAACTCTAATACATTGAGAATATCAAAAGACACATTAATGAAATTACACCTAATACCTAATCACTCATACATTTAATACTCCCCCTCAAGTTGGAGCATCCAACTTGAACTAGACTCATGAGTAAAACTAGGACAAAATAAAGAAAAGGTCACAAGAGATACATAATGGACAAGTAAAAAGCAAGAAGTGATCAAACCCTAGTTGATCACACACATACACAATATCAATCATCCAAGAGAGATGTGGATTGTTAACTTGAGGTATTCCACAAACCTTAATGGATTTTTACCATAGGTTATTCCACAAACCTCAAAAATACCTTGTAGAGCTACCATGCTATAACATCAAGGCAAACAAGAGTTACTTGGAGATTGATAAAGTGTGAACATTTTTTTTTTGTCCATTTTTTTCTTGTCCTTTTCCTTTTGATTTTTTTTTTACTTCCACATTTTTTTTTATCAACTTCCTTTTCTTTTCTTTTCTTTTATACTTCCACCCTTTTTTTTTTAAAATTAACATCTTCTTCTTCTACCCTCTCTCTATTTTCTCCCTCCTTTCTCGATCAGAAAATGAAGAGCCACTACCAACTCTTGTAGCAAACGATCTACGGAAGTCTTAAGCTAGAGCAACACAATGGACTCGTCCTTCTCGCCACCATGATGTTGAGTGATGAGTCACCGATGGTGAGACCAATCGAAGGGAAAAGCCTTGCTATCAAGGCGACCGGCAACTAGGAAACAAGTTTGGAGAGAGGATTGCAAAAAAGGGACTTAAGGCCAATGTCATCAGAAACCTAGTAGAGTAAACCACCCGATGATGCTACTAGAGAGTAGTCAAGAGGTAGCATGCCATTAAATAGAACATAGTACCAAACATCATTGGCAGTGTCGAGGAGCATCTCGACGAGTGGCGGTGGAGTAAACATAACTTCTCCTAGACAGTTAGAGCTTGAAGAAGACAAGCCAGTTGTGTTAGGAGGGCGACGTGGAGGTGCAACTAGAGGAAGGCATGAGGGCGTACCAATGATAGCAAATGGCATGACCACGAAAGAAAGTGGGTGTCTACTTCGTATGACCCATTGACTATGATAGTGAGAAGCGGTGATCAACATTTTGGAACCTCAAAATTGTCTTCAACCACGGCCGCCACCTCTCTTCTCTGCTTCCTTTACCCTTGTCCTTAGGGACGAAACCATGGGGAGACCTCCATGTCTACGAAAGACCAAGATTTCAACGATGGTTTCAATAATAGCCAACGTTGGTCCTATTGGTAAAGACTTTCCTAGGACAAACCCTAATGCTGATACCATGTGAAGACAAAGAAATGGAGGAAGAGAGAGATATTCTATTAACAATAATATAAGGCCTCTTATATAGAGGCTACCAAGTGGACACAAATGGGACTCAAGGATTAAACCCCACTACAACACACCTAATAACTCTAATACATTGAGAATATCAAAAGACACACATTAATGACATTACACCTAATACCTAATCACTCATACATTTAATAGAGACTATACAAAGAAGATAAATATCACTTAGCAATGTGGGATTAAACCCACACAAACCTAAAACCTTAATACATTAATGAATCTAACATAACACAAATTAAGACTTGCATGAAAGTTCAAATAATTTTTAAATGTGCTAAAAATAACATATCAAGTGTGTCATATAGAAGATAAAAAATGTATTCCAAATAATCAAGAATAAATAACAAATAAATGTCATGCTGCAAAATAAGAGTAAAAAAAATTGAACATAAATGATATAGAGATAAAGAAAATTTAGATGTAGTTTTTTATGAGATCGAATGTTTAATATTCCATGTCATTATTTTGAATTTATCTTTGTGGCTTTCTGTAATTTATAAATGCATGAATGTAATTAATTGCAGTAATCCTAATGAACCTTTATGTTACATAATAATTAACATATTTGTAAGTTGTAAGTTCATCATAATAATATATTTATAAGTCACATAAAATATTATCATTTAATTTTTTATATTATGAGAGCATTGTATATCATGCCCCATTCATATTCTCAAAAAGTATAGTCAAATAATAATGTCAGATTTCATACTATAAAGTTAAAGTTGTGAGATACTTCATTAGGACTCAATTTAAGCAGTATAGATAAGAATTGATATTTCTTTTGTTCAGGTTTCACAAATGAAACTGAAAATAATGCAATTGTAGCTTCAACAACTAATGTTCTGAGTCCAAAACTGAAACTTCGCATGAGTTGAAAATCATGCACATCAATGTGTTTGAAGGCTATACCCAATCATCAGGCTTGATATGTTGCATGATGCTAGCATCCTCCCCTGCAATCTGGGCATTCACATCACTGATTGTTTATAACAGGTTCAATGGAAGGCAGTAAGGTTCCAGAAAACAAAATGTAAAGGGAATTTTTGTCATACTTGCAATCTAATTGATGAGAAAATTTACTTCAATCCAAATATGAACTTATATGTAGGTAGAAGCAACTAAATATGGTGGTGAAGACAGTTAGAAATTGCAAGGTGCTCAAAGATGTCAAGGATGATGAACATGTTTGGTCTAAAGTGATCTTTTGTGTCATTGAATGGACAAGGTCTTGGAGGGTTCTAGGTACCATGAATGATGATGAAGACCAAATGCGGCTACTTTCCCTAGTAACCTTATAAGGTGATAGGATAATGGATGCTGGTTTTCTTGCACTTTATGTCCTTATCTAGCATATAAGTGTGTCATGGTTATCTTTAATTTTGCATTTATACCTTTGTCTTGGTGTCTAGTAAGTTTCCCTTTTGAAGTTCATTAGGTCTTGTTTTGTTTTTGGTTTTCCTTTTGATCTTGCCTACAGCTTCTGTAGACCCCTTTTTTTTACAAATTTAATGAAATTTATCCATTTTTGAGCAAAAGAAAACAAAAGAAATAAAAGTTATATAACTGCCTAGAAATAGAAGAGTAACCTAATTATAGCTATTTCAGAAAGGGCAATCTGATCATCATTAAATTACAGAAAAAATGAAGATATCCTAAAAAATACCTACTTTAGATTCTTCACATGAAAACAATTCCAACTTAAATGCAGAAGTGGAAGTTATTGAACAATACTGTTAACCTCAGAAATGATGTTAACTTAGTAAATAAATTTTCCAGATCATGAGAAACCACCAATGACAAATGTGAAAAATCTAAGGGTGTGAACACCATAGCCAGAATTCAATTGGACAAGCAGAGCAGTGAAAGATAAGATTGAACATACGCTGTGTTTTTTGGGTTGGATCTTATCTGAACATCTTCTATGGTACAATAATGCTTGATTTTCTCCATGTACTCTTTTGCAACAAGTTGAATCCCCTGGCTCCTCTTCTTACTGACAGTTATTATGCGCAAGGGTATCCCCCTCTGTAGTAAATACAACCCAAGAATGCAACCATATTAATGTAGTTGTTAAATATTCCAACTTGAAAAGTCCTCATCACAAGACCTTCAACCCAACAATCTTACTAAATGACACAAGCTCTAGTGGACTAATGGCATCAAATGCTGTATTGGCACTAATAAACTATGGTGGCATAAACGCCATCTCATTGTATACAGTTTGTTGGATAGTCTCATATTGGAAAGAATGTAGAGGTCTTGGGTCTCATATCTTGGTGGGCTCCTCATTTAAAATCATATGGCTATAAGTGAAGAGTCCACCTAAGTTATAAGCCCCAAAATCTCCACATTCTTTCTGATGTGAGACTATCCAACACAGTTTAGGCCATGATGTTTGTTTTGGTGGGGACGAGACCACAATTTATCTAATAATTCCCTGAATCATTAGAAAAAACTGTCTCCCATCATAAGCAGAACAAAGGGAAAAAAGGATACCGCGGCCCAGATCCAACGTTTCTCCACCTAATTTTTATCCAAAGAAACTTTTGTGCAAAATACTGGCCAAAAGGCACCAATGCAGAAGGTTTTGCTGCAACTATCGTCAGATTCAATTGATATGTTTCGCATGTAAGTAAGGTTTCACAAGAGACAGAATTATCATCACTTGACAAAACATCAAACATCGATCGCTTGAAACAAAAGCGATAAACGAAAAAATAGTTGACGGAGGATGTGAAGATTACCACGGATTGGCGCGAGAATCGGGACCGCTTCGCTGCAAGTTCAACAGATGGAAACGATTGGAGTACGCACACCGTCTCTTACGTCTGCAGACAAAATGAGAGAAATCGTATGTGCATTTTACCTGCAGAGATGGGGTTTATGCGAGGATAGAACTTCGATTTGGGAAAAACCTCCATTTGCACTGGTTTGTTCCTCTGGAGAGAGCCGGAGCGGAACAAGTGGAAATGAATGTCGTGGTGGAAGGTCGTTCCGGATCGGACGAGATCGGAAGGGAGGCCCCGGTCAGGGCAATCAATCGCTGGTGGGTAGAGCTGCCACCATAATGATTGAATTAAATTATCATTGCATGTTGATAAAGTTTCCGTGTTGTTAAAAATAAATCATAAAATTCAATCTTCGTAAATATCATCATTTGTTTACATATTTTTTTTCTTTTAACTATATTTTATAAGTTCAAGATCGGCGTTCTCAATTTTTTCTAGTTCATTTTTAAAAATTTTAAATAAATCCATTATATCGAATAAAATTATAAAGTAAAAAATATATTAAAATAATCTTAATTTGTATTTAAAAAGAAATGATACGTAACTTTGTAAAATCGAAAAACAAACTTTATTACTTTAAATGTAAAGATGAGAATGAAAAACTCATATAAGGCAAATAAATGAATGCGCATGGGTAAGGAGAAAGGGACAATTAAATGTAAGGCGTTGAGTAAGTAAGAATCAATGCACGAATGAGCAAATATGAGAATTATTTTTCAAAATATATCAATTTTCTTTTACTTTTCAAATTTTTCATTTCTAACTATTTTAGACTTTTTGTTTTTTATCTTTTAAACTTTTCGTTGTAAATAAATAAATTTTAAAAAATATGTATAAAAAAGTTTATTATTTATATCTAAAAAGTACATAATAATAAGAAGAAAAAAAATATTCAAATTTTTCAATAAAGAAAAGTACACCTACTAAGGTAAAATTATTCTTCTAATTCAATAATTTTTGATAAAGTTGTTACCGTACCGTAGTCTCATTCAAAATTACTAGTAGAAGGGTAGAGCCATGTTCACTGATGTTATTTTCTCTTCTATCGGGTATTAATCCAAATAAGTATAAGCAATAAAATTAAAACATTATATATGCATATGAAAGATGCAATTCTTGAAATTATTAAGACTATTATGTTAACATTCCATGTTTGAAGCATAGTTTAATGTAAATATTTTAGAAGGTGTCTTCGTAGTTTAATGTCTGTGTCATGATAAAAAAATATAAAATCAAAGACCACCATGCATGTGGTTGGACATTTGGGTAAATGGTACACCTTTTTTGTAATAAAATTGACAATAGTAAAGATAAATCTCAATAACAACTATTACTGAGAGAAAGTCCCAAATACATAGTACACAACAACAAATTAAACAAATTCCAAGACAAATAACAAAAAATCTAATTATTTTTCTTTTGCCTTCCACTTCATCACCTCAACTGTGAAATAAACACAGAATCCTCAACTTTTGTATTAGTAGCAACAAAATGAATATTCCAGAGGAGTTGTGTCTAGCCACAAAAATATTTCAATTTAGACTGAATTTTTCTGTATTAGTCATCAAAATGAGTTATTCCAGAAGAATTATGCCTATTCACAAAGATATATTAGTTTAGACTAAACTTCTGTATTAATAACAACAAAACAAGTTATTCCAAAGGAGTTATACCTACCTACAAAGATATCTTAACTTAGACTAAACTTCTTTAACTACATCAACACCTATGTTACCCACCAAATTTTCTACCCAGAAAATAGCAAAGTTAACTGAATTACCAACAAAATAAGGAAATATGTCATTTTCTATTTCACCAGTGATTAATTATCACAGTAGTCATTATTGAGCATTTTGGGCCCTAGCCTTGACAACTGATAAGTCTTGTCGGACAGACATGTTTCAAGAAATATTTTTTATACAGATATTGAAATAACAACAAGAAAGATATCCACATTCCACAAGTGTTTAATTTCCTCTCATTTAACTTAGATGTATTCTAATTTATGTATGATATTTACAATGCATAGTCACATATTAATTTGAAAGGATGTGTATTTTAAGCTAGCATGACTACACTTACAGCAAATTAAGGTAAGAGGGAGGAAGAAAAGAAGACATACAAGTGCTATTGGTTATAAAAAGACAATATATAATACCATACCGGCTCTCTTATGTAATTCAAACAACAACAAACATGATCGAATCTTTTAACAGGGAGGTGCCCTGCCAAGGTGATCTGTAAGTGGTCCTCGTGATGTAAACGACAAACAGAAGCAGTTTCATAAAGAGAGTCTCAAAACAAAAAAGTAATTGCGCAAAATAAATGTCGGCCTTGAACATATTTGATAAAATTTGAGCTCAAGAGTGTGTTGAGCTTCGGTTGCAAATTTAATATGTAGAACTTGACGTTAAGCTTTTAACGTTACAATAACGAGATTTACCATCAAAAGTACTTTTATGGAATAACGTTACATATTAAATTTGTTATTGTTCAAAATTTATTTATTCATTTTGATAATGGTTAACATTTTGAAGCATATATTTCATAAGTATATTTTTTACAATTTAAATCTGTCTATAAGAATATAATTAAATAAGATATTGTTAATATTTATAATAAGTTTAGAATGAAATTAATTAATGTAATAAGTTATATAAATATTTCAATAGTTTATACATTTGATATTTAAGAGAGAAGAATTAAAGTAAGATATATTACTATTATTACACATTTTATTAATCATAATTAAAATGTATAAAGTTAAAAAATTCATAAAATGTATAAACACATTTTATGTAAAAAATTCATATGTATAAAGTTGATATTTCTCATAAATAAAATTTTATATATATAAAGTTAAAAAAAAATTCATAAAATAGCTCACATTTGCTATCGATGCCTCTCTAATGCATCAACAATCATTACACCTCACAATTCACCCTCAACCCATTCCTTCACCGCCATAGCTTTCGCACCAACTTAAGGCAAATTCTTGGATGAAGCAATTGCATCCCTTGTTAATAACACCTTGATTCTCCCAAACAGTTGTTTGACTCTTCTTCCACAACTATAAAAGGGGCTTCCCTCCTTCTTAGAATAAGGGGGGAGGAAGATAGACAAACATTGAAGCACCTTGTGGTTGAGAAGCCGAGGAACTTGATCTACCTCTACCACCACAATCTTCTTCTAGTTATGACCACATCCACACATCTTGCTAGCTCAAAAGTCATGCACTTGTGCACATGATTCATTGGCTCTTATCATTAACAGGTGAGGTCAAATGTGTTGCCTAATTAATGTCGAACTTTGACCTATTATAGCCAAGCCCATTTAGTTTAAGTTCATGTAAGGTATGTCTTCACACATAAATTATGGTTAGACTAGTTAACATTATCTCGTTCTTAAGTTACATAAATGTCACTTGCATATACTACATTGCATCTTAAGATTTTCCTAGTTTACCTTGTCTAATAGATTAGGTAATGACTCTTTTTTTTTTTAAGATGTGAAAATTCTCAAGCGTCTTTGAGTTAAATGTCCATCGGTTCGCTCTATCGATAGGAACATTACAATTCTACTTTTATTTATGCAACATATCATTTACATGCAATTGTAAAGGTTTTTGATAATTATGGTAACAATTTTAGTTTCTTCTATAACATGTAAATAAATTTTTAGTATTAGGGAAAATATATTAAGTGATAGAAGAGTTTGATTAAAAGATAACATTTTGAAGACTTTAATGTATGTTATAAAGACTACAAGTAAACAACAAGAATAAGAATAAGATGATTTCATAAATGAATTTGAAAAATTGAATAAGAATTAAATGTAAAAACATCTAATGTAATATTTATCTTATTACATATTATAATATAATTTTAATTTCAGTTTATAAATAAAATAATTTATTTTAACTTTATGAGTTTATATGTTTTGAATGTTTCTCTCTTCTTCGTATGTGTTTAAATTAAATAATAGGTGATTAGAATTTAGAAATATCAGTTAATCTATATGTATCTGTTAGTATATTTAAAATTAAAAATCTCATCAAAAAATTTGAAATTCGGAAATTGGAAAATCCCCAGACCTATAAAATAATTGTTTAACCAAAAAGAGATCAAGTTCGACAAAACAGAGATGACGTCTCCAGACAAACGTGAAGATCTGTCTGTATCAGACCAACCTACTGCATGAGAAGAAATATTAGAAAATGTAGATAACGATGACATGAATAAGATTTCTATATTTAAAAAATAATCCACTGCCTAAACATTTTATTTTTATTCTCTTGAATATTTTTACCTTCGGTATTCGAGAGCACGAAACGCCGAGCACCGTCGTATTTGCTCGCGTCCACGCCGACTACTTTGGGGAGCGGGGTAGGAAGGAAGAAGCGGCAGCAGCATGTGACGATCATCTCCCGGCTCCGTGTTAAGTTCCGCCATCAATGCTCCCAACCTTCGTGGCCCATGCGGAAGGAGAGAGCGTACGAAGACAGCGGGGATCGACCTTCCTGCTCCCGTCGATCGGAGACGACGAAATGCGTCGTGATGTTGCGTATCGCTTGACGACGACGACGATGGCGGCGACATGTCACGTTCGCCAGTCGAGGAGAGAAGGACGTTTTCCCCTTTTCCCCTTTTCCTCTAGGGTTCCTTCGTTCGTCACCGCTGGTGGTCGCGATCCAATCCCGCAATCACAGCCACATGTCAATTCTTTTAATAAAATAATCGTCGGTTTCTAATTTTTTATTTTAAACGTTTCGTCGCTTCTAACTGTTGAACCACAGGATTCTAACGTGCTTTATTTAGTACAAAATAGTATTATGTATATATTTTTAAAATATAATGTAATTTTTTTTTAATATTAATTAAATCATATAAAATTAACTTATTTAAATAACTACATCATTTTTTCTTTAGCTTAGTTAAGTAACATTTTTTGTAAAATTTAAATTTACATTAGATCATAATAAAATAACTAGATAATAAAAAGAGAGAAAGTACGGCTCCGACGGTGGTCTACGGTCGGTCCAATCACCAACCAGGTGAACGAGTTCCACTGGACTTTTTACATAAACATCCTTGCGGTATCTGATATTTCACAGATGCTCCTAAAGTTTCTGTATTTTTGACAATATTTATTTCTTTATTTCAAATTAGTTTCTTCCTTGCCCTTTGGCTAGTGTCCATCCATCGGTTTAATCTAATAACTTAATCATAGTTGGCAACTTAACTAGCCTAGGTAAATTACATCCCCACCCTTCCTGCCCTTATTTTTAGGTTTTACCTAATTAACACCACCTCTTACTGCTATAAACTACTTATTTATCACATGTCTTTTTAAAAGTCCTGACTCACATTTTACATAAAACCATACTTTTAACATGATGCGCATAGCTAATTGTCTTTGAAATATGAAGCTAAATGAATGCATTAATTAAATCGGTACTTGAGATACTGTCCTTGCCAATTCTTTCTTTTCGTTTGTGTCACATCAGATATCCAGTGCAATCTAGTATTTTAAGAATGGAATGGCAAAAATCCATCATCTAGACATTTTTTGGAAAATACCACATGATAAGAATTTGCCATTCAATTTTTATTTGTTTGAAAATTCAATGTGGCACTTCTTTGACCAAAATTCTAGACACTACATCCAATCCTTATTTGTCATCATCACTTGGGCATTTTCTTGTAAATACCCTGCGTTGACTGTAATAACCTAAATTTCTAAATCAAGAAAAATAATAAATCAAAGAGGAAATAAGAAAATGAAGGGAAAAATTAATTTGATGCAACCTCGCTAGAACAAAAATAAACTCCCTTTTTATTTTTTTTTGCAAAGTTAAGGGAAGTAGATAGATAAATTGATCTAATTATGAAATTGCAAATGGATGAAAATCACAAAAGCTCAAAGGCAAATAAAAGTACACTAAAATAAACAGATGAAAGCCAAAAGGAGGCTATTATTACTTCATCGACCCATCTTCTAGCAATGTCAAGATCGAAGTTGAATCCAACATTATTTATGCCATCGGGATTGATGAAAGTCTCAAGCTGATGGAGTTTCATTAACTTTATCAACCCCAACGCCTGAAGAAATGTTTTCTAACTAAAAATAAGTTAAATCTAAGATCAGGTAAAATATTCTTAATAGAATGGTCAAAAAATAAATGTATTTCCATTAGAGTGGGTAACCCACAAGAAAGCATGCACTAGTTTATCTCCCAAACAGGTTCACCTAATAAGGGTGTGTATGTTAACTTTCATGTCATGGAGAAGATTCCTTTTATATAAATGCATGCATTAGTTCGTTCTCTTAAAGATTTTTTCTCCTGTACATTAAGGAAGGAAGGTACTAAAATTTCGACTTCTACACGAAGCTATTAGAGTATAATTCTGTGATGTAAAAACTTGGGAAGATATTTTTTAGACAAACACCCTCTTAAAATGTCAGCATTTCCTAGTACAGTAGGATTCACACACGTATATGTGTAGCCTTGCGAACGGCTTGTTTGTTGCCTACAGTCAAAGGAAGCTTCATTTTTGAGAAAGGAAGGTGATCTCAAATTTGTACTTTGGAGGAGATGTGACGCCCAAGGAAGAGCCTTGTCGTGGGGCTCCATCCTCGGTAATTCCATTCCAATTATCCTGCCATTCTCAATGTTTGTGCGGTGATCAAGTAGTACATGCATGTAATATATGTTTGAGTATACCTTGGTAGTGGAGAGAGCACTCTTTAATGGAGATAATCTAAGAGGTTATCAATCAATCAATCACTTAATGTACTTCTCACATGTATTTAGAATACTTAATCGAACTTATGGTTTATTGAATCATGAGATTATATAATTAAAAGTCACTTTACTTTACTTATGTATAGATTTTTTCGAATTTATCCTTAAAATTAAATTAAACGACGACTCTAATATTCTTCTCCTCTTTTTATTGCAAAGGTAGTAAGAGTCCTGGAAGGTTACAAGCATGGTGGAGAATCGTGTGTTCGAACTTGAAGGTTCGCGCACACACGTAGTTCTCGCTAACATGGGCAAATTAAAGAAAAAAAAACCCTAAACAAGAAAGTACGTACATGCATGCAGTCAAGCTTGATTGCTGCTTGCCCAAGAGATTGGGTGGTGGAAAGCGTTAATGCCACCATAATTGCAAGGCAAGGATAGGAGAGGCGATATTTCATTGAAGAGAGAGGTAGGAGGCGTGCATATATATATATCCATATCTGTGTTTCCTGACGTGCCCCAAATTACAACACATGCATGCATGGTGTGACCACTTCCAAGTAGGGCTTCATCTGGTTAATTAATAAGGTAGTTGGACTTAAGATCCACATGTTTTAGAGATGATCGATGATTGCTTCATGGGGCTCTCTTAATTACAGTACGTACCATATTATACAATGAGCTCTTTGAGGAGGATTTTCCAACCAGCTACCGGCTTCCTGCATGTTGCAGGTCTTTCTTCTGCTTGCTTACTTGTCGCTGTCCTTGAACCAACCATGTCTAGTTAATATGGCCGCAATAATAATAGAAACGGCTGATCTTAATTTTCTTCTAAAAGTGTAACCGAGGGAGTAATGAATGATTTTTTCAATTGGAAATGCTGCTTAATGAATTCGCTATATCTTCTGGCATACATAGGTGGGATTATATATTGCTTCTAATTCCGCAACATCAACATCGATGGAAAAAGGCGTTTTCGTGTGTTCAAAGATCAAACACCTTGATATTAGAGATTAAATAACCGATAAATAAACAATGGGTAGTTAGTGCATGGTTTACCTTTTCTTTTGTTTTGAAAAACTTGAAAGTCACATTACTAGCTAACCAATGTAAGTTAGTGCATTTTTTGTGTATTTTAGGATGACATGTAGTTGCATTGGTACATCACTTATGTTGGTGAATGCATGATGAACTTCATGCAACCATGTTATTGATTTTAAAATTTTAAATATGATGCATGTAAAACTACACAAATATTCACTTACTTGTAAACGATTTGCAAGTGACGTTAAATAGTTTACCTCCATCATCCTTATCTACAAAAATAATAAACCAGAGAAGGAGTAGACTTGATGAAAAAACCTACTTTTACTCATTTACAACTTTATTTGCGATAATATTATATTTGATGGAGAAAAATGTAAATATAAATATTAACAACATTATACTATAAATGTACGTGATGAATGATTGAAATTAAATCTCTTAGATCATCTTTTATGTCAACTTTTTTTCCGTCCATAAAACTTCTCTTACTCTTTTTGTTAATCTCTTTTTACATTTGGTTCTCATTCTTAGTCTTACACAATTAATATTAATCAACATTATCAGGAATTTGTTTTACTTGTTCCCTACATTTGGAGAGAGTTTATGTACTTAAAATTTAAATTTTATAGAATTTGAATTTTAATAGAATTTAAATTTTATAAAATTTGATAAAAATTAAAATTTAAATCTTTGTATACATGATAAAATTAAATAAAATTAATTTTTAATAAAATTTTTAAGTAATAAATTAAAATAATTAGAGAGAATCCTCTCTCTCTCTCTCTCTTTCTCCCTCCAATAGTCTTATCATAGATTTTCATAAAAGTCGGCCATACGAGTGGAGGACGATGAGCATGACAAAATTTAATTTCCGACTCTTTAAACTTAGAAAACAAATTTTAAGATTTATTAAAAAGATAAAATTCACTTTTCATAGATATACAAGCAAATAGAATTAGACAGAAATTTTTTTCTTTTCTGTGAAATTCTACTTGTACAAATTCCCCATTAAGCTGATTGAGAATTTCATTTAGTTTTATACACTTACACCAAAGTAACATGTCTTATGCTAAAAATACCCTCTATTTGAAAAATATAAAAGTTATTTATAACTTGTTCAAAATATCACGCAGAATTTAGGGAATTAAACGAAAATGACCCTTTTTCTAATCCATCACGGTTTTATCGTTTGTCTCCACTTATGGTCTGGGACCCAACCAGTCTTCTCTCTTCCCTCCTCTTCTATTCATTATTCTTCTTATCTCTCCTCTCTCTCTCTCTCTCTCTCTCTCTCTCTCTATATCTCTTCCTCCTTCTGTATCAGTGGCAATACACCAAATGCTGGATCTCCACATCGCCCCCATCCACGGCTCTCGGTAACCCTAGCTCCTCCTCTCACTTCCTGCCACTCCCTTCCCGGAGGTACTGCCACTCCCAGTGTAGGTACTTCACTTTGCTTGTCCTGCTGTTCTTATGCGATTCCTTGCTTCGGAACTGGAGGTAAAGCTTAGAGCTTTTTTCTTGCTTTCTTCTGCTTACGATGCTCCCCTTGATGCCTTTCGATCTCTTTTCGGTGGCGTAAAGTAGAATGTGCTTGCATTCCCAGTTACTGATGGTTTGAGTCCGTTTTGTATATTTTCTGAAACTGTTGATCTTTTTCTTCACCATGGGTTTTCCCGTGGGATGCGTGTTTTCTTTCTCTGTGTCTCATTCTGCATATGAACGGAATAGTGGTTTTTCATTTGCTTTCTGGATTTCGATCGAATTTTCAGAGACGGGGATATATGGAAAAAAAGGCAGGAAGTGGTCTTACTCTTTTTTTCTTTTTTTTTTTGAATAGTTTTTTAACTCTTCTCTGGTGGACAAATGTTACCTGTGAAATTCTTGTTCGAAATAGACCCAAATTTCGGATCTTTTTGGTAAGGTCTCGCATTTTCTATTCCTTCTCTGGGTGGTTGCTGGTTTGATGCCGATGCCACGCCAGCGAAATAAATGAGTCGAGTAAGCAAATTTTCTGTGCGCAGCCACTCTTTTTTGAAAAATTACCGTTTGTGCTGAACTCCCGTCGGTCCTGGTACATGTCATTATCATCTGTTTTTTGCCTTAAGCTGCCCTCGTTGATATTTTTGTGTTCATCTATATTTATAGATATATTTATCTATGGAAATAATGAATTTCTATGTTGGTTTAACTTTTCATTTTCTGGTCGTCCCTACGCCCTACATAGGATCCTGGTATCTTTCTTTATAAAATGTAGATTTTAGTGGTCAGTTGATTCCTTGTCGGTGACTTACACGCACCATCTTTCCTTGTAAATATGTCATTTTGATGCGTCACTTGGAAAGTGCACTATCAGTGACCTGTTCCTATCTCTTTGTCTTCATTCTTGCAGTTGGGTACCTAAAAGTTGGAGTGTTGCTGATTGCTAAGACTCTGACCATAGCCCAAGCGTAATCATGGGGATGGAACTTGGCTTCATCGTCCTAGTATCCATCGGGCTACTAGGTCTTGCAAGTGGGGAAATTTACATTGCCACCATTGAAGGAGAACCTGTAGTTACTTATGAGGGTGGTATTGAGGGGTTTGAACCTACCGCAGTTGGTCTGTACGAGGAGTTTGATATTACCAGGTATATAAATAAAATTTCATTTTTCCTTGTACTTCTTGTCTCCGTGAAAGCTTGAGTTGCATCTGCATAAATTCAAAATAATACTTAGTCTGTTCTGGTCTTCTTTCCCCTTTTGCAGTGAGTCAGTTACATCTTATTCTCTCCATCTTGAGAGGAAGCATGATGCACTACTTGAATCATTGTTTGAAAGTGGAAGCTATAATAAACTGTACAGTTATCGGCATCTTATCAATGGGTTTGCTGTTCATATGTCACCTGAGCAGGTATTGTCCTAACTCGTCAAGGTTGGTCATCTTGTTTATGTGCAATTATTTGTTGACAGGTTGCAATTTTCTGTACTCTAATTTTTGCTTGTTATGCGACATTATCAGGCAGAAATCCTTAGCAGAGCTCCAGGGGTAAGATATGTTGAGAAGGACATGAAGGTTACGAAACTTACTACACATACTCCACAGTTTTTGGGACTCCCGACTGGAGTATGGCCTACTGGCGGTGGCTATGATAGAGCAGGAGAAGATGTTGTGATTGGTTTTGTGGATTCGGGAATATATGCCCATCACCCTAGCTTTTCCACATACAATTCTGAGCCATATGAATCTGTTTCTCATTATAGAGGGAAATGTGAGATCAATCCTGACACCAACAGGAGTTTCTGCAATGGAAAGATAGTTGGTGCCCAACATTTTGCAGCAGCTGCAACTGCAGCTGGTGCTTTCAACCCTGAAACTGATTATGCCTCACCATTGGATGGTGATGGCCATGGAAGGTGAGGCTTTTATATAAATCCATTTCTTTTCATTTGAGCTAGTTGTCTAATGTGTCTGTCTAGCTTTGGACTTCACTGAAACCAATACTGTAAATCTGATGTTCTCTGGCATAGCAGTGGAAAGCTAATGCTGTTTAATGAATTGATAAGTAAACACATCTAGCTTAGGCAGTGTATGGTTCAAATTATGGGTGTGATTTGTTATGCATAATCAAGATTATACACACTGTACAAGCTGACAAAAAATGCATGGATTATAGGCTACTATTGTGTATCTTGTTTGGCTAAGATTAGGGATCGCAAGATTCTAACTCATTTCACTATGTATATCTCATAAATGACATATGATTCCATAATTGGAAAAAAGTGGATTATGCTGATTATGATGTTCCTCTCACAAAGTTACTGTTGATAATCTTGGCAATATTGAACACATTCTATCATGTCAGTACTGCTTGATTCAGATTATAGTGACATTATCATAATCTAATGATTGCATGTCTCATAATCCAAACCAAACTCTAACTTTGCAAACTGTTCTCCTCTTTATATGGTGCATGAGCGTTACATGTTTATAATGGCCTTCTTGCATCTATAAACCAATTTTCCAAGAAACTTGTGTCATTGCTGTTTTAATAATCATCTAAGAAACACAGGAAGCTTTCTTCGGGCTCTTTGTTTGCATTTACCATAACTTGGAAAATAATTAGATTTCCTAATCTAAAAGATGCATCAAATTATTTCCTCTTCATATTATTAAAAATTGACTTAGTTATAAATTTCCTATGAGTATGGGATGGTGATGGGAAGTGGAATTTTATTACCTATTGTGGGTGTCACGTTTTATCCTATTATTTTCTTGTATTAGGGACACATTTCTCTTATTTGCTCCTATCAAATGAAAGATTTTTTTTGAGAAGTAATGGTGTTGCTTTGATCCACAATGGATAGGCTTGAAAATTTTTGCATTATTGACAAACCCTTTCCCATGGATTCTTGACTTAAAATGAACATCCAAGCACAATAAGGAGATATACAAATGTATCTCATTTCTTTCCCAAACTAACTACCACGTATGAAATTCAAAGTCCTGAGGTTCGGTAATATATGATATTTATGTTAATATAATGGTACACACCCACACATTTCTAGAATACGGCTATTCTATATTTCAAATTTTTGCAAAGTAATGTGTTGATGGGATTTTTTAGATTGAAAGGTTAACCACTTTATTACTTGATCTAAATTAATACAAGTAGTCAGTAACACACATTTAAAAATGATTAATCACTTAGCCCCCCTTAGTTTCCTCAAAAATGTAGATCTTCTTGGATACATATGGATATATGACAAGGATCTATGTAAAAAAGGGACGTATATACCCAACATTGGTATCTTGTTGCCTAGGCACCTATATTGGTAATTATTGTTTGTGTCATGCTCATAGAGTGAAATTTCTTTATTCTCAATTAGTTATAAATGTGCCTAGTTTTAGAACGGTTCAATTTTTATTTTGCAATTTTTGCTATTTTCTCTGTTAAAGAAGGTGTTTATGATGTATTCATGGTTCTGATGTATTTTCTATAATCTATCATTTGTATTCATCTACTCACGTAGTGGGATTAAGGAACTTGCTGTTGTGGTTGCTTTGTAGTCACACTGCTGCTGTTGCTGCTGGGAACAATGGGATTCCAGTCAGAATGCATGGCTACGAATTTGGAAAGGCTAGTGGCATGGCTCCCCGTGCCAGGTTTGATGATGTATCTGTTGCACTGTATACTGCACAGAAATTTTTGATCCTTTTGCTGGGATTGTATGACTAACTTATTTATCTTATTTCTGCCATTTAGGATTGCTGTGTACAAGGCCATTTATAGGCTTTTTGGTGGATTTGTGGCAGACGTGGTGGCTGCAATCGATCAGGTTATTTCAATAAAAAATGACAATACCTTTCCATATTAAATTGCATTCTTTTCATTGCTCCGTGAGCTATATTGGATACAATTGAGATTGTAATTCCAACTTTACTAATGCCGTCTCTTCCAAGCAACCGTAAAATGGTTAATTGTTCCATAGTCAATAGATGGTTGCTTCTATCAGTTGGTTATCATCCTTTTTTACCTACTTTCTTGAAAATTGATCAAGAAGTTACATACCTGAACAGCATGCTATTTTTGGCATCTCTCTAAATATAATTAATCGAGATGATTTCTATTAATTTTATTTTTGGTAGTCATTTAAAGGATAGTCTTACAGCAATGTTGCTCCATTGAGACTTGGAAATTATTAGTTCGATTTTTGGACACAACTACTCTACCTGTAAAAGTGAAAGGACTGGTCATATCTTACATTGGTGGGAACTTCATGAACTTGTTTATCCTTTTTTAGTTGGTGGCTCATTTCTCCTTCGTTTTGATATTATATTAATTGCTCACAATTAGTTGAGACTATCTTCTTGGAGATCACATTATTTGCAGGCCACTGTCTCATTAGTTTCCATGAATTATTTTATGATCTATTGTTTCCTTTCCCACATAAAATAATACATCACCTGGCACACTGAAGCCGGGCTTAGTATGCACCAGTTTCCATCTTAAGCTGTTAAAGAAACGTAGATCAGTTTGAGGTTTGATAGGTATCTGTTATCTACAATAATTCTTAATTTTTCAAATCTCTGAACAGGCCGTTCAAGATGGTGTGGATATTTTAAATCTCTCAGTCGGACCTAACAATCCACCATCAACTACGAGGACCACATTTTTGAATCCCTTTGATGCTGCAATTCTTTCAGCTGTTAAAGCTGGGGTATTTGTTGCACAAGCTGCTGGTAATGGAGGACCATTTCCAAAAACGCTTGTATCCTACAGCCCGTGGCTAACTTCCGTAGCTGCCGCAATTGATGATCGCAGATACAAGAATCATTTGACACTTGGAAATGGAAAGATTTTATCTGGGCTTGGTTTATCTCGTCAGTACTTATTCTGCCTCCCCTCTCTCTCTCTCTCTCTCTCTCTCTCTCTCTCAGACAAATTGTTAGATAACATAGTAACGTGGATTTAAATGAAAGTTATATTGAATCCCATCGTACGAATTTTTTATGCTGGAAAGAATCGGCTATTATCCCTACTAAACTTTTTATGCTTTTCCAATCTATTTTGTCATCAATAATTAGATAAATAGCATCATACTTATTGAGGTAGACAACATGGCACCCATCCATGATATATTGCTGGGTGAGTACGTGCTTTGCCTTATTTTGTTCTGACTAGTTCGCTGTTGGGTCTTGTATCAAATCCAGCAAGAACCCATGCATATTTAAGGCTTAAGATTTATTAAAAGATTAAAACTAACGTTTTCAATATATTTAGATGTTAATTTCTGTATGTAACTAATGCTGTCTTGTTAACCTTACTGCATATCACCATTACTTTGTTAGTTTTTGTATGTTTAAATGATATTTACGTTAGCTGATTTGAGAATGCATATGACCTTTTCCATGTAAAAGTTTATGTAATCTTAGCCCCTCTCCTAAAACTTTGTGTACTGCTCGCTGCAGCTGCCACACACTTGAATGGAACATATAACCTGGTTGCAGCAAAGGATGCATTGCTAGATTCATCTGTGTCGAAATATAGTCCTTCCGACTGTCAGAGGCCTGAGCTACTTAACAAGCGTATGGTGGAGGGGAAGATAATACTTTGCGGGTATTCTTTTAACTTCATATCTGGTAGTGCATCAATGAAGAAGGTTTGTAAAACTGCCAAAAGTCTTGGGGCAGCTGGTTTTGTACTTGTGGTGGAGAATTCTTATCCTGGAACAAAATTTGACCCCGTTCCTTTTAGCGTTCCAGGAATTCTTATTACAGAAGTTGAACACTCAAGGGTACCAGTGTTCAAATTTATTATTTCTGATAACTTGTCAACGTTATCATTGCTTTTTCCTAATCTATCATGATTCTGCAGCATCTTATTGATTACTATAATAGCACAACGAAAAGAGACTGGGCTGGACGAGCCACCGGCTTCATGGGGACAGCCAGCATTGGAGAAGGTTTGGCACCCATACTACATAAATCGGCACCCCAGGTGGCATTATTTTCCTCACGAGGACCAGATGTTAAGGACTACACCTTTCAGGATGCTGACCTCCTCAAACCTGATATTCTTGCTCCTGGCAGCCTTATTTGGGCCGCGTGGGCACCCAATGGAACAGATGAGCCCAACTACGTGGGTGAGATATTTGCTCATGAGCCTGTGAACATGTTT
This sequence comes from Cymodocea nodosa, assembly GCA_036874045.1. NCBI lineage: Eukaryota > Viridiplantae > Streptophyta > Magnoliopsida > Alismatales > Cymodoceaceae > Cymodocea > Cymodocea nodosa. The sequence goes on along the minus strand of CM072339.1, from coordinate 17,722,757 downwards.
CGATATTTCAGATTATCATCTTAAAGAAATTAAGAAACCAAATTTAACGTGCTTATCAAACGATTAGGAAATTGTAAAGTCGTTGGTTCTTCCTTCGTATGAGTATATATATATATAGGGGAAAAAAGAAGAAGCCTTGCGTTTCTCATAAAATTAATGACCCGAGCAGGAGAAGGATTTGCCATGATATCTGGGACCAGTATGGCGGCACCTCATATTGCAGGAATTGCCGCACTCGTAAAACAGAAGCACCCTAATTGGAGCCCAGCTGCTATTAAATCAGCCTTGATGACTACTGCCACAACAGTAGATAAAGGTGGCAGGCCCATTCTGACGCAAAAATACTCAGGCTCCTCTGAGGCAATGACCCTTGTGCCTGCCACACCTTTTGATTATGGCAGTGGTGCGGTGGATCCGACATCTGCTCTAGATCCTGGTCTTATCTTTGATGCAGGTAAACACTTCTTCTCTTTTGAAAATGGCTTCCCGTAAATGTCTAGCTTTGTTCCCTACCGTCAAAACCAAAACACGTTCCTTAACAACAGGATACGAGGACTACATCAGGTTCCTCTGCTCTGTACCCGGTGTGGATCGCCAGGAGATCTTAAATTTCACAAGCTCTCGTTGCAACTCCACTTACCGCCACCCAGCAGACCTCAACAGCCCGTCGATCACGGTCGCCTGCCTGAAGGGAACAAGAACGATAAGACGGACGGTTACAAACGTCGCTGAAACGGAGAGGTACGTCATCAAAAGCAGAATGGCACCAGAGATCGCCATGGAAGTGAGGCCTACAGCAATGACACTTCTCCCTGGCACATCCAGGGACTTGCTTGTCACGCTCACCACCAGGTCGGTGACTGGTACTTACAGTTTCGGGGAGATTGTCATGAAAGGTGACCGAGGCCACAAGGTGAAAATTACTGTTGCAGCCATGGGTTACACCAATTAGCTGCTGTTTCCAGGTTTCTGCCATCTTTACAAGTTGCTCCCTCCCATCATTTTTTTGTACTGTGTTGGAATAATGATCATTGGCTAGCCCTCTCTGCTTCTCTCACTCTCTCTTGATATAGATATATATATATATATATATATGTAGCAATGTAAGGATAAGGTTTTCAACAGAGGGATCCCTCTAGATCCTCTACCATATATCGTATGTTTGTGTCGGAAATGGAATTGCATGTTCCGTTCAACTGCTATTATAACCTGTGGCCTAGTGGTAAGAATTTGTATAGTATCTTCACGATGTTATGTAACCTTTGTATTTAGCTATCAATATATGTTTATTGGTTGTAAACAGAGGGTGCCATCAGTGTAGAGCTCTACTCATTCATTCCTTGGCGTTCTCTTTCTCAGTGTGAATTGCCAACATGGGCATTTTGTGTACCTGAAAGCTTCAAAACATCATTTTCTATTCCTAGAGTTGCATAAAAGTGGGCGCAACACCGGTCTACCATTTGGTCTTGGTCATTGTAAAAAGAAGAGGGATCGGGCCTTAATGCTTCAAATGGTTCCTTCCAATTGCAAAGATCTTCAAGAATGAATCTCCTACTGGTTCATCAAAGAATTACACTTTCAAACTACATAGATCAAAAATGAATCTCCTACTTGGCAATGCCTTTCCTCTGGCGATGGCTCCATACATTTCACTTACAACTCTATCAAGTATTTGCCTCACCATGAGCTCAATCCAACGCCATAAATCCATCTAGCTACTTGATTAAGGCTAAGTGTATTTTGTCTTCGCATTTCTCTTGTCCACCTACTGCTCTTGTGATGTGTGGTTGATCCTGATGGAGAGAATTTCATATAAAGCCAAGGCTAGTAAATTTGAGAAGTTGTGGTGCTCAACAAGGGTGTTGACCAAACCTAGTGTGTATCAAGCCTTAGCTTATGCATTTACTCACTAGAGTATCTAGTGTCAAGCATAGCTACCAACCTTTTGAGCACTAATCCATGTTTTGTGTTGAAACTCAAAAAAGAGAAGAAGCTAAATGTTTTGATGACGTGGGCCTATTTTTGAGCTTCTCCAAGAGTTAGCATGATGTGGTTGAAGATCAAATAATCAAAACTAAATGATGATCATACATACGGAAAATTTCTCAAGATGCATAATGTAGGTTGAGGCCCATGGGAACATTGAGGCTAACATATCCATTTGTGGGATGCCTCTCCGTAGGGGATGAAGAGAGTAGGTTATCATTGATAAGGAGGATGATAGTGAAATCTTTGTAGACTATTAGAAGAGAAGGAAGATTATCAATGAAGGAGAATGAGGAGAAGCTTCTGATCCTTAGCATATGAGGTCAAACTTTTTACATAGAAAGTACAAAGATGACCACTACCCTTAAAATGTTTGGAGTAATTTCATTAGATTAAGTGTTTTGAGATTGGAAAATTTGAGGGGTGGACCTACGTAAGCCTACGTGCACTTCAAGTTCGAGGTTGGCTACAATAGTTGCTATGCATTGAGTTGATGTAAGTGATTTTGTCTTTGTTTATGGTCCATGTTTGTTTTAGTCTAATGTAATTCATTTCACAGGAATTAGATGTGATCAACTATTTGATGTTGTTCGGCTCAAACAAGAGCCTATATGAAGGAAGATGAGAGATTTAACGTGATGAAGGAAAATGTGGTGGATGTCAAGATAAAAGACATTAAGGAAAGGAACAATATGACGCTAAGATATCATAAAAGATTTATAGGAGAAATTTGTTAAAGGGAAAAATTGAGGAGCTTAAGGACTTGTTAGTGCATAATGAAATGTTTAGATGAAAAAGAAATGAAAAGTTTAGAATAGTTAAAACTGAAATATCTAGAAAGTTAGAAAAAAAAAAGTGTTTAGTGTACATGTTAAAAAATTTGAAAAGTGAGAGAGTTATATTGACCATAAATGAAAAAACCAATTCTACTTAGTTATAAGAGTATATACGAGTGTACAAGAGTGTATACGAGTATTTTGGCAACTTTAAGAGTGTATAAGAGTATTTTGGTGATTTAAGAGTGTACAAGGATATTTTGATAATTTAGGAGTGCACAAGGATATTTCAATAATTTAGGAGTATATAATGGTATTTCAATAATTTTAAAGCACGTAAGGGTATTTCGATAATTTAGCTATGAATACTTTAATTTTTGATGTATCAAAATATAATTTTAGCTCGTATATAGAAACTACAAATATTTTCTAATCACTTGAATATTTATTTTTCATATCCAAGTAAAGATTAGATAGTTTGGGTTGATAACATTTAATAATTTTTATTATTTGGATATCAAATTTCATATCCAAAACATTTTAATTTTATTTTGGGTATTCATATTAATATCCAAATGTGAGAATATTTGCAAAGTGTAGATGCATTTGATTTCACGCATATATATATGTTTATACTTTGTCAAAGATACATACATTTAATTTCCATGCATCTAACATTTGATCCTGCACATGTACCTACTGATCATATGATTTACGTGCATGGATATCTTTGATCCCATGTTGGGCATATACGTACTTGATTATCATGCAGGAGTTCATTCATTCACCGGAGAAGACCAAAGTCTTCCATGCACAAACCTGGTGTTTGTGATCGGGCCTCTGGAGCTTACGCCCTTCTGCGTTCGAGTGGCGGCGCTGATCGCACACTGTAGAAGGTAAAAAAACATATGTATGGAGCACCAAAGCTGGGTATGCCGCTCCTTGAGATAAGAGTGGTATATACATGAAAAGTACAGATACAGGAATTGTATATAAAAAGACTACAAAATGATCCTCCTCGATACTACTATCTAACCCTTTAATAACGTCTAATACTCCCTTGCAAACGAGACAGAGGTAGGCCGGAGTTGAAGTTTGTTCCGTAGAAGACAGTGTTGATCTTGAGCCAAGGCTTTAGTCATGAGATCTGCGACTTGGGATGTGGAACGGGTGTATTGTGCACAAATGGCTTGTCATTGAAGAAGCTCTCATATAAAGTGAAGATCAATGTCAATATGGTGAGTTTGTGCGTTTACCACTGGATTAAAGCAAATAGAAAGGGCGGGGCGGCTGTCTGACAGAAGGATGGGTGTGGCAGAAAGAGAAACTCCAAGCTCCCGGAGAAGGAAACAAAACCATCGTAAGTCTGAGGTGGAAGAGCAGAGAGCTCGAAGTTCTACTTCAGCGTTGGATTTACTAACGGTGGATTGTTGAGATGCACGCCAATAAACGGGGTTGTCGCCTAAAAGAATGCATTTCTTGTGACTGATCGTCAAGTGAGTGGGTCGGTTGCCCAATCAGCATCAGCAAAGGCGGTAAGAAGTGGAAAGGAAGGTTGAAGGAAGAGTCCGAGGTTCTTGCTTCCCTTGACATAGCGAAAAATGCGACGCACGGCTTGGAGGTGTGACATTCGTGGGGCAACCATGAATCTCGAGACAAAGCTGACGGCAAAAGCGAGATCAGGTACGTGTTAGCTTCAGGTACTGGAGTGAGCCCACCATTTGCCTGAAAAGAGAGGCATCGACGAAGATGTCCTGATTTGGAGAGAGGGTGGCAGCATTGAGAGAGAGAGGGGTGTTGATGGGTGTACACAACTCCGAGCAAAAGCGATGAAGAAGCTTTTGAGCATATGTGGCTTGGTGTAGAATCAACCCATTAGAAGTAAGCTGTAAATCGATGCCAAGGAAAGTAGTGGGTAAGGTAAGCCCATGTATCGCCAATAAAAGGTGGATGTAAGGGATCCAAGAAACTGATGAACGTGTGCTTCATCAGCTCCAGTGACGATCATGTCGTCAACATACACAAGTTGATATATGGGAGATGGCTTAAGCCAGATGAAGAGGGAAGGATTAGAACGACTATTGAAGAAGTCTTGTGAAAGAAGAAAATCGTGTAATCGTAAGTACCAGGCTCGTAGAGACTACTTGAGCCCATAGATGGAACGTTGAAGCTTGTAGACATGGTTGGGAAAAGCAAGGTCAGAAAAACTTGAGGGCTGCTTCATATACACTTCTTCCTGTAGATATCCATGTAAGAAAGCATTGGCAACATCCAATTGATGAAGAGTCCATTTTTGTTGCTAAGGCCATCGAGAGAATAACTTGAATAGTTGAATGGCGAATGACGGGACTATAAGTGATATCATAATCTAAACCAGGAAGTTGGCGAAATCCTTGCGCCACAAGTCGAGTGCGATAGCGGGAGATGGATCCATCAGAATTTCTTTTAGTCTTAAATATCCAACAGCTTCCTATTACACGTTGTGTAGGATTGGTCTGGACCAACGTCCAGGTGTTGGCATGCTGGTGGGCTTTAAGTTTGTCTCTCATTGCTTGGGTCCAATTTGGATTCTGAAGAGCAGTTTTAAAATTTGGAGGTTCTTCATCTATCGTATCGTACATAGCTGCCAAAGCAGTTTTATGTTGGTACAGTTCTCGAAGGGTTTGCTGTCAAAGAACGGGTGACTCATATGACGAACCAATGGACGGAGTCGAAGACTGTGAGTTGACAGTAGGAGAGGAGGAAGGCTGGGGAGAAACCAACAAGGAGTCACTTGGTTGGACCGGAGTTCGAACAGGAGTAGTTGGCACCTGTGTATTCATATATTTTGTAAGAGATATGCCATGATTTGTTGATGACGTTTCAGCATGGGAATTGGTCATGGCAGCAGTAGGAAGAGAAAACACAAGAGACTTGGTGGAAAAGGAGTTAGTCGAATGCTTCCCCTACTGGAAAAGTGACGACTTTGGGAAGTTGTGCCACCTTCGAAGAGACCTGGAAAGTCATTTTCATCAAAAGTTACATGGTGGGATATGTAAATACGTTGATTTGCTGGTGAATAACATGTATAGCCATTGGAGTGATTGTCGTAGCCTAAAAATATGGAAGGTATGGATCTTCGTTCAAGTTCGTCAATAAGCTGTAGCTGTTGAACGGGATAACATCGGCATCCAAAACTCTATGGTGAAGAATGATAAGGAACTGACGTCGCCAAAGAAGATAGGAGCCTTTGTCTATGGTGTGCGGAAAATGGTGGGAAATGTTGAAGTTGAGAGGAAGAGAGGAGGGGAGGGGAGGTGGCGGGGTAGAGTTGAAGGAGTCTTCGCCACCGGTGATACCAGAGTTGGTCGCCATAAAGGAGACGACTAGGCAACTGATACCATGTAGAAGGTAAAAAAATAGATACGTGTGGAGCACCAAAGTTAGGTGTGCTGCTCCTTTGGGATGAGAGTGGTATATATATGAAAAGTACAGATACAGGAATTGTATATAAAAAGACTACAAAATGATTCTCCTCCTCAATACTACTATCTAACCCTTTAAATAACGTCTAATACACACGATAGGGGGAGGCCGTGCACATCACTAGTGATTGTAACTGGCTTGTGCGGAGCACTCTACCAACCTCTCGTATGTAACGACTGGTCATGCACCACCATTGCAAAACCATCTTGAATGAGCGTTCGTACAAATACCATGGCACTCAGATTTAAATACCATATATTTTTTCACGTAAACAAAGTGGTACTTGCAGCTTTCATTAGGTTTCAAATCTTGATGAACATAACAGCTACAGTTATCACCAAAAGAATCGAGTTTGTGTGGAGTATGGGTGAGGCTTGTTGGAAAAGCAACCAAAGGATACACTCAAAGGAGGGTATGCTAGACGACGGAGGAGAGAGGAGAACATGATAGAGGTAGAAGGTAGGGAAGAAGGCATCAAGGAGAAGGAATGCATTGTTATACGAAGTTTCTCTACTTTCTTAAGTTTACCAAGGCTTTAACCAAAGTAGCCCAAGCATTTTCTTATGGAAGTTGCAAATGTTGGAAAGAAGTTGCATCCTATATTAAGGTCGCTTCTTCTTCGTAGAGAAGGTAAAGAGTGGATTGTGAAAACCTAAGGAACTAGCAAGTGCAACAACAAACCTTGGTCAACTTTAACTATGGATGCACCTTGGTTAAAATTAGCAAGGAACATGGAAAATTGATTTGATTGTTTCACTTCAATGTGTTTGTTAATACACTTGGTAAAAATACAACCCAATTTATAATTTTGGCAACTCTTGTTAAGTATGAATGTGTTACAATATGATATCTTAAATCAGTGTTACTTGCTCTTACTATTAGTCATTCCATTGGACGTCATCTAGTGTTAGCAACAAATGATGAAGAGTTCATTTTGGTTAGAAAGCATGTGACTTTTGGGTCCATTGTAAGGTTCATTCATTCCCTCGTGGGTTTGAGAAAGCAGGAGTTTTAAATTGCCACCTTTGTAGAATTGGTTGTGAGGATCACTTTGCTTCGTTAGAGATGAGTGAACGGTGAATTACAATAAATTTCAAAAATTATATGTAATAACGATTTCATTACTCAAATAGTTGTCACAAGATAGTTCTTTACAAAATTCTTATGATTAGTATATACCAATGGATAAGTGATGTGAATGAGTTGTGATCTAAATATAAATAAGCACAGTCAATATGTATTCACAAATCATAAGTAAGAAGCTACGTCTACCCTAAAGCTTGCACTTAAGCCTATTACTATTCTTTCACTACAAATTTGGTGCTATTTCCAATTAACACCCAACTCTATGATCCAATGCTTTTACCAGATAAGCACCAACCTTACAACCACTCCAATAACCGTTATAGAGCATACCGAAACACAACAAACCCACAAGAATTCCTTCTCCTAGAGGAATTCACCCTTTGTGTTTTATGGTGTAAATACGAGTAAACTCACACTCCTTACATCTAGAGTGACCTTATGTTCTGAGGTAAAAACAAAATAAACTAATCAAAATCATTTTACAACTCTTGCAAAATGAAACGATACTTACAACTCGATCCAAATGCTCTTCATGTAGGAATAAGGATTAGAGAGAAGTTCTACGTTGTTTTCAAGCACCAAAGTACCTTGGAGATCTTGTTCAATGTTGGAATAATAGCTCAAATTCGTACCTTGGAGTGATTGTATGGTCACTAGAGCCCTATTTACAGGAATGGGTCGGTTTAAAGTAATTCACAATAGTTAGTTTTTCAATCAAACACGTCGTCATTCAACAGCTTGTTACAACAACTAGTTACAGACTTGGGGAACAAAGGTGGAAACCATGGTCTGACCTACAGGTCCAAAAATCCCTGTTGCTAAAAATTTATTTGATGGTCTGTTCTGGAAGAGCCTATACGTGGTATCTCAATCTAGGTTAAAACAAGGTGTCTAAAAGGATGATCTGAAATTTTCTGTCCAAGTTTACTCCCAAGGGACCTTTCCATAGAGATGAAAACAGATGTTCGAAAGGGTAGTCTGAAATTTCCTATCTAGAGGGAATCTTCCCAGATGAGAGAACAGGTGTTTGAACGTTAAGTCTGAATTTTCTTATCCAGAAATCAAGATAAACCCAAAGCTCTAAAAAATGGAGTGTATGGTAACAAGTTCGGTAGCCTGTTTCTGCTTTGCACCCCCCCATTGAGTCTTTGAAAGTTTTGGCATGCTTTGGCGAGTGCCCTTTGTTGACTTATGTCTCTCTCCATCACTGGTAACTTAAAGCCCTCTAGAAAAGGCTCCTCTTCAAGTTGAGACTCCGCCATGGCCAGGTCAACATTAATTAGTTGCTTGAACTACTTGCCTTCCCATTTCTAATTGCCTAAATCAGTTTAAGCTTAACAAGAGCCATCTCTACTATTATTCTTATAAATTTATTCTTCGCTTAATCACCATCACACTTCCATTGACTTTCTGAGATGCTTAAAGATTGAGGTGTGGCAAGTCGTTCTCCCCTTGACTAGGAAAGTTAGGCGTTTGTGTGTATTTTTCATTTAAAAATGAAACAACCAAAAATGATAAAAATAGTAGAAAATAGAAATGATAAGAAATATAATGACGAAATGATTGAAAAATGAAAAATGAGATGTTTGTGCAGTTGTAGGAAATGTATTATTTAATAATTTTTAAAATATTAAATAATAAATTGACAAAAAATACTTCTAATTTAATAAAAATGTTAGGAAATTAAAAATTTAAATTTTTTAATAATAAATTAAAAAAATATTATATTTGAAAAAATATTTTAAATATTATAGTATATATTAACATTTCATTAAATATAGATGTAACATGTGAAATAATATATTTGTAATTAACATAAACAACATTGTTCATTATAATCTAATTTTTTTTAGAAATAATATGTTAATGTATTATTTAATATTATTAAGTTGTGTTGGAATTAACATTACTTATTTAACATATCATTAAGTTGCTAAATTTGTTAATGTATTATTTATTCGTATAACATTAATGCTATTATATTTTTATGTATTATAATCTAATATCATTCTTCAACATTATTTTTTATTTTAATCTATTATAATTATAATATGTTATTATTTATTTATTATTATAATCATACTTCTTGATATCATGTTAATGTTATTATTTATTTTAATATATTATAATTATGATATGTTTATTGTTATTATAATTATTATATTTTAATTTATTATAATTATATTCATAATTATATATTATTTATTATATTATAAGCCTATATTATTTTTCATCATTTACGAAAAAAAGAAGGGAAAAACGACAGAAAACATTTTTTTAATATAAAAAAAAATAACAAGAAATCATTTCTATCATTTCCTTTCCCCCTCCCCCCCTTCCTAAGCGTGAGCAAGGAGATTGAAGTGGCAAAAAACATTCTTGCCAACCGTCCTTCGGCTTGTGTTGTCCTGACATTGCCCTTTATTAACACTTTTGAGTTTGTGATTGAGTTTTAGTACACATGAAATTTGCTCAATTATTGTTTGCCTTTTTATTTATCTTTTAAGAGTATTCATAAAGGTGATAACATATGAATTTTAATGGACACTCAAAAATGACCTAGTATCTAAGGAGGCGAAAGTTTTAAGAAGGCTTTGTTAGGTCTCAACATGGTAGATTTCTTCGAGTATCGCGTATTTTGTCTTGTAGATATTTTTAACTAGTTGAGGGTACCTAAAGTGACTCTATCCACCAACTTGATTGAGCCAACACTATTGCTTATAAGCATTACATGAGAACTTCTTAGATGATCACTTATCCTAGTTCTACTCTCGTCCAGATACAGTTAACTTCAAAGTTTTTACAAGAGTCAGTGCTTGATAGTAGGTGTAAATATACCTTTTTTTTTTCATTGATAACAACTAATTTTTTTTGGTTAAGCGGTTACAATAACTAGTCATGTAATCCTTCTCCTCTAACTTATGCGAATTAGGTGATTGGCTCAAAACTAAATAGGATGGCTGCTACTTAAGAAAACATGTATTTTGTTAGAACCCACAAGGCGTGGGCTACAGAACACACTTTGAAATTTACATTAGGATGAACAGAACAAAAGGATCCATAAAATTTAAGGTGATGAAGTTAATGCATATTATAGTAATTAAATTGTTGCTAATGGTAGGCGAGAGTAATTAGAAACTATCGAATGCAAAGGCAACCATATGACACTCGAAACTGATCAACCCAAGCTTAGAAGGGCACTCAAGTAGTAAGAGAGCCAAAAGAAACGTGTGCCATAAGAGATGAGCTCCTTGACCTATTGGTAAGACCAAGTGTCAGCTAAAAACTCAGGCGCAAATGAACTTCTACTACTGTGGGAATCTCAAAGAACATTCAATTCTTGTGCTTGGATTGGACCGGACTGAGGTTCCAATAAAAAATTTCACATTAGATAAGAGTAGTATTTTTGAATGACCAGGAAAACAAAATGTGTTAAGTATAATTTTACCACCTAGAGATAAATGCCTGTCTGTCCAATTTCTTGATCTATAATTTTGTATTTGTCGATAACAAAGGATCAATCTCTAAGGTTTACTTGAAGAACGTTTGTTCCATCCCAGACTTATAGAGAACCAATCGCTCTTCAATGACAGTATCATAGAAGTGCTATAAATGCTTTCATAATTGCATTGTCATACACAAAGTAGTTTCCATACAGTTTATTAAATTTCATAAAAATGCGTAATGAATGAGCAAGAATGTTGCCCAAAGGGCTAGGACTATTGAAACAATGGAAAGGTGTACTTCATTTGTAAAGAGACACTCCAGGATTCAAGCTCTGCCTACTTTGGCAGTCTTCTGCTTTGCCAACGTGAGGTTCCAATCGAGCTGCTTGTGGTCATGCATTTTCAACATATGCACAAAAATAGAGGCTAATAGCTGCTGCTTTATGAAAGATTGAGAGGTCATTTCCCGACCAACAACGAAAGAATTAGGATTTGTTCAAATGTTGGTCGGTACCAAAGAGTAGATTCATCAGGTTATTTTGAGCTTCCGGCAAAAATTTCCTTGCAAACAAAAAGCATGGCTCTCGCACATCATTTCTGAGGCATGGCCTGCGCTCCACTTTTTTCTACAGATACATGGAAAACAAGTAGACAGTAGGTACTAATCTGTGTTTCTCGTCATCTCATGCAGTAACTTGGACAGATCACATGATATGAAAGCCATAATGCACAGATCATAGAAATACAAACGAAAACTAAAGTTTCCATCAAAAACAACATAAAGATGTACCTCAATTTAAACAAGGTATACTGCAAAATGGGCAATTTTCTCAATCCTTGTAAATGAAAATTCTTCAAATTGAAAGAATGGCTAGAAAAAACAAGACAAGCATGAAGTAGCAATGTACATCTTACCTCTTCATCACTTGTGACATGAAGAACCTCATCAATTGTCTGAAAAAATTAGAGAGAAATGCATAAACATCTTGATAAATAACGTGGGTATTTGTTATTTGGCACAGGAAATTCCTACCGTGATATTTCTCAAGACTTCTATAGTGACATCCTGAGCGTTGAATGATCTTGGATGCCACTTCCCTTCAGACCAATCAACATATGTGACAGACCGATATGCAATTCCAGTAGGATCAAATATCTGAACAAATTAGATGATTTTTTTATGAACTGGAAAGAACTAAAGCAGGTATTTTTATTTGCCATGGTAAATGATAGATGCTTACAGTAAACAGTGTCGGCAAGTAATGTTCATCAGAATAGCAATTTTTATCTCCTTCCATACCCGGCTGTCATAAAAAAAAGATATACTCCAAATAATGACAAGTAGAACTTCTAGCATAAGTTGTGGTGAAATCAAAATACAATGAAAAATCCATCTCGTAGCCACTCACATGTGATAAAGAGTAAATCCAATAAAAGGCAAACAGGAAGAGCTCATTTTTGTGAAATTTAAAGTGAACATTGTAAATCTCATATCGATGACATAGATAAGTAGTCACCTTGCAGAAATGTTTGAATTTTCTATAATAGAGGCTATCTGTGAGAACCATGAGAGCATGCTGGCGCTTTAACGAGAACCACTGCAAATTGAATACTTTCAGAATGATAAAGATAGTGATGAATAAATAAAGATAAATCAGTGTGCCAACATTAGCAATTAATGGTATGTGAGAAAAGCATTTATACTTATAATGTTTAAAGATTTTGACAAAATTATTGAAAAAGACTGATATGTCATAAAATAAAGTAGAATTTTATTTTAGAAAAGTGATTATATGTTGATGATGTTGGATTAGAGAGAAAATGATTCGATTGATGCACTAATCAAAGGAGATTACAAATATATAATGGATTATACCCAAGAATAAATAAATATCCAATAAGCCAACTATCTACTAATGACACTAGGACTCTAAAACATATAGATATAACACTAGCATTCTCCCTTGCATTGAATATATATATCAATCATAGCCAGTTTGATACAAAGTGTTGTATATGCCCAACACCTAATCCTTTTATGATGAAGTCAGCCAATTGCATAGAAAGCAGAGTGTAGCGTATAAAGATGGCTCTTCTTATCATTATATCATGAATATAATGATGATCTACCTCACCATGCTTAGTTCACTCATGGAACTTGAGTATTGCTGGTTATAAAAATGACAACTTAATTTTCACAATGCATCGTTATATCCTATAGGTGCCTACAAATTGAAGTCAAGGTTTGTTAGAAATGATTTTAACAACATTATCTCACATGTATTCTGCATCATAGAGCAATATTTGATCTCAACATAAGCTTATACACCACTATTTTTTTGCTTTGCCTTGCAATCAAGTTTTCCTTGACATAAGAGAAAAAACTTACGGTGAAATTTTTTTATCTCCTTTGTCCCTAACATATCTAGAATTTGAATAAGCCTTAACGTGCAAATGATTATTCTTCTAGTATAAAAGGGGCCCTTCCAAAAACTCCCTTTACATAGTGCATCTCATGTAAAGCTGCCTAACAATGAAGCACTTCAAGAATATAACCTCCTTGCTAGATACAGAGTAAGAGTGGTCATTGGTTATGGAAACAAAATAGCTAAAAAAAATGAGTGGATGACTCCTCTCATATACCTAACATGTAAGGAGAGACTTTCAAATCTATTAAAGACTAATAGGGTACTCATGTTTAAAATGAAAAATATGAGAAGCAATGGTAATAGTACAATGCCCTGAAAATGTAGGAACAATGTGTAGTCAGGTTGAGAAACAGTAATATCCTAATCAGCTATAGGCATCCATAGGTCATGACCTAACAATAGCATTAACCAACTGTGACTAGCTAAACTTTTTCCAGCATCTCTATGATCGATGTCCAATCTTCCTAAAATGTTGTCATTAAGGGCACCCACTCCAATACAGTCACCATGACCACAACCACTTAGTGCCGAAGTAACCATGGTGGAGTGAATTGTAACTAAAGGCTAAGTAGTTGTAGAAATTCTTAAAACCATGGAGAATGTAGTTTGAAGGTCTATGACTACCTTACTACCTAGAATTTTCCCTCAAATTTGAGTGGATAGATTTGATTTAAGGCTAACAGTTAAGCTGCAAATACCAACTCCTTAGTGTACATTCTCAACTTGTGATATTTGTTAACAATGGACAGTAGATGTTAAGATCATCCATAAGTGCGTGAAAAGTAGTGAAAAAATCCTAAACTGATTTGACACCTTAACAAAATATGAAAATCTGCTCATATACCTCAAAAACTCTAGAAATGTTCTTGTGTTCATATATAATCTTCAATATATCCTTAATTATCTTAGCAGATCAGAGCATAATGACATTGTGGATAATACTGGCTCCATGCTATTATCTAACCAAGGGACAATAATTACATAATCCACATACTAATCATCATATGTGACATCCTTAACAATGGGAGGAGGATGAAAATTTCTACATTCTGTGCCCACAATAAGTAATTCTCATTAAAATTTTCTGATTCTACTAAGATTCTTTCCCAAAGATTCATCAAAGGCCACTCGTATCCCAAAAAAAATGCAAGATCTGATCTGGCCACATATATTGGATCCTTGATTGACATGGCAACAACATTACTCACATATCCTCCTAGGCACAGACTGACAAAATGAGGACAGGATGTGTTCACACAAAGAAATGGAGGAAGAATACTGTGGCTACCTAAATCATTAAGGAGATCAGTGTTGCAGCAAACTATGCTGTCGATTACCCAAAGGTGGATTGGGTGAAGCCGACCAACAAAGGATGGTTGGTGGAAGCAAGGGGTAGAAGTCCTTGTTGGTGGTGTGGGTGGAAGGGAAGAAGAGAAAAGGAAGGTAGAATCATAGTGGTAGTCTGGAAGATGGAGGTTAATCAGTGGCCTTGGACTAGCTGCAGGTGGTCAGCAATGATGGTGAAGGTAGGGTGGAAAAAAAAACCAAGAAGGCAGGGTGGCAGTAGCTCTCTTTTTTTGTTTTTTGAGGGTTAAAGGTGGTGCTCTGGTACATTGTTTGATTAGAAAGAATACTCTAATTGATTCACTAATTAATGGAGATTACAAGTATATAGTGGATTATAGATATCCTAAGATAAATAGATATCCAATAACCCAAATATCCACTCAAAGTTTGTCTGTCTGGGATTCCTAATGACTCTAATAGATATAGATATAACTCACAGATGGCACATGGTTAATGAAATGGTTGAACTCTGGCATACCTGTGATCCCTTCCTGAAATCTTTTATATGAACTTCAGGCAGCATATGCTCTGAGTATCGTTCGTTACCATATTGACCAGGATCTACAAAGCTGAAAGGAGTCATTTAGATGTGCCATTATAAACATGATAAGCAGTGATGATCTTATGTAGAAGAAACACTTTCATTGATCACAATATGTTGTGGATTGACACTCACCAGTCCACAAAGCTTACATTTGTTTCCATAAAGTATCTATAAACATGATCAAAATCATGAAGGGGTATACAGCTGTCAAAGCCAAAGTCAAAGCTCAAGATTCTGTGTGAAAGAAATATACACTGATTACCAAAGAGAAAGGAAATAGTAGATCAACCTATCAGAAAGCAACACAAAATGCTGATTCTCAGGATCTTTGAGTGCATTAGCAAGTAGTCTTCTTTCTGCATCAACCATGGAGATTTTACCCCAGCCAACCTACAATAATATGAATGTGCAAAAATAAATTAGGCAGTTAGCATTATTTTCTGTGTTAAAAATGCCTTAAGATAACACCAGCTAAATGTTTCACCTAAAATCTAAATAAATTATATAGATGAACATAAATTTTGAAAAGAATTTGCAGGTACAATGAGGTTGTTGCACCTTATCACTGCGAATTTCACTATTTGCAAAGACTGGACTCCTATGAATTGGTTTCTCTTTTGATGCATGGACATAAATAGAGAACCTACCCTCATGGCCCTGTTGATTATAACAAAAGATCAGGAAATCACATCCAAGAAATTGCAATTAGGTGTCATGCTCAAAACAAATCACATGTGTTGTCCTATTTTTCCGATGTAGGGTAATCCTAGCATGCTTCACATGTGGTACCCTACATGTTTTTCCTTTTAGATAGACGTGAATTAATATTTTGGCTATTTATACCATATTTTAATTTATAAAAAACAAAATAATTTTCATCAAATGGAAATAGTCTATCAATATACTAATGTGTCATATCCCTAGACTTCCCCATATACAATGATGGTTATAGATTGATATGCCAAATACAATTGTATTTTGAGGACCTGAAGGGTCATTAGTGTCCTAAGTCCTTTAGCATTACCATAATGGTTTAGAAATAGACTGAAAGTATTTGTGAAAGCTCCACAAGCATATATTTCAATACATTCCCCATAAGCAAACTGGACATCAATGTAAGAAGTATATAGTGGTAAAGAGTTTGAGACAATATATCTGCATTACGAAATAGAATATTCTCTGGAAATAGTTTGGAACTAGTTTTCAACCATGGATCAATCATACCTAGAAAGCAAAGAAAGTTTTCCAATCACTCCTACAATGAAGATGCACCAATGCTTTAATCCCAATGTGAGATTGACAATATGAATAATTTCTTCCTGTTTACTCTTATTTATTACAAAGATTTATGCTAGATTATTTTATTATTTCCAACCATGAGTTTTCAACATTCATCTACCTCCTTTGGTTCCAAGAAATTTATTAATTTTCATTTCTTACAAGTACATTTTATGGGTATTCTTTAGACATGGCAAAATCATCTAGGACAATGTACTTTCAGTAAACTTCAATTGATGAAACTCTTTCACAAATTTGAATAAATTCATTTCTTAATTTATCTATTAGATATTACCACTCATCTATCTTAACATTCTCATCTTGTTTATACTAAATTTTTTTTCTTAACAAACATTGTGTCCTGAAGCATAACTAAGAAAATAAATATCTTATAAAATTTCTTTTATTTTTTTTTATCACATGATACTTTCTCTTACGCACATATCTCTTATCCTTGCAAGTTTATAAATAATCTTTCTCCTTGGTTTTGTATTGAATCTATCATATATCCCATTACCATTTTCTTATCTTTCTTTTTGTTAATTTGTACTTCTCACGATTTTCATCATCCCAACATTTAAGAAAAATTTCATCACATTCTTTTCTATTTATCTTTTGAGATTTTTATTTTTCCACCATGTTTATTTACCTAATAATCTTATTCCTATGGACTCAAGGTTTTTGGGCAATCTTTTATTTCATTGTGATTTGCTTTTTAATCCAATCATCATTTTCATTCTTTTAACATCTTATTCCGAAAACCCTTTGTTTTCCAACCTTCTCATTCTACCATTTATTTCATCAATTTCTATGTATTTAATTTTGTTTTTATACCAAATTTTGATTCTAACATCTAATATTGACTTGTTTTTGTAGTAAAACTCTCCTATTGTATTTTTACTTCTTGGAAAATTCATTGATAATTTTTTTCTGGTAAAAAATCTATTTGTAACAGTTAATTCACTTTTGAATGCATTTTTAACTCTTGGCACTTTCCATACCTAAATATTTTATGATTTGATCATATCCTCTATTCCATTTCCATGCCCATCTAGAACCCTCCTATAACAAGTTTTCCTCTAGTTGGCAAGTCCTAATTTAAATTGTTCATATCCTCCACAAAACTTTTTATAACAATTTCTTTCAACCTATTTGAGAGGCACATGCTCTTAAGAATATTATATTTCATTAATCCTTAAAATATCACTTTTTTAAGTGCTTCATGGTTTATTAGTTTTTATCAAGATCTTGTACAAATTTATAGACATGATTCTCAAGTTTATAATCCTCAATTTGATTTGATCCATTCATTTTTGGCTCCTACACTAATGGCTATAACAAATGTATCAATGGTTTGTCAAGTACATGCCTTTTTGTAGTTCGTTCAAGTAGTCTTATGGTAGGTTTCCTAACTTTCCTTTGATAAAATTTTTATGGGTTTATCCTCAAGAGAAGCAAGATAGACATGTATGAAAGAACAATTATTACTGTTCAAATTATAGAAAGAGAAACTAATGAATTTTCAATAGACAAAGGTATATACTAAGGGTCCTCTTTAAGTCTGTATCTATTTGTTTTAATTATAAATGAAATAACTAATGAAATTCAAAGAGAAATATCCTAGTGCATGCTATTTATTGATAACATAGCTTTGGTTGATGAAAGTAAAGTAGAAATTAGTTCTAAATTAAATTTATAGAGAGATTCTTTACAATCCAAAGCATTTTGATTGAATAGGTTAAAAACTAAATATATAGAGTGTAGGTTCAAGAAAAATAGAAATAATAATGAAAGTATACAATTAGATAGTCATGTTGATCATGAAAGTAAAACTTTTAAGTACTTAGAATTTATAATAAGTAACAATAGAGAAATTATAAAAGATGTTATACATAGGATTAAAGTAGTAAAATGGAGTGAAGAATTATTTTTGAAGCATTAAGTGATAGGAGGATATCTTTAAAATTAAAAGGAAAATTCTATAAAACTGTTATTCATCCAACTATATTTATAACTCTAAATGTTGAATTCTAAAGTATGACCATATGTAAAAAGTTAATATTGCAAAAAAGGCAAATACTTAGATAAATTTGTGGTAATATTATAAGAGATAAGTTCAAAAATGACTTTATTATGAATAGAGTAGGAGTTGCACCAATTGAAGATAAGATTAAAAACAATTAATTTAGGTGGTTTGATTATATCCTTAGGAGACCAATTAATGTATCAATTAGAAGAGGAGAATTAATTAATGCAAAAGAAACTAATAAAAGTATAGGAAGGCTTAAAATTATTTGATTAGAAATTGTAAAAAAGATTTAAATTTATGTAACTTGATTAAAAATTTGACCATAGATAAAAATACGTGAAAACAAAAGATTTATATAACCGATACCATGCAGTGAGATTACAACTCAAATTATTGTTGTTATGTTCAATGTAAGCAATATAAAACTATCAAAAAGCATAAGGGTGATGATGTTTCTCATAAATGTATGATACAATCACTGAATCCTACCTTCCATTTAAATTGAGACAGAGAATTATGCTGCTGTATAAATGCAATTACTCGCCACAACCACATTTAGTTAGTTCACTCATCATATTTCACTCTACACCGAATCAGAAACTTTTTGAGTCACAGACCCACAGGTCACTTAATCTACCGTATCGTGAACATTCAGAATATTACTTAATGCAGGAAACTGCATGCTTGTTATTTATCCTCAAATGTGACAAATATATATTTGAATTTCATTACAACTTAAATGTTGCATTTCTTTCTCATCAGCATCCGTCAAATGGCACACAGAATCTCTTGTGCGCGCAGAGGGGGTGGCCACCATGATATTAGTTTCTTACCATTTATATTTCGAGCCAAGGCACGTAAAAAAATCCCGGAAAATGGTACGCCTAAGGCAAATGGCAAAGTACGACGAAAAAGACAAATGGAATAATGGATTTAAGAAAATACAATCTTGAAATTCCGTACCCGGAAGAAAGTCTCCCATAACTTCTCGAACGGCAGCGTACCCCGAGCTAGAAACATGAAAGCAATCTTACGATTATTTGGTTGCGAGGGCAACGAAAGAATTTCCTTGAACACTACCCGAGAATTGAACTCATCGTCTGACAACTCTCTCCGTATGGGAGGAAGCCATTCCTTATATTGATCGCAGACGCTGGAAGTGAGAAGGTAGCAAGCCGAATATCCTCCGGCTGGGAAAATATAAGCCCCAATCAGCAAGACGCAGGCCAGGCAAACTAAAACGATGATCCAATTAGGCCTTCTAGCTGTGGAACGGGTCCACCCTCTGTGTGCCTTCATTTTGAAATCCTTCGAGGCCAATTTAAAAGTATTTCTTCTGCAGGTGCTCCATTGCAGTCAAGGCATTACATGAACGCGTCATCACTGGATGAACGAACAGAGAGTTCAAACTAGACACGAGAAAACAAAGATTAGTGTGCTTTTAAAGCTTGAAAAACACTCAAAAATTCTCCACGGCAATAAATCCACATAGGGACCAATCGGCAGTCTCCAGTCGTGCGATTAACGATCCAAAAAACAAGCGGTTCAACATACAAAACTAATCATTCAATTTAAAACGAAGAAATATGCAAGAAACGCAGGAATGGGGAAGAGGATCATAGGACACGAACAAAACTGCAAGCACCTACGTGGTACAAGAATGAAATCTAACAAATGCAATGTTTTCATCACTGAAAGTTAGCGTTTCATCATCATTAAAAGCGAAAACATTAAGCTGAACCTTCTCCCGCCGGCTCCTTCGCCAGCGACCCTCATCACACGAAGCCTGGGAATAAAACAAAATTCAATATCCATGACAGATCCGCACAAGTCCACTGCATCGATCCTCAGCACGTTCTCCTCCCAAAGAACGACGAAGAAGGGCAAAAGAGCAGCAGCGTACCTTACGAGCCGTAGGTCGCGGATATCTGTGGGGAGATCCGGAACAGACGACAGCTTCCAATCTCGAATTCGTCTCTCTCTCTCTCTCTCTCTCTCTCTCTCTCTAGAAACAGAGAGCTAGTGTTGTCGAGGTCGCGGAAAGAAGAAGTGTCTTCTCTTCTTTATATTCATTCAAATCCGCCTGTTGTCGGAAATGATGGATGGAGGTAGAAGTAGATATGAAACGAGCAGGAAGGATGAGAGAAGGCGGGCGGTGAAACGAGGGAGAATGGACGGTCGAGATTGGATGAATGGGTCGGGACAGTGAGGAGGACGGTACGATGAGATCTGACCGGTTCTTCAGTGACCTTCCCTCTCTCCCTCCCTCCTACGACAGGAGGAGTTGAGAAGATCTCGTGCGTCCGTCCGTCACTTGACTTTGACCTTTTTTAATTTTTTTTTACAATCATGATTTGTATATTTATTAAAATATCGTCACATTGTTGATGATAAAAATACCATCATATTCTTAACGAATCAAACCATTACAGTTCAACGACGGGAGGAGGAGGTGGGCCGTTCCCATATCTTACAAATGGCGGCGATGAGACTTTAAAACGACAAGGATGTTATTTAAGAATGTTACTTGGACAGCACGGTGCATTAAAATCGGATCAAAAAAACGGTTGGCTGACGTTTACAAGTCAATAATTAGAAAACGGCGCGGCCGAGACCAAAAAGAAAAGGCAAGAGAAGAAAAGACCGTCCACGCTCGATTTTCCATTTCCACCCTTCCTGGAGGTGATGTCTGAAGTGAAGGGAGATGACTTGTGTGACATCGTAGGTTCTAATCTACGTGAATGCAAGAAAACATAAAATATGTGGCCCATTTGACAACGTAACAAAATGAAATAAATCTGGGCCATATCATTCATGCAAACATGGTCCGAAATGATATCTGTTAGTTTAATCATAGGTAGAAAACGTAACTTCGGTAGGCCAATTTTAATTAGTCAATTGATTTCTCTCAGTCTCTTTTCATCATTATATTGATTGGGAACCCACTTCAGGCTTTCTATTTTAGTCTAGAGCCCATATTGCTTTAATTCTCCGTCAAATTTCTTAACTCAGGCCCATACACGACGTACGTGTGCCCATTTCTTAAATGACCCGTTGAAGGTTTTACATTCATTTAAGATTCATCAAAGATACGAGGTCATGATTCATTGACCCAAATTAATAACGGCACATATAATTTATGCCTTGAAACTATTCCTAAATTGATTAAGCCGACTCAGAATTTGAATACGTACGTGCGACTCTCTTTCTCCTGCTTAATTTATCTTCATGAGGCTCGTGATGATTTTTAACCTTCTTTTTTACTTCATTAATTATATTGTTCTAAAAAACAATCAAGTTAGAATTTTTTATAAAAATGACACCAATATATAACAATTTGATTATTCCATACTTACAAATCATTGAAAACATTGAAGAATATATGCAGGAAATGACTCGATTTTTAATAATTTATTTTAACAAATTCATTAAATTAAATTCTAGTAGATTTGTCAAATAAAATCATACTTCCATAATATTTTATTAATCATAATTAAATTATAAAAAAGTCAATTGGTACCAAAAATGTCCTTAAAGAAGGGTTTGTGCTTCTAGGTAAGTCATAAAATGGAAATTGTGAAAAATTTTCTTGGTTTTCTAGTATTTGTGTTGTTTGGAAAAATAAATAATATTTACTTCCAAACTTTTAAACCTCTTACAATTTGAAACTTTGAACTCTCTTCTGAAATACTTTGAAAATGCCTTTGACCCATTGGAGGAAGATGAAGATGAAATGATAAAAAATATTCTCATCATGACAGTAAGTAGTTTGCTACTTCAAATCTCATTATATACTTATATTTCACGAGATGTACATAAAAAAAGATTAGATTTAGAGCCATCTTTGTAAAGAAATATAGAAGTTATATAAATTTGGAGGTTGCTGCTACTATTGCCACTATTGGATGTTCTAAAGAATCTTCTAGAGTTATGGATCGAATAGCACAATTAGAACAACATATGGAAAAACTTCAAAAGAAAATAGAATAATTAAAAAGAAGAGAATGAATTGTGCCAAGAAGTTTGTAATTGGTGTAATTACAAATTTATATCAAAACAATATATATATATACTTGTTTGAGAATCAAACTATTGTTTGAAATTTGATGATTGTGGATGAATTGAATGATGTGAATTTTCTTTATCAATGCTAGTTTAACTACATTAATGACTATGTATTTAAATGTTATTACATTGATAAATAGCAAGAATGGAATAGAGAAGTTAACATGAAGAGCAGATTTTTGAAAAAAATTGCCTAAATGTTAACTTAACAAAGTTAGTCAATTGAGTTACACAATAACTCCACAAAGCAATTAATAGGAATATAAGTGTACTTCGTTAAGTTATTTGTAACTCAATGAAATTAGTTTATTAAGTTAAGAATAATAGTCAAGGTTACTTTATTGAGTTATCTCTTAACTCAACGAAGTTAGTCCATGGAGTTGTCTAAATAGTTATTATTTTTTCCATGCACATGACTTTGTGTGCTTAGCGGTTACTAAGAATTTAAATTTAAGCTTAGAACACGTATTCATAAATGTAGGAACCACAACACACGTTGCAAGACACATTCTTGTAATGTGAGTGCGTCCATAGAATGGAAGAACATTATAAAAAAGAAAAAACAGAGTGTCATAATCTTAACACCAATAGTAAAAGAAGGGTAGAATACTCGTAGTCGACAGTGAAGAGAATCAACTGGTTCAACTTCATCTGTTGACGGCCTCAAGTATTATCAAAACTATCAAATGAGTATTACAACTGGTATGTAGTCTTACCTTTTTAAACTTAATATATGTTGTAAGTTTATGAGCATCTAGATTCATTCTCTCAATACTAAGAGATTACTTAGAATAGCTAAATAGGATCATATAGTACTTAAAAAAATTTATAAAGCATATGAAACAGAAATCAATGATATTCTTCAAGAAACAGCTAGAATTTCATTAGAGGAGAACATTGAGATGACAACTCTAGTAGAGAGGCCATTAGGAAAAATTCTTTATTCAAAATTGGTAGATGAATCATCATGAATTTGATTACTTACTTTTGAGGGAGATAGACTTGAATTGAAATTTAATTATATTAGTCAATTACCACAATTTCATGGATTAGAGAGAGAAGATACTTATTATTTCCTTAGAGAATTTAATGAGGTTTGTCAAATGATGGGAATGTCTAATTTGAGCATAGATGCTATCAAACTTAGATATATTTTCTTTACTTTAAAAGATATAGTTGAGAGATGACTTTACACTTTGTCTCTCGATTCAATCTCTATATTGATTGAATTTTGTTCAGTTTTCGTAGAAAAATACTACCCTACTCATCAAACAATTAAGAAGAAAAAAGAAATATTAATGTGTAGCCAAAAGCAAGGAGAATCCTTTTAGAAATACTTTGAAAGATTTAAAAATTTACTCACTCAATGCCTACATCATGCAATGAGTAAATCTCAACTAATAGATATAATTTATGAAGGTATAAATGTTGCTACAAAATCTTTATTAGAATCTACATATCAAAATGGATTTCTAAAAATGTGTCGCGATGAAGTATGGGTTTATTTAGAAAATTTTGCAAAAAAAACTACTCAACGGGAGAACTCGGTTGAAGCCATTTTAGATAGGAAAGTGCTACCTAGAGGAATGCATGAAATAGATTCGAGCACTATGCTAGAAGTCAAATTAAGTGAATTAACAAGGAAAATAGAAGAATTGTCATTAAATCAAAAATTAGTAGAAAAAAGTGCAAGTGTGAATGACTTAGATGCTATTTATGCTAGAAACCAAAAAGATAATTTTGGTAATGCTTACAATCTTAATTGGAAAAATCACCCAAATTTATCCTAAAGAAATAATAGTTTCCAAGGAGGAGAGAATGTAAATGATAAAAATCAAAGTTATGAAGCATTAATTAAACAAGGAGCTAAAATAGATAAATTAGAAAAGATAATTCATAATTTAAACAATTATTTAGATCATATATTTAGAAATACAGCATTCCAAAATCAAAATTTAAACAAAAATATACCAACTAAACTAAAAGAACCAATTGAAGTTAGACTTATAGGAGGGTTATCAAGTCAAGCAGTACCTAATCTTTTAAATAGAAATGTAAATGAAATTGATACCTCTAGTAGGAGGGAAGTAGAATGAAGTAATATAATTGCTATTAACAATATATATATATGTAAAAAAAAAACCACAAAAAATAGCACATATAACAACATAGTTTTATTTATTGTTCTAAGATTCGTTGAGTTATTACTTAACTCAACGGTCTTATTTCGTTGAGTTACTATCTACTTCAATGAACATAGCACATGGAGAATTAAATTTTATTTGCATTTTTATGTTGTTGATTATAGAATCACAAAGTCTAGGAATTATGGATTTGTCATTGGATGTGTTTGAGAGAAATATTAAGTTACTCATTAGCTAAAGATTTATGTAGATTACGATGTGCTTCAAAACAAATTAAGGGATACATAGTAGAAAGTTACTTCCATAGATTGTAAGCTGCTCAGACAACCAATACCAATGATGGATTCTTATGGAAATTATTCAGTTGTAGTATAGCAAGTTATGAACATATGAGTATAGAAGAAACTTTTGGAATTCCACCTAATGCGTTAGGAGTAGACTATATTATGGGAAGTGACTTAGGATT
Source organism: Cymodocea nodosa (assembly GCA_036874045.1). NCBI lineage: Eukaryota > Viridiplantae > Streptophyta > Magnoliopsida > Alismatales > Cymodoceaceae > Cymodocea > Cymodocea nodosa. The sequence goes on along the minus strand of CM072339.1, from coordinate 17,697,696 downwards.
GATTTGCACATGTTTTTTTAATGTTTTAAATTGTCATATGTTTTCCATGTGCATTCAGTAAAGAAAAGTTGAAGAGTTAAATAATTGTTCGAGTTTTTATGCATGGATAGATAACTGTTCGAGTTTTATAAAGTGACTAATGAAAAGTTAAGTTTATTTGTTTCAATCACGTGTTTTGCAAGTGAAAACCTCGAAGAGTTATAGATAAATGTTTGAGTTTTTGCAGGTTTTAAAAGATAAGTGTTTGAATAAAGTGGTGACTTAGAAGATATATTCTATGACTCTCTAGAAAGAAGACTTTTGATTGTTCTATGATAGGAGATCATGGAGATTCAAAAATAGAGTGGAGATAATGGAAATTCAAAAAGTCAATGGAGATTGTGGATAATTTAAATTTAAATTAATATGTGAGATTATGAATTATGAATCATGTGGTTGAACATGTTGAACGTGAAAACACAGTTCTACTACTATAAATGAAGAGTATGAGCTATACTTTATGTATGCCTACACCTATCCCTACACTAATCTCTAAAATCCCAAAATTGTATTCCACAATAGAATCCTAAGCAAAATTAAAGAAAGAGCTACTATGAAGGAAGTCTTGGAGATTCAAAGAAGGAAGCAAAGAGATACAGAAGTTGAGCAATAATTTTTTGAAGAATCAGAAAACTACGTGCAAAAGCTCAAGTTTGAATATACAATTCAATTGAGGTTAGAATAAGATAGATTTTATTTCGTATTGAATTTTAACTCGAAAATTGTATCTAAACCGACAAGTACGAAATTGTATTGTAAACATCTATAAATTCTTACTTTATCAATAAAAAAGTTTAGAATTTCATATAGTGAGTCTTTTGTGCTCTTATTGTATTTGCTAGTTTCTTAAAAAATAAAGATACAATTCACCTCCCCTCTTGTGATACTACGGTCCAACACCGCACAAATTTATGCACAACTTACCTTTGCTACTCTATTGAGTTACACATTAGCTTAGTTGACTAAGTTCATGGACTTATGCTAGTACTATTCAAGCTTTAATTTTGTCCATTTTTAATGAATTTTATAAGTAATTTTGCATGATATTATATATCTATGGTGGATAAATGATATTAACTATGGGTAATATAAGTCTTGAAATATAGTGCAATATAGAAATTTAATTAACAAGTGCATCCTTCATTGGATATAATTTTACATGGAACACATTAATTTATTTTGCATGTCCTATGTTGGCTAACGTCTCTTGGAGTTCAACTTCCATTAATTGTAGGTAACACACATATGGGAGGAGCTTAATGCAAAAGACCAAAGAAGATGTAAAGAATCAAAAGTTGGTGGACTAAACTTTAAAGAAGAGGACATGCCAACACCTTATTGGCCCTCCTAGATCTATGACATCTTATTGGCTTGGTGATAAAACCAAGGTGCCACATCAAAGAGAGAGAAGACACAACAACATAAATACAAGGGGAGAGGAATTTCGGCCAACAACTTGGGGTGCTTCCAATGAGAGAATACCAAAGGAGAAGAAGCTTGGAGGTGAGGCTTGTGCTTCCAAAGAGAGACCATCCATTCATGCTATTCACCATTCCAAGGGCTAAGGAGAAGACGTCCAAGCTTGGAGGTGAAGTTGTTGCCAAGTTCCATTGAATTCAAACCTCTAGAGAAGAAGATAAGAAGCTCCTAAGGTTGTGACAACTCTTAGAGTTTATTATTTTCTTGTATAGAAGGAAGAATTGATGAGAAATGGTGGTGAACATCTCAATTATATGTCTTCTTAGTTAGATAGAGTTCAATGAATGTATATGAATGTTTAATTCTTCTTTTCAACTTCTAATTTGCATCCTCTATTCATGTGTATTGTTGGGGTTGTTGGTGAGGCTTTCACATGAGTGAATGACACTCACCAATGGTGGCTTGGCGCATTTGAGAAGAAGGTGTGAATTGAAAGAAGAAGAAAATAAGTGTTGATGTTCATTTGAATGAAGAACCTATCAAGTACTCTGTTGAGTTACATGTTAACTCAATAGACTAAGTTCATGGACTTATGCTAGTATTTCATTGGGTTACACGTTAACTCAATAGACTAAGTTTGTAGGCTTATCCAAAGACTCCATGGAGTAAGTTTGTTGAGTTAAGTGTAACTCAATGAACTTCCTTAGAAGTTATATCTTATATAACTATTACATATATATATATTTATTTTATTTTATTTATTATTATTATTTTTCAAAACTTTGGTTGAACCTGTAGGATCATTGTATCACAAAAAGGGGGTGAATTGTGTCTTTAGTAATTAATATTACTAGTAGATAAAATAAGAGCACAAAACACTTGTAAATAAAATTCTATTCTTGATAAACTTTAAAGAAAGAATTTACAATTTCTTTTCAGCTCAATTCCCTTCTTGTTGGTTTTGATACGATAAAGTTTGATATACAATTCAATTAGAAAATGAAGTCTTTATTTTAAGTTAATTTTGAATTATATAAAACTTGATCTTTATGCACGTAGCTCCTTATTTAGAATGAAAAAGTGCGTATTATTAACGGTTAAATGATGGCTAATTGCATAATATTTAGCTTATCATATAAGAATTAAGCCATTATGTTATAATTGCATTGTTATATGCTTTAATTGAAGAATCTGCTTAACTTTAGGGAATTAATGTCAATTTAGTACATTTCTGAACTGTCGGTAAGTTGCAGGCTGTGAAATTCTTAAGTATCCAAATTTTTTGATAATTCAGATAGTTATGTTTAACATACCGAACATATTCGGACAGTTATGTTTAACAGACCAAACATGTATCAGATAGTTATGTTTAAATTGCCGAATAGTTATGTTTTGAGAGAATATTTTATTATTTCCTGAAGTACGCGTGTCGAAACCATAATGCATGAGTTAAGTGAACTTTCGGTGAGTTATCTATAACTATCCGAAATTGCAGCTAGACATCAGATAGTTATATGTATAACTCTCCAAAATCTCTTTTTATTTATAAAATAGTTGAGGACACGTGTCATGTTCTGGGAAAGTGACTTAAGTGGATTTTCAGTGAGTTATCTCTAACTATTCGAAATGCATTTGGGCATCGGATAGTTAGACCTGCAACTCTTTGAAATGCTATTTTATGATTAAAATGTTGTTGACACGTGTCGAGATCTGGTAGATTTACTTAAGTTATATATCGGTGAGTTATTTATAACTATCCGAAATGCATTTGAGCATCGGATAGTTAAGTTTATAAGTATCCGAAATACACCTAAGCATCAGATAGTTAAATTTATGCACGTGTTTTATAGTTAAATCAACGAAGAAAGTCTGTTGAGTTATCTGTAACTCCACGGACTATTTATTTTCAAATATGCCACTGTAGCGGTTGCAGAAACAGGATAGTTGGAAGAAAAACCACAACTACACGTATCGCGTAGGGAGAAGAAAACATCACCGTTGATATGAATGAAGGAAATCCAACCGACCATTCAAGCAGAAGCAGTTATTACTGAAGAAATATAAAAGAAAAGAAGAAAAAGAAGAAAAGGTGTGTGATCGATGGGCGGCCAGTGTATATAGAGGAGGAGCACCGAGCTTTCTATAGACAGTATCGGTGATTCTCCGAAGTATCACACCAACCATTGTTACCACCACCACAATCACCAACCATCGGAGGTCTGTGAGAATACTTTCTTGATGTTGGGTCGATTTCGAGCTAAACATAGTGCCTGACAACTACTGTGAGGAGTGATCGCGTTGTGGGAAGGGAAGCCATTTTCACCAAGCACCGACTCATATTTCAGGAGATCGTAAAACCTTTAGCCTTGGCTTCGGGTTGATGCCTGTATGCTAAAGAGAAGATTATCTTACAATTCTAGACTTGCGATTCTATAGGGAGAGGAGACAGAATTGTAAGTGATTTAATTTTCAGTGGTGTAATCGCGTTGTAAGTAGTGTCAGAAGTATTTACTATCAAGTGAGATTACTTTACATTTCACCTTTCGCCCATTTCCATGTTCATATTAAAACAAAAATACCAAAAACAATTTATCTATGTTTGTATGTTGTATTTGAGTGTTGTATTGTTTGTGTTGTATCGTGATTAATGTTATCTTTGTCAGTGTTATGATTGCTTTATGTTGTTTTAGTTTTACAGTTTACTGAAATTGGTTCGTTTAAAAGACTTAAAGATTTTAATAGTTACTATTTGAATTATCTGAATGTTAGTATTGCTTAATGATAAATCCAATGTTAACTAACATTAAAGAGCTTAATTGATGTTATTTACAATCTATGGAATCGCCCAATGGTTGGCCGAATTTCTCTGTAAATAGTAGTATTAAAAAGAAAAGACAGGCTCGTGGAGTTAACTTAAGTCCACGAGGTTAGTTCGTTGAGTTAGTCCGTTAATTGTAATTCAACGGAGAGCTTATTGAATATATAAATTTGATTGTTAAGAAACGAATAGTTCTCAAGTTCTTCAGCAATTCTCTATGGGATCGACTTGTACTTGCACACTGATACAATAGACACTATGCACTTGCAATTAAAGTACAAATTGTAATTAATATCTAAATTGTATTAAAGGTTGTTTGTTTACTTCTAAAAGAAAGAATAGGCATAAAGATAGATTAACTAAGTAAAAACAGAAGTAACAAATCCAAGTTTTTCTAGTGTAGTGTTGGAAAAATACAAACAAGTTATATGGCGCCGTTGCTGGGGAATTGACTTGAATTGAATTGAATAGATATAAGCAATTGTTAGAGCTGTTTCATTTTAATAGTTAGAGTTGTGTGTTTTCTTCTGTAATTGAGAATATGGCATATGCTTATGCTCAAAGATTTTTAAAACCTGTAATTAGCATATGTGAATTCTGTAATTCTGAAGGACACGACATTTCTGACTGTTTGAAATTGAGACGTTTACAGATGGTTAGATCCTATGAACAACAAATGAATTATCCTCAATATAATAGAGCCGAGTATGAGAATCTTATAGTTTACCCAATTGATGGTCAGTATAGAATGTGTAATATGTTGAGAGACACTGAAGTTTGGGATAGGTATGACAAACTAGAGCATAGTATAGAGCAAAATCTTGACAAACTGGAATACTTTATGTGTCAGCAACAAGAAGTCAACCAATTAAATTATAAGGAAGCATATTCAGAACCTAAAAAAGATATAATTTACGAAACTGAAAAAACCATAATGAAAATTGATTAAAAATTGAATGCAATGAGATTAGATGATCTGGAAAGAAAACTAAAAACATTAAACGAATATATAATGAAAATACAAATTATGCAACAGGACAATGAAAATTATAATGTTATAAACCTACATAATTTGTAAAATATACAACAAACAGAAAATACTAATGCAAGAGAATTTAAAGAATGCATTTTAAAACTAAAAACAATTGAAGATCATAATTACGAAAATGACATACAAAAACATCATGAGAGTAACGAAAATCTGGAAGATGTATGTGTAACATTAAGATCTGGAACTGATATACCACCAAGAACTTAAAATGAAAATGATATGAAGGTGGATAAGAGTAAAAATCAAAATGATAATGAAAATGTAATAGCTAAAAATCTAGAAATCACTGAAGAACAATCTGAATCTACTAATGAAGCTAAAAATGATCAAACAAATCAATTGAAAGAAAAAGAATCTTTGAAATCAAAATCTTTAGCACCCTATCCTGAAAGATTACAACAAACAATACCTAAAAAATAAGAAAAAATCAGAGAAATTTCTGAAAAAGTACAAGTTAACATTCCTTTGTTAGATCTATTGCAGAAAATGTCAACTTGTGCTAAATTTCTGAAGGATTGGTGTACTAGGAAAAGAGAGCGAAAAGTTCTTAGAAAGGTCTTTTTAGCTGAGCAAAGTAGTTCCCTATTTTTGCCACAAATTCCTAAAAAGTTATCTGATCCTGGAATCCCTGTTATATCATGCACCATAGGAAATACCATTTTAGAAAGAACCTTAATAAACTTAGGTGCAGGTATAAATGTTATGCCAAGTGATATATTTGCATCCTTAGGATTAGAAAGCTTAACTCCTATTAGTACGGTTATTCAATTAGCTGATAGAAGTATAAGATAGCCTAGAGGAAAAATAGAGGATGTTTTAATTAAAATCAAAAATTTTATATATCCTATTGATATTGTAATTTTGGATTCCCAACAAATTAAGCATAAAAATAGTGATACATCTTTAATTTTGGGAAGGACATTTTTAGCAACATTAGGGGCTGTTATAAATTGTAAAACTGGAGTAATGAAGTTAGCATATGGTAATGAGGACACTCAATTATATATTTTTTGAAACCAGAAAGGTTTGAGGAGTTAGAAATGTCCTTTGTTTAGAATGAAAAAGTGCATATTATTAACGGTTAAATGATGGTTAATTGCATAATATTTAGCTTATCATATGAGAATTAAGCTATTATGTTATAATTGCAATGTTATATGCTTTAATTGAAGAATCTACTTAATTTTGGGGAATTAATGTTAATTTAGTACATTTATGAACTGTCAGTAAGTTACAGACTGTGAAATTCCTAAGTATCTGAATTTTCTGATATTTCAGATAGTTATGTTTAAATTACCGAACAGTTATGTTTAGAGAGAATATTTTATTATTTCCAGATGTACACGTGTCGAAACCAGAATGAATGTCTTAAGTGAATTTTTGGTGAGTTAGCTGTAACTATCCGAAAATGCATCTGAGCATCGGATAGTTAGACCTGTAACTCTCCGAAATTTATTTTATGTTTAAACTGCTGCTAACACGTGTCGAGATCTGGTAGATTTACTTAAGTTATAACTCGTTAAGTTAGCATAACTGCATGCGTTGAGTTACATAAATATACACTAAGGTAACGCGTTAGGTTAGCAGCTTATTTCTTTATTGCATGTATTTTATAGTTATTTTTAAAATGCCACTGTAGCGGTTGCAGGAACAGACAGTTGGAAGGAAAAACCACGTTTGCACGTATCACGTAGGAATTCAATCGTGCATGGAGAAGGAAGCATCGCCGCTAATCTGAAGGAAGGAAATCCAACCGATCATTCAAGCAGAAGCAGTTACTACTAAAGAAATATAAAAGAAAAGAAGAAAAGAAGAAGAAGGTGTGATCGATGGACGGCCAGTGTATACAGAGGAGGAGCACCGAGCTTTCTGCAGAAAGTATCGGTGATTCTTCGAAGTATCACACCAACCATCGTATCACCACCATAATCACCAATCATCGGAGGTTTGTGAGGATACTTGCCTGATGTCGGGTCGATTCCGAGCCAAACACAGTGCTTGACAACTACTGTGAGGAGTGATCGCGTCGCTGGAAGGGAAGACATTTTCACCAAGCGCCGACTCATATTTCAGGAGATCGTAAAGCTTTTAGCCTTGGCTTCGGGTTGATGCCTGTATGCTGAAGAGGAGATTATCTTGCAATTTTGGACTCGCGATTCTATAGGGAGAGGAGACAGAATTGTAAGTGGTTTAATTTTCAGTGTTGTAATCGCGTTGCAAGTAGTGTCGAAAGTATTTACTTTCAAGTGAGATTACTTTACATTTCACCTTTCGCCCATTTCCATGTTCACATCAAAACAAAAATACCAAAAATAATTTATCTTTGTTTGTATGTTGTATTTGAGTGTTGTATTGCTTGTGTTGTATCGTGATTAATGTTATCTGTATCAATTTTATGATTGTTTTATGTTAGTTTTAATTTTACAATTTACTGAAATTGGTTCGTACAAAAAACTTAAAGATTTTAATGGTGACTGTTTGAATCATCTGAATATTAGTATTGCTTAATGATAAATCCAATGTTAACTAGCATTAAAAAGCTTAATTGATGTTATTTACAATTTGTGGAATCGCCCAATGGTTGGCCGAATTCCTTTGTAAATAGCAGTATTATAAAGAAGAGACAGGCTCGTGGAGTTAACTTAAGTCCACGAGGAGAGTCTGTTGAGTTAGCCATAACTCAACGAACTTAGTCCATTGAGTTAACTGTAACTCAACAGAGTGCTTATTGAATATAAATTTGAATTGTTCACAATCAAACATTTCTTAAATTCGTCAGCAATTCCCTATGAGATCGACCTGTACTTGCACACTAATACAATAGACACTATGCACTTGTAGTTAAAGTACAAATTGGAATTAATATCTAAATTATATTAAAGGTTGTTTGTTTACTTCTAAAAGAAAGAATAGGCATAAAGATAAATTAACTAAGTAAAAAATAGAAGTAACAAATCCAAGTTTTTCTAGTGTAGTGTTGGGAAAACCTAAACAAGTTTTATGGTGCCGTTGCTGGGGAATTGAATTGAATTGAGTCGAAGTGAATTGAATTGAATTGAATTGAGTTAAACATTAAAAATATATATAAAACATAAAAATAGTTGTGGTTCAACCGACTTGATCCATCGGTATGATCGAAACATTAAAAAAAAAATTGTATATTAATTTTTAGAAAAAAATATTGTTTTTACTGAAACATAATATCGGTCCAACCGAAATATTTAGGTCTGACCGAAGCATAGTATCGGTTAAACCGGCAAGAAAAATTGTATATTAATTTTCAGAAAAAAATATTGGTTTTACCGAAACATAGTATCGGTTCAATTGAAAGAAAAATAAAAAAATAAAAAATATTTAGGTCTGACCGAAGCATAGTATCGGTTAAATCAGTAAAAAAATAAAAAAACTATTCTCTGTAATATTTTTATTATTATATTTGCTTGTACGGGGAGTCCGTTGAGTTACGCTTAACTCAACGAGTATACTTTGTTAATTCTTGAGTTAGTCAACGAGCTTATTCCGTTGAGTTAACTGTAACTCAACAGAGTACTGTAGCTAAGACCTAAAATTAGAAAAAATTCAGAAGGAAGTAGATGAATTTAGGCATAGAGATTAAATTGTATTGCTCGTCTACTTGTGTAAAATTGTATGAAATTGTATGGTGTACTTGTAAGGTAATTGATTCATATTAACGAATATAATTTTTCAGATGCAATTTTCATACGTATTTGGATGTGAAATGAATGGAATTTATTGAATATTATGTAATTTGTGGAACTTTATGAATATGTAACAGATTTACAATTTGCTGAATGACAGGATAACTGCTTAAAAATTACTGCATGTTATAAGGTAAAATGTAAATTCTGCATAACGTAAAATGACTTGCAAGTTAAATCTTTATATAATGTTCAGAGTTAAATATATTTTAATCAAAATGAGGCATTAATGACATAGATTTAACTTTATTACAGTTAGCAGAATGAAAAACAAAGAAAAAAAAAAACAGAATAGAAAACTTACAAGAGTGAAACTTAGAAGTTGCCAAGTGTTAACTCAACAAAGTAAGTCCGTTGAGTTAACCGTAACTCCACGAGGTCAGTAATATAATATAAGGTCACTCCGTTGAGTTATCTGTAACTCAATGAAGTTAGTTCATGGAGTTAGCAATAGTAATCGACTATGTTCTGTTGAGTAATCTGTAACTCAACGAGGTTAGTTCGTGGATTAAGCAGAACGGTTATTCTTTTAACCACAAACGAAACTTCCTCGGTTTAGCGGTTACCAAAATTTGAAATTAGTAGTGGTACACGTACCCATAAAAACAGGAACCACGATGCACGTTGCAAGCCACGTTCTTGCAGCAAGATTTATTCACTTTATGGATGCGCAATATATATATGAAATAGAATGTTATTTATGGGTTACAAGCGCTTTTAAAAGAAAGGAGAAAGCGTTGGAGGAACTAGAAGGAGAAGCAGCTGATTCAATCTTCATTCGACAACAAATATTTATAGAATGGAAAGCTTCAGATTGGTATGTAATTAATCTTTTGCTATTTATTTATGAGCACAAGGACTCGTTCTCTAAGCACTAAACGATTAGTAAGAACACCTACCTAGGAATTTTCATTGTAGAGGAGTACTGAAAAATTTTCTGAACTAAACTTTAACGAAATTCTTTGGAGTGTAGCTAACCTTTCTTTAAAAGAGAACGTAGAGATGGCTGCTCTAGTAGAAAAACCATTAGCAGAGATTCCGTATCCTGAATTAATTGATGAACCTTCATGTATTCGATTGCCAAATTTTGAGGGAGATAGACTTGAACTGAAATCTAATTATATTAGTCAATTGCCACATTTTCATGGATTAGAAAGAGAGGATGCCTATTATTTCCTTAGAGAATTTAACGAAGTTTGTCAAATGATGAGAATGTCGAACATGAGTATAGATTCTATTAAACTTAGATATATCCTTTTTTCTTTAAAAGATACAGCTAAGAGATGATTATATACTCTATCGCCTGATTCAATTTCTACATGGACTGAATTTTACTCTGTTTTTCTGGAAAAATACTATCCAACACATCAAACGATTAAAAAGAAGAAAGAAATATTAATGTGTAGCCAAAAACAGGGTGAATCATTCTGGAAATATTTTGAAAGATTTAAAGATTTACTGACTCAATGTCCACATCATGCAATGAGTAAAGCACAATTAATAGGCATAATTTATGAAGGCATAGATGTTTCAACGAAATCTTTATTAGAATCTACTTGTCAAAATGGATTTTTAAAATTATGTAGTGAAGAAGCATGGGCATATTTAGAAAATTTTGCAAAAAGAATTGCACAGTGGGAAAATTCGGCTGAAGCTATTGCAGATAAAAAATTATTGCCAAGAGGAATGCATGAAATAGATTCCAATACTATGCTTGAGGTGAAATTAAATGAATTAACAAAGAAAATAGAAGAGTTATCATTAAATCAAAAGCTAGCAGAAAAAAATACAAACATAAATGACTTAGATATTATTTATGCTAGAAACCAGAGAGATAACTTGGGAAATTCTTATAATCCTAATTGGAGAAATCACCCAAATTTATCTTGGACAAACAATAATTTCCAGGGAGGAGAAAATATAAATGAGAAGAACATAAGTTATGAAGTATTAATTGAACAAGGAGCTAGAATAGAGAAATTAGAAAAGATAATCCAACAAGTAAACAATCGTCTAGAATTTATATTTGGAAATGTTGCAAATCAAAATCAGAATAGAAATATATCACTTAGACAGAAGGAACCAATGGAAGTTAGACCTACTAGAGGATTGCCAATACAAGCTATAGCTAATCCTGTCAATAGAACGGTTAATGAAATTGATACCTCTTCTGGAAGGGCAGTTGAATGAAGCAACATATCTGAAGCAACTATCTATATGTATATATGTTTTATTTTAAGTTAATAGTATCATAGAGTTAATTTTTAACTCAATGAACTTAGTCCGTTGAGCTATGCCTTAACTCCACGAGGGTGTGCAGTAGTTATGTTAATTTTTGTCTCTACTAAATTTTTGTTTTTTATTTTACAGAATCGACAAATGGAATTAATGCAATTATCATTGAATGCACTAAGGGAAATACTAAGTAACTTGTCAGCTAAAGATCTATGCAGACTGTGTTGTGTATCAAAGGAAATTAAAGACTGTATTGAAGAAAAATATTTTCAGGGACTACAAGTTGCAAAAATGACTAAGATTAGAGATGGATTCATATGGAGGTCATTTAATCGTAGTTCAAATACCCATGAATATCTGGCTATGGAAGAAACTACTGGAATTCTACCCAATGCATTAGAAGGAATGAGTCATATTATGGGGATAGATGAAGGATTAATCATATACAAGATGAGACCAAGGTATGCAAGTTTATCATTACCTGATATTTTGATAAGAAATCCTATAATAGGAGAAGAATGGAATATAGGAAGACCTAATAGATTTGAAGCACCAACTGTAAATTGTGGGTCAGCTTTAATATTTTCTGATAAAAATTCTGCAATTTCTGAAAAATTATATTATTGGAGACCTACAGGAAATTGGGGTGAAGATTTACGCTTAAATGTGTATAATTTTCTGAACAGATCTTGGAATGAAAACATTATAATATATCTAGGACAAAAATCATTAATTAACCAAACACATGTCATACTTGGTGGATATATCTATTTAGTCATAGAGATATCATTAGCATATGGATTTAATTTATACGTAGTGAGCATAGACAGTAATGATGATTATATAGAAATTTTACTTGTATCGAGTGAAATAGCTAAACCACCATCTGCAGAATTTAATGAAATTCAAATAGGAATGTGGTATAATGAAGAAGATGATCCTACTTTATGTCTGATAAGATGGTGGGATGAGCTGATGAAATTTCAAATATGGATTATGGAAGACATGAATGAATGGAAGTGGGAAGAGGAGTATATTGAAATAGATGTAGAAATAGAAACTGCTACATTACCTTGGAACCAAAAAGGATCCCTTTCTGCATTACATATCATTAATGGTAATACACTCGTATTTGGAATTTATAATATATTGCATGTTTACAAATTAGAAAGGAACAAGAACTGCATTAAAACAGAATTAATAGCAAGAAGAACTATGCCTAAAAAGTTTGCTTGGACTGATACATTTATTCCATTTGTTTCTACTTTTCAATCATGTTCTTAAACTGTGATTTTGTGTGTTTAACATGTGTATTCTGCATTTATATTGAAAAAAAGAAGAAGAAGGAATTTTGAAGTTTTTCATGTTCATTTTATAAAAAAAAAACAAACAAAACAAAATATCAATCCAATTTGTTGGTATCTGTTCTGGGAAACCAATTGGCTTGCTTGTGAGCCACCAAAGGTATAAAAGCCTGGGTTCCACATAAGACACTGATTTATTAATATCTGTTAAATGTTATTTTGTTTTATATTCTGTATTTATCTGGGAATGAAAAGTTTTTCAGAATCAAAAATCGAAATATGCAGAAAGAGATACAAATGGAACAAGGTATGTAACCAATTACTTATCCTGAATTTTAAATCAAACAAAACTTTATTCATGCCTGTTACAATTATTGTACTTTTTGTCAAATCTTTTACATTGAGGACAATGCAAAATGTAGGTATGGGGGGGAGGTAATTAAAGTAACAGCCATGTAAGTTTGTTAATTAAAGGAATTAAAATGGTATTGCAAAGTTTTGAGGAAATTGAAAATTTTTATGAACTTGTTGTAACTATCTGATAATTGAGACTGTAAAATTTTTATAAACTGCTTGAATGTTATATTTAGAAGGCTATAGAAGATGCTATAGAATTTATTATTTATGTAAATCTAGATATAGTATCTTATGATTTTTCTGAATTTCTTGAGTTTAAAAGTTTCACGATTTTAAAATGAAATCAGAATATTTAATGCTTAATCAGAAAATTATCTGAAGTCCTAAAGGAGCTGAGATGTGAATTCTGGAGTAAATGAAACACATATGATGAAAGATACATTTACTTTGACTGATTGAACTTGTAGAATGATTTATGTGTAGATCTTATTAAACTACAGATAAAGTATGAGCTTATTGTTATGGATTCATATTTTTAGTAAATGATAGAAGTAGGATTATATGAGATTGGTGTTTTACTACATCTTTATTAATGAAATACATGCATATACAGTATGTGATTAATGCTTTGTTTTGTGTGTGCATTTATTTTTAGAAAAAAAAAGAAAAAGAAAAAAAAGAGAGAAAAAAAACTTTGAGAGTTTATTGACTTATTTGATCACGAGTCTTTTGTACTTGAGCAGATAGGTATGTAAGGATTGTTGACATGAAAAAGGACTCTGAAAATCTAGCAACCTAAGATCTTGATCAGATCTGGGATTGTTGACTGAAAGCTCGTTACATGGGTACATTAGAAAGCTCTTGTATGATTCAAGCTTGTCAAATTAACTTTTAAAGTACAAAAAAAAAAAAAAATATACTGTTCTGAAAAGATACAAGTGTTTTGTGAAATACAGATATCTTATGAATCGAGTATATTTTCTGTTATCTAGAATTGTTGAAATATGAATCTGGAATTGACTTTTGAAGTTGAAAATACAATTCTTTATTCTACTTGTCTTAATCAGATTGAATTGGATTGTATTTTGATTTGTATGATGTAGAAATTTCTTCTAGAAAACTTATTGGAAAATTCAGGATTACAGATGATGAAAGAAGAACAAATGATAGTATAATTAACACCTATATGAAGATGATATACTTTGTATGTAATTTACATATATTCTAAATATCTTTGCAGGTTGATTACTGAAACATACAGAATATATGTTTATGCTAAACAGAAGAAAAAAAACAAAAGGGGAAGAATAAATTCTAGCACTTTTTGAAAGAACAATTAATTAGATCTTAGTTTGCTAAGGGACTGGCAAAATTTAGGTATGGGGGAAGTGTTTAGAATGAAAAAGTGCATATTATTAACGACTAAATGATGGTTAATTGCATAATATTTAGCTTATCATATGAGAATTAAGCCATTATGTTATAATTGCACTATTATATGCTTTAATTGAAGAATCTACTTAATTTTGGGGAATTAATGTTAATTTAGTACATTTATGAACTATCAGTAAGTTGCAGGTTGTGAAATTCTTAAGTATTCGAATTTTTTGATATTTCGGATAGTTATGTTTAAATTGCTGAATAGTTATGTTTAGAGAGAATATTTTATTATTTCCAAATGTACACGTGTCGAAACCAGAATGAATGTCTTAAGTGAATTTTCGGTGAGTTAGCTGTAACTATTCGAAAATGTATCTAAGCATCGGATAGTTAGACCTGTAACTCTCCGAAATGTTATTTTATGTTTAAACTGTTGTTGACACATGTCGAGATCTGGTAGATTTACTTAAGTTATAACTCGTTAAGTTAGCATAACTGCATGCGTTGAGTTACATGAATATACACTAAGGTAATGCATTAGGTTAGTGGCTTATTTCTTTATTGCATGTATTTTATAGTTATTTTCTAAAATGCCACTGTAGCGGTTGTAGGAACAGACAGTTGGAAGGAAAAACCATGTTTGCACGTATCACGCAGGAATTCAATCGCGCAAGGAGAAGGGAGCATCGCCGTTGATTGAAGGAAGGAAATCCAACCGATCATTCAAGCAGAAGCAGTTACTACTGAAGAAATATAAAAGAAAAGAAGAAAAAAAGAAGAAGGTGTGATCGATGGACGACCAGTGTATACAGAGGAGGAGCACCGAGCTTTCTACAGAAAGTATCGGTGATTCTCTAAAGTATCACACCAACCATCGTATCACCACCATAATCACCAATCATCGGAGGTCTGTGTGGATACTTGCCTGATGTCGGGTCGATTCCGAGCCAAACATAGTGCCTGACAACCACTGTGAGGAGTGATCACGTCGTGGGAAGGGAAGACATTTTCACCAAGCGCTGACTCATATTTCAGGAGATCGTAAAGCTTTTAGCCTTGGCTTCGGGTTGATGCCTGTATGCTGAAGAGGAGATCATCTTGCAATTCTGGACTCGCGATTCTATAGGGAGAGGAGACAGAATTGTAAGTGGTTTAATTTTCAGTGTTGTAATCACATTGCAAGTAGTGTCGAAAGTATTTACTATCAAGTGAGATTACTTTACATTTCACCTTTCGCCCATTTCCATGTTTACATCAAAACAAAAATACCAAAAATAATTTATCTTTGTTTGTATGTTGTATTTGAGTGTTGTATTGCTTGTGTTGTATCGTGATTAATGTTATCTGTATCAATTTTATGATTGTTTTATGTTAGTTTTAATTTTACAGTTTACTGAAATTGGTTCGTACAAAAAACTTAAAGATTTTAATGGTGACTGTTTGAATCATCTGAATGTTAGTATTGCTTAATGATAAATCTAATGTTAACTAGCATTAAAAAGCTTAATTGATGTTATTTACAATCTGTGAAATCGCCCAATGGTTGGCCGAATTCCTCTGTAAATAGCAGTATTATAAAGAAGAGACAGGCTCGTGGAGTTAACTTAAGTCCACGAGGAGAGCCTGTTGAGTTAGCGATAACTCAACGAACTTAGTCCGTTGAGTTAATTGTAACTCAACGGAGTGCTTATTGAATATAAATTTGAATTGTTCACAATCAAACATTTCTTAAATTCGTCAGCAATTTCCTATGGGATCGACTTGTACTTGCACACTGATACAATAGACACTGTGCACTTGCAGTTAAAGTACAAATTGGAATTAATATCTAAATTGTATTAAAGGTTGTTTGTTTACTTCTAAAAGAAAGAATAGACATAAAGATAAATTAACTAAGTAAAAAATAGAAGTAACAAATCCAAGTTTTTCTAGTGTAGTGCTGGGAAAACCCAAACATCCTTATATACCATAGACTTTTTAGAGGATGAAGGAGATATGTTAGATGATGTGATTCAAGAAGAATTAAATAGGCAAATCAATTCTGAAATTTTAAAAGAAAGTGAAAGCATAAATATAGAAGGAGATCAGGAAGAAACTCATTTAGAAAATGATGATGTTCAATTAGGAACTCTAGTTTCTGATGGGTAACATTTAGAATTAAAACCTTTACCTCCTGAATTAATCTATATATTTCTGAAAGATAAACGACCTGTTCAATCATTATTGCTTCAGATTTAAAAGAGGATTAAATAGCTAAATTAAAAGATGTAGTAAAAAGTTATAAAGAAGCAATATGATGGACTATGACTGATATAAAAGGGTTAAGTTCAACTTTATGCTGTCACCACATATATTTAGAAGAGAATGCTAAACCTGTTAGAATTCCTGAGAGGAGATTAAATCCAAACCTTAAAGAAGTAGTCAGGAAGGAAATAGTTAAATGGTTAGATAATGACATAATTTATCCGATTTCTGATAGCTCGTGGGTTAGCCCAATCTATGTAGTTCCCAAAAAACAGGATTAACAGTTATTAGGAATGAAAGTCAAGACTTGATACCTACTAGAATTCAATCAGGTTGAAGAGTATGTATAGACTATAGAAAGCTGAATGTTGTGGCTAGGAAAGATCATTTTCCCTTACCTTTTATAGATCAAATGCTGGAAAGATTAGTAGGGCAAGAATATTTTTGTTGTCTAGACGGGTATTCAAGGTATAACCAAATTCCAATAGCATTAGAGGATCAAGAGAAAACAACTTTCACCTATCCTAATGGAACTTATGCTTTTAAGAGAATGCCGTTCGGATTATGCAATGCACCAGTTACCTTTCAAAGGTGTATACAAGGCATATTTACTGGAATGACTGAAGATTTCTTAGAAATATTTATGGATGATTTTACTGTATATGACAACTCATATGAAGTTTGTTTAAGCAATTTAGACCAAATATTAAAACGCTGTGTGGAAAAAAATCTAGTTTTAAATTGGGAAAAATGTCACTTCATGGTTAAATAAGGAATAGTCTTAGGGCATGTTGTTTCTAAGAAAGGGTTGGAAGTAGATAAAGCTAAAATAGAAGTAATTTCTAATCTACCAGAACTTAAATCAGTAAAAGATATTAGATCATTTCTAGGACATGCTGGTTTTTATAGAAGATTTATTAAAGACTTTAGCAAGATAGATAGACCTTTAACTATTCTATTAAAAGATGTCCCATTTAACTTTGATAAAAATTGCAAGGAATCATTTTTCAGACTTAAGACTAGCTTAAGCCTAGCTTAAGTGATCGAAGAGACACATGAGTTTTTGGATAGTTAAAACAGTAACTATCCAAAAGACAAGTAGTTTTTGGAAAGTTAACAGTAGAACCTTTCGAATGGACTAAGAGAGATGTAAGTGGGTTTTGAGACAGTTAAGTTTGTAACTATCCAAAAGACTGAATCTCTCCAAATAGTTAGTCTGCTACAGTACCACCCATTACGACAAATGAAGAAAAAAGAATTTTCTTTAGATAGTTAAGCTTTGTAATTATTCGAAGTATTGTAGATTTCAGAAAGATAGGAAGATAAGGCTCCGAAATTTAGAGTTCCTTCTCCGTAGCATTTTTTCTCTACTGTAATGGTTCAAGTGTAATTCAAGGTTTATTAACCCTAGGTTGGGTAGTTTATTAACCCTAAGTTGGGTAGTATATAAACCTTTATGATGTTGTAAAACATTGTGATTGATTATGTCGAAGCTCAAAGAAGAAGCCCCAACTCTCTATGGACGTAGGCTAATGCTGAATCACGTAAATCTTGTGTCTTTAGTGTTCTTTCTTCCTCTTTCTCTTCACTTCCTAGTTTCGATGAGTTTAGAGGTGAGTGTTTTAGAATCGTGCTATAGTGCATTGACTGAATGATCAATTTTAACTCTAACAACTGGTATCAAAGCTGAAGGTTTTTTTTTTTCAGTCTAACAGAATGGCAAACGATAGAAAGCTCAGGATCGAGAAGTTTGATGGAAAAGATTTTGGATACTAAAGGTCTCAGATAGAAGACTGTTTGTATTAGAAGGATCTTCATCAACCTCTATTTGAAAGAAAACTAGAGAAGATGGATTAGGAAGAGTGGGAGTTGCTAGATAGGAAAGCTCTAGGTCTTGTTAGGTTGTCACTAGCAAGGAATGTTCATTCGAATGTTGTCAAAGAGAAAACAATAACTAACTTGATAAAAGCACTGTCCAACATATATGAGAAGCCATTAGTCGCCAACAAGGTATTTCTCATGCATAGATTATTCAATCTGAAAATGCATAAAAGTAGAAATGTTATAGACGACGTTAATTAGTTAAATATTATTTTGAATCAATTGCATTCAGTAGATATAGTATTTGATGATGAAGTCAAGGCTTTGATTTTATTATCCTCATTACCAAAAAGTTGGTCTCCTGTCGTGACTAGTGTAAGTAGTTCATTAGGTCATGAAAAACTTAAAATGAGTGACATTCGATATTTAATTTTGAGTGAGGATATCCGCAGGAAAAGTGAATTATCAGTTTCAACTTCTACTCTTAGTGTTGAAAGTAGAGGGAGAAGTAATTCAAAACAATTTAAATCCAAAGGAATGCCAAAGTCTAGAGGTACCAGTAAGGTGAGATCAAATATTAAATGTTGGAACTGTAATCAATAAGGGCACTTCAAGTCACAATGTAAGGCTTCCAAGCAAGATAGCAAAGGGAAGGAATTAGAAGGAGCAAGTGCAAATGTTGTCTCCTATGATTCAGATGATGACTTGGTATACTGTGTGGATAGTTCCATTGACTCATGGGTACTAGACTCAGGAACTTCATTCCACACTACCTATAGGAAAGATTTGTTGCAAAATTATCATGCAACTCTTATGAAGAAAGTGTACCTAGCTAACAACACAAGCTTGGATGTATTGGGAAAAAGAGAGGTACACATTAAAACAAAATAAGGGATATGAAAATTGCAGGAAGTCAAATATATTCTTGATCTTGCAAAGCAATTAATTTCCATTAGTTTCCTAGATAATGATGGTTACCAGATTACCTTTGGTGTAGGAAAATAGAAGGTAACCAAAGGTGCAAGAATTATTGCCTTAGGACAGAGGACTAACACCTTATATTTGACATCAGATCAAGATGACACTATTGCAGTAGTCAGTGATACTGAAGACACTAACTTATGACATAAAAGACTGAGACACCTTAGTGAGAATGGACTGAAGGTTTTAGAGGCAAAAGGGAAAATCCCTAAGCTAAAGAATGTCAATTTAGGGATATGTGAGGATTGCATTGAGGGAAAACAAAAGAAAGTTAGCTTTGCCAAGACTCCTCATGATCCAAAGTCACAGAAATTGGAGTTGGTTCACATGCATGTGTGGGGGCCTGCCCATATCAGTTCTTTAGGAGGTTCTCTCTATTATGTCACCTTCATTGATGATAGTATCAGGAAAGTATGGATTTATTTCTAAAATAGAAGTTTGAAGTTTTTCAAGTCTTCAAGAAATGGAAGGCAGAAGTGTAAAATCAAAGTGGAAGAAAAATCAAATCCATCAGGTTAGATAATGGAGGAGAATATTATAGTCATGAATTCAAAGTTTACTGTGAGGAGCAAGGGATTAGAAGGTAAAGAACTGTAGCTGGAACTCCACAACAAAATGGAGTTGCTTAAAGGATGAATAGGACCTTGAATGAATGGGCAAGATGCATGAGACTACATGTAGATTTTCCCAAGACATTCTGGGCAGAAGTTGTCAATACAGCTTCCTATCTAATAAATAGAGGACCATCTATCCCAATGGGGCTCAAAAACCCTCAAGAATTGTGGACTGGGAAAGAGGTCAACTATGTTGACTTAAAAGTCAAGAATTGTGGATCCAAGTCATTTGTCCACTTGAATAGTGACAAAAGATATAAGTTGGATTCAAAATCACAGAAGTGTTATTTCATTGGCTATGGTAAGGATTATTTTGGTTATAGATTCTAGGTAGAAGAAATCAAGAAAATAATCCGTGCAAAAGTTGTCACCTTTATTGAATCCAAGATGTACAAGCATAGAGAAAATGTAGATGAATAGCGGTCAGAGCTTCAATCTGAAAGTACTATTGAGATCTATCTAGATAATGATGTTGAACAACTTCAAAAGGAACCTGTAGAAGAAATTTAGCTTCTAGAGGCTAAACAACAAGAATATCTAGATGATCAAGAAGATGAAGTTGTCACTAGACAACTTAGAAGATCTGGAAGGGTTTCCAAACAACCAGAAAGGTATGTACTATCATTCGATTATCTGTTGCTAACGGATGATGATGAACCTAAAACATATTAGGAAGCAATCTATGCAAGTGATGCACATAAGTGGGAGTTAGCAATGAAAGAAGAAATGAAGTCCTTAGAGAAGAATAAAACTTGGGAGCTAACTTCATTGCCAGAAGGAAAAAAAATCCTAGGAAATAAGTGGGTGTTCAGGATGAAGGAACAACTAGATGACAGCAAGAGGTTAGTCCGTTAAGTTAACCATAACTCCACAAACTAAGTCTATTGAGTTAATTGTAACTCAACGGAGTACTTAACTGAACACATATAAACTCCAATATAAAAATCAAAATAGTACACAATTCTTACTCAATCTCTATGGGATTGACCTGTACTTGCACACAAATACAATATACACTATGCACTTGCAGTTAAAATACAAATTAGACTTAATATCTAATTTTTGTGAAAGGTTTTTTGTTTACTTCTAAAAGAATTTATTAATATAAGCATAAAAATCAATCAAACAAGTTTTCTAGCACCAGCTAGTAGACAAGTTTTTGATTTAACTTTTCACAACAATACAAGTTTTTCTGGCGCCATTGCTATGGATTGAGAAGTTAAGTAACTGTGAGTGCTGTTTTGTTTTAATAGCAGAAGGAGTGTTGTGTGTTTTTATTATATAATTGAGAATATGGCATATGCTTATGCTCAAAGATTTCTGAAACCTATAGTTAGCATATGTGAATTTTGCAATTTGGAAGGTCATGATATTTCTGATTGTTTGAAATTGAGATGATTGCAGATGGTTAGATCATATGAACAGCAAGTGAATTATATTCAATATAATAGAGTTGAGTATGAGAATTCTATAGTTTACCCAAGTAATGGTCAATTTAGAACAAGTAATATGTTGAGAGACAAGGAAGTCTGGGATAGATATGACAAACTAGAGCGTAGCTTAGAGCAAAACATAGATAAACTGGAATAATACATGTATTAGTAGCAAGAAGTCAACCAATTAAATTATAGGAAAGAATATTCAGAACCTAAAATTGATATCATATACGAAACTCAAAAACCATAATGAAAATTGATCAAAAATTGAATGTAATGAGACTAGATGATCTAGAAAGAAAATTGAAAGCATTGGATGAATTTACAAAGAAATTACAAGTTATGCAATAGGAAAATACAAATGAAAACTGTAATGTTACAGATTTGCATAATTTGCAAGACATACAGATAAAAAAAAATATCAATGCAATAGAATTTAAAGAATGTAAGTTAAAACTAAAAACAATTAATGAACAAAATTATGAAAATGAAATACAAGAACATCATGAAAGTAATGAAAATCTGGAAGATGTATGTATAACATTAAGATCTAGAACTGATATACCACCAAAAATTCAAAAAGAAAGTAATGTGAAGGTGGATAAGAACAAAATTCAAAATGATAATGAAAATGTAATATCTGAAAATGTAGAAATCAATGAAGAAAAATCTGAATCTGAAAATGAGATAAAAAATGATCAAATGAATGAAAAAGAATCTTGTAAATCATAATCATTAGCACCCTATCTTAAAAGATTACAATAAACATTTCTTAGAAAATAAGAAAAAATTAGAGAAATTTTTGGAAAAGTACAAATTAACATTCCTTTGTTAGACTTATTGTAGAAAATGCCACCTTGTGCTAAATTTCTTAAGGATTGGTGTACTAAGAAAAGAGAGAAAAAAGTTTTAAGGAAAGTCTTTTTAGCTAAGCAAAGTAGTTCCCTATTTCTATCACAAATTTCTAAAAAGTTATGGAGAAGAAGTTATTCATGAAGGACAAAATCATATATTACAAGTGCAACAGGTTGGGTCACTTTCAAACTAATTGTCCTCTCAACAAAAATAAGAAAAATTTGAGGAGGAATTTTAGGAATAAAAAATTCAAAAAGAGAAGGGCACTTAAAGTGATATGGGATGAGTCTTCCTCTTCACAAAATGAAGAAACAAAAGATTCAACATCAGATAATGAATCCTCGTTAAGATCAGATTTAGAAAAAAACTTGGCAAACGTGTGCTTTATAGCGAACTCGAGTGAGGTATCTTTTGATCCTAATGCTAGTTATGATAGATTACTTGTTGAATATAATAAACTAGTTAGAAAATATAAGAAAGTAAAATTAGAAGGAAAAAACACTAGGGAAATGCTAGATGAATTTGAAAATAAAATTGATTTTTTGAATTCTATGTTGAATAAATTTAAAGAAGAAAATTAGAAACATGCATAGGAAATTTTAAAGTTTACTGCAATAAAAGAGAATTGCATGTTGATTGTGAAAATTTAATTACTGATAAAAAGAAAATGATTTGTGAAGTTGAAAAACTGAAACTGACTATTACTGATTTAAATTTAGAAATTAATATGTTAAAAATTAAGATTTGCGATCAAAAAGCTACCTTAAGTAAATGGAATAATAGTCAGACAATAACAAATGAACTTAGTAGTAAAATATCAAATGTAGAAAAACATGGTATTGGTTTACATGATGCATCTTCTGAAAATTTTATATTGCATGATGGTACTACTGAAAATAATACTTTTATTTCTAGTACTAAGAATAGTAGAAGAAAAACTATTTCATGTGTAATTAGAAAAGGAGATAAATATGTACAAGTAGATAAAATACAACACATAGATAATAGTACACGATGCAAGAGCCCCAAAAGAAATTTTCAGAAAAATTAGACTAAGTCATTTGAAAATTTTAATATTTTTGATCAATTTTCTTCATATTTGAAAAATATTGGATATTGGAATTAGCAATTAAATAATGTCAAAAATAAAAATTTCATCTTTGTTGTACATAGAGATAAATGTTTTGATAATTATGACACTAAGAGTAATAAACACATGAATAATTATCAAAAAATAAATAAGTTAAAATTTAAAAATATTGATTATTATGATATGACTCCCTCTAAAATTCTTGGACCCACTCAAGAATGGGTGCCAAGAATAAAATATCTTCTTAAATATTTTGCAGGTATACAAATCAAAATGGATAATGGATAATGGAGCATCCAGCCACATGACTAGAGATATACAATTACTGATAGGAGTAACAAAGACCAAGAATAGATAAGTTACCTTTAGAAATAAAAGTTAAACAAAAATCCATTGGCCTGGCAAGGTTTAGGTAACTTAAAAGGATTTTATAAATGATGTCTTATTAGTAGAAAATTTAGGTATTAATTTACTAAGTGTTCTTGTCTTAATGAAATTTTACAAAGTGATTTTTGAAAAAGATTCCTATAAAATTATAGACATGCATACAAACGAAATTTTATTTACTCTATACAAGAAATGATCTGTTTGTATTCTAATTTGCCTTCTGATATTATTAAGGAAAATGCTTACTTAATTGCAAAATCAGATGAAGTCATTTTATGACATAAAAGGCTAGTTCACTCAAGCTTAAAGTTATTACAAAAGTTGTTTAAAAAGAATTTAGTTGTAGGTTTACCTAGTATTAATTACTCGAAAGAGTTTATGTGTGATGCATGTCAATTAGGTAAACTACATAAAACATCCTTTAGAATTTTAAATGAAATAACAAGCAAAAGAGTATTAGAACTAGTGCATATGAATTTATTTGAACCTACTAGGACAACAAGTTTAGGAGGTAACTATTATGCTTTTGTACTAGTTGATGATTATTCTAGGTTTACTTGGGTTTATTTTCTATCTAATAAAACTAAAGTTTTGAAATATTTAAAGTATTCTGTAATAAAGTTTAGAATGAGCAAA
This sequence comes from Cymodocea nodosa, assembly GCA_036874045.1. Lineage (NCBI taxonomy): Eukaryota > Viridiplantae > Streptophyta > Magnoliopsida > Alismatales > Cymodoceaceae > Cymodocea > Cymodocea nodosa. The sequence goes on along the minus strand of CM072339.1, from coordinate 17,673,310 downwards.
ATGTTAAAATTTAAAAACTTAAGAGTGATCATGGTACAGAATTTGATAATGATCAAATGGACATCTTTTGTGAAGAATTAGGTATAGATCATAGGTACTCATTTTCAATAGCTTATTCACAAAATGGGATAGTAGAATGTGAAAACAGATCACTTCAGGAAATGTCCAGAACTATTTTAAATGAAAGTAAGTCACCCTTATTTCTAAGTGATTAAGTTTTCAGTGATGTAATCGCATCGCATGTAGTGACGGAAGTTTTTACTGTTGATAAAGATTTTTACATTTCACATTTCAATTATCTTCAGGAACATATCAAAACAAAAATACCAAAAATAACTAATTATTTATGTTTACATTTAGTATTAAAGTGTTGTATTGTTTGTTTTGTATCGTGATTAATGTTATCATTGTCAATATTGTAAATGTTTTATGTTTGTTTGATTCAAAAAATAGAAAATAGTTTTATTGTTTACTAAAATTGATTCGTCTTAGATACTTAAAGATTTTAATGGTTACTGTTTAGAATGAAAAAGTACATATTATTAACGGTTAAATGATGGTTAATTGCATAATATTTAGCTTATCATATAAGAATTAAGCCATTATGTTATAATTTCACTATTATATGCTTTAATTGAAGAATTTGTTTAATTTTGGGGAATTAATGTTAATTTAGTACATTTCTGAACTGTCGGTAAGTTGTAGGCTGTGAAATTCTTAAGTATCCGAATTTTTTGATAATTCAGACAGTTATGTTTAACATACCGAACATATTCGGATAGTTATGTTTAACAGACCAAACATGTATCAGATAGTTATGTTTAAATTGCCGAACAGTTATGTTTTGAAAGAATATTTTATTATTTCCTGAAGTACACGTGTTGAAACCATAATGCATGACTTAAGTGAATTTTCAGTGAGTTATCTATAACTATCTAAAATTGCAGTTGAGCATCGGACAGTTATATGTATAACTCTTCGAAATCTCTTTTTATTTATAAAATAGCTGAGGACACGTGTCATGTTCTAGGAAAGTGACTTAAGTGGATTTTCAGTGAGTTATCTCTAACTATCTGAAATGCATTTGAGCATCGAATAGTTAGACCTGTAACTCTCCGAAATGTTATTTTATGATTAAACTGCTGCTGACACGTGTCGAGATCTTATAGATTTACTTAAGTTATATATCGGTGAGTTATCTCTAACTATCCGAAATGCATCTGAGCATCGGATAGTTAAATTTATAAGTATCCGAAATGCATCTGAGCATCGGATAATTAAGTTTATAAGTATTCGAAATGCACCTAAGCATTGGATAGTTAAATTTATGCACGGGTTTTAAAGTTAAATCAACGAAGAAAGTCCGTTGAGTTATCTGTAACTCTACGGACTATTTATTTTCTAATATGCCACTGTAGCGGTTGCAGAAACAAGACAGTTGGAAGAAAAACCACGACCGCACGTATCGCACAGGGAGAAGAAAGCATCGCCGTTGATATGAATGAAGGAAATCCAACCGACCATTCAAGCATAAGCAGTTACTACTGAAGAAATATAAAAGAAAAGAAGAAAAAGAAGAAAAAGTTGTGTGATCGATGGACAGCCAGTGTATATAGAGGAGGAGCACCGAGCTTTCTACAGACAGTATCGGTGATTCTCCGAAGTATCACACCAACCATCGTTACCACGACCACAATCACCAACCATCGGAGGTCTGTGAGGATACTTTCTAGATGTCAGGTCGATTCCGAGCCAAACACAGTGCCTGACAACCACTGTAAGGAGTGATCGCGTCGCAAGAAGGGAAGCCATTTTCACCAAGCGTCGACTCATATTTCAGGAGATCGTAAAGCTTTTAGCCTTGGCTTAGGGTTGATGCTTGTATACTAAAGAGGAGATTATCTTGCAATTCTGGACTCACGATTCTATAGGGAGAGGAGACAAAATTGTAAGTGGTTTAATTTTCAGTGGTGTAATCGCGTTGCAAGTAGTGTGGGAAGTATTTACTGTCAAGTAAGATTACTTTACATTTCACTTTTCGCCCATTTCCATGTTCATATTAAACCAAAAATACCAAAAACAACTTATCTGCTATTGTATGTTGTATTTGAGTGTTGTATCATGATTAATGTTATCTTTGTTAGTGTTGTGATTGTTTTATGTTTGTTTTAGTTTTATAGTTTATTGAAATTGGTTCGTTCAAAAGACTTAAAGATTTTAATGGTTACTATTTGAATTATCTGAATGTTAGTATTGCTTAATGATAAATCCAGTGTTTACTAACATTAAAGAGCTTAATTGATGTTATTTACAATCTGTGGAACCACCCAAAGGTTGGCTGAATTTCTCTATAAATAGTAGTATTAAAAAGAAAAGACAGGCTCGTGGAGTTAACTTGAGTCCACGAGGTTAGTCCGTTGAGTTAGCTATAACTCAACGAACTTTATCCGTTGAGTTAACTATAATTCAACGGAGAGCTTATTGAATATATAAATTTGATTGTTAACAAACGGACAGTTCTAAACTCTTAAGCAATTCCTTGTGGGATCGACTTGTACTTGCACACTGATACAATAAACACTATGCACTTGCAGTTAAAGTACAAATTGGAATTAATATCTAAATTGTATTAAAGGTTGTTTGTTTACTTCTAAAAGAAAGAATAGGCATAAAGATAAATTAAGTAAAAAATAGAAGTAACAAATCCATGTTTTTCTAGTACATGATTGGAGATTTAATTAGATATTCTGGTGTCATACTGGGAAAACACAAACAAGTTTTATGACACCGTTGCCGGGGAATTGAATTGAATTGACTAAAATTGAATTGAATTAATATAAGCAACTGTTAGAGCTGTTTTGTTTTAATAGCTAGAGTGTTGTGTGTTTTCTTCTATAATTGAGAATATGGCATATGCTTATGCTCAAAGATTTCTGAAACCTGTAATTAGCATATGCGAATTCTACAATTTTGAAGGACATGACATTTCTGACTGTTTGAAACTGAGATGTTTACAGATGGTTAGATCCCATGAACAACAAATGAATTATCCTCAATATAATAGAGCCGAGTATGAGAATCCTATAGTTTACCCAACTAATGGTTAGTATAGAATGTGTAATATGTTAAGAGACATGGAAGTTTGGGATAGGTATGACAGACTAGAGCGTAGTATAGAACAAAACATTGACAAACTGGAATACTTTATGTGTCAGCAACAAGAAGTCAACCAATTAAATTATAAGGAAGTATATTCAGAACCTAAAAATGATATAATTTACGAAACTGAAAAAACCATAATAAAAATTGATCAAAAATTGAATGCAATGAGATTAGATGATTTGGAAAGAAAACTAAAAGTATTAGACGAATATACAATGAAAATACAAGTTATGCAACAGGACAATGAAAATTATAATGTTATAAACCTGCATAATTTGCAAAATATACAGCAAACAGAAAATATTAATGCAAGAGAATTTAAAGAATGCACTTTAGAACTAAAAACAATTGAAGATCATAATTACGAAAATGATATACAAAAACATCATAAGAGTAATGAAAATCTGGAAGATGTATGTGTAACACTAAGATCTGGAGTTGATATACCACTAAGAACTCAAAATGAAAATGATATGAAGGTGGATAAGAGTAAAAATCAAAATGATAATAAAAATGTAATAGCTGAAAATCTAGAAATCACTGAAGAACAATCTGAATCTGCTAATGAAACTAAAAATGATCAAACAAATCAAACGAAAGAAAAAGAATCTTTTAAATCACAATCTTTAGCACCCTATCCTGAAAGATTACAACAAACAATACCTGAAAAAGAAGAAAAAATCAGAGAAATTTTTGAAAAAGTACAAGTTAACATTCCTTTGTTAGATCTATTGCAGAAAATGCCACATTGTGCTAAATTTTTGAAGGATTGATGTACTAAGAAAAGAGAGCAAAAAGTTCTTAGAAAGGTCTTTTTAGCTGAGCAAAGTAGTTCCCTATTTCTGCCACAAATTCCTAAAAAGTTATCTAATCCTGGAATCCCTGTTATATCATGCATCATAGGAAATACCATTCTAGAAAGAACCTTAATAAACTTAGGTGCAGGTATAAATGTTATGCCAAGTGATATATTTGCATCCTTAGGATTAGAGGGCTTAACTCCTACTAGTATGGTTATTCAATTAACTGATAGAAGTATAAGATACCCTAGAGGAAAAATAGAGGATATCTTAATTAAAATCAGAAATTTTATATATCCTATTGATATTGTAATTTTGGATTCCCAACAAATTAAGCATAAAAATAGTGATACATCTTTAATTTTGGGAAGACCATTTTTAACATCAGTGGCTGTTATAAATTGTAAAACTGGAGTAATGAAGTTAGCATATGGTAATGAGGATACCCAATTAAATATTTTCAAACCAGAAAGGTTTGAGGAGTTAGAAATGTCCTTACACACCATAGACTTTTTAGAGGATAAAGGAGATATGTTAGATGATGTGATTCAAGAAGAATTAAATAGGCAAATCAATTCTGAAACTTTAGAAGAAAGTGAAAGCATAAATATAGAAGGAGATCTGGAAGAAATTAATTTAGAAAATGATGATGTTCAATTAGGAGCTCTAGCTTCTGATGGGCAACATTTAGAATTAAAACCTTTACCTCCTGAATTAACTTATATATTTCTGGAAGATAAACGAAGCTGTCCAATCATTATTGCTTCAGATTTAAAAGAGGATCAAATAGCTAAATTAAAAGATGTAGTAAAAAGTTATAAAGAAGCAATAGGATGGACTATGACTGATATAAAAGGGTTAAGTTCAACTTTGTGCTGTCACCACATATGTTTAGAAGAGAATGCTAAACCTGTTAGAATTCCTGAGAGGAGATTAAATCCAAACCTTAAAGAAGTAGTCAAGAAGAAAATCGTGAAATGGTTAGATAATGACATAATTTATTCAATTTCTGATAGCTCGTGGGTTAGCCCAATCTATGTAGTTCCCAAGAAATCAGGATTAACAGTTATTAGGAATGAAAGTCAAGACTTGATACCTACTAGAATTCAATCAGGCTGGAGAGTATGTATAGACTATAGAAAGCTAAATGCTGTGACTAGGAAAGATCATTTTCCCTTACCTTTCATAGATCAAATGCTGGAAAGATTAGTAGGGCAAGAATATTTTTGTTTCCTAAACGGGTATTCAGGTTATAATTAAATTCCAGTAACATTAGAGGATCAAGAGAAAACACGTTCACCTGTCCTAATGGAACTTATGCTTTTAAGAGAATGCCATTCGGATTATGCAATGCACCAGCTACCTTTCAAAGGTGTATACAAGGCATATTTACTAGAATGACTGAAGATTTCTTAGAAATATTTATGGATGATTTTACTGTATATGGCAACTCATATGAAGTTTGTTTAAGCAGTTTAGACCAAATATTAAAATGTTGTGTGGAAAAAAATCTAGTTTTAAATTGGGAAAAATGTCACTTCATGGTTAAACAAGGAATAATCTTAGGGCATGTTGTTTCTAAGAAAGGGTTGGAAGTAGATAAAGCTAAAATAGAAGTAATTTCTAATCTACCAGAACCTAAATGAGTAAAAGATATTAGATCATTTCTAGGACATGCTGGTTTTTATAGAAGATTTATTAAAGACTTTAGCAAAATAGCTAGACCTTTAACTAATCTATTAAAAGATGTCCCAGTTAACTTTGATAAAAATTGTAAGGAAGCATTTTTCAGACTTAAGACTAGCTTAATTTCAACTCCTATAATTCAAGCACCTGATTGGAACCATCCATTTGAATTAATGTGCGAGGCATTTGATTTTGCTGTAGGAGCAGTGTTGGGACAGAAGATAGAAAAATCTTCTAGAGTGATTCATTATGCAAGCGAAACCTTAAATGATGCTCAAGTTAATTACATAACTACTGAAAAAGAATTATTAGCTGTTGTGTTTGCCTTAGAAAAGTTTAGATCGTATCTGATTGGAGCTAAAGTAATAGTATACACGGATCATTTAGCTCTAAAACATCTAATAAAGAAAAAGAAACTAAACCTAGATTGATTTGATGGATATTATTATTACAAGAATTTGATCTACAAATTAAAGATAAAAAAGGTTGTGAGAATGTAGTAGCAGATCATTTATCAAGATTACAAATAGAAAAATCAAATATTGAAATTAAGGATAATTTTCCTAATGAACAATTAATGACCATCAACACAATGCCTTGGTATGCAGACATAGTTAATTACTTAGTTACTGGTTTAACACCTAAGGGTTGGAATAGACAGGATAAGAAATTGTTTTTCTCAAGAGTAAAATATTACTATTGGGAAGACCCATACTTATTTAAGAAATGTCTTGATTTGATTTTAAGGATGTGTGTTCCAGAAACTGAATATCTGAGCATATTGTCTTTTTGTCATGACCAAGCTTGTGGAGGGCATTTTGGTTCAAGGAAAATTGCTGCAAAAATTCTGCAATGTGGGTTTTATTGGCCAACACTATTCAAAGATGCTCATAAATATTGCTTAAGTTGTTTAAGATGTCAACAAATAGGAAGAATATCAAAGAGGAATATGATGTCTCTTAATCCTATTGTTGAGGTTGAAATCTTTGATGTGTGGGGAATAGATTTTATGGGTCCATTTCCTATATTTAATCAATTTAATTATATATTGTTGGAGGTGGATTATGTATCTAAATGGATAGAAGCTATTCCTACCAAAACTAATGATAACAAAGTGGTAATACAATTTATAAGAACAAATATATTTGCCAGATTTGGAATACCTAAAGCTATTATCAGTGATAGAGGAACTCATTTCTGTAATAGAAGTTTTGAAACCTTAATGAAGAAATATGGAGTAAACCACAAAATTGCAACATCATATCATCTACAAACAAGTGGACAAGTAGAAAGTGCTAACAAATAAATTAAGTTAATCTTAGAAAAAGTAGTAAATCCTACTAGAATAGATTGAGCTAATAGATTGATAGATGCACTTTGGGCTTATAGAACTGCTTATAAAACGAGCTTAGGTATGTCACCTTTTAGGTTAGTATATGGAAAAAGTTGTCATTTACTATCTAAAATAGAACATAAAGCTTATTAGGCATTAAAAACTTTGAACACTAATTTAAATCAAGCTGTTGAAAATAGAAAAATGCAATTAATTGAATTAAAAGAATTTAGAAATGAAGCTTATTCGAAGACTGTAAGAGAAAAAGAGAAAATTAAATTCTTGCATGATAGAAAAATTATTCCAAAAAGCTTTGAAATAGGACAAGAAGTATATCTTTATATGGCTAGACTCCATAACCATCTAGGAAAATTAAGATCTAAATGGGCAGAACCTTACATAGTTTGAAATATTTATGCTTATGGAGCTATTGAAATTGAAAATCCTAAAAATCAGAATATATTTAAAGTAATTGGACAAACACTTAGACCTATTCTGAAAACACCAAAAGCTCCTTTGAAATTATGGAAGAAGTTAGAGTACATGACTACTCGAGCTTTACTTAGTAGAAAATCAATTTTTATGCTAGATATATAAAAAAAAACATTAAAAATATATATATATATATATATATATAAAATATAAAAATCGTTGCGGTTCAGCCGACTGGATCCATCGGTATGACCGAAACATAAAAAATATGTATATTAATTTTCAGAAAAAATGTTGGTTTTACCGAAACATAGTATCGGTTCAATCGGAAAAAATATTTAGGTTTGACCGAAACATAGTATCGGTTAAACCAATAAAAAAAAAGAAAAACTATTATCTGTAGTATTTTTATTATTATATATGTTTGTATGGGGAGTCCGTTGAGTTACGCTTAACTCAACGAGCTTACTTCATTGAGTCTTGAGTTAATCAACGAGCTTATTCCGTTGAGTTAACTGTAACTCAACGGAGTACTGTAGCTAAGACCGTAGATAAAATAGTAATAGTTGGTTCGGGAAATGACCCGATTACCCGCCTAAACTTAGGGCTTATTTAAACTAAAACCTAGGGTTTTGGGGGCATTATCTGGCAAATCATTTAGAATCTAGAACAGTAGAAATCAGAGTGATTCCGTGCTGTTCAGTAACTCCACGATGAGGAAGATGACACCTGAATTCTAGGAAGAGGCAATGGACACCGCACAGTTTTTGAAGGAATCTGAAGAATGGCACACGCAGCAAAAGATACGGAATACAACAAGAGAGAAAGAGCTACAAAAGGTAGAATCAGAACTCTTTAACTTGAGGAAAGTTTTAGTAGAATTGGGTATACAGATACCATAGATAATGGAGACACAAATTAGAGTGGCAATTGAAATTGCAGTAAGTAAAGAAAGAAAAATAAGGCTAAGTAATGAAGTTGCCCTAGAATTAATCCAACGTAAGTCCCGGCTCTAGTTCAAAAGACGAATCTGTAGAAGAGTTAGATGGGCGATCTGGGAGCAAGAAAGGAAAGAAAATGAAGAAGAGACAACTGAAGAATAGGAGGAGCCAACTACTGAAAGACTTGTTCCTAAGGAACAACAGTTAGGACCTCCAGTTCAGCCAACAGAGCCATTGCGACGAGTTGCATTTGCTTGGCCGAGAACTGAAGAAGAAGAGAAAGAATTTGCTAGCTTGGTCAAGATAGCAAGAGACCAAGGTGATACTCAAGAGATAGCTACGGCTAAGGCACATATTTTATATGATGCCATTAAGAAAAAAAGGGTCAAAGAAAGGATAAGGGCCCAATACAAAATAAAAGTTGAACAGTATCAGGTAGCAACTAAATCAAGTGATGCAGGAGAGGTTGGTCCTTCGAGACCAGTAGTTATAAAAAAAAGTTAAATAGGAAGAGCCAGTACCTGTGGCTCGAAGGCCTGTAGAGCCTACTTTTGTAGATTTAATTTCAGAAGATGAAGAGGAAGAACAAGCACAACTAATTAGAAAAAAGAAAGGAAAAGAAAAAGTGCTTGAATATGAGGAAATTAAATCTGAAGTACCAATTTTTACAGGGCCTGTAGAGCAAATTTTTATTAACTTGCTATTCGATTCTAAGGAGGAGCAGGAGGAGCTACAGCAGCAGGAGCAAAGAAAAGAAGAAAATCAGGCTGAAATTAGTCTACAGCCTATATAAGAAGAAACAGAAATTAAGGCAGAAACTGAATTGCCCGTGACTCCATCCCAATCTGTTACAGAATCAGAAAGTACAGTAACAGAACAGATTGGTAGTCAGGAGGAAGAAGAAAGAGCAGAAAATGAAGAGGCTGAAAGAAGCCATTTGGACAAAAATAATTTCACAGATTCCACTAAAGAGCAAGAAACCCTTCAGTAATTTATGGAAAGAATTTAAGACAGAGTGGAGAGTTTTGCTGGCTCACCACTACAAACAGAAACAGAAATTCAGGAATCTGTAGAAAATGTTCAAATGCAGCCTATAGAAGAGGAAGAGCAAGAGCAAACCCCTCTAGAACAACAAAGTCACCTTCCTGACCCAATTAAAACAACAATTTTGAATGAAGTACATTTTTGTAGTCAGGAAGCTTATACCAAATACTAAGAAATAAGGGGTTATGACATTATTTACAGTAGACCTGTAAATTGGGATGGAATGCAATATATCAAAGATCTATTTGAATTCCAAGGTCTACTGCAATTCATTTCTCAAGAGAGAGGGCATGCAGCATATGAGAATTTAGTGCCCTGTTTTTATGCAAATTTAAGAGAAAGAGAAGGAGGATTAATTTCAAACGTGGAGGAAGCTGATGTACAGATAACACTAGAGCTTCTCCCCAACATTTTTGGATTGAAGAATGGACTAAAAATTTTGGAAGACACAACTACCGTCGAGTGGATTGAACAGGAAATCAAAGATTGTTTAGCTATCAATCTTGGTGTGCCTTTATTAAACAGATTGAAGCATTTAAGTGGTAAAGCACACATGGTAGCTAACATTCTGATTAAAAATGTCTATCAACGATAGGGCCATGACATAGAATTAAGTCAATTTGTCAAATGAGCCACATATGCAATTGTGAATAGGGTTCAAATAAATTGGTCTGCAGTTTTTATCTCCAAGTTGAAAGTAGTAAAGAAAAAATTGTTTTATGGAGATTTGATTCCACTGCTGATAGTGGACTATATCGATTTCACTAAATGGACATAAAAAGGATCAGATCAAGAACCATTTCAGTGAAAGAATATAGAAATTTTGTAGCTGCAGAGATAGCTGCACCTTCTAGAGGCATTACAGGAGCTGTAGAAAGAATTAGTCAATTAGAACTTCAATTAGAAAAACTCCAGAAGGAAGTAGATGAACTTAGGAATAGAGATTAAATTGTATTGTTCGTCTACTTGTGTAAAATTGTATGATGTACTTGTAATGTAATTGATTCATATTAATGAATATAATTTTTCAGATGTAATTTTCATACATGTTGTGGATGTGAAATGAATGGAATTTATTGAATATTATGTAATTTGTGGAACTTTATGAATGAATATGTAACAGATTTACAATTTGCTGAATGACAGGATAAATGCTTAAAAATTTTTGCATGTTGCAAGGTAAAATATAAATTCTGCATAACATAAAATGACCTGCAAGTTAAATCTTTATACAATGTTCAGATTTAGACGTATTTTAATTAGAATGATGCATTAATGACATAGATTTAACTTTATTTCAGTTAGCAGAATAAAAGAAAAGAAAAAAGAAAAAAAACAGAGAGGTACTTACGAGAGTAAAACTTAGAAGTTGCTAAGTGTTAACTCAACGAAGTAAGTTCGTTGAGTTAAACGTAACTCCACGAGGTCAGTAATATAATATAAGGTCACTCCGTTGAGTTATTTGTAACTCAACGAAGTTAGTCCGTGGAGTTAGCAACAGTAACCGACTGTGTTCTGTTGAATTATCTGTAACTCAACGAGGTTAGTTCGTGGATTAAGCAGAACAGTTATTCTTTTAACCATGAACGAAACTTCATCGGTTTAGCGGTTACCAAAATTTGAAATTAGTAGTGGTACACGTACCCATAAAAATAGGAACTACGATGCACGTTGCAAGACACGTTCTTGCAATGAGATTTATTCACTTTATGGATATGTAGTATATATATAAAACAGAATGTTATTTACGAGTTACCAACACTTTTAAAAGAAAGGAGAATGTGTTGGAGGAACTGGAAGGAGAAGCAGCTGATTCAACTTCATCCCGACAACAAATATTTATTGAATGGAAAACTTCAGATTAATATGTAATTAATTTTCTGCTATTTATTTATGAGCACATGGACCCGTTCTCTGAGCACTAAACGATTAGTAAGAACACCTACCTAGGAATTTTCATTGCAGAGGAGTACTGAAAAATTTTCTGAACTGAACTTTAACAAAATTCTTTAGGGTGTAGCTAACCTTTCTTTAAAAGAGAACGTAGAGATGGCTGCTCCAGTAGAAAAACCATTAGGAGAGATTCTATATCCTAAATTAGTTGATGAACCTTCTTGTATTCGATTGCCAACCTTTGAGGGAGATAGGTTTGAACTGAAATCTAATTATATTAGTCAATTGCCACATTTTCATGGATTAGAAAGAGAGGATGCTTATTATTTCCTTAGAGAATTTAATGAAGTTTGTCAAATGATGAAAATGTCGAACATGAGTATAGATGCTATTAAACTTAGATATATCCATTTTTCTTTAAAAGACAGCTAAGAGATGGTTATATACTTTATCACCTAATTCAATTTCTACATGGATTGAATTTTGCTCTATTTTTCTGGAAAAATATTATCCAACACATCAAACAATTAAAAAGAAGAAAGAAATATTAATGTGTAGCCAAAAACAAGGTGAATCATTCTGGAAATATTTTGAAAGATTTAAAGATTTATTGACTCAATGTCCACATCATGCAATGAGTAAAGCATAATTAATAGGTATAATTTATGAAGGCATAGATGTTTCAACGAAATCTTTATTAGAATCTACTTGTCAAAATGGATTTTTAAAGTTATGTAGTGAAGAAGCATGGGCATATTTAGAAAACTTTGCAAAAAGAACTGCACAGTGGGAAAATTCAGTTGAAGCTATTGCAGATAAAAAAATATTGCTAAGAGGAATGCATGAAATAGATTCAAGTACTATGCTTGAGGTGAAATTAAATGAATTAACAAAGAAAATAGAAGAGTTATCATTAAATCAAAAGCTAGCAGAAAAGAATGCAAACATAAATGATTTAGATATTATTTATGTTAGAAACTAGAGAGATAACTTGGAAAATTCTTATAATCCTAATTGGAGAAATCACTCGAATTTATCTTGGAGAAACAACAATTTCCAAGGAGGAGAAAATATAAATGAGAAGAATATAAGTTATGAAGGATTACTGGAACAAGGATCTAGAATAGAGAAATTAGAAAAGATAATCCAACAATTAAATAATGTCTAGATTTTGTATTTGGAAGTGCTGCAATTCAAAATCAGAATAGAAATATACCACTTAGACAGAAGGAACCAATGGAAGGTAAACCAACTAAAGGATTGCCAATACAAGCTATACCTAATCCTGTCAATAGAACGGTTAATGAAATTGATACCTCTTCTAGGAGGATAGCTGAATGAAGTAGCATATCTGAAGCAACTATCTGTATGTATATATGTTTTTATTTTTAGTTAATAGTATCGTAGAGTTAGTCCTTAACTCAATGAACTTAGTCTGTTGAGTTATTCCTTAACTCCATGAGGGTGTGCAGTAGTTATGTTAATTTTTGTCTCTACTAAATTTTTGTTTGTGTTATACAGAATCGACAAATGGAATTGATGCAATTACCATTGGATGCACTAAGGGAAGTACTGAGTAACTTATCAGCTAAAGATCTGTGTAGGCTGTGTTGTGTATCAAAGGAAATTAAAGACTGTATTGAAGAAAAATATTTTCAAGGACTACAAGCTGCAAAAATGACTAAGATTAGAGATGGATTCATATGGAGGTCATTTAATCATAGTTTAATTAACCATGAATATCTGGCTATAGAAGAAACTACTGGAATTCCACCCAATGCATTAGAAGGAATAAATCATATTATGGAGATAGATGAAGGATTAATCATATACAAGACGAGACTAAGGTATGCAAGTTTATTATTACCTAATATTTTGATAAGAAATCCTATAACAGGAGAAGAGTGGAATATAGGAAGACCTAATAGATTTGAAGTACCAACTATAAATTTTGGATCAGCTTTAATATTTTCTAATAAAAATTCTGTAATTCCTGAAAAATTATATTATTAGAGACATACAGGAAATTGGGGTGAAGATTTACGCTTAAGTGTGTACAATTTTCTGAATATATCTTGGAATGAAAATATTATAATATATCTTAGACAAAAATCATTAATTAACCAAACACATGTCATACTAGATGGATATATATATCTTGTTACAGATATATCAATAGCATATGAATCTAATTTATACATAGTGAGCATAGACAGTTATGATGAATATATAGAAATTTTACGTGTACCGAGTGATATAGCTAAACCACCATCTGCAGAATTTAATAAAATTCAAATAGGAATATGGTATAATGAAGAAGATGATCCTACTTTATGTCTGATAAGATGGTGGGATGAACTGATGAAATTTCAAATATAGATTATGGAAGACATAAATGAATGGAAGTGGGAAGAGGAGTATATTAAAATAGATGTAGAAATAGAAACTGCTACATTACCTTGGAACCAAAAAGGATCCCTTTCTGCATTTCATATCATTAATGGTAATATACTTGTATTTGGAATTTATAATATATTACATGTTTACAAATTAACAAGGAACAAGAACTGCATTAAAACAGAATTAATAGCAAGAAGAACTATGCCTAAAAAGTTTGCTTGGACTGATACATTTATTTCATTTGTTCCTACTTTTCAATCATGTTCTTAAGATGTGATTTTGTGTGTTTAATGTTGTGTGTATTCTATGTTTATTTTTAGAAAAAAAATTATAGTTTTCATTTTATTTTATAAAAAAACAAAAACAAAATATCAATCCAGTTTGTTGGTATCTATTCTGGGAAACCAATTGGCTTGCTTGTGAGCCACTAGAGGCATAGGAGCCTGGGTTCCACATAAGATACTGATTTATTAATATCTGTTAAGTGTTATTTTGTTTTATATTTTGCTTTTATATGTGAATGAAAAGTTTTTCAGAATCAAAAAATCAAAATATACAGAAGGAGATACAAATGGAAGAAGGTTTGTAACCAATTACTTACCCTGAATTTTAAATCAAACAAAACTGTATTCATGCCTGCTACAATTACTGTATTTATTGTCAAATCTTTTACATTGAGGACAATGCAAAATGTAGGTATGGGGGGGAGGTAATTAAAGTAACAACCATGTAAGTTTGTTAAATAAAGAAATTAAAATGGTACTGCAAAGTTGTGGAAATTGAAAATTTTTATGAACTTGTTGTAGCTATCCGATAATTGAGATTGTAAAATTTATATAAACTGTAACTACTTGAATGTTATATTTAGAAGACTATATAAGATGCTATAGAATTTACTATTTATGCAAATCTAGATATAGTATCTTATGTTTTTTCTGAATTTCATGAGTTTAACAGTTTCACGATTTTAAAATGAAATCAGAATGGTTAATGAAAAATCAGTAAATTATTTGAAGTCCTAAAGGAGCTAAAATGTGAATTCTAGATTAAATGAAACATATATGATGAAAGATACATTTAATTTGACTGATTGAACTTGTAGAATGATTTATGTGTAGATCTTATTAAACTACAGAAAAAGTATGAGCTTATTGTTATGGATTTATATTTATAGTAAATGATAGAAGTAGGACTATATGAGATTGGTGATTACTGCATCTATATTAATGAAATACATACATATACAGTATGTGATTAATGTTTTGTTTTGCGATTGTTTTAAAAAAAAAAAAAAAATTGAGAGTTTATTGACTTGTTTGATCACGAGCCTTTTGTACTTGAGCAGATAGGTATGTAAGGATTGTTGACCTGAAAAAGGGCTCTTGAAATCTAGCAACCTAAGATCCTGATCAGATCTGGGATTGTTGACTGAAAGCTCGTTACATGGGTACATTAGAAAGCTCTTGTATGATTCAAGCTTGTGAAATTAACTTTTAAAGTACGAAAAAAAAAAAAACATATACTGTTCTGAAAAGATACAAGTGTTTTGTGAAATACATATATCTTATGAATCGAGTATATTTTCTGTTATCTAGAATTGCTGTAATATGAATCTAGAATTGACTTTTGAAGTTGTTTAATGGAGATACAATTCTTTATTCTACTTGTCTTAATCATATTGAATTGGATTGTATTTTGATTCGTATGTTGTTCAAATTTCTTCTAGAAATCTTATTGGAAAATTTAGGATGATAGATGATAAAAAGAAGAACAAACGATAATATAATTAACACCTATGTGATGATGATATACTTTGTATGTAATTGACATGTATTCTAAGTATATTTGCAGGTTGATTACTGAAACAAACAGAATATATTCTTATATTGAACTGAAGAAAAAAAAAGAAAAAGGGGGAAGAATTAATTCTAGCACTTTTAGAAAGACCAATTAATTAGATCTTAATTTGCTAAGGGACTAGCAAAATTTAGGTATGGGGGAAGTGTTTAGAATGAAAAAGTGCATATTATTAATGGTTAAATGATGGTTAATTGCATAATATTTAGCTTATCATATAAGAATTAAGCCATTATGTTATAATTGCACTGTTATATGCTTTAATTGAAGAATTTGCTTAATTTTGGGGAATTAATGTCAATTTAGTACATTTATGAACTGTCGGTAAGTTGTAGGCTGTGAAATTCTTAAGTATCCGAATTTTCTAATAATTCGGACAATTATGTTTAACATACTGAACATATTTGGACAGTTATGTTTAACAAACCGAACATGTATCGGATAGTTATGTTTAAATTGTTGAACAATTATGTTTTGAAAGAATATTTTATTATTTCCTGAAGTACACGTGTCGAAACCATAATGCATGACTTAAGTGAACTTTCGGTGAGTTATCTATAACTATCGGAAATTACAGCTAGGCATCGGACAGTTATATGTATAACTCTCCGAAATCTCTTTTTATTTATAAAATAGCTGATGACACATGTCATGTTCTAGGAAAGTGACTTAAGTGGATTTTCGGTGAGTTATCTCTAACTATCTGAAATGCATCTGAGCATCAGATGGTTAGACTTGTAACTCTCTGAAATGTTATTTTATGATTAAACTACTGCTGACACGTGTCGAGATCTAGTAGATTTACTTAAGTTATATATCGGTGAGTTATCTCTAATTATCTGAAATGCATCTGAGCATCGAATAGTTAAGTTTATAAGTATCCAAAATGCATCTAAGCATCGGATAGTTAAGTTTATAAATATCCGAAATGCACTTGAGCATCGGATAGTTAAATTTATGCACGGGTTTTAAAGTTAAATCAACGAAGAAAAACCACGACTGCACGTATTGCGTAGGGAGAAAAAAGCATCGCTGTTGATATGAATGAAGGAAATCCAGCTGACCATTCAAGCTTAAGCAGTTACTATTGAAGAAATATAAAAGAAAAGAAGAAAAAGAAGAAAAAGGTGTGTGATGGATGGACGGCCAGTGTATACAGAGGAGGAGCACTAAGCTTTCTACAGACAGTATCGGTGATTCTCCGAAGTATCACACCAACCATCGTTACCACCACCACAATCACCAACCATCGGAGGTCTGTGAGGATACTTTCTAGATGTCGAGTCAATTCCGAGCCAAACACAATGCTTGACAATCACTGTGAGGAGTGATCGCATTGCGGGAAGGGAAGCCATTTTCACCAAGCGTCGACTCATATTTCAAGAGATCGTAAAGCTTTTAGCCTTGGCTTCTAGTTGATGCCTGTATGCTGAAGGGGAGATTATCTTGCAATTTTGGACTCGCGATTCTATAAGGAGAGGAGACAGAATTGTAAGTGGTTTAATTTTCAGTGGTGTAATCGCGTTGCAAGTAGTGTCAGAAGTATTTACTATCAAGTGAGATTACTTTACATTTCACCTTTCGCCCATTTCCATGTTCATATTAAACCAAAAATACCAAAAACAATTTATCTGCTATTGTATGTTCTATTTGAGTGTTGTATTGTTTGTGTTGTATCGTGATTAATGTTATCTTTGTCAGTGTTGTGATTGTTTTATGTTTGTTTTAGTTTTACAGTTTACTGAAATTGGTTCATTCAAAAGACTTAAAGATTTTAATGGTTACTGTTTGAATTATCTGAATGTTAGTATTGCTTAATGATAAATCTAGTGTTTACTAACATTAAAGAGCTTAATTGATGTTATTTACAATCTGTGGAACCACCCAATGGTTGGCCGAATTCCTTTGTAAATAGCAGTATTAAAAAGAAAAGACAGGCTCGTGGAGTTAACTTAAGTCCACGAGGTTAGTCCATTGAGTTAGCTATAACTCAACGAACTTTATCCGTTGAGTTAACTGCAATTCAACGGAGAGCTTATTGAATATATAAATTTGATTATTAACAAACGGACAGTTCTAAACTCTTAAGCAATTCCCTGTGGGATCGACCTGTACATGCACACTGATACAATAGACACTGTGCACTTGCAGTTAAAGTACAAATTGGAATTAATATCTAAGTTGTATTAAAGGTTGTTTGTTTACTCTGTAAATAGTAGTATTTAACTGGAAAGGTAGATTCGTGGAGTTAACTTAAGTCCACAAGGTTAGTTCGTTGAGTTAACCATAACTCCACGAACTAAGTCCTTTGAGTTAACTGTAACTCAACGGAGTGCTTAACTGAACACATATAAACTCCAATATAAAAATCAGAATAGTACACAATTCTTACTCAATCTTTGTGGGATTGACCTATACCTGCACACAAATACAATATACACTATGCACTTACAGTTAAAATACAAATTGGACTTAATATCTAATTTATGTGAAAGGTTGTTTATATACTTCTAAAAGAATTTATTAATATAAGTATAAAAACAAATCAAATAGATTTTCACAACCAGTACATGCTTCATCTCATCCTATTGATAGATGATCCTAATCAAGGAGTTAGGACTAGGTCATCAGTAGTCAACATTTGTGGTGCTTATTCATTTGTTTTGTTACTAGAACCAAAGAAAATTGAAGATGCCTTAGAAGATGAATTTTGGTATTTAGTTATGCAATATGAGATAAATCAATTTATAAGAAATGAGGTATGGGATCTGTTGGATTTTAAACTTGATCGTTCAGTCAACTCACTATGGCATGATTCTGAAAATCTCACATCTAAACTCACTAAAACTGGAAGTGAAGAGAAAGAGGAAAAAAGAACACTGAAAACATAGGATTTACATGGTTCAGCAACAACCTACGTTCACAGAGAGTTGAGGGTTCTGTTATGAGCTTCGGCACAATCAACCGTAATATTTTACAACATTATAAAGGTTTATATACTACCCAACTTAGGGTTAATAAACCTTTAATTACACTTAAGCCATTACAATGGAGAGAAAATGCTTTGGAGAAGGAACTCTCAATTTTGGAGCATTATCTTCCTATCTTTCTGAAATTTGCAACACTTCGGATAGTTAGAGAGTTTAACTATTCGAAGAAAATTCTTCTTTCTTCATTTGTTGTAATAGGCGGTATTGTAGTAGGCTAACTATCTGAAGAGATTTGGTCTTTCGGATAGTTACAGACTTAACTGTCCGAAAACTCATTTACATCTCTCTTAGTCCATTTGGAAGATTTTACCATTAACTTTCCAAGAACTGCTTGTCTTTCAGATAGTTACTGTCTTAACTATCCGAAAATTCACTTAAGTGTCTCTTTAGTCACTTCGGAAGGTTGTAACTATAACCTTTTGAAAAACTCATGACTTTCATATAGTTACTACCTAACTATCCGAAGATCTACTTAAGTCATTATCTTTCAGATACTTGGTTTATTAACTATCCGAACATTCACTTAAGTGTCTGACTTTCCAATACTTAGCTTTATAACTGTCTAAACATCCACTTAAGTGTCCTCTAAGTCATTTTGGATGGTTACAGTTACTAACCCTCTGAAATCCCCCGACTTTCGGATAGTTAGCTCAAAGCCTTCCAACTAAAACATTATTTCGGATACTTTGACCTGGTAACCTTACGAAATCATAAATCTGCTAGAGACTTACTACTAATAAGCTTCCAACTGAACCTAGACTTTTTGTGGCATACTCCACACCTATACTACTTGCCCTAACAAGATCTAGTTCCACCCCTTGAAAATCTGTCCCTAATAGGAACAAGGTAGGTATTTAGAAACAAAGTAGATAAGGATGGACATATAGTTAAAAATAAAGCTCGGTTAGTTACTAAGGTTACAAGCAAGAGGAAGGAATTAACTATGATGAAACATTTGCTCCTATTGCTAGACTAGAATCAATATGAATTTTGTTAGCATATGTTTGTTACATGGATTTCAAATTATATCAAATGAATGTTAAGACTGCTTTTTTAAATGGATATATAAAAGAAGAAGTTTATGTAAAATAACCTCTTGGTTTTGAAGATTCAAAACATCCCGAGTATGTTTACAAGCTTAAAAAGGCACTATATAGCCTTAAACAAGCCCTTAAGTTTTGGTACGAGAGATTATCTAAATTTCTTATAGAAAAAAGGTATTCTATGGGAAAGGTACATCACACTCTTTTTATCAAGAAGGTCGAAAAAGATATATTAGTTGTTCAAATCTATGTAGATGACATTATATTTTGAGTAACAATTAAAAAATTAGTTGAGTCTTTTTTGAATGACATGACTAATCAATTTGAAATGAGTATGATGGGTGAACTATCATTTTTCCTAGGCTTACAAATTAAGCAGTTAGAGCAGGGTACTTTTATTTCATAAGAAAAATATACTCAAGATTTATTAAAGAGGTTTGGATTTGACAATACTAAAACAAAAAAATACACTAGTGAGTACTATTACTAAGTTGGATAAAAATGACTCTAGAAAAACTATAGATATAAAACAATATAGAAGTATGGTTGGTTCATTACTTTATTTAATAGCTAGCCGACTAAATATTATGTTTAGTGTGTGTACTTGTGCTAAATATCAATTTAATCCTAAATAATCATACTTACTTGCTGTTAAACGAATTTTTAAATATCTATTAGGAACCATCAATTTTGGATTGTTTTACTTTAAACACAGTTCTTTAAATTTAATAGGTTATAGTGATGCTGATTTCGTAAGATGTAAGTCTGAAATAAAAAGCACTAGTAAGATGTAAGTCTGAAAGAAAAAGCACTAGTAAGATGTAAGTCTGAAAGAAAAAGCAGTAGTGACACTTGTCAATTATTAAGAAATTCTTTAGTATCATGATTTAACGAAAAGAAAAATTGTGTAGCATTATCTACAATAGAAGTTGAATATATAGCTGCTACACTTTGCTGTGTTCAGATCTTGTGGATTAGACAAATTTTAAAAGATTTTAATTTAGCCTATGAACCAACTAAGATTTCCTGTGATAGTAGTTCTACAATAAGTTTGTCTAAAAATCCTATTTTACATTCACGAGCTAAACATATAGAAGTTCGACATCATTTTCTAAGGGTTAATGTGATAAAATGAAAAATAGTATTAAATTTTGTTCTAACTACAGAACAATTAGCAAATCTATTTACAAAACCCTTAGATGAGAATACCTTTTCAAAATTACGATTAGAACTTGGTATTTGTAGGTTATCTTATGTTTAAATTGTCCTATTCATTACATAATATTTTGGTTTGTTACAAAGGAGCTTTAGAATTTAATTTTTTTATATTAAAAAAAAAACTCAAAATATCTATTTTTAGAATTATTGTTTACTAATAGTTAAGAATTTATGAAATTCTTATTTTTATTGAAGTTAATTTATTTAAGGAAAATTTAAAAAAGGTTACTTAAGGAAAGTTAATTTAATTCAATATGAGTACCAACTATATTTTTGTTACTTATGTATATGCCATTATAGAGATTTTAACTGGAAAAAATATGTATCATTTATTAAAGGAAAGTTATTAACATACTGTTAGAAAAATTAAGTCTTGCGGTTGCCTCTTATTCAATTTACTGTCTTATTTTATTGTTTGTCTTCAATTACTTGAGTAATTAAGTCTGTTGAGGGATCTTAAACCCTAGTCACTTGAACTAACTAGTTTGAGATGTATTGACTGAAAACTCATTGACAAGTAATTTAAATTTTATTTAAAAAAAGAAAGGTTACCTATTCTCACTTGTCATTGAGTAACTGGATATCTTTACCCTAAGCAAGGGATTATGATCATGTAAAAAGATGATATTGTGGGAGGTAATACATAAGATATAAATAAATAAATAATATAAAAAAAAAGGGGGCAATGTACTCAAGCTTAGTTTATTTTATAGGTGTTATAACAATTCTGCTATAATCTGTGCATATAATCTGTTATTTTTCTTTGTTACTATCTATTCTTTACATATAATGTAATGCATTTATTTTCTTAAGTTCGAGTACTCATTATTGAATTCTTTTAAATTAACTAAAGGTATATCTCTATGCATTTTCTTTTGTAAACTAAATAAAATAAAAGTCAAAAAGTTTAAATTGTTAAACCTACTATTTATTTATGTATTTAACTTTTTTAAAAAAATCTATTGGGGCTTGTCAACCTAGTTTAAGTATGTCATATGCTTTAAAAATGAAAAATCTATTTGAACGAAATAGCCTTAAATGAAAAATTTATTGGAGCTTAGCAACCCAGTTTAAGTACGCCATTTGAACTTAAATGAAAAATTTAGGGCTTAGCAACCCACTTAAGTCAGCTATTTGGAATTGGATGACAAATTTATTAAGGCTTGACAACCTAATATTAAGTACGCTATAATTTCTCTTTACTACATTTATGTAGGGGGAGCAAACAAAGAAAAACAATAGTAAATCTAATCAAGTGCAAATATTCTGGAACTTATACTGATAAAAAGTTACACTCATTCACTTAGTTTAACATATAGTTATGTATTTCATTTGATATTTGTCATTTTATCTCGCATATAGATAACCATCTGAGTTTTTTGTATAGTTATGCTTTATTCTTCTACAAATTCGAATAGTTAGACTTGTCTCTGAGTTTTTGTTTTAAATTTTTATATTTTATCCTTTTAAGAAACTCGAACAGTTATGCTTAAGTCTTTGACTTTTTAGCATATCCGTCCACGAAACTCGAACAGTTAACTTAGTGTTATTATCTTTTTATAAAAGACTTAAAATATGACAATAGTTATTCTAGTTTGTCGTATATTTATGTGCTTCACTACTTATAAAACTCGAATAGTTATCATAAGTCTTCATGTTTCTCATTTTTACTTAGCCAGTAGTTATTTTCTTTACACGAATAATTACGCTAAGTCTTCTACTTTGATAGGTTGTAAAACTTGTATAGTTATTGTAAGCATTTAAGTTATTTATCAATAACGGATCTTATATTTATGATTTCAATAACTGAATCCATTTATCCGTTTATAAACTCAAAGAGTTATAAATGTTTTATTGACACCTTTCATGTTTCTACCTTGGTAAAACCCTAGTTTCACAATCTTTACTTCCACTAAGTTCTACAGTAAATAGCGAAGATTAATCGATAATATCACGACGTGGTAGAATGACAAAAGTGTAGAAAAAAGAGATGGAACTGTAGAAAATAGAAAGCGAGATCAACGACATTTACTCCAGGTATACCTTTTCAAATGAAGTACTACATGAAATTAGAAAAGCTGTTCAAGATGAGAAAAATTTTTGTTTGAACGATATATACTTAGTAAATTTCTTCTTTACATATTAATTACTTTTTTATAATGCCAAAAAGGGGGAGAAGAAAGATTATTTGACTTATTAGGTTTTGACATCATCAAAAAGGGGGAGATTGTTTGGAATTTTGTTTTGATTATGAATGCTTTATTAAAGTTTATAAATAAGTCTAAATAATATTTTCTAAGTATATCACGTAATTAAATGTTGACAAGTTATCGAAAAGTTTCATTTAAAATTTCAGATAGTTAACTTTCAGATAGTTAGATTTTCATATAGTTAAAGTTTTTGGATAGTTAGATTTTTGGATAGTTAAACGTTTGGATAGTTAATGTTTTAATTTAGTCAAAGAGTTATGTTAAAAACTCGTATAGTTAAGTTATCTACACATGTGTTTTTAATGTTTTAAGTTTTCACATGTTTTCCATGTGTGTTCGGTAATGAAAATCTAAGAGTTAAATAACTATTCGAGTTTTTATACGCATAGATAGATAACTGTTGGAGTTTTATAAAATGACTAACGAACAGATAAGCTTTCTTTGTTCTGTCATGTGTTTTACAAGTGTAAAAACTCGAAGAGTTACAGATAAGTGTTCGAGTTTTTACAGGACTTAAAGGATAAGTGTTCGACTAAAATAGAGACCTAGAAGATATTCTATAAATCTCTAGGACGATAAAGTTTTAGTGCATCTACGAGTGGAAATTCAAAATGATAGTGGAGATAGTGGAAACTTCAAAATAAAGAGTGGACATAGTGGAAATTCGAAAAGATAGTGGAAATCGTGAAAAATTTGAATTCAAAATTAGTATGTGGATTATGGATTAAGTGGATGAACATGCTGAATGTGAAGTCATAGTTCAACTACTATAAATAGAGAGTACGAGCTGCATTACGATTATCCCAATCCCCAATCACAATATGAAAAATCAAGTCTGAATATTCAACTGCATATCAAATCCAGAAAAATTCTCCAACATCATAAGAAGTTTGGAATTCCAAGCAATTTCAGAAAATGAGCTGTAAATGCAAGAAGTTAGGAAATTTGGCAACTAGAGAAGAAGAGATATAGAAGCTGAGTAAAAAGAAGGAAAATGAGCTACGTGCATAAAGATCAGGTTTTATACAATTCAAAATTAGCTTAGAATAAGGACTTCATTTTCTATATGAATTGTATATCAAACTTTACCGTATCAAAACTAACAAGAAGAGAATTGAGCTGAAAAAAAATTGTAAATTCTTTCTTTAAAAGTTTATAAACAATAGAATTTTATTTATGAGTGTTTTGTGCTCTTGTTTTATTTACTAGTAATTTAATTACTAAAGACAAAATTCACCCTCGTATTCATTTTCTATAATAAGGAATTTTAATTTGATTGATTGAACTTGTAGAATGATTTATGTGTAAATCTTATTAAACTATAGAAAAAGTATGAGCTTATTGATATGAATTCATATTTTTCAATAGATTATAGAAGCAGGATTATATGAGATTTGTGTTTTATTGCATCTATATTAATGAAATACATATATATTCTGTGTTGAGAAGAAAAAAAGAGGAAAAAAGAGAAAAACTTTGAGAGTTTATTGATTTGTTTGATCACATGCCTTTTGTACTTGAGTAGATAGGTATGTAAGGATTATTGACCTAAAAAAGGACTCTTTAAATCTGGCAACCTAAGATCCTGATCAGATATGGGATTGTTGATTGAAAGCTCGAAACATGAGTATACTAGAAAGCTCTTGTATGATTCAAACTTTTCAAATTAACTTTTAAAGTAGAAATATGCATATATTGTTTTGAAAAGATAAAAGTGTTTTGTGAAGATATAGATATCTTTTTAATCAAGTATATTCTCTGTTATTTATGATTACTGAAGTATGAATCTAGAATTAGACTTTTGAAGTTATTTATTTGAGATACAATTCATTATTCTTCTTGTTTTAATCATATTGAGTTGAATTACGTTTTGATTCGTATGTAGTTGAAATTTATTTTGGAAATCATATTGGAAAGTTTAGGATAACAAATGTTTGAAAAGAAAAAAAATTGATTGATAATATAACTACCACCTACGTGATGCTAGTATATTTTATATGTAATTTACATATGTTTGAAATATATTTGCAGGTTGGAGAGGAAAAACAATGTTAAATTAGATTACTAAATTTATAGAATATCTTTATATTAATCTAATCTTAGTATTCTGAAGATATAAAATGAAGAAATAATTTACATAAGGAATACTTATGTATGAAGGAAAGAAATAGTTTTAGTACTTTAGAAAGACCTATTAATTAAATCATATGAATTTGCTAAGGGACTAGCAAAAGTTAAGTATAGGAGAAGTGTTTAGAATGAAAAAGTGCATAATATTAATGATTAAATAATGGTTAATTACATAATATTTAGTTTATCATTTGAGAATTAAGCCATTATGTTATAATTACACGATTATATGCCTTAATGAAAGAATTTGCATAATTTTAGGGAATTAGTGTTAATTAAGTATATTTTTGAATTGTCAGTGAGTTATAGGCTTTGTAATTCCTAAGTATTCGAAATGTCTGTTATTTTAGAGAGTTACAGTTCATGTACCGGACAGTTATGTTTTGAATGCTTAAAGAATATTTTATTATTTCATGAAGGACACGTGTCGTGATCTGGAAATTTAACTTAAGTTATCTTTCAGAAGGTTAGGTGCTAACTATCCGACATGCATATAAGTTTCAGATACTTATAGTTTGTAATTATCTGAAATATCTGAAGTCGTTAAGTTAGAATTATGCACGTGTTGAATTTAAATGTTTTATTATGTCACGTGAGCTGCACATGTTTAAGTTGTTAAGTTAGCATAACTGTACATGTTGAGTTACTTGAATATACACTAAGATAACGTGTTATGTTAGTGTTATATGCTTATAAGTTATTCCTTTATTGCATGTGTTTTATAGTTAAGTCAACGAAGAAAGTTCGTTGAGTTACACTAACTCCACGAACCAATTATTTTCTAACATACCACTATAGTAGTTGTAGAAACAGGAAATTCAAAGGAAAACCACTATTGCACGTGTCATGCAGGAATTAACTCATGGAATGAAGAAGAAATCATCATTGTTGATACAAATGAAGGAAATCCAACCGATCATGTATGTAGAAGTAGTTACTACTGAAGGAAATATAAAAGAAGAGGAGAAAGACGAAGAAAGAGTGTGAAGTGTGTGAAGGTGGAGGACCACGCTAATTGCAGGAAGCATTGGAAGTTCCTTGAAGCTCCACAACACCACCAAAATCATCAACCATCAGAGAGGAGGCAAGATTGTAAATGATTAAGTTTTCAATAGTGTAATCGCATCGCATGTAGTGACAAAAGTTTTTACTATCGATAGAGAATTTTTACATTTCACCTTTCGTTCATCTTTAGGAACATATCAAAACAAAAATACCAAAAAACTAATTATCTATGTTAACATTTAGTATTTATGTATTGTATTGTTTGTTTTGTATCGTGATTAATGTTATCATTGTTAATATTATGAATGTTTTATGTTTAGTTGATTCAAAAAATAGAAAACAGTTTTATAGATTACTAAAATTGATTTGTAGAGAATACTAAAAAATCTTAATGGTTACTATTCGAAATATCTAAATATTAGTGTTGATTATGATAAATTTCAGATTAACTAATATTAAAAAACTTAATTGATGTTATTTATATTCTGTGAAACTACTTAATAGATGGCTAAATTCCTCTGTGAATAGCAACATTTAATTGGAAGTTGCTAGGTAGGCTCATGGAGTTAACTTAAGTCCATGAGGATAGTCCATTGAGTTAACTTTAACTTCACGAACTAAGTTTGTTAAGTTAACTATAAATCAATAGAGAGCGTAATTGAACACATGTAAACTCTAGTATAAAAATCAAAATAGTACATAATTACTCAATATTTGTGGGATCAACCTGTACTTGCATGTAGGATCGTATGACTACACAAGAGGGGGGTGAATTGTGTTTTTCAACATTTTCAATTATAATTGAAACTTTAAAACTCAAAAACAAATCGAGACATTATTTTCATAAAATCATTTTTATTCAAGGTTTCAATTACAATATACAATTCAATTCTCCTCAAAAATTGTAGATGCAATTATATATCGATACCATGTTTCATCTATATAATTTCATTACTACAAACAGAGAAAACTAATTTGCAAAATTTAAAACATTTCTCCCTGTTCGAGATCTTTCTTCTTCTTCTTCTTCTTCTTCTTCTTCTTCTTCTGCTTTTTCTTCTTTAGCAATTCTTTAGTGACAAATATCTTGTCTTTCTCTACTTCACCGAATTTCCTTTCTTTTGATACTTCAGATTTTTAGTGACATAGATCTTACATTTTTTTGCTTCACTAATTTTTCTTCCACCTGAGAGCTTTTCCCTGAAAAGTGTTTTTGATCCCTAAAAAGATTTTTCTTTTGGTGTGCAGGGATAAATGATCAATGAGAATTCTATGCCTTTTATATTGTATCTTCATTTCATGCATATCCTCCACGTTTAATCACTATCAGTTTTCCAATTCTTCATGTATTCTCTTTTTCTTTCATCGAAATACACACGTTCTGACCCACATTTACATTTTGAATTTTCTTTAATCATCAATCCTAGATTTCTGAAAAATTTCCTGCAAAATAAACTTTCTCGTCCAAAATTTTTCATCAAATATAATAAGAAGTCATTACTTTAATGTTAACTAAACGAGTAACACAAGTAGATATATAACTTAACGTTTCTAACTTAACGAATTCCTCATATACCAACTCACGTGACAAATACTATAGCTAACTCAATGAACTAAGTCTATAGTGTTACGCTAACTCAACGAACCATCTCCGTTGTGTTACAGATAACTCAACGAACCAGCTTAACCTTTCTTTCAGAAGGTTAAATGCTAACTCATCGATAACAGTTTAAGTTTTGGATAGTTACAATTGTAAGTCTTCGAAAAACTCTTTTTACCATAAAACTAGTGAGACACTTGTCGTGACTTGAAACCATGACTTAAGTTACCTTTCGAATAGTTACGACTATAAGTCTTCGAAAAACTTTAACTCACTGATTCAGCAATAAACAAATGTTTTTATAATAAAAATTTTACCACGTGCAAAAATAACAACTTAAGTTTATAACGCTAACCTAGCACGTTGCCTTAGTATTCAATATAGCAACTCAACGCGTTTAGTTATGTTAACTTAACGAGTTAAACATATGCACCTCACGTGATACAATATAACATTCGTAACTTTTAATTCACCATGTGTACAACACTAACTTAACGAGTTCGTCTCTTCTTTTACTCACTAACTTAACAAGTTCTCACGTGACCTATTTTAACCTTTAAGCCTCTAACTTAACGAGTTCTCACGTGATCTCTATACAAATAACACTCTAACTTAATGAGTTGTCTAAATGTGCACTATTCATGATACAAAAAATATAACTTTAAAGCATATCATGCTTTTCAATAAAAACACACGTTAACTTAACATTTAGTTAAATGAGAAATTAATGCAATGAAACGACTAGTTATTAATTTAGTATAATTTTAGATCCAATAAAGACAAGTATTTATATCAGTAAACTTTTTCTGTATTAATTGATGTTCTTAATTTCTTTTCACAAGTAATAGTAATTGAGTAAATATGATTACCTTCATTCAGCACACATCATCAAAACAAAATATTCAACATTTCACATAAATACAATATACACTATGCACTTGCAGTTAAAAATATAAATTAGACTTAATATTTAATTTGTGTGAAAAGTTGTTTGTTTACCCTAAAAGAATTTATTAATACATGCATAAAAATGAATTAAATGAGTTCTCTGAATAGACAAGTTTTGATTTAACTTTTCATAATCACATACAACGAGGAAAAAGAATTAGAAGAGTTAGTTAAACTTTGGAAAGATCAAGGTGTTGATGAAGCCTTGGCAAGAGTTAAAGCAATTATTCTATTTGACGGAATCTAGAGGAAATGATCTAAGAAAGAGTACATGCAAGAATTAATATTAAATTACAACAACAATAGGGAGCAATTGGAGCACGAGTTGCAAGAGAAGTTGAGGATAGTCCTTTGAGACCAGCAAATATAGAGGAAGAAGTAAAACAGGAAGAGTCGGAACCTGTGGCTCAAGGGCCTAAAGAGCCCATTTTTGTTGACTTACTATCCAAGGAAGAAGAAGAGTAGGTACAACTATTAAGAAGAAGAAAAGGAAAAGAAATAGTGCCTAAGACTGTAGAGAAAGAAATAAAAGCTAAACCTATAGTATCGATAGTAGGGTAGAAAGAGCCCAATTTTGTGGATTTACTATTAAAAGAAGAAGAGCAAGAGTTGCAGCATGAAGAAATTGAAGTTAGGGCAGAAGATGTTATGCCCGAGACTCCATCCCAATGTACTAATGAATCAGAAAGAACAATAACAATGCAGATTGGTAGTGAGGAGGAAGAAGAAAGAGAAGAAGCTGAGCAGGAAGCTATACAGAAAGAAAAAAATTTGATAAATTCCTCTGAAGAGAATGAAACTCTTCAGCAATTAATGGAGAAATTACATGAGAAAAGTGTGGAAAGTTTTACAAGCTCTCCACCACAATTAAGAGTTGAAAGGTAGGAATCTCTAGATTATTTTTAGCAACAAGTACAACAACAAGCTTAGCAACTTGAAGAAGAAATTCAAGAACAAACCCCTCTAGAGCAACAAATCCAAATTCTTGATCCGACTAAAGCAACAATTCTAAATGAAGTACATTTACAGTAGGCTAGTAGATTGGACTGGAATGGAGGACATTAGAGAATTATTTGAATTTCAAGACCTACTAGAATTTACTCTAAAAACTAAATGACATGTAGTTTATGAAAATTTAGTGCCCTATTTTTATGCAAACTTGAGAGAAGAAGAAGGAAATTTAATTGCAAACGTGAAAGAAGTTAATATACAGATAACACCTGAGCTTCTCCACAATATTTTTGGATTGAAAAATGAAGGGATTGAAATTTTAGAAGAAGCAACTGTAGTGGAATGGATTGAACAAGAAATTAAACAATGTATAGCTAGTGACCCTCGTGTGCCAATACTAAACAGAATGAAGTACTTAAATGGAAAGACACACATAGTGGCAACCATATTGGTAAAAACTATTTATCAAAGACATGAACATGACATTGAACTTAGTCAATTTGTCAAGTGGGCCACATATGCAGATGTGAACAAAATTCAAGTAAATTGGTATAAGGTTTTTATCTCCAAGTTGAGAGTAGTAAAGAAGAAATTATTTTATAGAGATTTAATTCCATTGCTAATGATGGAAGAAATTGACTTCACAAAATGGACATCTAAAAGGATGAGATTCAGGGCCATTTCGATGAAGGAATACAGAAATTACATTTCTACTACTACTGTTGAAATTGTTGTACCTTCTAGAGACTTTACAGGAGCTATAAATCGTATAAATCAATTAGAACAATAGTTAGAACAACTTTAGAAGGAAGTAGATGAATTAAGGAATAGAGATTGAATGTATTATTCATCTACTTGTACTGAAAATATCTGTATGTAATTGTAAATAATATATATATATATGAATATTTGAACATCAACATACTTCTGAATTTGTGTGTTTTAGAATGAATGATTTAATTTAGAATTGTATTGAAGATAAATTTGGTATATCTATTTATTTAAAGCTTTGCAAGACAAGTTTTAAAATTTTATAAATGATGTGGTTAAATGCACAATGATTTGGAAATGCTTGAATATGTTTACAAATTGTAGAAATTCCATTTTTTTGCATAATAGGAAATGAACTGTAAGTTAAATATGCATATAATGTTCGGATTTAATTGAGCTTAAATTGGAACATTGCATTAATGTAATGTATTTAACTTTATTTAAGTTGATAATATGCAGGAAAAAAATATAGAAGTTAATATGAGAAGTAACTTTCTTAGGAAAATTTGCTAAGTGTTGACTCAACGAAGTTAGTTTTTGGAGTTAACCTTAACTCTACGAAGTCAATAATAAAATAGAAGGTCACTTCGTTGAGTTATCTATAACTCAACGAAGTTAGTCCATTGAGCTAGTTGTAACTCAACGAGAATAGTTCATTGAGTTAGGAACAGTAACTTAGGTCACTTCATTGAGTTATTTGTAACTCAACGAAGTTAGTCCATGGAGTTAGCTAAATGTTTTTTTTCTTTTTCCATGAATGAGACTTCATGGGTTTAGTGGTTAGTAAAATTTAAAAATTAGAAGTGGAACATGTATCAGTAAAAATAGGAACCATACTGCATGTTACAAGACACGTTACCAACAATTGAGAAGAGGAAAGAGAATTCGTTGGGGGAACTGGAAGGAGAAGCAGTTGATTCAACTTCATCCGTCAACAACTATTTACTTAGAACAAAGCTTCAGATTGGTATGTAATTAATCTTCTACATTTTTATTTTATGTTAAGAGTTTATGAGCACATGGACTTGTTCTCTTAGCACTAAACAATTAGTAAGAACACCTACACAGGATTACTCAACACAAAGACATATTGAAATATTTTCTAAAGTAAACTTTAACGAAATCCTTAGGGGTGTAGTTAACCTTTCTTTAAAGGTGAATGAAGATATGACTACTCTAGTAGAAAAATCATTAGGGGAAATTCTATATCCTAAACTAGTTGATAAACCTTCATGTATTCGATTGCTAAACTTTGATTGAGATAAGTTTTAACTGGAATCTAATTATATTAGTCAATTGCTATATTTTATGGATTAGAAAAAGAATATGTCTATTATTTCCTTAGAGAATTTAATGAAATTTGTCAAATGATGAAAATGCCGAATATGAGTATTGATGCTATTAAACTTAGATATATTCATTTTCCTTTAAAAGACACAGCTAAGAAATGGTTATATACTTTGTCGCTTAATTCAATTTTTGCATGGACTGAATTTTGTTCTATTTTTCTAGAAAAATATTATCTAACACATCAAATGATTAAAAAGAAAAAGGAAATATTAATGTGTAGCTAAAAACAGGGAGAATCATTTTGAAAATATTTTGAACAATTTAAAGATTTACTGACTTAATGTCCACATCATGCAATGAGTAAAGCACAATTAATAAGTATAATTTATGAAGGTATTGATGTTTCAACTAAATCTTTATTAGAATCTACTTGTCAGAATATATTTTTGAAATTGTGTTGTGAAGAAGCATGGACATACTTAGAAAACTTTGCAAAAAGAACTACTCAGTGGGAAAACTCGACTGAAGTCATTACAGTTAAAAGAATATTGCCAAGGGGAATACATGAAATAGATTCAAACACTATGCTTGAAGTTAAATTAACTGAATTAACAAAGAAAATAGAGGAGTTATCATTAAATCAAAAACTAGCAGAAAAGAATGTAAATATTAATGACTTAGATATTATTTATGCTAGAAACCAGAAAGGTAACTTTGAAAATTTTTATAACCCTAATTGGAGAAATCACTCGAATTTATCTTGGAGAAATAACAATTTCAAGAGAGGAGAAAATATAAATAACAAAAACATAAGTTATGAAGCATTAATTGAACAAAGATCTAGAATAGAGAAATTAGAAAAGATAATTCAACAATTAAACAATCATAGTTTATGGAAGTCATTTAATCGTAGTTCAATTAGTTATGAATATTTGAACATAGAAGAAACTGTTAGAATTCCACCCAATACATTAAAAGGAATAGATCATATTTTGGAGATAGATGAAGGAGTGATTTATGCACTCCATTGAGTTATGGTTAACACAACAGACTAAGTTTGTGGAATTATGGCTAACTCAATGAACTAACCTCGTGGACTTGAGTTAACTCCATGAGCCTATCTTTCCAGTTTAATGCTATTATTTACAGAAAAATTCGACCAACCATTGGGTAGTTCCATAGATTGTAAATAACATTAATTAAGCTCTTTAGTTACTATTAGATTTATCATTAAGCAACACTAACATTCAAATATTTCAAACAGTAATCATTAAATCTTTAAGTATCTAGAACGAATCAATTTCAGTAAACTGTAAAACTATTTTCTATTTTCTGAATCAAACAAACATAAAACACTCACAATATTGACAATGATAACTTTAATCACGATACAAAACAAACAATACAACACTTAAATATGAAATCTAAATACAGATAAGTTGTTATTTTTGGTATTTTTGTTTTGATATGTTCATGAAAATGGGTGAAAGGTGAAATGTAAAAATCTCTATTGATAGTAAATACTTTCGTCACTACATGCGACATGATTACACCATTGAAAACTTAATCACTTACAATCATGTCTCCTCTCCCTATAGAATCGTGAGTCTAGAATTGCAAGATGATCTCCTCTTCAGCTTACTAGCATTAATCTGAAACCAAGGCTAGAAGTTTTACGATCTCTTGAGATATGAGTTGGTGCTTGGTGAAAATGGCTTCCCTTCTCGTGACGTGATCACTCCTCACAGTGGTTGTTAGGCACCGTGTTTGGCTTAGAATTGACCCGACATCATGAAAGTTTCCTCACAGACCTCCGATGGTTGGTGATGTTGGTGAATTGTTGGTGATGGTGTGGATGCTTCAATGAACTTTCGACGCTGCTTGTAGTTAGCACAGCTCTCCACCTCTACACACATTGCCACACACTGCCAACCACACTTTCTTCATTTTTTCTCCTCTTCTTTTATATTTCTTCAGTAGTAACTGCTTCTGCTTATATGATCGGTTGGATTTCCTTCATTCATATCAACAATGGTGATTTCTTCTTCCTTCTATGAGTGAATTCCTGCATAATACGTGCAATCATGGTTTTCCTTCGAATATCCTGTTTCTGCAACTGCTATAATGACATATTAGTCTTCGTTTTAGTCGAACACTTATCCTTTAAGTCTTTTAAAAACTCAAACACTTATCTGTAACTCTTCGAGTTTTTGCACCAACACATGACTGAACAAGAAAACTTATCTGTTCGTTAGTCATTTTATAAAACTCGAATAGTTATCTATCCATACGTATAAAAACTCGAACAATTATCTATCCATGCATTTAAAAAACTCGAATAGTTATCTATCTATGCATATAAAAAACTCAAACAGTTATCTAACTCTTCGATTTTCATTACCGAACGCACATGGAAAACACGTGACAACTTAAAACATGAAAAACACACGTGTAGATAACTTAACTATACGAGTTTTTAACATAACTCTTTGCGTACAGTTATGCTAACTTAATGAGTTAAACATGTGCATCTCACGTGATATACTAAAGCATTTAAATTCAACACGTGCATAATTCTAACTTAACAAGTTAAGATATTTCGGATACTTAAGAACCTAACTATCCGATACCCAGATGCATTTCGGATAGTTAACAGATAACTTACCGAAAATCGACTTAAGTCATGCATTTTGGTTTCAACATGTGTACTTCAGGAAATAATAAAATATTCTTCTATTGTTAAAAACATAATTGTCCGGTACATGCAATATAACTCTCCGAAATAATAGAAAATTCGGATACTTAAGAATTTCACAGCTTGCAATTTACCGACAGTTCAAAAATGTACTAAATTAACATTAATTCCCTGAAATTATGCAGATTTTTTCATTAAAGCATATAATAGTACAATCATAACATAATGGCTTAATTCTTATATAATAAGCTAAATATTATGCAATTAACCATCATTTAACCCTTAATATTATGCACTTTTTCATTCTAAACAGTGATTGTTTACAAAACCAAACTAAGGTATGCTATTCTATTACCTAAAATTTTGATTAGAAATCCTATTACTAGAGAAGAATAGAATATAGGAAGGCCTATTAGGTTTGACGTACCAACTGAAAATTGTGGGTCAGCTTTAACATTTTCTAATAAGAATTCAACTATTCTTGAAAAATTATTTTACTAAAGACCAACTGGAAATTGAGATGAAGATCTATGTTTAAGTGTGTATAATTTTCTGAATAAATCTTGGAATAAAAATATTATGATATATCTTGGAGAGAAAACATTAGTTAATAATATACATGTCATACTTGATGGATATATATATCTAGTCATGGATATATTAATTGCATTTAGATCTGATTTATACATAGTAAGTATAGATAGTTATGATGATGACTTTATAGAAATATTACCTATACCTAATGATATAGTAGAACCACCATCTATAAAACATGATAAAATTCAATTAGGAGTATGGTATAACGAATATGATGATCCTACTTTATGTCTAGTAAGATGGTGGGATGAACCAATGAAATTTCAAATATGGATTATGAAGGACCTAAATGAATGGAAATGGGAAGAGAAATACATTGACATATATGTGGAAATAGAAACAACTACATTATCTTGGACGAAAAGAGGATCTCTTTCAGCATTTCAATTCATTAATGGTAATACACTAGTATTTAGTATTGATAACATATTGCTAGTTTACAAGTTAAAAAGAAAAGCAGACTGTTTAAGGAAAAAGTAAATCTTCTTTTGTTCAATTACTTTTAAATGTATATTTATAAGTTCTGCTAAAAGTAAACAAACAATTTTCACAAATTAGATATTAAATCTAATTTGTTCTTAACTACAAGTGCACAATGTATATTGTATTTGTGTGCAAGTACAGGTCGATCCCATAGAGATTGAGTAAGAATTGTGTACTATTTTGATTTTTATATTGGAGTTTATATGTGTTCAGTTAAACACTTCGTTAAGTTACAATTAACTCAATGGACTTAGTTCGTGAAGTGATGGTTAACTCAACGGACTAACCTTGTGGACTTAAGTTAACTCCACGAGCCTATCTTTCCAGTTAAATAATGCTATTCACAAAAGAATTCGACCATCCATTGGGCGGTTAAATAACATCAATTAAGCTTTTTAATATTAGTTAATCTGAGATTTGTCATTAAGCAACACTAACATTCAAATATTTCAAACAGTAACCATTAAGATTTTTAAGTATTTTGGATGAATCAATTTTAGTAAACAATAAAATTATTTTCTATTTTCTGAATCAAACAAACATAAAACATTCACAATACTAACAATGATAACATTAATCACGATACAAAACAAACAATACAATACATTAATATTAAATGTAAACAAAAATAAGTAGTTATTTTTGGTATTTTTGTTTTGATATGTTCTTGAAGATGAGTGAAAGGTGAAATGTAAAAAATGTCTATCGATAGTAAAAACTTCTATCACTACATGCGACGCGATTACACCACTGAAAACTTAATCACTTACAATCTTACCTCCTCTCCCTATAGAATCGTGAACCAGGACTTGTAAGTTGATCTCTTCTTCAGTATACTGACATCAACTTGAAACCAAGGCTAGAAGCTTTATGATCTCCTGAGATATGAGTCGGTGTTTGGTGAAAATGGCTTCCCTTCTTGTGACGCAATCACTCTTCACAGTGGTTGTCAATCACCATGTTTGGCTCAGAATCGACCCAACATCTGGAAAATATCCTCACAGACCTCCGATGGTTGATGATTTTGATGGTGTTATGGAGCTTTAGGGAACTTCTAATGCTTCTTATAGTTAGTGTGGTCCTCCACCTTCACACACCCTTTTCTTCATCTTTCTCCTCTTCTTTTATATTTCTTTCAATAGTAACTACCTTTGCTTAAATGATCGGTTGGATTTCCTTCATTTGTATCTACGATGGTGATTTCTTTTTCATTACACGAGTGAATTCTTGCGTGATATATGCAATCGTGGTTTTTCTTTGTATTTCCTGTTTCTGCAACTACTATAGTGGCATGTTAGAAAATAAATGGTCTGTAGAGTTAGTGTAACTCAACGGACTTACTTCGTTGATTTAACTAAAACACACGTGTAGTAAAGAAATACTTATAAGCTTATAACACTAACATAACGTGTTACCTTAGTATATATTCAAGTAACTCAATGCGTATAGTTATGCTAACTTAACGAGTTAAACATGTGCAGCTCACGTGACATAATAAAGCATTTAATTTCAACACGTGCATAATTTTAACTTAACGAGTTCAGATATACAACTTACAGTTTTTACTCACTAATTGAACGAGTTCTTACGTGATCTTTTTACACCTTTAAACCTATAACTTAACGAGTTGGCACGTGATCTTTAAAAAAAAAGAACACTAACTCAAGGAGTTGTTACTGTGCACTTGTACATGATATAAATATATCTAAATAAAATAGATCATGCTTAATACTATAAAACCACACTTAAATAAAGTTTTTAGATTACGACTGTGTCCTTAGTAAATTATATGATAAAAAGATATTTCGGATACTTGCAAACCTAACTATCTAATGCTTAGACGCATTTTGGATAGTTAGCATCTAACTTATCGAAAATCCACTTAAGTCATTGTTTAGAGTGTAAAAGTGCATATTATTAACGGTTAAATGATGGTTAATTGCATAATATTTAGCTTATCATATGAGAATTAAGCCATTATGTTATAATTGCACTGTTATATGCTTTAATTGAAGAATCTGCTTAATTTTGGGGAATTAATGTTAATTTAGTACATTTATGAACTGTCGGTAAATTGTAGGCTGTGAAATTCTTAAGTATCCGAAAATGCATCTGAGAATCGGATAGTTATACCTGTAACTTTCTGGAATGTTATTTTATGTTTAAACTGCTGCTAACACGTGTTGAGAGCTGGTAGATTTACTTACGTTATAACTCGTTAAGTTAGTATAACTGCACGCGTTGAGTTACATGAAAATACACTAAGGCAACGCGTTAGGTTAGCGTTATAAACTTAAGTTGTTATTTTTGCACGTGTTTTATAGTTAAATCAACGAAGGAAGTCCGTTGAGTTATCTGTAACTCCACGGACTATATATTTTCTAATATGCCACTGTAGCGGTTGCAGGAACAGACAGTTGGAAGGAAAAACCACGTTTGCATGTATCACGCAGGAATTCAATCGCGTAGGGGGAAAGAAATCATTGCCGTTGATCTGAAGGAAGGAAATCCAACCGACCATTCAAGCAGAAGCAGTTACCACTGAAGAAATATAAAAGAAAAGAAGAAAAAAAAGAAAGTGTGTGATCGATGGATGGCCAGTGTATACAGAGGAGGAGCACCGAGCTTTCTGCAGACAGTATCGGCGATTCTCCGAAGTATCACACCAACCATCGTATCACCACTATAATCACCAATCATCGGAGGTCTGTGAGGATACTTGCTTGATGTCGGGTCGATTCCGAGCCAAACACAGTGCCTGACAACCACTGTGAGGAGTGATCGCGTCGTGGGAAGGGAAGACATTTTCACCAAGCACTGACTCATATTTCAGGAGATCGTAAAGCTTTTAGCCTTGGTTCAGGTTGATGCCTGTATGCTGAAGAGGAGATCATCTTGCAATTCTAGACTCGCGATTCTATAGGGAGAGGAGACAGAATTGTAA
Source organism: Cymodocea nodosa (assembly GCA_036874045.1). Taxonomy (NCBI): domain Eukaryota; kingdom Viridiplantae; phylum Streptophyta; class Magnoliopsida; order Alismatales; family Cymodoceaceae; genus Cymodocea; species Cymodocea nodosa. Next base: position 17,634,887 of record CM072339.1, on the reverse strand, counting down.
GTGGTTCAATTTTCAATGGTGTAATCGCGTTGCAAGTAGTGTCGGAAGTATTTAATATCAAGTGAAATTACTTTACATTTCACCTTTCGCCCATCACATCAAAATAAAAATACCAAAAACAATTTATCTTTGTTTGTATGTTGTATTTGAGTGTTGTATTGTTGGTGTTGTATCGTGATTAATGTTATCTGTATCAATTTTATGATTGTTTTATGTTAGTTTTAATTTTATAGTTTACTGAAATTGGTTCGTACGAAACAACTTAAAGATTTTAATGGTTACTGTTTGAATCATCTGAATGTTAGTATTGCATAGTGATAAATCCAATGTTAACTAGCATTAAAAAGCTTAATTGATGTTATTTACAATCTGTGGAATCGCCCAATGGTTGGCCGAATTCCTCTGTAATTAGTAGTATTATAAAGAAGAGACAGGCTCGTGGAGTTAACTTAAGTCCACGAGGATAGTCCGTTGAGTTATCCATAACTCAACGAACTAGAACTTAGTCCGTTGAGTTAACTGTAACTCAACGGAGTGCTTATTGAATATAAATTTGAATTGTTCACAATCAAACATTTCTTAAATTCGGTAGCAATTCCCTGTGGGATCGACCTGTACTTGCACACTAATACAATAGACACTGTGCACTTGCAGTTAAAGTACAAATTGGAATTAATATCTAAATTGTATTAAAGGTTGTTTGTTTACTTCTAAAAGAAAGAATAGGCAAAAAGATAAATTAACTAAGTAAAAATAGAAGTAACAAATCCAAGTTTTTCTAGTGTAGTGTTGGGAAAACACGAACAAGTTTTATGGCGCCGTTGCTGGGGAATTGAATTGAATTGAATAGATATAAGCAATTGTTAGAGCTGTTTCATTTTAATAGTCAGAGTTGTGTGTTTTCTTCTATAATTGAGAATATGGCATATGCTTATGCTCAAAGATTTCTGAAACCTTTAATTAGCATATGTGAATTCTGTAATTTTGAAGGACACGACATTTCTAATTGTTTGAAATTGAGACATTTACAGATTGATAGATCCCATGAACAACAAATGAATTATCCTCAATATAATAGAGCCAAGTATGAGAATCCTATAGTTTACCCAACTGACGGTTAGTAAAGAATGTGTAATATGATGAGAGACACTGAAGTTTGGGATAGCTATGATAGACTGGAGCATAGTATAGAGCAAAATCTGGACAAACTAGAATACTTTGTGTGTCAACAATAAGAAGTCAACCAATTAAACTATAAGGAGGCATATTCAGAACCTAAACAGGATATAATTTACGAAACTGAAAAAGCCATAAAGAAAATTGATCAAAAATTGAATGCAATGAAATTAGATGATCTAGAAACAAAATTAAAAGCATTAGACAAAAATGCAATGAAAATACAAGTTTTACAACAGGACAATGAAAATTATAATGTTATAAGTCTGCACAACTTGCAAAATATACAACAAACAGAAAACACAAATGTAAGAGAATTTAAAGAATGCAATTTAAAACTAAAAACAATTGAAGATCATAATCACGAAAATGATATACAAAAACATCATGAAAGTAACGAAAATCTGGAAGATGTATGTGTAACATTAAGATCTGGAACTGATATACCACCAAGAACTCAAAATGAAAATGATATGAAGGTGGACAAGAGTAAAAATCAAAATGATAATGAAAATGTAATAGCTGAAAATCTAGAAATCACTGAAGAACAATCTGAATCTGCAATTGAAGCTAAAAATGATCAAACAAATCAACTGAAAGAAAAAGAGTCTTTGAAATCAAAATCTTTAGCACCCTATCTTGAAAGATTACAACAAACAATTCCTGAAAAACAAGAAAAAATAAGAGAAATTTTTGAAAAAGTACAAGTTAACATTCCTTTGTTAGATCTATTGCAGAATATGCCACCTTGTGCTAAATTTCTGAAGGATTGGTGTATTAAGAAAAGAGAGCGAAAAGTTCTTAGAAAGGTCTTTTTAGTTGAGCAAAGTAGTTACCTATTTCTACCACAAATTCCTAAAAAGTTATCTGATCCTGGAATCCCTGTTATATCATGCACCATAGGAAATACCATTCTAGAAAGAACCTTAATAGACTTAGGTGCAGGTATAAATGTTATGCCAAGTGATATATTTGCATCCTTAGGATTAGAAGGCTTAACTCCTACTAGTACGGTTATTCAATTGGCTAATAGAAGTATAAGATACCCTAGAGGAAAAATAGAGGATGTCTTAATTAAAATCAAGAATTTTATATATCCTATTGATATTGTAATTTTGGATTCCCAACAAATTAAGCATAAAAATAGTGATACATCTTTAATTTTGGGAAGGCCATTTTTAGCAACATCAAGGGTTGTTATAAATTGTAAAACTGGAGTAATGAAATTAGTATATGGTAATGAGGATACTCAATTAAATATTTTCAAACCAGAAAGGTTTGAGGAGTTAGAAATGTCCTTACATACCATAAACTTTTTAGAGGATGAAGGAGATATGTTAGATGATGTGATTCAAGAAGAATTAAACAGGCAAATCAATTTTGAAACTTTAGAAGAAAGTGAAAGCATAAATATAGAAGGAAATCAGGAAGAAATTAATTTAAAAATTGATGATGTTCAATTAGGAGCTCTAGCTTCTGATGGGCAGCATTTAGAATTAAAACCTTTACCTCCTGAATTAACCTATATATTTCTGGAAGATAAATAGACCTGTCCAGTCATTATTGCTTCAGATTTGAAAGAGGATCAAATAGCTAAATTAAAAGAGGTAATAAAAAGTTATAAAGAAGCAATAGGATGGACTATGACTGATATAAAAGGGTTAAGTTCAACTTTATGCTGTCACCACATATATTTAGAAGAGAATGCTAAACCTGTTAGAATTCTTGAGAGGAGATTAAATCCAAACCTTAAGGAAGTAGTCAGGAAGGAAATAGTTAAATGGTTAGATAATGATATAATATATCCGATTTCTGATAGCTCGTGGGTTAGTCCAATCCATGTAGTTCCCAAGAAATCAGGATTAACAGTTATTAGGAATGAAAGTCAAGACTTGATACCTACTAGAATTCAATCAGGCTAGAGAGTATGTATAGACTATAGAAAGCTGAATGCTGTGACTAGGAAAGATCATTTTCCCTTACCTTTGATAGATCAAATGCTGGAAAGATTAGCAGGGCAAGAATATTTTTGTTTCCTAGATAAGTATTCAGGGTATAATCAAATTCCAGTAGCATTAGAGGATCAAGAGAAAACAACTTTCACCTGTCCTAATGGAACTTATGCTTTTAAAAGAATGTCATTCGGATTATGCAATGCACCAGCTACCTTTTAAAGGTGTGTGCAGGGCATATTTACTGGAATGACTGATGAATTTTTAGAAATATTTATGGATGATTTTACTATATATGGCAACTCATATGAAGTGTGTTTAAGCAATTTAGACCAAATATTAAAACGCTGTATGGAAAAAAATTTGGTTTTAAATTGGGAAAAATGTCACTTCATGGTTAAACAAGGAATAGTCTTAGGGCATGTTGTTTCTAAAAAAGGGTTGGAAGTAGATAAAGCTAAAATAGAAGTAATTTCTAATCTACCAGAACCTAAATCAGTAAAAGATAGTAGATCATTTCTAGGACATGCTGGTTTTTATAGAAGATTTATTAAAGACTTTAGCAAGATAGATAGACCTTTAACTAATCTATTAAAAGATGTTCCATTTAACTTTGATAAAAATTGCAAGGAAGCATTTTTTAGACTTAAGACTAGCTTAATTTCAACTCCTATAATTCAAGCACCTAATTGGAACCATCCATTCGAATTAATGTGCGATGCTTCTGATTTTGCTGTAGGAGTAGTGTTAGGACAGAAAATAGAAAAATCTCCTAGAGTGATTCATTATGCAAGCAAAACCTTAAATGATGCTCAAGTTAATTACACAACTACTGAAAAAGAATTATTAGTTGTTGTGTTTGCTTTAGAAAAGTTTAGATCATATTTGATTTGAGCTAAAGTAATAGTATACATGGATCATTCAGCTCTAAAACATCTAATAAAGAAAAAAGAAACTAAACCTAGATTGATCTGATGGATATTATTATTGCAAGAATTCGATCTAGAAATTAAAGATAAAAAAGGTTGTGAGAATGTAGTAGCAGATCATTTATCAAGATTACAAATAGAAAAATCAAATATTGAAATTAAGGATAATTTTCCTTATGAACAATTAATGACCATCAACACAATGCCTTGGTATGCAGAAATAGTTAATTACTTAGTTACTGGTTTAACACCTAAGGATTGGAATAGACAGGATAATAAATTGTTTTTCTCAAGAGTAAAATATTACTATTGGGAAGACCCTTACTTATTTAAGAAATGTCCTGATATAGTTTTAAGGAGGTGTGTTTCAGAAACTGAATATTCGAGCATATTGTCTTTCTGTCATGACCAAGCATGTGGAGGACATTTTGGTTTAAGGAAAACTGCTTCAAAAGTTTTGCAATGTGGGTTTTATTGGCCAACACTATTCAAAGATGCTCATAAATATTGCCTAAGTTGTTTAAGATGTCAACAAATAGGAAGAATATCAAAGAGGAATATGATGCCTCTAAATCCTATTGTTGAGGTTGAAATCTTTGATGTGTGGGGAATAGATTTTATGGGTCTATTTCCTATATCTAATCAATTTAATTACATATTGTTGGGAGTGGATTATGTATCTAAATGGATAGAAGTTATTCTTACAAAAACTAACGATAACAAAGTGGTAATACAATTTATAAGAACAAATATATTTACTAGATTTGGAATACCTAAAGCTATTATCAATGATAGAGGAACTCATTTCTGTAATAGAAGTTTTGAAGCCTTAATGAAGAAATATGGAGTAAACCACAAAATTGCAATATCATATCATTCACAAACAAGTGGACAAGTAGAAAGTGCAAACAAACAAATTAAATTAATCTTGGAAAAAGTAGTAAATCCTACTAGAACAGATTGGGCTAATAGATTGATTGATGCACTTTAGGCTTATAGAACTGCTTATAAAACGAGCTTAGGTATGTCACCTTTTAGGCTAGTATATGGAAAAAGTTGTCATTTACTTGCTGAAATAGAACATAAAGCTTATTGGGCATTAAAAACTCTGAACACTAATTTAAATCAAGCTGCTGAAAATAGGAAAATGCAACTAATTGAATTAGAAGAATTTAAAAATGAAGCTTATTCAAAGACTATAAGAGAAAAAGAGAAAATTAAATTCTGGCATGATAGAAAAATTATTCCTAAAAACTTTGAAATAGGACAAGAAATATATCTTTATATGGCTAGACTCTATAATTATCTAGGAAAATTAAGATCTATATGGGCAGGACCTTACACAGTTCGAAATGTTTATCCTTATGGAGCTATTGAAATTGAAAATCCTAAAAATCAGAATATATTTAAAGTAAATGGACAAAGACTTAAACCTATTCTGAAAACACCAAAAAGCTCCTTTGGAATTATAGAAGAAATCATAGTAGAGGACTACTCGAGTTTTACTTAGTAAGAAATCAGTTTTTATGTTTATATATATATATATATATATATATATATAAAAATAAAAAAAAACATTAAAAATATATATAAAACATAAAAATAGTTGCAGTTCAACCGACTGGATCCATCAGTATGGCCAGAAAATTAAAAAATATTTAGGTCTGACCGAAGCGTAGCATCGGTATGACCGGAACATTAAAAAAATATTGGTTTTACTGAAGCATAGTATCGATTAAACCGGAAAAAAATTGTATATTAATTTTCAGAAAAAAAATTTTGTTTTACCGAAACATAGTATCGGTTCAACCGAAAGAAAGATAAAAAAATTAAAAAATATTTAGGTCTGACCGGAGCATAGTATCGGCTAAACCTGTAAAAAAGAAAAAAATAGAAAAACTATTCTCTGTAATATTTTTATTATTATATTTGCTTGTACGGGGAGTCCGTTGAGTTACGCTTAACTCAACGAGCTTACTCCGTTAAGTCTTGAGTTAGTCAACGAGCTTATTCCGTTGAGTTACCTGTAACACAACAGAGTACTGTAGCTAAGACCGCGGATAAAATAGTAATAGTTGGTTCGGGAAATGACCCGATTACCCGCCTAAAGTTAGTGCTTATTTAAATTAAAACCTAGGGTTTTGGGGGCATTATCCGTGGGGGCATTATCCGACAAATCATTTAGAATCTAGAACAGTAGAAATCAAAGCGATTACGTGCTGTTGTGTAACTCCACAATGATGAAGATGACGCCTGAATTTTGAGAAGATGTTGTTGATACATTAGAATTTCTGATGGAATCAGAAGAGTGGCACACGCGGTAGAAGATCAGAAATACGACAAGAGAGAAAGAGCTATAGAAGGTAGAATTAGAACTTTTCAAGTTGAGAAGAGATTTAGTAGATATGGATATACGAATACCTCAAATAATGGAAATGCGAATCAGAATAACAACAGAAATAGCTGTATGTAAGGAAAGACAAATAAGGCCAAGTAATGAAGTTGCCCTAGAATTAATCCAGCGTAAGTCCCGACTCTGGTTCAAAAGACGAATCTATAGACAAGCTAAACGGGTGATCTGGGAGCAAGAAAGGAAAGCAAATGAAGAGGTAATTGAAGAACGGGAGGAACGAACTGCTGAAAGACCTGTTCCTGAGGAGCAGTAGTTTGGACCTTCAGTTCCACCATTTAAACCATTTACACGAGCAGAAATGATGGGGCCTTCGACTGAAAAAGAAATAAGAGAATTTGCAGAACTGGTTCAAGTTGGAAAAAACCAAGGAGAATTAGAAGATTTGGCAGTGGCTAAAGCACATCTAGTGTTTGATGCACTGTACAAAAAGAGGGCTACAGAAAAGTTGAAAGCCCAATATAAAATTATAGTGGAACAGCATCAAGAAGCTATTGCCAGAACTGCTGTTAGAGATGCTGCAAAAGAAGCTGAAGGTGGTCCTTCGAGACTAGCAATTATTGGAAGAATTAAATAGGAAGAGCCAGTACCTATGGTTTGAAAGCCTGCAGGGCCTATTTTTGTAGATTTAATTTCAGAAGATGAAGAGGAAGAACAGGCACAACTAATCAGAAAAAAGAAAGAAAAAGAAAAAGTGCCTGATTATAAAGAAAGTAAATCTGAAGAACCAATTTTTACAGGGCCCGTGGAGCAGATTTTTATTAACCTGCTATCTGAATCTGAGGAGGAGTAGGAGGAGCAAAGAAAAGAAAAAAATCAGGCTGAAATTAGTTTGCAGCCTGTATAAGAAGAAACAGAAATTAGGGTAGAAACTGAATTGCCCGTGACTCTATCTCAATCTGTTACAGAATCAGAAAGAACAGTAACAGAATAAATTGGTAGTCAGGAGGAAGAAGAAAGAGTAGAAAATGAAGAGGCTGAAAGAAGCCATTTGGACAAAAATAATTTCACAGATTCCACTGAAGAGCAAGAAACTCTTCAGCAAATTATGGAAAGAATTCAAGACAGAGTGGAGAGTTCTACCGACTCACCACCACAGACAGAAGCAAAAGCAAAAATTTAGGAATCTGAAGAGAATGTCCAAATGCAGCCTATGCTAGAGGAAGAGCAAGAGCAAACCCCTCTAGAGCAACAAAGTCACCTTCCTGACCCGATTGAAACAACAATTTTGAATGAAGTGCATTTTTGTAGTCAGGAAGCTTATACCAAATACCAAGAAATAAGGGGTTACGATATTATTTATAGTAAACAAGTAAATTGGGATGGAATGCAAGAAATCAAAGATCTATTTGAATTCCAAGGTCTATTGCAATTTATATCTCAAGATAGAGGGCATGCAATATATGAGAATTTAGTGCCCTGTTTCTATGCAAATTTAAGAGAAGGAGAAGGAGAATTAATTTCAAACGTGGAGGAAGCTGATGTACAGATAACACCAGAGCTTCTACACAACATATTTGGTTTAAAGAATGAAGGAACAAAAATTTTGGAGGATACAACTGTAGTTGAATGGACTGAGCAGCAAATTAAGGATTGTTTAGCTATCAATCCTGGTGTGTCATTATTAAACAGATTGAAGCATTTAAATGGTAAAGCACACATGGTAGCTAATATTCTGATTAATAATGTCTATCAACGACAGGGCCATGACATAGAATTAAGTCAATTTGTCAAATGGGCCACGTATGCAGTTGTAAATAAGATCCAAATAAATTGGTCTGCAGTTTTTATCTCCAAGCTGAAAACAGTAAAGAAGAAATTATTTTATGGAGATTTGATTCCATTGCTGATAGTGGATAGTATTGATTTCACTAAATGGACATCAAAAAGGATAAGATCTGGAACCATTTCAGTGAAAGAATATAGAAATTTTGTAGCTGCAGAATTAGTTGTACCTTCTAGAGAAATTGCAGGAGTAGTAGAGAAGATAAATCAATTAGAGCAGCAATTAGAAAAACTCCAGAAGGAAGTAGATGATCTTAGGCATAGAGATTAAATTGTATTGTTTGTCTACTTGTGTAAAATTGTATGAAATTGTATGATGTACTTGTAATGTAATTGATTCATATTAATGAATATAATTTTCAGATGCAATTTTCATACTTATTTGAATTTGAAATGAATAGAATTTATTGAATATTATGTAATTTGTGGAACTTTATGAATATGTAACAGATTTACAATTTGCTAAATGACAAGATAACTGCTTAAGAATTTTTGCATGTTATAAGGTAAAATGTAAATTCTGCATAACATAAAATGACCTGTAATTTAAATCTTTATATAATGTTCAAATTTAAATGTATTTTAATCAAAATGAGGCATTAATGACATATATTTAACTTTATTTCAGTTAGCAGAATGACAAAGAAAAAAAAAAAAAAAACAGAATAGAAAACCTACGAGAGTGAAACTTAGAAGTTGCCAAGTGTTAACTCAACGAAGTAATTCCGTTGAGTTAACCGTAACTCCACGAGGTCAGTAATATAATATAAGGTCACTCCGTTGAGTTATCTGTAACTCAACGAAGTTAGTCCCTGGAGTTAGCAACAGTAACCGACTGTGTTCTGTTGAGTAATCTATAACTCAACGAGGTTAGTTCGTGGATTAAGCAGAACAGTTATTCTTTTAACCACAAACGAAACTTCATCGATTTAGCGGTTACCAAAATTTGAAATTAGTAGTGGTACACGTACCCATTAAAATAGGAACCACGATGCACGTTGCAAGACTCGTTCTTGCAACGAGATTTATTCACTTTATGGATGCACAGTATATATATGAAACAGAATGTTATTTATGAGTTACCAGCACTTTTAAGAGAAAGGAGAAAGCGTTGGAGGAACTAGAAGGAGAAGCAGCTGATTCAACCTTCATTCGACAACAAATATTTATAGAATGGAAAGCTTCAAATTGGTATGTAATTAATCTTCTATTATTTATTTATGAGCACATGGACTCGTTCTCTAAGCACTAAACGATTAGTAAGAACACCTATCCAGGAATTTTCATTGCAAAGAGGTATTGAAAAAATTTCTGAACTGAACTTTAACGAAATTTTATGGGGTGTAGCTAACCTTTCTTTAAAAGAGAACGTAGAGATGGCTACTCTAGTAGAAAAACCATTAGGAGAGATTCTGTATCCTGAATTAATTGATGAACCTTCATGTATTCCATTGCCAACCTTTGAGGGAGATATGTTTGAACTGAAATCTAATTATATTAGTCAATTGCCACATTTTCATGGATTAGAAAGAGAGGATGCCTATTATTTCCTTAGAGAATTTAACGAAGTTGTCAAATGATGAGAATGCCGAACATGAGTATAGATGCTATTAAACTTAGATATATCCCTTTTGTTTTAAAAGATACAGCTAAGAGATGGTTATATACTCTATCGCCTGATTCAATTTCTACATGGACTTAATTTTGCTCTGTTTTTCTGGAAAAATACTATCTAACACATCAAACGATTAAAAAGAAGAAAGAAATATTAATGTGTAGCCAAAAACAGGGTGAATCATTCTGGAAATATTTTGAAAGATTTAAAGATTTACTGACTCAATGTCCACATCATGCAATGAGTAAAGCACAATTAATAGGCATAATTTATGAAGGCATAGATGTTTCAACGAAATCTTTATTAGAATCTACTTGTCAAAATGGATTTTTAAAATTATGTAGTGAAGAAGCATGGGCATATTTAGAAAATTTTGCAAAAAGAACTACATAGTGGGAAAATTCGGCTGAAGCTATTGCAGATAAAAGATTATTGCCAAGAGGAATGCATGAAATAGATTCCAATACTATGCTTGAGGTGAAATTAAATGAATTAACAAAAAAAATAGAAGAGTTATCATTAAATCAAAAGCTAGCAGAAAAGAATACAAACATAAATGACTTAGATATTATTTATGCTATAAACCAGAGAGATAACTTGGGAAATTCTTATAATCCTAATTGGAGAAATCACCCGAATTTATCTTAGAGAAACAACAATTTCCAGGGAGGAGAAAATATAAATGAGAAGAACATAAGTTATGAAGTATTAATTGAACAAGGAGCTAGAATAGAGAAATTAGAAAGGATAATCCAACAAGTAAACAATCGTCTAGAATTTATATTTGGAAATGCTGTAAATCAAAATCAGAATAGAAATATACCACTTAGACAGAAGGAACCAATGGAAGTTAGACCTACTGGAGGATTTCCAATACAAGCTATAGCTAATCCTGTCAATAGAACGGTTAATGAAATTGATACCTCTTCTAGGAGGGCAGCTGAATGAAGCAGCATATCTGAAGCAACTATCTGTATGTATATATGTTTTTATTTTTATTTTAAGTTAATAGTATCGTAGAGTTAATTTTTAGCTCAACGAACTTAGTCTATTGAGTTATGCCTTAACTCCACGAGGGTGTGCAGTAGTTATGTTAATTTTTGTCTCTGCTAAATTTTTTTTATTTTACAGAATCGACAAATGGAATTAATGCAATTACCGTTGGATGCACAAAGGAAAATATTAAGTAACTTGTCAGCTAAAGATTTGTGCAAGATGTGTTGTGTATTAAAAGAAATTAAAGACTGTATTGAAGAAAAATATTTTCAAGGACTACAAGCTACAAAAATGACTAAGATTAGAGATGGATTCATATGGAGGTCATTTAATCGTAGTTCAAATACCCATGAATATCTGGCTATGGAAGAAACTACTGGAACTCCACCCAATGCATTAGAATGAATGAGTCATATTATGGGGATAGATGAAGGATTAATCATATACAAGACGAGACCAAGGTATGCAAGTTTATCATTACCTGAGATTTTAATAAGAAATCCTATAACAGGAGAAGAATGTAATATAGGAAGACCTAATATATTTGAAGCACCAATTGAAAATTGTGTGTCAGCTTTAATATTTTCTGATAAAAATTTTGCAATTCCTGAAAAATTATATTATTGGAGACCTACAGGAAATTGGGGTGAAGATTTACGCTTAAATGTGTATAATTTTCTGAACAGATCTTGGAATGAAAACATTATAATATATCTAGGACAGAAATCATTAATTAACCAAACACATGTCATACTTGATGGTTATATTTATTTAGTCACGGAGATATCAATAGCATATAGATCTGATTTATACATAGTGAGCATGGACAGTTATGATGATTATACAGAAATTTTACCTATCCCGAGTGAAATAGCTAAACCACCATCTGAAAAATTTAATAAAATTCAAATAGGAATGTGGTATAATGAAAAGGATGATCCTACTTTATGTCTGATAAGATGGTGGGATGAACTGATGAAATTTCAAATATGGATTATGGAAGACATGAATGAATGGAAGTGGGAAGAGGAGTATATTGAAATAGATGTAGAAATAGAAACTGGTACATTACCTTGGAACCAAAAGGGATCCCTTTCTGCATTACATATCATTAATGGTAATACACTCGTATTTGGAATTTATAATATATTGCATGTTTACAAATTAAAAAGGACCAAGAACTGCATTAAAACAGAATTAATAGCAAGAAAAATTATGCCTAAAAAGTTTGCTTGGACTGATACATTTATTCTATTTGTTTCTACTTTTCAATCATGTTCTTAAGCTGTGATTTTGTGTGTTTAATGTTGTGTATTCTGCATTTATTTTTTTAGAAAAAAAAAAGGAATTTTGGAGTTTTTCATGTTCATTTTATAAAAAAAAAAACAAACAAACAAAACAAAATATCAATCCAGTTTGTTGGTATCTATTCTGGGAAACCAACTAGCTTGCTTGTGAGCCACCAAAGGCATAGAAGCCTGGGTTCCACACAAGACACTGATTTATTAATACTTGTTAAATGTTATTTTGTTTTATATTCTGTGTTTATCTGGGAATGGAAAGTTTTTCAGAATCAAAAATCGGAATATGTAGAAGGAGATACAAATGAAACAAGGTATGTAACCAATTATTTATCCTGAATTTTAAATCAAACAAAACTTTATTCATGCCTGCTACAATTACTGTACTTATTGTCAAATCTTTTACATTGAGGACAATGCAAAATGTAGATATGGGGGGGAGGTAATTAAAGTGACAGCCATGTAAGTTTTTAATTAAAGGAATTAAAATGGTACTGCAAAGTTTTGAGGAAATTGAAAATTTTTATGAACTTGCTCTAACTATCCAATAATTGAGACTGTAAAATTTTTATAAACTGCTTGAATGTTATATTTAGAAAGCTATAGAAGATGCTATAGAATTTATTATTTATGTAAATCTAGATATAGTATCTTATGATTTTTCTGAATTTCATGAGTTTAACAGTTTCACGATTTTAAAATGAAATCAGAATATTTAATGCTTAATCAGAAAATTATCTGAAGTCCTGAAGGAGCTGAGATGTGAATTCTAGATTAAATGAAACACATATGATGAAAGATACATTTACTTTGACTGATTGAACTTGTAGAATGATTTATGTGTAGATCTTATTAAACTATAGATAAAGTATGAACTTATTGTTATGGATTCATATCTTTAGTAAATGATAGAAGCAGGATTATATGAGATTGGTGTTTTACTACATCTATATTAATGAAATACATGCATATATAGTATGTGATTAATGCTTTGTTTTGTGTGTGCATTTATTTTTAGAAAAAAAAAAACCTTGAGAGTTTATTGACTTGTTTGATCACGAGCCTTTTGTACTTGAGCAGATAGGTATGTAAGGATTGTTGACCTGAAAAAGGACTCTGAAAATCTGGCAACCTAAGATCTTGATCAGATCTGGGATTGTTGATTGAAAGCTCGTTACATGGGTACATTAGAAAGCTCTTGCATGATTCAAGTTTGTCAAATTAACTTTTAAAGTACAAAAAAAAAAAAAAAACATATACTGTTTTGAAAAGATACAAGTGTTTTATGAAATACAGATTTCTTATGAATCGAGTATATTTTCTGTTATCTAGAATTGCTGAAATATGAATCTGGAATTTACTTTTGAAGTTGTTTAATGGAAATACAATTCTTTATTCTACTTGTCTTAATCAGATTGAATTGGATTGTACTTTAATTTGTATGTTATTGAAATTTCTTCTAGAAAAACTTATTGGAAAATTCAGGATTACAAATGATGAAAAGAAGAACAAATGATAATATAATTAACACCTATATGAAGATGATATACTTTGTATGTAATTTACATATATTCTAAATATCTTTGCAAGTTGATTACTGAAACATACAGAATATATGTTTATGCTAAACAGAAAAAAAAAAACAAAAGGGGGAGAATTAATTCTAGCACTTTTTGAAAGACCAATTAATTAAATCTTAGTTTGCTAAGGGACTAGCAAAATTTAGGTATGGGGGAAGTGTTGAGAGTGAAAAGTGCATATTATTAACGGTTAAATGATGGTTAATTGCATAATATTTAGCTTATCATATGAGAATTAAGTCATTATGTTATCATTGCACTGTTATATGCTTTAATTGAAGAATCTGCTTAATTTTGGGGAATTAATGTTAATTTAGTACATTTATGAACTATCGGTAAATTGCAGGCTGTGAAATTCTTAAGTATCCGAAAATGCATCTGAGCATCGGATAGTTATACCTGTAACTCTCCGAAATGTTATTTTATGTTTAAACTGCTGCTAACACGTGTTGAGAGCTGGTAGATTTACTTACGTTATAACTCGTTAAGTTAGTATAACTACACACGTTGAGTTACATGAAAATACACTAAGGCAACGCGTTAGGTTAGCGTTATAAACTTAAGTTGTTATTTTTGCACGTGTTTTATAGTTAAATCAACGAAGGAAGTCCGTTGTGTTATCTGTAACTCCACGGACTATATATTTTCTAATATGCCACTGTAGCGGTTGCAGGAACAGATAATTGGAAGGAAAAACCACGTTTGCACGTATCACGTAGGAATTCAATCGCGTAGGGGGAAAGAAATCATCGTCGTTGATCTGAAGGAAGGAAATCCAACCAACCATTCAAGCAGAAGAAGTTACCACTGAAGAAATATAAAAGAAAAGAAGAAAAAAAGAAAGTGTGTGATCGATGGACGGCCAGTGTATACAGAGGAGGAGCACTGAGCTTTCTACAAACAGTATCGATGATTCTCCGAAGTATCACACCAACCATCGTATCACCACCATAATCACCAATCATCGGAGGTCTGTGAGGATACTTGCCTGATGTCGGGTCGATTCCGAGCCAAACACAATGCCTAACAACCATTGTGAGGAGTGATCGCGTCGCGGGAAGGGAGGACATTTTCACCAAGCGCCGACTCATATTTCAAGAGATCATAAAGCTTTTAGCCTTGGCTTCAGGTTGATGCCTGTATGCTGAAGAGGAGATCATCTTGCAATTTTGGACTCACGATTCTATAGGGAGAGGAGACAAAATTGTAAGTGGTTCAATTTTCAATGGTGTAATCGCGTTGCAAGTAGTGTCGAAAGTATTTACTATCAAGTGAAATTACTTTACATTTCACCTTTCGCCCATCACATCAAAATAAAAATACCAAAAACAATTTATCTTTGTTTGTATGTTGTATTTGAGTGTTGTATTGTTGGTGTTGTATCGTGATTAATGTTATCTGTATCAATTTTATGATTGTTTTATGTTAGTTTTAATTTTACAGTTTACTGAAATTGGTTCGTACGAAACAACTTAAAGATTTTAATGGTTACTGTTTGAATCATCTGAATGTTAGTATTGCATAATGATAAATCCAATGTTAACTAGCATTAAAAAGCTTAATTGATGTTATTTACAATCTGTGGAATCGCCCAATGGTTGGCCGAATTCCTCTGTAATTAGTAGTATTATAAAGAAGAGACAGGCTCGTGGAGTTAACTTAAGTCCACGAGGATAGTCCGTTAAGTTATCCATAACTCAACGAACTTAGTCCGTTGAGTTAACTGTAACTCAACGAAGTGCTTATTGAATATAAATTTGAATTGTTCACAATCAAACATTTCTTAAATTCGGTAGCAATTCCCTATGGGATCGACCTGTACTTGCACACTAATACAATAGACACTGTGCACTTGCAGTTAAAGTACAAATTGGAATTAATATCTAAATTGTATTAAAGGTTGTTTGTTTACTTCTAAAAGAAAGAATAGGCATAAAAATAAATTAACTAAGTAAAAATAGAAGTAACAAATCCAAGTTTTTCTAGTGTAGTGCTGGGAAAACACGAACAGTCATGTATTAAGGTTACAACATGTGTCCTTCAGGAAGTAATAAAATATTCTTTAAGTAATTAAAACATAACTGTCCGGTACATGAAATGTAACTCTGAAATAATAGACATTTTGGATACTTAAGAATTACAAAGCCTGTAACTCACCGACAATGTAGAAATGTACTTAATTAACACTAATTCCTTGAAATTATGTAGATTCTTTCATTAAGGCATATAACAGTGTAATTATAACATAATGACTTAATTCTCATATAGTAAGCTAAATTTAATGTAATTAACCATTAATATTATGCACTTTTTCATTTTAAACATAGACCGCATTAAAATAGAATAAATAGCAAGGAGAATAATGCCTAAAGGTTTTGCTTGGACTAACACGTTTATTCCATTTGTCACTACTTTTCAGTCATGTTCTTAAACTGTGATTTTGTATTTTTAATGTTTTGTATATTCTACGTTGATTTTAAGAAAAGAAAAGAAAGAAAAAATTTTAGTTTATGTTTTATTTATCTTACAAGAGAAAAACAAAATATCAATCCAATTTATTGGTATCTGTTTTGAGAAACCAACTAACTTGCTTGTGAGCCACCAAAGGCATAGGAACTTGAGTCCCACACAATGCACTGATTTAATAATTTATGTTTTGTGGTTAGTTGTTATTTTGTTATATATGTTTTACTTTTATTTGTGAATGAAAAGTTTTTTAGAATCACATGTCGGAAGATATTAATGGAGATAACAAAGAACAAGGTATGTGATTGATTACTTATCTAGAATTTACATTCAAACACAATTCATGGAGTTATTCATTAACTCAACGAATTAAGTTCATTGAGTTAGGTGATAAGTCAACAAAACATTATTCATGTCTGTTAACATTTACTGTATTTACTGTAAATCTTTTACATTGAGGACAATGTAAATGTTGGTATGGGGGGGAGGTGATTAGATTAAAATCCAAGTAATCTTGTTAATTGTAGGAATTAGGATTGTGCTACAAATTTCTATGGAAACTAAAATTTTTTTATGAATTTTGCTATAATTTTTCAAAATTTCTTATAAATATTTGAAACCTTCTGATAGCTAAAACTATAAAAAAAAATTTGAGAATTGTAACTGTTTGAATGTTATATTTAGAATATAATATAAGATGTTACAAAATTTTATTATTAATACAAATCTGGATATAGTATCTTTGTTTTTATTGAATTGTATGAGTTCAATAGTTTCACGATTTAAAAAAAAAATCAGTTTGCTTAATTGAAACTTAGGAAATTATCTGAAAACCTGAAAGAGCTAAAATGTTGATTTTTGGATTAAATGAAATGCATATGATCAAGGATATATTTAATTTGATTGATTAAACTTGTAGAATGATTTATATGTAAATCTTATTAAATTACAGAAAAAGTATGAGCTTATTGATATGGATTCATAATTTTCAGTAGATTGTAGAAGCAGGATTATATGAGATTTGTGTTTTATTGCATTTGTATTAATGAAATACATATATATACTGTGTTGAGAAGAAAAAAAAAAGAAAAAAAAGAAAAACTTTGAGAGTTTATTAAGTTGTTTGATAACGAGCCTTTTGTACTTTTGAGTAGATAAGTATGTAAGGATTGTTGACCTGAAAAAGGACTTTTTAAATTTAGCAACCTAAGATCCTAATCAGATATGGGATTGTTGACTAAAAGCTTGATACATGGGTACACTAGAAAGCTCGAATATTCAACTCAAAATATTCAAATCTAGAAATATTGTCCAACATCAGAAGAAGTTCGAATTCCAAGCAATTTCAGAAAAGGAGTTGCAACACAAGAAGTCTAGGAAGTTCGACAACTAGAGAAGAAGAGATACAAAAGCTAAGTGAAAGGAAGGAAAAGGAACTATGTGTATAAAGATCAGGTTTTATATAATTCAAATTAGTTTAGAATAAGGATTTTATTTTCTCTTTGAATTGTATCTTAGACTTTATTGTATCAGAACTGACAAGTAGGAAATTGTGCTGAAAAGTAATTGTAAATTCTTTCTTTAAGTCAATAAATATTAGAATTTCATTTGCAAGTGTTTTGTGCTCTTGTTTTATCCGTTAATAATTTTAAATTACTAAAGACACAATTCACCCTCCCTCTTGTGATACGACGATCCTACAATAAGTGATTTACTCCTACATTTTCACATCCTTTTTTATCTTTAATTTCTAAATCAAATTCTTGCAATAATAATATCCACTGGATTAATCTACGCTTTGTCTCTTTTTTTACTATAAGATGTTTCAAAGCGAATGATCCATGTATACTATTACTTTAGCTCCAATCAAATATGATCTAAATTTCTCCAAAGCAAAAAAATAGCTAATAACTCTTTTTCAGTAGCCTTGTAATTTACTTGAGCATCACTTAAAGTCTTGCCTACATAATAAATCACTTTAGGAGATTTTTTTATTTTCTACCATAGCACAGCTCCTATAGCAAAATCAAATGCATCACACATTAACTCAAATGGGTAATTCCAATTAGGAGTTTGTATTATAGGAGTTGTAATTAGGTTAGTTTTAAGCTTAAAGAAAGCTTCCTTACAATTTCTATCAAAGTTAGATGGGATATCCTTTAATAAATTTGTTAAAGGTCTAGCTATTTTGCTAAAATCTTTGATAAATCTCTTATAAAACCCTACATGTCCTAAAAATGATCTTATATCTTTTATTGTTTTGGGTTCTGGTAAATTTGAAATAACTTCTATTTTGACTTTATCTACCTCCAACCTTTTTATTGAAATAACATGTCCTAAAACTGTTCCTTGCTTAACTATAAAATGACATTCTTCCTAATTCAAAACCATTATTTTTCTAAACACTAATATTAATTCTAAAATTTTCAAACACAGTTCGAATGAAGTTTCATATATTGTAAAATCATCTATGAATATTTCCAAAAAATCATCAATCATTCCAATTGTTAGGAATTTTGATGATGCATATTTTATTAAAGTCTATAAATAAGTTTAAATAAGTCTAAGTATAACAGTCACATAGTTAGGCGTTAACGAGTTTTAAAAAGTCGTATAGTTATAAGTTAACGTTTCTATTTAGTCGAAAAGTTATGTTAAAAACTCGTATAGTTAAGTTATCTACACGTGTGTTTTTAATGTTTTAAGTTTTCACGTGTTTTCCATGTACGTTTGGTAATGAAAATTGAAGAGTTAGATAACTATTCAAGTTTTTATACGCATGGATGGATAACTATTCGAGTTTTATAAAATGACTAATGAATAAATAAGTTTTCTTGTTCAATCACGTATTTTGTAAGTGCAAGAACTTGAAGAGTTACAGATAAGTGTTTGAGTTTTTATAAGACTTAAAGGATAAATATTTAACTAAAGCGGTGACTTAAAATATATTTTACAAAACTCCACGAATATAAAGTTTCGATGGATCTACATGCTGTTAGGACCTAAAGGTTTACTAGAAGGGGGTGAATGGTATTATTTGCTTGTTTTTGATTATTTTCAATCTTAACTAGTTGATTTAATTAGTTAGTAAGCACTGATATTAAATAAACATGCAAAATAATAATAAAAACTTGACACAAAGAGATTTTTAGGTGGTTCACCACTAACAACTAGTCCACCCCCAAGATTCACTTGGGCTTCACTAAACTTTCACAACTTACAATTACTTGCTTTAAGGTCCAAGTAAGAACCAACCAATCGAACTGAGTTTTTTGGTCGTAGCTCCAACCAACCTATTTCTAAAATTTTCAGTGGCACACTTCAGTAAACTACTGGCTTTAAGAAATTAGAGTTTATTTGTGTAGAGAGCTTTACACTTGAGTTTGTCTTTGCTGAAGATTTGATCTTGAAGGTGTTCTGCTGTATATGTGGAGCTTGATGTATGGATTTGTATATTCAAAAAGCTATCTAACTCTCTTGTCTATTGTTTATATTTATAACATTAAGCATAACAATCATATTCACTTCTAATGGATGTATTCTACCGTACTTACTAAAATTGCAGGTCCAAATATGGTAAGTTACCATTTAGGAAGGTTTTTCAAGTTAACCTTCTGATTCCATGTAACTTTTAGATAGTTAGTAGTGGTAACTTTCCAATATTCATTTATAACCTTCCGATGAGTAGAAATTGTCTTTAAGTCTCGTCACGTGTGAATTTAAGTTATACATGTGAGATCTCCTTCGGTTCAGATAGTTAAAGTTGTAACTTACTAAAACATATTTAACTTTCGAATAGTTAGCTTTCTTAACTTACTGAATCGTCCTTTCAAGCTTCCTACTAAGTTTTTGAATTCTGCACATGTGAATTTGAGTAACTTAACTTTCGGATAATTGTAGTTATTAACTTACTGAAGTATTTTAACTTTCGGATAGTTAGCTATAGTAACCTTCCTTATTTCCTTGTAAGTTTCTGACTGCTATTTTCTAATTTCAGCACGTATATAAGAGAATGACTTAAGTTTCGGATAGTTCATTTTGTAACCTTTTGAAGCTTCCTATTTTTTGAATAGTTAGCTTTCTAACTTTTCGAAAATCCTTTTAAGCTTTTGTTTGAATTTCTATACGTGAGTAATTTGAATGACTTAAGTTTCGAATAGTTAGCCTTCCTAACTTCTAATTTCCTTGAATTTCTGGATGGTTAGCTTTCTTAACCCTCCAATTATTCAATTAGCTATCTTTCAACTTTCCGAATGCCTTGTAATTTCAGATAGTTATCTTTCTAACTGTCCGACGGTGTATCTGCTGCTTTAAACTGACTCTTCGGATACGTAAGCCTATAACTCACCAAAAATCCATTTCTTCTAGATACTTAAGCTTAGTAACCTTCTAACTTTCCGAAGGTATTTTTGGTGCGTTTAAACTAACTCTTCAGATACTTAAGTCTTTAACTCACCGAAAAATCCTATCTTTCTCTGGTAGTAAGTTTTGAAATAACTGTATCTATCTATCTGCCTTTTGATCTTCAGTTTGTCGAATTGTCTTGACACCTGTGAATTACAATTTGTTTCCTCACATAAATTTTTGCATTATCAAAATCTAGAGGGTCTTTCACATGCGACACAGTTACATATTTGAAAACTTAACTACTTACTATCAAGTGCTCCTCTCCCTATTGGATTGTGAACCTAGACTTTTGTAAGATGATCTCCTTTTCAACAAATTGACATCAACCCAAAACCAAGGTTGGAAGCTTTAATTGTCTCCTGAAAGATGATTTGGTGTTTGGTGAAGAAACATTTCCTTCCTATGACCTGATCATTCCTCCACAATGATTGTAAGTCACCACAATTTTGCTCGAAATTGACCCAACTCTAGAAATTATCCTTACAGACCTCCAATGAATTGTGGGTGGTGGTGGAAGAATCTTAAGGAACGTCCAACACTTTCTACAATGAGAGCAATTGTTTCTTCCCCTCCTCTCTCTCGATTTCTTTCAATCTTTTATATTTCTTTCCTATAATAACTACTGGCACCAAAATGACTGGTTGGATTTTTCTTTACTACGTATCAATGATTGTAGTTGCTTCTTCGTTCCACAATAGAGATCATGGATGTAAATCTTGCAACGTAGTTTCCCTATGTATTTCCTATAATTGCTTAGAATCTCACATTAGATAATAACTGGTCCATGGAGTTAATGTAACTCAACATACTTATTTCATTGTTTTAACTACTAACTCAATGGAGTCAGTCCATTGAGTTATAAATCAATACATATATAACATTTAATAATATGTCAAAGAAGTAATTTTCAATTATTCATAAATGAAACTTCATTAACGTTAATTCCTTCAAATTATGCATGTTCTTCAATTAAGTCTTATAATTGTGCAAATGTAGCTTAATGGCTTAATTCTCATATGATAAGCTAAATGATATGTCATTAACCATTCATTAACTACTAATATTATGCACAATTTCATTCTAAACACATTGTATAATCCAAATGACATTCTTTTAATGACATACGTTCCATTAGGATAGTGAAAGTTATTTTCTCTTGATCTTCTAATGCTACTAGAATTTGGTTGTATCCTAAATATTCATCTAGGAAGCAAAAATACGCTTAGCCTGCTAATTTTTCTAACATTTGATTTATAAACGACAAGAGAAAATGATATTTCCTAGTTACAATATTCAACTTCTTCTAATCTATACTAAGACTTGCATCACTAGAGGGTACGGGAGAATTGAAGGTGTTTGTGATCTCCTAAGTTCCAACTAGGCTAGGCTAGGCTAGGTCAGACAATTTTCCTTACTTTCGTTACCCTACCAAATTAGTTTACAAAGTAGCAATGCCTTTGGGAGAAGATGGGTTTGAAGTTGCTTTAACTTCTAAAGCATTTTTCCATGTGTTTGTTGCAAGCATTATAGCTTCACACTGTAGTTCAGTACACAGAATTCAATCTAAGATGCGTCACCATGTTTTCCATCAAAATCGAAAATTTGATTCATATGGAACTCATCAGAATCAAAACTTTGATTTATATAGAATACAAACAAGTTTCATCCTATATGTGTCATCATCGTTAAAGATGTCATCTTAACAACTATTAGAAAATAAAGAAGATTACTCGTCATCTTTCTCTGCAATGTATGGACAAAAATTAAATACTTTTAATTATATTAATTATCAATATTTATGTAATAAATATTTTGACATGAATAAATTTGATATAATCGATTAGTGGAAAAATTAAGGTTTAACATTTTCCATCTTATCTTTGTTAGAGATCTACTAACTAACTTTTTTGATGCTATAAATAATTTTTCCAATTATATTTGTCGTTCCATCAAGCATATGATCGCTCGCTCAGAAAGGACGACCAACAATACAGATGGTTGTACAGCGCGAGACAAGATTGAGAAGAAAATATTTATGACAATTATTAAACTGTCACATGAGCTTCACAGAATAGGCAAAAAGAAATACTCTGCCAAGATGGGGGGCATAATAAGGCGTTCGAAAATCTCCAAAACTGCCAAATTATTGGCAACATTTTTTGTCTTCCATGCAACAATTTGCACCTTATTTCAATCTAGATAATGAAACAAATAGAGACCAGACCATACGTATAATAACACAATGTTGAGAAACCAAACCAAAACAAGCCGGGCATATGATAACTAAGGTTGAGTGAGAGCGAGGGCCAACATTTCAACTATTTCATGTTGTGGTCGGAATGAATTTCCAAAGGTCATGCCCACGAAGAGCATTAACTTTTCTTGGAACAAGGGGCACCAGCGTGTAAATTATCGCATTTCGTCTTCTAGGTTGCGGAATCCAGCGGCGAGATCGACGTGCAATTTCTTGAATTTTGCTACCAGAGCATCCTCGCCTTCTGCAGGATCTTCGAATTTCTGGGACCTATCAAAAAGAAAGGAATGATGCGACGTTAAATTAACCATATGTGTTCTCATTTCCTTCCCATAAGAGGGCAATGGTCAGTCAGGGAGGGCATTTTTTAGTGAAAGTGCATGGAAAGGCAATCATGAACATGTAGCATACTGAAGAATCACACGATTTGACTTACACTAGACGATAGAAGAGATCTCCCAGCCGCTGCTTGATAATACTGTAAGTTATCTTCTGGCCGTCAGATCCTGCTGCTCTCTCTACCGCCTGTCGAATCATAAACCCAAGCAGAACAACCATTACTATCTACCAAATTTTTCTCCTAAATGGAATTTTGGGGAACACATTCATTTGGAAAGATTGCTATGCAAAAGAAAAAAGGTTTGCAAATAATTAAAATTTGAGAAATGAATGAATACCGTTCTCGTGAGCAGATCACACATAGACACGCATTAACACATGAAGATGAAACAAAGCAATTATAGGTCCGTAAAAGGATAAAATAAGTTAGAAACTTGTACCTGATTTGCCAAAGCATTGAAATGGATAATGTTACGCATCATCCAAACTGACTTGTAGAACGGGCAGAACTTATCATACCTGTTTGAGAAAATATATAATATGGGGCTTACTTTGAGAAGAAACTATGGGTCATTCATCAAAAAGTACATACATCTACTTTTCATATCCCACACTTTAATATATAGCACGGAAATGACTCCTGATTGCATGCTTCTAACCATTTTCCTTCTAAAATAACCCCTAGCGACATATTTGTTATTCTTGTCCTAGTCAATTGTCAAGTCACGTGTTCAAGAACAAAACAAGTGATAGACATAAACTTTCATAGATTACAACGAAGTATATTGTTTTTGGAACAGCTTAGCAAGTTACCTTTGCAACATAAACTTAACGTTTGGCATTGCCTTACAACAACAATAACAACCCATGTCGTGATCTCATTATATAAGGTGGGCCACATAAATCCTTTTCTTTTATATAGTTGTTATATTTATAATCAAATCTTTACATAAATTTAAATTGTTTATCACAATTTCTATTCAAATAGTTTTAAGCTTTCTTCAACTTCTTTTAATTACTTTTACACTAACTAATTCTCCTCTCTTAATTGATGTGCCCTTAGCCTTTTAAGGATGTGACCAAATCATTTAAGTCAATTTTCTCTTATCGTCAACTAATGTAAATCCTGCTTTACTTCAAATAAAATTATTTTTTAACTTTTTAAGCATTCTTATGTCTGCAAGACTAACTTTTCCCTAATGTTTGGCATTACTCTGTTCTATTGAAAAAGATACAATCAGATGTATAAATTCGGTAGTGAGATGAATTTATTTCAGTCCAATAATTAAGGATGCAATTCAATATGATTTATAATATTTGCCATCAAATGATAAAAATCATATTTGTGGTCAGAAGGAAATTTTATTTCCTCATGTTTTCCAGAAATTTTTTAAAATCATATTTGTGGCACTAATTGTATAGCAACAGCTAAGCACATATTCTTCTGAAATATAGTTTACATATATGGGTATTTTTCATTGATTTTCCGTTAAAAGTTAGTTATCCGAAAATTTAGGCTGTTGTGTTTCAAAGTATCACAAAATAGCATTAACCTATTAGTTAAGCGAAAGTTTAGTTGATTGCATTATTTCTAATAGAATTGCGGGAATTACACATTAACCTGTTAATTTCTAAAAAAAATTGTTAGAATGAAATATTTCAGTCATTTTATTTTAGTCTAAATAATATTACTGATTATTATAATGTTTATAATTAGTATTCTTTTGGCAAAGATCACATACAAAGCATATATCCATGACTACTGTCTGGTGCAACAAAAAAAGATGGTGTTGATCTATGACCCATCAATAAGCACACACTTACGGAGTGAATGCATTCTGAGCAAGATAGTCTTCTCTCAAGAGCTTAGCAGTCTCTAAAATAATTTTGTCAGTTTCAGCTAGAGCATCTTTACCAACAAGCTGGACAACAGAGATGTACAAAGAATCAACGATACAACAAAAAAGGAATTATCTTCTTAACTGAACAGGACAAAATATTCAAGCATTAAAAATATAATAACAAAAAAGATACAAAATTCAGACAAAATGTCAGCAAATATTTTAATCAGCTCATGTGATGATGCACAGAACCTTTTGGAACATCCTAACACGTAAAAGACTAATAGAAATATAACAAATCCATTGTTGTATATTCAAATTGAACTCTCAAAACTTTTCAAGCAGAGTTTTGCGAAATCAAATAAAAGAAAATATTTATGTTCTCAATTCCATTTATTTGCTTAATGCTTGGTGTGATGTCAACTTGCATAAAATAAGAACGGTCCATCACTTGACTAGAATTTATACAAACTGCTAGAATAGACACAAATAATAATGTGTACAAATGATTAACAATTTCCAAGCATGGTCTAGAAACTGGTACGATAAAAACGTTGAAATGGAAGGACAATTAAATCCAGGTGATGATTAGTCTAGTTATTGAATCGTGAATGATCTTTAGACAATAGCAAAAACTAGTAGAAAAATATACCTGGACAATCTCGTTCAAGTCATCCTCTCTCTGCAACACCTCACGAGCCTTTGTTCTGATATCAATAAAATCAGAATCGAATTTATCATAGAAAGATTCTAAAGCCTGCAATGAACGTGAAGGAGGTTAGGAAAGGTAAGATATCCATCTTATCCATATAAGCCATCAGGTTTCAGATGCACATTTAGCTATGTTACCAATATAATAGGCATTTGTACATAATATTTACAGACAAAAACATTTACTAATTTACTAGATACAGCAACATACCTTTGAGTATTTTGAGTATGATATAAGCCAATTTACAGAAGGGAAATGCTTTCTCTGAGCAAGCTTCTTATCAAGACCCCAAAAGACCTGCAGAACCGAAAAATAATAGATATCCAAAACATTCAAAAAATTGGCATGAACAAAAATCCAGAGATGTGTTAAGGATGATGAAGTTCATAATTTTTACCTGGACAATACCTAGGGTAGCCGATGTTACAGGGTCAGAGAAATCTCCTCCAGGAGGAGAAACAGCACCAACAATTGTTACACTACCATTGCGGCCTGGACTTCCAAGACATTTGACTTTACCAGCACGTTCATAAAAGGAAGCTAGACGTGCTGCCAAATATGCCGGATATCCACTATCAGCAGGCATTTCAGCCTGACAAACACATTTTCATTAGAAAAACTAACTGAAAAAATGGCAAAGGATATAAGTTTGAAAAGGTGCCTTTGCAGGTGTGAGAGAAATGGAGTCAATTACCAATCTTCCTGATATCTCACGAAGAGCTTCTGCCCAGCGAGAGGTTGAGTCAGCCATCATGCTCACATTGTAGCCCATGTCTCGGAAGTATTCAGCAATTGTGATACCTGTGTATAATTTTATTGCAACTTTACAAGAGTATTCTATCCATCAAATGTAAAGGGAAGCTTCAAAACAGTGACTGTAGTTCAAGAAAATTTGCACAACTTGACATGAGCATTCCATCCATTGAACAAAATTAGTATTCAAAACACAGCATAAGTCACATAAGCAAATTTGAAAAGACTTGAAACCAAGTAATAGCAGAAATAAAATGATGTAAAATATCTCAACACCTTCCCCCCAAGAAAAAAAGAATGTAAAAGGAATTTAAGGAAGCTTCAAAACAGCATCTCCATTCTTCCAGAAAATTCACAATGAAAACAGAACTCACTGTTCAATAAAATAACTCAAATTGTACTCACCCGTATGCAAATTTGAAATTCCAAACCAGTACACATTTTCAAACCATAATAAAAAAAATCAAAAAAGCATACCAGTGTATATGGAGGCCTCTCGAGCAGCCACAGGCATGTTAGATGTATTTGCCACTAGAGTAGTACGCTTCATGACAGATTCTTCACGGCCATCAGGCAATGTCATAGTCAATTGTGGGAAATCCATGAGCACCTACAACATTGAGAAGTGTGATAAAACTATGACAAATGTTGCTGAATCCACTAGAAGAAAAGTTACTGATAAAGGTGACATACTTCTGCCATTTCATTTCCTCTTTCACCACATCCAACATATACCACAGTGTCAGAATTGGAATACTGATCAGGAAAAATAATGTCAGTTAAAAACTTGCCAAATTGGATAGTAACAAAAAAAACAGAGTTGATGGAATATATGGAAAAATTACCTTAGAAAGAGCCTGGCTAATAACAGTCTTTCCACAGCCAAAAGCACCAGGAATAGCACAAGTACCCCCAAGAACCGAAGGAAAGAGTGCATCAAGGACACGCTGTAATCAATGCAATCATAAAATAAATTATTATAAACAACTCTCAGAGAGATGTGTAAATGATTAAAACATAAACCCAGCAAAGTGTTCTCTCGTTCATTTTAACTAAGCATTGCTTGTACTTACTTGTCCTGTCAACAATGGAGTGTCTGCTGCAACTTTTGCAGCAACGGGTCTTGGTGTACGCACAGGCCACATCTGTACAATAGAAACGTGAAAAGTCAGAAAGGGCCAACCTTCAAGTTTCAAGATTTAAGTACCAAACAAGTCAGAAACCTGAAGCATGGTAAATGTCTTTTTGACACCTTGAAATTCCAATTCAAGAACAGTGTCCTGCAAATTATTAGAAAGGATTTTCAAAGCATGTAAATAAGCATATATTTCAGCAGAAATGAAAAGAAAATAGGTAAAATTAAAACCTTCAAGCTATATTGACCAGCTGGAGCAATATAAGTGACTCTTCCCATTGAACCAGGAGGAAGTGCAACATGGTGCTGCATCAGTGTGTTTTCAAATACAGTCTGCAATGGATGGAGATCAATATCACTTATACATTATAATAAGAAATAATGCCACTTCATTTCAGTAGAGCAATAAAATCTTTGAAAGGTGAATATGATATACAACTTACAGCATATAAATCTCCACCTGTCAAATTATCCCCTACACCTAAACCAGAAAAGAAAACAAATGTAAATTTTCCTGAAACAAACTGAAAAGGTATTGAAGATCATTATCCATCCTAAAATAGTATGTAAGTTGAAACATGTATAGTTAGATTACTTATTTTCTTGGGCTCAAAGTCCCAAAGTGCATCTTTATCCAAGGGAGGGACAGATACACCACGGGGGATGTATACATCACCAGACCGAAGAGCAATGGTTTTCAAAGGTCTCTGCATTGAAAATTAAAGTATAAATAAGTTAATGTGGCTGTCATGCAGATACCACTGCCAATGCTGCTCAAATGCAAGAATCTTTGATTTGTTTCGTGTTAAAGAGCACAAGATTATCAGGAGTAAAAACTACTGGCAAAAAGGTTATACAGCTGACGGAACTTATGATACGTATTTTACATACAAACCTGAATACCGTCAAATATGTTTCCCAAGATACCAGGTCCAAGTTCCACTGAGAGTGGCTGCCAAAGAAAAGTTACATCTTTTAAAGTGAGGCAGAAACTAACAGCCCTGCATTCAGAAAGAAAAAGGAATTGAAGATTGATTTAATCTACCTTGTGAGTCCGAAGGACAGGATCATTGACCATCAGACCACCTGTCTCTTCATAAACTGAACGGAAAAAGCAGAATATCTCCGATGAAAGAACTTTATCCAAGAGTAAGAAATAACAAAATCTAAAGGAACAGTGCAGGCATACCCTGGATGGTAGCAGAATCTCCCTCGAGCCGGATAATTTCCCCAATAAGATTGTCGTGACCAACACGAACCAACTCATACATGGCAGCACCCCCCATCCCATCGGCCACCACGACTGGCCCTGACACCTGCAAAAAAAAACAAATCAATAAGCAAAATCCCACATATCAATTCCCCTCTCCAAATCTGAATTCACGCTTCAAAATAAATAGATCATTTCACGCAATGAAATATTTCACGATAGAAGCCGATTTACTTCTGAAAATAAACAAATCCTTCCATGCACTATTCGCCTATGCATCGAACTCTCGCCGGTAGTCATAGCAATTACCATGTCTTGTAAAATCAACAAGTTTGTACATAAACCAATCAAAAGTCAACATCCAAAAACCCCAGATTTATGGTAAAAAGTCAAAACTAATCAGTAGATTGCATCGAAAACCAAGATTCCTCTGCAATGGTGGAAAAAGAAAGGAACTTTCTGCTCACTGAGCTAAATCAAGAACTACGGAAAACCTTCAACTGCATATTCTCATCACTCACCCTTTGCACATACAGATGTAGAAAGAAAGAAAGAAAAAAAAAAAGCAGAAAAAGCAAAACCAATTCTGATTGAAATTCGATGGAAGAAACGAGAGAAAAGAGAGACCGGAGTGGAGAAGTTCACCTTTCGAACGTATCCGTACTCGCTCTCCTTCTCGAAATCCTCGAAGGTGGTCATCCGATCTCCATACACCGAAGGCATTGTTGCGGCGGGCTAAGATCGAAGTGCGATGACGGATGCTGTGCTGCAGAGATCTCACGATGGAGGTAAAGCTAGGAAAACCGTACGAGATCTAGGATACTTTTGTAGGGCTCGATCGGATGGAGGAGGACGAGATTCGGACGCGAAGCTCTCCAAAAACGACGATCTCTGAGAGAGAGGAAGAGAGAGAGAGAGAATAAGAGGATTGATCACTGGTTCATATAACAGCAGCGTAGGTGGCAATATTGTATTTTAGTACCCCCATTTCGAATTGGTCCTTATATTGTTTACATATTCTGGTTCACATAACGGCAGCGCAGGTGGCAATATTGTATTTTAGTACCCCAATTTCGAATTGGTCCTTATTTTTTTCACTTATTCTTCTGTTGCAGCTTGATTTTTGTCCGTATCAGGAATGCGCCCACGTGAACACGACGACAGGGTCGGCGTGCGACCATGGGTCATGCATCGCTCATCCCCTTCATCATGTTGTACATCTGTCCTGTCATTTATTTTTTACGAAAATAAAACATTCATTGCAAATAAACCTATAGAGGTGGTCAGGCGATTGCAGGCCAGGCCGGCCCGACCCATAACGGGTTAGTTTCGCCTGACTCTCGTAATAGATCGATCTAGAAGTGTCAATTAGGCTGAGTTATTATAGGTTCGTTTGATCTGATTTATAGTAGGCTGTTCTAGTTTAGTCTAATTTTTTAAATCTAATCAGGTTAGACTACAATAAATTAGAAATTAACCTGCAAGTTAGGCTAGTTTGTAAGTTGATTCAGGTTGGACCAAGTTGACTTGTAGTTTGACTGGGCCTAGGTTGGCCTATGTGCCAATACAGGTTAGGTTGAAAATAATAAAAAATAAAAAATAAAAAATAAAATATGATATATCTCTATATACATTAATAAATATAAACATAAAAGTTAATGTATACAAAATTAATAAATGTTAAAGTAAAAGTTATTAAAAAATTAATAAATATAATACAAATTTGTTTAAATATAGAACTTGATGTAATAGTTGAAAATGTAGAAAAAAATTTAAATAACGTTTGATATGTATGTTACAAAATACATAAAAAATTAAATAAGGAATTTATCATAACAAATAGGAAAAAATTAAATAATTTTAATCATAGCTATTTAATAAGAGATAATCCTAATTTTCTAGATTTTGATGTAATAAATTGAAGGAAAACACAAAAATGCACATTTCTTATTTTATCATTAATATAATTTTGATGTAATAAATGTTTAAATATAATTATGTATATTGTATATTAAATATAAAAATATTTGATGTAATTACAAAAATAATGTAATTTTAATTTAAATTCAAAAATAAAATAATTATTTTAACTTTATGACTTGTGTTTGAATGTGTTGATGGATGATGAATTATGAATAGTCTGTCGATGATATCTTGATATTGATGTTAATGTGATGAATAATGATTTATGAATAATGACTTATGTTGATGTTCATGTATTTATAAATAAAATAATGTGTTTGAATGATGAATTGATAATCAAAAACATTGTAAATTTTTTTTATTTAAAATCAAAAAAATAAATATAAAAAATCAAAAACTTCAATTGGATTGAAGTTAAGATTTGGTCAAATTGAATGAAAAAATACAAGAAAAAAAAAACTTGTCTTTTGCTGGTTGGATTGAAGTTGAGCTTTGGTCTAATTGAAGACAAAAATAAAAAACTTCAGTCGTACTAAAGAATGAGCTTCAATCTAATCGAAGGAAAAAATAAAAAAACAAAAACTTTAGTTAGTTAAACCAAAGAAATAAATAAAAGAAAAAAAATTGATGGGGCCAAAGTCCAAGCTTCAATCTAATCGAAAAAGAATAAAAAATAAAAAACTTCGATCAAACTGAAGTTTGAGCTTCGATCTAATCGAAAAAAACTAAAAAACTTCGGTTAGATTGAAATCTAAGCTTCGATTTGATCGAAGGAAAAAATAAAAAACTTTAGTTAGTTAGATCAAAAAAAAAAAAAAATTCTATTAGTCAGATTGAAGTTGGTCTAACGGTTTGATTAAAGAAAAAAAAATTCTACTTCGGTTAGGTCAGGCTGGGTTATCCTGAAAACATTTTAGGCTAGATTGGGTTGTCAAAATAAAAATAAAAAATTTTTAGCCTAGCCTAGCCCAACCCGTAGCCCACACAAGCTACCACTTTTTAGGTCGACCCAACCCATTGACACCTCTAGATTGGTCTAGTGTGATCTAATTTTTTAAATAGATCAGGTTAGACTATAATATATTAAAAAATTAGCTTAGAGGTTAGGTTAGGTTAGGTTGGCTCATAAGTCGATTTGGATCAGGTTCAAGTTGGCTTGTAGGCTTAGCTTGTAATTTTTAAAAATTTTAACATTCATTTTTATGAATGTTAAAAATGTTTATTTTTATGAATGTTAAAAATGTTTATTTTTATGAATGTTATTTTAACGTTAAAATAATATTCGTAAAAAATAAATGTTGAAATCAACAAGAAAAAAAAGAAGAGAAGGGATGAAAGGGAGAGAAGAATGATGATGGAAAAATTTATAAATAGAGAAGAATGTTAGAGTTTTTTTCACAATTTATACTTATTCAATCTTTTCTCTTTCTTACATAAAATACAAAGTTTATCTTTTAGGTTTTAACTTTCTTCAACTCTTAAGTTAAATTCTTTTTAAGAATGGCACATAACTTCAAACAACTTCATCTTCAATAGCATTGTCGATGTTGACAACGATTTTAAGTAGGAACAACAATACTCTTAAGCTCAAACTATAGAAGGTGGAGTATCAACTTCAACTACTACTGCTAAATCAAGAATAATATTAAATTTATGGTCGAAGTTTACAATAAAGATAAAAGAACTGGAAGATAATACTATAATGAAGAGGGTTTATTACAGCATTTGCAATGCAGACTTCTCATGCAAAGTTTTAGGCAGTATAATTCATTTATCTAGACATGTAGGTAGTTGTTCATCTAAAAATCTTGAAAAAAATAAAATGATTCAAACACAAATTAATTTTAACACTAAAGGTAATATAACACAATGATATTATGATCCTAGTAATGCTAGAGAATTACATATTATATTTATTGCTGTTTAAAATTTACCTATTAATTTTGGTAATAGTCAACATTTTCAAGAATATATTTCACAAGCTTATTGTCCATAATTTAAAAAAGTTTCTAGAAATACAACTAGGCAATATATTATTGAACTTTATAATAAACTTAGAATGGAATTAGTTAATATAATAGGTTCTATTAACACATCTATAGTATTTACATCTAATATTTGGGAAGGTAGACTAAAGTAGAATATATTGCTGGTACTGTACATTTTATTTATGATAATTGGGTTTTACAAAAAAGATTAATAGGATTTAGAAGAATAAATTATCCACATAATGTTCAAAATATTTTTTCTACTATTATAGAAATTTTTGAATTTTATGAAATTAAAGAAAAAGTAGGTAGTATTACATTTGATAATGCATCTAGTAATAATGCAACTATCTCTATATTTAAAAGTAAATTAACTCCACCAAATGGTTTTGATTTATTTCACCAAAGATGTATATGTCATATAATTAATCTTATAGTTCAAGTAGGTGTTGAAGAATTAAAACTTTTTCTAGAAAATATTATAACTACATTAAGTTACATTTTATCTAATGATAGATGATAACAAGAATTTAATCATGTATGTGATTTATTTGAATTACCACATAAAACATTTACAATAAAACAAATACAAAATAAGCTCTATTTTTTACAATCATTGTCATCATCATCAATAATTGATTATAGTATATTTGATGATGAACATAGTAATTTTAACGTAACAAATAAAAAAGAATTAAATAATTTTAATTATAGCTATTCAATAAGAGATAATTCTGATTTTCTAGATTTTGATGTAATAAATTAGTAGAAAATACAAAAACGCATATGTAGGATCGAATGGCTACATAAGAGGGGGTTGAATTGTGTTTTTTAACATTCTCAATTATAATTGAAACTTTAAAGTTAAAAACAAGTTGAGATACTGTTTTAATCAAATCATTTTATTTAAGGTTTCAATTACAATATACAATTCAATTCTCCTTAGAAATTGTAGATGCAATTATATAACGATATCATGTTTCATCTAATCAATTTCATAACTACAAATAGAGAAAACTAATTTGCAAAATTTTAAACATTTCTCCTTATTTGAGATTTTTCTTCTTCTTCTTTTGCAAATCTTTAGTGACTAATATCTAACTTTCTCTACTTCACTGAATTTGATTTCTGTTGATTTTTTAATTCTTTAGTGACATATATCTAACTTTCTCTTCTTTACCGAATTTTCTTCTATCTAAGATCTTTTCTCTAGAGAGGTGTTTTGATGCTTGAAAATATATTTCATTTGGTGTGCAAGGATGATTGATCAATAAGAATTCTATGCCTTTTATATTGTATCTCTATTTCATGCATATCTTCCACATTTAACCATAATCTATTTTTCTACTCTTCACGTCTTTTCTTTTTCCTTCATCAAAATACACACATTTTGATCCACATTTTCCTCTCGAAATTTCTTTAATTATCAATCCTAGATCTTTGAAAAATTTCTTACAAAATAAACTTTCTTGTCCAAAATTTTTCATAAGTGTAATAACAAGTTGTTATGTTAATGTTAACTAAATGAGTAAAATAAGTAGATTTATAACTTAACGTATCTAACTTAACGAGTTCATCATGTGCCAATTCACGTGACAAGTACTGTAGATAACTCAACGAACTAAGTCTATGGTGTTACGGTAACTCAACGAACCAGCTTGACTTACCTTTTGAAAGTTAGATGCTAACTCACCGAAAAGTGTTTAAGTATCGGATAGTTAAATTTTCAAAGTATCTAAAATACCTTTTTACCATAAAAACTAGTGAGACACGTGTTGTGACCTGGAAATATGACTTAAGTTATCTTTCGGAAGGTTAGATGCTAACTATCCGAAAAGTGTTTAAGTGTTAGATAGTTACGAATGTAAGTTTTTGAAAAAACCCTTTGATAACTTAACTGTCCAGTAATAAATAAATGTTTTAAACAACAAAGTATTTACCACGTGCAAGAATAATAACTTTAAGTATATAACACTAACCTAATATATTGCCTTAGTGTTTAATATAGCAACTTAACGCGTGTAGTTATGTTAACTTAACAAGTTAAACATGTATAACTCACGTGATATAATACAATATTCATAAACTTTAATTTCACCATGTGCATAATATTAACTTAACGAATTTGTCTCTTCACTTTAACGTTTTGTTCACTAACTCAATGAGTTCTCACGTGACTTATTTTAACCTTTAAGCCTATAACTTAACGAGTTTTCATGTGACCTTTTTACAAATAAAATACTAACTCAACGAGTTGTCTTAACGTACATTATACATGATATAGAAAATATAACTTTAAAACATATCATGCTTTACAATAAAAACACATATTAACTTAACGTTTAGTTAAATGAAAAGTTAATATAACTTAACAACTAGTTATTTAACTTAGCATAATTTTAGATCCATTACAAACAAGTATTTATATTAGTAAACTTTTTTTGTATTAATTGATGTTTTTAATTTACTTTCACAAACAATAGTAATTGAGTAAATATGATTACATTCGTTTAGCACACATCATCAAAACAAAATACTCAACAACATATTTCTTATTTTATCATTAATAGCTAGAGATTTATTAACAATTCTAACTTCTTCTATAGCATGTGAATAGACATTTAGTATTAGTAGTAGTATATTAGATGATAAAAGAGTAATATTAAAATATGATATTTTAGAAGCATTAATGTATGTTAAAGATTAAGAGATTGCTCGTATTTGTGGATAGCAATAGAAAGATGACTTCATTAATGAATTTGCAAATTTAAATATTTAAATATAATTATGTATACTAAATGTAAAAATATAGATGTAATTACAAACAATAAAATAGATCATTGTAAGTGAATGTTTAAAGCATATGACAAGTAAGACGAGATTTCTTAAATCTATTAAAGCAATAAATTTAGGATCTGTTAAATTCGGTAATAATAAAAAATGTAAAACTATTGTTGTAGGAAATATTGCATCTGAAAATGGTAGAATTGAAAATGTTTTATATGTAAATGATTTAAAACAAAATTTGTTAAGTGTAAGACAATTTTGTGATAAATGATATAATGTATTATTTACTACTGAAAGATGTCTTATTACCGATCAAGTTTCAAATAAAATTAAATTTACTGGTTTTAAGAATAATTTTATATATACATTAGATTTCCCATGTGAAAATTCTATAAACAATTTCTATCTTGTGGCATTAAGTGAGGATGACTAATTATGGCATAAAAGACTTAGACATGTTAATATGAAAACACTTAGAAAACTATCCAAACATGATTTGGTTAGAGGTGTATTTAAGCTCAAGTTCAAGAAAGACAAAATTTGCTAGTTGGAGGTATGTGCGTGTGGAGACTATCTAAGTGCAACCAAGAGGCAGAAATACAGGTTAGAAGGACTTGAACTGGGTTTGTAGAGTTATGAGATAACTCTACGAACCTCCTCGTAGAGTTATAAGGTAACTCTATAGACCTCCTTGTAGAGTTATAAGGTAACTCAACGGACCTAGATGCTACAGTACCTCGTGGAGTTATGGGATAACTCAACGGACTTCCTCATGGAGTTATGGGTTAACTCCCCATAATGTTAACCCATAACTCCAAGAACCTTCACCCAAGTTTCTAAGTTATGTGGAGGTAGTTTTCTTAGTATTTGATCAACGACTGAGATGTAATATGATTGTAACTAGCTTTAGGGCATTATATAAGACCATGAATGTATTAGTGAAAAAAAATAGGTTTTTGTGTATTGTCTATAATGAAGAAGAGAAGAAGCAGTTTCCTTGTGCTCGTGGACGTAGGCTAGGTCGAACCATGTAAAATCTCTTTGTTTGCTATGTGTTTGATCTTCTTCTTCCTCTCATCCTTGCTTCTCAATCCAACCTTTCTATTACGAGAGTGAGTGTGAGAGTGGACGACACACCAAAAAGGTGAAGGTGTGTTGAGTTGTTCTCTGTTTACCATAAAGGAAGTTCCCATCAACTGGTATTAGAGTGGAGGTTGTGTCTTAAAGTGCAAGGTGCAGTAGTTATTGAAAAAGTAGGAGCCATGGTTGAAGACAACAATGTAAAGATTGGTAGGTTCGATGGCAAGGATTTTGGCTTTTGGAAAATGTAGATAGAATACTATTTGTACCACAAGAAACTGCACGAACCATTGTTGGGATAGATACTAGAGAACATGGATCAAGCTGTGCGGGAACTCTTGGATCGTCAAGCCCTAGGAGTGATCAGATTAACCTTGGCCAGAAATGTTGCATTCAACATTATCAATGAGAAGACTACCGCTGGACTTATGAAGGCATTGACAAACATGTATAAGAAGCCTTCAACATCAAACAAGGTATTTTTGATGAAGAGGTTGTTTAACCTTAAGAAGTTAGAAGGTACGTCTATGGCTGATCATATAAATGAGTTTAATACTATTTTGACTTAGTTAAGTTCCATAGAAATAAATTTCGATGATGAAATAAAAGCACTAATTTTGTTATCTTCATTATTGGAAAGTTGGGCTGGAGTTGTTACCAATGTCAGTAACTCTCTTGGACAAGAGAAGCTAAAGTTGAACAACATTAGGGATTTAATCCTTAGTGAGGACATGAGGAGAAGAAGTAACTCATATATAGAGTCATCTGGTATTGCCTTAAATGCAAAGGTTAGAGGTAGAAGTCAGCAAAGAGGTGGAGGTAGGAAGAATAGCTCCAAATCCAGTGGGAGGAGTACGCTTAGGCAAAAGGTCACCTGTTGGGATTGTGGTAAGAAAGGACACTTTGAGAGGGAGTGTAGAGCTCCCAAGAAAATGGATCAAGGAGGAAACAAGGATAGAGAATCTACAAACTCAATCAGAGATGACATTATCAATGCTTTTGTTTGTTGTACTAAAAGCTCATTGATTCATGGATTGTGGACTCAGGTGCCTCCTTTCACTCCATGTATATGAAGGAGTTATTGCTCAACTACAAGACGATAGACAATAGGAGAGTCTATATGGCTAATGGGAGAAGTATAGCTATTGTGGGGATGGGTGATGTCCACATCAAGACACACAACAATAGTGTATGGAAGCTGGAGAATGTGAGGTACATTCCTGATTTGGCTAAGAATTTAATTTCTCCTAGTCAATTAGATGATGCAAGTTACTACACTAATTTTGGGGGTGGACAATGGAAGGTAACCAAGGGTGCTATGGTAATTGCCAAGGGCAAGAAGATAAGCACATTGTAGTATACTCCAAAGGAGTATAATTTGGCTACAATGGCCAATGCAGTAGAGAGCGCCTTATTGTGGCACAAGAGGCTAGGCCACATGAGTGAACGAGGACTGAAGATGATGGTGTCAAAGGAAAGAATTCCAAACCTTAAATCAGTCCAGTTGGAATTCTGTGAAGACTATGTCATGGGGAAGCAAAAGAGAGTGAGCTTCTCTAAAACAGTAAGGACCATCAAATCGAAGATGTTGGAATTAGTGCACACTGATGTTTGGGGACCAGCACTAGTTAGATCCTTAGGTGGCTCACAATATTATGTCACCTTCATTGATGATCGCATCAGGAAAGTCTAGGTGTACTTCTTGAAGAACAAGTTTGATGTGTTTGCAGTCTCCAAGAAGTGGAGGGCTGAAGTTGAAAATCAGAGAGTTAAAGGTGAAATGCTTGAAGTTAAACAATGGAGGTGAATATTGTAGCAATGACTTCAAGAAGTTTTGTGAAGATCAGGGCATCAAACATATCAAAACAGTCCCAAAAAATCCTCAATAAAATGGTATGGCAGAGAGGATGAACAGGACGTTGAATGAGCGAGATAGGAGCATGAGACTACATGTTGCCTTCCCCAAAGAGTTTTGGGTAGATGTAGTGAGTATAGCCGCTTACCTGATCAACAAAGGACCTTCTGTTCCAATAAATTTTAAAATTCCAAAGGAGGAATGGATAGGGAAGAAGGTGAACCTCAACTATTTGAAGGTGTTTGGATGTGTAGCCTATGTACACATCAGAAGTGATGCAAGGGACAAGTTAGATCCGAAAACAATGAAATGCTATTTCATCGGTTATGGCGGTGATCAGTTTGGTTATCATTTTTGGGATGACCAAAATCGAAAAATTCTAAGAGACAAGGATGTAGTCTTCAATGAGTCTGTCTTGTATAAACATAAGACAATTATTGATCAAGAGGACAACAATGACTTGCCTCAATGGAGTGAGGAGGTTGAGTTGGAGAATAGCTTTGATAGTGATAGTGAAAAGGAAATAGAAATTCCTCAAGCTGAAGTTGAAGAACATCTAGAAGAAGTTGAAGAAGTCCCTACATAGTAATTGAGGAGATCTACAAGGATTTCAAGACCTCCTTAATGTTTCACACCATCTTTCCACTACTTGCTGCTAATGGAGGATGGAGAGCCTGAAGATTACCAGGAGACAATTCAGGTTGAAGACTCTAATGAGTGGGAGTCTGCAATGCTAGAAGAGATGAATTCCTTGAGAAGGAATAGAACTTGGTCCCTAACCAAGTTACCAAAGGAGAAAAAGGCTCTACATAACAAGTGGGTGTATAGAGTCAAGCAAGAAGCAAATGGTTTCAGGAGGTATAAGGCTAGATTGGTTGTCAAATGCTTTTTAACAGAAAGAAGGAATCTACTACATTGAGATTTTCTCCCTAGTAATCAAGATGACGACAATTAGGGCAATTCTCAGCATGGTGGCTATAGAAGATCTATTTCTAGAATAGATGGATGTTAAGACAACATTCTTGCATGGCGACTTGGAAGAAGACATCTACATGGAATAGCTAAGAGGATTCAAGATTCATGGGAAAAAGAATCTGGTCTGCAAGCTACATAAGAGCCTCTATAGACTAAAGTAAGCCCCTAGACAATGGTACAAAAAGTTTGTTGATTTCATGTGTACCAATGGCTTCAAGGGTTGCAACATGGATGCTTGTATTAGAATCCTTGTATTTTGATAATGCAAAAATCTATGTAAGGAAACAAATTGTATTTCACAAGTGTCACAAGTCAATTCAACAAACTGAAGATCAGATGGTAGAAAAACAAATACAGATAGTTCAAAAATTGCTGCAAGAGAAAAACAAGATTTTTGGAAGGTTATCAGGCTTAAGTATTTGGAAGAAATGGATATTCGATGAGTTACAGTTTAAAGTATTCGAAGAGTCATTTTACAAGTAGCAGAAACACCTTCGAATAGTTAGAAGGATAACTATCCAAAAATAAAAGACATTCGGAAAGTTAGTAAGATGATTGTTTGGAAAATAGGAGAGTTAAGGAGCTAACTATCCGAAAGTCCAAGGAAATCAGAAAGTTAGGAGATTTAACCAACTGAGAACTTAAGTCATTCAATTTCACACGTGTAGAAATCCAAACGGAAGCATTCAGAAGCTTAAAAGGTTCTCAGAAAGTTAGGAAAGCTAACTATCCAAAAAATAGGAAGTTTCAGAAAGTTATAGACTGAACTATTCGAAACTTAAGTCAATCAAATATGTACGTGCAGAAATAAGAAAATAGCAGTCAAAAGCTTATAGGGAAATTCGAAAGGTTATTATAGCTAACTATCCAAAAGTTAAAATACTTCGATGAGTTAACAACTACAACTAACCAAAAGTTAAGTTACTCAAATACACACGTGCAGAATTCAGAAACTTAGTCGGAAGCTTGAAAAGGAAGTTTCAACAAGTTAGGAAAGCTAACTATTCGAAAGTTAAATATGTTTCAGTAAGTTACAACTTCAACTATCCGAACTGAAGGAGATTTCACGTGTATAACTTAAATCTACATGTGACAAGATTTAAAGATAGTTTCTATTCATCAGAAGGTTATAAATGAATATCAGAAGATTACCACTACTAACTATCCTAAAGTTACAGGGAATCAAAACGTTATCTTGAAAAACCTTTCTAAACGGTAACTTACCATATTTGGACCTGCAAATTCAATAAAGTACAGTAGAATAAATCTATTGAAGAGAAAATATGATCGTTAGACTTACAAGTATAAATACAAATAAGATTATTCAATATTAGATAGAGCTAACAAGAGAGAGATTACATATACAATCACATATAGAGAGAAAATATATATTGCAAATCAACTACCACATATGATGAAAGTTTAATTCAAATTCAATACAATGGAGAACAAGTTGAAAGCTAAAAATATTGGAAGAAAATCAAAGCTCTCCAAGTGCTAAAAGTTTGATCCAATAAGGATCATTGGTTCGTGGCTTCAACTAGAAAGCTACATACTGTGTTGGTTTGAGTTTCAACCTAAAAACTTAAAGAGGTTAGTTTATTAAAGTTTATACTTGAAAACTTCTAAGTGTTGGTTAGAGCTATGACCTCAAAGTTCAAGGGATTGGTTATTGCTTCGACCTAAAAGCAAATATATGTAAGCGTTAAGATACTTAGTGAAATACAAGTGATCCTTGAGGGTGGACTAGCTTAGTTGGTGAACTACTTAAAAATTCCCTTGTATTTTTATTTATATTTTCGCTATGCATGATTTACTTACTTGTTTAATACTTGTGCATATTGATTATTCAATATCAGTTAGTTAAATTAGAAAAAGTTTAAAATACACATAGATCACCATTCACCCCCCCTCTAGTGAGTCATAAGGTCCTAACAATTGATATCAAAGTAGGTTGATCTTCTTATAGATTTAACCATCTGAGATCATGACATCTTTTTATAGAGAGAGTCAAAACATCCGTCGTCCTCCCCTATTTAATGGTATTAACTATAATTACTAGAAAAACAAGATGGAATGTTTCCTCAAGAACTTAGATGTGAGTCTTTTGAAAATAGTGGTTCTAGGAACATCTATTCTACCCAATTATGAGGATGATTGGATTAAGGAGGATGAGAGAATCATCCAAATGGATGCTCGAGGGTTGAACATTATTTATTATGCCTTATCTACTGAATAATACAATAAAGTTTCAGCTTGTAAATCTGCTCACGAGGCTTGGAACACTCTTTAAATAACCTTTGAAGGAACCAACCAAGTGAAAGACACAAAAATCAACATTTTACTTAGAAAGTTTGAATTATTTAAAATGCTTGATGATGAAACAATTACTGATATATTTTCTAAATTTACTGAGATTATTAATGGCTCAAGAGGTTTGGGAAATGAATTTTCTATCCGTGAATAGGTGTAGAAAATCCTTAAAAGTTTAACTATAGAATGAAAGCAAAAGTCCACATCAGTACAAGATTCTGAAAACCTTAACAAATACTTAGTAGAGGATTTAATGAGCAATTTGCTAGCCCATGAAGTTCAAATGAAGGAATGGAAAGATGAGAAAGGAAGTGCTAAAAAAAACAAAAATGAAGAAAGAGTTGACATTCCCATCAACTCAAGAACTTCAAGTTCAGATGAAGATGAAGTTGTGCTATTGGCTAAAAAATTCAAAAAATGGATAAAGAAAAAGAACAAAGCCAGCACATCAAAAAGCACTACTCTAGTGTGCTTTAAATGCAAAAAGTAGGGACATATACAACCTAACTATCCATTGCAACTAGAAGAAGAAAAAAAAATAAAGAAGAAGAAGAAGAGCTACAAAAAGAAAATGACATTGAAGGCTACTTGGGATGACAATAGTTCTTCTAGTAGCTCATCTAGTTTAGATGAAGAGATACCAATAAACAACATAAGAGATATGTTCCACTTCATCTCAAAGTGATTCTGATGTAGACAATGATAATTTAGATGTAAATATTCTTTTGTCTACTGTTGATAGTTTATATGTTAAATGCAAAAATTATAAAAAGGAAATTAAGCATTTAACTACATATTTAGAAGAAGCATATACTAAACTTGAAAAACTAATGTTGAAAATAGAAACTACAAGAATGATGAATTGATAAATGAAAATGAAAATCTGAAATATGAAATTACTGATCTGAAAAATACTATGCATGAGTTTACCAATAGACAAAATGGATTAAATAAAATCATTGGTTCACAAAGACATATTTCAAATAGATTTGGCCTAGGGTATGCTACTCCATAGGAAATACCCTACTGTGATGGTGTTATCCAATCTTATAGAGATGATACTACAGTGTTTGCCATCAAAAGAAAATCTAGATCAATGTGGCTGCCAAAGGGTAATAAGTTAAACGTTTTCAAGACTAACACTTATGGACCTAAGAAAGTATAGGTACCAAAATTTATTTCTATTTGAATTGCAAAATTATATTATTTAGAATGAGCAGTTGTTCTACAGCTTCAAATTAGTATTTAAAATTTACCAAAATCTGAAGATAAATTAGAAAAGACTGAACACTTAAAAATCAGTCATGACAACAATATTTGGTATCACTAAAGGCACCATTAATTGGTATTAAATGCTACATATGGATTGTGTGGCAAATGTGCCTAAAATCATGATATTCAAGGAGAGCAAAATTTATAACAATTAGAAACAAGCATACAGAAAAGAAAGCAGTAGTTAAACTACAGTCTCAAATTGTTTTTTACATATGAGTGAAAGAATCTCTTGAAGAGAGAATTTAAGAAGCTAAATAGTTGAAAATTAGAAGATCTGCATGAGCTAGGATGGATGAATACAAAAGCAAGGAAATCAAATCTATTAGAAAAAGAAAGGCAAAATCTGTAGTA
This sequence comes from Cymodocea nodosa, assembly GCA_036874045.1. Classification (NCBI taxonomy): domain Eukaryota; kingdom Viridiplantae; phylum Streptophyta; class Magnoliopsida; order Alismatales; family Cymodoceaceae; genus Cymodocea; species Cymodocea nodosa. The sequence continues at coordinate 17,591,479 of CM072339.1, read as the reverse complement.
GCTAGATTATAGTTTTCAAATTATCTTCTATAAAATTGAAAGAACCTCTTGAAATAAAGATTTAAGAAAAGATAAATGGTTAGGAATCAGAAGCTAAATGATTGAGAATCATTTATGATGTTTTTGAGATTAACAATTGGTACCTAATTTAGTTGGTATCATGAATAACATTTTGCAAAATAGGTGCAACAAATATATCTACAAGGAAAAGCATATAAGTAGGGAGATAACCTACTATTCTCTAAAATTCAGAATATTACTTTGGTTCAAAAAGAAAGTTTATAAAGAAGGCACACATATAGGGGGAGAACCTATAGTTTATTATTCAAAATTAGAAAACCTCCATATAGATAAAGGAAGAGCATGTGATAACAACTACAAATATTAACTACATAATTATAAATTGCTATATTAACAATTAGCATTTCATTGTTTTTAGTTTTTATAGATGATGCAGTAAATAAATGAGACAAAGGAAGAAATACCATAAACTAGGAGAGCAATTACTAACATCTCAAAAATTGATATATTAACAACTGGTATTAGACAAGGATTGAGACAATTAGGAAATTGATACTTCAATTGATGTTGTGTTCGAATAAAAAAGAAGAAAAATAGTACAACATCAGAGAAATAGATTGTAATTATGAAAATATCTCAACAATTGATATCAACACACAAACAGTTGATACTTGATGCAAATTGGTATTCGAAGAGATTGATGCAAAGTAAAGAATTGATTCTTTCAACATTTGATATCAGACAAAATTAAGGTAATTAGGAAATTGATATTACATCTTAACTAAAAGGGGAGAAATATGGTAGCAAAAGAAAATTCAAAGGGAAGAAAATTATGGAACTCCTTTTATCTAATGACAAAAAGGGGGAGAAGTATTGAAATACAGTATTGAAATTCCCAACACACAAACAAGGGGAGAAATTAACTCCATTATATTGTAGTCACTATAAATCTTTGTTTTACTTATGCTTTGTGTGATTCTCTGTATAGAAAAAAAAATCTAGGGAGTGAAATACATGTAATTAAATGTAAAGGATTTTGTCATTATCAAAAAGGGAGAGATTGTTAGAACCCTTGTATTTTGATAATGTAAAAATCTATATGAGAAAACAAATTGTATTTCACAAGTGTCACAAGTTAGTTCAGCAAACAAAAAATCAGATGGCAGATAAACAGATACAGATAGTTCAGAAATTGCTGTAAGAGAAAAATAAGATTTTTGGAAGGTTACCAAGCTTAAGTATCCAAAAGAAATGGATCTTTGGTGAGTTACAGTTTGAAGTATCCGAAGAGTCATTTTAAAAGCAGTAGAAACATCTTTAGACAGTTAGAAGGATAACTATCTAAAAATAAAAGGCCTTCAGAAAGTTAGTAAGATGGTTGTTTGGAAAATCAAAGAGTTAAGCAGCTAACTATCCAAAAGTCCAAGGAAATCGAAAAGTTAGGAGATTTAACTAGTCAAAAACTTAAGTCATTCAATTTCACACTTGCAAAAATCCAAACAGAAGCTTAAATGATTTTCGAAAGCTTAAAAGATTCTCAAAAAGTTAGGAAAGCTAATTATCTAAAAAATAGGAAGTTTCAGAAGGTTATAGATTGAACTATCTGAAACTTAAGTCAATCTAATATGCATGTGTAGAAATAAGAAAATAGCAATTGGAATCTTACAAGAAAATTTGGAAGGTTACTATAGCTAACTATCTGAAAGTTAAAACACTTCGGTGAGTTAATAGTTACAACTATTCGAAAGTTAAGTTACTCAAATACACACGTGTAGAATTCAGAAACTTAGTTAGAAGCATGAAAAGGATGTTTCAATAAGTTAGGAAAGTTAATTATCCGAAAGTTAAATATGTTTCGATAAGTTACAACTTCAACTATCCGAACTGAAGGAGATTTCACGTATGACTTAAATCCACACGTGACAAGACTTAAAGATAGTTTCTATTCATTGGAAGGTTATAAATGAATATCGGAAGGTTACCACTGCTAACTATTCGAAAGTTATAGGGAATCAGAAGGTTATCTTGAAAAACCTTCCTAAACGGTAATTTACCATATTTGGACCTACAAATTCAATAAAGTACAACAGAATAAATCTATTGAAGAGAAAATATGATCGTTGGACTTACAAGTATAAATATGAACAAGATCATTCAATATTAGATAGAACTAACAAGAGAGAGATTACATATACAATCACATACAAAGAGAAAATACAAATTGCAGATCAGCTACCACGTATGATGAAAGTTTAATTTAGATTCAATATAGTGGAGAACAAGTTGAAAGTTGGAAAATACTAGAAGAAAATCAAAGCTCTCCAAGTGCTAAAAGTCTGATCTAATAAGGATCATTGGTTCATAGCTTCAATTAAAAAGCTACATACTGTGTTGGTTTGAGTTTCAACCTAAAAACTCAAAGAGACTGGTTTACTGAAGTTTATACCTAAAAACTTCTAAGTGTTGGTTAAAGCTACGACTTGAAAGCTCAAGGGGTTGGTGTTAGGACCCTAGTATTTTGATAATGCAAAACCTATGTGAGGAAACATATTGTATTTCACAGTTAAGTCAGTGCAGCATTAGATCAGAAGGTAGATAGAACAAATTCCATGCAGATGAACAAATGAAGAAGTTTCCAAATAATACTACCTTAAAGTTATAGGAAAATCGGACAGTTATAGGTCTGAAGAAGTAAGTTTAAAGCAGCAGCAATACTATCGGATAGTTAGAAGAATAACTATCCGAAATTATAAAGCCTTCGGAGAGTTATTTAATCAGACAATTAAGGGGATTGAATGATCGGATAGTTAAGAAGTTAATTATCCGAAAGCTTAAAGGACTTTTCAGAGAGTTACAGGTATAACTATCCGAAAGTTAAGTTATTCAATAAATTACGTGCAGAAATATAGAACGGAAGCTTAAAAGACTTGTCGGAGAGTTAGATAACTATTCGAGTTTTTCGGTAAGTTACAGGCATAACTTTTCGAAACTTAAGTCATTTTATTACGCATGTGCAAAATGGAGAAGCCGGTAGTTGAAAGCTTAAAAGGGAAAATCGGAGAGTTAGAAAGATAACTATCCGAAATTTCAAGAGAGTTTCGGTGAGTTACAAGTTAACCATCCGAAACTTAAGTCACTGAATTTCCCACGTGTAGAATTCCAGAAAGAAATGCAAATAAGTTTTTGGAGAGTTAGAAAGATAACTATTTGAAATTTCAAAAGAGTTTCAGTGAGTTACAGGTTAACCATCTGAAACTTAAGTCATTGAATTTCCCACGTGCAGAATTCCAGAAAGAAGTGCAAATAAGTTTTCAGAGAGTTAGAAAGATAACTATCCGAAATCCTAAAGCGTTTCGGTGAGTTACAGGGATAACTTTCCGAAACTTAAGTCAGCTTTTATGCACGTGCTGAATTGAAGTAATCGGAAAGTTAATAGAGACAAACTATTCGACAAGTACATAACTGTTTGGTGAGTTACAGTTATAAGTATCCGATTGGATGATAGCTCACATTTAAATATTCTGGAATCCTACCTAGCAGTTAAGGTTAAGTGATCTTTCGGTGAGTTACAGATACTCTTCGGAGAGTTGCATAGCTAACTATCCGAAAGAACAGGAAAATCGGTAAGATATCTTGAAACGATTTTCTAAACGGTCAATTACTGTATTAGGACTTGAGGCTAATCAAGTACAGTAGAATACATCTGTTGGAAGAAAATATGATCATTGTACATATTAGGTATATATACAAGATATAGACAACGGATTTAGACAACTTTTTGCTCATATACATACAGAGATATAGTATTCATTGCAAATCAATTACTGATATAGAAGAAAGCTCAAATTCAGTTCAACAAAGAATCGATTGAAAGCTGGATTTACAATAAGATTCTTAAAGCTCTTCATGTGCTGAAAGTCTGATCCAAGAAGGATCATTTGGTTCGTGGCTTCAACCTAAAAGCTACATTCAATTGTTGGTTTAAGTTTCGACCTAAAAACTCAAGAGGTTGGTTTTCTGGAGTTTATACCTAAAAACTTATGAGTGTTGGTTTTCTAGAGTTTATACCTGAAAACTTCTGTGCGGTTGGTTCTTGCTTCGACTTGAAAGTAAGTGTATAAGTGTTGAGACACTTAGTGAAGCCCAAGTGACCCTTGGGGGTGGACTAGCCGAGTTGGTGAACCACCTAAAATTCTCATGTTTCTTCCTTTATTTCCGTTGTGCATGATATTTTTATCTGATTATTACTTGTGCAAACTGATTAATCAAATTAGTTAGTAAAGTGAAAAATAGGCTTAAATTCACACTATTCTTCATTCACCCCCCTCTAGTGAAGTCATTCGTTCCTAACAATTGGTATCAAAGTAGGTTGATCTCTTTTTATAAATTTAACTATCTAAGATCATGACATCTTTTCACAGAGAGGGTCAGAACATCCATCGTCCTCCCTTGTTTGATGGTATTAATTATAATTACTGGAAAAATAGGATGGAATGTTTCCTCAAAAGCTAAGATGTGAGTTTATGGAAAATGGTTGTTCTAGGAACACCTATTCCACCTAGTCATGAAGATGAATAGACTGAGGAGGATGAGAGAATCATCCAAATGGATGCTCGAGGGCTGAATATTATTTACTGTGTCTTATTTGCTGAACAATATAATAAAGTTTTAGCTTGTAAATCTGCTCACGAGGCTTGGAACACTCTTCAAATAACCTTTGAAGGAACCAGCCAAGTGAAATACACTATAATAAGCATTTTACTCAGAAAGCTTGAATTATTTAAAATGCTTGATGATGAAACTATCACTGATATGTTTTCAAGATTCACTGAGATTATTAATGGCTTAAGAGGTTTGGGAAAGGAATTTTTTGTCCATGAACAAGTACAGAAAATCCTTAGAAGCTTAACTACGAAATGGAAGCAAAAGTCCACATCAATATAAGATTCCAAAGACCTCAACAAATACTCAATAGAGGATCTAATGGGCAACCTACTAGCCCATGAAGTTCAAATGAAGGAATGGAAAGTTAAGGAAGGTAATGGTAAAAAGAAAACTGAAACAAAGAAAGAACTAGCCTTTCCATCAACACAGGAACTTCAAAACTCGGATGATGATGAAGTTGTGTTATTGGCTAGAAAATTCAAAAAATGGATGAAGAAAAAGAATCATGCTAGCACATCAAAAACCAATGCACCAATATGCTTTAAATGCAAGAAGCAGGGACATATACAACCTGATTGTCCACTGTAACAAGAAGAAGAAAAACAAATGAAGAAGAAGAAGAGGAGCTACAAAAAGAAAAAGGCATTGAAGGCTGCTTGGGATGACAGTAGTTCTTCTAGTAGCTCATCTAGTTCAGATGAAGAGGTACCAGTAAACGTGTGCTATACAGCACAAGAGGTATGTTCCACTTCATCTCAAAGTAATTCTAATGTAGACAATGATAATCTAGATGTAAATATTCTTTTGTCTACTATTGACAGTTTATACGTTAAATGCAAAAAGTATAAAAAGGAAATTAAGCATTTAACTGCATTTTTAAAAGAAGCACATACTAAACTTGAAAATCTGCATGTTGAAGATAGGAAATGCTATAATAATGAACTGATAAATGAAAATGAAAAATTGAAATCTGAAATCACTGATCTAAAAAATACTATACATAAATTTACCAATGGATAGAAAGGATTAGATCAAATCATTAGTTCTCAAATATACAGTTCTAATAAACTTGGCCTAAGGTATGCTACTCCACATGAAATACCCTACTGTGGTGGTGTTATCCGATCTTATAGAGATGGTACAATAGTGTTTGCCATCAAAAGAAGATCTGGTTCAATGTGGCTACCAAAAGGCAATAAACTAAATATTGTCAGGATTAACACTTATGGACCCAAGAAAGTATGGGTACTAAAATCTATTTTTGTTTAAATTGCAGGATTATATGGTTTAGGGGGAGTAGTTAATCTATAGCTCCAAACCAGTTATGACTGTAAAATTTTGGTATTACAAGAGGCACCATAAATTGGTAGAAAGTGCTCACTTAGACTAAGTGAAAATTGTGCCTAAAATCTTGATGCTTGTTTAGAATGAAAAAGTGCATATTATTAACGGTTAAATGATGGTTAATTGCATAATATTTAGCTTATCATATGAGAATTAACCCATTATGTTATAATTGCACTGTTATATGCTTTAATTGAAGAATCTGCTTAATTTTGGGGAATTAATGTTAATTTAGTACATTTATGAACTGTCGGTAAATTACAGGCTGTGAAATTCTTAAGTATCCGAAAATGCATCTAAGCATCGGATAGTTATACCTGTAACTCTCCGAAATGTTATTTTATGTTTAAACTGTTGTTGACACGTGTTGAGAGCTGGTAGATTTACTTACGTTATAATTCGTTAAGTTAATATAACTACACCCATTGAGTTACATGAAAATACACTAAGGCAACGCGTTAGGTTAGCGTTATAAACTTAAGTTGTTATTTTTGCACATGTTTTATAGTTAAATCAATGAAGGAAGTCTGTTGAGTTATCTGTAACTCCACGGACTATATATTTTCTAATATGCCACTGTAGCGGTTGTAGGAACAGATAGTTGGAAGGAAAAACCACGTTCGCACGTATCACGTAGGAATTCAATCGCATAGGGAGAAAGAAATCATCGTCGTTGATCTGAAAGAAGGAAATCCAATCGATCATTCAAGCAGAAGCAGTTACCACTGAAGAAATATAAAAGAAAAGAAGAAAAAAAGAAAGAGTGTGATCGATGGACGGCTAGTGTATATAGAGGAGGAGCACCGAGCTTTCTGTAGACAGTATCGACGATTCTCCGAAGTATCACACCAACCATCGTTATCACCACCATAATCACTAATCATTGGAGGTCTGTGAGGATACTTGCCTGATGTCGGGTCGATTCCGAGCCAAACACAGTGCTTGACAACCACTGTGAGGAGTGATCGCGTCGCGGGAAGGGAAGACATTTTCACCAAGCACCGACTCATATTTCAGGAGATCGTAAAGCTTTTAGCCTTGGCTTCGGGTTGAAGCCTGTATGCTGAAGAGGAGATCATCTTGCAATTCTGGACTCGTGATTCTATAGGGAGAGGAGACAGAATTGTAAGTGGTTCAATTTTCAGTGGTGTAATTGCATTGTAAATAGTGTCGGAAGTATTTACTGTCAAGTGAAATTACTTTACATTTCACCTTTCGCCCATTTCCATGTTCACATCAAAACAAAAATACCAAAAACAATTTATCTTTGTTTGTATGTTGTATTTGAGTATTGTATTGTTTGTGTTGTATCGTGATTAATGTTATTTGTATCAGTTTTATGATTGTTTTATGTTAGTTTTAATTTTACAGTTTACTGAAATTGGTTCGTACAAAACAACTTAAAGATTTTAATGGTTACTGTTTGAATCATCTGAATGTTAGTATTACATAATGATAAATCCAATGTTAACTAGCATTAAAAAGCTTAATTGCTGTTATTTACAATCTGTGGAATCGCCCAATGGTTGGTCGAATTCCTCTGTAAATAGCAGTATTATAATGAAGAGACAGGCTCGTGGAGTTAACTTAAGTCCATGAGGATAGTCCGTTGAGTTAGCCATAACTCAACGAACTTAGTCCGTTGAGTTAACTATAACTCAACGGAGTGCTTATTGAATATAAATTTGAATTGTTCACAATCAAACATTTCTTAAATTCGTCAGCAATTCCCTGTGGGATCGACCTGTACTTGCACACTGATACAATAGACACTATGCACTTGCAGTTAAAGTACAAATTGGAATTAATATCTAAATTGTATTAAAGGTTGTTTGTTTACTTCTAAAAGAAAGAATAGGCATAAAGATAAATTAACTAAGTAAAAATAGAAGTAACAAATCCAAGTTTTTCTAGTGTAGTGTTGGGAAAACCCGAACAATGCTCAAGGAGAGAAATATGTGTAACAGTTAGAAACAAGTGTTATTAGAATAAGCAGAATCTCGTAAAGAGAATTTTTTTTTAGAAGCCAAACAGTTGATAACCAGTTAAGAATCAGCTATGATATTCTGAAATTAACAATTGGCATCACAAGTAGCATCAATGATTGAATCATGTTCTTTAAATGAAACAAGACTTGCACGAACTAAGTTGAATGACAACAAATGCAGGGAAATTAGATTCATCAAAGGACAACCAAAATCTGTAGTAGACAGATTACAGTCTTCAAATTATCTTCTGCAAATAGAAGAACCACTTGAAATAAAGATCCAAGAGAAGATAAACGAATTGGAGTTAGAAGCAAATTGATTAACAATTGGTATTTAGTTCAATTCGTATCGTATATGACATTCATTTTGCAAAATAGGTGCAACAAACTTGTTTGCAAGGAAAAACATATAATTAAGGGGAGAACCTACTATATGAAGAGAATTCAGAATGTTACTTCAGTACAAAATAAAAGTGTATAAAGAGGGCATGCATGTAGGGGGAGAGCCTATAGCTTGCTAGTATAAATCAGAGAACCTCCATACAGATAAGGGGAGAGCATGTAGCAGAAATTACAAATTTTAATTGCATATTTATAAATTGCTACATTAACTATTGGCATTTCACTGTTTTAAGTTTTTACAGATGATGCAATAATTACACGAAAACAAAGGAAGAAATATCACAAATCAAGAGAGCAATTATTGACTTCTCAGATGATAGAATGTCAACAACTGGCATTAGACAAGGATTAAGGAAATTGACACTTCAATTGATACTAAGCTCGAATAAGAAAGAAGAAAAGCAGCACAAATCAAAGGAAAAGAAGAAAATAGACTGCAATGATGAAAATATCTCAACAATTGAGATCTACACATCAACAGTCTACATTTGTTGGAAAATCAAAAATTGGTATTTGAAGATATTGATGCATTTGATTCTTTTCACAACTTGATATCTGACGGGATTACAGAAATCAGAAAATTGGTATATCATCAGATACAAATTTAATGACAAAAAGGGGAGAAGAAAATTCAGCAAAAGAAAATTGTAGAACTCCTTTTATCTAATGACAAAAAAGGGGAGAAGAATATAGAAAATTACATAGAAGGTAGGGGGAGCTTTCCCAACACACAAACAAGGCAAGAAATTAACTTCATTGTATTATATTCATTGTAATTCTTTGCTTTATTTAGTTTCTATGTGATTAAATGTATAGCAACAATCTAGGGAGTGAAATACATGTAATTTAATGTAAAGGTTTTTGTCATTATCAAAAAGGGGGAGATTGTTAGGACCCTAGTATTTTGATAATACAAAACCTATGTGAGGAAACATATTGTATTTCACAGTTAAGTCAGTACAGCATTAGATCGGAAGGCAGATAGAACAAATTCCATGCAGATGAATAGATAGAGAAGTTTCCAAATAATACTGCCTTAAAGTTACAGGAAAATCGGACAGTTATAGGTCCAAAGAAGTAAGTTTAAAGCAGCAGTAATACTATCGGACAGTTAGAAGAATAACTATCCAAAATTATAAAGCCTTTGGAGAATTATTTAATTAGATAGTTAAGGGGATTGAATGATCAGATAGTTAAGGAGTTAACTATTCGGAAGCTTAAAGGACTTTTCGGAGAGTTATAGGTATAACTATCCGAAAGTTAAGTCATTCAATAAACCACGCGTAGAAATACAGAACAGAAGCTTAAAGGACTTGTTGGAGAGTTAGATAACTATCCGAGTTTTCTTTTCGGAGAGTTAGATAACTATTAGAGTTTTTCAGTAAGTTACAGGCATAACTTTTCAGAACTTAAGTCATTTTATTACACACGTGCAAAATGGAGAAGCCGGTAGTTGAAAGCTTAAAAGGGAAAATCGAAGAGTTAGAAAGATAACTATCCGAAATTTCAAGAGAGTTTTGGTGAGTTACAGGTTAACCATCTGAAACTTAAGTCACTAAATTTCCCACATGCAGAATTCCAGAAAGAAGTGCAAATAAGTTTTCGGAGAGTTAGAAAGATAACTATCTGAAATTTCAAAAGAGTTTCGGTGAGTTACAGGTTAACCATACGAAACTTAAGTCACTGAATTTCCCACGTGCAGAATTCCAGAAAGAAGTGCAAATAAGTTTTCGGAGAGTTAGAAAGATAACTATCTGAAATTTCAAAAGAGTTTCGGTGAGTTACAGGTTAACCATACGAAACTTAAGTCACTGAATTTCCCACGTGCAGAATTCCAGAAAGAAGTGCAAATAAGTTTTTGGAGAGTTAGAAAGATAACTATCCGAAATCCTAAAGCGTTTCGGTGAGTTATAGAGATAACCTTCCGAAACTTAAGTCAGCCTTTATGCACATATTGAATTAAAGCAATCGAAAAGTTAACATAGATAAACTATCCAACAAGTACATAACTGTTCGGTGAGTTACAGTTATAAGTATCTAATTAGATGATAGCTCACATTTAAATATTCTGGAATCCTACCTAGCAGTTAAGGTTAAGTGATCTTTCGGTGAGTTACAGATACTCTTCGGAGAGTTGCACTATCCGAAAGAACAAGAAAATCGGTAAGATATCTTGAAACGATTTTCTGAACGGTCACTTACCATATTAGGACTTGAGTCTAATCAAGTACAATAGAATATATCCGTTGGAAGAAAATATGATCGTTGTACATATCAGGTATATATATAAGATACAGACAACGGATTTAGACAGCTTTTTGCTCATATACATACAGAGATACAATATACATTGCAGATCAATTATTGATATAGAAGAAAGCTCAAATTCAGTTCAAGAAAGAATCGATTGAAAGTTGGATTTACAAGAAGATTCTTAAAGCTCTCCATGTGCTGAAAGTTTGATCCAAGAAGGATCATTTGGTTCGTGGCTTCAACCTAAAAGCTACATTCAGTTGGTTTAAGTTTCGACTTGAAAACTCAAGAGGTTGGTTTCTGAAGTTTATACCTGAAAACTTCTAAGTGTTGGTTTTCTAGAGTTTATACCTGAAAACTTCTGTGTGGTTGATTCTTGCTTCGACCTGAAAGCAAGTGTATAAGTGTTGAGACACTTAGTGAAGCCCAAGTGACCATTAGGGGTGGACTAGCCGAGTTGGTGAACCACCTAAAATTCTCTTGTGTTTCTTCCTTTATTTCCGGTGTGCATGATATTTTTATCTGATTATTACTTGTGCAAACTGATTAATCAAATTAGTTAGTAAAGTAAAAAATAGTCTTAAATTCACACTGTTCTCCATTCACCCCCCCTCTAGTGAAACCATTCATTCCTAATAGTTGGTTCTTGCTTCGACCTGAAAGCAAGTGTATGTAAGTGTTGAGACATTTAGTAAAGTTCAAGTGATCCTTAGGGGTAAACTGGCATAGTTGGTGAACCACCTAAAAATTTCCTTGTGTTTTTATTTATATTTTTGTTGTGCATGATTTACTTACTTGCTTAATACTTATGCATATTGATTATTCAATATCAGTTAGTTAAATTAGAAAAAGTTTAAAATACACATAGATCACCATTCACCCCCTTATGTGAGCCATAAGGTTCTAACAGCTTGTTGTTATTACAAGGAAGTAGGTGGTTCCTACTTTATACTATTGTTGTATGTTGATGACATGCTTACTATAGGGGCTAGCATGGAGGAAATCAATAGATTAAAGTAACAATTGTTAGGAAGATTTGATAGGATCTAAGTGTTGCAAAACAGATCCTAGGGATGACTATCATCCGAGACCACCTCAAGGGGACCTTGATACTATCTCAAGAGAGATATGTGGAGAAGGTGTTGAGTAGGTTTGACCACTCAAATGCAAAATTTGTAGAAACATCTTTGGGAAGTCATTTAAAATTGTCTAAGAAACAAGCACCAAAAGACCATGAAGAAAAAGAGCTCATGGAGAACATCCCCTATGCCTTTGTAGTTGGGAGCTTAATGTATGCAATGGTTTGCACAAGGCCTGACATCGCTCATGTAGTTGGAGTTGTCAATCGGTTAATGTCAAATCCAGGAAAGAGCATTAAGAGGGAGTAAAATGGATTCTACGTTACTTAAGGAGGTCAGCTAATGTTGGAATGTGCTTCAACAGGAAGGGGTTAGGCTTGCAAGATTACTTTGACTGTGATTTGGCTAGAGATGAAGACAAGAGTTAGAACACATCAAGGTATGCCTTCACTCTAAATGAGACAACCATCAACTGGGCATCTAGGTTGCAAAGAAAACTTTGTTTGTCAACCACTAAGGTAGAGTTGATTGTAGTAATAGAAGCCACCAAGGAGTTGATATGGCTGAAGAGTCTCCTAATGGACTTGCATAAGGATGAAGGGAGTAGCACACTATGGTGTGACAGTCAGAGTGTCATTCTATTGGTAAGAAATCCCAATTATAGTGCTAGAACCAAGTATTTCAGAATTAAATACCACTTCATCAAATAAATGATAGAAGATGGTTTACTTCTATTGAAGAAGATTGCAGGTGCAAAGAATCTAGCAGATGGATTAACAAAGAGTGTGAGCACTCTAAAACTGAGGTTATGCATGACCTAAGTTGGCCTCTTAGATACTTGACGAAATAGAGGCATGACACAAGTGAATTCTAGAGCTTAAAGTCATAGGGATGAAGCTATTCAATTCAGTGATTGAATCTAGTCTCCAAATGGGAGATTGTTGGAGGTATGTGCGTGTGGAAACTGTCTAAGTGCAGCCAAGAGGTAGAAGTACCAGTCAGAAGGACCTAGACTAGGTTCGTAGAGTTATAAGATAACTCTACAAACCTCCTTGTAGAGTTATGAGGTAACTCTATGGACCCCCTCGTAGAGTTATGGGACCATAACTCTATAGACCTCCTCATAGAATTATGAGGTAACTCAATGGACCTAGAAAGTACCTCATGGAGTTGTGGGATAGCTCCACAAACTTATTTTGTGGAGTTATGGGATAACTCAATGGACTTCCTCGTAGAGTTATGGGTTAACTCCATGGACCTCGACTTGAGTTTCTGGGTTTTGTGGAGGTAGTTTTCTTGGTATTTGATCAACAACTGAGATGTAATATAATTGTAATCGACTTTAGGGCATTATATAAGACCATGAATGTATCAATGAAAAAAAAAGGGTTTTTGTGTGTTGTTTGTAACGAAGAAGAGAAGAAGTAGTTTCCTTGTGCCCATGGATGTAGGCTAGGCCAAACCACATAAAATCTTTGTGTTTGCTATGTGTTTGATCTTCTTCTTCTTCTTCTTCTTCTTCCTCTAGTCCTTGCTTCTCAATCCAACCTTTCCATTGTGAGAGTGAGTGTGAGAGTGGACGACACACCAAAAAGGTGAAGGTGTGTTGAGTTATTTGTTGTTTACCACAAGGGAAGTTCCCATCAATGAATTCATATTAGGTAAATAGAAAAGATCTTCAATGCATGACAAAAATGATATTACTACTAGGAAGCCACTAGAACTATTGCATCTAGATTTGTTTGGTCCAACACAAACCTTGAGTCTAGGTGGACATAAATATACACTAGTGATTGTAGATGAATTTTCTAGACTTGTGTTAGGAAATGTTTATACTTAAGAAAGAGGTGTATTAAGTATACTGCAGATTCTGTAGTATTTTTGATCCATTTTTAAATCTAGGTAATGCAGAAATAAAACAAAGATTAAATCACACAAACAATTTATAGTGGTTCCCCTCAACCAAGGTACGTCCACTCGTTAAGTCCCTACTCAAGAATTCACTATTCTTAGGAGTTTTTGGTTCACTCAAAACTCGATGTATTATAACTTTACTCAAAGTAAAATCAACTTGATAAAGCATCGATCCTTTGTCAAGTTCTCCCTCTAACTATATGAATTCTCGTACAATTACTGTGCTAACTATACAAACCCTCATATAGTTATCTACACAACTTTACGGACTCTTGTAAAGTTACACGAAACTCTATTGAAAGAATACATTTTAGAGTTTCTTCCACAACACCCCTTGTTGATAGGTTTTCTTTTTCAATTTATGATGTAATGTAAAGGGGAATTAATTATGAAAGCATAAACATAATACAAACTTTCCTCTTGTAGATACGGTAATCCTTGAATCTTCAAGTAATAGCTTTGGCTCAAGCAACTTGGGTTATATTTTTGGCTCATAAAAGTGAAACATGCATTGAGTTTAGAAACTTTTGCACAAGAGTTCAAAATCAAAAAGAACTGATAGTAAAGAGAATTAGAAGTGATTATGAAGGAGAATTTGAGAATTCTAATTTTGAAAACCTCTACAATAGTTTTAGTATATTATATGAATTTTCCTATCTTAGAACTCTAGCTCAAAAAGAGTTGTAGAAAGGAAAAATAGATCGCTACAAGAAATAGCTAGAACCTTATTGAATGCAGTAAATCTACCAAAATGCTTATAGGCTAAAGTTGTTGGAACAACTTGCTATACAATAAATAGAACCAATATCATGTCTATCTTAAACAAGACACCATTTGAGTTATGATATGGAAAATGCTTAATGTTGCATACTTTAAGACATTCAAATATAAATGCTATGTTTTAAACACTAGAGATGTAAAAGATAAGTTTGATTCAAAATCATAATTTGTCATATTAGTTGATTATTCCTCTAGAAGCAAAGCTTATAGAGTATATTTTGAAAAAGACAAAAAAGTAGAGGAAATAATAAACATATAGCTTGATGAAGAATTGATATAGGATATGAAGAATTTTAAGATTAATAGTGATAATGAAAATGAGAAATATGAAAAACAAGAAGATTAGCCTAGGAAGAAGCATAATCGTCAAGCATTATGTCAAAATGAACAAACTTGGAAAGCTAAACTTGATCATCCAATAGAACAGATAATTGGAAATATAAATAAAGAGGTATAGACAAGAAGTAGAACTCAAGATATATGCAATTACTGTGCATTTGTGTCAAAAATTAAGCCAAAATCAATTGAAGAATCATGTAATGACAACTACTAGATTATGACTATGTAGGATGAATTAGATCAATTTCAAAAAAATAATGTTTAAGATTTAGTAAAAAGACCCATAGGGAAAACTATCATTGGAATCAAGTGGGTATTTAGAAATAAACTTGATGATGAGGGAAATATAGCTAGAAATAAAGCTAGATTAGTAGCACAAGACTATAATAAGTAAGAAGGCATAGACTATGAAGAGACTTTTATATCAGTAGCCAAAATTGAAGCTACTAGAATGCTACTTGCATTTGCTTGCAACATGAAAATCAAGTTATTTCAAATGGACGTGAAATGCGCATTCTTAAATGGAGATATATAAGAAGAAGTGTTTGTTAAACAACCTCTAGGATTTGAAGATGAAGAAAAATCAGACCACATTTAGAAATTAAACAAAACATTATATAGTTTAAAATAGGCACCTAGGGCATGGTATGATAAGTTGAAAAAATTTCTGATTAATAATCAATTCAGTATAGGTAAAGTGGACAACACTTTATTTATCAAAACAATTAATATACATATATGTTGATATTATTTTTGGTGCTACATTTGAAAATCTATGTCATGAGTTTCAAAATTTGATGAAAAATGAGTTTGAAATGAGCTTAATGGGAGAACTGAAATTCTTCTTAAGGTTACAAACTCATTAAATGAAGAGTGACATCTTTATCAATTAAGAAAAATACTACAAGGAAATTTTGGAGAAATTTGGACTTGAAAACATCAAATCTACTAGTACTCCAATGAGTTCAAATATTAAACTTGATAATGACAATTCTAGTATTGCTGTAGATCAAAAGAAACATACGAGAATGATTAGATCTCTTCTGTACTTATCAACAAGTAAGCTAGATATCATGTTTAGTTTGTGCTTATGTGCAAGATTTTGATTATCACCAAAAGAGTCACACTTGAAATCAATAAAGAGAATTTTTAAGTATCTACAGGGTACTAAAGATTTTAGATTATTTTACTCAACTAATAGTAGTCTAATTTTAACAGGATATAGTGACGTAGATTATGTAGGAAGTAGATCAGATAGAAAAAGCACAAGTGGAACATGTTAGCTACTTAGAAATTCCTTAATCGCTTGGTTCAATAGGAAACAAAATTGCATTGCATTATTTACTACTAAAGTAGAATACATTGTAGCAAGTCTTTGCTGTACTTAGATTTTATGGATGCAACAAACTTTAGCTAACTATAGATTGAAAATTCAAAATATTAGAATATACTGTGATAATGGTAGTGCAATAAATTTGTCAAAGAATATAGTACTTCATTCTAGAACAAAGTATATTAAGATCAGACATCATTTTCTAAGAGATTATGTGGAAAAATGTCATATCTCATTAAAGTATGTCCCAACAAAGAATCAACTTGCAAACTTTTTCACAAAATCCTTAAATAAATTAGTATTTAATCATATTAGATGAAATTTAGGTATTTGTTCTATACATGACTTGTGATATAACTCTCTATCATTATTGTTCTCTTTTGTATCTTTATTATTACAACTCAAGCTCACTGTAAGGGAACTTGTTTTACATTAACATACTCTTCTACAGGACTTTAGATGATGCATCTTTTTAGGGGGAGTAACAAAATCCTTTTTGGAAAATGACAAAAAGGGGGAGAAAAAGTCCACACAGATAGGGGGAGAAATTAAGATATTTTTTATTCTATGTGATTTATTGTATAGACACAATCTAGAGAATGAAATACATGTAACTTAATGTAAATGTTTTTTCCATTATCAAAAAGGGGGAGATTATTAGACTCCTTATGTTTTAATAATGTATAAATCTATGTAAGAAATTAAGATGTATTTCACAAGTATAGATGAAGAGTCAAAGTAGAAAGCACGTGTAGTTAGTTTACAATATCAAGTGACAATACATTCAAAAGATGAATAGATCAACCAAATAGTTTTGAGTTTTTTGGATAGTTTCAAGATAATTGTTCAAGTTTCTTAGAAGGTTTCAAGTAAACTATCTAAAATTTAGTTGATCTCACATCCTAAACTCAAACATTCATGTGACAGAATAAAGGAATAACTATTCAAATAGTTTGGATAACTATTCAAGTTTGGCGGATATTTTAGGATAACTATTCAAGTTTCTCAGATAGTTTCAAGATAACTATTTGAGTTTTCGAAGGGTTTCAAGTTAACTATTCGAAACTAAGTAATATCACATGCAAAACTTAAAGATTCACATGACAAGTCAAAAGGAATAACTATTCAAGTTTTTTAGATAGTTTCAAATAACTGTTCAAGTTTTTCAAATAGTTTTAGGATAACTGTTCGAGTTTTTGAAAGGTTTCAAGAAAATATTATATTCTAATTATACTGAATGGTAACTTACTATACTTAGAACTGATTGATTAGTAAGTACAATAGGTTGAATAACGTAGGAAGAAATTTGATCATTATACTCTTTAGTATAAAAATGAACTACAAGTAGAAAGATGGGAGAATGATTATTAGATATACACATATAGTGAGAGCTATAGAATTGAAGAATAGAAAATCCAAAATCATTACAAATTCAACCAATTCAAGATTGAAGAATTCTTAAACAAATTCAAGTGCTAAAAACTCTCTACGCCAAATCTTTGTTTGAAGAACAAAGTGTTGATTTGTTGCTTTGACCTAAAAGCTTAATAAGTGTTGGTTGCCGAACTTTAACCTAAAAGTTCAAGGTATTGGTTACTGAGTTTCAACTTGAAAGCTCAAAGGGTTAGTTCTTGCTTTGACCTAAAAGTAAGTGTGTGTAAATGTTTGAATACTTAGTAAAACCTAAGTTGAGTCTTGAGGGTGGACTAGCCAGTTGGGTGAACCATTTAAAAATTTTCTTTTATGCATATTTTATTCTTGTTTTAATTTCTTGCTTTGTCTGCTTAAATAATTATAATAAATATAGTCTATAGTTGATTAAAAAATTAGAATTAATTGAAAAATATTATGATTCACCATTCACCTCTCTTTTGGTAAATCCATACAATCTTAACATCTAGAAGCTTATTTTCATTAAATCTACAATGAAGAAAGAAGAAAGATTACATGGGATAATGTGGAAACATGCATGGTTGACATTTTCTTAAGGGATGACATTAAAAGATGTATTCTCATTTTAAAGGATGTAATGAACAACATGACAAAGATTGTGGACTAAAGTGGAGAAATATAAGAGGTCTATCAAGAAAATTTGGTTACTATACATCCCTACGAGACATCTTATCATCCTTAAAAATACACCTTTACGTCTTTCTTTCAAACCTCTCTTTCCCATTTTGTTTAGTACACTACACTTCGTTCTTCTCTTTTTGCACCCATCAATTTCATCTTGAGAAGGAAGTGACACCTCTTTTTTTCTTTCATTTCCCTATTTCTCCATTTGAAACTTCTTTGCTTGAGCATATTCTTGAAGGGTGGAAATTGAAGACTAGCTATTTGTCTTCTTTACTTAGTAGAAGAGTCATAGAAGTGACGCCCCTTGAAAGTCTCATTCGAATGAAGAAAGAGTCCATCATTTGACAAGTAGTGAACTTAAAGTAAATATACAATGTATCTACTTTTGAGTAAGTCTTAAAGGAAAGAGTTTACGTAGAGAAAATAAGTATTATTCTATTTTTGTTTTATTTATTTTATGTATAACATATATTTGTAGGAATGTTTAAATGCTTGAACTTATGTAATATTCATGCATGTTATGTATTTTGCTTAGAAAATGAAAAAAGATGCATGTTAATGCTTGTTTGTGTAGTAGTATTGCATGCATTTTTCCTATAAAAATTAGCATGATTTCCAATTAAATTAGTAAACTTCAAAATACTTTCAATTATTAAATTATATCTTTAAAACTAATCTCATACTTCTTAAGACTAACTAAATATAACTAATGTAGGTTCATTTACACTTACTACCAAGTACCTACTACAAAGAAAAGAAAACTAACTTTCCTTTAGTTTTATGAATTTTTCTAAAATTGTAGTAGGAATTCTTAATTAATTAAGATAAACATAAGTAATTTCTTTATTAGAATTAAAATTTACAAATCATTTTTCCCTAGTTTTTAGGAATAATTTGAAAATTCACTAAAAACCTTATAAGATTTCAATTAAATTTAAGTAATTAGAATAAAATTCAACAAATAGTTTACCCTTTCTCTTGTGAAAAACTCATACTTGCATGCTACTACTTTAGATACTATACACTTACAACAAAATTTAAAATATAATGAACAAGTTTTTAGTGCCGTTGCAAAGGATTAGTGCTAAATTATTATTGAATTTTAATTTAATGTTAGTAGGATTTTAGTAAATTTTTTTTGCATTTTTATTTAAATTTTTAGATGCATTTGGTAGTTTTGTATGCTTGTAGTGTAGTTTATTTAATTTAAGTACATTTTATTTGTTATAAGAGTAATTAATTTTATTTATAGTAGAATTTAGTTTAAAATTTTTACTATTTATTTCTTGAATTTTAGGTAAATTTTACGATTTTCATAGAATTAAATTTATAAAATCATAATGTATTTGAATAATTCATGTTATGGAAATTCTAGGTTTATTCCAAGTGATAATTATAGAAGTTTTTATTTTAATAATTATGTTAGAGAAGATTATCAACTTTTTGAGTTTAATAAAAATTCTTCATGGCATAATTGAAGAGTGATTAATGCTAATTCTCATTATAATTATAATTGGAATAACAATCAAAATACATGAGGTTATCATAGTAATATAGGTACATGTGGTTTAAATGAAAATATTATGTCAAATATGGGAAATAATTATAGCAATCTTAAACAAACATCTTTACATTTAGAAAGACTAAGACATTACAACAAATGGAAGAAAATCAAAGATTAAGAAATTCTAAAATTAATGTAGTTTTATCTAATTTAAATAACTAGAGTAACGATTGGTTTGTTGTGCTTTTTAGTAATGTCCTTACTTACAATAATTACTGTAAACTCAGTCTAATCTCAACATTATATTAGGATCACAATCTAACTATCTTTTAATAAGATAGTCTTCATACAACCCTAACAATGCCAATATGGTGCCATTTATTAGGGTTGACCATTATGTATGCATGACCTTTGTCAATTTGTTGCAAAAAAATCATCTCATAAGTACATTCCCAAGACTTGAACCTCTAACTTTTGAATTGTGGGATTAGTTTTGCAAGCACTAGGTTATGATCTAATAACCTTTTTTTATGATTAATGACTAGTTAAGTTTAATAATTTATTAATTGGTGACAAATTATAAGGAGGTCTTTATATTTTAATTTAAAAATTTATTTCTTTAAATTAAGTTTTGTTAGGGATGATGTTTTTATCTATTAATATGCTTATGTTTTGATGATTGATAAGATAATCTATATTTCAATAAGTCAAATGATGAACTTCAAAATATTTTCTAAGTACATAAGTTTACAAACTATTGTAAAGTTATAGAGTTAACTTTACGAACTATCGTAAAGATATGTAGTTAACTTTACAGATACTTGTAAACTTATCTGATTCATAACTTTGGATTATTACTCTAAAAATTCTCTAAGTATATAACTTTACGAACATACCTAAAGTTATGAAAATAACTTTACGAACATTCGTAAGGTTATGAAATTACATATATATATATATTATGAATCTATGGTTAAGTATATGGTGTATTAAAAATAAGTCATTGTACTTTACATGTGTCAACTTGTAAGGGTTTGTAAAGTTATACGGATAAGTTTATAGACATTTGTCATATTATGCTATACATAAGCTTGTAAAGTTATACTAGTTATGGGCATAACTTTATGAAGGACCGTAATATTATGACTTCGATGAATTTATTTAATTATTATATTTTCAAAATTTGTTACAAGTATATTTATTTTGCAAATGACATGTGGCACACACTTATTCACACATGTTTTACCATATTTCTAAAGACTTAGTCAATATTTACAAATGACAATTAGAGATAAATTTAACAAAGTCAAAATTGAAAATCGTAGTTTAAAAAAGTCTAGAGAACGTGTGTAATTAGTTAGAGTTCCTCATATAATATAAAAAAAGTCAAATTAAAGTTAGAAGTGAGTTCTTTCGATAGTACTTTAGAGAAAATTCTTAGAAGACTTAAAAATTCTTAAAGAATAAGAGCTCAAAGTCATCTAGAGAAATTCAACAATAACAAAACTATTTCCTGAATATTTAAATGTTATTGTATCTACAAGAGAAAAGTTTTTATTACATTTATGCTTTCTAGATTAATTCCTCTTTACATTTCATTGTAAATTGAAAAAGAGAATTTATCCACAAGAGATGTTGTGGAAGAAACTTTGAAAAATTTTCTTTCAAAAGAATTTCAAGTAACTTTATGGGAGTTCGTAAAGTTGTACAGATAACTATACAAGAGTTCATATAGTTAGCACGGTAACTCTATGAGGGTCTGTATAGTTAAAGGGATAATTTAATGGAAGATCAGTATCTTGTCAAGTTGATTTTACTTTGAGTAAAGTTGT
Organism: Cymodocea nodosa; assembly: GCA_036874045.1. NCBI lineage: Eukaryota > Viridiplantae > Streptophyta > Magnoliopsida > Alismatales > Cymodoceaceae > Cymodocea > Cymodocea nodosa. The sequence continues at coordinate 17,569,950 of CM072339.1, read as the reverse complement.
AGTACATCAAGTTTTGAGTGAATAAAAAACTCTTAAGAATAGTGAATTCTTGAGTAGAAACTCAAGGAGTGAATGTATTCTAGTTAAGGGAAACTACTATAAATTGTCTATCTATTTTTATCTCTATTTCATTTCCATATTAACTAAATTTAAAAAGGAGACTGAAAATAAGAAAATTTGCAATATACTTAATTCACCCTATAAACCTTTCCTACAAGTTTAATTATAAAAAAATTTATTTTTAGTCTTTATCTTTTTAATTTTATTTTACAAAAATTTTCTAAATTTTTTAAAATTACACTTAAGTGCTCCAATAGTCTAAAATACTAGTTGAAGGTCAACCCACCATTCTACTTTTTTTATAACATGTGAACAATTTTTTTAGTATTAGTGAAATTATTTTAGATGAAAAAATTCAAGTTAATGAAAATTTTTTAGAAACTTTAATGAATATTAAAGGTTAAGAGATTGCTTGTTGTTATGCTTAACAAGAATATAATAATTAGATAGATGAATTTGTAGATATGAATATTAAAGTGGGTTAAAAGGAAGTAATTCCTTTTTTTCTTGTAAAAAATGTAATTTTTCTTTCTTACGTTTTTTTTTGTAATATTTAAGATGTACAAATATGTTTTAAATATTAAATTTCAATAAAGTAAAAGTTCAATATTTTCTTAGTCTGATTTTAAAAATAAAATAAAATTTTATTTTTATTGTTTTATTGTACTATAATAATATTTAACACGAATTGACACAAAATACGATACAGTTCAACCAACACAGGATTGAGTTGTGGGTTGTGGACCGTGCTTTCTTGTCATCGGACATTCGGGCCCAGACGATACGACATGAGTAACGTCCAGACATGATTTATTGCAAAGCCATTGACATATTTGACAATAAATAACGTCCAGCAAGCTGCTAATTTTGATTTGTATAAATATGCAACTATTGTTGTTTAATAACGATAAGTTTTTTTGTTCACTAGGATTCGATCCAACCTTAGCAAAGCTGTGAGTATTGCTATTTGTTATCAATTAAGCTATTTTAGTTGATTTTAAATATGTTTTCTTCGATGCTATAGTGTTATACAGATGGGGTGTTTTTTAGTTAATTTTTTTTTTTGCTTATAATTGTAATTAGTACGTTGTAAGTTATGAATACAATTTTTTTTTAAATTTTGTATAACTTACAACTAATTTTGTAGATTTTTTTTTTCATTTAACCGTTGTGGGAAAAATCAATAAAATTTGTAAAAAATAATTATAAATTATTACCTTCTACCTAAACATACCAATTACGATTTAACATAACCATTTTTTTAACTGAAAAATAAAAAAGAAACGACATCCACAACTGTATTGCTCCGAAGCGTCGAAGAACATTACCTGCCAAGAAACATCTCATTTGATCATTTTTTTAAAAAAAAGTATACACCAATTAATAATACTTACAAAATTGGGGGACCAATTGATAATTTCTCCGGAGTTCCGAAACTGAGAAATCAACTAGCCCACATTCCTGTTCGGCGAGCCCAACTGCGCGCTGCGCTGTGGCATTTTCAAGTTCCTTTCCCCCCTTTCCTCTGCAAGGCTGCAAGACAGTTGAGGTCTTTTACGGCAACTTTCCTCTGCTCAAGGTATGCCTACGATATCTTCTGACCACTCTTTTTCACCTATGTTGTTTCGTTAATGTACAATCAATTGTAGTAGTGTCTGATTAAGTTTTCGATCGAACTTAGCTTGAGAATCTGGTAATATGCGTCCATTACCCACTTTATCTTGGTTGGTAGGTACTCTGCAATGCAGTTTGTTGTCATGTAATTAGTTGTACTGGAATCACTAGCAATTGTCGGTGCTTGTTTGGGTCATGACTGTAGCCCACCTTGAAATTGATTTTGTCCCTTACAATATATCTCTAATGGTTTTTGAATGGTAAAACCAAGTTCAATTAAGAATGAACGAATCCACATCATTTCATAAGTTGTCTAAAAAGAGTTAAAAAGGGTGTTTGTTCATAATTCTCGTTGGAAAAGGAAATGACAGGAATTGTTGAAAATATTAGGAAAATAACAAGACATGACAAAAAAGTTTGAGTATTTGTATCTGTTAGGAAATGATAGAAATTTTAAGGTGTATGCACACAAAACAAAACGATGGGAAATACATTATTTAATAAATTTTAAATAATAAATTAAAATAATAAAAAGTAAAATTATTATTATTATTTGTTCTTTTATATACTTTTATTTTCATTTTTTCTTTATAATTTATTTATTTATTTATTCTATTCATTTTATTTTATTCATTTCACTTATTTATCTAATTCATTTCATCTTTCATTTTTTATTTACATTCATCTACTTTTATCTTTTTTTTAATTAATTAATTATTTTATTTTATTTCATCTCTATCGTTCACTTATTTTTTTCTTATTTATTTTCTTTTCTTTATTTTTTTCTTCTCCTTTGTTTTCTTCATCTTCTCCAATAGAAACCTAGGTTTTGACTGATCAAAAGCCACTACAGAAGTTCAAAGTGTCATTGTCTTATTCGTTTTGCTTGTAGATCTTAGGTTGCTAGTGATTTTGGTGTTTGAATTCATTAAGGAGTAGATGGAAGGCTTCGCTTTAGGTGACAACGACAACCTTTGGGTGATAATAACAACTTCAGGTGAGAGTGGTGGCCTTTAGATGACAATGGTGATTTCAGGTGATGTGACAGAAGGATTGGGGAGGCGACGTGATGGAAGGCTTTGATTGATCTTTAGCTTTAAGCAATAATGACAATCTTCAGGTGACAATGGTGACTTTGAGTGACACATTAGAAAGATCAGGAAGGTGACGAAATGGACGTTCTTCGACATCTATCTAAGGATCGAGGGCATCGAGGTTAGAGGTTTGATTTTACCTGAGGTTACCCGAGGTTATGGAGGGGAGGAGGGGTTGGGAAGGTCGGGTAATGATCTTGTGAATGTTGAGAAATCTTTTCCCAAGATTTCCATAATGCACAAATAACTCCTACATTGGGAAACATTTTCCTAATATTTATTTTCCTAAGGTTCCCCATCTTTATCTAGTGGCACAAACCCCCCCTAAGTTATGAACCTATCCTTGATGCATGAATTGTGAAAGAAAAACTCACTATATATGTAATTTGTAAGTGAGTTACAATTTGATAGATCAATTTTCCAATTAATCTTCTATATTTACACATATTTGTCGATAAGCTAGGGGGTGTTAGTGGCATTGAAAAGTTTAGGAAAATTTGAAAAATAAGGGAAACAAAAATCTGAAGAAAGTTTAAGAAATTTAGAAAATTTAAAGGTGTTGGTACATGTTTAGAAAATTCAAAAAAGTTTGAGAAATTTAGAAAATTTGAAGATATTGGTGTACATTTAGAAAGTAGAGGAAAGTAAAAGAATACAGATTATAAATAAATAATTTTTATATTTTAAATTTATTTTTAGGATAATAAATAAGACTAGTAATTTTTATAAATAAGACTAATATTATTATAAATAAATAATTTTTATACTTCCATTCTCTCCTCTTTTATTATGTTTTCTTCTCTTTATTTGTTTATTTATTATTTTTTTTTAAGGAATTGTCGACTGTTGAACTTTCATGTGTGGAAAAGGAATTGTCTATGCAAATTTCGTAAAAAAAACTTTTTTCCTAGGTTTCTGACCAAAATGGTCGAAAATCTAAATAATGAGCCCCTTTTATACTCGGAAAGTAGGGGAATTACTTTCCCCTACTTTCCTATTGCTACTTAACACTAGAAAAAAAAATATTTTCCCCTACTTTCTTTTCACCCACTTTCCTCTACTTTCTTACCTACACTAACCCTCACTAGAAGTGTCATCCTAAAAAGGAAGATTTTCCTCAATTGGTGTGCTTTCAAATTTGCACCCTAAGAGTCCTATCCCTTTTAATAAGTCTAGGACATACTTCCTTTGTGATAATGAGATCTCTTACTAGAATAAGTAAATTCAATGCCTAAAAAATATTGAGGCTTTCTCAATCCTTTGTAGCAAAATTTGTTTTCAGATATTCTTAAGTCACTAATATAGTTATAGAGTCACTACTTGTGATTAAAATATCATCTATATATACAACAATAATTACATGTCTAGTTGAAGAATTCTTGTAAAAAATAGAGTGATCCATAGTACACCTTTTGAATCCCCCATTTTCCACAATTTTACTAAACTTTTCAAACTAGGTTCTTAGACTTTGTTTTAGCTTATAAATAGTCTTGTTTAGATGAAACATAGTAGTTTCTCATTGAACAACATACCTAGGAGGTTGTTCAATTAATACTTGTTTTTGCAAGTTATCATAGAAAAAGACATTTTTAATATCAAGCTAGCATAACTCTTACTTGTTAATGACAATAGAGACTAGAATCCAAATAGAATTTAGGTATGCCATAGGAGAGAAAATCTTTGCATAATTTACACCATATGTTTGACTAAAACCATGAGTAACTAGATGAACTTTGTAGTGATCCAATATTCTATTTGGTTTGTATTTGATTGTATATATCTATCGATAGGTGATTATGTTAGTCCCAACAGGTTGTGAAACTAACTCCTATTCCATGTAAGGTAAATGCATTCATCTTTTTGTTTATAGTTGCACTCTAATGTGGAATTTGTGATACTTTATAATGATCCTTGGGAATAGACATGGTGCAAATGGATAAAGTAAAATCACAAAATATAGAGATCAATTGCTTGTAGGAGATAAAGTTGGATATAAGGTGAAATGTGCAAATATGAGTACCTTTATGCAATGCAATAGGAAGCTCAATAGATGGTATGAGTAGATTGTAGTCGAGCTTGAAGATGGTTCAAGCAAAGTACTAGGTAAGACACTTTGGTGTTGACAATATACTTGCATTGGACATATTATTTGGCTTTGCATTTGTAACCTCACTACTAGTAGTTGGCAAGTTGACTAGACAAGGCAAGGGAACATTGTTCACAACATCGGTAAGTAATTTTTCAAAATAGGATCGTGACTTGAAAAATGTCACATTCTCATAGACAATATTTTATTTTGTGTGAGGATGGTAATCAAGGATTGAAATGTTAGTATTGAATTGAAGATTGATCCTTTAAAAAAAGGAAATGTATCGAGGAAATAGTCAGAAAACTTAAAATTTTAACTTGAAATTTAGGAATAAGATAAAATAAATTATGATAAGCATATAAAAAACCTAGTTAAATGTTCTAGGATTATCATTTATAAAATGTTAATTAGATACAAATATGGTAGTCTTATGTATGACTACTCTTAAATCATGTACAAATAAGTAAAAAAATTTATAATAATAAATTATTTCGATAACAATGGAATTATATAAAAATTAATTCCATTTTAAATGTCTAGAGGGTTGTATCTATATAGTTTATATCTTTATTGTGTCCAACAATTTTCAAGCATTTGAAAATGTATTTGTTGTTGTTGAATATCTAACTTGAATCCTTGTAAGGGTATTCTGGTCATTTGACCAATTGTATTGTCCATGCTATTTAAGCATGGACCTAGGACACCTATTAAGGTGCTAATCATTTTTGTATTCCACCTAAAACAAGAGAGAACTTCAGCCCTCTCCATCTGTGGACTTACCCAAGTTAGGGAACTACGTAAATCCGAGTGTTGTGTGCTTGCTTCTCCATCTCTTCTTCCTCTTCTCTTGCATAACAACTAGTATCAAAGCCTAGGGTCCTTTTGGAAAACATCTTAGGGATTTGGAAGAGAAGAAGATTTGTTTGGAGTGAAGAGAAGGTTGTAGGAAACACGTCGTCGTCTGTCTGCTTCCACGTCGCCCACGTCGTCCACATCTACATCTGCATAGTCTACCAACACGAGCTCCACTTGTTCGCGTGCTTGCCTACATGCGAGCTTTCGCACGCATCTGCCTATGCCCAAGTCTATTTGCGTGTGTCTTCGCATGCACATCTACCTGCGTGTGTTGTCCGCGCGCATTTGCCTGCGTGCAACTTCAGTGCATCCGCTTGCGCATCTGCCTACATGTGTCACCCACACATCTGCCAGTCTTGTATGCGTCTCCTATGTGCATAAGGGTACACTTGCATAGTCCACACATGCAAGTTCACTACGCGTGCGCGAGTTGCTGTTTGTACCCTAGCACGCATGTTGTCCAGAATCAATAGTTGTGATATAGTAAGGCATTGGCAGTCGAACAGGAAATAACAATTTGTTGTTAATTAGATTATCACAACTTGTTGAAAATCTATTTGTTTGATTTCTAAGACTGAGAATGACAACACCGACTTTGAAAGTGGAGAAATTTAATGGTAAAAATAGTTTTAGCCTTTGGCAAATAAAAATGAGGACTTTGTTGAAGCAATAGGGCATTTGGACTCCCTTAAACAAGGAGTCGTCTATGAATAGAAAATCTGCAAAGTATGAACATCAAGAAGAGAAAGCTCACTCTACTATTCTACTATGCCTATCTGGTGAAGTTATCATTGAAGTTGCTGACGAGACCATAGCTTCTGGGTTGTAGAACAAGTTGGAGATGTTTTACATGACAAAATCCCTTACCAACAAGTTATTGCTCAAGTAGAGATTGTTTTCTTTGAGGATGAAGGAAAGTACACCATTGAAGCAACATTTAGATCAGTTAAACATTATTCTTATGAAGCTACGTAATATTGGTGTGACTATTGAAGATGAGGATGTAGCCCTCATTTTGCTTGTTTTACTTCCATTGTCATTTGAGAATTTTATACAGTCTTTTGTGGTTGGCAGAGACATAATCACATTGAAGGAAGTGAGGTCCAACTTTCATTTAAGGGAACTTAAGTACATGGTTACACATGGGAGCAATGATGTAGGTGTATTTAGGTTGACTGCGCATCATGGTGATAGTAGAGGATGTCAGTAGAAACAAAAAACAACAACAAACATAGAGGAAGGAGTAAATCCAAAGGCAGGTACTCCAAGTACACTTGCAATTATTGCAAGGAAAATGGATACTGAAAAGCAAATTATCCCAAGTTGAAATCCAAAGAGAGTGCAACAGTAGCCGAAAAAGAAGATTTAACATTAGAAGGTGACTTTTCTTTGATTATTTGTTGTAGTGCATATATAGATCAGCATTGGATCTTAGACTTTAGAGCATCTCATCATATGACTCACAATAGGAAGTATTTCTACACTTATTAGACTGTTAATGGAGGACAAGTTAGATTAGCAAACGATAATGTTTGCCTTAGAACTAGCATTGGTACAATTAGATTCAAGATGTATAATGGCACAGTGAAAACTCTTGAGTATGTATGGCATGTGCCCAAGCTGGACAAGAGCTTGATATCCCTGATGACACTTGATTCCAAGGGTTTCAAGTATTCAGGTGGAGGAGGCAAATTGTTGGTCTCAAAAGGCTCATTGGTAGTGATGAAAGGAGTCAAAAATGGGCCTTTATATATTCTGTAAGGTTCTTCAGTTGTAGGTGATGCTACCATAGCTATGAGTGATCAGCAAACCACTTTTGCAGTTTGACACTCAAGAATGAGTCATTTGGAGCAGAGAGGAATGTAGAAACTTAGCAGTTTGGGCAGGCTGAATGGGCACAAATTCATTGATGTAGAGTTGTGCAAGCATTGTATCTATGGAAAGCAGAAACGTGTATAGTTTGGAAGAAGAGAGCATACCACTCAAAGGGCATTAGATTATGTCTATGCAGATTGTTGGGGACCTTCCCAACAACTCTTCCTTATAGGTTCCAGATGTTTCCTTTCTATAGTGGATGATTATTCACATATGACATGGGTTTTCATTTTGAAACATAAAGGTGAGGCTTTCAAGAGCTTTAAGTAGTGGAAGACTCAAGTTGAAAATCAAGTTGGTAGGAAGGTGAAATACTTGAGACTGACAATGGTTTGGAATTCTGCTCTCATGAGTTTGATAACTTTTGTAAAGAAGCGGGTATTACAAGACATTACATAGTTAGAAGCACTCCACAACAAAATGGAGTTGTAGAACGTCTCAACCGCATGCTGTTGGAGAAAGCAAGGTGCATGCTTTCTCATGTCGGATTGGAGAAGAAATTTTGGGTTGAAGCTGTTAACAAAACCTATTATCTTGTTAATAGGTTACCCTCCAGTGGTATAGGAGACAAGATACCTTATGAAGTGTGGATAAATAGGGTTGCAAATTATTCTAAATTGAAGATTTTTGGTTCAACATACTATCATGTAGATAATGGCAAGTTAGAGCCACATGCCAGAAATGACATCTTTGTTGGATATGGTATGGGAGTCAAAGGGTACAGAATTTTTAATAGAGAAACAAGAAAAGTAATTCACAGTTGTAATGTCACTTTTGATGAGGCTACTTTGATACAGAATGAAGAGTTGCTCAAGTGTCAGATGAATCCAGCACTCTTAAGTAAGTAGAGTTTGATTTATCACAACAGTATGTCCCAAAACAAATAGCTTTAGATAAAGATCAGCATTTGGACTTAGATGAAAATGCAGATCAACTTGAGGAGGAACCACAAGAGAGATGTGTTGCTAGGGACAGACCTAAGAAGGTTCCTCAGCGCTTGTAGAAGTATGGTTTCAGCAATATGATTGCTTTTACCTTACAGGCTGCAAGTGAGGTGGAGGAAGCTATTGATCCTCTAACATATGATGTTGTTGTGAAGGATTCAGATACTACTCATTGGATGAAAGCTATGCAAGAGGAGCTTTAGTCCCTTCAGAAAAATCAAACATGAGATTTAGTGAAGCGTTCAAAAGATAAGAATGTTGTAGATTGCAAGTGGGTGTTCAAAAGAAAAGTTAGAACACAAGACAATATTAAGACACAATTTAAGGTAAGATTGGTGGCTAAAGGCTATTCTTAACAGAAAGGCGTTGACTACAATGAAATATTTGCACTAGTGGTTAGACACACGTCCATCAGAGTTCTTTTGGCTATTGTTGCAACGAAGAACTTAGAGTTTGAATAGCTTGACGTAAAGACAACTTTCCTATATGGTGACTTAGAAGAAGAAATATGGATGAAACAGTCAATTGATTTTGTAAAGAAAGAAAGATCAGATTTGGTTTGCAAGCTTAAGAAGTCCTTGTATAGACTCAAGCAATCTCCAAGACAATGGTATAAAAGATTTGATTTTTTTATTACAAAAGTTGATTTTCTAGGTAGCTCATTTGATTCATGTGTGTATATCAAACACTTAAATAATAGTACACATGTATACTTGCTCTTGTATGTTGATGATATCTTAATTGTAGCCAAAGATATCAATGTTATACAAGATTTGAAAAATACCTTGAAGTTTGAATTTACAATGAAAGACTTAGGTGCTGTAAGCAAGATTCTAGGGATGGAGATACAACGTGACAGAAGTGTTGGAAAACTGTTTTTTCATCAACACAGCTATGTGCAGAAGATCTTGAATAGATTTGGAATAGCTTCTAGTAAAGCCATTGGGATACCCTATGACAGGAATCTTCGATTATTATCAGCCATGTCACCTCAAACACAATCGGAAAAGGAATACATGTAGCACATTCCTTACTCCCAAGCTGTTAGGAGCTTGATGTATGCAATGGTATGTACTCGCCTAGATTTGACTTATTTTCTTAGTGTGGTAAGTAGATTTATGTCAAATCTAGGGAAAGACCATTGATAGACTGTAAAGAGGATTTTCAGATATTTAAAGGGAACTTCAAATGTTAGGCTGATATATGGTGTCAAACAAAGTTGTAGTATGACAGGATATTCAGATTCAGATTTTGCTGGAGATATTGATCAAAGGAGGTCCTTAACAGGATATGTTTTTACAGTAACAGATTCAGTTGTCAATTGGAAATCTGCACTTCAGCCTACGGTTTCGCTCTCCACTACCGAAGCTGAGTACATGGCAATGACAAAAACTGCAAAGGAAGGAATCTAGCTAAAATGGCTATTTGGAGACTTTGGATTGCAAGTTGACAGAGCTGATATCTTCTGCGACAGTCTTAGTGCCATTTGTTTGGCAAAAGACAATGTGTTCCATGATCGTACAAAACACATTGATGTCAGATATCACTTTCTTAGAAGTGAAAACAGAATAAAGATCCTGAAGATCAATACTAGAGACAATCCAATTGATATGTTCACAAAAGGGGTGATTGAGAGTAAGTTCAAACATTGTCTTGACTTGCTCAACATATATGGATACTGCTGACCCTACATGGGTCATTGTGATGGAGAGCTTTGCTCAAGGTGGAGTTTGTAATTCAAGTTTAGGTAGAGATTATTGAATATTTAACTTGAATCCTTGTAAGGGTATTCTGGTCATTTGACCAATTGTATTGTCCATGCTATTTAAGCATGGACCTAGGGCACCCTATCATTTTTGTATTCCACCTAAAACAAGAGAAAACTTCAGCCCTCTCCATTTGTGGACATACCCAAATTGGAGAACCACGTAAATCCAGGTGTTGTGTGCTTGCTTTTTCATCTCTTCTTCCTCTTCTCTTGCATAACAGTTGTCTTCATCATATAACATATTTATTATATAATATCTGTGTGGTATATTTAGTACAATATTCTATACTCATTGATTATATATATTATCAAACATGTGGGTAACATATCCTATTTATGGGAATAGATGATAGTTTGATTTATTGTGTGAGGAAGGGGGTCTACTCATTTCTCTTTGATGGTGTTTATGTCCTTCATATTGATTTCATGAATAATGACTTGGCTTGTATCATCATGAAAGATTTGTTTATACATTGTTAAAGTAGTAATTAGAAAGGTTATGTGATTCTTCATATGAACTATAATTATAAAAATCACTATTTTAAGGTTAAGGATATGAATAAGGATCATTCATTTGTAAATTTTCAAAGATTTGTGATAAAAATAAACTTGATTATCCTCTTGTCTCTTACTGTATATCATGACTATCATCATAAAATCTTAGCCTTCTTGTATAATAACATGATAATGAGTCATAATCACGTATTTGAGAGGGCTTGACTCTATAATTTTCGTCTTGAGTAGTCAAATAAATTTTCTCCTCTTCTATAAATGGATTGAGTGATCTTTTAGTTTCAGATTTAGGAATATTATCACTAGCATAATTATTATCATTATCATTATAATCATCATTATTATTATCATCGTCAATATCATTTCAATACACTGTAGTATCATTGCTTGAGTTTATATTAAGACTTAAACTTGGACTTACCAATATCATGAGACTTTGAAGAAGTCATGTATGTTTTAACATTTACATTTTACTATTTTGTAATATACTCATTTGGTTTTTCACCTTCTTTGTCAAGAATAATTTTTGTCTTCTATCCAATCTACGATAGAATCTTTGTTGTTGGAATTTTTAAAAATGAAGACAATCTTGATTAAATCTAATTTATCATGGTATTCTCATTTAGTAATATACTTTATATGAAATTTTATGTTGTAATGGACAAAGACCAAGTTATTTAATTTTTGTGTTCCAAATTTGTTCTGCTTTGTGTAGATTAAATTAAATGTACTTTAATTTCTTTTACAACCAAAAGTAGAGATAATCTAAGAAAGTATTTTGATTACAATATTTCTCAAATTAGGAGCACTAGTGTCATGGATAACCTACCATTTAGCAATAAAAAAAATTATGAGTGGATATTAGTAATTTAGTATGAATATTGAAAAGAAATATTATAAATTTATAATAATTGCTAAAAATAAGTACTTACTAGGACTTAGTATTTATGGCATAAATGACTCCAAGGTGTACAAAGTCCTTTAAATAGTTTTTGAATTTTTTATCTTACTTAAGATTTGCACTTGAGTTTCAATATTTAGCTCGATCTTATTAATAATAGATTTTAATGAATTAATCAAATCAGTACAACTACTAGGTTCTTTTTCATGGTAGAAACATGGATTCAAATAAAATTTTATATATTAAATTATCAGGCAAAAGATAATTAGTATATTTAATATTGAAAATATTTAAGATAAATTCATGATTAGACTTAGATGTATATGTAAGTAATTGCATATCAACTTCATGTAATGGATGAAAAAGTATCATGAATCATCTATCCTTAATAATATTAAGGTATGTCTGTGTTTCACGGTACAAAGTTATGTATCACCTCTCTCATTAAATCTATAGCTTTATATAAGAAATCCATTGTAGGTTTTCTTACCACAATTAATAGTAATGTATTTTTGACATTCTCTCAAAAGGTGTAATTATTCACTATTGACATCACTTTCTTATTTATTGGATTATCACTTTCAAAATGCTTGTACTATACCTTAAAGTTGAACGTGTGTTTTAATTTAGCTTTTTTGTCAAACATGAATTAAAGTGTTATGTAGTTGATTGTGAAACAAATAACTTTAGGATGAATTAAGTCAACACTACCAATTTTTATTGACCTCATATATACAAGTAAGAAAGATTAATTGTATATATAGCTAGTGACAAGTCATGTTGATTTTACGGTCTTTTCAATCAACCTTGTTCTTCCAAAATCTTTCAATATAAGATTAACACAATGTGTTGCATAAAGTGTCTAGAAAATAAGATATCTATTATTTTCTTATTAGATTTTTTGAAGTTGGTATCATTATCTGTGACTATCTATACAACATTTGATAACCAAATTTCCTTAATAACATCAACAAATAATTGATAAAGATATTTGTGATCTCTAACATATTTTGATGTATTGATGGACTTTATAAAAATAACTCGTCCATCACAATAAACTATGAAGTTAAATTATTTATTTTTTGGTGGTAAAAATTCATCCATCACACATGATTGTCATACCATATGTGGGTCACTATTTTTTCAAATTATCAATGTAATTATTGAACTCATTTTTTGTTGAACTTAAATATTTGTTCATGATTTCATAATAAGTTAAAACTTTTACACCTAATTTTTCTTTGGTTATTATATCTGTTATATTCTGTAGATATAGTCCTTTTGTTGCATTTGTTTTCTACGTCATCTTCAATGTTTTTTGCTTTTGCTTGTGACCTCGGACAACTGCAATGTCTAAATAGTCATATTTTAGGCTTTGTTTTAAACATGTTTGTAATTTTTTTTTACCTTTGAAGTAGAAGGTGTATGTACATCAGATATACTATCTTTTTCAAAATACATAAAATTTGAAGTATCATATGAGAATCTGAATTGTTCTCTCTTTCTTTGTTCTTTTTTTGACCTCACCTTTGTTTTTTTATAAAATTATTATTTTTTCTCTACTCACCGTATTAGGCGAGTAGTCAATGTCTTTGTCATTATTATCAATAGAGATTTTTTGACTCTATTCTTTTATGCCATTATAAGGATATGGAATTTTCTTATTTTCTTGCTGTAAAATATTCTTAAAATGTTTATCTCTCTTATTCTTTTTACTTTTTTTGCTCTTGTATCTTTAAGTAACTGTCTTATCTGATTTTTGACAATGATAAGACATTTTGTTATATTTCTATAACTACTTATCAAATGTTGTTTCAATCTAGATACACAATCGTTTCTTATTTTTTTCCTATAGTATCTGTACTAGGTTTTTCTTTCGTTGTTAATAAGAAACTCATAAAGCAATTTAGGATCTTCTTTTCTACCAACATTTTACTTGTGATCACTAACATTTTGATCTGATCTGCTTGACATCTTTACAATTCTCAACAAAATAAGTCAATTAGAACATTGTCATTTTTATAATTGATAAAATGCAATGAATGTAATTCACTAAATAATTAACTAAAACTAACTAATAACCTAAAGTATGTGGAAGTGAAACCTAAATTTGTTTACAAGTAACTTGGATTTTATTATATTTTCATTGAATTTTCTTATAGCTTGGATTTTCAATAACCTGCATTGTACTGAAATATGTAATGAAAATAAATAATATTCTCAGAAAATAACTAATAATTTTAGAAAATAACCAAAATTTACTAAAATCATTAATATTTAATGAGAATTACTAATATTCATTGAAAATCATTAATATTTACTGAAATTCAATAATATTTACACTAATTTTTTACTATATACACTAATACTCATAAGAAATTACTGATGTTTATAAAAAATTCACTAAAAATTTTGAAAAACTTAAAATATCAGTGTTTAACATGAAATAAAGAAAATCTTAAAATATTAGTGATGTGAATAAGGAGACACTTTAATTTCTATCAAAAGTTTACAAAAAAAAAGAACTTTTGTTTTTATATCCAAGTGCTCAAACTTTGCAAAAGAAGAATCAAGTGCTCAAATCCAACCCCATCTTCAATCTCATTGTCCAGTCCATGACCTCTTTGATCAAGTGCTTAAATTATTTTTTCCTCTAGTGTAGACATGACTAAAGAAAACAGGTGGCAACAGAGGCAATGACAGCATCATCCTCAGCAATTTTTCAGAGTAATTGGAATGTTTGAGGACCGATCCAAAGGAATCACAAATCATCTTATTCGTTGAGCTTTCTACTATCGACAATGTCCCTCTTATCATTGTCTTCCTTTGGCCCAAGCCACGACAACCTTCATGATGTGCCTCTTTGGTCGTCAACAATGAACAATCTGAATATGGGTAGTGGATGTAAATCAATTCCTAAATTATGTTTTCCTTCAGCATAAACCATGATTAAAGAAAGTTGGCAGCAACAGAGGTGACAATGACATCATCCTCAGTGATTTTTCAGAGTAGTGGGGACGTTCGAAGATTGATCTAGAGGAATTGCAAACCATCTTTGTTGCAAAGCCTTTTGTTACCCAGTGATGTCTCTCTCATTGTTGTCTTCCTCTGGCTTAGACCATGATGACCTCTTCAACTGACCTCTTCAGTTGATGGCAATGGATAGTTCGAAGGGTGGTGAGTGTAAATTTTCCTAAATTATTTTTTCCTAACAGAGTCATATCTTAGTTTTTTTTGCAAGAAGTTATTTCCTAGATTATTGCAAATTTTCTATTATTTCTTAGATTATTTTTGTTAATCTTTCTTAAACAACATTGTCATTACATACTTGTTATATTTAATTAATGTTAAGAAAACACCCATATTTCCAACTATTAAGTCTCTCTATTTATTTTGATTTAGGTTGCCTTAAATATGTAAACATATACATACCAAGATAACTGATATTTTCAGAAAATAACCAAAATTTATTAAGAAAACATTAATATTTAATTGTAATTACTAATATTCATTGAAATTTATTAATATTTACTGAAATTCAATAATATTTACTCTTATTTTTTAATATATTCACTAATGCTCATAAAAAATTACTGATATTCATAAAAAATTCATTGAACATTAGAAAAAATCTTTAATATCATAATAACAATTTATATTTGCTTCAAAATGAAAGAAATGAGATGGGAAAAAAAATTACCTTAAGAGATGATTGTATAAAATAAATAAAGTAAAAATCTAATAAATTAAAGAGAATAGTAAAGAGGAAATGAAATTTTCTATATTTGTAATTGCAGTAGTTCTACTAAGTTTTGTAATTAGACTTAAAGGATAATGGACAATAGTTAAAAAGTCTAAATGAGATACTACAAAATTTAATTAAATGCAATTTCTACATCCAAACTTCTCTAAGGATTATAGGCTATTTATAGAAATGGAAATCATTCTTCACTACCCTTCAATGTGAAATGCAATTGGGCAAGGAAAACCCTTCATGTGAAAGGCAATTGGGCAAGAGGAATCTTTTTTATGTGAAGGTTCCTTTTTTTTCATGTGAAGGGGACAAAGGGCCCTTCTCCTTGACATAAAAGAGAGGGAATCTCTTTTACGTGAAAGGAAGGGGGTCCTTTCCCTTGAGGTAAAGGGGAGGAAATCTCTTTTACAAAATAGAAGGTTTATATTAAGGAGAAGGGCCCCTTAGTTAAGGGGATTCTTTCCCTTTCATGTTGAGGGGAAAGGCCCCTCTCCTTTACATTAGGGGAAAGGGTTCTTTTTGTATTTTCATGCTTGAAAATTGGATAAATTGTCTTTTACGTAAAAATTATATTACTTTGAATTTCTATGAAATACAAGATGCTCATTGAATGATAAAAAAACAAATTTACTTATATGACAACTTTGGATTTTAAGTTAAGGGATACTTTTATCTTGTATTTTAAATGATATAGGGTAACTAGACCATAACCCATATTATAGGTGGACTAAGAAACAACCATTCCTTCAGTAAATCTCCTTTACGAAAAGGACAACTCATGTGAATTTCTTACTTTTGATTCTTCTTCCAAATTTTTTTTTCTTCCACATAAAGGAGATGTGATTAGGCTAGAAAAGATGGATTTGATTCCTTTAATATGATAAGTTACTTATACAAAAGGTCATTTAGAAAAATGGATTCTTAAATGGATATCCGATTAATTGAATAACCTAAATACATTTTCCACACTTTTCCTCAAGTTGGAAGGTATATGTTTGTCATACCTAGTTTGTTACAAAAATTTTCAAAAATTCCATGACTTAAACTTTTGGTAAGGATTTCAACTGATTACTTAGAAGATAAGGTACAAAGAGTGGAAATGAGTTCCTTTACTATTAAATCTCGAATGTAGTGGTAGTTAATTTCAATATATTTAGTACATTTAAAAAATGTTTCATTCTTTGCAATGTGTATAATTGCTTGATTATTATAATACATGAGTGTGAATACTTTAACTATAATCCCAAACTTGTTAAGAAGAAATTTAAGCTACATCATTTTACATGTGTTACGTCTTGATAATTTGGAAAATGACAATCATCGTAACATTAAAAAGGAAATATACATTTATAAGAAGACGTGTAAAACCTCCTCTCGATATTGTATGGTTATAAATGATATTTGTTAAAAATGTTTAACAAAATTCCATTACATATCATACATCAAAATCAAATATTCTTATAAACTATAGATTTATCACACAATCTAAAATTTAAACATGTACATCAAATAACTAAACAGAAAATGACACTAGACCATGAGCACCACCTTGGTGTTTATTTACTCCAAACACAAAATATGGAAAGGTGCTATAACTTCCCCACCTAGACCTACCCCCCACCTAGCTCTAGGTGGGGAAGTAAAATCAATCCTTATTCATCATGGGCTTTTCTGGTACGAAATGGGCCACTTCAAATAGATTCATTACTCTAGCCCAAGATACAATTAATCCAGTGTGAGCTATGTGGACCCCAAGTAGTTTACCAAGCAAATTTATAAGTTTGGCATTCCCACCCCACTAAGTGAAACTAGTGGTTTCTTGGTAACGGCCAGCTAAAGCTAAAGTTCCATTAAAGAGCATTTCCATAGGGTAGAACCTCCCTAGGGAATATAAGGTTTTCATGAGACTAATCCTTATTTTACTATGTTCAACTTTATATGTTCCTCTATCTATAGAGTACATTGAATGTACAGAAATGGCTATAATAGAGTTTCTGTTATTCGTATTAATAGCAGCTCTAGGAGGAATGTTTTTATGTGGTGCTAATGATTCAATAACTATCTTTGTAGCTTTAGAATATTTTAATTTATGTTCCTACCTATTATTTGGATATACCAAGAGAGATATACAATTTAATGAGGCTACTACGAAATATTTACTCATGGGCGGGGCAAGCTCTTCTAGTTTGGTTCATGGTTTCTCTTGGCTGGAGGCTATCAATGTCATTTCCTAATTCCTAATATACAGCAGTTACACACCACTCGCCCTTCTCTTTTGTGCATGCGCTTTCTCTTTTAGTTTTGATCTTTGTTGATTTCTAATTTTGGGAACTTGAATTAATTCCATGATTTTCGTCATTTCTTATTGTCTCCAATTGTTCTTTCTATGTTAATGTTTCTTTCCTCAAGATATATTCTACAATAAGGTAACCTATAGATATACAATAACTCCTGGATTTTGAATTTTAATCAGTAAGTTAACATAAACATTGGTAGATATTTTGTTAAGTTGCCGAAATATGCTTTAAGATTCGGCAAATAAAATTTACCCAATCACTTGCTTGAATGTCATGGAGACTAAATTCCTTTACTTACCAAGCTTTGGAGAGTTACTTAAGTGAGTTGTCGATGCAAGTGTGTTTTTGAACTTATCGTGTATAAGCAGGGTTAAGTTGTCGACATTCATGGCAATTTGCTGCTTATCTTTTCGAGTCCTACTTCATTTATACATCTATTCTCTTTTAGGTCATAAGTCTGATCTTAAATGTTGATTAGTAACCACTTATCATAAATATGTTAAATAAGGATTTTCAACTGAGTACTAAAGTTTTTCATCATCAAAATAAAATGTTAGATATTGAGATTCATAAATATTGAGTTCAAATAATATTATTCTTAACAATTTTTCCTTTTTAATGATGACAAAACTATTGAAAATCAAGTTCCTCCTACATGTATGCTTACTGTTTAACTTTTGAAATCTGTAAGAATTTCTACAAACATATTCTCTTCCTTTTTTTTCATGATCAAACAATATAAAAGAAGATTGCAATAAAGATAAAATATTCAGAGAAAAATAATGGCGTAGAAAAAATTATATTAAAGTAGTTCATATTGTTTTAATTTATTACACAAAGAGACATACACTACAACTAGTAAACATACAAGTAATAATCAACATCCTATATCTATTTAGGATTATTTGAGGAGAAATTTGAGCAGAGAATATGATCGAGGACAACTCTAGACTATCTGTCATCTGAGTCGCTAGATGAGATGTTGATATAAGGAATTTCTTCAACTTTATCATGACTAGAAGAGACATCTCATATATCCCTTTGAACATTCTCTTGGAGCATCACAACTTGAGTTAGTGGCAAATAGGAAAGTTGATGTTTGAGCCACCAATGAGTTGCATTTCTTGAAGTTCTTTCACTAAAGCCCACATCTCTATAAACCTTCATTCTGACATCGATAACTTTCTGAAGGCTCTCCTTAGTTTTGAACATTGAGCGATCAATAGGATATTATACAAAAAGAATGAAAATAGAGTCTTCTGCTTCTTGATTTCGAAAAGAAGAGAGTGGAGTATTACACAATTTGACATTAGGGAGATCATTGTTGGAAGAGGTAGCAAACAACCATTCATCAAAGGAGTCCTTGATTGTTGAATATTCCTATTATCTGATAAAGATCTGATTGGAATTAAATGTTATATATATAGACAGAGAGTTACCAAATAGAGTACCGAATATACAAGGAAGATTCAATGAGTTAAATAGTAAGGAACCGACTAGGTAGAATTTTAAAAATAAGGCTATATGTGTGATCCTATGAGATATACCTAGGCTCCCCCCATTTCTATGCATAGTAAATTTTTGTTATTCAAAAAAATTTAAAATTTCTTAAAATCATAGAAAATTGAGAAAAACTTAAAATTCCAAAAAAAATATCTTTTTTAAAACATTTAGAATTTTTAATTTCATGTTGAAAATTCAGATTCTACACACTTAATCTAACTAACTCACTTGACTAATAAGTAAAGAGTAGAAATTCTTATTTTTCATTGAATCTTCTCAAACATTCAACTTATATGAATTTCTCAGATTTATTAGTCCTTGAATTATAATCTTAATTCAGTCAAATATATCTTTATTCTTCGTTAGTTTTATATATACCAGTGAGACAACCTCAAGTATATTACACTAAGTAAATTGCCTCTTTTCACATATATATTTCTTTTTATTGTTTTTTCTTTTCTTTTTCTTTTCGTCTCTTTTGTCATTTGTTTAGAATTATTTTTTTACGTAATCACAATTCCTCGTCCAAGGAAAGTTAACTAGTTACTCAATAACTTTAAATCTTTTTTTTTTTTGTTCAAAGAATCTTAGAAATAACAGCTTGAGTAAACATTGTCTCCCACCACTTTTCCTTATCTTTTTCCTAAAGATATATAGACATTCTTAATCCTATAATTCTTAAACTTCTAATATTGAAAAATATCATATGAATAGAATTCTTAATTAGTTTTAGCTATTTTTTAGACTCATGGTCTTTAGCTCTAAGTCTTGTGAGATAATTTTGGCAATTGTGCATTCACTTAAACTTTTAGTAGATTTTTCATTTTATAATAATTTTGTTTGAGTTTTTGAAGTAATGAAAAATAAATAAGTTTAAACACATAAGCAGACTGCAAAACTAATAGATAAACCAGAAATAAGAAAAGTTTTTTTTGTGATTTTCTTATTTTATAATTTTTTTTTAGACTTTCATAAACAAAGCATAAATCAGAGAAATAGAGAGAAATAGTTAGTAGGTCTCAGTATAGATAAATATATCAATAAGTTTAAATATCATTTAAATAGCAGATGCTTAGATCTCTTCTAAGTTTTATAAATTGAGATTCATCTAAGGGCTTGGTAAAGATATTGACTAATTACTCCTTAGTGAGTATATATTTTAGTTGGACATGATCTTTAGAAATATTGTCATAGAGGAAATGATGTCTGACTTTAATATGTTTAACTTTAGAGTGAAGTACTAGATTCTTAGAAAGATTAATAGTATTACTATTGTTATAGTTAATAATTGTTTCTTTGAACCTTAGTTTAAAATTTTCATGGTTTGTTTTATCTATAAGATTTATGCACAACATAATGTAGTAACTACATATTCTCCTTTAGTAGTGGATAGTGCAACACAATTTTATTTCTTATTGAATCATGAGATCAATGATGTACTAAGAAGTTAACAAGTTCCACTAGTATTTTTTCTGTCAGATTTACATCCAACATAGTATTTTTAATATAAATTAATGTATTTTAAAGACAGTAGTTTGAAAATTCAAGGAACTTGTAAGGTTTCATTTTCTAAACTTAAGTTATTTAATTTTTTTAACAATTCATTATAGTTCTTTTCACTTATTTCAGAAACATTAGAATTAAAAACAAACTTAAAGACAAGATTTACTTCTTTAGTGTAGATCATAAAACAGATATTGGCTAATTCTTCCTTATCACTTAAATTTGAATTTAAGTCATCAGATGATGAATCATAATTTGATGTTTCTTGTGAGCTTGAATCATCCCATATAGCTTGAAATGTTTTCTTTCTTTTAAATCTATTGTTTTTGAAACTTTTCTTATGTTTTTCCTTTTTCTCGCTTCCATCTTTCATTTTTGTGTAGTTTCTTTGATAGTGCCCTCTTTTATTGTAATTGAAGCAAGTTGTTGTTGCAACCTTCCTGTCCTTTGAACTGTTGCTATATTTCTTTCAGAATTTTTTATATTTCTTGATCACATAAGCTAATTCTTCAAGTAGATCATCTACTGACTTTCAAATTATACTTCTAGAGTAATTTCCTTCTTTCTTTCAGTTCTTTTGGAGGACTCTCCCTTTTTTCTTTCTAGTTCTTTATTTGAACTTTATAAGCCAATTGATTTCCACGTAGATCTTTTAAAGTATATGTCTTCAAATCTTTTGAATCTTGAATGGAAGTTGCCTTTTGTTTCCATTCAGTAGTAAGGCTCCTTAGCGCCTTGGTCACCTGTTCATGCATAGTAAAATCTTTAGCAAGATTTTTCAAGTTAGTTATTTCAATAAAACGAGAAAATATGTCAATTACAGATTCATTTTCTTTCATTTTAAATAACTCATATTTTCTTAATAAAATATTTATTTTAATTTCTTTTACTTCACTAGTCTCTTCATAGGTGATTTTAAGTACATGCCAAACTTCATGTGAATTTTTATAGGTAAAAATTTTATTGTAAATATCTACGGCTAAAGTACAAGTTAGAGCATTCATACCTCTAACGTTTAGTTGTACTTTTTTCTTGTCATTTTCATCCCACTCATCTTCAGATGTATCTGGTAGTGTTATTCCTCTAACTACAACTCTCTATAACTTAAAATCTAAGGATTCCATAAAATTTTTCATTTTATTTTTCCAATATCCGTTGGTATTACCATCAAAAAGTGGAGGTTTATGTATGCTTTGACCTTCTAACTAATGTACTATTGAATTAAGATGATTAAGTTTTTGATGAAATTAACAGGATTTTGATACCACTTATTATAGATCGATAACTCATTAGAGGAAAGGTAAATAGTAAGATTAATTAACTTTAATCAATTTTAATCTTCACTCTAGTCTATAATTAGAGTATTTCAATTTTAATTTAAGTAGTTAACAATTAACACTCAAATATAAAAGATCTACAATGGAAATAAAATAACACAAGAAAATTTTTATAGTAATTCACCCAAATAGGTTAATCTACTCTTCAAGATTTCAACTTTGAAAATTCTACTAATCAGTATTTTTCAGGTTCAATATCAATCTATTACAGTAGTGTTTTTTTAGGCTACACACCTAACCTTAATGGTGTTTTTCTAAGCTACACACCTAACCCTAAGTAGTGTTTTCTAGTTTGACACCTAAGTGGTGTTTTTTGGCTAACCTTAATGATGTTTTTTTGGGCTACGCACCTAACCCTAAGTGGTGTTTTTTGGCTTGACACTCAATCAGATACAATACCACAACCTTGTATACTTCTACATAGAGCACCAACCCTATGTACATGTAAGGCCTCAACCTCATCACGTTCTCAATTCACCAAATTTGAGAATAATTCTCACTACACCTTGGTGAGATAAGTTTTTATCAAATAAAAACTTAAGGAGCTAGCATTTTAAACACATAAAC
Source organism: Cymodocea nodosa (assembly GCA_036874045.1). NCBI lineage: Eukaryota > Viridiplantae > Streptophyta > Magnoliopsida > Alismatales > Cymodoceaceae > Cymodocea > Cymodocea nodosa. Next base: position 17,547,276 of record CM072339.1, on the reverse strand, counting down.
ATTCAATAAAAATTACATTAGTAATTCTACCTAAGAACACACAAGAATCAAACAGCACATTCAACCAAAAAGACTTCTTGTGTTTCTCTTTGAATATTCCAAAATCTTGATTCTACAATTCATGGTTGTAGAGGGAGACGAGTGCTCGAGAAATCTATCTTTAGCTTGCTCTAATCTGTGTGATGCATGACTTTGTACAGTATTCGCACACCACTCACCCTTCTCTTTTATGCATGTGTTTTCTCTTTTGATTTTGATCTTCATTGATTTCTAATTTTGAGAACTTCAATTAATTCCATGATTTTTGTCATTTCTTTTTGTTTTCAGTTGTTTTTTCTATATTAATGTTTCCTTCCTCGAGATATATCTTGCAATAAGGTAACCTGTAGATATGCAATAAATTCTAGATTTCAAATTTCAATCGGTAAGTTAACATAAACCATCAATAGGTATTTTGTTAAGTTGTTGGAATATGCTTTAAGATTTGACAGATAAAATTTATCTAATCGCTCGCTTAAATGTCATGGTGACTAAGTTCTTTTACTTACTGAGTTTAAGAGAGTTACTTGAGTAAGTTGTTAATGCATGTGTATTTTTGAACCTACCGTGTACAAGCAAGGTTGAGTTGTTGACATTTACATAGTTTGCTACTTATCTTTCTGAGTTTTGTTTCATTTGTACATTCATTCTCTTCTAGATCATAAGTTTGATATTAAATGTTGATTAGTAACCACTTACCACAAATATGTTAAATAAGAATTTTCAACTAAGTACCAAAGTTTTTCATCATTAAAATAAAATGTTGGATTTTGGGATTCATAAATATTGTGTTCAAGTAATATTATTCTTAACACCCTGCTCATTGGATATGGGAGAACCTATACGACACATGGGAATGAGTAGAATATATTTAGAGTTTGTGAGTGTATGAGACCATTTTTAGCTACAAGCAAGGTGATGAGATTGTCCATACCTTCTATACTCGATTGCAAGCTCTTTTAGATGAGCTTGATGTTTATCAACTTTTTCCTTCGGATCTTGCCACTCAATGTAATTATAAAGAGGAGTTTAGTGTTGCATTATTTCTTGCTGGCTTACGTCTCAAGGTGTTGTCTTAGATTTGTGATCAAGTCCTTGTTGTCGATGTGTTACCATCTCTTCAGGTGACATTCAACTAGGTACTTTATGTTTTTATAACTTTCTTGAATGGTGCTACCTCGACTTCTATGAGTCGTTGACTTTAGCGGTTATCTTTGATAGTTGCCCTCCTTCTAGTGGCATCTCTTAACATAGTTGAAGGAAGTCTAGAGTGCATAATCAAACACAGGCTTTATGTGTCCATTGTAGTAGAAAGAATCAAATATTTGATTGTTGTTGGGACAAGTTTGGATGACCACCTACTCTTCCATCCACCGCTCATTCTACCACCACACAACCATTTTAAGAGTGCTCACTTACTACATTATCTGTTAATCCTAATTTGGTTTAGATTATTTAGGTAGATTTTGATGGACTAATGATATATCAAGCTTAATAACAAGGAGAAACTTTTGTGGTTCATGTCTTAGGATATTTGCACTTCATGCATCCACTATCTTTAATTCTTCTTGAATTATTGATTCAGATGCTTCTAAACATGTTATTGATAATGATTCTCTATTTTCTTATATTACCTACCTTTCTAGCATAAAATCTATTGTCATTGTTGATGGATGCAACTACCTTGTCTTAGGTGAAGGCATTGCATTTGTTACTTTTGATATTATCTTAAAAAAAAGTCTTATATGTTTCTAACTTTTCAGTAAACTCTCTCTATTAATGCTATCACTAAACTATTATATTCTTTTGTCTATTTTTTCTCTTTTCATTATACATTTTAGGATCTACAAACAAGAAGGAGAATTGGTGTTGACCATGATCATGGTTGTAGAGTTTACATTTTAACCAAAGATGATATATCTCATAGTCTTGCTTTTATGGTTGCTTCTAATGACTCCTTTTTGCTTTAGCATTAGCATCTTGGTCACCCTTCACATTGCAAGCTTTGGGTAGCTTTTCCTTAGGTATCTATTTTGCATTTAGTTGTCTTTTTTGTATCATGGGTAAGTAGTTTCGTGCTACTTATGCTAGTTGAGAGTTGTTTTCTATTTTTGAGCATTTTGATATCATTCATTATGATGTTTAGGGACCATCTAGGATTGTCTATTTTTTATTATTGTTATTATGCTGTCTTTGTCAATAATTTTTCTAGAACCTTTTAGTTGTATCTATTGAAAAATCATTAAACTATATTGAGGGTTATTTATTCCCTTTTCAATGAAATTCAAACTTAGTTTGGTATTATTCCTAAAATATTTCATTTTGACAATGCACTTGAGTTTACTTAATCTAATGTTGCTTCTTTGTATGTTGAGCATGACATTCTTTATCAAATGACTTGTACACATAGATCTTAGCAAAATGGAGTTGTCGAGTATAAACATCGATGCATCCTTGATGTTGCTTGCTCTCTTTTGATTGAGTTACATGTATCAAAATATTTTTGATTTGATGTTATTGCCATAACCTTTTATTTGATCAACCACTTATCTTCTAGTCTTTTAAAGGGAGTAATTCCTTTACAATGTCTTTGTCTTGAAAATGAATTATTTTCTTTTCCTCTTAAGGTTTTTACATTTACTATTTTTGTAAAGAATTTGACTCCTAGGCTTGATAAGTTTTTCCTTAGGTCCATTAAGTATGTGTTTATTGGATACTCTCGATCATCTAAGAGGTATCATTAGTATATTATCCTTCTAGTTAGTGATAATTTATTTCATTGATGTTGTTTGTCAAGAGGATGTTTCTTATTTTTCTATCTACTAAGACTACAACTCCTTTATTGCTTCAAGAATTTTCTTTTAATGTGTTATCCCTTGTCATTGAGTCTTCTTCATCATTAAAGGGACTACCACCATTATCTCCTCCAATTGAGACATTACCGCTACTATCATTACCTCTTCCATCCAAGACACCACCATCACCTTCATTATTGTTATCCTCGCCTCCTACATTTGAGGCATTACCACTTTCACCACCACCTCCACCTCCACATCCCCCCCACTCCCTCCTTACCATTAGCCCCTTTGTAAATTTATCATCAATGGCTACATGAACCTCCCACACCATTAGTTGAGCCCTCTTCTCCTACCATAGACCTCTTTCTTGATTTACTTATTGCCTTACATAAAGATATTCATTCTTGTACTTTGCATTCTATATCCAACTTTGTTTCTTATGACACTCTATCTCTTGATTGTAAATGTTTTATCTTTACTCTTACATTTGAATCTTTACTCAAAAATTATCAAGAGGCACTTACTCTTCTTCACTAAAAAAATGTTATGAATGTTGAGATGTATGTACTCCTAGGTCAATGGATGTGATAGTTTGTTCCCTGGCCTAAAGATATTTCGATGGTTGGTTGTCAATGGATCTTCATGGTGAAATATTACCTTGATGGTACTATCAAGCATCATAAGGCTTGGTTGGTGGTACATGGTTTTACTCTCTAGTAGCTTATCTCAATTTTATTTATATCCTATTGTTTTGATAGTGAATTGGTCGTGAGTCTTATATCAGTTGGATATACGTAATGCTTTCATCAATTAAAACTATGTTATCAACAAATAATATAAATCAAGGTATTTCTCATTCAATTTCTCTGGCTATTTGATTCATAACTAAGATGAATGGATATGGAATTAAAGAGGGCACTTGACGTAAATTTGTGTCTATTGAAAATTTCTTAATTTCTTTTCTTATAGTTTTAATACTAGTTACTACTATGTCATATATGTCATTTATGGTATCAATTTATCTTATAGGTACTCCTTTTCTTTCTAAAATCCATTATAATAACTTTATAGGTATTCTATCATATACTTTTTCTAAATTAATGAAAACTATATAAAGATCCTTTTTCTTTAATTCTAAAATTTTTTATTAGTTGTTTAAGTAAATGAATAACTTCCATTGTTGACTTGTTATAAACCTAAATTGATTTTTTGTAATTTTAACTTCATGTCTTAATCTTTGTTCAATTACCTTTTTTCATAATCTCATAGTATGATTTATTAACTTAATATCAGTATAATTATTACAATTTTGTATGTCAACTTATTCTTAAATATAGATATTAAAGAACTCTTTTTCCATTCATTTGACATCTTCTTTATGCCACTTAATTTTACTTTTTCCATATATTTCAACACTTTGATAGTAATATCATCTGGTTTAATAGTTTTCTTACATTTTATTTTCTTAATTTTTCTTACCTTCAAACTATTTATTGTTCTAAAATAACTATAGTTTATATCATTTTTGTAGAGTGGTAACTTTAACCCCTTCAATTGTTGCATGACTCTCTAAATGAGTAAAAGAGGAGAAATATAGTTATCACTTAGTCTAGTTCTAAGAATAAACTAGGAAAAATCTATATAACATGTAAAAGTAGGAAAAATGACTCATAAATTACTAAGTGGATAGACTATGATTTAAGAGAACTAGAAGAGTAGGTAAGTATTCTAGATACGTATAAGAAAGGAGTTCGACACTTTGTATGCCTGAATAACTCTGTTTCTTAAGTTGTCACAATTAGGTATGTGATAAGATAGATGATGTGAGTGTTAACGTTGTGAACTTAAGTGTAAAATAAAAGAGATAGACAGAGGAACTCATTTAAAGATGAGGGGATTAGAATCACCTAATTTAGGGAAGAAAATGAGAGGTGGGGGAGAGATTGGGCACTCTGCTTAGATCCACGTGGAGTGTGGGCCAACGCAAATGATCTAGTGACTTGTCTTTGTTAAAGGTTTGTGGTGAATTCTACTATTTAGGTGAATTTTAAAGATTTGTGGTTGATGGTAAATTTTATTGTTTTAAGTTAATTAGATCTGATTTGTCAAAAGTCGTGATTAATTAAGTTTAATTGTTGGTGGTGAATTTTACTGTTTTGATTAATTAAGTTTGATTGTTGTATTAGACTATATTATTATATGGTGTGTTAGGTGAGAAAGGGGAAAGGAGGCAGGCCTATTAGGCCTTTGGATGAAGGCAAGAGAGGAGAATGGTAGGCCCTTTGGCTTAGGGAGGGGAAGTCAAGAGGAGTGAGTGTAATGGGCTCAAGGAGAGGGGGAAGAAGGGACATGTATGCCTAGTGTATGGTAACTTAAAGAATGGATGGGGTTGAAGGCATTAAAGCCCTCATATGTGCTCGTGACAAATCTGAATGACCTAATCATGAATGTGCAAGTCTATCTTCTTGTCTGCCTTATTGAGATGTTGATCTGACCATACACAAAAGACCTTGTTTTGGCTTTGTTAAGCAAGTGATGGACTCCTACCTTTGTCTTCTGTTATAAACAAACGTGTCACACCCGTTATTCTTTTCTAGGACCCAAGCTACCTTCTCCCTTAGTTCTACATCTTGGAACTCCCACCATGTTCACATACGTTCCTAGCTCTAGGGCACCTAGCTCCTTTAAAGAAATGGGGAGGGATATGGAAGTAACACTATTAAACTTAATATAGAAGGAGACCAGATTTCAAAAGAAATGGGAATGACAATGTTTCAATTTTGACCCATTTCCTACCATCACCATAGTAGCTACTTTGAGTTGTAGTGTGTTGTAGATGCCTTCTCCATAATCAAAATGACAAGATTGACAAGTAATGGTGAGAAGGTTGAAGTCCTTCTTAGCACTGTTCTCGGCCACATCCACCACCAATGTTGTCACATTCAAGTCCCACTTGAGATTGTTCACTAATTCCTAGAAAAGTTTGAGACCCCCCCACCTCCAATCACATCTTCTAGAGGGTTGATCATAGTACTGAAGCCCATGATTGTAGAGAAGTGAAACCATTCAGAAATCCATTTTATCCAACTTTGGAGAGACCAGCCCAGTAAGCCAATGGTCTTTTACAATGATGGAAACGTGCCTTTGGTGGCACATTGGGAGGTTGTAAGCACTTCAACATGGTGGAAGGTTGCACTAGTTGTGCAGGCCAAAGGACCTTTATAAGGTTACCTGAGTCATACCAGGGTAGTTAGTATAAATATTGTGTTGAGTATCGATCTTATGGGAAAAAGGTGACATATCAAGTATCAGTCAAAACTTCATTGGAGATGGTACAAAGTCATAGAAACATCACATTTTAAAGGAAAAACCTCAGATTTTCACTTGAAACTCCAAAGATAAGATAAAATGAATTCTATTTGATATTTAAAATCAATTAAATTTAATTTTTAGAAAATTATACTAATAAACCCTAATAAAAATGCACATACAATCAATTCTATGATGCATGAGTATGAAAATAACCACAAAATTAAATAGAAAAATGGCTCATCTACAATTACGCCCATTGCTTCAACAATTCTTTTGCTTGAGCGACTGCTTGCTTGATCTAAAATTGGCTCTCCATTCTTTTCAATTTATTCTATCATTGGATCTTCATCACTTGATTATTTGTAGATAAATACAACATCAATAGGATCTAAGCTTTCTTTGTATTCTCCCTTCAAGGCAAGGCACCAAGCCTTAGCCCCTCATACCTTTTGTAAACAATCGCATTCCTACACTACTTCAGTCAATGCCCTTTCTCAAAACACATCAAGCAGTGTACCCTTGTCCTTGTGCCTCTAGATGGTCCGACCATGAAGTCTCCTAGCCCTTCCCATACTTAGAGTTCCTAAGGATCATTGCATTGTGTGAGTAGCAAGGTTAGTCGATGGCACCTTCTTCCTTCACACCCACCAGGTGGGGTTAGAGATTGAGCATAAGGGCTGTTCCTAGCATCTACTTGCATCCAATGATTCCCTCTCCTTGATTGCTTGACTTCCCCCAACCTCTCACCATCATAGCATATAGTTAAATGGCATGCTGAAATGTTCAGTTTTTAAAATTTTAGAAGCATATTTTGTGCAATATGGTACTTTAAGAAGGTTTGATTTTAGTACAGAAAAAGGTCCTGAGCATGTTGAACCTTGCTTTTAGAAATCAAGCATAGTTCATGCACCATAAGCTTTAAAAAGCCTTACGGCTAACCTTCTGGTCCTGTCGTTGGCCATACAAGCCAAACTCAGGGCACAAGATTCTACAAATGGAGTCCTGGAAGGATTTAAATTCTTTTCAGGTAAATACAATTAACACACGAAAACAAGAAACCTTCAGATCCCTTCAAGGTGCACAGAAAGACCCAAAATTTAAGTTCTCCAGTACACTGTTTTATTAACAAATCTCTTGCACGTTTAAATGGCTAAGAAACATGATTTATTGATCGTAATGCAATATTTTTCTGATCAATTTGTGGAATATTTCATAAGCTAGATGATTTGTTTATGAATAGAAATAAATTGAAGGAAAGGATCCATGTGGTCAATCCTGCATGGTGGGATTAAAGCATTGATCATTTTTTTGAGGCAAAAGGCATTGATTGTTGTATTTCCAATGTCTATTGGTAAATTATTTCTGGAAATCTTCTCAAAAGCACATTGATGTGGACAAGAGATATACTGTGGATATGGAAATCACCAAGTCTTTTTTAGTAGCAAGAATGACCATTGATTTGTATGGACTTAGACAGTATTTTAAAAAGTAGTATCAGTCCTAATTCACAAAAAAGAATGTCCTAATCTGAGAATGAAATCTAATCCTAGAAGAACCATTTTAAGGCCAAATACTCTGAATTAGGGAAGAATCTGGGTGTTCTGCACATTTTTGCGGTGGTAAAACTAGTTTTAAATTTTCTACTTGGAGATAATTGTTTGGATATGTATAATATGAGGATACAAAAAGCCTGTAGTTTTTATTCTTATATAATTACACTTTGAAGATCATATTAATAACTGCATAACTAGCATATGATTGCTTTTCTTTTTTTATTTTTTGTAAGGAAGTCTTTATGTTCATTACTGTAATATTCTGAGTGTGTAATGGTTAAGCAACAGTCGAAACTAAATGTTGGTGGCATTGTATATCAATAAAGTTTAATGGTTAATGAAAGTTTTGTAAATGCTATATTCACCAAAGACCTAATTAATGAAGGGATGATGACATCAATAAAGTTTGAAGGAAACAAACACCAAATGGTTGCCATTTCAGTTGATGGAAAATCTCATGTTTGTGGGTGAGGTCATAGATCACTAACTATTTTTATAGGAATTTGAAATACTAGAAAGGAAGCTTCTTCCTGTATCTTATTTCACAAAATGTTTAAAGAAAATAACAAAATGAGATTTCACTGTGGAAAAATGTAGAGGAAAACTGAAACTGTTTGTAATTTAGTCGACAAACGCTGCATTCTGTCCAATTATGTTGATCATGATTATGGCATATTTATCATTTGTCGCCAGGAAAGTTGCGTAAGACATTTTCCCATTGAATTCATGGTCCTACCATGCCATTAACAACATAATTGTGAACATTATCTTTGAAATTGTTGCCTTGGTTGAAAAGTTGTGATTGAGAGCTTCATGTCACAAAATTGCACCAGTTCTGTAAGTATGCAACTAACTTTTGGATTTATTTGTCACCTTAGCTTTAGTTGGTAAGTTGTATGGACCACTAGTATTTTTGAATGTCAACAACGTCAAATTTTTATCACGACAGATTCGGTGCATCTTGGTAAAAGGTCCCCTTCACAACGAAGCTTCAAGATAAGTACCTGCAAAAGGAATGCACAATTTTATATTTTGAAGTGTTTGACAAGTAATGTTGGAGGTAAGACTGTGTCCGTCTCTTTATAGAGGCTTTCACCATCCACCAATATTTTGCCATTGATTCTTAAGATTCATTCTTGAACAAGCTTCATTTCTCTCTTATTGGTGAAGTACATGTTCACACACATATTGATAGATGTGCTTTCATACATCTCTAGAAGTCTTTACGATTTGTTACTATCTTTATAGTGCTTTGTTATGTATTCTGTGTAGTTTCTTGGATTCCATAATGTTTTTCTTGGTTATTATTGTGCTTAACACGAACTGAAAACCTGGACCAGAAAGAAAATTCTCTGGTTTGTTTAAAATTCTGAAACATCGGAGAAGTGAGGATGAAGAGATGTGTGGTAACCCGTAAGTCATAACAACCATGAGGGGCTGACATCAATGATCGATCATATTCACCTAACATCAAAAAAAAGAACATTCATCTTGTATCTCAAGGCTTGGTTCATATGGTAACCACGTTCTTTTCGGTGCTTGTCATTTTCAGGGCACGTCGTGGATTTGCAACATTGAGAACATCTCATTCTGCAGGATTCAACCTTCTCTTTTTGGCGCCTCCATCAATGGAAACTGTAGTGAATAAATAAGGGTTTATTGTGTTGAATCTTCTGTTTTATTTGGGTGGGATTGCTTAGTCGGGGTTAGTGCTGCTTAACAGTTAAAGGGTGGTTATGTTTTGTTGTTAAGGGTGTAATAAATAATGTGTAGTTGTAAGGGGGTGGTTATGCTTTTGATGCTTCGCGATTGGTGTGGAGAGTCGTCGCTGCCTCTCGAATGCAGTGAAACTCAAAAGCAAAAGCAGTCACAGAACTGCCTCTTTCCCCTAAATTCTGTTTCGGGCTCGTAGATACAATCTCTGATGTACGATTCAGAGGAGAAATTGGTAAGGATGCTGCTGAAACTTACATCAAAATTCCAAAGTTTTGAAGTTTCCAGCGGGTAAAACCAATATCAGCAACGTTCGAAGGTAACGCAACTGACAGATGATGCTTTCGTAGTCTGGGCTGCTCATAATGTTTCATCCATCAATGTTGTTAATACCACCCAAGTTGCAGTAAAGGAAACTTTTCTTTTTGTTGACAAAAGGGCAGAGATGTGTTCTTCACTCCAAGTGCATCGGAGAAAAGTAGTAGTTGGGAAAGACAGGAAACGTTTTTTCGGTTCATCACTTCAATCAATCAATTATTCTAAACACCACGTCATTCTGTCATGCCCAAGCTAAGCTTCTATGATGATACAAATCATGGAATTTTCTTTTCTTGACCAACATTAATTACTGGACCATACTCATCTTGCATGTAAATGTCGACAACTATCATTTTCTTCCATCAACTCGCACTAAAATATTACGAATTCGAATATCATTTTCTTCTCCCATCTAACTCACACTAAAATATTACGAATTCGAATACCACCAGCATCTGCGATGGGATGCACAGCCGACGGCACATCGCGTGACCATATCATTAATCATTTATTTCCGAAGGGGAGGTGAAGAGAAGCACAAGGCGTGGCATCAAGTCAAATGATGAATCGAAACCTCTATTGGGTTGTGGTGCAGTACAGTTTAGCTTCATCAGACGCCCATTAATTTGCAGGCAGCCTCCGTAGATGTAGCGAAACATGTGTATGCATGCATTGATGCACGAGACGAGTGCACGTGTATTATTAACTTGTTTGGAAATTGGCTGGCTTTGTCAAGGTGTGCTTGACTTGTGATTGAATTGCAATTGTTGTTGAATGTTAGTTTTTAAAGAAATCTTAAATCCTTCACTTTAAAATTTTATTAAAGTTAATTAACCTTTCGACATTTATGAACTAGAGAACACATTCCACATTCCATATTATGTGGTGATTACCTATATATCCCTTACTTTTTTAGGAAACGACTTTGTTAAATTGAGTTAGCAATTTCCGAATATCATCGGATTACTCAACTTGTACATACTCAACTTGTACAGGTTTTATGAACTTTCTATTTGAACCGGTTAACTATTCTATGGCGTTCTTAATTTTTTCTATTCATGGTTGGTTGCAAAGATTTCTCTCAAACTTTCTTAATGCCCAAGGATGATGACATGACTTTTGTCCACATGTGACCTATCCTATATATTTGCTAATATATCTTTTTACTGTGGATCTTTACATCTCTAAGCTTTTATATTTAAATTTGAATTCCAATGCTCATTGATGCTATTAGTGCATTTTTATACATTATGGACACCGTTGTGTGTTACCCTCTTTAAGGAGATTTAATGTGAAGATCATATGATATAGGTTCAATTGCAATATTAAATCTGTATAAATGGCAAGAGGGGATGCAGGAAGTAAGTTCCTCAAAGTGTGGATCGTGAAAGAGACGCAAAAGATAAGAGAGTAAGAAGGGAAAACAAGACTGGGAGAGAGAAGAGAAGAGAAGAGAAGAGAAGAGAGAGGAAATAATTGTGAATATGATTGGTGTCTCTCTTTTTTATAAGGTTGAGGTGTATGATCCATTTGGATCTTTCCTAATTTGATGTGTCATGTTGAAATGCACAAGTTCAATTCTAATCCAATGGACAAAGTATGGAGACATCTACCCATATATACATTAATTTACATTTTGTTTTAAATTTTATCCATACGAGAGTATGCCATCATTGTGCCTTGTCTGTGGTCTTCTTTACGTTCTACAATCATCTCTCTCTTTCTTATCAGGCGGATGTGTATGATCTATTTAGATTTTTTTTTTTTTTTCTGTTTTGAACATCTAATTCGAAATCAATTAGAAATGAAAGAAGTTGTTTATTGATATATTAATTCATATTTTGTTTTAAACTTCGTCAATGTAAAACTATTCCACCACCCTGCTCTTTCCATATTTATGTTGATGATGTGTAAGATTATTGCAACTGCATTTATTCTTTACTGGCAGAAAAATACACTGGACACATTTTTTGAAAGTTCATAAATGTTTCAAACTGATTTTCTAGATAAAATTTGAAATTACATGTGTATTAGTAGTGTATCGTAACAAATAACAAATATCATAATTTCTTATAAGAAATTAAGTGTGATTACATATTACTTCATATTTTCGTAAACGGCCATGAGAGACCGTTCAGTTTTCTAATTTAAGATTTAACACAACTCACTTGGGGTTTAGTGGTCAAAATGGTTTTTGACGATTAATTAAGAAAACCAGTTTACGTGACATGCTTGCAATTTTTTTATGGTTTATTAAGGGTCAAACTGGATCAACGGAATCCTGTCCAGTTCTTACCAAGAAGATGATGATCACCGGCAGAGAATACAACATACCGATAGTTGGGTTGCACACAGAAAACAAGAACCGGTCAGAGCACGGCCGGCGTGGAAATGTTGAAGAGTCAGGAGAGAGAGAGAGAGAGAGAGAGATCAATGGTGGTGTGGCGCCGCCCCCTGTAAAGGTGGAGATGGTTTGGGAGACCAGGGACCTATTCCCGGCTCCGGCGAACCGGTGCCCCCCGGTCAACCGTCCCTTCGTCGTCCAGCGGGGCCCAACCCAACCATGCTGACATATCATCCATCACGCACTGGAACCAGCTGCCCGTCACGTGCGGGTCCCACGTGCGGTACCAAGTACGTTGCTTCCGGTTTCTCGTTCTTGTCCTCCGTTGATTTTTGCCTCGCAATTTGCCCCCGAACTTCTCCGTTAACCGCTCGGCAGTCGCATCTTCTTTTTTCTCCCAATTACGATGAACGATGGCACCTCAGATTTAAGTTTTTAACAAAAAAATCTACGCAAGTAAATATGATTTTTGAATAGCATACTTGTAATTTCTAAATTTTTTGAATTGCATGCAAGCAAAGAAATCCTAAAAACTACGAGTACTAATTTACTCGAGATCATTCCATTTGTGCATAGATAGTTTGTTACAATATAATAATTAATATATTAAGTCTACAATTTAAAATGTACATGTATGCTACATATATACATGCCAGAACATGTATTTGAATATGAAACACGTCTTCAGTTTGGTTTTAGTTACTTAATCTGAATATGAAATAACAAAGGAAACCATATAAATTTGTTGGTATGGAAAGGGCATGTTTGGTAAGCCCTTAATTAGACCACATTATTCTTCAAAAAATGTAACGTGGTCTTAAAAATATAGTTGTAAAGAAATCATTTGAGGTGTTTGGTTGTGCATAATACCTATATTTAAAAACCATATTTTGAGGTTAAAAATGTGCTTTGAGCAAAAGAGGTACGTACTGCCACTTTTTTTTTTAAAAAAACTACTTGTTCTACTCATCCTTTGCTCTTCAATTCTTGTTTCTCTTGTCCTTCGATATTTCACACCCAAACAATACAAATAATTCTAGAAAATTTGAATTTTCTCTTGCGAAGAAAAGAAAGAAATACTTTTGTTTCATCCAAATAGATTTCTCAAAATAATCAAAGCCCTAAACCTTTGAAAATGGTTGGATTTCATTTGATCTGAACGACCGATTCCATCGATGGCCATGCCACAAGCATGCACCTTCCAACACTCCAAACAAAAATCCAAATGTTATATATATATATTGTAACTTCAAAATATTTGATACGAAGGAAAGCATGGTTTCTAGGGGTGTTTGATTCAAAACATGGCCGTTCAAGAAAATCACAGTTTCTAAAAGTGTGCTGTTGAAAAAGTGATTTTTGTCAAAAAGAGTAATTGGGGTATTTTTGGCTAAAACAAAATATTAAAAATAAAATTTTGAATCTATAGTTTTGAACTTTTTCTTCGCATGAGAAAACTTCAGATTCCATATATAAGTATTTGGTTGAAACTATGTCTTTTAAGGAAATCATGATTGCTAAAGATGTTTGGTTGATAAATATAGAAAAGAGAGGAAAGTAGAATTAAAAAGGAGGGTGGAAGGTGGAGCAGAAATTTTTTTTTTTTTTTCTACTTAGTAAAAGAGGGAAAACCTCTTTAATTTTCACAAAATACATTTTTAATCCTAAAATATAAATTTAGAATATAATTTTTATGACAACAAAATTCGGTACATCATTTTTGCAAATACTTTTTCAGCTGCATTTATTGAAGAAAAATGTGGTCTAGGGGCTTAATTACTAAACAGGCCCTTGGTTTTTGGATGCTACCCTGCCCAAAAAAGTAGTTTCCTTGAATATCTTTTTCTCAAAAAAGAGTTTTAACAAAAAACATTGATTTTAATGTGGAATTTTTATTCACAAAAAAGGCATCCAAAATTACTTAAAAAATAAAATTTTCAGAACAACAATTTCCAATAAAGATACGACGTTTTCCAATCAAAGTTTTTAGTTTTTCCCTTCACAGGAGAAAACCATGATTTCTAGAGGTGTTAATTTCGTTGAAAGTATATTTGATTTTTCATGAAAATTATGTGATTCAAAATGTGATTTTGGTTGAAAAAGAGTTGTTTTTGGACGCCACTTGTTGGTGAAATGTTTTTTCTTTTTTTGAAAGAAGAGGTTGAACTTTTTTTTCCAAAATCAGACCTTTAACTAGCCAAAAATTGTGATTTTAAGTGCAGTTTTTATTATTCGCAAACAGACATCCTAAATTACGTTTAACAAATCAGTTTTTCAATATACATTTTGAATAGAAAGGTGGTTTTCTATATGCATACTTTCCAAACGGGCCTTATAATATCTGATTGATTTGGGGCATTTTGATTCTATTTTATACGCCCATGGCAGAAAAATAAATAAATAAAGTAATAGTAAATAAAAACCATGTGAAGACGAAGAAAAATGCACAGCCGCATGCATGGCATTTCATGTAGGGGCATTTACGTCCTTGGGCTAAATAATGTATGGGCCCATTTCACACGTGGGGACGAGGCAAGCTTGTTTCTGAAGACCCTAAGTTGGTAAAAGCTTCAAGGTCACACTCTTCTGTGTTCCCTGATGACCTCTGCAAAAAACCTTAGATATATATGATCCATCATTGGTCCAATCTCCTGCTCAATAATTCACCAAATCCAGTTGTCTTTCCCATTCTCTTCTCAATTTGCACATATATGCATCTTTGGGCTTCTTCTGTTTCCAGGAATAGTTAGTTTAGACTGGCCACAGATAGATCTCTTCTTCATCTTCCCGCTCCTCTTCCTTCTCCTTGTTTATTAGTGATATTTTCTTGATAAGAAAGGTGGACTAGTGGTTCAAGTTAGTTCGCAAACATATACATATATAGTATATATGTATTAATTGTTGGTGTAGGAAAAGGGATATTGCAATTTGTGTGCAGGAGAGAATTACTTTGTGATTTCTTTCAACAAGAATCGGCAGATTTAATCTGAAATTTAAGCATGGAAGAAGAAAACAGGAGTGGGAAGTTACCTCCAGGGTTTAGGTTTCATCCCACTGATGAAGAGCTCATCACCCACTACCTCAAGAGCAAGACCTCCAACCCCAGCTTCACGGGAAAAGCGATTGCAGACGTTGATCTCAACAGATCCGAGCCATGGGATCTTCCAGGTACATGCTCTACATACATGGCACCCTCGCACGAATTTTGTTTCTTCCATGTGCTGTGCTTTAAAATTAATACTTGGTACGTATATAATTCTTTCATGGTAGAACCGCCTTAATCATATACATATGCAAGATTCTATCCCGTGTAAGTTAAGATATTGTCTAAGGGCTGAGGCTTGCGTTTTCTTCTAAATAAGTTATCAATAATTAAATTAAATGGCTAAATCCGACTGTGCCAAGATGATGTTTGCATCTGTACCGGGGAATTAATTAATTCTTCTTGCTTGTAATTGACTAACATTAAAAGAAATTCATGCATTTGTTGGCCTACACGTACCTGAGCGTGAGAAAAATATCAAGCCAGCCAGCTTGCAAGCAAATTCTGGGTAAATTGGATCTATATATCTTCCTAATTGAGCGAGGCAGCTAAGTCTTGTGGGATTGGCAAGCAGGGAAGGCTAAGATGGGGGAGAAGGAGTGGTACTTCTTCAGCCTGAGGGACAGGAAGTACCCGACCGGCGTCCGGACGAACCGAGCGACGAGCGCCGGCTACTGGAAGACGACGGGGAAGGACAAGGAGATCTTCAGCAGCACCACGTCGGAGCTGGTGGGGATGAAGAAGACGCTGGTGTTCTACAAAGGACGGGCCCCCAGAGGGGAGAAGACGAATTGGGTCATCCACGAGTACCGGAACCAGACGGCCAAGTCCAGCTTCAAGAACTCCAAGGTACGTCCGCATCTCCAGAGATCGCGCCATCAATTAATTAATCTTCGATAGATCGACTTAGAAATTAATTAATTAACTAATGAAGAACTAGATCGATCCTACTATTAAATATATATGTACTGGATTTATATATACATATATATATCATGCAGGACGAGTGGGTGGTGTGCCGGGTGTTTCAGAAAAGCTGCAGCGTCAAGAAGTACTCTTCGAACCATTCGCGCATGGGCAATCCCTACAACGCGGATCTCTTCGCTTCGGCTTCCGTGGCGCCGTCGATGATCCACCAGCAGAAAGATCCATACCACCTTGGCGTCGCAAGGAACCACTACATGGGCAACGCAGATTTTGCGGAGCTGACGAGGGTCCTCAGAGGCGGCGGCGGCGACATTAATCATTGCCCCATGATGACGAATAATCTTCCTGTTCCCGTCCCCAACCCCGTCCAGGCCCAACAACAGCATCAACAGAATTTCACAGCTTCGAGCGTGAACCTGAACCTCAGCGCCCAACGGCTGGTGTCGGCGCCGTTTGCGATGCAGCCGCAGTTTCCCGGAGAGAGTCCATCTCTGGCATCAGCGATGAACGCCGTCGGATCAGGTGCCGTCGGCCTGTCCGGTTCGAGTTTTGTGAACGGTGGCCATGAGATGAATCAGGGTCATGCAAGGCATGGTAGGCAGCAAGCAATGGAAAGGTGCATGGATCAACTTGGTGGCTATTGGCCTGCTTATTAGTCCAGGGTTTTAGATAATGGTTGAGTTCAACATTAGATCGATGTGGTGTTCATCAAGTGTTGTTTGGTATAAAGTATGGTTTTGGTTTACGCCCATAGAGAAGTAATTGGACGGACACTCTTATCTATTAAGTAGTATAGTTGAGTGGTGATATATTATGGATTTGCTTGGTGATTGTCGTCAATGCTTTCAAAATTCCCATCGTTACGTAAAAGTTGGAATCCAAGAGCAGTTCATGTTCTTTTGTTCCCCTCAATTTTTTACATGAACAGTACAGGGTTGTGGATGCTCTAGAGTTCTTGAGTTCCTGCAAATGTCCTTGATTAGGTAGGGTTTGTGCATCAATTCCTTCTCGGCAGTTTGAAACAGGCTCAGTACGTAGTTCCCACTGATCTATTTTCTACCCGTGTCACTACAATAAATCAATCATCCTGTTGTAATCTAGATATCTAAATTTAAATTAAATTAAATTATTTTTTCCCATTTCAAAGAATCAGTTTAAAATTAATTAGTTAAAGAAAATCAAAATAAGTCCCCGCTACGGTCATCTTACGTACTTGGAAGCGGCCTATGTGGTGGGTGTGGTTAGGGGTGGCTGACCCCTGTCTGAAATCTTCAATTGATAATGAGCGAAGACGTCTATTTATATATATATATATATATGAATTCATGCTTTTATTTTAAATTTTTCAATGCTTCGCTAGGTCTTAAAAGCACTTTTAGGAGTAGGTGTGTATAAATCTATTAGGATCTTTTCTGTTCTAAGACCATATTCAAATACGGGTGTCCAATTTAAAATCAATTAATCTCGTACGAAAATGTCTATCTACATATATCTACATTCATTCATAATTTTTAATTTTTCACCGTGGAATTACCTATTCCAGCACACGTATCACACTAATACCTTGTAGTTGGTGTGATACAAAGGAAGGAGGTAAGATTGGAGACAAGATCCCTTTCCCTACCCTCCCCTAGAACACTTAACATCAATTGTTTTTTTTTTTGCTCCTTTCGTCCCTCATATATGAAGACTCATGGTTGACAAGAAAAGCCTTTTCATCTAACTAGGATAAATTAATTTAATTGGAGGAAGAGACTTCTACAAAATTGGAAACTTTGATGAACGAAAAATCCATAGTGTTATTGCTGGCACAAGTAATTATCATGTTGAGATCTATAGAAGTTAATGTGGCGGGTGAAGTTTTCCAACATGTGTGTTTGACTCCATAATTTTCAGAATATCAAGTTGAATTCTAGAACTTCCTCGTCATTTAAAAGTCAAAACCAAGTTGGTCCTATTGTAATTCTTCGGTTTTGAACTTCGCTGATGCAAGTTTTCCTATTGTCCAATTACTGTTTATGATCCAAGACCGTGAACACAAAATACATCATATTTACTAACGTGAGGCACAATATATATATTTTAAGCTTACAACATATTTTCAAATGCACCCAAGACCAATGGTCATCAAGCACTTAATCTAGGTAATTAAAGCATTATGAATATTTACCTGTGGTAATTAATACATTATAATTTTAAACATAAAATATGAATTTTTGCTTGTGGTGTAACAATATGACTTAGTTGAGAAGAAAATACACCATATTGTGTACTAAATTAAAATTTATGAATATTGAATTTGTATAAGTTTGCATGTAAAAATGTTTCAAGGAACAAGAAATAAATGAAATTAGTAGAACTTTTGTGGGAAGATTTATTTCATTTTCCTTATCTCATCTTGTGGTTGATTCGTTAGCCTTATTTGATCATCTTGTGGTTGAGAGACATTTACTCTAACATCTTGTATATCGTGTTGAATATTTTTCCCATTAACAAAGTAAAATTTGAAAAATAAGATCTCTGTTCTGGCCCCAAAATATGTTGAAATCGGTAAAGAAGACAAATTTCAAAGCTAAATTTAAATTCTAATGGTTAATGGAAGTAGAGGATGAAGATTGTGGAAGAAAAATAATCTCTCAACTCTATAAATAAAGGGATGATTAACTTGAAAGATAACAATTATTAACTCAACCCCTTCCCCCCCCCCCCCCCCCCCCCCCCCCACACACACAATCGGAGCCCCAAATTACAGCCCACGCACCACCCCCTTCACTATCTCTAGCCACCCCAAATTACAGCCCACGCACCACCCCCTTCACTATCTCTAGCCACCGCCCACCGCCATACTCCGCCGTGCGTAGGTCACCGTTGACCTACACTGGTGTCAGAGCCCTATTCGCACGCGCTGCCGCACGACCCTCTGCCTGTCCACGCACACTCGCACGTCGCCTCCGCCACACCGTGCGTCTGCTCCCTGCACGCATCGCCATGCAACACCCAACACTGCGCACGTCGCCCTCCGCCTCCGCGCGCGCACTTCTACGTCCCCGCGCACTCGACTCCCCTTTGCACGCGTTGAGCACCGTCGCCTACGATTGCGCGTCATTGCCATACCTCCACCAGCATGTGCACCGCTGTCGCTCCACCCGCGCCACCGCCTGTCCATGCGAATCAAGGCCCGTTTGCGCACGTACACTCTGCCTCTGCGCGTCGTCGCCCGCACGGTCCGCACGAAGCTTCGCACGCGCGCTCCGCCCGACCTCCGCGGGCATCAACACCCCTTTGCGCACGAACGCTTTGTCGGGCATCTCCGTCTCAGCCTACCAGACGCCCACTCGAAAAAGAGGCGATCGGTTAGAGATTCTTTTTCATCCTTTCATACAAATATAATATTAGATATACATAATATTAAGAATTTTTTTTGCATGGATTAATTTTAAAATAATTCATTTAAAGGTTAATTTTGTTTACTTTTATTTTAAATTATTTATTTAGTAATTACATGATATATATTTATCAATTTTTTTTACAATTTTAATTGATTATTGATATAAATTTGTGGAATTAAATTTGAAATTTAAAATTCAAATCTATTTGAAAAACTTTTGAAAATTTTATACTTTTTTGGAATTAGTTTTTCACATTTGAAATTGATTAATTGTTATAAATTGAAAATTTCTGTAGAATTTAATTTGTTAAATTCTTGGAATTTATTTTTCTGTTGGAAATTAATCTATTGATTGATAGTGGAGTTTTTAAAATTTAGAAATTAATTTATGTTAGATTTAAATTGGCTACAAAAATGTTCACAACTAAATTGACAAAAATTGATAAATTGAATGAGGGTAAATTATAAGATATGGTATAGAAAAATTAAAAATACATTAAAATTTGATAACATAGAATATGTGGTAGAAATTAATCCTTCGAAAACTAGCCAACTAGCTCCACTATCTCTATTATTCGACCAACTAGCTTTGCTACTTTTGTTGTTAGAACCATTGTTTATCATTTGATTCTATTGCCTCCACTATTGAAACCATCACCCATTGTTAGATTCCACCACCTCCATTCCACCACCTCCATTGCTAGAACCACTTCTTGTTGTTAGATTCCACTACCTCCACTATTGGATTCCACCCTAATCACCAAAAGCTACCACCCTCAATCAAATTCTACCCTAGTTGTTAGAAACTATCGCCCCTACCAATAGATTTCATTTGAAGACCTCCAAACTCTTCCAAACCAAGTACATACCTATAAATGCTCTTATATGCATTTTTTTCTAGAGTACCTACTACACATTTGTTCTAACATTCCTAGGACAAGCCTCACATCGAATGCAAACTTGATACTCAACATTTTGATTGTTGCATCCCATTTGGTGAACAATACTAATTAATTTGTGGCCTTGAGCCTTAGGATGCAACGTTTATCCTCTCCATGGATGTGAGGATTACAACCTCCAGCAACATGCACCCCCTAAGTCCACTAAAGTCCCATGGTGGCCTAACTCATCCAACACTTAGGAATCTTTTCCTTACATTTTGTTGGGTACACCTTGGGGTGTTGTTCGTAGGAATTGCATTCACAACAAAGATGAGAGGAAGAAGAGGAACAAGAAAACAATCATGTCAATTCTTTCTTTCTCTAATTCTTGTCCTTTACTTCTTACTTGTCAATCTTCAACTATACTTCATATGTAGACAAATTTTCAATCAGTTCATTTAGAAAGTATTTGTTGAGATATTTGACTTCTTCAATTGTAATCGCTTTCCACTTCCATTCAATTGTGAGGGAGTAGAGGATCTTCTTAATCAACTCATTTTCTAAACATTCCCTACCTAATGCTCTTAAAGAATTAACTATAATTAAGAACCTAGAAAACATCTTAAAAACAATCTCATTATTGTGCATCTTAAATAATTCATATTGATGCACTAATGTATTAATTTGAATTTTCTTAACTTAATTTGTATCTTCATTAGAAACCTCTAGTACATGTTATATTTCATATATAGTATTATAGACAGAGACTTTATTAAATTGATCGTAAGAAATGACATAGAAAAGTATGTTCATACCTTTGATATTTAATGGTTGTCTCTTCTTTTCTTTATTCGTCCATTATGCATAGGGTCCTGTGATAGGATTTGTTTTCTCTACAAATGCATTCTAAAGCTTAAAGTCTATTGTTTGTGTGAAAATAGTCATTTTATATTTTCAATAGGCATAATTGTATCATCGAATAATAGTGACTCATGGAAACTATGTCCTCCATGGAAAGTAGCCATTTAAAAAACTCAAATAACTCATAAATTATAAATCACGTAAAACATATAAAATATAGCTCTAATATGACTTGTTGGATCAAGACTACTTAAAAGGAGGTGAGGTGAATTAAGCTGTATACCTTCTTTTTGAACTAGTTACAATTCATGGAGATTAAAAACCATTTTTATAAAATCTTTCAATAATAACAACATAGTTAATACATAAAGAACACAAAGATTTATAATAATTCTCTAAACTTAGTACATATACTCCTTAAGCTCTACTCATGAATTCACTATGCACTTAGACTTTATAGTTGACTCCACGACCCAATGTTACAACCTTTATTTTCCTTAACTCGATATTGACCACAGCTTAAGGACAAATATCACATCACAAACTAATAGAACACTAACTCCATTACATTCACCTTAACACCGTGAACCAATGAGATATCGTACTAGTTGTGTTCATGTAAATAGTACGAAGGAATCCACCTTTAATGTTAAACACTATGAACTGATAAAAACACTTTCCTATTAAGTTTGTCCTCCACTTACACCTCAAGTGGAATAAGTTTTTGAAAACTTTAAAACCGTGAGAAAAACTTCAATAATCAAAGCATAAGAAAAATACTCATTTTTCTCAAAATGATTACAAGTTCGACCAAGTTGAAAAAGTCAAAAATTGAATGACTTGAATTTTCATGCTTCTCTAAGAATTGATCAATAATGCTCTCTTGATCAATAACTCCTATATAAATGTTTCAGTGTTGTGTTGTGCGCTTGCATTCACCTCAACACTTGTAGATATTTTATTCGTTGTGACTTTTGATTTGGTCAACATCAACTCCCACGACGTTTCTTGTTATACAATTTCTATAATAAAGTGTAAAATGAATTTAGACAAGCACAGGTCATCCGCAAGGATTTGGGGTTAAATCTACGTTTGTTATACTAATGTTTGTGGACTTCAAGTTGATTAGATGACCCCCACCAATGCGATATAGAATAAAAATTGAAGGCAGAAATTCTAGTTTTAACTTGATTTCTGGGTCAACTTCAGAGAATTTCAGAAATTAATTTAAGCATGCAATTGGAACATGTAAATACTCCCTGGAAAGATAAAGTAAAGTACTCTTAGAAAAAAATGCCAAATAATTATTTTCATGCACCAAATGTTCGTGAGAATTTAATTGCTACAGGTGCGCCAATTTCCAACGCAGACACCATAACACCAAATTCCAGATTGATTTCCTGCATGCGCGTTCAACTAAGAAAGTTCGTATCTTAATATCTACTCAACCATTTTGCGAGAAATCACTTTTGTTGGGAAGATAAGAGATCTAATTTTAACAGAAAAATCTCAAAATCTAGATTCGTGCACTGGAAAAATGACGAAAGCTCGAGAAATGTTCTGGTCTAAAAAAACAGAGCATCCAGATGCACCTATGACAGATTCCTTTCAACCCACCAGCATACTTGCATCCATAAAGTCACGAAAAATGCTGGATAGATACTTGACCAGCAGATGAATACTGCTAGCTGGATATACGAATTTTCCATGCACATTCAGAGCACATTACAATGCATCAAACATAAAGGAAACTGCAGGAACAAACAACAACTGCATCATGCATTTAGAGTTGCAGATTCCATCCGAATTTTCACCAAAGGAAGTGCAAGCACACGTTTGCAAACAAAGGGGCTTTTCAAACCCCTTAAGAATACTTTGCAATTGAAATCACATTAAGCACAAAACCATACGACATTCCACATATATATAGAGATATTCAAATAGAACACTTAGCATTCATTTAGGACAAATTTGATAATGGAACAGCAACATATTTTTGGAGTTTCTAACATAAAATAAAAAAATAAAAAAAAAACTACAAAGATCAAAGCTACACTATTACTACCTACGAAAATCCCTAACAACTAAGATAAACGAAAAATGCAAAAGAAGGCGTGGGAAAGGGGTGGAAGTACTCGATCTTGCCAAAAGGGGAAGCTTCTAAGGTGGAACGGTTATACCTTTGGGCTTTTCCTTCAAAGTTTCTCCTCCACGTGCACTCCAACACAAGAGGGGGGTTGCAAGCCACGTTGGGGAGGTCACCACAGATCTGGAAATGCTGATATCAACCCTCCACGAGCTTTCACTTCAAGCTAAGATCAAGATGAAGAGGCCGACGTCCTAGGGAATGGATGGAAGTGAAGAAGACGGCCTTGGATGGAGGTGGCAGCTCCTCGGGTTGTTGGTGGAGCCTTTGGCGGAAAATGGAAGAACACGGAAGAAGAGAGCGAGAGTTGTCCATGGGGTGCCCCTTATAAATCGATTTCAAGCCCCTTGGTTGAAAATCCCATCTTGCCCTTGCATCCAATGGTAGAGAATTAATCTTCATAAGTTAATGACCATTCCACTTGATATGCAATCAAAGACTATAATTTTGAGCATCATATCTTCCATACCTGCATAACTTATGAAGAATGGAGAGTAATACCTAGCCCAATCTCATACTTAAAATTCAAAAATCATGTATTCTTAAGCAATTAAATTCAATAGTACACAATTGTGGGATTAGTTAATTTATTTGGTTTAACATTAAGATTTGCGACTAATCTTCTAATTATGCCTAAATAATGTGTCATTTAACTCCTAGTTGACCATTAAAATGTACAACATTTTAACTCAAACATTCTACGAGAAATATAACATTACATCTGTGAAGTTTGTTCAAATATAATAAACTTATTTCGTTACATTTTAACTTGTTACCTTTTTAATACAACAATGTCCATATGCATAAAAGTATAATAAACTAACTTAGTTGAATTTATGTAAAGTCTACAAGCACATATTTGTATGCACAAAGGTTAAACACAATAAACTAACTTTGTTGGTTTACATAAACACATATAAGTGCATATAGATAAACATAATAGACTAACATTGTTGAGTTTATATAAACAACATGATCACCTCATGGAGTTTATAAGTCTAAATACAATGAACTAATCTTGTTAGATTTATGTGAACACCATAGACTCCTTATAAGTTATATGTCTAAACACAACAAACTAATTTTATTATATTTATGCAAACAACATGATTTTTCGTGAAGTTTACCTAAACCTTATGAAATTATTTTATTGAGTTTGCACTTGTGAAAATTTTCATGCAATTATATTAAAATTTCTTTAACTTTAATTTCAAGATATACATAGATTAAAATAATTATCATTGTCAAAACATAAGATCCTTAATACTTCTCATTTTTTCACTTATGTCAAATACTTATCACTTAGCCTTAGGATAGAATCCATGCCTTAAAGTGACAAAAAGGACAGTGATGGAAAGAAAGTGTTGGAAAGTTTCAAAAAGTGATGTAAAATAACAAAAAAAAGTGTCAAAAAGTTTTAGAAAGTGATGAAAAAGAAAGATGTAGAAAGTCACCAAAAAATTATAGTGTTTATGCACTGGCCAAAAAGTAACAGAAAGTGAAAAAGTAATAGAATGTAATAAAATATAAATAAATAACATAAAAATGTTTGTAAACATCTCAAGTTTATGAAAAAATTAAAATTTTTTACATTCTTCATAATAATACATCATACATTACATTCTTCTCACATAGATAACATCATCTCATTATACATGTCATCAACTAATTGTTTCTTTTATTGTTGAGTTAATTCTATTGTAGTTGCTTTTTCAACTTCTCAATTTATACCTTCATATGTTTGTGCATCATCAAGATCTTAAAATTCTTCCAACTCATCTTGAAGATCTTCAAGTAAATTATGTAGTAGAAAACATGTATGCACAATTTTCACCTGAGTTTCAAATAGAAATGACATATAACCACGTAGAATTGCAAAATAATGCTTTACAATACCAAATGTATGCTTGATCACCGTTCTTAATTGTAAATGCCTGTAATTAAAATTCTCTATGACATTTGTTGGAAGTTAAGATATATCATAATCTAATAAATGATATCTAACACCTCTAAATAGATAGATAAATTCTAGTCTATTTGGAAAATCAACATCTACTAAGTAGAATTTACCTACATTGAAACAAATATTAGTCTAAAGATAAAATAAATGACTAGTTGAACTCCATATAAAAAATACTTACTAGTTGGAACTTGAAGTCCATTAAGTCAAGAGATTGCATCTTGAAGAACTCTAGCATCAACAATAGACCATTCTCATCCAACAAGAATATAAATAAACTTCATATCAAAATTACAAGCTGCCAATACATTTTGTAATAATTCACCCTTTCTATTCCTAAAAGGTGTTGTTTATTCTTCATAAATAGTTGCTTTAATATGTATACTATCTATTACATTAATACAATCCTATTAACAAATACAAGAGAAGCATTATATAAAATAATGTCAATGTTGTAAGAAACAACAACAAATGGTAAGAGTATGTTACCTTGAAGTATGAGAAGACATTTCGATCAATATAAATTCGTTTATATGTTGTTAACGAATGTTTAACTAAAAATTTTCCACTTAAACCAATTATAGCATTTAACATCTCATTGAATACATGACTGATAGTGTAACTTGAACAATGAAATTTTTCTCATTAAGCTCATATAATATCTGGTTCATATATTCTTAACAATGAAATTATGTTTGGTTGCTGTAAATTATTCATTATCATTAAGCTCATATAATGAGAATAATATGTTCATCGCATCTTCTATTTTCCTTTCTTTTATATACTTCATTTGCAATCTTTCTTTTTCCACTTCACATAATTCATCCATAATTTCTAATCTACATGTTTCCCTATGGTCATCTTTTTCAAAATATTCTCTAAAAGCACATGCTATATCTTCAACTGCATTGGACATTATTTCTTAGGACTTTGCATGTGGTCAACACCTCTTTCCCTTCTTAGAAGCATCTGTTGTAGAGGCATTGGTTAATGGTGAATGTGTCTACATTAGATGAACCTCTTCATCTGCAACTCCATCAATTACCAGAGGAAGTATGTCATTCTCATTATTTAAATAAACATGTGTATCATCATCTTCTTGTTGTTATCTACAATCCTTAGGTTGCCTTGCTTGAGAACTAGATGCAATGTTGTGTTTAAAAATAATTTGCACTTGCTCAAATATAGGGCAAGGTCTTCCTTTACACTACTTATAATCAGGATGTTTATGCAATTGAAAAAATAAATTTATCAAAATTAAAGTCAAATAAAGTCAATAACTAGAAGTTGATAAATTTCTTACCTCAACAAATTCTACCTAGATTTCTTTAGGTATATTAGTATATCTATTTACATAATCTCAACCCCATCCACTTTGACTTGAAATTTCTTGTAGTTTTTGTATATTAGTCATTAGGTCTTCATGCAACTATTTACATTTTTCCTTGTCATGCTCTTTCCTATCTTTTCATTATATTCTTCAATAATTTTATCCCATGTATTAGTTCTTATTTTTTCATCCATAGTTCTCCTATTACCTTCATTCAGCTTTTCACACAATATATTTAAAATTTGTTCATTAACTGTAACACTCCAACTTGTGTAACTTTGTCCTCCACCTTTTCTTGTGGTAGACATGATTGACTAATATCATATAAGAAAAAAAAAAAAACGAAACTCATATTTCAAAACAATATATATACCACAAACCTACATTTTTAATGATACATACATTATGCTTTATAAAATTGAAATACAAAACAACAAAGTAATAAAAGGTTAACTACCACTTTTTCACAAATAATTTCAAGCACTAAACACTACAGCACCATGGCAAGCCAATGCATTACTATTCAAAACATGGCCAACGTGGAAATTAAATCATAAGTAAACAATGCAAGTGAATTTCTAGTTTCAAACAAAAAAATTGAAACAATAGGCCCCTAAGCTACAAACAAAAGAATTGAGTGAAATAACATAGTTATTGTTAGGATTGGTAGGCTCACTAAAAGGGGGGTGAATGGTGAATGTGTGTAATTTTTAAAATCTTTTGATGTTGAATCGAATGATTCAATAGATATGAAATGAGATGAATCTAAGAGAATGCAAAGTAGTAGAGAAAAATAACACGCAGCAAATTTTAGGTGGTTTACCAACTTGGCTAGTCCACCCCCAAGATTCACTTGACTTCACTAAGTGTTTCAACACTTACACACTTGCTTTTAGGTCGAAACAAGAACCAACCACACAGAAGTTTTCAAGTATAAACTTCAGAAAACCAACCTCTAAGTTTTTAGGTCGAAACTCAAACCAACAACTGAATGTAGCTTTCAGGTTGAAGCCACGAACCAACAACTTGAATCTTTCAATCAGAGTTTTGGCACACAGAGCTTTTTCTACAGTAGATCTTTTGAGTATGCTTGACTGTTTGCAGACTTGAGTGTAATTGAAATTGGAGTGTAGCTCACTGTATATTATATATACGCTGTCTCTGTATAATCCTCTCTTAAACTCCTCATATTTATACCAAAGGTATAACGATCATATATTTCTTTCAACGAATGTATTTTGCTATACTTGCTAAATATTCAGACTTAAATATGGTAAGTTACCGTTCTATCTGATGTTTAGTAAGTAACCTTCTGATAATCTCTAGCTTTCGGATGGTTATAAAAATAACTTGCTGAAATGCATCCATAACTTACCGATTCTTTACTCATATTCTATTATCTGAGTTACGTGAGGATTTTAAGTTGCTCACGTGTAATGTCAAGAGTTCGAAGTCTTGTATTTTAACTTACCGAAAAGTGCTCCTGACTTTCGGATAGTTAACTACTGTAACTCTCCGAACTTTCTTTTAAGTCTCCGACAGCTGTCTCTTCAATTCTGCACGTGCATAAAAGAATAATTTAAGTTTCGGATAGTTAAGGATGTAACTCATTGAAACTTCCCATTTTTCGGATAGTTATCTTTCTAACTCTTCGAAAACCCATTTGAGCATCTGTTTGGAATTCTGCACGTGGAAAATTCAATAACTTAAGTTTCGGATGGTTAAATTGTAACTTACCGAAACTCTCTTGAAATTTTAGATAGTTATCTTTCTAACTCTCCGAAAACTTATATGAGCTTCTGTTTCGAATTCTGCACATGGCAATTTCAATGACTTAAGTTTCGGATAGTTAAACTGTAACTTACCGAAACTCTCTTGAAATTTCGGATAGTTATCTAACTCTCCGATTTTTCCTTTTAAGCTTTTAACTATCGGCTTCTCCATTCTGCATGTGCGTAATAAGATGACTTAAGTTCCGGAAAGTTATACCTGTAACTCTCCGAAAAACTCGAATAGTTATCTAACTCTCCGAAAAGTCCTTTAAGATTTCGTTCTGTATTTCTACACGTGGTTAATTGTATGACTTAAGTTTCAGATAGTTAGCCTTTTTAACTTTTCAATTTTCCTTTTGCTTTCGGATAGTTAACTCCTTAACTCTTTGATCATTCAACCAACTTAACTATCCGATTATTTAACTCTCCAAAGGCTTTGTAAATTCGGATAGTTAACTTTCTAATTGTCTGATAGTCTTGCTACTGATACTTAGATCTGTAACTGTCCGAATTTCCTATAGCTCTAAAGCAGTATCTTTTGGAACTTTCTCCATCTGTTCGTCTGCTTGGAATTTGTACCATCTGCCTTCTGATCTTATGCTGCACGGACTTATCTGTGAAATACAATATGTTTTCTCACATAGGTTTTGCATTATCAAAATACTCAGGTTCTAACAATCTCCCCCTTTTTGATAATGACAAAAACCTTTACATTTATTTACATGTATTTCACTCCCTAGAGTATTTCTATACATTCAGTCACACAGAGAACTAAATAAAATAGGAATTTATAAAGAATATACTGACATGGTGAGATTCCTCCCACTAACTTTGTGCTATCTTCTCCCCCTATTTGTGTGTTGAGTTTTTCTTCCCCTTTCAATAGTTCTCTTTCTGTTCTTACTGGAAATACTATAAGTGACCCATATACTTCTCTAATTTCCAAATTCTTCTCCCCCTTTTTGTCATTATATAAAAAGGTGAGGACTGTAAAACTGATATTGAATATATCCTGCATGAGTATAAGTTAGCAGAAACAAGCTCCCATATGGTGAGCTTGATGAAGAATACAAATATTTAAAGATCTTGTAAAGAACATATGCCTAGATTTCTTCTAATATGATTAAAAGTTGATTCATTTAAAGGTTTGGTGAAAATATCTGCAACTTGATTTTCTATGGGCACAAACTTAAGTGAGATGTTCCCTTTTTCCACATGATCTCTTAGAAAATGATGTTTGATCTCGATATGCTTGACTCTAGAATGAAGTACTGTATTCTTAGATAGACTGATTGCACTGTTGTTATCACAAAATATGATTGAATTCTGAATTTTCAGTCTGTAGTCTACTAGAGTTTGCTGCATCTAAAGAATTTGAGGGCAACACAGTCCTACTGCAATATACTCAGCTTCAGTAGTAGATAAAGCAATACAATTTTGTTTCCTACTAAACTAGGAGATTAAAGAATTTCCAAGTAGTTGACATGTACTACTAGTACTTTTTCTGTCAGATCTGCTGCCTGCATAATTTGTATCACTATAGCCTGTTAAAATCATATTACTATTAGCTGAGTAAAATAGTCCAAAATCTTTGGTTACTTGTAGATATTTGAAAATCCTTTTGACTGATTTCAAGTGTGATTCCTTTGGTGATACTTGAAATCTAGCACACAAGCATACACTGAACATAATATCTGGCTTGCTAGCTGAAAGGTACAATAGGGATCCAATCATGCCTTTATATTGCTTTTGATCCACTACAACACTTGAATCATCCATTTCCAGTTTAATGCTTGAACTCATTGGAGTATTTGCAGGTTTGATGTTTTCATAACCAAATTTCTTCAACATCTCTTTGTAGTATTTTTCTTGGTTGACAAAGACGCCATTATGAACTTGATGAATCTGTAATCCCAAGAAAAACTTCAATTCTCCCATCATGCTCATTTCAAATTTATTTTTCATTAAATTTTGAAATTCATGACAGAGTTCTTCTGAAGTGGCTCCAAAAACTATATCATCAACATATATCTATACAATCAAAATATGTACATTAAAAGTTTTGATAAACAAAGTATTGTCCACTTTGCCTATAGAAAAATTGTTTTCAGTTAAAAACTTTTTCAATTTCTCATACCAAGCTCTAGGTGCTAGTTTCAGACCACATAGAGCCTTTCTTAGTTTGTAGACATGATCCGGCTTGACTTCATCTTCAAATCCAAGAGGTTGTTTAACAAACACTTCTTCCTGAATTTCTCCATTTAAGAAGGCACTTTTCACATCCATCTAAAACAATCTTATCTTCATACTACTTGCAAAAGCAAGCAACATTTTGATAGCTTCAATTCTAGCGACAAGAGCAAAAGTTTCCTCATAGTCAATACCTTCCTGCTGATTGTAGCATTGTGCTACTAATCGAGCTTTATTTCTGAGAATGTTACCTTCTTCATCTAATTTGTTTTTGAAAATCCATTTAGTTCCAATGATGGATTTTCCTACAGGTTTTTCTACTAATTCCCAAACATTGTTTTTCTGGAACTGATTTAATTCCTCCTGCATAGCCATTGTCCAGTAGGTATCCTTACATGCTTCATCTACTGATTTTGGCTCTAATTCTGACACAAATGCACAAAAGTTGCAGATATCTTGTGCTTTGCTTCTAGTTTGTACCCCTTTAGATATATTTCCAATAATTTGTTCCTCGGGATGAACAGATCTGAATTTCTAACTGTTATGATTCTGATACCTATTGTTGAGATTCTGGTCTGACGCTTGTAAATTGAGTTTCTACTTGTAGTTATCATCTTCAAAGTATTCATTTTCACTATCATTTTTAATCTTCAATTTTTTGAAATTCTAGATCAGATCTTCATCAAATTGAACATTTATACTTTCCTCTACTCTTCTATCTTTAGCAAAATATACCCTGTAAGCTTTTCTTCTAGAGGAGTAACCAACAAGTATGGCAGGTTCAGACTTTGCATCAAACTTGTCTTTAGCATTTCCTGTATTTAAGACAAAGCATTTGCATCCAAATGCCTTAAAGTAGCTAACATTTGGAGTCTTATCAAACCAAATTTCAAATGGTGTCTTATTCAACATAGATCTAATGTGAGTTCTGTTGGAAATGTGACAAGTTGTTCCTACAACTTCTGCCTAGAGAAATTTAGGTAGATACGTGGCATTTAACATAGTTCTAGCCATTTCTTGCAATGTCCTATTTTTCCTTTCCACAACTCCATTTTGAGCAGGAGTTCTAGGATAGGAGAATTCATGCAGAATTCTGAATAAATTGCAAAGGTTTTCAAATTCATAGTTTTCAAATTCTCCTCCATGATCACTTCTAATTTTCTTCACTATTAGTTCTTTCTAATTCTGAACTCTTATGTAGAAATTCCTAAACTCATTGCAAGTTTCATTTTTATGTGTCAAAAATATTACCCAAGTTAATTTGGAGAAATCATCAACAATAACAAAGGTATATTTTCGACCCCCAAGACTTGATACTTGAGAAGGACCAAACAAATCCAAATGTAGCAGTTCCAATGGCCTTTTGGTGGTAAATTCATTTTTGCTGTGAAGAGTAGTTCTCTTTTGCTTCCCTAGCATACACTCACTACACACTCTATCTTTCTTAAAAGTGAGTTTAGGCAGACCCTTGACAAGTTCACCCTCGAATAACTTTCTAATATTCTTCATACTGATGTGGCCAAGTCTTCTATGCCACACCCAATCATCTTCACCAGTTGCTACTATTTCGTTTCTCCCAGCACTGCACTAGAAAAACTTGGATTTGTTACTTCTATTTTTACTTAGTTAATTTATCTTTATGCCTATTCTCTCTTTTAGAAGTAAACAAACAACCTTTAATACAATTTAGATATTAATTCCAATTTGTACTTTTCACTGCAAGTGCATAGTGTCTATTGTATTAGTGTGCAAGTACAGGTCGATTCCACAGGGAATTGCAGACGAACTTGAGAACTATTCGTTTGTTAAAAATCAAATTTATATATTCAATAAGCTCTCCGTTGATTTATAGTTAACTCAACGTACTAAGTTCGTTGAGTTATAGCTAACTCAATGGACTAACCTTGTGGATTTAATTTAACTCCATGAGCCTGTCTTTTCTATTTAATACTGTTATTTACAAAGGAATTCGGCCAACCATTGGGCGATTCCATAGATTGTAAATAACATCAATTAAGCTCTTTAATATTAGTTAACATTGGATTTATCATTGAGCAATACTAACATTCAGATAATTCAAATAGTAACCATTAAAATCTTTAAGTCTTTTGAACGAACCAATTTCAGTAAACTGTAAAACTAAAATAAACATAAAACAATTACAATACTAACAAAGATAACATTAATCATGATACAACACAAACAATACAACACTCAAATACAACATACAAACATAGATAAATTGTTTTTGGTATTTTTGTTTTAATATGAACATGGAAATGGGCGACAGGTGAAATGTAAAGTAATCTCACTTAACAGTAAATACTTCTGACACTACTTGCAATGTGATTACACCATTGAAAATTAAACCACTTACAATCCTGTCTCCTCTCCCTATAGAATCGCGAGTCTAGAATTGCAAGATGATCTCCTCTTCAGCATACAGGCATCAACCCGAAGCCAAGGCTAAAAGCTTTACGATCTCCTGAAATATGAGTCGGCGCTTGGTGAAAATGGCTTCCCTTCCCGCGACGCGATCACTCTTTATAGTGGTTGTCAGGCACTGTGTTTGGCTCGGAATTGACCCGACATCAAGCAAGTATCCTCACAGACCTCCGATGGTTGGTGATTATGGTGGTGATGATGATGGTTGGTATGGTACTTTAGAGAATTGCGACATCGATCCTCCTCTACACACACTGTCTGCCCATCGATCACACACTTCTTTTTTTTTTCTTCTTTTCTTTTATATTTCTTCAGTAGTAACTACTTCTGCTTGAATGGTCGGTTGAATTTCCTTCATTCGTATCAACGGTGATGATTTCTTTCCCTGCGCAATTAAATTCCTACGTGATACGTGCAAACATGGTTTTTCTCTTCCAACTATCTGTTCCTGCAACTGCTACAGTGGCATATTAAAAAATATATAGTCCGTGGAGTTATAGATAACCCAACGGACATTCTTCGTTGAATTAACTATAAAACACATGCATAAATTTAACTATCCGATGCTCAGACGCATTTTGGATACTTATAAACTTAACTATCCGATGCTCAGATGCGTTCCGGATAGTTACAAATAACTCACTGATATATAACTTAAGTAAATCTACTAGATCTCAACACGTGTCAACAGCATTTTAATCATAAAATAACATTTCAGAGAGTTACAGGTCTAACTATCCGATGCTCAGATGCATTTCGGATAGTTACAGCTAACTCACCGAAAATCCACTTAAGTCAATTTCCCAGAACATGATACATGTCCTCAACTATTTTATAAATAAAAAGAGATTTCGAAGAGTTACAGGGATAACTATCCGATGCCTAGCTGCAATTTCGGACAGTTATAGATAACTCACCGAAAGTTCACTTAAGTCATTCATTATGGTTTCGACACGTGTACTTCAGGAAATAATAAAATATTCTCTAAAAACATGACTGTTCGGCAATTTAAACATAACTATCCGATACATATTTGGTCTATTAAACATAAATGTCCGAATTTGTTCGATATGTTAAACATAACTGTCCGAAATATCAGAATATTCGGATACTTAAGAATTTCACAACCTGCAACTTACCGACAATTCATAAATGTACTAAATTAACATTAATTCCCCTAAATTAAGCAAATTCTTCAATTAAAGCATATAACAGTGCAATTATAACATAATGACTTAATTCTTATATGATAAGCTAAATATTATGCAATTAACCATCATTTAACCGTTAATAATATACACTTTTTCATTCTAAACACTTCCCTCATACCTAAATTTTGCTAGTCCCTTAGCAAACTAAGATCTAATTAATTGGTCTTTAAAAGTGCTAGAATTAATTCTTCCCCTTTTGTTTTTCTTTTGTTTAGCATAAAAATATATTCTGTATGTTTCAGTAATCAACTTGCAAATATACTTAAAATATATGTAAATTACATACCAAGTATATCATCATCATATAGGTGTTAATTATATTATCGTTTGTTCTTCTTTTCATCATCTATCATCTTGAATTTTCCAATAAGATTTCTAAAAGAAATTTCAACAGCATACGAATCAGAGTACAATCCAATTCAATCTGATTAAGATAAGTAGAATAAAGAATTGTATCTCCATTAAACAACTTCAAAAGTCAATTCCAGATTCATATTTCAGCAATTCTAGATAACAGAAAATATACACGATTCATAAGATATCTGTATTTCAAAAAACACTTGTATCTTTTCAGAACAGTATATGTATATTTTTTTTCTTTTTTCTTTTTTTTCTTTTTTTTTTTCTTTAAGAGTTAATTTGACAAGCTTGAATCATACAAGAGCTTTCTAATATACCCATGTAACGAGCTTTCAGTCAACAATCCCAAATCTAATCAGGATCTTAGGTTGCCAGATTTTAAGAGTCCTTTTTCAGGTCAACAATCCTTACATACCTATCTACTCAAGTACAAAATGCTCATGATCAAACAAGTCAATAAACTCTCAAAATTTTCCTCTTTTTTTTTTTTTTCAAAACTACAAACACAAAACAAAACATTAATCACATACTATATATGTACGTATTTCATTAATACAGATGTAGTAAAACACTAATCTCATATAGTTCTGCTTCTATCAGTTACTGAAAATATAAATTTATAACAATAAGCTCATACTTTTTCTGTAGTTTAATAAGATCTACACATAAATCATTCTACAAGTTCAATCAGTCAAATTAAATGTATCTTTAATCATATGTGTTTCATTTAATCTAGAATTCACATCTCAGCTCTTTCAGGACTTCAGATAATTTACTGATTTTTCATTAAACATTCTGATTTCATTTTAAAATCGTGAAACTATTAAACTCATGAAATTCAAAAAAAGACATAAGATATTATATCTAGATTTGCATAAATAAATTCAATAGCATCTTATATAACCTTCTAAATATAACAGTCAAGTAGTTTATAAAAATTTTACAATCTCAATTATCAGATAGTTACAGCAAGTTCATAAAATTTTCAATATCCTCAAAACTTTGCAGTACTATTTTAATTTCTTTAATTAACAAACTTACATGGCTGTTACTTTAATTACCTCCCCCCTATACCTACATTTTGCATTGTCCTCAATGTAAAGTGTTTGACAATAAGTACAGTATTTGTAGCAGGCATGAATACAGTTTTGCTTGATTAAAATTCAGGATGAGACATACCTTGTTTCATTTGTATCTCCTTCTGCATATTCTGATTTTTGATTCTGAAAAACTTTTCATTCATAGATAAAAGCAAAATATAAAACAAAAGAACGTTTAATAGATATTAATAAATTAGTGTCTTGTGTGGAACCCAGGCTCCTATGCCTTTGGTGGCTCACAAGCAAGCCAGTTGGTTTCTCAGAACAGATACCAGCAAACTGGATTGATATTTTTTTTCTTTTATAAAATAAAAATGAAAACTAAAAAAAAAAAATTTTTTTTTTTTTTAAACAATAAATGCAGAATACACACAACATTAAACACACAAAATCACAGCTTAAGAACATGATTGAAAAGTAGAAACAAATGGAATAAATGTATCAATCCAAGCAAACTTTTTAGGCATAGTTCTTCTTGCTATTAATTCTGTTTTAATGCAATTCTTGTTCCTTCTTAATTTGTAAACATGCAATATATTATAAATTCCAAATACGAGTGTATTACCATTAATGATATGTAATGCAGAAAGGGATCCTTTTTGGTTCCAGGGTAATGTAGCAGTTTCTATTTCTACATCTATTTCAATATACTCCTCTTTCTACTTCCATTCATTTATGTCTTCCATAATCCATATTTGAAATTTCATCAGTTCATCCCACCATCTTATCAGACATAAAGTAGGATCATCTTCTTCATTATACCACATTCCTATTTGAATTTCATTAAATTCTGTAGATGGTGGTTTAGCTATTTCACTCGGTACAGGTTTAATTTCTATATATTCATCATAACTGTCTATGCTCACTATGTATAAATTAGATCCATATGCTAATGATATCTTCGTGACTAGATATATATATATCCATCAAGTATGACATGTGTTTGGTTAATTAATGATTTCTGTCCTAAATATATCATAATATTTTCATTCCAAAATCTGTTCAGAAAATTATACATACTTAAGCGTAAATCTTCACTCCAATTTCCTGTAGGTCTCCAATAATATAATTTTTCAGGAATTGCAGAATTTTTATCAGAAAATATTAAAGCTGACCCACAATTTATAGTTGGTGCTTCAAATCTATTAGGTCTTCCTATATTCCATTCTTCTCTTGTTATAGGATTTCTTATCAAAATATCAGGTAATAATAAACTTGCATACCTTGGTCTCGTCTTCTATATGATTAATACTTCATCTATCCCCATAATATGATTTATTCCTTCTAATGCATTGGGTGGAATTCCAGTAGTTTCTTCCATAGCCAGATATTCATGGGTATTTGAACTACGATTAAATGATCTCCATATGAATCCATCTCTAATCTTAGTCATTTTTGCAGCTTGTAGTCCCTGAAAATATTTTTCTTCAATACAGTCTTTAATTTCCTTTGATACACAACACAGCCTGCACAAATCTTTAGCTGACAAGTTACTTAGTACTTCTCTTAGTGCATCCATTAGTAATTGCATCAATTCCATTTGTCGATTCTGTAAAACACAAACAAAAATTTAGCAGAGACAAAAATTAACATAACTACTGCACACCCTCGTGGAGTTAAGGCATAACTCAACGAACTAAGTTCGTTGAGTTAAAAATTAACTCTACGATACTATTAACTAAAAATAAAAAACATATATACATACAGATAGTTGCTTCAGATATGCTGCTTCATTCAACTGCCCTCCCAAAAGAGGTATCAATTTCATTAACCGTTCTATTGACAGGATTAGGTATAGCTTGTATTAGCAATCCTCTAGTAGGTCTAACTTCCATTGGTTCCTTCTGTCTAAGTGATATATTTCTATTCTAATTTTGAATTGCAGCATTTCTAAATATAAATTCTAGACGATTGTTTACTTGTTGGATTATCTTTTCTAATTTTTCTATTCTAGCTCCTTGTTCAATTAATACTTCATAACTTATGTTTTTCTCATTTATATTTTCTCCTCCCTGGAAATTGTTGTTTCTCCAAGATAAATTTGGGTGATTTCTCCAATTAGGATGATAAGAATTTCCCAAGTTATCTCTCTGGTTTCTAGCATAAATAATATCTAAGTCATTTATGTTTGCATTCTTTTCTGCTAGCTTTTGATTTAATGATAACTCTTCTATTTTCTTTGTTAATTCATTTAATTTCACCTCAAGCATAGTATTGGAATTTATTTCATGCATTCCTCTTGGCAATATTGGAAATATGTTTTTGACTACACATTAATATTTCTTTCTTCTTTTTAATCGTTTGATGTGTTGGATAATATTTTTCCAAAAAAATAGAGCAAAATTCAGTCTATGTAGAAATTGAATCAGGCGACAGAGTATATAACCATCTCTTAGCTATGTCTTTTAAAGAAAAAGGGATATATCTAAGTTTAATAGCATCTATACTCATGTTCAGCATTTTCATCATTTGACAAACTTCGTTAAATTCTCTAAGGAAATAATAGGCATCCTCTCTTTTTAATCCATGAAAATGTGGTAATTGACTAATATAATTAGATTTTAGTTCAAACCTATCTCCCTCAAAGTTTAGCAATCGAATACATGAAGGTTCATCAATTAATTTAGGATACAGAATCTCTCCTAATGGTTTTTCTACTGGAGCAGCCATCTCTACATTCCCTTTTAAAGAAAGGTTAGCTACACCCCAAAGAATTTCGTTAAAGTTCAGTTCAGAAAATTTTTCAGTATTCCTCTACAATGAAAATTCCTGGGTAGGTATTCTTACTAATCGTTTAGTGCTTAGAGAACGAGTCCATGTGCTTATAAATAAATAGCAGAAGATTAATTACATACCAGTCTGACGCTTTCCATTCTATAAATATTTGTTGTCGGATGAAGTTGAATCAGCTGCTTCTCCTTCTAGTTCCTCCAACGCCTTCTCCTTTCTTTTAAAAGTGCTGGTAACTCGTAAATAACATTCTGTTTTATATATATACTGCGCATCCATAAAGTGAATAAATCTCGTTGCAAGAACGTGTCTTGCAACGTGCATCGTGGTTTCTGTTTATATGGGTACTTGTACCACTACTCATTTCAAATTTTGGTAACCGCTAAACCGACGAAGCTTCGTTCGTGGTTAAAAGAATAACTGTCCTGCTTAATCCACGAACTAACCTCGTTAAGTTACAGAAAACTCAATAGAATACAGTCGGTTACTGTTGCTAACTCCACGGACTAACTTCGTTGAGTTACAGATAACTCAATGGAGTGACTTTATATTATATTACTGACCTCGTTGAGTTATGTTTAACTCAACGGACTTACTTCGTTGAGTTAACACTTAGCAACAACTAAGTTTTACTCTCGTAAGTTCCTCTCTGTTCTTTTTTTTTTTTTTTCATTCTGCTAACTGTAATAAAGTTAAATCTATGTCATTAATGCATCATTTTAATTAAAATACGTTTAAATCTGAATCTTATATAAAGATTTAACTTGTAGGTCATTTTATGTTATGCAGAATTTACATTTTACCTTATAACATGCAGAAATTTTTAAGCAGTTATCCTGTCATTCAGCAAATTGTAAATTTGTTACATATTCATTCATCAAGTTTCACAATAACATAATATTCAATAAATTCCATTCATTTCACATCCAAAACACGTATGAAAATTGCATCTGAAAAATGTACATTCATTAATATGAATCAATTACAATACAAGTACATCATACAATTTCATACAGTTTTACATAAGTAGACGAACAATACAATTTAATCTCTATGCCTAAGTTCATTTACTTCCTTCTGGAGTTTTTATAATTAAAGCTCTAATTGATTAATCCTTTCTACTGCTCCTGTAATTCCTCTAGAAGGTACAGCTAGTTTTGCAGCTACAAAATTTCTTTATTCTTTCACTGAAATGGTTCTTGATCTGATCCTTTTTGATGTCCATTTAGTGAAATCGATACAGTCCACCATCAACAATGGAATCAAATTTCCATAAAATAATTTCTTCTTCACTATTTTCAACTTAGAGATAAAAACTACAGACCAATTTATTTAGATCTTATTTACAACTGCATATGTGGCCCATTTGACAAATTGACTTAGTTCTATGTCATGGCCCTGTCGTTGATAGACATTCTTAATCAAAATGTTAGCTACCATGTGTGTTTTACCATTTAAATGCTTCAATCTGTTTAATAATGGCACACCAGAATTGATAGCTAAACAATCCTCGATTTCCTGTTCAGTCCACTCAACTGTAGTTGTATCTTCCAAAATTTTTGTTCCTTCATTCTTTAACCCAAATATGTTGTGGAGAAGCTCTGGTGTTATCTGTACATCAGCTTCCTCCACGTTTGAAATTAATCCTCCTTCTCTTTCTCTCAAATTTGCATAGAAACAGGGCACTAAATTTTCATATACTGCATGCCCTCTTTCTTGAGATATAAATTGCAGTAGACATTGGAATTCAAATAATTCTTTGATTTCTTGCATTCCATCCCAATTTACTGGTCCACTGTAAATAATGTCGTAACCCCTTATTTCTTGATATTTAGTGTAAGCTTCCTGACTACAAAAATGTACTTCAATCAAAATTGTTGTTTCAGTCGGGTTAGGAAGGTGACTTTGTTGCTCCTAAGGGGTTTGTTCTTGATCTTCCTCTAGCATAGGCTGCATTTGGACATTCTCTTCAGATTCCTGGATTTTTGCTTTTGCTTATATCTATCGTGGTGAGCCGGCAGAACTCTCCACTCTATCTTGAATTCTCTCCATAAATTGCTGAAGAGTTTCTTGTTCTTCAGTGGAATCTATGAAATTATTTTTGTCCAAATGGCTTCTTTCAGCCTCTTCATTTTCTTCACTTTCTTGCTCCTCCTGACTACCAATCTGTTCTATTACTGTTCTTTCTGATTCTGTAACAGATTGGGATGGAGTCACGGGCAATTCAGTTTCTACCCTAATTTTTGTTTCTTCTTGTACAGGTTGTAGATTAATTTCAGCCTGATTTTCTTTTTTTCTTTGCTCCTCCTACTCCTCCTCAGAATCGGATAGCAAGTTAATAAAAATCTGCTCCATAGGCCCTGTAAAAATTGGTACTTCAGATTTAATTTCCTCATATTCAGGCATTTTTTCTTTTTCTTTCTTTTTTCTGATTAGTTGTGCTTGTTCTTCCTCTTCATCTTCTAAAATTAAATCTATAAAAGTAGGTTCTGCAAGCCTTCGAGCCATAGGTACTGGCTCTTCCTGTTTAACTTTTTTTATAACTACTGGTCTCAAAGGACCAGCTTCAGCTTCTTTTGCAGCAGATTTGGCAACAGTTCTAGCAATAGCTTCGTGATGCTGTTCCAATTTGATTTTATATTGGGCTTTCAACTTTTCTACAGCCCTCTTTTTGTAAAGTGCATCAAACACGAGGTGTGCTTTGGTCACTACCAAATCTTCTGATTCTCCTTGATTCTTCCCAACTTGAATCAGTTCTGCAAATTCTCTTTTCTCTTCTTCAGTTGAAGGCCCCATCATTTCTACTCGTTCCAACGGCTTAATGGTGGAACTGAAGGTCCTAACTGCTGTTCCTTAGGAACAGGTCTTTCAGTCGTCTCTTCTTGTCCTTCAGTTGCCTCTCGTTGTTCCTGCCGCCATATTTCCCAGCTTCCTCGTCTAGTAATACCTTTCTTAAACCACAATCTGGCTTTACGTTGAATTAGCTCTAGGGCTACTTCATTGTTTGGCCGGATTTTTTTTTCTTTACTTAATGCAATTTCAATTGCTACTCTAATTCGTGTCTCCATTATCTATGGTATCTATATACCACAATCTACTAATATTTTTCTAAATCTAAAAAGTTCAGATTCTACCTTCTGTAACTCTTTTTCTCTCATTGTATTTCTGATCTTCTGCCTCGTGTGCCATTCTTCAGATTCCTTCAGAAACTATGCAGTGTCAACTACCTTTTCCCAAAATTCAAACGTCATCTTCTTCATCGTGGAGTTACACAACAGCACGGAATCGCTCTGATTGCTATTGTTCTAGATTCTAAATGATTTGCCGAATAATGCCCCCAAAACCCTAGGTTTTAGTTTAAATAAGCTCTAAGTTTAGGCGGGTAATCGGGTCATTTCCCGAACCTACTATTATTATTTTATCCGTGGTCTTAGCTATAGTACTCTGTTAAGTTACAGTTAACTCAACGGAATAAGTTCGTTGACTAACTCAAAACTCAACGGACTAAGCTCGTTGAGTTAAGTGTAACTCAACGGACTCCCCGTACAAGCAAATATAATAATAAAAATATTACACAGAATAGTTTTTCTCTTTTGTTACTGGTTTAACCGATACTATGTTTCGGTCAAACTTAAATATATATATATATATATATATATATATATATTTTTTTTTTCTTTCGGATCAACTGATACTATGTTTCGGTAAAACCAACATTTTTTCTGAAAATTAATATTCATATTTTTTATGTTCCGGTTATACCGATGGATCCAGTCGATTCAATCGCAACGATTTTTATGTTTTATATATATTTTTAATGTTTTTTTTTTCAATTTTTTTTTTTATATAAACATAAAAACTGATTTCTTACTAAGTAAAGCTCGAGTAATCCTCTACTCTGACTTCTTCTATAATTCCAAAGGAGCTTTTTGGTGTTTTCAGAATAGGTTTAAGTCTTTGTCCATTTACTTTAAATATATTCTGATTTTTAGGATTTTCAATTTCAATAGCTCTATAAGGATAAACATTTCAAACTATGTAAGGTCTTGCCCATCTAGATTTCAATTTTCCTGGATGGTTATGGAGTCTAGCCAAATAAAGATATACTTCTTGTCTTATTTCAAAGCTTTTAGGAATAATTTTTCTATCATGCCAAAATTTAATTTTTTCTTTTTCTCTTACAGTATTCGTATAAGCTTCATTTCTAAATTCTTCTAATTCAATTAGTTGCATTTTCCTATTTTCAGCAGCTTGATTTAAATTAGTGTTTAGAGTTTTTAATGCCCAATAAGCTTTATGTTCTATTTCAGCAAGTAAATGACAACTTTTTCCATATACTAGCCTAAAAGGTGACATACCTAAGCTCATTTTATAAGCAATTCTATAAGTCCAAAGTGCATCTATCAATCTATTAGCCCAATCTGTTCTAGTAGGATTTACTACTTTTTCCAAGATTAATTTAATTTGTTTGTTTGCACTTTCTACTTGTCCACTTGTTTGTGGATGATATGATGTTGCAATTTTGTGATTTACTCTATATTTTCTCATTAAGGCTTCAAAACTTCTATTACAAAAATGAGTTCCTCTATCACTGATAATAGCTTTAGGTATTCCAAATCTGGCAAATATATTTGTTCTTATAAATTGAATTACCACTTTGTTGTCATTAGTTTTTGTAGGAATAGCTTCTATCCATTTTGATACATAATCCACCCCCAACAATATGTAATTAAATTGATTAGACATAGGAAATTGACCCATAAAATCTATTCCCCACACATCAAAGATTTCAACCTCAACAATAGGATTAAGAGGCATCATATTCATCTTTGATATTCTTCCTATTTGTTGACATCTTAAACAACTTAAGCAATATTTATAAGCATCTTTGAATAGTGTTGGCCAATAAAACCTACATTGCAGAATTTTTGCAGCAGTTTTCCCTGAACCAAAATGTCCTCCACAAGCTTGGTCATGACAGAAAGATAATATACTCGGATATTCAGTTTCTGGAACACACCTCCTTAAAACCAGATTAGGACATTTCTTAAATAAGTATGGGTCTTCCCAATAGTAATATTTTACTCTTGAGAAAAACAATTTCTTATCCTGTCTATTCCAATCCTTAGGTGTTAAACTAGTAACTAAGTAATTAACTATGTCTGCATACCAAGGTATTGTGTTAATGGTCATTAACTGTTCATCAGAAAAATTATCCTTAATTTCAATATTTGATTTTTCTATTTGTAATCTTGATAAATGATCTGCTACTACATTCTCACAACCTTTTTTATCTTTAATTTCTAAATCAAATTCTTGTAATAATAGTATCCATCGGATCAATCTAGGTTTAGTTTCTTTTTTCTTTATTAGATGTTTTAGAACTGAATGATTCGTGTATACTATTACCTTAGCTCCAATCAGATATGATCTAAACTTTTCTAAAGCAAACACAACAGCTAATAATTCTTTTTTAGTAGTTGTGTAATTAACTTGAGCATCATTTAAGGTTTTGCTTGCAAAATGAATCACTCTAGGAGATTTTTCTATCTTTTGTCCTAACATTGCTCCTACAGTAAAATCAGAAGCATCGCACATTAATTCAAATGGATGGTTCTAATCAGGTGCTTGAATTATAGGAGTTGAAATTAAGCTAGTCTTAAGTCTGAAAAATGCTTCCTTGCAATTTTTATCAAAGTTAAATGGAACATCTTTTAACAGATTAGTTAAAGGTCTAGCTATCTTGCTAAAGTCTTTAATAAATCTTCTATAAAAACCAACATGTCCTAGAAATGATCTAATATCTTTTACTGATTTAGGTTCTGGTAGATTAGAAATTACTTCTATTTTAGTTTTATCTACTTTCAACCCTTTTTTAGAAACAACATGCCCTAAGACTATTCCTTGTTTAACCATGAAGTGGCATTTTTCCCAATTTAAAACTAGATTTTTTTCCACACAGCGTTTTAATATTTGGTCTAAATTGCTTAAACACACTTCATATGAGTTGCCATACACAGTAAAATCATCCATAAATATTTCTAAAAAATCTTCAGTCATTCCAGTAAATATGCCCTACACACATCTTTGAAAGGTAGCTAGCGCATTGCATAATCTGAATGGCATTCTTTTAAAAGCATAAGTTCCATTAGGATAGGTGAAATTTGTTTTCTCTTGATCCTTTAATGCTACTGGAATTTGATTATACCCTGAATACCCGTCTAGGAAACAAAAATATTCTTGCCTTGCTAATCTTTCCAGCATTTGATCTATAAAAGGTAAGGGAAAATGATCTTT
Organism: Cymodocea nodosa; assembly: GCA_036874045.1. NCBI lineage: Eukaryota > Viridiplantae > Streptophyta > Magnoliopsida > Alismatales > Cymodoceaceae > Cymodocea > Cymodocea nodosa. The sequence goes on along the minus strand of CM072339.1, from coordinate 17,502,558 downwards.
CCTAGTCACAACATTCAACTTTCTATAGTCTATACATACTCTCCAGCCTGATTGAATTCTAGTAGGTATCAAGTCTTGACTTTCATTCCTAGTAACTGTTAATCCTGATTTCTTGGGAACTACATGGATTGGACTAACACACGAGCTATCAGAAATCGGATAAATTATATCATTATCTAACCATTTAACTATTTCCTTCCTGACTACTTCTTTAAGGTTTGTATTTAATCTCCTCTCAGGAATTCTAACAGGTTTAGCATTCTCTTCTAAATATATGTGGTGACAGCATAAAGTTGAACTTAACCCTTTTATATCAGTCATAGTCCATCCTATTGCTTCTTTATAACTTTTTACTACATCTTTTAATTTAGCTATTTGATCCTCTTTTAAATCTGAAGCAATAATGATTGGACAGGTTCGTTTATCTTCCAGGAATATATAGGTTAATTCAGGAGGTAAATGTTTTAATTCTAAATGCTGCCCATCAGAAGCTAGAGCTCCTAATTGAACATCATCATTTTTTAAATTAATTTCTTCCCAATCTCCTTCTATATTTATGCTTTCACTTTATTCTAAAGTTTCAGAATTGATTTGCCTATTTAATTCTTCTTGAATCACATCATCTAACATATCTCCTTCATCCTCTAAAAAGTCTATGGTATGTAAGGACATTTCTAACTCCTCAAACCTATTTGGTTTGAAAATATTTAATTGAGTATCCTCATTACCATATGCTAACTTCATTACTCCAGTTTTCAATTTATAATAACCCCTGATGTTGCTAAAAATGGCCTTCCCAAAATTAAAGATGTATCACTATTTTTATGCTTAATTTGTTGGGAATCCAAAATTACAATATCAATAGAATATATAAAATTTTTGATTTTAATTAAGAGATCCTCTATTTTTCCTCTAGGGTATCTTATACTTCTATCAGCTAATTGAATAACCGTACTAGTAGGAGTTAAGCCTTCTAATCCTAAGGATGCAAATATATCACTTAGCATAACATTTATACCTACACCTAAGTCTATTAAGGTTCTTTCTAGAATGATATTTCCTATGGTGCATGATATAACAGGGATTCCAGGATTAGATAACTTTTTAGGAATTTGTGGTAGAAATAGGGAACTACTTTGCTCAGCTAAAAAGACCTTTCTAAGAACTTTTCACTTTCTTTTCTTAGTACACCAATCCTTAAGAAATTTAGCACAAGGTGGCATTTTCTGCAATAGATCTAACAAAGGAATGTTAACTTGTACTTTTTCAAAAATTTCTCTGATTTTTTCTTATTTTTCAGGAATTATTTGTTGTAATCTTTCAGGATAGGGTGCTAAAGATTTTGATTTTAAAGACTCTTTTTCTTTCAGTTGATTTGTTTGATCATTTTTAGCTTCATTCGCAGATTCAGATTGTTCTTCAGTGATTTCTAGATTTTCAGCTATTACATTTTCATTATCATTTTGATTTTTACTCTTATCCACCTTCATATCTTTTTCACTTTGAGTTCTTGGTGGTATATCAGTTCCAGATCTTAATGTTACACATACATCTTCCAGATTTTCGTTACTTTCATGATGTTTTTGCATATCATTTTTGTGATTATGATCTTCAATTGTTTTTAGTTTAAAGTGCATTCTTTAAATTCTCTTGCATTAGTATTTTCTATTTGCTGTATATTTTACAAATTATGCAAGTTTATAACATTATAATTTTCATTGTCCTATTGCATAACTTGTATTTTCATTGCATTTTCGTTTAATGCTTTTAATTTTGTTTCTAGATCATCTAATTTCATTACATTCACTTGTTGATCAATTTTCTTTATGGTTTTTTCAGTTTCGTAAATTATATCCTTTTTAGGTTCTAAATATGCCTCCTTATAGTTTAATTGGTTGACTTCTTGTTGTTGACACACAAAGTGTTCCAATTTGTCTAGATTTTGCTCTATACTATGCTCCAATCTGTCATAGCTATCCCAAACTTCAGTGTCTCTCATCATATTACACATTCTATACTGACCATTAGTTGGGTAAACTATAGGATTCTCATACTCGGCTCTATTATATTGAGGATAATTCATTTGTTGTTCATGGGATCTAACCATCTGTAAACGTCTCAATTTCAAACAGTCAAAAATGTCGTGTCCTTCAGAATTGCAGAATTCACATATGCTAATTACAGGTTTCAGAAATCTTTGAGCATAAGCATATGCCATATTCTCAATTACAGAAGAAAACACACAACTCTGGCTATTAAAACGAAACAACTCTAACAGTTGCTTATATCTATTCAATTCTATTCCCCGACAACAGCGCTATAAAACTTGTTTGGTTTTTCCCAACACTGCACTAGAAAAACTTGGATTTGTTACTTCTGTTTTTACTTAGTTAATTTATCTTTATGCCTATTCTCTCTTTTAGAAGTAAACAAACAACCTTTAATACAGTTTAGATATTAATTCCAATTTGTACTTTTAACTGCAAGTGCACAGTGTCTATTGTATCAGTGTGCAAGTACAGGTCGATCCCACAGGGAATTGCAAACGAACTTGAGAACTATTCGTTTGTTAAAAATCAAATTTATATATTCAATAAGCTCTCTGTTGATTTATAGTTAATTCAACGGACTAAGTTCGTTGAGTTATGGCTAACTCAACGGACTAACCTCGTGGACTTAAGTTAACTACACGAGCCTGTCTTTTCTATTTAATACTGCTATTTACAAAGGAATTCGGCCAACCATTGGGCGATTCCACAGATTGTAAATAACATCAATTAAGCTCTTTAATGTTGGTTAACATTGGATTTATCATTGAGCAATACTAACATTCAGATAATTCAAACAGTAACCATTAAAATTTTTAAGTCTTTTGAATGAACCAATTTCAGTAAACTGTAAAACTAAAATAAACATAAAACAATCACAACACTGACAAAGATAACATTAATCACGATACAACACTCAAATACAACATACAAACATAGATAAATTATTTTTGGTATTTTTGTTTTAATATGAACATGGAAATGGGCGATAGGTGAAATGTAAAGTAATCTCACTTGATAGTAAATACTTCGGACACTACTTGCAATGCGATTACACCACTGAAAATTAAACCACTTACAATCCTATCTCCTCTCCCTATAGAATCGCGAGTCTAGAATTGCAAGATGATCTCCTCTTCAGCATACAGGCATCAACCCGAAGCCAAGGCTAAAAGCTTTACGATCTCCTGAAATATGAGTCGGCGCTTGGTGAAAATGGCTTCCCTTCCCGCGACGCGATCACTCCTCACAGTGGTTGTCAGGCATTGTGTTTGGCTCGGAATCGACCCGACATCAGGCAAGTATCCTTACAGACCTCCGATGGTTGGTGATTATGGTGGTAATGATGGTGATGATGATGGTTGGTGTGGTACATCAGAGAATTGCGACGTCGATCCTCCTCTGCACATACTGTCCGCTCATCGATCACACACTTCTTCTTTTTTTCTTCTTTTCTTTTATATTTCTTCAGTAGTAACTGCTTCTGCTTGAATGATCGGTTGGATTTCCTTCATTCGTATCAACAATGATGATTTCTTTCCCTACGCGATTAAATTCCTAAGTGATACGTGCAAACGTGGTTTTTCTCTTCCAACTGTCTGTTCCTGCAACTGCTACAGTGGCATATTAAAAAATATATAGTCTGTGGAGTTACAGATAACCCAACGGACTTTTTTCGTTGAATTAACTATAAAACATGTGCATAAATTTAACTATCCGATGCTCAGATGCATTTCAAATACTTATAAACTTAACTATCCGATGCTCAGATGCATTTCAGATAGTTACAAATAACTCACTGATATATAACTTAAGTAAATCTACCAGATCTCAACACGTGTCAGCAGCAATTTAATCATAAAATAACATTTCGGAGAGTTACACGTCTAACTATCTGATGCTCAGATGCATTTCGGATAGTTACACCTAACTCACCGAAAATCCACTTAAGTCAATTTCCTAGAACATGACATGTGTCCTCAGCTATTTTATAAATAAAAAGAGATTTCGGAGAGTTACATGGATAACTATCCAATGTCCAACTGCAATTTTAGATAGTTATAGATAACTCACCGAAAGTTCACTTAAGTCATTCATTATGGTTTCGACACGCGTACTTCAGGAAATAATAAAACATAGCTGTTTGGCAATTTAAACATAACTATCTGATACATATTCGGTCTGTTAAACATAACTGTCCGAATTTGTTCGGTATGTTAAACATAACTGTCCGAAATATCAGAATATTCGAATACTTAAGAATTTCACAGCTTGCAACTTACCGACAGTTCATAAATGTACTAAATTAACATTAATTCCCCCAAATTAAACAAATTCTTCAATTAAAGCATATAATAGTGCAATTATAGCATAATGACTTAATTCTTATATGATAAGCTAAATATTATGTAATTAACCATCATTTAATCGTTAATAATATGCACTTTTTCATTCTAAACACCTACCAAACAGGAATTGCTTGTAAAATTTTCACATGAAAAATTTAATGTATAAATTGAGTAATTTCTAATACTAGTAAATTTTGTTTCATTCGTAGCTGGATCAATAATGCAACAATTTTCAGCATTAAAAGAAACAGTATAACATTTATCACATAATTGTCCTACACTTAACAAATTTTGTTTTAATCCATTTACATGCAAGACATTCTCAATTATACCATTTTCAGATGAAATATTTCCTATTACAATTATTTTACAATTTTCATTATTTCCAAACTTAACAGATCCTGAACTTAAGTTTTTAACAGAATCAAGAAAGCTTTTCTTACCTGTCATGTGCTTTGAGCATCCATTGTCCACAATCCATTTTGTTGTACGTGCTTGAAACTCCTTGTCATCCTGCAAATCATACTGAAATTAAGGTTTTTGGTACCCAAATCTTCTTGAGTCTAGTAGAGTTTGTCCTTAAAACATTAAATCTATTGCCTCTTGGCAGCCACATTTGACTTGATATTCGATTGATGGCAAACACAATGGTGCCATCTCTATAAGATCGAATTACTCCACCACAATAAGGTATTTCCTGTGGTGTAGCATACCCTAGGTCATATTTATTTTTATTTGGTCATTGAGATCCTATTATTTTATTTAATCCTTTTTGACCTTGAGTAAATTTACATATGGTATCTTTCAAATCAGATATAGTAGTTAATAAATTTTTATTTTCTTCTTTTAATTCACAATTAACACAACTATACTTATCCAAATTTGATTTTAGATTTCTATTTTCAACTATAGTTGATTCTAATTTAGCAAATGAATCTTCTAAGCAATGGTTTAACCTTTTAATTTCTTTCTTAAATTCTCTACACTTTACATATAAATTATCTATAGTAGACAGAAGACTATTAATGTCTAAGTCATCATGCTCATTTTCTGAACTAGAGGAAGAAGAGCATACCTCTTGTGCTGCAAAACACATGTTGGTTGCAGCTTCATCTTTAGAATCTAATGAACTGCTTGAGCTATTGTCATACCACGTAGCTTTGAGAGCCATCTTCTTTTTGTCCTTCCATCTCTTCTTCTTATCTCCTTGATCATCTTCTATCTAAAATGGATAGAAGGTCTGTATGTACCCTTGCCTTTTACATTTGAAACATATAGGGACAGTTCTTTTAGAGGAGCTGGGCTTATTCTTTTTCTTCATGAACTTTCTGAAGTTCCTTGCTAGTAACATGATTTCATCATCATCTAAGCTTGGAGCTTCTTCTGTAGATGGAAATAGTCTTTTTCTTTCAACTTTCTTTTCAACAGCTCCTTGCTCTTTCTAGTCCTTCATCTGAACTTCGTGGGCTAAAAGATTGCCCAACAGTTCTTCAACTATGTAATTATTGAGATCCTTAGAATCTTGAATAGATGTCGACTTCTGTTTCCACTCAATAGTTAAGCTCCTCAAGATCTTCTGTACCTATTCACGTGAAGAGAATTCATTTCCCAAGTCTTTCAGACTATTAATGATTTCAGTAAATCTTGAAAACATTTCAGTTATGTTTTCATTATCATTCATTTTAAACAGTTCTAGTTTCCTCAACAAGATACTGATTTTTGTATCCTTAACTTGCCTTGTACCTTCATGAGTAACTTGAAGGATTTTCCAAGCCTCATGAGCAGACTTACATGCAAATACTTTATTATATTGATCAACAGTTAGTGCACAATAAATGGCATTCAGCCCTCTAGCATCCAACTAGATGATTTTCTCATCCTCCTCAAACCAATTCATAACATCACTGGTTGGAAGTGTAGTTCCAAGAATAACAATCTTCCAGAGTTTAACATTAGAACTCCTAAGGAAGCACTCCATTCTATCCTTCCAATAGTTATAATTGGAACCATCGAATAGAGGTCTGTGGATGTTTTGTCTCTTAGCAAATTGAGCCATAAATCTAGATGGTTAAATCTTATGAAGGATTAACCAAGCTCTGATACCAATTGTTAGGATCGGTAGGCTCACTAGAGGGGGGGTGAATGGTGAATGTGTGTAATTTTTAAAATCTTTTGATGTTGAATCGAATGATTCAACAGATATGAAATGAGATGAATCTAAGAGAATGCAAAGTAGTAGAGAAAAATAACACGTAACAAATTTTAGGTGGTTCACTAACTTAGCTAGTCCACCCCCAAAATTCACTTGGGCTTCACTAAGTGTTTCAACACTTACACACTTGCTTTCAGGTCGAAGCAAGAACCAACCACATAGAAGTTTTCAAGTATAAACTTCAGAAAACCAACCTTTTGAGTTTTTAGGTTGAAACTCAAACCAACAACTGAATGTAGCTTTCAGGTTGAAGCCACGAACCAATAGCTTGAATCTTTCAATCAGAGTTTTGGCGCACAGAGCTTTTTCTGCAGTAAATCTTTTGAGTATGCTTGACTGTTTGCAGACTTGAGTGTAATTGAAATTGGAGTGTAGCTCACTGTATATTGTATATACGTTGTCTCTGTATAATCCTCTCTTAAACTCCTCATATTTATACCAAAGGTATAACAATCATATATTTCTTTCAATGGATGTATTCTGTTGTACTTGCTAAATATTCAGACCTAAATATGGTAAGTTACTGTTCTATCTGATGTTTAGTAAGTAACCTTTCGATAATCTTTGACTTTTGGATGGCTATAAAAATAACTTGCCGAAATGCATCCATAACTTACCAATTCTTTACTCATATCCTGTTATCTGAGTCACATGAGGATTTTAAGTTGCTCACATGTAATGTCAAGAGTTTAGAGTCTTGTATTTTAACTTACCGAAAAGTGCTCCTGACTTTCGGATAGTTAACTACTGTAACTCTTCGAACTTTCTTTTAAGTCTCCGACAACTGTCTCTTCAATTCTACACGTGCATAAAAGAATAACTTAAGTTTCAGATAGTTAAGGATGTAACTCATCGAAACTTCCCATTTTTCGAATAGTTATCTTTCTAACTCTCCAAAAACTCATTTGAGCATCTGTCTGGAATTCTGCACGTGGGAAATTCAAGGACTTAAGTTTCGGATGGTTAAACTATAACTCATCGAAACTCTCTTGAAATTTTGGATAGTTATCTTTCTAACTCTCCAAAAACTTATATGAGCTTCTATCTAGAATTCTGCACGTGGCAATTTTAATGACTTAAGTTTCAGATAGTTAAATTGTAACTTACCAAAACTCTCTTGAAATTTCGGATAGTTATCTAACTCTCCGATTTTTCCTTTTAAGCTTTCAACTACCAGCTTCTCCATTCTGCACGTGTGTAATAAGATGACTTAAGTTCTAGAAAGTTATACTTGTAACTCTCCGAAAAACTCAAATAGTTATCTAACTCTCCGAAAAACTCGAATAGTTATCTAACTCTCTGAAAAGTCCTTTAAGATTCCATTCTGTATTTTTGCACGTGGTTAATTAAATGACTTAAGTTTCGGATAGTTAGCCTTTCTAACTTTCCGATTTTCCTTTTGCTTTCGGATAGTTAACTCATTAACTCTCCAATCATTCAACCAACTTAACTGTCTGATTATTTAACTCTCCGAAAGCTTTGTAAATTCGGATAGTTAACCTTCTAACTGTCTGATAGTCTTGCTGCTGATACTTAGACTTGTAACTATCTGAATTTCCTATAGCTCTAAAGCAGTATCTTCTAGAACTTTCTCTATCTGTTCGTCTGCTTGGAATTTGTACCATCTACCTTCTGATCTTATGTTGCACGGACTTATCTGTGAAATACAATATGTTTCCTCACATAGGTTTTGCATTATCAAAATACTCGGGTTCTAATATATGACATTCAGCAAAATTAAAATCACAATACAATCAAATGAAGTTGAATAATTGTATTTTTGCATTGAGTTCCACTACAATAAATCATAACGTTTGCTACACAACTTGGATTTCAGTAATTAAACTCTCCTTGGAAAGATTGGAACAAATAATTTCAAGCACTAAACAATGCAGCAACATGGCAAGCCAATGTATTACTATTCAAAACAAGGCCAACATGGAATTTAAGTCATAGGTAAACAATGTAGGTGAATTTCTAGTTTCAAACAAAAAAATTGAAACAACAAGCCCCTACTTTGTTCGTCAAGTTACAAACAAAAAAATTGAGTGAAATAACATAGTTATAACATTTAGCAAAATTAAAATCACAATACAATCAAATGAAAGTTGAATAATTGTGAACTACACTATTTTTGCATTGAGTTCCACTACAATAATTCATAATATTTGCTACACAACTTGGATTTCAGCAATTAAACTCTCCTTGGAAAGACTGGAAGAGCACTATCTAGGAAAATTTACAAAGCTTGGGCTACATGCATGGAAATGTAGTAGATTTTAATTTATGAAACACATGCACATGTACAATTGTAGAGAGAGTATCAACTTTCAAAAGTTAACTCCCTTGAAATTCTACTACATGAAATTCATTATTTTTACTATCTACAAAAAAGATTTACTATATGAGAAAAATATGCTTGCATTCAACCACTAACTAAAATTGATAGCAGATTTTGAACAACACTGATGTAGAGATGAAAGGTTGTGTAAAGGTTTACCTATATGATTGTTTTCCCAGTATAAAGAAGAACACTGGGATACATCAATGAGACTTCTATTTTATAGGGATTTTGCTACTTCTCGTATGATTGGAGTGATGGGAAAGTCATGGCCCAATCTGGAAATGCTACCACTAGCATGGCTTACTAATTCATGTAAAGACATTTTGTGCACTTGCAACTTTAGTTTGTCTTGAAGAAAATACAATTAGTTCTTGGGGTTTTTGGAAAGTGTTCGAACACCATTACCCATTTAGATCAATGAGCTCTTTTTACTTGAATTACTCTAGTAAAGAATGAATTTAACTTTTACACCTCTAAAGTCACTTCTAATAATTGATCACAGGAACCAATTGAAACAATGAAACAATACCGTGCAACGAGGATGTTATAGGTAAACTATTATTGACACCCAAAATGAACTACAAAACATTCTCGATTCAAAAGATTGCCAACATTGGGATTATGGCATGGTCAACAAGAGGGATTATGGCTTACTAGTTCAATAATATAAAATAGAGTCATTTGTAAATATATACTAGTTCACATCTTCTCATCTCTTCATCAAAAGTGTTGTAATGGGGGCCACATCTCTATGAATGTGGTGTTATAGTTAATATATTATAAGAATGTAGTCTAAAATTCTTGAGCACACATAAGAAAGTTACTATTTGATGCAAGGACATTAATTGCAAAAACATGATCCATGGATCATTGATGTCGAGGGAGCAAGCCTTTCAAATAAAGATATTTACCATTTGAGTCAAATGTGTTACTAACATAATAATGATTCCACTATTTTGTAAGGTCAAACATTTGATATACGCTATAAATGAAAGAACATATAAGGCTCTAGATACAAATGATTCCAAGATGCATTTCCATAGGGACTTCTCACGAAGCCTACTAGATCATTAGCATCTCAAATATTGTTTTAGATAGATTTTATATGTTCCAAACATTGTGATTTTCTTGTAATATCAGGCTGGCTTGTAGGGTGTACATGGTTGAAGGAAAAGAACATTTGTATTGGAAAAAAGAATTCCCTTTGACTATGACTATATACAAAGCAAGTGGACTATGATGGTCATGCAGAGCCGAAGGAAGCAAGAGTAAGAATAGCAAATGATTCAATCGTAAATATTGTATATCTTATTGGATTCATGTAAATAGAGTCAAAGATGCCTCACTTAATCTACTTTGAATAGCTGTATTTATATTGACTAACTTTAGCTCACATGTAAGTCAAAACCGAATACAAAGCAAGCCAAGTCAATTCACAAATCAAGTCACAACTGCATCAAAACTAGGTCGCAAATTTTTTTCGACAATATTGCAACTGTATGCATGCAAATCAGGTTTCATGCATTTACAAATCAGGTCACATGCATATTCCCAAATCTGGCCATATCCATATAAAGAAATCAAAGTCTTTGTAAAACAAGGTCACAATTATATGCGAATCAGATTACATGTATTCACATATCAGATCACATGTATTCACAGATCAAGTTACAACTACTCAAAAACAAGGCCACAAATAAAATTCTAGTCATAGGCATATCTGTATCAGGATACGTTTAGTGTGAAATTAGGTCACAATAGATATTAAATAGGTCATAAGCAAATAACAACTAGGACACAACCAAGCATTAATAAGGTCATGTCCGCACTTTGATCGGGTCTTACGCACGAATCGGAGAAGTCATGGATGCCCCTCCTCGACGAGACTATTTATCTTGCCACGGAGAACCTTGTCCCCATCATCTATCTCGTTGTGATATGCAAAGAGAATGACAGTGGAGAGAATGAAAGCAAACCAATTCGTGGGCAGTGCCGCAGTGGAGGATCGGAGTAAGAGTTGTGTAGAGGTGATGGACGTCTTTGGGGCCATTGGCATAGTTCCCACGAATGCCGCCAAACAATTTTCCTAATAACACTATTGTTTTTAAATATATTTTAATTTCAATTTTAAAATATATTTAATATACTTATTTAATCCATACTATAATCTAGTATGTGTTAAATTCTCAGCGTAATTTAAGCAATATTCAGTATTATTTTTAAATTTTAAAGTCAGTTGTTGAAATTTAACAAAAATTAATGAATTTTAAGATCTTTAGACCAAAGGATAATAATTATTTAATTTAAGTAAAATTTTAATCATATATTTGTAGCCTCTAATAATAGATATTATATGATTACTTTCATCTCCTTGTGTATTTATAAAGAGAAATAAAATTGACGTTAAAAAAGTTACCTAATATCATCACTAAAAAATTTACCCCCTATTATTTATCAAGTAGGATGAGTGGACCTTACCAGGGATGTTAGGCTGGTATCCGACACCAGCTACTCTTTCGCAGCATTGTAGTTACAACATTCGAGTTATTGGTTACATATAAATTCTGGGAACTTTCTGACGAGAAATAGCATGCACCAAAATTATCATCAGAAACGCGATTAGTCGAAAAATAACCATGCACTCGAACACTGGAAAATAAATAAAATAATTAACAATGCCAAAAACTAATACTGATATTTCCATATTCCTTTCCAAGGCTACAGTGAAAAAAAAAGATCTACGTGACACGAGAAAAAAAAGCATAAAGTCGAGGTTTGACAACTTCCTTTATTGTTATTTCACGAGTCTAGAGCATAACAACTTGTTCTTGATCCGTTCAAAAGACAACTTGTTCTTGATTCCCGTAATAGTGAAAACCTCGAGAGCCCGTCAAACGACTGTGCTGAATCCCAACTGCAATGAAATTACATAGTAAAAAACAATTTACCTCATTCATTATAAAAAAACATCTACCTGAATTGAAAGTGACAAAATAGAGGCATATGACTGATTAATGAATTGAGAGCAAACGAAAATCAATGATAGATCACTAATTAAAGCCAGCTCGTAATCATGCAAGAGCATTCAACTAAACCATGTCAAACAGAAAGATGCCCCCAATTAATATTCAAAAATAAGATGCCCAAATTTTCAGACTATCAAATTCGAACACAGCTCTTGACAAGAAAGATTCACTTGTTCATAGTTAAGGTTGAACTAAGAGCTCAATGGTGAAACAATTGCATTTGAGAATGCAAAGGTTGGGATCCGTTTGAAAAAAAAAAAATCCTAAATCTGTAGCAGTTTCACCCTTATGAAACATAAATTATGACATACCCAGTAAACTAAAACCTTAAACCAGAGTGGAATGGCAACTTAAAACCTTCAGATTCTCTATCTGGTCGGGATGATACACAATCAGTGTCAGTAACGAATAAGACAGTACAATATTCGCTACATTATTAGATCCATATGCTGAGAAGCATATTCATCTAAATGCAGGAGACGTGACTACAAGTCAATTTTAGAAAACCACCTCAAAATAGGTAGTAATGTTTCCATTGAGTGGCTGCGGTTTTCAGCCCATTTAGCAGCTCATACATAACAGAATAATAACTATTAAGTTCTCTTGTACGAGGAAATCACACCATAGCAGTTATCTGCATTAGATCATCCATCTAAAATGGTATTATTAAAGGAATTAAAAATACCCTTTTTATACATTTCAGTGGTTTTGCACATCTATTTAAGGAATTAAGCTACATCACCAAGACAATGAACTACATGAAAGCAGCAAGGAATTACAATAACAATATCTACATTATCTCTAGCATTCATCCTTCATATGCACACAGAACTAAATTCAATATTAGTTTCAAAAAGATTGATTTCTAGCGTAAACAATAAAATCCATTTGCCCATCAAATGTAGCATATATATAGATTAAAAACTATAAAAATCTTATCATACCTTACCCATAAATACAGCAAAAAAATGACGTAGAGGTCTTTCTTCCATCTATTTCTCGGCATGTCTGCGCTTATGCCTGCGATGTGTGCCATTTTCTGGGGAGTTTCGAGTCTGTTTCTTTGGCTTTTTGCTGCAGGAGTTTTAGGAAAATGAAAGATGAAGAAACAATAAAAAACTAAAAAACAATAGAGATAAATACATGGTAAGAAGGACTCACCAGAAAAATGTCCCAACAGTAACATAAAGAAGATATATTGGCAATGCCAGAAAAGCTGAAGCCTGCATAGTAATTATGAAAGACGAGTTTGATGGTAATCCCAACAAACACAAATAAAAATAAAGCAAAACAACAATTACAAACGTACCAGAAACCAGACAAGCTCTTTTGTTGCAAAAGCTTTTGTTATCTCGTACTTTTTTAGTTTCTCCCGTGTAACAGTTTGAACCTAGGAAAATAGCAAGGCCAATTTTAGTCACTGCACAACTAATGGAAAGCCCAAAAGACAAATATAAACTTCTACAGCAAAAAAACACTTCCAATTGTATGTTTTATGCATGCCTGTACAAGATGCCTAGGAACAACGTACAACTGATTTTCTGGATTGGGCACTTTATGTTCGTATCTAAGGTCCTATTTTATACTTCTTTTAAGATGCTGAACGGAGAGACAATAAAACCCCAATAGATGAGGTGATGGCACAATGATTAGCACAATGATTATGACTATAATATAAACCCTTTAGGGTCATCATGGTACTCCTGTCAAAAACATGAAACTCCTCTTTTTATCACCTCCAATGATTTATTAATTTGATACTTGGTAAGCTAAAGGAAAAGGGAAGTACTGCACAAAAGAAATTTTGCAAGATTGTAAAATGACTGAGTCAAATTTCATTCATGGAATGTCTACGAGAAGACCAATGGGATGCTGATTCAACACGAAATTATAACTAAAATTAAATTTTTGTGACAACATTCTAGACTATATTTGATTGCATTCAAGTTTGACACACACCGCAATATCTTTTTTATCCTAACAAAATAGATTGTGCAAAACTTTCATGACGAAGGTTGTGATATTGACTCCAAAATAGGGGCGCCCACAATACTTCAACATGTAGCAGAATCTGGTCGTTTAAGGATTTCAAAAACTTGAAACTTCCCACACTCGAAGATTACCACTCCAGCAGTTGAAGTCTCCTTGAATTTTCTAAATTCTACTTCAATGACCAATTAAAGTTAACTTGATGGCAACAACTTAGGAATAGGATTCATGCACACAAGATGACAGGAAATTAATACCTGATGATGATAACTTGTTGCAGATTTAAGAAATTTTCCATATGTATGAACAGCTTTCTTTGTATAGGGCTTCAATGCTATACGTACTTTCTCAACATGTGGTTTTGTGGCAGAGGCTACTTGATCAATATAAGGTTTTGAGAATTTCTTAGCTTCCTGTTACCGATAAATTAAAAATGAGAACAAAATTTGAAAAATCAGTTTGGCAGAACAAACTACTTACAATAAATAGTAAGGGTCATAAACAAGTCAACGGATTTACAGTACAACATGATTAAATTTCGATCACAAAAAGACAGATGAAGAAGCAGGACAGAAAACCCCAAACAAAATACATCACATTTATAAATGCATTGATACGAAGCATTATGTCTAAGGTCTTGCTCGTTAAACATCTTTGCCTTAAAAAGTCAACATGACTAGAATAACCAGCAATATTAATTTGCATTTTTATTCATTACCTAAAAAAAACTCTAAAATATATAAGAGTAATATAAATATGAAAATAACATTTAAAAACCAAAACCATGTCCAATTGCCATCATTGATGACAACTAGCAAATTGCCCGTGTTATGCATAGGTGATTCATGTTGATGGATACTTTTTATTTTTTTATCTGTTAGATAATATGATCATCATAAGACAAATAGGAAATTATCTTTAGACACTAGATATGATTTGATAATAAGTCAGATAATAAGTTAAAATAAGTATGAATATACATTAACTTGTTTATTAAGTATATATCTATGGACGTCAATATATACATTATAGTATAATGTTAAAGCATATATTAGACATTCCAAATTCCTTATTAGCTTGGTAATGGAACCTGCCAAAAAAGTGACTGTCGTAATATTAACTTTCTTCCTCATGTTGAATTATTCTTTCTAGAAATGAGAATTAAGAGCTTAACTAGTTAGTTGTAAAGAATATTTTCCTTTATGATGATCAAGAGGGTAGGTATTCATAGAGCGATCTCTTGAGTATATTACTCAAGACAAGGATCATATTTGACTCTCTAGGAAAACTATCTATAGACTCAATCAGAATTTATGTGTTCGTTTCAAGAAATTCAATGGCATGGTTACTGTTAATGGTTTTCAACATTATGTTGATCACTTTGTTTTCTAGAGACAAACTGATAAGGATGTGCTATCTTCAAAATGAATGTAGATGATATATTATTGACTAGTAGTGACACTATAAGGTTTCAAGAGACTAAAGATTGGCTATACTAGTGGCACAATGATGTTACCTTAAAAGAAGAATGCATTAGATCTCTTGTAGGAGAGAAGTCTCATGATGTGTTAGCCAGAAAATACTTTAATTGATGAGCCTACATTTTTAGGATAGGTCTCTATCACGCTTGGAGGATAACGTAGATACAAACTCCTGATCGACAAGTTAATCTACCTAACTATTAAATGTCTAGATATTGCATACATTATTTGTGTTCTTAATCAATTTATGTATGAGCCGAGGACTATGCACTCACAGGGATACTTGAGATTGTTGACTTATGTAAATAAATCTCTTGGAAATGAATTAATTAAAAAAAGAAATGGCCACATACTTACATATTGAGTTGTATTCAGATTCAGACTATGCAGAAGGCAAGGGTAATTAAACTTGTTAAGGTGCCAAGATGCCCAGAACCCTGGATACCTGAGTGCCTAGGTGACACCTATGTGCCCATATTAAAAGTTTTTGAGAATGATGTCTACGTGTATAGGGCACTGATTGCTTGCGATTAACTACAAATGATTGCTGTCTTACAAATTTGCAATCAACACCACCATAACAGTAGGGGTCCACAAGTTCATGGAAGATTCAACTGCACTTAACCATAGCTGAATGTCATTGGGTATGTATGTGTGTTTATTATATTACCATGTACAGAATATATTTCCAGAGTATATTTTCATAAATAACACATTCAAATTTTCGTAATATTTGTCCAAAAATAAGATATATAATTTTCATAAATAAAGGTTTTTAATATTTATTTAAGATTCACTATAACTAGATCTTTATCAAATCCTTACACAGATGCACTAAAAGTCTGCTTAAGTCACCCCTATTGGGTGTCTAGCATCTGAGCGACCTTGAATATTCACCCAAGCACGTAGGTGGCACCAAAGTGCCTACCTTAACAACTTGGGAGCAATCTTGTCACATTGCATAGCAAGAAACCGAATATCTCCCAAACAGTGATTACAAGATCAACCTATAACACCAAAATTTCAGTAATACAGATTAATTTTTCAGTTGGCCATTCCAATATCTACATGTCATATCGGTTTTGAACTAATTTCACCAATTATGTTGACTTGTATTGGTTGGATCGACCAACTCAAATCATTTTTATTCTTGTTGGATTTACAGTCATATCTTTTTTTTTTTAGATTTTGTTGTTTACCTTTATGGTTATTTAAAAGCATACTAACCATACAATTCATTGCATGTGATATTCCAGTGTAATTGCATAAAAATTAAATCCAATTGGTTTTAAATGTCTGTTGTAATTTGTTGTGCCTTATCTTGGAGTTTCAGGTTGAAATTCAACAATTTTCCTTCAAAATTTGACATTTTTGTAATTTTGTCCCGTCTCTATTGAAATTTCCACTAATAATCAATGTCTCTTTTTCCATGGGACTGATACTCGATACAATACTAATACCAAATACCATGGTACAAATAGTCACATGTAATGTCAAATCACAACCATATTATTAGAAGCTTGTAAGGAAATAAACCATAGTAAATTTAAAGGAATCAGTAGTCAGAAGATAGAGGAAATCATTAAGAAAATAAAATGTGAAAACGCTATTAAACTAGATGGTATTTCTATTGAAATGTAAAAGTGTACAGGTAAAGTAAGGATTAGGTGGCTAACTAAACTTTTTAATATAATTTTAAAGACAAAGAAAATGTTAGATGAATGGAGAAAGAGTACTTTAATACCTATATTTAAAAATAAAGGAAACATAAAGAATTGCAATAATTATCATGGTATTAAATTAATCAATCATATTATGAATTTATGGAAAAGGATAATTGAACAAATATTAAATCATGCAGCTAAAATCATAGAAAATTAATTTAGATTTATGTTAAGTAAGACAACAATAGAAGCTATTTATTTACTTGGATAACTCATGAAAAATTTTGGAGTCAAGAAAAATAACTTCCATATGATTTTCATTGATTTAGAAAATATTTATGATAGAAAATAATGTTGCAAGTATTGATAAGACTGAGAAATTTCTTACACAACACTTTGTTATTAAAGATATGAGCAAAACCTTGGTACTTCTTGAATATTAAATTTACCTATTCTAAAGGAAAAATAGTATCATCTCAAAGAAAATATATTCTAAATCTTCTAAAGGAAACAAGCCTCTTGGGATGCAAACCAAAGAAAACTCTAGTGGAATCAAACCCTCCTTTTGGGACATCACTTCTAAAACTCTTAAAGATGTTAGACAACATCGACAATTAATTGGAAAACTCATTTATCTCATAATGACTAGACTTAATATTGTTAGAACTCTTGTATTTTGATAATGCAAAAACATGTGTGAGGAAACAAATTGTATTTCACAAGTGTCACAAAACAGTTCAGCAAACTGAAGATCATAAGACAGATAAATAGATATAGTTAATTTAAAATTTACTGCCTAAAAAAAATAGGATTTTCAAAAGGTTATCAAGCTTAAGTATCCAGAAAAAATAGATCTTCGGTAAGTTACAGACTTAAGTATCCGAAAAGTTAGTAAAATAGCAGTATAAACACCATTAGACAATTAAAAGGATAACTATCTGAAAATAGAAGACCTTCGTAGAGTTTGTAAGATAGTTAGTTAAATGATCAAAAAGTTAATACACTAATTATCCAGAAGTCCAAGGAAATCGAAAAATTAGAAAGACTAACTATCCAAAACTTAAGTTATTCAATTACTCATGTGCAGAAATCTAGTCAGAAACTTAAAAGACTTTCGAAAGGTTAGGAAAGCTAACTATCCGAAAAAACAGGATGTTTCGAAAGGTTACAAAATGAACTATCCGAAACTTAATTCATTCTATTATGCACGTATCGAAATAAGAAAACTATAATCGAAAACTTTGAGGGAAAATTGAAAGTTTATTGTAGCTAACTATTCAAAAGTTAAAAATGTTTCTATAAGTTACAGCTTCAAGTATCTGAACTTAAGACACTTCACATGTATGACTTAAAATCTCATGTGACATAGACAAAAAGACTAGTGGATTTTCGATGAGTTACAACAATCCTTCAGAGAGTTACACAGCTAACCATCTAGAAATCAAAGGAAATCAGAAGATCATCTTGAAACACCCTTTCAAATGGTAACTTACCATATTTGGATCTACAAATTCAGCAAGTACAACAAAATCAATTTGTTGAAGAGAAAATATGATCGTTGGACTTACAAGCATAAATACAAATAGATCATTCAATATTTTATAAAGCTAAGAAGTGAGATTATACATACAGAGATATAGTATACATTGCAAATTAACTATTGTTACAGAAGAAAGCTCAATTCAGATTAAATGCAACAAAGAATAGATTGAAAACTAGATTTACACGAGGATTCTTAAAACTTTCTATGTGCTGAAAGTCTGATCTAAGAAGGATCATTTGGTTCGTGACTTCAACTTGAAAGCTTCAAGTTGTTGGTTTGAGTTTCGACCTGAAAACTCAAAAGATTGGTTTACTGAAGTTTATACCTAAAAACTTCTGAATGTTGGTTAGAATTACGACTTGAAAGCTCAAGAGGTTGGTTCTTACTTCGACCTGTAAGTAAGTGTTTGTAAGTGTTGAGACACTTAGTGAAGCCCAAGTGATCCTTAGGGGTGGACTAACTGAATTGATGAACCACCTAAAATTCTCTTATGTTTCTTGTTTATATTTCCACTATGCGTATTTATACATCTATTTAATACTTGAACAAACTAATTAGTCAAATTAGTTAGTTAAGGTAGAAAAAGTTTTAAATAACACAGATCATTATTCACTTTCCTTCTAATGAACCATAAGATCCTAACAATTAGTATCAGAGCTGATTGATATTTTCTTATAGATTTAACCATCTGAGATCATAACATCTTTTCACAGAGAGAGTTAAAACATCCATCATCCTCCTCTGTTTGATAGAATTAATTATAATTACTAAAAAACAGGATGAAATGTTTTCTCAGGAACTTAGATGTAAGTCTCTAGAAAATAGTGGTTCTAAGAACACCTATTTCAACCAATCATAAAGATGATTGGACTGAGGAGGATGAGAGAATCATCTAAATGGATGCTCGAAGGTTAAACATCATTTATTGTGCTTTATCTGCTGAATAATATAATAAAGTTTCAGTTTATAAATCTGCTCACAAGACTTGGAACACTCTTCAAATAACCTTTGAAAGAACCAGCCAAAGTGAAAAAGACAAAAATCAGCATTTTACTTAGAAAGTTTGAATTATTTAAAATGTTTGATGATAAAACAATTACTGATATGTTTTCTAGGTTTACTGAGATTATTAATAGCTTTAGAGGTTTAGGAAATGAATTTTCTATCCATGAACAGGTGTAGAAAATTCTTAAGAGCTTAACTATGGAATGAAAGCAAAAGTTCACATCAATACAAGATTCAAAAGACCTCAACAAATACTCAATAGAGGATTTGATGAACAATCTGCTGGCTCATGAAGTTCAAATGAAAGAATGGAAAGATGAGGAAGAAAGTGCTAAAAAGAAAATAAAAACAAAGAAAGACCTAGTCTTCCCATCAACTTAAGAACTTCAAAGTTCAGATGAAGATGAAGTTGTACTACTAGCTAGAAATTTCAAAAAATGGATGAAGAAAAAGAACAAAGTCAGCACATCAAAAAACAATGCTTCAGTGTGCTTTAAATATAAAAAGCAAGGACATATACAACCTGATTATCCACTACAACTAAAAGAAGAAAAAGAAATGAAGAAGAAGAAGAATAGCTACAAAAAGAAAATGACATTGAAGGATACTTGGGATGATAGTATTTCATCCAGTTCAGATGAAGAGGTACTAGTAACCATGTGCTATACAGCACAAGAGATATGTTCCACTTTATCTCAAAATGATTTTGATGTAAACAATGATAATTTAGATGTAAATATTTTTTTGTCTACTGTTGATAGTTTATATGTTAAATGTAAAAATTATAAAAAAAAAATTAAACATTTAATTGCATGTTTAAAAGAAGCATATACTGAACTTGAAAAACTACATGTTGAAAGTAGAAAATGCAATAATGATGATTTGTTAAATGAAAATCAAAATTTGAAATCTGAAATTACTGATTTGAAAAATATTGTGCATAAGTTTACCAATGGACAAAATAGATTAAATAAAATCATTAGATCACAAAGACATAGTTCAAATAGATTTAACCTAAGGTATATTACTTCATAGGAAATACCCTACTGTGGTGGTGTTATTTGATCTTATAGAGATGGTACTACAATGTTTGCCATCAAAAGAAGATCTGAATCAATGTAGCTGCCAAAAGATAATAAGTTAAACGTTTTCAGGACTAACGCTTCTGAACCCAAATATGGATACCAAAATCTATTTCTGTTTGAATTGTAGAATTATAGCATTTAGGAGGAGCAACTAGTTCATAGTTTCAAATTATTATTTGCAAATGACTAAAATTTGAAAATCAGTTATGAGAACAACTATTTGGTATTACAGGAGACATCATTAATTGGTATTAAATGCTATATACAGATTGTGTGACAAATGTACTTAAAATTATGATATCTAAGGAGAGCAAAATCTGCAGCAGTTAGAAACAAATATATAGAGAAGAAAGCAGTAACCAGACTACAGTCTCAAATTATTTTCTACATATGAGTGAAAGAATCTATTGAAGAGAGAATTTAAAAAGCTAAACAGCTGGAAATCAAAAGGTAATCAGTTAAGAATCAGTTATGATATTCTGAAATTAACAATTAATATCAAAATAGCATCAATGATTGAATCATGTCCTTCAAAGGAAATAAAATCTGCATGAGCTAAGATGGATAAATACAAAAGCAATGAATTCAGATTTATCAGAAAAGGAAAAATAAAATCTGCAGTAGCTAGATTACAATCTTCAAATCATCTTCTACAAAATTGAAAGAACCTCTTAAAATAAAGATTTAAGAGAAGATGAACGATTAGGAGTTAGAAGGTAAATGATTAAGAATCATTTATGATGTTTTTGAGATTAACAATTGATACCTAGTTCAGTTGGTATCATGAATGATATTTTGCAAAACAAATGCAATAAATCTATTTGCAAAGAAAAACATATAAGTAGAGAGAAAACCTACCATTCTCTGAAATTTAGAATGTTTCTTTGGTTCAAAAAGAAAGTTTACAAAGAAGACACACATATAAAGGGAGAACCCATAGCTTATTATTAAAAATCAGAAAATCTCTATACAGATAGGGGGAGAGTATGTGGCAGCAACTACAAATATTAACTACATATTTATAAATTACTACATTAACAATTGACATTTCACTGTTTTTAGTTTTATAGATGATGCAGTAAACAAACGAGACAGGAAAAAATATCACAAACCTGGAGAGAAATCACTAACATATCAAAAATTAATATATTAACAACTAGTATCAGACAATGATTAAGACAATCAAGAAATTGATACTTCAATTGATGCTATGCTCAAATAAAAAAGAAGAAAAGCAATACAACATCAAAGAGAGAAGAAAACAAATTGCAATTATGAAAATATCTCAACAATTGATATCAACACACAGACAATTGATATTTGATGCAAAATTAAAATTGGTATTCGAAGAGATTGATGCAAATTAAAGAAATTGATTCTTTCAACATTTGATATAAGACAGAATTGAGGCAATCAGGAAATTGATATTCTTGACAAAAAGGAGAGAAATATGGCAGCAAAAGAAAATTCAAAGGTAAGAAAATTGTAGCAGAAACACCGTCAGATAGTTAGAAAGATAACTATCTGAAAATAGAAGACATTCGGAGAGTTTGTAAGATAACTGATTGAATAATCAAAAAGTTAAGATGCTAACTATCCAGAAGTCTAAGGAAATCAAAAAGTTAGGAAGACTAACTATCCGAAACTTAAGTTATTCAATTACTCATATGCAGAAATCCAATCGGAAGTTTAAAAGACTTTCGGAAGGTTAGGAAATCTAATTATCCGAAAAATAGGATGTTTCGAAAGGTTACAGAATGAACTATCTGAAACTTAAGTCATTCTATTATATACGTGCCGAAATAGGAAAACTATAGTCGGAAGCTTTGAGAGAAAATCGGTAGTTTACTGTAGCTAACTATCCGAAAGTTAAAAACATTTTGGTAAATTACAACTTCAAATATCTGAACTTAAGACAACGTGTATGACTTAAAATCTCATATAACACAGACAAAAGGACTAGTGGATTTTTAGTAAGTTACGGCAATCCTTCGAAGAGTTACACAGCTAACCATCCGAAAATCAGAAGATTATCTAGAAACACTATTCTAAATGGTAAGTTATCATATTTGAACCTGCAAATTCAGCAAGTACAGTAAAATCAATCCGTTGAAGAGAAAATATGATCATTGGACTTATAAGCATAAATACAAACAGATCATTTAATATTTTATAGAGTTAAGAAGTGAGATTACACATACAGAAATACAGTATACATTACAGATCAACTATTGTTATAGAAGAAAGCTCAATTCAGATTAAATGCAACAAAGAATAGATTGAAAGCTAGATTTACACGAGGATTCTTAAAGCTCTCCATGTACTGAAAGTTTGATTCAAGAAGGATCATTTGGTTCGTGGTTTCAACCTAAAAGTTTCAAGTTGTTGGTTTGAGTTTCGACCTGAAAACTCAAGAGATTGGTTTATTGAAGTTTATATCTGAAAACTTCTGAGTGTTGGTTAGAACTACGACCTAAAAGCTCAAGAAGTTGGTTATTACTTCGACCTGAAAGTAAGTGTTGAGACATTTAGTGAAGTCCAAGTGATCCTTAAGGGTGGACTAGCCAAGTTAGTGAACCACCTAAAATTTCCTTGTATTTCTTGTTTATATTTCCATTGTGCATATTTATACATATATTTAATACTTGAACAAACTGATTAGTCAAATTAGTTAGTTAAGGTAGAAAAAGTTTTAAATAACACATAGATCACCATTCACCCCCTCTCTAATGAGCCATAGATCCTAACAAATATTTCATTTGTTATTAGTCTCTTGAGTCAGTTTATATAAAAACCTAGAATAGTACTAGAATGATACCTTAAAAGTTATTGTATATATCAAAAATAATCCTAAGAAAGGATTAATCTATTCCAACAATGAACACTTAAATGTTGTAGCCTACTCAAACTATAGCTATGTAGGTGATAGAATAAATAAAGAGTCTACCTCTAGCTATTGCACTTATGTTAAAGGAAATCTAGTGACTTAGAGAAATAAGAAACAAAATGTGGTTTCCTAATCAAACACAAAAATAAAATATAGATCGATGTCACAAACTACATGTGAACTAGCTTGGCTAAAATCCTTCTTGATAGAATTGGGAATTCATGTTTCTCTTTCAATGACCATGCATTATGATAATCAAGTAGCAATCTATATGGCCAACAATGACACATTGCATGAAGGAATAAAGTACATTAAAGTTGATTGTCATTATGTTTGTGAGTTTCTAGAAAGAAGTGTTATTAACACTCCATATACTTGATCATTCCAATAGATTGCTAATATATTCACTAAAAGATTAGGTGTGAGTACTATATCACAAGCTGAAAATGTTCAATTTATATGCTCTAACTTGAGGGAAAGTGTAGAGTTATGTTAGTGTAAATAGGTAAATAGATCTAATTATATAAATCCTTACACTTGTATATGCATATGTTGTTTAACTAATGGAAACCCTAATCTCTCTTTTCCCACCTCATTTCACCTCTCAATTGTAATATTATAAGGGATAATTTAGAAAATAAATTTACTAGGAATAAAGATGAGTTGCATCAATTGAAGATAAAAAAAATCAACTTAAGTAGTTTGATCATATCCTTAGAAGACCAAGGAATGTACTAGTTAGAAGAGAAAAATTAATTAATGCAAAAGAATCTAAAAGAAGTAAAAAGAGAAACTATTTGGTTAGGAATTGAAAGAAAAAATTTAAGTTCATGTAATTTAACCAAATATTTAATAATAGATAGAAATACACAAAAGAAAATAATTTATGTAGTCAACTTCACATAGTGAGATTATGGCTCAAATTGTTGTTGTTTGGTAAGAATGAATTTCACTCTAATGATCAAAAATAATATTACAAAGCCTTCATATGTTACTTGTTGCTTGTGTGTATGAGTCCTATGTTATAGAGTATATACCTTCAATCATAAGGATTCATTTTTGTTCATGTAGCTGCATAATAATTTTATAAAGTTTCCACATAATTTCCTTCCAATTGAGTCAACATCTAATGGATGCTTACTACCAACCACTCAATCATCATCTAATGGACAAGATTCAAATTGCATAGTCACTAGTTCATCTTGCAATAGTTTGGTGGATCAATGTTAGGTGATTCAATCCAATAGATTGATTGGACCAGTCATCTTCAACTTCTCAACAAGCACCAATGGACTTCACTACCTTTAAAAGGATGAAACTTAACCATAATGGCCCATGACACCCTTCATCAATCACAAGTCACCACTATTCAAGCCAAGTTGTTGACCAATCTTATTAACCACAAAGCAAGCTCCATACCTCAAGTTCCTACCATCATGATTAAGACACAAAAATGGTAATCAGCAAAGCAAAGACAAAACTAAGCCTTTTTGGAAAACAACCTTCTACATGAATCACACTAATACATCCTTTTGCATCAACCACACTATGTTTACCCTAAGAAAAACCTACAAACCCACCCAAACTTCTCAACATCTTGAGTGAATTCACTATTAGCATGGATTGGGACACTAGACAAAGCCATCCACCATTCTAGGACCAACTCTGCATTCAAATTAGGGCTCCACCAATTGAATTTCACCTTGCAACTTAGAAGACAGTCTCCCCAAACATAGAGAACTTCCTCCCAAACATAGAGAACTTCCTCCCAAACACCATCATCCCTTTTGGAAAACAAGCTCATCCATCTTGATGAGCTTGTTACAAGAACCCCACTAATGACTCCTTACAATATTGTACAATACTTCCTACATAATGTATCCTCCTAGGAAACAACTACCATATTAGCCAACATATCCTTTAACCAAACCACCTCTAAAGATTCTCTAATGAGAATTTGATTTCCATAGCCACTATCCAACAATCCAATCTTGTTGTCATCTTGATTAATCCCCACCAAGGCATCCTTATATGTCCTATCAATTGTTTTCCTTGACTAAGTAGAGAACAACACAACCACTGATGCCCTTGGTTGGAGTTGCACCACACAAGATTTTCACAATACCCAATTCCTCTACATGTCTAGCACATCCAAGCACTTCTACATGACAAAATCTAATACTCCATGCCAAAGCACTTCAAGCACATACACATTCATTAAGACACTAACAAGCATCATTGTGTTTGCACTAGTCACCACCATCATCAAGGTGTCCTTCCTTTGCCACTCACACCAAGACCCATTCACTATCAACAAAGGGATTGATGACCATCTTGGATGTCTTCTCACCTCCATCCAACCTTCCTCTAATAGGGGAGGAGCCCTTGCAATTGCCAAAGTTTTGCCATCATTTCATTTCCCTATCACAAGCATTGAAAGTATGAGTTTTCCCTTTGCAAATTATAAACTAAATTTAAAAATTATTAGAACTATAACATAATCTCTATATATTGCAAATATTTTTAAAATATAACAATAAACAATATTTTAGTTCAACTTAATGTTCATTATAATATGCAACATATGTGTAGTTTTACTAGTTTTTCAAGTTTATTTATATGGAAAAATTATTATCATATATGTTACTTTATGAGTATCATATACCAAAATAATTATTTAATATTAATGAATTTGGATTCAAATATTTTCAGATTGGATGTACCTGAGAAGCACCAATACAATTTACAGATTCGGATACAACACAATTCAGATTTGAGGATTTAACAATTTTCTAAAATTTAAGAAAGTTTGAATAAATCATTTCATAAATAATATACTTAAATATCCAAAATGATGCAATCAAATGGCATAAAATAGGCATGTAAGTCATACATGATATAATACTGTAATAATGAAACTTGCACAAAAAATATCATAATGTTATTACATTTTTTAATTATGTGCAACTAAAAAATTTTAACATAGCTAAATAAACCTATGTTATGTTCCCAACAAGTTTGTGTTGCATTAGAAGAGAATTCTAATTATTTTTAGCTATAATATCCTAAAAATGGCAGACGATGTGTCTAAAAAGAAACCAAGAGAATCCTTACTTGCATCTGACACGAGTTAGGTGTGGATGCAATGAATTTTAGAAGAGTTGATACTTCTAAGGGATGTACGAGCATCATAATTCGAATTCAAATTTCTTTGAACTTTTATATTCAAATTTGAATTTGATCCATTAAATTCTCTTCAAATAAAAATCCAAATTTTTGAATGCAAATTTGAATCAAATTTTTGGATTTCTAACACCCATAACTAAAAATAATTTGTTTGAAAGAGAGTAACTCCATTTTGATTTTTACATGAAAATTGAGGGTTAAATAATGTTTCTACCCGTTCATATTGAATATATAAAATAAATTCAAATTTTATTATATTATTTAATATAAGTATTAATGTGAGAACAAATAATAATATAATATCATAATTGTAACTGTGCAAAATATTAATTAGTACGATTATAATATTAAAATATTATAATACTAAAAAATAAATATTAATTGTTATAATACATGTTAACCAATGAAACAATTAATACAATTAATATTATTCAATATCAATATACTACTAATATTAATAGAATACTATTACAACAGTATTATATTTTATTTATGTTAAACAATAAATACTATTTGTTGTGACTAATATTAACCAATAAAAATTTAACAAAATTAGTATTATTTAATATTAATATAATAAGTTTTGAAGGACACTTTCATTAAAAAAAAAGTTGCACAACTAAAATGAAGTTGATTCTACAAGAATCAACATTTTTTCCAATTCTCCAATTCTAGAAAATATAATACGAAAATCGAAGAGAATTGGCTTGATTTTAGCCAAAATATCATGTTAGTGCTATTTGAATATGATTTTGTTTAACATTCAAAAATCGAAGAATGTAGGCACCCAAATCATATCCAAATGGTACCATAGACTTATTATAATATTTTCCTGGACATGGTTTATAAATTTTATATGGTTTAGTTACATTTCTCAGTCTCATACATGTTTAATTTATTTTATTCAATTAATTTAAAAATTACAGTTATTATATATCTAAGCATATATGTATTTATTCTAATTTGTGCCTTTTCAAAAAAAAGAGCATTTATATGCAAAGTTTTAAAAAACATTTTCCACTTTTTCAAAGCATAGCAAATAAACATACATTTAATAAAACCCTTATCCATGTATAAGATAAATCAAAAACAAGACTAACCATATAAGAAGAAACAACAATGTATCAAAATAACATTTATATCAATAGCATCAACACAAAGTAACTTCAAAAAAAAAAACTCTCGCCTAAATGGCCAACAAGGAAAAAAGGTTATTTTTATTAAAAAGGAGAAAATGACCATTTATAGTATTTTTTCCCAAAAAAATTGTAAGGCAAAAAAAATATTCCGATAGAAATTAAATGAGTGTTTTTTCTGTTTTTAAAACAATGACTAATGCATATAAACCCAAAAACAACACATTATTAGGTGGGTTAAGCATGCCAATTTGTTGACAACCCAATCCAATTTAGGGTAGCCTCAAACCCATTTACCTAGTGTAAAATCATGTTGAATCAAAAATTTTGGCCGTCACGGTATGTGCAGCCTATCAAAGCTAACAATTTAATTGAAAAAAGCTGAATAAAGTAAACATACCAGGTAATAAGGATTTGCCAGCTCTTGCACCCTTACAACATGTGGTCTCAGTGTAGTCAATGATACCTCGTAATAGTCAACAATTTTTGCAGCCACCTGCTGCAAATGAGGTTCCATAAAGGTTGAAAACGAAATCCACTGTTCTTTCATAGCCGGTAATAATTTCTACACAATGTATTGGAAATATAAGAAACTTTACAATATGCATTTCAATATAATTTGTAGGAAACAGTCAGACAGATGGTAAATAATTACTTAGCCAAAACTACACAATAGCTTGCCACACAAATGTAGGAGAAAATGACAGCTCTTGGTGATCCTTATAGTACTGTCAATAATCTCTTTTACCTTGATTTGATCAACCGTCTTAAAACATCTCCTAAAAATTTTATTACTTTATCACGAAGTCATTGTATTTTGATAAACCCATAGGGGTATAGCTTTTTTTTGTTGATTTGTAATGCATCACAGGCCTATAATCTGATAAAGTTACTTCTCTACATCCAATGGATCACAAGAGATTTGTAGATGTGCAAGATAACCATTTAATGACACTAACAATGGTCCCATGCCTTTGCACATATTACCTTTTTATGTATTAGATTTAAAACACTTAACCAGAAATTATACAAATTATCATTGAAGCAATAGATATGGTGAAGTGGTGGTAGTGTGAAGTTACTAATAGTGTGATAAATATGATGATAGTGGTACACTGGTGCTGTAAATTGGAAGGAGAAAAAAATTGGAAAGAGAGAAGGAGAGAAGGGAAGAAAGAGAGATATGATGGCATTGATTGCTGGAAATTTACATAAGTTTTTTTTTTTCATTTTATGAATATTTGTATTTTTATGTTTTGATAAAATTACAAATTAAATATACACATTTTTGAAATTACATAAAAACCAGAAGAGGAATCCTTCTTTCTTTTATAATAATTGAGAGCACCTCCTCTCTTGCTTGAAGTAAATATGCCATTGCTAAATCTATGTTTCTTCACAAATAGGTAGACATAATACTGTGGAACTCACCTCTTTTGCAGATTCCAGATGAGGCTCAGCATATTTTTGTGCCTGAGCTGAGAGTTTAAGAGCCTGAAAAATAGTATATTAGGCTGGTAAGAATACTGCATTTCATTTGAAATACTAATGATACTTTTTAAAATGTAAAAATTAGATTACTAGCTATTTCATACAAGGAATCCCCACAAAGCAACATTAATTCTCATTTAAGACACATGCAGGTACCTTCTGTGACAAATCATCCAAAGCAGGTTTCCCATAATGATTCCACTGAGTTATTGTGCATCCCTGCAAAGAGAAAACAGGACTTTAAAAGGTAATGCACAACTACAAAATAAACTTAAACATGCTGGTAAGTGTCTGACCACATAATACTCTAAGTGTGTTGCAAGCCAAGTCGGCAACCATGCTCCATGAATCTGTAAAGAAAATTTTTTGAATTCAAGTTCTAGATATACCAAATATATGTAACAATTATTAACATAACACTGCAGTACTGCACTACAAATACTAAGAGCTATGTCATTTTGATTAAATAAATTACACTTTAGGATTCTTAAATTGGCCTGTCTTTAGCAATATATAACAATTTAGAAAAATCTGTAATGCATTGTTACTTTAAAATATATTAACAGATAAAATTTGCATCACTCCAAATGCTGAGCCATTTATGTTGATTTTGTAAGGAGTGTAGGTTCAAACAAAAATAGGAATAATGATGAAAGCATATGATTAGAACGCTATAAGATTCATAATATTAAATTTTTAAATACTTAGGATCTATAATCGATAGCAATAGTGCTATCAACAAGGAAGTTCCAGTAGCCAAGAACTTTAAACTCTATCAAGTAGGGGGGTATTGATAATTTTAATAAAAAATTATCACCTCTGCTAATTCTCTCTTTTTTGAAGCTGCTTCAGACTTTGCTTTCATCAACTCCTCCTGTGAATTAAAACATAATATTCACAACATGGAGAAGATTTTCATTGAAGGTTTTAGTTTTACCCAAATAAAGACAAAATGAAGTGTAGGCTAGACAAACCTCAGCAACTTTGAGAAGACGTTCAGTTTTCTGAATTCTTTGTTTTTGTTCAACACTCATTCTCTCTAACTGGATAATACAGGAAAGGAATTTACAGAAAGACAGAAATCCCACATTAGAAATTGCCTTGTAATGAATACTGGAAAATAAAACCAAAGGAATGATTAAAATTATTCTTTGAATAGCTAAAAAGAAAAATGTAATGTATGGCTTATGCCAGGCATGCATATGACAGAATGGAAAACGTAATAACTCAGTGAACTTTTATGATTTATGTTAGCATGACAGTTTCAAATAAGGTACAAAATCCAAATGTTTTGAAATCAACATTAACAGACATAGATAGTTTCAATGGATAATTTAATTATTCTATCTAGAAATTAGATACTCACAGTGCTCAACATGGAAGTTAATTCTTTGATTTTCTTCTCAGCTCCAGCAGCACGGGCTTCCAAAGTATCTTTATTATGACTTTGCATTTGTAAATCTCCTTTAAGTTTCTCAATCTGTAAAGTATAAACAAAATAATTATATTTAAACCACTTAAAAGTTCCCGCCAAAGAAGAAGAATCAAATTCTTTTTAATACCTGTTTTTCTAGAGTGGCCGATCGAGCATGTGCCTCTTCCACCAGTTCTGCTGCATCAACAGCCCCCTTTTTCTGCATACCGTAAAAGGCAATAAAATATTAGAACAAGACAAATGTCTTCAAACCAAGATATCAGATAATGAACAATAAAAACAGCAGGCAATACCTGAATCGTCTCAATTTCCCGTTGTAAGGAAAATATTGCATCCGACTTCTTTTTGATGAGCTTCTCAACTTCAGCAATGTTTCCATCCTTCCTTTTCAGCTCCTCGTTTTGATGTGCTATGCTCAACTCTTCAATTCATAAAATGAAAAAGTACACAATAGATGAGTTTAAAAGCCAGCACCCATTAAAAACAGCTGTTCTTTATAAAAATGAATAAGAGCATAAACTATCAAAATTCCATAGCCATCATCCCATCTAATTACACCACCTAAACTAAAACAATCTTTTTGGTTTGCCATGAACTTGGCAAAGTTGGACAAACTGACCCAGTCAAAAAAGCAATATTAAAAAAATAAAATTAGGGAGCAATCTACATCCAAAAAACCACACCACAAAAGACCACTCATATTCCCATCTTCTCCCCAAATCTTCCGGCAACACAAAAAAAGTAGCTGCAGATTCCAACAAAAACTCGGACGGAGTGCCACAATCACATTAACCAAATCGCGGCACGCACTAAAACACACGCACACTATAAACCAACCCTAGCTCCTTCTAAAAGAAGATTACACAATACCTAGAGCGGAGATCTTGGATTTCAGGTGCTCCACCTCGGGCGGGAGAGACGAGACCGGCGCCTCCGTCTCCAACGCGGCACCATCATCATCCCCTCTGGTGGCGGAGATTGCTAGGGAGAAGAACAAAAGGACAAGCAGAAGAGAAATGCTCGAACCCGACATAGTAATCAGTGGAAAGGATCTCTCTCTTCGCCTTCCCCTTCCTACAGAGAACGGAAGAAGAAGAAGAGGAATGGATCGGAACACGAAAATCTTTTTCCCGTCGTGTTTGCGTTGTGTAAAATCTGGGGTGAAGAACTTGGCCCAGGATGGTTGGTGTTTCCTCTGTCGCACCAGTGATGCTACACGTGGCTTGAGCAGAGTAAACGTGTGATCTTAAGATACGAATATGATTGAACCAAATAATAATAAATAATACAACGTGGGAAAGAAAAGTCCGATTCTGGGATCACGCCACCGGATCGTCATTTTTGAAAAATCACCATAATATTTTTTCAGTTGATAAATACCGAATGAAGAAATAATACAAGCAGATCATCGTTTTTAAAAAACCGGTAACCACCAATGATGTGGTGTTTTTTCAGGTGTTGAATACAGAAAGAAGAAATAATCTAAATTTAAAATCACTTTCTACCATTATAAAAACATTGGAAAAAAAACGTGGGAAAGAAAGAACGCTATGCACGCAAGAAAATGGAAGGACTCGGACCAACTAACAAATAAAAAATGTAGCAGTAGGAAAAATTTAGTTCATGGAAAAAGTCAATTCTAAAACCTAATCTTCGAAAGAAAACTCTTGAAGTTGATGGTTTGGTGTCTACTCTTTGCCATCAACTTGTTTGGTTCCTGATATTAAAACAATTATTTGATCCGACCGCAATATGGGTAGTTGTAACCAAACAAAGTGGGTCGTTGTAACAATTACGAGATATCAATGTGGGTTGTTGGGAGCAGCATCCAACCTCCTGAATCGTTCTTGGCGAGATTCAATCGGGTTAACGTGTAACAAATTGCGTCGGTAGGTAAATTTGGGAGGCGAAGGCCGGTTACGAGCATTTGTTTCTTCGAGAGCAAGTAAAATTGGAGGTTGTTAGAATAACGATGTTCGTAATTTTCATTAAGTTTAAACATTAATAATTATAAAAATCGCTATTATCAAAAAAATATTTGTTTCTTTTGATGATCCGTTTGGAACTTCTTATTAAAATCAATAGCATGTTATAGACAAGTAAAAAGCTGATTTTTTGAACATTTGTGAAAAGCTAAGTTTTTAGAAATATTATAAATAATATTGTTTGGTCTAATTGAACCCATAGTTTCATAGATCTCATTCACCTATAATCACAAAAATATCTTTTTGAATGGTAAGGTAAAATCTAACATATAATGATATAATATAATATTCATGTACTGTACCTTAAAATATAATATAATGTTGCAAAGCAAATTAAAAATATATATTATGATATAATATATTGCATATTACTAGAAAGAAATTTTACATTTATAAAAAAGCATATGAAAAATCATCTCCTGATATTACGAGACTAAAGTATCTACTAAACAGTTTTAAACAATTTTAACATAAAATTAAATTAAAATTTTATAAAATTTCCATAAGTTCATCTTACAACTACAAGTTTGTTATATACAAGTTACGATCGAACAAAAAAAAATACTATAAACTTCAGGCTCTACTTTAAGCAGCTAGAACACTAGCCCTCTGAACTTTAGATCTAAAAAATATATAATCTAAGATTTTATAAGTCACAACTAAGTATTCAACCATTAGTTTAAAATATATATAACTAAGATATGCATATCATGAGAAAGTACAAAAGACCATTACATCAAATGTACGTAGTCATAGTGTGGTAACAATAAATAACATGACACAATATAAATAACAGTATTTGTATTAATAATTATAGTTTTTGTCGAAGACTGTATTTTACTCTTGACAACATAGATCCATGGATCCACTAATCTTTTTCCTAAGGATTACCTAATCAGTCAATCTTTTAAAACGTAGCTTAGCATATAATCTTCTTTTTTGAAGATTATCTAGTTAGTCAATCATCAAAGGTGACTTAATATATAATCTCAAGGTTACGGTTATACCTTATGATTGAGCTCAAGTGTCGACTAAAATTATAATTATGTGCATAATATTACAGATTAATGCTTTATAACTGGATTCACTAGTCATATTGTAATTATCAAATTATGCACATGTCACAATCACATATCTCAAGTCAATAAATCGATGCGCAACATCAAACAATGCGACTCTTACAATTGGAGTATCACATTTATTGTTCAACATTTATATGTATGCTTCAACTACATGGTTGTCGTATCACCAATAGGCTATAATTACTAATAAAATACATTCTACACCATAATATAAAAGGCCAAAATGTTGGGTAATTCAAAATAAATGAAAATATGCACCAAGTCACTACATGCATTTACCAACTTCCACTATCCGAAATTCGAGATCTAGTGATAGACATTTTTTTGTATTTGTTATAATACATAATTTATAATAACAGATATTCAAATACAAGCATTATGGGTTTATATATTAGTGACAGATAAAAATACATATCACTATTATGAAAAAATCAATCACAACAAATTAAGAAAAAAATAACATATTTAACTATCACAAGATAATGTGACAATTTATGTGTTTGTCATGATAGATAATCGATATAATTCTTTTTAGCCCCTTCAATGCATGCCACCGACGCCTAAACCTCACATGCATAAGCCCTTTGTCTTTACAGTCATTTTGCACGAAGTTTCCACTTCCATGTAAAGATCACCAGCAAGTCTCTGTTTCTTCCTCTCGTATGCTTTTTGTAATATTAACGAAAGTTAAGAAGTATTTGTATATTTGGAAAATAGAAAAATAATAATAATAGAAAGTTACAAAAAATAATGAAAAATAAAATAATAGAAAATAACAGAAAGTCAGTAAAAAATATAGATATTTGTACGTGAAGAGAAAATAACAAAAAATGATAAAATTTAAAATATGTATGTTGATACATAGAATAAAAAATAACAAAAAATCACAAAATGTAAAATATATGTGTTTCTTCACAAAATAGAAAATGATGAAATTGATAAATTAAATTTTTTTTTGTATTTATCTACATGATAGAAAATAACAAAATTTAATTGATAACACAAAAAAGAATAATATAGTAATAATACAAAATATATTTCACACATTTCTATTATCCTACATAGATTTCATAATATTATCATACATTGTATCAACAACTTATTTTATATTCTTGACTTAATCCAATAATAGAAGATGCATCTTCTTTTGAAAAAAATTGTCCAACATCATCAATTGACATTTCTTATAATTCTTTTTCAAAGTCTTTAAGTAAATTTGTTTTGTTTACTTTTTAAATAAAATTACGAACTAAAAAATCTTTCATTGTGTTTCAAAAGGAAATTATATATAACCTCGTAAAGTTGAGAATCAATTTGATTATTCCAAATGTATGTTCAATTATTATTCTTAATTTTGAATGTCTATAATTGAAATTTTTAATTATATTCATTGGAAGTCTATAAGTATTAAGTCACTCAAGTGATATCTTACACCTTGAAATAATGTAATAAATTCTACCTTATTAGGAAAACCAACAACTACCAAGTAATATTTACTTACAATTTATACAGAAGTTTTTAATATAATGTTAAAAACATTAATTCTATAATTTTTACTATTCACAAGTATTTTAATTATTTTTATTAGTATTATACCTGATGGAACCTTAAAAGAATTACGTCAAGAAAGTACATCTTAAAGAATACAAGCATCAACTATTGATCCATCCCATCTACTAAGAACATAAATAATTTCTATATCAAAATTATATATTACCAATATATTCTAGGATAATTTACTTTTTCTATTCCTCCAAGGCATAATTTCTTCTTTGTTATAAATTGTAGCTTTCACATGGGTACCATCAACTACTTCAATGTAATCCTAAAAGAAAAAAAATATACATAGTGATGTATCTCAATGTTAGAAAACACATTGAAATATAATATTAACTCACGTTTGTTGAGTATTATATTTTGATGATGTATGTAAAATGTTAATTAATCATATTTAATCAATTAATTTTGTTGTTTAGAAAGTAAATTAAGAACATCGATTAATACAAAAAAAGTTTAAAGTCATATACTTATTTGTAATGGATTTAGAATTATGTTAAATTGTCGTTAAGTTATACTAACTTTTTATACAACTTGTTGTTAAGTTAACATGTACTTTTATTATTTAGCATGATATGGTTTTAATTCCATATATATGTATCATGTATTGTGCACGTAAACAACTCATTAAGTTAACGAAACAAAACATTACAAGTCATGTGAGGAACTCATTGAGTTATAAGTTTAAAGGTTAAAAAGGTCACATGAGAATTTATTAAGTTAGTAAACAAAACGTTAAGTTATATATCATAACTTGTTAAGTTAGTATTATATATGTGTTGAATTTTAAGTTTACAAATATTATACTATATCATGTAAGTTACACATGATTAACTCGTTAAGTTAACATAGTTATATGCATTGAGTTGCTCAATTAAATATCAAAGCAACATGTTAGGTTAGCGTTATAAACTTAAACAATTATTATTTTTGCACGTGATAAAATTATTTATTATTTAAAACATTCAATATAGTCTATTGGTTAACCCAATAACCAATGAACTTTCTCTATTGGTTATCACTTTATCAATAAGCATATCATATGTTGAACTCATTGAGTTAAATGTATTGAGTTATAAGTCTATTCTATTTTACGCGTTTAGTTAGTATTAACACAACATCTTGTTATTACATTTGATAAAAAATTTTAGACGAAAAAGTTTATTTTGTAGGAAATTTTTCAAAGGACCTAAGATTGATGATTCAAGAGAATTCGAGAAGATAACGTAAAAGAGATAATAGGTAGTTTAAATTTGAAATTAAAATAGAAGACGTGAAGAGTGGATGTTGATCATGTCTTGAACATGGAAGATATGCATATGATGAACATTGGTTATAAAAGACATAATTCTTGTTGATCAATAGACCTCTAGAAAAAGAATATGCCTAAGAAGTATATACCCTAAGAATACTTAAGAGAAAAATAGAACTTTAGAAAGAAAGAAGAAAATTCAACAACTTTGGTGAAGAGCAACATTTCAAATATTTGTCATTGAAGATTTGTAGAAATAGAAGAATAAAGGGAATATCTCAAATAAGGAGAAATATGTTTTGAATTTTACATTTTAGTTTTCTTTGTTTGTAAGAGTGAATTAAACTAAATGTATTTTAATTATTATATCTTTGTACTTAGAATTCTAGAGGAGAATTGAATTGTAAATTGTAATTGAAACTTTGAATATAAAAGTTTGAATGAAACAATTATGACAGATTATTTTAAATTGAAGTTTCAATTAGTGTTAAATTATTATTGACATACATAATTTACCCTCCTATTATATAGCCTTTGATACTACAATTGGTATCAGAGTAAGGTTAGTAGTTTTGATATCAAATTGATAACTCTACAATTGGTATCAAAACTTAGTTAATCGGTTTAATATCAAATTAAGTATTCAACAAGTGGTATCAAAACATAGGTTTAATTTCATTGATTTAAGACTAAATTTTGACATCGAAGCTTTATTTAAATCTTAATAGGTTGAAAAATCTAGGGTTAAATGACTAACGATAATTCTAATTTCACTCTATATGAATGTTAAAATTTAAATCGTTCTCCTTTATTTGATGAAACACACTATGAATACTGAAAATTTAAGATGACAATCTTTCTTTAATTAATAGATCACAAGTTATGATTTTTTATCCATTAACCTCACCTTATACTACTTGGACTATTATTGAAAAAGAAAAAGAAACTCTAAATGCAAAAGCCTTAAATATTTTATTCTATGCATTGAGTTATGATTAGTTCAATAAAGTTTTTGTTTATAAATTTGCAAATGAGGTGTGACATGCATTAGAAGTATCTTATGAAGGAACTTCTCAAGTTAAAGAGACCAAAATTAATATGTTTATGCATACATATGAACTCTTTATGATGTATAATAATGAAACAATTTCTAAGATATTTTTTAAATTCCTAGATATTATAAATTCTTTGAAATTCCTAAGAAAGGATTTTGAATAGAAGGACTTAGTAAGGAAAATTCTTAGATCCTTAAGTTCAAAGTGATCTTAGAAAGTGATTTCTACTAAGGAATCACGAGACTTAAATATTTATATTATTGATGAACTTATAGAAAATTTAATTGCCTATGAAGTTTAATTAAATGATTCCTTGAGTTAAAATAAATTTAATTTGAAGAAAGAAATTGCATTTGAAGATAGTTAAGATTCTGATATATTAACTGATTTTGATGAGAACTTGATTTTGCTGACTAAAAAATTCAAGGCATAGAAAGCTAGGAGACAACAAAAGAATAGGAAAGACAAGTCCTTAACATCAAAATCATTGAATGAGAAGGATTTTGTATTTAGAAAGTATGTATGTTATAATTGTAAGAAACTAAGATATCTTTCACCAAACTATTCTATGAGAAAAAATGAAAAATTCAGTAAGACAAATTAGAAGAAGAATGCTTAGAAAAATCAAAAAAAACTTTACAAGAGAAAAGTCTTGAAAGTCACTTGGCATGACATATTAGATGAGTTTGAATTTGAAGAATCATCATCAAAATCTTCACATTTAGAAGATGAACAAGTGAAAGAAAATGTTGCCAATGTGTACTTCATGGTAGATGAGTTTTAGGTAATTTCTAATCTTGAAACTCATGCAAATTTTGATTTTAATGAATTATTATGTGCTTACAATTCATTGTTGCATAAATTTAAAGTTTATAAATAGGAAAATAAGAGTATTAGAAATTCTTTATCGACTATGGAAAAAGAAAATCATTTCTTATATACAACTTTAGAAAAGTTTAAATGTGAGAATGAAAATCTTGCTACAGACTTGTATAACTTGCAAATTAATGAATTTATTTTGCATGAAGAAATACATAATATTAATGTTGAGAAATTAAAAATAGAATCTGAAAATGAAAGATTAAAAATTGATATTGATGGTCTAAACTTAGAAATAGATAAATTAAAATTAAGAGAAGTAGAGTTAAATGCCACAATTGATAAGTGGAATTTGAGTCAAACTAAGTTAGAAAAATTAACAAAAACTATTAGGGTGTCTGTTAGAACCCTTGTATTTTGATAATACAAAAATCAGTGTGAAGAAATAAATTATATTTCACAAATATCAAGACAGTTCAACGAACTGAAGATCAAAAGGTAAATAAACAGATACAGGAACTTCGAATAATTACAACATAGGTTAAAGCTTAAGTATCTAAAAGAAGAAGAAGATCGGACAGTTATTAGTTTAAGTTTCTGCAAGACCACTTAAAGACAGCAAGAAAGTTTTTTGAAAAGTTACAAGGATAACTATCTGAAAATAAGAAGGATTTTGGAGTTTTAGTTAAAAGGTTTTGAATTTCTTCAGAAAGTTAGGACAACTAACTATTCGATAACTTAAGTCATTTAATTTGATCGTTATACCTTTCGGTATAAATATAAACAACGATTATCAAATATTGTGAGCTACTCAAAAATTCCAGCAACACACTCAGTTTGCAAATACAGAAGAGAAATATTCTTAAGCATACTAAAGCACAAAAGCTCCCTATGCTCAAACTCTAGTTCAAAGCTTAAAGCTGTTGGTTCGTGAGTTTATACCTGAAAACTCACTATTGGTTAAGAGCTTAGACTTAAAAGCTCAAGAAAGGTTGGTTGTTGAGCTTCTACCTGAAAGCTCAAGTATTGGTTCTTGCTTCAACCTGAAAGCAAATGTTATAAGTAGTTAAATACTTAGTGAAGCCTAAGTGAATCTTGGGGGTGAACCAGCCGAGTTGGTGAACCACCTAAAATCTCCTTGTGTTAATTATTCTTTACTACTTTGCATGCATATTTAATATTTAAGCTCATAGATTGTAAGATCGAATGGCTACACAAGAGGAGGTGAATTGTGTTTTTCAACATTTTCAAAAATAATTGAAACTTTAATATTAAAAATAAGTCGAGACACTATTTTAATCAAATCATTTTATTCAAGGTTTCAATTACAATATACAATTCAATTCTCCTCAGAAATTGTAGATGCAATTATATAACGATACCATATTTCATCTAATCAATTTCACAACTACAAACAGAGAAAACTAATTTACGAAATTTAGAACATTTCTCTCTGTTTGAGATTTTTCTTCTTCTTTTTCTTCTACTATTCTTTAGTGACAAATATCTAACTTTCTCTACTTCACCAAATTTACTTTCTTATTCTTCTTCAAATCTTCAATGACATATATTTGACTTTTTCTACTTCACTGAATTTTCTTTTATCTGAGAGCTTTTCCCTAGAGAGATGTTTTTTTTTTATCCCTGAAAATATATTTTGTTTTGTGTGTAGGGATAATTGATCAACGAGAATTCTATGTCTTTTATATTGTATCTTCATTTCATGCATATCCTCTATGTTTAATCACTATCAGTTTTCCACTCTTCATGTCTTCTATTTTTCCTTCATCAAAATACACACATTCTGACCTACGTTTTCCTTTCGAATTTTCTTTAATCATCAATCTTAGATCTCAAAAAAATTTCCTGCAAAATAAACTTTCTTGTCCAAAATTTTCCATCAAGTGTAATAACAAGTCGTTGTGTTAATATTAACTAAACGAGTAAAACAACTATATTTATAACTTAACGTATCTAACTCAATGAGTTCATCATGTGCTGTTTAGAATGAAAAAGTGCATATTATTAACTGTTAAATGATGGTTAATTGCATAATATTTAGCTTATCATATAAGAATTAAGCCATTACGTTATAATTGCACTATTATATGCTTTAATTAGAATTACTGCTTAATTTTAGGGAATTAATGTCAATTTAGTACATTTTTGAACTGTCGATAAGTTGTAAGCTATGAAATTCTTAAGTATCCAAATTTTCTGATATTTCGGACAGTTATGTTTAACATACCGAACAGAGGAGGAGCACCGAGCTTTCTGCAGGCAGTATCGGCAATTCTCCAAAGTACCACACCAACCATCGTTACCACCACCATATCCACCATAATCGCCAACCATCGGAGGTCTGTGAGAATACTTTCTTGAT
Organism: Cymodocea nodosa; assembly: GCA_036874045.1. Taxonomy (NCBI): domain Eukaryota; kingdom Viridiplantae; phylum Streptophyta; class Magnoliopsida; order Alismatales; family Cymodoceaceae; genus Cymodocea; species Cymodocea nodosa. Next base: position 17,461,545 of record CM072339.1, on the reverse strand, counting down.
GTCGGGTCGATTCCGAGCAAAACATGGTGTTTGACAACCACTATGAGGAGTGATCGCGTCGCGGGAAGGGAAGCCATTTTCACCAAGCGTCGACTCATATTTTAAGAGATCGTAAAGCTTCTAGCCTTGACTTCGGGTTGATGCCTATATGCTAAAGAGGAGATTATCTTGCAATTCTGGACTCGCAATTCTATAGGGAGAGGAGACAGGATTGTAAGTGGTTTTATTTTCAGTGGTGTAATCACATTGTATGTAGTGACATAAGTATTTACTGTTGATTGAGATTACTTTAGATTTCACCTTTCGCCCATTTCCATGTTCATATTAAACCAAAAATACCAAAAACAACTTATCTGCTATTGTATGTTATATTTGAGTGTTGTATTGTTTGTGTTGTATCGTGATTAATGTTATCTTTGTAAGTGTTGTGATTGTTTTATGTTTGTTTTAGTTTTACAGTTTACTAAAATCGGTTCGTTCAAAAGACTTAAAGATTTTAATGGTTACTATTTGAATTATCTGAATGTTAGTATTGCTTAATGATAAATCCAATGTTTACTAACATTAAAGAGCTTAATTGATGTTATTTACAATTTGTGGAATCGCACAATGGTTGGCCGAATTCCTTTGTAAATAGCAGTATTAAAAAGAAAAGACAGGCTCGTGGAGTTAACTTAAGTCCACGAGGTTAGTCCGTTGAGTTAGCTATAACTCAACGAACTTTATCCATTGAGTTAACTATAATTCAACGGAGAGCTTATTGAATATATAAATTTGATTGTTAACAAACGAGCAATTCTAAACTTTTAAGCAATTCCTTGTGGGATCGACTTGTACTTGTACACTGATACAATAGACACTGTGCACTTGTAGTTAAAGTACAAATTGGAATTAATATCTAAATTGTATTAAAGGTTGTTTGTTTACTTCTAAAAGAAAAAGAATAGGCATAAAGATAAATTAACTAAGTAAAAACAGAAGTAACAAATCCAAGTTTTTCTAGTACGTTATTGGAGATCTAATTAGATATTCTGGTGTTGTGTTGGGAAAAAGTAAACAAGTTTTATGGCGCCGTTGCCGGGGAATTGAATTGACTAGAATTGAATTGAATTAATATAAGCAACTGTTAGAGCTATTTTGTTTTAATAGCTAGGGTGTTGTGTGTTTTCTTTTGTAATTGAGAATATGACAAATGCTTATGCTCAAAGATTTCTGAAACCTGTAATTAGCATATGTGAATTCTGTAATTCTGAAGGACATGACATTTCTAACTGTTTGAAACTGAGACGTTTACAAATGGTTAGATCCCATGAACAACAAATGAATTATCCTTAATATAATAGAGCCGAGTATGAGAATCCTATAGTTTACCCAACTGATGGTTAGTATAGAATGTGTAATATGTTGAGAGACACGGAAGTTTGGGATAGGTATGACAGGCTAGAGTGTAGTATAGAGCAAAACCTAGACAAATTAGAATACTTTATGTATCAACAACAAGAAGTCAACCAATTAAACTATAAGGAAGCATATTCAGAACCTAAAATGGATATAATTTACGAAATTGAAAAAACCATAATGAAAATTGATCAAAAATTGAATGCAATGAGATTAGATGATCTGGAAAGAAAACTAAAAGTATTGGATTAATATACAATGAAAATACAAGTTATGCAACAAGATAACGAAAATTATAATGTTATAAACCTACATAATTTGCAAAATATATAGCAAATAGAAAATATTAATGCAAGAGAATTTAAAGAATGCACTTTAAAACTAAAAACAATTGAAGATCATAATTACGAAAATGATATACAAAAACATCATAAGAGTAATGAAAATCTGGAAGATGTATGTGTAACATTAAGATCTGGAACTGATATACCACTAAGAACTCAAAATGAAAATGATATGAAGGTGGATAAGAGTAAAAATCAAAATGATAATGAAAATGTAATAGCTAAAAATCTAGAAATCACTGAAGAACAATCTGAATCTGCTAATGAAGCTAAAAATGATCAAACAAATCAAACGAAAGAAAAAGAATCTTTTAAATCACAATCTTTAGCACCCTATCCTAAAAGATTACAACAAACAATACCTGAAAAACAAGAAAAAATTAGAGAAATTTTTGAAAAAGTACAAGTTAACATTCCTTTGTTAGATCTATTGCAGAAAATGCCACCTTGTGCTAAATTTCTGAAGGATTGGTGTACTAGGAAAAGAGAGCGAAAAGTTCTTAGAAAGGTCTTTTTAGCTGAGCAAAGTAGTTCCCTATTTCTGCCACAAATTCCTAAAAAGTTATCTGATCTTGGAATCCTTGTTATATCATGCACCATAGGAAATACCATTCTAGAAAGAACCTTAATAGACTTAGGTGTAGGTATAAATGTTATGCGAAGTGATATATTTGCATCCTTAGGATTAGAAGGCTTAACTTCTACTAGTACGGTTATTCAATTAGCTGATAGAAGTATAAGATATCTTAGAGGAAAAATAGAGGATGTCTTAATTAAAATCAAAAATTTTATATATCCTATTGATATTGTAATTTTAGATTCCCAACAAATTAAGCATAAAAATAGTGATACATCTTTAATTTTGGGAATGCCATTTTTAGCAACATTAGGGGCTGTTATAAATTGTAAAACTAGAGTAATGAAGTTAGCATATGGTAATGAGGATACTCAATTAAATATTTTCAAACTAGAAAGGTTTGAGGAGTTAGAAATGTCCTTACATATCATAGACTTTTTAGAGGATGAAGGAGATATGTTAGAAGATGTGATTCAAGAAGAATTAAATAGGAAAATCAATTCTGAAACTTTAGAGGAAAGTGAAAGCATAAATATAGAAGGAGATCAGGAAGAAATTAATTTAGAAAATAATGATGTTCAATTAGGAGCTCTAGCTTCTGATGGACAACGTTTAGAATTAAAACCTTTACCTCCTGAATATATTTCTGGAAGAGAAACGAACCTGTCCAATCATTATTGCTTCAGATTTAAAAGAGGATCAAATAGCTAAATTAAAAGATGTAGTAAAAAGTTATAAAGAAGCAATAGGATGGACTATGACTAATATAAAAGGGTTAAGTTCAACTTTATGCTGTCACCACATATATTTAGAAGAGAATGCTAAACATGTTAGAATTCATGAGTGGAGATTAAATCCAAACCTTAAAGAAGTAGTCAAGAAGGAAATAGTGAAATGGTTAGATAATGACATAATTTATTCGATTTCTAATAGCTCGTGGGTTAGCCCAATCCATGTAATTCCCAAGAAATCAGGATTAACAGTTATTAGGAATGAAAGTCAAGACTTGATACCTACTAGAATTCAATCAAGCTGGAGAGTATGTATAGACTATAGAAAGCTGAATGCTGTAACTAGGAAAGATCATTTTCCCTTACCTTTTGTAGATCAAATGCTGGAAAGATTAGCAGGGCAAGAATTTTTTTTTTTCCTAGATGGGTATTCAAGTTATAATCAAATTCCAGTAGCATTAGAGGATCAAGAGAAAACAACTTTCACCTGTTCTAATGGAACTTATGCTTTTAAGAGAATGCCATTTAGATTATGCAATGCGCTAGCTACCTTTCAAAGGTGTATGCAGGGCATATTTACTAGAATGACTGAAGATTTCTTAGAAATATTTATGGATGATTTTACTGTATATGGCAACTCATATGAAATTTGTTTAAGCAATTTAGACCAAATATTAAAACGCTGTGTGGAAAAAAATCTGGTTTTAAATTAGGAAAAATGTCACTTCATGGTTAAATAAGGAATAGTCTTAGGGCATGTTGTTTCTAAGAAAGGGTTGGAAGTAGATAAAGCTAAAATAGAAGTAATTTCTAATTTACTAGAACCTAAATCAGTAAAAGATATTAGATCATTTCTAGGACATGCTGATTTTTATAGAAGATTTATTAAAGACTTTAGCAAGATAGTTAGACCTTTAACTAATCTCTTAAAAGATGTTCTATTCAACTTTGATAAAAATTGCAAGGAAGTATTTTTCAGATTTAAGACTAGCTTAATTTCAACTCCTATAATTCAAGCACATGATTGGAACCATCCATTTGAATTAATGTGCGATGCATCTGATTTTGCTGTAGGAGTAGTGTTGGGACAGAAGATAGAAAAATCTCCTAGAGTGATTCATTATGCAAGCAAAACCTTAAATGATGCTCAAGTTAATTACACAACTACTGAAAAAGAACTATTAGTTGTTGTGTTTGCCTTAGAAAAGTTTAGATCATATCTGATTGGAGCTAAAGTGATAGTATACACGGATTATTCATCTTTAAAACATCTACTAAAGAAAAAAGAGACTAAACCTAGATTGATCCGATGGATATTGTTATTACAAGAATTTGATCTAGAAATTAAAGATAAAAAAGGTTGTGAGAATGTAGTAGCAGATCATTTATCAAGATTACAAATAGAAAAATCAAATATTGAAATTAAGGATAATTTTCCTAATGAACAATTAATGACCATCAACACAATGCCTTGGTATGCAGACACAATTAATTACTTAGTAACTAGTTTAACACCTAAGGATTGGAATAGATAGGATAAGAAATTGTTTTTCTCGAGAGTAAAATATTACTATTGGGAAGACCCATACTTATTTAAGAAATGTCCTGATCTGGTTTTAAGGAGGTGTGTTCCAGAAACTGAATATCCGAGCATATTGTCTTTCTGTCATGACCAAGCTTATGGAGGGTATTTTGGTTCAGGGAAAATTGCTGCAAAAATTCTGCAATGTGGGTTTTATTGGCTAACACTATTCAAAGATGCTCATAAATATTGCTTAAGTTGTTTAAGATGTCAACAAATAGGAAGAATATCAAAGAGGAATATGATGTCTCTTAATCCTATTGTTGAGGTTGAAATCTTTGATGTGTGGGGAATAGATTTTATAGGTTCATTTCCTATGTCTAATCAATTTAATTACATATTGTTGGGAGTGGATTATATATCTAAATAGATAGAAGCTATTCCTACAAAAACTAATGACAACAAAGTGGTAATACAATTTATAAGAACAAATATATTTGCTAGATTTGGAATACCTAAAGTTATTATCAGTGATAGAGGAACTCATTTCTGTAATAGAAGTTTTGAAGCCTTAATGAAGAAATATGGAGTAAACCACAAAATTGCAACATCATATCATCCGTAAACAAGTGGACAAGAAGAAAGTGCTAACAAACAAATTAAGTTAATTTTAGAAAAAGTAGTAAATCCTACAAGTACAGATTAGGCTAATAGATTGATAGATGCACTATGGGCTTATAGAACTGCTTAAAAGATGAGCTTAGGTATGTCGCCTTTTAGGCTAGTATATGGAAAAGGTTGTCATTTATCAGCTGAAATAGAACATAAATCTTATTGGGCATTAAAAACTTTGAACACTAATTTAAATTAAGCTGCTGAAAATAGAAAAATACAATTAATTTAATTAGAAGAATTTAGAAATGAAGCTTATTCGAAGACTGTAAAAGAAAAAGAGAAAATAAAATTTTGGCATGATAGAAAAATTATTCCAAAAAGCTTTGAAATAGGACAAAAAGTATATCTTTATATGACTAGACTCCATAACCATCTAGGAAAATTAAGATCTAGATGGGTAAGACCTTACATAGCTCGAAATATTCAACTTTGATAAAAATTGCAAGGAAGCATTTTTCAGATTTAAGACTAGATTAATTTCAACTCCTATAATTCAAGCACCTGATTGGAACCATCCATTTGAATTAATGTGCGATGCATCTGATTTTGCTGTAGGAGTAGTGTTGGGACAGAAGATAGAAAAATCTCCTAGAGTGATTCATTATGCAATCAAAACCTTAAATGATGCTCAAGTTAATTACACAACTACTGAAAAAGAACTATTAGTTGTTGTGTTTGCCTTAGAAATGTTTAGATCATATCTGATTGGAGCTAAAGTGATAGTATACACGGATCATTCATCTTTAAAACATCTAATAAAGAAAAAAGAGACTAAACCTAGATTGATCCGATGGATATTATTATTACAAGAATTTGATCTAGAAATTAAAGATAAAAAAGGTTGTGAGAATGTAGTAGCAGATCATTTATCAAGATTACAAATAGAAAAATCAAATATTGAAATTAAGGATAATTTTCCTAATGAACAATTAATAACCATCAACACAATGTCTTGGTATGCAGACATAGTTAATTACTTAGTAATTGGTTTAACACCTAAGGATTGGAATAGACAGGATAAGAAATTGTTTTTCTCGAGAGTAAAATATTACTATTGGGAAGACCCATACTTATTTAAGAAATATCCTAATCTGGTTTTAAGGAGGTGTATTCTAGAAACTGAATATCCGAGCATATTGTCTTTCTATCATGACCAAGCTCATGGAGGGTATTTTGGTTCAGGGAAAATTACTGCAAAAATTCTGCAATGTGGGTTTTATTGGCTAACACTATTCAAAGATGCTCATAAATATTGCTTAAGTTGTTTAAGATGTCAACAAATAGGAAGAATATCAAAGAGGAATATGATGCCTCTTAATCCTATTGTTGAGGTTGAAATCTTTGATGTGTGGGGAATAGATTTTATTGGTCCATTTCCTATGTCTAATCAATTTAATTACATATTGTTGGGAGTAGATTATGTATCTAAATAGATAGAAGCTATTCCTACATAAACTAATGACAACAAAGTGGTAATACAATTTATAAGAACAAATATATTTGCCAGATTTGGAATACCTAAAGTTATTATCAGTGATAAAGGAACTCATTTCTGTAATAAAAGTTTTAAAGCCTTAATGAAGAAATATGGAGTAAACCACAAAATTGCAACATCATATCATCCGTAAACAAGTGGACAAGTAGAAAGTGTTAACAAACAAATTAAGTTAATCTTAGAAAAAGTAGTAAATCCTACAAGAACAGATTAGGCTAATAGATTAATAGATGCACTATGGGCTTATAGAACTACTTAAAAGATGAGCTTAGGTATGTCGCCTTTTAGGCTAGTATATGGAAAAGGTTGTCATTTACCAGCTGAAATAGAACATAAATCTTATTGGGCATTAAAAACTCTGAACACTAATTTAAATTAAGCTGCTGAAAATAGAAAAATGCAATTAATTTAATTAGAAGAATTTAGAAATGAAGCTTATTCGAAGACTGTAAAAGAAAAAGAGAAAATAAAATTTTGGCATGATAGAATTTTGTTCACTAACACAACGAGTTCTCACATGACCTATTTTAACCTTTAAGCATATAACTCAACGAGTTCTCACATGACCTTTATACAAATAACGCACTAAATCAACGAGTTGTCTTAACGTGCATTGTATATGATACAAAAAATATAACTTTAAAACATATCATGTTTTACAATAAAAAACACATGTTAACTTAACGTTTTAGTTAAATGAAAAGTTAGTATAACTTAACGACTAGTTATTTATCTTGGTATAATCTTAAATCCATTACAAAGAAGTATTTATATCAGTAAACTTTTTCTGTATTAATTGATGTTCTTAATTTACTTTCACAAATAATAATAATTGAGTAAATATGATTACATTCGTTTAGCACACATCATCAAAACAAAATACTCAATAATCTCCCCTTTTTTGATGATGACAAAAATCATATTAAATCAATTATAAAATATATTTAACTCAATGAAGCACCTCTGTTGGATTAAGTTTTAATTCAATAAACAAGTTTGTTGACTTAAGTTCACTTAAGATTATATCTATTATTTGTGTAAAAAAATCTCTCAAATTTTTTTTTAATAACCACAGAATAACCATCTCCCCCTTTATAATATATGCATTTAAATTCATAATCATCTCCCCCTTTTTGTCATTAATCAAAAAGATGATTACACAGTATAAAAATCGAGAGACAAGTATGTACAGCTCAACTTTCTGTAAACATTAATAAGAATGAAGATACATTTACATAAAAATGTATTGTTTAAATAGTTAAATAATAAATACAAACATTACATTTTGTATTCAGAAATCAAGTAAACAAACAAATGGCAATACATTTATCTATCCTTCCTAATGATATCACTAATAGCATTACAAATTTTATTTCCTAGATGCCTAAAATCATTTCTGATTTCATTTAGCACTACATCTAAGGTAAGAGGTAGATCTAGTTGCTGTTGTGCTTGATCTAAATAGTTTTGTTGTTGTTGTGTAAGGTCAGGTGGTTGTTGTTGCTGTAGTTGTTGCATGGACTAGTATTTTTGCAAATCTTTGATACTAGATGCTCTCATGCCTTTAGTTTTAGAGGGCTAGTCAGATAAGTTTAATTATCTAACAATGTCAAATCTATTTGTAACAACAACACCTTCATTCCTTAATCCCAAAACTTCAAAAATCAATTCAGGAGATAAAGTAAACTCCTGTTGAGTTATTTGAGTTTTCAAAAGATTTTCATTTTGTACCAGATTGCTGTAAAAAGTTGCAATAAGCTCTTTATATTGCTTCCATTGTGTTCCAACTAGTAAGAATTGCATTAAGCCTTGAAACTTAAATCAAGATTTTATTTCCAATAAACTTTTAAATTTTATTGGTCGAACATGCAAAATTTGACAAGTAATCAAATTATTATATTTTTGCAATGCATCCTCAGACCTAAAATATATTGAATTACCTTGAATGTTTATTGTTGTATATGAAGAAGGTGATACCTAAAGCCTTGATTCAGAATTTAAGTGTTCTTCAAGAATCTCTTCTTCAAAATGAATGTGATTGTGTTCCTCTATCAAAATATTTTCTTGAAGCTGCTCAAGTAAGCTTGATTCTTCAACTTCAATAGTATAAGGAATATTTTCAATATTCACTACATCTATACATTTAGTTTTTATAGAATATTTAGAGTTCAAATTTTCCACAAATTCAACAATTGTGTTATCTGTCTGTAATTCTTCATTTTCTCCAACAGATATTTTTATTTCAATATATTGTGAATTCTTAGACTTTGGTTCTATAGATTCTAAAATAGGTTGATCAACATAAAGCTCTTCTTGTTGAGTATTTTGTTTTGATGATGTGTGCTAAATGAAAATAATCATATTTGCTCAATTACTATTGCTTATGAAAAGAAATTAAAATCATCAATTAATACAGAAAAAGCTTACTGATATAAATACTTATCTGTATTAGATCAGAAATTATACTAAGTTAATAGCTAGTCATTTCATTGCATTAATTTCTCATTTAACTAAACATTAAGTTAACATGTATTTTTATTGAAAAGCATGATATATTTTAAAGTTATATTTTCTGTATCATGTATAGTGCACATTTAGACAACTCGTTAAGTTAGAGTGTTATTTATATAGAGATCACGTGAGAACTCATTAAGTTAGAGGCTTAAAGGTTAAAATAGGTTACGTGAGAACTCGCTAAGTTAGTGAGTAAAAGAAGAGACGAACTCGTTAAGTTAGTGTTATACACGTGGTGAAATTATAAGTTACGAATGTTATATTGTATCACATGAGGTGCACATGTTTAACTCGTTAAGTTAACATAACTAAACACATTGAGTTGCTATATTGAACACTAAGGCAACGCGTTAGGTTAGCGTTATAAACTTAAGTTGTTATTTTTGCACGTGGTAAAATTCTTATTATAAAAATATTTATTTATTACTAGTTCGTTGAGTTATTTGTAACACAATGGAGTTGGTTGGTTGAGTTATTGTAACACCATGGAGATGGTTTGTTGAGTTAGCGTAACACCACAGACTTAGTTCGTTAAGTTAGCTACAGTACTTGTCACGTGAATTGGCACATGAGGAACTCGTTAAGTTAGAAATGTTAAGTTATATATATACTTGTGTTACTCGTTTAGTTAACATTAAAGTAACGACTACTTATTACACAAATGAAAAATTTTGGATGAGAAAGTTTATTTTATAGAAAATTTTTCAAAGATCTAGGACTGATGATTAAACAAAATTCGAAATGTAAATGTGGGTCAGAACATGTGTATTTCGATGAAGGAAAAAGAAAAGACGTGAAGAAGTGGAAAACTAGTAGTGATTAAACATGGAGGATATGCATTAAATGAAGATACAGTATAAAATGCATAGAATTCTCATTGATCAAACTATCCCTGCACATCAAACGAAAAATGTTTTCAGGGATCAAACTATCCCTGCACACTAAAAGAAAAATCTTTTCAAAGATCAAAAATACCTCTTCGGCGAAAAGCTCTCAGGTGGAAGAAAGTTCAGTGAAGTATAAAAAGGTAAGATTTATGTCACTAAAGATTTGAAGTATTAAGAGAAAGCAAATTCAGTGAAGCAGAGAAAGACTATATATTTGTCATTGAAGAATTGCTGAAGAACAAAAAGAAAAAGAAGAAGAAAGATCTCAAATATGGAGAAATGTTTTAAATTCTGCAAATTAGTTTTCTCTATTTGTAGTTATGAAATTGTTTAGATGATACATGGTATCGAGATATAATTGCATCTACAATTTCTGAGGAGAATTAAATTGTATATTGTAATTGAAACCTTGAATAAAAATGATTTTATGAAAATAGTGTCTCGACTTGTTTTTAATTATTGAAGTTTCAATTATAAACGAAAATGTTGAAAAACACAATTCACCCCTCTCTTGTGTAGCCATACGATCCTACACTTTTGAAGTCTTGTCTTTATTAATAGTTGCTACTCTAGACAATCTAGCTTCTAAACTAGTTATTGCCTCAATATTTTCAAGTGCATCTGCAATAACTTGTTCAATGCTTGTTTGATGCTTTGATACCACTTGTAGGATCAAATGGCTATATAAGAGGGGGGTGAATTGTGTTTTTCAATATTTTCAAAAATAATTGAAACTTCAATATTAAAAACAAGTTGAGACACTATTTTAATCAAATCATTTTATTCAAGGTTTCAATTACAATATACAATTCAATTCTCCTCAGAAATTGTAGATGCAATTATATAATGATACCATATTTCATTTAATCAATTTCACAACTACAAATAAAGAAAACTAATTTGTGGAATTTAGAACATTTATCACTGTTTGAGATTTTTCTTCTTCTTCTTCTTCTGCAATTCTTTAGTGACAAATATCTGACTTTCTTTGCTTCACCAAATTTACTTTATTATTCTTCTTCAAATCTTCAGTGACATATATTTGACTTTCTCTACTTCACTGAATTTTCTTTTATCTGAGAGCTTTTCCCTAGAGAGGTGTTTTTTTTTTATCCTTGAAAATATATTTCGTTTGTTGTGCATGGATAATTGATCAATGAGAATTTTATGCCTTTTATACTGTATCTTCATTTCATGCATATCCTCCACATTTAATCACTATCAATTTTCCACTATTCACGTCTTTTCTTTTTCCTTCATCGAAATATACATGTTCTGACCCATGTTTTCCATTCAAATTTTCTTTAATCATCAATCCTAGATCTTAAAAAAATTTCTTGCAAAATAAACTTTCTCGTCCAAAATTTTCCATCAAGTGTAATAACAAGTTGTTATGTTAATGTTAATTAAACAAGTAAAACAAGTACATTTATAACTTAATGTATCTAATTCAATGAGTTCATCACGTGCCAAATCACATGATAAGTACTGTAGCTAACTCAACAAACTAAGTTTGTGGTATTACAAATAACTCAACAAATTAGCTTCGTGGTGTTACAGTTAACTCAACAAACTAACTTCATTGTGTTACTAATAACTCTTCGAACCAGTAATAAATAAATGTTTTAAACAATAACGTATTTGCCACATGCAATAATAATAACTTTAAGTTTATAACGCTAACCTAACGTGTTGCTTTAGTGTTCAATATAGCAACTCAATGTATGTAGTTATGTTAACTTAACGAGTTAAACATGTGCAACCCATGTGATACAATATAACATTCGTAAACTTTAATTTCACCACGTGCATAATACTAATTTAACGAGTTCGTCTCTTCATTTTAACCTTTTGTTCACTAACTCAATGAGTTCTCACGTGACTTATTTTAACCTTTAAGCCTATAACTCAACAAGTTCTCATGTGACCTTCATACAAATAACGCATTAACTCAATGAGTTGTCTTAACGTGCACTATACATGATACAAAAAATATAACTTTAAAACATATCATGTTTTACAATAAAAAACACATGTTAACTTAATATTTTAGTTAAATGAAAAGTTAGTATAACTTAACGACTAGTTATTTATCTTGGTATAATCTCATATCCATTACAGACAAGTATTTATATCAGTAAACTTTTTCTGTATTAATTGATGTTCTTAATTTATTTTCACAAACAATAGTAATTGAGTAAATATGATTACATTCGTTTAGCACACATCATCAAAACAAAATACTCAACATAGATTAATTGAATCAACTAGTTAAGTTTAAAAAGAAGTTAAAATTACAAATAGATCACCATTCACCCCCCCTCTAGTGAGCTATACGATCCTAACAATTGGTATCAAAGCTTGGTTAATCTATTCTAAGTTTTAACCATCTGGATTATTATGGCACAATTTGCTAAGGGGCAAAACATCCACACACCTCCACTATTCGATGGTTCCAATTATAATTATTGGAAGAATATAATAGAGTGTTTCCTTAGGAGTTCTGATGTAAAACTTTAGAAGATTGTTGTTCTTGGAATTACACTTCCTACTAGTAATGCTATGGATTGGACTGAAGATGATGAGAGAATCATCTAGTTGAATGCTTGAGGGCTGAATGCTATATACTGTGTACTAACAACTGAACAATATAATAAAGTTTCTACATGTAAATCAGCACATGAAGTTTGGAAAATCCTTCAAGTTACACACGAAGATACAAGCTAAGTAAAAGACACAAAAATCAATATCTTGTTGAGAAAATTAGAACTATTCAAGATGAATGAAAATGAATGCATAACTAAAATATTTTCTAGATTTACTGAGTTCATTAACAGCTTGAGAGGCTTGGGAAAGGAATTTTCTATGCATGACAAGTACAAAAGATTTTGAGAAGTTTAACTATTGAGTGGAAACAAAAATCCACCTCCATATAAGACTTTAAGGACCTCTACAACTATACTGTTGAAGAACTATTGGGCAATCTACTAGCCCATGAGGTTCAGATGAAAGGCTAGAAGAAATAGGAGGGAATTGTTGAAAAGAAAGTTGAGAAGAAAAAGGAAATTGCATTTTGTTTAGAATGAAAAAGTGCATAATATTAAGGGTTAAATGATGGTTAATTGCATAATATTTAGCTTATCATATGAGAATTAAGCCATTATGTTATAATTGCACTGTTATATGCTTTAATGAAGGAATCTGCATAATTTCAGGAAATTAATGTTAATTAAGTATATTTTTGAACTATCGGTAAATTACAAGCTTTGAAATTCCTAAGTATCCAAATTTTCTATTATTTCGGAGAGTTATATTGCATGTACCAGACAGTTATGTTTTTAACGATAGAAGAATATTTTATTATTTCTAGGAGTACACGTGTTGAAACATCAATGCATGACTTAAGTGGATTTTCGTTAAGTTATTTGGTAACAATCCAAAATGCATCTGAACATCGAATAGTTGGGTTTGTAAGTATCTGAAATATTTGAACTCGTTACATTAGAATTATGCACATGTTGAATTTAAATGCTTTAGTATATCACGTGAATTGCACATGTTTAACTCGTTAAGTTAGCATAACTATACGCGTTGAGTTAATGGAATATAAACTAGAGTAACGCGTTGTGTCAATGTTATGTAGAAATAGGAAAAGTAACTTTTGGATAGTTAACGTTTCATTTTTGTCGAAGAGTTATGTTAAAAACTTGTATAGTTAAGTTATTTGCACGTGTGTTTTTAATGTTTTAAGTTGTCACGTGTTTTCCATGTGTGTTTGATACTGAAAATCAAAGAGTTAGATAACTGTTCGAGTTTTATAAAATGACTAACGAACAGATAAGTTTTCTATGTTCAATCACGTGTTTTGCAGGTGCAAAAAACTCGAAGAGTTACGTTAAGTGTTCGAGTTTTTACAGGACTTAAAGGATAAGTATTTGACTAAAACGAAGACTAATATGCCATTGTAGCAGTTGCAGAAATAGGAAATTCGAAGGAAAACCACGATTGCATGTATCACATAGGAATTCACTTGTGGAATGAAGAAGAAATCACCATCATTGATATGAATGAAGGAAATCCAATCGATCATTTAAGCAAAAGTAGTTACTACTGAAAGAAATATAAAAGAAGAGGAGAAAGACGAAGAAAGTGTGTGTGTCGAGGTGGAGGACTACGCTAACTACAAGCAGCGTCGAAAGTTCCACACCACCACCAAAATTACCAACCATCAGAGGTCTGTGAGGATACTTTCCTGATGTTGGGTCGATTCAGAGCCAAACACGATGACTGACAACCATTGTGAGGAGTGATCGCGTCGTGGGAAGGGAAGTCATTTTCACCAAGTACCGACTCATATCTTAGGAGATCGTAAAGCTTTTAGCCTTAGTTTTGGGTTGATGCTAGTATGCTGAAGAGGAGATCATCTTACAATTTTGGATTCGCGATTTTATAGGGAGAGGAGACAAGATTATAAGTGATTAAATTTCCAGTCGTGTAATCGCGTCACATGTAGTGACGGAAGTTTTTACTATCGATAGAGATTTTTATATTTCACCTTTCATTCATCTTCAAGAACATATCAAAACAAAAATACCAAAAACAACAAATTATCTATGTTTACATTTAGTATTAAAGTGTTGTATTGTTTGTTTTGTATCGTGATTAATATTATCATTGTCAGTATTGTGAATGTTTTATATTTGTTTGATTCACAAAATAGAAAATAGTTTTATTATTTACTAAAATTGATTCGTTCTAGATACTTAAAGATTTTAATGGTTACTATTTGAAATATCTGAATGTTAGTGTTGCTTAATGATAAATCTAATATTAACTAACATTAAAGAGCTTAATTGATGTTATTTACATTCTGTGGAACCGCCCAATGGTTGGCTGAATTCCATTGTAAATAGTCCATGAGATCAATCCGTTGAGTTAGCCATAACTCAACAAACTAAGTTCGTTGTGTTAACTGTAACTCAACGGAGTACTTACTAAACACATTTATACTCCAATATAAAAATCAGAACAGTACACAATTCTTACTCAATCTCTATAGGATCGACCTGTACTTGCACACAAATACAATATACATTGTGCACTTGTAGTTAAAATACAAATTGGAATTAATATCTAATTTGTGTGAAAGGTTGTTTATTTAATTCTAAAAGTAATTATTGATATAAGCATAAAGACAAATTAAACAAGTCTATCAAACAAAAGTAAGCAAATCTAAGACAAGTATTTCTAGCGCCGTTGCCAAGGATTGAGAAGCTAAGCAATTGTGAGTGTTGATTTGTTTTAATAGCAGGAGGAGTGTTGTGTGTTTTATTCTATAATTGAGAATATGACATATGTTTATGCTCAAAGATTTTTGAAACTTATAGTTAGCATATGTGAATTCTACAATTTGGAAGGTCACGACATCTCTGATTGTTTGAAACTAAGACAGTTGCAGATGGTTAAATCACATGAACAACAAATGAATTATATTCAATATAATACGGTTGAGTATGAGAATCCTATAGTTTACCCAACTAATGGTTAGTTTAGAATGTGTAATATGTTTAGAGACAAGCAAGTTTGGGATAGGTATAACAGATTGGAGCGTAGCTTAGAGCAAAACATGGATAAACTGGAACAATACATGTGTCAGTAACAGGAAGTCAACCAATTAAACTATAGGGAAGAATATTCAGAACCTAAAATTGATATCATTTATGAAATTGAAAAAACCATAATGAAAATTGATCAAAAATTGAATACAATGAGATTAGATGATTTGGAAAGAAAACTAAAAGCATTAGATGAATTTACAATGAGATTACAAGTTATGCATCAAGAAAACACAAATGAAAATTTTAATGTTATAGAAGTGCATAATTTGAAAGACATACAAACAAAAGAAAATACCAATACAATAGAATTTAAAGAATGCAATTTAAAACTAAAAACAGTTGAAGATCATAATCATGAAAATGAAATACACAAACATCATGAAAGTAATGAAAATTTGGAAGATGTATGTATAACATTAAGATCTAGAACTGATATAACACCAAGAATTCAAAAAGAAAGTAACATGAAGGTGGATAAGAACAAAATTCAAAATGATAATAAAAATGTAATATCTAAAAACATAGATATCAATGAAGAAAAATTTGAATCTGAAAATGAGACTAAAAATGATCAAACGAATGAAATGAAAGAAAAAGAATCTTGTAAATCACAATCATTAGCACCATATCCTGAAAGATTACAACAAACATTTCCTAAAAAGCAAGAAAAAATTAAAATTTTTTTTGAAAAATTACAAGTTAACATTCCTTTGTTAGACTTATTGTAGAAAATGCCACATTGTGCTAAATTTCTTAAGGATTGATGTACTAAGAAAAGAGAGCAAAAAGTTTTAAGGAAAGTCATTTTAGCTGAGCAAAGTAGTTCCCTAATTTTGCCATAAATTCCTAAAAAGTTATCTGATCCTAGAATCCTTGTTATACCATGCACCATAGGAAATACCATTTTAGAAAGAACCTTAATAGACCTAGGTGCAGGTATAAATGTTATGTTGAGTGATATATTTGCATCCTTAGGATTAGAAGGCTTAATCCCTACTAGGACTGTTATTCAATTAGCTGATTGAAGTATAAGATACCCTAGAGGAAAAATAGAGGATGTCTTAATTAAAATAAAAAATTTCATATATCCTATTGATATTGTGATTTTGGATTCCCAACAAATTAAGCATAAAAATCATGATACGTCTTTAATTTTGGGAAGACCATTCTTAGCAACATCAAGGGCTGTTATAAATTGTAAAACTAGAGTAATGAAGTTAGCATATGGTAATGAGGATATTCAATTAAACATTTTCAAACCAAAAAAGTTTGAAGAGTTAGAAATGTCCTTACATACTATAGAGTTTTTAGAGGATGAAGGAGATATACTAGATGATGTGATTCAAGAAGAATTAAATAGGCAACTCAATTCTGAAACTTTAGAAGAAAGTGAAGGCATAAATATAGAAGGAGATCAAGAAGAGATTAATATAGAAAATGAAAATGTTCAATTAGGAGTGCTAGCTTTTGATGGTCAACATTTAGATTTAAAACCTTTACTTCCTGAATTAACCTATATATTTCTGGAAGAAAAATGAACATGTTCAATCATTATTGCTTCTGATTTAAAAGAGCATCAAATTTCTAAATTAAAAGATGTAGTAAAAACTTATAAAGAGTCAATAGGATGGACTATGATTGATATAAAAGGGTTAAGTGTAACTTTATGTTGTCACCACATATATTTAGAAGAGAATGCTAAACCAGTTAGAATTCTTGAGAGGAGATTAAATCCAAACCTTAAAGAAGTAGTTAGGAAGGAAATAGTGAAATGGTTAGATAATGACATAATTTATTCGATTTCTGATAGCTCATGGGTTAGTCTAATCCATGTAGTTCCCAAGAAATTAGGATTAACAGTTATTAAGAATGAAAGTCAAAACTTGATACCTACTAGAATTCAATCAAGCTGGAGAGTGTGTATAGATTATAGAAAGCTAAATGTTGTGACTAGGAAAGATCATTTTCCCTTACATTTTATAGATCAAATGCTAAAGAAATTAGTAGGGCAAGAATATTTTTGTTTCCTAGACGGGTATTCAGGATATAACCAAATTCTAATAGCATTAGAGGATCAAGAGAAAACAACTTTCACCTGTCCTAATGGAACTTATGCTTTTAAGAGAATGCCATTCAGATTATGCAATGCACCAGCCACCTTTCAAAGGTATATGTAAGGCATACTCACTAGAATGATTGAAGATTTTTTAGAAATATTTATGGATGATTTTACTATTTATGGAACTTCATATGAAGTGTGTTTAAACAATTTAGACCAAGTATTAAAACGCTGTGTGGAAAAATGTCTAGTTCTAAATTGGGAAAAATGTCACTTCATGGTTAAACAAGGAATAGTCTTAGGACATGTTGTTTCAAAGAAATGGTTGAAAGTAGATAAAGCTAAAATAGAAGTAATTTCTAATATTCTAGAACCTAAATCAGTAAAAGATATTAGATCATTTCTAGGACATGCTAGATTTTATATAAGATTTATTAAAGATTTTAGCAAAATAGTTAGACCTTTAACTAATCTATTAAAAGATGTCTTATTTAACTTTGATAAAAATTGCAAAGAAGCATTTTTCAAGCTTAACACTAGCTTAATTTCAACTCCTATAATACAAGCACCTGATTGGAGCCATCCATTTGAATTAATGTGTGATGCATCTGATTTTACTGTAGGAGCAGTGCTAAGACAAAAGATAAAAAAATCTCCTAGAGTGATTCATTATGCAAGTAAAACATTAAATGATGCTTAAGTTAATTATACAACTTCTGAAAAAGAGTTGTTAGCGGTTGTGTTTGCCTTAGAAAAGTTTAGATCATATTTGATTGGAGCTAAAGTAATAGTATACACAGATCATTCAACTTTAAAACACCTAATAGCAAAGAAATAGACTAAACCTAGATTGATTCGATGGATATTATTATTACAAGAATTTAATCTAGAAATTAAAGATAAAAAAGGTTGTGAGAATGTAGCAGTAGATCATTTATCAAGTTACAAATAGAAAAATCAAATATTGAAATTAAGTTGGCCCCATCCACCAACTCGATTGAGATTACTGACTAAGACAAGCTACTTTAGGCAATAAGGATACTCAAGCAAATATTGAGATTACTGCTAGTTTTTATAAATTGTAAAACTGGAGTAATGAAGTTATCTTCTGGCAATGAGGATAATCAATTAAATATTTACAAACCAGAAAGGTTTGAAGAGTTAGAAATGCCCTTACATACCATAGTCTTTTTAGAGGATGAAGGAGATATGTTAGATGATGTGATTCAAGAAGAGAATGCTAAACCAGTTAGAATTATTGAGAGGAGATTAAATCCAAACCTTAAAGAAGTAGTTAGGAAGGAAATAGTGAAATGGTTAGATAATGACATAATTTATTTGATTTCTGATAGTTCATGGGTTAGTCTAATCCATGTAGTTCCCAAGAAATTAGGATTAACAGTTATTAAGAATGAAAGTCAAAACTTGATACCTACTAGAATTCAATCAGGCTGGAGAGTATGTATAGACTATAGAAAGCTGAATGCTGTAACTAGGAAAGATCATTTTCCCTTACCTTTTATAGATCAAATGCTGGAAAGATTAGTAGGGCAAGAATATTTTTGTTTCCTAGACGGGTATTCAAGTTATAATCAAATTCCAGTAGCATTAGAGGATTAAGAGAAAACAACTTTCACCTGTCCTAATGGAACTTATGCTTTTAAGAGAATGCCATTCGGATTATGCAATGCACCAGCCACCTTTCAAAGGTGTATGCAAGGCATATTTACTAGAATGACTAAAGATTTTTTAGAAATATTTATGGATGATTTTACTGTATATGGCAACTCATATGAAGTTTGTTTAAAAAATTTAGACCTAATATTAAAACGCTGTGTGGAAAAAAATCTGGTTTTAAATTAGGAAAAATGTCACTTCATGGTTAAACAAGGAATAGTCTTAGGGTATGTTGTTTCTAAGAAAGGGTTGGAAGTAGATAAAGCTAAAATAGAAGTAATTTCTAATCTACCAGAACCTAAATCAATAAAAGATATTAGATCATTTCTAGGACATGTTAGTTTTTATAGAAGATTTATTAAAGACTTTAGCAAAATAGCTAGACCTTTAACTAATCTATTAAAAGATGTTCCATTTAACTCCTATAATTCAACTCCTATTAAAGACTTAAAACTAGCTTAATTTCAACTCTTATAATTCAAGCACCTGATTAGAGTCATCCATTTGAATTAATGTGTGATGCATCTAATTTTACTGTAGGAGCAGTGTTGGGACAGAAGATAGAAAAATCTCCTAGAGTGATTCATTATGCAAGCAAAACCTTAAATGATGCTCAAGTTAATTACACAACTACTAAAAAGAACTATTAGTTGTTATGTTTGCCTTAGAAAAGTTTAGATCATATCTGATTTGAGCTAAAGAATAGTATACACGGATCATTCAGCTTTAAAACATCTAATAGCAAAAAAAGAAACTAAGTCTAGATTGATCCGATGGATATTATTATTACAAGAATTTGATCTAGAAATTAAAGATAAAAAAGGTTGTGAGAATGTAGTAGCAGATCATTTATCAAGATTACAAATAGAAAAATCAAATATTGAAATTAAGGATAATTTTCCTGATGAACAATTAATGACCATCAACACAATACCTTGGTATGTAGACATAGTTAATTACTTAGCTACTAGTCTAACACCTAAGGATTGGAATAGACAGGATAAGAAATGGTTTTTCTCAAGAGTAAAATATTACTATTGGGAAGACCCATACTTATTTAAGAAATGTTCTAATCTGGTTTTAAGGAGGTGTGTTCCAGAAATTGAATATCCGAACAAATTGTCTTTCTGTCATGACCAAGCTTGTGGAGGGCATTTTGGTTGAGGGAAAACTAGTGTAAAAATTCTACAATGTGGATTTTATTGGCCAACACTATTCAAAGATGCTCATAAATATTGCTTAAATTGTTTAAGATGTCAACAAATAAGAAGAATATCAAAGAGGAATATGATGCCTCTTAATCCTATTGTTGAGGTTGAAATCTTTGTTGTGTGGGGAATAGATTTTATGGGTCCATTTCCTATGTCTAATCAATTTAATTACATATTGTTGGGGGTGGATTATGTATCTAAATGGATAGAAGCTATTCTTACAAAAACTAATGACAACAAAGTGGTAATACAATTTATAAGAACCAATATAATTGCCAGATTTAGAATACCTAAAGCTATTATCAATGATAGAGGAACTCATTTCTGTAATAGAAGTTTTAAAGCCTTAATGAAGAAATATGGAGTAAACGACAAAATTGCAACATCATATTATCCACAAACAAGTGGACAAGTAGAAAGTGCAAACAAATAAATTAAGTTAATCTTAGAAAAAGTAGTAAATCCTACTAGAACATATTAGGCTAATAGATTGATAGATGCACTTTGGGCTTATAGAACTGCTTATAAGACAGGCTTAGGTATGTCACCTTTTAGGCTAGTTTATGGAAAAAGTTTTCATTTACCTGTTGAAATAGAACATAAAGCTTATTGGGCATTAAAAACTCTGAACACTAATTTAAATCAAGCTTCTAAAAATAGGAAAATGCAATTAATTGAATTAGAAGAATTTAGAAATGAAGCTTATTCGAAGACTGTAAGAGAAAAAGAGAAAATAAAATTCTAGCTTGATAGGAAAATTATTCCAAAAAGCTTTGAAATAGGACAAGAAGTATATCTTTATATGGTTAGACTCCATAACCATTTAGGAAAATTAAGATCTAGATGGGCAGGACCTTACATAGTTCAAAATATTTATCCTTATGGAGCTATTGAGATTGAAAATCCTAAAAATCAGAATATATTTAAAGTAAATGAACAAAGACTTAGACCTATTCTGAAAATACCAAAAAGTTCTTTTGGAATTATAGAAGAAGTCAGAGTAGAGGACTACTCGAGCTTTACTTAGTAAGAAATCAGTTTTTATTTTATGTTTACATATATAAAAAAAAAAAATTTATAAAATATAAAATTCGTTGCGGTTTAATCGACCAGATCCATCGGTATGACCGAAACATAAAAATATCTATATTAATTTTTAGTAAAAAAAATTTTGGTTTTACCGAAACATAGTATCAGTTCAATTGGTAAAAAAATTAGGTATGACCGAAACATAGTATTGGTTAAACCGGTAAAAAAAAGAAAAACTATTATCTTAAGTATTTTTATTTTATTTTATTTATTATATCTGTTTGTGTGGGAAGTTCGTTGAGTTACGCTTAACTCAACGAACTTACTTCGTTGAGTCTTGAGTTAGTCAACAAGCTTATTCCGTTGAGTTAACTGTAACTCAATGAAGTATTGTAGTTAAGACCGCGGATGAGAGTGCAATAGTTGGTTCGGGAAATGACCCGATTACCCGCCTAAACTTAGGGCTTATTTAAACTAAAACCTAAGGTTTTGGGGGCATTATCTAGCAAACCATTTAGAATTTAGAACAATAGAGATTAGAGCGATTCCGTGCTGTTGTGTAACTCCACGATAAGGAAGATGACACCTGAGTTCTAGGAAGATGTAGTGGACACAGTATAGTTTCTGAAAGAGTCAGAGTTTTGGCACACGCGGTAGAAGATTCGAAACACGAAAATAGAAAAAGAGCTACAAAAGGTAGAATCAGAACTCTTCAACTTGAGGAAATTTTTGGTTGATTTTGGTATACAAATACCCCAAATAGTAGAAACAAAAATAAAAGTAGCGACAAAAATTGCTTTAAGCAAAGAAAGAAAAATAAGGTCGAACAATGAAGTAGCCCTAGAAATAATCCAGCGTAAAGCCAGATTATGGTTCAAAAAGTGCATTGCTGGTCATGCAAGGGGTGCAATAAGGCAGCAGCAACAAGTAGAGGAAGAACATGAGGAGCCAACTCCTGAAAGACTTGTTCCTGAGGAACAACAGCCAGGACCTTCAGTTCCTCCATTTAAGCCATTGGCATGAGCAGAAATGATGGGGCCTTTGACTGAAGAAGAATTAAAAGAATTTCAAGAACTGGTTCAAGTTAGAAGAAACCAAGGAGAACAAGAAGATTTAGCAGTAGTCAAAGCACATCTAGTGTTTGATGCACTACGCAAAAAGAGGGTTGTAGAGAAATTGCAAACCCAATATAAAATTAAAGTGGAACAACATCAAGAAGCTACTGCCAGAATTGCTGTCAGATTTGTTACAAAAGAAGCTGAAGCTGGTCCTTCGAGACCAGCAATTATTGAAAAAATTAAACAGGAAGAGCTAGTACCTGTGGCTCAAAGGCGTGCAAAGCCTTTATTTTTAGATTTAATCTCAGAAGAAGAAGAGGAAGACCAAACACAATTAATCACACAAGGAAAGGAGAAGAGATAGTGCCTAAATGTCAAAAGGAGATTAAATTTGAAGTACCAATATCAATAGGGCCTATGGAGCCAATTTTTATAAACCTGCTATCCGATTCTGAGGAGGAGTAGGAGGAGCAGCAGCAAGAGCAAAGAAAAGAAGAAAATTAGGCTGGAATTCAAGAGCAAAGAGAAGAAGAAAAACAAGTTGAAATTAGTCTATAGTATGTACAAGAAGAAGAAACAGAAATTAGGGCAGAAATAGAATTGCTCGTGACTCCATCCCAATCTGTCGTAGAATCAGAAAGAATAGTGACAGAGTAGATTGGTAGTTAGGAGGAAGAAGAAAGAACAGAAAATGAAGAAGAAGCTGAACGAAACCATTTGGACAAAAATGACTTTATAGATTCCACTAAAGAGCAAGAAACTCTTCAGCAATTTATGGAAAGAATTCAAGACAGAGTGGAGAGTTCTGCCGGCTGTCCACCATAGACAGAAGCAGAAGCAAAAATTCAGCAATCTGCAGAACATGTTCAAGTTCAGCATATGGAAGATGAAGATCAAGAACAAACCCCTCTAGAACAACAAAGTCACATTCCTAAGCAGACTGAAGTAACAGTTCTGAATGAAGTACATTTTTGGAGTTAGGAAGCATATCATAAATACCAAGAAATTAGGGGTTATGATATTATATACAGTAGACCAGTAAATTGGGACGGAATACAAGAAATCAAAGAATTATTTGAATACCAAGGTCTACTGAATTTTATTTCTCAAGAAAGAGGGCATGCAGTATATGAGAATCTAGTGCCCTACTTTTATGTTAATTTAAGAGAAGAGGAAGGAAAATTAATTTCCAACATGGAGGAAGCGGATGTACAGATAACACCTGAGCTTCTCCACAACATTTTTGGGTTAAAAAATGAAGGACAAGAAATTTTGGAAAGTACAACTACCGTTGAATGGACAGAATAGGAAATCAAGGACAATTTGGCTATCAATCGTGGTGTGCCTTTATTAAATAGACTGAAGCATTTAAATGGTAAAACACACATGATAGCTAACATTTTGATTAAGAATGTCTATCAACGACAAGACCATGACATAGAACTGAGTCAATTTGTCAAATGGGCCATGTTTGTAGTTGTAAATAGAATTCAAATAAATTGGTCTGTAGTTTTTATCTCCAAGCTGAGAACAGTAAAGAAAAAATTATTTTATGGAGATTTGATTCCATTGCTGATGGTGGATTGTATTGATTTCACTAAATGGGCATAAAAAAGGATCAAATCAAGAATCATTTCAGTGAAAGAGTATAGAAATTTTGTAGCTGCAGAGATTGTTGTACCTTCTAGAGGCATTACAGGAGTTGTAGAAAGAATTAATCAATTAGAGCAACAATTAGAAAAACTCCAGAAGGAAGTAGATGAACTTAGGAATAGAGGCTAATTGTATTATTCGTCTATTTTTTATATATTTGTATGAAAAATATCTGACTTGATTGTACTATAATTGATTCATATTAATGAATATATGTTTTTCGGATATACTTTTCATGTGTGTTTTGAATGTGGAATGAATGGAATATATTGAATGTTATATAATTTGTGGAACATTATGAATGAATGTTTAACAGATTTACAATTTACTGAATGACGGGATAGATGCTTGAAAATTTCTACATGTTGCAAGGTAAAATGTAAATTCTACATAACATAAAATAACCTGCAAGTTAAATATTTATATAATGTTCAGATTTAAACGAATTTTGA
This sequence comes from Cymodocea nodosa, assembly GCA_036874045.1. Classification (NCBI taxonomy): domain Eukaryota; kingdom Viridiplantae; phylum Streptophyta; class Magnoliopsida; order Alismatales; family Cymodoceaceae; genus Cymodocea; species Cymodocea nodosa. Next base: position 17,436,645 of record CM072339.1, on the reverse strand, counting down.
TTAGAATGATGCATTAATGACATAGATTTAACTTTATTTCAGTTAGCAGAATGTAGAGAAAAAAAACAGAGAGGTACTTACGAAGAGTAAACTTAGAAGTTGCCAAGTGTTAACTTAACGAAGTAAGTTCGTTGAGTTAAACTTAACTCCACGAGGTCAGTAATATAATATAAGGTCACTTCATTGAGTTATCTGTAACTCAACGAGGTTAGTCTGTGGAGTTAGCAATAGTAATCGACTTTGTTCCGTTGAGTTATCTATACGTTGAGTTATCTATAACTCAACGAGGTTAGTTTGTGGATTAAGCAGAATAATTATTCTTTTAACCACGAACGAAACTTCGTCAGCTTAGCAGTTACCAAAATTTGAAATTAATAGTGGTATACGTATCCATAAAAATAAGAACCACGATGCACATTGCAAGACACGTTCTTGCAACGAGATTTATTAACTTTATGGATGTGCATTATATATATAAAACAGAATGTTATTTATGAGTTACCAGCACTTTTAAAAGTAAGGAGAAAAGCGTTGGGGGAACTAGAAGGAGAAGCAGCTGATTCGACTTCGTTCATCAACAAATATTTACTGAATGGAAAGCTACAGACTGGTATGTAATTAATCTTCTGCTGTTTATTTATGAGCACATGGACTCGTTCTTTAAGCACTAAACGATTAGTAAGAACACAAAGGCGTACTAAAACATTTTCTGAACTAGACTTTAATGAAATTCTTTGGGGTGTAGCTAACCTTTCTTTAAAAGAGAACGTAGAGATGACTGCTCCAGTGAAAAACCATTAGGAGAAATTCTGTATCCGGAATTAGTTGATGAACCTTCATGTATTCGATTGCCAAACTTTGAGGAAGATAGGTTTGAACTAAAATCTAATTATATTAGTCAATTGCCACATTTTCATGGATTAGAAAGAGAGGATGCCTACTATTTCCTTAGAGAATATAAGGAAGTTTGTCAAATGATGAAAATGCCGAACATGAGTATAGATGCTATTACACTTAGATATATCCCTTTTGCTTTAAAAGACACAGTGTTTAGAATGAAAAAGTGCATATTATTAACGATTAAATGATGGTTAATTGCATAATATTTAGCTTATCATATAAGAATTAAACCATTATGTTATAATTGCACTATTATATGCTTTAATTAGAATTACTGCTTAATTTTGGGGAATTAATGTCAATTTAGTACATTTCTGAATTGTCGGTAAGTTGTAGGCTATGAAATTCTTAAGTATCCAAATTTTCTGATATTTCGGATAGTTATGTTTAACATACCGAACATATTTTGGATGGTTATGTTTAACAGACCGAACATGTTGGATAGTTATGTTTAAATTGCCGAACAATTATGTTTTAAAAGAATATTTTATTATTTCCTGAAGTACACGTGTCAAAACCATAATGCATGACTTAAGTGAACTTTCGTTGAGTTATCTCTAACTATCCGAAATTGCAGCTAGGCATCAGATAGTTATATGTGCAACCCTTCGAAATCTCTTTTTATTTATAAAATAGCTGAGGACATGTGTCATGTTCTGGTAAAGTGACTTAAGTGGACTTTCGGTGAGTTAGCTGTAACTATCCGAAATGCATCTAAACATCGGATAGTTAGACCTGTAACTCTCCGAAATGTGTATTTTATTATTAAACTGCTGCTAACATGTGTCAAGATTTGGTAGATTTACTTAAGTTATATATCAGTGAGTTATCTGTATCTATCTGAAATGTATTTGAGCATCAAATAATTAAGTTTGTAAGTATCCGAAATGCACCTGAGTATCGGATAGTTAAATTTATGCATGTGTTTTATAGTTAAATCAACGAAGAAAGTCCATTGAGTTATCTATAACTCCACAGACTATTTATTTTCTAATATGCCACTGTAGCGGTTGTAGAAACACAATAGTTGGAAGAAAAACCACGATTGCATGTATTGCGCAAGGAGAAGAAATCATCGCCGTTGATATGAATGAAGGAAATCCAACCGACCATTCAAGCAGAAATAGTTACTACTGAAGAAATATAAAAGAAAAGAAGAAAAAGAAGTAAAGTGTGTGTGGGTGATTGATGGACGGCCAGTGTGTACAGAGGAGGAGCACCGAACTTTCTATAGGCAGTATCGGCAATTCTCCAAAGTACCACACCAACCATCGTTACCACCACCATCACCACCTTAATCGCCAACCAACGGAGGTCTATGATAACACTTTCTAGATGTCGGGTCGATTCCGAGCAACACACGGTGCCTGACAACCACTGTGAGGAGTGATCGTGTCGCAGGAAGGGAAGCCATTTTCACCAAGCGTCGACTCATATTTCAAGAGATCGTAAAGCTTCTAGCCTTGAGTTCGGGTTGATGCCTGTATGCTGAAGAGGAGATTATCTTGCAATTCTAGACTCGCGATTCTATAGGGAGAGGAGACAGGATTGTAAGTGGTTTAATTTTCAGTGCTGTAATCGTGTCGTATGTAGTGACAGAAGTATTTACTGTTGATTGAGATTACTTTACATTTCACCTTTCGCCCATTTCCATATTCATATTAAACCAAAAATACCAAAAACAACTTATCTGCTATTGTATGTTGTATTTGAGTGTTGTATCGTGATTAATGTTATCTTTGTCAGTGTTGTGATTGTTTTATGTTTGTTTTAGTTTTACAATTTATTGAAATTGGTTCGTTCAAAATACTTAAAGATTTTAATGGTTACTGTTTGAATTATCTGAATGTTAATATTACTTAATGATAAATCCAGTGTTTATTAACATTAAAGAGCTTAATTGATGTTATTTACAATCTATGGAATCGCCCAATGGTTGGTTGAATTCTTCTGTAAATAGTAGTATTAAAAAGAAAAGACAGGCTCGTGGAGTTAACTTAAGTCCACGAGGTTAGTCCATTGAGTTAGCTATAACTCAACGAACTTTATCTGTTGAGTTAACTGTAATTCAACGGAGAGCTTATTGACTATATAAATTTGATTATTAACAAACAAACAGTTCTAAACTTTTAAACAATTCCCTATGGGATCGACTTGTACTTGCACACTGATACAATAGACACTATGCACTTGCAGTTAAAGTACAAATTGGAATTAATATCTAAATTGTATTAAAGGTTGTTTGTTTACTTCTTAAAGAAAAAGAATAGGCATAAAGATAAATTAACTAAGTAAAAACAGAAGTAACAAATCCAAGTTTTTCTGGTACGTTATTGGAGATCTAATTAGATATTCTGGTGTCATGCTGGGAAAAAGCAAATAAGTTTTATGGCGCCGTTGCTGGGGAATTGAATTGAATTGAATTAATATAAGCAATTGTTAGAGCTGTTTTGTTTTAATAGCCAGAGTGTTGTGTGTTTTCTTCTGTAATTGAGAATATGACATATGCTTATGCTCAAAGATTTCTGAAACCTGTAATTAGAATATGTGAATTCTGCAATTCTGAAGAACATGACATTTCTGATTGTTTGAAACTAAGACATTTACAGATGGTTAGATCCCATGAACAACAAATGAATTATCCTCAATATAATAGAGCCGAGTATGAGAATCCTATAGTTTACCCAACTGGCTGATGGTCAATATAGAATGTGTAATATGTTGAGAGACACGGGAGTTTGGGATAGGTATGACAGACTAGAGCGTAGTATAGAGCAAAACCTGGACAAACTAGAATACTTTATGTGTCATCAACAAAAAGTCAACCAATTAAACTATAAGGAAGCATATTCAGAACCTAAAATGGATATAATTTACGAAATTGAAAAAACCATAATGAAAATTGATCAAAAATTGAATGCAATGAGATTAGATGATCTAGAAAGAAAACTAAAAGTATTGGATGAATATATAATGAAAATACAAGTTATGCAACAAGACAATGAAAATTATAATGTTATAAACCTGCATAATTTGCAAAATATACAACAAACAGAAAATATTAATGCAAGAGAATTTAAAGAATGCACTTTAAAACTAAAAACAATTGAAGATCATAATTATGAAAATGATATACAAAAACATCATAAGAGTAATGAAAATCTAGAAGATGTATGTGTAATATTAAGATTTGGAACTGATATACCACCAAGAACTCAAAATGAAAATGATATGAAGGTGGATAAGAGTAAAAATCAAAATGATAAGGAAAATGTAATAGTTGAAAATCTAGAAATCACTGAAGAATAATCTGAATCTGCTAATGAAGCTAAAAATGATCAAATAAATCAAACGAAAGAAAAAGAATCTTTTAAATCACAATCTTTAGCACCCTATCCTGAAAGATTACAACAAACAATACCTGAAAAATAAGAAAAAATCAGAGAAATTTTTGAAAAAGTACAAGTTAACATTCCTTTGTTAGATCTATTGCAGAAAATGCCACCTTGTGCTAAATTTCTGAAGGATTGGTGTACTAGGAAAAGAGAGCGAAAAGTTCTTAGAAATGTCTTTTTAGTTGAGCAAAGTAGTTCCCTATTTCTGCCACAAATTCCTAAAAAGTTATCTGATCCTGGAATCCCTTTTATATCATGCACCATAGGAAATACCATTCTAGAAAGAACCTTAATAGACTTAGGTGCAGGTATAAATGTTATGCGAAGTGATATATTTGCATCCTTAGGATTAGAAGGTTTAACTCCTACTAGTACGGTTATTTAATTAGCTGGTAGAAGTATAAGATACCTTAGAGGAAAAATAGAGGATGTCTTAATTAAAATCAAAAATTTTATATATCCTATTGATACTGTAATTTTGGATTCCCAACAAATTAAGCATAAAAATAGTGATACATCTTTAATTTTGGGAAGACCATTTTTAGCAACATCAGGGGCTGTTATAAATTGTAAAACTAGAGTAATGAAGTTAGCATATGGTAATGAGGATACTCAATTAAATATTTTCAAACCAGAAAGGTTTGAGGAGTTAGAAATGTCCTTACATACCATAGACTTTTTAGAGGATGAAGGAGATATGTTAGAAGATGTGATTCAAGAAGAATTAAATAGGCAAATCAATTCTGAAACTTTAGAGAAAAGTGAAAGCATAAATATAGAAGGAGATCAGGAAGAAATTAATTTAGAAAATGATGATGTTCAATTAGGAGCTTTAGCTTCTGATGGGCAACATTTAGAATTGAAATATTTACCTCTTGAATTAACCTATATATTTCTGGAAGAGAAACGAATCTGTCCAATCATTATTGCTTCAGATTTAAAAGAGGATTAAATAGCTAAATTAAAAGATGTAGTAAAAAGTTATAAAGAAGCAATAGGATGGACTATGTTTGATATAAAAAGGTTAAGTTCAACTTTATGTTGTCACCACATATATTTAGAAGAGAATGCTAAACCTGTTAGAATTCTTGAGAGGAGATTAAATCCAAACCTTAAAGAAGTAGTCAAGAAGGAAATAGTGAAATGGTTAGATAATGACATAATTTATCCGATTTTTGATAGCTTGTGGGTTAGTCCAATCCTTGTAGTTCCCAAGAAATCAAGATTAACAGTTATTAGGAATGAAAGTCAAGACTTGATACCTACTAGAATTCAATCAGGCTGGAGAGTATGCATAGACTATAGAAAGTTGAATGCTGTGACTAGGAAAGATCATTTTCCCTGACCTTTTATAGATCAAATGCTGGGAAAAACCAAACAAGTTTTATGGCGCCGTTGCCGAGGATCGAACCTGGGTCACCCACGTGACAGGCGAGAATACTTACCACTATAGTGGAAAGATTAGCAGGGCAAGAATATTTTTGTTTCCTAGACGGGTATTCTGGTTATAATCAAATTCCAGTAGCATTAGAGGAACAAGAGAAAACAACTTTCACCTATCCTAATGGAACTTATGCTTTTAAGAGAATGCCATTTGGATTATGCAATGTGCTAGCTACCTTTCAAAGGTGTATGCAGGGCATATTTACTTGAATGACTGAAGATTTCTTGGAAATATTTATGAATGATTTTACTGTATATGGCAACTCATATGAAGTTTGTTTAAGCAATTTAGACCAAATATTAAAACAATGTGTGGAAAAAAATCTGGTTTTAAATTGGGAAAAATGTCACTTCATGGTTAAACAAGGAATAGTCTTAGGGCATGTTGTTTCTAAGAAAGGGTTGGAAGTAGATAAAGCTAAAATAGAAGTAATTTCTAATCTACCAGGACCTAAATCAATAAAAGATATTAGATCATTTCTAGGACATGCTGGTTTTTATAGAAGATTTATTAAAGACTTTAGTAAGATAGCTAGACCTTTAACTAATCTATTAAAAGATGTTCCATTTAACTTTGATAAAAATTGCAAGGAAGCATTTTTCAGACTTAAAACTAGCTTAATTTCAACTCCTATAATTCAAGCACCTGATTGGAACCATCCATTTGAATTAATGTGTGATGCATCTGATTTTGCTGTAGGAGCAGTGTTGGGACAGAAGATAGAAAAATCTCCTAGAGTGATTGATTATGCAAGAAAAACCTTAAATGATGCTTAAGTTAATTACACAACTACTAAAAAAGAACTATTAACTGTTGTGTTTGCCTTAGAAAAGTTTAGATCATATCTGATTGGAGCTAAAGTGATAGTATACATGGATCATTCAGGTTTAATACATCTAATAAAGAAAAAAGAGACTAAACCTAGATTGATCGGATGGATATTATTATTACAAGAATTTGATCTAGAAATTAAAGATAAAAAAGGTTGTGAGAATGTAGTAGGAGATCATTTATCAAGATTACAAATAGAAAAATCAAATATTGAAATTAAGGATAATTTTCCTGATGAACAATTAATGACCATCAACACAATGCCTTGGTATGCAGACATAGTTAATTAATTACTTAGTAACTGGTTTAACACCTAAGGATTGGAATAGACAGGATAAGAAATTGTTTTTCTCAAGAGTAAAATATTACTATTTGGAAGACCCATACTTATTTAAGAAATGTCCTGATCTGGTTTTAAGGAGGTGTGTTCCAAAAACTGAATATCTGAGCATATTGTCTTTCTGTCATGACCAAGCTTGTGGAGGGCATTTTGGTTTAGGGAAAACTACTGCAAAAATTCTACAATATGGGTTTTATTGGCCAACACTATTCAAAGATGCTCATAAATATTGCTTAAGTTGTTTAAGATGTCAACAAATAGGAAGAATATCAAAGAGGAATATGATGCCTCTTAATCCTATTGTTGAGGTTGAAATCTTTGATGTGTGGGGAATAGATTTTATGGGTCCATTTCCTATGTCTAATCAATTTAATTACATATTGTTGGGAGTGGATTATGTATCTAAATGGATAGAAGTTATTCTTACAAAAACTAATGACAACAAAGTGGTAATACAATTTATAAGAACAAATATATTTGCCAGATTTGGAATACCTAAAGCTATTATCAATAATAGTGGAACTCGTTTCTGTAATAGAAGTTTTGAAGCCTTAATGAAGAAATATGGAGTAAACCACAAAATTGCAACATCATATCATCCGCAAACAAGTGGATAAGTAGAAAGTGCTAACAAACAAATTAAGTTAATCTTAGAAAAAGTAGTAAATCCTACTAGAACAGATTGGGCTAATAGATTGATAGATGTACTTTGGGCTTATAGAACTACTTATAAAACAAGCTTAGGTATGTCACCTTTTAGGCTAGTATATGGAAAAAGTTGACATTTACTTGCTAAAATAGAACATAAAGCTTATTGGGCATTAAAAACTCTAAATACTAATTTAAATCAAGCTTTTGAAAATAGAAAAATGCAACTAATTGAATTAGAAGAATTTAGAAATGAAGCTTATTCGAAGACTGTAAGAGAAAAAGAGAAAATAAAATTCTGGCATGATAGAAAAATTATTCTAAAAAGCTTTGAAATAGGACAAGAAGTATATCTTTATATGGCTAGACTCTATAACCATCCAGGAAAATTAAGATCTAGATGGGCAGGACCTTACATAGTTCGAAATATTTATCCTTATGGAGCTATTGAAATTGAAAATCCTTAAAATCAGAATATATTTAAAGTAAATGGACAAAGACTTAGACCTATTCTGAAAACACCAAAAAGCTCCTTTAGAATTATAGAAGAAGTTAGAGTAGAGGACTACTCGAGCTTTACTTAGTAAGAAATCAGTTTTTATGTTTATATATAATAAAAAAATACATTAAAAAATATGTTTAGTGAAAGAATTTCAGTAAGTTAATAGTTATAATCATCTAAACTTATGTCACCTCACATGCATGACTTAAATTCTCACGTGACACAGACAAAAGGACTTAAGTGGATTTCGGTGAGTTACAGATGTTTTTCGATGAGTTACATAAATAAACATTCGAAAATCAAAGGGAATCAGAAGGTTACTTACTGAATAGCATATAGAATGGTAACTTACTATTTTTGGGACTGACCACTTAGCTAGTACAACAGAAAACATCTATTGAAAGTAAATATGATCGTTATACCTCTTGGTATATATATGAGAAGTATAAGGAAGATTAGAATAACGATCATCATATATTGTGAGCTACTCAAAAATTCTAGATATACTCTCAAGTTTGCCATATTCAAGAATACTCTCAAAGATTTACTACAGCACAAAAGCTCCTTGTGCTCATTCTCTATGAAAAATTCAAAGCTGTTGGTTCGTGAGTTTCAACCTGAAAACTCACTATCAATTAAGAACTTATACTTAAAAGCTCGAAGAAAGGTTGGTTGTTGAGCTTCAACTTGAAAGCTCAAGTGTTGGTTCTTGCTTCTACTTGAAAGCAAGTGTTGTAAGTATTTATACTTAGTGAAGCCCAAGTGAATCTTGGGGGTGGACTAGCCAAGTTGGTGAACCACCTAAAAATTATCTTGTGTTCCTTTCTATTTACTATTTTGCATCCATTTAAATTAATTCAACTCATTGTTAATTAGAATCAGTCGATTAAGTCTAAAAGAAGTAAAATTTACACACCTTCACCATTCACCCCCCTCTGGTGTGCCCATCGATCCTAACATTGTATTGTTTGTTTTGTATTGTGATTAATGCTATCATTGTCAATAACGTGAATATTTTATGTTTGTTTGATTTAGAAAATAGAAAATAGTTTTATTGTTTATTGAAATTGATTTGTATAGAATATTAAAAATCTTAATGGCTACTGTTTGAAATATCTGAATGTTAGTGTTGCTTAATGACAAATCTCAAATCAACTAACATTAAAAAACTTAATTGATGTTATTTACATTTTGTGGAACCACCCAATGGATGGTTGAATTCCTCTATGAATGGTAGAATTTAACTAGAAAGGTAGGCTCGTGGAGTTAACTTAAGTCCATGAAGTTAGTCCGTTGACTTAACCATAACTCCACGAACTAAGTCCGTTGAGTTAACTGTAACTCAACGAAGTGCTTAACTGAACATATATAAACTCCAATATAAAAAATCGAAATAGTACACAATTCTTACTCAATCTCTATGGGATCTGAAAGGACCTCTAGATTTTGATAATGCAAAAATCAATGTGAGGTTTTGAATTGTATTTCTCAGGCTTAGTTAGTGTAGTAAAAGATCAGAAGGCAGACAATCCTAGGCAGCAAACAGATTGCAGTAAATCTCAAAATGCGCTATTGTAGAAAATCAGACAGTTAAGAATTGTATTTCTCAGGATAAGAAGGATTGAATGATCGGATAGTTAAGGAGTTAACTATCCGGAAGCTTAAAGGACTTTCCGGAGAGTTACAGGTATAACTATCTAAAAGTTAAGTCATTCAATTAATCACGTGAAGAAATACAGAAAGGAAGCTTAAAGGACTTGTCGGAGAGTTAGATAACTATTCGAGTTTTCTTTTCGGAGAGTTAGATAACTATTTGAGTTTTTCGGGGAGTTATAGGTATAACTTTCCGGAACTTAAGTCATCCTATTACGTACATGCAGAATGGAGAAGCCGGTAGTCAAAAGCTTAAAGAAAAAATCAGAGAATTAGATAACTATCCGAAATCTCAAAGAGAGTTTTGGTGAGTTACAGTTTAACTATCTCAAACTTAAGTCATTGAATTTCCCACGTACAGAATTCCAAAGAGAAGCTCAAATAAGTTTTCAGAGAGTTAGAAAGATAACTATCCGAAACCCTGAAGCATTTCAGTGAGTTATAGGGATAACCATTCGAAACTTAAGTCAGTCTTTTATGCACGTGCTGAAATTAAAGCAATTGGAAATTTAACGGAGGATTACTATAGCCAACTATCTTACAGTTAAGATAACTGTTCGGTAAGTTACAGTTATAAATATCCGATTGAATGACAGCTTGCAGTATATATTCTGGAATCCTACATGGTAGAAAGTTTAAGTGATCTTTCGGTGAGTTACAGATATTCTTCAGAGAGCTACACAACTAACTATCCGAAAGGTTAAGAAAATCGGAACGACATCTTGAAATAACTTTCTAAACGGTAGCTTACCGTATTTGGGACTGAAGTCTAATCAAGTACAGTAGAATACATCCGTTGGAAGAAAATATGATCATTACACATGGTTGGTATATATACAAGATACTGACAACGTATGTAGAAAACTTTTTGCTCATATACACACTTACACCAAGCTCAATAGAAGTAAAGCTTTAGAGATCAAATCATCTTCAACATTTACAGACTAAAGTTCAGAAGCTCATCACGCACTCAACTTTGTTGTTCACAAGTTAGTGTTTTACTGAAATACACAAATGAAAACTTCAAAGAAAGGATTGATTGAAGCTTCGACAAGGAAGCTCAAGTGAATGGTTAGTTGGTTCTTGCTTAAACCTTAAAGCAAGTGATTGTAAGTTTGCAAGAGTCTAGTGAAGCCCAAGTATCCCTTAGGGGTGGACTAGCCGTCAGTGGTGAACCACCTAAAAATGCCTATGTGAACTCTTTATTGTGTGCTTGCTATCTCTTTACATTAAACTACTTCTAGAAGGTTAAGAAACGAATTATTACCATTCACCCCCCCCTCTGGTAAGCCTTAATGTCCTAACAATTGGTATCAGAGCAAGGTTGATCTCACTAATAGATTTAACCATATGAGATCATGGTTTTCCACACTATAGAGGGTCAGAATATCCATCGACCTCCCCTCGTTGATGGTAGCAATTATAGCTACTGGAAAAATAGGATGGAGTGCTTTCTCAGGAGTACAGATGTGAAACTTTGGAGAATGGTTATACATGGTACACCAACTCCAATCAGTCATGAAAGTGACTGGACTGAGGGGGATGAAAAAATCATCCAGATGGATGCTCGTGGGCTTAATTCCATTTACTGTGCACTAATTGGTGAACAATATAATAAAATATTTGCTTGTAAATTCTCCCATGAAGCTTGGAAGATCCTTCAAATTACATATGAAGGAACCAGCCAGGTTAAAGATACTAAAATCAGAATTTTGTTAAGAAAATATGAATTATTCAAAATGCTTGAAAAAGAAAGTATCACTGAAATGTTTTCTAGATTCACAGAAATTGTGAATGAATTAAGAGGCCTTGGGAGGAGTTTTTCTAATCGTGAACAGGTACAAAAGATCCTAAGGAGCCTAATAGTCGAATGGAAGTAGAAGTCTACTTCCATACAGGATTCAAAGGATCTGAATAGCTATTTAGTTGAAGATCTGTTGGGAAACCTTCTAGCCCATGAAGTCCAAATAAAGGAATGGAAAGAAGGAGTCATTGAAAGAAAATAGAGAAAAAGAAAGAACTAGCTTTTCCCTCAACAGAAGATCAACTAAGCTCGGATTAGGATGAAGTGTTACTGCTGACCAGGAACTTTAGAAGGATGATGAGACAATGAGGCAAAGCCAGCTCCTCAAAACCAAAAGTCCCTACATGCTACAAGTGCAAGAAATTGGGACACATTCAACTTTACTGTCCTTTTCAATAGGAGGAGGACAAACAGAAATGGAAAAGGAAGAATAAGAAGAAGATGGCCTTGAAAGCCACTTGGGATGACAACAGTTCATCCAGTAACTCATCAGACTCAAATGAGGAGGCATCTGCAAACGTGTACTTTGCTGCACAAAAGGTATGCTCTACATCTCTCTATTACTCAAAAATAGAAAATGATGATGTAGATATAGATAGTCTTCTCTATACAGTAGATAACTTATATATAAAATGTAAGAAGTACAAGAAAGAATTAAAGAGTTTAAATTCCTATCTAGAAGATATTTTTGCTGAACTAGAAAAAGCCTTAGTTGATAATAGGAAATTAAAAACTAAAATGGATAGCTATAGTTATAAAAATTTTGATCTGAAAGAAGAAAATAAAAATCTGTTATCTGAAGTTACTGATTTAAAGAAAACTGTATGTAAATTTACTAAAGGTGAAAATAGCTTAAACAAAATCATAGGATCTCAAAGAATAGGAAGAAGCAAATTTGGCCTGGGGTATGTGTTTGTGTTTGGCCAGCACGACACAAGAAAACTTGTTTTGGATCTCCAGCAACGCACTAGAAAAACTTGTATTTGTTAACTTCTATTTTTACTTAGTTAATTTATCTTTATGCCTATTATTTTTTTAGAAGAAAACAAACAACCTTTAATACAAATTAAATATTAATTCCAATTTGTACTTTAATTGCAAGTACACAGTGTCTATTGTATTAGTGTGCAAGTATAGGTCGATCCCACAGGGAATTGCTTAAGAATTGAGAACTGTTCCATTTTTAACACTCAAATTTATATATTCAATAAGCTCTCCATTGAGTTACAGTTATCTCAACGGACAAAGTTTGTTTAGTTATGGCTAACTCAACAGACTAACCTCGTAGACTTAAGTTAACTCCACGAGCCCGCATTTTCTTTTTAATACTGCTATTTACAGAGGAATTCGGCCAACCATTGGGTAGTTCCACAGATTGTAAATAACATCAATTAAGCTCTTTAATGTTAGTAAACATTGGATTTATCATTAAGAAATACTAACATTTAGATAATTCAAACAGTAACCATTAAAATCTTTAAGTCTTTTGAACGAACCAATTTCAGTAAACTGTAAAACTAAAACAAACATAAAACAATCACACATTGACAAAGATAACATTAATCACAATATAACACAAACAATACAACACTCAAATACAAAATACAATCGCAGATAAGTGTTTTTGGTATTTTTGTTTTAATATGAACATGGAAATAGGCGAAAGGTGAAATGTAAAGTAACCTCAGTCGACAGTAAATACTTCCGTCACTACATGTGATGCGATTACACCACTAAAAATTAAATCACTTACAATTCTGTCTCCTCTCCCTATAGAATCGCGAGTCTCTCCTCTCCTTATAGAATCGCGAGTCCAGAATTACAAGATGATCTCTTCTTCAGCATACAGGCATCAACCCGAAACCAAGGCTAGAAGCTTTACGATCTCTTGAAATATGAGTCGGCGCTTGGTGAAAATGGCTTCCCTTCCCACAACGCGATCACTCCTCATAGTGGTTGTCAGGCACTATGTTTGGCTCGGAATAGAGCCGACATCAGGAAAGTATCCGCATAGACCTCCGATGGTTGGTGATAAGGTGGTTATGGTGGTGATAATGTGGTGGTGATAATGGTTGGTGTGGTACTTCAGAGAATTGCCGACACTATCTGTAGAAAGCTCGGTGCTCCTCCTCTGTACACACTGGCCATACCCATCGATCACACACACTTTACTTCTTTTTCTTCTTTTCTTTTATATTTCTTCAGTGGTAACTGCTTCTGCTTGAATGGTCGATTGGATTTCCTTCATTCATATCAACGATGATGATTTCTTCTCCCTTCGATAAGTGAATTCCTGCGTGATACATGCGATCATGGTTTTTCCTTCAAACTGTCCTGTTTTTGCAACTGCTATAGTGACATATTAGAAAATAAGTCCGTGGAGTTACAGATAACTCAATGGACTTACCTCGTTGATTTAACTATAAAACACGTGCATAACTTTAACTATCCGATGCTTAAGTGCATTTCGGATACTTACAAACTTAACTATCCGATGCTTAGATGCATTTCGGATACTTACAAATAACTCACTGATATATAACTTAAGTAAATCTACCAAATCTCGACACGTGTCAACAATAGTTTAATAATAAAAGAAACATTTCGGAGAGTTACAAGTCTAACTATCTGATGCTCAGATGCATTTCAGATACTTACAGATAACTCACCGAAAATCCACTTAAGTCACTTTCCTTGAACATGACACGTGTCTACAGCTATTTTATAAATAAAAGGAGATTTCAGAGAGTTACACATATAACTAACCGATGCCCAACTGCAATTTCAGATAGTTATAGATAACTCACCGAAAGTTCACTTAAGTCATGCCTTATGGTTTCGACATGTGTACTTCAGAAAATAATAAAATATTCTTTTAAAGCATAACTGTTCGGTAATTTAAACATAACTATCTGATACATGTTCGGTATGTTAAACATAACTGCCCGAAATATTAGAAAATTTGGATACTTAAGAATTTCACAGCCTACAATTTACCGATAGTTCAGAAATGTACTAAATTAACATTAATTCACCGAAATTAAGCAAATTCTTTAATTAAAGCATATAATAGTGCAATTATAACATAATGGCTTAATTCTCATATGATAAGCTAAATATTATGTAATTAACCATCATTTAAATGTTAATATTATGCACTTTTTTATTCTAAACACTCCCCCATACCTAAATTTTGCTAGTCCCTTAGCAAACTAAAATCTAATTAATTGGTCTTTCTAAAAGTGCTAGAATTAATTCTTCTTCTTCTTCTTTTTTTCTTCTGTTCAGCATAAGAACTAGTATTATCATATAGATATTCTGTATGTTTCAGCAATCAACCTGTAAATATACTTAAAATATATGCAAATTGCATACAAAATATATCATCATCACATAGGTGTTAAATTATATTATCGTTTGTTCTTCTTTTCATCATCTGTCATCCTGAATTTCCCAATAAGATTTTTAGAAGAAATTTCAACAACATACGAATCAAAGTACAATCCAATTCAATATGATTAAGACAAGTAGAATTAAGAATTGTATCTCCATTAAACAACTTCAAAAGTCATTTCTTAGATTCATATTTCTGCAATTCTAGATAACAGAAAATATTCTCGATTCATAAGATATCTGTATTTCACAAAACACTTGTATCTTTTCAAAATAATATATGTATTTTTTTTTTTTTGTACTTTAAAAGTTAATTTGACAAGCTTGAATCATATAAGAGCTTTCTAATATACCCATGTAACGAGCTTTCAATCAACAATCCCAGATCTGATCAGGATATTAGGTTGCCAGATTTCAAGAGTCTTTTTTTAGGTCAACAATCCTTACATACCTATTTACTCAAGTACAAAAGGCTCGTGATCAAACAAGTCAATAAACTCTCAAAGTTTTTTATTTATTTTAAAGTAATCTCAATAAAAACATTAATCACATACTGTATGTGTACGTATTTCATTAATACAGATGCAATAAAACATCAATCTCATATAGTCCTACTTCTATCATTTACTGTAAATATGAATCCATAACAATAAGCTCATACTTTTTCTGTAGTTTAATAAGATCTACACATAAATCATTCTACAAGTTCAATCAGTCAAATTAAATGTATCTTTAATCATATGTGTTTCATTTAATCTAGAATTTACATCTCAGCTCCTTTAGGACTTCAGATAATTTTTTTCATTAAGCATTCTGATTTCATTTTAAAATCATGAAACTGTTAAACTTATGAAATCTAGAAAAAAACATAAGATACTATATCTAGATATAAATAGTAAATTCTATAGCATCTTATATAGCCTTCTAAATACAACATTCAAGCAGTTACAATTTATAAAACTTTTACAGTCTCAATTATCAGATAGTTACAGCAAGTTCATAAAAATTTTCAATTTCCACAAAACTTTGCAGTACCATTTTAATTCCTTTAATTAACAAACTTACATGGATGTTACTTTAATTACCTCCCCCTCATACCTAAATTTTGCATTATCCTCAATGTAAAAGATTTGACAATAAATATAGTAATTGTAGCAGGTATGAATACAGTTTTGTTGATTTAGCACCTAACTCAACAAATGAGTTTAACTTTAAATTCAGGAAAAGTAATCAGTTGCATACCTTATTTCGTTTGTATCTCCTTCTGCATATTCCGATTTTTGATTCTGAAAAACTTTTCATTCACAGATAAAAGCAAAAT
The DNA here is from genome assembly GCA_036874045.1 of Cymodocea nodosa. NCBI lineage: Eukaryota > Viridiplantae > Streptophyta > Magnoliopsida > Alismatales > Cymodoceaceae > Cymodocea > Cymodocea nodosa. The sequence goes on along the minus strand of CM072339.1, from coordinate 17,420,414 downwards.
ATATAACAAAATAACATTTAACAGATATTGATAAATCATTGTCTTGTGTGGAACCCAGGCTCCTATGCCTTTGGTGGCTCACAAGCAAGCCAATTGATTTCCCAGTACAGATACCAACAAACTAGATTGATATTTTGTTTTTTTATTTATAAAATAAACTAAACTAAATTTTTTTAAAAGTAAATGCAGAAAACACAACATTAAACACACAAAATCACAACTTAAGAACATGATTGAAAAGTAGAAACAAATGGAATAAATGTGTTAGTCCAAGCAAACTTTTTAGGCATAATTCTTCTTGCTATTAATTCTATTTTAATGCAATTCTTGTTCCTTCTTAATTTGTAAACATGTAATATATTATAAATTCCAAATACAAGTGTATTACCATTAATGATATGAAATGCAAAAATGGATGCTTTTCGATTCCAGGGTAATGTAGTAGTTTCTATTTCTACATCTATTTCAATATATTCCTCTTCCCACTTCCATTCATTTATGTCTTTCATAATCCATATTTGAAATTTCATCAATTCATCCCACCAACTTATCAGAATAAAGTAGGATCATCATATTCATTATACCACATCCCTATTTGAATTTTATCAAATTCTACAAATGGTGGTTTAGCTATATCACTTGGTATAGGTAATATTTCTATAAAATCATCATAATTGTCTATGCTCACTATGTATAAAACAGATCCAAATGCTATTGATATATCTGTGACTAGATAAACATATCCATCAAGTATGACATGCATGTTGTTAATTAATGATTTCTGTCCTAGATATATCATAATATTTTCATTCCAAGATCTATTCAGAAAATTATACACACTTAAGCGTAAATCTTCACCCTAATTTCCTGTAGGTCTCCAATAATATAATTTTTCAAGAATTGTAGAATTTTTATTAGAAAATATTAAAGTTGACGCACAATTTACAGTTGGTACTTCATATCTATTAGGTCTTCCTATATACCATTCTTCTCTTGTTATAGGATTTCTTATCAAAATATCAAGTAATAGACTTGCATACCTTAGTCTCGTCCTATATATGATTAATCCTTCATCTATCCCTATAATATGATCTATTCCTTCTAATGTATTGGTTGGAATTCTAGTAGTTTCTTCCATAGGCAGATATTCATGGTTAATTGAACTACGATTAAATGACCTCCATATGAATCCATCTCTAATCTTTGTCATTTTTGCAGCTTGTAGTCTCTGAAAATATTTTTCTTTAATACAGTCTTTAATTTCCTTTGATACACAACATAACCTGCACAGATCTTTAGTTGATAAGTTACTCAGTACTTCCCTTAGTACTTCCCTTAGTGCATCCAACGGTAATTGCATCAATTCCATTTGTCGATTCTATATAACACACACAAAAATTTAGTAGAGACAAAAATTAACATAACTACTGCACACCCTCGTGGAATTAGGGCATAACTCAACAGACTAAGTTCGTTGAGTTAAGGACTAACTCTACGATACTATTAACTATAAATAAAAAACATATATATACAGATAGTTGCTTCAGATATGCTGCTTCATTCAGCTACCCTCCCAGAAGAGGTATCAATTTCATTAACAGTTCTATTGATAGGGTTAGGTATTGCTTGTATTGGCAATCCTCTAGTAGGTTTAACTTCCATTGATTCCTTCTGTCTAAGTGGTATATTTCTATTCTAATTTTGAATTGCAGCATTTCCAAATACAAAATCTAGACGATTGTTTAATTATTGGATTTTCTTTTCTAATTTCTCTATTCTAGATCCTTGTTCCAGTAATGCTTCATAACTTATATTCTTCTCATTACATTTTCCCCTCCCTGAAAATTGTTGTTTCTCCAAGATAAATTCGGGTGATTTCTCCAATTAGGATTATAAGAATTTCTAAAGTTATCTTTCTGGTTTCTAGCATAAATAATATCTAAATCATTAATGTTCACATTCTTTTTTGCTAGTTTTTGATTTAATGATAACTCTTTTATTTTCATTATTAATTCAGTTAATTTCACTTCAAGCATAGTACTTGAATCTATTTCATGCATTCCCCTTGGTAATATTCTTTTATCTACAATAGCTTCAACCGAGTTTTCCCAATGTGCAGTTCTTTTTGCAAAGTTTTCTAAATAAGTCCATGCTTCTTCACTACATAGTTTCAAAAGTCCATTTTGACAAGTAGATTCTAATAAAGATTTCGTTGAAACATCTATGCCTTCATAAATTATACCTATTAATTATGTTTTACTCATTGCATGATGTGGACATTGAGTTAGTAAATCTTTAAATCTTTCAAAATATTTTCAGAATGATTCACCCTATTTTTGACTACACATTAATATTTCTTTTTTCTTTTTAATCGTTTGATGTGTTGGATAATATTTTTCTAGAAAAATAGAGCAAAATTCAGTCTATGTAGAAATTAAATTAGGTGACAGAGTATATAACCATCTCTTAGTTATATCTTTTAAAGCAAAAGGGATATATCTAAGTTTAATAGCATCTATACTCATGTTCGGCATTTTCATCATTTGACAAACTTCGTTAAATTCTCTAAGGAAATAATAGACATCCTCTCTTTCTAATCCATGAAAATGTGGCAATTGACTAATATAATTAGATTTCAGTTCAAACCTATCTCCCTCAAAGTTTGGCAATTGAATACATGAAGGCTCATCAACTAATTCAGGATACAGAATTTCTCCTAATGGTTTTTCTACTGGAGCAGCCATCTCTACATTCTCTTTTAAAGAAAGGTTAGCTACACCCCAAAGAATTTCGTTAAAGTCCAATTCAGAAAATGTTTCAGTGTGCCTCTGTGTTGAAAATTCCTAGGTAGGTGTTCTTACTAATCATTTAGTACTTAGAGAACGAGTCCATGTGCTCATAAATAAATAGTAGAAGATTAATTACATATCAGTTTGAAGCTTTCCATTCAGTAAATATTTGTTGACGGACGAAGTCGAATCAGTTGCTTTGCCTTCCAGTTCCTCCAATGCTTTCCTTCTTACTTTTAAAAGTGCTGGTAACTCGTAAATAACATTTTGTTTTATATATATAATGCACATCCATAAAGTGAATAAATCTCGTTGCAAGAATGTGTCTTGCAACGTGCATCGTGGTTCTTATTTTCATGGGTACGTGTACCACTATTAATTTGAAATTTTGGTAACCGTTAAACCGACAAAGTTTCGTTCGTAGTTAAAAGAATAACTGTTCTACTTAATCCACGAACTAACTTCGTTGAGTTACAGATAACTCAACAGAATAATGTCGGTTACTGTTGCTAACTCCACGGATTAACTTCGTTGAGTTATAGATAACTCAACGGAGTGACCTTATATTATATTATTGACCTCGTGGAGTTACATTTAACACAATGAACTAAGATCGTTGAGTTAACACTTGGCAACCTCTAAGTTTTACTCCTCGTAAGTACCTCTCTGCTTTTTCTTTTTTTTCATTCTGCTAACTGAATTAAAGTTAAATCTATGTCATTAATGCATCATTCTAATCAAAATTCATTTAAATTTGAACATTATACAAATATTTAACTTGCAGGTCAATTTATGTTATGTAGAATTTACATTTTATCTTGCAACATGCAGAAATTTTCAAGCATCTATCCTGTCATTCAGCAAATTGTAAATCTGTTAACATTCATTCATAATGTTCCATAATTATATAATATTCAATAAATTTCCATTCATTTCACATTCAAAATATGTATGAAAAGTACATCTGAAAAATTTATATTCATTAATATGAATCAATTTACATTACAAGTACATCATACAATTTTCATACAATTCTATACAAGTAGATGAACAATACAATTTAGTCTCTATTCCTAAGTTCATCTACTTCCTTCTGGAGTTTTTCTAATTGAAGTTCTAATTGATTAATTCTCTCTACAGCTCCTGTAATTCCTTTAGAAGGTACAATTATTTCTGCGGCTACAAAATTTCTGTATTCTTTCACTAAAATGGTTCTTGATTTGATCCTTTTTGATGCCCATTTCGTGAAATCAATACAATCTACCATCAATATAGGTATCAAATCTCCATAAAACAATTTCTTCTTTACTGTTCTCAGCTTGGAGATAAAAACTACAGACCAATTTATTGGAATTCTATTTACAATTGCAAACGTGGCCCATTTGACAAATTGACTCAATTCTATGTCATGGCCTTGTCGTTGATAGACATTCTTAATCAAAATGTTGGCTACCATGTGTGCTTTACCATTTAAATGCTTCAGTCTATTTAATAAAGGCACACCAGGATTGATAGCCAAACTGTCTTTGATTTCCTGTTCTCTCCATTCAACGGTAGTTGTACTTTCCAAAATTTCCTGTCCTTCATTCTTCAATCCAAAGATGTTATGGAGAAGCTCTGGTGTTATCTGTACATCAACTTCCTCCACGTTGGAAATTAATTTTCCTTCTTATTCTCTCAAATTTGCATAAAAACAAGGCACTAGATTCTCATATACTGCATGTCTTCTTTCTTGAGAAATAAACTTTAGTAGACATTGGAACTCAAATAAATCTTTGATTTCTTGCATTCCGTCCCAATTTACTGGTCTACTATAAATAATATCATAACCCCTAATCTCTTGATATTTAATATAAGCTTCCTGACTCCAAAAATGTACTTCATTCAGAATTGTTGTTTCAGTCGGGTTAGGAATGTTACTTTGTTGTTCTAGAGGGGTTTGTTCTTGATCTTCCTCTACCATAGACTACACTTGAACATTCTCTACAAATTCTTGAATTTTTGCTTCTGCTTTTGTCTATGGTGGTGAGCCGGTAGAACTCTCCACTCTGTCTTGAATTCTTTCCATAAATTGCTGAAGAGTTTCTTGCTCTTCAATGGAATCTACAAAGTCATTTTTGTCCAAATGGCTTCGTTCAGCTTCTTCTTCATTTTCTGTTCTCTCTTCTTCCTCCTGACTACCAATCTACTTTGTCACTGTTCTTTCTAATTCTATGGCAAATTAGGATGGAGTCACGAGCAATTCAATTTCTTCCCTAATTTCTGTTTCTTCTTCTTGTACAGGCTGCAGACTAATTTCAGCCTATTTTTCTTCTTCTCTTTGCTCTTGCTGTTGTTGCTCCTGCTCCTTCTCAAAATCGGATAGCAGGTTTATAAACATTGGCTCCACAGGCCCTGTTAACATTGGTACTTCAGATTTAATCTCCTTTTGACATTTAGGCACTATCTCTTTTCCTTTCCTACGTGCGATTAATTGTGCCTGGTCTTCCTCTTCTTTATCTAAGATTAAATCTAAAAATAAAGGCTCTGCACGCCTTTGAGCCACAGGTATTGGCTTTTCCTATTTAATTCTCTCTATAATTACTGGTATCGAAGGACCAACCTCAGCTTCTCTTGCAGCACTTGATTTAGCTGCTGCCTAATGCTATTCAACCTTAATTTTGTACTAGGCCCTCAACTTTTCTTCGACCCTTCTTCTCTTAATGGCATCATATAAAATATGTGCCTTAGCTATAGCTATTTCTTTGTTATCACCTTAGTCTCTTACTGTTTTAGCCAAGCTAGTAAACTCTTTCTCTTCTTCATCAGTTCTCGGCCAAGCAAATGCTACTCGTGGCAATGGCTCTATTGGCTGAATTGGAGGTCCTGACTGCTATTCCTCAAGAACAGGTTTTTCAGCAGTTGGCTCGTCTTATCCTTCAGCTTGTTGCTGCCACCACATTTCCCAACTTCCACTACCAGCAATGCGCCTTTGAACCATAATCTGGCATTGCGCTAGATTAGCTCTAAGGCTACTTCATTGTTTGGCCTGATTTTTCTTTCTTTACTAACTGCAATTTTTGTTGCTACTCTAATTCGTGTCTCCATTATCTGGGGTATTTGTATACCATAATCTACTAACACTCTTCTTAATTTAAAAAGTTCAGATTCTACCTTCTGTAACTCTTTTTCTCTTATCGTATTCCTGATATTCTACCGCGTGTGCCATTCCTCTAACTCTTTCAGAAATTCTAATGTGTCAACAGCATCTTCCCAGAACTTAGGTGTCATCTTCCTCATCGTGGAGTTACACAACAGCACGAATCGCTCTGATTTCTACTGTTCCAAATTCTAATTGATTTGCCAAATAATGCCCCCAAAACCCTAGGTTTTAACTTAAATAAACCCTAAGTTTAGGCAGGTAATCGGGTCATTTCCGGAACCAACTATTGCTCTCTCATCTGCGGTCTTAGTTACAGTACTTCGTTGAGTTACAGTTAACTCAACGGAATAAACTCGTTGACTAACTCAAGACTCAACGGAGAAAGCTTGTTGAGTTAAGCGTAACTCAACATACTTTCGGTACAAATAGATATATATAATAAAAAAATAAAAATACTTAAGATAATAGTTTTTCTGTTTTTACTGGTTTAACCAATACTATGTTTCGGTCAAACCTAATTTTTTCCCAATTGAACCGATACTATGTTTCAGTAAAACCAACATTTTTTATGAAAATTAATATACATATTTTTATGTTTCGGTCATACCGATGGATCCGATCGGTTGAACCGTAACGATTTTTATATTAAAATGTTTTTTATTTTTATTTTTTATTTTTTTTATTTTTTATAAACATAAAAACTGATTTCTTACTAATTAAAGCTCGAGTAGTCCTCTACTCTGACTTCTTCTATAATTCCAAAGGAGCTTTTTGGTGTTTTCAGAATAGGTCTAAGTCTTTGTCCATTTACTTTAAATATATTCTGATTTTTAGGATTTTCTATTTCAATAGCTCCATAAGGATAAATATTTCGAACTATGTAAGGTCCTACCCATCTAGATCTTAATTTTCCTGGATGGTTATGGAGTCTAGCCATATAAAGATATACTTCTTGTCCTATTTCAAAGCTTTTTGGAATAATTTTCCTATCATGCCAGAATTTCATTTTCTCTTTTTCTCTTATAGTCTTTGAATAAGCTTCATTTCTAAATTCTTCTAATTCAATTAATTGCATTTTTCTACTTTCAAAAGCTTGATTTAAATTAATATTCAGAGTTTTTAATGCCCAATAAGCTTTATGTTCTATTTCAGCAAGTAAATGACAACTTTTTCCATATACTAGCCTAAAAGGTGACATACCTAAGCTCGTCTTATAAGCAGTTCTATAAGCCCAAAGTGAATCTATCAATCTATTAGCCCAATCTATTCTAGTAAGATTTACTACTTTTTCTAAGATTAACTTAATTTGTTTGTTTGCAGTTTCTACTTGTCCACTTGTTTGCGGATGATATGATTTTGCAATTTTGTGGTTTACTCCATATTTCTTCATTAATGCTTCAAAACTTCTATTACAGAAATGAGTTCCTCTATCATTGATAATAGCTTTAGGTATTCCAAATCTGGCAAATATATTGGTTCTTATAAATTGTATTACCACTTTGTTATCATTAGTTTTTGTAGGAATAGCTTCTATCCATTTAGACACATAATCCACCCCCAACAATATATAATTAAATTGATTAAACATAGGAAATGAACCTATAAAATCTATTCCCCACACATCAAAGATTTCAACCTCAACAATAGAATTAAGAGGCATCATATTCCTCTTTGATATTCTTCCTATTTGTTGACATCTTAAACAACTTAAGTAATATTTATAAGCATCTTTGAATAGTGTTGGCCAATAAAACCCACATTGCAGAATTTTTGCAGTAGTTTTCCTTGATCCAAAATGCCCTCCACAAGCTTGCTCATGACAGAAAGACAATATGCTCGGATAATGTTTTCTAAAAGCATAAGTTCCATTAGGACAGGTGAAAGTTGTTTTCTCTTGATCTTCTAATGCTACTGGAATTTGATTATAATTTGAATATCCGTCTAGGAAACAAAAATAATTTTGCCCTATTAATCTTTCCAGCATTTGATCTATAAAAGGTAAGGGAAAATGATCTTTCCTAGTCACAACATTCAGCTTTCTATAGTCTATACATACTCTCCAGCCTGATTGAATTCTAGTAGGTATCAAGTCTTGACTTTCATTCCTAATAACTGTTAATCCTGATTTCTTGGGAACTACATGGATTGGACTAACCCACGAGCTATTAGAAATCGGATAAATTATGTCATTATCTAACCATTTCACTATTTCCTTCCTGACTACTTTAAGATTTGGATTTAATCTCCTCTCAGGAATTCTAACAGGTTTGGCATTCTCTTCTAAATATATGTAGTGACAGCATAAAGTTGAACTTAACCCTTTTATATTAGTCATAGTCCATCCTATTGCTTCTTTATAACTTTTTACTACATCTTTTAATTTATCTATTTGATCCTCTTTTAAATCTGAAGCAATAATGATTGGACAGGTTCGTTTCTCTTTCAGAAATATATAGGTTAATTCAGGAGGTAAATGTTTTAATTCTAAATGTTGCCCATCAGAAGCTAGAGCTCCTAATTGAACATCATCTTTTTCTAAATTAATTTCTTTTAGATCTCCTTCTATATTTATGCTTTCATTTTCCTCTAAAGTTTCAGAATTGATTTGCCTATTTAATTCTTCTTGAATCACATCATCTAACATATCTCCTTCATCCTCTAAAGAGTCTATGGTATGTAAGGACATTTCTAACTCCTCAAACCTTTCTGGTTTGAAAATATTTAATTGAGTATCATTATTACTATATGATAACTTCATTACTCCAGTTTCACAATTTATAACAGCCCTTGATGTTGCTAAAAATGGCATTCCTAAAATTAAAGATGTATCACTATTTTTATACTTAATTTGTTGGGAATCGAAAATTACAATATCAATAGGATATATTAAGTTTTTGATTTTAATTAAGACATCCTCTATTTTTCCTCTAGGGTATCTTATACTTCTATCAGCTAATTGAATAACCGTACTAGTAGGAGTTAAGCCTTCTAATCCTAAGGATGCAAATATATCACTTGGCATAACATTTATACCTGCACCTAAGTCTATTAAGGTTCTTTCTAGAATGGTATTTCCTATGGTGCATGATATAACAGGGATTCCAGGATCAGATAACTTTTAAGAATTTGTGGTAAAAATAGGGAACTACTCTGCTCAGCTAAAAAGACCTTTCTAAGAACTTTTCACTCTCTTTTCTTAGTACACCAATCCTTTAGAAATTTAGCACAAGGTGACATTTTCTGCAATAGATCTAACAAAAGAATGTTAACTTGTACTTTTTCAAAAATTTCTCTGATTTTTTCTTGTTTTTCAAGTATTGTTTGTTGTAATCTTTTAGGATAGGGTGCTAAAGATTTTGATTTAAAAGATTCTTTTTCATCGTTTGATTTGGTTGATCATTTTTAGCTTCATTAGCAGATTCAGATTGTTCTTTAGTGATTTCTAGATTTTTAGCTATTACATTTTCATTATCATTTTGATTTTTACTCTTATCCACCTTCATATTATTTTCATTTTGAGTTCTTGGCGGTATATCAGTTCCAGATCTTAATGTTACACATACATCTTCTAGATTTTCATTAATCTCATGATGTTTTTTTATATCATTTTCGTGATTATGATCTTCAATTGTTTTTAGTTTTAAAGTGCATTCTTTAAATTCTCTTGCATTAATATTTTCTATTTGCTGTATATTTTGCAAATTATGCAGATCTATAACATTATAATTTTCATTGTCTTGTTGCATAACTTATATTTTCATTGTATATTTGTTCAATAATTTTAGTTTTCTTTCCAGATCATCTAATCTCATTGCATTCAATTTTTGTTCAATTTTCATTATGATTTTTTCAGTTTCGTAAATTATATCCTTTTTAGGTTCTGAATATGCTTCCTTATAGTTTACTTGGTTGACTTCTTGTTGCTGACACATAAAGTATTCTAGTTTGTCCAGGTTTTGCTCTATACTACACTCCAATCTGTCATACCTATCCCAAACTTCAATGTCTCTCAACATATTACACATTCTATACTGACCATCAGTTGGGTAAACTATAGGATTCTCATACTTGGCTCTATTACACTAAGGATAATTCATTTGTTATTCATGGGATCTAATTATCTGCAAATGTCTCAATTTCAAATAGTCAGAAATGTCGTGACCTTCAAAATTGCAGAATTCACATATGCTAACTACAGGTTTCAGAAATCTTTGAGCATGAACATATGTCATATTCTCAATTACAAAAGAAAACACACAACACTCTAGCTATTAAAACAAAACATCTCTAACAGTTACTTATATTAATTCAATTCAATTCCCCAACAATAGCGCCATAAAACTTGTTTGTGTTTGGCTAGCTCGACACCAGAAAACTTGTTTTGGATCTCCAGCAATGCACTAGAAAAACTTGGATTTGTTAACTTCTGTTTTTATTTAGTTAATTTATCTTTATGCCTATTCTTTGTTTAGAAGAAAACAAACAACCTTTAATACAAATTAGATATTAATTCCAATTTGTACTTTAACCACAAGTGCACAGTGTCTATTGTATTAGTGTGCAAGTACAGGTCGATCCCATAGGGAATTGCTTAAGAATTGAGAACTGTTCCATTTTTAACACTCAAATTTATATATACAATAAGCTCTCCGTTGAGTTATAGTTATCTCAACGGACAAAGTTCGTTTAGTTATGGCTAACTCAACAGACTAACATCGTGGACTTAAGTTAACTCTATGAGCCTACATTTTCTTTTTAATACTGCTATTTACAAAGGAATTCGGCCAACCATTGGGTAGTTCCACAGATTGTAAATAACATCAATTAAGCTCTTTAATGTTAGTAAACATTGGATTTATCATTAAGCAATATTAACATTCAGATAATTCAAACAATAACCATTAAAATCTTTAAGTCTTTTGAACGAACCAATTTCAGTAAACTGTAAAACTAAAACAAACATAAAACAATTACAACATTGACAGGGATAACATTAATCATGATACAACACAAACAATACAACACTCAAATACAAAATACAAACACAAATAAGTTATTTTTGGTATTTTTTTTTTAATATGAACATGGAAATGGGCGAAATGTGAAATGTAAAGTAATCTCAATTGATAGTAAATACTTCCGTCACTACATACGATGTGATTACACCACTGAAAATTTAACCACTTACAATTTTGTCTCCTCTCCCTATAGAATCGCGAGTCTAGAATTGCAAGATGATCTCCTCTTCAACATACAGGCATCAACCCGAAGTCAAGGCTAGAAGCTTTACGATCTCCTGAAATATGAGTCGGCGCTTGGTGAAAATGGCTTCTCTTCCCGTGACGCAATCACTCCTCACAGTAGTTGTCAAGCACTGTGTTTGGTTCGGAATCGACCCGACATCAGGAAAGTATCCTCACAGACCTCCGATGGTTGGTGATTATAGTGGTTATGGTGGTGATAATGTGGTGCTGATAATGGTTGGTGTGGTACTTCAAAGAATTGCTGATATTGTTTGTAGAAAGCTCGGTGCTCCTCCTCTGTACACACTGGCCATACCCATCTATCACACATACTTTACTTCTTTTTCTTCTTTTCTTTTATATTTTTTCAGTGGTAACTACTTCTGCTTGAATGGTCGATTGGATTTCCTTCATTCATATCAATGACGATGATTTCTTCTCCCTTCGACAAGTGAATTCCTACGTGATACGTGCGATCGTGGTTTTTCCTTCCAACTGTCTTGTTTCTGCAACCGCTATAGTGGTATATTAGAAAATAAATAGTCTGTGGAGTTACAAATAACTCAACGGACTTACCTCGTTGATTTAACTATAAAACACGGGCATAACTTTAACTATCTGATGCTCAGGTGCATTTCAGATACTTACAAACTTAACTATCCGATGCTTAGATGCATTTCGGATACTTACAAATAACTCACGGATATATAACTTAAGTAAATCTACCAAATCTCGACACGTGTCAACAATAATTTAATAATAAAAGAAACATTTCGGAGAGTTATAGGTCTAACTATTCGATGCTTAGATGCATTTCAGATACTTACAGATAACTCACCGAAAATCCACTTAAGTCACTTTCCCTGAACATGACACGTGTCTATAGCTATTTTATAAATAAAAGGAGATTTCGGAGAGTTACACATATAACTAACCGATGCCTAGCTACAATTTCGTATAGTTATAGATAACTCACCGAAAGTTCACTTAAGTCATGCGTTATGGTTTCGCCACGTGTACTTTAGGAAATAATAAAATATTCTTTTAAAGCATAACTATTAGGCAATTTAAACATAACTATCCGATACATGTTCGGTATGTTAAACATAACTGTCTGAAATATCAAAAAATTCGGATACTTAAGAATTTCACAACCTGCAACTTACTGACAGTTTAGAAATGTACTAAATTAACATTAATTCATCAAAATTAAGTAGATTCTTTAATTAAAGCATATAATAGTGCAATTATAACATAATGGCTTAATTCTCATATGATAAGCTACATATTATGCAATTAACCATCATTTAAACGTTAATATTATGCACTTTTTCATTTTAAACAGTATGTTGTACCACAGGAAACCCCTTAATGTGGTGGAAAAATTAGATCTTATAAAGATGGCACACGACTGTGTTTGTCATTAAGAAGAGATCTACGTCTATATGGCTACCAAAAGGCAACAGGTTTAGTATACAAAGGACTAACAGTAATGGACCCAAGAAGATATGGGTACCAAAAGTCTTAATTTCAACATGACTTGTAGGACTACATGGACAAGAACGCTCAAACGTCCAAGTGGATCATTGACAGTGGTTGCTCAAAGCATATGACAGGTAAGAAAAGACTTCTGGAATCTGTTAAATATATAAATTCAGGATTTGTTAAGTTCGGTAACATGAAATATGTAGAATTACTGCCATAGGAAATGTTGCATCTGAAAATGGAAAAATAGAAAATGTCTTACATGTAAATGGCTTAAAACAGAATCTGCTAAGTGTAGGTCAATTATGTGATAAAGGTTACAATATACTTTTTACTATAGAAAACTGTTTTATATTACAATAGGATACACATGAAATCAAATTTACTAGATATAGAAATAATTCAATTTATACTTTGGAATTTCCATGTGATATCATATCTAGTGATGCTTGTTTAGTTGCTTCTAATGAAGATGAATGGTTATGGCACAAAAGATTAAATCATGCAAACATGAGACTTATAAAAAAATTGACCAAACATGATCTTGTTAGAGGTGTGTCTAAGCTCAAGTTCAAGAGAGATAAATTGTGCAGTGATTGTATAATTGGAAAACAAAAGAAATCAACACACAAGTGTATTGAAGATATTGCCACACGTCAACCATTGGATCTATTGCATATGGACCTGTTTGGTCATACATAGACAGCTAGTTTAGGAGGAAGAAAATATACCTTAGTGGTAGTTGATGATTATACAAGATTCACTTGGATTATTTTCTTAACACACAAGAATGAATCCTGTAATGAATTCAAACATCTTTGTATTAGAATTCAAAATGAAAAAGAATCAACCATGAAGAAGATCAAAAGTGATCATGGAGGTGAATTTGAAAATTCAGAATTTGAAGATTTATGTAATTCATTTGGCATACTGCACGAATTCTCATGTCCAAGAACTCCTACTTAGAATGGAGTTGTAGAGAGGAAGAATAGATCATTACAAGAAATGGCAAGAACAATTCTTAATGCATCTGATCTACCAAAGTCTCTATGGGCTGAAGTTGTAAATACTACATGTTATTCTATAAATAGAACTCACCTTAGACTTATCCTACATAAGACACCTTTCGAGCTATGATATGGTAAAATACCAAATGTTGGATATTTTAAGGTCTTTGGATCAAGATGCTTTGTGCTTAACACTAAGGATCAAAAGGACAAATTTGATGCAAAATCTGATCCTGCTCTACTTGTTGGATACTCTTCAAGAAGCAAGGCCTACAAGGTCTATTTTGAACATGAAAGAAGAGTAGAAGAGTCAATAAACGTATTCTTTGATGAAGACATAATAGGAAAATTAAAGAGGCTAACAATAGACAGTGAAAGTGAATTAATAAATCAGAAAATTCCTTAGAAAAAGGATAAGTCAACACTACCTACACCTACTGAGACAAAAAAAGCATGGAAGACAAAGTCTGAACATCCCATTAGACAAATTATTGGGAATATAAATCAAGGTGTTCAAACAAGAAGCAAAATTCAAAATATTTGTAATTATTGTACTTTTGTGTCTGAACTTGAACCTTCAACAATTGAAAATGCCTGCAATGATGAATACTGGATCATGGCCATGCAAGAGGAACTAAATTAGTTCAAGAAAAATGAAGTCTGGAACTTGATTGAAAGGCCCATTGAAAAATCAATTATTGGTACTAAATGGGTGTTTAAGAATAAACTTGATAATAATGATAGTATTATCAGAAATAAAGCTTGACTTGTTGCTCAGAGATACAACCAACAGGAAGGGATCAACTATGAAGAAACTTTTGCACCTGTTGCAAGACTTGAAGCAATTAGAATGTTACTTGCCTTTGCAAGCAGTATGAAAATCAAGCTTTATCAGATGGATGTTAAAAGTGCATTTCTTAATGGCATTCTGCAAGAATAAGTATATGTAGAACAACCACCAGGTTTTGAAGATGAAGAAAATCCAAACCATGTATTCAAACTGAATAAAGCTCTCTATGGTTTGAAGCAAGCACCACGTGCATGGTATGATAAACTGAAGAGTTTCCTTCTTGAGAATTAGTTTAACATAGGAACTGCAAACAACACCTTATTCATCAAATCTGAAGGTTCTCATATGTTAATTATTCAAATCTACGTGGATGATATCATTTTTAGTGCCACACATGAGAAACTGTCATGATTTTCAAATCTTAATGAAGAATGAATTTGAGATGAGTCTTATGAGAGAATTAAAATTCTTTCTAGGATTACAAATTCATCAACTTTAGTATGGTATTTTCCTGAATCAAGAAAAATTTTGCAAAGAGATTCTCTTAAAATTTGGTATGGATAAATCCAAAGCAACAGGTACTCCTATGAACTCAAATGAAAAACTTGATAAGGACATTTCTGGCATTTTAGTAGATCAAAAGAAATACAGAGGTATGATTGGATCACTTCTGTCTCTAACAGCTAGTAGACCAGATATAATGTTTAGTGTTTGCACTTATGCAAGATATCAAGCCTCTCCAAAAGTATCACACTTAAAATCAGTTAAATGTATATTTAAATATCTACAAGGTACCAAAGAGTTTGGCTTATTTTATTCTTCACAGAATCAATTGACTTTAGCAGGATACAGTGATGCAGATTATGTAGGATGCAAATCAGATCGAAAAAGCACCAGTGGGACATGTTAGTTGCTTGGTCATTCACTTGTTTCTTGGTTCAGCAGGAAACAAAATTCTATAGCTCTATCCACCACTGAAGTTGAATATATGGTAGTAGGCCTATGTTATGCACAGATCTTATGGATGCAACAAACTCTAGCAGATTATAAGCTAAATTTTCAAAATACCATTATTTACTATGATAGCAGCAGTGCCATAAATCTCTCCAAGAATACAGTCTTACACTCTAAAGCAAAATATATCGAGATTAAGCACTACTTTTTAGGAGACCATGTTGAAAAAGGTCACATTTCCTTAGAATATGTCTCTACTAAAGAACAACTTGCAGATATCTTCACCAAACCATTATTTGAAGCTACATTTAATCATATTGGATGAAATTTAGGGATTTGTTCTTTATATGATTTATAATTTCATATCCAAGCTCACAACTAGGAGCTTGTTCTACTAACATCTTTGTTTTGCAGCAACTTAGACATTTTTGATATTCGGCTATAATTGCTCCACCAACTCAGTATCTGACTTCTCACTTTTTTTTGACAATTGGCAAAAGGGGGAGAAATATGATAGTTTGGTAAGCAAAGCTGCAGTAAAGTAGGGGGAGAAATTCAGGGGGAGTGATTTCAGAAAATCAAGGGGAGTCTTTAAATTTAAATTATTTTATATTCCTCGTGTGCTTTTCTATATAGATATATAGGGAGAGAAATACATGTAATACATTGTAAGATTTTTGCCATTATTAAAAATGGGGAGATTGAAAGGACCTCTAGATTTTGATAATGCAAAAATCAATGTGAAGTTTTGAATTGTATTTCTCAGGCTTAGTCAATGCAATAAAAGATCAGAAGGCAGACAATCCTAGGTAACAAACAGATTCTAGTAAATCTTAGAATGTGCTGCTGTAGAAAATCAGACAGTTAAGAATTGTATTTCTCAGGATAAGAAGGATTGAATGATCGGATAGTTAAGGAGTTAACTATACGGAAGCTTAAAGGACTTTCCAGAGAGTTACAGGTATAACTATCTGAAAGTTAAGTCATTCAATTAATCACGTGAAGAAATACAGAAAGGAAGCTTGGAGAGTTTGGAAGATAACTAGTTGAATGATCGAAGAGTTGAGTCACTAACTTTCCAAAAAAATCAAGGAAATCAGAAAGTTAGAAATGCTAACTATCCGAAATTTAAGACATTCAATTTCTCATGTGTAGAAATCCAGACAGAAGCTTAAAGGGATTTTTTAGAGAGTTAGAAAGTTAACTATTCGAAAAATAAGAAATTTCGGAAGGTTATAGATTTAACTATCCAAAACTTAAGTCATCCCATTATACACGTGTAGAAATAAGAAAGTAGTCGAAAGCTTAGAAGAAGAAAATCAAAGAGTTACTGTAGCTAACTATCCGATAGTCAAGAATATTTTAGTGAGTCATAGTTACAAGTATCTGAACTTATGATACCTCACGTGTATGACTTAAAATTTCACGTGGCGAAAGGATTTAAGTGGATTATCGGTAAGTTATGAGCATTCTTCAGAGTGTTACACATATAACTCTTCGAAAGTCAAAGGAAATCAGAAGGATATCTTGAAACACCTTCCTAAACGGTAACTTACCATATTTGGTTCTGCAAATTTAGTAAGTACAATAGAATACATCTGTTGGAAGTAAATATGATTGTTATGCATAATGTTATAAATACAAACAACAGACAACAGAGTTAGATAGCTTCTTGCACACACAAATCTATACACCAAGCTCAACACATACAGTAGAAAGTCTTCAAGATCAAATCTTCAGCAAATGTAAACTCCAGTTTAGAAGCTCTCCACACAATAAACTCTGATTTCTTCAAGCAAGTGGTTTTACTGAAGTGCACCAACTAAAAACTTTAGTGATAGGTTGGTTGGAGCTACGACCAGAAAGCTCAATTTGATTGGTTGGTTCTTGGTTTAACCTTAAAGCAAGTGTTTGTAAGTTTGTGAAAGCTTAGTGAAGCCCAAGTATCCCTTGGGGGTGGACTAGCCGTTAGTGGTGAACCACCTAAAATCCCTGTTTGCATTATTTTTATTGTGTGCTTGCTAATTTTCATTATCAATTAGTTATTCAGTGTTAAGAAACAAAAATATTACCATTCACCTCCCCCTTGGGTAAGCTATCAAGTCCTAATAATTGGTATCAAAGCAATGTTGATCTCATTAATAGATTTAACCATCTAAGATCATGACTCTCCACACTACAAAGGGTCAGAATATCCATCGACCTCTCCTCTTTGATGGTAGCAATTATAGCCACTAGAAAAATAGGATAGAGTGTTTTCTTAGGAGTATAGATGTAAAACTCTAAAGAATGGTTGTACATGGTACACCAATTCCAATTAGTCATGAAAGTGACTAGTTTGAGGAGGATGAAAGAATCATCCAGATGGATGCTCGTGAGCTAAATTCAATTTACTATGCACTAATTGGTGAATATTATAATAAAATATCTACATGTAAATCTTCTCACGAGGTTTGGAAGACCCTTCAAATTACATATGAAGGAACCAGCCAAGTAAAAGATACCAAAATCAACATTTTGTTAAGAAAATATGAATTATTCAAAATGTTTATAAAAGAAAGTATTACTGAAATGTTTTTTAGATTCATTAAAATTGTGAATGAACTAAGAGGCCTTGGAAGAGATTTTTCTAATCGTGAACAAATATAAAAGATTTTAAGAAGCCTGATAGTTGAACGGAAGCAGAAGTCTACTTCTACACAAGACTCAAAGGATCTAAACAACTATTCAGTCAAAGATTTGTTGGGAAATCTTTTGGCTCATGAAGTTCAGATGAAAGAATGGAAAGAAGAAGAGGGAGCCACTAAAAGAAAGGTTGAGAAAAAGAAAGAACTAGCTTTTCCTTCAACAGAAGACCAACCAAACTTGAATGAAGATGAAGTTTTATTGTTGGCTAGAAATTTCAGAAAAATGATAAGACAAGGAGGCAAAGCTATCTCTTCAAGATCAAAAGTCCATACATGCTACAAGTGTAAAAAATTGGGACACATTCAACTTTACTATCCTTTCCAACAAGAGGGGGACAAACAAAAATGGAAGAAGAAGAATAAGAAGAAAATGGCCTTGAAAGTCACATGGGATGACAGCAACTCATCCAGTAGCTCATCAGACTCAGAGGAAGAGGCCTCTACAAATGTGTGCTTTGCTGCACAAGAGGTATGTTCTACATCCCCTTATTGCTTAGAAAAAGAAAATGATGATTTAGATGTAGATAGTCTTCTCTGTATAGTAGATAACCTATATGTAAAATGTAAAAATTATAAGAAAGCATTAAAGAGTTTAAATTCGTATTTAAAAGATATTTTTGCTGAATTAGAGAAAGCCCTAGTTGATAACAGGGAATTAAATACTAAAATGGATAACTATAGTTGTAAAAATTTTGATCTAAAAGAAGAAAACAAAAATTTATTATATGAAATTACTGATTTGAAAAACACTGTATGTAAATTTACTATAGGTGAAAACAATTTAAATAAAATCATAAGATCTCAAAGAATAGGAACAAGTAAATTTGGCCTAGGGTATGCTGTACCACAAGAAACTCCCTACTGTGGTGGAAAAATTAGATCTTACAAAGATGGCACAACAGTTTTTGTTATTAAAAGAAGATCTACTCATATATGGCTACCAAGAGGCAACATGTTTAATATGCAAAGGACTAACACTAATGGACCCAAGAAAATATGAGTACCAAAAGTTTTAATTTCAACATGATTTGTAGGACTGGAAGAACAATGAAGCTCAAACGTCAAAGTGGATCATTGACAATGGATGCTCAAAGCATATGACAGGTAAGAAAAGATTTTTAGAATCTGTTAAGTTCATAAATTTAGGATCTGTTAAGTTTGGTAATAATGAAAAATGTAAAATTACTATTATAGGAAATGTTGCATCTAAAAATGGGAAAATATAAAATGTCTTGCATGTAAATGGTTTAAAACAAAATTTGCTAAGTGTAGGTCAATTATGTGACAAAGGTTAAAATCTACTTTTTACTACTGAGAACTATTTTATATTACAATAAGATACACATGAAATTAAATTTACTGGATATAGGGATAATTCAATTTATGCATTAGAATTTCCATTTGATAATATGTTTAGTGATGTATGCTTAGTTGCTTCTAATGAAGATGAATGGTTATGTCATAAGAGACTAAATCATATGAATATGAGAATCTTAAGAAAGTTACCAAATATGATCTCATTAGAGGTGTGCCCAAACTCAAATTCAAAAGGGATAAACTCTATAGTGACTATACGATTGGAAAACAAAAGAAATCAGTACACAAGAGTATTAAAGACATTGCCATAAGTCAACCACTAGAACTACTACATATGGACCTATTTGGTTTTACTTAGACAACCAGTTTAGGAGTAAGAAAATATACCTTAATGGTAGTTGATGATTACACAAGATTTACTTGGGTTATTTTCTTAGCACATAAGAATGAAACTTGTTATGAATTCAAACATCTCTATATTAGAATTCAAAATGAAAAAGAATGTAATGTAAATACAGAAAATTTGAGTATTTCTTATCATATTGAAAGAAAGACGACGTACATTAATACGTGGATGCATCCTCTTCACTTTCACTCGATTTTGTTTCTTCAATATCATCTTCGCATAAGAAAAATTTGAGTTTAAATACAACATAATTTTTTTTCCATATATTAGAAAAAAAATGTAGGGTATATAGCCTTGGTTCACATGTTTGATAATTTACATTATTTTCATACATTAAATCTCAAATCTAATTAGTGAAGTAAATACATATGATATTTTTCTTTAGTAGAACGTATAATAAATACACTTTATAATCACTTGCAGATTCCAACATACATAAATTGCTGTAAATACGAAAAAGAAATTTCAGTTTCATATTTCAAACTAAACTTACACGGCAAACTTTATGATTTTTTATACGTTGGAAATTTCACAAATCATTTCAACAAATATATATGATTGAATGAATCAATGCTTCTATAAATACACAAAAATAAAACCTAAATTTCTCAATAGAGTCGACGGGAATAAAGGATTTACCATCAATGTTCGTGGGTGATTTCTCGGTAGTTGCTGTTGCGTTAACCGGATTTTTCATCTTCTGCATGCCTTAAAGTCTAAAACGATGAAATCAGAAAATGGTGAGTGATTTTTTTACCCACAGTTCCTTTGCCTAAACAAGTTCTTTGAGTTGGAAGGAAAACAATTGTGTGCACGATCGCTTGCAATTTTTTTCGATCACGATGAGATTAGGTGGGTAACGTGGGTTTCTTTCGACAATCAAGATGACAAAAAACATAATAAATCAAAACGACCAGGCTTAACCAGAAGAAGACTCGGGGCTGGCCGTCCATCGCAACTAAAATTCTGCGCACCTCCTCTCACTCACTCTGTTATGATCTCCGACAACTGATGCAAGGAGGAACGCCCACAGCACCCATCCTTCCTCCTGCACTCTGCGTGGTAGCTTTTACAGCACCCGCCGCTTTCTCTTCGGCACGACTTGCTGGGGGAGGAAGAAGAACATGTACCGTCACTGCAGGCACCTGTACCACTCGTGTCCCGACCACTAACCCCCGATTGTGTGCAGCAAGAGGCATTTCCGTGTGCGTGATCCGTCGTCATGGACATGGCTAAATTATGGTCGTTCTCCTTGTGGTGCGTCTCCCCACTGACGATGGTGATCGTGTGTTCGTGTGCAAACTTTTCGAATTGGGTCTTGTGTGCGCAGCAGCTTTGGGAGGTGTTTGCTTCATCAACGTTTAATGTCGGCTTGTCGTGGCAACAACTTTTACTAGAGCAAGTTCCTTGTTTCTTTTCTATGGTTGCCTCATTTGGGTTTGTATCCTGCGGGCAGCAATTAGGCTTGGCTTTCGATTTGCAGCACGGCGTCCCTCCCATTCCGCAACGGTGGTCATCTGCCCGGTGTCCCCCCTGCCCCTGTTGGTCTTTTTCCTGATGATGGTGCTTCGCATGGCAATGGTCGGCATGTTGATGATCACCGTGATGGTGTTGTCTTGGTTTCCAGCATTTCATTCCAGTTTTCCCACTTTTATGCAGTAGAAGCATGCTATTGAAGGTAACCAGCAAGCAAATGCCAACATCGGCCAGGACTGCAGCCCACAGGAGTGGGTGACCGGAGAAAGCCAGCGCAAGAATCGCTCCTTTGGTGGTGACCGAGACGATGATGTTTTCCATGATCTTCCGTCGTGTCTTCTTTGCAAGTCTGATGGCTTGTGGGATCTTGCGAACGTCGTTGGACATGAGAGTTACATGGCCGGTCTCCACTGCCACCGCAGAACCCGATATGCCCATCGAGATGCCGACGTCAGCTGCCATCATCGCAGGGGCATCATTCATCCCGTCGCCAACCATGACTACGGAACCTTGATCGGACTTGAGTTTCTTAATGATCCCCACCTTGTCCTCAGGAAGGAGCTCTGCGTAGATGAAATCCACACTGTTGCCAAGCTAGAAAAGAAGAGACAGGATTGTTACTTAAAGAAATCAGTTATCAGCTGGATTGGGCCTAGCAAGCAGTGGTGGATACGAACAGACCTGATTCTGGATGTAGGAGGCGGCCGCCTCGCTGTCGCCAGTAAGCATGGCTGTCTTGATGCTCATCGCCTTCAGTTCTCCCATCGCCTCGGCTGCTCCTGTTCTGCAACTATCGGAGAGGCTGAACGTGCCAATGAGGTCTGCTCCGGAGAATACATATCCCGCAGTTACTCCATTCATCGTTTCTTTTAGATTTGGAACTGCAAGATAATAGACTAATCAATTACCTCTCAACTTTTGCGATGAAAGTAATTTCCCTGCTAATGGAAGTGATAAGAAGTCTGCTGAGGTTTTCATTTACTGGTTTCACAGCCGGCCCTCGCCGCGACTTTTCGGCTTCCAACATGTAGGCTCTTCCCATCAATTTCCCCGTAGATCCCCTCACCAGGGAAAGTTTGGAAGTCCGTCACGTTGTCGGGCTTGGGGTCGACGGATTTGGACCGTGCATGGTCGACGAGCGCTGCCGCCATCGGGTGGCTTGACTTGCTTTCGATGCTGGACACCCTGCAACATAACCCATAGGAATTTGGTTATGCCATCCGATCGATGTTGCATTCTATAAGACCATACGCTTGGATGGAGGAAGAACAATGGAAGCTAGCTTGTAGCCACGTGATTTACCAATACAGAAGTTTGTCGACGCAGATATCATCATTGATGGATCGGAAGTCCATCACTGTAAAATCTCCTTTGGTTATGGTCCCGGTCTTGTCGAAGGCTACGACCTTGGTCTTCGCAAGAGCTTCGAGGAAGTCAGCACCTTTGATTAAAAGTCCAGCCTTGGCTGCCCTCGAGAGCGCGCAGAAGGTGGCGACGGGTGTGGAGAGCACCAGTCCACATGGACAAGCGCTTACCAGAAGTACCAAAGCCAAGTGAAACCAGTATCTCTGATTGGGAGCCCTCAATGCGGCTGGAACCACCGCAACAGCCGCTGATGCAAGCACGACAGCTACGAGGCGTAAACAAGGAATCAGAGATTGCCGACAACGAATCAGTCCATTGTGATGTAGAGAGATGGATAACTATAGACCTGGAGTGTAGTATTTGGCGCATGAATCGATCAACTTGTTGATCCTGGACTTGCTGTTCTGCGCTTCCTCGACTAGCTTCACCATCTTGGCCACAGCAGAATGCTCGGCCAGCGCGGTCGTCTTCACACTGATGTAACCTGGAAGACCATCACCCACACGTACGTCATGTCCACCTTCGAACCACACACCACGTCACACCGACAAATTCATCGAAATATACCTACCATCGACGTTGAGGGTTCCCGCCCAAACATGGGAGTGTGTCTGCTTCGCGACTGGGAAGGACTCCCCCGTGAGACTGCTCTCGTCCACCTCGCATCTGCCTTCCACGACAACCCCATCTATCGGAACTACCTCGCCGGCTTTCACTGCCAGAATGGTGTTGACTTTGACGTCCTGCGCGTCGACGACGATGCCTGATTCCGCCAGGACGGCCTTCTGAGGGGCCATGCTTAGTAGAGACGACATCACTTCGGTCGCCTACACGAGAACAATAGGTGCAGTCAGCCGCACAACTAGTTAAATAATTAAAACTGAACACAACTGTATACGGTTTCAGTACGCTGATTAAATACGGTGGACCAGGACTGGTGTCCATAATTTATGTATATATATATATATCAAGATCAAGGCCGCAAAGCCCAATAATAGGACCATAGGACATTTGCGTAGACTAGGTGGGCCTAAAATCGTGTAAATAAGCAAGAAGACCAATTTACATGTACAATTTTGATTGGGTGGGCACCTCATACCTCGTATGATGCATTTGTTTGAAGCCATTCAGCAATGTTGAAGAGCAGGACAACTACGCCAGCCTCCCAATAGTTTCCCAGGGCGATAGATCCAGCCACTGCAAGATGGATGGATACATACTCCATTGAAAAAGAAACAGGAAGGAGCACAGATAGTGAAAATAAAATGATGTAACTGTAAACGTAGATATTCAAAAGTGACAGCAACCGCAACCAGTTTGTTTGTATGTATGTAGTATTTTTACCATAGTGTGTTCTTTTACCGTGTAGTATTTCTTCTTTTCTTTAGAAAACGAATAATTTGAACAAATACAAAAGAGCAAAACAAGTGAAATACAAGTGTGAATTACTTACGTACATGTTTAGTACCTGTTTTCTCGATCGCTTTCTCTCTTTCCAAGTTACTTAACTTCACGCATCTTTTCTCATTATCTCTCACTCCTCTCTCTCCACCGCTCCCCCTTTTTCTCTCCATGATCTCCTTATCCTTTTCATTAATCTTAAGTTGTCCACAGGGTAATTTTGAATGTTTGTACATGAAAGGTGTTCGCCTAACTCACAACTTTCTTTTTGGTTTCCGTCTTTAAATAAACTACCGCTACCAGGGAAGACCGTAGAAGACCACAGATGATTTTAAAAAGGAGGGCAGAGGTGGAAAAACAAGTTCGAAGTGAATGATGACAAGGTCACTGTGCAAGTTTTTTGCGGTGGAAGTGGCAAATTTATATAGTAACGGGTGGTGTTTGTGCCTACACACTCTTTTATAAAAGCATGAAGCCAATATATGGTGGACAAGCAAGATTAACATGATCATATGAAAATTTGTATTGGTGATTTAATTTTCCAGGAAAATAGTTGTGAATTAATGTCAAAAATAAACTTCTCACACTGAATTTAATTTTTTTCTCGATGGTTTTCAACATATTCATTTAGCTTTGTTTCGGTCTCACTTTTAGCTACTTTGCATGTCCACCTCAACAACTGGTTAATTAGCTAAAGAAGAAATGTCCAGTTAAGTTTCCTTCTCCCTTCACTAAATTAATTAAGCACACCATACCTTCTTGTATACCACAATTAACAAACAAGAAACACGAACCGAGTTTCCTCCTTTTCTTAACAGCTAGCGCGAAAAACTCACCTGCGATCAACACGAGGATGTTGATGTCCAAAGAGCATCTCCTGACGGCGGCGATGCTCCGGAGAACAATCGGCGGTATCCCGGCTGCCACGGCCGCCACCGCGAACCACTTCAGGGGGTCGTAGAATGGATTGAGGAAGGATACCAGAAGCAGCAACCCGCACGCCCACGTGTACGGCGTGGGCCACGCCATCTTCCTCCTCCTTTCCCCGGAGCGCCTCACCGTCGCTTCCAGCCTCGCTTGGTTCAACGCCTTCTCTGCACCGTCAAAAATATAAACCCAAAAGGCGGCGGTTCGCCATCTTTCACGCCATGCATGCACGTTGCCGGAAAATGGATTCCTAGTTTTTCGAATAGAGCGATTACCGATCTGGGACTGAGAAATGAGGTTGGCGTCGTGGACGACGATGACGGTCTTGGACGGGACGATGACGGAGACGGAGTCGGAGTCGATTCCCTCCATGGAGCGGAGGATGCTCTTGACGAGAGGGACTTCTGAAGGACAGCAGATGCCCAACACATCAAAATAGCTCTTCTGCAGGTTCTTCCGCCGACCCTCCATTTCCTTCCCTCCCTCGCTTGCTTGCTAGCTTGAACTCGATCGTGTATTTTTCCTACCCTGACCCTTGCAAGAATTTTGAGGTGACAGTTTGAGTTCTGGTTTAACTAGCATGACAGAATAAATTTGTAGAGGATCTCGAATTAAAAAAGAAGCTAGAGATGCATATTTTTTTATATTGTACTCAAAATTTAATGCTCCCGTTTCTATTGTACATGGAAATCAAGAAAAGGTACCGCGAAGAATATGGCTTATTATTGGAGAACTCCAGTACAGTAATGGAATGATGACACAAAAGTAAAAGTAAGGCCCAGCTGCTTTAGCGACGAATTGAAAGTAGAGGGACAACTGTGACGGAAACCGAAAGGAAGAAACGTGTAAATGATACAAATTTCAATTGCTTAAATGGATTGAAGAAATAGCTGAATATTGTCGCCGCACATCCTGGGCCACAATTCAGCTCCGTCTCGAATTTGGAAGAGTTGCAGTTGAAGATTAATTTCATAGGGGTTGAAATTAATATGCATGTGTAAACTCCAACCAAAATAAGAACAGATGGAAAATCAACGAAGTTCAGGAAGAAAGTGAAGAGCATGGTATACCTTCGACGGCTGCGGTTTGGAGTGGAAGAAAGGTTTGCCTTTCAAATTTAGAAAACATGCATGTTGCTTGCGTTCGGATGAGAGATAGACAGGTGAGGACGGGAGATTGCGAGAAGAAGGTGAGTGGATCTCGTTTTATAGGTCCGGATGCACAACGAGGAGTCCAGATGCTTTAGTATTGAAATCATCGTATTGGAATGAAAGTGATACATGCGTACTAAATTGTATTCTTAAAGGCGTGCGCCATTGGAAAAATTTTTCAGTTTTACATTTGTACTTTTTTTATAAATTACAAATCATAGAGGGAAAATACATTGCTTAACTATGAGTTCGGTTTGCCATTTTTGAATGAACCTACATATTTGAAATGTGTTTCTCACAAAAAACACTCTTCAACAAAAATACATGTGAATGAGAGCATACTGCAAATGGAATAAATTATGGGATATGTATGTATATATACATATATTGTAATGTAACATGTATAATAACATATTACATAGTATTTAATAGACGATGTAAATCATGCATTTTGGGTTTTCACGAGTTGTGATGGCAAGAAAATGTAGATAAATTATGGCATGATTAGAATTATTCTTGAAAATAGAGTGTAAAATTGGAAAAATATATTGCATTTTTTCAAAAGCAGAGGAAGGCAGCTTGTTCATTTCCCTGTTTCTAGTTCATAATGCTGCATGCGTCCTACGTGGTGTGTGCATTGCTCCATTTGGTCCATCCATCGGTCTTTGTAAGCGCCTTTCCAGAAAAAACGCAGCGTCAAACACATTTTAAATTATTAGACGACTAAGTTTTTTTTTATCTAAACTTTGGTATACTTTTCTTCTAAAAGTTTAAAAATTCACAAATTCGTATCAAAATTTATCTATTGATTTTGTAACCAAAATATCTTAATTAATCACAATCTTTGTTTAGAATAATCAATTTACTTATTTCTTACTTAGTTGTAAATTGAAATAAAATTTGTTAAAAATAATTGTAAGTTGTGAAATTTTTTTGAACTTACCTATTACAACTTAAGACAACATTTTTAAACTAGAAAAAACGCCTGAAGGTATATATCTCCAGAGCATACTGCAAAAGGCCGGGATCCTTTTTTCAATACATCATGTATTGATGAACGGTGTAGCTGTTTAATAACTCGGTAATTTTCCTTAGAGCAACATTTTAAAACTTTGAAGTGTGATGTCAGCTGTTCCTGTATGATAGATGATTCATGCTTGTTATTTGAAGGCCCAACAATCGCAAGATAATATCTATTTATAAATAAAATTAAATGCATTCAACATGTCAAAACTTAATAAAACTTAAATAAAAACAAAGTCAGTGCTGTGCTGCTTTCCCTTTGAAGCCGTACCCGTCCCTTTGAAGAAGCTTAAAGGATGTCGACCATGAAATTTCAAATTATCTTGCGTACATACGTTGCGCTTGCCGAAAGATTTATTAGTTAGTTTTCTACGATAATACTTTCAATCTAGAGTAGTTTTTTATCGTTTCCCAAACGATAATGGCTCTCTTAGGTATCGAACTTTAGTTTGGTTCGAGTTACCTGACATCTAAATGATACAGGATCGTGATTATACACAATAATGGAGGTTGTATGTTTTGTGTTAGCCACGTTGTGTATAGTCTCGTTTGATTGAGATCGTACACTTCGATGTTATGAGAATATTTCAGGAGAAGCCTCAAAGTCAAACCGTAATCAGTCAACAGTTCAATCATCTACATTACGCCGATTGTCGTGCAGATCGAAGAATTAAAACCATAACTTGCCACGCATGTCAAAAACTGTTTATTTCAATTATGACATAATATTATAAATTTGCAATCAAACTACTTGTAAACTAAACCAAATTATATAGGACTAAAACTTTCATGTAATGCACTCTTTACAGTGAATTTTAGTACAAATTTAGGAACCACGAAAAATTGATGTCTTTCAACTCTCATTGAAAATGACTACAATTACCACTCTTAACAGCACACAGCCATTGATTCATGTAAATCTTTTGGAACGCACCTACAGTGTATTGTTGGCTATCAGTTTCTCTTGACAAAGACCACGAGAATTTTATTGGAATTAAAAGAAGGGCATCGATCCCTCACCACGTCCATGCGTATTCATTGGTGGTTGTACTACAAGAGATCCAACGGGTGGTTTAGAACAGAAACGCTTGTCATACTTCCCAATATTACTCAGGTGAATTATTCCCCCTTGTTGGGGAGCGGTTTAATTGTGTGGTTTTCGCTGTACTTGAATCCCGTGTGGTACAGATCCAAGAAAAAAAGAAAAATCTTCCTTCTCAAAAGAAAAATCAAACTTTGAGTGGCCGTAGCATCAACAGCAACAATAGGATTATAACTCAACGTTGTTGTTATTATTAATTATAACATCGACCGCAAACACAAGATTCAATGTATCAAAACCCAACAAACCATTTGAGCCGATCCTCCATCCACCGCTCGGACAAATAATGGCGTCCCATCATTCATTTTATTTCCCTTTGATCGAACAGTCCCTTTCCGTTATCTTAAGAGTTTAGCTTCTGACAAAATAATTAAAACATAATATATATATATATATATAAATATCTAGCGAATAATAACAACTTTTAGATGTTTTAAGGTTCTTCTTCGTCTCATAAACAAGGGCGAACTAATTGGATTTTTGTTTGTTTCCAATTCCTTATTTTCACAATAGCTAACAACGATGAATCATAAAATTGGAATGAATGTTAGGTGTTCGTGGCTTTGACCATATCTCATCCAACCAGAGATAATTCAAATCATGTATAATCAAAATTATATGTATTTCACGAAGTAGTTATCAGTACCATAAATTTGAGGTATTGTTTCTATTTACAAAGAATTACATTTGAATGTGACTATATTTAAGAATATTATAAGAACAAAAACTTATAATCTACACAATAATCTCATAATTTGTTGAAAATCCGATCATTGAGATGATGGATATCCTCTTATCGATACATTGTACACAATCTCATTGATTTCTTACAAAATTTGTTACTTCAAATTTGCTTGTTTTACATCATAAAAATTGAACCGATTGTACACAATTCTATAATTTTGATCCAAACATGCCCTTTGTTTTTGAACACGGAGAATATTTGTGAGAATATTCGTGGCTTTGTGAATGGTGAAAGTTGCAAATTAAAGAACTTGCAACTCAACCTAATATTGATGGATTATTTGCTAGTAGGGCTTCTTGGAAATTCTTAGAGACAACGAGCTTAGGCAAAAGGGGTACAATGGGGTTGCTGCAATGATGGAAGAAACAAGAGTAAGAAAAAGAGAGAGAAAATGGTTCCTCCATCGTTCATAACTGTAAAGATGTATGTTTAAATACAAAACTCAAATACAATCTAGACCATTGCAGAGTGATCCGTAGTTTGGGACTTACCTTGACCACAGAGGATGATTGACAACAAGGAAGAGGCTAGCCACAGTGTAACCTAACTTAACAACAAGCATGCGAAGAACTTGACGTCTCATGGAGGAGATAGACATGCATGGGGAAGTCGGGTGACACAAGGCAACCCACGGAAACAACCAAACAACGTAAAGTAACATAAAGGAATGTTAGGCAACATGCCATAGCTGGCGTAGATTTATAGGCGACACTCGTTGACATCCATCAAAAAATCATCAATGACCATTGGGGGCGGCCATTGAGACTTGTTGACATTGGAATACCATGGATGGCTATGGAGACTCATGAACACCTATAGGACAATCTTGAGTCACCATTAAGAGTAATTGACAAGTCCCATGAGTATGGTCGACATCAAATCATGAAATGTTAAAAACTGGTTGATAGATTTTCCAAATGATTGCAGGCAACAACACTACTCACAACGACAATGAGGATGTAGAAATGACGATGAATATGTAATATATATATATATATATATATATAAAAGAGAGAGAAGTTTGGTTTGGTCGAACAATAGTTCGATTTAATTGAACAAGATGTTTCACTCAAGCAAACATAATATTAAAAGAAAAGATAGAGAAGTTTTGTTTAATCGAATAGTTTTGATCAAAGAAAATTGTGTAATTAAAAAAAAAGGTTCAATTTAATCGAATAGTGGTTCAGTTTGATCGAATAAGAGTTGGATTAAACCAAACATAGTGTGAATTAAAAAAAAAGAGAGCCCCAATTGGGGAAAGAAATCGAGCATTGGATGTCCGATGTTAGAATAAGATATTCGATGGTTGGAAGGATGCAAGTGGGTCTAGAACAAACTCTCAATCTAAGCATTGAACTTTCGATAAAAGCACCAGATGTTCGGTGCTAGGTGACTAGATGCTATAGCGGTTGTTACCGCAATAGATGTCTAATGGAGCACATCGAACTTTTAATTCTCTAATGGAAGAGCATCAGAATTCCAGTGATCCAAGCATTGATTTAAGGGCAAATATTGTAATTTGGTATATATTAATAAAATAAAATAAAAATATATAATAAAAGAACCATGTAAGTGGTTGAAAGAGATGGTGATTTACTGCCTCTCCATTGTATATAAACATTTAAGGTGGTGAAATAAATTCATTGCCTCACATTTTTGAAGAGAAAATTTATTGTGAGAGAGAAAAGGAGAGAAAAAGGAAAAGAAAAGAAGAGTGAGAACATGAGAAGGAAAAAGAGGAAGAAGGAGAAGAAAATCTAAAGGAAAATTATTAAATAATTTTCTTAGTAAGTATCACAATTTATTAGTTCAAAATTTGCATTTTTGTTTATCATTGCATATTTACCATTAATTGAAACATGAGTTCCACTTATTGTAGTTGATGAAAGCATGTGTTATTAAAATTGTTTGAGAAGTGTTGTCTAGTGTCACGAAGCATTTATATGGTTATGGCATGTGATTATAATATTTGTATAATTAGATAATTACAGTACAATTAGAGAATTTGCTTACAAAGGTGAATCCATGGTATTATGAGTATAATCAAGATTGAGGTAGTTGACTAAAGAGGTAGTCATAGAATTATATCTGGCCCTAAGATTGTGGTTGAGTTTCCTTTTTGATGATTAGGCAGATTAGGTAATCTTCAAGGAGGAAGATTATGGGCTAAGTTGTCTTATGAGAATTGGATGACTAGGTAGTATTGGGTATGGAACAATCAACTTTGTTGAGCTAGTGCTGCCAAGATCTATAGCCTTAGCTAAAAATTAGAATTATCAATGCAAATAGTGTAGTAGATTTTAAGGTATAACTTCTTGTTAATGTTGCACGAAAATTATGGTTTTTGGCATTTATGCAAGTCATGTATACCTTTTGTTGAGTATTTTGAATTGATAATTGAATACTTATTGAGTAGTAACTTATAAAAAACTTTTGATATTTTTTCTAGATTTTGAAGCTTAGTTAGAAGGCCTATAGGGAGGAGGGACTAGAAAAGAAATCTATCGAGGTGGAGCTTATGATCTATGGTACTTTTCTATTTTGGTCGTACGATGTAAAAAGTCAAAAATTTGGGATGTATGACAATTTAGTAGTTTGAAATAAATTTGATTTGTTATGAAAAGTCAAATATATGGTACAATAGAATTGTGTCACACCTCTTTACAGGTACCTTAGTCTTGTAATATTAGAGGAAAATTTTCACATACCCTTTTACAAATATGAATTTCCTTTCTAATATTGCAGTGATTGTTATTATCCAAATTTTCAGGGCATGACAGGATATTTTTGAATGGTCAAAATAAATGATTGACAAATGATGATAATGATGCAGATGCTAGCGACATAGATGTCAGCAATGAACGACGCAATTGACAATTGAGTAACGTGGCTTTCTAATGTTGGCCATGAGTAGCTAGAAGCTTCCCTTTGAGTTTTGTCAACCCATTGGCCTAGGAGTGGTGGACTTTGCGGAAGACCATACTAGTTGAGAAGTTAAATATATGGGCAACATGTCCACATCCATTGAAGGTGAAGCTAATGAGGCAACATCAAGATCATTTGTTGGTAATAGAAACTATCAACCAACCACTAGCAACATGGCAAATTTGAACCACTCCATTACTAATGAGCCTATGAGGCATTTAACATTCATAACATATGAGCCTATGTTGAGTAATGTTAGGAAACAAGTTGCACTACTATTCTAAGAGATTATTAAAGCATGAGGGCTGGATTTGTGGCATCTCATGCTCTTTAAATAGAGGTAGCAACGAATGTGGTGTCAACAACTCATGTGTCATCATATAACCATTGTACCTTTCATTATTTCTCATCATTAAAATTTGAGTTGTCGTCAAACTCTACTTTTCTCAGTTCCCTTCTTGTTCTTGGTGAAGGAAGCGAGTTTCGAGCAAGGCAACCATGTTGGTCCACTCATTGCTTTCATTCTTCCATCATTAGTCCCATTGTCTCCATTGACTCCAATAAACATCTATCCATTAGAAACCCCTCTTGGGTTGTATTAACTTTGAAGATAAATGATATTATACTGTGATGCTATACTCAAGTCCATTACTTTTTTCATTGTGGTTCATGTAGGACAAGAACACATTTGTAGCATTGTGTACAATATGTTGGGATCATATTTAATGTCCTTTCATGCCTATAGTTGGGGCACACTTCCTAGGTCAGTGATGGTGTGAATGTGTGTAAGACAAGTTTTTTGTGAGATGATCCATTGTTAAGGCCATGCTTTCTTCATCGTGTTAGAGCCAACAGAGATGTATCATGAAATAGAGCAAGAGGAAGAGCAAGGACAGAAGAATGCAAGGACCAATGGTGAAATCTTTCCTTATCCAGCCTCTTCAAATATGGGATGCTATGTATCTACGAAGTTAAATAAATTAAAATTTCTATTATGAGAAGCCCAAATCATAGCTTAGAAAACCCTACCAATATTTCTTAGAAAAAATTAGATAATTTACTTAGGGCATGGTTACAAGGGTGTATTAGTGAGGAGATGCTTAGTAATGTTGTGTAGCTTAGAAGCACTACTCAAGTTTGGAAAAGTCTTTAGAACTCCTTTTCCTAGTTGAATGCTAAAAAGGAGTTTTTCCTTTTCACAGATTTGAAAAATGTGAAATAAAGGAATTTTGCTTATTTAAATGACTATGTGTAGGAGTTCAAAAACATTTGTGATGAACATCTCATTATAAATAAGCTTGTGGAAGACCAAGATAAAGTTTTTCAACTTCTAAATGGACTAGGAAAGGGTCATGAAAGCTTGGTGACAACTACAACTAGGCCACCTATACCTTCATTTGACTTTGTGGTAGAAATGATATGAAGTTATGAAATTAGAAACAAGCTCATGAACAAATTAAGGAAAAGATAAGGAAAATGAATAGAGCAACAAGAACATTGAAAACTCCAAAAAGTCAAAGCTACAACTTGAAGGGAAGAGGGTTGCTGATTGTTGCATAAAATGTAAATTGTTGAGTATTATATTTTGATGATGTGTGCAAAACATAAATAATCATATTTAATCAATTAATTTTGTTGTTTGTGAAAGTAAATTAAGAACATCGATTAATATAGAAAAGTTTAATGTTATATACTTGTCTATAATAGATATGGAATTATACTAAGTTACATAACTAATCGTTAAGTAATGCTAAATTTTTATATAACTAAACGTTAAGTTAATGTGTGTTTTTATTGTAAAGCATGATATATTTTTTATTTGCATATTTATGTATCATGTACAATGCATGTTAAGCAACTTGTTGAGTTAGTGTTCTTTTTATAAAAAAGTCAAGTGAGAACTTGTTGAGTTATATGCTTAAAGGTTAAATAAGGTCATGTGAGAACTCGTTGAATTAGCGAATAAAATGTTAAGTTTTATGAATGAATTCGTTAAGTTAGCATTATGCACGTGTTGAATTTAAAGTTTATGAATGTTATACTGTATCACATGAGTTGCATATGTTTAACTCATTAAGTTAACATAATTACATGTATTCAGTTGGTAAATTGAATATTAAGGCAACATATTAGGTTCGTGTTATAAACTTATACAATTATAATTTTTTCTTGTGATAAAATTATTTATTAATTAAACATTCAATGTACGTCTGTTGGTAAACCTAATAATTAACAAACTTACTCTATTAATTATCACCTTACCCAATGAAGCATGTCACGTGTATGTCATATGCTGAACTCATTGAGTTAGATGCGTTGAGTTATAAGTCTATTTTGTGTTACGTATTTAGTTAATATTAACACAACATCTTGTTGTTACATTTGATAAAAAATTTTGGATGAGAAAGTTTATTTTGTAGAAATTTTTTTAAAAGATCTAGGATTGATAATTCAAGAAAATTCAAGAGGAAAACATAGATCAGAATGTGTGTATTTTGAAATTTGAATTTGAAAGCAAAATAGAAGACGTGAAGAGTGGAGATTGATCATGGATGAATGTGGAGGATATGCATGAAATGGAAACTAATTATAAAAGGTATAGAATTCTCATTGACCAAAGCATCCCTACATACTTAAAGAAACATACTTATAGGGATGCACCTCTCAAGAGAAAAACTCTTAAAAGAAAGGAAATTTAGCAACTTTAGTGAAGAGCAACATTTCATTTATCATTGAAGATTTGTAGAAGAAGAAGAAGAAGAAGGAAAAGAAGAAAAGGAAGATATCAAACAGGGAGAAATGTTTTTAATTCTATAATTTAGTTTTCTTTATTTATAATTATGAAATTGATTACATAAAGCATTGTATCGTTATATCAATGCATCTAAAATTTTTGAGGAAAGTTGAAGTGTAAATTGTAATTGAAATCTTAAATATAAAGTATTAAGTAAAATAATATTTCAAATTATTTTAAAATTGAAGTTTCGATTATAATTGAAATTATTGAAAAACACAATTCACCCTCCTCTTTTGTAACCTTTGATTCTACAATTGGTATTAGAGTTGGTTCTAACTTCATTGATTTTAACTACAAAGAGATATCATGACATTTTAAAATTGAAGTTTCGATTATAATTGAAATTATTGAAAAACACAATTCAACCTCCTCTTTTGTAACCTTTGATTCTACAATTGGTATTAGAGTTGGTTCTAACTTCATTTATTTTAACTACAAAGAGATATCATGACTTAGTTTTAACTTCTTTGATTTTAAGCACAAATTAATATTAGAGCATAGGTTTAACTTTATTGATTTTAGGCTTAATTGATATCATGAGTTTAATTGTTTAAAATTTTATAGGTTGAAAAATCTAAGGTTAGATAGCTATTGGAAATGGTAATTTTTTTTTATATGAAAGCTAGAATCTTAACCATCCTCTTTTATTTGATGGAATACATTTTGAATATTAGAAATATAGGATGTCAGTATTTCTTTAAAGTGTAAATCACAAGTTATGGTTCATGATTTCTAAATCATATACTCCATTAACTACTTCTTATAATACTTGGACAATTATTGAAAAAGAAAATAAAACTCTAAATGCAAAAGACTTAAATATCTTATTTTGTGTATTGAGTTATGATCAGTTTAGTAAAGTATCTGCATATAAATATGTTTATGAGGTGTGACATGCATTAGAAGTTTCATATGAAGGCGTTTCTTAAGTTAAAGAGACTAAGATTAATATGTTAATTCACAAGTATGAACTCTTTAAGATGCATGATAATGAAAATATTTCTAAGATGTTTTCTAGATTCCTAGATATAATAAATTCTTTAAAATTCCTACGAATGAATTTTGAACAGAAGGATTTGGAGAGAAAAATTCTTAAATCCTTAAGTTCTAAATGATCTCAGAAAGTGACTTCAATTGAAGAAATTTAATTACAAGACTTAAATATTTATATTGTTAATGAACTTATAGGAAATTTAATTACTTATGAAGTTTAATTAAATGATTCCATGGGTCACAACAAATTAAAATTAAAGAAAGAAATTACCTTCAAAATTAATTCAGATTTTGATATTTTAATTGATTCTAATGAGGACTTGATTTTGTTAAGTAGAAAATTCAAAAAAGCATGGAAAGCTAGGAGATAGCAAAAGAATAGAAAGGACAAGCCCTCATCAAAATCTTTAAATGAAAAGGATTCTTCATCTAGAAAATATGTTTGTTATAATTGTAAGAAACTTGGACATCTTTCTCTAGATTGTCTTGTAAGGAAAAAAGAAAAACAAAGTAGGATAAATAAGAAGGCTCAAAAAACTCAGAAAAATTTTACAAGAAAAAAGCTTTGAAAGTCACTTGAGATGGTATGTTAGAAGAGTTTGAATCTAAGGAATCATCATCAAAATCTTTACATTCAGAAGAAGAACAAAAGTCAGAAGATGTTGCCAACGTGTGCTTCATGGTAAATGAGTTTGAGGTAATTTCTGATCCTGAAAATCATTCAAAATTTGACTTTGATGAATTATTATGCGCTTACAATGCATTATTGCATAAACTTAAAGCTTGTAAACTAGAAAATGAGAATATCAGAAATTCCTTGTCCACTATGGAAGAAGAAAATTGTTTTCTGTCTACAACTTTAAAAAAGTTTAAATGTGATAATGAAAAGCATGTTGTAGATTTGTATAGGTTGAAAATTAATGAATCTATTTTGCATGAACAAATACAGAATATAAATGTTGAGAAATCAAAAATAGAATTAGAAAATGAAAAGTTGAGAATTAATATAAATGATCTTAAGTTAGAAATTGACAAACTAAAACTAAGAGAGTAAGAGTTAAATTCCACAATTGATAAATGGAATTCAAGTCAAACTAAGTTAGACAAACTAACTAGTACTCTAGGGGTGTCATATAAATTTGGCTTAAGATTTGATTATCTTGAAAATTCTGAATTTCAAGCCAACAAAGGATTTATTAGTTGTAGTTCAAGCAAATCAAAGGCTAAAATTCCTTTTATTATGAAACAAGGTGATAAATATGTAGAAGTAGGA
Organism: Cymodocea nodosa; assembly: GCA_036874045.1. NCBI lineage: Eukaryota > Viridiplantae > Streptophyta > Magnoliopsida > Alismatales > Cymodoceaceae > Cymodocea > Cymodocea nodosa. The sequence continues at coordinate 17,383,416 of CM072339.1, read as the reverse complement.
ACTTCAAGGGATGAATCATGTAGTAATGATATAAATCAATGTGATTTGTCTAATTGTACTTCTGACATAACTTTTAATGTTTCTAAAAATCTTGTTTTATGTTTTGGAAATTCTATTACTAATGTTTCTAAAATTTCAAATTCTTATAGTAATCAGGGAATTCAGAAACTTGTGCATGAAATTCAAAATAAGGGTATTAGACCCAATACTATTTCTACATGTTATTTATCTGAAAATTCTTGTGTAGAAAAGGATTCTGTATGTACTCAAAATTTGAATATGAGTATAAAATCTTGGTATGATCTTACTGAAATGTTTGAACATGACCAAAATAAATTCACATCTAATGAAAATCGATTTGGTCTTGGTTATATTACATTTAAAAATAAAAAGAATGTTAGTAAAAGCGACAATTCTAAAAGTAAGTATGGAGCTAATAATAAATCAATAGTACTTACACATAATAAGATTATAAATGACAATGTTAGACTATTCTTGAACAAAAAGAAGAAAAATGCTTTTAATGAACTTAGTCCTCAAAAACATTAGGTACCAAGAAATAGTTTTTCTTAATTTATTTTGTAGGGAAAAACAACATTGAAATGGATATTGGATAGTGGAGCATCAAGTCATATTATTAATGGATATTGGACAGAAAAGTTTACTAGAAAATTTAACAAATGCCAATAAAGGAAGTGTAATATTTGGAAATAAAAGCAAAGACAAAATCATAGGTATGGGCAATATTCAATTAACTTCTACTTGTGTTATTTCAAATGTACTGTATGTAGAAAACCTAGGATTTAATTTGCTAAGTGTTATACAACTAATTGATAATAGATATTATGTGTCATTCGAAGATAAGGTATGAAAAATTATTGATAAAATTACAAATGAAATTAAGTTTATTGCTAAAAGAAAAGGTTCTGTATGTATTTTATCTTTACTTTCTAGTGTAGTTGATTTAAATTCATGTTTGCTAGCTAAAATTAGTGATGCATATCTTTAGTATAAAAGAATCGGACATATAAATATGAAATTGTTGCATAAATTATCAAGTAAAAATTTGGTGTGAGGTTTACCAAAGATTAAATACTTAAAGGATTTCATGTGTGATACATGTGAGTTAAGTAAACTTCATAAAAACTCTTTTAATTCTAAAAATGATATATCAAGTAAGGGAGTCTTAGAATTTATACATATGGATTTATTTGGACTAACAAGAACTATGTAGGAAAGGTTTATACTTAAGAGGGGGGGTGAATTAAGTATGTCATAAATTTTCTTATTTTTCAGTTTCCTTTTTAAATCTAGGTAATGCGGAAATGAAATAGAGATAAAATTATACAGACAATTTATAATGATTCCCCTCAACTAGGGTACATCCACTCCTTGAGTCTCTACTCAAGAATTCACTAATCCTAGGAGTTTTTGGTTCACTTGATCAGTTTGTGAAAACTTCCTTGATTTGTGTTTATGCTTATATTAATAAATTCTTTTAGAAGTCAGCAAATAACTCTTCACACAAATTAGATATTAAGTCCAATTTGTATTTTAACTGCAAGTGCACAGTGTATATTGTATTTGTGTGCAAGTATAGGTCGATCCCATAGAAATTGAGTTAAGCTTGTGTACTATTTCAATTTTTATATTGGAGTCTATATGTGTTCAGTTAAGCACTCCGTTAAGTTATAGTTAACTCAACGGACTTAGTTCATAGAGTTATGGTTAACTCAATGGACTAACCTCGTGGACTTAAGTTAACTCCATGAGTCTACCTTTCTAGTTAAATACTACTATTTACAAAGGAATTCGGCCAACTATTAGGCGGTTCCATAGAATGTAAATAACATCAATTAAGCTCTTTAATATTAGTTAATATGAGATTTGTCATTAAGCAACACTGACATTTAGATATTTCAAACAGTAACCATTAAAATCTTTAAGTATCTGGACGAATCAATTTTAGTAAATAATAAAACTATTTTCTATTTTCTTAATCAAACAAACAAAAAAATTCATAATACTGACAATGATAACATTAATCTGATATAAAACAAACAATACAACACTTTAATACTAAATGTAAACATAGATAATTTGTTATTTTTGGTATTTTTGTTTTGATATGTTTCTAAAAATGAGCGAAAGGTGAAATGTAAAAATCTCTATCAACAGTAAAAACTTCCGTCACTACATGCAACGTGATTACACCATTGAAAGCTTAATCACTTACAATCTTACCTCCTCTCCCTATAGAATCACGAATCAAGAATTGTAAGATGATCTCCTCTTTAGCATACTGGCATCAACTCGAAACCAAGGCTAGAAGCTTTACGATCTCCTGAGATATGAGTCAGTGCTTGGTGAAAATGGCTTCCCTTCCCGTGACGCGATCACTCATCATAGTGGTTGTTAATCATTGTGTTTGGCTTAGAATCGACCCAACCTCCGGAAAGTATCCTCATAGACCTCCGATGGTTGGTGATTTTGGTGGTGTGGTTGGTGGAGCTTTAGGGAACTTCCGACGCTTCCTACAGTTAGCGTAGTTCTCCACCACTTACAGCACACTTTTTCTTCGTCTTTTATATTTCTTTCAGTAATAACTATTTCTACTTAAATGATCAATTGGATTTCCTTCATTCATATCAACAATGTTGATTTCTTCTTCATTCTATGAGTGAATTCCTGCGTGATACGTGCAATCATGGTTTTCCTTCAAATTTCCTATTTTTGCAACTGCTATAGTGGCATATTAGAGAATAACTGGTCCTTGGAGTTAGTGTAACTCAATGAACTTATTTCATTGATTTAACTATAAAACAAGTGCAATAAAGAAATAACTTAATGAGTTCAAATGTTTTGGATAGTTATAACTATAAGTATCTGAAACTTATATGCATTTCGGATAGCTAACACCTAACCTTTCGAAAGATAACTTAAGTCAATTTTCCAAAACGCGACTCGTGTCCTTAGGCAATTTTATGATAAAAAGATATTTTGGATACTTGCAAACCTAACTATTCGATACTCAGATGCATTTCGGATAGTTACGAGATAACTTACCAAAAATCCACTTAAGTTGTATATTAAGGTTACAACATGTGTACTCTAAGAAATAAAAATAAAATATTCTTCTAGCATTTAAAATATAACTGTCTAGTACATGAAATGTAACTCTTTGAAATAACAGAAAATTTGGATACTTAAGAATTAAAAAGCCTTTAATTCACCGATAGTTCAGAAATATACTTAATTAACATTAATTTCTTGAAATTATGCAGATTCTTTCATTAAAGCATATAACAGTGCAATTATAACATAATAACTTAATTCTCATATGATAAGCTAAATATTATGCAATTAACCATCATTTAACCCTTAATATTATTCACTTTTTCATTCTAAACACTTCCCCTATACTTAAATTTTGCTAGTCCCTTAGCAAACTATTAAGACCTACTAGTTGGTCTTTCTAAAGTGCTAGAATTAATTCTTCATTTTTTCTTCAAAATACATAAATTAGATTACTACAAAGATATTCTGTATTTTTTAGTAATCTATTTAACATTGTTTTCTCCTCTTCAACCTGCAAATATATTTAAACATATGTAAATTACTTACAAAATATATTAGCATCACATATGTGGTAATTATATTATCAATTTTTTTCTTTTCAAACATTTGTTATCTTGAATTTTCCAATATGATTTCCAGAATAAATTTCAACTACATACGAATCAAAACACAATTCAACTCCATATGATTAAAACAAGAAGAATAATGAATTGTATCTTAAATAAACAACTTCAAAAGTCTAATCTAGATTCATACTTTAGTAATCTTAGATAACAGAAAATATACTCGATTCAAAAGATTTCTGTATTTTACAAAACACTTTTATCTTTTTAGAACAATATATGCATATTTGTACTTTAAAAGTTAATTTGAAAAGCTTAAATCATACAAGAGCTTTTTAGTATACCTATGTATCGAGCTTTCAGTCAACAATCCCAAATCTGATCAAGATCTTAGGTTGCTAGATTTAAAGAGTCCTTTTTAGGTCAACAATCCTTACATACCTATTTACTCAAGTACAAAAGGCTCATGATCAAACAAGTCAATAAACTCTCAAAGTTTTTCTCTTTTTTTTTCTTTTTCCTTTTCAACACAATATATATACGTATTCCATTAATACAGATGCAATAAAACACAAATCTCATATAATCCTACTTCTATAATTTACTAAAAACATGAATCCATATCAATAAGCTCATATTTTTTCTATAGTTTAATAAGATTTATACGTAAATCATTCTACAAGTTTAATCAATTAAATTAAATGTATCCTTGATCATATGTATTCTATTTAATCCAAAAATCAATATTTCAGCTCTTTCGAATTTCAGATAATTTATTGAGTTTCAGTTAAGCATTCTGATTTCTTTTTAAAATCGTGAAGCTATTAAACTCATAAAATTCAGTAAAAACATAAGATACTATATCCAGATTTGTATTAATAGTAAAATTTTGTAGCATCTTATATAAGATTCTAAATATAACATTCAAGTAGTTACAATGTTAAAAATTTGATAGTCTCAATTAATTATCGGATAGTTATAGGAAATTTTGATTAGTTATAGCAAATTTATAATAAAAATTTTCAATTTCCATATAAATTTGCAACACAATTCTAATTCCTCTAATTAACAAAATTACTTGGCTTTTAATCTAATTACCTCCCCCCCCCATACCTACATTTTACATTGTCCTCAATGTAAAAGATTTTACAATAAATATAGTAAATGTTAGCAAACATGAATATTGTTTCGTTGACTTAGCACCTAACTCAACAAACTTAATTCATTGAGTTAATGAATAACTCCACGAACTGAGTTTGAATGTAAATTTAGGATAAGTAATCAATTACATACATTGTTCGTTTGTATCTCCTTCAATATCTTCCGACTTTTGATTCTGAAAAACTTTTCATTCACACATAAAAGTAGAATATGTAACAAAATAATATTTAACAACAAAACATAAATTGTTAAATCAGTGTCTTGTGTGGAACCTAGGCTCCTATGCCTTTGGTGGCTCACAAGCAAGCTAGTTAGTTTCCTAGAACAGATACTAATAAACTGGATTGATATTTTGTTTTTTTTTTCTTTTCTTTTTATAAAATAAAAATTTTCTTTCTTTTCTAAAATAAATGCAGAGTACACAGAACATTAAAAGTAAAAAATCATAGTTTAAGAACATGATTGAAAAGTAGTTACAAATGGAATAAACGTGTCAGTCCAAGTAAACTTTCTAGGCATAATTCTTCTTGCTATTAATTCTATTTTAATGTAGTCTACTTTCCTTTTTAACTTGTAAACTTGTAGTATGTTATCCATACTAAATATAAGCGTATTATTATTAATAAATTGAAATGTAGAAAGGGATCCTCTTCTGTTCCAAGATAATGTAGTTGTTTCTATTTCTACATATATTTCAATATATTCCTCTTCCCACTTCCATTCATTCAAGTCTTTCATAATCCATATTTGAAATTTCATCAATTCATCCCACCATGTTATCAGACATAAAGTAGGATCATCATATTCATTATACCACATTCCTAATTGAATTTTATCATATTCTATAGATGGTGGTTTAGTTATATCACTAGGTATAGGCAATATTTCTACAAAGTCACCATCATAACTATCTATGCTTACTATGTATAAATCAGATCTAAATGCAACTGATATATTTGTGACTAGATATATATATCCATCAAGTATAACATGTTTATTGTTAATTAATGTTTTCTGTCCTAGATATATCATAGTATTTTTAGTCCAAGATCTATTTAGAAAATTATATACACTTAAACATAAATCTTCATCCCAATTTCCAGTTGGTCTCCAGTAATATAATTTTTCAAAAATGGTCGAATTTTTATCAAAAAATGTTAAAGCTGACCCACAATTTTCAATTGGTACTTCAAATTTATTAGGCCTTCCTATATTCCATTCTTCTCTAGTAATAGGATTTCTAATCAAAATATTAGGTAATAGAATTGCATACCTTGGTTTGGTTCTGTAAATAATTAATCCTTCATCTATCCTCATAATATGATCTATTCCTTCTAATGTATTGGGTGGAATTCCAGTAGTTTCTTCCATATTCAGATATTCATAGCTGATTGAACTACGATTAAATGACTTTCATAAAAATCCATCTCTAATCTTAGTCATCTTTGTAGCTTGTAGTCCATGAAAATATTTTTCTTTGACACATTCTTTAATTTCTTTTTGCACACAACATAATCTGCATAGATCTTTAGCAGATAAGTTACTCAGTACTTTCCTTAGTGCATCCAGTGGTAATTTCATCAATTCCATCTATTGTGATTCTGTATAACATAAACAAAATTTAGCATAGATAAAATTAACATAACTACTTACATATCCTCGTGGAGTTACGTCATAACTCAACGGACTAAGTTCGCTGAGTTAAGTAATAACTCTATGATATACTAACTATAATTAAACTTACACATTTTTTTCTTTTTATATTTTTCTACTTACTATATTATACATAGTTACTTCAGCCATATTGCTTCATTTAATTTCCCTCCCATAGGAGGTATCAATTTCATTAATAGTTCTATTGATAGGGTTAGGTACTACTTGCATTGGCAGTCCTCGATAGGTCAAACTTCTATTGATTCCTTCTGTCTAGGGGGTATATTTCTATTCATATTTTGATTTTGAATGACAGCATTTCCAAATACATGATCTAGACGATTGTTTAATTGTTGAATTATCTTTTCTAACTTCTATATTCTAAATCCTTGTTCAATTAATGCTTCATAACTTATATTTTTGTCATTTAAATTTTCTCCTCCCTGGAAATTATGATTTCTCCAAGATAGGTTCGGGTGATTTCTCCAATTAGGGTTATAAGAATTTCGAAAGTTATCTTTCTAGTTTCTAGCATAAATAATATCTAAGTTATTAATATTTGCATTCTTTTCTACTAGTTTTTGATTTAATGATAACTCTTCTATTTTCTTTGTTAACTCAATTAATTTAACTTCAAACATAGTGCTTGAATCTATTTCATGCATTCCCCTTGACAATATTCTTTTATCTGTAATAGCTTCAACTGAGTTTTCCCATTGTGCAGTTTTTTTTGCAAAGTTTTTTAAGTATGCTCGTACTTCTTCACTACATAGTTTTAAAAATCCATTATGAGAAGTAGATTCTAATAAAGATTTAGTTGAAACATCTATGCCTTCATAAATTATACCTATTAATTGTGCTTTACTCATTGCATGATGTGGACATTGAGTTAGTAAATCTTTAAATCATTCAAAATATTTCCAAAATGATTCTCCTTGTCTTTGGCTACGCATTAATATTCCCTTTTTCTTTTTAATCGTTTGATGTGTCGGATAATATTTTTCTAAAAAAATAGAGCAAAATTTAGTCCATGTAGAAATTGAATTAGGCGATAGAGTATATAACTATCTCTTAGCTGTGTCTTTTAAAGCAAAAGAGATATATCTAAGTTTAATAGCATCGATACTCATGTTTGGCATTTTCATCATTTGACAAACTTCGTTAAATTCTCTAAGGAAATAATAGGCATCTTCTCTTTCTAATCCATGAAAGTGTGGTAATTGACTAATATAATTAGATTTCAGTTCAGACCTATCTCCCTCAAAGTTTGGTAATCAAATACATGAAGATTCATCAACTAGTTCAGGATATAGAATTTCCCCTAATGATTTTTCTACTAGAACATGTTAGAACCCGAGTATTTTGATAATGCAAAAACTATGTGAGGAAACATATTGTATTTCATAGATAAGTCAGTGCAGCATTAGATCAGAAGGCAGATAGAACAAAAAACCAAGCAGACGAACAGATGGAGAAAGTTCTAGAAGATACTGCTTTAAAGCTACAGGAAAATCGGACAGTTACAGGTCCAAAGAGTAAAACAGCAGCAAGTCCATCGGATAGTTAGAAGGATAACTATCTGATTTTACAAAGCCTTCTGAGAGTTATTTAATCAGATAGTTAAGTTGGTTGAATGATCGGAGAGTTATGGAGTTAACTATCCGAAAGAAAAAGGAAAATCGGAAAGTTAGAAATGCTAACTATCTGAAACTTAAGTCATTTAATTAACCACGTGCAGAAATACAAAACAGAGTCTTAAAGGACTTTTCGAAGAGTTAGATAACTATTTGAGTTTTTTAGAAAGTTACAGGTATAACTTTTTGGAAATTAAGTCATCTTATTATGCATGTGCAAAATGGAGAAGTCAGTAGCTGAAAGCTTAAAAGGAAAAATCGGAGAGTTAGATAACTATCCGAAATTTCAAAGAAAGTTTTGGTAAATTACAGTTTAACTATCCGAAACTTAAGTTATTGAAATTGCCACGTGCAGAATTCCAGAAAGAAGATCAGTTAAGTTTTCGGAGAGTTAGAAAGATAACTATCTGAAATCTCAAGAGAATTTTGGTGAGTTATGGTTCAACTATCCAAAACTTAAGATAGTGAATTTCCCACGTGCAGAATTCCAAACAGATGTTCAAATGGGTTTTCAGAGAGTTAGAAAGATAACTATCCGAAATCTTAAGAGAATTTCGGTGAGTTATGGCTTAACTATTCGAAACTTAAGTTATGATTTTATGCACGTGTAGTTTTGAAGAGACTTAAATGAAAGTTTAGAAAGTTACAGTAGTTAACTATCCAAAAGTCAAGAGCACTTTTCGGTAAGTTAAAAATAAGACTTCGAACTCTTGACTTTACACATGAGCAACTTAAAATCCTCATGTGACTCAGAGAACAGAATATGAGTGATGAATCGGCAAGTTATGGATGCTTTTCGGTAAGTTAGTTTTATAACCATCTAGAAGCCTGAGATTTTCGGAAGGTTACTTACTGAACTTCAGACAGAATGGTAACTTACCATATTTAAGTCTGATTATTTACCAAGTACAGCAGAATACATCCATTGTAAGAAAAATATGATCGTTATACCTTTGATATAAATATAAGGAGTTTAAGAGAGGAAAACATGGAGATAACATATATACCACATACAGTGAGCTACACTCCAATTCCAATTACCCTCAAGTCTACAAATAGTGAAGCAAATTCTAAAGATATACTGCAGAAAAAGCTCTGTGCGCCAAAACTCTGATTGAAAGATTCAAACTGTTGGTTCGTGGCTTCTACCTAAAAGCTACATTCAGTTGTTGGTTTGAGTTTTGACCTGAAAACTCTAGAGGTTGGTTTATTGAAGTTTATACCTGAAAACTTCTGTATTGTTGGTTCTTGCTTTGACCTGAAAGCAAGTGTGTAAGTGTTGAAACACTTAGTGAAGCCCAAGTGAATATTGGGGGTGGACTAGCCAAGTTGGTGAACCACTTAAAACTTGTTGTGTGTTATCTTTCTTTACTGCTTTGCATTCGTTTAATATCATCTCATTTCATTACTGTTTGAATCACTTGATTCAACATTCAAAAGAATATAAAAATTTACACACATTCACCATTCACCCCCCCTCTAGTGAGTCTACCGATCCTAACAATTGGTATCAGAGCGAGGTTAATCCTTCATAAGATTTAACCATCTGGATTTATGGCTCAATTTGCTGAGGGACAAAATATCCACAGACCTCCTCTATTCAATGGTTCCAATTATAACTATTGGAAGAATAGAATGGAGTGTTTCCTTAGGAGTTCTGATGTTAAACTCTAGAAGATTGTTGTTCTTGGAACTACACTTCCAACCAGTGATGTTATGGACTGGTCTGAGGAGGATGAGAAAATCATCTAGTTGGATGCTAGAGGGTTGAATGCCATTTATTGTGCACTAACTACTGATCAATATAATAAAGTATCTGCATGTAAGTCTGCTCATGAGGCTTGGAAAATCCTTTAAATTACTCATGAAGGTACAAGCCAAGTTAAGGATACAAAAATCAGTATTCTTTTAAGAAAACTAGAACTGTTTAAAATGAATGATAATGAAAACATAACTGAAATGTTTTCTAGATTTACTGAAATCATTAACAATCTGAAAGGCTTGGGAAAAGAGTTCTCTTCACGTGAACAGGTATAGAAGATCCTAAGGAGCTTAACTATTGAGTGGAAATAGAAGTCCACATTTATTCAAGATTCCAAGGATCTTAACAATTACATAGTTGAAGAATTATTGGGCAATCTTCTAGCCCACGAAGTTCAGATGAAGGACTGGAAAGAGCAAGAAGGAGCTGTTGAAAAGAAAGCTGAAAAGAAAAAGGAAATAACATTTCCATCTATAGAAGAAGTTCCAAGCTCAGATGATGATGAGATCATGTTGTTGGCAAGAAACTTCAGAAAGTTCATGAAGAAAAAAAAAAAGCCCAACTACTCTAAAAGAACTGTTCCTACATGTTTCAAATGTAAAAGGCAAGGGCACATACAGACCTTCTATCCATTTCAAACAGAAGAGGATCAAGGAGATAAGAAGAAAAGATTGAAGGACAAAAAGAAGATGGCTCTCAAAGCTACGTGGGATGACAGTAGCACTTCAAGCTATTCATTAGATTCTGAAGATGAAGCTGTAGCCAATGTGTGTTTTGCAGCACAAGAGGTATGCTCTTCTTCCTCTAGTTCAGAAAATGAGTGTTTAGAATGAAAAAGTGCATATTATTAATGGTTAAATGATGGTTAATTGCATAATATTTAGCTTATCATATAAGAATTAAGCCATTATGTTATAATTGCACTGTTATATGCTTTAATTGAAGAATCTGCTTAATTTGGGGGAATTAATGTTAATTTAGTACATTTCTGAACTGTCGGTAAGTTGCAGGCTGTGAAATTCTTAAGTATCCAAATTTTCTAATATTTCGGACAATTATGTTTAACATACCGAACATATTCGGACAGTTATGTTTAACAGACCAAACATGTATCAGATAGTTATGTTTAAATTGCCGAACAGTTATGTTTTGAGAAAATATTTTATTATTTTTTGAAGTACACGTGTCGAAACCATAATGAATGACTTAAGTGAACTTTCAGTGAGTTATCTATAACTATCCGAAATTGCAGCTGGGCATAGGATAGTTATCCCTGTAACTCTCCGAAATCTCTTTTTATTTATAAAATAGCTGAGGACACGTGTCATGTTCTAGGAAATTGACTTAAGTGAATTTTCGATGAGTTATCTCTAACTATCCGAAATGCATCTGAGCATCGGATAGTTAGACCTGTAACTCTCCAAAATGTTATTTTATGATTAAACTGTTGTTGACACGTGTCGAGATCTGGTAGATGCCTGTATGTTGGCTTCGGGTTGATGCTTGTATGTTGAAGAGGAGATCATCTTGCAATTCTGGACTCGCGATTCTATAGGGAGAGGAGACAGGATTGTAAGTGGTTTAATTTTCAGTGGTGTAATCGTGTAACAAGTAGTGTCAGAAGTATTTACTATCAAGTGAGATTACTTTACATTTCACCTTTCACCCATTTCCATGTTCATATTAAAACGAAAATACCAAAAACAATTTATCTATGTTTGTATGTTGTATTTGAGTGTTGTATTGTTTGTGTTGTATCGTGATTAATGTTATCTTTGTCAGTGTTGTGATTGTTTTATGTTTATTTTAGTTTTACAGTTTATTGAAATTGGTTCGTTCAAAAGACTTAAAGATTTTAATGGTTACTATTTGAATTATCTGAATGTTAGTATTGCTTAATGATAAATCTAATGTTAACTAATATTAAAGAGCTTAATTGATGTTATTTACAATCTGTGGAATCGCCCAATGGTTGTCCGAATTCCTCTGTAAATAGCAGTATTAAAAAGAAAAGTCAGGCTCGTGGAGTTAACTTAAGTCCACGAGGTTAGTCCGTTGAGTTATCCATAACTCAACGAACTTAGTTCGTTGAGTTAATTGTAAGTCAACGAAGAGCTTATTGAATATATAAGTTTGATTGTTAACAAACGAACAGTTTTCAAGTTCTTCAGCAATTCCCTATGGGATCGACCTGTACTTGCACACTAATACAATAGACACTGTGCACTTGCAGTTAAAGTACAAATTAGAATTAATATCTAAATTGTATTAAATGTTGTTTGTTTACTTCTGAAAGAGAGAATATGCATAAAGATAAATTAACTTAGTAAAAACAGAAGTAACAAATCCAAGTTTTTCTAGTGTAGTGCTAGGAAAACGCAAACAATGAGCATGATGATTTAGACATAAACAGTCTTCTGTCTACTATAGATAATTTATATGTGAAGTGTAGAGAATTTAAGAAAGAAATTAAAAGGTTAAATCATTGCTTAGAAAATTCATTTGCTGAATTAGAATCAACTATAGTTGAAAATAGAAATCTAAAATCAAATTTAGATAAGTATAGTTGTGTTAACTGTGAATTAAAAGAAGAAAATAAAAATCTATTAACCACTATATCAGATTTGAAAGATACCATATGTAAATTCACTCAAGGTCAAAAAGGATTAAATAAAATAATAGAATCTCAACGATCTAATGGGAATAAATATGGCTTAGGGTATGCTACACCACAGGAAATATCTTATTGTGGTGGTGTGATTAGATCTTATAGAGATGGCACTACTGTGTTTGCCATCAAACGAAGATCAGGTCATATGTGGCTGCCAAGAGGCAATAAATTTAATGTTTTAAGGACTAACTCTATTGGACCCAAGAAGATTTGGGTACCAAAAGCTTTAATTTCAGTATGATTTGCAGGGTGACAAGGAGTTTCAAGCACGTTCAACTAAATGGATCGTGGACAGTGGATGCTCAAAGCACATGACAGGTAAGAAAAGTTTTCTTGACTCTGTTAAAAACTTAAGTTCAAGATCTGTTAAGTTTGGAAATAATGAAAAGTGTAAAATAACTGCAATAGGAAACATTACATCTGAAAATGGTATAATTGAGAATGTCTTGCATGTAAATGGATTAAAACAAAATTTGTTAAGTGTATGTCAATTATGTGATAAAAGTTATACTATTTCTTTTAATGCTAAAAATTGCTACATTATTAATCTTGCCACGAATGTTACAAAATTTACTAGTAATAGAAATTGCTCAATATATACATTAAACTTTCCATGTGAAAATTCTGCAAGCAATTCCTGTTTAGTAGCAACTGGTGAAGATGATTGGGTGTGGCATAGAAGACTTGGCCACATTAGTATGAAGAACATTAGAAAGCTCTCCACGAGTGATCTTGTTAGGGGTTTGCCTAAACTCACTTTTAAGAAAGATAGAGTGTGCAGTGAGTGTATGCTCGGGAAGTAGAAGAGAGCTACTCTTCACAGCAAAAATGTTATTACCACTAAAAGGCCATTAGAACTGCTACATCTAGATTTGTTTGGTCCTTCTCAAGTATCAAGTCTTAGGGGTCGAAAATATACCTTTGTTATTGTTGATGATTTCTCCAGATTAACTTGGGTAATATTTTTGACACATAAAAATAAAACTTGCAATGAGTTCAGAAATTTCTACATAAGAGTTCAGAATCAAAAAGAACTAACAGTGAAGAAAATCAAAAGTGATCATGGAGGAGAATTTGAAAACTATGAATTTGAAAATCTTTGCAATTCATTTGGAATTCTACATGAATTCTCCTGTCCTAGAACTCCTACTCAAAATGGGGTTGTGGAAAGAAAAAATAGGACATTACAAGAAATAGCTAGAACTATGTTAAATGCCTTGGATCTACCTAAATTCCTCTAGGCAGAAGTTGTAGGAATAACTTGTCACATTTCCAACATAACTCACATTAGATCCATGTTGAATAAGACACCCTTCGAAATTTGGTTTGATAAAACTCCAAATGTTGGGTATTTTAAGACATTTGGATGCAAATGTTTTGTCTTAAATACAGGAAATACTAAAGACAAGTTTGATGCAAAGTTTGAACCTGCCATACTTGTTGGTTACTCCTCTAGAAGCAGAGCTTACAGAGTATATTTTGCTGAAGATAGAAGAGTGGAGGAAAGTATAAATGTTCAGTTTGATGAAGACCTGTTCTAGAATTTCAAAAAGTTGAAGATTAATAATGATAGTGAAAATGAATACTTTGAAGATGATAACTGCAAGCAGAATACCAATTCACAAGTGTCAGACCAGAATCTTAACAATAGATATCAGAATCATAATAGTTGGAAGTTTAGATTTGATCATCCCAAGGAACAAATTATTGGAAATATATCTAAAGAGGTACAAACTAGAAGCAAAGCACAAGATATTTGCAATTTTTGTGCATTTGTGTCAGAAATAGAGCCAAAATTAGTAGATGAAGAATGTAAGGATACCTACTGGAAAATGGCTATGTAGGAAGAATTAAATCAGTTCCAGAAAAATAATGTTTGGGAACTAGTAGAAAAACCTACAGGAAAATCCATCATTAGACATTTGAATGCAAATGTTTTGTCTTAAATACAGGAAATACTAAAGACAAGTTTGATGCAAAGTTTGAACCTGCCATACTTGTTGGTTACTCCTCTAGAAGCAGAGCTTACAGAGTATATTTTGCTGAAGATAGAAGAGTGGAGGAAAGTATAAATGTTCAGTTTGATGAAGACCTATTCTAGAATTTCAAAAAGTTGAAGATTAATAATGATAGTGAAAATGAATACTTTGAAGATGATAACTGCAAGCAGAATACCAATTCACAAGTGTCAGACCAGAATCTTAACAATAGATATCAGAATCATAATAGTTGGAAGTTTAGATTTGATCATCCCAAGGAACAAATTATTGGAAATATATCTAAAGGGGTACAAACTAGAAGCAAAGCACAAGATATTTGCAATTTTTGTGCCTTTGTGTCAGAAATAGAGCCAAAATTAGTAGATGAAGAATGTAAGGATACCTACTGGAAAATGGCTATGCAGGAAGAATTAAATCAGTTCCAGAAAAATAATGTTTGGGAACTAGTAGAAAAACCTACAGGAAAATCCATCATTAGAACTAAATGGATTTTCAAAAACAAATTAGATAAAGAAGGTAACATTCTCAGAAATAAAGCTCCATTAGTTGCACAAGACTACAATCAGCAGGAAGGAATTGACTATGAAGAAACTTTTGCTCCTGTAGCTAGGATTGAAGATATCAGAATGTTGCTTGCTTTTGCAAGTAGTATGAAGATAAGATTGTTTCAGATGGATGTGAAAAGTGCCTTCTTAAATGGAGAAATTCAGGAAGAAGTGTTTGTTAAACAACCTCCTGGATTTGAAGATGAATTCAAGCCGGATCATGTATACAAACTAAGAAAGGCTCTATATGGTTTGCAAGTGACACCTAGAGCTTGGTATGAGAAATTGAAAAAGTTTTTAACTGAAAACAATTTTTCTATAGGCAAAGTGGACAGCAGTTTGTTTATCAAAACATTTGATGTGCATATCTTGATTGTACAGATATATGTTGATGATATAGTCTTTGGAGCCACTTCAGAAGATCTCTGTCATGAATTTCAGAATTTGATGAAAAATAAATTCGAAATGAGCATGATGGGGGAATTGAAGTTTTTCTTGGGATTACAGATTCATCAAGTGCATAATGGCATTTTTGTCAACCAAGAAAAATACTACAAAGAGATGTTAAAGAAATTTGGTTATGAAACCATCAAACTTGCAAATACTCCAATGAGTTTAAGCATTAAACTGGAAATGGATGATTCAAGTATTATAGTGGATCAAAAGTAATATAGAGGTATGATTGGATCCCTGTTATACCTTTCAGCTAGCAGGCCAGATATTATGTTTAGTATATGCTTATGTGTTAGATTTCAAGCATCACCAAAGGAATTGCACTTGAAATCAGTCAAAAGAATTTTCAGATATCTACAGGGAACAAAAGATTTCAGACTATTCTACTCAGTTGATAGTAATTTGATTTTAACAAGCTATAGTGATGCAGATTATACAGGTAGCAGATCTGATAGAAAAAGTACTAGTGGTACTTGTCAATTACTTGGAAATTCTTTAATCTCCTGGTTCAGTAGGAAACAAAATTGTATAGCTTTATCTACTACTGAAGTCGAGTATATTGCAGTAGGATTATGCTGTGCTCAAATCCTTTGGATGCAGCAAACTCTAGCAGATTATAGACTGAAAATTCAAAATTCAATCATTTTTTGTGACAACAGCAATGCAATCAGTCTATCTAAGAATACAGTACTTCATTCCAGAGCCAAACATATTGAGATCAGACATCATTTTCTGAGGGATCATGTGGAAAAAGAGGACATCTCACTTAAGTTTGTGCCAATAGAAAATCAACTTGCAGATATTTTCACCAAACCTTTAAACGAATCAACATTTAATCATATTAGAAGAAATCTAGGCATATGTTCTTTACAAGATCTTTAAATATTTTTTTCTTCAAGCTCACCATATGGGAGATTGTTTTTTGCTAACGTATACTCGTGCATGATACATTCAATATCAGTCTTACCTTTTTATATAATGACAAAAAGGGGGAGAAGAATCTGGAAATTAGTGAAGTATATGGTCACTTACAGCATTTCTAGCAAGAACTGAAAGAGAATTATTAAAAGGTAAAGAGAAACTCAGCACATAGATAGAGGGAGAAGACAACACAAAGTCAGGGGGAGGAATCCCTCCTCGTCTGTATAGTCTTGATAACATCTTATTATTTAGTTCTCTATGTGACTGAATGTATAGAAATACACTAGGGAGTGAAATACATGTAAATAGTTGTAAAGGTTTTTGTCATTATCAAAAAGGGGGAGATTGTTAGAACCCGAGTATTTTGATAATGCAAATACTATGTGAGGAAACATATTGTATTTCACAGATAAGTCAGTGCAGCATTAGATCAGAAGGTAGATAGAACAAAAAACCAAGCAGACGAACAGATGGAGAAAGTTCCAGAAGATATTGCTTTAAAGCTACAGGAAAATCGAATAGTTACAGGTCCAAAGAGTAAAACAACAGCAAGTTCATCGGACAGTTAGAAGGATAACTATCCGATTTTACAAAGCCTTCGGAGAGTTATTTAATTAGATAGTTAAGTTGGTTGAATGATCGGAGAGTTATAGAGTTAACTATCCGAAAGAAAAAGGAAAATTAGAAAGTTACAAAGGCTAACTATCTGAAACTTAAGTCATTCAATTAACCATGTGTAGAAATACAAAACAGAATCTTAAAGGACTTTTCGGAGAGTTAGATAACTATCCGAGTTTTCTTTCGGAGAGTTGATAACTATTCGAGTTTTTCAGAAAGTTACAAGTATAACTTTCCACAACTTAAGTCATCTTATTACGCACGTGCAAAATGGAGAAGTTGGTAGTTAAAAGATTAAAAGGAAAAATCGGAGAGTTAGATAACTATCCGAAATTTCAAAGAGAGTTTCGGTAAGTTACAGTTTAACTATCTGAAACTTAAGTTATTGAAATTGCCATGTGCAAAATTCCAGAAAGAAGATCAATTAAGTTTTCGGAGAGTTAGAAAGATAACTATCTGAAATCTCAAGAGAATTTCAGTGAGTTATGGTTCAACTATCCGAAACTTAAGTCAGTGAATTTCCCACGTGCAGAATTCCAGACAGATGTTCAAATGGGTTTTCGGAGAGTTAAAAAGACACTCAGGTCTGCAAACAGTGAAACATATTCTAAAGATATACTGCAGAAAAAGCTCTATGCGCCAAAACTCTGATTGAAAGATTCAAGCTGTTGGTTCGTGGCTTCTACCTGAAAGCTTCATTCAGTTGTTGGTTTGAGTTTTGACTTAAAAACTCTAGAGGTTGGTTTACTGAAGTTTATACCTGAAAACTTTTGTGTTGTTGGTTCGTGCTTTGACTTGAAAGCAAGTATGTAAGTGTTGAAACACTTAGTGAAGCCCAAGTGAATTTTGGGGGTGGACTAGCCAAGTTGGTAAACCACCTAAAACTTGCTGTGTGTTATCTTTCTTTACTGCTTTGCATTCATTTAATATCATCTCATTTCATTACTGTTTGAAACACTTGATTCAACATTCAAAAGAATATAAAAATTTACACACATTCACCATTCACCCCCCTTCTAGTGAGTCTACCAATCCTAATAGAGCAGTCATATCTTCGTCCTCTTTTAAAGAAAGGTTAGCTACACCCTTAAGGATTTCGTTAAAGTCTAATTCAGAAAATATTTCAGTACGCCTATGTGTTGAATAATCCTATGTAGGCATTTTTACTAATCGTTTAGTGCTAGGAGAATGAATCCATGTGCTCATAAACTCTTTACATAAAGTAAAATAGTAGAAGATTAATTACATACTAGTCTGAAGCTTTGTTTTCAGTAAATAGTTATTGGCAGATGAAGTTAAATTAGCTACTTCACCTTCCAGTTCCCCAACGAATTTTCTTTTCTCCCCTCAAGTGCTGGTAACTAGTAAATAACATTCTGTTCTATATTTATATTGCATGTCCATAAGGCAAATGAATCTTGTTGCAAGAATGTGTCTTGTAACATGCAGTATGGTTCTTATTTTTATGGATACGTGTTCCACTTCTAATTTCAAATTCCAATAACTACTAAACCCACGAAGTTTCGTTCGTGGCTATAGGAATATAGGCATCTTCTCTTTCTAATCCATGAAAGTGTGGTAATTGACTAATATAATTAGATTTCAGTTCAAACCTATCTCCCTCAAAGTTTGGCAATCGAATACATGAAGGTTCATCAACTAGTTCAGAATACAGAATTTCTCCTAATGGTTTTTCTAGTGGAGCAATCATATCTTCGTTCTCTTTTAAAGAAAGGTTAGCTACACCCCTAAGGATTTCGTTAAAGTCCAATTTTAAAAATATTTTAGTACACCTCTGTGTTGAATAATCTTGTGTAGGTATTCTTACTAATCGTTTAGTGCTAGGAGAATGAATCCATGTGCTCATAAACTCTTAACATAAAGTAAAATAGCAGAAGATTAATTACATACCAATCTGATGCTTTGTTTTCAGTAAATAGTTATTGACGGATGAAGTTGAATCAACTACTTCTCCTTCTAGTTCCCCAACGAATTTTCTTTCTTCCCTTAAGTGTTGGTAACTTGTAAATAACATTTTGTTCTATATTTATAATGCACGTCCATAAGGAAAATGAATCTCGTTGCAAGTATGTGTCTTGTAACGTGCAATATGGTTCCTATTTTCATGGATACGTGTTCCACTTCTAATTTCAAATTTCAGTAACCGCTAAACCCACGAAGTTTCGTTCGTGACTAAAAGAATAACTATTCAGCTTAATCCACGAACTAACCTTGTTGAGTTATAGTTAACTCAACGGACTAGCTTTGGTGATTGTTTGTAACTCCATAAACTAACTTCATTGAGTTACAGCTAACTCAACGGAGTGACCTTATATTTTATTATTGACCTCACGGAGTTAAGGTTAACTCAATGGACTTACTTCGTTGAGTTAACACTTAGCAAATTTTTCTAAAACTTACTCCTTGTATTAATTTCTATATTTTTTTTTCTCTACATTTTGTTAACTTAATTAAAGTTAAATACATGTCATTCTAATTTAAACTCATTTAAATCTGAACAATATATGCATATTTAACTTACAGTTCATTTCCTGTTATGTAGAATTTACATTTTACTTTTCAATATGCAGATATATTCAAGCATTAACCAATTATCGTGCATTTAATCATGTCTTTAATAAAATTGTAAAACTTTTAAATAGTCTTGCACATCTTTAAACAGTTATATAATATTCAATTCAATACAGTTCTCAATTATATCATTCATTCATAAACACAAATTCAAAAACATCTGAAGTTCAAACATTCATTTATATAAATAGTTTACATTTACATATAGTCAAATATATTTCAATACAAGTGTAAGTAGATGAACAATACATTTAGTCCTTTTTCCTAAGTTCATCTACTTCCTTCTAGAGCTTTTCTAGTTGTTGTTCTAATTGATTTATCTGTTCAACAGCTCCTATAATGTCTCTAGAAGGTCCAAATATCTCAATAGCTGCAGCATTGTAATTTTTGTATTCCTTCACTGAAATGACTCTAGATTTTATCCTTTTGGATGTCCATTTCGTGAAGTCAATACTATCCACCATCAGTAGTGGAATCAGATCTCCATAAAATAGTTTCTTCTTTGTTGCTCTCAACTTGAAGATAAAAACTTTATACCAATTAATTTGAATTCTGTTCACAACTGCATATGTGGCCCATTTAACAAACTGACTTAGTTTAATATCATGGCCTTGTCGTTGGTAGACATTTTTAATTAAAATGTTAGCTACCATGTGTGCTTTACCATTTAAGTGCTTCAATCTGTTTAATAATGGCACACTAGGATTGATAGCTAAACTATCTTTCATTTCTTGTTCTGTCTACTCGACTGCAATTGTGCTGTCCAGAATTTCTATCCCTTCATTTTTCACTCCAAAAATATTGTAGAGAAGCTCTAGTGTTATCTGTACATTAACTTCTTCCATGTTGGAAATTAAATTTCCTTCTTCTTGTCTCAAGTTTGCATAAAAATAGGGCACTAAATTTTCATATACAGCATGCCCTCTCTGTTGAGAAATAAATTATAGTAGACCCTAGAACTCAAATAATTCTTTAATGTCATTCATACCGTCCCAATTTACTTGTCTACTATATATAATATCATAACTCCTAATCTCTTGATATTTATTATATGCTTCCTGACTCCAAAAGTGTACTTCATTCATAACTGTTACTTCAGCCAAGTTAGGAATTTGAATTTGTTGCTCTAGAGGGGTTTGTTCTTGAATTTCTTCTTCAATGTGCTAAACCTAAATTTGTTGGAAATGATCTAGGGATTCCTGCATTTCAGCCTCTCTTACTATATGTGGTGGAGAGCCAGCAAAACTCTCCACTCTTCTTTCTTGAATCCTCTCAAAACTTTGCTGAGGAGTCTCTCCCTCTTTAGTGGAATCTGTCGAGATATTTCCTTCTTGTTCCTGGTGCTTTTGTTTTGCTTCTTGTTCAATTTCTTCTCTTTCTTCTTCCTCCTAACTACCAATCTGCATTGTCACTGTTCTTTCTGATTCTGTGGTAGATTGGGATGGAGTCACGGGCAAATCAGCTTCTGCCTTGATTTCAGTTTCTTCTGTTTGTACAAGCTGTAGACTAATTTCAGCCTATTTTTCTTCTTCTATTTACTCTTGCTGCTACTGCTCCTACGCCTCTTTAGATTTGGATAGTAGGTCTACAAAAATGGGCTCTTTAGGCCCAATTGATATTATAGACTCAGATTTAATCTCTGCTAGAGCTTCAGACATTATCTCTTTTCCTTTCTTTCTTCTCAATAGCTGTGCCTGGTCTTCCTCTTCCTCCTCTGAGATTAAATCTACAAAAATAGGCTCTACAGGCCCTTAAGCCATAGGTACTGGCTCTTCTTGTTTTACTCTTTCTATAATTATTGGTCTTGAAGGACCAACTTCAGTTTCTTTTGCAGCCATTGATCTAGTTGCTTCCTAATGCTGGTCTACTTTAATTTTATACTAGGCCCTCAACTTTTCTTCAGCCTACTTTTTCTTTATGGTATCATACAGAATATGTGCCTTGGCCATAGCCATTTCTTCGTCATCTCCTTGGTCTTTTGCTATTTTGACCAAGCTAGCAAACTCTTTATCTTCTTCTTCAGTTCTCGGCCAAGCAAATGTTACTCATGGTAATGGCTCTATTAGTGGAACTGAAGGTCCTGCTTGTTCTATTGTTGTTGGTTTTTTAGTAGTCAGCTTTGCAGCTGTAGGTTCTTCAGCTGCTTTCCTCTATTGTTCCCAGATTACCCACTAGGCATGTCCACTAATATGTCGTATGAACCATAATCTGGACTTGCGTCAGATTAACTCTAGGGAAACCTTGTTGTTTGGTCTTATTTTTCTTTCTCTATTTACTACTACTTCTATTGCTACTTTAATCCTTGTTTCTACAATCTGAGGTATTCTAATATCTAAATCTACTAAAACTTTCCTCTAGTAGAAGATGTCAGATTTTACCTTTTCTAGTTCTTTTTCCCGTGTTGTGTTCTTGATCTTTTGTCTCGTATGCTACTCTTCTGATTCTTTGAGAAATCTTGTGGTGTCAACTTCCTCCTAGAACTCAAGTGTCATCTTGTCTTCATGGTGTGACGAAATGGAACAGAATCACTCTGATCTCTACTACTCTTAGTTCTAAATGATTCTGCAGATAATGCCCCAAAATCCTAAGTTTTAGTATAAATAAACCTTAAGTTTTAGGCGGGTAATCGAGTCATTTTCCCACGCAAACTCTCACTCTCTCACTCACTTCTCTGTGGAGTTACGATTAACTCATCGTAACTCCACGAACTTAGTCCATGGACTTAACTACAGTACTCCGTTGAGTTATAGTTAACTCAATGGAGTAAGTTTATTAACTTATTCTAGACTCAATGGAATAAGTTCGTTGAGTTAAGCGTAACTCAACAGATCTCCCATAAAGTTATAACTAATAAAAATACTTATAATAATAATTTTTACTTTCGCCAAGATCGAAGAATTTTCGATCTAACCGATTCTTAATTTTTCAACATGTTAGAATTTTAGTCAAACCGTTATTTCCTCGGTCGAACTGCAATTAAATACTTTCTTTCTTTTTTTATACTGATTGAATCGATACTATGCTTCGATAAAATTGACATTTTACTTAATATAATATATAGATTTTTTTATGTTTTTTGTTTTGGTCTGACTAATGGATTCTATCGGTTGAACCGCAACAATTTTTTTCTTTTAATATATGTTTCGGTAAAACTGATAATTTCTTTCGGTTGAATCGTGACTATGTTTAAATAAGTTTTTTATTTTTTTAGTAAATACTTAGATAATTTCTTACTAAGTAAAGCTTGAGTAGTCCTTTACTCTTACTTCTTCTATAATTCCAAAGGAACTTTTTGGAATTTTAAGAATAGGTCTTAGTCTTTGTCTATTTACTTTAAATATATTCTAATTTTTAGGATTTTCAATTTCAATAGCTCCATAGGAATAAATATTTCAAATTATATAAGGTCCTACCCATCTAGATCTTAATTTTCTTAGATGGTTATGGAGTCTAGTCATGTAAAGATATACTTCTTGTCCTATTTCAAAGGTTTTTGGAATAATTTTTTTGTCATGCTAGAACTTCATTTTCTCTTTTTCTCTTACAATTTTCAAATAAGCTTCATTCCTAAATTCTTCTAATTCAATCAATTGCATTTTCCTGTTTTCAGCAGCTTGATTTAAATTAGTGTCTAGAGTTTTTAATGCCCAATAAGCTGTGTTCAATTTTAGCTGGTAAATGACAACTTTTTCTATATACTAGTCTAAAAGGTGACATACCTAAGCTTGTCTTATAAATAGTTCTATAAGCCCAAAGTGCATCGATTAATCTATTAGCCTAATCTTTTTTAGTAGGATTTACTACTTTTTCTAAGATTAACTTAATTTATTTGTTTGCACTTTCTACTTGTCCACTTGTTTGCGGATGATATCATGTTGCAATTTTATGATTTACTCCATATTTCTTCATTAAGGCTTCAAAACTTCTATTACAGAAATGAGTTCCTCTATCACTAATAATAGCTTTAAGTATTCCAAATCTAGTAATTATATTAGTTCTTATGAAATGTATTACCACTTTGTTGTCATTAGTTTTTGTAGGAATAGCTTCTATCCATTTAGATACATAATCCACCCTTAACAATATATAATTAAATTGATTAGACATAGGAAATGGACCCATAAAATCTATTCCCCAAACATCAAAGATTTCAACCTCAACAATAAGATTTAGAGGCATCATATTCCTCTTTGATATTCTTCCTATTTGTTGACATCTTAAACAACTTAAGTAGTATTTATGAGCATCTTTGAATAGTGTTGGCCAATAAAATTCACATTGCAGAATTTTTGCAGCAGTTTTCCTTGAACCAAAATGCCCTCCACATGTTTGGTCATGGTAGAAAGACAATATGCTCTGATATTCAGTTTCTAGAACACACCTCCTTAGGACTAGATTAGGACATTTCTTAAATAAGTATGGGTCTTCCCAATAGTAATATTTTACTATTGAAAAGAATAATTTCTTATCTTGTCTATTCCAATCCTTAGGTGTTAAACTAATAACTAAATAATTAACTATGTCAACATACCAAGGTATTGTGTTGATGGTCATTAATTGTTCATTAAGAAAATTATCCTTAATTTCAATATTTGATTTTTGTATTTGTATTCTTGATAAATGATTTACTACTACATTCTCACAACCTTTTTTATCTTTAATTTCTAGATCAAATTCTTGTAATAATAATATCCATGGGATCAATCTAGGTTTAGTCTCTTTCTTTGCTATTAGGTGTTTTAAAGCTGAATGATCCGTGTATACTATCACTTTAGCTCCAATCAGATATGATCTAAACTTTTCTAAGGCAAACACAATAGTTAACAACTCTTTTTCAGTAGTTGTATAATTAACTTAAGCATCATTTAATGTTTTGCTTGCATAATGAATCACTCTAGGAGATTTTTCTATCTTCTATCCCAACACTGCTCCTACAGCAAAATCAGATGCATCGCACATTAATTCAAATGGATGGCTCCAATCAGGTGCTTGTATTATAGGAGTTGAAATTAAGCTAGTTTTAAGCTTGAAAAATGTTTCTTGCAAATTTTTATCAAAGTTGAATGGGACATCTTTTAATAGATTAGTTAAAGGTCTAGCTATTTTGCTAAAATCATTTATAAATCTTCTATAAAATCCAGCGTGTCCTAGAAATGATCTAATATCTTTTACTAATTTAGGTTCTGGTAGATTAGAAATTACTTCTATTTTAACTTTATCTACTTCCAACCCTTTCTTTGAAACAACATGTCCCAAGACTATTCCTTGTTTAACCATGAAGTGACATTTTTCCTAATTTAGAACTAGATTTTTTTCCACACAACG
The DNA here is from genome assembly GCA_036874045.1 of Cymodocea nodosa. Classification (NCBI taxonomy): domain Eukaryota; kingdom Viridiplantae; phylum Streptophyta; class Magnoliopsida; order Alismatales; family Cymodoceaceae; genus Cymodocea; species Cymodocea nodosa. The sequence continues at coordinate 17,358,440 of CM072339.1, read as the reverse complement.
TCTTAATACTTGGTCTAAATTCTTTAAACACACTTCATATGAAGTTCCATATATAGTAAAATCATCCATAAATATTTCTAAAAAGTCTTCAGTCATTCTAGTGAATATGCCCTACATACACCTTTGAAAGGTGGTTGGTGCATTGCATAATCTGAATGACATTCTCTTAAAAGCATAAGTTCCATTAGGACAGGTGAAAGTTGTTTTCTCTTGATCCTCTAATGCTACTAGAACTTGGTTATATCTTGAATACCCGTCTAGGAAGTAAAAATATTCTTGCCTTGCTAATTGCTCTAGCATTTGATCTATAAAAGGTAAGGGAAAATGATCTTTCCTAGTCACAACATTTAGCTTTCTATAGTCTATACACACTCTCCAACCTGATTGAATTCTAGTAGGTATCAAGTTCTGACTTTCATTCCTACTAACTGTTAATCCTAATTTCTTCGGAACTACATGGATTGGACTAACCCATGAGCTATCAGAAATCAGATAAATTATGTCATTATATAACCATTTCACTATTTCTTTCTTAACTACTTTAAGGTTTGGATTTAATCTCCTCTTAAGAATTCTAACTAGTTTAGCGTTCTCTTCTAAATATATGTGTTGATAGTATAAAGTTGCACTTAACCCTTTTATATCAGTCATAGTCCATCCTTTTGTTTCTTTATAAGTTTTTACTACTTTTAATTTAGAAATTTGATCCTCGTTTAAATCTGAAGCAATAATGATTGGACATGTTCGTTTTTCTTCCAAAAATATATAGGTTAATTTAGGAGGTAAATGTTTTAAATCTAAATGTTGGCCATCAAAAGCTAGAGCTTCTAATTGAACATTTTCATCTTCTATATAAATCTCTTCTTGATCTCCTTCTACATTTATGCTTTCACTTACTTCTAAAGTTTCAGAATTTAGTTGCCTATTTAATTCTTCTTGAATCATATCATTTAGCATATCTCTTTCATCCTCTAAAAAGTCTATAGTATGTAAGGACATTTCTAACTCTTCAAACTTTTCTAGTTTGAAAATGTTTAATTGAGTATCCTCATTACCATATGCTAACTTCATCACTCCAGTTTTACAATTTATAATAGCCCCTGATGTTGCTAAAAATGGCATTTCCAAAATTAAAGATGTATCATGATTTTGATGCTTAATTTGTTGGGAATCCAAAATCATAATATCAATAGGATATATGAAGTTTTAATTTTAATTAGGACATCCTCTATTTTACCTCTAGGGTATCTTATACTTCTATTAGCTAATTGAATAACAGTTCTAGTAGGGATTAAGCCTTCTAATCCTAAGGATACAAATATATCACTCGGTATAACATTTATACCTACACCTAAGTCTATTAAGGTTCTTTCTAGAATGGTATTTCCTATGGTGCATGATATAATAGGGATTCTAGGATCAGATAACTTTATAGGAATTTGTGATAGAAATAGGGAACTACTTTGCTCAGCTAAAAAGACTTTCCTTAAAACATTTCGCTCTCTTTTCTTAGTACACCAATCCTTAAGAAATTTAGCACAAGGTGACATTTTTTGCAACAAAGGAATGTTAACTGGTACTTTTTCAAAAATTTCTCTAATTTTTTAGGAAATGTTTGTTGTAATCTTTTAAGATAGGGTGCTAATGATTGTGATTTACAAGATTTTTTGTCTTTCATTACATTCATTTGATCATTTTTAGTCTCATTTTCAGATTCAATTTTTTCTTCATTGATTTCTAAATTTTCTAATATTACATTTTCATTATCCTTTTGAATTTGGTTCTTATCCACCTTCATATTACTTTCTTTTTGAATTCTTGGTGGTATATCAGTTCTAGATCTTAATGTCATACATATATCTTCCAAATTTTCATTACTTTCATGATGCTCTTGTATTTCATTTTCATAATTTCAATCTTCAATTTTTTTCAGTTTTAACTTACATTCTTTAAATGCCATTGCATTGGTATTTTCTTTTGTTTGTATGTCTTGCAAATTATGCAAATCTGTAATATTAAAGTTTTCATTTGTGTTTTCCTATTGCATAACTTGTAATTTCATTGTAAATTCATCCAATGTTTTTAGTTTTCTTTCCAAGTCATCTAATCTCATTACATTCAATTTTTGATCAATTTTCATTATGGTTTTTTCAGTTTCATATATAATATCAATTTTAGGTTCTGTATATTCTTCCTTATAGTTTAATTGGTTGACTTCTTGTTGCTGATACATGTATTGTTCCAGTTTGTCCATGTTTTGGTCTAAGCTACGCTCTAGTCTATCATACCTATCACAAACTTCCTTGTCTCTTAACATATTACATGTTCTAAACTGACCATTAGTTAGGTAAACTATAGGTTTTTCATACTCAGCTCTATTATATCGAATATAATTCATTTGTTGTTCATGTGATCTAACCATTTGTAGTCGTCTCAATTTCAAACAATTAGAGATGTCGTGACCATCCAAATTGCAGAATTTACATATGCTAACTACAGGTTTCAGAAATCTTTGAACATAAGCATATACCATATTCTCAATTATAAAATAAAACACACAACACTCTCTCTACTATTAAAACAAAACAGCTATTTAGAATGAAAAAGTGCATATTATTAACGGTTAAATGATAGTTAATTGCATAATATTTAGCTTATCATATAAGAATTAAGCCATTATGTTATAATTACACTATTATATGCTTTAATTGAAGAATCTGCTTAATTTGGGGGAATTAATGTTAATTTAGTACATTTATGAACTGTCGATAAGTTGCAGGCTGTGAAATTCTTAAGTATTCGAATTTTCTGATATTTCAGATAGTTATGTTTAACATACCGAACAAATTCGGACAGTTATGTTTAACAGACCGAATATGTATCAGATAGTTATGTTTAAATTGCCGAACAGTTATGTTTTGAGAGAATATTTTATTATTTCCTGAAGTACACGTGTCGAAACCATAATGAATGACTTAAGTGAACTTTCAGTGAGTTATCTATAACTATCCTAAATTGCAGCTGGGCATCGGATAGTTATCCCTGTAACTCTCCGAAATCTCTTTTTATGTATAAAATAGTTGAGGACACGTGTCATGTTCTGGGAAATTGACTTAAGTGGATTTTCAGTGAGTTAGCTGTAACTATCCGAAATGCATCTGAGTATCGGATAGTTAGACCTGTAACTCTCCGAAATGTTATTTTATGATTAAACTGCTGCTGACATGTGTTGAGATTTGGTAGATTTACTTAAGTTATATATTGGTGAGTTATTAGTAACTATCCGAAATGCATCTGAGCATCGGATAGTTAAGTTTATAAGTATCTAAAATGCACCTGAGCATCGGATAGTTAAATTTATGCATGTGTTGAATTTAAATGATTTAGTATATCACGTGAGATGCACATGTTTAACTCGTTAAGTTAGCATAACTGTACGCGTTGAGTTACATGAATATACACTAAGGTAACGCATTATGTTAGTAGCTTATTTCTTTATATTTTCTAATATGCCACTGTAGCGGTTGCAGGAACAGATAGTTGGAAGAGAAAAACCACATTTGCACGTATCACGCAGGAATTCAATCGCACAGGGAGAAGAAAGCATCACCGTTGATATGAATGAAGGAAATCCAACCGACCATTCAAGCAGAAACAGTTATTATTAAAGAAATATAAAAGAAAAGAAGAAAAAAAGAAGAAGTTTGTGATCGATGGACGGACAGTGTGTGCAGAGGCGGATGAGCGTCGCAATTCTCTGAAGTACCACACCAACCATCATCATCACCACCATAATCACCAACCATCGGAGGCTTGTGAGGATACTTGCCTGATGTCGGGTTGATTTCAAGCCAAACACAGTGCCTGACAACCACTGTGAGAAGTGATCGCGTCGCGGGAAGGGAAGCCATTTTCACCAAGCGCCGACTCATATTTCAGGAGATCGTAAAGCTTTTAGCCTTGGCTTCGGGTTGATGCCTGTATGCTGAAGAGGAGATCATCTTGCAATTCTGGACTCGTGATTCTATAGGGAGAGGAGACAAAATTGTAAGTGGTTTAATTTTCAGTGGTGTAATCGCGTTGCAAGTAGTGTCGGAAGTATTTACTGTCAAGTGAGATTACTTTACATTTCACCTATCGCCCATTTCCATGTTCATATTAAAACAAAAATACCAAAAACAATTTATCTATGTTTGTATGTTGTATTTGAGTGTTGTATTGTTTGTGTTGTATCGTGATTAATGTTATCTTTGTTAGTGTTGTGATTGTTTTATGTTTATTTTAGTTTTACAGTTTACTGAAATTGGTTCGTTTAAAAGACTTAAAGATTTTAATGGTTACTGTTTGAATTATCTGAATGTTAGTATTGCTTAATGATAAATCCAATGTTAACTAACATTAAAGAGCTTAATTGATATTATTTACAATCTGTGGAATCGCCCAATGGTTATCCGAATTCCTCTGTAAATAACAGTATTAAAAAAGAAAAGTCAAGCTCGTGGAGTTAACTTAAGTCCATGAAGTTAGTCCGTTGAGTTAGCCATAACTCAACGAACTTAGTCCGTTGAGTTAATTATAAGTCAATGGAGGGCTTATTGAATATATAAATTTGATTGTTAACAAGCGAACAGTTCTCAACTTCTTCAATAATTCCCTGTGAGATCGACCTGTACTTGCACACTGATACAATAGACACTGTGCACTTGCAGTTAAAGTACAAATTGGAATAAATATCTAAATTGTATTAAAGGTTGTTTGTTTACTTCTAAAAGAGAGAATAGGCATAAAGATAAATTAACTAAGTTAAAACAGAAGTAACAAATCCAAGTTTTTCTAGTGTAGTGCTGGGAAAACCCAAACAACAGCACTCACAGTTGCTTAGCTTCTCAATCCCCAGCAATGGTGCTAGAAAACTTATATTGTTGTGAAAAGTTAAATCATAAACTTGTTTATATAGCGGCGCCAGAAAACTTGTATTATTATGAAAAGTTAAATCATAAACTTGTTTATACATTAGTGCTAGACAACTTGTTTAATTTGTTTTTATGCTTATATTAATAATTACTTTTAGAAGTAAAAAACAACCTTTCACACAATTTAGATATTAAATCCAATTTGTATTTTTAACTACAAGTGCATAGTGTATATTGTATTTGTGTGCAAGTATAGGTCAATCCCACAAAAATTGAGTAAGAATTGTGTACTATTTCGATTTTTATATTGGAGTTTATATGTGTTCAGTTAAGCACTCCGTTGAGTTACAGTTAACTCAACGGACTTAGTTTGTGGAGTTATGGCTAACTCAACGGATTAACCTCGTGGACTTAAGTTAACTCCACGAGCCTACCTTTCTCGTTAAATACTACTATTTACAGAGGAATTCAGCCAACCATTGGGCAATTCCACCGATTGTAAATAACATCAATTAAGCCTTTTAATGTTAGTTAATATTAAATTTATCATTAAGCAACACTAACATTCAGATATTTCAAACCGTAACCATTAAAATCTTTAAGTATCTAGAATGAATCAATTTCAGTAAACAATAAAACTATTTTCTATTTTCTGAATCAAACAAACATAAAAACATCCACAATACTAACAATGATAACATTAATCACAATACAAAACAAACAATACAACACTTTAATGCTAAATGTAAACATAGATAATTTGTTGTTTTTGGTATTTTTGTTTTGATATGTTCCTGAAGTTGCGTGAAAGGTGAAATGTAAAAATCTCTATCGACTGTAAAAACTTCCGTCACTACATGTGACGCGATTTCACTATTAAAAACTTAATTACTTTCAATCTTGCCTCCTCTCCCTATAGAATCATGAATCAAGAATTGTAAGATGATATTCTCTTCAACATACTGGCATCAACCTGAAATCAAGGCTAGAAGTTTTACGATCTCCTAAGATATGAGTCGGTGCTTGGTGAAAATGGCTTCCCTTCCCGTGACGCGATCACTCCTCACAGTGGTTGTCAGTCACCGTGTTTGGCTCGGAATCAACCCGACATTAGGAAAGTATCCTCATAGACCTCCAATGGTTGGTGATTTTGGTGGTCGTGTGGAGCTTTAGGGAACTTTCGACGTTTCCTACAGTTAGCACGGTCCTCCACTCTACACACAGTTTTTTCGTCTTTCTCCTCTTCTTTTATATTTCTTTTCGTAATAACTACTTTTGTTTAAATGATTGGTTGGATTTCCTTCATTCATATCAATGATGGTGATTTCTTCTTCATTCCACGAGTGAATTCCTGCGTGATACATGCAATCGTGGTTTACCTTCGAATTTCCTGTTTCTACAACTACTACAGTGGCATATTAGAAAATAAATAGTCCGTGGAGTTACAGATAACTCAACGGAGTTACTTATAGTTGATTCAACTATAAAACACATGCAATAAAGAAATAACTTATAAGTCTATAACACTAACACAACGCGTTACCTTAGTGTATATTCAATTAACTTAACACATATAATTATGCTAACTTAACAAGTTAAACATGTGCAACTCACGTGACATAATAAAGCATTTAAATTTAAGATGTGCATAATTCTAACTTAACGAGTTTAGATATACAACTTACGATTTTTACTCACTAACTTAACGTGTTGTTACTTGTACTTTTTACACCTTTAAACCTTTAATTGAACGAGTTGTTACTATGTACTTGAATATTCTTTTAGCGTTTAAAACATAACTATCCGGTACATGTAATATAACTCTCCAAAATAACATAAATTTGGATACTTAAGTATTAAAAACCTGCAACTTACTAACAGTTCAGAAATGTACTTAATTAATGTTAATTTCCTGAATTTATGCAAATTCTTTCATTAAAGCATATAACAGTGCAATTATAACATAATGGCTTAATTCTCATATGATAAGCTAAATATTATGCAATTCACCATCATTTAACCGTTAATATTATGCACTTTTTCATTCTAAACATAAACCTAATTGGTTACTTCCAATTACATAAATCAATAGTTCAAACCGCCCTCAAAGGTGGGCATTTCCCATTGATATAGGAACTTCTGTACCAGAAACAATGGTATCTCCAAGTATAGCCTCTCTAGGATGTAAAATATATCTCTTTTGACCATTCCCATAGTGTATGAGACAAATGTATGCATTTCGATTAGGGTCGTATTCTATGGTTACGATTCTACCAGATATGTCTTTTTCATTACGTTGAAAATCTATTTTACGGTATAGACACTTATGACCTCCCCCTCTATGCCCTGCGGTAATGATTCCTCTGGCATTATGACCTTTACCACAATGATGCTATCCATAGATCAAATTATTTTGTGGATTGGATTTCACTTGACTGTCTACAGCTCCATTGCATGTGCTCAGGGTAGAAGTTTTGTATAAATGTATCGCCATGTTAATGTTATTAAGTATTTTGCTTTAAGTTCTTTTGAGAGGTGGAATAGAATAACCTGGTTGAAGTGTAATGATTATATGTCTGTAATTGTAATGCATTGTATGTCCCATAATAGATCCCATTCTTCTACTCTTTCTAGGGAGTCGATGACTATTCATAGCTATTACCTTGACACTAAAGAAGAGTTCGACCCAATGCTTTATTTCTATCCTAGTTGTTCCTGATTCGACATTAGAAGTATATTGATTGTTCCCCAATAAACAAATGCTTTTTTCTGTAAATACTGCATATTTGATTCCATCCATAAATCCATTTTCTTCCTTATGAGTTCCAATATCGATAAGAATTCTAGTTCTTATTGTTCATATGTTATGTATGAATATACCATACCAATTCGTTATGTATGGATGATGAGATTCTATTGATACAGAGCCAATTCCAATAGACTTATTGAACGTTTCCATTGGTGTGCATCTAGTAGGAATTGAACCTATGAATTTGCCAATTATGAGTTGGGTGCTTTAACCATTCAGCCATGGATGCTTAACAAGGATCATCGTACATTGTGAATAACGAAATTCCAATTGAAATGAAATCTTTAGGAGGAATCAATGAAACAACATCAATTCAAATCTTGGATCTTTGAATGAGAGAGATATTGAGAGAGATCAAGAATTCTCACTATTTCTTAGATTCATGGAGAAAATTCGATTTAGTGGGATCTTTCACTCACATTTTTTTCCACCAAGAATGTTTTATGAAACTCTTTGACCCCCAAATTTGGAGTATCCTACTTTCACTTGATTCACAAGGTTCAACAAGCAATCGATATTTCATGATCAAAGGTGTAGTATTGCTTGAAGTAGCGATCCTTATATCTCTTATATCTTGTATTAACAATCGAAAGATGGTCGAAAGAATTCCATTGGACCTAGAAATGAGACATTAGAAGAATCCTTTTGGTCTTCCAATATCAATAGGTTGATTATTTTGCTCTTGTATCTTCCAAAAGGGAAAAAGATTTCTAAGAGTTGTTTCATGAATCCATAAGAGAGTACTTGGGTTCTCCCAATAAATAAAATAAATAAAAAGTGTCTCATGCTTGAATATAATTGGGGTTCACGGTGGTGGAGGAACCCGATCGAAAAAAATAGGGATTCTAGTTGTAAAATATCCAATGAAACCGTAGCTAGAATTGGGATCTCATTCAAAGAGAAAGATAGCAAATCTATGGAGTTTCTTTTTTTATCCTATATGGATGATCCGATCTGCAAGGACCATGATTGGGAATTGTTTGATCATCATTCTCCCAGTAAGAAGCGAAACATAATCAACTTGAATTCGGGACAGCTATTCGAAATCTTAGGGAAATGCTTGATTTGTTATCTCATGTTTGCTTTTCGTGAAAAAAGACCAATCGAAGGGGAGGGTTTCTTTAAACAACAAGGAGCTGAGGCAACTATTCAATCAAATGATATTGAGCATGTTTCCCATCTCTTCTCGAGAAACATGTGGGGTATTTCTTTGCAAAATTGTGCTCAATTTCATATGTGGTAATTCCGCCAAGATCTCTTTGTTAGTTGGGGGAAGAATTAGCACGAATCAGATTTTTTGAGGAACGTATCAAGAGAGAATTTGATTTGGTTAGACAATGTGTGCTTGGTAAACAAGGATCCATTTTTTAGCAAGGTACGAAATATATTGTCAAATATTCAATATGATTCCACAAGATCCATTTTTGTTCAAGTAATGGATTTTGGCCAATTGAATGGATCTTTAGAATTCCTTGGGAATCCTACAAGATCAATTCGTCCTTTTTTCTCTGACAAATGGTTAGAACTTCATCTAGGTTCAAATCCTATTGAGAGGTCCACTAGAGATCAGAAATTTTTGAAGAAAAAACAAGATGTTTCTTTTTTCCCTTTTAGGTGATCAGAAAATAAAGAAATGGTTGATATATTCAAGATAATTACGTATTTATAAAATACTGTCTCAATTCATCCTATTTTATCAGATTTGGGATGTGATATGGTTCCAAAGGATGAACTAGATATAGATAGTTCCAATAAGATTTCATTCTTGAACAAAAATTCCATGACCTAAACAAAGGGGGATACACGTTACACCATGATTTGGAATCACAAGAGAGATTTCAAGAAATGGTAGATCTATTCACTCTATCAATAATTGAGTCGGATCTAGTGTATCATGGGGATTCACCTTTTCTATTGATTCCTACAGATTGGATCAAAAAAAGTTCTTGAATGGGGCCAAAGATGAATCGAAAAATAGATCTTTGTTGGTTCTACCTCCTCTTTTTTATGAAGAGAATGAATCTTTTTGTTGAAGGATCATAAAAAAATCGGTACGGATCCACTACGGGAATGATTTGGAAGATCCAAAATGAAAAATAGTGCTATTTGCTAGCAACAACATAATGGAGGCAGTCAATCAATATAGATTGATCCGAAATCTAATTCAAATCCAATATAGCACCTGTAGGTACATAAGAAATGTATCGAATCAATTCTTTTTAATGAATAGATTTGATTGCAATTTCAAACATGGAATTCAAAGGGATCAAATAGGAAATGATACTCTGAATTATATAACTATAATGAAATATACGATCAACCAACATTTATCGAATTTTAAAAAGAGTTAAAAGAAATGGTTTGATCCTCTTATTTCTCGAACTAAGAGATCCATGAATCGAGATCCTAATGCATATAGATACAAATGGTCCAATAGGAGCAAGAATTTACAAAAAAATTTGGAACATTTCATTTTTGAACAGAAGAATTATTTTCAAGTAGTGTTTGATCGATTACGTATTAATCAATATTCGATTGATTGGTTTGAGGCTATCGACAAAGAAGATTTGTTTAAGTCACTTTGTTTCTTTTTGTCCAAGTCACTTCTCTTTTTGTCCAAGTCACTTCCTTTTTTCTTTGTGAGTATCAAGAATATCCCCATTCATAAGTTCTAGATCCACATCTATGAATTGAAAGGCCCGAATGATCAACTCCACAATCAGTTATTAGAATCAATAGGTGTTCAAATCGTTCATTTGAATAAATTGAAACCCTTCTTATTGGATGATCATGATACTTCCCAAAGACCGAAATTCTTGATCAATGGAGGAACAATATTACCATTTTTGTTCAATAAGATACCAAAGTCGATGATGGACTCATTCCATACTAGAAATAATCGCAGGAAATCCTTTGATAACGTGGATTCCTATTTCTCAATGATATCCCATGATCGAGACAATTGGCTGAATCCTGTGAAACCATTTCATAGAAGTTCATTGATATCTTCTTTTTATAAAGCAAATTGACTTCGATTCGTGAATAATCCATGTCACTTCTAGTTCTATTGTAACAAAAAATTTCCTTTTTATGTGGAAAAGACCCATATTAATAATGATGATCTTACATATGGACAACTCCTCAATATCATGTTCATTCGCAACAAAATATTTTCTTTATGCATTGATAAAAAAAACATATTTTTTTGGAGAGAAAGACTATTTCACCAATCGAGTTATAGGTATCTGACATATTTATACCTAATGATTTTAGTGGTGATGAAATGTATAACTTGTACAAATCTTTCCATTTTCCAATTAGATTCGATCCATTCGTTTGTAGAGCTATTTACTTGTTCGTAGACATTTCTACAACACCTCTAATAAAGGAACAAATAATCTATTTGGAAAGAACTTATTGTTAGCCTTTTTCAAATATGAATCTATCTGATTTAGAAGGGAAGAACTTGCATCAGTATCTTAGTTTCAATTCAAGCATGGGTTTGATTCCCACTCCATGTTTTGGGAAATATTTACATCTAGAAAGAGGAAAAAATGGAGCCTTTGTCTAAAGAAATGTGTTGAGAAATGACAGATGTATAGAACTTTTCAACGAGATAGTGCTTTTTCAAATCTCTCAAAATGGAATCTGTTCCAAACATATATGCCATGGTTCCTTACTTGATAGGGTGCAAATATCTAAATTTCATCCTTTTAGATATTTTTCAAACTCATTGCCGACACTAAGTAGCAGTCAAAAATTTGTATCCATTTTTAGGAATCCAAATCTATCGACTATTGCCCTAATATAAAACTATATCATCTTTTCAATTGGGAAACTTCAGCAACCACTAGCTTGAGGAGATCAGAGTTTGTTTGCATAGAGAGCTCTAAACTTGAGTTTGTATTTTGCTGAAGATTTGATCTTGAATGTATTCTGCTATATCTATGGAGCTTAGTGTATGAATATATATTTTCAATGCTATCTAACTCTCTTGATTGTTGTTTATATTTATAACAGTAAGCATAATGACCATATTCCTTTCTAACAGATGTATTCTACTATACTTACTGAATTTCTAGGTCCAAATATGGTAAGTTACCATTTAGAAGGGTGTTTCAAGATAACCTTTTGATTTCCTTTGATTTTCGAATGGTTAGCTGTGTAACACTTTGAAGGATTACCATAACTCTCTGAAAATCCACTAGAGTCCTTTTGTCTATGTCACGTGAGATTTTAAGTTATACACTTGAGGTGTCTTAAGTTCAGATACTTGAAGCTGTAACTTATTGAAAGTATTTAACTTTTGGATAGTTAGCTACAGTAAACTTCCAATTTTCCCTCAAAGCTTCCGACTACTATTTTCTTATTTCAACATGTGCATAATTGAATGAATTAAATTTCAGATAGTTCAATCTGTAACCTTCCAAAACTTCTTTTTTGGATAGTTAGCTTTCCTAACTTATCGAAAGATCATTTTAAGCTTTCGACTAAGTTTCTACATTCTATAGGTGTTTATTTGAATAACTTTAGTTTCGGATAGTAAACTATGCAACCTTCCAAAACTTCTTATTTTTCAGATAGTTAGCTTTCCTAACTTACCAAAAAATCCTTTAAGCTTCTATTTGCTAATTTAATTTCTACACATGCATAATTGAATAACTTAATTGTTTATATAGTTAGCTTTTCTAACTCTCCGATTTTCTTAGACTTTTGGATAGTTAGCTCCCCTAACTTTCCGAAGAACTCAAGCCTTTTTCTAACTTTCTGAAGACCTTCTTACTTTCAGATAGTTAACCTTGTAACTTTTCAAAGAGCTCTCTTGCTATCTCTAAGTGGTCTTTCAGATACTTAAGGTGTTAACCTTCTAAAAATCTACTTTGTTTGGATACTTAGACTGATAACTATTTGATCCTTCTAATTTCATCTATCAGCTTTGAATGATCTATTTGTGACTGATTATAACGTTTATCTATTGATCTGTGAAATACAAAAGATTATTTCTCACATTGATTTTTGCATTATCAAAATCTAGAGGTCCTTTCAATCTCCCCCCTTTTGATAATGACAAAAACTTTACAATATTTTACATGTATTTTACTCCTTATATAGTTATATAGATAAACTCACAAAGAAAGAGTAAGAAGGAGATGCTGAAGAGATACTGAATTTGCTCCCCCTATTTTTCTGAGTTTACTCCCCCTATTTTAGTGTTGCTTATTGAAATAATATCATGTTCTTCTCCCCCTGTTTTGCCATTTGTCAAAAAGAGTTCTGTAATTGGCTTTGTAAAGCAATTATAGCTACATAGTTCTTTGCTATCCTGAAATTTGCAAAGTGATTGCAAGAGAAAAATGTTAGTAGAACAAGCTCCTGTTTGTGAGCTTGGAGGGTAAATAATCATAAAAATATTGAGTTATAAATCATACAACGAACAACCTAAATTTTGTCTAATAGGATTAAATGTAGATTCAGATAGAGGTTTAATGAAAATATCTGCTAATTGTTCATTAGTAGAAACATTCTAAAGAAATATGACCTTTCTCAACATGGTCTCTTAGAAAGTTGTGCCTAATCTCGATATATTTTGCTCTTCAGTGTAGGACTGTATTTTTGGAGAGATTTATGACACTACTACTATCACAGTAAATAATTGTATTCTGAAATTTGAGTTTATAATCTGCTAGTGTTTGTTGCATCCATAGAATTTGAGCATAGCATAAACCTACTGCCATGTATTCAACTTCAATTGTAGATAGTGTTATAGAGTTTTGTTTTCTGCTAAACCATGATACAAGTGAGTGACCAAGTAGTTGACACATACCATTGGTGTTTTTTCTATTTGATTTGCATCCTGCATAATCTGCATCACTATAACTAGTTAAAATTAATGGATTCTGTGAAGAGTAAAATAATCCAAAATATTTTGTACCTTGTAGGTATTTAAAGATTTGTTTAACTACTTTTAAATGTGATGCTTTGGAAGAGGCTTGATATCTTGCACATGCATACACAATGAACATTATGTTAAATACAAAAGTGATCCAATCATACCTTTGTATTTCTTTTGATCTACAGATGTACTAGAGATATCTTTATCAAGCTTTTCATTTGAATTCATAAGAGTGTGAGCCACTTTGGATTTATCCATGCCAAATTTTAAGAGAATCTCTTTGCAGAATTTTTCTTAGTTTAGGAAAATTCCATGCTGTAATTGATGTATTTATAATCCTAGAAAGAATTTTAATTCTCCCGTAAGACTCATTTCAAATTCATTCTGCATTAAAATCTGAAAGTCATGACATAATTTCTCATTTGTTGCACCAAAGATAATATCATCAACATAAATCTAAATGATCAACATGTAAGAATTTTCTGACTTGATAAAAAGAGTATTATCTGCAGTTCCTATATTGAATTGATTTAAGAGAAGGAAACCCTTCAACTTATCATACCATACACGTGGTGCTTTCTTCAGACCATAAAGAGCTTTATTGAATTTGTATACATGGTTTGGTCTTTCTTTATCTTCAAAACCTAGTGGTTGTTCTACATATATTACTTTTTGTAAAATGCCATTCAGAAATGCACTCTTAACATCCATTTGATAAAACTTTATTTTCATACTACTTGCAAAGGCAAGCAACATTCTAATTGCTTCAAGTCTTGCAACAGGTGCAAATGTTTCTTCATAATCGATTCATTCCTGTTGGTTGTATCCTTGAGCAACAAGTCTACCTTTATTTCTGATAATACTACCACTATTATCTAATTTATTCTTAAACACCCATTTAGTTCCAACGATTGATTTTTCAATGGGCCTTTCAGTTAAATTCCAGACTTTATTTTTCTTGAACTGATTCAGTTCCTCTTTCATGGCCATAATCTAGTATTCATCATTACAAGCTTCTTCAACTGTTGTAGGCTTAAATTCAGATACAAATGCACAATAATTACAGATATTCTGAATTTTGCTCCTTATTTGAACTCCTTGATTTATATTTCCAATAATTTGTGCAATTGGATGTCTAGATTTTGTTTTCCATGCTTTTTCTATCATAGTAGGTGTAGACAATATTGTGCTCTCCTTTTTTTGTAATGATTTTCGATTTTCTAAATCACTTTCACTCTCACTATCTATTTTCAGTTGCTTTAATTTTCCTACTAGGTTTTCGTCAAATGATACATTTATTGATTCTTCTACTCTTCTTTCATATTCAAAATAGACCTTGTAAGCCTTGCTTCTTGAAGAGTATCCAACTAGTAGTGTAGGATCAGATTTTTGCATCAAATTTGTCCTTTTGATCCCTTGTATTAAGCACAAAACATTTTGATCCAAAAATTTTGAAGTAACTAACATTTGGTGTTTTACCATACCACAATTCAAATGCTATCTTATGCAATATAGGTCTAAGATGAGTTCTGTTTATTGTATGACATGCAATAATCATAGCTTCAGCCCAAAAAAAATTTGATAAATCAGATGCATTAAGTATTGTTCTTGCCATTTCTTATACTGATCTATTTTTCCTTTCTACTACTCCATTTTAGGTAGGAGTTCTTGGGCACGAAAACTCATGTAATATACCAAATAAGTTGCATAAATCTTCAAAGTCAGTATTTTCAAATTCACCTCCATGATCATTTCTGATCTTTTTCATAGTTAGTACTTTTTCATTTTGAATTCTAATGTAGAGATGTTTGAATTTAGTATATGCTTCATTCTTGTGTGCTAAGAAACTAACCTAAGTGTATCTTGTATAATCATCAACCACAACTAAGGTATATTTTCTAACTCCTAAACTAGTTGTTTGAGTAGTGTTGAGTATTTTGTTTTGATGATGTGTGCTGAATGAAAGTAATCATATTTGCTCAATTACTATTGCTTGTGAAAGGAAATTAAGAACATCAATTAATACAGAAAAAGTTTATTGATATAAATACTTGTCTGCATTGGATTTGAAATTATACTAAGTTAAATAACTAGTCGTTTCATTGTAGTAATTTCTCATTTAACTAAACGTTAAGTTAACGTGTGTTTTTATTGAAAAGCATGATATGTTTTAAAGTTATATTTTCTGTATCATGAACAGTGCATGTTTAGACAACTCGTTAAGTTAGAGTGTTATTTGTATAGAGGTCATGTGAGAACTTATTAAGTTAGAGGCTTAAAGGTTAAAATAGGTCACGTGAGAACTCGTTAAGTTAGTGAGTGAAAGAAGTGACGAACTCGTTAAGTTAGTGTTCTACACGTGGTGAAATTATAAGTTACGAATGTTATATTGTATCACGTGAGGTGCACATGTTTAACTCGTTAAGTTAACATAACTAAACACGTTGAGTTGCTATATTGAACATTAAGGCAACGTGTTAGCTTAGCATTATAAACTTAAGTTGTTATTATTGCACATGGTAAAATTCTTATTATAAAAATATTTGTTTTTTATTAGTTCGTTGAGTTATCGTAACACCACGAAGCTAGTTCGTTGAGTTAGCATAACACCACAGACTTAGTTTGGTGAGTTAGCTACAGTACTTGTCACGTGAGTTGTCACATGAGGAACTCGTTAAGTTATATATGTACTTGTTTTACTCGTTTAGTTAACATTAAAGTAACGACTTCTTATTACACTTGATGAAAAATTTTGGATGAGAAAGTTTATTTTGCAAGGAATTTTTCAGTGATCCAGGATTGATGATTAAAGAAAATTAGAAATGTAAACGTGGGTTAGAACGTGTGTATTTCGATGAAAGAAAAAGAGAAGACGTGAAGTGGAAAACTAGTAGTGATTAAATGTGGAGGATATGCATGAAATGAAGATACAATATAAAATGCATAGAATTCTCATTGATTAGTTATCCCTGCACACCAAACGAAAAATCCTTTCAGGAATCAAAAACACCTTTTCAGGGAAAAGCTCTCAGATGGAAGAAAATTCAATGAAGCAAAAAAAGGTTAGATTTATGCCACTAAAGATCTGAAGTATCGAGATGGAAGAAAATTCAGTGAAGTAGAAAAAGGTCAGATTTATGTCACTGAAGATTTGAAGTATCGAGATGGAAGAAAATTCAGTGAAGCAGAAAATGTCAAATTTATGTCACTGAAGATCTAAAGTATTAGGAGAAAGCAAATTCGGTGAAGTAGAGAAAGACAAGATATTCGTCACTAAAGAATTACTGAAGAAGAAAAAGAAGAAGAAGAAAGATCTTGTAGGTTCGTATGACTACACAAAAGAGGGGTGAATTGTGTATTTTTAATATTTTCTGAAATATAATTGAAACTTTAAAACTCAAAAACAAGTCGAGACATAGTTTTCATAAAATCATTTTTATTCAAGGTTTCAATTACAATATACAATTCAATTCTCCTTAGAAATTGTAGATGCAAATATAACTCGATACCATGTATCATCTAAACAATTTCATAATTACAAACAAAGAAAACTAATTTGCGGAATTTAAAACATTTCTCCCTGTTTGAGATCTTTCTTCTTCTTTTTCTTCTTCAGCAATTCTTCAGTGACGAATATCTTGTCTTTCTCTGCTTCACCAAATTTGCTTTCTTCTGATACTTCAAATCTTCAGTGACATAAATCTGACCTTTTATGCTTCATTGAATTTTCTTCCACTTGAGAGATTTTCCCTGAAGAGGTGTTTTTCATCCCTAAAAAAGATTTTTCTTTTGGTGTGCAAGGATGGTTTGATCCTTGAAAAGATTTTTCTTTTTGTGTGCAAGGACAATTTGATCAACGAGAATTCTATGCCTTCTATACTGTATCTTCATTTCATGCATATCCTTCACGTTTAACCACTACCAGTTTTCCACTTCTCTACGTCTTTTCTTTTTCCTTCATCGAAACACATACGTTCTAACCCATGTTTATATTTCGAATTTTCTTTAATCATCAGTCCTGAATCTTTGAAAAATTTCCTGCAAAATAAACTTTCTCGTCCAAAAATTTTTCATTAGTGTAATAAGAAGTCGTTACTTTAATGTTAACTAAACAAGTAACACAAGTATATATATATAACTTAACGAGTTCTTCATGTGCCATTTCACGTTACAAGTATTGTAGCTAACTCAACGAACTAAGTCCGTGGTGTTATGCTATCTCAATGAACCAACTTAACCTTTCTTTCGAAAGGTTAAACGATAACTCACCGAAAACAGTTTAAGTTTCGGATAGTTACGGATGTAAGTCACTGAAAACCTCTTTACATTATAAAACTAGTGAGACATGTGTCAAGACCTGAAAACATGACTTAAGTTACCTTTCGAATAGTTATGACTGTAAGTCTCCGAAAAAACTTTAACTCACCGATTCAGTAATAAACAAATATTTTTATAATAAGAATTTTCCACGTGCAAAAATAACAACTTAAGTTTATAACGCTAACCTAACGTGTTGTCTTAGTGTTCAATATAGCAACTCAACGCGTTTAGTTATGTTAACTTAACGAGTTAAACATGTGCACCTCACGTGATACAATACAACATTCGTAACTTATAATTTCACCACGTGTGTAACACTAACTTAACGAGTTCGTCTCTTCTTTTACTCACTAACTTAACGAGTTATCACATGACCTATTTTAACCTTTAAGGTTCTAACTTAACGAGTTCTCACGTGACCTCTATACAAACAAAACTCTAACTTAACGACTTATCTAAACGTGCACTACTCATGATACAGAAGATATAACTTTAAAAGATATCATGCTTTTCAATAAAAACACACGTTAACTTAACGTTTAGTTAAATGAGAAATTAATGCATCGAAACGACTAGTTATTAACTTCAGATCCAATACAGATAAATATTTATATCAGTAAGCTTTTTCTGTATTAATTGATGATTTTAATTTTTTTTCACAAGCAATAGTAATTGAGCAAATACGATTATTTTCATTTAGCACACATCATCAAAACAAAAATACTCAACAATCTCCCCCTTTTTGATGATGGCAAAACCATATTAAATCAATTATGACTTAAGCTTATTTCTATTGTTTATGTAAATTTTACCTCTCAGAACTAAAACTCTCAGATGTCAATAATTATATAAGTATCAGTTTTCTAATTATCATTTGTCAGATTACAATAACCATTTAAATAACATCTCCTTTTATAATATATATATGCAATTAAGATCATAATCATCTTTTTATAATATTTCTCCCCCTTTTTGTCATTAATCAAAAAGATAGTTACAGAGAATATATATACATATATAAGAGAATTACAACAACGATATCTGTAAACAAGAATAATAATTGAACACATTTACAGAAAAATACAAACATTACATTTTGTATTTAGAAACAAACAAAAATAGTTATCGACCCCTCCTAAGTATATCACTTATAGCATTACATATTTTATCTCCTAGATGCCTAATATCATTTCTGATGTCGTTAAACACTACATCTAAGTCAGGAGGTAGTTGGGTTTGCTGTTTTGCTTGAACTAAATAACGTTGTTGTATATGGTCTGTATTAGGTTGTTGTTGTTGTTGTTGTTGAGGTTTATGCATGGCCTGGAATTTTTGCAAATCTTTGACACTAAATGCTCTCATGCCTTTAGTTTCAGAGGGACAGTCAGATAAAGTCAATTGGCTTGCAAAGATTCTATATACAGCATCACCATAAAATAACTTTGAACTCATATGCTGTAGTTGAGACAAAAAAACATGAAACCAATTTATTTGCATTCTATTCAGCAGACCATAAGTTGCATATAAACAGCTTTTGCTGACTTCCAAATTGTGTCCAACTCTCTGAAATAAATTTGCATGCAATATATTTGCAATAAACCTTGCCTCTGCATTCAGATTTTCCATTAATCTTATTTCAGAATATACATCTGGAATTTTTGATAGAGATTGAATGTTCCATTCCAGTTGTCTTATCATGTCAAATCTGTTGGTAACAACAACACCGTCATTCTTTAATCCTAAAACTTCAAAAATTAACTCAGGAGACAATATAAACTCCTGTTCATTTATTTGAGTTTTCAGAAAATTTCCATTCTTGACCAAATTGCTATAAAAAGTTGCAATAAGCTCTGTGTATTGCTTCCATTTCATTCCTACTAGCAAGAATTTAATGAGGCCTTGAAACTCAAGCAGATCTCTTATTTCCATCAAATTTCTGAATTTTATTGGACGAGCATGCAGAATCTGACATGTAATCAGATTATTGTATTTCTGCAATGATTCTTCAGATCTAAAATAAATTGCATTACCTTGAATTTTTAATATTGTACACAAAGAAGGTGATACCTAAAGCCGTGATTCAGAGTTTAATTCATCTTCAGGAACCTCTTCTTCAAAATGAATGTCATGTTGTTCCTCTTCCAACATATTATCTTGAAGCTGCTTAGGTAAGCTTGATTCTTCAACTTCAATAGTGTTAGGAACATTGTCAATATGCTCAACATTCATCTATTCAGTCTCTATAGAATGTTTAGAGTTCAATTTTTCCACAAATTCTACAGCCGGTGTATCTGTTTGTAATTGTTCATTTTGTTCAATAGATAATTCCATTCATTCATACTGTGAATTCTCAGACTCTGCTTCTATAGATTCTGTAGAAGGCTGGTTAACTTTTAGCTCTTCTGGAGTCTTAACATTTTCAATATCTGCTACTCTAGACAATTCAGCCTATGAACTAGTTACTACTTCAACATTGTCAATTATATCTATAATAACTTGTTCAATGTCAAGTGCCTGATGCTTTGATTTTTGAATTTCTGCATCATCAAGACTTGTACTAATAGAAAAACTTGAGCTCATATTTGACTTGTATTTCTTCTCAAGCTTTCTAGCAAGGGAAAATAAAGTTTCATTATCTTCATCAGTTTCAGTGTGTTCGGAACTGATGAGTTTATCAGATGCACAATAAGGTACAATGTCTAGACATACATTGTCCTTTGGAAATAAATTTTCATCTGATTTTCAATAGACTTTGTTTCCTTAGACATAATTTTTCTGACTTTCCTTCTTCTATAACATTTCTGTTACTCTTTTTCAAGTATTGCTGTTTTCTTTTCAAATTGCTCCATAAAAGTTTTCTGCTTTAATTCTTCTAAGGAACTTTCTATTGCAATGGCCTTTCGAAGACTATCAACTTTTGTTTTGTCTACAACAATATCTGATTCTACTTGTTTTGAATATAAAGGAGTAGGGATAGCTAATTCATGCTCTTCCTCAAATGCATGTAGTCTTGTACCGTTTATAGGAGTTTGAGGAGTTCTATTTGATGAACCTACACCTTTTTCCAAATATTTTGCATATTGTTCCAAAAATACAATCTTAGAACACTTCATTCTGTATTCTCTATCAAATTTACTACGAATACCCATGTATGTAATATTTGCATCAGTATTTTGAAGTTCTTGTCTAACTTCATTCAGTATACCTTTAGGAAAGAAATATTCATTATAAATTTCTGCTAACCTTTTGTCCACTCGAAATATTTTCTTTAACCAAGTACGTGGAACTTCATCATTCTCTATTTCTTTTTCTTTCGCATCTCTTCTACTTTTGCCTTTTCCTCTGCCACGACCTTTGTAGAACTTGGAGACCATCATTGTAGGTTGTAACAGCAACAAGCGGGAAATATTTTCTTGACAAAGTTTACAAATAACCTAAGTGCCCGTGTAATAAGTGTTTAAATAGGGTTTTTAGGCGTATAACTCAACGTGAAGAGAAGTCGGGTTTAGAAATTAAATAAATATTGAATAAATTTTATTCAATCAAGGTACCCGAAATATTCAAGTATAACTCGTTGAGTTAACTAACCTAACGAGTAAAACACTGCATAGAGGCAGTTTTACACGTTACCTTATCTAACATAACATCTAGTTAATACACTTAAAACAATTTTCGGATGCTTCCAACTGAAACGTTCCGAAAACCACACACATGCTAAACTTAACATTATCTTGAGAACATTGTAAACTATTTGAACATTTTGTCCTTTGAATCTAAAATAGTTTATTTGTCTTTTTAAATTATTTCATCAAGATTTTAAGAGGACATTAATTCAGATTAACTAAGATTTGTATTCTAAAATATATTAATCTGTTTTCGACATTGCTAATCCTCCCCTTACAAATATACTTCAAATATATTCAATCAAAATACAAAATATACTTGTAGTGATAGAAGATGTTAAGTATAACTATACTTTTAAATTTTCTTTTCAGAGACTTCCATTATCCTGACATCATCAAAAATGATTTCCAGAATCAATTCCTACTGTATATAAATCAAAACACAACTTTGAACTCAATGTGATTAATTCAAGGAGAATAAAAGAATGTATCTCAAATAAACGTTTTCAAAAGTACTAATGTTGATTCATTAAATCAGTAGTCATATTGGTAGAAACTATATGCGATTCAAAGATATCTGTAATTAATGAAACAACTTTTTCTTTTCAAAACAATAAATATTGATAATTTTCTTTAAAAGTTAGTTTGAAAAGCTTGAATCATACAAGAGCTTTCTAATGTACCCGTGTAATGAGCTTTCAATCAATAATCCCAGATCTGATCAGGACCTTAGGTTGCCAGATTTAAAGAATCCTTTTTTAGGACAACAATCCTTACATACCTATCTGCTCAAGTACAAAAGGCTCGTGATCAAACTGATCAATAAACTCTCAAAGATTTTCACTTTGTAAGCACTTTTCATTTTAAGCATAGTATGTATGTATTCCATTAATATAGATGCAATAAAACACAAATTTCATACAATTTTTACTTCTATGATTGTACTGAGAATATGAATCAGTTTCAATAAGCTTATACTTTTGATTAACAGTTTAAGATGAGTTACATATAACTTATTCTACAAGTTTAATCAAATAAGTCAAATTTATGCATGATCATATGCATTTTCCTTGATTCAAAGAAAACATTTAATCAAAATTTCAGAATGTCAGAAGTATTTAATGTTTTTTATTTACACTTCCACTTAAAATCGTAAAAACCATTAAAATTGATCAACTACTTAAAATCAATAAGATACTACTATGATTTTACAATAAATACATAGTATCTTAAGTAGCAGTTTAGATATTACTTTAGATATTTATGATAAGTATATAATATCTATGAGGTGAACAACATCATCAATAATATTTATCTTTTTATGTGGAGTTTAAGCATTTTACACATCACATAGCCTACAAATACCTAAATTTAATCTAATGTTGCAGAATGTATTTTCGTATAGAGGTTTTGTAAATATATCAGCTAATTGATTTTTACTAGACACAAATCCTAATTTAATTTTTCCTTTAATTACGTTATCTCTTAGAAAATGATGTTTAACCTCTACATGCTTTGCTCTTGAATGTAATATAAGATTTTTGGAAAGATTTATT
This sequence comes from Cymodocea nodosa, assembly GCA_036874045.1. Taxonomy (NCBI): domain Eukaryota; kingdom Viridiplantae; phylum Streptophyta; class Magnoliopsida; order Alismatales; family Cymodoceaceae; genus Cymodocea; species Cymodocea nodosa. Next base: position 17,335,326 of record CM072339.1, on the reverse strand, counting down.
GTAGAACTACTGTCACAATAAATCTTAGTTGTATCATAAGATAATCCAAAATCTTCTAAAGTTTGCCTTATCCATAGAATCTAAGTGCAACATAGTGCATCAGCAGCATATTCAGCTTCTGTAGTAGAAAGTGCTACACAGTTTTGCTTTTTACTAAACCATGACACCAAATTATTTCCCAATAATTGACATGTGGCATTGGTACTCTTTCTATCAGATTTAGATCCTACATAATCAGCATCAGTATATCCTATAAAATCTATTGAACTATCTTTAGAATAATATAGTCCGAAATTTTTAGTTCCTTGTATATATCTAAATATTCTTTTAATTGCAATTAAGTGTGATTCTTTAGGATTAGATTGAAATCTAGCACAAACACACATAGCAAACATAATATCAGGTCTACTAGCAGTCAAATAAAGTAAAGAACCAATCATACTTCTGTATTTTCTTTGGTCTATGGATTTTCCTATGTCATCAATATCTAACTTTAAAGTAGTACTTATAAGAGTTTCTCGAATCCTTGTATCATTAAAATTAAATTTCTTAAGCATTTTATCTGCATATTTTTCCTGATTTAAAAATATATCTTTATCTTTTATGACACTCAGCAAATTAAATCTTAGGTTTTCTACATATAGTACATTCAAAATAACACAAGTAGTAGTTATTTGAACATTGCCCATACCTATGATTTTATCTTTGCTTTTGTTTCCAAATGTTACACTTCATTTCATGGTATTTGTAAAATTTTGTAGTAGACTTTTCTGTCCAATCATGTGACTTGACGCTCCACTGTCCAAGATCCATTTTGATGTTGTTTCCTCCTGCAACACAAATTAAGAAAAACTTTTTCTTGGTACCCAATGTTGTTGAGGACCAAGTTCATTAAACGTATATTTCTACTTTTTGTTTAAAAATAGTTTAACATTATCATTTATATTCTTATTAGTTGTAAGTACTATTGATTTATCATTAGCTTCATACTCACATATAGCATTATTGCTTTTATAATCATTCTTTTTTATTTCAGATGTAGTATAATCAAGACCAAACAGATTTTTATCAGATGTTAATTTATTTTGGTCATGCTCATACATTTCAGTAAGTTCATACCAAGATTTTGTACTTGTATTAACATTTTCCGTACATACAAAATCTTTTTCTGCACAAGAATTTTTAGTTTTATCACATGCAGAATGAGTAATTGGTCTAATATCAGTGTATTGAATTACATGCTCAGGTTTCTGAATTTTCAGTTTACTACAATTGTCTGAAATTTTAGAAACATTAGAAACTGAATTTCCAGAATAAGAAACAAGATTTTTAGAAACATTTATAGTCATGTTAGAAGTACAATTTGACAAATCACATTGATTTATATTATTACTGCATGATTCATCCCTTGAAGTACCTACTTCTACATATTTATTACCTTGTTTCATAATAAAAGGAATTTTAGTCTTAGATTTACTTGAACTGCAACTAATAAATCCTTTATTGGCTTGAGATTCAGGATATTCAGGATAATCAAATCCTAAGCCAAATTTATAAGACACCGCAGGGGTACTAGTTAGTTTGTCTAACTTAGTTTGACTTAAATTCCATTTCTCAATGGTAGAATTTAAATATTGCTCTCTCAGTTTTAATTTATCTATCTCTAATTCAAGTTCATTTATATTGTTTCTCAACATTTCATTTTCAGATTCTATCTTTAATTTTTCAGCATTTATATTCTGTATTTGTTCATGCAAGATACATTCACTAAATCTAAATTTTTGCAAATCTCTAACATGATTTTCATTATCACATTTAAACTTTTCTAAAGTAGTAGACAGGAAACAATTTTCTTCTTCCATAATGGATGAAGATTTTCTAATATTCTTATTTTCCAGTTTACATACTTTAAGTTTTTGTAATAATGCATGATAAGCACATAATAATTCATCAAAGTTGAAATCTAAATGACTTTCAAGATTAGATATTACCTCAGACTCATCTACCATGAAGCACACATGAGCAACGTCTTCTAACTCTTGTTCTCCTTCTAAATGTGAAGATTTTGATGCCGATTCCTTAGATTCAGACTCTTCAGACGTGTCATCCCAAGTGACCTTCAAAGCCTTTTTCTTGTAAAACTTTTTCTGAGTTTTCTGAGACATCTTCTTTTGATTTGTCCTACTATGCTTTTCATTTTTCCTCATAGGACAGTCTGGAGAAAGATGTCCAGGTTTCTTACAGTTGTAATATACATACTTTCTGGATGAAGAATTCTTGTCATTTAGTGATTTTGACGTTGAGGGTTTATCATTTTTGTTCCTTTGCTGTTTCCTAGCTTTCCATGCTTTCTTGAATTTCCTAGTCAGCAAAATCAAATCCTCGTCAGAATCAGTAGATATATCAAAATCTGAATTAATTTCGAAGGCTATTTCTTTCTTCATTTTTAGTTTGTTGTGACTCAGTGATTCATTTAATTGAACTTCATAAGCTGTTAAATTTCCTATAAGTTCATTCATAGTATAAACATTTAAATCTCGTGATTCCTCAATTGATGTTACTTTCTGACACCATTTAGAACTTAGGGATCTGAGAATTTTCCTCACCAAATCCTTCTGTTCAAAATTCTTTCCTAGACATTTTAAAGAGTTTATGATATCAAGAAATCTAGAAAACATCTTAGAAACATTTTCGTATTCATGCATCTTAAAGAGTTCATACTTATGAATCAACATGTTTATTTTAGTCTCTTTAACTTGAGAAGTACATTCATGTGAAACTTCTAATGCACGCCACACCTCATAAGCAGATTTATATGCCGATACTTTACTAAACTGTTCATAACTCAATGCACAAAATAAAATATTTAAGCCCTTAGAATTCAGAGTTTCATTTTCTTTTTCAGTAATTGTCCAAGTATTATAAGGAGTAGTTAACAGAGTACATGGTTTAGAAATCATGAACCACAACTTATGATCTATACTTTAAAGAAAAACAGTCATCCTATATTTCCAATATTCAAAATGTATTCTATCAAATAAAGGAGGACGATTAAGATTTTGACCTTCATATAAAGAAAAATTACCATTTCCAGTAGCCATCTTACCTTAGATTTTTCAACCTATTTGATTTTAAACAGTCTAAAACTTTAAAACAACTTGAGCCTTAAATCAAGAAAGTTAAACGTATGTTCAGATATTAATTTCTGTTTAAAAACAAGGAAGGTAGAATAAACAATGATATTAAATAAGTTGGTATCGATTTTATATCAAAGATTATTAACGAATCTCTGATACCACTTGTAGGATCGTATGGCTACACAAGAGGGGGGTGAATTGTGTATTTTTAATATTTTCTGAAATATAATTGAAACTTTAAAACTCAAAAACAAGTCGAGACATAGTTTTCATAAAATCATTTTTATTCAAGGTTTCAATTACAATATACAATTCAATTCTCCTTAGAAATTGTAGATGCAAATATAACTCGATACCATGTATCATCTAAACAATTTCATAACTACAAAAAGAGAAAACTAATTTGAGGAATTTAAAACATTTCTCCCTGTTTGAGATCTTTCTTCTTCTTCTTTTTCTTCTTCAGCAATTCTTCAGTGACGAATATCTTGTCTTTCTCTACTTCACCGAATTTGCTTTCTTCTAATACTTCAAATCTTCAACGACATAAATCTGACCTTTTCTGCTTCACTGAATTTTCTTCCACTTGAGAGATTTTCCCCGAAGAGGTGTTTTTGATCCCTAAAAAAGATTTTTCTTTTGGTGTGTAGGGATGGTTTGATCCTTGAAAAGATTTTTCCTTTTGTGTGCAAGGATAATTTGATCAACGAGAATTCTATGCCTTTTATACTGTATCTTCATTTCATGCATATCCTTCACGTTTAACCACTACCAGTTTTCCACTTCTCCACGTCTTTTCTTTTTCCTTTATCGAAACACACATGTTCTAACCCACGTTTATATTTCGAATTTTCTTTAATCATCAGTCCTAGATCTTTGAAAAATTTCCTGCAAAATAAACTTTCTTGTCCAAAAATTTTTCATCAATGTAATAAGAAGTCGTTACTTTAATGTTAACTAAACGAGTAACACAAGTATATATATATAACTTAACGTTTCTAACTTAACGAGTTCCTCATGTGCCATTTCATGTTACAAGTACTGTAGCTAACTCAACGAACTAAGTCTGTGGTGTTATGCTATCTCAATGAACCAGCTTAACCTTTCTTTCGGAAGGTTAAACGATAACTCACCGAAAATAGATTAAGTTTTGGATAGTGACGGATGTAAGTCACCGAAAAACTCTTTATATTATAAAACTAGTGAGACACGTGTCAAGACCTGAAAACATGACTTAAGTTACCTTTCGGATAGTTATGACTGTAAGTCTCCGAAAAAACTTTAACTCACCGATTCAGTAATAAACAAATGTTTTTATAATAAGAATTTTACCACGTGCAAAAATAACAACTTAAGTTTATAACGCTAACCTAACGCGTTGCCTTAGTGTTCAGTATAGGAACTCAACGCGTTTAGTTATGTTAACTTAATGAGTTAAACATGTGCACCTCACGTGATACAATACAACATTCGTAACTTATAATTTCACCACGTGTATAACACTAACTTAACGAGTTCATCTCTTCTTTTACTCACTAACTTAACGAGTTATCACGTGACCTATTTTAACCTTCAAGCCTCTAACTTAACGAGTTCTCACGTGACCTCTATACAAACAAAACTCACATTTAGTTAAATGAGAAATTAATGCAACGAAACGACTAGTTATTAACTTCAGATCCAATATAGACAAGTATTTATATCAGTAAGCTTTTTCTGTATTAATTGATGATTTTAATTTCTTTTCACAAGCAATAGTAATTGAGAAAATATGATTATTTTCATTCAGCACTCATCATCAAAACAAAAATACTCAACACAGGGAGAAATATTTTAAATTCTGCAAATTAGTTTTCTTTGTTTGTAGTTATGAAATTGTATAGATGAAACATGGTATCGATATATAATTGCATCTACAATTTCTGAGGAGAATTGAATTGTATATTGTAATTGAAACCTTGAATAAAAATGATTTTATGAAAACAATGTCTCAACTTGTTTTTACTTTTGAAGTTTCAATTACAATCAAAAATGTTAAAAAACACAATTCACCCCCCTCTTGTGTAGCCATACGATCTTACAAGTGGTATTGGAGCTGGTTAATAATATTTGATAGAAAATTATTACCAACTTATTTAATATTATTGCTTATTCTACCTTCCTTGTTTTTTAAATAGAAATTAATATTTGAGCATACTCTTAACCTTCTTGATTTAAGGCTCAAATTGTTTTTATTGTTTTAGACTGTTTTAAAATCAAATAGGTTGAAAAATGTAAGGTAAGTTGACTACTGGAAATGGTAAATTTTCTTTGTATGAAGGTCAAAATCTTAATCATCCTCCTTTATTTGATGGAATATATTTTGAATATTGGAAATATAGGATGATAGTCTTTCTTCAAAGTATAGATCACAAGTTGTGGTTCATGATTTCTAAACCATATACTTTGTTAACTACCCCTTATAATACTTGGACAATTACTAAAAAAGAGAATGAAACTCTGAATGCTAAAAGCTTAAATATTTTATTTTATGCATTAATTTATGAACAATTCAGTAAACTATTGGCATATAAATTTGCTTATGAGGTGTGGCATCATTAGAAGTTTCACATGAATGTACTTCTCAAGTTAAAGAGACTAAGATAAATATTTTAATTCATAAGTATGAACTCTTTAAGATGCATGAAGACGAAAGTATTTTTGAGATGTTTTTTAGATTCCTTAATGACGAAAGTATTTCTGAGATGTTTTTTAGATTCCTTGATATCATAAACTCTTTAAAATGCTTAGGAAAGAATTTTGAACAAAAGGATTTGGTGAGGAAAATTCTCAGATCCCTAAGTTCTAAATGGTCTTAGAAAGTGACATCAATTGAGGAATCATGAGATTTAAATGTTTATATCATAAATGAACTTATAGGAAACTTAACTACTTATGAAGCTCAATTAAATGATTCACTGAGTCACAACAAATTAAAACTGAAGAAAGAAATAACCTTCAAAATTAATTCAAATTCTGAAATATCTATTGATTTTGATGAGGATTTGATTTTGCTGACTAGGAAATTCAAGAAAGCATGGAAAGCTAGGAAACAGCAAAAGAACAGAAATGATAAACCTTCAACGTCAAAATCACTAAATCACAAGAATTCTTCATCTAGAAAGATGTATGTCACAATTGTAAGAAACCTAAACATCTTTCTCTAGATTGTCCTATAAGGAAAAATGAAAAGCAAAGTAGGACAAATCAGAAGAAGACAACTCAGAAAACTCAGAAAAAGTTTTACAAGAAAAAGACTTTGAAGGTCACTTGGGATGACACGTCAAAAGAGTCTAAATCTAAGGAATTGTTTAGAATGAAAAAGTGCATATTATTAACGGTTAAATGATGGTTAATTGCATAATATTTAGCTTATGATATGAGAATTAAGCCATTATGTTATAATTGCACTGTTATATGCTTTAATTGAAGAATCTGCTTAATTTTGGGGAATTAATGTTAATTTAGTACATTTATGAACTATCGGTAAGTTGCAAGCTGTGAAATTCTTAAGTATCCGAATTTTCTGATATATCGGACAGTTATGTTTAACATACCGAACAAATTCGGACAGTTATGTTTAACAGACCGAATATGTATTAGATAGTTATGTTTAAATTGCCGAACAGTTATGTTTAGAGAGAATATTTTATTATTTCTAGATGTACACGTGTCGAAACCAGAATGAATGTCTTAAGTGAATTTTCGGTGAGTTAGCTGTAACTATTAGAAAATGCATCTGAGCATCGGATAGTTATACCTGTAACTCTTCGAAATGTTATTTTATGTTTAAACTACTACTGACACGTGTCGAGAGCTGGTAGATTTACTTAAGTTATAACTCATTAAGTTAGCATGACTGTACGCGTTGAGTTACATGAATATACACTAAGGTAACGCGTTAGGTTAGCGGCTTATTTCTTTATTCCATGTATTTTATAGTTATTTTCTAAAATTCCACTGTAGTGGTTGCAAGAACATACAATTGGAAGGAAAAACCACATTTGCACGTATCACACAGGAATTCAATTGCGCATGGAGAAGGAAGCATCGCCGTTGATTTGAAGGAAGGAAATCCAACCAATCATTCAAGTAGAAGTAGTTACTACTGAAGAAATATAAAAGAAAAGAAGAAAAAAAGAAGAAAGTGTGATCAATGGACGACTAGTGTATACAGAGGAGGAGCACCAAGCTTTCTGCAGATAGTATCGGCGATTCTCTAAAGTATCACACCAACCATCGTTATCACCACCATAATCACCAATCATCGGAGGTCTGTGAGGATACTTGCCTGATGTCGGGTCGAGTCCGAGCCAAACATAGTGCCTGACAACCACTATGAGGAGTGATCGCGTCGCGGGAAGGGAAGACATTTTCACCAAGTGCCGACTCATTTCAGGAGATCGTAAAGCTTTTAGCCTTGGCTTCGGGTTGATGCCTGTATGCTGAAGAGGAGATCATCTTGCAATTCTGGACTCGCGATTCTATAGGGAGAGGAGAGAGAATTGTAAGTGGTTTAATTTTCAGTGGTGTAATTGCGTTGTAAGTAGTGTCAGAAGTATTTACTGTCAAGTGAGATTACTTTACATTTCACCTATCGCCCATTTTCATGTTCATATCAAAGCAAAAATACCAAAAACAATTTATCTTTGTTTGTATGTTGTATTTGAGTGTTGTATTGTTTGTGTTGTATCGTAATTAATGTTATCTGTATCAGTTTTATGATTGTTTTATGTTAGTTTTAATTTTACAGTTTACTAAAATTGGTTCGTACAAAAAACTTAAAGATTTTAATGGTGACTATTTGAATCATCTGAATGTTAGTATTGCTTAATGATAAATCCAATGTTAACTAGCATTAAAAAGCTTAATTGATGTTATTTACAATCTGTGGAATCGCCCAATGGTTGGCCGAATTCCTCTGTAAACAGTAGTATTATAAAGAAGAGACAAGCTCGTGGAGTTAACTTAAGTCCACGAGGATAGTCCGTTGAGTTAGCCATAACTCAACGAACTTAGTCCGTTGAGTTAATTATAACTCAACGGAGTGCTTATTGAATGTAAATTTGAATTGTTCACAATCAAACATTTCTTAAATTTGTCAGCAATTCCCTGTGGGATCGACCTGTACTTGCACACTAATACAATAGACACTGTGCACTTGTAGTTAAAGTACAAATTGGAATTAATATCTAAATTGTATTAAAGGTTGTTTGTTTACTTCTAAAAGAAAGAATAGACATAAAGATAAATTAACTAAGTAAAAATAGAAGTAACAAATCCAAGTTTTTGTAGTGTAGTGTTAGGAAAACCCAAACAAGTTTTATGGTGCCGTTGCTGGGGAATTGAATTGAATTGAGTCAAAGTGAATTGAATTGAATTGAATTGAATTAATATAAGTAACTGTTAGAGCTGTTTCGTTTTAATAGCCAGAGTTGTGTGTTTTCTTCTGTAATTGAGAATATGGCATATGCTTATGCTCAAAGATTTCTAAAACCTTTAATTAGCATATGTGAATTCTGCAATTCTGAAGGACACGACATTTCTGATTGTTTGAAATTGAGACATTTACAGATTGCTAGATCCCATGAACAACAAATGAATTATCCTCAATATAATAGAGCCGAGTATGAGAATCCTATAGTTTACCCAACTGATGGTCAGTATAGAATGTGCAATATGATGAGAGACATTGAAGTTTGGGATAGCTATGACAGACTGGAGCATAGTATAGAGCAAAATCTGGATAAACTGGAATACTTTGTGTGTCAACAACAAGAAGTCAACCGGTTAAACTATAAGGAGGCATATTCAGAACCTAAACAGGATATAATTTATGAAACTGAAAAAGTCATAAAGAAAATTGATCAAAAATTGAATGCAATGAAATTAGATGATCTGGAAACAAAATTAAAAGCATTAGACAAAAATGCAATGAAAATACAAGTTTTGCAACAAGACAATGAAAATTATAATGTTATAAACCTACATAACTTGCAAAATATATAACAAACAGAAAACACTAATGTAAGAGAATTTAAAGAATGCACTTTAAAACTAAAAATAATTGAAGATCATAATCACGAAAATGATATACAAAAACATCATGAAAGTAACGAAAATCTGGAAGATGTATGTGTAACATTAAGATCTGAAATTGATATACCACCAAGAACTCAAAATGAAAATGATATGAAGGTGGACAAGAGTAAAAATCAAAATGATAATGAAAATGTAATAGCTGAAAATCTAGAAATCACTGAAGAACAATCTGAATCTGCAATTGAAGCTAAAAATGATCAAACAAATCAACTGAAAGAAAAAGAGTCTTTGAAATCAAAATCTTTAGCACCCTATCCTGAAAGATTACAACAAACAATTCCTGAAAAATAAGAAAAAATCAGAGAAATTTTTGAAAAAGTACAAGTTAACATTTCTTTGTTAGATCTATTGCAGCATATGCCACTTTGTGCTAAATTTCTGAAGGATTGGTGTACTAAGAAAAGAGAGCGAAAAGTTCTTAGAAAGGTCTTTTTAGCTGAGCAAAGTAGTTCCCTATTTCTACCACAAATTCCTAAAAAGTTATCTGATCCTAGAATCCCTGTTATATCATGCACCATAGGAAATACCATTCTAGAAAGAACCTTAATAGACTTAGGTGCAGGTATAAATGTTATGCCAAGTGATATATTTGCATCCTTAGGATTAGAAGGCTTAACTCCTGCTAGTACAGTTATTCAATTAGCTGATAGAAGTATAAGATACCCTAGAGGAAAAATAGAGGATGTCTTAATTAAAATCAAGAATTTTATATATCCTATTGATATTGTAATTTTGGATTCCTAACAAATTAAGCATAAAATAGTGATACATCTTTAATTTTGGGAAGGCCATTTTTAGCAACATTAAGGGCTGTTATAAATTGTAAAACTGGAGTAATGAAGTTAGCATATGGTAATGAGGATACTCAATTAAATATTTTCAAACCAGAAAGGTTTGAGGAGTTAGAAATGTCCTTACATATCATAGACTTTTTAGAGGATGATGGAGATATGTTAGATGATGTGATTCAAGAAGAATTAAATAGGCAAATCAATTCTGAAACTTTAGAAGAAAGTGAAAACATAGATATAGAAGGAGATCAGGAAGAAATTAATTTAAAAAATGATGATGTTCAATTAGGAGTTCTAGCTTCTGATGGGCAGCATTTAGAATTAAAACCTTTACCTACTGAATTAACCTACATATTTCTGGAAGATAAACGGACCTGTCCAATCATTATTGCTTCAAATTTAAAAGAGGATCAAATAGCTAAATTAAAAGATGTAGTAAAAAGTTATAAAGAAGCAACAGGATGGACTATGATTGATATAAAAGGGTTAAGTTCAACTTTATGCTCTCACCACATATATTTAGAAGAGAATGCTAAACCTATTAGAATTCCTAAGAGGAGATTAAATCCAAACCTTAAGGAAGTAGTCAGGAAGGAAATAGTTAAATGGTTAGATAATGATATAATTTATCCGATTTCTGATAGCTCGTGGGTTAGGCCAATCCATGTAGTTCCCAAGAAATCAGGATTAACAGTTATTAGGAATGAAAGTCAAGACTTGATACCTACTAGAATTCAATCAGGCTAGAGAGTATGTATAGACTATAGAAAGCTAAATGCTGTGACTAGGAAAGATCATTTTCCCTTACCTTTTATAGATCAAATGTTGGAAAGATTAGCAGGGCAAGAATATTTTTGTTTCCTAGACGGGTATTCAGGGTATAATCAAATTCCAGTAGCATTAGAGGATCAAGAGAAAGCAACTTTCACCTGTCCTAATGGAACTTATGCTTTTAAAAGAATGTCATTCGGATTATGCAATGCGCTAGCTACCTTTCAAATGTGTGTGCAGGGCATATTTACTGGAATGACTGAAGAGTTTTTAGAAATATTTATGGATGATTTTACTGTATATGGCAACTCATATGAAGTGTGTTTAAGCAATTTAGACTAAATATTAAAACGCTGTGTGGAAAAAAATCTGGTTTTAAATTGGGAAAAATGTCACTTCATGGTTAAACAAGGAATAGTCTTAGGGCATGTTGTTTCTAAAAAAGGGTTGGAAGTAGATAAAGCTAAAATAGAAGTAATTTCTAATCTACTAGAACCTAAATCAGTAAAAGATATTAGATCATTTCTAGGACATGCTGGTTTTTATAGAAGATTTATTAAAAACTTTAGCAAGATAGCTAGACCTTTAACTAATCTATTAAAAGATGTTCCATTTAACTTTGATAAAAATTGCAAGGAAGCATTTTTCAGACTTAAGACTAGCTTAATTTCAACTCCTATAATTCAAGCACCTAATTGGAACCATCCATTTGAATTAATGTGCGATGCTTCTGATTTTGCTGTAGGAGCAGTGTTAGGACAGAAGATAGAAAAATCTCCTAGAGTGATTCATTATGCAAGCAAAACCTTAAATGATGCTCAAGTTAATTACACAACTACTGAAAAAGAATTATTAGCTGTTGTGTTTGCTTTAGAAAAGTTTAGATCATATCTGATTGGAACTAAAGTAATAGTATACACGGATCATTCAGCTCTAAAACATCTAGTAAAGAAAAAAGAAACTAAACCTAGATTGATCCGATGAATATTATTATTGCAAGAATTTGATTTAGAAATTAAAGATAAAAAAGGTTGTGAGAATGTAGTAGCAGATCATTTATCAAGATTACAAATAGAAAAATCAAATATTGAAATTAAGGATAATTTTCCTGATGAACAATTAATGACCATCAACACAATGCCTTGGTATGCAGACATAGTTAATTACTTAGTTACTGGTTTAACACCTAAGGATTGGAATAGACAGGATAAGAAACTGTTTTTCTCAAGAGTAAAATATTACTATTGGGAAGACCCTTACTTATTTAAGAAATGTCCTGATATGGTTTTAAGGAGGTGTATTCCAGAAACTGAATATTTGAGCATATTGTCTTTCTGTCATGACCAAGCTTGTGGAGGAAATTTTGGTTCAGGGAAAACTACTGCAAAAATTCTACAATGTGGGTTTTATTGGCCAACACTATTCAAAGATGCTCATAAATATTGCTTAAGTTGTTTAAGATGTCAACAAATAGGAAGAATATCAAAGAGGAATATGATGCCTCTTAATCCTATTGTTGAGGTTGAAATCTTTGATGTGTGGGGAATAGATTTTATGGGTCTATTTCCTATGTCTAATCAATTTAATTACATATTGTTGGGGGTGGATTATGTATCTAAATGGATAGAAGCTATTCCTACAAAAACTAATGATAACAAAGTGGTAATACAATTTATAAGAACAAATATATTTGCCAGATTTGGAATACCTAAAGCTATTATCAGTGATTGAGGAACTCATTTCTGTAATAGAAGTTTTGAAGCCTTAATGAAGAAATATGGAGTAAACCACAAAATTGCAACATCATATCATCCGCAAACAAGTGGACAAGTAGAAAGTGCAAACAAACAAATTAAATTAATCTTGGAAAAAGTAGTAAATCCTACTAGAACAGATTGGGCTAATAGATTGATAGATGCACTTTGGGCTTATAAAACTGCTTATAAAACGAGCTTAGGTATGTAACCTTTTAGGCTAGTATATGGAAAAAGTTGTCATTTACTTATTGAAATAGAACATAAAGCTTATTGGGCATTAAAAACTCTGAACACTAATTTAAATCAAGCTGCTGAAAATAGGAAAATGCAACTAATTAAATTCGAAGAATTTAGAAATGAAGCTTATTCGAAGATTGTAAGAGAAAAAGAGAAAATTAAATTCTAGCATGATAGAAAAATTATTCCTAAAAGCTTTGAAATAGGACAAGAAGTATATCTTTATATGGCTAGACTCCATAACCATCCAGGAAAATTAAGATCTAGATGGGCAGGACCTTACATAGTTCGAAATGTTTATCCTTATGGAGCTATTGAAATTGAAAATCCTAAAAATCAGAATATATTTAAAGTAAATGGACAAAGACTTAAACCTATTCTGAAAACACCAAAAAGCTCATTTGGAATTATAGAAGAAGTCAGAGTAGAGGACTACTCGAGCTTTACTTAGTAAGAAATCAGTTTTTATGTTTATATATATATGTTTTTGTAAAAAAAAAAACATTAAAAATATATATAAAACATAAAAATAGTTGCGGTTCAACCGACTAGATCCATCGGTATGATCGGAACATTAAAAAAAATTGTATATTAATTTTCAGAAAAAAATAATGGTTTTACCGAAACATAGTATCGGTCCAACCGAAAGAAAAATAAAAAATATTTAGGTCTGACCGAAGCATAGTATCGGTTAAACTGGCAAAAAAATTGTATATTAATTTTTAGAAAAAAATATTGGTTTTACCGAAACATAGTATCGGTCCAACCGAAAGAAAAAAAATATATATATTTAGGTCTAACCGAAGCATAGTATTGGTTAAACTGGTAAAAAAAAAAGAAAAACTATTCTCTGTAATATTTTTATTATTATATTTGCTTGTACGGGGTGTCCGTTGAGTTACGCTTAACTCAACGAGCATACTTCGTTAAGTCTTGAGTTAGTCAACGAGCTTAGTCTGTTGAGTTATGCTTAACTCAACGAGCATACTCTGTTAAGTCTTGAGTTAGTCAACAAGCTTATTCTGTTGAGTTAACTGTAACTCAACGGAGTATTGTAGCTAAAACCTAAAATTAGAAAAACTCCAGAAGGACGTAGATGAATTTAGGCATAGAGATTAAATTGTATTGTTCGTCTACTTGTGTAAAATTGTATGAAATTGTATGGTGTACTTGTAATGTAATTGATTCATATTAATGAATATAATTTTTCAAATGCAATTTTCATACGTATTTGATGTGAAATGAATGGAATTTATTGAATATTATGTAATTTGTGGAATTTTATGAATATGTAACAGATTTACAATTTGCTGAATGACAGGATAGCTACTTAAAAATTTCTGCATGTTATAAGGTAAAATGTAAATTCTGCATAATGTAAAATGACCTGCAAGTTAAATCTTTATATAATGTTCAGATTTAAATGTATTTTAATCAAAATGAGGCATTAATGACATAGATTTAACTTTATTACAGTTAGCAGAATGAAAAAAAAAAAAAAAAAAAAACAGAATAGAAAACTTACGAGAGTGAAACTTAGAAGTTGCCTAGTGTTAACTCAACGAAGTAAGTCCGTTGAGTTAATCGTAACTCCATGAGGTCAGTAATATAATATAAGGTCACTCCATTGAGTTTTCTGTAACTCAACGAAGTTAGTCCGTGGAGTTAGCAACAGTAACCGACTGTGTTCCGTTGAGTAATCTGTAACTCAACGAGGTTAGTTCGTGGATTAAGTAAAACAGTTATTCATCTAACCATGAACGAAACTTCATCGGTTTAGCGGTTACCTAAATTTGAAATTAGTAGTGGTACACGTACCCATAAAAACAGGAACCACGATGCACGTTGCAAGCCACGTTCTTGCAACGAGATTTATTCACTTTATGGATGCGCAATATATATATGAAACGGAATGTTATTTACGAGTTACCAGCACTTTTAAAAGAAAGGAGAAAGCATTGGAGGAACTGGAAGGAGAAGCAGCTGATTCAACCTTCATCTGACAACAAATATTTATAGAATGGAAAGCTTCAGACTAGTATGTAATTAATCTTCTGCTATTTATTTATGAGCACATGGACTCATTCTCTAAGCACTAAACGATTAGTAAGAACACCTACCCAGGAATTTTCATTATAGAGGAGTACTGAAAAATTTTCTGAACTAAACTTTAACGAAATTCTTTGGGGTGTAGCTAACCTTTCTTTAAAAGAGAACGTAGAGATGGCTGCTCCAATAGAAAAACCATTAGGAGAGATTCTGTATCCTGAATTAATTGATGAACCTTCATGTATTCGATTGCCAAACTTTGAGGGAGATAGGTTTGAACTGAAATCTAATTATATTAGTCAATTGCCACATTTTCATGGATTAGAAAGAGAGGATGCCTATTATTTCCTTAGAGAATTTAACGAAGTTTGTTAAATGATGAGAATGCCGAACATGAGTATAGATGCTATTAAACTTAGATATATCCCTTTTGATTTAAAAGATACAGCTAAGAGATGGTTATATACTCTATCGCCTGATTCAATTTCTACATGGACTGAATTTTGCTCTGTTTTTCTGGAAAAATACTATCCAACACATCAAATGATTAAAAAGAAGAAAGAAATATTAATGTGTAGCCAAAAACAGGGTGAATCATTTTGGAAATATTTTGAAAGATTTAATGATTTACTGACTCAATGTCCACATCATGCAATGAGTAAAGCACAATTAATAGGCATAATTTATGAAGGCATAGATGTTTCAACGAAATCTTTATTAGAATCTACTTGTCAAAATGGATTTTTAAAATTATGTAGTGAAGAAGCATGGGCATATTTAGAAATTTTGCAAAAAGAACTGCACAATGGGAAAATTTGGCTAAAGCTATTGCAGATAAAAGATTATTGCCAAGAGGAATGCATGAAATAGATTCCAATACTATGCTTGAGGTGAAATTAAATGAATTAACAAAGAAAATAGAAGAGTTATCATTAAATCAAAAGCTAGCAAAAAAGAATACAAACATAAATGACTTAGATATTATTTATGCTAGAAACCAAAGAGATAACTTGGGAAATTCTTATAATCCTAATTGGAGAAATCACCCGAATTTATCTTGGAGAAACAACAATTTCCAGGGAGGAGAAAATATAAATGAGAAGAACATAAGTTATGAAGTATTAATTGAACAAGGAGCTAGAATAGAGAAATTAGAAAAGATAATCCAACAAATAAACAATCGTCTAGAATTTATATTTGGAAATGCTCCAAATCAAAATCAGAATAGAAATATATCACTTAGACAGAAGGAACCAATGGAAGTTAGACATACTAGAGGATTGCCAATACAAGCTATACCTAATCCTGTCAATAGAACAGTTAATGAAATTAATACCTCTTCTGGGAGGGCAGCTGAATGAAGCAGCATATCTGAAGCAACTATCTGTATGTATATATGTTTTATTTTAAGTTAATAGTATCGTAGAGTTAATTTTAAACTCAACGAACTTAGTCCGTTGAGTTATGCCTTAACTCCACGAGGGTGTGCAGTAGTTATGTTAATTTTTGTCTCTGCTAAATTTTTGTTTTTATTTTACAGAATCGACAAATGGAATTAATGCAATTACCGTTTGATGCACTAAGAGAAATACTAAGTAACTTGTCAGCTAAAGATCTATGCAGGCTGTGTTGTGTATCAAAGGAAATTAAAGACTATATTGAAGAAAAATATTTTCAAGGACTACAAGCTGCAAAAATGACTAAGATTAGAGATAGATTCATATGGAGGTCATTTAATCGTAGTTCAAATACCAATCACATATATCTAGGACAGAAATCATTAATTAACCAAACACATGTCATACTTGATGGATATTTCTATTTAGTCACGGAGATATCATTAGCATATAGATCTGATTTATACATAGTGAGCATAGACAGTTATGATGATTATATAGAAATTTTACCTGTACCGAGTGAAATAGCTAAACCACCATCTACAGAATTTAATGAAATTCAAATAGGAATGTGGTATAATGAAGAAGATGATCCTACTTTATGTCTGATAAGATGGTGGTGGGATGAACTGATGAAATTTCAAATATGGATTATGGAAGACATGAATGAATGGAAGTGGGAAGAGGAGTATATTGAAATAGATGTAGAAATAGAAACTGCTGCATTACCTTGGAACCAAAAAGGATCCCTTTCTGCATTACATATCATTAATGGTAATACACTCGTATTTGGAATTTATAATATATTGCATGTTTACAAATTAAAAAGGAACAAGAACTGCATTAAAACAAAATTAATAGCAAGAAGAACTATGCCTAAAAAGTTTGCTTGGACTGATACATTTATTCCATTTGTTTCTACTTTTCAATCATGTTCTTAAGCTGTGATTTTGTGTGTTTCACATGTGTATTCTGCATTTATTTAAAAAAAAAAAAAAAGGGAATTTTGAAGTTTTTCATGTTCATTTTTAAAAAAAAAAAACAAACAAAACAAAATATCAATCCAGTTTGTTGGTATCTATTCTGGGAAACCAACTGGCTTGCTTGTGAGCCACCAAAGGCATAGAAGCCTGGGTTCCACACAAGACACTGATTTATTAATATCTGTTAAATGTTATTTTATTTTATATTCTGTATTTATCTGGGAATGAAAAGTTTTTCAGAATCAAAAATCGGAATATGCAGAAAGAGATACAAATGGAACAAGGTATGTAACCAATTACTTATCCTGAATTTTAAATCAAACAAAACTTTATTCATGCTTGCTACAATTACTGTACTTATTGTCAAATCTTTTACATTGAGGACAATGCAAAATGTAAGTATGGGGGGGAGGTAATTAAAGTAACAGCCATGTAAGTTTGTTAATTAAAGGAATTAAAATGGTACTGCAAAGTTTTGAGGAAATTGAAAATTTTTATGAACTTGCTGTAACTATCCGATAATTGAGACTGTAAAATTTTTATAAACTGCTTGAATGTTATATTTAGAAGGCTATAGAAGATGCTATAGAATTTATTATTTATGTAAATCTAGATATAGTATCTTATGATTTTTCTGAATTCCATGAGTTTAACAGTTTCACGATTTTAAAATGAAATCAGAATATTTAATGCTTAATCAGAAAATTATCTGAAGTCCTGAAGGAGCTGAGATTTGAATTCTAGATTAAATGAAACACATATGATGAAAGATACATTTACTTTGACTGATTGAACTTGTAGAATGATTTATGTGTAGATCTTATTAAACTACAGATAAAGTATGAGCTTATTGTTATGGATTCATATTTTTAGTAAATGATAGAAGCAGGATTATATGAGATTGGTGTTTTACTGCATTTGTATTAATGAAATACGTGCATATACAATATGTGATTAATGCTTTGTTTTGTGTGTGCATTTATTTTTAGAAAAAAAAAAGAAAAAGAAAAAAACTTTGAGAGTTTATTGACTTGTTTGATCATGAGCCTTTTGTACTTGAGCAAATAGGTATGTAAGGATTGTTGACCTGAAAAAGGATTCTGAAAATCTGGCAACCTAAGATCCTGATCAGATCTGGGATTGTTGAGTGAAAGCTCATTACATGGGTACATTAGAAAGCTCTTGTATGATTCAAGCTTGTCAAATTAACTTTTAAAGTACAAAAAAAAATATATATATATATATACTGTTCTGAAAAGATACTTTAGTACATTGATATCAGATTGAAAATCTTGAAAATATACTTTTAATCAGATTGAATTGGATTGTACTTTGATATGTATGTTGTTGAAATTTCTTCTAGAAAACTTATTGGAAAATTCAGGATTACAGATGATGAAAAGAAGAACAAACGATAATATAATTAACGCTTATATGAAGATGATATACTTTGTATGTAATTTACATATATTCTAAATATCTTTGCAGGTTGATTACTAAAACATACAGAATATATGTTTATGCTAAATAGAAGAAAAAAAACAAAAGGGGAAGAATTAATTCTAGCACTTTTTGAAAGACCAATTAATTAGATATTAGTTTGCTAAGGGACTAGCAAAATTTAGGTATGGGGGAAGTGTTTAGAATGAAAAAGTGCATATTATTAACAGTTAAATGATGGTTAATTGCATAATATTTAGCTTATCATATGATAATTAAGCCATTATGTTATAATTGCACTGTTATATGCTTTAATTGAAGAATCTGCTTAATTTTTGGGAATTAATGTTAATTTAGTACATTTATGAACTGTCGGTAAGTTGTAGGCTGTGAAATTCTTAAGTATCCAAATTTTCTGATATTTCGGACAGTTATGTTTAACATACTGAACAAATTCGGACAGTTATGTTTAACAGACCGAATATGTATCAGATAGTTATGTTTAAATTGCCGAACAGTTATGTTTAGAGAGAATATTTTATTATTTCCAGATGTACATGTGTTGAAACCAGAATGAATGTCTTAAGTGAATTTTCGGTGAGTTGGCTGTAACTATCTGAAAATGCATCTAAGCATCGGATAGTTATACCTCTAACTCTCCGAAATGTTATTTTATGTTTAAACTATTGCTGACACGTGTCGAGAGCTGGTTGATTTACTTAAGTTATAACTCGTTAAGTTACCATAACTGTACGCGTTGAGTTACATGAATATACACTAAGGTAAGGCGTTAAGTTAGCGGCTTATTTCTTTATTGTATGTATTTTATAGTTATTTTCTAAAATGCCACTATAGCGGTTGCAGGAACAGACAGTTGGAAGGAAAAACCACGTTTGCACGTATCACGCAGGAATTCAATCGCGCATGGAGAAGGAAGCATCGCCGTTGATTTGAAGGAAGGAAATCCAACCGATCATTCAAGCAAAAGTAGTTACTACTAAAGAAATATAAAAGAAAAGAAGAAAAAAAGAAGAAAGTGTGATCGATGGACGGCCAGTGTATACAGAGGAGGAGCACCGAGCTTTCTGCAGACAATATCGGCGATTCTCCGAAGTATCACACCAACCATCGTTATCACCACCATAATCACCAATCATCGGAGGTTTGTGAGGATACTTGCCTGATGTTGGGTCGATTCTGAGCCAAACACAGTGCCTGACAACCACTGTGAGGAGTGATCGCGTTGCGGGAAGGGAAGACATTTTCACCAAGCGCTGACTCATATTTCAGGAGATCGTAAAGCTTTTAGCCTTGGCTTCGGGTTGATGCCTATATGCTGAAGAGGAGATCATCTTGCAATTCTGGACTCGCGATTCTATAAGGAGATGAGACAGAATTGTAAGTGGTTTAATTTTCAGTGGTGTAATCGCGTTGCAAGTAGTGTTAGAAGTATTTACTGTTAAGTGAGATTACTTTACATTTCACCTATCGCCCATTTCCATGTTCATATCAAAACAAAAATACCAAAAACAATTTATTTTTGTTTGTATGTTGTATTTGAGTGTTGTATTGTTTGTGTTGTATCGTGATTAATGTTATCTGTATCTGTTTTATGATTGTTTTATGTTAGTTTTAATTTTACAGTTTACTGAAATTGGTTCGTACAAAAAACTTAAAGATTTTAATGGTGACTGTTTGAATCATCTAAATGTTAGTATTGCTTAATGATAAATCCAATGTTAACTAGCATTAAAAAGCTTAATTGATGTTATTTACAATCTGTGGAATGGCCCAATGGTTTGCCGAATTCCTCTGTAAACAGCAGTATTATAAAGAAGAGACAGACTCGTGGAGTTAACTTAAGTCCACAAGGATAGTCCGTTGAGTTAGCCATAACTCAACGAACTTAGTCTGTTGAGTTAACTGTAACTCAACGGAGTGCTTATTGAATATAAATTTGAATTGTTCACAATCAAACATTTCTTAAATTCGTTAGCAATTCCCTATGGGATCGACCTGTACTTGCCCACTGATACAATAGACACTATGCACTTGCAGTTAAAGTACAAATTGGAATTAATATCTAAATTGTATTGAAGGTTGTTTGTTTACTTCTAAAAGAAAGAATAGGCATAAAGATAAATTAACTAAGTAAAAATAGAAGTAACAAATCCAAGTTTTTCTAGTGTAGTGCTAGGAAAACCCAAACAGGAATCATCATCAAAATCTTCACATTTAAAAGAACAAGTGTTAGAAGACATTGCTTATGTGTGCTTCATGGCAGATGAGTTTGAGGTAATATCTGATCTTGAAAGTCATTCAGATTTTAACTTTGATGAATTATTATGTGCTTAACATCCATTATTACAGAAACTTAAAGCTTGTAAACTGGAAAATAAGAATATTAGAAACTCGTTGACCATAATGGAAGAAGAAAATTGTTTCATGTCTACTACTTTAGAAAAGTTTAAATGTGATTATGAAAATCATGTTTGAGATTTGCATAAATTTAGATTTAATGAATGTGTCTTGCATGAACAAATACAGAATAAAAATGTTGAAAAATTAAAGATAGAATCTAAAAATGAAATGTTGAGAAAGAATATAAATGATCTTGAGTTAGAGATTGATAGATTAAAAATGTGAGAGCTAGATTTAAATTCCACCATTGAGAAATGGAATTTAAGTCAAACTAAGTTAGATAAACTAACTAGTAACCCTACGGTGTCATATAAATTTGGCTTAGGATTTGATTATCTTGAATATCTTGAATCACAAGCCAATAAATGATTTATTAGTTGTAGTTCAAGTAAATCTAAGACTAAAATTCCTTTTATCATGAAACAAGGTAATAAATATGTAGAAGTAGATAATTCAAGGGATGAATCATGCAGCAATAATATAAACCAATGTGATTTATCTAAATGTACTTTTAACATGACTATCAATGTTTCTAAAAATCTTGTTTCTTGTTCTGGAAATTCAGTCACTAATGTTTCAAAAATGTCAAACAATTGTAGTAAACTGAAAATTCAGAAACCTGAGCATGAAATTCAAAACTCTAGTGTCAAACCAATTACTCATTCTACATATTTTTTATCTGAAAATTCTTGTCAGAAAAAGATTTTGTATGTACTGAAAATTCAAATACAAGTACAAAATCTTGGTATGAACTTACTGAAATGTATGAGCATGACCAAAATAAATTAACATCTGATAAAAATCGGGTTGGTCTTGGTTATACTACATCTGAAAACAAAAAGAATGATTATAAGAGCAATAATGCTATAAGTAAGTATGATGCTAATGATAAATCATTATTACTTACAACTAATAAGAATGTAAATGATAATGTTAAACTATTTTTAAACAAAAAGAAGAAATATGCGTTTAATGAACTTGGTCCTCAACAACATTAGGTACTAAGGAATAGTTCTTCTTAATTTGTTTTGCAAGAGGAAACAACATCAAAATGGATCTTGGATAGTGGAGCATCAAGTCACATGACTAGATAGAAAAGTCTATTGAAAAATTTTACAAATACCAAGAAAGGAAATGTTATATTTGGAAACAAAAGCAAGGATAAAATCATAGGTATGGGCAATGTTTAAATAACTCCTACTTGTGTTATTTCGAATGTACTATATGTAGAAAACCTAGGATTTAATTTGCTAAGTGTTATAAAACTAACTGATAATGGATATTATGTATTATTTGAAGATGATGTATGCAAAATTATTGATAAAAGTATAGATGAACTTAAGTTTATTGCTAAAAGAAAAGACTCTATATGTATTTTATCTTTACCTTCTGGTGCAGTTGATTTAAATTCATGTTTGCTAGTTGAAACTAGTGATGCATATCTGTGGCATAGAAGGATCGGGCATATAAAAATGAAATTATTACATAAATTATCTAGAAAACATTTAGTGAGAGGTTTACCAAAGATTAAATACTCAAAGGATTTCTTGTGTGATGCGTGTGAGTTAGGTAAACTTCATAAAAACTCTTTTAAATCCAAAACTGATATATCAAGCAAGAGAGTTTTAGAACTTATACATATGGATCTATTGGGACCAACAAGAATCATGAGTCTTTGTGGTAAATAGTATGTATTTGTTTTAGTAGATGACTTCTCTAGATACACTTGGGTATATTTTTTAGCATCTAAGATAGAAGTTTTTGAAAAGTTTAAAATGTTTTGCAATCTTGTTCAAAATAAACAAAGTGTCTCTGTTCAAAAACTCAAGAGTGATCATTGTACTGAATTTGATAATGATCAAATGGATAATTACTGTATAGATCATGACATTGATCACAAATATTCTTTTCCAAGAGCACCATCTCAAAATGGTGTTGTTGAGAGAAAGAATAGATCACTTCAGGAAATGGCCTGAACTATGTTAAATGAACATAATTTACCTCAAAATCTTTGGGTTGAAGTAGTAAATACAGCTTGTTATATTATTAAAAGAAGTCACATAAAACCTTTTGTTAATAAAACTCCTTTTGAAATTATGTTTGATAGGGTTCCAAAAATTTCCTATATGATACAATTTGGCTGCAAGTGTTTTATTCTTAATACTAAGGATAAAAGGGATAAATTTCAAGCCAAAGCGGATGAAGGAATTTTTGT
This sequence comes from Cymodocea nodosa, assembly GCA_036874045.1. NCBI lineage: Eukaryota > Viridiplantae > Streptophyta > Magnoliopsida > Alismatales > Cymodoceaceae > Cymodocea > Cymodocea nodosa. Next base: position 17,311,987 of record CM072339.1, on the reverse strand, counting down.
AGGTTACTCTACTAGAAGTAAAGCCTATAGAATATATAACAAGACTTCTAGAACTATTGAAGAAACCCTCCATGTAAGCTTCAATGAAAATTCTTTTAGAGAATCTCAATCTAAAGTTGATAATGATGATATGACCAATTTCCCAAAAGAATTAGAGATCAATAGAGAGATTGAAGATTTATCTGAGAAAATCAAAAATATGAACTTAAATGATCAAACTAATGATGAAAGTGATGTACCTCTCGATGTTGATGAGAATATTGAGGAAAATTAGAGAAATTGGTGTTATTCTTCATCACATCCTATCACTCAAGTCATTGGTAATATTAATGAGGGAGTTAAAACTAGAGCTTCAGTAAATATAAATAGTATGTGTATGTTTTTTCTATGGTGGAACCAAAGAATATAGAAGAGGCATTATCTAATGAAAATTGGATAGTAGCAATGCAAGAACTAAATCAATTCATCAGGAATGATGTTTGGGAATTAGTTTCTCCACCAGAATATCAGTCCATAATAGGTACAAAGTGGATCTTTAGAAACAAAACTAATGAGACTAGTCAAGTTATAAGAAACAAAGCTAGATTAGTTGCACAAAGATATACACAGGAAGAAGGACTAGATTATGATGAAACATTTGCTCCTGTGGCTAGGTTAGAAAGTATTAGAATATTATTGGCCTATGCTTGTTATATGGATTTTAAACTATATCAAATGAATGTAAAGAGTGCATTTCTAAATGGTTTAATTAATGAAGAAGTTTATTTAAAACAACCACCTGGATTTGAAGATATTAAAAATTCTGACTATGTGTATAAATTGAAGAAAGCCTTATATGGTTTGAAGCAAGTGCCTAGATCGTGGTATGAAAGGTTATCTACTTTTCTAATAGAACAAGGATATATCATGGGAAAAATAGACTATACTTTATTTATCAAGAGAGATGATAAAGATCATATTGTTGTTCAAATATATGTAGATGATATAATCTTTGGAGAAACATCTAATAAACTGATAAAAATATTTTCTAAAGAGATGACTAGTTAGTTTGAAATGAGTATGATAGGAGAACTTTTAGATTTTCTAGGTCTTCAAATTAAGCAAATGGATAAAGGTATATTTTTAAATCAGGAAAAATATGTAGATGAAATGCTTAAGAAATTTAATTTTAGTGATACAAGGATTTGATGAACTCCTATGAGTACTTCTTTAAAGTTAGATATTGATGACATAGGAAAATCAATAGATCAAAGAAAATACAGAAGTATGATTGGTTCTTTACTTTATTTGACTGCTAGTAGACCTGATATTATGTTTGCTGTGTGTGTTTGTGCTAGATTTCACGTTACTATACACGTTGAGTTAGTCGCCTAAAACCCTATTTAAACACTTATTACACAAGCACTTAGGTTATTTGTAAACTTTGTCTGAAAATCTTTCCCACTTGTTGCTGTTACATCCTGTGACGATGATCTCCAAGTTCTATAAAGGTCGTGGTAGAGGAAAAGACAAAGGCAGAGGAGACGGAAAAGGTAAAGAAATAAACAATGATGAAGTTCCACAAGCTTGGTTTAAGAAAATACTTCAAGTTGACAAAAGGTTAGCAAAAATTTATAGTGAATACTTCTTTCCTAAAGGAATACTGAATGAAGTTAAACTAGAACTTCATAATATTGATGAAAGTATAAAATACATGGGTATAAGAAGTAAATTTGATAGAGAATATAGAATGAAGTGGGCAGAAATTGCATTTTTGGAACAGTATGCACAATATATGGAAAGAGGTGTAGGTTCATTAAATAGAATTCCTCAAACCCCTATCAGTGATACACAATTACAACCATTTGAGGAAGAACATGAATCTGCTATTCCTACTCCTTTGTATTCAAAAGAAAAACAAACAAATATTGTTGTGGATAAAAGAAAAGTTGAAGGTCTTCGAAAGGCAGTAGCAATAGAAAGTGCCTTAGAAGAATTGAACCAGAAAACTTTTATGGAACAATTTCAAAAGAAAATAGCAATACTTGAAGAAGAGAGACTAACTTGATATAGAAGAAGAAAAGTCAAAAAAATTATGTCTGTAGGATCGTATGGCTACACAAGAGGGGGGTGAATTGTGTTTTTCAACATTTTCGAATATAATTGAAACTTTAAAATTCAAAAACAAGTCGAGACACTATTTTCATAAAATCATTTTTATTCAAGGTTTCAATTACAATATACAATTCAATTCTCCTTAGAAATTGTAGATGCAATTATATATCGATACCATGTTTCATCTATACAATTTCATAACTGCAAATAGAGAAAACTAATTTACGGAATTTAAAACATTTCTCCCTATTTGAGATCTTTCTTCTTCTTCTTCTCTTTCTTTTTCAACAATTCTTCAGTGACGAATATCTTGTCTTTCTCTACTTCACTGAATTTGCTTTCTTCTTATACTTCAGATCTTCAGTGACATAAATCTTACCTTTTTCTGTTTCACTAAATTATCTTCCATCTGATACTTCAAATCTTCAGCGACATAAATCTGACCTTTTCTACTTCACTGAATTTTCTTCCACCTGAGAGTTTTTCCCCGAAAGGTGTTTTTGATCCTTGAAAAGATTTTTCATTTTGTGTGCAAGGATAACTAATCAACGAGAATTCTATGCCTTTTATATTGTATCTTCATTTCATGCATATCCTCCACGTTTAATCACTATCAGTCTTTCACTTCTTCACGTCTTTTCTTTTTCCTTCATCAAAATACACACGTTCTGACCCACGTTTACATTTCGAATTTTCTTTAATCATCAATCCTGGATCTCTGAAAAATTTCTTGCAAAATAAACTTTCTTGTCCAAAATCTTTTATCAAGTGTAATAAGAAGTCATTACTTTAATGTTAACTAAATGAGTAACACAAGTATATATATAACTTAACGTTTCTAACTTAACAAGTTCCTCATGTGCGAACTCACATGACAAGTACTGTAGCTAACTCAACGAACTAACTCCATGGTGTTATGCTAACTCAACGACTTCGTGGTGTTACGCTAACTCAATGAACCATCTCCGTTGTGTTACAGATAACTCAACGAACCAGTAATAAACAAATGTTTTTATAATAAGAATTTTACCACGTGCAAAAATATGAACTTAAGTTTTATAACACTAACCTAACGTGTTGCCTTAGTGTTCAATATAGCAACTCAACGCGTTTAGTTATATTAACTTAACGAGTTAAACATGTGCACCTCACATGATACAATATAATATTCATAACTTATAATTTCACCACGTGTACAACACTAACTTAACGAGTTCGTCTCTTCTTTTACTCACTAATTCAACGAGTTCTCACGTGACCTATTTTAACCTTTAAGCCTCTAACCTAACGAGTTCTCCTGTGATCTCTATATGAACAAAACTCTAACTTAACGAGTTGTCTAAACGTGCACTATTCATGATACAGAAAATATAACTTTAAAACATATCGTGCTTTTCAATAAAAACACACATTAACTTAATGTTTAGTTAAATGAGAAATTAATGCAACGAAATGACTAGTTATTAACTTAGTATAATTTCAGATCCAATACAGACAAGTATTTATATCAGTAAGCTTTTTCTGTATTAATTGATGTTTTTAATTTCTTTTCACAAGCAATAGTAATTGAGCAAATATGATTATTTTCATTCAACACTCATCATCAAAACATAATACTCAACAATGTCTAAGGAAACAAAGTCTGCTAGAAAAGAAAAATCAGATAAGCATTTATTTCCAAAGGACAATGTATGTCTAGACATTGTTCCTTATAGTGCATCTGATAAACTCATTAGTTCCGAGCATACTAAAACTGATGAAGATAATGAGACTTTATTTTCTCTTGCTAGAAAACTTGAAAAGAAATCCAAGTCAAATATTAGTTCAAGTTTTTCTATTGGTTCAAGCCTTGATGAGGTAGAAATTGAACAATCAGAGCATCAGGCAACTGACATAGAACAAGTTATTGCAGATATAATTGAAAATGTTGAGGCAGTAACTAGTTCACAGGCTGAATTGTCTGGAGTAGCGGATATTGAAAAAGTTAAGACTCCAGAAGAGCTTAATGTCAATCAGCCTTCTTCAAAATCTATAGAAATAGAGTCTAAGAATTCACAACATGTATCAATGGAGATATTTGTTGAACAAAATGAATAATTACAAACAGATACACCAGTTGTAGAATTTGTAGAGAAATTGAACTCTGACCATTCTATAGAGACTAAACAGATGAATGTTGAGCATATTGAAGATGTTCCTTACACTGTTGAAGTTGGAGAATCAAGCTTACATATGTAGCTTCAAGAAAATAATTTCTTAGAGGAACAAAATGACATTCATTTTGAAGAAGAGGTTCCTAAAGATGAAATAAATTCTGAATCAAGGCTTCAGGTATCGCCTTCTTTGTATAATGTATTACACATTCAAGGTAATTCAATTCATTTTAGATCTAAGGAAGCATTGCAGAAATACAAAAATCTGATTGCATGTCAGATTCTACATGCTCATCCAATAAAGTTTAGAAATTTGATGGAAATAAGAGATCTATTTGAGTTTCAAGGCCTAATTCAATTCTTGCCAATTGGAACAAAATGGAAACAATATAAAGAGCTTATTGCAGCCTTTTACATCAATTTGGTCAAGAATGACAATATACTAACAACTCAAATAAATCAATAGGAGTTCACATTGTCTCCTAAATTAATTTTTGAAGTTTTGGGATTGAAGAATGAAGGTATTATTGTTACTAACAGATTTGACATAGTTAGACAGTTGGAATGGGACATTCAATCTTTATCAAAGATTCTAGATGTATATAGTGAAATGAGATTAATGGAAAATCTGAATGTAGAGGCAAGGTTTATTGCAAATATATTACATGCCAATTTATTTCATAGAGTCGGACATAATCTGGAAGTTAGCAGAAGTTGTTTATATGCAACTTATGACCTCCTAAACAAAATTCAAATCAATTGGTTTGATGTTTTCATTTCTCAACTACAGCATATGAGTTCAAAGTTATTTTTTGGTGATGTTGTATGTAGACTCCTTGCAAACCAATTAAATTTATCCAACTGGCCCTCTTAAACAAAAGGCATGAGAGCTTTTAGTGTAAAAGATTTGCAAAGATTCCAGGCCATGCATCAACCTCAACCTCATCAGCAATAACAACAACAATAACTAGAATGTACAGAACATATACAATCACCTATATAGCCAAGTTATTTAGTTCGAGCAGAACAGCAACCCTAGCTACCTCCTTCCCTAGATGATGTGCTTAACGAAATCAGAAATGATATTAGGTATCTAGGAGATAAAATATGTAATGCTATAAGTGATATACTTAGGAGGGATAGATAAATGTCTTTTTGCTTGTTTCTAAATACAAAATGTAATGTTTGTATTTATTGTTTGATTATTTGAACAATACATTTTTCTGTAAATGGTTCAATTCTTATTTATGTTTACAAAAAGTTTAGCTGTAAATATATCTCTCGATTTATATACTGTGTAATCATCTTTTTGATTAATGACAAAAAGGGGGAGAGATGTTATAAATTCAAAAGAAGAAGATGATTATGATTTTAATTGCATATATTATAAAGGGAGATGATATTTAAGTGGTTATTGTAATCTGACAGATGATAATGTAATCTAAAAGATAATTATATGGTTATTAAAATCTGAAAGATACTTATGTAATTATTGACATCTAAAAGTTTTATTTCTAAGAGGTGAATTTTATAAAAATAATAGAAATAAGCTTAAGTGAACTTAGGTCAACAAACTTGTTTAGGTGGTTCACCACTAACGACTAGTCCACCCCTAAAGGATATTTGGGCTTCACTAATCTTTCAGAACTTACAAACACTTGCTTTAAGGTCAAAGCAAGAACCAACCAATCAATTCTAAGCTTTTAGGTCATAGCTCCAACCAATCTATCTCTGAAGTTTTCAGTTGGGAAACATTAGCAACCACTAGCTTGAGGAGATCAAAGTTTGTTTGCGTAGAAAGCTCTAAACTTGAGTTTGTATTTTGCTGAAGATTTGATCTTAAATGTATTCTGCTATATCTATGGAGCTTGATGTATGGATATATATTTTCAATGCTATCTAACTCTCTTGATTTTTGTTTATATTTATAATAGCAAGCATAACGATCATATTCCTTTCTAACGGATGTATTCTACTATACTTATTGAATTTCCAGGTCAAAATATGGTAAGTTACTGTTTAGAAGGGTGTTTCAAGATAACCTTTCGATTTCCTTTGATTTTTGGATGGTTAGTTATGTAACTCTTTGAAGGATTATCGTAACTCTTTGAAAATCCACTAGAGTCTTTTTGTTTGTGTCACATGAGATTTTAAGTCATACATGTGAGGTGTCTTAAGTTCAAATACTTGAAGCTGTAACTTACCGAAAGTATTTAACTTTTGGATAGTTAGCTACAGTAAACTTTCGATTTTCCCTCAAAGATTTCGACTGCTATTTTCTTATTTCAGCACGTGTATAATTGAATGACTTAAGTTTCAGATAGTTCAATCTGTAACCTTCCAAAACTTCTTGTTTTTTGGATAGTTAGCTTTCCTAGCTTACCGAAAGATCATTTTAAGCTTCCAACTAAGTTTCTGCATTTTGCACATGTTTATTTGAATAACTTAAGTTTCAGATAGTAAACTTTGCAACCTTTTGAAACTTCTTATTTTTTGGATAGTTAGCTTTCCTAACATACCGAAAAATCCTTTAAGTTTCTGTTTGCTAATTTAAATTTTGCATGTGCATAATTGAATGACTTAATTGTTCAGATAGTTAGCTTTTCTAACTCTTTGATTTTCTTGGACTTTTGGATAGTTAGCTCCCCTAACTTTTTGAAGAACTCAAGCCTTTTTCTAACTTTTCAAAGACTTTCTTATTTTTGGATTGTTAACCTTATAACTTTTTGAAGAGCTCTCTTGCTATCTTTAAGTGATCTTTCGAATACTTAAGATGTTAACCTTCCAAAAATCTGCTTCTTTCGGATACTTAGACTGATAATTATCTGATCCTTCTGATTTCATCTGTTAGCTTTGAATGATCTGTTTGTGATTGATTGTAACTATTTATCTATTGATCTATGAAATACAAAAGATTATTTCTCACATTGATTTTTGCATTATCAAAATCTAGAGGTCCTTTCAGTTATTATAGGAAAGAAATATAAAAGATTGAAAGAAATCGAGAGAGAAGAAGGGAAGAAATAGCTACGCTCACTATAGAAAGCGTTGGACGTTCCTTAAGATTCTTCCACTACCACCCACCATTCATTGGAGGTTTGTGAGGATAATTTCCAAAGTTGGGTCTGTGAGGGTAACTGTGGTGATTGACAACCACTACGGAGGAGTGATTGCATCATAGGAAGGAAACACTTCTTCACCAAGCATTGAATTGTCTCTTATGAGATAATTAAAGCTTCTAGCCTTGGTTTCGGGTTGGTGTCGATTTGCTAAAGAGGAGATCATCTTATAAAAGTCTAGGTTTGCAATCGAGTAGGGAGAGAAGCACTTAACAATAAGTGGTTAAGTTTTCAGAGGTATAACCACGTCGCATGTAGTGTTGGAAGTCTTTTATTTTCAATAGAGAGTTTACTAGTCATGAATCATCCACCTTAAGGAACATATATATTTACGTTAACATCACCATGTTCATTATGTTCTATGTTCATATCATTTGTGTTTATATTGTGTGTTAGTAATTGTTAAATGTTGTGTGCTTATTTTATTTCAGTTAGTATGAAATCATATGACTTTATTATGAAACTAGTTAATTTAAATCTCTGAAATCGTGCTTTGCCTATTTATTACTTGAATTCATTTGAATGCTAAAATTACTTAGTGTTAAAACTGATATAAATAGCAATTGTAGAGAGTATAATCATTGTTTGCATTATTTGGTATTGCCCAATGGATGTCCAAATCTAGATGCACAACTATCAAGAGAAAGAGTCACAGAAACATCTGTTAAGTTGTTTGTAACTCAACAAAGATAGTTTGTTGAGTTATCTATAACTTAGTAAACTTGGTCTATTGAGTTAAGCAATAACTCAACAAAGTGAGAGGTTTCACTAATATGCACTACACTTATTCTATAGCAACTTAGTATCTGATTTCAACCACTCCCTATGGATTTGACTTGTTCTTGCACACCTTTTACAGCTAATGTTGTGCACTTGCAGTTAATTAAACAAACAAATTTATTTGATTTAAATGATGTTCGGGGAATTGCTTTGTTACTAAAAGAAAAGAAAAGTTCATTTAAACCAACAAGACACCCCTCATACTTAAACTTTGCATTGTCCTCAATGTGATTAATTATAGAGTAAAGCATGGTGGAGACCTTTTAAATTTTATTTTATTTTTAAACAATAACCAATGGACTTACTCCATTGGTAAAGATATATATAATGGCTCATAAGAAAGCCAACTGGTTTAGTAACATAGATACCACCAAACTATGTCATCCAAAGTTCAAGTAGTGTCATGCTGTCCATCCCCTTTTAAATTTACTACATGTGGTTAGGGATTCTAGATAGATTGACTTGGTAGACTACCTTTGTTTCTCACATTTAAAGAGTTAGAAATTTGACTTAATTGATTTTCAATTCTCTTAATAGCTTGATCATGATTTGATAATTAAGTTCCAAGTTTCAATACAGATTCTACATTTTGACTAAGGTTTGCAAGATGCTTATCCACACTTTATTCATTCAATTGTTGATTTTAATTTGATTAAAATATATTATGGTTTATTAATTTTGTTCATTAGGTTGTTGGCCTCCTACAAATGCATGAGATTGTTGTCCTTGATTCTTCTAAGAAAAATTTGGGTGATTTCTCCAATTAGCATTATAGGTAAGATTGAAACTAGGATTGGTGCATTGATTAAGATAAATAGCATTAATGTCTTCAATTCCATTTTGATTAGGACACTCTTCTAATACATGCCCTAAGGCATAACATCCTAGACATTTACGGACACTAGATTCTGATTTCCATGGTTTAGATTGTAGTTCTTCAAGTTTATGTATCATACTAGTCATCTTTGCTTCTAATGCTATATACAGATCAACAACATGTGCCCCTCTATGTTAAGGTGTTCTGTTCTTGGATTGCTTCAGTAGAACTTTCCCATTGAGCCGTTCTATTTGCTAAATCTTCTAAACATTTCCATGCTTCTTTTATTCCTTGATTTAAAAATCCATTTTGGCTTAAAGATTCTAAAAGTGTTTTAGTTTGGTAATCAATTCCTTCATAAATTGTCCTAATTTGAGTAACCTTCTCGATTTCATTATGCGAGCATTGAGCAAGGAGATCTCGAAATCGTGCAAAGTACTTTCAAAATGGTTCCCTAGATTTCTGTCTATAGTTTAAAATCTCATTTTTCTTTTTAATAGTGACATGCATTGGGTAATATTTTTCTAAGAATTCAAAGTACTTCCAAAATGGTTCCCTAGATTTCTATCTATAGTTTAAAATTTCATTTTTCTTTTTAATAGTGACATGCTTTGGATAATATTTTTCTAAGAATTCAAAGTAGAGCTGATTCCAATTAGTAATAGAATGAGGTGGTAAACTATATAACCATATTTTTGCTACGCCTTTCAAAGAAAATGGTATATACCTAAATTTAATAGCATCAATAGTCATATTAGGCATTTTCATCATATTACATACCTCATTGAACTCTTTTAAAAACCAATAGGAATCTTCCTTTTCTAGTTTGTGAAATTTGGGTAATTGATTTATGTAATTTGAATTCAGTTCAAATTTATCATTTGCACATTTAGGAAGTGTTATATAGGAAGGTTCATCTACTAAATTTGGATAAAATAGACTCCTTATGGTAACCCTAGGATTTTGTTGTTGCTAGTTTTCCACTACAGTTGATTGGTCAAAATGAGAGATGAAAGCTACTATGGCTATTGATCCTCATATTGCTCTACTCTATTAAAACCCTTGTGTTTTGATAATACAAAAATCTGTGTAAGGAAACAATTTGTATTTCACAAGATAGTTACAGATGGTAGATAAACAGATACAGATAGTTCAGAAAATGTTGCTAGAGAAAAACAGGAACTTCGGATAATTTAAAGCTTAAGTATCCAATAGAAGAAGAATTTTGGAAGGCTACCAAGCTAAGTATCTGAAAAGTTAGTTTAAAGTAGCAGGAATTCCTTTAAAAAGTTAGGAGGCTAACTATCTGAAAGTCAACTTTGTTCAGAAGGTTACTAGAGAAAGTATTTGAAAGGCAGTCTAAAGTATCAAGAATTATTTCGAAAAGTTAGAAGGTTAACTATCCGAAATCAGAAGTCCTTCAAAAAGTTAGTAGGATAGCTGCTTTAATGATCGAAGAGTTAAGGAGGTAACTATCTGAAAGTTCAAGAAAATCAAAGAGTTAGAAAAGCTAACTATCCGAATAGTTAAGTCAGATAATTATGCACATGTAGAAATTAAACATACAACAATCAGAGGCTTAAAAGGATTTTCAGAAAGTTAGAAAAGCTAACTATCCGAAAATAAGAAGTTTTGGAAGGTTGTAGATTTAACTATCCGAAACTTAAGTCATTCAAATATGCACGTGGAGAAAGTTAGAAATATTAAAAGTCAGCTGTTCAAATTTTCGATAAGTTAAGACAGGAAACTATTTGAAAATAAAACAGAATTGGAGAGTTAGAAAAGCTAACTATCTGAACTTAAGTTATTTAATTATGTACGTGCAGAAATCAGAAAACATTAGTCGGAAGCTTAAAGGGAGAATCAAAAAGTTACTGTAGCTAACTATCTGAAAGTTGAAATACTTTGGTAAGTTAACAGTTACAACTACTTGAACTTAAAAACTCACGTGCTGAATTTAAAGTCATGCGTAGAACTTAAAGATCATGTGAAAGGAATAACTCTTCAAGGTTTTTCGGAGAGTTATAGATCAGACATTTGGATTTTTAGAAGGTTACAATAGCTAACTATCCGAAAATCAAAAGGAATCAGAAGGTTATCTTGAAACATCTTTCTAAATGGTTATCTTGGAAAGGAATCGTAAGGCTAGAAGCTTTACAATCTCTTGAGATATGAGTCGGTGCTTGGAGAAAATGGCTTCCCTTCCTGTAATGTGATCACTCCTCACAATGGTTGTCAGTCATCATGTTTGGCTCGAAATCGACCCGACATCTGGAAAGTATCTTCACAGACATCTAATGGTTGGTGATTTTGGTGGTGTGTGGAGCTTCAGGGAACTTCTGACGCTTCCTATAGTTAGCGCGGTCCTCCACCCATACAGCACACTTTTTTTCGTCTTTCTTCTCTTCTTTTATATTTCTTTCATTAGTAATTGTTTCTGCTGAAATGATCGGTTGGATTTCCTTCATTCATATCAATAATGGTGATTTTCTCTTCATTCCACGAGTGAATTCCTACGTGATACGTGCAATCGTGGCTTTCCTTCGAATTTCCTATTTTTGCAATTGCTACAGTGGCATGTTAGAAAATAACTAGTCCATGGAGTTAGTGTAACTCAACAGACTTACTTCGTTGATTTAACTATAAAACACATGTAATAAAGAAATAACTTATATGCTTATAACACTAACACAACGTGTTACCTTAGTATATATTCAAGTAACTCAATGCATATAGTTATGCTAATTTAACGAGTTAAACATGTGCAGCTCACGTGATATAATAAAGCATTTAAATTCAACACGTGCATAAATTTAACTTAACGAGTTTAGATATTTCGGATACTTACAAACCTAACTATCTAATGCTCAGATGCATTTTGGATAGTTACTAGATAACTAATTGAAAATCCACTTAAGTCATGCATTAAGGTTTGAAAACGTGTACTCTAGGAAATAATAAAATATTCTTTAAGCATTTAAAGCATAACTGTCCAGTACATAAAATATAACTCTCTGAAATAACAGACAATTTAGATACTTAAGAATTAAAAACATGTAATTCACCGATAGTTCAGAAAATATACTTAATTAACGCTAATTCCTTGAAATTATGCAAATTCTTTCATTAAAGCATATAACAGTGTAATTATAACATAATGGCTTAATTCTTATATGATAAGCTAAATATTATGCAATTAACCATCATTTAACCGTTAATATTATGCAATTTTTCATTCTAAACAAAGAGTTACAAATAAATGTTTGAGTTTTTACAAGTCTTAAAGTATAAGTGTTGACTAAAATGATGACTTAGAAGACATATTCTATAGTTCTCTAAAAAGAAGATTTTCGATTCTTCTATGATAGGGGATCATGGAAATTCAAAAAGAAAGTGAAGATCGTGGAAATTCAAAAAGAAAGTGGAGATCGTGGAAATTCAAAAAGATAGTGGAGAATGTGGATAATTTAAATTTGAATTAGTATGTGATATTATGAATTATGGATTAAGTAGATGAATATGCTAAACATTGAAATCATAGTACTACTACTATAAATAAAGGATACGGACTACACTTCATTCATCCCTACACCAATCGAGATAGTGATATCCCAAATCAAAGTAAAGGAATTCCATCTCATCGAATCCCAAGCAAAATTAGAGAAAGAGCTATTACAAAGAAATGCTAGAAGATTCGAAGAAGGAAGCAAAGAAATACAATAGCTAAGAAAATTTTCAAAAGAGCCAAAAGCTACGTGCAGAAGCTCAAGTTTGAAAAATATAATTCAATCAAGGTTAGAATAATGTTTATTTTGGTTTTATTTGAATTGTATCTTGGAGTAAATTGTATTAGAACCGATTGTTAGAACTCTTGTGTTTTGATAATGCAAAAATCCATGTAAGTAATTAAGATATATTTGATAGGTACAGATGAAGAGTCAAAGCCAAATAGAAGATAAACAAGCCAGATGAATGATCCACAAGTCTATTAAACAATACTTTGAAAGGGCTCGTTAAGTTAGGTAACTTAATTTGTATTTATAAGATTGACAAAGTAGAAGAACTCATTGAGTTAGATAACTCAATGTAAAAAATTAGAAGGTAGAACTCGTTGTGTTACAAACTATTAAAGGCAAATCAGATAGTTTCAAGTTGGAAGATAAATAGTTTGAAAATAACTATTCAAGGCTTTCAAATAGTTTGAGACAACTTTTTGAAATGTTTCAAACTAAATAGTCTAAAAGATAGATAATTTCGGAGGGTTTCAAACTAAGTAGTTCGAATCTAAATGACCTTACGTGCCGAACTTAAAGATTCACATGACAAGCAAGAAAGAAAGATTGCTCAAGTGCTTCAGATAGTTTCAAGATAACTATTCGAGTTTTCGAAAAGTTTAAATATAACCATTTGAGTTTTCAAAAGTTTCAAGACAACTATCCGAAATCAAGTGACCTCACATGTCGAACTTAAATATTCACATGACAAGCATGAAATAAAGATTGCTCAAGTGTTTTAGATAGTTTCAAGATAACTATTCGAGTTTTCAAATAGTTTGAATATAACCATTCGAGTTTTCGAAAGGTTTCAAGTCAATTGTCCGAAATCAAGTGACCTCACATGTAGAACTTAAAGATTCACATGAAAACCATGAAAGGATAATTGCTCAAGTGTTTTAGAGGGTTTGGAATAATTATTTGAGATTTTCGAACAATTTCAAGATGACTATTTGAGTTTTTCGAATAGTTTAAGGTAAAACTATCTGAGTAATTGGTAGTGAAATAGTTTGAATTTCTAATAGTTAGTAAAATGGTAACTTACCATTTTTGGAACTAGCAAATCAGTAAGTATAGTAGATTCATACTATTGAAGAAAATATGATAGTTGGAATTACAAGTATAAATACATTTAGATCAGTTAACAATAACAAAAGAGATATAGAGAGATATATAGACATATACAGATAGAGAGAAAACATTGCAGATCATCTACCATTACAGAAGAAAGCATAATTTAGATTTCATATAGTAGAGAATAGATTGAAAGCTAGAAATACAAGAAGATTCTCAAGCTCTTCATGTACAAAAAGTTTGATCCAAGAACGATCATTGGTTTGTGCTTCAACCAGAAAGCTACACACAATGTTGGTTTGTGGCTTCTACCTAAAAGCCTCAAGTGGTTGGTTGCTGAGTTTTGACCTAAAAACTCAAGGTTTGTTAAGAGCTTCAACTTGAAAGCTCAAGTAGTTGGTTGTTGAGCTTTGACTTGAAAGCTCTAGAGGTTAGTTCTTGCTTCAACTTGAAAGTAAGTGTATGTAAGTGTTTTAACACTTTGTGAAGTCTAAGTGATCTTTGGGGGTGGATTAGCCAAGTTGGTGAACTACCTAAAATTTCCTTGTGTTCTTTTCTTTTATTTCCATCATGCATGCTTTAATTCACCCCCCTTTGGTGATCCATTTAGTCCTAGCAATTGGTATTAGAGTAGGTTGATCTTATTACATAGATTTAACCATCTGAGATCATGACATCACTTTATAGAGAGGGTTAGAATATCTATTATCCTCTCTTGTTTGATGGTACAAATTATAGTTACTAGAAAAACAAGATGGAATGTTTCCTCAAGAGCTCAGATGTGAGACTTTGGAAAGTGGTAGTTCATGGAACATCCCTTCCAACCAATCATGAGGATGATTGGATTGAGGAGGATGAGAGAATATCTAGATGGATGCAAGTGGGTTAAATATTATTTACTATGCTTTAACCCCTAAACTGTTTAATAAAGTCTCTACATGCAAATCTACTCACAAGGCTTGGAATACTCTTCAAATGACTTTTGAAGGTACTAACCAAGTGAAAGATACTAAAATTAGCATTCTATTCAAAAAGTATGAATTATTTAAAATGCTTGATAATGAATCTATCATTGATATATTTTCTAGATTTATTGAGATTATTAATGGCTTAAGAGGTCTGGGAAAAAAATTTTCTATTTGTGAACAGGTGTAGAAAATTCTTAGGAGCTTAATAATGGAATGGAAATAAAAATCTACATTAATTCAATATTCAAAAGACCTCAATAATTACTCAGTAGAAGATTTGATGGGCAATCTACTAACCCATGAAGTTCAAATGAAAGAATGGAAAGATAAGGAAGGGAGTGCTAAAATGAAAACAGAAAAGAAGAAAGAGCTAGTCTTCCCATCAATTAAGGAACTTTAAAATTTAGATGAAGATAAAGTTGTGCTATTGGAAAAGAATTTCAAAAAATAGATGAAGAAAAGAAACAAAGCCAACACATCAAACAGCATGATTCCAATATACTTTAAATTCAAAAAGTAAGGACATATACAACCCCATTGTCCATTGCAATTAGAAAAAGATCAACAAGAAATAAAGAAGAAGAAAAAGAACAAAGAAGATGACATTGAAAGCTAGTTGAGATGATAGCAATTCATCTAGTAGCTCCTCTAGTTCAAATGAAGATGTACCAGTCAACATGAGCTTTACAATACAAGAGGTATGTTCTACTTTATCTCAAAGTGATTTTGATGTAGATAATGATAGTTTAGATATAAATATTGTTTTGTCTACTATGGATAGTCTATATGTTAAATGCAAAAATTATAAAATAGAAATTAAGCATTTGATTGTATGTTTAGAAGATGCACATGCTGAACTTAAAAAATTACATGTTGATAATAGAAATTGCAAAACCAAAAGAGATAAATATAATTGCAAGAATGATGAACTAATAGATGAAAATCAGAATTTGAAATTACTAATATGAAAACTACTATGCAAAAATTTACCAATGGACAAAATAGTTTAAATAAAATTATTGGTTCAGAAAGATATAGTTCAAATAGATTTAGCCTAAGGTACTCCACAAGAAATACCTTACCATGGTGGAGTTATCCGATCTTATAGAGATGACACCATTGTGTTTGCCAACAAAAGAAAAGCTAGACTAATGTGCTACCAAAAGATAATAAATTAAATATTTTCAAGACTAATTCTTCCAGACCCAAGAAGGTATGGGTACCAAAATCTATTTCCTCTATTTGAATTGCAAGATTATGATATTTAGGGGGAGCAATTGGTTTACAATTTCAAATCACTCTCTGCACTTGACCAAAATCTAAAGATTAATAGAATAGGCATGTAAGAAAAGGTTGAACATTTGAGAATCATTTATGACAACAACATTTGGTATCACAAGAGGTACCATCGTTTGGTACAAGAAGCTACACACAAATTATATGGAGAATGTACCTAAAATCATGATATTCAAGGAGAGCAAAAATCTACATATTAGAAGCTAAATGGTTAAGGATCATTTATGATGTTTTGAAATCAAAAATTGGTATCATAAGTGGCATCAATTATTGAATCATTTTCTTCAAAGGGAATTAAATTTGCATGAGCTAGGATGAATGACAAATTGCCAAACAAGTGCAAAGAAAAGCATATAAGTAGGGGGAGTGCCTACAATTCAAAATTAAAGGAAAATTCAAGATAAAGTTCTATGTCAAAAAGAAGACTCATGAATTCAAGTAGAAGGAGAGAAAATTACAAGTAGTTCAGAACTAGAAAATTTCAATCATATAAATAGGAGGAGAGCATGTGGCAGCAACTATATTTTAACTAAATTATTAACAATTGACATTTCATTGGTTGCAGTGTTTACAGATGATGTAGTAAACTGATGAGAAAAAGGAAGAGATATCACAAAAAAGAGGAGAAATTATAAAGAAAATCTTACTATTTAGAATATGGCTGTGAATCATTAACATCTCAACAATTGGTATTTGAAGAGATTAATGCAATTAGGAAATTAATATTTCAACATTAGATAATGTAGAAAAAGAAAGAGATATCATAGACAGGGGGAGAAATAATAAAGAAAGTTTTACTGTTCTAATTGTAGTTGTGAATCAAATCCCAACAATTGATATTTTAACAATTGGTATCAGAAGAGATTGAAGTAATCATGAAATCGATACTTCTACATTGCAATATACAAAATTCAAATTGTGATACACGAAGGACATATTGTTTTAACACATGGTAACAACAACATTCTACTAGTATGACTTAGTTTATGTGAACAACTTCTTTTATATAATGACAAAAAGGGGGAGAGAAATATGATAATTACAACATTGAAAAGTATTCATAGTTCCCAACACATAGAAAAGTAAAGACATCGATTTGTAATCTTTGTATTATTTATGTTCTATGTGATTCATTGTATAGAAACAATCTAAAGAGTAAAATGCATGTAATTTAATGTAAATGTTTTTGTCATTATCAAAAAGGGGGAGATTGTTAGAACCCTTATGTTTTGATAATACAAAAATCCATGTAAGGAATTAATATATATTTCATAAGTACAAATGAAGAGTCCAAGCCAAATAGAAGATAAACAAGTTAGACAAATGATGCACAAGTTCGTTAAACAATACTCTGAAAGAGATCATCAAGTTAGGTAACTTAACGTGTATTTACATGATTAACAAAGTAGAAGAAGTCGTTGAGTTAGATAACTCAACGTATAAAATCAGAAGGCAAAACTCGTTGTGTTGCAAACTATTAAAGGCAGATCAGATAGTTTTAAGCTAGAAGATGGATAGTTTGAAAATAACTATTCAAGGCTTTTAGATAGTTTATGACAACTTTTTGAAAGGTTTCAAACTAAACAGTCCGAAAGACAAATAGTTTCGGAGGGTTTCAAATCAAGTAGTTTGAATCTAAATGACCTCGTGTGCTGAACTTAAAGATTCACATGACAAGCATGAAAGAAAGATTGCTCAAGTGTTTCGGATAGTTTCAAGATAACTATTCGAGTTTTTGGATAGTTTGAATATAACCATTCAAGTTTTTAGAATCTTTCAAGTTGCTAGAAGGGAGGAGACCCTCCAAGATTTCATTAGTGGACTGAAAAGGAGAAAAGTGGAGTGTTGCAAGCTCCCCACCATAGCATGGAATTGAAGAAGAGGGTAGTGTGGAGGTAGCCACTATCAAAGAAGAGGAAGAGGAGGAGGAATTACATTTCACTCCTTCACCACAGTAGCAACCACAATAATAACCACAATAGTTTGAGGAAGATTAGCATGTTAGGATTGTATGGACTTACCAAAGGGGGGTGAATGGTGAGTGTGTATCTTTTAACAATACTTTGACTTAAGTTAATTTTAGTAACTATGTAAGCAATTTATGCAATAAATATTCAAGCAAGCTAAAGATAAAATAGGAGATAAAATCACACAAGGCAATTTTAGGTGGTTCACCACTAACGGCTAGTCCACCCCCAAGACACTACTTGGGCTTCACTAAGTATTTCAATACTTATAATCACTTGCTTTAAGGTCAAAGTAAGAATCAACCACTTGAGTTTTCAAGTAGAAGCTCACCAACCAACAATTAAAGCTTTCAGGTCCAAGCTTAACCAACCTTGAATTTTCAGGTGTAAACTCACAAACCAACCAACTTAAAACTTTCAACTAGAGTTTGAGTGTAGAGAGCTTTTTGCACTTGACTGTGTTTGATTCTTCAATTTTGCTTTAACTAAATCTGAATGTTTCTATGTAAAATTGTGTAGCTCTATGTATGAATATATATGATAATCGTTGTCTTTATCTTTCACTTATTGATCATATTTATACCAAAAGGTATAATGATCATATTTCTTCTTACGGTATTGTCCTTTTGTACTTACTATGTAGTCAGTCCCAAAAATGGTAAGTTACCGTTCTACATACTGTCTTTTATAGGACCTTCTGATTCTATTTGATTTTTGGATAGTTTCATGTTGAAACCTTCCAAAAACTCAAACAGTTATCCTTTTATGCTTGTCATGTGATTCTTTAAGTTTTGCATGTAAATCTCCTTAGTTTCAGATAGTTTGCTTAAAACCTTTCGAAAACTCGAATAGTTATTTTGTAATTATTTGAAAAACTCGAATAGTTATCCTATTACTATCCAAAAAACTCAAACAATTATCCTTTTATGCTTAGCACGTGATTCTTTAAGTTTTGCACGTGAATCTTCTTAGTTTTAGGCAGTTTGCTTGAAATCTTTCAAAAACTTGAATAGTTATTTTGTAACTATCTGAAAAACTCGAACAGTTATCCTATAACTATCTAAAATGCTTGTAGTTGTTTTCTTTTACTTCCAAATAGTTTTCCTTTAACCTTTTAAAGCTCTTTTCACTTTCAAACTGTTTCACTTGGAACCTTCCAATTTGTCTTTTCTTTTGCATTGTAGTTGACTAAACTGTCTTTTGTAATTGCCTTGTGAAATAGACATGATTCTTCACACAAATTCTTGCATTATCAAAATACAAGAGTTCTAACAAATCTCCCCCTTTTTGATAATGACAAAATTTTTTACATTAAATTACATGTATTTCACTCCCTAGTTTGTTTCTATACAAGGAATCACATAGAACATACTTAATGTAGAGATTTATAGTAAAATACAACTTTAATAGTTAATCTCTCCCCATATCAATATTCCTACTTCTTCCCCTACTTATGTAGTCAAATATTGTAATAATCTTACTTCTCTCCCTTTTTATCATTCTCTAAAAAAGGGATTACTCATATTGCTATTTCTTGTTGTTTCTCCCCCTTGAAATAGTGCATCTTAAAAAAATCTTACATTTAACACTTGTTAGTAGAAAAATAAGCTCCCATATGGTGAGCTTTGAGAGGTAAATATAATAATTTTGAAAATGTTATAAATCATGTATGGAACAAATACCTAGATTTCTTCTAATATGAATAAATATTGATTCATTTAAGGGTTTTGTAAAAATATCTATAAGTTGATTCTCTATTGGGACATACTTAAGGGAGATATGACATTTCTCCACATGGTCTCTTAGAAAGTGATGTCTGATTTCAATATACTTAGCTCTAGAGTGAAGTATTGTATTCTTTGATAAATTTATAGCACTATTGTTATCATAGTATATTTCTATATTCTAAAATTTCAATCTATAATTAGCCAATGTTTGTTGCATCCATAATATCTGAGCACAATAGCGACCTGCTACTATGTATTCTACTTCAGTAGTTGATAGTGCAATGTAGTTTTGTTTTCTACTGAACCACAAAATTAAGGAATTTCCTAGTAGCTGACATGTTCCACTTGTGCTTTTTCTATCTAATCTACTACTTACATAATCTGCATCACTATATCTTGTTAAAATTAGGCTACTTTCTGTTGAGTAAAATAGTCCAAAGTCTTTAGTGCCTTGTAGATACTTGAAAAATCTCTTTATTGATTTCAAGTGTGACTCTCTTGGTGATGATTGAAATCTTGCACATAAGTACACACTAAACATGATATCTAGCTTGCTTGCTGATAAATATAGAAGGGATTTAATCATTCCTCTATATTTCTTTTGATCCACATGAGTCATTACTTTCAAATTTAGTATTGAACTCATTGGAGTGCTAGTAGATTTGATATTTTCAAAATTAAATTTCTTCAAAATATAGAATATAGATTTACCTAAAGTATAGCATAAACAACAATAATAGCAACAAGAACAATGACAATAGCAACAAGAATAACAAGAACAACACAAATAATAATAAGAATAGTCACAACACCAACAACAACAAATAAAAAGTCATATAGTAATACATAATATAGATCAATCACAACAACCTCCATAAGTTAGGACCATAGATTTAGATTAGGAAATCATTAATCAAGTTAATAGAGTTGGCGTTGAAATTACATAAAAGATTTCAGAAACTGTGTTAGATATTTTAAGAAGACATAGAGACTTGTGAATTGATACATTATAAATTATGTATTAAATAGAAACATCTTATGTAATTTGTTAAAAATTGTAATAACTATTTTATGATTCAAATTCTGTATTTAGTAAAAATAGTTATTGTATATCCACATTTGTTGAGTTTTAAATGAAAATTAACTTTATGATTTTTTTTTGAATTTTATACTTACGATGTTTCATCCCTCACATGATTTTATAATTTTTTTTAATGACAAAAAGGGGGAGAATGATTTTTGAAAGTTAGATTTATTAGGTTTTGTCATCATCAAAAAGGAGGATATTGTTAAGAATTTTGTTCTATAGTATGTATTTTACTAAGTCTAAAAATAAGACTAAATAAAGTCTAAGTATACGTTTTATCTTAGTCATATAGTTAGGCGTTAACTGATTTTGAAAGTCATATAATTATCATTAATGTTTCGAGTTAGTTGAAGAGTTATATTAAAAACTCATATAGTTATTGTTATCTATACATGTGTTTTTAATGTCTTAAGTTTTCATGTGTTTTCCATGTGCATTCATTTGAGAAAAATCAAAGACTTAGATAACTATTAGAGTTTTTATGCATGGATTAGATAACTGTTTGAGTTTTATAAGTGATTAACATAAAGTTAAATTTTTTTGTTATGGTCATGTGTTTTGTAGGTGGAAAACTTGAATTATAGATAAGTATTCAAGTTTTTACAAATGTTAAAAGATAAGTGTTCAACTAAAGTGGCAACTTAGGAAATAAATTCTATAATTCTCTAGAAAGAGCATTCTCAATAGATCTATGACAAGGGAATGTGAAAATTCAAAAAAAATGTGGTGAACGTGGATATTTTGAATTTGAAAAAGGATGTGGGATCATGGAATTATGGATTAAGTAGATGAACGTATTGAATGAGAAACTTCAGTTCGACTGCTATAAATAAAAGGTATGAGCTGCACTTCAACTTCCCTAGAATAATCCCCAACAATCCATCCTAGATAGAAGAATCCTAGTAAATATAAAGGAAAGAGCTATCTCAAAGTAATCTTGAAGATTCCTAGTCAAGAATTAAAGGAAGGAGTAAAAAGATATAGAAGTAGAGAAAATTTGAGAAAATTCAAAAGTTGCGAGCAAAGCTTAAGTTTGCAAGTCAAATTCACTCAAGCTTAGAATAAAGTCAATTAGTTTTACAACTTTTAATTTGTATAAAGTATATAAACCAACAAGTAAGGAATTTATGCATAAAAGTTTGTAAATTATTACTTTTTCAATAAAGTTGTGATATACAAAATTTATGTAAATTTATACTATTGTTTTGATTTGCTGGAAGTTTTAATTAATTTTCTAAAGATACAATTCACTCACTTTCTTATGATGCTTACAATATTATAGATTTGAAAAAAGAAAAAAAAATTCTTTCAACTTGAGATATTTCATCATACTTTTTTTATATTTATATTATTATATTTTATTTATTATTCTTTTTCTTTCATCGTTCAAATCCAATTTTTTTTTCCTTACGATTGAACTGAAGTTCTAACTTTGGTATAATCCAATGTTTCTTTTCTTTCTTTTTGTTAAATTAAAGCATGACTTTGGTATGACCAAAGTTTTTTTTTTTTCAATCAAATTGAAACGTGACTTCGATGCAATCTAAGTTTCTCCTTTGTCTTTTTCCTTCTGGTCGAATTGAAGCTTAGATACAATCATTTTTTTTTTAATTTAATTATTTTTGCACTTGATATCTGTGTTAGGATCGGGTGTGCTTAGAATGAAAAAGTGCATAATATTAACGGTTAAATGATGGTTAATTGCATAATATTTAGCTTATCATATGAGAATTAAGCTATTATGTTATAATTGCACTGTTGTAAGCTTTAATTAAAGAATTTGCATAATTTCGAGGAATTAATGTTAATTTAGTACATTTCTAAACTGTCGTTAAATTACAGGCTGTGAAATTCTTAAGTATCCGAATTTTCTATTATTTCGGACAGTTATGTTTAACATACTGAACATGCACTGGAGAGTTATGTTAAATTACCAAACAGTTATGTTTTAAAAGAATATTTTATTATTTCTTGAAGTACACGTGTCGAAACCATAATGCATGACTTAAGTGAACTTTCGGTGAGTTATCTCTAACTATCCGAAATTGCAGTTGGGCATCGGATAGTTATATGTGTAACTCTCTAAAATCTCCTTTTATTTATAAAATAGCTGTGGACACATGTCATGTTCTAGGAGAATGACTTAAGTGGATTTTCGGTGAGTTATCTCTAACTATCCGAAATGCATCTGGGCATTGGATAGTTAGACTAGTAAGTCTTCGAAATGTTTCTTTTATTATAAAACTACTGATGACACGTGTCGTGATCTAGTAGATTTACTTAAGTTATATATCGATGAGTTATCTGTAACTATCCGAAATGCATCTGAGCATCGGATAATTAAGTTTGTAAGTATCCGAAAGGCATCTGAGTATTGGATAATTAAATTTATGCACGTGTTTTATAGTTAAATCAACGAAGCAAGTCTGTTGAGTTATCTGTAACTCCACAAACTATTTATTTTCTAATATGCTATTGTACCGGTTGTAGAAACAAGATAGTTGGAAGGAAAAACCACGATTGCACGTATCACGCAGGAATTCACTCGTAAGGGAGAAGAAATCATCGTCGTTGATATGAATGAAGGAAATCCAACCAACCATTCAAGTAGAAGCAGTTACCACTGAAGAAATATAAAAGAAAAGAAGAAAAAGAAGTAAAATGTCTGTGATCGATGGGTGTGGCCAATGTGTGGAGGAGCACCGAGCTTTCTGTAGGCAGCGTCGGCAATTCTCTGAAGTACCACACCAACCATCATCACCACCACCATAATCACCAATCATCAAAGGTCTGTGAGGATACTTTCCTGATGTCGGGTCGATTCCGTGCTAAACATAGTGCCTGACAACCATTGTGAGGAGTGATCGCGTCACGGGAAGGGAAGCGATTTTCACCAAGCGCCGACTCATATCTCAGGAGATCGTAAAACTTCTAGCCTTGGTTTCGAGTTGATGCCTGTATGCTGAAGAGATCATCTTGCAATTCTAGACTCGCGATTCTATAGGGAGAGGAGACAGAATTGTAAGTGGTTTAATTTTCAGTGGTGTAATCGCGTCGCATGTAGTGACATAAGTATTTACTGTCGATTGAGATTACTTTACATTTCACCTTTCACCCATTTCCATGTTCATATCAAAACAAAAATACCAAAAACAACTTATTTGTGTTTGTATTTTGTATTTGAGTGTTGTGTTATTTGTTTTGTATCATGATTAATGTTATCTTTATCAATGTTGTGATTGTTTTATGTTTGTTTTAGTTTTATAGTTTACTGAAATTGGTTCGTTCAAAAAACTTAAAGATTTTAATGGTTATTGTTTGAATTATCTGAATGTTAGTATTGCCTAATGATAAATCCAGTGTTTACTAACATTAAAGAGCTTAATTGATGTTATTTACAATCTGTGGAACCGCCCAATGGTTGGCCGAATTCCTCTATAAATAGCAATATTAAATAGGAAAGGCAGGCTCGTGGAGTTAACTTAAGTCCACGAGGTTAGTCCGTTGAGTTAGCCATAATTCAACGAACTTTGTCCGTTGAGTTAACTGTAACTCAACAGAGAGTTTATTGAATATATAAATTTGATTGTTAAAAACGGAACAGTTCTCAATTCTTAAGCAATTCCCTATGGGATCGACTTGTACTTGCACACTAATACAATAGACACTGTGCACTTGCAGTTAAAATACAAATTTGAATTAATATCTAATTTGTGTGAAAGGTTGTTCGTTTACTTCTAAAAAAGGAATAGTCATAAAGATAAATTAACTAAGTAAAAATAGAAGTTAACAAATCAAAATTTTTCTAGTGCGTTGTTAGAGATCCAAACAAGTTTTCTGGTGTTGTGCTAGGTAACCAAACAGGGTGCTACCATCTATGCTAAAATCCTGAGGTGTTAGCAAAGGCTCCTCAACATCCTGTTAAAGGTTCTTAGCACCTAGCCGCGTGTTGTTCAAGTGTGACCTAGGCATTTGATCCCTAGCTTTCAATCATGCCACATGTCACGGGACAGCGTGAGGCATTTCCTCAATGCAAGCGATTGTTAGGACACACGCTAGTGCATACGTGTGCTGGGCACTCAACAATCACCCCCCCAACACACGTACACATAGTACATGTCTATTGGGACTTGAACCCGTGACCCCTGGCTTTGATACCACTTGTTAGAGTTGAAACTGATCATTCAGTAAACTTTCTATGGCACGATACTGAAACACTCACCTCTTAACTCACCAAAACTAGAAGAGAAGAGTAAGAGGAAGAAATAACACAATGAAGACAAGGATTTACGTGGTTCAGCAACTGCTTATGTCCACAAAGAGTTTGTTAGGATCGATAGGCTCACTAGAGGGGGGTGAATGGTGAAAGTGTGTATTTTTAAAATTCTTTTAATGTTGAATCGAATGATTCAACAAAAAATGAAATGAGATGAAACTAATATAATGCAAATTAACAGAGATAAGAAACACACAGCAAATTTTTAGGTGGTTTACCAATTTGGCTAGTCCACCCCCAAGGTTCACTTGGGCTTCACTAAGTGTTTCAACACTTACACACTTGCTTTCAGGTCAAAGCAAGAACCAACTACACAGAAGTTTTCAGGTAAAAACTTCAGTAAACCAACCTCTAGAGTTTTTAGGTCGAAACTCAAACCAACATTGTATGTAGCTTTCAGGTTGAAGCCACGAACCAATAGCTTTAAACCTTCAATCAGAGTTTTGGCGCTAGAGCTTTTTCTACAATGAATCTCCGTTGTCTGTATTTTGAATATATACTGATATGTATAACGATCATATTTTCCTCCAATGGATGTATTCTATTGTACTTAATTAGGATCAAGTCCCAATACGACAACCGACCGTTCAAAAAATCGTTTCAAGATATCTTATCGATTTTCCTATTCTTTCGGATAGTTAGCTATGCAACTCTCCGAAGAGTAACTGTAACTCACCGAAAGATCACTTATCCTTCACTACCAGGTAGGATTCCAGAATATTTAAATATAAGCTGTCATCCAATCGGATACTTATAATTGTAACTCACCGAACAGTTAAATACTTGTCGGATAGTTTGACTTTGTCATCTTTTCGATTGCTTTAATTTAGCATGTGCATAAAGGCTGACTTAAGTTTCGGATGGTTATCCCTGTAACTCATCGAAACGCTTTAGGATTTCGGATAGTTATCCTTCTAACTCTCCGAAAATCTATTTGAGCATCTGTTTGGATTTCTGCACGTGGAAAATTCACTGACTTAAGTTTCGGATAGTTAAACTGTAACTTACCGAAACTCTCTTTTAAATTTCGGATAATTATCTAACTCTCCGATTTTCCCATTTAAACTTTCAACTGTCGGCTTCTCCATTTTGCACATGCGTAATAAAATGACTTAAGTTTCGGAAAGTTATGCCTATAACTTATCGAAAAACTTGAATAGTTATCTAACTCTTTGAAAAGAAAACTCGGATAGTTATTTAACTCTCCAACAAGTCTTTTAAGCTTCCGTTCTGTATTTCTACACGTGATTTATTGAATGACTTAACTTTCAGATAGTTATACCTGTAACTCTTTGAAAAGTTCTTTAAGCTTCTAGATAGTTATCTCCTTAACTATCTGATCATTCAATCCCTTTAACTGTCTGATTAAATAACTCTCCGAAGGCTTTGTAAAATTGGATAGTTATTCTTTTAATTGTCCGATAGCATTGCTGCTGCTTGCTCTTCAGATACTTAGACCTGTAACTATCCGATTTTGCTGAATCTTCTTGATCTGTTCATCTGGAACCTTCTTGATCTTTTCATCTACCTGGAAATTATTCTAACAGCCTTCTGATCTAATGTAGTAAGACTTAATTGTGAAAATACAATATGTTTCCTCACATAGGTTTTGCATTATCAAAATACTCGGATACTAACAGAGTTGAGGGTTTTTCTATGAGCTTTGGCACAATCAACCACGATGTTTTACAACATCATAAATGTTTATATACTACCCAACTTAGGGTTTATAAACCTTTAATTACATACAAGCCATTATAGTAGAGTAATAATGCTTCGGAGAAAGGATTCTCAATTTTGGAGCCTTATCTTCTTATCTTTCCGAAATCTGCAACATTTCGGATAGTTACAAACTTAACTATCCGATGAAATTCTTCTTTCTTCATTTATTGTAATGGGCGTTATTATAGCAAGCTAATTGTCCAAAGAGATTCAGTATTTCAAATAGTTACAGACTTAACTGTCCGAAAACCCACTTACTTCTCTCTCTCTGTCCTTTCGGAAGGTTCTGCCGTTAACCTTCCGAAAACTTATGATTTTCAGATAGTAACTGCCTAACTATTTGAAGATCCACTTAAGTCATTGCTTTTCGGATACTTGGCTTCTTAATTATCCAAACATCCACTTAAGTGTCTGAGTTTCAGATACTTAGCTTCATAATTGTCTGAACGTCCACTTAAGTGTCCTTTAAGTCATTCCAGATGGTTACAGCTAGTAACCCTTCGAAATCTTCTGACTTTCGGATAGTTAACTCAAAGCCTCTGACTGAAACATTATTTTTGGATACTTAGGTCTATTAACCTATTGAAAATATAAATCTACCAGATACTTATTGTTAACAAGCTTCCGATTGAACCTAGACTTCTTGTGGCATACTCCACACTTGTACTACTTGCCCTAACAATCTCCCACTTGGAGTTTGGCACAATGATCGAAGAAAAATCAGTCTCTACTCTTGGCTTACAAATTATTGCAACAACTGCTCAAATAATCATCAACTCTTCATCTCCTTCTTCTTTTCAATTATTCAAGAGACCAATTAAGGCCATATAGAGCCTTAATTTCTGTAGATTCAGAACTTTGGTTAGCATATCTGTAGCATTTTCAGCTCTTGCAATCTTTTGTAGATGTAACCTGTTCTGCTCTCTCTTCCCTTATGAAATGAAATCTCATTCTCATATGTTTGGACCTTGAATGAAACTTCAGATTTTCAGCTAAATAAATGGCACTTTGATTGTCATAGAATAGAATGCTTTTATTCTGTTTGTGCCCTAGTTTGGCTAGTACATTCTCTAGCTAGATTCTTTCTTTAGCTGCCTCTGCTACTACAACATATTCAACTTCTATGGTTGAGAGTGCAACAATACTTTGCAGCTTGGATCTTTAGCTAATTGCAGTACTTATGTAGAAAACATAGTCTGAAGTACTTCTGTTTTTATCCAACTCTCTTCCTAAATCAGCATCACAATAGCCAATCAATTCAACTGGTCCTTTTTTGAAATTCAAATCTACATCTAGGGAATATTTGAGATATCTGAGTATCCACAATGCTGCTGACTAATGCTCAACTCCTGGATCTGCCATATATCTACTGACCACTCCTACTACATGAGATATATCAGGTCTTGTGCATATCATGGCATACATTAAACTTCCCACTACTGAAGCATATGGTATTCTGAACATTTTTGTCCTTTCTTCTTCAGTCTTAGCTGACTAATCTTTAGACAACTTAAGTAGAGTCCGAGAGGTAGCTCAGTCTTCCTCTCATTTGAGATATTAAATCTCCTTAGTACCTTTTCTAGATACTTCTTTTGATTTAATCTCAAAGTACCTGCCACTTTATCTCGGATAACTCTCATACCCAAGATTTGTTTGGCTTCTCCCATATCCTTCATGTCAAATTCTTTTGACAGTTGTCTCTTTAATTGCTTAATCTGTTCCATACTAGAATAAGCAATTAACATATCATCTACATAAATCAGTAGAATAATGAAGCAATCATTAAATAGTTTTATGTAGCAGCAATAGTCTGTATTACATCTTTTGAAGCCTAGGGTACAGATAAAGGTATCAAATCTCTTGTACCATTGTCGTGGTGCTTGCTTCAAACCATACAGACTTTTCAACAATCTACATACTGTCTTTCTTTTCTTGCCAATTACTGCAAATCCTTCTGGCTGCATCATGTAGAGTTCTTCTTGCAAGTCACCATGTAGGAATGCTATCTTTACATCCATTTGCTCCAAGAGAACATTTTCTACAGCAACAATGCTTAAGACTATTCTTATAGTATTCATCTTTACAACAGGAGAGAATACTTCTATATAGTCTATGTCTTGAATTTGCTAAAAACCCTTGACGACAAGTTTGACTTTATATTTCTTGCTACCATCTGGTTGTTCTTTCATCCTGAACACCCACTTGTTTCCTAGGATTTTCTTTCCTTCTAGTAATGAAGTTAGCTCCCAAGTTTTATTCTTTTCTAGGGACTTCATTTCTTCTTTCATTGCTAACTCCCATTTGTGTGCATCACATGCATGGATTACTTTCTGATATGTTTCAGGTTCATCATCATCCGTCAGTAATAGATAATTGAATGATGGTACATACCTTTCAGGTTGTTTGGAAACCCTTCCATATCTTCTAAGTTTTCTGGTGACAACTTCATCTTCTTGATCATCTAGATGTTCTAGATGTTCAGCCTCTAGAAGCTGAATTTCTACTACAGGTTCCTTCTGAGGTTGTTCAACATCATTATCTAGACTGATCTCAGCAGTACTTTCAGACTGAAGCTTTAACTGTTGTTCATCTACACTTTCTCTATGCTTTTACATCTTGAATTCAATGAAGGTGACATCTTTTGCAAGAATTATTTTCTTGGTTTCTTCTACCTAGAATCTGTAACCAAAATAATCCTTACCATAGCCAATGAAATAACATTTCTTTGATTTTGATTCCAACTTGTCTCTTTTGTCACTATTCAAGTGGACAAATGACTTGGATCCAAAGACTTTTAAGTGAGCATATTTGACCTCTTTCTCTATCCACAACTCTTTAGGGTTCTTAAGCCCTATTGGGACAGATGGTCCTTTATTTATTAGATAGGCAGCTGTATTGACAGCTTTTGCCCAAAATGTCTTGGGAAAGCCTACATGTAGTCTCATGCATCTTGCCTGTTCATTCAAGGTCCTATTCATCCTTTGAGCAACTCCATTTTGTTGTGGAGTTCCAACTACAGTCCTCTGCCTTCTAATCCCTTGCTCCTCACAGTCAACTTTAAATTCATGGTTATTATATTCTCCTCTATTATCTGACCTAATGGATTTGATTTTTCTTCCACTCTAATTTTCCACTTCTACCTTCCATTTCTTGAAGACTTGGAAAACTTCAGACTTCTTTTTCAGAAAATAAACCCATACCTTCCTTGTACTGTCATCAATGAAGGTGACATAATAGAGAGCACCACCTAAAGAACTGATAGGGGCAGGCCCCCACACATCCGTGTGAACCAGCTCCAATTTCTATGACTTAGGATCATGAGGAGTCTTGGCAAAACTGACTTTCTTCTGCTTTCCCTCAATGTAGTCCTCACATATCCCTAAATTGACATTCTTTAGCTTAGGGATTTTCCCTTCTGCCACTAAAACTTTCAGTCCATTCTCACTGAGGTGTCCTAGTCTTTTATGCCATAAGTTAGTGTCTTCAGTATCACTAACTACTACAATAGAGTCATCTTAATCCAATGTTAGATATAAGGTGTCAATCCTCTGTTCTGAGTGTTGTTAATGGAATGGATCATTTAGTTAACCTTCTATGGCACAATACTGAAACACTTAGCTCTAAACTCATCGAAGCTAAGAGTGAAGAGTAAGGGAAGAAACAATACAAAGAAGAAACAGGATTTACGTGGTTCAGCAACAGCATACATCCACAGAGAGTTGAGGGTTCCTTTATGAGCTTTGGCACAATCAACTGCAATGTTTTACAATATCATAAAGGTTTATATACTACCCAACTTAGGGTTTATAAACCTTTAATTATATATAAGCCATTATAGTAGAGAAACAATGCTTCGGAGAAGAGACTCTTAATTTCGAAGCCTTATCTTCTTATCTTTCCGAAATTTGTAACATTTCGGATAGTTACAGACTTAACTATCTGAAGAGAATATTCTTTCTGAACGAGCGGTACTGTAGCAAGCTAACTATCCGGAGAGATTTGGTATTTCGGATAGTTACTGACTTAACTGTCTGAAAAGTAACTTACTTCTCTCTCTTTGTCCTTTTGGAAGGTTTTACTAATAACTCTCCGGAAATTACATGTCTTTCAGATAGTTACATCTTAACTATCTGAAAAATCACTTAAGTGTCTTTTCAGGCATTTCGGAAGGTTCTACCGATAACCTTCCAAAAACTTATGAACTTCGGATAGTTATTGCCTAACTATTCGAAGATCTACTTAAGTCACTGCTTTCCGGATACTTGGCTTCTTAACTATCCGAAGATCCACTTAAGTGTCTGACTTTTGGATACTTAGCTTCATAACTGTCCGAACTTCCACTTAAGTGTCCTTTAAGTCATTTCGGATAGTTACAGCTAGTAACTCTCCGAAATCTTTTGACTTTCGGATAGTTAACTCAAAGCCTCCGACTAAACCTTCATTTCTGGATACTTAGGTCTGCAATCTACCGAAAATATAAAACTACTAGATACCTACTATTAACAAGCTTCCGATTGAACCTTGACTTCTTGTGGCATATTCCACACCTGTAATACTTGCCCTAACACTGAGGCAATAATTCTTGCACATTTGGTTACCTTCCATTTGCCTGCACTAAAGGCAATCTGATAACCATCATTATCTAGGGAACTTATTGAAATTAATTGCTTTGCAAGATTAGGAACATATCTGACTTCTTGCAATTTCCATATCCCTTGTTTTGTTTTTATGTGTACCTCTCGTATTCCCAACACATCCAAACTTGTGTTGTTAGCTAGGTACACTTTTTTCATAGGAGTTGCACGATAATTGTGCAACAAATCCCTCTTGTAGGTAGTGTAGAATGAAGCTCCTAAGTCTAGTACCCATGAGTCAATTGAACTGTCTACACAGCATACTAGGGCATCATCTGAATCGTAGGAGACAACATTTGCAACTACTCCTTTTGATTCCTTCCCTTTGTTGTCTTTCTTGGGAGCCTTACACTGTGACTTGAAGTTCCCCCATTGATTGCAGTTCCAGCATTTGATATCTGATCTCACTTTACTAGTACCTTTGGACTTTGACCTTCCTTTGGATTTAAATTGTTTTGATTTACTTCCCTCTAATTTCAACACTAAGGGTTACTTCTCCCTCTAATTTCAACATTAAGGGCAGAAGTTGAGGCTGATAATTCACTTTCCTGCGAATGTCCTCACTCAAAATTAAATCCCGGATGTCACTCATCTTGAGCTTCTCATGACCTAGTGAACTACTTACACCAGTCACGATAAGAGACCGACTTTTTGGTAATGAGGATAATAAAATCAAGGCCCTGACTTCATCATCAAATACTATGTCTACTTAATGCAGTTGATTCAAAATAGTATTTAGCTCATTAACGTGGTTCGTTACATTTCCACTTTCATAAATTTTCAGATTAAATAATCTACGTATGAGAAATACCTTGTTGGCGGTTGATGACTTCTCATACATGTTGGACAAAGCTTTCATCAAGTCAACCGTTGTCTTCTCCTTGGCAATGTTTGAGTGAACGTTCCTTGCCAATGACAACTTGACGAGACCTAGAGCTTTTCTATCCAGCAACTCCCACTCTTCCTAATCCATCTTTGGTTTTCTTCCAAATAGAGGTTGATGAAGATCCTTTTGATACAAATAGTCTTCTATCTGAGACCTCTAGTATTTGAAATCTTTTCCATCAAACTTCTCTATCCTGAGATTTCTATCATCTACCATTTTGTTAAACTGAAGAACCTTCGCTCTAATACTAGTTATTAGGATCGGGTGCTACCATTTATGCTAAAACCTCGAGGTGTTAGCAAAGGCTTCTCAACATCCTATTAAAGGTTCTTAGCACCCAGCCGCGTGCTATTCAAGTGTGACATAGGCATTTGGTCCCTAGCTTTCAATCATGCCACTTGTCACAGGATAGCGTAAGGCATCTCTCAACGCAAGCGATTGTTAAGACACACGCCAACTGGAAACGTGTGTTGGGCACCCAACAATCTGAAGTGTCAATTTTTCATTTTAGATACTTGACTTAAATTTTTATATGGATACCAAAATGTCATGATTTCAATTTTAGTTTATTATAGTGTATAGTTAAAATGTTTATTTTTTTTTATCCTAGATATTTATATTTTATATCTAAAATGTCTTAACTTTCATTTCAAACATTTTAAGTTTCT
The DNA here is from genome assembly GCA_036874045.1 of Cymodocea nodosa. Classification (NCBI taxonomy): domain Eukaryota; kingdom Viridiplantae; phylum Streptophyta; class Magnoliopsida; order Alismatales; family Cymodoceaceae; genus Cymodocea; species Cymodocea nodosa. The sequence goes on along the minus strand of CM072339.1, from coordinate 17,278,946 downwards.
ATCTTAGACATTTGTATATTATGTCTAAAAATATATTTTAATTTTATTTTAGATACTTATATTTTATATCAAAGTATCTTAATTTCATTATCTCTATATTTCAAATAGATACTTATATTATGTCTAAAAATCTATATATATATATATCTATATACAGATATATATATATATTACATATGAAGTATTGTAATTTCCATTTTAGGTGTTCATATTCTATTTGAAATATTTTAATTTCATTTTAGACATTCTTATTTCTTACCTAAAACATTTTAATTTTTTGTTTTATATACTTCTATTAGAACCCTTGTGTTTTGATAATGCAAAAATCTATGTAATGAAATAAGTTGTGTTTCACAGGTGTCACAAGATAGCTATAGTTCAGCAAATTACAGATTAGAAGGCAGATAAACAAATACAGATAATTCAAAAAATGTTGCCAAAGAAAAACAAAAACCTTAGATAGTTAAAACACAATTTGAAGCTTAACTATACGAAAGTCAAGTTTGTTCAGAAGGTTACCAGAGAAAGTATCTGAAAGGTAGTCTAAAGCATTAGGAATTATTTTGGAAAGTTAGAATACTAACTATCCAAAATTAGAAGTCTTTCAAAAAGTTAGTAGGATAGTTGTTTGAATGATCGAAGAGTCAATGAGCTAACTATCCGAAAGTCTAAGAAAATTGGAGAGTTAGAAAAGCTAACTATCTGAATCGTTAAGTCATTCAAATATGCACGTGGAGAAAGACAGAAATATTAAAAGTCAACTGTTCAAATTTTTTAGTAAGTTAAGACAAGAAACTATCCAAAAATAAGATAGAATTGGAGAGTTAGAAAAGCTAACTATTTGAACTTAAGTTATTCAATTATGCACGTGTAGAATTCAAAAACCAATAGTTAGAAGCTTAGAGGGAGAATCGGAAGGTTATTGTAGCTAACTATCTGAAAGTTGAAACATTTCGGTAAGTTAACAGTTACAACTATTTGGCACTTAAGTTATTCAAATACATACATGTAGAAATCAAAAAACAGCAATCAGAAGCTTAGAAGGAGAATCAGAAGTTTACTGTAGCTAACTATCTGAAAGTTGAAACATTTTGGTAAGTTAACAATTACAACTATCCGAACTTAAAGACTCACGTATTGAATTTAAAGTCACGCATAGAACTTAAAGATCACGTGAAAGGAATAACTCTTCAAGGTTTTTCGAAGAGTTACAGATCAGGCATTTGGATTTTGGAAAGGTTACAATAGCTAACTATCCAAAAATCAAAGAGAATCGAAAGGTTACATAAAGGATAGTATACAAAATGGTAACTTACCATATTTGGACCTAGCAATTCAATAAGTATAGTAGAATAAATCCATTAAAGAGAAAATATGATCGTTGGATTTACAAGTATAAATACAAATAGATTATTCAACATTAAAAAGAGCTAATAAGAGAGAGATTACATATACAATCACATACAAAGAGAAAATATAGATTGTAGATCAGCTACCACGTATAATGAAAGTTTAATTCAGATTCAATATAGTTGAGAACAAGTTGAAAGCTAGAAATATTGGAAGAAAATCAAATCTCTCTAAGTGTTGAAAGTCTGATCCAATAAGGATCATTGGTTTGTAGCTTCAACTAGAAAACTACATATTGTGTTGGTTTAAGTTACGACCTGAAAACTCAAGAGGTTGGTTTATTGAAGTTTCAACCTAAAAACTTCTGAGTGTTGATTAGAGCTACGACCTGAAAGCTCAAGAGATTGGTTTTTACTTCGACTTGAAAGCAAGTGTATGTAAGTATTAAGACACTTAGTGAAGCCCAAGTGATCTTTGGGGGTGGACTAGCCGAGTTGGTGAACTACCTAAAATTTTCTTGTATTTCTTATTTATATTTCTGCTATGCATGTTTATACATCTATTTAATACTTGTGCAAATTGATTAATCAAATTACTTAGCTAAAACAAAAAAAGTTTAAAATTATACATAGATCATCATTCACCCCCCTTTTAGTGAACCATAAGATCCTAACAACTTCTTTCTTTATACCTAAAACATTTAATTTGATTTTATGTATTTATATTCCATACCTAAAAATATTTTATCTTCACCTTGAGCATCTATATTTAATGTCCAATATATATACTCTTATATATCTTTTTTCTGTTTTATTTTTGGTATATATATTTTGTATCTAAAATATCTTTATTTCATTTTAGACATCCATACACAAAATGTTTAATTAATTTTTCCTTTTATTTTTGATATTATATTTTCACATCTAAAATATTTAATTTCAATTCGAACATTCATATCTTATTTTATTTTATATTTTAAAATGTTATATTTATTATATTTTTTTATTATACTTTTTTAGAATTTTTATCTAAGCATACAAAGTCTAGTTGCATCGATATTTCCCTTTTCATCTTTTTTTTATCTTATTATATATTTCCCCTTTTTAGGAAGGATGGTCGATCCATCGATATGGCGAGTGAGATTAATTTATTGGTGCAACCATTTCTATGTTCATTTTCTTTTTTTCTTTATTTTTGGTGTTTTTCTTTTTTTTCAATTTTAAATATTATTTAGTTTTCGTATTGTGTTTCACCTTTAAGATTTTATTGAATATGTCCATTTTATATTGAAGGCATTTTGAACTTTATCTTAAATATTTATAATTTATAAAGTTCTCTTCCCTTTTGTTATAGATATTATATATTTTTTATCTAAAATATTTAGTTCTATTTCATTATTATGCTTTTTTTATGTCTTATTAAACTGCTTCTTATTTTTCCTTTCTAATTTTCATCTCCTTTATTTTATTTTATTTATTTACTTATTTATTTCTCTTTTTCTCTTCTTCTTTTCTTAAAAAAAAAACAAAAATGAAAGTTCAGTTTGACCATACTTAGGTCAAATTGAGAAGGACCAAACTTTCTTTATTGTCTTTCTTCTCCTCTCCCTTATTTTTGAGGGGGGGAGGGAGAAATGAAAATTCAATTGCACCAAGCTTACGCATCGGTCAGACAAAATTTTTATTATTATTTAAGAGTTCGGTCTAATTGAATATAGGTTTTGGTCAAACCATTCTCTCTTATTTTTGTTTTTTAAGAGGTTCGATTTAACTAAGCACGTGTTTCGGACGAACCAACCTTTCCCCTGTTTTTCTCTTTTTTGTTTCTTTTCTTTTTTTTCCTTCACTTCTCTCTTTTTTTCTTTTGATTGATTTCTTATTTTTTTAAATTATATCTTATAATTTCATCTAAGATATTTAATTATTTCTACATTTGAACTTCATTTTAGATACTTCTATTTGTATTCTAAAATATTTTGTTTTTTATTTTAAATATTTATTTATCATTGTGTTTTATTTTATTATTTTTTTAAAAGGGATTTCCCCTTTACTTTAGATATTTATTCTCCTCCCTTTTTTGAATATTTATATCTAAAGTATTTTAACTTCATTTACCTAGATTTTTTTTATATGATTTACTCTAATTTTATCCATATTTCCATCTAAAATATTTGCTTACATTTTAGATGTTTAAAATTTTGATATCTAGGATATTTTACTTTTCTATATTAGATACATATTTTTTTTCCTTTTACTTTGTGTATTTAGTCTTCAATAGGTACGTCTAGCAAAATCCGATGGCAAGACGATGCTTTCCAAAGCTCATTCCAACTACAGTTCAATCTCATCATAGGGACAGAGTATAGCAAATAGCTCTCTTTTCTCTTCAATTGCCGTCGCAATTTGATCACATTTTAAGGAAGTTCGGCTATAATTTTTTTTTAATTACTATCATCGTAGTGTAATCCCTTTCAAGAAAAAATGTAACAAATGTTTTTTTTTTTTTAAATTACAACCGCTACAAACCACTTCCTTCTAAAAAGGAGTGACGATGCGGTCTCTCTCTCGCTTTTTTCTTTTTTCTTTTTTAGTTAGTTGGAAGTTGGAACCCACTTGTTTCTTTTTTAACCGCAAGCGCAGGACGAAGGTTGATGGCCCGAAGGGAGATGGCTATTGTCTTTTCTTCGAAAGTTCGGTGCTCCAGTTATTGGATGTGCTTGCAAATGAGAGGATGGTCATGCTCGTAAACCTCCTGCCCTTTTATAATAATATTCCTACACGAAGTAGAAAGGAACGAAGACGATGTCGTGCACATAGTGTAAGAGAAGATGCGAGCTGCTTAAATCTTTGGAAAAAATCATGAGCCACGGATTGTAAGGGAGAGATGACGTGCGAAGTGAATGGAAGGTTCACCCAACGGTGGCGTGGCTAAAATTTTTTTTTGACCATTCTTGGAACTTCATTTTTGTCTTTTTTTTTTAATCTTATTTCTTTTCACTTATTCAGTTTTTTCTTCTCTTTCTTGTCGTCAACGACCTTTATTTTTTAAATTAATTTAGTATGAATGTGTTTGTCTTTAGTGATAAATAGGAAACCTTGGATTAGTGTAGGTTTTGTAAATTTATAAATCAAATTAATTAAATGTAATAATATAAAAAATCTAACAAACATTAGAATTTAGCATTAACAACTAAAATATTAATTAAATTTTCAATTTCCTGTGGATCAACTTGTACTTTTGGTATTTTTCAATAGATACTATGTACTTGTGATTATAAATTTAAAATTGAATTTTAACAATCAAGATTTTAGTATTGTTGCTAGAGAATTAGTGTAAATTTAAATTTATTTTAGGTTGATTTTAAATTTTGACTTAAGGTTTAGTTTGATTTAGCAATGACTAGATCGGTAAGTTGATTTGATTTTATCATGATTTTAAGTCTATACAAAATAAAATAAAATAAAATATGGTATTAACAATAAACACGCACAAATATAGTAATATAGTGTTCATGGTAGTGTACATGATTTTTACGTTGTAATATTTGTGGATGACTTCTTCCTGTTTGATTTTTGATTTTTTCTTTTATAGAAGTGATTAACAGGATTGCTTGTTTAAAATCTAAATTTTGAATTTGGAATCTTTCCTTTTGAATTTGTGTGAATATGGTTGTCTACATTATTGACTAAACATAGTGTGGTAGGATAGAGAAAATATGATTGCATTTTACGTACTTAGGAGTGGATTAAATTCGTAGTTGCCATTTGTGTTTTGCAATTTTAAATTACGAACAGTTGCCTTTAGTAATAAATAGCAGGAATAATTATCTTAATACACCTGCAAAATAAGGAAGGAGATTTTATTGTGATTGATTCTGGATTCTCTCTCTTCTTTATTAAGCAATCAAAAAGGTACGTTTTAACTCTTCCTTTTATTTATTTTAGATCATCAAAAAGATCTTTCAACGCAATCAACACCCACACTCTCTTGCTACATATTAGGTAGGTAACGTTAAATGGCTTTAATTTGATGAGAACAAACACGTAAAAGCATGAGGATTCCTTTCTTTTACAATAACGTCTTCATGCATGCTAATAGGACCCACTTAAATTGACGATATTTTGATCATTACTTGATAATCCTAAGGAAGTTATTTAGGAGCTAGAACTACCTACAGAACCTAATGTTGAAACCAATAGACATAACATGGTTGCTCCATTTCCAATTGGGTTAAAGACTAGAGAGGATGATAATCAATTAGAGAAAATTAGGGAAATGTTCCAACATGTAAGAATTAACTTGCCATTATTAGAAGTCATTTAACAAATTCCAACTTATGCTAAGTTAATAAAAAACTTATGTACTAAAAAGAGAAATAACAAGGTTCCTAAGAAGGCATTCTTAGTTGACATAGTTAGTTCCATATTTTTTGAATAATTCCTTATTGAATTAGAAACAGCTGTAGTTGAAAATAGAAATCTGAAATCTAACTTAGGATAAATATAGTTGTGTTAACTGTGAATTAAAAGAACAAAATAAAAACTTATTAACTACAATATCTAATTTGAAAAATACCATATGTAAATTTATTCAAGGTCAAAAAAGACTAAATAAAATGATAGGATCTCAACGACCTAATGGAAATAAATATGGTCTAGTATATGCTACACCACAGGAAGTACCTTATTGTAGTGGAATGATTCGATCATATAGAGATGACACCACTGCCTTTACTATCAAAAGAAGATCAGGTCATATGTGGCTGCTAAGAGGAAATAGATTTAATGTTTTAAGGACTAACTCTACTGGATCCAAGAAGATTTGGGTACCAAAAGCCTTAATTTCAATATAATTTGCAGGATGACAAGGAGCTCCAAGCATGTACAACAAAATGGATTGTAGACAGTGGATGCTTAAAGCACATGATAGGTAAGAAAAATTTTCTTGATTATGTTAAAAGCTTAAGTTTAGGATTTGTTAAGTTTGGAAATAATGAAAAGTGTAAAATAACTATAATAGGAAATATTACATCTAAAAATGTTATAATTGAGAATGTCTTGCATGTTAATAGATTAAAACAAAATTTATTAAGTGTAGGACAATTATTTGATAAAGGTTATACAGTTTCTTTTACTGTTGAAAATTGTCACATTATTGATCTAGCTACAAATGAAATAAAATTTACTGGTATTAGAAATTGCTCAATTTATACGTTAAACTTCCATGTGAAAATTCTACAAGAAATTCCTATTTGGTAGCATCTAGTGAAGATGATTGGTTGTGGCATAAAAGATTTGGTCACATCAGTATGAAGACTCTTAGAAAGTTATCTAAGGGTGATCTTGTCAAGGGACTGCCTAAACTTACATTTAAGAAAGATAATGTGTGCAGTGATTGTATGCTAGGGAAGCAGAAGAGAACTTCTCTCCATAGCAAAAATGAATTTACCACCAAAAGGCCATTGGAACTGTTACATCTAGATTTGAAACTTGCAATAAGTTCAGAAACTTCTGCATAAGAGTTCAGAATCAGAAGGAACTAATAGTGAAGAAAATCAGAAGTGATCATGGAGGAGAATTTGAAAACTATGAATTTGAAAATCTTTGCAATTCTCGGAATCCTACATGAATTCTCCTGTCCTAGAACCCCAACTCAAAATGGAGTTGTGGAAAGGAAAAATAGGACATTGCAAGAAATGGCTAGAACTATGTTGAATACCACTAATCTACTAAAATTTCTCTAGGTTGAAGCTGTAGGAACAGCTTGTCACATTTCCAACAGAACTCACATCAGATCTATGATGAAAAAGACACCATTTGAAATTTGGTTTGATAAGACTCCAAATGTTGGCTACTTTAAGACATTTAGATGCAAATGCTTTGTCTTAAACACTAGAAATGCTAAAGACAAGTTTGATGCAAAGTCTGAACTTGCCATACTTGTTGGATACTCATCCAGAAGCAAAGCTTACATGGTATATTTTGCTAAAGACAGAAGAGTAGAGGAAAGTATAAATGTTCAGTTTGATGAAGATCTGATACAGAATTTCAAAAATTTGAAGATTGACAATGACAATGAAAATGAATATTTTAAAAAAGATAACTGCAAGTAGAAACTCAAATCTCAAGCTTCAGATCAGGATCATAATAGTTGGAAGTTCTGATCTAATCATCCCGTGGAACAAATAATTGGAAATATAACTAAAGGGGTACAAACTCGAAGCAAAGCACAAGATATTTGCAATTTTTGTGCATTTGTGTTAGAAATAGAGCCAAAATCAGTAGATGAAGTCTGTAAGGATACTTACTAGACAATGACTATGCATGAAGAATTAAATTAGTTCCAGAAAAATAATGTTTGGGAACTAGTAGAAAAACCTATAGGAAAATCCATCATTGGAACTAAATGAATTTTCAAAAACAAATTAGATGAAGAAGGAAATATACTCAGAAATAAAGCTCAACTAGTTGCACAAGGGTATAATCAACAAGAAGGTATTGACTATGAAGAAACTTTTGCACCTGTAGCTAGAATAGAAGCTATCAGAATGTTGCTTGCTTTTGCAAGTAGTATGAAGATAAAATTGTTTCAAATGGATGTGAAAAGTGCCTTTTTAAATGGAGAAATTTAGGAAGAATTTTTTGTTAAACAACCTCTTCGATTTAAAGATGAAGTCAAGCCAGATCATGTCTACAAACTAAGAAAGGCTTTATATGGTTTGAAACAGGCACCTAGGGCTTGATATGAGAAATTGAAAAAGTTCTTAACTGAAAACAATTTTTCTATAGGCAAAGTGGATAGCACTTTGTTTATCAAAACTTTTGATTTACACATTTTGATTGTACAGATATATGTTGATGATATAGTTTTTAGAGCCACTTCAGAAAAACTCTGTCATGGATTTCAAAATTTGATGAAAAATAAATTTGAAATGAGCATGATGGGAGAATTGAAGTTTTTCTTAGGCTTACAGATCTATCAAGTGCAAAATGGCATCTTTGTCAACCAAGAGAAATACTGCAAAGGGATGTTGAAGAAATTTGGTTATGAAAACATAAAATCTACAAATACTCCAATGAGCTCAAGCACTAAACTTGAAATGGATGATTCAAGTGTTGCAGTAGATCAAAAGAAATATAGAGGCATGATTGGATCCCTGTTGTATCTTTCAGCAAGCAGACCAGATATTATGTTCAGTGTATGCTTGTGTGCTAGATTTCAAGCATCACCCAAGGAATCTCATTTGAAATCAGTCAAAAGAATTTTCAAATGTTTACAAGGCACCAAAGATTTCAAATTATTCTACTCAATTGATAGTAATCTAATGTTAACAGGCTATAGTGATGCAGATTATGCAGGTAGCAGATTTGACAGAAAAAGTACTAGTGGCACATGCCAACTACTTGGAAATTCATTAATCTCCTGGTTCAGTAGGAAACAAAACTATATTACATTATCTACAACTGAAGCTGAATATATTGCAGCAGGTCTATGTTGTGCTCAAATTCTTTGGATGCAACAAACCTTAGCAGAGTACAAACTGAAAATTCAGAATATAGTTATATTTTGTGATAACAGTAGTGCAATAAGCTTATCAAAGAATACAGTACTTCATTCCAAAGCCAAGCATATCGAGATCAGACACCATTTTCTGAGAGATCATGTGGAAAAAGGGAACATCTCACTCAAGTTTGTTCCAATAGAAAATCAACTTGCAGATATTTTCACAAAACCCTTAAATGAATCAACCTTTAATCATATTAGAAGAAATCTAGCCATATGTTCATTTCATGATCTGTAAATGCTTTCATTTATTATTCCTCAAGCTCACCAAATGGGAGCTTGCTTTCTGCTAACATGTACTCGTGTAGGACATATGAGATATAATTTTTTACAATTTTACAAATATCAGTCACCTTTTTATATAATGACAAAAAGGGAGAGAAGAATATGGAAATTGGAAAAGAATATGGAAAACTTACAATATTTCTAGCATAGACAGAAGGAGAAGCATTAAAAGGGGGAAGAAAATCCCAACACACAGACAGGGGGAGAGGACAACACTCAGTCAAGGGGAGGAATTAACTTCTCTTCATTATATTCTTCGTAAGTCGTTGCCTTACTTAGTTTCTGTGTGACTAAATGTATAGAAACAATCTAGGGAGTGAAATACATGTAAATAAATGTAAAAGATTTTGTCATTATCAAAAAGGGGGAGATTGTTAGGACCCTAGTATTTTGATAATGCAAAAACCTGTGTGAGGAAATATATTGTATTTCACAATGAAGACAGTGCAGCTAAAGATCAGAAGGTAGATAAACAAAATCAGGTAGTTCAGAATTTATTGCTATAAAGCTACAAGAAAATCAGATAGTTATCAAGCCAAGTATTTGGAAGAAAGTTAATTTTTGGTAGGTTACAGACTTAAGTATCTGAAGAGTAAAGCAACAGAAATACCATCGGACAGTTAGAAGGATAACTATCTGAATTTACAAAGCCTTCGGAGAGTTAAATGATCAGACAGTTAAGAAAGATTGAATGATCGGAGAGTTAAGGAATTAACTATCTGAAAGCTAAAGGACTTTTTAGTAAGTTAGAAAAGCTAACTATCCGAAACTTAAGTCATTCAATTACCCACGTGTAGAAATCCAAAACAAAAGACTTAAGTGATTTTTCGGTGAGTTAGAATGCTAACTATCCGAAAAATAGGAATTTTTGGAAGATTACAGACTTATCTATTTGAAAAACTTAAGTCATTCTTTTATGCATGTGCTGAAATAAGAAAGCAATTGGAAATTTAAAGAGAAGGATTTCAGAGGATTACTGTAGCTAACTATCCGATAGTTAAAGGATAGTTCAGTAAGTTATAGTTACAAGTATTCGATCGAGTGACAACTCATTGTACGACCTGAAATCCTACATGGCAGAAAGACTTAAGTGATTTTTTGGTGTGTTAAAGATGTTTTTCGGTGAGTTACACATATAACCATCCGAAAATCAAAGAGAATCGGAAGGTTGTTTATTGAACATCAGATAGAATGGTAACTTACTATTTTTGGGATTGCTACATATCTGGTACAGTAGAAAACATCTGTTGGAAGTAAATATGTTCGTTATACTTCTTGGTATATATATGAAGAGTAAAGAGAAGATAAAGTACATAGAGAAAACGATCATATATTATATTGTGAGCTACACAAAATTTCAGATACTCTCTCAAGTCTGCAATATTCAAGAATACGCGCAAAGATTTACTACAACAGAAAAGCTCCATGCACTCAAACTCTGATAGAAAGTTCAAAGACTGTTGGTTCGTGAGTTTCAACCTGAAAACTCATTGTTGGTTGAGAGCTTCAACCTAAAAGCTCAAAGAAAGGTTAGTTATTGAGCTTATACCTAAAAGCTCTAAGTGTTGGTTCTTGCTTCAACCTGAAAGCAAGTGTTGTAAGTACTTGTCTACTTAGTGAAGCCCAAGTGTATCTTGGGGGTGGACTAGCCAAGTTGGTGAACCACTTAAAAATTATTGTGTGTTCTTTTCTACTTACTGTTGTGCATCCTACTTTATTTAGTTCAACTCCCTGTTTAATAGAATCTGTTGATTCTTATTTAAAAAGAAGTAAAATTTACACACCTTCACCATTCACCCCCCTTTGGTGAGCCTATCGATCCTAATAATTGGTATTAGAGCTTGGTTAATCCATTATAAGATTTAACCAACTAGATTTATGGCTCAATTTGCTGAGGGACAAAACATCCATAGACCTCCTCTATTCGATGGTTCCAATTATAACTATTGGAAGAATAGAATGGAGTGTTTCCTTAAGAGTTCTGTTGTAAAACTCTGGAAGATTGTTGTTCTTGGAACTACACTTCCAGCCAGTGATGTTATGAACTGGTCTAAGAATGAACTGTTTAATACTATTTTCTATTTTCTAAATCAAACAAACATAAAACATTCACAATACTAACAATGATAACTTTAATCATGATACAAAACAAACAATACAACACTTAAATACTAAATATAAAAACAGATAAGTTGTTGTTTTTGGTATTTTTGTTTTGAGATGTTCATGAAAATGGGCGAAAGGTGAAATGTAAAAATCTCTATCGACAATAAATACTTCTGTCACTATATGCTATGCGATTACACCACTGAAAACTTAATCACTTACAATTCTACCTCCTCTCCCTATAGAATCGCGAGTCCAGAATTACAAGATGATCTCCTCTTCAGCATACTAGCATCAACCTAAAACCAAGACTAGAAGCTTTATGATCTCCTGAGATATGAGTCGGTGCTCGGTGAAAATGGCTTCTCTTCCCGCGACGCGATCACTCATCACAGTGGTTGTCAAGCATCGTGTTTGGCTCGGAATCGACCCGACATCAGGAAAGTATCCTCATAGACCTCCAATGGTTGGTGATTATGGTAATGTTGGTGATGTTGGTGAATTGTTGGTGATGGTGTGGATGCTTCAGTGAACTTCTGACGCTGCTTGTAGTTAGCGTAGTCCTCCACCTTTACACACACTACCACACACCGCCAACCACACCTTCGTTTTTTCTCCTCTTTTTTTATATTTCTTTAGTAGTTACTGCTTCTACTTTAGATGATTAGTTGGATTTCCTTCATTCAGATCAATGATGGTGATTTCTTCTCCCTTCCACGAGTGAATTCCTACGTGATACGTGCAATCGTGGTTTTCCTCCGAATATTTTGTTTTTATAACCGCTATAGTGGCATATTAGAAAAAAAATGGTTTGTGGAGTTACAGATAACTCAACGGACTTACTTCGTTGATTTAACTATAAAACACGTGTAATAAAGAAATAAGTTGCTAACATAACGCGTTACCTTAGTGTGTATTCATGTAACTCAACGTGTACAGTTATGCTAACTTAAGGAGTTAAATATGTGCATCTCACGTGTATACTAAAGCATTTAAATTCAACACGTGCATAATTCTAACTTAACAAGTTCAAATATTTCAGACACTTATGAACCTAACTATCCGATGCCTAGATGCATTTTGGATAGTTAACAGATAACTTACCGAAAATCCACTTAAGTCATGCATTATGGTTTCAACACATGTACTTCAAGAAATAATAAAATATTCTTTAAAACATAACTGTCCGGTACATTAAACATAACTCTCCAAAATAACAGAAAATTCGGATACTTAAGAATTTCATAGCCTGCAATTTACTGACAATTCAGAAATGTACTAAATTAACATTAATTCCCTGAAATTATGTAGATTCTTTCATTAAAGCATATAATAGTGTAATTATAACATAATGGCTTAATTCTCATATGATAAGCTAAATATTATGCAATTAACCATCATTTAACCGTTAATATTATGCACTTTTTCATTCTAAACACTTCCCCCATACTTAAATTTTGCTAGTCCCTTAGCAAACTAAGATCTAATTAGTTGGTCTTTCTAAAGTGCTAGAATTAATTCTTCACCTAGTTCTTCTTCAGAATAATAAATTAGATTACTATATAGATTTTCTATATGTTTAAGTAATCTGTTTTAACTTTGTTTTCTCCTCTTCAACCTGCAAATATACTTAGAATATATGTAAATTACATACAAAATATATCGGCATCACATAGGTGTTAATTATATTATCATTTATTCTTCTTTTCAGCATTTGTCATCCTAAATTTTCCAATATGATTTCCAGAATAAATTTCAAGTATATACGAATCAAAACACAATCCAATTCAATATGATTAAAACAAGTAGAATAAAGAATTGTATCTCAAATAAACAACTTCAAAAGTCTATTCTAGATTCATACTTCAGCAATTTTAGATAACAGAACATATACTCAATTCAAATGATATCTGTATTTCACAAAACACTTGTATCTTTTCAAAATAGTATATGCATATTTGTACTTTAAAAGTTAATTTGACAAGCTTGAATCATACAAGAGCTTTCTAGTGTACCCATGTATCGAGCTTTCAGTCAACAATCCTAAATCGGATCAGGATCTTAGGTTGTCAGATTTAAAGAGTCCTTTTTAGGTCAACAATCATTACATACCTATTTGCTCAAGTACAAAAGGCTTGTGATCAAACAAGTCAATAAACTCTCAAAGTTTTTTTATATTTTTAAACTGTATATGTATGTATTTCATTAATACAGGTGCAATAAAACACAAATCTCATATAGTCCTACTCCTATTATTTACTAAAAATATGAATCCATATCAATAAGCTCATACTTTTTTTGTAGTTTAATAAGCTCTACACATAAATCATTCTACAAGTTTAATCAATCAAATTAATTGTATCCTTGATCATATGTATTTCATTTAATCCAAAAATCAACATTTCAGCTCTTCCAGGATTTTAGATAATTTACTAGGTTTCAGTTAAGCATTCTGATTTCATTTTAAAATCGTGAAATTGTTAAACTCATAAAATTCAGCAACAATATATGATACTATATCTAGATTTGTATGAATAATAAAATTTGTAGCATCTTAAATAAGATTATAAATATAACATTCAAGTAGTTACAATTCTTAAAAATTTTACAGCTTCAATTATCGAATAATTACAGCAAATTCTTATTCAAAAATTTTTAATTTCCACAGACAAAACTTTTGCAGTACTATTCTAATTCCTCTAATTAATAAAATTACATGGTTGTTACTTTAATTACCTCCCCCCCATACCTACCTTTTGCATTGTCCTCAATGTAAAAGATTTTACAATAAATACAGTAATTGTAGTAGGCATGAATATTGTTTTGTTGACTTAGCACCTAACTCAACTAACTTAGTTGAAATGTAGATTCAGGATAAGTAATCAATTACATACCTTGTCCTTTTGTATCTCCTTCAATATCTTCTGATTTTTGATTCTAAAAAACTTTTCATTCACACATAAAAGCAAAGTATATAACAAAATAACAACTTAACTTGTTAAATCAGTGTCTTGTGTGGAACCCAAACTCCTATGCCTTTGGTGGCTCACAAGCAAGCTAGTTGGTTTCCTAAAACAGATACCAACAAACTAGATTGATATTTTGTTTTTTTTTTATTATAGAATAAAACTAAAACTAAAATTTTTCTTTTCAAAAAAATGCAGAATACACACAACATTAAAAGCACAAAATTATAGTTTAAAAACATGATTAAAAAGTAGTAACAAATAGAATAAACATGTCAGTCCATGCAAACTTTTTAGGCATAATTCTTCTTGCTATTAATTCCATTTTAATGTAATTTACTTTCCTTTTTAGCTTGTAAACTTGCAGTATGTTATCAATACTAAATATAAGTGTATTACCATTAATGAAATGAAATGCAGAAAGAGATCCTCTTGTGTTCCAAGATAATGTAGTTGTTTCTATTTCTATATCTATTTCAATATATTCCTCTTCCCACTTCCATTCATTTAGGTCTTTCATAATCCATATTTGAAATTTCTTCAATTCATCCCACCATCTTATCGGACATACAGTAGAATCATCATATTCATTATACCACATTCCTAATTGAATTTGATCATATTCTAAAGTCAGTGGTTTAGCTATATCACTCAGTATAGATAATATTTCTATAAAATCATCATAACTGTCTATGCTTACTATGTATAAATCAGATCTAAATGCAATTGATATATTTGTGACTAGATATATATATCTATCAAGTATGACATGCATGCTGTTAATTAATGATTTCTATCCTTGATAAATGATAGTATTTTCAGTCCAAGATCTATTCAAAAAATTATACACACTTAAGCATAAATCTTCATCCCAATTTCTAGTTGGTCTCTAATAATATAATTTTTCAGGAATGGTCGAATTTTTATTAGAAAATATTAAAGCTGACCCACAATTCTTAGTTGGTACTTCATATCTATTAGGCCTTCCTATATTCCATTCTTTTCTTGTGATAGGATTTCTAATCAAAATGTTGGGTAACAGAATTGCATACCTTGGTTTGGTTTTATATATAATTAATCCTTCATCCATCCCCATAATATGATCTATTCATTTTAATGTATTGGGTGGAATTCCAGCAATTTCTTTCATATTCAAATATTCATAGTAGATTGAACTACGATTAAATGACTTCCATAAAAATTCATCTCTAATCTTAGTCATCTTTGCAGCTTGTAGTCCATGAAAATATTTTTCTCTGACACAGTCTTTGATTTCCTTTGATACACAACACAATCTACACAGATCTTTAGCTGATAGGTTACTCAGTACTTCCCTTAGTGCATCTAGTGGTAATTTCATCAATTCCATTTGTTGTGATTTTATATAAGATAAACAAAAATTAATATAGACAAAATTAACATAGCTACTTCACACCCTCGTGGAGTTAGGTCATAACTCAATGGACTAAGTTCGTTGAGTTAAGTAATAACTCTACGATACTACTAACTATAATTAAACTTACATTTTTTTTCTTTTTTATATTTTTCTACTTACTATATTATACATAGTTACTTCAGTTATATTGTTTCATTTAGCTACCCTACTAGAGGAGGTATCAATTTCATTAACAGTTCTGTTGATAAGATTAGGTATTGCTCCCATTGGCAATCCTTCAGTAGGTCTAACTTGTTAGGAACGAATGGCTTCACCAGAGGGGGGTGAATGGAGAACAGTGTGAATTTAAGCCTATTTTTCACTTTACTAACTAATTTGATTAATCAGTTTGCACAAGTAATAATTAGATAAAAATATCATGCATAGCGAAAATAAAGGTAAGAAACACAAGAGAATTTTAGATGGTTCACCAACTCGGCTAGTCCACCCCCAAGGGTCACTTGGGCTTCACTAAGTGTTTCAACACTTACACACTTACTTTCAGGTCGAAGCAAGAACCAACCACACAGAAGTTTTCAGGTATAAACTCTAGAAAACCAACACTCAGAAGTTTTTAGGTATAAACTCCAGAAAACCAACACTCAGAAGTTTTCAGGTATAAACTCCAGAAAACCAACCTCTTGAGTTTTCAGGTCGAAACTCAAACCAACAACTGAATGTAGCTTTTAGGTTGAAGCCACGAACCAAATGATCCTTCTTGGATCAGACTTTCAGCACATGGAGAGCTTTAAGAATCTTCTTGTAACTCTAGATTTCAATCGATTCTTTGTTGAACTAAATTTGAGCTTTCTTCTATATCAGTAATTTATCTGCAATGTATATTGTATCTCTATATGTATATGAGCAAAAGCTTTCTAAATCCGTTGTCTGTATCTTGTAACTCACCGAAACGCTTCAGGATTTCGGATAGTTAACTTTCTAACTCTCTGAAAACTTATTTGCACTTCTTTCTGGAATTTTACACGTGGGAAATTCAATGACTTAAGTTTCGGATAGTTAAATTGTAACTCATCGAAACTCTCTTGAAATTTTAGATAGTTATATTTCTAACTCTTTGATTTTCCCTTTTAAGCTTTCAACTACCGACTTCTCCATTTTGCATGTGCGTAATAAAATGACTTAAGTTTTGGAAAGTTATGCCTGTAACTTACCAAAAAACTCGAATAGTTATCTAACTCTCCGAAAAGAAAACTCGGATAGTTATCTAACTCTCTGACAAGTCCTTTAAGCTTTCATTCTGTATTTCTGCACGTGGTTTATTGAATGACTTAACTTTCGGATAGTTATATTTGTAACTCTCCGAAAAGTCCTTTAAGCTTCCGGATAGTTATATTTGTAACTCTTCGAAAAGTCCTTTAAGCTTCCGGATAGTTAACTCCTTAACTATCCGATCATTCAATCCCCTTAACTGTCTGATTAAATAACTCTCTAAAGGCTTTGTAAAATTGGATAGTTATCCTTCTAACTATCTGATAGACTTGCTGCTGTTTTACTCTTTAGACCTATAACTGTCTGATTTTCTTGTAACTTTAAGGTAGTATCATCTGGAAACTTCTACATCTGTTTATCTGCATGGAATTTGTTCTATCTGCCTTCTGATCTAATGCTGCACTAACTTAATTGTGAAATACAATATGTTTCCTCACATAGGTTTTGCATTATCAAAATACTAGGGTCCTAACATAACTTCCATTGATTCTTTTTGTCTAGGGGATATATTGTTGATTTCTTAACGGATCGTTCAGTTAACCTTCTATGACATGATACTGAAACACTCAGCTCTAAACTCACCGATGTTAGGAGTGAAGAGTAAGAGAAGAAATAATATAGAGAAGAAATAAGATTTACGTGGTTCAGCAACAACCTACATCCACAGAGAGTTGAGGGTTCCTTATGAGCTTCAGCATAATCAACCGCAATGTTTTACAACATTATAAAGGTTTATATACTACCCAAATTAGGGTTTATAAACCTTTAATTACATACAAGCCATTACAGTAAAGAAACAATGCTTTGGAGAAGAGGCTATTAATTTCGGAGCCTTATCTTCTTAACTCTCCAAAATTTGCAACATTTTGGATAGTTACAGACTTAACTATTTGAAGAGAATATTCTTTCTGAACGAGTAGTACAATACCAAGTTAACTGTCCAAGAGATTCGGTATTTCGAACAATTACTGACTTAACTATACGAAAAGTCACTTACTTTTCTCTCTCTGTCCTTTCGGAAGGTTATGCTGATAACTCACCGAAAACTGCATGTCTTTCGGATAGTTATACCTTAACTATTCGAAAACTCACTTAAGTGTCTTTTTAGGCATTTCGGAAGGTTCTGCCGATAGCCCTTGGAAAAACTCATGAACTTCGGATAGTTACTACCTAACTATTCAAAGATCCACTTAAGTCACTACTTTCAGAATACTTGGCTTCTTAACTATCTGAAGATCCACTTAAGTGTCCTTTAATTCATTTCGGATAGTTACAACTTAACTCTCCGAAATCTTCGGACTTTCGGATAGTTAACTCAAAGCCTCCAACTTAACTTTTATTTCTAGATACTTAGGTCTGTAACCTACTGAAAATATATAACTGTTGGATACTTACTGTTAACAAGCTTGCAATTGAACCTGGACTACTTGTGGCATACTCCACACCTGTAATACTTGCCCTAATAATCTCCCACTTGGAGTTTGTCACAATGATCGAAAGAAAAATCAATCTCTACACTCGGCTTACAGATTATTGCAACTACTGCTCAAATAATCATCAACTCTTCATCTCCTTCTACTTTTCAGTTTTTCAGGAGACCAAGTAAGGCCATATAGAGCCTTAATTTCTGTAGATTCAGAACTTTGGTTAGCATATCTGCTGCATTTTCAGATCCAGCAATCTTTTGAAGATCTAACCTGTTCTGCTCTATCTCTTCCCTTATGAAATGAAATCTCATTCTCATATGCTTGGACCTTGAATGGAACTTCAGATTCTTAGCTAAATAAATTGCACTTTGATTGTCACAGAATAGAATACTTCTATTCTGTTTGTGCTCTAATTCGGTTAGTACATTCTCTAGCCAGATTCTTTCTTTAACTGCCTCTGCTACTGTAACATATTCAGCTTCTGTGGTCGAGAGTGCAACAATACTTTGCAACTTAGATCTCCAACTAATTGTAGTACTTCCTATGTAGAAAACATAACCTGAAGTATTGCTTTTGTCCAACTCTCTTCCTAAATCAGCATCACAATAGCCAATCAATTCAATTGGTCCTTTCTTGAAATTTAGATCTACATCTAGGGAATATCTGAATATCCACAATACTACAGACCAATGCTCAGCTCCTGGTTCTGCCATATATCTACTGACCACTCCCACTACATGAGATATATTAGGTCTTGTACATATCATGGCATACATTAAACTTCCCACTACTGAAGCATATGGTATTCTGGACATTCTTGTCCTTTCTTCTTCAATCTTAGTTGACTGAGCTTTAGACAACTTGAAGTGGGGTCCAAGAGGTAGTTCAGTCTTCCTCTCATTTGAGATATTAAATCTCCTTAGTATCTTTTCTAGATACTTCTTCTGATTTAATCTCAAAGTACCTGCCACTCTATCTCAGATAATTCTCATACCCAAGATTTGCTTGGCTTCTCCCATATCCTTCATGTCAAATTCTTTTGACAGTTGTCTCTTCAATTGCTTAATCTGTTCCATACTGGAATAAGCCATTAACATATCATCTACATAAATCAGTAGAATAATGAAGCAATCATTTAGCAGTTTTATGTAGCAGCAATAGTCTATATCACATCTTTTGAAGCCTAGGGTATAGATAAAGGTATCAAATCTCTTGTACCATTGTCGTGGTGCTTGCTTCAAACCATACAGACTTTTCAGCAATCTACAAATTGTCTTTCTTTTCTTGCTAGTAACTGCAAATCCTTCTAGCTGCATCATGTAAAGTTCTTCCTACAAGTCACCATGTAGGAATGCTGTCTTTACATCCATTTGCTCTAAGAGCAAATTTCTTGCAGCAACAATGCTTAAGACTATTCTAATGGTATTCATCTTCATAACAGGAGAGAATACTTCTATATAGTCTATATCTTGAATTTGCTAAAAGCCCTTGACGACAAGTCTGGCTTTATATTTCTTGTTGCCATCTGGTTGTTCTTTTATCCTGAACACCCACTTGTTTCCTAGGATTTTCTTTCCTTCTCGCAAGGAAGTTAGCTCCCAAGTATTATTCTTCTCTAGGGATCTCATTTCTTCTTTCATTGCTAACTCCCATTTATGTACATCACTTGCACAGATTGCTTCCTGATATGTTTCAGGTTCACCATCATCCGTCAATAACAGATAATTTTATGATGGTACATACCTTTCTAGTTGTCTGGAGACCCTTCCAAACCTTCTAAGTTTTTTAGTGACAACTTCATCTTCTTGATCATCTAGATGTTCTTGATGTTTAGCCTTTAGAAGTTAAATTTCTTCTATAGGTTCCTTCTGAGGTTGTTCAACATCATTATTTAGACTAATCTCAATAGTACTTCTAGACTGAATCTCTGACTACTGTTCTTTTGCACTTTCTCTATGCTTAAACATCTTGGATTCAATGAATATGACATCTTTTGCACAGATTATTTTCTTGGTTTCTTCTACCTAGAATTTGTAACCAAAATAATCCCTACCATAGCCAATGAAATAACATATCTGTGATTTTGAATCTAACTTGTCTCTTTTGTCACTATTCAAGTGGACAAATGACTTAGATCTAAAGACTTTCAAGTGAGCATAGTTGACCTCTTTCCCTGTCTACAACTCTTTAGGGTTCTTAAGCCCCATTGGGATGGATGGTCCTCTATTTATTAGATAGGCAGCTGTATTAACAGCTTCTGCCTAGAATGTTTTGGGAAAACCTACATGTAATCTCATGCATCTTGCTTGTTCATCCTTTCAACAACTCCATTTTGTTGTAGAGTTCCAGCTATAGTCCTCTACCTTCTAATTCCTTACTCCTCACAATGAACTTTAAATTCATGTCTATCATATTCTCCTCCATTATCTGACCTAATGGATTTGATTTTTCTTCCACTCTAATTTTCCACTTCTGCCTTCCATTTCTTGAAGACTTGGAAAACTTCAGACTTTTATTTCAGAAAATAAACCCATACCTTCCTTGTACTGTCATCAATGAAGGTGACATAATAGAGAACACCTCCTAAAGAACTGATAGGGGAAGGCCCCCACACATCTGTGTGAACTAGCTCCAATTTCTATGACATAGGATCATGAAGATTCTTAGCAAAGCTTGTTAGGACCCTAGTATTTTGATAATGCAAAACCTATGTAAGGAAACATATTGTATCTCACAGTTAAGTCAGTGCAGCATTAGATCAGAAGGCAGATAGAAGAAATTCCATGCAGATGAACAGATGGAGAAGTTTCCAGATAATACTACCTTAAAGTCACAGGAAAATTGGACAATTACAGGTCCAAAGAGTAAAACAGCAGCAAGACTATCAGACAGTTAGAAGGATAACTACCCGAATTTTACGAAGCCTTCAGAGAGTTTTTTAATCAGATTGTTAAGGGAATTGAATGATCGGATAGTTAAGGAGTTAACTATCCGGAAGCTTAAAGGACGTTTCGGAGAGTTACAAGTATAACTATCCGAAAGTTAAGTCATTCAATAAACCACGTGCAAAAATACAGAATCGAAGGACTTGTCGGAGAGTTAGATAACTATCCGAGTTTTCTTTTCGGAGAGTTAGATAACTCTTCGAGCTTTTCGGTAAGTTACAGGCATAACTTTCCGAAACTTAAGTCATTTTATTACACACGTGCAAAATGGAGAAGTCGGTAGTTGAAAGCTTAAAAGGGAAAATCGGAGAGTTAGAAAGATAACTATCCGAAATTTCAAGAGAGTTTCGATGAGTTACAGTTTAACTATTCAAAACTTAAGTCATTGAATTTCTCACATGCAAAATTCCAAACAGATGCTCAAATGGTTTTTTGGAGAGTTAGAAAGATAACTATCTGAAATTTCAAAAGAGTTTCGGTGAGTTACAGTTTAACCATCCGAAACTTAAGTCATTGAATTTCCCACGTGCAAAATTCCAAACAGTGGCTCAAATAAGTTTTTCGAAGAGTTAGAAAGATAACTATCCGAAATCCTAAAGCGTTTCGGTGAGTTACATGGATAACCATCCGAAACTTAAGTCAGCCTTTATGCACGTGCTAAATTAAAGCAATTGGAAAGATGACAGAGTCAAACTATCTGACAAGTATTTAACTGTTCGGTGAGTTACAGTTATAAGTATCCGAAAAACTTGATTGGTTACCGAGCAACGCGTTAGAAAAACTTGGATTTGTTAACTTCTATTTTTACTTAGTCAATTTATCTTTATGCCTATATCATTGAATTCCTTTTTAGAAGTAAACAAACAACTTTTCACACAAATTAGATATTAATTCCAATTTGTATTTTAACTGCAAGTGCATAGTGTCTATTGTATTAGTGTGCAAGTACAGGTCGATCCCACAGGGAATTGCTTAAGAATTGCGAATTGTTCCGTTTTTAACAATCAAATTTATATATTCAATAAGCTCTCCGTTGAGTTACAGTTAACTGAACGGACTAAGTTCGTTGAGTTATGGCTAACTCAATGGACTAACCTCGTGGACTTAAGTTAGCTCCATGAGCCTATCTTCCTATTTAATATTGCTATTTACAGAGGAATTCGGCCAACCATTGGGCGGTTCCACAAATTGTAAATAACATCAATTAAGCTCTTTAATGTTAGTAAAAACTGGATTTATCATTAGGCAATACTAACATTCAGATAATTCAAATAGTAACCATTAAAATCTTTAAGTCTATTGAACGAACCAATTTTAGTAAACTGTAAAACTAAAACAAACATAAAACAATCACAACATTGACAAAGATAACATTAATTACGATACAAAACAAACAATACAATACCCAAATACAAAATACAAACATACAAAAACATAGATAAGTTGTTTTTGGTATTTTTGTTTTGATAGAGCATGAAAATGGGCGAAAGGTGAAATGTAAAGTAATCTCAGTCGACAGTAAATACTTCTGTCACTACATGCGATGTGATTACACCACTGAAAATTAAACCACTTATAATTCTGTCTCCTCTCCTTATAGAATCCCGAGTCCAAAATTGCAAAATGATCTCCTCTTTAGCATATAGGCATCAACCCGAAGCCAAGGCTAGAAGCTTTATGATCTCCTGAGATATGAGTCGGCACTTGGTGAAAATGACTTTCCTTCCCGCGACGTGATTACTCCTCACAATGGTTGTCAAACACTATGTTTGGCTCAGAATCGACCTGGCATTAGAAAAGTATCCTCACAGACCTCTGATGGTTGGTGATTATGGTGGTGGAGATGATGGTTGGTGTGGTACTTCAGAGAATTGTCGACGCTGCCTGTAGAAAGCTCGGTGATCCTCCTCTACACACGCTGGCCATACCTGTCGACCACACCCTTTACCTCTTTTTCTTCTTTTCTTTTATATTTCTTTAGTGGTAACTGCTTCTACTTGAATGGTTGGTTGGATTTCCTTCAACAACAATGATTTCTTCTCCCTTCGACGAGTGAATTTCTGTGTGATACGTGCAATCGTGGTTTTTTTCTTCCAACTGTCCTATTTTTGCAACCGCTATAGTGACATATTAGAAAATAAATGGTCCGTGGAGTTACAGATAACTCAACGGACTTGCTTCGTTGATTTAACTATAAAACACGTGCAATAAAGAAATAAGCCGCTAACATAACGCGTTACCTTAGTGTGTATTCATGTAACTCAACGTGTACAATTATGCTAACTTAACAAGTTAAACATGTGCATCTCACGTGATATACTAAAGCATTTAAATTCAACACGTGCATAATTCTATCTTAACAAGTTCAAATATTTCGGATACTTAAGAACTTAACTATCCGATGCTCAGATGCATTTTGGATACTTAAGAATTTCACAGCCTACAATTTACCAGCAGTTTAGAAATGTACTAAATTAACATTAATTCCTTGGAATTATGTAGATTTTTTCATTAAAGCATATAATAGTGCAATTATACCATAATAGCTTAATTCTCATATGATAAGCTAAATATTATGCAATTAACTATCATTTAACCGTTAATATTATGCACTTTTTCATTCTAAACACTCCCCCTATACTTACATTTTGCTAGTCCCTTAGCAAACTAAGATCTAATTAATTGGTCTTTCTAAAAGTGCTAGAATTAACTCTTCTTTTTTTCTTAGGTTCAGCATAAGAACTTGTATTATTACATAGATATTCTATATGTTTCACTAATATTGTTTTCTCCTCTTCAATCTGCAAATATACTTAGAATATATGCAAATTACATACAAAGTATATCATCATCACATAGGTGTTAATTATATTATCGTTTGTTTTGAATTTCATCATCTGTCATCTTGAATTTTCCAATAAGATTTCTAGAAGAAATTTCAACAACTTACGAATCAATGTACAATCCAATTCAATCTGATTAAGACAAGTAGAATAAAGAATTATATCTCTATAAAACAACTTCAAAAGTCAATTCTAGATTCATATTTCAGCAATTCTAGATAACAGAAAATATACTCGATTCATAAGATATCTGTATTTCACAAAACACTTGTATCTTTTCAGAACAATATATGTATTTTTGTACTTTAAAAGTTAATTTGACAAGCTTGAATCATACAAGAGTTTTCTAATGTACCCATGTAATGAGCTTTCAGTCAACAATCCCAGATCTGATCAGGATCTTAGGTTGCCAGATTTCAAGAGTCATTTTTCAGGTCAACAATCCTTACATACCTATATGCTCAAGTACAAAAGGCTCGTGATCAAATAAGTCAATAAACTCTTAAAGCTTTTCTCTTTTTTTTTTTAAAAAAAAAAAAAAAAAAAAAAAAAATCACATATTGTATATGTACATATTTCATTAATGTAGATGCAATAAAACACCAATGTCATATAGTCCTACTTCTATCATTGACTGAAAATATGAATCCATAATAATAAGCTCATACTTTTTTCTATAGTTTAATAAGATCTACACATAAATCATTCTATAAGTTCAATTAGTCAAATTAAATGTATCTTTAATCATATGTGTTTCATTTAATGTAGAATTCACATCTCAGCTCTTTCATGACTTCAGATAATTTATTGATTTTTCATTAAGCACTCTGATTTTATTTTAAAATCGTGAAACTGTTGAACTCATGAAATTCAAAAAAAAAAACATAAGATACTATATCTAG
The DNA here is from genome assembly GCA_036874045.1 of Cymodocea nodosa. Classification (NCBI taxonomy): domain Eukaryota; kingdom Viridiplantae; phylum Streptophyta; class Magnoliopsida; order Alismatales; family Cymodoceaceae; genus Cymodocea; species Cymodocea nodosa. Next base: position 17,253,894 of record CM072339.1, on the reverse strand, counting down.
ATTTGCATAAATAGTAAATTCTATAGCATCTTATATAGCCTTCTAAATATAACATTCAAGTAGTTACAGTTTATAATAAAATTTTCAATTTCCACAAAACTTTGCAGTACCATTCTAATTCCTTTAATTAATAAACTTACATGGCTGTTACTTTAATTACCTCCCCCCCATACCTACATTTTCCATTGTCCTCAATGTCAAAGATTTGACAATAAATACAGTAATTGTAGCAAGCATGAATACAGTTTCGTTGATTTAGTACCTAACTCAATGAATGAGTTTAAATCTAAATTCAGGATAAGTAATTAGTTATATACCTTGTTTCGTTTGTATCTCCTTCTGCATATTCCAATTTTTGATTCTGAAAAACTTTTTATACATAGATAAAAGTAGAATATATAACAAAATAACATTTAATAGATATTGATAAATCAGTGTCTTATGTGGAACCTAGGCTCCTATGCCTTTGGTGGCTCACAAGCAAGCTAGTTGGTTTCCCAACATAGATACTAACAAACTAGATTGATATTTTGTTTTTGTTTTTTATTTTATTTATAAAATAAACTAAAACTAAAATTTTTCTAAAAGTAAATGCAGAAAATACACAACATTACAAGCACAAAATCATAGCTTAAGAACATGATTGAAAAGTAGAAACAAATGGAATAAACGTGTTAGTCCAAGCAAACTTTTTAGGCATAATTCTTCTTGCTATTAATTCTATTTTAATGTTGTTCGTGTTCCTTCTTACTTTGTAAACTTGTAGTATATTATCAATGCTAAATAAAAGTGTATTACCATTAATGAAATGAAATGCAGAAATGGATCCTTTTCGATTCCAGGATAATGTAGGAGTTTCTATTTCTACATCTATTTCAATATATTCCTCCTCCCACTTCCATTCATTTATGTCTTTCATAATCCATATTTGAAATTTCTTCAATTCATCCCACCATCTTATCAAACATAAAGTAGGATCATCATATTCATTATACCACATCCCTATTTGAATTTTATCAAATTCTGTAGATGGTGGTTTAGCTATTTTTCTCGGTATAGGCAAAATTTCTATATATTCATCATAACTATCTATGCTTACTATGTATAAATCAGATTTAAATGCAACTGATATATCTGTGACTAGATATATATATCCATCAAGTATGACATGCATACTGTTAATTATTGATTTCTGTCCTAGATATATCATAGTGTTTTCAGTCCAAGATCTATTCAGAAAGTTATACACACTCAAGCATAAATCTTCATCCCAATTTCCTATAGGTCACCAATAATATAATTTTTCAGGAATGGTCGAATTTTTATCAGAAAATATTAAAGCCGACCTGCAATTTTCAGTTGGTACTCCATATCTATTAGGTCTTCCTATATTCCATTCTTCTCTTGTGATAGGATTTCTAATCAAAATATCAGGTAATAGAATTGCATACCTTGGTTTGAACCTGTATATAATTAATCCTTCATCCATCCCCATAATATGATCTATTCCTTTTAATGTATTGGGTGGAATTCCAGTCGTTTCTTCCATATTCAAATATTCATGGCTAATTGAACTACGATTAAATGACTTCCATATGAATTCATCTCTAGTCTTAGTCATTTTTGTAGCGTGTAGTCCTTGAAAATATTTTTCTCCAACACAGTCTTTAATTTCTTTTGATACACAACACAGCCTGCACAGATCTTTAGCTAACAAGTTACTCAGTACTTCCCTTAGTGCATCCAGCGGTAATTGCATCAATTCCATTTGTTGATTCTATATAACACAAACAAAAATTTTAGCAGAGACCAAAATTAACATAACTACTACACAACCTCGTGGAGTTAGGGCATAACTCAACGGACTAAGTTCGTTGAGTTAAGGACTAACTCTATGATACTTTTAATTGTAAATAAACTTATATATATATATAGTTACTTCAGTTATACTACTTCATTCAGCTATCCTCCTAGAAGAGGTATCAATTTCATTAACCATTCTATTGACAGGGTTAGGTATTGCTTGTATTAGTAATCCTCCAGTAGGTCTAACTTCCATTGATTCCTTCTATTTAAGTGGTATGTTTCTATTTTGATTTTGAATTGCAGCATTTCCAAATACAAAATCTAGACGATTGTTTAATTGTTGGATTATCTTTTCTAATTTCTCTATTCTAGATCCTTGTTCAAGTAATGCTTCATAACTTATATTCTTCTCATTTATATTTTCTCCTCCCTGGAAATTGTTGTTTCTCCAAGATAAATTTGGGTGATTTCTCCAATTAGGATTATAAGAATTTCCAAAGTTATCTTTCTGGTTTCTAGCATAAATAATATCTAGATCATTAATGTTTGCATTCTTTTCTACTAGCTTTTGATTTAATGATAACTCTTCTATTTTCTTTGTTAATTCAGTTAATTTCACTTCAAGCATAGTACTTGAATCTATTTCATGCATTTCTCTTGGTAATATTCTTTTATCTATAATAGCTTTTGTCGAATTTTTCCATTGTGTAGTTCTTTTTGCAAAGTTTTCTAAATATGCCCATGCTTCTTCACTACATAGTTTCAGAAATCCATTTTGACAAGTAGATTCTAATAAAGATTTCGTTGAAACATCTATGCCTTCATAAATTATACCTATTAATTATGCTTTACTCATTGCATGATTTAGACATTAAGTTAGTAAATCTTTAAATCTTTCAAAATATTTCCAGAATAATTCACCCTGTTTTTGGCTACACATTAATATTTCTTTTTTCTTTTTAATCATTTGATGTGTTGGATAATATTTTTCTAGAAAAACAGAGCAAAATTCAGTCCATGCAAAAATTGAATCAGGTGATAGAGTATATAACCATCTCTTAGCTGTGTCTTTTAAAGCAAAAGGGATATATCTAAGTTTAATAGCATCTACACTCATGTTCGGCATTTTCATTATTTGACAAACTTCGTTAAATTCTCTAAGGAAATAATAGACATCCTCTCTTTCTAATCCATGAAAATGTGGCAATTCACTAATATAATTCGATTTCAGTTCAAACCTATCTCCCTCAAAGTTTGGCAATCGAATACATAAAGGTTCATCAACTAATTCAGGATACAGAATTTCTCCTAATGGTTTTTTTACTAGAGTAGCCATCTCTACGTTCTCTTTTAAAGAAAGGTTAGCTACACCCCAAAGGATTTCATTAAAGTCCAGTTTAGAAAATATTTCAGTATGCCTCTGTGTTGAATATTCCTAGGTAGGTGTTCTTACTAATCGTTTAGTGCTAGGAGAACAAGTCCATGTGCTCATAAATAAAATAGCAGTCGATTAATTACATACTAGTCTAAAGCTTTCCATTCAGTAAATATTTGTTGATGGATGAAGTTGAATCAGCTGCTTCTCCTTCCAGTTCCCCCAACGCATTTTCCTTTCTTTTAAAAGTGCTGGTAACTCGTAAACAACATTCTATTTTATATATATAATGCACATCCATAAAGTAAATAAATCTCGTTGCAAGAACGTGTCTTGCAATGTGCATCGTGGTTCCTATTTTTATGGGTACGTGTACCACTACTAATTTCAAATTTTGGTAACCGCTAAGCCGACGAAGTTTCGTTTGTGGTTAAAAGAATAACCGTTCTGCTTAATCCACAAACTAACCTCATTGAGTTATAGATAACTCAACGGAACAATGCTGGTTACTGTTGCTAACTCCACGGACTAACTTCGTTGAGTTATAGATAACTCAACGGAGTGACCTTATATTATATTACTGACCTTGTGGAGTTAAGTTTAACTCAACGAACTTACTTCATTGAGTTAATACTTAGCAACCTGTAAGTTTACTCCTCGTAGGTACCTCTATGTTTTTTTTTTTTCCCCTGCATTTTGCTAACTGAAATAAAGTTAAATATATGTCATTAATGCTGCATTCTAATCAAAATTCGTTTAAATTTGAACATTATATAAATATTTAACTTGTAGTTCATTTCATGTTATGCAGAATTTACATTTTACCTTGCAGCATGTAGATATTTTCAAGCATCTATTTTTTTAATCCTGTCATTCAGCAAACTATAAATCTTTTTAAACATTCATGCATAATGTTCCACAAATTATATAACATTCAATATAGTTCATCCATTTCATCATTCTAAACACGCATGAAAAATATATCTAAAAAACATATATTCATTCATATGAATCAATTATAGTACAATCAAATCAGATATTTTTCATACAAATATATACAAGTACAAGTAGACAAACTATACAATTAGCCTCTATTCCTAAGTTCATCTACTTCCTTCTACAGTTTTTCTAATTGCTGCTCTAATTGTTCTATCCTTTCTACAGCTCCAATAATGCCTTCAGAAGGTACAGATACTTCAGTAGCTGCAACATAATTTCTGTATTCTTTCACTACAATGGTTCTTGATCTTATCCTTTTGGATGTCCATTTCGTGAAATCAATACAGTCTACCATTAATATAGGTATCAAATCTCCATAAAATAATTTCTTCTTTGCAGACTTCATTTTGGATAGAAAGACTTGACACCAATTAACATGAATTCTATTCACAACTGCATAAGTGGCCCACTTGACAAATTGACTCAGTTCAATGTCATGGCCCTAGACATTTTTAATCAAAATGTTAGCTATCATGTGTGCTTTACCATTTAAATGCTTCAGTCTATTTAATAATGGCACACCAGGATTTATAGCTAAATTGTTCTTGATTTCCTACTCTGTCCATTCAACGACAGTTGTGCTTTCCAAAATTTCTTTTCCTTCATTCTTCAATCCAAGAATGTTGTGAAAAAGCTCTAGTGTTATCTGTACATCAGCTTCCTCCACGTTGGAAATTAATTGTCCTTCCTTTTCTCTTAAATTAGCATAGAAGTAGGGCACTAGATTTTCATATATTGCATGCTCTTTCTGTTGAGAAATAAATTGCAGTAGACCCTAGAACTCAAATAATTCCTTAATTTCTTGCATTACGTCCCAATTTACTAGTCTACTGTATATGATATCATAACCCCTAATCTCTTGGTATTTATTATAAGCTTCCTGACTCCAAAAGTGTACTTCATTCAGAACTGTTGCTTCAGTCGGGTTAGGAATGTGACTTTATTGTTCCAAAGGGGTTTGTTCTTGATCTTCCTCTTCCATAGGCTAAACTTGAACTTGTTGAAAATGTTTTGCAGATTCTTGAACATTTGCTTCTGCTTTTGTCTATGGTGGTGAGCTGGCAGAACTCTCCACTCTGTCTTGAATTGTTCCATTAAATTCAGTCGAATCTACAAAGTCATTATTTTCCATATGGCTTTGCTCAGCTTCTCGTTCAGTTTCTGTTCTTTCTTCTTCCTCCTGACTACCAATCTACACTGTCACTATTCTTTCTGATTCTGTGGTAGATTGGGATGGAGTCATGGGCAAATCAACTTCTGCCCTAATTTCTGTTTCTTCTTCTTGTACAGGCTGCAGACTAATTTCAACCTGTTTTTCTTCTTCTCTTTGCTTTTGCTGTTGCTCCTACTCCTCCTCAGAATCGGATAGCAGGTTTACAAAAATTAGCTCTACAGGCCCTATTGATATTTAGACACTATCTCTTTTCCTTTCCTTCTTCTAATTAATTGTGCCTGGTCTTCCTCTTCTTCTTCTGAGATTAAATCTATAAAGATAGGCTCTACACACCTTTGAGCCACAGGTACTAGCTCTTCTTGTTTAATTTTTTCAATATTTGCTGGTCTCGAAGGACCAGCTTCAGCTTCTCCTCTTGCAGCAAATCTAATAGTAGTTCTTTGATGCTGTTCAACTTTAATTTTGTATTAGGCTTTCAATTTTTCTGCAACCCTCCTCTTGCAAAGTGCATCAAATACTAGGTGTGCTTTAGCTACTACTAAATCTTCTAGTTCTCCTTGGTTTTTACCAACTTGAACTAGTCCTTGGAATTCTCTTAATTCCTCTTCAGTTGAAGGCCCCAACATTTCTGCTCGTGCCAATGGCCTGAATGGTGGAATTGAAGGTCCTAGCTATTGTTCCTCAGGAATAGGTCTTTCAGCAGTCAGCTCCTCTTGTTCTTCCTTTGCTTGTTGTTGCCGCCTTATTGCATCCCTTGCACGACCAGCAATGCACTTTTTGAACCATAATCTAGCCTTGCGTTGGATTAGCTCTAAGGCTAATTCATTGTTTGGCCTGATTTTTCTCTCTTTACTTACAACAATTTCTGTTGCTACTCTAATTCTTGTTTCCACTATCTGGGGTATTTGTATACCCAAATCTACTAAAAATCTTCTCAAGTTGAAAAGTTCAGATTCTACCTTCTGTAGCTCTTTTTCTCTTGTCGTATTCCTGATTTTCTGTTGTGTGTGCAATTCCTCTAACTCTTTCATAAATTGTGATGTATCAACAGTATCTTCCCAAAACTTGGGTCTCATCTTCCTCATCGTGGAATTACACAACGACACAGAATCGCTCTGATTTTTCTATTCTAAGTTCTAACTGATCTGCTAGATAATGCCCCCAAAACCCTAAGTTTTAGTCTAAATAAGCCCTAAGTTTAGGCAGGTAATCGGGTCATTTCCTGAACCAACTCTCGCTCTCTCATCCGTGGAATCACGGATAACTCCACAGACTAAGTCCATGGACTTAACTACAGTACTCCGTTGACTAACTCAAGACTCAACGGAGTAAGCTCGTTAAGTTAAGCGTAACTCAATGGACCTCCTGTATAGACAGATATAATAATAAAAAATACTTGAGATAATAGTTTTTTTTTTTTCTTCGGTTTTTACTGATTTAACCGATACTATGTTTCGGTCAAATCGATTTTTTTTCTTGTTTTTTTCCTAGTTGAACCGATACTATGTTTCGATAAAACCAAAATTCTTTTTTACTAAAAATTAATATAGATTTTTTATGTTCTGGTCATATCGATGGATCTAATCGGTTGAACCGCAACGATTTTTTTTTGTTTCTTTTATAATTAATTTTTTTATTATTATAAATTTTAATAAAAGTGAAAATAAAATAAAAATTGATTTCTTACTGAGTAAAGCTCGAGTAGTCCTCTACTCTTACTTCTTCTATAATTCCAAAGGAGCTTTTTGGTATTTTCAAAATAGGTCTAAGTCTTTGTCCATTTACTTTAAAGATATTCTGATTTTTAGAATTTTCAATCTAAATAGCTCCATAGGGATAAATATTTCGAATTATGTAATGTCCTGCCCATCTAGATCTTAATTTTCCTAGATGGTTATAGAGTCTAGCCATGTAAAGATATATTTCTTGTCCTATTTCAAAGCTTTTTGGAATAATTTTCCTAACATGCCAGAATTTTATTCTCTTTTTCTCTTACAGTCTTCAAATAAGCTTCATTCCTAAATTCTTCTAATTCAATTAATTGCATTTTCCTATTTTCAGCAGCTTGATTTAAATTAGTGTTCAGAGTTTTTAATGCCCAATAAGCTTTATGTTCTATTTCAGCTGGTAAATGACAACTTTTTCCATATACTAGCCTAAAAGGTGACATAGCCAAGCTTGTCTTATAAGCAGTTCTATAAGCCCAAAGTGCATCTATCAATCTATTAGCCCAATCTGTTCTAGTAGGATTTACTATTTTTTCTAAGATTAACTTAATTTGTTTGTTAGCACTTTCTACTTGTTCACTAGTTTGTGGATGATATGATGTTGCAATTGTTAGGATCGGTAGACTCACTAGAGGGGGGTGAATGGTGAAAGTGTGTAATTTTAAGTTCTTTTGATTGTTGAAACAAATGATTCAGATAGAAGTGAAATGAGATTAATTTAAACGAATGCAAAGTAGTAAAGAAAGATAACACACAACAAGTTTTAGGTGGTTCACCAACTTGGCTAGTCCACCCCTAAGATTTACTTGGGCTTCACTAAGTGTTTCAACACTTACACACTTGCTTTCAAGTCAAAGCAAGAACCAACAACATAGAAGTTTTCAAGTAAAAACTTCAGTAAACCAACCTCTAGAGTTTTCAGGTCAAAACTCAAACCAACAACTGAATGTAGCTTTCAGGTTGAAGTCACGAACCAACAGCTTGAATCTTTCAATCAGAGTTTGGCGCACAGAGCTTTTTCTACAGTAAGTCTTTAGAGTATACTTCACTGTTTGCAGACTTGAGTGTATTTGAAATTGGGGTGTAGCTCACTGTATAAATTATATCTGTTGTGTCTATCTTCTTCTCTTAAACTCCTCATATATATACTAAAGGCATAACGATCATATTTTTCTTTCAACGGATGTATTCTGCTGTACTTGGTAAATAATCAGACCTAAATATGGTAAGTTACCGTTTTGTTTGATATTTAGTAAATAACCTTTCGAAAATCTCAGGCTTTCGGATGGTTATAAAAATAACTTACCGAAAAGAATCCATAACTTGCCGAAAAGAATCCATAACTTGCCGATTCATCACTCATGTTCTGTTCTCTAAGTCACGTGAGGATTTTAAGTTGCTCACGTGTAAAGTCAAGTGTTCGGAGTCTTGAATTTAACTTACCGAAAGAGCTCCTGATTTTCGGATAGTTAACTACTGTAACTTACCGAACTTTCATTTAAGCCCCTGATAGCTGTTCCTTCAAAACTGCACGTGCATAAAAACATAATTTAAGTTTCGGATAGTTAAGCCATAACTCACCGAAATTCTCTTGAGATTTCGGATAGTTATCTTTCTAACTCTTTGAAAAACCCATCTGAACATCTGTTTGGAATTCTGCACGTGGGAAAATCACTAACTTAAGTTTCAGATAGTTAAACTATAACTCACCAAAATTCTCTTGAGATTTCGGATAGTTATCTTTCTAACTCTCCGAAAACTTAAATGATCTTCTTTCTGGAATTCTACACGTGGCAATTTCAATAACTTAAGTTTCGGATAGTTAAACTGTAACTTATCAAAACTCTCATTTGAAATTTCAGATAGTTATATAACTCTCCGATTTTTCTCTTTTAAGCTTTCAACTGCCGGCATCTTCATTTTGCACGTGCGTAATAAAATGACTTAAGTTCCAGAAAGTTATGCTTGTAACTTACCGAAAAACTCGAATAGTTATCTAACTCTCTGAAAAGAAAAACTCGGTTAGTTATCTAACTCTCCGATAAGTCCTTTAAGCTTCCGTTCCATATTTTTGCACGTGATTTATTGAATGACTTAAGTTTCGGATAGTTAGCCTTTCTAACTTTCCGATTTTCCTTTCTCTTTCGGATAGTTAACTCCATAACTCTCCGATCATTCAACCAACTTAATTGTTTGATATAATAACTCTTCGAAGGCTTTGTAAAATTCGGATAGTTATCCTTCTAACTGTCTGATAGTCTTACTACTGTTTTATTCTTCGGATGCTTGAATCTGTAACTGTCCGATTTTACTGTAACTTGAAAGTATTATCATCTAGAGCCTTCTCAATCTATTCGTTTGCTTGGAAATTGTTCTAACAGCCTTCTAAACTAAAGCAGTGCAAACTTAACTGTGAAATACAATATGTTTCCTCACATAGGTTTTGCATTATCAAAATACTCGGGTTCTAACAGTAATTTTGTGGTTTACTCCATATTTCTTCATTAAGACTTCAAAACTTCTATTACAGAAATGAGTTCCTCTATCACTGATAATAGCTTTAGGTATTCCAAATCTAGCAAATATATTGGTTCTTATAAATTGTATTACTACTTTGTTGTCATTAGTTTTTGTAGGAATAACTTCTATCCATTTAGATACATAATCCACCCCCAACAATATGTAATTAAATTGATTAGACATAGGAAATAGACACATAAAATCTATTCCCCACACATCAAAGATTTCAACCTCAACAATAGGATTAAGAGGCATCATATTCCTCTTTGATATTCTTCCTATTTGTTGACATCTTAAACAATTTAAGCAATATTTATGAGCATCTTTGAATAGTGTTGGCCAATAAAACCCACATTGTAGAATTTTTGCAGTAGTTTTCCCTAAACCAAAATGCCCTCCACAAGCTTGGTCATGACAGAAAGACAATATGCTCTGATATTCAGTTTCTAGAACACACCTCCTTAAAACTAGATCAGGACATTTCTTAAATAAGTATGAGTCTTCCCAATAGTAATATTTTACTCTTGAGAAAAATAATTTCTTATCCTGTCTATTCCAATCCTTAGGTGTTAAACCAGTAACTAAGTACTTAACTATGTCTGCATACTAAGGTATTGTGTTGATGGTCATTAATTTCTCATCAGGAAAATTATCCTTAATTTCAATATTTGATTTTTCTATTTGTAATCTTGATAAATGATCTACTACTACATTCTCACAACCTTTTTTATCTTTAATTTCTTGATCAAATTCTTGTAATAATAATATCCATCGGATCAATCTAGGCTTAGTTTCTTTTTTTGCTATTAAGTGTTTTAAAGCTGCATGATCCATGTATACTATTACTTTAGTTGCAATCAAATATGATCTAAACTTTTCTAAGACAAACACAACAACTAATAGTTCTTTTTCAGTAGTTGTGTAATTAACTTGAGCATCATTTAAGGTTTTTCTTGCATAATGAATCACTCTAGGAGATTTTTCTATCTTCTGTCCCAACACTGCTCCTATAGTAAAATCAGATGCATCACACATTAATTCAAATGGATGGCTCCAATCAGGTGTTTGAATTATAGGAGTTGAAATTAAGCTAGTTTTAAGTCTTAAAAATGCTTCCTTGCAATTTCTATCAAAGTTGAATGGGACATCTTTTAATAGATTAGTTAAAGGTCTAGTAATTTTGCTAAAGTCTTTAATAAATCTTCTATAAAAACCAATATGTCCTAGAAATGATCTAATATCTTTTACTGATTTAGGTTCTGGTAGATTAGAAATTACTTCTATTTTAGCTTTATCTACTTCCAACCATTTCTTGAAATAACATGCCCTAAGACTATTCATTGTTTAACCATGAAGTGACATTTTTTCCAATTTAAAACTAGATTTTTTTCCACAAAGCGTTTTAATATTTGGTCTAAATTTTTTAAACAAACTTCATATGAGTTGCCATATACAGTAAAATCATCCATAAATATTTCTAAAAAATCTTTAGTCATTCTAGTAAATATGCCTTGCATACATCTTTGAAAGGTGGCTGGTGCATTGCATAATCTGAATGGTATTCTCTTAAAAGCATAAGTTCCATTAGGACAGGTGAAAGTTATTTTCTCTTGATCATCTAATGCTACTGGAATTTGATTATAACTTGAATACCCGTCTAGGAAATAAAAATATTCTTGCCCTACTAATCTTTCTAGCATTTGATCTATAAAAGGTAAGGGAAAATGATCTTTCCTTGTCACAACATTCAACTTTCTATAGTCTATACATACTCTCCATCCTGATTGAATTCTAGTAGGTATCAAGTCTTGACTTTCATTCCTAATAACTGTTAATCCTGATTTCTTGGGAACTATATGGATTGGGCTAACCCACGAGCTATCAGAAATCAGATAAATTATGTCATTATCTAACCATTTCACTATTTTCTTCCTGACTACTTCTTTAAGGTTTGGATTTAATCCCCTCTCAAGAATTCTAGCAGGTTTAGCATTCTCTTCTAAATATATGTGGTGACAGCATAAAGTTGAACTTAACCCTTCTATATCAGTCATAGTTCATCCTATTGCTTCTTTATAAGTTTTTACTACATCTTTTAATTTAGCTTTTTGATCCTCTTTTAAATCTGAAGCAATAATGACTGGACATGTTTGTTTCTCTTCCAAAAATATATAGGTTAATTCAGGAGGTAATGTTTTTAATTTTAATTGTTGCCCATCAGAAGCTAGAGCTCCTAATTGAACATCATCATTTTCTAAATTAATTTCTTCTAGATCTCCTTCTATATTTATGCTTTCACTTTCCTCTAAAGTTACAGAATTGATTTGCCTATTTAATTCTTCTTGAATCACATCCTCTAACATATCTCCTTCATCCTCTAAAAAGTCTATGGTATGTAAGGACATTTCTAACACCTCAAACCTTTCTGGTTTGAAAATATTTAATTGAGTATCCTCATTACCATATGCTAACTTCATTACTCCAATTTTACAATTTATAACAACCCCTGATGTTGCTAAAAATGGCCTTCCCAAAATTAAAGATGTATTACTATTTTTATGCATAACTTGTTGGGAATCCAAAATTACAATATCAATAGGATATATAAAGTTTTTGATTTTAATTAAGACATCCTCTATTTTTCCTCTAGGGTATCTTATACTTCTATTAGCTAATTGAATAACCGTACTAGTAGGAATTAAGACTTCTAATCCTAAGGATGCAAATAAATCACATGGCATAACATTTATACTTGCACCTAAGTCTATTAAGGTTCTTTCCAGAATGGTATTTCATATGGTGCATGATATAACAGGGATTCTAGGATCAGACAACTTTTTAGGAATTTGTGGCAGAAATAGGGAACTACTTTGCTCAACTAAAAAGACCTTTCTAAGAACCTTTCGCTCTCTTTTCTTAATACACCAATCCTTCAGAAATTTAGCACAAGGTGGCATTTTCTGCAATAGATCTAACAAAAGAATGTTAACTTGTACTTTTTCAAAAATTTCTCTGATTTTTTCTTGTTTTTCAAGTATTGTTTGTTGTAATCTTTCAGGATAGGGTGCTAAAGATTGTGATTTAAAAGATTCTTTTTCTTTCAGTTGATTTGTTTGATCATTTTTAGCCTCATTAGCAGATTCAGATTGTTCTTTAGTGATTTCTAGATTTTCGGCTATTACATTTTCATTATCATTTTGATTTTTACTCTTATCCACCTTCATATTATTTTCATTTTGAGTTCTTGGTGGTATATCAGTTCCAGATCTTAATGTTATGCATACATCTTCCAGATTTTCGTTACTCTCATGATGTTCTTGTATATCATTTTCGTGATTATGATCTTTAATTGTTTTTAGTTTTAAAGTGCATTCTTTAAATTCTCTTGCATTAGTATTTCTTTTTGGCTGTGTATTTTGCAAATTATGCAGATCTATAACATTATAATTTTCATTGTCCTATTGCATAACTTATATTTTCATTGTATATTCGTCCAAAGCTTTTAGTTTTCTTTCTAGATCATCTAACCTCATTACATTCAATTTTTGATCAATTTTCATTGTGGTTTTTTTAGTTTCGTAAATTATATCCATTTTAGGTTCTAAATATGCTTCCTTATAGTTTAATTGGTTGACTTCTTGTTGTTGACACATAAAGTATTTTTGTTTTCCAAGTTTTGCTCTATACTACGCTCTAGTCTGTCATACCTATCCCAAACTTCCATATCTCTCAACATATTAAACATTCTATACTGACCATTAGTTGGGTAAACTATAGGATTCTCATACTCGGCTTTATTATATTGAGGATAATTCATTTTTTGTTCATGGGATCTAGCCATCTGCAAACGTCTTAGTTTCAAACAGTCAAAAATGTCGTGTCCTTCAGAATTGCAGAATTCACATATGCTAACTATAGGTTTCAGAAATCTTTGAGCATAAGTGTTGAGTATTTTGTTTTGATGATGTGTGCTGAATGAAAAATAATCATATTTGCTCAATTACTATTGCATGTGAAAAAAAATTAAAATCATCAATTAATACAGAAAAAGCTTACTAGTATAAATACTTGTCTATATTGGATCTGAAGTTAATAACTAGTCGTTTCGTTGCATTAATTTCTCATTTAACTAAACGTTAAGTTAACGTGTGTTTTTATTGAAAAGCATGATATATTTTAAAGTTATATCTTCTATATCATGAATAGTGCACGTTTAGACAACTCGTTAAGTTAGAGTTTTGTTTGTATAGAGGTCACGTGAGAACTCTTTAATTTAGAGGCATAAAGGTTAAAATAGGTCACGTGATAACTCGTTAAGTTAATGAGTAAAAGAAGAGACGAACTTGTTAAGTTAGTGTTATACACGTGGTGAAATTATAAGTTACAAATGTTGTATTGTATCACGTGAGGTGCACATGTTTAACTCGTTAAGTTAACATAACTAAACGCATTGAGTTGCTATATTGAACACTAAGGCAACGCGTTAGGTTAGCGTTATAAACTTAAGTTGTTATTTCTACACGTGTTAAAATTCTTATTATAAAAATATTTGTTTATTACTGAATCGGTGAGTTAAAGTTTTTTCGGAGACTTACAATCGTAACTATCCGGAAGGTAACTTAAGTCATGTTTTTAGGTCTTGACATGTGTCTCACTAGTTTTATGGTATAAAAAGTTTTTCGATGACTTACAACCGTAACTATCTGAAACTTAAACTGTTTTCGGTGAGTTATCATTTAACCTTTCGAAAAAAAGGTTAAGCTGGTTCGTTGAGTTAGCATAGCACCACAGATTTAGTTCGTTGAGTTATCTATAGTACTAGTCACATGAATTAGCACATGAGGAACTCGTTAAGTTAGAAACGTTAAGTTAATATCTACTTGTGTTACTCGTTTAGCTAACATTTAAAGTAACGACTTCTTATTATACTAATGGAAAATTTTTGGAAGAGAAAGTTTATTTTGCAGGAAATTTTACACAGATCCAAGACCGATGATTAAAGAAAATTTGAAATATAAACATGGGTCAAAACGTGTGTGTTTCGATGAAGGAAAAAGCAAAGACGTGAAGAAGTGGAAAACTGGTAGTGATTAAACGTGGAGGATATGCATGAAGTTAACATACATTATAAAATGTATAGAATTCTCGTTGATCAAATTATCCTTGTACACAAAATGAAAATCTTTTCAAGGATCAAACTATCCCTACACACCAAAAGAAAAATCTTTTTCAGGGATCAAAAACACCTCTTCGGGAAAATCTCGCAGGTGGAAGAAAATTCAGTGAAGCAGAAAAGGTATTATTTATGTCATTGAAGATTTAAAGTATTAGAAGAAAGCAAATTCGGTGAAGTAGAGAAAGACAAGATATTCGTCACTGAAGAATTGCTGAAGAAGAAAAAGAAGAAGAAGAAAGATCTCAAATAGGGAGAAATGTTTTAAATTCCGTAAATTAGTTTTCTCTGTTTGTAGTTATGAAATTGTTTAGATGATACATGGTATCGAGTTATAATTGCATCTACAATTTCTGAGAAGAATTGAATTGTATATTGTAATTGAAACCTTGAATAAAAATGACTTTATGAAAACAATGTCTCGACTTGTTTTTGAGTTTTAAAGTTTCAATTATATTTCAAAAAATATTAAAAATACACAATTCACCCCCCGTCTTGTGTAGCCATACGATCCTACAAGTGTTATCAGAGCTTTGTTAATAATCTTTGACATAAAATCGATAACAACTTATTTAATATCATTGCTTATTCTACCTTCCTTGTTTCTAAATAGAAATTAATATCTGAGCATACGTTTAACTTTCTTGATTTAAGGCTCAAGTTGTTTTAAAGTTTTTAGATTGTTTAAAATCAAATAGGTTGAAAGATCTAAGGTAAGATGACTACTGGAAATGGTAATTTTTCTTTATATGAAAGCCAAAATCTTAATCGTCCTCCTTTATTTGATGGAATACATTTTGAATATTGGAAATATAGGATGACTGTTTTTCTTCAAAGTATAGATCATAAGTTGTGGTTCATGATTTCTAAACCATATACTCCGTTAACTACTCCTTATAATACTTGGACAATTACTGAAAAAGAAAATGAAATTGTGAATGCTTAGGGCTTAAATATTTTATTTTGTACATTGAGTTATGAACAGTTCAGAAAAGTGTCGGCATATAAATCTGCTTATGAGGTGTGGCATGCATTAGAAGTTTCACATGAAGGTACTTCTCAAGTTAAAGAGACTAAAATAAACATATTGATTCATAAGTATGAACTCTTTAAGATGCATGAAGACAAAAGTATTTCTGTGATGTTTTTCAGATTTCTTGATATCATAAACTCTTTAAAATGTTTAGGAAAGAATTTTGAACAGAAGGATTTGGTGAGGAAAATTCTCAGATCCCTAAGTTCTAAATGGTCTCAGAAAGTAACATCAATTGAGGAATCACGAGATTTAAATGTTTATACTATGAATGAACTTATAAGAAATTTAACAGCTTATGAAGTTCAATTAAATGAATCACTAAGTCATAACAAACTAAAAATGAAGAAAAAAATAGTCTTTGAAATTTATTCAGATTCTGATATATCTATTGATTTTGACGGGCACTTGATTTTATTGACTAGGAAATTCAAGAAAGCATGGAAAGCTAGGAAACAACAAAGGAACAAAAATGATAAACCCTCAACGTCAAAATCACTAAATGACAAGAATTCTTCATCCATAAAGTATGTATGTTACAACCGTAAGAAACCTGAACATCTTTCTCCAAACTGTCCTATGAGGAAAAATGAAAAGCAAAGTAGGACAAATCAGAAGAAGACACCTCAGAAAACTTAAAAAAAGTTTTACAAGAAAAAGGCTTTGAAGGTCACTTGGGATGACACGTTTGAAGAGTCTGAATCTGAGGAATCAACATCAAAATCTTCACATTTAGAAGGAGAACAAGAGTTAGAAGATGTTGCTCATGTGTGCTTCATGGCAGATGAGTCTGAGGTAATATCTGATCTTGAAAGTCATTCAGATTTCAACTTTGATGAATTATTATGTGCTTATCATGCATTATTACAAAAACTTAAAGTATGTAAACTGGAAAATAAGAATATTAGAAAATCTTCATCCATTATGGAAGAAGAAAATTGTTTCCTGTCTACTACTTTAGAAAAGTTTAAATGTGATAATGAAAATCATGCTAGAGATTTGCAAAAATTTAGATTTAATGAATGTATCTTGCATGAACAAATACAGAATATAAATGTTGAAAAATTAAAGATAGAATCTGAAAATAAAATGTTGAGAAACAATATAAATGAACTTGAATTAGAGATAGATAAATTAAAACTAAGAGAGCAAGATTTAAATTCTACCATTGAGAAATGGAATTTAAGTCAAACTAAGTTAGACAAACTAACTAGTACCCCTGCGGTGTCTTATAAATTTGGCTTAGGATTTGATTATCCTGAATATCCTGAATCTCAAGCCAATAAAGGATTTATTAGTTGTAGTTCAAGTAAATCTAAGACTAAAATTCCTTTTATTATGAAACAAGGTAATAAATATGTAGAAGTAGGTACTTCAAGGGATGAATCATGTAGTAATAATATAAATCAATGTGATTTGTCAAATTGTACTTCTAACATGACTATTAATGTTTCTAAAAATCTTGTTTCTTGTTTTGGAAATTCAGTTTCTAATGTTTCTAAAATTTCAAACAATTGTAGTAAACTGAAAATTCAGAAACCTGAGCATGTAATTTAATACACTGGTATTAGACTAATTACTCATTCTACATGTGATAAATCTAAAAGTTTTTGTGCGGAAAAAGATTTTGTATACACTAAAAATTCAAATACAAGTACAAAATCTTGGTATGAACTTACTGAAATGTATGAGCATGACCAAAATAAATTAACATTTGATAAAAATCCGTTTGGTCTTGATTATACTACATCTGAAAACAAAAAGAATGATTGTAAAAGCAATAATGCTATATGTGAGTATGAAGCTAAATATAAATCAATAGTACTTACAACTAACAAGAATTTAAATGATAATGTTAAACTATTTTTAAACAAAAAGAAGAAATATGCATTTAATGAACTTGGTCCTCAACAACATTGGGTACCAAGAAAAAGTTTTTCTTAATTTGTGTTGTAGGAGGAAACAACATCAAAATGGATCTTGGATAGTGGAGCATCAAGTCACATGACCGGATAGAAAAGTATACTACAAAATTTTACAAATACCATGAAAGGAAGTGTAACATTTGGAAACAAAAGCAAAGATAAAATCATAGGTATGGGCAATATTCAAATAACTCCTACTTGTGTTATTTCGAATGTACTATATGTAGAAAACCTAGGATTTAATTTGCTGAGTGTCATAAAACTAACTGAAAATGGATATTATGTAGTGTTTGAAGATAATGTATGCAAAATAATTGATAAAAATACAGATGAAATTAAGTTTATTGCTAAAAGAACAGGTTCTATATGTATTTTATCTTTACCTTCTAGTGCAGTTGATTTAAATTCATGTTTGCTAGCTAAAACTAGTGATGCATATCTGTGGCATAGAAGGATTGGACATATAAATATGAAACTGTTACATAATCTATCAAAAAAAAACATTTAGTGAGAGGTTTACCAAAGATTAAATACTCAAAGGACTTTATGTGTGATGCATGTGAGTTAGGTAAACTTCATAAAAACTCTTTTAAATCCAAAACTGATATTTCAAGCAAGAGAGTCTTAGAACTTATACATATGGATCCATTTGGACCAACAAGAATTATGAGTCTTGGTGGTAAACGGTATGTATTTGTTTTAGTAGATGACCTCTAGATACACTTGGGTATATTTTCTAGCATCTAAGAGAGAAGTTTTTGAAAGGTTTAAAATGTTTTGCAATTTTGTTCAAAATGAATAGAGTGTCTCTATTTAAAAACTTAGGAGTGATCATGGAACTGAATTTGATAATGATCAAATGGATAACTATTGTAATGAGTATGGCATTGATCACAGATTTTCTTTTCCAAGAGCACCATGTCAAAATGGTGTTGTTGAGAGAAAGAATAGATCACTTCAAGAAATGGCCAGAACTATGTTGAATGAACATAAGTTACCTCAAAATCTTTGGGCTGAAGTAGTAAATACAGCTTGTTATGTTATTAACAGAAGTCATTTAAGACCTCATGTTAATAAAACTCCTTTTGAAATTATATTAAATAGGGTTCCAAAAATTTCCCATATGAAACCATTTGGCTACAAGTGTTTTATTCTTAATACTAAGGATAAAAGGGATAAATTTCAAGCCAAATTGGATGAAGGAATTTTTGTAGGTTACTCTACTAGAAGTAAAACCTATAGAGTATATAACAAGACTTCTAGGACTATTGAAGAAACCCTCCATGTAAGCTTTAATGAAAATTCCTTTAGAGAATCTCAATCTAAAGCTGATAATGATGATTTGATCAATCTTCCAAAAGAGTTAGAGATCAATAGAGAGATTGATGATTTATCTGAGAAAATCAAAAATATGAACTTAAATGATCAAACTAATGATGAAAGTGATGTACCTTTAGATGTTGATGAGAATATTAAGGAAAATCAGAGAAATTGGCGTTATTCTTCATCACATCCCATTACTCAAGTCATTGGTAATATTAATGAGGGAGTTAAAACTAGAGCTTCAGTAAATTTAAATAGTATGTGTATGTTTATTTCTATGGTGGAACCAAGGAATATACAAGAAGCATTATCTGATGAAAATTGGATAGTGGCAATGCAAGAAGAACTAAATCAATTCATCAGAAATGATGTATGGGAATTAGTCTCTCCACTAGAAAATCAGTCCATAATAGGTACAAAGTGGATCTTTATAAACAAAACTAACGAAACTGGTAGAGTTATAAGGAATAAAGCTAGATTAGTTGCACAAGGGTATACACAGGAAGAAGGATTAGATTATGATGAAACATTTGCTCCTATGGCTAGGTTAGAAAGTATTAGAATATTATTGGCCTATGCTTGTTATATGGATTTTAAATTATATCAAATGGATGTAAAGAGTGCATTTCTAAATGGTTTAATTAATGAAGAAGTCTATGTAAAACAACCACTTGGATTTGAAGATATTAAAAATCCTGACTTTGTGTATAAATTGAAGAAAGCCTTATATGGTTTGAAGCAAGCACCTAGATCATGGTATGAAAGATTGTCTACTTTTTTAATAGAAAAGGCTATATCATGGGAAAAGTGGATCATACTCTATTTATTAAGAGAGATGGTAAAGATCAGATTGTTGTTCAAATATACGTGGATAATATAATCTTTGGAGCAACCTCTGATAAGTTAATAAAAATATTCTCTAAAGAGATGACTAATCAGTTTGAAATGAGTATGATAGGAGAACTTTCATATTTTCTAGGACTTCAAATTAAGCAAATGGATAAAGGTATATTTTTAAATCAAGAAAAATATGCAGATGAAATGCTTAAGAAATTTAATTTTAATGATACAAGGATTCGAAGAACTCCTATGAGTACTTCTTTAAAGTTAGATATTGATGACATAGGAAAATCTATAGATCAAAGAAAATATAGAAGTATGATTGGCTCTTTACTTTATTTGACTGCTAGTAGACTTGATATTATGTTTGTTGTGTGTGTTTGTGCTAGATTTCAATCTAATCCTAAAGAATCACACTTAATTGCAGTTAAAAGAATATTTAGATATATACAAGGAACTAAAAATTTCGGACTGTATTATTCTAAGGATAGTTCAATAGATCTTATAGGATATACTGATGCTGATTATGTAAGATCTAAATCTGATAGAAAAAGTACCAGTGGCACATGTCAATTATTAGGAAATAATTTGGTGTCATGGTTTAGTAAAAAGCAAAACTGTGTAGCACTTTCTACTACAAAAGCTGAATATGTTGTTGCTGCACTGTGTTGCACTCAGATTCTATGGATAAGGCAAACTTTAGAAGATTTTGGATTATCTTATGGTACAACTGAGATTTATTATGACAGTAGTTTTGCAATAAATCTTTCCAAAAATCCTGTATTACATTCAAGAGCAAAGCATATAGAGGTTAGACATCATTTTCTAAGAGATAACGTAATTAAAGGAAAAATTAAATTAGAATTTGTGTCTAGTAAAAATCAATTAGCTGATATATTTACAAAACCTCTAGACGAAAATACATTCTGCAACATTAGATTAAATTTAGGTATTTGTAGGCTATGTGATGTGTAAAATGCTTAAACTCCACATAAAAAGATAAATATTATTGATGATGTTGTTCACCTCATAGATATTATATACTTATTATAAATATCTAAAGTAATATGTAAACTGCTGCTTAAGATACTATGTATTTGTTGTAAAATCATAGTAGTATCTTATTGATTTTAAGTTGTTTATCAATTTTAATGGTTTTTACAATTTTAAGTGGAAGTGTAAATGAAAAACATTAAATACTTCTGACATTCTGAAATTTTGATTAAATGTTTTCTTTGAATCAAGGAAAGTGCATATGATCATGCATAAATTTGACTTAATTGATTAAACTTGTAGAATAAGTTAAATGTAACTCATCTTAAACTGTAAATTAAAAGTATAAGCTTATTGAAACTGATTTATATTCTCAGTAAAATCATAGAAGTAAAAATTGTATGAGATTTGTGTTTTATTGCATCTGTATTAATGGAATACATATATACTGTGCTTAAAATGAAAAGTGCTTACAAAGTGAAAATCTTTTAGAGTTTATTGATCAGTTTGATCACGAGTCTTTTATACTTGAGCAGATAGGTATGTAAGGATTGTTGTCCTGAAAAAGGATTCTTGAAATCTGGCAACCTAAGGTCCTGATCAGATCTGGGATTGTTGACTGGAAGCTCATTACACGGGTACATTAGAAAGCTCTTGTATGATTCAAGATTTTCAAACCAACTTTTTAAAAAAAAGAAGAAAAAAAAGGGTGTTTTATTAATTATAGATATCTTTGAATCGAATATAGTTTCTACCAATATGACTACTAAGTTATTGAATCAACATTAGTACTTTTGAAAATGTTTATTTAAGATACATTCTTTTATTCTCCTTGAATTAATCATATTGAGTTCAAAGTTGTGTTTTGATTCATATATAGTATGAATTGATTCTGGAAATCATTTTTGATGAAGTAAGAATAACGGAAGTTTCTGAAAAGAAAATTTAAAAGTATAGTTATACTTAACATCTATTGTCACTACAAGTATAGTTTGTATTTTGATTGAATATATTTGAAGTATATTTGTAGGGGGAGGATTACCAATGTCGAAAACAGATTAATATAATTCAGAATACAAATCTTGGTTAATCTAAATTAATGTCCTCTTAAAATCTTGATGAAATAATTTAAAAAGACAAACAAACTATTTAGATTCAAAGGACAAAAATGTTCAAATAGTTTAAAATGTTCTCAAGTTAATGTTAAGTTTAGCATGTGTGTTGTTTTTGGAACGTTTCAGTTGGAAGCATCCAAAACTTGTTTTAAGTGTACTAACTAGATGTTATGTTAGATAAGGTAACGTGTAAAATTGCCTCTAGACAGCATTTTACTCGTTAGGTTAGTTAACTCAATGAGTTATATTTGAATATTTCAGGTACCTTAATTGAATAAACTTTATTCAATATTCTTTTAATATCTAAACCCGACTTCTCTTCACGTTGAGTTATTCGCCTAAAACCCTATTTAAACACTTATTACACAGGCAATTAGGTTATTTGTAAACTTTGTTAAGAAAATATTTCCCGCTTGATGTTGTTACAACCTGCGACAATGGTCTCCAAGTTCTACAAAGGTCGTGGCAGAGGAAAAGGCAAAAGCAGAGGAGATGCAAAAGGAAAAGAAATAGAAAATGATGAAGTTCCATGCACTTGGTTCAAGAAAATATTTCGAGTGGACAAAAGGTTAGTAGAAATATATTGTGAATATTTCTTTCTTGAAGGTATACTAAATGAAGATAGATAAGAACTCCAAAATACTGATGCAAATATTACATACATGGGTATTCGTAGTAAATTTGATAGAGAATACAGAATGAAATGTGCTGAGATTGCATTTCTCGAGCAGTATGCAAATTATTTGGAAAAATGTGTAGGTTCTTCAACTAGAACTCCTCAAATACCAATAAATGGTACTAGACAAAATGCATTTAAGGAAGAGCATGAATCAACAATTCCTACCCCTTTATATTCAAAACAAGTAGAATCAAATATTGCTATAGATCACAGAAAAGTTGAAGGTCTTCGAAAGGCAGCTGCAATAGAAAGTGCCTTTAAAGAATTAAAGCAGAAAACTTTTATGAAGCAATTTGAAAAGAAAACAGCAATACTTAAAGAGGAGAAACAGATATGTTATAGTAGAAGGAAAGTTAGAAAAATTATGTCTAAGGAAACAAAGTTTATTGAAAAAGAAAAATCAGATGAAAATTTATTTCCAAAGGACAATGTATGTCTAGACATTGTACCTTATTGTGCATTTGATAAACTCATCAGTTCCGAACACACTAAAACTGATGAAGATAATGAGACTTTATTTTCCCTTGCTAGAAAACTTGAGAAGAAATACAAGTCAAATATGAGCTCAAGTTTTTCTATTAGTACAAGTCCTGATGATGCAGAAATTCACATATCAAAGCATCAGGCACCTGACATTGAACAAGTTATTGCAGATATAATTGAAAATGTTGAAGTAGTAACTAGTTCACAGGCTGAATTGTTTGGAGTAGCAGATATTGAAAATGTTAAGACTCTAGAAGAGCTAAAAGTTAACCAGCCTTCTTCAGAATCTATAGAAGCAGAGTCTAAGAATTCACAGCATGACTCAATGGAAATATCTATTGAACAAAATGAACAATTACAGATAGATACACCGGTTGTAGAATTTATGGAAACATTGAACTCTGATCATTCTATAGAGACTGAACAAATGAATGTTGAGCATATTGAAGACATTCCTAACACTGTTGAAGCTGAAGAATCAAGCTTACCTGAGCAGCTTCAAGATAATATTTTGGAAGAGGAACAACATGACATTCATTTTGAAGAAGAGGTTCTTGAAGATGAATTAAACTCTGAATCACGGCTTCAGGTATCACCTTCTTTGTGTACAGTATTACTAATTCAAGGTAATTCAATTCATTTTAGATCTGAAGAAGCATTGCAGAAATACAATAATCTAATTACATGTCAGATTCTGCATGCTCGTCTAATAAAGTTCAGAAATTTGATGGAAATAAGAGATCTATTTGAGTTTCAAGGCCTCATTCAATTCTTGCTAGTTGGAACGAAATGGAAGCAATACACAAAGCTTATTACAACTTTTTATAGCAATCTGGTCAAGAATGAAAATTTTCTGAAAACTCAAATAAATCAACAGGAGTTTATATTGTCTCCTGAGTTAATTTTTGAAGTTTTAGGATTAAAGAATGAAGGTGTTGTTACAAACAGATTTGACATGATTAGACAACTGGAATGGAACATTCAGTCTTTATCAAAAATTCCAGATGTATATTCTGAAATGAGATTAATGGAAAATCTGAATGTAGAGGCAAGGTTTATTGTAAATATATTGCATGCCAATTTATTTCAAAGAGTCAGACACAATATGGAAGTCAGCAGAAGTTGTTTATATGCAACTTATGGCCTACTGAATAGAATTCAAATCAATTGGTTTGATGTTTTCACTTTTCAACTACAGCATATGAGTTCAAAGTTTTTTTATGGTGATGATGTATGTAGAATCCTTGTAAGCCAATTGAATTTATCCAACTGGCCCTCTAAAACTAAAGGCATGAGAGCATTTAGTGTCAAAGAGTTGCAAAAATTCCAAGTCTTGCATCAACCTCAACAACAACAACTTGATTATACAGAACATATACCACAACAACAACAAAGTTATTTAGTTTAAGCAGAACAGCAAACCCAACTACCTCCTGACTTAGATGCAGTGCTTAACGACATCAGAAATGATATTAGGCATCTAGGAGATAAAATATGTAATGCTATTAGTGATATACTTAAGAGGGGTCGATAACTATTTTTGTTTGTTTCTGAATACAAAATGTAATGTTTGTATTACTTGTTTGATTCATTGAACAATACATTTTTTTGTAAATGTGTTCAATTATTATTCTTGTTTATAGAAAGAGTTGTTGTAAATATATCTCTTATATATATATATTCTCTGTAATTATCTTTTTGATTAATGAAAAAAAGGGAGAGAAATATTATGAAAAGATGATTATGATCTTAATTGCATATATATTATAAAAGGAGATGATATTTAAATGGTTATTGTAATCTGACAGATGATAATTAGAAAACTGATACTTATATAATTATTGACATCTGAAAGTTTTAGTTCTGAGAGGTAAAATTTACACAAACAATAGAAATAAGCTTAAATGAACTTAAGTCAACAAACAAGTTTGTTGAATTAAAAGTTAACCCAACAAAGGTGCTTTGTTGAGTTAAACATATTTCATAATTGATTTAATATGGTTTTGTCATCATCAGAAAGGGGGAGATTGTTGAGTATTTTGTTTTGATGATGTGTGTTGAATGAAAAATAATCATATTTGCTCAATTATTATTGCTTGTGAAAAGAAATTAAAATCATCATTTAATACAGAAAAAGTTTACTAGACTAAATACTTGTCTATATTGGATCTGAAGTTAATAACTAGTTGTTTCGTTGCATTAATTTCTCATTTAACTAAACGTTAAGTTAACGTGTGTTTTTATTGAAAAGCATGATATGTTTTAAAGTTATATCTTCTATATCATGAACAGTGCACGTTTAGACAACTCGTTAAGTTAGAGGCTTAAAGGTTAAAATAGGTCACATGATAACTCGTTAAGTTAGTGAGTAAAAGAAGAGATGAACTCGTTAAGTTAGTGCTATACACGTGGTGAAATTATAAGTTACAAATGTTGTATTGTATCACGTGAGGTGCACATGTTTAACTCATTAACATAACTAAACGCGTTGAGTTGCTATATTGAACACTAAGGCATCGCGTTAAGTTAGCATTATAAACTTAAGTTGTTATTTTTGCACGTGGTAAAATTCTTATTATAAAAACATTTGTTTATTAATGAATCGGTGAGATAAAGTTTTTTCGGAGACTTATAGTCGTAACTATCCGAAAGGTAACTTAAGTCATGTTTTCAAGTCTCGACACATGTCTCACTAGTTTTATGGTATAAAAAAATTTTCAGTGACTTACAACCGTAACTATCCGAAACTTAAACTATTTTCGATGAGTTATCGTTTAACCTTCCGAAAGAAAGGTTAAGCTGGTTCGTTGAGTTAGCATAACACAATAGATTTAGTTCATTGAGTTATCTACAGTACTAGTCACGTGAATTAGCACATGAGGAACTCGTTAAGTTAGAAACGTTAAGTTAATATCTACTTGTGTTACTCGTTTAGTTAACATTTAAAGTAATGATTTCTTATTATACTAATGGAAAATTTTTGGAAGAGAAAGTTTATTTTGCAGGAAAATTTTCAGAGATCCAAGACCGATGATTAAAGAAAATTTGAAATATAAATGTGGGTCAGAACGTGTGTGTTTCGATGAAGGAAAAAGCAAAGACGTGAAGAAGTGGAAAACTGGTAGTGATTAAACGTGGAGGATATGCATGAAGTTAACATACAGTATAAAAGGCATAGAATTCTCATTAATCAAATTATCCTTACACACAAAATGAAAATCTTTTCAAGGATCAAACTATCCTTGCACACCAAAAGAAAAATCTTTTTCAAGGATCAAAAACACCTCTTTGGGAAAATCTCTTAGGTGGAAGAAAATTCAGTGAAGTAGAAAATGTATTATTTATGTCATTGAAGATTTAAAGTATTAGAAGAAAGCAAATTTGGTGAAGCAGAGAAAGACAAGATATTCGTCACTAAGGAATTACTGAAGAAGAAAAAGAAGAAGAAGAAAGATCTCAAATAGGGAGAAATGCTTTAAATTCTGCAAATTAGTTTTCTCTATTTTTAGTTATGAAATTATTTAGATAATACATGGTATCGAGTTATAATTGCATCTACAATTTCTGAGGAGAATTGAATTGTATATTGTAATTGAAACCTTGAATAAAAATGATTTTATGAAAACAATGTCTCGATTTGTTTTTAAGTTTTAAAGTTTCAATTATATTTCAGAAAATATTAAACATACACAATTCACCCCCCCTTTTGTGTAGCCATACGATCCTACAATAAGCATATGCCATATTCTCAATTACAGAAGAAAACACACAACACTTTGGCTATTAAAACCAAACAGCTCTAACAGTTGCTTATATAAAATTTCCCAACAATGGCTCCAGAAAACTTGTATGGATCTCCAGCACAACACTAGAAAACTTGATTGGTTACCCAGCAACGTGCTAGAAAAACTTGGATTTGTTAACTTCTGTTTTTACTTAGTCAATTTATCTTTATGCCTATATCATTGAATTCCTTTTTAAAAGTAAACAAACAACCTTTCACACAAATTAGATATTAATTCCAATTTGTATTTTAATTGCAAGTGCATAGTGTCTATTGTATTAGTGTACAAGTACAGGTCGATCCCATAGGGAATTGCTTAAGAATTGCGAACTGTTCTGTTTCTAACAATCAAATTTATATATTTAATAAGCTCTCCGTTGAGTTACAGTTAACTCAACAGACTAAGTTCGTTGAGTTATGGCTAACTCAACAGACTAACCTCGTGGACTTAAGTTAACTCCATGAGCTTGTCTTTCCTATTTAATACTACTATTTACAAAGGAATTCGGCCAACCATTGGGCGGTTCCACAAATTGTAAATAACATCAATTAAGCTCTTTAATGTTAGTAAACACTGGATTTATCATTAGGTAATACTAACATTCAGATAATTCAAATAGTAACCATTAAAATCTTTAAGTCTATTGAACGAACCAATTTCAGTAAACTATAGAACTAAAACAAACATAAAACAATCACAACACTAACAAAGATAACATTAATCACGATACAAAACAAATAATACAATACCCAAATACAAAATACAAACACAGATAAGTTGTTTTTGGTATTTTTGTTTTGATATGAGCATGAAAATGGGCGAAAGGTGAAATGTAAAGTAATCTCAGTCGATAGTAAATACTTCTGTCACTACATGCGATGCGATTACATCACTGAAAATTAAACCACTTACAATTCTATCTCCTCTCCCTATAGAATCCCGAGTCCAAAATTGCAAAATGATCTCCTCTTCAGCATACATGCATCAACCCGAAGCCAAGGCTAGAAGCTTTACGATCTCCTGAGATATGAGTCGGTGCTTGGTGAAAATGGCTTTTCTTTCCGCAACGCGATCACTCCTCACAATGGTTGTCAGGCACTGTGTTTGGCTCGAAATCAACTCGACATCAAGAAAGAATCCTCACAGACCTCCGATGGTTGGTGATTATGGTGGTGGTGATGATGGTTGGTGTGGTACTTTAGAGAATTGCCGACGTTGCCTGCAGAAAGCTTGGTGATCCTCCTCTACACACACTAGCCATACCCGTTGACCACACCCTTTACTTCTTTTTCTTCTTTTCTTTTATATTTCTTCAGTGGTAACTGCTTTTGCTTGAATGATCGGTTGGATTTCCTTTATTCATATCAACGACGATGATTTCTTCTCCCTTCGACGAGTGAATTCCTACATGATACGTGCGATCATTGTTTTTTTCTTCCAACTGTCCTATTTCTACAACCGCTATAGTGACATATTAGAAAATAAATGGTCCATGGAGTTACAGATAACTCAACGGACTTGCTTCGTTGATTTAACTATAAAACACGTGCAATAAAGAAATAAGCTGCTAACATAACGCGTTACCTTAGTGTGTATTCATGTAACTCAACGCGTATAGTTATGCTAACTTAACAAGTTAAACTTGTGCATCTCACGTGATATACTAAAGCATTTAAATTCAACACGTGCATAATTCTATCTTAACAAGTTCAAATATTTTGGATACTTAAGAACTTAACTATCCGATGCTTAGATGCATTTCAGATACTTAAGAATTTCACAGCCTGTAATTTATCGACTGTTCAGAAATGTACTAAATTAACATTAATTCCCTGGAATTATGCAGATTCTTTCATAAAAGCATATAATAGTGCAATTATACCATAATGGCTTAATTCTAATATGATAAGCTAAATATTATGCAATTAACTATCATTTAACCATTAATATTATGCACTTTTTCATTCTAAACATGTACCTCTCCAATTCCCAACACATCCAGACTTGTGTTGTTAGCTAGGTACACCTTTTTCACAGGAGTTGCACGATAACTGTGCAACAAATCCTTCCTGTAGGTAGTGTGGAAAGAAGCTCCTAAGTCTAGTACCCATGAGTCAATTGAACTGTCAACACAGCATACTAGGGCATCATCTGAATCGTAGGAGACAACATTTGCAACTCCTCCTTCTGATTCCTTCACTCTGCTGTCTTTCTTGGGAGCCTTACACTGTGACTTGAAGTGCCCCCATTGATTACAATTCCAGCATTTGATATCTGCTCTCATTTTACCGGTACCTCTGGACTTTGACCTTCCTTTGGATTTAAATTGTTTTGATTTACTTCTCCCTCTAGTTTCAACACTAGGGGCAGAAGTTGAAGCTGACAATTCACTTTTCCTGTGAATGTCCTCACTCAAAATTAAATCTCGGATGTCACTCATCTTGAGCTTCTCATGACCTAGTGAACTACTTACACCAGTCACGATAGGAGACCAACTTTCTGGTAATGAGGATAATGAAATCAAGGCCCTGACTTCATCATCAAATACTATATCTACTGAGTGCAGTTGATTCAAAATCGTATTTAGCTCATTAACGTGGTCAGTTACATTTCCACATTCATGCATTTTCAGATTAAATAATCTACGCATGAGAAATACCTTATTGGCGGTTGAAGGCTTCTCATACATATTAGACAAAGCTTTCATCAAGTCAGCTGTTGTTTTCTCCTTGGCGACGTTTGAATGAACGTTTCTTGCCAGTGACAACCTGACGAGACCTAAAGCTTTTCTGTCCAATAACTCCCACTCTTCCTGATCCATCTTCTCTGGTTTTCTTCTGAACAACGGTTGATGAAGATCCTTCTGATACAAACAGTCTTCAATCTGAGACCTCTAGTATCTGAAATCTTTTCCATCAAACTTCTCGATCCTGAGCTTTCTATCGTCTGCCATTCTGTTAATCTGAAGAACCTTTGCTTTGATATCAGTTGTTGATTTCTTAATGAATCGTTCAGTTAACCTTTTATGACACAATACTAAAACACTCAACTCTAAACTCACCGATGCTCTAAACTTAGTTAACCTTCTTTAATAAATCTTCTATAAAATCCAACATGTCCTAGAAATGATCTAATATCTTTTACTGATTTAGGTTCTAGTAGATTAGAAATTACTTCTATTTTAGCTTTATCTACTTGCAACCCTTTCTTTGAAACAACATGTCCTAAGACTATTCCATGTTTAACCATGAAGTAACATTTTTCCTAATTCAGAACCAGACATTTTTCCACATAGCGTTTTAATACTTGGTCTAAATTGTTTAAACACATTTCATATGAAGCTCCATAAATAGTAAAATCATCCATAAATATTTCTAAAAAATCTTCAGTCATTCTAGTGAATATGCCCTACATACACCTTTGAAAGGTGGCTAATGCATTGCATAATCCGAATGACATTCTCTTAAAAGCATAAGTTCCATTAGGACAGGTGAAAGTTGTTTTCTGATCCTCTAATGCTACTAGGTCTTGGTTATATCCTGAATACCTATCTAGGAAACAAAAATATTCTTGCCCTACTAACTTCTCTAGCATTTGATCTATGAAAGGTAAGGGAAAATGATCTTTCCTAGTCACTACATTGAACTTTCTATAGTCTATACACACTCTCCAGCCTGATTGAATTCTAGTAGATATCAAGTCTTGACTTTCATTCCTAATAACTGTTAATCCTGATTTCTTGGGAACTACATGGATTGGACTAACCCATGAGCTATAAAAAATTGGATAAATTATGTCATTATCTAACCATTTAACTATTTCCTTCCTGACTAGTTCTTTAAGGTTTGGATTTAATCTCCTCCCAAGAATTCTAACAGGTTTAGCATTCTCTTCTACATATATGTGGTGACAGCATAAAGTTGCACTTAACCCTTTTATATTAGTCATTGTCCATCTTATTGCTTCTTTATAAGTTTTGACTACATCTTTTAATTTAGCAATTTGATCCTCTTTTAAATCTGAAGCAATAATGATTGGACATGTTCATTTTTCTTCCAGAAATATATAGGTTAATTTAGGAGGTAAATGTTTTAATTCTAATTGTTGCCCATCAGAAGTTAGAGCTCCTAATTGAACATCATCATTTTCTAAATTAATTTCTTCCTGATCTCCTTCTACATTTATGCTTTCACTTTCCTCTAAATCCTCAGAATTAAGTTGCCTATTTAACTCTTCTTGAATCACATCATCTAGCATATCTCCTTCATCCTCTAAAAAATCTATGGTATGTAAGGACATTTCTAACTCCTCAAACTTTTCTGGTTTGAAAATATTTAATTGAGTATCCTCATTACCATATGCTAATTTCATTACTCCAGTTTTACAATTAATAATAGCCCTTGATGATGCTAAAAATGGTCTTCCCAAAATTAAAGATGTATCACTATTTTTATGCTTAATTTGTTGGGGATCCAAAATTACAATATCAATAGGATATATGAAGTTTTTGATTTTAATTAAGACATCCTCTATTTTTCCTCTAGGGTATCTTATACTTCTATCAACTAATTGAATAACAGTCCTAGTAGGAATTAAGCCTTCTAATCCTAAGGATGCAAATATATCACTTGGCATAACATTTATACATGCACCTAAGTTTATTAAGGTTCTTTCTAGAATGGTATTTCCTATGGTGCATGATATAATAGAGATTCTAGGATCAGATAACTTTTTAGGAATCTATGGTAGAAATAGGGAACTACTTTGCTCAACTAAAAAGACTTTCCTTAAAACTTTTCGCTCTCTTTTCTTAGTACACCAATCCTTAAGAAATTTAGTACAAGGTGGTATTTTCTGCAATAAATCTAACAAAGGAATGTTAACTTATACTTTTTCAAAAATTTCTTTAATTTTTTCTTGTTTTTCAGGAAATGTTTGTTATAATCTTTCAGGATAGGGTGCTAATGATTGTGATTTAAAAGATTTTTTTTCTTTCATTTGATTTGTTTGATCATTTTTAGTACCTAAGAGACTTGCCTAGAGTCTTGGGGGGCTTTTCTTTCCAGTCCCTTAATACATGAGAGATCGACAGTGCAAGTTTTTTTAGTCTCCCTTTAATGGACTAGGTGGTGACTCCTTCTTCACCAATGTGGGCCCCTTTTAGGTTCACGTTGGTGAGGTGTTGGCGTCATTCGTGGGTGTTCAGGTTCACTCCCGATATTTATTTTTTTCGAACATTCACAGTACTCATTGGTGTATTCTTCGTTTTAGTGTTGTCTAATCCAAACCTCTTTAATAAATCTCAAGTATATTTTTCTTATGAAATAAAAGTACCCTATTCTAACTACTTAATTTGTAACCCTAGAAAAAATGATAGTTCACCCATCATACTCATTTCAAATTGATTAGTCATGTCTTTTGAAAAAGACTCAACTAATTTATAACTTGTTGCTCCAAATATAATGTCATCTACATAGATTTGAACTACCAATATATCTTATTCGACCTTCTTGATAAAAAGAGTGTGATGTGCCTTTCCCATAGAATACCCTTTTTCTATAAGAAATTGAGATAATCTCTTATACCAAGACCTATGGGCTTGTTTAAGGCCATATAGTGCCTTCTTAAGCCTATAAACATACTCAGGATGTTTTGAATCTTCAAAACTTGGAGGTTGTTTTACATAAATTTCTTCTTTTATATATCCATTTAAAAAAGCAGTCTTAACATCCATTTAATATAATTTGAAATGCATGTAGCAAGCATATGCTAACAAAATTCGTATTGATTCTAGTCTAGTAACAGGAGCAAATGTTTCATCATAGTCAATTCCTTCCTCTTGCTTATAACTTTGAGTAACTAACCTAGCTTTATTCTTAACTATATATCCATCCTGATCTACTTTATTTGTAAATACCCACCTTGTTCCTATTGCGGACTGATTTTCAGGTGGTAAAACTAGATCCCATACCTCATATCTTATAAATTGATTTAGCTCATCTTGCATAGCTAAATACCAAAATTCATCTTCTAAGGCATTTCAATTTTCTTAGGTTCTAGTAAGGAAACTATAAGATCATATGACTACACAAGAGGGGGGTGAATTGTATTTTTCAATATTTTCAAATATAATTGAAACTTTAAAACTCAAAAACAAGTCGAGACACTATTTTCATAAAATCATTTTTATTCAAGGTTTCAATTACAATATACAATTCAATTCTCCTCAGAAATTATAGATGCAATTATATCTCGATACCATGTATCATCTATACAATTTCATAACTACAAACAGAAAAAACTAATTTACGGAATTTAAAACATTTCTCCCTGTTTGAGATCTTCTTCTTCTTCTCTTTCTTCTTTAGCAATTCTTTAGTGACAAATATCTTGTCTTTTTATGCTTCACCAAATTTGATTTCTTCTGATACTTTAAATCTTTAGTGACGTAAATCTAACATTTTTCGCTTCACTAAATTTTCTTCCATCTAATACTTCAAATCTTTAGTGACATATATCTTACCTTTTTATGTTTCACTGAACTTTCTTCCACCTGAGAGCTTTTCCTCGAAGAGGTATTTTTGATCGTTGAAAAGATTTTTCTTTTGGTGTGTAGGATAGTTTGATCCCTGAAAAGATTTTTCGTTTGATGTGCAGGGATAACTGATCAACGAGAATTATATACCTTTTATACTATATCTTCATTTCATGCATATCCTCCACGTTTAATCACTACTAGTTTTCCACTTCTTCACGTCTTTTCTTTTCCCTTCATCAAAATGCATACGTTCTGACCCACGTTTACATTTCTAATTCTCTTTAATCATTAATCCGGGATCTCTGAAAAATTTCTTGCAAAATAAACTTTCTCGTCCAAAATTTTTTATCAAGTATAATATGAAGTCATTACTTTAATGTTAACTAAACGAGTAACACAAGTATATTTATAACTTAACATTTCTAACTTAACAAGTTCCTCATGTGCTAACTCATGTGACAAGTACTATAGCTAACTCAACGAACTAACTCTATGGTTTATGGATAACTCAATGAACTATTTCCATTGTGTTACGATAACTCAACGAACCAGTAACAAATGTTTTTATAATAAGAATTTTACCACGTGCAAAAATAACAACTTAAGTTTATAACGCTAACCTAACGTGTTGCCTTAGTGTTCAATATAGCAACTCAATGCGTTTAGTTATGTTAACTTAACGAGTTAAACATGTGCACCTCATGTGATATAATATAACATTCGTAATTTATAATTTCACCATGTGTACAATACTATCTTAACAAGTTCATCTCTTCTTTTACTCACTAACTCAATGAGTTCTCACGTGACCTATTTTAACCTTTAAGCCTTTAACTTAATGAGTTGTGTAAACATGCACTGTTCATGATATAGAAATTATAACTTTAAAACATATCATGCTTTTCAATAAAAACACATGTTAACTTAACGTTTAGTTAAATGAGAAATTAATGCAACAAAACAACTAGTTATTAACTTAGTATAATTTCAGATCCAATACAAACAAGTATTTATATCAATAAGCTTTTTCTGTATTAATTAATGATTTTAATTTCTTTTCACAAGCAATAGTAATTGAGCAAATATGATTATTTTCATTTAGCACACATCATCAAAACAAAATACTCAACAATCTCCCCCTTTTTGATGATGACAAAACCATATTAAATCAATTATGAAATATATTTAACTCAACAAAGCACCTTTGTTGGGTTAACTTTTAATTCAACAAACAAGTTTGTTGACTTAAGTTCACTTAAGCTTATTTCTATTGTTTGTGTAAATTTCACCTCTCAGAAATAAAACTTTTAGATGTCAATAATTATATAAGTATCATTTCTCTACCTTTCAGATTACATTATCATCTATCAAATTACAATAACCATAAATATCATCTCCCTTTATACTATATGTAATTTAAAATCATAATCATCTTTTTTTTTATATAACATTTCTCTCCCTTTTTGTCATTAATCAAAAATTACACAAATCTATAGTAAGAGATATATTTAAAACAATGCTTTCTGTAAACAATAACAAGACTAGTAACCATTTACAAAAAAAAATGTATTGTTCAATGAATCAAACAATGAATACAAACATTACATTTTGTATTCAGATACAAGCAAACAAGCAGTTATTTATTCCTCCGAAGTATATCACTTATAGAATTACAGATTTTATCTCCTAGATGCCTAATATCATTTCAGATGTCATTAAGTATATCATCTAGGTCAGGTGGTATCTGGGTTTGCTGTTCTACTTGAACTGAATAACTTTGTTGTTGTGGTCGAATCTGTTCTGTACAATCTGTTGGTTATTGTTGTTGTTGTCGTTGAGGTTTATGCATGGCCTGGAATTTATGCAAATCTTTTATACTAAATGCTCTCAAGCCTTTAGTTTCAGAGGGCCAGTTGGATAAATTCAATTGGCTTGCAAGGATTCTACATATAGCATCACCATAAAATAACTTTGAACTCATATGCTATAGTTGAGAAGTAAAAACATCAAATCAATTGATTTGAATTTTATTCAGCAGACCATAAGTTGCATATAAACAGCTTCTAATGACTTCCATATTATGTCCAACTCTCTGGAATAAATTGGCATGCAATATATTTGCAATAAACATTGCCTCTACATTCAGATTTTCCATTAATCTCATTTCAGTATATACATCTGAAATTTTTGATAAAGATTGAATGTTCCATTCTAGTTGTCTAATCATGTCAAATCTGTTTGTAACAACAACACCTTCATTCTTTAATCCCAAAATTCCAAAAATTAACTCAGGAGACAATATGAACTCCTGTTTATTTATTTGAGTTTTCAGAATATTTTTATTCTTGCAATAAGCTCTTTATACTGCTTCCATTTCGTTCCAACTGGCAAGAATTGAATGAGGCCTTGATACTCAAATAACTCTCTCATATCAATCAAATTTCTGAATTTTATTGTTCTAGCATGCAGAATCTGATATGTAATTAGATTATTGTATTTCTGCAATACTTCTTTAGATCTAAAATGAATTGAATTACCTTGAATTTGTAATACTGTACACAAAGAAGGTGATACCTGAAGCCATGATTCAGAGTTTAATTCATCTTCTAGAACTTCTTCTTCAAAATGAATGTCATGTTGTTCCTTTGTCAAAATATTTTCTTGAAGCTGCTTAAGTAAGCTTGATTCTTCAGCTTCAATAGTATAAGGAACATTTTCAATATCCTCAACATTCATCTGTTTAGTCTCTATAGAATGATCAGAGTTTAATTTTTCCACAAATTCTACAACCGGTGTATCTATTTGTAATTGTTCATTTTGTTCAATAGATATCTCCATTGATACATGTTGTAAATTCTCAGACTGCTTCTATAGATTCTGAAGAAGGCTGGTTGATGTTTAGCTCTTCTGGAGTCTTAACGTTTTCAATATCTGCTACTCTAGACAATTCAGCCTGTGAACTAGGTACTGCCTCAACATTGTCAATTATATTTGCAATAACTTATTCAATGTCAGGTGCCTGATGCTCTGATTTTTCAATTTCTGCATCATCAGGACTTGAACTAATAGAAAAACTTGAGCTCATATTTGACTTGCATTTCTTCTCAAGTTTTCTAGCAAGAAAAAATAAAGTCTCATTATTATCATCAATTTCAATATGCTCGGAATTGATGAGTTTATCAGATGCACTGTAAGGTACAATGTCTAGACATACATTGTCCTTTGGAAATAAATGTTCATCCGATTGTCCTTTTCCAATAGACTTTGTTTCTAAAGACATAATTTTTCTAACTTTTCGTCTTCTATAACATTTTTGTTTCTCCTCTTCAAGTATTGTTGTTTTCTTTTCAAATTGCTCCATAAAAGTTTTCTGCTTTAATTCTTCAAAATCACTTTCTATTGCTATAGCCTTTCGAAGACTGTCAACTTTTCTTTTATCTACAGCAATATGTGATTCTACTTGTTTTGAATATAAGGGGGTAGGTATAGCAGATTCATGTTCTTCCTCAAATGCATGTAGTCGTGTACCACTTAGAGGAGTTTGAGGAATTCTATTTAATGAACCTATACCTTTTTCCATATATTTTGCATACTGTACGAGAAATGCAATCTCAGCACATTTCATTCTGTATTCTCTATCATATTTACGTCGAATACCCATGTATTTAATACTTGCATTAGTATTATGAAGCTCTAATCTAACTTCATTCAGTATACCTTTAGGAAAGAAGTATTCACTGTAAATTTTTGCTAACATTTTGTCTACTTGAAGTATTTTCTTAAACCAAGTGCATGGAACTTCATTAGTATCTATTTCTTTTCCTTTTGCATCTTCTCTACTTTTGCCTTTTCCTCTGCCACGACCTTTGTAGAACTTGGAGACCATCGTTGTAGGTTGTAACAGCAATAAGCGGAAAAGATTTTCTTGACAAAGTTTACGAATAACCTAAGTGCCCGTGTAATAAGTGTTTAAATAGGATTTTAGGTGAATAACTCAACGTGTATAGAAGTCGAGTTTAGATATTAAATGAAAATTGAATAAATTTTATTCAATCAAGGTACCCGAAATATTCAAGTATAACTCGTTGAGTTAACTAATCTAACGAGTAAAACGCTGTCTAGAGGTAGTTTTATACGTTACCTTATATAACATAACGTTCAGTTAGTACACTTAACAAAAATTCGGATGCTTTCAACTGAAATCTTCTGAAGACAACACACATGTTATACTTAACATTATCTTGAGAACATTGTAAACTAATCTAAAATAGTTTGTTTGTTTTTTTAAATTGTTTCATCAAGATCTTAAGAGGACTTTAATTCAGATTAACCAAGATTTGTATTCTGAATTATATTAATCTGTTTTGGACATTGTTAATCCTCCCCCTACAGATATACTTCTTATATATTCAATAACATACAAAATATACTTGTATAACAATAGATGTTAAGTATAATTATACTTTTAAATTTTCTTTTCAGAAACTTCTGTTATTCTGAATTCATCAAAAATGATTTCCAGAATCAATTCCTACTGTACATGAATCAAAACACAACTTTGAACTCAATATGATTAATTCAAGGAGAATAAAAGAATGTATCTCAAATAAACGTTGTAGGATCGTATGGCTACACAAGAGGGGGGTGAATTGTGTTTTTCACCATTTTCGTTTATAATTGAAACTTTAATAATTAAAAACAAGTCGAGATACTGTTTTCATAAAATCATTTTTATTCAAGGTTTCAATTACAATATACAATTCAATTCTCCTCAAAAATTGTAGATGCAGTTATATATCGATACCATGTTTCATCTATACAATTTCATAACTACAAACAGAGAAAACTAATTTGCAAAATTTAAAAGATTTCTCCCTATTTGAGATCTTTCTTCTTCTTTTTCTTTTTCTTCTTTAGCAATTCTTCAGTGATGAATATCTAGTCTTTCTCTACTTCACTGAATTTGTTTTCTCTTGATACTTCAAATCTCCAGTGACATAAATCTGACCTTTTCTGCTTCACTAAATGTTCTTCCACTTGAGAGCTTTTCCCTGAAGAGGTGTTTTTGATGATCCCTGAAAAAATTTTTCTTTTGGTGTGTAGGGATAACTGATCAATAAGAATTCTATGCCTTTTATATTATATCTTCACTTCATGCATATCCTCCACGTTTAATCACTATCAGTCTTCCACTTCTTCACGTCTTTTCTTTTTCCTTCATCGAAATACACACGCTCTGACCCACGTTTACATTTCGAATTTTGTTTAATCATCAATCCTAGATTTCTGAAAAATTTCCTGCAAAATAAACTTTCTCGTCCAAAATTTTTCATCAAGTGTAATAAGTAGTCATTACTTTAATGTTAACTAAACGAGTAACAAAAGTATATATATAACTTAACGTTTCTAACTTAACGAGTTCTTCATGTGCCAATTCACGTGACAAGTACTGTAGCTAACTCAACGAACTAAGTCTGTGGTGTTACGCTAACTCAATGAACCATCTCCGTGGTGTTACGATAACTCAACGAACCATCTTCGTTGTGTTACAGATAACTCAACGAACCAGTAACAAACAAATGTTTTTATAATAAGAATTTTACCACGTGCAAAAATAACAACTTAAGTTTTATAACGCTAACCTAACACGTTGCCTTAGTGTTCAATATAGCAACTCAATGTGTTTAGTTATGTTAACTTAACGAGTTAAACATGTGCACCTCACGTGATACAATACAACATTCGTAACTTATAATTTCACCACGTGTACAATACTAACTTAACGAGTTCGTCTTTTCTTTTACTCATTAACTTAACAAGTTCTCACGTGACCTATTTTAACCTTTAAGCCTTTAACTTAACGAGTTCTCACGTGATTTCTATACAAATAACACTCTAACTTAACGAGTTGTCTAAACGTGCACTGTACATGATACAGAAGATATAACTTTAAAATATATCATGCTTTTCGATAAAAACACACGTTAACTTAACGTTTAGTTAAATGAGAAATTAATGCAATGAAACAACTAGTTATTAACTTGCAAATCCAATACAGACAAGTATTTATATTAGTAAACTTTTTCTGTATTAATTGATGTTTTTAATTTCTTTTCACAAGTAATAGTAATTGAGCAAATATGATTACTTTTATTTAGCACACATCATCAAAACAAAATACTCAACAATCTCCCCCTTTTTGATGATGACAAAACCATATTAAATTAATTATGAAATATATTTAACTCAACAAAGCACCTTCGTTGGGTTAACTTTTAATTCAACAAACACGTTTGTTGACTTAAGTTCACTTAAGCTTATTTCTATTGTTTGTGTAAATTTCTCCTCTCAGAAATAAAACTTTCAAATGTCAATAATTACATAAGTATCATTTCTCTTCCTTTCATTATGTAATTTAATAACCATATAATTTTCTTTCAAATTACATTATCATCTGTTAGATTACAATAACCACTTAAATATCATCTTCCTTTATATTATATGCAATTAAAATCATAATCATCTTCTTTTATAACATTTCACCCCCTTTTTGTCATTAATCAAAAAGATAATTATAGAGAATATATATAGTAAGAGATATATTTACAACAACTCTTTCTCTAAATAATAATAAGAATTGTAAACATTTACAAAAAAAATGTATTGTTCAATGAATCAAACAATAAATACAAACATTACATTTTGTATTCATATACAAGCAAACAGACAATTATCTATTCCTCTTAAGTATATCACTTATAACATTACATATTTTATCTCCTAGATGCTTAATATCATTTCTGATGTCATTAAGCACAACATCTAAGTTAGGAGGTAGCTAGGGTTGCTGTTCTACTTGAACTGAATAACTTGGTTGTTGTTGTTGTATATGGTCTGTACAATCTATTGGTTGTTGTTGTTGTGGTTGAGGTTGATGCATGGCTTGGAATTTCTGCAAATCTTTTACACTAAAAGCTCTCATGCCTTTAGTTTCAGAGGGTCAGTCGGATAAATTCAATTGGCTTGCAAGGAGTCTACATACAGCATCACCATAAAATAACTTTGAACTCATATGTTGTAGTTGAGAAGTGAAAACATCAAACCAATTGATTTGAATTCTATTCAGTAGGCCATAAGTTGTATATAAACAACTTCTGCTGACTTCCATATTGTGTCCGACTCTCTGAAATAAATTGGCATGCAATATATTTGCAATAAACCTTACCTCTGCATTTAGATTTTCCATTAATCTCATTTCAGTATATACATCTGGAATTTTTGATAAAGACTGAATGTTCCATTCCAGTTGTCTAATCATATCATATCTGTTTGTAACAACAACACCTTCATTCTTTAATCCCAAAATTTCAAAAATTAACTCAGGAGACAATATAAACTCCTATTGATTTATTTGAGTTTTCAGTATATGTTCATTCTTGACCAGATTGCTATAAAAAGCTGCAATAAGCTCTGTGTATTGCTTCCATTTCGTTCCAACTGACAAGAATTGAATGAGTCCTTGATACTCAAATAGATCTTTTATTTCCATCAAATTTCTGAATTTTATTGGTTGAGCATGCAGAATCTGACATGTAATCAGATTATTGTATTTCTGTAATGCTTCTTCAGATCTAAAATGAATTGTATTACCTTGAATTTTTAATACTGTACACATAGAAGGTGATACCTGAAGCCTTGATTTAGAGTTTAATTCATCCTAAGGAACCTCTTCTTTAAAATGAATGTCATGTTGTTCCTTTGTGAAATTATTTTCTTGAAGCTACGTATGTAAGCTTGATTCTTCAACTTCAACAATGTAAGGAACATCTTCATTATGCTTAACATTCATTTGTTCAGTCTGTATAGAATGATCAGAGTTCAATTTTTCCACAAATTCTACAGCCGGTGTATCTGTCCATTGATACATTGATACATTTTGTTCAACAGATATCTCCATTGATACATGTTGTGAATTCTTAGACTCTACTTCTATAGATTCTGAAGAAGGCTGGTTGACGTTTAGCTCTTCTAGAGTCTTAACTTTTTCAATATCTGCTACTCCAGAGAATTCAGCCTGTGAATTAGTTACAACTTCAACATTGTCAATTATATTTGCAATAACCTATTCAATGTCAGGTGCCTAATGCTCTAATTTGTCAATTTCTACATCATCATGACTTGTACTAATAGAAAAACTTGAGCTCATATTTGACTTGGATTTCTTCTCAAGTTTTCTAGCAAGGGAAAATAAAGTCTCATTATCTTCATCAGTTTCAGTATGCTTGGAACTGATGAGTTTATAAAATGCACTATAATGTACAATGTCTAGACATACATTGTCCTTTGGAAATAAATGTTCATTTGATTTTCCTTTTTCAGCATACTTTGTTTCCTTAGACATAATTTTTCTAATTTTTCTTCTTCTATAACAAGTCAATCTCTCTTCTTCAAGTATTGCTGTTTTCTTTTGAAATTGTTCCATAAAAGTTTTCTATTTTAATTCTTCGAAGGCACTTTCTATTGCTATAGCCTTTCAAAGTCCTTCAACTTTTCTTTTATCCATAGTAATATTTGGTTGTATTTCTTTTGAATACAAAGGAGTAGGTATAGCAGATTCATGTTCTTCCTCAAATGGTTGTAGTCGTGTACCACTTATAGGAGTTTGAGGAATTCTATTTGATGACCCTACACCTTTTTCCATATATTTTGCATATTGTTCCAAAAATGCAATTTCAGCACATTTCATATGGTATTCTCTATCATATTTACTTCGAATCCCTATGTATGTAATACTGGCATCAATATTATGAAGCTCTAATCTAACTTCATTCAGTATACCTTCAGGAAAGAAGTATTCACTGTAAATTTTTTGCTAACCTTTTGTCCACTTGAAGTATTTTCTTAAACCAAGTGCGTGGAACTTCATCATTATCTATTTCATTTTCTTTTGCATCTCCTCTACTTTTGCCTTTTCCTCTACCAAGACCTTTGTAGAACTTG
The DNA here is from genome assembly GCA_036874045.1 of Cymodocea nodosa. Taxonomy (NCBI): domain Eukaryota; kingdom Viridiplantae; phylum Streptophyta; class Magnoliopsida; order Alismatales; family Cymodoceaceae; genus Cymodocea; species Cymodocea nodosa. The sequence continues at coordinate 17,211,406 of CM072339.1, read as the reverse complement.
GAGACCATCGTCGCAGGTTGTAATAGCAACAAGCGGGAAAGATTTTCAGACAAAGGTTTACGGATAACCTAAGTGCCCATGTAATAAGTGTTTAAATAAGCATTTTACACATCACATAGCCTACCAATACCTAAATTTAATCTTATGTTGTAGAATGTATTTTCGTCTAAAGGTTTTGTAAATATATCAGCTAATTGATTCTTACTAGACACAAATTCTAATTTAATTTTTCTTTTAATTACGTTATCTCTTAGAAAATGATGTCTAACCTCTATATGCTTTGATCTAGAATGTAATACAGGATTTTTGGAAAGATTTATTGCAGAACTACTGTCACAATAAATCTCAGTTGTATCATAAGATAATCCAAAATCTTCTAAAGTTTGGCTTATCCATAGAATCTGAGTGCAACATAGTGCAACAACAACATATTCAGCTTCTGTAGTAGAAATTGCTACATAGTTTTGCTTTTTACTAAACCATGACACCAAATTATTTCCTAATAATTGACATGTGTGATTGGTACTCTTTCTATCATATTTAGATCCTACATAATCAACATCAGTATATCCTATAAGATCAATTGAACTATCCTTAGAATAATACAGTCCGAAATTTTTAGTTCCTTGTATATATCTAAATATTCTTTTAACTGCAATTAATTGTGATTCTTTAGGATTAGATTGAAATCTAACACAAACACACACAGTAAACATAATATCAGGTCTACTAACAGTCAAATAAAGTAAAGAACCAATCATACTTCTATATTTTCTTTGATCTATTGATTTTCCTATGTCATCAATATCTAACTTTAAAGAAGTACTCATAGGAGTTCCTCGAATCCTTGTATCATTAAAATTAAATTTCTTAAGCATTTCATCTGCATATTTTTCTTGATTTAAAAATATACCTTTATCCATTTGCTTAATTTGAAGTCCTAGTAAATATGAAAGTTCTCTTATCATACTCATTTCAAATTGATTAGTCATCTCTTCAGAAAATATTTTTATCAGTTTATCAGAAGTTGCTCCAAAGATTATATCATCCACATATATTTGAACAAAATCTGATCTTTACCATCTCTCTTGATAAATAGAGTATGATCTACTTTTCCCATGATATAACCTTGTTCTATTAAAAAAGTAGATAATCTTTCATACCATGATCTAGGTACTTGCTTCAAACCATATAAGGCTTTCTTCAATTTATACACAAAGTCAGGATTTTTAATATCTTCAAATCTAGGTGGTTGTTTTACATAAACTTCTTAATTAATTAAACCATTTAGAAATGCACTCTTGACATCCATTTGATATAGTTTAAAATCCATATAACAAGCATAGACTAATAATATTCTAATACTTTCTAACCTAGCCACAGGAACAAATGTTTCATCACAATCTAGTCCTTCTTCCTATGTATACCCTTGTGCAACTAATCTAGCTTTGTTCCTTATAACTTGACTAGTTTCATTAGTTTTGTTTCTAAAGATCCACTTTGTACCTATTATGGACTGATTTTTTAGTGGAGAGACTAATTCTCAAACATCATTTCTAATGAATTGATTTAGTTTTTCTAGCATTGCCACTATCCAATTTTCATTAGATAATGTTTCTTCTATATTCTTTGGTTCCACCATAGAAACAAACATACACATACTATTTAAATTTACTAAAGCTCTAGTTTTAACTCCCTCATTAATATTACCAATGACTTGAGTAATGGGATGTGATGAAGAATAATGCCAATTTCTCTAAATTTCCTCAATATTCTCATCAGTATCTGAAGATCCATCACTTTCATTATTAGTTTGATCATTTAGGTTCATATTTTTGATTTTCTCAGATAAATCTTCAATCTCTCTATTGATCTCTAAATCTTTTGAAAAATTGATCATATCATCATTATCAACTTTAGATTGAGATTCTCTAAAAGAATTTTCATTGAAGCTTACATGGAGGGTTTCTTCAATAGTTCTAGAAGTCTTGTTATATACTCTATAGGCTTTACTTCTAGTAGAGTAACCTACAAAAATTCCTTCATCCACTTTGGCTTGAAATTTATCCCTTTTATCCTTAGTATTAAGAATAAGACACTTGCAGCCAAATGGTTTCATATAGGAAATTTTTGGAACCCTATCAAACATAATTTCAAAAGGAGTTTTTTTAACATTAGGTCTTAAATGACTTCTATTAATAACATAACAAGCTGTATTTACTACTTCAGCCCAAAGATTTTGAGGTAACTTATGTTCATTTAATATAGTTCTGGCCATTTCCTGAAGTCATCTATTCTTTCTCTCAACAACACCATTTTGAGATGGTGCTCTTGGAAAAGAAAAACTATGATCAATGCCATGATCTTTACAATAATTATCCATTTGATCATTATCAAATTCCGTACCATGATCACTCCTAAGTTTTTGAACAGAGACATTTTGTTCATTTTGAACAAGATTGCAAAACATTTTAAACTTTTCAAAAACTTCTGTCTTAGATGCTAGAAAATATACCCAAGTAGAAAAGTCATCTACTAAAACAAATACATACCGTTTACCACCAAGACTCATGATTCTTGTTGGTCCAAATAGATCCATATGTATAAGTTCTAAGACTCTCTTGCTTAATATATCAGTTTTGGATTTAAAAGAGTTTTTGTGAAGTTTACCTAACTCACATGCATCACACATAAAGTCCTTTGAGTATTTAATCTTTAGTAAACCTCTCGCTAAATGTTTTCTAGATAGTTTATGTAACAGTTTCATATTTATATGCCCGATCCTTTTATGCCACAGATATGCATCACTAGTTTCAGCTAGCAAATATGAATTTAAATCAACTACACTAGAAGGTAAAGATAAAATACATATAGAACATTTTCTTTTAGCAATAAACTTAAGTTCATCTATATTTTTATCAATAATTTTGCATACATTATCTTCAAACACTACATAATATCCATTTTAAGTTAGTTTTATAACACTCAGCAAATTAAACCCTATGTTTTCTACATATAGTACATTCGAAATAACACAACTCAGAGTTATTTGAACATTGCCCATACCTATGATTTTTTCAGTAGACTTTTCTGTTCAGTCATGTGACTTGATGCTCCACTGTTCAAAATCCATTTTGATGTTGTTTCCTCCTGTAAAACAAATTAAGAAAAACTTTTTCTTGGTACCCAATGTTGTTGAGGACCAAGTTCATTAAATGCATATTTCTTCTTTTTGTTTAAAAATAGTTTAACATTATCATTTACATTTTTATTAGTTGTAAGTAGTATATGTTAGGACCTTAAGGCTTACTAGAGGGGGGGTGAATGGTAAAAATTCGTTTCTTAACCTTTTAGAAGTAGTTTAATGTAAAGTGATAGCAAGCATACAATAAAAGAAATCACACAAAGATTTTTAGGTGGTTCACCACTAACGGCTAGTCCACCCCCAAGGGATACTTGGGCTTCACTAAACTCTTGCAAACTTACATTCACTTGCTTTAAGGTTTAAGCAAGAACCAACTAACCATTCACTTGAGCTTCCTTGTCGAAGCTTCAATCAATCCTTTCTCTGAAGTTTTAATCCGTGTACTTCAGTAAACACTATCTTGTGAACAGTAGAGTTGAATGCGTGATGAGCTTCTGAAATTTGGTTTGTAAGTGTTGAAGATGATTTGATCTCTAAAGCTATCCTTCTATTGAGCTTGGTGTAAGTATATGTATGAGCAAAGCGCTCCTTAAATCTATTGTTTGTATCTTGTATATATACCTGATATGTGTAACGATCATATTTTCTTCCAACAGATGTATTCTACTGTACTTGACTAGACTTCAGTCCTAAATACGGTAAGTTACTGTTCAAAAAGTTATTTCAAGATGTCTTACCGATTTTCCTAACATTTCGGAGAGTTAGCTGTGTAACTCTCCGAAGAATATCTATAACTCACCAAAAGATCACTTAAACCTTTCTACTAGGTAGGATTACAGAATATTTACTACGAGCTTACATTCAATCGGATGCTTATAATTGTAACTTACCGAACAGTTATATAACTGTTAGATAGTTGGCTACAGTAACCCTCTGTTAACTTTCCGATTGCTTCAATTCAGCATGTGCATAAAAGGCTAACTTAAGTTTCAGATGGTTATTCCTGTAACTCACCGAAACGCTTTAGAATTTCGGATAGTTATCTTTCTAACTCTCCGAAAACATATTTGAGCTTCTTTCTAGAATTCTGCACGTGGGAAATTCAATGACTTAAGTTTCGGATGGTTATCCCTGTAACTCACCGAAATGCTTCAGGATTTCGGATAGTTATCTTTCTAACTCTCCGAAAACATATTTGAGCTTCTTTCTGGAATTCTACACGTGGGAAATTCAATGACTTAAGTTTCGGATAGTTAAATTGTAACTTACCGAAACTCTCTTTGAGATTTCGGATAGTTATCTAACTCTCCGATTTTTCCTTTAAGCTTTTGACTACCGACTTCTCTATTCTACACGTGCGTAATAGGATGACTTAAGTTTTGAAAAGTTATACTTGTAACTTACCGAAAAACTCTAATAGTTATCTAACTCCCTAAAAAGAAAACTCGGATAGTTATCTAACTCTCCGACAAGTCCTTTAAGCTTCTGTTCTGTATTTCTACACGTGATTTATTGAATGACTTAACTTTCAGATAATTATACCTGTAACTCTCCAAAAAGTCCTTTAAGCTTCCAAATAGTTAACTCCTTAACTATCCGATCATTCAATCCTCTTTATCTTGAGAAATACAATTCTTAACTATCTGATTTTCTGCAGCAGCATATTCTGAGATTTACTGCAACCTGTTTACTGCTTCGATTTGTCTATCTTTTGATCTTTTGCTGTACAGACTAATCCTGATAAATACAATTCAAAACCTTACATTGATTTTTGCATTATCAAAATCTAAAGGTCATTTCAATCTCCCCCTTTTTGCTAATGGTAAAAACCTTACAATGTATTACATGTATTTCTCTCCCTATATATCTATACAAAAAAGCACATGAGGAATACAGAATAATGTAAATTTAAAGACTCCTCTTGATTTTCTAAAATCACTCCTGAATTTCTCCCCCTACTTTACTGCAGCTTTGCTTACCAAAATATGATATTTCTCCCCCTTTTTTGCCAATTGTTAAAAAGAAGTGAGAAGATAGATACTGAGTTGGTGGAGCAATTATAGCTAAATATCAAAATGTCTAAGTTGCTGCAAAACAGAGGTGCTAGTAGAACAAGCTCCTAGTTGTGAGCTTAGAGAGTAGATATGAAATTATAAATCATATAAAGAACAAATCCCTAAATTTCATCTAATATGATTAAATGTAGCTTCAGATAATGGTTTGGTGAAGATATTTGCAAGTTGTTCTTTAGTAGAGACATATTCTAAGGACATATGACCTTTTTCAACATGGTCTCTTAAAAAGTGATGCCTAATCTTGATATGTTTTGCTCTAGAGCATAGAACTGTATTTTTGGAGAGATTGATGGCACTACTGCTATCATAGTAAATAATGGTATTCTGAAAATTTAGCTTATAATCTGCTAGAGTTTGTTGCATCCATAAGATTTGTGCACAACATAGGCCTACTGCCATATATTCAACTTCAGTGGTGGATAGAGCTATAGAGTTTTGTTTCCTGCTGAACCAATAAACAAGTGAATGACCAAGCAATAAACATGTCCCATTGGTGCTTTTTCGATCTGATTTGCATCCTACATAATCTACATCACTGTATCTTGCTAAAATCAATTGATTATGTGAAGAATAAAATAAGCCAAACTCCTTGGTACCTTGTAGATATTTAAATATACGCTTAACTGATTTTAAGTGTGATGCTCTTGGAGAGGCTTGATATCTTGCACAAGTACAAACATTAAACATTATATCTAGTCTACTGGTTGTTAAATACAGAAGTGATCCAATCATACCTTTGTATTTCTTTTAATCTACTAGAATGCCAGAAATGTCCTTATCAAGTTTTTCATTTGAGTTCATTGGAGTATTTGCTGCTTTGGATTTATCCATACCAAATTTCAAGAGAATCTCTTTGCAAAATTTTTCTTGATTTAGGAAAATCCCATGCTTAAGTTGATGAATTTCCAATCCTAGAAAGAATTTTAATTCTCCCATAAGACTCATCTCAAATTCATTCTTCATTAAGATTTGAAAATCATGACATAGATTCTCATGTGTGGCACCAAAAATGATATCATCCACGTAGATCTGAATAATTAACATATGAGAACCTTCAGATTTGATGAATAAGGTGTTGTCTACAGTTCCTATGTTAAACTGATTCTCAAGAAGGAAACTCTTCAGTTTATCATACCATGCACGTGGTGCTTGCTTCAAACCATAGAGAGCTTTATTCAGTTTGTATACATGGTTTGGATTTTCTTCATCTTCAAAACCTGGTGGCTATTCTACATATACTTCTTCTTGTAGAACGCCATTAAGAAATGCACTTTTAACATCCATCTGATAAAGCTTGATTTTCATACTACTTGCAAAGGTAAGTAACATTCTAATTGCTTTAAGTCTTGCAACAGGTGCAAAAGTTTCTTCATAGTCGATTTCTTCCTGTTGGTTGTATCCCTGAGCAATAAGTCTAGCTTTATTTCTGATAATACTATCATTATTGTCAAGTTTGTTCTTAAACACCCATTTAGTACCAATAATTGATTTTTCGATGGGCCTTTCAATCAAGTTCTAGACTTCATTTTTCTTGAATTGATTTAGTTCCTCTTGCATGGCCATGATCCAATATTCATCATTGCAGGCATCTTCAACTGTTGAAGGTTCAAGTTCAAACACAAAAGCACAATAATTACAAATATTTTGAATTTTGCTTCTTGTTTGAACACCTTGATTTATATTCCCAATAATTTGCCCAATGGGATGTTCAGACTTTGTCTTCCATACTTTTTCTGTCTCAGTAGGTGTAGGCAGTGTTGAACTATCCTTTTTCTGAGGAATTTTCTGATTTATTACTTCACTTTCACTTTCACTATCTATTGTTAGCCTCTTCAATTTTCCTACCATGTATTCATCAAAGAATACTGTTGTGCGGAAAGATCAAACAAACGTGGAGCATCTAGGGGTGGCGTGGAGAAGAGATCTGCGTGGAAGAGAGGATTGCGAGTGGAGAATTCGAAGAACAACAAATTTACGTGGTTCCCTAACACGGGTATGTCCACGGGTGATCAATCGATCGTGATTTCTTGCTGTATGGTTGCTGGTACAAAGAAGGGGGAGAACAAAATCAAGGGATGGTTTGGCATGACATCCCTTGGACGTGGATGACCCCTTACATATATAGGGGCAACGGTTGGTGATACCCAAAAGACAAGTTTGCCTCTGTACAAATTATCAAAGAAATACAACCATATTCAATGACACATACATATACTTGATGGAAAACACACGCATCACAAATCTCCACCTTGTATTTTATCAATCTTCACCACGAGCAGGTGATGGATCACCAAGACCCAACTTGGGTCAGCAACAGCAATAGACGTTGAGTAAGTCCAAGCAATGCTTGAACTTGCTTTCAACAATGCCCTTTGTAAACATATCAGTCGAATTGTCCTTTGTGTTGACCTTCATAATCTTTATCTTGTCTTCATTCCTGAGGAAGTGATACTTAACATCAATATGTTTAGTTCTATCATGAAAGACATTATCTTTCGAGAGACAAATAGCACTAAGACTATCACAGAAGATATCAGCTTTATCAATGCGCCAACCAAAGTCTCCAAGTAAGTCTTTCAACCAAATCCCTTCCTTTGCAGCTTCTGTCATAGCCACATATTCAGTCTTAGTTGTGGACAGAGATACCGTAGGCTGAAGAGTTGATTTCCAACTCACAATAGAACCTGCAAATGTAAAGACATAACCAGATAATGATCTCCTTCTGTCAACATCACCTACATAGTCTAAGTCTGTATAACCAGCCATAATACAACCCTGATCTGCTGCATACATCAAGCCAACACCTGGAGTTCCTTTCAAATATCTGAATATCCTTTTAACTACTTTCCAATGTTCCCTACCCGGATTGGACATGAACCTACTAACAACACTCAAAGGATATGCCAAATCAGGCCTAGTGCATACCATAGCATACATAAGACTTCCAATTGCCTATGCATAAGGAACTTGCTGCATATCAAGCTTTTCAGAATCAATTTGTGGACACATCGCAGATGACAATTTGACATTTTTGTCATAAGGCGTGCAAATGGCTTTGCATGAAGCCATACCAAATCTGCTAAGGATCTTCTCAATATACTTCTGTTGATTCAAAAATAGCTTACTAGAATTTCTTTCATGCCTAATCTCCATTCCAAGAATTCTACCAATTGGACCAAGATCCTTCATATCAAATTCTGATTTTAATGTGTCCTTCAGCTCTTGTATCACTTCGATATTCTTCGCAGCTATAAGAATATCATCAACATACAATAACAAATAAACATGTGTACTCTTATCAAGAGTTTTAACATATACACATGAATCATAGTTGCTCCGTCTAAAACCAACTTTAACTATAAAGGCATCAAACCTTTTGTACCATTGGCGTGGTGACTGTTTAAGTTCATACAAGTACTTATTTAATTTGCACACCCAATCAGATTTACCTTTCACCACAAACCTTGTTGGTTCTTCCATCCAAATATTTTCTTCCAACTCACCATGCAAGAAGGACGTCTTTACATCTAATTGTTCCAATTCTAAATTCTGTGCTGCACCAATGGATAACAAAATTCTAATAGATGTATGACGTACAACAGGAGCAAATACCTCATTGAAGTCAACTCCTTCTCGCTGTGAATAACCTTTGGCGACTAATCTTGCCTTGTGTTGCACACCTGCGTTGCCTTGAGTCCCAATCTTCTTCTTATAGACCCATTTGCAACCAACAATTTTTATGTTCTTTAGACGTTTTACCAGTTCCTAAGTCTTATTCTTATGGAAAGATTGGAGTTCCTCCTCCATAGCAGACATCCAAAGACCATCTTCTGAATCTTTCATTGCAGCTTCATATGTAGGTGGATCAACAGAATCCTCCACCTCAACTGCTACTTGTAAGGCAAAAGCAACCAAACTATCGTAGTCATATCTAATCGGAGGTCTAACGTCTCTTCTAGGACGATCTTTGCCAATGGTTCTTGGTGGTGGTTGCTCCACCTCTTCCTCCTCAACTTCATTTTCCTAAGTTTTAGATGAGATTTCTCTAATTTCAACTTGATCAATGATAGGCGGCTGCTGTGCGTCATCTATCTCCATCTATTCAGGAAGGGTGTGCTCAATTTCTAGTGTTTCACCTACTAATTTATCTATTGCCTGCAAAAAAGAATTTTCATCAAAAGTAACATCACGGCTATATATTACTTTGTGAGATTCAATATCATATATCCTGTATCCCTTTACACCAACACCATAGCCCACAAATATGCCTTTCTTGGCATGTGGTTCCAGCTTGCCATTGTTCACATGATAGTAAGCTGGACACCTGAAAATTCTAAGCTTTGAATAACTAGCAGATCTTTTCAACCATACCTCAAGAGGTATCTTCCCATCTAAGGCACTAGAAGGGGACCTGTTCACTAGATAGGAAGCTGTGTTAACAGCCTCTGCCCAAAACTTCTTGCTCAAACCTACATGAGACAGCATACAACATGCCTTTTCTAGGAGTGTTCTGTTCAATCTTTCAGCCACTCCATTTTGTTGAGGGGTATACTTGACAATGTTATGCCGTGTAATGCCTTCATCTTTACAAAAGTTATCAAATTCTTGAGAACAAAACTCAAGACCATTATCAGTTCTAAGATATTTTACCTTTCTGTCTGTTTGGTTTTCTACCTGCATCTTCCAATGCTTGAAGCAAGAAAAAGCTTCACTTTTGTGTGTCAAAAAGAAAACCCAGTTCATCCTTGAATGACAGTCAATGATAGAAAGAAAATATTTGGAACCTGCAATAGAAGGCTAGCGTCAAGGCCCCCAACAATCAGCATGAATATAATCAAGAACTCCCATGGAGCTATGCTGACTACGTGCAAATGACACTCTTTTCTGTTTGCTACGTGCAAATGACACTCTTTTTTGTTTGCCAAAGACACAATGCTTGCACATGTCAACACAAGCAACCTTGTGCCCATCAAACTTGCCCAGACTACTTAGTTTCTGCATTCCTTTCTACCCCAAATGACCCATCCTTGAGTGTCACATGATAGAAAAATCCTACTGGTCAGATATAGCTAATGTAGCTGCGCCAACAATTGGAGTGCTCTGCAAAATGTATAAGGGACCAGATTTGGTTCCCTTCATAACAACTAATGAGCCTTTCAGTATGCTGATCTTCCCCTCACCACCTGTATATCTATAACCCTTAGCATCAAGGGCCATCAGTGAGATCAGACTTTTTCCAAGCTTTGAGACGTGCCAAACGTCCTCCAGAATTCTAACTGTGCCATCATGTAGTTTAAATTTTATAGTGCCCACACCAACTCTAAAACACACATCATCATTGGCCAAAGTCACTTGACCACCCTCCACCTGCTCGTAGGTGTCAAAATACTCCCTAGTAGGAGTCATATGATGTGAAGCTCCTGAGTCCATAATCTACTGATCATCAGAATAGGCACTACAACAAACTGTAAGAGAAAAGTCATCACCTGATGCAGAACTGGTTTCTACCACAGCAGCCTTTCCTTTGTTCATAAGCTTGGGATAATGTGATTTCTAGTGTCCTTTCTCCTTACAGTAATGGCAAGTATCCCTAGAGTACTTGCCCTTCGACTTGCTTCTACTTCTATTCTTCCCTCCACCTTGTCTCTAGCTTCTTCCCCTATTCTCTTGCTACTGAGCTAAGAGGCCAACACCACTTGCCTTGTTTCTACTATGCACCATGTGCCTAAGCTCCCTGGAATGAAGGATGGACCTCACTTCTTCCAGTGTAATTGAATCTCTTCCAACTACACAAGACTGAATAAAGTTTTCATAACTCAATGGGAGTGAACAAAGCAAGATAAGAGCTGCATCTTCATCTTCTATGATTACTCCAATATTCTTGAGTTCCATCAGAATAGTATTTAGTTGATCTAATTGCTGCTTAAGAGGTACACCTTCTATCATCTTTAAAGAGAATAGTCTCTGCTTTAACAACAATTTGTTTGTTAAAGGTTTAGTCGTATACAATGACTCAAGTTTCTGCCAAAGACCTAACGAGGTAGATTCATCAGCAACTTCTATTATAACTTCATCAGACAAACACAACAAGATGGTGGAGTGAGCTTTCTCCTCCTGCAATTCAAACTCTGGCGAACTTCTGTTCAAAGTAGTTTCCTTATTTAAAGGAGCCCAAATACCTTGTTGCTTTAGAAGTGCTTTCATCTTAATTTGCCATAAACTGAAGCTATTCTTACCATCAAACTTTTCTATCTTCAACCCCGAAGTATTCATGTTTTCAAAACAACAAACAACTAGCAATACACACGAGATACAATGTGATTTCAACAAACACAATTCTGCGGCAAGGTACACAATAACAAACAATATCTCAACAACAATATGCTACTGAAACTACTGATTTCAACGAAATGCAATCAGCCACAAGCTAAGCACATTACTTAGCACAAAACAGTAGCAAATACTCGCACAAACCAAGCACAAAACCACAATCACAAAATGCCCAAAATTCGACAATCAAAGAGTCACTCGTCTAGAAAACTACTATGCCCTAGCTAGACACCTCCTACTGTATCTCTCTAAATACGAAAATTTTGACTACGAAATTTTAAAGAAAAGAATTTCAGGAAGCTTACTACACGTCCTCAAAATTTGAGATGCAACGGAACACAGATGAGGAAGGCGCACGACTTGGCGTCGGAGTGTGCAGACTGGCGTTGGCGATGATGGTAGTTACGGCAATGGGGTATATCCTTGAGAAAATGGCTTGAACCTTGATCAATCTCTTCGAAATTTTAAAGGAAGGAATTTCAGGAATCTTACTACACGTCCTTAAAATTTGAGACGCAAAGGAGCATGGACGAGGAAGGTGCACGACTTGGCGTTGGAGTGTACAGACTGGCGCCAGCGACGACGGTAGTTACAATAATGGAGAGATCCCTTGCGGAAATGGCTTGAACCTTGATGAAACTCTTCGAAACTTCAGATGCAAACTCAGAGATGTCCAACCTCGCTTTGATACCAGTTGTTGTGTGGAAAGATCAAACAAACGTGGAGCATCTAGGGGTGGCGTGGAGAAGAGATCTGCGTGGAAGAGAGGATTGCGAGTGGAGAATTCGAAGAATAACAAATTTACGTGGTTCCCCAACACGGGTACGTCCACGGGTGATCAATCTATCGTGATTCCTTGCTGTATGGTTGTTGGTACAAAGAAGGGGGAGAACAAAATCAAGAGATGGTTTGGCATGACATCCCTTGGACGTGGATGACCCCTTACATATATAGGGGCAACGGTTGGTGATACCCAAAAGACAAGTTTGCCCCTATACAAATTATCAAAGAAATACAACCATATTCAATGACACATACATATACTTGATGGAAGACACACGCATCACAAATACGTTTATTGACTCTTCTACTCTTCTTTCATGTTCAAAATAGACCTTGTAGGCCTTGCTTCTTGAAGAGTATCCAACAAGTAGAGTAGGATCAAATTTTGCATCAAATTTGTCTTTTTGATCCTTTGTATTAAGCACAAAACATCTTGATCTGAAGACCTTAAAATATCCAACATTTGGTATTTTACCATACCATAGATCAAAAGGTGTCTTATGTAGGATAGGTCTAAGGTGAGTTCTATTTATAGAATAACATGCAGTATTTACAACTTCAGCCCATAGAGACTTTGGTAGATCAAATGCATTAAGAATTGTCCTTGCCATTTCTTGTACTGATCTATTCTTCCTCTCTACAACTCCATTCTAAGCAGGAGTTCTTGGACATGAGAATTCATGTAGTATGCTAAAAGAATTGCATAATTCTTCAAATTCTGAATTTTCAAATTCACCTCCATGATCACTTCTGATCTTCTTCACAGTTGAATCTTTTTCATTTTGAATTCTAATACAGAGATGTTTGAATTCATCGCAAGCTTCATTCTTGTGTGTTAAGAAAATAACCCAAGTGAATCTTGTATAATCATCAACTACCACTAAGGTATATTTTCTTCCTCCTAAACTAGCTGTCTGTGTAGGACCAAATAGGTCCATATGCAATAGATCCAATGGTTGACGTGTGGCAATGTCTTCAATACTCTTGTGTGCTGATTTCTTTTGTTTTCCAATTGTACAGTCACTACACAATTTATCTCTCTTGAATTTGAGCTTATGCACACCTCTAACAAGATTATGTTTGGTCAATTTTCTTATAAGTCTCATGTTTGCATGATTTAATCTTTTATGCCATAACCATTCATCTTCATTAGAAGCAACTAAACATGCATCACTAGATATAATATCACATGGAAATGCCAAAGTATAAATTGAATTATTTCTATATCCAGTAAATTTGATTTCACGTGTATCAGGTTGTAATATAAAACAATTTTCTACAGTAAAAAATATATTGTAACCTTTGTCACATAATTGACCTACACTTAGTAGATTCTATTTTAAACCATTTACATGTAAGACATTTTCTATTTTTCCATTTTCAGATACAACATTTCCTATGGCAGTAATTCTACATTTTTCATTGTTACCAAACTTAACAGATCCTGAATTTATTGATTTAACAAATTCCAAAAGTCTTTTCTTACTTGTCATATGCTTTGGGCAACCACTGTCAATGATCCACTTGGACGCTTGAGCTTTCTTGTCTTGCAAGTCATGTTGAAATTAAGACTTTTGGTACCCATATCTTTTTGGGTTCATCACTGTTAGTCCTCTATATACTAAACCTGTTGCCTTTTGGTAGCCATATAGACGTAGATCTCTTCTTAATGACAAACACAGTGGTGCCATCTTTGTAAGATCTACTTTTTCCACCACAGTAAGGGGTTTCCTATGGTACAGCATACCCTAGGCCAAATTTACTTTTTCCTATTCTTTAAGATCCTATGATTTTGTTTAAACTATTTTCACCCTTAGTAAATTTACATACAGTTTTCTTTAAATCAGTAACTTCAAATAATAGATTTTTATTTTCTTCTTTCAGATCAAAGTTTTTACAACTATAGCTATCCATTTTAGTTTTCAATTCCCTATTATCAACTAGGGCTTTTTCTAGTTCAGCAAAAACATCTTCTAGATAGGAATTTAAATTCTTTAATTCTTTCTTATACTTCTTAAATTTTACATATAAGTTATCTACTATACAGAGAAGACTATCTATATCTACATCATCATTTTCTTTTTCCGAGCAATAGGGAGATGTAGAGCATACCTCTTGTGCAACAAAGCACACATTTGCAGATGCCTCCTCATCTGAGTCTAATGAGCTGCTAGATGAACTGTTATCATCCCAAGTGGCTTTCAATGCCATTTTCTTCTTATTCTTCCTTTTCCATTTCTGTTTGTCCTCCTCCTGTTGAAAAGGACAGTAAAGTTGAATGTGTCCCAATTTCTTGCACTTGTAGCATGTAGGGACTTTTGATTTTGAGGAGCTGGCTTTGCCTCCTTGTCTCATCATCCTTTTGAAGTTCCTGGCCAGCAGTAACACTTCATCCTCATCCAAGCTTAGTTGATCTTTTGTTGAGGGAAAAGCTAGTTCTTTCTTTTTCTTTGCTTTTCTTTTAGTGACTCTTTCTTCTTTCCATTCCTTCATTTAGACTTCATGGGCTAGAAGGTTTTCCAATAGATCTTCAACTGAATAGTTATTCAGATCCTTTGAATCCTATATGGAAGTAGACTTCTGCTTCCATTCAACTGTCAGGCTCTTTAGGATCTTTTGTACCTGTTCACAATTAGAAAAACTCCTCCCAAGGCCTCTTAGTTCATTCACAATTTCTGTGAATCTAGAAAATATTTCAGTGATACTTTCTTTTTCAAGCATTTTGAATAATTCATATTTTCTTAACAAAATGCTGATTTTAGTATCTATAACTTGGCTAGTTCCTTCATATGTAATTTGAAGTATCTTCTAAGCTTCATGGGAGAATTTAGGAGCAGATATTTTATTATACTATTCACTAATTAATGCATAGTAAATGGAATTAAGCCCACGAGCATCCATCTAGATGATTCTTTCATCCTCCTTAGTCTAGTCACTTTCATGACTGATTGTAGTTGGTGTATCATGTACAACCATTCTCCAAAGTTTCACATCTATACTCTTGAGAAAGCACTCCATCCTATTTTTCCAATAGCTATAATTGCTACCATCAAAGAGGGGAGGTCGATGGATATTCTAACCCTCTACAGTGTGGAAAGCCATGATTTAGATGGTTAAATCTACTAACGAGATCAACCTTACTCTGATACCAATTGTTAGGACCTTAAGGCTTACCAAAGGGGGGGGGTGAATGGTAAAAATTCGTTTCTTAACCTTTTAGAAGTAGTTTAATGTAAAGTGATAGCAAGCATATAATAAAAGAAATCACACAAAGATTTTTAGGTGGTTCACTACTAACAGCTAGTCCACCCCCAAGGGATACTTGGGCTTCACTAAACTCTTGCAAACTTACAATCACTTGCTTTAAGGTTTAAGCAAGAACCAACTAACCATTCACTTGAGCTTCCTTGTCGAAGCTTCAATCAATCCTTTCTCTGAAGTTTTAATCCGTGTACTTTAGTAAACACTATCTTGTGAACAGTAGAGTTGAATGCGTGATGAGCTTCTGAAATTTGGTTTGTAAGTGTTGAAGATGATTTGATCTCTAAAGCTATCCTTCTATTGAGCTTGGTGTAAGTATATGTATGAGCAAAGCGCTCCTTAAATTTGTTGTCTGTATCTTGTATATATACTTGATATGTGTAACAATCATATTTTCTTCCAACGGATGTATTCTACTGTACTTGATTAGACTCTAGTCCCAAATACGGTAACTTACTGTTTAGAAAGTTATTTCAAGATGTCTTACCGATTTTCCTAACCTTTCAGATAGTTAGCTGTGTAACTTTCCAAAGAATATCTGTAACTCACCGAAAGATCACTTAAACCTTTCTGCTAGGTAGGATTCTATAATATTTACTGCGAGCTGACATTCAATCAAATGCTTATAACTGTAACTTACCGAACAGTTATATAATTGTCGGATAATTGGCTACAGTAACCCTCTGTTAACTTTCTGATTACTTCAATTCAGCACGTGCATAAAAGGCTGACTTAAGTTTCGGATGGTTATCCCTGTAACTCACCGAAACGCTTCAGGATTTCAGATAGTTATCTTTCTAACTCTCCGAAAACATATTTGAGCTTCTTTTTGGAATTCTGCACATGGGAAATTCAATGATTTAAGTTTCGGATGGTTATCCTTATAACTCACTAAAACGCTTTAGGATTTCAGATAGTTATCTTTCTAACTCTCCAAAAACATATTTGAGCTTCTTTCTGGAATTTTGCACGTGGGAAATTCAATGACTTAAGTTTCAGATAGTTAAACTGTAATTTACTAAAACTCTCTTTGAGATTTCGGATAGTTATCTAGGTCTCCGATTTTTCCTTTAAGCTTTTGACTGCTGACTTCTCTATTCTGCACGTGCATAATAGGATGACTTAAGTTCTGAAAAGTTATACCTGTAACTTACCGAAAAACTCAAATAGTTATCTAACTCTCCGAAAAGAAAACTCGAATAGCTATCTAACTCTCCGACAAGTCCTTTAAGCTTCCATTCTGTATTTCTGCACGTGATTTATTGAATGACTTAACTTTCGGATAGTTATACCTGTAACTCTCTGAAAAGTCCTTTAAGCTTCTAGATAGTTAACTCCTTAACTATCCGATCATTCAATCCTCCTTATCTTGAGAAATACAATTCTTAACTGTCCGATTTTCTACAGTAGCATATTCTGAGATTTACTGCAACCTGTTTGCTGCTTCGATTTGTCTGTCTTCTGATCTTTTTGTTGTACAGACTAATCCTGATAAATATAATTCAAAACCTTACATTGATTTTTGCATTATCAAAATCTAGAGGTCCTTTCAACAACTACAAGACTTAATTTTTCTAACAATATGTTAATAACTTTCCTTTAATAAATGGTACATATTTTCTATGTATTTTCTAGTTAAAATCTCTATAATGGCGTATACATAAGTAACAAAAATACAGTTGGTACTCATATTGAATTAAATCAACTTTCCTTAAGTAACCTTTTCTAAATTTTTCTTTAAATAAATTTACTTCAATAAAAATTAGAATTTCATAAATTCTTAACTACTAGTAAATAATAATTCTAAGACAGATGTATTGAGTTTTTTGTTTTTTTTTGAATATAAAGAAATTAAATTCTAAAGCTACTTTGTAACAAACCAAAATATTATGTAATGAACAGGACAATTTAAACATCAGATAACCTATAGATACCAAGTTCTAATCATAATTTTGAAAAGGTATTCTCATATAAGGTTTTGTAAATAGATCTGCTAATTGTTCTATGGTAGGAACAAAATTTAATACTATTTTTCCTTTTATAACATTATCCCTTAGGAAATGATGTTGAACTTCTATATGTTCAGCTCGTAAATGTAAGATAAGATTTTTAGACAAACTTATTGCAGAACTACTATCACAAAAAATCTTAGTTGATTCATAGGATAAATTAAAATCTTTTAAAGTTTGTCTAATCCACAAGATTTGAGCACAACAAAGTGCAATAGCTATATATCTAGCTTCAGTTATAGATAATGCTACACAATTTTGCTTTTTCCTAAACCATGATACTAAAGAATTTCCTAATAATTGGCAAGTGCCACTAGTGCTTTTTTGTTTAGACTTACATCTTGTGAAATCAACATCATTATAACCTATTAAATTTGAAGAACTGTGTTTAAAGTAAAACAATCCGAAATTGATGGTTCCTAATAGATATTTAAAAATTCGTTTAACAGCAAGTAGGTGTGATTCTTTAGGATTAGATTAATATCTAGCACAAGTTCACACACTAAACATGATATTTGGTCGGTTTGCTGTTAAATAAAGTAATGAACCAATCATACTTCTATATTATTTTATATCTACAGTTTTTCTAGAGTCATCTTTATCCAACTTAGTGATAGTACTCATTGGTGTATTCTTCATTTTAGTATTGTCTAATCCAAACCTCTTTAATAAATCTCAAGTATATTTTTTTGTGAAATAAAAGTGCCCTGTTCTAACTACTTAATTTGTAACCCTAGAAAAAATGATAGTTCACTCATCATACTCATTTCAAATTGATTAGTCATGTCTTTTGAAAAAGACTCAACTAATTTATCACTTATTGCTCCAAATATAATATCATCTACCTAGATTTGAACTACCAATATATCTTTTTTGACCTTCTTAATAAAAAGAGTGTGATCTGCCTTTCCCATAGAATACCATTTTTCTATAAGAAATTGAGATAATCTCTCATACTAAGACCTAGGGGCTTGTTTAAGGCCATATAGTGCCTTCTTAAGCTTGTAAAAATACTCAGGATGTTTTGAATCTTCAAAACCTAGAGGTTGTTTTACATAAACTTCTTCTTTTATATATCCATTTAAAAAAGTAGTCTTAACATCCATTTGATATAATTTGAAATCCATGTAACAAGCATATGCTAACAAAATTCGTATTGATTCTAGTCAAGCAACAGGAGCAAATGTTTCACCATAGTCAATTCCTTCCTCTTGCTTGTAACCTTGAGCAACTAACCTAGCTTTATTTTTAACTATATGTCCATCCTGATCTACTTTGTTTCTAAATACCCACCTTATTCCTATTACAGACTGATTTTCAGGTGGTGGAACTATATCCCATACCTCATTTCTTATAAATTGATTTAGCTCATCTTGCATAGCTAAATACCAAAATTCATCTTCTAAAGCATCTTCAATTTTCTTAGGTTCTAGTAAGGAAACAAATGAATAAACACCACAAATGTTGACTACTGATGACCTAGTCCTAACTTCTTGGTTAGGATCCCCTATTATCTGATCAATAGGATGAGATGAGGCATAACACCAATTTCTATGTTGTTCTACATTTTCTATAGGTATGACAATATTTTCTTCTAAATCTTCATCATTTAAGTTTATATTTCTTATTCCGTCAGATAATCTCTCAATTTCTCTATCAACATCATTTGGTACCATTTCTAGGAGAATTTCTGAATCAAAGTTTTTAGCATGTCTAAAATTCAAATGAGAATTTTCTTGAAATTTCACATGTAGGGTTTCCTCAATGGTTTTTGTTGATTTATTATATACTCTATATGCCTTACTTGTAATGGAATAACCAAGAAAAATACCCTCATCTGATTTGGCTCTAAATTTGTCTCTACGTTCCTTAGTATTTAAAATAAAACACTTGTAGCCAAAGGATTTTAAATAACTTATTTTGGGAACCCTATTATACCATACCTCATAAGGAGTTTTATCTAAAATTGGTCTTAGATGTACTCTATTTATGACATAACATGTTGTATGAACTACTTCTACCTAGAGAGATAGGGGTAACTTATTTTCATTTAACATGGTTCTGGGCATTTCCTAAAGTGATCTGTTTTTACGTTCTACTATCCCATTTTGTGAAGAAGCTCTTGGAAATGAATACCTATGATCTATGCCTAATTCTTCACAAAAGGTGTCCATTTGATCATTATCAAATTCTGTACCATGATCACTCCTAAGTTTTTGAATTTTAACATTTTACTCAT
This sequence comes from Cymodocea nodosa, assembly GCA_036874045.1. NCBI lineage: Eukaryota > Viridiplantae > Streptophyta > Magnoliopsida > Alismatales > Cymodoceaceae > Cymodocea > Cymodocea nodosa. Next base: position 17,191,564 of record CM072339.1, on the reverse strand, counting down.
TCTGAACTTTATTACAGAATATCTTAAATATTTCAAAAACTTCAGTTTTATTAGCTAGAAAATAAACCCAAGTAAACCTAGAATAGTCATCAACTAGTACAAAAGCATAATGTTTACCTCCTAGACTAGTTGTCCTAGTAGGTTCAAATAAATCCATATGCACTAGTTCTAATACTCTTTTTCTTGTTATTTCATTTAAACTTTTAAAGGATGTTTTATGTAATTTACCTAGTTGACATGCATCACACATAAACTCTTTTGAGTACTTAATACTAGGTAAACCTCTAACTAGATTCTTTTTAAATAGCTTTTGTAATAATTTTAAGCTTGAGTGTCCTAGCCTTCTATGCCATAAAATAACTTCATCCGATTTTGCAATTAAGCAAGCATTGTCTTTAATAATATCAGAAGGCAAATTCAGAATACAAACAGATCCCTTATTATATGTAGTGAATAAAATTTCATTTGTAGACATGTCCATAATTTTATAGGAATCTTTTTCAAAAATTACTCTATAAAACTTCATTAAAATAGGAGCACTCAATAAATTAAAACCTAATTTTTCTACTAATAAGACATCATTTATAAAACATTTTTCAGTTACCTGAACCTTGCCAGACCTAAGAATATTTGTTTTGCTTTTATTTCCAAAGGTAACTTGTTCGTTCTTGGTCTTTGTCACTTCTATAAGTAATTGTATATCTCCAGTCATGTGGCTAGATGCTCCACTATCCATTATCTATTTTGATTTGTGTACCTGCAAAATAGTTAAGAAGAGATTTTATTTCTTGGAACCCATTTCTGAGTGGGTCCAAGAATTTTGGAGAGAGTCATATCACAATAATCAATATTTTTAAACTTTAACTTATCTTTTGTTTGATAATTATTCCTACATTTATTTCTCTTAGTGTTGTAATTATCAGAACATTTATCTCTATGTAAACTAGAGTTGAAATTTTCATTTCTGACAACTTTTGATTGCTGATACCAATATCCAATAGTTTTTAATTTTGAAGAAAACTAATCAAAAATATTAAAATCCTCAAATGACTTAGCCTGGTTTTTCTAAAAATTTCTTTTGAAATTCTTGCATTGTGTGTTATGCTGTATTTTATTAATTAGCACATATTTATCTCCCCTTTTAATCACACACGAAATAGTTTTTCTTTTACTATTTTTAGTACTAGAAATAAAGACATTATTTTTAACAATACCATCATACAATATATAATTTTCAGAATATGCATTGTGTAAACCAATACTATGTTTTTCTATATTTGATATTTTAGTACTAAGTTTATTTGTTATAGTTTGACTATTATTCCATTTACTTAATGTAACCTTTTGATCGTAGACCTTAATCTTTAACATATCAATTTCTAAAGTTAAATCAATAATATTCAATTTTAGTTTTTCAACTTCATAGATCATTTTCTTTTTATCAGCAATTAAAATTTCAAAATTAGCATGCAATTTTCTTTCTATTGAAGTAAACTTTAAAATTTCTTGTGCATGCTTTTGATTTTCTTCTTTAAATTTATTCAACATAGAGTTTAGAAAATCAATCTTATTTTCAGATTCATCTAGCATTTTCCTAGTATTCATTCCTTCTATTTTTACTTTCTTATATTTTCTAGCTAGTTTATTATATTCAACAAGTAATCCATCAAAACTAGCATTTTGATCAAAAGATACCTCACTAGATTTCGCCTTAAAGCATACGCTTGCTAGATTTTCTTCTAAATCTAATGTTGATTGGGATTCATTGTCTGATGTTGAATCCTTTGTTTCTTCACTTTGTGAAGCTGAAGAGTCATCCCATGTCACTTTAAGTGCCATTCTCTTTTTGAATTTCTTATTCCTAAAATTCCTCCTCAAATTTTTCTTATCTTTGTTGAGAGGACAATTAGTTTGATGACCCAACCTATTGCACTTGTAGCATATGATTTTGTCCTTTATGAATGACTTCTTCTCCATATCTCTAGATGTCTTTGCTGACCTGAAGTTCCTACGTTTCTTCAATAGATTTCTAAAATTTTTGGTCAACAATAGTAAATCATCGTCAAAATCACTAGTGACTTCTGAGACTTTATCAACTTCAAAAGCCAGATCCCTTCTAGGATTCTTTCCTTTTGGATTTAAATGTTGTACTTCATAGGCTATCAGATTGCCTATGAGATCATTGAGAGTATATGTATTTAAATCTTTGGACTCTTTAATTGATGTTGTCTTTTGAGCCCAAATTTTAGTTAAAGATCTAAGGATCTTTCTTACCAAGTATTTTTCCTTGAATTTCTTACCTAAAGATTTTAATGAATTTTCAATCTCAAGAAACCGAGAAAACATATCAGAGATACATTCATTTTTGTGCATTTTAAAAAGCTCATATTTATGTACTAACATATTAATCTTAGATTCCTTGACATGGTTAGTACATTTGTTGGCAACTTCTAATGCATGTCATATCTCATATGAAGTTTGATATGCAGAAACTTTATTAAATTGATCATGAGATAAAGCACAAAACAAGATGTTTAAACCTTTAGTATTCAATGTCATTCACTCCTTTTCATCAAAAGTCCAGGTATCATATGGAGTCGTAACTAACACTATAGGATTGCTAATTATATGCTATAATTTGAAATCAATTGACTGAAAGAATACTTTCATCCTATATTTCCAGTTGTCATAATTGCTACATTCAAACATAGGAGGACGATTAGTAGTCTATCTTTTAGTCATAACTAAAATTTCAGTATTATCCATTTTAAACAGATGATCCTAAGTAAGTGACAGGAAAAATCGATTTCTAAATAGAGAAATGAAAGCTCTTAACTATGCTCTGATATTAGTTGTAGGATCGTTGTATCACAAGAGGGGAGGTGAATTATGTCTTTAGTAATTAAAATTACCAACAGATAAAACAAGAGCATAAAACACTTGTAAATATAATTCTATTCTTTATAAACTTTAAAGAAAGAATTTACAATTTCTTTTCAGCTCAATTCCCTTCTTGTCGATTTTGATACAGTAATGTCCGATATGCAATTCAAATAGAAAATGAAGTCTTTATTCTAAGCTAATTTTGAATTGTATAAAACTTGATCTTTATGCACGTAGCTCCTTTTCTTTCTTTTTGCTCAGCTTTTGTATCTCTTCTTCTCTAGTTGTTGAATTTCTAGACTTCTTGCATTTGTAGCTCCTTTTTTTGAAATTGTTTGGAATTCTGAACTTCTTCTGATGTTGGAGAATTTTTCTGAATTTGATATGCAGTTGAATATTCAGACTTGGTTTTTCAGTTTGTGATTGGGGATTGGGATAATCATAATGCAGCTCGTGCTCCCTATTTTTAATAGTCAAACTTTGACTTCACGTTCAACACATTCATCCACTTAATCCATAATCCACATATTAATTTCGAATTAAAATTATCCATGATTTCCACTATCTTTTTGAATTTCCACTATGTCCACTATCATTTTGAATTTCCACTATCTCCACTATCTTTTTGAATTTCCACGATTTCCACTCATAGATTCACCGAAACGTTATCTTCCTAGAGATTTGTAGAATATCTTCTAAGTCACCGCTTTAGTCAAACACTTATCCTTTAAGTCATATAAAAACTCGAACACTTATCTGTAACTCTTCGAGTTTTTGCACCTACAAAACATGTGACTGAATAAAGAAAACTTATCTGTTCGTTAGTCATTTTATAAAACTTGAACAATTATCTATCCATGTGTATAAAACCTTGAATAGTTATCTAACTCTTTGATTTTCATTATTGAACGCACATGGAAAACACATGACAACTTAAAACATTAAAAACACACGTGTAGATAACTTAACTATATGAGTTTTTAACATAACTCTTCGACTAAATTGAAGCGTTAACTATCCAAAATTCTAAATGAAACTTTCCGATAACTTTGTCAACATTTAATTATGTGACTATTATACTTAGAAAATATTATTTAAACTTATTTAAAAACGTTAATAAAGCATTTATCATCAAAACAAAAATTCCTAACATACATGCATAAAGTTTAGGTTTTATATAATTCAAAATTAGTTTAGAACAAGAACTTCATTTTCTATTTGAATTGTATATTAGACTTTACTGTATCAAAACTGACAAGAAGGGAATTGAGCTGAAAATAAATTATAAATTCTTTCTTTAAAGTTTATAAAGAATAGAAATTTATTTACGAATGTTTTGTGCTCTTGTTTTATCCATTGGTAATATTAATTACTAAAGACACAATTCACCCCCCCTCTTATGATACAACGATCCTACAACTGGTATCAGAGCATAGTTAAGGGCTTTCATTTCTCTATTTAGGAATCAATTTTTCCTGTCATTTACTTAGGATCATTTGTTTAAAATGGATAATACTGAAATCTTAGTTATGACTGAAGGACAGACCACTAATCATCCTCTTATGTTCAAAGGTAGCAATTATGGCTACTGGAAATATAGGATGAAAGTATTCTTTCAGTCAATTGATTTCAATTTATGGCATATAATTAGCAATCCTATAGTGTTAGTTATAACTTGTATTGTTGTGAAAAGTTAAATCATAAACTTGTTTATATAGTAGTGCTACAAAACTTGTTTAATTTGTTTTTATGCTTATATAAATAATTACTTTTAGAAGTAAACAAACAACCTTTCACACAAATTAGATATTAAATCCAGTTTGTATTTTTAACTGCAAGTGCATAGTGTATATTGTGTTTGTGTGCAAGTACAGGTCGATCCCACAAAGATTGAGTAAGAATTATGTACTATTCTGATTTTTATATTGGAGTTTATATGTGTTCAGTTAAGCACTTCATTGAGTTACAGTTAACTCAATAGACTAACCTTGTGGACTTAAGTTAACTCCACGAGCTTACCTTTCTCGTTAAATACTACTATTTATAATGGAATTCAGCCAACCATTGGGTGGTTCCACAGAATGTAAATAACATCAATTAAACTCTTTAATGTTAGTTAATATTAGATTTATCATTAAGCAATACTAACATTTAGATATTTAAAACAGTAAGCATTAAAATCTTTAAGTATTTGGAATGAATCAATTTTAGTAAATAATAAAACTATTTTCTACTTTCTGAATCAAACAAACCTAAAAACATCCACAATACTAACAATGATAACATTAATCACGATACAAAACAAACAATACAACACTTTAATACTAAATGTAAACACAGATAATTTGTTGTTTTTGGTATTTTTGTTTTGGTATGTTCTTAAAGATGCACGAAAGGTGATATGTAAAAATCTCTATCGACAGTAAAAACTATTAGGACCTTAAGGCTTACCAGAGGGGGGGTGAATGGTAAAAATTCATTTCTTAACAATTTAGAGGTAGTTTAACGTAAAGTGATAGCAAGCATATAATAAGGAAATCACATAGAGATTTTAGGTGGTTCATCACTAACGGCTAGTCCACCCCTAAGGGATACTTGGGCTTCACTAAACTCTTGCAAACGTACAATCACTTGCTTTAAGGTTTAAGCAAGAACCAACTAACCATTCACTTAAGCTTTCTTGTCGAAGCTTCAATTAATCCTTTCACTGAAGTTTTAATCTGTGTACTTCAGTAAACACTATCTTGTGAACAACAAAGTTGAATGCGTGATGAACTTCTGCAATTTGATATGCAAGTGTTGAAGATGATTTGATCTCTAAAGCTTTTGTTCTGTTGAGCTTGGTGTGAGTATATGTATGAGCAAAGCGCTACCTAAATTCGTTGTCTGTATTTTGTATATATACCTGATATGTACAATGATCATATTTTCTTCCAACGGATGTATTCTACTGTACTTGATTAGACTCCAATCCCAATACGGTAAGTTACCGTTCAGAAAATCGTTTCAAGATATCTTATCGATTTTCCTATCCTTTCAGATAGTTAGCTGTGTAACTCTCTGAAGAATATCTATAACTCACCGAAAGATCACTTAACCTTTACTGCCAGGTAGGATTCCAGAATATTTACTGTGAGCTGTCATTCAATCGGATACTTATAATTGTAACTCACCGAACAGTTATATACCTGTCGGATAGTTTGTCTCTATTAACTTTCCGATTGCTTTAATTCAACACGTGCATAAAGGTTGACTTAAGTTTCGGATGGTTATCCCTATAACTCACCGAAACACTTCAGGATTTCGGATAGTTATCTTTCTAACTCTCCGAAAACTTATTTGCACTTCTTTTTGGAATTCTGCACGTGGGAAATTCAATGACTTAAGTTTTGGATGGTTATCCCTGTAACTCACTAAAATGCTTTAGGATTTTGGATAGTTAACTTTCTAACTCTCCGAAAACTTATTTGCACTTCTTTCTAGAATTCTACACGTGGGAAATTCAATGACTTAAGTTCTAGAAAGTTATACCTATAACTTACCAAAAAACTCGAATAGCTATCTAACTCTCCGAAAAGAAAACTCGGATAGTTATCTAACTCTCCGACAAGTCCTTTAAGCTTCTGTTCTGTATTTCTGCACGTGGTTTATTGAATGACTTAACTTTCGGATAGTTATACCTGTAACTCTCTGAAAAGTCCTTTAAGCTTCTAGATAGTTAACTCTTTAACTATCCGATCATTCAATCCCCCTTAACCTGAGAATTACACCTCTTAACTATTCCAATTTCTACAACAGCATATTCTGAGATTTACTGCCACCTATTTGCTGCTTCGATTTGTTTGTCTTCTGATCTTTTTGCTGTACAGACTAATCTTGATAAATACAATTCAAAACCTTACATTGATTTTTGCATTATCAAAATCTAGAGGTCTTTTCAAAAACTTTCGTGATTACATGCGATACGATTACACCACTGAAAACTTAATTACTTACAATCTTACCTCCTCTCCCTATAGAATCAAGAATCAAGAATTGTAAGATGATCTCCTCTTCAGCATACTGGCATCAACTTGAAACCAAGGCTAGAAGCTTTACGATCTCTTAAGATATGAGTCGGTGCTTGGGGAAAATGGCTTCCCTTCCCACGACATGATCACTCCTCACAATGATTGTTAGTCACCATGTTTGGCTTGGAATCAACCCAACATTAGGAAAGTATCCTCATAGACCTCTGATGGTTGGTGATTTTGGTGGTGGTGTGGAGCTTCAAGGAACTTCCGACGCTTCCTACAGTTAGTGCGGTTCTCCACTCTACACACACACTTTTTTCGTCTTTCTCCTCTTCTTTTATATTTCTTTTCGTAGTAGCTATTTCTATTTAAATGATCGGTTGGATTTCCTTCATTCATATCAACGATGGTGATTTCTTCTTCATTCTACTAGTGAATTCCTATATGATATGTGCAATCGTGGTTTACCTTTGACTTTCCTGTTTCTACAATTGCTATAGTGGCATATTAGAAAATAAATGGTCCATGGAGCTATAGATAACTCAATGGAGTTACTTCATTGATTCAACTATAAAACACGTGCAATAAAGAAATAACTTATAAGCTTATAACACTAACACAATACGTTACCTTAGTGTATATTCAATTAACTTAATGTGTATAGTTATGCTAACTTAATGAGTTAAACATGTGTAACTCATGTGACATAATAAAGCATTTAAATTTAACATGTGCATAATTCTAACTTAATGAGTTCAAATATACAACTTACGATTTTTACTCACTAACTCAACAAGTTGTTACTGTACTTTTTACACCTTTAAGCCTTTAACTCAACGAGTTGTTACTATGTACCAAAATATTCTTTTAGTGTTTAAAACATAACTATCCTATACATACAATATAACTCTCTGAAATAACAGAAATTTGAATATATAAGAATTAAAAACCTGCAACTTACCAATAGTTTAGAAATGTACTTAATTAACATTAATTTCTTGAATTTATGCAGATTCTTTCATTAAAGCATATAATAGTGCAATTATAACATAATGACTTAATTCTCATATGATAAGCTAAATATTATGCAATTAACCATCATTTAACCGTTAATATTATGCACTTTTTCATTCTAAACTTGACTCCATATGATACTTTGACTTTTGATGAAAAGGAGCGAATGACATTGAATGTTAAAGGTTTAAACATCTTGTTTTGTGCTTTATCTCATGACCAATTTAACAAAGTTTCTACATATCAAACTGCATATGAGATATGACATGCATTAGAAGTTGCCAACAAAGGTACTAACCAAGTCAAGGAATCTAAGATTAATATGTTAGTACATAAATATGAGCTTTTTAAAATGCATGAAAATGAATGTATCTCTAATATCTTTTCCCATTTTCTTGAGATTGTAAATTCATTAAAATCTTTAAGCAAGAAATTCGAGGAAAAAGACTTGGTAAGAAAGATCCTTAGATCTTTAACTAAAATTTGGGTTCAAAAGACAACATCAATTGAAGAGTTCAAAGATATAAATACATATACTCTCAATGATCCCATAGGTAATCTAATAGCCTATGAAGTACAACATTTAGATCTAAAAGGGAAGAATCTTAGAAAAGATCTAGCTTCTGAGGCTAATAAAGTCTCAGAAGTCTCTGGTGATTTTGACGATGATTTACTATTGTTGACTAGAAAATTTAGAAATCTGTTGAAGAAACGCAAGAACTTTAGGTCAGCAAAAACTTTTAGAGATATGGAGAAGAAGTCATTCATAAAGGACAAAATCATATGCTACAAGTGTAATAGGCCGGACCACTTTCAAACTGATTGTCCTCTCAACAAAGATAAGAAGAATTTGAGGATGAATTTTAGGAATAAGAAATTCAGAAAGAGAAGGGTACTTAAAGTGACATGGGATGACTCTTCAGCTTCACAAAGTGAAGAAACAAAGGATTCAACATCAGACAATGAATTTTCATCAAAATCAGATTCAGGAGAAAATCTGGCAAACGTATGCTTCATGGCGAAATCTAGTGAGGTATCTTCTGATCAAAATGCTAGTTTTAATAGATTACTAGTTGAATACAATAAACTAGCTAGAAAATATAAGAAAGTAAAAATAGAAGGAAAGAACACTAGGAAAATGCTAGATGAATTTGAAAATAAGATTGATTTTCTAAACTCTACGTTGAATAAATTTAAAGAAGAAAATCAAAAGCATGCACAAGAAATTTTAAAGTTTACTGCAATAGAAAGAAAATTGCATGCTAATTGTGAAAATTTAATTACTGATAAAAAGAAAATGATCTGTGAAGTTGAAAAACTGAAATTGACTATTACTGATTTAAATTCAGAAATTGATATGTTAAAGATTAAGGTTTGCGATCAAAAGGCTACATTAAGTAAATGGAATAATAGTCAAACTATAACAAATGAACTTAGTGGTAAAATATCAAATGTAGAAAAACATGGTATTGGTTTACATGATGCATCTTTTGAAAATTATATATTGCATGATGGTATTGCTAAAAATAATGTCTTTATTCCTAGTACTATGAATAGTAAAAGAAAAACTATTCTGTGTGTAATTAAAAAGGGTGATAAATATGTGCAAATTGATAAAATGCAACATATAAATAATAGTACACGATGCAAGAATTTCAAAAGAAATTTTTAGAAAAATCAGGCTAAGTCATTTGAGGATTTTAGTATTTTTGATCAATTTTCTTCATATTAAAAAAATATCAGATATTGGGATCAGCAATCAAATAATGTTAGAAATGAAAATTTCAACTATGGTTTACATAGAGATAAATGCTCTAATAATTACAACATTGAGAGGAATAAACGCAGGAATAATTATTAGAAAATAGATAAGTTGAAGTTTAAAAATATTGATTATTTTGATATGACTCTCTTTAAAATTCTTGGACCCACTCAGAAATGGGTTCCAAGAGATAAAATCTCTTCATAACTATTTTGCAGGTACACAAATCGAAATGGATAATGGACAGTGGAGCATCCAGTCACATGACTAGAGATATACGATTACTTATAGAAGTAACAAAGACCAAGAACGAACAAGTTACCTTTAGAAATAAAAGCAAAACAAATATCCTTGGGTCTAGCAAGGTTCAAGTAATTGAAAAATATTTTATAAATGATGTCTTATTAGTGGAAAACTTAGGTTTTAATTTATTGAGTGTCCTGTCTTAATGAAGTTTTATAAAGTAATTTTTGAAAAAGATTCTTGTAAAATTATGGACATGTCTACGAATGAAATTTTATTCACTACATATAAGAAAGGATCTGTTTGTATTCTAAATTTGCCTTTTGATATTATTAAAGACAATGCTTGCTTAATTGCAAAATCGAATGAAGTTATTTTATGGCATAGAAGGCTAGGACACTCAAACTTAAAATTATTACAAAAGTTGTCTAAAAAGAATCTAGTTAGAGGTTTACATAGTATTAAGTACTCAAAAGAGTTTATGTGTGATGCATGTCAATTAGGTAAATTACATAAAACATCCTTTAAAAGTTTAAATGAAATAACAAGCAAAAGAGTATTAGAGCTAGTGCATATGGATTTATTTGGACCTACTAGGACAACCAATCTAGGAGGTAAACATTATGCTTTTGTACTAGTTGATGACTACTCTAAGTTTACTTGGGTTTATTTTCTAGCTAATAAAACTGAAGTTTTTGAAATATTTAAGATATTCTGTAATAAAGTTCAGAATGAGTAAAATGTTAAAATTCAAAAACTTAGGAGTGATTATGGTACAGAATTTGATAATGATCAAATGGACACCTTTTGTGAAGAATTAGGCATAGATCATAGGTACTCATTTCCAAGAGCTCCTTCACAAAATGGGATAGTAAAACGTAAAAACAGATCACTTTAGGAAATGTTCAAAACCATGTTAAATGAAAATAAGTTACCCCTATCTCTCTGGGTAGAAGTAGTTCATATAGCATGTTATGTTATAAATAGAGTACATCTAAGACTAATTTTGGATAAAACTCCTTATTGATATCACCAAGTTGGATAAGGATAACTCTGGAAAAATTGTAGATATAAAACAATAGAAGTATGATTAGTTCATTACTTTATTTAATAGCTAGCTGACCAGATATAATGTTTAGTGTGTGTACTTGTGCTAGATATCAATCTAATCCTAAAGAATCACACCTACTTGTTGTTAAACGAATTTTTAAATATCTATTAGGAACCATCAATTTTGGATTGTTTTACTTTAAATACAGTTCTTTAAATTTAATAGGTGATAGTGATGCTGATTTCGTAGGGTGTAAATCTGAGAGAAAAAGCACTAGTGGCACTTGTCAATTATTAGGAAATTCTTTAGTGTCATGGTTTAGCAAAAAGCAAAATTGTGTAGCATTATCTACAACTGAAGCTAAATATATAGCAGCTACACTTTGCTGTGCTCAAATCCTATGGATCAGACAAACTTTAAAAGATTTTAATTTAGCCTATGAACCAACTAAGATTTTCTATGGTAGTAGTTCTGTAATAAGTTTGTCTAAAAATCCTATCTTACATTCACGAGCTAAACATGTAGAAGTTCGACATCATTTTCTAAGGGATAATGTTATAAAAGAAAAAAATTGTATTAAATTTTGTTCCTACCATAGAACAATTAGAAAATCTATTTACAAAACCCTTAGATGAGAATACCTTTTGTTTAGAATGAAAAAGTGCATAATATTAATGGTTAAATGATGGTTAATTGCGTAATATTTAGCTTATCATATGAGAATTAAGCTATTATGTTATAATTGCACTATTATATGCTTTTATGAAAGAATCTACATAATTTCAAGGAATTAGCATTAATTAAGTATATTTCTACACTATTGGTGAATTACAGGCTTTTTAATTCCTAAGTCTCTAAAATATCTATTATTTCAGAGAGTTATATTTCATGTACCAGATAGTTATATTTTAAATGTTAAAAGAATATTCAGGTACACAGTAATAACTCGTTGAGTTAGTGTTCTTTTTGTTGAAAGATCACGTGCCAACTCATTAAGTTACAAGTTTAAAGGTTGTAGGATCGCTTGTATCACAAGAGGGGGAGTGAATTGTGTCTTCAGTAATTAAAATACCAGTAGATAAAACAAGAGCACAAAACACTCGTAAATGAAATTCTATTCTTTATAATCTTTAAAGATAGAATTTACAATATCTTTTCAACTCAATTCCCTTCTTGAAAGTTTTGATACAGTAATGTTTGATATACAATTCAAATAGAAAAACAAAGCACTTATTCAAAACTAATTTTGAATTATATAAAACCTGATCTTTATGCACACAGCTTCTTTCCTTCTCTTTGCTCAGCTTCTGTATCTCTTCTTCTCCAGTTGTCGAATTTCCAGACTTCTTGCATTTGCAGCTCCTTTTCTAAAATAGCTTGGAATTTCGAACCTCTTCTGATGTTGGAGAATTTTTCAGAATATAAATATTCAAACTTAACTTTTCAATTAGAGATCCAGATTGAATATTCAGACTTGGCATTTGAGATTGGGATCCTCTGTTGTAATGTAGCTCGTACTCTCTATTAGTAGTCGAACTATGTTTTCACGTTCAGCATGTTCATCCACTTAATCCACAATCCATAATCCATAATCCACATACTAATTTTTTCTTTAATCCAAATTATTATCTTTTTGAGTTTCCACTTTCTCCACTATCATTTTGAATTTCTACGATCTCCACTCGTAGATTCACCGAGACTTTATCTTCCTAGAGTCTTGTAGAATATCTTCTAAGTCTTCGATTTAGTCGAACACTTACCCTTTAAGTCCTATAAAAACTCGAATACTTATCTGTAACTCTTCAAGTTTTTACAACTGCAAAACACATGACTAAACATAGCAATCTTATCTGTTCGTTAGTGATTTTATAAAACTCGAAGACTTATCTATCCATGCGTATAAAAACTCGAACAGTTATCTAACTATTCAATTTTCATTACTGAACGCACATGGAAAACATGTGACAACTTAAAACATTAAAAACACACGTGCAGTTAACTTAATTATACGAGTATTTAACATAAACTATTCGACAAAAATGAAACGTTAACTATCCGAAAGTTTAACTATCAAAAATCTAACTCTTTGGAAATCTTTAACTTATTCGACTTAAAAATGAAACTTTCCGATAATCTGTTAACTATTATACTTAGAGAAATATACTTAGAGAATATTATTTAGACTTATTTAAAAACTTTAATAAAGCATATATCATCAAAACAAAATTCCTAACAATCTCTCCCTTTTTGATGATGTCAAAACCTAATAAGTCAAATAATCTATCTTCTCCCCCTTTTTGGCATTATAAAAAAGTAAATAAAATATAAGGAAGAAAAATATTCTAAGTACATAGCATTCAAAAAGATATTTTTAAACATGCAATAAATAAACTGTCATGGATTAAGCATAAACTGTTTAAATATAAACTGTGAAAAATAATCACATGAGTATTAACTGTAGTAAACAGTTTACATAATATTTTTGGTAACAAATTACAATACATAAATCATGTAATACATAATTTGTATAATCACAAGCCTCTTTGTCTACGAAAAATACTGATAAGAGTATTTGAAATTCACTTTGCAATTTCTGTACTTACTCTATTTTTCTGATCAATTACTGCTTGATCTAAATCATTTTATGAAACTTGTGATGGTTGCTATAAAACTTTAGTATGGATGTCTGTATTTATACCTGTATTTGTATTTATTTGTATACCTGCATTTATATCTGTTTGTATACCTGTATTGATATCTGTATGTTGCTGTTGTTCTGAAAATTGTGTTAATTGTTGCTGTTGTTGTTGTGACTGTGTTTGCCTATCTTGTTGTTGTTGTTGTTGTTGTCGAACTACAGGTGTATCTACTTCTTGATATTTTTGGAGTTCCTTTACAGAGAAAGATCTTAACTTTAATCTTTTCTATGGCCAAGGTGTAATATCTGTTTGACTTGCCACAATTCTCAAAATCGTATCACCATAAAATAATTTACTCTGCAAATGAAAGATATGAGAAACAAAAATATCATACCAGTTCACATGTATATGGTTAATTAATGTATATGTAGCATAAAGACAACATCTGCCAACTTCTGCACCATGACCAAACCTCTGAAACAATGAAGCATGCAGTATTTTTGCAATAAAACGTGCTTAGCCAGTTAAATCATTTAGTAATCTCATTGGTTTGTTGGCAGTTGGATCTTTAGCTAAACTTTGAATGTCCCATCCCAATTGATAAACCTATTTTCTTTTTGATAATTTAACTCCTTCATTTTTCAAACCAAGTACTTGATAAAGTAAATCTAGAGGTAAATATATGACATTTTCTTGTATATTGGAAACAGGAATACCTTCTTCCACTATTAAGTTTGAGTAAAAACAACTGATAAGTTCGAGTATAACCAGATGACCTGGTTGTTGTGGAAGTAGAGTCAACAAGCCTTGAAATTTAAACATTTCTCATATATGTGCCATCCCTTCAAACTTAACTAGTCTTGAGTATAAAACTGTAAAAGTTTTATATGTTTGAAATTTTTCATAACAAGAACTATTTTTGAACCATAATAATGTATTTTCGTGTAAACTCTGTTTAGGATTAATTATTTTCCTATCATGATGTTCTGATCTAGGACTGGTTTCAAAATTATTAGTAGTATCTATATTTTCAAAGCTTTCAGAATTGGTGGAATTTCTATCAAAGTTGGTATAAATGTCTGAAATATCGTATCAATAATCTGCTGAAATCCTTCTGTTTATTCTTCGTGAGACATATGAGTAGCAACAGTCTCTATAGCAATCTATCTATCAGCAACATTTATATCTATGATTGATCTATACAACAACTGTCTCTATAGGAAAGAATGTTCTATAATAGATTCATTCTGTATTTCTGAAATTTCTATACTTGAGACATGGGAAGTGTAATATTCAATCTGTAACTGTGTATGTTGTTGATTATATACATTTATCAATAAGTATATTATATACTATAATAGACATAACCATATGTATAAACTGTAGTATAAGCAACTATACCAAAAATCAAAAGTTTCTATCCGAGATATAGTTAGAGGAAGAATATCTATGCATTCCTCTTCAGATGAAATATCTTCAACATTCATAGACTTAATGTCTATATCATCAAAAATATCATCAAAATTGATATCATATGTATATTTATCATCAAAATTTCCTACATGTTCTCTTTCCGTAGGAAAAGAATGTGTGCTTGCAACATGATGTGAAAAACTGTTCATTGTATTAAAAGATACATTATGCACTAATGTGACACAATACCTTAGAGTGTATGCATGTAATCCAATATTTGTCACATCTGCTGGGATTCCTGACACAAATGTTTGTCCAGCTTCTGCAATGGAACATAGTTTTCCATTTTTCAATGATTCTTCTTTTTACTGCATTATTCCTTCTACACCTATAGTTAGTCCAAAATATTCTAATGTCTTTTTCTTTTTCTGACTATATGTTTGTAGTGTTTTTGGTTGTTCAAGAGGTTCTAAAATTTTCTTAATTTCTCTTGTTAAAGGCACCTATGGTCGTGATGGTCCTTTACCATGATGCCTAGGTGGTAATAATGGAATATAGAGTTTTAAGCTCTCAACCTCTACCATTTTTAGTTGATAAACTTTTTGTCCTTCACTTCGAAGACCCATTTTCCTAATGGCAGTTTTCTGTTCATTTATATACTGTTGAATGTCATCTAAAATAGCTAGGCGAAAATAATGTTGGGAATACAAAGATTCTAATTCCCTATTTGCATTTTCTATCATTGGTCCCCATTTCTTTCCATAGTAAGTGATAAACTGTACCAATTTTTTAGGTATATGTCTAGAACTTGTAATATCCGTAGGGTTAGGTTGTAAAGTTCATTTCCATAGTTGTAATGCAGAAAGTTCAGTCTATTTTAGTCTAAATTGTGTTTTAGCATAATTGCAAATAAACTTCCAATAGAAATTTTCTCGTCTTGAACAACTTTTCTAATTTCATGCAATATTTCATTTGTAAAAGTGTACCTTGAGTAGATGTTGATTTCACTTTGCATTTTCTGAAGTTCCAGCTCTCTTTTTTGCACTTTTGTCATTCTACCACATCTTGACATTGTTGATTAAGCTTCGTTGTGCATTGTAGAACTTAGTGGAAGTAAAGATTGTGAAACTAGGGTTTTACCAAGGTAGAAACACGAAAGGTTGTTAGTAAAACATTTATAACTCTTTGAGTTTATAAACGGATAAACAGATTTGTTGAGTATTTTTGTTTTGATGATGTGTGCTGAATGAAAATAATCATATTTGCTCAATTACTATTGCTTGTGAAAAGAAATTAAAATCATCAATTAATACAGAAAAAGCTTACTGATATAAATACTTGTCTATATTGGATCTGAAGTTAATAACTAGTCATTTTGTTGCATTAATTTCTCATTTAGCTAAACGTTAAGTTAACGTGTGTTTTTATTGAAAAGCATGATATGTTTTAATGTTATATCTTCTGTATCATGAACAGTTCACGTTTAAACAACTCATTAAGTTAGAGTTTTGTTTGTATAGAGGTCACGTGAGAACTCGTTAAGTTAGAGGCTTAAAGGTTAAAATAGGTCACGTGATAACTCGTTAAGTTAGTGAGTAAAAGAAGAGACGAACTCGTTAAGTTAGTGTTATACACGTGGTGAAATTATAAGTTACGAATGTTGTATTGTATCACATGAGGTGCATATGTTTAACTCATTAAGTTAACATAACTAAACGCATTGAGTTGCTATATTGAACACTAAGGCAACGCGTTAGGTTAGCGTTATAAACTTAAGTTATTATTTTTGCACGTGGTAAAATTCTTATTATAAAAACATTTGTTTATTACTAGTTCGTTGGGTTATCATAACACAACAGAGATGGTTTGTTGAGTTATCATAACACAACGGAGATGGTTCGTTGAGATAGCATAACACTACGGACATAGTTCGTTGAGTTAGCTACAATACTTGTCACGTGAAATGGCACATGAGGAACTCATTAAGTTAGAAACATTAAGTTATATATATACCGGAATAGTTTTTCTCTTACTATTCTTAGTATTGGAAATAAAGACATTACTTTTAGTAGTACCATCATGCAATATATAATTTTCAGAAGATGCATCGTGTAAACCAATACCATGTTTTTCTACATTTAATATTTTACTACTAAGTTCATTTGTTATAGTTTTACTATTATTCCATTTACTTAATATAGCTTTTTGATCATAGACCTTAATCTTTAACATATTAATTTCTAAATTTAAATCAGTAATAGTTAGTTTCAGTTTTTCAATTTCACAGATCATTTTCTTTTTATCAGCAATTAAATTTTCACAATTTGCATGCAATTTTCTTTCTATTGCAGTAAACTTTAAAATTTCCAATGTATGTTTTTTATTTTCTTCTTTAAATTTATTCAACGTAGAGTTTAGAAAATCAATCTTATTTTTAGATTCATCTAGCATTTTCCTAGTGTTCTTTCCTTCTATTTTTACTTTCTTACATTTTCTAACCAGTTTATTGTATTCAACAAGTAATCTATCAAAACTAGCATTTTGATCAGAGGATACCTCACTGGATTTCGCCATGAAGCATACGTTTGCCAGATTTTCTTCTAAATCTGATGTTGATGAGGATTCATTGTTTGATGTTGAATCCTTTGTTTCTTCACTTTATGAAGTTGAAGAGTCATCCCATGTCACTTTAAGTGTCCTTCTCTTTCTGAATTTCTTACTCTTGAAATTTCTCCTCAAATTCTTCTTATCTTTGTTGAGAGGACAATCAGTTTGAAAGTGACCCAATCTGTTGCACTTGTAACATATGATTTTGTCTTTCATGAATGACTTCTTCTCCATATTTCCAAATGTCTTTGCTGACCTAAAGTTCCTACGTTTCTTCAATAGATTTCTAAATTTTCTAGTCAACAATAAATCATCGTCAAAGTCACTAATGACTTCTAAGACTTTATCAACCTCAAAAGTCAGATCTCTTCTGGGATTTTTCCCTTTTGGATCTAAATGTTGTACTTCATAGGCTATCAGATTTCCTATGAGATCATCAAGAGTATATGTATTTAAATCTTTGGACTCTTTAATAGATGTTGTATTTTGAGCTCAAATTTTAGTTAAAGATCTAAGGATCTTTCTTACCAAGTCTTTTTCCTCAAATTTCTTGCCTAAAGATTTTAATAAATTTACAATCTCAAGAAAACAGGAAAACATATCAAAGATACATTCATTTTCGTGCATTTTAAAAAGCTTATATTTATGTATTAACATATTAATCTTAGATTCCTTGACTTGGTTAGTACCTTCATTAGCAACTTCTAATGCATGCCATATCTAATATGCAGTTTGATATGCAGAAACTTTGTTAAATTGATCATGAGATAAAGTACAAAACAAGATGTTTAAACCTTTAGCATTCAGTGTCATTCGCTCCTTTTTATCAAAAGTCCAATTATCATATGGAGTCATAACTAACACTATAGGATTTCTAATTATATGTCATAGTTTAAAATCAATTGACTGAAAGAATACTTTCATTCTATATTTCCAATAGCCATAATTGCTACCTTCGAACATAGGAGGATGATTCGTGGTCTGTCCTACAGTCATAACTAATATTTCAATATTATCCATTTTAAACAAATGATCCTAAGTAAATGACAAGAAAAACCGATTTCTAACTAGAGAAATGAATATTTTTTAAATGCTTTGATACTAGATGTAGTAGAGTGTAGGCAATCTGACAATAATAAAAGCTCTGATACTAGTTGTAGGATCGTTGTATCACAAGAGGGGGGGTGAATTATGTCTTTAGTAATTAAATTACCAGCGAATAAAACAAGAGCACAAAACACTTGTAAATGAAATTCTATTCTTTATAAACTTTAAAGATAGAATTTACAATATCTTTTCAACTAAATTCCCTTCTTGATGGTTTTGATACAGTAATGTCTGATATACAATTGAAATAGAAAAATGAAGTCCTTATTCAAAACTAATTTCGAATTGTATAAAACCTGATCTTTGTGCACATAGCTCCTTTCCTTCTTTTTGCTTAGCTTCTATATCTCTTCTTCTCTAGTTGTCGAATTTCCAGACTTCTTGTGTTTGTAGCTCTTTTTCTAAAATTGCTTGAAATTTCGAACTTCTTCTAATGTTGGAGAACTTTTCTGAATATGAATATTCAAACTTAACTTTTTAGTTAGGGATCCGAATTGAATATTCAGACTTGGTTTTTGAGATTGGGATCCTTAATTGTAATGTAGCTCATACTCTCTATTAGTAGTCAAACTCTATCTTCATGTTCAGCATGTTCATCCACTTAATCCATAATCCACATAGTAATTTTTTCTTTAATCCAAATTACTATCTTTTTTAATTTCCACTTTCTCCACTATCATTTTAAATTTCCACGATCTCCACTCGTAGATTCAAAGAAACTTTATCTTCCTGGAGTCTTGTAGAATATCTTCTAACTCTTCATTTTAGTCGAACACTTATCCTTTAAGTCCTATAAAAACTCGAACACTTATCTGTAACTCTTTGAGTTTTTGCACCTGCAAAACACGTGATTGAATATAGAAAACTTATCTGTTCGTTAGTCATTTTATAAAATTCGAATAGTTATCTAACTCTTCGATTTTCATTACCGAACGCACATGCAAAACACGTGACAACTTAAAACATTAAAAACACACGTGCAGATAACTTAACTATACGAGTTTTTAACATAAGTATTCAACAAAAATAAAACGTTAATTATTCAAAAGTTTACCTATCGAAAATCTAACTATTCGAAAACTTTAACTATTCAAATGTTAACTATCCGAAATAAAAATGAAACTTTTTGATAACCAGTTAACATTTAATTACGTGACAAATATACTTAGAGAATATTATTTGGACTTATTTAAAAACTTTAATAAAGCATATATCATCAAAACAAAATTCCTAACACCGTTGAGTTATCTGTAACTCAACGAAGTTAGTTTGTGGAGTTAGCAAATAGGAGCCGAAGCTAGTCCGTTGAGTTATCTATAACTCAATGAAGTTAGTTCGTGGAGTTAGTAAAATAGTTATTCCTTTATCCACAAATGAAACTTTGTGGGTTTAGCAATTACTGAAATTTAAAAAATTATTATAAGTAGAACACGTATGTATAAAAATAGGAACTATACTACACGTTACAGGACACGTTCTTACAACGAGATTCATTTGCCTTATGGATGTGCATTATAAATATAGAACAGAATGTTATTTACTGGTTACCAGCAATTGAGAAGAGGAAGAGAATTCATTAGGGAACTAGAAGAAGTAGTTGATTCAACTTTATCCATCAACAATTATTTACTTAGAACAAAGCTTTAGATTGATATGTAATTAATCTTCTACAATTTTACTTTATGTTTAGATTGAACTCGTTCGCCTAGCACTAAATGTTTAGTAAGAATACCAAAATAGGATTATTTAACATAGAAGCATACTATAATATTTTCTGAATTGGACTTTAATGAAATCTGTAGGGGTATAGCTAACCTTTCTTTAAAGGAGAACAAAGATATGGCTGCTCTAGTAGAAATACCATTAGGGGAAATTCTGTATCCTGAACTAGTTGATGAACCTTCATGTATTCGATTGCCAAACTTTGAGAGAGATAGGTTTGAATTAAAATCTAATTATATTAGTCAATTGCCACACTTTCATGGATTAGAAAGAGAAGATGCCTATTACTTCCTTAGAGAATTTAACGAAGTTTGTTAAATGATGAAAATGCTGAACATGAGTATTGATGCTATTAAACTTAGATATATTCCTTTTGCTTTAAAAGATACAGCTAAGAGATGGTTATAAACTCTATCACCTGATTTAATTTCTACATGAATTGAATTTTGCTTTGTTTTTCTAGAAAAATATTATCCAATACATCAAATGATTAAAAAGAAAAAGGAAATATTAATGTGTAACCAAAAATAGGGAGAATCATTCTGAAAATATTTTAAACGATTTAAAGATTTATTGACTCAATGTCCACATCATGCAATGAGTAAAGCACAATTAATAGGTATAATTTATGAAAGCATAGATGTTTCAACTAAATCTTTATTAGAATCTACTTATCAGAATGGATTTTTAAAACTATGTAGTGAAGAAGCATGGGCATACTTAGAAAACATTACAAAAAAAACTGCTCAATGGGAAAACTCGACTGAAGCTATTACAGATAAAAGAATATTACCAAGGGGAATGCATGAAATAGATTCAAGCACTATGCTTGAAGTTAAATTAATTGAGTTAACAAAGAAAATAGAAAAGTTATCATTAAATCAAAAACTAGCAGAAAAGAATGCAAATATTAATGACTTAGATATTATTTATGCTAGAAACCAAAAAGATAACTTTGGAAATTCTTATAACCCTAATTGGAGAAATCACCTGAACCTATCTTGGAGAAATAACAATTTCTAGGGAGGAGAAAATATAAATGACAAAAATATAAGTTATGAAGCATTAATTGAACAAAGATCTAGAATAGAGAAATTAGAAAAGATAATTCAACAATTAAACAATTGTTTAGATCATGTATTTGAAAATGCTGCCATTCAGAATCAAAATATGAATAGAAATATACCCCTTGGACAAAAGGAATCAATAGAAGTTAGACTTATTGGAGGACTGCCAATGCAAGTAGTGCCTAACCCTATGAAAAGAACTGTTGATGAAATTGATATCTCCTATCGGAGGGAAGTTGAATGAAGTAGCACAATTGAAGTAACAATGTATAATATAGTAAGTAGAAAAATGTAAAAGGAAAAGAAAATGAAAGTTTAATTATAGTTAGTAGTACTGTAGAGTTATTACTTAACTCAACGAACTTAGCCCATTGAGTTATGACCTAATTCTATGGAGGTATGTAAGTAGCTATGTTAATTTTATCTCTACTAAATTTTGTTTATGTTATACAAGATCACAACAAATGGAATTGATGAAATTACTACTGGATGCACTAAAGGATGTATTGAGTAACTTATCAGCTAAAGATTTATGTAGATTGTATTGTGTGTCAAAAGAAATTAAAGAATGTGTTAGAGAAAAATATTTTCATGGACTACATGCTGTAAAGATGACTAATATTAGAGATGGATTTTTATGAAAGTCATATAAATGTAGTTCAATCAGCTATGAATATCTGAATATGGAAGAAACTACTAGAATTCCACCCAATATATTAGAAGGAATAGATCATATTATGGGTATAGATGAAGGATTGATTATTTACAAAACCAAACCAAGGTATGCTATTCTGTTACCTGATATTTTGATTAGAAATCCTATTACTAAAGAAGAATGGAATATAGGAAGGCCTAATAGATTTGAAGTACCAACTGAGAATTGTGGGTCAGCTTTAACATTTTCTAATAAAAATTTGACCATTCCTGAAAATTTGTATTACTAGAGACCAATTGGAAATTGGGATGAGGATCTATGTTTAAGTGTGTATAATTTTCTGAATAGATCTTGGACTGAAAATACTATAATATATCTAGGAGAGAAAGCATTAGTTAACAACATACATGTCATGCTTGATGTATATATATATAGTGAGCATAGATAGTTATGATGATGACTTTATAGAAATATTACCTATACCTAATGATATAGTTGAACCACCATCTGCAGAACATAATAAAATTCAATTAGGAATGTGGTATAACGAATATGATGATCCTACTTTATGTCTAATAAGATGGTGGGATGAACTGATAAAATTTCAAATATGGATTATGAAAGACCTGAATGAATGGAAGTGGGGAGAGGAATATATTGAAATTTATGAAGAAATAGAAACAATTGCATTATCTTGGAACAGAAGAGGATCCCTTTCTACATTTCAATTCATTAATGGTAATACACTTGTATTTAGCATTGATAAAATACTACAAGTTTACAAGTTAAAAAGGAAAGCAGACTGCATTAAAATGGAATTAATAGTAAGAAGAATTATGCTTAAAAAGTTTGCTTGGACTCACACGTTTATTCCATTTATCACTACTTGTTTGGGTTGTGAAAAGTTAAATCAGAAACTTGTCTAATAAATGGTGCAAGAAAACTTATTTAATTTCTTTTTATGCTTATATTAATAAATTCTTTTAGAAGTAAACAAACAACTTTTCACACAAATTAGATATTAAGTCCAATTTGTATTTTAACTACAAGTGCACAGTGTATATTGTATTTGTGTGCAAGTACAGGTCGATCCCACAGAGATTGAGTTAAGCTTGTGTACTATTTCCATTTTGATATTGAAGTCTATATGTGTTTAGTTAAGCACTCCGTTGAGTTACAGTTAACTCAACGAACTTAGTTTGTGGAGTTATGATTAACTCAATAGACTAACCTCGTGGACTTAAGTTAACTCTACAAGCATACCTTTCCAGTTAAATATCGTTATTTATAGAGGAATTCA
The DNA here is from genome assembly GCA_036874045.1 of Cymodocea nodosa. Taxonomy (NCBI): domain Eukaryota; kingdom Viridiplantae; phylum Streptophyta; class Magnoliopsida; order Alismatales; family Cymodoceaceae; genus Cymodocea; species Cymodocea nodosa. The sequence continues at coordinate 17,168,088 of CM072339.1, read as the reverse complement.
GCCAACCATTGGGCAGTTCCATAGAATGTAAATAACATTAATTAAGCTCTTTAATGTTAGTTAATTTGAGATTTGTCATTAAGCAACACTAACATTTAGATATTTCAAATAGTAATCATTAAAATCTTTAAGTATCTAGAATGAATCAATTTCAGTAAATAATAAAACTATTTTCTATTTTCTAAATCAAATTAACATAAAACATTCACAATATTGACAATGATAATATTAATCACGATACAAAACAAATAATACAACACTTTAATACTAAATGTAAACATAGATAATTAGTTGTTTTTGGTATTCTTGTTTTGATATGTTCTTGAAGACAAGCAAAAGGTGAAATGTAAAAATCTCTATCGATAGTAAAAACTTTTGTTACTACATGCGACGCGATTACACCACTAAAAACTTAATCACTTACAATCTTGCCTCCTCTCCCTATAGAATCGTGAACCAAGAATTGTAAGTAGATCTCCTCTTCAACATACTAGCATCAACCCGAAACCAAGGCTAGAAGCTTTACGATCTCTTGAGATATGAGTCGGTGCTTGGTGAAAATGGCTTTTCTTTCTACGACACGATCACTCCTCACAATAGTTGTCAATCACCGTGTTTGGCTCGGAATCGACCCGACATCTGGAAAGTATCCTCACAGACCTCCGATGGTTGGTGATTTTGGTGGTGGTGTGGAGCTTTAGAGAACTTCTAACGCTTCCTACAGTTAGCGCGGTCCTCCACCCATGCAGCACACTATTTTTCGTCTTTCTTCTCTTCTTTTATATTTCTTTTAGTAGTAACTACTTCTGCTTAAATGATCGGTTGGATTTCCTTCATTCATATCAATGATGGTGATTTCCTCTTCATTCCATGAGTGAATTCCTACGTGATACATGCAATCGTGGTTTTCCTTCAAATTTCCTGTTTTTACAACTGCTATAGTGGCATGTTAGAAAATAACTAGTCCGTGGAGTTAGTGTAACTCAACAGACTTACTTCGTTGCTTTAACTATAAAACACGTGCAATAAAGAAATAACTTATAAGCTTATGACACTAACACAATGCGTTACCTTAGTGTATATTCAAGTAACTCAACGTGTATAGTTATGCTAACTTAACGAATTAAACATTGCAGCTCACGTGACATATTAAAGCATTTAAATTCAACACGTGCATAATTCTAACTTAATGAGTTCAGATATACAACTTAGAGTTTTTACTTGCTAACTCAATGAGTTCTCACATGATCTTTTTACACCTTTAAACCTGTAACTTAACGAGTTGGCACATGATCTTTCAACAAAAAGAACACTAACTCAACGAGTTGTTACTATGTACCTGAATATTCTTTTAGTGTTTAAAATATAATTGTTCGGTACATGAAATGTAACTCTCTAAAATAACAGAAAATTTGGATACTTAAGAATTAAAAACCTGTAACTTACCAACAGTTCAAAAAATATACTTAATTAACACTAATTCCTTGAAATTATGCAGATTCTTTCATTAAAGCATATAATAGTGCAATTATAACATAATGGCTTGATTCTCATATGATAAGCTAAATATTATGCAATTAACCATCATTTAATCGTTAATATTATGCACTTTTTCATTCTAAACACTACTTTTCAATCATGTTCTTAAATTGTGATTTTGTAATTTTAATGTTGTGTGTACTCTACATTTATTTTTAGAAAAAAAAAAAGAAATTTAGTTTCTATCTTATTTATATTACAAGGAAAGAAAAGGAAAAATAAAATATCAATCCAATTTGTTGGTATCTATTTTGAGAAACCAATTGGTTTGCTTGTGAGCCACCAAAGGCATAGCAGCTTGGGTTCCACACAAGACATTGATTTAACAATTTATGTTTTATTGTTAAGTTGTTATTTTGTTATATATTCTACCTTTATTTGTGAATGAAAAGTTTTAGAATCAAAAGTCGGAAGATATTGAAGGAGATACAAAAGAACAAGGTATGTAATTAATTACTTATCCTAAATTTACATTCAAACTCAATTCGTGGAGTTATTCATTAACTCAACAAATTAAGTTCATTGAATTAGATTACTGAATTATATATAATATCTTTATATTAATTTAATCTTTGTATTCTGATGATACAAAATGAACAAAACTTTCATAAGGATTACTGATTTATAAAGAAAGAATTAGTTCTAGCACTTTAGAAAAACCAACTAGTTAAATCTTAGTAGTTTGCTAAGGGACTAGCAAAAGTTAAGTATGAGGGAAGTGTTTAGAATGAAAAAGTGCATAATATTAATGGTTAAATGATGGTTAATTGTATAATATTTAGCTTATCATATGAGAATTAAGCCATTATGTTATAATTACACTGTTATATGCCTTAATGAAAGAATCTACATAATTTCAGGGAATTAGTGTTAATTAAGTATATTTTTGAATTGTCGATGAGTTGTAGGCTTTGTAATTTCTAAGTTTCTAAAATGTCTCTTATTTCGAAGAGTTACATTTCATGTACCAAACAGTTATGTTATGAATGTTTAAAAAAAAGAATACTCCATTATTTCCTAGAGTACACATGTTGTAACCCTAATACCTGATTTGAGTGTTACTATTGAAAAATATATAAAAGAAGAGGAGAAAAATCGTTTGGGGAGTGAAGTAGAGGATCGTGCTAACTACAGGAAGCATCAGAAGTTCCCTGAAGCTCCATAACACTATCAAAATCACCAACCATCAGAGGTTTATGAGGATACTTTCCAAATGTTAGGTCGATTCTGAGCCAAACATGGTGACTGACAACCACTATGAGGAGTGATCGCATCACAGGAAGGGAAGCCATTTTCACCAAGCACCGACTTATATCTTAGGAGATCGTAAAGCTTCTAGCCTTAGTTTTGGGTTGATGCTAGTATACTGAAGAGGAGATCAACTTACAGGTCTTGGTTCGCGATTCTATAGGGAGAGGAGGCAAGATTGTAAGTGATTAAGTTTTCAGTGGTGTAATCGTGTCGCATGTAGTGGCGGAAGTTTTTACTGTCAATATAGATTTTTACATTTCACCTTTCACTCATCTTTAGGAACATATCAAAACAAAATACCAAAAACAACTAATTATATGTGTTTACATTTAGTATTAAAGTGTTGTTTTGTTTGTTTTGTATCGTGATTAATGTTATCATTGTCAGTAGTGTGAATGTTTTATGTTTGTTTGATTCAGAAAATAGAAAATAGTTTTATTGTTTACTAAAATTGATTCATACAGAATACTCCAAAAATCTTAATGGTTACTGTTCTAAATATCTGAATGTTAGTGTTGCTTAATGACAAATCTTAGATTAACTAACATTAAAAAGCTTAATTGATGTTATTTGCATTCTATGAAACCGCCCAATGGATGACCAAATTCCTTTGTGAATAGTAGTATTTAATTGGAAAGGTAGGCTCGTGGAGTTAACTTAAGTCCATGAGGTTAGTCTGTTGAGTTAGCTGTAACTCCATGAACTAAGTCCGTTGAGTTAACAGTAACTCAATGAAGTGCTTAATTGAATATATACAAACTCTGGCATAAAAATTAAAATAGTACACAAGTCTTACTCAATCTCTATGAGATCGACTTGTACTTACACACAAATACAATATACATTGTGCACTTGTAGTTAAAAATACAAATTGGACTTAATATCTAATTTATGTGAAAAGTTGTTTGTTTACTTCTAAAAGAATTTATTAATATAAGCATAAAAACAAAATAAACAAGTTATGATTTAATTTCACAAACAACAATCACACCAAGCAGTATCCGAAAGAATTTAAGCATAACTCGTTGAGTTACCTAACCTAACGAGTAAAAATGCTGTCTAGAGGTAGTTTTACATGTTACCTTACATAACATAACGTCTAATTAGAATACCAAAAGCAAGTTTCAGATGTTTTCAATTGAAAGCTTCTGAAAACAACTTACAATGTGTAAGTAACTTATCAAAAATATTATCTTGAGAATACTATAAACTATTCTAATATTTTTTCTATGTACTTAAAATAGTTTGTTTATCTTTTAAATTGTTTCTTCAAGATTTTAAGGGGACTAAACTTAGATTAACTAAGGTTTATATTCTGAATGATATTAATCTATTTTAGACATCGTAATTCCTCCCCCTACAAATATACTTCAAATATATTCAATAACATACAAAATATACTTATATAAAATAGGTGTTAATGATAACTATACTTTAAATTTTTTAGAAACTTCTGTTATCCTGAACTTATCAAGAGTGAATTTCAGAATCAATTCCAACTATATATGAATCAAAAACATAACTTTAAACTTAATATGATTAACACAAGGAGAATAAAGAAATGTATCTCAAATAAATGTGTTCAAAAGTACTAGTGTAGATTCAACAAATCAGCAGTCATATTGGTAGAAACTATATTCAATTCAAAGATATCTGTATTTAATGAAATATCTTTTATCTTTTCAAAACAATAAATATATAATTTCCTTTAAAAGTTAGTTTGAAAAGCTTGAATCATACAAGAGCTTTCTCATGTACCTATGTAATGAGTTTTTAGTCAACAATCTCAGGTTTGATCAGGACCTTAGGTTGCCAGATTTAAAGAATCCTTTTATAGGACAACAATCCTTACATACCTATCTACTTAAGTACAAGAGGCTCGTGATCAAACTGATCAATAAACTTTCAAAGATTTTCACTTTGTAAGCACTTTTTATTTTAAGCATAGTATATATGTATTTCATTGATATAGATGCAATAAAACACAAATCACATACAATTTTTATTTCTATGATTTTACTAAAAATATGAATCAATTTCAAAAAGCTCATACTTTTGATTAGTAGCATAATATGATTTACATATAAATTATTTTACAAGTTTAATCAATCAAGTCAAACTCATTCTTGATCATATGCACTTTCATTGATCCAAAGAAAACACTTAATCAAAATTTCATGATTTTAGAGGAATTTAATGTTTTTCATTGACATTTCTACTTAAAATTTTAAAAAAACATTAAACTTAGAAAAATAAGCAAAATCAATAAGATACTATTATAATTTTATTGTAAATACATAATATCTTATGCAATAGTTTAGATATTACTTAGATATTTATGATAAGTATATAATATCTATGAGGTAAACAACATCATCAACAATATTTATCTTTTGTGGAGTTTAAGCATTTTACACATCACATAGCCTACAAATACCTAAATTTAATCTTATGTTGCAGAATGTATTTTCATCTAGAGGTTTTACAAATATATCAACTAATTGATTTTTACTAGACACAAATCCTAATTTAACTTTTCCTTTAATTACGTTATCTCTTAGAAAATGATGTCTAACCTCTATATGCTTTGCTCTAGAATGTAATATAGGATTTTTGGAAAGATTTATTGTAGAACTACTGTCACAATAAATCTTAGTTGTATTATACGATAATCCAAAATCTTCTAAAGTTTGCCTTATCCACAGAATTTGAGTGCAACACAATGTAGTAGTAACATATTTAGCTTCAGTGGTTGAAAGTGCTACATAGTTTTGCTTTTTACTAAACCATAACACTAAATTATTTTCCAATAATTGACATGTGCCACTAGTACTCTTTCTATCAGATTTAGAACTTGCATAATCAACATCAGTATCTCCTATAAGATCTATTGAACTATTCTTAGAATAATACAGTCTGAAATTTTTAGTTCCTTGTATATATCTAAATATATTTTTAACAGCAATTGAGTGTGATTTTTTAGAATTAGATTGAAATCTAGCACAAGCACACACAACAAATATAATATCAAGTCTACTAGCTATCAAATAAAGTAAAGAACCAATCATACTTCTGTATTTTCTTTGATCTATTGATTTTCCTATGTCATCAATATCTAACTTTAAAGAAGTACTCATAGGAGTTCCTCAAATCATTATATCATTAAAATTAAATTTCTTAAGCATTTGAACTACTTATTTTTCTTGATTTAAAAATATACCTTTATCCATTTGCTTAATTTGAAGTCCTAGAAAATATGAAAGTTTCCCCATCATGCTCATTTCAAACTAACTAGTCATTTCTTTAGAAAATATTTTTATCAGTTTATCAGAAGTTGCTCTAAAGATTATATCATCCACATATATTTGAACAACAATTTGATCTTTATCATCTTTCTTGATAAAAAGAGTATGGTCTACTTTTCCCATGATATATCCTTGTTCTACAAGAAAAGTAGATAATCTTTCATACCACGATCTAGGTACTTGCTTCAAATCATATAAGGCTTTCTTCAATTTATACACATAGTCAGGATTATTAATATCTTCAAATCTAGGTGGTTGTTTTACATAAACTTCTTCATTAATTAAACCATTTAGAAATGGACTCTTTACATCCATTTGATATAGTTTAAAATCCATATAGCAAGCATAGGCCAATAATATTCTAATACTTTCTAACCTAGCCACAGGAGCAAATGTTTCATCATAATCAAGTCCTTCTTCCTATGTATACCTTTGTGAAACTAATCTAGCTTTATTTCTTATAACTTGACCAATCTCATTAGTTTTGCTTCTAAAGATCCATTTTGTACCTATTATGGGTTGATTTTCTGGTGGAGAAACTATTTAGAATGAAAAAGTGCATAATATTAACGGTTAAATGATGGTTAATTACATAATTTTTAGCTTATCATATGAAAATTAAGCCATTATGTTATAATTGCACTATTATATGCTTTAATGAAAGAATCTGCATAATTCTAGGAAATTAGCATTAATTTAGTATATTTCTGAATTGTCAGTAAATTGTAGGCTGTGAAATTCTTTAGTATCCGAATTTTCTGTTATTTCGGAGAGTTATGTTTAATGTATAGGACAGTTATATTTTAAATGCTTAAAGAATATTTATTATTTCCTAGATTACACGTGTTGAAACTACAATGCATGACTTAAGTGGATTTTCGGTAAGTTATCTGTTAACTATCTGAACTGTATCTGAGCAACAAATAGATAGGTCCGTAAGTGTCTGAAATATTTGAACGTGTTAAGTTAGAATTATGCACATGTTGAATTTAAATGTTTTAGTATATCACGTGAGATGCACATGTATAACTTGTTAAGTTAGCATAACTGTACGCATTGAGTTACATGAATACACACTAAGGTAGCGTGTTAGGTTAGCAGCTTATTTCTTTAGTGCACGTGTTTTATAGTTAAATCAACGAAGTAAGTCCGTTGAGTTATCTGTAACTCCACAGACCATTTATTTTCTAATATGCCACTGTAGCGGTTATAGAAACAAGACATTCGAAGGAAAACCATGATTGCATGTATCACGTAGGAAATTGCTCGTGGAAGGAAGAAGAAATCACTATTATTGATATGAACGAAGGAAATCCAATCGATCATCGAAGTAGAAGCAGTTACTACTAAGAAATATAAAAGAAAAGGAAAAAAAATGAAGAAGTGTGTGGCCAGTGTGTGTGCAAAGGAGGAGGATCACGCTAACTGCAAGCAGCATCGGAAGTTCCCTAAAGTTTCATACTACCGTCACCATAATCACCAACCATCGAAAGCCTGTGATGATACTTTCCTGATGTCGGGTCGATTCCGAGCCAAACACAATACCTGACAACCACAGTGAGGAGTGATCGTGTCGTGGGAAGGGAAGCCATTTTCACCAAGCACCGACTCATATCTCAAGAGATTGTAAAGCTTCTAGCCTTGGTTTCGGGTTGATGCTAGTATGCTGAAGAGGAGATCAACTTGCAATTCTGGACTCGTGATTCTATAGGGAAAGGAGATAGAATTGTAAGTGGTTAAATTTTTAGTGGTGTAATCGTGTAGCATGTAGTGATGGAAGTTTTTACTATCAATAGAGATTACTTTTACATTTCAACTTTCGCCCATTTTCATGACCATATCAAAACAAAAATACCAAAAACAACTTATCTATGTTTATAGTTAGTATTTGAGTGTTGTATTGTTTGTTTTGTATCATGATTAATGTTATCATTGTCAGTATTGTGAATGTTTCATGTTTGTTTGATTTAGAAAATAGAAATAGTTTTACAGTTTACTGAAATTGAATCATTCCTGATACTTAAAGATTTTAATGGTTACTATTTGAAAGATCTGAATGTTAGTGTTGCTAAATGATAAATCTAATATTAACTAGCATTAAAGAGCTTAATTGATGTTATTTACAATCTGTGGAACTACCCAATGGTTGGCCGAATTCCTTTGTAAATAGCAGTATTAAACTGGATAGATAGCTTCATTGAGTTAATTCAATTCCACGAGGTTAGTTCGTTGAGTTAGCTATAACTCAACGGAGTGCTTACTAAATATATAAATTTCATTATTAAAAACAGAATAGTACACAATTCTTGCTCAATTCTCTATGGGATCGACCTGTACTTGCACATAAATACAATATACACTGTGCACTTGTAGTTAAAATACAAGTTGGAATTAATATCTAATTTGTGTGAAAGATTGTTTGTTTACTTCTAAAAAGGAATTACTGATAAGCATAAAGACAAATTAACTGAGTTACAAACAGAAGTTAACAAACCCAACCAAGTTTTCTAGCACCGTTGCTAGGAAATTGAGTAGCTAAGCAACTGTAAGTGCTGTTTTGTTTTAATAGCAAGAGGGGTATTGTGTGTTTTCTTCTATAATTGTGAATATGGCATATGCTTATGCTTAAAGATTTTTGAAACCTGTAGTTAGCATATGTGAATTCTGCAAATTGGAAGGTCACGACATCTCTGATTGTTTGAAATTGAGACGGTTGTAGATGGTTAGAGCACATGAGCAATAGGTGAATTATAATCAATATAATAGAGCTGAGTATGAGAATCCTATAGTTTACCCAACTGATGGTTAGCTTAGAATGTGTAATATGTTGAGAGACAATGAAGTTTGGGATATGTATGACAGACTAGAGCGTAGTTTAGAACAAAACATGGACAAACTAGAACAATATATGTGTCAGCAACAAAAAGTCAACCAATTAAACTATAAGGAAGCATATTCAGAACCTAAAATTGATATTATATACGAAACTGAAAAAACTATAATGAAAATCAATCAAAAATTGAATGTAATGAGATTAGATGATCTGGAAAGAAAACTAAAAGTATTGGACAAGTTTACAATGAAATTACAAGTTATGCAATAGGACAACACAAATGAAAACTTTAATGTTAAAGATTTGCATAATTTGCAAGACATACAAACAATAGAGAATACCAATGCAATAGAATTTAAAGAATGCAATTTAAAACTAAAAATAGTTGAAGATCATAATCACGAAAATGAAATACAAGAACATCAAGAAAGTAACGAAAATCTGGAAGATGTATGTATAACACTAATATCTGGAACTAATATACCATCAAGAATTCAAAAAGAAAGTAATATAAAGATGGATAAGAACATAAATCAAAATGATAATGAAAATATAATATCTGAAAATATAGAAATCAATGAAGAAAAGTTTGAATCAAAAAATGAGACTAAAAATGATCAAACAAATCAAATGAAAGAAAAAGAATCTTTATCACAATCATTAGCACCCTATCTTGAAAGATTACAACAAACATTTCTGGAAAAATAAGAAAAAATTAGAGAAATTTTTGAAAAAGTACAAGTTGACATTCCTTTGTTACACTTATTGCAGACAATGCCATCTTGTGCTAAATTTCTTAAGGATTGGTGTACTAAGAAAAGAGTGCGAAAAGTTTTAAGGAAAGTCTTTTTAGTTGAGCAAAGTAGTTCCCTATTTCTACCACAAATTCCTAAAAAGTTATCTGATCCTGGAATCCCTATTATATCATGCACCATAAGAAATACCATTCTAGAAAGTGAAAGGACCTCTAGATTTCGATAATGCAAAAATCAATGAGGTTTTAAATTGTATTTCTCAGGTTTAACAGTTAGCAAGAGAGCATAAGTTGATACAGACATTTCAAAGTGTACTGCAAGTGATAAAAAGGCTTTCGAAAGGTTACCATTCTTAACTATCCAAAAGAGAAATATTTTTGGTGAGTTAACAATCTAAGTATCCAAAAGGCAGTATAAAGCAGTAGCAATACAATCAGATAGCTAGAAGTTTTTCAGATAGTTGAAAAATGGATGTATGAAGAATCGGAAAGTTACTGGAGTTAACTATTTGAAATCTTGAAGAGTTTCGGTGAGTTACAGGAATAACCATCTGAAGCTTAATTCATTGAATTTTCCACGTGCATAAATCCAAACAGAAGCTTACAAGGAAAATCGGAAAGTTACTGAAGATAAATATCCAAAATCTTGAAGCGTTTCGGTGAGTTATAGGTATAACCATCCGAAACTTAAGTTAGCCTTTTATGCACGTGCTGAATTAAAGTAATCAAAAACTTAACGGAGGGTTACTGTAGCTAACTATCTAATAGTTAAATAATAGTTCGATAAGTTACAGCTGCAAGTATCCGATTGAATGACAACTCTCATTGTATGATTTGGAATCCTACATGGCAGAAAGACTTAAGTGATTTTTTGGTGAGTTACAAACATTCTTCAGAGAGTTACACAGCTAATTATCCGAAAGGTTAAGAAAATCGGAATGATATCTTGAAATATCTTTCTAAACGGTAACTTACCGTATTTGGGACTGAAGTTTAATCAAGTACAGTAGAATACATCCGTTGGAAGAAAAATATGATCGTTACACAGGTTTAGTATATATAAAAGATACAGACAACAAAATTAGCTTAGCTTTTGCTCATACACATACCTACACCAAGCTCAATAGAAGAAAAGCTTTAGAGATCAAATCATCTTCAATATTTACAGACTCAAGTTCAGAAGCTCATCAGCACTCAACTCTGATACTTACAGCCTAGTGTTTACTGAAGTACATGGATCAAAACTTCAGAGAAAGGATTGGTTGGAGCTTCGACCAGGAAGCTCAAGTGAATGGTTGGTTCTTGCTTAAACCCTAAAGCAAGTGATTGTAAGTTTGCGAAAGTTTAGTGAAGCCCAAGTATCCCTTGGGGGTGGACTAGCTGTTAGTGGTGAACCACCTAAAATCTCTATGTGTATTCTTTTATTGTGTGCTTGCTATTTCTTTATACTAATCTGCCATTAAAAGGTTAAGAAACAAATTATTACCATTCACCCCCCTCTAATAAGCCATAAGGTCCTAACAATTGGTATCAGAGCAATGTTGATCTCGTTAATAGATTTAACCATTTGAGATCATGGCTTTCCATACTACAGAGGGTCAGAATATCCATCGACCTCCCCTCTTTGATGGTAGCAATTATAGCTACTAGAAAAATAGGATGGAGTGCTTTCTTAGGAGTATAGATGTGAAACTTTGGAGAATGGTTGTACATGGTACACCAACTCCAATCAGTCATAAAGTGACTAGATTGAGGAGGATGAAAGAATCATCCAGATGGATGCTCGTGGGCTTAATTCCATTTACTATGCACTAACTGGTGAATAGTATAATAAAATATCAGCTTGTAAATTCTCTCATGAAGCTTGAAAGATCCTTCAAATTACATATGAAGGAACCAGCCAAGTTAAAGATACTAAAATCAGCATTTTGTTAAGAAAATATGAATTATTCAAAATGCTTGAAAAAGAGAGTATTATTGAAATGTTTTCTAGATTCACAGAAATTGTGAATGAACTAAGAGGCCTTAGAAGGAGTTTTTCTAATCGTGAACAGGTACAAAAGATCCTAAAGAGCTTGGCAATCGAATGGAAGCAGAAGTCTACTTCCATACAAGATTCAAAAGTTCTAAACAACTATTCAATTGAAGACCTGTTGGGAAATCTTCTAGCCCATGAAGTCCAAATGAAGGAATGGAAAGAAGAATGAGTCACTGAAAGAAAGGTTGAGAAAAAGAAAGAACTAGCCTTTCCCTCAACAAAAAACCAACCAATCTCGGATGAGGATGAAGTGTTACTGCTGGTCAGGAATTTCAGAAAGATGATGAGACAAGGAGGCAAAGCCAACTCCTCAAAATCAAAAGTCCCTACATGCTACAAGTGCAAGAAACTGGGACACATTCAACTTTACTATCATTTTCAACAAGAGGAGGACAAATAAAAATGGAAGAGGAAGAATAAGAAGAAAATGGCTTTAAAAGCCACATAGGATGACAACAGTTCATCCAGCAGCTCATCAGACTTAGATGAGGAGGCATCTGCAAACGTGTGCTTTGCTGCACAAGAGGTATGTTCTACATCTCCTTATTGCTCAGAAAAAGAAAATGATGATGTAGATATAGATAGTCTTCTCTATATAGTAGATAACTTATATGTAAAATGTAAGAAGTACAAGAAAGAATTAAAGAGTTTAAATTCCTATCTAGAAGATGTTTTTGCTGAACTAGAAAAAGCCCTAGTTGATAATAGGGAATTAAAAACTAAAATGGATAGCTATAGTTGTAAAAATTTTGATCTGAAAGAAGAAAATAAGAATCTGTTATCTGAAGTTACTGATATAAAGAAAATTGTATGTAAATTTACTAAAGGTGAAAATAGTTTAAACAAAATCATAAGATCCCAAAGAATAGGAAGAAGTAAATTTGGCCTAGGGTATGTGTTAGGGCAAGTATTACAGGTGTAGAGTATGCCACAAGTAGTCCAGGTTCAATCAGAAGCTTGTTAAAAGTAAGTATCCGGTAGTTATATATTTTTAGTAGGTTACAGACCTAAGTATCAAGAAATAAAAGTTAAGTTGGAGGCTTTGAGTTAACTATCCGAAAGTCAGAAGATTTCGAAGAGTTAAGTTGTAACTATCTGAAATGACTTAAATGACACTTAAGTGGATCTTCGGATAGTTAAGAAGCCAAGTATCCGGAAAGTAGTGACTTAAGTGGATCTTCGGATAGTTAGGCAGTAACTATCCGAAGTTCATGAGCTTTTCGGAGGGTTATCGACAGAACCTTCCGAAATGCTTGAAAAGATACTTAACTGAGTTTTCGGATAGTTAAGGTATAACTCTCTGAAAGACATGTAGTTTTCGGTGAGTTATTAGCATAACCTTCCGAAAGGATAGAGAGAGAAAAGTAAGTGACTTTTCAAACAGTTAAGTCAGTAACTATTCGAAACACCAAATCTCTTAGACAGTTAACTTGGTACTGTACCGCCCGTTTAGAAAGAATATTCTCTTCGGATAGTTAAGTCTGTAACTGTCCGAAATGTTGTAGATTTTAGAGAGTTAAGAAGATAAGGCTTCGAAATTAATAGCCTCTTCTCTAAAGCATTGTTTCTCTACTATAATGGCTTGTATGTAATTAAAGGTTTATAAACCCTAAGTTGGGTAGTATATAAACCTTTATGACGTTGTAAAACATTGCGGTTGATTGTGACGAAGCTCATAAGAAACCCTCAACTCTCCGTGGACCTAGGCTGTTGCTGAACCATGTAAATCTTATTTCTTCTCTATATTATTTCTTCTCTTACTCTTCACTCCTAGCATCGGTGAGTTTAAAGCTGAGTGTTTCAATATCGTGTCATAGAAGGTTAATTGAACGATCCATTAAGAAATCAACAACTAGTATCAAAGCAAAGGTTCTTTAGTTTAATAGAATGGCAGACGATAGAAAGCTTAAGATCGAGAAGTTTGATGGAAAATATTTCAGATATTGGAGGTCTCAGATCGAAGATTGTTTGTATCAGAAGGATCTTCATCAATCGTTGTTTAGAAGAAAACCAAAGAAGATGGATCAAGAAGAGTGGGAGTTATTGGATAGAAAAGCTTTAGGTCTTGTCAGGTTGTCACTGGCAAGAAGTGTTCATTCAAATGTCGCCAAGGAGAAAACAACAACTGACTTGATGAAAGCTTTATCTAATATGTATGAGAAGCCTTCAACCGCCAACAAGGTATTTCTCATGCGTAGATTATTTAATCTGAAAATGCATGAATGTGGAAATGTAACTAACCATGTTAATGAGCTAAATACTATTCTGAATCAACTACACTCAGTAGATATAGTATTTGATGATGAAGTCAGGGCCTTGATTTTATTATCCTCATTACTAAATAGTTGATCTCACATCGTGACTGGTGTAAGTAGTTCACTAGGTCATGAGAAGCTCAAGATGAGTGACATCCGGGATTTAATTTTGAGTGAAGACATTTGTAGGAAAAGTGAATTGTCAGCTTCAACTTCTTCCCTTAGTATTGAAACTAGAGGGAGAAGTAAATCAAAATAATTTAAATCCAAAGGAAGGTCAAAGTCTAGAGGTACCAGTAAAATGAGAGCAGATATCAAATGCTGGAACTGTAATCAATGGGGGGCACTTCAAGTCATAGTGTAAGGCTCCCAAGAAAGACAGCAGAGGGAAGGAATCAGAAGGAGCAGATGCAAATGTTGTCTCCTACGATTCAGATGATGTCCTAGTATGCTGTGTTGACAGTTCAATTGACTCATGGGTACTGGACTCAGGAGCTTCTTTCCACACTACCTATAGGAAAGATTTGTTGCACAGTTATCGTGCAACTCCTGTGCAAAGGGTGTACCTAGCTAACAACACAAGTTTGGATGTGTTGGGAATTGGAGAGGTACACATTAAAACAAAGCAAGAGATATGGAAATTGCAAGAAGTTAGATATGTTCCAGATCTTGCAAAGCAATTAATTTCCATAAGTTCCCTAGACAATGATGATTATCAGATTGCCTTTGGTACAGGAAAATGGAAGGTAACCAAAGGTGCAAGGATTATTGCCTCAGGACAGAGGACATACACCTTATATTTAACATCAGATTAAGATGACTCCATTGCAGTAGTCAGTGATACTGAAGACACTGACTTATGACATAAAAGATTGGAACACCTCAATGAGAATGGACTGAAAGTTTTAGTGGCAGAAGGGAAAATCCCTAAGCTGAAGAATGTCAATTTAGGGATATGTGAGGATTGCATTGAGGGAAAGCAGAAGAAAGTCAGCTTCGCTAGGAATCCTCATGATCCTAAGTCACAGAAATTGGAGCTAGTTCACACAAATGTGTGGGGGCTTGCCCCTATCAGTTCTTTAGGAGGTGCTCTCTATTATGTCACCTTCATTGATGACAGTACAAGGAAGGTATGAGTTTATTTTCTGAAATAGAAGTCTGAAGTTTTCCAAGTCTTCAAGAAATGGAAGGCAGAAGTGGAAAATCAGAGTGGAAGAAAAATCAAATCCATCAGGTCAGATAATGGAGGAGAATATGATAGCCATGAATTTAAAGTTTACTGTGAGGAGCAAGGAATTAGAAGGTAGAGGACTGTAGCTGGAACTCCAAAACAAAATGGAGTTGCTGAAAGGATAAACAGGACCCTAAATGAACAGGCAAGATGCATGAGACTGCATGTAGGTTTTCCCAAAACATTCTCGACAAAAGCTATTAATACAACTGCCTATCTAATAAATAGAGGATCATCCGTCCTAATGGGGCTTAAGAACCCTGAAGAGTTGTGGACAGGGAAAAAGGTCAACTATGCTCACTTGAAAGTCTTTAGATCCAAGTCATTTGTCCACTTGAATAGTGACAAAAGAGACAAGTTGGATTAAAAATCACAGATATGTTATTTCATTGGCTACGGTAAGGATTATTTTGGTTACAGATTTTGGGTAAAAGAAACCAAGAAAATAATCCACGCAAAAGATGTCATATTCATTGAATCCAAGATGTTTAAGCATAGAGAAAGTGTAGAAGAACAACAGTCAAAGCTTCAGTCTAGAAGTACTGTTGAGATCAATCTAGATAATGATGCTGAACAACCTTAGAAGGAACCTATAGAAGAAATTCAGCTTCTAGAGGCTGAACATCAAGAACATCTAGATGATCAAGAAGATGAAGTTGTCACTAGACAACTTAGAAGGTCTGGAAGGGTCTTCAGACAACCAGAAAGGTATGTACCATCATTCAATTATCTGTTATTGACGGATGATGGTGAACCTGAAACATATCAGGAAGCAATCTGTGCAAGTGATGCACATAAATGGGAGTTAGCAATGAAAGAAGAAATGAGATCTCTAGAAAAGAATAGTACTTGGGAGCTAACTTCCTTGCCAGAAGGAAAGAAAATCCTAGGAAACAAGTGGATGTTTAGGATAAAAGAACAACCAGATGACAGCAAGAAATATAAAGCCAGACTTGTCATCAAGGGTTTTCAGCAAATTCAAGATATAGACTATATAGAAGTATTCTCTCCTATTGTGAAGATGAATACTATTAGAATAGTCTTAAGCATTGTTGCTGCAAGAAATTTGCTCTTAGAGCAAATGGATGTAAAGACATCATTCCTACATGGTGATTTGCAGGAAGAACTTTACATGATGCAACCAGAAGGATTTGCAGTTACTGGCAAGAAAAGAAAGACAGTTTGTAGATTGCTGAAAAGTCTGTATAGTTTGAAGTAAGTACCATGACAATGGTACAAGAGATTTGATACCTTTATCTATACCCTAGGCTTCAAAAGATGTGATATAGACTATTGCTGCTACATAAAACTGTTAGATGATTGTTTCATTATTCTACTGATTTATGTAGATGATATGTTAATTGCTTGTTCTAGTATGGAATAGATTAAGCAATTGAAGAGACAACTGTCAAAAGAATTTGACATGAAGAATATGGGAGAAGCCAAGAAAATCTTGGGTATGAGAATTATCCGAGATAGAGTGGTAGGCACTTTGAGATTAAATCAGAAGAAGTATCTAGAAAAGGTACTAAGGAGATTTAATGTCTCAAATGAGAGGAAGATTGAACTACCTCTCGGACCCCACTTCAAGTTGTCTAAAGATTAGTCAGCTAAGACTAAAGAAAAAAGGACAAGAATATCTAAAATACCATATGCTTCAGTAGTGGGAAATTTAATGTATGCCATGATATGTACAAGACCTGATATATCTCATGCAGTGGGAGTGGTTAGTAGATATATGGCAGAACCAGGAGCTGAGCATTGGTCTGCAGTACTATGGATACTCAGATATCTTAAATATTCCCTAGATGTAGATCTAAATTTCAAGAAAGGACCAGTTGAATTGATTGGCTATTGTGATGTTGATTTAGGAAGAGAGTTGGACAAAAGCAGGAGTACTTCAAGTTATGTTTTCTATATAGGAAGTACTGCAATTAGCTGGAGATCCAAGTTGCAAAGTATTGTTGCACTCTCGACTATAGAAGTTGAATATGTTGTAGTAGCAGAGGCAACTAAAGAAAGAATCTGGTTAGAGAATGTACTAGCTGAATTAGAGCACAAATAGAATAGAAGCATTCTATTTTGTGACAAGTAAAGTGTAATTTATTTAACTAAGAATCTGAAGTTCCATTCAAGGTCCAAGCATATGAGAATGAGGTTTCATTTCATAAGGGAAGAGATAGAGCAGAACAGGTTAGATCTTCAGAAGATTGCTAGATCTGAAAATGCAGCAGATATGCTAACCAAAGTTCTAAATCTATAGAAATTAAGGCTCTGTATGGCCTTAATTGGTCTCCTGAAAAACTGAAAAGTAGAAGGAGATGAAGAGTTGATGATTATTTGAGCAGTAGTTGCAATAATCTGTAAACAGATTTTGTAGAGATTGATTTTTCTTTTGATCATTGTGACAAACTCTAAGTGAGAGATTGTTAGGGCAAGTATTACAGGTGTGGAGTATGCCACAAGTAGTCCAAGTTCAATCAAAAGCTTGATAACAGTAAGTATCCGACAGTTATATATTTTCGGTAGGTTACAGACCTAAGTATTCGAAAATAAAAGTTAAGTCGGAGGCTTTGAGTTAACTATCCGAAAGTCAGAAGATTTCGGAGAGTTAAGTTGTAACTATCCAAAATGACTTAAAGGACACTTAAGTGGATCTTCGGATAGTTAAGAAGCCAAGTATCTGGAAAGCAGTGACTTAAGTGGATCTTCGGATAGTTAGGCAATAACTATCCAAAGTTCATGAGTTTTTTGGAGGGTTATCGGCAGAACCTTCCGAAATGCCTAAAAAGACACTTAAGTGAGTTTTCGGATAGTTAAGATATAACTATTCGAAAGACATGCAATTTTCAATGAGTTATCAGCATAACCTTCCGAAAGGACAGAGAGAGAAAAGTAAATGACTTTTCAGACAGTTAAGTTAGTAACTATCTGAAATACCGAATCTCTCGAACAATTAACCTAGTACTGTACCGCTCGTTCAGAAAGAATATTCTCTTCGGATAATTAAGTTTGTAACTATCCAAAATGTTGCAGATTTCAAAGAGTTAAGAAGATAAGGCTCCGAAATTAATAGCCTCTTCTCTGAAGCATTGTTTCTCTATTGTAATGGCTTGTATGTAATTAAAGGTTTATAAACCCTAAGTTGGGTAGTATATAAACCTTTATGATGTTGTAAAACATTGCGGTTGATTGTGTCGAAGCTCATAAGGAACCCTCAACTCTTCGTGAACGTAGGTTGTTGCTGAACCACGTAAATCTTGTTTCTTCTATATATTATTTCTTCTCTTACTCTTCACTCCTAGCATTGGTGAGTTTAAAGCTGAGTGTTTTAGTATCGTGTCATAGAAGGTTAACTAAACGATCCGTTAAGAAATCAATAGTATGTTGTACCACAGGAAACTCCCTACTGTGGTGGAAAAATTAGATCTTACAAAGATGGCACAACTGTGTTTGTCATTAAGAAGAGATCTACTTCTATATGGCTACCAAAAGGCAACATGTTCAATATACAAATGACTAACACTGATGGACCCAAGAAGATATGGGTACCAAAAGTCTTAATTTCAACATGATTTGCAGGACTACATGGACAAGAAAGCTCAAACATCCAAGTGGATCATTGATAGTGGATGCTCAAAGCATATGATAGGTAAGAAAAGACTTCTGGAATTTGTTAAATCAATAAATTCAGGATCTGTTAAGTTTGGTAACAATGAAAAATGTAGAATTACTGCCATAGGAAATGTTGCATCTAAAAATGGAAAAATAGAAAATGTCTTACATGTAAATGGTTTAAAATAGAATCTGCTAAGTGTAGGTTAATTATGTTACAAAGGTTATAGTATACTCTTTACTGTAGAAAACTGTTTTATATTACAACAGGATACACATGAAATCAAATTTACTGGATATAGAAATAATTCAATTTATGCTTTGGAATTTCCATGTGATAATATATCTAGTGATGCATGTTTAGTTGCTTCTAATGAAGATGAATGGTTATGGCATAAAAGATTAAATCATGCAAACATGAGACTTATAAGAAAATTGACCAAACATGATCTTGTTAGAGGTGTGCTTAACCTCAAATTCAAGAGAGATAAATTATGTAGTGACTGTATAATTGGAAAACAAAAGAAATCAACACACAAGAGTATTAAAGACATTGCCACACGTCAACCATTAGATCTATTACATATGGACCTGTTTGGTCCTACACAGACAGCTAGTTTAGGAGGAAGAAAATATACCTTAGTGGTAGTTGATGATTATACAAGATTCACTTGGGTTATTTTCTTAACACATAAGAATGAAGCTTGCAATGAATTCAAACATCTCTGTATTAGAATTCAAAATGAAAAAGAATCAACTGTGAAGAAGATCAGAAGTGATTATGGAGGTGAATTTGAAAATTTTGAATTTGAAGAATTATGCAATTCTTTTGGCATACTACATGAATTCTCATGTCCAAGAACTCCTGCTCAGAATGGAGTTGTAGAAAGGAAAAATAGATCAGTACAAGAAATGGCAAGGACAATTCTTAATGCATCTGATCTACCAAAGTCTTTATGAGCCGAAGTTGTAAATACTACATGTTACTCTATAAACAGAACTCATCTTAGACCTATCCTACATAAGACACCTTTTGAACTATGGTATGGTAAAATACCAAATGTTGGATATTTCAAAGTCTTTGGATCAAGATGTTTTGTGCTTAATACTAAGGATCAAAAGGACAAATTTGATGTCAAGTCTGATCCTACTCTACTTGTTGGATACTCTTTGAGAAGCAAGGCTTACAGAGTCTATTTTGAACATGAAAGAAGAGTAGAAAAGTCAATGAATGTATTCTTTGATGAAGACATGGTAGGAAAATTGAAGAGGCTAAAAATAGATAGTGAAAGTGAAAGTGAATTAATAAATCAGAAAATTCCTTAGAAAAAGGATAGTTCAACACTGCCTACACCTACTGTGACAGAAAAAGCATGGAAGACAAAGTTTGGACATCCCATTGGACAAATTATTGGGAATATAAATCAAGATGTTCAAACAAGAAGAAAAATTCAAAATATTTGTAATTATTGTGCTTTTGTGTCTAAACTTGAACCTTCAACAATTGAAGATGACTGCAATGATGAATACTGGATCATGGTCATGCAAGAGGAACTAAATCAGTTCAAGAAAAATGAAGTCTGCAATTTAATTGAAAGGCCCATCGAAAAATCAATTATTGGAACTAGATGGGTGTTTAAGAACAAACTTGATAATAATGGTAGTATTATCAGAAATAAAGCTAGACTTGTTGCTTAGGGATATAACCAACAGGAAGGAATCAACTATGAAGAAACTTTTGCACCTGTTGCAAGACTTGAAGCAATTAAAATGTTTCTTGCCTTTGCAAGTAGTATGAAAATCAAGCTTTATCAAATGGATGTTAAAAGTGCATTTCTTAATGGCATTTTGAAAGAAGTATATGTAGAACAACCACCAGGTTTTGAAGATGAAGAAAGACCAAACCATGTATACAAACTGAATAAAGCTCTCTATGGTTTGAAGCAAGCACCACGTGCATGGTATGATAAACTGAAGAGTTTCCTTCTTGAGAATCAGTTTAACATAGGAACTGCAGACAACACTTTATTTATCAAATCAGAAAGTTCTCATATGTTGATTATTCAGATCTACGTGGATGATATCATTTTTGGTGCCACACATGATAAACTATGTCATGATTTTCAAATCTTAATGAAGAATGAATTTGAGATGAGTCTTATGGGAGATTAAAATTCTTTCTAGGATTACAAAATTCATCAACTTTAGCATGGCATTTTCCTAACTCAAGAAAAATTTTGCGAAGAGATTCTCTTAAAATTTGGTATGGATAAATCCAAAGCAGCAGGTACTCCCATGAACTCAAATGAAAAACTCGATAAGGACATTTCTGGCATTTCAGTATGTAGGATCGTATGGCTACACAAGAGGGGGGTGAATAGTGTATTTTTAATATTTTCTGAAATACAATTTTTACTTCTATGATTGTACTAAGAATATGAATCAGTTTCAATAAGCTTATACTTTTGATTAACAGTTTAAGATGAGTTACATATAACTTATTCTACAAGTTTAATCAATTAAATCAAATTTATGCATGATCATATGCATTTTCCTTGATTCAAAGAAAACATTTAATCAAAATTTCAGAATGTCAGAAGTATTTAATGTTTTTCATTTACACTTCCACTTAAAATCGTAAAAACCATTAAAATTGATAAACTACTTAAAATCAATAAGATTCTACTATGATTTTACAACAAATACATAGTATCTTAAGCAATAGTTTAGATATTACTTTACATATTTATAATAAGTATATAATATCTATGAGGTGAACAACATCATCAATAATATTTATCTTTTTATGTGGAGTTTAAGCATTTTACACATCACATAGCCCACAAATACCTAAATTTAATCTAATGTTGCAGAATGTATTTTCGTTTAGAGGTTTTGTAAATATATTAGCTAATTGATTTTTACTAGACATAAATTCTAATTTAATTTTTCCTTTAATTATGTTATCTCTTAGAAAATGATGTCTAACCTCTATATGCTTTGCTCTTGAATGTAATACAGGATTTTTGGAAAGATTTATTGTAGAACTATTGTCACAATAAATTTCAATTGTATCATAAGATAATCCAAAATCTTCTAAAGTTTGCCTTATCCACAGAATCTGAGTGCAACATAGTGTAGCAGCAACATATTTAGCTTCTGTAGTAGAAAGTGCTACACAGTTCTGCTTTTTACTAAACCATGACACCAAATTATTTCCCAATAATTGACATGTGCCACTAGTACTCTTTCTATCAGATTTAGATCCTGCATAATCAGCATCAGTATATCCTATAAGATCTATTGAACTATCCTTAGAATAATATAGTCCGAAATTTTTAGTTCCTTGTATATATCTAAATATTCTTTTAACTGCAATTAAGTGTGATTCTTTAGGATTAGATTGAAATCTAGCACAAACACACACAGCAAACATAATATCAGGTCTACTAGCAGTCAAATAAAGTAAAGAACCAATCATACTTCTGTATTTTCTTTGATCTATGGATTTTCCTATGTCATGAATATCTAACTTTAAAGTAGTACTCATAGGAGTTCCTCGAATCCTTGTATCATTAAAATTAAATTTCTTAAGCATTTCATCTGCATATTTTTCTTGATTTAAAAATATACCTTTCTCCATTTGCTTAATTTGAAGTCCTAAAAAATATGAAAGTTCTCCTATCATACTCATTTCAAACTGATTAGTCATCTCTTCAAAGAATATTTCTATCAACTTATCAGAGGTTGCTCCAAAGATTATATCATCTACGTATATTTGAACAACAATCTGATCTTTACCATCTCTCTTAATAAATAGAGTATGATCCACTTTTCCCATAATATAGCCTTTTTCTATTAAAAAAGTAGACAATCTTTCATACCATGATCTAGGTGCTTGCTTCAAACCATATAAGGCTTTCTTCAATTTATACACAAAGTCAGGATTTTTAATATCTTCAAATCCAGGTGGTTGTTTTACATAGACTTCTTCATTAATTAAACCATTTAGAAATGCACTATTTACATCCATTTGATATAATTTAAAATCCATATAACAAGCATAGGCCAATAATATTCTAATACTTTCTAACCTAGCCACAGGAGCAAATGTTTCATCATAATCTAGTCCTTCTTCCTATGTATACCCTTGTGCAACTAATCTAGCTTTGTTCCTTATAACTTGACCAGTTTCGTTAGTTTTGTTTCTAAAGATCCACTTTGTACCTATTATGGACTGATTTTCTAGTGGAGAGAGTAATTCCCATACATCATTTCTAATGAATTGATTTAGTTCTTCTTGCATTGCCACTATCCAATTTTCATCAAATAATGCTTCTTGTATATTCCTTGGTTCCACCATAGAAACAAATATACACATACTATTTAAATTTACTGAAGCTCTAGTTTTAACTCCCTCATTAATATTACCAATGACTTGAGTGATGGGATGTGATGAAGAATAACGCCAATTTCTTTGATTTTCCCCAATATTCTCATCAACATCTGAAGGTACATCACTTTCATCATTAGTTTGATCATTTAAGGTCATATTTTTGATTTTCTCAAATAAATCATCAATCTCTCTATTGATCGCTAACTCATTTGGAAAATTGATCATATCATCATTATCAACTTTAGATTGAGATTCTCTAAGAGAATTTTCAATGAAGCTTACATGGAGGGTTTCTTCAATAGTCCTAGAAGTCTTGTTATATACTCTATAGGCTTTACTTCTAGTAGAGTAACCTACAAAAATTCCTTCATCCGATTTGGCTTGAAATTTATACCTTTTATCCTTAGTATTTAAAATAAAATACTTGCAGCCAAATGGTTTCATATAGGAAATTTTTGGAACCCTATTAAACATAATTTCAAAAGGAGTTTTATTAACATGAGGTCTTAAATGACTTCTATTAATAACATAACAAGCTGTATTTACTGCTTCAGCCCAAAGATATTGAGGTAACTTATGTTCATTCAACATAGTTTTGGCCATTTCTTGAAGTAATCTATTCTTTCTCTCAACAACACCATTTTGACACGGTGCTCTTGGAAAAGAAAACCTGTGATCAATGCCATGCTCATTACAATAGTTATCCATTTGATCATTATCAAATTCAGTTCCATGTTCACTCCTAAGTTTTTGAATAGGGACACTCTGCTCATTTTGAACAAAATTGCAAAACATTTTAAATTTTTCAAAAAATTCTGTCTTAGATGCTAGAAAATATACCCAAGTGTATCTAGAGAAGTCATCTACTAAAACAAATACATATCGTTTACCACCAAGACTCATGATTCTTGTTGGTCCAAATAGATCCATATGTATAAGTTCTAAGACTCTCTTGCTTGAAATATCAGTTTTGGATTTAAAAGAGTTTTTGTGAAGTTTACCTAATTCACATGCATCACACATAAAGTCCTTTGAGTATTTAATCTTTGGTAAACCTCTCACTAAATGTTTTCTAGATAGTTTATGTAACAGTTTCATATTTATATGCCCAATCCTTCTATACCATAGATATGCATCACTAGTTTTAACTAGCAAACATGAATTTAAATCAATTGCACCAGAAGGTAAAGATAAAATACATACAAAACCTTTTCTTTTAGCAATAAACTTAATTTCATCTATATGTTTATCAATTATTTTGCATACATTATCTTCAAACACTACATAATATCCATTTTCAGTTAGTTTTATGACACTCATCAAATTAAATCCTAGGTTTTCTACATATAATACATTCGAAATAACACAAGTAGGAGTTATTTGAACATTGCCCATACCTATGATTTTATCTTTGCTTTTGTTTCCAAATGTTACACTTCCTTTCATGGTATTTGTAAAATTTTGTAATAGACTTTTCTATTCGGTCATGTGACTTGACGCTCCACTATCCAAGATTCATTTTGATGTTGTTTCCTCCTACAACACAAATTAAGAAAAACTTTTTCTTGGTACCCAATGTTGTTGAGGACCAAGTTCATTAAACACATAATTCTTCTTTTTGTTTAAAAATAGTTTAACATTATCATTTATTTTCTTATTAGTTGTAAGTACTATTGATTTATCATTACCTTCATACTCACATATAGCATTATTGCTTTTACAATCATTCTTTTTGTTTTCAGATGTAGTATATTCAAGACCAAACTGATTTTTATCAGATGTTAATTTATTTCGGTCATGCTCATACATTTCAGTAAGTTCATACCAAGATTTTGTACTTATATTAACATTTTCCGTACATAGAAAATCTTTTTCTACTCAAGAATTTTTAGTTTTATCACATGTAGAATGAGTAATTGGTCTAATACCAGTGTATTGAATTACATGCTCAGGTTTCTGAATTTTCAGTTTACTACAATTGTCTGAAATTTTAGAAACATTAGAAACTGAATTTCCAGAACAAGAAACAAGATTTTTAGAAACATTTATAGTCATGTTAGAAGTACAATTTGACATATCACATTGATTTATATTATTACTACATGATTCATATCTTGAAGTACCTACTTCTACATATTACCTTGTTTCATAATAAAAGGAATTTTAGTCTTAGATTTACTTGAACTGCAACTAATAAATCTTTTATTAGCATGAGATTCAGGATATTCAGGATAATCAAATCCTAAGCCAAATTTATAAGACACCGCAGGGGTACTAGTTAGTTTGTCTAACTTAGTTTGAGTTAAATTTCATTTCTCAATGGTAGAATTTAAATCTTGCTCTCTCAGTTTTAATTTATCTATCTCTAATTCAAGTTCATTTATATTGTTTCTCAACATTTCATTTTCAGATTCTATCTTTAATTTTTCAGCATTTATATTCTGTATTTGTTCATGCAAGATACATTCATTAAATCTAAATTTTTGCAAATCTCTAGCATGATTTTCATTATCACATTTAAACTTTTCTAAAGTAGTAGACAGGAAACAATTTTCTTCTTCCATAATGGATGAAGATTTTCTAATTTTCTTATTTTCCAGTTTACATACTTTAAGTTTTTGTAATAATGCATGATAAGCACATAATAGTTCATCAAAGTTGAAATCTGAATGACTTTCAGGATCAGATATTACCTCAGACTCATCTGCCATGAAGCACACATGAGCAACGTCTTCTAACTCTTGTTCTCCTTCTGAATGTGAAGATTTTGATGCTGATTCCTTAAATTCAGACTCTTCAGACGTGTCATCCCAAGTGACCTTCAAAGCCTTTTTCTTGTAAAACTTTTTCTGAGTTTTCTAAGCCGTCATCTTTCGATTTGTCCTACTATGCTTTTCATTTTTCCTCATAGGACAATCTGGAGAAAGATGTCTAGGTTTCTTACAGTTGTAACATACATACTTTCTGGATAAAGAATTCTTGTCATTTAGTGATTTTGACGTTGAGGGTTTATCATTTTTGTTCCTTTGTTGTTTCCTAGCTTTCCATGCTTTCTTGAATTTCCTAGTCAGCAAAATCAAATCCTCGTCAAAATCAGTAGATATATCAGAATCTGAATTAATTTCGAATGCTATTTCTTTCTTCATTTTTAGTTTGTTGTGACTTAGTGATTCATTTAATTGAACTTCATAAGCTGTTAAATTTCCTATAAGTTCATTCATAGTATAAACATTTAAATCTCGTGATTCCTCAATTGATATTACTTTCTGAGACCATTTAGAACTTAGGGATCTGATAATTTTCCTCACCAAATCCTTCTGTTCAAAATTCTTTCCTAAACATTTTAAAGAGTTTATGATATCAAGAAATCTGGAAAACATCTCAGAAACATTTTCGTCTTCATGCATCTTATAGAGTTCATACTTATGAATCAACATGTTTATTTTAGTCTCTTTAACTTGAGAAGTACCTTCATGTGAAACTTCTAATGCATGCCACATCTCATAAGCAGATTTATATGCCGACACTTTACTGAACTGTTCATAACTCAATGCACAAAATAAAATATTTAAGCCCTTAGCATTCAGAGTTTCATTTTCTTTTTTAGTAATTGTCCAAGTATTATAAGGAGTAGTTAACAGAGTATATGGTTTAGAAATCATGAACCACAACTTATGATCTATACTTTGAAGAAAAATAGTCATCTTATATTTCCTATATTCAAAATGTATTCCATCAAATAAAGGAGGACGATTAAGATTTTGGCCTTCATATAAAGAAAAATTACCATTTCCAATAGCCATATTACCTTAGATTTTTCAACCTATTTGATTTTAAACAGTCTAAAACTTTAAAACAACTTGAGCCTTAAATCAAGAAAGTTAAACATATGCTCAGATATTAATTTCTGTTTAAAAACAAGGAAGGTAGAATAAGCAATGATATTAAATAAGTTGGTATCGATTTTATATCAAAGATTATTGACAAAGCTCTGATACCACTTGTAGGATCGTATGGCTACACAAGAGGGGGGTGAATTGTGTATTTTTAATATTTTCTGAAATATAATTGAAACTTTAAAACTCAAAAACAAGTCGAGACATTGTTTTCATAAAATAATTTTTATTCAAGGTTTCAATTACAATATACAATTCAATTCTCCTCAGAAATTGTAGATGCAATTATAACTCGATACCATGTATCATCTAAACAATTTCATAACTACAAATAGAGAAAACTAATTTGCGTAATTTAAAACATTTCTCCCTATTTGAGATCTTTCTTCTTCTTCTTTTTCTTCTTCAGCAATTCTTTAGTGACGAATATCTTGTTTTTCTCTACTTCACCGAATTTGCTTTCTTCTGATACTTCAAATCTTCAACGACATAAATCTAACCTTTTCTGCTTCACTGAATTTTCTTCCACTTGAGAGATTTTCCTCGAAGAGGTGTTTTTGATCCCTGAAAAAGATTTTTCTTTTGGTGTGCAAGGATGGTTTGATCCTTGAAAAGATTTTTTGTTTTATGTGCAAGGATGGTTTGATCAATGAGAATTCTATGCCTTTTATATTGTATCTTCATTTCATGCATATCTTTCACGTTTAACCACTACCAATTTTCCACTTCTCCACGTTTTTTCTTTTTCCTTCATCGAAACACACACGTTCTAACCCACGTTTATATTTCAAATTTTCTTTAATCATCAGTCTTGGATCTCTAAAAAATATCTTGCAAAATAAACTTTCTCATCCAAAAATTTTTCATCAGTGTAATAAGTTGTTACTTTAATGTTAACTAAACGAGTAACACAAGTATATATATATATAACTTAACGTTTCTAACTTAACGAGTTCCTCATGTGCCATTTCTCGTGACAAGTACTGTAGCTAACTCAACGAATTTAGTCTGTGGTGTTATGCTAGCTCAACGAATCAACTTAACCTTTTTTTCGGAAAGTTAAACGATAACTCATTGAAAATAGTTTAAGTTTCGGATAGTTACGGTTGTAAGTCTCCGAAAAACTCTTTATATTATAAAACTAGTGAGACACGTGTCAAAACTTGAAAACATGACTTAAGTTACCTTTCGGATAGTTACGACTGTAAGTCTCCGAAAAAACTTTAACTCACCGATTCAGTAATAAACAAATGTTTTTATAATAAGAACTTTACCACGTGCAAAAATAACAACTTAAGTTTATAACGCTAACCTAACACGTTGCCTTAGTGTTCAATATAGCAACTCAACGTGTTTAGTTATGTTAACTTAACGAGTTAAACATGTGCACCTCACGTGATACAATACAACATTCGTAACTTATAATTTCACCACGTGTATAACACTAACTTAACAGGTTTGTCTCTTCTTTTACTCACTAACTTAACGAGTTATCACGTGACCTATTTTAACCTTTAAGCCTCTAACTTAATGAGTTCTCACGTAACCTCTATACAAACAAAACTCTAACTTAACAAGTTGTCTAAACGTGCACTATTCATGATACAGAAGATATAACTTTAAAACATATCATGCTTTTCAATAAAAGCACACGTTAACTTAACCTTTAGCTAAATGAGAAATTAATGCAACAAAATGACTAGTTATTAACTTCAGATCCAATACAGACAAGTATTTATATCAGTAAGCTTTTTCTGTATTAATTGATGATTTTAATTTCTTTTCATAAGCAATAGTAATTGTGCAAATATGATTATTTTCATTCAGCACACATCATCAAAATAAAAATACTCAACACAGTAGATCAAAAGAAATACAGAGGCATGATTGGATCACTTCTGTATCTAGCAGCTAGTAGACCAGATATAATGTTTAGTGTTTGTGCTTGTGCAAGATATCAAGCCTCTTCAAAAGCATCACACTTAAAAGCAGTTAAACGTATATTTAAATATCTACATGGTACCAAAGATTTTGGCTTATTTTATCCTTCACAGAATCATTTGATATTAGCAGGATATAGTGATGCAGATTATGCAAGATGCAAATCAGATCGAAAAAGCACGAATGGGACATGTCAGTTGCTTGGTCATTCACTTGTTTTTTGGTTCAGTATGAAACAAAACTCTATAGCTCTATCCACCACTGAAGCTGAATATATGGTAGCAGGCCTATGTTGTGCATAGATTTTATGGATGCAACAAACTCTAGCAGATTATAAGCTAAATTTTTAGAATAACATTATTTACTATGACAACAGTAGTGCCATCAATCTCTCCAAAAATACAGTTCTACACTCTAGAGCAAAATATATCGAGATTAGGCACCACTTTCTAAGAGACTATGTTGAAAAAGGTCATATTTCCTTAGAATATGTCTCTACTAAAAAACAACTTGCAGATATCTTCACCAAACCATTATCTGAAGTTGCATTTAATTATATTAGACGAAATTTAGGGATTTGCTCTTTATATGATTTATAATCTCATATCTCTACTCTCCAAGCTCACAACTAGGAGCTTGTTCTACTAATATCTCTGTTTTGCAGCAACTTAGCCATTTTTTGATACCCAACTATAATTGCTCCACCAATTCAGTATCTGACTTCTCACTTCTTTTTGACAATCGACAAAAAAGGGGGAGAAATATCATATTTTGGTAAGCAAAGCTGTAGTAAAGTAGGGGGAGTAATTTCAGAAAAACAGGGGGAGTTTCTAAATTTAATTATTTTGTATTCCTTATGTGCATTTTGTATAGATATATAGGAAGAGAAATACATGTAATACATTGTAAGTTTTTTGCCATTATCAAAAAGGGGGAGATTGAAAAGACCTCTAAATTTCGATAATGCAAAAATCAATGTGAGGTTTTAAATTGTATTTCTCAGGTTTAATAGTTAGCAAGAGAGAAGAAGTTGATATAGATAGTTCAAAGTGTACTACAAGTGATAAAAAGGCTTTCGGAAGGTTACCAGGCTTAACTATCCGAAAGAGAAATATTTTCGATGAGTTAACAGTCTAAGTAATCAAAAGGTAGTATAAAGTAGTAGCAATACAATCAGACAGTTAGAAGTTTTTCGAACAGTTAGAAAAATGGATGTATGAAGAATTGGAAAGTTACTGGAGTTAACTATCTGAAATCTTGAAGAGTTTCAGTGAGTTACAGGAATAACCATCCGAAGCTTAAGTCATTGAATTTCCTATATGCAGAAATCCAAACAGAAGCTTAAAAGGAAAATCAAAAAGTTACTAAAGATAACTATCCAAAATCTTAAAGCGTTTCGAAGAGTTACAGGTATAACCATCCGAAACTTAAGTCAGCCTTTTATGCACGTGTTGAATTAAAGCAATTGGAAACTTAACGGAGGGTTACTGTAGCTAACTATCCGATAGTTAAATAACAGTTCGATAAGTTACAACTACAAGTATCTGATTGAATGACAGCTCTCATTGTACAATCTGGAATCCTACATGGTAAAAAGACTTAAGTGATTTTTCAGTGAGTTACAAACATTCTTCGGAGAGTTACACAGCTAACTATCCAAAAGGCTAAGAAAATCGGAAGGATATCTTGAAATATCTTTCTGAACGGTAACTTACCGTATTTGAGACTGAAGTCTAATCAAGTACAGTAGAATACATCTGTTGGAAGAAAAATATGATCATTACATAAGTTTAGTATATATACAAGATACAGACAACAGAATTAGCTTAGCTTTTGCTCATACACATACCTACACCAAGCTCAATAGAAGAAAAGCTTTAGAGATCAAATCATCTTCAATATTTATAGACTCAAGTTCAGAAGCTCATCACGCACTCAACTCTGATACTTACAGGCTAGTGTTTACTGAAGTACACAGATCAAAACTTCAGTGAAAGGATTGGTTGGAGCTTCGACTAGGAAGCTCAAGTGAATGGTTGGTTCTTGCTTAAACCCTAAAGCAAGTGATTGTAAGTTTGCGAAAGTTTAGTGAAGCCCAAGTATCCCTTGAGGGTGGACTAGCCGTTAGTGGTGAACCACCTAAAATCTCTGTGTGTATTCTTTTATCGTGTGCTTACTATTTCTTTATACTAATCTACCATTAAAAGGTTAAGAAACAAATTATTACCATTCACCCCCCTTTGGTAGGCCATAAGGTCCTAACAGAAAGAACGTTAATAGACCTAGGTGTAGGTATAAATGTTATGCCAAGTGATATATTTGCATCCTTAGGATTAGAAGGCTTAATCCCTACTAGGACTATTATTCAATTAGTTGATAGAAGTATAAGATACCCTAGAGGAAAAATAGAGGATGTCTTAATTAAAATAAAAAACTTCATATATCCTATTGATATTGTAATTTTGGATTCTCAAGAAATTAAGCATAAAAATAGTGATACATCTTTAATTTTGGGAAGACCATTTTTAACAACATCAGGGGCTGTTATATATTGTAAAACTGGAATTATGAAGTTAGCATATGGTAATGAGGATACTCAATTAAACATTTTCAAACCAGAAAAGTTTGAAGAGTTAGAAATGTCCTTACATACTATAGACTTTTTAGAGGATGAAGGAGATATGCTAGATGATGTGATTCAAGAAGAATTAAATAGGCAACTTAATTCTAAGATTTTAGAAGAAAGTGAAAGCATAAATGTAGAAGGAGATCAAGAAGAAATTAATTTAGAAAATGATGATGTTCAATTAGGAGCTCTAGCTTCTGATGGGCAATAGTTAGAATTAAAACATTTACCTCTTGAATTAACCTATATATTTTTGGAAGAAAAACAAACATGTCCAATCATTATTGCTTCAGATTTAAAAGATGTAGTAAAAACTTATAAAGAAGCGATAGGATGGACTATGACTGATATAAAAGGGTTAAGTGCAACTTTATGCTGTCACCACATATATTTAGAAGAGAATGCTAAACCAGTTAGAATTCTTGAGAGGAGATTAAATCCAAACCTTAAAGAAGTAGTCAGGAAGGAAATAGTGAAATTGTTAGATAATGACATAATTTATCCAATTTCTGATAGCTCATGGGTTAGTCCAATCCATGTAGTTCCCAAGAAATCAGGATTAACAGTTATTAGGAATGAAAGTCCGGACTTAATACCTATTAGAATTTAATCAAGCTAGAGAGTGTGTATAGACTATAGAAAGTTGAATGTTGTGACTAGGAAAGATCATTTTCCCTTACCTTTTATAAATCAAATGCTAGAGAAATTAGTAGGGCAAGAATATTTTTGTTTCCTAGGTGGGTATTTAGGATATAACCAAGTTCCAATAGCATTAGAGGATCAAGAGAAAACAACATTCACTTGTTCTAATGGAACTTATGCTTTTAGGAGAATGCCATTCGGATTATGCAATGCACTAACCACCTTTCAAAGGTTTATGCAAGGCATATTCACTGATTGAAGATTTTTTAGAAATATTTATGGATGATTTTACTATTTATGGAACTTCATATGAAGTGTGTTTAAACAATTTAGACCAAGTATTAAAACGCTGCGTGGAAAAAATCTAGTTCTAAATTGGGAAAAATGTCACTTCATGGTTAATCAAGGAATTGTCTTGGGTCATGTTGTTTCAAAGAAGGGGTTGGAAGTAGATAAAGCTAAAATAGAAGTAATTTCTAATCTACCAAAACCTAAATCAGTAAAAGATATTAGATCATTTCTAGGACATGCTGGATTTTATAGAAGATTTATTAAAGATTTTAGCAAAATAGCTAGACCTTTAACTAATCTATTAAAAGATGTCCCATTCAACTTTGATAAAAATTACAAAGAAGCATTTTTCAAGCTTAAAACTAGCTTAATTTCAACTCCTATAATTCAAGCACCTGATTGGAGCCATCCATTTGAATTAATGTGTGATGCATCTGACTTTGCTGGAGGAGCAGTGCTGGGACAGAAGATAGAAAAATCTCCTAAAGTGATTCATTATGCAAGCAAAACCTTAAATGATGCTCAAGTTAATTACACAACTACTGAAAAAGAGCTGTTAGCTGTTGTATTTGCCTTAGAAAAGTTTAGATCATATCTGATTAGAGCTAAAGTGATAGTATACATGGATCATTCAGCTTTAAAACACCTAATAGCGAAGAAAGAGACTAAACCTAGATTGATCCGATGGATATTATTATTACAAGAATTTGATCTAGAAATTAAAGATAAAAAAGGTTGTCAGAATGTAGTAGCAGATCATTTATCAAGATTACAAATAGAAAAATCAAATATTGAAATTAAGGATAATTTTCTTGATGAACAGTTAATGACCATCAACACAATGCCTTGGTATGCAGACATAGTTAATTACTTAGTTACTGGTTTAACACCTAAGGATTGGAATAGACAGGATAAGAAATTGTTCTTTTCAA
Organism: Cymodocea nodosa; assembly: GCA_036874045.1. Lineage (NCBI taxonomy): Eukaryota > Viridiplantae > Streptophyta > Magnoliopsida > Alismatales > Cymodoceaceae > Cymodocea > Cymodocea nodosa. Next base: position 17,134,543 of record CM072339.1, on the reverse strand, counting down.
GAGTAAGATATTACTATTGGGAAGACCCATACTTATTTAAGAAATGTCTTGATCTAGTTTTAAGGAGGTGTGTTCTAGAAACTGAATATCAGAGCATATTGTCTTTTTGCCATGACCAAGCATGTGGAGGATATTTTGGTTCAGGGAAAACTACTGCAAAAATTTTGCAATGTGGATTTTATTGGCCAACACTATTCAAAGATGCTCATAAATACTGCTTAAGCTGTTTAAAATGTCAACAAATAGGAAGAATATCAAAGAGGAATATGGTGCCTCTTAATCCTATTGTTGAGGTTGAAATCTTTGATGTGTGGGGGATAGATTTTATGGGTCCATTTCCTATGTCTAATCAATTTAATTATATATTGTTGGGGGTTGATTATGTATCTAAATGGATAGAAGCTATTCCTACAAAAACTAATGACAACAAAGTGGTAATACATTTTATAAGAACCAATATAATTGCCAGATTTGGAATACCTAAAGCTATTATCAGTGATAGAGGAACTCATTTCTGTAATAGAAGTTTTGAAGCCTTAATGAAGAAATATGGAGTAAACCACAAAATTGCAACATCATATCATCCGCAAACAAGTGGACAAGTAGAAAGTGCAAACAAACAAATTAAGTTAATCTTAGAAAAAGTAGTAAATCCTACTAGAATAGATTGGGCTAATAGATTGATAGATGCACTTTGGGCTTATAGAATTGCTTACAAGACAAGCTTAGGTATGTCACCTTTTAGGCTAGTATATGGAAAAAGTTGTCATTTACCAACTGAAATTGAACATAAAGCTTATTGGGCATTAAAAACTCTGAACACTAATTTAAATCAAGTTGTTGAAAATAGGAAAATACAATTGATTGAATTAGAAGAATTTAGGAATGAAGCTTATTCGAGAACTATAAGAGAAAAAGAGAAAATGAAGTTCTGGCATGATAAGAAAGTTATTCCAAAAACCTTTGAAATAGGACAAGAAGTATATCTTTATATGACTAGACTCCATAACCATCTAAGAAAATTAAGATCTAGATGGGTAGGACCTTACATAGTTCGAAATATTTATCCTTATGGAGCTATTGAAATTGAAAATCCTAAAAATCAGAACATAGTTAAAGTAAATGGACAAAGACTTAGACCTATTTTGAAGATACCAAAAAGTTCTTTTGGAATTGTAGAAGTAGTAAGAGTAGAGGACTACTCGAGCTTTACTTAGTAAGAAAGTTTCTAAGTATATATATATATAAAAAAAAAAACTTATTTAAAGCATAGTCATAGTTCAACCGGAAGAAATTATCGATTTTACCAAAACATATTTTTTTTTAAAAAAAAATTCATTGCGGTTCAACCGATAGGATCCATCGGTCTAACCGAAAAGCAAAAACATAAAATATATATTATATTTATTTAAGTGTCGGTGTTACCGAAGCATAGTATCAGTTCAACTAATAGAAAAAAGAGAAAATATGTAATTTCGATTCAACTGAGGAATGTAACGGTTTGACCGAAAACTTTTAAAATGTTGAAAAATTAAGAATCGGTTAGACCGGAAATTCTTCGGTCTTGATCAAAGAAAAAAGTATTATTATATGTATTTTTATTAGATATAACTTTACAGAAAGTCCGTTGAGTTACACTTAACTCAATGAACTTACTCCGTTGAGTTTAGGATAAGTTAACGAACTTACCCCGTTGAGTTAACCGTAATTCCACGGATGAGAGAGCGAGAGTTGGTGTGGGAAATGATCTGATTACTCGCCTAAACTTAGGGCTTATTTATATTAAACTTAGGGTTTGGGGGCATTATCCACAAAATCATTTAGAACGTAGAACAATAAAGATCAGAGTGACTTCGTTCCGTTGCATAACTCCACGATGAGGAAGATAACACCTGAGTTCTAGGAAAAGGTAGTAGACACGTCAGAATTTCTCAAAGACTCGGAGGAATGGCACACGAGGCAGAAAATCAGAAATACGATGAGGGAAAAAGAGCTACAAAAGGTAGAATTTGACCTTTTCTATTGGAGGAAAGAGTTAGTAGATTTGGGTATACAAATTCCTTAGATAATGGAAACTAGAATCAAAGTTGCTATGGAAATTGTTGTAAGTAAAGAAAGAAAAATCAGGCCAAATAATGAAGTTGCCCTAGAACTAATCCAACGTAAGTCTCGGCTCTAGTTCAAAAGACGCATAGGTAGACGAGCTCAATGGGCGATCTGGGAGCAACAAAGGAAAGAAAATGAAGAACAAGAGGAACCGACTATTGAAAGACCTATTCTTGAGGAACAGTAGCTAGGACCTTTAGTTCCACCACCAAGGCCGTTGGAACGAGCAGCAATTTTGGGGCTTTCTACTAAAGAAGAAAGAAGAGAATTTCAAGAACTGGTTCAAATAGTAAAAGACCAAGGAGAACTAGAAGAATTGGCAGTAGTTATAGCACATCTAGTGTTTGATGCACGGTGCAAAAAGAGGGTTGCAGAAAAGTTGAAAGCCTAATATAAAATCAAAGTAGAACAACATCGTGAAGCTACTGCCAGACTTGCTGCAAAAGGAGATGAAGCTGGTCCTTCGAGACCAGTAATTATGGAAAGAGTTAAATAGGAAAAGCCAATACCTATGGCTCAAAGGCCTACAGAGCCTATTTTTGTGGATTTAATCTCAAACGAGAAAGAGGAAGACCAAACACAATTAATTACAAAAAGGAAAGGAAAATAGATAGTGTCTGAATATCAAGAGGAGATTAAATCTAAAAGACAAATGTCAATAGGGCTTGCAGAGCCAAATTTTGTAAACCTGCTATCCGATTCTGGAGAGGAGCAAGAGTAGCAATAGCAAGAGCAAAGAGAAAAAGAAAAACAGGCTGAAACTAGTCTACAACCTATACAAATAGAAGAAACAGAAATTAGGGCAGAAGCTGATTTGCTTGGAACTCCATCCCAATCTGCCACAGAATCAGAAAGAATAGTGACAATGTAGATTGGTAGTTAGGAGGAAGAAGAAAAAGAAAAAAATGAACAAGAAGCTGAACAAGTATATATGGAAAGAGATGACTCGATAGATTCCACTAAAGAGCAAAGAACTCTTCAGCAAATTTTGGACAGTATTCAAGACAAAGTGGAGAGTTTTGCCGACTCACCACCACAGACAAAAGCAGAAGCAAAAATGCTGAAATCAGTGGAGCATTTTCAGCAAGTACAAGTTCAACATTTGGAAGAGGAAGTTCAAGAATAAACCCCTCAAGAGCAACAAATGCATATTTCTGATCCTTCTGAAGCAATAGTTTTAAATGAAGTACACTTTTGGGGTCAGGAAGCTTATGACAAATACCAAGAGATTAGGGGTTATGATATCATTTACAGTAGACCAGTAAATTGGGATGAAATGCAAGAAATCAAAGATTTATTTGAATTCCAAGGTCTACTGCAATATATTTCTCAAGAAAGAGGGCATGCAGTATATGAGAATCTAGTGTGCTGCTTTTATGCAAGCTTAAGAGAAGGAGAAGGAGGATTAATTTCCAACGTGGAGGAAGCTGATGTACAGATAACACTAGAGCTTCTCCACAACATTCTTGGATTGAAGAATGAAGGACTAGAAATTCTGGAAAGCACAACTGCAGTCGAGTGGACAAAGCAAGCAATAAATGATTGTTTAGCTATCAATCCTAGTGTGATGTTATTAAATAGACTAAAGCAGCTAAATGGTACAGCACACATGATAGCAAACATTCTAATTAAGAATGTCTACCAATGACAAGGCCATGATATAGAACTAAGTCAATTTGTCAAATGGGCCACATATGCAGTTGTGAATAGAATTCAAATAAATTGGTCTGCAGTTTTCATCTCCAAGCTGAAAGCAATAAAGAAGAAATTATTTTATGGAGATCTGATTCTACTACTAATGGTGGACTGTATTGATTTCACGAAATGGGCATCTAAAAAGATCAAATCAAGAACTATTTCAGTGAAAGAATACAGAAATTATGTAGCTGTAGAGATTACTGAACCTTCTAGAGGAATTACAGGAGCTGTAGAAAGGATTAACCAATTAGAGAACCAAGTAGAAAAGCTCTAAAAGGAAGTAGATGAACTTAGGAAAAAAGATTAAAATTGTATTGTTCGTCTACTTGTAATTGTATATATTTGTATAAAAGATATCTGATTGAATGTAATGTAACACTATTCATATAAATGAATGTATGTTTTTTTAGATGTTTTTGCATTTGTGTTTGAGAATGATGTACTAGATGAACTATCTTGAATATTAAATAACTGTTTGAACATTATGCAATCTGCTGAATGACAAGATTAAAGGCATGATAATTAATTAATGCCTAAAAATATTTGCATGCTGCAAAGTAAAATATAAATTTTGCACAACATGAAATGAACTGCAAGTTAAATATTTATATAAGTTCAGATGTAAATGAGTTTTAATTAGAATGCTGCATTAATAACATATATTTAATTTTATTTAAGTTGGAAAAATACAGGAGAGAAGAAAACTATAGAAGTTAATACGAGGAGTAAACTTAGAGGTTGCTAAGTGTTAACTCAACGAAGTAAGTCCGTTGAGTTAACCTTAACTCCACTAGGCCAATAATATAATATAAGGTCACTCCATTGAGTTATCTGTAACTCAACGAAGTTAGTCCGTGGAGCTAGTAGCAGTAACCAAAGCTAGTCCGTTGAGTTATCTATAACTCAACGAGGTTAGTTCATGGATTAAGTTAAACAGTTATTCTTTTAGCCACGAACGAAACTTCGTAGGTTTAGTGGTTACTAAAATTTTAAATTAGAAGTAGCACACGTACCCATAAAAATAGGAACCATACTATACGTTACAAGACACGTTCTTGCAACGAGATTCATTTGCTTTATGGACGTGCATTATAAATATAGAACAGAATGTTATTTACAAGTTACCAGCATTTGAGAAAAGAAAATTCGTTGGGGAACTGGAAGGAGAAGCAGCTGATTCAACTTCATTCGTCAACAACTATTTACTAAATATAAAGCTTCAGACTGGTACATAATTAATCTTCTGTTATTTTATTTTATGTTAAGAGTTTATGAGCACATGGATTCGTTTTCCTAGCACTAAACGATTAGTAAGAACACCTACATAGGATTATTCAACACAGAGACATACTGAAATTTTTTTTGAATTGGACTTTAACGAAATCCTTAGGGGTGTAGCTAACATTTCTTTAAAAGAGAACAAAGATATGGCTGCTCCAGTAGAGAAACCATTAGGGGAAATTCTATATCCTGAATTAGTTGATGAACCTTCATGTATTCGATTGCCAAACTTTGAGGGAGATAGGTTTGAATTGAAATCTAATTATATTAGTCAATTGCCACATTTTCATGGATTAGAAAGAGAGGATGCCTATTATTTCCTTAGAGAATTTAACGAAGTTTGTCAAATGATGGAAATGCCGAATATGAGTATAGATGTTATTAAACTTAGATATATCCCTTTTGCTTTAAAAGACACAGCTAAGAGATGATTATATACTCTATCGCCTAATTCAATTTCTACATGGACTGAATTTTGGTCTGCTTTTCTGGAAAAATACTATCCAACACATCAAATGATTAAAAAGAAAAAGGAAATATTAATGTGTAGCCAAAAACAGGGAGAATCATTCTGAAAATATTTTGAAAGATTTAATGATTTACTGACTCAATGTCCACATCATGCAATGAGTAAAGCATAATTGATAGGTATAATTTATGAAGGTATAGATGTTTCAACGAAATCTTTATTAGAATCTACTTGTCAGAATGGATTTATAAAATTGTGTAGTGAAGAAGCATGGGCATACTTAGAAAACTTTGCAAAAAGAACTACACAGTGGGAAAACTCAACTGAAGCTATTGCAAATAAAAGAATATTGCCAAGGGGAATGCATGAAATAGATTCAAGCACTATGCTTGAAGTTAAATTAACTGAATTAACAAAGAAAATAGAAGAGTTATCATTAAATTAAAAACTAGTAGAAAAGAGTGCAAACGTTAATGATTTATATATTATTTATGCTAGAAACCAGAAAGATAACTTTGGAAATTCTTATAACCCTAATTGGAGAAATCACCCAAATTTATCTTGGAGAAACAACAATTTTTAGGGAGGAGAAAATATAAATGACAAAAATATAAGTTATGAAGCATTAATTGAACAAGGATCTAGAGTAGAAAAGTTAGAAAAGATAATTCAACAATTAAACAATCATCTAGATTTTGTATTTGGAAATGCTGCAATTCAAAATCAAAATATAAATAGAAATATACCCCCTAGACAGAAAGAATCAATAGAAGTTAGACCTACCGGAGGATTGCCAATGCAAGTAGTACCTAACCCTATTAACAGAACTGTTAATAAAATTGATACCTCCTCTAGGAGGAGAGCTAAATGAAACATCATAACTGAAGTAACTATGTATAATATAGTAAGTAGAAAAATATAAATAAAAAAATTATAAGTTTAATTATAGTTAGTAGTATCATAGAGTTATTACTTAACTCAACGAACTTAATCCGTTGAGTTATGACCTAACTCCACGAGGGTATGAAGTAGCTATGTTGATTTTGTCTTTATTAATTTTTGTTTATGTCATATAGAATCACAACAAATGGAATTGATGAAATTACCACTGAATGCATTGAGAGAAGTATTGAGTAACTTGTTAGCTAAAGATCTATGTAGATTGTGTTGTGTGTCAAAGGAAATCAAAGACTATGTCAGAGAAAAATATTTTCATGGACTACAAGCTGCAAAGATGACTAAGATTAGAGATGGATTTTTATGAAAGTCATTTAATCGTAGTTCAATCAGCTATGAATATCTAAATATGGACGAAACTACTGGAATTCCACCCAATACATTAGAAGGAATAGATCATATTATGGAGATGGATGAATGATTAATTATTTACAGAACCAAACCAAGGTATGCAATTCTGTTACCTGATATTTTGATTAGAAATCCTATCACAAGAGAAGAATGGAATATAGGAAGACCTAATAGATATGAAGTACCAATTGAAAATTGTGGGTCGACTTCATTATTGTAGGGATATTTGCCATTACTATAAGGAGAAAGGACACTGAAAATCACATTGTCCTAAGCTTATGAACAAAGGAAAGGCTGATGTGGCAGAAACCAGTTCTACGTCAGGTGATGACTTTTCTCTTACAATTTGTTGCAGTACCTATTTTGATGATCAGTGGATTATGGACTTAGGAGCTTCACATCATATGACTCCTACTAGGGAGTATTTTGACACCTACGAGCAGGTGGAGGGTGGTCAAGTGACTTTGGCCAATGATGATGTATGTTCTAGAGTTGGTGTGGGCACTATAAAATTTAAACTACATGATGTCACAGTTAGAATTCTGGAGGACGTTTGGTACGTCCCAAAGCTTGGAAAAAGTCTGATCTCACTGATGGCCCTTGATGGTAAGGGTTATAGATATACAAGTGGTGAGGGGAAGATCAGCATATTGAAAGGCTCGTTAGTTGTTATGAAGGGAACCAAATCTGGTCCCTTATATATTTTGCAGGGCACTCCAATTGTTGGCGCAGCTACATCAGCTATATCTGGTCAGCAGGATTTTTCTGTCATGTGGCACTCAAGGATGGGTCATTTGGGGCAGAAAGGAATGTAGAAATTGAGTAGTCTGGGAAAGTTTGATGGGCACAAGGTTGCTTGTATTGACATGTGCAAGCATTGTGTCTTTGGCAAACAGAAAATAGTGTCATTTGCATGCAGTCAACATAGCTCCAAGGGAGTTCTTGATTATATTCATGCTGATTGTTGGGGGCCTTCACATCAGACTTCTATTGTAGGTTCCAAATATTTTCTTTCTATCATTGACTATCATTCAAGGATGAACTAGGTTTTCTTTTTGACACACAAAAGTGAAGCTTTTTCTTGCTTCAAGCATTGGAAGAAGCAGGTAGAAAACCAAACAGACAGAAAGGTAAAATATCTTAGAACTGATAATGGTCTTGAGTTTTGTTCTCAAGAATTTGATAACTTTTGTAAAGATGAAGGCATTACATGGCATAACACTATCAGGTATACCCCTCAGCAAAATGGAGTGGCTGAAAGATTGAACAGAACACTCCTAGAAAAGGCACGTTGTATGCTGTCTCATGCAGGTTTGAGCAAGAAGTTTTGGGCAAAGGCTGTTAACATAGCTTCCTATCTGGTGAACAGGTCCCCTTCTAGTGCCTTAGATGGGAAGATACCTCTTGAGGTATGGTTGAAAAGATCTGCTAGTTATTCAAAGCTCAGAATTTTCAGGTGTCCAACTTACTATCATGTGAACAATGGTAAGCTGGAACCACGTGCCAAGAAAGGCATATTTGTGGGCTATGGTGTTGGTGTAAAGGGATACAGGATATATGATATTGAATCTCACAAAGTAATATATAGCCGTGATGTTACTTTTGATGAGAATTCTCTTTTGCAAGCAATAGATAAACTAGTAGGTGAAACACTAGAAATTGAGCACACCCTTCCTGAATAGATGGAGATAGATGACGCATAGTAGCCGCCTATCACTGATCAAGTTGAAATTAGAGAAATCTCATATGAAACTCAGGAAAATGAAGTTGAGGAGGAAGAGGTAGAGCAACCACCACCAAGAACCATTGGCAAAGATCGTCCTAGAAGAGATGTTAGACCTCCGATTAGATATGGCTACGACAGTTTGGTTGCTTTTGCCTTACAAGTAGTAGTTGAGGTGGAGGATTTTGTTGATCCACCTACATATGAAGCTACAATGAAAGATTCAGAAGCTGGTCTTTGGATGTCTGCTATGGAGGAGGAACTCCAATCTCTCTATAAGAACAAGACTTGGGAACTGGTGAAACGTTTAAAGAACACAAATATTGTTGGTTGCAAATGGGTCTATAAGAAGAAGATTGGGACTCAAGGCAACGCAGGTGTGCAGCACAAGGCAAGATTAGTTGCCAAAGGTTATTCACAGTGAGAAGGAGTCGACTTCAATGAGGTATTTGCTCCTGTTGTACGTCATACATCTATTAGAATTTTGTTAACCATTGCTGCAGCACAGAATTTAGAATTGGAACAACTAGATGTAAAGACGGCCTTCTTGCATGGTGAGTTGGAAGAAAATATTTGGATAGAACAACCAACAGGGTTTGTGGTGAAAGGTAAATCTGATTGGGTGTGCAAATTAAATAAGTCCTTGTATGGACTTAAACAGTCACCATGCCAATGGTACAAAAGGTTTGATGCCTTTATAGTTAAAGTTGGTTTTAGACGCAACAACTATGATTCATGTGTATATGTTAAAACTCTTGATAAGAGTACACATGTTTATTTGTTATTGTATGTTGATGATATTCTTATAGCTGTGAAGAATATCGAAGTGATACAGGAGCTGAAGGACACATTAAAATCAGAATTTGATATGAAGGATCTTGGTCCAACTGGTAGAATTCTTGGAATGGAGATTAGGTGTGAAAGAAATTTTGGTAAGCTATTTTTGAATCAACAAAAGTATATTGAGAAGATCCTTAGCAGATTTGGTATGGCTTCATGCAAAGCCATTAGCACGCCTTATGACAGAAATGTCAAATTGTCATCTGCGATGTGTCCCCAAACTGATTCTGAAAAGCTTGATATGCAGCGAGTTCCTTATGCACAGGCAGTTGGAAGTCTTATGTATGTTATGGTATGCACTACGCTTGATCTGGTATATCCTTTGAGTGTTGTTTGTAGGTTCATGTCCAATTCGGGTAGGGAACATTGGAAAGCAATTAAAAGGATATTCAGATATTTGAAAGGAACTCCAGGTGTTGGCTTGATGTATGCAGCAGATCAGGGTTGTACTATGGCTGGTTATATAGACTCAGACTATGCAGGTGATGTTGACAGAAGGAGATCATTATGTGGTTATGTCTTTACATTTGCAGGTTCTATTGTGAGTTGGAAATCAACTCTTCAGCCTACAGTATCTCTGTCCACAATTGAGGCTAAATATGTGGCTATGACAGAAGCTGCAAAGGAAGGGATTTGGTTGAAAGGCTTACTTGGAGACTTTGGTTGGCGCATTGATAAAGCTGATATCTTCTATGATAGTCTTAGCGCTATTTGTTTCTCCAAAGATAATGTCTTTCATGATAGAACTAAACATATTAATGTTAAGTATCACTTCCTTAGGAATGAAGACAGGATAAAGATTATGAAGGTCAACACAAAGGACAATTCGGCTGATATGTTTACAAAGGGCGTTGTTGAAAGCAAGTTCAAGCATTGCTTGGACTTACTCAACGTCTATTGCTGTTGCTAACCCAAGTTGGTTCTTGGTGATCCATCACCTGTTCATGGTGAAGATTGATGAAAGACAAGGTGGAGATTTGTGATGCGTGTGTCTTCCATCAAGTACATGTATGTGTCATTGAATATGGTTGTATTTCTTTGATAATTTGTATAGGGGCAAACTTGTCTTTTGGGTATCACCAACCGTTGCCCCTATGTAAGGGATCATCCACGTCCAAGGGATGCCATGCCAAACCATCCCATGATTTCGTTCTCCCCCTTCTTTGTACTAGCAACCGTACAGCAAGGAATCATGATAGATTGATCACCTGTGGACGTACCCGTGCTGGGGAATCATGTAAATTTCTTGTTCTTCGAATTCTCCACTCGCAATCCTCTCTTCCACGTAGATCTCTTCTCCACACCACCCCTAGATGCTCCATGTTTATTTGATCTTTCCGCACAATAGTATCTGTTCTGGGAAACCAACTGGCTTGCTTGTGAGCCACCAAAGGCATATGTAGGATCGTATGGCTGCACAAGAGGGGGGTGAATTGTGTATTTTTAATATTTTCTAAAATATAATTGAAACTTTAAAACTCAAAAACAAGTCGAGACATTGTTTTCATAAAATCATTTTTATTCAAGGTTTCAATTACAATATAAAATTCAAATCTCCTTAGAAATTGTAGATGCAATTATAACTCGATACCATGTATCATCTAAACAATTTCATAACTACAAACAGAGAAAACTAATTTACGAAATTTAAAACATTTCTCCCTGTCTGAGATCTTTCTTCTTCTTCTTTTTCTTCTTCAGCAATTCTTCAGTGACGAATATCTTGTCTTTCTCTACTTCACCGAATTTGCTTTCTTTTGATACTTCAAATCTTCAGCAACATAAATTTGACCTTTTCTGCTTTACTGAATTTTCTTCCACTTGAGAGATTTTCCCCGAAGAGGTGTTTTTGATCCCTAAAAAAGATTTTTCTTTTGGTGTGTAGGGATGGTTTGATCCTTAAAAAGATTTTTCATTTTGTGTGTAAAGATAGTTTGATCAACGAGAATTCTATGCCTTTTATACTGTATCTTCATTTCATGCATATCCTTCACGTTTAACCACTACCAGTTTTCCACTTCTCCACATCTTTTCTTTTCCTTCATCGAAACACACACGTTCTAACCCACGTTTATATTTCGAATTTCCTTTAATCATCAGTCCTGGATCTCTGAAAAATCTCCTGCAAAATAAACTTTCTCGTCCAAAAATTTTTCATTAGTGTAATAAGAAGTCATTACTTTAATGTTAACTAAACGAGTAACACAAGTATATATATATAACTTAATGAGTTCCTCATGTGCTATTTCACGTGACAAGTACTGTAGCTAACTCAACGAACTAAGTCTGTGGTGTTATGCTAACTCAACGAACTAGTTTATCCTTTCTTTTAGAAGGTTAAACGATAACTCACCGAAAACAGTTTAAGTTTCGGATAGTTACGGATGTAAGTCACCGAAAAACTCTTTATAGTATAAAACTAGTGAGACACATGTCAAGACTTGAAAACATGACTTAAGTTACCTTTTGGATAGTTATGACTGTAAGTCTCCGAAAAAATTTAACTCACTAATTTAGTAATAAACAAATGTTTTTATAATAAGAATTTTACCACGTGCAAAAATAACAACTTAAGTTTATAACGCTAACCTAACGCGTTGCCTTAGTGTTCAATATAGCAACTCAACACGTTTAGTTATGTTAACTTAACGAGTTAAACATGTGCACCTCACGTGATACAATACAACATTCGTAACTTATAATTTCACCACGTGTATAACACTAACTTATTGAGTTCGTCTCTTCTTTTACTCACTAACTTAACGAGTTATCATGTGACCTCTATACAAACAAAACTCTAACTTAACGAGTTGTCTAAACGTGCACTGTTCATGATACAGAAGATATAACTTTAAAACATATCATGCTTTTCAATAAAAACACACGTTAACTTAACGTTTAGCTAAATGAGAAATTAATGCAACAAAATGACTAGTTATTAATTTCAGATCCAATACAGACAAGTATTTATATCAATAAGCTTTTTCTGTATTAATTGATGATTTTAATTTCTTTTCACAAGCAATAGTAATTGAGCAAATATGATTATTTTCATTCAGCACACATCATCAAAACAAAAATACTCAACAGCATAGGAGCCTGGGTTCCACACAACACACTAATTAACAATTTATGTTTTGTTATGATTGTTGTTATATATTCTGCTTTTATTTGTGAATGAAAAATTTTTCAGCAAAAATCGGAAGATATTGAAGGAGATAGAAAAGAACAAGGTATGTAATTAATTACTTATCCTGAATTTACATTTCAACTAAGTTCGTTGAGTTAGATGTTAAGTCAACGAAATAATATTCATGCCTGCTACAATTACTATATTTACTAAAAAATCTTTTACATTGAGGACAATGCAAAATGTAGGTATGGGGGGGAGGTAATTAAAGTAATAGCCATGTAATTTTGTTAATTAGAGGAATTAGAACAGTAATGCAAAAGTTCTGTATGTGGAAATTGAAATTTTTTTTTTTGAACAAGAATTTGCTGTAATTATCTAATATTTGAAATTGTAAAATTTTTTTTAAGAACTGTAACCGCTAGAATGTTATATAAGATGCTACAAATTTTACTACTCATACAAATCTAGATATAGTATCTTATGTTTTTGCTAAAATTTATGAGTTTAACAGTTTCACGATTTTAAAAAGAAATCAGAATGTTTAACTGAAACTCAGTAAATTAGCTGAAATCCTAAAAGAGCTGAAATGTTGATTTTTGGATTAAATGAAATACATATGATCAATGATACATTTAATTTGATTGATTAAACTTGTAGAATGATTTATATGTAGATCTTATTAAACTATAGAAAAAGTATGAGCTTATTGATATGGATTCATATTTTCAGTAAATAATAAAAGCAGGACTATACGAGATTTGTGTTTCATTGCATCTGTATTAATGAAATATGTACATATACTGTGTTGAAAAGAAAAAAAAAAAAAGAAGAGAAAAACTTTGAGAGTTTATTGACTTGTTTGATCACAAGCCTTTTGTACTTGAGTAGATAGGTATGTAAGGATTGTTGACCTGAAAAAGGACTCTTTAAATCTGGCAACCTAAGATCCTGATTAGATCTGGAATTGTTGACTGAAAGCTCGATACATGGGTACACTAGAAAGCTCTTGTATGATTCAAGCTTGTCAAATTAACTTTTAAAGTACAAATATGCATATAATGTTCTGAAAAGATACAAGTGTTTTGTGAAATACAAATATTTTTTGAATTGAGTATATGTTCTGTTATCTAAAATTGCTGAAGTTTGAATCTAGAATAGACTTTTGAAGTTGTTTATTTGAGATACAATTCTTTATTCTACTTGTCTTAATCATATTGAATTGGATTGTGTTTTGATTCATATGTACTTGAAATTTATTCTAGAAATCATATTGGAAAATTCAGGATGACAAATGCTGAAAAGAAAAAATGATAATATAATTAACACCTATGTGATGCTGATATATCTTGTATGTAATTTACATATATTCTAAATATATTTGTAGGTTGAAGAGGAGAAAATAAAGTTAAAATAGATTAATGAAACATACAGAAGATCTATATAGTAATCTAATTTATTATTCTAAAGAAGAACGAAATAAAGAATTAAATCTAGCACTTTAGAAAGACCAACTAGTTAGATCTTAGTTTGCTAAGGGACTAGCAAAATTTAAGTATGGGGGAAGTGTTTAGAATGAAAAAGTGCATAATATTAACAGTTAAATGATGGTTAATTACATAATTTTTAGCTTATCATATGAAAATTAAGCCATTATGTTATAATTGCACTGTTATATGCTTTAATGAAAGAATCTGCATAATTTCGGGAAATTAGCGTTAATTTAGTACATTTCTGAACTGTTAGTAAATTGCAGGCTATGAAATTCTTTAGTATCCAAATTTTCTGTTATTTTGGAGAGTTATGTTTAATGTACCGGACAGTTATGTTTTAAATGCTTAAAAAATATTTTATTATTTCTTGGATTACACGTGTTGAAACTACAATGCATGACTTAAGTGGATTTTCGATAAGTTATCTGTTAACTATCCGAAATGTATCTAAGCATTGGATAGATAGGTCCATAAGTATCTGAAATATTTGAACTTGTTAAGTTAGAATTATGCACGTGTTGAATTTAAATGTTTTTGTATATCACGTGAGATGCACATGTATAACTCGTTAAGTTAGCATAACTGTGTGCATTGAGTTACATGAATACACACTAAGGTAACGCGTTAAGTTAGTAGCTTATTTCTTTAGTGCACGTTTTTTATAGTTAAATCAACGAAGTAAGTCCATTGAGTTATTTGTAACTCCACAAACCATTTATTTTCTAATATGCCACTATAGCGGTTACAGAAATAGGACATTCGAAGGAAAACCACGATTGCACGTATCACGCAGGAAATCACTCGTGGAAGGAAGAAGAAATCACCATCGTTGATATGAACAAAGGAAATCCAACCGATCATCGAAGTAGAAGCAGTTACTACTAAGAAATATAAAAGAAAAGGAAAAAAAAACGAAGAAGTGTGTGGCCAGTGTGTGTGTAGAGGAGGAGGACCGCGCTAACTGCAGGCAGCATCGGAAGTTCCCTGAAGTTCCATACTACCATCACCACCATCACCATAATCACCAACCATCAGAGGTCTATGAGGATACTTTCCTGATGTCGGGTCGATTCTGAGCCAAACACAGTGCCTAACAACCACTGTGAGGAGTGATCGCGTCGCGAGAATTGAAGCTATTTTCACCAAGCACCGACTCATATCTCAGGAGATTGTAAAGCTTCTAGCCTTGGTTTCGGGTTGATGCCAATATGCTGAAGAGGAGATCAACTTGCAATTCTGGACTCGCGATTCTATAGGGAGAGGAGATAGAATTGTAAGTGGTTAAATTTTCAGTGGTGTAATTGCGTTGCATGTAGTGATGAAAGTTTTTACTATCGATAAAGATTACTTTTGCATTTCACCTTTCACCCATTTTCATGACCATATCAAAAACAACTTATCTATGTTTATAGTTAGTATTTGAGTGTTGTATTGTTTGTTTTGTATCGTGATTAATGTTATCATTGTCAGTATTGTGAATGTTTCATGTTTGTTCGATTTAGAAAATAGAAAATAGTTTTACAGTTTACTGAAATTGAATCATTCCTGTTACTTAAAGATTTTAATGGTTACTGTTTGAAAGATCTGAATGTTAGTGTTGCTAAATGATAAATCTAATATTATTAACTAGCATTAAAGAGCTTAATTAATGTTATTTACAATCTATGGAACCACCCAATGGTTGGCCGAATTCCTTTGTAAATAGCAGTATTAAACTGGATAGATAGTTTCATTGAGTTAATTCAATTCCACGAAGTTAGTTCGTTGAGTTAGCTATAACTCAACGGAGTGCTTACTGAATATATAAATTTCATTAATAAAAATGGAATAGTACACAATTCTTGCTCAATTCTTTGTAGGATCGACCTGTACTTGCACACAAATACAATATACACTATGCACTTGCAGTTAAAATACAAATTAGAATTAATATCTAATTTGTGTGAAAGATTGTTTGTTTACTTCTAAAAAGGAATTACTTATAAGCATAAAGACAAATTAACTAAGTTACAAATAGAAGTTAACAAACTCAACCAGAAATTAATTCTCAAACATCATTTCTTATGAATTGATTTAGTTCATCTTGCATTGCCACTATCCAATTTTCATCAGATAATGCTTCCTTTATATTTTTTGATTCCACCATAGAAACAAACATATACATACTATTCAAATTTACTAAAGCTCTAGTTTTAACTCCCTCATTAAAATTACCAATGACTTGAGTGATGGGATGTGATAAAGAATTACACCAATTTCTATGATTTTCCTTAATATTCTCATCAACATCTAAAAGTACATCACTTTAATCATTAGTTTGATCATTTAAGTTCATATTTTTGATTTTCTTAGATAAATCTTCAATCTCTCTATTAATCTCTAATTCTTTTGGAAAATTGATCATATCATCATTATCATCTTTAGATTTTGATTCTCTAAAAGAATTTTCATTGAAGCTTACATGAAGGGTTTCTTCAATGGTTCTAGAAGTCTTATTATAAACTCTATAGGCTTTACTTCTAGTATAGTAACCTACAACAATTCCTTCATCCGCTTTGGCTTGAAATTTATCTCTTTTATCCCTAGTGTTAAGAATAAAACACTTACAGCGAAATGGTTTCATATAGGAAATTTTTGGAACCCTATCATAAAAAATTTCAAAATGAGTTTTATTAACAAGAAGTCTTAAGTGACTTCTATTAATAATATAATAAGCTGTATTCACTACTTTAGCCCAAAGGTTTTGAGGTAAATTATGTTCATTTAGCATAGTTCTGGCCATTTCCTGAAGTGATCGATTCTTTCTTTGAACAACACCATTTTGAGAAGGTTACAGTTTTGATTGATAGAAAAATAAACTCATATCTGAAAACCATGTTTTAAAATAAATAACCACAAGCGCATGGTGTAATTATAATTTACTTCGGCGAGTACGAGTCAAATCCACAAGAATTTGGCTTTTACAAAATATTTCTAAGATGCAAAAATAATAATAAATACAAGTGATTCAAAATTTATCAAAACTTCACTCATTGAAGTGTAAATTCCTCATTTCCATTCATAAAACACTAAATCACTACAGCACAGAATCTCAAAATTCAGTCAGATTCACACATATCCTCCTCTAAGTATGTCAACGGTAAAATACAGTAAAAATACCATAATGAGTACTCATTGGATTAACTTTACAACCCCACTGATTTTGTCAAAAATTATGAAATAGCAAAGTTTCAGCAACACTTTTCCTGCAGGCACGTAGACTGGCAACTAACATTCCTAAATTGCGCATAGTTGCTAAAAATGGCATAAGATTTTCAAATCATCATGAAAGTCTGCAAAATTAGCATGCTTCGAAACTTAACTCGTTCATCTAACAGAGAAAATTTATAGAGGTCGATTTCATGCTGTAGATAATAAGGAATCAAGTTCGGCACTAAAGAAAAAATTAGGTGAAAAATGCCAAGATGTGCTAGATGCGACATCAACGAAATAAATTGGAAAACCTATACAAATCGATTGGAAAAATTCTAAAAACTATACAAGAGTAAAGTACACTCGAAGCTCTATAAAACAGAATCAAAAAATAAAGTAAAACATCACTGGATCATTGAGTTATAAACAAAATTGTCAAAATCACAGGATTCTAAATCGACGATAAACAACTCCAAGTTAGCTTTGTTAGCATGCGAACATTCACATATGCACAAGATTTAACCAAATATGAGAGTTGCTTTAACATCAACAATAAAAGTAATATTACATCTACTAAAATATAAAGTTCTAAATGAAATCCTAAAGTTTTTGCACATTAAAACATAACATTACAAATGCAAGACTAGAAATCTAACCTACATGCCAATATAACTACAAAATGAATGTAAAAACCTAAAACTAATATAACCAAAGCACTCCAACCCTTTTACCATGAAGAATCAGCAACTAATGGAGGAGAATGTTGCTGCACGAGTTGATCCTAGCCATTCCTCACGAAGATGCTTCCATGGCTGTCACCCAAGGAAGTTCCACCAAAGAAGGAAGGTCATGCAACCCACCAATCTCCACTATTGTAGCTGCAAACTCCACTGAGCTTGATTCTCTAGCCTTTCCTCATGAGTGGAGGTCCACACCAAGGGAGGGAGGTTTTCAAAGCTTGGAGGACAGCAACCTTCAACCTTCCACGAGTTCCCAAGCCACCACCTAGTCGTCCTTCATGAGAAACCAAGCTCCAAGCCAAAAAAGAGAGGTCGTCCTTGCCTTCTTCACGAATGGAAGCTTCACTAGAGGGGAGAGGAGCACCTTGGATGCAAGAGGAGAGGAGGATGTTGGCTGCTTCTAGGGCACAAAATTGAGTTAGTGAAGAGAGGGGTGAAAGAGGAGAGAAGGTGTGCTTAAATAGGAAGTTGAGTGTTGGAGTTGATCTCCAACACCTTTGATCCAAGGGCCACCATTTTTTCTCCTTTATTAACTTTTTTTTAACCTACAAAACTCAATTAAAAACATCAAAACATTTAAGGAATAAATTTAAATGAACTAAGATACATGAGTAACTAATAAAGTTTAATATCATTACATTCCAAAAATACCCATGGACTTTATTCACCCTAATTAACCTAAGTGTTAAAATGAAATTGTCCTAGTTAATAAAACTATATTAATAACATATGTAAGGCCAGCCAATATACAATTGTGTTTCCATGAAGTACAAAATTAAGATAGAGTCTCATTTATGCAATATATTTCCATTTAAGCACATGTTCAAATAGATAATAAAAAATGAATCAATAAATTAAATTTCACTTAAGCACATCTAAATATGGATCTTTAAAAGCATAAAACGCATCCATTAAGTATATGAAATATGCATAAATTATGACTCTACAGCTCTAGGAAAAGAATATCTATGATTAATGTCATGATCTTTACAATAATTATCCATTTGATCATTTTCAAATTTAGTACCATGATCACTCCTAAGTTTTTAAATAGAGACACTTTATTCATTTTGAATAAGATTGCAATACATTTTAAACGTTTCAAAAACTTCTATCTTAGTTGCTAGAAAATATACCCAAGTGTATCTAGAGAAGTCATCTACTAAAACTAATATATACTGTTTACCACCAAGACTCATGATTCTTGTTGGTCCAAATAGATCCATATGTATAAGTTCTAATACTCTCTTGCTTGATATATCATTTTTGGATTTAAAAGAGTTTTTATGAAGTTTACCTAACGCACATATATCACACATGAAATCCTTTAAGTATTTAATCTTTGGTAAACCTCTCACTAAATTTTTTCTAGATAATTTATGCAATAGTTTCATATTTATATGCCCGATCCTTCTATGCCAAAGATATGCATCACTAGTTTCAACTAGTAAACATGAATTTAAATCAACTGCACTAGAAGGTAAAGATAAAATACATACAGAACCTTTTCTTTTAGCAATAAACTTAAGTTCATCTGTAATTTTATCAATAATTTTGCATATATTATCTTCAAACAATACATAGTATCCATTATCAATTAATTTTATAACACTTAGCAAATTAAATCCTAGGTTTTCTATATACAGTACATTTCAAATAATACAAGTAGGAGTTATTTGAACATTGCCCATACCTATGATTTTATCTTTGCTTCTATTGCCAAATATTACACTTTCTTTCTTGGTATTTGTAAAATTTTTTAGTAGGCTTTTCTGTTCGGTCATGTGACTTGATGCTCCACTATCCAAAATCCATTTTGATGTTGTTTTCTCCTACAAAACAAGTTAAGAAGAAGAACTGTTTCTTGGTACCCAATGTCTTTGAGGACCAAGTTCATTAAAGCATATTTCTTCTTTTTGTTTAAAAATAGTCTAACATTATCATTTATATTCTTATTAGTTGTAAGTACTACTGATTTATCATTAGCTTCATACTTATAGAATTATTGCTCTTATTAATATTCTTTTTATTTCCAGATGTAATATAACCAAGACCAAATTGATTTTTATCAGATGTTAATTTATTTTGGTCATGCTCATACATTTCAATAAGATCGTACTAAGATTTTGTACTTGTATTTAAATTTTTAGTACATACAAAATCCTTTTCTATACATGAATTTTCAGATAAAGAACATGCAAAACTAGTAATTGGTCTAATACCAATGTTTTGAATTTCATGCTCAGGTTTCTAAATTTCCAGTTTACTACAATTGTTTGAAATTTTAGAAACATTAGTAACTGAATTTCCAGAATAAGAAACAAGAGTTTTAGAAACATTGATATTCATGTTAGAAGTACATTTAGATAAATCACATTAGTTTATATTATTACTGCATGACTCATCCCTTGAAGTACCTACTACATATTTATTACCTTGTTTCATAATAAAAGGAATTTTAGTCTTAGATTTACTTGAACTGCAACTAATAAATCCTTTGTTGCCTTGAGATTTAGGATATTTAGGATAATCAAATCCTAAGCCAAATTTATATGACATCGCAGGGGTACTAGTTAACTTGTCTAACTTAGTTTGACTTAAATTCTATTTCTCAATGGTGGAATTTAAATCTAGCTCTCTCATTTTTAATTTATCAATCTCTAACTCAAGATCATTTATGTTATTTCTCAACTTTTTATTTTTAGATTCTATTTTTAATTTTTCAGCATTTATATTTTATATTTGTTCATGCAAGACACATTCATTAAATCTAAATTTATGCAAATCTATAGCATGATTTTCATTATCACATTTAAACTTTTCTAAAGTAATAGATAGGAAACAATTTTCTTCTTCCATAATGGACAAAGAGTTTCTAATATTCTTATTTTCTAGTTTTCAAGCTTTAAGTTTTTGTAATAATATATGATAAGCACATAATAATTCATCAAAGTTAAAATCTGAATGACTTTCAGGATCAAATATTATCTCAGACTCATTTGCCATGAAGCACACATGAGCAACATCTTCTAACTCTTGTTCTTCTTCTAAATATGAAGATTTTGATGACGATTCCTTAGATCCAGACTCTTCTGACATGTCATCCCAAGTGACTTTCAAAGTCTTTTCCTTGTAAAACTTTTTCTAAGTTTTTTGAGCCTTCTTCTTCTTATTTGTCCTACTTTGCTTTTTATTTTTCCTTATAGGACAATCTAGAGAAAGATATCTAGGTTGTAACACACATACTTTCTAGATGAAGAATTCTTTTTATTCAGTAACTTTAACATTAAGGGTTTGTCATTTCTATTCCTTTGCTGTTTCCTAGCTTTCCATGTTTTCTTGAATTTCTTAGTCAGCAAAATCAAATCCTCGTTAGAATCAGTAGATATTTCAGAATCTGAATTAATTTCAAAAGCTATTTCTTTCTTCATTTTTAATTTGTTGTGACCTAGTGAATCATTTAGTTGAACTTCATAAGCAGTTAAATTTCCTATAAGTTCATTTATAGTATAAACATTTATGTCTCATGATTCCTCAATTGATGTCACTTTCTAAGACCTTTTAGAACTTAGGGATTTGAGAATTTTTCTCACTAAATCCTTTTGTTCAAAATTCTTTCCTAAGCATTTTAAAGAATTTATGATATCTAGGAATCTGAAAAACATCTCAGAAATACTTTCATCTTCATACATCTTAAAGAGTTCATACTTATGAATTAACATATTAATCTTAGTCTCTTTAACTTGAGAAGTACCTTCATATGAAACTTCTAATGCATGCCACACCTCATAAGCAGATTTATATGCCAACACTTTACTAAACTGTTCATAACTCAATGCACAAAATAAGATATTTAAGTTTTTTGCATTTAGAGTTTCATTTTCTTTTTTAGTAACTATCCAAGTATTATAAGGAGTAGTTAACGGATTATATGGTTTAGAAATCATGAACCACAACTTGAGATCTATACTTTAAAGAAAGATTGTCATCCTATATTTCCAATATTCAAAATGTATTCCATCAAATAAAGGAGGACGGTTAAGATTCTAGCCTTCATATAAAGAAAAATTACCATTTCCAATAGCCATATTACCTTAGATTTTTCAACCTATAAGATTTTAAATAGTTTAAAACTTTCGAAAACAACTTGAGCCTAAAATCAACAAAGTTAAATGTATGCTCAAATATTAATTTTTGTTTAAAAACAAGGAAGGTAGAACATGTTAGGACCCTTGTATTTTGATAATGCAAAAACTTGTGTGAGGAAACAAATTGTATTTCACAGTTAAGATAGTTTAGTAAAAGCTTAGAAGGCAGATAAGTCAATACAAATAGTTCAAAAATTACTGCAAGAGATAAATAGGAAATTAGAAGGTTATCAGGCTTAAGTATCTGGAAGAAATAAATCTTCGGTGAATTATAGGCTTAAGTATCCGATGAATCAGTTTAAGCAACAGAAACACCATCAAACAATTAGAAAAATAACTATTCGAAAATACAAGGACTTTAGAGAGTTTTTAAGATAGCTGGGTGAATGATTGGAAAGTTAAGGCGATAACTATCCAGATGTTCAAGGAAATCAGAAAGTTAGGAAAGCTAACTATCTAAAACTTAAGTCAGTAAATTTCCCTTGTGCAAAAATCCAGAACAGAAGCTTAAAAGGATTTTTCAGAAAGTTAGAAAGCTAACTATCTGAAAAATAAGAGGTTTCGGAAGGATACAGATTTAACTATTCGAAACTTAAGTCACTCTATTATGCACATGTAGAAATAAGAAGATAGCAGTCAAAAGCTTAAAAAGAATCGAAAGGTTACTGTAGCTAACTATCTGAAAGCAAAAAAGTTTCAGTAAGTTGACAGTTATAACCATTCGAACTTAAGACTCATCACGTGTATGACTTAAAACTCCCACGTGAAACAGACAAAAGAACTTAAGTGGATTTTCGGTGAGTTACGACTGTTCTTCGGAGAATTACAGAGCTAACCATCCAAAAATCAAAGGAATCGAAAGGTTACAATCTGGACAATATACAGAATGGTAACTTACTATTTTTGGGACTGACTACATAGTAAGAACAATAGAAAACATCTGTTAGAATCGAATATGATCGTTATACCTCTTGGTATAAATATGAGAAGTAAAGAGAAGATTGAAACAACGATCAGAAAATATTGTGAGCTACTCAAAAATTCCAACAACACGCTCAAGCCTACAAAATATAGAAATATTCTCAAGTTCACTACAACACAAAAGCTCCCTGCACTCAAACTCTGCTTCAAAGTTCAAAGTTCAAAGTGTTGGTTCGTGAGTTTCTACCTGAAAACTCTCTGTTGGTTAAGAGCTTGTACCTGAAAGCTCAAAGAAAGGTTGGTTGCTAAGCTTCAACCTGAAAGCTCAAGTGTTGGTTCTTGCTTCAACCTAAAAGCAAGTGTTGTAAGTATTTATATACTTAGTGAAGCCTAAGTGAATCTTGGGGGTGGACTAGCCAAGTTGGTGAACCACCTAAAAATCTTCTTATGTTCTTTACTATTTACTGTTTTGCATGCATATCGATTAATTTAGCTCACAGATAAATTGAATCAACAAATTAAGTTCTAAAAGAAGTCAAATTCACACACACCATTCACCCCCCCTCTAGTGAGCCTATTGATCTTAACAATTGGTATCAGAGCCTGGTTAATCCATTTAAAGATTTAACCATCTAGATTATGACATAATTTGTTGAGGGGCAAAACATCCACAGACCTCCTCTATTCGATGGTTCCAACTATAATTATTGGAAGAATAGAATGGAGTGTTTTCTCAAGAGTTCTGATGTAAAACTCTAGAAGATTGTTGTTCTTGGAATTACACTTCCTACTAGTAATGTTATGGATTGGACTAAGGAGGATGAGAGAATCATCTAGTTAGATGCTCGAGGGCTGAATGTTATATACTGTGCATTAACAGCTAAACAATATAATAAAGTTTCTACATGTAAATCTACACATGAAGCTTGGAAAATCCTTCAAGTTACACACGAAGGTACAAGCCAAGTAAAGGACACAAAAATCAGCATTCAGTTAAAAAAACTAGAATTATTTAAAATGAATGATAATGAAAGCATAACTGAAATGTTTTCAAGATTTACAAAGATTATTAACAGTCTTAAAGGCTTGGGAAAGGAATTCTCTTCATGTGAACAGGTGTACAAAAGATTTTTAGAAATTTAACTATTGAGTGGAAACAAAAATCCACCTCCATTCAAGACTCCAAAGATCTCAACAACTACACTATTGAAGAGCTATTGGGCAATCTACTGGCCTATGAAGTTCAAATAAAAGACTGAAAGGAATAGGAGGGAACTGTTGAAAAGAAAGTTGAGAAGAAAAAGGAAGTTGCATTTCCTTCAACAGAAGAAGTTGTGAGCTTGGATAATGATGAGATTATACTATTGGCAAAGAATTTCAGAAAATTCTTAAAGAAAAACAATAAGACCAGCTCCTTCAAAAGAACAATCCCTACATGCTTTAAATGCAAAATGCAAGGGCATATACAAACCTTTTGTCCATTACAGACAAAAGAAGATCAGATGGATAAGAAGAAAAGATGGAAGAACAAAAAGAAAATGGCTCTTAAAGCTACTTGGGATGATAGTAGCTCCTCAAACAGTTCTTCAGATTTTGCAAATGAAGCTACAGCCAATATGTGCTTTGCAGCACAAGAGGTATGCTCCACTTCTCTTTATTGTTCAAAAAATGAGCATGATGATTTAGATGTAAATAGTCTTCTATGTATAGTAGATAGTCTATATGTTAAATGTAGAGAATATAAGAAAGAGATTAAAAGTTTGAATAATTGTTTAGAAGATTCTTTTGTTGAGTTAGAAAAATCTATAGTTGAAAATAGAAATTTGAAAACTAACATGGATAAATATAGCTGTGATAACTATGGGATAAGCGAAGAAAATAAAAATTTATTAACTGAAATCTCTTATCTAAAAAGTACTATTTGCAAATTTACATAAGGTCAAAAAGGGCTAGATAAAATTATAGGATCTCAACGACCAAATGGAATTAAATTTAGCCTAGGGTATGCTACACCACAAGAAATACCTTATTGTGGTGGCATGATTCGATCATATAGAGATGGCACCACTGTTTTTTCTATTTGAAGAAGATCGGGTCATATGTGGCTACCAAGAAGCAATAAATTTAATGTTTTAAGGACTAACTCTATTGGACCCAAGAAGATTTAGGTACCAAAAGCCTTAATTTTAGTATAAATTGTAGGATAACAATGAGCTTCAAGCACGTACAACAAAATGGATTGTAGATAGTGGATGCTCAAAGCATATGACAGGTAAGAAAAGGTTTTTTGATTTAGTTAAAAACTTAAGTTTAGGATCTGTTAATTTTGGTAATAACGAAAAATGTAAAATTATTGCAATAGGAAATATAACATCTGAAAATGGTAGAATTGAGAATGTCTTGCATGTTAATGGACTAAAACAAAACTTATTAAGTGTAGGACAATTGTGTGATAAAGGTTATAATGTTTCATTTACTGTTGAAAATTGTTACATCACTGATCAAGCTACAAATGAAATAAAAATTACTAGTTTTAGAAATTATTCAATATATACACTAAACTTTCCATGTGAAAATTCTGCAAATAATTCCTGTTTGGTAGCATCTAGTGAAGATGATTGGTTGTGGCATAAAAGACTTGGTCATATTAGTATGAAGATTCTCAGAAAGTTATCCAAGAATGATCTAGTCAGGGACTGCCTAAACTTGAATTTAAGAAAGACAAGCTGTGTAGTGATTGTATGTTAGTCAAGTAAAAGAGAACTTCTTTACATAGCAAAAATGATTTTACCACCAAAAAGGCACTAGAACTTTTACATCTAGATCTTTTTGGCCCAACTCAAATATCAAGTCTTGAGAGTCGAAAATATACTCTTGTTATTGTAGATGATTTTTCTAGATTAACTTGGGTAATATTTTTGACACATAAAAATGAGACATGCTATGAGTTTAGAAATTTCTACATAAGAGTTCAAAATCAGAAGGAACTGATAGTGAAGAAAATCAAAAGTGATCATAGAGGAGAATTTGAAAATTATGAATTCGAAAATCTTTGCAATACTTTTGGAATCTTACATGAATTCTCTTGTCCTAGAACTCCAACCCAAAATAAAGTTGTGGAAAGAAAGAATAGAACATTATAAGAAATGGCTAGAACTATGTTGAATACCACTGATCTACCAAAGTCCCTTTGGGCTGAAGCTATTGGTATAGCTTGTCACATCTCCAATAGAACTCATATCAGATCTATGTAGAATAAGACATCATTTGAACTCTGGTTTGATAAGACTCCAAATATTGGATATTTTAAGACATTCGGATGCAAATATTTTGTCTTAAACACTAGATATGTTAAAGACAAGTTTGATTCAAAATTTGAACCTGCCATACTAGTTGGATACTCATCTAGAAGCAAAGCTTACAGAGTATATTGCTAAAGACAGAAGAGTAGAGGAAAGTATAAATGTTCAGTTTGATGAAGATTTGATATAGAATCCTAGAAATTTGAAGATTGATAGTGAGAGTAAAAATGAAAATTATGAAAAAGATAACTACAAGCAAAATCTCGGATCCCAAGCATCAAATCAGAATCAAAATAGTTGAAAATTCAAACCAGACCATCCCATGGAATAAATAATTGAAAATATAACCAAAGGGGTACAGACTAGAAGCAAAACACAAGATATTTGCAATTATTGTGCATTTGTGTCAGAATTGAGCCAAAATCAGTAGTTGAAGCTTGTAAGGATATTTACTAGACAATGGCTATGCAGGAAGAATTAAATCAGTTCCAAAAAAATAATGTCTAGGAATTAGTGAAGAAACCTGTAGGAAAATCCATCATTGGGACTAAATGGATTTTCAGAAATAAATTAGATGAAGAAGGAAACATACTCAGGAATAATGCTCGACTAGTTGCACAAGGATATAATCAACAAAAAGGCATTGATTATGAAGAAAATTTTGCACCTATAGCTAGAATTGAAGCTATCAGAATGTTGCTTGCTTTTGCAAGTAGTATGAGGATAAAATTGTTTCAAATGGATGTAAAAAGTGCCTTTTTGAATGGAGAAATACAAGAAGAAGTATTTGTCAAGCAACCCCTCAAATTTGAAGATGAAGTCAATTTAGATCATGTCTACAAACTAAACAAAGCATTGTATGGTCTGAAATAGGCACTGTTTGTGTTTTCCCAGCACGACACCAGAATATCTGGTTAGATCTCCAATAACGTACCAGAAAAACTTAGATTTGTTACTTCTGTTTTTACTGAGTTAATTTATCTTTATGCCTATTCTTTCTTTTAGAAGTAAACAAACAACCTTTAATACAATTTAGATATTAAGTCCAATTTGTACTTTAACTGCAAGTGCACAGTATCTATTGTATCAGTATGCAAGTACAGGTCGATCCCACAGGGAATTTGAGAACTATTCGTTTGTTAACAATCAAATTTATATATTCAATAAGCTCTCCATTGAATTATAGTTAACTCAACGGACAAAGTTTGTTGAGTTATGGCTAACTCAACGGACTAACCTTGTGGACTTAAGTTAACTCCACAAGCCTGTCTTTTCTTTTTAATATTGCTATTTACAAAGGAATTTGGCCAACCATTAGGCGATTCCACAGATTGTAAATAACATCAATTAAGCTCTTTAATGTTAGTTAACATTGGATTTATCATTAAGCAATACTAACATTTAGATAATTCAAATAGTAACCATTAAAATCTTGAAGTCTTTTGAACGAACCAATTTTAGTAAACTGTAAAACTAAAACAACATAAAACAATCACAACACTAACAAAGATAACATTAATCACGATATAACACAAACAATACAACACTCAAATACAACATACAAACATAGATAAATTGTTTTTGGTATTTTTGTTTTAATATGAACATGGAAATGGGCGAAAGGTGAAATGTAAAGTAATCTCACTCGATAGTAAATACTTCCGACACTACTTGCAACGTGATTACACCACTGAAAATTAAACCACTTATAATTTTGTCTCCTCTCCCTATAGAATCGCGAGTCCAAAATTGCAAGATAATCTTCTCTTCAGCATATAGGCATCAACCCGAAGCTAAGGCTAAAAGCTTTACGATCTCCTGAAATATGAGTCAGCGCTTAGTGAAAATGGCTTCCCTTCCTACGGCGTGATCACTCCTCATAGTGGTTGTTAGACACTGTACTTGGCTCGAAATCGACCCGAAATCAAGAAAGTATTCTCACAGACCTCTGATGGTTGGTGATTATGGTGGTGGTAACAATGGTTGGTGTGATACTTCGAAGAATCGTTGATATTGTCTACAGAAAGCTCAGTGCTCCTCCTCTGTATACACTCGCCGTCCATCGATCACACCCTTTCTTCTTTTTCTTCTTTTCTTTTATATTTCTTTAGTAGTAACTGCTTCTGCTTGAATGGTCGGCTGTATTTCCTTCATTCATATCAACGGCGATGATTTCTTCTCCCTACGCAATACATGCAATCGTGGTTTTTCTTCCAACTGTCCTGTTTCTGCAACCGCTACAGTGGCATATTAGAAAATAAATAGTCCGTGGAGTTACAGATAACTCAACGGAGTTTCTTTGTTGATTTAACTATAAAACACATGCATAAACTTAACTATCTGATGCTTAGGTGCATTTCAGATACTTATAAACTTAACTATCAAATGCTCAGATGCATTTCGGATAGTTATAGACTTAACTATCCAATGCTCAAATGCATTTCGAATAGTTACAGCTAACTTACCGATATATAACTTAAGTAAATCTACCAGATATCGACATGTGTCGGCAGCATTTTAATCATAAAATAACATTTCGAAGAGTTACAAGTCTAACTATCCGATGCTCAGATGCATTTCGGATAGTTACAGCTAACTCACCGAAAATCCACTTAAGTCACTTTACCAGAACATGACACGTGTCCTTAGCTATTTTATAAATAAAAAGAGATTTCGGAGAGTTATACATATAACTGTCCGATTCCTAGCTACAATTTCGGATAGTTATAGATAATTCACCGATTCAGTAATAAACAAATGTTTTTATAATAAGAATTTTACCACGTGCAAAAATAACAACTTAAGTTTATAACGCTAACCTAACGCGTTGCCTTAGTGTTCAATATAGCAACTCAACGTGTTTAGTTATGTTAACTTAACGAGTTAAACATGTGCACCTCGCGTGATACAATACAACATTCGTAACTTATAATTTCACCACGTGTATAACATTAACTTAACGAGTTCGTCTCTTCTTTTACTCACTAACTTAACGAGTTATCAAAACGTGCGCTGTTCATGATACAGAAGATATAACTTTAAAACATATCATGCTTTTCAATAAAAACACACGTTAACTTAACGTTTAGCTAAATGAGAAATTAATGCAACGAAACGACTAGTTATTAACTTCAGGAAACTTTCAAAACATAACTGCTCGGCAATTTAAACATAACTATCCGACATGTTCGGTCTGTTAAACATAACTATCCAAATTATCAGAAAATTCGGATACTTAAGAATTTCACAGCCTACAACTTACCGACAATTCAGAAATGTACTAAATTAACATTAATTCCCCAAAATTAAGCAAATTCTTCAATTAAAGCATATAATAGTGCAATTATAACATAATGACTTAATTCTTATATGATAAACTAAATATTATACAATTAACCATCATTTAACCGTTAATAATATGCACTTTTTCATTCTAAACACTTCCCCTATACCTAAATTTTGCTAGTCCCTTAGCAAACTAAGATCTAATTAATTGGTCTTTCTAAAAGTGCTAGAATTAATTCTTCTTCTTTCTTTTTTTCTTCTGTTTAGCATAAAAATATATTCTGTATGTTTCAGTAATCAACCTACAAATATACTTAGAATATATGTCAAGTACATACAAAGTATATCATCATCACATAGGTGTTAATTATATTATCGTTTGTTTTTCTTTTCATCATTTGCCATCTTGAATTTTCCAATAAGATTTCTAGAAGAAATTTCAATAACATATGAATCAAAATACAATCCAATTCAATATGATTAAGACAAGTAGAATAAAGAATTGTATCTCTATTAAACAACTTCAAAAGTCAATTCTAGATTCATATTACAGCAATTCTAGATAACAGAAAATATACTTGATTCATAAGATATCTGTATTTCACAAAACACTTGTATCTTTTCAGAACAGTATATGTATATATTTTTTTTTCTTTCTTTTTTTTCTCTTTTTTTTTTCGTACTTTAAAAATTAATTTGATAGGCTTGAATCATACAAGAGCTTTCTAATGTACCCATGTAACGAGCTTTCAGTCAACAATCCCAGATCTGATCAGGATCTTAGGTTGCCAGATTTCAAGAGTCCTTTTTCAGGTCAACAATCCTTACATACCTATCTGCTCAAGTACAAAAGGCTCGTGATCAAACAAGTCAACAAACTCTCAAAATTTTCTCTCTTTTCTTTTCTTTCTTTTTTTTTTTCAATCAAAATACACACACAAAACATTAATCACATACTGTATATGTACGTATTTCATTAATACAGATGCAGTAAAACACCAATCTCATATAGTCCTGTTTCTATCATTTACTGAAAATATGAATTCATAACAATAAGCTCATACCTTTTCTATAATTTAATAAGATCTACACATAAATCATTCTACAAGTTTAATCAGTTAAATTAAATATATCTTTAATCATATGTGTTTCATTTAATCTAGAATTCACATCTCAGCTCCTTTACGACTTCAAATAAATTTTTTTTTTTTTTTTTTAAGCATTCTGATTTCATTTTAAAATCGTGAAACTATTAAACTCATGAAATTTAGAAAAAACATAAGATACTATATCTAGATTTGCATAAATAGTAAATTCTATAGCATCTTATATAGCCTTCTAAATATAACATTCAAGCAGTTGCAGTTTATATAAATTTTACAGTCTCAATTATCGGATAGTTACAGCAAGTTCATAAAAATTTTCAATTTCCACAACTTTGCAGTACCATTTTAATTTCTTTAATTAACAAACTTACATAGTTGTTACTTTAATTACCTCCCCCCCATACCTACATTTTGCATTGTCCTCAATGTAAAAGATTTGACAATAAGTATAGTAATTGTAGTAGGCATGAATACAGTTTTATTTGATTTAAAATTCAGGGTAAGTAATTGGTTACATACCTTGTTCCGCTTGTATCTCCTTCTACATATTCCGATTTTTGATTCTGAAAAACTTTTCATTCACAGATAAAAGGGATATATCTAAAAAAAAGGGACATATCTAAGTTTAATAGCATCTATAGTCATGTTTGGCATTTTCATCATTTGACAAACTTCATTAAATTCTCTAAGGAAATAATAGGCATCCTCTCTTTCTAATCCATGAAAATGTGGCAATTGACTAATATAATTAGATTTCAGTTCAAACCTATCTCCCTCAAAGGTTGGCAATCGAATACAAGAAGGTTTATCAACTAATTCAGGATACAAAATCTCTCCTAATGGTTTTTCTACTAGAGCAGCCATCTCTACATTCTCTTTTAAAGAAATGTTAGCTACACCCTAAGGAATTTTGTTAAAGTTCAGTTCAGAAAATTTTTCAATGCTCCTCTATAATGAAAATTCCTAGGTAGGTATTCTTACTAATCGTTTAGTGCTTAGAGAACGGGTCCATGTGCTCATAAATAAATAGCAGAAGATTAATTACATACCACTCTGAAGCTTTCCATTCAATAAATATTTGTTGTCGGATGAAGTTGAATCAGCTACTTCTCCTTCTAGTTCCTCCAACGCATTCTCCTTTCTTTTAAAAGTGCTGGTAACTCGTAAATAGCATTTTGTTTTATATATATACTGCACTTCCATAAAGTGAATAAATCTTGTTGCAAGAACGTGTCTTGCAATGTGCATCGTGGTTCCTATTTTTATGGGTACGTGTACCACTACTAATTTCAAATTTTGGTAACTACTAACCGACGAAGTTTCGTTCCTAGTTAAAAGAATAACCGTTCTGCTTAATCCACGAACTAACCTCGTTGAGTTACAGATTACTCAATGGAACATAGTCAGTTACTATTGCTAACTCCACAGACTAACTTCGTTGAGTTACAGATAACTCAACGGAGTGACCTTATATTATATTACTGACCTCGTGGAGTTACGTTTAACTCAACGGACTTACTTCATTGAGTTAACACTTGGCAACTTCTAAGTTTTACTCTCGTAAGTTCCTCTCTGTTCTTTTCTTTGTTTATTCTGCTAACTGAAATAAAGTTAAATCTATGTCATTAATGCATCATTCTGATTAAAATTCGTTTAAATCTGAACATTATATAAGGATTTAACTTGCAGGTCATTTTATGTTATGCAGAATTTACATTTTACCTTGCAACATGCAGAAATTTTTAAGCATTTATCCTGTCATTCAGCAAATTGTAAATCTGTTATATATTCATTCATAAAGTTCCACAAATTACATAATATTCAATAAATTCCATTCATTTCACATCCAAAACATGTATGAAAATTGCATCTGAAAAATTATATTCATTAATATGAATCAATTACATTACAAGTACATCATACAATTTTACACAAGTAGACGAACAATACAATTTAATCTCTATTCCTAAGTTCATCTACTTCCTTCTGGAGTTTTTCTAATTGAAGTTCTAATTGATTAATTCTTTCTACATCTCCTGTAATTCCTCCAGAAGGTATAGCTATCTCTGCAGCTACAAAATTTCTGTATTCTTTCACTGAAATGGTTCTTGATCTGATCCTTTTTGATGTCCGTTTAGTGAAATCGATACAGTCCACCATTAGTAGTGGAATCAAATCTCCATAAAACAATTTTTTCTTTACTACTTTCAACTTGGAGATAAAAACTACTGACCAATTTATTTGAATCTTATTTACAACTGCATATGTGGCCCATTTGACAAATTGACTTAATTCTATGTCATGGCCCCGTCGTTGATAGACATTTTTAATCAGAATGTTAGCTACCATGTGTGCTTTACCACTTAAATGCTTCAATCTGTTTAATAAAGGTACACTAGGATTGATAGCTAAACAATCTTTGATTTCCTGTTTAGTCCACTCGACGGCAGTTGTATCTTCCAAAATTTTTATTCCTTCATTCTTTAAACCAAAAATGTTGTGGAGAAGCTCTAGTGTTATCTGTACATCAGCTTCCTTCACGTTTGAAATTAATCTTCCTTCTCTTTCTCTTAAATTTGCATAAAAACAGGGCACTAAATTCTCATATATTGCATGCCCTCTCTCTTGAGAAATGAATTGCAGTAGACCTTGGAATTCAAATAGATCTTTGATTTCTTGCATTCCATCCCAATTTACTGGTCTACTGTAAATAATGTCATAACCCCTTTTTTGTTGTTATTTGGTATAAGCTTCCTGACTACAAAAATGTACTTTATTCAAAATTGTTGTTTCAGTCGGGTCAGAAAGGTGACTTTGTTGTTCCAGAGGGATTTGCTCTTCCTCTTCTATAGGCTGCATTTGAACATTTTCAACAGATTCTTGAATTTCTATTTCTATTTGTGGTGGTGAGCCGGCAGAACTTTCCACTCTATCTTGAATTCTTTCCATAAATTGCTGAAGAGTTTCTTGCTCTTCAGTAGAATCTATGAAATTATTTTTGTCTAAATGGCTTCTTTCAGCCTCTTCATTTTCTGCTCTTTCTTCTTCCTCCTGACTACCAATCTATTCTGTTACTGTTCTTTCTGATTTTGTAACAGATTGGGATGGAGTCACGGGCAATTCAGTTTCTGCCTTAATTTCTGTTTCTTCTTGTACAAGCTGTAGACTAATTTCAGCCTAATTTTCTTCTTTTCTTTGCTCCTGCTACTACAGCTCCTACTCCTCCTCAGAATCGGATAGCAGGTTTATAAAAATTTGCTCCATAGGCCCTGTTGACAATGGTATCTCAGATTTAATTTCTTCATATTCAAACACTTTTTCTTTTTCTTTCTTTTTTCTAATTAATTGTGCCTATTCTTCCTCTTCATCTTCTGAAATTAAATCTACAAAAGTAGGCTCTGCAAGCCTTCGAGCCACAGGTACTAGCTCTTTCTGTTTAACTTTTTCTATAATTACTGGTCTCGAAGGACCAGCCTCTCCTACAGCACTTGATTTAGTTGCTGCTTGATACTATTCAACTTTTATTTTGTATTGGGCCCTTATCCTTTCTTCGACCCTTTTTTTCTTAATGGCATCAGATAAAATATGTGCCTTAGCCGTAGCTATCTCTTGAGTATCACCTTGGTCTCTTGCTGTTTTGATCAAGCTAGTAAATTCTTTCTCTTCTTCTTCAATTCTCGGCCAAGCAAATGCAACTCGTGGTAATGGCTTTGTTGGCTAAACTAGAGGTCCTAACTGCTGTTCCTTAGGAATAGGTCTTTCAGCAGTTGGTTCTTCCTATTCTCTTACTTGTTGTTGCTCCCATATTGCCCAGCTTCCTCGACTAGCAATGCGTTTCTTAAACCACAATCTGGCTTTACGTTGAATTAGCTCTAGGGCTACTTCATTGTTTGGCCGGATTTTTCTTTCTTTGCTAACTGCAATTTCAGTTGCCACTCTGATCTGTGTCTCCATTATCTGTGGTATTTGTATTTCTAACTCAACTAAAACTTTCCTCAAGTTAAAGAATTCTGATTCTACCTTTTGTAGCTCTTTCTCTATTATTATATTCCAGATCTTTTGCTGCGTGTGCCATTCTTCAGATTCCTTCAAAAATTGTGCGGTGTCCATTGTTTCTCAGAATTCAGGCGTCATTTTCCTCATCATGGAGTTACCCAATGGCATGGAATCGCTCTGATTTCTACTGTTCTAGATCCTAAATGATTTGCCGGATAATGCTCCCAAAACCCTAGGTTTTAGTTTAAATAAGCCCTAAGTTTAGGCAGGTAATCGGGTCATTTCCCAAACCAACTATTACTATTTTATCCACGGTCTTAGCTACAGTACTTCGTTGAGTTACAGTTAACTCAATGGAATAAGCTCGTTGACTAACTCAAGACTCAACAGAGTAAGCTCATTGAGTTAAGTGTACTCAACGGACTCCCTGTACAAACATATATAATAATAAAAATACTATAGATAATAGTTTTTCTTCTTCTTCTTTTATCGGTTTAATCGATATTATGTTTCGGTCAGACCTAAATATTTTTCCAGTTGAATCGATACTATGTTTCGGTAAAACCAACATTTTTTCTGAAAATTAATATACATATTTTTTTATGTTCCACTCATACCGATGGATCCGATCGGTTGAACCGCAACAATTTTTATATTATATATATATATATTTATTTATTTTTTATATCAACAAAAAAAACTGATTTTCTACTAAGTAAAGCTCGAGTAGTCCTCTACTCTGACTTCTTCCATATTTCCAAAGGAGCTTTTTGGTGTTTTCAAAATAGGTTTCAGTCTTTGTCCATTTACTTTAAATATATTCTGATTTTTAGGATTTTCAATTTCAATAGCTCCATAAGGATAAATATTTCGAACTATGTAAGGTACTGCCCATCTAGATCTTAATTTTCCTGGATGGTTATGGAATCTAGCCATATAAAGATATACTTCTTGTCCTATTTCAAAGCTTTTTGGAATAATTTTTCTATCATGCCAGAATTTAATTTTCTCTTTTTCTCTTACAGTCTTCGAATAAGCTTCATTTCTAAATTCTTCTAATTCAATTAGTTGCATTTTTCTATTTTCAGCAGCTTGATTTAAATTAGTGTTCAGAGTTTTTAATGCCCAATAAGCTTTATGTTCTATTTCAGCAAGTAAATGACAACTTTTTCCATATACTAGCCTAAAAGGTGACATACCTAAGCTCGTTTTATAAGCAGTTCTATAAGCCCAAAGTGCATCTATCAATCTATTAGCCCAATCTATTCTAGTAGGATTTACTACTTTTTCTAAGATTAACTTAATTTGTTTGTTTGCACTTTCTACTTGTCCACTTGTTTGCGGATGATATGATGTTGCAATTTTGTGGTTTACTCCATATTTCTTCATTAAGGCTTCAAAACTTCTATTACAGAAATGAGTTTCTCTATCACTGATAATAGCTTTAGGTATTCCAAATCTGGCAAATATATTTGTTCTTATAAATTGTATTACGACTTTGTTGTCATTAGTTTTTGTGGGAATAGCTTCTATCCATTTAGATACATAATCTACCCCCAACAATATGTAATTAAATTGACTAGGCATAGGAAATGGACCCATAAAATCTATTCCCCACACATCAAAGATTTCAACCTCAACAATAGGATTAAGAGGCATCATATTCCTCTTTGATATTCTTCCTATTTGTTGACATCGTAAACAACTTAAGCAATATTTATGAGCATCTTTGAATAGTGTTGGCCAATAAAACCCACATTGCAAAATTTTTACAGTAGTTTTCCCTAAACCAAAATGCCGTCCATAAGCTTGGTCATGACAAAAAGACAATATGCTCGGATATTCAGTTTCTGGAACACACCTCCTTAAAACTAGATAAGGACATTTCTTAAATAAGTATGGGTCTTCCCAATAGTAATATTTTACTCTTGAGAAAAATAATTTCTTATCTTGTCTATTCCAATCCTTAGGTGTTAAACCAGTAACTAAGTAATTAACTATGTCTGCATACCAAGGCATTGTGTTGATGGTCATTAATTATTCATCAGGAAAATTATCCTTAATTTCAATATTTGATTTTTCTATTTGTAATCTTGATAAATGATCTGCTACTACATTCTCACAACCTTTTTTATCTTTAATTTCTAGATCAAATTCTTGTAATAATAATATCCATCGGATCAATCTAGGTTTAGTTTCTTTTTTCTTTATTAGATGTTTTAGAGTTGAATGATCTGTGTATACTATTACTTTAGCTCCAATCAGATATGATCTAAACTTTTCTAAGGCAAACACAACAGCTAATAATTCCTTTTCAGTAGTTGTGTAATTAACTTGAGCATCATTTAAGGTTTTGCTTGCATAATGAATCACTTTAGGAGATTTTTCTATTTTCTGTCCCAACACTACTCCTATAGTAAAATTAGATGCATCGCACATTAATTCAAATGGATGGTTACAATCAGGTGCTTGAATTATAGGAGTTGAAATTAAGCTAGTCTTAAGTCTGAAAAATGATTTCTTACAATTTTTATCAAAGTTAAATAGGACATCTTTTAATAGATTAGTTAAAGGTCTAGCTATTTTGCTAAAGTCTTTAATAAATCTTCTATAAAAACCAACATGTCCAAGAAATGATCTAATATCTTTTACTGATTTAGGTTCTAGTAGATTAGAAATTACTTCTATTTTAGCTTTATCTACTTCCAACCCTTTCTTAGAAACAACATGCCCTAAGACTATTCCTTGTTTAACCATGAAGTGACATTTTTCCCAATTTAAAACTAGATTTTTTTTCACACAGTGTTTTAATATTTGGTCTAAATTGCTTAAACAAACTTCATATGAGTTGCCATATACAGTAAAATTATCCATAAATATTTCTAAGAAATCTTCAATCATTCTAGTAAATATGCCCTGCATACACCTTTGAAAGGTAGTTAGTGCATTACATAATCCGAATGGCATTCTTTTAAAAGCATAAGTTCCATTAGGACATGTGAACGTTGTTTTCTCTTGATCCTCTAATGCTACTGGAATTTTATTATAACCTGAATACCCGTTTAGGAAACAAAAATATTCTTGCCCTGCTAATCTTTCCAACATTTGATCTATAAAAGGTAAGGGAAAATGATCTTTCCTAGTCATAGCATTCAACTTTCTATAGTCTATACATACTCTCCAGCCTGATTTAATTCTAGTAGGTATCAAGTCTTGACTTTCATTCCTAATAACTGTTAATCCTGATTTCTTGGGAACTACATGGATTGGGCTAACCCACGAGCTATCAAAAATCGGATAAATTATGTCATTATCTAACCATTTAACTATTTCCTTCCTGACTACTTCTTTAAGGTTTGGATTTAATCTCCTCTCAGGAATTCTAATAGGTTTAGCATTTTCTTCTAAATATATGTGGTGACAGCATAAAGTTGAACTTAACCCTTTTATATCAGTCATAGTCCATCCTATTGCTTCTTTATAACTTTTTACTACATCTTTTAATTTAGCTATTTGATCCTCTTTTAAATCTGAAGCAATAATGATTGGATAGGTTCATTTATCTTCCAAAAATATATAGGTTAATTCAGGAGGTAAAGGTTTTAATTCTAAATGCTGCCCATCAGAAGCTAAAACTCCTAATTGAACATCATCATTTTCTAAATTAATTTCTTCTAGATCTCCTTCTATATTTATGCTTTCACTTTCCTCTAAAGTTTCAAAATTGATTTTCCCATTTAATTCTTCTTGAATCACATCATCTAACATATCTCCTTCATCCTCTAAAAAGTCTATGGTATGTAAGGACATTTCTAATTCCTTAAACCTTTATGGTTTGAAAATATTTAATTGAGTATCCTCATTACCATATGCTAACTTCATTACTCCAGTTTTACAATTTATAACAGCCCCTGATGTTGCTAAAAATGGCCTTCCCAAAATTAAAGATGTATCACTATTTTTATGCTTAATTTGTTGGGAATCCAAAATTACAATATCAATAGGATATATAAAATTTTTGATTTTAATTAACACATCCTCTATTTTTCCTCTAGGGTATCTTATACTTCTATCAGCTAATTGAATAACTGTACTAGTAGGAGTTAAGCCTTCTAATCCTAAGGATGCAAATATATCACTTGGCATAACATTTATACCTGCACCTAAGTTTATAAAGGTTCTTTCTAGAATGCTATTT
Organism: Cymodocea nodosa; assembly: GCA_036874045.1. NCBI lineage: Eukaryota > Viridiplantae > Streptophyta > Magnoliopsida > Alismatales > Cymodoceaceae > Cymodocea > Cymodocea nodosa. The sequence goes on along the minus strand of CM072339.1, from coordinate 17,095,607 downwards.
CCTATGGTGCATGATATAACAGGGATTCCAGGATCAGATAACTTTTTAGGAATTTGTGGCAGAAATAGGGAACTACTTTGCTCAGCTAAAAAGACCTTTCTAAGAACTTTTCACTCTCTTTTCTTAGTACACCAATCCTTCAAAAATTTAGCACAAGGTGGCATTTTCTGCAATATATCTAACAAAGGAATGTTAACTTGTACTTTTTCAAAAATTTCTCTGATTTTTTCTTATTTTTCAGGTATTGTTTGTTGTAATCTTTTAGGATAGGGTGCTAAAGATTTTGATTTCAAAGATTCTTTTTCTTTCAGTTGATTTGTTTGATCATTTTTAGCTTCATTAGCAGATTCAGATTGTTCTTTAGTGATTTCTAGATTTTCAGCTATTACATTTTCATTATCATTTTGATTTTTACTCTTATTCACCTTCATATCATTTTCATTTTGAGTTCTTGGTGGTATATCAGTTCCAGATTTTAATGTTACACAAACATCTTCCAGATTTTCATTACTCTTATGATGTTTTTGTATGTCATTTTCATAATTATGATCTTCAATTGTTTCTAGTTTTAAAGTGCATTCTTTAAATTCTCTTGCATTAATATTCTCTGTTTGCTATATATTTTGCAAATTATGTAGGTTTATAACATTATAATTTTCATTATCCTGTTACATAACTTGTATTTTCATTGTATATTCGTCTAATGCTTTTAATTTTCTTTCTAGATCATCTAATTTCATTGCATTCAATTTTTGATCAATTTTCATTATGGTTTTTTTAGTTTCATAAATTATATCCTTTTTAGGTTTTGAATATGCTTCTTTATAATTTAATTGGTTGACTTCTTATTGCTGACACATAAATTATTCCAGTTTTTCAAGGTTTTGCTCTATACTACGCTCTAGTCTGTCATACCTATCCCAAACTTCTGTGTCTCTCAACATATTACACATTCTATACTGACCATCAGTTAGGTAAACGATAGGATTCTCATACTCATCTCTATTATATTGAGGATAATTCATTTGTTGTTCATGGGATCTAACCATCTGTAAACGTCTCAGTTTCAAATAGTCAGAAATGTCATGTCCTTTAGAATTGCAGAATTCACATATGCTAATTACAGGTTTCAGAAATCTTTGAGCATAAGCATATGCCATATTCTTCTCCCTGCGTGATACATGCAATTGTTGTTTTTCTTCCAACTATCCTATTTCTACAACCGCTATAGTGGTATATTAGAAAATAAATAGTCTATGGAGTTACAGATAACTCAACGGACTTTCTTCATTGATTTAACTATAAAACACGTGCATAAACTTAACTATCTGATGCTCAGGTGCATTTCGGATACTTATAAACTTAACTATCCAATGCTCAGATGCATTTCGGATAGTTATAAACTTAACTATCTGATGCTTAGATGCATTTCGGATAGTTACAACTAACTCACCGATATATAACTTAAGTAAATCTACTAGATATCGACACGTGTCAGCAGCAGTTTAATCATAAAATAACATTTCGGAGAGTTACAGGTCTAACTATCTGATGCTCAGATGCATTTCGGATAGTTACACCTAACTCACCGAAAATCCACTTAAGTCACTTTACTAGAACATGACACGTGTCCTTAGCTATTTTATAAATAAAAAGAGATTTTGGAGAGTTATACATATAACTATCCGATGCCCAGCTACAATTTCGGATAGTTATAGATAACTCACCGATTCAGTAATAAACAAATGTTTTTATAATAAGAATTTTACCAAGTGCAAAAATAACAACTTAAGTTTATAACGCTAACCTAACGTGTTTCCTTAGTGTTCAATATAGCAACTCAACGCATTTAGTTATGTTAACTTAACGAGTTAAACATGTGCACCTCGCGTGATACAATACAACATTCGTAACTTATAATTTCACCACGTGTATAACACTAACTTAATGAGTTCATCTCTTCTTTTACTCACTAACTTAACAAGTTATCAAAATGTGCACTGTTAATGATACAGAAGATATAACTTTAAAACATATCATGCTTTTCAATAAAAACACAAGTTAACTTAATGTTTAGCTAAATGAGAAATTAATGCAACGAAACGACTAGTTATTAACTTCAGGAAACTTTCAAAACATAACTGCTCGGTAATTTAAACATAACTATCTTACATGTTCAGTCTGTTAAACATAACTGTTCGAATTATCAGAAAATTTGGATACTTAAGAATTTCATAGCCTACAACTCACCGACAGTTCAGAAATGTACTAAATTAACATTAATTCCCTAAAATTAAGTAGATTCTTCAATTAAAGCATATAACAATGCAATTATAACATAATGGCTTAATTCTTATATGATAAGCTAAATATTATGCAATTAATCATCATTTAACCATTAATAATATGCACTTTTTCATTCTAAACAGGCACCTAAGGCATGGTATGAAAAATTGAAAAAGTTTTTAACTGATAATGATTTTATCTTAAGCAACGTAGACAACACTTTGTTTATCAAAACTTTTGATTTACACATGTTGATTATACAAATCTATGTTGATGATAATGTGTTTGGGGCTACATCAGAAAGCTATCCTGATTTTTAGAATTTGATGAAAAGTTGTTGAGTATTTTTGTTTTGATGATGTGTGCTGAATGAAAATAATCATATTTGCTCAATTACTATTGCTTGTGAAAAGAAATTAAAATCATCAATTAATACAGAAAAAGCTTACTGATATAAATACTTGTTTGTATTGGATCTGAAGTTAATAACTAGTCGTTTTGTTGTATTAATTTCTCATTTAGCTAGACGTTAAGTTTACGTGAGTTTTTATTGAAAAGCATGATATGTCTTAAAGTTATATCTTCTGTATCATGAACAGTGCACGTTTAGACAACTCGTTAAGTTAGAGTTTTGTTTGTATAGAGGTCACATGAGAACTCGTTAAGTTAGAGGCTTAAAGGTTAAAATAGGTCACGTGATAACTCGTTAAGTTAGTGAGTAAAAGAAGAGACGAACTCGTTAAGTTAGTATTATACACGTGATGAAATTATAAGTTACGAATGTTGTATTGTATCACGTGAGGTGCACATGCATAACTCGTTAAGTTAACATAACTAAACGCGTTGAGTTGCTATATTGAACACTAAGGCAACACGTTAGGTTAGCGTTATAAACTTAAGTTGTTATTTTTTCACATGGTAAAAATCTTATTATAAAAACATTTGTTTATTATTGAATCGGTGAGTTAAAGTTTTTTCGGAGACTTATAGTCGTAACTATCCGAAAGGTAACTTAAGTCATGTTTTCAGGTCTTGACACGTGTCTCACTAGTTTTATAATATAAAGAGTTTTTCAGAGACTTACAACCGTAACTATCTGAAACTTAAACTATTTTCGGTGAGTTATCATTTAACCTTTCGAAAGAAAGGTTAAACTGGTTCGTTAAGTTAGCATAGCACCATTGACTTAGTTCGTTGAGTTAGCTACAGTACTTGTCACGTGAAATGGCACATGAGGAACTCATTAAGTTAGAAACGTTAAGTTATATATATATATACTTGTGTTACTCATTTAGTTAACATTAAAGTAACGACTTCTTATTACACTGATGAAAAATTTTTGGACAAGAAAGTTTATTTTGCAGGAGATTTTTCAGAGATCTAGGACTGATGTTTAAAGAAAATTTGAAATATAAACGTGGGTTAGAACGTGTGTGTTTCGATGAAGGAAAAAGAAAAGATGTGGAGAAGTGGAAAACTGGTAGTGGTTAAATGTGAAAGATATGCATGAAATGAAGATACAGTATAAAAGGCATAGAATTCTCGTTGATCAAACCATCCTTGCACACAAAACGAAAATCTTTTCAAGGATCAAACCATCCTTGCACACCAAAAGAAAAATCTTTTTCAGGGATCGAAAACACCTCTTCGGGGAAAATCTCTCAAGTGGAAGAAAATTCAGTGAAGCAAAAAAGGTTAGATTTATGTCGCTGAAGATTTGAAGTATAAAGAAAAAGCAAATTCGGTGAAGCAGAGAAAGACAAGATATTCGTCACTGAAGAATTGCTGAAGAAGAAAAAGAAGAAGAATAAAGATCTCAAATAGGGAGAAATGTTTTAAATTCTGCAAATTAGTTTTCTCTATTTGTAGTTATGAAATTGTTTAGATGATACATGGTATCGAGTTATAATTGCATCTACAATTTCTAAGGAGAATTGAATTGTATATTGTAATTGAAAACTTGAATAAAAATGATTTTATGAAAACAATGTCTCGACTTGTTTTTGAGTTTTAAAGTTTCAATTATATTTTAGAAAATATTAAAAATACACAATTCACCCCCCTCTTGTATAGCCATACGATCCTTCAAGTGGTATCAGAGCTTTGTCAATAATCTTTGATATAAAATTGATACCAACTTATTTAATATCATTGCTTATTCTACCTTCCTTGTTTTTAGACAGAAATTAATATCTGAGCATACGTTTAACTTTCTTGATTTAAGGCTCAAGTTGTTTTAAAGTTTTAGACTGTTTAAAATCAAATAGGTTGAAAAATCTAAGGTAAGATGGCTATTGGAAATGGTAATTTTTCTTTATATGAAGGCCAAAATCTTAATCGTCCTCCTTTATTTGATGGAATACATTTTGAATATTGGAAATATAAAATGACTTTTTTCTTCAAAGTATAGATCATAAGTTGTGGTTCATGATTTCTAAACCATATACTCTGTTAACTACTCCTTATAATACTTGGACAATTACTGAAAAAGAAAATGAAACTCTAAATGCTAAGATCTTAAATATTTTATTTTGTGCATTGAGTTATGAACAGTTCAGTAAAGTGTCGGCATATAAATCTGCTTATGAGGTGTGGTATGCATTAGAAGTTTCACATGAAGGTACTTCTCAAGTTAAAGAGACTAAAATAAACATGTTGATTCTTAAGTATGAACTCTTTAAGATGCATGAAGACGAAAATGTTTCTGAGATGTTTTCCAGATTTCTTGATATCATAAACTCTTTAAAATGTTTAGGAAAGAATTTTGAACAGAAGGATTTGGTGAGGAAAATTCTTAGATCCCTAAGTTCTAAATGGTCTTAGAAGTAACATCAATTAAGGAATCACGAGATTTAAATGTTTATACTATGAATGAACTTATAGGAAATTTAATAGCTTATGAAGTTCAATTAAATGAATCATTGAGTCACAACAAACTAAAAATAAAGAAAGAAATAACCTTCGAAATTAATTCAGATTCTGATATATCTACTGATTCTGACGAGGATTTGATTTTACTAACTAGGAAATTCAAGAAAGCATGGAAAGCTAGGAAACAGCAAATGAACAAAAATGATAAACCCTCAACGTCAAAATCACTAAATGACAAGAATTCTTCATCCAGAAAGTATGTATGTTACAACTGTAAAAAACCTGGACATCTTTCTCCAAACTATCCTATGAGGAAAAATGAAAAGCATAGTAGGACAAATCAAAAAAAGATGGCTTAGAAAACTCAGAAAAAGTTTTACAAGAAAAAGGCTTTGAAGGTCACTTGGGATGACACGTCTGAAGAGTCTGAATCTAAGGAATCAGCATCAAAATCTTCACATTCAGAAGGAGAACAAGAGTTAGAATACGTTGCTCATGTGTGCTTCATGGTAGATGAGTCTGAGGTAATATTTGATCCTGAAAGTCATTCAGATTTCAACTTTGATGAATTATTATGTGCTTATCATACATTATTACAAAAACTTAAAGTATGTAAACTGGAAAATAAGAAAATTAGAAAATCTTCATCCATTATGGAAGAAGAAAATTGTTTCCTGTCTACTACTTTAGAAAAGTTTAAATGTGATAATGAAAATCATGCTAGTGATTTGCAAAAATTTAGATTTAATGAATGTATCTTGCATGAACAAATACAGAATATAAATGCTGAAAATGAAATGTTGAGAAACAATATAAATGAACTTGAATTAGAGATAGATAAATTAAAACTGAGAGAGCAAGATTTAAATTCTACCATTAAGAAATGGAATTTAAGTCAAACTAAGTTAGACAAACTAACTAGTACCCCTGCGATGTCTTATAAATTTGGCTTAGGATTTGATTATCCTGAATATCCTGAATCTCAAGCCAATAAAGGATTTATTAGTTGCAGTTCAAGTAAATCTAAGACTAAAATTCCTTTTATTATGAAACAAGGTAATAAATATGTAGAAGTAGGTACTTCAAGGGATGAATTATGGAGTAATAATATAAATCAATGTGATTTGTCAAATTGTACTTCTAACATGACTATAAATGTTTCTAAAAATCTTGTTTCTTGTTCTAGAAATTCAGTTTCTAATGTTTCTAAAATTTCAGACAATTGTAGTAAACTGAAAATTTAGAAACCTGAGCATGTAATTCAATACACTGGTATTAAACCAATTACTCATTATGCATGTGATAAAACTAAAAATTCTTATGCAAAAAAAGATTTTGTATGTACAGAAAATGTTAATACAAGTACAAAATCTTGGTATGAACTTACTAAAATGTATGAGCATGACCGAAATAAATTAACATCTGATAAAAATCGGTTTGGTCTTGAATATACTACATCTGAAAACAAAAAGAATGATTGTAAAAGCAATAATGCTATATGTGAGTATGAAGCTAATGATAAATCAATAGTACTTACAACTAATAAGAAAATAAATGATAATGTTAAACTATTTTTAAACAAAAAGAAGAATTATGCGTTTAATGAACTTGGTCCTCAACAACATTAGGTACTAAGAAAAAGTTTTTCTTAATTTGTGTTGTAGGAGGAAACAACATCAAAATGGATCTTGAACAGTGGAGCGTCAATTCACATGATCGGACAGAAAAGTCTATTACAAAATTTTACAAATACCATGAAAGGAAGTATAACATTTGGAAACAAAAGCAAAGATAAAATCATAGGTATGGGCAATGTTTAAATAACTCCTACTTGTGTTATTTCGAATGTACTATATGTAGAAAACCTAGGATTTAATTTGATGACTGTCATAAAACTAACTGAAAATGGATATTATGTAGTGTTTGAAGATAATGTATGCAAAATAATTGATAAACATATAGATGAAATTAAGTTTATTGCTAAAAGAAAATGTTCTGTATGTATTTTATCTTTACCTTCTGGTGCAGTTGATTTAAATTCAAGTTTGCTAGCTGAAACTAGTGATGCATATCTATGGCATAGAAGGATTGGGCATATAAATATGAAACTGTTACATAAACTATCTAGAAAACATTTAGTGAGAGGTTTACCAAAGATTAAATACTCAAAGGACTTTATGTGTGATGCATGTGAGTTAGGTAAACTTCACAAAAACTCTTTTAAATCCAAAACTGATATTTCAAGCAAGAGAGTCTTAGAACTTATACATATGGATCTATTTGGACCAACAAGAATCATGAGTCTTGTTGGTAAACGGTATGCATTCGTTTTAGTAGATGACTTCTCTAGATACACTTGGGTATATTTTCTAGCATCTAAGACAGAAGTTTTTGAAAAATTTAAAATGTTTTACAATTTTATTCAAAATGAGCAGAGTGTCTCTATTCAAAAACTTAGGAGTGATCAAGGAACTGAATTTGATAATGATCAAATGGATAACTATTGTAATGAGCATGGCATTGATCACAAGTTTTCTTTTCCAAGAGCATTGTGTCAAAATGGTGTTGTTGAGAGAAAGAATAGATCACTTCAAGAAATGGCCAGAACTATGTTGAATGAATATAAGTTACCTCAAAATCTTTGGGCTGAAGTAGTAAATACAGCTTGTTATGTTATTAACAGAAGTCATTTAAGACATCATGTTAATAAAACTCCTTTTGGAATTATGTTTAATAGGGTTCCAAAAATTTCCTATATGAAACCATTTGGCTGCAAGTGTTTTATTTTAAATACTAAGGATAAAACGGATAAATTTCAAGCCAAATCGGATGAAGGAATTTTTGTAGGTTACTCTACTAGAAGTAAAGTCTATAAACTATATAACAAGACTTCTAAGACTATTGAAAAAACCCTCCATGTAAGCTTCAATGAAAATTCTCTTAGAGAATCTCAATCTAAAGCTAATAATGATGATATGATCAATTTTCCAAATGAGTTAGAGATCAATAGAGAGATTGATGATTTATCTGAGAAAATCAAAAATATGACCTTAAATGATCAAACTAATGATGAAAGTGATGTACCTTCAGATGTTGATGAGAATATTGAGGAAAATCAAAGAAATTGGCGTTATTCTTCATCACATCCCATCACTCAAGTCATTGGTAATATTAATGAGGGAGTTAAAACTAGAGCTTTAGTAAATTTAAATAGTATGTGTATGTTTGTTTCTATGGCGGAACCAAGGAATATACAAGAAGCATTATCTGATGAAAATTGGATAGTGGTAATGCAAGAAGAACTAAATCAATTCATCAAAAATGATGTATGGGAATTAGTCTCTCCACCAGAAAATCAGTCCATAATAGGTACAAAGTGGATCTTTAGAAACAAAACTAACGAAACTAGTCAAGTTATAAGGAACAAAGCTAGATTAGTTGCACAAGGGTATACACATGAAGAAGGACTAGATTATGATGAAACATTTGCTCCTATGACTAGGTTAGAAAGTATTAGAATATTATTGGCCTATGCTTGTTATATGGATTTTAAATTATATCAAATGGATGTAAAGAGTGCATTTCTAAATGGTTTAATTAATGAAGAAGTAAAACAACCACCTGGATTTGAAGATATTAAAAATCCTGACTGTGTATAAATTGAAGAAAGCCTTATATGGTTTGAAGCAAGCACCTAGATCATGGTATGAAAGATTGTCTACTTTTTTAATAGAAAAAGGCTATATTATGGGAAAAGTGGATCATACTCTATTTATTAAGAGAGATGGTAAAGATCAGATTGTTGTTCAAATATACGTAGATGATATAATCTTTGGAGCAACCTCTGATAAGTTGATAGAAATATTCTTTGAAGAGATGACTAATCAGTTTGAAATGAGTATGATAGGAGAACTTTCATATTTTTTAGGACTTCAAATTAAGCAAATGGAGAAAGGTATATTTTTAAATCAAGAAAAATATGCAGATGAAATGCTTAAGAAATTTAATTTTAATGATACAAGGATTCGAGGAACTCCTATGAGTACTACTTTAAAGTTAGATATTCATGACATAGGAAAATCCATAGATCAAAGAAAATACAGAAGTATGATTGGTTCTTTACTTTATTTGACTGCTAGTAGACCTGATATTATGTTTGGTGTGTGTGTTTGTGCTAGATTTCAATCTAATCCTAAAGAATCACACTTAATTGTAGTTAAAAGAATATTTAGATATATACAAGGAACTAAAAATTTTGGATTGTATTATTCTAAGGATAGTTCAATAGATCTTATAGGATATACTGATGCTAATTATGTAGGATTTAAATTTGATAGAAAGAGTACTAGTGGCACATGTCAATTATTGGGAAATAATTTGGTGTCATGGTTTAGTAAAAAGCAAAACTGTGTAGCACTTTCTACTATAGAAGTTGAATATGTTGTTGCTGCACTATGTTGCACACAGATTCTATGGATAAGGCAAACTTTAGAAGATTTTGGATTATCTTATGATACAACTAAGATTTATTGTGACAGTAGTTCTACAATAAATCTTTCCAAAAATCCTATATTACATTCACGAGCAAAACATATAGAGGTTAGACATCATTTTCTAAGAGATAACGTAATTAAAGGAAAAATTAAATTAGAATTTGTGTCTAGTAAAAATCAATTAGCTGATATATTTACAAAACCTCTAGACGAAAATACATTCTGCAACATTAGATTAAATTTAGGTATTTGTAGGCTATGTGATGTGTAAAATGCTTAAACTCCACATAAAAAGATAAATATTATTGATGATGTTGTTCACCTCATAGATATTATATACTTATTATAAATATCTAAAGTAATATCTAAACTGCTGCTTAAGATACTATGTATTTGTTGTAAAATCATAGTAGTATCTTATTGATTTTAAGTAGTTTATCAATTTTAATGGTTTTTACGATTTTAAGTGGAAGTGTAAATGAAAAACATTAAATACTTTTGACATTCTAAAATTTTGATTAAATGTTTTCTTTGAATCAAGGAAAATGCATATGATCATGCATAAATTTGACTTAATTGATTAAACTTGTAGAATAAGTTATATGTAACTCATCTTAAACTGTTAATCAAAAGTATAAGCTTATTGAAACTAATTCATATTCTCAGTACAATCATAGAAGTAAAAATTGTATGAGATTTGTGTTTTATTGCATCTGTATTAATGGAATACATATATACTGTGCTTAAAATGAAAAGTGCTTACAAAGTGAAAATCTTTGAGAGTTTACTGATCAGTTTGATCACAAGCCTTTTGTACTTGAGCAGATAGGTATGTAAGGATTGTTGTCCTAAAAAAGGATTCTTTAAATCTGGCAACCTAAGGTCCTGATCAAATCTAGGATTGTTGACTGAAAGCTCATTACACGGGTACATTAGAAAGCTCTTGTATGATTCAAGCTTTTCAAACTAACTTTTAAAGAAAATTATCAATATTTACTATTTTGAAAAGAAAAAGTTGTTTCATTAATTACAGATATTTTTGAATCGCATATAGTTTCTACCAATATGACTACTGATTTATTGAATCAACATTAGTACTTTTGTAAACGTTTATTTGAGATACATTCTTTTATTCTCCTTGAATTAATCACATTAAGTTCAAAGTTGTGTTTTGATTCATATACAGTAGGAATTGATTCTGGAAATCATTTTTGATGATGTCAAGATAACAGAAGTCTCTGAAAAGAAAATTTAAAAGTATAGTTATACTTAACATCTATTGTCACTACAAGTATATTTTGTATTTTGATTGAATATATTTGAAGTATATTTGTAGAGGGAGGATTAACAATGTCGAAAACAGATTAATATATTTTAGAATACAAATCTTAGTTAATCTGAATTAATGTCCTCTTAAAATCTTGATGAAATAATTTAAAAAGACAAATAAACTATTTTAGATTCAAAGGACAAAATGTTCAAATAGTTTACAATGCTCTCAAGATAATGTTAAGTTTAGCATGTGTGTGGTTTTAGAAACGTTTCAGTTGGAAGCATCCAAAAATTGTTTTAAGTGTACTAACTAGACGTTATGTTAGATAAGGTAACGTGTAAAACTACCTCTATACAGCGTTTTACTCGTTAGGTTAGTTAACTCAATGAGTTATACTTGAATATTTCAGGTACCTTGACTGAAAAAACTTTATTCAATATTTATTTAATTTCTAAACCCGACTTCTCTTCACGTTGAGTTATACGCCTAAAAACCCTATTTAAACACTTATTACACGGGGACTTAGGTTATTTGTAAACTTTGTCAAGAAAATCTTTCCCGCTTGTTGCTGTTATAACCTGCGACGATGGTCTCCAAGTTCTACAAAGGTCGTAGCAGAGGAAAAGGCAAAAGCAGAAGAGATGCAAAAGGAAAAGAAATAGAGAATGATGAAGTTCCACGTACTTGGTTCAAGAAAATATTTCGAGTGGACAAAAGTAAATTTGATAGAGAATACATAATGAAGTGTGGTGAGATTGCATTTTTAGAACAGTATGCAAAATATTTGGAAAAAGGTGTAGGTTCATCAAATAGAACTCCTCAAACTCCTATAAATGGTACAAGACTACATGCATTTGAGGAAGAGCATGAATTAGCTATCTTTACTCCTTTATATTCAAAACAAGTAGAATCAAATATTGCTGTAGACAAAACAAAAGTTGACAGTCTTCGAAAGGCCGTTGCAATAGAAAGTACCTTAGAAGAATTAAAGCAGAAAAATTTTATGGAGCAATTTGAAAAGAAAACAGCAATACTTGAAAAGGAGAAACAAAAATGTTATAGAAGAAGAAAAGTTAGAAAAATTATGTCTAAGGAAACAAAGTCTATTGAAAAAGGAAAATTAGATGAAAATTTATTTCCAAAGGACAATGTATGTCTAGACAATGTACCTTATTGTGCATCTAATAAACTCATCAGTTCCGAACACACTGAAACTGATGAAGATAATGAGACTTTATTTTCCCTTGCTAGAAAGCTTGAGAAGAAATACAAGTCAAATATGAGCTCAAGTTTTTCTATTAGTACAAGTCCTGATGATGCAGAAATTGACAAATCAGAGCATCAAGCACCTGACATTAAACAAGTTATTGCAAATATAATTGGCAATGTTGAAGTAGTAACTAGTTCAAAGGCTGAATTGTCTGGAGTAGCATGTAAAGTTTCAATTTGTGCATTTTATATATGTTAATTCATGCATGTTAAGGATTATAAGTCATCATTATATATGTTCTTATAAAGGATTACATGAAAATCATATTTTTAGACATATGCATGAATTAGGGATTAAATAGTTGATAATGTACAAATTTTTAGCCCTTGTATTAGACATAATTCTTATAATTCTTCAATGTATGACTTTATATACATTGTATGATTGCCAAATCACTTAAATATGATGTTAAACTAAAGAACTTTAAGTAATTCATGTATGTACATGTGAAAAAGTTGTAGACCAAAACCTTCCTAATTTGGCAACTTTCCATATATGGCAACTCATGCATGCATGTATACTATATTTGCATCATATGATTTATATTCAATGTATATGTGCATCCAACTTGGTTTTGAGTTTTATAGGTCAATAAATCATGAAATCAAGGTGGATTAAAGAGGAAAAAACGTGGGCCATTGGATGCAACTTATTGGAGCCCAAGCAACAAAAGCCTAGAGTATTTAAAGTGTTTGACCACTCAATTCTAGGCTATCTCCTCCTCTTCCAACACATTGCAGCCGGCAGTTCTAGCCATTCTAGCATCTCCATCTGGAAAGTCCCATCTTCCCCTTGATCTTGAACAAGCTCCCTTCAAGAATGGTGAGCTTTATTTAGCGTCTTCCACTCCTCCTAGAAGACACCTTCTCTTCAATTCAGACGGCCATACGTTAGGATCTCCTTGGGCATTCATCTTGGTGGATTGGGAGGCTCGTGTGACTGATTTGGAGTGGAGCAAAAGGTTAGGATCTTTAGGGTTGAGTCATTGGAAGTACCATTCTTAGATGTGGAAGCCAAAGTTGTGGGTCTCGGAGGCAAGATCTTGAGGACGTGCACGACTCTTCTTCAAGGCAACCTTAGAAGCTTCACTTGGACGTGCTACAGGTGGTGACAGCCGTGTGGAGCATCGATTTCAAGGACTTTGGGGAGTCATTGCTTGAAAAAACGTGGAGGATTAAAAGGTATGATGGAAAGGAGAGATCCTCATACTAGTTTTCATGTTTTACAATTTTATATGTATGAGTATAGTTTGAGTATGTGGAAGGACGAAATTCTATGCATAAATCTTTGTTTCAAATGTTCTATATTAAAGATCACATACTGTTTTGATGTTAATTGATATCAGGATTAAGTTCATATTATATGTTTAGTGTGAATGAATGTGATGATGTGAATTGTAAAGGCAGTTTTCCGTTCTTAGATGGCCAGATTATTAGTAGTTTTTCTTCGAATTGTATCTACTTGTTTGTCATCTATAAATTCCATTTTTTATTTCGTTTTGTAAGTATAATGAATGTAGAACAAGTTTACAAAGTTTTAGAATTTTTTAGAATGTTTTTCGAAGCTTTTCGATTTTATTTTGTGAAGGTATCAACGGTTTTGAGTCTCTGTTGATTGCTAGTTTTTAGCTCGATACCTATGCTGTGCTTGCATCGTGTATTTTGTGGAATTCAGTTTTGTAAATTTTTCTTGTTAGTGTAACGGATCTACTTTCAAGGTGCAATTTTTTCATAGCATTTCATGAAGATTTGACGGAGATTTGATTTTTGAACCGAAGGTGTGTTTTTGGAAAGTTTCCATAACCGTCTGCGCCCCTTTCTGAAATAAGATATTTCTAGCGTTTTAATTTGTGTTAATCCACGAAATCACTACCATTTGAAAGATATTCCAAGGATCTTTCCAACCGTTATTTATTCTGGATTTTTAAACGTTCAAGTTGGAAGTTATTAGAGTTAAAAGTTGAGCGTAAATTCTGTAATTTCTGGATTAATACTCATTGATTTCTTAAATATCTTACCATAACTAACTGGATTTTGGGGTAATCTTATAAATCTTAATTGTGCTACAAATTTTGTATATTAATATTAAGTAATTAGAGGTTAATTATGAATTAGTTTAATGTGGATATTTAATCGGATAATCATTTTAATAAAATTATTTAAGACAAACTCCTTGTGGATTCGACCCATACTTGCACATGCTTATTACAATGGGCACCATGCGCTTACAGTTATAAATGTAAAATTTGCGCTTTTGCCATTATTTTAATAACACATAAAAGTGTTTACATAGTAGATATTGAAAATGTTAAGACTCTAGAAGAGCTAAAACTTAACCAGCCTTCTACAGAATCTATAGAAGCAAAGTTTGAGAATTCACAGCATGAATCAATAGAATTATCTGTTGAACAAAATGAACAACTACAGATAGAAACACCAGCTGTAGAATTTGTGGAAAAATTAAACTCTGAACATTCTATAGAGACTGAATAGATGAATGTTGAGCATATTGGCAATGTTCCTAACACTATTGAAGCTGAAGAATCAAGCTTACCTGAGAAGCTTCAAGATAATATGTTAGAAGAGGAACCACATGACATTCATTTTGAAGAAGAGGTTCCTGAAGATGAATTAAACTCTGAATCACGACTTCAGGTATCACCTTCTTTGTGTACAATATTAAAAATTCAAGGTAATGCAATTCATTTTAGATCTGAAGAAGCATTGCAGAAATACAATAATCTGATTACATGTCAAATTCTGCATGCTCGTCCAATAAAATTCAGAAATTTGATGGAAATAAGAGATCTGTTTAAGTTTCAAGGCCTCATTAAATTATTGCCAGTAGGAACGAAATGGAAGCAACACATAGAACTTATTGCAGCTTTTTATAGCAATCTGGTCGAGAATAAAAATTTTCTAAAAACTCAAATAAATGAACAGGAGTTTATATTGTCTCTTGAGTTAATTTTTGAAGTTTTAGGATTAAAGAATGAAGGTGTTGTTGTTACCAATAGATTTGACATGATAAGACAATTAGAATGGAACATTCAGTCTTTATCAAAAATTCTAGATGTATATTCTGAAATGAGATTAATGGAAAATCTACAGAGGCAAGGTTTATTGCAAAAATATTGCATGCAAATTTATTTCAGAGAGTTGGACACAATTTGGAAGTCAGCAGAAACTGTTTATATGCAACTTATGGCCTGCTGAATAGAATTCAAATAAATTGGTTTGATGTTTTTATGTCTCAACTACAGCATATGAGTTCAAAGTTATTTTATGGTGATGATGTACGTAGAATCCTTGCAAGCCAATTGACTTTATCCGACTAGCCCTCTGAAACTAAAGGCATAAGAGCATTTAGTGTCAAGGATTTGCAAAAATTCCAAGCCATGCATAAACCTCAATGACAACAACAACAACAACCTGATATAGACCATATACAACAACAACGTTATTCAATTCAAGCAGAACAGCAAACCCAGCTACCTCTTGACTTAGATGTAGTGTTTAACAACATCAGAAATGATATTAGGCATCTAGGAGATAAAATATGTAATGCTATAAGTGATATACTTAGGAGGGGTCGATAACTGTTTTTGTTTGTTTCTGAATACAAAATGTAATGTTTGTATTACTTGTTTGATTCATTGAACAATACATTTTTCTGTAAATGTGTTCAATTATTATTCTTGTTTATAGATATCGTTGTTGTAATTCTCTTATATATATATATATATTCTCTGTAATTATCTTTTTGATTAATGACAAAAAGGAGGAGAAATATTATAAAAAGATGATTATGATCTTAATTGCATATATATATTATAAAAGGAGATGCTATTTAAATGATTATTGTAATCTGACAGATGATAATTAGAAAACTGATACTTATATAATTATTGACATCTGAGAGTTTTAGTTCTGAGAGGTAAAATTTACACAAACAATAGAAATAAGCTTAAGTCATAATTGATTTAATATGGTTTTGTCATCATCAAAAAGGGGGAGATTGTTGAGTATTTTTGTTTTGATGATGTGTGCTGAATGAAAATAATCATATTTGCTCAATTACTATTACTTGTGGAAAGAAATTAAAATCATCAATTAATAAAGAAAAAGCTTATTGATATAAATACTTGTTTGTATTGGATCTGAAGTTAATAACTAGTCATTTCGTTGTATTAATTTCTCATTTAGCTAAACGTTAAGTTAACGTGTGTTTTTATTGAAAAGCATGATATGTTTTAAAGTTATATCTTCTGTATCATAAACAGTGCACATTTAGACAACTCGTTAAGTTAGAGTTTTGTTTGTATAGAGGTCACGTGAGAACTCGTTAAGTTAGAGGCTTAAAGGTTAAAATAGGTCACATGATAACTCGTTAAGTTAGTGAGTAAAAGAAGAGACGAACTCGTTAAGTTAGTGTTATACACGTGGTGAAATTATAAGTTACGAATGTTGTATTGTATCACATGAGGTGCACATGTTTAACTCGTTAAGTTAACATAACTAAACGCGTTGAGTTGCTATATTAAACACTAAGGCAACGCGTTAGGTTAGCGTTATAAACTTAAGTTGTTATTTTTGCACGTGGTAAAATTCTTATTATACAAACATTTGTTTATTATTGAATCGGTGAGTTAAAGTTTTTTCGGAGACTTACAGTCGTAACTATCCAAAAGGTAACTTAAGTCATGTTTTCAGGTCTTGACACGTGTCTCACTAGTTTTATAATATAAAGAGTTTTTTGGAGACTTACAACCGTAACTATCCGAAACTTAAATTGTTTTCGGTGAGTTATCGTTTAACCTTCCGAAAGAAAGCTTAAGCTGGTTCGTTGAGTTAGCATAACACCACAGACTTAATTCGTTGAGTTAGCTACAGTAGATTATGCAGGTTATAGTGATGCAGATTATGTAGGCAGTAGATCAAATAGAACAAGCACAAGTGGCACATTCCAACTACTTGGAAATTCTTTAATTTCTTGGTTTAGTAGGAAACAAAATTGTATTGCACTATCCACTATTGAGGTAGAATATATTGCAGCAGGTCTATGTTGTGCTCAAATTTTATGGATGCAGCAAGCTTTAGCAGATTACAGATTGAAAATTTAGAATATAGATATATTTTGTGATAACAGTAGTGCAATAAGCTAATCCAAGAATACAGTACTTCATTCAAGAGTCAAGCATATCGAGATCAAACATCATTTCTTAAGAGATCATGTGGAAAAAGGGCACATCTCACTTAAGTTTGATCCAACAGAAAATCAACTTGCAGATATTTTCACAAAAACTTTAAATGAATCATCATTTAATCATATTAGAAGTGTAGGATCGTATGGCTACACAAGAGGCGGGTGAATTGTGTATTTTTAATATTTTCTGAAATATAATTGAAACTTTAAAACTCAAAAACAAGTCGAGACATTGTTTTCATAAAATCATTTTTATTCAAGGTTTCAATTACAATATACAATTCAATTCTCCTCAAAAATTGTAGATGCAATTATATTTCGATACCATGTATCATTTAAACAATTTCATAACTACAAACAGAGAAAACTAATTTACGGAATTTAAAACTTTTCTCCCTGTTTGAGATCTTTCTTCTTCTTCTTTTTCTTCTTCAGCAATTCTTCAGTGACGAATATCTTGCCTTTTCATGCTTCACCGAATTTACTTTCTTCTAATACTTCAAATCTTCAGTGACGAAAATCTTACCTTTTTATGCTTCACTGAACTTTCTTCCGCTTGAGAGATTTTCCCCGAGAAGGTGTTTTTGATCCCTGAAAAAGATTTTTCTTTTGGTGTGCAGGGATGGTTTGATCCTTGAAAAGATTTTTCTTTTTGTGTGCAAGGATAAATTGATCAACGAGAATTCTATGCCTTTTATACTGTATCTTCATTTCATGCATATCCTTCACGTTTAACCACTACCAGTTTTCCACTTCTCCACGTCTTTTCTTTTTCCTTCATCGAAACACACGTTCTAACCCATGTTTATATTTCGAATTTTCTTTAATCATCAGTCTTGGATCTCTGAAAATTTTCCTGCAAAATAAACTTTCTCGTCCAAAAGTTTTTCATTAGTGTAATAAGAAGTCGTTACTTTAATGTTAACTAAATGAGTAACACAAGTATATATATATAACTTAACGTTTCTAACTTAACGAGTTCACCATGTGCTATTTCACGTGACAAGTACTGTAGCTAACTCAACGAACTAAGTCTGTGGTGTTATGCTATCTCAACGAACCATCTCCGTTGTGTTATGATAACTCAACGAACCAGTAATAAACAAATGTTTTTATAATAAGAATTTTACCACGTGCAAAAATAACAACTTAAGTTTATAACGCTAACCTAACGCGTTGCCTTAGTGTTCAATATAGCAACTCTACGCGTTTAGTTATGTTAACTTAACGAGTTAAACATGTGTACCTCACGTGATACAATACAACATTCGCAACTTATAATTTCACCACGTGTATAACACTAACTTAACGAGTTCGTCTCTTCTTTTACTCACTAACTTAACGAGTTATCACGTGACCTATTTTAACCTTTAAGCCTCTAACTTAACGAGTTCTCATGTGACCTCTATACAAACAAAACTCTAACTTAACGAGTTGTCTAAACGTGCATTGTTCATGATATAGAAGATATAACATTAAAACATATCATGCTTTTCAATAAAAACACACGTTAACTTAACGTTTAGCTAAATGAGAAATTAATGCAACGAAATGACTAGTTATTAACTTCAAATCCAATATAGACAAGTATTTATATCAGTAAGCTTTTTCTGTATTAATTGATGATTTAAATTTCTTTTCACAAGCAATAGTAATTGAGCAAATATGATTATTTTCATTCAGCACACATCATCAAAACAAAAATACTCAACAAGAAGAAATCTAGGCATATGTTCTTTGCATGACTTATAAAGCATTCATATTTGATTTATGATTATAATCCCTCAAGCTCACCATAAGGGATCTTGTTTTCTGCTAACGTGTACTCATGCAGGACTTATCAGAAGTCTCCTTTTATAAGATATCAGATATCGAAAATTACAGATATCAAAAGTCTCCTTTTATCTAATGACAAAAAAGAGAGAAGTATAAAGAGAAATTACATGGAAGACAGGGGCAGAATTCCCTAGTACATAGACAGGGGGAGATATTGTCTAAATCATGTTGTACTTATTCTCTATAAACTCCAGAAATCTGTTTTAATTGTTTTTGGTGTGACTGAATGTATAGCAATAAACTAGGGAGTGAAATACATGTAATTAAATGTAAAGGATTTTGTCATTATCAAAAAGGGGGAGATTGTTAGGACCCTTGTATTTTAATAATACAAAAACCTGTGTGAGGAAACAAATTGTATTTCATAGTTAAGATAGTTCAACAAAAGCTTAGAAGGTAGATAAGTCGATATAAATAGTTTAGAAATTGCTGCAAGAGATAAATAGGAAATCAGAAGGTTATTAGGCTTAAGTATTCAGAAGAAATAAATCTTCAATGAATTACAAACTTAAGTATCTGATGAGTCAATTTAAGCAATAGAAACACCATTGGACAGTTAGAAAAATAACTATCTAAAAGTACAAGGACTTCGGAGAGTTTTTAAGATAGCTGGGTGAATGATCGGAAAGTTAAGGCGATAACTATCCAAATATTCAAGGAAATCGAAAAGTTAGGAAAGCTAACTATCCAAAACTTAAGTTAGTAAATTTCCCACGTGTAGAAATCCAGAACAGAAGCTTAAAAGGATTTTTTGGAGAGTTAGAAAGCTAATTATCCAAAAAACAAAAGGTTTCGGAAGGATACAGATTTAACTATTTGAAACTTATGTCACTCTATTATGCATGTGTAGAAATAAGAAGATAGCAATCAGAAGCTTAAAAAGAATTGGGAGGTTACTGTAGCTAACTATCCGAAAGCAAAAAAGTTTCGGTAAGTTAACAGTTATAACCATTCGGACTTAAGACTCTTCACATGTATGACTTAAAAATCCCACCTGACATAGACAAAAGGACTTAAGTGGATTTTCGGTGAGTTAAAGCTATTCTTCAGAGAATTATAGAGCTAACCATCTGAAAATCAAAGGAATCAGAAGATTACAAGTTGGACAGTATATAGAATGGTAACTTACTATTTTTGGGACTGACTACATAGTAAGTACAATAGAAAACATCCATTAGAATCAAATATGATCATTATACCTCTTGGTATAAATATGAGTAGTAAAGAGAAGATTGAAACAACGATCAGAAAATATTGTGAGCTACTCAAAAATTCCAACAACATGCTCAAGGCTACAAAATACAAAAATATTCTCAAGTTCACTACAGCACAAAAGCTCCCTGCGCTCAAACTCTGCTTCAAAGTTCAAAGTGTCGATTCATGAGTTTCTATCTGAAAACTCTCTGTTGGTTAAGAGCTTGTACCTAAAAGCTCGAAGAAAGGTTGATTGCTGAGCTTCAACCTGAAAGCTCAAGTGTTGGTTCTTGCTTCAACTTGAAAGCAAGTGTTGTAAGTATTTATATACTTAGTGAAGCCCAAGTGAATCTTGGGGATGGACTAGCCAAGTTGGTGAACCACCTAAAAATCTTCTTATGTTCATTACTATTTACTATTTTGCATGCATATTGATTAATTTAGCTCACAGATAAATTCAGTCAACAAATTAAGTTCTAAAAAAAGTCAAATTCACGCACACACACCATTCACCCCCCCTCTAGTGAGTCTATCGATCCTAACAGAACAAGTTCTAATACCACTTGTAGGATCGAATGGCTACACAAGAGGAGGTGAATTGTATTTTTCAACATTTTCAATTATAATTGAAACTTCAAAATTAAAAACAAGTTGAGACACTATTTTAATCAAATCATTTTATTCAATGTTTTAATTATAATATACAATTCAATTCTCTTTAGAAATTGTAGATGCAATTATATAACGATACCATGTTTCATCTAATCAATTTCATAACTATAAATAGAAAAAACTAATTTTGTAGAATTTAAAACATTTCTCCCTGTTTGAGATTTTTCTTCTTCTTCTTCTACAAATCTTCAGTGACTAATTTCTGACTTTCTCTACTTCACCGAATTTTCTTTCTTATGATTCTTCAATTCTTTAGTGACATATATCTAACTTTCTCTTCTTCATCAAATTTTTTTCTATCTGAGAGCTTTTCCCTAGAGAGGTGTTTTGATCCCTAAAAATATATTTCGTTTGCTATGCAAGGATGATTAATCAATGAGAATTCTAAGCCATTTATACTGTATCTTCATTTCATGCATATCCTCCATGTTTAACCATAATTAGTTTTCCACTTTTCATGTCTTCTCTTTTTCCTTCATCAAAATACACACATTCTGACCCATGTTTTCCTCTCGAATTTTCTTTAATCATCAATCCTAGATCTCTGAAAAATTTCCTGCAAAATAAACTTTCTCGTCTAAAATTTTTCATCAAATGTAATAATAAGTCGTTGTGTTAATGTTAACTAAACAAGTAAAACAAGTATATTTATAACTTAACATATCTAACTCAACGAGTTCATCATGTACCAATTCACGTGACAAGTATTATAGCTAACTAAATGAACTAAGTTCATAGTGTTATAGTTAACTCAATGAACCAGCTTTGTGGTGTTATGATAACTCAACGAACTAGCTTTGTGGTGTTACAATTAACTCAATGAACTAACTTTATGGTGTTACTGATAACTCAACGAACCAGCTTAACTTGTCTTTCAGAAGGTTAGATGCTAACTCACTGAAAAGTATTTAAGTATCGGATAGTTAAGTTTTCAAAGTATGTGAAATACCTTTTTACCATAAAACTAATGAGACACGTGTCGTGACCTGGAAATGTGACTTAAGTTATCTTTTAGAAGGTTAGATGTTAACTATCCGAAATGAGTTTGAGTTTTAGATAGTTATGGTAATAAGTCTTCGAAAAACTCCTGATAACTCACCGATCTAGTAAAAAATAAATATTTTTACAATAAGGTATTTACCACGCGTAATAATAATAACTTTAAGTTTATAACACTAACCTAACGTTGCCTTAGTGTTCAATATAGCAACCCAACGCGTGTAGTTATGTTAACTTAATGAGTTAAACATGTGCAACTCACGTGATACAATATAACATTCGTAAACTTTAATTTCACCATGTGCATAAGACTAACTTAACGAGTTCGTCTCTTCATTTTAACCTTTTGTTCACTAACTCAACGAGTTCTCGCGTGACCTATTTTAACCTTTAAGCCTATAACTCAATGAGTTCTCACGTGACCTTTTTACAAATAAAGTACTAACTCAACAAGTTGTCTTAACGTGCACTATATATGATACAACAATATAACTTTAAAACACATCATGCTTTACAATAAAAACACACATTAACTTAACGTTTTGTTAAATGAAAAGTTAATATAACTTAATGACTAGTTATTTAACTTGGCATAATTTCAGATCCATTACAGACAAGTATTTATATCAGTAAACTTTTTCTGTATTAATTGATGTTCTTAATTTACTTTCACAAAAAATAGTAATTGAGTAAATATGATTACATTCGTTTAGCACACATCATCAAAACAAAATACTCAACACAAGCTTTTAAACCTCTAGGTCACCTTAGTGGCGAAGTTGTCTCCGAAGGGTTTGCATCGGATATGCCCACAAAATTCAAGATAAAACACAAAGCAAACACAAATAAAAGATAAAGAAAAATATGCAATTAGTTTCCTAAACATGGATAAAGTATTCTTAAGTAGCCTTGACCTATTGGCTTCACTTTTATTCAATCACCCTCTTACCTTTCTAGTTTGGATCCAAATACTCATTCAATTTCCATCCTAAGAAAGTAGAGTCTCATATAAATAAGTGTATATGAAAATGGCCAAGAATAAGAAATAACCTGCACAACTTCATTCAAGTCACTAAAGTAATCCCAAAAGTCTATACTTGAGTACATTGCCCTTTTATTTTTATTCCCTTTTCTTCTTCCTTTTTCATTTTTTTCTCTCTCTTTTTCTTTTCTTCTTTCTTTTTTTGTGTGTGAGTGTGTGTGTTTTTTTTTTTTTAGCATTTCTCACCCTAGCCCCCTACCCTTAAGAGTGCCTCCCATATCATTGTATAGGAACAAACAATTTAACCTTAACCCTTTTTATTCTACCCTTCTCATGGGACAACCCCCAATGTATATTTCTAAGTTTTTGCTTAAGTTTCCCTTCAAGAGGAGTGATTCCTTCCTAGCCAAGGTCTTATGTAAATGCAATGTTACATATAAGTGCCAAAATATGGATAGTCATGATTTTTCTTCTTCTCCTCCCTTTAAGGTTCAAGGGTTCTTTCCTAAAGATTTCACTTTTAGGTCTCAACTATACCTAATAATACTTTATCCACTAGGACCTAAAAGCATATAAAAACTTAATAATAATAAACTATCCTCAAATGCCTTCGCCCCATACTTAAACTTTGCATTGTCTTCAATGTAAAAGGAATTCGTTTAGGCATAAAAAGAAATATGCATGAAGACAAGTATAAGTTCACAACTAGAAAGTAAAATGATAACCTATTTCTCTAATAATAGAGACACTATTGATTTAATAATATTGTGGATACATATTAAAGAATAAAAGATAGAAGCACAACATGTTGTAATAATTTGTTCAATTTAATTCATTGAAAGGAATAACATAAGTAGATAAGAATTTTGTGAAAGATTAATAAAAGTTACTCTTCCTTTGATTCATTTTCCTCTAGTATTGTTGGCAATATAGTCATATATCTATCAACATTGGGAAGAGCAATAGCATTGATCCATCCTTCCATATCAATAGTGTGAGTTAGTTTTCCACTCACTCCATCAAGAGCTCTAACATAATATCTCATAAAATCCTAATTAGTCTTTTTTTCCATAGTAACAATATTTTTTTCAATTAGAACTTTTGAAGTACTTCCCTTCTCAAATAGTGATGTGATCAATGGAGTTTTTCCTTTGTCTTCAAGTTGACTCTTCAATTGTATTACCCACCATCTATGATACTCTCTATCATTCATGAGTTTTCATGGCTTTTTACCTATTTTTCTAATTTTTTTCTTTACTAAAAAACCCATAACAACTAAATAGCAAATGATAGTTAGAAAAGAAAGAAAATACCATTAGAAAGATAATACACAATTGAAAAATAAAAACTAACAAACTAGCTCGTTGATAAAGAAATACAATAATATAAACTGAAATGAAATTTTATATATATATATATATATATATATTCTTGTAAGGTTCCTAAACCTTTAATGACTTATAAGCAAGCTAAATGGTTTGACAGAATAGACACCATCAAACTATGTTATCGCTTTACTAAGTGATGTTGCTAGGTCCAACCCCCTTGTTCTCTACATTTGATTCTTGAATTTAGGGATTCTAAACAGATTGGCTTGGAAAATTACCTTTATTTCTTCAATTCAAAGCACTTCTAATTTGATTTAGTTGAGTTTCAATTTGTTTAATTGCTTGATCATGCCCTGAAACTTGTACACTTACTTTTAATAAAGAATCTATTCCTTGTGCTAAATTTTCTAAGTGATTCTCTAGATGAGTAAAGTCATTGCTAAATTGGTTTTGATTAGATCTTGGCAAATTTCCATTGTATTGTTGTCCTCCTACAAGTGCATTAGATTGTTGCTCTTGATTCCTCCATGAAAAGTTAGGATGATTTCTCCAAGTAGGGTTATAAGTCAAACTAAAAATAGGGTTATTACGTTGGTTATGAAAAATAGCATTCAAATCTTCAGTTCCACTTAAGTGATGACTGTTAAAACTCGAGTATTTTGATAATGCAAAACCTATGTGAGGAAACATATTGTATTTCACAGTTAAGTCAGAGCAGCATT
Organism: Cymodocea nodosa; assembly: GCA_036874045.1. NCBI lineage: Eukaryota > Viridiplantae > Streptophyta > Magnoliopsida > Alismatales > Cymodoceaceae > Cymodocea > Cymodocea nodosa. The sequence continues at coordinate 17,070,476 of CM072339.1, read as the reverse complement.
AGATCAGAAGGCAGATAGAACAAATTCCAAACAAACAAACAGATGGAGGAAGTTTTAGAAGATACTGCCTTAAAGCTTCAGGAAAATCGGACAGTTACAGGTCCAAGTATCCGAAGAGTAAAATAGCTGCAAGACTATCGGACAGTTAGAAGGTTAACTATCTGAATTTTTCAAAGCCTTTGGAGAGTTAAATAATTGGACAGTTAAGTTGGTTAAATGATCGGAGAGTTAATGAGTTAACTATCCGAAAGAAAAAGGAAAATCGGAAAGTTAGAAAGGCTAACTATCCAAAACTTAAGTCATTCAATAAATCACGTGTAGAAATACAGAACGGAAGCTTAAAGGACTTGTCGGAGAGTTAGATAACTATTTGAGTTTTTCGGTAAGTTACAAGTATAACTTTCCAAAACTTAAGTCATTTTATTACGCATGTGCAAAATGGGGAAGCTAGTAGTTGAAAGCTTAAAAGGGAAAATTGGAGAGTTAGATAACTATCTGAAATTTCAAAGAGAGTTTCAGTAAGTTACAATTTAATTATCCGAAACTTAAGTTATTGAAATTGCCACATGTAGAATTCCGGAAAGAAGATCATTTAAGTTTTCAGAGAGTTAGAAAAATAACTATCTGAAATTTTAAGAGAGTTTCGGTGAGTTACAGTTTAACTATCTGAAACTTAAGTCATTGAATTTCTCATGTGCAGAATTCTAGAAAGAAGCTCAAATAAGTTTTCGGAGAGTTAGAAAGATAACTATTCAAAATCCTGAAGCGTTTCGATGAGTTACAAGGATAACCATCCGAAACTTAAGTCAGCCTTTTATGCACATGCTGAATTGAAGCAATCAGAAAGTTAGCAGAGGGTTACTGTAGCCAACTATCCGACAATTATATAACTGTTCGGTGAGTTACAGTTATAAGTATCCAACTAAATGACAGCTCGCAGTAAATATTCTGGAATCCTACCTAGCAGAAAGGTTTAAGTGATCTTTCGGTGAGTTACAGATATTCTTCGGAGAGTTACACAGCTAACTATCCGAAAGGTTAGGAAAATCAGTAAGACATCTTGAAATAACTTTCTGAATGGTAACTTACCGTATTTGACTGGTGTCTAATCAAGTACAGCAGAATACATCCGTTGATAGAGAAATATGATCGTTATACCTTTGGTATAAATATGAGGAGTTTAAGAAAGGAAAAGAGAGAGATAACGGATATACCACATACAGTGAGCTACACTCCAATTCTAATTACACTCAAGTCTACAAACAGTGAAGAATATTCTAAAGACCTATTGCAGTAAAAGCTTTGTGCGCTAAAACTCTGATTGAAAGATTCAAACTGTTGGTTCATGGCTTCAACTTGAAAGCTACATTAAGTGTTGGTTTGAGTTTCAACTTGAAAACTCTAAAAGTTGGTTTACTGAAGTTTATACTTGAAAACTTCTATGTAGTTGGTTATTGCTTTGACCTGAAAGCAAGTGTGTAAGTGTTGAAACACTTAGTGAAGCCTAAGTGATTCTTGGGGGTGGACTAGCCAAGTTGGTGAACCACCTAAAAATTTGTTGTGTGTTTCTTTTCTCTTTGATTTGCATTCATTTAATTTCATCTCATTGCATTTCTATTGAATCATTCGATTCAACATCAAAAGAATTTTAAAAACTACACACTTTCACCATTCACCCTCCCTCTAGTGAGCCTACCAATCCTAACAAGGACAATCTTCCACTACATGGCTAATAGCATAACAAGTTAAGCATTTAGGAACATTAGTTTCAATTTTTTGTGGTTTAGTATGTAGTTCCTCAATTTTATGCATCATACTTGATAATTTTGCTTCTAATGCTTTATAGGGTTCAATAGCATGTACTTGTGCATCATAGGATTTTAGTCTTGACAAATTTCAGCAAAACTTTTCCATTGTGCTATTCTCTTTAATAGATCCTCTAGAAATCTCCAAGCTTCTTCTATATCTAGATTTAAAAATCCATTATGACATAAAGATTCTAAAAGTGTTTTTGTTTGATAATCAACTCCTTCATAGATTGTTCTAATTTGAGTAGCTTTTTCAATTCCATGATGTGGACATTGGGCCAAGAGATCACGAAATTTTGCAAAATAAGTCCAAAAGGGTTCTCCTACCTTTTGTCTACAATTTAGAATCTCATTTTTCCTTTTAATTGTAACATGCATTGGATAATATTTCTCTAAAAATTCAAAGTAGAATTTAGTCCAATTAGTAATAGAGTTAGGTGGTAAGTTATATAACCATCTTTTTTATACATCTTTTAAAGTAAAAGGTATATATCTTAACTTAATAGCATCAACAGTCATATTAGGTACCTTCATCATATTACATACTTCATTAAATTCCTTTAGAAACCAATAAACATCTTCTTTTTCAAATCCATGAAACTTAGGCAATTGATATAATTTGAGTTCAGTTCAAATTTATCACTTGTACATTCAAGAAGTGCTATGCATGATGGTTCATATACTAAGTTTGGGTAAAATAGATTTCCTATAGTCACATGAGGTAGTTGTTGTTCAGCCATATTTGGTTTAGAAATGTTTTTCTTAGGGGAATGAATTAATCTATTAGTTTTATCCCTAGTCCAAACTGACATGAAACATTAAAAGAAAGTAAATGTGATTACGTGTATTGTCATGTGCTTGAAACTTTTATTTAATCCTTGTGTTTATCAGTTGTCACTCTTGCAAACCATAATTGAAACAATTGTAGTAAAAATAACTTAATAACTCAACTAAAAACATAAATATTTCATAACTACTAGTTTTTTTTTTATATATAAATATTTAACAATAATTTCATTAGGAATCTCTACCCTTATCTTATTCATAGGTGGGTAGATTGCTTATAAAACATAATGAAGATACATAATAAAGTAAATACAAGGTTGTAAAGTATTGGAGTAAGGAATGAAATTATTTATCTACAACATGCATCTAGGCATTGTTTTCATTTTAATTACTTCCACCTCCAATTCTTCTTCTAACTTTATCCTATATACATGAATTATATTCCCAGGACTGTAAATAAGATTTTCACCATTTATAAATGAAAGTACTTTAATTCTCCCTTCTGAATTCCAAAATGGTTGAACATCATTTAATTGCAACTTAATATAAGATTCTCTCCACTCCCATTTTCTTGAATCTTTCATAATCCATATTTCAAATGTCATCTCTGTGTCCCACCATTGAATTAAACATAAAGATTGACCACTATGATTATTGCCACACAAAGCAACTTCAACTTTGTCATAGAAAGTTGTTGATAATGCTCCCATTGGTAGTGGCAAAGGTAAAGTCTTTACTATTTCATATTCAATGTCAATGGCTAGTATATTTAATTCAGATGTATAGGCAAGTGTACAATTAGATAATAAATAAATAGTATCTTCTAATACCACATGACTGCTATCAATTGGTCTTCCTCCAAAAGATACCATTTTTCCCAATTTCCATGATTTTTTTAGAAAATTATAAACATTGAAGTGTTTATAATTTGTCCAATTTTTAGTAGTTTCTTCCCAACAAAATAACTTGTATAACTTTTTTTTCTTAGATTTAGTAAATGTTAAGACTACTCCATCATTTATCATAAAATATTTGTCTTTATTTGGTGTAGAGATTTGTATTTCTTCATTTGTAGTAGAGTTTCTTATTCCAATACTAGCCACAAATGAATGCTCTGTATCTGTGAATAATTAAGCCTCCATCATATTCCAAGATGCTTTCAATTTCTCTTAATGATCTAGGTGGTATTCCTACATCAGAATCTAATCTATAATATGAATACTCTACAACGAATGTACTTAAAAACTAATTATACCAAATGAATCCTTTAATTTGATTATTTTGATAAGCTTGAAGTGAGTAAAAGTAGTACTCAGAAATGCATACATAAATTTCCTTTGATAAATATCTAAGCTTGCAAACTTCTTTAGTTGACAAATAAGTAAGCACTTGTTGTAATACATCTATTGGCAACTCCATGCATGTAACCTCTGAAAATAAAATAAAGTAAAAAATAAAAATTATAAACAAATTTTATTTAACTTAACCCAAATTTTTTTTTTACGCTACTATTCTTAAAATACTAAAACAAGTGCATTAATTAAAACCAATAACTTAATTGACAAAAATAGCTTAGAGTAACTTTTTTATATATATTTTAAAGTTTTGACTAACCTCAAAATTAATACACTCTAAATCTTTTATATCTAATGCATTTATAAAATGTATTAATCTTTGGCCATTAACTTTAAAGATCATATTGTTTTCAGGATTTTCAATATCTACTATTCCATAAGAGTACACACATTTAACAATATAAGGACTTGTCCATGGAAAGAATTCGAAATTTGGGTGTTTGTGCATGTTCAGGAATTTAACAGAAATTAAAATTTAAGTGTTTGTGCAAATAGAATTGAATTGAATTAATTTTTGATGAAGTTAAGTAACAAATTAAAGTAATTAGTGAAAATATAATTAATCAAGTAATGAATTAATTACATTAATAAATTAACATATTATTAATTTAAATCTTTACATATCATTTATCAATTAATTAAATATATCATTCCAACTTGTTAATATACAACTTATTAATTAAGTATATCACCCTTGTATATTTTTTAATAAATATTATTAATTAAATATATCATTATTAATAAAAAATATACAAGTTATCAAAACATTTGCATTGATCATAAACTAAACTAAAATACTATGAAATTACAAATAAAATGACAATTTACCTTGTGGAGGAGTGTTAGGCGACCTATGTAGGATTTTTGGGTGGAGGCAAATGATGGACCTTTGTAGGAGTTTCGGGTGGAGGCATAGGCAAACGAACGTAGGTGCACGTCGATGACGGTAAGAAGACTACGACAACGGATGATGATGATAGATAATGATGACAAACTATGATGATAGACTGCAACAATGGACAACGATGATGGACTGCGACGAGACTATGACGATAGACGAGGGACAAGTGATGATAGACTACAAGGATTGCAACGACAGACTGCAAGGAGATCGTGACGATAGATTGCGATGACGGACGAGCGATGACAAACTACAAGAAGACCATGACAATAGATGAGGGATGACGGACGAGTGATGATAGACTATGAGGAGATAAGCATCATACGTTAGGAGAAGTTTGGGAAATTGAATTCTAACCTTTTAGGTTAAGAATTCATTTTCCCAACCTTTACACATGCTTGAAATTCATTTCCTCAAGGAATTCAAATTTCAAGATGTATAAACACATCATGACATAGAATCTGATGGAAAAAAATTTTAATTCTGTCAGATTTCGAGTACACAAACCCTACCCACATGTGAATGTATAAAATGAGGTGCATATCTTTCTCTTTTTTATGTTAGTATTGCTTTTTCGTAGGTTATTTTGATTCTAAGTGTGATGCTTGTGTCTTCCATCATGTATATGTATTTGTCATTGTATATGGTTGTATTTATTTGATATTTTGTAAATGGGAAAACTTGTCTTTTGGGTATTACCCATTGTTGCTCCTAACATAGTATAAAAGGGAATGTTGGCCGACCAAGAGAGGGATACCAAATCCCTAGCTTTCTCGTCTTCCTCCCTTCTTGTACCAGTAGCCATACAGCAAGCAAAGGATTGATCACCTGTGGACATACCCGTGTTGGGGAACCACGTATATTCATTGTTCTTCTTCTGATTCTCCACTCGCTCACCTCTTTCCCACGTGATTCTCTTCTCCATACATCCTTGGATGTCCTGTTTCGTGTGACCTCTCAGCATAACAACTAGTATCAAAGCTGGTTGGACATCTTTAGACGTGCATCTGAAGTTTCGAAGAGTTTCATCAAGGATCAAGCCATTTCCACAAGGTATTCCACCATTGCCGCAACTACCGTCATCGTCGGCGCCAATCTGCACACTCTGACGCCAACTCGTGCGCCTTCCTTGTCCGTGCTTCGTTGCATCTCAAATTTTGAGGACGTGTTGTAAGCTTCCTGAACTTCCTACGTTTAAAATTTCGTAGTCAGAAGTTTCATATTCAGAGAGATACAGTAGGAGGCGTCTACCTAGGGCACAACAATTTTCTAGACAAGTGACTCTTGATTGTCAGATTTTGGGCATTTTGTGATTGTGATTTTTGTGCTTGATTTGTGTGAGTATTTGCTACTATTTTGTGTTGAGTATTGTACTTGGCTTGTGGCTGATTCTATTTCGTTGAAATCAGTAGTTTTCAGTAGCATATTGTTGTCAAAATATTGCTTGCCATTGTGTATCTTGCTGTAGAATTGTGATTGTTGAAATCAGACTATATATTGTGTGTATTGCTGGTTGTTTATTGATTTAAAAAATATGAATACTTCGAGGTTGAAGATAGAAAAGTTTGATGGTAAGAATAGCTTCAGCTTATGGTAAATTAAAATAAAAACACTTTTAAAGCAACAAGGTATTTGGGCTCCTTTGAATAAGGAAACCACTTTGAACATAAATTCGCCAGAATTTGAATTGCAGGAGAAGAAGGCTCACTCCACCATCTTGTTGTGTTTGTTTGATGAAGTCATAATAAAAGTTGCAAATGAATCTACCTCGTCAGGTCTTTGGCAGAAACTTGAGTCATTGTATATGACTAAGTCTTTAACAAACAAATTGTTGTTAAAGCAAAGACTGTTCTCCTTAAAGATGAAGGAAGGTGTACCTCTCAAGCAACATTTAGATCAACTAAATGCTATTCTAATGGAACTCAAGAATATTGGAGTGATCATAGAAGATGAAGATGCAGCTCTTATCTTGCTTTGTTCACTTCCATTGAGTTATGAAACTTTTATTCAATCCTATGTAGTTGGAAGAGACACAATTACACTAGAAGAGGTGAGGTCCAGTCTTCATATCAGGGAGCTCAAGCACATGGTGCAAGGAAGAAATGAGGCAAGTGGTGTTGGCCTCTCAGCTCAACAGCAAGAGAACAGAAGAAGCTAAAGACAAGGTGGAGGGAAAAATAGAAGTAGAAGCAAGTCAAAGGGCAAGTATTCTAGGGATACTTGCAATTACTGTAAGGAGAAAGGACATTGGAAATCACATTGTCCCAAGTTGATAAACAAAGGAAAGGCTACAGTGGCAAAAACTAGTTCTGCATCAGGTGATGACTTCTCACTTACAATTTGTTGCAGTGACTATTCAGATGATCAGTGGATTATGGACTTAGGAGCTTCACATCATATGACTCCTACTAAGGAGTATTTTGACACCTACGAGTAGGTGGAGGGTGGTCAAGTGACATTGGCCAATGATGATGTGTGTTTTAGAGTTGGTGTAGGCACTATAAAGTTTAAACTACATGATGGCACAGTTAGAATTCTGGAGGACGTTTGGCACGTCCCAAAGCTTGGCAAAAGTCTGATCTCGTTGATGGCTCTTGATTCTAAGGGCTACAGGTATACAGGTGGTGAGGGGAAAATTTCTATACTGAAAGGTTCTTTGGTTGTCATGAAAGGAACCAAATCTGGTCCCTTATACATTTTGTAGTGCACTCCAATTGTTGGCGCAGCTATATCAGCTATATCTGGTCAGCAGGATCTTTCTATCATGTGGCACTCAAGGATGGGTCATTTGGGACAAAAAGGAATGTAGAAATTGAGTAGTCTGGGCAAGTTTGATGGACACAAGGTTACTTGCATTGAAATGTGCAAGTATTCTGTTTTTGGTAAACAAAAAAGGGTGTCATTTGCACGCAGTCAGCACAACTCCAAGGGAGTTCTTGATTATATTCATGCTGATTGTGGGGGACCTTCACGTCAGCCTTCTATTGCAGGTTCTAGATATTTTCTTTCTATCATTGATTGTCATTCAAGAATGAACTAGGTTTTCTTTTTGACGCACAAAAGTGAAGCTTTTACTAGCTTCAAACATTGGAAGAAGTAGGTAGAAAACCAAACAGACAGAAAGGTAAAATATCTTAGAACTAATAATGGTCTTGAGTTTTGTTCTCAAGAATTTGATAATTTTTGTAGAGATGAAGGCATTACACGACACAACACAGTTAGATATACCCCTTAGCAAAATGGAGTGGTTGAAAGATTGAATAGAACACTCCTAGAAAAGGCATGTCGTATGCTGTCTCATGTAGGTTTGAGCAAGAAATTTTGGGTAGAAGCTGTTAACACAACTTCCTATCTAGTGAACAGGTCCCCTTCTAGTGCCTTAGATGGGAAGATACCACTTGAGGTATGGCTGAAAAGATCTGCTAGTTATTCAAAGCTCAGAGTTTTTGGGTGTCCAGCTTATTATCATGTGAATAATGGCAAGCTGGAATCACGTGTAAAGAAAGGCATATTTTTGGGCTATGGTGTTGGTGTAAAGGGATACAAGATATATGATATTGAATCTCACAAAGTAATATATAGCCGTGATGTTACTTTTGATGAGAATTCTCTTTTGCAGGCAACTGATAGACTAGCAAGTACATCACCAGAAACTGAGCACACCATTCCTGAACAGATGGAGTTAGATGACGCACAACAGCCACTTATCACTGATCAGGTTGAAAATAGAGAAAACTCATCTGAAACTCAGGAAAATGAAGTTAAGGAGGAAGAGGTGGAGCAACCACCACCAAGAACCATTGGCAAAGATCGTCCTAGAAGGGACGTTAGACCTCCTAGTAGATATGGCTACGACAATTTGGTTGCTTTTGCCTTACAAGTAGTAGTTGAGGTGGAGGATTCTATTGATCCACCTACATATGAAGCTGTAATAAAAAATTCAGAAGTTGGTCATTGGATGACTGCTATGGAGGAGGAACTCCAATCTCTTCATAAAAACAAGACTTGGGAACTGGTAAAACGTCCAAATAACACAAACATTGTTGGCTGCAAATGGGTCTACAAGAAGAAGATTGGGACTCAAGGCAATGTAGGTGTGCAGCACAAGGCAAGATTAGTCGCCAAAGGTTATTCACAACAAGAAGGAATTGACTTCAATGAGGTATTTGCTCCTGTTGTATGTCATACATCTATTAGAATTTTGTTATCTATTGCTATAGCGCAGAATCTAGAGTTAGAACAGCTAGATGTAAAGACAGCCTTCTTGCATGGTGAGTTAGAAGAAAATATTTGGATGGAACAACCAACAGGGTTTGTGGTGAAAGGTAAATATGATTGGGTGTGCAAATTAAATAAGTCCTTGTATGGACTTAAATAATCACCACACCAATGGTACAAGAGGTTTGATGCCTTTATAGTTAAAGTTGGTTTTAGACGCAGCAATTATGATTCATGTGTGTATGTTAAAACTCTTGATAAGAATACACATGTTTATTTGTTATTGTATGTTGATGATATTCTTATAGCTGCAAAAAATATTAAAGTAATACAGGAGCTGAAGGACACTTTAAAATCAGAATTTGATATGAAGGATTTTGGTCCAGCTGGCAAAATTCTTGGAATGGAGATTAGGCGTGAAAGAAATTCTGGTAAGCTATTTTTAAATCAACAGAAGTATATTGAAAAGATCCTTAGCAGATTTGGTATGGCTTCATGCAAAGCCATTAGCACGCCTTATGATAGAAATGTTAAATTGTCATTTGCTATGTGTCCTCAAATTGAATCTAAAAAGCTTGATATGCAGCGAGTTCCTTATGCTCAAGCAGTTGGAAGTCTTATGTATGCTATGGTATGCACTAGGCCTGATTTGGCATATCCTTTGAGTGTTGTTAGCAGGTTCATGTCCAATCCGGGTAGGGAACATTGGAGAGCAGTAAAAAGGATATTCAGATATTTGAAAGGAACTCCAGGCATTGATTTAATGTATGCAACAGATCAGGGTTGTACTATGGCTGGTTATACAGATTCCAACTATGTAGGAGATGTTGACAGAAGAAGATCATTATCTGGTTATGTCTTTACTTTTGTAGGTTCTATTGTGAGTTGGAAATCAACTCTTCAGCCTATTGTATCTTTGTTTACAACTGAGGCTGAATATGTGGCTATGACAGAAGCTGTAAAGGAAGGGATCTGGTTGAAAGGTTTACTTGGAGATTTTGGTTGGCGCATTGATAAAACTGATATCTTTTGTGATAGTCTTAGCGCTATTTGTCTCTCCAAAGATAATGTCTTTCATGATAGAACTAAACATATTAATGTTAAATATCACTTCCTTAGAAATGAAGACAGGATAAAGATTATGAAAGTCAACACAAAGGACAACCCGACTGATATGTTTACAAAGGGCATTGTGGAGAGCAAGCTCAAGCATTGCTTGGACTTACTCAATGTCTATTGCTGCTGCTGTCCCACGTTGGGTCTTGATGATCTATCACTTGATCGTGATGAAAATTGATGAAAGACAATGTGGAGATTTGTGATGCTTGTGTCTTCCATCATGTATATGTATTTGTCATTGTATATGGTTGTATTTATTTGATATTTTGTAAAGGGGCAAACTTGTCTTTTGGGTATTACTCATTGTTGCTCCTAACATAGTATAAAAGGGAATGTTGGCTGACCAAGAGAGGGATGTCAAATCCCTAGCTTTCTCATCTTCCTCATTTCTTGTACCAGCATCCATACAGCAAGCAAATGATTGATCACTTGTGGACGTACTCGTGTTGGATACCACATATATTTGTTGTTCTTCTTCTGATTCTCCACTCGCTCACCTCTTTCCCACGTGATTCTCTTCTCCACGTGTCCTTGGATGTCCTGTTTCATGTGACCTCTCAGCATAACACTAAGGTTTTTCTTTCTTTCATTGTAAGTCTTAGTATGGTCATCTACTGTCATTTTCAAAAGCTAGTACCACATATCTGACATTAATATACGTAAATTTAAGCATCAGATCCATGTTATAATGTACACAGAACCTCTCGTTTCCTCTTCTGCCAAACATGGAACCCTTAATCATTGATGTGAAGACCATAAATCATACTTTTCCAGCAAAAGGAGGTGGTGGTGGTGGTGCCGGTACGTTATACGCAGCTGCTCCATAATGCTTTGTCCCTGCCTCCTAAAGTCATGGTTACGATCATCATCGATATATCATCATGTATAAAAGCCGCCCGTGATCACAAGATCACACTTGTTGATTAAACTCCACTACAGGCGATCTTGTTCTGTGGCACGAAAGCATGCATCACAACGTACGTACGCAAAATAAGCAAACCAACCACCCAGGGCAAAAGTTGCCAATTCTTGCCGTTGGTGGAGAGAAATTAACTAGTGCCTGTGGAGATCAAGGGTTCCCGACGATGTGGATTCCAGGAAAGAAATTAAAGAAACGACGCACATCACCCACATACACAATGATATATATACACACACATATATATAAAAACAATATAATGATAAGCTAGTACCTACCAATACACACTTATATAATGATAACGTGGCACGGATTCTTTTTCGTGTGCAAAAGAAAAAGGAAGAACACAAGCTAAGCTTTTCGGTTGGGACATTGCAACCGAACAGTTAAAAAAAAGATATTTTGATTGCATTGTCTAGATCAAAATGTAATTACCTTTTCGTTATATATCATTACAAAATGATTTTTTAAATCATATTCTTTCAATGGCATACAAGTAAATATTCTATAAAAATTATTTTACATGTTTATTAGTAATTTTCATGAATTTCTATTATACTGCTGCTAGCTTTACTTTCAAGACATTTCGTTGTTTTTTATCTTTGAACAGAATGACGGTGGAAATTGTCGGCCTAGGGGAATGAGTCTTTTGATCTGACGTCAACCACGTTTGTTCCTATGAATCACCGTAACCCTTCTTCAAAACGGTAAGTTTGATTTTTCATTGGGTAACGAAACAGCTAATAGGGATCAGTCAGTAGGTAACACGGATAATAATAAAAATTAATGGGTAGTGATTGGGTCGGGGAACGGCAGTTGGGTCGGCGTTTGATGGCGCGTCCCATCATTGCCATCGTGTACAGCGTAGTATTGGCAGACCAATATTATTCAACAGTGCACACGAAATATTATGCACTGTGGGTAGGGTCGATCTAGCTATCACCACAACATTCGATACAGGGTTTAGTGCACAGATCCATCCCGTCCAAGCAAAGAGGAAACCGATCCGTTGAGGAGGATGCATCTCGTGCGTACGGCCAGATGAATTAAAGTAAACGATGATGTGATGACACAAAGTTGAAGATTCGCGCATGGTGTATGCAGAGCCCAAAGCAGATCCACTATTGTCCACGTAGGGGAAGGCGTGCATGACACTGTCGGAGAATCAATTGATTGATTAATGTCGACAATTACATGCGAACTGAAATAAAGTAGTCCAACATCTAATTTTCGTGTAAATTGTCATTATGAATAAAATCAATCATACGGGGTTGTATTCCCTCGTGTGAATGGAACGGTGAACCGACAGTAGAGGTTGATGAGGATTGCGTGGTCGATCAATATTGTCGACTCTTGAGAGTTTTCTGTCAATAAATATGTAACGATTCATCTCTCTAATCTATTATAATATCTGACAATAAAAATGATCGTTTTAAAATCAAAAGGATAAAATCATTTTTTTTAAGTGATGGTTGATTTTCTAAAATTATAAAATCTATAAGGTAGATAAAGTTTTTAATTTTAATTAATAGATTTTTTATTATACCTAATAGGATTCTTATGGACCTATCAACTAGTTAGATAAAAATATTAGTAGATTCTAATCCATCCAATCTTAAATCTACGTAAACATTAGAAGACATTACATTAACCTTAGCTCCTAAGTTTATTAAGATATTGGCAAAATATTTGTTTCCTATTGTATAAGAAATGGTTGGTGTACCAAGATCTCTATATTTTCTAAGAATGGTATCATAAAAATAAGAACTCATAATCTTAGCTAAATAAACTTTCTTAGGTAATTTTCTAGACCTTTTCCTTATAGAAAAATCTTTTAGAAATTTAGCATAGGAGGGAATCTGTTGGATTGCATCTAAGAGAGGAATGTTTATCCTACTCGTTTAAAAATTTCTTTTATGTTTCCTTCTACATGGTTATTGCTAATATCCATAAGCCTTCGGGGAAATGGAGCTACATCATCTAAGGGACTAGACATATCATCTAAGACCTTCTTACCTTTATCTTCTATCACCACTAGCTTATGATCATTAATAGAATTAGAAGAAGGCTTTATAACATCCTTAAAACTTACAAACTCTTTATTGCTTCTTAGAGTTGCAAAGGCCTCCACCTTTTCTTCTACTTGGGCTTTAGGCTCAAGATATTCATGAGAGCATCTTGCTAACTCTAAGTTTAGAAAGGCTAATTTAACCTCTTCAATAGCTCTATTAAGCTCAACATTAACACTATAACCATCATTATCATCATCAATAGTAATAACATCACTAAAAGTTGCATTGTCAACATTATCAGCAAGAGATTTAGCATGCAATCTTGTACATTAAAGTTTAATTCCTCATTTCTGAACATGGATAAATCAAGATGTTTATACTCTTTAAAATCATCATTTAACATGTAAAAAGGACATTCATCAAGAATGTGATCATTTAAACCACATTTAGCATAAAATACAATAAATGAAGTATCATATGAACTATGGTAATTGACTATCCATGATTAGACCAAAATCTTAATCCCAAGCTAATCTACAGGATGTTTTATTAAGATCTTTAATTAAGAGCAATTAATAATCTGCACATAATAAAATAACTACAATAATTTCAATTGCATCACTCATTATTGTAATTTAAGCATAACAGAAACTTAAAAATTCACTTAGAAATGTATACACATCAGAATTGAGCATGTAAATATGGCTTGGAAAGTTAATTCATCAGGGCTTACAACAAAAATGTCCCCTAAAACAAAACATGCAATGATTATTATTCAAGCTTTAATTTTGCCCATTTTTGATGAATTTTATAAGTACTTTTGTATGATTTTATCTATCTATGGTGGATAAATGATATTAATTATAGGTAATATAAGTCTTGAAATATAGTGCAATATAGAAATTTAATTAACAAGTGCATCCCCCATTGGATATAATTTTACATGGAACTCATTGATTTTATTTTGATTATGTTATTGGCTAACATGTTTGGGAGTTTGTTAATCCTTTAATTGTAGGTATGAAGTTACATACAAGCAAGGGGAGTTGGGTGAAAATGACCAAGGGATATGGATAAATTTAAAGAGTTTATGGACTAATCTTTAAAGAAAGAAGAAAGCTTATATCTCATTGGCTCCCCTAGATCTATGAACTCTCATTGGAGGGTGATACATTCAATGTTGGAATGTGGGTGGAAACACATGAGAGAAGCACGCACAAGAGAAGTCTGTTCACTTGGTGATATCTACCTAGTCGATAATTATTTAAGGCTGTTCGGTGAACACACAAGAGGAAGTCTGGTCGCTTGGTGGAGACATGCGCAAGAGGAAGTCCAATCGCTTGGTGGAGACGCGCGCGAGAGGAAGACACAGCTAAGAACACGAGGATTCCTGTGGGAGTGAAAGCTCTTCCCAAGCTCCCTAATAAAGCTCCATTGTACACGTTCCTCTACTTAAGATTTCAAGAGCTCCCCAAGGTAGTGACAGCCCTTGGAAAGTTTGTTTTCTTGTAGTAGAGGAAAGCTAGAAGAGTTTGGTAGAGATACACTTCTTGTTTATGTTGTCTCAATTAAGATTAAATGTGTGTTCAAGTTTAATTACTACATTGTTCTCTTAATTCTATTTTTGCATTCATTTGATTAGTTGGGACCATAGATAGGGCTTCCACAAGAGTGGTCAACACCTATGTGTGGTATGCTTGGCACATGTGAATGTGAAGTGTTGATTAGAGGAGAAGAAGAGGAGTATAATAACTTGGAAGTATATTGTGTTGAATTTCTTTTAAATGAAGAACCTCTCATTTATCTTAGTTGTTAATTTTAATTTCAATAGTTAGTTGAGTTTGTTATCTCTTATATTGATCATCTTTTTGTCATAAATCAAATCCAAAAAGAATTCCAAGTACAAGTAGTATAGAATAATTTTTTAGCTAGATTAGCAAGTAGTTTAGTTGCATGCATTTAGTATAAATTAGAATAGAGTAGCCTAGTATATTGATCCTTCATATTCTACTTTTCCCTTATTTTTCTTGCTTTTATATCACATCTGAACTCACATGGAAGTGGAGTGGATTTCATGCTTGAATGGCTTCATAGAATTACAAGTTAAAGATTGATTCACATCACCATTTTCCACTACACATTGCCTTGAAATTACATGATTTGTGAGCTTGCATTATTTTTGATGATTCTACATTAGCATCTCATTAATTTACTGAAGTGTAACTAAGAGCTTGAAAAGCAAAGTTAAGTAATAATAGATTAAGTCATAAACTCAATCCTTGTGGAAGAATGACCTGTATTTGCCATGTACACCAAAGGAACTATGCACTTGCAGTAAAGCTTGAGCTAAAAATATAGCTCAACAATTATGCAAGCACTTTCGAATATAAAACATGTAAATGACAGAATTTTGGAAACTACTTTGCATCATACCCTATATCTTAAGAATTAATTAACCTATCATTCCTACTCCAATTTTAACTTGTAAATACTCGTAGGAAAACCTAACTTCCATACTTTCAAGTAAAAATCTCAATTCAAGGTGTTAGAAACTCAAATCATAGTAGAATCGACAATACATCAAAAATACTTCTGAAAAAACCTATTTTGTGATTTGAAAACAACCTAAACTTCAAACATTTAGACAAAAATCTCTAGAAATCCAATTCTAGTGTTCAAATACAATCTAGAAAGCTAAGAAAACATTATATCATCAGAAAATATAAACTCATTATATTGAAAAATTCTATGGTAGCAAATTCATGTGGAACAAAGATCAAAAATTTAGAAATCTGGAAATTTTGCTACTAACATGTAAATCCACAAATGCCATAAGAAACGTAAGTCAATTAAAGCATATGACATTATATTCATGAAATCAAAGGATCAAGACATATTAATACACAATTACTGCATCAAAAATACTTTTACATCAAAATTCCAAAACAATTAACACATCAAAAACTCTAGAAAATTTCAAATAGAAAATTGGCATGATCCTCGACAACGATGCCAAAAACTTGTTAACAGTTTAGATGTTAGGAAATTAACATGAAACCGAGTTTTATATTTTATAACCACAAGCACATGAAGCCCATTATAGAGAGCATGCAAGAATGAGTCGAGTCTGTAGGGAATAACAATTAAAAGAAAATCATCTAGAGTTTAGAGACATGCCTTGTATGAATACATTCACATCACATGATTGCCTTAATAATCATGGATATGTTAGGAATGACTTCATATAGATTTAAATCAATCATAAGAAAACTCATTCATGTCCTCCTCTATCCATCATTCAAGAGAATACGACATACAAAAATTATTTAGTACTCTATACACAAGAGAAGAAATTACATAATATTATACTAAGCTATCTACACTAGTCTAGCATACATGACCTTATAACCATATGTCTATGGCCATGTATGCTTAGATTACTAAATCAAATCAAGAAACATGAAGATCTAAGGAAATCTAGAGGTTAGAGTTAAGTAAAACATGGCTAAGCAACGTTAAAGTTACATCAACAAAGAATGAAGTGAATCAACTCAAAGAAGCAAAGAATCAAACACATTAAGAGCAAGGAAACTACATCTAAAATTAATATGGACAAGTATTGAAAGATCACCAATAATTCAACATCACAATACATGAAAATACGTGGACAACATTGAATTACAAAACACAAACACATAACAAGAAACATGAATTACACAATTTCCTCTCAACTCATAAGCTATCTCCTCATACCTTAAGACCACACCTCCAATGGCAAGGGCACAAGGGATGTCACCTCCTTGCTTCAACCAATTGAGGTGTCTACCTTCTCCACCAATTCTCCACGTTTGAATGCAACTGTTCCCTCCACGGATTGAAGGTCCAACATTGAAGGGAATGCAGCAACATGTAGAACAAATGGATTGGACTCTTGAAGATAATTCTCCACACCTCCAATTGTTTCTCTAAAGCTACCTCTCCTCCATGGATTCAGCACCACAAGAAGGGATTGCAGCAGCAATTCAACCTCCCTAAGATGAGGAATGCTGGAAGAGGGAGTGGAGAAGACAAGACAAGGGAGATGCTTACCTTCAAGGGCCGTTTGTGGAGTGGACACCATGAGAAGAGCTCGGCCTCCTCCTTGCTTGCAACCTTAAGGTGGAAATCCGAAAATGGGAAGGGAGAGAGAAGATTTCATAGATCCTAGGCCTATTTATAGGAGTTTTCATCATCAAGGTTTTGATGATCCCTATGCTTGATCCAATGGCCATCATCAACCTATAAGCAAAATCATTTAACTCATGCATGTAATGTTAGTAATACATGCCCAAAAATAATTCTAGTTATGAACTTGTAATAGATTTATTTCTAGGATATGTAACATTTATTTTAACATGTTTACAAGTGTGAAATGCAATTTCATCCATGATGGAATTAATTAGTAACATGTATTTAAAATAATTCATAACCAATGCTACATTATAGCATTTAATGACCACAAGTTCATAACCATAGTGTATAAAATGTTTGTGGCCATATCAAATTATTTCAATACCTTGATATCCTTTTCTAATCCTATAAAATCTCTTCCTTGACCTAAGAATTATTAAATCATGCATTCAATCATATGAACATATAGTATGTTTAGTGAAAATATGCATTAAAGGGGTGCATTTGTGCACATATTCATGCAATGTCATAAAAATGTGATTAACATGTATTCTCTTATATAAATGCACATAACTTGAGTTTTAAGACATAAAATACATGAGTTATCCTATATAAATGTGCACAAATATCATCCATACACTAAGCAAGGTTTATTGCAAAGATCTTGCATGCTTTAATTTTCCAAAAGTTTGGTTATGGAGCTGAAGTTGGCATGTGTTGTCTTTATATGACATATGCCTTGATAAATCACATATAGGTGAACTAGTATGATGTATTTATTTATCATATTCAGAATTTGCAGAGTAAATTATTCTTTGATGATGCAATATTAAGAATTGTGGCAAGTCAAACAGATCTTACATCTTGGCCACAGAAAAAGATGAAATTAAGATCTTTCTTTGTAAAATAACTAAACAAATACCAAGAAACAGATCCACTTGTAATTTGGCATAGACAACAAGATCATTATCAAGAGTAACCATAGTAGCAAGAACAACCGCAACAACAACAAATAGACCAACAATCACAATAAGAGCAACAATAAGAACAATGTTCAATACAACAAGAACTACATACAAATAGACATATAGAATAGCTACAACAACCTTCACAAGACCAACATACAGACTTAGATTAAGAAATTATTGATCAAGTAAACAAAGTTAGTATAGAAATAACATAGAAAATTTCAAACACTCTACTAGACATTTTTAGAAGACAAAGAAGCTTATGAAATACTTAAAAACAAACTATGTATTAAAATAGACACATTTATTTTAAATTTGTTACCAAATGTAAATAACTATTTTATTTATTCAAATCTATATTTATTACAAGTAGTTATTATGTATCCACATTTATTTTTGCAAGTTAAAAGTTCTTTTTGAATTTGTATACTTAGAAATTTTTCTTCCTTACATGAATTATTGAGAAAGATTATTTCGAAAGTTAGACTTATTAGGTTTTGTCATCATCAAAAAGGGAGAGATTGTTAGGAATTTTGTTTTGATGATGAATATTTTATTAAGTCTAAATAGATCTAAGTATATCAGTCACACAATTAGGCTAATGTATTTTAAAAAGTCGTATAATTATAAGTTAATGTTTCGAGTTACATGAAGAGTTATGTTAAAAATTTTAGAACCCTTGAATTTTGATAATACAAAAATCCATGTAAGGTATTAAAATGTATTTCACAAGTACAAATGAAGTGTTAAAAGCTAAACAAAAGTCAAACAGGTTAGATGGATATTGATTCAGAAGAACTCTAAAGGAAATTATTGAGTTATAGTAAATCAAATAGTCTCACAGTTGGTTGAAAGGTTTCATAGTCTTTTCAAAAGGTTTCAAGTTAAACTGTTTAAAATTTGAATTATAGAACAATTGCAAGATAGAAAGGTCAACCAGATAGTTTCAGGAAGGTTTCAGAAAGTTTCAAATGAAATAGTTTGAAAGATAGGGAATTTCAGAAGGTTTTAAATTATATAAATTGAACCTAAGTGATCTCACGTGTAGAACTTAAACAATCACGTGACAAGTATGAAAGAATGACCTCTCAAGCTTTCGGATAGTTTCAGGAAGTTTTTGGAAGGTTTCAAATGAAACAATTCGAAAGATAGATAATTTCAGAAGGTTTCAAATGAAACAATTTGAAAGATAGATAATTTCAGAAGGTTTCAAACTAAACAAGCCAAATCTAAGTTATCTCATGTGCAGAACTTAAAGATTCACGTGATAAGACAAAAGGAATAACTGTTCAAGCCTTCAGATAGTTCTAGGAAGTTTTCGGAAGGTTTGAAATGAAATAGTTTGAAAAATAGATAAAACTAGAAGGTTTTAAAAGAAAGTTACACTAAATGGTAACTTGCTATATTTGGGATTGATCAATTAGCAAGTACAACAAGCTAAGTACTATTGAAAGAAATTTGATTGTTATATCTCTTGGTATAAGAATAATCAATAGGTAGAGAAGAAGAACAATGATTATCATATACACCTATAGACAAAGCTACACAAAAATTGCAGAAACATCATAGATTCAACAAGTGCAAGATTGAAGAATTCTTAAGCAAATTCAAGTGTCAAAAGCTCTCTACATAAAATCTATAATTGAAGAACAAAATGTTGGTTTGTGAGTTTCGACTTAAAAGCTCAAGGTTGGTTAAGAGCTTCGACCTGAAAGCTCAAGGTGTTGGTTGTTAAGCTTCAACCTAAAAGCTTAAGAGATTGGTTCTTGCTTTGACCTAAAAGCAAGGGTTGTAAGTGATTGATCACTAAGTGAGGCCCAAGCTGTCTCTTAAGGGTAGACTAGTCATTAGTGGTATAAACAACCTAAAAATTTACTTGTGTGTTTTATTCCTTACTTTAAATCTCTTCTACATTAACTGTTATAATTCACATTGTTTACTCATTCATAAAAATTTAATTAAGTCAAATTAGTTATAAAAATAATAGACTCACCATTCACCCCCCGTCTAGTAAGTCTATATAATCCTAATAATTGGTATTAGAGCTAGGTTAATCCCTACAAAGATTTAACTCTTTGGAATTTATGACTCAATTTGTTGAGGGTAAGAATATCCATAGACCTCCTAATTAGAGTAAAAATCGAATTAATCTTGTCATTTGTAGGAATTAGGATTGTTCTGCAACTTTTTGTAGAATCTGATAAAGTTTTTGAATTTCGCTACAATCTTTTGAAAGTTCATTGTAACTATCTAAAAATTATCTAAAACCTTCCAATAGTTGAAATTGTAGTAAATTTTTATTTTTTTTACAACTGTAACTATCCAAAAATTATATTTAGGATTTTACATAAGATACTATAATACTTTACTATTAATACAAATCTTATATATCTTATCTAATGTTTTTATTGAGTTTTCTAAGTTTAACAGTTTTACAATTTTAAAGGAAATATGAATGCTTAACTAAAACTTAGAAATTCGTTTGAAATCCTAAAAAGTTGAATTATTGATTTTTAGAGTGAATGAATTACATATGATCAAGGATACAATTAATTTAATTAATTAAACTTGTAGAATGATTTATGTGTAAATCATATTAAACTATAGTAAAAAGTATGAGCTTATTGATATTGACTCATATTTTTCAATAGATCATAGAAGCAGGATTATATGAGATTTTTGCTTTATTGAATTTGTATTAATGAAATACATATATACTATGTTGAAAAGAAAAAATGATGATAAAGTGAAAAGCTTTGAGAGTTTAATGATTTGTTTGATCACAAGCCTTTTGTACTTGAGTAAATAGATATGAAAGAATTGTTGACTTGAAAAAGGACTCTTTAAATCAAGCAGCCTAAGGTTCTAATTAGACTTGGGATTGTTGATTGAAAGCTCGATACATGGGTACACTAGAAAGCTCTTGTATGATTCAAGTTTTTCAAATTAACTTTTAAAGTAAGAAAAATATACATATATTGTTTTCAAAAGATGAAAGTGTTTCATTAAAAATATAGATATCTTTGAATCGAATATGATTTTTACCTTTATGACTACTGATGTTGAATCAAAATTAGACTTTTGAGGTTGTTTATTTGAGATACACTTCATTATTCTTCTTATTTTAATCATATTAAGTTGTAGGATCGTATGGCTACACAAGAGGGGGGTGAATTGTGTTTTTCAACATTTTTGATTATAATTGAAACTTCAAAAGTAAAAACAAGTCGAACCACTATTTTCATAAAATCATTTTTATTCAAGGTTTCAATTACAATATACAAGTCAATTCTCCTTAGAAATTGTAGATGCAATTATATATCGATACTATGTTTCATCTATACAATTTCATAACTACAAACAGAGAAAACTAATTTGCAGAATTTAAAATATTTCTCCCTATTTGAGATCTTTCTTCTTCTTCTTCTTTTTTCTTCTTCAGCAATTCTTCAATGACGAATATCTTGTCCTTCTCTACTTCACCGAATTTGCTTTCTCCTGATACTTCAGATCTTCAGTGACATAAATCTGACATTTTCTACTTTACTGAATTTTCTTCCATTTAAGAGCTTTTCCCCGAAGAGGTGTTTTTGATCCCTGAAAGATTTTTCGTTTGGTGTGCAAGGATGACTGATCAATGAGAATTTTATGCCTCTTATATTGTATCTTCATTTCTTGCATATCCTCCACGTTTAATCACTACCAGTTTTCCACTTCTTCACGTCTTCTCTTTTTTCTTCATTAAAATACACACGTTCTGACCCACATTTACATTTCGAATTTTCTTTAATCATCAATCCTGGATCTCTGAAAATTTTCCTACAAAATAAACTTTCTCGTCCAAAATTTTTCATCAAGTATAATAAGAAGTCGTTACTTTAATGTTAACTAAACGAGTAAAACAAGTAGATATATAACTTAACGTTTCTAACTTAACGAGTTCCTCATGTGACAACTCACGTGACAAGTACTGTAGCTAACTCATCGAACTAAGTCTGTGGTGTTACGCTAACTCAATGAACTAGCTTTGTGGTGTTACGATAACTCAACGAACTAGCTTAACATTTCTTTTAGAAGGTTAAATGCTAACTCACCGAAAATAGTTTAAGTATCGAATAGTTAAGTTTTCTCAGTATCCGAAAATTTGATAACTCACCATTCTAGAAAAACAAATGTTTTTATAATGAGAATTTTGCCATGTGTAATAATAACAACTTAAGTTTATAACGCTAACCTAACACATTGCCTTAGTATTCAATATAGCAACTCAATGCGTTTAATTATATTAACTTAACGAGTTAAACATGTGCAACTCACGTGATACAATATAACATTCGTAACCTTTAATTTCACCATGTGTACAACACTAACTTAACGAGTTTGTCTCTTCTTTTATTCATTAACTTAACGAGTTTTCACGTGACCTATTTTAACCTTTAAGCCTCTAACTTAACAAGTTCTCATGTGACCTCTATACAAATAACACTCTAACTTAATGAGTTATCTAAACATGTATTGTTCATGATACAGAAAATATAACTTTAAAACATATCATGCTTTTCAATACAAACACACGTTAACTTAACGTTTAGTTAAATGAGAAATTACTGCAATGAAATGACTAGTTATTTAACTTAGTATAATTTCAGATCCAATACAAACAAGTATTTATATCTGTAAACTTTTTCTGTATTAATTGATGTTCTTAATTTCCTTTCACAAGTAATAGTAATTGAGCAAATATGATTATTTTCATTCAGCACATATCATCAAAATAAAATACTCAACAATCTCCCCCTTTTTGATAATGACAAAACCATATTAAATCAATTATGAAATATATATATAACTCAACAAAGCACCTTCGTTGGGTTAATTTGTAATTCAACAAACAAGTTTGTTGACTTAAGTTCACTTAAGCTTATTTCTATTGTTTATGTAAAATTCACCTCTTAGAAATAAAACTTTCAGATGTCAATAATTACATAAGTATCTTTCAAATTTTAATAACCATATAATTATCTTTCAGATTACATTATCATTTGTCAGATTACAATAACCACTTAAATATCATCTCCCTTTATAATATATGCAATTAAAATTATAATCATCTTCTTCTTTTAAATTTATAACATCTCTCCCCCTTTTTGTCATTAATCAAAAAGATGATTACATAGTATATAAATCGAGAGATATATTTACAGCTAAACTTTTTGTAAACATAAATAAGAATTGAATCAATTATAGAAAAATGTATTGTTCAAATAATCAAACAATAAATACAAACATTACATTTTGTATTTAGAAACAAGTAAACAGACATTTATCTATTCCTCCTAAGTATATCACTTATAGCATTACATATTTTATCTCCTAGATGCCTAATATCATTTCTAATTTCGTTAAGCACATCATCTAGGGAAGGAGGTAGCTGGGGTTGCTGTTCTACTCAAACTGAATAACTTGGCTATATAGGTGATTGTATTTGTTTTGTACATTCTGGTTGTTGTTGTTGATGAGGTTGAGGTTGATGCATGGCCTAGAATCTTTGCAAATCTTTTACACTAAAAGCTCTCATGCCTTTAGTTTCAAAGGGCTAGTCGGATAAATTTAATTGATTTGCAAGGAGTCTACATACAGCATCACCAAAAAATAACTTTGAACTCATATGCTATAGTTGAGAAATGAAAACATCAAACCAATGGATTTGAATTCTGTTTAGGAGGCCATAAGTTGCATATAAACAACTTATGCTAACTTCTAGATTGTGTCTGACTCTCTGAAATAAATTGGCATGTAGGATATTTGCAATAAACCTTACCTCTACATTCAGATTTTCCATTAACCTCATTTCACTATATACATCTGGAATCTTTAATAGCGAGTGAATGTCCCATTCTAGCTATCTGATCATGTCAAATCTATTTGTAACAACAATACCTTCATTTTTTAATCCCAAACTTCAAAAATTAATTCAGGAGAAAATGTGAACTCTTGTTAATGTATTTGAGTTTACAGTATATTGTCATTTTTGACCAGATTACTATAAAATGCTGCAATAAGCTCTTTATATTGTTTTCATTTTGTTTCAACTGGCAAGAATTGAATTAGGCCTTGAAACTCAAATAGATATCTTATTTCCATTAAATTTCTAAACTTTATTGGACGAGCATGTAGAATCTGACATGTAATCAGATTTTTGTATTTCTGCAATATTTCCTTAGATCTAAAATGAATTGAATTACCATGAATGTGTAATACATTATACAAAGAAGGCGATACCTGAAGCCTTGATTCAAAATTTAATTCATCTTCAGGAACCTCTTCTTCAAAATGAATGTCATGTTGTTCCTCTAAGAAATTATTTTCTTGAAGCTACGTATGTAAGCTTGATTCTCTAGCTTCAATAGTGTAAGGAACATCTTCAATATGCTCTACATTCATTAGTTCAGTCTCTATAGAATGTTCAGAATTCAATTTCTCCATAAATTCTACAACCAATGTATTTGTTTGTAATTATTCATTTTGTTCAATAGATATCTCCATTGATACATGTTGTGAATTCTTAGATTCTGCTTCTATAGATTTTGAAGAAGGCTGATTGACATTAAGATCTTCTAGAGTTTTAACTTTTTCAATATCCGCTACTCAGACAATTCAGCCTGTGAACTAGTTACTACCTCAACATTTTCAATTATATCTGCAATAACTTATTATATGTCAGTTGCCTGATGCTTTGATTGTTCAATTTCTGCATCATCAGGGCTTGAACCAATAGAAAAACTTGAACTAATATTTGACTTGGATTTCTTTTCAAGTTTTCTAGCAAGAGAAAATAAAGTCTCATTATCTTCATTAGTTTTAGTATGCTCGGAACTGATGAGTTTATCAGATGCACTATAAGGAACAATGTCTAGACATACATTGTCCTTTGGAAATAAATGCTTATTTGATTTTTCTTTTCCTGTAGACTTTGTTTTCTTAGACATAATTTTCCTGATTTTTCTTCTTCTATAACAAGTCAGTCTTTCATCTTCAAGTATTGCTATTTCTTTTTGTAGGATCGTATGGCTACACTAGAGGGGGGTGAATTGTGTTTTTCAACTTTTTCTGATTATAATTGAAACTTCATACTTAAAAACAAGTAGAGACACTATTCTCATAAAATCATTTTTATTCAAGGTTTCAATTACAATATACAATTCAATTCTCCTCAGAAATTGTAGATGCAATTATCTATCGATACCATGTATCATCTAAACAATTTCATAACTACAAATAGAGAAAACTAATTTACGGAATTTAAAACATTTCTCCCTGTTTGAGATCTTTCTTCTTCTTCTTTTATTTCTTCTTCAGTGACGAATATCTTGTCTTTCTATGCTTCACCGAATTTACGTTCTTTTGATACTTCAAATCTTTAGTGACGTAAATCTTACATTTTTATGCTTCATTGAACTTTCTTCTACCTGAGAGCTTTTCCTCAAAGAGGTGTTTTTGATCCTTGAAAAGATTTTTCGTTTGATGTGTAGGGATAGTTTGATCCTTGAAAATATTTTTCGTTTTATGTGTAAGGATAGTTTGATCAACGAGAACTCTATGCCTTTTATACTGTATCTTCATTTCATGCATATCCTCCACATTTAATCACTACTAGTTTTCCACTTCTCCACGTCTTTTCTTTTTCCTTCATCGAAACACACACGTTCTAACCCACGTTTACATTTCGAATTTTCTTTAATCATCAGTCTTGGATCTCTGAAAAATTTCCTGTAAAATAAACTTTCTCGTCCAAAATTTTTCATCAGTGTAATAAGTAATTGTTACTTTAATGTTAACTAAACGAGTAACACAAGTATATATATAACTTAACGTTTCTAGCTTAACGAGTTCCTCATGTGCCATTTCACGTGACAAGTACTCTAGCTAACTTAACGAACTAAGTCCATTGTGTTATGCTAACTCAACGAACCATCTCCGTTGTGTTACGATAACTCAACGAACTAGTAATATACAAATGTTTTTATATTAAGAATTTTACCACGTGCAAAAATAACAACTTAAGTTTATAACTCTAACCTAACGTGTTGCTTTAGTGTTCAATATAGCAACTCAAGGCGTTTAGTTATGCTAACTTAATGAGTTAAACATGTGTACCTCACATGATACAATATAACATTCATAACTTATAATTTCACCACGTGTATAACACTAACTTAACGAGTTCGTCTCTTCTTTTACTCACTAACTTAACGAGTTCTCACGTGACATATTTTAACCTTTAAGCCTCTAACTTAACGAGTTCTCACGTGACCTCTATACAAATAACACTCTAACTTAACGAGTTGTCTAAGCGTGCACTGTTCATGATACAAAAGATATAACTTTAAAACATATCATGCTTTTCAATAAAAACACACGTTAACTTAACGTTTAGTTAAATGAGAAATTAATGCAATGAAACGACTAGGTATTAACTTAGTGTAATTTCAGATCCAATATAGACAAGTATTTATGTCAGTAAGCTTTTTTTGTATTAATTGATGATTTTCATTTCTTTTCATAAGCAATAGTAATTGAGCAAATATGATTATTTTCATTCAGCACACATCATTAAAACAAAATACTCAACACTTTTGAAATTGTTCCATAAAAGTTTTCTGGTTCAATTCTTCTAAGGCACTTCTATTGCTACTGCCTTTCAAAGACCTTCATCTTTTCTTTTATCCACAACAACATTTGTTTGTTTTTCTTTTGAATACAAAGGAGTAGGAATAGCAGATTCATGTTCTTCCTCAAATGGTTGTAGTCGTGTACCACTGATAGGGGTTTGAGGAATTCTATTTGATGAACCTACACCTTTTTCCATATATTGTGCATACTGTTCCAAAAATGCAATTTCGACACATTTCATTCTGTATTCCTTATCAAACTTGCTTTGAATACCCATGTATTTAATACTTTCATTAGTGTTATGAAGTTCAAGTCTAACTTCATTCAGTATTCCTTCAGGAAAGAAGTATTTATTATAAATTTTTGCTAACCTTTTGTCCACTTGAAGTAATTTTTTAAACCAAGCTCATGGAACTTCATCATTGTCTATTTCTTTTCCTTTTCCATCTCCTCTACCTTTGCCTTTTCCTCTACCACAACATTTGTAGAACTTAGAGACTATCGTCGCAGGATGTAATAGCAACAAGTGGGAAAGATTTTCAGACAAAGTTTATGGATAACCTAAGTGCCCGTGTAATAAGTGTTTAAATAGGGTTTTAGGTGACTAACTCAACGTGTATAGTAGTTGGGTTTGGATTTTAAATGAATATTGAATATAGTTTATTTAATCAAGGTACCCAAAATATTTAAGCATAACTCGTTGAATTAACTAACCTAATGAGTAAAATGCTGTCTAGATGTAGTTTTACATGTTACCTTATGTAACATAACGTTCAGTTAGTATACTTTACCAAAAACAAGTTTTGGATGCTTTCTATTGAAACCTTCCGAAGACAACAAACAAGCTAAAATTAACATATATAACATTATCTTGAGAACATTGTAAACTATTCTAATATTCTTTTTTTTATGAATCTAAAATAGTTTGTTTGTCTTTTAAATTGTTTCATCAAGATCTTAAGAGGACTAAAATCAGATTAACCAAGATTTATATTCTGAATTATATTAATATGTTTTGGACATTGTAAATCCTCCCCCTACAAATATACTTCAAATATATTCAATAACATACAAAATATATTGTATAAAATAGATGTTAATTATAACTATACTTTAAATTTTCTTTTTAGAAGATTTCTGTCATCTTGAATTCATAAAAAATGATTTCAAGAATCAACTTCATTCGTATATGAATCAAAACATAACTTTAAACTTAATATGATTAACTCAAGGAGAATAAAAGAATGTACCTCAAATAAACATTTCCAAAAGTACTAATGTTGATTCAATAAATCAGCAGTCATATTGGTAGAAACTATAATCAATTCAAAGATATCTGTAGTTAATGAAACAACTTTTATCTTTTCAAAATAGTAAATATTGATAATTTTCTTTAAAAGTTAGTTTGAAAAGCTTGAATCATACAAGAGCTTTCTAATGTACCCGTGTAATGAGCTTTCAGTCAACAATCCCAAGTCTGATCAGGACCTTAGGTTGCCAGATTTAAAGAGTCATTTTTCAAAACAACAATCCTTACATACCTATTTGCTTAAGTACAAAAGGCTCGTGATCAAATTGATCAATAAACTCTCAAAGATTTTCACTTTATAAGAAATTTTCATTTTATACACAATATATATGTATTCCATTAATACAGATGTAATAAAACACAAATCTCGTACAATTTTTATGTCTATGATTTTACTGAAAATATGAATCAGTTTCAATAAGCTCATACTTTGGATTAGTAGTTAAGAAGATTTACAAATAAATTATTCTACAAGTTTAATCAATCAAGTCAAACTCATTCTTGATCATATGCACATTCATAGATCCAACGAAAATCACTTAATCAAAATTTTAGGATTTCAAAGGAATTTAATGTTTTTCATTGATACTTTCACTTAAAATTTTGAAAACCATTAAAATTGATAAAATATGTAAAATCAATAAGATACTACTATAATTTTATAATAAACACATAGTATCTTATGTAGCAGATTAGATATTACTCAGATATTTATAATAAGTATATAATATCTATGAGGTAAACAACATCATTAGCAAAATTTATCTTTTTGTGGAGTTTAAGCATTTTACACATCACATAGCCTACAAATACCTAAATTTAATCTTATATTGCAGAAAGAAGTTTCATCTAGAGGTTTTGTAAAAATATCAGCTAATTGATTTTTACTAGACACAAATCCTAATTTAATTTTTCCCTTAATTACATTATCTCTTAGAAAATGATGTCTAACCTTTATATGCTTTGCTCTAGAATGCAATATAGGATTTTTGGAAAGATTTATTATAGAACTATTGTCACAATAAATCTTAGTTGTATCATAAGATAATTCAAAGTCCTCTAAAGTTTGCCTTATTCACAAAATCTGAGTGCAACACAATGCAGCAGCAACATATTCAGCTTCAATGATTGAAAGTGCTACAAAGTTTTGCTTTTTACTAAACCATGACACTAAATTATTTCCCAATAATTGACACTTGTTTGGATTTTCCTAGCATGACACCAGAAAAACTTTGATTTGTTACTTCTGTTTTTACTTAGTTAATTTAGCTTTATGCCTATTCTTGTTCTTTTACAAGTAAACAAACAACCTTTAATACAATTTAGATATTAATTTCAATTTGTACTTTAACTACAAGTGCACAATGTCTATTGTATCAGTGTGCAAGTACAGGTCGATTCCACAGGGAATTGCTTAAGAACTGAGAACTGTTCGTTTGTTAACAATCAAATTTGTATTTTCAATAAGCCCTCCGTTGAATTACAGTTAACTCAACAGACAAAGTTCATTGAGTTATGGCTAACTCAACGGACTAACCTCGTGGACTTAAGTTAACTCCACGAGCTTGTCTTTTCTTTTTAAATACTATTATTTACAAAGGAATTTGGCCAACCATTGGGCGATTCCACAGATTGTAAATAACATCAATTAAGCTCTTTAATGTTAGTAAACACTGGATTTATCATTAAGCATACTAACATTCAGATAATTCAAACAGTAACCATTAAAATCTTTAAGTTTTTTTTGAACAAACCAATTTCAGTAAACTGTAAAACTAAAACAAACATAAAACAATCACAACACTCAAATTCAACATACAAACACAGATAAATTGTTTTTGGTATTTTTGTTTTAATATGAACATGGAAATGGGCGAAAGGTGAAATGTAAAGTAATCTCACTCGATAGTAAATACTTCTGTCACTACTTGCAACACGATTATACCACTGAAAATTAAACCACTTACAATTCTGTCTCTTCTCCCTATAGAATCGCGAGTCCAGAATTGCATGATGATCTCCTCTTCAGCATACAAGCATCAACCCGAAGCCAACGCTAAAAGCTTTATGATCTCCTGAAATATGAGTCGGCGCTTGGTGAAAATGGCTTCCCTTCCCGCGATGCGATCACTCCTTACAATGGTTGTCAGGCACTGTGTTTGACTCGGAATCTACTCGACATCAAGAAAGTATTCTCATAGACCTTCGATGGTTGGTGATTATGGTGGTGGTAGCGATGGTTGGTGTGATACTTTGGAGAATTGCCGATACTGTCTATAGAAAGCTCGGTGCTCCTCCTCTGTATACATTGGTCGTCCATTGATCACACCCTTTTCTTCTTTTCTTTTATATTTCTTTAGTAGTAACTGCTTCTACTTGAATGGTCGATTGGATTTCCTTCATTCATATCAACGGCGATGCTTTCTTCTCCCTACATGATACGTGCAATTGTGGTTTTTCTTCCAACTGTCCTGTTTCTGCAACCGCTATAGTGGCATATTAGAAAATAAATAGTTCGTGGAGTTACAGATAACTCAACGGACTTTCTTCGTTGATTTAACTATAAAACATGTGCATAAATTTAACTATCCAATGCTTAGGTGCATTCCGGATAGTTACAAATAACTCACCGAAAATCCACTTAAGTCACTTTACCAGAACATGACACGTGTCCACAGCTATTTTATAAATAAAAAGAGATTTCGGAGAGTTACACATATAACTGTCCAATGCCCAACTGCAATTTCGGATAGTTATAGATAACTCACCGAAAGTTCACTTAAGTCATGCATTATGATTTTGACACGTGTACTTCAGGAAATAATAAAATATTCTTTTAAAACATAACTGTTCGGCAATTTAAACATAACTATCCGACATGCTCGGTCTGTTAAACATAACTGTCTGAAATATCAGAAAATTCGGATACTTAAGAATTTCACAGCCTGCAACTTACCGACAGTTCAGAAATGTACTAAATTAACATTAATTCCCCAAAATTAAGCAGATTCTTTAATTAAAGCATATAACAGTGCAATTATTACATAATGACTTAATTCTCATATGATAAGCTAAATATTATGCAATTAACCGTCATTTAACCGTTAATAATATGCACTTTTTCATTCTAAACACTTCCCCCATACCTAAATTTTGCTAGTCCCTTAGCAAACTAAGATCTAATTAATTGGTTTTTCTAAAAGTGCTAGAATTAATTCTTCTTCTTTTTTTTTTCTTCTGTTCAGCATAAGAATATATATTCTGTATGTTTCAGTAATCAACCTGCAAATATACTTAGAATATATGTAAATTACATACAAAGTATATCATCATCACATAGGTGTTAATTGTATTATTGTTTGTTCTTCTTTTCATCATCTGTCATCTTGAATTTTCCAAAGATTTCTAGAAGAAATTTCAACAACATACGAATCAAAGTACAATCCAATTCAATATGATTAAGATAAGTAGAATAAAGAATTGTATCTCCATTAAACAACTTGAAAAGTCAATTCTAGATTCATATTACAGCAATTCTAGATAACAGAAAGTATACTCGATTCATAAGATATCTGTATTTCACAAAACACTTGTATCTTTTCAGAATAGTATATGTTTTTTTTTTTTTTTACTTTAAAAGTTAATTTGACAAGCTTGAATCATACAAGAGCTTTCTAATGTACCCATGTAATGAACTTTCAGTCAACAATCCTAGATCTGATCAGGATCTTAGGTTGCTAGATTTCAAGAGTCCTTTTTCAGGTCAACAATCCTTACATACCTATCTGCTCAAGTACAAAAGGCTCGTGATCAAACAAGTCAATAAACTCTCAAATTTTCCTCTTTCTTCTTCTTTTTTTTTTTTCAATCAAAATCAAACATAAAACAAAACATTAATCACATACTGTATATGTATGTATTTCATTAATACAGATGTAGTAATCACCAATCTCATATAGTACTATTCAAGCTTTAATTTTGCCCATTTTTAATGAATTTTATAAGTAATTTTGCATGATATTATATATCTATGGTGGATAAATGATATTAATTATGGGTAATATAAGTCTTGAAATATAGTGCAATATAGAAATTTAATTAACAAGTGCATCCCCCATTGGATATAATTTTACATGGAACACATTGATTTATTTTGCATGTCCTATGTTGGCTAACGTCTCTTGGAGTTCAACTTCCATTAATTGTAGGTAATATATATATGGAAGGAGCTTAATGCAAAAGACCAAAGAAGATGTAAAGAATCAAAAGTTGGTGGACTAAACTTTAAAGAAGAGGACATGCCAACACCTTATTGGCCCTCCTAGATCTATGGCATCTTATTGGCTTGGTGATAAAACCAAGGTGCCACATCAAAGAGAGAGAAGACAAAACAACATAAATACAAGGGGAGAGGAATTTCGGCCAACACCTTGGTGCTTCCAACGAGAGAAAGAAAGAAGAGAAGAAAGCTTGGAGGTGAGGCTTATGCTTGCAAGGAGACCATCCATTAATGCTATTCACCATTCCAAGGGCTAAGGAGAAGACGTCCAAGCTTGGAGGTGGAGTTGCTGCCAAGTTCCATTGAATTCAAAGCTCTAGAGAAGAAGATAAGAAGCTCCTAAGGTAGTGACAACTCTTAGAGTTTATTATTTTCTTGTATAGAAGGAAGAATTGATGAGAAATGGTGGTGAACATCTCAATTATATGTCTTCTTAGCTAGATAGAGTTCAATGAATGTATATGAATGTTTAATTCTTCTTTTCAACTTCTAATTTGCATCCTCTATTCACGTGTATTGTTGGGGCTGTTGGTGAGGCTTTCACACGAGTGAATGACACTCACCAATGGTGGCTTGGCACATTTGAGAAGAAGGTGTGAATTGAAAGAAGAAGAAAATAAGTGTTAATGTTCATTTGAATGAAGAACCTATCACTTATATCTAGTTGTTAATTTTAACTTCAGTAGTTAATTGAGTTTGTTATATCTTATATTGATCACATTTTGTCCTAGTCAATCTCCAAAAAGAATTTCTAATGCAAGTAATATAGTATAGTTTAGCTAGATTAGCAAATAGCATAGTTGCATGCATTTAGTATAAATTAGAATAGAGTAGTATAGTCTATTGAACCTTCTTGTTTTATTTTTCTTTCCTCAATATTGATGCATTGATATTACTTCTGAAATCACATGGAACTTGTGTTCATATTATAATTGAATGAGTTGATAGATTTATAAGTAAAGAAATTGATTCACATTACCATTTTCCACAATACATTGCCTTGAAACTGCATGATTTGTGAGCTTGTGTTAATTTTGATTATTCTACATTCACATGTCATTAATTTACTGAAGTATACCTAAGAGCTTGAAGAACAAGTTGAGTAATAGTTGATTAAGTCATAAACACAATCCTTGTGGAAGAATGACCTGTATTTGCCATGTACACCAAAAGAACTGTGCACTTACAGTAAAGCTTGAGCTAAAAATATAGCTCAACAAGTTTTTGGCGCCGTTGCCGGGGATTGGCAATTTGGCGTAGTTTATTTTTACCATATTTGAAGTTCTTAGTTGGTTGTTTGATAAATTTTCATAAACATATCTTTCTTGTGCTTAGTTGTGAATTTTATTGCTTAAATTTCTTGCAAGTATGTCAAATTTTCATCATGATGATCCTTTTAAGTTTATAAATGATTTTTTATCTGAAAGTGCTTGTTCTTATTGCCATGTAAAAGGTCATGATGAAATCATATGTACCAGCAAGTTATTTAATATAAAAATTCAACCAGTAGAAGAAACAACTCATGTTAGTGATGAATATGATGTCTTGCATGATGCTAGTGAATTTTCTTACGATTTTGATATGCATAAATCTCATATTGATGAAAGAAATGATTTTGTGATTGCTCTCATGTTAGTAGTAGTTCTATAGAAGAGTCCATGAGGAATATAGAGAGAATCATAGAGTTAGGAGATAGCTATTATGTTGCCACTAAGCTCCTACAACAAAAAGAAGGTGTAATTGTCATAGACGATGAAGAAGACTCTAATGTAGATAAAAACGTGAATTTAATCTTAAGATCTGGAAAAACCATAGAAAGAAACATATTAGAACATGAAAGTGAAGAAAAACAAAGTGAAGAAAACGTAGATGAAAAGGAAGAAAATATGTTGACAAGAGATGAACATAAGGATGTAGAACTAGAACATGAAGGAGTAGAACTTGAAAAATGTCTAATGGATGAAACTAATGAAGAATTAATTGAAGAAAACCCTGTTATAGACTTAGAAATAGATAAAAAGAAAGAAGAAACATCTGAAAATATGAACAACAAACCACCATTTCCTAGTCGGCTTGACAACAACAAAGAAAATGAGGAAAATGAAGCTATAAGAACCATATTTGAGAAAATCAATGTTAATATGCCTATGTTAGAATTAATTAGAAAAATTTCAGCATATGGGAGGGTGCTTAAAAACCTTTATACCAAGCATAGGAAGCCAAAAAAAAAATTAAATAAGCAAGTTTATTTAACCGAGTTAAGTAGTTCAATGTTGCTTGATAGTTTAGCTAAAAAATTCAATGATCCTGGTGTTCCTCTAATAACTTGCTTAATAGGGAATGCTTTAATTGAAAAAGCATTATTAGATCTTGGTGCAGGAGTTAACGTGATGCCAAAACACTTATATGAACAATTGGGAATCAAAGGAATTAAGAAAACTAGAACACTAATTAAACTAGCTGATAGATCATATAGGAGTCCCATGGGTATTGTAGAAGATGTCTTAATTCAAATTGAAGATTTTATATACCCAGCCGACTTTATCATTTTAGAAACCAATGCACCAACTTGTGAACCAAATGAATCTACATTGATCCTAGGGAGACCATTCTTAGCAACTATTAATGCCCACATTAATTGCAGAAATGGTAAAATGTCAATCTCCTTTAACAATAAGGTGATATCACTGAACATTTTTAAAAGAGATAGGACTATAAACCATCAAGTAGATGACAACATTAGTGTAAGCATTTCTGAATTATTTGAAGAAGTCGAAAATAGTAGTAATGAGGAAGAACTTAATGCTGAAATTTGCTTTCTAGATGTTGAAGATAATCTAGAACACAAGGCATCGTTACAAGAGAATAGTGGTGAGCATGAAATGAATAATGACTTGATTTTAGAAGTTAAGGAAAGGAATAAATTAAAAGCACTCCCACAAAATCTGAAATATGCATTTATAGATAAGCAAAATGAATATCCTGTTATAATTGGAGCAAACTTAATCTCAAACCAAGAAGAAAAATTAATGAAGATATTAAGTAAAAACAAGAGAGCTCTTGGTTGGCAATTGAGTGATATTGTAGGAGTTAGTCCCACTATAGTTCAACATAGAATTATCCTAGAAGATGAGAACTATGCCTTTAGAGAACCTCAACGTAGATTAAATCCCCAAATGAGTGAGGTGGTAAAGAAGGAGATAGTTAAATGGCTTGACAATGGCATTATATACCCTATTAGTGATAGTAGGTGGGTAAGCCCTATGCATGTAGTACCTAAGAAATCGGGCTTTACAGTAGTTGAAAATCAAGATCATGAGTTAGTGCCTACTAGAATAAAAACTAGTTGGAGGGTATGTATTGATTATCGTAAATTGAATTCTGCAACTCGTAAAGATCATTTCCCATTGCCATTTGTTGATCAGATGCTAGAAAGGTTAGCTAGACATGAATTTTATTGTTTTCTTGATGGATACTCTGGGTACAATCAAATACCCATAATCTCTGAGGATCAAGAAAAGACTACTTTTACTTGTCTAAGCGGAACCTATGCTTTTAGGCGTATGCCTTTCGGTTTATGTAATGCGCCTACAACATTTCAAAGATGCATAGTAGGAATTTTTTATGATATGAATGAAAAATTTTTAGAAATTTTCATGGATGACTTTTCTGTTTTTGGCAAAAATTTTGATATTTGTTTACATCATTTAGATATGGTTTTGCAAAGATGTGTTGAAAAGAATTTTATTTTAAATTGGGAGAAGTGCCATTTCATGGTGAATGAAGGCATAGTTCTTGGGCATGTGATATCTAATAGAGGGATTGAGGTGGATAAGGCAAAAATTGACGTTATATCTCATTTGCAGCCACCTAAATTTGTTAAGGAGGTTAGAAGCTTTTTAGGACATGTTGGTTTTTATCGTAGATTTATTCATGATTTTAGCAAGATAGCAAGACCTATAACTAATTTACTTGCAAAAGATTCTAAGTTTGTTTTTAATGAACATTGTCTTGCTGCCTTTAATCAACTTAAGCATGCATTAATATCTCCTCCTATAATTCATGCCCCAATATGGGATTATCCTTTTGAAATTATGTGTGATGCCTCCAATTATGCAGTAGGTGCAGTACTTGGGCAAATAATTGATAAGAAACATCATGTCATATGCTATGCTAGTAAAACTTTGAATGAAGCTCAAGTAAATTATACTACCATAGAAAAATAATTTCTTGCCGTTTTTTTTGCTCTAGATAAATTTAGACCATATTTAGTTTGCAATCAAGTTATTGTGCATACTGATCATGCAGCTATTAAACATTTGATGAGTAAAAAAGATGCAAAACCAAGATTAATTCGTTGGGTTTTATTGTTGCAAGAATTCAACATAGAAATTAAAGATAAGGTTGGAAAAGAAAATTTAGTTGCTGATCACCTCTCTAGATTAGAAAATATTATAGCATGCAATAATGTGATTAATGAAAAGTTTCCTGATGAGAGTTTATTTCTAGTTGGTAAGTTACCTTGATTTGCAGACATTGCTAATTATCTTGCTACAGGGTTAATACCAACTGATTTATCTAAACCAGATAAGAAAAGATTTAGGTACATGGCTAAACATTATGTTTGGATGGAACCTTATTTGTATAAAATGGGTTCTGATCAAATTTTAAGAAGATGTCTTCCTGAAGATGAAATTGCTAATGTCTTAAATTTTTGTCATAATCATGCTTGTGGAGGTCATCTTAGCCATAGAAAAACTTCTTTGAAAATTCTTGAATGTGGATTTTATTGGCCTTCTCTAATTAAAGACTCTAAAGATCATTGTAGACATTGTGATAGATGCCAAAGAATGGGAAAAATTTCCAAACGAAATATGATGCCTTTGAATCCTATCATTGAAGTTGAAATTTTTGATGTTTGGGGCATTGATTTCATGGGACCATTTCCCATTTCTTTTGGTTATTCTTATATTTTGTTGGCTATTGATTATGTTTCTAAATGGATTGAAGCTATCCCAACTAAGAGAAATGATGCTAAAGTTGTTGTTGATTTTCTTAGATCTAACATTTTTGCTAGATTTGGTATTCCAAGAGCTATAATTAGTGATAATGGACCTCACTTTTGCAAGAGTATTTCAAATGGCTTTGAGGAAGTATGGGGTTACTCACAAGTTAGCAACACCATATCATCCTCAAACAAGTGGGCAGTTTGAGGTATCCAATAGACAAATCAAGCACATGCTCGAAAAAGTAATCAAACCAAGTAAGAAGGATTGGGCAGAAAAGCTTAATGATGCACTTTGGGGTTATAGGACTGCCCATAAAACTGTGTTGGGAATGTCACCATTTAGAGTAGTTTATGGGAAAACATGTCATTTACCTATAGAAATAGAACATAAAGCAAAATGGGCTATTAGAACATTTAACATGTGTGTTGATGATGCAGGAAAAGCAAGGAAATATCAACTCAATGAGCTGGAAGAAATAAGAAGAGAGGCTTATGAAAATGCAAAGATTGCAAAAGAACGAGCAAAAGCATTCCATGACAAGAAAATTTTGAGAAAGGACTTTCATGAGGGACAAGAAGTTTTATTATATAACTCTAGATTACATTTGTTCCCTGGAAAATTTAAGACTAGATGGACAGGACCATTTATCATTAAACATATATATAATCATGGAGCTATAGCTATAGAAAATTGTAAGACAGGATTTAAAACTGTAGTGAATGGTCAAAGACTTAAAGAATATTATCTTGGAAAAACCTACAATCATGGAGAGAGTGCTTTGTTGTTGGAACCCAATTATAATTAGCTTTTGTATGTATTTAGTTGTAGATGTAGTTTTTCTTTTCTTAATTCTTAGTAATTTTTCATTCTATGTATTAGTGTGTTAGTAGTTAACAATAAAATTGATTATTGCAAGTTCACGTCAAAATTTTATATGCTTATTATCATGCATCTATCCTTGTTGTTTCATGTCATCTTGTATATGGTGAACCATTCATGCTGAAATTTTATGATATATGATGGTACTGGTATACTTTGATGATATTTCACCATGTAAATAACTCTTGCATATACTCTTGAATTACATAACTGATGTGAATGTCTTAGTGCATGAAAAGTTGAAGAGCAGTGCACAACAGGTATGCGCTAACATTTTTTTTTACTTATTCTTATTGTTGAAACAATCCTTTCTACATTGAGGACAATGCAGGAACTAAGTGCGGGGGTAGGAGAAAGTAAAAAAAAAATGTTTTAGGGTGCATACTACATCAATGAAATTGAAATGTAAGTTTCTTTCACAAGCATGTTGGTGGTAAGTTTGAAAATTCATTCTATATGTTGCATGCCACCATGTTTTATATGTATGCATGATAAGAACTTGCATGTCAATTTTTTTTAGGAAATAGCTTTGTTAGTTTAATTTTGATTTTGAATTATTGCATCTTAGCCTTACCAGCATGCTACTCAATCTCCATTGTATGCTCTTAAGGTTAAGAACATTAATTCTTTATTAGTTTTAGCTTTGTTTTCATTTAAACTTAATTTCTTTTTGTGGCATGTTGAATTTTCCTTAGTAATGTTCTTTCCTTATGATGTCTTACACTTATAACTGAGCTTATCTTTAAGGTGAGGATAGGAATATGCATTTGAGATGCCAACCATAGTTTCTTACTTATAACATATACACATTCTTGCACTAGACTCTTAATCATGTGGTATCTAGAGGACTCTTCTTATGACATGAATCTTGAGGAGTGGCTTAGGAAATCTTTCCAATAGGTTGTCCCATGAGAAGGGTAGATATATGAATTTGGGAATAAGGTTTGATACCCGTTCTCATAAGGTTGTTGGGGACGGAGGCTAAGTAACCTCTTAGTCTTCACGTGTAAACCCTTTATGGGAGGTATCCTAAGGGTAGTGGTAGGATGTGAGAAAAGAGAGGTTTCAAAAAAAAAAAAAAAAAACTCAATTGAAAATAAAAGGGCAATGTACTAGAGGATAGAAGCCTAAAGAAACCTTCATGTATTCTTGGATTAAGTGAGATGAACCTAGATGCTATTGATTATGGGTCTAAGCACTTTGCACTTAATAGTATCTTAAAAATTTATTTTCCTTAGGTTGGCATTAGATGTCTATTCTATATTCCTCACCATTACAGGAACTCAACTTGTGAGTGGAGATTATCTATAAGTATTGTTGCATTACTTGGTGAGAATTTAATTTGCCTTAATTTTCTTTATTGTGTTTGTTTGTTTAAAAGGGGTTCCTTAATCTTTTCTTCTTTAAATTTTGCCAGAGGACTAGCAAAGTTTAAGTGTGGGGGGGTGTTCAAGCTTTAATTTTGCCCATTTTTAATGAATTTTATAAGTAATTTTGCATGATATTATATATCTATGGTGGATAAATGATATTAATTATGGGTAATATAAGTCTTGAAATATAGTGCAATATAGAAATTTAATTAACAAGTGCATCCCCCATTGGATATAATTTTACATGGAACACATTGATTTATTTTGCATGTCCTATGTTGGCTAACGTCTCTTGGAGTTCAACTTCCATTAATTGTAGGTAATATATATATGGAAGGAGCTTAATGCAAAAGACCAAAGAAGATGTAAAGAATCAAAAGTTGGTGGACTAAACTTTAAAGAAGAGGACATGCCAACACCTTATTGGCCCTCTTAGATCTATGGCATCTTATTGGCTTGGTGATAAAACCAAGGTGCCACATCAAAGAGAGAGAAGACAAAACAACATAAATACAAGGGGAGAGGAATTTCGGCCAACACCTTGGTGCTTCCAATGAGAGAAAGAAAGAAGAGAAGAAAGCTTGGAGGTGAGGCTTATGCTTGCAAGGAGACCATCCATTGATGCTATTCACCATTCCAAGGGCTAAGGAGAAGACATCCAAGCTTGGAGGTGGAGTTGCTGCCAAGTTCCATTGAATTCAAAACTCTAGAGAAGAAGATAAGAAGCTCCTAAGGTAGTGACAACTCTTAGAGTTTATTATTTTCTTGTATAGAAGGAAGAATTGATGAGAAATGGTGGTGAACATCTCAATTATATGTCTTCTTAGCTAGATAGAGTTCAATGAATGTATATGAATGTTTAATTCTTCTTTTCAACTTCTAATTTGCATCCTCTATTCACGTGTATTGTTGGGGCTGCTAGTGAGGCTTTCACACTAGTGAATGACACTCACCAATGGTGGCTTGGCACATTTGAGAAGAAGGTGTGAATTGAAAGAAGAAGAAAATAAGTGTTGATGTTCATTTGAATGAAGAACCTATCACTTATATCTAGTTGTTAATTTTAATTTCAGTAGTTAATTGAGTTTGTTATATCTTATATTGATCATATTTTGTCCTAATCAATCTCCAAAAAGAATTTCTAATGCAAGTAGTATAGTATAGTTTAGCTAGATTAGCAAATAGCATAGTTGCATGCATTTAGTATAAATTAGAATAGAGTAGTATAGTCTATTGAACCTTCTTGTTTTATTTTTCTTTCCTCAATATTGATGCATTGATATCACTTCTGAAATCACATGGAACTTGTGTGCATGTTATAATTGAATGAGTTGATAGATTTATAAGTAAAGAAATTGATTCACATCACCATTTTCCACAATACATTGCCTTGAAACTGCATGATTTGTGAGCTTGTGTTAATTTTGATTATTCTACATTCACATGTCATTAATTTACTAAAGTATACCTAAGAGCTTGAAGAACAAGTTGAGTAATAGTTGATTAAGTCATAAACACAATCCTTGTGGAAGAATGACCTGTATTTGCCATGTACACCAAAAGAACTGTGCACTTGTAGTAAAGCTTGAGCTAAAAATATAGCTCAACAAGTACTGCTTCTATCATTTACTGAAAATATGAATCCATAACAATAAGCTCATACTTTTTCTATAGTTTAATAAGATCTACACATAAATCATTCTACAAGTTCAATCAGTCAAATGAAATGTATCTCTAATTATATGTGTTTCATTTAATCTAGAATTTACATCTCAACTCTTTCAGGACTTCAGATAATTTATTGATTTTTCATTAAGCATTCTGATTTCATTTTAAAATCGTGAAACTGTTAAACTCATGAAATTCAGAAAAAACATAAGATACTATCTAGATTTGCATAAATAGTAAATTCTATAGCATCTTATATAGCCTTCTAAATATAACATTCAAGTAGTTACAATTTATAAAAATTTTACAGTCTTAATTATCGAATAGTTACATTTTAATTCCTTTAATTAACAAACTTACATGGTTGTTACTTTAATTACCTCCCCACCATACCTACATTTTGCATTGTCCTCAATGTAAAAGATTTGACAATAAGTACAGTAATTGTAGCAAGCATGAATACAGTTTTGTTTGATTTAAAATTCAGGATAAGTAATTAGTTACATACCTTGTTTCGATTATATCTCCTTCTGCATATTTCGATTTTTGATTCTAAAAAACTTTTCATTCATAAATAAACGTAGAATATAAAACAAAATAACATTTAACAGATATTGATAAATCAGTGTCTTGTGTGGAACCCAGACTCCTATGCCTTTGGTGGCTCACAAGCAAGCTAGTTGATTTCGCAGAACAGATACCAACAAACTGGATTGATATATATATATTTTTTTTCTTTTATAAAATAAATTTGAAAACTAAAATTTTTCTAAAAATAAACGTATAATACACACAACATTAAACACACAAAATCACAGCTTAAGAACATGATTGAAAAGTAGGAACAAATGAAATAAATGTATTAGTCCAAGCAAACTTTTTAGGCATAGTTCTTCTTGCTATTAATTCTATTTTAATGCAGTTCTTGTTCTTTCTTAATTTGTAAACGTGTAATATATTATAAATTCCAAATACAAGTGTATTACCGTTAATGATATGAAACGTAGAAAGGGATCCTTTTTGGTTCCAAGGTAATGTAGCAGTTTCTATTTCTACATCTATTTCAATATACTCCTCTTCCCACTTCCATTCATTAATGTCTTTCATAATCCATATTTGAAATTTCATCAATTCATCCCACCATCTTATCAGACATAAAGTAGGATCATCTTC
This sequence comes from Cymodocea nodosa, assembly GCA_036874045.1. Lineage (NCBI taxonomy): Eukaryota > Viridiplantae > Streptophyta > Magnoliopsida > Alismatales > Cymodoceaceae > Cymodocea > Cymodocea nodosa. The sequence continues at coordinate 17,027,857 of CM072339.1, read as the reverse complement.
TTCATTATACCACACTCCTATTTGAATTTTATTAAATTCTACAGATGGTGGTTTAGCTATTTCTCTCGGTATAGGTAAAATTTCTATATTTTCATCATAACTATCTATGCTCACTATGTATAAATTAGATCCAAATGCTATTGATATATCTATGACTAGATATATATATCCATCAAGTATGACATGTGTTTGGTTAATTAATGATTTCTGTCCTAGATATATCATAATATTTTCATTCCAAGATCTATTCAGAAAATTATACACACTTAAGCGTAAATCTTCACCCCAATTTCCTGTAGGTCTCCAATAATATAACATTTACTCTTGTGGCTAGGTTAGAAAGTATTAGAATATTATTGGCCTATGCTTGCTATATGGATTTTAAACTATATCAAATGGATGTTAAGAGTGCATTTCTAAATTGTTTAATTAATGAAGAAGTTTATGTGAAACAACCGCCTGGTTTTGAAGACATGAAAAATACTGACTATGTGTATAAATTAAAGAAAGCCTTATATGGTTTGAAGCAAGCACCTAGATCGTGGTATGAAAGATTATCCACTTTTCTTATAGAACAATGATATATCATGGGAAAAGTAGATCATACTCTATTTATCAAGAAAGATGATAAAGATCAGATTGTTGTTCAAATATATGTGGATGATATAATCTTTGGAGCAACTTCTAATAAACTGATAAAAATATTTTCTGAAGAGATGAGTAGTCAATTTGAAATGAGTATGATAGGAGAACTTTCATATTTTCTAGGACTTCAAATTAAGCAAATGGATAAAGGTATATTTTTAAATCAAGAAAAATATGCAATTGAAATGTTTAAGAAATTTAATCTTAATGGTACAAGGATTCGAGGAACTCCTATGAGTACTTCTTTAAAGTTAGATATTGTTGACATAGGAAAATCAATAGATCAAAGAAAATACAGAAGTATGATTGGTTCTTTACTTTATTTGACAACTAGTAGACTTGAAATTATGTTTGTTGTGTGTGCTTGTGCTAGATTTCAATCTAATCCTAAAGAATCACACTCAATTGCTGTTAAAAGAATATTTAGATATATACAAAGAACTAGAAATTTTGGATTATATTATTCTAAGGATAGTTCAATAGATCTTATAGAATATACTGATGTTGATTACATAGGATCTAAATCTGATAGAAAGAGTACTAGTGGCACATGTCAATTATTAGGAAATAATTTGGTGTCATGGTTTAGTAAAAAGTAAAACTGTGTAGCACTTTCAACCATTGAAGCTGAATATGTTGCTACTGCATTGTGCTACACTCAAATTTTGTAGTTAAGGCAAACTTTAGAAGATTTTGGATTATCTTATGATACAATTGATATTTATTGTGAGAGTAGTTCTATAATAAATCTTTCCAAAAATCCTGTATTACATTCTAGAGCAAAGCATATAGAGGTTAGACATCATTTTCTAAGAGATAACGTAATTAAAGGTAAAATTAAATTAGGATTTATGTCTAGTAAAAATCAATTAGTTGATATATTTACAAAACCTCTAGATGAAAGTACATTCTGCAACATAAGATTAAATTTAGGTATTTGTAGGCTATGTGATATGTAAAATACTTAAACTCCACAAAAGATAAATATTGTTGATGATGTTGTTTACCTCATAGATATTATATACTTATCATAAATATCTAAGTAATATCTAAACTAATGAATAAGATACTATGTATTTACAATAAAATAATAGTAGTATCTTATTGATTTTACTTATTTTGTTAAGTTTAATGGTTTTTCAAAATTTTAAGCGGAAATGTCAATGAAAAACATTAAATTCCTCTGAAATCTTGAAATTTTGATTAAGTATTTTCTTTAGATTAATGAAAGTGCATATGATCAAGAATGAGTTTGACTTGATTGATTAAGCTTGTAGAATAATTTATATGTAAATCATATTAAACTACTAATCAAAAGTATGAGCTTATTAAAAATGATTCATATTTTCAGTAAAATCATAAACATAAAAATTGTATGAGATTTGTGTTTTATTGCATCTATATTAATGAAATACATATATACTATGCTTAAAATAAAAAGCGCTTACAAAGTGAAAATCTTTGAGAATTTATTGATTAGTTTGATCACGAGCTTCTTGTACTTGAGTAAATTGGTACGTAAGGATTGTTGTCCTGAAAAGGGATTCTTTAAATCTAACAACCTAAGGTCCTGATCAGACTTGGGATTGTTGACTGAAAGCTCATTACATGGGTACATTAGAAAGCTCTTGTATGATTCAAACTTTTGAAACTAAATTTTAAAGAAAATTATCAATATTTATTGTTTTGAAAAGATAAAAGTTGTTTTGTTAATTATAGATATATTTGAATCGAATATAGTTTCTACCAATATGACTGCTGATTTGTTGAATCAAAATTAGTACTTTTGAAAATGTTTATCTGAGATACATTCCTTTATTCTCCTTGAGTTAATCATATTAAGTTTAAAGTTATGTTTTGATTCTGGTTGGATTTTTAGGTGGCACCAGAGAACTTATTTAGTTCCCTCACAATGGCGCCAGAAAATTTGTTTGCCTTGTTAACTTCTATTTATAACTTAGTTAATTTATCTTTATGCTTATCATTAATTCCTTTTTAGAAGTCAACAAACCATCTTTCACACAAATTAGATATTAATTCCAATTTGTATTTTAACTGCAAGTGCACAATGTATATTGTATTTGTGTGCAAGTACAGGTCGATCCCATAGAGAATTGAGGAAGAATTGTGTACCGTTACGTTTTTAATAATGAAATTTATATCTTCAGTAAGCACTTCGTTGAGTTATAACTAACTCAACGAATTAACCTCGTGAAATTGAAGTAACTTAACGAAGCTATCTATCCAATTTAATACTGCTATTTACAAAAGAATTCAGTCAACCATTGAGCGATTTCACAAATTGTAAATAAGATCAATTAAGCTCTTTAATGCTAGCTAATATTAAATTTATCCTTCAACAACACTAACATTCAGATATTTCAAATAGTAACCATTAAAATTTTTAAGTATCAGGAACGATTCAATTTCGGTAAACTGTAAAACTATTTTCTAAATTTAAACAAACATGAAACATTCCAAACACTGACAATGATAATAATAATCACGATACAAAACAAATAATACAACACTCAAATACTAACTATAAAAATAGATAAGTTGTTTTTGGTATTTTTGTGTTTATATGATCATGAAAATGGGCAAAAGGTGAAATGTAAAAGTAACATCTATTGACAATAAAAACTTCTGTCACTACATGCGATGCGATTACACCATTGAAAATTTAACCACTTACAATTCTGTCTCCTCTCCCTATAGAATCATGAGTCCAAAATTGCAAGTTGATCTCCTCTTCAACATACTAGCATCAACCTGAAACTAAGGCTAGAAGCTTTACGATCTCTTGAGATATGAGTCGGTGCTTGGTGAAAATGGCTTCCCTTCCTGCGACGCGATCACTCCTCACAGTGGTTATCAAGCACCGTGTTTGGCTCAAAATCGACCCGACATCAGGAAAGTATCCTCACAGACCTCCGATGGTTGGTGATTATGGTGGTGGTGGTGATGGTAGTGTGGAACTTCAGGGAACTTCTGTCGTTGCCTGTAGTTAGCTCGGTTTGTCCTCCTCTACACACATTGGCCACACCCCTGTTCTTTTTTCTCCTTGTCTTTTATATTTCTTAGTAGTAACTGCTTCTTCTTCGATGATCGGTTGGATTTCCTTCATTCATATCAACGATGGTGATTTCTTCTTCCTTCCACGAGCGATTTCCTACGTGATACGTGCAATCGTGGTTTTCCTTCGAATGTCCTATTTCTGTAACCGCTACAGTGGCATATTAGAAAATAAATGGTCCTTGGAGTTATAGATAACTCAACAGACTTACTTCGTTGATTTAACTATAAAACACGTGCAATAAAGAAATAAGCCGCTAACATAACGTGTTACCTTAGTGTGTATTCATGTAACTCAACACGTACAGTTATGCTAACTTAACGAGTTAAACATGTGCATCTCACGTGATATACTAAAGCATTTAAATTCAATACATGCATAATTCTATCTTAACAAGTTCAAATATTTCGGACACTTACGAACCTAACTATCCGTTGCTTAGATGCATTTCAGAAGTTACAGATAACCTTTTGAAAATCCACTTAAGTCATGCATTGTAGTTTAAACACGTGTAATCCAGGAAATAATAAAATATTCTTTAAGCATTTAAAACATAATTGTCCAGTACATTAAACATAACTCTCCGAAATAATAGAAAATTTAGATACTTAAGAATTTCATAGCCTGTAATTTATCAACAGTTCAAAAATGTACTAAATTAACATTAATTCCCTGGAATTATGCAGATTCTCTCATTAAAGCATATAACAGTGCAATTATAACATAATGGCTTAATTCTCGTATGATAAGCTAAATATTATGCAATTAACCATCATTTAACCATTAATATTATGCACTTTTTCATTCTAAACACTTCCCCCATACTTAAATTTTGCTAGTCCCTTAGCAAACTAAGATCTAACTAATTGGTCTTTCTAAAGTGCTAGATTTAATTCTTCATTTTGCTCTTCTTCAGAATAATAAATTAGATTACTATATAGATATTCTATATGCTTTAGTAATCTATTTTAACTTTGTTTTCTCCTCTTCAACTTGCAAATATATTTAGAATATATGTAAATTACATACAAAATATATCAACATCACATAGGTGTTAATTATATTATCATTTTTTCTTTTCAACATCTGTCATCCTGAATTTTCCAATATGATTTCCAAAATAAATTTCAAGTACATAAAAATCAAAGCATAATCCAATTCAATATGATTAAGACAAGTAGAATAAAGAATTGTATCTCAAATAAACAACTTCAAAAGTCTATTCTAGATTCATACTTCAGCAATTTTAGATAACAGAATGTATACTCAATTCAAAAGATATCTGTATTTCATAAAATACTTGTATCTTTTCAAAACAGTATATGCATATTTGTACTTTTAAAAGTTAATTTGACAAGCTTGAATCATACAAGAGTTTTCTAGTGTATCCATATATCAAGCTTTCAGTCAACAATCCTAAATCTGATCAGGATCTTAGGTTGCTAGATTTAAAGAGTCCTTTTTAGGTCAACAATCCTTACATACCTATCTACTCAAGTACAAAAGGCTCGTGATCAAACAAGTCAATAAACTCTCAAAATTTTTCTCTTTTTTTTCTTTTTTATTTATTTATTTTTAACATAGTATATGTACGTATTTCATTAATACAGATGCAATAAAACATCAATCTCATATAGTCCTACTTCTATTATTTACTGAAAATATGAATCCATATCAATAAGCTCATACTTTTTTCTATAGTTTAATAAGATCTACACATAAATCATTCTACAAGTTTAATCAATCAAATTAAATGTATCATTGATCATATGTATTTCCTTTAATCCAAAAATCAACATTTCAGCTCTTTCAGGATTTCAGATATTTTACTGAGTTTCAGTTAAACATTCTGATTTCTTTTTAAAATCGTGAAACTGTTAAACTCATAAATTTTAGCAAAAACATAAGATACTATATCTAGATTTGTATGAGTAGTAAAATTTGTAGCATCTTATATAAGATTCTAAATATAACATTCAAGCAGTTACAGTTTTTTAAAAAAAATTACAGTCTCAATTATCAATTTCCACAAAACTTTGCAGTACCATTCTAATTCCTTTAATTAACAAACTTACATGGCTATTACTTTAATTACCTCCCCCCCCCATACCTATTTTTTTGCATTGTCCTCAATGTAAAAGATTTGACAATAAATACAGTAATTGTAATAGGCATGAATATTGTTTCGTTGACTTAGCATCTAACTCAATGAACTTAATTCGTTGAGTTAATGAATAGCTCTATGAATTGAGTTTAAATCTAAATTCAGGATAAGTAATTGCATACCTTGTTTCGTTTGTATCTCCTTCTATATATTCCGATTTTTTGATTCTGAAAAACTTTTCATTCACAGATAAGAGTAGAATATATAACAAAATAACATTTAATAGATATTGATAAATCAGTGTCTTGTGTGGAACCCAGGCTCCTATGCCTTTGGTGGCTCACAAGCAAGCCAGCTGGTTTCCTAGAATAGATACCAACAAACTAGATTGATATTTTCATTTTTTTTTTCTAAAAATAAATGCAGACTACACACAACATTAAAAACACAGAATCATACTTTAAGAACATGATTGAAAAGTAGTAACAAATGGAATAAACGTGTCACTCCAAGCAAACTTTTTTGGCATAATTCTTCTTGCTATCAATTCTGTTTCAATGCAGTCTATTTTTCTTTTTAATTTGTAAACTTGCAGTATGTTATCAATACTAAATATAAGTGTATTTCCATTAATGAAATGAAATGCAAAAAGAGATCCTCTTCTGTTCCAAGATAGTGTGGCTGTTTCTATTTCTACATCTATTTCAATATATTCCTCTTCCCACTTCCATTCATTTAGGTCGTTTATAATCCATATTTGAAATTTCTTTAATTCATCCCACCATCTTATCAGACATAGAGTAGGATCATCATATTCATTATACCACATTCCTAATTGAATTTTATCATATTCTGTAGATGGTGGTTTAGCTATATCACTTGGTATAAGCAAAATTTCTATATAGTCATTATCATAACTATCTATGCTTACTATGCATAAATCAGATCTAAATGCAATTGATATATTTGTGATTAAATATATATATCCATCAAGTATGACATGTATGCTATTAATTAAGGATTTCTGTCCTAGATATATCATAGTGTTTTCAGTCCAAGATCTATTCAGAAAATTATACACACTTAAGCATAAATCTTTATCTCAATTTCCAATAGGTCTCCAATAATATAATTTTTCAGGAATGGTCAAATTTTTATCAGAAAATATTAAAGCTGACCCACAATTTTCAGTTGGTACTTCATATCTATTAGGCCTTCCAATATTCCATTCTTCTCTTGTGAGAGGATACCTAATCAAAATATCAAGTAATAGAATTGCATACCTTGGTTTGGTTCTATATATAATTAATCATTCATCCATCCCCATAATATGATCTATTCCTTCTAATGCATTGGGTGGAATTTCAGTAGTTTCATCCATATTCAGATATTCATAGCTGATTGAACTACGATTAAATGACTTCCATAAAAATCTATCTTTAATCTTAGTCATTTTTGCAACTTGTAGTCCTCGAAAATATTTTTCTCTAACACAGTCTTTAATATCCTTTGATACACAACACAATCTGCACAGATCTTTAGCTAACAAGTTACTTAGTACTTCCCTTTGTGCGTCCAATAGTAATTTTAAGAATTCCATCTGTTGTGATTCTATATAACATAAACAAAAATTTAGCTGAGACAAAAATTAACATAACTACTTCACACCCTCGTGGAGTTAGGTCATAACTCAACGGATTAAGTTCGTTGAGTTAAGTAATAACTTTATGATACTATTAACTATAAGTAAACTTACATTTTTATTTTTATTTTTTTATTTTTCTACTTACTATATTATACATAGTTACTTCAGTTATACTGCTTCATTCAACTACCCTCCTAGAGGAGGTATCAATTTCATTAACAGTTCTGTTAATAAGGTTAGGTACTACTTGCATTGGCAATCCTCTAGTAGGTCTAACTTCTATTGATTCTTTCTGTCTAGGGGGTATATTTCTATTTATATTTTAATTTTGAATTGCAGCATTTCCAAATACAAAATCTAGACGATTGTTTAATTGTTGAATTATCTTTTCTAATTTCTCTATTCTAGATCCTTGTTCAATTAATGCTTCATAACTTATATTCTTGTCATTTTTATTTTCTCCTCCATGGAAATTGTTGTTTCTCCAAGATAAATTTGGGTGATTTCTCCAATTAGGGTTATATGAATTTCCAAAGTTATCTTTCTGATTTCTAGCATAAATAATATCTAGATCATTAATGTTTGCATTCTTTTCTGCTAATTTTTGATTTAATGATAACTCTTCTATTTTCTTTGTTAATTCAATTAATTTCACTTCCAGCATAGTGTTGGAATCTATTTCATGCATTCCCCTTGGCAATATTCTTTTATCTACAATAGCTTCAGCTGAGTTCTCCCACTATGTAGTTCTTTTTGCAAAATTTTCTAAGTATGCCCATGCTTCTTCACTACACAATTTTAAAAATCCATTCTGACAAGTAGATTCTAATAAAGATTTTGTTGAAACATCTATTCCTTCATAAATTATACGTATTAATTGTGCTTTACTCATTGTATGATGCAGACATTGAGTTAGTAAATCTTTAAATCTTTCAAAATATTTCTAGAATGATTCTCCCTGTTTTTAGCTACACATTAATATTTCCTTTTTGTTTTTAATCGTTTGATGTGTTGGACAATATTTTTCCAGAAAAATAGAGCAAAATTCAGTCCATGTAGAAATTGAATCAGGCGATAGAGTATATAACCATCTTTTAGCTATGTCTTTTAAAGCAAAAGGGATATATCTAAGTTTAATAGCATCTATACTCATATTCGGCATTTTCATCATTTGACAAACTTCATTAAATTCTCTAAGAAAATAATAGGCATCCTCTCTTTTTAATCTATGAAAATGTGGCAATTGATTAATATAATTAGATTTTAGTTCAAACCTATCTCCCTCAAAGTTTGGCAATCGAATACATGAATGTTCATCAACTAATTTAGGATATAGAATTTCCCCTAATGGTTTTTCTACTAGAGCAGCCATATCTTCGTTCTCTTTTAAAGAAAGGTTTGCTACACCTCTAAGGATTTCATTAAAGTCCAATTCAGAAAATGTTTTAGTACACTTCTGTGTTGAATACTCTTGGGTAGGTGTTCTTACTAATTGTTTAGGGCTAGGAGAATGAGTCCATGTGCTCATAAACTCTTAACATATAGTAAAACAGCAGAAGATTAATTACATACCAGTCCGAAGCTTTCTATTCAGTAAATAGTTGTTGACGGATGAAGTTGAATCAACTACTTCTTCTTCCAGTTCCCCAACGAATTTTCTTTTCTCTCAAAAGTGCTGGTAACTAGTAAATAACATTCTGTTCTATATTTATAATGCACGTCCATAAAGCAAATAAATCTCGTTGCAAGAATGTGTCTTGTGACGTGCAGTGTGGTTCCTATTTTTCTAGGTACGTGTGCCACTTCTAATTTCAAATTTCAGTAATCGCTAAACCCATGAAGTTTCGTTCGTGGCTAAAAGAATAACCGTTTAGCTTAATCTACGAACTAACCTCGTTGAGTTACAGATAACTCAACGGAATAGCTTTGGTTACTACTGCTAACTCCACGGACTAACTTCGTTGAGTTACAGATAACTCAACGGAGTGACCTTATATTATATTACTAACCTCGTGAAGTTAAGGTTAACTCAACGGACTTACTTTGTTGAGTTAACACTTAGCAACCTCTAAGTTTACTCCTCGTAAATACTTTTCTACTCTCCTGCATTTTTCCAACTTAAATAAAGTTAAATACATGTCATTAATGCAGCATTCTAATTAAAACTCATTTAAATCTGAACATTATATAAATTTTTAACTTGTAGTTTATTTCATGTTATGCAGAATTTATATTTTACTTTGCAGCATGCAGATATTTTCAAGCATTAATCAATTATCTTTCATTTAATCCTATCATTCAGCAAATTGTAAATCTTTTAAACAATCTTGCATAATGTTCCACAAATTATAGAATATTCAATATAGTTCATCCATTTCATCATTCTCAAACACGAATGAAAAATATATCTGAAAAACATATATTCATTAATATGAAAAATTTACATTACATCTTAATCAGATATTTTTCATACAAATATATACAAGTAGACGAACAATACAATTTAGTCTCTTCTCCTAAGTTCATCTACTTCCTTCTAGAGTTTTTCTACTTGTTGCTCTAATTGGTTAATCCTTTCTACAACTCTTGTAATTCCTCAAGAAGGTTCAGCAATCTCTGCAGCTACATAATTTCTATACTCATTCACTGAAATGGTTCTTGATCTTATCCTTTTGGATGCCCATTTAGTGAAATCGATGCAATCCACCATCAGTAGTGGAATCAAATCTCCATAAAATAATTTCTTCTTCACTGTTCTCAGCTTGGAGATAAAAACTGCAGACCAATTTATTTGAATTCTATTTACAACTACATATGTGGCCCACTTGACAAATTGACTCAGTTCTATATCATGGCCTTGTCGTTGGTAAACATTCTTAATTAGAATGTTTGCTATCATGTGTGTTGTACCATTTAATTGTTTTAGTCTATTTAATAACCACACACCTAGATTGATAGCTAAACAATCCTTGATTTCCTGTTCTATCCACTCAACAGTAGTTGTGCTTTCCAAAATTTCTTTCCCTTCATTTTTCAATCCTAAAATGTTGTGGAGAAGCTCTAGTGTTATTTGTACATCAGTTTCCTCTACGTTGGAAATTAATCCTCTTTCTTCTTCTCTTAAGTTTGCATAAAAGTAGGGCACTAGATTCTCATATACCGCATGCCCTCTTTCTTGAGAAATAAACTTCAGTAGACCTTGGAATTCAAATAATTCTTTGATTTCTTGCATTCCATCCCAATTTACTGGTCTACTGTAAATGATAGTATAACCCCTAATCTCTTGGTATTTGTCATAAGCTTCCTGACTTCGAAAATGTACTTCATTTAAGACTGTTCCTTCAGACGGATCAGGAATATGCATTTGTTGCTCCTAAGGGGTTTGTTCTTGAACTTCCTCTTCCAAATGCTGAACTTGTACTTGTTGAAAATGCTCCACAGATTCTGGCATTTTTGCTTCTACTTTTGTCTATGGTGGTGAGCCGGTAGAACTCTCCACTCTATCTTGAATTCTTTCCTTAAATTGCTGAAGATTTTCTTGCTCTTTAGTGGAATCTATTGAGTCCTCTCTTTCCATATATACTTGTTCAGCTTCTTGTTCATTTTTTTTTTTTCTTCTTCCTCTTGACTACCAATCTGCATTGTCACTATTCTTTCTGATTCTGTGGTAGATTGGGATGGAGTTCTGGGCAAATCAGTTTCTGCCCTAATTTCTATTTCTTCTATTTGTATAGGCTGCAGACTAGTTTTAGTCTATTTTTCTTCTTCTCTTTTCTTTTGTTGCTACTCCTACTCCTTAGAATCGGATAGTAGGTTTACAAAAATGGGCTCTACAGGCCCTATTGACATTTGTCTTTCAAATTTAATCTCCTCTTGATATTTGGACACTATCTCTTTTCCTTTCCTTTTTCTAATTAATTGTGTCTGGTCTTCCTATTCCTCGTCTGAAATTAAATCCACAAAAATAGGCTCTGCATGCCTTTGAGCCACAGGTATTGGCTCTTCCTGTTTAACTCTTTCAATAATTACTGGTCTCAAAGGACCAACTTCATCTCCTTTTGCAGTAGGTTTGGCAGTAGCTTCTTGATGCTGTTCCACTTTGATTTTATATAGGGCTTTCAACTTTTCTGCAGACCTCTTTTTGTAAAGTGCATCAAACACTAGGTGTGCTTTAGCCACTGCCAAATCTTCTGATTCTCCTTGGTTTTTCCCAACTCGAACTAGTTCTTCAAAGTCTCTTAATTCTTCTTCGTTTGAAGGCCCCATAACTACCACCCTTTCTAATGGTTTAGGAGGTGGATTTGAAGGTCCTGGCTGTTGTTCCTCAGGAACAGGTCTTTTAGCAGTCAGCTCCTCCTATTCTTCCTTTTCTTTCCTTTGTTGCTCCTGTCTAATTTCTCCCCTTGCACAACTAACAATGTTCCTTTTGAACCATAGTTGGGACTTACGTTGGATTAGTTCTAGGGCAACTTCGTTGTTTGGCCTGATTTTTCTCTCTTTGCTTACGGCAATTTCCGTAGCAACCTTTATTCTTGTTTCCATTATTTGAGATATTTGTATACCCAAATCTACTAAAACTCTTCTCTAGTTGAAAAGTTCAGATTCTACCTTTTGTAGTTCTTTTTCTCTTGTTGTATTCCTGATTTTCTGCCTCGTGTGCCATTCCTCCGAGTCTTTAAGAAATTCTGAAGTGTCTATTGCCTTTCCCCAGAACTTAGGTGTCATCTTTCTCATCATGGAGTTATGCAACGGAACGGAGTCACTCTAATCTCTACTGTTCTAAGTTCTAAATGATTCTACAGATAATGCCCCCAAACCCTAAGTTTAAGTATAAATAAGCTCTAAGTTTAGGTAGGTAATTGGGTCATTTCCCATATAAAACTCTCGCTTTCTCATCCGTGGAATTATGGTTAACTCCACAGACTAAGTCCGTGGACTTAACTACAGTACTCCATTGAGTTATAGTTAACTCAACGGAGTAAGTTCATTAATTAATCCTAGACTCAACGGAGTAAGTTCGTTGAGTTAAACGTAACTCAACGGACTTCCCGTAAAGTTATATCTAATGATAATACTTAAGATAATAATTTTTCTTCGTTCAAGACTGAAGAATTTTCGGTCTAACCGCTCTTACTTTTTCCATATTTAAAAATTCTTCGGTCAAACCGTTATGTTCCTTAGTTGAACCGAAATTAAATATTTTTTTTCTTTCTTCATTTTTTTCTATCGGTTGAACTGATACTATGCTTCGGTAAAATCGACGTTTTTACTAAATAATATATAGAAATATTTTTTTATGTTTTGGTCAAATCAATGAATCCTATCGGTTGAACAGTAATAATTTTTTAAATAAGTTTTTTTTTTTTTTTTTTCAAGTTATATACTTAGAACTTTCTTACTAAGTAAAGCTTGAGTAGTCCTCTACTCTTACTTCTTCTACAATTCCAAAGGAACTTTTTGGTATCTTCAAAATAGGTCTAAGTCTTTGTCCATTTACTTTAAATATATTCTAATTTTTAGGATTTTCAATCTCAATAACTCCATAGGGATAAATATTTCAAACTATGTAAGGTCCTGCCCATCTAGATCTTAATTTTCCTAGATGGTTATGGAGTCTAGTCATATAAAGATATACTTCTTGTCCTATTTTAAAGGTTTTTGGAATAATTTTCTTATCATGCAAGAACTTCATTTTCTCTTTTTCTCCTACAGTTTTTGAATAAGCTTCATTCCTAAATTCTTCTAATTCAATCAATTGTAATTTCCTATTTTCAGTAGCTTGATTTAAATTAGTGTTCAGAGTTTTTAATGCCCAATAAGCTTTATGTTCAATTTTAGCTAGTAAATGACAACTTTTTCCATATACTAGCCTAAAAGGTGACATACCTAAGCTTGTCTTATAAGCAGTTCTATAAGCCCAAAGTGCATCTATCAATCTATTAGCCCAATCTGTTCTAGTAGGATTTACTACTTTTTCTAAGATTAACTTGATTTGTTTTTTGGCACTTTCTACTTGTCCACTTGTTTATAGATGATATGATGTTGCAATTTTGTGGTTCACTCCATATTTCTTCATTAAGGCTTCAAAACTTCTATTACAGAAATGAATTCCTCTATCACTAATAATAGCTTTAGGTATTCCAAATCTAGCAATTATATTGGTTCTTATAAAATGTATTACCACTTTGTTGTCATTAGTTTTTGTAGGAATAACTTCTATCCATTTAGATACATAATCCACCCCCAACAATATATAATTAAATTGATTAGACATAGGAAATAGACCTATAAAATCTATTCCCCATACATCAAAGATTTCAACATCAATAATAGGATTAAGAGGTATCATATTCCTCTTTGATATTCTTCCTATTTGTTGACATCTTAAACAACTTAAGCAATGTTTATGAGCATTTTTGAATTGTGTTGGCCAATAAAATCCACATTGCAGAATTGTTGCAGTAGTTTTCCCCAAACCAAAATGCCCTCCACATGCTTGGTCATGACAGAAAGACAATATGCTCTGATATTCAATTTCTGGAATACACCTCCTTAAAACCAGATCAGTACATTTCTTAAATAAGTATGGGTCTTCCCAATAGTAATATTTTACTCTTGAGAAAAATAATTTCTTATCCTGTCTATTCCAATCCTTAGGTGTTAAACTAGTAACTAAGTAATTAACTATGTTTGCATACCAAGGCATTGTGTTGATGGTCATTAATTGTTCATCAAGAAAATTATCCTTAATTTCAATATTTGATTTTTCTATTTGTAATCTTAATAAATGATCTGCTACTACATTCTCACAACCTTTTTTATCTTTAATTTCTAGATCAAATTCTTATAATAATAATATCCATCGGATCAATCTAGGTTTAGTCTCTTTCTTTGCAATTAGATGTTTTAAAGCTGAATGATCCGTGTATACTATTACTTTAGCTCTAATCAGATATGATCTAAACTTCTCTAAGGCAAACACAACAGCTAACAGCTCTTTTTTAGTAGTTGTGTAATTAACTTGAGCATCATTTAAGGTTTTGCTTGCATAATGAATCACTCTAGGAGATTTTTCTATCTTCTGTCCCAACACTGCTCCTACAGCAAAATTAGATGCATTGCACATTAATTCAAATGGATGGCTCCAATTAGGTGCTTGAATAATAGGAATTGAAATTAAGCTAGTTTTAAGCTTAAAAAATGCTTCTTTGCAATTTTTATCAAAGTTGAATGAAACATCTTTTAATAGATTAGTTAAAGGTCTAGCTATTTTGCTAAAATCTTTAATAAATCTTCTATAAAATCTAGCATGTCCTAGAAATGATTTAATATCTTTTACTGATTTAGGTTCTGGTAGATTAGAAATTACTTCTATTTTAGCTTTATATACTTCCAACCTCTTCTTTGAAACAACATGACCCAAGACGATTCCTTGATTAACCATGAAGTGACATTTTTCCCAATTTAGAATCAGATTTTTTTCCACACAACATTTTAATACTTGGTCTAAATTATTTAAACACACTTTATATGAAGTTCCATAAATAGTAAAATCATCCATAATATTTCTAAAAAATCTTCAATCATTCTAGTGAATATGCCCTGCATATACCTTTGAAAGGTGGCTAGTGCATTGCATAATCCGAATGGCATTCTCTTAAAAGCATAAGTTCCATTAGGACAGGTGAAAGTTGTTTTCTCTTGATCCTCTAATGCTACTAGAACTTGGTTATATCTTGAATACCTTTCTAGGAAACAAAAATATTCTTGCCCTGCTAATTTCTCTAGCATTTGATCTATAAAAGGTAAGGAAAAATGATCTTTCCTAGTTACAACATTCAGCTTTCTATAATCTATACACACTCTCCAGCCTGACTGAATTCTAGTAGGTATCAAGTCCTGACTTTCATTCCTAATTACTGTTAATCCTGATTTCTTGGGAACTACATGGGTTGGACTAACCCATGAGCTATCAAAAATCAGATCAATTATGTCATTATCTAACCATTTCACTATTTCCTTTCTGACTACTTCTTTATGGTTTGGATTTAATCTCCTCTTAGGAATTCTAACAGGTTTAGCATTTTCCTCTAAATATATATGGTGATAGCATAAAGTTGGACTTAACCCTTTTATATTAGTCATAGTCCATCCTATTGCTTCTTTATACGTTTTTACTACATCTTTTAATTTAGCTATTTGATCCTCTTTTAAATCTGAAGCAATAATGATTAGACATGTTCATTTTTCTTCCAGAATATATAGGTTAATTCAGGAGGTAAAGGTTTTAATTCTAAATGTTGCCCATTAGAAGCAAGAACTCCCAATTGAACATCCTCATTTTATAAATTAATTTCTTCTTGATCTCCTTCTATATTTATGCTTTCACTTTCCTCTAAAGTTTCAAAATTGAGTTGTCTATTTAATTCTTCTTGAATCACATCATCTAGCTTATCTCCTTCATCCTCTAAAAAGTCTATGGTATGTAAGGACGTTTCTAACTCCTCAAACTTTTCTGATTTGAAAATGTTTAATTGAGTATCCTCATTGCCATATGATAACTTCATTACTCCACTTGTACAATTTATAACCGCCCCTGATGTTGCTAAAAATGGTCTTCCCAAAATTAAAGATGTATCATTATTTTTATGCTTAATTTGTTGGGAATCCAAAATTACAATATCAATAGGATATATAAAGTTTTTGATTTTAATTAAGACATCCTCTATTTTTCCTCTAGGGTATCTTATACTTCTATCAGCTAATTGAATAACCGTACTAGTAGGAGTTAAGTCTTCTAATCCTAAGGATGCAAATATATCACTTGGCATAACATTTATACCAGCACCTAAGTCTATTAAGGTTCTTTTTAGAATGGTATTTCCTATGGTGCATGATATAACAGGGATTCCAAGATCAAATAACTTTTTAGGAATTTGTGGCAAAAATAAGAAACTACTTTGATCAACTAAAAAGATTTTCCTTAAAACTTTTCGCTCTCTTTTCTTAGTACACCAATCCTTAAGAAATTTAGCACAAGGTGGCATTGTCTACAATAAGTCTAACAAAGGAATGTTAACTTGTACTTTTTCAAAAATTTCTCTAATTTTTTCTTGTTTTTCAGGAAATGTTTGTTGTAATCTTTCAAGATAGGGTGCTAATGATTGTGATTTAAAAGATTCTTTTTCTTTCATTTGATTTGTTTGATCATTCTTAGTCTCATTTTTTGATTAAGACTTTTCGTCATTGATTTCTATATTTTCAGATATTATATTTTCATTATCATTTTGATTTGTGTTCTTACCCATCTTTATATTACTTTCTTTTTGAATTCTTAGTGGTATATCAGTTCCAAATCTTAGTGTTATACATATATCTTCCAGATTTTTGTTACTCTCATGATGTTCTTGTATATTATTTTCATGATTATGATCTTCAATTGTTTTTAGTTTTAAAGTACATTTTTTAAATTCTATTGCATTGGTATTCTCTTTTGTCTATATATCTTGCAAATTATGCAAATCTTTAACATTATAATTTTCATTTGTGTTGTCCTGTTGCATAACTTGTAATTTCATTGTATATTCATCCAATGCTTTTAGTTTTCTTTCTAGATCATCTAATCTCATTGCATTCAATTTTTGATCAATTTTCATTATGGTTTTTTCAGTTTCATAAATGATATCAATTTTAGGTTCTAAATATGCTTCCTTATAGTTTAATTGGTTGACTTCTTATTGCTGACACATAAAGTGTTCTAATTTGTCTATGTTTTGCTCGATACTACACTTCAGTTTGTCATACCTATCCCAAACTTCCGTGTCTCTCAACATATTACACATTCTATACTGACTATCAGTTGGGTAAACCATAGGATTCTCATTCTCGACTCTATTATATTGAAGATAATTCATTTGTTGTTCATGTGATCTAACCATCTACAAATGTCTCACTTTCAAACAATCAGAAATGTTGTGACCTTCAGAATTGTAGAATTCACAAATGCTAACTACAGGTTTCAGAAATCTTTGAGCATAAGCATATGTCATATTCTCAATTATAGAAGAAAACACACAACACCCCTCTTGCTATTAAAACAAAATAGCACTCACAATTGCTTAGCTACTCAATTCCCCAACAACGGCGTTAGAAAACTTAGTTGGATTTTTAGGCGGCACTAGAGAACTTATTTAGTTCCCCGGCAACGGTGCTAGAAAATTTGTTTGCCTTGTTAACTTCTGTTTGTAACTTAGTTAATTTATCTTTATGCTTATCATTAATTCCTTTTTAGAAGTCAACAAACCATCTTTCACACAAATTAGATATTAATTCCAATTTGTATTTTAACTACAAGTGCACAGTGTACATTGTATTTGTGTGCAAGTACATGTCGATCCCATAGAGAATTGAGGAAGAATTATGTACTGTTCCATTTTTAATAATGAAATTTATATCTTCAGTAAGCACTTCGTTGTGTTATAGCTAACTCAACGAACTAACCTTGTGAAATTGAAGTAACTCAACGAAGCTATCTATCCAGTTTAATACTGTTATTTACAAAGGAATTCAGTCAACCATTGAGCGGTTCCACAGATTGTAAATAACAACAATTAAGCTCTTTAATGCTAGCTAATATTAAATTTATCCTTTAGCAACACTAACATTCAGATATTTCAAACAGTAACTATTAAAATCTTTAAGTATTAGGAACGATTCAATTTTGGTAAACTGTAAAACAATTTTCTATTTTCTAAATTTAAACAAACATGAAACATTTCAAACACTAACAATGATAACAATAATCACGATACGAAACAAACAATACAACACTCAAATACTAACTATAAAAATAGATAAGTTGTTTTTGGTATTTTTGTTTTTATATGATCATGAAAATGGGCGAAAGGTGAAATATAAAAGTAACCTCTATTGATAGTAAAAACTTCTGTCACTACATGCGACACGATTACACCACTGAAAATTTAACCACTTACAATTCTGTCTCCTCTCCCTATAGAATCGCGAGTCTAGAATTGCAAGTTGATCTCCTCTTTAGCATACTAGCATCAACCTGAAACCAAGGTTAGAAGCTTTACGATCTCTTGAGATATGAGTCGGTGCTTGGTGAAAATGGCTTCCCTTCTTGCGATGTGATCACTCCTCACATTAGTTGTCAGGCACCGTATTTGGCTCGGAATCGACCTGACATCAGGAAAGTATCCTCACAGACCTCCGATGGTTGATGATTATGGTGGTGGTGGTGATGGTAGTGTGGAACTTCAGGGAACTTCCGTTGCTGCTTGCAGTTAGCTCAGTTTGTCCTCCTCTGCACACACATTGGCCACACACTTCTTCATTTTTTCTCCTTTTCTTTTATATTTCTTAGTAGTAACTACTTCTACTTTGATGATCGGTTGGATTTCCTTCATTCATATCAAGGATGGTGATTTCTTCTTCCTTCCACGAGCGATTTCCTGCGTGATGCGTGCAATCGTGGTTTTCCTTCGAATGTCTTGTTTCTATAATCGCTATAGTGGCATATTAGAAAATAAATGGTCCGTGGAGTTACAGATAACTCAACGGACTTACTTTGTTAATTTAACTATAAAACACGTGCAATAAAGAAATAAGCCGCTAACATAATGCGTTACCTTAGTGTGTATTCATGTAACTCAACGCATACAATTATGCTAACTTAACGAGTTAAACATGTGCATCTCACGTGATATACTAAAGCATTTAAATTCAATACGTGCATAATTCTATCTTAACAAGTTCAAATATTTCGGACACTTATGAACCTAACTATCTGATGCTAAGATGCATTTCGGATAGTTACAGATAACCCTCTGAAAATCTACTTAAGTCATGCATTGTAGTTTCAACACATGTAATCCAGGAAATAATAAAATATTCTTTAAGCATTTAAAACATAACTATCCAATACATTAAACATAACTCTCTGAAATAACAGAAAATTTGGATACTTAAGAATTTCACAGCCTGTAATTTACCGACAATTCAGAAATGTACTAAATTAACATTAATACCCTAGAATTATGTAGATTCTCTCAATAAAGCATATAACAGTGCAATTATAATATAATGGCTTAATTCTCGTATGATAAGCTAAATATTATGCAATTAACCATCATTTAACTGTTAATATTATGCACTTTTTCATTCTAAACAGATTCATATACGGTTGGAGTTGATTCTGGAAATCTTAATATGAATTCAAGATAATAGAAAATTTCTGAAAAGAAAATTTAAAGTATAGTTATAATTAACACCTATTTTATACAAGTATATTTTGTATGTTATTGAATATATTTGAAGTATATTTGTAGGGGGAGGAATTACAATGTCGAAAACAGATGAATATCATTTAGAATATAAATCTTAGTTAATCTGAGTTTAGTCCTCTTAAGATCTTGATGAAAAATTTTAATAAATAAACATACTATTTTAGGTTCATAAAAAGAATATTAGAATAGTTTACAATGTTTTCATGATAATGTTTTATATAAGTTACTTATAGCTTGTATGTTGTTTTCGGAAGCTTTCAATTGAAAACATTTGAAACTTGTTTGTTTGGTAAAGTATACTAATTAGATGTTATGTTATGTAAGGTAACGTGTAAAACTACCTCTAGACAGTATTTTACTCATTAGGTTAGTTAACTCAACGAGTTTTGCTTAAATATTTTAGGTACCTCGATTGAATAAACTTTATTCAATATTTATTTAAAACCCAAACCCGACTAATAGACTCTTAAGTTAGTCTACTGAAACACTATTTAAACATTTATTACATGGGAACTTAGGTTATCTCGTAAACTTTTATTTAAAAATCTTTCTCGCTTATTCTTGTTACAACTTGTGACGATGGTTTCCAAGTTCTACAAAGGGCGTGGTAGAGGAAAAGGAAGAGGTAGAGGAAATTCAAAAGGCAAAGAAATAGATGAAGATGAAGTTCCACGTACATGGTTTACAAAAATTTTTTAAGTTGATAAAAGGTTAGCTTAAATCTATAGTGACTATTTCTTTTCTGAAGAAATACTTAATGAAGTTTGGCAAGAACTTAAAAATACAATTGAAAGTATACAGTACATGGGTATTAGAAGTAAATTTGACAAAGAATATCAAATGAAATGTGTTGAAATTGCATTCTTGGAACAATATGCTCAATACTTGGAAAAAGGAGTAGGTTCATCAAATAGAATTCCTCAAACACCTATAAATGGAACGCAACTACAGTCATTTGAGGAAGAACATGAATCTGCAATACTTACACCTTTATTTTCAAAGGAAAAACAAACAAATATTGCTATTGATCAAAGAAAAGTTGAAGGTCTTCGAAAGGCAATAGCTATAGAAAGTGCCTTTGAAGAATTGAAATAGAAAACTTTTATGGAACAGATTCAAAAGAAAATAGCAGTAATAGAAAAAGAATAGTTGACTTGCTACAAGAGAATGAGAGTAAGAAAAATGAAGCAAAAAGAAATTGTTTCTAAGGAAACTACTTTAGTTGAGAAAGAAAAATCAGATGAGGATTTTCTTTCAAAGGACAATGTATGTCTAGATATTGTACCTTACATTGCATCTAGCAAGGTCATTAGTTTAGAACACACTAAAACTGATGATGATAATGAAGCTTTATTATCTTTTTCTAGAAAACTTGAAAAGAAATCAAACTAACAAATTAGTTCAAGTTTTTCTATAGTTTTAAGCCTTGGTGATAAGGAAATTGAACAATCAGAGCATCGGGCAAATGACATTGAATAAGTTATTGCAAATGTGCTTGAAAATATTAAGACAGTAACAAGTTCAAAGACTGGATTGTTTGGAGTAGCAGCTATTGAAAAAAATAAGATTCTAGAAGAGCTTAATGTTGATCAGCCTATTTCAAAATCTACAAAACTAGAGTTTGAGAATTCACAACATGTTGAAATGGAAATATCTATTGAAGAAAATGAAGACTTACAAACAGATACACTGGTTGTAGAATTTGTGGAAAATTTGAACTCTGAACATTCTATAGAAACTGAATTAATGGATGTTGTGGATATTGAAAATGTTCCTTACATTGTTGAAGCTGAAGAATCAAGCTTACCTGAGCAACTCTAAGAAAATATTTTGACAGAGGAACACAATGACATTCATTTTGAAGAAGAGATTCTTGAAGGAGACTTAAATTCTGAATCAAGGTGATTGGGTTTTTAGGTGGCACTAGAGAACTTGTTTAGTTCCTTGGCAACGACACTAGAAAACTTGGTTGATTTGTTAACTTCTGTTTGTAACTTAGTTAATTTGTCTTGATGCTTTTTAGTAATTCCTTTTTTTTAGAAGTAAACAAACAATATTTTACACAAATTAGATATTAATTCCAATTTGTATTTTAACTACAAGTGCACAGTGTATATTGTATTTGTGTGCAAGTACAAGTCGATCCCATAGAGAATTGAGCAAGAATTGTGTACTATTCTATTTTTAATAATGAAATTTATATATTTAGTAAGCACTCCGTTGAGTTATAGCTAACTCAACGAACTAACCACGTGGAATTAAAGTAACTCAACGAAGCTATCTATCTAGTTTAATATTGCTATTTACAGAGGAATTCGGCCAACCATTGGGTAGTTTTACAGGTTGTAAATAACATCCATTAAGTTCTTTAATGTTAGTTAATATTAGATTTATCATTTAGCAACACTAACATTCAGATATTTCAAACAGTAACTATTAAAATCTTTAAGTATCAGGAACGATTAATTTTGGTAAACTATAAAACTATTTTCTAAATTTAAACAAACATGAAACATTCCAAACACTAACAATGATAACAATAATCACGATACAAAACAAAGAATACAACACTCAAATGCTAACTATAAAAATAGATAAGTTGTTTTTGGTATTTTTGTTTTTATATGATCATGAAAATGGGCGAAAGGTGAAATGTAAAAGTAACCTCTATTGACAGTAAAAACTTCCGTCACTACATGCGACAGGATTACACCATTGAAAATTTAACCACTTACAATTCTGTCTCCTCTCCTTATAGAATCGTGAGTCCAGAATTGCAAGTTGATCTCCTCTTCAGCATATTGGCATCAACCTGAAACCAAGGCTAGAAGCTTTACGATCTCCTGAGATATGAGTCGGTGCTTGGTGAAAATGACTTCCCTTCCTGCGATGTGATCACTCCTCACAGTGGTTGTCAAGCATCGTGTTTGGTTCGGAATCGACCCGACATTAGGAAAGTATCCTCACAGACCTCCAATGGTTGGTGATTATGGTGGTGGTGGTGATGGTAGTGTGGAACTTCAGGGAACTTCTGTTGTTGCCTGCAGTTAGCACGATCCTCCTCTACACACACATTGGCCACACACTTCTTCATTTTTTCTCCTTTTCTTTTATATTTCTTAGTAGTAACTACTTCTGCTTCGATGATCGGTTGGATTTCCTTCGTTCATCTCAACGATGGTGATTTCTTCTTCCTTCCACAAGCGATTTCCTACGTGATACATGCAATTGTGGTTTTCCTTCAAATGTCTTGTTTTTGTAACCGCTATAGTGGCATATTAGAAAATAAATGGTTCGTGGAGTTACAGATAACTCAACGGACTTACTTCATTGATTTAACTATAAAACACATGCACTAAAGAAATAAGTTGCTAACCTAACGCGTTACTTTAGTGTGTATTCATGTAACTCAACACGTACAGTTATGCTAACTTAACGAGTTATACATGTGCATCTCACGTGATATACTAAAGCATTTAAATTCAACACGTGCCTAATTCTAACTTAACAAGTTCAAATATTTTGGATACTTACGAACCTAACTATCTGATGCTCAGATGCATTTCAGATAGTTAACAAATAACTTACCAAAAATCCACTTAAGTCATGCATTGTAGTTTCAACACGTGTAATCTAGGAAATAATAAAATATTCTTTAAGCATTTAAAACATAACTGTCCGGTACATTAAACATAACTTTCCGAAATAATAGAAAATTTGGATACTAAAGAATTTCACAGCCTACAATTTACTAACAATTCATAAATGTACTAAATTAATGCTAATTTCCTGGAATTATGCAGATTCTTTCATTAAAGCATATAATAGTGCAATTATAACATAATGGCTTAATTTTCATATGATAAGCTAAAAATTATGTAATTAACCATGATTTAATCGTTAATATTATGCACTTTTTCATTCTAAACACAAGGCTACAGGTATCACCATCTATGTATAGAATACTACCCATTCAAGGAAATTCAATATATTTTAGGTTTGAGGAAGCATTGTAGAAATACAACAGTTTGATTTCTAGTCAAATTCCGCATGCTCGACTAATAAAGTTTAGAAATTTACTAGAAATAAAAGATTTATTTGAGTTTCAAGGCTTAATTCAATTCTTATCAGTTGGAATGAAATGGAAGCAATACAAAGAGCTTATAGCAGCTTTTTACAGCAATTTGGTAACCAACGAAAATCTTTTAAAATCTCAAATATCTTAGCAGGAGTTTACTTTATTTCCTGAGTTGATTTTTGAAGTTTTGGGATTATGAAATGAAGGTGTTGTTACAAACAGATTTGACATTGTTAGACAGCTGTGTTAGGATTGATAGGCTCACTAGAGGGGGGTGAATGGTGTGAGTGTGTAAATTTTCACTTCCTTTTAACTTAATCGGTTGATTCAAATTATCTGTGAGTTGAATTAATTTAAATGGATACAAAACAGTAAATAGAAAGGAACAGAAGATAATTTTTAAGTGGTTCACCAACTTGGCTAGTCTACCCCCAAGATTTACTTAGGCTCCACTAAGTATATAAATACTTACAACACTTGCTTTCAGGTTGAAGCAAAAACCAACACTTTGAGCTTTCAGGTTGAAGCTCAACAATCAACTTTTCTTCGAGCTTTCAGGTACAAGCTCTTAACCAATAGTGAGTTTTCAGGTTGAAACTCACGAACCAACAACTTTGATCTTTGAAACAGAGTTTGAGTGTAGGGAGCTTTTGTGCTACAATGAACTTTGAGAGTAATCCTAAAAATTGTAGACTTGAGAGTTTATCTAGAATGTTTGAGTAGCTCATAGTATATGATGATCGTTCTTCTAATCTTCCCTTTACTTCTCATATTTATACCAAGAGGTATAACAATCATATTCACTTCCAATGGATATTTTCTGTTGTACTTGCTGTGTATTTAGTCCCAAAAATAGTAAGTTACCATTCTATATATTGTCTAGTATGTAACCATTCGATTCCCTTTGATTTTTCGATGGTTAGTTGTGAACTCTTTAAAGAACAACTGTAACTCTTCGAAGATCTACTTAAGTCCTTTTGTTTGTGTCATGTGGAATTTTCAGTTACACACATGAAGAATCTTAAGTTCAAATGGTTATGGATGTTAACTTACCAAAATTCTTCAACTTTCAGATAGTTAGCTACAGTAACCTTTCGAATCCTCTTTTAAGCTTCCGACTGCTTTCTTCTTATTTCTGCATGTGTAAAATAAAGTGACTTAAGTTTCCAATAGTTAAGTTTGCAACCTTTCAAAACCTCTTATTTTTCGGATAGTTAACTTTTTAACTCTCCGAAAAATCCTTTTAAGCTTCTGTTTTGGATTTCTACACATGAGAAATTCAATGAGTTAAGTTTCGGATAGTTAGCCTTCCTAACTTTCTGATTTTCCTTGAGCTTCCAGATAGTTAGCACCTTAAATCTCCGATCATTTAGCCAACTATC
Source organism: Cymodocea nodosa (assembly GCA_036874045.1). NCBI lineage: Eukaryota > Viridiplantae > Streptophyta > Magnoliopsida > Alismatales > Cymodoceaceae > Cymodocea > Cymodocea nodosa. Next base: position 17,002,619 of record CM072339.1, on the reverse strand, counting down.
TTTAAAACCCTCTGAAGGCCTTATATTTTTGGATAGTTAATTTTTTAACCGTCCGATGGTGATTCTACTACTTAAAGCCAACTCATCGGATACTTAAGCCTGGTAGCTCACCGAAAAATTATCTCTTTCGGATAGTTAAGCCTGGTAACCTTCTAATTTCATGTTTATCTCATGCAACAAATTCTGAACTATCTGGATCAACTTGTCTGCCTTTTGCTCTTTTGCTGCACTATCTAATCTATGAAATACAATTTGTTTCCTCACACAGGTTTTTGCATTATCAAAATATAAGGGTCCTAACAATCTCCCCCTTTTTGATAATGACAAAATCTTTTACATTTAATTACATGTATTTTACTCCCTAGTTTATTTCTATACATTCTATCACATAGAAAACAAGTAAAATAGATTTCTGGAATGTACAAGAAAATATCTCCCCCTATTTGTGTGCTGTGATTTCTCCCCCTACCTTCCACATCATTTCTCTTTAAACTTCTCCTAATCTATGAACTACCATGTAATTTCTTGTTATACTTCTCCCCCTTTTTGTCATTATATAAAAGGAGACTTCTGAGGTTTGATATCTGATAAAAAGAGATTGTTGATAAGTCCTGCATGAGTACACATTAGCAGAAAACAAACTCCCATATGGTGAGCTTGAGGGATAATAATTATAAACCAAATATGTATGCATTATAAGTCATGCAAAGAACATATGCCTAGATTTCTTCTAATATGATTAAATATTGATTCATTAAGAGGTTTTGTGAAAATATCTGCAAGTTGATTTTCTGTTGGAACAAACTTGAGAGAGATGTGCCCTTTTTCCACATGATCTCTCAAGAAATGATGTTTGATCTTGATATGTTTGGCTTTGGAATGAAGTACTGTATTCTTGGATAAGCTTATTGCACTACTGTTATTACAAAATATATCTATATTCTGAATTTTCAGTCTATAATTTGCTAAAGTTTGCTGCATCCATAAATTTTGAGCACAACATAGACCTACTGCAATATATTCGACTTCAGTAGTGGATAATGCAATACAGTTTTGTTTCCTATTGAACCATGAAATTAAGGAATTTCCAAGTAGTTGGCATGTGCTACTTGTGCTTTTTCTGTCTGATTTACTACTTGCATAATTTGCATCACTATAACCAGCTAAGGTTAGGCTACTGTTAGTTGAGTAATATAATCTGAAATCTTTAGTGCCTTATAAATACTTAAAGATTCTTTTGACTGATTTTAGATGAGATTCTTTTGGTGATGTTTGAAATCTAACACACAAACATACACTAAACATGATATCTGGCCTACTTACTAATAGGTACAATAGAGATCTAATCATGCATCTATATTTCTTTTGATCTACTGCAACACTTAAGTCATCATGTTCAAGTTTAGTATTGAACTCATTGGAGTGTTTGCAGATTTGATGTTCTCAAAGCCAAATTTCTTTAGAGTCTCTTTGTAGTATTTTTCCTAATTGACAAAGATGCCATTTTTCACTTGATGGATCTGTAAACTTAAGAAAAACTTCAAGTCTCCCATCATGCTCATTTCAAATTTATTTTTCATCAAATTTTGAAATCCATGACATAGTTTTTCTGATGTAGCTCTAAAAACAATATCATCAACATAGATTTGAACAATCAAAATGTGTAAATCAAAAGTTTTAATAAACAAAGTGTTGTCCACTTTGCCTATGATGAAATCATTATTAGTTAAGAACTTTTTCAATTTTTCATACCATGCCCTAGGTGCTTGTTTCAGACCATATAAAGCTTTGTTTAGTCTATAGACATGATCTGAATTGACTTCATCCTCAAATCCGGGGGGTTGTTTAACAAATACTTCTTCTTGTATTTCTCCATTCAAAAATGCACTCTTTACATCCATTTGAAACAGTTTTATCTTCATACTGCTTGCAAAAGCAAGCAACATTCTGATAGCTTCTATTCTGGCTACAAGTGTAAAAGTTTCTTCATAGTCAATGCCTTCTTGCTAATTATAACCTTGTGCAACCAGTCGAGCTTTATTTCTGAGTATGTTCCCTTCTTTATCTAATTTGTTTCTGAAAATCCATTTAGTCCCAATGATGAATTTTCCTACAGGTTTCTTCACTAATTCTCAGACATTATTTTTCTAGAATTGATTTAATTCTTTCTACATAGCCATTGTCCAGTAAATATCCTTACAAGCTTCATCTACCGATTTTAGCTCAATTTCTGACACAAATGCACAATAATTGCAAATATCTTGTGCTTTGCTTCTAGTTTGTACCCTATTGGTTATGTTTCTAATTATTTGTTCTATGGGGTGATCAGATTTCAATTTTCAACTGTTTTGATTCTGATCTGATGCTTGGGATCTAAGTTTCTACTTGTAGTTATCTTTTTCAAAATTTTCATTTTTATTTTCACTATCAATCTTCAAATTTCTGAAATTCTGTATCAAATCTTCATCAAACTGAACATTTATACTTTCCTCTACTCTTTTGTCTTTAGCAAAGTATACTCTATAAGCTTTACTTCTAGATGAGTATCCAACAAGTATGGCAGGTTCAGATTTTGAATCAAACTTGTCTTTAGTATTTCTTGTGTTTAAGACAAAGCATTTACATCTGAATGTCTTAAAATATCCAACATTTGGAGTCTTATCAAACCAAAGTTCAAAAGGTGTCTTATTCTCTATAGATCTGATAAGAGTTCTGTTGGAGATGTGACAAGCTGTACCTACAGCTTCAACCTAAAGAAATTTTGGTAGATTAGTGGCATTCAACATAGTTCTAGCCATTTCTTGCAATGCTCTATTCTTTCTTTCCATAACTCTATTTTGAGCTAGAGTTCTAGGGCAAAAGAATTCATGTAAGATTCCAAAAGAATTGCAAAGATTTTCGAATTCATAATTTTCAAATTCTCCTCTATGATCACTTTTGATTTTCTTCACTATTAGTTCCTTTTGATTTTGAATTCTTATGCAAAAATTTTTGAATTCATTGCATGTCTCATTTTTGTGTCAAAAATATTACCTAGGTTAATCTAGAGAAATCATCTACAATAACAAGAGTATATTTTCGACCCCCAAGACTTGATACTTGAGTTGGGCCAAAAAGATCCAAATGTAAAAGTTCTAGTGGCTTTTTGGTGGTAATCTCATTTTTGCTATGAAAAGAAGTTCTCTTTTGCTTGCCTAACATACAGTCACTGCATACCTTATCTTTCTTGAATTCAAGTTTAGGTAGTCCCCTGACTAGATCATTCTTGGATAACTTTCTGAGAGTCTTCATACTAACATGACCAAGTCTTTTATGCCACAACCAATCATCTTCACTAGATGCTACCAAACAGAAATTATTTGCAAAATTTTCACATGAAAAGTTTAGTGTGTATATTGAGCAATTTCTAACACCAGTAAATTTTATCTCATTTGTAGCTGGATCAATGATGTAACAATTTTCAGCAGTAAAGGAGACAGTATAACCTTTATCATACAATTGTCCTACACTCAATAAATTTTGTTTTAGGCCATTAACATGCAAGACATTCTCAATTCTACCATTTTCAGATGTTATATTTCCCATTGCAGTAATTTTACAATTTTCATTATTCCCAAATTTAATAGATCCTGAACTTAAACTTTTAACTGAATCAAGAAATCTTTTTTTACCAGTCATGTGCTTTGAACATCCACTATCTACAATCCATTTTGTTGTACATGCTTGAAGCTCCTTGTTATCCTGCAATTTATACTGAAATTAAAGCTTTTGGTACCTAAATCTTCTTGGGTCCAGTAGAGTTAGTCCTTAAAACATTAAATTTATTACCTATTGGCAGCTACATATGACCTGATCTTCTTTTGATAGCAAAAATAGTGGTGCCATCTCTATATGATCGAATCATGCCACCATAATAAGGTACTTCTTGTGGTGTAGCATACCCTATGCCAAATTTAATTCCATTAGGTCATTGAGATCCTACTATTTTATCTAGTCCTTTTTGACCTTGTGTGAATTTCTAGATGGTATTTTTCAGATCAGAGATTTTAGTTAATAAATTTTTATTTTCTTCTTTTAACTCACAGTTATCATAGCTATATTTATTCAAGTTAGTTTTCAAATTTCTATTTTCAACTAGAGCTATTTCTAATTCAACAAAAGAATCTTCTAAACAAATATTCAACCTTGTAATTTCTTTCTTATATTCTCTACATTTAACATATAGATTATGTACAGTACACAGAAGACTATTAACATCTAATTCATCATGCTTGTTTTCTAAACAATAAGAAGAAGTGGAGTATACCTCTTGTGCTACAAAGCACATGTTGGTTGCAGCTTCACCTTCAGAGTCTAAAGAACTATTTGAGGAGCTACTATCATCCCAAGTAGCTTTGAGAGCCATTTTCTTTTTGTTCTTCCATCTTTTCTTCTTATCCGTTTGATCCTCTTCTGTCTGTAATGGACAAAAGGTTTGTATGTGCCTTGCCTTTTGCATTTAAAGCATGTAGGGATTGTTCTTTTAAATGAGTTGGTCTTATTGCTTTTCTTCATGAATTTTCTGAAATTTCTTGCTAGTAGCATAATCTCATCCTCATCTAAGCTTAGAACTTCTTCTGTTGAAGGAAATGCAATTTCCTTTTTCTTCTCAGCTTTCTTTTCAACAATTCCCTCCTGTTCCTTCCAATCCTTCATTTGAACCTCGTGGGCCAGTAGATTGCTCAACAATTCTTCAATAGTGTAGTTGTTGAGATCCTTAGAATCTTAAATGGAGGTGGATTTCTGTTTCCACTCAGTAGTTAAACTTCTCAAGATCTTTTGTACCTATTCACGTGAAGAGAATTCCTTTCCCAAGCTTTTAAGGCTATTAATGATTTAGTAAATCTTGAAAACATTTCAGTTATGTTTTCATTATCATTCATTTTAAATAATTCTAGTTTTCTTACTAGAATGCTAATTTTTGTGTCCTTTACCTAGCTTGTACCTTCATGTGTAACTTGAAGGATTTTCCAAGCTTCATGTGCAGAATTACATGTAGAAACTTTGTTATACTATTCAGTTGTTAGTACATAATATATAGCATTCAGCCCCCGTGCATTCAACTAGATGATTCTCTCATCCTCCTCAGTCCAGTCCATAACATTACTGGTTGGAAGTGTAGTTCCAAGAACGACAATCCCCCGTGCATTCAACTAAATGATTCTCTCATCCTCCTTAGTCCAGTCCATAACATTACTGGTTGGAAGTGTAGTTCCAAGAACGACAATCTTCTAGAGTTTTACATCAAAACTCCTAAGGAAACACTCCATTCTATTCTTCCAATAATTATAGTTGGAACCATCGAATAGAAGAGGTCTGTGGATGTTTTGCCCTTCAGCAAATTGTGCCATAAATCTAGATGGTTAAATCTTACAATGGATTAACCAAGCTCTAATTCCAATTGTTAGGCTCACCAGCAGGGGGTGAATGGTGTGAGAGTGTAAATTTTCACTTCCTTTTAACTTAATCAGTTGATTCAAATTATCTGTGAGTTGAATTAATTTAAATGGATACAAAATAGTAAATAGAAAGGAACAGAAGACAATTTTTAGGTGGTTCACCAACTTGGCTAGTCTACCCCTAAGATTTACTTAGGCTCCACTAAGTATATAAATACTTACAACACTTGCTTTCAGGTTGAAGCAAGAACCAACACTTTGAGCTTTCAAGTTGAAGCTCAGCAACCAACCTTTCTTCGAGCTTTTAGGTACAAGCTCTTAACCAATAGTGAGTTTTCAAGTTGAAACTCACGAACCAACAGTTTTGATCTTTGAAACAGAGTTTGAGTGTAGGGAGCTTTTGTGCTGCAGTGAACTTTGAGAGTAATCTTGAAAATTGCAGACTTGAGAGTTTATCTAGAATGCTTGAGTAGCTCATAGTATATGATGATCATTCTTCTAATCTTCCCTTTACTTCTCATATTTATACCAAGAGGTATAATGATCATATTCACTTCCAACGGATGTTTTCTTCTATACTTGTTGTGTATTCAGTCCCAAAAATAGTAAGTTACAGTTTTGTATACTGTCTAATATGTAACCTTCTGATTCCCTTTGATTTTCAGATGGTTAGCTGTGAACTCTCCAAAGAACAGTCATAACTCACTGAAAATCCACTTAAGTCCTTTTGTTTGTGTCATGTGGGATTTTCAGTTACACACATGAAGAATCTTAAGTTTAGATGGTTATGGATGCTAACTTACCGAAATTCTTCAACTTTTGGATAGTTAGCTATAGTAACCTTTCGAATCCTCTTTTAAGCTTCCGACTACTTTCGTCTTACTTCTGCACATGCAAAATAGAGTGACTTAAGTTTTTGATAGTTTAGTTTGCAACCTTCCGAAACCTCTTGTTTTTTAGATAGTTAACTTTCTAACTCTTTGAAAAATCCTTTTAAGCTTCTATTTTGGATTTCTACATGTGGGAAATTCAATGAGTTAAGTTTTGGATAGTTAGCCTTCCTAACTTTCTGATTTTCCTTAAGCTTCTGGATAGTTAGCACCTTAACTCTTTGATCATTCAGCCAACTATCTTTAAAACCCTCTAAAGGCCTTATATTTTTGGATAGTTAATTTTCTAACCGTCCGATGGTGATTTTGCTGCTTAAAGCTAACTCATCAGATACTTAAGCCTGGTAACTCACTGAAAATTCTTCTCTTTTGGATAGTTAAGCCTGGTAACCTTTTGATTTCATATTTATCTCATGCAGCAAATTCTGAATTATCTGAATCAACTTATTTGTCTTTTGCTCTTTTGCTGCACTATCTAATCTGTGAAATACAATTTGTTTCCTCACACAGGTTTTTGCATTATCAAAATACAAAGGTCCTAACAAGTTGGAATGGGACATTCAGTCTTTATCACAGATTCAAGATGTATATTTAGAAATGAGATTAATGGAAAATCTAAATGCAAAGGCAAAGTTTATTGCAAATATTCTACATGCCAATTTATTTCAGAGAGTCGGACATAATTTGGAAGTCAGCAGAAGTTGTTTATATGCAACTTATGGGCTCCTGAATAGAATTCAAATCAATTTGTTTGATGTTTTCATATATCAACTACAAGATATGAGTTCAAAATTATTTTTTGGTGATGTTATATGTAGAATTCTTGCAAACCAATTAACTTTATCTAACTGGCCCTCTGAAACTAAAGGCATGAGAGCTTTCAATATCAAAGATTTGAAAACATACCAATCAATGCAACAACAATCGCAACAACAACAACCTGACATTACAGAACACCAACCACAACAGCAAAACTATACAAATAAAATACAACAGCAACCTAAGCTACCTCCTGACCTAGATGTAGTGCTAAATGACATCAGAAATGATATTAGGCATCTAGGAGATAAAATTTGTAATGCTATTAGTGATATCTTTAGGAGGAATAGATAAATGTAATGTCATTTGTCTATTTACTTGATTTCTGAATACAAAATGTAATGTTTGTATTTATTATTTGATTATTTTGAACAATACTGTTAGGAATTTTGTTTTGATGATATATGCTTTATTAAAGTTTTTAAATAAGTCTAAATAATATTCTCTAAGTATAATAGTTAACAGATTATCGAAAAGTTTCACTTTTATGTCGGATAAGTTAAGTTTTCCGAAGAGTTAGATTTTCAATAGTTAAACTTTTAGATAGTTAACGTTTCGTTTTTGTCGAATAGTTTATGTTAAAAACTCGTATAGTTAAGTTATCTACACATGTGTCTTTAATGTTTTAAGTTGTCACGTGTTTTCCATGTGCATTCGGTAATGAAAATCGAATAGTTAGATAACTGTTCGAGATTTTATACGCATGGATAGATAAGTCTTTGAGTTTTATAAAATGACTAACGAATAGATAAGTTTGCTATGTTTAGTCACGTGTTTTGTAGGTGCAAAAACTCGAAGAGTTATAGATAAGTATTCGAGTTTTTACAAGACTTAAAGGATAAGTGTTCGACTAAATCGAAGACTTAGAAGATATTCTACAAGACTCCAAGAAGATAAAGTCTCGGTGAATCTAGGAGTGGAGATCGTGGAAATTTAAAATGATAGTGGAGAAAGTGAAAACTCAAAAAGATAGTAATTTGGATTAAAGAAAAAAATTAGTACGTGGATTATGGATTGTGGATTAAGTGGATGAGCATGTTGAATGTGAAGACATAGTTTGACTACTACTAGAGAGTATGAGCTACATTATAATAGAGGATCCCAATCTCAAAAACCAAGTCTGAATATTCAACCTGGATCCCTAACTGAAAAGTTAAGTTTGAATATTCATATTTTGAAAAATTCTCCAACATTAGAAGAAGTTCGAAATTCCAAGCAATTTCAGAAAAGGAGCTGCAAACGCAAGAAGTCTGGAAATTCGACAACTGGAGAAGAAGAGATATAGAAGCTGAGCAAAGAGAAGGAAAGAAGCTGTGTGCATAAAGATCAGGTTTTATACAATTCGAAATTAGTTTTGAATAAGAGCTTTATTTTTTTATTTGAATTGTATATCGAACATTACTGTATCAAAACTTTCAAGAAGGGAATTGAGCTAAAAAGATATTGTAAATTCTATCTTTAAAGATTATAAAGAATAGAATTTCGTTTACGAGTGTTTTGTGCTCTTGTTTTATCTATTGGTATTTTAATTACTAAAGATAGAATTCACCCCCCCTCTTGTGATATAGACGATCCTACAACTGGTATCAGAGCATATTATCTTAATTAAGAGCTTTTATTTCTCTATTTAGGAATCAGTTTTTCCTATCATTTACTCAAGATCATCTATTTAAAATGGATAATACTGAAATCTTAGTTATGATTGAGGGACAGACCACTAATCGTCCTCCTATGTTCGAAGGTAGCAATTATGGCTACTGGAAATATAGGATGAAAGCATTCTTTGAGTCAATTGATTTCAAACTATGGCATATAATTAGCAATCCTATAGTGTTAGTTATGACTCCATATGATACTTGGACTTTTTATGAAAAGGAGCGAATGACACTGAATGCTAAAGGTTTAAACATCTTGTTTTGTGCTTTATCTCATGATCAATTTAATAAAGTTTCTACATATCAAACTGCATATGAGATATGACATGCATTAAAGGTTGCCAACGAAGGTACTAACCAGGTCAAGGAATCTAAGATTAATATGTTAGTACATAAATATGAGCTTTTTAAAATGCACGAAAATGAATGTATCTTTGACATGTTTTTCCGCTTTCTTGAGATTGTAAATTCATTAAAATCTTTAGGCAAGAAATTCAAGGAAAAAGACTTGGTAAGAAAGATCCTTAGATCTTTAACTAAAATTTGGGCTCAAAAGACAACATCTATTGAAGAGTCCAAAGATTTAAATACATATATTCTCGATGATCTCATAGGAAATCTGATAGCCTATGAAGTACAACACTTAGATCCAAAAGGGAAAAATCCTAGAAGGGATCTGGCTTTTGAGGCTGATAAAGTCTTAGAAGTCACTAGTGATTCTAACGATGATTTACTATTGTTGACTAGAAAATTTAGAAATTTGTTGAAGAAATGCAGGAACTTCGGGTCAGCAAAGACATCTAAAGATATGGAGAAGAAGTCATTCACGAAAGACAAAATCATATGCTACAAGTGCAATAGACCGGGTCACTTTCAACTAATTGTCCACTCAACAAAGATAAGAAGAATTTGAGGAGGAATTTTAGGAGTAAAAAATTCAAAAAGAGAAGGGCACTTAAAGTGACATGGGATGACTCTTCAGCTTTACAAAGTGAAGAAACAAAGGATTCAACATCAAACAATCAATCCTCATCAACATCAGATTTAGAAGAAAATCTGGCAAACGTATGCTTCATGGCAAAATCCAGTGAGGTATCCTCTGATCAAAATACTAACTTTGATAGTTTTGATGGATTACTTGTTGAATACAATAGACTGGTCAGAAAATATAAGAAAGTAAAAATAGAAGGAAAGAACACTAGGAAAATGCTAAATGAATCTGAAAATAATGTTGATTTTCTGAACTCTACGTTGAATAAATTTAAAGAAGAAAATCAAAGGCATGCACAGGAAATTTTAAAGTTTACTGCAATAGAAAGAAAATTGCATGCTAATTGTGAAAATTTAATTGTTGATAAGAAGAAAATGATCTGTGAAATTGAAAAACTGGAACTGATTATTACTAATTTAAATTCAGAAATTGATGTGTTAAAGATTAAGGTATGCGATCAAAAGGCTATATTAAGTAAATGGAATAATAGTCAAACTATAACAAATGAACTTAATAGTAAAATATCAAATGTAGAAAAACATGGTATTGGTTTACACGATGTATCTTCTGAAAATTATATATTGCATGATGGTACTGCTAAAAATAATGAATTTATTTCCAGTACTAAGAATAGTAAGAGAAAAACTATTCCATGTGTAATTAAAAAGGGAGATAAATATGTGCAAATTGATAAAATGCAGCATATAAATGATAGCACACGATGCAAGAATATCAAAAAATATTTTAGAAAAATCAAGCTAAGTCATTTGAGAATCTTAATATTCTTGATCAATTTTCTTCATATTTAAGGAATATTGGATATTGGAAATCAAATAATGTCAGAAATGAAAATTTCAACTCTGGTTTACATAGAGATAAATGTTTTGATAATTATAACACTAAGAGAAAGAAACACAAAATAATTATTAGAAAATAGATAAGTTGAAGTTTAAAAATACGGATTATTTTGATATGACTCTCTAAAATTCTTGGACCCGCTCAAAAATGGTTTCCAAGAGATAAAATCTCTTTTTGACTATTTTGTAGGTACACAAATCAAAATGGATAATGGACAGTGGAGCATCTAGCCACATGACTAGAGATATACGATTACTTATAGAAATAACAAAGACCAAGAATGGACAAGTTACCTTTGGAAATAAAAGCAAAACAAATATCATTGGGTCTGGCAAGGTTCAGGTAATTGAGAAATGCTTTATAAATGATATCTTATTAGTAGAAAACTTAGGTTTTAATTTATTGATTGTTCATATTTTAATGAAATTTTATAGTGTAATTTTTGAAAAAGATTCCTGTAAAATTATGGACATGTCTATAAACAAAATTTTATTCACTACATACAAGAAAGGATCCGTTTGTATTCTGAATTTGCCTTCTAATATTATTAAAGATAATGCTTGCTTAATTGCAAAATTAGATGAAGTTATTTTATGGCATAGAAGGCTAGGACACTCAAACTTAAAATTATTACAAAAGCTGTCTAAAAAGAATCTAATTAGAGGTTTACCTAGTATTAAGTACTCGAAAGAGTTTATGTGTGATGCATGTCAACTAGGTAAATTACATAAAACATCCTTTAAAAGTTTATGTAGGATCGTATGGCTACACAAGAGGGGGGTGAATTGTGTTTTTCAACTTTTTCCGATTATAATTGAAACTTCAATACTTAAAAACAAGTTGAGACACTGTTTTCATAAAATCATTTTTATTCGAGGTTTCAATTACAATATACAATTCAATTCTCCTTACAAATTGTAGATACAATTATATATCGATACCATGTATCATCTAAAAAATTTCATAACTACAAATAGAGAAAACTAATTTACGGAATTTAAAACATTTTTCCCTGTTTGAGATCTTTCTTCTTCTTCTTCTTCTTCTTTCTTCTTCAGCAATTCTTCAGTGACGAATATCTTATCTTTTTATGCTTCACTGAATTTGCTTTCTTCTGATACTTCAAATCTTCAGTGATGTAAATCTTACCTTTTTATGCTTCACTGAACTTTCTTCCACTTGAGAGCTTTTCCCCGAAGAGGTTTTTTGATCCTTGAAAAAATTTTTCGTTTGATGTGCAGGGATAGTTTGATCAACGAGAATTCTATGCCTTTTATACTGTATCTTCATTTCATGCATATCCTCCATGTTTAATCACTACCAGTTTTCCACTTCTTCACGTCTTTTCTTTTTCCTTCATCGAAATACACATGTTCTGACCTACGTTTACATTTTGAATTTTCTTTAATCATTAGTCTTGGATCTCTGAAAAATTTCCTGCAAAATAAACTTTCTCTTCCAAAAATTTTTCATCAAGTGTAATAAGAAGTTGTTACTTTAATATTAACTAAACGAGTAACACAAGTAGATATTAACTTAACGTTTCTACCTTAACGAGTTCCTCATGTGCCATTTCACGTGACAAATACTGTAGCTAACTCAACGAACTAAGTCTGTGGTGTTACGCTAACTCAATGAACCATCTTCGTTGTGTTACGATAACTTAACAAAATAGTAATAAACAAATATTTTTATAATAAGAATTTTACCACGTGCAAAAATAACAACTTAAGTTTTATGACGCTAACCTAACGCATTGCCTTAGTGTTCAATATAGCAACTCAACGTGTTTAGTTATGCTAACTTAACGAGTTAAACATGAGTACCTCACGTGATACAATATAACATTCGTAACTTATAATTTCACCACGTGTATAACACTAACTTAACGAGTTCGTCTCTTCTTTTACTCACTGACTTAACAAGTTCTCACGTGACATATTTTTACCTTTAAGCCTCTAACTTAGCGAGTTCTCATGTGACCTCTATACAAATAACACTCTAACTTAACAAGTTGTCTAAACATGCACTATTCATGATAGAGAAGATATAACTTTAAAACATATCATGCTTTTCAATAAAAACACACGTTAACTTAACGTTTAGTTAAATGAGAAATTAATGCAATGAAACGACTAGTTATTAACTTAGCATAATTTCAAATCCAATACAGACAAGTATTTATGTCAGTAAGCTTTTTATGTATTAATTGATGATTTTCATTTCTTTTCACAAGCAATAGTAATCGAGCAAATATGATTATTTTCCTTCAGCACACATCATCAAAACAAAATACTCAACAATCTCCCATTTTTTGATGATGACAAAACCATATTAAATCAATTATGAAATATGTTTAACTCAACAAAACACCTTCGTTGGGATAACTTTTAATTCAACAAACAAGTTTGTTGACTTAAGTTCACTTAAGCTTATGTCTATTGTTTGTGTAAAAATCACTCTCAGAAATAAAACTTCAGATGTCAAAAATTATATAAGTATCATTTCTCCACCTTTCATTATATAATCATCTGTCAGTTTACAATAACCATTTAAATATCATCTCCCTTTATAATATATGCAATTAAAATCATAATCATCTTTTTATAATATTTCTCCCCCTTTTTGTCATTAATCACAAAGATAATTACAGATAATATATATATATAGTAAGAGATATATTTATAACAACTCTTTCTGTAAATAATAATAAGAATAGAATGCATTTATAGAAAAAAAATGTATTGTTCAATGAATCAAACAAGGAATACAAACATTACATTTTGTATTCAGAAACAAGCAAACAAATAATTAACGACCCCTCTTACGTATATCACTTATAGCATTACATATTTTATCTCCTAAATGCCTAATATCTTTTCTGATGTCGTTCAGTACTACATCTAAGTCAGGAGGTAGTTGGAGTTGCTATTTTGCTCAAACTGAATAACTTGGCTATTGTTGTTGTATATGATTCATACAATTAGGTTGTTGTTTTTGTTGTCATTGAGGTTTATGCATGACCTGGAATCGTTGCAAATATTTTACACTAAATGCTCTCATGCCTTTAGTTTCAGAGGGCCAGTCGGATAAATTCAATTGGCTTGCAATGAGTCTACATACAACATCACCATAAAATAACTTTGAACTCATATGCTGTAGTTGAGAAGTGAAAACATCAAACCAATTGATTTGAATTCCATTCAACAGGCTATAAGTTGCATATAAACAACTTTTGCTAACTTCCATATTATGTCCAACTCTTTGAAATAAATTTGCATGCAATATATTTGCAATAAACCTTGCCTTTGCATTCAGATTTTCCATTAATCTTATTTCAGTATATACATCTGGAATTTTTGATAAAGACTGAATGTTCCATTCCAATTGTCTAATCATGTCAAATCTGTTTGTAACAACAACACATTCATTCTTTAATCCCAACACTTCAAAAATGAACTCAAGAGATAATGTGAACTCCTATTGATTTATTTGAGTTTTCAGTATGTTGTCATTCTTGACTAGATTGTTATAAAAAGCTGCAATAAGCTCTTTGTATTGCTTCCATTTCGTTCCAACTGGCAAGAATTGAATGAGGCCTTGAAACTCAAATAGATCTCTCATTTCCATCAAATTTCTGAATTTTATTGGACGAGCATGTAGAATCTGACATGTAATCAAATTATTGTATTTCTACAATGCTTCTTCAGATCTAAAATGAATTGAATTACCTTGAATTTGTAATACTGTACACAAAGAAGGTGATACCTGAAGCCGTGATTCAGAGTTTAATTCATCTTCAGGAACCTCTTCTTCAAAATGAATGTCATGTTGTTCCTCTGTGAAAATATTTTCTTGAAGCTACGTATGTAAACTTGATTCTTCAGCTTCAACAGTGTAAGGAACATTGTCAATATGCTCAACATTCATCTGTTCAGTCTCTATAGAATGATCAGAGTTCAATTTTTCCACAAATTCTACAACCAATGTATTTGTTTGTAATTGTGTATTTTGTTCAATAGATATCTCCATTGATACATGCTGTGAATTCTCACACTCTGCTTCTATAGATTTTGAAGAAGGCTGGTTGATGTTTAGCTCTTCTAGAGTCTTAACTTGTTCAATATCTGCTACTCCAAACAATTTAGCCTGTGAACTAGTTACTACCTCAACATTTTCAATTATATCTGCAATAACTTGTTCAATGTCAAGTGCCTAATGCTCTGATTTTTCAATTTCTACATCATCAGGACTTGTACTAATAGAAAAACTTGAGCTCATATTTGACTTGGATTTCTTCTCAAGCTTTCTAGCAAGGGAAAATAAAGTCTCATTATCTTCATCAGTTTTAGTATGTTCGGAACTGATGAGTTTATCAAATGCACAATAAGGTATAATGTCTATATCTAGACATACATTGTCCTTTGGAAATAAATTTTCATTTGATTTTCCTTTGTCAATAGACTTTGTTTCCTCAAACACAATTTTTTTGATTTTCCTTCTTCTATAACATTTCTATTTTTCCTCTTCAAGTATTGTTGTTTTCTTTTCAAATTGCTCTATAAAAGTTTTCTACTCTAGTTCTTCAAAGGTACTTTCTATTGCTATAGCCTTTCGAGGACTTTCAACTTTTCTTTTATCTATAGTAATATTTGATTCTAATTGTTTTGAATATAAAGGGGTAGGTATAGTAGATTCATGTTCTTCCTCAAATGATTCTAGTCGTGTACCACTAATAGGAGTTTGAGGAATTCTATTTGATGAACCTACACCTTTTTCTATATATTTTGCATACTGTTCCAAAAATGCAATTTTAGCACATTTCATTCTATATTCTCTATTATATTTACTACGAATACCCATGTATGTAATATTTGCATCAGTATGTTGAAGTTCTTTTCTAACTTCATCTAATATACCCTAAGGAAAGAAGTAATCTCTATAAATTTCTGCTAATCTTTTATCCACTTGAAATATTTTCTTGAACCGAGTGCGTGGAACTTTATCATTTTCTATTTCTTTTCCTTTTGCATCTCCTCTGCTTTTGCTTTTTCCTCTACCACGACCTTTGTAGAACTTAGAGACCATCGTCGCAGGTTGTAACAGCAACAAGCGGGAAATATTTTCTTGAAAAAGTTTACAAATAACCTAAGTGCCCGTGTAATAAGTGTTTAAATAGGGTTTTAGGCGAATAACTCAACGTGAAGAGAAGTTGGGTTTAAATATTAAATAAATATTGAATAAAGTTTATTCAATCAAGGTACCCGAAATATTCAAGTATAACTCGTTGAGTTAACTAACCTAATGAGTAAAATGCTGTCTAGAGGTAGTTTTACACGTTACCTTATCTAACATAACGTTTAGTTAGTATAATTAAAACAATTTTCGGATGCTTCCAATTGAATCGTTCCGAACACATCACAATAGCTATACCTTATCATTTTCTTGAGAACATTGTAAACTATTCTAACATTCTTGTCCTTTGAATCTAAAATAATTTGTTTGTCTTTTTAAATTATTTCATCAAGATTTTAAGAGGACATTAATTCAAATTAACCAAGATTTGTATTCTGAATTATATTAATCTGTTTTTGGACATTGTTAATCCTCCCCCTACAAATATACTTCTTATATATTCAACAACATACAAAATATACTTGTATAACAATAGATGTTAAGTATAACTATACTTTTAAATTTTCTTTTCAGAAACTTCTATTATTCTGACTTCATTAAAAATGATTTCCAGAATCAATTCCTACTGTATATGAATCAAAACACAACTTTGAACTCTATATAATTAATTCAAGGAAAATAAAAGAATGTATCTCAAATAAACGTTTTCAAAAGTACTAATGTTGATTCAATAAATCAGTAGTCATATTGGTAGAAACTATATTTGATTCAAAGATATCTGTAATTAATGAAAAAACTTTTTCTTTTCAAAACAGTAAATATTGATAATTTTCTTTAAAAGTTAGTTTGAAAAGCTTGAATCATACAAGAGCTTTCTAATGTACCCGTGTAATGAGCTTTCAGTCAACAATCCTAGATCTGATCAATACCTTAGGTTGCCAGATTTAAAGAATCCTTTTTCAAGACAACAATCCTTACATACCTATCTACTCAAGTACAAAAGGCTCGTGATCAAACTGATCAATAAACTCTAAAAGATTTTCACTTTGTAAGCACTTTTCATTTTAAGCATAGTATATATGTATTCCATTAATATAGATGCAATAAAATACAAATCTCATACAATTTTTACTTCTATGATTTTACTGAGAATATGAATCAGTTTCAATAAGCTTATACTTTTGATTAACAGTTTAAGATGAGTTACATATAACTTATTCTACAAGTTTAATCAATTAAGTCAAATTTATGCATGATCATATGCACTTTCCTTGATTCAAAGAAAACACTTAATCAAAATTTCAGAATGTTAGAAGTATTTAATGTTTTTCATTTACACTTCCACTTAAAATTGTAAAAACCATTAAAATTGATAAACTACTTAAAATCAATAAGATACTACTATGATTTTATAATAAATACATAGTATCTTAAGCAGTAGTTTAGATATTACTTTAGATATTTATGATAAGTATATAATATCTATGAGGTGAACAACATCATCAATACTATTTATCTTTTTATGTGGAGTTTAAGCATTTTACACATCACATAGCCTACAAATACCCAAATTTAATGAAATGTTGCAGAATGTATTTTCGTCTAGAGGTTTTGTAAATATATCAGCTAATTGATTTTTACTAGACACAAATTCTAATTTAATTTTTCCTTTAATTATGTTATCTCTTAGAAAATGATGTCTAACCTCTATATGCTTTGCTATTGAATGTAATACAGGATTTTTAGAAAGATTTATTGCAGAACTACTATCACAATAAATCTTAGTTGAATCATAAGATAATCCAAAATCTTCTAAAGTTTGCCTTATCCACAGAATCTGAGTGCAACACAGTGCAGCAGCAACATATTTAGCTTTTATAATAGAAAGTGTTACACAGTTTTGCTTTTTAATAAACCATGACACCAAATTATTTCCCAATAATTGACATGTGCCACTGGTACTCTTTTTATCAGATTTAGATCCTACATAATCAGCATTAGTATATCCTATAAGATCTATTGAACTATCCTTAGAATAATACAGTTCGAAATGTTTAGTTCCTTGTATATATCTAAATATTCTTTTAACTGCAATTGAGTGTGATTCTTTAGGATTAGATTGAAATCTAGCACAAACACACAACAAACATAATATCAGGTCTACTAGCAGTCAAATAAAGTAAAGAACCGATCATATTTCTGTATTTTCTTTGATCTATTGATTTCCCTATGTCATTAATATCTAACTTTAAAGAAGTACTCATAGGAGTTCCTCAAATCCTTGTATCATTAAAATTAAATTTCTTAAGCATTTCATCTGCATATTTTTCCTGATTTAAAAATATACCTTTATCTATTTACTTAATTTGAAGTCCTAGAAAATATGAAAGTTCTCCTATCATACTCATTTCAAACTGATTAGTCATCTCTTTAGAGAATATTTTTATTTGCTTATCAGAGGTTGCCCTAAAGATTATATCATCCACGTATATTTGAACAACAATCTGATCTTTACCATCTCTCTTGATAAATAGAGTATGATCCACTTTTCCCATGATATAGCCTTTTTCTATTAAAAAAGTAGATAATCTTTCATACCATGATCTAAGTGCTTGCTTCAAACCATATAAAGCTTTCTTTAATTTATACACAAAGTCAGGATTTTTAATATCTTCAAATCTAGGTGGTTGTTTTACATAGACTTCTTCATTAATTAAACCATTTAGAAATGCACTCTTTACATCCATTTGAAATAATTTAAAATCCATATAACAAGCATAGGCCAATAATATTCTAATACTTTCTAACCTAGCCACAGGAGCAAATGTTTCATCATAATCTAGTCATTCTTCCTATGTATACCCTTGTGCAACTAATCTAGAAATATTTTGAATATTTTGGACTGATTTTCTGGTGGAGAGACTAATTCCCAAACATCATTTCTGATGAATCGATTTAGTTCTTGTATTGCCACTATCCAATTTTCATCAGATAATGCTTCTTCTATATTCTTTGGTTCCACCATAGAAACAAACATACACATATTATTTAAATTTACTGAAGCTCTAGTTTTAACTCCCTCATTAATATTACCAATGACTTGAGTAATGGGATGTGATGAAAAATAATGCCAATTTCTCTGATTTTCCTCAATATTCTCATCAACATCTGAAGGTCCATCATTTTCATGATTAGTTTGATCATTTAAGTTCATATTTTTGATTTTCTTAGATAAATCTTCAATCTCTCTATTGATCTCTAATTCTTTTGGGAGATTGATCATATCATCATTATCAACTTTAAATTGAGATTCTCTAAAAGAATTTTCATTGAAGCTTACATGGAGGGTTTCTTCAATAGTTCTAGAAGTCTTGTTATATACTCTATAGGCTTTACTTCTAGTAGAGTAACCTACAAAAATTCTTTCATCTGCTTTGGCTTGAAATTTATCCCTTCTATCCTTAGTATTAAGAATAAGACACTTGCAGCCAAATGGTTTCATATAGAAATTTTTTGGAACCCTATTAAACATAATTTCAAAAGTAGTTTTATTAACACGAGTTCTTAAATGACTTCTATTAATAACATAACAAGCTTTATTCACTGCTTTAGCTCAAAGATTTTGAGGTAACTTATGTTCATTCAACATAGTTTTGGCCATTTCCTGAAGTGATCTATTCTTTCTCTCAACAACACCATTTTGAGACGGTGCTCTTGGAAAAGAAAAACTATGATCAATGCCATGATCTATACAATAATTATCCATTTGATCATTATCAAATTCAGTACCATGATCACTCCTAAGTTTTTGAATAGAGACACTTTGTTCATTTTGAACAAAATTGCAAAACATTTTAAAATTTTCAAAAGCTTCT
Source organism: Cymodocea nodosa (assembly GCA_036874045.1). Taxonomy (NCBI): domain Eukaryota; kingdom Viridiplantae; phylum Streptophyta; class Magnoliopsida; order Alismatales; family Cymodoceaceae; genus Cymodocea; species Cymodocea nodosa. Next base: position 16,982,957 of record CM072339.1, on the reverse strand, counting down.
GTCTTAGATGCTAGAAAATATACCCAAGTGTATCTAGAGAAGTCATCTACTAAAACAAATACATATCGTTTACCACCAAGACTCATGATTCTTATTGGTCCAAATAGATCCATATGTATAAGTTCTAAGACTCTCTTGCTTGAAATATCAATTTTGGATCTGAAAGAGTTTTTGTGAAGTTTACCTAACTCACATGCATCACACATAAAGTCCTTTGAGTATTTAATCTTTGGTAAACCTCTCACTAAATGTTTTTTAGATAGTTTATATAACAGTTTCATATTTATATGCCCAATCCTTCTATGCCATAGATATGCATCACTAGTTTCAGCTAGCAAACATGAATTTAAATCAATTGCACCAGAAGGTAAAGATAAAATACATACAAAACCTTTTCTTTTAGCAATAAACTTAATTTCATCTGTATTTTTATCAATAATTTTGCATACATTATCTTTAAACACTACATAATATCCATTCCTAATTAGTTTTATAACACTCAACAAATTAAATCCTAGGTTTTCTACATATAGTACATTCGAAATAACACAAGTTGAAGTTATTTGAACATTACCCATACCTATGATTTTATCCTTGCTTTTGTTTCCAAATGTTACACTTCCATTCATGGTATTTGTAAAATTTTATAGTAGACTTTTCTGTCCGGTCATGTGACTTGACACTCCACTAGCCAAGATCTATTTTGATGTTGTTTCCTCCTGCAAAACAATTTAAGAAAAACTTTTTCTTGGTACCCAATGTTGTTGAGGACCAAGTTCATTAAACGCATATTTCTTCTTTTTGTTTAAAAATAGTTTAACATTATCATTTACATTCTTATTAGTTGTAAGTACTATAGACTTATTTTTAACATCATACTTATAGCATTATTACTCTTATAATCATTCTTTTTGTTTTCAGGTGTAGTATAATCAAGACCAAACCGATTTTTATAGATGTTAATTTATTTTGGTCATGCTCATACATTTCAGTAAGTTCATACCAAGATTTTGTACTTTTATTTGAATTTTTAGTACATACAAAATCATTTTCTACACATAAATTTTCAGATAAAAAACATGCAGAATGAGTAATTGGTCTAATATTAGTGTTTTGAATTACATGCTCGAGTTTCTGAATTTCCAATTTACTACAATTGTCTGAAATTTTAGAAACATTAGTAATTGAATTTCCAGAACAAGAAACAAGATTTTTAGAAACATTTATAATCATGTTAGAAGTACATTTTGACAAATCACATTGATTTATATTGTTACTACATGATTCATCCTTTGGAGTACCTACTTCTACATATTTATTACCTTGTTTTATGATAAAAGGAATTTTAGTCTTAGATTTACTTGAACTGCAACTAACTAATCCTTTATTGGCTTGAGATTCAGGATATTCAGGATAATCAAATCCTAAGCCAAATTTATATGACACTGCAAGGGTACTAGTTAGTTTGTCTAACTTAGTTTGACTTAAATTCCATTTCTCAATGGTAGAATTTAAATCTAGCTCTCTCAGTTTTAATTTATCTATCTCTAATTCAAGTTCATTTATATTGTTTCTTAACATTTCATTTTCAGATTCTATCTTTAGTTTTTCAGCATTTGTATTCTGTATTTGTTCATGCAAGACACATTCATTAAATCTAAATTTATGCAAATCTCTAGCAAGATTTTCATTATCACATTTAAACTTTTCTAAAGTAGTAGACAGGAAACAATTTTCTTCTTCCACAATGGATAAAGAGTTTCTAATATTCTTATTTTCCAGTTTACAAACTTTAAGTTTTTGTAATAACGCATGATAAGCACATAATAATTCATTAAAGTTGAAATTTGAATAACTTTCAGGATCAAATATTACCTCAGACTCATCTGCTATGAAGCACACATTAGCAATGTCTTCTAACTCTTGTTCTCCTTTTGAATGTGAAGATTTTGATGATGATTCCTTAGATTCAGACTCTTCAAACGTGTTATCTCAAGTGACCTTCAAAGCCTTTTTCTTGTAAAACTTTTTCTGAGTTTTTTGAATCATCTTCTTCTAATTTGTCCTACTTCGCTTTCCATTTTTCCTTATAGGACAATCTGGAGAAAGATGTCCAGGTTTCTTGTAGTTGTAACATACATACTTTCTGGATGAAGAATTCTTGTCATTTAGTGATTTTGACGTTGAGGGTTTATCATTCTTGTTCTTATGCTGTTTCCTAGCTTTCCATGCTTTTTTGAATTTCCTAGTCAGCAAAATCAAATCCTCGTCAAAATCAGTAGATATATCAGATTCTGAATTAATTTCAAAGGCTATTTCTTTCTTCATTTCTAGTTTGTTGTGACTTAGTGATTCATTTAATTGAACTTCATAAGCTATTAAGTTTCCTATAAGTTCATTCATGGTATAAACATTTAAATCTCGTGATTCCTCAATTGATGTTACTCTCTGAGACCATTTAGAACTTAGGGATCTAAGAATTTTCTTCACCAAATCCTTTTGTTCAAAATTCTTTCCTAAGCATTTTAAAGAGTTTATGATATCAAGAAATCTAGAAAACATCTCAGAAATACTTTCGTCTTCATGCATCTTAAAGAGTTCATACTTATGAATTAACATGTTTATTTTAGTCTCTTTAACTTGAGAAGTACCTTCATGTGAAACTTCTAATGCATGCCACACCTCATAAGCAGATTTATATGCCGACACTTTAATGAATTGCTCATAATTCAATGCACAAAATAAAATATTTAAGCCCTTAGCATTCAAAGTTTCATTTTCTTTTTCAATAATTGTCCAAGTATTATAAGGGGTAGATAACGGAGTATATTGTTTAGAAATCATGAACCACAACTTATGATCTATACTTTGAAGAAAAATAGTCATCCTATATTTCCAATATTCAAAATGTATTCCATCAAATAAAAGAGGACGATTAAGATTTTGGCCTTCATATAAAGAACAAATACCATTTCCAATAGCCATCTTACCTTAGATTTTTCAACCTATTTGATTTTAAACAGTCTAAAAACTTTAAAACAACTTAAGCCTTAAATCAAGAAAGTTAAACGTATGCTCAGATATTAATTTCTGTTTAAAAACAAGGAAGGTAGAATAAACAATGATATTAAATAAGTTGTTACCAATTTTATATCAAAGATTATTAACAAAGCTGTGATACCACTTGTAGGATCATATGGCTATACAAGAGGGGGGTGAATTGTGTTTTTCAACTTTTTCCGATTATAATTGAAACTTCAATACTTAAAAACAAGTCGAGACACTGTTTTCATAAAATCATTTTTATTCTAGGTTTCAATTACAATATACAATTCAATTCTCCTTACAAATTGTAGATGCAATTATATATCGATACTATGTTTCATCTATACAATTTCATAACTACAAATAGAGAAAACTAATTTGCGGAATTTAAAACATTTCTCCCTCTTTGAGATCTTTCTTCTTCTTATTCTTCTTCTTTCTTCTTCAGCAATTCTTTAATGACGAATATCTTGTCTTTTTGTGCTTTACTGAATTTACTTTCTTCTGATACTTCAAATCTTCTGTGACGTAAATCTTACCTTTTTATGCTTCACTGAACTTTGTTCCACCTGAGAGCTTTTCCCTGAAGAGGTGTTTTTAATTCCTGAAAAGATTTTTCGTTTGATGTGCAGGGATAGTTTGATCAACGAGAATTCTATGCCTTTTATACTGTATCTTCATTTCATGCATATCCTCCACGTTTAATCACTACCAGTTTTCCACTTCTTCACGTTTTTTCTTTTTCCTTCATCGAAATACACACGTTCTGACCCACGATTACATTTCGAATTTTCTTTAATCATCAATCTTGGATCTCTGAAAAATTTCCTACAAAATAAGCTTTCTCTTCCAAAATTTTTTCATCAAGTGTAATAAGAAGTCGTTACTTTAATATTAACTAAACGAGTAACACAAGTAGATATTAACTTAACGTTTCTACCTTAACGAGTTCTTCATGTGCCATTTCACGTGACAAGTATTGTAGCTAACTCAACAAACTAAGTCTGTGGGGTTACGCTAACTCAACGAACCATCTCCGTTGTGTTACGATAACTCAACGAACCAGTAATAAACAAATGTTTTTATAATATGAATTTTACCACATGCAAAAATAACAACTTAAGTTTTATAACGCTAACTTAACGCATTGCCTTAGTGTTCAATATAGCAACTCAACGCGTTTAGTTATGCTAACTTAATGAGTTAAACATGAGCACCTCACGTGATACTATATAACATTCGTAACTTATAATTTCACCACGTGTATAACACTAACTTAACGAGTTCATCACTTCTTTTACTCACTAACTTAACGAGTTCTCACGTAACATATTTTAACCTTTAAGCCTCTAATTTAACGAGTTCTCACATGACCTTTATACAAATTACACTCTAACTTAACAAGTTGTCTAAACGTACACTATTCATGATACAGAAGATATAACTTTAAAACATATCATGCTTTTTAATAAAAACACACGTTAACTTAATGTTTAGTTAAATGAGAAATTAATGCAACGAAACGACTAGTTATTAACTTAGCATAATTTCAAATCCAATACAAACAAATATTTATGTCAGTAAGCTTTTTCTATATTAATTGATGATTTTCATTTCTTTTCACAAGCAATAGTAATTGAGCAAATATGATTATTTTCATTCATCACACATCATCAAAACAAAATACTCAATAGTTTAAATGAAAAATCTTTTCAAGGATCAAACCATCCTTGCACACCAAAAAGAAAAATCTTTTCAAGGATCAAACCATCCCTGCACACCAAAAGAAAAATCTTTTTTAGGGATCAAAAACACCTCTTCGGGCAAAATCTCTCAAGTGGAAGAAAATTCAGTGATGGATAAAAAGGTAAGATTTTCGTCACTGAAGATTTGAAGTATCAGAAGAAAGCAAATTCGGTGAAGTATAAAAAGACAAGATATTCGTCACTGAAGAATTGCTAAAGAAGGAAGAAGAAAGATCTCAAACAGGGAGAAATGTTTTAAATTCCGTAAATTAGTTTTCTTTGTTTGTAGTTATGAAATTGTATAGATGAAACATCGTATCGAAATATAATTGCATCTACAATTTCTGAGGAGAATTGAATTGTATATTGTAATTGAAACCTTGAATAAAAATGATTTTATGAAAACACTGTCTCGACTTGTTTTTGAGTTTTAAAGTTTCAATTATATTTCAGAAAACATTAAAAATACACAATTCACCCCCCTCTTGTGTAGCCATACGATCCTACATACCCCTATTTCTCTAGGCAAAAGCAGTTCATATAGCATACTATGTTATAAATAGAGTACATCTAAGACCAATTTTAGATAAAACTCCTTATGAGATATGATATAACAAGGTTCCCAAAATAAGTTATTTAAAATCCTTTGGCTGTAAGTGTTTTATTTTAAACACTAAGGAATGAAGAGACAAATTTAGAGCCAAATCAGATGAGGGCATTTTTGTTGGTTATTCCATTAGAAGTAAGGCATATAGAGTTTATAACAAATCAACAAAAACCATTGAGGAAACCCTACATGTAAAATTTCATGAAAATTCTCATTTGGATGTTAGACATGTAGAAAAGTTTGATTTAGAAATTCTCCCAGAAATGGTACCAAATGATGTTGATAGAGAAATTGAGAGATTATTTGACGGAATAAGAAATATAAACTTAAATGATGAAAATTTAGAAGAAAATAATGTCATACCTATAGAAAATATGGAACAACATAGAAATTGGCGTTATGCTTCATCTCATCCTATTGATCAGATAATAGGCAATCCTAATCAAGGAGTTAGGACTAGGTCATCAGTAGTCAACATTTGTGGTGCTTATTCATTTGTTTCTTTACTAGAACCTAAGAAAATTGAAGATGCCTTAGAAGATGAATTTTGGTATTTAGCTATGCAAGATGAGCTAAATCAATTTATAAGAAATAAGGTATGGGATCTAGTTCCACCACTAGAAAATCAGTCTATAATAGGAACAAGGTGGGTATTTAGAAACAAAGTAGATCAAGATGGACATATAGTTAAAAATAAAGCTAGATTAGTTGCTCAAGGTTACAAGCAAGAGGAAGGAATTGACTATGATGAAACATTTGCTCCTGTTGCTAGATTAGAATCAATACGAATTTTGTTAACATATGCTTGTTATATGGATTTCAAATTATATCAAATGAATGTTAAGACTACTTTTTTAAATGGATATATAAAAGAAGAAGTGTATGTAAAACAACCTCCAGGTTTTGAAGATTCAAAACATCCTAAGTATGTTTTTAAGCTTAAGAATGCACTATATAGCCTTAAACAAGCCCGTAGGTCTTGGTATGAGAGATTATCTAAATTTCTTATGGAAAAAGGGTATTCTAAGGGAAAGGCAGATCACACTCTTTTTATCAAGAAGATCGAAAAAGATATATTGGTAGTTCAAATCTATGTAGATGACATCATATTTGGAGCAACAAATGATAAATTAGATGAGTCCTTTTCGAAAGATATGACTAATCAATTTGAAATGAGTATGATGGGTGAACTCTCATTTTTTCTAGGCTTACAAGTTAAGTAATTAGATCAGGGTACTTTTATTTCACAAGAAAAATATACTCAAGATTTATTAAAGAGGTTTGGTTTAGACAACACTAAAACAAAGAATACACCAATGAGTACTATCACCAAGTTGGATAAAGATGGCTCTGGAAAAACTGTAGCTGTAAAACAATGTAGAAGTATAATTGGTTCATTACTTTATTTAACAACTAGCTGACCAAATATTATGTTTAGTGTGTGTACTTGTGCTAAATATCAATCTAATCCTAAGGAATCGCACCTACTTGCTGTTAAATGAATTTTTAAATATCTATTAGGAACCATCAATTTCGGACTATTTTACTTTAAACACAATTCTTTAAAGTTAGTAGGTTATAGTGATGCTAATTTCACAAGATGTAAGTTTGAAAGAAAAAGCACTAGTGGCACTTGTCAATTATTAGGAAATTCTTTAGTGTCATGGTTTAGCAAAAAGCAAAATTGTGTACCATTATCTATAACTAAAGCTGAATATATAGTTGCTGCACTTTGCTATGCTCAAATCCTGTGGATCAGACAAACTTTAAAATATTTTAATTTAGACTATGAACCAACTAAGATTTTCTGTGATAGTAGTTCTGCAATAAGTTTATTTAAAAATCATGTCTTACATTTATGAGCAAAACATATAGAAGTTCGACATCATTTTCTAAGGGATAATGTCATAAAAGGAAAAATAGTATTAAATTTTGTTTCTACCATAGAACAATTAGCAGATCTATTTACAAAACCCTTAGATGAAAATACCTTTTCAAAATTACGATTAGAACTTGGTATTTGTAGGTTATCTGATGTTTAAATTGTCCTGTTCATTGCATTTTGGTTTGTTATAAAGGTAGTTTTAGAATTTAATGTCTTTATTATTTAAAAAAAACAAAACAAAACAAAATATCTATTTTCAAATTACTGTTTTCTGGTAGTTAAGAATTTATGAATTTCTGATTTTTATTGAAGTCAATTTATTTAAGAAAAATTCAGAAAAGATTACTTAAGGAAAGTTAATTTAATTCAATGTGAGTGCCAACATTATTTTGTTACTTATGTATATGCTATTACAGAGATTTTAATAGGAAAATACATAGAAAGTATGTACTGTTTATTAAAGGAAAGTTATTAACATTCTGTTAGAAAAATTAAGTCTTGTGGTTGCCTCTAATTTAATTTACTGTCTTGTTTCATTTTTTTCCTGCAATTACTTGAGTAAGTAAGTCTGTTGGGGGATCTTAAACCTTAGTCACTTAAACCAACTGGTTTGGGATGTGTTGACTGAAAACTCATTTTGCAAGTGATTCAGATTATATTAGAAAAAATTTTTTTTTTACCTGTTCTCACTTATCATTGAGTAACTTGTTATCTTTCCCCTAAGCAAGGGATTGTGATCATGTAAAAAGATGATATTGTAGGAGGTAATACATAATATATATATATATATATAAGTATAAACAAAAAAAAAGGGGGCAATGTACTCAAGTTTAATTTATTTTCAAGGTGTTATAACAATCCTGCCATAATCTGTGCATATAATCTTTGTTATTTTTCCTTGTTATTATCTACTCTTTACACATAATGTATGATATTTATTGTCTTAAGTTCGTGTACTCATTATTGAATTCTTTTAAGTTCCTGAAGGTATATCTCTATGAATTATCTTTTGTAAACTAAATAAGATAAAATCCAAAAAGTCTAAATTGTTAGATCTACTACTTATTTTTGTATTTAATTCATATTTAAAAATATATATATATATAATAAAGAGACTCAAATCTATTTAAGGCTTAGTAACCAACTTAAGTAAGCTATTTTGACTTGTTAATACCAAATCAATTAAGGGCTTGGTAACCTAGTTTAAGTACGACATAGATTCTTTACACTACATTTATGTAGGGGGAGCAATTTCTCATATAATAATTCAACTCTTATAAACTATTATATGTTTTCATGAAAGAATCTGCATAATTTTAGGAGATTAACATTAATTCAGTACATTTCTGAACTATCGGTGAAATACAAGCTTTTTAATTCTTAAGTATCTGAATTTTCTATGATTTCGGAAAACTATATTGTATATTGGACAGTTATGTTTTAAACGATCAATAAAATATTTTATTATTTCCTGAAGTACACGTGTCGAAGCCTAAATGCATATCTTAAGTGAATGTTTGGTAAGTTATTTGGTAACTCTCTGAAATGCATCTGAGCATCGGATAGTTAAGTTTATAAGTATTCGAAAATATCTGAATACCTTAAGTTAGAATTATGCACGTGTTGAATTTCATTGCCTTATTATGTCTCAGTTGAAACTCGAACAGTTATGTTTAACTCTTCGACTTTCACACCTATCCATTTGAGAAACTTGAACAGTTCACTTAATATTCTTATATTTTTCTAAAAGACTTAATATGTGACAATAACTATTCTCATTTGTCATATAGTTATGTGCTTTATTGTTCACAAAACTTGAATAGTTATCATAAGTTTTCGAGTTTTCTCACTTTTCACTTAGCTCGAAGTTATTTTTTCTTTTACACGAACTATTATGCTAAGTATTCTGCTTTTGTCGGTTGTAAAACTTATACAGTTATTATAAGCACTTGAGTTATTTATCAGTAACGGATCTTATATTTATGATTTCAATGATTGAATCTATTTATCCGTTTATAAACTCAAAGAGTTATAAATGTTTTACTGACAACCTTTCGTGTTTTTACCTTGGTAAAACCCTAGTTTCACAATCTTTACTTCCACTAAGTTCTACAGTGCACAGCGAAGATTAATCAACAATGTTAGGATGTAGTAAAATGACAAAAGTGCAGAAAAGAGAGTTGAAACTTCAGAAAATGCAAAGTGAAATCAACGACATCTACTCAAGGTACACTTTTACAAATGAAATATTGCATGAAATTAGAAAATCTGCTCAAGACAAGAAAAATTTCTATTGGAAGTTTATTCGCAATTATGCTGAAACACAGTTTAGACTAAAATAGACTAAACTTTCTGCATTACAACTATGGAAATGAACTTTACAACCTAACCCTACGGTTGTTACAAGTTCTAGACATATACTTGAAAAATCGGTACAGTCTATCACTTACTATGGAAAGAAATGAGGACCAATGATAGAAAATGCAAACAGGGAATTAGAATCTTTGTATTCCCAACATTATTTTCCCTTGACTGTTTTAGATGACATTCAATAGTATATAGATGAACAGAAAACTACCATTAGGAAAATGGGTCTTCGAAGTGAAGGACAAAAAGTTTATCAACTAAAAATGACAGAGGTTGAGAGCTTAAAACTCTATATTCCATTATTACCACCTAGGCATCATGGTGAAGGAACATCATGACCACATGTGCCTTCAATAGGAGAAATTAAGAAAATTTTAAAACCTCTTGAACAACCAGAAACATTGTAGACATATAGTCGAAAAAAGAAAAAGACATTAGAATATTTTGGATTAATTGCAAGTATAGAAGGAATAATGCAGCAAAAAGAAGAATCATTGAAAAATGGAAAACTATGTTCCATTGCAGAAGCTGGACAGACATTTGTGTCAGGAATCCCAGCAAATGTGACAAATATTGGATTACACGCATACACTCTAAGGTATTGTGTCACATTAGTGCATAATGTATCTTTTAATACAATGGATAGTTTTTCACATCATGTTGCAAGCACACATTCTTTTCCTACAGAAAGAGCACATGTTGGAAATTTTGATGATACATATACAGATGATATCAATTTTGATGATATTTTTGATGATATAGACACTGAGTCTATGAATGTTGAAGATATTTCATCTAAAGAGGAATGTATAGATATTCTTCCTCTAACTATATCTTGGATAGAAACTTTTGATTTTTGGTATAGTTGCTTATACTATAGTTTATACATATGGTTATGTCTGTTATAGTATATAATATACTTGTTGATAAATGTATATAATCAACAACATACATAGTTATAGATTGAATATCACACTACCAATGTCTCAAGTATAGAAATTTCAGAAATACAAAATGAATCTATTATAGAGCATTCTTTCCTATAGAGACAGTTGTTGTATAGATCAATCATAGATATAAATGTTGCTGATAGATAGATTGATATAGAGATTGTTGCTACTGATATGTCTCAAGAAGAACAAACAGAAGAATTTCAGCAGATTATTGATATAACAATAATAGATATTTCAAACATTTATACTAGCTTTGATAGAAATTCCACCAGTTCTGAAAGTTCTGAAAATATAGATATTGTTGATAATTTTGAAACCAGTCCCAAATCAGAACATCATGACAGGAAAATACCTAATCTTGAACAAAGTTTAGATGAAAATACATTATTATGGTTCAGAAATAGTTCCTATTATGAAAAATTTCAAACATATAGAACTTTTACAGTTTTATACTCAAGACCAATTAAGTTTGAAGGGATGGCACATATACGAGAAATGTTTGAATTTCAAGACTTGTTGACTCTACTTCCACAACAACCAAGCCATCTTGTTATACCCGAACTTATCAGTTGTATTTACTTAAACTTAACAGTGGAAGAAGGTATTCCTGTTTCCAATATACAAGAAAATAACATATATTTAACTCTAGATTTACTTTATCAAGTACTTGGTTTGAAAAATGGAGTTAAATTATCAGAAAGAAAATAGGTTTATCAGTTGGGATGGGACATTCAAAGTTTAGCCAAAGATTCAACTACCAATAAACCAATGAGATTACTAAATGATTTAAATGGCCAAGCACGTTTTATTGCAAAAATATTGCATGCTTCATTGTTTCAGAGGTTTGGTCATGGTGCAGAAGTTGAGAAATGTTGTTTTTATGGTACATATGCAGTAATTAACCATATACAGGTGAACTCGTATGATATTTTTGTTTCTCATATCTTACATTTGTTGAGTAAATTATTTTATGGTGATACGATTTTGAGAATTGTGGCAAGTCAAACAAATATTACACCTTGGCCACAAAAAAGATTAAAGTCAAGATCTTTCTCTACAAAGGAACTCCAAAAATACTAGGAAGTAGATACACCTGTAATTCGACAACAAAAACAACAAGATAGGCAAACATAGTCACAACAGCAATAGCAACAATCAACACAATTTTCAGAACAACAACAACATACAAATATCAATATAGGTATACATATAGATATAAATACAGGTATACAGATAGATACAAATACATGTATAAATACAGACATCCATACTAAATTTTTATAGCAACCATCACAAGTTTCACAAAATGATTTAGATCAAGCAGTAATTGATCAGATAAATAGAGTAAGTACAGAAGTTGCAAAGAAAATTTCAGATACTTTGATTAGTATTTTTCAAAGACAAAGAGGCTTGTGATTATACAAATTATGTATTACATGATTTATGTATTGTAATTTGTTACCAAAAATATTATGTAAACTATTTATTGCATTTAATACTCATGTGATTATTTTTCATAGTTTATATTTAAATAATTTATGCTTAATCCATGATAGTTATGCATGTTTAAAAATATCTTTTTGAACAATATGTACTTAGAATATTTTTCTTCCTTACATTTTATTTACTTTTTTATAATGCCAAAAAGGGGGAATTGTTAGGAATTTTATTTTGATGATATATGCTTTATTAAAGTTTTTAAATAAGTCTAAATAATATTCTCTAAGTATAATAGTTAACATATTATCGGAAAGTTTCATTTTTAAGTCGAATAAGTTAAGTTTTCCAAAGAGTTAGATTTTCGATAGTTAAACTTTTGGATAGTTAACGTTTCATTTTTATCGAATAGTTTATGTTAGAAACTCATATAGTTAAGTTATCTGCACGTGTGTTTTTAATGTTTTAAGTTGTCACGTGTTTTCCATGTGCGTTTGGTAATGAAAATCGAATAGTTAGATAACTGTTTGAGTTTTTATATGCATGGATAAATAAGTCTTCGAGTTTTATAAAATGACTAACGAATAGATAAGTTTGCTATGTTTAGTCATGTGTTTTGCAGGTGCAAAAACTCGAAGAGTTACAGATAAGTATTCGAGTTTTTACAGAACTTAAAAGATAAGTATTCAACTAAATCGAAAACTTAGAAGATATTCTACAAGACTCTAGGAAGATAAAGTCTCGGTGAATCTACTAGTGGAGATCGTGGAAATTCAAAATTATAGTGGAGAAAGTGGAAACTCAAAAAGATAGTAATTTGGATTAAAGAAAAAATTAGTACGTGGATTGTGGATTAAGTGGATGAACATGCTGAACGTAAAAACATAGTTCGACTACTAATAGAGAGTACGAGCTACATTACAACAGAGGATCCCAATCTCAAAAACCAAGTTTGAATATTCAATCTAGATCCCTAACTGAAAAGTTAAGTTTGAATATTCATATTCTGAAAAATTCTCCAACATCAAAAGAGGTTCGAAATTCCAAGCAATTTCAGAAAAGGAACTGCAAACATAAAAAGTCTAGAAATTCGACAACTGGAGAAGAAGAGATACAGAAGTTGAGCAAAAAAAAGAAAAGAAGTTGTGTGCATAAAGATCAGGTTTTATATAATTCAAAATTAGTTTTGAATAAGAGCTTTCTTTTTCTATTTGAATTGTATATCAAACATTACTATATCAAAACTTTCAAGAAGGGAATTGAGTTGAAAAGATATTGTAAATTCTGTCTTTAAAGATTATAAAGAATAGAATTTCGTTTACGAGTGTTTTGTGCTCTTGTTTTATCCATTGGTATTTTAATTACTAAAGACACAATTCACCCCCCCTCTTGTGATATAGACGATCCTACACTAATGGAACTTATGCTTTTAAAAGGATGCCATTCAAATTATGCAATGTACTAGCCACCTTTCAAAGGTGTATACAAGGCATATTCACTAGAATGACAAAAGATATTTTGGAAATATTTATGGATGATTTTACTGTATATGGAACTTCATATGAAGTATGTTTAAACAATTTAGACCAAGTATTAAAGCACTGTGTTGAAAAGAATCTGGTTCTAAATTGGGAAAAATGTCACTTCATGGTAAAACAAGAAATAGTCTTGGGACATGTTTCAATGAAAGGGCTGGAGGTAGATAAAGCTAAGATAGAAGTAATTTCTAATCTACTAGAACCTAAATCAATAAAAGATATTAAATCATTTCTAGGACATGCAGGATTTTCTAGGAGATTTATTAAAGACTTTAGCAAAATAGCTAGACCTTTAACTAATCTATTAAAAAATGTTCCATTTAACTTTGATAGAAATTGCAAGGAAGTTTTCTTTAAGCTTAAAACTAGCCTAATTTCAACTCCTATAATTCAAGCACCTAATTGGTGCCATCCATTTGAGTTAATGTGCGATGCATTTGATTTTGCTGTAGGAGTAGTGTTGGGACAGAAGATAGAAAAATATCCTAGAGTAGTTCATTATGCAAGCAAAACATTAAATGATGCTCAAGTTAATTATACAACTATTGAAAAAGAATTATTAGTTGTTGTGTTTGCTTTAGAAAAATTTAGATCATATATGATAGGAACTAAAGTGATAGTATACACGGATTATTCAACTTTAAAACACTTAATAGCAAAGAAAGAAACTAAACCTAGACTGATCTGATGGACATTATTATTGTAAGAATTTGATCTAGAAATTAAAGATAAAAAAGGATGTAAGAGTGTAGTAGTAGACCATTTATCAATATTACAAATAGAAAATCAAACATTAAAATTAAGGATCATTTTCCTAATGAACAATTAATGACCATAAAAATAATACCTTGGTATACAAGCATGGTTAACTATTTAGTTATAGGTTTAATACCTAAGGATTGGACTAGACAGGATAAGAAATTGTTCTTTTCAAGAGTGAAATATTACTTTCAGGAAGACCCATACTTATTTAAGAAATGTCCTGATTTAGTTATAAGGAGGTGTGTTCTAGAAATTGAATATTAGAGCATGTTATCTTTCTGCCATGACCAAGCATGTGGAAGGCATTTTGGTTCAGGGAAAACTACTGCCAAAATTTTGCAATGTAGATTCTACTAGCCAACATTATTTAAAGATGCTTATAAATACTGCTTAAGTTGTCTGAGATGTCAACACATAAGAAGGATATCAAAGAGGAATATGATGCCTCTGAATCCTATTATTGAGGTTGAAATCTTTGATGTGTGGGGAATAGATTTTATGGGTTCATTTCCTACGTCTAATCAGTTTAATTATATATTGTTGAGGGTGGATTATGTATCTAAGTGGATAGAAGTTATTCCTATAAAAACTAATGACAACAAAGTAGTAATATATTTTATAAGAACTAATATAATTGCTAGATTTGGAATACCTAAAGCTATTATTAGTGATAAAGGAACTCATTTCTGTAATAGAAGTTTTGAAGCCTTAAGTAATCCTACAATAATGGCAAGACTTCTAGGATTCCATTGACACTACAAGATTCCTTAAAGAGTCGGAGGAATGACATACAAGGTAGAAAATCAAAAATATCACTAGAGAGAAATAGCTAGAAAAGGTAGAGATTGACCTTTTTCATTTTACAAGAGTTTTAGTAGATTTAAATGTCAGAATACCTACAATAATGGAGACTAGAATACGAGTAGCTACTAAAATAGCTATAAATAGAGAAAGAAAAATTTGACCAAACAATAAGGTTGCCTTAGAACTTATTAGGCACAAGTCGAGACTATGGTTCATATGAAGTATAGTCTCACATGTGAGAATGCAACATGAAAGAGAACAAACTGAAGTGCCTGTAGTAGTAGAGCGACAAGTAGGACCTTCAGTTCCACCGCCCAGACCAATAGAGAGAGTAGTATTTGTGGGCCCAACCACTAAAGAGGAATTAAAAGAATTTGAAGAATTGGTTCGATTTGGAAAAAGCCAAGGAGATCAGAAGACATGGTAGTAGCAAAAGCACATTTTTTGTTTGATACACTTTAGAAGAGAAGGACTGAAGAAAAGTTGAAGGCCTAATATAAAATTAAAGTGGAGAAGCACCAAGAAGTAGTTGGAATACCAGTTGCAAAAGAAGTTGAGGCTAGTCCTTTGAGACCAGCAAATATAGAGGAAGAAGTAAAATAGGAAGAGCTAGAACCTATGGCTTGAGGGCCTAAAGAGCCCATTTTTGTAGATTTATTATCAGAAGAAGAAGAAAATCAAGAGCAACAGCAAAGAAAAGAAAAACAGGCTGAAATTAATCTATGGCCTGAAGAAACTGAAAAAGAAGTTAGGGTAGAATATGCTATGTTTGGGACTCCATCCCAATTTGCCATTGAATCAGAAAGAATAGTAATAATGCAGATTGGTAGTGAGGAAGAAGAAGAAAGAGAAGAAGCTAAGTAGGAAGCTAAATAGAAAGAAAATAATTTGACAGATTCCATAGAAGAGAATGAAGTTCTTTAGCAATTAATGGAAAAATTACAAGATAAGAGTGTGAAAAGTTCTACAAGCTCTCCACCACAACTCAAAGCAGAAGGGCAGGAATCCTCAGAACATTTTCAACAAATATAGTAACAAGTTCAGCAAATAGAAGAAGAAATTCAAGAACAAACCCCTCTAGAGCAACAAATTCAACTTCCTGACCCATTTGAAGCAATAGTTCTAAATGAAGTTCACTTTTGGAGTTAGGAAGCATACAACAAGTATCAAGAAATAAAGGGATACGACATTATCTATAGTAGGCCAGTAGACTGGACTGGAATGGATGATATCTGAGAGTTATTTGAATACCAAGGCCTACTGAAATTTATTCCTTAGATAAAGGGGCATGCTATTTATGAAAATCTAGTGTCTAGCTTCTATGCAAATTTGAGAGAAGAAGAAGGAACATTAATTTCTAGTGTAGAGCAAGCTAATATTCAAATAACTCTAGAGCTTCTCCACAACATTTTTGGATTGAGAAATGAAGGGATTGAAATCTTAGAGAATACAATTGCAACTAAATGGACAGACCAAGAAATCAAGGAATGTTTGGCCATCAACCCTAGCGTGCCACTACTGAGCAGAATGAAGTACTTGAAAGGGAAGGCACATATGGTGGCAAACATTTTAGTAAAAACTGTCTATTATAGGCATGACCATAATATAAAACTGAGTCAATTTATCAAATGGGCCACGAATGCAGTTGTGAATAAAATTCAAGTTAATTGGTGTCAAGCTTTTCTGTCAAAGATAAAATCTGCAAAGAAGAAATTATTCTTTGGAGACTTAATACCAGAATTAATGGTGGAAGGCATCAACTTTACAAAATGGACATCTAAGAAGATAAGATCCAAAACCATTTTGGAGAAGGAGTACAGAAGTTTTGTTGCTGATGCTGCTACTAGGACTACTAGACCTTCTAGAGAATTTACAAGAGTAGTAGAACAGATAAATCAATTAGAACAATAATTAGAAAAGCTCTAGAGGGAAGTAGATGAACTTAGGAAGAAAGATTAAATGTATTATTCATCTACTTGTAATATAAAATACCAAATCATATGTAATTCAAAAACAATTTATGTATATATATGCTATTTGAAAATCAATATGCTTCTAAATTTGTATGATTGTGAATGAATGATTTAATTTAGAACTATATTGAAATTTTGAATATATATATTTGTTTGAAGCATTATAGGACTATTTTAAAAGAAATTGAATTGAATGAATGATGTGGTTGAATGCATGATGAGTTGATAATGTTTGAATATATCTACATACTGATTGCAAAAATTTAATTTCTACATAAAAGGAAATTAATTGTAAGTTAAATATACATATAATGTTTGGATTTTAAATGAGTTTAAATTGGAACACTACATCAATTCTATGTATTTAACTATATTTAAGTTGATAATATGTAGGAAAGGAATTATAGAAGTTAATATGAGCAGTAAGTTTTTTTTTTAGGAAAATTTACTAAGTGTTAACTCACGAAGTTAGTTCGTGGAGTTAACCTTAACTCCACAAAGTCAGTAGTAAAATATAAGGTCACTCCGTTGAGTTAACTATAACTCAATGAAGTTAGTCCGTAGAGTTAGCAAATAGAAGCCTAAACTAGTCTATTGAGTTAACTATAACTCAACAAGGTTAGTTCATTAAGTTATGAATAGTTACTAAGGTCACTTCATTGAGTTAACTGTAACTCAATGAGGTTCATCCATGGAGTTAATTGAATAGTTATTCTTTTCTCTACGAATGAGACTTTGTGGGTGTGGCGGTTACCGAAATTTAAAAATAAGAAGTGGAACACAGATCCATACAAACAAGAACCATACTGCACATTACAAGATACATTCTTGCAACGAGATTCATTTACGATATAGACGTGCATTACAAATACAAAATAGAATGTTATTTATTGGTTACCAGCAATTGAGAAAAGACAAGAGAACTCATTGGGGGAACTAGAAGGAGAAGCAGTTGATTCAACTTCATCCGTCAATAATTATTTATTTAGTGCAAAGCTTCAAACTGGTATGTAATTAATTTTCTACAATTTACTTTATGTTAAGAGTTTATGAGCACATGGACTCATTCTACTAGCACTAAATGATTAGTAAGAACACCTACACAAGATTATTCAACACAAAGGCATACTGAAATATTTTCTAAAATAGATTTTAACGAAATCCTTAGGGGTATAGCTAACCTTTCTTAAAAGGAGAACGAAGACATGATTGCTCCAATAGAGAAACCATTAGGGGAAATTCTGTATCCTAAATTAGTTGATGAACATTCATGCATTCGATTACCAAATTTTGAGGGAGATAGGTTTGAACTGAAATCTAATTATATTAGTTAATTACCACACTTTCATGGATTAGAAAGAGAATATGCCTATTATTTTCTTAGAGAATTTAATGAAGTTTGTCAAATGATGAAAATGCCGAACATGAATATTGATGTCATCAAATTTAGATATATCCCTTTTGCTTTAAAAGACACAACTAAAAGATGGTTATATACTCTATCGCTTGATTCAATTTCTGCATGGATTGAATTTTGCTTTGTTTTTTTGGAAAAATATTATCCAACACATCAAATGATTAAAAAGAAGAAAGAAATATTAATGTGTAGCCAAAAACAAGGAGAATCATTTTGAAAATATTTTGAACGATTTAAAGATTTATTGACTCAATGTCCATGTTTAGAATGAAAAAGGTGCATAATATTAGTGGTTAATTACATAATATTTAGCTTATCATATGAGAATTAAGCCATTATGTTATAATTGCACTGTTATATACTTTAATGAAAGAATCTACATAATTTCAAGAAATTAATGTTAATTAAGTATATTTTTGAACTATCAGTGAATTACAGGTTTTTAATTCCTAAGTATCCGAATTGTCTGTTATTTTGGAGAGTTATATTGCATGTACCGGACAGTTATGTTTTAAACGCTAAAAGAATATTTTATTATTTCCTGGAGTACATGTGTTGTAATCGTAATGCATGACTTTAGTGAATTTTTGGTAAGTTATCTAGTAACTATCCGAAATCCATCTAACCATTGGATAGTTAAGTTTGTAAGTATCCGAAATACCTGAACTCGTTAAGTTAGAATTATGCACGTGTTGAATTTAAATGCTTTATTATGTCACGTGAGCTGCACATGTATAACTCGTTAAGTTAGCATAATTGCATGTGTTGAGTTACTTGAATATACACTAAGGTAATGCGTTGTGTTAGTGTTATAAGCTTATAAGTTATTTCTTTATTACACGTATTTTATAGTTAAATTAATGAAGTAAGTCTGTTGAGTTACACTAACTTCATGGACCATTTATTTTCTAATATGCCACTGTAGTAGTTGCAGAAATAGGAAATTCGAAGGAAAACCATGATTACACGTATCACGTAGGAATTTACTCATGGAATGAAGAAGAAATCAACATCGTTGATATGACTGAAGGAAATCCAACCGATCATTTAAGCAAAAGTAGTTATTATAGAAAGAAATATAAAAGAAGAGGAAAAAGACGAAAAAAAGTGTGTGCTATAAGAGTGGAGAACCGCGCTAACTGTAAGAAGCGTTAGAAGTTCCCTGAAGCTCCAACAACCACACCACCAAAATCACCAACCATCGGAGGTTTGTGAGGATACTTTTCGGAAGTCGGGTCGATTTCGAGCCAAACACGGTGACTGACAACTACTGTGAGGAGTGATCGTGTCGCGGGAAGGGAAGCCATTTTCACCAAGTATCGACTCATATCTCAAGAGATCGTAAAGCTTCTAGCCTTGATTTCGAGTTGATGCCAGTATGTTGAAGAGGAGATCATCTTACAATTATTGATTCGCGATTATATAGGGAGAGGAGGCAATATTGTAAGTGATTAAGTTTTTAGTGGTGTAATCGCATCATATGTAGTGACAGAAGTTTTCACTATCGATAGAGATTTTTACATTTCACATTTCACTCATCTTTAAGAACATATCAAAACAAAAATACCAAAAACAACAAATTATCTGTGTTTACATTTAGTATTAAAGTGTTGTATTGTTTGTTTTGTATTGTGATTAATGTTATCATTATCAGTATTGTGAATGTTTTATGTTTGTTTGATTCAGAAAATAGAAAATAGTTTTATTGTTTACTAAAATTGATTCGTCCAGATACTTAAAGATTTTAATGGTTACAATTTGAAATATCTGAATGTTAGTGTTGCTTAATGACAAATCTCATATTAACTAACATTAAAGAGCTTAATTGATGTTATTTATATTCTATGGAACCGCCTAATAGTTGGTCAAATTTCTCTATAAATAGTAGTATTTAACTGGAAAGGTAGACCCATAGAGTTAACTTAAGTCCACAAGGTTAGTCTGTTGAGTTAACTGTAACTCAATAGAGTGCTTAACACATATAGACTCCAATATAAAAATTGAAATAGTACACAAGCTTAACTCAATTTTTGTGGGATCGACTTGTACTTGCACACAAATATAATATACATTGTGCACTTGCAGTTAAAATATAAATTGGACTTAATATCTAATTTGTGTGAAATGTTGTTTGTTTACTTCTAAAAGAATTTATTAATATAAGCATAAACACAAATCAAGGAAGTTTTTACAAATCGAACAAGTTTTTCTAGCGTTGTTGCTGGGGATTGAGAAGCTAAGCAATTGTGAGTACTGTTTTGTTTTCATAGTAGAAGGAGTGTTGTGTGTTTTATTTTATAATTGAGAATATGGCATATGCTTATGCTCAAAGATTTCTAAAACCTATAGTTAGTATATGTGAATTTTGCAATTTGGAAAGTCATGACATCTCTGATTGTTTGAAATTGAGATGATTGTAGATGGTTAGATCACATGAACAACAAATAAATTATATTCAATATAATAGAGCTGAGTATGAGAATCCTATAATTTAC
The DNA here is from genome assembly GCA_036874045.1 of Cymodocea nodosa. Lineage (NCBI taxonomy): Eukaryota > Viridiplantae > Streptophyta > Magnoliopsida > Alismatales > Cymodoceaceae > Cymodocea > Cymodocea nodosa. The sequence continues at coordinate 16,961,929 of CM072339.1, read as the reverse complement.
CCAACTCATGGTCAATTTAGAACGTGTAAGATGTTGAGAGATAAGGAAGTTTGGGATAGGTATGACAGATTGGAGCATAGTTTAGAGTAAAACATGGACAAACTGGAACAAGACATGTGTCAACAACAAGAAGTCAACCAATTAAACTATAAGGAAGAATATTCAAAACCTAAAATTGATATCATATACAAAACTGAAAAAACCATAATGAAAATTGATCAAAAATTGAATGCAATGAAACTAGATGATCTGGAAAGAAAACTAAAAGCATTGGATGAATTTACAATGAAATTACAAGTTATGCAATAGGAAAACACAAATGAAAACTTTAATGTTACAAATTTGCATAATTTGCAAGACATTCAGACTAAAGAAAATACCAATGCAATAGTATTTGAAGAATGTAAATTAAAATTAAACACAATGGAAGATCATAATCATGAAAATGAAATACAAGAACATCATGAAAGTAATGAAAATTTGGAAGATGTATGTATAACATTAAGATCTAGAATTGATATACCACCAAAAATTCAAAAAGAAAGTAATGTGAAGGTAGATAAGAACAAAATTCAAAATGATAATGAAAATGTAATATCTGAAAACATAGAAATCAATGAAGAAAAATCTGAATCTGAAAATGAGATTAAAAATGATCAAACAAATGAAATGAAAGAAAAAGAATCTTGTAAATCACAATCATTAGCACCCTATCTTGAAAGATTACAACAAACATTTCCTAAAAATAAGAAAAAATTAGAGAAATTTTTGAAAAAGTACAAGTTAACATTCCTTTGTTAGACTTATTGCAGAAAATACCACCTTGTGCTAAATTTCTTAAGGATTAGTGTACTAAGAAAAGAGAGTGAAAAGTTTTAAGGAAAGTCTTTTTAGCTGAGCAAAGTAGTTCTGTATTTCTACCACAAATTCCTAAAAAGTTATTTGATCTAGGAATCCTTGTTATATCATGCACCATAGGAAATACCATTCTAGAAAGAACCTTAATAGACCTAGGTACAGGTATAAATGTTATGTCTAGTGATATATTTACATCTTTAGGATTAGAAGACTTAATCCCTACTAGGACTGTCATTCAATTAGCTAATAGAAGTATAAGATACCCTAGGGGAAAAATAGAGGATGTCCTAATTAAAATAAAAAACTTCATATATCCTATTGATATTGTGATTTTGGATTCTCAACAAATTAAGCATCAGAATCATGATACATCTTTAATTTTGGGAAAACCATTTTTAGCAACATCAAGGGTTGTTATAAATTGTAAAACTGGAGTGATGAAGTTAGCTTATGGTAATGATGATACTCAATTAGACATTTTCAAATCAGAAAAGTTGGAGGAGTTAGAAATGTCTTTACATACTATAGACTTTTTAGAGGATGAAGGAGAAATGTTAGATGATGTGATTCAAGAAGAATTAAATAGGAAATTAAATTCTAAACCTTTAGAAGTAAGTGAAAGCATAGCTGTAGAAGGAGATCAAGAAGAATTTAATATAGAAGATGAAAATGTTAAATTAGGAGCTCTAGCTTTTGATGGTTAACATTTAGATTTAAAACCTTTACCTCCTGAATTAACCTATATATTTCTAAAAGAAAAACGAACATATCCAATCATTATTGCTTAAGAATTAAAAGAGGATCAAATTTCTAAATTAAAAGATGTAGTAAAAATTTATAAAGAAGCAATAGGATGAACTATGACTGATATAAAAGGGTTAAGTGCAACTTTATGCTGTCACCACATATATTTAGAAGACAATGGTAAACCAGTTAGAATTTTTGAGAGGAGATTAAATCTCAACCTTAAAGAAGTAGTCAGGAAGGAAATAGTGAAGTGGTTAGATAATGACATAATTTATCCGATTTCTGATAGCTCATGAGTTAGTCCAGTCCATGTAGTTCTCAAGAAATCAAGATTAACAATTATTAGGAATGAAAGTCAGGACTTGATACCTACTAGAATTCAATCAAGCTAGAGAGTGTGTATAGACTATAGAAAACTAAATGCTATGACTAGGAAAGATCATTTTCCCTTACCTTTTATAGACCAAATGCTAGAGAAGTTAGTAGGGCAAGAATATTTTTATTTCCTAGACGGGTATTCAGGATATAACCAAGTTCTAGTAGCATTAGAGGATCAAGAGAAAATAACTTTCACATGTCCTAATGGAACTTATGCTTTTAAGAGAATGCCATTCGGATTATGCAATGCGCTAGCTACCTTTCAAAGGTGTATGCAGGGCATATTTACTAGAATGACTGAAGATTTTTTAGAAATATTTATGGATGATTTTACTCTATATGGAACTTCATATGAAGTGTGTTTAAACAATTTAGACCAAGTATTAAAATGTTGTGTGGAAAAAAATCTAGTTCTAAATTGGGAAAAATGTCACTTCATGGTTAAACAAGGAATAGTCTTGGGACATGTTGTTTCAATGAAAGGGTTAGAAGTAGATAAAGCTAAAATAGAAGTAATTTCTAATATACCAGAACTTAAATCAGTAAAAGATATTAGATCATTTCTAGGACATGCTGGATTTTATAGAAGATTTATTAGAGATTTTAGCAAAATAGCTAGACCTTTAACTAATCTATTAAAAGATGTCCTATTCAACTTTGATAAAAATTGCAAAGAAGCATTTTTCAAACTTAAAACTAGCTTAATTTCAACTCCTATAATACAAGAACTTGATTGGAGTCATCCATTTGAATTAATTTGCGATGCATTTGATTTTGCTGTAGGAGCAGTGTTGGGATAGAATATAGAAAAATCTCCTAGAGTGATTCATTATGCAAGCAAAACATTAAATGATGCTCAAGTTAATTATACAACTACTGAAAAAGAACTGTTAGCTATTGTGTTTGCCTTAGAAAAGTTTAGATCATATCTGATTGGAGCTAAAGTGATTGTATACACAGATCATTCAGCTTTAAAACACCTAATAGCAAAGAAAGAGACTAAACCTAGATTGATCCGTTGGATATTATTATCACAAGAATTTGATCTAGAAATTAAAGATAAAAAAGGTTGTGAGAATGTAGTAGTAGATCATTTATCAAGATTACAAATAGAAAAATCAAACATTGAAATTAAGGATAATTTTCCTGATGAACAATTAATGACCATAAACACAATGCCTTGGTATGTAGACATAATTAATTACTTAGTTACTAGTTTAACACCTAAGGATTGGAATAGACAGGATAAGAAATTGTTCTTTTCAAGAGTAAAATATTACTATTGGGAAGACCCATACTTATTTAAGAAATGTCTTGACCTGGTTTTAAGGAGGTGTGTTCTAGAAACTGAATATCAAAGCATATTGTCTTTCTACCATGACCAAGCATGTGGAGGGCATTTTGGTTTAGGGAAAACTGTTGCCAAAATTCTGTAATGTGGATTTTATTGGCCAACACTATTCAAAGATGTTCATAAATACTACTTGAGTTGTTTAAGGTGTCAACAAATAGGAAGAATATCAAAGAGGAATATGATGCCTCTAAACCCTATTGTTGATGTTGAAATCTTTGATGTGTGGGGAATAGATTTTATAGGTCCATTTCCTATGTCTAATCAATTTAATTATATATTGTTGGGGGTGGATTATGTATCTAAATGGATAGAAGCTATTCCTACAAAAACTAATGACAACAAAGTGGTAATACATTTTATAAGAACTAATATAATTGCTAGATTTGGAATACCCAAAGCTATTATTAGTGATAGAGGAACTCATTTTTGTAATAGAAGTTTTGAAGCCTTAATGAAGAAATATGGAGTAAACTACAAAATTTCAATATCATATCATCTGTAAATAAGTGGACAGGTAGAAAGTGCAAACAAACAAATTAAGTTAATCTTAGAAAAAGTAGTAAATCTTACTAGAAAAGATTGGGCTAATAGATTAATAGATGCACTTTGGGCTTATAAAACTACTTATAAAACAAGCTTAGGTATGTTATCTTTTAGACTAGTATATGCAAAAAGTTGTCATTTACCAGCTGAAATTGAACATAAAGCTTATTGGGCATTGAAAACTCTGAACACTAATTTAAATCAAGCTGCTGAAAATAGGAAAATGCAATTGATTGAATTAGAAAAATTTAGGAATGAAGCTTATTTGAAAACTATAAAAGAAAAAGAGAAAATGAAGTTCTAGCATGATAAGAAAATTATTCCAAAAACTTTTGAAATAGGACAAGAAGTATATCTTTACATGACTAGACTTCATAACCATTTAGGAAAATTAAGATCTAGATGGGCAGGACCTTACATAATTTGAAATATTTATTTCTATGGAGCTATTGAAATTGAAAATCCTAAAAATCAGAATGTATTTAAAGTAAATGGACAAAGGCTTAGACCTATTTTGAAGTTTCCAAAAAGTTCCTTTGGAATTATAGAAGAAGTAAGAGTAGAGGACTACTTGAGCTTTATTAAGTAAATATACATTAGTATTAAAAAAAAAAAACTTATTTTAAACAAAGTCACGGTTCAATCGAAAGAAATTATCAGTTTTATCGAAACATATAGTAAAAGAAAAAATTTGTTACAGTTCAACCGAAAGGATCCATTGGTTTGATCGAAACATAAAAACATAAATATATATATATATTATATTGAGTAAAAATGTTGGTTTTATAGAAGTATAGTATCGGTTCAATTGGTAAAAAAAGAAAAAAATATTTAATTTTGGTTCAACCGAGGAATATAACGGTTTGACCAAAATTCTAAAAAATGTTGAAAAATTAAGAATCGATCAGACCAAAAATTCTTCATTCTTGACCGAATTAAAAATTATTATTATAAGTATTTTTATTAGTTATAACATGACGGGAGGTCCGTTGAGTTACACTTAACTCAACAAATTTACTCCGTTGAGTCTAGGATAAGTTAACGAACTTACTCTATTGAGTTAACTATAACTCAACGAAGTACTGTAGTTAAGTCCACGGACTCAGGCTATGGAGTTAATTGTAACTCCACGGAGAAATAAGTGAGAGAGCGGTAGTTTGCGTGGGAAAATGACCCGATTACCTGCCAACAAACTTAGGGTTTATTTATACTAAAACTTAGGATTTGGGGGCATTATCTGCAGAATCATTTAAAACTTAGAATAATAGAGATCAGAGCGAGTCTGTTTCATTCCATCACACCATGAAGTCAAGATGATGCTAGAGTTCTGGGAAGAAGTTGACACTATAAGATTTCTTAGAGAGTCGGAGGAATGGTATATAAGACAAAAGATCAAGAACACGACAAGGGAGAAAGAATTAGAAATGGTAGAATCTCATATTTTCTTCTAGAGGAAAGTTTTGGTAGATTTAGATATTAGAATACCTCAGATTGTGAAAACGAGGATAAAAGTAGCAATAGAAGTGGATATAAATAGAGAAAGGAAAATTAGACCAAATAATGAGGTTGCCCTAGAGTTAATCTGGTGCAAGTCATGACTGTGGTTTGTAAGACATATTGCTAGACATGCCTAGTGGGAAATCAGTGAGCAACAAAGAAAAGCAACTGAAGAACCTGTAGTTGAAGAACTGACTGCTGAAAGACTTATCACTAAGGAACAACAGCTAGGACCATCCATTCCATTACCAAGGCCATTAGAAAGAGCAGCATTTTTGGGGCCATCAACGCCAAAGGAATGGAGAGAATTTGTAGAGCTAGTTAAAGTTGCCACGAGCCAAGAAAATTCTAAAGATATGGCTATGGCAAAGACACATTTACTATATGATGCACTCTACAAGAAAAGGGTTGCAAATAAGATGAAGGCCTAATATAAAATTAAAGTGGAACAACATTAAGAAGTAGTTAGATCTATGGCTGCAAGAAAAATTGTAGGATCGTATGGCTACATAAGAGGGGGTGAATTGTGTTTTTCAACATTTTTGATTATAATTGAAACTTTAAAAGTAAAAACAAGTCGAAACACTATTTTCATAAAATCAGTTTTATTCAAGGTTTCAATTACAATATACAATTCAATTCTCCTCAGAAATTGTAGATGCAATTATATATCGATACCATGTTTCATCTATACAATTTCATAACTACAAACAAAGAAAACTAATTTGTGAAATTTAAAATATTTCTCCCTGTTTGAGATCTTTCTTCTTCTTATTCTTTTTCTTTCTTCAGCATTTCTTTAGTGACGAATATCTTGTCTTTCTCTACTTCACTGAATTTGCTCTCTTGATACTTCAAATCTTTAGTGACATAAATCTGACCTTTTCTACTTCATTGAATTTTCTTCCATCTGAGAGCTTTTCCCTGAAGAGGTGTTTTTGATCCCCGAAAAGATTTTTCGTTTGGTGTGCAGGGATGACTGATCAACGAGAATTCTATGCCTCTTATACTGTATATTCATTTCATGCATATCCTCCATGTTTAATAACTACCAATTTTCCACTTCTTTACATCTTCTCTTTTTTCTTCATCGAAATACACACGTTCTGACCCATGTTTACATTTTGAATTTTCTTTAATCATCAATCCTAGATCTCTAAAAAATTTCCTATAAAATAAACTTTCTCGTCCAAAATTTTTCATCAAATATAATAAGAAGTCGTTACTTTAATGTTAACTAAACGAGTAAAACAAGTAGATATATAACTTAACGTTTCTAACTTAACGAGTTCTTCATGTAACAACTCACGTGACAAGTATTATAGCTAACTCACTGAACTAAGTCCATGGTGTTACGCTAACTCAACGAACCAACTTAACCTTTCTTTCAGAAGGTTAAATGCTAACTCACCGAAAACAGTTTAAGTATTGGATAGTTAAGTTTTCTATGTATCCAAAAATCTGATAACTTACCGATTTAGTAAAACAAATATTTTTGTAATAAGAATTTTACCACGTGCAATAATAACAACTTAAGTTTATAACACTAACCTAATGCGTTGCCTTAGTGTTCAATATAGCAACTCAATGCGTTTAGTTATGTTAACTTAACGAGTTAAACATGTGCAACTCACGTGATACAATATAACATTCGTAACCTTTAATTTCACCACCTGTACAACACTAACTTAACGAGTTCGTCTCTTCTTTTACTCATTAACTTAACGAGTTCTCACGTGACCTATTTTAACCTTTAAGCCTTTAACTTAACGAGTTCTCACATGACCTCTATACAAATAACACTCTAACTTAATGAGTTGTCTAAACGTGCATTGTTCATGATACATAAAATATAACTTTAAAACATATCATGCTTTTCAATACAAACACACGTTAACTTAATGTTTAGTTAAATGAGAAATTACTATAATGAAACGACTAGTTATTTAACTTAGTATAATTTCAAATCCAATACAAACAAGTATTTATATCAATAAACATTTTCTGTATTAATTGATGTTCTTAGTTTGCTTTCACAAGCAATAGTAATTGAGCAAATATGATTACTTTCATTCAGCACACATCATCAAAACAAAATACTCAATAATCTCCCTCTTTTTGATAATGACAAAATCATATTAAATCAATTATGAAATATATATATAACTCAACAAAGCACCTTTGTTGGGTTAATTTTTAATTCAACAAACAAGTTTGTTGACTTAAGTACACTTAAGCTTATTTCTATTGTTTGTGTAAAATTCACCTCTCAAAAATAAAATTTTCAGATGTCAATAATTACATAAGTATCTTTTAGATTTTAATAACCATATAATTATCTTTCAGATTACATTATCATCTGTTAGATTACAATAACCACTTAAATATCATCTCCCTTTATAATATATGTAATTAAAATTATAGTCATCTTCTTCTTTTGAATTTATAACATCTCTCCCCCTTTTTGTCATTAATCAAAAAGATGATTACACAGTATATAAATCAAGAGATATATTTATAGCTAAACTTTCTGTAAACATAAATAAGAATTGAACCAATTACAGAAAAATGTATTGTTCAAATAATCAAACAATAAATATAAACATTACATTTTGTATTTAGAAACAAGTAAGCAGACATTTATCTATCTCTCCTAAGTATATCACTTATAGCATTACATGTTTTATCTCGTAGATGCCTAATATCATTTCTAATTTCGTTAAGCACATCATCTAGGGAAGGAGGTAGCTGGGGTTGCTGTTCTGCTCGAACTGAATAACTTGGTTGTATAGGTGATTGTATATGTTCTGTACATTCTAGTTGTTGTTGTTGTTGTTCATGAGGTTGAGGTTGATGCATGGCCTAGAATCTTTGCAAATCTTTTATACTAAAAGCTCTCATACCTTTAGTTTCAAAGGGCCAGTCAGATAAATATAATTTGTTTGCAAGGAGTCTACATATAGCATCACTAAAAGATAACTTTGAACTCATATGCTGTAGTTGAGAAATGAAAACATCAAACCAATTGATTTGAATTCTGTTCAGGAGGCCATAAGTTGCATATAAACAACTTCTATTGACTTCCAGATTGTGTTCGACTCTTTGAAATAAATTGGCATGTAGGATATTTGGAATAAGCCTTGCCTCTACATTCAGATTTTCCATTAACCTCATTTCATTATATACATCTGGAATCTTTGATAGCGAGTGAATGTCCCATTCTAGCTGTTTGATCATGTCAAATCTATTTGTAACAACACCTTCATTTTTTAATCCCAAAATTTCAAAAATTAATTCAGGAGACAATGTGAACTCCTGTGATGTATTTAAGTTTTCAATATATTGTCATTCTTGACCAAATTACTGTAAAAGGCTGCAATAAGCTCTTTATATTGTTTCCATTTTGTTTCAACTAGCAAGAATTGAATTAGGCCTTGAAACTCAAATAGATCTCTTATTTCCATCAAATTTCTGAACTTTATTGGACAAGCATGTAGAATCTGACATGTAATCAGATTTTTGTATTTCTATAATGCTTAATCAGATTTAAAATGAATTGAATTACCTTGAATGTGTAATACATTATACAAAGAAGGTGATACTTGAAGCCTTGACTCAGAATTTAATTCATCTTCAGGAACCTCTTCTTGAAAATGAATGTCATGTTGTTACTCTGAGAAATTATTTTCTTGAAGCTACGTATGTAAGCTTGATTCTCTAGGTTCAATAGTGTAAGGAACATCTTCAATATGCTCTACATTCATTAGTTCAGTCTCTATAGAATGTTCAGAGTTCAATTTTTCCACAAATTCTATAGCTAGTGTATCTGTCTATAATTGTTTATTTTGTTCAACAGATATCTCCATTGATACATGCTGTGAATTCTCAAATTCTACTTCTATAGATTCTGAAGAAGGTTGATTGACGTTAAGCTCTTCTAGAGTCTTAACTTTTTCAATATCTGCTACTTTAGACAATTCAGCCTGTGAACTAATTACTACCTCAACATTTTCAATTATATCTACAATAACTTGTTCTATGTCAGTTGCTTGATGCTCTAATTATTTAATTTCTACATCATCAGGGCTTGAACCAATAGAAAAACTTGAACTAATATTTGACTTGGATTTCTTTTCATGTTTTCTAGCAAGAGAAAATAAAGTATCATCTTCTTCATCAGTTTTAGTATGCTCGGAACTGATGAGTTTATCAGATGCACTATAATGAATAATGTCTAGACGTACGTTTTCCTTTGGAAATAAATGCTTATTTGATTTTTCTTTTCCAACAAACTTTATTTCCTTAGACATAATTTTCCTGATTTTTTTTCTTCTATAACAAGTTAGTCTCTCTTCTTCAAGTATTATTGTTTTCTTTTGAAATTGTTCCATAAAAGTTTTTTGGTTCAATTCTTCTAAGGCACTTTCTATTGCTACTGCCTTTCGAAGACCTTCAACTTTTCTTTTATCTATAGCAATATTTGTTTGTTTTTCTTTTGAATACAAAGGAGTAGGAATAGCATATTCATGTTCTTCCTCAAATGGTTGTAGTTGTGTACCACTGATAGGGGTTTGAGGAATTCTATTTGATGAACCTACGCCTTTTACCATATATTGTGCATACTATTCCAAAAATGCAATTTTGGCACACTTCATTCTGTATTCCCTATCAAACTTGTTTCGAATACCCATGTATTTAATACTTTCATCAATGTTATGAAGTTTGAGTCTAACTTCATTCAGTATTCCTTCAGGAAAGAAGTATTCACTATAAATTTTTGCTAACCTTTTGTCCACTTGAAGTAATTTTTTAAACCAAGCTCGTGGAACTTCATCATTGTCTATTTCTTTTCCTTTTCCATCTCCTTTGCCTTTGCCTTTTCCTCTACCACGACCTTTGTAGAACGTGGAGACCATCGTCGCAGGATGTAACAACAACAAGCGGGAAAGATTTTCAGACAAAGTTTACGAATAACCTAAGTGCCCGTGTAATAAGTGTTTAAATAGGGTTTTAGGCGATTAACTCAATGTGTATAGTAGTCGGGTTTGGATTTTAAATGAATATTGACTATAGTTTATTCAATCAAGGTACCCGAAATGTTTAAGCATAACTCATTGAGTTAACTAACCTAATGAGTAAAACGTTGTCTAGATGTAGTTTTACATGTTAACTTATGTAACATAATGTTTAGTCAGTATACTTTACCAAAAACAAGTTTCAGATGCTTTCTACTGAAACCTTCCGAAGACAACACACAAGCTAAAATTAACATATATAACATCATCTTGAGAACATTGTAAACTATTCTAATATTCTTTTTTTTTAATCTAAAATAGTTTGTTTGTCTTTTAAATTATTTCATCAAGATCTTAAGAGGACTAAAATCAGATTAACCAAGATTTATATTCTGAATTATATTAATCTATTTTGGACATTGTAAATCCTCCCCCTACAAATATACTTCAAATATATGCAATAGCATACAAAATATATTTGTATAAAATAGATGTTAATTATAACTATACTTTAAATTTCCTTTTCAAAAGATTTTTGTCATCTTGAATTCATCAAAAATGATTTCAAGAATCAACTTCATTCGTATATGAATCAAAACATAACTTTAAACTTAATATGATTAACTCAAGGAGAATAAAAGAATGTATCTCAAATAAACATTTTCAAAAGTATTAATGTTGATTCAATAAATCAGTAGTCATATTGGAAGAAACTATATTCGATTCAAAGATATCTGTAGTTAATGAAACAACTTTTATCTTTTCAAAACAGTAAATATTGATAATTTTCTTTAAAAGTTAGTTTGAAAAGCTTGAATCATACAAGAGCTTTCTAATGTACCTATGTAATGAGCTTTCAGTCAACAATCCTAGGTTTAATCAAGACCTTAGGTTGCGAGATTTAAGGAGTCCTTTTTCAGAACAACAATCCTTACATACTTATCTACTTAAGTACAAAAGGCTCATGATCAAACTGATCAATAAACTCTCAAAGATTTTCACTTTGTAAGCAATTTTCATTTTAAGCGCAGTATATATGTATTCCATTAATACAGATGCAATAAAACATAAATCTCATACAATTTTTACGTCTATGATTTTACTGAAAATATGAATCAGTTTCAATAAGCTCATACTTTTGATTAGTAGTTTAAGATGATTTACATATAAATTATTCTACAAGTTTAATCAATCAAGTCAAACTCATTCTTGATCATATGCACATTCATTGATCCAACAAAAATCACTTAATCAAAATTTCAAGATTTCAGAGGAATTTAATGTTTTTCATTGACACTTCCACTTAAAATTTTGAAAACCATTAAAATTGATAAAATACGTAAAATCAATAAGATACTACTATAATTTTACAATAAATACATAGTATCTTATGCAGCAGTTTAGATATTAGTTAGATATTTATAATAAGTATATAATATCTATGAGGTAAACAACATCATCAACAAAATTTATCTTTTTGTGTAGTTTAAGCATTTTACACATCACATAGCCTACAAATACCTAAATTTAATCTTATGTTGCATAAAGTAGTTTCATCTAGAGGTTTTGTAAAAATATCAGCTAATTGATTTTTACTAGACACAAATCCTAATTTAATTTTTCCTTCAATTACGTTATCTCTTAAAAAATGATGTCTAACCTCTATATACTTTGCTCTAGAATGCAATACAGGATTTTTGGAAAGATTTATTGTAGAACTACTATCACAATAAATCTCAGTTGTATCATAAGATAATCAAAAGTCCTCTAAAGTTTGCCTTATCCACAGAATCTGAGTACAACACAATGCAGCAGCAACATATTTAGTTTCAATGGGTGAAAGTGCTACATAGTTTTGCTTTTTACTAAACCATGACACCAAATTATTTCCCAATAATTGACATGTACCATTGGTACTGTTAGGTTTTTAATTTTGATAATATATGCTTTATTAATGTATTTAAATAAGTCTACATAATATTCTCTAAGTATAATAGTTAACAGATTATCGAAAAGTTTCATTTTTATGTCGGATAAATTAAAGATTTCTAAAGAGTTAGATTTGCAATAGTTAAACTTTCGGATAGTTAACATTTCATTTTTGTCGAATACTTTATGTTAAAAACTTGTATAGTTAAGTTATCTGCACGTATGTTTTTAATGTTTTAAGTTGTCATGTGTTTTCCATGTGCGTTCGGTAATGAAAAATCGAATAGTTAGATAACTGTTCGAGTTTTATAAAAGGACTAACGAACAAATAAGTTTCTTTGTTTAGTCACGTGTTTTGCAGGTGCAAAAACTCAAAGAGTTAAAGGATAACTATTCGACTAAATCGAAGACTTAGAAGATATTCTACAAGACTCTAGGAAGATAAAGTTTCGATGTATCTACGAGTGGAGATCATGGAAACTCAAAATGTTAGTGAAGTAAGTGGAAATTTAAATAGAAAGTAATTTGGATTAAAGAGGAAATTAGTACGTGGATTATGGATTATGGATTGTGGATCAAGTGGATGAATATGCTGAATGTGAAAGACAATAGAGTTCGACTACTAATAGAGAGTACAAGCTACATTACAACAAAGGATCCCAATCTCAAAAAAAAAACCAAGTCTAAATATTCAATTTGGATCCCTAATTGAAAAGTTAAGTTTGAATATTCATATTCTGAAAAGTTCTCCAACATCAGAAGAAATTTGAAATTCCAAGCAATTTTAGAAAAGGAGTTGCAAACGCAAGAAGTCTAGAAATTCGACAACTGGAGAAGAAGAGATACAGAAGTTGAGCAAAGAGAAAGAAAAGAGTTGTGTGCATAAAGATCAGGTTTTATACAATTCAAAATTAGTTTTGAAAAAGAGCTTTGTTTTCCTATTTGAATTGTATATCAAAAATTACTGTATCAAAACCATCAAGAAGGGAATTGAGCTGAAAAGATATTGTAAATTCTATCTTGAAATAAAAGAGTAGAATTTCATTTACAAGTGTTTTGTGCTCTTATTTTATCCGCTAGTTTAATTACTAAAGACACAATTCACCCCTCCTCTTGTGATACAAACGATCCTACAACTAGTATTAGAGCAATTAAACTGTTTAAAGCATCTCAAAAGCCTTCATTTCTCTATTTAGGAATTGGTTTTTCCTGTCATTTACTTTAGATCATCTATTTAAAATGGATAATTCTGAAATCTTAGTTATGGCTGAAGGACAGACCACTAATCGTCCTCCTATGTTCGAAGGTAGCAATTATGGCTACTAGAAATATAGGATAAAAGTATTCTTTCAATCAATCGATTTCAAATTATGGCATATAATTAGCAATTCTATAGTGTTAGTTATGACTCCATATGATACTTGGACTTTTGATGAAAAGGAGCGAATGACACTGAATGCTAAAGGTTTAAACATTTTGTTTTGTGCTTTATCACATGATCAATTTAATAAAGTTTCTGCATATCAAAATGCATATGAGATATGACATGCATTAGAAGTTGCCAACGAAGGAATCTAAGATCAATATGTTAGTATATAAATATGAGCTTTTTAAAATGCACGAAAATGAATGTATCTTTGACATGTTTTCCCGTTTTCTTGAGATTGTAAATTCATTAAAATCTTTAGGTAAGAAATTTGAGGAAAAAGACTTGGTAAGAAAAATCCTTAGATCTTTAACTAAAATTTGGGCTCAAAAGACAACATCTATTGAAGAGTCCAAAGACTTAAATACATATACTCTCGATGATCTCATAGGAAATCAAACAGCCTATGAAGTACAAAATTTAGATCTAAAAGGGAAAAATCTTAGAAGGGATCTGGCTTTTGAGGCTGATAAAGTCTTAGAAGTCACTAGTGATTCTAACGATGATTTATTGTTGTTGACCAGAAAATTTAGAAATCTGTTGAAGAAACGCAGGAACTTCAAGTCAGCAAAGACATTTGGAGATATGGAGAAGAAGTCATTCACGAAAGACAAAAGTATATGCTACAAGTGAAACAGGCCGAGTCACTTTCAAACTGATTGTCCTCTCAACAAAGATAAGAAGAATTTGAGGAGGAATTTCAGGAATAAAAAATTCAGAAAGAGAAGGGCGCTTAAAGTGACATGGGATGACTCTTCAGCTTCACAAAGTGAAGAAACAAAGGATTCAACATCAAACAATGAATCCTCATCAACATCAGATTCAGAAGAAAATCTGGCAAATGTATGCTTTATGGCAAAATCCAGTGAGGTACACAAACCAAAATGGATAATGGACAGTGGAGCATCCAGCCACATGACTAGAGATATACGATTACTTACAGAAATAACAAAGACCAAGAATGGACAAGTTACCTTTGGAAATAAAAGCAAAACAAATATCCTTGGGTCTGGAAAGGTTCAAATAATTGAGAAATGTTTTATAAATGATGTCTTATTAGTTGAAAACTTAGGTTTTAATTTATTGAGTGTTCCTATTTTAATGAAGATTTATAGAGTAATTTTTGAAAAAGATTCCTGTAAAATTATGGACATGACAAACGAAATTTTATTCACTACATACAAGAAAGGATCTGTTTGTATTCTAAATTTGCCTTCTGATATTATTAAAGACAATGCTTGCTTAATTGCAAAATCGGATGAAGTCATTTTATGGCATAGAAGGCTAGGACACTCAAACTTAAAATTATTACAAAAGCTGTCTAAAAAGAATCTAGTTAGAGGTTTACCTAGTATTAAGTACTCGAAAGAGTTTATGTGTGATGCGTGCCAACTAGGTAAATTACATAAAACATCCTTTAAAAGCTTAAATGAAATAACAAGCAAAAGAGTATTAGAACTAGTGCATATGGATTTATTTGGACCTACTAGAACAACCAGTCTAGGAGGTAAACATTATGCTTTTGTACTAGTTGATGACTATTCTAGATTTACTTGGGTCTATTTTCTAGCTAATAAAACTAAAGTTTTTGAAATATTTAAGATATTCTGTAATAAAGTTCAGAATGAGCAAAATGTTAAAATTCAAAAACTTAGGAGTGATCATGGTACAAAATTTGATAATGATCAAATGGACACCTTTTGTGAAGAATTAGGCATAGATCATAGGTACTCATTTCCAAGAGCTCCTTCACAAAATGGGATAGTAGAACGTAAAAACAGATCACTTTAGGAAATGTCCAGAACTATGTTAAATGAGAATAAGTTACCCCTTTTTCTTTGGGTAGAAGCAGTTCATACAACATGCTATGTTATAAATAGAGTACATCTAAGACCAATTTTAGATAAAACTCCTTATGAGATATGGTATAATAGGGTTCCCAAAATAAGTTATTTAAAACCCTTTGGTTGTAAGTGTTTTATTTTAAACACTAAGGAACGAAGAGACAAATTTAAAGCCAAATCAGATGAAGGGATTTTTGTTGGTTATTCCATTAGAAGTAAAGCATATAGAGTTTATAATAAATCAACAAAAACCATTGAGGAAACCCTACATGTGAAATTTCATGAAAATTCTCTTTTGGATTTAAGACATGCTGAAAACTTTGATTCAGAAATTCTCCCAGAAATAGTACCAAATGATGTTGACAGAGAAATTGATAGATTATCTGACGGAATAAGAAATCTAAGTTTGAATGATGAAAATTTAGAAGAAAATAATGTCATACCTATAGAAAATATGGAACAACATAGAAATTGGCGTTATACTTCATCTCATCCTATTGATCAGATAATAGGGGATCCTAATCAAGGAGTTAGGACTAGGTCATCAGTAGTCAACATTTGTGGTGCTTATTCATTTGTTTCTTTACTAGAACCTAAGATAATTGAAGATGCCTTAGAAGATGAATTTTGGTATTTAGCTATGCAAGATGAGCTAAATCAATTTATAAGAAATGAGGTATGGGATCTAGTTCCACCACCTGAAAATCAATCCATAATAGGAATAAGGTGTGTATTTAGAAACAAAGTAGATCAAGATGGACATATAGTTAAAAATAAAACTAGATTAGTTGCTCAAGGTTACAAGCAAGAGGAAGGAATTGACTATGATTAAACATTTGCTCCTGCTGCTAGACTAGAATCAATACGAATTTTTTTAGCTTATGCTTGTTATATGGATTTCAAATTATATCAAATGGATATTAAGACTGCTTTTTTAAATGGATATATAAAAGAAGAAGTGTATGTAAAACAACCTCTAGGTTTTGAAGATTCAAAACATCCTAAGTATGTTTACAAGCTTAAGAAGGCACTATATAGCCTTAAACAAGCTCCTAGGTCTTGGTATGAAAGATTATCTAAATTTCTTATGGAAAAAGGGTATTCTATGGGAAAGGCAGATCACAGTCTTTTTATCAAGAAGATTGAAAAAGATATATTAGTAGTTCAAATCTATGTAGATGACATCATATTTGGAGCAACAAATGATAAATTAGCTGAGTCCTTTTCGAAAGACATGACAAATTAATTTGAAATGAGTATGATGGGTGAACTATCATTTTTCCTAGGCTTACAAATTAAGCAATTAAATCAGGGTACTTTTATTTCACAAGAAAATTATACTTAAGATTTATTAAAGAGGTTTGGTTCAGACAACACTAAAACAAAGAATACACTAATGAGTACTATCACCAAGTTAGATAATGATGACTCTAGAAAAACTGTAGATGTAAAACAATATAGAAGTATGATTGGTTCATTACTCTATTTAACAACTAGCCGACCAAATATTATGTTTAGTGTGTGTACTTGTGCTAGATATCAATCAAATCCTAGGGAATCACACCTACTTGCTATTAAACGAATTTTTAAATATCTATTAGGAACCATCAATTTCAAACTATTTTACTTTAAATATAGTTCTTTAAACTTAGTAGGCTATAGTGATGCTGATTTCACAGGATGTAAGTCTGAAAGAAAAAGCACCAGTGGCACTTATCAATTGTTAGGTAATTCTTTAGTGTCATGGTTTAGCAAAAAGCAAAATTGTGTAGCATTATCTACAACTGAAGCTAAATATATAGTTGTTGCACTTTGCTGTGCTCAAATCCTATGGATCAAACAAACTTTAATAGATTTTAATTTAGACTATGAACCAACTAAGATGTTCTATGATAGTAATTCTGCAATTAGTTTATCTAAAAATCCTGTCTTACATTCACAAGCAAAACATATAGAAGTTCGACATCATTTTCTAGGGTATAATGTTATAAAAGGAAAAATAGTATTAAATTTTGTTCCTACCACAAAACAATTAGTAGATCTATTTACAAAACCCTTAGATGAAAATACATTCTCAAAATTACAATTAGAACTTGGTATCTGTAGGTTATCTGATATTTAAGTGGTCATGTTCATTGTATTTTGGTTTGTTATAAGGTAGTTTTAGAATTTAATGTCTTTATTATTAAAAAAAAAACAAAACAACAAAACAAAACAACAAATCTATTTTCGAATTACAGTTTTCTAGTAGTTAAGAATTTATGAAATTCTGATTTTTATTGAAGTCAATTTATTTAAGAAAAATTCAGAAAAGATTACTTAAGGAAAAGTTAAATTGATTCAATGTGAGTGCCAACTATATTTTTGTTACTTATGTATATGCTATTACACAGATTTTAATAGGAAAATACATAGAAAGTATATACTTTTTATTAAAGAAAAGTTATTAACATTTTGTTAGAAAAATTAAGTATTGTGGTTGCCTCTAATTTAATTTACTATCTTGTTTTATTTTTGTTTATTTTTTGTCAGTAATTACTTGAGTAATTAAGTCCGTTGGAGGATCTTAAACCTTAGTCACTTAAACCATCTGGTTTGGGATGTACTAATTGAAAATTCATTTTCCAAGTAATTCAGATTATATTTAAAATAATAAAAAATTACCTGTTCTCACTTGTCATTGAGTAACTGGTTATCTTTCCCCTAAGCAAGGGATTATGATCACGTAAAAAGATGATATTGTGGGAGGTAATACATAAAATATATATATATAAATATGAAAAAAGAAGAAGGGGTAATGTACTCAAGCTTAATTTATCTTTCAAGGTGTTATAATAATCCTGACATAATTTGTGCATATAATCCTTGTTATTTTTGTTATTATCTACTCTTTACACATAATTTACAATATTTATTTGTCTTAAGTTGTGTACTCATTATTGAAATCTTTTAAGTTTCTATAGGTATATCTCTATGAATTATCTTTTGTAAACTGAATAAGATAAAAGCTAGAAAGTCTAAATTGTTAACTCTACTACTTATTTCTGTATTTCATTCAAATTAAAAAAAAAAGAAAAAAGGAGAGACTCAAATCTATTTAAGGCTTAGCATCCTCTTTAAGTAAGCTATTTGACCTTTTTAAGCCAAATCTACTTAGGGCTTGGCAACCCAGATTAAGTACGTCATAGATTCTTTACACTACATTTATATAGAGGGAGCAATTTCTCATATAATAATTCATCACTTTTGAATTATTATATGTTTTCATGAAAGAATCTGCATAATTTCAAGAAATACACCTTAATTAAGTACATTTCTAAACTATCGGTGACTTGCAGGTATTTTAATTATTAAGTATCCAAATTTTCTATTGTTTCGGCAAGTTATATTACAAGTATCGGACAGTTGTGTTTTAAAACGTTCAATAGACTATTTTATTATTTCCTGAAGTACATGTGTCGAAACCATAATGCATGACTTAAGTGGATTTTCGGTAAGTTATCTGTAACTCTCCGAAATGCATCTGGGCATCGAAAAGTTAGATTTGTAACTGTTTGAAACATCTCTTTATTATAAAACTACTTAAGTATACGTGTCGTGATCTGGACGGTTGACTTAAGTTATCTTTCGGAAGGTTATCTGTAACTCTCCGAAATGCACCTGAGCATCAGATAGTTAGGTTTATAAGTCTTCGAAACTTTCTGAACACCTTAAGTTCAAATTATGCACGTGTTGGATTTCATTGCTTTATAATGTCTCAATTGAAACTCGAACAATTATGTTTAACTCTTCGACTTTTCACACCTATTCCTTCGAGAAACTCGAACAATTATCATAAGTCTTCGAGTTTTCTCACTTTTTCACTTAGCTTGAAGTTATTTTCTTTATATGAACAATTACGCTAAGTATTTTGCAATTGTTGGTTGTAAAACTTATATAGTTATTGCAAGCACTCGAGTTATTTATCGGTAACGGATCTTCTATTTATGATTTCAATGATTGAATCCGTTTATCCATTTATAAACTTGAAGAGTTATGAATGTTTTCCTAACAACCTTTCGTGTTTCTACCTTGGTAAAACCCTAGCTTCACAATCTTTCCTTCCATTAAGTTCTATAGTGCAAAGCGAAGATTAATCAACAATGTCAGGACGTGGAAGAGGACATGGTAGAATGACCAAAGTGTAGAAAAGAGAGCTAGAATTTAAGAAAATGTAGAATGAAATCAACGACATTTACTCCAAGTACACTTTTTCAAATGAAGTATTACACTAAATCAGAAAAGCTGTTGAAGATGAGAAATTTTTGTTGGAAATTTATTCGAAATTATGCTAAAACACAGTTTAGACTAAAACAGACTGAACTTTCTACATTGCATTTATGGAAAAGAAATTTACAACCTAACCTTGCGGTTGTAAGTTCTGGACATGTACTAGAGACATCGATACAGTCTATCACTTATTATGGAAAGAAGTGGGGACCAATGATCGAAAATGCAAACAGGGAATTACAATCCTTGTATTCCCAACATTATTTTCCCCCAGCTGTTTTAGATGATATTAAACAGTATATCGATGAACAGAAAATTGCCATTAGCAAAATAGGCTTTCGAAGTGAAGGACAAAGAGTTTATCAACTCAAAATGGCAGAGGTGGAGAGCTTAAAACTCTATATTCCATTATTACCACCTAGGCATCATGGTGAAGGACCATCAAGACAACAGGTGCCTTTAACAGGAGAAATTAAGACAATTTTAGAACCTCTTGAACATGAAACACTGCAGACATATAGTCGGACAAAGAAAAAGACAATTGAATATTTTGGACTAATTGCAAGTGTACAAGGAATATTGCAGCAAAAAGAAGAATTAGTGAAAAATGGAAAACTATGCTCCATTGCAGAAGCTGGACAGACATTTTTGTCAGGAATCCCGACAGATGTGACAAATATTGGCTTACAAGCATATACTCTAAGGTATTGTGTCACATTAGTGCATAATGTATCTTTTAATACAATGGACAATTTTTCACACAATGCTGCAAGCCCACATTCTTTTCCTATGGAAAGTGAGAATGTAGGAAATTTTGATGATATATATATAGATGATATCAAATTTGATGATATTATTGATGACATAGACACTGAGTCTATGAATTTTGTAGATATTTCATCTGAAGAGGAATGTACAGATATTCTTCCTCTTACTGTATCTCGAACAGAGACTTTTGAATTTTGGTATAGTTGCTTATACTACATTTTATATGTATGGTTATGTCTGTTACAATATATCGTATACTTGTTGATAAATGTATATAATCAACAACATACACAGTTACAAATAGAATATGATACTACCCATGTCTCACATATACAAATTTCAGAAATATAGGATGATTCTATTCCACAAACAGATATAGAACATTCTTTCATATAGAGACAGTTGTATAGATCACATATAGATATATAGGTTGCTGATATACAGATTGTTATAGAGACTGTTGCTACTTAGATGTTTCTGAAAGAACAAACAGAAGAAATTTAGCAGATTATTGATACGACAATAATAGATATTTCAGACATTTATACTAGTTTTGATTGAAATTCCACCAATTCTGAAAGATCTGACAATATAGATGTTACTGATAATATTGAAACAAGTCCTACATCAGAACATCATGATAGGAAAATACCTAATCTTGAACAGAGTTTAAATGCAAATACACTATTATGGTTCAGAAATAATTCCTGTTATGACAAATTTCACACATATAAAACTTTTACAGTTTTATATTCAAGACTAGTTAAGTTTGAAGGGATGACACACATACATGAACTATTTGAATTTCAAGGCTTGTTGACTCTACTTCCACAATAGCCAGGCCATCTTGCTATACCTGAACTTCTCAATTGTTTTTACTCAAACTTAATAGTGGAAGAAGGTATTCCTGTTTCTAATATACAAGAAAATGACATATATTTAACTCCAGATTTACTTCATCAGGTACTTGGTCTGAAAAATGGAGTTAAATTATCAGAAATAAAATAGGTTTATCGATTGGGATGAGACATTACAAGTTTAGCCAAAGATCCAACTGCCAACAAACCATTGACATTACTAAATAACTTAAATGACCAAGCACGTTTTATTGCAAAAATATTGCATGCTACATTGTTTCAAAGGTTTGGTCATGGGGCAAAAGTTGGCAGATGTTGTCTTTATGCTACATACGCATTAATAAACCATATACAGGTGAACTGGTATGATATTTTTGTTTCTCATATCTTACATTTGTAGAGTAAATTATTTTTTGGTGATACAATTTTGAGAATTGTGGCAAGTCAAACAGATATTACACCTTGGCCACAGAAAAGATTAAAGTCAAGATCTTTCTCTGCAAAGGAACTACAAAAATATTAGGCAGCAAATACACCTATCCTCAGACAACAACAACAATAGGTTCAGCAAACACAGCAACAATCCACAGAATTTACAGAAACATAGCAACATATAGATATACAACAAGATATACATACAGATATACAACAAGGTATACATAGAGAAATACATACAGGTATAGATATAGACATACATACTAAATTTTTACAACAACCATCACAAGTTTCTCAAAATGATTTAGATCAGGCATTACTTGATCAGATAAATAGAGTTAGTACAGATATTGCAAAGAAAATTTCAGATACTTTGATTGATATTTTTCGAAGATAAAGAGGCTTGTGATTATACAAATTATGTATTACATGATTTACTTTTTGTAATTTGTAACCAAAACTATTATGTAAACTGTTTTACTGATTTTAATGTTACGTGATTATTTTTCACAGTTTATGATATTAAACAGTTTTTGCTTAATCCATAAATCCTATTTATGGTTGACACTATCATTTTGATTAATATATACTTAGTAAGATATCCTTCCTTACTTTTATAAAACTTAATTTCCTAAAGGGGGAGAAAATAGTTTGTTTACTTTTTTATAATGCCAAAAAGAGGGAGATATAAATTATGTGACTTATTAGGTTTTGACATCATCAAAAAGGGGGAGATTGTTAGGTTTTTAATTTTGATGATATATGCTTTATTAACGTATTTAAATAAGTTTACATAATATTCTCTAAGTATATTTCTCTAAGTATAATAGTTAATAGATTATCGAAAAGTTTCATTTTTATGTCGGATAAATTAAAGATTTCCGAAGAGTTAGATTTGCAATAGTTAACGTTTTGTTTTTGTCGAATACTTTACGTTAAAAACTCATATAGTTAAGTTATCTACACATGTGTTTTTAATGTTTTAAGTTGTCACGTGTTTTCCATGTGCGTTCGGTAATGAAAAATCGAATAGTTAGATAACTGTTAGAGTTTTTATACGCATGGATAGATAACTGTTCGAGTTTTATAAAAGAACTAATGAACAGATAAGTTTCTTTGTTTAGTCACGTGTTTTGCAGGTGCAAAAACTCGAAGAGTTAAAGGATAAGTGTTTGAGTTTTTACAGGAGTTAAAGGATAATTGTTCGACTAAATCGAAGACTTAGAAGATATTCTACAAGACTCTAGGAAGATAAAGTTTTGATGTATCTACGAGTGGAGATCGTGGAAACTCAAAATGTTAGTGAAGTGGAAATTTAAATAGAAAGTAATTTGGATTAAAGAGAAAATTAGTACATGGATTATGGATTATGGATTGTAGATAAAGTGGATGAACATGTTGAACGTGAAAGACAACAGAGTTCGACTACTAATAGAGAGTACAAACTACATTACAACAGAGGATCCCAATCTCAAAAAAAAACCAAGTCTGAATATTCAATTTGGATCTCTAACTGAAAGTTAAGTTTGAATATTCATATTCTGAAAAGTTCTCCAACATCAGAAGAAGTTCGAAATTCCAAGCAATTTTAGAAAAGGAGCTGCAAACGCAAGAAGTTTGGAAATTTGACAATTGGAGAAGAAGAGATACAAAAGTTGAGCAAAGAGAAAGAAAAGAGTTGTGTGCATAAAGATCAGGTTTTATACAATTCAAAATTAATTTTGAAAAAGAGCTTTGTTTTCCTATTTGAATTGTATATCAAAAATTACTGTATCAAAACCGTCAAGAAGGGAATTGAGCTGAAAAGATATTGTAAATTCTGTCTTGAAATAAAAGAGTAGAATTTCATTTATGAGTGTTTTGTGCTCTTGTTTTATCCGCTAGTTTAATTACTAAAGACACAATTCACCCCCCCTCTTGTGATACAGACGATCCTACAGGTACTTTTTCTATCAGACTTAGATCCTACGTAATCAACATTAGTATATCCTATAAGATCTATTGAACTATCCTTGGAATAATACAGTCTATAATTTTTAGTTCCTTGTATATATCTAAATATTCTTTTAACAACAATTGAATGTGATTCTTTAGGATTGAAATCTAGCACAAGCACACACAGCAAACATAATATCAGGTCTACTAGTTATCAAATAAAGTAAAGAACCAATCATACTTCTATATTTTCTTTGATCGATTGATTTTCCTATGTCATCAATATCTAACTTTAAAGTACTCATAGGAGTTCCTCAAATCCTTGTATCACTAAAATTAAATTTCTTAAGCATTTCATCTGCATATTTTTCCTAATTTAAAAATATATCTTTATCCATTTGCTTAATTTGAAGATCTAAAAAATATGAAAGTTCTCCTATCATACTCATTTCAAACTGACTAGTCATCTCTTCAGAAAATATTTTTATCAGTTTATAAGAAGTTGCTCCAAAGATTATATCATTTACATATATTTGAACAACAATCTGATCTTTATCATCTCTCTTGATAAATAGAGTACGGTCTACTTTTCCCATGATATATCATTGTTCTATTAGAAAAGTAAATAACCATTCATACCACGATCTTGGTGCTTGCTTCAAACCATATAAGACTTTCTTCAATTTATACACATAGTCAGGATTTTTAATATCTTCAAATCTAGGTGGTTGTTTTACATAAACTTCTTCATTAATTAAACCATTTAGAAATGCACTCTTTACATCCATTTGATATAGTTTAAAATCCATATAATAAGCATAGGCCAATAATATTCTAATACATTCTAACCTAGCCACAAGAGCAAATGTTTCATCATAATCTAGTCCTTCTTCCTATGTATACCCTTGTGCAACTAATCTAGCTTTATTTCTTATAACTTGACTAGTCTCATTAGTTTTGTTTCTAAAGATCTACTTTGTACCTATTATGGATTGATGTTCTGGTGGAGAAACTAATTCCCAAACATCATTCCTAATGAATTGATTTAGTTCTTCTTGCATTGCCACTATCCAATTTTCATTAGATAATGCCTCTTCTATATTCTTTAGTTCCACCATAGAAACAAAAATACACATACTATTTATATTTACTAAAGCTCTAGTTTTAACTCTCTCATTAATATTACTAATGACTTGAGTGATGGGATATGATGAAGAATAATGCCAATTTCTCTAATTTTCCTTAATATTCTCAACAACATCAAGAAGTACATCACTTTCATCATTAGTTTGATCATTTAAGTTCATATTTTTGATTTTCTCAGATAAATCTTCAATCTCTCTATTGATTTTTAATTCTTTTGGGAAATTGATCATATCATCATTATCAACTTTAGATTGAGATTCTCTAAAAGAATTTTCATTGAAGCTTACATGGAGGGTTTCTTCAATAGTTCTAGAAGTCTTATTATATACTCTATAGGCTTTACTTCTAGTAGAGTAACCTACAAAAATTCCTTCATCCGCTTTAGGTTGAAATTTATCTTTTTTATCCTTAGTATTAAGAATAAAACACTTGCAGCCAAATAGTTTCATATAGGAAATTTTTGGAACCCTATCAAACATAATTTCAAAAGGAGTTTTATTAACAAGAGATCTTATGTGACTTTTGTTAATAATATAACAAGTTGTATTTACTACTTCAGCCCAAAGATTTTGAGGTAAATTATGTTCATTTAACATAGTTCTAGCCATTTCCTAAAGTGATCTATTCTTTCTCTCAACAACACCATTTTGAGATAGTGCTCTTGGAAAAGAATATCTATGATCAATGCTATGATCTATACAGTAATTATCCATTTGATCATTATCAAATTTAGTACCATGATCACTCCTAAGTTTTTGAACAGAAATACTTTGTTCATTTTGAACAAGATTGCAAAACATTTTAAACTTTTCAAAAACTTCTGTCTTAAATGTTAGAAAATATACCCAATTGTATCTAGAGAAGTCATCTACTAAAACAAATACATATCGTTTACCACCAAGACTCATGATTCTTGTTGGTCCAAATAGATCCATATGTATAAGTTCTAAGACTCTCTTGCTTGATATATCAGTTTTGGATTTAAAAGAGTTTTTATGAAGTTTACCTAACTCACATGCATCACACATGAAATCCTTTGAGTATTTAATCTTTGGTAAACCTCTCACTAAATGTTTTCTAGATAATTTATGTAATATTTTCATATTTATATGCCTGATCCTTCTATGCCATAGATATGCATCACTAGTTTCAACTAGCAAACATAAATTTAAATCAACTACACTAGAAGGTAAAGATAAAATACATACAGAACCTTTTCTTTTAGCAATAAACTTAAGTTCATCTGTACTTTTATCAATAATTTTGCATACATCATCTTCAAATAATACATAATATCCATTATCAATTAGTTTTATAACACTCAACAAATTAAATCCTAGGTTTTCTACATATAGTACATTCATAATAATACAAGTAGGAGTTATTTGAACATTGCCCATACCTATGATTTTATCCTTGCTTTTGTTTCCAAATGTAACATTTTCTTTTTTGGTATTTGTAAAATTTTTTAGTAGACTTTTCTATCCGGTTATGTGACTTGATGCTCCACTATCCAAGATCCATTTTGATGTTGTTTCCTCTTGCAAAACAAATTAAGAAGAAATGTTCCTTAGTACCCAGTGTTGTTTAGGACCAAGTTCATTAAACGCATATTTCTTCTTTTTGTTTAAAAACAGTTTAACATCATCATTTACATTCTTATTAGTTGTAAGTACTAATGATTTATCATTAGCATCATACTTACTTATAGCATTATTGCTCTTATAATCATTCTTTTTGTTTTCAGATGTAGT
Organism: Cymodocea nodosa; assembly: GCA_036874045.1. Taxonomy (NCBI): domain Eukaryota; kingdom Viridiplantae; phylum Streptophyta; class Magnoliopsida; order Alismatales; family Cymodoceaceae; genus Cymodocea; species Cymodocea nodosa. The sequence goes on along the minus strand of CM072339.1, from coordinate 16,935,174 downwards.
ATAACCAAGACTAAATCGATTTTTATCAGAAGTTAATTTATTTTGATCATGCTCATACATTTCAGTAAGTTCATACCAAGATTTTGTACTTGTATTTGAATTTTTAGTACATACAAAATCTTTTTCTGCATAAGAATTTTTAGATAAAGAACATGTAGAATGAGTAATTGGTCTAACACCAGAGTTTTGAATTTCATGCTTAGGTTTCTAAATTTTCAGTTTACTACAATTGTTTGACATTTTTAAAACATTAGTGAGTGAATTTATAGAACAAGAAACAAGATTTTTAGAAACATTGATAGTCATGTTAGAAGTACATTTATATAAATCACATTGGTTTATATTATTGCTGCATGATTCATCTCTTGCATTACCTACTTCTATATATTTATTTTCTTGTTTCATAATAAAAGGAATTTTAGTCTTAGATTTACTTGAACTGCAACTAAGAAATCCTTTATTGGCTTGTGATTCAGAATATTCAGGATAATCAAATCCTAAGCCTAATTTATATGATACCGTAGGGGTACTAGTTAGTTTGTCTAACTTAGTTTGACTTAAATTCTATTTCTCAATGGTGGAATTTAAATCTAGCTCTCTCATTTTTAATCTATCAATCTTTAACTCAAGATCATTTATATTCTTTCTCAACATTTCATTTTTAGATTCTATCTTTAATTTTTCAGCATTTGTATTCTGTATTTATTTATGCAAGACTCATTTATTAAATCTAAATTTATGCAAATCTCTAGCATGATTTTCATTATCACATTTAAACTTTTCTAAAGTAGTAGATAGGAAACAATTTTCTTCTTCCATTATGGTCAAAGAGTTTCTAATATTCTTCTTTTCCAGTTGACAAGCTTTAAGTTTCTGTAATAATGCATGATAAGCACATAATAATTCATCAAAGTTAAAATCTGAATGACTTTCAAGATCAAATATTACCTCAAACTCATCTGCCATAAAGCACACATGAGCAATGTCTTCTAACTCTTGTTATTCTTCTGAATGTGAAGATTTTGATGATGATTCCTCAAATTCAGACTCTTTTGACGTGTCTTCCCAAGTGACCTTCAAAGCCTTTTTCTTGTAAAACTTTTTCTAAGTTTTCTGAGCTGTCTTCTTCTGATTTGTCCTACTTTACTTTTCATTTTTCCTTATAGGACAATCTGGACAAAAAATGTCTCGATTTCTTACAGTTGTAACATACATACTTTCTAGATAAAGAATTCTTGTCATTTAGTGATTTTGACGTTGAGGGTTTATCATTTCTATTCCTTTGCTGTTTCCTAGCTTTCCATGCTTTCTTGAATTTCCTAGTCAACAAAATCAAATCCTTATCAAAATTAGTAGATATTTCAGAATCTAAATTAATTTTGAAGGCTATTTCTTTCTTCAGTTTTAATTTGTTGTGACTTAGTGAATCATTTAATTGAACTTCATAAGTAGTTAAGTTTCCTATAAGTTCATTTATGATATAAACATTTAAATCTCGTGATTCCTCAATTGATGTCACTTTCTGAGATCTTTTAGAACTTAGGTATTTGAGAATTTTCCTCACCAAATCCTTATGTACAAAATTCTTTCCTAAGCATTTTAAAGAGTTTATGATATCAAGGAATCTGGAAAACATCTCGGATATACTTTCGTCTTCATGCATCTTAAAGAGTTCATACTTATGAATTAACATATTTATCTTAGTCTCTTTAACTTGAGAAGTACGTTCATGTGAAACTTCTAATGCATGCCACACCTCATAAACAGATTTATATGCCGACACTTTACTGAACTGTTCATAACTCAATGCACAAAATAAAATATTTAAGCTTATAGCATTCAAAGTTTCATTTTGTTTTTTAGTAATTGTCCAAGTATTATAAGGGGTAGTTAACGAAGTATATGGTTTTGAAATCATGAACCATAACTTGTGATCTATACTTTGAAGAAAGATTGTCATCCTATATTTCCAATATTCAAAATGTATTCTATCAAATAAAGGAGGACGATTAAGATTTTGGCCTTCATACAAAGAAAAATTACCATTTCTAGTAGCCATCTTACCTTAGAATTTTCAACCTATTTGATTTCAAAACAGTCTAAAACAATAAAAACAATTTAAGCCTTAAAACAAGAAGGTTAAGAGTATGCTCAAATATTAATTTCTATTTAAAAACAAGGAAGGTAGAATAAGCAATAATATTAAATAAGTTGGTATCGATTTTATATCAAAGATTATTAACCTACTCTGATACCACTTGTAGGATTGTATGGCTACATAAGAGGGAGGTGAATTGTGTTTTTCAAAATTTTTGATTATAATTGAAACTTCAAAAGTAAAAACAAGTCGAAACACTATTTTCATAAAATCATTTTTATTCAAGGTTTCAATTACAATATACAATTCAATTCTCCTCAGAAATTGTAGATGCAATTATATATCGATATCATGTTTCATCTATACAATTTCATAACTACAAACAGAGAAAACTAATTTGCAGAATTTAAAATATTTCTCCCTGTTTAAGATCTTTCTTCTTCTTCTTTTTTCTTCTTTAGCAATTCTTCAGTGACGAATATCTTGTCTTTCTCTGCTTCACCAAATTTGCTTTCTCCTGATACTTCAGATCTTCAGTGACATAAATCTGACCTTTTCTGCTTCACTGAATTTCCTTCCATTTGAGAGCTTTTCCCTAAAAAGGTGTTTTTGATCCTTGAAAAGATTTTTCGTTTAGTGTGCAAGGATGACTGATTAACAAGAATTCTATGCCTCTTATATTGTATCTTCATTTCATGCATATCCTCTACGTTTAATCACTACCAATTTTCCACTTCTTCACATCTTCTCTTTTTCCTTCATCGAAATACACACGTTCTGACCCACGTTTACATTTCGAATTTTCTTAAATCATCAATCTTGGATCTTTGAAAAATTTCCTGCAAAATAAACTTTCTTGTGCAAAATTTTTCATCAAGTGTAATAAGAAGTCGTTACTTTAATGTTAACTAAATGAGTAAAACAAGTAGATATATAACTTAACGTTTCTAACTTAATGAATTCCTCATGTCACAACTCACGTGACAAGTACTATAGCTAACTCATTGAACTAAGTCCGTGGTGTTACGCTAACTCAACGAACCAGCTTAACCTTTCTTTCGGAAGGTTAAATGCTAACTCACCGAAAACAGTTTAAGTATTAGATAGTTAAGTTTTCTAAGTATCCGAAAATCTGATAACTCACTGATCCAAAAAAGTAAATATTTTTATAATAAGAATTTTACCACGTGCAATAATAACAACTTAAGTTTATAACGCTAACCTAACACGTTGCCTTAGTGTTCAATATAGTAATTCAATGCGTTTAGTTATTTTAACTTAACGAGTTAAACATGTGCAACTCACGTGATACAATATAACATTCGTAACCTTTAATTTCACCATGTATACAACACTAACTTATCGAGTTCGTCTCTTCTTTTATTCACTAACTTAATGAGTTCTCACGTGACCTATTTTAACCTTTAAGCCTCTAACTTAACAAGTTCTCACATGACCTCTATACAACTAACACTCTAACTTAGTTAAATGAGAAATTACTGCAACGAAATGACTAGTTATTTAACTTAGTATAATTTCAGATCTAATACAGACAAGTATTTATATCGGTAAACTTTTTCCATATTAATTGATGTTCTTAATTTTCTTTCACAAGCAATAGTAATTGAGCAAATATGATTACTTTCATTCAGCACACATCATCAAAACAAAATAGTCAACAAAAATTGAAGTTGGTCCTTCAAGACTAGTAGTTATGAATAAAATGAAACAGGAAGAGCCAGTGCTTGTGGCTCGAGGGCCTGCAGAACCTATTTTTGTAGACTTAATCTCAAAGGAGAAAGAGGAAGATTAGGCACAGTTATTGAGAAAAAGGAAAGGAAAACAAATAGTGCCTGAAGCTTAAACAGAGATTAAACTTGAGGTTATAATATCAATAGTGTTAGAGTTGAAACCGATTGTTCAGTCAACACACTATGGCACGATTCTGAAACACTCACCTCTAAATTCACTGAAACTGGGAAGTGAAGAGGAAGAGGAAGAAAGAACACTAAAGATACAAGATTTATGTGGTTCGGCAACAACCTACGTCCATAGAGAGTTAGGGATTCTTCTTTGAGCTTCGGCACAATCAACCGCATGTTTTACAACATCATAAAGGTTTATATACTACCCAACCTAGGTTAATAAACTTTTAATTATACTTAAGCCATTACAATAGAGAGAAAATGCTTCGGAGAAAGAACTCTCAATTTCAAAGCCTTATCTTCCTATCTTTCCAAAATCTGCAATACTTTGAATAGTTACAAAGCTTAACTATTCGAAGAAAATTCTTCTTTCTTCATTTGTTGTAATGGGTGGTACTGTAGCAGGCTAACTATTTAGAATGAAAAAGTGCATATTATTAATCGTTAAATGATGGTTAATTGCATAATATTTAGCTTATCATATAAGAATTAAGCCATTACGTTATAATTGCACTATTATATGCTTTAATTGAAGAATCTACTTAATTTTGGGGAATTAATGTTAATTTAGTACATTTCTGAACTGTCGGTAAGTTGCAAGCTATGAAATTCTTAAGTATCCGAATTTTCTGATATTTCAGACAGTTATGTTTAACATACCGAACATATTTCGGACAGTTATGTTTAATAGACCGAATATGTCGGATAGTTATGTTTAAATTGCCGAACAGTTATGTTTTGAAAGAATATTTTATTATTTCCTGAAGTACATGTGTCAAAACCATAATGCATGACTTAAGTGAACTTTCGGTGAGTTATCTCTAACTATCCGAAATTGTAGTTGGGCATCAGACAGTGATATGTGTAACCCTTTGAAATCTCTTTTTATTTATAAAATAGCTGAGGACACGTGTCATGTTCTGGTAAAGTGACTTAAGTGGACTTTCGGTGAGTTAGCTATAACTATCCGAAATGCATCTAAGCATCGGATAGTTAGAGTTGTAACTCTCCGAAATGTTTCTTTTATTATTAAACTACTGCTGACACGTGTCGAGATCTGGTAGATTTACTTAAGTTATATATCGGTGAGTTATTTGTAACTATCCGAAATGCATCTGAACATCGGATAGTTAAGTTTATAAGTATCCAAAATGTACCTGAGCATCGGATAGTTAAATTTATGCACATGTTTTATAGTTAAATCAACGAAGAAAGTCCGTTGAGTTATCTATAACTCCACGAACTATTTATTTTCTAATATGCCACTGTAGCGGTTGTAGAAACAAGACAGTTGGAAGAAAAACCACGACTGCACGTATTGCGTAGGGAGAAGAAAGCATCGCCGTTGATATGAATGAAGGAAATCCAACCGACCATTCATGCAAAAGCGGTTACTACTAAAGAAATATAAAAGAAAAGAAGAAAAAGAAGAAAAGTGTGTGATCGATGGACGGCCAGTGTATACAAAGGAGGAGCACCGAGCTTTCTGCAGGCAATACCGGCAATTCTCCAAAGTACCACACCAACCATCGTTACCACCACCACAATCACCAACCATCAGAGGTCTGTGAGAATACTTTCTTGATGTTGGGTCGATTCTGAGCCAAACACAATGCCCGACAACTACTGTAAGGAGTGATCGCGTCCCGGGAAGGGAAGCCATTTTCACCAAGCGCCGACTCATATTTCAGGAGATCGTAAAACTTTTAGCCTTGGCTTCGGATTAATGTCTATATGCTGAAGAGGAGATCATCTTGCAATTCTGGACTCGCGATTCTATAGGGAGAGGAGACAGAATTGTAAGTGGTTTAATTTCAGTGGTGTAATCGTGTTGCAAGTAGTGTCGGAAGTATTTACTGTCAAGTGAGATTACTTTACATTTCACCTTTCGCCCATTTCCATGTTCATATTAAAACAAAAATACCAAAAACAATTTATCTATGTTTGTATGTTGTGTTTGAGTGTTGTATTGTTTGTGTTGCATCGTGATTAATATTATCTTTATTAGTGTTGTGATTGTTTTATGCTTGTTTTAGTTTTACAGTTTACTGAAATTGGTTCGTTCAAAAGACTTAAAGATTTTAATGGTTACTATTTGAATTATCTGAATGTTAGTATTACTTAATGATAAATCCAATGTTAACTAACATTAAAGAGCTTAATTGATGTTATTTACAATCTGTGGAATCACCCAATGGTTGGCTGAATTCCTTTGTAAATAGTAGTATTAAAAAGAAAAGACAGGCTCGTGGAGTTAACTTAAGTCCACGAGGTTAGTCCGTTGAGTTAGCCATAACTCAACGAACTTTGTCCGTTGAGTTAACTGTAATTCAACGGAGGGCTTATAGAAGATACAAAATTGATTGTTAGCAAACGAACAGTTCTCAAATTCTTCAGCAATTCCCTATGGGATCGACCTGTACTTGCACACTGATACAATAGACATTGTGCACTTACAGTTAAAGTACAAATTGGAATTAATATCTAAATTGTATTAAAAGTTGTTTGTTTACTTCTAAAAGAAAGAATAGGCATAAAGATAAATTAATTAAGTAAAAACAGAAGTAACAAATCCAAGTTTTTTTGGTGTAGTGCTGGGAAAACACAAACACTAACTGTCTAGAGAGATTCAATCTTTCGGATAGTTACAGACTTAACTATCCAAAAACCCACTTGCATCTCTCTCTCAGTCCATTCGAAAGGTTCTACCGTTAACTTTTCGAAAGCTACTTGTCTTTTAGATAATTACTATCTTAACTATCTAAAAACTCACTTAAGTATTTCTTCAATCACTTCGGAAGGTTGTGCCATTAATTTTTTGAAAACTGCTTGTCTTTTGGATAGTTATTGTCTTAACTATTTGAAAACTCACTTAAGTGTCTCTTTAGTCACTTCAGAAGGTTGTAGCTGTAACATTCTGAAAAACTCATGACTTTCGGATAGTTACTACCTAACTATCTGAAGATCCACTTAAGTCACTATCTTTTAGATACTTGGCTTTTTAATTATCCAAACATCCACTTAAGTGTCTAACTTTTAGATACTTAGCTTCATAACTATCCGAACATCCACTTAAGTGTCCTTTAAGTCATTCCAGATGGTTACATCCAGTAACCCTCTAAAATCTCTTGACTCTCAAATAGTTAGCTCAAAGCCTTCCAATTAAAATGTTATTTCGGATACTTCAACCTAGTAACCTTCTAAAATCATAAATCTGCTGGAGACTTACTACTAACAAGCTTTTGACTGAACTTAGACTTCTTGTGGCATACTCCACACCTATACTACTCACCCTAACAAGTAAGGCCTAAAAAGCCCACTTTTGTAGATCTGCTATCCGAATCTGAGGAGGAGCAGGAGTAGCAGCAGTAAGAGCAAAGAGAAGAAGAAAAACAAGCTAAAATTAGTCTGCAGCCTGTACAAATAGAAGAAACTGAAGTTAGGGCAAAAGCTGATTTACCCGTGACTTCATCCCAATCTGCCATAGAATCAGAAAGAATAGTGATAATGCAGATTGGTAGTCAAGAGGAAGAAGAAAGAAAAGCTGAACAAGTACATATTGAACAAGAAGGAAATGACTCGATAGATTCCATTGAAGAGGGAGAGACTCTTTAGCAAATTTTTGAGAGAATACAAGAAGAAAGAGTGGAGAGTTCTGCCAGCTCTCCACCACAAATAGAAGTAGAAACAAGAATGCAAGGATCTCCAAATCATTTCCAACAAACTCAAGTTCAGCAAATTGAAGAAGAAATTCAAGAACAAACTCCTCTAGAGCAACAAATTCAAATTCCTAACATGTCTGAATCTACTATTCTAAATGAAGTATATTTTTGGAGTCAAGAAGCATACAACAAATATCAAGAGATAAAGGGGTATGATATTATTTACAGTAGGCTAGTAGATTGGACTAGAATGGAGGAGATTAAAGAATTATTCGAATTCCAAGGCCTACTGAAATTTAATTCTCAACAGAAAGGGCATGCAATGTATGAAAATTTAGTGCCCTATTTTTATGCCAATTTGAGAGAATGAGAAAGAAAATTAATTGCAAATGTGGAGCAAGCTAATGTACTGATAACACCAAAGCTTCTCCACAATGTTTTTGGATTGAAAAATGAAGGAATTCAAATTCTGGAAGAAACAACTATAGTGGAATGGACTGAATAGGAAATTAAGTAGGGTATAGCCAATGACTCTCGTGTGCCAATACTTAATAGAATGAAGTACTTAAATGGAAAGGCACACATGGTGGCAACTATACTGGTGAAAACTGTTTATCAAAGACAAGGCTACAACATTGAACTGAGTCAATTTGTCAAGTGGGCCACATATGCAGTTGTTAACAGAATTCAAGTAAATTGGTACAAAGTATTTATCTCCAAATTGAGAGTAGTAAAGAAGAAATTATTTTATAGAGATTTAATTCTAGTATTAATGGTGGACAATATTGACTTCACGAAATGGACATCCAAGAGGATAAGATCTAGAGCCATTTCAGTGAAAGAATATAGAAATTATGTTGCTGCGGAGATGTCTGTACCTTCTAGAGACATTATAGGAGCTGTTGAGCGTATAAATCAATTAGAAAAACTCTAGAAGGAAGTAGATGAACTTAGGAAGAAAGATTAAAATGTATTGTTCATCTACTTGTATTGAAAAAAATATCTAACTATATGTAAATGTAAACTATTTATATAAATGAATGTTTGAATTTCAGATGTTTTTGAATTTGTGTTTGTGAATGAATGATTTAATCGGGAACTGTATTGTTGATTTTTGGATTAAATGAAATACATATGATCAAGGATACATTTAATTTGATTGATTAAACTTGTAGAATGATTTATGTGTAAATCTTATTAAACTATAGAAAAAGTATGAGCTTATTGATATGGATTCATGTTTTTAGTAAATTATAGAAGCAAGACTATACGAGATTAGTGTTTTATTGCATCTGTATTAATGAAATATGTATATATACTATGTGGAAAAAGAAAAAAAGAGAAAAACTAAGAGTTTATTGACTTGTTTGATCACAAGCCTTTTGTACTTGAGTAGATAAGTATGTAAGAATTGTTGACCTGAAAAATGACTCTTTAAATCTGGCAACCTAAGATCTTAATTAGATCTGGAATTATTAACTGAAAGCTCGATACATGGGTACACTAGAAAGCTCTTGTATGATTAAACTTTTTAAATTAACTTTTAAAGTATAAATATGCATATACTATTTTGAAAAGATAAAAGTATTTTGTGAAATACAGATATCTTTTGAATCAAGTATATTCTCTGTTATCTAAGATTACTGAAGTATGAATCTAGATTAGACTTTTGAAGTAGTTTATTTGAGATACAATTCATTATTCTTCTTGTTTTAATCATATTAAGTTGGATTGTGTTTTGATGTGTATGTAGTTGAAATTTATTTTGGAAATCATATTGGAAAATTCAGGATAACAGATGTTTGAAAAGAAAAAAAATGATAATATAATTACCACATATGTGATGCTAATATATTTTGTATGTAATTTACAAATGTTTAAATATATTTGCAGGTTGAAGAGGAGAAAACAATGTTAAATAGATTACTGAAAAATACAGAATATCTTTGTAGTAATCTAATTTATGTATTCTGAAGAAAAAAATGAAGAATTAATTCTAGCACTTTAGAAAGACTAACTAGTTAGATCTTAGTAGTTTGCTAAGGGACTAGTAAAATTTAAGTATGGGGGAAGTATTTAGAATGAAAAAATGCATAATATTAATGGTTAAATAATGGTTAATTACATAATATTTAGTTTATCATATGTGAATTAAGCCATTATGTTATAATTGCACTGTTATATGCTTTAATGAAAGAATTTACATAATTTCAAGAAATTAATGTTAATTAAGTATATTTTTGAACTGTTGGTGAATTACAGGTTTTTAATTCCTAAGTATCTGAATTGTCTGTTATTTTAGAGAGTTATATTGCATGTACTGGATAGTTATATTTTAAACGCTAAAAGAATATTTTATTATTTCCTAGAGTACATGTGTTGTAACCGTAATGCATGACTTTAGTGAAGTTTCAATAAGTTATCTGATAACTATCTGAAATCCATCTAACCATCGAATAGTTGAGTTTGTAAGTATCCGAAATACCTGAACTCATTAAGTTAGAATTATGCATGTGTTGAATTTAAATGCTTTATTATGTCACGTGAGCTGCACATATATAACTCATTAAGTTAGCATAACTACACGCATTGAGTCACTTAAATATACACTAAGGTAATGCATTGTGTTAGTGTTATAAGCTTATAAGTTATTTCTTTATTGCACGTGTTTTATAGTTAAATCAACGAAATAAGTCCATTGAGTTACACTAACTCCATGGACCATTTATTTTTTAATATGCCACTGTAGTAGTTGCAGAAACAAGAAATTCGAAGGAAAACCATGATTGCACGTATCATGTAGGAATTCACTCGTGGAATGAAGAAGAAATCAACATCATTGATATGAATGAAGGAAATCCAACCGATCATTTAAGCAGAAGCAGTTACTACAGAAAGAAATATAAAAGAAGAGGAGAAAGACGAAAAAAAGTGTGTATTATAAGAGTGGAGAACCGTGCTAACTACAAGAAGTGTCGGAAGTTCCCTGAAGCTCCACCAACCACACCACCAAAATCACCAACCATCAAAGGTGTATGAGGATACTTTCCAGATGTTGGGTCGATTCCAAGCCAAACATGGTGACTAACAACCATTGTGAGGAGTGATTGTGTCTTGGGAAGGGAAGCCATTTTCACCAAGCACTGACTCATATCTCAAGAGATCATAAAGCTTCTAGCCTTGGTTTCGGGTTGATGCCAATATGCTGAAAAAGAAATCATCTTACAATTCTTAATTCACGATTCTATAGGGAGAGGAGGCAAGATTGTAAGTGATTAAGTTTTCAGTGGTATAATCACATCACATGTAGTGACAGAAGTTTTTACTTACGATAGAGATTTTTACATTTCACCTTTCGCTCATATTTAGGAACATATCAAAACAAAAATACCAAAAACAACAAATTATCTATGTTTACATTTAGTATTAAAGTGTTGTATTATTTGTTTTGTATCGTGATTAATGTTATCATTGTTAGTATTGTGAATGTTTTATGTTTATTTGATTCAGAAAATAGAACATAGTTTTATTGTTTACTAAAATTGATTCATCCAAATACTTAAAGATATTAATGGTTACTATTTGAAATATCTGAATGTTAGTATTGCTTAATGACAAATCTCATATTAACTAACATTAAAGAGCTTAATTGATGTTATTTACATTCTGTGGAACCGCCCAATGGTTAGCCGAATTCCTTTGTAAATAGCAATATTTAACTAGAAAGGTAGGCTCATGGAATTAACTTAAGTCCACAAGGTTAGTTCATTGAGTTAATCATAACTCCATGAACTAAGTCCGTTGAGTTAATTGTAACTCAACGGAGTGCTTAACTAAATACATATAAACTCCAATATAAAAATTGAAATAGTACACAAGCTTAACTTAATTTCTATGGTATCGACTTGTACTTGCACACAAATACAATATACACTATGCACTTACAGTTAAAATACAAATTAGACTTAATATCTAATTTGTGTGAAAGATTGTTTGTTTACTTCTAAAAGAATTTATTAATATAAGCATAAACACAAATCAAGGAAGTTTTCATAAACCGAACAGTCCACATCATGCAATGAGTAAAGCATAATTAATAGGTATAATTTATCAAGGTATAGATGTTTCAACTAAATCTTTATTAGAATCTACTTGTCATAATGGATTTTTGAAACTATGTAGTGAAGAAGCATGAGCTTATTTAGAAAACTTTGCAAAAAGAACTGCTTAGTAGGAAAATTCAATTGAAGCTATTTCAGATAAGAAAATATTGCCAAGAGGAATGCATGAAATAAATTCAAACACTATACTTGAAATTAAATTAACTGAATTAAGAAAGAAAATAGAAGAGTTATCATTAAATCAAAAACTAATAGAAAAAAAATACAAATATTAATGACTTAGATGTTATCTATGCTAGAAACTAAAAAGATAATTTTGGAAATTCTTATAACCTTAATTAGAGAAATCACCTTAATTTATCTTGGAGAAATAACAATTTCCGAGGAGAAAATATAAATGATAGAAATGCAAGTTATGAAGCATTAATTGAATAAGGATCTAAAATAGAGAAATTAGAAAAGATAATTCAATAATTAAACAATCGTCTAGATCATGTGTTTGGAAATGTTGTCATGCAGTATCAGAATATGAATAGAAATATACCTCTAAACAGAAGGAATCAATAGAAGTTAGACCTATAGGAGGATTGCCAATTCAAGTAGTACCTAACCCTTTGAATAGAACTGTTAATGAAATTGATACCTCCTATGGGAGGGAAGCTGAATAACGTAGCATAATTATTAGTAGCTATGTATAATATAGTAAGTAGAAGAAAAAAAAACATAAAAATTTTTCTTTTGAAAGTTTTAGTTATAGTTAATAGTATCGTAGAGTTATTACTTAACTCAACAAACTTAGTCCATTGAGTTACGACTTAACTCCACGATAATAGATATAAATAGCTATGTTAATTTTATCTCTATTTAAATTTTGTTTTATGTTGATAAATACAGAATCACAATAGATGGAATTAATAGAATTACTGTTGGATGCACTGAGAGAAATACTAAGTAATTTATTAGCCAAAAATCTATGTAGATTGTGTTATGTGTCAAGAGAACTTAAGGAATGTGTTAAAGAAAATATTTTCATGGACTACAAGCTACGAAGATGACTAATATTAGAGATGGAGTTTTGTGGAAGTCATTTAGTTATAGTTCAATCAATTATGAATATCTGAAAATAGAAGAAACTGTTGGAATTCTGACCAATTCATTAGAAGGAATAGATCATATTATGGGGATAGATAAAGGATTAATTATTTACATAATTAAACCAAGGTATGCTATTCTGTTACCTAATATTTTTATTAGAAATCCTATCACTAGAGAAGAATGGAATATAGGAAGGCCTAATAGGTTTGAAGTACCAACTGAAAATTATGGGTTAGCTTAACATTTTCTGATAAGAATTTGACTATTCCTAAAAAATTATATTATTGGAGACCAACAAGAAATTGGGATGAAAATCTATGTTTAAGTGTGTATAATTTTTTGAATAGATCTTGGAATGAAAATATTATGATATATTTAGGAGAGAAAGCATTAGTTAACAATATACATGTGATACTTGATGGATATATATATTTAGTCATAGATATATCAGTTGCATTTAGATTTGATTTATACATAGTAAGCATAGACAGTTATGATGAATATATAGAAATATTACCTATACCTAAAGCTATAATTGAACCACTATTTACAGAAAATAATAAAATTCAATTAGGAATATGGTATATTGAATCTGATGATCCTACTTTATGTCTAGTAAGATGGTGGGATGAATTAATGAAATTTCAAATATGGATTATGAACGACCTGAATGAATGGAAGTGGGAAGAGGAATATATTGAAATATATGTAGAAATAGAAAACACTACATTATCTTGGAACAGAAAAGGATCCCTTTCTGCATTTCAATTCATTAATGGTAATACACTCATATTTAGTATTGATAACATATTGCAAGTTTATAAATTAAAAACAAAAGTAGACTACATTAAAACAAAATTGATAGCAAGAAGAATTATGCCTAAAGATTTTGCTTGGACTGACACGTTTATTCCATTTATCACTACTTTTTAGTCATGTTATATTTAGAATCTTATATATGATACTACAATACTTTACCATTAATAAAAATCTAGTATAGTATCTTATGTTTTTACTGAATCTTATGAGTTTAACAGTTTCACAATTTTAAAAGGAAATCAGAATGCTTAACTAAAATTCAGAAAATTATCTGAAATCCTAAAAGAGCTGAAATGTTGATTTTTGGATTAAATGAAATGCATATGATTAAGGATACATTTAATTTGATGGATTAAACTTGTAGAATGATTCATATGTAAATCATATTAAACTACAGAAAAAAGTATGAGCTTATTGATATAGATTCATACTTTTCAATAGATCATAGAAGCAAGATTATATGAGATTTGTGTTTTATTGCATCTATATTAATGGAATACATATATATACTATGTTGAAAAGAAGAAGAGGAGAATAAAGTGAAAAATTTTGAAAGTTTATTAATTTGTTTTATCACGAGCCCTTTGTACTTGAGCATATAGGTATGTAAGGATTGTTGACCTGAAAAAGGACTCTTGAAATCTAGCAACCTAAGATCCTAATGAAATATGAGATTGTTGATTGAAAGCTCGATACATGTTAGAAAGCTTTTGTATGATTCAAACTTTTCAAATTAGCTTTTAAAGTAAAAAAAATATGCATATATTGTTCTAAAGAGATGAAAGTGTTTTAAAAGTACAGATATCTTTTGAATCGAGTATATTTTTTGTTATTTATGACTACTAAAGTTTGAATCTAGATTAGACTTTTGAAGTTATTTATTTGTGATACAATTCATTATTCTTCTTGTTTTAATCAGATCAAGTTGAATTGTGTTTTGATTCATAGGCAATGGAAATTTATTCTAGAAATCATATTGGAAAATTTAGGATAATAGATGTTTTAAAAAAAAAAATTGATAGTATAATTACCACCCATTTTATATAGTATATTTTATATGTAATTTATGTATTTTTGAAATATATTTGTAGGTGGAGGAGGAAAAACAATGTAAAACAGATTATTGAATTATAGAGAATATCTTTATACTAATCTTAGTATTCTGAAGATACAAAATATTTTCCATAAGGAATACAGATTTATGAAGAAAAGAAATAGTTCTAGCACTTTAGAAAACTAATTAACTAGATCAAATTAGTTTGCTAAGGGACTAACAAAAGTTAGGTATAGGGAAAGTGTTTAGAATGAAAAAGTGCATAATATTAATGGTTAAGTAATGGTTAATTGAATAATATGTAGCTTATCACATGAGAATTAAGCCATTATGTTATAATTACACGATTATATGCTTTAATCATAGAATGTGCATAAATTCAAGAAATTAACGTTAATTAAATATCATTTCTAAAAGATTGAAAACTTAGTTCAAGTGTTTTTATAGAAGTATACAGGTGTTCGTAAAGTTACTCATGTAAGTTTATGGACCTTCTAAAGATACTAAGGTTACGAAAGCTTGTAAAGTTTTAAGTTAGGTTTACAGATCCTCATAAACTTACAAAGTTAAGTTTATGGACCATCATAAAGTTAGGATTATACACGTGTTGAATTTAAATGTTTTATTATGTCACATGAATTGCACATGTTTTATATCAAGTCTGTTGAGTTACACTAACTCCAAGAACTAGTTATTTTCTAACATGCCACTGTAGTAGTTGTAGAAATAGGAAATTCGAAGGAAAACCACAATTTCACGTATCACGTAGGATTTAAATTGTGGAATGAAGAAGAAATCACTATCATTGATACGAATGAAGGAAATCCAAATGATCATTTAAGTAGAAGCAGTTACCACTGAAAGAAATATAAAAAAAGATGAGAAAAATGCAATGTGTGTGTAGAGAACTGCACACTAATTGCAGGAAGCATTAGAAGTTCCCTGAAGCTCCACAACACCACCATAATCACCAACTATTGGAGGTCTGTGAGGATACTTTTTGGATGTCGAGTTGATTCTAAGCCAAATATGGTAATTGACAACCACTATGAGGAGTGATCACGTCATAGGAAAGAAAGTCATTTTCACCAAGCACCAACTCATATCTCAAGAGATCGTAAAACTTTTAGCCTTGGTTTCAGGTTGATGCCAATATACTAAAGAGGAGATCAACTTATAAGTCTCGATTTACGATTCTCTAGGGAGAGGAGGCATGACTATAAGTGATTAAGTTTTTATTGGTGTAATCGTGTCACATGTAGTGATGGAAGTTCTTACTGTTGATAGAGAATTTTTACATTTCACCTTTCATTCATCTTCAGGAACATATCAAAACAAAAATACTGAAAACTAATTATTTGTATTTGTAGTTAGCAATTGTGTTGTATTGTTTGTATCGTAATTAATGTTATTATTGTCAATATTATGAATGTTTGAAATGTTTGAGGAATTAGAAATGTCCTTACATACCATAGACTTTTTGGAGGATGAATGAGATATGTTAGATGATGTGATTCAAGAAGAATTAAATAGGCAAATCAATTCTGAAACTTTAGAGGAAAGTGAAAGCATAAATATAAAAGGAGATCTAGAAGAAATTAATTTAAAAAATGATGATGTTCAATTAGGAGCTCTAGCTTCTGATGGGCAGCATTTAGAATTAAAACATTACCTCCTGAATTAACCTATATATTTCTGGAAGATAAACGAACCTGTACAATCATTATTGCTTCAGATTTAAAAGAGGATCAAATAGCTAAATTAAAAGATGTAGTAAAAAGTTATAAAGAAGCAATATGATGGACTATGACTGATATAAAAGGGTTAAGTTCAACTTTATGCTGTCACCACATATATTTAGAAGAGAATGCTAAACCTGTTAGAATTCCTGAGAAGAGATTAAATCCAAACCTTAAAGAAGTAGTCAAGAAAGAAATAGTGAAATGGTTAGATAATGACATAATTTATCCGATTTCTGATAGCTCGTGGGTTAGCCTAATCCATGTAGTTCCCAAGAAATCAGGATTAACAGTTATTAGGAATGAAAGTCAAGACTTGATACCTACTAGAATTCAATCAAGCTGGAGAGTATGTATAGACTATAGAAAGTTGAATGTTGTGACTAGGAAAGATCATTTTCCCTTACCTTTTATGGATCAAATGCTGGAAAGATTAGCAGGGCAAGAATATTTTTGTTTCCTAGATGGGTATTCAGGTTATAATCAAATTCTAGTAGCATTAGAGGATCAAGAGAAAACAACTTTCACATGTCCTAATGGAACTTATGCTTTTAAGAGAATGCCATTCAGATTATGCAATGCGCCAGCTACCTTTCAAAGGTGTATGTAGGGCATATTTACTAGAATGACTAAAGATTTCTTAGAAATATTTATGGATGATTTTAGTGTATATGGCAACTCATATGAAGTTTGTTTAAGCAATTTAGACCAAATATTAAAACGCTGTGTGAAAAAAAATCTAATTTTAAATTGGGAAAAATGTCACTTCATGCTTAAACAAAGAATAGTCTTAGGGCATGTTGTTTCTAAGAAAGGGTTGGAAGTAGATAAAGCTAAAATAGAAGTAATTTCTAATCTACCAGAACCTAAATCAGTAAAAGATATTAGATCACTTCTAGGACATGCTGGTTTTTATAGAAGATTTATTAAAGACTTTAGCAAGATAGCTAGACCTTTAACTAATCTATTAAAAAATGTCCCATTTAACTTTGATAAAAATTGCAAGGAAGCATTTTTCAGACTTAAGACTAACTTAATTTCAACTCCTATAATTCAAGCACCTGATTGGAACCATCCATTTGAATTAATGTGCAATGCTTTTGATTTTGCTGTAGGAGCAGTGTTAGGACAGAAAATAGAAAAATCTCCTAGAGTGATTCATTATGCAAGCAAAACCTTAAATGATGCTCAAGTTAATTACACAACTACTGAAAAAGAATTATTAGCTATTGTATTTGCCTTAGAAAAGTTTAGATCATATCTGATTGGAGCTAAAGTGATAGTATACACGGATCATTCAGCTTTAAAACATCTAATAAAGAAAAAAGAGACTAAACCTAGATTGATCCGATGGATATTATTATTACAAGAATTTGATCTAGAAATTAAAGATAAAAAAGGTTGTGAGAATGTAGTAGCAGATCATTTATCAAGATTACAAACTGAAAAATCAAATATTGAACTTAAAGATAATTTTCCTGATGAACAATTAATGACCATCAACACAATGCCTTGGTATGCAGACAGTTAATTACTTAGTAATTGGTTTAACACCTAAGGATTGGAATAGACAGGATAAGAAATTATTTTTCTCAAAAGTAAAATATTACTATTGGGAAGACTCATACTTATTTAAGAAATGTCCTGATCTGGTTTTAAGGAGGTGTGTTCCAGAAACTGAATATCCGAGCATATTGTCTTTCTATCATGACCAAGCTTGTAGAGGGCATTTTGGTTCAGGGAAAACTGCTGCAAAAATTCTACAATGTGGGTTTTATTGGCCAACACTATTCAAATATGCTCATAAATATTGCTTAAGTTGTTTAAGATGTCAACAAATAGGAAGAATATCAAAGAGGAATATGATGCCTCTTAATCCTATTGTTGAGGTTGAAATCTTTGATGTGTGGGGAATAGATTTTATGGGTCCATTTCCTATGTCTAATCAATTTAATTACATATTGTTGGGAGTGGATTATGTATCTAAATGGATAGAAGCTATTCTTACAAAAACTAATGATAACAAAGTGGTAATACAATTTATAAGAACAAATATATTTGCCAGATTTGGAATACCTAAAGCTATTATCAGTGATAGAGAAACTCATTTCTGTAATAGAAGTTTTGAAGCCTTAATGAAGAAATATGGAGTAAACCACAAAATTGCAACATCATATCATCCGCAAACAAGTGGACAAGTAGAAAGTGCAAACAAACAAATTAAGTTAATCTTAGAAAAAGTAGTAAATCCTACTAGAACAGATTGGGCTAATAGATTGATAGATGCACTTTGGGCTTATAGAACTGCTTATAAAACAAGCTTAGGTATGTCACCTTTTAGGCTAGTATATGGAAAAAGTTGTCATTTACCTACTGAAATAGAACATAAAGCTTATTGGGCATTAAAAACTCTGAATACTAATTTAAATCAAGCTGTTGAAAATAGAAAAATGCAACTAATTGAATTAGAAGAATTTAGAAATGAAGCTTATTCGAAGACTGTAAGAGAAAAAGAGAAAATTAAATTCTGGCATGATAGAAAAATTATTCCAAAAAGCTTTGAAATAGGACAAGAAGTATATCTTTATATGGCTAGACTTCATAACCATCCAGGAAAATTAAGATCTAGATGGGGAGGACCTTACATAGTTTGAAATATTTATCCTTATGAAGCTATTGAAATTGAAAATCCTAAAAATCAGAATATATTTAAAGTAAATGGACAAAGACTTAGACCTATTCTGAAAACACCAAAAAGCTCCTTTGGAATTATAAAAGAAGTCAGAGTAGAGGATTACTCGAGCTTTACTTAGTAAGAAATCAGTTTTTTTATGTTTATATAAATAATATATATATATATAATATAAAAATCATTACGGTTCAACTGACCGGATCCATCGGTATGATCGGAACATAAAAAGATATGTATATTAATTTTCGGAAAAAAATTAGGTCTGATCGAAACATAGTATCGGTTAAACCGAGAGAAAAAAGAAGAAGAAGTTAAACAGAAAAACTATTATCTGTAGTATTTTTATTATTATATTTGTTTGTATGGGGAGTCCGTTGAGTTACGCTTAACTCAACGAGCTTACTCCGTTGAGTCTTGAGTTAGTCAACAAGCTTATTCCATTGAGTTAACTATAACTCAATGGAGTATTGTAGCTAAGACCGCAGATAAAATAGTAATAGTTGGTTCGGGAAATGACTCGATTACCCGCCTAAACTTAGGGCTTATTTATCTAAAACCTAAGGTTTTGGGGGCATTATCCAGCAAATCATTTAGAATATAGAACAGTAGAAACCAGAGCGATTCCGTACTGTTATGTAACTCCACGATGAGGAAAATGACGCCTGAATTCTGGGAAGATGTAGTGGACACCGCACAGTTTTTGAAGGAATCTGAAGAATGGAACACGCGGCAAAAGATCTGGAATACAACAAGAGAGAAAGAGCTACAAAAGGTAGAATCAGAACTCTTTAACTTGAGGAAAGTTTTAGTTGAGTTAGAAATACAAATACCATAGATACTAGAGACACGGATTAGAGTGGCAACTGAAATTGTAGTTAGCAAAGAAAGAAAAATCCGGCCAAACAATGAAGTAGCCCTAGAGTTAATTCAACGTAAAGCCAAATTGTGGTTTAAGAAACGCATTGCTGGTCGAGAAAGCTGGGCAATATGGGAGCAGCAACGAGCAAGAGAACAGGAAGAATCGACTATTGAAAGACCTGTTCCTGAGGAACAGCAGTCAAGACCTCTAGTTCAGCCAACAAAACCTTTGCCACGATTAGCATTTGTTTGGCTAAGAACTGAAGAAGAAGAGAAAGAATTTACTAGCTTGGTCAAAACAGCAAGAGACCAAGGTGATACTCAAGAAATAGCTACAGCTAAGGCACATATTATATATGATGCCATTAAGAGAAAAAGGGTCGAAGAAAGGATAAGGGCCCAATACAAAATAAAAGTTGAACAGTATCAGGCAGCAGCTACTGCCAAACCTACTGCAAAAGGAAATGAAGCTGGTCCTTCGAGACTAGTAATTATAGAAAAAGTTAAATAGGAAGAGCCAGTACCTGTGGCTCGAGGGCTTGCAGAGCCTACTTTTGTAGATTTAATTTCAGAAGATGAAGAGGAAGAGCAGGCACAACTAATCAAAAAAAAGAAAGGAAAAGAAAAAATGCCTGAAAATGAGGAAATTAAATCTGAAGTACCAATTTTTATAGGGCCTATGGAGCAAATTTTTATCAACCTACAATCCGATTCTAAGGAGGAGCAGGAGCTACAGCAGCAGGACCAAAGAAAAGAAGAAAATCAGGCTGAAATTAGTCTACAACCTGTACAAGAAGAAATAGAAATTAGGGTAGAAACTGAATTGACCGTGACTCCATCCCAAACTGTTATAGAATCAGAAAGAACAGTAACAGAACAGATTAGTAGTTAGGAGGAAGAAGAAAGAGTAGAAAATGAAGAGAATGAAAGAAGCCATTTAGACAAAAATAATTTCATAGATTCCACTGAAGAGCAAGAAACTATTCAGCAATATATGGAAAGAATTCAAGACAGAGTGAAGAGTTCTACCGGCTCACCACCACAAACAGAAACAGAAACAAAAATTCAGGAATCTGTAGAAAATGTTCAAATGCAGCCTATGTTAGAGGAAGAGCAAGTACAAACCCCTCTAGAACAACAAAGTCACCTTCCTGACCTGATTGAAACAACAATTTTGAATGAAGTACATTTTTGTAGTCAGGAAGCTTATACCAAATACCAAGAAATAAGAAGTTACGATATTATTTATAGTATGCCAGTAAATTGGGATGGAATGCAAGAAATCAAAGTTCTATTTGAATTCCAAGGTCTACTGCAATTCATTTCTCAAGAGAGAGGGCATGCAGTATATGAGAATTTAGTGCCCTGTTTCTATGCAAATTTAAGAGAAAGAGAAGGAGGATTAATTTCAAACGTAGAGGAAGCAGATGTACAGATAACACCAGAGCTTCTCCACAACATTTTTGGATAACAAAATGAAGGAATAAAAATTTTGGAAGATACAACTGTTGTTGAGTGGACTGAACAGGAAATCAAAGATTGTTTAGCTATCAATCTTGGTGTACCTTTATTAAATAGATTGAAGCATTTAAGTGGTAAGGCACACATGGTAGCTAACATTTTGATTAAAAATGTCTATCAACGATAGGGCCATGACATAGAATTAAGTCAATTTGTCAAATGGGCCACATATGCAGTTGTAAACAGGATTCAAATAAATTGGTTTGCAGTTTTTATCTCCAAGCTGAAAGCAGTAAAGAAAAAATTGTTTTATGGAGATTTGATTCCACTATTGATGGTGGATTGTATTGATTTCACGAAATAGACATCAAAAAGGATCAAATCAAGAACCATTTCAGTGAAAGAATACAGAAATTTTGTAGCTGCAGAGATAGTTGTACCTTCTAGAGGCATTACAGGAGCTGTAGAAAGAATTAATCAATTAGAACTTCAATTAGAAAAACTCCAGAAGGAAGTAGATGAACTAAGGAATAGAGATTAAAGTGTATTGTTCGTCTACTTGTGTAAAATTGTATGAAAATGCATGATGTATTTGTAATGTAAATTGATTCATATTAATGAATATAATTTTTTAGATACAATTTTCATACGTGTTTTGAATATGAAATGAATGAAATTTATTGAATATTATGTAATTTGTGGAACTTTATAAATGAATATGTAACAGATTTACAATTTGCTGAATGACAAGATAAATGCTTAAAAATTTTTGCATGTTGAAAGGTAAAATGTAAATTCTGCATAAATGACCTACAAGTTAAATCTTTATATAATGTTCAGATTTAAATGAATTTTGATTAGAATGATGCATTAATGACATAGATTTAACTTTATTTCAGTTAGCAGAATGAAATAGAAAAAAACATAGAGGAATTTACGAGAGTAAAACTTAGAAGTTGCTAAGTGTTAACTCAATGAAGTTAGTCTGTTGAGTTAACTGTAACTCCACGAGGTCAGTAATATAATATAAGGTCACTCCGTTGAGTTATCTGTAACTCAATGAAGTTAGTCCGTGGAGTTACCAACAGTAACCGACTGTGTTCATTGAGTTATCTATAACTCAACGAGGTTAGTTCGTGGATTAAGCAGAACAGTTATTCTTTTAATCAGGAATGAAACTTCATCGGTTTAGCGGTTACCAAAATTTAAAATTAATAGTGGTACACGTACCCATAAAAACAGGAACCACGATGCACGTTGCAAGACACGTTCTTGCAACGAGATTTATTCACTTTATGGATGTGCAGTATATATATAAATCAGAATGTTATTTACAAGTTACCAGCACTTTTAAAAGAAAGGAGAATGCTTTGGAGGAATTGGAAGGAGAAGCAGTTGATTCAACTTCATCCGACAACAAATATTTACTAAATGGAAAGCTCCAGACTGGTATGTAATTAATCTTCTACTATTTATTTATGAGCACATGGACTCGTTCTCTAAGCACTAAGCGATTAGTAAGAACACCTACGTAGGAATTTTTATTGCAGAGGAGTACTGAAAAATTTTCTGAACTAAACTTTAACGAAATTCTTTAGGGTGTAGCTAACCTTTCTTTAAAAGAGAACGTAGAGAAGGTTGTTCTAGTAGAAAAACCATTAGGAGAAATTCTGTATCCGGAATTAGTTGATGAACCTTCATGTATTCGATTGCCAAACTTTGAGGGAGATAGGTTTGAACTAAAATCTAATTATATTAGTCAATTGACACATTTTCATGGATTAGAAAGAGAGGATGCCTATTATTTCCTTAGAGAATTTAATAAAGTTTGTCAAATGATGAAAATGCCAAACATGAGTATAGATGCTATTAAACTTAGATATATCCCTTTTTCTTTAAAAGACAACTAAGAGATGGTTATATACTCTATCGCCTAATTCAATTTCTACATGGACTGAATTTTGCTCTATTTTTCTGGAAAAATATTATCCAACACATCAAACGATTAAAAAGAAGAAGGAAATATTAATGTGTAGCCAAAAACAAGGTGAATCATTCTGGAAATATTTTGAAAGATTTAAAGATTTATTGACTCAATGTCCACATCATGCAATGAGTAAAGCATAATTAATAGGTATAATTTATGAAGGCATAGATGTTTTAACGAAATCTTTTTTAGAATCTACTTGTCAAAATGGATTTTTAAAGTTATGTAGTGAAGAAGCATGGGCATATTTAGAAAACTTTGCAAAAAGTACATAGTGGGAAAATTCGGCTGAAACTATTGTAGATAAAAAAATATTGCCAAGAGGAATGCATGAAATAGATTCAAATACTATGATTGAGGTGAAATTAAATGAATTAACAAAGAAAATAGAAGAGTTATCATTAAATCAAAAGCTAGTAGAAAAGAATGCAAACATAAATGATTTAAATATTATTTATGCTAGAAACCAGAGAGATAACTTGGGAAATTCTTATAATCCTAATTGGAGAAATCACCCGAATTTATCTTAGAGAAACAACAATTTCCAGGGAGGAAAAAATATGAATGAGAAGAATATAAGTTATGAAGTATTACTGGAACAAGGATCTAGAATAAAGAAATTAGAAAAGATAATCCAACAATTAAACAATCGTCTAGATTTTGTATTTGGAAGTGCTGCAATTCAAAATCAAAAAAGAAATATACCACTTAGACAGAAGGAACCAATGGAAGGTAGACCTACTAGAGGATTGCCAATACGAGCTATACCTAATCCTGTCAATAAAATGGTCAATGAAATTGATACCTCTTCTAGGAGGATAGCTGAATGAAGTAGCATATCTGAAGCAACTATCTGTATGTATATATGTTTTTATTTTTAGTTAATAGTATCGTAGAGTTAGTCCTTAACTCAACGAACTTAGTCCGTTGAGTTATTCCTTAACTCCACGAGGGTGTGTAGTAGTTATGTTAATTTTTGTCTTTGCTAAATTTTTGTTTGTGTTATATAGAATCAACAAATGGAATTGATGCAATTACCGTTGGATGCACTAAGGGAAGTACTGAGTAACTTGTCAGCCAAAGATTTGTGCAGGCTGTGTTGTGTATCAAAGGAAATTAAAAACTGTATTAAAGAAAAATATTTTTAGGGACTACAAGCTGCAAAAATGACTAAGATTAGAGATGGATTCATATGGAGGTCATTTAATCGTAGTTCAATTAATCATGAATATCTAGCTATGGAAGAAACTACTGGAATTCCACCTAATGCATTAGAAGGAATAAATCATATTATGGGGATAGATGAAGGATTAATCATATACAAGACGAGACATAGGTATGCAAGTTTATTATTACCTAATATTTTGATAAGAAATCCTATAACAGGAGAAGAATGGAATATAGGAAGACCTAATAGATTTGAAGTACCAATTGTAAATTGTGGGTCAGCTTTAATATTTTCTGATAAAAATTCTACAATTCCTGAAAAATTATATTATTGGAGACCTATAGGAAATTGGGGTGAAGATTTACGCTTAAGTGTGTATAATTTTCTAAATAGATCTTGGAATGAAAATATGTGATATATCTAGGACAGAAATCATTAATTAACCAAACACATGTCATACTTGATGGATATATATATCTTGTCACAGATATTTCAATTGCATTTGGATCTGATTTATACATAGTGAGCATAAACAGTTATGATTAATATATAGAAATTTTACCTGTACCGAGTGATATAGCTAAACCACCATCTGCAGAATTTAATAAGATTCAAATAGGAATGTGGTATAATGAAGAAGATGATCCTACTTTATGTCTGATACGATAGTGGGATGAACTGATGAAATTTCAAATATGGATTATGGAAGACATAAATGAATGGAAGTGGGAAGAGAAGTACATTGAAATAGATGTAGAAATAGAAACTGCTACATTACCCTGGAACCAAAAAGGATCCCTTTCTGCATTTCATATCATTAATGGTAATACACTTGTATTTGGAATTTATAATATATTACACGTTTACAAATTAAGAAGGAACAAGAAATGCATGAAACCAGAATTAATAGCAAGAAGAACTATGCCTAAAAAGTTTGCTTGGACTGATACATTTATTCCATTTGTTCCTACTTTTCAATCATGTTCTTAAGCTGTAATTTTGTGTGTTTAATGTTGTGTGTATTCTACGTTTATGTATAAAATATATATATATATATATCAATCCAGTTTGTTGGTATTTGTTCTCAGAAACCAATTGGCTTGCTTGTGAGCCACCAAAGGCATAGGAGCTTGGGTTCCACACAAGACACTGATTTATTAATATCTGTTAAGTGTTATTTTGTTTTATATTTTGCTTTTATCTATGAATGAAAAGTTTTCAAAATCAAAAATCAGAATATTCAAAAGGAGATACAAATGGAACAAGGTATGTAACCAATTACTTACCCTAAATTTTAAATCAAACAAAACTGTATTCATGCCTGCTACAATTACTGTATTTATTGTCAAATCTTTTACTTTGAGGACAATGCAAAATGTAGGTATGGGGGGAGGTAATTAAAGTAACAGCCATGTAAGTTTGTTAATTAAAGAAATTAAAATGGTACTGCAAAGTGTTGGAAATTGAAAATTTTTATGAACTTGCTGTAACTATCCGATAATTGAGACTGTAAAATTTATAATATGTAACTGCTTGAATGTTATATTTAGAAGGCTATATATGATGCTATAGAATTTACTATTTATGCAAATCTAGATATAGTATCTTATGATTTTTCTGAATTTCATGAGTTTAACAATTTCACGATTTTAAAATGAAATCAGAATGCTTAATAAAAAATCAGTAAATTATCTGAAGTCCTGAAGGAGATGATATGTGAATTCTAGATTAAATGAAACACATATGATTAAAGATACATTTAATTTGACTAATTGAACTTGTAGAATGATTTATGTGTAGATCTTATTAAACTATAGAAAAACATTTATGATACAAATGAACTTAGTAGTAAAATATCAAATGTAGAAAAACATGGTATTCGTTTACACGATGTATCTTTTGAAAATTATATATTACATGATGGTACTCCTAAAAATAATGTCTTTATTTCTAGTACTAAGAATAGTAAAAGAAAAACTATTCCATGTGTGATTAAAAAGGGAGATAAATATGTGCAAATTGATAAAATATAGCATAGCACACGATGCAAGAATTTCAAAAAGAATTTTTAGAAAAATCAGGCTAAGTCATTTGAGGATTTTAATATTTTTGATCAGTTTTCTTCATATTTAAAAACTATCGGATATTGGGATCAACAATCAAAAATTGTCAAAAATGAAAATTTCAACTCTAGTTTACATAGAGATAAATGTTCTGATAATTACAATACTAAGAGAAATAAACGTAGGAATAATTATCAAACAATAAATAAGTTGAAGTTTAAAATATTGATTATTGTGATATGACTCTCTCTAAAATTCTTGGACCTACTTAGAAATGGATTCCAAGAAATAAAATCTCTTCTTAACTATTTTGTAGGTACACAAATCAAAATGGATATTGGACAATGGAGCATCTAGCCACATGACTAGAGATATACGATTAATTACAAAAGTGACAAAGACCAAGAACGGACAAGTTACCTTCAGAAATAAAAGTAAAACAAATATCCTTGGGTCTAGCAAGGTTTAGGTAACTGAAAAATGTTATATAAATGATGTCTTATTAGTGGAAAACTTAGGTTTTAATTTATTGAGTGTTCCTATTTTAATGAAGTTTTACAGAGTAATTTTTGAAAAAGATTCCTGTAAAATTATGAACATGTCTACAAATGAAATTTTATTCACTACATATAAGAAAGGATCCGTTTGTATTCTGAATTTGCCTTCTGATATTATTAAAGACAATGCTTGCTTAATTGCAAAATCGGATGAAGTTATTTTATAGCATAGAAGGCTAAGACACTCAAACTTAAAATTATAACAAAAGCTATCTAAAAAGAATCTAGTTAGAGGTTTACCTAGTATTAAGTACTCGAAAGAGTTTATGTGTGATGCATGTCAACTAGGTAAATTACATAAAACATCCTTTAAAAGTTTAAATGAAATAACAAGCAAAAGAGTATTAGAACTAGTGCATATGGATTTATTTGGACCTACTAGGACAACTAGTCTAGGAGGTAAACATTATGCTTTTGTACTAGTTGATGACTATTCTAGATTTACTTGGGTTTATTTTCTAGCTAATAAAACTAAAGTTTTTGAAATATTTAAGATATTCTATAATAAAGTTCAAAATGAGCAAAATGTTAAAATTCAAAAACATAGGAGTGATCATGGTACAGAATTTGATAATGATCAAATCGACACCTTTCATGAAGATTTAGGCATAGATCATAGGTACTCATTTCCAAGAGCTCCTTCACAAAATGAGATAGTAGAACGTAAAAACAGATCACTTCAGGAAATGTCCAGAACCATTTTAAATGAAAATAAGTTACTCTCTCTAGGTAGAAGTAGTTCATACAGCATGTTATGTCATAAATAGAGTACATCTAAGACCAATTTTGGATAAAACTCCTTATACGGTATGGTATAATAGGGTTCCCAAAATAAGTTATTTAAAATCTTTTGGCTGCAAGTGTTTTATTTTAAACACTAAGGAATGTAGAGACAAATTTAAAGCTAAATCAGATGAGGGTATTTTGTTGGTTATTCCATTAGAAGTAAGGCATATGGAGTATATAATAAATCAACAAAAACCATTGAGGAAACCCTGCATGTGAAATTTCATGAAAATTCTCATTTGGATTTTAGACATGCTGAAAACTTTGATTCAGAAATTCTCCTAGAAATGGTACCAGATGATGTTGATAGAGAAATTGAGAGATTATTTGATGGAATAAGAAATATAAACTTAAATGATGAAGATTTAGAAGAAAATAATGTCATACTTATAGAAAATGTGGAACAACATAGAAATTGGCGTTATGCTTCATCTCATCCTATTGATCAGATAATAGGCGATCTTAATCAAGGAGTTAAGACTAGGTCATCAGTAGTCAACATTTGTGGTGCTTATTCATTTGTTTCCTTACTAGAACCTAAGAAAATTGAAGATGCCTTAGAAGATGAATTTTGGTATTTAGCTATGGAAGATGAGCTAAATCAATTTATAAGAAATGAGGTATGGGATCTAGTTCCACCACTTGAAAATTAGTCTGTAATAGGAACAAGGTGGGTATTTAGAAACAAAGTAGATCAGGATGGACATATAGTTAAAAATAAAGCTAGATTAGTTGCTCAAGGTTACAAGCAAGAGGAAGGAATTGACTATGATGAAACATTTGCTCCTATTGCTAGACTAGAATTAATACAAATTTTGTTAGCATATGCTTGTTACATGGATTTCAAATTATATCAAATGAATGTTAAGATTGCTTTTTTAAATGGATATATAAAAGAAGAAGTTTACTTAAAATAACCTCTAGGTTTTGAAGATTCAAAACATCCCGAGTATGTTTACAAGCTTAAGAATGCACTATATGGCCTTAAACAAGCCCCTAGGTCTTGGTATGAGAGATTATCTCAATTTCTTATAGAAAAAGGGTATTCTATGGGAAGGCAGATCACACTCTTTTTATTAAGAAGGTCGAAAAAGGTATATTGATAGTTCAAATCTATGTAGATGACATTATATTTGGAGCAACAAGTGATAAATTAGTTGAGTCTTTTTCAAAAGACATGACTAATCAATTTGAAATGAGTATGATGGGTGAACTATCATTTTTTCTAGGCTTATAAATTAAGTAGTTAGAACAGGGTACTTTTATTTCACAAGAAAAATATACTCGAGATTTATTAAAGAGGTTTGGATTAAACAACACTAAAATGAAGAATATACCAATGAGTACTATCACTAAGTTGGATAAAGATGACTCTGGAAAAACTGTAGATTTAAAATAATATAGAAGCATGATTGGTTCATTACTTTATTTAACAGCAAGCCGACTAGATATCATGTTTAGTGTGTGTACTTGTGCTAGATATCAATCTAATCCTAAAGAATCACACCTACTAGTTATTAAACGAATTTTTAAATATCTACTAGGAACCATCAATTTCGGATTGTTTTACTTTAAACATAGTTCTTTAAATTTAATAGGTTATAGTGATGCTGATTTCGTAGGATATAAGTTTGAAAGAAAAAGCACTAGTGGCACATGTCAATTATTAGGAAATTCTTTAGTGTCATGGTTTAGCAAAAAGCAAAATTGTGTAGCATTACCTACAACTAAAGTTTAATATATAGCTGCTGCACTTTGCTGTGCTCAAATCCTATGGATCAGACGAACTTTAAAAGATTTTAATTTAGCCTATGAACTAGCTAATATTTTTTGTGATAGTAGTTCTGCAATAAGTTTGTCTAAAAATCCTGTCTTACATTCACAAGCTAAACATATAGAAGTTCGACATCATTTCCTAAGGGATAATGCTATAAAAGGAAAAATAGTATTAAATTTTGTTCCTACCACAGAATAATTAGCAAATCTATTTACAAAACCCTTAGATGAGAATACCTTTTCAAAATTACGATTAGAACTTGGGGGGGGTTTGTGCCTACTCGGATTTTTAAGAAAGGAAAGAAAGGAAAGTAAAGAAAGTATGTAAGTAGTTTGTGTAGATTTGGAAACTTGGGAAAGTTTGTTAACTTTCCCAAATATAAAAGGAAAAATTTTCCCTGATTTCGGAGACTCTCCCCTCTAAAATCAAGGAATCCCCAACCACCTAAATGCCCCCAATCGCTCGAAGGCTGTCGATCGCTTGAAGCTCGCCGACCACTTGAAGCTCGTAGACCACTCGAGGCTTGCCGACTACTCGAAAGCTCGCGGACCGGTTGAAGCTCGCCGACTACTCAAAGCTCACCAACCGCTCGAAGCTCCTTGACCGCTTGAAGCTCGCCAACCACTTGAAGCTGACGACTACTCGAAAGCTCGCCGACCACTCGAAGCTCGCCGACCACTCGAAGCTCACTGACCATTCCAAGCTCACCAACCGCTCCAAGCTCGTCAACCGCTCCAAGCTCGTTGACCGCTCCAAGCTCGTCGATTACTCGAAGCTCACTGACCACTTGAAGGTAATAATTTCATGAAACTTTTGCATAGCTTATTTCTTGCAGCCAGAACAATACTAACAAATATTATTAGTATCTTATCTACCAAAGTTTAAATTTAGTAACTTTTTATTTCATCCATTCATCACCTCTAATAATTTCTGTTGTTTGCAGTGGAACTTATTTTGTATCAGTCGTCTAAACTTATATAGTAACATTTGCAAGCAGAAGCTGGAGTTCGTGTATATATTTATGCATAGGTTTGTTCTTGGAAGGCAGTCTCAAAAGTGTGTATTTTGTTAATAAGAGTTAGAAGTTCATATCATGTTTATATGGTTAGTGGAGATTAATGAGAAGAGGAAAATTGAAAAAACAAGAAGCAAGATCTTTTGCAAGAACTAAGGTTCTTGAAGATTTAGGATTTTGTTAATATGACTCAATAATTTCTATTGTGATCAATATGACTCAATTTGCATTAATGAGGTCCTACATTATTTGGATTTTGGTCTAGATAAGGAGGTACTACGTTGGCCTTACATTAGCAACAAAGCATGCTTGGACCTAAGCAATCTTAGTGCAGGCTGTGTTAATTCTTGAATATCTTTTGCTGTTGTTCTTACTTCATTTGCTTGCCTTTTCATGATATCCAACTTATTTCTTTAGTTATATTTTGATTACAAATCCAACGAAAAAAAGTATGAAATTCTTATGTATGCCATTTCATATGTGTTATGAATGACTAGTAACTTATTTAAGTTATTCATTCTTATCCATTTTTAATGCATGTTGTCATTGAATGAATAATAACTTATTTAATTTTTATGTTAATGATTGATGTTGTCATTGTCATCCATATTTCAATGATGTGTTTTTCATTTATATATATGTTTTGCAAATTAGATATGGCTACTACAGATAATACAGTACCAAGTAGACAAAGATCTTATACTAGTTGGAATGCAAAAGCAGATGCCACATTTTTGGGTATATTAGAAGATGTTTTAAATGAAGGGAATGGAAAGACACATGATGGAAAAGTTAAAGTTGAAACATGGAACAAGGTAATAGAGAAGTACAATAATGACACAAATGCAGGTATCACAAAGAAAAATGTTGACAGTCGAATTAAAACATGGCAACAGATGTATCGTAACTACACAAAAATTATGTCTCAAAGTGGTTGGGGATGGAATTACATACAAGGTCATACTGATATTTCAAATGAAGTTTGGAATGAATTTATTAAGGTAATATTTTTGAATGTGTTAATATAATTTGTATGTTCTATATATACTAACATATTTTTAATCTTGCAGAAACACCTAGATTGTGCCCCCCTCAAAGGTAAACCATGTCCTATTTATGATCAACTGCAATTGTTATTTGAAAGTAATATGGCTACAGGGAATGTCAGTAGAGACCTTGAAACAATTACTCAGAATGAAGGAGACATACCTATGAATGAACCAAATGAAATGACACCTCCACCAAATCATTTTCAATACTTCACACCACCAAGTAATAGTCCAATGGATATAGATGGTACCCAACTTCAATCTCCAATGTCTTCATCAAGAAGGTTCAATGAGGTGAAAAAGGGAAAACGTCCAAGACCACATGCAGAGTCAGCAAACTAATGGCATCTTCATTTAAAGAAGCTACATCTGCTATTATGTCATTATGTGAAAAAGAAGAGGATAAAGTTAAAGCTCGACAAGAATATTATGATAATGTAACAAACATATAGAAAGAACAACTTTAGATCCAGAAAGAAGAACTTCAGATCCAGAAACAAGTTAAAGTGTAAGAGCAAATGCTGTATTTCAAAGTGAAACAAGGAAGTCTTACAGAACAAGCTATAGAAGCATTATTGCAAATTGAAAGTCTTACTAACAATGAGAAATTCAAAGTAATGACTTTATTGGAAAGAAAAGAACTAGCAGAACACTTTCTTAGCATCCCAACAAATATGAGGGTAGAATGGATTAAGTATCACAACTTATGAATGTACTTTTCTATTGTTGAGTAATGTTGATGGATGTGATGAACTTTATTATTGTGGTGAATAATGTGTAATGTTGAATTTTAGACAATGATGATGACTATTGATTTTCATATGTGAATGCTTTATTGCTTGATATTTTATATAAATCTTGTTATGTGAAATAAATGTTTTTATTATTGTTGAAGATTCTTATAGATTTTTAGGAAAATGTGTACTAATCTCATTACTTCTTGTAGGTAATAATTATCATGAATGGTATGGATGGTTTGGAATTGTTAAAGAATATGCTTGAGGAAGAAGAGGAAGAAGTAGAAAGACAACCAACGTTACTTCTTTCACTATGGAACTTCCTTGTAGGTGTTGCATGTATGTCAAGTACATTGACTAATACTACACATCACATTTATAGTAGAGAAGGGCATGACTACATTAGAAGATTATTAGATCCATCATTACCACATCAAGCATATAATTGTCGAAAAATATATAGAATGAGTCAACATATATTTCTTGACCTCTGTAATTTGTTACGAAGAGAAGGTGGCATGGGAAATACAAGCAATGTTAGTGTCGAAGAGAAGTTTGCAATTTTTCTTGTCACTGTTGGTCAAAACCAACGATATGGAGTAACAAGGGAGCGCTTCTCTCGATCTGCATGGACTGTTAGTACGTACTTCAATGAAGTACTTAATGCAATTTTGAACTTGCATAAACAACTTCTTGCAATGCCTCCAACATCAACTCCAAGTAGAATATTGAATGATTCAAATGTGTATCCCTATTTTGAGGTAAATATATATTTTCATATGAAATTGATTTGTATATTTTTTTTTTCTCATTTTCTTATTCATATGTTAACAGAATTGCATTGGTGCTATCGATGGAACACATATTAAGACAACTATTTATGGATGACAAACAGCAAGATTTAGAAATAGAAAAGGGGAGTTAAGTCAAAATGTTATGGGCGCATGTAATTTTGATATGGTTATGGGCGCATGTAATTTTGATATGGAATTTACATATATTCTTAGTGGTTGGGAAGGATCAACTTTTGACGCAATAATCCTTCAAAATGTTGTCACAAGACATCATCCATTCAAGGTTCCACCAGGTATAAAATGACATTATTGAATATATATTTTTTATTTACACTAATTTTTAATTATATACAGGAAAGTTTTACTTGGTTGATACTGGTTATCCTAATTGACCTGAATTTATTTGTATATATCGAGGAGTGAGATATCATCTATTTGAATATGAAAATAATAGAGTTCTAGAAAATGCAATCGAAAACTTCAATTACAGACATTCACAATTAAGATCAGTGATTGAGCGATCATTTGGAGTTGTTAAACATCGTTTTGCAATCTTACAAGGACATATGCCGTATTCTTATGATACACAAATGAAGATTGCGATGGCTTGCTTCCTACTACATAATTTTATACGTAAAGCTGATAGAGCAGATTTATTAGAAGATCTAGAAGATGAGTTAGTTGAATTTGATCTCGAAAATGAAGAAATTGGAATTACTGAAGATGAGCTTTCACAAATAGATAGTACATTAGAAATGACACAAGAACGAAGAAAACAAATAGCAGATGAAATGCGTGACAACATGAAGACTGTCATGTGGGATGGATGTGACTTTTAAATCATTTCATATGTAACTTTGTCAAATTGTTATGTTACAATATTTGAATATTTGTATGTTGACAATTTATATTTATGTTGTGAATTTTATTTATATATTAGATGTTAGTTAACAATTTTGAAAAGTAATTGTTTGTGATATGTTATATTCAAATAGGTAATACACAATACAACTTTTGTTCAATTTGTTTATGATATTATCAATAAATAAAAATAAGAAGACTTAATATAAGTTTTCTTTTTCTTTTATTTTTTTTCCGGTCAAACTATTAGACCAGCTTTGATGCGATCGGCAAAATTTTTTTCATTTTTATTTTTCTTCGGTTCAACACTTAGACTAATTGAAGTGTTTTTTTTTTCCTTTGGTCAGACCGAAGTTTTTTAGTTTTTTATTTTTTTTCGGTCAAACTAAATCTTTTCCTTCGGTTCGACCAAAGTTTTTTACTTTTTTTTCGGTCAAACCGAATTTTTTCCTTCGGTCCAACTAAAGTTTTTTAATTTTTTTCAATTTGACCGAGCTTCGATCTAACTGAATTTATTTATTTACTTTTTTTTTTCGGTCTGACTAACTAAAACTTGTTTACTTTTTTATTTTTTCTTCGGTCAGACCGAAGCTTAGTC
Source organism: Cymodocea nodosa (assembly GCA_036874045.1). Lineage (NCBI taxonomy): Eukaryota > Viridiplantae > Streptophyta > Magnoliopsida > Alismatales > Cymodoceaceae > Cymodocea > Cymodocea nodosa. Next base: position 16,900,258 of record CM072339.1, on the reverse strand, counting down.
TTCAGTCGAACATAAGTTTTTTAGTTTTTTATTTTTTATTTGGTCAGACCGAAGATCAGTCTTCGGTCCGACATAAGTTTTTTAGTTTTTTCTTTTTTTATGTTTTTATTCTTTTTCTGTTAGGTCAAAGCTCGGACTTCGATTTCATCAAAAATTTTTTCTTTTATTTATTTCTTCGATCCGTCTGACTGAAGTTTTATTTTTTTATTTTTTTCTTCGGTCTGACCGAATCTCAACTTTGGTCCAATTGAAATTTTTGATTTTTTATATTTATTTTTTTGATTTTAAATTAAAATAAAAATAAAAAAATTTACAACGTTTCTGATAATCAATTCATCATTCAAACACATTATTTTATTTATAAATACATTTATTAATTTTCAATTGTTAATTTTTTATATTTATTTTTTTGATTTTAAATTAAAATAAAAAAATTTACAACGTTTCTGATAATCAATTCATCATTCAAACACATTATTTTATTTATAAATACATTTATTAATTTTCAATTGTTAATTTTTTATATTTATTTTTTTGATTTTAAATTAAAATAAAAAAATTTACAACGTTTCTGATAATCAATTCATCATTCAAACACATTATTTTATTTATAAATACATTTATTAATTTTCAATTGTTACATCAAGTTCTACGTTTAAACAAGTTTGTATTACATTTATTAATTTTTTAACAACTTTTACATTTACATTTATTAATTTTGTATACATCAACTTTTATGTTTACATTTATTAATGTATATAAGAGAGGTATCATATTCTATTTTTTATTTTCTGTTAGATTTCAACTAGGCCCGAATCAGCCCACAAGCTAGCCTAGGCCCAACCTGAATCGACCCACGGACCAGCCCAACCCGGCCGAATAATATATTTATGTTGTGAATTTTATTTATGTTAGTTAACAATTTCGAAAAGTAATTGGTTGTGATATGCTATGTTCAAATAGGTAGTACACAATACAACTTTTGTTCAATTTGTTTATGATATTATTAATAAATAAATATTTTTGTTTTTGATATTTTTTCTTAAAATATAAGTATCATGATGTGAAGAAATAGTGTAAATTAAAATTAATTATTAGAATTCCTTGATTAAAAAAGTATATTTCAATTCTGAACATTCCATCTAGCACAAACCCCCTTGTGGGAATCTTAATTTTCATAACCTTCTAAGACGTGCACAAACAGCCCTTCATTTCTCAAGAATTTGGACTTTCTAATTCACAAGAATCTGAACTTTCCATTTCCTTCATTTCTGAACTTTCCGACATGCACAAACACCCCCTTGGTATCTGTAGGTTATCTGATGTTTAAATTGTCCTGTTCATTACATAATATTTTGGTTTGTTACAATATAGCTTTAGAATTTAATTTCTTTATATTTTAAAAAAAAACTCAATACATCTATCTTAGACTTATTGTTTACTAGTAGTTAAGAATTTATGAAATTCTAATTTTTATTAAAGTCAATTTATTTAAAGAAAAATTCAGAAAATGTTACTTAAGGAAAGTTGATTTAATTCAATATGAGTACCAACTGTATTTTTGTTACTTATGTATACGCCATTATAGAGATTTTAACTAGAAAATACATAAAAAATATGTACTGTTTATTAAAGGAAAGTTATTATCATACTATTAGAAAAATTAAGTCTTGTGGTTGCCTCTTATTCAATTTACTATCCTGTTTTATTGTTTGTCTACAATTACTTGAGTAATTTAAGTCCATTGAGGGATCTTAAACCCTAGTCACTTAAACCAACTTGTTTGGAATGTGTTGATTGAAAATTCATTTTATAAGTAATTCAGATTCTATTTTTAAAACAAAGAAACAAAAAAAAGGGTTACCTATTCTCACTTATCATTGAGTAACTGGTTATCTTTCCCCTAAGCAAGGGATTGTAATTACGTAAAAAGATGATATTGTGGGAGGTAATACATAATATATATATATATATATATATAAAGGGGGGGGCAATGTACTCATGCTTAGTTTATTTTATAGGTGTTATAACAATTCTGTCATAATCTTTGTTATTTTTCTTTGTTATTATCTATTCTTTACACATAATGTAATGCATTTATTTTCTTAAGTTCGTGTACTCATTATTGAATTCTTTTAAGTTACCTAAAGGTATATCTCTATGAGTTTTCTTTTGTAAATTGAATAAAATAAAAGTCAGAACGTCTAAATTGTTAAATCTACTACTTATTTCTGTAATTTAAATTTTAAAAAAAAAATAGAGAGATTCAAATCTATTAGGGCTTGACAACCTAATTTAAGTACGCTATTTTAAACTTAAATAAAAAATCTATTTAAGCCTTAGAAACCCACTTAAGTCAGCTATTTGGAATTTAATGACAAATCTATTAGGGTTTGGCAACCTAATATTAAGTATGTCATAGTTTCTCTTTATTACATTTATGTAGGGAGAGCAAACAAAGAAAACCAATAGTAAATCTAATCTAGTGCAAATTTTCTAGAACTTATATTGATAAAAAGTTAGACTCATTTAATTAGTTTAACATACAGTTATGTATTTCACTTGATATCTACTATTTTATCTCACATATAGATGACTAACCATTTGAGTTTTTCGTATTGTTATGTTTTACTCTTCTACAAACTCGAATAGTTAGATTTCTCTCTAAGTTTCTATTTTAAATTCTTATCTTTTATCATTTTAAGAAACTCGAACAATTATGCTTAAGTCTTCAACTTTTTCGCATATCCATTCGAGAAACTCGAACAGTTAACTTAATATTATTATATTTTTTTGAAAGACTTAAAATATGAGAATAACTATTTTAGTTTGTCGTATAGTTATGTGCTTTACTGCTCATAAAACTTGAATAGTTATCATAAGTCTTCGAGTTTTCTCATTTTTACTTAGCTAGTATTATTTTCTTTACACGAACAGTTACGCTAAGTCCTCTGCTTTTATTGGTTGTAAAACTTGTATAGTTATTGTAAGCATTCGAGTTATTTATCAGTAACAGGTCATATTTATGATTTCAATGATTGAATCTGTTTATCCATTTATAAACTCAAAGAGTTATAAATGTTTTACTGACAACCTTTCATGTTTCTACCTTGATAAAACCCTAGTTTCACAATCTTTACTTCTACTAAGTTCTATAGTGAACAACGAAGATTAATCAACAATGTTAGGATGTGGAAGAGGACGTGGTAGAATGAAAAAAGTGCAAAAAAGAGAGATGGAACTTCGGAAGATAGAAAGTGAGATCAACGACATTTACTCAAGGTATACCTTTTCCAATAAAGTACTACATGAAATTAGAAAAGCTGTTCAAGATGAGAAAAATTTCTATTGGAAATTTTTTAGAAACTATGTTGAGACACAATTTTGACTAAAATAGATCGAACTTTCCTCGTTACAAATATGGAAAAGAACATTACAACCTAACCCTAAGGTTGTTACAAGTTCTAGACAAGTACCCAAAAAATCGGTATAGTCTATTACTTATTATGGAAAGAAATGGAGATCGATGATAGAAAATGCCAACAAGGAATTAGAATCTTTGTATTCCCAACATTATTTTCCCCTAGCTATTTTAGATGAAATACAAAAATTTATTGACGAATAGAAAACTGCCATTTGGAAAATGGGCCTTCGAAGTGAATGACAAAAAGTTTATCAATTGAAAATGGTTGAGGTTGAGAGCTTAAAACTCTATATTCCCTTATTGCAACCTAGGCATCATTGTGAAGGACCATCAAGACAACCGGTACCTTTAATTGGAGTAATAAAACAAACATTAGAACCTCCTGAACAACCTGAAACACTTTAGACATATAGTCGGAAAAAGAAGAAGATATTGGAATATTTTGGACTAACTGCAAGTGTACAAGGTATATTGCAGCAAAGAGAAGAATCGTTGAAAAATGGAAAACTATATTCCATTGCACAAGCTAGACAGGATTTTGTTTTAGGAATCCCAATAGATGTGACAAATATTAGATTACAAGCATACACTTTAAGGTATTGTGTCACATTAGTACATAATGTTTCTTTTAATACAATGGACAGTTTTTCACATCATGTTACAAGGCAACATTCTTCTCCTACGAAAAGAGAACATGTAAGAAATTTTGATGATATATATACAGATGATATCCATTTTGATGACATAGACACTGAGTCTATGAATTTTAAAGATATTTCATCTAAATAGGAATGTATAGATATTTTTCCTCTTATTGTATCTCAGATAGAGACTCTTGATTTTTGGTATAGTTGCTTATACTACATTTTATACATCTGGTTATATCTATTATAGTATACAGTATATTTGTTGATAACTGTATATAATCAGCAAAATACATAGTTACAAATAGAATATGACATTGCTAATGTCTCAATTATAGATATTTCAGAATTATAGAATGACTTTATTGCACAAACAGATGTAGAACATTCTTTCATACAGAAACAGTTGTTGTATAGACTAATTATACAAATAAATGTTCTTGATAGACAGAATAGTACAAAAATTGTTGATACTGATATACATATATCAATTGTTGATATGTTTCACGAAGATCAAATAGAGGAAACTTAGCAGATTATTGATATGACAATAACAAATATTTCAAATATTTATACTAGCTTTGATAGAAATTCCACCAATTATGAAAGATCTAAAAATCTAGATGTTGTTGACAATATTGAAACAAGTCCCATGTTAGAAAATCATGACAGGAAAATACCTAATCTTGAATAGAATTTAGACGACAATACATTATTATGGTTCAGAAATAGCTCCTCTTATGAAAAATTTCAAACATATAAAACTTTTACAGTATTATATTCAAGACTAGTTAAGTTTGAAGGGATGACACATATACGAGAAATGTTTGAATTTCAAGGCTTGTTGACTCTGCTTCCACAATAGCTAGACCATCTTGTTATACCAGAACTTGTAAGTTGTTTTTACTCAAACTTAACAGTGGAAGAAGGTATTCCTATTTCAAATATACAAGAATTAGATATATACTTAACTCCAAAAATACTTTATCAAGTACTTGGTCTGAAAAATGAAGGAGTTAAATTATCAGAAAGAAAACAGGTTTATCAATTAAGATGGGACATTAAAAGTTTAGCCAAAGATCCGACTGCCAATAATCAAATGAGATTACTAAATGATTTAAATGACCAAGCACATTTTATTGCAAAAATATTGTATACTTCACTATTTCAGAGGTTTGGTCATGGTGTAGAGGTTGGCAAATGCTGTCTTTACGCTACATATGCGTTGATTAACCATATACAGGTTAACTAGTATGATATTTTTGTTTCTCATATTTTAAACTTGTAGAGTAAATTATTTTATAGTGATACACTATTAAGAATTGTGGTAAGTCAAACAGATATTACACCTTGGCCATAGAAAAGACTAAAGTCAAGATCTTTCTCTGCAAAAGAACTACAAAAATACTAGGAAACAAATACACCTATAATTCGACAGCACCAACAATAACAAGATCGGCAAACTCAGTCACAACAGCAACAACAACAATCGACATAGTTTTCAAAACAACAGTAACATACATTACATGAACAATATACAGGTATATATACAGATACACATACAGGTACACATATCAATACACATATAGATATAAATACAGAATTTTTACAACAACCATCACAAGTTTCACATTCAGATTTAGATCAAGCAATAATTGATCAGATCAATAGAGTAAGTATAGAAATTGCAAGGCAAATTTTAGATACTCTACTAAATATTTTTCAAAGACAAAGAGGCTTGTGAATATACATAAATTATGTATTACATGACTTATTCATTGTAATTTGTTACCAAAAATTACTTATGTAAAGAAAGTACATTATATAAACTGTTTACTGCATTCAATGTCATACACTTGTTTTCGATAATTCTTGTTTAAAACAGTTTATTCTTATCCACGAAAATTATGCATGTTTAAAAATTTCTTTTTGAATGATATATACTTAGCAAATTTGTAGGATCATTGTATCACAAGAGGGGGGGTGAATTATGTCTTTAGTAATTAAAATTACCAATGGATAAAACAAGAGCACAAAATACTCGTAAATATAATTCTATTCTTTATAAACTTTAAAGAAAGAATTTACAATTTCTTTTCAGCCCAATTCCCTTTTTATCGATTTTGATACAGTAATGTTTGATATACAATTCAAATAGAAAATGAAGTCCTTATTCTAAGCTAATTCTGAATTGTATAAAACCTGATCTTTATGCACTAGCTCCTTTTCCTTCTTTTTGCTCAGCTTTTATATCTCTTCTTCTCTAGTTGTCGAATTTCCAAACTTCTTGTGTTTGCAGCTCCTTTTTCTGAAATTGTTTGGAATTCTGAACTTCTTCTGATGTTAGAGAATTTTTCTTGATTTGATATGTAGTTGAATATTCAAACTTGATTTTTAGTTTGTGATTGGGGATTGGGATAATTGTAATGCAGCTCATACTCCCTAATTTTAGTAGTTGAACTTTGACTTCACATTCAACACATTCATCCACTTAATTCATAATCCACGTACTAATTTTGAATTCAAATTATCCACGATTTCCACTATGTCCACTATCATTTTGAATTTCCACTATCTCCACTATCTTTTTGAATTTCCACTCGTAGATTCACCGAAACTTTATCTTCCTAGAGATTTGTAGAATATCTTCTAAGTCACCGCTGTAGTCGAACACTTATCCTTTAAGTCCTGTAAAAACTTGAACACTTATCTATAACTCTTCAAGTTTTTGCACCTGCAAAACACATGACTGAACAAAGAAAACTTATCTGTTCGTTAGTCATTTTATAAAACTCGAACAATTATCTATCCATGCGTATAAAAACTGAAATAGTTATCTAACTCTTCAATTTTCATTACTGAACGCACATGGGAAACACGTGACAATTTAAAACATTAAAAACACATGTGTAGATAACTTAACTATACGAGTTTTTAATATAACTCTTCGACTAAATTGAAACGTTAACTATCTGAAATTCTAAATGAAACTTTCCGATAACTTTGTTAACATTTAATTACGTGACTATTATACTTAAAAAATATTATTTAGACTTACTTAAAAATGTTAATAAAGCATTTATCATCAAAACAAAATTCCTAACAATCTCCCCCTTTTTGATGATGTCAAAACCTAATAAGTCAAAATAATCTATACATCTTCTCCCCCTTTTTGGCATTATAAAAAAGTAAATAAAATGTAAGGAAGAAAAATTTGCTAAGTATATATCGTTCAAAAAGAAATTTTTAAACGTGCATAACTTTCATGGATAAGAATAAACTGTTTAAATAAAATTGTTTTAAACAAGAATTGTCAAAAACAAGTATATGACATTAAATGTAGTAAACAGTTTACATAATGCAATTTCTTTAAATAAGTAATTTTTGGTAACAAATTACAATGAATAAGTCATGTAATACATAATTTGTGTATATTCACAAGCCTCTTTGTCTTCGAAAAATATTTAGCAGAGTATCTAAAATTTACCTTGCAATTTTTGTACTTACTCTGTTGATCTGATCAATTATTTCTTGATCTAAATCTGAATGTGAAACTTGTGATGGTTGCTGTAAAAATTCTGTATTTATATCTGTATGTGTATTGATATGTGTACTTGTATGTGTATCTGTATGTGTACTTGTATGTTGTTCATGTACTGTATGTTGCTGTTGTTCTGAAAACTATGTCGACTGTTGTTGTTGCTATTGTTTTGAAAACTGTGTCGACTATTGCTATTGTTGTTGTGACTGAGTTTGCCGATCCTGTTGTTGTTGGTGCTGTGGAATTACAAGTGTATTTGTTTTCTAGTATTTTTGTAGTTCTTTTGCAGAGAAAGATCTTCACTTTAGTCTTTTTTGTGGCCAAGGTGTAATATCTATTTAACTTGCCACAATTCTTAATAGTGTATCACCATAAAATAATTTACTCTGCAAGTTTAAAATATGAGAAACAAAAATATTATACCAATTAACCTGTATATGGTTAATCAACACATATGTAGCATAAAGACAGCATCTATCAACCTCTACACCATGACCAAACCTCTGAAACAATGAAGCATGCAATATTTTTGCAATAAAACGTGCCTGGCCATTTAAATCATTTAGTAATCTCATTTGATTGTTGGCAGTTGGATCTTTGGCTAAACTTTTAATGTCTCATCCCAATTGATAAACCTGTTTTCTTTCTGATAATTTAACTCCTTTATTTTTCAGACCAAGTACTTGATAAAGTATTTCTGGAGTTAAATATATATCTAATTCTTGTATATTTGAAATAGGAATACCTTCTTCCACTGTTAAGTTTGAGTAAAAACAACTTATAAGTTCTGGTATAACAAGATGACCTGGCTGTTGTGGAAGTAGAGTCAACAAGCCTTGAAATTCAAACATTTCTCATATATGTGCCATCCTTCAAACTTAACTAGTCTTGAATATTACTGTAAAAGTTTTATATGTTTGAAATTTTTCATAGCAGGAACTATTTCTAAACCATAATAATGTATTGTCGTCTAAATTTTGTTTAGGATTAGGTATTTTCCTGTCATGATTTTCTAACCTAGGACTTATTTTAATATTGTCAGCAGCATCTATATTTTCAAATCCTTTAAAACTAGTGGAATTTCTATCAAAGCTAGTACAAATGTTTGAAATATCTATTATTGTCATATCAATAATCTGTTGAGTTTCCTTTACTTAATCTTCGTGAAACATATCAGCAATTGATATATTTATATCAGTATCAACAGTCTATGTACTATTCTGTTTGTCAGCAACATTTATTTCTATAATTGGTCTATACAACAACTGTCTCTATATGAAAGAATGTTCTATATCTGTCTATGCAATAGAGTCATTCTGTAATTCTAAAATATCTATAATTGAGACATTAGCAATGTCATATTCTATTTATAACTGTGTAGTTTGCTGATTATATACAATTATCAACAAATATACTATATATTGTAATAGATATAACCAGATGTATAAAATGTAGTATAAGCAACTATACCAAAAATCAAGAGTCTCTATCCAAGATACAGTAAGAGGAAAAATATCTGTACATTCCTCTTCAAATGAAATATCTTCAAAATTCATAGACTCAGTGTCTATGTCATCAAAATGGATATCATCTGTATATATATCATCAAAATTTCCTACATGTTCTCTTTTTGTAGGAAAAGAATGTTGGCTTGCAGCATGATGTGAAAAACTATCCATTGTATTAAAAGAAACATTATGCACTAATGTGACACAATACCTTAAAGTGTATGCTTGTAATCCAATATTTGTCACATCTACTAGGATTCCTAAAACAAAATCCTGTCTAGCTTGTGCAATGGAACATAGTTTTCCATATTTCAATGATTCTTCTCTTTGTTGCAATATACCTTGTACACCTACAGTCAGTCCAAAATATTCTAATGTCTTCTTCTTTTTCCGACTATATGTCTGCAGTGTTTTAGGTTGTTTAGGAGGTTCTAATGTTTGTTTTATTGCTCCCATTAAAGGCACATGTTGTCTTGATGGTCATTCACCATAATGCCTAGGTTGCAATAAGGGAATATAGAGTTTTAATTTCTCAACCTCAGCCATTTTCAATTGATAAACTTTTTGTCCTTCACTTCGAAGGCCCATTTTCCAAATGGTAGTTTTCTATTCATCAATAAATTTTTGTATTTTGTCTAAAACAACCAGGGGAAAATAATGTTGGGAATACAAAGATTCTAATTCCCTGTTGGCATTTTCTATCATCGGTCCCCATTTCTTTCCATAATAAGTAATAGACTGTACCGATTTTTTAGGTACTTGTTTAGAACTTGTAACAACCTCAAGGTTAGGTTGTAATGTTCTTTTTCATATTTGTAATGAGAAAAGTTTAGTCTGTTTTAGTCTAAATTGTGTCTCAACATAGTTTCTAATAAATTTCCAATAGAAATTTTTCTCGTCTTGAATAGCTTTTCTAATTTCATGTAGTACTTCATTGGAAAAAGTATACCATGAGTAAATGTTGTTGATCTCACTTTCTATCTTCTAAAGTTCCATCTCTCTATTCTACACTTTTGTCATTCTACCACATCCTCTTCCATGTCCTGACATTGTCGATTAATCTTCGTTGTTCACTGTAGAACTTAGTGGAAGTAAAGATTGTGAAACTAGGGTTTTACCAAGGTAGAAACATAAAAGGTTGTCAATAATACATTTATAACTCTTCGAGTTTATAAACGGATAAACAGATTCAATCATTGAAATCATAAATATAAGATCAATTACTGATAAATAACTCAAATGCTTACAATAACTGTACGAGTTTTACAACCTATAAAAGCAGAGGACTTAGCGTAACTGTTCATGTAAAGAAAATGACTACTAGCTAAGTAAAAATGAGAAAACTTGAAGACTTATGATAACTATTCGAGTTTTATGAGTAGTAAAGCACATAACTATATGACAAACTAGAATAGTTATTGTCATATTTTAAGTCTTTCATAAAAATACAATAATATTAAGTTAACTATTCGAGTTTCTCGGATGGATTTGCGAAAAGGTCCAAGACTTAAGCATAACTGTTCGAGCTTCTTAAAAGGATAAAAGATAAGAATTTAAAACAGAAACTTAGAGAGAAATCTAAATATTCGAGTTTGTAGAAGAGTAAAACATAACAATTTGAAAAACTTGGATGATTAGTCATCTATATGTAAGATAAAATAGCAAATATCAAGTGAAATACATAACTGTATGTTAAACTAACTGAATGAGTCTAACTTTTTATCAATATAAGTTCCAAAAAATTTGCACTTGATTAGATTTACTACTGTTTTTCTTTGTTTGCTCCCCCTACATAAATGTAGTAAAGAGAAACTATGGCATACTTAATATTAGGTTGTCAAGCCCTAATAAATTTGTCATTAAATTCCAAATAGCTAACTTAAGTGGGTTGTTAAGCCTTAAATATATTTGTCATTAAATTTCAAATAGCTGACTTAAGTGGGTTGCTAAGCCTTAAATAGATTTGTCATTTAAGTTCAAAATGACGTACTTAAACTAGGTTGCCAAGCCCTAAATATTTCATTTAAGTTCAAAATGGCATACTTAAACTAGGTTGCCAAGCCCCAAATAGATTTGAATCTCTCTATATATATTTTTTAATATAAATTACAAAAATAAGTAGTAGATTTAACAATTTAGACTTTCTGACTTAAAAGAAAACTTATAGAGATATACCTTCAGGTAACTTAAAAGAATTCAATAATGATTACACAAACTTAAGAAAATAAATGCATTACATTATGTGTAAAGAATAGATAATAACAAAGATTATATGCACAGATTATGGTAGAATTATTATAACACCTGTAAAATAAACTAAGCTTAAGTACATTGCCCCCCTTTTTTCTTTTATATATATATATTTTATGTATTACCTTTCACAATAACATCTTTTTATGTGATCATAATCTTTTACGTAGGGGAAAGATAACCAGTTACTCAATGATAAGTGAGAATAGGTAACCTTTTTTTTTATTTTTTTAAAAATAGAATCTGAATTACTTATAAAATGAGTTTTCAATCAACACATCCTAAACTAGTTGGTTCAAGTGACTAGGGTTTAAGATCCCCCAACAGACTTAATTACTCAAGTAATTGCAGACAAACAATAAAACAAGACAGTAAATTGAATAAGAGGCAACTGCAAGACTTAATTTTTTTAACAGTATGATAATAACTTTCCTTTAATAAATGGTGCATATTTTCTACGTATTTTCCAATTAAAATATCTATAATGGTGCATACATATGTAACAAAAATACAGTTGGTACTCATATTGAATTAAATCAACTTTCCTTAAGTAACATTTTCTGAATTTTTCTTTAAATAAATTGACTTCAATAAAAATCAGAATTTCATAAATTCTTAACTACTAGTAAACAATAAGTCTAAGATAGATGTATTGAGTTTTTTTTTTAAATATAAAGAAATTAAATTCTATAAAATAACTATAACCTATTAAATTTAAAGAACTATGTTTAAAATAAAACAATCTAAAATTGATGGTTCCTAATAGATATTTAAAATTTCGTTTAATAGCAAGTAGGTGTGATTCTTTACGATTAGATTGATATCTAGCACAAGTACACACATTAAACATGATATCTAGTCAGCTTGCTGTTAAATAAAGTAATGAACCAATCATGCTTCTATATTGTTTTATATCTACAATTTTTCCAAAGTCATCTTTATCAAACTTAGTGATAGTACTCATTAGTGTATTCTTCGTTTTAGTGTTGTCTAATCCAAACCTCTTTAATAAATCTCGAGTATATTTTTCTTGTAAAATAAAAGTACCATATTCAAACTGCTTAATTTGTAAGCCAAGAAAAAATAATAGTTCACCCATCATACTCATTTCAAATTGATTAGTCATGTCTTTTGAAAAAGACTCAACTAATTTATCACTTGTTGCTCCAAATATAATGTCATCTACATAGATTTGAACTATCAATATATCTTTTTCAACTTTCTTGATAAAAAGAGTGTGATCTGCCTTTTCCATAGAATACCCTTTTTCTATAAGAAATTGAGATAATCTCTCATACCAAGACCTAGGGGCTTGTTTAAGGCCATATAGTGCCTTCTTAAGCTTGTAAACATACTTAGGATGTTTTGAATCCTCAAAACCTAGAGGTTGTTTTACATAAACTTCTTCTTTTATATATCCATTTAAAAAAGCAATCTTAACATCCATTTGATATAATTTGAAATCCATGTAACAAGCATATGCTAACAAAATTCGTATTGATTCTAGTCTAGCAATAGGAGCAAATGTTTCATCATAGTCAATTCCTTCCTCTTGCTTGTAACCTTGAGCAACTAACCTAGCTTTATTTTTAACTATATGTCCATCCTGATCTACTTTGTTTCTAAATACCCACCTTGTTTCTATTGTAGACTGATTTTCAGGTGGTGGAACTAGATCCCATACCTCATTTCTTATAAATTGATTTAGCTCATCTTGCAAAGCTAAATACCAAAATTCATCTTCTAAGGCATCTTCAATTTTCTTAGGTTCTAGTAAGGAAACAAATGAATAAGAACCACAAATGTTGACTACTGATGACCTAGTCCTAACTCCTTGATTAGGATCGCCTATTATCTGATCAATAGGATGAGATGAAGCATAACGCCAATTTCTATGTTGTTCCACATTTTCTATAGGTATGACATTATTTTCTTCTAAATCTTCATCATTTAAGTTTATATTTCTTATTCTGTCAAATAATCTCTCAATTTCTCTGTCAACATCATTTGGTATCATTTATGGGAGAATTTCTAAATCAAAGTTTCTGATCATTATCAAATTCTATACCATGATCACTCCTATGTTTTTGAATTTTAACATTTTGCTTATTCTTAACTTTATTACAGAATATCTTAAATATTTCAAAAACTTCAGTTTTATTAGCTAGAAAATAAACCCAAGTAAACCTAAAATAGTCATCAACTAATACAAAAGCATAATGTTTACCTCCAGACTGGTTGTCCTAGTAGGTCCAAATAAATCCATATGCACTAGTTCTAATACTCTTTTGCTTGTTATTTCATTTAAACTTTTAAAGGATGTTTTATGTAATTTACCTAATTGACATGCATCACACATAAACTCTTTCGAATACTTAATACTAGGTAAACCTCTAACTAGATTCTTTTTAGACAGCTTTTATAATAATTTTAAGTTTGAGTGTCCTAGCCTTCTATGCCATAAAATAACTTCATCCAATTTTGTAATTAAGCAAGTATTGTCTTTAATAATATTAGAAGGAAAATTCAAAATACAAATAGATCATTTCTTATATGTAGTGAATAAAATTTCGTTTGTAGACATGTCCATAATTTTATAGGAATCTTTTTCAAAAATTACTCTGTAAAACTTCATTAAAATAGAAACACTTAATAAATTAAAACCTAAGTTTTCTACTAATAAGACATCATTTATAAAACATTTTTCAATTACTTGAACCTTGCCAAACCCAAGGATATTTGTTTTGCTTTTATTTCCAAAGGTAACTTGTCCGTTCATGGTCTTTGTCACTTGTGTAAGTAATCGTATATCTCTAGTCATGTGGCTAGATGCTCCATTGTCCATTATCCATTTTGATTTATGTACTTGTAAAATAGTTAAGAAGAGATTTTATTTCCTGGAACCCATTTCTGAGTGGGTCCAAGAATTTTAGAGAGAGTCATATCATAATAATCAATATTTTTAAACTTCAACTTATCTATTGTTTGATAATTATTCCTACGTTTATTTCTCTTAGTGTTGTAATTATCAAAACATTTATCTCTATGTAAACCAGAGTTGAAATTTTCATTTCTAACAATTTTTGATTACTAATCCCAATATCCGATAGTTTTTAAATATGAAGAAAACTGATCCAAAATATTAAAATCCTCAAATGACTTAGCTTGATTTTTCTGAAAATTTCTTTTCAAATTCTTGCATCGTATGCTATGTTGTATTTTATCAATTGGCATATATTTATCTCCCTTTTTAATCACACATGAAATAGTTTTTCTTTTACTATTCTTAGTACTAGAAATAGAGACCTTATTTTTAGCAGTACCATCATGCAATATTTAATTTTCAGAAGATGCATCATGTAATCCAATACCATGTTTTTCTACATTTGATATTTTACTACTAAGTTCATTTGTAATAGTTTGACTATTATTCCATTTACTTAATATAGCCTTTTGATCGTAGACCTTAATCTTTAACACATCAATTTCTAAAGTTAAATTAGTAATAGTCAGTTTCAGTTTTTCAACTTCACAGATCATTTTCTTTTTATCAGCATTTAAATTTTCATAATTAGCAAGCAATTTTCTTTCTATTAAAGTAAACTTTAAAATTTCTTGTGCATGCTTTTGATTTCTTCTTTAAGTTTATTCAACGTAGAGTTCAGAAAATCAATCTTATTTTTAGATTCATCTAGCATTTTCCTAGTGTTCTTTCCTTCTATTTTTACTTTCTTATATTTTCTAGCTAGTTTATTATATTCAACAAGTAATCCATCAAAGCTATCAAAACTAGCATTTTGATCAAAAGATACCTCACTAGATTTCGCCATGAAGCATATGTTTGCCAGATTTTCTTCTGAATTTGATGTTGATGAGGATTCATTATCTAATGTTGAATCCTTTGTTTCTTCACTTTGTGAAGCTAAAGAGTCATCCCATGTCACTTTAAGTGCCCTTCTCTTTCTGAATTTCTTATTCCTAAAATTCTTCTTTGAATTTTTCTTATCTTTGTTGAAAGGACAATTAGTTTGAAAGTGACCCGACCTATTGCACTTGTAGCATATGATTTTATCCTTTATGAATGACTTCTTCTCCATATCTCTAGATGTCTTTGCCGACCTGAAGTTCCTGCATTTCTTCAATAGATTTCTAAATTTTTTGGTCAACAATAGTAAATCATCATTAGAATCACTAGTGACTTCTAACACTTTATTAGCCTCAAAAGCCAGATCCCTTATAGGATTCTTCCCTTTTGGATCTAAATGTTGTACTTCATAGGCTGTCAGATTGCCTATGAGATCATTGAGAGTATATGTATTTAAATCTTTGGACTCTTCAATTGATGTTGTCTTTTGAGCCCAAATTTTAGTTAAGATCTAAGGATCTTTCTTACCAAGTCTTTTTCCTCAAATTTCTTGACTAAAGATTTTAATGAATTTACAATTTCAAGAAACCGAGAAAACATATCAAAGATACATTCATTTTCGTGCATTTTAAAAAGCTCATATTTATGTATTAACATATTAATCTTAGATTCCTTAACCTAGTTAGTACCTTCAATGGCAACTTCTAATGCATGCCATATCTCATATGAAGTTTGATATGTAGAAACTTTATTAAATTGATCATGAGATAAAGCACAAAACAAAATGTTTAAACCTTTAGCATTTAGTGTCATTTGCTCCATTTCATCAAAAGTCTAAGTATCATATGGAGTCATAACTAACATTATAGGATTGCTAATTGTTGAGTATTTTTGTTTTGATGATGTGTGCTGAATGAATATAATCATATTTGCTCAATTACTATTACTTGTAAAAAGAAATTAAAATCATCAATTAATATAGAAAAAGCTTACTGATATAAATACTTGTCTGTATTGGATCTGAAGTTAATAACTAGTCATTTCATTGCAATAATTTCTCATTTAGCTAAACGTTAAGTTAACATGTGTTTTTATTGAAAAGCATGATATGTTTTAAAGTTATATCTTCTGTATCATGAACAGTGCACATTTAGACAACTCGTTAAGTTAGAGTTTTGTTTGTATAGAGGTCACATGAGAACTCGTTAAGTTAAAGGTTTAAAGGTTAAAATTGGTCACATGATAACTCGTTAAGTTAGTGAGTAAAAGAAGAGATGAACTTGTTAAGCTAGTGTTATACACGTGGTGAAATTATAAGTTACGAATGTTATATTGTATCACGTGAGGTGCACATGTTTAACTCGTTAAGTTAACATAACTAAACGCATTGAGTTGCTACATTGAACACTAAGGCAACGCGTTAGGTTAGCGTTATAAACTTAAGTTGTTATTTTTGCACGTGGTAAAATTCTTATTATGAAAACATTTGTTTATTATTGAATCGATGAGTTAAAGTTTTTTCGGAGACTTACAGTCGTAACTATCCGAAAGGTAACTTAAGTCATGTTTTCAGGTCTTGACACGTGTCTCACTAGTTTTATAATATAAAGAGTTTTTCGGTGACTTACATCGGTAACTATCCGAAACTTAAACTGTTTTCGGTGAGTTATCGTTTAACCTTCCAAAAGAAAGGTTAAGCTGGTTCGTTGAGTTAGCATAACACCACGAACTTAGTTCATTGAGTTAGCTACAATACTTGTCACATGAAATGGCACATGAGGAACTCGTTAAGTTAGAAATGTTAAGTTATATATATATACTTGTGTTACTCGATTAGTTAACATTAAAGTAACGACTTCTTATTACACTGATGAAAAATTTTTGGACGAGAAAGTTTATTTTGCAGGAAATTTTTCAGAGATCCAGGACTAATGATTAAAGAAAATTTGAAATATAAACATGGGTTAGAACGTGTGTGTTTCGATGAAGGAAAAAGAAAAGACGTGGAGAAGTGGAAAATTGGTAGTGGTTAAATGTGAAGGATATGCATGAAATGAAGATACAGTATAACAGGCATAAAATTCTCGTTGATCAAACTATCCTTACACACAAAACGAAAAATCTTTTCAAAGATCAAACCATCCTTGCACACCAAAAGAAAAATCTTTTTCAGGGATCAAAAACACCTCTTTGGGCAAAATCTCTCAAGTGGAAGAAAATTCAGTGAAGCATAAAAAGGTAAGATTTTCATCATTGAAGATTTGAAGTATTAGAAGAAAGCAAATTCAATGAAGCATAAAAAGACAAGATATTCATCACAGAAGAATTGCTGAAGAAGAAAGAAGAAGAAGAAGAAGAAAGATCTCAAATAGGGAGAAATGTTTTAAATTCCGCAAATTAGTTTTCTCTGTTTGTAGTTATGAAATTGTATAGATGAAACATGGTATCGAAATATAATTGCATCTACAATTTCTAAGGAGAATTGAATTGTATAGTGTAATTGAAATCTTGAATAAAAATGATTTTATGAAAACAATGTCTCGACTTGTTTTTGAGTTTTAAAGTTTCAATTATATTTCAGAAAATATTAAAAATACACAATTCACCCCCCTCTTGTGTAGCCATACGATCCTACAAGTGGTATAAGAGCTTTGTTAATAATCTTTGATGTAAAATTGATACCAACTTATTTAATATCATTGCTTTTTCTACCTTTTTTGTTTTTAAACAAAAATTAATATCTGAGCATCCGTTTAACTTTCTTGATTTAAGGCTCAAGTTGTTTTAAAGTTTTAGACTGTTTAAAATCAAATAGGTTGAAAAATCTAAGGTAAAATGGCTATTGGAAATGGTAATTTTTCTTTATATGAAGGCCAAAATCTTAATCGTCCTCTTTTATTTGATGGAATACATTTTGAATATTGGAAATATAGGATGATTGTTTTTCTTCAAAGTATAGATCATAAGTTGTGGTTCATGATTTCTAAACCATATACTTCGTTAACTACTCCTTATAATACTTGGACAATTACTGAAAAGGAAAATGAAACTCTGAATGCTAAGGGCTTAAATATTCTATTTTGTGCATTGAGTTATGAACAGTTCAGTAAAGTGTCAGCATATAAATCTGCTTATGAGGTGTGGCATGCATTAGAAGTTTCACATGAAGATACTTCTCAAGTTAAATAGACTAAAATAAACATGTTAATTCATAAGTATGAACTCTTTAAGATGCATGAAGACGAAAATATTTCTGAGATATTTTCTAGATTTCTTGATATCATAAACTCTTTAAAATGTTTAGGAAAGAATTTTGAACAGAAGGATTTGGTGAGGAAAATTCTCAGATCCCTAAGTTCTAAATGGTCTTAGAAAGTAACATCAATTGAGGAATCACGAGATTTAAATGTATATACTATGAATGAACTTATAGGAAACTTAACTGCTTATGAAGTTCAATTAAATGAATCACTAAGTCAAAATAAACTAAAAATGAAGAAAGAAATAGCCTTCGAAATTAATTCAGATTCTGATATATCTACTGATTCTGACGAGGATTTGATTTTATTGACTAGGAAATTCAAGAAAGCATGGAAAGCTAGGAAACAGCAAAGGAACAAAAATGATAAACCCTCAACGTCAAAATCACAGAATGACAAAAATTCTTCATCCAGAAAGTATGTATGTTACAACTGAAAGAAACCTGGACATCTTTCTCCAAACTGTCCTATGAGGAAAAA
Organism: Cymodocea nodosa; assembly: GCA_036874045.1. Taxonomy (NCBI): domain Eukaryota; kingdom Viridiplantae; phylum Streptophyta; class Magnoliopsida; order Alismatales; family Cymodoceaceae; genus Cymodocea; species Cymodocea nodosa. The sequence continues at coordinate 16,881,286 of CM072339.1, read as the reverse complement.
TGAAAAGCAAAGTAGGACAAATCAGAAGAAGATGGCTTAGAAAACTCAGAAAAAGTTTTACAAGAAAAAGGCTTTGAAGGTCACTTGGGATGACACGTCTGAAGAGTCTAAATCTAAAGAATCAGCATCAAAATCTTCACATTCAGAAGGAGAACAAGAGTTAGAAGACGTTGCTCAAGTGTGCTTCATGGTAGATGAGTCTGAGGTAATATTTGATCCTAAAAGTCATTCAGATTTCAACTTTGATGAATTATTATGTGCTTATCATGCATTATTACAAAAACTTAAAGTATGTAAACTGGAAAATAAGAATATTAGAAAATCTTTATCCATTATGGAAGAAGAAAATTGTTTCCTGTCCACTACTTTAGAAAAGTTTAAATGTGATAATGAAAATCATGCTAGAGATTTGCAAAAATTTAGATTTAATGAATGTATCTTGCATGAATAAATACAGAATATAAATGCTGAAAAATTAAAGATAGAATCTGAAAATGAAATGTTGAGAAACAATATAAATGAACTTGAATTAGAGATAGATAAATTAAAACTAAGAGAGCAAGATTTAAATTCTACCATTGAGAAATGGAATTTAAATAGTATGTGTATTAGAACTTATACATATGGATCTATTTGGACCAACAAGAATCATGAGTCTTGGTGGTAAACGGTATGTATTTGTTTTAGTAGATGACTTCTCTAGATACACTTGGGTATATTTTCTAGCATCTAAGACAGAAGTTTTTGAAAAATTTAAAATGTTTTGCAATTTTGTTCAAAATGAGCAGAGTGTCTCTATTCAAAAACTTAGGAGTGATCATGGAACTGAATTTGATAATGATCAAATGGATAACTATTGTAATGAGCATGACATTGATCACAGATTTTCTTTTCCAAGAACACTATGTCAACATGGTGTTGTTGAGAGAAAGAATAGATCACTTCAAGAAATGGCTAAAACTATGTTGAATGAACATAAGTTACTTCAAAATCTTTGGGCTGAAGTAGTAAATACAGCTTGTTATGTTATTAACAGAAGTCATTCAAGACCTCATATTAATAAAACTCCTGTTGAAATTATGTTTAATAAGGTTCCAAAAATTTCTTATATGAAACCATTTGACTGTAAGTGTTTTATTCTAAATACTAAGGATAAAAGGGATAAATTTCAAGCTAAATCGGATGAAGGAATTTTTGTAGATTACTCTACTAGAAGTAAAGCCTATAGAGTATATAACAAGACTTCTAGGACTATTGAAGAAACCCTCCATGTAAGCTTCAATGAAAATTCTTTTAGAGAATCTCAATCTAAAGTTGATAATCATGATTTGATCAATCTTCCAAAAGAGTTAGAGATCAATAGAGAGATTGATGATTTATCTGAGAAAATAAAAAATATGAACTTAAATGATCAAACTAATGATGAAAGTGATGTACCTTTAGATGTTGATGAGAATATTGAGGACAATTAGAGAAATTGGCGTTATTCTTCATCACATCCCATTACTCAAGTCATTGGTAATATTAATGAGGGAGTTAAAACTAGAGCTTCAGTAAATTTAAATAGTATGTGTATGATTGTTTCTATGGTGGAACCAAGGAATATACAAGAAGCATTATCTGATGAAAATTGGATAGTGGCAATGCAAGAAGAACTAAATTAATTGATCAGAAATGATGTATGGGAATTAGTCTCTCCACTAGAAAATCAGTCCATAATAGGTACAAAGTGGATCTTTAGAAACAAAACTAATGAAACTGGTCAAGTTATAAGGAATAAAGCTAGATTAGTTGCACAAGGGTATACACAGGAAGAAGGATTAGATTATGATGAAACATTTGCTCCTATGGCTAGGTTAGAAAGTATTAGAATATTATTGGCCTATGCTTGTTATATGGATTTAAATTATATCAAATGGATGTAAAGAGTGCATTTCTAAATGGTTTAATTAATGAAGAAGTCTATGTAAAACAACCACCTGGATTTGAAGATATTAAAAATCCTGACTTTGTGTATAAATTGAAGAAAGCCTTATATGGTTTGAAGCAAGCACCTAGATCATGGTATGAAAGATTGTCTACTTTTTTAATAGAAAAAGGCTATATCATGGGAAAAGTGGATCATACTCTATTTATTAAGAGAGATGGTAAAGATCAGATTGTTGTTCAAATATACATGGATGATATAATCTTTGGAGCAACCTCTGATAAGTTGATAGAAATATTCTCTGAAGAGATGAATAATCAATTTGAAATGAGTATGATAGGAGAACTTTCATATTTTCTAGGACTTCAAATTAAGCAAATGGATAAAGGTATATTTCTAAATCAGGAAAAATATGTAGATGAAATGCTTAAGAAATTTAATTTTAATGATACAAGGATTCAAGGAACTCCTATGAGTACTACTTTAAAGTTAGATATTGATGACATAGGAAAATCTATAGATCAAAAAAAATACAAAAGTATGATTGGTTCTTTACTTTATTTGACTGCTAATAGACCTGATATTATGCTTGCTGTGTGTGTTTGTGCTAGATTTCAATCTAATCCTAAAGAATCACACTTAATTGCAATTAAAAGAATATTTAGATATATACAAGGAACTAAAAATTTCAGACTGTATTATTCTAAAGATAGTTCAATAGATCTTATAGGATATACTGATGCTAATTATGCAGGATCTAAATCTAATAGAAAGAGTACTAGTGGCACATATCAATTATTGGGAAATAATTTGGTGTCATGGTTTAGTAAAAAGCAAAACTGTGTAGCACTTTCTACTACAGAAGCTGAATATATTGCTGCTACACTATGTTGCACTCAAATTCTATGGATAAGGTAAACTGTAGAAGATTTTGGATTATCTTATGATACAACTGAGATTTATTGTGACAGTAGTTCTGCAATAAATCTTTCCAAAAATCTTGTACTACATTCAAGAGCAAAGCATATAGAGGTTAGACATCATTTTCTAAGAGATAATGTAATTAAAGGAAAAATTAAATTAGAATTTGTGTCTAGTAAAAATCAATTAGCTAATATATTTACAAAACCTTTAAACAAAAATACATTCTGCAACATTAGATTAAATTTAGGTATTTGTAGGCTATGTGATATGTAAAATGCTTAAACTCGACATAAAAAGATAAATATTATTGATGATGTTGTTCACCTCATAGATATTATATACTTATCATAAATATCTAAAGTAATATCTAAACTACTGCTTAAGATACTATGTATTTATTGTAAAATCATAGTAGTATCTTATTGATTTTAAGTAGTTTATCAATTTTAATGGTTTTTACGATTTTAAGTGGAAGTGTAAATGAAAAACATTAAATACTTCTAACATTCTAAAATTTTGATTAAATATTTTCTTTGAATCAAGGAAACTGCATATGATCATGCATAAATTTGACTTAATTGATTAAACTTGTAGAATAAGTTATATGTAACTCATCTTAAACTGTTAATCAAAAGTATAAGCTTATTGAAACTGATTCATATTCTCAGTACAATCATAGAAGTAAAAATTGTATGAGATTTGTGTTTTATTGCATCTGTATTAATGGAATACATATATGCTGTGCTTAAAATGAAAAGTGCTTACAAAGTGAAAATCTTTGAGAGTTTATTGATCAGTTTGATCACGAGCCTTTTGTACTTGAGCAGATAGGTATGTAAGGATTGTTGTCCTGAAAAAGAATTCTTTAAATCTAGCAACCTAAGGTCTTGATCAGATCTGGGATTGTTGACTGAAAGCTCATTACACAAGTACATTAGAAAGCTCTTGTATGATTCAAGCTTTTCAACTTAACTTTTAAAGAAAATTATCAATATTCACTATTTTGAAAAAAAAAAAAAAAATTTGTTTCATTAATTACATATATCTTTGAATCGCATATAGTTTCTACCAATATGACTACTAAGTTATTGAATCAACATTAGTAGTTTTGAAAATGTTTATTTGAGATACATTCTTTTATTCTCCTTGAATTAATCACATTGAGTTCAAAGTTGTGTTTTGATTCATATACAGTAGGAATTGATTCTGGAAATCATTTTTGATGATGTCAGAATAACGGAAGTCTCTGAAAAGAAAATTTAAAAGTATAGTTATACTTAACATCTATTGTCACTACAAGTATATTTTGTATTTTAATTGAATATATTTGAAGTATATTTGTAGGGGGAGGATTAACAATGTCGAAAACAGATTAATATATTTTAGAATACAAATCTTAGTTAATCTGAATTAATGTCCTCTTAAAATCTTGATGAAATAATTTAAAAAGACAAATAAACTATTTGAGATTCAAAGGACAAAATGTTCAAATAGTTTACAATGTTCTCAAGATAATGTTAAGTTTAGCATGTGTGTTGTTTTCAGAACGTTTCAGTTGGAAGCATCCGAAACTTGTTTAAGTGTACTAACTAGACGTTATATTAGATAAGGTAACGTGTAAAACTGCCTCTAGATAGCGTTTTACTCGTTAGGTTAGTTAACTCAACGAGTTATACTTGAATATTTTAGGTACCTTGATTGAATAAGCTTTATTCAATATTTATTTAATTTCTAAACCTGACTTCTCTTCACGTTGAGTTATACGCCTAAAAAACCCTATTTAAACACTTATTACACGGGCACTTAGGTTATTTGTAAACTTTGTCAAGAAAATCTTTCCCGCTTGTTGTTGTTACAACCTGCGACGATGGTTTCCAAGTTCTACAAAGGTCGTGGCAAAGGAAAAGGCAAAAGTAGAGGAGATGCACAAGGAAAAGAAATAGAAAATGATGAAGTTCCACGTACTTGGTTTAAGAAAATATTTCGAGTGGACAAAAGGTTAGCAGAAATTTATAGTGAATATTTCTTTCCTGAAGGTATACTAAATGAAGTTAGACAAGAACTCCAAAATACTGATGCTAGTATTACATACATGGGGATTCGAAGTAAATTTGATAGAGAATACAGAATGAAATGTGTTGAGATTGCATTTTTGGAATAGTATGCAAAATATTTGGAAAAAGGTGTAGGTTCATCAAATAGAACTCCTCAAACTCCTATAAACGGTACAAGACTACATGCATTTGAGGAAGAGCATGAATTAGCTATCCCTACTCCTTTATATTCAAAACAAGTAGAATCAAATATTACTGTAGACAAAACAAAAGTTGACAATCTTCGAAAGGCCGTTGCAATAGAAAGTGCCTTAGAAGAATTAAAGTAGAACAATTTTATGGAGCAATTTGAAAAGAAAACAGCAATACTTGAAGAGGAGAAACAGAAATGTTATAGTAGAAGGAAAGTTAGAAAAATTATGTCTAAGGAAACAAAGTCTATTGAAAAAGGAAAATCAGATGAAAATTTATTTCCAACGGACAATGTATGTCTAGACATTGTACCATATTGTGTATCTAATAAACTCATCAATTCCGAACACACTGAAACTGATGAAGATAATGAGACTTTATTTTCCCTTACTAGAAAGCTCGAGAAGAAATACAAGTCAAATATGAGCTCAAGTTTTTCTATTAGTACAAGTCCTGATGATGCAGAAATTGACAAATTAGAGCATCAGGCACTTGACATTGAACAAGTTATTGCAGATATAATTGACAACGTTGAGGTAGTAACTAGTTCACAGGCTGAATTGTCTCGAGTAGCAGATATTGAAAATGTTACGACTCCAGAAGAGCTAAAAGTTAACCAGCCTTCTTCAGAATCTACAAAAGCAGAGTCTAAGAATTCACAGCATGAATCAATGGAAATATCTGTTGAATAGAATTTGTGGAAAAATTGAACTCTGAACATTCTATAGAGACTGAACAAATGAATGTTGAGTATATTGACAATGTTCCTAACTCTATTGAAGCTGAAGAATCAAGTTTACCTGAGCAGCTTCAAGATAATATTTTGGAAGAGGAACAACATGACATTCATTTTGAAGAAGAGGTTCCTGAAGATAAATTAAACTCTGAATCACGACTTCAGGTATCACCTTCTTTGTGTACAATATTACAAATTCAAGGTAATACAATTCATTTTAGATCTGAAGAAGCATTGCAGAAATACAATAATCTGATTACATGTCAGATTCTGCATGCTCGTCCAATAAAGTTCAGAAATTTAATGGAAATGAGAGATCTATTTGAGTTTCAAGGCCTCATTAAATTCTTGCCAGTAGGAACAAAATGGAAGCAATACACAGAGCTTATTACAGCTTTTTATAGCAATATTGTCAAGAATGGAAATTTTCTGAAAACTCAAATAAATCAACAAGAGTTTATTTTGTCTCCTGAATTAATTTTTGAAGTTTTGGGATTAAAGAATGAAGGTGTTGTTGTTACAAACAGATTTGACATGATTAGACAACTGGAATGGAACATTTAGTCTTTATCAAAAATTCCAGATGTATATTCTGAAATGAGATTAATGGAAAATCTGAATGCAGAGGCAATGTTTATTGCAAATATATTGCATGCAAATTTATTTCAGAGAGTTGGACACAATTTGGAAGTTAGCAGAAGTTGTTTATATGCAACTTATGGCCTGCTGAATAGAATTCAAATAAATTGGTTTGATGTTTTTATGTCTCAACTACAGCATATGAGTTCAAAGTTATTTTATGGTGATGCTGTATGTAGAATCCTTGCAAGCTAATTGACTTTATCCGACTAGCCCTCTGAAACTAAAGGCATGAGAGCATTTAGTGTTAAAGATTTGCAAAAATTCCAAGCCATGCCTAAACCTCAACGACAACAACAACAACAACCTGATACAGACCATATACAACAAAGTTATTCAGTTCAAGTAGAATAGCAAGCCCAGCTACCTCCTGACTTAGATGCAGTGCTTAACGACATCAGAAATGATATTAGGCATCTAGGAGATAAAATATGTAATTCTATAAGTGATATACTTAGGAGGGGTCGATAATTGTTTTTGTTTGTTTCTGGATACAAAATGTAATGTTTGTATTACTTATTTGATTCATTGAACAAATACATTTTTCTGTAAAAATGTTCAATTATTATTCTTGTTTACAGAAAGAGTTGTTGTAATTCTCTTATATATATATATATATTCTCTGTAATTATCTTTTTGATTAATGACAAAAGGGGGAAAAATATTATAAAAAGATGATTATGATCTTAATTGCATATATATATTATAAAAGGAGATGCTATTTAAATGGTTATTGTAATCTGACAAATGATAATTAGAAAACTAATACTTATATAATTATTGACATCTAAGAGTTTTAGTTCTAAGAGGTAAAATTTACACAAATAATAGAAATAAGCTTAAGTGAACTTAAGTCAACAAACAAGTTTGTTGAATTAAAAGTTAACCCAACGAAGGTGCTTTGCTGAGTTAAACATATTTCATAATTAATTTAATATGGTTTTGTCATCATCAAAAAGGAGGAGATTGTTGAGTATTTTTGTTTTGATGATGTGTGCTGAATGAATATAATCATATTTGCTCAATTACTATTGCTTGTGAAAAGAAATTAAAATCATCAATTAATACAGAAAAATCTTACTGATATAAATACTTGTCTGTATTGGATCTGAAGTTAATAACTAGTCGTTTCCTTGCATTAATTTCTCATTTAGCTAAATGTTAAGTTAACGTGTGTTTTTATTGAAAAGCATGATATGTTTTAAAGTTATATCTTCTGTATCATGAATAGTGCATGTTTAGACAACTCATTACGTTAGAGTTTTGTTTGTATAGAGGTCACGTGAGAACTCGTTAAGTTAAAGGCTTAAAGGTTAAAATAGGTCACGTGATAACTCGTTAAGTTAGTGAGTAAAAAAAGAGACAACTCCTTAAGTTAGTGTTATACATGTGGTGAAATTATAAGTTACGAATGTTATATTGTATCACGTGAGGTGCACATGTTTAACTCGTTAAGTTAACATAACTAAACGCATTGAGTTGCTATATTGAACACTAAGGCAACGCATTAGGTTAGCGTTATAAACTTAAGTTGTTATTTTTGCACGTGGTAAAATTCTTATTATAAAAACATTTGTTTATTACTGAATCGGTGAGTTAAAGTTTTTTCGAAGACTTACAATCGTAACTATCCGGAAGGTAACTTAAGTCATGTTTTCAGGTCTTGACACATGTCTCACTAGTTTTATAATATAAAGAGTTTTTCAGTGACTTACATATGTAACTATCCGAAACTTAAACTATTTTCGGTGAGTTATCGTTTAACCTTCCAAAAGAAAGGTTAAGTTGGTTCGTTGAGTTAGCATAACACCACAGACTTAGTTCGTTGAGTTAGCTACAATACTTGTCACGTGAAATGACACATGAGGAACTCGTTAAGTTAGAAATGTTAAGTTATATATATATACTTATGTTACTCGTTTAGTTAACATTAAAGTAACGACTTCTTATTACACTGATGGAAAATTTTTGGACGAAAAAGTTTATTTTGTAGGAAATTTTTCAGAGATCCAGGACTAATGATTAAAGAAAATTTGAAATATAAACGTGGGTTAGAACATGTGTGTTTCGATGAAGGAAAAAGAAAAGACGTGGAGAAGTGAAAAACTAGTAGTGGTTAAACATGAAGGATATGCATGAAATGAAGATACAGTATAAAAGGCATAGAATTCTCGTTGATCAAACTATCCTTACACACAAAATGAAAAATCTTTTCAAGGATCAAACCATCCCTGCACACCAAAAGAAAAATCTTTTTCAGGGATCAAAAACACCTCTTCGGGCAAAATCTCTCAAGTGGAAGAAAATTCAGTGAAGCATAAAAATGTAAGATTTTCGTCACTGAAGATTTGAAGTATCAGAAGAAAGCAAATTCGATGAAGCATAAAAAGACAAGATATTCGTCACTGAAGAATTACTGAAGAAGAAAGAAGAAGAAAAATCTCAAACAGGGAGAAATGTTCTAAATTCCGCAAATTAGTTTTCTCTGTTTGTAGTTATGAAATTGTATAGATGAAACATGGTATCGAAATATAATTGCATCTACAATTTCTAAGGAGAATTGAATTGTATAGTGTAATTGAAATCTTGAATAAAAATGATTTTATGAAAACAATGTCTCGACTTATTTTTGAGTTTTAAAGTTTCAATTATATTTCAAAAAATATTAAAAATACACAATTCACCCCCCTCTTGTGTAGCCATACGATCCTACACTAATTATATGCCATAATTTGAAATCAATTGACTGAAAGAATACTTTCATCCTATATTTCTAATAGCCATAATTGCTACCTTTGAACATAGGAGGACGATTAATGGTCTGTCCTTCAGTCATAACTAAGATTTCAATATTATCCATTTTAAACAGATGATCCTAAGTAAATGACAGGAAAAACCGATTCCTAAATAAAGAAATGAAAGCTCTTAACTTTTCTTTGATATCAATTGTAGGATCATTGTATCATAAGAGGGGGGTGAATTTTGTCTTTAGTAATTAAAATTACCAATAGATAAAATAAGAGCACAAAACACTCGTAAATATAATTCTATTATTTATAAACTTTAAAGAAAGAATTTACAATTTCTTTTCAGCTCAATTCCCTTCTTGTTAGTTTTGATACAGTAATGCCCGATATACAATTTAAATAGAAAATGAAATCCTTATTCTAAGCTAATTTTGAATTGTATAAAACCTGATCTTTATGCACATAGCTCATTTTCCTTTTTTTTGCTTAGCTTTTGTATCTCTTCTTCTTTAGTAGTCGAATTTCCAAACTTCTTGCATTTGCAGCTTCTTTTTCTAAAATTGCTTGGAATTCCAAACTTCTTCTGATGTTAGAGAATTTTTCTAGATTTGATTTGCAATTGAATATTCAGACTTAATTTTTCAGTTTGAAATTCCAAGCAATTTTAGAAAAAGGAGTTGCAAATGTAGGAAGTCTGGAAATTCGACAATTGGAGAAGAAGAGATACAAAAGCTGAGCAAAAAGAAGGAAAATGAGCTATGTGCATAAAGATCAGGTTTTATACAATTCAAAATTAGCTTAGAATAAGGACTTCATTTTCTATTTGAATTGTATATCAAACATTATTATATCAAAACCAACAAGAAGGGAATTGAGTTGAAAAGAAATTGTAAATTCTTTCTTTAAAGTTTATAAAGAATAGAATTATATTTACAAGTGTTTTGTGCTCTTGTTCTATCCACTGGTAATTTTAATTACTGAAGACACAATTCACCCCCCCGTCTTGTGATACAACGATCCTAGAGATAAGCTAAACATTATGCAATTAACCATCATTTAACCGTTAATATTATGCACTTTTTCATTCTAAACACTTCCCCCATACTTAACTTTTGCTAGTCCCTTAGCAAACTACTAAGATCTACTAGTTGGTCTTTCTAAAGTGTTAGAACTAATTCTTCATTTTATATCTTCAGAATACATAAATTAGATTAATGTAAAGATATTCTGTATTAATTTAGTAATCTAGTTTAACATTGTTTTCTCCTCTTTAACCTGCAAATATATTTAAAACATATGTAAATTACATACAAAATATTAGCATCACATAGGTGGTAGTTATATTATCAAATTTTTCTTTTAAAACATCTGTTATCCTGAATTTAACAATATGATTTCTAGAATAAATTTCAACTACATAGGAATCAAAACACAATTCAACTCAATATGATAAAAATAGGAAGAATAATGAATTGTATCTCAAATAAACTACTTCAAAAGTCTAATCTAGATTCATACTTCAATAATCTTAGATAACAGAGAATATACTTGATTCAAAAGATATCTGTATTTCATAAAACACTTTTATCTTTTCAGAACAGTATATGCATATTTGTACTTTAAAAGTTAATTTGAAAAGCTTGAATCATACAAGAGCTTTCTAATGTACTCATGTATTGAGCTTTCAGTCAACAATCTCATATCTAATTAGGATCTTAGGTTGCTAGATTTAAAGTCATTTTTCAAGTCAACAATCCTTACATACCTATCTACTCAAGTACAAAAGGCTCGTGATCAAACAAATCAATAAACTCTCAAAGTTTTTCTTTTTCCTTTTCAACACAGTATATATACGTATTCCATTAATACAGATGCAATAAAACACAAATCTCATATAATCCTACTTCTATAATTTACTAAAGACATGAATCCATATCAATAAGCTCATACTTTTCCTATAGTTTAATAAGATTTACACATAAATCATTTTACAAGTTTAATCAATCAAATTAAATGTATCCTTGATCATATGTATTTCATTTAATCCAAAAATCAACATTTCAGCTTTTTCAGGATTTCATATAATTTACTGAGTTTCAATTAAGCATTCTGATTTCTTTTTTAAAATCGTGAAATTGTTAAACTCATAAAATTCAAAAAAAAAACATAAGATACTATATCTAGATTTATATTAATAGTAAAATTTTGAAGCATCTTATATAAGATTCTAAATATAACATTCCAACAGTTACAGTTCTTATAAAATTTTTTTTTTACAGTTTCAATTATCAGATAATTACAAGAAATTTCGGTTAGTTACAGCAAATTCATAAAAAATTCAATTTTAGTTTCCATAGAAATTTACAGCACCATCCTAGTTCCTCTAGTTAACAAGATTGCTCGGATTCTAATCTAATTTCCTCTCCCCCATACCTACATTTTGCATTGTCCTCCATGTAAAAGATTTTATAGTAAATACAGAAAATATTAGTAGGCATGAATATTATTTCGTTGACTTAACACCTAACACAACGAACTTAATTCATTGAGTTAATGAATAACTCCACAAACTATGTTTAAATGCAAATTCAAGATTAGTAATTAATTACATACCTTGTTCTTTTGTATCTCTTTCAACATCTTCTGACTTTTGAGTATGAAAAACTTTTCATTCATAAATAAAAGTAGAATATATAACAAAATAACAACGTAACAACAAAACATAAATTGTTAAATCAATGTCTTCTGTGGAACCTAGGCTCCTATGCCTTTGGTGGCTCACAAGCAAGCCAGTTGATTTCCCAGAATAGATACCAACAAACTGGATTGATATTTTGTTTTTCTTTTCTTTTCCTTGTAAATAAAATAAAACATAATTGAAGTTTTTCCTTTCTTTCTTTTTCTAAAAATAAATACAGAGTACACACAACATTAAAGGTACAAAATCACAATTTAAGAACATGATTGAAAAGTAGTTACAAATGGAATAAATATGTCAGTCCAAGTAAACTTTTTAGGCATAATTCGTCTTGCTATTAATTATGTTTTAACGTAGTCTGCTCTTCTTTTTAACTATTAAACTTGTAGTATGTTATCAATACTAAATATAAGTGTATTATCATTAATGAATTGAAATGTAGAAAGAGATCATTTTCTGTTCCAAGATAATGTAGTTATTTCTATTTCTACATGTATTTCAATATATTCCTCTTCCCACTTCCATTCATTTAGGTATTTCATAATCCATATTTGAAATTTCATCAATTCATCCCACCATCTTATCAGACATAAAGTAAGATCATCATGTTCATTATACCATACTCCTAATTGAATTTTATCATATTCTGTAGATGGTTGTTTAGCTATATCACTAAGTATAAGCAATATTTCTATAAAGTCATTATCATAACTATCTATGCTTACTATGTATAAATCAGATCTAAATGCAACTGATATATTTGTGACTAGATATATATATCCATCAAGTATGACATGTATGTTGTTAACTAATGCTTTCTCTCCTAGATATATCATAGTATTTTCAGTCCAAGATCTGTTTAGAAAATTATACACACTTAAACATAAATCTTCATCCCAATTTCCAGTTGGTCTCTAATAATACAATTTTTCAAGAATAGATGAATTTTTATCAAAAAATGTTAAAGCTGACCCACAATTTTCAATTGGTACTTCAAATCTATTAGGTCTTCCTATATTCCATTCTTCTCTAGTGATAGGATTTCTAATCAAAATATCAGGTAACAGAATTACATACCTTGGTTTAGTTCTATAAATAATTAATCATTCATCTATCCCCATAATATGATCTATTCCTTCTAATGTATTAGGTGGAATTCCAGCAATTTCTTCCATATTCAGATATTCATAGCTGATTGAACTATGATTAAATGACTTCCATAAAAATCCATCTCTAATATTAGTCATCTTTGCAGCTTGTAGTCTATGAAAATATTTTTCTCTGACATTTTCTTTAATTTCCTTTGACACACAACACAATCTACATAGATCTACTTTAGTAGATAAGTTACTTAGTACTTCCCTTAGTGCATCTAGTGGTAATTTCATCAATTCCATCTATTGTGATTCTATATAACAAAAACAAAATTTAGTAGAAATAAAATTAACATAGCTACTTCCTAACTTCGTGGAGTTAGGTCATAGCTCAACAGACTAAGTTCGTTGAATTAAGTAATAACTCTATGGTACTACTAACTATAATTAAACTTATATTTTCTTTTCTTTTTATATTTTTCTACCTACTATATTATACATAGTTACTTTAGTTATATTGCTTCATTCAGCTTCCCTCCCAAAGGAAGTATCAATTTCAATAACAGTTCTATTAATAGGGTTAGGCACTGCTTGCATTAGTAATCCTCCAATAAGTCTAACTTCTATTGATTCCTTCTATCTAAGGGGTATATTTCTATTCATATTATGATTTTGAATGGCAGCATTTCCAAATTACATTATCTAAATGATTATTTAATTTTTGAATTATCTTTTCTAACTTCTCTATTTTAGATCCTTATTCAATTAATGCTTCATAACTTATATTTTTATTGTTTATATTTTCTCATCCTTGGAAATTATTATTTCTCCAAGATAGGTTCGGGTGATTTCTCCAATTAGGGTTATAAGAATTTTGTTTAAAATGAAAAAGTGCATAATATTAACAATTAAATGATGGTTAATTACATAATTTTTAGCTTATCATATGAAAATTAAGTCATTATGTTATAATTGCACTATTATATGCTTTAATGAAAGAATCTGCATAATTCCAAGAAATTAGCGTTAATTTAGTGCATTTCTGAACTATCAGTAAATTACAGGCTGCAAAATTCTTTAGTATCCGAATTTTTTGTTATTTCAGAGAGTTATGTTTAATGTACCGGACAGTTATGTTTTAAATGCTTAAAGAATATTTTATTATTTCCTAGATTACACGTGTTGAAACTATAATGCATGACTTAAGTGGATTTTCAGTAAGTTATCTATTAACTATCTGAAATGCATCTAAGCATCGGATAGATAGGTTCATAAGTGTCCGAAATATTTGAACTTGTTAAGTTAGAATTATGCACATGTTGAATTTAAATGTTTTAGTATATCACGTGAGATGCACATGTATAACTCGTTAAGTTAGCATAATTGTACACATTCAGTTACATAAATACACACTAAGGTAACGTGTTAGATTAGCAGCTTATTTCTTTAGTGCACATGTGTTATAGTTAAATTAACGAAGTAAGTCCGTTGAGTTATCTGTAACCCCACAGACCATTTATTTTCTAATATGCCACTATAGCGGTTATAGAAACAAGACATTTGAAGGAAAACCACAATTACACGTATCACGTAGGAAATCGCTCATGGAAGGAAGAAGAAATCACCATCGTTGATATGAACGAAGGAAATCCAACCGATCATCGAAGCAGAAGCAGTTACTACTAAGAAATATAAAAGAAAAGGAGAAAAAATGAAAAAGTGTGTGGCTAGTGTGTGTAAAGGAGGAGGACCGCACTAACTACAGGCAGCGTCAGAAGTTCCCTGAAGTTCCACACTACCATCACCACCATGACCATAATCACCAACCATCGGAGGTCTGTGAGGATACTTTCTTGATGTCGGGTCGATTTTGAGCCAAACATAGTGTCTGACAACCATTGTGAGGAGTGATCGTGTTGCAAGAAGGGAAGCCATTTTCACCAAGCACTAACTCATATCTTAGGAGATTGTAAAGCTTCTAGCCTTGGTTTCGGGTTGATGCTAATATGCTGAAGAGGAGATCAACTTGCAATTCTAGACTGGCGATTCTATAGGGAGAGGAGACAGAATTGTAAGTGGTTAAATTTTCAATAGTGTAATCGCGTCGCATGTAGTGACGGAAGTTTTTATTGTCGATAGACATTACTTTTACATTTCACCTTTCACCCATTTTCATGACCATATCAAAACAAAAATACCAAAAATAACTTATCTGTGTTTATAGTTAGTATTTGAGTGTTGTATTGTTTGTTTTGTATTGTGATTAATGTTATCATTGTCAGTATTGTGAATGTTTCATGTTTGTTTGATTTAGAAAATAGAAAATAGTTTTATAGTTTACTGAAATTGAATCGTTCCTGATACTTAAAGATTTTAATGGTTACTATTTGAAATATATGAATGTTAGTGTTGCTGAATGATAAATCTAATATTAACTAGCATTAAAGAGCTTAATTGATGTTATTTACAATCTATGGAATCGCCCAATGGCTGGCCGAATTCCTCTGTAAATAACAGTATTAAACTAGATAGATAGCTTCATTGAGTTAATTCAATTCTACGAGGTTAGTTCGTTGAGTTAGCTATAACTCAACGGAGTGCTTACTGAATATATAAATTTCATTATTAAAAATGGAACTTTACATAATTCTTACTCAATTCTCTATGGGATCGACCTATACTTGCACACAAATACAATATACACTATGCACTTGCAGTTAAAATACAAATTGGAATTAATATCTAATTTGTGTGAAAGATTGTTTGTTTACTTCTAAAAATGAATTACTAATAAGCATAAAGACAAATTAACTGAGTTACAAATAGAAATTAACAAACCCAACCAAGTTTTCTAGCACCGTTGTCAGGGAATTGAATAGCTAAGCAACTATAAGTGTTGTTTTGTTTTAATAGTAAGAGGAGTATTGTGTGTTTTCTTCTATAATTGAGAATATGGCATATGCTTATGCTCAAAGATTTTTGAAACCTATAGTTAGCATATGTGAATTCTACAAATTGGAAGGTCACGACATCTCTAATTGTTTGAAACTGAGACAGTTGTAGATGGTTAGAGCACATGAACAACAAGTGAATTATATTCAATATAATAGAGTTGAGTATGAGAATCCTATAGTTTACCAAACTGATGGTCGACTTAGAATGTGTATTATGTTGAGAGACAATGAAATTTGGGATAGGTATGACAGACTAAAGCGTAGTTTAGAACAAAACATGGACAAACTAGAACAATATATGTGTCAGCAACAAGAAGTCAACCAATTAAATTATAAGGAAGCATATTCATAACCTAAAATTGATATTATATACGAAACTAAAAAAGCTATAATGAAAATCAATCAAAAATTGAATGTAATGAGATTAGATGATCTGAAAAGAAAACTAAAAGCATTGGACGAGTTTACAATGAAATTACAAGTTATGCAATAGGACAACACAAATGAAAACTTTAATGTTAAAGATTTGTATAATTTGCAAGACATACAAACAATAGAGAATACCAATGCAATAGAATTTAAAGAATGCAATTTAAAACTAAAAATAGTTGAAGATCATAATCACAAAAATGAAATACAAGAACATCAAGAAAGTAACGAAAATCTGGAAGATGTATGTATAACTTTAAGATTTAGAACTGATATACCATCAAGAATTCAAAAAGAAAGTAATATAAAGATGGATAAGAACATAAATCAAAATGATAATGAAAATATAATATCTGAAAATATAGAAATCAATGACGAAAAGTCTTAATCAAAAAAATGAGACTAAGAATGATCAAACAAATCAAATGAAAGAAAAAGAATCTTTTAAATCACAATCATTAGCACCCTATCCTGAAAGATTACAACAAACATTTCCTGAAAAATAAGAAAAAATTAGAGAAATTTTTGAAAAGTACAAGTTAACATTCCTTTGTTAGACTTATTGTAGACAATGCCACCTTATGCTAAATTTCTTAAGGATTGGAGTATTAAGAAAAGAGAGAAAAAAGTTTTAAGGAAAGTCTTTTTAGCTGAGCAAAGTAGTTCCCTATTTCTGCCATAAATTCCTAAAAAGTTATCTGATCTTGGAATCCCTATTATATCATGCACCATAGGAAATACCATTCTAGAAAGAACCTTAATAGACCTAGGTGTAGGTATAAATGTTATGCTAAGTGATATATTTGCATCCTTAAGATTAGAAGGCTTAATCCTTACTAGGACTATTATTCAATTAGCTGATAGAAGTATAAGATACCCTAGAGGAAAAATAGAGGATGTCTTAATTAAAATCAAAAACTTCATATATCCTATTGATATTGTAATTTTGGATTCCCAACTAATTAAGCATAAAAATAGTGATACATCTTTAATTTTGAGAAGACCATTTTTAGCAACATCAAGGGCTATTATAAATTGTAAAACTAAAATTATGAAGTTAGCATATGGTAATGAGGATACTCAATTAAACATTTTCAAACCAGAAAAGTTTGAAGAGTTAGAAATGTCCTTACATACTATAGACTTTTTAGAGGATGAAGGAGATATGCAAGATGATGTGATTCAAGAAGAATTAAATAGGCAACTTAATTCTGAGATTTTAGAAGAAAGTGAAAGCATAAATTTAGAAGGAGATCATGAAGAAATTAATTTAGAAAATGATGATGTTCAATTAGTAGCTCTAGCTTCTGATGGGCAACAGTTAGAATTAAAACATTTACCTCCTGAATTAACCTATATATTTTTGGAAGAAAAATGAACATGTCCAATCATTATTGCTTCAGATTTAAAAGAGGATCAAATTGCTAAATTAAAAGATGTAGTAAAAACTTATAAAGAAGCAATAGGATGGACTATGACTGATATAAAAGGGTCAAGTGCAACTTTATGTTGTCACCACATATATTTAGAAGAGAATGCTAAACCAGTTAGAATTCTTGAGAGGAGATTAAATCCAAACCTTAAAGAAGTAGTTAGGAAGGAAATAGTGAAATGGTTAGATAATGACATAATTTATCTAATTTCTGATAGCTCATGGGTTAGTCCAATCCCTGTAGTTCCCAAGAAATCAGGATTAACAGTTATTAGGAATGAAAGTCAGGACTTGATACCTACTAGAATTCAATCAAGCTAGAGAGTGTGTATAGACTATAGAAAGCTGAATGTTGTAACTAGGAAAGATCATTTTCCCTTACCTTTTATAGATCAAATGCTAGAGAAATTAGCAAGGCAAGAATATTTTTGTTTCCTAGATGGGTATTCAGGATATAACCAAGTTCCAATAGCATTACAAGATCAAGAGAAAGCAACTTTCACCTGTCCTAATGGAACTTATGCTTTTAAGAGAATGCCATTCAGATTATGCAATGCACCAGCCACCTTTCAAAGGTGTATGTAGGGCATATTCACTAGAATGACTGAAGATTTTTTAGAAATATTGATAGATGATTTTACTATTTATGGAACTTCATATGAAGTGTGTTTAGACAATTTAGACCAAGTATTAAAATGTTGTGTGGAAAAAAATCTGGTTCTAAATTGGGAAAAATGTCACTTCATGGTTAATCAAGGAATCGTCTTGGGTCATGTTGTTTCAAAGAAGGGGTTGGAAGTAGATAAAGCTAAAATAGAAGTAATTTCTAATCTACCAGAACCTAAATCAGTAAAAGATATTAGATCATTTCTAGGACATGCTGGATTTTATAGAAGATTTATTAAATATTTTAGCAAAATAGCTAGACCTTTAACTAATCTATTAAAAGATGTCTCATTCAACTTTGATAAAAATTGCAAAGAAGCATTTTTCAATCTTAAAACTAGCTTAATTTCAACTCCTATAATTCAAGCACCTAATTAGAGCCATCCATTTGAATTAATGTGTGATGCATCTGATTTTGTTGTAGGAGCAGTGCTAAGACAGAAGATAGAAAAATCTCCTAGAGTGATTCATTATGCAAGCAAAACCTTAAATGATGCTCAAGTTAATTACACAACTACTAAAAAAGAGTTGTTAGCTGTTATGTTTGCCTTAGAAAAGTTTAGATCATATCTGATTGGAGTTAAAGTGATAGTATACACGGATCATTCAGCTTTAAAACACCTAATAGCAAAGAAAGAGACTAAACCTAGATTGATCCGATGGATATTATTATTACAAGAATTTGATCTTGAAATTAAAGATAAAAAAGGTTGTGAGAATGTAGTAGCAGATCATTTATCAAGATTACAAATAGAAAAATCAAATATTAAAATTAAGGATAATTTTCCTGATGAACAGTTAATGGCCATCAACACAATGCCTTAGTATGTAGACATAGTTAATTACTTAGTTACTAGCTTAACACCTAAGGATTGGAATAGACAGGATAAGAAATTGTTCATTTCAAGAGTGAGATATTACTATTGGGAAGACCCATACTTATTTAAGAAATGTCCTGATTTGGTTTTAAGGTGTGTTCCAGAAATTGAATATCAGAGCATATTGTCTTTCTACCATGACCAAGCATGTGGAGGGCATTTTGGTTCAAGGAAAACTGCTGAAAAAATTTTACAATGTGGATTTTATTGGCCAACACTATTCAAAGATGCTCATAAATACTACTTAAGCTATTTAAAATGTCAACAAATAGGAAGAATATCAAAGAAGAATATGCTGCCTCTTAATCCTATTGTTGAGGTTGAAATCTTTGATGTGTGGGGAATAGATTTTATGAGTCTATTTCCTATGTCTAATCAATTTAATTATATATTGTTGGGGGTGAATTATGTATCTAAATGGATAGAAGTTATTCCTACAAAAACTAATGACAACAAAGTAGTAATGCATTTTATAAGAACTAATATAATTGCCAGATTTGGAATACCTAAAGCTATTATCAGTGATAGAGGAACTCATTTCTGTAATAGAAGTTTTGAAGCCTTAATGAAGAAATATGGAGTAAACCACAAAATTGCAACATCATATCATCCACAAACAAGTGGACAAGTAGAAAGTGTAAACAAACAAATTAAGTTAATCTTAGAAAAAGTAGTAAATCTTACTAGAATAGATTGGGCTAATAGATTGATAGATGCACTTTGGGTTTATAGAACTGCTTACAAGACAAGCTTAGGTATATCACCTTTTAGGCTAGTATATGGAAAGAGTTGTCATTTACCAGTTGAAAGTGAACATAAAACTTATTGGGCATTAAAAACTCTGAATACTAATTTAAATCAAGCTGTTGAAAATAGGAAAATACAATTGATTGAATTAGAAGAATTTAGGAATGAAGCTTATTCTAGAACTATAAGAGAAAAAGAGAAAATGAAGTTCTGGCATGATAAGAAAATTATTCCAAAGACCTTTGAAATAGGACAAGAAGTATATCTTTATATGACTAGACTCCATAACCATCTAGGAAAATTAGGATCTAGATGGGCAGGACCTTACATAGTTCAAAATATTTATCCCTATGGAACTATTGAAATTGAAAATCCTAAAAATCAGAACATATTTAAAGTAAATGGACAAAGACTTAGACTTATTTTGAAGATACCAAAAAGTTCTTTTGGAATTGTAGAAGAAGTAAGAGTAGAGGACTACTCGAGCTTTACTTAGTAAGAAAGTTTCTAAGTATATATATATATAAAAAAAAAACTTATTTAAAACATAGTCATGGTTCAACCAGAAGAAATTGTTGATTTTACCGAAACATGTTTTAAAAAGAAAAAAATCATTGCGATTCAACCGACAGGATCCATCAGTTTGACCGAAACACAAAAACATAAAATATATATATTATATTTAGTTAAGTGTCGGTGTTACCGAAGTATAGTATCGGTTCAACCAATAGAAAAAAAAAGAAAATATGTAATTTCAGTTCAACCGAGGAATGTAACAATTTGACTGAAAACTTTTAAAGTGTTAAAAAAATTAAGAATCGGTTAGACCGGAAATTCTTCGGTCTTGACCAAAGCAAAAATATTATTATATGTATTTTTATTAGATATAACTTTATGGAAAGTCCGTTGAGTTACACTTAACTCAACGAACTTACTCTGTTAAGTCTAGGATAAGTTAATGAACTTACCCCATTGAGTTAGCTATAACTCAACAAAGTACTGTAGTTAAGTCCACGGACTTAGTTCGTGGAGTTAACCGTAATTCCACAGATGAGAGAGCGAGAGTGGTGTGGGAAATGATCTGATTACCTGCCTAAACTTAGGGCTTATTTATATTAAACTTAGGGTTTGGGGGCATTATCCATAGAATCATTTAGAACGTAGAATATTAAAGATAAAAGTGACGTTGTTCCGTTGCATAACTCCACGATGAGGAAGATGACATCTGAGTTCTGGGAAAAGGTAGTAGACACGTCAGAATTTCTCAAAGACTTAGAGGAATGGCACATAAGGTAGAAAATTAGAAATACGACGAGGGAAAAAGAGCTACAAAAGGTAGAATCTGACCTTTTCTATTGGAGGAAAGAGTTAGTAGATTTGGGTATACAAATTCCCAGATAATGGAAACTAGAATCAAAGTTGCTATGGAAATTGCTGTAAGTAAAGAAAGAATAATCAGGCCAAATAATGAAGTTACCCTAGAACTAATCCAACGTAAGTCTTGGCTCTAGTTCAAAAGATGCATAGGTAGACGAGCTTGATGGGTGATCTGGGTGCAACAAAGGAAAGAAAATGAAGATCAAGAGGAACCGACTACTGAAAGACCTGTTCCTGAGGAACAATAGCTAGGACCTTTAGTTCCACCACCAAGGCTGTTGGAACGAGCAGCAATTTTGGGGCCTTCTACTGAAGAAGAAAGAAGAGAATTTCAAGAACTGGTTCAAATAGGAAAAGACCAAGGAGAACCAGAAGAATTGGTAGTAGCTATAGCACATCTGGTGTTTGATGCACAGTTCAAAAAGAGGGCTGCAGAAAAGCTAAAAGCCCAATATAAAATCAAAGTGGAACAGCATCGTGAAGCTACTACCAGACCTACTGTAAAAGGAGATGAAGTTGGTCCTTCGAGACTAGTAATTATGGAAAGAGTTAAATAGGAAGAGCTAGTACCTGTGGCTCAAAGGCCTGCAAAGCCTATTTTTGTGGATTTAATCTCAAACGAGGAAGAGGAAGACCAGACACAATTAATTAGAAAAAGGAAAGGAAAAGAGATAGTGTTTGAATATCAAGAGGAGATTAAATCTGAAAGACAAATGTCAGTAGGGCCTATAGAGCCAAATTTTGTAAACCTGCTATCCGATTCTGAAGAGGAGCAGGAGTAGCAACAGCAAGAGCAAAGAGAAGAAGAAAAATAGGCTGAAACTAGTATGCAACCTGTACAAATAGAAGAAACAGAAATTAGGGCAGAAGTTGATTTGCCCGAAACTCCATCCCAATCTGCCACAGAATCAGAAAGAACAGTGACAAAGCAGATTGGTAATTAGGAGGAAGAAGAAAAAGAAAAAAATGAACAAGAAGCTGAACAAGTATATAAGGAAAGAGATGACTCGACAGATTCCACTAAAGAGCAAAGAACTCTTCAGCAAATTTTGGACAGTATTCAAGATAGAGTGGAGAATTCTACCGGCTCACCACCACAGACAAAAGCAGAAGCAAAAATGTTGGAATCGGTGGAGCATTTTCAGCAAGTACAAGTTCAGCATTTAGAAGAAGAAGTTCAAGAACAAACCCCTCAGGAGCAACAAATGCATATTCTTGATCCTTTTGAAGTAACAGTTTTAAATGAAGTACACTTTTGGAGTCAGGAAGCTTATGACAAATACCAAGAGATTAGGGGTTATGATATCATTTACAATAGACCAGTAAATTGGGACGGAATGTAAGAAATCAAAGATTTATTTGAATTCCAAGGTCTTCTACAATATATTTCTCAAGAAAGAGGGCATGCAGTATATGAGAATCTAGTGCCCTGCTTTTATGCAAACTTAAGAGAAGGAGAAGGAGGATTAATTTCCAACGTGGAGGAAGCTAATGTACAGATAACACCAGAGCTTCTCCACAACATTCTTGGATTGAAGAATGAAGGACTAGAAATTCTGGAAAGCACAACTGCAGTCGAGTGGACAGAGCAAGCAATAAAGGATTGTTTAGCTATCAATCCTGGTGTGCCATTATTAAATAGACTAAAGCAGCTAAATGGTACAACACACATGATAGCAAACATTCTAATTAAGAATGTCTACCAACGACAAGGCCATGATATAGAACTGAGTCAATTTGTAAAGTGAGCAACATATGCAGTTGTGAACAGAATTCAAATAAATTGGTTTGTAGTTTTTATCTCCAAGCTAAGAGCAATAAAGAAGAAATTATTTTATGGAGATCTGATTCCACTGTTGATGGTGGATTGTATTGATTTCACGAAATGGACATCTAAAAAGATCAAATCAAGAACTACTTCAGTGAAAGAATACGGAAATTATGTAGCTGCAGAGATTGCTGAACCTTTTGGAGGAATTACAAGAGCTGTAGAAAGGATTAACCAATCAAAGCAACAAGTAGAAAAGCTCTAGAAGGAAGTAAATGAACTTAGGAGAAAAGATTAAAATTGTATTGTTCATTTACTTGTAATTGTATAATACAGATGCAATAAAACACAAATCTCATACAATTTTTATGTCTATGATTTTACTAAACATATGAATCAGTTTCAATAAGCTCATACTTTTGATTAATAGTTTAAGATGATTTACATATAACTTATTCTACAAGTTTAATCAATCAAGTCAAATTTATGTGTGATCATATGCACTTTCCTTGATTCAAAGAAAACACTTAATCAATATTTCAGAATTTCAGAAGTATTTAATGATTGTCATTTACACTTCCACTTAAAATCGTGAAAACCATTAAAATTGATAACCTACTTAAAATCAATAAGATACTACTATGATTTTACAATAAATACATAGTATCTTAAGTAGCAGTTTAGATATTACTTAGATATTTATGATAAGTATATAATATCTATGAGGTAACCAACATCATCAATAATATTTATCTTTTTATGTGGAGTTTAAACATTTTACACATCACATAGCCTACAAATACCTAAATTTAATCTTATGTTGCAGAATGTATTTTCGTCTAGAGGTTTTGTAAATATATCAATTAATTGATTCTTACTAGACACAAATTTTAATTTAATTTTTCTTTTAATTACGTTGTCTCTTAGAAAATAATGTCTAACCTCTATATGCTTTGCTCTAGAATGTAATACAGGATTTTTGGAAAGATTTATTGCAGAACTACTGTCACAATAAATCTCAGTTGTATCATTAGATAATCCAAAATCTTCTAAAGTTTGCCTTATCCACAGAATCTGAGTGCAAAAAAGTGCAGCAACAACATATTCAGCTTCTGTAGTAGAAAGTGCTATACAATTTTGCTTTTTACTAAACCATGACACCAAATTATTTCCCAATAATTGACATGTGCCATTGGTACTCTTTATATCAGATTTAGATCCTGCATAATCAACATCAGTATACCCTATAAGATCAATTGAATTATCCTTAGAATAATACAGTTTGAAATTTTTAGTTCCTTGTATATATCTAAATATTCTTTTAACTGCAATTGAGTGTGATTCTTTAGGATTAGATTAAAATCTAGCACAAACGCACACAACAAACATAATATTAGGTCTATTAGCAGTCAAATAAAGTAAAGAACCAATCATACTTTTGTATTTTCTTGATCTATTGATTTTCCTATGTCATCAATATCTAACTTTAAAGAAGTACTCATAAGAGTTCCTCGAATCCTTGTATCATTAAAATTAAATTTCTTAAGCATTTCATCTGCATATTTTTCTTGATTTAAAAATATACCTTTATCCATTTGCTTAATTTGAAGTCCTAGAAAATATGAAAGTTCTCCTATCATACTCATTTCAAACTGATTAGTCATCTCTTTAGAAAATATTTTTATCAGTTTATCAGAAGTTGCTCCAAAGATTATATCATCCACATATATTTGAACAACAATTTGATCTTTACCATCTCTCTTGACAAATAGAGTATGATCTACTTTTCCCATGATATAACCTTGTTCTATTAAAAAAATAGATAATCTTTCATTCCATGATCTAGGTGCTTGCTTCAAACCATATAAGGCTTTCTTCAATTTATACACAAAGTTAGGATTTTTAATATCTTCAAATCCAGGTGGTTGTTTTACATAAACTTCGTCATTAATTAAACCATTTAGAAATGCACTCTTGACATCCATTTGATATAGTTTAAAATCCATATAGCAAGCATAGGCCAATAATATTCTAATACTTTCTAACCTAGCCATAGGAGCAAATGTTTCATCATAATCTAGTCATTCTTCCTGTGTATACCCTTGTGCAACTAATCTAGCTTTGTTCCTTATAACTTGACCAATTTCGTTAGTTTTGTTTCTAAAGATCCACTTTGTACCTATTATGGACTAATTTTCTGGTGGAGAGACTAATTCCCAAACATCATTTCTGATGAATTGATTTAGTTCTTCTTGCATTGCCACTATCCAATTTTCATCAGATAATGTTTCTTCTATATTCTTTAGTTCCACCATAGAAACAAACATACACATACTATTTAAATTTACTGAAGCTCTAGTTTTAACTCCCTCATTAATATTACCAATGACTTGAGTAATGGGATGTGATGAAGAATAACACCAATTTCTTTGATTTTCCTCAATATTCTCATCAACATCTAAAGATCCATCACTTTCATCATTAGTTTGATCATTTAGGTTCATATTTTTGATTTTCTCAGATAAATCTTCAATCTCTCTATTGATCTCTAAATCTTTTGGGAAATTGATCATATCATCATTATCAGCTTTAGATTGAGATTCTCTAAAAGAATTTTCATTGAAGCTTACATGGAGGGTTTCTTCAATAGTTATAGAAGTATTGTTATATACTCTATAGGCTTTACTTCTAATAGAGTAACCTACAAAAATTCCTTCATCTGCTTTAGCTTGAAATTTATCCCTTTTATCCTTAGTATTAAGAATAAAACACATACAACCAAATGGTTTCATATAGGAAATTTTTGTCACCCTATCAAACATAATTTCAAAAGGAGTTTTATTAACATGAGGTCTTAAATGACTTCTATTAATAACATAACAAGTTGTATTTACTACTTCAACCAAAAGATTATGAGGTAACTTATGTTCATTTAACATAGTTCTGGCTATTTCCTGAAGTGATCTATTCTTTCTCTCAACAACACCATTTTGAGACGGTGCTCTTGGAAAAGAAAAATTGTGATCAATGCTATGATCTTTACAATAATTATCCATTTGATCATTATCAAATTCCATACCATGATCACTCCTAAGTTTTTGAACAGAGACACTTTGTTCATTTTGAACAAGATTGCAAAACATTTTAAACTTTTCAAAAACTTCTATCTTAGATGCTAGAAAATATACCCAAGTATATCTAGAGAAGTCATCTACTAAAACAAATACATACTGTTTACCACCAAGACTCATGATTCTTGTTGCTCCAAATAGATCCATATGTATAAGTTCTAAGACTCTCTTGCCTGATATATCAGTTTTGGATTTAAAAGAGTTTTTGTGAAGTTTACCTAACTCACATGCATCACACATAAAGTCCTTTGAGTATTTAATCTTTGGTAAACCTCTCACTAAATGTTTTCTAGATAGTTTATGTAACTGTTTTATATTTATATGCCCGATCCTTCTATACTACAGATATGCATCACTAGTTTCATCTAGCAAACATGAATTTAAATCAACTACACCAGAAAGTAAAGATAAAATACATACAGAACCTTTTCTTTTAGCAATAAACTTAAGTTCATCTGTATTTTTATCAATAATTTTGCATACATTATCTTCAAACACTACATAATATCCATTTTCAATTAATTTTATAACACTCAGCAAATTAAATCCTAGGTTTTCTACAAATAGTGCATTTGAAATAACACAAGTCGGAGTTATTTGAACATTGCCCATACCTATGATTTTATCTTTGCTTTTGTTTCCAAATGTTACACTTCCTTTAGTGGTATTTGTAAAAATTTTTAGTAAACTTTTCTGTCTAGTCATGTGACTTGATGCTCCACTATTCAAGATCCATTTTGATGTTGTTTCCTCTTGCAAAACAAATTAAAAAAAACTTTTTGTTGGTACCCAATGTTGTTGAGGACCAAGTTCATTAAACGCATATTTCTTCTTTTTGTTTAAAAACAGTTTAACATTATCATTTACATTTTTATTAGTTGTAAGTACTATAAACTTATCATTAGTATCATACTTGCTTATAGCATTATTGCTCTTATAATCATTCTTTTTGTTTTCAGATGTAGTATAATCAAGACCAAACTGATTTTTATCAGATGTTAATTTATTTTGGTCATACTCATACATTTTAGTAAGTACATACTAAGATTTTGTACTTGTATTTGAATTTTCAATGCATACAAAATCTTTTTCTACACAAGAATTTTTAGATTTATCACATGCAGAATGAGTAATTGATCTAACACTAGTGTTTTGAATTACATGCTCGGGTTTCTGAAATTTTAGTTTACTACAATTTTCTGAAATTTTAGAAACATTAGAAACTGAATTTCCAGAACAAGAAACAAGATTTTTAGAAACATTAATAGTCATGTTAGAAGTACATTTAGACAAATCACATTGATTGATATTATTACTGCATGATTCATCCCTTGAATTACCTACTTCTACGTCTTTATTACCATGTTTTATGATAAAAGGAATTTTAGTCTTAGATTTACTTGAACTGCAACTAATAAATCCTTTATTGGCTTGAGATTCAGGATAATCAAATCCTAAGCCAAATTTATATGACACCGCAGGGGTACTAGTTAGTTTGTCTAACTTGGTTAGACTTAAATTCCATTTCTCAATGGTAGAATTTAAATCTAGCTCTCTCATTTTTAATTTATCAATCTCTAACTCAAAATCATTTATATTGTTTCTCAACATTTCATTTTCAGATTCTATCTTTAATTTTTCAGCATTTATATTCTGTATTTGTTCACGCAAGACACATTCACTAAATCTAAATTTATGCAAATCTCTAGCATGATTTTCATTATCACATTTAAACTTTTCTAAAGTAGTAGACAGGAAACAATTTTTTTCTTCCACAATGGACAAAGAGTTTCTGATATTTTTATTTTCCAGTTTACAAACTTTAAGTTTTTGTAATAATGCATGATAAGCACATAATAATTCATAAAAGTTAAAATCTGAATGACTTTCAAGATCAGATATTACCTCAGACTCATCTGCCATGAAGCACACATGAGCAACGTCTTCTAACTCTTGTTCTCCTTCTGAATGTGAAGATTTTGATGATAATTCCTCATATTCAGACTCTTTAGATGTGTCATCCCAAGTGACCTTCAAAGCCTTTTTCTTGTAAAACTTTTTCTGAGTTTTCTGAGCCGTCTTCTTCTGATTTGTCCTACTATACTTTTCATTTTTCCTTATAGGATAATCTGGAGAAAGATATCCAAGTTTCTTACAATTGTAACATACATACTTTCTAGATGAAGAATTCTTGTCATTCAATGATTTTGACGTTGAGGGTTTATCATTTCTGTTCTTTTGTTGTTTCCTAGCTTTCCATGCTTTCTTGAATTTCCTAGTTAGCAAAATCAAATCCTTGTCAGAATCAGTAGATATATCAGAATCTGAATTAATTTCGAAGGCTATTTCTTTTTTCATTTTTTGTTTGTTTTGACTTAGTGATTCATTTAATTTAACTTCATAAGCAGTTAAGTTTCCTATAAGTTCATTCATGGTATAAACATTTAAATCTCGTGATTCCTTAATAGATGTTACTTTCTGAGACCATTTAGAACTTAGGGATCTGAGAATTTTCCTCACCAAATCCTTCTGTTCAAAATTCTTTCCTAAGCATTTTAAAGAGTTTATGATATCAAGAAATCTGGAAAACATCTCAAAAATACTTTCGTCTTCATGCATCTTAAAGAGTTCATACTTATGAATCAACATGTTTATTTTAGTCTCTTTAACTTGAGAAGTACCTTCATGTGAAACTTCTAATGCATGCCTCATAAGTAGATTTATATGCCGACACTTTACTGAACTGTTCATAACTCAATGCACAAAATAAAATATTTAAGCCCTTAGCATTCAGAGTTTCATTTTCTTTTTCAGTAATTGTCCAAGTATTATAAGGGGTAGATAATGGAGTATATGGTTTAGAAATCATGAACCACAACTTATGATCTATACTTTGAAGAAAGACTGTCATCTTGTATTTCCAATATTCAAAATGTATTTCGTCAAATAAAAGAGGACGATTAAGATTTTGACCTTCATATAAAGAAAAATTACCATTTCCAATAGCCATCTTACCTTAGATTTTTCAACCTATTTGATTTTAAACAGTTTAAAACTTTAAAACACCTTGAGCCTTAAATCAAGAGGGTTAAACATATGCTCAGATATTAATTTCTATTTAAAAACAAGGAAGGCAAAATAAGCAATGATATTAAATAAGTTGGTATCGATTTTATATTAAAGATTATTAACAAAACTCTAATACCACATGTAGGATCGTATGGCTACACAAGAGGGGGGTGAATTGTGTTTTTCAACATTTTCATTTATAATTGAAACTTCAATAATTAAAAACAAGTCGAGACACTATTTTCATAAAATCATTTTTATTTAAGGTTTCAATTACAATATACAATTCAATTCTCCTCAGAAATTGTAGATGCAATTATATATTGATACCATGTTTCATCTATACAATTTCATAACTACAAATAGAGAAAACTAATTTGCTGAATTTAAAACATTTCTCCCTGTTTGAGATTTTTCTTCTTCTTTTTCTTTTTCTTTTTCTTCTTCAACAATTCTTCAGTGACGAATATCTAGTCTTTCTCTACTTCACTGAATTTACTTTCTCCTGATACTTCAAATCTTCAGTGACATAAATCTGACCTTTTATGCTTCACTAAATTTTCTTCCACTTGAGAGCTTTTCCCCAAAGAGGTGTTTTTGATGATCCCTGAAAAGATTTTTCTTTTGGTGTGCAAGGATAACTGATCAACGAGAATTCTATGCCTTTTATATTGTATCTTCACTTCATGCATATCCTCCATGTTTAATCACTATTAGTCTTCCACTTCTTCACGTCTTTTCTTTTTCCTTCATCGAAATACACACGTTCTGACCTACGTTTACATTTCGAATTTTGTTTAATCATCAATCCTGGATTTCTGAAAAATTTCCTGCAAAATAAACTTTCTCGTCCAAAATTTTTCATCAAGTATAATAAGTAGTCGTTACTTTAATGTTAACTAAACGAGTAACACAAGTATATATATAACTTAACGTTTCTAACTTAACGAGTTCCTCATATGCCAATTCATGTGACAAGTACTGTAGTTAATTCAATGAACTAAGTCTGTGGTGTTACGCTAACTCAACGAACCATCTCCATGGTGTTACAATAACTCAACGAACCATCTCTGTTGTGTTACAAATAACTCAATGAACCAGTAACAAACAAATGCTTTTATAATAAAAATTTTACCACGTGCAAAAATAACAACTTATATTTTATAACACTAACCTAACACGTTGCCTTAGTGTTCAATATAGCAACTCAACGCATTTAGTTATGCTAAGTTAACGAGTAAAACATGTGCACCTCACGTGATATAATATAACATTCGTAACTTATAATTTCACCACGTGTACAACACTAACTTAACGAGTTCGTCTCTTTTTTTACTCATTAACTTAACGAGTTCTCACATGACCTCTATACAAATAACACTCTAACTTAACAAGTTGTCTAAACGTGCACTGTACATGATACAGAAGATATAACTTTGAAATGTATCATGCTTTTCAATAAAAATACACGTTAATTTAATGTTTAGTTAAATGAGAAATTAATGCAATGAAATGACTAGTTATTAACTTGCAAATCTAATACAAACAAGTATTTATATTAGTAAACTTTTTCTGTATTAATTGATGTTTTTAATTTCTTTTCACAAGCAATAGTAATTAAGCAAATATGATTACTTTCATTTAGCACACATCATCAAAACAAAATACTCAACAATTTACAAAACCTTTAGATGAAAATACCTTTTCAAAATTACGATTAGAACTTGGTATCTATAGGTTATCTGATGTTTAAATTGTCCTGTTCATTGCATTTTGGTTTGTTAAAAAGGTAGTTTTAGAATTTAATTTCTTTATTATTAAAAAACAAAAAAACAAAATATCTATTTTCAAATTACGATTTTCTGGTAGTTAAGAATTTATAAAATTCTGATTTTTATTGAAGTCAATTTATTTAAGAAAAATTCAGAAAAGATTACTTAAGAAAAGTTAATTTGATTTAATGTGAGTGTCAACTGTATTTTTGTTACTTATGTATATGCTATTATAGATATTTTAACAGGAAAATACATAGAAAGTATGTACTTTTTATTAAAGGAAAGTTATTAGCATTCTGTTAGAAAAATTAAGTCTTGTGGTTGCCTCTAATTTAATTTACTGTCTTGTTTTATTTCTTTTTTGTCTGCAATTACTTGAGTAATTAAGTTTGTTGAGGTATCTTAAACCCTAGTCACTTAAACCAACTGGTTTGGGATGTGCTGACTGAAAACACATTTTGCAAGTAATTCAGATTATATTAATAATAATAATATATATTTTTTTTTTTCCCTATTCTCACTTGTCATTGAGTAACTGGTATCTTTCCCCTAAGCAAGGGATTGTGATCATGTAAAAAGATGATATTGTGGGAGGTAATACATAAAATATATGAATATAAAAAAAAAAAAGGGGCAATGTACTCAAGCTTAATTTCTTTTCAAGATGTTATAACAATCCTGCCATAATCTGTGCATGTAATCTTTGTTATTTTTCTTTGTTATTATCTACTCTTTACACATAATGTACGATATTTATTTTCTTAAGTTTGTGTACTCATTATTGAATTCTTTTAAGTTCCTGAAGGTATATCTCTATGAATTATCTTTTGTAAACTGAATAAGATAAAAGCCAGAAAATCTAAATTGTTAAATCTACTACTTATTTCTATATTTAATTAATATTTAAAAAATATAGAGAGAGAGAGAGACTCAAATCTATTTAAGGCTTATTAACCAACTTAAGTAAGCTATTTGACCTTTTAAAGCCAAATCTATTTAGGGCTTGGCAACCTAGTTTAAGTACGCCATAAATTCTTTAGACTACATTTATGTAAGGGGAGCAATTTCTCATATAATAATTCAACTATTATGAACTATTATATGTTTTCATGAAAGAATTTGTATAATTTTAGGAAATTAACATTAATTCAATACATTTCTGAATTGTTAGTGAAATACAGGCTTTTTAATTCTTAAGTATCCGAATTTTCTGTGATTTTGGAAGACTATATTATATATATCGGACAGTTATGTTTTAAACGATCAATAGAATATTTTATTATTTCCTGAAGTACACGTGTCGAAGCCTAAATGCATATCTTAAGTGAATGTTCGGTAAGTTACCTGGTAACTCTCCGAAATGCATCTAAGCATCAAATAGTTAGGTTTATAAGTATCTGAAAATATCTGAACACCTTAAGTTAGAATTATGCACGTGTTGAATTTCATTGCTTTATTATATCTTAGTTGAAACTCGAACAGTTATGTTTAACTCTTCGACTTTCACACCTATCAATCCAAGAAACTCGAACAGTTAATTTAATATTCTTATATTTTTCTGAAAGACTTAATCTTTGACAATAACTATTCTTGTTTGTCGTATAGTTATGTGCTTTAATGGTCACAAAACTCGAATAATTATCATAAGTCTTTGAGTTTTCTCACTTTTCACTTAGCCCGACGTTATTTTCTTTACACGAACAGTTATGCTAAGTATTTTACTTTTGTCGGTTGTAAAACTCGTACAGTTATTGTAAGCACTCGAGTTATTTATCAATAACAGATCTTATATTTATGATTTCAATGATTGAATCCATTTATAAACTTGAAGAGTTATAAATGTTTTACTAACAACCTTTTGTGTTTCTACCTTGGTAAAACCCTAGTTTCACAATCTTTACTTCCACTAAGTTCTACAATGCACAGCGAAGATTAATCGATAATGTCAAGGTGTGGAAGAGGACGTCGTAGAATGATAAAAGTGCAGAAAAGAGAGCTGGAACTTCAGAAAATACAAAGTGAAATCAATGACATCTACTCAAGGTACACTTTTACAAATGAAATACTACATGAAATTAGAAAAGCTATTCAAGACGAGAAAAATTTCTATTAGAAGTTTATTCGCAATTATGCTGAAACACAGTTTAGACTAAAATAGACTGAACTTTCCGCATTACAACTATGGAAACGAACTTTACAACCTAACCCTATGGTTGTTACAAGTTCTGGACATGTACTTGAAAAATCGGTACAGTCTATCACTTACTATGGAAAGAAATGGGGACCAATGACAGAAAATGCCAACAAGGAATTAGAATCTTTGTATTCCTAACATTATTTTCCCTCAGCTGTTTTAGATGACATTCAACAATATATTGATGAATAGAAAATTGCCATTTGGAAAATGGGCCTTCGGAGTGAAAGACAAAAAGTTTATCAACTAAAAATGGTAGAGGTTGAGAGCTTAAAACTCTATATTCCATTATTACAACCTAAGCATCATGGTGAAGGACCATCAAGACCACAAGTGCCTTTAACAAGAGAAATTAAGAAAATTTTAGAACCTCCTGAACAACCAGAAACATTGCAGGCATATAGTTGGAAAAAGAAGACGGCATTAGAATATTTTGGACTGACTGTAGGTGTACAAGGAATATTGCACCAAAGAGAAGAATCATTGAAAAATGGAAAACTATGTTCCATTGCAGAAGTTGGACAGACTTTTTGTTAGTTCATTTATTTTATCAGTTAATTTTGATGATGCAAAATGTGTGGTTTAATTCTTTCTACCATAGTTTAGATGTCTTTTTACTCAAATGAATTTTGGCTAACTGCTGTGTACTCAAAGTCTTTTAAATTAGATTTCGGTAGGTTATTATGTCTATAGTGTATTGTGTTAGAACCCGAGTATTTTGATAATGCAAAACCTATGTGAGGAAACATATTGTATTTCACAGATAAGTCAGTGCAGCAAAAGATTAGAAGATAGACAATTCTAAGTACCAAATAGGTTGCAGTTAATCCCAGAATGTGTTGCTATAGAAAATCAAACAATTACAGATCAAAGTATCCAAAGAGCAAGTTTACAGCAGCAGCAATACTATCGAACAGTTAGAAAGATATCTATCTGACTTTTTTGGAGAGTTAAATGATCGAATAGTTAAGAAAGATTGAATGATTGGAAAGTTAAGGAGTTAACTATCCGAAAGCTTAAAGGACAGAAGCTTAAAAGACTTTTTGGAGAGTTAGAAATATAACTATCCGAAATTTGAAGGATTTCGGTGAGTTACAGGTATAACTTTCTGGAACTTAAGTTATCCTATTACGCACGTGTAGAATGGAGAAGACAGCAATTAAAAGCTTAAAAGGAAAAATTGGAGAGTTAGATAACCATCCGAAATTTCAAAAGAGTTTCGGTGAGTTACAATTTAACCATCCGAAACTTAAGTCATTGAATTTCCCACGTGTAGAAATCCAAACAGAAGCT
This sequence comes from Cymodocea nodosa, assembly GCA_036874045.1. Classification (NCBI taxonomy): domain Eukaryota; kingdom Viridiplantae; phylum Streptophyta; class Magnoliopsida; order Alismatales; family Cymodoceaceae; genus Cymodocea; species Cymodocea nodosa. Next base: position 16,846,562 of record CM072339.1, on the reverse strand, counting down.
CAAATGAGTTTTCAAAGAGTTAAAAAGATAACTATCTAGAAAATAGGAAGTTTCGGTGAGTTACATTTCTAACTATCCGAAACTTAAGTTAGTCTTTTTAAGCACGTGCAAAATTAAAGAGATAGTAGTCGGAAGCTTAAAAGAAAAATCGAAGAGTTACTGTAGTTAACTATCCAAAAGTCAAGAGATTTACGGTGAGTTAAAACTACAAGTCTTCGATCACTTAACATTTCACGTGAGCAACTTAAAATCCTCATGTGACATAGATAACAAGATGTAAGTGAAGAATCGCTAAGTTATGGACGTTCTTCGGTGAGTTATTTATATAACCATCTGAAAGAAATCGAAAGGTTACTTACTGAACATCAAATAGAATGGTAACTTACCATATTTAGGTTTGAATATTTAGCAAGTATAGCAGAATACATCCGTTGAAAGAAAAATGTGATCGTTATACCTTTGGTGACTTTCACTTGGTTTTTCAAACAGTTATATTAGTAACTATCTAAAAAGTATTTATCTTTGGTGAGTTAAGTCTTTTTTTGTCCGGATATGATTTTTTATGGTAAGTCTCCGAAATCCCTTTGGTTTCGGATAGTTAAGGTTTTTCTTTCTAGATAGTTAGGTGTTTCTCAATTTTAATATATTTTCGGTTACTTTCTTCTGAAGGGCACATGTCAGTCTCTCATCACTTGACTTAAGTGACTTTTCGGAAGGTTACGATGTAACTATCCGAAAACTCTTAAGAATTGGAGAGTTATCTTCAGTAAGTATTCGAAAACTGTTTTAAGCTTCGGATGGTTGAGTTTTCTTTTATTTTTTGACTTAAGTGACTTTTCGGAAGGTTACCTGTGTAACTATCCGAAATGACTTAAGGATCAGAGAGTTATCTTTTTAAGTATCCGAAACATGTTCACTGTATTGGAAAGTTTATTTTTTTAACACGATTTTTGAAGGACACGTGTTTCACTTCTAATGCATGACTTAAGTGATCTTTTGGTAAGTTAGTTCCAACTATTCAAAATGATTTTGAGTTTCGACAGGTTATCTATTTAAATCTCCAATTTTTTGAAAGCCTCCGAATATTTTATTTTTATAGAAACTACAACTATTATTAATTGACTAATCTTTGTGGTAAGATATCTTTTGATTGCAGATCTCAACTTTAATATGATTGAAGGTTTCCAAAAATGAATTCCTGCATAAGGCATCTAACCATTTCAGAATTCTTTCCACTTATGCAAATCTTGAAGGAAAAATAAAAAGAATTTTTGCAAAAAACTGAAAGACACACATAGAATTTTTTCAACACTCGAGAGGAGAAATTGTCTATTCAATGATTTTGCAAACACCTTGAAGATTCGTCTGCAACAAAGTTCAGAAGATCATCAGCTACAGATCAATCAAGAAATCTCCTTAGAGCTTCTGTGTCAACTCTTCATAGGAGTTGATCTAGTGTTGTGTGTCATTTTCATTTTGAGTCAATGACTCCTAGTTTTAAATTGTCTTCTCATTTACTTGAAAACCTTAACTCACAAGGGTGTTGTAAGTATACCTTCATAAGGTCAGGGCCTTAGTGAAGAGAGTGAAGTGTGATACTTCACTTACTCAAGATTGGGGTCTTGAGTACAAAAAGTTGGTGCTTTGTGTGAGGTTTTTGTTTAGCCTTTAAAAACATTTGTAAGGTTGTTGCTTAGCCTACAAAAGCAATTTGTGTAAGGTTGTTGCTTAGCCTGCAAAAGCAACTTGTTTAAGGTTTGTGCTTAGCCTTAAAAGCACTTAGTGGAATTCTCAAGGTTGCAGCCTTGAGGAGTGGACTACCTAGTTTGGGGAACCACTATAAATCTTTTGGTGTTCTTTACTTTCTGCTCTGCTAGTTTTTTAATTCTAAAATCAATTAATCAAGGTTCATTAGTGTCAACAGCTTTCGAAATTTTTAAAAGCAAAATAAACTTGATTAGGACACTATTCACCCCCCCTCTAGTGCGTCATTCAATCTTTTCAAGTGGTATCAGAGCTTGGTTATCTCTGTAATAGATTTAATCAATCTGAGATCAATGGCAGAGGGTCAGCATGTACACCGACCTTCATTGTTTGATGGAAACAATTATGGCTTTTGGAAAAATAAAATGACTAACTTTTTAAAATCTATGGATGTGAAGGCATGGAGAGCAGTGGTTCGTGGTATACAGCTTCCAGATGTTCCTGAAGACATGTGGAATGATGAAGATGAGAAGAAAATACAAATGGATGCAAGAGGGATGAATGCACTAACTTGTGTAATCACAGCTGATATATACAACAAGATCTCTACTTGTTCTACTGCACATGAAGCTTGGTGTGCATTAGAAATTACTTATGAGGGAACAAATGAAGTGAAGGATACAAAAATCAGTATCCTACTAAGAAAGTATGAGATGTTCAAAATGAAAGAGAATGAGAGTATTACTGATCTCATATCTCCATTCATTGAAATAATAAAGGGACTGAAGAATCTCGGGAAAGAATTTCCCATGAAAGAACAAGTTATCAAAGTATTGAAAAGCCTGAATAAAGACTGGAAAGCTAAGGCTACCTCCCTACAAGATTCAAAGGATATGAGGACTTTCACTCTTGAAGATCTCACTGGCAATCTATTAGCCTATGAGACTCAATTGAAGGACTGGAAAGAAGAGGAAGGAGAAACCTCAAGGAAAGTTGAAAAGAAAAAGGAACTTGCACTAAAAGCTCAACAACCATCTGAGGAATCTGTTAATGAGTTTCCAGAAGAATTGGCTTGTGTTATCAGAAAATACAGAAAATTCTGAATGAAAGGAAGAAGTCATGATAAAGGGAAACAATCGGCTACAAAATGCTTCAACTGCAACAAATTTGAGCATTTTCAGAGTCAATGCACATATCAAAAGAAGGATGAAAGAAAGAACTTTGACAAGAAGAAATCTCATGGAAAACAGAAATTTCATCAGAAAAGATTTAATCAAGGAAAGAAGAAAGCATTCCAAGTTACTTGGGATGATTCTACAAAATCTGAAGTATCTGAGGTACCAGTACTGAAGGTACACAAACTGAGTCCGAGTCTGAAGAGCTAACCAATGTCTGTTTTATGGCTAACACCAATGAGGTACATTCTGACTCAAATATAGTTGATGAAATGATTTCTGATAATGATTCTAATGTATCAGATATAAATCAAGATGATTATAATGAATTATTAGAAGAACTGAAAAATGTTAGTTTGGAAAATTCTATGTTAAAAAGGAAATTATCGAATAGTAATAAAACTGTTGCTAAGTTAGAAAAGGAAATTTCTACATTAAAAACTGAAAATTCTACATTAAAGAAAAATAAATTTGTTGCTGATAGTTCTAATATGCATGATAAAATTTCTGAACTTGAAAAATATAATATAATGTAGAACTTATTAAAGAACTAAAAGATAAATTTTTAGAAAACAAAAGGCTACAAGATGAATCTAAAAAATTAAATGAAAAACTTAAAAATCAGTGTGTAGAAAACTCTAGTTCTAATACTGATATAGAAAAGTTAGAACAAGAAATTGGTAGACTGAAATTTAAACTAGGAGCATTTACTAAAGGAGATAAGAAACTAACGAATATTATTAATAGTTATAAAGTTTTTGGTGATAGAACTGGTAAAGGTTTCAACTATGAACCACCAAAAACATATGCTTCTGTTAACTTTTCAAACAGCTATAAAATGGATTATGGAAATGGCTATTTGAAAACAATTAATAAAAAGAAAGTTATCTATGTGTTAAAAAGAAATACTATTAATCGAAATAACACATGGATTTCAAAATAAAATAGATTTCAAATATTTTCCACTGAAAAAAAATGGACCCAATAAAATATGGATACCAAAGGATGCGATTATGACTATCCTTGTAGGTCAAAAGTAAAAGATCACGATGGGTGATGGACAATTGTGCTTCAAAGCATATGACTGGAGATAAATCTGTCCTAAAAGACCTGAAGATGATGAATGGAGGAAATGTCAGATTTGGTAATGATCAGAAAGGTAAGATTATTGGTATCAGATCTGTTTATGTAAATAATAAAATGGTTATAGATAATGTCTTACTAGTTGAAATTTAGAGCATAATTTAATTAGTATTACTTAGTTAGAAGATAAAGGTTATATGGTTTTGTTTAAATCTAAGAAATGCCTTGTTATTGATGAAAACTCTAATGAAGTTAAATTTACTGCTCATAGAAGAAATGATGTATGTTTTCTTAATTTACCTGATGATGTTTCTTCAATTGATTCCTGTTTAATTGCATACAATTTAGACAATGCATGGTTATGGCATTATAGACTAGGTCATATTCATATGAAGCAGCTAGATAAGTTAGCTAAGAAGAACCTAGTAGATGGTTTACCAAATTTGAATTTTAAAAAGGATAAAATTTGTGATGCATGTGAATTGGGAAAACAGAAGAAGAGTTCTTTTAAATCAGGAAAACAAATTATATCAAGAAGAATATTGGAATTAATTCACATGGATTTATTTGGCCCTACTAGAACAGAAAGTTTAGGTGGTAAGAGATATGTATTTGTTCTAGTTGATGATTTTTCAAGATATACTTGGGTAATATTTCTTAGACATAAAAGTGAAGTATTTGAGGAGTTTAAAATTTTTCTGAATATGGTTCAAAATGAAAAGCAATTGAAAGTTTAGAAAATTAAGAGTGATCATGAAGGGGAATTTGAAAATGAAAATATGGATAAACTTTGCCAAGATCTAGGAATAGAACATAGATTTGCCTTTCCTAGAGCCCCTTCTCAGAATGGAGTTGTAGAGAGAAAGAATAGATCTCTTCAAGAAATGGCTAAAACTATGCTGAATGAAAACAAGGTTGCTTATTATTTTTGGGCTGAGGCAATTAGTACTGTGTTTAGAATGAAAAAGTACATATTATTAACAGTTAAATGATGGTTAATTGCATAATATTTAGCTTATCATATGAGAATTAAGCCATTATGTTATAATTGCACTGTTATATGCTTTAGTTGAAGAATTTGCTTAATTTTAGGGAATTAATGTTAATTTAGTACATTTATGAACTATCGGTAAGTTGCAGGTTGTGAAATTCTTAAGTATCTGAAAATGCATCTGAGCATCGGATAGTTATACTTGTAACTCTCTAAAATGTTATTTTATGTTTAAACTGCTGCTAACACGTGTTGAGAGCTGGTAGATTTACTTACATTATAACTTGTTAAGTTAGTATAACTACACACGTTGAGTTACATGAAAATACACTAAGGCAACGCGTTAGGTTAGCATTATAAACTTAAGTTGTTATTTTTGCACGTGTTTTATAGTTAAATCAACGAAGGAAGTCTATTGAGTTATCTGTAACTCCATGGACTATATATTTTCTAATATGCCACTGTAGCGGTTGCAGGAACAGACAGTTGGAAGGAAAAACCACGTTTGCACGTATCACACAGGAATTCAATCACGTAGGGAGAAAGAAATCATCGTCGTTGATCTGAAGGAAGGAAATTCAACCAACCATTCAAGCAAAAGCAGTTACTACTGAAGAAATATAAAAGAAAAGAAGAAAAAAAGAAGAGTGTGTGATTGATGGACGGCCAGTGTATATAGAGGAGGAGCACCGAGCTTTCTGCAGACAGTATCGGCGATATTCCGAAGTATCACACCAACCATCGTTATCACCACCATAATCACCAATCATCGAAGGTCTGTGAGGATACTTGCTAGATGTCAGGTCGATTCTGAGCCAAACACAGTGCCTGACAACCATTGTGAGGAGTGATCGTGTCGTAGGAAGGGAAGACATTTTCACCAAGCGCCGACTCATATTTCAGGAGATCGTAAAGCTTTTAGCCTTGGCTTCGGGTTGATGCCTGTATGCTAAAGAGAAGATCATCTTGCAATTCTGGACTCACGATTCTATAGGAAGAGGAGACAAACTTGTAAGTGGTTAAATTTTCAGTGGTGTAATCGCATTGCAAGTAGTGTTAGAAGTATTTACTGTCAAGTGAGATTACTTTACATTTCACCTTTCGCACATTTCATCAAAAACAAAAATACCAAAAACAATTTATCTTTGTTTGTATGTTGTATTTGAGTGTTGTATTGTTTGTGTTGTATCATGATTAATGTTATCTGTATCAGTTTTATGATTGTTTTATGTTAGTTTTAATTTTACAGTTTACTAAAATTGGTTCGTACAAAACAACTTAAAGATTTTAATGGTTACTGTTTGAATCATCTGAATGTTAGTATTGCTTAATGATAAATCCAATGTTAACTAGCATTAAAAAGCTTAATTGATGTTATTTACAATCTGTGGAATAGCCCAATGGTTGGCCGAATTCCTCTGTAAATAGCAGTATTATAAAGAAGAGATAGGCTCGTGGAGTTAACTTAAGTCCACGAGGATAGTCCGTTGAGTTAGCCATAACTCAACAAACTTAGTCCGTTGAGTTAACTATAACTTAACGAAGTGCTTATTGAATATAAATTTGAATTGTTCAGAATCAAACATTTCTTAAATTCGTCAGCAATTCCTTGTGGGATCGACCTGTACTTGCACACTAATACAATAGACACTGTGCACTTGCAGTTAAAGTACAAATTAGAATTAATATCTAAATTGTATTAAAGGTTGTTTGTTTACTTCTAAAAGAAAGAATAGGCATAAAGATAAATTAACTAAGTAAAAATAGAAGTAACAAATCCAAGTTTTTCTAGTGTAGTGCTGGGAGAACCAAACAAGTTTTATGGCGCTGTTGCCGGGGAATTGAACTGAATTGAATGGAATTGAAGTAAATTGAATTGAATTGAATAGATATAAGTAACTGTTAGAGTTGTTTCGTTTTAATAGTCAAAGTTGTGTGTTTTCTTCTGTAATTGAGAATATGGCATATGCTTATGCTCAAAGATTTCTGAAACCTTTAATTAGCATATGTGAATTCTGCAATTCTGAAGGACACGACATTTCTGATTGTTTGAAATTGAGACATTTACAGATTGATAGATCCCATGAACAACAAATGAATTATCCTCAAAAGTAGTAAATCCTACTAGAATAGATTGGGCTAATAGATTGATAGATGCACTTTGGGCTTATAGAACTACTTATAAAACGAGCTTAGGTATGTCACCTTTTAGGCTAGTATATGGAAAAAGTTGTCATTTACCTGCTAAAATAGAACATAAAGCTTATTGGGCATTAAAAACTCTGAACACTAATTTAAATCAAGCTGCTGAAAATAGGAAAATGCAACTAATTGAATTAGAAGAATTTAGAAATGAAGCTTATTCGAAGACTGTAAGAGAAAAAGAGAATTAAATTCTAGCATGATAAAAAAATTATTCCTAAAAGCTTTGAAATAGGACAAGAAGTATATCTTTATATGGCTAGACTCCATAACCATCTAGGAAAATTAAGATCTAGATGGGCAGGACCTTACATAGTTCGAAATGTTTATCCTTATGGAGCTATTGAAATTGAAAATCTTAAAAATCAGAATATATTTAAAGTAAATGAACAAAGACTTAAACCTATTCTGAAAACACCAAAAAGCTCCTTTGGAATTATAGAAGAAGACAGAGTAGAGGACTACTCAAGTGTTACTTAATAAGAAATCAGTTTTTATGTTTATATATATATATAAAAAAAATTAAAAAAAAATTATATATATATAAAACATAAAAATAGTTGCGGTTCAACTGACTAGATCCATCGGTATGACCGGAACATTAAAAAAAAATTTTGGTTTTATCGGAACATAGTATCGGTTCAACCGAAAGAAAAGTAAAATATATATATATATATATATTGGTTTTACCAAAACATAGTATCGGTTAAACCGGAAAAAAAAAATTTCATATTAATTTTCAGAAAAAATATTGGTATTACAGAAACATAGTATCGGTTCAATCGAAAGAAAAAAAATATATATATATTAGGTCTGACTAAAGTATAGTATCGGTTAAACCTGTAAAAAAATAGAAAAACTATTCTCTGTAATATTTTTATTATTATAATTGCTTGTACAGGGAGTTCGTTGAGTTACGCTTAACTCAACGAGCATACTCCGTTAAGTCTTGAGTTAGTCAATGAGCTTATTCCATTGAGTTACTTGTAACTCAACGGAGTACTGTAGCAAAGACCGTAGATAAAATAGTAATAGTTGGTTCGAAAAATGTCTCGATTACCCGCCTAAACTTAGTGCTTATTTAAACTAAAACCTAGGGTTTTGGGGGCATTATCCGGCAAATCATTTAGAATCTAGAACAGTAGAAATCAGAGCGATTCCGTGCTGTTGTGTAACTCCACGATGAGGAAGATGATGCCTGAATTCTGGGAAGATGTTGTTGATACATCAGAATTTCTGAAGGAATCAGAAGAGTGGCATACACGGTAGAAGATCAGAAATACGACAAGAGAGAAAGAGCTACAGAAGGTAGAATCAGAACTTTTCAAGTTTAGAAGATATTTAGTAGATATGGGTATACAAATACCTCAAATAATGGAAACACGAATCAGAATAGCAACAGAAATAGCTGTAAGCAAGGAAAGACAAATAAGGCAAAGTAATGAAGTTGCCCTAGAATTAATCCAGCGTAAGTCCCAACTCTAGTTCAAAAGACGAATCTGTAGACGAGCTAAACGGGTGATCTGGGAGCAAGAAAGGAAAGAAAATGAAGAGGCAACTGAAGAACGGGAGGAACCAACTGCTAAAAGACTTGTTCCTGAGGAGCAGCAATCTGGACCTTCAGTTCCACCATTTAAGCCATTGGCACGAGTAGAAATGATGGGGCCTTCGACTGAAGAAGAAATAAGAGAATTTGCAGAACTGGTTCAAGTTGGAAAAAACCAAGGAGAATTAGAAGATTTGGCAGTGGCTAAAGCACACCTGGTGTTTGATACACTGTACAAAAAGAGGGCTGCAGAAAAGTTGAAAGCCCAATATAAAATTAAAGTGGAACAGCATCAAGAAGCTACTGCCAAAACTACTGTTAGATATGCTGTAAAAGAAGCTAAAGCTAGTCCTTCGAGACCAGTAATTATTGGAAGAATTAAATAAAAAGAGCTAGTACCTATGGTTCGAAGGCCTGCAGAGCCTATTTTTGTAGATTTAATTTCAAAAGATGAAGAGGAAGAACATACACAACTAATTAGAAAAAAGAAAGAAAAAGTGCCTGAATATGAAGAAATTAAATCTGAAGTACCAATTTTTACAGGGCCTGTGGAGCATATTTTTATTAACCTGCTATCCGAATCTGAGGAGCAGGAGCAAAGAAAAGAAAAAAATCAGGCTGAAATTAGTTTGCAGCCTGTACAAGAAGAAACAGAAATAAGGGCAGAAACTGAATTGCCCGTGACTCCATCCCAATCTGTTACAGAATCAGAAAGAACAGTAACAGAAAAGATTGGTAGTCAGGAGGAAGAAGAAAGAGTAGAAAATGAAGAGGCTGAAAGAAGCCATTTGTACAAAAATAATTTCACAGATTCCACTGAAGAGCAAAAAACTCTTCAGCAAATTATGCAAAGAATTCAAGACAGAGTAGAGAGTTCTGCCGGCTCACCACCACAGACAGAAGCAAAAGCAAAAATTCAGGAATCTGAAGAGAATGTCCAAATGCAGCCTATGTTAGAGGAAGAGCAAGAGCAAACCCCTCTGGAGCAACAAAGTCACCTTCCTGACCCGACTGAAACAACAATTTTGAATGAAGTACATTTTTGTAGTCAGGAAGCTTATACCAAATACCAAGAAATAAGGGGTTACGATATTATTTACAGTAGACCAGTAAATTGGGATGGAATGCAAGAAATCAAAGATCTATTTGAATTCCAAGGTCTACTGCAATTTATATCTCAAGAAAGAGGGCATGTAGTATATGAGAATTTAGTGCCCTGTTTCTATGCAAATTTAAGAGAAGGAGAAGGAGGATTAATTTCAAACGTGGAGGAAGTTGATGTACAGATAACACTAGAGCTTCTCCACAACATATTTGGTTTAAAGAATGAAGTAACAAAAATTTTGGAAGATACAACTGCAATTGAATGGACTGAGCAACAAATTAAGGATTCTTTAGCTATCAATCCTAGTGTGCCATTATTAAACAGATTGAAGCATTTAAATGGTAAAGCACACATGGTAGCTAACATTCTGATTAAGAATGTCTATCAACGACAGGGCATGACATAGAATTAAGTCAATTTGTCAAATGAGCCACGTATGCAGTTGTAAATAAGATCCAAATAAATTGGTCTGTAGTTTTTATCTCCAAGCTGAAAATAGTGAAGAAGAAATTATTTTATGGAGATTTGATTCCACTGTTGATGGTGGACTGTATCGATTTCACTAAATGGACATCAAAAAGGATCAGACCAAGAACCATTTCAGTGAAAGAATACAGAAATTTTGTAGCTGCAGAATTAGCTATACCTTCTAGAGAAATTGCAGGAGCAGTAGAGAGGATAAATCAATTAGAGCAGCAATTAGAAAAACTCCAAAAGGAAGTAGATGAATTTAGGCATAGAGATTAAATTGTATTGTTCGTCTACTTATGTAAAGTTGTATGAAATTATATGATGTACTTGTAATGTAATTGATTCATATTAATGAATGTAAATTTTTCAGATGCAATTTTCATACGTGTTTAGAATGTGAAATGAATGGAATTTATTGAATATTATGTAATTTGTGGAACTTTATGAATATGTAACAGATTTACAATTTGCTGAATGACAGGATAACTGCTTAAAAATTTCTACATGTTATAAGGTAAAATGTAAATTCTGCATAACATAAAATGACCTGCAAGTTAAATCTTTATATAATGTTCAGATTTAAATATATTTTAATCAAAATGAGGCATTAATGACATAGATTTAACTTTATTACAGTTAGCAGAATGACAAAGAAAAAAAAATAGAATAGAAAACTTACGAGAGTGAAACTTAGATGTTGCCAAGTGTTAACTCAACGAAATAAGTCCTTTGAGTTAACCATAACTCCACGAGGTCAGTAATATAATATAAGGTCACTCTGTTGAGTTATCTATAACTCAACGAATTTAGTCCGTGGAGTTAGCAACAATAACCGACTGTGTTCTGTTGAGTAATCTATAACTCAACGAGGTTAGTTCGTGGATTAAGCAGAATGGTTATTCTTTTAACCACAAACGAAACTTCATCGGTTTAGCGGTTACCAAAATTTGAAATTAGTAGTGGTACACGTACCCATTAAAACAGGAACCACGATGCACGTTGCAAGACACATTCTTGCAACGAGATTTATTCACTTTATGGATGCGCAGTATATATATGAAACAGAATGTTATTTACGAGTTACCAGCACTTTTAAGAGAAAGGAGAAAGCGTTGGAGGAACTGGAAGGAGAAGCAGCTGATTCAACCTTCATCCGACAACAAATATTTATAGAATGGAAAGCTTCAGACTGGTATGTAATTAATCTTATGTTATTTATTTATGAGCACATGGACTCATTCTCTAAGCACTAAACAATTAGTAAGAACACCTATCCAGGAATTTTTATTACAGAGGAGTACTGAAAAATTTTCTGAGCTGAACTTTAACGAAATTCTTTAGGGTGTAGCTAACCTTTCTTTAAAAGAGAACATAGAGATGGCTGCTCCAGTAGAAAAACCATTAGGTGAGATTCTGTATCCTGAATTAATTGATGAACCTTCATGTATTCGATTGCCAAACTTTGAGGGAGATAGGTTTGAACTGAAATCTAATTATATTAGTCAATTGCCACATTTTCATGGATTAGAAAGAGAGGATGCCTATTATTTCCTTAGAGAATTTAACGAAGTTTGTCAAATGATGAGAATGCCGAACATGACTATAGATGCTATTAAACTTAGATATATCCCTTTTGCTTTAAAAGATACAGCTAAGAGATGGTTATATACTCTGTCGCCTGATTCAATTTCTACATGGACTGAATTTTGCTCTGTTTTTCTGGAAAAATACTATCCAACCCATCAAACGATTAAAAAGAAGAAAGAAATATTAATGTGTAGCCAAAAATAGGGTGAATCATTCTGGAAATATTTTGAAAGATTTAAAGATTTACTAACTCAATGTCCACATCATGCAATGAGTAAAGCACAATTAATAGGCATAATTTATGAAGGCATAGATGTTTCAATGAAATCTTTATTAGAATCTACTTGACAAAATGGATTTTTAAAATTATGTAGTGAAGAAGCATGGGCATATTTAGAAAATTTTGCAAAAGGAACTGCATAGTGGGAAAATTCGGCTAAAGCTATTGCAGATAAAAGATTATTGCCAAGAGGAATGCATAAAATAGATTCCAATACTATGCTTGAGGTGAAATTAAATGAATTAACAAAGAAAATAAAAGAGTTATCATTAAATCAAAAGCTAGCAGAAAAGAATACAAACATAAATGACTTAGATATTATTTATGCTAGAAACCAGAGAGATAACTTGGGAAATTTTTATAATCCTAAGTGGAGAAATCACCCAAATTTATCTTAGAGAAACAACAATTTCCAGGGAGGAGAAAATATAAATGAGAAGAACATAAGTTATGAAGTATTAATTAAATAAGGAGCTAGAATAGAGAAATTAGAAAATATAATCCAACAAGTAAACAATCGTCTAGAATTTATATTTGGAAATGCTGCAAATCAAAATCAGAATAGAAATATATCACTTAGACAGAAGGAACCAATGGAAGTTAGACCTACTGGAGGATTGCCAATACAAGCTATACCTAATCCTGTCAATAGAACGGTTAATGAAATTGATACCTCTTCTGGGAGGGCAGCTGAATGAAGTAGCATATCTGAAGCAACTATCTGTATGTATATATGTTTTTATTTTTATTTTAAGTTAATAGTATCGTAGAGTTAATTTTTAACTCAACGAACTTAGTCCGTTGAGTTATGCCTTAACTCCACAAGGGTGTGCAGTAGTTATATTAATTTTTGTCTCTACAAAATTTTTGTTTTTATTTTACAGAATCGACAAATGGAATTGATGCAATTACCGTTGGATACATAAAGGGAAATACTAAGTAACTTGTCAGCTAAAGATCTATGTAGGCTGTGTTGTGTATCAAAGGAAATTAAAGACTATATTGAAGAAAAATATTTTCAGGAACTACAAGCTGCAAAAATGACTAAGATTAGAGATGGATTCATATGGACGTCATTTAATCGTAGTTCAAATACCCAAGAATATCTTGCTATGGAAGAAACTACTGGAATTCCACCTAATGCATTAGAAGGAATGAGTCATATTATGGGGATAGATGAAGGATTAAGCATATACAAGATGAGACCAAGGTATGCAAGTTTATCATTACCTGAGATTTTGATAAGAAATCCTATAACAGGAGAAGAATGTAATATAGGAAGACCTAATATATTTGAAGCACCAACTGAAAGTTGTGGGTCAGCTTTAATATTTTTTGATAAAAATTCTGCAATTCCTGAAAAATTATATTATTGGAGACCTACAGGAAATTGGGGTGAAGATTTACGCTTAAGTGTGTATAATTTTCTAAACAGATCTTGGAATGAAAACATTATGATATATCTAGGACAGAAATCATTAATTAACCAAACACATGTCATACTTGATGGTTATATCTATTTAGTCACGGAGATATCAATAGCATATAGATCTGATTTATACATAGTGAGCATAAACAGTTATGATGATTATATAGAAATTTTACCTGTACCGAGTGAAATTGCTAAACCACCATCTGAAAAATTTAATGAAATTCAAATAGGAATGTGGTATAATGAAGAAGATCATCCTACTTTATGTCTGATAAGATGGTGGGATGAACTGAGGAAATTTCAAATATGGATTATGGAAGACATGAATGAATGGAAGTGGGAAGAGGAGTATATTGAAATAGATGTAGAAATAGAAACTGCTACATTACCTTGGAACCAAAAAGGATCCCTTTCTGCATTACATATCATTAATGGTAATACACTCATATTTGGAATTTATAATATATTGCATGTTTACAAATTAAAAAGGAACAAGAACTGCATTAAAACAGAATTAATAGCAAGAAGAATTATGCCTAAAAAGTTTGCTTGGACTGATACATTTATTCCATTTGTTTCTACTTTTCAATCATGTTCTTAAGCTGTGATTTTGTGTGTTTAATGTTGTGTATTCTACGTTTATGTTTAGAAAAAAACAAAAAAAACAAAACAAAATATCAATCCAGTTTGTTGGTATCTGTTCTAAGAAACCAACTGGCTTGCTTGTGAGCCACCAAAGGCATAGAAGCCTGGGTTCCACACAAGACACTGATTTATTAATATCTGTTAAATGTTATTTTGCTTTATATTCTGTGTTTATCTGGGAATGAAAAGTTTTTCAAAATCAAAAATCGGAATATGCAGAAAGAGATACAAATGGAACAAGGTATGTAACCAATTACTTATCCTGAATTTTAAATCAAACAAAACTTTATTCATGCCTGCTACAATTACTGTACTTATTGTCAAATCTTTTACATTGAGGACAATGCAAAATGTAGGTATGGGGGGGAGGTAATTAAAGTAACAGCCATGTAAGTTTGTTAATTAAAGGAATTAAAATGGTACTGCAAAGTTTTGAAGAAATTGAAAATTTTTATGAACTTGCTGTAACTATCCGATAATTGAGACTGTAAAATTTTTATAAATTGCTTGAATATTATATTTAGAAGGCTATAGAAGATGCTACAGAATTTATTATTTATGTAAATCTAGATATAATATCTTATGATTTTTCTGAATTTCATGAGTTTAACAATTTCACGATTTTAAAATGAAATTAGAATATTTAATGCTTAATCAGTAAATTATTTGAAGTCCTGAAGGAGCTGAGATGTGAATTCTAAATTAAATTAAACACATATGATGAAAGATACATTTACTTTGACTGATTGAATTTGTAGAATGATTTATGTGTAGATCTTATTAAACTACAGATAAAGTATGAGCTTATTGTTATGGATTCATATCTTTAGTAAATGATAAAAGCAGGATTATATGAGATTGGTGTTTTACTGTATCTGTATTAATGAAATACGTGCATATATAGTATGTGATTAATGCTTTGTTTTGTGTGTGCATTTATTTATTTTTTTTTATTTTTTTTTTAAAAAAAAACTTTGAGAGTTTATTGACTTGTTTGATCACGAGCCTTTTGTACTTGAGCATATAGGTATGTAAGGATTGTTGACCTGAAAAATGACTCTGAAAATCTGGCAACCTAAGATCATGATCAGATCTGGGATTGTTGACTAAAAGTTCGTTACATGGGTACATTAGAAAGCTCTTGTATGATTCAAGCTTCTCAAATTAACTTTTAAAGTACACAAAAAAAAGAAAAAAAAAGAAAAAGAAAAAAACATATACTGTTCTGAAAAGATACAAGTGTTTTGTGAAATACAGATATCTTATGAATCGAGTATATTTTCTGTTATCTAGAATTGCTGAAATATGAATCTGGAATTGACTTTTGAAGTTGTTTAATGGAAATACAATTCTTTATTCTACTTGTCTTAATCAGATTGAATTGGATTGTACTTTAATTTGTATGTTGTTGAAATTTCTTCTAGAAAAACTTATTGAAAAATTCAGGATTACAGATGATGAAAAGAAGAACAAACAATAATATAATTAACACCTATATGAAGATGATATACTTTGTATGTAATTTACATATATTCTAAATATCTTTGCAGGTTGATTACTGAAACATACAGAATATATGTTTATGCTGAACAAAAGAAAAAAACAAAAGGGGAAGAATTAATTCTAGCACTTTTTAAAAGACCAATTAATTAGATCTTAGTTTGCTAAGGGACTAGCAAAATTTAGGTATGGGGGAAGTGTTTAGAATGAAAAAGTGCATATTATTAACGGTTAAATGATGGTTAATTGCATAATATTTAGCTTATCATATGAGAATTAAGCAATTATGTTATAATTGCACTGTTATATACTTTAGTTGAAGAATCTGCTTAATTTTGGGGAATTAATGTTAATTTAGTACATTTATAAACTGTCGGTAAGTTGCAGGCTATGAAATTCTTAAGTATCCGAAAATGCATCTGAGCATTCGATAGTTATACCTGTAACTCTCTGAAATGTTATTTTATGTTTAAACTGTTGTTGACACGTGTTGAGAGCTGGTAGATTTACTTACGTTATAACTCGTTAAGTTAATATAATTGCACGCGTTGAGTTACATGAAAATACACTAAGGCAACGCGTTAGGTTAGCGTTATAAACTTAAGTTGTTATTTTTGCACGTGTTTTATAGTTAAATCAACGAAGGAAGTCCGTTGAGTTATCTATAACTCTACGGACTATATATTTTCTAATATGCCACTGTAGCAGTTGCAGGAACAGACAGTTGGAAGGAAAAACCACATTTGCACGTATCACGCAAGAATTCAATCGCGTAGGGAGAAAGAAATCATCACCGTTGATTTGAAGGAAGAAAATCCAACCGACCATTCAAGCAGAAGCAGTTACTACTGAAGAAATATAAAAGAAAAGAAGAAAAAAAAAAGAAGAGTGTGTGATCGATGGATGGCCAGTGTATACAGAGGAGGAGCATCGAGCTTTCTGTAGACAGTATCAGCGATTCTCCGAAGTATCACACCAACCATCGTTATCACCACCATAATCACCAATCATCGGAGGTCTGTGAGGATACTTGCCTGATGTCAGGTCGATTCCGAGCCAAACACAGTGCCTAACAACCATTGTGAGGAGTGATCACATCACAGGAAGGGAAGACATTTTCACCAAGCGCCGACTCATATTTCAGGAAATCATAAAGCTTTTAGCCTTGGCTTCGGGTTGATGCTTGTATGCTGAAGAGGAGATCATCTTGCAATTCTGGACTCGCGATTCTATAGGGAGAGGAGACAGAATTGTAAGTGGTTAAATTTTCAGTGGTGTAATCGCGTTGCAAGTAGTGTCGGAAGTATTTAATGTTAAGTGAGATTACTTTACATTTCACATTTCGCCCATTTCATCAAAAACAAAAATACCAAAAACAATTTATATTGTTTGAGTGTTATATTGTTTGTGTTGTATCGTGATTAATGTTATCTATATCAGTTTTATGATTGTTTTATGTTAGTTTTAATTTTACAGTTTACTGAAATTGGTTCGTACAAAACAACTTAAAGATTTTAATGGTTACTGTTTGAATCATCTGAATGTTAGTATTGCTTAATGATAAATCCAATGTTAACTAGCATTAAAAAGCTTAATTGATGTTATTTACAATCTGTGGAATCGCCTAATGGTTGGCCGAATTCCTCTGTAAATAGCAGTATTATAAAGAAGACACAGGCTCGTGGAGTTAACTTAAGTCCACGAGGATAGTCCATTGAGTTAGCCATAACTTAGCGAACTTAGTCCGTTGAGTTAACTGTAACTTAACGGAGTGCTTATTGAATATAAATTTGAATTGTTCACAATCAAACATTTCTTAAATTCGTCAGCAATTCCCTATGGGATCGACCTGTACTTGCACACTGATACAATAGACACTGTGCACTTGCAGTTAAAGTACAAATTGGAATTAATATCTAAATTGTATTAAAGGTTGTTTGTTTACTTCTAAAAGAAAGAATAGGCATAAAGATAAATTAACTAAGTAAAAATAGAAGTAACAAATCCAAGTTTTTCTAGTGTAGTGCTGGGAGAACCAAACATACTGCATGTTATATTCTAAATTGAGTAACCCTAAGAACAGATTTGAATAAGACTCCTTTTGAACTTTGGATGGGAAGAATTCCTAAAGTTCATTATTTTAAAGTGTTTGGATCTAAATGTTTTATTCTGAATACAAAGGAGAATAAAGATAAATTTGAAGTAAAATCTGATGAAGGTATATTTTTGGGATATTCTTCAAGAAGTAAAGCATATAGAATTTATAACAAAAATTCTTTAGCTATTGAAGAATCTATGCATGTAAATTTTGATGAAGAGCCAAGTAATGTTTCAAAAGAAATTGTTGATAATTCAGATTATGATTGGGATGAATCAAATATTGGGGAATCTAATACCATGGGTCAAGAAAGAAATGATAATCCTTTTACTCATAAATTTTTGCCTCAACACCCTAAGGAGTTTATTATTGGTGATATTTCTAAAGGTGTGCAAACAAGATCTAGGATTAATGTTTCTAGGTGTTATGCATTTCTATCTGTAATAGAACCTAAAAACATTAATGAGGCATTAAATGATGAATTTTGGATTAGTGCCATGTAGGAAGAACTTAATCAATTTAGAAGAAATGAAGTTTGGGATTTAGTTCCTAACTAGATCATTCAATTATTAGCACTAAATGGATATTTAAAAATAAATCTGATGAATCAAGACAGATTATTAGAAATAAGGCTACACTAGTAGCCCAAGGGTATAACTAACAAGAGGGAATAGATTTTGAAGAAACCTTTGCTCCTGTAGCTAGATTAGAATCTATTAGATTTTTTCTACCTTTTGCTACTCATATGAATTTTAAACTTTATCAAATGGATGTTAAAAGTGCATTTTTAAATGGTTTCATTAAAGAAGAAGTTTATGTTAGGCAACCACCTGGTTTTGTTGATGTTGATTTTCCTGAGCATGTTTACAAACTGAAGAAGGCCTTGTATGGGTTGAAACAAGCTCTGAGGCTTGGTATGATAGGCTAAAATCCTTTCTGTTAGATAATGGTTTTTCTATTGGTAAGGTTGACAATACCTTATTCTTTAAGAAAAATCATCTAGGTTTGTTAGTTGTTCAGATTTATGTAGATGATATCATTTTTGGAGCAACTAATGAGATTTTAAGTGATAAGTTTGCAGATCAGATGAAAAATCAGTTTGAGATGAGTTTAATGGGTGAGTTGACTTTCTTTCTGGGATTGCAGATTAAACAAGTTGAAAAAGGAATTTTTGTATATCAAGAGAAATATACAAAGCAACTTTTAGAAAAATTTGGAATGAGTAACTACAAGTCCTCAAGCACTCCTATGAGTTCATCAATTAAATTGGATAAAGATGAATCTAGACCACCTATTGATATTACTAAATATAGAAGAATGATAGGTTCTCTTCTTTATTTAATAGCTTCTAGACCTAATATCATGTTCAGTGTCTATGCTTGTGCTCGTTTTCAAGCTCAACCAAAAGAATCTCACCTATCTATAGTTAAAAGGATAATGAAATACCTACAAGGAACTTCAAATTTTAGTTTAATGTATTTCAAAGATAGTAGTTTGGATCTAATTGGATATAGTGATGCCGATTATGCTGGATGCAAATCTAATAGAAAGAGTATTAGTGGCACTTGCCAACTATTTGGCAGTTCATTAATTTCATGGTTCAGTAAGAAGTAGAATTGTGTTGCCTTATCAACTACTGAAGCTGAATATGTTGCTGCTGCCTTATGTTGTGCACAAATTCTTTAGATGAAACAAACTATGAAAGATTATGGAATTACATATAGAAAAACTCTTATTAATTGTGATAGTAATAGTGCAATAAGTTTGTCAAAGAACCCTATGTTGCACTCTTGGGCAAAACATATTGAGATAAGACACCATTTTTTGAGAGATAATGTTATAAAGGATAACATTGAGCTAAATTTTATTTCTACCCATGAGTAGTTGGCAGATATTTTTACAAAGCCTCTTGAAGAAAAATAGTTTATCAAATTGAGAAGAGATTTAGGAATATGCTGCCTCAATAATTTTTAGCTTTACCTACTATCATTTATCTTCTATTTCTTTTATATTTACTTCACCATCTTATTTTCTATTATCTGTTTTAATTATATTGAGTTAGTTTGTTAATCTATTTTTGTCTAATTCTTGTTTTGAGTTATCTCTTAAGAATATTTACAAATTATTTTTCTTCAAATTTTAAAACAAAAACATCACAACAAACACTCTTCTTGAGATGATTTTCTATTGAGTTTATAAGTTACAATGATTTCTTACATCTATATTAAAATCAACTCAGATTAATTCATCAAAATTACTGAAGGCTTCTACTTCACACATAGAATAATGCCCACATGACACTTAGAATGGAGATCTAAATCCGAAAAATAGCCAAGTTACCTTAATTAATTTAGTGATTGTATGCCTATTTGCTAAACTGAATGTTTCTTGATTAGAAAATTTAGAGGTGTTTAATATGTAGGGGTGAAAAACAAGGAAAAGTGGCTGGAAGCAATAAGACTCAAGATATTTAACCTAACATTGTCCAAATGTTTTTAACTTTCTACTCTTTCAATTTTTTTTTTCTAGTACTGTCAAAGCAATTTCCATTATCAAAATAAAAAAATAAAAAAATTGGAATGCTTGTTGCAAAGAGCAACCAACACCAATTTAAAAAAAAAAATCCAATTATGGCTATGCAATACTGATAGTTTCATAATTTTTCAAAGATCTTTTTCTCTTAGTTAATTACATAACAGACATGGTTAAGGGAAAATATACATTGGGGTTGCTTCAAGGAAACTTCAAACTAGTTGGAGAGAATATATTAAATGTATCAGAATTTTTCTATTCTAAAAACATTAAGTTCTAGCACTGAAGTTTATAAAAACTGATTTCTTTAAGGTTAATAAGGTGAACCATAGGATCAAGTCCTTATTCTACATGAAATGTGTTATTTATCTTAATGTGGAGCCTTGAATAATTTAGTAATTCTCCAACAATTAAAAAATAAAATAAAATAAAATTTATATATCTATATATATATATATATATTAAAAACATTACAAAAATACAAATACCTCAACCAAAATATTTTTTATTTCTTTTATTCATATATTTAGGGGGATTTTATTCTTTTTGATATGTCTAATTTTCTCAATTTTAAATTTTTTTAGTCAGCATATTTTTAGGGGGAGTTATTTTCTTTACCTAGTTGGCTGCTAGCAGTCGTCAGAGAGTTAATCCTTTTGGCTAAAGGGTTTTTCGGACAGTTAAGTTGTAACTATCCGAAAACTTCTTAGTTTTCGACAAGTTACTGTCTTGTGCCTTATTTCTTTTTCGGACAGCTATCCTGTAACTATTCGAAAATTCTTTTCTTTCGATAAGTTAGGCCTTTAACTCACCGATCTCTGGAACTTTCCGATCTTTTATATGCTTCCGGAGGGTTATCTTCTCATTCTATCTTAACCTTTCGATTCTCAAATCCTTCGTCTGCTCCATCCCTTTTTCGTGCCTTCTCCTTCATGGCTTCATCTAATCGTTTCTCTACCCTCTCTCTGCAAGAGCAAGAATAGCAGCTTCACAAAATGGAACAAGATCTTCAGACAGGTATGGAAGATCTTTCTCCTAAACAAGTTCAACAAATTATTTCTACCGGAGAAGAGGTTATAGATATTGAGTTAGTATATGGTACTTCAGAAATAGTTTCTCGGTTATTATGTTTGGAGAAACAGTTGTCTGTTCTACATAAGTTTCGTCCTATTACCACTGGTATTAACAATCGAAAACAGTTGAAAACCAAGCAGCATTCCTCGAGAAAATCCACCAAATCTTCTACTAGTCATAAGAAACTAAATACCACTTCTACCCGTGCTTCTCAAAGCAGTAAAACAGATTGTGTTGATTCTAGGGTTTCTAAGGATTTTTCTTCAAATGATGAAGACATTTTTACTGCCAAAGTGAACACCTTAGAACCTCAATTTAAATCTGTTTTTGAGGCTTATGTTAGCCAATTTTTGAATACTTCTGAGAATTCTAGGGCATCTGAAAAATGAGCATTGCATATGGCCCTACATTTACAAGACACTTTAGTCAAGAGAAGAAATCAAGCATTGTTGCATAAACTCAGTGAGCAACCGGGAATTAAGATTCAAGAGCCTATAGAGCTTACATGTCTTCATTATTTTTCTGATTTGGCTGAGAAGAAGAAATCATTGGCTGAATCTAAATTCTTTCTACCACAAAAAGGAATTGATTTCAAGCATGTGGCTAGCCATTCATATCCTCCAATTCCTGAGTTATGTATTGGAATTCTACACCAAATTGCTCCTGGTCCTTCTCATTTGATCTCCTCAGCTAGTCAAATTTTGCCTACAGTTGTCTCCTCTCTCATTCCTTGTACTTCATTTACTTACACTAGGAGAAAAAAGAAAACTCTCTCATCTCATCTCATCTGAGTTTTGCCAAACCTCCTTCTGCCAATAAAGAAGACTTCACACCTACTCCACCTTCATCTGATGTAGAATGTCATCCAATTCCTTCTCTTCATCTGGTGATACAAGGATTGTATGAAGATTCAGGTTTTGTCTCTACACCTCAATCTCCTCGTCCTTCTGCAAAACCTCCTGCAGATGAAGATCTAGAGGTTGAAGTTAATTTTTCTTCAGACATCCCTATAGATGTATATTATTTCAGATCCTCTGCAGCTAGGGATTTTTTTTTAATAAATATCAGAGCATGAAGATTATTTACAGCAGACCTGTAAATTTTAAAGGAATGGATTCGATTCAGAGTCCGCTAATTCATTAAGGACTTTTAGGTCTTATTTCTTCCCCATTAGGGTTATCTACTTTTGAAGACCTAATTCCTCTATTCTACTCCAACCTTGAAATTTTTCCTCATTTTTGTCTCCTGCACCTCCAAAATCAAACAATAAGAATTGATGGAGAATTTTTGGAGAATCTGTTTGGCATATCATCTTCTAGAATAAATGTTGCTCTTTCTCCATCAGAGCTTGGGTGGTAGGAATCAGAGATAAATAAATTTATTGGAAAAAATCCTGATAGAAAATTCAAGTTGGTAAAGACTGCAGATCTAAATGGTATGGCCCGGATGATTGCTACAATTTTGTCTTCCTCTGTATTTCAGAAGATTGATCATGCATATGAATTGGAAAGGAAAGTCTACCAAGCCACTTATGTTGTGATGGCTGGTATCAAGGTTAACTAGGCAAAAGTTATTATTGCTCAGATTTCTCATCTACAAAGTTTTTTGTACTATGGAGATTTTATTTATCATTTGATGGCCAGATACAATGATTTATCAAGCAAACATCTGAAATCCATTAAAAGAAGAGTATTACAACTTAAGGATCTTCAAAGAATGTCATCTTTTGATCTAGTTGAGTTGCCCTCTCATTTTCAACCATCTACAACTCAGAATGCACCTTCTCCTTCTACAGCAAAGACACCTCCTACTGTACCTCCTTCTGTAGAAACTCCACCTCCTACAGCACCTCCTCCAGCTCCAGCAACTTCATTTTCAGCAATTGACAGTTCTGAGTCCCTCCTAAAACAGAATGAGCTTCTACTTCAGCATAATCAGATGCTTTTGGATCAAGTGGCTCATTTAGAACAACTTCTAAGAGAGGGATAATTTAATTCAAGATTTGTTACCGAAAAAGTCAATTGCACCTTAGAATTGTTGATTTTCCTTTGATGTATTTTTCATTTTTTTATGTATCCCAAATGTTCTTACTCTTGAATCAATAAAATTACATTTTATTTTTCTCCAAATATTCTTCATTTAATTGTCTCAACTTTTTAATTCTGACAAAGGGGGAGAATATATATGTTTACAGTTTTGTCATCATCAAAAAGGTGGAGATTGTTAGTTCATTTATTTTATTAGTTAATTTTGATGATGCAAAACATGTGGTTTAATTATTTTTGCCATAGTTTAGATGTCCTTTTACTCAAATGAATTTTGGCTAACTACTATGTACTCAAAGTATTTTAAATTAGATTTCGGTAGGTTATTATGTCTACAGTGTATTGATCAGAGAGTTATTTTATAAGTCACCGAACAAAACAGGACAAATAGGATGGTTAAGTCTTTCACTTGGTTTTTCGGACAGTTATATCAATAACTATCTGAAAAGTATTTATCTTCGGTGAGTTAAGTCTTTTTATGTCCGAATATGATTTTTTATGGTAAGTCTCCGAAATCCCTTTGGTTTCAGATAGTTAAGGTTTTTCTTTCTGAATAGTTAGCTGTTTCTCAATTTTAATATATTTTCGATTACTTTCTTCTGAAGGACACAAGTCAGTCTCTCATCACTTGACTTAAGTGACTTTTCGGAAGGTTACGATGTAACTATCCAAAAACTCTTAAGAATTGGAGAGTTATCTTCAGTAAGTATCTGAAAACTGTTTTAAGCTTTGGATGGTTGAGTTTTATTTTATTTTCTGACTTAAGTGACTTTTTAGAAGGTTACCTGTGTAACTATCCAAAATGACTTAAGGATGAGAGAGTTATCCTTTTAAGTATCCGAAACATGTTCACTCTATTGGATAGTTTATTTTTTTAACATGGTTTTTGAAGGACACGTGTTTCACTTCTAATGCATGACTTAAGTGGTCTTTCGGTAAGTTAGTTCCAACTATCTGAAATGATTTTGAGTTTCGGTAGGTTATCTGTTTAAGTTTCCGATTTTCTGAAAGCCTTCAAAGATTTTATTTTTACAAAAACTACAACTATTATTAATTGACTAATCTTTGTGGTAAGATATCTTTTGATTGTAGATCTCAACTATAATATGATTGAAGGTTGCCAAAAATGAATTCCTGCATAAGGCATCTGACCATTTCAGAATTCTTTCCACTTATGCAAATCTCGAAGGAAAAATAAAAAGGATTTTTGCATAAAACTGAAAGACACACACACAGAATTTTTTCAACACTCGAGAGGAGAAATTGTCTATTCAATGTGTTGTGCAGAAAGATCAAACAAATGCGGAGCATCTAGGGGTGGTGTGGAGAAGAGATTAGCATGAAAGAGAGGATTGCGAGTGGAGAATTCGAAGAACAACAAATTTACGTGGTTCCCCAACACGGGTACATCCATGGGTGATCAATCTAACGTGATTCCTTGCTGTATGGTTGCTGGTACAAAGAAGGGGGAGAACAAAATCAAGAGATGGTTTGGCATGACATCCCTTAGATGTAGATGACCCCTTACATATATAGGGCAACGGTTGGTGATACACAAAAGACAAGTTTGCCCTTATACAAATTATCAAAGAAATACAACCATATTCAATGACACATACATATACTTGATGGAAGACACACGCATCACAAATCTCGACCTTGTCTTTCATCAATCTTCACCACAAACAGGTGATGGATCACCAAGACCCAACTTGGGTCAGCAGCAGCAATAGACATTGAGTAAGTCCAAGCAATGCTTGAACTTGCTTTCAACAATGCCCTTTGTAAACATATCAGTCGGATTGTCCTTTGTGTTGACCTTCATAATCTTTATCTTGTCTTCATTCTTGAGGAAGTGATACTTAACATCAATATGTTTAGTTCTATCATGAAAGACATTATCTTTGGAGAGACAAATAGCACTAAGACTATCACAGAAGATATCAGTTT
Organism: Cymodocea nodosa; assembly: GCA_036874045.1. Classification (NCBI taxonomy): domain Eukaryota; kingdom Viridiplantae; phylum Streptophyta; class Magnoliopsida; order Alismatales; family Cymodoceaceae; genus Cymodocea; species Cymodocea nodosa. Next base: position 16,821,142 of record CM072339.1, on the reverse strand, counting down.
TATCAATGCGCCAACCAAAGTCTCCAAGTAAGTCTTTCAACCAAATCCCTTCCTTTGCAGCTTCTGTCATAGCCACATATTTAGCCTCAGTTGTGGATAGAGATACCATAGGCTGAAGAGTAGATTTCCAACTCACAATAGAACCTGCAAATGTAAAGACATAACCAGATAATGATCTTCTATCAGCATCACCTGCATAGTCTGAGTCTGTATAACCAGCCATAGTATAACCCTGATTTGCTGCATACATCAAGCCAACACCTAGAGTTCCTTTCAAATATTTGAATATCCTTTTAACTGCTTTCCAATGTTCCCTGCCTGGATTGGACATGAACCTACTAACAACACTCAAAGGATATGCCAGATCAAGTCTAGTGCATACCATAGCATACATAAGACTTCCAACTACCTGTGCATAAGGAACTCGTTGCATATCAAGCTTTTTAGAATCAGTTTGTGGACACATCGCAGATGACAATTTGACATTTCTATCATAATGCGTGTTAATGGCTTTGCATGAAGCCATACCAAATCTGCTAAGGATCTTCTCAATATACTTTTGTTGATTCAAAAATAGCTTGCTAGAATTTCTTTCACACCTAATCTACATTCCAAGAATTCTGCCAGCTGGACCAAGATCCTTTATATCAAATTCTGATTTTAATGTGTCCTTCAGCTCCTGTATCACTTCGATATTCTTCACAGCTATAAGAATATCATCAACATACAATAACAAATAAACATGTGTACTCTTATCAAGAGTTTTAACATATACACATGAATCATAGTTGCTGCGTCTAAAACCAACTTTAACTATAAAGGCATCAAACCTTTTGTACCATTGGCATGGTGACTGTTTAAGTCCATACAAGGACTTATTTAATTTGCACACCCAATCAGATTTACCTTTCACCACAAACCCTATTGGTTGTTCCATCCAAATATTTTCTTCCAACTCACCATGCAAGAAGGCCGTCTTTACATCTAGTTGTTCCAATTCTAAATTCTATGCTGTAGCAATGGATAACAAAATTCTAATAGATGTATGATGTACAACAGGAGCAAATACCTCATTGAAGTCAACTCCTTCTCGCTGTGAATAACCTTTGGCGACTAATATTGCCTTGTGCTGCACACCTGCGTTGCCTTGAGTCCCAATCTTCTTCTTATAGACCCATTTGCAACCAATAATATTTGTGTTCTTTGGAGGTTTCACTAGTTCCCAAGTCTTGCTCTTATGGAGAGATTGGAGTTCCTCCTCCATAGCAGACATCCAAAGACCAGCTTTTGAATCTTTCATTGCAGCTTCATATGTAGGTGAATCAACAAAATCCTCCACCTCAACTACTACTTGTAAGGCAAAAGCAACCAACCAAAAATCAACATGAATATAATCAAGAACTCCCTTAGAGCTATGCTGACTGCATGCAAATGACACTCTTTTCTGTTTGCCAAAGACACAATGCTTGCACATGTCAATACAAGCAACCTTGGGCCCATCAAACTTGCCCAAACTACTCAGTTTTTGCATTCCTTTTAGTCCCAAATGACCCATCCTTGAGTGCCACATGACAGAAAAATCCTGCTGACCAGATATAGCTGATGTAGCTGCGCCAACAATTGGAGTGCCCTACAAAATGTATAAGGGACCAGATTTGGTTCCCTTCATAACAACTAATGAGCCTTTCAATATGCTGATCTTCCCCTCACCACCTGTATATCTATAACCCTTAGCATCAAGGGCCACCAGTGAGATTAGACTTTTTCCAAGCTTTGGGACGTGCCAAACGTCCTCTAGAATTCTAATTGTGCCATCATGCAATTTAAATTTTATAGTGCCCACACCAACTTTAGAACACACATCATCATTAGCCAAAGTCACTTGACCACCCTCCACCTGCTCGTAGGTGTCAAAATACTCCCTAGTAGGAGTCATATGATATGAAGCTCTTGAGTCCATAATCCACTGATCATCAGAATAGGCACTGCAACAAACTGTAAGGGAAAAGTCATCACTTGATGTAGAACTGGTTTCTGCCACAGCAGCCTTTCCTTTGTTCATAAGCTTGGGACAATGTAATTTCCAGTGTCCTTTCTCCTTACAGTAATGGCAAGTATCCCTAGAGTACTTGCCCTTCGACTTGCTTCTACTTCTATTCTTCCCTCCACCTTGTCTCTAGCTTCTTCCCCTATTCTCTTGCTGCTAAGTTGAGAGGCCAACACCACTTACCTCGTTTCTACCATGCACCATGTGCCTGAGCTCCCTAGAATGAAGGTTGGACCTCACATCTTCCAGTGTAATTGAATCTCTTCCAACTACACAAGACTGAACAAAGTTTTCATAACTCAATGGGAGTGAACAAAGCAATATAAGAGCTGCATCTTCATCTTCTATGATTACTCCAATATTCTTGAGTTCCATCAGAATAACATTTAGCTGATCTAAATGCTGCTTAAGAGGTACACCTTCTATCATCTTTAAAGAGAACAGTCTCTGCTTTAACAACAATTTGTTTGTTAAAGACTTAGTCATATACAATGACTCAAGTTTCTGCCAAAGACCTAATGAGGTAGATTCATCAACAACTTCTATTATAACTTCATCAGACAAACACAACAAGATGGTGGAGTGAGCTTTCTCCTCCTGCAATTCAAACTCTAGCAAATTTCTGTTCAGAGTAGTTTCCTTATTTAAAGGAGCCCAAATACCTTGTTGCTTTAGAAGTGCTTTCATCTTAATTTGCCATAAGCTGAAGCTATTATTACCATCAAACTTTTCTATCTTCAACCCCAAAGTATTCATGTTTTCAAAACAACAAACAACTAGCAATACACACGAGATACAATGTGATTTCAACAAACACAATTCTACGGCAAGGTACACAATAGCAAGCAATATCTCAACAACAATATGCTACTGAAACTACTGATTTCAACGAAATGCAATCAACCACAAGCCAAACGCACTACTTTGCACAAAACAGTAGCAAATACTTGCACAAACCAAGCACAAAACTGTTAGAAACGAATGGCTTCACCAGGTGGGGGGTGAATGGAGAATAGAGTGAATTTAAGCCTATTTTTACTTTACTAACTAATTTGATTAATCAGTTTGCATAAGTAATAAACAGATAAAAATATCATGCACAATAGAAATAAAGGTAAGAAACACAAGAGAATTTTAGGTGGTTCACCAACTCGACTAGTCCACCCCCAAGGGTCACTTGGGCTTCACTAAGTGTTTCAACACTTACACACTTGCTTTCAGGTCGAAGCAAGAACCAACCACACAGAAGTTTTTAGGTATAAACTCTAGAAAACCAACACTCAGAAGTTTTCAGGTATAAACTCCAGAAAACCAACCTCTTGAGTTTTCAGGTCGAAACTCAAACCAACAACTGAATGTAGCTTTCAGGTTGAAGCCACGAACCAAATGATCCTTCTTGGATCAGACTTTCAGCACATGAAGAGCTTTAACAATCTTCGTGTAAATCCAGCTTTTAATCAATTCTTTGTTGAACTGAATTTGAGCTTTCTTCTATATCAGTAATTGATCTGCAATGTATCCTGTATCTCTGTATGTAATTGTATTTGTAATCTCACTTGTAAGCTCTGCCGTATATCCGTTGTCTGTATTTTGTATATATACTTGATATGTACAACGATCATATTTTCCTCCAACGGATGTATTCTACTATACTTGATTAGGATCAAGTCCCATTATGGCAAGTGACCGTTTAGAAAAAACGTTTCAAGTCAACTTACCGATTTTCCTGTTCTTTCAGATAGTTAGCTATGTAACTCTTCGAGGAGTAACTGTAACTCACCGAAAGATCACTTATCCTTTACTGCCAAGTAGTATTCCAAAATATTTAAATGTGAGCTGTCAACCAATCGGATACTTATAACTATAACTCACCGAACAGTTATATACTTGACTCTGTCAACTTTCTGATTTAATTTAGCACGTGCATAAAAGACTGACTTAAATTTCGAAAGGTTATCCTGTAACTCACTAAAATTCTTCAGGATTTCGAATAGTTATTTTTCTAACTCTCCGAAAACTTATTTGAGCCACTGTTTGGAATTCTACACGTGAGAAATTCGATGACTTAAGTTTCAGATGGTTAAACTGTAACTCACCGAAACTCTTTTGAAATTTCGGATAGTTATCCTTCTAACTCTCCGAAAACCTCTTTGAGCATCTGTTTGGATTTCTACACATGGGAAATTCACTAACTTAAGTTTCAGATAGTTAAACTGTAAGTTACCGAAACTCTCTTTTAAATTTCGGATAGTTATCCTAACTCTCCGATTTTCCCATTTAAACTTTCAACTACCGGCTTCCTCCATTTTGCACGTGCGTAATAAAATGACTTAAGTTCCAGAAAGTTATGCCTGTAACTTACCAAAAAACTCGAATAGTTATCTAACTCTCCGAAAAGAAAACTCAAATAGTTATCTAACTCTCCGACAAGTCTTTTAAGCTTCCGTTCTGTATTTCTACACATGGTTTATTGAATGACTTAACTTTCGGATAGTTATACCTGTAACTCTCCGAAAAGTCCTTTAAGCTTCCGGATAGTTATCTCCTTAACTATCCGATCATTCAATCCTTTTAACTGTCTGATTAAATAACTCTCTGAAGGCTTTGTAAAATCGGATAGTTATTCTTCTAACTGTCCGATAGTATTGCTTCTGCTTTGAACTTGCTCTTCGGATACTTAGACCTGTAACTGTCTGATTTTTCCTGTAGCTCTATAGTAGTATCTTCTAGAACTTTCTCCATCTATTCGTCTACTTTCTGATCTTTTGCTGAGCTATCATATTTGTGAAATACAATTTGGTTTCCTCACATAGGTTTTTGCATTATCAAAATACTAGGGTCCTACCAAAAATCACAATCACAAAATGCCCAAAATCCGATAATCAAAGAGTCACTCGTCTAAAAAACTACTATTCCCTAGCTAGACGCCTCTTGCTGTATCTCTTTGAATACGAAACTTCTAACCACGAAATTGTAAAGGAAGGAATTTTAGAAAGCTTGCTACACGTCCTCAAAATTTGAGACGCAACGGAGCACGGACGAGGAAGGCGCACGACTTGGCGTCAGAGTGTGTAAATTGGCGCCGGCGACGACAGTAGTTGCGGTAATGGGAGATATCTTCACGTCCTCAAAATTTGAGACGCATCGAAGCACGGACGAGGAAGGTGAATGACTTGGCGTCGGAGTGTGCAGACTGGCGTTGGCGATGACGACAGTTACAACAATGGAGAGATCCCTTGCGGAAATGGCTTGAACCTTGATGAAACTCTTTGAAACTTCAGATGCAAACCTGAAGATGTCCAACCTGGCTCTGATACCAGTTGTTGTGCGGAAAGATCAAACAAATGTGGAGCATCTAGGGGTGTTGTGGAGAAGAGATCAGCATGGAAGAGAGGATTGCAAGTGGAGAATTCGAAGAACAACAAATTTACGTGGTTCCCCAACACGGGTACGTCCACGGGTGATCAATCTATCGTGATTCCTTGCTATATGGTTGCTGGTACAAAGAAGGGGGAGAACAAAATCAAGAGATGGTTTGGCATGGCATCCCTTAGACGTGGATGACCCCTTACATATATAGGGGCAACGGTTGGTGATACACAAAAGACAAGTTTGCCCCTATACAAATTATCAAAGAAATACAACCATATTCAACGACACATACATATACTTGATGGAAGACACACGCATCACACAATGATTTTGCAAACACCTTGAAGATTCGTCTGCAACAAAGTTCAGAAGATCATCAGCTGCAGATCAATCAAGAAATCTCCTTAGAGCTTCTGTGTCAACTCTTCATAGGAGTTGATCTAGTGTTGTGTGTCATTTTCGTTTTGAGTCAGTGACTCCTGGTTTTAAATTGTCTTCTCATTTACTTGAAAACCTGAACTCACAAGGGTGTTGTGAGTATACCTTCACAAGGTCGAGGCCTTGGTGAATAGAGTGAAGTGTGATACTTCACTTACTCAAGATTAGGGTCTTGAGTACACAAAGTTGGTGCTTTGTGTGAGGTTTTTGTTTAGACTTTAAAAACATTTGTAAGGTTGTTGCTTAACTTGCAAAACTAATTTGTGTAAGGTTGTTGCTTAGCCTGCAAAAGTAACTTGTTTAAGGTTTGTGCTTAGCCTTAAAAGCACTTAGTGGAATTCTCAAGGTTATGGCCTTGAGGAGTAGACTGCCTAGTTTGGGGAACCACTATAAATCTTTTGGTGTTCTTTACTTTCTACTTTGCTAGTTTTTTAATTCTAAAATCAATTAATCAGGGTTCATTAGTGTCAACAGCTTCCAAAATTTTTAAAAACAAAATAAACTTGATTAGGACACTATTCACCCCCCCTCTAGTGTGCCATTCAATCCTTTCACTTTTGTGTCAAGAATCCTAGCAGATGTGACAAATATTGGATTACACGTATACACTCTAAGGTATTGTGTCACATTAGTGCATAATGTATCTTTTAATACAATGGACAATTTTTTACATCATGCTGCAAACACACATTCTTTTCCTACGGAAAGAGAACATGTAGGAAATTTTGATGATACATATACAGATGATATCAATTTTGATGATATTTTTGATGATATAGACATTGAGTCTATGAATGTTGAAGATATTTCATTTGAAGAGGAATGTACAGATATTCTTCCTTTGTCTTTATCTTGGATAGAAACTTTTGATTTTTGGTATAGATGCTTATACTACAGTTTATACATATGGTTATGTCTGTTACAGTATATAATATACTTGTTGATAAATGTATATAATCAACAATCTATATAGTTACAAATTGAATATTACACTGCCAATGTCTCAAGTATAGAAATTTCAGAAATACAAAATGAATCTATTATAGAACATTCTTTCCTATAGAGACAATTGTTGTATAGATCAATGTAACGCTTTTATGTGTTTTTAAATTAATGGAAAAAGTGCAAATTTTACATTTATACCCGCAAGCGCACGGTGCCCATTGTAACAAGCATGTGCAAGTACAGGTCGAATCCACAAGGAGTTTGTTTTAAATAATTTTATTAAAATGATTGTTTGATAAAACATCCACACCATTAAATCCACAATTAAAACTCTAATTACATGCAATTAAGTTACAATTTACAAAAATACAATAAATATTTCAAAGGTAACATAAAACTTGTTAATTCCTAGAGTTAATAGCTAGAAAACTCAAGAAAATCTTAAATTCACATTTTCGGAATCACAGAAATTAAGTCCAAATTCTAACTCTTCTTCCTTCCAACCTGGAAATTGAAAAATCCAGAGAAAATATTGGTTGGAAAGGTCATCGAGTTATCTTTAAAATGGCAGTGATTTCTAGGACTAATTCACTCTAGGTTGCTGCCAAAGTCGGATATACAAACAGTGCGCAAAACGATTCTGAAAACATTCCAAAAACGTGTTGTTGGTGTAAAAATCATAGCTCAATCAAATCTTCATGAAACACCACGAAATTACCGTGCATTGAAAGATAACTCGTTTCTCTAATCAGGAAAATTTACAAGAAAATATTTTGGAATGCACAAAATCAAGACAATACGAAGGCATCGAGCACAATTTCTGTCACTCGACCAGTAAAATAGAGCAGATGCTAACTTCGAAAGAATAATCGAAAAACCGAAGAAATGCATTCCAAAAAATTCCAACAACACTACATACGTATTGTACACTTAAAGTACTTACAAAAAAAACTATAACATGACATATAACTCTGAGAAATCAAATCGTACAATATATAACAAAACGGAACATGCACTGGAATTTACAGCAAATAAGATATACATGCATTCACAAGGGTTAAGAGTTAGTTTTATGTACAACATTCACATGAAGTAACCATTTTCTACGAAATATATTGTAAAAAAACTAATATTCTTAAACAAAATCATCATTTAAATAACATACTACATGTGCACATAACAAATGAATTGAAAACCTAAATACTCATACACATATGATATGAAAATTTGATATCCAAGTATGAGGATCTCTCTTCTCCCATATACCTTTGACTTCTCCACCTTTCTTCAAGCACGAGCTCCCTTTCAACCTTGAATCACGTCACACCAACACACCACAGGGCTGTCACCACCTGTAACACATCCAAAAGAGGTCTCTAGGGTTTCTTTGAAGTGGTGGTTGCACGTCTTCAACCACTTCCAAGATGTATGAAGTTGTTGGCTTTCCTCTCAATGTTGATGCTTCCTATTACCTCATCTTGAAGATCACGTCTCAAGCTCTTCCAATGCTGCACACATGCCTCCAATACCATTAATTTCACCTGTGGAGGTCCTTCCGTATGTCAACTTGGAGTGGAGAGAAAGAGGTCTTCTAGTATGAGGGGGAAGACATCTAGCTCACCAACCTTGGAGGAGAGCTCGTCCACAACCTTGGTTGGAAGAAGGGAGGACGAAATTTTTCTTTAGAGTTCTTTTCTTAGTCCTTTGCGTGGAGGAGAAAGAGGAGATGAGATGTTTCCTTGGTCGGCCATGCACTTTTCTCTTCCCTTGTCATTCATCTATGGAAAGAATTCAAACACCTTCCAATTTGTGGCCTCCTAAATTAAGCAAGTCTTGATGGTTGATTGATTGATATCTTCAAGAATTGGAAGTGTGTGATGGACGACCATGGGTTGTTGATTTCCCATGATTTAATCCAAGGGTCCACGTCCTCACCTATTATCAACAACTCAAACATAACATTAAATGCATATGCACGTTACACATAAATTGCTACTCAATTATAAAGCAAAAATGAAATGTGCATAATATATTGCTTGCTCAATTGAGGATTATTTGATTTCATATCTTAATGATAATTCTTTTAAGACATACATGAAATCAATATAAAAATTACTTAAATTTACACATGGGCTAATTGACTAGGTGTAAATTTAATAAAGGATAAATTTGTGCATTATTGACTATTTAACCAATAAAACATGCATAGTTCTAAAATATGATTTTCATGTAATCTTTCATAAGAACATATATAATGATGACTTATAATCCTTAATATGCACGAATTAACATATATAAAATGCACAAATTGGTACTTTACAATCAATCATAGACATAAATGTTGCTGATAAACAGACTAATACAGAGATTGTTGCTACTGATATGTTTCAAGAAAATCAAATAGAGGAATTTTAGCAGATTATTGATACGACATTACCAGATATTTTAGACATTTATACTAGCTTTGATGGAAATTCTACTAGTTCTAAAAGATCTGAAAATTTAGATACTATTGATAATGTTGAAATAAGTCCTAGATCAAAACATCATCACAAGAAGATACCTAATCCTGAACAGAGTTTAGACGAAAATACATTATTATGGTTCAGAAATAGTTCCTATTATGAAAAATTTCAGACATATAAAACTGTAACAGTTTTATACTCAAAACCAGTTAAGTTTGAAGGGATGGCACATATATGAGAAATGTTTGAATTTTAAGGCTTGTTGACTCTACTTCCACAATAGCTACGCCATCTTGTTATACCAGAACTTATCAGTTATTTTTACTCAAACTTAATAGTGGAAGAAGGTATTTCTGTTTCCAATATACAAGACAATGACATATATTTAACTCCAGATTTACTTTATCAAGTACTTGGTCTGAAAAATGGAGTTAAATTATCAAAAAGAAAATAGGTTTATCAATTGGGATGAGACATTAAAAGTTTAGCCAAAGATCCAACTACCAACAAAACAATAAGATTACTAAATGATTTAAATGGCCAAGCACATATGCATTAATAAACCATATACAGGTGAACAGGTTTGATATTTTTGTTTCTCATATCTTACATTTGTAGAGTAAATTATTTTATGATGATACGATTTTGAGAATTGTGGCAAGTCAAACAAATATTACACCTTGGCCATAGAAAATATTAAAGTCTAGATCTTTCTCTACAAAGGAACTCCAAAAATACCAAGAAGCAAATACACCTGTAATTCAACAACAACAACAACAGGATAGGCAAACATAGTCACAACAGCAACAGCAACAATCAACACAATTTTCAAAACACCAGCAATATACAAATATAAATATAGGTATACATATAGATACAAATACAGGTATAAATACAAACATCCATATTGAGTTTTTACAGCAACCATCACAAGTTTCACAAAATAATTTAGATCAAGCAGTAATTAATCAGATAAACAAAGTAAGTACAGAAATTGCAAAGCAAATTTCAAATACTCTGATCAGTATTTTTCGAAGACAAAGAAGCTTGTGATTATAAAAATTATGTATTACATGATTTATTTATTCTAATTTGTAACCAAAAATATTATGTAAATTGTTTACTGCATTTAATGCTCACGTGATTATTTTTCACAGTTTATATTTAAACAGTTTATCTTAATCCATGAAAGTTATGCATGTTTAAATATTTCTTTTTGAATGATATGTACTTAGAATATTTTTCTTTCTTACATTTTATTTACTTTTTTATAATGCCAAAAAGGGGAAGAAGATATAGATTATTTGACTTATTAGGTTTTGACATCATCAAAAAGGGGGAGATTGTTAGGAATTTTGTTTTGATGATATATGCTTTATTAAAGTTTTTAAATAAGTCTAAATAATATTCTCTAAGTATAATAGTTAACAAATTATTGGAAAATTTCATTTTTATGTCGGATAAGTTAAAGTTTTCGAAAGAGTTAGATTTTCGATAGTTAAACTTTCGAATAGTTAATGTTTCATTTTTGTCAAATAGTTTATGTTAAAAAAACTCATATAGTTAAGTTATCTGCATGTGTGTTTTTAATGTTTTAAGTTGTCACGTGTTTTCCATATGCGTTCGGTAATGAAAATCGAATAATTAGATAACTGTTTGAGTTTTTATACGCATGGATAGATAAGTCTTCGAGTTTTATAAAATCACTAACGAATAGATAAGTTTGCTATGTTTAGTCACATGTTTTGCAGGTGCAAAAACTCAAAGAATTACATATAAGCATTCGAGTTTTTACAAGACTTAAAGGATAAGTGTTTGACTAAATCGAAGACTTAGAACATATTCTACAAGACTCTAGGAAAATAAAGTTTCGGTGAATCTACGAGTGGAGATCGTGGAAATTCAAAATGATAGTGGAGAAAGTGGAAACTCAAAAAGATAGTAATTTGGATTAAAGAAAAAATTAGTACGTGGATTATGGATTATGGATTAAGTGGATGAACATGCTGAACATAAAGACATAGTTCAACTACTAATAAAGAGTACGAGCTACATTACAATAGAGGATCCCAATCTCAAAAACCAAGTCTGAATATTCAATCTAGATCCCTAACTGAAAAGTTAAGTTTGAATATTCATATTCTGAAAAATTCTCCAACATCAGAAGAAGTTCAAAATTCCAAGCAATTTCAGAAAAGGAGCTACAAGCGTAAGTCTGGAAATTCGACAATTAGAGAAGAAGAGATACAGAAGCTGAGCAAAGAGAAGGAAAGAAGCTATGTGCATAAAGATTAGGTTTTATACAATTTGAAATTAGTTTTGAATAAGAACTTCATTTTTCTATTTAAATTGTATATCGAACACTACTATATCAAAACCTTCAAGAAGGGAATTGAGCTGAAAAGATATTGTAAATTCTGTCTTTAAATAAAGAATAGAATTTCATTTACGAGTGTTTTGTGCTCTTGTTTTATCCATTGGTATTTTAATTACTAAAGATACAATTCACCCCCCCTCTTGTGATATAGATGATCCTACAAACAGCATTGTTTTACAACATCATAAAGGTTTATATACTACCCAACTTAGGGTTAATAAACCTTTAATTACACTTGAGCCATTATAGTAGCAAGAAATTGCTTCGGAGAAGGAACACTCAAGTTCAGAGCCTTTTCTTCATTTCTCTCCGAAATTTGTAATATTTTGGATAGTTACAGGGCTTAACTATTTAAAGAAATTCTTCTTTCTTCATTTGTCATAATGGGTGGTACTGTAGCAAGCTAATTGTCTAGAGAGATTCAATCTTTTGAATAGTTACAGACTTAACTGTCTAAAAACCCACTTACGTCTCTCTTAGTCCATTCAGAAGGTTCTGCTTGTAACTTTCCGAAAACTACTTGTCTTTCGAATAGTTATTGTCTTAACTATCCGAAAATCCACTTAAGTGTCTCTTTAGTCACTTTGAAAGGTTGTAGCTGTAACCTTCCAAAAAACTCGTGACTTCCGGATAGTTACTACCTAACTATCTGAAAATCCACTTAAGTCCTTGTCTTTCGAATACTTAGCTTCGTAACTATCCGAACATCCACTTAAGTGTCTTCTAAGTCATTACGGATGGTTCAACCTATAACCTTCCGAAATCTCCTAACTTTCGGATAGTTAGCTCAAAGCCTTTCGACTGTTCTGTTATTTTCAGATACTTTAGCCTAGTAACCTTCCGAAAATATTAATCTACTAGAGACTTACAACTGATAAGCTTCCGACTAAACCTAGACTTCTTGTGACATATTCCACACCTGTACTACTCGCCCTAACAATCTCCCACTTGGAGTCTAACATAATGATCAAAGAAAAAACAATCTCTACTCTTGACTTAGATTATTTACAACAACAGCTCAAATAAAACATCAACTCTACATCTCCTTTTCTTAATTATTTAAGAAACCAATTAAGGCCATACAGAACCTTAATTTCTGTAGATTCAGAACTTTGGTTAATATGTCTGTAGCATTTTCAACACTAGTAATCTTCTGTAGATCTAACCTGTTCTACTCTATCTCCTCCCTTCTGAAATGAAACCTCATTCTCATATGCTTGGACCTTGAATGAAATTTCAGATTTTCAACTAAATAAATGGCACTTTGATTGTCACAGAATAGAACACTTCTTTTCTGTTTGTGCCCTAATTTGGCTAGTACATTCTCTAGCCAGATTCTTTCTTTAGCTACCTCTACAACTACAACATATTTAGCTTCTATGGTCAAGAGTGCAACAATACTTTGCAACTTGGATCTCCAACTTATTACAGTACTTCCTATGCAGAAAATATAGCCTGAAGTACTTCTACTTTTATCCAACTCTCTTCCCAAGTCAGCATCACAGTAGCCAATCAATTCAATCGGTCCTTTCTTGAAGTTTAGATCTATATCTAGGGAATATCTAAGATATCTAAGTATCCATAGTACAACAGACCAATGCTTAGCTCTTGGATTTGCCATGTATCTACTAACCACTCCCACTGCATGAGATATATTAGGTTTTGTGCATATCATGGTATACATAAGACTTCCCACTACTGAAGCATATGGTATTCTAGACATTTTTATCCTTTCTTCTTCAATCTTAGCTGACTAATCTTTAGACAACTTGAAATGGGGTCTGAGAGGGAGTTCAGTTTTCCTCCCATTTGAGATGTTAAATCTCCTAAGTACTTCTGATTTAATCTCAATGTGTCTGTCATTCTATCTTAGATGATTCTCATACTCAAGATTTGCTTGGCATCTCCCATATCCTTCATGTCAAATTATTTTGATAGTTGTCTCTTTAATTTCTCAATCTGTTCCATACTTGAATAAGCAATTAACATATCATCTACATAAATCAATAGAATAATGAAACAATCATTAAATAGTTTTATGTAATAGCAATAGTCTGTATTACATCTTTTAAAGCCTAAGGTACAGATAAAGGTATCAAATCTCTTGTACCATTGTCTTGGTGCTTGCTTCAAACCATACAGACTTTTTAGCAATCTGCATGCTATCGTTCTTTTCTTGCTAGTTACTGCAAATCCCTTTGGCTGCATCATGTAAAGTTCTTCCTGCAAATCTTCATGTAGGAATGCTGTCTTTACATCCATTTACTTCAAGAACAAATCTTCTACAACAACAATACTTAAGACTATTCTTATAGTATTCATCTTCACAACTAGAGAGAATACTCCAGTATAGTCTATATCTTGAATTTGTTGAAAACCCTTAACTACAAGTCTAGCTTTATATTTCTTGCTGCCATCTGGTTGTTCTTTCATCCTGAACACCCACTTGTTTCCTAGGATTTTCTTTCCTTCTAGCAATAAAGTTAGCTCCCAAGTTTTATTCTTCTCTAGGGATTTCATTTCTTTCTTCATTGCTAACTCCCATTTATGTGCATCACTTGCATAGATTGCTTCCTGATATGTTTCAGGTTCACTATCATTTGTCAGTAATAGATAATTAAATGATGGCACATGCCTTTCAAGTAGTCTGGAAATCCTTCCAAATCTTCTAAGTTGTCTAGTGACAACGTCATCTTCTTAATCATCTAGATATTCTTGTTGTTCAGCCTATAGAAGCTGAATTTCTTCTACAGGTTCCTTCTAAAGTTGTTCAACATCATTATCTAGACTGATCTCAGTAGTACTTTCAGACTGAAGCTTTGATTGTTGTTCATCTACACTTTCTCTATGCTTGTACATCTTGCATTCAATAAAGGTAACATCTTTTACATGGATTATTTTTTTGATTTCTTCCACCTAGAATCTATAGCCAAAATAATCCTTATCATAGCCAACGAAATAACACTTTTGTGATTTTGAATCCAACTTGTCCCTTTTGTCACTATTCAAGTGGACAAATGACTTGGATCTAAAGACTTTCAAGTGAGCATAGTTGACGCCTTTCCCAGTCCACAATTCTTTAGGGTTTTTGAGCCCCATTGAGATAGATGGTCCTCTATTTATTAGATAGGCAATTGTATTAATAGCTTCTACCTAGAATATCTTGGGAAAACCTACATGTAGTCTCATGCATCTTGCCCATTCATTCAAGGTCCTGTTCATTCTTTCAGCAACTCCATTTTATTGTGGAATTCTAGCTACAGTCCTTTGTCTTCTAATCCCTTGCTCTTCACAGTAGACTTTGAATTCATGGCTGTCATATTCTCCTCCATTGTCTGACCTAATGGATTTGATTTTTCTTCCACTCTAATTTTCCACTTCTATCTTCCATTTCTTGAAGACTTGGAAAACTTCAGACTTCTATTTCAGAAAATAAATCCATACCTTTCTAGTATTATCATCAATGAAGGTGACGTAATAAAGAGCACCTCCTAAAGAACTGATAGGGGCAGGCCCCCACACATCCATGTGAACTAGCTCTAATTTCTATGGCTTTGGATCATGAGGAGTCTTGGCAAAGCTGACTCTCTTCTGCTTTCCCTTAATGCAGTCTTCACATATTCCTAAATTGACATTCTTCAATTTAGGGATTTTCCCTTCTACCACTAAAACCTTCAGTCCATTCTCACTAAGGTGTCCCAATCTTTTATGCCATAAGTTAGTGTCTTCAATATCACTGACTGCTACAATAGTGTCATCTTGATCTGATGTCAAATATAAGGTGTCAATCCTCTATCCTGAGGTAACAATTTTTGCACCTTTGGTTACCTTCCATTTGCCTACACCAAAGGCAATCTAGTAACCTTCATTGTCTAGGGAACTTATGGACATTAATTGCTTTGCAAGATCAGGAACATATCTGACTTCCTACAATTTCCATATCCCTTGTTTTGTTTTAATGTGTACCTCTCCTTTTTCCAACACATCCAAGCTTGTGTTGTTAGCTAGGTACACTTTCTTCACAAGAGTTGCACGATAATTGTGCAACAAATCTTTCTTGTAAGTAGTGTAAAATGAGGTTCCTAAGTCCAATACCCATGAGTCAATGGAATTGTCCACACAATATACTAGGGCATCATCTAAATCATAGGAGACAACATTTGCTCCTACTCTTTCTAATTCCTTCCCTTTGTTGTCTTTCTTGGGAGCCTTATACTATGACTTGAAGTGCCCCCATTGATTATAGTTCCAACATTAATGTTTGATCTCACTTTACTAGTATTTCTGGACTTTGACCTTCCTTTGGATTTAAATTGTTTTGATTTACTTTTTCCTCTACTTGCAACACTAAGGGCAGAAGTTGAAGTTGACAATTCACTTTTCTTGCAAATGTCCTCACTCAAAATTAAATCCTAGATGTCACTCATGTTGAGCTTTTCATGACCTAGTGAACTACTTACACCAGTCACGATAGGAGACCAACTTTTTGGTAATGAGGATAATAAAATCAAAGCCCTGACTTCATCATCAAATACTATATCTACTGAATGCAGTTGATTTGTATTTAACTCATTAACGTGGTCTGTAACATTTCCACTTTCATATATTTTCAGATTGAATAATCTACGCATGAGAAATACCTTGTTAGCGATTGATGGCTTCTCATACATGTTGGATAGTGCTTTCATCAAGTTAGTTGTTGTTTTCTCCTTGGTAACATTCAAATGAGTGTTCCTTACCAGTGACAACCTGACGAGACCTAGTGCTTTCCTGTCCAGCAACTCCCACTCTTCTTGATCCATCTTCTCTAGTTTTCTTCTAAATAAAGGTTGATGAAGATCCTTCTAATACAAACAGTCTTCTATCTAAGACCTCTAGTATCTGAAATCTTTTCCATCAAACTTCTCGATCCTAAGCTTTCTATCATCTACCATTTTGTTAAACTATAAAACTTTTGGCTCTGATACTAGTTGTTAGGATTAAACCTGATCGTTCAATCAATACTCTATGACACAATTCTAAAAGCTCACCTCTAAACTCACTGAAATTGGGAACTGAAGAGAAGTAGGAAGAAAGAACAATGAAGACACAGGATTTACGTGGTTCGGTAACAGCCTACGTCCACGGAGAGTTAGAGATTCTTCTTTAAGTTTCGGCACAATCAACAACATTGTTTTACAACATCATAATGGTTTATATATTACCCAACTTAGGGTTAATAAACCTTTAATTACACTTGAGCCATTACAGTAGCAAGAAAGTGCTTTAGAGAAGGAACACTCAAGTTCGAAGCCTTTTCTTCCTATCTCTCCAAATCTGCAGCATTTCAGATAGTTACAGAGCTTAACTATCTGAAGAAATTCTTCTTTCTTCATTTGTCGTAATGGGCGGTACTATAGCAAGCTAACTGTTCGAAGAGATTCAGTCTTTCAGATAGTTATAAACTTAATTGTCTGAAAACCCACTTACGTTTCTCTTAGTCCATTTGGAAGGTTCTACTTGTAACTTTCTGAAAATTACTTGTCTTTTGAATAGTTACTATCTTAACTATCTGAAAATCCACTTAAGTGTCTCTTTAGTCACTTCGAAAGGTTGTAGTTGTAACCTTCTAAAAAACTCATGACTTTTAGATAGTTATTGCCTAACTATCCGAAGATTCGCTTAAGTCTCTGTCTTTCAGATACTTAGCTTCTTAACTATCCGAACATTCACTTAAGTCCCTGACTTTTGGATACTTAGCTTCTTGACTATCCGAACATCCACTTAAGTGTCTTCTAAGTTGTTGAGCTATATTTTTAGCTCAAGCTTTACTGCAAGTGCACAGTTTCTTTGGTGTACATGGCAAATACAAGTCATTCTTCCACAAGGATTGTGTTTATGACTTAATCAACTATTACTCAATTGTCCTTCAAGCTCTTAGCTATACTTCAGTAACTTAATGACATGTGAATGTAGAATAATCAAAATTAACACAAGCTCACAAATCATGTGGTTTCAAGGCAATGTGTAGTGGAAAATGGTGATGTGAATCAATTTCTTTACTTGTAAATCTATCAACCCATTCAATTATAACATGCACACAAGTTCCACGTGATTTCAGAAGTGATATCAATGCATAAAAATTGAGGAAAGAAAAATAAAACAAGAAGGTTCAATAGACTATACTACTCTATTCTAATTTATACTAAATGCATGCAACTATGCTATTTGCTAATCTAGCTAAACTATATTATACTACTTGCATTAGAAATTCTTTTTGGAGATTGATTTGGACAAAATGTGATCAATATAAGATATAACAAACTCAATTAACTACTGAAATTAAAATTAACAACTAGATATAAATGATAGGTTCTTCATTCAAATGAAGATCAACACTTATTTTCTTCTTCTTTCAATTCACACCTTCTACTCAAATGCGCCAAGCCACCATTGGTGAGTGTCATTCACTCGTGTGAAAGCCTCACCAACAGCCCCAACAATACACATGAATAGAGGATGTAAATTAGAAGTTGAAAAGAAGAATTAAACATTCATATACATTCATTGAACTCTATCTAGCTAAGAAGACATATAATTGAGATGTTCACCACCATTTCTCATCAATTCTTCCTTCTATACAAGAAAATAATAAACTCTAAGGGCTGTCACTACCTTAAGAGCTTCTTATCTTCTTCTCTAGAGCTTTGAATTCAATGGAACTTAGCAGCAACTTCACCTCCAAGCTTGGACGTCTTCTCCTTAGCCCTTGGAATGGTGAATAGCATGAATGGATGGTCTCTCGTTGGAAGCACAAGCCTCACCTCCAAGCTTCTTCTCCTTTAGTATTCTCTCGTTGGAAGCACTCCAAGTTGTTGGCCAAAAATCCTCTCCCCTTGTATTTATGTTGTTGTCTTCTCTCTCTTTGATGTGGCACCTTGGTTTTATCACCAAGCCAATAAGATGTCATAGATCTAGGAGGGCCAATAAGGAGTTGGCATGTCCTCTTCTTTAAAGTTTAGTCCACCAACTTTTGATTCTTTACATCTTCTATGGTCTTTTGCATTAAGCTCCTCCCATATGTATGTTACCTACAATTAATGGAAGTTGAACTCCAAGAGACGTTAGCCAACATAGGACATGCAAAATAAATCAATGTATTCCATGTAAAATTATATCCAATGGGGGATGCACTTGTTAATTAAATTTCTATATTGCACTATATTTTAAGACTTATATTACCCATAATTAATATCATTTATCCACCATGGATAGATAATATCATGCAAAATTACTTATGAAATTCATTAAAAATGGACAAAATTAAAGCTTGAACATAAGTCATTTTGAAAGGACCTTTAGATTTTGATAATGCAAAAATCAATGTGAGGAATCAAATTGTATCTCTCAAGCATAACAGTTCAACAAGAGAGTAGAAGATGATACAGACAATTTAAAGTGTGCTGCAAGTGATAAAAAGGATTTCAAAAGGTTACTAGGCTTAACTATTCGGAAGAGATATATTTTCAATGAGTTACCAACCTAAGTATCCGAAAGGTAGCATAAAGCAATAGCAACACTATCGAATAGTTAGAAGAATAACTATTCGAAAGTAGAAGGCTTTCGAAGAGTTAGAAAAATGATTGTATGAAGAATCGAAAAGTTACTATAGCTATGTTGAGTATTTTGTTTTGATGATGTGTGCTAAATGAAAATAATCATATTTGCTCAATTACTATTGCTTGTGAAAAGAAATGAAAATCATCAATTAATACAGAAAAAGCTTACTGACATAAATACTTGTCTGTATTGGATCTGAAATTTTACCAAGTTAATAACTAGCTGTTTCATTGCATTAATTTCTCATTTAACTAAATGTTAAGTTAACGTGTGTTTTTATTGAAAAGCATGATATGTTTTAAAGTTATATCTTCTGTATCATGAATAGTACACATTTAGACAACTCATTAAGTTAGAGTGTTATTTGTATAGAGGTCACGTGAGAACTCGTTAAGTTAGAGGCTTAAAGGTTAAAATATGTCATGTGAGAACTCGTTAAGTTAGTGAGTAAAAGAAAAGACGAATTCGTTAAGTTAGTGTTATACACGTGGTGAAATTATAAGTTATGAATGTTATATTGTACCATGTGAGGTGCTCATGTTTAACTCATTAAGTTAGCATAACTAAACACGTTGAGTTGCTATATTGAACACTAAGGCAACGCGTTAGGTTAGCGTTATAAAACTTAAGTTGTTATTTTTGCACGTGGTAAAATTCTTATTATAAAAACATTTGTTTATTACTGGTTCATTGAGTTATCGTAACACAACGGAGATGGTTCGTTGAGTTAGCATAACACCACGGACTTAGTTCGTTGAGTTAGCTACAATACTTGTCACGTGAAATGGCACATGAGGAACTCGTTAAGGTAGAAACGTTAAGTTAATATCTACTTGTGTTACTCATTTAGTTAATATTAAACTAACGACTTCTTATTACACTTGATGAAAAATTTTTGGAAGAGAAAGTTTATTTTGCAGGAAATTTTTCAGAGATCCAAGACTGATGATTAAATAAAATTCGAAATGTAAACGTGGGTTAGAACGTGTGTATTTCGATGAAGGAAAAAGAAAAGACGTGAAGAAGTGGAAAATTGGTAGTGATTAAACGTGGAGGATATGCATGAAATGAAGATACAATATAAAAGGCATAGAATTTTCGTTGATCAAATTATCCCTACACATCAAATGAAAAATCTTTTCAGAGATCAAAAACACCTCTTCGGGGAAAAGCTCTCAGGTGGAAGAAAGTTCAATAAAGCATAAAAAGGTAAGATTTACGTCACTAAATATTTGAAGTATCAAAAGAAAGCAAATTCAGTGAAGCATAAAAAGACAAGATATTCGTCACTGAAGAATTGCTGAAGAAGAAAGAAGAAGAAGAAGAAGAAAGATCTCAAATAGGGAGAAATGTTTTAAATTCCACAAATTAGATTTCTCTGTTTGTAGTTATGAAATTGTATAGATGAAGCATGGTATCGATATATAATTGCATCTACAATTTCTGAGGAGAATTGAATTGTATATTGTAATTGAAACCTTGAATAAAAATGATTTTATGAAAATAGTGTCTCGACTTGTTTTTAAGTATTGAAGTTTCAATTATAATCAGAAAAAGTTGAAAAACACAATTCACCCCCTTCTTGTGTAACCACACGATCCTACAAGTGGTATCAAAGCTTTGTTAATAATCTTTGATATAAAATCGATACCAACTTATTTAATATCATTGCTTATTCTACCTTCCTTGTTTTTAAACAGAAATTAATATCTGAGCATACGTTTAACTTTCTTGATTTAAGGCTCAAGTTGTTTTAAAGTTTTTAGACTGTTTAAAATCAAATAAGTTGAAAAATCTAAGGTAAGATGGCTACTAGAAATGGTAATTTTTCTTTATATGAAGGCCAAAATCTTAATCGTCCTCCTTTATTTGATGGAATACATTTTGAATATTGGAAATATAGGATGACTATTTTTCTTCAAAGTATAGATCATAAGTTATGGTTCATGATTTCTAAACCATATACTCTATTATCTACCTCTTATAATTCTTGGACAATTATTGAAAAAGAAAATGAAACTCTGAATGCTAAGGGCTTAAATATTTTATTTTGTGCATTGAGTTATGAGCAGTTCAGTAAAGTGTCGGCATATAAATCTGCTTATGATGTGTGGCATGCATTAGAAATTTCACATGAAGGTACTTCTCATGTTAAAGAGACTAAAATAAACATGTTGATTCATAAGTATGAACTCTTTAAGATGCATGAAGACGAAAGTATTTCTAAGATATTTTCTTGATATCATAAACTCTTTAAAATGCTTAGGAAAGAATTTTGAAGAGAAGGATTTGGTGAGGAAAATTCTCAAATCCCTAAGTTCTAAATGGTCTCAGAAAGTAACATCAATTGAGGAATCACGAGATTTAAATGTTTATACCATGAATGAACTTATAGGAAACTTAACAGCTTATGAAGTTCAATTAAATGAATCACTGAGTCACAACGAACTAAAAATGAAGGAAGAAATAGCCTTTGAAATTAATTCTGTTTCTGATATATCTACTGATTCTGACGAGGATTTGATTTTGCTGACTAGGAAATTCAAAAAAGCATGGAAAGCTAGGAAACAACAAAGGAACAAGAATGATAAACCCTCAACGTCAAAATCACTAAATGACAAGAATTCTTCATCCAGAAAGTATGTACGTTACAACTGCAAGAAACCTAGACACCATTCTCCAGATTATCCTATAAGAAAAAATAAAGAGCAAAGTAGGACAAATCAGAAGAAGACGACTCAGAAAACTCAAAAAAGTTTTACAAGAAAAAGGCTTTGAAGGTCACTTGGGATGACACGTTTGAAGAGTCTGAATCTGAGGAATCATCATCAAAATCTTCACATTCAGAAGGAGAACAAGAGTTAGAAGACGTTGCTCATGTGTGCTTCATGGCAGATGAGTCTGAGGTAATATCTGATCCTGAAAGTTATTCAGATTTCAACTTTGATGAATTATTATGTGCTTATCATGCTTTATTACAAACACTTAAAGTTTGTAAACTGGAAAATAAGAATATTAGAAACTCTTTATCCATTGTGGAAGAAGAAAATTGTTTCCTGTCTACTACTTTAGAAAAGTTTAAATGTGATAATGAAAATCATGCTAGAGATTTGCATAAATTTAGATTTAATGAATGTGTCTTGCATGAACAAATACAGAATACAAATGCTGAAAAATTAAAGATAGATTCTGAAAATGAAATGTTGAGAAACAATATAAATGAACTTGAATTAGAGATAGATAAATTAAAATTGAGAGAGCTAGATTTAAATTCTACCATTGAGAAATGGAATTTAAGTCAAACTAAGTTAAACAAACTAATTAGTACCCTTGCGGTGTCATATAAATTTAGCTTAGGATTTGATTATCCTGAATATCTTGAATCTCAAGCCAATAAAGGATTTGTTAGTTGTAGTTCAAGTAAATCTAAGACTAAAATTCCTTTTATCATGAAACTATTAGTACCCGAGTATTTTGATAATGCAAAACCTATGTGAGGAAACATATTGTATTTCACAGTTAAGTCTTACTGCTTTAGATCAGAAGGCTGTTAGAACTATTTCCAAGCAGATGAAAAGATCAAGAAGGTTCTAGATGAACAGATCAAGAAGATTCAGCAAAATCGGACAGTTACAAGTCTAAGTATCTGAAGAGCAAGTTTAAAGCAGCAGCAATGCTATCGGACAGTTAAAAGAATAACTATCCGATTTTACAAAGCCTTCGAAGAGTTATTTAATCAGACAATTAAAGAGATTGAATGATCGGATAGCTAAGGAGATAACTATCTGAAAGCTTAAAGGACTTTTCGGAGAGCTCTAGGTATAACTATCCGAAAGTTAAGTCATTCAATAAACCACGTGCAGAAATACAGAACTGAAGCTTAAAAGACTTGTCGGAGAGTTAGATAACTATCCGAGTTTTCTTTTCGGAGAATTAGATAACTATTCGAGTTTTTTGGTAAGTTACAGGCATAACTTTCCGGAACTTAAGTCATTTTATTACGCACGTGCAAAATGGAGGAAGCCGGTAGTTGAAAGTTTAAATGGAAAAATCGGAGAGTTAGGATAACTATCCAAAATTTAAAAGAGAGTTTCTGTAACTTACAGTTTAACTATTCGAAACTTAAGTTAGTGAATTTCCCACATGCAGAAATCCAAACAGATGCTCAAAGAGGTTTTCGGAGAGTTAGAAGGATATCTATCTGAAATTTCAAAAGAGTTTTGATGAGTTACAGTTTAACCATCCGAAACTTAAGTCATCGAATTTTCCATGTGTAGAATTCCAAACAGTGGCTCAAATAAGTTTTCGGAGAGTTAGAAAAATAACTATCCGAAATCCTGAAGAATTTCGGTGAGTTACAGGATAACCTTTCGAAATTTAAGTCAGTCTTTTATGCACGTGTTAAATTAAATCGAAAAGTTGATAGAGTCAAGTATATAACTGTTCGGTGAGTTATAGTTATAAGTATCCAATTGGATGACAGCTCACATTTAAATATTCTGGAATACTACATGGCAGTAAAGGATAAGTGATCTTTCGGTGAGTTACAATTACTCCTCGGAGAGTTACATAGCTAACTATCCGAAAGAACAGGAAAATCAGTAAGTTGACTTGAAACGTTTTTCTAAACGGTCACTTACCGTATTGAGACTTAATTCTAATCAAGTATAGTAGAATACATCCGTTGGAGGAAAATATGATCGTTGTACATATCAAGTATATATTCAAAATACAAACAATGAATATACGGGAGAGATATATAGTGAGCTACACTCGAATTCCATTCATACTCAAGTCTGCAAACAGTGAAGAACATTCAGAAGATCCATTGCAGAAAAAGCTCTTGCACCAAAACTCTCATTGAAGGTTTAAAGCTGTTGGTTCGTGGCTTCAACCTAAAAGCTACATACAGTGTTGGTTTGAGTTTCGACCTAAAAACTCTAGAGGTTGGTTTACTAAAGTTTTTACCTGAAAACTTCTGTGTAGTTGGTTCTTGCTTTGACCTGAAAGCAAGTGTGTAAGTGTTGATACACTTAGTGAAGCCCAAGTGAACCTTGGGGTTGGACTAGCCAATTTGGTGAACCACCTAAAAATTTGTTGTGTGTTTCTTATCTCTGTTAATTTGCATTATATCAGTTTCATCTCATTTCATTTTTGTTGAATCATTCGATTCAACATTAAAAGAATTTTAAAAATACACACTTTCACCATTCACCCCCCCTCTAGCGAGCCTATCAATCCTAACAATTGGTATCAGAGCAAGGTTAATCCTTCATAAGATTTAACCATCTGGATTTATGGCTCAATTTGCTGAGGGACAATACATCCACAGACCTCCTCTATTCGATGGTTCCAATTATAACTATTGGAAGAATAGAATGGAGTGCTTCCTTAGGAGTTTAGATGTTAAACTCTGGAAGACTGTTGTTCTTGGAACTACACTTTCAACCAGTGATATTTCGAACTGGTCTAAGGAGGATGAGAAAATCATCCAGCTGGATGCTAGAGGGATGAATGCCATTTATTGTGCACTAACTATTGATCAATATAATAAGGTATCTACATGTAAATCTACTCATGAGGCTTGGAAAATCCTTCAAGTTACTCATGAAGGTACAAGCCAAGTTAAGGATACAAAAATCAATATTCTTTTGAGAAAACTAGAACTGTTTAGAATGAATGATAATGAAAACATAACTGAAATGTTTTCTAGATTTACTGAAATCATTAACAGTCTAAAAGGCTTGGGAAAGGAGTTCTCTTCACGTGAACATGTACAGAAGATCTTGAGGAGTTTAATTGTTGAGTGGAAACAGAAGTCCACGTCTATTCAAGATTCCAAGGATCTCAACAATTACACAGTTGAAGAATTGTTGGGCAATCTTCTGGCCCACAAAGCTTAGATGAAGAATTGGAAAGATCAAGAAGGAACTATTGAAAAGAAAAAGGAAATAGCATTTCCATCTACAGAAGAAGTTCCTAGCTCAGATGATTATGAGATCATGTTGCTAGCAAGAAATTTCAAAAAATTCATGAAGAAAAAGAACAAGCCTAGCTACTCTAAAAGAATTGTTCCTACATGTTTCAAATGTAAAAGGCAAGGGCACATACAGACCTTCTGTCCATTTTAGACAGAAGAGGATCAAGGAGATAAGAAGAAGAGATTGAAAGACAAAAAGAAAATAGCTCTCAAAGCTACGTGGGATGATAGTAGCTCTTCAAGCTGTTCATCAGAGTCAGAAGAAGAAGCTGCAGCAAATGTTTGTTTTGAAGCACAAGAGGTATGCTCTACTTCCACTAGTTCAAAAAATGAGCATGATGATCTAGACATAAGTAGTCTTTTATCTACTGTAGATAATTTATATGTGAAGTGTAGAGATTTTAAGAAAGAAATTAAAAGATTAAATCAGTGCTTAGAAAATTCATTTGCTGAATTAGAATCAACTATAGTTGAAAATAAGAATCTAAAATCAAATTTAGATAAGTATAGTTGTGATAACTGTAAATTAAAAGATGAAAATAAAATTCTATCAACTACTATATCAGATTTGAAAAATACTGTATGTAAATTTACTCAAGGATAAAAAGGATTAAATAGAATAATAGGATCTCAACGATCAAATGAGAATAAATATGGCCTAGGGTATGCTACACCACAGGAAATACCTTATTGTGGTGGAGTGATTCGATCTTATAGAGATGGCACCACTATGTTTGCCATCAAACGAAGATCAGGTCATATGTGGCTGCCAAGAGGTAACATATTACCCGAGTATTTTGATAATGCAAAACCTATGTGAAGAAACATATTGTATTTCATAGTTAAGTCTTACTGCTTTAGATTAGAAGGTTGTTAGAACTATTTCCAGGCAGATGAAAAGATCAAGAAGGTTCTAGATGAACAGATCAAGAAGATTCAGCAAAATCGAACAGTTATAGGTCTAAGTATCCGAAGAGCAAGTTTAAAGTAGCAGCAATGCTATCGGACAGTTAAAAGAATAACTATTTGATTTTACAAAGCCTTCGGAGAGTTATTTAATCAGACAGTTAAAGGGATTGAATGATCGGATAGTTAAGGAGATAACAATTCGGAAGCTTAAAGGACTTTTCGGAGAGTTACAAGTATAACTATCTGAAAGTTAAGTCATTCAATAAACCACGTGCAGAAATACAGAACGGAAGCTTAAAAGACTTGTCGAAGAGTTAGAAGGATAACTATCCGAGTTTTCTTTTCGGAGAGTTAGATAACTATTCAAGTTTTTCGGTAAGTTACAGGCATAACTTTCCGGAACTTAAGTCATTTTATTACGCACGTGCAAAATGGAGGAAGCCGACAGTTGAAAGTTTAAATGGGAAAATCGGAGAGTTAGGATAACTATCCTAAATTTAAAAGAGAATTTTGGTAACTTATAGTTTAACTATCCGAAACTTAAGTTAGTGAATTTCCCACGTGTAGAAATCCAGACAAATGCTCAAAGAGGTTTTCGAAGAGTTAGAAGGATAACTATCCGAAGTTTCAAAAGAGTTTCAGTGAGTTACAGTTTAACCATCCGAAACTTAAGTCATCGAATTTCCCACATGTAGAATTCCAGACAGTGGCTCAAATAAGTTTTCGGAGAGTTAGAAAAATAACTATCCAAAATTCTGAAGAATTTTGGTGAGTTACAGGATAACCTTCCAAAATTTAAGTCTTTTATGCACGTGCTAAATTAAATCTAAAAGTTGACAAAGTCAAGTATATAACTGTTCAGTGAGTTACAGTTATAAATATCCGATTGGATGACAGCTCACATTTAAATATTTTGGAATACTATATGGCAGTAAAGGATAAGTGATCTTTCGGTGAGTTATAGTTACTCCTCGGAGAGTTACATAGCTAACTATCCGAAAGAACAGGAAAATCAGTAAGTTGACTTGAAACGTTTTTCTGAACGGTCACTTGTCGTATTGGGACTTGATCCTAATCAAGTATAGTAGAATACATCCGTTGGAGGAAAATATGATCGTTGTACATATCAAGTATATATTCAAAATACAGACAATGAATATACGGGAGAGATATATAGTGAGCTACACTCGAATTCCATTCATACTCAAGTCTGCAAACAGTGAAGAACATTCAGAAGATCCATTGCAGAAAAAGCTCTTGCACCAAAACTCTCATTGAAGGTTTAAAGCTGTTGGTTCGTGGCTTCAACCTAAAAGCTACATACAGTGTTGGTTTGAGTTTCGACCTGAAAACTCTAGAGGTTGGTTTACTAAAGTTTTTACCTGAAAACTTCTGTGTAGTTGGTTCTTGCTTTGACCTGAAAGCAAGTGTGTAAGTGTTGATACACTTAGTGAAGCCCAAGTGAACCTTGGGGTTGGACTAGCCAATTTGGTGAACCACCTAAAAATTTGTTGTGTTTCTTATCTCTGTTAATTTGCATTATATCAGTTTCATCTCATTTCATTTTTGTTGAATCATTCGATTCAACATTAAAAGAATTTTAAAAATACACACTTTCACCATTGACCCCCCCTCTAGTGAGCCTATCGATCCTAACAGAAACAAGGTAATGAATCATGTAGAAGTAGGTACTCTAAGGGATGAATCATGTAGTAATAATATAAATCAATGTGATTTGTCAAAATATACTTCTAACATGATTATAAATGTTTCTAAAAATGTTGTTTCTTATTCTAGAAATTCAATTACTAATGTTTCTAAAATTTCAGACAATTGTAGTAAATTGGAAATTCAAAAACCCGAGCATGTAATTCAAAACACTAGTGTTAGACCAATTACTCATTCTGCATGTTCTTTATCTGAAAATTTATGTGTAGAAAAAGATTTTGTATGTACTGAAAATTCAAATAAAAGTACAAAATCTTGGTATGAACTTACTAAAATGTATGAGCATGACCAAAATAAATTAACATTTTATAAAAATCGGTTTGGTCTTGATTATACTACACATGAAAACAAAAAGAATGATTATAAGAGCAATAATGCTATAAGTAAGTATGATGTTAAAAATAAGTCTATAGTACTTACAACTAATAAAAATGTAAATGATAATGTTAAACTATTTTTAAGCAAAAAGAAGAAATATGCGTTTAATGAACTTGGTCCTCAACAACATTGGGTACCAAGAAAAAGTTTTTCTTAAATTCTTTTGCAGGAGGAAACAACATCAAAATAGATCTTGGACAATGGAGCGTCAAGTCACATGACTGGACAAAAAAGTCTACTACAAAATTTTACAAATACCATGAATGGAAGTGTAACATTTGGAAACAAAAGTAAGGAAAAAATCATAAGTATGAGTAATGTTCAAATAACTTCAACTTGTGTTATTTTGAATGTACTATTTGTAGAAAACGAGGATTTAATTTGTTGAGTGTTATAAAACTATCTAAGAATGGATATTATGTAGTGTTTAAAGATAATGTATGCAAAATTATCGATAAAAATGCAGATGAAATTAAGTTTATTGCTAAAAGAAAAGGTTCTATACGTATTTTATCTTTACCTTCTAGTGTAGTTGATTTAAATTCATGTTTGATAGCTGAAACTAGTGATGCATATCTATGGCATAGAAGGATTGGGCATATAAATATGAAATTGCTACATAAACTATCTAGAAAACATTTAGTGAGAGGTTTACCAAAGATTAAATACTCAAATGACTTTATGTGTGATGCATGTGAGTTAGGTAAACTTCACAAAAACTCTTTCAAATCCAAAATTGATATTTCAAGCAAGAGAGTCTTAGAACTTATACATATGGATCTATTTGGACCAACAAGAATCATGAGTCTTGGTGGTAAACAGTATGTATTTGTTTTAGTAGATGACTTCTCTAGATACATTTGGGTATATTTTCTAGCATCTAAGACAGAAGTTTTTGAAAAATTTAAAATGTTTTGCAATTTTGTTCAAAATGAACAAAGTGTCTCTATTCAAAAACTTAGGAGTGATCATGATACTGAATTTGATAATGATCAAATGGATAATTATTGTATAGATCATGGCATTGATCATAGTTTTTCTTTTCCAAGAGCACCGTCTCAAAATGGTGTTGTTGAGAGAAAGAATAGATCACTTCAGGAAATGGCCAGAACTATGTTGAATGAACATAAGTTACCTAAAAATTTTTGGGCTGAAGCAGTGAATACAACTTGTTATGTTATTAACAGAAGTTATTTAAGACCTCGTCTTAATAAAACTCTTTTTGAAATTATGTTTAATAGGGTTCCAAAAATTTCCTATATGAAACCATTTGACTGCAAGTGTTTTATTCTTAATACTAAAGATAAAAGGGATAAATTTCAAGCCAAAGCGGATGAAGGAATTTTTGTAAGTTACTCTACTATAAGTAAAACCTATAGAGTATATAACAAGACTTCTAGGACTATTGAAGAAACCCTCCATGTAAGCTTCAATGAAAATTCTTTTAGAGAATCTCAATCTAAAGCTGATAATGATGATATGATCAATCTCCCAAAAGAGTTAGAGATCAATAGAGAGATTGAAGATTTATCTGAGAAAATCAAAAATATGAACTTAAATGATCAAACTAATGATGAAAATGATGGACCTTCAGATGTTGATGAGAATATTGAGGAAAATCAGAGAAATTGGCATTATTCTTCATCACATACCATTACTCAAGTCATTGGTAATATTAATGAGGGAGTTAAAACTAGGGTTTCAGTAAATTTAAATAGTATGTGTATGTTTGTTTCTATGGTGGAATCAAAGAATATAGAAGAAGCATTATCTAATGAAAATTAGATAGTGGCAATGCAAGAAGAACTAAATCAATTCATCAAAAATGATGTTTGAGAATTAGTCTCTTTACCAAAAAATCAGTCCATAATAGGTACAAAGTGGATCTTTAGAAACAAAACTAACGAAACTGGTCAAGTTATAAGGAATAAAGCTAGATTAGTTGCACAGGGGTATACATAGGAAGAAGGACTAGATTATGATGAAACATTTGCTCCTGTGGCTAGGTTAGAAAGTATTAGAATATTATTGGCCAATGCTTGTTATATGGATTTTAAATTATTTCAAATGGATGTAAAGAGTGCATTTCTAAATGGTTTAATTAATGAAGAAGTCTATGTAAAACAACCACCTGGATTTGAAGTTATTAAAAATCCTGACTTTGTGTATAAATTGAAGAAAACCTTATATGGTTTGAAGCAAGCACCTAGATCATGGTATGAAAGATTATCTACTTTTTTAATAGAAAAAGGCTATATCATGGGAAAAGTGGATCATACTCTATTTATCAAGAGAGATGGTAAAGATCAGATTGTTATTCAAATATACGTGGATGATATAATCTTTGGAGCAACCTTTGATAAGCTGATAAAAATATTCTCTAAAGAGATGACTAATCAGTTTGAAATGAGTATGATAGGAGAACTTTCATATTTTCTAGGACTTCAAATTAAGCAAATGGATAAAGGTATATTTTTAAATCAGGAAAAATATGCAAATAAAATGCTTAAGAAATTTAATTTTAATAATACAAGGATTTGAGGAACTCCTATGAGTACTTTAAAGTTAGATATTGATGACATAGGAAAATCAATAGATCAAAGAAAATACAAAAGTATGATTGGTTCTTTACTTTATTTGACTGCTAGTAGACTTGATATTATGTTTGTTGTGTGTGTTTGTGCTAGATTTCAATCTAATCCTAAAGAATCACACTCAATTGCAGTTAAAAGAATATTTAGATATATACAAGGAACTAAATATTTCGAACTATATTATTCTAAGGATAGTTCAATAGATCTTATAGGATATACTAATGCTGATTATGCAGGATCTAAATCTGATAGAAAGAGTACCAGTGGCACATGTCAATTAATGGGAAATAATTTGGTGTCATGGTTTAGTAAAAAGCAAAACTGTGTAGCACTTTCTACTACAGAAGCTGAATATGTTGCTGCTGCACTATGTTGCACTCAGATTCTGTGGATAAGGCAAATTTTAGAAGATTTTGGATTATCTTATGATTCAACTGAGATTTATTGTGATAGTAGTTCTGCAATAAATCTTTCCAAAAATCCTGTATTACATTCAAGAGCAAAGCATATAGAGGTTAGACATCATTTTCTAAGAGATAATGTAATTAAAGGAAATATTAAATTAGAATTTGTGTCTAGTAAATATCAATTAGCTGATATATTTACAAAACCTCTAGACAAAAATACATTCTACAACATTAGATTAAATTTGGGTATTTGTAGGCTATGTGATGTGTAAAATGCTTAAACTCCACATAAAAAGATAAATAGTATTGATGATGTTGTTCACCTCATAGATATTATATACTTATCATAAATATCTAAAGTAATATCTAAACTACTGCTTAAGATACTATGTATTTATTGTAAAATCATAGTAGTATCTTATTGATTTTAAGTAGTTTATCAATTTTAATAGTTTTTACGATTTTAAGTGGAAGTGTAAATGAAAAACATTAAATACTTATGACATTCTAAAACTTTGATTAAGTGTTTTCTTTGAATCAAGGAAAGTACATATGATCATGCATAAATTTGACTTAATTGATTAAACTTGTAGAATAAGTCATATGTAACTCATCTTAAACTGTTAATCAAAAGTATAAGCTTATTGAAACTGATTCATATTCTCAGTAAAATCATAGAAGTAAAAATTGTATGAGATTTGTGTTTTATTGAATCTGTATTAATGGAATACATATATACTGTGCTTACAAAGTGAAAATCTTTGAGAGTTTATTGATCAGTTTGATCACGAGCCTTTTGTACTTGAGTAGATAGGTATGTAAGGATTGTTGTCCTGAAAAAGGATTCTTTAAATTTGGCAACCTAAGGTCCTGATCAAATTGGGATTGTTGACTGAAAGCTCATTACACAGGTACATTAGAAAGCTCTTATATGATTCAAGCTTTACAAAACTAACTTTTAAAGAAAATTATCAATATTTACTGTTTTGAAAAGAAAAAGTTGTTTCATTAATTACAGATATCTTTGAATAGAATATAGTTTCTATCAATATGACTACTGACTTATTGAATCAACATTAGTACTTTTGAAAATGTTTATTTGAGATACATTCTTTTATTCTCCTTGAATTAATCATATAGAGTTCAAAGTTGTGTTTTGATTCATATACAGTAGGAATTGATTCAGGAAATCATTTTTGATGAAGTCAGAATAACGGAAGTTTCTGAAAAGAAAATTTAAAAATATAGTTATACTTAACATCTATTGTTATACAAGTATATTTTGTATGTTATTGAATATATAAGAAGTATATTTGTAAGGGGAGGATTAACAATGTCCAAAAATAGATTAATATAATTTAGAATATAAATCTTGGTTAATCTGAATTAATGTCCTCTTAAAATCTTGATGAAATAATTTAAAAAGACAAACAAACTATTTTAGATTCAAAGGACAGGAATGTTAGAATAGTTTACAATGTTCTCAAGAAAATGATAAGGTATAGCTATTGTGATGTGTTTGGAACATTTCAGCTGGAAGCATCCGAAAATTGTTTTAGTTATACTAACTAAATATTATGTTAGATAAGGTAACGTGTAAAACTACCTCTAGACAGCATTTTACTCGTTAGGTTAGTTAACTCAACGAGTTATACTTGAATATTTTGGGTACCTTGATTGAATAAACTTTATTCAATATTTATTTAATATCTAAACCCGACTTCTCTTCACGTTGAATTATTCGCCTAAAACCCTATTTAAACACTTAGTACATGGACACTTAGGTTATTTGTAAACTTTGTCAAGAAAATATTTCCCGCTTGTTGTTACAACCTACGACGATGATCTCCAAGTTCTACAAAGGTCGTGGCAAAGGAAAAGGCAAAAGCAAAGGAGATGCAAAAGGAAAAGAAATAGAAAATGATGAAGTTCCACGCACTTGGTTCAAGAAAATATTTCGAGTAGACAAAAGGTTAGTAGAAATTTATAGAGATTACTTCTTTCCTCAGGGTATATTAGATGAAGTTAGACAAGAACTTCAACATACTGATGCAAATATTACATACATGGGTATTCGTAGTAAATATGATAGAGAATACAGAATGAAATGTGCTGAAATTGCATTTTTGGAACAATATACAAAATATATGGAAAAAGGTGTAGGTTCATCAAATAGAATTCCTCAAACTCCTATTAGTGGTACACGACTACAACCATTTGAGGAAGAACATGAATCTAGTACACGACTACAACCATTTGAGGAAGAACATGAATCTGCTATACCTACCCCTTTATATTCAAAACAATTAGAATCAAATATTGTTGTTGATAAAAGAAAAGTTGAAAGTCTTTGAAAGGCTATAGCAATAGAAAGTGCCTTTGAAGAACTAAAGCAGAAAACTTTTATGGAACAATTTGAAAAGAAAACAGCAATACTTGAAGAGGAGAAACAGAAATGTTATAGAAGAAGAAAAATCAGAAAAATTGTGTTTGAGGAAACAAAGTCTATTGACAAAGGAAAATCAAATGAAAATTTATTTCCAAAGGACAAAGTATGTCTAGACATAGACATTGTACCTTATTGTGCATCTGATAAACTCATCAGTTCCAAACATACTGAAACTGATGAAGATAATGAGACTTTATTTTCCCTTGCTAGAAATCTTGAGAAGAAATCCAAGTCAAATATGAGCTCAAGTTTTTCTATTAGTACAAGTCTTGATGATGTAGAAATTGAAAAATCAGAGCATCAAGCATGTTGTGCGGAAAGATCAAACAAACGTGGAGCACCTAGGGGTGGCGTGGAGAAGAGATCTACGTGGAAGAGAGGATTGCGAGTGGAGAATTCGAAGAACAACAAATTTACGTGGTTCCCCAACATGGGTACGTCCACAGGTGATCAATCTATCGTGATTCCTTGTTGTATGGTTGCTGGTACAAAGAAGGGGGAGAACAAAATCAAGGGATGGTTTGGCATGGCATCCCTTGGACATGGATGATCCCTTACATATATAGGGGCAACGATTGGTGATACCCAAAAGATAAGTTTGTCCCTATACAAATTATCAAAGAAATACAACCATATTCAATGACACATACATATACTTGATGGAAGACACACGCATCACAAATCTCCACCTTGTCTTTCATCAATCTTCACCACGAACAGGTGATGGATCACCAAGACCCAACTTGAGTCAACAGCAGCAATAGACGTTGAGTAAGTCCAAGCAATGCTTGAACTTACTTTCAACAACGCCCTTTGTAAACATATCAGTTGGATTGTCCTTTGTGTTGACCTTCATAATCTTTATCCTGTCTTCATTCCTAAGGAAGTGATACTTAATATCAATATGTTTAGTTCTATCATGAAAGACATTATCTTTGGAGAGACAAATAGCGCTAAGACTATCACAGAAGATATCAGCTTTATCAATGTGCCAACCAAAGTCTCCAAGTAAGCCTTTCAACCAAATCCCTTCCTTTGCAGCTTCTGTCATAGCCACATATTCAACCTCAGTTGTGGACAGAGATACCGTAGGCTGAAGAGTTGATTTCCAACTCACAATAGAACCTGCAAATGTAAAGACATAACTAGATCTTCAAATAGTATCCGAAAATAGTGACTTAAGTAGATCTTCAAATAGTTAGGCAGTAACTATCCGAAAGTCATGAGTTTTTTGGAAGGTTATAGCTACAACCTTCCGAAGTGATTGAAGAGACACTTAAGTGAGTTTTCAGATAGTTAAGATAGTAACTCTCCGTGGACGTAGGCTATTGTCGAACTACATAAATCTTGTGTCTTCAGTGTTCTTTCTTCCTCTTCCTCTTCACTTCCCAATTTTGGTGAGTTTAGAGGTGAGTGTTTCAAAATCGTGCCATAGTGCGTTGACTGAACAATCAGTTCCAACTCTAATAGGTACAGATATCTCTTGAATCAAGTATATTCTCTATTATTTATGATTACTAAAGTATGAATCTAGAATTAGACTTTTGAAGTTGTTTATTTGAGATACAATTTATTATTCTTCTTGTTTTAATCATATTGAGTTGAATTGTGTTTTGATTCGTATGTAGTTGAAATTTATTTTGGAAATCATATTGGAAAATTTAGGATAACAAATGTTAGAAAGAAAAAATTTGATAATATAACTACCACCTATGTGATGCTAGTATATTTTGTATGTAATTTACATGTGTTTGAAATATATTTGTAGGTTGAAGAGGAAAAACAATGTTAACTTAGATTACTGAATTATATAGAATATCTTTATATTAATCTAATTTTAGTATTCTGAAGATACAAAATGAAGAAATAGTTTTAGCACTTTAGAAAGACTTATTAACTAGATCATATGAGTTTGCTAAGGGACTAGCAAAAGTTAAGTATGGAGGAAGTGTTTAGAATGAAAAAGTGCATAATATTAACGGTTAAATAATGGTTAATTGCATAATATTTAGCTTATCATATGAGAATTAAGCTATTATGTTATAATTGCATAGTTATATGCCTTAATGAAAGAATTTGCATAATTTTAGAGAATTAGTGTTAATTAAGTACATTTTTGAACTATCGGTGAGTTATAGGCAATGTAATTCCTAAGTATTTGAAATGTCCATTATTTTGAAGAGTTACATTTCATGTACTGGACAATTATGTTTTAAACGCTTAAAGAATATTTTATTATTTCCTAAAGGACACGTGTTGTAACCTTAATACATGACTTAAGTGGATTTTCAGTGAATTAGATGTTAACTATCTGAAATGTGTCTAAGCATTGGATAGTTAGGTTTGCAAGTATCTGAAATACCTTTTTATCATAAAACTTACCAAGGACATGTGTCGCGATCTGAAAACTTAATTTAAGTTATCTTTCGGAAGGTTAGGTGCTAACTATCTGAAATGCATATAAGTATTGGATACTTATAGTTTGTAACTATCCAAAATATCTTTTTACTCATTAAGTTAGAATTATGCATGTGTTGAAATTAAATGTTTTATTATATCACGTGAGCTGCACATGTTTAACTCGTTAAGTTAGCATAACTATACGCATTGAGTTACTTGAATATGCACTAAGGTAACGTATTGTGTTAGTGTTATAAGCTTATAAGTTATTTCTTTATTGCACGTGTTTTATAGTTAAGTTAACGAAGTAAGTCAGTTGAGTTACACTAACTCCACAAACCAGTTATTTTCTAATATGCCACTCTAGCAATTGTAGAAACAAAAAATTCGAAGGAAAACCACGATTGCATGTATCACGCAGGAATTAACTCGTGGAATGAAGAAGAAATCACCATCATTGATATGAATGAAGGAAATCCAACCAATCATTTAGGTAGAAGCAGTTACTATTGAAAGAAATATAAAAGAAGAGGAGAAAGACGAAGAGTGTGTAAAGGTGGAGGACTATGCTAACTATAGGAAGCGTCGGAAGTTCCCTGAAGCTCCACAACACCACCATAATCACCAACCATCGAAGGTCTGTGAGGATACTTTCTGGATGTCAGATCGATTCTGAGCCAAACACAGTGACTAACAACCACTATGAGGAGTGATCTTGTCGTAGGAAGGGAAGCCATTTTCACCAAGCACCAACTCATATCTTAGGAGATCATAAAGCTTTTAACCTTGGTTTTAGGTTGATACCAATATACTAAAGAGGAGATCAACTTACAAATCTTGGTTCACGATTCTATAGGGAGAGGAGGCAAGATCGTAAGTGATTAAGTTTTCAGTGGTGTAATCACATTACATGTAGTGACAGAAGTTTTTACTATCAATAGAGAATTTTGACTTTTCACCTTTCGTTCAACTTGAGGAACATATCAAAACAAAAATACCAAAAAACTAATTATTAGTGTTTACATTTAGTATTTATGTGTTGTATTGTTTGTTTTGTATCATGATTAATGTTATCATTGCTGGTATTGTGAATGTTTTATGTTTAGTTGATTCAAAAAATAGAAAATAGTTTATAGATTACTAAAAATGATTCGTATAGAATACTAAAAAAATATTAATGGTTACTATTTGAAATATCTGAATGTTAATGTTGATTAATGATAAATCTCATATTAACTAACATTAAAAAGCTTAATTGATGTTATTTACATTCATGGAACAACCCAATGGATGGTCGAATTCCTTTGTGAATAGTGGCATTTAACTAAAAATTACTAGGTAGGCTTATGGAGTTAACGTAAGTCTACGAGGATAGTTCGTTGAGCTAACTGTAACTTTACAAACTATGTCCGTTGAGTTAACTGTAAATCAATAGAGAGGAGCTTAATTGAACACATATAAACTCTAGTAGAAAAAATCAAAATAGTACATAATTCTTACTCAATCTCTGTAGGATCGACCTATACTTGCACACAAATACAATATACATTGTGCACTTGTAGTTCAAAATACAAATTGGACTTAATATCTAATTTATGTGAAAAGTTGTTTGTTTACCTTAAAAGAATTTATTAATATATGTACAAACAAACAGTTCAACAAGTTTTTCTGAATAGACAAGTTTTGATTTAACTTTTCACAACCAAATAGTTGTGTATGGAAAAGCTTGTCACTTACCAGTAGAATTAGAGCATAGGGCCATCTAGGCCATTAAAAAGTTGAATCTAGATGTAGTAGTAGCTAGAGAGAAAAGAAAACTTCAGTTAAATGAATTGGAAGAGTTGAGAAGTGAAGCTTATGAAAATGCTAAGATAGCAAAAGAAAGAGCGAAGACTTTCCATGATAAAAAGATTTTGAGAAAAGAGTTTCAATGAGGCCAACAAGTTTTATTGTATAACTCTAGACTCCATCTTTTTCTAGGAAAATTAAAATCTTGATGGAGTGGTACGTTTGTAGTGAAGAAAGTATACCCTTTTGGAGCCATGGATGTTGAACAACTTAAAGATGGGAGAGTAATGAGAGTTAATGGCCAACGTCTTAAGTTATTTTTGAACAATGTTGAGCTGCGAGAGTTTGAGACTATAAGTTTATTTGAAGTTGTGTATATGAGTTAGTTTTCTTTATCTTCCTTCTTGAAAGTTTATTATTATTATTATTATTTATTTTGTTCTCTTACTTATGCATATGATACTATTAATAATTATTAGTTGTGCAATTTTTTTTCTTTTCTATGTGCAACTCAAGTACGCACCCCCCTTATACTTATTCTTTATAATGCACTCATGCTTTTCATGTTATAATCTTGTTACATTTGCATGCTTCTTTTTTTGTGTATGCGTTTTGCAAATGGCATGTCATTATTCTAAATGTGCATATAGAATTCATGATAGGCATGGGGGGGGAGTGTTTTTGACTTGCATAGTGTTGTTTATCTATTATTTTTATCATCAGCATGCTTACCACTTAGCTTGGTCATTTTCTTTACATTGAGGGCAATGTATAGACTAGGCATGGGGGGAGGCATTTGACAATAATTTGTGATAGTATGCTTATTTTGTTATCATTTTCACGTTATTAGTATGTATTTTGTTGTTTTTGTGTGGTGTTTAAAATTTTTCATTGTAGTTTTTTATTTTGATTGGAACTCAAGTTTGATGAGGTTGCTATAGCTCAAGAGTTGCTATTAGGATTAATGGGACTATCCCCCATTTTCTTTTGAGTGATGTCTCTAGAGTCATATGCGTGGACCTATTATGAGTTCTTTAGAGGAAGATGAGTTTCATGCTAATGTGTTTTTAGTTGAGTCTTCCTAGCTACTTGGATTAATGCCTTGCTTCTTTTGCACCCATTTTGAGCGATCCCAAGCCGAGTGCCACCATAATAATGGGTTATTCATCATGTAACCTTGAGGTGAGATAATATGGATCATCCCAAACTTTCATGAGAATCTAAAAGTTATGTTTAGGATAGTTTTCAAGGTTATCACACTTGGTATGCTAAGAATGGTGTTGGGTTAAGTAGTTGGAGAAATAAGGTGTATATCACTATAAAATTAGTTCGTATATGGTTGAAAAAAAAAAGAAAAATAAAGAAAAAATAAAATAAAAAATATGAAAAAAAGAAGAAGGATAGAAAGCAATAAAGTAGATAGGTTGGTTTGTAGTCCATTGTAGTGAGGATGGTGTGGGGAGTGAATAAAGTTTTCCTTTTATTATCAATTTTTCCTTTGTTGAGTGTTGGGGGTTTGGCATATCAAGTGTGGTATCTTGTCTACTTGGACTAGACATTTTCTGACAGTTCTCATAGGAAGGAAGGGATCACTACCTACCATTTTATGGTTATTGCATATTTGCATTATCCTATGTGTATATTCTTATATGTAGTGAGGGTGAGATTCTTCTTGATGTAAGGCAAATGATCCTTGTGGACAAGTGACTCCTTAAGCATGTTAGTGTAGATTTGTTGAAATTTAAAGGATTCATGAGTTATCTTTTCTTTTTGAGCCACCACTAGTGCCCAAAGACCTTGATAGCAGTAATTGAGCCTAGCAACCTTTCACTTGAGCTCTAGTCTCTCTCTTGTCTTATGTTTTGTATGTTGTTTTCTTTTTAGTGTTTTAATGTGTTATGTATTGATTTTTCACGGTTTTACTCTATTTTTATTTTGTTTTGATTTGGACTTTGTGGGTATGTCTTTTGCAAACCCTTTAGAGACAAAATTATGCCACTAGGGTGACCTAGGAGTTTAATAGCTTGTTACATAAGCTAAATGTAATCGTGATTCCTATGAAAGTGAGTTAGGTTTTTTGTTTTTAGCAGTTAGTTTTTGTTTTAAATAAGTAGGCCACCTTGTCATTGATGTTTATCTTTTGAACTTCTAGCTAGTTATGCTAGGGACTAGTATAATTTAGGCTTAGGGGTTTTGTAGATTCATAATTTATGCATATTTCATGTATTTAATGGATGCATTTTATGCTTTTAAAGATCTATATTTAGATGTGCTTAAGTGAAATTCAATTTATTAATGCATTTTGATGATTTATTTGAACATGTGCTTAAATGGAAAAATATTGCATAAATGAGACTCTATCTTAATTTTGTACTTCATGGAAACACAATTGTATCTTGGTTGGCCTTACATGTACTTTTAATATGGTTTTATTAATTAGGATAATTTCATTTTAATACTTAGGTTGATTAGGGTAAATAAAGTACATAGGTATTTCTGAAATTAAATGATATTGAACTTTTATCAGTTACTCATGTACCCTAGTTGATTTAACTTTATTCCTTGAATATTTTGATGTTTTTTAATTGAGTTTTGTAGGTGTAAAAAAAAGGAAATAAAAGGAGGAATAATGGTGGCCCTAGGATCAAATGAGTTGGAGATCAACTCCAACACTTAAGACTCCTATTTAAGCACACCTTCTCTCCTCTTTTTCCCTCTCTCTTCACCATTTCATATCTTGTGCCCTAGGAGTAGCCATCCACACCTTCAACCATGAGCAAGGCCAAGCTACTCTCCCCTCCAAAGTTCTCTAGGCAAGAAGAATGGCTAGAAGACCTCTCCCACCTTTGGTCTAGACTCAAGGATGGAAGGAGGACGACTAGGATGCCTTGGAGGAGCTTGTTGGTTGCTGGAAGGTGGACGTTCTCCCTCTTTTGGAATCTCCCTTGGTGAGTTTAGTCTCTTCAAACGTGCATCAAGGCTAGGGGAAGATTTTGGGAGAAGTTGTAGCTTCAACGGTGGACTTTGGTGGTGTTGGATGATCTCCCCCCTTCGATGGAGCAATGTGTGGTAACATCCATGTTTGCAGTTGTGAGAAGGATGGCTAGGCTACCTCTTCTAACACTATCCATGCTCCATTTGTTGCTGATCTTCAAGGTATAAAGGCAAGGAGTGATTTGGTTAGCTTAGTTTTAAGTTTTTACATGCATTTTGTAGATGCATTGGCATCTAGGTTAGATTTCTAGTCTTGCATTTGTAATGTTATGTTTTGATGTATTAATACTTTAGGATTTCGTGTATATCTTTATATTTCAGTAGTTGTAATGTTACTTTTGTTGTTAATGTTAAAGTTCTTCTTATATTTAGTTGAATCTTGTGAATATGTGAATGTTTGTATGCTAACAAAGCTAACTTGGTGTTGTCTATCGTCAGTTCAGAGTTTTGTATTTTTAATGATTTTTCCTAGGTCATAACTTGATACTCCAATAATGTTTTCATTCTATTTTGTAGAGCTTCGAGTGTACTTTACTCCTATATGTTGTTTAGAATTTTTACAATTGATTTGTATAGGTTTTCAAATTTATTTCATTGATGTCACATCTAGCGCATTCTAGCATTTTTCACTCAAATTTTTCTTTAGTGCCGAACTCAATTTCTTATTATCTATAGCATGAAATCAATTTTGTAAATTTTTGCTGCTAGATGAACAAGTTAAATTTTGAAGCGCATTGATTTCATAGACTTTCATTATGATTTGAAAATGTTATGGCATTTGTAACAATCATGCGCATTTTTAGAATGCTATTTGACAGTCTACACACCTACATGAAAAGTGTTGCTGACACTTGCTTATTTTGTATTTTTGGACCAAATCAATTGACTTGTAAAGTTAATCCACTGAATACTTAGTCTAGTATTTTTACTTTATTTTATCATACACAGATTGAGAAGAGAATATGTTTGAAAATGCCTAAATTCATAGATTCTACGCTGTAATAATTTAGTGTTTTATGGCTTAAAATGAGGAATTCGTGTTTTAATGAGTGAATTTTTGATAAGTTTTGCGTCACATGTAATTATTATTGTTTTTACACCTTAGAAGTATTTTATAGAAGCTAAATCCTTATGGATTCGATCTGTACTTGTCGGAGTAAATTACAATTACACTGTGCACTTGCAATTATATTTTAAAACGAGTTATGAGTTTATTTTTATATCAATCAAAATCGTTACATTAGGGATAATGTTCTTATCCATTAATATGTTTATATTTTGATGAGTGACAAAATAATTTTTACTTAAGTTATGTAAAATGATGAACTTCAGA
This sequence comes from Cymodocea nodosa, assembly GCA_036874045.1. Classification (NCBI taxonomy): domain Eukaryota; kingdom Viridiplantae; phylum Streptophyta; class Magnoliopsida; order Alismatales; family Cymodoceaceae; genus Cymodocea; species Cymodocea nodosa. Next base: position 16,778,939 of record CM072339.1, on the reverse strand, counting down.
ATAGTATTAAGTCTATAAGTGTACGGACTATCATAAAAGTTATATAGTTAACTTTATGTATAATCATAAATTTATCTGATTTATAACACTGGTTTAAAACTCTAGAATTTATCTAAGTATATAATTTTACAGAGACTTGTAACGTTATAAGGATAACTTGATGGACTTCTGTAAGGTTATCTCTTAAAGGGTTTGTAAAGTTATAAGTCTAGTATACGTAGATTATCAAAGATAAAGAATTATACTTTACACGTGTTAGCTTATAAGAGTCCGTAAAGTTAAGGAGATAAGTTTACGGATGTTTGTAATGTTTTGTTATGCATAAGCTTGTAAAGTTATGGACATAACTTTATGAAGGGTCATAATGTTAGCACTTTGATGAATTTATTTAACTGTTATATCTTTATATTTAATCAAAGTTTGTTGTAGGATCATGTATTTTGCAGATGACATGTGTCACACACACTCATACACATTCTACCATATTTCTAAAGACTCGGTCAAATATTTATAAATGACAATCAGAGATCGATTTAACAAAGTCAAGATTAAAGATTGTGGTTCAAAAAAATCTTAAACTGAATGGTTCCATTGAGTAAAGCTTAACTCAACAAAATAAGTCTGTTGAGTTACAGTTAAATCCATGAAGTAAGTTCATTGACTTACAGTTAAGCCACAAGATAGGTCCGTTGAGTTATAGTTAAGTCCACGGAGTAAGTCTGTTAAGTTTCACTAACTCTATGAACTAGTTATTTCTCTACGATCACGTAGTGAGTAGTTGTAGGAAATTTGAAAGAGAAAGAACATATATGTAGGATCGTGTGTAATCAGTTAGATTTTCTCAAGGAATATAAATTGAGTTAAATTGAAGTTTGGAAGAGAGTTCCCTTTCGACAATAACTCTAGAGAGAAAATTTTTAGAAGACTTGAAGATACTTGGAGAATGAGAGCTGAAAATCATCTAAAGGAACTCTGCGGCAACAAAGCTATTACCTAAAGATTTAAGTGTTGTCATATCTACAAGAGGAAAGTTTTTATTATGTTTATGCTTTCATGATTAATTCCTCTTTGCATTACATCATTAATTGAAAAGGAGAACCTTTCCACAAGGGGTGTTGTGAAAGAAACTCTGAAAGGTGTTCTTTCAAAAGAGTTTCATGTAACTTTACAGGAGTCTGTAAAGTTGTGCAGATAACTATACGAGAATGCATATAGTTAGCACGATAACTATATAAGGGTTCGTACAGTTAGAGGGAGAACTTGATAAAGGATCGGTGTCTTGTCAAGTTAATTTTGCTTTGAGTAAAGCTATAGTGCATCGGGTTTTGAGTAAACCAAAAACTCCTAAGGATAGTGAATTCTTGAGTAGGGACTCAAGGAGTGGATGTACCTTGGTTAAGGGGAACCACTATAAATTGTCAGTGTAATTTAATCTCTATTTAAATTTCTACATTTACTAGATTTAAAAAGGGACCAAAAATACTATGAAATCTATAGTATACTTAATTCACCCCCCCTCTTAAGTATAAACCTTTCCTAACACTTAGTAAAGTAAGGAAGTAAGTTGTTTGCCAAAAGCCCAAGGGTTGCAATGATGCTAAAAGATGCTTTGAAATGAGGGGTTAGAGGGCTTTATAGAAGCTCGTCAAAATAGATGACAAGCCATCTAATGGTCATCTCTTACATGTTTAGCAAGTTGGTAGGTAGTAGTACCACATGCAAAGAATGTCCAAGAGGGAGAGAACAATTGATCAAAAGTAGAAAAGTAGGGTCAAAAGTTGAAAAGGCCAATCAACAACTATTTGTCATGTAGACAAATGGCTAAATTGCAAATGTCTAGCAAGTCATAAGGGTTCACACACAAACAAAGAGGCTATGAAGGTGTACCAAAGTAGAAGATGACAAAAATCTGGTGAGATTTGAAGACTCTTATAGGAATGGTAGGTGATACGATGACTAGTGATGATTAGATGACATTGTAGATGCTCGCTAAACATGGAGAAGATGACAAGTGTAGTAGTTAGGGCTTGATGAGAATGGATGGCGGGGATTAATTCTAGGGCAATCCAATGATGGAGAAAGGGGTACTACGAGAATTGTTAGATTAAAGATTAAAATGATCTAAGGGTAGACATGAAACACAATCCAAGCCATTGGATGAAGATCAAAAGGCTGCAAGAAGAGTAACTTAAGGTATTGAATCAAGTCAACTAATTTGAATGAAGGGCTAAGATTATAATATGTTTTTAGAGGCCATTTAGGCATTAATTAAAAGATAGATAATTGAAATTAAATGAGAATAAAAGGGGGATTTTAGAGGGTTTACAGGGGTGAAAAAAGATTAACTAAGGTGATTTAAGGATTAATTATATATTAAGTATTTTAAAGATTAAATTAATCATTTTAGCTATTTGATTTGATATTAAATTAAATATTTATAGATTAATTAAGGGTTAGATTAAGTTTTTTTAGGATTTTAATTAAAGATTAATTGATTTAAGGATTAAGTGTTTTAAATATTTAATTTAAATGTTATAATGATTTAATTAAGTATTTTAAGGATTTGATTAAAGATTAAATTAAGTATTTTATAGATTAATTAAGGATTAGATTAAGTTTTTCTAAGGATTTAATTAAATATTAATTGATCGAAGGTTTTAAAGATTTAATTAGACAGTTATAATGATTTAATTAAATATTTTTAGGATTTGATCACGAATTGATTTAAGTGTTTTATAGAGGATTTTAAGGGTCTAATTGAAGAGTTAATTTGAGTGAACTAGCATTATATTAATTTTTTAAAGATTAAATTAAGTATTTTAAGGATTTAATTAAAGAGTAAGTAATTAACTTAAGTAATTTAAGTATTTTATAGATTATCATAAACAATTAAATTCAATACTTTAATTATTTTAATTAAGCAATTTAGAGGTTTTGAATATATGACTTGGATGATTTGATTAGGTATTTTTAATTATAGTGTTTTGAGTGATTTTGTGTGTTTGGTATGTTTAAATTAGTTAGGTATTTTAATTAAGTATTTAATGTGATTAGTTAATTAATTTTTTTGGGTGAGAGATGAATGGTAAAAGAGGGAGAGAACAAGACCAACATTATGATTGAGAAGGATCATCCAAGATGCAATAACATTAGCTAATCATTAAGGATAAAGTGGGGTGTCAACACCTAGACCAAGTTCACTATCAAGTTCACTATCTTCTATCTTTACCCTTTCTTCCTTTTTTCCTTCTACTACCTCAACTTCCTCTACCCTAACAAATTCAACAACTTCTCAATCTATTCTCTCTCAACTTGTAAGGTAGGTATCCACTCCTAGACAGAACTCTTTCTCCTCTTCTTCTTCTTCTTCTTCAATTCTATCCCCTTCTACTCTTGTAATTTTAGCAACTCCTTCTCTTCCTCCATACCTCTCAACTCCAAGTCAAGTTCCCACATTAGCTTCCCAAGTCATAAATACTCACTAAGTACCCTCTTAAAGAATTTTCAAGCCCCCTCACCTCTCTAGAAATTTTGCTTTTGATCCAAGCATTTCAAGTGAAGTTGTACCCTCTTCTTCTATGACTATTCACTCTTCCTCTCAAAGTTAAATTTCTAACCCTTCTCACTAAAAAGAGTTATGGCTAACATTTTCATTTGAGATCTAATTCATACTTATTTAGAGCATAGGGAAGTCTTTTTTAAAGTCTTCCAATCTACCTAAGTTTCATCCTAAATCACTCCTAAGGCCCTTGAAAATCTAGTAGGCACAATTTCAAGACCAAAGATGTTCTCTTTCTCCAAGCATGACCTATGTTTAGTTGGCACTAACCACAACTTACCCTTCTATATTGTTGTCCAATATAAGAATTTTAAAATTCCTTTGGCCATGGTTGATGATGATGTAGGAGTAAATATTTGTCTCCTTAGAATCACTCTAAGATTCAGATTTAAACTAGAAAACATCCATCCAATAGATGCATACAAGCCATGTCAAACTAGCACAACCTAAAAAACCACTAGTCTAGTCACTGTTTGTATCAAGCTAGGTTGACACAAAATGCTATAGGTGTAGCTCAAGCACGACCCATTGGCATGAGCGTATGTGGGTGGTGTTGGTCAATGACACGGTCAACTACGCCATGGGTTGTGCTCCCCATCCCAATGTGTGCACCTTTGGTGGATTGATGATGTCAAAACTTAGAAGCCTAAGGGTAAAAAAAATAAAACATAAAAAAATAAAGAGGGTAAAAAAAGGTAATGTGAAAACAAATAAATATATGAAATAAAAATACAAAAAAATGAATTTGGTTTAATCAAACCAAAATCTTGGTGTGACCAAACCAAAAGTTTGGTTGGACTATAGCTACATTTGGTTATACCACATCTATAAAATAAAAATAAAAAATAAAAAGAAAAGAAAACAAATATTCAGTTTTGTTCTCTAGAGGTTTAGTGAAAAGTATGATCAAATCATGTAGGTTGATTTTCACTTGTCTTCAATGGGTGAAACTCCTATTCTATACTTAACAAATTTGCTTCTTAACATATTCCTTGTAGTATTATCACTCATCCATCAAAGCATATATATCTTAGTAATACTAATTCTTTACATATAACGACAATTGCATGCAACAAAAAATTTTCTCATGCTTTAGAACCTATAATTTTGAGTCGTAAATATAGTTGAGTGAATAGCAATTTTATAGTATTTTATTTTTAATTTTAAGTGTATTCATCACATAATACTTCAAAAGCATTTTTCCACTTCATCCATCCTACTTTAATCCAATAGATAACATCCTCTATGATTTCACAATTGCTAACATCCTCTATGATTGCACCATTGCTACTTATTATAGATATTAAGTATTAAAAAGTCTTTCTTTTACGAATCTCATGGTCATCTAAGTATACATCTTTATCATAAAAAATAATAGCATTAAAAGAATGACATTCTAAAACAATAAATCATGAAAGGCATTCTATGCTAGACCATATCTATTCTAACGCAAACCTCAATTTAAGTACTATAATAGTTTCTTAAATGATATAATTATATGATATGCCTAGACTTTATTGAGATAGCTTTCCATTAGTTTATAAAATTTAGTAGCTTTCCATGATATTGTATAATTTATTTTAATGGTTTGCTTTATTGTTTTTTAATTTGATTGTATGCATTTTTCATTATTTCTTTTTTCTGTTTCCTTATTTGCTTTCCATATCAGAGATCTTTTAGGTCTTATCTAGTTGATGGTAGTCTTACATGAATGTAATTCAATTACATTAGGTAACTAATTGATAAGGTTTGGTCGAGAAATATAAACTAGTTTTGTAATTATACAAAAAATTAATTTTTGCGGTAAAAGCTCATGGTCAGTTGTTGAGTCATGTCCTAAGGAATTACATAGTTTATAAATATAATAACCTAATTATTGTAATACTATAAAGTTATGAAATTAAAATGGCATTAGACGAGAATTCACATCTATAACCACCATTTGGTAATTTTCCTTACTTTCTCTCACATTATAAATAATATCTATTCACAAAACAAAAGCTTAGTAGGGCTTTGGCTTTTCTTAGTGATCAATGCATGAGGCTCACGTTTGATTATTTTTCTAATGCATGCAATGATTTCCATAAACTACTGTTGTTGGGCACACCTCCACATTGCACGATATTGTTTTTTTTGTTGATAATGGTAATGGTTAGGGAATATTTATTATATATGGAAAGGTGGTTGAGTCATGGATGTTATCATCGTCAATACCGTATAATAATGGTCATTTCATTACAAGTAGTTCAGACATCCGACCGAAGCTTCGGAAGATTAAACTCCATCATTAAATGGCGACGATCGATATATGATAGTAAGAGATTGTGGGAGGATGGTTTGAAGTATGAATCGGACCATGGTGACCGTCCTCGTCAGACACAACATGCATGTATGAACCTGTGAATATCGCTTCCTTTTGCATATCGTATGCTACAAACATGGGATTCCTTTTTCGTGTGGATAATATATTGTATTGTGGAAATCATATCAGTTAGTACTGGATCAGAATTAATAACTATAAATTAAGCACTACTAGTATGGAGATTCTTGGCACCACGCCATTGATTGACAGCTTCGCGTACACACAATGTGGCCACTGCCTCTCTGCGTCTCATTTTTAACCTACGTAATTGCCACTATAGAACATGTGTTGTATCCACGTCTTACACACACGCATCCTCTCTCTAACTTTGCTTGTGAAGGTTAACTCCTTCTCTCTAACTTTGCTTGTGGAATTTAACAAGCTCGGATGAAAGAGGAGAATCAACATTAGGTAAACAACCAACCCTAAAAACATTTTAATCATTTATATACATAAATCTTAAGATACAATGGTGCTTGAATGCAGATGAAAATAAAAGAGGTTCTCATATTTAAATGGATGTGTGTATATAAAGAAGTTAATCAAAAGCATCAAATTTAGGATAATAATTTTGAATATAGGAATCTTGATTGATAATAGTATGAAATTAGTGGGTATAATGATAAAAAGGAAAATTAACGTATTATGCTTACAATAAACTAAATGGTTTGGGAAAAATTTAGGTTAATTAAAGATGTTTTAAATTGTGATATACAAAAAAATATGTGTAAGAATAGAGTTAGAATAATAATTATAAAAATTTAAAAGATGAAATTGACAAGGTAACAAAGATAGAAGATAGAATTATAATGATTAAGCATGTGATAGGAAATGAGACAATTAATATAATTAGTGCATATATTCCACAAGTAGGTTTAGGAGAACTAATAAGCAAAAGCTTTAGAAAGTTTTGGATAATTAAGTTTATGGTTTACTTACTACCAAAATGCCCTTTATTAGAAAAGATCTAAATGGTCATGAAGGAAAGTAAAATATAGGATATGAAAGAAACCCTGAAAGATTTGTTTTTGGCAATAGAAATGAAGGTAGGGGATGAATCAGATTGATGATAAACCAGCCCATTCAATTTGTCTTTGAGCTTCTTTGGAGCTGTTAAAAGAGTTCTTTATGATCAGAAACACTTGTAATGGCCTAGATCATTGCCACCTGCAATAACTCTTGAACTTCAACTAATGTTTTGAGGTGTTGTAGTAGGCTTTGTCAGACTTTGGAGATGGTGGAAAATCATCGTCTAGGTTTGGTGATAGTCTTCATAAGCTTAGATCAAGGATTTTAACTAATTTGTTTTTCGTGGTGTGGTCAAGGTCAAGGTCTTTCCTGGATGAGGAGAAGAAGAGATTAAATGTTATTTTGCTTCCTAGAGGTTGGAGAAATATTGTGGAAGATTGTAGAGTGGATCTTACGGCTATTGCAATTCTATGTAATGGATTGTACACGTAGGCTTGAATTGCAAATATTTGATTTTATCTAATGTTCTTGTGATCAGATGCTTCAAAAATATTATATAATGTCTTTAAATGGCATGTTATATGGTGAACTTTTATGAAAAAATTTAAATTGTTTCATGATAAATTGAGTGGGAAATAAATTCATGAAGTTTATTGGAAATTGCTCTTAAGCAAAATATATATGTGATCATTTAAACTACTGTAACTTACGTTTTCATTGCAATTTTCTTTTCCAAAATCTTTGGATAATTTTGTCTGAATTTTTAGATGAATGTAGAAGATGTTTCAATGGGTTGTGCATGATTTCATCAAGAATTTTAAAAAATAAAGTTCGTTAAAATTTGCAGGGCACACTATTTTCCTATTTCATATTTTTTGATTTCTAAGTACCTGCTTCCATGATTCGTGCAAGAAAAAGTATGAAGCAATTTCTGATGGTAGTTTTAGAAGCTGAGTCTTTTCTAGGGGATTTTATAGAAAATGATAAAATTTTAAGAATTCTATTGATTATTGAATTGTCATGACCAAACTACGATTTGTTTTTGAAAATCTACTTTCTTGAGTCAATTTCAGATCACAAATGAACTCGAAAATTCATAAAAAATTGTAGGATATCTGCTAACATAAAATGGATGATGTTGCCAAATTTTTACAAAAGTACATGGTCATTTGTTGTGATTTTTGAATTTTTGAGATATTGGTGTTTTTGTAATAGTTGTATTGAAAACTAGAAGTTTGGATAAGGCTTCAGGTTGACATGTCCATGTTAAAATCAAGAAAATTTTATTTTATTGATTCAAATTTATGTTATCATAGGTGTATGACTTTTAGTTAGATTTTGTACATGTTTTGGCATTTTATGAATGAGAGCATGCAAACAAAAGTTATGGCATTCAACCAGAACTTTCCATGCTGAAAATAATTGCTAAATTCATGAAATAATGTTCAAAAATAGTTCACCATGGCAAAGATGAACCCTGACATGTACAAGTAATTTTGTCTAACTGTTGCATAAGATATGTAGCACTATAAGTAATCGCCAATGAAAGTAGTATCCCTAAAATCCTAATATAATGATTAAATCCTACTAAATGATAGAACAATATTTCCATATAAGTTTTGAACATGAAAGAACCCTCATGTGGAATCCACATCGTGAGACATTGATTTATAAATCTGGATTTTGGTTTTGAGGGTCCAAGTGGAATTCCAAAATTGGACCCTTTGAATGTCCTTAATTGTAATTAATAGAAAACTAAGGACTAAAATGAAAGAATGAAATTATAGGTTTAAAAGTAAAATTACCATGAAAATTTCATTAAAACGAATGAACTAAAGTATTGAAATGGAAATGAGGTCTCCTTGGAATCAAATGAAGAATTTATGGCCAAATTTGTTTTATCGGGTAAATGAGAATTAAGGCCCATTAAATATTGGAAAGTGGAAGTAAAATTGATAATATAATATTTGAACTATTATGTGTCAGTAGAGGGGTTCCAGAGACTTATTGGGTTAGGCCTATTAAAGCCCAGTGACAACTTCATAATGAAATGGTAAGGAAATTTCGTAGTCATTGTGAATGTACAAGGAAATCATTGACCAAAAGTGCAAGGGTTGTAAGGGTTTTATCGGCCTTGCTTTAGTAAGGATTTTAGTTTCTGAAGTGGGAGACCTTGGGCCAGAGACACGACAATATTGAAGCCTTGCAACACAGCATGCCCTTGGTCTTAGGCCAGAGACAGGATTATCGACCTTTCCTTGGAGATTGTAATAGAGGGGATGGGCTGCTGAGTACATCACCAATGTCTAGGTTGATGATAACCCTCCATCATTTTGAGATAGAGAGTTACGTACCTCTTGACATAGATCTATTGTCTAATGAGTGGATCGGCTTGGCATGGAATCTCTCATTAGTGTATAAATTATGCTTAGAAACCCATAATTTTAAAAAATGATAACTTGAGAATTGATGGATTGGTACTTATCTTGTTAATGCCATTGTACAGCAACAAGGGATGACCCTAAGATAGGAACCACACATGAAAAGATTGGAAATTTATCAAATATTGTTTAATTTTGGATGAACAAATATAAATGGGTCCATTACTACAAATGCATGGGAAATAAGAATGTTCTTCCTAAGTAATTGATCAAAAATGTAAATGACAAAAAAAAATGATATTTGATGAACTAGAATAGTTAACTAACCCAGAGTAAGAGACTAGAGTAAGCTTAATAAAATGATATAGAAAATTTCCCTAATAATTGACTTATTACTAATGTGGTTAAATTTGTAATTTTGGGAATCTTAAATTTAATCATGTTATATTTTCATAAATTATTTTCCTATATATTTTTGTTTTGCCTAATCTAAGTTTTCCGTTAAGAAGACTCAAGGCATTTCTTACGTGGTGATATATTGCCACAAGTTTAGGGAGAAAATATTGTAATTTGTAAAGTATATTACATGTATAATTGAGTGGCAAATATAATGAAAATGTTTTGATTTGACTAAAATGACTGATGTGAACTCTAGAAATGTGATTATAAATAGGGTATTATTTTTAAGCTTACATCATGTATTTTGATATGAATTGTAAATGTTATGCTAAGTTAGGAGAAAGTGTCTTCATATGTGTTGAGTATTATGTTTTGATGATGTGTGCTAAATGAATATAATTATATTTAATCAATTATTATTGTTTATGAAAGTAAATTTAGAACATTAATTAATACAGAAAAAGTTGACTGATATAAATACTTGTCTGTAATGGATCTGAAGTTATGCTAAGTTAAATAACAAGTCGTTATATTATACTAACTTTTCATTTAACTAAACATTAAGTTAACATGTGTTTTTATTCTAAAGTACGATATATTTTAAAAGTTATATTTCTATATCATGTACAGTGCACGTTAAGACAACTTGTTGAGTTAGTACTTTGTTTGTAAAAATATCACGTGAGAACTCATTGAGTTATAGGCTTAAAAGTTAAAATAGGTCATGTACAGAAATTGCATTATGTAAACTATTTACTGCATTTAATGTCATATACTTGTTTTCAATAATTCTTGTTTAAAACAGTTTATTCTTATCCACAAAAAGTTATGCATGTTTAAAAATTTCTTTTTAAACGATATATACGTAGAAAAGATTAACCATATACAGGTGAACTAATATGATATTTTTGTTTATCATATTTTAAACTTACAGAGTAAATTATTTTATGATGATATACTTTTAAGAATTATGGCAAGTCAAACAGATATTACACATTGGCCATAAAAAAGATTAAAGTCAAGATCTTTCTCTGCTAAAGAACTTCAAAAATACCAGGAAACAGATATACCTGTAATTCAACAACAACAACAACAATAGGATAGGCAAAATCAATCGCAGTAGCAACAACAACAATCAACACAATTTTTAGAAGAACAGCAATATACAGTAGATGAACAACATACAGGTATATATACAAATATATATACAGATACACATACAGATTTACATACAGATATAAATACAGATTTCTTATAGTAGCTGTCATAAGCTTCACATTCAAATTTAGATCAAGCAGTAATTGATCAGATAAACAGAGTAAGTATAGAAATTACACAGAAAATTTCAGATACTCTATTAAATATTTTTCGAAGACAAATAGGCTTGTGAATATACACAAATTATGTATTACATGATTTATTCATTGTAATTTATTACCAAAAATTACTTATGTACAGAAATTACATTATGAAAACTGTTTACTACATTTAATGTCATACACTTGTTTTCGATAATTCTTATTTAAAATAGTTTTATTTAAACATTTTATTCTTATCCACAAAAAGTTATGCATGTTTAAAAATTTCTTTTTGAATGATATATACTTAGCTGTGGAAATCAAAAAGATAATGGAAATCATGGATAATTTGAATTTGAAATTAGTACGTGGATTATGGATTATGAATTAAGTGGATGAACATGTTGAACGTGAAGTCATAGTTCGACTACTATAAATAGAGAGTACGAGCTACATTACGATCATCCCAATCTCCAATCACAAATTGAAATATCAAGCCTGAATATTCAATCCCAAACTCAAATATCAAGTCTGAATATTCAACTGCATATCAAATCCAAAAAAATTCTCCAACATTAGAAGAAGTTTGGAATTCCAAACAATTTCAAAAAAAGAGCTGCAAACGCAAGAAGTTTGGAAATTCGATAATTGGAGAAGAAGAAAAGATACAGAAGCTGAGCAAAAAGAAGGAAAAAGAGCTACGTGCATAAAGATCAAGTTTTATACAATTCAAAATTAACTTAGAATAAGAACTTCATTTTCTAGTTGAATTGTATATCGAACTTTACTGTATCAAAATCAATAATAAAGGAATTGAGCTAAAAAGAAATTGAAAATTCTTTCTTTAAAATTTATAAAGAATAGAATTTTATTTACAAGTATTTTGTGCTCTTGTTTTATATACTAGTAATTTAATTAGTAAATACACAATTCACCATCTCTCTTGTAATACAACGATATTACAATCTTATTACGTAAATATACATATAAATAAATAAATAAATAAAATTAAAAAAAGAAAAATATATATATAATATATATATTCATGAACTTTTGTAATGCATGGAATTCCTATAGATCATTAGTTCACTACAAAATGACATCACCACCAAGTCAAAGTCAATTTTACAATTTTGCACCACCAACTAAAAGCTTAATGGACAAATGCTATCATATTTACAATATCTGGTTCTATATCAAGAAAATCTAATGAGATGAGCAAGAAGGGGAACCGTGCAAGATTGCATGCAATGTCACAACAAATTATTGCCTCCTCATTTATATAAAAAATATGAGAAAGCTATACAACAAATGATTTATCATGATAATGTGACGAATATATAACAACATTAGTTTGAGGTTTAAGAGCGACAAGTTAAGGTTAAAGAGCGATAGGTTGAAATACAAGATAAAATGATGGAATTAAAATTAAAAGATGGAAGTTGTACATCTGATGCTATGCAAGTATTGTTGCAAATCTCATGTCTTACCAACAAAGAAAAATTCAAGGCTATGACTTTATTACAAAATGTTGATTTGGTAAAGTAATTTATAAACCTCTTAGAAGATATGAGATTAAAATGGTTATAGTATAATTTATCATAGATGTACTTTTACATTATTCTATATTATGAAGACCTTGTTAATATTGTGAATAATGTATTATATTAAATTTTTGAGATAATGATGATGACATTATTTTGTGTTGAGATTCACTTGGTTGATACTTATTTTCAATGAATACGTTATAGAAATGTTATACTTATTGTTATGTTATTTCTAAAGTGAAAACTTACTTTTTCAAAGAGATCATAAGTAGTTAAAGAATGTGTACTTATGTTATTCTTTCTTGTAGGAAATAATAGAATTGATGGGTATGAATTAGTTAAAGAATTTGCTCAACGAAGACTACTTCTTTCGTTATGGAACATCCTTACATGAGTTGCATGTATCCTCATTCTATATATCTTTCTACTACACATCACATTTCTATCCTTACAGATATTTTATTACTATATAAAACATATAATTATCGAAAGATATATAAAATGAGTCAACATATTTTCTTTAAATTTTTCAATTTATTACAAAGAGAAAGTCAAATAGCAAATACTAGCAACACCAATATTGAAAAAAAGTTTATAATGTTTCTCATTACTATTAGTCAAAACTAATGATATAGAGTAACAAAAGAACAATTCAATCATTCTACATGGATTATTATTACCTATGTCAAATGCAATTTTAAAGTTGAATAATGTACTTATTACAATGTCTCCATCATCAACTCTAAGTAAAATTGTGAATGATTCAACTATGTACTCCTATTTTAAGATAAATATTTTCATTGATATGAAATTAAATTTCAAAGTTAATACAAAATGTTAACAAGATTGTGTTGATGTTGTTGATGAGACATTAAGATTACTATTTATGGACAACAAACAATAAGATTCATAATTTTCATTACTTTGAATTCAATGAAGAATCATGAATTTACCTAAATCTGAACTTTTAAAATCAAGGGATTCCATACACGCCATGTGAAGCCCTTTGCTCGAGTTGGAAGAAAATGTACATTACATAGGAAGTAAATGCTTACCATGAGGATGGTCATCACAATGTGCTTTCAAAAAATGAAAAAAATGATTATCGGAATATGCCACATAATATTAGCGAAATCTCTCTCATCCATGCTTCTATGCAAGCGAACGTTTAGGTGGCGCTTACTTTATTCAAGCCACGCATCAATGTCCCAAACAACGAAAAATGGAATTCATAAAGATTGGTCAAAATGCATTATATAATCATTTTTCCATTTAACGATCATTTCAACAAAATGGTGTGTTCAAGTTGCCAATCAAAAGTAGCCATATCTTATTTTGAAGGAAAGAGAGCCGTGTCGGTGTCTGGCAACGCAACTCCTGCTATCTTCAAACCATACACTCAAATTGAAAACTTACCTTTTCTATTTCATGTCAGAAAACTCACACAAACCCTGAGGGCGATGGTGACGCGCTGTGGTTGCATTCGGTTTGTGCAATTTGTCCATTCAACATGCACTTACCATGCACAATAAACATTCTATTAGTCGATCATGTATCTACCGTGAAGAATTAGTGCACCTTGGTATGCTACACAAGCAAAAAAAATAAAAAGAACCAAGAGCAATAACGAACAAAAACTTTTAACATCAAGTAATTCAAAAGCTTAAACGCAAAACACATTAGAAATGTCACCTATTTGCTGCATCAATGCAGAAAGATGGACGGAGTTACTTCTAGGGATCTCTTACTATAGAACCAAGGAGTTACTTCTAGGGATCTCTTGCTATAGAACCAAACATCATTCCCCAGTTAGCTGAAGCTTCGTCCACTGTACGGAACTTCCATATATGAGGCTTGGCACTTTCAAGAGCTTCTATGATATCCTGTCTAGGTAAAATCCAGTGTTAAAATTGTGAAAACGGAAATGTCAATGAATCATATTTAAAGAGTGTGGAGCTGACTAAGATGGTAGAGTAAAAAACCCACACAATTACTATCTGGCTATCAAACAATACAAGATAGCATTAGGATATTCATGGGAAAAAATACATTCTAATTTCTAAATGCAGCAAATCTGGTCAGCCCTGGGAATATTTTCATATATTTGAGGTTTAACCGTGCACAAAATTTAATAGAAAAAGAATTATGGAATCTACAAGAATTGGTAAGAATTAGAAAGAATAAATAATTTCCCATTGAAAATTTTTCCAGTGTATGCCTATTTGTGTCTGTACAAGAAATTGAAGGAAATTTAAGTTTGGTTTTTGTAACACATTCCTTTGTACTTATGTATTTCATAGGAATTATAGGAAATTCAAAGTTTGCACATAATAAAATAGATGAAGACTTGCATATTTTTAAATTTTAATTTATGCAATTGTTTATCAACAAGATAACTACAATATTACAGTTATATAATAAATTATAATAGAGTTATTTGATAACATATGCCATAGGATCACCATATACAACAAAAAATGTAATAAACTATTTATTTGATTATGAAGCACTTAGTAATTATTTTATTATTTAGTGTAAAACCAATTGAAATAGGTTAGTTGACTAGAAGGAGCAAGCAATAGTTGCAACTTCCACTAGAATTTGAATCCTTGCGAACTCAAAAATTATCATTATAAAAAAAAACTATTTTATTAATTAGTGAAGATGTTGAGTGACTTTGGGGCACCTACAATAACTCATGATGGCTAGAAGCACGAGAATCACTCCTAGTACATATCAATGAATTTGGTACCAACGATTGGGATTGTAATAGTGGTAAACATGATCCACATGGGTAGCTCATGTAACACAGTGGATTTGATACTGGTAGCATAAACCAAGGGTACAAGAGGTAAAGGTAAGCCAATGGTAGATAGTTGAAGTGCAATGAATATGGTCATTGGTAGGTTTGTAAAAAGTACAAAAGATTCAACTACAAGGAGGGCAGATGCAATGGCGTCATCAACTCATGTCAAGGTGTCACATCCCATAACAAGGCCATGTTTCCCAATTACCATTTATAGATGTGGAGGCTGGTGCCAAAAGTATCATTCAATGTTTTAATCCTCATGTAACAAGGAGATAATGCAATGAAGGAGAAAGAAGCCCCCTATAGTGTCAATTCCAATCCCAACCTTAGTATCACTTTCATTAAAAGAAGATTGAGAGACCAGTTGTACATAAAGAACTGGATCATCATGCATTTATGATCCACCTCCAAATCAAGTGGACAAGATCAGAATCAGAATGAATGAGATATAGCTTCTATAATTAACTATCCACGGCCAAGTCCATAACCATTACCTAGAACACAAGAACAATAGACTTCCTATGCTTCGTGTCGTCCTTTCTATCAACCTCCTTCTGAACCCTACCCCACATATCTATCTCAACCTGCGTATCCAACTTATCAGTACCAAAGGGATTTTAAACAAGCCAGGCATTCCACATATTATTAAAGAATACTAAGGATTGTATTATTTTTCTGAATGTTAAAAACATTTTTCTCTAATAGTAATCATTTTTATTGTATTTAAGGACTTTAAATAGTCAATATAATGGATTTTTAATTTCATAAGTGCTTAATAAAATATTCTGATTGTTCCTAGATGTGTACTTTTTTATTACTTTAGCTTGCCTTAAAACTTCATTGAAATTCGTATTTTTATACCTTTTCAGAGGACTTAGATGACTTTACCAAAATTTCCACCGAAATCTGATACATTTCTTTTTTCCATCGAACTGAAATCCAACATGAAATCCAAGTTGGATACCATGGTTGAAATAATTTTTCATGTTGATATCCATATTGATTTTTCTGTTTGTTGACAAATTAAGAAAACATGTGCTAACAAAATTTTGCCATCATGTATCAATGTTTGATTCCATGCTTTCAAAATGCCTATACTACATCTCAAAATTTAATGTCTCGGTCCAACCTTTTTTGTCAAGCATGAATTGAACTTCCATATGTAAATCACCTTGAGAAGAATCAAGTTACCATTATAGACTTCTGATGACTATATATATGCCAACAATAAATGCTAATTTTCTATGTAGTTAGTAACAAATGCGGTTGATTTGGCGATCTTCCTTATCAAGTTCATCCTTTGAAAGTCTTTAAGAATCAAATTAATGGAATGTGCTACAAACTATCTTAAAAATGTGGTACCTCTTCATTTGCTATACTCAGACGCATTGACAAAACTTTGAGAAAATAACCCATCCATCAAAATAAACCAAGAAATGATTTATTTTCTCATGATATTGGTCCATCCATTAGACTCAGCCACCATCCCAGACAGCAACCATTGTTTCTTAGGCTGTTGATGTAACTATCGATCTCCTATTTATTGATTTTAAGTACTTGTTTATCATCTCTAATGGATCGGGGCTTACACACTTATCCATTTGACTACTATGATGTCGGCCATATGTTGCTAATACAATCCTTTCATTGCATTTGTTAGGATGGTGTTGTAAAATATGACCTTTGAAATAGTAGTTCTAACCTTTTCCTTAGCATTCATTCACATCTCCTTTATTGTCTTTTGTTCGCACTTGTCTCATTTGCCAACAACCTTATCCAAACAACTGTATCTCTAGCAGTATGTAATGAACATGCTTACAATTCAGTTGTATGAAGAAACCTAAACCTTAATGTGCGTTTCCAACACCACTACCATCCATCTCCATGGCCTTCAAAGGTTCATGTTACAAGCCACCAACCTCCTTAGATGTTGACAACTCAGAAAGAAACAAAGAGAGATCAAGAGAAACAGGAAAGGGAGACAACATCTAATCACATAGTCATTAAAAGAGATAGATCCAGTGCTTTTGTTGTCTCCTCTTTAGCCACTATGTGAGGAACTGTGATCAGACATTGAAGTGTCGATCATGTCTTATCTAGTACACCAAGTAATTGGTCAGTGGCGAGGGACACAGCCAAGCAATGTCAAGCTCGAGTTGGGTCCTAATACGGGGTTATCAAGAAGTTTTAAGGCTGAAGAGTCCCCAATGGTGAAGATCTATCCACTGTCTAGCTTTTCTGGCTAGATTTCTTCAAAAGATATCTTATCTATACAACTATTGATGCAAATGAGTAAGCCATCTCTGGATGGTTGAACCAATAGTAGAGAGCTAGACATGATTGCTGATTGAATTCCCTACCATAACATGGAAGGACATCTTACCGTGAGAGAAGATGAAGTTAGTACATCGATGGACACCTAGACTCTTTGGATGAGAAGCTTGGCCACCTACAAGACTCCAGTAGGAAAGTTACACTGGTTCCAGTTGGTTGGGATTCCCTTCAACCTATAGGACAGTGAGACTCTCAACAAGGTGGTGGCTCCATTTGGGTTCCTACATGAGATCACTACAGCACAAGATCGAGGATGGCATTAGAGGTAGCCAAAGTTTTCATCAATCTCTACAATAACAATGACCCACCAAAGGTGTTACTTTTTATTGATAGCGTTGCATTATTGATAGCCATCTTTACGAAGGAGATGAACATTAAGCTTCCTCAGAGTTTGTAGGTTGACATCAACAAGGGAAATGGCCACATAATGCTGACAAGGATTATTGCTTGCCAAAAACCTACAAGTATTCATGGTTGACCTCCACCATTTATAGGTTGGGCCATAGAAACCCTATCTAGATCAATGCTTCGAGCCCATTAAAAGAAAGCATAAACAAAGATAAAGAGTTGTGGATCTAGTTAAAGGAGACAATGGTTGGCCCATAACAATCACCCAATCCTCTTAATCTATGGAAGCTTGGGGGGGTGGCAAACCCAATTTTATGAAGAGAACTCATAACTGAAGAATGAGGTGGGCTGCACTTTAGGCCCACAAGGAGGGAGAAATACAGGTTAGCTACCAACCCTCAGGTTGACCCACAACTTGAATCCATTAAAGTACCACTGCCTATCTTTCAAGCTGATAGCCTAATCCTCCAGCATCACTGTAATGGATCAAGACCTAAGTGAAGATGAGGAGCTCCTTAGTGAATCTAACCCACGTGCCTTCTAGCTCACGTCATTTAAGGGTTTGAATTGCTCTAACTACCAATGTTCACCATTGGATCACATCCCAGACTTTCTATAAAACTATCATTCTTTACCATTGACCATGTTATTGGGTAGTTAATGTCCTCATCACTGTTGTCAATTGGAATAGGCCTAGGGAATCTCTAGCTTTGTGCCCTCCACACCCAAATAGGGATTTTGGAGCCCTTCTCTTATAAGATGCTTCTAAATCTCTTGTCTCTCTTGTTCCTTTCACTCTTCTTTGTTTTGGTGTCCCTCATTAATTATCCCATTTAATCTCTTACACTGGTAGAACATAAAGGATACTTGGTGGAATTACTATAACCACTAATTAAATGTTTTAATTTTGACACATCAACTTCTCTAATTTTGAAACATCACCTTCTATAATATCTGCATTAGATCTTCCTCATACAGCTGTCAATGGTAAACCCATAGCATCATCTAGGTTCCTCATTTCTACCAAACTCTGCTTATGGATACTGTACTACAATTAGATGCATTGGACATCTTGAATATTGCAAGCATAATTTTCTGGATTGATCTGAATCAACAAGTTTTCATCAATATAGAATAGTTATTTGGCCAACTGATCTAATAATCAGGTGTATTATCAAAAATCCCTTGAATCAACTGATTTTAGACTACGGATTGTATTCAAATTGGTTGATTTTTTTCACCTAACAATAGGCACATCTGATGGGTTGTAGGTGATTCCCTCCCCTCCTTTCTTCATCTTCAATCCTCTTGCTTTCCACTCCAATAAGATCTCTTTATCTATCAAATAGAAAGCCTTTGATCCACATCTAGGGATTTTTTCCATGGAAAAAAGCAACAAATCAACACTATGATTTCTTTATATAGTTCTATCTTAAGGTGGATTTTTTCTCCATCTCATTTCTTTCATTTTAAAGCAATTCTAAGATATTAGTGTTATCTTTTGACTTTTTACAATTTTCAATTTTCTTAAGAATATTCAGTGATTTCTGAGTATTAGTGAATAAATTAGAGAATATTAGTAATTTTCAGAAAATATTAGCGATTTTCAGTGAATATTAGTGATTTTCAATGAATATTAATGATTTTTAATAAATAATAGCGATATTCAAAGAATATTAGAAATTTTTAGTACATATATTATGTGAACTGCATTGATTCCATTTGATCAGTTATGAAAAGGAAGAAGTCCTAACTTATGTTATTGATTTTATTTATAGTAGTAAAGATGTCAAACAAATCAAATCTAAGTGACCATAAACAGAATCTTGGCAGAAATGAAAATCATGGTTGGCTTTATGAATTTCCCATTAATAACAGCAGAAGAAAGACCCGATACAGATATTATGAGAAGAAAGTAGGAGATGGTATATTTAGATAGGAAAAGCATATTGTTAATGGCTAAAGCAATATTATGAAGTGTCTTTCATTGTCTGCCATTGTCAAAGTTTAGATAAGGCAATTACTAAGGAATGCAAAAGTGAATAAGAATGAGAGTAGAAGAGATGAAAAGACAATGGCTATGAGAACATTAACTACCCACCAGACATGATAAATTAAGAAAAGCAACAAGTTTACATAGAAGCAATAATACAATCTAAAGAGGAACAACGAGAAAGGGAGTACTTCAAAGCCTTCATATAGACACCCCACTTCTAAAGGTCAATTCACAACTAACTCTAGTCAATAGTTGTGTGGTACCCAACGCCCTTTCCAAAATCCTACCACATTATTTCAAGCTAATCCCTTTTCAAATCATGGCAAATGCTAGCCAACCAATCCTTCCCCACAAAAAAGTATGAATAGTGATAATGGTAAAATAATAAAATAAAAATCAAACAAAAATGAAATAATAAAAATATATAAATAAAATGGAGAAGGAAAGGAGAGAAACCCTCAAAACCACTCTTTTACCCATAAATTTACAACCCTTCACAACCCTAAAAGCCCACACAAAAGTTCATTATAAATGTAGGCACCCTACTCTCGATATGACTACTTAATGCTCAAATCATCCTAATGTTTTTTCCCCTTTTGTCTCAACTTTTACCCAATATAATCCCATTTTTTTCCATTTCACCTAAAACTTCTAATCAAAAATGATAAAAATCTCTTCTATGTTACATAAAACTTTACTTAAAAACCCATTATAAAATTCTAAAAACCTTTTTCTCCATATTTTTCTAGGCAACCTACAATTTTATTAAATCCCAAATCACTTTTATTTCTTTTCTTAAAAAACCTTAACCACATAATCTACCTTTAATTCATCATCAAACCCATCTAAAATCCCCACCACCCAAACCTAACAACCCTTCTCCTTCTTCCCTATATAAGCGCCCCCTCACAAATCTCATACTAACCAATCTCATATTAAACCCCCAAACCCTCACTCACACCAAACTCTGATCCCCTTTTCATTGTAAACTCCAAGCACCTTCACAAATGCTCCTTCTACCCATCACTAATACCAAAACACAAGCAGACTCTTCACACTAAACAATCTCAGATTAAACCCCCCAAACCCTCACTCACACCAAACTCTGATCCCCTGTTCATCATAAACTCAAAACACTTTCACACCAACCCCAACCTCTACAAAACTCCAGACTAGTCCCACATTGAACTACATGCACTTTGCTCTACTTCACACCCTAGAATCTACTGACCTTGAGCTCCAATGCATAACTGAAACCCCAACCCATCAGACAATTAGAGCTCCCACACACAGCAATTCAAGCTCACTTTCAAAAGAGTCTAGGAGGATAATTGTCAAAGCATCTTTCTTGGAAGACTTCACTATCAAGCTCCCTCCTTATCCTGTGAGTAGCCACCAAGAGTTATTGTGGTAGGATGATTGAGCTTCATACTCCATTGTGTCAAGACATTCTTCATTCCAGTAAGCATTTTTTAACCCTTCTTGCAGAGCATTGCAATTTCCACCAGATCTGCCACCAATTGTTCAATTTCGAATTAGCAATGCTGATTTTCTTCTATAGTGATTGCTTCTTTCTTTTTATTTTGATAGATGCCCATCTAGACCATATTCAACTGCTACTCTTTCCTTTAGGTTTGACTTTCTATTTGCCTCCTTTTTTCCTATTATTTCCATTCTGTTTTTTTTTTTTTTTTTTTTTCTCCTTTTTGCTGTGTTTGTTGTTACCTACCTGGCAGTTCAGAAACTAATCATGGACACATGTTTATCTCTTGATTTATGTACATAATTGCTGATCAAATTACCTTGCTCAATTGATTCTGCATTCTTGATAAACATTTTTTTTCCGTAATGGATATCTCCTCTGGAAGATGCTCCTCTATTTATATGTTTACCTCTCAACTCTTTCTAATTTGCAATTTCATGGCCCAGCAGTTCTCCGATTTGGATGCATGTTTACTTCTTGATTTTGGTTCTTGATTGCTAGTCTAAACTATCAACCCAAACTTTCTATTCTTATCAAAGCTAGTGTCATCAACTCTATTTCTACTCAACTCTTTGATTTTCATTGGACTCATCATGATTTAACATTATCATGGTTGCTATTTTCTCTTTTGATTCCATTCATGAATGCATGCTTACCTCTTGATTTCAGTTCTTGATTATTGGTATAAGTTTATTTTGGTTTTTAGTTTGAAGAATATTGTGTGTAGGATGCTCTTGTTGATGTGTTTTTTTTTCCTTTCTCATTTGACATGTCCGTTCTTTGATAAATTTTTGAATCATTGGAATGTTACATATTCAAATTCACAGCAACATCAGCACATGCTTGCATACTTCATGTATAACATTTACTCATGTATTGATTCATCTAAAATTTGATTAACTATAAAAAGAATCTAACAGCTTTAAACAAAAATAAATATGATTAATTAACAAGGAATCTTTAAAGCACATTGGTACATCATACCTTTCACTAGGATGGGGTATGATTTTTCCATATAGACTTTCCCTTTTTTTATCTTCCATCTGTAATTTTTGTTGACTCCTCTTCTCTTGTCTTCCACTTATATTAAGGTCTTAATAGATCTATCATTCCATTCTTCCAAGAGGATCATAGGAAGCTCATCTCGTCTCTTCTTCCCTAATGGTACATATATGGAGGACAATTAGCCTCTTTTACATGTAGAATAGGGCATCATACACACTGTTTTGACTTCTTATCTTCCTCTTCCAGTCATGTGGACCAATTTTCTCATCTCTTCTTCTTTAGACCATTGGGTCCCAATTTACACTTCAAGGTCTCATGGACCAATTCCTCCACCCTTTGTTTTCTCACTATGGCTAAACACAACACAACTAGGGCTATAATAAAAAATAATATAACTTAAAGAAAGAAGCAATACAAAATAATATATTTTGGGCTCCTTAGGGAATTTTATGGTAGAACCACCATTTTTCTCCTCCCCAAGCTAATCATTAAATCAATTCATTAAATGATGAACTTTAATAAATTTTACTTGTTCTGTTATATGCATCACTTACAAATTTTACGTCTCATACATTCATGGCTAGGATAATTCGTGTTCTTGTTGCATGCTCTCTATGTTTTTTCCAAGACAATCATGGCATGCATTTACACTTGATTTAACCACTTAACTTTTACCACACCATTGTTAGAATACAACAACACTTAGAATTTATCTCTCACATTCACACGTGAATGGAAATGAGTCCACAACTATTCTATCACATGTGAATGGAAATGAGTCCACAACTATTCTACCTCTTCTAGCCATCATAAATTCATTTCCTCTCATCTATTCATTTCACCCTCATCTACTCCATTCCAAATGGTCCCCTTGGGCTTATTTTTCTCATCTCTTCTATTTTGCACTTAGGGTTTAGTCACTTTACATTCATTAAGTGTACACACACTTAAAAGCTTAAGACTCACACATCTAAGAGGGATAATTAAAGAGGCTGAGCAATTCAAGTGTATCAGATATCTAACACTTTCCTCACATATGATTGGAACACTTACCTAGACTATCGATTTACTAGACCACAACTTTATACACTTAGGGGTCACTTGTATTAGTTACACTAGTATATAAGTTTTTCCTAATTTACTTTTAGAATTAGATTAGATGAAGACTTTATTTTTCTCCTATTTTCACCAAATCATAGCAAAAAAGCTAGGAAGGAGCACCTACATTGTCACATTTTTGGAGTTACAACAAATCCTAACCCAATCCCACTTTAAAAAATCCTTCATTAATTGCCTTAAATTCTGGCAATCCATCTCAAATCCAACATCCCTGGAAACCTTCATTAACTACCTTAAATTTTAGCCATCTCAAATCCAACGTCCCAAAATTCCTTCATTAAAAGTTTCAAATCTTGGTCATCCAATCATGATCCAATGTCTAGCTAAAATCCCCTTAAAATTCATCATCCTAACCACCCATTCTAGATCTGATAGTTCACAGCTTCTCATATCTATGTCATCCACCTAGATCTCATCAAATGACCCCTATATGGCACTATCTCCTTGCCATTGGATTATAACAAAATAAATCCTGGTTGTCCATCCACTCTCCTCTCTCCTTTTTAAACCCCTACCAATCCACAAGCCCAAACACATACCATAGACAAACACTTGGAGTTTGCTGCATCTATAACATTCTATGCATTCCCCATTTGCTCCACTTGCATGCACCTCTATTGCCTCTATTTGAACCCAAGCTCTCTAGCCTTCTGATAGCTCCTCCAATCCTCTATAACCTACCATTGCAAGACCTCCACACCATCTAATATTTGGCTTCACCATGAAACCTTTCAAGGTAACTTTCAAGGTGTGATTGCTTGACTCCCCCTTCAGTCTTTGTTTGAGTTGTGATGTAGAAATGGGGTTTTAATGATCCACAAGGAAGCAGGGATCTCTTATTCTTGATGATTTTACTTTCTAACAAATGAGGTTTTTTTCTTCCATGTTTGTTTTCATTGATCTATCTATTGTAGTTTATTTTCTTATAATTTCCTTTCATTTAACTTTGCACCATTTTCTTTTCTCTACTCAATCCTTTGCATGTCTTCCTCCCCTTCTAGAGTAATGATTTTGAAACAAGGCTTTCAACAATCCCTAATGTGTTTCGACCTCCTTTTTTAGGTTTCTTTATTTCTTATTGGGTTTTTGGTTTTCTACATGTGTTTAATGTTGATCTATTTGATATTCTTTAGCTTCTTACCAATGCCTTTCATTTAGCTTTGCTTCTCTATTTACTCTCAAAGTCTTCTGCTCCCTTTCCTCCTCTACTAGAGTGATGATACAAAAATGAGAATTTTTAAAGTTGTATATATGTATATGGGTGTAAATGGGTATTTGGATTCTATGGACAAATGGATCTGTGTACATCTTATATTTATACTCTTCTTATGCTAACGTAAAACCACAATCACCATTTTTACCCTAGTTAACTTGGTATCAAACATCAACCTTCTCTAAGCTACTAGTTCTGTTGTCCCTCCCACCCACCCTATCTTCCTCTCTTTTGTTGCTACATAAGAGGCCCTTTTGTCTTCACATGGATGCATTAAAGATTGTTGTCTACAAAAAATCTTCCCATCTCTCTATTCCTACATTTCTAGTAGCACCATGAAAGCACCCAAGGACTCATGGATGACAAAGCTCACTGCCACAGGTGTGAAACTCAATGTCTTCAATTAACTACACTAGGCAAGCACATTTGACAAGTTTTTAGCAACTCACATGCGTAAACAACATATCACCATCAACTTGCCAAATGTGAAGGAATTCAACTACTTTGACTAGTATGTCATTAACTGTGCTATGATATTGTGGATTCTCAATGTGGAAGACCACATAGCTCATAATATCTCATCTCCACCCAAGTAAATGAGTGGACACTCTTCACGTGACAAAATATTTCAAGAGTATGTAAGGTGTACAAACTCTATTTCACACACTAACAATGCAACAATATGATTCAAACATACCACAATCATCTATGGTCTCTCCTAAATGAATTAGAAGTGTACCAACCCCTCATTACTAATGTCACAATCATGAAGAGCTACTACAAGGAACTCAGTTGTTATCTTCCTAGTAAGGTTGCAAGTATAACCCTCCTCTCAAATTCGTAGACAAATCTTGGGGTTGATATTATTCCCTTATTGCAAACCACCTTCAACTATGTGCAATGCATCTCCATTACTTCTCTAGTTTTTGTCGAAACTTCTACCCCAATTGCCACTACCAAAGGTCATAGCTCCTCTTCTTAATGCAATCAAGGTCATTTCAATAGCAAACAAAGGACACCATGCATCCATTGTGGCCAAAAAAATCATTATTCCAATCATTATTGGGAAAAATTTAGGCATCTACCATTGACTCCTCCATCTTCCAATACCATTTCTATCGATAAAGATTTTGACACCACTAGCACAATGTCTTCTCATATGGCTCAAATCTCACAAGCTAATTATTTAAATTATTGTTGCTATAGGTTCAACAAAATAGTGAAGCTACAACTACACATTCTCTCATTTGGTATATCTACTCTTCACATCTACTCTAATAATTCTTAGATAATAGATTCTAATACATCTAATCGTATTTTTGGCAACCCATCACTTTTTAACCACTTGAGAGAACTTTCCAATATTACTTTTATTACCATTACTGATAGATGTAGTTTCTTTGTCTCTAGTGAAGGCACTTAGATAATAGATTCTAATACATCTAATCGTATTTTTGGCAACCCATCACTTTTTAACCACTTGAGAGAACTTTCCAATATTACTTTTATTACCATTACCGATAGATCTAGTTGCTTTGTCTCTAGTGAAGGCAATAATCCTATTGCCTCTAATATTTCTCTTGATAAAGTTCTTTATATTCCTAAATTTCCTTTAAATCTATTATTTATTAGTATCATCATTAAACAATCTTATTGTTCTATTGTTTTCTAGCAGAACCCATCAATATTAATAGATTCTTATGCATTTAATCATATTTTTGGCAACCCATCACTTTTTAACCACTTGAGAGAGCTTTCCAATGGTAATTTTCTTACCCTTAGTGATAGATGTAGTTGCTCTACCCTTAGTGAAGGCACTACTCCTATTGCTTCTAATAATTCACATGGTAAAGTTCTTTGTATTCCTAAATTCCCTTTAAATCTATTATCTATTAGTGTCATCATTAAACAATTTTACCATTTTGTCATTTTTTATTCTTTTCATTGTACCTTTCAAGATCTACAGACAAAAAATGATTGATTTGAACCATAAATACAACCAAAGTGTGTATGTCCTTGTCAAAGATAATATATCTTATGGACTTGCATTAATAGCTATTTTTGGTAACTCTTCTTTTCTTTGGCATCATCATCTTAAGCATCCCATTACTACCTTGATTTTTTATCAATTAAGTTAATTGTCAAATGTGTATTATAGGTAAACAATTCTATACTACCTTTAAGAGTCAAGAATTATCATTGGTTAAAGGGTTGCTCGATTTAATTTATTGTAATATTTACAAGCCTCTAAGGTCACATCAATCTCTAATTATCATTATTATGCTATCATTGTCAATGATTTCTCCCTTATGTCTTGGTTGCATTTATTAAAGAATTGTCATCATTTTATCAATGTACCTTGTGATTTCTATAATGAAATTCATACTCAATTTGCTATTACTTCAAAAAAATTTCACACAGATAATGCACTAGATTTTCTTCATTCTAATGTTGCTTCTTTTTATATTCAACATGACATCATTTATCAAATAACTTGTGTACATACTTCTAAATAAAATAAGGTTGCAAAACATAAATATAGACATATTCTTGATGTTGCTTGTACTCTTATGATTGAGATAAATGTGTCAAAATATTTGTAGTTTGATGTTGTCACAACTTCTTACTTGATCAACCAAATGTCCTCTCTTCTAGGTCACAATGTGATTCCTCTTCTACGTCTTTTACTTGATTGAGAATTATTTTCTTTACCTCTTAAAGCTTTTGGATGTGTCGCTTTTGTTAAGAATTTGAAACCCAATTTGGAAAAGTTTTCTCCATAATCACCTTGGTGTACTTGTAGGCTACTCTTGTACTCATACAGGGTACTAGTGTTACCAACCTTTTATACACTAATATTTTGTGTTTGTTAATGTTGTCTTTTTGGAGAATACTCCTTATTTTTCCTTCACTCCAACTAAGTTGTCTTCCAACCCATTATCTCAGTTGCTTATCATTGATCCCTCTATTGTTCCTCAATGTCACTCTTAGTCATCAAACATTTCTACCATGTAGCCACCAATCTTACAAGTTTATCAACAACATCAGCATCATGTACCTCTACCTATGGCTACACCACCTTTTTTTACTAAAGCAGATCACTCTTCTCTTGACTTACCCATTGTCTGTTAAAATTATGTGCTTTTATTCACTGCAAAGGACTATCTTTAATGTTTTTGTTGAGTCTATAATTAAGTTTTTATTTTGGCACATATTATTTAGTAGGAACTTATTCCTACGAATATGTGTGTAGTGGGAGAGATGGGTTTGATTGCAGATCCTATTTCTTAGGAGTTTATGTTGCTAGCAGGTTGAAAAAGTCGTTCATACCTAGTTCTATAAATGAATGACGAAAGTCTGTAATGAAATATGCAGAAGTTTATTTTCAAATTGAATAGAAAATCTAGGGTTTACACCCAAACACTCTTCGTTCCTTCTTCTTTTTTCTCCCACCTTGTTCTCAATTCTTCATCACAATCATCCCTCGAAACCAACATCTGATATCAAAGCCAAGTTGTTCAGCAAATTAGTTAGGGTTATCAATTAGAAATGGAAGGAGATGGAAATCTTAGGCAGTTGTCTCCCCCAACTTTTGATGGTGACAATTATCAACATTGGGCCATCAGGATGACAACTTATCTGGAAGCTCTGGATCTGTGGGAGGCTGTGTTAGAAGATTATGAGCTACCTCCTCTTCCTCCCAATGCCATGTCTGCACAAGTGAAGACTCACAAGGAGAAACGTGTGTGTAGGCAAAGGCAAATGCATGCATGTTTGTAGCAGTATCTCCGAACATCTTCACAAGAATTATGTCCTTAAACCCTGTGAAGAAAATCTAGGATCGGTTGAAGGAGTTTACTGGTGATGAAAGGATAAAAGGTATGAAAGTTTTAAATTTAATAAGGGAATTTGAGTTATTGAAAATGAAAGATTCTGAAACTATCAAAGATTACTCCAACAAATTACTTTCTATTGTCAATCATTTAAGACTATTAGGATCAGATTTTTCTGATTCAAGAATAGTCAAGAAAATATTGGTTACTGTCACTGAAAAGTATGAGGCTTCAATTACAACTCTTGAAAATACAAGAGATCTGTCCAAAATTACTTTGGCAGAATTACAGAATGCACTTCAAGCACAGGAACAGAGAAGACTGATGTGCTATGAAAGTGGTTGAAGGAGCCCTACTAGTGAAGCACACTCCTGATAAGAAAGGGAGAAAGAAGGGGCAGAAATACTAAGATGATCGGGTAGTAGAATCTGGAACAGGATCAAGTAAGTCCAAGAAGAAATCCTATCCACCATGTAAGCACTGTGGAAAATGGAGCATCCTCCTTTTAAATGTTGGAAAGGGTCAGACACTTAGTGTACTCAGTGTGGACAGACCAGTCATGAAGCTCCTGTTTGTAAAGCAAAAGCTAAGGGCAAGGAGATTGCTCAAGAGGAACGAGATCAAGAAGAAGAGCAACTTTTTGTTGCTATGACAACTTCAATTACAAGCAGCCATACCAATGACGGTTTATAGACAGTGGTTGTACCCATCATATGACACCTAATAAAAGTCTCTTCAAGTTTTACCCAACGCAAGGTACAAAGATCAAAATAGGAAATGGTGATTTCATGAAGGCAAAAGGCAGAGGTAATGTTTTTCTTCCAACCAGCTCTGGAAAAGCTTACCTTACAGATGCTCTATACGTTCCTAGCCTTGATCAAAACTTGTTGAGTGTTGGACAAATTATTGAGGAATGGTTTAAAGTTTTCTTTGAAAATAATTACTGCATTGTTAATGATTCTCATAAAACAACCCTATTTAGAGCTGAAATGGTGGGTAGAAGTTTTCTCTTGATGTTTTCAGAAGACCGGCTGCACCTTGTACATTAGGTGCAAATGAAATAGATACATGGCACAAGAGGTTAGGTCACTCTTATTTACAAAGGATGTTGACGATGGGGACTCAGTTTTCAGATCTGCCCAAGTTGAATCACATCTTTCTCACTGTAATGCTTGTTATTTGGGCAAGATGAGTAGGAACAACTTTCATACATCTACCTGGAAATCAACATCCAAATTGCAGCTAGTTCATTCTGATCTAGCTGGACCTATGAGTACAGCATCTCTAAGTGGGAGTCTGTACTACATCTTTATTGATGATTTTTCAAGGATGTGTTGGATTTATTTCATTAAATCCAAATCTGAAGTTACACAGATTTTCAGGAAGTTCAAGGTGTTTGTGGAAAACCAGAGTGGAAACACCATTAAAAAAGTGAGAACAGAAAATGGAAAGGAGTATGTCAATGCTGAATTTGATAGAATCTGCATGGAGGCTGGAATAGAGCATCAACTTACAGCCCCCTACACTCCAAAACAGAATGGAGTGAGTGAGAGGAAGAATAGTTCAGTAATGGACATGGCAAGGTGTATGCTTCATGAGAAGAATCTTCCTAAGAATCTTTCGGCCGAAGCATGTAATACTGCTGTCTACATTCAGAATCACCTTCCTACAAAGGTATTGAAGGAAACTACATCACATGAAGCCTGGTATGGTTGTAAACCTTCTCTCAGTTATTTTAAAATTTTTGGTTGCATCTGTTTTACCCAAATCCCAGCTGTCTAGTGTGATAAGCTTGATCAAAGGGCTAAACCAGGAATTTTTGTGGGCTATAGTTCAATTTCTAAAGCCTACAAAGTCTATCAACCTGCTTCTGGAAAAATGATTATTTCTAGAGATATACAGTTTTATGAAGATCAGGCATGGAATTGGGATAAAGAACACTCACAGCAACGTGACACTCCTGCACTGACGATACCAGCAAATCAACAGGAGTCTTCTGAAAGCAGATGAAATACTTAATCCATACAATATGATTGACCATCTGCCTGTGCACTGAACAAGGTCAATAGCTGATATTTACCATAGATTTAACCTAGCTGTGTCTGAACCAGTTACAGCTGAAGTAGCTCTGGAGGAACCATGCTGGAAAGCAGCAATGGAGAAGAAGTACAATTCAATTCAGAGGAATCAAACCTGGGAGCTGGTGGACCCTCCACAAAACAAGAAAGTAATAAGAGTCAAATGGGTTTTTAAAATAAAGCTCAATCCTGATGGCTCCATAAACAAATACAAAGCAAGGTTAGTTGTAAAAGGGTATGCTCAACAGTTTGGAGTGGATTATCTAGAGACTTTTGCTCCAACTGCAAGGCTGGACACAATTAGATTGTTGCTAGTAGTTTCTGCACGGTTTGGCTGGGCTGTTTACCATTTAGATGTAATGTTAGCATTTTTGAATGGTGAATTGCAGGAGGTTTATGTAAATCAACCTTCTGGTTTTGAAATTCCAGGTGCAGTCAACAAAGTATACAAATTGAAGAAAACCATGTATAGTCTAAAACAGGCACCTAGAGCATAGTATAGCAAGATTGATGGTCACTTGATGAGCATGGGGTTCAAGAGAAGTCTCTCTGAAATAACCTTGTATGTGAAAAAACATAATAAGGAGCAAGTTGTGGTGTCACTATACGTAGATGACCTACTGATTACTAGAAGCAATCCCAGACTTACTGAAGATGTCAAAATCAAGCTGATGAATATTTTTGAAATGTCTGACTTAGGTCAGATGTCTTATTTCCTGGGATTGGAAGTTCAGCAAGAATCAACAGAAATCCTCCTTGTACAGAAAAAGTATTGTCAAGAGATTCTGAGAAGATTTGGCATGAAGGATTGCAAACCAGTAAAGACACCTACGCATCCAAGGGAAATAGTAAATCTGATGAAGTCAGCAGAGCCAGTTGAAGAAAAGTTATATAGAAGTTTGATTGGATGTTTGATGTACATAACTACAAGGCCAGACATTCTTTACTCTGTAAGTGTGTTATCAAGATATATGCATTGTGCTACTTGTTTACATTGGCAGGCTGCAAAGAGAATAGTTAGATACCTTAAAGGAACCATGAACCATGGAGTTAAATTCACTAAATCAGGAAACCCAACTCTGGTTGGTTATTCCGACAGTGATTTTGCTGTATCATTGGAGGATTTCAGGAGCACTTCAGGTTACTGCACTAATATATTCTCTTGGTGTTCAAGAAAACAAAGTTTAGTGGCTCAATCAACTGCAGAGGCAGAAATTATTGCAACTAATGCAGCCGTAAATCAAAGTGTATAGCTAAGGAAAATTTTGGAAGACCTAAACTTAAAACAAGAAGAAGCTACTGAATTATTTGTAGACAACCAAGCAGCCATAGCCATCTCTCAAAACTGTCTTCCACGGAAGAACAAACCATTTCAATATAAAGTTGTATGCAACTAGAGAGACGCAAACAAATGGAGACATCCGGTTGACACACTGTCCAACAGAGAATTAGTTGGCAGATATTTTTACTAAACCACTCTCTATCACCAGATTTCACTTCCTTCGTGAAAGACTTGGAGTATGCAGTCTCTAAAAGCAAGGAGGAGTGTTAAAATTATGTGCTTTTATTCACTGCAAAGGACTATCTTTAATGTTTTTGTTGAGTCCATAATTAAGTTTTTATTTTGGCACATATTATTTAATAGGAACTTATTCCTACGAGTATGTGTGTAGTGGGAGAGATGGGTTTGATTGCAGGTCCTATTTCTTAGGATTTATGTTGTTAGTGGGTTGAAAAAGTCATTCATACCTAGTTCTATAAATGAATGACGGAAGTCTATAATGAAATATGCAGAAGTTTATTTTCAAATTGAATAGAAAATCTAGGGTTTACACCCAAACACTCTTCGTTCCTTCTGCCTTCTTCTTTCTCCCACCTTGTTCTTAATTCTTCATCACAATCATCCCTCGAAACCAACATTGTCTTTTGCAAAGATACTTACACTTCTACCTTACATCTTATTTTACGTTTTTAGTAGTACAAATATGCCCTTAATATTTCATTAGAATTTACTCCTAAGAATTATAAAGAAATACTTACCCTTCCTTCATGAAGGTAGCTATAGATGTTAAAATGTAGGTCTTATTTTCCAAAGGGACATGACAATTTGTTCCTTAGCCTAAAGATGTACTTGTTGTTGGGATTTAATGGGTATTTACCATCAAATACAAAGTTGATGATTCTATTGATAAGTATAAGGCTTGTCTAGTGGCTTGTGATTTTACACAAACCTACAATGTTAATTATGCAAAGACTTTCTCTCTTGTCATCCAACTCAACTCTATCTAGGTTTTGCTTTCCTTGGCCATCAATAACAAATGAAGTCTCTTAGTTAGATATGCACAATGCCTTTTCGTATAGCAATTTTAAAGAGAGTTTTTATGAAGCAACCTCCTAAGTATGTTGCTCAATAAGAGAATCAAGTTTGCTTACTATGAAAAGCAATTTATGAGCTCAAATAGAGTCCACATGTTTGATTTTCCAAGCTCAACTCTATTATGTTTACCCTTGGTTTTAAGAAATGTGTGGTTGATAATTCTATTTTTGTTAGAAACAATTTCTTTAGGCATACAATTCTAGCCATGTATGTAAATGACATCCTCTTGACAGGTGTTGATGTCAAAAGTATTTGTACTACTAAAAAGCTTCTTGCTCAACATTTTGTTATTAAAGACATGGAAAAACTAAGATACTTCTTGGATATTAAGTTTGCCTATTCTAAACAAAGAATGGTGCTTTTACAAAGAAAATATACACTTGACCTATTAAAAGAAACAAGACTCTTAGGTTACAAGTTAGAGTATACCTCTATAGAATCAAATCCCCCCTTTTGGGATATTACTTCTAAGCCTTCTGAAGATGTTGAATGATATCATAGATTGATTGAAAACCCCATTTATCTTACTATTACTTGTCATGATATCTCCTATATAGTTTAGCTTTAAGTTAGTTTATGAGCGCACCAAAGATGGTTTATAAGAATGGTGCTCTCAAAGTATTAGCATATAGCAAGAGCAATTCAAGTAAAAGATTGATCTACTTAAAGCATGGACATTTGAGTGTCCTTGCTTATTCTAACTCAAGTTATGCAAGTGACAAGGAAGATAAAAGATTTACTTCTGGTTATTAGACCCATATAAGTGGAAATCTTATAATCAAGAAAAGCAAAGAACAAAATGTAGTCTCCAAGCCATGTAAGATGGCTGAACAACTAGTAGGATGGCTGAAATCTCTTTTGACTAAGATTGGAGTTCAAGTTCCAATTTCTATGATTATACATTATAATAATCAAACAGCTATATATATAGCAAGTAATGACATATTTCATGAATTAACAAAGTATATTAAGATTGATTGTCATTATGTTCAAGAGCTTCTGTAAAAGAGTCATTAGTACTCTTTACACATTTTTTTTGGCAACTTACAAATATTTTTACTAAAGATCTCAATGTTAATATTTTTAAGGAATTTTGTAATAAGTTGGGATTATTCAATCTATACTCTCCAACTTGAGAGAGAGTGTTAGAGTTGAATATATATACGAGTGTAAATAGGTATTTGGATCTTATAGATAAATGGATCCATGTATATCTTATATTTAAACTCTTCTTATGCCAATGGAAAAGCCCAAACACCATTTTTACCCTAATTAATTAGAATCTTGAATAGTCCTCAAGGAACTTAGACTTACTCTTTTCAATTTCATCTCTTCCTACAAAAGTTTTTGCTTTCTCTAACATTTGTGGTTTCTCCCTTTTATGCTCTGTTTAACAACAATTTTTTACCATTATTTGTTCTCTTGCAATCAATTTTCATTAAGCCTTTTTTCTATATTTTTATTTTTTCCTAAGTCTTTTACTCCCTTTCATCCTTTACTAGACCAATGATACCCTTCAATAGTTTATCTCCAATAGTTCTCAAGGAGATTGGACTTCTTTTAGGTATTGTCCCTTCCTACATGATTATGTTTTTTTCAAATGAGCAAGATTTCTTTCTTTTACACTCTATTTAAAGATGATTTGTTTTCTGTCATTTGTTTTCTAATAGTCAAGCTTACATTCAACCTTGTTTCATTGTTTTCTTCTCTAAGTCCTATGCTCCCCTTCCTCAACTATTAGAATAATGATGGGAATGGGTGCTTTTGATGGCCCTCAAGGGGCTTGAATTACCCTTCAATTTCTTTGCTTCTCATTCATGTCTTGCTTTCTTCTTATCAATGTTTCACACTTGGCTCTCTATATTGCCTTCTCTCTTACAACTAATATTCAATTTATTTTGTTTCTCTACGTTCCTCTTCAATTTGTTACCCCCTTTTCCTAAGTAATGAGATCACAAAGAGAAAATTAGTAATTTGTTGTATTAGAGCAAGCATAGTTATCTGTAAATTGGTATGCATTGTCAAGTACAAACCAAATGACTCAATCAACTACCACAAAGCATGTCTTATTGCTCATGATTTTTTAAAGATGTATGGAGTCAATAGTGCTGAACCTTCTCTTATGCCTTTTTTCAACTTTATTCCAATTTTACTTTCCATTGCCATAAATCAATCATAGGAGTTGTTTCAGTTAAACATAAAGAATATTTTCTTATATAGAGTTTTGATAGAATAAGTTATTATGGAGCAATCTTCAAGGTTTGTTGCACAACAAGAGATAGAGTATGTCTACTCAAGGTGATTTACAAACTTAAGCAAGGTCCATGACTTGGTTTGAGAAATTTAGTAAAGTAGTGACAAATAGTGGTTTTCAGTGGACCATTCAATTTTCTACAAGATAACAAATGGTGACCATGTGATACTTGTCTATATTTACAACATTTTGTTAACAAGTTGTCATGTTACAACTATTTCTAACACCAACGAATACTTAAGGTGACACTTTCTTATCAAAGATATGGGCTTAAATATTTTCTAAATATTGTGTTTGCTTACTTTAAGGGGAGAATGGCATTGACATGGAAGTAAACACTTTGACTTGTAGAAGATAGGACTCCTAGGTTGTAAACCTAAGAATACATCCATATAGCTTAATCCTTCTTTCTAAGATATTCATCAAGGTTTCCAAAAGATCAAAGTCAATATAGACAACTAATTAGGAAGTTCATCTACTTGATACTTACAAGGCTAGATATTGCTTATACTATTAGCCTTCTCAATTAGTTTATACATGAGTCAAGAACAATTCATTGATAGGGAGTACTTTGAGTACTTGCTTACATGAAGAATGCACTTAGAAAATGTGTGGTGTACAAGAGATATAGCCACTTGATGATTAACGCTTATTTTGATTCAAGTTATATAGGTGACAAAGGTGATAGGAAGTCTAGGTTTTTAAAAGAGAAATTTAATTACATGGTATAATAAGAAACAAAACACTGTATCTAAGTTTAGTATTAAGGTTGAGTATGGCTCTATGACTAAACTACTTACAAAATTATGTAACTTATATCTCCTCTACACAAGCTTGGGTTTGCTATTTAAACTCCTATGATTATACATTGTAAAAACTAAGTTACAATATTTAAAGCCACTAATCCTACTTTAGATGAGTGTACGAAACACATTAAAATAAATTGTCAATTTATTCAAAGCACAATGATTAAAAACATAACCCTACACCTTAATATATTGAGAAAATTTGAATGGTAGAAAGAACAGTGTAAAGGATCCTGACTTGCTGTAGTTTATTGCTATGGACCAAAGGATTCTTCCATACCTTCTATATACATGAAAAGGTCATCCGTAGGAAGGCCAACAGTGGATTTCCCCCTCCCTTAAAAAATTTACGTGACAGGAACCAAAAAGGAAAATCTGCTATGGTCTTGACAGCATCAGAATGGAAGAATATCAAAGATTTAGACCTTGAATCAGATTTGTAATTTATTCTTTTCCTTCATAGAAAGAGAGGTAACCAGATAGCCAACTTCAAGTAGCAATTGGCAAATTATCAAGCAACAGATTCAAAATAACCAATATAAGAGATTTTGGACAATGAGAACTGAGAAGTAATCAAAATAATGCCCCTTACCCCATAAAAAGATTGGGAATCTTCTTCTAAAAAAAAGTAATCAAACCAATCAAAACTGTTTAATCATATTTTTAATGAGTGCCAAACAATATATTGAGATTCATATCGAATAATTTGAAATATTTACAATTTAAACATTACATAAATTCTCTAAACATGAATATAAAGAAAGTAAACCAATAATTTAATGTCAAAAAACTGACCTCTGCCATAGCTTTTGTTTTTGTTTTCAATTTCAAGCAGTCATAAAGAGCACTCCATTTGTTAAAGCATGTATCAAATTCTCCAAGACGATAATACTGCTGCATTTGATGTACTGGAGCTGCCAATATATGGAGTACGATATATAAGAAGATGAATGGAGTATTTTAGCTCTAAGAAAAATATACATATATATATATATACACACACAAAAACACAATTGCAATTGATTTTGTATGATGTCTTGTGTCTTCATTCTTAATATTGAATAAAGAGATAATTCTTTCTGATGAGGTGCTAAGATTGTATCAAGATTAGACACGTAATTTAAGTGAAGTGACCATACAAAGTTACATGTATGTCTCAAAGAGATTCTCAGGATCAATTTATCTATGAGAATGCACTAGAGAACTGCACCATCGTGCATGCCATTGTAGCTATCATAGATAAGAAGTTAGGAGTTTGACAAACAATAATAAATAACTCTTAAATCTTAACCCCTAGTGTCATGACTCAATGGTAAGATACATCATTTAAAGGCTCATGTTTGAACATCTAGGGAATTCTTATAGGGAGAGATTTTGTGCTACTTAGAATTTAAGGAATTAAAAAATTGGAAATAAATTCTCAACATTCTAGTGTTTGTGTAATCTTGGAAAGTTGAGAATTTATTCCAACTTCTAAGGTATAAAAGTCAATATATTTCCAACTTTCAAACCTCATCCAATTTGAAGCTTTAAAAAGTAAACCCTCGACCCTCTCCTCTCTGTGCCTTGCTCCTCTCTGCATTAGGAAAGACTCTCTACTCTTCTTTGTGTCAAAGAAGTTTTCACTCCTCTCTGCACTAGAGAAGAAGTTTCTGCTCCTCTCTCCACACCAACCCCCCAAGGAAGAAATCTCGACTCCTCCCACGCACTGGTACTTTATCTCCCCCACCTCGTTTATTGAACTCATCCTACACACAACACAATACTTCACTGACAAATCTCCTCCTTCTTCAAGCATCCTTGCCTCTGAATCTTCTCTAATCGCACAACTCCCACATCCTACAACAGAAGTGCGACGTGTGCTAGCCTATGAGACTAATTGTTGATTGACAAGATTTCCCGATTTGGTGACCGTGCAATAATTGCAATGTGCCCCATTTAACAATGCAACTTTTATAAGTTTTATACTTTACATTGTTAGTTCTTATAAGAATTATATGGTATTAAAGTTGGTTTGATTTAATTAAATTTTTTATCATTGTTTAGTGACATATGTAGCCGTTTATTTGAATGAATCAATGATTCAATAGTTTGAATGGTTTCCTGTTCTACATACTTTATCTAGGATTCTACAATAGTGAATGCAATATTGTCAACTGAAAATTCATAAGATGTTTTAGTTATGTTTTGGAAATCATGAGATATTTTAGGCTGGAATTTTATAATGTGTCATACTTGGAATAGATGATGTTTTAGCCTGGAATCATTATTATTAGACTTTCATAATGTTTCACAATGTAAATCTTTTGCTGAAGTTCTATGTAACAAAGGATGATGAACTGGTAATATAGGATTGATTATTTCAAGATGCCAAATTATGGAATAGAGGATGTAATAGAGGATGATGAGCCACTAATAGAGTTCTATATACCCTCTTATAATTGGCAAAATGGATGCATTTAGGATTGATTATTTGATATTCTTTTTCTATATGAATTATCTCTACTTTATTCTTTCAATTAAACATTTTGATTAAGTTATCACATTTCAAAGAATATGTATGCAATTAAAATTTCAATAGAATTAGATTATCACAATCAGTTAAAGGCTTCTTCTTTTAGAAACACACTAATCTTATGACAAAAAATTATTTAGTTTATAATTTTATTAACTAAATATGTTCTCAATATGTTTTGGTTGATGTTTTGAAAGTTTGATACTAACCTATTGGCATAATGCTTCATAATTTACCAATGCTTGTCATCAATCCAGTTTTTATGGCTTTTGAATTAAACCATTGACTTATAATGATATCTATTTTCATATATTCAACAAGATGGTTTAGACATTGGAAAATGTTGGAAGTTGTGTCGTTAATTCTTAAAATATAATATATACGATTTGAATCATGCTATCCTAAAATTAAATGTCAACATTCTCTAATGCTACTTTTCTATTTTGGTTATGCAGAAATATATTATTGCTTGAAAGTTTGTCACATGTTTTATGAATTATTACTCAATTGTTTAACTTGAATGTTTTTAATGAAGTACTTATGGAAAATCCTGTCACCAACAAGAAATTTAAACAAAGCTGTCAGTTGGAATAGTTAGAATGATGAAATATTTTTAAACATATTATGTAAGTTTTTGAATGAAGGGAATGGGAAGACTCGAGATGGAAAAGTTAAACTAGAGACATAGAAGAAAGTAATTAAAAGATACAACAAGAAAACATGATGTAATATTGAAAAGAAAAATATTGATAATCAAATTAAGAGTTGGTGAGTTATCTACAAGAACTATACTTTAATATTAAATCAAAGTGGATGAGAGTAAGATTATGTTAATGGTCATACAAATATCCTAAAGAAAGTATGGAAAGAATTTATTAAGGTAAAATTTACATTATTTTTATTTATTTCTCAATACATATATCAATAGTTTAATCTTCTTCTTTTCTATTAGGTATGTCTAGAATGCAATTCATGTAGAAGGAAGGGATGTCTCATTTACCCTCAACTTGAAATGCTTTTTCAGACAAACATAGCATTAGGAAGAGATGTTATCCATTCAAATGAACCTATGCATGATACTTCATTTGGGAATCATATAGATGAAGACATCCAAATTTCCACATAAGAACCTCTTGGTCAACCTTCATCAATAAGTGTCAATACAAGTGAGTTTCTCAAGTGAAAAAAACATCCAAGACCACATGCAAAAATGCATGCACTTATATGTAATGCTGTAGAAAAAGTTATAGGAATACTTGAATCTTTTGTTGAGAAAATAAATCAAAGAGGTGAAGAATGAAATATAATTATGAGAGAGACATTGGAACTTGAATCACGTAACATCACACTTGAAACACGTAGAATGGATTTTGACAAGTGAGAAATTGAAGTCGTGATGGATGAATTTCTATTTATTTCAGAAAATAATATAGAAAAGAAATTCAGAATCTTAGAGATTTTGAAAAATAGAAAGAATAGACATCAATTTCTATGTATGCAAGAAGAGATGAAAGTTGAATGGTTAAAATATAAATTATGATGATGTGTAATGAACTTTTCATTTTGAATATAGACGTTGTTGTATTGTTTTGTTGAATGTTATGTAATGATAGATATTATTCTGTTACGAACATGTGAAACTTTTTTCAAGATGAATGTTATTATTATGAAAAACACTTTTTATTAGAATTTATCTTTACATAATACTAATACTTGATGTTTATCATATAGGAATTAGAACATTTCAAGCATGTCTTCATTCTCCAATTTACAACGTTTGAAGATGCTATTGAAAGAAGAAGAGGAAGAAAATGAAATGATCACAAATGTTGTCATTATGACAGTGACTACTTTGCTATTTTTCTAGACAACATATTCAAGTAATACTTTAAAAAATACTAAAAGAATATATAGTAAAGAAAGTGTTGAGTATCTAACAAGATTATTAGATTTATTTTGTTACCTAATCAAATTTACAACTACAGAAAAATATATTGAATAAGTCAGGATGTTTTCATTAAATTGTCAACTTTGTTAAGAAATAAAGGAATTGTGACTGATGATAAATATGTCACAATAAAAGAGAAGTTTGTAATCTTTCTTATAATAATTGGATATAATCAAAGATATGGAGTAACACAAGAGCATTTTCATCACTCTACTTAGACTAATAGTGTTTATTTCAATAAAATTTTAAATGCAATAATACAATTGACTAGCATCTTGATAGTAAAGCTGTCTGCATCAACTCCAAAAAAGGATTCCTAATGATCCTACTATTTTTCCTTATTTCAAAGTAAAATTAGTCTTTTGATAGAATTATAGATGTATTTTCAATACAAACTTCTTTTTATTTGTAAGTTTGTATTGGAACTATTGATAAGACACATGTAAAAGCAACAATCGTAGGAGAGGAAAATGTTAGATTTAGAAATAGAAAAGGTGAATTATCATAAAATGATATGACAACTTTTAATTTTGATATGAAATTTATTTATATTATAAGTGAATGGGAAAGTTTGACATCTGATGCATATACTTCAAGATATAATCAGTTAATCAAATGGTCTTCGAGTTCCACCAAATATTATTTTAGCAAATATAATGTCATTATTCTTACATGATAATTAAATTAGATAAGAATGATTTTTGATAGCTTTGATTCAAATCTTGTTTGTAGAGAAATTCTATTTAGTTGATGCTAGTTATTCAAATCGACCAAAATTTCTTATTCCATTTCGAAGTGTCCATTATCATTTAAATGATTATGTTGCTGATTGACTTCCAAGTAATGCAATCAAAAATTTTAATAATAGACATTCACAATTACGAATAGTCATAAAATGCACATTTGAAGTGGTGAAACATTGATTCTCAATTTTACAATGTTATATGTCATTTCCTTATAAAATACAGGTTATGATTATTCAAGCATGTTTCCTTCTTCATAATTTTATTCATAAAGAAAATAAGATAAATCTACTTGAAGATGAAGTAGGAGTTGAAAACAACAATCAAGAAATGAAATTTCCAATACATTTTAAAGATGATGAACAACTACATCTTATCAGTAGTAGTCAAGAACAAATAAAAACAATAGTAGATCAAATGCATGCAACAATGTCCCACTCTATATGACATAATCATCATTATTAAGTCATGAACTATCTTTTGTATTTTCTTTATTTAAGATTTTGTCATGGAATATTTGTAATAATGGATATGACTTTGCATTTCCTTCTTATAATTTACTTCTACTTCATTGTTGTATTTCAATATTGTTTAATTTATGTTTTTTAAGATTTATGATCATAAATAATTAAGTATATATTGTATGATAATTAA
This sequence comes from Cymodocea nodosa, assembly GCA_036874045.1. Lineage (NCBI taxonomy): Eukaryota > Viridiplantae > Streptophyta > Magnoliopsida > Alismatales > Cymodoceaceae > Cymodocea > Cymodocea nodosa. Next base: position 16,736,909 of record CM072339.1, on the reverse strand, counting down.
AATATATAATGTCAAATTAATTTATTTTATTATTTAATATATAATATTATTTATTTGCAAATCTCTTTAGAAAGTTGAGGTGTAGATCTTCAATCATGCTCATGTTTACGTTATTTATTATTTTATTATTAAACAACGATTTGACCAAGACACGTTCGATTCCATTGAGAGGAGGCCAAAGGCAACGACATCCTTGGCCAAGAGTCCAAGGGAGTCAAGTAAAGGGACAGTGATGAGCGACAGCCTACTAGTGGCACCAAGGACAAGCTCAAATGCTTCGTCTACTGAGATCATTATCAATAGCTCCATGTGGAGCGAATGTGGAGGAGGAGGAGAATGAGCTCAATTGCTCGAACTAGTTCATTATGGTGGCAGAAGGATGTAAGACGTGGCATCAACATCAATTGGGTTTTCTATATGAAATTTTATATCATTTTCAAATACTTGTATCAAATAAATTAACATAAAATAGTGGTCTTATCTGCTATTTTTCTACAAAATAAAATAACAAAGACAATGTCATGGTAATTGTTGTTTCTATGGTATTTTTTATCATGTAAATAAAAGTAAAGAGTATAAGTTGGTGTAAGAAAAAGTAGAAAATGAAAATTATGTGATTAAAAATAAGAAATTATATAAGCAAGAATAAAATTATATAGAACTAAATAATTTATTTTATTTTATTATTTAAAATATGAATTATAAGTAACTTAAGAAAAAAATTTCAAGAACTATATAATTTTCCTAATTTTCTATCGATGACACAAACACCTTCAAATTTTATTTTCTGACTTTTCTGATTCTTAACTTTTCTGACTTTTAAATGATACAAATGGGCTCTTAAGGAAATCTAACATAAGTGTCATGCATAAACCCCCACTTTAGAACCTTTGTTCACCATGACAAGATTGTTCAGACTAAGCAATTTTATGGATATCAAAAAAAACAGCAAAGAATGCCAATTTCAAAATTTACTAAATCAGTATACATGTAGCATGCATTCAGCCTTTAGGGATTCTTGCTGAAAAACAACATTGAAAAAGTAGACATACCAGACAAAAAAATCCATCCCAGGTTAAATTTATGATGGTGAATATAATTAGGACATATTAATGTCAAATGCAAAAATGAACACAAACTTGTGACATCAACATGGAGTCAACAGAAAAATTTCCTCCCGTAACTTCACCACAACATGGAAAATAAGAGTTTAAATTATTTTAATGCAAGTAGGTTGGCGTTTAATAAGCTTAAGTTTTATATCGGTCCAGCCCTAATATGCTGAAGCATATAAATATTTTCCTGATGATATATTTAATATTTTTATTACTAGTAAGATATTTAACTTCTACAGTAAAGAATAAAGGTTAACTAATGCATCGACCACAAGTAATCCATGGTAGGATAACAAACTAATCTACCCAAAAGCAGCAACATCACTTGGAAAACATCCCAGATACATTGTAGGAAATTACCACAGGAGTTAGATACTCCACGTCTTGTTGTACATGTATACTGGCATACTTATGCATGACAATGTTCTACCCTTCCCATTTATTTGTACATACCTAATGCATGCTGGACAATAATTCCCTTACAAGCAAAATTATGATCATCAGCAGACAAAGTGGTCAAAATGAAAAAGTTTCTTTTCCATTATACCCTACTTGCAATTCAGTCTACCATTGCAGCTTGGTCGCCTATATATTACCTCCTCATGGTCAAAAACAAACCTCAACCAATTTACTAAACTCCTAAAACCTTCAGAGATTACTGCTAGAAACAGGAAATCCAATTCATAAATAGAAGAAGATGTAAGATCTTAGGAAAAAATAAGAATCTGAAGGTAACAAGTAGGAAGAAGTGATGCTTACAGTAGCAGAACCATAGGGCATCGAAGCATTTGGTGCATGACAAGGGCTTCTGCCCTATCAACACCCTCTTTATTGCACCACCACCTATGCCGCTGCCGCTTCCAGTAGAACCATTGCCCTCATCAGAGGAAGTTGCTTCTTGTTTTCCATCCATCTCCATGCCGGTCACAAGAAAACCTCTTCCTCTGTGGTACAAAATTTCTCACACATCAGATTTTTCCCTTGGGTCATTCTAGAAATATAATTATTTTTATTTGAATTTTAATTAAATTCGTATTTTTATATAAAATAGTAATACAAAACAATCTTTAAATGGTTAGTATTACTAATTCAAATTACCAGTACTTTTATAATTTTATAAATAATATACTAGTACAATAAAGTCGTACATAAAAATGTTTAGTATTATTGATTTGCTAATGCTTTATTTTCACATCTTTATTTAATAAAATTAGGATAAAAAATTGAATTAGATTTTTAAGTTTAGTATTACAAAAAAATTGAATTGGACATTTTCACATCTTTATTTAGTACTAAAACAAAAAGAAAAAAAGAAATCAACAATCCATAACGCTAGAACATGAAAGTAAGGTTGGACACATAGATTTGTCACTCGTTCAAAGGTTCAACATCCACTCATTCTCTCGTTTTTGTCAAACCTACATCTTATGTCATCAAGTCATTGACTATCCTTATGATCCTATTTTCTATTATGTTCCTCAACATCTACAATGCAATATCATGCATAGCGTACATTCAAGAAGACCCATCCTAATTGTACAAATATGAAAGGATTGTTGACGGATGGTGGGAAATAGCATTACTTTTATATATTTTTTGTAATTACTAAAAAATAACAATTACAACGGAATAACTATTGAAAAAAATATATTGATTTACTTAGGGATAATAATGATAAACCATATGTGAAATTTTCAATTCAGTAGTTACTAAAAAAATCTAGTAAATTTTATCAAAGACAAATACACACATATGATCAAACTTCTAGAGATTTCAAAATAGATAAATAGGTTCCATGAATCTTGCAAGAGTTCTCCCGAAAAGGGTCTCATATGTGCGGACATGAAATAGTGATGGGACCATATTTATGAAATCCATATAGGAGGTCACTCAGATGAAGGCAAGGAACAAAGATTGTGGCAAAAATATATGAACCAAATTTCTTCCCACAAAAATCTCATTCTTTGTATGGTGTTTGTTGCACAACAGTCTGCCATCAAAGGTGAATCTAATGAGCAGGGGAATCCTACTAGCTTCTATGTGTGCTTGCTGCATTCACTTCAAGCAGCAAGATCCATCTGACCACCTATTTTTCAAGGGAGATTGATCTACACTTGCCAAAATGTGGTTTAACTCTTGATGTAGACTAAAAAAATAACAGATATTGGAGAAGCAAGGTTCTGAATACATTCGATCATGGAGGAAAAGGTCAGGTGGGTACGTTAGAGAAAGTTAATTATACACAGATCTTATGTAACATTTGAAAAGAGAGATTTAGGTGGGGTTTGTGCATTCGAAATTGAATGAAATTGAGATATTTGTGTATTTTGGAATTCAAATTTTTTGAGAAATTAAATTCCAAACATGTGTAAAGGTTGAAAAAATACATTAAAAAGTGTAGAAATTGAAAAAATAAAATATGAAAAAAATAAGAATCAAAAAGTTAAAAAAATGAAAGAAACAAAAAGTTAAAAAAGTCAAATTTGAAGTTATTTGTGACACTGTCAGATAGTTAGAAAAATTATATAGTTTAAAGTTTCAATGAATAACTTAAAGTTTAATATTAATATTATTAACCTCATAATAAATCATAAATTATTAATAATTAAACTAATCATAATATGATAATAACATATAAATAATAACATAATTATTAATATATAATAAATATCATATAGACATCAACATAATTATGATAAATTGAAATATAATAATTGTAATTAAATAATAAATAAATAATAGCATATATATATTTATATTTATAATATATATTTATATTTATAATATATATTTATATTTATACTATATATAAATATAATTATAATTATGATACATTACTTTATAATTATAAATATTGATATATACTATATTACCATTTATATTACTTTATACAAATTATAAATATTGATATATATCATATAATATTACTTTATACGAATCATAAATATTTATATCATATAATATTTAAATACTATAAAGATATTTATTATATATTAATATATACACAACTTTTGTCATTATTTATAATATGTCAAACACACCTTATAATTCATATTTGGAATTGAAATAATCATTTGAATAGAAATAATTCAAATACAATTTCATACATCCAAATATTTATAATATATCAAAACAAACTCCTTAATCAAGAAATTATATAATATTGCTTATGGCTTAATAATGACAATTATGTCACATAAATTACAACAAAAATCTACAAAGAAGAAAGCAAAACCCCTAAACATTACCAAACCATTGATAACTAATAAATATTTGTGCCCCTTCTCCCCTCCAAAAAAGGCATACATACAAGTCCATCATCGACTCTAATTGCTAACGCTTCTCTTCACACAACCTTTTCCAATAGCCCTCACCTCATTTACAAGATTATAATCAAACAAGAGCAAGAAATATCCTTAACAAAATATAATCAAACAAAAGCTAAAGGAGGATAGAAGAGGATGACATTTGTGCTTACCTTCACTATCGACAATGGAGGACAACCTAGACAACGAGGCACTACTATTCCAACAATCGTTGGGTGGACATAAGGGTTTCCAAATATGCATCTTGTTGATCTTAATGCAAGTGAAGATGACGAAGTCTTGAGGAGACAACGAATTTATGCAATCTCGTCAAACGCAAGAGAAAGAGGCCAACACAAGGGCTTTTAGCAACTGCAATGCAAGGAAAGAGAGGAGGCACAAACATGAGGAAAGGGAAACACAATGTGGTGTTGCTCAACTTTCAAACCTTTGATGGTCCAAAAGTTGAAAATGACTTTCCTTTTATGCCTTGAAAAACCCAAACAACACATAATAGAAAAGCCAAAAAAAACTTTACAATTCATAACTTTCCTGATAGCACAAACTCTCCCTTAGTATTATTATGGGTAACTAATCCAACCCATTTGCTAATATCCTTGGCAGAGATTGCCATAGGATTAGGGAGGAAGTCAATTATGCCAAGATGCCTATTTGCAAGTTAGGTAAAGCCTATAGAATCTTATAGAGATTGAACCTGAAACACTTATATGTTAGAAAACAAATATTCAGATGGTACAAATGGACATCTTGTAACATTGTCCACAAAGACAACCTCTACTACGACACTCTATTAGTCAAGAGACAATAAAATTTAAAGTCACCACCTAGTCTAATTAAGAGTAAACTAAGAAAAACCTATATACAAATGAAAATGACTCCTAATAATGTATAAAGCTATAATTTACAAATCATAAATCCAAGGTAAGTACTTCAAGTATGTATAAGAAAGGTGTTAGGCACCACATAGACATGAATTACTCAACTTTTATTAAGAGTTACTAACCTTCTAAGGGCTAAATGAGTACCAAGTGAGAATCTAAGTGTGAAATAGGAAGAGACAAGATAAATGGATCTACAGGGTCTATATGAAATGAAGTAACATGAGAGGGAAATATAGAGATAAGATGAAAAATGCCTATAGAAGGTAAAGATAAGGAGGGATTAGTCATGTAAAATTTTTCACCCAAGTGTAAGTTTAATGGGAAATGTTCTAAATACTACTAGTGTGTCTTAGCTATAGTGTGTATGTGGCTATGTTAGCCTAACCAAGTACATATAGTATAAAGGAAAGAGCATGCCATGAAAACTAAAACAATATTCATGGCTTGTATGAAGCTAAGTCATCCAAAACCCTAAGCATGAAGCATGATAAAATGCAAGATGCATAAAGGAAACAAGGGGCCAACAAAATTAAACAAAGGTTTATTATGGATGCATTTTACTTCACCTAGGGGGAGATTGCCATGGTGGGTCTCCATGAAGTCCCTAAGTGACTCAAGAGTTGGTATGTTATAAGGTTCGATATTGTTGAGTTTCCACTTGATTAATGCAAAACCTAATGAGAAGAATGAAGATGCAAAAGAAGAGATGAGAAGTTGGTTGAAGAGACAAGGGGAATGAAGATGCATGTTTTCTACCTTATATGTAATATGGGTCAAGTCAAACATGCAATCCTAATTAGAAGAAAAGACAAGAAGAGTATCTTTACAAAGATCCATGGATGAAAGAATTGAAAGAAGGGAAGAAGAGACAAGCGGCTTGAATGAATATAGATGAGAAAAGAAGATAAGAAGGAAGATTCTATATGCTTCTAAATCACCCCTCATTTAGGGAGAGAGTGTCATTCCCTAAATGTTTTGAAAGGTTTGCTATGATTGTTGCCTCAAAAGAAAAGCCTACGACATAACTTTTATATGAATGCATAAAGGTTTATGTGTGCATATGCAAGGCATAGTATGTGTGATGTGGGTTATAGCTATAATGCTATTTTTTACAAAGTATAACTTGCATGCATAACTTGTGCATGAAGGCGTTACTTTGGCATATGCAACACATGATGCATAGGTGCATAGTTATATGATGTATGTAAGCTTAACATTTTATGACGTGAGATTGCAATAATGCATTATTAAATGATGCATATATACTTAATATTTTATGTGAAATGATGCAAGGCAATATTTTTGATGTGTAGGAATTAACATGTATGCATGTGATAAGTAATGCCTTATAAAATGATGCATATATACTTAACATTTTATGTGAAATGATGCAAGGCAATATTTTTGATGTGTAGGAATTAACATGTATGCATGTGATAAGTAATGCCTTATAAAATGATGCATGAACATGTTTTGAATATGTAAGAGTTGAAATATATACAAGTGATAGTGCATGACATATCTTGAATATGCAAAATTTGAAATATATGCAAGTGATAGTTAATATTTCATAAGAAGTAATGCCCGAATGCATTTTAATATGTGGAAATTGAAATAATGCATGTGATAATTAACATTTTATATGAAGTAATGTATAAATGTATATTAAATATGCGGAAATTGAAATAATGCATAATTAACATTTTATATAAGGTAATGTATAAATGTATTTTAAATATGCAGAAATTGAAATAATGCATGTGATAATTAATAATTTATTATGCATGAGATAAGATTATATAATTTATTATGCATGAGATATGATTATATGATTTAATATGCATGAGATAATAAAAAAATTACAATTTATTATGCATGAAATAAATTTATATAATTTATTATGCATGAGTAACGTCATGATATGGTACGAATGAGCATAATACTTGGATAACATGGTGTGAATGTAGATGAATATGATATATGTGAACAAATATGAATAAATTGATCAGATTTAATATGACATGGGTGAATGAAGATGAATAGCTATGATGATTTAACATAAACGTAATGAAATCAATATGTGATGATACACCAATGGATAATTGATTATGAATTATCGATTTAATAATATGGGTAATATTATAAACCGGAATCGGCCGTTAAAAGAAAACTCGATATTTCATCCATAATCAAGAATCTTATTGTATTGCAAAAATAAATAAACAGTGATGCATTAATGTAGGGCGAAAAAGAGCACCTTGTGAGCTCGGGCGTAACGAGGACGGGAAATCCGGCGTGCTCCTGCGGCCGGGATGCGCGAACTCTCCAGGCGTGCGATCGGTTAGGTGTGAGAGTGATCTTTGGACGGCGACAGCTTGGACTTCTGCAGGCGGTGGGACGTGCGGAGTTCGTTGCAGAGAAAACAGGGTATGCGTTATCCGTGGGGACGTCTGTCCGTTGGAAAATGAGATCTGGTAGAGGGACTCGAGTGTTGAGGTAGATGCTGGTAGCTACGTGTGGGCGTAAAAAAGGTGGGTTATTTTGGATGCGCGGACGGTAGTTTATCTGAATAGGGGTGTGTGACGGGCGGCCAGGGATGTCGAAGTGGAGTGTTCGAGCAGAGGTACGATACTCACGAAAGAGAGAAGGTGTGACGCCGATGATGTAAGGGACGTTGCCGGATGGAGATGTTGGGTTCACAGAGGCTGAGCGGAGATTCACCGGTAGATCGAAAATAGGGTGGTTGCTTGTGGGTTCTGCCGTGATCCTCTGCCTAGGGTTTTCGGGCTCGTCCCAAGAGACCCGCTGCCGGGGGTAAGAAACAAAGAGGGGTCCACGCGTCCCGAAAAAAGAAACTGCTAAAAGGGGCGATCCAGCCTTTTGAAGTCGGCGCTCTCGATAGAAAAAGGAAGGCCGGAAAATCCGGACTTTCCTATACTGGCGCCGGAGAAGATGGGCGGAGCGAAGAGGACAAGCGCGGTTGCGGCGGTGGATAGGGAAAGCGCGGGTTCGGGCATGGTGCGGTGGATAGGGAAAGCGCGGGTTCGGCATGGTGCGCGCGGTGCGATCCGGGCGCGGACGAGCGGTTCAGGTGCGACTGGGCTGTACTCAAGCCGTTCGATTGGGCTGGACCTGGGGTACGGACCGGGCTATGATTGGGCTGGACCTGGGTGTGGGAAAGTGGTTATGGTAACGGGAAATAAGGAAAAGAGGATTATGATTTTAAGTTCAATGATTAACAATTTGATTAAATTAAGTTAAGAGATTTATTAGTTACATCATTAAATATTAGGTGATTAATTTAGTTAAGGGGCTTAATAATTAGATTAGGATTTTGATTTAATAATCAAGTGATTTGATTAAAGATTTTTAATTAATTAATTAAGTAATTTGATTAAAGATTTTAGTTATGATGATTAAGTAATTTGATTAAGGATTTTAATTAAGTAATTTAATTAAATATTTTAATTAAGAGGCTTAAGTAATCTGATTAAAGGTTTTGATTAAGATGATTAATCAAAAAAAGAATGAGGTTTAACAAATAAGAATATGCATGATTGGGATGGGAAAACAATTCGACGTCCGACAACAATGACCATTTTTTGGAGTAAGGTGTCCACAACATAATATGAATGAAATGTGGGTACACAAGCAAGCGATTGAGTGATGTGTGAGCGTGTGAGGCATGAGTTATGCATGTTCATGGGTATATATGAAAGCATAAAAGTATGCAATGAAATGAGTATGCAAGCATGAATAGATGAGTAAAATGCAAGTGTAAATGAGGAATGATTTGCAATGTCAATAGGTGACGTAAAATAACACATAAGCATAGACATGTAGAAAATTATCTTATGATGAAGATTAATTTGTTAGGGTTGGCGTTGACACCTTGAATTTAAGGATCACTTTTGGAAACATTGGCAGTCTTACATCATCTTAAACAAGCCCATTTAGTTAAGTTTTTCTAGGGTTTTAACCTCAGCTATTAATGAAGAATGCTATTTCACTAAAGGAGTTGTCTTCTTGTGAGTTCGATTTGATCATTCTCTAAATTTTCTAGTCTTCCAAGGTAAAGTTTTGAATTTTCTTGAATAGACATTCTAATTCATTTACTAGAAGTTTCCACACTTAAATAAATTATGGTAATCCCTAGATTTTTTGATCTCCCAAGGTAGAATTCTAAATTTCCTTGAATAGACATTCCAATTTGTTCACTAAAAGTCTCTCCACTTAGTTAAGTTATGGCAAATTTTGAATTTTCTAGTCTTCCAAGGAAAAGTTCTAAATTTTCTTAAATAGACATTCTATTCACTAGAAGTCTCCACACTTAGTTAAGTTATCACAAACTACAGATTTTTTGGTCTCCCAAGGTAGAGTTTTAGATTTCCTCAAATAAACATTCCAATTCATTCACCAGAAGTCTCCACAATTAGTGAAGCTAGGGGTAGATATTAGATATTCTAGTCTCTAAAGGCAAAGTTTCATATTTTCTTGAATGAACATTCCAATTCATTCATTAGAAGTTTCCACACTTAATTAAACTAGGGTAGATTTTGAATTTTCTAATCTCTCAATGTGAAGTTCCATATTTTCTCAAATGAACATTTTGATTCATTCGCTAAAAGTCTCATCACTTAGTTAAGCTATGGCAAACATTGGATTTGTAGATCTCCTAAGGTGGAACTCTAGGTTTCCTCAAATGGATATTGTGATTTGTTCACCAAAAGTCTCCACACTCAATCAAGTTATAACATACTTTAGATTTTTTTTATCTCCTAAGATAGAGTTTCAAATTTCCTCAAATGAATAATTTGATTCACACACTAGAAGTCTTTACACTTAGACCTATTTGTACACCTAAAAAGTAATAGAAAGTAATAGAAAATAAAGTATTAGAAATTTCAAAAAGTGATAGAAAAGAAAGTTATAGAAAATTTCTAGAAAATTATGATATTTGTATACTAACCAAAAAGTAGTAGAAAGGTTCAGAAAGTGAAAAAGTAACAAAATGTAATAAAATATGAATGAATAACATAAAAATATTTGTAGACATCTTAAGTTTACAAAAAAATTAAAAATGTTTATATTCTTCATAATAGTATATTATACATTATAAGGTTAAATTTATAATATATAAATTTAAGATATTGTAAGAATTTATTATTATTATAATTATTCATTAATTATTATTATTATTATTTAATCTTTTTTTTAACATATGAATTTAACAAATTACATTTCCTTTTATTTTTTTCTCTTCTTCCTTTTTACCCTTACTTTTAAACCCTCCAACTCAAGGAGGATAAATTCACTTCCTCTTGCAAAACTTTTTCTAGAAAATGACAAACACTTTCTATCACTTTTCGCAAGACATAAATATACAATATTTTTTCACCATTTTTCTTTCCACCACTTTTCTCACTTTCCTTTATGTGCAAACCCCCTCTTAGTCAAGTTATGGTAGAATTTGAATTTTCAATTCTCCCAATGTAGAGTTCTAAATTTCCACAAATGAACATTTTGATTCAATTCATTAAAAGTCTATATGCTTAGTCAAGTTGTGGTAAACTTTGGATTTTTCAAACTTCTAAGGTGGAGTTCCAAATTTCCTTAAATAAACATTCTACTACGTTCACTAGAAGTTTCCACACTTAGTTAAGTTATAGTAGACTTTGGATTTTCTTGTCCCAAGGCAAAGATCTAAATTTCCTTGAATAGACATTTCAATTTGTTCACTAAAAGTCTTTGTTGGATCGAGAATGCTTAGGACAGAAAGATATGAGAATAAGTGATTGATTAATAACAAAATATACGATAGCTTATGGAACAATTATCCATCTCCAAGAATAACTATAGCAAAAGTATAAAAAGCTAAAAGCTTGGCAAGAAAATAGAAAACTCAACAAGTAAAAAAATAACTAAGTTTATGTTGGAAATAGAGAGAAAAACTCAAAGTTATTATAACTCTATGACATCTTATATAGGTCACATGTAGTTAAGTTAAGATCTCACATGATAGAAAGAAAAAGATTGTAGAGAGAAAAACTCATAAAGTTAAGATAACTCTACATGTTTTATAGGAAGCTTGGAAGGAAAACTCGTAAAGTTAATGATAACTCTACAAGTTTATTCAGCAAAATACTTGATAACAAAAATATGTGCAAATTAATTAAGGCTCAGAATTATGACTCTAGCAAGATGCTTGGTGATTAACTATAGAAGCAACCGAATATCACTTAATATTTAGTTATATATTTAACAAGCATCCATCTAAGTCACAAGAGAGAAATAACCTGTCTAAGAACTTAAAGATTCTAATTGCATATTCAGCAAGATATGAACAACATACCTTAAATATAGGAAATCATCTTGATGAGTTTTTAACAAAAGTAACTGAATGTTAGTAGAATATCTAGTAACCATTCAATTAAGCATTTGACCTGAAAAATGAAAAAAGACAATTTGCTGAAGCATTTAATAAGACCGTTGGTTTACTCAATAGCTTATTATTATAATTACCTAAGTAGGAAGAACTTCTCGATGAAACAAGGGAACTACCTATCGAGAATTAATTGGTACATTAGGTAATGGTAACATTCCATATCTAGGACTGCCACATTAGAAAGTACAATCAAAGATTCTAACTTGACTAAAGAGAAAATTTGATCATTGCATAGATAAGTATAAATTGATACAGATGATACTTCAACAATAGAGAGCTTACAAAAAGGATATCATAGAAAGCATTCAAGAACACCTAAGGAAAAATTATTTCATATACTAAAAAACATACAAGCATAATTTTTCAGTAGAAATAGACAATATTAAAGACCAACAACAAAAGCTCTCACTACGCTTCCATTGTAAAGAAGAAGAAGACAATCATTAGTTAGAAGTTTCGACATGAAAACTTCAATAATTGTAGGTTAGAGCTTCTATCAAAATGCTTAGTGTGTGGTTGATTCTTACTTCAACCTTAAAGGAAGTGCTATAAGTGAAGGATTTAGTGAAGCCTAAGTAAAGCTTAGGGGTGGAGTAGTCGTTAGAGATGAACTAACCTAAAAAATCTTTTTGTCTTCCTATGCATTTTCATTTACTTGTTGTGCATGCATTATTAATATCATTTAAAATTTCATTCTAAATAAGCACACCTCACCATTCACCCCTTTCTAGTGAGTCCATACGATCTTAACATATTATTGATGGTTATACTCTTGTTACTAAGCCTTTTATAGAATGAAGTGAAGAGGAAAAGAGGAAAGAACAACTCAATACTAAAACCTTGAATATTCTCTTCTATGCTTTAAATTATGATTAATTCAATAAAATTTCTACTTGTCCTACTCACAAAGTCTAGTAAACTTTAGAAGTAATTCACAAATGTATCAACTAGGTAAAAGAAATTAAAATAAATCTTTTGGTGTCAAAATATGAACATTTTAAAATAAATGAATTTAAAATATTTTTAAGATATTTTTTAGATTTTTGGATTTTGTCAATGCACTTAAAGGATTAGGAAAAAGCTTCTCACAACAAGACTTGGTGAGGAAGATACTTAGATCTTTTATTGAAATTTAGGAGAAGAAAATGATAGTTATTGAGGAAGCTAAGGATCTAAGCATCTACACTTTAGATGAACTAATAGAAAACTTCATTGAATATAAAGTATAGATGAAGGCTAAGAAGGAGGAACAAAAGAAAAATCAACAAAATCTAAAAGAAAGAAAGATATTGCCTTCTAGGCAAATACTAATTCTAATTCTAATATTGATTTAGAAAACAAAGATTTTATTTTGATAGCAAAAAAGTTCAAAAAGTTTTAGAAGAAAGGCAAAATGACGAGAGAAAAAGGAACTGAAAAAGGAAAAGCTAAACTACCATTGTGCTTCAATTGCAATAAAACTAAACACTTCAAGAGACTTTATCCACTATTGAAATCAAAAAGACCTAAGAAAAAGTCTAAGGATAAATAGAAGAAGAAAGTTTTTTAAGCAAAGTTTAGAATGAAAAAGTGCATAATATTAACAATTAAATGATGGTTAATTGTAAAATATTTAGTTTATCATATGAGAATTAAGCCATTATGTTATAATTGCACTGTTATATGCTTTAATAAAAGAATCTGCATAATTGCAAGGAATTAACGTTAATTAAGTATATTTCTAAATTGTCGGTGAATTACAAGTTTTTAACTCTTAAGTATCCGAATTTTCTATTATTTCAGAGAGTTATATTGCATGTACTAGACAATTATGTTTTAAACGCTAGAAGAATATTTTATTGTTATTTCCTGGAGTACATGTGTTGTAACCTTAATGCATAACTTAAGTGAATTTTCGGTAAGTTATCTGCTAACTATCCAAAATGTACCTAAGCATCAGATAGTTAGGTTTGCAAGTATCTAAAATATCTTTTTATCATAAAACTTACTAAGGGCATGTGCCGTGATCTGAAAACCTGATTTAAGTGTGGTTTTATAGTATTAAGCATGATCTATTTTATTTGCATATATTTATATCATGTACAGGTACACAATACCTTGTTGAGTTACAAGTTTAAAGGTGTAAAAAGATCACTTGAGAACTCATTGAGTTAATGAGTAAAAATCGTAAGTTGTATATCTGAACTCATTAAGTTAGAATTATGCACGTGTTAAATTTAAATGTTTTATTATGTCACGTGAACTGCACATGTATAACTCGTTAAGTTAGCATAACTATACGCATTGAGCTATTTGAATATACACTAAGGTAACGTATTGTGTTAGTAGCTTATAAGTTATTTCTTTGTTGTATGTGTTTTATAATCAAATCAATGAAGTAAGTCTATTGAATTACACTAACTCCATGGACCATTTATTTTCTAATATGTCACTATAGCAATAGTAGAAATAGGAAATTCAAAGGAAAACTACGATTGCACATATCACATAGGAATTCACTCGTAGAATGAAGAAGAAATCACCATCGTTGATATGAATGAAGGAAATCCAACCGATCATTTAAGTAGAAGCAGTTATTACTGAGAGAAATATAAAAGATGAACAAAAAGACTGAGAATGGAGGTGGAGAACTGCGCTAACTACAGGAAGTGTCAGAAGTTCCTTAAAGCTCCACCAACCACACCACCAAAATCATCAACCATCGGAGGTCTATGAAGACACTTTCCGAATGTCGAGTCGATTCTGAGCCAAACATAGTGACTGGCAACCACTATAAGGAGCGATCGTGTCGTAGGAATGAAAGTCATTTTCACTAAGCACCGACTCATACCTTAGGAGATCGTAAAGCTTCTAGCCTTGGTTTCGGGTTGATGCTAGTATGCTCAAGAGGAGATCATCTTACAATTCTTGATTTGCGATTCTATAGGGAGAGGAGGTAAGATTGTAAGTAATTAAGTTTTCAGTGGTGTAATCACATTGTATGTAGTGACGGAAGCTTTTACTGTCGATAGAGATTTTTACATTTCACCTTTCGCTCATCTTCAAGAACATATCAAAACAAAAATACCAAAAATAACAAATTATCTATGTTTACATTTAGTATTAAAGTGTTATATTGTTTGTTTTGTATCGTGATTAATGTTATCGTTGTTAGTATTGTAAATGTTTTATGTTTATTTGATTTAGAAAATAGAAAATAGTTTTATTATTTACTGAAATTGATTCATTTCAAATACTTAAAGATTTTAATGGTTAATGTTTGAAATATTTGAATGTTAGTATTACTTAATGACAAATCTAATATTAACTAACATTAAAAAGCTTAATTGATGTTATTTACATTCTGTGGAACCACCTAATGATTGGCCGAATTCCTTTGTAAATAACAATATTTAACTAAAAAGGTAGGCTTGTCGAGTTAACTTAAGTCCACAAGGTTAGTCTGTTGAATTAACCATAACTCCACAAAATAAGTCCTTTGTGTTAACTGTAACTTAACGGAGTGCTTAACTGAACACATATAAACTCCAATATAAAAATCAGAACAGTACACAATTCTTACTCAATCTCTATGGGATCAACCTGTACTTGCACACAAATACAATATACACTATACACTTGTAGTTAAAATACAAATTGGACTTAATATCTAATTTGTGTGAAAGGTTGTTTGTTTACTTCTAAAACTAATTATTGATATAAGCATAAAAACAAATCAAATAGAAGTTCACAAATCAATAACAAGTTTTTTGGCGCCATTATTGGGGATTGAGAAGCTAAGCAACTATGAGTGCTATTTTGTTTTAATAGCAGAGGGAGTATTGTGTGTTTCATTCTATAATTGAGAATATGGCATATGCTTATGCTCAAAGATTTCTGAAACTTATAATTAGCATATGCAAATTCTACAATTTGGAGGGTCATGACATCTCTGATTGTTTGAAACTGAGATGATTACAGATGGGTAGATTACATGAAAAACAAATAAATTATATTCAATATAATAGAGTTGAGTATGAGAATCCTATAGTTTACCCAACTAATAGTCAATTTAGAACGTGTAATATGTTGAGAGACAAGGAAGTTTGGGATAGGTATGACAGACTAGAGCGTAGTTTAGAACAAAACATGGACAAACTAGAACAATATATGTGTCAGCAATTAGAAGTCAACCAATTAAACTATAGGTAAGAATATTCAGAACCTAAAATTGTTATCATATACAAAACTAAAAAAACATAATGAAAATTGAACAAAAATTGAATGCAATAAGACTAGATGATCTTGAAAGAAAACTAAAAGCATTGGATGAATTTACAATGAAATTATAAGTTATGCAACAGTAAAACACAAATGAAAATTTTAATGTTACAGATTTGCATAATTTGTAAGACATACAGACAAAAGAAAATACCAATGCAATAGAATTTAAAGAATGTAAGTTAAAACTAAAAACACTTGAAGATCGAAATTATGAAAATGAAATACAAGAACATTATGAAAGGAATGAAAATCTAGAAGATGTATGTATAACATTAAGATCTGGAACTTATATACCACCAAGAATTCAAAAAGAAAGTGATATGAAGGTGGATAAGAACAAAATTCAAAATGATAATGAAAATATAATATCGGAAAACTTAAAAATCAATGAAGAAAAATCTGAATCTAAAAATGAGACTAAAAATGATCAAACAAATGAAATGAAAGAAAAAGAATCTTGTAAATCACAATCATTAGCACCCTATCTTGAAAGATTACAATAAACATTTCCTGAAAAATAAGAAAAAATTAGAGAAATTTTTGAAAAAGTACAAGTTAACATTCCTTTGTTAGACTTATTGTAGAAAATGCCACTTTGTGCTAAATTTCTTAAGAATTAGTGTACTAAGAAAAGAGAGTGAAAAGTTTTAAGGAAAGTTTTTTTAGCTGAGCAAAGTAATTCCCTATTTCTGCCACAAATTCCTAAAAAGTTATCTAATCCGAGAATTCCTATTATATCATATCTCATAGGAAATATCATTCTAGAAAGAACTTTAATAGACCTAGGTGCAGGTATAAATGTTATGCTGAGTGATTTATTTGCATCCTTAGGATTAGAAGGTTTAATCCCTACTAGGACTGTTATTCAATTAGCTGATAGAAGTATAAGATACTATAGAGAAAAAATAGAGGATGTCCTAATTAAAATAAAAAACTTCATATATCCATTTGATATTGTGATTTTGGATTCCCAACAAATGAAGCATCAGAATCAAGATACATCTTTAATTTTGGGAATGCCATTTTTAGCAACATTAGGGGTTGTTATAAATTGTAAAATTGGAGTGATGAAGTTAGCATATGGTAATAAGGATACTCAATTAAACATTTTCAAACTAGAAAACTTTGAGGAGTTAAAAATGTCCTTACATACTATAGACTTTTTAGAGGATGAAGGAGATATGTTAGATGATATGATTCAAGAAGAATTAAATAGGCAACTGAATTCTGAAACTTTAAAAGTAAGTGAAAGCATAAATGTAGAAGGAGATCAAGAAGAGATTTATATAGAAGATGAAAATGTTCAATTAGGAGTTTTAGCTTCTGATGGTTAACATTTAGATTTAAAACTTTTACCTCTTGAATTAACCTATATATTTCTGGAAGAAAAATGAACATGTTCAATCATTATTGCTTCGGATTTAAAAGAGGATCAAATTTCTAAATTAAAAGATGTAGTAAAAACTTATAAAGAAGCAATAGGATGGACTATGACTGATATAAAAGGGTTAAGTGCAACTTTATACTGTCACCACATATATTTAGAAGATAATGCTAAACCAATTAGAATTCTTGAAAGGAGATTAAATCTAAACCTTAAAGAAATAGTCAGGAAGGAAATAGTGAAGTAGTTAGATAATGACATAATTTATCCAATTTCTAATAGCACATGGGTTAGTCCAATCCATGTGGTTCCCAAGAAATCAGGATTAACAGTTATTAGGAATGAAAGTCAAGACTTGATACCTACTAGAATTCAATCAGGTTGGAGAGTGTATAGACTATAGGAAGCTAAATACTATGACTAGGAAATATCATTTTTCCTTACCTTTTATAGATCAAATGCTAGAGAAATTAGTAGGGCAAGAATATTTTTGTTTCCTAGATGGATATTTAGGATATAACCAAGTTCCAATAGCATTAGAGGATCAAGAGAAAACAACTTTCACATGTCCTAATAAAACTTATGCTTTTAAGAGAATGCCATTCGGATTATGTAATGCATCAACTACCTTTCAAAGGTGTATGTAGGGCATATTCATTAGAATGATTGAAAATTTTTTAGAAATATTTATGGATGATTTTACTGTATATAGAACTTCATATGAAGCATGTTTAAACAATTTAGATCAAGTATTAAAACATTGTGTGGAAAAAAATCTGGTTCTAAATTGAGAAAAATGTCACTTTATGGTTAAACAAGGACTAGTCTTGGGACATGTTGTTTCAAAGAAAGGGTTGGAAGTAAATAAAGCTAAAATAGAAGTAATTTCTAATCTACCAAAACCTAAATCAGTAAAAGATATTAAATCATTTCTAGGACATGCTGAATTTTATAAAAGATTTATTAAATATTTTAGCAAAATAGCTAGACCTTTAACTAATCTATTAAAAGATGTCTCATTTAACTTTGATAAAAATTGCAAAGAAGCATTTTTCAAGCTTAAAACTAGTTTAATTTCAACTCCTATAATACAATCACCTAATTGGAGCTATCCATTTTAATTAATGTGCAATGCATCTAATTTTGCTGTAGGAGCAGTGTTGGGATAGAAGATAGAAAAATCTCCTAGAGTGATTCATTATGCAAGTAAAACATTAAATGATGCTCAAGTTAATTACACAACTATTGAAAAATAACTGTTAGCTATTGTGTTTGCCATAGAAAAGTTTAGATCATAACTGATTGGAGCTAAAGTGATAGTATATACAGATCATTCAACTTTAAAACACCTAATAGCAAAGAAAAAGACTAAACCTAGATTGATCCGATGGATATTATTATTACAAGAATTTGATCTAGAAATTAAAGATAAAAAAGGTTGTGAGAATGTAGTAGTAGATCATTAATCAAGATTACAAATAGAAAAATCAAATATTGAAATTAAGGATAATTTTCTTGATGAACAATTAATGACCATGAACACAATGTCTTGGTATGTAGACATAGTTAATTACTAGTTTAACACCTAAGGATTGGAATAGACAAGATAAGAAATTGTTCTTTTCAAGAGTAAAATATTACTATTGGGAAGATCCATACTTATTTAAGGAATGTCCTGATCTGGTTTTAAGGAAGTGTGTTCTAGAAACTGAATATCAGAGCATATTGTCTTTCTACCATGACCAAGCATGTAGAGGGCATTTTGGTTTAGGGAAAACTATTGCTAAAATTCTATAATGTGGATTTTATTGGCCAACACTATTCAAAGATGCTCATAAATATTGCTTAAGTTGTTTAAGATGTCAACAAATAGGAAGAATATCAAAGAGGAATATGATGCCTCTAAATCCTATTGTTAATGTTGAAATCTTTGATGTGTGGGGAATAGATTTTATGGGTCCATTTCCTATGTCTAATCAATTTAATTATATATTATTGGGGGTGGATTATGTATCTAAATGGATAGAAGTTATTCCTACAAAAACTAATGACAACAAAGTGTTAATACATTTTATAAGAACTAATATAATTGCTAGATTTAGAATACCTAAAGCTATTATTAGTGATAGAGGAACTCATTTCTGTAATAGAAGTTTTGAAGTCTTAATGAAGAAATATGGAGTAAATCATAAAATTGCAACATCATATCATCTGCAAACAAGTAGACAAGTAGAAAGTGCAAACAAACAAATTAAGTTAATCTGATTGTATGTAAATGTAAACTATTTATATAAATGAATGTTTGAATTTCAGATGTTTCTGAATTTGTGTAATTGTGAACAAATGATTTAAAGTTGAATTGAATATTATATAACTGCTTAAAGATTTACAATTTTATTAATGACATGGTTAAATGCACGATGATTGGTTAATGCTTGAATATATCTGCATACTAAAAAGAAAAATGTAAATTCTACATAACAGGAAATGAACTATAAGTTAAATATGCATATATTATTCAGATTTAAATGAGTTTAAGTTAGAACACTGCATTAATGAAATGTATTTAACTTTAATTAAGTTGACAAAATGTAGAGAAAAAAATGTAGAACTTAATGCGAGGAGTAAGTTTTAGAAAAATTTGCTAAGTGTTAACTCAACGAACTAAGTCCGTTGAGTTAACCTTAACTCCACGAGGTCAATAATAAAATATAAGGTTACTCCGTTGAGTTAACTGTAACTCAATGAAGTTAGTTCGTGGAGTTAGCAAATAGGCGACAAGGTTAGTTCGTTGAGTTAGTTGTAACTTAATGAGGTTAGTTCGTTGAGTTATCTAACTCAATGAGGTTAGTTCGTGGATTAGGCTGAACGGTTATTCTTTTAGCCATGAACGAAACTTCATGGGTTTAGCGGTTACTAAAAGTTGAAATTAGAAGTGGAACACGTATCCATAAAAATAGGAACCATACTACACGTTACAAGATACGTTCTTGCAAAGAGATTCATTTGCCTTATGGACGTGCATTATAAATACAGAACAAAATGTTATTTATGAGTTACCAGCACTTGAGGAAAGAAAGAAAATTCGTTGGGGAACTGGAAGGAGAAGTAGCTGATTCAACTTCATCCGTCAACAACTATTTACTGAAAACAGAGCATTAGATTGGTATGTAATTAATCTTCTACTATTTTACTTTATGTTAAGAGTTTATGAGTACATGGATTCATTCTCCTAGTACTAAACGATTAGTAAGAACACCTGCATAGGATTATTCAATATAAAGACGTACTGAAATACTTTCTAAATTGGACTTTAACAAAATCCTTAGGGGTGTAGCTAACCTTTCTTTAAAAAAGAACGAATATATGGCTGCTCTAGTAGAAAAACCATTAGGGGAAATTCTGTATCCTAAACTAGTTGATGAAGATTTATGTATTTGATTGTGAACTTTAAGGGAGATAGGTTTAAACTGAAATCTAATTATATTACTCAATTGCCACACTTTCATGAATTAGAAAGAGAATATGCCTATTATTTCCTTAGAGAATTTAACGAAGTTTGTCAAATGATGAAAATACTGAACATGAGTATTGATGCTATTAAATTTAGATATATCCCTTTTGCTTTAAAAGACATACCTAAGAGATGGTTATATACTCTATCGCCTGATTCAATTTCTGCATGGATTGAATTTTGCTCTATTTTTTTGGAAAAATATTATCCAACACACCAAACAATTGAAAAGAAAAAGGAAATATTAATGTGTAGCCAAAAATAGGGAGAATCATTTTGGAAATATTTTGAAAGATTTACTAACTCAATGTCTACATCATGCAATGAGTAAAGCATAATTAATAAGTATAATTTATGAAGGCATAGATATTTCAACAAAATTTTTATTAGAATCTACTTGTCATAATGGAATTTTAAAACTATGTAGTGAAGAAGCATGGGTATACTTAGAAAACTTTGCAAAAAGAACTACACAGTGAGAAAACTTGGCTAAAGTTATTATAGATAAAAGAATATTACCAAGGGGAATGCATGAAATAGATTCAAGCACTATGCTTGAAGTTAAATTAATTGAATTAACAAAGAAAATAGAAGAGTTATCATTAAATCAAAAACTAGTAGAAATGAATGCAAGCATTAATGACTTAGATATTATTTATGCTAGAAACCAGAAATATAACTTTGAAAATTCTTATAACCTTAATTGGAGAAATCACCTAAACTTATCTTGGAGAAATAATAATTTCCAAGGAGGAGAAAATATAAATGACAAAAATATAAGTTATGAAGCATTAATTGAACAAGGATCTAGAATAGAGAAGTTAGAAAAGATAATTCAATAATTAGACAATCATCTAGATCATGTATTTGGAAATCTTGCCATTCAAAATCAAAATATGAATAGAAATATATCCCCTAAACAAAAGGAATCAATTGGAGTTAGATCTATTGTAGGATTGCTAATGCAAGCAGTACCTAACCCTATTAATAGAACTATTAATGAAATTGATACCTTCTATGGGAGGGAAGCTAAATGAAGCAGTATAACTAAAGCAATTATGTATAATATAGTAAGTAGAAAAATATAAAAAGAAAAAATGTAAGTTTAATTATAGTAAGTAATATCGTAGAGTTATTATTTAACTCAACAAACTTAGTCCGTTGAGTTATGACCTAACTCCACGAGGGTATGTAAGTAGCTATGTTAATTTTATCTCTATTAAATTTTTGTTTATGTTATACAGAATCACAAAAGATAGAATTGATGAAATTACCACTAGATGCATTGAGGGAAGTACTGAGTAACTTATCAGCTAAAGATCTGTGTAGATTGTGTTGTGTGTTAAAAGAAATTAAAGAATGTGTTAGAAAAATATTTTCATGGACTACAAGCTACAAAAATGACTAAGATTAGAGATGGATTTTTATGGAAGTCATTTAATCGTAGTTCAATCAGCTATAAATATCTGAATATGGAAGAAAATGTTGGAATTCCACCCAATACATTAGAAGGAATAGATCATATTATGGGGATAGGTGAATGATTAATTGTTTACAGAACCAAACCAAGATATGCAATTCTGTTACCAGATATTTTGATTAGAAATCCTATCACTAGAGAAGAATAGAATATAGGAAGGCCTAATAGATTTGAAGTACCAATTGAAAATTGTGGGTCAACTTTAACATTTTCTGATAAAAATTCAATAATTCCTGAAAAATTGTATTACTAGAGACCAACTGGAAATTGAGATGAAGATTTATGCTTAAGTGTGTATAATTTTCTAAATAAATCTTGGACTGAAAATACTATGATATATTTAGGACAGAAAACATTAATTAACAACATACATGTTATACTTGATGGATATATATATCTGGTCACGAATATATCAGTTGCATTAGATCTGATTTATACATAGTAAGCATAGATAGTTATAATGATGACTTTATAGAAATATTGTCTATACCTAGTCATATAGCTAAACCATCGTTTGTAGAATATGATAAAATTCAATTAGGAATGTGGTATAATGAATATGATGATCTTACTTTATGTCTGATAAGATGGTAGGATGAATTGATGAAATTTCAAATATGGATTATAAAAGACCTAAATGAATGGAAGTGGGAAGAGGAATATATTGAAATATATGTAGAAATAGAAACAACTACATTATCTTGGAACAGAAAATGATCCCTTTCTACATTTCAATTTATTAATGGTAATACACTTATATTTAATATTGATAACATAATGCAAGTTTACAAGTTAAAAAGGAAAGCAGATTGAATTAAAACAGAATTAGTAGTAAGAAGAATTATACCTAAAATGTTTACGTAGACTAACATGTTTATTCCATTTGTCACTACTTTTCAATCATGTTCTTAAATTGTGATTTTGTACTTTTAATGTTGTGTGTATTTTGCATTTATTTTTTGAAAAAAAAAGAAAAAAATTTTAGTTTTAGTTTTATTTTATAAAAAGAAAAAAAATAATATCAATCTAGTTTGTTGGTATCTATTATGGGAAACCAATTAGCTTGCTTGTGAGCCACCAAAGGCATAGAAGCTTGGGTTCCACACAAGACATTGATTTAACAATTTATATTTTGTTGTTAAATGTTATTTTGTTATATATTCTACTTTAATTTGTGAATGAAAAGTTTTGTAGAATTAAAAGTCAGAAGATATTGAAGGAGATACAAAAGAATAAGGTATGCAATTGATTACTTATCCTGAATTTACATTTAAACACAGTTCGTGGAATTATTCATTAAGTCAACGAACTTAACGAATTAAGTTCATTGAGTTAGGTGCTAAGTCAACGAAACAATATTCATGCTTGCTAACATTTACTGTATTTACTGTAAAATCTTTTACATTGAGGACAATGCAAAATATAGGTATGGGGGGGAGGTAATTAGATTAAAAGTCAAGTAATTTTGTTAATTAGAGAAACTAGGATTGTGGTGCAAATTTCTATGGAAATTGAAATTGAAATTTTTTTATAAATTTGTTGTAACTAACTAAAATTTCCTATAACTATCCAATAATTGAAACTGTTAAATTTTTAAGAATTGTAACTACTTGAATGTTAAAATCTTATATAAGATGCTACAAAATTTTACTATTAATACAAATCTAGATATAGTATCTTTTGTTTTTGCTGAATTTTATGAGTTTAATGGTTTCACGATTTAAAAAAAAGAAAGAAAGAGAAATCAAAATACTTAACTAAAACTCAGTAAATTATCTGAAATCCTAAAAGAGCTGAATTGTTGATTTTTGGATTAAATGAAATACATATGATCAAGGATACATTTAATTTGATTGATTGAACTTGTAGAATGATTTATGTATAAATCTTATTAAACTATAGAAAAAGTATGAGCTTATTGATATGAATTCATGTTTTCAGTAAATTATAGAAGCAATATTATATGAGATTTGTGTTTTATTGCATCTGTATTAATGAAATACGCATATATACTATGTTGAAAAGAAAAAAAGAAAAAATACTTTGAGAGTTTATTGATTTGTTTAATCACGAGCCTTTTGTACTTGAGCAGATAGGTATGTAAGAATTGTTGACCTAAAAAAGGACTCTTTAAATTTGACAACCTAAGATCCTGATCAGATTTGGGATTGTTGACTGAAATCTCGATACATGAGTACACTAGAAAGCTCTTGTATGATTTAACCTTTCAAATTAACTTTTAAAGTACAAATATTCATATATTGTTCTGAAAAGATAAAAGTGTTTTCTGAAATACAAAAATCTTTTGGATCGAGTATATTTTATGTTATCTAAGATTACTGAAGTATGAATCTAGATTAGACTTTTGAAGTTGTTTATTTGAGATACAATTCATTATTCTTGTTTTAATTATATTGAGTTGGATTGTGTTTTTATTCATATGTAGTTGAAATTTATTCTGGAAATCATATTGGAAAATTCAGGATAACAGATGTTTGAAAAGAAAAAATGAAAATATAATTACCACATATATGATGCTAATATATTTTGTATGTAATTTACATATGTTTAAATATATTTGCAAGTTGAAGAGGAGAAAACAATGTTAAAATAGATTACTGAAAAATACAGAATATTTTTATATTAATCTAATTTATGTATTATTCTGAAGGAAAAAATGAAGAATTAATTCTAGCACTTTATAAAGACCAACTAGTTAAATCTTAGTAGTTTGTTAAGGGACTAGCAAAATTTAGGTATGAGGGAAGTGTTTAGAATGAAAAAATGCATAATATTAATGGTTAAATGATGGTTAATTGTAGAATATTTAGCTTATCATATGAGAATTAAGTCATTATGTTATAATTACATTGTTATATGCTTTAATGAAAGAATTTGCATAATTGCAAGGAATTAGCGTTAATTAAGTATATTTCTTAACTGTTAGTGAATTATAGGTTAATTCTTAAGTATCCAAATTTTCTGTTATTTCGGAGAGTTATATTGCATGTATCGAACAGTTATGTTTTAAATGCTAGAAGAATATTTTATTGTTATTTCTTGGAGTACACGTGTTGTTACCTTAATGCATGACTTAAGTGAATTTTTGGTAAGTTATCTGCTAACTATTCGAAATGTGCCTAAGCATCGGATAATTAGGTTTGCAAGTATCTGAAATATCTTTTTATCACAAAACATACTAAGAACACGTGTCGTGATCTGAAACCTGATTTAAGTGTGGTTTTATAGTATTAAGCATGATTTATTTTATTTGGATATATTTATATCATGTACAGGTGCGTAGTAACAACTTGTTGTGTTACAGGTTTAAAGGTGTAAAAATATCACGTGAGAACTCATTGAGTTAGTAAGTAAAAATCGCAAGTTGTATATCTGAACTCATTAAGTTAGAATTATGCACGTGTTAAATTTAAATGCTTTATTATGTCACGAGAACTGCACATATATAACTTGTTAAGTTAGCATAACTATACACATTGAGTTACTTGAATATACATTAAGGTAATGTGTTGTGTTAGTAGCTTATAAGTTATTTCTTTATTGCACGTGTTTTATAGTTAAATCAACGAAGTAAGTCCGTTGAGTTACACTAACTCCATGGACCATTTATTTTCTAATATGCCACTATAGCAGTTATAGAAACAGGAAATTTGAAGGAAAACCACGATTGCACGTATCACGTAGGAATTCACTCGTGTAATGAAGAAGAAATCACTATCATTGATATGAATGAAGGAAATCTAACTAATCATTTAAGTAGAAGCAGTTATTATTGAGAGAAATATAAAAGACAAAGAAAAAGACTATGAGAAGGGAGGTTGAGAACCGTGCTAATTGCAGGAAGCGTTAGAAGTTCCCTAAAACTCCACCAACCATACCACCAAAATCACCAACCATCGGAGGTTTGTGAGGATACTTTCTAGATGTCGAGTTGATTTCGAGCCAAACATGGTGATTGACAACTACTTTGAGGAGTGATCGCGTCGTAGGAAGAGAAGCTATTTTCACCTAACACCGACTCATATCTCAAGAGATCGTAAAACTTCTGGCCTTGGTTTTAAGTTGATGCTAGTATGCTAAAGAGGAGATCATCTTACAATTCTTGATTTGCGATTCTATAGGAAGAGAAGGTAAAATTGTAAGTGATTAAATTTTCAGTAATGTAATCGTGTTGCATGTAGTGATGGAAGTTTTTATTGTCGAAAGAGATTTTTACATTTCACCTTTCGCTCATCTTTAAGAACATATCAAAACAAAAATACCAAAAATAATAAATTATTTGTGTTTACATTTAGTATTAAAGTGTTATATTGTTTGTTTTGTATTGTGATTAATGTTATCATTGTCAATATTATGAATGTTTTATGTTTGTTTGATTCAAAAAATAGAAAATAGTTTTATTGTTTACTGATATTGATTTGTTCCAGATACTTAAAGATTTTAATGGTTACTATTTGAAATATCTAAATGTTAGTGTTGCTTAATGACAAATCTAATATTAACTAACATTAAAAAGTTTAATTGATGTTATTTACATTCTGTGGAACCACCCAATGGTTGGCCGAATTCCTCTGTAAATAGTAGTATTTAACTAGAAAGGTAGGCTCGCGGAGTTAGCTTAAGTCAACAAGGTTAGTCCATTGAGGTTAGCATAACTCCACGAACTAAGTTTGTTGTGTTAATTGTAACTCAACGAAGTACTTAACTGAACACATATAAACTTCAATATAAAAATTGAAACAATACACAATTCTTACTCAATCTTTGTAGGATCGACCTGTACTTGCACATAAATACAATATACACTGTGAACTTACAATTAAAATATAAATTGGACTTAATATCTAATTTGTGTGAAAGGTTGTTTGTTTACTTCTAAAAGTAATTATTGATATAAACATAAAAACAAATCGAATAGAAGTTCACAAATCAATACAAGCAACATGAGAGAATTCCAATTCATCCAACAAAGAATCAAAGTCTAAAGCTAAAGAAGAATTGGCTAACATATGATTCATGCACACATATGAGAGGTTAATCTAACTCTAAAAATAGCTTAAATAATTTTGATGATCTTTTGGAAGCATCTAATGGATTATATGCTAAGTGAAGAGAGCTAAAATCAAAATATAAAAAGTGAAGGACCTATATTACTGATTTAGAAAATGAAAATGAAGAATTAGAAATGAACAAACAAAATTTGATATTTAATAATGCAAAATTGATATCAAATTTGTCAAATAAACAAAAAATACAAATAATCAATCTCTTGATATGATTTCCTTGAGAAATCAAAATAATCATCTAAAAAAAGAAATTTCTAAGGTAGAAACACTCTTAGAAAACTTATTTAAAGAAGATAGAATTTGGATAAAATTCTTGATGCACAAAGACATGTTAATTTGAAGTTTATTTAGGATATAACCATGATGAAGTACTGTATGGAAATGGCTTTTATCAAAGCTACTAATAATAATAAATATGTATTTGTTTAGAAAATAAATAAAAATGAAACTAGTTAGAAAATAAATAGAAATGAAATGTGGATTCCTAAAGAAAATAGATTTTTTATTTTTCAAACTAATCACACTAGACTCAAGAAAATTTAGACATGAAGATTAATAATTTTTGCATGTTTTGTAGATTTAAAGGTCAAAGTAGATTATGAAAGAACTTTTATATTTTGATAATGTAAGAACTTATGTAAGGATAATTATGTATTGCATAGGTGCAAAAGAAGAGTCTTAAAGTCAATTATTGTAGCAGAGCCAAAACAGTCTTATGCAATAGCTACGTTGTAGAAGTTTAGAAGGATATCTAAATAGAACGATGAGTTAAAAGAGTAAATATCCAAAAGGTTGAAGATTGTTGGGGAGTTACAGATGTCTAATGAATAAACATGAAAGATGAATGGAAAGTTAAAATATTAACTATTTAGAAGGCTTCAAGAAAACAAAGTGTTAAAAGATTAAATGTTCAAGATGAACAAAGAGTTGTAGTGAACAAGAATATAAAATGTCAGATACCTTAGATCCAACAAATGATCAACTTGTTAGATGTCTAAATTCTAGTAAATCAGCATGAAATTGGTGGAACGTTAAAGACTTAAGCATCCAAATGTTACCAAGATATTTAGTGACTTATGAGATAAGTGTCTATTTGGAAGAAAAGTTAAAGCTATGACAGAAAGTTAAAGACTTAAGTATCCAAATGTCAACAAGATATTTAATGACTTATGAGATAAGTATCCATTAGATCATAAAAGAAAATTTAAGTTTCTATTAAGTTAAAGTTTTATTAGACTATTTGAAAACTTAAGTAGGATAATTATCCATTAAGTTAAAGTTTTCTTGGAGACTTAAGGAATGATATCTCTAACAGTTCAATAGGTTTCTCAACCATTTGAGTAATAGAAACTTACTATATTTGAAACTATCAAGTTTAGCAAGGATAGTAGGTTGACAATTTTGGAGAAGAGATGATTGTTGGATATACAGATATAAAAGCTACTAGATTACGTAGCAAAAAAGAAGAAAAAAGGGAGAGAAAGATAATTCCAAAGCAAAAACCCTTGTAAATATTGTTGATAAAGCTTTTACATAGATTTGCAACATTCAAAAGATCAAAATCATGTTCAACAAAGCTCTCCACATGCATTAACTCTAATTTGAAAAGAACTATTGGTTCATAGCTTCAACCCTAAAACCTTAAGTATAGTTGGTTAGAGCATCTACCTGAAAACTCGGTGGATGATGTTGATTCTTATTTTAACCTAAAAGCAAATGATTGTAAGTAAAAAATTTAGTAAAGTCGAAGCATGAATTAAGGGTGGACTAATCGTTACTAGTGAACTAGTTAAAATTTCTTTTATGCCTTTTTATTTTTTGTTATTCATGCTTTACTCCACCTACTGTGATTGATCATTAGCTTAAGTTTCTTGAAAATATTTTAAAATTAACCACTTACACTATAATTCACCATTTACCCTCCCTTAGTAAAGTCGTACGATCCTATTAGATTATAGACAATAAAACATTAAGGCATATAACATATGATCTTACCATTATGTGCAACATCCAAAAATGCAATGAAGATAGTCACATTTGGAAATAAAGATAATTGGTGAAAGAAAATTACAAAATGAATTCTACAAATACCATATGATCATTTATATTTGTATTAGTGAAAGATAATTGATTTTGATGATGATAACTACAAAACTTTATATAAAGAAATGTATGTTGTTTAATACAAAAAGTTGTCTATTTTTATACTAATTTGCAATCAATTATAAGTAATGTTGTGGATTTTATGAGATAATTGCATTCATACGAATTTAGATGAATTGATTATGAAAAATGCATTAAATCTGAATTTTATTGATAAAAACTTTGAAATGAATAGTGCAAAAACTTATTAACATGGAAAATTGATTATAAGATAAATAATTTTTCACTACTAAATTGCAATATTGCATAAAGGAGTTTTGTTAGTAAAAGAAAATTTGAATGAATATTTATGAAGTATTGAGCATGAAAAATTAAATGAACATATGACTTATGACTTTTATTGATTTTACATTATAAGTATACGTAAAATTTTATTTATTTGATTAGCGTAAGTTGAACTTTCAAGGTACAAAATAGGTCAAGGCAATAGTAGTATTTGGGCACATAAAAGAAGAAAAGGAGTATGATATTCGACTATGACATTTTATTTTTCTTACCGTAATGGATGACTTGGCACACATTTACTAGCATTCCTTCATGATGTGAATGACATCATTTCATGTAAGCAAGAGGTGTCTACTCATCTCCCTCTCTAAGATGCATTTCTAGCCATATGTTCAAGACTTCAGCAAGGATGGACGATGAAAAATTAACAGCAAATAGATTAGTGCACAAGGGCTATGCTTAGTATTAAAAAGTACATATTTCTTTTGAGATTTAGATGCCTAAATGCCATCAATTTTAGTTAATCTTATGCATTTTGAGGGATAAATGTTTTTATATGAATTTTGATGAGTTAATGTTGGAAAAACATTAAAAGTGGTTTTTACGATAATAAAGAAATGAAATGAGTTAAGGAAAATTATTCAACATTAGAATTGTACTTCATGAGCATGCATATGATAAAATTTTCACTATTAAATTATGGAAGTTGCTAAATGAGTTTTATTATGCTAATGGAAAATGAATCAAATATTCATATGATTGATTAAGTGATTAATCATGACATATGGTGTCTTTTATCTAACACCTATAATGTTTTTAATTATTGATTAAATGTTTTTACTGTGTTAAGGTACAAGATATTTGAAGGGCATGATGGGCATTTGCCCAAAATAGTTGATTGCACCATTCCACGTTCTTGGCTAATATTTCCAACTTCCTTCCTCCAAGATCAATTCTAGCTATTAGATGAAGATCACTCAATGGATCAATGAAGATGGACAACAACTTAAAGGAAGATTAAGGCATTCATTCTGAGCCCCCCGCCCCTTATCATTCGAGAAATGTCACCCCCTTCCTCCATTTCCACCTTCGTTCCTTCTCCCATGGTAGTCGATTGGAGATATTTCAGATGGAGGATGCAGCGATGACAAGTTAGATAAATTTCCATGAAGATGCAATGAAGCAGCTTGAAGTGGTTTGTGCAAATTAGTGGAACACACGATAGCTTCTAGGGGAAACTCTTGCATGGGAAAGATCAAAGAAGGCATGTTTGTATTGGAAGTGGATTGTCAAAGAGGTTTGTTGTGGAAGAAGAAGGGAGGAAATCACCATTCATCACAGGTTTTTAGTTTATTTTTCTATTGTTTCATTACCAACTTCAAATATCCATATACTTGAACTTGATTATTCTTGTTTGAATACGAATACCTTTTTTTGATTTAAATTTTCTTCATAGATTGTGTGTATACATAGTTAATTAACTAACAATAGCCTTTGATTTCATTTTAGTTGAGTTTTTATGTTGGATTTTATGAGGATTTGAAGTTAGGTCTGAAAACAGTTTTTGCACTGAAACGACACCGTATTTTCTATGAATTGTCCGAGATTCCATATTGAACTTGGAGGAATTTTTGAGAGTTTATTTGTACGTTTAGTTATAAGAGGGATTACAAATTTTTTCAGCATTTTCCCATAATTTTTTGATCTCTGAATTTTGAGTTTCTAGTAGTATAGTCATTGGGAGATTCTGTGAATTTCTACACTTAGTTTGCTCTATAAACTATGGTATTTCGTACTCCAAATCTTGTGGAAATCGTAGTTTAAGATTTTCCTGAGATAGGTAAATCAGTTATCTTCCATCTAGAAGTGATTTTGCAAATTTTCGTGGTTTCTAGATTGAGGTTTGAATTTTGCTATACACAGGCACAATTTGGAATTTCTGCAGTTTCGTTTTGTGGCAATTGGGGGTTTTTCCTCCTATGATTGATTTGCTGATTGGTTGAATGTGAATTTTTCTAGGTAGTTAGAAAACTCTCCAAGCTTTTAGTAGATTTGGTTTCATGATTTTTGGAGCTTTGTGTTAAGAGAAATCAATTTTTAAATTTGACAATTTTTCTATGCTAATTCTAGACAAAATCCTTGTTTGAGACATTTGCGCATGTATAAGAGTTGGAAAACTTAGTCATTCGAGATAGCATTATTTGATATTAGTTGTGTTAATTGAATACCTATGCTTATTCTTGTTTGATTATGCACCTAGGATCAAGTGAACAATTTGCATACATGAATTAAAGTAGTCAAATTTTAATTGCTATATTATTTCTTGATTAAATCATTGGTGCAATTATAGTTGTGACTTTTTTGTTAAAACCCTAGTTGGACTACTTTTGCATAGGTTGATAGTATTTAAATTAGTTCTTGAAGTAATTAACCTCATTATTTATAGAAGGAGTTCATTGATGGCCTAATTAACCTAGATTAATTTATCACCCCCAAATCCCTATGGATGACCTGTACTTGTCGATGTATACTGTAGCTACATTGTGTGCTTATAGTTATCTAATTTAAAACTTAATAACACATTAAATTAGTGAACAAGCTACATGATAAAAAGAAGAAAGTGGGCAACTAATCGCTTTGTCTCCCTCTTGTGCAAGGATTCCAACAACCGTACTTTCATTTTTCTCATCACCTCTCTTCTACTATTGAAGAAGAACCAAAGGAGGTTGGGTGGACCGACAAGATAGGATCTTCTATTGCAAAGGAGATACAAGGAATAAGGTGCAACATTTGCTAAGAGTTGTAGTGTTGGCTTGTACAAGTTTCATCCAAGTTTTCTTCTTAAGGTGGAGGTCTTAGTCATCGCACAGGAGCAACAACACTAAGGTTTCATTGTCAACAAGTTGGAAGAAGAGAGGGTAAAGTTTTTTTTATCATTTATCTTAGTTTTATATAGGTTTCATCCATCAAAAATAAAAAAATCGAATTCTATATAGTGTAGTTCATTTCGGTCCATGTTATCTATTATTAGTAGTTTTTAATCAAGTTTAACTTGATGCTATTGTGTTGAATGCTTAGTGTAATGTGTTAACTTTGTATTCTTAATCTTTATGAATGTGTTTTAAGGATTTAATCAAGTGTTTACGTTTTTAGTTCACCTAGTCCTATTCTATTTTTTGTATTGTATTATAAGCTTTGTAAAACAAGATTTGGTTTGAGATTTTAAGTTAATTTTGACTAGATTCTTTGTAGGAAGCAGTTGTAGGTTTAACCAAGGATTTATTGTAAATTTTAGTTGAGTTTTTCACTGAGTTTTAGAGTGGTTTTGAGAGAAGAAATTTGGTAGATTGTACTATGCTGTAACTACAACTATCTACACTATGTTCACTTAAATATGGCATAGATCTACATTAAAGTTTTCTATTGAATAAATTTCTTGATAGATTAATCAAATATCTTTCAAATGCTAGTGATTTCATAGGATTTCATTGAGATTTAAGGAAGTTGTGAATGTTATAATTTAGGTGCACTTTACTACCCTTCTTTGGAACTATTTTGTAGCTTATGGAAAACATTGTTACTACATGCATGTGACTTAGAGATTTGCTTTATAGTTAAATTTTCTGGATAGAGAACCTTAATATCTCTCCAACAAGTATAATCTTGTGATTTTTTGAAGCCTACATTGGAAGCTACGAATTTTCTGAATTGGGCTAAAATTCTGTGTATTTTGTTTTACTTATTTTTTATGGTTTGTCGTCATTTATGGGCATTGAGATTTTCACGTTTAATGCTTGTATGTTGTTATTCTTGTGAAGAGCTTTCTAATGAATATTTGCACATAATTTTTGAATGAGTATTTTAAAAGTTATAAATTTGTGAAGTTGAGCTTAATTTTTTATCAACATTGAGATATTATGCATGATTAATTATCAGATTGTATTAGTTAAATCATTGGAGCTTATTGTTATTAATTTGGTTGCTTGCATGTCATTTTAGTGAATTTACTCTTTTATTTGTGAACCTTTGTTGTAATATTTTATAATTTCAAATTAAAGTAGGAGTGTTAGACATAAATTCCCATTCACATAATATACTCTAAATAAAGTATGCCTTAAGTTAAGTAACAAATTTAAATTAAGTGAAATGGCAAATTTAATTAAATACCCAATTTTTAATCAACTATACTTCTAGGTTGCAATCCCTAACTTCTTATGGATTTAACTTGTATTTGCTGATGTACTTCATTAGATGTCATGCACGTATATTTTTTATTACTTGAGACTTAAAATTTCAAACATATGTAATGTCTTGTAGAATACTGTATATCTTTATAGGAGTTAAAGAATCACAATACCTCAAGCATTACAAAGCTTAAATAGAAGATAGGTATTGTAGAAGAAGATTAATGAAGAAAAAGAAAGAGGAGAATAAAGACTAAGAAGACAAATTAGAGAAACAAATCCTTGAGAAAAAAAGAAGAAAAGTTGAACTTAAATGAAGAATGAAGAATATAGAGAACAACATGAAGAAAGAGGCTTTATCTTATTGTGTGTGCTTATTTGTAAAGTCTTCTTTATAATACTAGTGCTCTAGGATTCATCCATTCTTAGATTATATTAGAGGTTTCTAGGAAGATAGTGCATTCATGACACGTCATCTTAGAAGGTTAAAAACCTCATTAGCAAATTAGTGCAAACTATGCTTAAAGCCTAAATAGAATCATGATTGGGAAATCAGATATCTATTCTATGGTGCATAAGTGAATCAACCTCATCAAAATGACATATCATATAAGTCATTCATGCAAACCTAAGCTTCTAGATAATATGCATGTAGAGTTCAAACCATATATTGATTGAGGAATCAAATAAACTAATTCATATTCCCATACAAGGCATATAAGGTGGTTTCATACATAGATTAATCTTCTTGACACCTTATATTGATTTATGCATAGAGCCAACAAATCAAGTTTTTGTTTTGGAAAACAAACACTTGTTGCTATTTTTGTATAGTATAGATGTCTAGTATGACCAAAAAATATATTCAATATAAACATTTTTTTTTTGATCCAATTGAAGGGTGAAAATAGACATCTAGTATAATTAAAAAAAAAAGTGTGGTCCAACCAAAGGACGTCTCTAATATAACCAAAATAAAATTGGGTCCAACCGAAGAATACTTCTGGTATTTTCGAAATGATTTTTGGTCTAACCAAAGACTATATCTAGTATAACTAAGTTTTGATAACAAGCTTGAGCTAAATTGAAATATTTCATTGGAAGAATTAAAACACTCCATTGGACAGATTAAAGTACTTAACCAAACAAAATTGAAAGAGTGGACAAAGAAAAATGGACCTAGAAACACACTTATTTTTGTCATATTTTTATAAAAGAAAACTTGAACAAGGAAAAACAAACTCTTAAACAAGCATCCATTTTAAGTTTTGTTTTCACTAGAACATGGACTAGAACTAGCTGTTACAAAAATGAACATCTAAACCAAAATTTAGGCATTCATTTTTGATAAAAAACTAGCCATTACAATGTGTCTATACTTTAAAGAAATATTGTCATTTTGTATTTCCAATATTAAAAATATATTTCATCAAATAAAAGAAGACATTTAGATTTTAACATTTATATAAAGAAAAGTTATCATTTCCATTAGTCATCTACTATTAGATTTTTCAACTTATAAGATTTTAAATGGTTTAAACTTTCGACATTAGTTGAGCCTAAAATTAATAAAGTTAAACCTATGCTTTAATATTAATTTATGTTTAAAATCAAGAAAGTTAAAACAAGCTCTCATATAATTATATTAGTATCAATTTTATATCAAAAATTATTAATTAAGCTTTGATACCAATTGCGAGATTGAAAGGCTATACAAGAGGGGGGTGAATTGTATTTTTCAACATTTTCATACATAATTGAAACTTCAAA
The DNA here is from genome assembly GCA_036874045.1 of Cymodocea nodosa. NCBI lineage: Eukaryota > Viridiplantae > Streptophyta > Magnoliopsida > Alismatales > Cymodoceaceae > Cymodocea > Cymodocea nodosa. The sequence continues at coordinate 16,701,072 of CM072339.1, read as the reverse complement.
AATTAAAACAATTTGAAACACTATTTTATTTAATTTTTATTCAATGTTTCAATTACAATATACAATTCAACTTTTCTCAGAAATTGACAGATGCAATGATATAACAATACAATGCTTCATCTAATCAATTTTATACTCGTAAATAGAGAAAACTAAATTGTAGAATTAAAAACATTTCTCTTTGTTTGAGATTTTCTTTTTCTTCTACAAATCTTTACTAATAAATATCTGACATTCATTGAAGTTGCTTCTTTCTAAGAGGTGTGTCCTTGTAAGTATATTTCTTTAGATATGTAGGGATACTTTGATCAATGAGAATTCTGTCTTTTATAATCAATTTTCATTTCATGCATATCCTTTACGTTCATCTACAATCAGTTTCCACTCTTCACATATTTTATTTTACTTTCAAATTCAAATTTTGAAATACACACATTCTAGTCTACATTTTCTTCTCAAATTTTCTTAAATCATCAATCTTGAATCCTTTGAAAAATTTTCTGCAAAATAAACTTTCTTGTCTAAACTTTTCATCAAATGTAGTAACAAGTCGTTGTGTTAATGCTAATTAAATGTATAAAACAAATAGACTTATAACTCAACGTGTCTAACTCAACGAGTTTAACATGTGCCATACATGTGATATGCTCCATTGTGTAAGTTGATAACTCAACGAACTAACTTTGTGGTGTTACAGTTAACTTAACGAACTAACTCCATGATGTTACAATTAACTTAATGAACTAACTCTATTGTGTTACTGATAACTCAACGAACCAATATACGTGAATGTTTAAAGAATAAAATATTTATCACGTGCAAGAATAATAACTTTATATGTTTATAATACTAACTTAATGCATTACCTTAATATTCAATTTAGCAATTCAACGTGTATAGTTAAGTTAATTTAACAAGTTAAACATATGCAACTCACATGATATAGTATAACATTCGTAAATTTTAAATTCAACACATGCATAAAACTAACTTAATGAGTTCATCCATAGAACTTACATTTTTGTTCACTAACTCAATGAGTCCTCACGTGACCTCTTTTTAATCTTTAAGTTTATAACTCAACGAGTTCTCACGTGATCTTTTTTCAAAAAGAACGCTAACTCAACGAGTTACTTAACATACATTGTACATGATATATAAATATGAAATAACAAACATATCATGCTTTATAATAAAAATGCACATTAAGTTAGTATACTTTTTTTTTTTAACGCTATCTAGAAGTTAGTATACTTAATGACTAGTTATTTAATTTAGCATAATTGCAGATTTATTACAGACAAATATATAACATTAAAATTTTTCTATATTAATCAATATTCTTAATTTACTTTTACAAACAATATTAATTGATTAAATATGATTACTCACGTTTTGTACACATCATCAAAACATAATACTCAACACATAGGTTTCATACCTTATTATATAACTCGTGCTTCAAAAATCAAATAACATCGACAAATAAAGCAAGTTCATTAACAATTCATAGATGAAAAGTGAAAAAAAATAAAGCATTAACTTTTCTTGCATCTAAAGTATTTTTGCCTTGTTGGGTTTTGTTTAGAATGAAAAATTGCATATTATTAATGGTTAAATGATGGTTAATTGCATAATATTTAGCTTACCATATGAGAATTAAGCCATTATGTTATAATTGTACTATTATATGCTTTAATTGAAGAATCTGCTTAATTTTGGGGAATTAATGTCAATTTAGTAAATTTCTTAACTATCGGTAAGTTGCAGGCTGTGAAATTCTTAAGTATCCAAATTTTCTGATATTTTGGACAGTTATGTTTAACATACTGAACATGTATCGGATAATTATGTTTAAATTGCCGAACAGTTATGTTTTAAAACAATATTTTATTATTTCCTAAAGTACATGTGTCGAAACCATAATGCATGACTTAAGTGAACTTTCGGTGAGTTATCTATAACTATTCGAAATTGCAGCTGGGCATCGGACAGTTATATGTATAACTCTCCGAAATCTCTTTTTTTTATAAAATAGCTAAGGACACGTGTCATGTTCTGGGAAAGTGACTTAAGTACATTTTCGGTGAGTTATCTCTAACTATTCGAAATGTATTTGAGCATCGGATAGTTAGCTCCATAACTCTCTGAAATATTATTTTATGATTAAACTGCTGTTGACACGTGTCGAGATCTGGTAGATTTACTTAAGTTATATATCGGTGAGTTATCTGTAACTATCCGAAATGCATTTGGGCATCGAATAGTTAAGTTTATAAGTATCTGAAATGCACCTAAGCATCCGATAGTTAAATTTATGCACGTGTTTTATAGTTAAATCAACAAAGAAAGTTCGTTAAGTTATCTGTAACTCCACGAACTATTTATTTTCTAATATGCCATTGTAGCGGTTGTAGAAATAAGACAGTTGGAAAAAAAACCACGACTGCACGTATCGCGCAGGGAGAAGAAAGCATCGCCATTGATATGAATGAAGGAAATCCAACCGACCATTCAAGCAGAAGTAGTTACTACTGAAGAAATATAAAAGAAAAGAAGAAAAAGACTTTGTCCACGAGGTTAGTCCGTTGAGTTAGCCATAACTCAATGGACTTTGTCCGTTGACTTAATTGTAATTCAACAGAGAGCTTATTGAATATATAAATTTGATTATTAACAAACGAATAGTTCTCAAGTTCTTCAGCAATTCCCTATGGGATCGACCTATACTTGCACATTGATACAATAGACACTGTGCACTTGTAGTTAAAGTACAAATTGGAATTAATATCTAAATTGTATTAAAGGTTGTTTGTTTACTTCTAAAAGAAAAGAATAGGCATAAAGATAAATTAACTAAGTAAAAACAGAAGTAACAAATCCAAGTTTTTCTAGTACGTTATTGGAGATTTAATTAGATATTCTAGTGTCATGTTGGGAAAACACAAACAAGTTTTATGGTACCGTTGTCGGGGAATTGAATTGAAATTGAATTGAATTGAATTGGATAGAATTGAATAGATATAAACAATTGTTAGAGCTATTTCGTTTTAATAGCCAGAGTTGTGTGTTTTCTTCTGTAATTGAGAATATGGCATATGCTTATGCTCAATGATTTCTGAAACCTGTAATTAGCATATGTGAATTCTGCAATTCTGAAGGACACGACATTTCTAACTGTTTGAAATTGAGACGTTTACAGATGGTTAGATCCCATGAACAACAAATGAATTATCCTCAGTATAATAGATCTGAGTATGAGAATCCTATAGTTTACCCAACTGATGGTCAGCATAGAATGTGTAATATGTTGAGAGACACTGAAGTTTGGGATATGTATGACACATTGGAGCATAGTATAGAGCAAAATCTGGACAAATTAGAATACTTTATGTGTCAACAAGAAGAAGTCAACCAATTAAATTATAAGGAAGCATATTCAAAACCTAAAAAGGATATAATTTACGAAACTGAAAAAACCATAATGAAAATTGATCAAAAATTGAATGCAATGAAATTGGATGATCTGGAAAGAAAATTAAAAGCATTAGACGAATATACAATGAAAATACAAGTTATGCAACAGGACAATGAAAATTATAATGTTATAAACCTACATAATTTGAAAAATACACAGCCAACAGAAAATATTAATGCAAGAGAATTTAAAGAATGCACTTTAAAACTAAAAACAATTGAAGATCATAATCACGAAAATGATATACAAAAACATCATGAGAGTAACGAAAATCTAGAAGATGTATGTATAACATTAAGATCTGGAACTGATATACCACCAAGAACTCAAAATGAAAATAATATGAAGGTGGATAAGAGTAAAAATCAAAATGATAATGAAAATGTAATAGCTGAAAATCTAGAAATCAGTGAAGAATAATTTGAATTTGCTAATGAAGCTAAAAATGATCAAACAAATCAACTGAAAGAAAAAAAATCTTTTAAATCAAAATCTTTAGCACCCTATCCTAAAAGATTACAACAAACAATACCTGAAAAACAAAAAAAAATTAGAGAAATTTTTGAAAAAGTACAAGTTAACATTCCTTTGTTAGATCTATTGTAGAAAATGCCACATTGTGCTAAATTTTTGAAGGATTGGTGTACTAATAAAAGAGATAATGAAGAAAGTAGTGATACATCTTTAATTTTAGGAAGGCCATTTTTAGCAACATCAGGGGCTGTTATAAATTGTAAAACTAGAGTAATGAAGTTAGCATATGGTAATGAGGATACTCAATTAAATATTTTCAAATCAGAAAGGTTTGAGGAGTTAGAAATGTCCTTACATACCATAAACTTTTTAGAGGATGAAGGAGATATGTTAGATGATGTGATTCAAGAAGAATTAAATAGGCAAATCAATTCTAAAATTTTAGAAGAAAGTGAAGGCATAAATATAGAAAGAGATCAGGAAGAAACTCATTTAGAAAATGATGATGTTCAATTAGGAGCTCTAGCTTCTGATGGGTAACATTTAGAATTAAAACCTTTACCTCCTGAATTAACCTATATATTTCTGGAAGATAAACGAACCTGTCCAATCATTATTGCTTCAGATTTAAAAGAGGATTAAATAGCTAAATTAAAAGATGTAGTAAAAAGTTATAAAGAAGCAATATGATGGACTATGACTGATATAAAAGGGTTAAGTTCAACTTTATGCTGTCACCACATATATTTAGAAGAGAATGCTAAACCTATTAGAATTCCTGAGAGGAGATTAAATCCAAACCTTAAAGAAGTAGTCAGGAAGGAAATAGTTAAATGGTTAGATAATGACATAATTTATCTGATTTCTGATAGATCGTGGGTTAGTCTAATCCATGTAGTTCCCAAGAAATCAGGATTAATAGTTATTAGAAATGAAAGTCAAGACTTGATACCTATTAGAATTCAATCAGGCTAGAGAGTATGTATAGACTATAGAAAACTGAATGTTGTGACTAGGAAAGATCATTTTCCCTTACCTTTTATAGATTAAATGTTGGAAAGATTAGCAGGGAAAAAATATTTTTGTTTCCTAGATGGGTATTCAGGGTATAATCAAATTCTAGTAGCATTAGAGGATCAAGAGAAAACAACTTTCACCTATCCTAACAGAACTTATACTTTTAAGAGAATGCCATTTGGATTATGCAATGCGCTAGCTACCTTTCAAAGGTGTAAGCAGGGCATATTTACTAGAATGATTGAAGATTTTTTAGAAATATTTATGGATGATTTTATTGTATATGGCAATTCATATGAAGTCTGTTTAAAAAATTTAGACTTAATATTAAAACACTGTGTAAAAAAAAATCTGATTTTAAATTGGAAAAAATGTCACTTCATGGTAAAACAAGGAATAGTCTTAGGGCATGTTGTTTCTAAGAAAGGGTTGGAAGTAGATAAAGCTAAAATAGAAGTAATTTCTAATCTTCTAGAACCTAAATTAGTAAAGATATTATATCATTTCTAGGACATGCTGGTTTTTATAGAAGATTTATTAAAGACTTTAGCAATATAGCTAGACGTTTAACTAATCTATTAAAAGATGTTCCGTTTAACTTTGATAAAGATTGTAAGGAAGCATTTTTCAGACTTAAGACTAGCTTAATTTCAACTCCTATAATTCAAGCACCTGATTGGAGCCATCCATTTGAATTAATGTGTGATGCATCTGATTTTGCTGTAGGAGCAGTTTTGGGACAGAAGATAGAAAAATCTCCTAAAGTGATTCATTATGCAAGAAAAACCTTAAATGATGCTCAAGTTAATTACACAACTACTGAAAAAGAATTATTAGCTATTGTGTTTGCCTTAGAAAAGTTTAGTTCATATCTGATTGGAGCTAAAGTAATAGTATACACGGATCATTCAACTCTAAAACATCTAATTAAAAAAAAAAGAAACTAAACCTAGATTGATATGATGGATATTATTATTGCAAGAATTTGATCTAGAAATTAAAGATAAAAAAGGTTGTGAGAATGTAGTAGCAGATCATTTATCAAGATTACAAATAGAAAAATCAAATATTGAAATTAAGGATAATTTTCCTGATGAACAATTAATGACCATCAACACAATACCTTAGTATGCAGACATAGTTAATTACTTAGTTACTGGTCTAACACCTAAGGATTGGAATAGACAGGATAAGAAATTGTTTTTCTCAAGAGTAAAATATTACTATTAAGAAGACCCATACTTATTTAAGAAATGTCCTGATCTGATTTTAAGGAGGTGTGTTCTAGAAACTAAATATCCGAGTATATTATCTTTCTATCATGACCAAGCTTGTGGAGGGCATTTTGGTTTAGGGAAAACTGCTGCAAAAATTCTGCAATGTGGGTTTTATTGGCCAACACTACTCAAAGATGCTCATAAATATTGCTTAAGTTGTTTAAGATGTCAACAAATAGGAAGAATATCAAAGAGGAATATGATGCCTCTTAATCTTATTGTTGAGGTTGAAATCTTTGATGTGTGGGGAATAGATTTTATGGGTCTATTTCTTATGTCTAATCAATTTAATTACATATTGTTGGGGGTGGATTATGTATCTAAATGGATAGAAGCTATTTCTACAAAAACTAATGATAACAAAGTGGTAATACAATTTATAAGAACAAATATATTTGCCAGATTTGGAATACCTAAAGCTATTATCAGTGATAGAGGAACTCATTTCTGTAATAGAAGTTTTGAAGCCTTAATGAAGAAATATGGAGTAAACCACAAAATTGCAACATCATATCATCCGCAAACAAGTGGACAAGTAGAAAGTGCAAACAAACAAATTAAGTTAATTTTAGAAAAAGTAGTAAATCCTACTAGAACAGATTGGGCTAATAGATTGATAGATGCACTTTGGGCTTATAGAACTGCTTATAAAACAAGCTTAGGTATGTCACCTTTTAGGCTAGTATATGAAAAAAGTTGTCATTTACCTGTTGAAATAGAACATAAAGTTTATTGGGCATTAAAAACTCTGAACACTAATTTAAGTCAAGATGTTGAAAATAGAAAAATGCAATTAATTGAATTAGAAGAATTTAGAAATGAAGGTTATTCGAAGACTGTAAGAGAAAAAGAAAAAATTAAATTCTAGCATGATAGAAAAATTATTCCAAAAAGCTTTAAAATAGGACAAGAAGTATATCTTTATATGGCTAGACTCTAGAACCATTTAGGAAAATTAAGATCTAGATGGGCAGGACCTTACATAGTTCGAAATATTTATCCTTATGGAGCTATTGAAATTGAAAATCCTAAAAATCAGAATATATTTAAAGTAAATGGACAAAGACTGAAACCTATTCTGAAAACACCAAAAAGCTCCTTTGGAATTATAGAAGAAGTTAGAGTAGAGGACTAGTCGAGCTTTATTTAGTAAGAAATTAGTTTTTATGTTTATACAAAAAAAAAACATTAAAAATATATATATATATAATATAATAATTATTGCGGTTCAACTGACTAGATCCATCGGTATGACTGGAACATAAAAATATGTATATTAATTTTCAGAAAAAATGTTGGTTTTACTGAAACATAGTATCGATTCAATTGAAAAAAATATTTAGGTCTGACCGAAACATCGTATCGATTAAAAACAGGAAAACTATTATCTGTAGTATTTTTATTATTATATTTGTTTGTACGGGGAGTCTGTTGAGTTACGCTTAACTCAACGAGCTTACTCCGTTGAGTCTTGAGTTAGTCAACGAGCTTATTCCGTTGAGTTAACTGTAACTCAACAGAGTACTGTAGCTAAGACTGCGGATAAAATAGTAATAGTTGGTTCGGGAAATGACCCGATTACCCTCCTAAACTTAGGGCTTATTTGAACTAAAACCTAGGGTTTTGGAGGTATTATCCGACAAATCATTTAGAATCTAGAACAATAGAAATCAGAGCGATTTCATGCTGTTGTGTAACTCCACGATGAGGAAGATGACGCCTGAATTCTGGGAAGACGTAGTGGACACCGCATAGTTTCTGAAGGAATCTAAAGAATGGCACACGCGACAAAAGATCTGGAATACAACAAGAGAGAAAGAGCTACAGAAGCTAGAATCAGAACTCTTTAACTTGAGGAAAGTTTTGGTTGAGTTAGAAATACAGATACCACAGATAATGGAGACATGAATTAGAGTGGCAATTGAAATTGTAGTAAGTAAAGAAAGAAATATCTGGCCTAACAATGAAGTTGCCCTAGAATTAATCGAACGTAAGTCTCGACTCTGGTTCAAAAGACGAATCTGTAGACGAGCTAGATGGGCGATCTGGGAGCAAGAAAGGAAAGAAAATGAAGAAGAGGCAACTGAAGAATAGGAAGAACCAACTACTGAAAGACCTATTCCTAAGGAACAACAGTCAGGACCTCTAGTTCAGCCAATAGAGCCATTGCCACGAGTTGCATTTGCTTGGCCGAGAATTGAAGAAGAAGAGAAAGAATTTATTAGCTTGGTCAAGACAGCAAGGGACCAAGGTGATACTCAAGAGATAGCTACAGCTAAGGCACATATTTTATATGATGGCATTAAGAAAAAAAGGGTTGAAGAAAGGATAAGGGCCCAATACAAAATAAAAGTTGAACAGTATCAGGCAGCAACTAAATCAAGTGCTGCAGGAGAGGCTGGTCCTTCGAGACTAGTAGTTATAAAAAGAGTTAAAAAGGAAGAGCTAGTACCTGTGGCTCGAAAGCTTGCAGAGCCTACTTTTGTAGATTTAATTTCAGAAGAAGAAGAGGAAGAACAGTCACAACTAATCAGAAAAAAGAAAGGAAAAGAAAAAGTGCCTGAATATGAGGAAATTAAATCTGAAGTACCAATTTTTACAAGGCCTGTGGAGCAAATATTTATAAACCTGCTATCCGATTCTGAGGAGGAGAAGGAGGAGCTGCAACGGCAGGAGCAAATAAAAGAAAAAAATTAGGCTGAAATTAGTCTGTAGCCTGTATAAGAAGAAAGAACAGAAATTAGGGCAGAAACTGAATTGCCCGTGACTCCATCCCAATCTGTTACAGAATCAGAAAGAATAGTAATAGAACAGATTGGTAGTCAGGAGGAAGAAGAAAGAGCAAAAAATGAAGAGGCTGAAAGAAGCCATTTGGACAAAAATAACTTTACAGATTCCATTGAAGAGCAAGAAACTCTTCAGCAATTTATGGAAAGAATTCAAGACAGAGTGGAGAGTTCTGCCGGCTCACCACCACAGACACAAACAGAAGCAAAAATTCAGGAATTTGTAGAGAATGTTCAAATGTAGTCTATGTTAGAGGAAGAGCAAGTACAAACCCCTTTAGAACAACAAAGTCACCTTCCTGACCCGACTGAAACAACAATTTTGAATAAAGTACATTTTTGTAATCAGGAAGCTTATACCAAATATAAAGAAATAAGGGGTTACAACATTATTTACAATAGACTAGTAAATTAAGATGAAATGCAAAAAATAAAGATTTATTTAAATTCCAAGGTCTAATGCAATTCATTTCTCAAGAAAGAGGGCATGCAGTTTATGAGAATTTAGTGCCCTGTTTTTATGCAAATTTAAGAGAAGGAGAAGGAGAATTAATTTCCAACATGTAGAAAGCTGATGTACAGATAACACCGGAGCTTCTCCACAACATTTTTGGATTAAAGAATGAAGGTATAAAATTTTTGGAAGATACAACTACAGTCGAGTGGACAGAATAGCAAATTAAGGATTGTTTAGCTATCAATCTTGGTGTGCCTTTATTAAGCAGATTGAAGCATTTAAATGGTAAAGTATACATGGTAGCTAACATTTTGATTAAAAATGTCTACCAACGACAGGGCCATGACATAGAATTAAGTCAATTTATCAAATGGGCCACATATGTAGTTGTAAATAAGATTCAAATAAATTGGTCTGTAGTTTTTATCTCCAAGCTGAAAATAGTGAAGAAGAAATTATTATATGGAGATTTGATTCCACTCTTAATGGTGGACTGTATTGATTTCACGAAATGGGCATAAAAAAGGATCAGATCTAGAACCATTTCAGTGAAAGAATACAGAAATTTTGTAGCTACAGAACTAACTGTACTATTTGGAGGAATTATGGGAGCAGTAGAAAGGATTAATTAATTAGAGCTTCAATTAGAAAAACTCCAAAAAGAAGTAGATGAACTTAGGCATAGAGATTAAATTGTATTGTTCGTCTACTTGTTTAAAATTGTATGATGTACTTGTAATGTAATTGATTCATATTAATGAACATAAATTTTTCAGATGCAATTTTCAAACATGTTTTGAATGTGAAATGAATGGAATGTATTGACTGTTATATATATTTGGTGGAATATTATGAATGAATGTTTAACAGATTTACAATTTGTTGAATGACAGGATAAATGCTTAAAAATTTCTGCATATTGTAAGGTAAAATGTAAATTCTGTATAACATAAAATGACCTGCAAGTTAAATCTTTATATAATGTTCAGATTTAATTAGAATGATGCATTAATGACATAGATTTAAATTTATTTCAGTTAGTAGAATGAAAGAAAGAAAAGAATAGAGAGGAACTTACGAGAGTAAAACTTAGAAGTTGCTAAGTGTTAACTCAACGAAGTTAGTCTGTGGAGTTAGCAACAGTAACTAACTTTGTTCCGTTGAGTTATCTGTAACTAAACGAGGTTAGTTTGTAGATAAAGCAGAATGCTTATTCTTTTAACCATGAACGAAACTTCGTCGGTTTAGTGGTTACCAAAATTTGAAATTAGTAGTGGTACACGTACCCATAAAAACAGGAACCACGATGCACGTTGCAAGACACGTTCTTGCAATGAGATTTATTCACTTTATGGATGTACAGTATATATATATAACAAAATGTTATTTACGAGTTACCAACACTTTTAAAAGAAAGGAGAATGCGTTGGAGGAACTAGAAAGAGAAGCAACTGATTCAACTTCATCCGACAACAAATATTTATTGAATTGAAAGCTTCAGACTAGTATGTAATTAATCTTCTGCAATTTATTTATGAGCACATGGACCCGTTCTCTAAGTACTAAACGATTAGTAAGAACACCTACCTAGGAATTTTCATTGCAGAGGAGTACTGAAAAATTTTCTGAACTGAACTTTAACGAAATTCTTTGGGGTGTAGCTAACCTTTCTTTAAAAGAGAACGTAGAGATGGCTGCTCTGGTAGAAAAACCATTAGGAGAGATTCTGTATCCTGAATTAGTTGATGAACCTTCTTGTATTCGATTGCCAAACTTTGAGGGAGATATGTTTGAACTGAAATCTAATTATATTAGTCAATTGCCACATTTTCATGGATTAGAAAGAGAGGATGCCTATTATTTCCTTAGAGAATTTAATGAAGTTTGTCAAATGATGAAAATGTCGAACATGAGTATAGATGCTATTAAACTTAGATATATCCCTTTTTCTTTAAAAGACACAGCTAAGAGATGGTTATATACTTTGTCGCCTGATTCAATTTCTACATGGATTGAATTTTGCTCTATTTTTCTGGAAAAATATTATCCAACACATCAAACGATTAAAAAGAAGAAAGAAATATTAATGTGTAGCCAAAAACAAGGTGAATCATTCTAGAAATATTTTGAAAGATTTAAAGATTTACTAACTCAATGTCCACATCATGTAATGAGTAAAGCACAATTAATAGGTATAATTTATGAAGGCATAGATGTTTCAACAAAATATTTATTAGAATCTATTTGTCAAAATGGATTTTTAAAGTTATGTAGTGAAGAAGCATGGGCATATTTAGAAAACTTTGCAAAAAGAATTGCAAAGTGGGAAAATTCGGTTGAAGCTATTGTAGATAAAAAAATATTGCCAAGAGGAATGCATGAAATAGATTCAAGTACAATGCTTGAAGTGAAATTAAATGAATTAACAAAGAAAATAGAAGAGTTATCATTAAATCAAAAGCTAGCAGAAAAGAATGCAAACATAAATGATTTAGATATTATTTATGCTAGAAACCAGATAGATAACTTGGGAAATTCTTATAATCCTAATTAGAGAAATCACTCGAATTTATCTTGGAGAAACAACAATTTCTAGGGAGGAGAAAATATAATTGAGAAGAACATAAGTTATGAAGCATTAATTGAACAAGGATCTAGAATAGAGAAATTAAAAAAGATAATCCAACAATTAAACAATCGTTTAGATTTTGTATTTGGAAATGCTGCAATTCAAAATCAGAATAGAAATATACCACTTAGACAGAAGGAACCAATGGAAGATAGACCTATTGGAGGATTGCCAATACAAGCAATACCTAATCCTATCAATAGAACTGTTAATGAAATTGATACCTCTTCTGGGAGGATAGCTGAATGAAGCAGCATATCTGAAGCCACTATCTATATGTATATATGTTTTTATTTTTAGTTAATAGTATCGTAGAGTTAGTCCTTAACTCAACAAACTTAGTCCATTGAGTTATTCCTTAACTCTACGAAGGTGTGCAGTAGTTTTGTTAATTTTTGTCTCTGCTAAATTTTTGTTTGTGTTATATAAAATCGACAAATGGAATTGATGCAATTACCGTTGGATGTACTAAGGGAAGTACTGAGTAATTTATTAGCTAAAGATCTGTGCAGGCTGTGTTGTGTATCAAAAGAAATTAAAGACTATATTGAAGAAAAATATTTTCAAGGACTACAAGGTGCAAAAATGACTAAGATTAGAGATAGATTTATATAGAGGTCATTTAATCGTAGTTCAAATACCCATGAATATCTAGCTATGGAAGAAACTACTGGAATTCCACCCAATACATTAGAAGGAATAAATCATATTATGAGGATAGATGAAAGATTAATCATATCCAAGACGAGACCAAGGTATGCAAGTTTATTATTACCTGATATTTTGATAAGAAATCCTATAACAGGAGAAGAATGGAATATAGGAAGACCTAATAGATTTGAAGTACCAACTTTAAATTGTGGGTTAACTTTCATATTTTTTGATAAAAATTCTGCAATTCTTGAAAAATTATATTATTGGAGACCTACAGGAAATTGGGGTGAAGATTTACGCTTAAGTGTGTATAACTTTTTGAATAGATCTTGGAATGAAAATATTATGATATATCTAGGACGGAAATCATTAATTAACCAAACACATGTCATACTTGATGGATATATATATCTAGTCACAGATATATCAATAGTATTTGGATCTGATTTATACATAGTGAGCATAGACAGTTATGATGAATATATAGAAATATTACCTATACCGAGAAAATTAGCTAAACCACCATCTGAGGAATTTAATAAAATTCAAATAGGAATGTGGTATAATGACAAAGATGATCCTACTTTATGTCTAATAAGATGGTGGGATGAATTGATGAAATTTCAAATATGGATTATGAAAGACATAAATGAATGGAAGTGGGAAGAGGAGTATATTGAAATAGATGTAGAAATAGAAACTGCTACATTACATTGGAATAAAAAAGGATCCCTTTGTACATTTCATATCATTAATAGTAATACACTTGTATTTGGAATTTATAATATATTACATGTTTACAAATTAACAAGGAACAAGAACTGCATTAAAATAGAATTAATAGCAAGAAGAACTATGGCTAAAAAGTTTGCTTGGACTGATACATTTATTCCATTTGTTCCTACTTTTCAATCATGTTCTTAAGTTGTGATTTTGTGTGTTTAATGTTGTGTGTATTCTACGTTTATGTTTAATTTTTTTTTTTTTTTTTTTTGAAGTTTTCATGTTTATTTTTTTTTAAAAAAATAAAAATAAAATATCAATCTAGTTTGTTGATATCTGTTCTAGAAACCAACTGGCTTGCTTGTGAGCCATTAGAGGCATAGGAGCCTAGGTTCCACACAAGACACTGATTTATTAATATCAGTTAAGTGTTATTTTGTTTTATATTTTGCTTTTATCTGTGAATGAAAAGCTTTTCAGAATCAAAAATTGGAATATGCAAAGGAGATACAAACGGAACAAGGTATGCAATCAATTACTTATCCTGAATTTTAAATTAAATAAAACTGTATTCATGCATGCTACAATTACTGTACTTATTGTCAAATCTTTTACATTGAGGACAATGCAAAATGTAGGTATGGGGGGGAGGTAATTAAAGTAACAGCCATGTAAGTTTGTTAATTAAAGAAATTAAAATGGTATTGCAAAGTTGTGGAAATTGAAAAGTTTTATGAACTTGCTGTAACTATCCGATAATTGAGACTATAAAATTTATAAACTGTAACTACTTGAATGTTATATTTAGAAGGCTATATAAGATGCTATAGAATTTATTATTTATGGAAATCTAGATATAATATCTTATGTTTCTTCTGAATTTCATAAGTTTAACAGTTTCATGATTTTAAAATGAAATCAGAATGCTTAATGAAAAATCAGTAAATTATTTGAAGTCCTGAAGGAGCTGAGATGTGAATTCTAAATTAAATGAAACATATATGATGAAAGATACATTTAATTTGACTGATTGAACTTGTAGAATGATTTATGTGTAGATCTTATTAAACTATAGAAAAAGTATGAGCTTATTGTTATGGATTCATATTTACAGTAAATGATAGAAGCAGGACTATATGAGATTGGTGATTACTACATCTGTATTAATGAAATACATACATATACAGTATGTGATTAATGTTTTGTTTTATGTTTGTATTTAAAAAATAAAAATTTGAGAGTTTATTGACTTATTTGATCACAAGCCTTTTGTACTTGAGTAGATAGGTATGTAAGGATTGTTGACCTGAAAAAGAACTCTTGAAATCTAGCAACCTAAGATCCTGATCAGATCTAGGATTGTTGACTGAAAGCTTGTTACATGGGTACATTAGAAAGCTCTTGTATGATTCAAGCTTGTCAAATTAACTTTTAAAGTAAGAAAAAAAGAAAAGAAAAAAAAAACATATACTGTTCTGAAAAGATACAAGTGTTTTGTGAAATACAGATATCTTATGAATCGAGTATATTTTCTGTTATCTAGAATTGCTGTAATATGAATTTAGAATTGACTTTTGAAGTTGTTTAAGGGAGATACAATTCTTTATTCTACTTGTCTTAATTATATTGAATTGGATTGTACTTCGATTCGTATGTTGTTGAAATTTCTTCTAGAAATCTTATTGGAAAATTCAGGATGGCAGATGATGAAAAGAAGAACAAACGATAATATAATTAACACCTATGTGATGATGATATACTTTGTATGTAATTTACATATATTTTAAGTATATTTGCAGGTTGATTAGTGAAACATACAGAATATATTTTTATGCTAAACAAAAGAAAAAAAGAAAGAGAAAGAATTAATTCTAGCACTTTTTGAAAGACCAAATAATTAGATCTTAGTTTGCTAAGGAACTAGCAAAATTTAGGTATGGGGGAAGTGCTTAGAATGAAAAGGTGCATATTATTAATGGTTAAATGATGGTTAATTACATAATATTTAGCTTATCATATGAGAATTAAGCCATTATATTATAATTGCACTGCTATATGCTTTAATTGAAGAATCTACATAATTTTGGGGAATTAATGTCAATTTAGTATATTTCTGAACTATCGGTAAGTTGTAGGCTGTGAAATTCTTAAGTATCCAAATTTTCTGATATTTTGGATAGTTATGTTTAACATACCGAATATATTCAGACAGTTATGTTTAACAGACCGAACATGTATCGGATAGTTATGTTTAAATTGCCGAACAGTTATATTTTGAAAGAATATTTTATTATTTCCTGAAGTACACGTGTCGAAACCATAATGCATGACTTAAGTAAACTTTCAGTGAGTTATCTATGACTATCCGAAATTGCAGCTGGGTATCGGACAATTATATGTATAACTCTCTGAAATCTCTTTTTATTTATAAAATAGCTGAGGACACGTGTCTTGTTCTGGGAAAGTGACTTAAGTGGATTTTCGATGAGTTATCTCTAACTATCCGAAATGCATCTAAGCATCGGATACTTAGCTCCGTAACTCTCCAAAATGTTAATTTATGATTAAATTGCTGCTGACATGTGTTGAGATCTGGTAGATTTACTTAAGTTATATATCAGTGAGTTATCTATAACTATCCGAAATGCATTTGGGCATCAGATAGTTAAGTTTATAAGTATCCGAAATGCACCTGAGCATCAGATAGTTAAATTTATGCACATGTTTTATAGTTAAATCAACGAAGAAAGTCTATTGAGTTATCTGTAACTCCACAGACTATTTATTTTCTAATATACCACTATAGCGGTTGCAGAAACAAGACAGAAGAAAAACCATGATTGCACCTATCACGTAGGGAGAAGAAAGCATCGTCGTTGATATGAATGAAAGAAATCCAACCGACCATTCAAGCAGAAGTAGTTACTATTAAAGAAATATAAAAGAAAAGAAGAAAAGAAAGTAAGGTGTGTGATCGATGGACGGCTAGTGTATACAGAGGAGGAGCACCGAGCTTTCTGCAGATAGTATTGGCGATTCTCCGAAGTATCACACCAACCATCGTTACCACCACCACAATTACCAACCATCGGAGGTCTGTGAGAATACTTTCTTAATGTCGAGTCGATTCCGAGCCAAACATAATGCTTGACAACCACTGTGAGGAGTGATCGCGTCGCGGGAAGGGAAGCCATTTTCACCAAGCGCTGACTCATATTTCAGGAGATCGTAAAGCTTTTAGTCTTAGCTTCGGGTTGATGCCTGTATGCTGAAGAGGAGATCATCTTGCAATTCTGGACTCGCGATTCTATAGGGAGAGGAGACAGGATTGTAAGTGGTTTAATTTTCAATGGTGTAATCGCGTTACAAGTAGTGTCGGAAGTATTTACTGTCAAGTGAGATTACTTTACATTTCACCTTTCGCCCATTTCCATGTTCATATTAAAACAAAAATACTAAAAACAATTTATCTATGTTTGTATGTTGTATTGTTTGTGTTGTATCATGATTAATGTTATGTTTATCAGTATTGTGATTGTTTTATGTTGTTTTAGTTTTATAGTTTACTAAAATTGGTTCGTTCAAAAGACTTAAAGATTTTAATGGTTATTGTTTGAATTATTTGAATGTTAGTATTGCTTAATGATAAATCCAATGTTAACTAACATTAAAGAGCTTAATTTATGTTATTTACAATATGTGGAATCGCCTAATGGTTGGCTGCATTCCTCTGTAAATAGCAGTATTAAAAAAAAAGACAGGCTCGTGGAGTTAACTTAAGTCCACGAGGTTAGTCCGTTGAGTTAGCCATAACTCAACGAACTTTGTCCAGTGAGTTAACTGTAATTCAATAGAGAGCTTATTGAATATATAAATTTGATTATTAACAAACGAACAGTTCTCAAGTTCTTCAGCAATTCTCTATGGGATCGACCTGTACTTGCATAGTAATACAATAGACACTGTGCACTTGCAGTTAAAGTACAAATTGGAATTAATATCTAAATTGTATTAAAGGTTGTTTGTTTACTTCTAAAAGAAAAGAATAGGCATAAAGATAAATTAACTAAGTAAAAACAGAAGTAACAAATCCAAGTTTTTCTGGTACGTTATTGGAGATATAATCAGATATTCTGGTGTCGTGTTGGGAAAACACAAACAGGTCTCTCTATCATTTAATAAATGTTTGGAACCTTAGATTACTAATTGGTGAAATATTAGATAATTTGAAACATTTTTGAATGATATTCAAGAAAAGAACATTCTAGAAAGATTCATAGAATTAGAAGAACTATTACTATTGGACGAGATAATAAAGGAGTACCTAGGTACACATATACAAAAGCTTCATATAGACATCCCTAAAGAAACTATAGAATTGGTCAAAACACTCAAGGAATATCATCTACATATCATTTTGCCTTTGTCAACAAGTATAATCTATTTTACTATTCTAAGCGGTTATTTTATTATACATAATGAAGAACTTGCCAGTCTTAATTCTTGGGTTCAAGAATTTCTTTATAACCTAAGTGACACAATAAAAAAAATTTCAATTCTTTTAGTCATTGATTTATGGATTGGATTCTACTTGCCCCTTGGTTAGGAACTAATGATTGGTTCATTCTACAATGATATTGGATTGGCTCATAATGAGAAAATTATATCTGGTCTTGTTTCTACTTTTCCAGTCATTCTAGATACAATTGTGAAATATTGGATTTTCTATTATCTAAATCATGTATGTCCTTCACTTGTAGTCATTTATCATTCAATGAATGAATAAAGAACACATTTGATATTTTGATATCAATCAACCTAAAAATTCTTTTCTTTGTGCATAAATAAATAAAACATTTCAATCTTACTCATCTTTATACTTCTACCTGTTCAAATCAAAGTATTCTCCTATATTCTAGTACAATTATTCCATTACAATGGCAGCCTTATGGATAGGGAACTATACTAGCTACCTATCTAATTTATTGTAGAAGTTCCACAAGCTATACTTCTTGATACTATATTTGAAGCAATTGTTAAAATACCTTATGATATGTAACTAAAATAGGTTCTTGCTAATGGCAAAAAAGGGGGCTTAAATGTGAGAGTTGTTCTTATCTTACTGGAGTGATTCAAATTAGCCCCTCTTGATCGAATTTCCCTTGAGATGAAAGGAAAGATGGGTAATTTGTCTTTTCAGAGTTATTGGCCTACTTAAAGAAATATTATTGTTATAGGTCTTGTTCCCAGTCAAAAATATAATGAAATTGTCTTCCCTATACTTTCTCTCAATCCTACTATGAAGAAAGACGTTCATTTCTTAAAATATCCCATATATGTAGGTGAGAACTAGGGAAGGAGTCAAATTTATCTAAATGGGAGTAAGAGTAACAATACAATCTATAATGCTACATCTGTGGGTATAGTAAGTAAAATAGTACGTAAAGAAAAAGGTGGATATGAAATACCCATAACTAATGCATCAGATGGACATCAAATGATTGATATTATACCTCTGAGACCAGGACTTCTTATTTCAGAGGGTGAATCCATTAAGCTTGATCAACCATTAATAAGTAATCCCAATGTGGGAGGATTTGGTCAAGGAGATGCTGAAATAGTGCTTCAAGACCCATTATGTATCCAAGGTCTTTTGTTCTTTTTGGCATTTGTTATTTTGGCACAAATCTTTTTGATTCTTAAAGAGAAATAGTTTGAAAATGTTCTATTGTACGAAATGAATTTTTAGATCCAGGAATTCTATAACATCAAGTTGATAAAAAGGATTAAATTGAGTTTTTCTTTTTTATTGATTGATATTTGTTGATTGATATAAGATATATATAAAGTCTTTTGTTTGCTTGTTTTATACTATTTTTGCAAGATGTCAAGAAATAATATTATTTGTATGCATTCCTAGTAATGGATAATCGATATATAAAGGAGAAGAATACAACATAATGCAAAGGATAAATGAAAGGAACAAATACAACTCAACTATTTCTGAGAGAGATTACTAGTCTTTCTAATGTTTTATTTGACACAAGAAAAAAACCCCTTTTCTTATGTCAAAATTCAATAATAAGTATTCTTGCTTCTGTTTATTGAAAATTCTTATTCCTATTTTATGAGGATATTTGAACTTCTTTGTTTAGATTCTTGCTTCTGTTTATCGAAAATTCTTATTCCTATTTTATGAGGCTATTTGAACTTCTTTGTTTAGATCTAGTAATGAACAAACAAAAAGGGTGAGTGTTATTAATTCGTTTAGCAAATAAAATTTCTTCAATTGTTCAATAATTGTTTAATTAACTTAAAAAAAGATCAAAAAAATAATTTTATTTGGATATTCTGAAATTTTTTTATGCATATTCAAATTCTTATTTATTATCTCATCATAGTTGAAATTTTATAGTGTAGGATTCCATTCATTAGTATAGAAATAAAATTTTATAGTTGAAATGCTTTGCTTAGAATATCTCATTTGTAGAAATTTCCATGATATGTGATCATCTAGAAAATAGATAGATGGATTCCATTTTTCTTATTATTTTGTATCCATAAGAAAGGAACATGTAGATGGATATATCAACAATGAATTCTTTTCTTCAAAAAAAAATCATAAACAAAGATATAAAATAGTTTGGAACATTGGAGTAAAAGATTTGTTCTTTGTTTCCTTTTTTGGAATAATTGTTGATCATGGGGAAAAGTTGTATGTAATTCACCTACATTATAAGAGTAGATTTATTTGTCTAAGATTTGATTGATGATTTGAGAAATATTAAATGTTGGATACATTGAAATGAATTGCATTTTTATTTTCCTATCTTTATGGATCTATACAAGTATGTGGTAATGTTTCCATTTTTATGGACCAACCAAGTGAATCGACGTCAACCCACCACAAACAAGCACTAATGACGAAATCAAAACTATGTAAATACAAATCAAGAATGGAAATGGAATACATAAGGCTATACAAACTCGAATTATAGACCTTCTCAATAAAATAGATTGAACTAATTAAAATATCTAAATGATTCAAACTATTTCGAAGACCCAACATGCATCTTATTGCATTGGGCTCTTTCATTAATTGATGACAAGATCAACTAGTCCACCATATTTTTTCCTTGTTATCTTCATAGGAAAAGTAAGAAGATAGTGAGATGGCTCCATGTGCTCTGATTCATTATTTGGATTTTGATACAAGAGCAATACCAACGTTTTTCAAAAAAGGGTTACCTTGACGTAGGTCTACACATTCATAAGATGACAAGAGGGTATTTTGAGGCCCTTATACTCATTATGCCTAGCATTGAATAGATTGGCTATTCACCTTATCAATTCTCAAATCAATCATGGGTACTATTGGCATCTAAATTTGCATCAGAATCAGATTGAACCAAATAAATGTTAGGCCAATGTTTTAAAAAATAGATAGATGGATTCCTTTTTTCTTGTTGTTTTGTATTCATAAGAATGGAACGTGTAGATGGATATATCAATAATGGATTCATTTCTTCAAAAACAACAACATCAATAAAGAGATAAAATAGTTTGAAACATCAGAGCAAAAGATTTGTTCTTTGTTTCCTTTGTAGGAATAATTATATTATGTTGACTGAATAACTTTTGCATTTTTATATTATGGATAATAACTTGGCAGGACTTTACCCCTCGAATAAGCTAAAGGGGTAAAGTCCCATTGAGTTATTACCTTTTCATGTTTATAATGTAGGTTCATTCGATTATTTATTACGGGGATGAGCCCAATCCAAAATATGAACCATAAAAGAAAATATCTATTGAACTGATCATAAGAATACCAACTACAGTACCTATCAACCAAAGAGGAATCCTTCCAGTAGTATCAGCCATTTACCCCACTTTTCTCCACATTTCATCAAGTGGTCATTCATGCTAGAGACAAAAATAGTCATAGATAATTATCAATGTGGTATCCTTTTCAATGGGATAAGAAAATTTCCACTATCCTATTTCTCTCAAATTATCAATTGAAGAAATAATTGTAAAATAACACAAGTACAAAATGTGTAATAACCCCTAGTATAGAATAATACAATTCAATTCAACATTTTGTTCATTTGGGTTTGATTATGTCATAGTTTTATAATTTGGATTAAGTTTATTGTTGGATGAATTGCATTGTTGATATTGACCCCAAAAAAGAAATGGTAGGTACAACTAGTCCATGAACAACCAACCATTGCATTGTAAAAATTGGATAGGTTTGTACTTTTTATTTTGATAGAGAAACCTAGCTCACTAGATTGTAACGAGGTTTCCATAGATTTATGAAGGACTCCTTAGGTGTATGGAGTGGTTTCACTTGGTGGGTTGTACCAAGTGGTGGGCTATGCATGGTAAATTCCTAGAGAAAACACTTAAAGGCTAGTTTTCCTTGATTGTAAAGGTTAGGGTATGAATCTTTAAAGCACTTGAAAAGATTAGTATAGGCTCAAGTGGATTGCTTGAGGTTAAATGTAGATGATTGGTGAACCATTTAAATTTTCTTCGTGTTATTGTAGCTTGCATACTTTGATCCAAAATCATGAGTTTATTTTTATTCTCATTCCATCATTAATTTTTTATTACCAACTTCAATCAAGCTCATTATCATTGTGATGATTTTAATTCAAGTTTTAAGTAATTAATTTCTATGACAATTTTCTTAAAAAAAGTTAAATACCAAAAAAATTATAAATATATTTTGTTTTCTATTTTAACATTTCATTATTCACCTCCCTTCTAGTGAAACATCAATCCTTTTCAAGTTAAAAAACTCTTTATCAGGATAGAGTCTTCTAATAGGAATCACACAACTTAAAGGTTTAGAAGGCATGTGGTTAACAAGATACACTTTTATGAGAATAACATTAGACCACATTCACTTTGAAATTTACATTTCATGAGTGGACAAGCTACATCAAGGAGATGATGTGTTCAATTTAAAATATAATATTTTCAATATGTATATATGTTAATGTGCATATATAATTCTTGTTGTGATGCTAATTTTATTCACTAGTGGATGCTATTTCTTATTTAATGTGTTTTAGGGGTGGGGAGATTTGTACACAAGGATAGTGATAGAAAGTAAATCTTGAATTTTGTAATATTTGTATACCTAAGAAAGTTCAAAAAGTGATTCTTTTGCTTTCCAACCTATAAAAGGGAAAGTGAGGAAACATTCCTAAAGATGTCAAATATGTTGAGTCAATGTGGGCTAGCTTGATCCAACCCATAAAATATCAACTTGACTTGGTCTGATCCAAAAATTTGGGTTGGGTTGATACTTATAAAATTTTAGCCTATAAGCCACCATTGGCTAGCCTATAGGCCACCACGAGCTAGCCCATGGACCAACCTAATGGCCCATAGGCCACCACAAGTTGGCCAATAGGTAGGTCTAGTTGATATGGTTGAATGTTGTACAACATTCAACCAAATGTTGCATTTAACGTTGGAATATTCAAACATTTTATGAGAGAGAGAGAGGGGTAGAGAGGTAGAGGAAGATAAAGAAGGAGAAGAAGATGTAAAAAATCTATAAATAAGAGATGAAGATTAGAATTTTCTTCACAAATCATTCAATCTTCTATTTCTCTTTCAAGAGTTCAAGTTTTATCTTTCAAATTTTTTTAACCCTCAACTTCTATTTGCAAAAATGATGTACAACTTCAATGAGTTCAACTTCAACAATGCCAACAACAATGACTTTTCAACATTTTAGTTGGACCATTAATACTCCCAAATCATGGAAGCTAGAGCATCTTCAAGTACTACTACTAAACTTGAAAGAAGATCTACTTAATAGTCAAAGTTTACAAGAAATATAAAAGATATGAGAGACAACACTATAATGGAGAGGGTCTACAACAATGTCTACAATGTAGACTTCTCTTGCAAAGCTTTAAGTGATACAAGTTATTTATCTAGACATTTAGCTAATTATTCATCTAAAAATATTGAAGAAAATAAAATGGTTCATCCACAAATTAATTTTAACTTTGAAGATAATATGACATTATGATCTAGAAATGCTAGAGAACTATGTACTAAATTTATTGTTGTTCAAAATTTACCTATTAATTTTGGTGATAGTCAACATTTTCAAGATTACATTTCACAAGCCTATTGTTTATAATTTAAAAATATTTCTAGAAATACAACTAGGCATGATATTATTGATTTTTATAATAAACTTAAAATAGAACTAATTAATTGTTGTGTGGAAAGATCAAACAAACGTGGAGCATCTAGGGGTGGCGTGGAGAAGAGATCTGTGTGGAAGAGAGGATTGCGAGTGAAGAATTTGAAGAACAACAAATTTACGTGGTTCCCCAACATAGGTATGTCCACGGGTGATCAATCTATCGTGATTCCTTGCTATATTATTGTTGGTACAAAGAATGGGGAGAACAAAATCAAGGGATGGTTTTGGCATGGCATCCCTTAGACGTGAATGACCCCTTACATATATAGAGGCAACAGTTGGTGATACACAAAAGACAAGTTTGCCCCTATATAAATTATCAAAGAAATACAACCATATACAAAGACACATACATATACTTGATGGAAGACACATGCATCAAAAATCTCCACCTTGTCTTTCATCAATCTTCACCATGAACAATTGATGGATCACCAAGACCCAACTTGGATCAGCAGCAGCAATAGACGTTGAGTAAGTCCAAGCAATGCTTGAACTTGCTTTCAACAACGCCCTTTGTAAACATATCAGCCGGATTGTCCTTTGTGTTAACCTTTATAATCTTTATCCTGTCTTCATTCCTGAGGAAGTGATACTTAACATCAATATGTTTAATTCTATTATGAAAGACATTATCTTTGGAGAGACAAATAGCACTAAGACTATCACAGAAGATATCAGCTTTATCAATGCACCAACCAAAGTCTCCAAGTAAGCCTTTCAACCAAATTCCTTCCTTTGCAACTTCTATCATAGCCACATATTCAGCCTTAGTTGTGGACAGAGATACCATAGGCTGAAGAGTTGATTTTCAACTCACAATAGAAACTGCAAATGTAAAGACGTAACCAGATAATGATCTCCTTCTGTCAACATCACCTACATAGTCTGAGTCTATATAACCAGCCATAGTACAACCTTGATCTACTACATACATCAAGCCAACACTTGGAGTTCCTTTCAAATATCTAAATATCCTTTTAACTGCTTTCCAATGTTCCCTACCCAGATTGGACATGAACCTACTAACAACACTCAAAGGATATGCCAAATCAGGCCTAGTGCATACCATAGCATACATAAGACTTCCAACTGCCTGTGCATAAGGAACTCGCTACATATCAAGCTTTTCAAAATTAGTTTGTGGACACATCGCAGATGACAATTTGACATTTCTGTCATAAGGCGTGCTAATGGCTTTGCATGAAGCCATACCAATTCTGCTAAGGATCTTCTAAATATACTTCTGTTGATTCAAAAACAACTTACCAGAATTTCTTTCACGCCTAATCTCCATTCCAAGATTTCTGCCAGCTGGACCAAGATCCTTCATATCAAATTCTGATTTTAATGTGTCCTTTAGCTCCTGTCTCACTTCGATATTCTTCGCAGCTATAAGAATATCATCAATATACAATAACAAATAAACATGTGTACTCTTATCAAGAGTTTTAACATATACACATGAATCATAGTTGTTGCATCTAAAACCAACTTTAACTATAAAGACATCAAACCTTTTGTACCATTGTCGTTGTGACTGTTTAAGTCCATACAGGGACTTATTTAATTTGCACACCCAATCAGATTTACCTTTTACCACAAACCCTGTTGGTTGTTTTATCCAAATATTTTCTTCCAACTCACCATGCAAGAAGGCCGTCTTTACATCTAGTTGTTCTAATTCTAAATTCTGTGCTGCAGCAATGGATAACAAAATTGTAATAGATGTATGACGTACAACAGGAGCAAATACCTCATTGAAGTCAACTCCTTCTCGCTGTAAATAACCTTTGGCGACTAATCTTGCCTTGTGCTGTACACCTGCGTTGCCTTGAGTCCCAATCTTCTTCTTATAGACCCATTTGCAACCAACAATATTTGTATTCTTTGGACGTTTCACTAGTTCCCAAGTCTTGTTCTTATGGAGAGATTGGAGTTCCTCCTCCATAGCAGATATCCAAAGACCAGCTTCTGAATCTTTCACTACAGCTTCATATGTAGGTGGATCAACAGAATCCTCCACCTCAACTGCTACTTGTACGGCAAAAGCAACCAAACTGTCGTAGTCATATCTAATCGAAGGTCTAACGTCTCTTCTAGGATGATCTTTGCCAATGGTTTTTGGTGGTGGTTGCTCCACCTCTTCCTCCTCAACTTCATTTTCCTGAGTTTTAGATGAGATTTCTCTAATTTCAACTTGATCAGTGATAGACGGCTGTTGTGCGTCATCTATTTCCATCTGTTCAGGAAGGGTGTGCTCAATTTCTGGTGTTTCACTTGCTAGTTTATCTATTGCCTACAAAAGAGAATTCTCATCAAAAGTAACATCACAACTATATATTACTTTGTGAGATTCAATATCATATATCTTGTATCCCTTTACACCAACACCATAGCCCACAAATATGCCTTTCTTGGCACATGGTTCCAGCTTGCCATTGTTCACATGATAGTAAGTTGGACACCCGAAAATTCTGAGCTTTGAATAACTAGCAGATCTTTTCAACCATACCTCAAGAGGTATCTTCCCATCTAAGGCACTAGAAGGGGACCTGTTCACCAGATAGGAAGTTGTACTAACAACCTCTGCCCAAAACTTCTTGCTCAAACCTGCATGAGACAACATACAACGTGCCTTTTCTAGGAGTGTTCTGTTCAATCTTTCAGCCACTCCATTTTGCTGAGGGGTATACCTGACAATGTTATGTCGTGTAATGCCTTCATCTTTACAAAAGTTATCAAATTCTTGAGAACAAAACTCAAGACCATTATCAGTTCTAAGATATTTTACCTTTCTGTCTATTTGGTTTTCTACCTGCTTCTTCCAATGCTTGAAGCAAGAAAAAGCTTCACTTTTGTGTGTCAAAAAGAAAACCCAGTTCATCCTTGAATGACAATTAATGATAGAAAGAAAATATCTAGAACCTGCAATAGGAGGCTGACGTGAAGGCCCCCAACAATCAACATGAATATAATCAAGAACTCCCTTGGAACTATGCTAACTGCGTGCAAATGACACTCTTTTCTGTTTGCCAAAGACACAATGCTTGCACATGTCAATACAAGAAACCTTGTGCCCATCAAACTTGCCTAGACTACTCAGCTTCTGCATTCCTTTCTGCCCCAAATGACCCATCCTTGAGTGCCACATGACAGAAAAATCCTGCTGATCAGATATAGTTGATGTAGCTGCGCCAACAATTGGAGTGCCCTACAAAATGCATAAGGGACCAGATTTGGTTCCCTTCATAACAACTAATGAGCCTTTCAGTATGCTGATCTTCCCCTCACCACCTATATATCTATAACCCTTAGCATCAAGGGCCATCAGTGAGATCAAACTTTTTCCAAACTTTGGGACGTGCCAAACGTCCTCTAGAATTCTAACTATGCCATCATACAGTTTAAATTTTATAGTACCCACACCAACTCTAGAACACACATCATCATTGGCCAAAGTCACTTGACCACCCTCCACCTGCTTGTAGGTGTCAAAATACTCCTTAATAGGAGTCATATGATGTGAAGCTCCTAAGTCCATAATCCACTGATCATTAGAATATGCACTACAACAAACTATAAGAGAAAAGTCATCACCTGACGCAGAATTGGTTTTTGCCACAGTAGCCTTTCCTTTGTTCATAAGCTTGGGATAATGTGATTTCCAGTGTCCTTTCTCCTTACAGTAATGGCAAGTATCTCTGAGTACTTGCCCTTCGACTTGCTTCTGCTTCTATTCTTCCTTCCACCTTGTCTCTAGCTTCTCCCTTGTTCTCTTGTTGTTGAGCTAAGAGGCCAACACCACTTGCCTCGTTTCTACCATGCACCATGTGCTTGAGCTCCTTGGAATGAAGGTTGGACCTCACTTCTTCCAATGTAATTGAATCTCTTCCAACTACACAAGACTGAACAAAGTTTTCATAACTCAATGGGAGTGAACAAAGCAAGATAAGAGCTGCATCTTCATCTTCTATGATTACTCCAATATTCTTGAGTTCCATCAGAATAGCATTTAGCTTATCTAAATATTGCTTAAGAGGTACACCTATCATCTTTAAAGAGAACAGTTTTTGCTTTAACAACAATTTGTTTGTTAAAGACTTAGTCATATACAATGACTCAAGTTTTTGCCAAAGACCTAACGAGGTAGATTCATCAGCAACTTCTATTATAACTTCATCAGACAAACACAACAAGATGGTGGAGTGAGTTTTCTCCTCCTGCAATTCAAACTCTAGCGAATTTCTGTTCAGAGTAGTTTCCTTATTTAAAGGAGCCCAAATACCTTGTTGCTTTAGAAGTGCTTTCATCTTAATTTGCCATAAGCTGAAGCTATTCTTACTATCAAAATTTTCTATCTTCAACCCCGAAGTATTCATGTTTTCAAAACAATAAACAACCAGCAATACACATGAGATACAATGTGATTTCAACAAACACAATTCTGCGGCAAGGTACACAATAGCAAGCAATATCTCAACAACAATATGCTACTGAAACTACTGATTTCAACAAAATGCAATCAGCACAAGCCAAACACACTACTTATCACAAAACAGTCGGAAATACTCGCACAAACCAAGCATAAAACCACAAATACAAAATGCCCAAAATCCGATAATCAAAGAGTCACTCGTCCAGAAAACTGTTGTGCCTTAGCCAGACGCCTCCTGCTGT
This sequence comes from Cymodocea nodosa, assembly GCA_036874045.1. Taxonomy (NCBI): domain Eukaryota; kingdom Viridiplantae; phylum Streptophyta; class Magnoliopsida; order Alismatales; family Cymodoceaceae; genus Cymodocea; species Cymodocea nodosa. Next base: position 16,672,654 of record CM072339.1, on the reverse strand, counting down.
ATCTCTCTGAATACAAAACTTCTGACCACGAAATTTTAAAGAAAGGAAGTTCAGGAAGCTTACTACACATCCTCAAAATTTGAGACGCAACGAAGCACGGATGAGGAAGGCGCACGACTTGGCATCGGAGTGTGCAAATTGGCACCAGCGACGACGGTAGTTGCGGCAATGGGGGATATCCTTACGGAAATGGCTTGAACCTTGATCAATCTCTTTGAAATTTCAGATGCAAACCCGGAGATGTCCAACCTGGCTCTAATATCAGTTGTTGTGCGGAAAGATCAAACAAACGTGGAGCATCTAGGGGTGGCGTGGAGAAGAGATCTGCGTGGAAGAGAGGATTGCGAGTGGAGAATTTGAAGAACAACAAATTTACGTGGTTCCCCAACACGGGTGTTTAGAATGAAAAAGTGCATATTATTAACGGTTAAATGATGGTTAATTGCATAATATTTAGCTTATCATATGAGAATTAAGCCATTATGTTATAATTGCGCTGTTATATGCTTTAATTAAAGAATCTGCTTAATTTTAGGGAATTAATGTCAATTTAGTACATTTCTGAACTGTCGGTAAGTTGCAAGCTGTGAAATTCTTAAGTATCCGAATTTTCTGATATTTCGGACAGTTATGTTTAACATACCGAACATATTTCAAACAGTTATGTTTAACAAACCAAACATGTCGGATAGTTATGTTTAAATTGCGGAATAGTTATGTTTTGAAAGAATATTTTATTATTTCCTGAAGTACACATGTCAAAACCATAATGCATGACTTAAGTGAACTTTCGATGAGTTATCTCTAACTATCTGAAATTACAGCTAGGCATCGGACATTTATATGTGTAACTCTTTGAAATATCTTTTTATTTATAAAATAGCTGTGGACAAGTGTCATGTTCTGGTAAAGTGACTTAAGTGGATTTTTGGTGAGTTATCTGTAACTATTCGAAATGATCTGAGCATCGGATAGTTAGCCTTGTAACTCTCTAAAATGTGTATTTTATTATTAAACTGTTGCTGACACGTGTCAAGATCTAGTAGATTTACTTAAGTTATATATCGGTGAGTTATCTGTAACTATCCGAAATGCATCTAAGCATCGGATAGTTAAGTTTGTAAGTATCCAAAATGCATCTGAGCATCGGATAGTTAAGTTTATGCACGTGTTTTATAGTTAAATCAACGAAGAAAGGCTGTTGAGTTATCTGTAACTCCACGGACTATTTATTTTCTAATATGCCATTGTAGCGGTTGCAAGAACAGACAGTTGGAAGAAAAAAGCCACGTTCGCACGTATCACGTAAGAATTCACTCATCGTAGGGAGAAGAAAGCATCACTGTTGATATAAATGAAGGAAATCTAACCGACCATTCAAGCAGAAGCAGTTACTACTAAAGAAATATAAAAGAAAAAAAGAAGAAGAAGAAAAGTGTGTGATCGATGGACGGCCAGTGTGTATAGAGGAGGAACACCAAGCTTTCTGCAGACAGTATTGGCAATTCTCCAAAGTACCACACCAACCATCGTTACCACCACCACAATCACCAACCTTCGGAGGTCTATGAGAACACTTTCTTGATGTCGGGTCGATTCTGAGCCAAATACAGTGCTTGACAACCACTATAAGGAGTGATCGTGTCACGGGAAGGGAAGCCATTTTCACCAAGCACTGACTCATATTTCAGGAGATCGTAAAACTTTTAGCCTTGACTTTGAGTTGATGCCTGTATGCTGAAGAGGAGATCATCTTGCAATTCTGGACTCGCTATTCTATAGGGAGAGGAGACAGAATTGTAAGTGGTTTAATTTTTAGTGGTGTAATCACGTTGCAAGTAGTGATTGAAGTATTTACTATCGAGTGAGATTACTTTACATTTCCCCTTTCGCCCATTTCCATGTTCATATTAAAACAAAAATACCAAAAATAATTTATCTATGTTTGTATGTTGAATTTAAGTGTTGTATTGTTTGTGTTGTATCGTGATTAATGTTATCTTTGTCAATGTTGTGATTGTTTTAGTTTTACAGTTTACTTAAATTAGTTCGTTCAAAAGACTTAAAGATTTTAATGGTTACTATTTGAATTATCTAAATGTTAGTATGTTTAATGATAAATCCAGTGTTCACTAACATTAAAGAGCTTAATTGATGTTATTTACAATCTATGGAATTGCCTAATGGTTGGCCGAATTTCTCTATCAATAGCAGTATTTAAAAAGAAAAGATAGGCTCGTGGAGTTAACTTAAGTCCATGAGGTTAGTCCGTTGAGTTAGCCATAACTCAACGAACTTTGTTCATTGAGTTAACTATAATTCAACGGAGGGCTTATTAAAGATATAAATTTGATTGTTAACAAACGAACAGTTCTCAGTTCTTAAGAAATTCCCTATGGGATTGACCTGTACTTGCACACTGATACAATAGACACTATGCACTTGCAGTTAAAGTACAAATTGGAATGAATATCTAAATTGTATTAAAGGTTGTTTGTTTACTTCTAAAAAAAAAGAAGATAGGCATAAATCTAAATTAACTAAGTAAAAATAGAAGTAACAAATCAAAGTTTTTTTGGTGTCATGTTGGGAAAATCCAAACAGGTACATCCACAGGTGATTAATCTATTGTGATTCCTTGCTGTATGGTTGTTGGTACAAAGAAGGGGGAGAACAAAATCAAGGGATGGTTTTGGCATGACATCCCTTGGACGTGGATGACCCCTTACATATATAGGGGCAACGGTTGGTGATACATAAAAGACAAGTTTGGCCTTATACAAATTATCAAAGAAATACAACCATATACAAAGACATATACATATACTTGATGGAAGAGACATGCATCACATTAATATAATAGATTCTATTAATATAGCTATAGTATGTACATCTAATAATTGTGATGGTGGAACTAAAATAGGATATATTGCCATTACTACATATTTTATTGATGATAATTAAAGATTAATAGGATTTAGAAGAATAAATCATCCATATAATTCTCAAAATATTTTTCTACAATTATTAAAATTTTTGAATTTTATGAAATTAAAGAAAAAGTAAGTAGTGCTACATTTGATAATGCATCTAATAATATTGTAACTATCTTTATGTTTAAAAATAGATTAACTCCATTAAATGGTTTTGTTTTATTTTATTAAGAATGTATATGTCATATAATTAATCTTATAGTTCAAGTAGGTGTTGAAGGAATAAAACCTTTTTAAAAAAATATATTAAAACTACATTAGCTTATATTTTAATTAATGGTAGACGTTAAAAAGAATTTAATCATGCATGTAATTATTTTGATTTATCATATAAAACATTTATATTAGATCAAGATTGCTTAAGAGGGGAGTGAATTAAGGAGTCTATCCCTTTTTAAAATTTTTTTTACTTTTTGAAATACAATTGATTAAGACATTAAATACGTTAATAAAACATGAAAATAGAATACAATATTTTATAATGGTTCTCCTAATCCAAGTATGTCTACTTTTTGAGTTCCACTCAAGATTCCATTATATACTTGGAGTTTTTGGTTCAATCCACAACTTGGTGTTACACCCTATTTTCCTTAACTCAATACCAATTACAGCTTATGAACAAACACCATGAACTTATAGAGCATCGACTCCATTAAATTCACTTAAATACCATGAACCAATACTCATTATGTTCATGTAAACACTACGAAGGTACCAACCTTTAATGTTTAGACAGAACGAACAAATGAAGTATCCTTTCTATTAAGTTCATCCTCCATTAACAACCCTAATGGAATAGGTTTAAGAAAAATTTTAAGTTTAGGAAAAAAACTTAGAAAGTTAAAAACATATGCAAAAATTTATTTTTCTCAAAAACTATTGAAGCTTGATTGAGTTGGAAAGCCTCCTCTAGATCTCCTACAAACTTCAAGCTCTCTAAGGATTGATCTTCATAGAGCTCTCGACTAAACACTCCAATGTGGTTGCTTTAGTGGTGTTTTTCATATTCTAGTGGTGTTACTCTTCACCTCAACATTACCATGTATTTATAACCATGTACCAAGATACACGATTAGTTGCACATTCAACCACAATCTTCAATTCTTCAGCAACAATTATGGAAAATGTGGGTTGATCGACACTCTTTCACAATCTTTGAAAAAGTCTATTTGATTTGAATTTAAACTACATGTCCTTTTTATTCGTTGTGCCTTTTGATTTGCTCAATATTAACTTCTACAATTTTTCTTGTTAAATTGTTCTTGCAATAAAACATAAAATGAATTTTTCTACAAAACTAACTTCCACAAAATTCATTAGATAATCTAGAATAATATTTCATAAGATTATAACAACAAAGTTTTAACAAATAATATAATATTACATTCGTAGAGTTTGCTCAAATGTAACGAACTTACTTTGTTATGTTTAAACTTGCTATCTTTCTATTATAACAGTGTTTATGTGTATAAAGGTTAAACATAATAAATTAACTTTGTTGAATTTACATAAACACCACGAGCATGTTTTTGTACATAAAAGATAAACACAATAAATTAACTTCGTTAAGTTTACATGAACAACATGAGCACATGTTTAAGTACAAAAGATAAACACAACAAACTAGTTTCATTAAGTTTACATAAACATGAGTGTCTCATGAAGTTTACATAAGTCTAAATATAATGAACTAATTCTATTGAATTTATATGAATACCATGAACTCCTCATAAAAGTAACATTCATAAACACAATGAACTAACTTCATTAAGTTTAAGTAAATCTCACAAACCATCACGGAATTCACATATCACTTAAATACAACATCCTAACTTTGTTAAGTTTATGTAAACATCACAAACCATTGTGAAGTTTACACAAACATTACAAATTTATTCCATTTAGTTTGCACTTGTGAAAATTCTAACATGTAGTATTATGTAAGACTTCTTTAGTTGAAGTTTCAAGACACAAATAAATAAATTAAGTAATCATTATCAAAGCAAAAATACAATCTAAAAAATTTATAATGGATATTTCTTATCGGTGGAATTCTTTATATTTAATATTAAATAATTATTTACCTTATAAAGAAGCTATAAAAAATTATTATAATGGTAGAATTGATGATAGTACAACACCATTAGATGATAATGATTTTGAAATAGTTAATTATTTTATTAAATTTTTAAAACCATTTTATAATGTAACTGAATATTTATTAGAAATATATTATTTTACTTTTGTTTATGCAATATACTATTTATATAATATTGCAAGTGTTTTTAATAATTATGGTAAGTATTCATTTTTCACACCTATAATTTTAAAAATAAAAGAATTTTTTTTAAAATACTAGAATAATATACCTCTTTTATATACATTAAGTGTTTATCTAGATCTTAGGACTAAAATAAAAATTGTAGAAAATTAATAATTGTAATATAAAATTATTTAAATGTAGAACTTAATGTAACAATTGAAAATATAGAAGAAAATTTAAATATATTTAATTTATATGTTATAAGATATGGAACACAAAAAATACAATATGCATCTTATATATCACAACAATCATCATCTATTTATGATTTTAGTATATTTGTTAATGATTATAATGATTTTAGCTCAATAAATAGGTAAAAATTAATTAATTTTAATAATACTAATCATAATTATTTAATAAGAAAAAATTCTAATTTTTTAGATTTAGATGTAATTAATTAGTGAAAAAAATAAAAAGATACATTTCCTATTTTATTTTTAATGACTAAAGATTTACTAACAATTTCAACTTCTTCTGTAGCATATGAATAGATATTTAGTATTAGTAGTAATATATTAGATGATAGAGAGTAAGGTTAAAGATGTAATTAATTAGTGAAAAAAATAAAAAGATGCATTTCCTATTTTATTTTTAATGATTAAAGATTTACTAACAATTTCAATTTCTTCTATAGCATATGAATAGATATTTAATATTAATAGTAATATATTAGATAATAGAGAATAAGGTTAAAAGATGATATTCTAGAATCTTTAATATATCCTAAAGACTAAGAACTTGTTTGCATTTATAGATAACAATAAAATAATTTATTTTAACTTTATAACTTAGTAGGCTCCAAGATAGTAGATTTCTTCAAGAATCATATTAGATTGCCAAGGCTTGAGCAAAATAAATCTTAATTTTGCTCTCGCTTATACACAATTAACTTTAGAGTTCTTACAAGAATAAGTGCTTGATAGTAAATATAAATATACTTTTATAATTTGTGTTTAAATGTATTGATGAATGATGAGTTGATGTTAATGTATTAATATATTTATAAATGAAATAATTTATTTATTTTATGTTGATATATTCAAATATTGTAATTTAATAATACTTAGATTTAATTTAATATATTTACTAAAAATACATAAAATATTAAAAAATTTAAAAAATTGAAAAAAAAACCTTATTAGCTCGTGGGTGGCTTGTTAGTTAGCCTAAGCTCGACCCGCAACCCATACGGGTATTTATTTTTAGGTCTACTTACATGTATACCCTAAACCCCCCCCCCCCTTGGAAAGGCCTAAAATTGACTTGAGCTCCCAAGCTCCTATGCCTTCCCTATTAGTCTATAATAATTTGTTAACGATCTCGCTCAGCTACCCTTGTCTACTTGACCTCCTCTGTCGCCCTCAATCCTAAGCATTCCCATGCATGCGATTCTCATGCCTATAGTTCATTTCCCATCTTCCAATCACTAATGGAGAGGAGTGGGGTAGTGCGGTGGAAGCATAGGAGGAGAGAGAATACTAACTGTGGAAATAATTGAATATACAATCAAATTCAGTATATCATTTATAGAAATACTATGTTAATTTTAAAAATAATTATAAGTACACAATCAAGTTTGATATATCATTTATAAAAATAGTATGTTGATTTTGAAAATAATTTGGTAAATTTATCCACCAAATGGTATACTAAAAATGTACTTAGATTTAAATTTTTTTTGAATTATGAAACAAAAATAAATATTAAGAAAGTGGAGAAAAAAATATTTGTCTTTATTTTCTATTTCATATGAATTACTATAAATTTCTAATTTTTTTTTCTATCATTTTTCAAAAATACAAGTAGACTCTTTATGTTATTTAAAAATTACTTGAGGTGAAATGCATCTATGCATAATTAATAATACATAACACCAATAATAAAGATATTGAAGATATAATTTTAAATTTTTTGATTGATTCCTAGGTGCTGCCAAGGTATCACTTACTTAAGCCTGATGCCTTGGCATCTTGGCTCCCTCGTAGCTTTGAGTCATTTACATGTACCATCCCAATGACTCAAAGCGAATGAAAGGTACACTTGTTTTCCTTAGACGAATTGCGAACGAAAGAATCAAATTTCACCTCAGTCATGCATTTTTTCAGTTTTATGTTGTATATCGTTTATATTGCAAAAGAAGATGTTTACCAAGGTCTTTTTTTAATTTTGAAGTTCGCTTATATTCTAGTGTACAAAAATAGATATTGAGTGGAAATCTTACTTCAAAATAAAGGAAGCTTTTAAAAAGAAGAACGGCTGGAAAACGAAATGCTGGCCTGCTATAAAGGAGGAGGTGTTATTGCTCTTTGGGCTCAACGACGTTTCAAAGGGTACAGAGAAGGGAGAAGATTAGTAAAAAAGCAGCTACAATGGTGTGAAGAAAAGACGCGCAAACTTAATTATCTGAAAAGGGACCCCAGCGAGATGGGAACCCGTGCTGAGTTATATATATGGTGCCATGGAGGACACGATCAGGCCATGTGTATCTATATTATCTACGCATGAAGAAACATTTTAGAGAGTATTTATACCTCAATACTCTAATATTTATATGCTTTCAGTCGGTTATTTTTATGCACTACAACATTGTTTTTGTCATTGATCGAAACCCTTTTTCTAGCTAGGAAGTATTCATTCACTTAAATTTAAGTGATTAAGACCGTTTTCATGCGCAAACGTCAAACCAAATGGAAGAGAATGTCACCCAAACTTGAAAGAAATGGTAAAAGATAACACAGAGGAAGTTGTATTTCAATAGTCACTTGTATGGTCTACTTGCTTTGTATTTTTATATGCCTTACCAAGATTAAATTGTGCTCAACTTGGTGGCCGTATGGTTTGATTTTTAATTCATAACTTGTGCAGATATGGACCCTTCATTTTCTTTTTGAAGTCTCGGTCTCAGTCAAAAAGAATTGATATTCGTTGTTGCCCTGCAATTCATGAACTTTGTTCTAAATCATCAGCAACAAAGGCAGCTAATTTGAATCAAGCTCTCATTGGGCTCAGGTACGTACCTTGCAAAAAGACGTGATCATGCAAGCTCCGTGATAAAGACAAGGATCGATGAACGCACTTTTTCTAGGAGCAATCTTGATTCCATTACAAGTTGCATTTACATTCTCCTTTCAGATCCGAAGAGCAGCTCTTTTTCCATTGAATTCTTTATTATTTGATTCCCAAGGGATTGAGGTGCATCCATGTTCCAACGCAAGTTCCTCCTACTGTATTAAAAGGAATCCGATGCTCTTGTATTCAAATCCATGATCTCAAGCTACAGTAGAACAACTTCATCATTATTCTTTGAGAAAGACGATAGCTACCAACTTCTGGAAAATCCTTCGGCTCGAGGCTCATGGATGCTTATAAGTCCGGAAGAGTAGTAACCTTTATTTGTTTCAGTGATCCTGTTGTTTCTTTCTCTGGTTGGTGGTTTACTGCGACTGCTTTTATTCATTCCTTCATTCATACACATTTCCTCTGAGGAAATACAGTCTACTTCCACCTGTTTAAAGTCATGCTTGCAACAATACCTGACGTTGCCATGGTAATAAAATAAAGCGGTGAGCCTGTTTGTCATCTAATGGTGCCCAAGAGGACACGGTCAGAACAAACATGGATTGAAGTACTAAGTGCTAGTCTGGTAACAGCCAGTAGCTCCACTTTTGGCTAGGTCCCTCCATTTCTGGTTCTAACCAGTGAGTGTTGCAGGAAAAGATGGGGAAGGTAGGGGCGTGCCAGTAGTTTTGTAAGCGTTATGGTTGCTACGAGCTGAAGGGTCGGACGGTCGTAAAGCATGGTTCGCAATTTTGAGGAAGAACTGAAACCTGAACCAACGCTACATGGCAGGAGTGCATGCCTGTAAAAGCAAAAGAGCTGCTCAACCACCAGTCCTACAGAATTGGCTGCTTTAATTTCTTGGTGTACAGCTGTGGAGTTGATGTGTGTATCTTTGGTAATGATAGTCTTTTTGTTTGAATACCGATCAATAGGGAAGAGTGAATAATTAATTTCATACCAAGATCGAGTAGGATTTGTACTGGACAAACTCGGGATGACGGGGAGATGGTACCAAACGTTGGCATGATTGGAAACGGACAACCTGATAAAATGGGTCTTCCTCCTTTGTCACGGGAATCTTTCGTTGGTTCCTAAAATAAAAGAAAGGTCAAAGTGGTACCAATTGTGAACTCTGTCGCGTAGTATCATCCTGTGCTTTTGATCCTTGAACCTTGCAATGATTTCCTGATCCATAGCATCTGCCATTCATTGCTTTGGTTTCTTTTGCAAACCCATTATCTCTGCCATGGAACCGTGTGTGTGTGTGTGTGTGTGTGTGCGTGAGTGTGTGGTCCGTCGAGAGGGAACTTTATTTTTAGAATCTGATGATGATGAGAGGATGGATACCCTAAGTTCGAAAACATCTTTAGAGACCGAAGAACTTATTCTTTAGCTTTCTCAATCCACCTCCTCATTCTCACTAACCCCTTTTTCATCTTTTTGGTATTCCTTTGTTGATTTCTTTTCTGATATGCTCTCTTCCGTGAAAATGACAAGACAGGAACTAGATGCTCCACTAACAACCACCATGATCTGCCTCCCTGCTGTAGGTGTTTTATCAACGTCCTTCCGACCGTCGAATCCAATTTATTGTGAAATTTTTGACCGGCTCTGTTGGATTTAATGAAGAAAGGAAGAAGGAGAAGAAGACTAAGAGAAGTTTAAGCTAAGACGATGATGAAGAAGAGCGAGAGGAGGAGAAAACTCATTTCTAATTCAGATAAAACTGAATTAAAATATTACTTAAACATAACATAAATACAACATAGTTCTTTTAACAAGTGAATCTACAATCGACCACAACTCCACGTTACACATGTAACTAAAAGAACATGATTTTACTGCATCCTTAAACACACAGACGTGGTGACTAATTCAAACACAGTTACTAGCACATAACTCCGGCAGTTTGAACTTTTAGGTTCAATAGTTTGGACTTTTACTCCGATTGTCTAGTCTAGTAGTCTAGACTTTTAGGTCTAGTAGTCCGAACTTTTGCTTTTGATGGTTAAACTTCTTCTATGATATAGTTCAGACTTCTACCTCGATAGTTTCTAAAGCAACATTTCAATACTCCTCTACCTTAAGAGACTACAAACTTCATTCTTTTCTTTTGGTAGCTTAAATCTGTTTGTTTGTAGTACTTTAGTAAACACATCTTCAATTGTACAACGAGAGGTTGATCTCACTGTTTCCTTTTATCTCCCTCAACAAATACAACTTGACATTAAATTGCTTTGTCTTCCTATGAAAAACTAGATTATAAGATATGGTTATTGCAGTTTGATCGTACACAAATACTTTAGTTGCATTAGTCTAATTTAGGCACAGATCTTTTACAGCTTTCCTCAACCACACGAATTGATTTACAGCTGCAGTAGCTGTCATAACCTCAACTTCAACAGTAGATTGAACTATTAATTCCTACTCCTTGGAGCGCCATGAGAACATATTGAACCTAAAGTTAAAGCATGAAGTGCTTCTCAAGTCAACTAAACTACCCTAATCACTAAGTAACCCATTAATATAGGATTGCTCGATTTTATTAACTTCACACCACAATCTATGGTACCTTTTATGTTACTAATCACCTTTTTTGCAGCTTGCAAATGACTCCTGTTAGTACAATGCATGAAACAAAATAAAACACAAATTGAGAATAAGGTATCTACCTTAGTGATTGTAAAATACATGAGACACCCAATCAAACTTTTGAAGTATTTTTCATCAATCTTATCAGCTATAATTTTTGTGCTTAATTTCTGTTTATTGGTGTGCTAACTATTTTGCATTCACTCGTACAAAACCTTTTGAGAATCTCCTTGACATATTTTTTTTTGTGAGATTGAAATTATGTGATCATCCTAATGAAATTTGAGCCCTTGAAAATACGTCATTAATCTTAAATCTATCATTTCAAATGCCTTCATCATCTACTCCTTGAGCACTACTATCAACTATGTGCTATTGCCGGTGATTAGTAGATCATCAGCATACAATGATACAACTAATAGCTCATCTTGGCTCTTGATATAAAGGGTGATTTATAAAGGCTTCTTTTGAAGACTATATTCAATGAGTGATTATCAATTTTGGCATACTAAGACTAAGAGGCTTGTTTCAATCCATTAAATGCCTTTTTTAGGTTGTAAACTTTGTTAGGTTCATTAAGGAGCTCAAAACCTAAGAGTTGTTCTATAAAGATCTTCTCTTGCAGATCTCCATTCAAAAAGACAAATTTAACATCAAGATGATGCATTCTTCATCCAAATTAGGCTAAAATAGCTAACAATAATCTAATTGTATTTAGTCTAGCAACTAGTGTGAATGTATTTGAGTAATTGACTTGGAATTACTGAGCATATCCCTTCACTACTAGCTAGCTTTGTGCCTATTATTTAATCCATCTAGGTTGAGTTTAACTCTAAATACGCACTTTACATTGATCATTTTTTGTCCTTTGGTTGATCCATCAATTATAAAGTGCTTTGTGCCTAGTTGATTGACTCAATTTGATAGTCCTATTTTTCCTCTAATTCACTCTATTTTGTTTTATAGTGTAAGGTATTGTTAGTTAGAGTTCAATTCTAGCTTCTACACATATGGAATTGAACTCACTACAACTATATTCTTTTCCATTATTAGATTTGATGGTTTTAATTTTGCAATAGCTTTGATCTTCAATTAAGTTCTTAAACATTCTAAAAATTTGTGGCACTTCTGATTTGGATTTTATAAAATAAATCTAACATATTCTAGTGAGATCATCAATAAAAAATGCATGATAAATACTCCCATTTAGAGATGGTGTGCTCATTAGAGTAGCTACATTTGAATAGACAAGCTACAACTTCTATTCAAATCCTCAAGTAGAAGAGATAAAGCCTTTTCTACATAACTTACTTAATTTGTAAGCATTATAGTAGGATAGACTATTTCCAAGATTTGCTAAGCCTTGAGTTAAGTTTAAATTCTTCATTTTAAGTATCTTATCTAAATGGCAATGATCTAATCTTTTATGCCAAACATCAATAGCATTTGCACTATATGAATAAACTATAAATTGGTCTTCTTCAAAGTTAAATGGAGTGCTCCTTCCTTGTATCTTAACCTCAAACATTTTCCAACCACTTGGATCAAAATTGTGGTAGTAATAATCTTGAAATACCACCTTAAAACCTTTCTCTATGAGTTGACCAATACTCAACAGCTTTTGATTAATGTTGGGCACATAAAACACATGAGTAAGAAGTTTTTTACTTAAACTTGTTTAAAGAATTACTATCCCTTTTCCTTTAAACATGATGTTGCCATATGTTGGGCACATAAAACACATGGGTAAGAAGTTTTTTACTTAAACTTGTTTAAAGAATTACTATCCCTTTTCCTTCAAACATGATGTAGCCATCATTACCAATTTTGATTTTGGTTTCCAATGTTGGATATGGTTCCTTGAACAATCCTTTATTATAGGACATATGATATGTACAACTACTCTTAATAAGTTAATTTTCTACTACCTTATAATTCATAGCAACTAATGCAATGAATAGCTAATCCTCCTCCTAAACCAATTCATTTTATTGTGAGGAGTTTTCCTTTCTCTAAGATTTACTCTTCTAGATCACTCAAAAATACACACCACAAGAACATATGAAATTTATAATGGTTTACCTCAAACTTGAGACTAGTCCACTCCCCTAAGTAATTTCATTTAAGGGCTTCATTAAATCCTGATGTTTTATAGCTTTACACCACAACTTCTACAATCAAGGCAATAAGGTTTTTCTTGGGTTCACACTTCAACATACTTTACCATAGCAATTTTCTACTAAGAGTGCACCTTCTTAAGAATAGGGAGCCCTCCACAAAACCATGGATTCCTCACCACAAACCAATGAGTCCTCGTCACAATCTAGTGAGTTTGATTTACAAGAATTTTAAGCACAAAAACAATAAAACCAATTACAATAATGATTTCCAACTTCCCTTTTGTGTAAACTTGACTAAAACCACAAAGGAATGAAGTTTTTCAATAATTTTGAATGTGCTTGAATTGAAGCTTGAGTGCAAAAACAAGTTCTCTTCAATTTTAGCCTTGATTAATCTTTTTCTTACCTTGAGATGGCTCAAAATGTGTTTATTGATACTTAGGAATGTTGGTCCATTAGATTTCATGGAGGCATTAGAGTTTATAGTAAGAGGATCACTCATATATATAGGATGAAATCCTAAAGAGAAATGTACATTAATTAAATTCACTTTCTAAGGTAAAACAATATGTCATTCGAACCAATGGTATTCCATTTTTTGAATATCTTTCCAAGAATCAACAAATTGAAATGTATATGAAAATTTTGAATCTTTCATTTTGCACCATTTATATACGAAATAGTATGTCAAAAATCATTTTGATAGGTTGTTTGTCCTTAAGAAATATTGGAACAACATTCTAGCACTAGAAACAATATGCAAGACTAAACTAGAAATTTAAAAATTGATATGTCATTTTGAAAAATAGTATGCCATTTTTGTAGGCCATTTTAAGACTAGAAACTTGATGAAACAAATGGTATTCCATTTTTCAAAAATGGTATATTGATTTTCTATTCTAGCAATTTTGTCTAGTTAGTATCAATTTTAAAATTGATATGCCAATTTGTTGGCATTTTAAATTCTAATCTAGATACATGAAAAGGATAATCTAAGTGGTGATGTTAAGTACATGCATTTATCCTACATGTCCTATAAGGTATATTTATCATGCTAATGCATCAATTAAATATTAAGCACACACATAGGGTACAGCTCTTCAAGCTAATGCATCAGGAGTTTTCTTACTTTTTATGATCTTCATGTTCATCTTCAAGCTCTTCTTCATCTCTTTCTTTGACTTACTTTACACCTTTAACTTGATCTTCTTTAATTCTTTTAATCTTTTTCTAATTTTCTATATTAATATATAATTTCTTATCTAATTATATCATTAAGTTTTGTTTCATCAAAATATTATGAAAAAGATATTTCTAATAACTTATAAAGAAGTCCGCCCCTCTTTCACCAACCTTTGAGCGAACATTTTCCATCTATGACTTTCTTTGGTGAGGACCAAGTAACTGCAAACCAAGTGGCATGGGGAGTAGTTGGTAAAGCTCGCCATTGACCATCATAACAGCTTGGTATCTCCACTCCTTATAGACTACCCCTTTGTTCTATTGGTCAACCCTTGGAAGTCAAATCCACTACCTAACTGACTTGTCGGTGACATCATCAATATGCCAATTCCTTATATCGAATTTCCTTTCTATTCTATCTTAACACAACACTCAGCAAGCAACATGCATGAAATTTCCTTTCTCTTTAATTTTTAATCCAGCTGTTGGATTTTCAAAATTTTTATATGGATTGAAGTACTTGAGTTAGGCTTTCAAAAGGGTCTAAGATCATGAAAATCTAATATTAGGATGTGGATTTCTAGACCCTCAAACATCTTGAGGTTAGACAACTATGAACTACTAATTGCCCATCTACATGCCCATTTTTCTCACTTTCATTTCCATTCATACCATGGGATTTCTTTGATCTCCATACCATTTGTAAGGTAAGAGATTAGCTTTCAAGAGTGCCTACCTATAGATGAGAATCCTCAATTGTCCTAAGATCCTAATGTACCTTAAACTTTTAGGTCGTATTTATTTTAGCTTGTTGGTGTTTCAGTGATAATGAGAAGTGATATTGTAATTGTACCTTAGAAAAGAATAGTAATTTAAGAAATTATGTTTATTTTATAGAGCATGCAATATCATGCATATATTTTCAAATTTACCTTTCTTTTATTTTAACTTTTTAAAATGTAATATAATTACTATTTGGTGAGTTTTTTAATACTTGTAGAAATATTTTGAAATGATTTTGTATGATCAAATGATTTCTTGAAAATAAATTTTTCAATAAATATGTACAAAATAATTTTTAATAATTTATTTAGACAATATCTAGATTAAATAAGTAATGTTTTAAATTACATAATATATTGTAGAAATTAATATGTTAGAACATAATAAAATAACTATGCAATTTTACTTGTATAGATATTATAAAAATATAAATTAAAACATAGGTAAAACACTATTAACATAAGTTTTTTACCTTAACAATTATTTGTTGATAAATTGATTAATTAATTAAGGGACTCCTCAAGAGTTAATAAATAAACTCCACACCTTACATCTTTTTTTCAAAGAATGTCTCATGTGCATCACATATAATACAACACAATGTACACCAAAAGATATATCCAATATAATTTTCATTATTAATAGAAGAATTTTATAAAAGTGTTGTATAGCTTACAAAATGAATGTCATATAACGTCAAACGTTAGCTAACATATACATTCTAGATATGTAAACAATTTATACTTATGTTTACAAGCATTTAATATATCTCATATATTTTGACATGTTATATTTTGTTTGTATCAAAATATAAATTTATATAGATAGTTTATACTCATATCCAAGAAGTATTTAATATATTATATATTTTTGTATGTAAATAATTTATACTCTTGTTTAAGAGTATTGAACATATTATATATATATATTTGAATATTAATTTTTTTATATGTAAATAGTTTATACTCTTGTTTAAGAGTGTTGAACATATTATATATATATTTGAATATTATTTGTTTTATATGTAAATAGTTTATACTCTTGTTTAGGAGTATTGAACATATTATATATATGTTTGCATATTAATTTTTTATATATGTAAACAATTTATACTCTTGTCTAGGAGTATTGAACATATTATATATATGTTTATATATTATTTTTTTTTATATGTAAATAGTTTATACTCTTGTTTAAGTTTATTGAACATATTATATATATGTTTGTATATTAATTTTTTTATATGTAAATAATTTATACTCTTGTTTAAGAGTGTTGAACATATTATATATATATGTTTATATATTATTTTTTATATACATAAACAATTTATACTCTTATTTAAGAGTATTTAATATATTTTATATATGTTGACATCATCATTATATTTAAGCCAAAATATAAATTTTATAGACAATTTATACTCATATTTAGGAGTATTTAATATATCTTATATATTTTTGGCATTATCATGTTTTGTTTAAGCTAAAATATATAAATTTTTACAGATAGTTTATACTCATTTCTAGGAGTATTGAATATATCTTTTATCATGTTAACAATTTCCACTTATACTTTGATATTTTATATATTTATGTCACCTTTTAAGTATCTAAATTTATATTTTAAATATATCCATTATCTCATTGTTCCTTATTTTATTATTATAATATATATTTTGTTGGAATGTGATCGACCACACTTATTTGAAACGGCTATTCCCATTTAGAGTAATATTATCACTACTATTTTTATTATAATAAAAACATCTTTCGGTCGAACGTTTGGTTAGACTGAATTTCATTTATGCATAATATATATTTTTATTTTTATAAAGATTCTTCAATCGGGTCAAAGCATAGCTTTGGTTCAACTAATTTTTATATTTCTATTATTATTATCATTTATGTTTTATTTTACGGTCATATTGAAACATAGCTTCGATTTAACCAACTTTTATATTTTTATCATTTATTTTAATTTTTATCTTTCGATCGAACTAAAGGATATTTTCAGTTTAACCGTTCTTTATCTTATTTTTATTATTATTAGTTTTATCCTTTTGGTTGCAATGATAGATAGCTTTGGTTCAATCAATTTTTTATATTATTATTATTTTTATCATTTCGGTCAGACTAATAGATGGCTTTGGCTCAATCGAGATTTATTCTACATATATATATATTCATTATATTTTATTATTTTATTATTCTTTTCTATTATATATTTGAATATCACTCGACATTTGCAATGTTGGGTGTGCTAACCCGACATTTATAAATGTCAGGTGATATTTCTCCTTTTGTTGTTTTTTTTTCTTTATTTACATTTTTGTGTTAGAATTTTTTTTTTAGATTTACTTTCGTATCTGAAATGTTTAAACTTTTTTAGCTTAACAATATTTGTGAATTTAATCCATCAAATTTAAATAAACCTTACAAAATAAATCTATCGAGTTTAAATTTGTCTATTGAGTTTATGTAAAATATTCGAACCTTTATTTATATTGATATAATAATTATAATCATATAAGTATTTCTGTTATTTTGACCATTTCATGTATATATATATTTATTATATTATGGCTATTATTATATTTATTTATTAGTATTATCATTATATTTTATATATATTTGTAATAATAAAAATGATCTCCATATGTATAAATCAATTTAAAGGATAACTTATGATGACTTTTCCTAGGTAATCAACAAGGACATAGCGTATTAGCATAATGGAAAAAAATGGGATAGGACTTTTTCTGTCTTTTACTCTTAACCAACTCCATCCTTTCTTCCTCATATATTAGCTTGTAAACTAGAAGAATATCTTGAACGGCAACCACAAGGATATCATGATTAATCAATGTAAAGTTTCAGATATATGTTGTCATTGGTTGTAGACTCATTTTTACTTCCATATAATTTCTACTCCAATGCCACCTATCATGATCTTCCATCATTTATATGCAAAACATTGAATCAGTTAGCCACCATCATATTAAACATAAGGATGGTGATGATTGCCTTCCTTTCCTTTTCCATATTGTGATCTCTATAATATCATCGAAGGAAATGAAATTTCTCATCCCTTCGACAGGAGGCGGTAATGGAAGTATTTCAGTGGTTTCCTCTTCTATATTAATGGTGACAATATATGGATCTGAATGGATGTGTGAACCACAGTTCAATGGACTTTCATCTTTAACTACCTTAGAGTCGAACACCACAACCTTCATGAGTTTCCATCTTCAGTCTCCAAAGCAATAAATATGGAGATAAACTTTACCATTGCATTCTTCCATAGGTTCTCAACAGAAAGGTTTATGATTTAATTGTCTTCAGTGAGTCTGTGAACTAATTGTTATAATGGCACTAGCATTTTTGAGACAAATTTTTCATTTCTCAGCTAGGGAATCTAGAACTCCTCCATAGTTACAGGATTTCAAACACATATTGCCGAAAATGAAGAACCATTACTGACCAAACTTTTCTTGTATAAAATTATAGATCCCAATATATTAGATGTTACACTGTTCGAAGAGTTTAACAAAACACTTGACTAAAGATCGTAACATAAGAAAGTAGGCTATTGACTTTGATATTTGATTAAAGATGCCACAATCATCAACAAATCAGGATGATTGCAAAGTGTTAAAGAAGGCATCACTAATGAAAGCATTTATTGATTTATTGAGGCAACAAAGTCAGTATACCTCACTAGTAATCAGGAAAATATTTCCATCAATATATCATCTGAACAATGCATGTCTATTGATGAACTCCTTGTATAAGGAAGTTTGTTAACACATGCAATCAAACAATTTTTAATATTTGATTTGCTTCAATGCTATATATTGTATATATTTTTAAATGCTTGTGATTCACATTCAAAACATATTGATAATTTCTTAAATATTTATATCTTCATTTTAAGATATCGTATTTCATCTTGAACACATCTATTTCGTATTTAAAATATTTAATTTCAATTCCTTGCATATTTATATTTCTATATCAAGACGTTTGATTTTATATATTTTCGTTTAGATACTAATATTTTGTATCTAAAATCATTTGATTTTTTTATTTTTTTTATTTGATTCATATAACTCTAATCCATTATTGGATCAAGTACATATAAACATATAATGTAAAATAGATGCTAAATCATAACTTCATGAGCTCCTTGAATTGTGCCTAAATAACTCTAAAAGTTACTTGAACTACTGCTAGATAACTCTACGAGTTTTATGATAACTCAACAAATTTTTTACGTAAGGAATTTAAGTTCTCACGTGGTTGAAACTTATCCTACATATATTATTAGTATTATTATTTTTATCATATATATATTTTTTTAACACGAATGTATTTAAATGTTACCCAACATTTGCAAAACACTATTATCATTCTAATACTTATATTTTTATATCCAAGATATTTGATTATATATATATATATAGATAATAATATTTCATACTTAAAATAGTTTGATTTTTATTTATTTATTTAGACACTTATATTTCTATCTAAAATATATTAGTTTAATTTCTTAGATCTTTTTATTTTATATCTAAGATGTTTAATAGTTTAGTTTTTTATTTCAAACACTTATATTCTGCATACAAAATATGTTGATTTCAATTTCTAAGATACTCTTATACTTTATATCCAAGATATTTAATTATATTTTAAATAGTTATATTGTATTGAAAATACGCTTTTAAAACTTTATGCATAAAACTCATAAGATTTACGTAACCTCACATACCACACCTAAACACAATAGATTGAAAGTATCTCTAGATTTTGATAATGTCAAAATCAATGTGAAGAATTAATTTTTGTATTTCACAAGTTGACAGATAAATAGATATAAACAGTTCAATTCAGTTAAAGCTAACAAATGAAAGCAGAATGTACGAACAGTTAACAACTTAAATATCTAGAATAAAAGGAATTTCAAAAGGTTATCAAGCTAAGTGTCTTAAAGATAGCTTAAAAGCAGTTGGAAAGACTTTTCAAAAAGTTATAATGCTAACTCTCTGAAAACAAGAAGACTTTTAGAATGTTAGATAACTATTCGAGTTTTCAAAAAGTTAGAAGGGCTAACTATTTGAAAATGCAATGAAATCAGAAAGTTAAGAGTCAACTATCCAAATAGTTAAGTTACACGTGAGAAACTTAAATACTCACGTGACAGAAAATCAAAAAAATGGAAGACAATTATTCGAGTTTTTAGAAGATTACAGTAGCTATTTGAAAATATAATAGAATCGAAGAGTTAAGATGGCTAACTATCTGAACAATTAAGTTACATGTGAGAAACTTAAATACTCACGTGACAGAAAGTTAGAAACAATGAAAGACAATTGTTCAAGTTTTTAGAAAGTTAACAAGACTAGCTATCTGAAAATAAAATAGAATTAGAAAGTTAAGAGGGTTAACTATCTGAACTTTAAGTTACACATGTAGAACTTAAAAACACACGTGACCAGCAATTGAAAGTTTAAAAGAAAATTAGAAGGTTAAGATAGCTAACTATTTGAAAGTCAAGCCATTTCGGAAAGTTAACAGTTATAACTATCCGAACTTAAAGACTCATGTGTTGAATTTGAAGTTACACATAAAACTTAAAGATCATGTGAAAGGAATAACTTTTCAAAGTTTTTCGAAAAGTTACAGAATAGCCATTCAAATTTTCGAAAGGTTATAACAGCTAACTATTCAAAAATCAAAGAGAATTAGAAGGTTACATCAAGGATAGTATACTCAATAGTAATTTACCAAAATTAGGTTTGATAGAATAATAAGTACAATAGGGAAAATGTCGTTAGAAAGAATATGATCATTATGCACTTTGGTATAAGTACGATTAGTAAAAAAAGAAAAAGACAATGATTATCATATACTTTGAGAGCTACACCAAAAATTCCACGACATACTTTCAACAAGTACTAAAGAAGAAGAAAAGCAAAAAGTATAATGAAGTACTGAAAGCTCCCTGTGCACAAACTCTGCAAGAAAGAAATTATTGGTTTGTGAGCTTACATCTAAAAGCTCACGATTGGTTAAGAGCTTACACTAGAAAACTCAAAGGAAATGTTGGTTCAGAGTTTTTATCTAAAAGCTCGTGTGTTGTTTCTTACTTCTACTTGAAAATAAGTGTTGTAAGTGTTAAATCACTTAGTGAAATTCAAGTGAACTTTAGGAGTAGACTAGTTGAGTTGGTAAACTACTTAAAAATTTCCTATCTTTTACTTTTATTTTTACTGTGTATATTTATTCATCTAGTTAATACTTGTGCTTATTGTTTAAATTAATTCAATTAGTTAAATTAAAAGAAAAATCAAAATCAATCATAAATCACCATTCACCCCTTTCTAGTGAGTCGTACGATCTTACCACTAAGTTCATCATGTTTAGATAAAATTAATAGACTAGAGATTTTCTTTTTATAAATATATTTTAAAAGTTTAGATTGAATCAAAGATAAGTTGCAGTTGAATCAATTTTCCCCTTTCTTTAATAGATATATTTTTAAAAATTTGATCAGTTGACAAAACATTTCAATTCTAGTGAAATGTATATATATTTTACTATATATAAATTCTTCTATCTCAGTAGACCGAAAATAGGCATCGGTTCTACCAATGCTTACATAGATATATTTATATCTTCGGTTGAACTAAAGGATGACTTTGATTCAACCGAAACTTATTCTATATATATTGTTATTGTTATTATTTTATTATTTATTTATTATTATATATAAATTTTTAACATGAACGTATTTAAATGTCACTTGACATTTACAAAGTCAAATGATATTGACCTGACATTTGTAAATGTCAAGTAGCATTTCTTCTTCTCTTTCTTTATTTTTATTATTTATTTTCTTTTGGTTGGGTTAAAGAGAATTTCATTTTGACCAAATCTTCCTCCTTTTCAATGGATTCATTAGCGAGTCCATATATATATATATACATATTTTATTAATTTCTTTCAACTTTTGTATGTCACATGAATACTTAAATTTATGAAATATGACCTTCAATCAGACTTTTTGGTTCAAATCAAAGTTTGAACATATACATATTATTACTTATCAAAAATTTATAATTTGTGGATTTATTCCTATCTTCATTTTTTTTCATCTTTAAACATTTTCCCTTTTTTTTTATCTTAGCATATACATTTCTTGTGCATTTATGTTGAATGTTACTTAACGCTTTTTGTTTAGGTGGCATTCTCTACTGTATATATATATATATATATTCATATTTTAGTGCATATATTTCGTTGGTTTGTGCTGAATGTCATCTGACATTTTATAAATGTCAGGTAATTATTATTACTTAAATGTTATCATGACATTCTCCTTCTCTCTTTTTTATATTTCAACATTCTTTCACCGACATTGAATATTGAAAGAAAAAATTTACTAACATCTGCCTTTTGATTTCCAAAGGCAAGTAAAAATTTAGGAAATAATACTCTAACCACGTTCATCTTTCACATATTTCATAAAGGAAAAGTAAAATATCAAAGATAACATTTTAACGATATTCATCTTTCATATATTTTACAAAAGAAGAGTAAAATATCAAAGATAATAATCTAACAGTGCTCATCGTCCATATATTTCATAAGAAAAAAGTAAAATATTAAGAAATAATACTCTAATAATGTCTATTTTTCCTCTATTTTATAGGAGTAGAACAAAAAGCAGAAACAAAAGGAAAAGAAGAGAAAAATCTTAGTATGCCTTCTTTTTTTATTATAGAACTTCCTTCTGTGGATTTTTACCTTCTTTAAAGAACAAAAACTCCATCAAGTGATAGTGTTTTGTGTTTGGAGAGAGTTAGCGAGAAATAGAGCACTATTGGTGTAACTGAGGGGGTATGAAACTTTGACATTACCCTCCTATTTATAAATGTAGACCATTGCTACCTTTTTTATCGATGCATCCCTCCACACTAAAAATATATCGATTCACAAAAATACATGTGATTTATATTAAACGATTATGACACATTCATATATCTTTCATAACGTTAATTTTAGTATGATTATTTCTATGATGATTATTCTTTGAAAATATTGCCATCAACAAACACAATATTTGTAATATTATGAGAAGTTGCTATAAAACATAACATACTTTGAAATAATAGTAGAATCATGTAAAGTTTTAAAAAAAAACATTAAGGATGATTTTGTCTTTTCACCCTTGAAGATTAGTTAAGAATCCAAGGAATAATTCAAAATTGCTCTTCAAACTCCCACATTTTGAATTGTGGTTAGAGTAGTTTAAAACAACAAGGAGTAGGTGAAGTGGTGAGGAGTAGATATGTTGAACTTCAAGCTACTCTCAATTCGAACCTAATAGAGTAGATCGAGACATTTAAGAAATATACTCTTAATGCAATAACTTTTTATACAACCATTTAATTTCATTGATTTCCTTTTTTATTATTAGCTTGATGGGTTATGTTTCAAATTGATTTTGCTTTGATCAAACCATCAAGTCAACAGAGATCGAATTTTGATTGTAACATGGCTTGTTTGTCCCTTCTTATTTGATTGCGTGCTTGTATTTGAGTCCATTTTTATTCTCATTCCAACCTTTAGATCATCTTATAATACCATTCAAAAGAAATAGAAATAAGCTTTCTAAAAAGCACAAGATCATTAAAATCTGATATTTGGATGTGGATTTAGAAACCCACAAATTTCCAAGGGTTAGTAGACTACTTCGATTTCTCTAGTGCCCACCAATCTATCATGCGATATTAATAAATCTAATTGTCTAATTTCCATTTTCCATGTTTTCTTGTTAGGCTAGCATTATGAAAAAACTAGTTTTATTTGAATCAAACAATTGCCTTAAAATTTTCTTTCTTTTGAACTTTCTAAGACCAAGTAGTGCTATGCAAGTAGAAAATTGGCACACCAATCTTACCATTGGCATGTTGAACTAGAGATGTTAATGGGCCGAGCCATGTCAGTTCTGCCCAAAAAATATCAACCCGTTCGAGCTACGAGTTGGGTTGAATTTTTTTTTAATTTTTTTGGGATAACCTGGCTTAGTCTGAAATTTTTTCGAGGTAGCCTAACCTAGCTTGAAATTTTTTTAAATAACCCGACCTAGCCTGTAGCTTACTCTTTTTATAACTTTTTATTTTTTTCTTTGTTTTAACTGAAGGTCCGGTCTGATCAATTTTTTTTTAGTTTTTATTTTTTAACGGTATGACTATAACTTTACTTTGGTTCAACCAAAATTTTTATTTTTATTTTCTTTTTTGGTTTGACATAAGCTTAACTTCGATCCGATTGAAGTTTTTTATTTTTTTAAACATATTATTATTATTATTATTCGGTCTGACCAAAGTTCAAATTTGGTAAGACTGAAGTTTTTGATTTTTTTTAACATATATATATATATTTTTTCTTTAGTCTGATTGACCGAAGTTTTTTATTTTTTCCTTCGGTCTAATAAACATATTTTAATTTTTTAATTTCTTTCTGCCATCAAACCGAAGATAAACTTCAGTCTGATTGAAGTTTTTTAAATTTATTATTTTTTCCTTCAGTCTAATCGAAGATAAGCTTTGATTCAATTGAAGATTTTTAAGTTATTTTTTTTTCCTTCGATTTGACCAAAGATGAGCTTCGGTCCAACTGAAGTTTTTTATTTTCTTTATTTTTCATTCGGTTTGACTGAATTTTAACTTCGATCCAATCAATGTTTTTGATTTTTTATATTTATTTTTTTATTTTAAATTAAAATAAAAATAATTTACAACATTTATGATAATCAATTCATCATTCAAACACATTATTTTATTTATAAATACATGAACATCAAACATAAGTCATCATTCATAAATCATTATTCATCACATTAACATCAATATCAAAACATCATCAATGAACTATTCATAATTCATCATCCATTAACATATTCAAACAAAAGTCATAAAGTTAAAATAATTATTTTATTTCTAAATTTAAATTAAAATTACATTATTTTTGTAATTACATCAAATATTTTTACATTTAATGTACAATGTACATAATTATATTTAAACATTTAAATTTACAAATTCATTGATGAAGTCATCTTTTTGTTGCTATCTACGAACACAAGTAAACTTCTAGTCTTTAACACACATTAATGCTTCTAAAATATCATCTTTTAATCTTACTATTCTATCATCTAATATATTACCACTAATACTAATTGTCTATTCACATGCTATAAAAGAAGTTAGAATTGTTAGTAAATCTCTTGCTATTAATGATAAAATAAGAAATGTGCATTTTTATATTTTTGTTCAATTTATTACATCAAAATTTAGAAAATCAGAATTATCTCTTATTAAATAGCTATGATTAAAATTATTTAATTCTTTCCTATTTGTTATGATAAATCTCTTATTTAATTATTTCCTATTTGTTATGATAAATCTCTTATTTAATTCTTTTCTATTTGTTATGATAAATCTCTTATTTAATTCTTTTCATATTTTGTAACATACATATCAAACATTATTTAAACTTTGTTCTACATTTTCAATTGTTACATCAAGTTCTATGTTTAAACAAGTTTGTATTATATTTATTAATTTTTTAACAACTTTTACTTTAACATTTATTAATTTTGTATACATCAACTTTTATGTTTACATTTATTAATTGTATTACATTTATTAATGTATATAAGAGAGGTATCATATTCTATTTATTTTTTTTATTTTTCATTGATTTCATCTTAGCTCAAATTGGCCTATGGGCCAGCCTAGGCATGACCTGAATCAGCCCATAGGCCAGCAATGGCCTAGCCTAGGCTAGCCCATAATGACCTAGCTTAATTGATACCTCTATGTTGAACCTCTTGTCATTCCTTTTTTATTTTACTTAGATGTATGCTTGATTTGATGAAAGGGATGAAATATGTTTGCTTCTTTCCATGTTCCTACCACACATGCACACAATTTGAGTGAGCAACATTTACACAAATGCTAAATATTTGAACTTCTCACCTCATGTTATTTCCATGTTAAATCCATGCATCCATCATGCAAGATTTACATGAAAAATACTTGCATTTGCATCAGTGCATACATGTATCGGCAAACCTAAAGAACCCTTTCCAATAATACAAACAATTGTCATCTAAGCTTTAATCTTTTAGTGCACCTTAATAAATCATACATTTCACTAGGAGAGGAATGATTTTTGCATAAAAAATTTCTTCCTCCACCCTATCATCTATTTTTTCTCATCTATTCTTTTCTCATCTTTGTCTTTCAATAAGCCTCTTACTCTTTTCTTAATTGCAAAGAGGGAGACTAAGAGTCCTTTTCATCTTTTCTTCCCTAGGAGTACACACTAGAGAGGCAAATGGGCTCTTTACTTATAAGGTAGGACCACATGCACAAATACATTATATTTTCCTCTTTCCTTTTCACCTTGACTCCCATGGACCCCTTCCCCTCTTTTCTTACTAAGGTTAATAATTTAGCTATAGCCAAGATTAAATCATTAAAAAAGGAATAACTTTTAAATAAACCCTTATGGTCCTTTTGGGGTATTTCGAGGTAGGCCTTCCCTTCTCCTCCCGAAGTTAATCACATAAATTAACTAATTAAAAAGTAAACCCAAGTTAAGAAAATCATGCATGTTTGGCATCATTACATTTGCATGCATTGCACACACTTGCATTTGATTTCACTTGTTTATTAACTTGATTAATTTCTATCGCACCTTGTTTATAACACATGAGCACTTAGAGTTTTTCTCATCACACATACATGTGAAAGGGGAAATAAAATACTATTTCATCTCGTCTAGCTTCCTTAGGTCTTTTTCTTTTTATCTACTCACTTCCCTCTTGTCTATTTCATCTCATATAGGTCTTTTGGTTCATTTTTCTTATCTTCTTTATTTTTACAATTAGGATCATTTATTTTACATTAACTTGGCATGACACATTTATACATTTAGGACTCACCCAATTAGGATAATTTGAGAGGCTAAGTAAATTAGGCTTATGAGAGACAAATTAGGCTAAGTAAATCTAATATCTAACTTATCAATTTAATTAGATACCATACACTTGCCATATGCATGTTTGCATTAAGTTTATTATCAGAATAATTTACATGAACAATTTGCTCATATTTTGTGTTTCTCTCCCCCTCTCTCTCTTTTTTCTTATTTTTCTTCTTTTTATCATAATTTAACATTTTATTTAAGTTTATTATATTAGGAATTGTTTGTTTAAATTTAATTCTAAGAATTTTCTTCTTTCACAATTTTATAAGATGAGAGAAGACAAAATCAATCTTTTATTTTAATAATAATAATACTTTCTTTAACAGTCGAACATTACAAATTCTATTATCGTTGACTGCTAAAATATTGTAATTAGTTCTTCCCTCATAACTGTTCTTTTGTATCTTCCTTGCATCTCTTCCATGTTTTTTTTATTATAATTGTAGTGTTTTTATTTTACCTTAAATTCGTTATTTTATAATTTAAATATATTAATTTAAAATTTATGAATAGTAAAAATTATTAATTATTATTTTAAGTTAACATATTTAAATCATAAAATATATTTTTTCCTGTGTATAACCGTTTATTCTCTCTCCTCCGGTCCAACGCTCGAAGCCCAAACGCATTTTGACCCATATCTGCACCTCCTCCGCAACGTCTCTCCTGTACTTCCCGCCTCTGGAACGCCGGGTGTGTTCTTTTATCTCTTCTTCCGCCCGAAAAGGAAACATCTTTCTTATATTTTCTGAAGGTTTTGGTGTTTTCCCATGGTGCGCGCTTTCGGTTTTCTCCGCCCTTTCGTTTCTGAATAAAAGTTCATTTTTTTCCGTCGTTTAATCTTTCCGGTTTAGCTTTTTTATTGTAGACAAAGAGGAGATGCTTGGGCAAGTGGGATTTTCACGTTAGACATCCTCTCTAGGTGCTGGAATGATTCCTTTTTTAATTCTGTAATAACAAATCTTGTATGTGTATAAGGTCGTCTTCGACTTCTTTCGTTCCTGGCGAGGGCTTTCAGTGTAACTGGCATCTCGGCATCGTAATGGATCATGGGTCACACTATTTTTCATATATCTCACACTTCTCTTTCGACGTTCTCTTGTCTTCTGTTTCCTAGTTTTTCAACATGGGAAATGTATCTACATTTCCTGCATTGTTTGCAGCGTCCGCATCATCTTGCACAAATAACATTTGAAAGCGTTCCCTTTGAAATATCTTGTTTTAGAATAGTTGGTAGGTGTTCGTTTTTCGTTTTGTTCCTTAAGCAAACTTATTTCTCCTCAAAATTCTGTTCAAGAATCGAGAGTGGATGAGAACTATTTTGTTTTTGAGTCACAACATCTTTCACTTATATCGAGTAATCAGCGTGTCATGTAGATGACTTTAACTTTTTCTTCTTTCCATTTTCGGAGTTCGGAATTTTCACCTTTAACATCCAAGTTTGAAATCAAACAATGCAGAATTTCACCTGCTACCGTTTTCCGCTTGTGTTTATTTCCCTTTTCCCTACCACTTGGGCTTCTATTTGCGCATCAACATATCCTAATTTCGTAATTTGGAGCAGCTGCTTGCATCAGGCCTAAGTCTAACAGTGCATTCTTTTCTGCGTCAAGCTGTTGAAATCTTCTATCTCCCTTGGTGAGGGTCATCGCAGGATCTGTTCACAGCACTATCCCTTGTTTTTTGGTGCTTATTTTCCTCTACCGAAAGTCGGGTAGTATTCTCTTATGGCTTTTTATCGTCCTCCAATAGTTCACTGGTTTTCCGGAGGAATCGCCAGGTTATTATTTTCTCTTAGTTTTCATTTTTGTTTATTTCATCAGATTTGAATCTTTACCACTCTCTAGTCTAGCTTGTTGCAAGTTGTACACATA
Source organism: Cymodocea nodosa (assembly GCA_036874045.1). Lineage (NCBI taxonomy): Eukaryota > Viridiplantae > Streptophyta > Magnoliopsida > Alismatales > Cymodoceaceae > Cymodocea > Cymodocea nodosa. Next base: position 16,643,659 of record CM072339.1, on the reverse strand, counting down.
TCACTTGGGAATATCAATGTGAAATATGATTGATGTAAACCTTTTTTGTTGTCCTTTCTTTCAAATTGTAATCCAGACGTTTGTGATGGTCGGTATCTCCTGTTCCAGTACATAAAAATCCTGAGGAAGTGAAAAGAACATCTATTCGAAAGCAATACCTATATAGCTGTGAACGTAGACGTTAGTCATCATTATTCTCTTCTTTGCCTTATGTATTCTGAATATACAAAAAAAATGTTTATAGGCATTGCCTGACATAAAAGTTTCTCAAACAGTTCTACGCATCCTCATGTGAGTTTGTTGAAGTGGGAAATTCTTTTTCTGCTACATCTCTGGTTCAGATCTATGTTTGAGAGATTCAGTGTTGGTGGCTTGCAATGGGATGCTCTGCTTCAAAGTTGGATGATGAGGAAGCTGTTCAGCTCTGTAAAGACAGAAAAAATTTCATACGACAGGCAGTTGAACAAAGACTCCGCTTTGCCTCTGGACACACTGCTTATTTTCAGTCCCTCAAACGAGTTTCCCTTGCTCTTCAAAATTACATCGATGGTGATGAGCATGGTGATTGCTTTTCTGATTCCTGCTCAAGTCCTCTATTCACAACAGTTAAGAGGTTAAGTCCGGAAATTCTTAAAATTCCTTGTCAGCCAGGAGAAACAAAAGCAATCCAGTCTGAAAAATGCAGTTCAGCTGTTATGCATTACGTGAAGTCACGAGGGAATGCATCTGTTTCAGTTGAGGAGAGACCCCAATCACCACAAACAATGAGAGTCAATTCATACTATCCGGAAAATCATTATGGAATGGATGGTTACTATGGTTTGCAGTCTTCTCCTATGAATCCTTCATACCATTCTTCATCACCTCACAACCAACCAAGCTACCCACCTCCCTCACCTCAAACCTCACAATGGGACTTTTTCTGGAATCCCTTCTCATCACTGGAGAATTATGGATACCCCTTGAGGAACAGTTTAGATCATATGTCGCATGCTGATGAGATGGCAAGATTAAGACGAGTCAGGGAAGAAGAAGGGATCCCAGACTTGGAAGAGGAGGATGGAGAAGAACAGGAGCAGCACCACCACCAACAACAACCACACTTTTTAATGTCTGGTGTCAACATGAATTCTGTGGAGGAAGCTAAAGTCAGAGATCGCTCTGCTGAGGTTGGTCCTGTCAGAATGGATGGAATGCATCAAGCTAGAGAATTGAAGATTCATGTGGGAGAAGGTGTTGAAATTCCGGAGACCAAAAAAGATATTGAGATTGATCTACACCATGATAAGAAAATTGTAAGAAACAGGGAACCTGCAAAAGAGAGTACAGCTGGTTTTACTGTCTATGTTAACCAAAGATCAGGAACTATGTCTGAGGTCATTAGAGATATTGAGAACCAATTTCAAAGAATTTGTCATTCTGCACAAGAAATTTCAGTGATGTTGGAGGCAAACAAAGCCCACTATTCTCCAAATTCCAATGAATTAGCAAGTAAACCTATAAACAATCTAACCCATGTGGTTTTGATCTTTTTATGTGCTTTACATGTACTGTTCTTTATTCATGCAGGCTTTAGAATGCTGAACCCAGTTGTGTTGTTCCGAACTGCGTCATCACGATCCACATCTTCCAGATTCTTGCCAGCTTCTTCATTTTCAAGAGACGACATTTCTGAAACCAGCAGCGAAATCTCCGAGGAATCATGCATGCTTTCAGGAAGCCATCAATCAACATTAGATAGATTATATGCATGGGAGAAGAAGCTATACAATGAAGTAAAGGTAGTTCATTCTGTCAGCATTGTATAGATTATAATCATATATACTCATTGATTTTACTCAATGTGTTGTGAACTCCTCTGTGTTATGATTGATGACAGTCTGGAGAACGTATACGGCAAGCATATGAGAAGAAGGTCATGCAACTAAGAAGCCAAGATGTGAATGGGGAGGATCCTTCTTCTGTAGATAAGACAAGGGGAACCATATGTGACCTTCACAATAGAATCAAAATTTCCATGCATACCATTGAAGCCATATCAAGTAGAATAGAGAGGTTGAGGGATGAAGAGCTTTACCCTCAAGTTTTGGAATTGTTACAAGGGTAAGTTCGTCACCATCCCAAATTTTCTTCAAGCTTTATTTCTGCCAATAGAGAATAACTCATTAACTTAAGACTAGATGACTTGAAATCAAATTCAAATGTTAATATTCTACTCTTCAGTATGATCAATAACTAGTTATTTATATGAATGAATGAATGAACCTTCCAGACTTGCAAGGATGTGGGGAACAATGGCAGACTGTCACCGTATCCAGAAACGGGCTATTGATGAGGCAAAACTCCTCCTTGCCACTCCAATGCTCACTGATCCACCGCCACCCGTCATTCGCCTTGCTCGTTCTGCTACAAACCTCGAGTCAGAGCTTCAGAATTGGCGCTCCTGCCTCAAGGTGTGGGTGGCATCCCAGAGGTCCTATGCTCATGCCTTGGGTGGTTGGTTGCTCTGCTGCGCTCGACCACATGATCCCCCCAGGTGTCAAGTGAGGTCTTCGCTTTCTCCTCCACGCCCAAGTGGTGGAGCACCACCGATATTTGGCGTCTGCATCCAATGGTTGAGATTGCTGGACTCAATAAGTGAAGCACAGGCAGTGGATGGGCTTGAGTTCTTTGCAGCAGGAATTGGGTCGGTGGTTGCACAGCAGAGGGAGCAGGCACTGGCATTGAAGCGAGCGGCGGCAAGTGGGAATGTGGTGGAGGAGGAGGAGCTCATGATGTCAACGCAGAAGTTGGCTGAGGTTGCAGTTAAGGTTGTCTGTGCCGGAATGTCCGTTGCCATTAGCTCACTTGCGGACTTCGCTTATTGCTCCATGCAAGGATGTGAGAATGTCCTTAGAAGGTCTGAAGATGGTGGGAAGGAGGGAAGGGAGGTTGTGTGAATCATTTTTGGGGGCTTCCGGTTCCAAGATGTGTTTGTTTGGTGTGGTTGATTGTGTAATTATTGCCTTTTAGTCAGATTGTGTGCTGATCCAAACACCATAAAATTTTCCAGTTCTTTCTTCATGGAGCCAGGCACGTACAGCTTCAGTGGCGCGCAATTCCAAAATTCACCAACACATGTCTGTACCGATCCATGGAAATTAAGATAGAATAATTAATAAATTAAATATATTACTGGAAAAATTTCCCTTGTCAAATTAATTAGGTCATGCGTAAGACAAATATTTCTTTCTTATCTCTTAATAATCCATATGCTTACAATTAACTTTGAACCTCGTACTTCAAAATTAACCATATTTTTTATTTTCGCCCTTGATTTCGTTGATGGTTCCAGCACTTTTTTACTGTTGTTGGCTAATGCACTTATGTTTCTTATTTATATTCTCAGTCCTAAGGTCGTGCATAAAAATAAAACAGTAATTTCAATGAATACAAAGTTAGTTCTAAAGATGTTTCTTCTGTATTTTTTAGTAGTGGTTAGCAGTTAAAATATGAGATATCTACATGCTCTCTACCCATAGCTTTAAGGATGAGTATGATCCACTTGGTTTAATTTAAGTTAAAATCATTAATTGAATTATAACAACTAAAATACTGTTATCCTTTAGCCTCCTTTAGCCTATTGAGTAAACCGTTCCCCCAATTGGTTTCCACGCTCTTCCCTTTAGCCTTTTCTTATCTTGTACTTTTCTTTTTTCTTTCGTCCATCCTTCACTTAAATGCTTACGCGTTGAATATTTTTGCGTTAGACATCTTACACGAATTTTGAACTTAGTAAAGCTTACTGGCCGCATAAATTTGGGTCTCCGAATTATAAAATCCGACCATCGTTTTGACTTGACATATTGATTCCAATCTGCACATGTGGAAAATGGACTATTATTTCCCACATCGGAATTTCGTTTGTATGTTCTGCTAAGGTTCATTTATGCTGCATTAGAAAGTCTAAAAATTAAAAAAATAAAAAGTTAAAAAAAAGATAGAAAAAAGAAATCAGGAAATGAAAAAAAACAAAAAGTCAGAAAAATAAAATTTAAAATTATTTGTGTTACTGTCAAAAAATTAGAAAAATTGTATAGTTTAATATTTTGATTAATAACTTAAATTTTAATATATAATATTGACCTCATAGTAAATCATAAATTATTAATAATTAAACTGATTATAATATGATAATAATCACATAAATGATAACGTAATTATAACATATAATAAATCATAATTATGATATAGATATCAACATAATTATGATAAATTGAAATATAATAATTGTAATTATAATAATAAATAAATAATAGCATATATATTTATAATTATAGTTATAAAATATATAAATAATGATAATTATAATAAATATAAATATAATTATAATACATTACTTAGGTGCATTTACACCTATTACCAAGTACTCACTCTTATAAAAATTCTAGAGTTAACTATGTTTAGGCGAGAGTAGAATCAAAATAGGTGATCACTTGGGAAGTTCTCGTGTAGTACCTATGGACAACAGTATTGGTTTTGCTCAAGCATTGACAAGCTGTAAATGTGTGCACCACTTACTCAATTCACATGCTAACATTATGGGCCTTGCTTCAATCAGTAATCTCAATCGAGTTGGTGGTTAAGCTACTCCCAACTAGTTGGAAATTTCTACGAGACAAAGTGTGTGATACTTGAAATCTTTCATGTTGAGGCCTAGTAAGGCCTCCTACAAGCTTTCACCTCCTCGGATACTCTTGGTGTATACTAGATTATTTGAGTGTCTATTGAAAATTACATGTTATCACCTCTAAAAATAATAAAGGAAAAAATATTAAAAAAAATAGTGTTACTTTGTAATTATAATTATTGATATATACTATATTACTATTATATTACTTTATACAAATTATAAATATTTATATATCATATAATATTACTTTATGCAAATTATAAATATTTTTATCATATAAAATTTAAATACTATAATGATATTTATTATATATTAACATAAATGAAGGAATCTTTAATGTTTCTCAACTTTCATATTTCTAATAGTTCAAAAATTAAAAATGATTTTTCTTTTAAATCTTGAAAAGTTAAAAATAAATTCTCAACTTTACCAAATAACACAAATATAAGTAAAGCTAAAAAAATTTTCTAAAGTTTTCAATTTTTAGTTTTCCTAGTAACACCAACTCCCAAAGAAGCAAGTCATTGAATGACCAAGATAAACTTTAAATTAACCAAATAGGGTTACCATTTTATATGTCACAAAAAATATAATCATTAGAAAAGTGACGTTTCCTCTTCCATTCTTATTTATATGCTCAAAGATCGTTAGACTAAGAACTTGTAAAAACTTCCTTAAAACACTTTGAACTTTATGACAATTAGTTCTAAATACTTTAACATTTTATCGTTCTCATGTCTAAGCAACACTCTAATCGGCTTCTTTGCAAAAGCTCAAAGGCAATAACATTCGTTCCTATATTGTGACTTTTTCATCTATCTACAAGTATATGTCTATCTCATCAAGTTGGATACCTCAGATTTAATATGGTATTTCTTGATTAAAAGAGGTTAGACTTGACCAAGTTAATATGATAAAGTTTTTGTGCTAAACCTATAAAAACACAACTTAACTAAAAGGTTAAGATAACTAAAGTTTGAAGTGTTTACCTATGAAAAATACTTACTTTTTAGAGTTAAGGAGGGTGAGCTTGACAGATGGTCAAGAAGCAAAGGTTAAGTGTTCATATCATTAAAAACATTAGTTGTAAAGAAGTTAGGTGTTGAATCTATAAAATATTAGATATAGTGAAAGACATAAGTTTACAACTTATAGAGTAGATGAATTCATTTGGAAAATTACTATATTTTTGTGGTATGTTGTGATACTATATTTTATTGTGTCACCATTATTTTAAATTACATCACAAACAAACCCTATGAAGTTCATGTATATTAACTTTATATCATTTTGAATAATTCCTATTTAGTAACTATTAAAGATTATGTTTTGATGATAATGAAGTTATTTAATTAGTAACTTAGTAAAATTAGTTGTCCAGCTTAATTAGTAAATTGATTAGAAATGTCTAAATCTTATTTAGTAGGTAGCTGATAAAATAGGACTAAAATTCAAAAAGTATATTGGTTAACTATTGAAGTAGAATAAAAAAAAAGGCTAAGTATCTAGATAGGACAAAAAGTAAAATGGCTAAGTATCTAAGTAGAATAGTTAGTTAAATGTTAAAAACTCATAGAATTACATGTTTGTTTGCTATAAAAGTCATAAACTTAGTTAAAAATACGTAAAGTTAAAGCAAGTCACGATCAAGGTACTATCACAAAGAATCTTAGTTGGTCCAAAATGTACTCGATAGTCTTTTAAAGTTTATCTAATCTATAAAACCTAAGCACAACATAATGAAGCCATAATATATTTCACTTTTGTAGTGGACAGAGCTACACAATTTTGTTTCTTGCTAAACCAAGAAACTAAAGAATTTCCTAATAGTTGACATGTCCCACTAATGCTCTTTCTATATGATTTACTTCCTACATAATCAACATCACTATACCCTATAAGATCTATAGAACTATCTTTAAAATAAAATAAACCATGGTTAGGAGTTCCTTGTAGATATCTAAATATTCTTTTAATAGTATTTAAATAAAAATTTTTAAGATGTACCTGAAATCTTACACAAGTACAAACACTAAACATAATATCTAGTCGATTAGTTGTTAAGTACAATAATGACCCAATCATACTCCTATATTTCTTTTACTCTATAGGTTTTCCTATAATATCTTTGTCTAATTTTAGAGATGTACTCATAGGTGTGGCTTTAATTTTAGTATCACTAAATTCAAACTTTTTAAATAATTCACATGTATATATTTTTTGATTTATAAAGATTCCTTTAATATTTTGTTTAATCTATAGACTAAGAAAGAAATTTAACTCTCCCATCATACTCATTTCAAACTCTACTGACATTTCCTTAGCAAAAGCTTTGCACATGTTTTCATTAGTTGATTCGAATATGATGTCATCAACATAGATTTGTATAACTAAAATATCATTCCTTGATTTTTTAATAAATAAAGTAGTATCTACTTTACCCATATTAAAATTTTTCTTAATTAGAAATTTTTTTAATCTATCATACCAAGTTTTGGGGGCTTGCTTTAATCCATAGATAGCCTTTTTTAACTTAAATACATAATTATGATATTTTTCATCTTCAAACCCTAGTGGTTGTTTAACATAAACATCTTCTTTAATATAACTATTTAGGAATGCACTTCTAACATCCATTTGATATAATATGAAGTTCATATAATAAGTATAGGCTAACAATATTCTAATAGCTTCTAATCTAGTAATAGGAGCATAGGTTTCATCATAAGCTATACCTTCCTCTTGATTATATCCTTGAGCTACTAGTTTAGCATTATTTCTGACAATATGTCTTGTTTCATCAGATTTATTCTTAAATATCCATTTAGATCCTATAACTTGATAATTTGGAGGCAATGGAACTAATTCCCAAACATTGTTTCTAACAAATTATTGTAATTCTTCCTGCATTGTCATTACCTAGTATTCATCTTTTAATGCATTAGAAACGTTTTCAGGTTCAATCTGAGATATAAACACATAAGCACCAACAATATTTACCTTAGATCTAGTCATAACACCCTAGTTAAGATCACCTATTACTAATTCTAGTGAATGACTAGAAGAGTACCTCTAATTTTTGTCTTTCTAAACTTCTTCATTTCGAATATTTTCTTTTCCAAGAGCAATCTTAAGTGGTAACTGTTATGGTTTGTGAAAACTTCTTTTTTTTTTTGATTTGTTTTTATGCTTATATTAATAAATTCTTTTAGAAGTAAACAAACAACCTTTCACACAAATTAGATATTAAGTCCAATTTGTATTTTAACTGCAAGTGCATAGTATATATTGTATTTGTGTGCAAATACAGGTCGATCCCACAGAGATTAAGTAAGAATTGTGTACTATTTCGATTTTTATGTTGGAGTTTATATGTGTTCAGTTAAGTACTTTGTTGAATTACAGTTAACTCAACAGACTTAGTTCGTGGAGTTATGGTTAACTCAATGGACTAACCTCGTGGACTTAAGTTAACTCCATGAGTCTACATTTCCAGTTAAATACTACTATTTACAAAGAAATTCAGTCAACCATTGGGCGGTTCCATAGAATGTAAATAACATCAATTAAGCTCTTTAATGTTAGTTAATATTAGATTTGTCATTAAGCAACACTAACATTCAAATATTTCAAACATTAACCATTAAAATCTTTAAGTATCTAGGACGAATTACTTTTAGTAAACAATAAAACTATTTTCTATTTTCTAAATCAAACAAACATAAAACATTCACAATACTAACAATGATAACATTAATCACAATACAAAACAAACAATACAACACTTTAATACTAAATGTAAACATAGATAATTAATTATTTTTGGTATTTTTGTTTTGATATGTTCCTAAAGATGAGCAAAATGTGAAATGTAAAAATTTCTATTGACAATAAAAACTTCCATCACTACATGTGACATGATTACACCACTAAAAATTTAATCACTTACAATCTTGTCTCCTCTCCCTATAGAATCGTGAACCAAGAATTGTAAGATGATTTCCTCTTTAACATACTGGCATCAACTTGAAACCAATGCTAGAAGCTTTACGATCTCCTGAGATATGAGTCAGTGCTTGGTGAAAATGGCTTCCCTTCCTGCGTTGCGATCACTCCTCACAGTAGTTGTCAATCATGATGTTTAGCTTGGAATTGACCTAACATTCAGAAAGTATCCTCATAGATTTCCGATGGTTGGTGATTTTAGTGGTGTGGTGTGGAGCTTCAGGGAACTTTCGATGCTTCCTATAGTTAGCGCGGCTCTCCACCTATAGTTAGCGTGGTTCTCCACCACACTTCTTCCACACTTTTTCTTCATTTTTTATATTTCTTTCGGTAGTAACTACTTTTACTTAAATGATCGGTTGGATTTCCTTCATTCATATCAACAATGATGATTTCTTCTTCATTCCACAAGTGAATTCTTGTGTGATACATGCAATTGTGGTTTTCCTTTGAATTTCCTATTTCTACAACTATTGCAATGGCATGCTAGAAAATAAATGGTTCGTTGAGTTAGTGTAATTCAATGGACTTACTTCATTGACTTAACTATAAAACACATGCAATAAAGAAATAACTTATAAGCTTATAACACTAACACAATGCATTACCTTAGTGTATATTCAAGTAACTCAATGCGTATAGTTATGCTAACGTAATGAGTTAAACATGTGTAGCTCACGTGACATAATAAAACATTTAATTTCAACACATGCATAATACTAACTTAACTAGTTCAGATATTTCAGATACTTACACACCTAACTATCTGATGCTCAAATGTATTTCGGATAGTTAGCAGATAACTTACCGAACATTCACTTAAGTCATGTATTAATGTTTCAACATATGTACACCAAGAACTAATAAAATATTCTTTAAGCATTTAAAACATAACTGTCTAGTACATGAAATGTAATTCTTCGAAATAATAGAAAATTCAGATACTTAAAAATTAAAAAGCCTGTAACTAGTCGATAGTTTAGAAATGTACTTAATTAATGCTAATTCCTTGAAATTATGTAGATTCTTTCCTTAAAGCATATAATAGTGTAATTATAATATAATATCTTAATTCTCATATGATAAGCTAAATATTATGCAATTAACCATCATTTAATCGTTAATATTATGCACTTTTTCATTCTAAATACTTCCCCCATACTTAAATGTTGCTAGTCCCTTAGCAAACTACTAAGATCTAACTAGTTGGTCTTTCTAAAGTGTTAGAATTAATTCTTCATTTTTTTTCTTCAGAAAACATAGATTAGATTACTATAAAGATATTCTGTATTTTTTAGTAATCTATTTTAACATTATTTTCTCCTGTTCAACTTGTAAATATATTTAAATATATGTAAATTATATACAAAATATACTAGCATCACATAGGTGGTAATTATATTATCATTTTTTTTCAAACATCTGTTATCTTGAATTTTCCAATATGATTTCCAGAATAAATTTTAACTACATACGAATCAAAACACAATCCAACTCAATATGATTAAAATAAGAAGAATAATGAATTGTATCTCAAATAAATAACTTCAAAAGTCTAATTTAGATTCATACTTCTGTAATCTTAGATAATAGAAAATATACTTGATTCAAAAGATTTCTGTATTTTACAAAACACTTTTATCTTTTCAGAACAGTATATGCATATTTGTACTTTAAAAGTTAATTTGAAAAGCTTGAATTATATAAGAGCTTTCTAGTGTACCCATGTATTGAACTTTCAGTCAACAATCCTAGATTTGATTAGGATCTTAGGTTGCCAGATTTAAAGAGTTATTTTTGAGGTTAACAATCCTTACATACCTATCTACTCAAGTACAAAAGGCTCGTAATCAAACAAATCAATGAACTCTCAAAGTTCTTCTCATTTTTTCCTCTTTTTTTTTCTTTTCAACATAGTATATATATGCATTTCATTAATACAGATGCAATAAAATACAAATCTCATATAATTCTGCTTCTATAATCTACTAAAAATATGAATCTATATCAATAATCTCATACTTTTTATGTAATTTAATAAGATTTACACATAAATCATTCTACAAGTTTAATCAATCAAATTAAATGTATCCATGATCATATGTATTTCATTTAATCCAAAAATCAACATTTCAGCACTTTTAGGATTTCAGATAATTTACTAAGCTTTAGTTAAGCATTCTGACTTCTTTCTTTAAAATCGTGAAACTGTTAAACTCATAAAATTCAGTAAAAACATAAAATACTATATCCAGATTTGTATTAATAGTAAAATTTGTAGCATCTTATATAAGATTTTAAATATAACATTCAAGCAGTTACAATTCTTAAAAAATTTTATAGTTTCAATTATTAGATAGTTATAGGAAATTTCAGTTTTGTACTTTAACTGCAAGTGCACAGTGTCTATTGTATCAGTGTGCAAGTATAGGTCAATCCCATAGGGAATTGCTTAAGAACTTAGAACTGTTCGTTTGTTAATGTTTAGAATGAAAAAGTGCATATTATTAACAGTTAAATGATGGTTAATTGCATAATATTTAGCTTATCATATGAGAATTAAGCCATTATGTTATAATTGCACTGTTATATGCTTTAATTGAAGAATCTGCTTAATTTTGGGAAATTAATGTTAATTTAATACATTTATGAACTGTCGGTAAATTACAGGCTGTGAAATTCTTAAGTATCCGAAAATGCATCTGAGCATCGGATAGTTATACCTGTAACTCTCCAAAATGTTATTTTATGTTTAAATTGCTGCTGACACGTGTTGAGAGTTGGTAGATTTACTTACGTTATAACTCGTTAAGTTAGTATAACTGCATGCGTTGAGTTACATGAAAATACACTAAGGCAACGCGTTAGGTTAGTGTTATAAACTTAAGTTGTTATTTTTGCACGTGTTTTATAGTTAAATCAACGAAGGAAGTCCGTTGAGTTATCTGTAACTCCACGGACTATATATTTTCGAATATGCCACTATAGCGGTTGCAAGAACAGATAGTTGGAAGGAAAAACCACGTTTGCACGTATCACGTAGGAATTCAGTCGTGTAGGGAGAAAGAAATCATCGTCGTTGATCTGAAGGAAGGAAATCCAACCGACCATTCAAGCAGAAGCAGTTACTACTGAAGAAATATAAAAGAAAAGAAGAAAAAAAGAAGAAGCGTGTGTGATCGATGGACGACCAATGTGTACAGAGGAGGAACACTAAGCTTTCTGCAGGTAGTATCAGCAATTCTCCAAAGTACCACACCAACCATTGTTACCACCACCACAATCACCAACCATCGGAGGTATGTGAGGATACTTGCCTGATGTCGAGTCGATTCCGAGCCAAACACAGTGCCTGACAACCACTGTGAGGAGTGATCGCGTCGCAGGAAGGGAAGCCATTTTCACCAAGTGCCGACTCATATTTCAGGAGATCATAAAGCTTTTAGCCTTGGCTTCGGGTTGATGCCTGTATGTTGAAGAGGAGATCATCTTGCAATTCTGGACTCGCGATTCTATAGGGAGAGGAGACAAAATTGTAAGTGGTTTAATTTTCAGTTGTGTAATCACGTTGCAAGTAGTGTCGGAAGTATTTACTGTCAAGTGAGATTACTTTACATTTCACCTTTCACCCATCACATCAAAACAAAAATACCAAAAACAATTTATCTTTGTTTGTATGTTGTATTTGAGTGTTGTATTGTTTGTGTTGTATCGTGATTAATGTTATCTGTATCAGTTTTATGATTGTTTTATGTTAGTTTTAATTTTACTGTTTACTGCAATTGGTTCGTACACAAAAAACTTAAAGATTTTAATGGTGACTATTTGAATCATTTGAATGTTAGTATTGCTTAATGATAAATCCAATGTTAACTAGCATTAAAAAGCTTAATTGATGTTATTTACAATCTGTGGAATCGCCCAATTGTTGGCCGAATTCCTCTGTAAATAGCAGTATTATAAAGAAGAGACAGGCTCGTGGAGTTAACTTAAGTCTACAAGGATAATCCGTTGAGTTATCTATAACTCAACGAACTTAGTCCGTTGAGTTAACTGTAACTCAATGGAGTGCTTATTGAATATAAATTTGAATTGTTCACAATCAAACATTTCTTAAATTCGTCAGCAATTCCCTATGGGATCGACCTGTACTTGCACACTGATACAATAGACACTGTGCACTTGTAGTTAAAGTACAAATTGGAATTAATATCTAAATTGTATTAAAGGTTGTTTGTTTACTTCTAAAAGAAAGAATAGGCATAAAGATAAATTAACTAAGTAAAAATAGAAGTAACAAATCCAAGTTTTTCTAGTGTAGTGCTGGGAAAACCCAAACAGTTAACAATCAAATTTGTATCTTCAATAAGCCCTCTGTTGAATTACAGTTAACTCAACAGACAAAGTTCGTTGAGTTATGGCTAACTCAACAGACTAATCTCGTGGACTTAAGTTAACTCTACGAGCCTATCTTTTCTTTTTAATACTTCTATTTATAGAGAAATTCGGCCAACCATTGGGCGATTCCACATATTGTAAATAACATCAATTAAGCTCTTTAATGTTAGTAAACACTGGATTTATCATTAAACATACTAACATTTAGATAATTCACACAGTAACTATTAAAATTTTTAAGTCTTTTGATCGAACCAATTTCAGTAAACTGTAAAACTAAAACAAACATAAAACAATCACAATACTGATAAAGATAACATTAATCACGATACAACACAAATAATACAACACTCAAATACAACATACAAACATAGATAAATTGTTTTTGGTATTTTTGTTTTAATATGAACATGGAAATGGGCGAAAGGTGAAATGTAAAGTAATCTTAATCGACAGTAAATACTTCCGTCACTACATACGACGCGATTACACCATTGAAAATTAAACCACTTACAATTTTGTCTCCTCTCCTTATAGAATTGTGAGTTCAGAATTGCAAGATGATCTCCTCTTCAGCATACAAGCATCAACTCGAAGCCAAGGCTAGAAGCTTTACGATCTCCTAAAATATGAGTCGGCACTTGGTGAAAATGGCTTCTCTTCCCGCGACGCAATCACTCCTCATAGTGGTTGTCAGGCATCGTGTTTGGCTCGGAATCGACCCGACATCAAGAAAGTATTCTCACAGACCTCTGATGGTTGGTGATTGTGGTAGTGGTAACAATGGTTGGTGTGGTACTTTGGAGAATTACCGATACTGCCTGTAGAAAGCTCAGTGTTCCTCCTTTGTACACACTGGCCGTCCATCGATCACACACTTTCTTCTTTTTCTTCTTTTCTTTTATATTTCTTCAGTAGTAACTGCTTCTGCTCGGATGGTCGGTTGGATTTCCTTCCTTCATATCAACGGCGATACTTTCTTCTCCCTACGTGATACGTGCAGTTGTGGTTTTTCTTCCAACTGTCTTGTTTTTGCAACCGCTATAGTGGCATATTAGAAAATAAATAGTCTGTGGAGTTACAGATAACTCAACGGACTTTGTTCGTTGATTTAACTATAAAACACGTGCATAAATTTAACTATCCGATGCTTAGGTGCATTTTCGGATGCTTATAAACTTAACTATCTGATGCTCAGATGCATTTCAGATAGTTACAGATAACTCACCGATATATAACTTAAGTAAATCTACTAGATCTCGACACGTGTCAGCAGTAGTTTAATAATAAAATAAACATTTTAAAGAGTTACAAGGCTAACTTTCAGATGTTCAGATGCAATTTCGAATAGTTATAGATAATTCACTGAAAGTTCACTTAAGTCATGCATTATGGTTTCAACACATGTACTTCAGGAAATAATAAACTATTCTTTCAAAATATAACTGTTCGGTAATTTAAACATAACTCTCTGATACATGTTCGGTCTGTTAAACATAACTGTCTGAAATATCAGAAAATTCGGATACTTAAGAATTTCACAGCTTGCAACTTACTAACAGTTCAGAAATGTACTAAATTAATATTAATTCCCCAAAATTAAGTAGTAATTCTAATTAAAACATATAAAAGTGCAATTATAACATAATGGCTTAATTCTCATATGAGAAGCTAAATATTATGCAATTAACCATCATTTAATCATTAATAATATGCACTTTTTCATTCTAAATAGGTCTTATCCTCCTTTCTCTATTCACAGCCATCTCTATTGCTACTTTGATTCTAGTTTCTACTATCTGAGGTATTCTAATATTTAAATCAACCAAAACTCTTGTCTAGTAGAAAATAACAGATTCTACATTTTCTAATTCTTTTTCCCGTGTTGTGTTCCTGATCTTCTATCGTGTATGCCATTCCTCTGACTCCTTGAGAAATCTTGTAGTGTCAACTACTTCCTTGAATTCTGACATCATCTTGTAACTTCATGGTGTTACAGAACAGAACAGAATGGTTTTGATCTCTAAGTGCTAGATGGTTCTATGGATAATGCCCTTCATTCCTATGTTTTAGCTTAAATAAATCCTAAGTTTTTGTCAAGTAATCGGGTCATTTTCTTGCGCAAACTATCACTTCTTACATATACTACTTCGTGGAGTTACAGTTAACTCTACGGACTAAGTCCGTGGACTTACCTTAAGATCTCTAAGCTCGTTAACTTATCCTAGACTCAACGGAGTAAGTTCGTTGAGTTAACTCAACAAACCTCCCGTAAAGTTATAACTAATAAAAATAAATAAATATTATGATTTTATACTCAATCAACATAGAAGAATCTTCGATCTAACTAACTCTTAATTTTTCTATTAGCTTAACTTCGGTCAAACCATTACTTTTCCCTAGTTGAATCAAAATTACAGAATTTTTTCTTTTTCTACCAATTGAATCGATACCATGCTTCGATAAAACTGACATTTTTACTTAACATAATATATATATTTATTTATTTATTTATGTTTCGGTCAAACCGATGGATCCTTTCGATGTGACTGTAACAATGTTTTTTTTCTTTTAATATATGTTTTGGTAAAACTGATAATTTCTTTTGGTTGAACCATTACTATATTTAAAATAAGGTTTTTTTTTTTTACTAACATATGTATATTTACTTAATAAAGCTCGAGTAGTCTTCTACTCTTACTTCTTCTATAATCCAAAGGAACTTTTTGAAATTTTCAGAATAGGTCTAAGTCTTTGTCCATTTACTTTAAATATATTCTAATTTTTAGGATTTTCAATTTCAATAACTCCATAGGAATAAATATTTCAAATTATGTAAGGTCCTGCCCATCTAGATCTTAATTTTCCTAGATGGTTATAAAGTGTAGTCATGTATAGATATACTTCTATCTTATTTCAAAAGTTTTTGGAACAATTTTCTTGTCATGGTAAAACTTCATTTTCTCTTTTTCTTTTACAGTTTTCGAATAAGCTATATTCCTAAATTCTTCTAATTTAATCAATTGCATTTTTCTGTTTTTAGCAACTTGATTTAAATTAGTGTCCAGAGTTTTTAATGCCCAATAAACTTTATATTCAATTTCAATTGGTAAATGACAACTTTTTCCATATACTATCCTAAAAGGTAATATACCTAAGCTTGTCTTATAAGAAGTTCTATAAGCCTAAAGTGCATCTATTAATATACCTAAGCTTGTCTTATAAGAAGTAGGATTTATTACTTTTTCTAAGATTAACTTAATTTGTTTGTTTGCACTTTCTACTTGTCCACTTGTTTGCGGATGATATGATGTTGCAATTTTGTGATTTACCCTATATTTCCTCATTAAGGCTTCAAAACTTCTATTATAGGAATGAGTTCCTCTATCACTAATAATAGCTTAGGTATTCCAAATTTAACAATTATATTAGTTTTTACAAAATGTATTATCACTTTGTTGTCATTAGTTTTTGTAGGAATAGCTTCTATCCATTTAGATACATAATTCACCCCCAACAATATATAATTAAATTGATTAGACATAAGAAATTGACTCATAAAATCTATTTCCCACACATTAAAGATTTTAACTTCAACAATAGGATTTAGAGGTATCATATTCCTTTTTGATATTCTTCCTATTTGTTGACATTTTAAACAATTTAAGTAGTATTTATGAGCATCTTTGAATCGTGTTGGCCAATAGAATCCACATTGCAAAATTTTGGCAATAGTTTTCCCTAAACCAAAATGTCTTCCACATGCTTGGTCATGGTAGAAAGACAATATGCTCTGATATTCAATTTCTAAAATACATCTCCTTAAAACCAGATTAGGATATTTCTTAAATAAGTATCGGTCTTCCCAATAATAATATTTTACTTTTGAAAAGAATAATTTCTTATACTGTCTATTCCAATCCTTAGGTGTTAAACTAGTAACTAAGTAATTAACTATGTCTGCATACCAAGACATTGTGTTTATAATCATTAATTGTTCATCAGGAAAATTATCCTTAATTTCAATGTTTGATTTTTCTATTTGTAATCTTGATAAATGATCTACTACTACATTCTCACAACCTTTTTTATCTTTAATTTCTAGATTAAATTCTTGTAATAACAATATTCATCGGATCAATCTAGGTTTAGTCTCTTTCTTTACTATTAGGTGTTTTAAAGCTGAATGGTCTGTGTATACTATCACTTTAGCTCCAGTTTGATATGATCTAAACTTTTCTAAGGCAAACATCATAGCTAATAGTTCTTTTTCAATAGTTGTATAATTAACTTGAGCATCATTTAATGTTTTACTTGCATAATGAATTACTCTAAGAGATTTTTCTATCATTTGTCTCAACACTACTCCTACAGCAAAATTAGATGCATCGTACATTAATTCAAATGAATGGCTCCAATTAGGTGCTTGTATTATAGGAGTTGAAATTAAGCTAGTTTTAAGCTTGAAAAATGCTTCTTTGTAATTTTTATCAAAGTTGAATGGGACATCTTTTAATAGATTAGTTAAGGGTCTAGCTATTTTGCTAAAATCTTTAATAAATCTTCTATAAAATCTAGCATGTCCTAGAAATGATCTAATATCTTTTACTGATTTAGGTTTTAGTATATTAGAAATTACTTCTATTTTAGCTTTATCTACTTCCAACCCTTTCTTTGAAACAACATGTCTGAAGATTATTCATTGTTTAACCATGAAGTAACATTTTTTCCAATTTAGAACCAGATTTTTTTCCACATAGTGTTTTAATACTTAGTCTAAATTGTTTAAACACACTTCATATGAAGTTCCATATACAGTAAAATCATCCATAAATATTTCTAAAAAATCTTTAGTCATTCTAGTGAATATGCCCTGCATTCACCTTTGAAAGGTAACTAGTGCATTGCATAATTCGAATGACATCCTCTTAAAAGTATAAGTTCCATTAAGACATGTGAAAGTTGTTTTCTCTTGATCCTCTAATGCTACTAGAACTTGGTTATATCCTGAATACCCGTCTAGGAAACAAAAATATTCTTGCCCTATTAATTTCTCTAGCATTTCGTTTATAAAAGGTAAGGGAAAATGATCTTTCCTAGTCACAACATTAAACTTCCTATAGTTAATACACACTCTCCAACCTGATTAAATTCTAGTAGGTATCAAGTCTTGACTTTCATTTCTAATAACTGTTAATTTTGATTTCTTGGGAACTACATGAATTGGATTAACCCATGAGCTATCAGAAATCAGATAAATTATGTCATTATCTAACCATTTCACTATTTCCTTCCTAACTACTTCTTTAAGGTTTTGATTTAATCTCCTCTTAGGAATTCTAACTGGTTTAGCATTCTCTTCTAAATATATATGTTGACAGCATATAGTTACACTTAATCCTTTTATATCAGCCATAGTCCATCCTATTACCTCTTTAGAAGTTTTACTACATCTTTTAATTTAGAAATTTGATCCTCTTTTAAATCTGAAGCAATAATGATTGGACATGTTTGTTTTTCTTTTAGAAATGTATAGGTTAATTCAGGAGGTAAAGGTTTTAAATCTAAATGTTGATCATTAGAAGCTAGAGCTCCTAATTTAATATTTTCATCTTCTATATTAAACTCTTCTTGATCTCCCTCTACATCTATGCTTTCATTTACTTCTAAAGTTTCAGAATCTAGTTGCCTATTTAATTCTTCTTGAATCACATCATCTAGTATATCTTCTTCATCCTCTAGAAAGTCTATAGTATGTAAGGACATTTCTAACTCCTCAAACTTTTTTGGTTTGAAAATGTTTAATTGAGTATCCTCATTACCATATGCTAACTTTATCACTCCAGTTTTATAATTTATAACAACCCCTAATGTTGCTAGGAATGACCTTCCCAAAATTAAAGATGTATTATGATTCTAATGCTTAATTTGTTAGGAATCCAAAATCATAATATCAATAGGATATATGAAGTTTTTGATTTTAATTAGGACATCTTCTATTTTTCCTCTAGGGTATCTTGTACTTTTATCAGCTAATTGAATGACAGTCCTAGTAGGGATTAAGCCTTTTAATCTTAAGAATGCAAATATATCACTAGGCATAACATTTATACCTACACCTAGGTCTATTAAGGTTCTTTTTATAATGGTATTTCCTATGGTGCATGATATAACATAGATTCTTGGATCAGATAACTTTTTAGGAATTTGTGGCAGAAATAGGGAACTACTTTGCTAAGCTAAAAATACTTTCCTTAAAATTTTTCGCTCTCTTTTCTTTATACACCAATCCTTAAGAAATTTAACACAAGGTGGCGTTTTCTACAATAAGTGTAACAAGGGAAGGTTAACTTGTACTTTTTCAAAAATTTCTCTAATTTTTTCTTTTTTTTCAAGAAATGTTTGTTGTAATCTTTTAGGATAGGGTGCTAATGATTGTGATTTACAAGATTCTTTTTCTTTCATTTCATTCGTTTGATCATTTTTAATCTCATTTTCAGATTTAGATTTTTCTTCATTAATTTCTAAATTTTCAAATATTACATTTTCATTATCATTTTGAATTTTGTTCTTATCCACCTTCACATTACTTTCTTTTTGAGTTCTTAGTGGTATATCAATTCCAGATCTTAATGTTATACATACATCTTCTAGATTTTCATCACCTTCATGATCTTGTATTTCATTTTTATGATTTTGATTTTTAATTGTTTTTAGTTTTAACTTACATTCTTTAAATTCTATTGCATTGATATTTTCTTTTGTTTGTATGTCTTGCAAATTATGCAAATATGTAACATTAAAGTTTTCATTTGTGTTTTCCTATTGCACAACTTGTAATTTCTTTGTAAATTCATCCAATGCTTTTAGCTTTCTTTCCAAATCATCTAGTCTCATTGCATTCAATTTTTGATCAATTTTCATTATGGTTTTTTTAGTTTCATATATGATATCACTTTTAGGTTTTGAATATTCTTCCTTATAATTCAATTAGTTGACTTCTTGTTGCTAACACATGTATTGCTCCACTTTGTCTATGTTTTGGTTTAAACTACTCTCTAGTTTGTCATACCTATCCCAAACTTCCTTGTCTCTCAACATATTACATGTTCTAAATTGACCATTAGTTAGGTAAACTATAGGATTCTTATACTTAGTTATATTATATTGAATATAATTCATTTGTTGTTCACGTGATCTAACCATGTGCAATCATCTCAGTTTCAAATAATCAGAAATGTCATGACCTTTCAAATCATAGAATTCACATATGCTAACTACAAGTTTTAGAAATCTTTGAGTATAAGCATATGCCAAATTCTCAATTATATAATAAACACACAACACTCCTTCTGATGTTAAAACAAAACAATACTCACAGTTGCTTAGCTTCTTAATCCCCGGTAACGACACTAGAAAACTTGTTTAGGTTGTGAAAAGTTAAATCAGAAACTTTTCTACTAGGCAGTGCTAGAAAACTTGTATTGATTGGAAAACTTGTTTGATTTGTTTTTATGCTTATATTAATAAATTCTTTTAGAAATAAACAAGCAACTTTTCACATAAATTAGATATTAAGTCTAATTTGTATTTTAACTATAAGTGCACAGTGTATATTGTATTTGTGTGCAAGTACAGGTCGATCCTATAGAGATTGAGTAAGAATTGCGTATTATTCCAATTTTTATATTGGAGTTTATATGTGTTTAGTTAAGCACTTTGTTGAGTTATAGTTAACTCAACGGACTTAGTTCATGGAGTTATGGTTAACTTAATGGACTAACCTTGTAAACTTAAGTTAACTCCACAAGCCTACCTTTCTAGTTAAATATTGCTATTCACAAAGGAATTCGACCAACCATTGGGTGATTCCATAGAATGTAGATAACATTAATTAAGTTTTTAATGTTAGTTAATCTGAGATTTGTCGTTAAGCAACACTAACATTCATATATTTCAAACAATAATTATTAAGATTTTTAAGTATCTAGATAAATCAATTTCAGTAAATAATGAAACTATTTTCTATTTTCTGAATCAAACAAACATAAAACATTCACAATACTGACAATGATAACATTAATCACCATACAAAACAAATAATACAACACTTTAATACTAAATGTAAATACAAATAATTAGTTGTTTTTGACAATTTTGTTTTGATATGTTCTTGAAGATGAGCAAAAGGTGAAATGTAAAAATCTCTATCGATAGTAAAAAATCCGTCACTACATGCGACGCGATTACACTATTGAAAACTTAATCACTTATAATCTTGCCTCTTCTCCCTATAGAATCACACACCAAGAATTGTAAGTTGATATCCTCTTCAGCATATTGGCATCAACTCGAAACCAAGGCTAGAAGCTTTACGATCTCCTAAGATATGAGTCAGTGCTTTGTGAAAATGGCTTCCCTTCCTGTGATGTGATCACTCCTCACAGTGGTTGTCAGTCACTGTGTTTGGCTTGGAATCAACCTGACATCTAGAAGGTATCCTCACAGACCTCCGATGGTTGGTGATTTTGATGGTGGTGTGGAGCTTTAGGGAACTTCTAACGCTTCATGTAGTTAGCGTGGTTCTCCACCTCTCTCCCACACCTTTTCTTCATCTTTCTCCTCTTCTTTTATATTTCTTTTAGTAATAACTACTTCTGCTTAAATAATCGGTTGGATTTCCTTCATTCATATCAATGATGGTGATTTCCTCTTCATTCTACGAGTGAATTCCTACGTGATACGTGCAATCGTGGTGTTCCTTCGAATTTCCATTTTCTACAATTGCTACAGTGGCATGTTAGAAAATAAATGGTCCATGGAGTTAGTGTAACTCAACGAACTTACTTCATTGATTTATCTATAGAACACGTGCAATAAGCAATAAACTTTGAGAGTTTATTGATTTGTTTGATCACAAGCCTTTTGTACTTGAGTAGATAGGTATATAAGGATTGTTGACCTGAAAAAGGACTCTTTAAATTTGACAACCTAAAATCCTGATCAGATATGAGATTGTTGATTGAAAGCTCGATACGTGGGTACATTAGAAAGCTTTTGTATGATTCAAGCTTTTCAAATTAACTTTTAAAGTAAAAATATGCATATACTGTTCTGAAAAGATAAAAGTATTTTATGAAATACAGATATCTTTTGAAACTAGTATATTTTTTGTTATTTAAGATTATTGAAGTATGAATCTAGATTAGACTTTTGAAGTTGTTTAGAGATACAATTCATTATTCTTCTTGTTTTAATCATATAGAGTTGAATTGTGTTTTGATTCATATGTAGTTGAAATTTATTCTGGAAATCATATTGGAAAATTCAAGATAACAAATATTTTAAAAGAAAAAAAATGATAATATAATTACCACCTATGTGATGCTAATATATTTTAAATATATTTGCAGGTTGAAGAGGAGAAAATAATGTTAAAATAGATTATTGAAAAATATAGAATATCTTTATATTAATCTAATCTATGTATTCTGAAGATACAAAATGAAGAATTAGTTCTAACACTTTACAAAGACCAACTAGTTAGATCTTAGTAGTTTGCTAAGGAATTAGCAAAAGTTAAGTATGGGGGAAGTGTTTAGAATGAAAAAGTGTATAATATTAAGGGTTAAATGATGGTTAATTGCATAATATTTAGCTTATCATATGAGAATTAAGCCATTATGTTATAATTGCACTATTATATGCTTTAATGAAAAAATCTGCTTAATTTCAAGGAATTAACATTAATTAAGTATATTTCTAAATTGTCGGTGAGTTATAGGTTTTTAATTCTTAAGTATTTGAATTGTCTATTATTTCGGAGAGTTATATTTTATGTACTAGATAGTTATGTTTTAAATACTAAAAGAATATTTTATTATTTCCTAGAGTATACGTGTTGAGACCTTAATATATGACTTAAGTGGATTTTCAGTAAGTTATCTAGAAACTATTCGAAATACATATAAGTGTAGGATACCTATAGTTATAACTATCAGAAACATCTGAACTCGTTAAGTTAGATTTATGCACATGTTGAAATTAAATACTTTATATGTTGCACATGTTGAAATTAAATACTTTATATGTTGCACATGTTTAACTTGTTAAGTTAGCACAACTATATGTGTTGAGTTACTTGAATATACACTGAGGTAACGTGTTGTGTTAGTGTTATGTAAAAATAGGAAATGTAAACTTTTGGATAATTAACATTTTGTTTTAAACGAGGAGTTATGTTAAAAACTCGTATAGTTAAGTTATTTACATGTGTGTTTTAATGTGTTTTAATGTTTTAAGTTTTTACATGTTTTTCATGTGCGTTTGGTAATGAAAAATTGAAGAGTTAGATAACTATTTGAGTTTTATACGCATGGATGGATAATTGTTTGAGTTTTATATGCATGAAGGGATAACTGTTTGAGTTTTATAAAATGACTAACGAATAGATAAGTTTTTTTGTTTAGTCATGTGTTTTGCAAGTGCAAGAACTATAAAAGTTACAAGAAGATACAATACAAAGGAAAACCACGATTGCGCATATCATGTATGAATTAACTTGTGGAATGAAGAAGAAATCACCATCGTTGATATAAATGAAGGAAATCCAATTGATCATTTAAGTAGAAACAGTTACTACTAGAATAAATATAAAAGAAGAGGAGAAAAACTATGAGAGTGGGTGGAGAATTACGCTAACTATAGGAAACGTTGGAAGTTCCCTAAAGCTTCACAACACCACCAAAATCACCAACCATTGGAGGTTCATGAGGATACTTTTCGGATGTCAGGTCGATTCCGAGCCAAACATAGTGATTGACAACCATTGTGAGGAGTGATCGCGTCCTAGGAATGGAAGCCATTTTCCCCAAACATCGACTCATATCTCAAGAGATCGTGAAGCTTCTAGCCTTAGTTTTAGGTTGATGCTAGTATGCTAAAGAGGAGATCAACTTACAAGTCTTGGTTCGTGATTCTATAGGGAGAGGAGGTAAGATTGTAAGTGATTAAGTTTTCAGTGGTGTAATCGCATCGTATGTAGTGATAGAAGTTTTTACTATTGATAGAGATTTTTACATTTCACCTTTCACTCATCTTTAAGAACATATCAAAATAAAAATACCAAAAATAACTAATTATCTGTGTTTACATTTAGTATTAAAGTGTTGTATTATTTGTTTTGTATTGTGATTAATGTTATCATTGTAAGTATTGTGAATGTTTTATGCTTATTTGATTCAGAAAATAGAAAATAGTTTTATTATTTATTGAAATTGATTCGTCCTAGATACTTAAAGATTTTAATGATTACTGTTTGAAATATCTGAATGTTAGTGTTAGTGTTATTTAATGAAAAATCTTAGATTAGCTAACATTAAAAAGCTTAATTGATGTTATTTACATTTTATGGAACCGCCCAATGGATGGTCGAATTCATTTGTGAATAGTAGTATTTAATTGGAAAGATAGGCTCGTAGAGTTAACTTAAGTCCATGAGGTTAGTCCATTGAGTTAACTATAACTCCATGAACTAAGTTCTTTGAGTTAACTATAACTCAATAGAGTGCTCAACTAAACACATATAAACTCCAATATAAAAATTGAAATAGTACATAATTCTTACTCAATTTCTATAGGATTGACTTGTACTTGCACACTATTCAGAATGAAAAAATGTATAATATTAATGATTAAATGATGGTTAATTGCATAATATTTAGCTTATCATATGAGAATTAAGTCATTATGTTATAATTACACTATTATATGCTTTAATAAAAGAATTTACATAATTTCAAGGAATCAACGTTAATTAAGTACATTTTTAAACTGTCAGTGAATTATAGGCTTTTTAATTCTTAAGTGGCTTATATTTGAATGCATTAATTAAGTGACTTAAACAAAATTCAATCCAATTGGCACCATAAATAAGTACAAAGGAAGGTTAGTGGCCAAGGGATATGCTCAGTAGTAGGGGATAGATTATTTAGAAACTTTTGCTCCTATTGCCTAGATGGACACAATTAGATTGCTTCTACCTGTAGTTGCACAATTAAAGTAGACAATTTTTTACTAGGATGTGAAACCTACCTTTTTGAATGGTGTATTGAAAGAAGAAGTGTATGTTTATCAACCTATAGGGTTTGAAGTTTTTGAGACTATTAACAAGGTTTATAAGCTAAATAAAGCCTTGTATGGCCTTAAGCAGACACCAAGAGTGTAGTACAACAAGATTGATAATCATTTGACTAGTTTGGGATTTAAGACTTACCTTATATGTCAAACATTGTGATAAGGAGCAAGTGGTGATACCTTTGTATGTTAATGATCTAATTCTCATTGGGAGCAGCCGTGAATTAATTGAAGATGTTAAAGTCAAGTTGATGAATACATTCGACATGATAGATTTGAGTGTAATGTCATACTTTTTGGGTTTAGAAGTTCAACAAAGCTCCGCTGATATTGTTTTTTCATAGAAGAAATACAGCTAAGGGATTCTAAACAAGTTTGGCATGGAGAGATGCAAACCAATAAAAACTCCTATGCATCCTAAAGAATTTCTGAATTTGATGAAGCTAGCAGAATCGGTTGAAGAAAAACTCTTTAGGAGTTTAATTGGGAGCCTTATGTATTTGATCGTAACAAGACTAGACATTCTATATTCTATGAGTATGTCGGCTAGATTTATGCATTGTGCAACTATTGTACATTGGCAAGCAACAAAGAGAATGGTTGGATATCTCAAAGGGACAATGAATTTTGGTGTTAAATACACCAATTTTGAATCGTTAGTCTTGATCGACTATTCATATAGTGATTTTAGAGGCTCCCTGAAGGTTTTCAGAAGTACTTCAAGATATTGTTTTAGTTTTGGGGCTAATATATTCTCTTGGCGTTCTGAAAAATAAAACTTGGTAGCTCAATCTATAGTAGAGACAAAAATCATTGAACAAATGCTGCAGCAAACTCACGTTTATAGCTAAGAAAAAATTTTGGTAGATCTAAATTTGAAGCAAGATGAAATTATAGAATTATTTGTGGATAACCTGGCTCCAATTGCTATCTCATAGAACAAAGCATTTCAACGTAAAGTTATATGCAACTAGAGAGATGCAGACCAATGAAGAAATTAAGCTAAGACATGTATCAACAAAGGACCAATTGACTGATATATTCACTAAACCTCTTGTTGCAAGAAGGTTTATGCCATTGTAAGAAAGATTAAGAGTGTGCAGTCTCTAAAAACAAGGAAGAGTGCTAGAGAATGTGTTTTTCAATTACTGGAATATTTTATTTTTATGTATTATTTTTTGTTTTACTTGGGTTGGCTGTTATGAGCCTAGTCTTAGCCCATATTTTCTTATTTTTTAGGATATAGATTTAGTCTCTCTCCCTCGTTCTTTTAGTTTTTTTTTTTCTGATCGGCAGTTATGCCATGTTAACTTTAAATGTTATTGTTGTATTACGTTTTTCTAGCCGTGAGATAAAGGAATCTGTGCAATCAACGCAGAACCCAAAAACTCCGTCTCACTCTCTTCTTCTCCTTCACCTCTTCATCCCTATTCTTCTCAATTCTTCACCTCATCTAATAGAGAAAATCTACAATATCAATAGTCGTGAATATCTTGCAACATTTTCCGTTGAATCTCCGATCATTGTTTGTTTTTGAACTTTGGTTGTACAAAATTGATCCATGGCTAATGCTTCTTTGTAAACACCCCACTATCTTCCCCCAGTGTAGAGGGCAATCGCCTGATAGGAATGAGGAAATTACAATTTTTTCTTCATTGTCAGGCACTCATAAAGTTGTGGATTAGGGATAAACTCATAAAAATCATAACAACCAAGAAAGAACTGTGTTTTTGTCGCATCACAGTGGTGATTATGATTTTTTTAACAAAGGCGTTTGAGATCAGGAAATAATCAACACAAAGCATCATAGTTGACGCCATAAACGCTGTGGACTCATGGCTGCTTTGGCATTGTATCCGCATTCGTTTCCCACCCCCAGATGTCAGACACACAGGTTGTTTCACTTGTAATCTTGTTCTGTTGATGTTCTAAATTAGCCATACTCTGAACCAGATTTTGGTTCATTCTGCTTCTGACATCATGGTTGTTGGTTGCATTGCTTTCTACCGAAATTCCTTGAACTTGGCCGGTCATTCCTACAGAATCCATTGTCGATTGCAGGTCCGATGTTCGGCTTACATTGCGGGTGTTCGTGATGTGGGGGGATATTGCATGGTTCTGGAGGAGATTACTTAGGCCAAATGTCAATGTACCTCTCGTAACCATGTCTTCTGCCATCTTTACCTGAGAACACACAATGTATGTCCTTCAGTTTTCTACTTGGAAGAAATCTTTTCAAAAGATCAGTGAGTGTTTACAAGGAGTTGCTGAGACCGATTGTCAGAAGGTAGACCGAATTACAAAATATGTATAACAAAGTGGCAGAAAACAAGTAAACGTTCTAGCAACAAAATACCAACCTTCATTCTCAAAGTTTCGACATCTGATTTGAGAACTCGATTATCTGTTGCAGCATCAGCAAACTGTTGACTGGAATCGGTGAGTTGCTTGTAAAGCGAAGCATTTTCTCCTCTCAATTGATCCACCTAAGAATATGATTGGTGAGAAAAGGGAAAAATGGGAAAAAAAAATGAAGGTTATTCGTTGACATGCCTGGTAGCAGTTTCAAACCAAAACTTAATATCCTAAATGAACTGAATGTTGCCCAAATTCACAGCTGTAGTAATTTCTTTTTTTTATAAGGTCGTTGATTCTGCATCAGGGAATGCTTGTAGACAAAATGGATTCTGTTGTGTCATCTCAAAGAGACTTTGGGTAGTGGTTCACATGGAAGTCAATATCAATAGAAATGAGGTACATGAACAAGGTCTACATGATTAATCAGTGCTATGGTGTGATAGTCAACCTCCTTGATAACTTCAAAATGGCTTGAACAGTCAAAAAAGAATGAATGCCTTGAAATTAGATGTGGATGAAAGTAGCAGACATGATGTCTCCCATTCAACTAACAATAGAGTTCAAAGCTTTCCATCGGCATTCAAATTCAAATCCTATGGGTAACATCCAAAAATTATTTCAAAAATAGGAATATTCAAGATATGATTCTAGCAGAGATAAGACCATAGAGACAAAGTGATGAAAAGCAACCAACTCGAATGGCTAAGGAAGGGCAACAACATTCGTAATTCCTATCGAAGATTAAATTTTAGTAAATGCAAAATCATTATCATTATTAAAAAAAGTGACAACAATAAGTTCTGAAGCTTGTGGTGCCGCTATGAACAGGAAGGTAGAAGTGGAACCTGTGACTCAAGCTCTGCCAAATGAGCTTGCTTTCTCTTTCTTGATCGCCTAGCGGATTCTCTGTTAGATACCATCCTGAAAGTGGACCAAGCCAGCCATGACTTCATAGCAATATCTAAATTATTGGAAGAAAATTTTTTCTATGCTTCCTAGGACAATTGTATAGCATGAATAGTGTTACCATATGGAGTTTTTAGTTGCTGTGTTTCTGTGTGATTGGATATGGAATAATTTATCAGAAGAAAAAACACATTTTATATTTTTATATGTTCTGTTTAATGTTTTAGATCAGTGTTTGATGCTTACCTTCTCATGCGTTTCAGATCAAAAACATCTGCGCTCTGATCACATGATCCAGCATCTATGTCGACAGATTCCTCGTCTGATTGCTCGGAACCACTTGTCGCGCCTAGTACTTGAGCATCATTAACTTTAGGCTTGAGAGCTGAAGTTGGAGTTCCTGCTGAAGGAAGTCATCATCATCACAAATATCTATCAATTAATGGATCAGGAATAGGAAACTCAATGATTAATTAGTTAGCAAAGGTGCTGTGCTCAAAACCTCCCTCCATGTTAGGATGAATAAACAGAAACAAGAGCATAATTCGTACAAGTAGAAGATGAATTCAGGAGTTTGGAGGGTAAGACAGGAAATTGATACCATATATTGATGACTGTGATTCAATAGTTGCAGATATTGAAGAGTGCTTGGGGGTGAGATTCTCAGACCAGAGAGCGCCTCCTGCTGGCAACAATCCGGTCCCCATGTGAACTGGGTTCTGCACTCCGGAAAGAGCAACATGAACACCCGAATCAATTGCACAAGCAAAGCACAATTCAGAAACACGGGTGGATCAGAAAGAATCATGCCAACACACAGCACTAACCCTACTGCCCACAAGCCCACAATTAGCATTAACAAACTCAGCGTCGGTCCTTAAGAAAGCCTCAAGATCCCATTCCGGCGAGCTTCTCTTCAACTCCATCAGATCCTTGGGTTGCACCTGCTGTGCTAATCCTCCACCTTGGTTGTGGTTCTTCTGCATATTCTTCTAAAGAGGAAAATAAGGGGGAAACGAGTCACTTGCCTTTTTCTTTCTTCACATGAGTTGCACTATGGAGCATGGGCAGAGCAGGAAAGGAGAAAAAGGAAGGGAAAAACAAAGTGGGGCGGCGGATGGTGAATAAAGAAGGGTCAAGTTTTCTGCAGGAATCAGGTGCAAGTGAGATGGCAGCAGGGTCTTTCCTTTGGATCGACCCCGTCATCTTGCTGTATTTTTCCGCGTACGTCATCATCACAGGTCACTTGTCTTGCTCACCAGGAAATTAAAGCTAGAGGTGGTTGGGCACCACTTGAGATGTTTATGGGATTTGATTTGGATTTCCACTGCCTTACAGCAGTAGCATTTAGAAAAGATGAGTTGCGCACAAGAAAAGGATGCATGTTTTGTTGTCATCTGCTCTGCCGCTTTTCATAACTTTCCATGCCCATGCGGGAGCGATGACGATCTGCAGTCGATCACTCTAGGGTTTCTATTCAAACACTTCTCTTCGGATAAGGTTTCATGTAGATACTTTCCTTATGATTTCTGCTGTAAGGTGAAATGAGCTTTTTAGGACAATTTCTTTAGAGTTATCTCGAAGTAACTTAGCCTCTACTGTCTTATAAATACGTGAAGATAAAGATAATCATACAGATTTCATTATTTATTAAATGATTACAACTATATGGTAATTTTCTCATTTAAATCAATTAATAATAATTTGATCAAAATATTTAAAAATACATGAATTTTTGTTAAATTTTAGTCATTGACTTTGTAATCAAAATATCTTAACACGTATAACTTAAATTAGGTTGAAATTTTAATACTAATAAATTATTTCATAAATTAACTAGTTACATAAAAATCTTTATTTTTTAGAAATAATATTCAAATAAGAGTGACTTCTAGAGAACTTACAATTAGTTCACAATAAAAATATGGGATTGTGAATTGCGATGCTCCCCAATTGTAAGGTATTGGAGAGGTTTAATTTTTGGGGTGAGATTTTTTTGGGGGGTACATTGAAAGATAAGATTTGAATAATGTAGTTTTTCCCTGAAAAGAGAGAAAAATTAGTTAAATGAAATCTAACCCTACGTTTGACAATAAATGATCTAAGCTTAATGAAATGGATTAGAATACAATTACACATACAGACATTGTAAAACAGACTGGAATTCATGGCTAGAATTAATACAGCTATGCATTGTTTTTGTTGATTATGAGAAGATATAATTAGTTGAATGACACGAGATACCATAGATATTACGCTCTTTTGTTGAAAATGATCTTGGTGCCCACTTCATATTCTCGATGGGTTCACCCTTCACCTTCCTCCCCGAAATGATTGACATTTGTCCTATGGATTTCCCAGGTCAGCACAAGGAATTATTGGGAAAATGGCCTGCATTATTTTATATCGAAAGACATGAAACATTATATCATTTGATATTACTTTAATTTGCATTCTAGTCACATATTTCTACAATTCTACTACTTTATCACATGCACTAGATTTGTCCTCCGTAAGTCTTGAGATACGTGATCATGGAAGGAGTACATCTATATAAGTTGTTGTAGGCGATTTACCTTTAAGCAGAAGTTATTAATGGAGCACGCAGTGCTCGTCTTGATTAACGACAATCAGTCGAGTAACGTTTGTAATTTAATCCTTCAAATTTAAAAATTCAATTGCTTTTTCCATTTTGACAATGGAAGAAGATAACTAGAGCCTCGTTGTAATCGATAACTAAGAACGTTTATACTTTAAGAACACTATCATCAAACCTACTACTAGAAGGGGAGGCTTAATAAAATGTTAAAAAATGTCTTATATATTATGACCTAAAGATCATGCATTCACAATAAAGAAATATTTCATCACATGTGGATGCAAAGTTGCATATATATAGAAATGAACCCTCTTCACTTTCCCCATTGATGGGATACTTGGGCATTTAGTTTGACATTTACCATCATATCAATGCATAAGAGAAAACATCAATAATTTCCCAAAAAAAGTTCTTGTCCGCTACTAGAATATATAACCAATGTCAGAAAATAAATAGATACGTATAATTAGTTGGCCGAACATCCAATTTTTCCGCGAGGTGTTTGCCGAATGTGGAGAGGGAGAGATTTGGGTGTCATCTTGCTTCATGAAGGTTATCTAACGAAGAGTGTAGGTAAGTCTATCTAACGAATTATATACGTATAACTTGCTTCATGAATGAAGAGTGTAAAGTGCATCTTATACAAGGCCTAGGTAAGTCTATCTAACGAATTATATACATAAGTTTGATTTGTAGATATTTAATTTTATCTAATGTTCATGTAATTTTTTACATGAGATTCAATACTTCAAAAATCACAGTACAATTTTTGTGAATGATTGTGGTATGGTGAATAGGTATGTAAAATTTTTTAAGATCATATGCACTTACCAAAGGAGAGGTGAATGGTAAGTTTGTTATTTTTATACCTAATTTAATTTCATTAAGTATTTGATTATATAATTTAAATTCTATATGATTCTTAAACAATTAATATAGGAGAATTTAAAGTAGAGAATAAAAGTACACAAATAAATTTTAAATAGTTCATCATTAACAGCTAGTCTATCTTCAAAATATAGTTTGGACTTCATTAAATGATCAATTACTTACAACCATTACTTTCAAGTCAAAGCAAGAACTAATCTTTTGTACTTTTAGGTAGAAGCTCAACAATCAACACCTTGAGCTTTCAAGTTGAAGCTCTTAACCAACCTTGAATTTTCAAGTTGAAACTCACGAACCAACACTTTGTTCTTTAATCAGAGATTTTACGCAAAGAGCTATTGACACTTGAATTAGCTTGAGTGTCTTTTAATATTGTTTCCTGTAATTTTTGTGTAACTCTATCTATAGGTGTATATGATAATCATTCTATTCAATTCTTCACCTATTGATTATTCTTATACCAAGAGGTATAATGAGCAATTTTCTTTCAACGATATTCAACCTATTGTATTTACTAATTTATCAATCCTAAATATAGTAAGTTACTGTTTAATGTAAATTGAATATGTGTCTTCTTGAAACCTTCTGAAAACTTGAGTAGTTGACTTGAAACTATCTGAAAAACTCAAACAGTCATCTAAAACTATCCGAAAACTTAAACAATTATTCTTTTTGGCTTGTCACGTGAATCTTTAAGTTTTGCATGTGAGTTTTCTTAGTTTTGGACAGTTTGCTTGAAACTCATTAAAAACTCAAATAGTTATCCTGTAACTATTTGAAAAACTTGAATAATTATTCTTTTATACTTGGCACGTGATTTTGTAAGTTCTACACTTGAGTTTTCTTAATTTCAGATAGTTTGGTTGAAACTATCCGAAAACTCATACAATTACCCTATAACTATCTAAAAAACTTGAATAGTTTTCATTTTATGCTTGGCACGTGATTTTGTAAGTTTTGTACATGAGTTTCTTAGTTTTACATAGTTTGCTTAAAATCCTTTAAAAACTCAAACAATTATCTTGTAACTATCCAAAAAACTTGAATAGTTATCCTTTTATGCTTGGCACGTGATTTTGTAAGTTTTGCACATGAGTTTTCTTAGTTTCAAACAATTTGCTTAAAACCCTCTGAATTCTTGAACAGTTATCCTATAACTATTCGAAAAACTTGAATAGTTATCCTTTTTATCTTGCAGCTATTCTAAATTCAAATTTTAGACAATTTCAACTTAAAACCTTCTGAAGAACTGTGAAACTATTCGATTAGTTGGGAAACCATTTGAATTGTCTGTCTTCTAATTGGAAGCTATTTGATCTATCTTTTTTAGCTAACCTATGAAATACATCTTGATTCTTCACATGGATTTTTGCATTATTAAAACACAAGGATTTTAACAAAATTTTGAGGTACATCATGATAAATTGAGTGAGAAATAATTTCATGACATTTTTTAGAATCACTCTTAAGTAGAATATGTGATCCATTGCCCCCCATCCCAAAAAAAAGGAAGTAGAATATGTGATTATTTATGCTAGTGTAACTTTGTGAAGATCCAAAATTTTTGGATATTTCTATGTGAATTTTTGGATGAGTGGAGAACTCCCAATGGCTTTTACTCAATTTTCTTAAGAATTTATAAAGATATAATTGATTAAATTCTACAAAGAATGTTATTTTCTTGTTTCACATTATTTAGATTTCTAAGCTTCTAGTTGCATGATTCATGTTGGAAAAATTATGAATTAATTCTTTATGGTACCCTTTCAATTTATGGGTCTTTTTCCAAGATATTTTATTGGAATTGATTAAGTTCTAACAATGCCACTGATTTTTGAAATATAACTAAGTAGACTATGATTTGTTTTGAATATTGATTTTCTTGAGTCAATGTCACATGTTAAATGAATTCAAAAATTCAAGAAAGGATACTAGTTAACGTAATAGGGTTGTCAAATTCTTACAAAAATGCATGAACTTTGAGTGTGATTTTTTGAATTTTTGAGATATTGATGTTTTTGTAGCATCTGTTTTGAAAACCAAAAGTTTGGATAAAACTTTAGATGGAAATGTCCATGCTAAAACCATGGAAAAATGCTTCTTTTTTCAAATTCATGTTATTAAATTTTCATGAATTTTAGTTGCCTTTTGTTCATGGTTTTACATTTTATGTATGAGGGCATGCCAACAAAAGTATATTGTATGAATATATGGAATTGAACCAAAAATTTCCATTCAGTAAATAATTTATAAATTCATGGGAAAATGTTAAAAAATACTTTAACATGGAAAACAGAACCCTGTAAAGTCTAAAAAATTTTGGTGAACTATTGGATAAGACATGCAACACTATTAGT
Organism: Cymodocea nodosa; assembly: GCA_036874045.1. Classification (NCBI taxonomy): domain Eukaryota; kingdom Viridiplantae; phylum Streptophyta; class Magnoliopsida; order Alismatales; family Cymodoceaceae; genus Cymodocea; species Cymodocea nodosa. The sequence goes on along the minus strand of CM072339.1, from coordinate 16,609,341 downwards.
CACCAATAAAAGGAATAATGTCCATAAAAACTTAATGGTTAAATCCTACTAAATTGTAGTAAAATATGTTCATGTAAGTTTTAAATATGGAAGGACCTCCATGCGGAACCCACATTGTGAGCGATTGATTTCTAAATTTTCATTTTTGGGTTTTGAGAATAGGGTGTCTACTCCAAGTGGAAGTATAAGAGTGGACCTTGAAATGTCCTTAATTGCAATTAATGAAAAGCTAAGGACTAAAAGCGAAATAATGAAAATTGTATTGCTAAAAGTGAATTTGCTAGTGTTGACAGTTCACTCCAAAGCTCAACAAGTGATTTATGTTATCAAATCCCGAGTTATTACCCTTATTCCAAGTAAACATATCCTTGTTTGTTAAACCTCATCCTTCCTTTGATTGGGTATTTCTCCATTATCCCATGATCCACTAAATCACGTAAAAAAAAAGTAAACCACCTAATCTGAGCACTAAATTTAATCCTATAATTAATCCACAAGTCACGTAATTTAAGCCATAATCAAATTCTTAGTTAAATTAATTAAAATTATTGATATAATTAATTAATTGAAATCCTTATCAAATTACTTAATCATATTAATTAAATCCATAATCAAACTAATTGATTAAAATCTTTAACCAATTACTAAATCATTCTAAGTAAAATTCATAATCAAATTAACTAGTTAAAATTTTCAAACTCTCTAATTAAAATTTATGATCAAGTTAATCAATTAATCTTATCAATTAAGATCCTTAATAGAATTAATTAAAATGCTTAAACTTCCTAATTAAAATTCATAATCAAGTTAATCATATTAATTAGTTAAAATTCTTAATTGAATTAATTAACAATGTTAATTAAAATTATTAATCAAATTAATCAACCATTTAATTAAAATCCTTAATTAAGCCACCAAAGCATGTTATTTCCTAACAATTTTGATTAAAGCCCATAATCAAATTATTTCATTAACTAATTAAAATCCTAAACCAAATTAATTAATTAAAATCTTTAATTAGATATTAATCAAAATCCTTAAACAAAATAATTAATTAAAATTATTAATCAAATTACTTAATCACTCAATCTAAATTCTAGTTCAATCAACAAGTCATCCAATTAAACTTAATTAATCTTCAAATTATCTATCACCATTTTATTTGTCATAACCATTCTCATAATCATTTAATCTCGTACCCATAATCTAAGCCATCTATAGTCCAAGCCTAGACCAAACCTATCAGCTCACATTAGCCCGAGCTCACGTGTACCTTGCATGAGCCTACATCGACCAAACCCTATTTATAATTAAGTTTATTGTAATTTCTTGTGAAAAGGGCATAATAATCATTTATACATCTAAATTCCCTATTATAAAACCCCCAAAATCCTTCGTCTATTTTCGACTTCTCTTCCATCGTAAGTGGTCACGGCCCCCACCACACCTCTCTTAACGATCTTCCTTTTTTTGTTCTTGTAGGTGAACGTTCGCAATGATAATTTTTTGTTACCGTTGGTGGTCTTCAATTGATTATCATTGATGGTTTTCAATTTTGGTGGTGTCAATGATCTTGGTAAGAGCTCTCCTTCGTGAGATGATGAACTTATGAGCGGCAATGGCTGTCCTTTATATTGTTCATTGATGACGATAGATGAACATGCATCAGCATAAATGAATAATGAGGAATGAGGATGGAAGGTAGTCCTGGTCTCATTGAGAAATATTTCACTTGAAATATATTTCCATTGGATATCGTATTTTTATTTTGTTTTATTTTTCTTTTGATTATATATCGTCGTGTATCATTAGTTTTAACATGAAAATAAAATCTGTTGAAGTAGACCCTCGACCTATGGCAATTGGTAATGTTGGTTTTCTCTAAGTGGAGCGATGACAATGATGATTAGTTGCTTGATTGGTGTTGAAGATGGCGGCTAGCTGTTAATTCCCCTTCGCGTGGAAGCATCTTGGTGTTGGTTCCTCTTCGTGTGGAAGTACCAAGGTGGCTAACATTGAAGATGTTGATCATGTAAGTGGTTGGATAGCAATGTGTTTTTACACAGTTTCAAGTGGCCGACATCCTTTCCAACACACATGGACAATTTCAAGTACATTAGACAGTCATTGGTCTTCTCTGTGATAGGAAAGAAGTTGATGAAGGCCATTGACTAGTGACTCTTCTTCTAGATGATAGTTATAGTGGTTTGAAAGTGTAATAGAGGATAGTCTCCTTGGTGACAGAAAGGAGATAATGATAAGATGTATGGATGGTGGAAAGTAGAATCGAAGTGCACTTTTGTTTATAGTTTTATTTTACCTTTATTTATCTATTTAGTTATCTTGTTAGCATGTTTACCTCCTTCATTATGATTTGTAATCATTGTATATTAGCATATATATTTTTTGTATAGTGTCCTTGTAATTAATTGTAAATATTTCTTATATATTGTCTAACTGAACTAACTAATAGTATAGATATAATTTCATTTGGTTATCTTTTTAGGTTAGATTAATGCCTTTTTAGAATGTTAATATTGATTCATGAGTCATTGTGAATTCAACTTGTATTTGTCGACATATTTCAATACATATCATACACTTGTAGTTATTAATTTAGACTTAATTCTTCTGAGCATACCTTGTCTGCTCATCGTCTGCTTGGAGGTCAATTAGTAATCATCCGTCATTTGCTTGTTGTCTACACAGAGGTCATTTGGTAATCTCACGTCATTTACTTGGAGGCCATTTGGTAATCACGCATCATCTACTCATCTACGTAGAGGTCATTTGATAATCATGTGTCGTCCGCTCGTCCTCTACTTAGAGTTGTTTGGTAATCACACATCTTCTGCATCACTCTAGTGTTCACACGACATCTACAATTCAATCATCCTCACTCCTTGTTCATCACAAGTCATCAATCATCATCACTCTGTAAGTCTAGATGTGCCAAATCTATTGAAGCAAAACATTGATCGTTCTCTATTCTAGATGTGGTTTTATTGTAACCTAGTTCCAATATTTTTTGTGTGTTTCTATTGTTCTACATGTTTCTATTGCTAGAAGGCATCTTCTTCTAATAAGATGTATGCTTTACTATTCTAAGTTATTGTTTGATAAAAATAAAATATGGTTGTGTGACATCTAAATTTTTAGTTCTACTTACATGGAGGAAGAGGTGATGGAAACAGACTACATGTTTAACAATTATGTTGAAAGCATGGATTTAAACATTACCACATGTTTTCAAGGAAGTGGTCTGTGAGATGAGTTGCTTGAATCATTTATCGCTTCGTATTTAACCTTTCTTGGCTAACTTCTAATTTGGGCAAACATTTAAGTAGTGTGAGGGAACAAGACTCCCTTCGTCACTTGAGAGTGTAAAATTCAGTTATTATGTTTTCTGAAATCAGTGATTTCTACAATGGATAACGCACTTGTTCCTTTTGGTCATGAAGGATTACTCCTTAACTTGGATAAATGGATAGATGTAGGATTAGATGTTTTGGCCTTAAATATTTTTCAATTGTCATCCATGTCTGAGTTTGTTGTACCATAATAGGAGGTTACCAGGTCTACCTGGCTTTTTGTTTGTGTTTTTATTCTAAAATTGTCATTAGTTGATTGTGACCATATAACAACTTTTCATTAGATTTTGATTCTGTGTATAACAAATTTCCTATCAAATGTTGATTGAATAACTTGATTCACATTCATCAATGTTGCAATATCTACTACACTTTCACTCACATTTGTATTTACATTGAAATGCTTTCTTGCCACTTAATTTCTGCATTTATCCATGTGATTTGTTCACACATAAATTAGTACATAATCACCACCACACATCCATTTTAATTTGTGCATCTATTCATGTAATTCTTGCACACATAATTTAGAGAAGTTCATGAACTTTTTTACATGATTTCAAATGGTGCGTTCTATCAATACATTTATTTTTGGTCCATTCTATACATGCCATTCGATTTTGATTATAATTATTTTTAACAAAGGAAGAGATTCATTTGTAGATAATGGCAAAAAATAATGGAAATGGAAAGAAGGTTTCAACTTATAAAAATTTTACATAGAGTTAAAAAGACGATGAACTCATATGAACTCTTCTTTATGATGCAATAATTCAAGAGAATGCCAAGACACCTCATGGTAAGATTAGGACCAACACATGAACTTAGTAATCAATGACTATAATAGTAAAACAAATTCTTCTATTGAAAAGAAAAGTGTTAATAGTCATCTGAAGATGTCGAGAATGATGTATAAAATGTATAAAAAAATTGTCAATCAAAGTGGATGATGAGATTATATTCATGGTTATATGGATGTTTCTAACAAAATTTGAGAAGAATTTGTGAATGTGAGATTATTTATTGTCAAAGATAATTATCTCTCTTATCTTAATTTGATCTAATACTTATATTTTTCCTTCTACATTCATTGAGAATATAGTACATTGAAAGGAAAACCTTATCTAATATATGACCAACTAAAGATGATTTTTGAGATAAGTATTGTTGTAGGAGGAACAAGTATTGCAACTATGGATTTTCATGATAATGACAATTTAAATGATGATATATGTCTTTTAAAGAACTTTAATAATATTACTTGTCTAATACCATCAAGTGATGATATGAATATGTAAACACTACCTTCATTATCTTTAGTTCCTTAGAAGGGAAAGTGAGCTTAACCTCATGCAAAATCTTTTAAAAGGATGACAAACTCTATTGAAGGAATGGATGCAAATATGACAGAATTTTTACAAGAATATAAAGACTATAATAAAGAAAAAATTCAAATCATAAAGTGCATTGCCAAAGCTTAGGAAAGAAATGACTTATGAAAAATGTAATACAATGTGTTGGATATTATTCCTTTGTTACTTGAATTTTATAGTCTAAACAAGGATGACATATATAATGTAATGACTTTATTAGAAAATGATAAAAAAAGGAAGAATGTTTTAGGCTTGCTAAAGTTAATTAGTTAAAACATAATCTTCCATAAAGATTGTGTTATTCTATAGTTTGTTGTTTTTGATGTATTGGATTGTTTAATGGGTTGCATGTTCGAAGTACTTTTTGTGATGGTGTACTAAACTTTATTGCATAATCGAGATCATGCTTTTTGTGGATCATTACAGTACGAAAGTAAGGAGTATTTTTATTTTTAATGAGACAGAACACGAGAATATTGTAAAAGGAAGTATGATGGTAATATTTCTACAACGGAAATCAAAAATAAAACAATAATGGTTAATATAATACATGTAATTAGGAAATGTTTACTTTGAACAATATGACCCTCATCATCAAGATCAAGTGGTAAAGCCTAGTGCTACTAATTATTGCAACGCACAAGGCAAATATATAACAAGCAACATGAGTGCACCAAGTAGCAACTAAAGAAGCGTGACCATTTTGTACATTGAAGTGTACAGATGTTGACAGCAACCACGAGAGTGTCTGTACACTTAGCATTCAATAAAAAAGAAAATAACAAAAGTACTTTTCGTCACTTTTTAAAGTAGTAAAGAAGAGTGATATGTGATTTACATTGCCCTTTGAAAATTGTGACCTCCACTCTTAAAGTTTATGTCCTCTTGACCTCTAAAAGCTTACAGTCTTATCGAAAGTGAAGGAATTCATTCCAACCTTTCCACCAAGGCCTCTCCTTCCCATCTACCCTCAACTCAACTCCCTACCCAAGTCATCTCTTCGACCTAATCTCCTCTCAGCCCCCCCTCTGCCTACCATTCCTTCCCACTATCGACCCTTTGCCCAAGATGTCCTTTTTTTCAACCTCCTCTCCTCTTCCATCGAAAATGGGAGAATAATTAACTTGAAATTTATAAAAATATATAAAAGCAAAATTTTGATACAAGAATATTTCTCTATAAAGATTTTAATATATCATTTATAAAAATAGTATGTCAATTTTAGAAATAATTGTCAATGTATAATTGATTTTAGAGTATCATTTACAAAAATTATATGTTAATTGTAGAAGTAATTCAATATATTAGTTCACAAAATAATATATTAAAAACACACCTAGATTTCAAAGTTCGTCACTTTTTAACAAAGCTACAAATGATAGGGAAGTACTTTATTTCACTTTCCATTTTCCATGAATTCATTTACTTTCTTAATTTTCATTTCTCTCACTAGTTCAAGATAATATATGTAGACTTTAATAACTACATACTACACTATAAATTAAACATTCTCTTACATTTGTTGTTTTTCTTAAAATGATTGATGTTGTTGGGTGCTAGTGTTTATGAGTTGATAAAATATTTCTATTCTTATGATTTTAACATTAACTATAGTTGAAATATGAATCTGACCTACAATCAAAATGTGAATAATCATATAGAAACATTCACTAACATTAGAACATAATAGGTTGGACTATAATATAATAACTAAGGGTTTATATTGATATATTTTCTTTAATTTTACAAAACTAATCAAAGATATTATGAATATATTTAGTCAGTTATTCAAAATATAATTGAAATAACCTTTTATATTTTGATAATGTAAAAGTCTATGTGAGAAAAATTATATATTTTACAAGTATAGATGAAGAGTCATTAAGATAGAACTTGTAGTAGACCAAAAGGAATTTCAAGCAGCAACAATTTAGAAGACCTATGCACAAACACAATGAAGTAAGTTTATGATGTTTACTCAAACTCAACAAACTTAAGAGAATTAAGTGTAAAAACACAATGGAATAAGTTCATAGAGTTTACTCAAACTAAATGGACTTAAGAGAATTAAGTGTAGAAATATAATGGAGTAAGTTCGTGGAGTTTACTCAAATTTAACAAATTTAGAGTACATAGTGCATAAACATAATGGAGTAAGTTTGTAGAGTTTACCCAAACTCAACAAACTTGGATAATTTAGTGTACAAACAAAATCAAGTAAGTTCGTAGAGTTTACCCAAACTCAATGAACTTGAAAAAGTTAATACACAAATACAATAAAGTAAGTTCATGAAGTTTAACTAAACACAATACACTAAGAATACATACAAAATTGAGAAGTGTAAACCTAATAGAATAAGTTCATAAGTTTTATAGAAACACAATAAAAGACTTGTAGTATTCATATAAACTCAACATAATAAGTTTGTTGTATTTACTCTAAGATGTCACTAAATAAAAAGGATAAGTTTAAATGCAATGAAGTTTGTTATATTTGAATGAACTCTATGAATATGCAACATCTTTGTTAGTCAAAGATTATTTCTGCAAATTTAGTTGATCATTGAAGCAACAGATCCTTACTATTTTTGGGCTTGTTAGTTTTAGTAAGGACTATAGGAATGACATTTTTGGAGAAGAGAATATCATCGGACTTTAAATATAAAAATAATAAGATTTCTTATCAAGAAAGAAAAAGACAAAAAGCTAGACACATACAAACACAAATTTTCAACACAAAAACAAAGAGAATCATTAGAGCTTCAACCCAAATTGATGAAGATCAGAAGCTCAAAAATCAAGCATCAGGAAAGCTCTTGTTGTGTGTAAACTCTAATTGAAAAGACTATTGGTTTGTGGCTTCGACCTTAAAGTTTTGGTTGTGAATGGTTAGTTGGAGCTTCAACCTAAAAGTTTGGTGAATTTTGTTGGTTCTTGCTTCTACTTTAAAGTAAGTATTGTAAATTGGAAAATTAGTGAAACCCAAGTTAAACATAGGGATGGAGTAGTTGTTAGAGGTGAATCACTTAAAATTTCTCTATGTATTCTCGTCTAATTATTTATTTCTTGTTGTGCATGCTATAATTTACATCATCATTCACCTCCTCTAATAAACCTCACAATCTCAACAATTGGTATTAGAGCAAGGTTGATCTCATTCATAGATCTAACTAATCTGTGATCATGACTTGCCATTTTACAAAGGGGCAGAACATCCACCGACCTCCCCTATTTGATAGTATAAACTATAAGTATTGGAAAAATAAGATAGAGTGTTTCCACAATAGCTCAAACATGAAGCTCTAGAAGTTAATAGTTTGTGATGCCTATTTAGAATGGAAAAGTGCATAATATTAATGGTTAAATAATGGTTAATTGCATAATATTTAGTTTACCATATGAGTATTAAACCATTATGTCATAATTGCATGATTACATGCCTTAATTACTAAATGTGCATAATTTCTAGTAATTAACGTCAATTAAATATCATTTCTGAAAGATTGAAAACTTAATTTAAATGTGGTTTTATAGAAATATATGGATGCTCATAAAGTTACTCATATAAGTTATGGACCTTCGTAAAGTTACTAAGTTTATGGATCTCATAAACTTACGAAGTTAAGTTTATGGACCCTTGTTAAGTTAGTATTTTGCACGTGTGAATTTAAATATTATACTATGTCACATGAGTTGCACATGTTTTATATTATGATTTTATATTAAGTTTGTTGAGTTAAGCTTTACTCAACGAGGGAAGTCCATTAAGTTAATAGTTAAGTCAATGAAGTAAGTTTGTTGAGTTACACTAACTCCACAAACCAGCTATTTTCTAATATTTAATGTGAGCAATTATAGAAATAGGAAATTTGAAGGAAAACCACAATTGCACGTATCATACAAGATTTAAATCATAGAATGAAGAAAAAATCACCATCATTGATATGAATGAAGGAAATTCAACTGATCATTTAGGCGGAAGTAGTTACTACTGAAAGAAATATAAAAAGAAGAGGAGAAGAATGAAGAAAAGGAGTGGAGACTTGCACTAACTATAGGAAGTGTTGGTAGTTCCTTAAAGCTCCACAATACCACCATAATCACCAACCATTGGAGGTATGTGAGGATACTTTTTAGATGTCAAGTTGATTCTAAGCCAAACACAATGACTAACAATCACTATGATGAGTGAACGTGTCGTAGGAAGGAAGTCATTTTCACCAAGTATTGACTCATATCTGAGGAGATTGTAAAACTTCTAGCCTTGGTTTCGGGTTGATGCTAATATACTGAAGAAGAGAAACTTACAAATCTCGGTTCGTGATTCTATAAGGAAAGGAGATGTGATTGTAAGTGATTAAGTCAATGGTGTAACCACGCCACATGTAGTGATAGAAGTTTTTACTAACAATAGAGAATTTTTACATTTCACCTTTTGCTCATCTTTAGGAATATATCAAAACAAAAACAACACTAGTTATCTGTGTTTATAGTTAGCATTTATGTGTTGTATTATTTGTTTTGTATTGTGATTAATATTATTATTGTTAGTATTATGAATATTTCGTGTTTATTTGATTTAGAATATAGAAAATAGTTTTATTGATTACTGAAATTGATTCGTACAAAATATTCAAAATCTTAATGGTTATTGTTTGAAATATCTAAATATTAGTGTTGATTAATGATAAATACCAGATAAACTAACATTAAAAGCTTAATTGATGTTGTTTACAATCTATGAAACTGCCCAATGGATGGTCGAATTCCTTTGTAAAATAGTAAATTTAATTGGAAGTTACTAGTTAGGCTTGTGGAGTTAACTTAAGTCCATGAGGTTAGTCCATTGTGTCATCTGTAACTCAACAAACTAAGTCCGTTGAGTTAGCAATAAGTTAACAGAGTGTGTAATTTAACACATATACAACTCTAGTTGTAAAAAGCAAAATAGTATAAAGTTTTAACTCAATCTCTATGGGATTGACCTGTACTTGCACACTTATACAATAGATACTATGCACTTCCTGTTAAAACAAGTTAGATTTAATATTTGATTTGTAGAAATTGTTTGTTACTTCTAGCAAAACTTATAAATATACATTTAAAAGCAACTAAACAGTAAGATTTCTGACCAAACAAGTTTTGTGGTGTCGTTGCTAGGGACTGAAAAGCTAAGCAACTATAGTGTTGTTTTGTTTTAATAGTATAAAAAGTGTTGTGTGTTTTTATCATTGAGAATATAGCATATGCTTATGCTCAAAGATTTTTGAAACCTGTAGTTAGTATACGTGAATTCTGCAATTTTGAAGGTCATGACATTATTAATTTTTTAAAATTGAAACGATTGTAGATGGTTAGATCGAATGAGCAACAAATAAATTATATCCAATACAATAGAACTGAGTATGAAAATCCTATAGTTTACCCAACTAATAGTTAATTTAGAATAAGTAATATGTTGAGAGACAAGGAAGTTTAGGATAGGTATGACAAACTTGAACATAGTTTAGAATAAAACCTAAACAAACTGGAACAATACATGTATTATCAACAAGAAGTCAACCAAATAAACTATAAGGAAAATTATTCAAAGCCTAAAATAAATATCATTTATGAAACTAAGAAAACCATAATAAAAATTGATCAAAAATTGAATGCAATGAGATTAGATGATTTGGAAAGAAAACTAAAAGCATTAGATGAATTTACAATGAAATTCCAAGTTATGCACCTTGAGAATACAAATGATAATTTTAATGTCGAAGATCTGCATAATTTGAAAAACATAAAGATAAAAGAAAATACCAATGAAATAGGAATTAAGAAATATAATCCAACTGAAGAAAAATTAGAAATAGTTGAAGATAAAAATCATAAAAATGAGATGGTAATACAAGAATATCATGAAAGTAATGAAAATCTAGAAGATGTATGTATAACTCTAAGATCTAGAACTTATGTGCCACCAAGAAGTCAAAAAGAAAACAAAATGGAGGTAAGCTAGAATGAACTTCAAAATGAGAAAGAACATGGAATGTTTGAAAAATTGGAAATCAATGAAGAAAAATCAGAATTTGAAAATGAAACTAAAAAGGGTCAAAAGAATAAAATGAAAGAAAAAGAATCTTGTAAATCACAATCATTAACGCCCTATCTTGAAAGATTAAAACAAACATTTCCTGAAAAATAAGAAAAAATTAGAGAAATTTTTGAAAAAGTACAAGTTAACATTCCTTTGTTAGATTTATTACAGAAAATGCCACCTTATGCTAAATTTCTTTAGTATTGGTGTACTAAAAAAAGGAAGCGACAAGTATTAAGAAAAGTCTTTTTAGCTAAGCAAAGTAGTTCTCTATTTCTACCACAAATTTCTAAAAAGTTATTTAATCTAGGAATCTCTATTATATCATGTACAATAGGAAATACAATTTTGAAAAGAACTTTAATAGACCTAGGTGCAAGTATAAATGTTATGCCTAGTGATATATTTGCATTTTTGAGATTAGAAGACTTAATCCCTACTAAAACTGTCATTCAATTAGTAGATAGAAGTATAAGATACCCTAAAGGAAAAATAGAAGATGTCCTAATTAGAGTAAAGAATTTCATCTATCCTGTTGATATTGTTATTTTGGATTTCCAACAAATTAAGTATTACAATCATGATACATCTTTAATTTTGAGAAGGTCATTTCTAGAAATGTTAGAGACTATTATAAATTGTAAAAATAGAATGATAAAATTAGCATATGGTAATAAGGATACTCAATTAAATATTTTCAAACTAGAAGGAGATGAGGAGTTAGAAATGTCCTTACATACTATAAACTTTCTAAAGGATGAAGGAGATATGCTAGAAGATGTAATTCAAGAAGAATTAAATAAGCAAATAGAAACTGAAAATTTAGAAGTAAGTGAAAATATAGATGGAGACTTAAACATAGACGTAGAAAGAGATCAAGAAGAGTTTAATTTTGAAGATGAAAATGTTAAATTAGGAGCTCTAACTTTTGATGGTCAACACTTAGATTTAAAACATTTACCTCCTAAATTGACCTATATATTTCTAGAAGAAGAATGGACTTGTCCAATCATTATTGCATCAGATTTAAAAGAAGATCAAATATCTAAATTAAAAGATGTAGTAAAGACTTATAAAGAAACAATAGGATGAACTATGACTAACATAAAAGGATTAAATTCTACTTTATGCCATCATCATATATATTTAGAAAAGTTAGAATTCCTAAAAGAAGATTAAATCCAAACCTTAAAGAAATAGTTAAGAAAGAAATAGTGAAATGGTTAGATAATGACATAATATACCTGATTTCTAATAGCTCATGGGTTAGTCCAATTCATGTAGTTCCTAAGAAATCAGGATTAACTATTATTAGGAATGAAAGTTTTGACTTGATGTCTACTAGAATTCAATCAGGCTGGAGAGTGTGTATAAACTATAGGAAACTGAATGTCGTGACTAGGAAAGATCATTTATAGATCAAATACTAGAGAAATTAGCAAGGTAGAAGTATTTTTGTTTCCTAGACAGGTATTTAGGTTATAACTAAGTTCCAATAGCATTAGAGGATCAAGAGAAAACAACTTTCACATGTCCTAATAGAACTTATGCTTTTAAAAGGATGTCATTCGAATTATGCAATGCACCAGCTACCTTTCAAAGGTGTATGCAAGGCATATTCACTAGAATGATTGAAGACTTTTTAGAAATATTTATGGATGATTTTATTGTATATGGAACCTCATATGAAATATGTTTAAACAATTTAGATCAAGTATTAAAACGTCGTGTGAAAAAAAATCTAGTTCTAAATTGGGAAAAATGTCACTTCATAATAAAACAAGGAATAGTCTTGGGACATGTTGTTTCAATGAGAGGGCTGGAGGTAGACAAAGCTAAGATAGAAGTAATTTCTAATCTACCAAAACCTAAATCAGTAAAAGATATTAGATCATTTCTAGGACATGTAGGATTTTATAGGAGATTTATTAAAGATTTTAGCAAAATAGCTAGACCTTTAACCAATCTATTAAAAGATGTTCCATTTAACTTTGATAGAAATTACAAAGAAGCTTTCTTCAAACTTAAAACTAGTTTAATTACAACTCCTATAATACAAGCACCTAATTGGAGTTATCTATTTGAGTTAATGTGTGATGCATTTGATTTTGTTGTAGGAGCAGTGTTGGGACATAAAATAAAAAAATCTCCTAGAGTGATTCATTATGCAAGCAAAACTCTAAATGATACTCAAGTTAATTATACAAGTACTAAAAAAGAATTATTAGCTGTTGTGTTCGCTTTAGAAAAATTTAGATCATACTTAATAAGAGCTAAAGTGATAGTATATATGGATCATTCAACTTTAAAACATTTAATAGCCAAGAAAAAAAACTAAACGTAGATTGATTCGATGGATATTATTATTGCAAGAATTTGATATAGAAATTAAAGATAAAAAAGGATGTGAGAATGTAGTAGTAGACCATTTATCAAGGTTACAAATAGAAAAATTAAACATAAAAATTAAAGATCATTTTCTTGATGAACAATTAATGCCTATAAACACAATGCCTTAGTATGTAAACATAGCTAATTATTTAGTTACAGGTTTAACACCTAAGGATTGGAATAGATAGAATAAGAAATTATTTTTTTTAAGAGTAAAATATTACTATTGGGAAGACTCGTACTTACTTAAGAAATGTCTTGATTTAGTCATAAGGAGGTGTATTCCAAAAACTGAATATCAAAACATATTATCTTTTTGTCATGACCAAGCATGTGGAGGACATTTTGGTTCAAGCAAAACTATGGCCAAAATTCTGCAATGTGGATTCTACTAGCCAACATTATTTAAAGATGCTCACAAATACTACTTAAGTTGTTTAAGATGTCAACAAATAGGAAGGATATCAAAGAGGAATATGATGTCTCTAAATCCTATTGTTGAGGTTGAAATCTTTGATGTGTGGGGAATAGATTTTATAGGTCCATTTCTTACATCTAATCAGTTTAATTATATATTGTTGGGGGTGGATTATGTATCTAAGTGGATAGAAGCTATTCCTACAAAAACTAATGACAACAAAGTGGTAATACATTTTATAAAAACTAATATAATTGCTAAATTTGGAATACCTAAAGCTATTATTAGTGATAGAGGAACTCATTTCTGTAATAGAAGTTTTGAAGCCTTAATGAAGAAATATGGAGTAAATCACAAAATTACAATTTCATATCATCCACAGACAAGTGGACAAGTAGAAAGTGCAAACAAACAAATTAAGTTAATCTTAGAAAAAGTAGTAAATCTTACTATAAGAGATTGGGCTAATAGATTAATAAATACACTCTAGGCTTATAGAACAGCTTATAAAACAAGCCTAGGTATGTCACCTTTTAGGATTGTATATGGAAAAAGTTGTCATTTACTAGTTGAAATTGAACATAAAGCTTATTAGGCATTAAAAACTCTAAACACTTATTTAAATCAAGTTGCTGAAAATAGAAAGATACAATTAATTGAGTAAGAAGAATTTAGGAAGGAATCTTACTTAAAAATTGTAATAGAAAATGAGAAGATGAAGTTATGGTATGACAAGAAAATTATTCTAAAACTTTTGAAATAAGACAAGAAGTATATCTCTACATGACTAGACTTCATAACTATTTAAGGAAATTAAGATCTAGATGGGTAGGACCATACATAATTCGAAACATTAATTCCTATGGAGCTATTGAAATTGAAAATCCTAAAAATCAAAATATATTTAAAGTGAATGGACAAAGACTTAGACCTATTCTGAAATTTCCAAAAAGTTCCTTTGGAATTATAGAAGTAAGAGTAGAGGACTACTCAAGTCTTATTAAGTAGATATAATTATTTATAGTTAAAAAAAATAAAAAATAAAAGAAAAATTTTGTTCGGTAGCATTGAAAGAATCCATCAATCTAATCGAAACTCAAAAGAAAAATTTTATATTAAGTAAAAGTGTTAGTTTGACTGAAACATATTATCAGTTTAACCTACTTGTCTAAGAAAATTTTTCAGTTGAATTGAGGAGGAACACTAGTTTGACCGAAATGAAGAAAAATAGTAAAATCAAGAGTTGGTCAAACCAAAGATTCTTCAGTTTTAACCGAATGAAAATTATTATATTTGTATTATTTTATTAGATATAACTTTATAGGAGGTTCGTTGAATTAAGTTTAACTCAACGAACTTACTCCGTTGAGTTTAGGATAAGCCTACAAACTTATTCTGTTAAGTTAATTATAACTCAATGGAGTACTAAACATAAGTCCATAAACTTGATCCATGGAGTTAATTTAACTCCACAGAGAAGTAAGTAAGAGTAGCGAAAGATTGCGTGGGAATTAACTTGATTACTCGCCAAAAACTTAAGGTTATTTAAACTAAAAGTTAGGATTTGGGGACATTATCTATAGAAATCATTTAGCACTTAGAGCAGAAAAGATCAAGTCTGTTTCGTTTCGTAACACCACAAAGGAGAAGATGGCGTAGAACTTGTGGAATTTGATTGACACTACAAGATTCCTCAAAGAATTAGAAAACTAGCATTCAACGAAGAAAATCAAGAATACGACACAGGAAAAGGAGCTACAACAAGTAGAGGCTGACATTTTCCATTTTATGAGGGTATTAGTAGATTTAAATGTCAGAATACCTACTATTATGGAAATGAGAATAAGAGTAGCAATAGAAACAATGGTTAATAAAGAAAGAAGGTTACGACCTAATAATGAGGTTGCCCTAGAACTTATTAGACAAAAATCAAGATTATGGTTCATAAGAAGTATAGTTGCCTAAGCGAGGATTCAAGAAGAGAAAGAACAAAATGAAGAACCGATAGCAGCAAAATAGCAACTGGGACCCTTTGATCAACCATGACTAATAGAGAAAGTTGTATTGGTAGGTTGGGGATCTAAGGAGGAGAAAAAAGAGTTTGAAGAGTTAGTGAAACTTTGTAAAGACCAAGGTGTTGATGAAGCCCTAGTGAGAGCTAAAGCACACATTATTTTTGATGGAATCCAGAGAAAAAGGATTGAAGAAAGAGTGAAAGTGAAATATAAAATCAAATTAAAACAATATCAAGAAGCAACAAGAGCACTAGTAGAAAAAGAATCTGAGGCTGGACCTTCGAGTCTAGTAAATATCAAGGAAGAAGAGCCAGAACCTATGGCTCAAGGGCCTTAAGAGCCCATTTTTGTTGATTTACTATCTAAGGAAGAAAAAGAAGAAGAACATGCACAACTATTAAGAAGAAGAAAAGGAAAATAAATAGTGCCTAAGGCTTAAGAAATAAAATCTAAGCTTGTACTACTTACAATAGGGCCTTAGGAGCCCATTTATATTGATCTTGAATCTTCTGAAAAAGAAGAGCTAGAGCAGCAGCAAAGAGGAGAAGAAAAATAGGCTGAAATCAATTTGCAGCTTGAAGAAACTAAAAAGGAAGCAATGGTAGAATCTGCTTTGACTGAATCTCCATCCCAATCTATAAGTGATTCAGAAAAGACAGTAACAATGTAGATTGGTTGTGAGGAGGAAGAAGAAAGAGAAGAAGCTAAACAAGAAAGCACAAATCAAGAATAAAATAATTTGACAGGTTCCATTGAAGAGGGAGAAACCTTTCAACAATTATTGAAAAAATTACAAGATAAGAGTGTGGAAAGTTCTGTAGACTCTCCACCACCATTAGAAATTGAAAGGTAGGAATCTTTGAAATATTTTTAACAACCATAGCATCAAGTTCAATAATTAGAAGAAGAGAATCAAGAACAAACCCCTCCAGACCAATAAATTCAACTTCCTAATTTGACTGAAGCAATAGTTCTGAATGTAGTTCATTTTTGAAGTCAAGCATATGATAAATATCAAGAAATAAAGGGTTATGATATCATTTACAGTAGGCCAATAGATTGGACTGAAATAGATGATATCTGAGAGTTATTTGAATTCCAAGGCTTGTTGAATATAATTCCAAGGACAAAGGGGCACGCATTGTATGAAAATTTAGTGCTTAGTTTTTATGCTAAGCTAAGCGAAGTAGTAGGAATATTAATTTCAAATGTGGAGCAAGTTAATATACAGATAACACTTGATCTTCTTCACAACTTATTTGGATTAAGGAATGAAGGAATTGAAATTTTGGAAGAAATAACTACAACAGAGTGGACTAAATAGGAAATAAAATAGTGCATAGCTAGTGACCCTTGTGTACCATTACTTAATAAAATGAAGTACTTAAATGAGAAGGCATACATGGTGGCAACTATATTGGTGAAGACTGTTTATCAAAAACAAGGTCACAATATTAAACTTAGTCAATTCGTCAAATGGGCCACATATGCAATTGTCAACAGAATTCAAGTAAATTGGTCAAAAGTAATAATCTCCAAGCTTAAAGTAATAAAGAAGAAATTATTTTTTGGAGATCTAATTCCACTACTGATGATGGAAGCTATTGATTTCATCAAATGGACATCAAAAAGGATGAGATCTAGGGTCATTTCAATGAAAGAATACAGCAATTATGTTTCTATTGTTGTTGTTGAGATTGTAGGACCTTCTAGAGAATTTATAGGAGCTATGGAATGTATAAATCAATTAGAATAGCAATTAGAAAAGCTCCAAAAGGAAGTAGATGAATTAAGGAATAGGGATTGAATGCAATATTCATCTACTTGTAAGAAAAAAATATATCAAATTGAATGTAATTTCAACAATATATATATATATATGTTGTTTGAGAATCAATATGCTTTTTGAAATTTTATGAACGTGAATGAATGATTTAAAGCTGTATTGAAATTCTGATATATATATTTATTTGAAGCATTACAGTACTATTTAGAAATTATATGAAAGATGTGCTTAAAGGCACGATTATTTAAGAAACACCTACATATGTTTACAAATTACAAAAATTCTGTTTTCTACATAACAAGAGATTAACTGTGAGTAAAATACATATAATGTTAGTAATTAATGAATTTGAATCTGAACACTACATTAATTCTATGTATTTAACTATATTTAAGTTGATAATATGCAGGAAAAGAAAAGTTAATATGAGAAGTATGTTTTTTAAAAAATTTGCTAAGTGTTAACTCAACGAAGTTAGTTCGTGGAGTTAACCTTAACTCCACGAAATCAGTAGTAAAATATAAGGTCACTTCGTTGAGTTATTTGTAACTTAACGAAGTTAGTCCATGGAGTTAGCAAACAATAGATAAGGCTAGTCCGTTGAGTTATCTATAACTCAACGAGGTTAGTTCGTTAAGTTAAGAACAATAACCAAGGTCACTCCGTTGAGTTATCTCTAACTCAATGAAGTTAGTCCGTGGAGTTAGTTGAACGATTATTCTTTTCTCCATGAACGAGACTTTGTGGGTTTAGTGGTTACTAAAATTTAAAATTAAAAGTGGAACATATATCCATAAAAATAGTAACCATACTACACGTTACAAGACACATTCTTGCAACGAAATTCATCTGCAATATGGATGTACATTATAAATACAAAACAAAATGTTATTTACTAGTTACTAGCAGTTGAGTAAAGACAAAGAGAACTCGTTGGGGGAGTTGGAAGGAGAAGTAGCTAATTCAATTTCATCCGTCAACAACTATTTATTTAGAGAAAAGTGTTAGATTGGTATGTAATTAATTTTCTACAAGTTATTATATGTTAAGAGTTTATGAGAGCATGGACTCATTCTCCTAGCACTAAATGATTAGTAAGAACACCTACACAAGATTATTCAACATAGAGGCATACTGAAATATTTTCTGAAACAGACTAACAAAATCCTTAGGGGTATAGCTAATATTTCTTTAAAAGAGAATGAAGACATGGCTACTCCATTAGAAAAACCATTAGGGGAAATTTTGTATCCTGGACTAGTTGATGAACCTTCATGTATTCGACTACCAAACTTTGAGAGAGATAGGTTTGAATTGAATTCTAATTATATTAGTCAACTACTGCACTTTTATGGATTAAAAAGAGAAGACTCCTATTATTTCCTTGGAGAATTTAATAAAATTTGTCAAATAATGAAAATGTCAAACATGAGTATTGATGCTATCAAACTTAGATATATCTCTTTTGCTTTAAAAGATACAACTAAGAGATGGTTATATACTCTATCGCCTGATTCAATTTCTACATGGACTGAATTTTGTTCTATTTTTCTAGAAAAATATTATCCAATACATCAAATGATTAAAAAGAAAAAGGAAATATTAATGTGTAGCCAAAAATAGGGAGAATCATTCTAGAAATATTTTGAACGATTTAAAGATTTATTGACCTAATGTCTACATCATGCAATGAGTAAAGCATAATTAATAGGTATAATCTATGAGGGTATAGATGTTTCAACTAAATCTTTATTAGAATCTACTTGTCAAAATGGATTTCTAAAACTATGTAGTGAAGAAGTTTAGGCTTATTTAGAAAACTTTGCAAAAAGAACTACTCAATGGGAAAACTTGGTTGAAGCTATTATAGATAAGAAAATATTGCCAAGGGAAATGCATGAAATAGATTTGAGCACTATGCTTGAAGTTAAATTAATAGAGTTAACAAGGAAAATAGAAGAGTTATCATTAAATCAAAAACTAGCAGAAAAGAATGCAACTATGAATGAATTAGATGTTATATATGCTAGGAACCAGAAAGATAGTTTTGGTAATTCTTATAATCCTAATTAGAGAAATCACCTGAATTTATCTTAGAGAAATAGCAATTTCTAGGGAGGAGAAAATATAAATGATTGAAATTCAAGTTATGAAGCATTAATTGAATAAAGATCTAGAATAGAGAAATTAGAAAAAATAATTCAACAATTAAACAATCATCTAGAAATACTACCATTCAAAATCAAAATATGAATATAAATGTATCCCCTAGATAGAAAGAATCAATAGAAGTTAGACCCATAGGAGGATTGTCAAGTTAAGCAATACCGAATCTTATGAATAGAACTATTAATGAAATTGATACCTCTTATGGGAGGGAAGCTGAATAAGGTAGTATAATTATTAGCAACTATGTACAATATAGTAAGTAGGAAAAAAAAACACAAAAAAGAAAATATAATAGATATATATAGAAAAGAAAACATAAAAAAAATGAAAGTTTTAGTTATAATTAGTAATACCGTAGAGTTATTACTTAACTCAACAAATTTAGTTTGTTGAAGTTATAACCTAACTCTATAGAGGTAGTCGTAAGTAACTGTTCATTTTTATCTCTTTTATTTTTTGTTTTTGTTGAATACAGAATCACAACAGATAGAATTAATGGAATTACCATTGGATGCACTAAGAGAAGTATTAAGTAATTTATCAACTAAAGAGTTGTGCATATTATGTTGTGTGTCAAGACAAATTAGAGAAAGATATTTTCATGGACTACAAGCTGCAAAGATGACCAACATTAGAGATGGAGTTTTATAGAAGTCATTCAATCATAGTTCAATCAGTTATAAATACCTGAATATAGAAGAAACTAATGGAATTCCACCCAATACATTGGAAGGAATAGATCATATTATGGGAATAGATGAAGGATTGATCATGTATAGAATTAAACCAAGGTATGCTATTCTGCTATTTGATATTTTTATTAGAAATCCTATCATTAGAGAATAATGGAATATAGGAAGACCTAATCTGTTTGAAGTACCAACTGAAAATTGTAGAGCAAGACAAACATTTTCTGATAAAAATTCAACTATTCTTGAAAAATTATTTTATTGGAGACCAACTGAAAATTGGGATGAAGGATTATGCTTAAGTGTTTATAATTTTGTGAATAGATCTTGGAATGAAAATGTTATAGTGTATCTAGGAGAGAAAACATTAGTTAACAACACTCATGTGATACTTGATGGACATATATATCTAATCACGAATATATTAGTTGCATTTAGATTTAATTTATACATAGTGAGCATAAACAATTATGATGAATTTATAGAAATATTACCTATACCTCAAACTATAGCTGAACCACCATCTACAGAATATGATAAAATTCAATTGAGAATATGGTATAATGAATCTAATAATCCTACTTTATGTCTAGTAAGATGGTAGGATGAATTGATGAAATTTCAACTATGGATTATAAAAGACCTAAATGAATGGAAGTGGAAAGAGGAATACATTGAAATATATGTGGAAATAGAAACAACTACATTATCATGGACAAGAAAAGGATCTCTTTCGACATTTCAATTCATTAATGGTAATACTCTCATATTTAGTGTTAATAACATACTATAAATTTATAAATGAAAAAGGAAAGCAAACTACATTAAAACAGAATTAATAGCAAGGAGAATAATGCTTAAGGGTTTTGCTTAAACTGACACATTTATTCCATTTGTCACAACTTTTTAGTCATGTTCTTAAACTATGATTTTGTAATTTTAATGTTTTGTGTACTTTGCATTTATTTTAATACAAGAAATGTTTTTTATCTTAGATGAAAAATAAAATATCAATCTAGTTTGTTGGCATCTATTCTAGGAAACCAACTGGCTTGCTTGTGAGCCACCAAAGGTGTAGGAGCATAGGTTCCACACAAAACACATATTTAACAATATATGTTTTACTATTAGTTGTTATTTTGTTATATGCTTTACCTTTATTTGTGAATGAAGAATTTTTCAAAATCAAAAGTCAAAAGATATTAATGGAGATACAAAAGAAAAATGTATGTTGATTAATTACTTATCCTGAATTTATATTCAAACCCAATTCGTGGAGTAATGTATTAATTTAATGAATTAAGTTTGTTGACTTAGGTGCTAAGTTAACGAAATATTATATCATGTCTACTATCATATACTATATTTTCTGTAAATCTTTTACATTAGGGACAATGCAAAATATAGGTATGGGAGAGAGGTAATTAGATTAAAATTTAAGTAATCTTGTTAATTGTAGGAGTTAGGATTGTGATGCAAAATTTTTATAGAAATTGAAAATTTTTGAATTTTGCTATAACTTTTTGAAATTTCTCTATAACTTTCTGAAATATCATGGTAACTATCCAAAAATTATTTGAAACCCCCTCGATGGCTGAAATTGTAAAATTTTACTGTAACTACCTGAAAGTTTTATTAAGGATCTTACATAAGATATTATTATACTTTACTATTAATACATATCTAAGATTATCTTATGTTTTTAATGACTTTGATGAGTTTAATAGGTTCACGATTTTAAAAGGAAATTAGAATGCTTAACTAAAACTTAGAAATTTGTTTGAAATCCTAAAGAGTTGAACTATTGATTTTTAGATTGAATGATGTGCATATGATCAATGATACATTTAATTTGAGTGATTATACTTGTAGATTGATTTATGTATAAATCAAATTAAACTTCAGTAGAAAGTATGAGCTTATTGAAATGGATTCATATTTTTCAGTAGATCATAAAAGCAAGATTATGAGATTTGTGCTTTATTGCATCTGTATTAATGAAATACATATATATACTTGAAAAGAGACTCTTTATTCATATTATATGAGCTTATACTGTGTTGATACATATATATCATGAGCCTTTTGTACTTGAGCATATAGGTATGTAAGGATTGTTGACTTGAAAAAGACTTTTTAAATCTAGCAACCTAAGGTTTTGATTAGATATTGAATTGTTGACTGAAAGCTTGATACATAGGTACAATAAAAAACTCTTGTATGATTCAAGCTTTTCAAATTAACTTTTTAAAGTAAAAATATGCATATACTATTTTGAAAAGATGAAAGTGTTTTATTAGAAGTACAAATATCTTTTAATCGAGTATGTCCTTTGTTATTTATGACTACTAAAGTGTGAATCTAGATTAGACTTTTGAAATTATTTATATGAGATACAATTCATTATTCTTCTTGTTTTAATCATATCAAGTTGAATTGTGTTTTGATTCATATGCAATTGAAATTTATTCTGAAAATTATATTAGAAAATTCAAGATAATAGATGTTTGAAAAAAATTGATAGTATAACCACCACCTACTTTATATATTTTGTATGTAATTTGAGTATTTTTGAAATATATTTGTAGATGGAGGAAAGATAAAACAATGTTAAATTGGATTACTGAATTACAGAAAATATCTTTATATTAATCTAATTTTAGTATTCTAAAGATACAAGATGAAGAAATATTTTTCATAAGGAATACTAATTTATGAAGAAAAGAAATAGTTCTAGCACTTTAGAAAGACCAATTAATTAGACCTTATTAGTTTGCTGAGGGATTAGCAAAAGTTAGGTACGGGGGAAGTGTTTAGAATGGTTAATTGCATAATATTTAGCTTATCTTATGAGAATTAAGTCATTATGTCATAATTACACAATTACATGTCTTAATTACAGAATCTACATAATTTCAAGTAATTAACATCAATTAAATATCATTTCTAAAAGATTGAAAACTTAGTTTAAGTATGGTTTTATAGAAATATATGGATGCTCGTAAAGTTACTCATGTAAGTTACAGACCTTTATAAAGTTACTAAGTTTACAGATCCTCGTAAACTTACGAAGTTAAGTTCACAGACCCTTGTTAAGTTAGTATTTTGCACATGTGAATTTAATGTTATACTATGTCACGTGAGTTGCACATGTTTTATATTATGATTTTATATTAAGTTCGTTGAGTTAAGCTTTACTCAATGAGGGAAGTCCATTATTAGGAATTTTGTTTAGATGATGAATACTTTATTAAAGTTTCTAAATAAGTCTAAATAATATTTTTAAGTATAATAGTCTCGTAATTAAATGTTGACGGGTTATCGAAAAGTTTCATTTAATATTTTCAAATAGTTAACTTTCAGATAGTTAGATTTTCGGATAGTTAAACTTTTGAATAGTTAACATTTTGATTTAGTCGAAGAGTTATGTTAAAAACTTGTATAGTTAAGTTATCTACATGTGTGTTTTTAATGTTTTAAGTTTTCACGTGTTTTCTATGTGCATTCGGTAATGAAAATCGAAGAGTTAGATAACTATTCTAGTTTTTATATGCATGAATAGATAACTATTCGAGTTTTATAAAATAACTAATGAATAGATAAGTTTTCTTTGTTTAGTCACATGTTTTGTAGGTGCAAGAACTAGAATAGTTACAAATAAGTGTTTGAGTTTTTACAAGACTTAAAGGATAAGTGTTTGACTAAAATGAAAACTTGGAAGATATTCTACAAATCTCTAGGAAGATGAAGTTTCGGTGGATCTATAATATGAGATCGTGGAAATTCAAAATGATAGTGGAGAAAGTAGAAATTCAAAATAGAAAGTGGACATAATGGAAATTCAAAAAGATAGTGGAAATCGTGGAAAAATTTGAATTCGAAATCAGTACATGGATTATGAATTATGGATTAAGTGGATGAACATGCTAAACATGAAGTCATAGTTCAACTACTATAAATAAAGAGTACGAGCTGCATTACGATCATCCCAATCTCAAATATCAAGTCTAAATATTCACTCATATTTATATCTAGAAAAATTCTCCAACATTAGAAGAAGTTTGGAATTCCAAGCAATTTTAGAAAAAGGAGCTACAAACGCAAAAAGTTTGGAAATTCGACAACTAGAGAAGAAAGAGATATAGAAGTTGAGCAAAAAGAAGGAAAATGAACTACATGCATAAAGATCAGGTTTTATACAATTCAAAATTAGCTTAGAATAAGAACTTCATTTCCTATTTGAATTGTATATCAAACTTTATTGTATCAAAACTGACAAGAAAGGAATTGAGCTAAAAAGAAATTGTAAATTCATTCTTTAAAGTTTATAAAGAATAGAATTTTATTTACGAGTGTTTTGTACTCTTGTTTAATCCACTGGTAATATTAATTACTAAAGACACAATTCACCCCCCTCTTGTGATACAACGATCCTATAACTAGTATCAGAGCATAGTTAAGAGCCTTCATTTCTTTATTTAGGAATTAATTTTTCCTATCATTTATTTAGGATCATCTATTTAAAATGAATAATACTAAAATTTTAGTTATGACTAAAGGATAGACCACTAATCGTCGTCCTATGTTCGTAGGTAGTAATTACAACTACTCGAAATATAGGATGAAAGTATTCTTTCAATCAATTGATTTCAAATTATGGCATGTAATTAACAATCCTATAGTATTAGTTACAACTCTATATGATACTTGGACTTTTGATGAAAAGGAGCGAATGACACTGAATGCTAAAGGTTTAAACATCTTGTTTTGTGCTTTATCTCATGATCAATTTAACGAAGTTTCTGCATATCAAACTACATATGAGATATGGCATACATTAGAAGTTGCCAATGAAGGTACTAATCAGGTCAAGGAATCTAAGATTAATATGTTAGTACATAAATATGAGCTTTTTAAAATGCACAAAAATGAATGTATCTTTGATATGTTTTCCTGTTTTCTTGAGATTGTAAATTCATTAAAATCTTTAGGCAAGAAATTTGAGGAAAAAGACTTGGCAAGAAAGATCCTTAGATCTTTAACTAAAATTTGGGAAAAGATGACATCAATTGAAGAGTCCAAAGATTTAAATACATATACTCTCAATGATCGCATAGGCAATCTAATAGCCTATGAAGTACAACATTTAGATCCAAAAGGGAAGAATCCTATAAGGGATTTGACTTTTGAGGCTGATAAAGTCTCAAAAGTCACTAGTGATTTTGAAAATGATTTACTATTGTTGACTAGAAAATTTAGAAATCTGTTGAAGAAATGAAAGAACTTCAAGTCAGTAAAGACATCTGGAGATATGGAGAAGAAGTCATTCATGAAAGACAAAATCATAAGCTACAAGTGCAATAGGTCAGGTCACTTTCAAATTGATTGTCCTCTCAATAAAGATAAGAAGAATTCGAGGAGGAATTTCAAGAACAAGAAATTCAAAAAGAGAATGGCACTTAAAGTGACATGGGATGACTCTTCGGCTTCACAAAGTGTAGAAACAAAGGATTCAATATTAGACAATGAATCCTCATCAAAATCAGATTTAAAAGAAAATCTACTAAATGTATGCTTCATGGTAAAATCTAGTGAGGTATCTTCTGATCCAAATGCTAGTTTTGATAGACTACTTGTTGAATACAATAAACTAGCTAGAAAATATAAGAAAGTAAAAACAGAAGGAAAGAACACTAGGAAAATGCTAGATGAATCTGAAAATAAGATTGATTTTCTAAATTCTACGTTGAATAAATTTAAAGAAGAAAATCAAAAGCATGCATAGGAAATTTTAAGGTTTACTGGAATAGAAAGAAAATTGCATGCTAATTGTGAAAATTTAATTGCTGATAAAAAGAAAATGATCTATGAAGTTGAAAAATCGAAACTGACTATTACTGATTTAAATTCAGAAATTGATATATTAAAAATTAAAGTTTGCGATCAAAAAGTTACCTTAAGTAAATGGAATAATAGTCAGACTATAACAAATGAACTTAATAGTAAAATATCAAATGTAGAAAAACATGGTATTGGTTTACACGATGCATCTTCTGAAAATTATATATTGCATAATGGTATTTCTAAAAATAATGTCTTTATTTATAGTACTAAGAATAGTAAAAGAAAAACTATTTTGTGTGTGATTAAAAAAGGAGATAAATATTTGCAAATTGATAAAATGTAGCATATAGATAATAGCACATGATACAAGAATTCCAAAAGAAATTAAAAAAAAAATCAAACTAAGTCATTTGAGAACTTTAATATTTTGATCAGTTTTCTTCATATTTAAAAAATATTAGATATTGGGATCAACAATCAAATAATGTTAGAAATGAAAATTTCAACTCTAGTTTACATAGAGATAAATATTCTTATAATTACAACACTAAGAGTAATAAACACAGGAATAATTATCAGAAAATAGATAAGTTGAAATTTAAAAATATTGATTATTTTGATATGACTCTCTCTAAAATTCTTGGACCCGCTTAGAAATAGGTTCCAAGAAATAAAATCTCTTCTTAACTATTCTGTAGGTACACAAATCAAAATGGATATTGGATAGTAGAGCATCTAGCCACATGACTGGAGATATACAATTACTTATAAAAGTAACAAAGACCAAGAATGAGCAAGTTACCTTTGGAAATAAAAGCAAAACAAATATCCTTAGGTCTAGCAAGGTTCAAGTAACTGAAAAATATTTTATAAATGATGTCTTATTAGTAGAAAACTTAGGTTTTAATTTACTAAGTGTTCCTATCTTAATGAAGTTTTACAAAGTAATTTTTGAAAAAGATTCCTATAAAATTATGGACATGTATACAAATGAAATTTTATTTACTGCATATAAGAAATGATCCGTTTGTATTATGAATTTGCCTTCTGATATTATTAAAGACAATGCTTACTTGATTACAAAATCAGATGAAGTCATTTTATGGCATAGAAGACTAGGATACTCAAACTTAAAATTATTACAAAAGATGTCTAAAAAGAATCTAGTTAGACATTTACCTAGTATTAATTACTCGAAAGAGGTTATGTGTGATGCATGTCAACCAGGTAAATTACATAAAACATCCTTTAAAAGTTTCAATGAAATAACAAGCAAAAGAGTATTAGAATTAGTGCATATGGATTTATTTGGACCTACTAGGACAACTAGTCTAGGAGGTAAACATTATTCTTTTGTACTAGTTGATAACTATTCTAGGTTTACTTGGGTTTATTTTCTAGCTAATAAAACTGAAGTTTTGAAATATTTAAAATATTTTGTAATAAAGTTTAGAATGAGCAAAATATTAAATTCAAAAACTTAGGAGTGATCACTGTACAGAATTTGATAATGATCAAATAGATACCTTTTGTGAAGAATTAGGCATCGATCATAGGTACTCATTTCCAAGAGCTCCTTCATAAATAGAATAGTAAAATGTAAAAATAGATCACTTCAGGAAATATCCAAAACCATGGTAAATAAAAATAAGTCACCCTTATTTCTCTAGGCAAAAGCAGTTCATATAGCATGTTATATTATAAATAGAGTACATTTAAGACCCATTTTGGATAAAACTCCTTATGAGATATGGTATAATAGGGTTCCCAAAATTAGTTATTTAAAACTCTTTGGCTACAAGTGTTTTGTTTTGAACACTAAGGAACGTAGAGATAAATTTAAAGTCAAATCAAATGAAGGTATTTTTGTTGGTTATTCCATTAGAAGTAAGGCATATAGAGTGTATAATAAATCAACAAAAACCATTAAGGAAACCCTACATGTAAAATTTCATGAAAATTCTCATTTGGATTTTAGACATGCTAAAAACATTAATTTAGAAATTCTCCTAGAAATGGTATCAAATAATGTTGACAGAGAAATTGAGAGATTATCTGACGGAATAAGAAATATAAACTTAAATGATAAAGATTTAGAAGAAAATAATGTCATACCTATAGAAAATTTGGAAGAACATAGAAATTGGTGTTATGCTTCATCTCATCCTATTGATCAGATAATAGGCAATCCTAATCAAAGAGTTAGGATTAGGTCATCAATAGTCAACATTTGTGGTGCTTATTCATTTGTTTCGCTTCTAAAACTAAAGAAAATTAAAGATGCCCTAGAAGATTAATTTTGGTATTTAGCTATGCAAGATGAGCTAAATCAATTTATAAGAAATGAGGTATGGGATCTAGTTCCATCCCTTGAAAATCAATTCATAATAGGAACAAGGCGGGTATTTACAAACAAAGTAGATTAGGATGGACAGATAGTTAAAAATAAAGCTAGGTTAGTTGCTCAAGGTTACAAACAAGAGGAAGGAATTGACTATGATGAAACATTTGCTCCTATTGCTAGACTAGAACCAATACGAATTTTATTAGCATATGCTTGTTACATGGATTTCAAATTATATCAAATGGATGTTAAGACTGCTTTTTTAAATGGATATATAAAAGAAGAAGTTTATGTAAAACAACCTCTAGGTTTTGAAGATTCAACACATCCCGAGTATGTTTACAAGCTTAAAAAGACACTATATAGCCATAAACAAGCCCCTATGTCTTGGTATAAGAGATTATCTAAATTTCTTATAGAAAAATGGTATTCTATGGGAAAGGAAAATCACACTCTTTTTATCAAGAAGGTCGAAAAAGATATATTAGTAGTTCAAATCTATGTAGATGACATTATATTTGGAGCAATAAATGAAAAATTAGTTGTCTTTTTCGAATGACATGACTAATCAATTTGAAATGAGTATGATAAGTGAACTATCATTTTTTCTAGGATTAAAAATTAAGCAATTAGAATAGGGTACTTTTATTTCACAAGAAAAATATACTTGAGATTTATTAAAGAGGTTTGGATTAGACAACACTAAAACAAAAAATATACCAATGAGTACTATCACTAAGTTGGACAAAGATGACTCTAGAAAAACTATAGATATAAAACAATATAGAAGTATGATCAATTCATTACTTTATTTAACAGCTAGCCAACGAGATATTATGTTTAGTATATGTACTTATGCTAGATATCAATCTAATCCTAAAGAATCACACCTACTTGTTGTTAAATGAATTTTTAAATATCTATTAGGAACCATCCATATTGGATTGTTTTACTTTAAACACAATTCTTTAAATTTAATAATTATAGTGATGTTGATTTCGCAGGATGTAAGTCTGAAAGAAAAAGTACTAGTGGCACTTGTCAATTATTAGGAAATTTTTTAGTGTTATGGTTTAGCAAAAAGCAAAGGTGTGTAGCATTATCTACAATAGAAGCTGAACATATAACTGCTATACTTTGTTGTGCTCAGATCCTATGGATCAAACAAACTTTAAAAGATTTTAATTTAGCCTATGAACTAACTAAGATTTTCTGTGATAGTAGTTCTGCAATAAGTTTGTCTAAAAATCCTGTTTTACATTCACAAGCTAAACATATAGAAGTTCGACATCATTTTCTAAGGGATAATGTGATAAAAGGAAAAGTAGTATTAAATTTTGTTCCAACCATAGAACAATTAGCAGATCTATTTACAAAACCCTTAGATGAGAATACCTTTTCAAAATTATGATTAGAACTTGGTGTCTCTAGGTTATCTGATGTTTAAATTGTCCTATTCATTACATAGTATTTTG
Source organism: Cymodocea nodosa (assembly GCA_036874045.1). Lineage (NCBI taxonomy): Eukaryota > Viridiplantae > Streptophyta > Magnoliopsida > Alismatales > Cymodoceaceae > Cymodocea > Cymodocea nodosa. The sequence goes on along the minus strand of CM072339.1, from coordinate 16,579,384 downwards.
ATTTGTAACAAAGGAGTTTAGAATTTAATTTCTTTATATTAAAAAAAAACTCAAGATATCTATTTTTAGAAGTATTGTTTACTAGTTGTTAAGAATTTATGAAATTCTGATTTTTATTGAAGTCAATTTATTTAAGAAAAATTTAGAAAAGGTTACTTAAGGAAAGTTGGTTTAATTCAATATGACTACCAGCTATATTTGTTTTACATACTGTTAGAAAAATTAAGTCTTGCGGTTGCCTCTTATGTAATTTACTATCTTATTTTATTATTTGTCTGCAATTACTTGAGTAATTAAGTCCATTGGAGGATCTTAAACCCTAATCACTTGAACCAACTAGTTTGGGATGTGTTGATTGAAAACTCATTTTACAAGTAATTAAGATTCTATTTTAAAAAATAAAAAAAAGAAGGTTTACTTGTTCTCACTTATCATTGAGTAACTAGTTTTCTTTCCCCTAAGCAAGAGATTGTGATCACGTAAAAAGATGATATTGTGGGAGGTAATACATAAGATAAATATAAATATTTTAAAAAAAATAAAAAAAAGGAGGTAATGTACTCAAGCTTAGTTTATTTTACAAGTGTTATAACAATTCTACCATAATTTGTGCATATAATCTTTATTTTTTTTTTTACTATCTTTTCTTTACATATAATGTAATGCATTTATTTTCTTAAGTTCGAGTACTCATTATTGAATTCTTTTAAGTTACTTGATGATATATCTCTATGAATTTTCTTTTGTAAACTGAATAAAATAAATGTTTGAAAGTCTAAATTGTTAAATCTACTACTTATTTCTATATTTAATTTTTTTTAAAAAAGGGAGACAGATTAAAATTTATTTGAACTTAAATGAAAAATCTATTCGAATTTAAATAAAAAATCTATTTGAACTTAAATCAAATCTATTGGGGCTTGGCAACCTAGTTTAAGTACGTCATATGCTTTAAAAATGATAAATCTATTAGGGCTTAGCAACCCACTTAAGTCAGCTATTTGGAATTAGTGACAAATTTATTAGGACTTGGCAACCTAATATTAAGTACGCCATGATTTTTTTTACTACATTTATGTAGGGGGAGCAACACAAAGAAAAATAATAGTAAATCTCGTCAAGTGCAAATATTCTGGAACTTAGATTGATAAAAAGTTAGACTCATTTAGTTAGTTTAACATACAGTTATGCATTTCACTTGATATCTACCATTTTATCTTGCATATAGATAAATAACCATTTGATTTTTTCTTATAGTTATGTTTTATTCTTCTACAAACTAGAATAGTTAGAGTTCTCTTTGAGTTTTTGATTTACATTATTATATTTTATCCTTTTAGGAAACTTGAACAGTTATGCCTAAGTTTTCGACTTTCAGCATATTCGTCCGCGAAACTCAAACAATTAACATAGTATTATTATCTTTTTATAAAAGACTTAAAATATGATAGTAACTATTCTAATTTATCGTATAGTTATGTGCTTTATTGCTCATAAAACTCGAATAGTTATCATAAGTCTTTGAGTTTCTCATTTTTACTTAGCTAGTAGTTATTTTCTTTACATGAATAGTTATGCTAAGTCTTTTGCCTTTATAGTTTGTAAAAACTTGTACAGTTATTATAAGCATTCCAGTTATTTATCAATAACAAATCTTATATTTATGATTTCAATGACTAAATCCATTTATTCGTTTATAAACTCAAAGAGTTATAAATGTTTTACTGACAACCTTTCGTGTTTCTACCTTGGTAAAACCCTAATTTCACAATCTTTACTTCCACTAAGTTCTACAATGAACAGTGAAGATTAATCGACAATGTCAAGATGTGGAAGAGGACGTGGTAGAATGAAAAAAGTGTAGAAAAGAGAAATGGAACTATAGAAAATAAAAAGCGAGATCAACGACATTTACTCCAGGTATACTTTTCCAAATGAAGTACTACATGAAATTCGAAAAACTATTCAAGATGAGAAAAACTTTTGTTGGAAATTTATTAGAAACTATGTTGAGACATAGTTCGGACTAAAACAGGCCAAACTTTCTGCATTACAAATATGAAAAAGAACATTACAACCTAACCCTGAGATTGTTACTAGTTCTAAACAAGTACCTAAAAAATCAGTACAGTCTATAACTTATTACAAAAAGAAATGAGGACTCATGATAGAAAATGCCAATAGTGAATTAGAATCTTTATATTCTCAACATTATTTTCACCCAGTTGTTTTAGACAAAATACAGAAATTTATTACTGAATAGAAAATTGCCATTTGGAAAATGGGCATTCGAAATAAAGGATAGAGAGTTTATCAACTGAAAATGGTTGAGGTTGAGAGCTTGAAACTCTATATTCTATTGTTACAACTTAGGCAACCTAGTGAAGGACCATTAAGACCACAGGTGCCTTTAACTGGAGAAATAAAGCAAACATTAGAACTTCCTTAACAACTTGAGACACGGTAGACATATAGTCGGAAAAAGAAGACTAGAATATTTTGGACTAACTACAGGTGTATAAGGTATATTGCAGCAAAGAGAAGAGTCTTTGAAAAATGGAAAACTATGTTCCATTGCTCAAGCTGGACAAGATTTTGTTTCAGGAATCCCGGTAGATATGACCAATATAGGATTACAAGCATACACTTTAAGATATTATGTCACATTAGTTCACAATGTTACTTTCAATACAATGGACAATTTTTCACATCATGCTACAAGACAACATTCTTTTCTTATGGAAATAGAAAATGTAGGAAATTTTGATAATATAGATGATATCAATTATGATGACATTTTTGACGACATAGACATTGAATCTATGAATTTTGAAGATATTTCATTTGAAGAGGAATGTATAGATATTTTTCCTCTTACTGTATCTCTAATAGAAACTTTTAATTTTTTGGTACAGTTGCTTATACTACATTTTATACATTTGGTTATGTCTGTTATAGTATATAGTATATTTGTTGATAATTGTATATAATCAGTAGAATACACAATTACAAATAGAATATGATATTGCTAATGTCTCATTTATAAAAATTACAGACTTACTTAATGATTCTATTACATAGATAGATATAGAATATTCTTTTATACAGAGACAGTTGTTTAATAGATCACTTATAGAAATACATGTTGCTGATATAGAACATACCCCATTAACTGTTGTTAATGATATAGAAATGTCAGTTGTTGATATGTTTGAAGAAGATCAAATAGAGGTAGTTTAGAATATTATTCATATGACCCTACTAGATACTTCAGACATTTTTACAAGTTTTGATAGAAACTTTTCTAGTTCTAATAGATCTGAACATGAAGATGCAGCTGATAATATAGAAACAAGTCCTAGGTCAGAAAATCATGACAGGAAAATACCTAATCCTGAACAGAATTTGAAAGAAAATACATTATTGTGGTTCAGAAATAGATCCTGTTATGAAAAATTTCAAATGTATAAAACTTTTACAGTTTTATATTCAAGACTAGTTAAGTTTGAAGGGATGACAAACATACGAGAAATGTTTGAATTTTAAGGCTTGTTGACTCTACTTCCACAACAACTACACTATCTTGTAATACCAAAAATTGTAAGTTGTTTTTACTCATAACTTAACAATAGAAGATGGTATTCCTGTTTCAAATATACAAGAATTAGATATATATTTAACTCCAAAATTACTTTATCAAGTACTTTGATTGAAAAATGAAGGAGTTAAATTATTAGAAAGAAAATAGGTCTATCAATTGAGATGAGACATTAAAAATTCAGCCAAATATCCAACTGCCAACAATCAAATGAGATTATTAAATGATTTAAATGACTATGCACATTTTATTGCAAAGATACTACATGTTTCAATGTTTTAAAGGTTTGGTCGAATAGAGGTTGGTAGATGCTATCTTTATACTACATATGCATTGATTAACCATATACACGTGAACTGGTATGATATTTTTGTCTATTATATTTTAAACTTGCAAAGTAAATTATTTTATGGTGATACACTTTTAAGAATTGTGGCAAGTCAAACAGATATTATATATTGACCACAAAAAAGATTAAAGTCCAAATCTTTCTCTACAAAAGAACTTTAAAAATACTAGAAAGTAAATACACTAGTGATACAATAGCAACAACAACAACATGATAGGCAAACTCAGTCACAACAGCAACAACAATAGTCAACACAATTTTCAGAACAATAGCAACATATAGTACATGAACAACATACAGGTATACATACAGATACGCATACAAATACACATATCGATATACATACAGATATAAATACAAAATTCTTACAACAACCATCACAAGTTTCACATTCAGATTTAGATCAAGCAGTAATTGATTAGATAAACATAGTAAGTACAGAAATTACAAAGCAAATTTCGGATACTCTGTTAAATATTTTTCAAAGACAAAGAGGCTTGTGAATATACACAAATTATGTATTGCATGATTTATTTATTATAATTTGTTACCAAAAATTACTTATGTACAGAAATTGAATTATGTAAACTATTTACTACATTTAATGTCATACACTTGTTTTCGACAATTCTTGTTTAAAACAGTTTTATTTAAATAGTTTATTCTTATCCACAAAAAGTTATGCACGTTTAAAAATTTCTTTTTGAATGATATATATGCAAATTTCTTCCTTACATATTAATTACTTTTTTATAATGCCAAAAAGGGGAAGAAGAAAGATTTTTTGACTTATTAGGTTTTGACATCATCAAAAAGGAGGAGATTGTTAGGAATTTTTTTTTGATGATGAATGCTTTATTAAAGTTTCTAAATAAGTCTAAATAATATTTCTAAGTATAATAGTCTCGTAATTAAATGTTGACGGGTTATTAGAAAGTTTCATTTAATATTTTTGGATAGTTAACTTTCGAATAGTTAGATTTCGGATAATTAAAGTTTTCAAATAGTTAGATTTTTCAAATAGTTAAACTTTTGGATAGTTAACGTTTCGATTTAGTTGAAGAGTTATGTTAAAAACTCGTATAGTTAAGTTATCTACAAGTGTGTTTTTAATGTTTTAAGTTTTCACGTGTTTTCAATGTGCGTTTGGTAATGAAAATCGAAGAGTTAGATAAATGTTCGAGTTTTTATACACATGGATAGATAACTATTTGAGTTTTATAAAATGACTAATGAACAAATAAGTTTTCTTTGTTCAGTCATGTGTTTTGTAGGTGCAAGAACTCAAACAGTTACAAATAAGTGTTCAAGTTTTTACAGAACTTAAAGGATAAGTATTTGACTAAAACGAAGACTTAGAAGATATTCTACAAATCTCTAAGAAGACGAAGTTTCGATGGATCAACAATATGAGATTGTGGAAATTCAAAATGATAGTGGAGAAAGTTGAAATTCAAAATAGAAAGTGGACATAGTGGAAATTCAAAAAGATAGTGGAAATCGTGGAAAAATTTGAAATTGAAATCAGTATGTGGATTATGAATTATGGATTAAGTGAATGAACATGTTGAACGTGAAATCATAGTTCGACTATTATAAATAGAGAGTACAAGCTGCATTACAATCATCTCAATCTCAAATATCAAGTCTAAATATTCACTCATATTCATATCCAAAAAAATTCTCCAACATCAAAAGAAGTTTAGAATTCCAAGAAATTTTAGAAAAAAGAGTTGTAAACGCAAGAAGTTTGGAAATTTGACAACTAGAGAAGAAAGAGATACAGAAGTTGAGCAAAAAGAAGGAAAAGGAACTAGGTGCATAAAGATCAGGTTTTATACAATTCGAAATTAGCTTAGAATAAGGACTTCATTTCCTATTTGAATTGTATATCGAACTTTACTTATCAAAACTAATAAAAGGGAATTAAGCTGAAAAGAAATTGCAAATTCGTTCTTTAAAGAATAGAATTTTATTTACGAGTATTTTATGATCTTCTTTTATCTACTGGTAATATTAATTACTAAAGACACAATTCACCCCTCCTCTTGTGATACAATGATCCTACATCCATTGAGTTAACAATTAAGTCAACGAAGTAAGTTTGTTGAGATACACTAACTCCACAAATCAGCTATTTTTTAATATTTAATGTGTGCAATTGTAGAAATAAGAAATTCAAAGGAAAACCACGATTACACGTATCACGCAAGATTTAATTCACAAAATGAAGAAAAAATCATCATTGATATGAATGAAGGAAATCCAACCAATCATTTAAGCGAAAGCAATTAATATTGAAATAAATATAAAAGGTGAGGAGAAGAACGAAGAAAAGAGGTGGAGACCTACGCTAACTATAGGAAGCATCAGTAGTTCCCTAAAGCTCCACAATACCATTACAATCACCAACCATCAAAGGTTTGTGAGGATACTTGTTTATGGAAGAAGTAAATCTTCTTTTGTTCAATTACTTTTAAATGTATATTTATAAGTTCTGCTAAAAGTAAATAAAAAATTTTCACCAATTAGATATTAAATCTAATTTGTTCTTAACTACAAGTGCATAGTGTATATTGTATTTGTGTGCAAGTACAGGTCGATCCCACAGAGATTAAGAAAGAATTGTGTACAATTTCAATTTTTATATTGGAGTTTATATGTATTCAGTTAAGCACTTCATTCAGTTATTGTTGTAGGATCGTATGGCTACACAAGAGGGGGGTGAATTATGTATTTTTAATATTTTCTGAAATATAATTGAAACTTTAAAACTCAAAAACAAGTCGAGACATTGTTTTCATAAAATCATTTTTATTCAAGGTTTCAATTACAATATACAATTCAATTCTCCTCAGAAATTGTAGATGCAATTATATTTCGATACCATGTATCATCTAAACAATTTCATAACTACAAACAGAGAAAACTAATTTGTGGAATTTAAAACTTTTCTCCCTGTTTGAGATCTTTCTTCTTCTTCTTTTTCTTCTTCAACAATTCTTCAGTGACGAATATCTTGTCTTTTCATGCTTCACCAAATTTGCTTTCTTCTAATACTTCAAATCTTCAGTGACGAAAATCTTACCTTTTTATGCTTCATTGAACTTTCTTCCACTTGAGAGATTTTCCTCGAGAAGGTGTTTTTGATCCTTGAAAAAGATTTTTCTTTTGGTGTGTAGGGATGTTTTGATCCGTGAAAAGATTTTTCCTTTTGTGTGCAAAGATAAATTGATCAACGAGAATTCTATGCCTTTTATATTGTATCTTCATTTCATGCATATCCTTCACATTTAACCACTACCAGTTTTCCACTTCTCCACGTCTTTTCTTTTTCCCTCATCGAAACACACACGTTCTAACCCACATTTATATTTCGAATTTCCTTTAATCATTAGTCTTGGATCTCTGAAAAATTTCCTGCAAAATAAACTTTCCCGTCCAAAAGTTTTTCATCAGTGTAATAAGAAGTCGTTACTTTAATGTTAACTAAACGAGTAACACAAGTATATATATAACTTAACGAGTTCCTCATGTGCCATTTGACGTGACAAGTGCTGTCGCTAACTCAATGAACTAAGTCCGTGGTGTTATGCTATCTCAACGAACCATCTCCGTTGTGTTATGATAACTCAACGAACCAGTAATAAACAAATGTTTTTTTAATAAGAATTTTACCACATGCAAAAATAACAACTTAAGTTTATAACGCTAACCTAACGCGTTGCCTTAGTGTTCAATATAACAACTCAACGTGTTTAGTTATGTTAACTTAACGAGTTAAACATGTGCACCTCACGTGATACAATACAACATTCGTAACTTATAATTTCACCACGTGTATAACACTAACTTAACGAGTTCGTCTCTTCTTTTACTCACTAACTTAATGAGTTCGTCTCTTCTTTTACTCACTAACTTAACGAGTTATCATGTGACCTATTTTAACCTTTAAGCCTTTAACTTAACGAGTTCTCACGTGACCTCTATACAAACAAAACTCTAACTTAACGAGTTGTCTAAACGTGCACTATTCATGATACAGAAGATATAACATTAAAATATATCATGCTTTTCAATAAAAACACACGTTAACTTAACGTTTAGCTAAATGAGAAATTAATGCAACGAAATGACTAGTTATTAACCTCAGATCCAATACAGACAAGTATTTATATCAGTAAGTTTTTTCTGTATTAATTGATGATTTTAATTTCTTTTCATAAGTAATAGTAATTGAGCAAATATGATTAATTTCATTCAGCACACATCATCAAAACAAAAATACTCAACAATTGTTAACTCAACGGACTTATTTCGTAGAGTTATGGTTAACTCAATGAACTAACATCATAAATGGTTAACTCAATGGACTAACATCATAGACTTAAGTTAACTCCATGAGCCTACCTTTCAGTTAAATACTACTATTCACAAAGGAATTCGGCCATCCATTAGGCAGTTCCATAGAATGTAAATAACATCAATTAAGCTTTTTAATGTTAGTTAATCTGAGATTTTTCATTAAGCACTACTAACATTCAGATATTTTGAACAGTAACCATTAATATTTTTAAGTATTCTAGACAAATCAATTTTAGTAAATAGTAAGACTATTTTCTATTTTCAAAATCAAACAAACATAAAACATTCACAATATTGACAATGATAACATTAATCACGATACAAAACAAACAATACAACACATTAATAATAAATGTAAACACAGATAATTAATTTTTTTTGGTATTTTTGTTTTGATATGTTCTTGAAGATGAGTGAAAGGTGAAATGTAAAAATCTCTATTGACAGTAAGAACTTCTATCACTACATGCGACGTGATTACACCACTGAAAATTTAATCACTTACAATCTTGACTCTTCTCTCTATAGAATCGCAAACCAAGACTTGTAAGTTGATCTCCCCTTCAGTATACTAGCATCAACCCGAAACCAAGGCTAGAAGTTTTACGATCTCCTGAGATATGAGTCGGTGCTTGGTGAAATGGCTTCCCTTCCTGCGATGTGATCACTCCTCACAATGGTTGTCAGTCACCATGTTTAGCCCGAAATCGACCTGACATTTGGAAAGTATCCTAACAAACCTCCAATGGTTGGTGATTTTGGTGGTGTTGTGGAGCTTTAGGGAACTTCTAACACTTCCTACAGTTTGCACAGTCCTCCACCCATACACACACATGTCTTTCTCCTCTTCTTTTCTATTTTTTCAGTAATAACTACTTCTACTTAAATGATCGGTTGGATTTCCTTCATTCGTATCTACGATGGTGATTTCTTCTTCATTCCATGAGTTAATTCCTACATGATACGTGCAATCGTGGTTTTCCTTTGTATTTCCTGTTTCTGCAACTACTATAGTGGTATGTTAGAAAATAAATGGTTCATGGAGTTAATGTTACTCAACAGACTTACTTTGTTGACTTAACTATAAAACACGTGCAATAAATAAATAACTTATAAACTTATAATACTAACACAACGTGTTACCTAAGTATATATTCAAGTAACTCAACGCATATAGTTATACTAATTTAACGAGTTAAACATGTGCAGCTCACATGACATAATAAAGCATTTAAATTCAACACGTGCATAATTCTAACTTAACGAGTTCAAATATACAACTTACAGTTTTTACTCGCTAACTCAACGAGTTCTCACGTTATCTTTTTACACCTTTAAACATGTAACTTAATGAGTTGGCACGTGATCTTTCAACAAAAAGAACACTAACTCAACGAGGTTTTACTATGCACCTGTACATGATATAAATATGTGCAAATAAAATAGATCATGCTTAATACTATAAAACCACACTTAAATTAGGTTTTCAAATCATGACATGTGTCTTTAGTAAGTTTTATGATAAAAAGATATTTCGAATACTGGTAAACCTAACTATCTGATACTTAGACACATTTTAGATAGTTAGCATCTAACTTATTGAAAATCCACTTAAGTCACGAATTAAGGTTACAACACGTGTACTCTAGGAAGTAATAAAGTATTCTTTAAACGTTTAAAAACATAACTATCTAATACGTGAAATGTAACTCTCCGAAATAACAAAACATTTGGATACTTAAGAATTTCAAAGCCTATAACTCATCGACAGTTTAGAAATGTACTTAATTAACACTAATTCCCTGAAATTATGTAGATTCTTTCATTAAAGCATATAATAGTGTAATTATAACATAATGGCTTAATTCTTATATGATAAGCTAAATATGATGCAATTAATCATTATTTAATCGTTAATATTATACACTTTTTCATTTTCAACACTTCCCCTATACTTAACTTTTGCTAGTCCCTTAGCAAACTACTAAGATCTAACTAGTTGGTCTTTTTAAAGTGCTAGAACTAATTCTTCATTTTGTATCTTTAGAATACTTAGATTAAATTAATGTAAAGATATTCTATATTAATTCAGTAATCTAATTTAACCTTGTTTTCTCCTCTCCAACCTACAAATATATTTAAAACATATGTAATGTACATACAAAATATACTAGCATCACATAAGTGGTAATTATATTATCATTTTTTTTCTTTTCAAACATCTGTTATCCTGAATTTTCTAATATGATTTCTAGAATAAATTTCAACTACATACGAATCAAAATACAATTCAACTCAAGGTGATTAAAACAAGAAGAATAATGAATTGTATATCAAATAAACAACTTCAAAGTCTAATTCTAGATTCATACTTCAATAATCATAGATAACATAGAATATACTCAATTCAAAAGATATCTATATCTTTACAAAATACTTTTATCTTTTCAAAATAGTATATGCATATTTTTACTTTAAAAGTTAGTTTGAAAAGCTTGAATCATACAAGAGCTTTTTAGTGTACCCATATATTGAGCTTTCAGTCAACAATCCTAAATCTGATTAAAATCTTAGGTTGTTAGATTTAAAGAGTCCTTTTTTAGGTCAACAATCCTTACATACCTATCTACTCAAGTACAAAAGACTCATGATCAAACAAATCAATAAACTCTCAAAGTTTTTCTCTTTTTTTTTTTTCAACATAATATATATATGTATTTCATTAATACAGATGCAATAAAACACAGATCTCATATAATCCTCCTTCTATAATTTACTAAAAACATGAATTCATATCAATAAGCTCATACTTTTTCTATAGTTTAATAAGATTTACACGTAAATCATTCTACAAGTTTAATCAATCAAATTAAATGTATACTTAATCATATGCATCTCATTTAATCCAAAAATCAACATTTTAGCTCTTTTAGGATTTCAAATTATTTCCTGAGTTTTAATTAAGCATTCTAATTTCTTTTTAAAATCATGAAACTATTAAACTCATAAAATTCAGCAAAAACATAAGATACTATATCCAAATTTGTATTATAGTAAAATTTGTAGCATCTTATATAAGATTCTAAATATAACATTCAAGTAGTTATAGTTCTCAAAAAAAAAATTTCATAGTTTCAATTATCGAATAGTTATAGGAAATTTCGGTTAGTTACAACAAATTCATAAAAGATTTTCAGTTTCCATAGAAATTTGCTGCACAATCAAAATTCCTCTAATTAACAAGATCACTTGGATTTAATCTAATTACCTCCCTCCCATACCTACATTTTGCATTGTCCTCAATGTAAAAGATTTATAGTAAATACAAAAAATGTTAATAGACATAAATAATGTTCTATTGACTTAGCACCTAACTCAACAAACTTAATTCATTGAGTTAATGAATAACTCCATGAACTATGCTTGAATGTCAATTTAGGATAAGTAATCAATTACATACCTTGTTCTTTGTTTCTACTTCAATATCTTTTGACTTTTAATTCTAAAAAACTTTTCATTCACAAATAAAAGCAGAATATATAACAAAATAACAATTAACAACAAAACATAAATTGTTAAATCGGTGTCTTGTGTGGAACCCAGGTTCTTATGCCATTGGTAGCTCACAAGCAAACCAGTTGGTTTCCCAAAACAAATACCAACAAATTGGATTGATATTTTGTTTTTTTTCTTCTTCTATAAAAATAATTAAAACAGAAACTAAAATTTTTTTTTTCTTTCTTCCAAAAATAAATGCAAAATACACACAACATAAAAAGTATACAAAATCACAATTTAAGAACATAATTGAAAAGTAGTGACAAATGGAATAAACGTGTCAGTCCAAGCAAAACCTTTAGGCATCATTCTTCTTGCTCTTAATTCTATTTTAATGAAATTTGCTTCCCTTTTTAACGTGTAAACTTGTAATATGTTATCAATGCTAAATACAAGTGTATTACCATTAATGAATTGAAATGTAGAAAGGGATCCTCTTCTATTCTAAGATAATGTAGTTGTTTCTATTGCTACATATATTTCAATATATTTCTTTTCCCACTTCTATTCATTTAGGTCTTTCATAATCCATATTTGAAATTTCATCAATTCATCCCACCATCTTACTAAACATAAAGTAGAATCATCGTATTCATTATACCACACTCCTAATTGAATTTTATCATGTTCTACAGATGATGGTTCAAATATATCATTAGGTATAGGCAATATTTTTACAAAGTCATCATCATAACTATCTAAGCTTACTATGTATAAATCAGATCTAAATGCAACTGATATATCCATGACTAGATATATATATCCATCAAGTATGACATGTATGTTGTTAATTAATGCTTTCTATCCTAGATATATTATAGTATTTTTAGTCCAAGATCTATTTAGAAAATTATACACACTTAAACATAGATCATCATCCTAATTTCGAGTTGGTCTCTAGTAATACAATTTTTCAAGAATGGTCAAATTTTTATTAGAAAATGTTAAAGCTGACCCACAATTTTTAGTTGGTACTTCAAATCTATCAAGCCTTCCTATATTCCATTCTTCTCTAGTGATAGGATTTTTAATCAAAATATTGGGTAATAAAATAGCATAGCTTGGTTTGGTTCTATAAATAATCAATCCTTCATCTATCTCCATAATATAATCTATTCCTTCTAATGTTTTTGGTAGAATTCTAACATTTTCTTCTATATTCAGATATTCATAGCTGATTGAACTACGATTAAATGACTTCCATAGAAATTCACCTCTAATATTAGTCATCTTTGTAGCTTGTAGTCCATGAAAATATTTTTTTCTAACACATTCTTTAATTTGTCTTGACACACAACACAATTTGCACAGATATTTAGCTAATAAGTTACTCAGTACTTCCCTTAGTGCATCTAGTGTAATTCCATCAATTCCATCTATTATGATTCTGTAACATAAACAAAATTTAAATAGAGATAAAATTAACATAGCTACTTACATACCTTCATGGAGTTAGGTCATAACTCAACGAACTAAGTTTGTTGAGTTAAGTAATAACTCTACGATATTACTAACTATAATTAAACTTTCATTTTCTTTTTATATTTTTTTACTTACTATATTATACATAGTTGCTAACAATTATACTACCTCATTTAGCTTCCCTCCCATAGGAGGTATCAATTTCATTAATAGTTATATTGACAAGGTTAGACACTACTTGCATTGGCAATCCTCTAGTAGGCATAATTTCTATTGATTCCTTCTATCTAAGGGGTATATTTCTATTCATATTTTGATTTTAAATGGCAGCATTTCCAAATATAAATAGAAATATACCCCTTAGATAGAAGGAATCAATAGAAATTAGACCTACTAAAGGATTGTTTAATTATTGAATTATCTTTTCTAACTTCTCTATTCTAGATCCTTGTTCAATTAATGCTTCATAACTTATATTTTTGTCATTTATATTTTCTCCTCCCTGAAAATTGTTATTTTTCCAAGATAGGTTTGAGTGATTTCTCTAATTAGGGTTATAAGAGTTTCCAAAGTTATCTTTTTAGTTTCTAGCATAAATAATATCTAAGTCATTAATATTTACATTCTTTTCTGCTAGTTTTTGATTTAATGATAACTCCTCTATTTTCTTTGTTAACTTAGTTAATTTAACTTCAAACATAGTGCTTGAATCTATTTCATGCATTCTCCTTGGCAATATTCTTTTATCTATAATAGCTTCAACCAAGTTTTCCCACTAAGCAGTTCTTTTGGCAAAGTTTTCTAAATATGCCCATGCTTCTTCACTACACAGTTTTAAAAATCCATTCTGACAAGTAGATTTTAATAAAGATTTAGTTGAAACATCTATGTCTTCATAAATTATTTCTATTAATTGTGCTTTACTCATTACATGATATGGACATTAAGTTAGTAAATCTTTAAATCGTTCAAAATATTTCCAAAATGATTCTCCCTATTTTTGGCTACACATTAATATTTCCTTTTCTTTTTTATCGTTTGATGTGTTGGATAATATTTTTCCAAAAAAATAGAGTATATAACCATCTCTTAGCTGTGTCTTTTAAAGCAAAAGGAATATATCTAAGTTTAATAGCATCAATACTCATGTTCGACATTTTCATCATTTGACAAACTTTGTTAAATTCTCTAAGGAAATAATAGACATATTCTCTTTCTAATCTATGAAAATGTGGCAATTGATTAATATAATTAGATTTCAGTTCAAACTTATCTCACTTAAAGTTTGGCAATTGAATACATGAAGGTTCATCAACTAGTTTAGGATATAGAATTTCTCCTAATGGTTTTTCTACTAGAGTAGTCATATCTTCGTTCTCCTTTAAAGAAATGTTAGCTACACCCTTAAGTATTTTGTTAAAGTCCAATTCAGAAAATTTTTCAATATGCTTCTATGTTAAATAATCCTATGTAGGTTTTCTTATTAATCGTTTAGTACTAAGAGAACGAGTCCATGTGCTCACAAACTCTTAACATATAGTAAAATTGCAGAAGATTAATTACATACTAGTCTGAAGCTTTGTTCTCAATAAATAATTATTGACGGATGAAGTCGAATCAACTACTCCTTTCGGTTCCCCAACGTATTTTCTTTTCTCTCCTCAATTGCTGGTACCTAGTAAATAACATTTTATTCTATATTTATAATGCACATCCATAAGGCAAATGAATCTTGCTGCAAGAATGTGTCTTGTAACATGCAATATGGTTCCTATTTTAATGGATATGTGTTCCACTTCTAATTTCAAATTTTAATAACCACTAAACCCACGAAGTTTCATTCGTGGATAAAAGAATAACCATTAAATTAACTCTACGGACTAACTTTGTTGAGTTACAAATAACTCAACAGACTAGCCTCAATTACTATTTGTTAACTTCATAGACTAACTTTGTTGAGTTATAAATAACTCAACAGAGTGACCTTATATTTTAATATTGACTTCGTGGAGTTAAAGACTCCATGAACTAACTTCGTTGAGTTAACACTTAGCAAATTTTCCTAAAAACTTGCTCCTCATCATAACTTTTATATTTTCTTCCTGCATTCTATCAATTTAAATAGAGTTAAATACAATACATTAATGCAGTGTTCCAATTTAAACTCATTTAAATTTGAACATTATATGCATATTTAACTTACAATTCATTTCCTATTATGTAGAAATTACATTTCACTTTTCAGTATGCAAATATATATTATCAATCCATTGTGCATGTATCCACATCATTCCTAAAATTATAAAACTTTTAAAACAGTCCTACAAAGCTTTAAACAAATAGATATATGATATTCATCTTCAATATAGTTCTCAATTAAATCATTCATTCACAATCACACAAATTCAGAAACAAATTGATGTTCAAACATTAATATATATATATCGTTTATAGTACAAGCAATCTGACGCGTTTACAATAAGGCTAGAAGCTTTACGATCACTCCTCATAGTGGTTGTCAGTCACCATGTTTAGCTCGAAATCGACCCAACATCTGGAAAGTATCATTACAAATTTCTAATGGTTGGTAATTTTGTTGGTGTTGTGGAGCTTTAGGGAACTTCCGACACTTTCTACAGTTAGTGTAGCCCTCCACCCACATACACACACATCTTTCTCCTCTTCTTTTATATTTCTTTCAGTAATAACTATTTCTACTTAAATGATTAGTTGGATTTCCTTCATTCGTATTTACAATGATGATTTCTTCTTCATTTCACAAGTTAATTCCTATGTGATATGTGCAATCGTGGTTTTCCTTTGTACTTCCTATTTCTGCAACTGCTATACTGGTATGTTAGAAAATAAATGGTTTGTGGAGTTAGTGTAACTCAACAAACTTACTTCATTGACTTAACTATAAAACATGTGCAATAAAGAAATAACTTATAAGCTTGTAACACTAACACAATGCGTTACCTTAGTGTATATTCAAGTAACTCAATGCGTATAGTTATGCTAACTTAACGAGTTAAACATGTGCAACTCACGTGATATAATAAAGCATTTAAATTCAACACGTGCATAATTCTAACTTAATGAGTTCAAATATACAACTTATAGTTTTTACTCGCTAACTCAACGAGTTCTTACGTGATCTTTTTACACCTTTAAACCTATAACTTAACGAGTTGGCACATGATCTTTCAACAAAAAGAACACTAACTCAATGAGTTATTACTTTGCACCTGTACATGATATAAATATGTGTAAATAAAATAGATCATGCTTAATACTATAAAACCACACTTAAATCACGTTTTCAGATCACATGTGTCTTCAGTTAGTTTTATGATAAGAAGATATTTTGGATACTTGCAAACCTAACTATTCAATGCTCAAACACATTTCGGATAGTTAGCATTTAACTTATCGAAAATCCACTTAAGTCACGAATTAAAGTTTCAACACGTGTACTCTAGGAAATAATAAAGTATTCTTT
Source organism: Cymodocea nodosa (assembly GCA_036874045.1). Lineage (NCBI taxonomy): Eukaryota > Viridiplantae > Streptophyta > Magnoliopsida > Alismatales > Cymodoceaceae > Cymodocea > Cymodocea nodosa. Next base: position 16,562,590 of record CM072339.1, on the reverse strand, counting down.
AAATGTTTAAAAACATAACTATCCAGTACATGAAATGTAACTCTCTGAAATAACAGAAAATTCGAATACTTAAGAATTTCAAAGCCTATAACTCACCGACAGTTCAGAAATGTACTTAATTAACACTAATTATCTGAAATTATGTACATTCTTTCATTAAAGCATATAATAGTGCAATTATAATATAATGGCTTAATTCTCATATGATAGGCTTAATTCTCATATGATAAGCTAAATATTATGCAATTAACCATTATTTAATCATTAATATTATGCACTTTTTGATTCTAAATAATACTTTCCAAATGTCAGGTCAATTCCGAGCCAAACACAGTGACTAACAACCACTGTGAGGAGTGATCACATCATTGGAAAGGAAACTATTTTCACCAAGCACTGACTCATATCTCAGGAGATTGTAAAGCTTCTAGCCTTGGTTTCGGGCTGATGCCAATATACTAAAGAGGAGATTAACTTACAAGTCTCGATTTGCAATTCTATAGGGAGAGGAGATGTGACTATAAGTGATTAAGTTTTCAATGGTGTAATCACGTCACATGTAGTAACAGAAGTTTTTACTGTCGATAGAGAATTTTTACATTTCACCTTTCATTCATCTTTAGGAACATATCAAAACAAAAACAACAAAAACAAAACTAGTTATCTATGTTTATAGTTAGCATTTATGTGTTGTATTGTTTGTTTTGTATTATGATTAATGTTATTATTGTTAGTATTGTGAATGTTTCATATTTATTTGATTCAAAATATAGTTTTATTGATTACTAAAATTGATTCGTACAAAATTCCTAAAATCTTAATGGTTACTATTTGAAATATCTGAATGTTAGTGTTGATTAATGATAAATACTAGATAAACTAATATTAAAAGATTAATTGATGTTGTTTACAATCTGTGGAACTACCCAATGGATGGCCAAATTTCTCTATAAAATAGTAAATTTAATTGGAAGTTACTGTTAGGCTCATGGAATTAACTTAAGTCCACGAGGTTAGTCCGTTGTGTCATTTGTAACTCAACGAACTAAGTCTGTTGAGTTAACAGTAAATCAACGGAATACGTAATTTAACAAATATATAACTCTGGTTGTAAAAAGTAAAATAGTATAAATTTTTAACTCAATCTCTGTGGAATCGACTTGTACTTGCACACTTATACAATAGATACTATGTACTTACAATTAAAACAAGTTAAATTTAATATTTGATTTGTAGAAATTGTTTGTTACTTCTAGCAGAACTTATAAATATACATTTAAAAGTAACTAAACAACAAGATTTCTAACCAAACAATGCCTCACTTCTAACCTATCATAAAGATGATTAGACTGAAGAGAATGAAAAACTCATCTAATTGGATGCTCGTAGTTTGAACTCTATTTACCATGCACTAACTACTTAGCAATTTAATAAAATTTCTATATACAAGTCCTCTTATAAGGCTTGGAAAACCCTTCAAGTGACATATAAAGAGACCAATCAAGTGAGGGATATTAAAATAAGTATTTTGCTTAGGAAATATGAATTATTTAAGATGCTTGAAAATGAAATTGTTACTAATATGATTTTTAGGTTTACTAAAATTATAAATGGTCTAAGAGGTTTGGGAAAGGAGTTTTCTATACTTGAATAGGTGCAAAAAATTCTTAGGAGCTTAATTGTGAAGTGAAAACAAAAGTTAACATCAATCTAAGATTTCAAATACCTCAACACATATTCTATAGAGGATTTAATGGGCAATCTTTTTACCCATGAAGTACAAATGAAAGACTGAAAGGAAGAGCAATATTTGACTAAAAAGAAATCCAAAAAGAAAGAGATAATATTCCCTTCAACTAAGAAGACACAAAGTTGAGAAGAAGATGAAATATTATTGTTGGCAAAGAACTTTTGGAAAATGATGAGACAAGGAAGCAAGGTCACTACCTCAAAATCTAAAGTTCTTATGTGTTACAAATGCAAGAAATAAGGACATATATAGACTTATTGTCCCTTGCAATTAGAAGAGGAACAATAGGAGAAGGAGAAGAAGAGAAAGAACAAAACAAAGATAGCATTGAATGCTACTTGAGATGATAGTAGTACATCATATAACTCTTCAAACTTAAATGATGATGTACTTGCGAACATGTGCTTTGCAACACAAGAGATATGTTCCACTTCTCCCTACTACTATGATGTAGATAATGACAATTTAGATGTAGATAGCCTTCTTTCTATTATAGATAGCTTGTAAATTAAGTATAAATTAGAAAGAAATTTTTCATTCTGTAATGTTCAAACTTGAATTTATGCAATTTATAGAGGTTAACTCATGCATTTTGTCAAATTTAAGTTTCCATTAATATAGTTAATGTGGAATGATAAGTTAAGTTTTGAGCGAATGCATGTTCTATATATGATTAATTGATGCATAAATTCTATTGTTAAGTTTATTGAAAAATCACTTGGTGAAACAATATAGAAACTAGTTATTTGAATGAAATATCTATTGTGTTAATTAATAGAGGTCGTAAGTTGTGTAAAAATGTAATTATTTTATGAAACAACGAGCCTGTGGTTATGTTGATAACAACAAACTAAATTCGTTGGCCATCACTTTACTTATGAATTTATCATGTAAATTTCACATGTTATCTTGTTATATATCTTATGTTACGATTGATATACAGGTATAAAACACCATTTAGTTCCATTGCTAAGAATGTATTGAAATTCTAGTTGTTTATGAACCACTAAAAGATTTATATATTTCTGTTATTTAGTAATGGATACGACAGGAATTTCACATGTTTCGTAGTTGTAAGAAATAGATAAACTTATATTCCAAGAAATGAAGAATGTGGTTAATGTGGAAAAGAGCATGGGTTACATGGAGAAGTGTTATTTGCTAAATGGATTGAAGTTAGTAAGATATACCAGTAGTAACTACTACTACAATTAACAATGCAACACACTACCTCCACTCTAAAGAACGCGGTCTCGTCTCAATACTACCATAAAAGGAAACATGGAACTGCATTGAGAAACTCTCCCTCTTCATCTAATGCCATTCCATTGCATGTTCATCTCTGAACTTCCACAATCTACCCATCTAGTTCTTCTTGAAAGGAGATTGACGACCTCTTCTTCTTCATCCTCATCCTTGATTCTACCATGGTAAGTTTCTCTAACCTAAGTGTATTCTTAAAGGAAAGTCTCTCAATGCTAGTTGCTTCCCTTTGTAGCTTCATACCATTGAGATTATGTGAGTGACACACAAATGTTCAATGCAAGTTGTGAAAGAAGATTTGCCAGCCTGACAACCTCGTGGTCCAAAAGTAAAGACAAGGAGAAGATCTTGACCTAAACAAGTCTTAAAGGGTGAAGGCTACAATGAAAGATAAGGTGTTCTCTCCTTTCTAATTTATTTTTCATTTGTTTTGTGTAAACCATTTATGTTGCATATTATTGTCATAGTCATGTTTTATGTTGTGTGTTGCAGCTACATTTTAATCAATGTATCTAACCAGTTTTAAAAGCTCTAAAATATCGTAGTTGATATCTCAATTATCAACATAGAAAATATCTTCATTAATTTCATCTAGCTCGCACTTCGAGGCTTCATTGTGTCCACACAAACCTTGCGATCATATCATTGTTAAAGACGTTTACCCAAGACAAATCGTTGGTAAACGTGTTTACCATCAATCGTATCGTTGGTAAAGACGTTTACCAACGATAAACTAATAATTATAAAGTTTTAGTTTAATCTAAATTAAGTAGGAGTAAATTATTTTAGATCCCCAATAGTTAAGCATAGTTAAGTAGAAGTTGCATGATCCTAAACAATTATAAGAGTCAATTAGTTAGAAGGAACAAACGTGACATTGATAAGTTTCTAATTAATTGTTAGGTGTCCCAAGTAAAGTAGAGAAATCTCTTCCCTAAGGACAAACCCGTATTTGCATACTATTTACAATTGAATCTGTGCACTTGCAGTATAATAAAATGTCAACTATTTAATAGTTAAATCTAGTATACTAAATAGGGTTGAACAAAGTTTTTGGCACCGTTGCCAAAGATTGACTGTAATTTTCTTACAACAAGTGTCTTTTTGCTCAAATATTTCTATTAATTTTCTTTTAGAGTGATTGTATTTCTTTTAATCATTTACCTTACTTTTCTTTTAATATTACTTTGTCTATGTTCTATTAAATTATAATGGATTCATATAATCTGTGTTGTTGTAATTATTTTCTAGTGAATTATCAAGAAGATTTGAATCATTCTGATTTGGTTAAGAGAAATCATTTTTCTATGCCTAATGTTTATTCTTTTCAATATAAGTTAGAAGCAATTAAGACAAATTGTTGAGATGATTGTAATTGGAATGATAATTATAATTTAAGGGATCATTATGATAGTTAAGAAATTTATAATGGTTATAAGTATGAAAAACCTAATGAAGAAGCATTAGAAGATAAAGATCTAGCAATGGATACTTTTAAAAAAAAAATACTAGAAGAAGGATTATCTAATGAAGAATATGAATTTGAAACTGGATTTTTTGATGTACCTTTTGAGAAAATTTATGAAGAATAATTGAAATTTCTAGAAGACAAAGAGCAGGTTAAGGAATTACTAACATCTAAACCAACATGGTTTGAACCAATATCATCTGAACCAATTATTGCAAAATTATCTCTAGAGCTTATACCTTCTATTTCAATTTTCAAGCCTATATTAATACAGGGTATAAGCCTTTATGAAGAAACAAATGTGAAAGATATTAAATGCATTGATTATTCAATGAATACACTAACTAAAGTGGTTCCATTTGATGTTAAGCATGGACCCCCTAAAAAGATCAATAATTTATAAGTAAATTGGTGGGTTAAAGGAGAAAAAAATAGTAGCAGATTTAAATCCCCTCAACTTATAAGGAGAGCATTCATGGGAATTTTAACTAACCATTTCTGGAGTTACCCTTGGAAAGAAAAATTAAAAATATATTTATATATTTCATAAGCATAGTTTTGTATGTTTAATTTTTAAGGTTCTTATTTAGTTCTATCTTATTGTTTTTAAATGTCTATCATTATGTTATTCATGTTCGTTTAATTTTGATTTCTATAGCAATCTTTAATTAAATTTATAGATTATTAAGTTTACCAATGGGGTAAGTCTATTGGTTATCTTTCATAGAGTATTTTCATTATTTTTAGTTGTAATGAGTTTATTGGTTTACCAATGGAGTAAGTCCGTTGGTTATCTTTGTATTGTTATTTTTATTTTAGTAGGATCAAGTGTGTAATTTACCAACGGAATAAGTCTGTTAGTTAACTGGTTTACCAATAGAGTAAGTCTGTTGGTTATCTTTCATATGTTATTTTTATTAAATTGTGATAGCTGTAATTATTTAGAAACAGGGTAAGTCTGTTGGTTAACTAGTTTACCAATGGAGTAAGTCCATTGGTTATCTTTTAAAGTGTTAATTTAGTTGTGAATTTGCAATATTTCTTTGCTCATTAACAAACAAGTTTACAGTTATAAGGGAAAGATTGTGAAACCAGGTATACATTTTATTATGAATATTATGGATGAATTTGAATTTTGCACTTAGTAATGTTTAAAAAAAAAAAACACTTTAGTAAAGGTTAGTTATAGTGAATTTGTAGATACCGTGATCATGCTTTAGATCTAGTAGTTGCATTACTAAGTTGTTATGTTTCTCTTTTAGATTTCTAACATGTTAAATGGTTGTCTAAATAAAATGTATGCATGTTTATGTATTACTATCATGATATACGATTATGTTATTGTTCATGTTTATGTAGTTTTAATAGTAGTTTTTGATTAGAAGTTGTGCCACAACCAGATTAGGGTAGAAATTTTTTTCAACACTTAGACAAAACTATAATTCAAAAATCAAGCAACACACACAACCAACATAATGTTAATTAGTAAACCAAAATAGATATTGTATTAATTTACAACAAGATACAATTGAAAACATATACAGAATTGTCTTTATACAATTCACATAATCTATGGATTATCTAGTAGCTTGGACTTGAGCCTAGACATTGTATCTTGAAGCTTGTTAATCTTTCACAACAATAAGTCCATCTTATTGTTGAACCTAGTAGCAAAAGATGTTTGAGAAGTTCCAAGAACATTAGTAGTAGGGGCTGAAGTTGAGGCTTGGTAATTAACTAATAATACTTTAAAATCTTTTGTTGTCTACACCCTAGACTTTAAATTCTTCACTATCCAAGAAGATAAATCCACAAAACTGCATACCAATTGATAAATTAAATCTCTATAAAACAATTTCTTCGTTACATTGGAGATTTTTGAAATAAAAACCTTATACTAGTTGACCTAAACTTTATTCATAACTACATAGGTAGCCAACTTTACGAAAGAGGATACTTCCATATCATGCCCTTGTTGTTGATAAATAGTTCTTATTAGAATCAAGGCTACGAAATGAGCTTTCCCATGTAGTTGCTTCAAGAACCTAATATGACATTATTCAAAATTAAAAATGCATAATATTAATGGTTAATTAATGATTAATTGCATTATATTTAGCTTATCATATGAGAATTAAGCCATTATGTGATAATTATACGATTACATGTCTTAATTACAAAATGTATATAATTTCAAGGAATTAACGTTAATTAAATATCATTTCTAAAAGATTGAAAACCTAATTTAAATGTGGTTTTATAGAAGTATATGGATGTTCCTAAAGTTACTCATGTAAGTTTATAGACCTTCGTAAAGTTACTAAGGTTATAGAACCTCATAAACTTATGAAGTTAAGTTTATGGACCCTTGTAAACTTACGAAGTTAAGTTTATAGAACCTCGTAAAGTTAACATTATGCATGTGTTGAATTTAAATGTTATACTATGTCACATGAGTTGCACATATTTTATATTATTATTTTATATCAAGTCCGATGAGTTAAGCTTTATTCAATGAGGTAAGTTTGTTGAGTTAACAGTTAAGTCAACGAAGAAAGTTCATTAAATTACACTAACTCTATGGACCAGTTATTTTCTAATATACCATTGTGAGTAGTTGTAGGAACAAAAAATTCAAAGGAAAACCACGATTGCACGAATTACGTAGGATTTAAACCGTAGAATGAAGAAGAAATCACCATCATAGATTTGAAGGAAGAAGATCCAACTAGTCATTTTGTTAGAGGTAGTTGTTTAGGAAGAAGTAAATCTTCTTTTGTTCAATTACTTTTTAAATGTATATTTATAAGTTCTGCTAAAAGTAAACAAACAATTTTCACAAATTAGATATTAAACCCAATTTGTTCTTAATTGCAAGTGCAAAATGCCTATTGTATTTGTGTGCAAATATAGGTTGATCCCACAAAGATTGAGTAAGAATAATGTACTATTTTGATTTTTATAACTAGAGTTTCATGTGTGTTAAATTACGTACTCTGTTGACTTACTGCTAACTCAACGGACTTAGTTCATGAAGTTATAATTAACTCAACGAACTATCCTCGTGGACTTAGGTTAACTCCACGAGCCTAACTAGTAATTTCCAATTAAGTTTTTTCTATTCACAAAGGAATTCAGCCAACCATTAGGTGGTTCCACAAAATGTAAATAACATCATTAAGCTTTTAATGTTAGTTTATATAGTGTTTATCATTAATCAACACTAACATTTAGATATTTCAAACAATAACCATTAAGATTTTTGGGTATTCTATACAAATCAATTTTAGTAATCAATAAAACTATTTTCTATTTTCTAAATCAAATAAATACGAAACATTCACAACACTAACAATGATAACATTAATCACAGTGCAAAACAAACAATACAACACATAAATTCTAACTATAAACAGAGATAATTAGTTTGTTTTTGGTATTTTTATTTTGATATGTTCTTGAAGATGAACGAAAGGTGAAATGTAGAAATTCTATATTAATAGTAAAAACTTATATCACAATTGAAAACTTAATCACTTACAGTCACGCCTCCTTTCCTTATAGAATCATGAACCGAGACTTGTAAGTTGATCTCCTCTTTAGTATATTAGCATTGTTTGGATTTTTTTTAGAAGTTTTAAATTTAATAACTGCAAGTGCATGGCATCCAATGAAGTACGTCGGCAAGTACGGGTCGAACCACAGAGAAATGGGGATAATCTAGGATTCTAATTACAAGAATATGGTAAGCAAATACTTTCCAAATATAGATTAGACTACGAAAAAAGTAAGTCCACGGATTTTTAATTTATCGACCAATCAACAGATTAGACTGAAAATTTAATCTCAATCAAATCTGTTAATGTGGACTTCAGATAAAAATTTTCACACTTAAAAATGCATGAATGATATGACTGAAAATTCGGGGATTGAAAATGATGCATAAAATTGGAAACTTCTACGTGTTAACAATAGTATCTTAAAAACCTTATAAATCCCGAATTACTCAACCAAAAATTACAAAATCAAATGCGTTGCAAAATAGAATGTAGATATTAATGAAATATTTATTCAAATTTTTATGCAATCTGAGTTGTGAGAAAAACACGTTACAATCACGACAATAGAGTCTCAGACTGAATTCTGTGAAAATCTTCTCGGATTGCTATGAAATTTTATAGAATCACAAAAGACTTATAATAGCATGATTAAGATTTTTTTCAAAATTTTCAATTAAACAAAATCGCTACAGAATGCATATGAACTCTCGGAATAAAAATAGATCAACAAAACTGCAAATCTGCAAACAACATGTACAACCTTCAACGAATTCTATGTTGCTTCATGCATAACAGAATGTAATATTCGGATTTCAACATCAACAAACAACAATATATGAATATATATCAATAACAGCACCTGTTTTTATGATTTTCAGATGAAAAGAACAAAGATTCACAGATTCAAAAAGGAACAAACAAACAACAACAAATCTGTTTTCTACTTTTACCCTATTACAATGAAAACTAAGAACATAAATAACTACCTATGTGAAACATGATAAAAAGTGATACATCAGAAGCCAAGGAAAAGGGAAAAGGGGAGAAACGATTTGTAGAACCTCACAAATGAAGAAGAGAACCCTTGTAGTGGTGGACGTCCCTCCTCCAAGATGTGGGATGAAGGCTTTCACGTTGGAGATGACTTGTGGAATGAAGATGATGAGATCTGAGTTGAAGAGATGTGGTGGAATGACTAGCGTTCTCCTTCCTTGCTTCAAGACGTAGAGCTCCAAGAGGGGGTGACGGCTGGTGGTGTTGGAGGTGGAAAACAAAAAACTCCAAGAGCCAAGACCTAGACGTGCATCACTCTCTTTTATATAGAGAGTTTCCAAGTTTGGAGATCCATCTTTGATTCAATGATTGGGATTAAATCCCACTTGATTTTCTTTCTCCAATCTTCAATTTCCATGATCTTCTATTGAATTATAAACTTTTCACAACAATAAATACATCAAAATATCAAGTCATCCATAAAATTCATAAATGATGCATGTTTGAAATAATTTCCTACTTTTAACTATATAAAATGGGGATTGGTTCTTATTGGTTAAATAATGAAATAAATGCATAATATGACTTTAATAAATCTCATGTAAATCTATTAACCAATAAGATCCTATAAAAATATGCAACATTTTAATCCAAACAAACTCCCCCATGCTTAAACTTTTACTCGTCCCGAGTAATAAAAATAACTAAAAATCAAGAACTTGAAATCACACGAAAAATTATTTAGTTCACTTGTCACTATTGAACTCGTTAGGCATGGTGGTGGCTCAAACTAATATCACAATCTCTCACAATGTCCTCTAGTTTCAACAAGTTTACACTATTGGAATGAGAAGTTACCTGTCCACAAGAACTATTTTGCCTTGAACAAAAAGGATTCACACCCTCACTACTCAAGAAAAATCTCATTGTATAACAATATGATAATGAATCAAATGAAAGAAATATGTGGTAGTGACTAACTCCCTCCCTTCAAATGAGATAAGTCAGAAAATGCTTAGAATGAACAACCAAAGTATCACATCATAGCGTGCTCTAATCAACCCACTCTCAAGAAAATAAAAGAAGCTAGACACTTGAGAAAGCTCACTACTTCCTCACATCCCATATGTCTCCAAGCCCCCTTTCTACATTGAAAGCTCTTTTCTTTTTTTTACTTTTTTTCCTTTCTCTTTTCATTTCAAATTCTTTTCTTTTCTTTTTTTTTTGGGCTGCTTTGGCCTCTCTCTTTTTTTTCTTCTTCTTCTTCCTTTTTTTTTCTTTTCAACAATATAATTTTCCAATGGTATCAAACACCTTATTTCACCATTAAGCCTAACCTATCCCAAGAAACTCCTTAGCACGCCAAATGTGATAACTTAGGTGTTTTCCTAAACACATCCTTCAAAATCTCATAGAAGTTTGGGATGGTCCTAAATATCTCACCAAAGGTCATGTAATGAATAACCTGATTATGGTGGCACTCGGCTTAGGGATCACTCAGAAAAGGTGTATAAAAATAACAAGACGTAAGTTCAAGTGACTAGGAAGACTCAACTCAAAACACAAATAGCTTAAACATCTTCTTTGGAGAACATCACTATTAGGTCTTGTGCTTTTTGGTCATGGAGTCTCACCACTCAAAAGGAAATGGGGTTGTCCCATAAAATCTAATAGTGACAACTGAATAGACAATCTCATCAAGTGTGTTTTTCAAGTAAAAATACAATAAAATCATGCATCTAAAATTTTAAAATATGAGCCTATCAAAGCAATTGTAATGAAATGAAATTCACCTTCCCCCCATGCTTAAATCTGACATTGTCCTCAATGCAATATAAAAGAGAGGATATAGATATCATACTAGATTGAAGTCACTTAAAGTTAAACCTTATTCCATACCTGTGTTGCCTGCGTGGAATTCTTGTTAGAAAAATATCTTGAAAATTACATATAAGGCATGTACTAAAGGTTATAAGTTGAAGATAATACAACATAATCTATAATGAAATAACTATTTCAGCCTACTACATGTTGTCTTATTCATGCATCATTAAATTATATGCTAATCAAAGAAAGAAAAACCCTAGTCAATTTGATCAATAAAGCGTTGAATTTCCGCATCCATCTTCTTCCGTGGTTTCACATTCGTCATCTTTGGCTCTTCATCTTTGTTTGTCATTGGAATTTCTTGCGCTTGTAGATGGTTGTGCTGCGGTGATAGAAGCTTTTCCTTTTTCTACCCATGTTACTTTTGCTGGTTGTGCTTGTTTCTTTGTTTTCCCTTTTGATTGACGATTCTTCCTAGCTTTTGTATTCTCCATGTGTTAAACCTGTGTAAAACTTCTACAAGAGCTACATGTGGATAAGCAACAGTTATGATAAAACAATAATAAGTATTTCAGCACATGAAATAATAAACATGAACTTCAATAATGAAACAACAATTATAACAATAATGCATATCATATAATCTCCATAAAATAAGATCACACTCCACAATACCATAGATAAGAAAAATAGACAACAAAAGAGTAGAATAAAATAAAACTTCTAACTACTAAACTAAACTAAGATAGTGCTTATGCTTATTCTTAGGTTTTCACACCTAAGGTGGCTCATAAGTAAGCCAAGTGGTTTACCAGAACAGATACCACCAAACTGTGAGGACATAGAACCAATTAAGCTCCCCCTCGAGGACCTCCACTAGGCCCAGGATTTTGAGGTCCAGGCCTAGGGTGACTTTGAGGGTTAGGGACAGGCTGGCTTGGTAATTCGCTTCTAGGCCTGTTAGCAACTAACTGAGTAATACTATGCATTTGTTGCTGCAAAGCCCTAATTGCTCCTTCAACATCAAAAGTTGTGGCTTACTACATTGGCTGAGGAGGTTGCCTTACTAACAACTCTAAATTTTTATGGAAATCAGCCATTTGTCTCTCCAAGTTATCTAACCTCGAATGTTCTTGAGATGGCTGACGAGTAGGTATACCAAAGCTTGGCTGATCTCTGGAATTAGAAGTAGAGGCATTAAAATTGTTATCTCTCCAAGAGAAGTTAGGATGATGCCTCCAAGATGGGTTATATGTGGTGCCATAGTTCTCATTCCGTCCCTTATAAAAGATGGCATTGACATCCTCAAAAGAATTAGCACCACAAATTGTTGGACATACATCAATAGCATGACCAATCCCATTTCAACCTACACAAGTTGGCATTTGTGGCATTTCCTTAGCCTTTCCTTTCTTTTGTAGTTCCTCAAATTTCTTCATAAAGGCATTAAGCCTAGCATCTACTATTGTGCCAACATCAACATTATGCATTCCTCTAGGCATTTGAGACCTATCTTGCCCTAGATCTCCAGAATGCTCCCATTAGCCTGTTCTCTTAGCAAAATTACTTAAAAATTGCCATGCATCAATGCTATTCAAATTTAAGAATCCATTATGGCAAGTGGACTCAAGCAAGGTCTTTGTTGCCACATCCACACCCTCATAAATAATACCTACTAGTTGTGCCTTGCTAATACCATGGTGGGGGCATTTCATGAGCAAGTCACGAAATCTCTCAAAGTATCTCCATAATGACTCACCAGGTTTCTGATGGCAAAACCAGATTTCTCTTTTCTTCTTAATGGTTAGGTGTGTAGGATAATACTTCTCTAAAAATAAAGAGCAGAACTTGCTCCAGGAGTCTATTGTGTCTGGCTCTAAAGAATAAAGTCATCTCTTCGCTACCTCCTTGAGAGCAAAAGAAATATACCTTAACTTAACAGCTTCAAGGGACATATGGGGTACCTTCATCATTTGAGACACCTCATTAAACTCTTTCAGAAAGTAATGAGCATCTTATCTCTCAATTCCATGAAAATTAAGCAATTGGCTAATAAAATGAGGCTTTAATTCAAATCTATCCCCTTCAAATTCGGGTAAGGCAATACAGGATGGTTCGTCTACTAGTTCAGGTTATAGGATATCTCCTATAGTAGGTTCAATCTCTACCATTTGATCACCTACTTCCAAGTTCACACGTCTAATCAACCGGTTATGAGAATCCCTAACCCAACCACGCATACATTAAAGTTCTAAAGATAACAGAAAATAATTGAAAGCTTACCAGAAATGATTTCACTGTAGAATTGCTCAAGCCAACCTTGAACCTTCCTAATCTGGTCCTCCTAAAAAGAAGAAAACAAGTTAATTACTAAACTCAAAAGGAGAAATAAACTAAAAGAAAACAAACAAAACAAAGATAAAAGGAAAGGAAAAACAAAATCTACTATTCCATTTATTCATATTGAGGTTCTTGTAAATTCTCCTCTCTAGCTTTGAAATCAATACCAGCAGGTGTCTTCAGAACAGGTTTGAACCTTTGTCCATTAACTTTGAAAATGGTGTGGTCTTTAGGATTCTTGATATCTACGGAACCATAAGGATATACCTTATGCACCACAAAAGGCCCAGCCCAACGAGATCTTAAGTTACCAAGATGAGTATGAAGCCTAGACATATACAACCAAACATCTTGTCCAAGGACAAATGATTTCTTACTTATCTTTTTATCATGAATAGCTTTCATTTTCTCTTTCCTTGAGACAGTTCTTACATAAGCTTCATCCCTCATCTCCTCTAATTCTACCAATTGAAACTTCCTAAGTGGGCCGGCTACTTCTAAATCCAAATTGAGTTTCTTTATAACCTAAAAAGCTTTATGCTCCAATTCTACCGGTAAGTAACAAGCTTTCCCATATACCATTCTATAGGGGGTCATTCCAAGGGTAGTCTTGTTAGCAGTTCGGTATGCCCATAGTGCATCCAATAACTTATCTGCCCAATCCCTTCTTGTGTGGTTAACCATCTTTTCCAAAATTGTCTTAATTTGTTTATTAGCACTCTCAACTTGACCACACGTTTGGAGGTGATAAGGGGTAGCAATTTTATGCACAATTCCATATTTTCTCATTGAAGCCTCAAAACTTCTTTTGCAGAAATGTGTGCCCCTATCACTAATAATAGCTCTAGGCATACCAAACCTTGATATAATATTATTTCTTACAAATTTCACAACTACTTTGTTATCATTAGTTCTGGTATGGATAGCTTCAATCCACTTGGAAACATAATCAACTGCCAACAACACATAAAGATATCCTACTAAAATGGGAAATAGGCCCATGAAGTCAATCCCCCAAACATCAAATACTTCAACTTCAATAATGGGGTTGAGAGGCATCATGTTCCTCTTTGAAATTTTTCCCAATTGCTGACATCTGGCACAACTTATACAATATTGATGTGCATCCTTGAATAAAGTTGGCTAGTAAAATCCACACTACAGCACCTTGGCAGCAGTCTTCCTAGAGCCGAAATGTCCCCCACATGCTTGGTCATGGCAAAAGGAAAGAACACTCCTAACCTCATTGTTAGGGATGCAACGTCTCAAGATCAAGTCTGGGCATTGCTTAAACAAATAAGGATCATCCTAGTAAAAATACTTGACTCGAGACAAGAAGATCTTCCTATCCTGCCTTGTCCAATCATGTGGCATCGATCCCATGACTAAATAATTAACAATATCAGCAAACCATGGCACGACATTAACCATTAAAACTTGCTCATCAGGAAATGACTCTCCAACTTCTGAATTTGAGGGTGCTAACTGTAGTTTAGATAAATGATCAACTACGACATTTTCACATCCTTTCTTGTCTTTGATTTCAATATCAAATTCTTGCAGCAATAAAATCCATCTCATCAAACGTGATTTGGCATCCTTCTTTGCTAACAAATACTTTAATGCTGCATGATCTGTATACACAATTACTTTGGCTCCAATCAAATATGACCTAAATTTCTCCAAAGCAAATACAATAGGCAAAAGTTCTTTCTCAGTGATTGCATAATTGAGCTGAGCATCATTGAGGGTTTTGCTAGCATAACAAATTACATATGGAAGCTTATCAATCTTTTGTCCCAATACAGCCCCTACTGCAAAATCAGAAGCATCACACATAACCTCAAAAGGATATGCCCAATTAGGAGATTGGACAATAGGGGATGATACAAGTTGATTCTTAATCTTATAAAATGCTTCCTTGCACTCTTGGTTGAATAAAAATGGGACATCTTTTAACAAGTTCGTTAAGGGTCTAGCTATCTTGCTAAAATCCTTAATGAACCTCTTGTAAAATCCAACATGGCCTAGAAAAGATCTTATATCTTTAACTGTTTTAGGCTCAGCTAGATTGGCAATTAATTTCACTTTTGCCTTATCCACTTCCAATCCTTTCTCAGAGACCACGTGTCCCAACACAATTCCACTTTGGACTATGAAATGACACTTTTCCCAATTTAAGACTAGCTTCTTCAATTTGCATCTTTCTAGCACTGATCTTAAATTCTTCAAACATTCATCATATGAAGATCCAAAAATAGAAAAATCATCCATGAAAATCTCAAGACAACTCTTAGTCATTTCATTAAAAATGCCCATCATGCACCTTTGGAAAGTTGCTGGTGCATTACAAAGTTCAAAAGGCATTCACCTATATGCAAACGTTCCAAAAGGGCATGTGAAGGTTGTCTTCTCTTGATCTTCAGGTGCCACAGCAATTTGATTATAACCCGAGTATCCATCAAGAAAGCAATAATATTCTTGCCCTGCTAATCTTTCTAACATTTGATCAATAAAGGGCAATGAAAAATGATCCTTCCTAGTGGCGGCATTGAGCTTCCTATAATCAATACACACACGCCAACCAGTTTGCTTCCTCACAGGGATGAGCTCATTCTTATCATTTGCTTCTACCGTCACTCCAGATTTCTTAGGGACAACCTGAATAGGACTGACCCAAGTACTATTAGAGATTGGGTAGATGATATCATTATCTAAAAGTTTAATTATTTCTTTTTTAACTACCTCTCGTATGTTAGGGTTTAATCTCCTTTGAAACTCACGAGAGGGCACAACATTATCTTCTAAATAAATTCTATGTTGATAGATAACAAGACTTATACCTTTGATATCTGCCATAGTCCAACCAATGACTTCTTTAAATTCCCTCAGCAAATCTAACAAACTCAGCTCTTGTTCTCTAGACAAGTCATTTGCAATAATCACTGGAAAAGTCTCATGTTCTCCTAAAAATCCATATTTCAAATTATCAGGTAAAGGTTTCAACTCTAATGAAGGAGCTTCTAAAGTTGGTAGTTCATGTGGAGTATTAGTGGGGAGTTCCCAAACTTGGCTCTCCTCATCCTCTCCTCCAATGATCTCAACTTCATCATCTTCACATCTCATTCCTAAGTTTGATTCATTTAAAGCATTCAGCATCTTTACCTACACAAGCTCATCCATTCCATCCTCTTCATCTTTAAAAAATTGAAGCATATGTGCACTCACTTCATCATCTTTATGCTCCTCACTTATTCCTCCTTTAGGATGGAAAACATTCAACTCAATTCTCTTATCTCCATAAGTCAACCTCATGACACCTGACTTACAATTAATCACTGCCTCAGCAGTGGCCAAAAATGGTCTACCCAAAATAAGAGGAATAAAATCAAACTTATGTAGAGAATTACAGGTTTCTAAAACTAAAAAATCTACAAGGTAAATACAATCTCTAATCCTAATTAAGACATCCTCAATCTTCCCTTGAGGGTATCTTAAAGACCTATCAGCTAACTGTACAATGGTTTTGGTTTTCACTAGGCCCTCTAATCTAAGGAATTCAAAAACACTACTAGGCATGACATTAATTCTAGCTCCCAAATCTATGAGAGCTTTATCTAATGTTTTATCCCCAATAATACAAGAAATCAAAGGAGTACCTTGATCATCTACCTTAAAAGGAAGGTGGTTGGTAAAAGGAGAACTAGCTTTTTGAGCCAGAAAGGCTCTCTTAATGACTTTCCTGGTTCTCTTCTTAGTGCACCACCCCTTAAGAAATTTAGTACAGTTAGACATTTGTTTTAATAAATCAAGGAGAAGTATATTAACTTGCACCTGTTTAAAAATTCTTTCAATGTCTTCATTTTTTATATTTTCATTTGATTTTAACCTATCAGGATAAGGTACTAAAGCTATAGGTTGAGTAGGTTCTAAATGATTTTCTTTAGGTTCTAAGTCTACTCCCTCTCCATCTAAGTTACTATGTTGATTTTCAATATTTTCATTTTCCTTATTTTCTTCTTCTTGTCTAATTATTTCATTTTCTTCTCTTATGGGTGGGGTCTTATGAGTGACATTACCTGATCTAAGTGTTACATAAGCATCTACTAAGTCACTTTCTTGACTTAAATTTTTCCCACTATTTTCATTATTTTCTTCAATTGTTACAAAATTTTCTAAATTATCCTCTCGTTCTCTTTCTATATTAATTTGAAATTGGTGCTCTACCTCTTCACTAGGTTGGGTTGAAGACTCCTCTAATCCTATAGATGGATTTATCTCATAACCTCCTTCTTCTACCATCCTAGCTAGATCTTCAATTTGTTTACCTAAGGCTTGCACCTCACTCATAATTCTAAATTCTTTTTCCTCAATTGGTTGTTCATAAATAGTTGGTTGAGTATAATAATTTTGACATTCATTTTCTTCATGATGGTAATTAATTGAATTAATGGCTTTTACTATTTCATCTTCAAGGTTTTGTAAACATTCTTCTTCATTATGTCCTAACATTAAACATTTATTACATTGTTTAACATTTTCTGATGGTTGAGGTGGATAATAATAAAAAATGCAATTGGTTGTAGTATGCCCCTCTACATAGCATAAGTCACAATAAAGAGAACATTCATCTCCAAAGGCATAGAAATTATTTTCCATAATTATCTCCTTTGAAGATGCACAACCAAAACACTTAAAAGGCTCAAGTCTAATCCAAAAAATTAAAACCTAGATTATATCGTGCCAATTCCCCAGCAACGGTGCCACAAACTTGTTTGGATTTTTTTTAAAAGTTTTAAATTTAATAACCGCAAGTACACAGCCTCCAATGAAGTACGCCAGTAAGTACAGGTTGAACCACAGAGAAATGGGGATAATCTAGGATTCTAATTACAAGAATATGGTAAGCAAATACTTTCCAAATATAGATTAGACTACAAAAAAAGTAAGTCCACGGATTTTTAATTTATCGACCAATCAACAGATTAGACTGAAACTTTAATCTCAATCAGATCTATTAATGTGGACTTTAGATAAAAAATTTCACACTTAAAAACGCACGAATGGTATGACTGAAAATTCGGGGATTGAAAATAATGCATAAAATTGGAAACTTCTGCGCGTTAACAATAGTATCTTAAAAACCTTATAAATACCGAATTACTCAACCAACAATTACAAAATCAAATGCGTTACAAAATAGATAGAATGTAGATATTAATGAAATATTTATTCTAATTTTTATGCGATCTAAGTTGTGAGAAAAACACGTTACAATCACGACAATAGAGTCTCAGACCGAATTCTGTGCTCGATAGAGTTATAGCTTCAAAATGGCAACAAATCTTCTCGGATTGCTATGAAATTTTATAGAATCATAGAAGACTTATAATAGCACGATTAACATTTTTTTTTCAGAATTTTCAGTTAAACAGAATCGCTACAGAATGCATATGAACTCTCGGAATAAAAATAGATCAACAAAACTGCAAATCTGCAAACAACATGCACAACCTTCAACGAATTCTATGTTGCTTCATGCATAACAGAATGTAATATCCTGATTTCAACATCAACAAACAACAATATATGAATATATATCAATAACAGCACCTGTTTTTATGATTTTCAGATGAAAAGAACAAAGATTCACAGATTCAAAAAGGAACAAACAAACAACAACAAATCTGTTTTCTACTTTTACCCTATTACAATGAAAACTAAGAACATAAATAACTACCTATGTGAAACATGATAAAAAGTGATACATCTGAAGCCAAGGAAGAGGGGAAAGGGGAGAAACGATTTGTAGAACCTCACAAATGAAGAAGAGAACCCTTGTAGTGGTGGACGTCCCTCCTCCAAGATGTGGGATGAAGGCTTTCACGTTGGAGATGACTTGTGGAATGAAGATGATGAGATCCGAGTTGAAGAGATGTGGTGGAATGACTGGTGTTCTCCTTCCTTGCTTCAAGACATGGAGCTCCAAGAGGGGGTGACGGCTGGTGGTGTTGGAGGTGGAAAACAAAAAACTCCAAGAGCCAAGACCTAGACGTGCATCACTCTCTTTTATATAGAGAGTTTCCAAGTTTGGAGATCCATCTTTGATTCAACGATTGGGATTAAATCCCACTTGATTTTCTTTCTCCAATCTTCAATTTCCATGATCTTCTATTGAATTATAAACTTTTCACAATAATAAATACATCAAAATATCAAGTCATTCATAAAATTCATAAATGATGCATGTTTGAAATAATTTCCTACTTTTAACTATATAAAATGGGGATTGGTTCTTATTGGTTAAATAATGAAATAAATGCATAATATGACTTTAATAAATCTCATGTAAATCTATTTAACCAATAAGATCCTATAAAAATATGTAGCATTTTAATCCAAACAAGCATCAACTTGAAACTAAGGTTAGAAGCTTTACAATCTCCTAAGATATGAGTCGGTGCTTGGTGAAAATGGCTTCCCTTCCTATGACATGATTACTCCTCAGAATGGTTGTCAGTCATCGTGTTTGATTTAGAATCGACCCAACATCTAAAAAGTATCTTCACACACCTTTGATGGTTAGTGATTGTGGTGGTGTTGTGGAGCTTCGGGGAACTTTCGATGCTTCCTGCAGTTAGCATAGTTCTCCACCTCTTTTTCTTCATTTTTCTCCTCTTCTTTTTATATTTCTTTTAGTAGTAACTACCTTTGCCTAAGTGATCGGTTGGACTTCCTTCATTCGTATCAACGATAGTGATTTCTTCTTCATTCCACGATTTAAATCTTATGTGATACGTGCAATCATGGTTTTCCTTCGAATTTCTTGTTTCTGCAACTGCTCATAGTGGCATATTAGAAATAGCTAGTTTGTGGAGTTAGTGTAACTCAATAGACTTGATATATAATAATAATAATATATCACATGAAATAAAGAAATAACTTATAAGCTTATAACACTAACACAATGTGTTACCTTAGTGTGTAATCAAGTAACTCAATGCGTATAGTTATGCTAACTTAACGAGTTAAACATATGCAACTTACGTGACATAATAAAATATTTAAATTCAACATGTGCATAATGCTAACTTAACGAGTTCAGATATATAACTTACAATTTTACTTGTTAACTTAACTAGTTCTCACGTGATATTTTTACACCTTTAAACCTGTAACTCAATGAGTTGCCACATGATCTTTTTACACCTTTAAACATGTAAATGAGTTAGCACGTGATCTTTTTACAAAAATTACATTAACTCAATGAGTTGTTACTGTGCACCTGTACATAATATAAATATGTGCAAATAAAACAGATCATGCTTAATACTATAAAACCACACCTAAATCATGTTTTCAATCTTCTAGAAATGATATTCAATTAACGTCAATTCCTTGAAATTATGCACATTTTGTAATTAAGGCATACAATCGTGCAATTATAACATAATGGCTTAATTCTCATATGATAAGTTAAATATTATTCAGTTAACCATTATTTAACCATTAATATTATACACTTTTTCATTCTAAACAACAATTACTATTGAAAGAACTATAAAAAGAAGAGGAGAAGAATGAAGAAAGTGTGGTGTGTGGGGTGTGTGGAGAACTATGCTATCTATAGAAAGTGTCGGTAGTTTCGTGAAGTACCACCATACCAACACCAAACCACCACAATTCCAAGTTAAACACGGTGACTAACAACCACTATGAAGAGTGATCGCGTCGCAGGATGGGAAGTCATTTTCACCAAGTACTACATCGTTTCTCAAGAGATCGTAAAGCTTCTAGCCTTGGTTTCAAGTTGATGCTAATATACTAAATAGGAGATCAACTTACAAGTCTCGGTTCATGATTCTATAAGAAGAGGAGGCATGACTAGAAGTGATTAAGTTTTTAAGGGTGTAATCATGTTATATGTAGTGATGGAAGTTATTACTATCAATAAAGAATTTTGCATTTCAGCTTCCGCTTCATCTTCAAGGAACATATCAAAACAAAAAAAAACTAATTATCTGTTTTTATAGTTAGCATTTATGTGTTGTATTATTTGTTTTGTATCGTGAGTAATGTTATTATTGTTAGTATTGTGAATGTTTCATGTTTATTTGATTTAGAAAATAGAAAATCTTATTATTGATTACTGAAATTGGTTCATACAAAATACCCAAAATCTTAATAGTTACTATTTGAAATACTTGAATGTTAATGTTGATTAATGATAAATACCAAATAAACTAACATTAAAAGCTCAATTGTTGTTCACAATCAGTGGAACCACCCAATGGATGGCTGAATTCCTTTGTAAAACAACAAATTTAATTGGAAGTTACTAGTTAGGTTCATGGAGTTAACTTAAGTCTATGAGGTTAGTCCATTGTGTTAGCTGTAACTCAACAAACTAAGTCTGTTGAGTTAGTAGTAAGTCAACGAAGTGTGTAATTTAACACATATAAAACTCTAGTTGTAAAAAGTAAAATAGTATAAAGTTTTAATTCAATCTTTGTGGGATCGACCTATACTTACATACTTATACAATAGATATTGTGCACTTATAGTTAAAACAAGTTAGATTTAATATTTGATTTACAGAAATTGTTTGTTGTTTCTAGCAGAACTTATAAATATACATTTAAAAGTAACTAAACAATAAGATTTCTTCTAAACTGACATGTTTAAGGAACAACAGCCAAACACCTCCTTAATCCCAAATATTAAGATTCAATATAAGTGTAGTGTTTTCTAGAATTTCCAATACTTTGTTCCTTAATCCGAAACAACCATAAACAAATTTAGGAGTTAAGTATAAGTCCAAATTTGTAACATTTGAGATGCAAATATCACCCTCGTTGTGTAGATTTGCATAAAAGTCTGGTACAAGATTCTCAACAAAAAGATTATGTCCACTTTTAGGTATAGTAGTTAGCAACCCTTGAAATTCAAATAATTCTTTCGCATCATCAAGGAAATCAAAATTTACGGGTCTGCTATATAACACATCACACCTCTTAAGTTGTTGGAAGGTAGAATATACTTCTTGATCCCTGAAGTATACAATGTTGTTGCCAAAATAGTTTGGATCAATAAATGAGTGAGAGACATGAGGAGGCTGTTCTTCAACAGCCTATTCTATTTGTCTCTTAGGTGAAGATGACTCTTTTTCCACTAGTGGACTTATTGGAGAAGAGGTGGATGGAATTATTGCATGTTGAATTATTGGATATTCAAAATCTTCTTCTAGATTTGTTTCTAGAGAAGTAATATTAAATTCTTCTTATAGTATATATAAAAAGAGAAATGTTGTGTTAAGCAATTAAGACTATAATCCAAAACATGTATACGAAAAGAAAAGGAAAGAGAAAACAAAATTTTAGCTACCTATGTTTTTTGAATATTAGTGTCTGTATAGGGAGATGAATATCTTCTCTCAAAAGCTATGTTGTGTTTAGGGGAAAAAGTTGCTTTGTTTCCCTAAGGAAAAAAAAAACAATGAACCATTTATATTTATGCATGCATCAGTCAGTCAAGTTTTCATAAGTTTTAAATAGTAAGAGAAAACTAAAATATCATTTATACCTCTAGTTGTACCTATTTCTAAATGTTGGAAATAAGAATGTCTTCATTTGAGGATGACTTATTTTCTTTCTCTATATTTTCCCTAACTATAGGAGATTTCCTTCTATCAATTGAGATCAAAAATTCTCCAAAGTCATGTCCATCTCCTCATCCTCTTTATTAACTTCAAGTGCTTCCTTAGCACCATTATTTCCTTGGTTTTCATCATCATCGCTAGTAACTTCAATATATCCATCTTTATAAATTTCATCATCAAAATTGGTACTTATTGTACTACAATTGCCTACATCAATATTTCATTGAGGCACTATGTTATTAAGTTCCAATGACTTAGCCTTCACTTTTATTTATTTAGAAGTCATGAATTCTGATTGTATCTATTGTTCCTCAACTTTATTTTGCTTCCATTTGTACAATTCTAGCTATGCAAACAATGATGCCACATCAGATGGTTCTCCATGACTCTTAAAAATTGCTCATATCTACTAAATATATCTTTCTCTTCATAATTTCAGGAAGACTCACAAATACTTCATCTTGTGTGGTAGTTGCTTTATGCTTAATTACAAAGTAAATAGATTTGGCAAACCATAACTCTGCTCTTTTCCTAATGATGGTATGAGCTAAAGTGTTCTTTGGTCGAATCAGTTTTTCTTCATCAACTACCCCTCGAATATTTTCTTTTATGATATCAACTAGAGTAGAGGGCAACTTGACCATTTCAAAGTCTAATTTACTTCTAAAAGTGTTTCAATATTTTCTATTGAGTTTTATCCTTCATTCTTGATGTTTGATGCCACTCCTCTACTATTGAATAAAGCACTTCAATCTGAAGCATTTTGCACCACTCCTTAGTCATGTACACCTTTCTACTTATTATTTGATTGAGGGTGGGCCTATATACTTTATTGTCAAAGAAAAATGTGTCTCCTATAGCTAAGTAATACACCTTCTCTATGAAACCAAAGGAGGCATTTTTTATAAAACAATTTATGAAACAATGGTTTATCTGAATTCAAACTTAGTTCCTTATTACATTCTTACTGGATAGCAATTACCATTTGATATTCTAGGTACTTAGGAATGAATACCTACTTTTGATGGAGTAGTTGAACACATTCATCAAACTCTATTCCCAACTCACACAATTTAGCTTTGCACTCAAGATTTTGTATTGTTGCACCATCTTTATGCCATTGAGCTGCATTCTGCTTAAACCTCTCATAATTGAGTTTTGCTACCTAGGAATAGTAGGGGGAAGAAGATGAAGAAGGTGTGTAGGATGTTGAAGCCATGGTGACTACAAGAAGAACGAGCTCGAGAAGGTTAATCCATGATGGAAGTGATGGAAGTTAGGATTTATCAATGAAGGTTCTAGACTACGTATTGTTGGTAAGCTACTAAGAAAAAAATATATTTAATTTATAAATTATTCAATTTACCAATAGAGTAACTTCGTTGGTTAACTAGTTTACCAACAATCGTATCATTGGTCATCTTTTTATTGTTATTTTAATTATAAGTACATTCAAGTGTGTATAGTTACCAATGGAGTAAGTCCATTAGGTAACTAGATTACCAACAGAGTAAGTTTGTTGGTTATCTTTCTATAGTTTTTTTCATTATTTTATATTAGTCGTATTAGTTTACCAACGGAGTAAGTTCGTTGGTTAACTAGTTTACCAACGGAATAAGTCTGTTGGTTATCTTTTTAAGCATTAAATTAGTGGGGAATTTACTATGTCCCTTAAGAATGAGGTATTTTGTCATTACCAGTGGAATAACTTCATTGGTAATCTTGTTAACCAATGGAGTAAGTCCATTGGTTATCTACTCAGGGGTAATTTAGTTATGCTGATGGTAAATTTTTCTTTTCTTGTTAGCCATAGCAATATTACAGAAATAGGTATGCATTTTACTCTGAATCTTTCTAATACAATTTATTTCTACACAGCATTACACCAACTAATTTTATGCTTCATTGAATTACGCATCATTTATCAAATGTTAAGAATCACATGCTGCAAAAATCTACATTAATCCCAATACAATTTAAATTCAATCCCACTTTACTTGATCATTTAATTACATTGAAGACAATGCAAGGTTGGGGGGGGGAGTTTAAGTGTATGAAGGTTCAAGTGTATTATATTTAAATTTTAATTATGTTATTGTTTTTAAGTTTTCTAAAATTTTAGTTAAACTTTTAGAGATTTCCATTTTTTCTTGTCTGAATTAAATGTGAATGAATGTAAGTTTAAGTGTTGTTATTAAAGATTAATGAGAATACCCTATTAGATTGAAAAGAGATTATCTAGAATCAAATTTAACAACCTATTACCCTTGGTACAAATAGATTTTTGATCAAAGGTGTAATAGGTTGAGTACTCCCTTTCATTTGAATTAATGTCATTCCACCTTTGTGTGAATTATGCTATTATCCCATTTATGTTGAGAGATAACCTAAACTGAATGCTACCATGCAAATATGTATTGCAGTGAGGGTTAATCTAGGATATCTCCCATACATTTATTAAAGATTGAAGGATATGTAGAAGAAGGTAGCAAGGACGTAAGCTTTAATATGCTTGAGAATAGTGAAGTAGGTTTTTGGAGATAAGGCGTCATGACATTCCATTAAGGGTTACAAATTTCTCTTTATGGTTGCACTTGAGGAAAATTTTGTTGTTGTTCAAAATATGTAGTTTTTAGGTATTGTTGCTATATATATTCAAAAAAAAAGTTAAGAAAAATAAAAAAAGTATATTAAAAAAAAGCAAGAGAGAGAGTGTAGAATTGATTAGGGGTAGAAAAGGAGATATAGCTGAAGTCACTTGGGATGTGAGGATGAAGCAAGATAAATATTTTTATCAACTAAATGTGTGAGTGATGGCATATTAATTGTCTTATCCCTTGTCTATTTACCAATACATGTTTCTCTCATCTTTAATAGAGGAGAGGAGATATTCTAGATTACCCTTGGTTATTGTGAGATATGTGATTTTTTTTTTTTGAGTAAGATTTGAAAGTGAGTATCCTTCTTGCTTAAGGCCAAAAATACTTAGGAATGGGTTACTCCTTGTTACATATCATATTATGGAAATTCTATGCAACTAAAGGCAAGGAGAAGGAGTGATGTAAGACTAAGCCATATTATTCCTCAAATATTTTAATAGCAATAGGTGAATCATCTAGTTTTCCACTTTTATTCCCTCTCTCCTCTTAGTTTTATATAATTTATGTTGGATTTTGTGGGTATATCAGTTGAAAATCCTTCAGAGACAACTCTACCACTAAGGTGACCTAAGGGTTTAAAGGCTTGCTATACTCGCTAAGTGTGGTTGTGTTCCCTACAAATGTGGCTTAAATTAGTTTTAATCAAATTATAGTTATTTTGTTATGATTTTGAGGTTACCTTTGAGGTGTTGCTAAAGGACTAGCAAATCTTAAGTATGGGGGACTTGTTCAAAATTGAATTTATGTAATTTATAGAGGTTAACTCATGCATTTTGTTGGATTTAAGTTTCCATTAGTATAGGTTAATGTGGAATGATAAGTTAAGTTTAGTTTCAAGTGAATGGATGTTTTATATGTGATTAATTGATGCATAAATTCTATTGTTAAGTTTATTGAAAAATCACTTAATGAAACAATATAAAACTAGTCATTTGAATGAAATATTTATTGTGTTAATTAACGGAGGTCGCAAGTCGTATAAAAATGTGGTTATTTTATGAAACAATGAGCCCGTGGTTATGTTGATAACCAACAAACTAAATCTATTGGTCATTACTTTACTTAGGAATTTATCACATAAATTGCACATGTTAACTTATTTTATATCTTATGTTAGAATTGATATACAAGTATAAAATGCCATTTAATTCTATTGTTAAGAATATATTGAAATTCTAATTGTTTACGAACCACTAAAAGATTTATATATTTCTATTATTTAGCAATGGATACAACAAGAATTTCACATGTATCGTAGTTACAAGAAATAGATAAACTTATATTCTAGGAAATGAAAAATGTGGTTAACGTGGAAAAGAACATGGGTTATATGGAGAAGTGTTATTCGTTAGAAGGATCAAAGTTAGCAAGATATACTAGTAGTAACTACTACTACTGCAATTAACAATGCAACACACTACCTCTACTTTGAAAAACATGGTCTCGTCTTGATACTACCATAAAATGAAACATAGAACTGCATTGAGAAACTCTCCCTCTTCGTCTAATGCTATTCCATTGCATGTTCATCTTTGAACTTCCACAATGCACTCACCTAGTTCTTCTTGAGGGGAGATTGACGACCTCTTTTTCTTCATCCTCATCCTTGATTCTACCATTACAAGTTTCTCTAACCTGAGCGTATTCTTAAAGGAATGTCTCTTGGCACCAACTACTTCCCTCTGTAGCTTCATACCATTGAGATTATGTGAGTGACAAGATGTTCAATGCAAGTTGTGAAAGAAGGATTGCCAACCTGACAACCTAGTGGTCTGAAAGTAAAGACAAAGAGAAGATCTTGACCTAAGCAAGTCTTAAAGGGTAAAGGTTGCAATGAAAGATTAGGTATTGTCTCCTTTTTTATTTATTTTGCATTCATTCTATGTAAACTAGTTATGTTGCATATTATTGTCACAATAATGTTTTATGTTGTGTTGTTGCAACTACATTTTAATCAATGTATCTAACTAGTTTTAAAAGCTCTAAAATATCACAGTTGATATCTCAATTATCAACATAGAAAATATCTTCACGAATTTCATCTGGCTTGCACTTCAAGGCTTTGTTGTGTCCACACTAACCCTATGATCATATCATTGGTAAAGATGTTTAGACGTTTACCAATGATAAACTGATAATTATAAAGTTTTAGTTTAATCTAGATTAAGTAGGAGTAAATTATTTTAGATCCCCAATAGTTAAGTATAGTTAACAATAGTTAAGTAGAAGTTGCATGATCCTAAACAATTATAAGAGTCAATTAGTTAGAAGGAACAAATGTGACATTGATAAGTTTCTAACTAATTGTTAGGCATCTCAAGTAAAGTAGAGAAATGTCTTCCCTAAGGACAAACTCGTATTTGCATACTATTTACAATTGAATCTGTGCACTTGCGATATAATAAAATGTCAACTATTTAGTAGTTAAATCTAATGTACTAAATAGGGTTGAACATGTACACAAAATCTTCACCGAACTGAGCATTAATAGTTTCTTCTACTCTTTTATCATTTTCAAAGTATACTTTGTAGGTTTTACTTCTAAAGGAGTAACCAACTAATGTAAGAAGATCTAATTTAGTATCAAATTTGTCTTTTGAATCCCTTATGTTTAAGATATAACATTTACATCCAAATGTCTTAAAGTATGTAACATTGGGTGTTTTCCCACACCATAACTCAAATAGTGTTTTGTTTAGAATGAGCTTAAGATGAGTTTTGTTAACTATGTAACAAGTTGTTCCAACAACTTCAACCCATAAAAACTTATGGCAATTTTGTAGCATTCAATGAGGTCCTTGTCATTTCTTGTAAGGATCTTTTTTCTTTCTTTCCACTACTCCGTTCAAAACTAGAGTTTTTTTATAGGAAAATTCATGCATAATCCCAAAAGTATTACAAAGGTCCTCAAATTCTAAATTTTCAAATTCTCCGCCATGATCACTTCTAATTCTTTTTACTATCAATTCTTTTTTATTCTAAATTTTTCTACAAAAGTTTCTAAATTTAGTGTAGGTTTTACTTTTGTGTACCAAGAATACAACCTAAGTGAATCTAGTGAAATCATCTGTTAGAACCCTTGTGTTTTGATAATGCAAACATTCATGTGAGAAGCTTATGTATTTCACAAGTTGGAAGATGAACATATACGGATGAAAGAGTGAAAGCAAATTGTAGTAGATGATTGCTACACAAGACATCTAGAAGATATCAAGTTGTATTTCAAGTTTTCTTATTGTCAATAGAGAATTTTATCTTTCACCACTCACTCATCTGAAGGAACAAAACAAAACAAAACAAAACTCATTATCTGTGTTTTATGTTTATTAAATTATGTTGTATCATTTGTGCTTGTATTGTTAGTAGTGTTAAATGTTTTGTATTTATTTCATTTCAGTTATAGAAAATCATATTATTGAATGTTTAAATCAATTAATATAAATCTATAAAATCTTGATTTAAAAATCTACTATTTAGATGTATTGAATGCTAGAATCAATCAATGATGAATGTAATATGAATTAGCATTTACAAGCTTAATTGATGTTGTTTGTAATATATAGAAACACCCAATAGATGGTTGTCTTCTTTTGCAAACTACAATTTTAATTCTAAGTTACCTAAGAGCTTGTTGAGTTAACCATAATTCCACAAGATAAGTTCATTAAGTTAACCATGTTAGGATCGATAGGCTCACTAGAGGGAGGGTGAATGGTGAAAGTGTGTAGTTTTAAAATTCTTTTAATGTTGAATCGAATGATTCAACAAAAATGTAATGAGATGAAACTAATAATGCAAATCAATAGAGATAAGAAACATACAGCAAATTTTTAGGTGGTTCACCAATTTGGCTAGTCCACCCCCAAGATTCACTTGGGCTTCACTAAGTGTTTCAACACTTACACACTTGCTTTCAGGTAAAAGCAAGAACCAACTACATAGAAGTTTTCAGGTAAAAACTTCAGTAAACCAACCTCTAGAGTTTTCAAGTCGAAACTCAAACCAACACTGTATGTAGCTTTCAGGTTGAAGCCACGAGCCAACAACTTTAAACCTTCAATCAGAGTTTTAGCGCAAGAGCTTTTCCTGCAATAGATCTTCTGAATATTCTTCACTGTTTGCAGACTTGAGTGAAATTGGAATTTTTAGTGTAGCTCACTATGTATCACTATATATTCGTTGTCTGTATTTTGAATATATACTTGATATGTACAACGATCATATTTTCCTCCAACAGGTGTATTCTACTGTACTTGATTAGGATCAAGTCCCAATACTGCAAGTGACCGTTCAGAAAAAATCGTTTCAAGATATCTTACCGATTTTCCTGTTCTTTCGGATGGTTAGCTACGCAACTCTCCGAAGAATAATTGTAACTCATCGAAAGATCACTTAACCTTTACTACCAGGTAGGATTCCAGAATATTTAAATGTGAGCTGTCATCCAATCGGATACTTATAACTGTAACTCACCAAATAGTTATATACTTGTCAGATAGTTTGTCTCTGTTAACTTTCCGATTGCTTTAATTCAGCACGTGCATAAAGGCTGACTTAAGTTTCAGATGGTTATCCCTATAACTCACTGAAATGCTTTAGGATTTCAGATAGTTATCTTTCTAACTCTCCGAAAACTTATTTGCACTTCTTTTTGGAATTCTGCACGTGGGAAATTCAGTGACTTAAGTTTCGGATGGTTAAACTGTAACTCACCGAAACTCTTTTGAAATTTCGGATAGTCATCTTTCTAACTCTCCGAAAACCCATTTGAGCATTTGTCTGAAATTCTGCACGTGGGAAATTCAATGACTTAAGTTTCGGATAGTTAAACTGTAACTCACCGAAACTCTCTTGAAATTTCGGATAGTTATCTTTCTAACTCTCCGATTTTCCCTTTTAAGCTTTCAATTGCCGACATCTCCATTTTGCACGTGCGTAATAAAATGACTTAAGTTCCAGAAAGTTATGCCTGTAACTTACCGAAAAACTCGAATAGTTATCTATCTCTCCAAAAAGAAAACTCGGATAGTTATCTAACTCTCCAACAAGTCCTTTAAGCTTTTGTTCTGTATTTCTACACGTGGTTTGTTGAATGACTTAACTTTCGGATAGTTATACCTGTAACTCTCCGAAAAGTCCTCTAAGCTTCCGAATAGTTAACTCCTTAACTATCCAATCATTCAATCCCCTTAACTATCTGATAAAATAACTCTCTAAAGGCTTTACAATTTCGGATAGTTATTCTTCTAACTGTCTGATAGTATTTCTGTTGTTTTAAACTTACTCTTTGGACCTGTAACTATCCGATTTTCTTGTAAGTTTAAGACAGTATTATCTGGAAACTTCTCCATCTATTCATCTTCATGGAATCTGTTCTATCTGCCTTCTGATCTAATGTTGTAGTGACTTAACTGTGAAATACAATATGTTTCCTCACATAGGTTTTGCATTATCAAAATACTAGGGTCCTAACAATCTCCCCATTTTTGATAATGACAAAAACCTTTACATCTATTTACATGCATTTCACTCCCTAGTATATTACTATACAATCAGTCACACAGAGAAAAATAAAATAGGAATTTATCAATACTATACTGACGAGAAGGGATTCCTCCCCCTGACTTTGAGCTAACTTCTCCCCCTATCTGTGTGCTGAGTTTTTCTTCTCTTTTAATGATTCTCTTTCAGTGCTTGGTGGAAATATTGTAAGTGACCAAATTTCCAAATTCTTCTCCCCCTTTTTATCATTATATAAAAAGGTGAGGAATATAAAACTAAGTTTCTATAAAAACTGATATTGATTGTATCCTACACGAGTAGGTTAGTAGGAAAACAAACTCCCATATGGTGAGCTTGATGAAAAAATATTTAAAGATCTTGTAAAGAACATATTCCTAGATTTCGTCTAATATGATTAAAAGTTGATTCATTTAAAGGTTTGGTGAAAATATCTGCAAGTTGATTTTCTGTTGGCACAAACTTAAGTGAAATGTTCCCTTTCTCCACATGATCTCTCAGAAAATGATGTCTGATCTCGATATGCTTGGGTTTGGAATGAAGTACTGTATTCTTAGATAGACTGATTGCACTACTGTTATCATAAAATATGATTGAATTCTGAAATTTCAGTCTGTAATCTGTTAGAGTTTGCTGCATCCAAAGGATTTGTGTACAGCACAATCCAACTACAATATACTCGACTTTAGTAGTAGATAAAGCTATACAATTTTGTTTCCTACTGAACCATGAGATTAAAGAACATCCAAGTAATTGACAAGTACCACTAGTGCTTTTTCTATCAGATCTACTGCCTGCATAATCTGCATCACTATAGCTTGTTAAAATCAAACTACTGTTAGCTGAGTAGAATAATCTGAAATCTTTTGTTCCTTGTAGATATCTGAAAATCCTTTTGACAGATTTCAAATGTGATTCCTTTGGTGATGCTTGAAATCTAGCACACAAGCATACACTGAACATAATATCTGACCTGCTGGCTGAAAGGTATAACAGGGATCCAATCATACCTCTATATTGCCTTTGATCCACTGCAACACTTGAATCATCCATTTCCATTTTAATGCTTGAACTCATTGGAGTATTTGCGGATTTGATGTTTTCATAGCCAAATTTCTTCAACATATCTTTGTAGTATTTTTCTTGATTAACAAAGATACCATTATGCATTTGATGAATCTGTAATCCCAAGAAAAACCTTAATTCTCCCATCATGCTCATTTCGAATTTATTTTTCATCAAATTTTGAAATTCATGATAGAGATCTTCTAAAGTGGCTCCAAAGACTATATCATCAACATATATCTGTACAATCAACATGTGCACATCAAAAGTTTTGATAAACAAAGTGTTGTCCACTTTGCTTATAGAAAAATTGTTTTCAATTAAAAATCTTTTCAATTTCTCATACCAAGCTCTAGGTGCCTGTTTCAAATCATATAGAGTCTTTCTCAATTTGTAGACATGATCCGGCCTAAGTTCATCTTCAAATCCAGGAGGTTGTTTAACAAACACTTCTTCTTGAATTTCTCCATTTAAGAATGCACTTTTCACATCCATTTGAAACAATCTTATCTTCATACTACTTGCAAAGGCAAGCAACATTCTGATAGCTTCAATCTTGGCTATAGGAGCAAAAGTTTCTTCATAGTCAATACCTTCTTGGTGATTGTAGCCTTGTGCAACTAATCGAGCTTTATTTCTGAAAATGTTACCATCTTCATCTAATTTGTTTTTGAAAATCCATTTAGTTCCAATGATGGATTTTCCTGCAGGTTTTTCTATTAGTTCCCACACATTGTTTTTCTAGAACTGATTTAATTCTTCCTACATAGCCATTGTCCAGTAGGTATCCTTACAAGCTTCATCTACTGATTTTGGCTCTATTTCTAACACAAATGCACAAAAATTACAGATATCTTGTGCTTTGCTTCTAGGTTGTACCCCTTTAGATATATTTCCAATAATTTGTCCCTTGGGGTGATCAGATCTAAACTTCCAATTGTTATGATTCTGATATCTAAGGTTGAGATTTTGGTCTAACACTTGTGAATTGGTATTCTGCTTGCTTTTATCATCTTTAAAGTATTCATTTTCACTATCATCATTAATCTTCAACTTTTTGAAATTCTGAAATAGATCTTCATCAAACTGAACATTTATACTTTCCTCCACTCTTCTATCTTCAGCAAAATATACTCTGTAAGCTTTGCTTCTCGAGAAGTAACCAACAAGTATGGTAGGTTCAGACTTAGCATCAAACTTGTCTTTAGCATTTCCTGTATTTAAGACAAAACATTTGCATCCAAATGTCTTAAAATAGCCAACATTTGGAGTTTTATCGAACCAAATTTCAAAGGGTGTCTTATTCAATATGGATCTAATGTGATTTCTGTTGGAAATGTGACAAGCTGTTCCTACAACTTCTGCCTAGAGAAATTTAGGTAGATTTGTGGCACTTAACATAGTTCTAGCCATTTCTTGTAATGTCCTATTTTTCCTTTCCATAACTCCATTTTGAGCAGGAGTTCTAGGACAAGAGAATTCATGCAAAATTCCAAATGAATTGTAGAGGTTTTCAAATTCATAGTTTTCAAATTCACCTCCATGATCACTTCTAATTTTCTCCATTGTTAATTCCTTCTGATTCTGAACTCTTATGCAGAAATTCCTGAACTCATTGCAAGTTTCATTTTTATGTGTCAAAAATATTACCCAAGTTAATCTGGAGAAATCATCAACAATAACAAAGGTATATTTTCGATCCCCAAGACTTGATACTTGAGAAGGACCAAACAAATCTAGATGTAGCAGTTCTAATGGCCTTTTGATGGAAACAACACTTTTGCTATGAAGAGCAGTTCTCTTCTACTTCCCTAGCATACACTCACTACACACTCTATCCTTCTTAAAAGTGAGTTTAGGCAGACCCCTAACAAGATCACCCGTGGAAAGCTTTCTGATATTCTTCATACTAATGTGACCAAGTCTTCTATGCCACACCCAATCATCTTCACTAGTTGCTACCAAACAGGAATTGCTTGCAGAATTTTCACATGGAAAGTTTAATGTATATATTGAGCAATTTCTAATACTAGTAAATTTTGTTTCATTTGTGGCAGGATCAATAATGTAGCAGTTTTTATCATCAAAAGAAACAATATAACCTTTATCACATAATTGTCCTACACTTAACAAATTTTGTTTTAATCCATTTACATGCAAGACATTCTCAATTATACCATTTTCAAATGTAATATTTCCTATTGCAGTTATTTTACACTTTTCATTATTTCCAAACTTAACAGATCCTGAACTTAAGTTTTTAACTAAGTCAAGAAAGCTTTTCTTACCTGTCATGTGCTTTGAGCATCCACTATCTACAATCCATTTAGTTGAACATGCTTGAAACTCCTTGTCACCCTACAAATCATAATGAAATTAAAGTTTTTGGTATCCAAATCTTCTTGGGTCCAATGGAGTTAGTCCTTAAAACATTAAATCTATTGCCTCTTGGCAGCCACATATGACCTGATCTTCGTTTGATGGCAAACATAGTGGTGCCATCTCTATAAGATCGAATCACTCCACCATAATAAGGTATTTCCTGTGGTGTAGCATATCCTAGGCCATATTTATTCCCATTTGATTGTTTAGATCCTATTATTTTATTTAATCCTTTTTGTCTTTGAGTAAATTTACATATAGTATTTTTCAAATCTGATATAGTAGTTGATAGATTTTTATTTTCATCTTTTAATTCACAGTTATTACAACTATACTTATCTAAATTTGATTTTAGATTCCTATTTTCAACTATAGTTGATTCTAATTCAGCAAATGAATTTTCCAAGCAATGATTTAATCTTTTAATTTCTTTCTTAAAATCTCTACACTTCACATATAAATTATCTACAGTAGATAAAAGACTATTTATGTCTAGATCATCATGCTCATTTTCTGAACTAGAGGAAGTAGAGCATACCTCTTGTGTTGCAAAACAAACATTTGCTGTAGCTTCTTCTTCAGAATCTGATGAACAACTTGAAGAGCTACTATCATCCCACGTAGCTTTGAGAGCCATCTTCTTTTTGTCTTTCAATCTCTTCTTCTTATCTCCTTGATCCTCTTCTGTTTGAAATGGACAGAAGGTCTGTATGTGCCCTTACCTTTGACATTTGAAACATGTAGGAACAGTTCTTTTAGAGTAGTTGGGTTTATTCTTTTTCTTCATGAATTTTTTGAAATTTCTTGCCAGCAACATGATCTCATCATCATCTGAGCTTGGAACTTCTTTTGTAGATGGAAATGCTATTTCCTTTTTCTTTTCAGCTTTCTTTTCAATAGTTCCTTCTTGCTCTTTCCAGTCCTTCATTTGAACTTCGTGGGCCAGAAAATTGCCTAACAATTCTTCAACTGTATAGTTGTTAAGATCCTTGGAATCTTGAATAGATGTGGACTT
The DNA here is from genome assembly GCA_036874045.1 of Cymodocea nodosa. NCBI lineage: Eukaryota > Viridiplantae > Streptophyta > Magnoliopsida > Alismatales > Cymodoceaceae > Cymodocea > Cymodocea nodosa. Next base: position 16,527,089 of record CM072339.1, on the reverse strand, counting down.
CTATTTCCACTCAATAGTTAAGCTCCTCAGGATCTTCTGTACCTGTTCACGTGAAGAGAACTCTTTTCCCAAGCCTTTCAGACTATTAATGATTTCAGTAAATCTAGAAAACATTTCAGTTATGTTTTCATTATCATTTATTTTAAACAGTTTAAGTTTTCTTAAAAGAATACTGATTTTTGTATCCTTAACCTAGCTTGTACCTTCGTGAGTAACTTGAAGGATTTTCCACGCCTTATGAGCAGATTTACATGTAGATACTTTGTTATATTGATCAGCAGTTAGTGCACAATAAATGGCATTCAACCTTCTAGCATCCAACTGGATGATTTTCTCATCCTCCTCAGATTAGTCCATAACATTGCTGGTTGGAAGTGTAGTTCCAAGAACAACAATCTTCTAGAGTTTAACATCAGAACTCCTAAGGAAACACTCCATTCTATTCTTCCAATAGTTATAATTGGAGCCATCGAATAGGGGAGGTATGTGGATGTTTTGTCCCTCAGCAAATTGAGCCATAAATCTAGATGGTTAAATCTTATGAAGGATTAACCTTACTCTGATACCAATTGTTAGGATTGATAGGCTCACCAGAGGGGGGGTGAATGGTGAAAGTGTGTAGTTTTAAAATTCTTTTAATGTTGAATCGAATGATTCAACAAAAATGTAATGAGATGAAACTAATAATGCAAATCAACAGAGATAAGAAACACACAGCAAATTTTTAGGTAGTTCACCAATTTAGCTAGTCCACCCGCAAGATTCACTTGGGCTTCACTAAGTGTTTCAACACTTACACACTTGCTTTCAAGTCAAAGCAAGAACTAACTACACAGAAGTTTTCAAGTAAAAGCTTCAGTAAACCAACCTCTAGAGTTTTCAGGTCGAAACTCAAACTAACACTGTATGTAGCTTTCAGGTTGAAGCCACGAACCAACAACTTTAAACCTTCAATCAAAGTTTTGGTGCAAGAGCTTTTTCTACAGTAGATCTTCTAAATATTCTTCACTGTTTGCAGACTTGAGTGTAATTGGAATTTTTAGTGTAGCTCACTGTGTATCTCTGTATATCCGTTGTCTGTATTTTGAATATATAATTGATATGTACAATGATCACATTTTCCTCCAACGGGTGTATTCTACTATACTTGATTAGGATCAAGTCCCAATACTACAAGTGATCGTTTAGAAAAAATCGTTTCAAGATATCTTACCGATTTTCCTATTCTTTCAGATGGTTAGCTATGCAACTCTCCAAAGAATAACTGTAACTCACCGAAAGATCACTTAACCTTTACTACTAGGTAGGATTCCAGAATATTTAAATGTGAGCTGTCAACTAATCGGATACTTATAACTGTAACTCATCGAATAGTTATATACTTGTCGGATAGTTTGTCTGTGTTAACTTTCCGATTGCTTTAATTCAGCACGTGCATAAAGGCTGACTTAAGTTTTGGATGGTTATCCTTGTAACTCACTGAAACGCTTTAGGATTTCGAATAGTTATCTTTCTAACTCTCCGAAAACTTATTTGCACTTCTTTCTGGAATTCTGCACGTGGGAAATTCAGTGACTTAAGTTTCGGATGGCTAAACTGTAACTCACCGAAACTCTTTTGAAATTTCAGATAATTATCTTTCTAACTCTCTGAAAACCCATTTGAGCATCTGTTTGGAATTCTACACATGGGAAATTCAATGACATAAGTTTCGGATAGTTAAACTGTAACTCACCGAAACTCTCTTGAAATTTCGGATAGTTATCTTTCTAACTCTCCGATTTTCCCTTTTAAGCTTTCAACTACCGGCATCTCTATTTTGCACGTGCGTAATAAAATGACTTAAGTTCTGGAAAGTTATGCTTGTAACTTACCGAAAAACTCGAATAGTTATCTAACTCTCCAAAAAGAAAACTCGGATATTTATCTAACTCTCCGACAAGTCCTTTAAGCTTCTATTCTGTATTTCTGCATGTGGTTTGTTGAATGACTTAACTTTCAGATAGTTATACCTGTAACTCTCTAAAAAGTCCTTTAAGCTTCCGGATAGTTAACTCCTTAACTATACGATCATTCAATCCCCTTAACTATCTGATAAAATAACTCTCCGAAGGCTTTACAATTTCGGATAGTTATTATTCTAACTGTCCGATAGTATTGTTGCTGTTTTAAACTTACTCTTCGAACCTATAACTGTCTGATTTTCCTGTAAGTTTAAGACAGTATTATCTGGAAACTTCTCCATCTGTTCATCTGCATGGAATCTGTTCTATCTGCCTTCTGATCTAATGCTGCAATGACTTAACTGTGAAATACAATGTGTTTCCTCACATAGGTTTTGCATTATCAAAATACTAAGGTCCTAACAAACCACAACTCCATTAACTAAGTCCATTGAGTTAATTGTAAATCAATGATGTGAGCATATTGTGAACATACATTATACCTTAGCTATAAAAATTTATAAAGCAAAGTGATTTCAACAATTCTCTATGGGTTCAACCTTTACTTACACACTTATATAATATGTTGTGCACTTGCTGTAAATTTACTTAAATTTACACACTACAATTTTACTTACAACAATTTTATGTTGTGCACTTGCAGTAAATTTAATGAACTAAGTTATTGAAATGAGAAATAGTTTATGAAAATTACTTGTTACTTATCAAAAAAATATACTTAAGCAAACAAGACAAGTAACATACCTTAAGCTAAACTTTCTTACTCCTAGTCTTTGAGATCCTATGATTTTTTTTAAACCATTTTCTCCTTTAGTAAATTTATATATAGTATTCTTTAAATCATTAATTTCAGCATTTTTTTTTTCTTCTTTCAAATGAAAATTGCTACAACTATAGGTATCCAATTTAGTTTTGAAGTTTTTGTTATCAACTAAAGCCTTTTCTAACTCAGTACATGCATCTTCTAAGTAAGAATTTAAACTTTTAACTTCCTTCCTATAATTTCTACACAACATATAAACTATCTACTATGTAAAGAAGACTATCTAAATTTTCTTCTTCTAAATCAAAATAGTGAGGAGAAATAGAACAAACCTCTTGTGCTATGAAGCATATATTAATAGTCATATTTTCATCTAAATCTAATGAACTACTTAATGAGCTACTATCATCCTAAGGCCTTTAATGCCATTTTCTTTTTGTTCTTCCTCCTTTTCTTTTTGTCTAGTTGTTCCTCTTCAAATTATAATGGACAATAAGCTTGTATATGTCTTTTCTTTTTACACTTGAAACAAGTTGGGATCTTGTTTCTTGAGGTATTAGGCTTGTTGCTTTTCTTCATCATTTTTCTAAAGTTCCTTACCAACAACACTTCATCATCTTCTAAACTCTATGGCTCTTTAGTGGAAGGGAAGGTAATTTTTTTTCTTCTAAACTTTCTTTTCAGCAACTCCTTCCTCTTCCTTCCAATCCTTCATCTATACTTCATAGGCTAACATATTGCCTATTGGATCCTCCATTGTATATGTGTTGAGGTCCTTGAAATCTTGAATTGAGGTGGACTTTTATTTCCACCCCACAATTAAGCTTCTCAAAATCTTCTTATCTTGGTTGTAAAAGGTTAAATCAAAAACTTGCTTGATTTTTTTATGCCTATATTAATAAATTCTCTTAGAAGTAAACAAACAACTTTTCACACAAATTAGATATGAAGTCCAATTTATATTTTAAACTGCAAGTGCATAGTGTATATTGTATTTGTATGCAAGTACAGGTCGATCCTACAAAGATTGAGTAAGAATTGTGTACTGTTTCAATTTTTATATTGGAGTTTATATGTGTTCAGTAAAGCACTCCGTTGAGTTATAGTTAACCCAACAGACTTAGTCCGTGGAGTTATAGTTAACTCAACAGATTAACCTCATGGACTTAAGTTAACTCCATGAGCCTATTTTTCCAATTAAATATTGTTATTTACAGAGGAATTCGACGAACCATTGGGTAGTTCCACAGAATGTAAATAACATCAGTGAAGTTCTTTAATGTTAGTTAATATTAGATTTGTCATTAAACAACACTAACATTCAAATATTTCAAATAGTAACCATTAAAATCTTTAAGTATCTGGGACAATTCAATTTTAGTAAGTTGTAAAACTATTTTCTATTTTTTGAATGAAACAAACATAAAACATTCAAAATACTAACAACGATAATATTAATCATGATACAAAGTAAACAATACAACACTTTAATACTAAATGTAAACACATATAATTTGTTATTTTTGGTATTTTTGTTTTGATATGTTACTGAAGATGAGTGAAAGGTGAAATGTAAAAATCTCTATCGATAGTAAAAACTTCCGTCATTACATGCGACACGATTACACCACTGAAAACTTAATCATTTACAATCTTGTCTCATCTTCCTATAGAATTGCGAATCAAGAATTGTAAGATGATCTCCTCTTCAACATACTAGCATCAACCTGAAACCAAGGCTAGAAGCTTTACGATCTCTTGAGATATGAGTCGGTGCTTGGTGAAAATAGCTTCCATTCCTGTGATGCGATCACTCCTCATAATGGTTGTTAGTCATTATGTTTGGCTTGGAATCGACCCGACATCCGAAATGTATCCTCACAAACCTCCAATGGTTGGTTATATTGGTGGTTTTGGTAATGGTGTGGAGCTTCAGGGAACTACTGATGCTTCTTACAATTAGTGTAGTTCTCCTCCTACACACACCCCCTTTTCGTCTTTCTCCTCTTCTTTTATATTTCTTTCAGTAGTAACTGCTTCTACTTAAATGATCAGTTGGATTTCCTTCATTCATATCAATGATGGTGATTTCTTCTTCATTCTATGAGTGAATTCCTGCGTGATACGTGCAATCATGGTTTTCCTTTGAATTTCCTATTTCTACAACTACTATAGTGGCATATTAGAAAATAAATGGTCTGTGGAGTTAGTGTAACTCAACGGACTTACTTCGTTGATTTAACTATAAAACACATGCAATAAAGAAATAACTTATAAGATTATAACACTAATACAACGTGTTAGCTTAGTGTATATTCAAGTAACTAAACGCGCATGGTTATGATAACTTAACGAGTTATACATGTGCAACTCACGTGATATAATAAAGCATTTAAATTCAACACGTGCATAATTCTAACTTAATGAGTTCAGATATTTTGGATATTTACAAACTTAACTTTCTGATGCTCAGTTGCATTTCAGATAGTTAACAAATAACTTACCGAGCACTCACTTAAGTCATGCATTAAAGTTACAACATGTGTACTCTAAGAAATAATAAAATATTCTTTAAGCATTTAAAACATAATTGTCCGGTACATGCAATATAACTCTTCGAAATAACAGAAAATTTCGAGACATAAGAATTTCAAAGCCTGTAACTTACCGACAGTTCATAAATGTACTTAATTAACGTTAATTTCTTGAAATTATGCAGATTCTTTCATTAAAGCATATAACAATGTAATTATAACATAATGGCGTAATTCTCATATGATAAACTAAATATTATGCAATTAACCATGATTTAAATGTAAATATTATGCACTTTTTCATTCTAAACACTTCTACACTTATTCATGCATAGAAAACTCTTTTCCCAAGCCTCTCATTAACAATTTCAATGAATCTAAAAAACATATCAGTTATGGATTCATTTTCAATCATCTTAAATATTTCATATTTTCTCAATAAGATACTTATTTTAGTATCTCTCACTTGTTTTTTTTTTGTTTTTGATCCTCAAATAGCTTGGTGAATCTCTCACTTGGTTGGTACCTTCACAAGTAACTTGAAGGTTTTTCAAGCCTTATGAGTAGATTTGCATGTAGAGATTTTATTAAATTATTTTGCTAAAAGTGCATAGTATATAGCATTCAACCCTTGAGCATCTATCTAGATGAGTTTCACATCTTCCTTAGACTAGTCTTCTTCTTAACTAGTAGGAAGGGGTGTTCCATGAACTATCATTTTCTAGAGTTTTACATTAGAACTTGAAAACACTTCATTTTATTATTCCAATAACTATAATAAGATCTATTGATTAGAGGATGTCTATAGATATTTTGCCCCTCATGAAAATAAGTCATAAATCCTAGATAGTTAAATCTTTGCAAAGATTAACCTTACTTTGATACTAATTGTTAAAATTGTATGGGCTTACCAAAGGGGGGTGAATGGTGAGTGATGATTATTTTTAACAATTGTATATGACTTTTATCTTATATGTGCATAAACAATTTAATGAATGATGAATATGGCAAGAGATGCAAGAAAATAAAATAAACAATTGGAACACACAAGAAATTTTAGGTAGTTTAACTAAATGGTTAGTCTACCCCCAAGGCATAGCTTGAGCTTTGCTATCAATTTTACTTATAACCTTTGCTTTATGGTTGAAGTAAGAACTAACCATAACTGGAGCTTTCTAATCGCAACTCTAACCCACACCACTTGAAGTTTTCTAGTACAAACTTTAGAAACCAACTAGCTTGACTTTAATCAGAGTTTGTGCATAGAAAGCTTGCAACACTTGAAATTTGCTTGAGAATTCTTCACAATACTTGAGTTGATCGTGAATTACTATGATTCTGGATTTTCTCTTTTCACTTCTCAAATTACTCTATTTGTATGTATAGATATGTTTGTTGTATTCTATTACTATTCTTAGTCTCTTCTTATATCAAAGAATGTAATGATCAAATTTCCTTCAACGTTATACAATCTACTATACTATCGATCTACCAATCTCAAAAATGGAAAGTTATTGTTTGATTTATTGTTGAATATCTTCCGAATTAGATAGTTGTCAATCTTCTTCAAAGTCATTAAGTTATTATTAACTTAATGAGTTATTATACTCATATCTTTGTAAAGACACGTTGAGTTTTCTTAACTCAACGAATTGTTCCTTTCATCTATATTGATGTCTATCACATGATATCTTAAGTTAGCTACACATAATATCTATTAACTTAATGAGTTGTTTTGCTCATATGCTTATAAAGACACATTGAGTTATCCTAACTCAACAAGTTATTCCTTCTGTCTACACATGATGTCTATCACGTGATATCTTAAGTTAGTTGTACGTGATATCTACTAACTTAACGAGTTCTTCTATTCATATCCTTATAAAGACACATTGAGTTATCCTAACTCAATGAGTTGTTCCTTCCATTTGCAATAAAATGTGACTTCAATCTAACAACTTCTCTTATATCCAACTATTCATCTATACTTGTGAAATACATTATAATATCTCACATAGATTTTTCTATTATCAAAATACAGAGGTCATTTCTTCAAGCCTCTCTTAAAAAATCACACTTAAAATCAGTTCAATGGATTTTTAAGTATCTATAAGGCACCAAGGACTAGACTATTTTATTCAAATCAAAGTGATTTAATCTTAATAGGATATAGTGATGTAGATTATGTAGGTTGTAAATTAGATAGAAAGAGCACTAATGAAATTTGTTGTCTACTTGGTCACTTACTTTTTTCTTAGTTCAATAGAAAATATAACATTAACTACTACTAAGGCAAAATATATTACAATTGAACTGTGTTATGCTTAGATTCTATAGATGTAACAAACCTTAGCAAATTACAAGCTAAACTTTCATAATACTACAATTTATTATGATAATAGCAGTACTGTAAATTTGTTTAAGAACACTATATTACACTCCAGAGTCAAACATTTTGATATTAGACATTATTTTCTAAGAGATCATGTTGAAAAAGATCATATCTCACTAAAATATGTCCCTATAATAGTTCAACTTGCAGATATTTTCACAAAACCCTTAATTAAATCATCATTTAGTCATATTAGATGTAAATTAAGAATATGTTTCATGCATGACTTATAGATATATTATTTGGCATGACTTAAAATTTTGATTATATGCTTCCATAATACACAAGCTTACCACTTAGGAGCTTATTTTATGCTAGCTTTTTTTTCTACAGTAAATCAATAGGAGCTTTTGTTAAGGGGGAGCTTATTTTTTATCCATTGTTATAAATCAAAATTGTAGCAAATATCAAACATAAAGAAAATGCAGACTACAACAAATGTGTAAAAATCTAAGAGGAGCTTACAAATATGGAGAGTTTACAACAATATTTATTATCCTTAATAAGTGGTGTATTAACCTATTTTTTGCATAATGACAAAAAATAGGGAGAGTTTATTGATAGGGGAGAGGTCTACAACTATTATATGGTCATGAAATAAAGAGAGAATAATAAAGGGGGAGAGTTGATGATAAAGGGTGAATTCAAATTTAAGTTCAATTTGTCAAGTGTAGATTAAAGTAAATTATGAGCAATTCAAAATCAAAGAACCTCCAACATATAGATAGAGGGAGAATGATACAAATAGATTTAATTAGATTTATAGTACTTAAGAAACATTATTTGCATATTATTTTGTGTAATTACAATCATTTCTTACACTTTATTATTTAGTAAGCATTTCCATGTATAAAAATATTCTGAGTGAAATACATGTAATTTATTGTAAATATTTTTGTCATTATCAAAAAGGAAGAGATTGAAAGAACCTCTATATTTTAATAATGAAAAATTTTATATGAGAAAAATTATGTATTTTACAAGTGCAAATGAAGAGCCATTAAGATAGAACTTGAAGTAGAGTAGAAGGAATTTCAAACAATAGCAGTTTCAAAAACCTGTGTAAAAACACAATGGAGTAAGTTTGTGAAGTTTACTCAAACTAAATAAACTTAAGAGAATTAAGTATAAAAATACAACAGAGTAAGTTCGTAGAATTTACTCAAACTCAATGAACATAAGAGAATTAAGTATAGAAACATAACAAAGTAAATTTGTGGAGTTTACTCAAACTGAACAAACTTAATAGAATTAAGAGTAGAAACACAATAGAGTAAGTTCATAAAGTTTACTCAAACTCAACGAACTTAGAGTATATAGTGTATAAACACAATGAAATAAGTTCATAGGGTTTACCTAAACTCAATGAACTTGGATAAGTTAGTGTACAAACAGAATGAAATAAATTCATGGAGTTTATCTAAACTCAATGAACTCGAGAAAATTAGTACATGATGAAGTAAGTTCATGAAGTTTAACCAAACACAATGGACTGAGAATATATATAGAATTGAGAAGTGTAAACCCAACAAAATAAGTACATAAGGTTTTCACAAACACAACAAAAGACTCATAGTGTTCGCATAAACTCAATACAATAAGTTTGTTGTATTTACTCTAAGACATCACTAACTAAAAAGGATAAGTTTAAATGCAACGAAGTAAGTTCATTATGTTTGAACAAACTCTTCGGATATGCTATGTCTTAGTCAATCAAAGATTATTTCTACAAATTTAGTTGATCATTGAAGCAACAGATTCTTACTATTTTTGGGACTGTTAGTTTTAGGAAGGATTGCAAGATTGACATTTTTGAAAAAGAGAATATTGTTGAACTTACAAATATAAAAACAACAAGTTTTCTCATCAAGAAATCAAGAGAGTAAAAGGTAGAAAGCTAGACACATACAAACACAAATTCTCAACATGAAAATAGAGAAAATCGTTAAAGCTTCAACCCAAATTAATGAAGATCAAAAACTCAAAAATCAAGCATCAACAAAACTCTTGTTGCATGTAAACTCCAATTAAAAAGACTATTGGTTTATGGCTTCAACCTCAAAGCCTTAGTTGTAAATGATTGATTAGAACTTCAACCTAAAAGTTCAATGAATTTCATTAGTTCTTATTTCATCCTAAAAACAAGTATTGTAAGTTGGAAAGTTAGTGGAGCTCAAATTGAGCTTGAAGGTGGAATAGCCGTTAAATGTGAACCACCTAAAATTTCTCAACATGTTCTTGTCTGATTATTTACTTATTATTGTGTGTACTATAGTATGTTTTATTGTAATTAATTGAATAGAGTTATCCTACAAATAAATTTAAAAATTGATTAAAAAGAATTCACATTATCATTCACTTCTCCTTTAATGAGCCTTACGATCTCAACAATAACATAACATAATATAATATAATTGAATTACATTACTTTATTAGACTATGATATTTGAGTTTTATTGATCATAAGTTTTTAAATTAAATTATAAAAAAAATTGTTTTTTGTGACAACACTTAACTAATTAAATATAAAGTTCAAATGATAAAATTGATTTTTTATATTATTTTATAAATATTTTATATTTGATTACCAAATTCTTTAATTTGATTTTGTAATAGAACATAATTACATTATGTTAAAATTACAATTTATCAAATTGAGTCTTAAAAGTAAAGAGATTGTATATTTCAACAATAGTATTTCCCATGAGTGCCTCACATGCAAGCACCCAAACTAATCAATTTGCAAATGCTCTAGGAAATAGGTGCTTAAAAGGGGGTTTGTACCACCAAGAAATTTAGGAATTAGAATTTTTGAAAATTTTTCGTACCTTTTCTAGTATTTGTGTTGTTTAAAAAAATTAGGAATAAATTCTCAACTTTTCAAGATATAAAAGAAAAACTATTCCTTACTTTTAGATCATCAAACATATGAAAGTTGAGAAATACCAAAGATTTCTTCATATATGTTAATATAACATATATATTAATATATAATAAATATCATTATAGTATTTAACTATTATATGATATAAATATTTATAATTTGTATAAGGTAATATAAATAGTAATATAATATATATCAATAATTATAATTATAAAAGTAACATATTATAATTATATTTATAACATATATATAATATATAAATATAATATAATATAGTATAAATATAATTATAATTATAATATAATATATGTAATTATAATTATAGATATATATGCTATTATTTATTTTTTATTATAATTATAATTATTATATTTCAATTTATCATAATTATGTTGATATGTATATTATATTTATTATTTATTATATGTTAATAATTATATTATTATTTATATGATTATTATCATATTATAATCAAGTTAATTATTAATAGTTTATGATTTATTATAAGGTCAATAATATTAATATAAAATTTTAAACTACATAATTTTCTAACAATAGAATTAACAACTTCAAATTTCATTTTTCTAATTTTTTGTTTACTCTCTTTTCTAACATTTTAATTTTTATTTTTCTTAAATTTCTATATTTTCTAATGCAACATAAATAGACCTTTAATCAGGAAAGTAGGAAATTTTATTTTTTGATATCAAATGTTCCTCGTGAGATAGTGAAAATATGCAAGGTTGAGGCACTTGATATCCAACTTGTGATATGTGATGCTGCTTTATTTTTTCGTTGAGTTCTGATGGTCTTCCTCTGTTGTACCTCTAAACCAATCAACCCAGGAAACAAAACAGAAGCACGAGAAAAAGACCCAAACCTATAACAACCCCAAGTGCCACCAAAAATGCACATAGAGGAGAACATTAATCAAAATCCAACACAATAATATAACGGGAGAAAACCTCGACACATGAAGCCTCCTATGATGGATAACAGAAAAGAGAAGGATAAAAAAAATTGAAAAAAAAAAACAGAAAAAGGAGGATATTACAGCGCCATTTCCACTTCTACAATCTTGTACGTCTCTTCGACTTGCTTCAATGCTTGGGGATGACAACGGTTTTTTTTGAGTAATAGAAGCAGACTACGTGATAGGAAATAACAAAGAAGAAACACGATGAACCGAAAGGGAGATCCATAAAACAATAGAATGAGAAGTGAGGAGACGGTCTTGTCCTTCAATAAGGTAGGCAGATCTAAGGTGTTTGATCTAACTTTTTTTATATATCGGTAACACCACAAGCATCAGGAGTATAAAAAGACAACACAGACCACAGGTCTTACGATTACTCAAACTCAAAATTCTCAGGATTCAACCATTTCGTGCAACAGCCACGTTCAACTCAAACAAAAAAAAAACATAGATAAATGCCAAAACACTGAATGAAGCAGACACTTCACCAGACAATAGATAAAGGAAAACGTTCATCCTGCCAAGCTAGACCTCTACTTGATGTTTTAATACTGGCATGGGAAGAAGCAAGACAAGATCAATACTTGTAGTCCTTGACGTGAAGGCTCTCGGAAACACCCTCTCCCTTGGCAGCATCTCCCTTGTATTTTCCAAGAGTGGCTTCCGAATTTGCCTTGCACCTAGCAAGGAAAGCAGCCTGTGCCTTGGCTTTGTTCTCCTCCTTCCCAGACCATGTCTTCAGTGTGCTCTGCTGCAGTGCACGTCCGAAGGAGAAGGACAGAGACCATGGCTTCTTCCCCTCAAGCTGGTTCATTGCATTCAGGTTCAACGTGGCTTCCTCCTCACTCTGTCCTCCAGACAGGAACACAACGGCAGGAACCGCGGCTGGCACTGTCCTTTGTAGAGTTCTCACAGTATATTTAGCCACAACTTCAGGTGCAACCTTTGGAGACTCAGAACCAGGGGTGACCATATTTGGCTTCAACAAGGATCCTTCAAGAAGGACATGATGATCGTTAAGGGCCTTGTAGCAAGCTGCAAGAACTCGTTCAGTTACATCAGCACATTTATTGATATCATGGGATCCGTCAACAAGGATCTCAGGCTCCACGATAGGAACAAGGCCATTCTCTTGGCAGATAATAGCATAACGAGCCAAGCCGTTGGCATTTTCTTGGATAGATAGTTGGGATGGCTCATTCGAGCCAATCTTCAAAACAGCACGCCACTTGGCAAAGCGGGCACCAGCTTCATAATACTTGGCACAACGCTTGCCAAGATCATCAAGACCTTGGGTGGTGGTCTCGCCATTGGTTCCAGCTAGTTCAACAACACCTTTGTCCACCTTGATACCAGGGAGCACTCCACCTTCTTTGAGTACCTCAACAAAAGGTTTACCTGAAACAGTCTTCTGGTAAAGAGTTTCCTCAAAGAGGATCACACCACTGATGCATGAAAGAGCACCAGGAGTGGTGAAGAGGAGCTCACGGAGGGCTTGGCGGTTGGATTCAACATTCTCAACATTGATACTCGCTAACCGCTTACCAATTGTGCCAGTCGATTCATCAGCCGCAAGAATACCCTTACCAGGGGTACCAATGTAGGCAGCATTGGCAATCAGCTCATCTGCATCAGGCTACAGTTAGAGGGATCCAGCAATAGTAGAAGCGAAATAATGGACTATAAATTAACAGAAGATGTTTAGAATTGGAGAACCTAAAATATATCTGAATCAACAATATGAGGAATAAAAGCATTGGCTGCTAGAAACTTGACCAATGTTGCATAATCATGGTAACCTATAATTACGCAGGCAATGTAATTGAAAGTTGCAGATGGAGCAAGTTTACTAGCATACGTCCACATTATAAGTAAGCACGAAAAGTTTGCAGAAGGATCATACGTCCACATCATAAGCGGAAAAGAAGAGAATACAGTGGCTGACATAAAAAATATCAGACAAAAATACTGACAAGATCAAAAAGAATCTTGAGATACATATATTTCAATATTGATCTACCATTAGCTTCATAGGGAATGAGAATCCAATTAAAATACACTTGATCATGTTAGCTAACCACCAGCTGCTACGAAGATAACTATGAACTAGCAAATAATAAATATCAGAGGAGTATTCCATAATGATATATGCGGAACTGAAGCTGGAATATTACCAAACCATTCATCGTATTTAAAATAAGAATTCTAAACATCCACTTTCAATACAAGAGAAATCGATTTCCAAAATTTCCATTTATTTTAGTGAAAAGAGATCTGCAAGAATAGAACTGAAAATATACGAAAAAAAAGAAACACGTATTTATCATCCACCAATAGCACGCCCATGTTCCAAAAGGCTTGGATACGTTAAAAAACTCCATCTAACATGTGCAGACCAAGTCTTCAACTGGAAATCATGCAAAAAATATTATAAATATAAAATACCAAGCCTTGAAGAATTGAGATCTAATATTCAAAATCAAACAGAGCTCTCAGCAAGTGAAGAAGCACACTAGCAACAGATCGCAACATGAAAGCCCATCCACAGAACTACCAAAACTTTCTGTAGCATATTTAATGGCATGATCTAGATCGCGGTGCCGTAAAACGATTCTCAACGCTCAGATCTCAATCACTACAAGCTTGTGAGACGAAATCCTCCACCAAACTAAGAATTAATACCAAAGAGAAAACAGTGACAGCATAAGAAAAAATAAAAAACACGTATTTATCATCCACCAATCATGTTCAAAAGGGAATATACGAAAAAACTAAGAAACACTTATTTATCACCCACCAATAGTACTTCCATGTTCCAAAAGACTAGGACACATTAAAAAATCCAACTAACATGTACAGACCAAGTCTTAAACTGGAAATCATGCAAAATATATTATAAATATAAAATACCGGATCTTAAAGGATTAAGATCTAATATTCAAAATCAAACAGAGCTCTCAGCAAGTGAAGAAACACTCTGGCAACAGATCGCAGCATATTTAATGGGATGATCTAGATCGCGGTGCTGTAAAACGATTCTCAGCACTCAGATCTCAATCACTACAAGCTTATGAGACGAAATCCTCCAGCGAAGTAAGAGAAATAATACCAAAGACAAAACAGCAACAGAAAAAGCAAAAATTAGGTTAGGCGTAGCATACAGATCTAAAGGTGCAAATCAAAAGATAAATCTCCTGAAAATAAAGAAAAGAATCAACGCGATCCAGAGAGAAGAAGAAGGAAAACAAGAAATTCGGCAACAGAGAAGAGATCCGAAGGGATCACTACCAGAATACTTCCCGCAGAAGGCAGACATCTTGAAAGGAAGAGCGGACGACGAAGGGTAGGCGCGACTTAGGTAGGTGAGAGCAAGAGCAGATGAAATTGGGAGGGTGGGGCGGGTTGGGAACGTTGCGGTTGCCTACTATTTATATTTGGATCTCACTCAGGGCGCCGGCCCTCTGATTTCTTGGTCAACACATCGATAAGAACGAGCATGAGATTGGATGCATTCGTAATTTTTGCAAGGTAATGTTTCTTTGCCGTAATATGTAAACTTTGCTATTTAATAATTTTTGTTTGGATTTTATCTAACCCATCAATCCATCGTAGGAAATTAGAAAATGTGAAATTAGAAGAGTGTATTCATGCAAAGTACGTAACCAAATAAGTGTTTGTATTTAAAAATATCGTAGATATTTATTTTATAATTTAGGTATATTGATTTAAAATGTATTAATGATAAAGATTATATTTGAAATAAATTGACTTCTCTCCTTTATAAATATTTATTTTATATCACTTTTGATAATTTTCATATTGATATATTTAAATGTAAAATTAAAAGTATCAGTTAGATTATGTCCAATCATATCAGTACAACCTACCTTAATTAAATTGTATTGTTAGCCAATATAACTGAATCATATAAGTACGTAGCCTGTGAAGAGGTCATGTAGTCCGTGAGTTGAGTGCAATGATTTATGATTTTTTTTCTAACCATAAAAGAAGTTACTGGTATCGTTATATTTAATAAATTATATTTTGGAATCAGCTAAGAATTTGTGCACGTAGAATTAAATGAAAAGAAAAAAAATTTCTGTAAGAAAACTGTTTGTGTATTTTCCATGAAAAGTGAATTTTATCCTTTAAGTAAATCTTAGAAATTATTTTCTGAATCTAAAAAGTTAAAAATTAAATTCTATCTTATACGTCGTCTCTTTTTTCTTTTTTCTTTTTGTCTTTCGTTCGTATACTTAACTTTCATAAAAGACTATGATAAGATTTTTAGAAAGAGTGAGAGAGAGGAGGAGAGAGAGAGAGAGAGAGATCTTATCTGAGTGTATAAAGTCTTTTTAGGTGATTGCAGTTCACCTGAGTTATTAAATTTTGAAATTAAATCTTTTCATCTAATTAAGTATTTAAGAAAAATTCTTATATCGAAAGTGACGTAGTTATACCTGAATTTAGTAACATCATGCACTCGTTTCGTTACCATCAATTTATCTTGACATTGACTGCAACACCTCTCGCTAAAGAAATTTTGAAGACAAAACATCATCAAAGGTGCCTGCGCTGTATTGGGGTCGCCCACGTTTTTTGTTGACCAACTGCAACAGTCGCCGTTTCAAAAATATCGGTCCGAAACAATCAATGGATGGACGGCCGTAGAATACGACTCGATCGGCTAGAATTGAAGAGAAACTGTGAATACGATTATTAACTCCAAATTGAAGACGATGACACTTGCGTTTTTGACTCGTTTTTGACTGCCAGCGAAATCGAACGGTAACGCATTTGCCCTTAAATCATAAGTGGACGGCAGGCATCCATGCAAATTAAGGATGGATGGAGAAGAGACAGAACGCGAGGTGGCGGGCGACGCAAGCAGACGATCTCCCTCCTTCCTTCCTTGCATGTGCCCAAACACCACTCTCGTTTTTCAACTTCTTTCAGAAGAAGCTGTTCTTTTAAATTCACAACTACAGTTCCACTCTTATGTTTGATCTACTCTTCAAGAGAGTCCTATCAAAACATACCTTAAAAACATATTTACCGTAATGAATTGTTATGCTTTATTTGTGTTTGGTGTACGGGGTGACCACGTGTGAGCTACTTTTCTTCTCGAATCTTAAAAAGGTGCATTTGATTTATACTCCAACCATGACATTCATTGTATGTCACGATATTACCATAGCACGATGAAAAGAAGAATGTGCAGGTTTGAGATTGTGATTGAAAAGATTAGTCGATTTTTTGTGTCAAACGCCAATCATGCCCTTGGGAATAGAATAATCTGCAACATCCTTGATCTCGTCCATCACCACCCATCGTAAAAAACCCAATGAAATCTATTTTGTGCCCTCGTAATAGTTCACAATCTTCTACAGTAGTATATGTTCTTCTGTAGCAATCCTCTTATTCATCATCGTGATCTGTCAAGTTCTCCTTCCTATCATGATTTGTCGAGTTCTCTTGCCCATTGCAATCTGCTGAGTGATAGACTTTGGTGGATTTGATAATTACGTAGTTCTATCATTGATGAAGATGAGTTACATATATATATATATATATATATATATATATATATATATATATATATATATATATAGGTGACGATAGAATATTCTAGAAGGCATTTGTACAAACAATTATAATTAACTATTCACATGCCCCTCCAAGCGAGCACTAGTAGATCTAAGGGAAATCTTGACACATAGCTGTTGGAAGGAATCTCTTGAGAGTGGCTTTGTGAAGAACAAAAGTAATTTAGTACTTACCTTATCTGTGGTTTATTAATGTCATTCATTGGTTGTCACAAGTTATTATGGTCATGTAAACGATCTTCCTTATTTAGGATACTTTCCTTTTTTGTAAATTACCTCAATATAATCAATTAAGGCCTATTTGTGTTCGTTTTCTATTAGAAAAGGAAACAATAAGAGATACAGGAAATTATAGGCAATAGAAATAACAGGACATGATAGGATATGATAGGAAATGAAATATTATTTGTGTACCTTAGAAAATGATAGGAAATGAAATGTTGTTTGTGCACGTCGAGAAATAACAAGAATTCTATTATATTTGTATACTTATAAGAAATAATTAGATGTTTCTTCTTGTAGATTATCAGTATTTTCTCCAAGTAATTCATCTTCAAGATCTTCAAGTAAATCTTCACGATTTACTCTTCTAATAAAATTGTGCTAAGAGAAAACATGTTATTATTAACTTCACTTGTGTTTGAAATGGATATGGCATGTATCCTCGTAAAATGGCAAAACGATGCTTAATTACTCCAAATGTACGTTCAATTACATTCCTCAGTTGTGAATGTCTGTAATTGAAGTTTTCAATTGCATTATTTGGAAGTCGATTTTGATCATATTCTGATAAATGATATCGTATGCCTCAATATGGAGAAATAAATTCAAAGTGATTTGGAAATCCTACATCGACCAAATAATATTTACCTACAAAAAAATAATACAATTATCAACTTATTTATGCACCTTAGGAAATGATAGGAAATGAAACGTTGTTTGTGCACGTCGAGAAATAACAAGAATTCTATTATATTTGTATACTTATAAGAAATAATTAGAAATACATTAACTAAGAATTTTTAAATTATTAAATATTACATTTTAAATATAAAATATTTAAATTTGAAAAGAAAAATTATAAATAATGTATTATATAGAAGATGCAAGTTATGAATTATCTTCTTCATCAAAAATTATAATTCATTATAAGTAATTTTTAAATAAAAAAATCACATATTATTTCTTTCCCACGTAGAGTACATAATTTGTTCACACAATACATTAACTATTCTTTTTCGTTGATTTACACTCAAATTAGTACTACAAGATATACTTTCTTCTTCAACATGAATAGATGTTTCTTCTTGTAGATCATCAGTATTTTCTCCAAGTAATTCATCTTCAAGATCTTCAAGTAAATCTTCACGATTTACTCTTCTAATAAAATTGTGCAAGAGAAAACATGCTATTACTATCTTCACTTGTGTTTGAAATAGATATGGCATGTATCCTCGTAAAATGGCAAAACGATGCTTAATTACTTCAAATGTACGTTCAATTACATTCCTCAGTTGTGAATGTCTGTAATTGAAGTTTTCAATTGCATTATTTAGAAGTCGATTTTAATCATATTCTAATAAATGATATCGTATGCCTCAATATGGAGAAATAAATTCAGAGTGATTTGGAAATCCTACATCGACCAAATAATATTTACCTACAAAAAAATAATACAATTATCAACTTATACAATTCAATATTATAAATTAAAAATAATACAAACATAATAATAACATACTGTTTAGAATGAAAAAGTACATCTTATTAATGGTTAAAAGATGGTTAATTGCATAATATTTAGCTTATCATATGAGAATTAAGCCATTATGTTATAATTGCACTGTTATATGCTTTAATTAAAGAATCTGCTTAATTTTGGGGAATTAATGTCAATTTAGTACATTTCTGAACTGTCGGTAAGTTGCAGGCTGTGAAATTCTTAAGTATCCGAATTTTCTAATATTTCGGACAGTTATGTTTAACAGACCGAACATGTCAAATAGTTATGTTTATATTGCTAAACAATTATGCTTTAAAAGAATATTTTATTATTTCCAAAAGTACACGTGTCGAAACCATAATGCATGTCTTAAGTGAACTTTCGGTGAGTTATCTATAACTATCCGAAATTGTAGTTGGGCATCGTACAGTTATATGTGTAACCCTCTGAAATCTTTTTTTATTTATAAAATAGCTGAGGACACGTGTCATGTTCTGGTAAAGTGACTTAAGTGGACTTTCGGTGAGTTAGCTGTAACTATCCAAAATGCATCTAAGTATCGGATAGTTAAACCTGTAACTCTCCGAAATGTGTATTTTATTATTAAATTGCTGTTGACACGTGTCGAGATTTGGTAGATTTACTTAAGTTATATATCGGTGAGTTATCTATAACTATCCGAAATGCATTTGAGCATCAGATAGTTAAGTTTATAAGTATCTGAAATGCATTTGAGCATCAGATAGTTAAATGTATGTACATGTTTTATAGTTAAATCAACGAAGAAAGTCTGTTGAGTTATCTGTAACTCCACAGACTATTTATTTTCTAATATGCTACTGTAGTAGTTGCAGAAACAGGACAGTTGGAAGAAAAATCACGATTGCATGTAATGCGTAGGGAGAAGAAATCATCGTCGTTGATATAAATGAAGGAAATCCAACCGACCATTCAAGCAGAAGTAGTTACTACTAAAGAAATATAAAAGAAAAGAAGAAAAAGAAGTAAAGTGTGCATGGGTGATTGATGGACGGCCAGTGTGGACAGAGGAGGAACACCGAGCTTTCTGTAGGCAGTATCGGCAATTCTCCAAAGTACCACACTAACCATCATTACCACCACTATATCCACCTTAATCGCCAACCATCGGAGGTCTGTGAGAATACTTTCTTGATGTCAGGTCGATTTCGAGCCAAACATAGTGCCTGACAACCACTGTGAGGAGTGATCGTGTCGCGGGAAGGGAAGCCATTTTCACCAAGCACCGACTCATATTTTAGGAGATCGTAAAGCTTCTAGCCTTGACTTCGGGTTGATGTCTGTATGTTGAAGAGGAGATTATCTTGCAATTCTGGACTCGCAATTCTATTGGGAGAGGAGACAAGATTGTAAGTGGTTTAATTTTTAGTGGTGTAATCACGTCGTATGTAGTGACGGAAGTATTTGCTGTTGATTGAGATTACTTTACATTTCACCTTTTGCCCATTTCCATGTTCATATTAAACCAAAAATACCAAAAACAACTTATCTGCTATTGTATGTTGTATTTGAGTGTTGTATTGTTTGTGTTGTATTGTGATTAATGTTATCTTTGTTAGTGTTGTGATTGTTTTATGTTTGTTTTAGTTTTACAGTTTACTGAAATTGGTTCGTTCAAAAGACTTAAAGATTTTAATGGTTACTGTTTGAATTATCTAAATGTTAGTATTGCTTAATGATAAATCTAGTGTTTACTAACATTAAAGAGCTTAATTGATGTTATTTTCAATCTATGGAGTTGCCCAATGGTTGGCCGAATTCCTCTATAAATAGCAATATTAAAAAGAAAAGATAGGCTCGTGTAGTTAACTTAAGTCCACGAGGTTAGTCCGTTGAATTAGCTATAACTCAACGAACTTTATCCATTGAGTTAATTGTAATTCAACGGAGAGCTTATTGAATATATAAATTTGATTGTTAACAAACGGACAGTTCTAAACTTTTAAGCAATTCCCTGTGGGATCGACCTGTAGTTGCACATGATACAATAGACACTGTCCACTTGCAGTTAAAGTACAAATTGGAATTAATATCTAAATTGTATTAAAGGTTGTTTGTTTACTTCTTAAAGAAAAAGAATAGGCATAAAGATAAATTAACTAAGTAAAAACAGAAGTAACAAATCCAAGTTTTTCTAGTACATTATTGGAGATCTAATCAGATATTCTAGTGTCGTGCTAGGAAAAAGTAAACAAGTTTTATGGCATCGTTGCCGGGGGAATTGAATTGAATTGAATTGAATTAATATAAGCAACTGTTAGAGCTGTTTTGTTTTAATAGCCAAAGTGTTGGGTGTTTTCTTTGGTAATTAAGAATATGGCATATGCTTATGCTTAAAGATTTCTGAAACCTGTAATTAGCATATGTGAATTCTACAATTCTAAAGGACATGACATTTCTGAATGTTTGAAACTAAAACGTTTACAGATGGTTAGATCCCATGAACAATAAATGAATTATCCTCAATATAATAGAGCTGAGTATGAGAATCCTATAGTTTACCCAACTGATGGTCAGTATAGAATGTGTAATATGTTGAGAGACACGGAAGTTTGGAATAGGTATGATAGACTGGAGTGTAGTATAGAGCAAAACCTGGACAAACTAGAATACTTTATGTGTCAGCAACAAAAAGTCAACCAATTAAACTATAAGGAAGCATATTCAGAACCTAAAATGGATATAATTTACGAAACTGAAAAAACCATAATGAAAATTGATCAAAAATTGAATGCAATGAAATTAGATGATTTGGAAAGAAAACTAAAAGCATTAGACGAATATACAATGAAAATAGAAGTTATACAACAAGACAATGAAAATTATAATGTTATAAACCTACATAATTTACAAAATATACAGCAAACAGAAAATATTAATGCAAGAGAATTTAAAGAATGCACTTTAAAACTAAAAACAATTGAAGATCATAATTACGAAAATGATATAAAAAAACATCATAAGAGTAATGAAAATATGGAAGATGTATGTGTAAACATTAAGATCTGGAACTGATATACCACCAAGAACTCAAAATGAAAATGATATGAATGTGGATAAGAGTAAAAATCAAAATGATAATGAAAATATAATAGCTGAAAATCTAGAAATCACTGAAGAACAATCTGAATTTGCTAATGAAGCTAAAAAGGATCAAACAAATCAACTAAAAGAAAAAGAATCTTTGAAATCAAAATCTTTAGCATCCTATCCTGAAAGATTACAACAAACAATACCTGAAAAACAAGAAAAAATCAGAGAAATTTTTGAAAAAGTACAAGTTAACATTCCCTTGTTAGATCTATTGCAGAAAATGTCACCTTGTGCTAAATTTCTTAAGGATTGGTGTACTAAGAAAAGAGAGCGAAAAGTTCTTAGAAATGTCTTTTTAGCTGAGTAAAGTAGTTCCCTATTTCTGCCACAAATTCCTAAAAAGTTATCTGATCCTGGAATCCCTGTTATATCATGCACCATAGGAAACACCATTTTAGAAAGAACCTTAATAGACTTAGGTGTAGGTATAAATGTTATGCCAAGTGATATATTTGCATCCTTAGGATTAGAAGGCTTAACTCCTACTAGTACGGTTATTCAATTAGCTGATAGAAGTATAAGATACCCTAGAGGAAAAATAGAGGATGTCTTAATTAAAATCAAAAATTTTATATATCCTATTGATATTGTAATTTTGGATTCCCAACAAATTAAGCATAAAAATAGTAATACATCTTTAATTTTAGGAAGGCCATTTTTAGCAACATCAGAGGCTGTTATAAATTGTAAAACTAGAGTAATGAAGTTAGCATATGGTAATGAGGATACTCAATTAAATATTTTCAAACCAGAAAGGTTTGAGGAATTAGAAATGTCCTTACATACCATAGACTTTTTAGAGGATGAAGGAGATATGTTAGATGATGTGATTCAAGAAGAATTAAATAGGCAAATCAATTCTGAAATTTTAGAAGAAAGTGAAAGCATAAATATAGAAGGAGATCTGGAAGAAATTAATTTAGAAAATGATGATGTTCAATTAAGAGCTCTAGCTTCTGATGGGCAACATTTAGAATTAAAACCTTTACCTCCTGAATTAACTTATATATTTCTAGAAGATAAACGAACCTGTCCAATCATTATTGCTTCAAATTTAAAAGAGGATCAAATAGCTAAATTAAAAGATGTAGTAAAGAGTTATAAAGAAGCAATAGGATGGACTATGACTGATATAAAAGGGTTATGTTCAACTTTATGCTGTCACCACATATATTTAGAAGAGAATGCTAAACCTGTTAGAATTCCTGAGAGGAGATTAAATCCAAACCTTAAAGAAGTAGTCAAGAAGGAAATAGTGAAATGGTTAGATAATGACATAATTTATCCGATTTATGATGGCTCGTAGGTTAGCCCAATCCATGTAGTTCCCAAGAAATTAGGATTAACAGTTATTAAGAATGAAAGTCAAGACTTGATACCTACTAGAATTCAATCAAGCTGGAGAATATGTATAGACTATAGAAAGTTGAATGTTGTGACTAGGAAAGATCATTTTCCCTTACCTTTTATAGACCAAATGTTGGAAAGATTAGCAGGGCAAGAATATTTTTGTTTCCTAAACGGGTATTCAGGTTATAATCAAATTCTAGTAGCATTAGAGGATCAAGAGAAAGTAACGTTCACATGTTCTAATGGAACTTATGCTTTTAAGAGAATGTCATTCGGATTATACAATGCACCAGCTACCTTTCAAAGGTGTATGTAAGGCATATTTACTGGAATGATTGAAGATTTCTTAGAAATATTTATGGATGATTTTACTGTATATGGCAACTCATATGAAGTTTGTTTATGCAATTTAGACCAAATATTAAAACGCTATGTGAAAAAAAATTTGGTTTTAAATTAGGAAAAATGTCACTTCATGGTTAAACAAGGAATAGTCTTAGGGTATGTTGTTTCTAAGAAAGGGTTGGAAGTAGATAAAGCTAAAATAGAAGTAATTTCTAATCTACCAGAACCTAAATCAGTAAAAGATATGAGATCATTTCTAGGACATGCTGGTTTTTATAGAAGATTTATTAAAGACTTTAGCAAAATAGCTAAACCTTTAACTAATCTATTAAAAGATGTCCCATTTAATTTTGATAAAAATTGCAAGGAAGCATTTTTCAGACTTAAGACTAGCTTAATTTCAACTCCTATAATTCAAGCACCTGATTGGAACCATCCATTTGAATTAATGTGCGACATTTCGGATTTTGCTGTAGGAGCAGTGTTAGGACAGAAAATAGAAAAATCTCTTAGAGTGATTCATTATGCAAGCAAAACCTTAAATGATGCTCAAGTTAATTACACAACTACTGAAAAAGAACTATTAGCTGTTGTGCTTTCCTTAGAAAAGTTTAGATCATATTTGATTGGAGCTAAAGTGATAGTATACACGGATCATTCAGCTTTAAAACATCTAATAAAGAAAAAGAGATTAAACCTAGATTGATCTGATGGATATTATTATTACAAGAATTTGATCTAGAAATTAAAAAGGTTGTGAGAATGTAGTAGCAGATCATTTATCAAGATTACAAATAAAAAAATCAAATATTGAAATTAAGGATAATTTTCCTAATGAACAATTAATGACCATCAACACAATGCCTTGGTATGTAGACATAGTTAATTACTTAGTAACTGGTTTAACACTTAAGGATTGGAATAGACAGGATAAGAAATTATTTTTCACGAGAGTAAAATATTACTATTGGGAAGACTCATACTTATTTAAGAAATGTTCTGATCTGGTTTTAAGGAGATGTGTTCCAAAAACTGAATATCCGAGCATATTAACTTTCTGTCATGACCAAGCTTGTGGAGGGCATTTTGGTTCAAGGAAAATTGCTGCAAAAATTCTGCAATGTGGGTTTTATTGGTCAACACTATTCAAAGATGCTCATAAATATTGCTTAAGTTGTTTAAGATGTCAACAAATAGGAAAAATATCAAAGAGGAATATGATGCCTCTTAATTCTATTGTTGAGGTTGAAATCTTTGATATATGGGGAATAGATTTTATGGGTCCATTTCCTATGTCTAATCAATTTAATTACATATTGTTGAGGGTGGATTATGTATCTAAATGAATAGAAGTTATTCCTACAAAAACTAATGATAACAAAGTGGTAATACAATTTATAAGAACAAATATATTTGCCAGATTTGGAATACCTAAAGCTATTATCAGTGATAGAGGAACTCATTTTTGTAATAGAAGTTTTGAAGCCTTAATGAAGAAATATAGAGTAAACCATAAAATTGCCATATCATATCATCTGCAAACAAGTGGACAAGTAGAAAGTGCAAACAAACAGATTAAGTTAATCTTAGAAAAAGTAGTAAATCCTATTAGAACAGATTAGGCTAATAGATTGATAGATGTACTTTGGGCTTATAGAACTGCTTATAAAACAAGCTTAAGTATGTCACCTTTTAGGCTAGTATATGGGAAAAGTTGTCATTTACCTGCTAAAATAGAACATAAAGCTTATTGGGCATTAAAAACTCTAAATACTAATTTAAATCAAGCTGCTGAAAATAGAAAAATGCAACTAATTGATTTAGAAGAATTTAGAAATGAAGCTTATTCGAAGACTGTAAAAGAAAAAGAGAAAATAAAATACTAGCATAATAGGAAAATTATTCCAAAAAGCTTTGAAATAGGACAAGAAGTATATCTTTATATGGCTAGGCTCCATAACCATCCAAGAAAATTAAGATCTAGATGGGTAGGACCTTACATAGTTTGAAATATTTATCCTTATGGAACTATTGAAATTGAAAATCCTAAAAATCAGAATATATTTAAAGTAAATGGACAAAGACTTAGACCTATTCTGAAAACACCAAAAAACTCCTTTAGAATTATAGAAGAAGTCAGAGTAGAGGATTACTCGAGCTTTACTTAGTAAGAAATTAGTTTTTATGTTTATATATAAAAAAAAAATTTTATAAAATCAAGAAAAAAAGAAAACACATTAATATATATATATATATATAATATAAAAATCGTTACGGTTCAACCGACTAGATCCATCGGTATGACTGGAACATAAAAAAATATGTATATTAATTTTTTTTTTTAAAAAAAATGTGTTGGTTTTACCAAAACATAGTATCGGTTCAACCGAAAAAATTATTTAGGTCTGACTAAAACATAGTATCAGTTAAATCGAGAAATTTAAAAAAAAAAATAGAAAAACTATTATCTGTAGTATTTTTATTAATATATATGTTTGTACGAGGAGTCCGTTGAGTACGCTTAACTCAACGAGCTTACTCCATTGAGTCTTGAGTTAGTCAACAAGCTTATTCCATTGAGTTAACTATAACTCAATAGAGTATTGTAGCTAAGACCGTAGATAAAATAGTAATAGTTGGTTCTAGAAATGACCTGATTACCTGCCTAAACTTAGAGCTTATTTAAACTAAAACCTAGGGTTTTGGGGGCATTATCTAGCAAATCATTTAGAATCTAGAACAATAGAAATCAGAGCGATTCTGTGATGTTAGGTAATGTTTAGAATGAAAAAGTGCATATTATTAACGGTTAAATGATGGTTAATTGCATAATATTTAGTTTATCATATGAGAATTAAGCCATTATGTTATAATTGCACTGTTATATGCTTTAATTGAAGAATCTGCTTAATTTTGGGGAATTAATGTCAATTCAGTACATTTCTGAATTGTCGGTAAGTTGCAAGCTGTGAAATTCTTAAGTACTCGAATTTTCTGATATTTCAGACAGTTATATTTAACATACCCAACATATATCGGACAGTTATGTTTAACAGACCGAACATGTCAGATAGTTATGCTTATATTGCCGAACAGTTATGTTTTGAAAGAATATTTTATTATTTCCAGAAGTACACGTGTCGAAACCATAATGCATAACTTAAGTGAACTTTCGGTGAATTATCTATAACCATCCGAAATTGTAGTTGGGCATCGGACAGTTATAGGTGTAACTCTTCGAAATCTCTTTTTATTTATAAAATAGTTGTGGACACGTGTCATGTTCTAGTAAAGTGACTTAAGTGGATTTTCGGTGAATTAGCTGTAACTATCCGAAATGCATCTAAGCATCGGATAGTTAGACCTGTAACTCTCCGAAATGTGTATGTTATTATTAAACTGTTGCTGACACGTGTCGAGATCTGGTAGATTTACTTAAGTTATATATTGGTGAGTTAGTTGTAACTATCCGAAATGCATCTAAGCATCGGATAGTTAAGTTTATAAGTATCCGAAATGCACTTGAGCATCGGATAGTTAAATTTATGCACATGTTTTATAGTTAAATCAACGAAGAAAGTCCGTTAAGTTATCTGTAACTCCACGGACTATTTATTTTCTAATTTGCCATTGTAGTGGTAGCAAAAACAGGATAGTTGGAAGAAAAACCACGATTGCATGTATTGCGTAGGGAGAAGAAATCATCGCCGTTGATATGAATGAAGGAAATCCAACCGATCATTCAAGCAGAAGCAGTTACTACTGAAGAAATATAAAAGAAAAGAAGAAAAAGAAGTGGGTGTGATTGATGGACGGCTAGTGTATACAGAGGAGGAGCATCGAGCTTTCTACAGACAATATCGACGATTCTCCGAAGTATCACACCAACCATCGTTACCACCACTATAACCACCACAATCACCAACCACCGGAGGTCTGTGACAATACTTTCTTGATGTCGGGTCGATTCCAAGCAAAACACAGTGCCTGACAACCACTGTGAGGAGTGATCGCGTCGCGGGAAGGGAAGCCATTTTCACCAAGTGCCAACTCATATTTCAGGAGATCGTAAAGCTTTTAGCCTTGGCTTCGGATTGATGCTTGTATGCTGAAGAGAAGATTATCTTGCAATTCTGGACTTGCAATTCTATAGGGAGAGGAGACAGAATTGTAAGTGGTTTAATTTTCAATGGTGTAATCTCATTGCAAGTAGTGTCGGAAGTATTTACTGTCAAGTGATATTACTTTACATTTCACCTTTCGCCCATTTCCATGTTCATATTAAAACAAAAATACCAAAAACAATTTATCTATGTTGGTATGTTGTATTTGAGTGTTGTATGTTTGTGTTGTATCGTGATTAATGTTATCTTTGCTAGTGTTGTGATTGTTTTATGTTTGTTTTAGTTTTACAGTTTACTGAAATTGGTTCGTTCAAAAGACTTAAAGATTTTAATGGTTACTGTTTGAATTATCTGAATGTTAGTATTGCTTAATGATAAATCCAGTGTTTACTAACATTAAAGAGCTTAATTGATGTTATTTACAATTTGTGGAATTGCCTAATGGTTGGTCAAATTCCTCTGTAAATAGCAGTATTAAAAAGAAAAGATAGGCTCGTGGAGTTAACTTAAGTCTACGAGGTTAGTCCATTGAGTTAGCCATAACTCAACGAACTTTGTTCGTTGAGTTAACTATAATTCAACGGAGAGCTTATTGAATATATAAATTTGATTATTAACAAACGAACAGTTCTCAAATTTTACAAAGTTTATATGCCGACACTTTACCGAACTGTTCATAACTCAATGCACAAAATAAAATATTTAAACCCTTAGCATTCAAAGTTTCATTTTCTTTTTTAGTAATTGTCCAAGTATTATAAGGAATAGTTAACGGAGTATATGGTTTAGAAATCATGAACCTCAACATATGATCTATACTTTGAAGAAAAACAGTCATCCTATATTTCCAATATTCAAAATGTATTCCATCAAATAAAGGAGGACGATTAAGATTTTGGCCTTCATATAAAGAAAAATTACCATTTCTAGTAGCCATTTTACCTTAGATTTTTTCAACCTATTTGATTTTAAACAGTCTAAAAACTTTAAAACAACTTGAGCCTTAAATCAATAAAGTTAAACGTATGCTCAGATATTAATTTCTGTTTAAAAACAAGGAAGGTAGAATAAGCAATGATATTAAATAATTTGGTATCGATTTTATATCAAAGATTATTAACAAAGCTCTGATACCACTTGTAGGATCGTATGGCTACACAAGAGGGGGGTGAATTGTGTATTTTTAATATTTTCTAAAATATAATTGAAACTTTAAAACTCAAAAACAAGTCGAGACATTGTTTTCATAAAATCATTTTTATTCAAGGTTTCAATTACAATATACAATTCAATTCTCCTCAGAAATTGTAGATGCAATTATATTTCGATACCATGTATCATCTAAACAATTTCATAACTACAAACAGAGAAAACTAATTTACGGAATTTAAAACTTTTCTTCCTGTTTGAGATCTTTCTTCTTCTTCTTTTCCTTCTTCAGCAATTCTTCAATGACGAATATCTTGTCTTTTCATGCTTCACCGAATTTACTTTCTTCTAATACTTCAAATCTTCAGTGACAAAAATCTTACCTTTTTATGCTTCACTGAACTTTCTTCCACTTGAGAGATTTTCCCCGAGAAGGTGTTTTTGATCCCTGAAAAAGATTTTTCTTTTAGTGTGCAAGGATGGTTTGATCATTGAAAAGATTTTTCGTTTTGTGTGCAAGAATAAATTGATCAACGAGAATTCTATGCCTTTTATACTGTATCTTCATTTCATGCATATCCTTCATGTTTAACCACCACTAGTTTTCCACTTCTCCACGTTTTTTCTTTTTCCTTCATCGAAACACACACGTTCTAACCCACGTTTATATTTCGAATTTTCTTTAATCATCAGTCCTAGATCCCTGAAAAAATTTCCTGCAAAATAAACTTTCTCGTCCAAAAGATTTTCATCAGTGTAATAAGAAGTCATTACTTTAATGTTAACTAAACGAGTAACACAAGTATTTATATAACTTAACATTTCTAACTTAACGAGTTCCTCATGTGCCGTTTCATGTGACAAGTACTATAGCTAACTCAACAAACTATGTCTGTGGTGTTATGATAACTCAACGAACCATCTCCGTTGTGTTATGATAACTCAACGAACCAGTAATAAACAAATGTTTTTATAATAAGAATTTTACCACGTGCAAAAATAACAACTTAAGTTTATAACGCTAACCTAACGCGTTGCCTTAGTGTTCAATATAGCAACTCAACACGTTTAGTTATGTTAACTTAACGAGTTAAACATGTGCACCTCACATGATACAATACAACATTCGTAACTTATAATTTCACCACGTGTATAACACTAACTTAACAAGTTCGTCTCTTCTTTTACTCACTAACTTAACGAGTTATCACGTGACCTATTTTAACCTTTAAGCCTCTAACTTAACGAGTTCTCACATGACCTCTATACAAACAAAACTCTAACTTAACGAGTTGTCTAAACGTGCACTGTTCATGATACAGAAGATATAACATTAAAACATATCATGCTTTTCAATAAAAACACACGTTAACTTAACGTTTAGCTAAATGAGAAATTAATGCACCGAAACGACTAGTTATTAACTTCAGATCCAATACAGACAAGTATTTATATCAGTAAGCTTTTTCTGTATTAATTGATGATTTTAATTTCTTTTCACAAGCAATAGAATTGAGCAAATATGATTATTTTCATTCAGCACACATCATCAAAACAAAAATACTCAACAGTTTACTTCTAAAAGAAAGAATAGGCATAAAGATAAATTAACTAAGTAAAAACAGAAGTAACAAATCCATGTTTTTCTAGTATAGTGCTGGGAAAACATAAACAAGTATTATGGCGCCGTTGTCGAGGAATTGAATTGAATAGATATAAACAACTATTAGAGCTATTTTGTTTTAATAGCTAGAGTGTTGTGTGTTTTCTTTTGTAATTGAGAATATGGCATATGCTTATGCTCAAAGATTTCTAAAACCTGTAATTAGCATATGTGAATTTTGCAATTCTAAAGGACATGACGTTTCTGACTGTTTGAAACTAAGACGTTTACAGATGGTTAGATCCCATGAACAAATGAATTATGCTTAATATAATAGAGCCGAGTATGAGAATCCTATAGTTTACCCAACTAATGGTCAATATAGAATATGTAATATGTTGAGAGACACGGAAGTTTGGGATAGGTATGACAGACTAGGGCATAGTATAGAGAAAAATCTGGACAAACTAAAATACTTTATGTGTCAACAACAAGAAGTCAACCAATTAAATTATAAGGAAGCATATTCAAAACCTAAAAAGGATATAATTTACGAAACTTAAAAAACCATAATGAAAATTGATCAAAAAATGAATGCAATGAAATTAGATGATCTAGAAAGAAAACTAAAAGCATTAGACGAATATACAATGAAAATAGAAGTTATGCAACAAGACAATGAAAATTATAATGTTATAAACCTGCATAA
Organism: Cymodocea nodosa; assembly: GCA_036874045.1. Lineage (NCBI taxonomy): Eukaryota > Viridiplantae > Streptophyta > Magnoliopsida > Alismatales > Cymodoceaceae > Cymodocea > Cymodocea nodosa. Next base: position 16,495,835 of record CM072339.1, on the reverse strand, counting down.
TTTACAAAATATACAGCAAACAGAAAATATTAATGTAAGAGAATTTAAAGAATGCACTTTAAAACTAAAAACAATTGAAGATCATAATTACGAAAATGATATACAAAAACATCATAAGAGTAATGAAAATATGGAAGATGTATGTGTAAACATTAAGATCTGGAACTGATATACCACCAAGAACTCAAAATGAAAATGATATGAAGGTGGATAAGAGTAAAAATCAAAATGATAATGAAAATATAATAGCTGAAAATCTAGAAATCACTGAAGAACAATCTGAATTTGCTAATGAAGCTAAAAGGATCAAACAAATCAACTGAAAGAAAAAGAATCTTTGAAATCAAAATCTTTAGCACCCTATCCTGAAAGATTACAACAAACAATATCTGAAAAATAAGAAAAAATCAGAGAAATTTTTGAAAAAGTACAAGTTAACATTCCTTTGTTAGATCTATTGCAGAAAATGTCACCTTGTGCTAAATTTCTTAAGGATTGGTGTACTAAGAAAAGAGAGCGAAAAGTTCTTAGAAATGTCTTTTTAGCTGAGTAAAGTAGTTCCCTATTTCTACCACAAATTCTTAAAAAGTTATCTAATCCTGGAATCCCTATTATATCATGCACCATAGGAAACACCATTTTAGAAAGAACCTTAATAGACTTAGATGCGGGTATAAATGTTATGCCAAGTGATATATTTGCATCCTTAGGATTAGAAGGCTTAACTCCTACTAGTACGGTTATTCAATTAGCTGATAGAAGTATAAGATACCCTAGAGGAAAAATAGAGGATGTCTTAATTAAAATCAAAAATTTTATATATCCTATTGATATTGTAATTTTGGATTCCCAACAAATTAAGCATAAAAATAGTAATACATCTTTAATTTTAGGAAGGCCATTTTTAGCAATATCAGGGGCTGTTATAAATTGTAAAACTGGAGTAATGATGTTAGCATATGGTAATGAGGATACTCAATTAAATATTTTCAAACCAGAAAGGTTTGAGGAATTAGAAATGTCCTTACATACCATAGACCTTTTAGAGGATGAAGGAGATATGTTAGATGATGTGATTCAAGAAGAATTAAATAGGCAAATCAATTCTGAAATTTTAGAAGAAAGTGAAAGCATAAATATAGAAGAAGATCTGGAAGAAATTAATTTAGAAAATGATGATGTTCAATTAGGAGCTCTAGTTTCTGATGGGCAACATTTAGAATTAAAAGCTTTACCTCTTGAATTAACCTATATATTTCTGGAAGATAAACGAACCTGTCCAATCATTATTGCTTCAGATTTAAAAAAGGATCAAATAGCTAAATTAAAAGATGTAGTAAAGAGTTATAAAGAAGCAATAGAATGGACTATGACTGATATAAAAGGGTTATGTTCAACTTTATGCTGTCACCACATATATTTAGAAGAGAATGCTAAACCTGTTAGAATTCCTGAGAGGAGATTAAATCCATACTTTAAGAAGTAGTCAAGAAGGAAATAGTGAAACAGTTAGATAATGACATAATTTATTCGATTTCTGATAGCTCGTGGGTTAGCCCAATCCATGTAGTTCCCAAGAAATCAAGATTAACAATTATTAGGAATGAAAGTCAAGACTTGATACCTACTAGAATTCAATCAGGCTGGAGAGTATGTATAGACTTTAGAAAGTTGAATGTTGTGACTAGGAAAGATCATTTTCCCTTACCTTTTATAGATCAAATGTTGGAAAGATTAGTAGGGCAAGAATATTTTTGTTTCCTAGATGGGTATTCAGGTTATAATCAAATTCTAGTAGCATTAGAGGATCAAGGGAAAACAACGTTCACCTGTCCTAATGGAACTTATGCTTTTAAGAGAATGCCATGCGGATTATGTAATGCACCAGCTACCTTCCAAAGGTGTATGCAAGGCATATTTACTGGAATGACTGAAGATTTCTTAGAAATATTTATGGATGATTTTAGTGTATATGGCAACACATATGAAGTTTGTTTATGCAATTTAGACCAAATATTAAAACGTTGTATGGAAAAAAAAATCTGGTTTTAAATTGGGAAAAATGTCACTTCATGGTTAAACAAGGAATAGTCTTAGGGCATGTTGTTTCTAAGAAAGGGTTGGAAGTAGATAAAGCTAAAATAGAAGTAATTTCTAATCTACCAGAACCTCAATCAGTAAAAGATATGAGATCATTTCTAGGACATGCTGGTTTTTATAGAAGATTTATTAAATACTTTAGCAAAATAGCTAGACCTTTAACTAATCTATTAAAAGATGTCCCATTTAACTTTGATAAAAATTGCAAGGAAGCATTTTTCAGACTTAAGACTAGCTTAATTTCAACTCCTATAATTCAAACACCTGATTGGAACCATCCATTTGAATTAATGTGTGATGCATCTAATTTTGCTGTAGGAGTAGTGTTGGGACAGAAAATAGAAAAATCTCCTAGAGTGATTCATTATGCAAGCAAAACCTTAAATGATGCTCAAGTTAATTACACAACTACTGAAAAAGAATTGTTAGCTGTTGTGTTTACCTTAGAAAAGTTTAGATCATATCTGATTGGAGCTAAAGTAATAGTATACACGGATCATTCAGCTTTAAAACATCTAATAAAGAAAAAAGAAACTAAACCTAGATTGATCTGATGGATATTATTATTGCAAAAATTTGATTTAGAAATTAAAGATAAAAAAGGTCGTGAGAATGTAGTAGCAAATCATTTATCAAGATTACAAATAGAAAAATCAAATATTGAAATTAAAGATAATTTTCCTGATGAACAATTAATGACCATCAATACAATGTCTTGGTATGCAGACATAGTTAATTACTTAGTTACGGGTTTAACACCTAAGGATTGGAATAGACAGGATAAGAAATTGTTTTTCTCAAGAGTAAAATATTACTATTGGGAAGACCCATACTTATTTAAGAAATGTCCTGATCTGGTTTTAAGGAGGTGTGTTCCAGAAACTGAATATCCGAGCATATTGTCTTTTTGTCATGGCCAAGCTTGTGGAGGGCGTTTTGGTTCAGGGAAAACTACTGCAAAAATTCTGCAATGTGGGTTTTATTGGTCAACACTATTCAAAGATGCTCATAAATATTGCTTAAGTTGTTTAAGATGTCAACAAATAGAAAGAATATCAAAGAGGAATATGATAACTCTTAATCCTATTGTTGAGGTTGAAATTTTTGATGTGTGGGGAATAGATTTTATGGGTCCATTTCCTACGTCTAATCAATTTAATTACATATTGTTGGGAGTGGATTATGTATCTAAATGGATAGAAGTTATTCCTACAAAAACTAATGATAACAAAGTGGTAATACAATTTATAAGAACAAATATATTTGCCAGATTTAGAATACCTAAAGCTATTATCAGTGATAGAGGAACTCATTTCTGTAATAAAAGTTTTGAAGCCTTAATGAAGAAATATGGAGTAAACCACAAAATTGCAACATCATATCATCCGCAAACAAGTGGACAAGTAGAAAGTGCAAACAAACCAATTAAATTAATCTTAGAAAAAGTAGTAAATCCTACTAGAACAGATTGGGCTAATAGATTGATAGATGCACTTTGGGCTTATAGAACTGCTTATAAAGCAAGCTTAGGTATGCCACCTTTTTGCTAGTATATGGAAAAAGTTGTCATTTACCTGCTGAAATAGAACATAAAGCTTATTGGGCATTAAAAACTCTGAATACTAATTTAAATCAAGCTATTGAAAATAGAAAAATGCAACTAATTGAATTAGAAGAATTTAGAAATGAAGCTTATTCGAAGACTGTAAGAGAAAAAAAGAAAATTAAATTCTGGCATGATAGAAAAATTATTCCAAAAAGCTTTGAAATAGGACAAGAAGTATATCTTTATATGGCTAGACTCCATAACCATCCAGGAAAATTAAGATCTAGATGGAGAGGACCTTACATAGTTTGAAATATTTGTCCTTATATATTGAAATTGAAAATCTTAAAAATCAGAATATATTTAAAGTAAATGGACAAAGACTTAGATCTATTCTGAAAACACCAAAAAGATCCTTTGGAATTATTGAAGAAGTCAGAGTAGAGGATTACTCGAGCTTTACTTAGTAAGAAATCAATTTTTATGTTTATATATAAAAAATAAATAAAAAAACACATTAAAAAAAAATATATATATATATATATATAATATAAAAATCGTTACGGTTCATCCAACCGGATCCATCGGTATGACCGAAACATAAAAAATATGTATATTAATTTTTGGAAAAAATTAGGTCTGACCGAAACATAGTATCGGTTAAACCAAGACAAAAAAAAAAAGTTAATTAGAAAAACTATTATCTGTAGTATTTTTATTTGTTTGTATGAGAAGTCCGTTGAGTTACGCTTAACTCAACAAACTTACTCCGTTGAGTCTTGAGTTAGTCAACGAGCTTATTCCGTTGAGTTAACTATAACTCAATGGAGTACTATAGCTAAGACCGCGGATATAATAATAATAGTTGGTTCTGGAAATGACCCGATTACCCGCCTAAACTTAGGGCTTATTTATCTAAAACCTAGGGTTTTGGGGGCATTATCCGGTAAATCATTTAGAAGCTAGAACAGTAAAAATCAGAGCGATTCCGTGTTGTTATGTAACTCCACGATGAGGAAAATGATGCCTAAATTCTGGGAAGATGCAGTGGACACCGCACAGTTTCTAAAGGAATCTGAAGAATGGCACACGCAGTAGAAGATCCAGAATACAACAAGAGAGAAAGAGCTACAAAAGGTAGAATCAGAACTCTTTAACTTGAAGAAAGCTTTAGTTGAGTTAGAAATACAAATACCACAGATAATGGAGACACAGATTAGAGTGGCAACTGAAATTGCAATTAGCAAAGAAAGAAAATTTCGACTAAACAATGAAGTAGCCCTAGAGCTAATTCAACGTAAAGCCAGATTGTGGTTTAAGAAACGCATTGCTGGTCGAGGAAGCTAAGCAATATTGGAGCAACAACAAGAAAGAGAACAGGAAGAATCGACTGCTGAAAGACCTGTTCTTAAGGAACAACAGTCAAGACCTCCAGTTCAGCCAACAAAATCATTGCCTCGATTAGCATTTGTTTGGCTGAGAATTGAAGAAGAAGAGAAAGAATTTACTAGCTTGGTCAAAACAACAAGAGACCAAGGTGATACTCAAGAAATTGCTAAAGCTAAAGCACATATTATATATGATGCCATTAAGAGAAAAAGGGTCGAAGAAAGGATAAGGGCCCAATACAAAATAAAAGTTGAACAGTATCAGGCAACAACTACTGCCAAACCTGCTACAAAAGGAGATGAAGCTGGTCCTTCGAGACCAGTAATTATAGAAAAAGTTAAACAGGAAGAGCCAGTACATGTGGCTCGAAGGCTTGCAGAGCCTACTTTTGTAGATTTAATTTCAGAAGATGAAGAGGAAGAACAAGCACAACTAATCAAAAAAAAGAAAGGAAAAGAAAAAGTGCCCGAAAATGAGGAAATTAAATCTGAAGTACTAATTTCTACAGGGCCTGTGGAGAAAATTTTTATTAACCTGCTATCCAATTCTGAGGAAGAGCAAGAGGAGCTGCAGCAACAGGAGCAAACAAAAGAAGAAAATCAGGCTGAAATTAGTTTGCAGCCTATACAAGAAGAAATAGAAATTAGGGCAGAAACTGAATTGCCCATGACTCCATCCCAATCTATTACAGAATCAGAAAGAACAGTAACAAAACAGATTGGTAGTCAGGAAGAAGAAGAAAGAGTAGAAAATGAAGAGAATGAAAGAAGCCATTTGGACAAAAATAATTTCACAGATTCCACTGAAGAGCAAGAAACTCTTTAGCAATATATGGAAAGAATTCAATACAGAGTGGAGAGTTCTGCCAGCTCACCACCACAAACAGAAACAGAAATTCAGGAATCTGTAGAAAATGTTCAAATGCAGACTGTGTTAGAGGAAGAGCAAGTACAAACCCCTCTGGAACAACAAAGTCACTTTCCTGACCCGACTAAAACAACAATTTTGAATGAAGTACATTTTTGTAGTTAGGAAGCTTATATCAAATTCCAAGAAATAAGGGGTTATGATATTATTTACAGTAGACTAGTAAATTAGGATGGAATGCAAGAAATCAAAGATCTATTTGAATTCCAAGGTCTACTGCAATTCATTTCTCAAGAGAGAGGGCATGCAGTATATGAGAATTTGGTACCCTGTTTTTATGCAAATTTAAGAGAAAGAAAAGGAGGATTAATTTCAAACGTGGAGGAAGTTGATGTACAGATAACACCAGAGCTTCTCCACAACATTCTTGGATTGAAGAATGAAGGAATAAAAATTTTGGAAGATACAACTACCGTTGAGTGGACTGAACAGGAAATCAAAGATTATTTAGCTATCAATCCTGGTGTACCTTTATTAAATAAATTGAAGCATTTAAGTGGTAAGGCACACATGGTAGCTAACATTCTGATTAAAAATGTCTATCAACAATAGGGCCATGACATAGAATTAAGTTAACTTGTCAAATGGGCCATGTATGCAGTTGTAAATAGAATTCAAATAAATTGGTCTGCAGTTTTTATCTCCAAGCTAAAAGCAGTAAAGAAAAAATTGTTTTATGGAGATTTGATTCCACTGCTGATGGTGGACTGTATCGATTTCACTAAATGGACATCAAAAAGGATCAGATCAAGAACCATTTCAGTGAAAGAATATAGAAATTTTGTAGCTGCAGAGATAGTTGTACCTTCTAGAGGCATTACAGGAGCTGTAGAAAGAATTAATCAATTAGAACTTCAATTAGAAAAACTCCAGAAGGAAGTAGATGAACTAAGGAATAGAGATTAAATTGTATTGTTCGTCTACTTGTGTAAAATTGTATGAAATTGTATGATGTACTTGTAATGTAATTGATTCATATTAATGAATATAATTTTTCAAATGCAATTTTCATACATGTTCTGGATGTGAAATGAATGGAATTTAATGAATATTATGTAATTTGTGGAACTTTATGAATGAATATGTAACAGATTTACAATTTGCTGAATGACAGGATAAATGCTAAAAAAATTTTGCATGTTACAAGGTAAAATGTAAATTCTACATAACATAAAATGACTTGCAAGTTAAATCTTTATATAATGTTTAGATTTAAATGTATTTTAATTAGAAGGATGAATTAATGACAGATTTAACTTCATTTCAGTTAGCAAAATGAAATAGAAAAAAATAGAGAGGAACTTACAAGAGTAAAACTTAGAAGTTGCTAAGTGTTAACTCAACGAAGTAAGTTCATTGAGTTAATCGTAACTCCATGAGGTTAGTAATATAATATAAGGTCACTCCGTTGAGTTATCTGTAACTCAACGAAGTTAGTCCGTGGAGTTAGCAACAGTAATCGACTGTGTTCCGTTGAGTAATCTGTAACTCAACGAGGTTAGTTTGTGGATTAAGCAGAACGGTTATTCTTTTAACCATGAACGAAACTTTGTCGGTTTAGCGGTTACCAAAATTTGAAATTAATAGTGGTACACGTACCCATAAAAATAGGAACCACGATGCACATTGCAAGACATGTTCTTGCAACGAGATTTATTCACTTTATGGATGTACATTATATATATATAAATCAGAATGTTATTTACGAGTTACCAGCACTTTTAAAAGAAAAGAGAATGCGTTGGAGGAACTGGAAGGAGAAGCAGCTGATTCAACTTCATCCGACAACAAATATTTATTGAATGGAAAGTTTCAGACTGGTATGTAATTAATCTTCTGTTATTTATTTATGAGCACATGGACCCGTTCTCTAAGCACTAAACGATTAGTAAGAACACCTACCTAGTAATTTTCATTGCAGAGGAGTACTGAAAATTTTTCTGAACTGAACTTTAACGAAATTATTTGGGGTGTAGCTAACCTTTCTTTAAAAGAGAACGTAGAGATGACTGCTCTAGTAGAAAAACCATTAGGAGAGATTCTATATCCGGAATTAGTTGATGAACCATCATGTATTCGATTGCCAAACTTTAAGGGAGATAGGTTTGAACTGAAATCTAATTATATTAGTCAATTGCCACATTTTCATGGATTAGAAAGAGAGGATGCCTATTATTTCCTTAGAGAATTTAATGAAGTTTGTCAAATGATAAAAATGCCGAACATGAGTATAGATGCTATTAAACTTAGATATATCCCTTTTTCTTTAAAAGACACAGCTAAGAGATAGTTATATACTCTGTCCCCTGATTCAATTTCTACATGGACTAAATTTTGCTCTATTTTTCTGGAAAAATATTATCCAACACTTCAAATGATTAAAAAGAAGAAAGAAATCTTAAGAAGAAGGAAATTAAAAACTGTATTGAAGAAAAATATTTTCAAGGATTACAAGCTGCAAAAATGACTAAGATTAGAGATGGATTCATATGGAGGTCATTTAATCGTAGTTCAAATACCCATGAATATCTGGCTATGGAAGAAACTACTAGAATTTCATCCAATGCATTAGAAGGAATAAATCATATTATGGGGATAGATGAAGGATTAATCATATACAAGACGAGACCAAGGTATGCAAGTTTATTATTACCTAATATTTTGATAAGAAATCCTATAACAGGAGAAGAATGGAATATAGGAAGACCTAATAGATTTGAAGTACCAACTGTAAATTGTGGGTCAGCTTTAATATTTTCTGATAAAAATTATGCAATTCCTAAAAAATTATATTATTGGAGACCTACAGGAAATTGGGGTGAAGATTTACGCTTAAGTGTGTATAATTTTCTGAATAGATCTTGGAATGAAAATATTATGATATATCTAGGACAGAAATCATTAATTAACCAAACACATGTCATACTTGATGAATATATATATCTTGTCACAGATATTTCAATTGCATTTGGATATGATTTATACATAGTGAGCATAGACAGTTATGATGAATATATAGAAATTTTACCTATACCGAGTGATATAGCTAAACCACTATCTACAGAATTTAATAAAATTCAAATAGGAATGTGGTATAATGAAGAAGATGATCCTACTTTATGTTTGATACGATGGTGGGATGAACTGATGAAATTTCAAATATGGATTATGGAAGACATAAATGAATGGAAGTGGGAAGAGAAGTATATTGAAATAGATGTAGAAATAGAAACTGCTACATTACCCTAGAACCAAAAAGGATCCCTTTCTGCATTTCATATCATTAATGGTAATACACTTGTATTTGGAATTTATAATATATTACACGTTTACAAATTAAGAAGGAACAAGAACTACATGAAAACAAAATTAATAGTAAGAAGAACTATGCCTAAAAAGTTTGCTTAGATTGACACATTTATTCCATTTGTTCCTACTTTTCAATCATGTTCTTAAGCTGTAATTTTGTGTGTTTAATGTTGTGTGTATTCTACGTTTATGTATAAAAAAAAACACAAAAAATCAATCCAGTTTGTTGGTATCTATTATGGGAAACCAACTGGCTTGCTTGTGAGCCACGAGAGGAATAGGAGCCTAGGTTCCACACAAGACACTGATTTATTAATATCTGTTAAGTGTTATTTCGTTTTATATTTTACTTTTATCTATGAATGAAAAGTTTTCAGAATCAAAAATCGGAATATGCAGAAGGAGATACAAATAGAACAAGGTATGTAACCAATTACTTACCTTAAATTTTAAATCAAACAAAACTGTATTCATGACTACTACAATTACTGTACTTATTGTCAAATCTTTTACATTGAGGACAATGCAAAATGTAGGTATGGGGGGGAGGTAATTAAAGTAACAGCCATGTAAGTTTGTTAATTAAAGAAATTAAAATGGTACTACAAAGTTGTGGAAATTGAAAATTTTTATGAATTTTCTGTAACTATCTAATAATTGAGATTGTAAAATTTATAATCTATAACTACTTGAATGTTATATTTAGAAGGCTATATATGATGTTATAGAATTTATTATTTATGCAAATCTAGATATAGTATCTTATGATTTTTTCTGAATTTTATGAGTTTAACAGTTTCATGATTTTAAAATGAAATCAGAATGTTGAATGAAAAATCAGTAAATTATCTGAAGTCATGAAGGAACTGAGATGTGAATTCTAGATTAAATGAAACACATATGATTAAAGATACATTTAATTTGACTGATTGAACTTGTAGAATTATTTATGTGTAGATCTTATTAAACTATAGAAAAAGTTTGAGCTTATTGTTATGGATTCATATTTTCAATAAATAATAAAAATAGGACTATATGAGATTGGTGTTTTACTTCATCTATATTAATGAAATATGTACATATACAGTATGTGATTAATGCTTTGTTTTGAGTGTATTTTGATTGAAAAAAAAAAAAGGAAAAAAAGAGAAAAAATTGAGAGTTTATTGACTTGTTTGACACGAGCCTTTTGTACTTAAGTAGATAGGTATGTAAGGATTGTTGACCTGAAAAAGGACTCTTGAAATCTGGCAACCTAAGATCCTGATCAGATCTGGGATTGTTGACTAAAAGCTCGTTACATGGGTACATTAGAAAGCTCCTGTATGATTCAAGCTTGTCAAATTAACTTTTAAAGTACGAAAATATATATATATATATATACTATTCTGAAAGGTACAAGTGTTTTGTGAAATACAGATATCTTATGAATCGAGTATATTTTCTGTTATCTAGAATTGCTGAAATATGAATCTGGAATTGACTTTTGAAGTTGTTTTAATGGAGATACAATTCTTTATTCTACTTGTCTTAATCATATTGAATTGGATTGTATTTTGATTCGTATGTTGTTGAAATTTCTTCTAAAAATCTTATTGGAAAATTCAGGATGACAGATGATAAAAAGAAGTACATGTGTCGAAACCATAATGCATGACTTAAGTGAACTTTCAGTGAGTTATCTATAACTATTTGAAATTGTAGCTAGGCATCAGACAATTATAGGTGTAACCCTCCAAAATCTCTTTTTATTTATAAATAGCTGTGGACACGTGTCATGTTCTGGTAAAGTGACTTAAGTGGATTTTCGGTGAGTTAGCTGTAACTATCCGAAATGCATTTGAGCATCGGATAGTTAGACCTATAACTCTCCGAAATGTGTATGTTATTATTAAACTGCTATTGACACGTGTCGAGATCTAGTAGATTTACTTAAGTTATATATCGGTGAGTTATCTCTAACTATCCGAAATGCATCTAAGCATCGGATAGTTAAGTTTATAAGTATCTGAAATGCACCTAAGCATCGGATAATTAAATTTATGCATGTGTTTTATAGTTAAATCAACGAAGAAAGTCCATTGAGTTATCTGTAACTCCACAGACTATTTATTTTCTAATATGCCGCTATAGCGGTTGCAGAAACAGGACAGTTGGAAGAAAAATCACGATTGCATGTATTACGCAGGGAGAAGAAATCATCGCCGTTAATATGAATGAAGGAAATCCAACCGATCATTCAAGCAGAAGCAGTTACTACTGAAAAAATATAAAAGAAAAGAAGAAAAAGAAGTGGGTGTGATCGATGGATGACCAGTGTATACAGAGGAGGAGCACCGAGCTTTCTACAGACAGTATCGACAATTCTCTTAAGTATCACACCAGCCATCATTACCACCACCATAACCACCACAATCACCAACCATCGGAGGTCTGTGAGAATACTTTCTTGATGTTGGGTCGATTCCGAGTAAAACATAGTGCTTGACAACCACTGTGAAGAGTGATCACGTCGCGGGAAGGGAAGCCATTTTCACCAAGCGCCGACTCATATTTCAAGAGATCGTAAAGCTTTTAGCCTTGGCTTCGGGTTGATGCCTGTATGTTGAAGAGAAGATTATCTTGCAATTCTAGACTCGCGATTCTATAGGAAGAGTAGACAGAATTGTAAGTGGTTTAATTTTCAATGGTGTAATCGCGTTGCAAGTAGTGTCGGAAGTATTTACTATCAAGTGAGATGACTTTACATTTCACCTTTCGCCCATTTCCATGTTCATATTAAACCAAAAATACCAAAAACAATTTATCTATGTTGGTATGTTGTATTTGAGTGTTGTATTATTTGTGTTGTATCGTGATTAATGTTATCTTTGCTAGTGTTGTGATTGTTTTATGTTTGTTTTAGTTTTACAGTTTACTGAAATTGGTTCGTTCAAAAGACTTAAAGATTTTAATGGTTACTGTTTGAATTATCTGAATGTTAGTATTGCTTAATGATAAATCTAGTGTTTACTAACATTAAAGAGCTTAATTGATGTTATTTACAATTTGTGGAATTGCCTAATGGTTGGCCAAATTCCTCTGTAAATAGCAATATTAAAAAGAAAAGACAAGCTCGTGGAGTTAACTTAAGTCTACGAGGTTAGTCCGTTGAGTTAGCCATAACTCAACGAACTTTGTTCGTTGAGTTAACTGTAATTCAATGGAGAGCTTATTGAATATATAAATTTGATTATTAACAAACGAACAGTTCTCAAATTCTTCAACAATTCCCTGTGGGATCAACCTGTACTTGCACATTGATACAATAGACACTGTGCACTTGCAGTTAAAGTACAAATTAGACTTAATATCTAAACTGTATTAAAGATTGTTTGTTTACTTCTAAAAGAAAAAATAGGGATAAAGATAAATTAACTAAGTAAAAATAGAAGTAACAAATCCAAGTTTTTCTAGTGTAGTGCTGGGAAAACACAAACATGTAACTCCATAATGAGGAAAATGACGCTTGAATTCTAGGAAGATGCAGTGGACACTGCACAGTTTCTGAAGGAATCTGAAGAATGGCACATGCGGCAAAAGATCTGAAATACAACAAGAGAGAAAGAGCTACAAAAGGTAGAATCAAAACTCTTTAACTTGAGGAAAGTTTTAGTTGAGTTAGAAATACAAATACCATAGATAATGGAGACACAGATTAGAGTGGCAACTAAAATTGCAGTTAGCCAAGAAAGAAAAATCTGGCCAAACAATGAAGTAGCCCTAAAGCTAATTCAACGTAAAGCCAAATTGTGGTTTAAGAAACGCATTGCTGGTCGAGGAAGCTGGGCAATATGGGAGCAACAATGAGCAAGAGAATAGGAAGAATCGACGGCTGAAATACCTGTTCCTGAGGAACAGTAGTCAGGACCTCCAGTTCAGCTAACAGAGCCATTGCCACGATTAGCATTTGTTTGGTCGAGAACTGAAGAAGAAGAGAAAGAATTTACTAGCTTGGTCAAAACAGCAAGAGACCAAGGTGATACTCAAGAAATAGCTACGGCTAAGGCACATATTATATATGATGCCATTAAGAGAAGAAGGGTCGAAGAAAAGATAAGGGCCCAATACAAAATAAAGGTTGAGCAGCATCAGGCAGCAACTACTGCCAAACCTATTACAGAAGGAGATGAAGCTGGTCCTTCGAGACCAGTAGTTATAGAAAAAGTTAAACAAGAAGAGCTAGTACCTATGGCTCGAAGGCTTATAAAGCCTACTTTTGTAGATTTAATTTCAGAAGATGTAGAGGAATAGAAAGCACAACTAATCAGAAAAAAGAAAGGAAAAGAAAAAGTGCCTGCATATGGAGAAATTAAATCTGAGATACCATTGTCAACAGGGCCTGTGAAGCAAATTTTTATTAACCTGCTATCTGATTCTGAGGAGGAGCAGGAGCTACAGCAGCAGGAACAAAAAAAAGAAGAAAATCAGGCTGAAATTAATCTACAGTCTGTACAAGAAGAAAGAACAGAAATTAGGGTAGAAACTGAATTGCCCGTGACTCCATCCCAATCTATTACAAAATCAGAAAGAACAATAACAGAACAGATTGATAGTCAGGAGGAAGAAGAAAGAGTAGAAAATGAAGAGAATGAAAGAAGCCATTTGGACAAAAATAATTTCACAGATTCCACTGAAGAGCAAGAAACTCTTCAGCAATATATGGAAAGAATTCAAGACAGAGTGGAGAGTTCTGTCAGCTCACCACCACAAACAAAAATAGAAATTCAAGAATCTGTAGAAAATGTTCAAATGCAGCCTGTTTTAGAGGAAGAGCAAGTACAAACCCCTCTGGAACAACAAAGTTACCTTCCTAACCCGACTAAAACAACAATTTTGAATGAAGTACATTTTTGTAGTTAGGAAGCTTATATCAAATACCAAGAAATAAGGGGTTATGATATTATTTATAGTAGACCAGTAAATTGGGATGGAATGTAAGAAATCAAAGATCTATTTGAATTCCAAGGTCTACTGCAATTCATTTCTCAAGAGAGAGGGCATGCAGTATATGAGAATTTAGTGCCCTGTTTTTATGCAAATTTAAGAGAAAGAGAAAGAGGATTAATTTCAAACGTGGAGGAAGCTAAGGTACAGATAACACCAGAGCTTCTCCACAACATTCTTGGATTGAAGAATTAAGGAATAAAAATTTTGGAAGATACAAGTACCGTCGAGTGGACTGAACAAGAAATCAAAGATTGTTTAGCTATCAATCCTGGTGTGCCTTTATTAAACAGATTAAAGCATTTAAGTGGTAAAGCACACATGGTAGCTAACATTCTGATTAAGAATGTCTATCAACGATAGGGCCATGACATAGAATTAAGTCAATTTGTCAAATGGGCCACATATGCAGTTGTAAACAAGATTCAAATAAATTGGTCTGCAGTTTTTATCTCCAAGCTAAAAGCAGTAAAGAAAAAATTGTTTTATGGAGATTTGATTCCACTACTGATGGTGGACTGTATCGATTTCACGAAATGGACATAAAAAAGGATCAGATCAAGAACCATTTCAATGAAAGAATACAGAAATTTTGTAGCTGCAGAGATAACTGTACCTTCTGGAGGCATTACAGAAGTTGTAGAAAGAATTAATCAATTAGAACTTCAATTAGAAAAACTCTAGAAGGAAGTAGATGAACTTAGGAATAGAGATTAAATTGTATTGTTCGTCTACTTGTGTAAAATTGTATGAAATTGTATGATGTACTTGTAATGTAATTGATTCATATTAATGAATATAATTTTTCGAATGCAATTTTCATACATGTTTTGGATGTGAAATGAATGGAATTTATTGAATATTATGTAATTTGTGGAACTTTATGATTGAATATGTAACAGATTTACAATTTGCTGAATGACAAGATAAATGCTTAAAAATTTCTGTATGTTGCAAGGTAAAATGTAAATTCTACATAACATAAAATGACCTGCAAGTTAAATCTTTATATAATGTTCAGATTTAAACGAATTTTAATCAGAATGATGCATTAATGACATAGATTTAACTTTATTTTAGTTAGTAGAATAAAAAAAAAAAATAGATAGGTACTTACGTGAGTAAAACTTAGAAGTTGCCAAGTATTATAATATAATATAAGGTCACTCCGTTGAGTTATCTGTAACTCAACGAAGTTAGTCTGTGGAGTTAGCAACAGTAACCGACTGTGTTCCGTTGAGTTATCTGTAACTCAATGAGGTTAGTTTGTGAATTAAGTAAAACGGTTATTCTTTTAACCACGAACGAAACTTCGTCGGTTTAGCGATTACTAAAATTTGAAATTAATAGTGGTACACGTACCCATAAAAACAGGAACCACGATGCACATTGCAAGACATGTTCTTGCAACGAGATTCATTCACTTTATGGATGTACATTATATATATAAATCAGAATGTTATTTACGAGTTACCAGCACTTTTAAAAGAAAGGAGAATGTGTTGGAGGAACTGGAAGGAGAAGTAGTTGATTCAACTTCATCCGACAACAAATATTTACTGAATGGAAAGTTTCAGACTAGTATGTAATTAATCTTCTGCTATTTATTTATGAGCGCATGGACCCGTTCTCTTAGCACTAAACGATTAGTAAGAACACCTACCCAGGAATTTTCATTGTAGAGGAGTACTGAAAAAAAATTTGAACTGAACTTTAACGAAATTCTTTTGGGGTGTAGCTAACCTTTCTTTAAAAGAGCACGTAGAGATGGCTGCTCTAGTAGAAAAACCATTAGGAGAGATTCTGTATTTGGAATTAGTTGATGAACCATCATGTATTCGATTGCCAAACTTTGAGGAGATTTGTTTGAACTAAAATCTAATTATATTAGTCAATTGCCACATTTTCATGGATTAGAAAGAGAGGATGCCTATTATTTCCTTAGAGAATTTAATGAAGTTTGTTAAATGATGAAAATGTCAAACATGAGTATAGATGCTATTAAACTTAGATATATCCCTTTTTCTTTAAAAGACACAGCTAAGAGATGGTTATATACTCTGTCCCCTGATTCAATTTCTACATAGACTGAATTTTGCTCTTTTTTTTGGAAAAATATTATCCAACACATCAAATGATTAAAAAGAAGAAAGAAATATTAATGTGTAGCCAAAAATAGGGTGAATCATTCTAGAAATATTTTGAAAGATTTAAAGATTTATTGACTCAATGTCCACATCATGTAATGAGTAAAGCACAATTAATAGGTATAATTTATGAAGGCATAGATGTTTCAACGAAATCTTTATTAAAATCTACTTGTCAAAATGGATTTTTAAAGTTATGTAGTGAAGAAGCATGGGCATATTTAGAAAACTTTGCAAAAAGAACTGCATAGTGGGAAAATTGCCAAGAGGAATGCATGAAATAGATTCAAGTACTATGCTTGAGGTGAAATTAAATGAATTAACAAAGAAAATAGAAGAGTTATCATTAAATCAAAAGCTAGCGGAAAAGAATGAAAACATAAATGATTTAGATATTATTTATGCTAGAAACCAGAGAGATAACTTAGAAAATTCTTATAATCCTAATTGGAGAAATCACCCGAATTTATCTTGGAGAAACAACAATTTCCAAGGAGGAGAAAATATGAATGAGAAGAATATAAGTTATGAAGCATTACTGGAACAAGGATCTAGAATAGAGAAATTAGAAAAGATAATCCAACAATTAAACAATCGTCTAGATTTTATATTTGGAAGTGCTGCAATTCAAAATTAGAATAGAAATATACCACTTAAACAGAAGGAACCAATGGAAGGTAGACCTACTGGAGGATTGTCAATACAAGCTATACCTAATCCTGTTAATAAAACGGTCAATGAAATTGATACCTCTTCTGGGAGGATAGCTGAATGAAGCAGCATATCTGATTATGCCTTAACTCCATGAGGGTGTGCAGTAGTTATGTTAATTTTTTGTCTCTACTAAATTTTTGTTTGTATTATACAGAATCAACAAATGGAATTGATGTAATTACCATTGGATGCACTAAGGGAAGTACTGAGTAACTTGTCAGCCAAAGATCTATGTAGGCTGTGTTGTGTATCGAAGGAAATTAAAAACTGTATTGAAGAAAAATATTTTCAAGGACTACAAGCTGCAAAAATGACTAAGATTAGAGATAGATTCATATGGAGGTCATTTAATCGTAGTTCAATTAACCATGAATATCTAGTTATGGAAGAAACTACTGGAATTCCACCCAATACATTAGAAGGAATAAATCATATTATGGGGATAGATGAAGGATTAATCATATACAAGACGAGACCAAGGTATGCAAGTTTATTATTACCTAATATTTTGATAAGAAATCCCATAACAGGAGAAGAATGGAATATAGGAAGACCTAATAGATTTGAAGTACCAATTGTAAATTATGGATCGGTTTTAATATTTTCTGATAAAAATTATGCAATTCCTAAAAAATTATATTATTGGAGACCTAAAGGAAATTAGGGTGAAGATTTATGCTTAAGTGTGTATAATTTTCTGAATAGATCTTGGAATGAAAATATTATGATATATCTAGGACAGAAATCATTAATTAACCAAACACATGTCATACTTGATGGATATATATATCTTGTCACAGATATTTCAATTGCATTTGGATATAATTTATACATAGTGAGCATAGACAGTTATGATGAATATATAGAAATTTTACCTGTACCGAGTGATATAGCTAAACCACCATCTGCAGAATTTAATAAAATTCAAATAAGAATGTGGTATAATGAAGAAGATGATCCTACTTTATGTCTAATAAGATGGTGGGATGAACTGATGAAATTTCAAATATGGATTATGGAAGACATAAATGAATGGAAGTGGGAAGAGAAGTATATTGAAATAGATGTAGAAATAGAAACTGCTACATTACCCTGGAACCAAAAAGGATCCCTTTCTGCATTTCATATCATTAATGGTAATACACTTGTATTTGGAATTTATAATATATTACACGTTTACAAATTAAGAAGGAACAAGAACTGCATGAAAACAGAATTAATAGCAAGAAGAACTATGCCTAAAAAGTTTGCTTGGACTGATACATTTATTCCATTTGTTCCTACTTTTCAATCCTGTTCTTAAGCTGTAATTTTGTGTGTTTAATGTTGTGTGTATTCTACGTTTATGTAAAAAAAAAAACAAACAAACAAAATATCAATCCAGTTTGTTGGTATCTATTTTGGGAAACCAACTGGCTTGCTTGTAAGCCATGAGAGGCATAGGAGCCTGGGTTTCATACAAGACACTGATTTATTAATATCTGTTAAGTGTTATTTTATTTTATATTTTACTTTTATCTGTGAATGAAAAGTTTTCAGAATCAAAAATTAGAATATGTAGAAGGAGATACAAACAAAACAAGGTATGTAACTGATTACTTATCTTGAATTTTAATCAACAAAACTGTATTCATGCCTACTACAATTACTGTATTTATTGTCAAATCTTTTACTTTGAAGATAATGCAAAATGTAAGTATGGGGGGGAGGTAATTAAAGTAACAGCCATGTAAGTTTGTTAATTAAAGAAATGAAAAATGGTACTGCAAAGTTGTGAAAATTGAAAATTTTTATGAACTTGCTGTAACTATCCGATAATTGAGACTGTAAAATTTATAATCTATAACTACTTAAATGTTATATTTAGAAGGCTATATATGATGCTATAGAATTTACTATTTATGCAAATCTAGATATAGTATCTTATGTTTTTTCTGAATTTCATGAGTTTAACAGTTTCACGATTTTAAAATGAAATCAGAATGCTGAATGAAAAATTAGTAAATTATCTGAAGTCCTGAAGGAGTTGAGATGTGAATTCTAGATTAAATGAAACACATATGATTAAAGATACATTTAATTTGACTGATTGAACTTGTAGAATGATTTATGTGTAGATCTTATTAAACGATAGAAAAAGTATGAGCTCACTGTATGGATTCATATTTTCAGTAAATGATAGAAGCAGGACTATATGAGATTGGTATTTTACTACATCTGTATTAATGAAATACGTACATATACAGTATGTGATTAATGCTTTGTTTTGTGTTGTAAAAACAAAACAAAAAAGGAAAAAAAAGAAAAATTTGAGAGTTTATTGACTTGTTTGATCACGAGCCTTTTGTACTTGAGTAGATAGGTATGTAAGGATTGTTGACCTGAAAAGGGACTATTGAAATCTGGCAACCTAAGATCCTGATCAGATCTGGGATTGTTGACTGAAAGCTCGTTACATGGGTACATTAGAAAGCTCTTATATGATTCAAGCTTGTCAAATTAACTTTTAAAGTACAAAAATATATATATATATATATATATACATATACTGTTCTGAAAAGATACAAGTGTTTTGTGAAATACAGATATCTTATGAATCGAGTATGTTTTCTGTTATCTAGAATTGCTGTAATATGAATCTAGAATTGACTTTTAAAGTTGTTTTAATGGAGATACAATTCTTTATTCTACTTGTCTTAATCATATTGAATTGGATTGTACTTTAATTCGTATGTTGTTGAAATTTCTTCTAGAAATCTTATTGGAAAATTTAGGATGACAAATGATGAAAAGAAGAACAAACGATAATATAATTAACACCTATGTGATGATGATATACTTCGTATGTAATTTGCATATATTCTAAGTATATTAGTAGGTTGATTACTGAAACATACAGAATATATATTTTTATGCTGAATAGAAGAAAAAAAAAAAAAGAGGAATTAATTCTAGCACTTTTTGAAAGACCAATTAATTAGATCTTAGTTTGCTAAGGGACTAGCAAAATTTAGGTATGGGGGAAGTGTTTAGAATGAAAAAGTGCATATTATTAACGGTTAAAAGATGGTTAATTGCATAATATTTAGCTTATCATATGAGAATTAAGTCATTATATTATAATTGCACTGTTATATGCTTTAATTAAAGAATCTACTTAATTTTGGGGAATTAATGTCAATTTAGTACATTTTTGAACTGTCGGTAAGTTGCAGGCTGTGAAATTCTTAAGTATCCGAATTTTCTGATATTTTAGACAGTTATGTTTAACAGACCAAACATGTCGGATAGTTATCTTTATATTGCCGAACAGTTATGCTTTAAAAGAATATTTTATTATTTTCAGAAATACACGTGTCGAAACCATAATGCATGTCTTAAGTGAACTTTCAGTGAGTTATCTATAACTATCTGAAATTGCAGTTGGGCATCGGATAGTTATATGTGTAACCCTCTGAAATCTCTTTTTATTTATACAATAGGTGAGGACATGTGTCATGTTCTGGTAAAGTGACTTAAGTGGACTTTAGGTGAGTTAGTTGTAACTATCCGAAATGCATCTGAGCATCGGATAGTTAGACCTGTAACTCTCCGAAATGTGTATTTTATTATTAAATTGCTGTTGACACGTGTCGAGATTTGGTAGATTTACTTAAGTTATATATCGGTGAGTTATCTGTAACTATCTGAAATGCATCTGAGCATCAGATAGTTAAGTTTATAAGTATCCGAAATGCATCTAAGCATCAGATAGTTAAATTTATGCACGTGTTTTATAGTTAAATCAACGAAAAAAGTCTGTTGAGTTATCTGTAACTCCACAGACTATTTATTTTCTAATATGCCACTGTAGTGGTTGCAGAAATAGGACAGTTGGAAGAAAAACCACGATTGCATGTATTGCGCAGGGAGAAGAAATCATCGCCGTTGATATAAATGAAGGAAATCCAACCGACCATTCAAGCAGAAGTAGTTACTACTAAAGAAATATAAAAGAAAAGAAGAAAAAGAAGTAAAGTGTGCATGGGTGATTGATGGACGGCTAGTGTGTACAGAGGAGGAACACCGAGCTTTCTGCAAGCAGTATCGGCAATTCTCCAAAGTACCACACTAACCATCGTTACCACCACTATATCCACCTTAATCGCCAACCATCGGAGGTCTATGAGAATACTTTCTTGATGTCAGGTCGATTTCGAGCCAAACACAGTGCCTGACAACCACTGTGAGGAGTGATCGCGTCGCGGAAAGGGAAGCCATTTTCACCAAGTGCCAACTCATATTTCAAGAGATTGTAAAGCTTCTAGCCTTAACTTTGGGTTGATGCCTGTATGTTGAAGAGGAGATTATCTTGCAATTCTGGACTCGCAATTCTATAGGGAGAGGAGACAGGATTGTAAGTGGTTTAATTTTTAGTGGTGTAATCACATCGTATGTAGTGACGGAAGTATTTGCTGTTGATTGAGATTACTTTACATTTCACCTTTCGCCCATTTCCATGTTCATATTAAACCAAAAATACCAAAAACAACTTATCTGCTATTGTATGTTGTATTTGAGTGTTGTATTGTTTGTGTTGTATCGTGATTAATGTTATCTTTGTTAGTGTTGTGATTGTTTTATGTTTGTTTTAGTTTTACAGTTTACTGAAATTGGTTCGTTCAAAAGACTTAAAGATTTTAATGGTTACTGTTTGAATTATCTGAATGTTAGTATTGCTTAATGATAAATTCAGTGTTTACTAACATTAAATAGCTTAATTGATGTTATTTACAATCTGTGGAATTGCCCAATGGTTGGCCGAATTCCTCTGTAAATAGCAGTATTAAAAAGAAAAGACAGGCTCGTGGAATTAATTTAAGTCCACGAGGTTAGTCCGTTGAGTTAGCTATAACTCAATGAATTTTATCCGTTGAGTTAATTGTAATTCAACGAAGAGCTTATTAAATATATAAATTTGATTGTTAACAAACGGATAGTTCTAAACTTTTAAGCAATTCCCTGTGGGATCGACCTGTACTTGCACTCTAATACAATAGACACTATGCACTTGCAGTTAAAGTACAAATTAGAATTAATATCTAAATTGTATTAAAGGTTGTTTGTTTACTTCTTAAAGAAAAAGAATAGGCATAAAGATAAATTAACTAAGTAAAAACAGAAGTAACAAATCCAAGTTTTTCTGGTACGTTATTGGAGATCTAATCAGATATTCTGATGTCGTGCTAGGAAAAAGCAAACACATACCATGTAGGACTTTTAGCCCATGTCGTCGAGAAGTAGCATCTTGTAAAATTTGTGCATCTGCAATTGATCCTTCCCATCCTGCAAGAACTTATATGATCTCCATGTCAAAATTACAAGTTGCTAATACATTTTGGGACAAGTTTTCTTTTCGATTTCTAAATCTAGCATTTTCTTCTCCATAAATGATAGTGTTAACATGTGTGTCATCGATAGCACCAATGCAATCCTATCAATTGAAACAATGTTAATTTCATTAAAAATACTAACAATGAATTAGATGACACAAACATAATAGAATGATTTACTTACCCTAAAATATGGGTAGATGTTTTGATCATTTTGAATTCTACTTGATGTTGATGTAGAAGGCTTGGCTATAAGTACATGATGTAATCTAATTATAGCATTGACAATCTCATTGAAGTATGTGCTAACTATCCAAGAGGATCAATGGAATCGCTCAATTGTCACCCCATACCATTGATTTTGACCAATTGTAACCAAAAAAATTGCTAGTTTCTCTTCTATACTTATACTTTGACTTTCTATTACTCTTTCTCTTCTAAGCAATCCACAAAATTCCATAAATACATGTTGACTCATGTGATATATTTTCCAATAATTGTATGCTTGGTAAGGTATTGTAAGATCTAGCAACCTTCTTATATAAATTTGTCCTTCATTACTATATATTTATTCTACTACTTGAGGAATGAAATCAATATAATGTGTAAGTGTTGTCGACAATTGTGCAAGTAACATGAGTAGATGATGTCGTCTTCATAGTCACCTCTGTAATAATTGTTCTAAATCTTCTTCATCATTTTCCATTTAAATAAGTGGTACCTACATAAGTACATCATTATAGCATAAACATTTAAACAACTAACTTAAACATATATAAATAATAACATAAACAGAAACATAAATACTTAACACAAGAACTTAACATTAACCTTCAAAACATAAACAATGACATACTAAATTTGAAAGAAATTAATGTCAATTACATATGTCCAACTAGAAAACAATTAATAAAGGAAGCATCAATGCAAACTACATAGCAGTGCTAACTTCAATAATGGTCATAAGTTCAATCTTTTGGAAAATTAAATCGTAACCACTTCACCTGCAATGCATCAGTACGTAAGGTTAAAAAAAATGCCCTCTTCACTAGATTCTCTAGCAATTGCATGGCTAATAGTTGTTCATCCTCTATAAGCATTGGTAATTCAAGTATTTGGGGAACGCATTCCTTTGTCTCTCTTCTTAAAGTAGTTTTCTTATATACATTCTCATATATTTCTTCATCTTAGTCCATAATCTTCTGTATAGCATCACTAATACAATTCACAAACTTAGAAATAGATTGTGCGGATTCAGCATGTGGTCTAACTCTTTTTCAAGATCTTTAACTACATTTTCTGAAGTAAATGGGCTTGGAGAACCTTCTCCCTCTTCAGCATTAGGAAATGTTGATGGAATCTAAGTATTGAAAATAGGAAATGTCTCTACAAGTTCTTTAGGTTTGCCGTTCACTATTTGTTGTAAATCGTCAAGAACAACACTATTTTGTCCAATAGCCATATTTCCCTCAAATACTGTATATAGATCATCATAAATTGTACATGGCTTCCCTGCACATGCTTTACATTCTAGATGTTCCTGTAAAAAAAATATATATATAATGTTTAAGTAATTCAAAAGTTTACTTGTAATTGAATAATACAAAAAGAAATTGAATAATTACCTTTACAAACTCATCTCATATTTCTTTTGAAATGTCAGTATGACCACGTATGTAGTCTCAACCTCATCCACTTTGATTTGAAATTTTTATATAATTTTTATACATTGTCCTCCAAGTCTTCATCCTACTCTCAACATTTAGAGATGTCTTATTATTGTATTCTACAATCACTTTATTCCATGTATCTAATCTGATTTTTCCATCTTGTTGTTTTGCATTCCCTTCTCTAATTTCTACAACTAAAATACCTAAAAATATTTTATCCTATCTAGTGCTCTAGTTGACATATTTCTTCTTTGCAGAAATCATTTCCCTATAAATAATAACTTTATAGATATAAACAAAACTTACATACTGACAATGACTCAACATTACCCTAAATTCATTTACTTGTAATATATATGCAATAGAATAAATCATATTATAAGAATTACAAATGAAAATGAAAATATATTAGAATTACAAGCATACAAATGAAAATGATAACATTTATAACAACAAACAAGATTCCACTCCATTTCTTCGATGATATATGAAAATGATTTGTAAATGATGACCAATTTTCTTTTCTCCCATTTCTATCAACATCATTCTAATGGAAAAGGGATCAGAGACTAACATGATCAGAATTAAAGTGGAATAAAATTATGAAAAAATTAGAAAACAAAAGTGATTTCGTAGGAAAACTCATTACAAACTAGGAGAATCATTCAAACCAAATAGAATGTGCAAATAGGTTGTTAAAACTGCATGGTGCACACCTATAGCACAAATTTTGTTTCTCTCTAGATTTCTCATGAAATATTGCAAAATCTTTATGGTAGACAACATTCGCAATTTACAAAATGGTAGAATAAATTCTATAATATCAATGAGAATACTTTGAATTAACCCAAAATTCCAGAACTACAAATAGAAACAAGGGCTCAACTACTTCCAACAAATAAACGAAAAATCACTACTAAGCCTACTAGAGAAATTATGCAATGGTAGAATCAACATCTACATTAGAAGTTCATGTCCAAACATCATAAAAACATAACAAATCTCCACAAGAAACTATTTGAACATGCAAGATAAAATAGCACATAACTTTTGGGATCCTATAGTTTAACATTTCAGCTCCATGGAGAAGAACTTGGAAAACCAACAAAGCTCTTCCATTGAAAACACATATGAAATTTCAACCATAGCATTTTCCTTTTGGTTCCTTCCATTCTTAGACCATTCAATACAAAATTAATTCAAAACATTACTAAATTTACAATATAAACTAACCTATCCTTTGCACACTTTTATAAATGATACATATACACATATTCACGACACATGACATTAATAACATTAACACAATATGAATGTATGCAATGCAAGCGACTAGTCCAAACCGCCAAGGTCCAAAAACAATGGAAAACAAAAAGGATCAGAATCAGAGTTAATGCAGACCTTGATCTCCTTTCGCATGAAGCAATCTGTAGTAATGACAACAAAGAATATGCAAAGCAGAGGAGATGTCCTTCCTTGAAATGCATACCTAAATCAAGGGTCGGAAGTGGTCGAAACCCTAAATCACCAAGGTCAAAGTGACTACGAACTAGAGGAGACCTTCGCCCAATAGTGTGAACGACAAGCAACTTTTGGAGAAGAATGACAAGTGACTTTTGGAGGAGAACGAGTGCACACCAATAGCGTGAATGATGAGTGACTTTTGGAGGAGAACGATGAGCAACTTTCGTAAGAAGGATGACTAGCGGCTTTCAAAACAAGGGAGGTCAGAAAGCAACGATCGAGCACATCAATAGATCAGCTACAATGTCGTTAGAGAAGATTGGGTGAGAGTCAAGAGTCGAGAGTTGTTGAGGAGGAGAGTTAGGGCATTGCCGAAGGGGGAAGTGTGGAAAAGAATAAATGGTGAGCTTTTATACAAGGGTAATGAGGGGAAACCATTTCTTTTGGTTTCTTGGTTGCATAAACAACTCTTTCAATAGGTAATGGAGGGAAATGACTTCATTTCATACCATACCATGTCATTTCCCTCCATTGCCTAGTGGCACAAACCCCCCCTTAGGTACTACCTCTACAGGTAGGGTGATTCACCACCAATTGCTAGTTTCTCTCACTTGATATCAGAAAAGGGAAGATCTTATTCTTAACTACACAACGATGCAAGATGCATGGGTGCTTCTAGCAAAATGCCTCTCTGTCATCTCCTACGCACACATTCGAACACTTCGGGATCAAATCTGAAGTCCTAAGTCAATTTTCTAGTAAGCATTATAAACACCATTATGAAACCACTTTGAAAGTCAAGTATTTGAAAGATAATATTGGACAAGGTAGTACTTTTTCAAAGATGATAATTTTGTTTTGAATTGCTATTGCAATGCTGATTGGGGCAACTACACTTTTTCTAGACATTCTACTATTAGTTATGTTATTTTTTTGGGTGGTTTTCTTATTCATGGAAGACAAAGAAGCAACATACTATCTCAAAATCTTCTACTAAAGTTAGTTAAATATTGTGCCATGGTTGGTGTTACATCTAAGATAACATGATCTTTTTTGTTTGTTAAATGATTTGGGTTTCCTTTCTACAGAAGTTGTGAGGTTGTGTGTAACAATTAAGCTATTGAATATGTTATCACTCATCTCATCTTTCACGAAAGAATCAAGCACATCAAAATTGATTGTCACTTCATATAAGAGAAAATTCAATGTTTCTCGTACAAACACAACATGTTGCTACAAATGAACAATTGACTGACATTCTCTCCAAGCCAATTTTACTGATCTTTCGTTGTATTGTTCTTGAACCTTTTGTACTCTTTCGAAAAGTCCTGTGCTAGATTAGAGTTGTTATTCACTCTCTCCACTCTATTTCACGACATCTATCAATAGCTTTATTTCCTCCTTTGTTGTGTGTTCACTATTTAACATCATCACCACGAAAACCAAACAGTTTTGACTTTATAGGGAACTAGTTACATGGTGAAATAATAGAATGAAGAAGAATCATATTTTGGCTCTGCCTAACAAGTGTTTAAAAATTCTTTTTGTTCTGATTTTGGAATTAATAATATTCCCTTGGTCACGATGAGGATTGATCATGCCCATCTTCTTTTTCCATTTCGATCCTCTAGATGAGTAAGGTCTTAGGTCAGTTCAATTTCAATGGACCTAGTTAGAAGGTTTAGAGACAATCTGTGATTAATCACGCTAATTATGTCTCTTTTCGGTGGTATCTTAAGATGTACCATCTCAAGAGTGATCTGTCATTGGAATAAGGAGAGCTTTGGTGATATTTTTGAGAATGTGAACTTTTTCTCGTGATGTGGCCAGACAATTCTAGTTCTATTTCTACGATAAAGGATTGTAATGGTTCTCTAGTGCATGATGTTGCTGATATTTAGTATATTAACATTCACTTCTTTGGAGATTTGTTTTCTTTTGTGGCGTAGGTGGTAAACAATTTATTGTTTGAGTATATTAATTTTGAGGAAAGTACTTCAAATTAGCTAATTAGATTCCCCACGATTGATGGGCTTGAAGGTTTTTCTTTTATTCTTCTAGGTTGTTTCGTAGGATGGTTAGGCTTGTAAAACAAGCAGGATCGGGTCTAACCCAACTCATTCTACCGTCCTGGCTGTAGATAAGCAGGTCTAACCTGATCCATTTACTAAATAAGGTCTAAAAATGTCACCTAAGACCTGACCTACCTTATAATTGTTAAAAGTTGATTCGGCCCGAAACATAATGGGTTCGGCTCCATGTGGATGGGTTACTAAAAAGTTTGGTAGATGACCGGGCAAAAAGGTCAACATACAATATTACAAACAGGTCCATTGCAACACCGTTCGAAGGGAAGTATGATACCGTGGTGCAATTGCAGCACCACCTCGAATTAGACTTGATCATTCCAATGTCGGTACATATGCGGTGGTGGTGCATGTTATGCTTCATAAGGAAGTCAAGTACTCTGCTGGAGGTGATTAGATAGAGCAATGCAACACTGTTCCCATCTTTCGTTGTCTTCGGTGCAATGGTACTGCTGATTTCGTTGCAGGAAATGGTTGTAATTCTGATACAATCTTTTTCTGAGCCTCCTAAACCATGTGAGGAATGCTGAGCATTGGAATTGGAAAAGGTGACTAACATTTTCTCCTTCAGTTCTTTTCACAAGGACGTGGATTTTTGGAGGGAATTTTTAGATTTTTATAGGATAGGAGATTGATTGGCCCTTTTCCACCATTATAAGTTGTATTATTATTTTAGGCTTTCATTAATAAAATTTCTCTAACTAAAGAAAATCTCTGGGCATTAACGAAATTTCAGTATAAGACAACCAGCTTACTAAAAGCTCTTTCGTTCTAATGTTTGACTGCCAGACGTAGGAGGCGACGGTAAAACAAGCATTCTTCCTATTCCCATGAATTCCACTGCAAATTCTTCATCATTTTTTCCAAGCATGTCTTTTAAACTGCACTGGATGTTTCTGCCCTTCAGCACACAATATCTGGGCTTGATCTTCTTTTCCAATGAATAACTGAAATACCTTGGATATTCCACAACTTCCTTGAGGGGCTTCTCCATAATTTTGAGGAGGTATTCAAGCTTTGGTTTCAAAACTACTTCTATGCTGTAGCCAAGGAGAGGTGAGAATCTATGGATCATGGAAGCAACATCTCTTCTTGATAGGCCTATCTCCATCAGGTACTTCATTCTGCAACCAGATGGCATCAAGATTGAAAATATCAGTGGGATATAGGAGAGGTGATGTTGATAACAACCATTACACAAAGCCATCCTACATATAAACAAGCATCAGATTCCTCTAATATAGCATTAAAAGTTAAAAGTTTCAATTCATTTGCAAAAGACAAATACTGGCTTGGTTTATATCAGACAGGACCTTGGCAGTAAAGTGTCATGAACATCTGACACTAGCAACTCTGGATATTTCTTGATAACCCGAGGAAGGTGTCTTCTTGAGATACCAAAATTAGTTAGTAAACCGATTTTCCTTTTTAGAGTTTCATCAACATTGGAGGCAAAAATCTCTGGACAGCGGCACAAAATTCTTGGAATCATCTCATCCTCAAGACCAACTTCCTTCAGAAAAGAAATAACCTGAAAGAACCCAAAACTCTTAGTCTTAGAGATCTACTGAAGAACATGAACACAAATTAAGCTTGTTAATGAAATCCTAGACCACATTTAAAATAACACAAAGTGGAAAGCTATATAGAATGATCAAATTGAAAGGAAAAGATTCCAGAGATTTTGGGCCAATGCAACAAAAGAATGCTATTGTTTAATTTACACTTCAATCCTTGAGTGCAAAGGGAAGATAGAAAAGAGATGGCATCAGAAATTACATATTGAACAAAAGAAGATGAACTGTTGTACTAAAAAGATTGTGTTAAGTACCTGTAACTCCAGATCCTTTTTCCAATAAAAATGGATGCCATTAAGGCATCACTGACAATACATTCCAAAGAATAAGCTCGGTATTACAGGAAACACATCTTTGATTTTGTGAACGAAATTAGAAAATATGGTAGTATTGAAGAAGTTGCAGGTTGCCTACCTATTTCTTTCAGAAAGACACGGAAAAAAAGCAGGATATAATGTCAAACAAGTAGCCTGCTTAGCTGACACATGCAAAGGGGCCTGAAAAGGAAGAAAGACTATGTATCAGGTGATTTAAGAGCTCACACTGTAGTGTGGGGAACTTGGAAGTTAGACAAATTGCACTTGGCTAGTCCTTGGGTGAGCTAGATCTGTGACCTTTCTAGGTTGTTTTGCCAGGTTTGTCTGGTATTTTTCTTGTGCTTTTGTCCCTTTATCTTCTTGGTTCTCGCAGGGGTGCTTGGCTAAGTCCTCCCCCATTATATCTTTTTTGTTATTAGGTCCCCTCCTCATAAATAGATTAGGGGAATTTAATTAAAAAAAGTAGCCTTCCTATTTAGCATACCTACGATAGCAAGTAAATGAAACTTGGCGGACTTTAAATCAAACAAGCTCAGTATTATGGGAAGCACATCATTGATTTTGTGAATGAAATTACAAAACATGGTAGTAATGAAGAAGTTGCAGGTTACCTGCCTGTTGCTTTCTGAAAGACTGAGAAAAAAGAAGAGGAATATTATTTAACAGCCTGCCTATTTATCTCTATGAAAGACACATGTAAACATATTTATGATAGCAAGGAAATAAAACATTGCTGACTTAAATCACAAGTTGTTTTGCATAAAGATAAAACCTATGAAATAGATTTCTACAGATGTAAGGCTTGAAGAGGATCCAATCATACGCAGTGATACACTTACAAGTGATAAGAAAATTTCCAATGTTTTGACTGTTTGACTTCCAAAATGAAGACACCTTACAATTGCATCAAGACTTGCCGTCTTACAGGTTGATTTACACTATTAAAAATGAAACTAATATGCCTATTAAATACCAACTTAATGATAAATATGATAGTATATATATGTTTAAAGTCCTTACAGGAATTAAGAAAATTCAAAGGAAAATCCAAAGGAAACAAGGAAAAGCTTCAAAATCTACCAATGATGAAGCAAAACAAGTCAAAAACAGGGAAGAAGCCAGGTAATTGATGAGAGAAACATTTAAAGAATCAAGAAGATGCGGATATGTGTGAAATTCATTTGAAATTTTGTAATATTTAAGTTTTGCGTTTCTAGGGTATAATGCAGCCTCCTTAATGTTCTTACATGCTAGGATTATTATTTAGAACACTTAGAATATTTACACATACTTAGGTTCAATCATTAAAAAAGCCCTTGTATGTATTTCACATAGAATTTTTACCATGACAAAATTGACATACCATATTTGTAAAATAGAATACCAATTTCTAGGCTAGGAGTGCAAGCAGACTTTGAACCAAGATCAGCATATCAATTTTGGTACTGGGATACCATTTTTTTTGGGACAATAGCTACTGGACTAAGAACAACATATTGATTACTAATATTAGAATACTATTCTAGAGAACAAACCTATAGTTGCTTATTGAAGTAGAAACAACATAATGTTACCATAAAATAGCATACTGTTCTTCCTTCAGGATTCAAGAGTTCATAACATCCAACACACAAATTTCTTTATTGGTATACCACTCATCTTTTAAGAATCTAAGGCTTAGAACAACCGGTATACTGATTGACCTTCAGAAAACAAGAGATCATATTGTACAGCATGCCAATCTTTTCATTGTTATATTGATTCAACTACTTGCTAGAAGAATGACATATTGAATTAATCAATGACATACCGAATCTGCTGAAGACAAAAAGTGAATCTAACCAATCAGTCTACCTTTCTAGGCATGTATGTAATGAACCTTCTTTCGCTACACAGATTGATGCACGAGATGATAGAAACAATCAAGTGAAACTGTGGTGGATATGGATTGAGATGGCAAGGAAAATACAAAAGCATACTACCGTTTGAGAGGTACTAGACCCTCCAAGAGCAAAGGTCCGTACATATTATCTTCAATACCCATGAAGGTGCTAAGTCAATGCCCATGAAAATGCCATGTGTACCATATCACAAAAATCCCAACTACAGTGATACCAACGTAGAACCCAACGACCAAATAGTGAAACAAAAGCCAAATGCCGATTAATGAGTCATCAGTTTCTCTAGGGGACTTACTCATGACACCATTCCTTTGAGGATTAAACCCCAACCTCATTGCAAGTAGACCATCAATAACAAGGTTTACCCATAGAAATTGAACTGGTTTCAGATTTTCAGAAATACTCAGAGTAGTTGTTAGAGATACAGAAGCAACTTCACCAATATTTGAGGAGCTCATGTACCTTATGAGAACTTTCATATTGTTATATGTTCATCCTCCTCTTATCTGTGGTGGCGTCCAACGAGAGTCACCATGGGCAAGAGGCATTACATAAAGGTGTGATAATTGGAACAAAAGGGAGCAATATGCAGCAAACCGATTGAGCAAATAGGCCAACCAAGTGTGTTGGGTGATTTTCAATCGAGGCAAGCACGTGTTTGTGATCAAGACATACGAGTCAATGAGAGGTACGTTCAACAGGCCACAAATAGAAGACTCTAAACAATTAAGAAAATAACTTTAATGTAAACTAAGCTCTCAGACTTATAGGATTTTACTAATCTTGAAAATGAAATATAATTCAGAAGTGTTGTCTATTCTTTTATAATTTTATTATGAGTAAGCTCAATTTTTATGTTATGTTTATATCATCTCAAGTTCACAATTCGAGACTACATGTGTCCTCACTCTCGGGTTCAACTGCATGCAATCAAAATCATTTTTTTATATCAACAAAACAATACACCTATGAAAACAATAGTTATATATATTGATAAAACAGTGGTGCATGTGACTTCACATTCGTGTTTGACCATGCACATAGAAAACAAAATTATACTATAAAAAGTTTGCTTGAAATTCTAAATCATAATATTCTACTTTGATTAAATTATGATTTAATTTTATTTGCATGTTTTCTAATGTAAATCTAAAAAATAATTGCTAAACATTAATGATTTTTAGCAAGCATATGAATGACAAAATGGTAATATGCATGCATGTATGTGAAATGTGCTATATCATAAGGTGATTGAAAAAATTGACATATTAAAACATAAATAAGCAAGCACAACATTCAATTCATACAAGCAAACATAACATTCAAACATGACAATCATCTTCAAATAATTATGAAATATAATACATGTGAATGATAAAAGAAATCATTTAATAAAATTTGAGTCACAACCATAAGAGAAATCAAATTAAAACCACAAAACTAGAAAAATTGAAAGAAAATGAGAAAAAGATGGAAAAAGCCCCAAGTCCATCCATCAATTCTAGAAAAAAATGATGCCCTAAAGTGTGTTGAACTGTCTATGGAAATGCACAAACGTTGAAAAACTAGATCATAATTTGTACCAAAGGAAAAATCTCAAAATAGACATCAAATCAAAATACATCCAAGTCTACAATCCAAAAAAAACACGGTGATATTATCAAGCCACATAAGACTTCTAAAGTGCTCGATGGAACTAGAGATGCATTTCAAATCAGTGAGGTCATCTACCAACATATGCAGACTTTGAAAATTCATAGAGAAATACTCACTGATCTAAATGATGCAATTCAAGATGCAAATGAGATATCCTGAAATCTAATTTCCTAGAAAAATAGAAAATAAAAATATTGAATCTGCCTGAATTGCAATTGGCACCTTTAAATCAATGTGCACACCTTATGATAGATACATCTGTTTGCAGTTGACAATAACTTTGAAAATTCAAATCTCTTCAACCATAAATCAGATTGGTGCAAATCAAAATGTAAATGAAATATCAAAGTCTCACTTTCATAAGAAAAACCATGGACTAGATGTTCTGAGGCTGACAGGAGTATAAAAGCAAGATCAAAACTGTAATGGTGCAGATAGTAGTTTCTGCACAATGAAGAATGCACCAGCAACTTAGGAAAATCATGGCATAATGTAGAAAAATTGAAACGATGTTAAATTATGCATTAAAGAAAGCTTGAGAATCATTCTTGCATAGAAAAATTTGAAATAATCATTTAGAACAATGCATACAGTTGAAAGAATCGATATACAAGAAGGCAATCAAGCCTGCCTCTAACTACAAGGCAATAAATACACCCAACTTTTGGAGAATATATCTTTGAGATCAATGCACGAAATTGTGCAATCCAAGCTTTGTAAGAAAGTTGGTATGATTCTCCCTTAGAGAAAAATAAGAAAACACGATGTTGTTAGCCAAATTGATAGGAACAGTGGGATGAAATCTCATGTTCAATCACAGTTCTACCAGAAAAATTATGTGTCAGCCCAACTTTGAAAAATCATAAGTCAAAATCCATAGATAGAAATGATGCAAAATAAGTTGCATATGAAACTTTGATGAAAGTATGATAACAAAAAATTATTAGATAAAACTTTAGATGAACACATCACAAATGAAAAGAGGTCCAATATGATCAAAAAATAAACATTTCTGTTCAAACAGAGGCACAAGGTGATACTCCGAGATTCATAACTTTCAATCCAATCCATGGATCAAACATCCACTAAAAGCTTAGTTTGTGACTTTTCACAAATTACAATTTCATCCAAATTCGATAGTCAGATCTGGAATTATAAACAATTACAATAAAAGTTGCAAATAACCCTGTGGTAGAGTGAGAGGTTGCCTGTGTGGACAGAGGCAATAGCAATGAGTGGTGCAAGCAGTGATGCAACAACACGAGCAGTAGAGAACCAAGCAAATGAGAGAGTTGCGAACGTCCAAGCAGGTGTCAAGAGAGCTGTTGGAGAGCAAAGAATGCACAAGACAAGCTGGAGGGTGAAACTATCCTTCGTGAGAGGAGATGATGGGCTTAAAAGGGGTTGTCCAACTACCACTCCAATTGATCCAGTGGTCAGATTGGCTGATGGACATGGCTTAGTTGACCCAACAATGACCTGGCAAATCCAATGATCAAGATAAGTTGAATCTAGATGATTAAACAGTGGTCATCAGATTTGGGCAGTCAACTCAGAGATTACGCAATTGGAACTATCAGATGTGATCTAGATGATCTAAACTCAGCAGTTAGATCTACATGAAATCTCATCCATTGGATTAAAAGCTAATGAAATCATAGCCATTGAATGAGATTCAGGATGATTTAATTTGGATCGTTGGGATGAAATCTAAACTGTTGAATCTTTATGAAGGAGATGCAGTTGGCTGACACGAGTGCAGCTGATGTGCTATCATATGGAGGCCTGTCATTGGAGGATCCTACCTGGCATAGCTGTCATGTGGCAAGCACAAGAGCATCCAACATGACATGTGGTGGGTGTAGATTGGTCACTAGAGGTGGGGTCAAGTGGAGTGGCCAATGGGAGAATGCCACATGGTGGGCCTATGATGATGTGGCTGCCATGTGAATGCTGATGTCAGCAAGCCAACGAGTGGAGAAGAAGGTGATGCTATGCCACAAGTGATCCAGTGTTTGTCAAACCTTTTTGAAGTAATCCATGCTCCCAAAGGGACATTCAGATGTGAGAGGCCAAGTTCGAGTCCATGCCAAGAGGTTGAGTCAAAAATTAGCCAAGAGTCGCAGATGAGATGCTACACGGTCAATCTATCAAAGGCAGGGAAAGCGGTGGACCTGGACATCAGAAGATAAGCAAGTGGGCAATAGACCCAGTATCCCACACGTCACTCATTTGAGTTGCAAGTCCATGGTCCTAACTAGTAAATATTTGATAGACTTAAGGCAGGATAGGATTGGTTAAAGGAAGAAGTCCAAAAATAGGAGTGTCTACACTACCCTTTAATAATTTTTCCACAAATCCCTTTACCAACAATGAATTCTCTCCTTTTTTGATTTTACAGTAACTCCCCTTGACTTGTGTGTCCTATCAAATTTGAGTGTTGGGATCCCCAACAAGCTATTACTCCACCATTTATAACAACCCAATAACTCTATAGAATCTTGAGATGATTTGCTAATGCAATTGACAGACCCAATTTTTTTAACTGATGCACCTTCAATAACAAAGCATTATAGAGGACCCAAACACCAAAGAGATGGACTTTAGAATTTTGTTCTTGAAACTGCTTGATATTCTACTCAGCGACAGTTCGCACATTGTCATCCAAGGATTGTGCAATTGGCAGCACTAGGGTAGCCTCCATGTCCTCCAAGCCTAAATATGTGACACATTCAAAAATGTTTATATTTATTATTTATTCTGGAAGATCACTCACATTTCTACCTAAACTTGCACCACCAACAAAGCAACTATTGGCCGTTGTCACACCTTTTATTAGGGCACGTTGGTAATTTGCCAAGAGTGGCATTGATTTTGCGAGGGTTTTCTTGATCATAAACCAAAAGCTATTCTACCATGCAAGCCAACTCCTCGAGGTCCTCCCCCACTTGATCCCTTCCCCAGTTCAAGTTCTCTTTGCTTCCAGCAATCTCAACATTTTTCCCAAACTAATGTTAGTAATCATAGCATCCATGTTCCTTGCCAACTTGTCTAACTTGGCATCCATTTACTGTAGATTTAGAAGCTACTACGTAGGTTCCATCTACGTTCCCATCTCTTTTTTTCTTCCTCTGATATATCTGGACCGACAAGCTCTGATACTAATGTAATGAACCTTCTGTCACTACATAGATTCATGCATAAGATGATGGAAACAATCAAGCAAAACTGTGGGGAACATAGATTGAGATGGCAAGGAAAATACAAATGGATGCTACTAATTGAGAGATAATAGACTCCAAGAGCAAAAATTGGTTCATATGATCTTTGATACCCTAAAGACAACATCCCTTAGCCAATATAATACTACATTTCAATATTTACATACATCCAACCCAATTACCCAATCTGTCATCAAAATAAAAGATTACTTTGCTTCATTACAATGTAACTCCTTATAAAAATATACCAATAGGTCATTCTTTGTAACCTTTAGCACTCCCAACTATTTCTAAGCTCCATTCATATTCCTCAATCAAGCAAAACTGTGGGGGATATAGATTGAGATGGCAAGGAAAATACAAATGGATGCTACTAATTGAGAGATAATAGACTCCAAGAGCAAAAATTGGTTCATATGATCTTTGATACCCTAAAGACAACATCCCTTAGCCAATATAATACTATGTTTCAATATTTACATGCATCCAACCCGATTACCCAATCCGTCATCAAAATAAAAGATTACTTTGCTTCATTACAATGCAACTCCTTATAAAAATGTACCAAAAGGTCATTCTTTGTAACCTTTAGCATTCCTAACTATTTCTAAGCTCCATTCATATTCCTCAAGCATTCTAGAGGCTCAAAAAAGGCTCACTTTTCACTTCTGCATTCAAGTTTTCAAAGTTTGCATCCAAGAGCACTTAACAGAGAGTTAGCACTTAATTTCTCTATAACTTTTTATTGTTTAATAAAGCTTAGCTCATTGGATTGCAGTGAGGGCTCTTCCAATTGTGAGAAGGTTGCTTAACGAGTTTGCCAAAGTTACTGTAAAAGGTGGAGTGTTGAGCTACAACACTAGAATAGTATAAGGCTCAAATGAGAAGACTTGAGGAGTGAATGTAACCCCAATTTTGAGATGAACCACTATAAATTTTCATATCCTGGTGGTGTATGCTCTCTTTTCATATTTTTCTTACACTATCTTAACTTAAATAGCATCATATATACATCCATTTATTCAAGCATTGCATGCATTATTTAATTTGTTAAAAATAACAAGAATTCACTATTTACCCCTTCTAGTAAAACCATTGATCCTAACACTAAAATGTACATCACAACATATGTAGTCATGAGAAATATACGAACCTCAAGAAACATATTGGGTTTTCTAAGCAATAATTGAGGGCTTGAAGCTATTGCTGTTCCCAGCATCTTATTTCTAACACCCAATGTATCAAGTTTTTTCACCATTGCTTCCATCTTGTTGGTGGAACATCCCAATAGGTGGGGCCAACTTTTGATTGCATGCTCAACATATGATTTTGGAACCTGAAATAATAAATGGAAAACACAACTTGCATATCATAAAAAAATATAATCCAATCAATCAATGTCCCAATTCTAGTAATACAAATATCATCAAAAATATTGCAGGTTAAATAAAGTCACGTTTTATAGGGTTATCTTGCAGCATTAAATGAAAATGCTGTAAACTACATATTTACCTAAGATTAGAAATATAGAATAGCCAAAGCAGCAAAGTTCAATGTAATAACATCAAATGATA
This sequence comes from Cymodocea nodosa, assembly GCA_036874045.1. NCBI lineage: Eukaryota > Viridiplantae > Streptophyta > Magnoliopsida > Alismatales > Cymodoceaceae > Cymodocea > Cymodocea nodosa. The sequence goes on along the minus strand of CM072339.1, from coordinate 16,457,878 downwards.
GGTAGATAGTCATACTGAGATTATTAATGAAATTCCACATCTGCAGCAAAATTTCAAGAAAGCATGTGATTCCATACGTTCTTCCATATCTAAGAATGACAAATCTCTTTGTAATTCACAAGGATGCTTGTTGAGAGAATCCAAGGATATTTTAAAAGAATAGTCATATTGGAATTATTAATGCAATTTCACATTTGTAGAAAAACTTCAAGAATGGATGTGATTGCGTACCTTTTTCATAACAAAGAAGGACAAGATCTCTTTATGATTCACTTGTATACTTGTTGAGAGAATCCAAGGATATTTTAAAAGAATCTTGGCAAATGCGTCATTTTCACCACACATCTGAAGAAAAATAGAGCATGAAATTTCATTTGTTGGCAAGAATAAAAGAAATAAATAATTTAATGCCATTATTGACTAAGAAAATGATATACAATGATATCCTTCCAAACTCCACATAAAAATCAAACTGAGGCTGCCAATAGACAAGACAAAAAAATGTTGTTACCTGTCATCATCAACTTGTGCTATTTCAAAGACAACAAATCTTGTTGATTGTCATCAATTTGCACCATTTTAAAGTTTGATAGAACATTAATGCAGGAAAAATGTTTATTGTAAAGCAACATGGATGTGAACTTTCTCTAGCCTTTGGTGAGGAATTATGATAAAAATTAAAGTGGACTCTATCCTTCAAAATTTAAGAAAACAACCTAAATAAAATTTATGATTTATTCAACAAACATAAAATGAATTCCACAAAAGCAATTCATGCATGATATATTGATACAGTAGAACAGATTAATAGAATAAAGGTTTTCATTGTAATGATACCTTCTGTAAAGCATTGATCTTGGGCTTTAAATCATTCTTTACATCATAGAAAAGAATTGGTGGAAAAAGTACTACAATGTCCTTGATGTTCCCTTTTGGAACCCCCAGAGTAAGGATAAACTCAAACAAAGGTTTCAAATGATTCTCAACTGAAAGCAAAAGAAGATGAGGAAATGATTCAATTAGGAATGATAGACAAGAGTCTGCAAATCCTAACATCTTTAGACCCCCTCGTCTAGCTTCCATCTGTGAGATTGAAAAGGACATCATGTTAAAGGTGCTTGACGTTAGTAGACTACTGTAACAATTGAAGTAGCTTGTGACGCTTACAGTAACCTGAAAAAAATTACATTTTTACCTTTTCAAAGAAAGATAAAGTCTGTTGGATATCTTCATCTATGGGAATTGATAGTTGCATCAACATGTGTCGTGCATTCTTTCCAATAACCAACTCTCGTCCACTTCCCACAAGTGCAAAATCTTGAATGTATTTAACCTAAAAATATTAATAGAAGAAAGATTATGTTGCTATTTTAATAGATGAATAAATTTTGAATAACAAATGTTATGAATATAATAGCTTCTTTTGACATGGATGGGCAACATCAATACCACCAATTCATATGGATGGAATACATGCACAAGAAACTTCTGATTGCCCCAATTCAAAGCTTTTTAAGGATATAGCGTATCCACAAATATAAATCCATAAAGTGACAATCCTCATAAAGTCCACTAAGATATTTTTTTGAGCAGCAATGAGCAAGACATTAAAATCACATATTAGGGGCCTGCATCCACTAAAATAAATTTCTTCCATTTCCATATCAAATAAAATGAACATATGACATACTACTTAGGTTATGTTTGAAAATATCTACAGAAATTAAGCTCTTTAAAAAAACTAGTTTTTATTTCATAAACTATGCTTGAAATGCTTATTTGGGTCTCATCAAATAATTGATGATGGCCATTGACAAGTTGTAGTGTTGAAGGTTGATAGTGATGAGTAATGGTGATAATGGTCAAAAGTAGTGGGCAGATGATGATCAAGAATGATGGCAATAACAATGATAATGAGCAACAATGATGGCATCGACAAGGAGAAATGGCAATGATAATTGACAACATGAGATGGGACACAACAATGGCAACAAGCAATGAGAAGCTACAACAATTGGTGTTGATCAGCTACATTGGGCACTGGGCAGGCAATATCAAGGGTAGTGGGTGATCATTGATGGCAAGTGATGATGATTAGTGGTGGCCAATGGTTGAGACAAAAGGGTGGCCAATGGTCGAGACACAAGGGTGGCCAATAGTTGACAATGACTAGAAATCAAGTGAACATGGTCAAGATGGCCACCAATTGTAGGTGGGTGGTTTTCGGTTTGTCATTTGGTAAAAACCCTCAAGTCAGTAGGGAAATAACGAAAAACTGAAGAAAAAATAAGATGCTTTTCAAAATGCCATAGGATGTAGGTTTTGAAAAGGAATAAAATGCTTTTCAAAATGAAGTATGAATTATTATGCTACATGAATATTTTAGATAAGCAACAACTGTCAGAAGCCTTTGAAACTACTTAACACAGAAAACCACTTTATAAGAACACATTGTTCTAGATAAGTGGTTCAAAATGTAGCCTTAGCCTTATTCAACATAGACATGAGACTATAAAAAAGTTGACTTTAAAGTGCCCACAACAGGCATATTTTGCAAAAGAATATCCATATCATCTATTACATTAAGCCAATGCACCTTCCTGCGCCCCCCCCCCCCCACCCACCACAAAACAAATAATCTACCTAATTAGTAGATTTCCTAAAATACCATCCATTATAAGTTAAACCCCAACTTACACCTTAATAGAAATGTAATACCTAATTAGACATCAAATCCTGATTAAAATTAAGAAATGGTTCTAACTAATTTCTTTAAAGTTTTGTTGCCAAATCTAATTTGAACCAACATTTAATAAATTCAAAATTATAATCACCAGGATTATGATAACAATCAATTTTTGTTAATGAAAACTGTCAAAATTTTCCTCTTACTAAAACACATAGATATCTCAAAATCCAAAAGTTCCCTAAAGTGCAACACGCATATGTATGGTATAGATTGATGGTGAATAAGAAGAGAAGAAGGAAGCTAAAGAAAATCAAAAAACACATCACTCTTAAAAAATATTGGTAAATTAGAACTCAGAAAATGCATATTCATAACACAAAAACCTGAGTGGATATTGATGGAATGAACTAAGGTCTAAGGAGGAAGCTAAATCATAAAGTTCTTTTTTTACATGCAAAATCTTCATCAGCATCCAAATATGCAATTAAATGTCACATGCATAGGATAATGTCTCCAACCCTTAATAATCTTGAGTGTGAACAACAACAAACAAGGTAAGAGGCCATTGATCACTTTTTCTTGGATAAAATTTTGGGTTAAATAAGCAGGAGACAATAATCATAGAATGTTTTCCAACAGTAATTGCTACTACTTCAGTTAATGGACATGGTGAGAACCACTTATGCTAGGTTTGTCATAGAGGATGATGGAGAGGATGTGAGTGTGGATTATATTGTCATGGGGGAGTGGAAGGTAGAGGTAAGTGCAGCCTTTTGGTGGGTGGTGGATAGATAATGTGTGACACGTGTGTTAGCAACTAGGGGAGGAGCGTTTGTGAATAGTGGAGGTTTTGTGGTGGATAGTGGAAAAAGTTTTGATGGCACCCAAATGTGGGGAAAATATAGGAAGAATTAAAACTAAGTTGGTGGTAGTGGAGATTGGTCGACTTTGATATAAATTTTTCTAAAATATAGCAAGATAATGTCACAAACATTTATGACAAGTGTTGTGCCATGTGGGAATATAATAGCTATAGGCCACCTATCTATGGTTGTTATTTACCACATAAAACTTCCTAAACTATAGATAAGTATGCATCGCTAATGTAAAAGAGTTGTCCAAGAATTAGAACTCTAAAATAATCTTCAAAGTTAGCACAAAATTAATGACTTTTAGTGACCAGCAATTTTTCTTTGGTAGATAGTAGAAGCTTGAAATTATCAATTTTGCATCTATTACCATAAAAAATGAAAAAATTAATGTAAGTCAAGTATTGAGATTAATGGTTGAAATAGATAAAATAATTGTGAATGTTAAAGGAATTTCACAGCATTTAAAAGGAGTTTTTATAGAACAACAATAAATACATTAATCCAACTATATGGGGTTGGCCATATGTATCCTATCTCTCATTAAACTCTATTCATAACCAAATCTTTAGTCAATTTATATAATTTTAAATCTTTTTTACTATTTCGGACCAAGTAATTTTTAATCTTCTTCTACTCTTTTAATTTCATTTTCACTATATTAATTAATTCTTCTTTCCTTACAAGCACATCTACATGCTTTCTATTGATATAACATAACCATCTAAAGATAATTTTCTCTTGCTTTATCTTTGTGAGAGAAGTTATGTATTGTGAGAATTATGTTTAAGTATATTATATGGGTAAATGAGTATTCATTTACAATAGTATCTCATTACTCATATATATATATGTGTGTGTCTTTGTACTCTTTCCAAGAAATGACACTTTACTTTTTCTCCTCCAATCTTTCTCCTCACATTGTACTAAAGCTCAATAACAAAGGTAATATTTGGTAGGATATTTAAGCAACTAAAGAGGTCACGTGTACGTAACATATGGAAAGAAGTTTCAAAGCTTATAATCTAGGAAATCTCCCCCTTAACTATCATAGCTCTAGCCATACTTAAAGATGAAGCAAGAGCTGCAATGACAGAAGACTTAGTAGCTTGCAATATAGTCACTGTTAAAGTAGTAGTAGACATTTCTATGCCCACCTGTGCCCATTCTAATGTCCCAAACTTCTACCAACACTTGTCAAATTGGTGGTTTGTACACCTACAATGCTCACAATGATTGCATACCTAACTGTCTGCACAACCTCCATAACTTCCTCCCCACTCTTGGTTGTAACCATGACCTCAAGTGGTAGCCAGGGTGGAGTGATCACCTACATGTGTGTCCATGCTAGTTAATATCCACAACACATGAGCAAAGATATTCTCTAGATTTAGTACGGAATTGGCCCCAAGAATCTATCCACACACTTGAGACAAGAACCTTGAACTCAAGCTCAATAAGTAAGCAACAATGGCAAGTTTGTCCTAGTAATACTTCATAGTAGCCAAATTAGAGGTCAAACATTGATAAACCTCCAACTAAATCAAGACCTTTACCTTGGCAATGAGAGTAGAAAGCATTTCCAAAGAAGCATAACCAATGACATGAATGGAAGCTGACTAACACTCACACTCTCCAGAAAAGGAAGAACTTCATTGTCCCCTTTCTCCCTAACCATATGATACACCACTACCATGAGAACCATCCTCATCTTCTCCTAGTTGTGGTCCCAATTCCACATTCTTGCTACTCCAAAGGGAATGCTCATCCAGCTCTTAAACATTCTCAATTAACATCTGAACATACTTGGAATGCTTGGATGCAATTTCCACAACATTTTCCCTCAAAGCTATGGACCCCTGTAGGACATCTGCCACAACCTCCTAGGCATCATCCTCACAAAGGACAGCCTCAAAACTCACTTGTAGAGGAGGAAGCACAAGCAAGTAGTGGAGAAGTGAGAAAAGTCCTATTGTAGAAGAGAGACAATGGATGAAAATGGTGCAAGTCCTATTTTATTCCAAATAAATCATTTTTTAATTTATCTTTTATTGCTTTGCCACTCATTCATCTTAACATTTGCATTTATGTTATACTAAATTTTTGAATATATTCATGTTTAATAAACCCAAACATTCTATGAAATAAATATAAATGGATGAATCAATGTTTTGTAAAATTTTCTTTTAATTATAAGAGTACTCTTTTATCATATAGCATTCTAGTTGCATTACTCCATTTCATCCAATCTACATTAATTCTATAATTTATCAATTGTTACCTATCATAGATCTTAAATATTTAAAATTCTTACATTTAGGGATTTGTTAACCATTAAATTTTATGCTTTTTTCAATGTTCTTAACATTGCTAAACTTATACTCTATGTATTAAATCTTTGATTTGCTTGGATCTCAATTGAAACCTCTTATTTATGTCAACTTATTTTAAAATAAGTTGTATTGGAATAAGTGTTTCCAAACATGACTATTTATCTAGCTTATGGAAAGAAGTGAAAAGTATTTAATAGTTCATTTTATAGCTTATTCAATAATTTTTTCTCATGCAATTTATTAAAATAGTCTGCATTGCTGAATAAGCACATGTTCAAGAAATGGGGCCATAATTTAAATCCTTTAGATTAGAAGGTATCTACTTACAATTCTAATTCAGAATTGATTTGTATCATACTTTCATCAAATAAAACTCTCATCATCTTGGATTTGTGGTGAAGAAGATGAGGGAGGAATGGAGATGAATAAGAAGAGGAAGGAGAGTGAGTCGAAGGAGTGAGTTGGAAATCTCTATTATACATTGAGCAATACAATAACAAGGTATATAAAGGTACATGGTGCAATTTGTTACAAGAGTACAAAGATTGTTACATCAACCTTTTTGTCCAATAGTGCATATATTGTCTTATACACCCCCTCAAGATGAGCCGACAATGAATGCCAGGTTCATCTTGGACCGTAACTAGGTGAAGTGAGTTGTTGGAAGGGGTTTAGTGAGAGCATTGCCAGGCTAACCGACACTAGTGGTGAAGAAGACTTGTAATTTTCCTTGCTGCACAAGATCTCACACAAAATGGAAATTAATTTCAATGTGTTTGGTGTGAGCATGGAAAATTGGATTAATTGCAAGATAGGTGGCACCAATCTTATTGCATTTGAGTGTAGGCACTACATTAAGAGAGACTCCAAGTTCAATCAATAAGGATCTTAGCCAGAGAAGTTCAATGGCAGAATCAGCTAGAGTGCAATACTCTGATTCGATAAAGGAGCAAGTGATGGTCCTTTGCTTCTTTAAAGACCTAGAAATTAGATTATCATCGTGATAAAAGAGGAAACCCACAGTAGATCATCAAGGCAAGAAGCCCAGTCGACGTCACAGTAGAAGTGTTGAGAATTTAAGGTTTGATAAACCATGGAGAGATTTAGTGTGCCTTTGAGATACTTCAATATTCCTTTGATAGGTTGCAAGTGAATAGTTGTAGGAGCATGTAGAAAATTGGTAAACCTTGTTGACAGCGAGAGTGACATCAAACCTGGTGAAGGAAAGATATTAGAGGGCACCAATGACGTTGCGGTAGCTAGATCAATCTTGCAAATTAATATATTTCTCTTTGAATTTCTTTAGTTATTTTAACCATACATTGATACCTCTTTTGGTTGTAAGAAACAATGCAACAATTAATAGAAGTCTTTTTACCTTAAGGTGGGATTTGTGTACTTGGAATTTGACGAAATTGAAAATTTTTTCGGTCAGATTTCGAGTGATGAGGTGTTTGTGCATTTTGGAATTCAAATTCCTTGAGAAATTGAATTTCAATCAGGTGTAAAGATTAGGAAAATGAATTCCCAACCTAAAAGGTCGGAATTCAATTTTTTGAATATTTTATTTATTTATTTTAAGGATTCGGTTGAACTGAGTGATAGAGACTTTTTTTATTTTAATTTCGTTCAAATCGAATAAATATTTTGGTTCACTCTTAACACCTCCTCTATATATATATTTTAATATTATTATTATATTTTTTTTAACCTATTTTCTTTTTAGCTTCATTTGTAAGTTTCACCTAATTTTAATTAAATAAGGAGTTAAATATGCATATCTAGTTTTAACAAATGATATATACAAATCAAATTTAATATATTGTTTTAAACACTTATTATAAAATTGTTATGATTATCTATGATGAAAATAGATTTTCATAAAACCAAAAGTGACGAGATAAGATGTAACATTATGATTCTTTAAAGGGTAAGACAATATTTTGAAAATAAATTTGATAGGTTATTTTTAATTAAGTACTCATATCAAAAGATGTGAATATCTACATTGACATTTTTTTCCAATTATAAAAATACTTAAATTCATTTTTTCATAGACATTCATGGTATTTTTATTATGAATGCTTAAAATAACATATCAAATTTAATTTTGATATATCAATTAACGAGATTAAATATATGATTCATAAAGAAAATAATGCCAAAATCAAAATTAAAAAAGTAAAATAAAATAACATAATTCAAATGGAGGCAAAATGTTATACAAACTTGATATGCCATTTTCAAATATAGGAAAAATTATAATAAGTACTAAAATTAACATTTTCTTAAAATACTTTTAGATTTTTCAAAATATCTTAAATATAATAGTTATTTTTTGAGTTCAACATGTCATTGTTGTAGTCCTATTTATAAGATTTCTCTAAATAATCATTTAATTGAGATGTATTTCAACTTAGATATTCTTAAATTTTTTATCTAAGTTGTAACTTCATTCAAAAACCTTTCTTTTAACTTTGATATTCCTATACATAAAAGTTACAATTCGATTTAATATTTTTTTTAACTTAGATATTTTTATGTTTTATCTAAATTATAATTTCATTTAATTAATTTAATCTTATCCTTTTAACTTGTTAATTACATTTTCACTAATTACTTTAATTCATTACTTCATAAAAAATCAATTTTGTTCAATTCTATCATATGCACAAACACCTAAATTTCAATTTCCATCAAATTCCAGAATGTACACAAACACCTGGATTTCGAATTATTTCCGTCAGATTTTGTAGATTTAAATTCTAAGTGCACAAATAAGCCTTAAGTGACCTTCCTATTGCATAGAAGTGTCAATACAGAATATATAATCCTACTCATGAGAAAGATCATCAGGATAGAAATCAAGGCCTTTACCTTGGCAATGAGATCAGGAAGTGTTTTCGAAGAAACATAACCGGCGACACGAATGGAAGCTGACCGACTGACACCCACACTCTCCAAAAAAGGAAGAACTCCGTCATCCCCCTTCGCCTTAGCCATACGATATACCTTCTCTTTGAAACTGGCACCACCACCTCCACGAGAACCATCCTCATCTTCTCCTACTTGCGGTCCCAATTTCACATTCCAGCTGCTCCATAGGGAATGCTCGTCCAGCTCTTGAACATTCTCGATCAGCATCTGAACGTACTTGGGACACTTGGACGCAATTTCCACAGCATCTTCCCTCGAAGCTCCGGACTCCTGCAGGACGTCCGCCACGGCCTCCTGGGCTTCATCCTCGTCGAAGGACTGGCCTCGGAACTCACCTGCGGAGGAGGAATCACAGGCGAGCAATGGAGAAGTGAGAAGAATCCTGTTGTACGATAGAGACTGTGGATGGAATCTGGAGGGGAAAGAGAAACAGGGCTTCGCAGCAGCAGGAAGAGGAGGAGAAGGAGGAATCCCTGGGCAGAGTAGAGACTTTTTGTACGAAGCGTAACAGTCAGAGAGTTTCAGCGGAACAGGAGTGTGGACGACCGACATGGATGAGACCTTTAAACCCTAAGGGCGTCGGAATTACTTGAGCATCGAACAGTGGTGGTCGTAATGGCGCGAATGGTGCCGCATCCGTCGATAGGTACATCCGGCACCGTGGCATTCCACGATGGATTTTTTAGGATATATATCCCAATAAAAAGTCGTAATTAGTATGTCATCCTGTATGTCATAGAAACATAGGATGGATATGCTTGATCATTTCCTATGTTGTTCACCTAAAAAAAATTATATATATATATATACAACGAAAGAAAAAATAAAAATAAAAAAAAAGTAAAGTAAAGAAGATCGAAGACAATATAAATATATATAAAATAAAAGAAAAACGAAATAAAAAAAGAAAAGAACATCGAAGACAAAAAAAAAAAAGAGAAACAAGATAAGCGCATGATGGCCATACCCATCGTGCATGATTGGGAAGTGACCGACGCTTGCCACTTCCCTATAAAATCGATCGAGCATTGATTGAAAATAAAAATAAAAAAAAGATAGACACAGAACAAATAAAAGTAAGAAAGATTAAAAAAAAAAAAAAAAAAGAGTGAACAAAGCAAAGAAGATCGTCAACACTATGAAGGTAGGTTCTTCTAGGTTGTCGAAAGTCATGTTATATATTTTTCTTCTTTTTTGTTATAGGTTTTCGATGTACCCAAAAAAAAAGGAAGAAAAGTGTCTTTTGTCATCTACTAGTGGATCATCAAAATGTTAAGAATGTATGGTTTCACTAGAAAGGGGATGAATGGTGATCAATGTGTATTTAAGCTTATTTTTAACTTTATTAACTAATCTGATTAACCAGTTTATACAAGTACTAATCAGATATAAATAAATATGCACATCAAAAATAAAGTAAGAAATACAAGGAAATTTTAGGTGATTCACTAACTCGGCTAGTTCACCCCTAATGATCACTTAGGCTTCACTAAGTGTTTCAACCAACACTTACACACTTGCTTTCAGGTCGAAGCAAGAACCAACCATTTGAACTTTCAAGTCGTAGCTTTAACCAATCACATACAAGTTTTCAGGTATAAACTCTAGAAAACCAACCTCTTGAGTTTTTAGGTCAAAACTCAAACCAACAACTGAATGAAGCTTTAAGGTTGAAGCCACGAACTAAATAATCCTTCATGAATCAGACTTTCAGTACATAGAGAGCTTTAAGAATCTTCTTGTATATCTAACTTTCAATCGATTCCTTGTTAAACTAAATTGAGCATTCTTCTATATCAGTAATTGATCTACAATGTATATTGTGTCTCTAAATGTAATTGTATTTGTAATCTCATATCTCAGCTCTTACTAAATATTGAATGATCTGACTGTATTTATACTTGAACGTCTAACAATCATATTTTCTCCTCAACGGATTTATTCTATTGTACTTGCTGAGTTTGCAGATCTAAATATGGTAAGTTACCGTTTGGAAAGGTATTTCAAAATAACCTTCCAATCTTCTCAAAATTTCGAATACTTAGTAGTGTAAATTTCCGAAGGATGATCGTAACTCACCGAAAATCCACTTAAGTTCATTTGTCACATGAGTTTTAAGTCATACACGTGATGAGACTTAAGTTCAGATAGTTATAACTGTAACTCACCAAAACCCTCTTGACTTTCCGATGGTTAGCTATAGTGACTCTCCGATTTTCCTTTTGAGCTTCAAACTGTTGTCTTCTCAATTCTTCACGTGCATAATAAGATAACTTAAGTTTTGAATGGTTATAACTGTAACTCACCGAAACTTCCTGTTTTTCAGATAGTTAGCTTTCTAACTCTCCAAAAACTCATTTAAGTTTCTTGTTCTGGATTTCTACACGTGAGAAATTGAACGACTTAAGTTTCAGATAATTAGCATTTCTAACTTTTCGATTTTCCTTTTGCTTTTGGATAGTTACCTCTTTAACTCTCCAATCATTCAACCAATTGCCTTTCATAACTCTCCGAAGGCTTTATGATTTCAGATAATTATTCTTCTAACTGTTCGACAGTGTTACTGCTACTTTAAACTTGCTCTTCGGATACTTAAGTCTGGAACTGTCCAATTTTCTTGTTGCTCTATAGCAGTAACTTCTGGAACTTTCTACATTTGTTTGTTTACCTTCTAATCTTTTGCTGAGATGTCATATCTGTGAAATACAATTTGATTTCCTCACATAGGTTTTTGCATTATCAAAATACTAGGGTCCTAACAATCTCCCCGTTTTTAATAATAACAAAATCCTTTACATTAAATTACATGTATTTCACTCCCTAGATTGTTGTTATACATTCAGTCACACAGAAACTAAGTAAAGCAAAGATTTACAATGAATATAATACAATGAAGTTAAATTCTCCTCTTGTCTGTGTGCTAGAATACTCCCCTTGCCTTCTATGTAATTTTGTATATTCTTCTCCTCCTTTTTGTCATTAGATAAAAGGAGTTCCACAATTTTCTTTTGTTGAATTTTCTTCTCCCCTTTTTGTCATTAAATTTGTATCTGATGATATACCAATTTTCTGATTTCTATAATCCTATTTGATATCAACTTGTGAAAAGAATCAAATGTATCAATATCTTCAAATAACAATTTTGATTTTCCATCAAATGTTGACTATTGGTGTGTAGATCTCAATTGTTGAGATATTTTCATCATTGAAATCTATTTTCTTCTTTTCCTTTGATGTTGTGCTACTTTTCTTCTTTCTTATTCGAGCACAATATCAATTGAAGTGTCAATTTCCTCAATCCTTGTCTAATACCAGTTGTTGACATTCTAATCATTTGAGAAGTTAGTAATTACTCTCCTAATTTGTGATATTTCTTCATTTGTCTCGTTTAATTACTGCATCATCTATAAAAATTGAAAACAGTGAAATGTCAATAGTTAATCTAGCAATTTATAAAAATGTAGTTAATATTTGTAATTTCTGTCATATGCTCTCCCCCTATCTGTATGGAGGTTCTTTGATTTATAATTGCAAGCTATAGGCTCTCCCCCTATATGCATGCCCTATTTATATACTTTCTTTTTGCATTGACACAGCATTCTGAATTTCCTTCATATAGTAGGTTCTCCCCCTACTTATATACTTTTCCTTGTAGACAAATTTGTTGCACTTGTTCTGCAAAATGAATGTCATATATGATACCAATTGAACTAAATATCAATTATTAATCAAAAACATCATAAATAATTTTCAATCATTTAGCTTTTGTCTCCAATCCATTTATCTTCTCTTGGATCTTTATTTCAAGAGGTTCTTCAATTTGCAGAAGATAATTTGAAGACTATAATTTGTCTATTGCATATTTTGGTTGTCCTTTGATAAATCTGATTTGTATACATTCATCCTAGCTCGTGTAGATCTTATTTCCTTTAAAGAACAAGATTCAATCATTGATGCCACTTTGATACTAATTGTTAATTTCAGAATATCATAGCTGATTCTTAACTGATTGCCTTCTGATTACCAACTGTTTTGCTTCTTAAAAATTTCTCTTCACGAGATTCTACTTTTTCTAACAACACTTGTTTCTAACTATGGCAGATTTTGCTCTCCTTGAGCATCAAGATTTTAGGCACGATTTCCACTCAAACTAAGTGAGCACTTTCTACCAATTTATGGTGCCTTTTGCAATATCAATTAGTTACTCTCATAACGGATTTTCAAATTTTCCAGCATTCTCTAACTGATCATACCATTGATTTGCAAAAAATAAGTTGACATTGTAAATTAGCTGCTCCCCCTAAATGATGTAATCTTGCAATTCAAATAGAAATAGATTTTGGTACCTATACTTTCTTAGGTCCATAAGCGTTAGTCTTGACAATATTTAATTTATTGCCTTTTGGCAGCCACATTGATCTAAATCTTCTTTTGATGGCAAACATTGTTGTACCATCTCTATAAGATCGAATAACAACACCATAGTAGGGTATTTCCTATGGAGTAGCATATCCTAGGCCAAATCTATTTGAGTCATGTCTCTGTGAACCAATGATCTAATCTAATCTTTTCTGTCCATTAGTAAATTTATGCACAGTATTTTTCAGATCAGTGATTTCAGATTTCAATTTTTCATTTTCATTTATCAATTCATCATTATTGCATTTTGTATCTTCAACATGCAGATTTTCAAGTTCAGTATGTGCTTCTTCTAAGCATGCAGTTAAATGCTTAATTTCTTTTTTATACTTTTTGCATTTAATATATAAACTATCAACATTAGACAAAAGAATGTTTAAATCTAGATTATCATTGTCTACATCAGACTCACTTTGAGATGAAGTGGAACATACCTCTTGTGTTGTATAGCACACGTTTACTGGTACCTCTTCATCTATACTAGATGAGCTACTAAAAGAACTACTGTCATCCCAAGTAGTCTTCAATGCCATTTTCTTTTTGTAGCTCCTCTTCTTCTTCATTTCTTTTTTCTTCTTCTTGTTGCAGTGGACAATTAGGTTGTATATGTCCCTGCTTCTTGCATTTAAAGCATATTGGTGCATTGCTTTTTGATGTGCTGGCTTGGTTCTTTTTCTTCATCCATTTTTTGATTTTTCTAGCCAATAGCATAACTTCATCATCATCCGAGCTTTGAAGTTCCTGAGTTGATGGAAATGTTAGTTCTTTCTTTGTTTCAATTTTGTTTTTAGCACTACCTTCCTCATCTTTCCATTCTTTCATTTGAACTTCATGGGCCAGCAGATTGTCCATTAGATCCTCTACTGAGTATTTTTTGAGGTCTTTGAAATCTTGTATTGATGTGGACTTTTACTTCCACTCCACAGTTAAGCTTCTAAGGATTTTCTGTACTTGTTCACGGACAGAAAATTCATTTCTCAAACCTCTTAAGCCATTAATAATCTCAATGAATCTTAAAAACATATCAGTGATAGTTTCATCATCAAGCATTTTAAATAATTCAAACTTTCTAAGTAAAATGTTGATTATAATGTCTTTCACTTGGCTGGTTCCTTCAAAGGTTATTTGAAGAGTGTTCCAAGCCTTGTGAGCAGATTTACAAGCTGAAACTTTATTATATTGTTCAACAGATAAGACATAGTAAATAATACTCAACCCTCGAGCATCCATTTGGATGATTCTCTCATCCTCCTCAGTCTAGTCATTCTCATGACTAGGTGGAATAGGTGTTCCTAGAACTACCATTTTTTATAAACTCACATCTGAGCTTTTGAGGAAACATTTCATCCTATTTTTCTAGTAATTATAGTTAATACCATCAAACAGGGGAGGACGATGGATGTTCTGACCCTCTCTATGAAAAGATGTTGTTTAGAATGAAAAAGTGCATATTATTAACTGTTAAATGATGGTTAATTGCATAATATTTAGCTTATCATATGAGAATTAAGCCATTATGTTATAATTGCACTATTATATGCTTTAATTGAAGAATCTGCTTAATTTTGGGGAATTAATGTTAATTTAGTACATTTATGAAATGTCGGTAAGTTGTAGGCTGTGAAATTCTTAAGTATCCGAATTTTCTGATATTTCGGATAGTTATGTTTAAATTGCCGAACAGTTATGTTTAAATTGCCGAACAGTTATGTTTAGAGAGAATATTTTATTATTTCCAAATGTACACGTGTCGAAACTAGAATGAATGTCTTAAGTGAATTTTCAGTGAGTTAGCTATAACTATCCGAAAATGCATCTGAGCATTGGATAGTTAGACCTGTAACTCTCTGAAATGTTATTTTATGTTTAAACTACTATTGACACGTGTCGAGATCTGGTAGATTTACTTAAGTTATAATTCGTTAAGTTAGCATAACTACACGCGTTGAGTTACATGAATATACACTAAGGTAACGTGTTAGGTTAGCAGCTTATTTCTTTATTACATGTATTTTATAGTTATTTTCTAAAATGCCACTGTAGCGGTTGCAGGAATAGACAGTTGGAAGGAAAAACCACGTTTGCACGTATCACGTAGGAATTCAATCGCGCATGGAGAAGGAAGCATCGCTGTTGATCTGAAGGAAGGAAATCCAACCGATCATTCAAGCAGAAGCAGTTACTATTGAAGAAATATAAAAGAAAAGAAGAAAAAAAGAAGGTGTGATCGATGGACGGCCAGTGTATACAGAAGAGGAGCACCGAACTTTCTGCAGAAAGTATCAGCGATTCTCCGAAGTATCACACCAACCATCGTATCACCACCATAATCACCAATCATCGGAGGTCTGTGAGGATACTTGCCTGATGTCGGGTCGATTCCGAGCCAAACACAGTGCCTAACAACCACTGTGAGGAGTGATTGCATCGCGAGAAGGGAAAACATTTTCACCAAGCGCCGACTCATATTTCAAGAGATCGTAAAGCTTTTAGCCTTGGCTTCGGGTTGATGCCTGTATGCTGAAGAGGAGATCATCTTGCAATTCTGGACTCGCGATTCTATAGGGAGAGGAGACAGAATTGTAAGTGGTTTAATTTTCAGTGGTGTAATCGCGTTGCAAGTAGTGTCGGAAGTATTTACTATCAAGTGAGATTACTTTACATTTCACCTTTCGCCCATTTCCATGTTCACATCAAAACAAAAATACCAAAAACAATTTATCTTTGTTTGTATGTTGTATTTGAGTGTTGTATTGTTTGTGTTGTATCGTGATTAATGTTATCTGTATTAGTTTTATGATTGTTTTATGTTAGTTTTAATTTTACAGTTTACTAAAATTGGTTCGTACAAAAAAGTTAAAGATTTTAATGGTGACTATTTGAATCATCTGAATGTTAGTATTGCTTAATGATAAATCCAATGTTAACTAGCATTAAAAAGCTTAATTAATATTATTTACAATCTGTGGAATCGCCCAATGTTTGGCCGAATTCCTCTGTAAATAGCAGTATTATAAAGAACAGACAGGCTCGTGGAGTTAACTTAAGTCCACGAGGATAGTCCGTTGAGTTAGCCATAACTCAACGAACTTAGTCCGTTGAGTTAACTGTAACTTAACGGAGTGCTTATTGAATATAAATTTGAATTGTTCACAATCAAACATTTCTTAAATTCGTCAGCAATTCCTTGTGGGATCGACCTGTACTTTCACACTGATACAATAGACACTGTGCACTTGTAGTTAAAGTACAAATTGGAATTATTATCTAAATTGTATTAAAAGTTGTTTGTTTACTTTTAAAAGAAAGAATAGGCATAAAGATAAATTAACTAAGTAAAAAAATAGAAGTAACAAATCCAAGTTTTTCTAGTGTAGTGTTGGGAAAATCAAAACAAGTTATATGGCGCCATTGCCGGGGAATTGAATTGAATTTAATTGAATTGAGTTAAACATTAAAAATATATATAAAACATAAAAATAGTTGTGGTTCAACCGACTAGATCCATCAGTATGACCGGAACATTAAAAAAAAAAATTATATATTAATTTTCAGAAAAAAATATTAGTTTTACCGAAACATAATATCGGTCCAACCGAAAGAAAAATTAAAAAATAAAAAATATTTAGGTCTGACCGAAGCATAGTATCGGTTAAACCAAAAAAAAAATTGTATATTAATTTTCAAAAAAAAATATTGGTTTTACCGAAACATAGTATCGGTTCAACCGAAAGAAAAATAAAAAAAATAAAAAAAAATAAAAAATTAAAAAAATATTTAGATCTGACTGAAGCATAGTATCGGTTAAACCGGTAAAAAAATAGAAAAACTATTCTCTGTAATATTTTTATTATTATATTTACTTGTACGGGGAGTCCGTTGAATTACACTTAACTCAACGAACATACTCCGTTAAGTCTTAAGTTAGCCAACGAGCTTATTCCATTAAGTTAATTGTAACTCAACAAAGTACTGTAGCTAAGACATAAAATTAGAAAAACTCCAGAAGGAAGTAGATGAATTTAGGCATAGAGATTAAATTGTATTGTTCGTCTACTTGTGTAAAATTGTATGAAATTGTATAATGTACTTGTAATGTAATTGATTCATATTAATGAATATAATTTTTTAGATGCAATTTTCATACATATTTGGATGTGAAATGAATGGAATTTATTGAATATTATGTAATTTGTGGAACTTTATGAATATGTAACAGATTTACAATTTGGTGAATGACAAGATAACTGCTTAAAAATTTCTGCATGTTATAAGGTAAAATGTATATTCTGCATAACGTAAAATGACCTGCAAGTTAAATCTTTATATAATATTCAGATTTAAATGTATTTTAATCAAAATGAGGCATTAATGACATAGATTTAACTTTATTACAGTTGGTAGAATGAAAAACAAAGAAAAAAAAAAACAGAATAGAAAACTTACGAGAGTGAAACTTAGAAGTTGCCAATGTTAACTCAACGAAGTAAGTCTGTTGAGTTAACCATAACTCCACGAGGTCAGTAATATAATATAAGGTCACTCCGTTGAGTTATCTGTAACTCAACGAAGTTAGTCCGTGGAGTTAGCAACAGTAACCGGCTGTGTTCTGTTGAGTAATCTGTAACTCAACGAGGTTAGTTCGTAGATTAAGCAGAACGATTATTCTTTTAACCACAAACGAAACTTCGTCGGTTTAGCGGTTACCAAAATTTGAAATTAATAGTGGTACACGTACCCATAAAAACAGGAACCACGATGCACGTTGCAAGCTACGTTCTTGCAACGAGATTTATTCACTTTATGGATGCGTAGTATATATATGAAACAGAATGTTATTTACGAGTTATCAGCACTTTTAAAAGAAAGGAGAAAGCGTTGGAGGAACTGGAAGGAGAAGCAGCTGATTCAACCTTCATCCGACAACAAATATTTATAGAATGGAAAGCTTCAGACTGGTATGTAATTAATCTTCTGCTATTTATTTATGAGCACATGGACTCATTCTCTAAGCACTAAACAATTAGTAAGAACACCTACCCAAGAATTTTCATTGCAAAGGAGTACTGAAAAATTTTCTGAACTGAACTTTAACGAAATTCTTTGGGGTGTAGCTAACCTTTCTTTAAGAGAGAACGTAGAGATGGCTGCTCTAGTAGAAAAACCATTAGGAGAGAATTTATATTTGGAAATGCTAGAAATCAAAATCAAAATAGAAATATCACTTAGACAGAAGGAACCAATGGAAGTTAGACCTACTGGAGGATTGCCAATACAAGCTATACCTAATCCTGTCAATAGAACAGTTAATGAAATTAATACCTCTTTTGGGAGGGTAGCTGAATGAAGCAGCATATCTGAAGCAACTATCTGTATGTATATATGTTTTATTTTAAGTTAATAGTATCGTAGAGTTAATTTTTAACTCAACGAACTTAGTCCGTTGAGTTATGCCTTAACTCCACGAGGGTGTGCAGTAGTTATGTTAATTTTATTCTCTACTAAATTTTTGATTTTTATTTTACAGAATCGACAAATGGAATTAATGCAATTACCGTTGGATGCACTAAGGGAAATACTAAGTAACTTGTCAATTAAAGATCTATGCAGGCTGTGTTGTGTATCAAAGGAAATTAAAGACTGTATTGAAGAAAAATATTTTCAGGGACTACAAGCTGCAAAAATGACTAAGATTAGAGATGGATTCATATGGAGGTCATTTAATCGTAGTTCAAATACCCATGAATATCTGGCTATGGAAGAAACAACTGGAATTCCACCCAATGCATTAGAAGGAATGAGTCATATTATGGGGATAGATGAAGGATTAATCATATACATGACGAGACCAAGGTATGCAAGTTTATCATTACCTGATATTTTGATAAGAAATCCTATAATAGGAGAAGAATGGAATATAGGAAGACCTAATAGATTTGAAGCACCAACTGTAAATTGTGGGTCAGCTTTAATATTTTCTGATAAAAATTCTGCAATTCCTAAAAAATTATATTATTGGAGACCTACAGGAAATTGGGGTGAAGATTTACACTTAAGTGTGTATAATTTTCTGAACAGATCTTGGAATGAAAACATTATAATATATCTAGGACAGAAATCATTAATTAACCAAACATATGTCATACTTGATGGTTATATCTATTTAGTCACAGAGATATTATTAGCATATGGATCTGATTTATACATAGTGAGCATAGACAGTTATGATGATTATATAGAAATTTTACCTGTACCGAGTGAAATAGCTAAACCACCATCTATAGGATTTAATGAAATTCAAATAGGAATGTGGTATAATGAAGAAGATGATCCTACTTTATGTCTGATAAGATGGTGGGATGAACTGATGAAATTTCAAATATGGATTATGGAAGACAAGAATGAATGGAAGTGGGAAGAGGAGTATATTGAAATAGATGTAGAAATAGAAACTGCTACATTACCTTGGAACCAAAAAGGATCCCTTTCTGCATTACATATCATTAATAGTAATACACTCGTAGTTGGAATTTATAATATATTGCATGTTTACAAATTAAAAAGGAACA
This sequence comes from Cymodocea nodosa, assembly GCA_036874045.1. Taxonomy (NCBI): domain Eukaryota; kingdom Viridiplantae; phylum Streptophyta; class Magnoliopsida; order Alismatales; family Cymodoceaceae; genus Cymodocea; species Cymodocea nodosa. The sequence continues at coordinate 16,438,062 of CM072339.1, read as the reverse complement.
AGAACTACATTAAAACATAATTAATAGCAAGAAGAACTATGCCTAAAAAGTTTGCTTGGACTGATACATTTATTCCATTTGTTTCTACTTTTCAATCATGTTCTTAAGATGTGATTTTGTGTGTTTAACGTGTGTATTCTGCATTTGTTTTAAAAAAACAAAAAAAAAACAAAATATCAATCCAATTTGTTGGTATCTATTCTGGGAAACCAACTGGCTTGCTTGTGAGCCACTAAAGGCATAGAAGTCTGGGTTCCACACAAGACACTGATTTATTAATATCTGTTAAATGTTATTTTGTTTTATATTCTGTATTTATCTGAGAATGAAAAGTTTTTCAGAATCAAAAATCGGAATATGTAGAAAGAGATACAAATGGAACAAGGTATGCAACCAATTACTTATCCTGAATTTTAAATCAAACAAAACTTTATTCATGCCTGCTACAATTACTGTACTTATTGTCAAATCTTTAACTTATTGGATAAAGGTATGTAAGTTTGTTAATTAAAGGAATTAAAATGGTACTGCAAAGTTTTGAGGAAATTGAAAATTTTTATGAACTTGCAGTAACTATCCGATAATTGAGACTCTAAAATTTTTATAAACTACTTGAATGTTATATTTAAAAGGCCATAGAAGATGCTATAGAATTTATTATTTATGTAAATCTAGATATAGTATCTTATGATTTTTCTGAATTTCATAAGTTTAATAGTTTCACGATTTTGAAATGAAATCAGAATATTTAATGCTTAATCAGAAAATTATCTGAAGTCCTGAAGGAGCTGAGATGTGAATTCTAGATTAAATGAAACACATATGATGAAAGATACATTTACTTTGACTGATTGAACTTGTAGAATGATTTATGTGTAGATCTTATTAAACTACAGATAAAGTATGAGCTTATTGTTATGGATTCATATTTTTAGTAAATGATAGAAGCAGAATTATATGAGATTGGTGTTTTACTACATCTGTATTAATGAAATACGTGCATATACAGTATGTGATTAATGCTTTGTTTTGTGTGTGCATTTATTTTTAGAAAAGAAAAAAAGAAAAAAAAAGAGAAAAAAGAACTTTGAGAGTTTATTGACTTATTTGATCACAAGCCTTTTGTACTTGAGTAGATAGGTATGTAAGGATTGTTGACCTGAAAAAGGACTCTGAAAATCTGGCAACCTAAGATCTTGATCAGATCTGGGATTGTAGACTAAAAGCTCGTTACATGGGTACATTAGAAAGCTCTTGTATGATTCAAGCTTGTTAAATTAACTTTTAAAGTACACAAAAAAAAGAAAAAAAGAAAAAAACATATAATGTTCTGAAAAGATACAAGTGTTTTGTGAAATACAGATATCTTATGAATCAAATATATTTTCTGTTATCTAGAATTGCTGAAATATGAATCTAGAATTGACTTTTGAAGTTGTTTAATGGAAATACAATTCTTTATTCTACTTGTCTTAATTAGATTGAATTGGATTGTACTTTGATTCGTATGTTGTTTAAATTTCTTCTAGAAAACTTATTGGAAAATTCAGGATTACAGATGATGAAAAGAAGAACAAACGATAATATAATTAACACCTATATGAAGATGATATACTTTGTATGTAATTTACATATATTCTAAATATCTTTGCAGGTTGATTACTAAAACATACAGAATATATGTTTATGCTAAACAGAAGAAAAAAAAAACAAAAGGGGAAAATTAATTCTAGCACTTTTTGAAAGACCAATTAATTAGATCTTAGTTTGCTAAGGGACTAGCAAAATTTAGGTATGGGGAAGTGTTTAGAATGAAAAAGTGCATATTATTAACGGTTAAATAATGGTTAATTACATAATATTTAGCTTATCATATGAGAATTAAGCCATTATGTTATAATTGCACTGTTATATGCTTTAATTGAAGAATCTACTTAATTTTGGGGAATTAATGTTAATTTAGTACATTTATGAACCGTCGGTAAGTTGCAGGCTGTGAAATTCTTAATTATTCGAATTTTCTGATATTTCAGATGGTTATGTTTAAATTGCCGAACAGTTATGTTTAGAGAGAATATTTTATTATTTCCAGATGTACACGTGTCGAAACCAGAATGAATGTCTTAAGTGAATTTTCGGTGAGTTAGCTGTAACTATCCGAAAATGCATCTGAGCATCAAATAGTTAGACCTGTAATTCTCCAAAATGTTATTTTATGTTTAAACTGCTACTTACACGTGTCGAGATCTGGTAGATTTACTTAAGTTATAACTCGTTAAGTTAACATAACTACACGCGTTGAGTTACATGAATATACACTAAGGTAACGCGTTAGGTTAGCGACTTATTTCTTTATTGCATGTATTTTATAGTTATTTTCTAAAATGCCACTGTAGCAGTTGCAGGAACAGACAGTTGGAAGGAAAAACCACGTTTGCACGTATCACGTAGGAATTCAATCGCGCATGGAGAAGGAAGCATCGCTGTTGATCTGAAGGAAGGAAATCCAACCGATCATTCAAGCAGAAGCAGTTACTACTAAAGAAATATAAAAGAAAAGAAGAAAAAAAGAAGATGTGATCGATGGACGGCCAATGTATACAGAGGAGGAGCACCGAACTTTCTGTAGAAAGTATCGGCGATTCTCCGAAGTATCACACCAACCATCGTAGCACCACCATAATCACCAATCATCAGAGGTCTATGAGGATACTTGCCTGATGTCTGGTCGATTCCGAACCAAACACAGTGCCTGACAACCACTGTGAGGAGTGATCGCGTCGCGGGAAGGGAAGACATTTTCACGAAGTGCCAACTCATATTTTAGGAGATTGTAAAGCTTTTAGCCTTAGCTTCAGGTTGATGCCTGTATGCTGAAGAGGAGATCATCTTGCAATTCTAGACTCGCAATTCTATAGGGAGAGGTGACAGAATTGTAAGTGGTTTAATTTTCAGTAGTGTAATCGCGTTGCAAGCAGTGTCGGAAGTATTTACTATCAAGTGAGATTACTTTACATTTCACCTTTCGCCCATTTCCATGTTCACATCAAAACAAAAATACCAAAAATAATTTATCTTTGTTTGTATGTTGTATCGTGATTAATGTTATCTGTATCAGTTTTATGATTGTTTTATGTTAGTTTTAATTTTACAGTTTACTAAAATTGGTTCGTACAAAAAAGTTAAAGATTTTAATGGTGACTATTTGAATTATCTGAATGTTAGTATTGCTTAATGATAAATCCAATGTTAACTAGCATTAAAAAGCTTAATTAATATTATTTACAATATGTGGAATCGCCCAATGTTTGGCCCAATTCCTCTGTAAATAGCAGTATTATAAAGAACAGACAAGCTCGTGGAGTTAACTTAAGTCCACGAGGATAGTCCGTTGAGTTAGCCATAACTCAACGAACTTAGTCTGTTGAGTTAACTGTAACTCAACGGAGTGCTTATTGAATATAAATTTGAATTGTTCACAATCAAACATTTCTTAAATTCGTCAGCAATTCCCTATGGGATCGACCTGTACTTGCACACTGATACAATAGACACTGTGCACTTGCAGTTAAAGTAGAAATTGGAATTAATATCTAAATTGTATTAAAGGTTGCTTGTTTACTTCTAAAAGAAAGAATAGGCATAAAGATAAATTAACTAAGTAAAAAAAATAGAAGTAACAAATCCAAGTTTTTCTAGTGTAGTGCTGGGAAAATCTAAGCAGATGTCATGATCTTAGATGGTTAAATCTATAAAAAAGAGATCGACCTGCTCTGATACCAATTGTTAGGAACATATAGCTTCACTAGAAGAGAGGGTGAATGGTGATCAATGTGTATTTAAGCCTATTTTTAACTTTACTAACTAATCTGATTAACTAGTTTGCACAAGTACTAATCAGATATAAATAAACATGCACAGCAGAAATAAAGTAAGAAACACAAGGGAATTTTAGGTGGTTCACCAACTCGGCGAGTCCACCCCTATGGATCATTTAGGCTTCACTAAGTGTTTCAACCAACACTTACACACTTGCTTTCAGGTTGAAGCAAGAACTAACCACTTGAGCTTTCAGGTCATAGCTCTAACCAACCACATAGAAGTTTTCAGGTATAAACTCTAGAAAACCAACCTCTTGAGTTTTCAGGTAGAGACTCAAACCAACTAAATGAAGCTTTAAGGTTGAAGCCACGAACCAAATGATCCTTCATGGATCAGAATTTCAGCACATGGAGAGCTTTAAGAATCTTCTTGTATATCTAGCTTTCAATCGATTCCTTGTTAAACTGAATTGAGCATTCTTCTATATCAGTAATTGATCTACAATGTATATTGTGTTTCTATATGTAATTGTATTTGTAATCTCACATCTTAGCTCTTACTGAATATTGAATGATCTAATTGTATTTATACTTGAACGTCTAACAATCATTATTTCTCCTTAATGAATTTATTCTATTGTACTTGCTAAGTTTGCAGATCTAAATATGGTAAGTTACCATTTCAAAAGGTATTTCAAAATAACCTTCTGATCTTCTCAAACTTTCGAATAATTAGCAGCGTAACTTTTTGAAGGATGATCGTAACTCACTGAAAATCCACTTAAGTTCATTTGTCACGCGAGTTTTAAGTCATACATGTGATGAGACTTAAGTTCGAATAGTTATAATTGTAACTCACCGAAACCCTTTTAACTTTCGGATGGTTAGCTACAGTGACTCTCCAATTTTCCTTTTGAGCTTTAGACTGTTGTCTTCTCAATTCTACACGTGCATAATAAGATAACTTAAGTATCAGATGGTTATAATTGTAACTCACCGAAACTTCCTATTTTTCAGATATTTAGCTTTCTAACTCTTCGAAAACTCATTTAAGTTTCTTGTTCTGGATTTCTACACGTGGGAAATTGAATGACTTAAGTTTCAAATAGTTAGCCTTTCTAACTTTCCGATTTTCCTTTTACTTTCAGATAGTTACCTCCTTAACTCTCCGATCATTCAACCAACTGCCTTTCATAACTCTCCAAATGCTTTATGATTTCGAATAATCATTCTTCTAACTGTTTGATAGTGTTGCTGCTACCTTAAACTTGCTCTTCAGATACTTAAGCCTAGAACTGTCTGATTTTCCTGTAGCTCTATAGCAGTAACTTCTAGAACTTTCTGCATCTATTCGTTTGTCTTCTGATATTTTGCTAAGTTGTCATATCTGTAAAATATAATTTGGTTTTCTCGCATAGGTTTTTGCATTATCAAAATACTAGGGTCCTAACACAAAAGATAGGTATTTGTGCAACTTTTGTTGACCATTGGTAGACCGATGGAAGAGGCACAACACTTGTTAAAAAAAAAAAAAGTGTCTTCCACCATCTGCTAGTGAACTGACAGAAGACAAGTGCCTATGCAACTTTTGTTGACCACTGGTAGATTGACAAAAGAGGCACAACACCTGTGAAGAAAAAGAACAAAGCCTCTATCATCCATTGGCGGATCAACAAAGGAGTACTTGTTGAAGAAAGAAAAAGAAGCCTCTATCATTCACTAGTAGATTGGCAAAGGAGCACCTCTAAAGAAAAAAAGAGAGCAAAATCCTTTGTCATCCACTAGTGGAGCAACAAAGGAGCACCTATTGAAGAAAGAAAAAAGAAATCTCTATCATTGTTTGGTTAGAAAAAGTAAATCTTCTTTTGGTCAATTACTTTTAAATGTATATTTATAAGTTCTACTAAAAGTAACAAACAATTTATGCAAATTAGATATTAAATCTAATTTGTTTTAACTGCAAATGCATAGTGTCTATTGTATTTGTGTGCAAGTATAGGTTGATACAAAAATTGAGTAAGAATTATGTACTATTTTGATTTTACATTTAGAGTTTTATATATATTAAATAAAGCACTTCATTATGTTATTGCTAACTCAATGGACTTAGTTTGTTGAGTTACAATTAATTCAATAAACTATCCTCGTAGACTTAAGTTAACTTCATAAGCTTCACTAATAAATTCTAATTAAGATTTACTATTCACAAAGGAATTTGGCCATCCATTGGGTAGTTTCTTAGAACATAAATAACATCAATTAAGCTTTTTATTATTAGGTTATCTGGTATTTATCATTAGTCAATACTAACATTCAAATATTTCAAACAGTAACCATTAAGATTTTTAGGTATTCTATACATATCAATTTTAGTAATCAATAAAATTATTTTCAATTTTCTAAATCAACTAAACATAAAACATTCATAATACTAACAATGATAACATTAATTACGATACAAAACAAACAATACAACACATAAATGCTAACTATAAACATAAATAATTAGTTTTGTTTTTGGTATTTTTGTTTTGATATGTTCCTAAAGATGAACGAGAGGTAAAATGTAGAAATTCTCAATTGATAATAAAAACTTTCGTCACTACATGCAATGCAATTACATCACTGAAAACTTTATCACTTACAATCACACCTCCTCTCCCTATAGAATCGCAAACCGAGACTTGTAAGTTGATCTCCTCTTTAGTATATTGGCATCAACCCGAAACCAAGGCTAGAAGTTTTATAATATCTTGAGAGATGAATTAGTGCTTGGTGAAAATTGCTTTCCTTCTTATGACATGATCACTCCTCACAATGGTTGTCAGTCACTATGTTTGGCTCAAAATCGACCTGACATCTGAAAAGTATCCTCACAAACCTTCGATGATTGGTAATTGTGGTGGTATTGTGAAACTTCAAGGAACTTTTGACGCTTCCTATAGTTAGCACAATTCTCCACACTTTCCACCCATACTTCTTCATTTTTTCTCTTCTTCTTTTTATATTTCTTTTAATAGTAATTACTTCTACTTAAATGATTGGTTGGATTTCCTTCATTAATATCAATAATGATGATTTCTTCTTCATTCCACGATTTAAATCTTGTCTGATACATGCAATCGTAGTTTTTCTTTGAATTTCCAGTTCCTTCAACTATTCACAGTGGCATATTAGAAAATAATTAGTCCATGAAGTTAGTGTAACTCAAGGGACTTACTCGATTGACTTAACGATTAACTCAACGGACTATCCTTATTGAGTAAAGCTTAACTCAACAGACTTAATATAAAACATGTGTAACTAACGTGATATAATAAAACATTTAAATTCACACGCGCATAATGCTAACTTTATGATACTAAAAAGACTTTTCAGATAATTGCAAACTGTAACTATTCGAAACTTATATGCATTTCAGATAATTAGCATCTAACCTTCTGAAATATAACTTTGTTATGTTTCTAGATCACAACACATGTCCTCAGTAGTTTTTACGATAAAATAGTATTTCGGATACTTACAAACCTAACCATCCGATGCTTAAACACATTTTGGATAGTTACAGTCTAACTTTTTGAAATACAACTTAAGTCATATATTAAAGTTTCAACACGTGTTCTTCTTGAAATAATAATAAAATATTTTTTAAACGTTTAAAACAAAACTATCTGATACATAAAATAAAATTTTTCTAAATAATAAACATTTTAGATACTTTAGGAATTAAAAAACTTATAACTTAATGACAATTCAAAAATATACTTCATTAATGCTAATTTCTTAAAATTATGTGCATTTTGTAATTAAAATATATAATTATGTAATTATAATATAATAACTTAATTATTATGTGATAAGTTAAATATTATATAATTAATTATTATTTAATTATTAATATTATATTTTTTTTTATTTTAAACAGCTGTCTACTAATAAACTAGTAGAGGAGCACCTTCAAAGAATAAAAATAAGTAAAGTCCTCCATCGTCTACCGGTAGACTTCTAGAGGAGCACCTGTTGAAGAAAAAAAAGAAGAAGCCTCTACCATCCACCGGTGGACTGGTAAATGGCACCCCCGAAAAGGAAAAACAACAAAGTCCTCCATCGTCCGTTGGTGGATCGACGGAGGATTACCTTAGAAAAAAGAAGAAGAAGCTCTACCATCTGCTGGTGCACTGGTCGAGGAGCACCTGTGAAGAAAAAAAATTGAAATCATCCGTCGTCCACTAGTGGACTGGTGGAGGATTGGTGCAGCGTTGGTGAATCTAGAAACAAAAACAAAAAAAATAGAGAAGGAGGCACCGACAACCATCTAACGGAGTGAAGTGATCGCATGTGGAAAAAAAAAAATTGATGAAGACAGTGGCTAGATATCCGACCAGCCCTCGACAAAGAAAAAAAAAAAAAAGGAGAAAAAGAAGATGATCGGCAGCTGCAGACGACAGCGATGACAACCCGAAAAAGAAAATTTTCCAAAAAAAAGTCGCGAACGTCCGACGGGCACGGGCGTGACGGCTGTGAATAAAAAATAAAAAAAAAGAGAAGTCACAAATGTTCAACGAAGGAGAAATGCATAGAAACTCACCTAGCCATTGGGAAGTGTGTTACTAGATGAAAATAGATAGAGGGTGGCAAGACGACAAACTTTGAGCGTAGTCACTAGAAAGGATGACCGTACAACGCAGTTTTCAAAAAAAAATATATATATAGAAATAGATAAATGCGTAAAAAGAAAAAAAAGAAGAAAAAACAATATAATATAGAAACAGATATATAAAAAAAAAGGAAAGATTTGAAATTTAAATAATAATAATAAATTCAATTTGAAATTCAATATTTACATAATATTTAATTTATAATATGAGAATTAAGACATAATGTTATAATTACAATATTATATGCTTTAACGAAAGAATTTGCATAATTTCAGGGAATTAATGTTAATTAAGTATATTACTAAACTGTTCGTAATTTAAAGGCTTTGAAATTCCTAAATATCCAAATTTTCTATTATTTCGGAGAGTTATATTGCATGTACCAAATAGTTATGTTTTAAATGTTTAAAGAATATTTTATTATGTCCTAAAGTATACGTGTTGTAACCTTAATGCATGACTTAAGTGAATGTTCGGTAAGTTATCTACACATGTATAATTCGTTAAGTTAGCATAACTATACGCATTGAGCTAATTAAATATACACTAAGGTAACACGTTGTGTTAGTGTTATAAGCTTATAAGTTATTTCTTTATTGCACGTGTTTTATAGTTAAATCAATGAAGTAAGTTCGTTGAGTTATCTGTAACTCCACAGACCATTTATTTTCTAATATGCCATGTAGCAGTTATAGAAATAGGAAATTCAAAGGAAAACCACGATTACACGTATCATGTAGGAATTCACTTGTGGAATGAAGAATAAATCACCATTGTTGATATGAAAGAAGGAAATCCAACTGATCATCTAAGTAGAAGCAATTATTATAGAAAGAAATATAAAAGTAGAAGAGAAAGACGAAGAAAGTGTGTGTGCAGAGGTGGAGACCGCATTAACTACAGGAAGCGTCGGATGTTCCTTGAAGCTCCACACCACCACCAAAATCACCAACCATCGAAGGTTTGTGAAGATAATTTCCTGATGTCAGGTCGATTTTGAGCCAAACACGGTGACTGACAACTACTGTGAGGAGTGATCGCATCGTGGGAAGGGAAGCCATTTTCACCAAGCACCGACTCATATCTCAGCAGATCGTAAAACTTCTAGACTTGGTTTTGGGTTGATGCTAGTACGCTAAAGAGGAGGTCATCTTACAATTCTTGATTCACAATTCTATATGGAGAGGAGGCAAGATTGTAAGTGATTAAGTTTCAGTGGTGTAATCGCATGTAGTGACAGAAGTTTTTAATGTTGATAGATATTTTTACATTTCACCTTTCATTCATCTTTAGGAACATAACAAAAACAAAAATACCAAAAACAATAAATTATCTTTGTTTATATTTAGTATTAAAGTGTTGTATTGTTTGTTTTGTATCATGATTAATGTTATCATTATTAGTATTGTGAATGTTTTATGTTTGTTTGATTCAGAAAATAGAAAAATAGTTTTACAATTTACTGAAATTGATTCGTTCTAGATACTTAAAGATTTTAATGGTTATTGTTTGAAATATCTGAATGTTAGTGTTGCTTAATGACAAATCTAATATTAACTAACATTAAAGAGCTTAATTGATGTTATTTACATTCTATGGAACCGCCCAATGGTTAGCTAAATTCCTTTGTAAATAGCAGTATTTAATTGGAAAGATAGGCTTGTGGAGTTAACTTAAGTCTACGAGGTCAGTCCATTGAGTTAGCCATAACTCTACAAACTAAGTTCATTGTGTTAACTGTAACTCAACAGAGTGCTTAACTGAACACATATAAACTCCAATATAAAAATCGAAATAGTACACAATTCTTACTCAATCTCTGTAGGATCGACTTGTACTTGCACACAAATACAATATATACTGTGCACTTGCAGTTAAAATACAAATTGGAATTAATATCTAATTTGTGTAAAAGGGTGTTTGTTTACTTCTAAAAGTAATTATTGATATAAGCATAAAAACAACTTAGACAAGTTTAAGAATTAACTTAACAACCCCAAACAAGTTTTCTTTTAAAAACTTATGATTTATATAAGTGATTATTTGAACGATACAGAAAACTTTTAGTTGAAAAACGTAATTCACCTCCCTCTTGTGTAGCCATTTGATCCTACAAGTGGTATTAGAGCTGGTTAATAATCTTTGATATAAAATCGATACCAACTTAATTAATATCATTGCTTATTCTGCCTTCTTTGTTTTTAAATAGAAATTAATATCTAAGCATATGTTTAACTTTCTTAGTGTTAGTCTCAAGTTGTTCTAAAGTTTTAAATTGTTTAAAATCAAATAGGTTGAAAAATCTAAGGTAAGATGACTACTGGAAATGATAAATTTTCGTTGTATGAATGCCAAAATCTTAACCGTCTTCCTTTATTTGATGAAATACATTTTGAATATTGGAAATATAGGATGATAGTCTTTCTTCAAAGTATAGATCATAAGTTATGGTTCATGATCTCTAAACCATATACTTCATTAACTACTCCTTATAATACTTGGACAATTACTAAAAAAGAAAATGAAACTCTAAATGCTAAGGGCTTAAATATCTTATTTTGTGCATTGAGTTATGAATAATTTAGTAAAGTGTCGGCATATAAATCTGCTTATGAGGTGTGACATGCATTAGAAGTTTCATATGAAGTTACTTCTCAAGTTAAAGAGACTAAGATTAATATGTTAATTCACAAGTATGAACTCTTTAAGTTGCATCAAAACGAAAGTATTTCTGAGATGTTTTTTAGATTCCTAGATATAATAAACTCTTTAAAATGCTTAGGAAAGAACTTTGAACAAAAGGATTTGGTGAGAAAAATTCTTAGATCCCTAAGTTCCAAGTAGTCTCAGAAAGTGACATTAATTAAGGAATCACGAGACTTAAATGTTTATACTATAAATGAACTTATAGTAAATTTAACTGCTTATGAAGTTCAATTAAATGATTCATTGAGTCACAACAAATTAAAAATGAAGAAAGAAATAGCCTTCGAAATTAATTCAGATTCTGAAATATCTACTGATTTTAACGAGGATTTGATTTTGTTGACTAGGAAATTCAAGAAAGCATGGAAAGTTAAGAAACAGCAAAGGAACAAAAATGACAAACTCTTAACATCAAAGTCACTAAATAAAAAGAATTCTTCATCTAGAAAGTATGTATGTTACAACTGCAATAAACTTAGACATCTTTCTCCAGATTGTCCTATAAGGAAAAATAAAAAGTAGAGTAGGACAAATTAGAAGAAGATGGCTTAGAAATCTTAGAAAAAGTTTTACAAGAAAAAGGTTTTGAAGGTCACTTAGGATGATACGTCAGAAGAGTCTAAATCTAAGGAATTATCATCAAAATCTTCACATTCAGAAGAAGAATAAGAGTTAGAAGATGTTGCTCATGTGTGTTTCATGGCAGATGAGTTTGAGGTAATATTTGATCCAGAAAGTCATTCAAATTTTAACTTTAATGAATTAATTTGTGCTTATCATGCATTATTACAAAAACTTAAAGTCTGTAAATTAGAAAATAAGGATATTAGAAACTCTTTGTCCATTTTGGAAGAAGAAAATTATTTCCTGTCTATGACTTTAGAGAAGTTTAAATGTGATAATGACAATCATGCTAGAGATTTGCATAAATTTAGATTTAATGAATGTGTCTCGCATGAACAAATACAGAATATAAATGTTGAAAAATTAAAGAGAGAATCTGAAAATGAAAAATTGAGAAACAAAATAAATGATCTTGAGTCAGAAATTGAAAGATTAAAAATGAGAGAGCTAGATTTAAATTCCACCATTGAGAAATGGAATTTAAGTCAAACTAAGTTAGACAAACTAACTAGTACCCCTGCGATGTCATATAAATTTGGCTTAGGATTTGATTATCTTGAATCTCAAGCCAACAAAGGATATATTAGTTGCAATTCAAGTAAATCTAAGACTAAAATTCCTTTTATCATGAAACAAGGTAATAAATATGTAGAAGTAGGTACTTCAAGGGATGAATCATGCAGTAATAATATAAATCAATATAATTTATCTAAATGTACTTCTAACATGACTATTAATGTTTCTAAAAATCTTGTTTTTTGTTCTGGAAATTCAGTTACTAATGTTTCTAAGATTTCAAACAACAGTAGTAAACTAAAAATTCAGAAACCTAAGCATGAAATTCAAAATACAGGTATTAGACCAACTACTGGTTCTACATGTTCTTTATCTGAAAATTCATGTGCAGAAAAAGATTTTGTATGTACTAAAAATTTAAATACAAGTACAAAATCTTGATACAAACTTATTGAAATGTATAAGCATGACCAAAATAAATTAACTTCTGATAAAAATCGGTTTGGTCGTGGTTATACTACATCTAAAAATAAACAGAATATTAATAAGAGAAATAATTCTATAAGTATGAAGCTAATGATAAATCAGTAGTACTTACAACTAATAAAAATGTAAATAATAATATTAAGCTATTTTTAAACAAAAAGAAGAAATATGCTTTTAATGAACTTGGTCCTTAAAGACATTGGGTACCAAGAAATAGTTCTTCTTAATTTGTTTTGTAGGAGGAGACAACATCAAAATGGATTTTAGATAGTGGAGCATCAAGTCACATGACCGGACAAAAAAGTCTACTGAAAAATTTTACAAATACCAAGAAAGGAAGTGTAATATTTGAAAACAAAAGTAAAGATAAAATCAAAAGTATGGGTAATGTTCAAATTTATTAAAAGTCAGATTTATGTCACTGAAGATTTGAAGTATCAAGTGAAAGTAAATTCAGTGAAGCAAAGAAAGTAAGATATTTGTCACTGAAGAATTGTATAAGAAGAAGAAGAAGAAGAAGAAGAAAAATCTCAAATAGGGAGAAATGTTTTAAATTCCGCAAATTAGTTTTCTCTATTTGTAGTTATGAAATTGATTAGATGAAACATGGTATCGTTATATAATTGCATCTATAATTTCAAAAGAGAATTGAATTGTATATTGTAATTGAAACTTTGAATAAAATGATTTGATTAAAATAGTGTCTTGACTTGTTTTTTAAATTTGAAGTTTCTATTATAAGTGAAAATATTGAAAAACACAATTCACCCCCCTCTTGTGTAACCATTCGATCTTACAAGTGGTACTAGAGCTATTTTTTGGTGATGTTGTATATACTTGTCTCTTGGATTTTTTATGCTATGTAATCATCTTTTTTATTAATGACAAAAAGGGGGAGATGATTATGTGTTTAAATTGCATATATATTAATGAAATACATATATACTGTGCTTAAAATAAAAAGTGCTTACAAAGTGAATATCTTTGAGAGTTTATTGATCAGTTTGATCGTGAGCCTCTTGTACTTGAGCAGATAGGTATGTAAGGATTGTTGTCTTGAAAATGGATTCTTTAAATCTAGCAACCTAAGGTCCTTGTTAGACCTAAGATTGTTGACTAAAAGCTCATTACACGGGTACATTAGAAAGCTCTTATATGATTCAAGCTTTTCAAACTAACTTTTAAAGAATATTATCAATATTTACTATTTTGAAAAGATAAAAGTTATTTCATTAATTATAGATATCTTTGAATCGAATAGGGTTTCTACCAATATGACTGCTGATTTGTTGAATCAAAATTAGTACTTTTGAAAATGTTTATTCGAGATACATTCCTTTATTTTGCTTGAGTTAATCATATTAAGCTTAAAGTTATGTTTTGATTCATATACAATTGGAATTGATTCTAGAAATCATTCTTGATGAATTTAGGATAATTGAAGTTTCTGAAAGAAAAATTAAAGTATAGTTATAAGTAACACCTACTTTATACAAGTATATTTTGTATGTTATTGAATATCTTTGAAGTATATTTGTAGGGGGAGGAATTACAATGTCAAAAATTGATTAATATCATTCAAAATATAGATCTTAGTTAATCTGAGTTTAGTCCTCTTAAGATTTTGATGAAACAATTTAATAGACAAATAAACTATTTTAGGTTCATAAAAAGAATTGGAATAATTTACAATGTTCTCAAGAAAATGGTTAGTTATGTTACTTTGAGCTTGTATGTTGATTTTGGAAGCTTTCAATTGAAGACATCTGAATTTTTGTTAAGTATACTAAGTAGATGTTATGTTATATAAAGTAATGTGTAAAACTACCTCTAGACAGCGTTTTACTCGTTAAGTTAAGTAACTCAACAAGTTATGCTTCATGTTTTCAGGTACCTCTATTGAATAAATATTATTCAATATTCTTTTAAAACTCAAACCCAACTTATAGACTCGTTAAGTTAATCTACTGAAACCCTATTTAAACACTTATTACATGAGAACTTAGGTTATCTCGTAACCTTTATGTCTGAAAAACTTTCCCGTTTGTTCTTGTTACAACTTGCTGTTAGGACCCTAGTATTTTGATAATACAAAACCTATGTGAGGAAACATATTGTATTTCACAATTAAGTTAGTGCAGCATTAGATCAGAAGGCAGATAGAACAAATTCCATGCAGATGAACAGATGGAGAAGTTTCCAGATAATACTGCCTTAAAGTTACAGGAAAATCGGACAGTTACAGGTCTGAAGAGTAAGTTTAAAGCAACAGTAATACTATTAGATAGTTAGAAGAATAACTATTCAAAATTGTAAAGCCTTTAGAGAGTTATTTTATCAGACAATTAAGGAGATTGAATGATCGGATAGTTAAGGAGTTAACTATCTGGAAGCTTAAAGGACTTTTCAGAGAGTTACAAGTATAACTATCCGAAAGTTAAGTCATTCAATAAACCACGTGCAGAAATACAGAACGGAAGCTTAAAGGACTTGTCGGAGAGTTAGATAACTATCCAAGTTTCTTTTCGGAGAGTTAGATAACTATTCGAGTTTTTCGGTAAGTTACTGGCAAAACTTTCCGGAACTTAAGTCATTTTATTATGCACGTGCAAAATGGAGAAGTTGGTAGTTGAAAGCTTAAAAGGGAAAATCGGAGAGTTAGATAACTATCCGAAATTTCAAAGAGAGAGTTTTGGTAAGTTACAGTTTAACTATCCGAAACTTAAGTTACTGAAATTGCCACGTGCAAAATTCCCTTTCGGTGAGTAACTGTTTGGTGAGTTATAGTTATAAGTATCCGATTGAATGACAGCTCACATTTAAATATTCTGGAATCCTACCTAGCAGTAAAGGTTAAGTGATCTTTCGGTGAGTTACAATTACTCTTCGGAGAGTTGCATAGCTAACTATCTGAAAGAATAGAAAAATCGGGAAGATATCTTGAAACGATTTTCTGAACGGTCACTTGCTGTATTGGGACTTGATCCTAATCAAGTACAGTAGAATACATCCGTTGGAGGAAAATATGATCGTTGTACATATCAAGTATATATACAAAATACAGACAATGGATATACGGTAGAGCTTACAATTGAGGTTACAGATACAATTACATACAGAGATACAGTATACATTGCAGATCAATTACTGATATAGAAGAAAGCTCAAATTCAGTTCAACAAAGAATCGATTGAAAGCTGGAGTTACAAGAAGATTCTTAAAGCTCTCCATGTGCTGAAAGTCTGATCTAAGAAGGATCATTTGGTTCGTGGCTTCAACCTGAAAGCTACATTCAGTTGTTGGTTTGAGTTTCGACCTGAAAACTCAAGAGGTTGGTTTTCTGGAGTTTATACTTGAAAACTTCTGAGGTTGGTTTTCTAGAGTTTATACCTGAAAACTTCTGTGTGGTTGGTTCTTGCTTCGACCTGAAAGTAAGTGTGTAAGTGTTGAGACACTTAGTGAAGCTCAAGTGACTCTTGGAGGTGGACTAGCCGAGTTGATGAACCACCTAAAATTCTCTTGTGTTTCTTACCTTTATTTCCGCTGTGCATGATATTTTTATCTATTTATTACTTATGCAAACTAATTAATCAAATTAGTTAGTAAAAAAAAAGGCTTAAATTCACTCTATTCTCCATTCACCCCCTCTATTGAAGCCATTCGTTCCTAACACTTGCGACAATGTTCTCCAAGTTCAACAAAGGGTGTGGTAGAGGAAAAGGAAGAGGCAGAGGAAGTGCAAAAGGCAAAGAAATCAAGGTAGATGATGTTCCTCGTACATGGTTTAAGAAAATTTTGCAAGTCGATACAAGGTTAGCTCAAATATATTGTGACTATTTCTTTTCTAAAGAGCTACTTGATGAAGTTAGATAAGAACTTCAACAGACTACTGAGAATATACATTATATGGGAATTAAAAGTAAATATGACAGAGAATATCGCATGAAATGTGCGGAAATAGCATTCTTAGAACAATATGCTAAATATTTGGGAAAAGGCATCGGTTCATTAAATAGAATTCCTCAAACACCTATAAATGGAACTAGACTACAACCATTTGAGGAAGAACATGAATCTGCGATACCTACACCTTTATATTCCAAAGAAAAATAATCAAATATTATTGTTGATTAGACAAAAGTTGATAGTCTTCAAAAGGCAATAGCTATAGAAAGTGCCTTTGGAGAACTAAAGCAGAAAACCTTTATGGAACATATTCAGAAGACAACAGCAATAATAGCAGAAGAACAGTTGACTTGCTACAAGAGAAAAAGGTTAAGAAAAATAAAGCAAATGAAAATTATTTCTAAGGAAGCAAATATTGTTGGAAAAGAAAAATCAGATGAGGTTTTATTTTCTAAAGGCAATGTATGTCTAAACATTGTACTTGTAAGTGCATTTGATAAACTCATTAGTTCCGAACATACTGAAACTGATGATGATGATGAGACTTTGTTGTCTTTTTCTAGAAAACTTGAAAAGAAATCAAAGACAAATATTAGTTCAAGTTTTTCTATTGTTTTAAGCCCTAATGATGTGGAAATTGAAAAATCAGAGCATCAAGCAATTGATATTGAACAAGTTATTGCAGATGTACTTGAAAATATTGAGGCAATAACAAATTTAGAGGTTGAATTGTCTAGAGTAGCAACTATTGAACAAGATAAGACTCTAGAAGACCTTAATGTTGATCAGCCTACTTCAGCATCTATAGAACCAAAGTTTGAGAATTCACAGCATGTACAAATGGAAATATCTATTGCAGAAATTGAAAACTTACAAAGAGATACATAGGTTGATGAATTTGTGCAAAATTTGAACTCTGTATTTTCTATAGAAACTGAACAAATGAATGTGGCAAATATTGAAAATGTTCCTAACATTGTTGAAGTTGAAAAATCAAGCTTACCTGAGCAGCTTCACGAGAATATTTTTATAGAGGAACAAAATGACATTCATTTTGAAGAAGAGATTCCTGAAGATGAAATAAACGTAGAATCAAGGCTTCAGGTATCAACTTCTTTGTACAGAATAATAAACGTTCAAGGAAATTCAATTCATTTTAGATCTGAGGAAGCACTGTAGAAATACAATAATTTGATTACATGTCAGATTCTACATGCTCGCCCAATAAAGTTCAAAAATTTATTGGCAATAAGAGATCTATTTGAGTTTCAAGGTTTAATAAAATTCTTACTATTTGGAACAAAATGGAAGCAATACAAAGAGCTTATTACAGCTTTTTACAGTAATCTAGTAATGAATGACAATCTTTTGAAAACTCAAATATCTCAACAGGAGTTTACTTTATCTCCTGAATTGATTTTTGAAGTTTTAGGATTAAGAAATGAAAGCATTGTTGTTACAAATAGATTTGACATGGTTAGACAATTGGAATGGGATGTTCAGTCTTTATCACAGATTCCAAGTGTATATATAGAAATGAGACTCATGGAAAATATGAATGTAGAGGCTAGGTTTATTGCAAATATTCTGCATGCCAATTTATTTCAGAGAGTCAAACATAATCTAGAAGTTAGTTGCTTATATGCAACTTATGGACTTATGAACAAAATTCAAATTAATTGGTTTGATGTATTCACATATCAACTACAGCATATGAATTCAAAGCTATTTTTTGGTGATGCTGTATGTCGACTTCTTGCAAACCAATTCAACTTATTCGATTGGCCCTTTGAAACTGAAGGCATGAGAGCCTTCAGTATAAAAGATTTGCAAAAATACTAGTCTATGCATCCCAAACAGCCACAACAACAACCTCAATTATCAGAACAACAAGCACAACAACCAACCTATTCAAAACATGTACAATAGCAACGAGATCTACCTCTTACCTTAGATGTAGTGCAGAATGATATCAGAAATGATTTTAGGCATCTAGGAGATAAAATTTGTTCTACTATTACTGATATAGTTAGGAGGAATAGATAAATGTATTTTCATTTGTCTATTTACTTGTATCTGAATACAAATTGTAATGTTTGTATTTGTATGCAAGTATAGGTCGATCTCACAGAGATTGAGTAAGAAGTGTGTACTGTTTCAATTTTTATATTAGAGTTTATATGTGTTCAGTTAAGCACTCTGTTGAGTTACAGTTAACACAACAGACTTAGTTTGTGGAGTTATAGCTAACTCAACAGACTAACCTCATAGACTTAAGTTAACTCCACAAGCCTATCTTTCCAATTAAATACTATTATTTATAGAGGAATTCGGCCAACCATTGGGTGGTTCCAAAAAATGTAAATAACATCAATTAAGCTCTTTAATGTTAGTTAATATTAGATTTGTCATTAAGCAACACTAACATTTAGATATTTCAAACAATAACCAATAAAATCTTTAAGTATCTGGAATAAATCAATTTCAATAAACTGTAAAACTATTTTTCTATTTTCTAAATAAACAAATATAAAACATTTAGAATACTGACAATGATAACATTAATCACGATACAAAACAAACAATACAACACTTTAATACTAAATGTAAACAAAGATAATTTGTTGTTTTTGATATGTTCCTAAAGATGAATGAAAGGTGAAATGTAAAAATCTCTATCAATAGTAAAAACTTCTGTCACTACATGCGACACGATTACATCACTGAAAACTTAATCACTTACAATCTTGCCTCCTCTCCCTATAGAATCGTGAATCAAGAATTGAAAGATAACCTCCTCTTCAACATACTAGCATCAACTCGAAACTAAGGCTAGAAGCTTTACGATCTCCTAAGATATGAGTTGGTGCTTGGTGAAGATGGCTTCCCTTCCCGCGACACGATCACTCCTCACAATGGTTGTTAGTCACCGTGTTTGGCTCGGAATCGACCTGACATCAGGAAAGTATCCTCACAGACCTCTAATGGTTGGTGATTTTGGTGGTGGTGTGGAGCTTCAAGGAACTTCCGATGCTTCCTACAATTAGCAAGGTTCTCCACCTCTACACACACACTCTTCATCTTTTTTCTCTTCTTCTATATTTCTTTCTATAGTAACTGCTTCTGCTTAGATGATCGGTTGAATTTCCTTCTTTCATATCAACGATAGTGATTTCTTCTTCATTTTGCAAGTGAATTCTTACGTGATACGTGTAAGCGTGGTTTTCCTTCGAATGTCTTGTTTCTACAACTACTACAGTGGCATATTAGAAAATAAATGGTCTATGGAGGTATAGATAACTCAATGGACTTACTTCGTTGATTTAACTATAAAACATGTGCAATAAAGAAATAACTTATAAACTTATAACACTAACACAACATGTTACCTTAGTGTATATTCAATTAACTCAACACGTATAGTTATGCTAACTTAACGAGTTATACATGTGCAGTTCACGTGACATAATAAAGCATTTAAATTCAACATGTACATAATTCTAACTTAACGAGTTTAGATATATAACTTACGATTTTTACTCAATAACTCAATGAGTTATCACGTGACCTTTTTATACCTTTAAACCTGTAACTCAACAAGTTGTTATTGTGCACCTGTACATGATATAAATATATGCAAATAAAATAGATCATGCTTAATACTATAAAACCACACTTAAATTAGGTTTTCAGATAAAGATACATGTCCTTGGTAAGTTTTATGATAAAAAGATATTCCGGATACTTACACACCTAACTGCCCGATGATTAAATACATTTCGTATAGTTAACAGATAACTTATCGAACATTCACTTAAGTTATGCATTAAGGTTACAACACGTGTACTTCAGGAAATAATAAAATATTCTTTAAGCATTCAAAACATAACTATCTAGTACATACAATATAACTCTGAAATAACAAAAAATTCGGATACTTAGGAATTTCAAAGCCTGTAACTTATCGACAGTTCAGAAATACACTTAATCAACGCTAATTTCCTAAAATTATGCAGATTCTTTTATTAAAGCATATAACAGTGCAATTATAACATAATAGCTTAAGGGGGGGTTAATGCACACCGGAATTCATGGAAAGGAAAGTAAAGTTTGCACTTTCCTTTTGTAAGTCGTTAGTGTGCATGTCAATTGACGGAAAGGAATTCTACACATTTCCGTCCATATATAAGATTCAATTTCCATTTCCGGCGGAAATTTTCCCACCCTCGCGCACGCGATTTTCACCCAAGGGCACCCGATTTTCACCCTCTTGCGCACGCACTCACCCTCCCTCACGCTCGCCGTTGCCGTCGCACTCGCAGTTGTGCTCGTTGTCACGCTTGCCGCTCGCACTCGCCCTCACAGTCGTCGTCGTACTCGCACTAGCAGTCGCGCTCACTGCTCGCCCTCACTGCTCGCCTTGACGGAAGCCTCCTACGCATAGCACCGTCGAAACCTCCTCACACGGAAACCACCCCTGCCCTCGCTCTCGCCTGAAGCCACCACTGTCACCTGAAGCCCTCGCTGTCGCCTGAAGCCACCGCTGTCACCTGAAGCCCTCGCTGTCGCCTGAAGCCACCGCTGTCACCTGAAGCCCTCGCTGTCGCCTGAAGCTGCCGCTGTCGCTCGAAGCTGTTGTCAACTGTCGTTGCCCACCCAATAGGTTTGGCCTAAAGATACAAATCTTGCACTAATCAAACATATTTATTATAATAAAAGATGATCAACTCATAAAGCAAGCTTAACAGAGAACTCTTGTTCAATAACTCCCATTATTCAAAAAGCAGAGCCATTGTGATTATTCTCTTTCTATTTTCTGTTGTTGCAATGTTGATCCTTCAAGATAAATGCAACCTTCCAATTTTAGAAGTTAAGCCAAAGGAAGGATACCAGCTAATGTGATGGGGGAAGCTCTTAGGGCTTATGCCATAAGGTGGTTGCTGATCTACTGATTTATGACAATCATGCCAGATGGAAATTCTAATGTCATCGTTCCAGTTTACGGTGCTTATTCGTGCTTATATTTGTTAAAGAATGTCAGTAGATGTCAAATAATGAACCAAGGATTATTATTTAGAGGATATATAAAAACTTCATGCCTTTCTCTCATTATGCAATTCTTCGATTTGAAATTTCACATAGTTCTTGATTCCTTGAAAGTCAATCATACATCCATGAAGACTTTTTTCATTTTTCTCATATCACAGTGCATCTTCACTAATTACCGTAGCATGAAGTCGGCCTTTTAACTCCATCGAATATTTTTATTATTGTTGTTATTCTATATGTTTTATTGTAGTTGTTGAAACTGTGCTTGTGTAGAAAATGAGTACTCCTGATAAGGGAAGGACAGGTGGAGGTAGAAGTTACATTATTTGGAATGCTGAAGCAGATGCGTATTTCTTAGATATTTTAGCAGAAGTATTGAATGAAGGAAATAAGAAAACTCATGATGGAAAAATCAAAGGTAGCACTTGGGATGAAGTAATTGAAAAATACAATACTAGAAGAAACACAGGTATCACAAGGAAGAATGTAGAAAGTCGCTTAAAAACTTGGCGACTAATGTATCGAAATTACTCCAAAATTGCCAACTAGAGTGGATGGGGTTGGAATTTCATCCAAGGTTACACTGACATTGATGATGAGATTTGGAAAGAGTTCGTTAAGGTTAATTTTTTAATCACTTATGACTTATAAAATATTGTAATCTTTATCTTTTTCCATTTGACTACAATTTTCTTTTTATAGGCACATCCAGAGTGTGAAAGCTACAAAGGCAAACCATGCTTGATATTTGAGCAATTGCAACAAATATTTGAAGGTAGTATGGCCACTGGGAATATGGCTAAACAAGGTGATGAGGTAGAGTTTGTACCAAACACGTAGGATGATGTGGAAATGAACACTTTCAATACCACTCAGGAAACAATGGACATGGATTCTGATTTACCTCCTTCATCAGGAGGAAGTTCAAGGGTGGCAATTGAGAAGAAGAAGAGACGAGCAAGACCTCATGCAGTGTCCCATCAAATCATATCAGATTCATTTAAAGATGCATCAAAAGCCATTATGCATATGTGTGAAATAGATCAACAAAATCAAACTACACGGAACGAGCAATTTAAAGAGTTGGTTGATACACAAAAAAAATTAGTTGAAGTACAGGAAAGGTTGGTTGATATTAAAGAAAAGACTAAAAACTATTTAGATCATGCTGTTGCAGCGTTACTTCAGATTGAAGGTCTTTCTACAGAAGAACAATATGAAGCTATGGAGTTATTCCAAAAGCCAGAATTTTGTAAAATGTTCTTAAGTTTACCAGCAGAAATGCGTTATGGATGGTTGAGGTTTAGGAAGTGAGCATATGGTTACAATGGATGGAATGTTTGTTTTGTGCATGAATTCACTTTCTTTCCAATCTTGAACTTCTTGTGTTTATGAAGTGTTTTCGTGAATGTAATCTTTTATGGATGAAATCTTTTTGTGGAAGGTCATATATGGATGAAATGTAAAATGGATATTATATATTGAAATGTGAAATGACTTATCATTATGAAATGTAAAATGCTTTTTATTAGTTGAAACATCGAATGTTTTTTTTTTTTGCTTAAAAATGTGAAATGTCTTTTATTTTCTTAAAAATGTGAAATGTCTTTTATATATTGAAATGTGAAATGGTAAATTCGTAATATTCTTGTTATTTTGTAGGTGAGGATGAATCCCAGTGACATGTTTACTACTATAGTTGATAATGCAATTTCATTCATACTGGATGAAGAAGAAGTGGCTAGAAGAAGGCGACTACGTCTATTAATGTCATGGACAATTTTAGCGAAAATGTCAAGTACGTCACTATTACTATACAATAACACAAGTCGTATATATAGTAAAGAAGGTGCAAATTACATTAAGAGATTACTAGATCCTTGTCAACCTCATCAAGCTTACAATTGTCGAAAGATTTACAGAATGAGTCAAAGTGTGTTTAAAAGTTTTTGTTCTTTAATGAGAAATGAAGGAGTTATTGCTGATACCGCCAACATTAGTGTAGAAGAGAAATTTGCCATGTTCCTTGTCACAGTAGGGCAAAATCAAAGGTATGGAGTAACAGTTGAGCGATTTAGTTGTTCAAGTTGGAGTGTTAGCAAATACTTTAATGAAGTATTAAATGCTATAATACGTCTACATCATGTGCTTATAGCAAGACCTTTATCTTCAACACCAAGTCGAATTACAGATGATGTAAATGTTTATCCATATTTTAAGGTATGTATTCACTTTTGTATATATATTGCAGTTTTTATCTTATTTAAGGAATTAAATGATGTTTAATGTGTATAGGATTGCATTGGAACTATTGATGGTACTCATATCAAAGCAACTATTTTTGGACAAGAAACAGCTAGATTTAGAAATAGGAAAGGTGAATTGTCTCAAAATGTGATGGCAGCATGTAATTTTGATATGAGATTTACATATATTTTAGCTAGTTGGGAAGGATCAGCAGCTGATGCTCGTATCCTTCAAGATGCAATTAGTAGACCTAATGGTTTCAAAGTTCCTCTAGGTAAATGCAATTAGTATATTTTCAAGTAATATGCACATTATCATACTAATTTCTATTCTTCTATAGGTAAGTTTTACTTGGTAGATGCTGGATATCCCAATCGACCAGAGTATATTTGCCCATTTCGAGGTGTACGCTATCATTTATCTGATTATGTTAATGATAGACTTCCTAGTAATGCTGTAGAAAACTTTAACTACAGGCATTCACAACTAAGAACAGTCATTGAGCGTACATTTGGAGTTGTGAAACATCGTTTTTCAATCTTACGAGGTCAGATGCCATATCCATATGAAGCACAAGTGAAGATTGTGATCGCATGTTTTTTACTTCACAATTTCATTCGATTGGCTGATAAAGAAGATTTACTTGAAGATTTGCAAGATGAGTTAGAAGAATTAAATATTACTGATGATATACAACCAACAGGAGAAGTGCATATGGATGGTCATTCACAGGTTGGAAGGAGTCAAGAACAACGAAAAGAATTAGCTGATAAGATGCGTGAGGATATGATGATGGCAATGTGAGATGGAAGGACTATTTAAGTCCATTTATATTATACCTTTTGATCTTAATAAGTAATAAGTAGAATGCTTTGTATCTTTGGACTATTGTGTAGATTGATGTCGTAAAACTTTGGATGCTTTGTACTTTTAGACTACTTTTTAAATTTATGTTGTAATAATTAGAGCATGTATACTTTTTCAAGTCATTAATATTATTTTCATTTTCAATTCAAAAAATTACATATTGATGTATTAATTACATAATTTTAGGTAGTGTTTTATAATATATTTTGGTTGAAATCTTAAATCTATTAGTTCAAACCATAGATTATAAATTATTCTTATTATTTTAATCTTTAAATACAATTTAGTTTAAAATACATATACATATATATATATTTATTTATATATATATAAAGTATCGATTTTCCTGAACAACCAATTGAAAAAATATATATACATATATATATATTTATATATATAAAAAGTATCGATTGAACCGAACATGTTCGGTTCAACCGATACAAATATTAATATTTATATATATAAGAAGTATCGGTTGAACCGAACATGTTCGGTTCAACCGATACTTTTTATATATATGTTCGGTTCAACCGATGCTTTTTATATATATATATAAAAAGTATCGGTTGAACCGAACATGTTCGGTTCAACCGATACTAATTTATGTTATACATATATATATATCTTTACATATATAAAAAGTATCGGTTGAACCGAACATGTTCGGTTCAACCGATACAAATATATATATGTATATATATATATTTATATATATAAAAAGTATCGGTTGAACCGAACATTATCGGTTCAACCGATGCTTATATATATGTATATATATATATTTATATATATAAAAAGTATCGGTTGAACCGAACATGTTCGGTTCAACCAATTCAAAAATATCATAAAAAATTACAAATATGCAAAGCCCTCTACTCAACCGATTAATATATATATATATATATAACATAAATTATCGGTTGAACCGAAAGATCATTGATTCAACCGTTTTCAATATTAATAAATATTAATAGTTTATAATCTATCGGTTGAACCAATATATTTACGGTTCAACCGTTTTCCAATAAGTAAATATGTAAATAATAATAATATATCATTAAATATTTTATTCTTCTGCTCAACAAATACATTCTCGGTTTTCCCAAGTTAAGTAAATATACATACATATATATTAAAATAATAATGGTAAACAATGGATTAATAATGATATAACATCTTTATATTATTTTTAAAAAAATTATAAATACACATAAAATATAATATAATAATTAAAATAATATAAAAATTTTAAGAAAAAGAGAATAATATTAGACATATATATCTAAGAATTAATAATAAAAATAATAATAAAATTTAATTTACAAAGAAAAAATGAAGATGTAGATTTTTAATGGTAAAAGTATGCTTATCTTTTAGGGACCTTTTGCATTTTGATGATTATTATTCTATATTTCCTAATGTATAATTAAAAACATTTAATGTACATAATTATATTTGAATATCAAATAAATTAATATTATTTTTAGGTGTAAATATAAAATTACAAATTAATGTATCAATTACACAATTTTGAATTGTGTATTAGAATTTATTTCATTATTTTTTCAATTTCCAAACATTCTGGCGTGCACTAAAACCCCATAGGAATTCTAACTTTCTGAACTTTCCGATAGATGCACTAAACCCCTATGGAAATTCTTACATTCCAGACATTCTATTTCCTTTCCTTCTGAACTTTCCATTTCCTTTCCGTCTGAACTTTCCGATGTGCACTAACAGCTCCTAATTGTCATATGATAAGCTAAATATTATGCAATTAACCATCATTTAACTGTTAATATTATGCACTTTTTCATTCTAAATAGTGTTGTATTGTTTGTTTTGTGTCATGATTAATGTTATCATTATTAGTAATGTGAATGTTTTATGTTTGTATGATTCAAAAAAGAGAAAATAATTTTATTGTTTATTGAACACATGTAAACTCCAATTTAAAAATCGAAATAATACACAATTCTTACTCAATCTCTATGGAATCAACCTGTACTTGCACACAAATACAATATACACTATGCACTTGTAGTTAAAATTCAAATTGGACTTAATGTCTAATTTGTGTGAAAAGTTGTTTGTTTACTTCTAAAAGAATTTATTAATACAAGCATAAAAACAAATCAAACAAAGTTTTCCAACCTAAACAAGTTTTCTAATGTCGTTACCAAGGATTGAGAAGCTAAGCAACTGTGAGTACTATTTTGTTTTAATATCAAAGGGAGTGTTGTGTGCTTTATTATATAATTGAGAATATGACATAAGCTTATGCTCAAAGATTTCTAAAACCTATAGTTAGCA
This sequence comes from Cymodocea nodosa, assembly GCA_036874045.1. Classification (NCBI taxonomy): domain Eukaryota; kingdom Viridiplantae; phylum Streptophyta; class Magnoliopsida; order Alismatales; family Cymodoceaceae; genus Cymodocea; species Cymodocea nodosa. Next base: position 16,410,869 of record CM072339.1, on the reverse strand, counting down.
TATGTGAAATCTGCAATTTGGAAGGTCATGACATCTTTGATTGTTTGAAACTAAGACGATTGTAGACGATTAGATCACATGAACAACAAATGAATTATATTCAATATAATAGAACTGAGTGTGAGAATCGTATAGTTTACCCAACTAATGATCAATTTAGAGCAAGTAATATGTTGAGAGATAAGGAAGTTTGGGATAGATATGACAGACTTGAGAGTAGCTTAGAGCAAAACATGGATAAACTGGAACAATACATGTATAAGCAACAAGAAGTCAACTAATTAAATTATAAGGAAGAATATTTAGAACCTAAAATCGGTATCACCTATGAAATAGAAAAAACCATAATGAGAATTGATAAAAAATTCAATGCAATGAGACTAGATGATCTTGAAGGAAAGCTAAAAGCATTGGATGAATTAACAATGAAATTTCAAGTTATGCAACAGGAAAACACAAATGAAAACTTTAATGTTGAAGATTTGCATAATTTGCAAGACATAGACAAAAGAAAATACCAATGGAATAGAATTTAAAGAATATAATTTAAGACTAAAAACAATTGAAGATCACAATCAAGAAAATGAAATACAAGAACATCATGAAAGTAATGAAAATCTGGAAGATGTATGTATAACATTAAGATCTAGAACTGATATACCACCAAAAATTCAAAAAGAAAGGAATGTGAAGTTGGATAAGAACAAAATTCAAAATGATAATGAAATGTAATATCTGAAAACTTAGAAATCAATGAAGAAAAATCTGAATTTGAAAATGAGATTAAAAATGATTAAATGAATGAAATGAAAGATAAAGAACATTGTAAATCACAATCATTAGCACCTTATCTTGAAAGATTACAACAAACAATTCTTGAAAAATAAGAAAAAATTAGAGAAATTTTTGAAAAAGTACAAGTTAATATTCCTTTGTTAGACTTATTACAGAAAATGTTACCTTGTGCTAAATTTCTTAAGGATTGGTGTATTAAGAAAAGAGAGCAAAAAGTTTTAAGGAAAGTCTTTTTAGTTGAGCAAAGTAATTCTCTATTTCTACCACAAATTCCTAAAAAGTTATCTAATCTAGGAATCCCTATTATATTATACACCATGTGAAATACCATTCTGGAAAGAACCTTAATAGACATAGGTGTAGGTATAAATGTTATGCCTAATGATATATTAGCATCCTTAGGATTAGAAGGCTTAATCCTTACTAGGACTGTCATTCAATTAATAGATAGAAGTGTAAGATATCCTAGAGGAAAAATAGAAGACGTCCTAATTAAAATCAAGAACTTCATATATCCTATTGATATTGTGATTTTGGATTCCCAACAAATTAAGCATAAAAATCATGATACATCTTTAATTTTGGGAAGACCATTCTTAGCAACATTAGGGGCTGTTATAAATTGTAAAATTGGAGTGATGAAGCTAACATATGGTAATGAGGATACTCAATTAAACATTTTCAAACTAGAAAAGTTCAAGGAGTTAGAAATGTCCTTACATGCTATAGACTTTTTAGAGAATGAAGGAGATATGCTAGATGATGTGATTCAAGAAGAATTAAATAGGCTACTAAATTTTGAAACTTTAGAAGTAAGTGAAAGCATAAGTGTAGAAGGAGATCAAGAAGAGATTTATATAGAAGATGAAAATGTTCAATTAGGAGCTCTAGCTTCTGATGGTCAACATTTAGATTTAAAACATTTACCTCCTAAATTAACCTATATATTTCTGGAAAATAATGAACATGTATAATCATTATTGCATTAGATTTAAAAGAGGATCAAATTTCTCAATTAAAAAATGTAGTAAAAACTTATAAAGAGGCAATAGGATGGACTATAGCTAATATAAAAGCGTTAAGTGCAACTTTATGTTGTCACCACATATATTTAGAAGAGAATGTTAAACCAATTAGAATTCCTAAAAGGAGATTAAATCCAAACCTTAAAAAGTATTCAAGAAGGAGATAGTGAAATGGTTAGATAATGATATAATTTCTCCTATTTTTGATAGCTCATAGGTTAGTCTAATCTATGTAGTTCCCAAGAAATCAGGATTAACAGTTATTAGGAATGAAAGTTAGGACTTGGTACCTACTAGAATTCAATCAGTCTGGAGAGTGTGTATAGACTATAGAAAGCTGAATGTTGTGACTAGGAAAGATCATTTTCCCTTACCTTTTATAGATCAAATGCTAGAGAAATTAGTAGGGCAATAATATTTTTGTTTTCTAGATAGGTATTCAAGATATAACCAAATTCCAGTAGCATTAGAGGATCAAGAGAAAACATCTTTCACATGTCCTAATAGAACTTATGCTTTTAAGAGATTGCCATTCGGATTATGCAATGCACCAACTACCTTTCAAAAGGTGTATGTAGGGCATATCACTAGAATGACTGAAGATTTTTTAGAAATATTTATGGATGATTTTACTATATATGGAACTTCATATGAAGTGTGTTTAAACAATTTAGACTGAGTATTAAAATGCTGTGTGAAAAAAAATCTAGTTCTTAATTGGGAAAAATGTCACTTCATGGTCAAACAAGGAATAGTTTTAGGACATATTTCAATGAAAGGGTTGGAAGTAGATAAAGCTAAAATAGAAGTAATTTCTAATCTACCAGAACCTAAATTAGTAAAAGATGTTAGATTATTTCTAGGACATGCAGGATTTTATTGAAGATTCATTAAAGATTTTAGCAAAATAGCTAGACCTTTAACTAATCTATTAAAAGATGTCCCATTTAACTTTGATAAAAATTGTAAAGAAGCATTTTTCAAGCTTAAAACTAGCTTAATTTCAACTCCTATAAGACAAGCACCTAATTGGAGCCATCCATTTGAATTAATGTGTGATACATCTGATTTTGCTATAGGGGTAGTGCTAGGACAGAAGATAGAAAAATCTCCTAGAGTGATTCATTATGCAAGAAAAACTTTAAATGATGTTCAAGTAAATTATACAACTACTAAAAAAGAACTATTAGTTGTTGTGTTTGCCTTAGAAAAGTTTAGATTATATCTAATTAAAGTGATAGTATACACAGATCATTCAGCTTTAAAACACGTAACAACAAAGAAAGAGACTAAACCAAGATTGATTAAGTGGATATTGTTATTGTAGGTATTTAATTTAGAAATTAAAGATAAAAAAGGTTGTGAGAATGTAGTAGCAGATCATTTATCAAGATTACAAATAGAAAAATCAAACATTGAAATTAAGGATAATTTTCATAATGAACAATTAATGACCATAAACACAATGCATTGGTATGTAGACATAGTTAATTACCTAGTTACTAGTTTAACACTTAAGGATTGGGATAGATAGGATAAGAAATTGTTCTTTTCAAGAGTGAAATATTACTATTGGGAATACCCATACTTGTTTAAGAAATGTCCTGATCTGGTGCTAAGGAGGTGTGTTCTAGAAACTGAATATCAGAGCATATTGTCTTTCTACCATGACTAAGCATGTGGAGGACATTTTGGTTTAAGGAAAACTGTTGCCAAAATTTTGCAATGTAGACTTACTAGCCAACATTATTTAAAGATGCTTACAAATACTGCTTAAGTTGTTTGAGATATCAACAAATAAGAAGGATATCAAGAGGAATATGATACCTCTAATTCCTATTGTTGATGTTGAAATCTTTGGTGTGTGGGGAATAGATTTTATGAGTCCATTTCCTATGTCTAATCAGTTTAATTATATTTTGTTGGAGGTGGATTATGTATCTAAATGGATAGAAGTTATTGCTATAAAACTAATAACAACAAAGTGATAATACATTTTATAAGAACTAATATAATTGCTAGATTTGGAATAACTAAAGTTATTATTAGTGATAGAGGAACTCATTTCTGTAATAAAAGTTTTAAACCCTTAATGAAGAAATATGAGGTAAATCACAAAATTTCAACATCATATCATCCGTAAACAAGTGGACAAGTAGAAAGTTCAAACAAACAAATTAAGTTAATCTTATAAAAAGTAATAAATCCTACTAGAAAAGATTGGGCTAATAGATTAATAGATGCGCTCTAGGCTTATAGAACAGCCTATAAAACAAGCCTAGGTATGTCACATTTTAGGATAGTATATGGAAAAAGTTGTCATTTACCAACTGAAGTTGAACATAATGCTTATTGGGCATTAAGGACTCTAAACATTAATTTAAACCAAGTTGCTGAAAATAGAAAAATACAATTAATTAAATTAGAAGAATTTAGGAACGAAGCTTATTCAAAAATTGTAAAAAAAAAAAGAGAAAATGAAATTTTGGCATGACAAGAAAATTATGTCAAAAACTTTTGAAATAGACAAATAAGTATATCTTTACATGACTAGACTTCATAACCATCTAGGGAAATTAAAATCTAGATGGGCAGGACCTTACATAATTCAAAATATTTATTCCTATAGAGCTATTGAAATTAAAAATCCTAAAAATTAGAATATATTTAAAGTAAATGAACAAAGACTTAGACATATTCTGAAAATTCCAAAAAGTTCATTTGTAATTATAGAAGAAGTAAGAGTAGAGGATTACTTGAGCTTTATTAAGTAAGAAATAGATATATATTGTTTACGTTAAAAAAAATAAAAAATAAAAAATAAAAAACTTTTTAAATATAAGGTTGGTTCAACTGAAAGAAATTATCGATTTTACCGAAAATATATTAAAAGAAAAATATTGTTACAGTCACACCGAAAGAATCCATCGGTTTGACTAAAACATAAAAATATAAAAGATATATATATTATATTAAGTAAAAGTTTCAGTTTTACCACACCATGACATCAATTCAATGTAGATGAATTAAGGAAGAAAGACTAAATGTATTATTCATCTACTTGTACTAAAAAATATCTAATTGTAAATTATTTATATACATGAGTGTTTAAACATTAGATGTTTCTAAATTTGTGTGATTGTGAATGAATGATTTAATTAAGAACTACATTGAATATTATATTATATTATATATCTATTTAAAGCATTGCAGGACTGTTTTACAAGTTTTACAATTTCTTTAATGATGTGGTTAAATGCACGATGATTTGATAATGTATGAATATATCTACATATTGAAAAGTAAACTCTAATTTCTGCATAACAGGAAATGAACTATAAGTTAAATAAGCATATAATGTTCAAATTTAAATGAGTTTAAATTAGAACACTACATTAATGAAATGTATTTAACTTTATTTAAGTTGATAAAATGTAGGAGGAAAATATATAGAAGTTAAGATGATGAGTAAGTTTTTAGAAAAATTTACCAAGTGTTAACTCAACGAAGTTAGTTCGTGGAGTTAACCTTAACTCTACAAAGTCAATATTAAAATATAAGGTCACTTCGTTGAGTTATCTGTAACTCAACGAAGTTAGTTCGTGGAGTTAGCAAACAGTAACTGAGGCTAGTCTATTGAGTTGTCTGTAACTCAATAAGGTTAGTTCCCAGAGTTAGTGTAATAGTTATTCTTTTAACCATGAATGAAACTTCGTGGGGTAAGCGGTTACTAAAATTTGAAATTAGAAGTGGAACACATATCCATAAAAATAGGAATCATACTACACATTACAAGACATGTTCTTACAACGAAATTCATTTGCCTTATGGACGCGCTTTATAAATATAGAATAGAATGTTATTTATTAGTTACCAACAATTGAGAAGAGAAAAAAAAATTTGTTGGGGAACTGGAAGGAGAAGCAGTTGATTCAACTTCATCCGTCAACAACTATTTACTAAGAACAAAGCTTTAGACTAGTATGTAATTAATCTTGTTAGGTATTTAATTTTGATGATATATGCTTTATTAACGTTTTTAAATAAGTCTACATAATATTCTCTAAGTATAATAGTTAACAGATTATCGGAAAGTTTTATTTTTATGTCGGATAAGTTAAAGATTTCCGAAGAGTTAGATTTTTGATAGTTAAACTTTCAGATAGTTAATGTTTCATTTTTTGTCGAATAATTTATGTTAAAAACTCGTATAGTTAAGTTATCTACACGTGTGTTTTTAATGTTTTAAGTTGTCACGTGCTTTCCATGTGCGTTCGGTAATGAAAAATCGAATAGTTAGATAACTGTTCAAGTTTCTTTGTTTAGTCACATGTTTTGCAGGTGCAAAAACTCGAAGAGTTAAAGGATAAGTATTGGAGTTTTTACAAGACTTAAAGGATAAGTGTTCGACTAAATCGAAGACATAGAAAATATTCTAAAAGACTCTAGGAAGATAAAAGTCTCGATGTATCTACGAGTGGAGATCGTGGAAACTCAAAAAAAAATAGTAATTTGGATTAAAGAAAAAATTAGTACGTGGATTATGGATTATGGATTGTGGATTAAGTGGATGAACATGCTGAATGTGAAAGACAATAGAGTTCGACTACTAATAGAGAGTACGAACTACATTACAACGGAGGATCCCAATCTCAAAAACCAAGTCTGAATATTCAATCTAGATCCCTAACTAAAAAGTTAAGTTTGAATATTCATATTCTGAAAAATTCTCCAACATCAGAAGAAGTTCAAAATTCCAAGCAATTTCAAAAAAGGAGATGCAAACATAAGAAGTTTGGAAATTCAACAACTAGAGAAGAAGATATACAAAAGTTGAGCAAAGAGAAAGAAAGAAGTTGTGTGCATAAAGATCAGGTTTTATACAATTCAAAATTAGTTTTCAATAAGAGCTTTGTTTTTCTATTTGAATTATATATCAAATATTACTGTATCAAAACCTTCAAGAAGGGAATTGAGCTGAAAAGATATTGTAAATTCTATTTTTAAATAAAGAATAGAATTTCATTTATGAGTGTTTTGTGCTCTTGTTTTATCCGCTAGTATTTAATTACTAAAGACACAATTCACCCTCCTCTTGTGATACAGACAATCCTACAAATCTTCTACAATTTTACTTTATGTTAAGAGTTTATGAGCACATGGACTTGTTCTTCTAGCACTAAACGATTAGTAAGAACACCTGTTTGGATCTCCAACACGACACCAAAAAACTTGAATTAATTACCTAGCAACGAGCCAGAAAAACTAGGATTTGTTAACTTTTGTTTTTACTTAGTTAATTTATGTTTATGCCTATATCACTGAATTTCTTTTTAGAAGTAAACAAACAACATTTCACACAAATTAGATATTAATTTCAATTTGTATTTTAACTGCAAGTGCAAAGTGTCTATTGTATTAGTGTGCAAGTACAAGTCGATCTCATAGGGAATTGCTTAAGAATTGCGAACTGCTCCGTTTTTAACAATCAAATTTATATATTCAATAAGCTCTCCGTTGAGTTATAGTTAACTCAACGGACTAAGTTCGTTGAATTATGGCTAACTCAACGGACTTACCTCGTGGACTTAAGTTAACTTCACGAGCCTGTCTTTCCTATTTAATATTGCTATTTATAGAGGAATTCAACCAACCATTGGGTGGTTCCATAGATTTTAAATAACATCAATTAAGCTCTTTAATGTTAGTAAACACTGGATTTATCATTAGGCAATACTAACATTTAAATAATTCAAACAATAACCATTAAAAATTTTATCTTTTGAACGAACCAATTTCAGTAAATTGTAAAACTAAAACAAACATAAAACAATCACAACACCGACAAAGATAACATTAATCACGATACAAAACAAACAATACAACACTCAAATACAAAATATAAACACAGATAAGTTGTTTTCGGTATTTTTGTTTTGATATGAGCATGGAAATGGGTGAAAGGTGAAATGTAAAGTAATCTCAGTTTACAGTAAATACTTCCGTCACTACATGCGACGCGATTACACCACTGAAAATTAAACCACTTACAATTCTGTCTCCTCTCCCTATAGAATCACGAGTCCAGAATTGCAAAATGATCTCCTCTTCAGCATACAGGCATCAACTTGAAACCAAGGCTAGAAGCTTTACGATCCCTTGAGATATGAGTCAGCACTTGGTGAAAATGGTTTCCCTTCCCACGATGCAATCACTCCTCACTGTGGTTGTTAGGCACTATGTTTGGCTCGGAATCGACCTGACATCAAGAAAGTATCCTCACAGACCTCCGATGGTTGGTGATTATGGTGGTGATGATGATGGTTGGTGTGGTACTTCAGAGAATTGCCAACGCTGCTTGCAGAAAGCTTGGTGATCCTCCTCTGCACACACTGGCCACACCCATCGATCACACACCCTCACTTCCTTTTTCTTCTTTTCTTTTATATTTCTTCAGCGGTAACTACTTCTGCTTGAATGGTCGGTTGGATTTCCTTCATTCATATCAACGACGATGATTTTTTCTCCCTTCGATAAGTGAATTCCTGTGTGATATGTGCGATCGTGGTTTTCTTCTTCTAACTATCCTGTTTCTGCAACCACTACAGTGGCATATTAGAAAATAAATAGTCTGTGGAGTTATAGATAACTCAACAGCCTTGCTTCGTTGATTTAACTATAAAACACGTGCATAAACTTAACTATCCGATGCTCAGGTGCATTTCAGATACTTATAGATAACTCACCTATATATAACTTAAGTCAATCTTACAAATCACGACACGTGTCATCGGTAGTATTATAATAAAAGAAACATTTTGGAGAGTTACTAGTCTAACTATCCGATGCCCAGATGCATTTCGGATAGTTAGAGATAACTCACCGATATATAACTTAAGTCAATCTTACAAATCACGACACGTGTCATCAGCAGTTTTATAATAAAAGAAACATTTCAAAGAGTTATTGGTCTAACTATCCGATGCCTAGATGCATTTTGGATAGTTAGAGATAACTCACCGAAAATCCACTTAAGTCATTCTTCTAGAACATGACACGTGTCCATAGCTATTTTATAAATAAAAGGAGATTTCGAAGAGTTACACATATAACTATTCGATGTCCAGCTGAAATTTCGGATAGTTAGAGATAACTCATTGAAAGTCCACTTAAGTCATGCATTATAGTTTTGGCACGTGTACTTCGGGAAATAATAAAATATTCTTTTAAAACATAACTATTCGATAATTTAAACATAACTGTCCGACAATTTAAACATAACTGTGTGATACATGTTCAGTATGTTAAACATAACTGTTCGATAATTTAAACATAACTGTCTGATACATGTTCGGTATGTTAAACATAACTGTCTGAAATAACAGAAAATTCGGATACTTAAGAATTTCACAGCCTGCAATTTACCGACAATTCAGAAATGTACTACATTAACATAAATTCCACAAAATTAAGCAGATTCTTTAATTAAAGCTTATAACAATGCAATTATAACATAATGACTTAATTCTCATATGATAAGCTAAATATTATGCAATGAACCATCTTTTAACCGTTAATATTATGCACTTTTTCATTCTAAACAACACCTACACAAGATTATTCAACATAGAGGCATATTGAAATATTTTTTGAATTGGACTTCAACGAAATCCTTAGGGGTGTAGCTAACATTTCTTTAAAGGAGAACGAAGATATGATTGCTTTAGTAGAAAAACCATTAGGGGAAATTCTATATTCTGAATTAGTTGATGAACCTTTATATATTCGATTGCCAAACTTTGAGGGAGATAGGTTTGAACTGAAATCAAATTATATTAGTCAATTGCCACACTTTCATGGATTAGAAAGAGATGTCTATTATTTCCTTAAAGAATTTAACAAAGTTTATCAAATGATGAAAATGTCGAACATGAGTATAGATGTTATTAAACTTAGATATATTCCTTTTGCTTTAAAAGACACAGCTAAGAGATGGTTATATACTTTGTTGCCTGATTCAATTTCTACATGGACTGAATTTTACTTTATTTTTTTGGAAAAATATTATCCAACACATCAAACAATTAAAACGATCACTTAAATTGGTCTACAGTTTATATCTCCAAGCTGAGAACAGTGAAGAAGAAATTGTTTTATGGAGATTTGATTCCATTGCTGATGGTGGATTGTATCAATTTCACTAAATGGGCATCAAAAAGGATCAGATCAAGAACCATTTCAGTGAAAGAGTACAGAAATTTTGTAGTTGCAGATATTACTAAACCTTTTAGAGTCATTATTGGAGTTGTAGAGAGGATAAACCAATTAGAGCAGTAATTAGAAAAACTCCAGAAGGAAGTAGATGAACTTAGGAATAGAGGCTAATTGTATAGTTTGTCTACTTGTACTTTTATATATTTGTATGAAAAATATCTGATTTGATTGTATTGTAATTGATTCATATGAATGAATATATGTTTTTCAGATATATTTTTCATGCATGTTTAGAATGATGAAAAAGATGAACTATATTGAATGTTATATAATTTGTGGAACATTATGCATGAATGTTTAAAAAGATTTACAGTTTGCTGAATGACAAGATTAAATAATAGATACTTGAAAATATTTGCATACTGCAAGGTAAAATGTAAATTCTACATAACATGAAATGAACTGCAAGTTAAATATTTATATAATGTTTAGATTTAAAAGAATTTTGATTAGAATGCTGCATTAATGACATGTATTTAACTTTATTTCAGTTAGCAGAGTGCAGGAGAAAAAAAAAAACATAGAGGTACTTATGAGGAGTAAACTTAGAGATTGCTAAGTGTTAACTCAACGAAGTAAGTTCATTGAGTTAAACTTAACTCCATGAAGTCAGTAATATAATATAAGGACACTCTATTGAGTTATCTGTAACTCAACGAAGTTAGTCCGTGGAGTTAGCAACAACAACTGACATTGTTTCGTTGAGTTATCTGTAACTCAACGAGGTTAGTTCGTGGATTAAGCAGAACAGTTATTCTTTTACCCACGAACGAAACTTCGTCGGCTTAGCGGTTACCAAAATTTGAAATTAGTAGTGGTACATGTACCCATAAAAATAGGAACCACGATGCACGTTGCAAGACACATTCTTGCAACGAGATTTATTTACTTTATGGATGTGCATTATATATATAAAACAGAATGTTATTTAGGAGTTACCAGTACTTTTAAAAGAAAGGAGAATGCGTTGGGGGAACTGGAAGGAGAAGCAGCTGATTCGACTTCATCCGTCAACAAATATTTACTGAATGGAAAGCTTCAGACTGGTATGTAATTAATCGTTGGCTATTTTATTTATGAGCACATGGACTCGTTCTCTAAGCACTAAATGATTAGTAAGAACATCTACCTAGGAATTTTCAACACAGAGGCGTACTAAAACATTTTCTGAACTGGAGTTTAACGAAATCCTTTGGGGTGTAGCTAACCTTTCTTTAAAAGAGAACATAGAGATGGTTGCTCCAGTAGAAAAACCATTAGGAGAAATTCTGTATCCTGAATTAGTTGATGAACCTTCATATATTCGATTGCCAAACTTTGAGGGAGATAGGTTTGAACTGAAATCTAATTATATTAGTCAATTGTCACATTTTCATGGATTAGAAAGAGAGGATGCCTATTACTTCCTTAGAGAATTTAACGAAGTTTGTCAAATGATGAAAATGCCGAACATGAGTATAGATGCTATTAAACTTAGATATATTCCTTTTGCTTTAAAAGACACAGCTAAGAGATGGTTATATACTCTGTCGCTTGATTCAATTTCTGCATGGATTGAATTTTGTTTTGTTTTTCTGGAAAAATATTATCCAACACATCAAACGATTAAAAAGAAAAAAGGAATATTAATGTGTAGCCAAAAACAGGGTGAATCATTCTAGAAATATTTTGAAAGATTTAAAGATTTACTAACTCAATGTCCACATCATGCAATAAGTAAAGCACAATTAATAGGTATAATTTATGAAGGCATAGATGTTTCAACGAAATCTTTATTAAAATCTACTTGTCAAAATGGATTTCTAAAACTTTGTAGTGAAGAAGCATGGGCATATTTAGAAAACTTTGCAAAAAGAACTGCATAGTGGGAAAACTCAGCTAAAGCTATTGTAGATAAAAAAATATTGCCAAGAGGAATGCATGAAATAGATTCAAATACTATGCTTGAAGTGAAATTAACTGAATTGACAAAGAAAATAGAAGAGTTATCATTAAATCAAAAACTAGCAGAAAAGAATGCAAACATAAATGATTTAGATATTATTTATGCTAGAAACTAGAAAGATAACTTTGGAAATTCTTATAATCCTAATTGGAGAAATCACTCGAATTTATCTTGGAGAAACAACAATTTCCAGGGAGGAGAAAATGTAAATGAGAAGAATATAAGTTATGAAGTATTACTTGAACAAGGATCTAGAATAGAGAAATTAGAAAAGATAATCCAACAATTAAACAATCGTTTAGATTTTGTATTTAGAAATGCTGTAATTCAAAATCAGAATATAAATATACCACTTTGACAAAAGGAATCAATCGAAATTAGACCTACTAAAGGATTGCTAGTACAAGCAATACCTAACCCTATCAATAGAACTGTTAATGAAATTGATACCACTTCTGGGAGGATAGCTGAATGAAGCAGTATAATTGAAGTAACTATATATATATAAGTTTATTTGTAGTTAATAGTATTGTAGAGTTAGTCCTTAACTCAACAAACTTAATCCGTTGAGTTATGCCCTAACTCCATGAGGGTGTGCAGTAGTTATGCTAATTTTTGTCTCTACTAAAATTTTTGTTTGTGTTATACAGAATCAACAAATGGAATTGATGCAATTACCGTTGGATGCACTAAGAGAAGTACTAAGTAACTTGTCAGCTAAAGATCTGTGCAGGCTGTGTTGTGTATCAAAGGAAATTAAAGATTGTGTTAGAGAAATATTTTCAGGGATTACAAGCTGCAAAAATGACTAAGATTAGAGATGGATTTATATGGAAGTCATTTAATCGTGGTTTAATTAGCCATGAATATCTGAATATGGAAGAAACTACTGGAATTCCACCCAATACATTAGAAGGAATAGATCATATTATGGGGATGGATGAAGGATTAATTATATACAAGACTAAACCAAGGTATGCAATTCTATTACCTGATATTTTGATCAGAAATCCTATCACAAGAGAAGAATGAAATATAGGAAGACCTAATAGATATGAAGTACCAATTCAAAATTGTGGGTCGGCTTTAATATTTTATGATAAAAATTCGACCATTCCTGAAAAATTATATTATTGGAGAGCGACAGGAAATTGGGATTAAGATTTATGCTTGAGTGTGTATAATTTTTTAAATAGATCTCGAACTGAAAACACTATGATATATCTAGGACAGAAATCATTAATTAACAGCATGCATGTCATACTTGGATATATATATCTAGTCACAGATATATCAGTTGCATTTAGATCTGATTTATACATAGTAAGCATAGATAGTTATGATGAATATATAGAAATTTTGCCTATACCGAGAGAAATAGCTAAACCACCATCTATAGAATTTGATAAAATTCAAATAGGGATGTGGTATAATGAATATGATAATCCTACTTTATATCTAATAAGATGGTGGGATGAATTGATGAAATTTCAAATATGGATTTTGAAAGACATAAATGAATGGAATTGGGAAGAGGAATATATTGAAATAAATGTAGAAATAGAAACTACTACATTATCCTGGAATTGAAAAGGATCCCTTTCTGCATTTCATTTCATTAATGGTAATACACTTGTATTTAGCATTGATAATATACTACAAGTTTACAAATTAAGAAGGAACACGAACTGCATTAAAATAGAATTAATAGCAAGAAGAATTATGCCTAAAAAGTTTGCTTAGACTGACACGTTTATTCCATTTGTTTCTACTTTTCAGTCATATTCTTAAGCTGTGATTTTGTGCTTTTAATGTTGTGTGTTTTCTGCATTTACTTTAGAAAAATTTTAGTTTTAGTTTATTTTATATTTAAATAAATAAATATATATATATATCAATCTAGTTTGTTGGTATCTATTCTAGGAAACCAATTGATATGCTTGTGAGCCACCAAAGGCGTAGGAGCCTAGGTTCCACACAAGACAATGATTTATAAATATTATTTTGTTATATATTCTTCTTTTATCTGCGAATGAAAAGTTTTTCAGAATCAAAAATCGGAATATGTAGAAGGAGATACAAATGAAACAAGGTATGTAATTGATTACTTATCCTGAATTTAGATTTAAACTCATTTGTTGAGTTAGGTGCTAAATCAACGAAACTGTATTCAAGCCTGCTATAATTACCGTATTTATTGTCAAATCTTTTACATCGAGGACAATGCAAAATGTAGGTATGGGGGGAGGTAATTAAAGTAACAACTATGTATGTTTGTTAATTAAAGGAATTAAAATGGTACTGCAAAGTTTTGTGGAAATTGAAAATTTTTTATGAGCTTGCTGTAACTATCCGATAATTGAGACTGTAAAATTTTTATAAACTGTAACTACTTGAATGTTATATTTAGAAGGCTATATACGATGCTATAGAATTTACTATTTATGCAAATCTAGATATAGTATCTTATGTTTTTTTTGAATTTCATGAGTTTAACAGTTTCATGATTTTAAAATGAAATTAGAAGGTTAATGAAAAATCAGTAAATTATCTAAAGTCCTGAAAGAGTTGAGATATGAATTCTAGATTAAATGAAACACATATAATTAAAGATACATTTAATTTGATTGATTAAACTTGTAGAATGATTTATGTATAGAACTTATTAAACTACAGAAAAAGTATGAGCTTATTGTTATGGATTCATATTTTCAGTAAATGATAGAAGCAGGACTATATGAGATTGGTGTTTTATTGCATCTGTATTAATGAAATATGTACATATACAGTATGTGATTAATGTTTTTTGTTTTGAAAAAAAAAAAAGTAAGAAAGAAAAAAAAAAACTTTGAGAGTTTATTGACTTGTTTGTTCACGAGCCTTTTGTACTTGAGTAGATAGGTATGTAAGGATTGTTGACTTGAAAAAGGACTCTTGAAATCTGGCAACTTAAGATCCTGATCAGATATGAGATTATTGACTGAAAGCTCGTTACATGGGTACATTAGAAAGCTCTTGTATGATTCAAGCTTGTTAAATTAACTTTTCAAGTATACATATACTGTTCTGAAAAGATACAAGTGTTTTGTGAAATACAGATATCTTATGAATCTAGTATATTTTTTGTTATCTAGAATTGCTGAAATATAAATTTAGAATTGACTTTTGAAGTTGTTTAATGGAGATACAATTCTTTATTCTACTTGTCTTATTCATATTGAATTGGATTGTACTTTGATTTGTATGTTGTTGAAATTTCTTCAAGAAATCTTATTGGAAAATTCAAGATGACAAATGATGAGAAGAAGAACAAACAATAATATAAATTAACACCTATGTGATGATGATATACTTTGTATGTAATTTGCATACATTCTAAGTATATTTGCAGGTTGAACAGGAGAAAACTATATTACTGAAACATACAGTATATCTATATAATATTATAAGTTCTTATGCAGAATAGAAGAAAAAAGGAAGAGTTAATTCTAGCACTTTTAGAAAGACCAATTAATAAGATCTTAGTTTGCTAAGGGACTAGCAAAATTTAGGTATGGGGGAAGTGTTTAGAATGAAAAAGTGCATAATATTAACGGTTAAATGATAGTTAATTGCATAATATTTAGCTTATCATATGAGAATTAAGCCATTATGTTATAATTGCACTATTTTATGCTTTAATGAAAGAATCTGCATAATTCCAGGGAATTAATGTTAATTTAGTACATTTCTGAACTGTCGGTAAATTGTAGATTGTGAAATTCTTAAGTATCTGAATTTTTTGTTATTTCGGATAGTTATGTTTAACGTATTGAATATGTATAGGATAGTAATGTTTAAATTGTCGAACAGTTATGTTTTAAAAGAATATTTTATTATTTCCTGAAGTACACATGTTGAAACCATAATGCATGACTTAAGTGAACTTTCGGTGAGTTATCTCTAACTATCCGAAATTGCAGCTGGGCATCAGATAGTTATATGTGTAACTCTCTGAAATCTTTTTTTATTTATAAAATAGTTGTGGACACGTGTCATGTTCTAGGAGAATGACTTAAGTGGATTTTTGATGAGTTATCTCTAACTATCCGAAATACATCTAGGCATCAGATAGTTAGACCAGTAACTCTCCGAAATGTTTCTTTTATTATAAAACTACCGATGACACGTGTCATGATCTAGAAGATTTAGTTAAGTTATATATCAATGAGTTATCTGTAACTATCCGAAATGCACCTGAGCATTAGATAGTTAAATTTATGCACGTGTTTTATAGTTAAATCAACGAAGCAAGTCCGTTGAGTTATCTGTAACTCAACGGACCATTTATTTTCTAATATGCCACTGTAGCAGTTGCAGAAACAAGACAGTTGGAAGAAAAAAACCACGATCGCACGTATCACGTAGGAATTCACTCGTTGAAGGAAGAAGAAATCATCGTCGTTGATATGAATGAAGGAAATCCAACCGACCATTCAAGCAAAAGTAGTTACCGCTGAAGAAATATAAAAGAAAAGAAGAAAAAAGAAGTGAGGGTGTGTGATCGATGGGTGTGGCCAGTGTGTGCAGAGGAGGATCACTGAGCTTTCTGCAAGCAGCGTCGGCAATTCTCTGAAGTACCACACCAACCATCATCACCACCACCATAATCACCAACCATCAGAGGTCTGTGAGGATACTTTCCTGATGTTGGGTCGATTCAGAGCCAAACACAGTGCCTAACAACTATTGTGAGGAGTGATCGCGTCGCAGGAAGGGAAGCCATTTTCACCAAGCGCCAACTCATATCTCAGGAGATCTTAACGCTTCTAACCTTGGCTTCGGGTTGATGCCTGTTTGTGAAGAGGAGATCATCTTGCAATTTTGGACTCGCGATTCTATAGGGAGAGGAGACAGAATTGTAAGTGGTTTAATTTTCAGTGGTGTAAGCGTGTCGCATGTAGTGAAGGAAGTATGTACTGTCGATTGAGATTACTTTACATTTCACCTTTTGCCCATTTCCATGCTTATATCAAAACAAAAATACCAAAAACAACTTATCTGTGTTTATATTTTGTATTTGAGTGTTGTATTATTTATTTTGTATCATGATTAATGTTATCTTTGTTAGTGTTGTGATTGTTTTATGTTTGTTTTAGTTTTACAGTTTACTGAAATTGGATCGTTCAAAAGACTTAAAGATTTTAATGGTTATTGTTTGAATTATCTGAATGTTAGTATTGCCTAATGATAAATCCAGTGTTTACTAACATTAAAGAGCTTAATTGATGTTATTTACAATCTGTGGAACCGCCTAATGGTTGGCTGAATTCCTCTGTAAATAGCAGTATTAAATAGGAAAGGTAGGCTCGTGTAGTTAACTTAAGTCTATGAGGTTAGTCCATTGAGTTAGCCATAACTCAACGAACTTAGTCCATTGAGTTAACTATAACTCAACGGAGAGCTTATTGAATATATAAATTTGATTGTTAAAAACAAAACAGTTCGCAATTCTTAAGCAATTCCCTATGGGATCGACCTATACTTGCACACTAATACAATAGACATTGTGCACTTGCAGTTAAAATACAAATTGGAATTAATATCTAATTTGTGTGAAAGGTTGTTTATTTTCTTCTAAAAAGGAATAGGCATAAAGATAAATTAACTAAGTAAAAACAGAAGTTAACAAATCCAAGTTTTTCTAGCACGTTGCTGGGTAACCAATCAAGTTTTTCTGGTGCCATGTTGGAGATCCAAACAAGTTTACTAGCGCCATGCTGGAACAGGTCCTCATTGTACATTTTGTATAGGTCCCTTGGGGACAATTTTATCTTGTACATTTTGCATTACCAGACTATTTTAAAAGAAATTGAATGAATGATGTGCTTAAAGGCACAATTATTTAAGAAATACCTGAATATGTTTACAAATTGTAGAAATTTTATTTTCTACACAACAAGAAATGAATTGTAAGTTAAAAATACATATAATGTTCAAATTTAATGAATTTGAATCTGAATACTACACTAATTCTATGTATTTAACCATATTTAAGTTGACAATATGTAGAAAAGAAATATAGAAGTTAATATGAAAAGTAAGTTTTTTAGAAAAATTTGCTAAGTGTTAATTCAACAAAGTTAGTTCGTGGAGTTAACCTTAACTCCACGAAGTTAGTTTGTGGAGTTAGCAAATAGAAGCCTGAAGCTAGTCCATTGAGTTAGCTGTAACTCAACAAGATTAGTTCATTAAGTTAAGAATAGTAACTGAGGTCACTCTATTGAGTTATCTATAACTCAACAAAGTTAGTCTGTGGAGTTAGCTAAACGATTATTCTTTTCTCAACGAACAAGACTTCATAAGTTTAGTGGTTACTAAAATTTAAAAATTAGAAGTGGAACACATATTCATAAAAATAGGAACCATACCACATGTTACAAGACACGTTTTTGCAATGAGATTCATCTATAATATGGATGTGCATTATAAATATAGAACAAAATATTATTTACTGATTACCAACAATTGAGTAAAGATAAGAGAACTTGTTGGGAGAACTGGAAGGAGAAGCGGCTGATTCAACTTCATCCGTCAAAACTATTTATTTAGAGCAAAGCGTCAGACTGGTATGTAATTAAATTTCTACAAATTACTATATGCTAAGAGTTTATGAGCACATGGACTTGTTCTCCTAGCACTAAATAATTAATAAGAACACCTTTGTAGGGTTATTCAACATAGAGGCGTATTGAAATATTTTTTGAAATTGACTTTAATGAAATCCTTAGTGGTGTAGCTAAACTTTCTTCAAAGGAGAACGAAGACATGGCTACTCTAGTAGAAAACCATTAGGAGAAATTCTGTATCTTGAACTAGTTGATGAACCTTCATGTATTAGACTACCAAACTTTGAGGGAGATAGGTTTAAACTAAAATCTAATTATATTAGTCAATTACTACACTTTCATGGATTAGAAAGAGAAGACACCTATTATTTCCTTAAAGAATTTAATGAAGTTTGTCAAATGATGAAAATGTTGAACATGAGTATTGATGCTATGAAACTTACATATATCTCTTTTGCTTTAAAGGCATAGCTAAGAGATTGTTATATACTTTGTCACCTGATTCAATTTCTATATGGACTGAATTTTACTTTGTTTTTCTAGAAAAATATTATCCAACACATCAAACGATTAAAAAGAAAAAGGAAATATTAATGTGTATCCAAAAATAGGAAGAATCATTTTGGAAATATTTTGAATGATTTAAAGATTTACTAACTCAATGCCCATATCATATAATGAGTAAGGCACAATTAATAGCTATAATTTATGAAGGTATAGATGTTTCAACTAAATCTTTATTAGAATTTACTTGTTAGAATGAATTTCTGAAACTATGTAGTGAAGAAGTTTGGGCTTATTTAGAAAATTTTGCAAAAAGAACTACTTAGTGGAAAAACTTGGCTGAAGCTATCATAGATAAGAAAATATTGCGAAGGGGAATGCATAAAATAGATTCGAGCATTATGCTTGAAGTTAAATTAATCGAGTTAACAAAAAAATAGAAGAGTTAGCATTAAATCAAAACCTAACAGAAAGAATGCAACTATGAATGACTTAAATGTTATATATGCTAGAAACTAGAAAGATAACTTTAGTAATTCTTATAACCCTAATTGGAGAAATCACTAGAATTTATCTTGGAGAAATAATAATTTCTAAGGAGGAGAAAATATAAATGATAGAAATGCAAGTTATGAAGCATTAATTGAACAAAGATCTAGAATAGAGAAATTAGAAAAAATAATTCAACAATTAAACAATCATCTAGATCATGTGTTTGGGAATGCCACCATTCAAAATGAAAACATAAATAGAAATATACTTCTTAGATAGAAGGAATCAATAAAAGTTAGACCTACATGAGGACTGCCAATTCAAACAGTACTAAATCCTTTGAATAGAACTATTAACGAAGTTGATACCTCTTATGGGAGGAAAGCTGAATGAGGTAGCATAATTATGAGCATCTATGTATATTATAGTAAGTAGAAAAATATACAAGAAAAAAATAGAAGTTGTAGTTATAGTTAGTAGTACCGTAGAGTTATTACCTAACTCAACGAACTTAGTTTGTTGAGTTATGACCTAACTCTATGGAGGTAGATGTAAGTAGCTATGTCAATTTTATTTTTTTTAAATTTTGTTTTATGTTGATGAATACAGAATCACAATAGATGAAATTACCACTAGATGCATTGAGAGAAGTATTGAGTAATTTATCAGCTAAAGATCTATGCAAATTGTGTTGTGTCTCAAGACAAATTGAAGAATGTGTTAGAGAAAAATATTTTCATGGACTACAAGCCGCTAAGATGATCAATAGTAGAGATGAATTTTTATGGAAATTATTCAATTGTAGCACAATCAGTTATGAATACCTGAACATTGAAGAAACTGTTGGAATTCTGACTAATTTATTAGAAGGAATATATTATATTATGGGAATAGATGAAGGATTGATCATATATAGAATTATTTAGAATGAAAAAGTACACAATATTAATGATTAAATAATGGTTAATTACATTATATTTAGTTTATCATATAAGAATTAAGTCATTATGTTATAATTGCATGAGCATATGCCTTAATGAAAGAATCTACATAATTTCAGAGAATTAGCATTAATTAAGTATATTTGTGATCTATCTATGAGTTATAGGCTTTTTAATTCCTAAGTATCTGAAATGTCTGTTATTTCGGGGAGTTATATTTCATGTACCAGATAGTTATGTTTTGAATGCTTAAATAATATTTTATTATTTCAAGGACACCTATTGCTACCTTAATTTATGACTTAAGTGATTTTTCGATAAGTTAGATGTTAACTCTCCGAAATGTGTCTAAGCATTGGATAGTTAGGTTTGCAAGTATCTGAAATACCCTTTTTCCATAAAAATTACTGAGGACATGTGTCGCGATCTAAAAACCTGATTTAAGTGTGGTTTTATAGTATTAAGCATGATCTGTTTTATTTGCACATATTTATATCATGTATAGTACACAGTAATAACTTGTTGAGTTAGTATTCTTTTTGTTAAAAGATCACGTGCCAACTCATTGGGTTATAAGTTTAAAGGTGTAAAAAGATCACATGAGAACTCATTGAGTTAATGAGTAAAACTATAAGTTCTATATATGAACTCGTTAAGTAAAAATTATACACGTGTGAATTTAAATGTTTTATTATATCATGTGAGTTGCATATGTTTAACTCATTAAGTTAGCATAACTATAAACATTGAGTTACTTGATTATATACTAAGGTAATGCGTTGAGTTAGTGTTATAAGTTTATAAGTTATTTCTTTATTTCACGTGGTATATTATTATTATTTTATCAAGTCCGTTGAGTTAAGCTTTACTCAACAAGGGAAGTCCATTGAGTTAACAGTTAAGACAATGGAGTAAGTTTGTTGAGTTACACTAACTTCATAGACCAATTATTTTCTAACATGCCACTGTTAGCAGTTGTAGGAAATAAGAAATTCGAAGGAAAACCATGATTGCATGTATCACGCAGGAATTAACTCGTGGAATGAAGAAGAAATCACCATCATTGATATAAATGAAGGAAATCTAATCGATCATTTAAGTAGAAGCAGTTACTATTGAAAGAAATATGAAAGGAAGAGGAGAAAGACGAAGAAAAGTGTGGAGAACTACGCTAACTGCAGGAAGCGTTGGAAGTTCCTTGAAGCTCCACAACACCACTATAATCACTAACTATCAGAGGTCTGTGAGGATAATTTCCGAATGTCGGGTCGATTTCGAGCCAAACATGGTGACTAACAACCACTGTGAGGAGTGATCATGTCATAGGAAGGAAAGCCATTTTCACCAAGCACCGACTCATATCTCAGAAGATCGTAAAGCATCTAACCTTGGTTTCGGGTTGATGCCAATATTCTAAAGAGGAGATCAACTTACAAGTCTCAATTCGCGATTCTATAGGGAGAGGAGGCGTGACTATAAGTGATTAAGTTTTCAATGGTGTAATCGTGTCGCATGTGGTGACGGAAGTTCATATTGTTGATAGAGAATTTTTACATTTCACCTTTCGTTCATCTTCAGGAACATATCAAAACAAAAATACCAAAAACTAATTACCTATGTTTATAGTTAGTATTTATGTGTTGTATTGTTTGTTTTATATCGTGATTAATGTTATCATTGTCAATATTGTTAAAGTTTTGTATTTATTTGATTCAGAAAATAGAAAGTAGTTTTATTGATTACTAAAAGTGATTCATACAAAATACTCAAAAATCTTAATGGTTACTGTATTGTTGTGAAAAGTTAAATCAGAAACTTATTTCATTTGTTTTTATCCTTATATTAATAAATTCTTTTAGAAGTAAACAAACAAACTTTCACACAAATTAGATATTAAGTCCAATTTGTATTTTAACTATAAGTGCATAGTGTATATTGTATTTGTGTGCAAGTACAGGTCGATCCCATAGAGATTGAGTAAGAATTGTGTACTATTTTGATTTTTATATTGGAGTTTATGTGTTCAGTTAAGCACTCCGTTGAGTTACAATTAACTTAACGGACTTAGTTCGTGAAGTTATGGTAACTCAACGGACTAACCTTATGAACTTAAGTTAACTCCATGAGCCTACCTTTCTAGTTAAATACTACTATTCACAGAGGAATTTAGCCAACCATTAGGTAGTTCCATAGAATGTAAATAACATCAATTAAGCTCTTTAATGATAGTTAATATTAGATTTGTCATTAAGCAACACTAACATTCAAATATTTCAAATAGTAACCAATAAAATATTTAAGTATCTAGGACAAATCAATTTCAGTAAACTACAAAACTATTTTCTATTTTCTTGAATCAAACAAGCATAAAACATTTATAATACTAACAATGATAACATTAATCATGATACAAAATAAACAATAAAACACTTTAATACTAAATGTAAACACAAATAATGAGTTGTTTTTGGTATTTTTGTTTTGATATATTCATGAAGATGAGCAGAAGGTGAAATGTAAAAATCTCTATCGACAATAAAAACTTTCGTCACTACATGCGATGCGATTACACCACTGAAAACTTAATCACTTACAATCTTACCTCCTTTCCCTATAGAATCGCGAACCAAGAATTGTAAGATAACCTCCTTTTCAGCATACTAGCATCAACCTGAAACCAAGGCTAGAAGCTTTACGATCTCTTGAGATATAACTTGCTGCTTGGTGAAAATGACTTCTCTTCTTGCGATGCGATCACTCCTCACAATGGTTGTCAATCACCATGTTTGGCTCAGAATAGACCCGACATCCTGAAAGTATCCTCATAGACCTCCGATGGTTGATGATTTTGGTGGTGGTGTAGAGTTTCAGGGAACTTCCAACACTTCCTGTAGTTAGCACAGTCCTCCACCTACACACACTTTTTCTTCGTCTTTCTCCTCTTCTTTTATATTTCTTTTAGTAATAACTACTTCTACTTAAATGATTGGTTGGATTTCCTTCATTCATATCAATGATGGTGATTTCTTCTTCATTCCACAAGTTAATTCCTGTGTGATACGTGCAATCATGGCTTTCCTTCGAATTTCCTATTTCTGCAACTACTACAATGGCATGTTAGAAAATAAATGGTCTGTGGAGTTAGTGTAACTCAACAAACTTACTTTGTTGTTTTAACTATAAAACACGTGCATAAAGAAATAACGAGTTTAGATGTTTCGGATATTTACAACTATAAGTATTTGAAACTTACATGCATTTTGAATAGTTAGTACCTAACCTTTCGAAAGATAACTTACGCCAAGTATCCAGAACGCGACACGTGTCAGGCAATTTTATGATAAAAAGATATTACGGATACTTGCAAACCTAACTATCCGATGCTCAAACACATTTTGGATAGTTAATAGATAACTTACCGAAAATCTACTTAAGTCATGCATTAAGGTTTCAACACGTGTACTCTAAGAAATAATAAAATAATCTTTTATCGTTTAAAACATAACTATCCGATATATAAAATATAACTCTTCAAAATAACAGACAATTCAAATACTTAAGTATCCGAAATATAACACGTGTACCCAAGAAATAACAAATAATTCGGATATTTAGATTTTTCATTCTAAATAGTTACTGTTTGAAATATCTGAATGTTAGTGTTGATTAATGATAAATCTTAAATTAATTAACATTAAAAAACTTAATTGATATTATTTACATTCTATGGAATCGCCCAATAGATGGTTGAATTCCTTTATGAATAGCAAAAACTTAATTAGAAATTACTAGGTAGGCTCGTAGAGTTAACTTAAGTCTACAAGGATAGTCCGTTGAGTTAACTGTAACTCTATGAACTAAGTCCGTTGAGTTAACCGTAAATCAATAGAGAGCTTAATTGAACACATATAAAACTCTAGTTATACAAATCAAAATAGTACATTATTCTTACTCAATCTCTATGGGATCAACCTATACTTGCACACAAATACAATAGACACTATGCACTTGCAGTTAAAATACAAATTAGACTTAATAGCTAATTTGTATGAAAAGTTGTTTGTTTACTTCTAAAAGAATTTATTAATATAAGCATAAAAATAAATTAAACAAGTTTTCCCAACAAACAAGAACCAAACCAAAGTATGCTATTTTATTACCTAATATTTTTATTAGATATCCTATCATTAGAGAAGAATGGAATATAGGAAGACCTAATATGTTTGAAGTACCAATTAAAAATTATGGGACAACACTAATGTAGGATCGTTGTATCACAAGAGGGGGTGAATTATGTCTTTAGTAATTAAATTACTAGTGGATAAAATAAGAGCACAAAATACTCGTAAATAAAATTCTATTCTTTATAAATTTTAAAGAAAGAATTTACAATTTCTTTTCAGCTTAATTCCCTTCTTGTCGGTTTTGATACGGTAAAGTCCAATATACAATTTAAATAGAAAATGAATTCCTCATTCTAAGCTAATTTTGAATTGTATAAAACCTAATCTTTATGCATGTAGCTCCTTTTCCTTCTTTTTGCTCAACTTCTGTATCTCTTCTTCTCTAGTTGTTGAATTTCCAGACTTCTTGCATTTGTAGCTCCTTTTCTGAAATTGCTTGAAATTTCGAATTTCTTTTGACGTTGGAGATTTTTTTTGGATTTGATATGCAGTTGAATATTCAAACTTTATTTTTCATATTGTGATTGGGGATTGCGATTCTCGTAATGTAGCTCGCACTCTCTATTTATAGTAGTCGAACTATGGCTTCACATTCAACATGTTCATCTACTTAATCCATAATTCACGTACTAATTTCAATTTCAAATTATTTCACGATTTCCACTATCTTTTTGAATTTCCACTATCTCCACTATCATTTTGAATTTCCACGATTTCATATCGTAGATCCATCGAAACTTTATCTTCCTAGAGATTTGTAGAATATCTTCTAAGTCACTGCTTTTGTCAAACACTTATCCTTTAAGTCCTGTAAAAACTCGAACACTTGTTTGTAACTCTTCAAGTTTTTGCACCTACAAAATATATGACTAAACAAAGAAAACTTATCTGTTCATTAGTCATTTTATAAAACTTGAACAGTTATCTATCCATGCATATAAAAACTTGAACAGTTATCTAACTCTTTGATTTTCATTACCGAACACGTGGAAAACACGTGAAAACTTAAAACATTAAAAACACACATGCAGATAACTTAACTATATGAGTTTTTAACATAACTATTCGACTAAATCGAAATGTTAACTATTCGAAAGTTTAACTATCCAAAGCTTAACTATCCAAAAACTTTAACTCTCCAAAAATCTTAACTATCCGAAAGTTAACTATTAAATGAAACTTTCCGATAACTTGTCAACATTTAATTACGTAACTATTATACTTAGAAAATATTATTTAGACTTATTTATAAACTTTCATAAAACATTCATCATCAAAACAAAATTCCTAACTAACATTTTCTGATAAGAATTCAACTATTCTTGAAAAATTATTTTATTAAAGACCAACTAGAAATTGGGACGAAGGATTATGTTTAAGTGTTTATAATTTTATGAATAGACCTTAGAATAAAAATGTTATGATATATCTAGGAGAGAAAGCATTAATTAATATCACTCATTTGATACTCGATGGATATATATATCTAGTCATAGATATATCAGCTGCATTTAGATCTAATTTATACATAGTGAGCATAGACAGTTATGATGAATTTATATAAATATTACCTATACCTCAAGCTATAGTTGAACCACCATCTACAGAATATGATAAAATTCAATTGGGGGTATAGTATAATGAATTTGATGATCCTACTTTATGTCTAGTAAGATGGTGGGATGAAATGATGAAATTTCAAATATATCCACCTGAGTGAATGGAAGTGGGAAGAGGAATACATTGGAATATATGTGGAAATAGAAATAACTACATTATCTTGGCTGAAAAGAGGATCCATTTCTGCATTTCAATTGATTAATGGTAATACACTCATATTTAGTGTTGATAACATACTACAAGTTTATAAATTAGAAAGGAAAGCAAACTACATTAAAATGAAATTAATAGCAAGGAGAATAATGCCTAAAGGTTTTGCTTGGACTGATATGTTTATTCCATTCGTCACTACTTTTTAGTCATGTTCTTAAACTGTGATTTTGTATTTTTAATGTTTTTTGTATTCTACATTTATTTAAAGAAATGGAAAGAAAAAAACTTTAGTTTATGTTTTATTTATCTTACAAGAAAAACAAAATATCAATCTAGTTTGTTGGTATCTATTTTGAGAAACGAACTAGCTTACTTGTGAGCCACCAAAGGCGTAGGAGCCTGGGTTCCACACAATGCACATATTTAACAATATTTGTTTTATTGCCAGTTATTATTTGTTATATGCTTTACTTTTATTTGTAAATGAAAAGTTTTTTCAGAATCAAAAGTTGGGAGATTAATGGAGATACAAAAGAACAAGGTATGTGATTAATCACTTATCTTAAATTTATATTCATGCATAGTTCGTGGAGTTATTCATTAACTCAATGAATTAAGTTCATTGATTTAGGTGCTAAGTTAACGAAATAGTTTTTCATGTCTGCTATCATATACTGTATTTATTGTAAATCTTTTACATTGAGCACAATGCAAAATGTAAGTATGGGGGAGAGGTAATTAAATTAAAATCTAAGTAATCTTGTTAATTGTAGGAGTTAGGATTGTGCTACAAATTTCTATAGAATTTGAGAACAAATTTCTATAGAATCTGAGAAATTTTTTATGAATTTTGCTGTAACTTTCCAAAATTTCTCAATAATTTTTTGAAATATCATGGTAATTATCTGAAAATTATCTAAAACCTTCCCATAGCTGAATTTGGTAAAAAAAAAAATTTCATATATCGATTATGAGATATCTTAGTAAGAATATATTTACATATATGGATTATCTTATGTTTTTACTGAATTTTATGAGTTTAACAGTTTTACAATTTTAAAGGTCAGAATACTTAAATGAAACTCAAAAAATTGTCTAAAATCCTGAAAAGTTGATCTGTTGATTTTTGGATTAAATGAGTTGCATATGATCAAGGATACATTTAATTTGATTATTAAACTTGTAGAATGATTTATGTGTAAATCATATTAAATTACAGTAAAAGTATGAGCTTATTAATGTGGATTTATATTTTTCAGTAGATTGTAGAAGTAGGATTATATGAGATTTGTGCTTTATTGCATTTACATTAATGAAATATATATATATATTGTGTTGAAAAGAAAAAAGAAGGATAAAGCGAAAAACTTTAAGAGTTTATTGAATTATTTGATCACAAGCCTTTTGTAATTGAACATATAGGCATGTAAGGATTGTTGACCTGAGAAATGACTCTTTAAATCTGGCAACCTAAGGTCTTACTTAGATTTAGGATTGTTGACTGAAAGCTCAATACAAGGATATACTAGAAAGCTCTTGTATGATTCAAGCTTTTCAAATTAACTTTTAAAGTAAAAATATGCATATACTGTTATGAAAAGATGAAAGTGTTTTATTAAAAGTACAAATATATTTTTAATTGAGTATGTTCTCTATTCTTTATGACTACTAAAGTGTGAATCTAGATTAGACTTTTGAAGTTGTTTATTTGAAATACATTTCATGATTCTTCTTATTTTAATCATATTGAGTTGAATTATGTTTTGATTCATATGCAATTGAAATTTATTCTGGAAATCATATTGGAAAATTTAGGATAACAGATGTTTAAATTTTCTTTTTTGATAGTATAACTACCACCT
Organism: Cymodocea nodosa; assembly: GCA_036874045.1. Lineage (NCBI taxonomy): Eukaryota > Viridiplantae > Streptophyta > Magnoliopsida > Alismatales > Cymodoceaceae > Cymodocea > Cymodocea nodosa. Next base: position 16,382,466 of record CM072339.1, on the reverse strand, counting down.
ATTTTATGCTAGTATATTTTGTATGTAATTTACATATTTTTGAAATATATTTGCAAGTTGGAGAGGAAAAACAATGTTAAATTGGATTACTAAATTATAGAGAATATCTTTATATTAATCTAATCTTAGTATTCTAAGGATACAAGAGGAAGAAATATTTTTCATAAGAAATACTAATTTATAAAGAAAAGAAATAGTTCTAGCACTTTAGAAAGATCAATTAATTAGACCTTATTAATTTGCTAAGGGACTAGTAGGGAAGTGTTTAGAATGAAAAAGTGCATAATATTAATGGTTAATGCATAATATTTAGCTTATCATATGAGAATTAAGCTATTATGTTACAATGGCATGATTATATGCCTTAATCATAGAATGTGCATAATTTCAAGGAATTAACGTTAATTAAATATCATTTCTGAAAGATTGAAAACCTAATTTAAGTGTGGTTTTATAGTATTAAGCATGATCTGTTTTATTTGTATATATATATATCATGTATAGGTGTATAGTAACAACTCATTGAGTTATAGTTAACTCAACGAAGTAAGTTCGTTGACTTACAAGTTTAAAGGTGTAAAAACTCGTTAAGTTAGGAGTATGCATATGTTGAATTTAAATGTTTTATTATATCATGTGAGTTGCACATGTTTTATATTATTATTTTATATCAAATCTGTTGAGTTAAACTTTACTCAACGAGGGAAGTCGATTCAGTTAACAGTTAAGTCAACGGAGTAAGTCCGTTGAGTTACACTAACTCCACAAACAAGTTTATTATTTTATTATTTCCTAGAGTACATGTGTTGAAACTTTAATATACGACTTAAGGGGATTTTTGGTAAGTTATTTGCTAACTATCCGATATGTATCTAAGCATCGAATAGTTAGGTTTGCAAGTATCTGTAATATCTTTTTATCATAAAACTACTTGAGGACACATGTCACGATCTAAAAACTTGACTTAAGTTATCTTTCAGAAGGTTAGGTGCTAACTATTCGAAATGCATGTAAGTTTCAAATACTTATAGTTGTAACTATTCGAAACATCTGAACTCGTTATTTCTTTATGCACGTGTTTTATAGTTAAATCAACGAAGTAAGTTTGTTGAGTTACATTAACTCCACAGACCATTTATTTTCTAACATGTCACTATAGTAGTTGTAGAAATAAGAAATTCAAAGGAAAATCATGATTGCACGCATCACGTAGGAATTCACTCGTGGAATGAAAAAGAAATCACCATCATTGATATGAATGAAGGAAATCCAACCGATCATTTAAGCAGAAGTAGTTACTACTGAAAGAAACATAAAAGACGAAGAAAAAGACTATGTAAAGGGTGGAGGAGAACCACGTAAACTGCAAGAAGCGTTGGAAGTCCCCTAAAGCTCCACACCAACACCACCAAAATCACCAACCATTGGAGGTCTATGAGGATACTTTTCGGATGTTGGGTCGATTCCAAGCCAAACACGGTGATTGACAACCATTGTGAGGAGTGATTACATCACAGGAAGGTAAGTCATTTTCACCAAGCACCAACTCATATCTCAAGAGATCGTAAAGCTTCTAACCTTGGTTTCAAGTTGATGCTAGTATGTTGAAGAGGAGATCATCTTACAATTCTTGATTTGCGATTCTATAGAAAGAGGAGGCAAGATTGTAAGTGATTAATTTTTTAGTGGTGTAATCGCGTCGCATGTAATGATGGAAGTTTTTATTGTCAATAGAGAATTTTTACATTTCATCATTCGCTCATCTTCAAGAACATATCAAAACAAAAAAATACTAAAAATAATAAATTATCTATGTTTACATTTAGTATTGAAGTGTTGTATTGTTTGTTTTGTATCGTGATTAATGTTATCATTGTTAGTACTGTGAATGTTTTATGTTTGTTTAATTCAAAAAATATAAAATAGTTTATTGTTTACTGAAATTGATTTGTTCTAGATACTTAAAGATTTTAATGGTTACTATTTGAAATATCTGAATGTTAGTGTTGCTTAATGAAAAATCTAATATTAACTAACATTAAAGAGCTTAATTGATGTTATTTACATTCTGTGAAACCGCCTAATGGTTGGCTGAATTCCTTTGTAAATAGCAATATTTAATTAGAAAGGTAGGCTTATGGAGTTAACTTAAGTCCACGAAGTTAGTCCATTGAGTTAACTATAACTCCACGAACTAAGTCTGTTGTGTTAATTGTAACTCAATGGAGTGCTTAACTGAATACATATAAACTCCAATATAAAAATCAGGACAGTACACAATTCTTACTCAATCTCTATGGGATTGACCTATACTTACACACAAATACGATATACATTGTGCACTTGCAGTTAAAATACAAATTGGATTCAATATCTAATTTGTGTTAAAGGTTGTTTGTTTACTTTTAAAAGAATTTATTAATATAAGAAAAACAAATACAAAGTTTTCTAGCGCTGCCTAACAAATAGAAGTTCACAATCAACTAAACAAGTTTTTCTAATGCCGTTGCCGAGGATTGAAAAGCTAAGCAACTGTAAGTGCTGTTTTGTTTTAATAGCAGAAGGAGTGTTGTGTGTTTATTTTATAATTGAGAATATGGCATATGCTTATGCTCAAAGATTTTTGAAACTTCTAGTTAGCATATGTGAATTCTACAATTTGGAAGGTCATGACATCTCTAATTGTTTGAAACTGAGACGATTGTAAATGGTTAGATCACATGAACAACAAATGAATTGTATTTAATATAATACAACTGAGTATGAGAATCCTATAGTTTACCCAACTAATGGTCAGCTTAGAACGTGTAATATGTTGAGAGACAAGGAAGTTTGTGATAGGTATGACAAATTGGAGCGTACCTTAGAGCAAAGCATAAACTAGAATAATATTTGTATCAGCAACAAGAAGTCAACCAATTAAATTATAGGGAAGAATATTTAGAACCTAAAATTGATATCATATACGAAATTGAAAAAACCATAATGAAAATTGATCAAAACTTGAATGCAACAAGATTAGATGATCTTGAAAGAAAACCAAAAGCATTGGATGAATTTACAATGAAATTACAAGTTATGCAACAGAAAAACACAAATGAAAACTTTAATGTTACAGATTTGCATAATTTGCAAGACATTCGAACAAAAGAAAATACCAATGCAATAGAATTTACAAAATGTAATTTAAAACTAAAATAATTGAAAATCATAATCATGAAAATGAAATACAAGAACATCATGAAAGTAATGAAAATCTGGAAGAGGTATGTATAACATTAAGATCTAGAATTGACATACCACCAAGAATTCAAAGAGAAAGTAATATGAAGGTGGATAAGAACAAAATTCAAAATGATAATGAAAATGTAATATTTGAAAATGTAGAAACTAACAAAGAAAAATTTGAATCTGAAAATGAGATTAACAATGATCAAATGAAAGAAAAAGAATCTTGTAAATCATAATCATTAGCACCCTATCCTGAAAGATTACAACAAACATTTCCTGAAAAATAAGAAAAAATTAGAGAAATATTTGAAAAAGTACAAGTTAACATTCCTTTGTTAGACTTATTGTAGAAAATGCCACCTTGTGCTAAATTTCTTAAGGATTAGTGTACTAAGAAAAGAGAGCAAAAAGTTTTAAGAAAAGTCTTTTTAGTTGAGCAAAGTAGTTCCTTATTTCTGCCACAAATTCCTAAAAAGTTATTTCATCCTAGAATGCCTATTATATTATGCACCATAGGAAATACCATTCTAGAAAGAACCTTAATAGACCTAGGTGCAGATATAAATGTTATGTTTAGTGATATATTTGCATCCTTGAGATTAGAAAGCTTAATCCCTACTAGGACTATCATTCAATTAGCTGATAGAAGTATAAGATACCCTAGAGGAAAAATAGAGTATGTCCTAATTAAAATCAACAACTTCATATATCCCATTGATATTGTGATTTTGGATTCCCAACAAAGTAAGCATTAGAATCATGATACATCTTTAATTTTGGGAAGGTCATTCTTAGCAACATCAGGGTTTGTTATAAATTGTAAAACTAGAATGATGAAGTTAGCATATGGTAATGAGGATACTCATTTAAACATTTTCAAACCAGAAAAGTTTGAGGAGTTAGAAATGTCCTTACATACTACAGACTTTTTAGAGAATGAGGGAGATATGTTAGATGATGTGATTCAAGAAAAATTAAATAGGCAACTAGATTCTAAAAATTTAGAAGTAAGTGAAAGCATAGATGTAGAAGGAGATCAAGAAGAGTTTAATAGTGAAGATGAAGATGTTAGATTAGGAGCCCTAGCTTTTGATGGTCAACATTTAGATTTAAAACTTTTACCTCCTGAATTAACCTCTATCTTTCTGGAAGAAAAATGAACATGTCCAATCATTATTGCTTCAGATTTAAAAGAGGATCAAATTTCTAAATTAAAAGATGTAGTAAAAACTTATAAAGAAGCAATATGATAGACTATGGCTGATATAAAAGGGTTAAATGCAACTTTATGTTGTCACCATAAATATTTAGAAGAGAATGCTAAACCAGTTAGAATTCCTAATAGGAGATTAAATCTAAACCTTAAAGAAGTAGTCAGGAAGGAAATAGTGAAATGGTTAGATAATGACATAATTTATCCAATTTTTGATAGCTCATGGGTTAGTCCAATCCATGTAGTTCCTAAGAAATTAGGATTAACAATTATTAGAAATAAAAGTTAGGACTTAATAGCTACTAGAATTCAATCAGGTTGGAGAGTGTATATAGACTATAGAAAACTGAATGCTATGACTAGAAAAGATCATTATCCCTTACCTTTTATATACCAAATGCTAAAGAAATTAGCAAGGCAATAATATTTTCTTTTCCTAGATGGGTATTCAAGATATAACCAAGTTCTAGTAGCATTAGAGGATCAAGAGAAAACAACTTTCGCATGTCCTAATGGAACTTATGCCTTTAAGAGAATGCCATTTGGATTATGCAATGCACTAGCTACCTTTCAAAGGTATATGCAAGGCATATTCACTAGAATGACTAAAGATTTTTTAGAAATATTTATGGATGATTTTACTATGTATGGAACTTCATATGAAGTGTGTTTAAATAATTTAAACCAATTATTAAAACACTATATGAAAAAAAAATTTGGTTCTAAATTGGGGAAAATGTCACTTCATGGTTAAACAAGGAATAGTCTTAGGACATATTGTTTCAAAGAAAGGGCTAGAAGTAGATCAAGCTAAAATAAAAGTAATTTCTAATCTACCAGAACCTAAATCAGTAAAAGATATTAGATAATTTCTAAGACATGCAGGATTCTATAGAAGATTCATTAAAGATTTTAGCAAAATAACTAGACCTTTAACTAATCTATTAAAATATGTCCCATTTAACTTTGATAAAAATTGCAAAGAAGCAATTTTCAAGCTTAAAACTAGCTTAATCTCAACTCCTATAATACAAGAACCTTATTGGAGCCATCCATTTGAATTAATGTGTGATGCATCTGATTTTGCTATAGGAGCAGTGCTGTGATAAAAGATAGAAAAATCTCCTAGAGTGATTTATTATGCTAGCAAAACCTTAAATGATGCATAAGTTAACTATACAACTACTGAAAAGAGCTATTAGCTGTTGTGTTTGCCTTAGAGTAGTTTAGATCATATTTGATTGAAGCTAAAGTTATAGTATACACAGATCATTCAACTTTAAAACACCTAATAGCAAAGAAAGAGACTAAACCTAGATTGATCCGGTGGATATTATTATTATAAGAATTTCATCTAGAAATTAAAGATAAAAAGGTTATGAGAATGTAGTAGCAGATCATTTATCAAGATTACAAATAAACAAATCAAATATTAAAATTAAGGATAATTTTCTTGATGAACAGTTAATGACCATAAACACAATGTCTTAGTATGCAAACAATTAATTACTTAGTTACTAGTTTAACACAAAAGATTGGAATAGACAAGATAAGAAATTGTTCTTTTCGAGAATAAAATATTACTATTGGGAAGACTCATACTTATTTAAGAAATGTCATGATTTAGTTTTAAGGAGGTGTGTTCCAAAAATTAAATATCAGAGCATATTGTCTTTTTGCCATGACCAAACTGAAGAAGAAATTCAAGAACAAACCCCTTTGGAGCAACAAATACAAATTCCTAACCTAGTTGAAGCAACAGTTCTAAATGAGGTATACTTTTGGAGTCAAGAAGCATATAATAAATATCAAGAGATTAGGGGTTATGATATTATATATAGTAGACTAGTAAACTAAGACGGTATGAATGACATTAAAGAATTATTTGAGTTCTAGGGTCTATTTCAATTTATTTCTCAACAGAGAGGGCATATAATATATGAAAATTTAGTGCCCTACTTTTATGCCAATTTGAGAGAGGAAAAAAGAAGTTTAATTTCTAATGTGGAGCAAGCTAATGTACAAATAACACTAGAGCTTCTCCATAACATTTTTGGATTGAAAAATGAAGGAATAGAAATCCTAGAAAATACAATTGTAGTCGAGTGGACAGAACAGGAAATTAAAGATTGTTTAGCTATCAATCTTGGTGTGCCACTATTAAATAGATTGAAGTACTTAAATGGTAAAGCACACATGGTAGTTAACATTTTGATTAAAAATGTCTACCAACGATAAGGCCATGATATAGAATTAAGTCAATTTGTTAAATGAGCCACATATACAGTTATGAACAAGATTAAAGTAAACTAGTCTTCAATTTTTATCTGCAAGTTGAGAGCAACATAGAAAAAATTATTTTCTAGAGATTTGATTCCATTGCTGATGGTGGACAATATTGACTTCACAAAATGGACATCCAAGAGAATAAGATCTAAAGCCATTTCAGTGGAGTATAAAAATTATAATGTTGTAGCTATTGAGATATCTGGACATTCTAGAGACATAATAGGAGCTGTTGAACATATAAATCAATTAGAACAACAATTAGAAAAGCTCTAGAAGGAAGTAGATGAACTTAGGAAGAATGACTAAATGTATTGTTCATCTACTTGTATTGTATTGAAAAAAACTATTTGACTATATGTAAATCTAAACTACTTATATAAATTAATGTTTGAATTTCAGATGTTTTTGAATTTGTGTAATTGTGAACGAATGATTTAAAGTTGAATTGAATATTATATAACTATTTAAAGATTTGTAGACTGTTAAAAAGTTTTTACAATTTTATTAATGACATGGTTAAATGCACGATGCTTGAATAATGTCTAAATATATCTGCATGCTAAAAAGTAAAATGTAAATTCTGCATAATAGGAAATGAACTATAAGTAAATATGCATATAATGTTCAGATTTAAATGAGTTTAAATTAGAACACTGCATTAATGACATATATTTAACTTTATCTAAGTTAACAAAATGTAGGAGAAAAATATAGAAGTTAATATGAAGAGTAAGTTTTAGAAATTTGCTAAGTGTTAACTCAACGAAGTAAGTCCATTAAGTTAACGTAACTCCACGAGGTTAATAATAAAATATAAGGTCACTCTGTTTAGTTATCTATAACTCAACGAAGTTAGTCCATGAAGTTAGCAAATAGGCGACGAAGCTAGTCCGTTGAGTTACCTATAACTCAACGAGATTAGTTCGTTAAGTTAGAAATAGTAACCAAGGCTAGTCCGTTGAGTTAACTGTAACTCAACGAGGTTAGTTCATGGATTAAGCTGAACGGTTATTCTTTCAACCATGAACGAAACTTCGTGAGTTTTGCGATTACTGAAATTTGAAATTAAAAATGGAACGCGTATCCATAAAAATAGGAACCATACTACACATTGCAAGACACGTTCTTACAACGAGATTCATTTCCTTATGGATGTGCATTATAAATATAGAACAGAATGTTATTTACGAGTTGCCAACACTTGAGGAAAGAAAAGAAAATTCATTGGGGAACTAGAAGGAGAAGCAACTGATTCAACTTCATCTGTCAACAACTATTTACTAAGAACAAAGTATCAGACTGGTATGTAATTAATCTTCTGCTATTTTACTTTATGTTAAAAGTTTATGAGCACATGGATTCATTCTCCTAGCACTAAACAATTAGTAAGAACACCTACACAAGATTATTCAACATAGAGGCATACTAGAATATTTTCTGAATTGGACTTGAACGAAATCCTTAGGGGTGTAGCTAACCTTTCTTTAAAAGGAATATATAGCTGCTCCAGTAGAAAAACCATTAGGGGAAATTCTGTATCCTAAATTAGTTGATGAACCTTCATGTATTCGATTGCCAAACTTTGAGGGAGATAGGTTTGAATTGAAATCTAATTATATTAGTCAATTGCCACACTTTCATGGATTAGAAAGAGAAGATGCCTATTATTTCCTTAGAGAATTTAACGAAGTTTGTGAAATGAAGAAAATGTCAAATATGAGTATTGATGCTATTAAACTTAGATATATTCCTTTTACTTTAAAAAACACAACTAAGAAATGGTTGTATACTCTATCGCCTGATTCAATTTCTACATGGATTGAATTTTGCTCTATTTTTCTGGAAAAATATTATCAAACACACCAAACGATTAAAAAGAAAAAGAAAATATTAATGTGTAGCCAAAAACGGGGAGAATTATTCTGAAAATATTTTGAAAGATTTAAAGATTTACTAACTCAATGTCCACATCATGCAATGAGTAAAGTACAATTAATAGGTATAATTTATGAAGGCATAGATGTTTCAACGAAATCTTTATTAGAATCTACTTGTCAGAATAGATTTTTAAAACTGTGTAGTGAAGAAGCATGGGCAAACTTAGAAAACTTTGCAAAAAGAACTACACAATGGGAAAACTCAACTGAAGCTATTATAGATAAAAGAATATTACCAAGGGGAATGCATGAAATAGATTCAAGCACTATGCTTGAAGTTAAATTAACTGAATTAACATAGAAAATAGAAGAGTTATCATTAAATCAAAAGTTAGCAGAAAAGAATGCACATATTAATGACTTAGATATTATTTATGCTAGAAACCAAAAAGATAACTTTGGAAATTCTTATAACCCTAATTGGAGAAATCACTTGAACCTATCTTGGAGAAATAACAATTTCCAAGGAGTAGAAAATATAAATGACAAAAACATAAGTTATGAAGCATTAATTGAACAAGGATCTAGAATAGAGAAGTTAAAAAAGATAATTCAACAATTAAACAATCATCTAGATCTTATATTTGGAAGTGCTGCCATTCATAATCATAATATGAATAGAAATATACCCCTTAGATAGAAGGAATCAATAGAAGTTAGACCTACTCGAGGATTGTTAATGCAAGCAGTGTCTAACCCTGTCAATAAAATTATTAATGAAATTGATACCTTCTTTGGGAGGGAAGCTGAATGAAGTAGTATAATTGAAGCAACTATGTATAATATAGTAAGTAGAAAAATATAAAAAGAAAAAAAAATATAAGTTTAATTATAGTTAGTAGTATCGTAGAGTTATTACTTAACTCAATGAACTAATGAACTTAGTTCGTTGAGTTATGACCTAACTCCACGAGGGTATGTAGCTAGCTATGTTAATTTTATCTCTGCTAATTTTGTTTATGTTATATAGAACCATAACAAATGGAATTGATGAAATTGCCACTAGATGCACTAAGGGAAGTATTGAGTAACTTATTAGCTAAAGATCTATGCAGATAATGTTGTGTCAAAAAAAATTAAAAAATGTGTTAGAGAAAAATATTTTCATGGACTACAAGTTGCAAAAATGACTAAGATTAGATATGGATTTTTATGGAAGTCATTTAATCGTAGTTCAATCAGCTATGAATATCTAAATATGGAAGAAAATGTTGGAATTCCACCCAATACATTAAAAAGAATAGATCATATTATGGGGATAGATGAATGATTAATTATTTACAGAACCAAATTAAGGTATGCAATTCTATTACCTGATATTTTGATTAGAAATCCTATCACTAGAGAAGAATGGAATATAGAAAGACCTAATAGATTTGAAGTACCAACTGAAAATTGTGGATCAACTTTAACATTTTCTGATAAAAATTCGACCATTCCTAAAAAATTGTATTATTGGAGACCAATTGGAAATTGGGATGAAGATTTATGTTTAAGTGTGTATAATTTTCTAAATAGATCTTGGATTGAAAAGACTATGATATATCTAGGACAAAAAACATTAATTAACAACATACATGTCATACTTAATGGATATATATATCTAGTCACAAATATATCAATTGCATTTAGATCTGATGTATACATAGTAAGCATAGATAGTTATGATGATGACTTTATAGAAATATTGCTTATACCTAGTGATATAGCTGAACCACCATTTGCAGAACATGATAAAATTCAATCAGGAATGTGGTATAATGATTATGATAATCTTACTTTATGTCTGATAAGATGGTGAGATAAATTGATGAAATTTCAAATATAGATTATGAAAGACCTAAATGAATGGAAATGGGAAGAGGAATATATTGAAATATTTATAGACATAGAAACAACTACATTATCTTAGAATAGAAAATGATCCATTTTTGCATTTCAATTTATTAATGGTAATACACTTATATTTAGTATTGATAACATACTACAAGTTTACAAGTTAAAAAAGAAAGCAAACTACATTAAAATAGGATTAATAGCAAAAGGAATTGTGCCTAAAAAGTTTACTTGGATTGACATGTTTATTCCAGTTGTTACAACTTTTCAAACATGTTCTTAAACTGTGATTTTGTACTTTTAATGTTGTGTGTTCTCTACATTTATTTTTAGAAAAAAAGAAAGAAAAATTTTTAATTTAAGTTTTATTTTATAAGAAAAAGAAAGAAAAAAAAAATCAATCTAGTTTGTTAGTATCTATTTTGGGAAACCAACTAGCTTGCTTGTGAGCCACCAAAGGCATAGGAGCTTGGGTTCCACACAAGACACTGATTTAACAATTTATGTTTTGTTGTTAAGTTATTATTTTGTTATATATTCTGCTTTTATGTGCGAATGACAAGTTTTTCAAAATCAAAAGTTGAAAGATATTGAAGGAGATACAAAAGAACAAGGTACGTAATTGATTACTTATCCTGAATTTACATTCAAACTCAGTTTGTGGAGTTATTCAATAACTCAATGAATAAAGTTCGTTGAGTTAAGTGCTAAGTCAATAAAACAATATTCATGTCTGCTAACATTTACTATATTTACTATAAAATCTTTTATATTGAAGACAATGCAAAATGTAGGTATGGGGGGAGATAATTAGATTAAATCCAAGTAATCTTGTTAATTAGAGGAATTAGGATTGTGTTGTAAATTTCTATGAAAATTGAAAATCTTTTATGAATTTGCTGTAACTAATCGAAATTTCCTATAACTATCTGATAATTGAAATTGTAAAATTTTTAAGAATTGTAAATACTTGAAGGTTATATTTAGAATCTTATATAAGATGCTACAAATTTTACTATTAATACAAATTTGGATATAGTATCTTATGTTTTTGCTGAATTTTATGAGTTTAACAATTTCACGATTTTAAAAGAAATCAAAATGCTTAACTGAAACTTAGGAAATGATCTAAAATACTGAAAGAGCTGAATTATTGATTTTTGGATTAAATGAAATACATATGATCAAGGATACATTTAATTTGACTGATTAAACTTGTAGAATGATTTATGTGTAAATATTATTAAACTATAGAAAAAGTATGAGCTTATTGATATGGATTCATGTTTTTAGTAAATTATAGAAATAGGATTATATGAGATTTGTGTTTTATTGCATCTGTATTAATGAAAGACATATATATATTGTGTTGAAAAGAAAAAGAGAAAAAAACTTTGAGAGTTTATTGATTTGTTTGATCATGAGCCTTTTATACTTGAGCAGATAGGTATGTAAGGATGGTTGACCTAAAAAATGACTCTTTAAATCTAGCAACCTAAGATCCTGATCAGATCTGAGATTATTGACTAAAAGCTCGACACATGGGTACACTAGAAAGCTCTTGTATGATTCAAGCATTTCAAATTAACTTTTAAAGTACAAATATGCATATATTGTACTGAAAAGATAAAAGTGTTTTGTGAAATACAAATATCTTTTGAATTGAGTATATTTTCTATTATCTAAGATTATTGAAGTATGAATCTAGATTAGACTTTTGAAGTTGTTTATCTGAGATACAATTCATTGTTCTTCTTGTTTTAATCATATTGAGTTGGATTGTGTTTTGATTCGTATGTAGTTGAAATTTATTCTAGAAATCATATTGGAAAATTCAAGATAACAGATGTTGAAAAGAAAAAAAAATGATAATATAATTACTACCTATGTGATACTAATATATTTTGTATGTAATTTACATATGTTTAAATATATTTGTTGGTTGAAGAGGAGAAAACAATGTAACATAGATTACTGAAAAATACAGAATATCTTTACATTAATCTAATCTATGTATTCTGAAGAAAAAAATGAAGAATTAATTCTAGCACTTTAGAAAGACCAACTAGTTAGATCTTAGTAGTTTGCTAAGAGACTAACAAAAGTTAAGTATGGGGGAAGTGTTCAGAATGAAAAAGTGCATAATATTAATGTTTAGATGATAGTTAATTGCATAATATTTAGCTTATCATATGAGAATTAAGCCATTATGTTATAATTGCATTGTAATATGTTTTAATGAAAGAATCTACATAATTTCAGGGAATTAATGTTAATTAAGTACATTTCTGAACTATTGATGAATTACAAGCTTTTTACTTCTTAAGTATCTGAATTTTATGTTATTTCGAAAAGTTATATTTAATGTACCAGACAATTATATTTTAAACATTTAAAGAATATTTTATTATTTCCTAGAGTACACATGTTGAAACCTTAATATATGACTTAAGTGGATTTTCGGTAAGTTATCTGCTAACTATCCAAAATGCATCTGAGCATCGAATAGTTAGGTTTGCAAGTATCTGTAATATCTTTTTATCATAAAATTGCTTGGGGACACGTGTCACGATCTGGAAACTTGACTTAAGTTATCTTTTGGAAGGTTAGGTGCTAACTATCCGAAATACATGTAAGTTTCAGATACTTATAGTTGTAACTATCTGAAACATCTGAACTCATTATTTCTTTATGCACATGTTTTATAGTTAAATCAACAAAGTAAGTCTGTTGAGTTACACTAACTCCATGGACCATTTATTTTCTAACATGCCACTATGACAATTGTAGAAACAAGAAATTCGAAGGAAAACCACGATTGCACATATCACGTAGGAATTTACTCATGGAATAAAGAAGAAATCACCATCATTGATATGAATGAAGGAAATCTAACTGATCATTTAAGCAGAAGCAATTACTACTGAAAGAAGCATAAAAGACAAAGAAAAAGACTATGTAAATGGTGGTGGAGAACCACACTAACTGTAGGAAGCATCAAAAGTTCCCTGAAGCTCCACACCAACACCACCAAATTCACCAACCATCGAAGGTCTGTGAGGATACTTTCTGGATGTCAGGTCAATTCCAAGCCAAACACGGTGACTGATAACTAATATGAGGAGTGATCGTGTCATAGGAAGGGAAACCATTTTCACCAAGCACCGACTCATATCTTAGGAGATCGTAAAGCTTCTAGCCTTGATTTCAGGTTGATGCCAGTATGCTGAAGAGGAGATCATTTTACAATTCTTGATTCACGATTCTATAGGGAGAGGAGGCAAGATTGTAAGTGATTAATTTTTCAATGGTGCAATCGTGTCGCATGTAGTGATGGAAGTTTTTAATGTTAATAGAGAATTTTTACATTTTATCTTTCGCTCATCTTCAGGAACATATCAAAACAAAAACAACAAATTATCTATGTTTACATTTAGTATTGAAGTGTTGTATTGTTTGTTTTGCATCACAATTAATGTTATCATTGTCAGTATTGTGAATGTTTTATGTTTGTTTGATTCAGAAAATAGAAAATAGTTTATTGTTTACTGAAATTGATTCGTTCTAGATACTTAAAGTTTTTTAATAGAAAATAGTTTTGAAATATCTAAATGTTAGTGTTGCTTAATGACAAATCTAATATTAACTAACATTAAATAGCTTAATTGATGTTATTTACATTCTGTGGAACCGCCCAATAATTGGCTGAATTCCTTTGTAAATAGTAGTATTTAACTGGAAAGGTAAGCTCGTGGAGTTAACTTAAGTCCTTGAGGTTAGTCCATTGAGTTAACTATAACTCCACAAACTAAGTTCATTGTGTTAACTATAACTGAACGGAGTGCTTAACTGAATACATATAAACTCCAATATAAAAATCGGGACAATACACAATTCTTACTCAATCTTTGGGGGATCGACTTGTACTTGCACACAAATACAATATACACTATGCACTTACAATTAAAATACAAATTGGATTTAGTATCTAATTTGTGTGAAAGGTTGTTTGTTTACTTCTAAAAGAATTTATTAATATAAGCAAAACAAATACAAATTTTTCTAGCACCACCTAACAAATAGAAGTTCACAATCAACTAAACATAGTGTTGAGTATTTTGTTTTGATGATGTGTGCCGAATGAAAGTAATCATATTTACTCAATTACTATTGCTTGTGAAAAGAAATTAAAAACATCAATTAATACAGAAAAAGCTTAATGATATAAATACTTGTCTGTCTTGAATCTGAAATTATACTAAGTTAATAACTAGTCGTTTCGTTGCATTAAATTCTCATTTAACTAAATGTTAAGCTAACGTGTGTTTTTGTTGAAAAGCATGATATATTTTAAAGTTATATTTTCTGTATCATAAATAGTGCACGTTTAGACAACTCATTAAGTTAGAGTGTTATTTGTATGGAGATCACGTGAGAACTTGTTAAGTTAGAAGCTTAAAGGTTAAAATAAGTCACGTAAAAACTCATTAAGTAAAAGAAGAGACAAACTCGTTAAGTTAGTATTGTACATGTGGTGAATTAAAAGTTACGAATGTTATATTGTAACATGTGAGATGCACATGTTTAACTCGTTAAGTTAACATAACTAAACGCATTGAGTTGCTATATTAAACACTAAGGCAACGTGTTAAGTTAGCATTATAAACTTAAGTTGTTATTTTTGCACGTGGTAAAATTCTTATTATAAAAACATTTGTTTATTACTAGTTCGTTGAGTTATCTGTAACACAATAGAGATGGTTTGTTGAGTTATCGTAACACCACGAAGCTGGTTCATTGAGTTAGCATAACACCACGAACTTAGTTCGTTGAGTTAGCTACAATACTTGTCACGTGAGTTGGCACATGAGGAACTCATTAAGTTAGAAACGTTAAGTTATATATCTACTTGTGTTACTCGTTTAGTTAACATTAAAGTAACGACTACTTATTACACAATGAAAAATTTTGGACGAGAAAGTTTATTTTGCAGGAAATTTTTCAAAGATCCAAGATTGATGATTAAAAAAAATTCGAAATGTAAACGTGGGTCAGAATGTGTGTATTTCGATGAAAGAAAAAGAGAAGACATGAAGAAGTGGAAAACTGGTAGTGATTAAACGTGGAGGATATGCATGAAATGAAGATACAGTATAAAAGGCATAGAATTCTCGTTGATCAATTATCCTTGCACACCAAAAGAAAAATCTTTTCAATGATCAAAAACACCTTTCAGGGAAAACCTCTCAGATGGAAGAAAATTCAGTGAAGCAGAAAATGTCAGATTTATGTCACTGAAATTTGAAGTATTAGAAGAAAGTAAATTCAGTGAAGTAGAGAAAGTCAAATATTTGTCACTAAAGAATTGCTGAAGAAGAAAAAGAAGAAGAAAAAGAAGAAGAAGAAGAAAGATCTCAAATAGAGAAAAATGTTTTAAATTCCGTAAATTAGTTTTCTCTGTTTGTAGTTATGAAATTGTATAGATGAAACATGGTATCGATATATAATTACATCTATAATTTTTTAGGAGAATTGAATTGTATATTGTAATTGAAACCTTGAATAAAAATGATTTTATGAAAACAATGTCTCGACTTGTTTTTGAGTATTGAAGTTTCAATTATAATCGAAAATGTTGAAAAACACAATTCATCCCCCTCTTGTATAGCCATACAATCCTACACATAGCACGTAGGATTTAACTTGTGGAATGAAGAAGAAATCACCATCATTGATATGAATGAAGGAAATCCAACTAATCATTTAGGCAGAAATAGTTACTACTGAAAGAAATATAAAAAGAAGAGGAGAAGAACGAAGAAGATGGTGGAGAACCGCATTAACTGCAGTAAGCATTGGTAGTTCTCTAAATCTCCACAACACCAATACCAATCACCAACCATCGAAGGTCTATGAGGATATTTTCCGGATGTTGGGTCAATTTCGAGCTAAACATAATGACTGACAACTATTGTGAGGAGTGATCATGTCATAAGAAGGGAAACCATTTTCACCAAGCACTAAATCATATCTCAGGAGATTGTTAAGTTTCTAGCCTTAGTTTCAGGTTTATGCCAATATACTAAAGAGGAGATCAACTTACAAGTCTTGGTTCGTATTCTATAAGGAGAGGAGGCGTGACTATAAGTGATTAAGTTTTCAGTTGTGTAATCGTGTCGTATGTAGTGATGAAAATTTTTACTATCAATAAAGAATTTCTATATTTCACCTTTGGTTCATCTTTAGGAACATATCAAAACAAAAATAAAACTAATTATCTATTTTTATAGTTAGCATTTATGTGTTATATTTTTTTTTTTGTATCATGATTAATGTTATTATTGTTAGTATTGTGAATGTTTCATGTTTATTTGATTTAGAAAATAGAAAATAGTTTTATTGATTATTGAAATTGGTTCATACAAAATACTCAAAATCTTAATGGTTACTGTTTGAAATATTTGAATGTTAGTGTTGATTAATGATAAATACTAGATAAACTAACATTAAAAAGCTTAATTGATGTTACTTACATTCTATGAAACCACCCAATGGATGGTCAAATTCCTTTGTGTATAGCAAAATTTAATTGAAAATTACTAGTGAGGCTCATAAAGTTAACTTAAGTCCACAAGGATAGTCTATTGAGTTAATTGTAACTCTACAAACCAAGTCTATTGAGTTAAAAGTAAATAAATAGAGTGTGTAATTTAACGCATATAAAACTCTAGTTGTAAAAATCAAAATAGTACACAATTTGTTCAAACATAAGTAAATCTTCTTTTGTTCAATTACTTTTAAATGTATATTTATAAGTTCTACTAAAAGTAAACAAAAAATTTTCACAAATTAGATATTAAATCTAATTTGTTCTTAATTGTAAGTGCATAGTGTATATTGTATTTTTGTACAAGTACAAGTCGATCCCACAAAGATTGAGTAAGAATTGTGTACTATTTCGATTTTTATATTGGAGTTTATATATGTTCATCTAAGCACTTCGTTGAGTTATTGTTAACTCAACGGACTTAATTCGTGGAGTTATGGTTAACTCAATGGACTAACCACGTGGACTTAAGTTAACTCTATAGACCTACCTTTCCAATTAAATACTACTATTCACAAAGGAATTCGGTCATCCATTAGGTAGTTCCATAGAATGTAAATAACATCAATTAAGCTTTTTAGTGTTAGTTAATCTGAGATTTGTCATTAAGCAATACTACATTCAGATATTTCGATCAATCACCATTAAGATTTTTTAATGTTTTGTACGAATCAAGTTCAATAAACAGTAAAACTATTTTCTATTTTCTGAATCAAACAAACATAAAACATTCACAAACACTAACAATGATAACATTAATCACAATACAGACAAACAATACAACACATTAATACTAACTGCAAACACAGATAATTAGTTGTTTTTGGTATTTTTGTTTTGATATGTTTCTGAAGATGAGCGAAAGGTGAAATGTAAAAATCTCTATCGATAGTAAGAACTTTCGTCACTACATGCGACACAATTACACCATTGAAAACTTAATCACTTATAGTCTTGCCTCCTCTCTATAGAATCGTAAACCAAGACTTGTAAGTTGGTATCATCTTTAGTATATTGGCATCAACCTGAAACCAAGGCTAGAAGCCTTATGATCTCCTGAGATATGAGTCGATGATGTTATTTACATTTTATGGAACCACCCAATGGTTGGCCAAATTCCTCTGTAAATAACAGTATTTAACTGAAAAAATAGGCTTGTGGAGTTAACTTAAGTCCACGAGGTTAATCCATTGAGTTGACTATAACTCCACGAACTAAGTCTGTTGTGTTAATTGTAACTCAATAGAGTGCTCTATTGAACACATATAAACTCCAATATAAAAAATTGGAACAGTACACAATTCTTACTCAATCTCTGTGAGATCGACCTATTCTTGCACACAAATACAATATACATTGTGCACTTACAGTTTAAAATACAAATTGAACTTCATATCTAATTTGTGTGAAATGTTGTTTGTTTACTTCTAAGAGAATTTATTAATATAGTCATAAAAGAATCAAGCCGGTTTTCTAATTTAACCTTTTACAACCCAAACAACACCTAACCTTTTGAAAGATAACTTAAGTCAAATTTCCAAATCGCAACACGTGTCCTCAGTCAGTTTTATGATAAAAAGATATTTTGGATACTTACAAACCTAACTATCTAATGCTTAGATGCATTTCGGATAGTTAACATCTAACTTACTAAAAATTCACTTAAGTCATGTATTAAGATTACAACACGTGTACTCCAGAAAATAATAAAGTATCCTTTAAGCGTTTAAAACATAACTATTCGGTACATAAAACGTAACTCTCCAAACTAACAGATAATTTGGATACTTAAAAATTTCAAAGCCTGTAACTCACCAATAGTTCAAAAATATACTTAATTAACACTAATTCCCTGAAATTATACAGATTCTTTCATTAAAGTATATAATAGTGCAATTATAACATAATGGCTTAATTCTCATATGATAAGCTAAATATTATGCAATTAACCATTATTTAACTATTAATATTATGTACTTTTTCATTCTAAACACAATTTTTATTCAATCTCTGTGAGATCGACTTGTACTTGCCTACAAATACAATAGATATTATGCACTTGTAGTTAAAAATAAATTAGATTTAATATCTAATTTGTGAAAATTGTTTGTTTACTTCTAAAAGAAATTATTAATATATAATTAAAGCAAACAAAATTTAGCCAAACAGATGCTAAATCTATTCATTATTAAATCTGAGATAAGTAACAATCAGAGAGCGTAAGTATGTTGTTTGTATTATTTGAGATCATGCAATGATTGGCTGAATTTAGGTGTAAACAACTATAAGAGTATAATGTTAGGACCCTAGTATTTTGATAATGCAAAAACCTGTGTGAAGAAACATTTTGTATTTCACAGATTTAATAGCTCAGAAGGCAAATAAGTCATTACAGATAGTTCAGTATGTGCTGCAAGAGATAAACAAGATTTCGAAAGCTTACCAAGCTTAACCATCCGGAAGAGACTAATTTTTGGTGAGTTATCAGGCTTAAGTATCCAAAGAGTCAGTATTAAGCAATAGAAACTTTATCGGACAGTTAAAAGGATAACTATCCGAAAGTAGAAGGCCTTCGGAAAGTTAGAAAGATGGCTATATGAAGAATTAGAAAGTTAATGTAGCTAACTATCCAAAACTTAAGTCATTGAATTTCCTACGTATAGAAATCCAAACAGAAGCCTAAAAGAATAATCGAAAAGTTACTGTAGTTAACTATCCAAAAGCTGAAGAGTTTCGGTGAGTTATAGTTATAACCATCTGAAACTTAAGTTATTCTATTATGCACGTGTTGAAATAAGAAAGCAATCGGAAACTTAAAGAAGGATTTCGAAGGGTTACTGTAGCTAACTATTCGATAGTCAACAACAGTTCGGTAAGTTATAGCTGCAAGTATTTGATCAAATGTCAGCTCATATGTACGATCTAAAATCCTACATGGTAGAAAGACTTAAGTAACTTTTCGGTAGGTTACAATTGATTTTCGAAGAGTTACATGGCGAAGCCTCTAAAAAACCCAAGAAATCAGAAGAGTATCTTGAAATACCTCCCTAGACGGTAACTTACCATATTTAGGTCTGATTTCTTAATAAGTATAGCAAAATATCTGTTGGAAGAGAATATGATCGTTATACCTTTTGGTATAAATATGAGAAGTGAAGAGAAGATCAAAACAACGAAAAATGATTATCATATATTGTGAGCTACAAACACTTTCAGAGATATACTCAAGTATGCATCATTCAGAAACAATCTCAAGTCTTCTGCAGCACAAAAGCTCCCTACGCTTAAACTTTGTGTTAAAAGTTCAAAGTGTTGGTTCTTGAGTTTTAACTTGAAAACTCTCTATTGGTTGAAAGCTTCAACCTGAAAGCTCAAAGAAAGGTTGGTTGTTAAGCTTATACCTGAAAACTCTAAGTGTTGGTTCTTGCTTCAACCTGAAAGCAAGTGTTGTAAGTACTCGTATACTTAGTGAAGCCCAAGTGAATCTTGGGGGTGGACTAGCTGAGTTGGTGAACTACCTAAAATTGTCTTGTGTTCCTTTCTATTTACTGCTTTTGCATCATTTTAATCTATTTCAACTCATTGATAATTAGAATCAATCAATTCTAATTTAAAAGAAGTAAAACATTCACACCTTCACCATTCACCTCCCCTTTGGTGAGCCTACCGATCCTAACATATAAGTCAACGGATATGTTCATTAAGTTATTGTGTAACTCAATGGAGTGAGAGGCTTAATTAGTAAAACACTGCACCTAATTCAAAGCACCCTAGAAACTAATTCTAATCAGTCCTTGTGGTTCAACCTATTCTTGTACACTTTTTACAACTAATGTTGTGCACTTCCAGTAAATTAAACGAATGAATTTACTAGATTTGAATCTCATTGGGAAATTGTTTATTTCCTTAGAAAAATTAGTTAAGCTGACAAGACAGTCCTCATCTAAATCTAATAGAATTTTAAAATATGAACTTACTTCAAAAGCCAGATCCTTTCTTGATTGCTTTCCCTTAGATCCTTCCAACTTTTCCTACACTTGAACTTCATAAGCAATAAGATTTCTAATTAATTTATCAAGAAAATAAAATTTTAAATTTTTAAATTCTTCAATGGATGTAGTCTTTTGAGACTAAAAATTAATTAAAGATCTTGGTATTTTTCTAACTAAATCATTTTCTTCAAAAGATTTTCCTAATCCTTTCAAAGCATTTGTTAACTCAAGGAATTTGAAAAACATTTTAGAAATCGATTCACCCTCATGCATTTTAAATAATTCATATTTATAAACCAACATATTAATTTTTGATTTTTTAACTTAGATTAGTTTCTTCATGAGCAATTTCTAATGTATGTTATATTTCATATATAGAATCAAATGTAGAAACATTATTAAATTGATCAAAAGATAATGCACAATATAAGATATTAAGTTTCTTAGCATTTAAATTTTATTTTTCCTTATCATCAAAAGTCCAAGTAGTATAAAGAGTTGTAAGAATAGCAAATGACTCACTAACTATGTTTCATAATTTAAAATCAATGGATTTTATAAAGATAGTCATTCTTCTTTTCTAATAACCATAATTAGTTCCATTAAATAAAAGTGGTTAATTTAAATTCTAATCCTCAACTAAGAAATTACTACTTCAAGTCATTCTAATGTAAATCATTAAATCCTATAAAAAATAAACCAATGCTCTAATACTAATTGAAAAAAGGATCAGAATGACTTCATAAGAGGAAGGTGAATTGTAAATTTAAACCAATTAAAATAAATACACCATAATTAGAAATTTTTCACAGCAAAAATATAAATTCTTTCAATCAATTTTCTTCTATTAATACTTAAAACAATTATACTACAACTTAGGATATAAATGTTTATAGAATTCAAACCTATACCCTTTTTGCAAAAATCACACTTCGAACTTACACCATTAAACTTAGAAATTTACATGAGAACTAAACACTAAATTTTCACCAAACTTTTCTTTATCTATTGGAATCCTACTCCTTGAGGTGCTTGAAATTCTTCAACCCAATTCTTTTAGACTTCAAGCTCTTCTTCAACTATATCTTGTGTGGTGTATCTAGATTTCTAGATAGTGTAGGATGATCTGAATAGCAACTTCAAGTCCTTATTTATAAGCTTTGATCTTCAATTACATGTTCATCCACTTCTTGCATTTTTCCATGATCTCACGTTCTTTTGAATTTTAAAACACTCTATGTTCTTTATCTTCACATTCCCTTGTTTTAGATCTACAAGAAAAATTCTCTTGGAGAACTATTAGTTAGCATAAGTCATTGAGTTACTCATATAGTTATACTATTAGTTGTTCATAAAACTCATATAGTTATTCATAACTCTTCGAGTTTTAAGTCTTGCACTTACAAAATACATGACCTATAAAGCTTAACATAAAATATGTTAGTCATATAAAAACTCAAACAGATATCTGATGAATATGCATAAAACTCAAACAGTTATCCATAACTCTTTTACTTTCTTAAAACTCATATGCATATCATGTGATAACTTAAAACTTTAAAAACACATTTGAGAAAACATAACCTTATGAGTTTTTACACAACTCTAATAACTATACAACTTTTTCTAACTTAAGCATTTTATAACTAAGACTCATTTTCACTCATACAATATTATTTTCATCATCAAAACTAAATTCCTAACAATATTTAATTAAATATTAATTGATTTAAGGATTAAGTATTTTTAAGGACTTAAAATAAGTATATATTTTTAGGATTTGATTAGGGATTAAATTTTGTATTTCCATATTAATTTTAAATATTAATTGATTTAAGGATTAAGTGTTTTTAAGGATTTAAATAAGCATTTTAAGAATTAAATTAATTATTTATGAACTAGGTTTAAGGATTAAATCAAGGATTGGATTTAATTTGAGTATTTTAAGTATTTAATTCAAGAGAGTGATTAAGTATTTTTATAAGATAATTTTAGTGTTGGAAATGATTTAATTAATTTAGTTAAGTGATTTGATTAAGTTGTTTAGGTGTTTTGATTAAGTGATTTAGATGGTTTGATTAAGTGTTTTTTAATTAAATGGTTTAACAATTAAATTAGATATTTTTTAAGTGATCAAGTGTTTTTGATAATTTAAATACTTTAATTAAATATTTTTAATAATTTAATTAATTAAGTGTTTTGTGTGGCAATGGATAGAGGAAAGGAGAGGATAGGGCAAGCACTAAAGATGAGAAGGAATCCAACATTCAGCCAACATTCAACCTTGATTAATTATTGTGCCTAGAGTGGGGGGTGTCAATAGGGTCCATCACAGAGGAGGCGTAAAGACTTGAAACAATAGTGGAACAAGTAACGGGTGGTGGTAGGTGGAGTGGCAGCAATTAGACGAATAACGGTTGGGATGAATAGATGGGCCTTCTTGCTTAACGCACTTAGATGGGCAGTGACATCTGCATGTTGTACCCTTTCGTCTCTCATCAATTATTTTTTGTTTTGTGTTTTTTTTTTTCTCTTAATATGTAGATGCTTTTTTTCTCCTCTTTTAATTATAAAAATTTAGTGCTAACAATTTAACAACTTGTAAACTAAATATAATATTTAGTGTTTATGCATGTACATGAAACTAAAACAAAAGAATCCCATGTAGTGGCTATGAAAAGGATATTGAGATATCTTCAAGGAACATTAAATTTTAACATATATTTTATCTTAGAGATAGTTCCCTAGATTATTAAAATATTGCGATGTCCATTTTGTAAGATTCAAATCAACTAACAAGAACACTAGGAAGACATGTCAATTCTTTGAATATTCATTAGTTTCTTAATTTAGCAAGTAGTAAAATTGCGTTACACTATTTACAACTAAGGTGAAGTATATTGTAGTTAATTTACATTTTGCATAAATTATATCGATAAGACAAATTATGAAGAATTTTAAAATTAAGTTCAAACCCACTTATATTTATTGTGATAATAATGGTGTCATCAACTCATCAAAGAATCAAGTATTACATTCAAGAATAAAGAATATTGAAATAAGTTATTGGTTTTGAGAGATCATATTCTCAAGAGAGATATAATTTTAGATTTTATTCTAACCAAGGATTAGTTGAAAGATATATAAACAAAACCCTTATAAAGATGGGCAATAATTTATTAAGTTTGGAATAAATTTATGTAAATGTTGTTTGAATGACCTTGTTTGATTAATTATCAAACGAAAGCTACATCTAATCTACAATGGGCCCAGAGAGGAAGAACGATGTTGAGAGGAGTGTTCTTGCGACTTGCACAAAATAACCTTTTTATGTATAATTGATATCAATAACTTTATGGTTGGATGGAAGAGCTATAAGTTCTCATGTATGATTTCTTTCAATTGCATGTAACTCTTCATTCATAGTTTTCAACCATTTTGGATCCTTAAGGCTTCAACAACAAACATCAGCTTACAATATGTGAACATAGCAAGGTGCAATAAGTTTCCCTCATCATTAACTAAGTCATCTAAGGTTACCTCATAATCATGCAAAATGATTGGTCATTGTCATATTGTATTGATTGCTCAACATGATTGATTAGTTGAGAATTTCTCATGTTCTTAATTGGAATATTATTCATGATGTGGTTTGCATGACTTTCAACATACTACATGTGTCTGTCCAACATGCACACTTGAGTTGAAGAATCATGGCCTTGGTTGGCAACTTCATTGGAACATGACTACTATATGCATGCCTCTTGGTATGGTGCTAAATTGGCTATCTCAACGTTGATCATCAATAGGAGATGCCACTTGGATGTCACATTGGTTTGTTGTCTCATGTAGTGCATCATATGGGAAGTTGGTGGTGTTGTTTAGGTTGGAACCACAATGCTCTTGGTTAATGTTCATCTCAAGCATGTATGGAAGTTGCATGGCTGTTTGATTTGATTTTGCATATGTTAGTTCCAACACCATGCATCTTCTTCACAAATCACCACATCACACTCACAATAAATTTCTTCATGATTGGATGAAATAACTTGTAACCAAAATGCATGTAGCCAACTAGAATTATTTTCCTCCATCATCATGTTTCGTTATTCTTGTTTGATTTGAAAGATGTACGATAACAATTGAGCCAAACACTTTAAGATGCTTGGCATTCAATTTGTAATCGCTCTAAGCTTCTACTAGTATGATGCTTTTAAGGTGTATTGTGGCTGACCTATTTAGCAAATAAACTAAACATGATATAACTTTAACTTAAAAATAATTTGGCATACCTTTGTCTTCCAGCATACTTCAAGTTATATCCATTATAGACCTATTTTTTCTCTCTACAATATAATTGTACTGAAGATTATATGGAAATGTGATCTGATATGTAATGTCATGCTCATCATAAATTTACTTGAAATAATTAGATGTATATTCACCACCACCATTGGTTCAAAGTACTTTAATTAAATAACGACTTTGTCTCTCTACAAATGCATTAAAGATCTTGAAATATCCAAAAATTTCAACTTTTTGTTGGAGAAAATAAACTCGCATTTTTGTGACAATATCATCAATAAAAATAAGAAAATAATTATTACCATTTGAAGCAACACTTAATAGCCATACACATCAAAATGCACAATTTCAAGTAGTTATGATGCATGTTGATTTCAACCAATTAAAGATGAAAGTTTGCTTTGCTTTTCAAGAATACAAATTTCACATAGTTGTTGGGATGATATATAATAATAGTCCTTCATCCATGATTTGTTGAGAAATCAACTTCAAACTTTGGAAATTTAAGTGACTGAAGCATAGGTGCCATAACCAAAATTCATCATTTATCATAGCATTAAGACAAGTATAAATATCATGAGAGATATTAACTTGAAACACAAAATTCTTTGTTAGTTGAGCTTTTAGAATGGATACGCCTTCCTTATCAAGAATAAAAAAAAAATTATCCTTACTTTGTAGGTTATACCTAAATTCCATTAACATACTTAGACTTAGCATCTTATTCTTCATCCTTGGCACAAATAAAACATTAAAGATATATTTAGGATCATCATTCTTTACTTTGATCAAGATTCTTCCCTTATTTGTAGCATGTATGGTGTGATGATTAGCAAACTTTACTATAGATTGGATTGATTCATCTAACTTTGCAAATAATGTATTGTCACCACATATATGATTAGTGCATCTTGAGCCCAACAACAACATTCATTTCTTTACTATATTGCTATCGTTAACTGCTATTAAGAGGGTGTACTCGCCATCTTCTTTTTTATCTTCTTCTTATGTACAATCGGTAGATTGATCATTTACATTGCTTCTACACTCATAAGTATGGTGACCATATTTGTGACAAGTATAACATTCCACATTAGACTTATCACATCTTTCCCTTCTTCAACGAAAAGAACAACCATGATTGTTGGAGTTTATCCTTCCTTGATTTTGGTCTTGAGTACCACAAGTGTTTGTTTTAAACCCTGACCTTCATAGTTGTTTTGTCCATGATTTGAACGTCCTTGACCCCTTCCATGGCCATGTGAATCGCTAGTCTTTTGTGATTTTGTTGTCTCCTTGATTATAACTTGATTTTGAAATGCTTATTCCAAAGATCTCACTATATGCTTCTCATTCATCTATTGCTCATGAGTTAGTAGCACCACAGACAATGAATCAACTATCATCTTGGTAAGGTTGTGTACTTCTTATGTTGCAACCACAACATACTTAATAAGGGGTGAGTGAGCGTAAGATCTTTTGTACCTTCACCTTGTTATTTTATGCTTTATCATACATCTTCATTTAATTTGTCAATGCAAGCACTTGACTTATGTAACTCACCATGGGCTCTATGTTGTTCATCTATAGAAAGTTGTATTGATGACGAAGGACTTAAAGTCGCACCTTCTTCACCCTATTGACACCTTTGAATGTTATCGCTTAGTCTCAACAATCTTCTCATATAACTCATTATTTATCCCTTAATAGATGAAATATAATTACTTTTGTCTTTTCTCCGTGTGTTGTGTCTTCCATACATCATCATCAGTCACATCTTGCTTCAATGGCGACAAGCTTTTCTCCACTACTTCTAACGATTCCTAATAATTAAACAAGACATGCGTTTAACTACACTATCTATTATAGTTCCTCCCATAAGTGAAAGAATGAAAACTTGCATAGCACCGTTCATTCTTGTTTAGAGAAGGAATGACACAACTTTGGCATAGTAATGCTTATTATTACAACAACAATTCATAAATTTGGAAAACCAACTGAGAGAGGAAGAAACAATGGTGAAAGGTGTGCTCTTACCACTTGCACAAAAGAACTTTTATATGCATGTTGCATACAACACATTACAAAACATGAATATTTATACTTGTACAAACCATATTCAACCGACACACATATGCAAGCACAATTATTCAACCAACGTCCAAGAAACTAACTGGAACGTTGGAATTAACTCCAACATGGGCCATGCTGAGTGTTGCCAAATCTTGAAATTTCTTCTCTTTTGTCCATCAAAAGATAAAGACGTACGGATAGAAGAGAAAGAGAATACATGACACGGTTCGATCAATTCAATTTTCCCACCTCCCTCCGCTTGGGCTATACATAAATAAAATGTAGAATGTGCGACATGCTATTGTTGTCAAACGGAAGAGAATTGAGCACGGACTTGTTGTTGACCATCGACAAATTGTTTCACGTACCTACAATCTCTAACGCGGTTCCAAATATTATCTCATGTACTAATTCATTAGTTGTTGCCACGTGTCTCGCTTGACTCTTGGACGTCGTATCAAATGACCTCATTTGGGGCACGCGTCGGTGTGCGATTAGAGAAGAGGTTCCTTGTTCCGTTATCTCACAGCAACCGTCGTCCTTTTTCGAGTGCACCTTCATTTTCCGTGGCCATGGTTTAATTAGTAATTAATTAAGAGAATAGATTCCATCATTGCTCATCATTATTGAGCTAGGTAGCCGATTGCGACCCCACGCTGCCAGACGTTCAACATTTAAAACGTCGATGGTACACCTACTCTTTTTTAGTCTTATAAGAACTTTAAAAAATCTTGGCAAAAATAATACTCTTGAAATTTTCTCTTTCAACTTTGAATGCACGAGGTCAATAGGCAACCAAGGTAGAAGTTCATGGACAATTATCAACGTACCATGCATCTTACCTCTCAAAAAATCGACCCTCTAGCTAGGAATAAGGGTGAGAATGAGATGGGTTTTAGCATCATTAATTCAATCCTCGTTGGAACGGATTGGAGTGGTGATCTTTATTCACTTGTTATTTGTTAGTCCATTGCCTTAATAAAATGAGATGCAAGTCCAACACACGAGTCATCTGTTAATTAAGTTGTTGCCTATCTGGGAGCTTCATAATTCTCCAACATATATATATATATAAAGATATTAAAAATGCTCTTGACTTTATAACAATTCTAACTTTACGAATATTATCTAGTATTTATATTGGTTAGATGGCTTATGCTTAAATGATTAATTACACTAGATATGATTATAAATAATTTATTGTTCAATATTCATTAATAAAACAATGTCTTTGGAGGTAAGTTCTCTCAAACCGTAACAAATGCATCGTATCAGATCAAATTCACATAGATTTACTCGTAAGATATTTGTATGTATAAATTAAGCTATATATAAGAGAGAGTACCCTCGCATTCGTTAGTGTACAGATTAAATTTAGGTCAAAATATGATAAATCTCTTTTTTCATTATCAATTGATTTTAAGATAGAATTCAACATAATATCAAAGCTTAGTTCGGATATGTCGCTTTTAAGTGCTAAAACAAAATCACAAGTATAACATAAGAGAGTGTTAAATAATGTAATTGAATAGAGACCTAATAACATTGTATTCTTATTATTAATTAATTTTGAGATGGATTTTAAATAAAGAAATGTCAAAGAAGAGATATGTTTAAAAGGATAGATTTCATCTGTTTTATTTTACAGAAGATGTTCAACAATATTAGAGCTATGTTTAATCCGTGTTTGAGAAGGAGAGAACCCCGGAAAGGGCTCCCAGGAGGATCAGAGTACAGGAAAGTCGGAAATGTTTTTAACTGAAATTGAATTATTGGTAGAAGGAGAGTGCATATGTGTAAACTCTGCGGAAATAGAAAGAGATTGCGTATGTTTATTCGTGTACACTGACGTGCGGCAGATCGTGCTTAATAATTCGCTCGTGGGCGGTGCTGCTTTGCCGATCGAAAAAAGCCACATCCCACTTTTTGCATGGTTTTTAATAACGGTGATTTTTAGTGTTTGTCGAGATTTTAACGTCGATCGTTACTTGCACGTAAACAATTGATATATTGAAGCATCAGATACAGTTGATGCATTTATGCATAATGTTGAATTCTCTATTATTGTTTGTGTTCGTTTTGGTACGTGTGGATGGTCGTACATGTACTAATTAATTTTCTGTAATTCGTGATTCTATCATTTCTTAATTAATTTTCACTATCACATGAATCCCTGTGAAATCTCAGTCTGGGACAAATGATTCCGGCCTCGGTCGGCATCGAATCTCCAAAGTAATAAGCATCCTCGTTCGATGGTGGCACAAAGTGACCACTGTAGACCGGTCTTGACCGAGGAAGGTGTGGAGGAGGAGTAATTCATGATTCTGTTATGTCTTAATTCATTTCACTATCAAATGGATCCCTGTGAAATCTCAGTACGGGACGAATCATTCTGGCCTCGATCCGCATCGAATCTCCAAAGCAATGAGGATCGACATTGGTGGCGCAAAACGACCATTCTGGACCGGTCTTGCATGAGCGAGGAAGGTGTGTGGAGGAGGAGAGGTTGATGCAAGATTTTAACGCAAAGTGAAGCCAATTTCCACGCGGTTATTTGGCGTCCATGCAAAAGAGTTCCCCACACGAGGGACGAGATGTGGAAGGCCGGCATCATCTGATCAGGCATGCAATCATGCACTCGAAGGGAGACTCCTGCCACATGTCATGTTTGCCATTGGCCGTTGCCTCGACGCGCATTCCACGGCATATGCATCGATGAGCTGCTCACTCCACTGCTCTCTCTCCTCCACCTACCTTCCTCCCTCCTCCTCCCTATATATAATATATTGCCCCGTATCCTCCTCCTCGCACCGTGAAATATCTATCGCAGTGTTTACAGTCCCATCCCTTCCCCTCCTCCTCCTCCTCTCTCTCTCTCTGTTTTCTTGCTCCGGAACTTGCAACAACAACCCATGCTCTCGCCTCCCATTTTGAATCATGGCATTAGAAACACACGCTCACTCAGATTATATACATATATATATGTCCGTCCTAATTTAACAAGCAGTGTAGTGCTTGGCTAATTACCTTGGCGTAGCCGGGCAGTGTGTTCTAATTAGATTTACCCCTTGTCATGCATGGACACCTCCATTTGCTACGCAGGGGGAGTCCTGGATGTCATTATGCAGTGCCGCCAAATCTTGCAATCTCTTGTGGCGGTGCTGCGAAAAAGATCGGCTTCCTTCTTTCTGCGGCTGTGGGAGCTCCTCAGACGTGGGCAATGCCTCGTCTTCTCCTATCTCGACTCCTTCTATATTATGCTTCTCTATTTCCTTTCCTCTTCCATTGTGGGATTCGTGGCCCTCATAATCGTTGGCCGAAAGCCGGGGGCTCCTACGCCAAGTAACTTCGACCTCTTCTTCACGTCCGTGTCGGCCGCCACCGTGTCGAGCATGTCCACCATCAACGTGGAGGACCTGTCGCGCGGCCAGCTTGTGGTCTTGGCGTTGCTGATGATGGTCGGTGGTGAGGTCTTCAGTTCCTTGGTCCAGCTCCACATGCTGAAGACGGGTTGCGGAAGCAAGGTGGTGGCGGAGAAAGGCAAGGAAGACGCCAAAGTGGAGGTCAACAATATGGAACTGGTGGAGGTGGTCGTCATGCCGGTCAACGTGGACCAAGGGTCCAAGATGGCCGTGGAGATCCATCTAGAGAACAAGGAGGAGGAGGATGACAACCTGAAGATCAGATCCATCAAGCTGCTGACGCTGGTGATCTCGGTGTACGTGGGGCTGGCGCACCTCCTTGGTTTCATAGCCACACTCTCCTACGTGGCCTTGGCGGACGCCAGGAACGTGCTCAGAGAGAGGGGTATTCCGGCCACCCTGTTCTCCTGCTTCGTAGTCGTCTCCACTTTCTCCAGTGGCGGTTTCATCCCAACAAAGGAGGGCATGGCGGCGTTTAAGAGGAACACCGGCCTCCTGGTCGTCCTCATGCCCCTCCTGCTGACAGGAAACACCATGTTCCCGCCGGTCCTCAGGTCCATACTGTGGGTCTTGAAGAGATTCAGCAGAAAGAAGGTGCCGGAGCTGGAGTACCTCACGAGCGACAGGAGCCAGGAACTCCGTTTCAATCACCTTCTCCCCAAGAGGAAAGTCATCTTCCTGTCGTACACGGTGTGGGGATTTTTCGTGGTCCAGTTCATGCTCTTCTGCGGCTTGGAGTGGAACTCCAGCATCATGGAGGGGATGAGCGCAAGCCAGAAGATTGTGGCCGTTCTGTTCCAGTCGGTGAACTCGAGGCACGCAGGGGAATCTCTGTTCGACCTCTCCGTCATCTCAACTGCCATCATAGTGCTATACCTCGCCATGATGTGAGTATACAAACCAACCACTGTGACCATAGATAGCATCCATCTTAATTAAACATTTCATCATCGCTTCGATTCTACTTTCTAATCGCTTTTCTTTCTCATTTTGGAAACATCAATCACACCCTCAACACACACACACACAGAATCTGTAATACAATACAATCCCGACAGCCTAACAACATAGATTAGCTAGGCTTTAGATTATTCACGCACCTGCCAATGCATCTGGCACTTTATATATACATAGGTCATATGCACCACTTATCACTTCCAATTCGTCGATGCAAGTTCCGTTTGTGAGTAGCTTGCATGTACTTTTATGTTGCTAGTATCTATAGCAAGCAGTACATGCATTATTTCTCATGCTAAATATAACCTATTGCTGTTAAATTATTATTAATGAGAGCTTAATTAAAAAATACATGGGATAGATGCTTGCACTGCTAGGAGGATATAAGGATAACCCCCCTAGTCGACACGTCCTGGTGGTTGGTTGGCAGTTGTACATCCCAGACTCGATTAATTCTTGGCCTTAAAAGTTGAAGTTAAGGGTTGGCCATGGAATGTGTTAGGCTTCCTTACTTTTTTACTCTTTCGTTTTCTTGCTATCATTTTTTTCCTTTTTCTGGTAATGTTCGTGCCATCATTATTTTGATGGTACGTACAAGGAAACCTCTGCGCCTGGGGACGGTAGTTTCGGGTCCTCCACTGTCTCTCTCTCCAGAGTATCTCCAGTTGTTTCATTGTTGGGTTGAGCTGGGCTTCCTTGTTTTGTTGCCCCTTGCCCCCCCCCCCCAAATTCTGTTGTCCATCAATTCAATTCCTTGTGGATAGGTCCATCGGTCATACTCGGAAAGAGAAAAATCAGGATCAGATCTGAAGTTGGTCAGAAACATCCATCGTGCATGTGATCTCTCTGGTAAACAGTCGTAATAACATTAGTGGAGCACTATGGCAGCAGTGCAAGTATAGTTTCACACGCATTAGGGGCGTTAAAACGAACAAAACGGAAGATAACCGTGGTAATTAATTGATCTCCGAATTGAATTGTTGTGACTTTGGCATTATGACAGGTACCTTCCTTCGTACACCGTGTTCTTGCCGGAAATGGAGGGCACCACCAAGGACTCAAGGATGCAGGGGAAGGTTGAGGAGCGTCACGAACCCACAAAGCTGGGGCTTCGGAAGAGCCTGGTGATGTCGCACCTGGCATGCCTCGTCATCTTCGTCATTATCGTCTGTCTCACGGAGAGGCACAACCTGTCCAAGGACCCCCTCAACTTCAACCTCCTCAGCATGACGGTGGAGGTCGTGAGGCAAGCACGGGAGCCATTCGCCTTTGATTACAACTGGTAGTACTACATGCGTACAAATCTCTGACATGCGTTGTTAATTGTCGTGCAGCGCGTACGGGAACGTTGGATTCTCCATGGGCTACAGCTGCAACCAGCAACTCATCCCGGACGGCAAGTGCGAGGTGTCATGGTGCGGCTTCGTGGGGAAGTGGAGCACCAAAGGCAAGCTCGTCCTCATCGTCGTCATGTTATTCGGAAGGTTGAAGAAGTTCAACATGAAGGGCGGGAGGGCTTGGAAGCTTCACTGATGACTAATAAGTGATGATCGCCACCGCAAGCGTCGACCATATCCTCTCTCTCTCTCTCTCTCTCTCTCTCTCTTCTCTTTTTTGCATGCAAGTAATTGTAAATTGCTCGTTTCCCTTTCGAGAGATCAATAATTGTACATTGTAATGTGTAATTTGATCATTTCGTTGCCCCCCGCCCTGACTCTGGCACAAGAAGCGACGAGTCTCAGCGGCGCGATGCGATGCCACTGCCAACGGTTCGGCCTCCATCAAAGAAAGCTTTTCGGGGCAACATTTCAACGTCCATCTTGTGTCCTTTGTTGAATAATCATCTTGTATATGTGGTGTACTTAGACTTTGTATTATAATGAATCTTCCTTTTAAATGTCTAATTGACTTTTGAAAGCGACTTTAACATCAATTATTCCTCAGTTGCTTTCCTCGTCGACTCTCTCCGAACCCCCCTTATTTTCGCTGTATGACACCATTAATTGCGCAGGATGTGATTACTGTTAATAATCGTTATTTTCTTCTAAGATATTTTTATAATAGCGATTTCTTGCATCTATGTTTATTATTCAAATTCTATTGAAAATTATGAATGCCGTTGCTTTTAACAAATTAGATCATTACAATTGATCTAACTATTTCAGTTTCATACGTACCGATTTTCAAAATCACAAACTAACGAGAGTTGTCATTAAAAAATAGAAAATTTTGCAACGACTTGGTAACGGTTCAGTTATTACTCGATACTTATATATAAATTTTCAGCAAACAAAATTTAATTCCTAATGAATTAAAAGTCATCGTTATCGACACAAACAAAATTGAAAGCATCTTTTCGAGATTCAACAAGATTATTAGTCTCACTCTTTTTTATACAGAAAATTTGAATTCAGTTGAGATGACGTGGTTGCTAATTAGTAGAAGATAGGCTGTTGAAGTTGGTAATGAAAATTTCTCTGCTACTCTTGCATTGGACTTTTCATCTTTAGGCATGTGTAATATTGTGTACTTTCTTCGTTAACTGTATATTCATGATTGAGGCTTTTATACATGTTATTTATCTTTAGAAAAGAAAAGAAAAGTTTTGATTTTAGAAAAGCAAGAAAGAGAAAAATTTAACCGAAAGTCGATGGTACAGCCCGCCTTTCTTTTTGCCCCCAAGAAGTGTGGTTTTTTCTTCTTGCTTGCGGATATCAAACTGCGTTGAATAGTACAGCCATCTCGAGGGAGCCTTTTCGCAAAGAATTTATAATTGCAAGGAGGAATCTGCCGTTGAACCGTCGGATATTCTCTTGGGAAACCAATAATTGAAGTGACGGCTACCAAATCAAACGACGGAATTAGTGTGAAACCAATGGGAAGTGCCGCCGTTATCAACATGACAACACTTCAATTTGTCCTCTGCTTTGTTACGAAAAGATACAAGAAAGTTAAATTAAAATTGAAATAAAAATGTTATCTTCCAAAGTAATTGCAATCTAGTAGTTATGCCGCCGTCCGAACACTCAAATTAAAAGGCCGGTCGAAGGTAACCTTCTGCTCAAACCAATTTTTTAATATGAATTCACGATGATGCCAACAAATAACAGATGATCTTTTATCATCTCATATTTAAATCTGATGATGATACTGCATCAACTCGTGCCTTTCTTGATGGTAAGGATCGATATAAGTAAACGCTACCCAGCGTATGATCTTCAATCATATAAAAATACCGATTGTCCAACCGCGTAAATTCAGTGAACTGGTTCCAAATTTCCCACAGACGATTTTTTTAACAGAAGCGAGGTTGACACACCCGGTTTGAGTCACAGAAAAATCCAACTTGCAGGAGCTTTACGCCGGGCATTCTAGGGAGAGCGCATATTGTTAATTATCTATCTCCTTGATCATGCAATCATGGGGCGGATGTTGATCTTCCCTACGAAGTGACACAATAAGCACACATGAATTAGTCATTCTAACACTTCCATGATCTATGGATATCAATCATTACGGCCGCATGATGCCATCTCCGTATCATCAACGTAAATAATTACTGACCAGTGTCTCACTTTCTTTAATCATAGTACCAGTAGTTCTTACATTTGGTAAAAAACTTTATCTGGTTACGTTACGTTTGCAAATCCATGCGTGCATATATTCCACTCCAGATTGCTCGAGAAATTAAGGAAACGAATCTCTAACTTTATTCGCATTAATTATTGGCAAACCAGGTACGTACATGTACGCCTACCTAGCAGTAACAGTGATCGATACAGTTTGGTCGATCCATTTTTTAGGGTTGTGGTAATTTTTAAGAAGAAAACTTCTTCTACCCATTCAGTACGTCCTAACCCCATTCATTAATTATTACGTGAGGAAGGCGTTACGTGGGGAAGGCAAGGAAGGTGTTATACAACCCCGCTGTCATATATAGTTGTTCGCTGGTGGTTGTAGATGCCGGATACGCTCTTGATTCTTGACCTGAAGTGCTTATTCCACTATAAATCTTTATCCACAGCATGTGAGGAGGCATTTGGCTGGGGCTTTTTGTCTCCCCCACCTTCCACAGCTACTGCAAGGATGGCGCGCACCCACAAAATCAATGTGTCCAATGCGTACTAGTTAACTGGCTCTGCTAAATTTATAATAAAGGAAAAGAAGGATCCGGTGGTAGATTGAGATGTCCCAAGCTAAATGTAATGTGCCCACATATATATATATATTGTTAATTCATTTCTTAGATGCCAAGAATGGCACCTCGATGCCAGCTAATCTTAACGATTGATGCTTTTTAATATATAATGGTAGCTAGGTGTTTTTGCTTGTACGTATTTCCTTCCCACGTTGAACTGAACAGAAGACCGACTATACATGTTACTTCCTTGACTCCTTGTTGGTGTTAATCTCAACAATGCTACTTTAAACCAGATCCATATGATAGCCCAATTAAAACAAACTGCAACGCTGTGCATGCATATTCATATACCTGATACCATTAATTCTGGCTGCTACGTACCGTTTGGTTCAGTTCGGATTTTATGAACCAAATCATATAATGTATTAGACCAGTACGTACCTAAAGTGAACTAATTATCTTGGTAGAACTAAACCAAATCAAACCAGACCAAATCGATTTGGTTCACAACCTAATAAATGCGTTATGTACCACAAGAAAAATGTGCTTAAGTTAAATTCAATTTTTGATATAGCTTGAATTACTATCATACAAGAAAATTAATATTAGTACCACGTAAAGTAACAAAGTTGGAAATTTGATATAATTTGAATTTGACGAGACACCTGAACTTTTCTACATTAGCTAGCAGCTTGAAAGAACAAAAACTTCAAATATCGTATTTGGTAAGCTAACAAAGTCAATTAGCAATATGCTTCAATAAAAATGTTGTATGGTTGAGCTCAAATCATTTATTATTCAATGGTTAAACAAGAATATGGTTGGATAAGAATATTGTTGGTGAACTAATAGAAAAAAATTCAAGCAAAAACACAATCCAAATTCAGAAGCACAATAACATGATGATTTACATGAAAAATCTTCAATGTGAAGATCAAAAATCATAGAACCTAATGGTCTACCTTCAAATCTTCTACCATAAATGATAATGGAAAACAACTCTGGATCATGGCAGACCATCATTAACCATTTTTAAGAGAAATAGAGTTAGTACACGATTACCTTTAGATTGGACCACTGGCATCCAAGCAAGCATATAAAATGAATGCATGAACATACAAGGATGTATATGCATAAGCATATGAGGATGCAAATACATAAGCACATGGACATGGAATGGAGGCATATGCTTACATAACTATGTGCATATATTAGATGGGCATGTTTATGTGAGTGTGCGATGTACAAGTGTGCATTATATGAGAATATGAGACCATGCATAAACTAAATGAGCACGAGTGAGGTATGAAATGGATGGAGTGAAATGAGATGTAACATGATAAAATGCATGCTATAGCAAGATAAATGAGACGAGATGAGAGATAAATGAGCATGAGATGGTATGACATATCAAGATGGATGAATGAATGAGATGAGGACTAAATGAGCATGAGTTGGTATGGCATTGCAACATATGCATGGTTAAGTGACATGCACTACATAATATATTAATATGCAATGCAATATCATATACTATGTGGATTAATAGAAAGTTAGTGATGTGTGCTACATGAAGTATTAATAGGATGTACAAATATGATACATGAGGTATTAATATGATAAGCACTATATGATGTAGGAATATGATGAATGATATGAAGCACAAATACGATGGATAACATGCACGTTATGGGGTATGGGCATGAAAGAAATGAGATGGGAGAAACTGAACATATATTGCATGACATGAATATTTAACAAAGAATGATATGCTCTATATGGAACATAAAAAGAAATTTGATCAAGCATGATATGTGTTACATGTTTCATGAGTATTCAATGGTGCATGATGTGCACCACATGGAGCAATATCAGCTAAATGATATGCATAACAATAAAATGGGAATGTATTACATAGATGTGTGATTAATGAAGTTGGGAAATGAGATGCATGATTCATCTCATTAATATAGTAACTAGGCTCCTATGTTTCCTTCGAAATTCACTGAAAATACTCTACAATTAAGTAATGAGAAAAGGGATAGATTAGAATTTTGAAGACTAGACCAATAAACCAATTTTACAATGAAATTAGAATTCTAGAAATGGATTGGTTACCTATTTTAAGGTGAAATGAATTTTGGAGATCAAACTCGTATACCAAGTTCATGATGAAATAGTTATTCTAGATATTGGACCAATATACCAATTCCATGGTGCAATTGAAATTTTAGAGATTAGACTAGTATACCAATTTGAGGTGAAAAACAAAATTGAGATTCTAAAAAATGGAGTATCTTGATTCATAAAACTTAGATTTAAGCAAAAAATGATTAAAGAAAATAAGACGAATAAATTAGCAAGTGAAGGATTTTTGTCGAACATCACAATGAAAACAAGGCTTTGAGATGTAACAAGTAACTATATTATGAAGAGAATTGAAAATATAATGGATTCATCGAAGTCTAAATATCAACTTTGGTTTAAAAGAAAACCCACTAACAAGTCATTTATTAGACATTGAAGAAAGGGAGGGGATTGCCATAGGTCATCAAAAGGCTATTGGAATCCATTGAAGGTTGCTAGAGGTCATAGAAATTGAGGCTTGATAGTGCAAAGGGACCTTAAAACACATCAGTGGTTTGGGCATGATCTTAGGAGTGTTTTCTTTGTTGTGTGGGTAAGTGTTTGTTTCATTGAAGGGTGGAGAAGGGCCATCAAAGTTCATCAGTGCTTGTTAGAGGTCATCCAAATTCATTGGATTTTTGTTGGAGCTTGTTGAGGATCATTAGATTGGAGAGTTTTGAGTGTGGAGAAGCTTGGGACAAAGAGGTGAGTGTTTAAAGGGTTCATTCAAATTTGGGCTTTGGGGGATTTTATAAGGGAAACGTGGAGAAGGACAACAAATGGTCCAACAAAGGAGCAAGGGTGGTTGACAAGTTTTTGAGTGGTAGTGTAGACAACCATCCTCGAGCAAAACAACACACAAGCATAGGGGAAAGTGAAAGCTATGAATGGGAACTTGAAAGGATGCATTAGAAGGCACTAGCAATGTCAATTGAAGGTTGACTGATGAATAGAGTTTTCACCATTGGAGAAGAGGAAGGAGTCAAGGTTGCGTGCATGTGTAAAGCTTTCTATTTTAGCTAAGAGACTAAGCAAACAATTGGAGATTAGGTGTCAAACGTGCTTGTGTGATAGGGAACAGGTGGTAAGCATCGCAAATGGATGTAAACTAGTGGGCAAAGGAGAACCAAAGATGAAGAAAATTAGTAGCTAGGGCTTTCGTGTGGTAGGTGAATTGGGTGCATGAAAGTGCGTAGGGGTGCGCAAGGCTAGGTGCAATAGGGGGTGAGCTAGGTGTAATTAGGCTCGAACTAAGATTGTGTGGGTGCAACACATGTGAGAAATTTTGGGTTAGAGAATAGGAAAATAAAGTGATTATGGAAGGTGAATGTTGGGTTGGAGACACATCTCTTTGAACTTTTGATGATGAGCAACTTAATAAAAATTTAAAAGAAAAGTATGAAGACATTGGAAGCAAAGGATAAACTTGAAGATGGATCAGTTGAAAGAAAAGTTTTACAAGTATAAATGTGTAATATTGTGTTGTAATCAACTTGCAATGCTCTTGCTCTTTGGGTAAGAACTCACTCTTTATTAGAGCATTAGGACCTTTACAAAAGAGGACTTTTTGACAAATACTGTAAAAGCCACACAACCAAACCTTTAGAAACTTTGTCTAATCTAGTCTAACCAGCAACTTAAAAAGATCAATAGCCCAATTAATTTACAATTACTTAGCTCATGAAAACTATAGAAGTCAATGGATCATGTTGAGCTATTATAACTCAAAACTCCTCCGGCTTAGGCAATATTTGTGTCAGGCTGTAATGGGAACGACTTGGAGCGGCCCAAACACAACTCATAGACTAGGCCTACACGGGCCCATGTCATTGATTGACATATTTTAACTTTGCTGCCATAGCTCACATGGGCAAGCTGAGGTGGCAACTAGCAAGTGTTACTAACATAGGTGATGGTGGGCTAGGCAATGATTAACATGTGGTGACTAGACTAACATAGGCAGGCATCTCTACATCTACTAATTAGATTAGCACACAAAACCGAGGATAGTCAAGTAGGTAGGATGCAAGTGGGACGAGCAACATGGACGCTTGCCCATTAGACGTAGACAACTGTATGTTGGATGAAAATGCTTGATTGTTGGACATGGATGTCGGTTGCGCTCGCTTGTTGAAGGTTCAAGTCGACCTTGACCATTGTCGTCGACCACTCACCCTCACAAAAACCTACTTGCACCTACATGACACCTAACATGGTCATGTCACCTTGCTACAAGGCCTGTAATGAAACCAAAAACCCTAAATCATGTCAATGTAACGTTTGCCACTTCGCCTCCATCCAAATTGTTAATCACCTTAAAACCTCTAGTTGGCAATCCCCCACACTTGAATTGTTCACACTCAAATCGTCCACTTGCCTGCATTTGCACGGTCGTAGGACTACAACGATGTAGTTGGCAATGGGTAGTTGTAGTTTACTATCCACTCATGCCTGTGTGTTGTGCCTCCAACATGAAGTGCGTGCTTGGCAAGCATGCAGGTTGGAACCATGTTAAATCGACGTGACATAGTTTCATCGTGAGTCGGCTTAGCATAGCTTGCTAGATCATCTTAGGTCGTTGACCAACACAATTCAACCTAATTCATTTGACAACTCTAAAGAAAACTAATTCAAGAACACTTAGAATATTAGCTAAGTCCATCTCCAATACAAAATAATTCAAGAACACTTAGAATATTAACCAAGTCCATCTCCAATACAAAATAATGATTTTTATGTTAAACATTTGTTTCATAAATTGGCTGACGTAGTGAATTTTGGATCAAATCATAGGATTATTGTTAGAACCAATTCCTGAACATTAGTGTAGCCTAACTTCTAGATTAGACCAATGTTTTAAAATTCAAATATCTGTTCATACAAAATTGAAACAATAGATTTTGAATTGATAAAATGGATTAACGATTTAGTATTCTATTGACCAAAACCTAGCTATGAGAGCAGAATGGATTAATGAGACCAAAATCGTTTATCTGATTTGATCAAAAAGAAATAGCCATTAGAGACATTTTTGCACAATCTCAATCTATAAATAGGGCAAGCCTTTCAACCTAATTACACTTGCGAAATCTAACTTTCCTTGTGACCCTAGTGAACAACAATTGCAATCTTTCATGCTCTTACGCTTCAAGATTAACTCTTGTCAAGAGATTAGAACACCGATTCAATAATTTTCTAAGCAAAGAGCGTGAAATAGCATTATTTGCAAGTGATTTTATGATTATTCGTGTATTGCAAGTTTTAGTTTGTGGAGGAAGGTTAGTTTGAAGTGTTTTACTAGAAAAGATCCTTGAAAGTTGATTTGAGGTGTTTTACCAAAAAAACATCCAGGAAGGTTGATTTGGGGCGTTTTATCAAAAAAAGTCTATGAAGGTTCGTTTGAGGTGTTTTACTAAAAAGCACTCATTATGTAGGTTTGAAGTGTTTGGATCTAAAAACACTTAATTGTATATGGTTAGGCGTTGACCTGAAAAAACACCCAAATTGAAATATTTAAGGAGTGAACATATCCATTTGAAGAATCATTATAAAAACTTTTATATTTCTTTTTTTATGGTGTGCTATGATATTGTTTACTATGCTATCTTTGGTAAAACACATAACAAATAAGTTGCTCAATTTCTTTGAGTTCAATTTCAATTTATTCAAGAACTATTTTAAGCAAAATGTGTATCCTGTTTCGTTTATACTTACTGAAATAAAGCTTAAAAGTTTAAGTGATTCATAATTCAACCCCCCCCCCTTTCTTATGAAGTGTCACGTTCTTAATAGTGAAGAATAATTGGTCATGGGAAAGGAAAAAGTGATTTAAAGATTATTAAAGGATTAATGAAGGTGATTAAAGAATTAATTAAGTGATTAAGGAAACCAATTAAAGATTTTGTTAAGGATTTTAAGTGATTGAGAGATTTAATTGTTTTAGTTATTTAAGTGGAAAGGTGATTTAATGAAGTGTATTACAGGAT
The DNA here is from genome assembly GCA_036874045.1 of Cymodocea nodosa. Classification (NCBI taxonomy): domain Eukaryota; kingdom Viridiplantae; phylum Streptophyta; class Magnoliopsida; order Alismatales; family Cymodoceaceae; genus Cymodocea; species Cymodocea nodosa. Next base: position 16,340,350 of record CM072339.1, on the reverse strand, counting down.
TAAGTGATTCAAGTGTTTTGTGATTTGAGTGTTTTAATTTGGTAATTTAAGTTATTTAATTAAGTGTTTTAGGTGACTTAATTAAGAGGTTAAATGTGTTAATTAAGGGATTTAAGCAATTAAGCGAGTAGGGGGTAGGTGAGAGATAATGAAAGAGGGGGAAGGAAAAACAAACGGTTAAAGGAAAGATTAAAATGTGCAACAAGAGAGGGCCAAGTACAACTAGCAAGAGAAGGAAATATGACATCCGACAATATCAACTAGAGGTTAGTGTAAGTGGCGTGTATTAGAGTATGTCGTTCAGTGGCTTGGCTATTTATAAAAAGATGCTATATAATGTATTTATGCAAGGCAGCAACAGTTTCTATCTGTGATTACCGTGCGTTTCTCCTGTGCTCGAAGTTAACATTAACATGGTGAAAAGGGAGATGCATTAAATGTAAAACCATTAATGTTAATGGCGTGTTAGTGCATGACGGAAAATTCTGACGGAAAAGAAAAGGAAAATTCTGATGGAAAGGAAATGGAAAATTTGTAACGGAAATGAAAAAGAAAATTCTGAGAGGGGTTTAGTGCAGGACGGAAAATTCTGATGGAAATTCTAACAAAAATTTATTACAACTAATATTCGAAAAATACAAATACATCTTAATTGAAATATTACAATACGAAATAATATCATCTAGTTCTTTCATCCCACATTGCCATCATCATATCTTCTCGCATCTTATCTGTCATTTCTTTTCTTTGTCCTTGAGTCATTCGAACTTGAGCATTGCTTTCTATATGTATCTCTCCCATTGGTTGTATGTCATCAATAATATTTAACTATTCCAACTCATCTAGCAAGTCCTCAAGTAAATCTTCTTTATCAGTCTTACGAATTCCGTCAGGCACGAGAGAGGAAGAAAAATTTTCTGAATGGGGGCGATCGGAAATTTTCTGACGGTAAAGGAAATTTTTAGATTTTATACAACGGTAAAATCCAACTTTCCTTTCCGTCAAGTGTAATGCACACTAATAGCATTCTGACGAAATTCAATAATTTTCCTTTCCGTCAGCTGAATTCCGTCAGACACTAATCCCCCCTAAATGCTGGACTTACGTAGCATTTTGTGGTGCTTTGTATAGACTTTGAACTTGTGGGAGAAAGTCTAGCCATGGTTGACCGAGAAAATCCATGACAGCGGAGGCCATCATCAATGGTTGGACAGAGGGTACCTACGTGAACGGCAAGATGGAATGCTTCGAAGTAGGGTTTTTATAATAGTGGCGTAACAATATCGAAACATTAATATTTTAGTCATTTTGTAGTAAGGACCTTCCTAAAGGTAAGGGGAGCGTTCAGCATCCATTATTCCAAGCTATATATTTTAGAAAGTATGAATATAAGACAGACATCCGTGTTCATCTCCATGAATCCTAAAACTGTTTTTAACCTAGAAAATTCGAGAAATCAATGTCAAATTTTATATTAATTGTTGATCAAATATAAATATCAAACATAGGTATCATAAAAATCTAAATGCAAATTCATTTTCATCATAAATCATATTGCATCCCTTGTCAATTATGCAATTACACCATAATAAATCTTCAAAGTTTAGGCGAACCATTGCAAAGAAAAATAGGCTGACGTGCCGCCGCACCTGCTTGGTCGGTCCTATAAAAGCCGTATCGAACCCAACTCACTTCTACGTAACGACGCAAAAGTTGTTCATTTAGAAAACACGTAAATCAGTCGGATTAGGCGACGGTTCGACAACTGCCAGTTTTAATAAAAAATAAAACAATAACACATTCACGGCACTTCCGCTGGATTCGATACGGCAGACATTGAAATACTGGGAGAGCGTAAAAAGCCATCCTTCTAATAAAACAACCCTCTCCGGTTCTTCTTACTCATCTCAGTAGGTAGAGTCGCTACATAAATAAGAATATCCGCCGTGATCTTAGATGGAACTGGAGATTCCCTAACGGGCCCCTTGCTTTCGGCCTAATTCATATAAATGATTGATATTTAACATGCTGATGTAATCTGCATTTATGCAATATACTCAAAAGACTGTGGGGGCTGAGGCTCATCATCTACTGCGATGGCTGACGATCCCTGCTGAGCAGTTGCTGATCCCCCACCTGCACTTGATGGCATGGTTGAAGGTGCATCGGTTAGAGAAAGAACTTCCGCTTCATTTGGGTGCAGATCCCTTAGAAGGACAAATCCCGATGGCGCTAATTTCACTGGGAGGTATCTGCTTCCTTCAAGGAACTTGATGAATTTCTCCTGTGCAGGAACAACTCTAGCTGGATTTGTTAAGATTTCAAAGGATTGCTCGACATCACTCTTCTTTTCAGATGAACTATCGACCTGTAGAGACAGTTTGCACGAACACATCAAAGTTCGTGCTCAACTACGAACTAGCATAAGTTTCATTAAATCAAAAACTATATCATGCCAGGAACATTGTTCGAAAAAATTGGGAAATGACCATTTAAATCATCCAATCCATTTAGTTTCCGGGGAAAACAGAGGAAATGAAAAAAAGGCCATTTATAGGTATAAATTCCTGTTTCCCCCATTTTTAGGAAACATGTTATTTTCACATTTTTGGCTTTTATTCTTTTTAGACTTTTACTTTTGAGTTGTTGACATGATTTCACTACCTTGATTGTTGTTCATAACTTGTTTTTGCATGGGTACCTGGAAGTTATGCTTTCAATTTGACCTTTTAAAAAACATTCAAAAAAAATATTTTTGAATAATATTTCATGTAATTGAATTATAATTTATTTTATTCAACTAATTAATAATTGTGACGATTGTATATGTGCATACAAGTATATTTACATTTATTTATTTTATGTATACCATTTTCCAAAAAATCTAAACTACTGTTTTTTAAAGAAATCTTTTTAATTTCCAACCAGTTTAATGTTTCTTTTCCTTCATTACAACGTTAGGTACGAGACAAATAACAAGGGAGCACAGCTATATACAAGTTTCAACTATCATAAGCATTGCCCTGAGCTGCAGTACCATCACATTTAAAACAAACTACTGGCACAATTGTATGAAATTTCTTCAGATAGTCTATAGTTGATTTTAGAGGCAATAGATTTCTTTAAAAAAAATTAATACTAATAACAAGAGGTCACATTCGCTTGGTTCATAGGCATGGCTTGACAAGGGTGCCACACTTGTAGAAGCAGTAAAGCACAACTATATCCAAGTTTCTACCATGATTAAGCATTTATCTGAGCTGCGGAGCCATAACATTCAAAATACTGTATGAAATTTCTTCAGATAGTCAACAGTTGCTTTTAGGACCAATAGATTTCCTTAAAAAAAAAATTAACACTAATAACAAGGAGGTTGCACCCCTTGGTCATTAAGGAATAATATTCATGGCCTAACAAGGCTGCCCTGCTTGTAGAAGCAGCCAACTTGGCCATTCACAGGAATGCTATTATATAACAGAAAAGAATGAAAATCCATATAAGGTACAGATGATGTAAAAGCCTTGGTAACTACTTTCCCAGCTTTCTCAAATATTAAAATTGGGTTAGAGATCAGAAATTCATGACCATAATGGAGACTAATAACTAAACAAAAACAAGTTAAGATGATTTACCTGCATGGCATCGGCATCCTTCTCAGGGGATTTCACACCCTTACCCGAACTTGACCCAGCACTAGCATCCTCTCCAGAAACCTTTTCAGAATTGGATTTCTGCTCTGTATCCTTTTTAGCCCTAGCCTTTGCCTTTGCAGAGGTTGATAGAATAGCAGTTGGAAGCTTTAATGTTGATGTAGAAACTGTTGCAGTTGTTGGACGAGGATACTCAAAGAATGATGGCTTGGCATGTGATAAGAACTCAAACTTCGGCACTTTAAGATCATAGTTGAGTCCAATAAAAGCAGTTGGAGAAAATGCAAGACTTATGAAATATATGAGAGGATACCAGTACCAAAACTGGCTGAAAACAGCAAGTCCAACAACTGCAATGACTTTATCATGTCTAGTCTTAGAAAGCAGTTTGATGGTAACATTACGTCCTCCAGCATCAAGAATACCAGAAGCTAGGATAGCACCCATCTTACTCATTGTGTCCTCATGCTTATCAAGTATGATTTTCTCCAATTGTCTCCTGAAATAGAATACAATCAAGAAAATTAAATAACAGCCAACATTAAAGACTTCCGTGACCCAAAGTATCACTAAAATCTTTACCTGAATGATCCAACACGTGAATCACATGATTCATTGATCTGTATCATAACCATAGCCATGGCAATAAGAGCCCCCTGGCGAACGAAGTCAACAACATCAGATGTCAATGGCTCCAGAAGAGATATGGCTTCACTGAGACCTGTGCCAGCACAGGAAATTCCAACAGCCATAGCTGCACCATATCGCACATGAGGGTTGTAGGACTCAGATAACAAGGAGACGATTCTAGGTGTCTGCATTTTAAGATTTCAATTAAAGAAAGTGATGATAGATTGAATCTCATTTCAGCAATGAAAAGTCAGTCGAGTATTTAAATAAAATGGGCAGTATGTAGCTGTACAAGACCAATGGCTGCTCTACTCATCAAATAAAGTGGTCAAATGACAAATTGCAAAAAGAAAATGTGCTCATATTGACACCATTTACTGAAAGTAGAAACATCACAAATCATCTGCAATAACTGAGCTCTAATATAAAGATCAAGACACAAGTTTCTATTTATACTTTTGCCAGTTTCGGACAAAATATAAAAAGGAAAAAAGATAACCTTACAGAATTTTGCTAAGGCTACACTAACCTGTTCAGGTTCAGAGTACAGGACAAAACCAAGAGCTAAAACAGCTGTCCTCCGAACATCATCACTCACATCGGATACAGCAAAATGAAGCAGCTGGTGGATGGCCTTGTTATTTGATGTTCCTGCATAACCCAAAGCTAATGCATACATACCACCATAACGTAAGATGGGGTCCTGATCTCTTGTCATTTGTTCAATCAATGTGTCAGCTTCTTCTTCCCTACCATAAACAATTAGAGCAGTTCCCAATGCTAGTCCCCTGAAAATTACGTTGTGGTCAATAATTAAGATGGTACATTTTTTAAAGGAAATAACTTCCAAAGAAACTAAGTAGTTGCTGGACATACTGATTAGTTATAAATGGTTATACAGAAGCTTCGTGATGTATAGTAACTAAACATCTTAAGAATCATCTTTAAAAAACTTATCATAAGAAACAAGATTCAAACTACTAATTTCCCATCAATCTCAGATAACAATGCAGTAACAATTATTTTTTTGATATTGTAATTTTTTGCCTAGATATTGGTAATTTCTCATCCATCGATTTCTTGATCATTGATGCAGCTACAATGATTGTATTTAACTAACCGGATAATCTTTTCATGTTGGGTGTCATGAGCGTATGCAAGCATCTCGCTTGCCTTCTCACTTGCAGTCCCAAGCATAAGAAGACCCATGCTTATACCAGCAGCTTCCCCAGCCACAGCACTATCTGTGTATAGGATATTCTTGACATCCTCGTATATTTCCTCATCTGCTGTTCCAAGTGCTGACAGTCCAAGACCAAGACAAGCTCCATGTTGGATGACCTGCTCAGCATAAGACATTCCCCATTCATTAACAAAATTAGCTACAGGACAAGAAACAAAGTCAAAATATCAAAATTAATTGTATCAAAGCATTTATTTAGATAAAAGGGAACCTCAGAGCTGGTGTTGTGAAGGCTTTCACGAAGGAACTGTTTGATTCCTTCACCATGGTTGGCATGGATCAGACCCAATGCATATAGAGCTCCACCCTCTGAGTATGCACTTCCTGAGGAGGAAGAAGAAGCACCTCCTTGAGGCAGATAAGGAGCCATAAGAGAGCGCCCTTGCTGAAGATGACCTCTGTGAATCACACCCAATCCAGCTGTCGCACTAAACTTAGCCCAGTTTGTTGCTCGACTCAACCATTCCTGTGTCACAGAATAATAAGTTTGGAAATATGTTGAGAAATGAAACAGAAATATTTTATGAAAGTGATTTTCACCAGGTTATCCCTGAGAAATGTATCCACGGTGGTTCCTGCATGCATTATTGCATTGGCACAGATGGTTGCACTATGGCAGACACTATTTCGCATTTCAACAGACTGTTTTATTGTCTTTAGAATAAGAAGATCTGATCTATTGAAAGAGCAAAAAGAAATTTAGTACTTAACTGAAAATAAGTTTCAAATTGGCTTCTAGGAAAAAGAGGGAAAACTAAAAAATAATTACTTATTGTGACTGTATAGAAACTGCAATGTCAATTGTATCGATTTCTCTCCTGATAGAATTCTCTTTACTTTTTCCAACTTTTCAGAAAAGGCAACTTCATCAGGATTCAATGTCTGAGAGGTACCATTAACTTGAGAACTATCATTCACATTTACACCTGCATTAGGAGGGTTCAAATTGTTAGCTGAGTTGCTTCCATTTTGAGAACTTGTACCATTGGCCCCTTGTTCAACTGTTTCCTGGGGGTTTTCATTATTTATAGGATTAGAAGCCTGAGGCATTCGAGCCAGGAGACGATTTCTAACACTCAAAAGAAAAGCTTGGTGCTCATTCTCCACAAGATCAAAGGCAATCTGAAAGGCCAGGAGATCATCATCCTGAAAATGACATGAATTCATGTAAACCAAATGTTATCATGTAAAACAAGAAAAAGGGTACAAATGATCACCTTGCTGCTGGACAGGAGAAGCTTCTCTAATATTTCAGTAACACCTTCAGGTTCATTAAGAAACATAAGGCATTGGCAGATGCTTAGGTAATCAGGAGATGGAAGTCTTTGATATATTTTCACAAGCAACTGAAGCACCTGTGATTAAAAACTATTTAGAGCATGCTAAAGATGATTAATTCACTTATTATTCAACGGTATGGGCAAATAATGGTTCATGCATGGGTAACAATATCTTTAATCAGTGTTAAAAACATCAAATAAACATATATGTTGTTCTCACTCTGGGATCTGTCGGCATTTATTCACCTAATTTTTATAAAGTATAAAATATAAGATATTCATGTTTGGTTTAATACGTAACTTCAACATTGAGTTTCTTAAGATCAACCATTACATTTCAATGATGTCAGAATCATGTATCATGAAGTTTGATTAATATCATAATGCTTAAGTTTTCCACACTGTGGAGTATAAGGCACATTCTGATACTTCAATCCGCATCAAATAAGTCCAAGAAAGTTGATCGGGAAGATCAACCAAGCCCCTAAAATAGTAAGGGCACACAAAGACCCAGAGAAAGAACATATACAAACACCAATTAACCCCTGCTACAGAATCAACCCAAAAAGAGAGATGCAAAACACTATACAGTAAGTCCTTATATCACTTGATTCTATTGAGTATAGCATCATACTAACCAACCAAATTCCCCAGCAAATAGCAGGACAGCAAGGGGGGCCCTCCACACAGCCATGGAAATCTTATATTTCACCATAGTCTGGACGAAGTGGAGGTCAACCCTGGAGCTGATTGTAAGTCTATTTTTCCATTTTGCACAACATTATTGGAGGCCGCCCTGCAGACCCAGCAACTGGAGGGACAATCAAAGAACAGATGGTCCATCTCATCAGATGCAAAGCCTCAAAATTTGCAAAAAATATCTAGGTCCAATGACCATTTGCTCTGGTACTTTGAGTGGCCACCCTCCCAGGGAATAATAGCCACATGAATGCCCCAAACAATTTTGTAGAAGAGCCAATTAGATCCCAAGTTCCCACAGAATCTCTTGTACAGTCCCAAGGATTTCTCAGGATTGCTGCCCCAAGATGAGATGCTAATTCCCCATCCTGGAGAGGCAGAGATTGTGGCAACCAATCCAGCAGATGGCAGAGGTCTTCCATCTCATCATTGATTTACCTAGATTTAGATCACATCCCAAGGACGATATCCATTCATTCTGGTTGGCAAGGTAACCTCAGGAATTGAAAAACATTGAGAATTTAGGAAATGAAACCCAAATACCCTAAACAAGACATAAATATAAAATAACATTTAAAATAGGAAATGAAACCCACATACCTCAATAAATTCTTAAAGATTTAAAATAATGCATTCAAATGGCATAAAATAGGCATATAAGTCATACATGATATAATACTATAATAATGGAACGTGAATTAAAAAAATATAGTAGTCATTACATATTATTTTAGTAACTAAAAATTTCTATTAAATCTATGTTGTGTTGCCAACAAATGTGTCATATCAAGAAAGAAATCAAATTATTTTTTGCTAGAAGTATCCCAAACATCCCGCATGGCATGTTCAAAAAGAACATTAGAATCCTAGTCATGTCATATCTAACATGAGTTGGGTGCAATTGTGATGTATGTTTTGAAGAATACATGCACATCAGAGCAAGGATGTTCACAGCTAACCTGAAGGGGAGTTGCAAAAGGTCATCTTGCCACCCAAAACGTAGGGAACCAAATACACAATTTACCATTGATGGGCAAAGACAAAAGCCAAGGATAGGATATTTTCCATCTAGTTAATCCATTGGGTTGAAATCTTGTAAGGACAAAGGCAGTCCAAATAAATGGTCAAAACCCTTTTTAAGGTTTATCTTGCACAACAGGCAGGATTTCTTATTGTTCTGGAATTCAGATTGCATTTTGTGAGCAACTAGGTACCCCTCCATTACGTTGTCCTCTAATGGTGCAGCTTGCACAGGCTGAACCCCTTTTGGAATGACCTTTAAAAAGTGAGAAGTGAAGGCATTACACAATCTTCTTGGAAGAATTGATTAATTTGATGGGGTGGAAGTTAACTAAATCTTCCTTCAGCCCTAGAAAACTTAGGAATGAGTACGATCTTAGGGATAGCATGACTTATGGAAATAGGATGTATTAATCTCTTCCAAACTAAGCCAAAGTTCACTGGAGTGTTGTCACCAGGCTTGCTCTTCAAAAATCAACCCCAACTCATGTTTGGTCTGACATGGTGTTCTCTCTCAACCTCCATCAATGATGGGTTCTCTTAGAGAACCAAAGAAAGATATTTTCCTTTGAAAACTCAACTCCATCTTGGCATTGGATGTTGTGAACACCTTTAATAAGTTGTAAAGCATAACCATATATGAAAATTTAGTGTTGCTAAGATACATATGCTTAGATGGATGAATGATAATACTATAAAATATAATCCAAAAATAAAGTAAAATTTGCACCAATGGGAAAATCGACATAGATGGTTTAATCATATCTTTATAAGACCAAAGAATACATTAATTAAAAAAGGAGAATTAATTAATGTAAAAGAAATAGAAGGTGGCCTAAAACTATTTGGCCAAGAATTATAAGAAAAGATTTAAATTTATGTAATTTAACTGAAAATTTAATCATAGATAAACATACATGGAAAAGAAATTCATGCAACTGACCCTGCATGGTGGGTTATGTACATTATTGTTGTTGTACATCCCTTCATCAAATCTTCAACATGCAAATTATTGCAAACACCAATCTTAAGATTCGTTCAACATGTTTCCTCTTGCTTCACTGCAATCCAAATTGATTGTTGGTGACACATGATCAAACCTCCATTCATCAACAAACACTACTAAATTTTACAAATTTTAATACAGACCCAAGTCCCCTTTATTTTTCTTGAGGATCTGAACTTCAGGAAACTCAAATGAGAAGGTTTGTAAAAATATAGTTTTCAGAACATGAACTTAAGAAGGCACTTTTCACAATGGCTGGAGACAAAAACCTTGACTCTTGAGTTATCCATAAAGAGAGAGCAATGGACATCAACTATCTACCGATCAGGTTATTGAATGTGATCCAATAAAATCATTTCCAAATGCCCATCTGAAAGATTGAAAATGGTTTCACCACTTCTAGTTCATGATTTTCAGTCAGGGTTTGTACAGGGAAGATAGATTCTTAACAGTTTTTTGGTCGCCAATGAATGTAAAGAGTAGATAAAGACAACCATGCCTTGGTTCAATTTGGCAAATAGATATGGAAAAAGCCTATGACAATGTACATTGGCCATGCATTGAAGAGGTAATGAGATGCAGGAATTAGGTGAAAATGATGTAATTGAATAGGTTAACGTATAAGCTTTGGTCATCTTTCAATGCTAGTCAATGGATGTTTGAATGGTTTCTTTCCTAGTAGCAAGGGGATCCCCTTTCACAAATGATTTGCCTATTTAGTGGCTGAGGTACTTAGTTAATTGTGCGTTAAAGGCTTCCAGTAGACTCATGGGAAAATTGAAAGTTTTTGCACTTTGCAGATGATAATATTATGTTTTCCTGCACATCAGTTGAACATCCAGTCAACATTACCACTATTCTCGGATTCTACAACATGATTTCTGGTAATCAAAGCTAATCTGCAGAAATCAACAGTTGTACGAGTTGGAATATGATGCTGATATGGTTTCCTCAAGCGTCAATGTATTTGGGTGCAGGGTTGAATCCTTTAGCATTACCAACCTAGGCTTACCATTAGACCCCAAATATCCAAAAATCAAGAGAAGGGGTTCCCATTGGGGACAAATTAGGAGTAGACTATCCAGTTGGAATGGAAGATATACAAGGGTGGCAAGTTTGTTTTACAAATTTTGATATCCAATCTGCCTATCTATTTCCTATCATTACAAAGACTGATTGGAGTGGCAAAGAATTTAGTAACTATAATGAGAAATTTCCTTCAGAAAAAGGGAATAAAGGTGCCAAAGGTATTATATGGTTAAATGGAATTTCTGCAAAAGATTAAAGGGAGGCATGGGCATCAAGGATTTATGCACCCTCAATCAAGCTCCATCAGGGATGCATGTGGAGATTGTGTGGGGATGGTGATCATGGTCAAGAGCTTATGGAAAAGAACAATAATTGAGATGTAGCATAAAGGAAGATTGACCTTGGACTTTATCTTACAGTCAAGAGTGTCCAACATTGATAAATGCCAGATTTTCTTTTTGCCAAAACAACATCCACCAATATTTCAGTGGAGTCACATGTCAGTGAGATGTTGGCAAAACTTTAATAAGTGTGATCTGTAGTTGGGACTTCCCTTGACTACGGGAAGAGTTTGGCAAACAAGGAGAAGGTTAGAAATGGCAAATCAAGCATAGCAACACATCCAAGGAGGTTATCTATCCCATAGAGGAGGTAGCCACATATGGAGGAGCCAGAATAAGCAAGGCCACCCATAGAGGAAGCTAAGTTACATGATGCAATGTGTAAGAATGCTAGGCAACACAAGTCAAACCAAGCCATCACCAGTCAAACCACAAGGCAACAACCCTTGACGTTTGCAGATGACCATAGGGGAAGGCCATCAAGACTTGTTGACATTTGAATTAGGCTTGTCGACACTTACTATGACTTATTAACATCTACTGGACAACTACAAATGGCCATTGAGACTCACCAACACTTGATAGAAGACTAGGAGTGACCATCAAGACCCATCAACAAATTCCCTTAGATTGGTCAACATCAAGTCACAAAACACAATAAACTAGTTGACATAAGTCTCAAGCAACCATAGACAACTGTCAAGTATAAACAACACACATGGCTTCAAACAACAATGGTGCAACTTTGAACACAAACTCAGACAAATGTCAATGGCAACATGCAGCACACAATGTTGGCATATTGATGCCACTGATGCAGATGGACATGATCGAACAACATGAGCAACTACCACATATGTGGCCTAACGACCAACAACCAAAATTCTACCCTCAAGTTTTTCTAATTTCTCAACCAAAAAGTAGGTAACTTTGTAAAAGGCCATATCAAACATGAAAGTAAAGGCACAAGAAACACATCCATGACCATTAGAACTAGAGGCAACATGGCATCACAGAGTTCTCACATTGGCAACATGCCCTATCTAGTCAGAATGACAACATGGAAAGATGGTCCCTTGGATGTTAAGGAACTTATGAGGGGTTAATTCATTCTAGAATTTTGGGAAATCTTGGGGAATATATTACCCCACTAATGTAAAATATTCTTAAAGCATGAGGACTAGAATTGTGATATCTCATGCTCTATAATTGAGGTGGCACCTAAAGGGGCTACATATTTCCTATAGTCACAAGTCCTTGTAGCCTTCTCCATAAGTCAATAAAACTCTATTGTTTACCAAGAGTTGCCACTCCATTTGAAAGTTCATTGAGTGTTCTTCTAGAGGGGAGTGAGCATTGCACCAAAGCAATCTCATTTCCATGTGTCAGATTCATTCCACTTTGCCATAGTCATTGGCAACAATGCCTACACCAACATCCATCTTAGACAACTACCCCTTTGAAATGGGATTCTTTTGAAGGGGAGTTGGCTATGGATTAAAGTGTCAACATATTGGTCCATATGCAGTATTCTTTGTGTTGGTGAATCCTCTTGTCAATCACATGAAGTTGATTTTGACTAACATCTACTAAATCCTCCTCTTTATAATGAATGGCTTCCTCTCCCATTCTAGCACCACAGAAGCCTTCCTCCACCTTTCTTTCTTTTCTTACATGCCTAGGATCTTGCTGGGGTTGCAGATTTTTTACCTAAGCAGCACTTTCTTTGTCAAATTTGTCTCCATCTCTTTGGATTGAAAACAACACCTCACTCCAAGTTTGAATTTTTTTAACTTCCTTGACTTAATTAATACCAATTTATTTTAATTCTTTGTTTTTTAGTATATTTTACTTAGTTTTTCTGTTTCAGTAGATTACCACTATAAGCATGCTAATCACATAGAAGTGGATTGCCACTATATCCATGAATTGGCACTTGCAGAAATAATTAGCACCCCCTACACTAGATCCTCACAACAAATTGTAGACATTTTTACAAAGGCATTGAATGTTAGTGCCTTTAGAGAATTATGTAACAAGCTGGGAATACATGATCTACATACTCCAACTTGAGGGGGAGTGTTAAGACTTATATTATTGTTATGTTACATGGGTACTTGGATAAATGGATTTATAAGAGAGTGAATCCCATATCAAAATCTTGTAATCCCTCTTTTGTGAAATGAATGATTATCTTTCTATCCTCAACACTAAGCATACTTTCCCTTGAAGCTATAGAAGATGAAGAAACCAAAATGGACAAAGGGATGATGAAATTTTATCCCAAACAAACTCTAAAAATCCAATCAATAACATACTACAAGGTTTTGATGCTCTTAATGTTCATAATTCATATGAAAGTAGTTATAAAGGAGGTTCTTCTCATTGAGCTAGAGATTGCCATTGATAGCACATGGTCTAGAAGAACCTCCAAATCAAGCAAGTGGATAAAATCAAAATCAAAAATGAAAGGGACATAACTTCAATCTTTATCTATGGCCACGTTCACAACCATTACTAGCAACACAAGAGCAACAAACTTCTTATGGTTCATGCCATTCTTTTCATTAACCTTCCTATAGATCCCAGCTTGCATATCCAACTCTACAATCATATCTACCTTAAAATATCCACACCCCTTAACAATAATTAAAGGATATCCAGCCATGGGCTTTCTCAATAACTTGCCTACATATCAATGCAATGGGTATATCATCAAATACAAAGCATATCATATGCATATGTCATGGTAAGATTATGCCATTTAGAGGAAGTCCCAAATACAACAATAAACTCATAGACAATACCATGCACAAGAGCAAGAACAAGGTCAACAAGGGGATTTTGAGCTAGTCAGGCATTCCATTTGGTATTAAAATGTAACACAAATTGTATTATTTTTTAAACATTTAAAATATTTTCTCTAATAGTATATTGCCTTTTTATCGTATTCAAAGAATTTAAGGAGGTAGTACAATGCATTTTTAATTTCATAAATGCCTAAAAAGTTATTCTGATTATTCCTAGATGTGTATTTTCATTACTCTAGCTTGTCTTAAAATTTCACATTGAAATTCATATTTTTTAGACCTTTTGTGGGGACTTCCGTGATTTTACCAAACATCCACTGAAATCCAACACATTTTCATTTTCCATCAAGCCAAAGTTCAATACAAAATTGAAGTTGTATTCCTTGTTTACAAAGCAGATTCATGGTCTTTGGAGGTATCTTTCAAAGCATTACCCATGGTCTAATCCATATGGACAATGGCATCTGCTGCAGATTTTGGGAGGATAATTGGCAGGTACAGGAGCTTTGAAAACCCTTTCCAATCATATTCAAAATGAATACAAATGCCCACACAATCAAGTTGAGACTGCAATTCACAAAGTTTTGGGAAGGTATGGGATATCAAAACAAGAAGAAATCTTAGGGACATGGAAATTGAAAGTATACAGAATTGTTGCAGGGTTTGGACAGTCAGGGAAACCTACTATTTCTATATTTCAGGAGTAGGAAGACGGTCTTATATGGAAATGGTCATGAAATGGCAAATTTTTGGTTACTTGTTTGCTGTTCATGATACTATTTTATTATTATAAATGACTTTGCCCTTCTCATGTATAACTTGAGTATGTTGTACTCATTTTTATACTTACAACTTTAAATTAATTTACTGCACATCACCCATTTAAAAAAAATTAATTTGCTAAAATTCCTAAATTAGACAAGATTGTGTCATTTCATGTTCTGTATTAAAGTAAAAATTTTGAGTAGTATAATTTTGTCTATTTTAAAAATGAGTTAATTTTTCCTAATATATTGTCAGAAAATTTTATTAGTAAAACCTGAGAGCAATATAAAAAAAAAATTATTGTGGATAAAATGATTGTTCAATGCAGGAAGGACAGAAAATGAAAAAGTAAGAAAGTAATTTCACTTTAAGAGCACACAACTTCAACTAGGAGCTACTCCTAGATAACTCCACTCCAAAAATGAACTATGTGAATGGTAACTAGAACAACTCCACTCTGGTTACTGTTGGGAGCTTATGTATTTAGTTACTCCTCAACAATCTTCAGATTTGCATAGTAACTAAAGCGGAAGCTAGGAGTAACCAAACACACTCTTATAATTGTCCTTTAAATCAAATATCAATATCAACAATAACAATAACAAATCTGAAAATAACAATGCTAAAAATAACAACAATCTTAATAATAAGTCAAATATTTAATAACAAATAGAAATAACTAATGAAAAGTAAATAATACTGATCAATAAATATTGCCTGATAACCAGACTATAACAAAAGCTTTAAAAATCATTTCAAAAGACCTAGATGCCATGACATCAAATGGCACCTTGTTGCCATGCATTGCCTAGGCAAGTGTCATGAAAATCATGTTGTCTACAAATTAAGCATCAAAGGGATTATAATTAAAATAAAGTTTATACTTATCAGCATAATGGAAAAGGACAAATGTTATAGCAAAATGCTGTCTATGCATGCTATAACATGTAGTATTAAATACCAAAGAAAGTGCATTGGTTCAATGAGATTGATCATTTTTGTACCATATGCTCTCTACTTAATTATTGCTTACACATTTTTCCCAGTTTCATTAATAAGAACTAAAGGATAGTTACAAAATCAAATATTAGAATTAGAAGAGCTCAAAAATTTATTATTTCATTTATAACAAAAAAACCACCTTATGTTTGAAAAATGGCAATTTGCTAGCCACTGCACAAATGCATCCTTTTATCAATAAAGGACATCACTATAGACAAGAATATCAATTGTGTTCCATTCATTATCATGACAAACCTGCATCATATTGGACCAATGTAATGGGAATGATCTAACTGATATGAAAATTTAACATTCAAAATTCCACTAGCTCAAAGCATTGGAAAAGTTTTGGAACAGGCAGTTGACCCTTTAATATACAGTATCAACAAACTAAAAGCATTACCTCGCAACGATATTCTCTCTTGTTCACAAAAGAGTGGGCAAGGTTGATGCAGTATGAAAGTGCTCCATGAACATTGTCACTGTGTGTAATTGCTTCTTCAAGCTTATCCAGTCTCCTGCATTCAATGGCCATTCCCATGGCTTGTTGATACTTCCCATCTAATATGCACCTAAGAAGAAATATGCTATTAGCAAATGTTTGGCCAGTAGCAGAGGAAAGTACAAATGAACAGCAAGTACAAACCTGTCAAGCATTCTCTCAACAATTCCCTCCAATCTAGGGTCCAAATCTGTAACTTCATCAATTGACTTTGAAGATTTTGACCTGAGACTTGCATACTCATCTATAGCTTTGGCTGGTGTAGAAACAAGATTATGTCACTAAATGAACCCGAAAGAGCACTTCAAGAAATGAACCAACATGTGACATGGAATTCAACAGAAAACAGAATTTAATGAATTCTTACCCAGCAATGTAAGAGCATAATCGGAGTCATCAGATACATCAAAAAGTGGCCCAGCACATAATGCATATGACAAAGAATCGTTAAGTTCCCCAAGATAGTAGAACACCTGGCCATCATGAAAAGCATAATCTGCATAAAGAACCTTACTTTATAGAAATTTTACCGATGCCACAGAATGGTAGAAGATGCTACACAAGATAACGATTGAGGAAACCGAACTAAACCTTCGAAACAACTAATGCCGCGAGCTGTCTCTGGTTAAAGTCCTCATCCTCATACAGACTTTCACTGCGGGGAAGAAAAGACAAAATGTCATGGCAAAGAAAACCCTAAACACCATAGAGACTCGAGATCACAATTTCCTATTAGAAATTTCACTGGCTTTCTTTGGATTTAGAATTTTCTTTTCATGGAAAAAAGAATCCCCGTTTGTCGTATTCCAATTACAATGGCAAGGTAGATCCATGATCAAGACCGTTTAACCAACCAACAACGGGTCGAGAAAACTGATCCCTAACCCTAGCAGTCAAGTGAGCAAATCGGGAAGGGCACACATACATAGTGGAGACGCTGGTGGAGATCTCGTGCCAAAAGTAGTGGACGACCTTGTTGAGGTGGTGGAGGGCGTGGAGCTTGAGGGCAGGGTGGGGCTCGCTCAGCATCGCCAGCAAGCCACTAGCAGAACTCACCATCGCCGCCATCTCTGTGTTGGACTGTGAGGGCCGGTCTTCGCCTTGCCTGTGGTGGTTTTACGGCAGAGTCCTCTTCGATTCAGGTGGCCGCTACCACCACAAACCCAGGAGGAAACGACGCAGCCGAGGTCAGGAGGGAATTTCTGGCTCCTGTAGATTTTGTGTGTATATAAAGGCAACCTGAACACCACTGCCCGGCGTGCCCCGCTTCGCAAGAAATGTAAATATGGTATCACGGGTACAACATACAACATGTAAGGTCTTTTTTGTAAATTCGATTAAAATTTTTCTAAATTATTTATTCATTTTATAACAATACCGATCTTAATGATATTTTAGAATTTGTGGTCCGTTGTCCATCCAGTGATGATCCATTTCAGTGAAAAGTCCTGTTAGTTCTACTGATCTAATAGATGATGATGGTCCGTTCGTTCATCAGTTGCTGGTGGTTTGATTTGAAAATAGTTTCATTAACTTTATTTCTGCTAGGAACAGCTACCTGAATTCCTGCTAACGGTGGTTCACCGTGATTCCAGAGTTGTTTTCTTAAGTTAGATCTTTTAATCAAGCATCCAAAAGTTCCTTTGGATTATCTAACAACTTATCGCAGAGTCTTTTATAAATCTTCGTTGGAATAAAAAGAGGATGGCTGATGCTCTAAATTAATAAAATAAAAGCTCTTGAAAGGAAATATTTAGAAGATTGCCAAAATGACGGTGCATTGAACGTGGGTTTTTCATGAAACTTTGGTACCTCCCTCGAAGAGAGAAACGCATCATATTGTATAAATATTTTTGAAGTGCATCTTGATATATATATATATATATGTATTATATATACACGTCGAGTAATCTCTCGAGAATTAGCAACCAATCATGCGTTTTACACGTTCTTGCAAGAAAATATCAATCACATCGAATATATCTAAACAAATCAAATTTCATTATCATTTGGTATAAATTGATGTTATACAATGTAATTTTTACAAATAAATAAAAATGATAGAAAATATTCTAAATCTATATCGCTAGAATGATTTAGATTCCTACTAAGAAACATTTATGTACGTTACCTCTTATATATTTTGACATCTTGTATTTTTTTAAGTCAAAATATAAATTTTACATATAGTTTATACTCGTAGTTAGAAGTATTTAATATCTTTCATATATTTTGATATCATCACATTTTGTCTAAGTCAAAATATAAATTTTATAAATAGTTTATATTTTTATCTAGGAGTATTTAGCATTTATATATGTATTTTGGCATCTCATATTTTGTTTGAGTCAAGATATCAATTTTATAGATAGTTTATATTCTTATCTAAAGGGTATTTCAAATTTCTTCTTTAGATACTCTACATTCTAAAATTTGGTGACTTATTTTATTATTATTATTATTATTTAGTATTTTCTTAACTTGGCATATATCACCATCTTCACTATTGGTTTCTTCATTTCCTTCCAATGAACATCAACTTCATTGCCAACTTCTCCAACACCTAGCTTGGGTCAGGGACAACTTGCCCACTGAGGGGGAGGTAGAGAGGGGGTCATGTTCTGGTCTTTGACGAGAGAGACGACAAACATTTGGGGACATTTGGACAACATTCCTCTCTACCACAAGATGTGCCCCTTGCTTGCTTCTAAGATGAACTACTAGTTTGTGCACCAGGAGAAGAGCAACAATATGACGATGAGGAGAACGAAGAAGAAGAAGAAGAACAAGATATTATTGTCATTGTATCCTTACGGGTTTATGATAAATTCTTCTAGCGGGAGGGAGAGGAGGAGGACGATAACGATGACGACAAAGAGGAGAATGATGACGACGATGACAATAATGAATTGTTTAATAGCGACGAGGAAGAGGAAGATGACCTTGAGGTAGAGACGACATGAGCGAGAGTTTCGATCGAGCGTACGGGCGAATGTGTGGACAAGTGTTGGATATATATACAAGAAGTTAAAAAATGTTTGGCACAAGAGATTTTGATTTTATATGCGAACATTGAAGGGTTCAAATTTTGTTTTTAACATTATTTTATTTTATTATAATATTAAGATTTGTAAAAATTAAGTCAGGTTTGAATCTCATCATCTTATGTAATTTTTTATATAAATGATGTGCTTTTTTATCATTCATTAAAAAATCAATAAATGTAATTATTATTATTTATTTAATTTAATGATTGATAATTAATATTTTGTATATTATTTGATAAGAATTTAAAATTTTATATAATTAGAAATTTTAAAATAAGAAAAATGCACTAAATCCGGTTTTTATTTTTAGGCATGCCGAATTTTTTCCTTTTTTAAAAAATTAATACTGATCGGAAATCCCCACCCTCAATCTAGAACATTATTTTTATTTATTATTATCATATTATATTTAATTAATAATAATAATAATAATAATATTTTTATTATTTATTTCTTACTTTGAAACCCGGATTTTTCTGACTTTGTAATCGGAAAAATCGGGAAGTGGGAGTTGTTCGCCGAAATTCTGGTGAACGGTACCAAATTTTTTTTAAAAAATTTATTTTATTGTTCGACCGGAGATTTTGGTTACAGCCATCGGAAGTTCCGATGGGCTGTCCAGAATTCCGACGGTAATTTAAATTTTTATTTTTTTTTACCACGTTGAGTTTCGGTCTGATATTCTAACTTCGGTTGATATTACATATATATATATATATGTATACACTATATATAATGGAGAATACTGTTCAACCAATTGGATAATTTGATCGGTCTAAATATATATATATATTATTCCTTTTTAATATTTTTAAGAAAAGCCCACCTGAATTCGTTAACCCAATATAACATAAAATAATATTAAAAAAAAATAAAACTAAAATTATTTTTAAAAAAAATAATAAAATCGATTCAAACCGAACTATTAGTTCAATTCGATTTGACTAAATAAATAATATTTTTATAGACTTGTATGTACAAACTCTAGTAATAAATCCCCAGGCAAATCGTCACCCGATGTTCACGTAGCGTGAACACGCGAGAGCTCCACCAGATCTTCCATGTGTCTCGCGTCGGACGCTGACGCGATGTGTACGCCTTCAGCTTATGCTGCCGTGGACGCCACCAGCGAACTTGGAATGGAAACCGAACGGGGAAGAGTGCAACGAGCGTCGGATATTCGATACACAAGCACCGGACTTTTATGAAATCAATATAAAAATGTTTTACATGAAATAAATAATAATAGCAATATTATATAGAGAAAATAATAATAATAATAGTAATAATAATTCGTTAACTCAAATATTAACGAAATTTTTAAAAATAATTAAAATAAAATAAATCGATCGGAATTTCCATGATTAATGCGATCGAAATTTCTGATCGCAACCAAAAATTCCAATTGTAGGAATATTTCACGATTAGAATTTTTTATTTCAATCACTAGGAATTTTCAAATAAATAATAATAAACTTTGGCATGCGAGCATTTGGGATAAATGATAATTATATTTACTATTTTTAAAAAAATATACATCATTTTTAAAAAATTACTTAAGATGAATAAAAATGACCTTAAAAAATTTACATTTACAATAAAAGTTTTACATTTAATTTTGAGATGACAATTTTAGAATATTTATTTTAGTAAAATCATCATATTTCATCACTATATGATAATTAGATAAAATATGAAGATTAGATGAATGATTTTGCTAACATGAATATTTAAATAGCTAGGGTCATCATAAAATTAAATGTAGATTTTTTATGGTAAATGTAAATTATGCAATATAATTTTTGTTAAAATCTAATTTTCATTCAATTTTTTTTATAAATGTACCTTTTCTATGATTTATAAATTATGTAATTTTATTTTGTATTCAATAAATATAATTATTATAATTAATATAAATTATAATTTTTATTTACAATATGTACCTTATTGTGACAAACGTAAGATACCTATTGTGACAAATTTTAAATTTGTTATCATAGGATACATATTGTGACAGATATAAAATACATATTGATTTGTCATAATAAGATACTTATTGTGATAGATATAAGATGTCTATTGTGATAGATCTTACATTTATCATAATATGATATTTATTGTGATAGATGACAGCAATGGATGGAAAATTTCATCCATCACTAAATCCCAGTCTTATTGTAGTGTATTAAGAAAAAAAAGTGATATTAAATAATATAGTATCACTATATACTGAATATAGTAATGGATATTAAATAATAATATAACAAGCCTCAGTATTCCTCACTGTATACTACACAGTGATAAATACTAAACAAAAAAGTAACATATATCAATATCTATTATCATAAGAATATCGTGCAGATATAGAGATAGACTATCCTATCCATCATTATATACCATACATAGTGACAAATACTAAACAAAAAAGTAACATACATCAATATCTATTAAGATATGAATATCGTGCAGATATAGAGATAGACTATCCTATCCATCACTATATGTTAATTTATAGTGATGGACACAATTTTCCTGTGGTGAGTCAAGTAAGAAGACGTGCATTGTTAGAGTCAAGATGATGTAGGTGTTGTAAGTGTTCATCTATTGATGACTATTTAGTCGATAATTTTGTATTTTGTTATGTACTTATTATGTGAAACATTCTTCGTGGAAAAGTGTTTTAGTACATTTTTGTAGGATAATTAAAAGATAATTTGTTATAGTGAAAAAAATAAAGATTTGTGGATAGGAAGGAAGTTCGGTTAGGAATTATCGAAGTAGATCCACGTTTTATCTAGGGAATTAAAGAGGATGAAAAATTTGAATAGTCAATGTAACCATACAAGATTTTCTTTTTGAAAACTCGTATAATTATAACACTTAGTGGGATGACATGATATATTTTCAAAGATCTACAATTAAACTGCCATAGCAACTACCTACAATCTTCACAAGTTTTTACCATTTGAATGTCTTGATTCCTCTTTGAGAGTCTCTCTCCCACTCTCGTCTTCTGTACCTTATTTTATATTTGTTCTTTCTGTCATCCACTCATTTCTTCTTAAAAGAGAAGAGTAATGACCTTCTCTTCTTCTTCCTCTTCAGTGTTCTTTCCTTGGAAACCCTTTCAACTTAAGTGTAACCTTGAAGAGAAGATAGTTTAGACACTGGTTGCTCCTCAACTCAACCTTAGAAGACGTTCCAAGTGATGATAAATTAGGAGACAGATATAGGATTAAAGGAAGACATGCAACTTTGGAGAAATATGTGTTTCTCTCATTTTCCTTTTATTTTTATATTAATGTACGTTGATATGTAAAAACTATAAAAATTCTATTACATTTTGAAGTAATCTTATTCTTGTTTGTTTCTGGTAAAATTGTGTATGCACTTCATTCCTGTATGTGTTTTTGCAAGGTTAATCAATGTGCTTTGTGTGTTTATGTTTTCTTGTGTAGAATGCATGTATTTCTCTTAATTTTAGTAGGATTAAAGCTGGCTCGAGTAAGTAAATAGTTAACAGTAGATTAAAATTTGTAGATAATCCTTTAGAAAAAGCACACTACATCATTAATATTTTGTAAAAGCAAAATTTTACACTTAACTCACTAGAAAATTCACATAGTTATCAAGTAAGTTGTCAATAAACTCATATAGTTATCAAATAACTTATCGAATACTTAAAAAAACTTGAAAAGTTAATTTGGTAAGTTAAGAAAACTTTATGGTTATAAGGTAAAGCAACAAGAAACTTGTATAGTTAATGAGTTATTCATTAAAACATGTAGAAATTAAAGGCTAATGTTCCAAAGAGTTGTGGCATGCTTTAACAAAAATTGTGACTTCATTTCAGATTTCAATTAAACAGTAATTTCTCACTCTTTGTATACACAAATCATACTTGTACACTTACTATTCTTGATATCATGCACTTGTGGTTATTTAATTTAATGAATAAATTTTTGACACTATTGTCGGAGAATAGTGCTAATCACTTAGGAATCTAAGATTGATTTGATTAGATATTTTTCTGGAAGTTAATTAAGTTCCTTTGTAGTTTAATATTATCGCATGTTTATAGTGTAGTTTTCTAATTTTAGTATATTTTTCTTATTAGTGGTAGTTAAACCTTATTTTCAACCTCAATAGAGATAGTTAATTTCTAATTCTGCTACTTAATAGAATTATTATTGGTTTGTACGAACTAATCATAATGAACCCATATAATGCATATTATGATAATTCTAGCTTTATTCCTGGTAATGGTTGTAGTGGATATAATTTTCCTAGTTATGGCTATGAGGATTGTTAATTTTCTAGGTCTAATAAGTATTTTGAAAAATTTCCTTAACATAATTTGGGAGGGCTGAACTCTAACTATAACTATAGTGGGAATGAAAACTACAATGTATATAAGTATCAATATAAAATGGGTATATTAGACTTAATTGAATATGTTATACCTAATTTTGAAGATAAATATTCAAACCTTCAAGAGAAACCTCAACTTCATATTAGAAAGAATGACACATGAATTAAATAGAATAGTACAATAAATAAAACAAAGTATAAGACTAAGGGAATCAAGGCAAAATGTTACTCTAGATATCTCTAACATGAACTTATAGACAAAAAACCAAAATCTCCCTAAATCTGATAATTTAGATAAGAACCCATCCATAGAGGAAGACTATCAAGAGATAAACACTTTTGAATCATTTAATTTTAATCCAATTAATTATGAGGAGATATTAGATGAAATTGAAAAATCTATAGATATGTTTTTAAGAGATTCATCTAATTTTGAAACATATGATTTGAATGAAGAAAACCAAGAGAAACCTACAAATGTTAATGTAATGCTAAGATTAGGCACAAATTATGACAGTCTTGAATTAGAACAATTTAAAGAAAATGATAAAGAAGTTGAAGAACAAGAAAATACAAATCTTGAAGTTAATGATAATCCCATCCAAAAAGACAAGGTAAATGAAGTTGAAGATGATGATAATGAAGTAAATGAACCTAAAATTAGAGAAGAATTAAAAGTCAAGAACATCCTAAGAGTGTAGACGTAGAAAATACTTTACCTAAAGATGTAAATCCTCCATTATTGAGTATTATATTTTGATGATGTGTACAAAACGTAAATAATCATATTTAATCAATTAATTTTGTTCTTTAAGAAAGTAAATTAAGAACTTCGATTAATATAGAAAAAGTTTAAAGTTATATACTTGTTAGTAATGGATTTGAAATTATACTAAGTTATATAACTTGTCATTAAGTTATACTAACTTTTTATACAACTTCTTGTTAAGTTAACATGTGTTTTTATAGTATTAAACATGATATGTTTTAATTTTACATATTTGTATAATATACAATGCATGGTAACAACTTGTTGAGTTAGCATTCTTTTGTAAAAAGATCACATGAGAACTATTTAAGCATTTGTTTGTAAAGTTAAATCAAAACATGTCTATTCAGAAAACTTATTTAAATTTTTTATATATATATATTAATAAATTCATTTAGGTAAACAAACAACTTTTCACACAAATTATATGTTAAGTCCAATTTGTATTTTTAACTGCAAGTGCATATTGTATATTGTATTTATGTGCAAGTACAGGTTGATCCCACAAAAATTGAGTAAGAATTGTGTACTATTTTAATTTTTATGCTAGAGTGTATATGTGTTCAATTAAGCACTTTGTTGAGTTACAGTTAACTCAACAAACTTAGTTTGTAGAGTTACAACTAAATCAATGGACTAACCTCGTGGACTTAAGTTAACTCCATGAGCCTACCTAGTAACTTTCGGTTAAATGCTGTTATTCACAGAGGAATTCGGCCATCTATTGGGTAGTTCCATAGAATATAAATAACATCAATTAAGCTTTTTAATGTTAGTTAATTTGAGATTTATCATTAATCAATACTAACATTCAGATATTTCGAACAGTAACCATTAAGATTTTTCAATATTCTGTACGAATCAATTTCAGTAATCTATAAAATTATTTTCTATTTTCTGAATCAACTAAACATAAAACATTCATAATATTGACAATGATAACATTAATCACGATACAAAATAAACAATACAACATATTAATACTAAATGTAAACACAGATAATTAGTTTTTTGGTATTTTTGTTTTGATATGTTCCTGAAGATGAACGAAAGGTGAAATGTAAAACTTCTATTGATAGTAAGAACTTTTGTCGCTACATGTGACGTGATTACACTACTGAAAACTTAATCACTTACAATCTTGCCTTCTCTCCCTATAGAATTGCGAACCAAGACTTGTAAGTTGACCTCCTCTTTAGTATACTAGCATCAACTCAAAACCAAAGCTAAAAACTTTACAATCTCCTAAGATATGAGTTAGTGCTTGGTGAAAATGACTTCCCTTCCTATGATGTGATTACTCCTCATAGTGGTTGTTAGTCACTGTGTTTGACTTAGAATCGACCTGACATCTAGAAAGTATTATCACAAATCTCTGATGGTTAGTGATTTTGGTGGTGTTGTGGAGCTTCAGGGAACTTCCAATGCTTCCTACAGTTAGCGTGGTTTTCCACCTTCACACACACTTTTCTTTATCTTTCTCCTCTTCTTTTATATTTCTTTCAATAGTAATTGCTTCTACCTATATGATCGGTTGGATTTCCTTTATTCGTATTAATGATGGTGATTTCTTCTTCATTCCATGAGTTAATTCTTGCGTGATATGTGCAATTGTGGTTTTCCTTCAAATTTTCTGTTTCTGCAACTGTTATAGTGACATGTTAGAAAATAACTGATCCATGGAGTTAGTATAACTCAACAAACTTATTTCGTTGACTTAACTATAAAACACGTATAATAAAGAAATAACTTATAAGCTTATAACACTAACACAACGCGTTACCTTAGTGTATATTCAAGTAACTCTACATGTATAGTTATGCTAACTTAACGAGTTAAACATGTGTAGCTCACGTGACATAATAAAACATTTAAATTCAACACGTGCATAATTCTAACTTAACGAGTTCAGATATTTCAGATAGTTACAAACTATAAGTATCCAAAAACTTATATGCATTTTAGATAGTTAGCACTTAACCTTCTAAAAGATAACTTAAATTAAGTCTCTAGATCATAGCACATGTCCTCAGTAATTCTTATGATAAAAAAAGTATTTTGGATACTTGTAAATCTAACTATCTGATGCTTAGACACATTTTAGATAGTTATCATCTAACTTACCGAAAATCCATTTAAATCATGTATTAAGAATACAACATGTGTTCTTCATGAAATAATAAAGTATTCTTTAAGTGTTCAAAACATAACTGTCCGATACATGAAATGTAACTCTTTGAAATAACAAACATTTTGGATACTTAAGAATTACAAAGCCTATAACTCTTCGATAGTTCAAAAATATAATTAATTAACACTAATTCCCTAAAATTATGCAGATTCTTTCATTAAGTCATATAATAGTGCAATTATAACATAATGACTTAATTCTCATATGATAAGCTAAATATTATGCAATTAACCATTATTTAACCGTTAACATTATGCATTTTTTCATCCTAACACAAGAACTCATTGAGTTATAGGTTTAAAGGTTAAATAAGGTCATGTAAGAACTCATTGAGTTAGCAAACAAAACATTAAGTTGTATATTTAAACTCGTTAAGTTAGCAATATGCACATGTTAAAATTTAAAGTTTACGAATGTTATATTGTATCACGTGAATTGCACATGTTTAACTTGTTAAGTTAACATAATTGCACGTGTTGAGTTACTTAATTGAATACTAAGGTAACACATTAGGTTAGCGTTATAAACTTATAAAGTTATAATTTTTGCTCATGATAAAATTATTTATCGATTAAACATTTAATATACATCTATTGGTTAACTCAATAATCAACAAACTTACTCTATTGGTTATTACATTGCCAAATGAACATATCACATGTATGTCACATGCTGAACTCGTTAAGTTAGGCACATTGAGTTATAAGTGTATTCTATTTTATGGGTTTAGTTAGTATTAATATAACGTCTTGTTATTTCACTTAATGAAAAATTTTGGATGAAAAAGTTTATTTTGTAGATTTTTTAAAGGATCTAAGATTGATGATTGAAGATGGTTCAACAAAATTCGAGAGGAAAACATAGATTAGAACATGTGCATTTTAGAATTTAAATTTGAAAGTAAAATAGAAGACATGAAGAGTGGATATTCATCGTAGATAAACGTAGAAGATATGCATGCAATAGAAATTGCTTATATAAGGTATAGAATTCTTGTTAGTCAAAAACACTCTATACATCTTATAGAAATACACTTATAGGGATACACCTCTCAGAAGAAAACTCTTAGAAGAAAGAAAATTCAACAACTTCGATGAAGAGTAAAATGTTAGATATTTGCCATTGAAGATCTACAGAAGAAAAAGAAAATGAAACTCTTAAACAAGGAGAAATGTTTTTAATTCTGCAATTTAGTTTTCTCTATTTGTAATTATGAAATTGATTAGATGAAGCATTGTATCGTTATATCATTGCATTAGAAATTTTTGAGGAGAGTTGAATTTTAAATTATAATTGAAACCTTGAATATATAGTATCGAATAAAACATTGTCTCAAATTATTTTAATTTTGAAGGTTTGATTATATTTGAATTGTTGAAAAATACATTTCACCCTCCTCTTGTGTAACCTTTCAATCTTCTACAAATTGGTAATAAGGCATAGGTTTTAACTTTATTGATTTTAGGCTAAACTAATATCGTAAGTTTATTTGTTTAAAATTTCATAGGTTGAAAAATCTAAGGTTAGATGGCTATTGGAAATGGTAACTTTTCTTTATATAAAGACTAGAATCTTAACCATCCTCCTTTATTTAATGGAAAACACTTTGAATATTGGAATGGAATCATCCATTTGAGTTAATGTGTGATGCATTTGATTTTGCTATAGGAGTTGTGCTAAGACAGAAAATAGAAAAATCTCCTAGAGTAATTCATTATGTAAGAAAAACTTTAAATGAAGCTTAGGTAATTTACACAACTATTGAAAAAGAATTACTAGTTGTTGTGTTTGCCTTAGAAAAATTTATATCATATTTGATTGGAGCTAAAGTAATAGTATACATGGATCATTCAGTTTTAAAGCATTTGATAGCAAAAAAAGAAATTAAGCATAGACTGATTTGGTGGATCTTATTATTGCAAGAATTTAATTTAGAAATTAAAGATAAAAAGAGATGTGAGAATGTAGTAATTGATCACTTATCAATGTTACAAATAGAAAAATCTAAAATTGATATTAAGGATCACTTTCCTGATGAAAAATTAATGGCAATAAAAATAATGTTTTTGTATGTAGGTATAGTAGAAGAAAATATTTAATAAGCCTTTAAAATAAAACTATCTGATAGTAAAATGGTATTTTAGATACTTTTAGAATGAAACCTTTCGATGCTTAAAAGCATTTTGGATACTTTCATTGAAACCTTTCGAAAGACAACTTAAGTTATGTATTAAGATCAAGACATGTGTCCTTCTAGAAATAGTAAATAAAATACTCTTTAAAGCATTTAAAATGAAACCATCTAGTACATAAAATGAAACCTTTCGAAATAGACCACATTTTGGATACTTTCAAAACTTAAAACATTTCGAATGAGTAAATTTGAAACTCATTGATAGTTAAAAGATTTTTGGATACTTTCATATGAAACTCTCCGAAAACATAATGTAAAAGTGAAACTGTCCAATTTACTTAGATTTTTAGTGAAACTCTTCGATAATGTACCTAATAATAATTGAAACCTTTTAAAAACTATTTTTGAAGGTTTATTGAATAAAATCAGTTAGACAATCACAAATAAATTAAAATAAATGCTAAAAACATTTGATCTAATATTAAGCACTCAATTTTTCATCATCAAAATTAAACTTGTACATAATAAACTAACAATCTCCCCCTTTTTGATAATGACAAAACATTCAATATATGTATTCTCCCCCTTTGTCATAATTAAAAAGTGTATAGCAAGGTGGAAAACAATCAAAGCAGTGTAAAACCAACATTTTATTTCAATAGAAATAAATTTGTATATTTTGTATGAAATGTCATAAATTCAAACAATTTTATAAGAAACTATTTATTAGAAGATAGTCGATTCAATAGATCTTGAATAATGACATCTTTCTCTCTTAAATTTTGTTTCAAATGAGCAACCTATTCCAATAACATTTTATTATGTTGAAGTAGAAGCTCATTCTGATGTAAGAGAGTAATTGAATTATCAATTGATTGAAAAGCAGAATCCTTTGCTAGGTTAGATGACTTAACAATAGGAGGAATCTAAGGCTCAACAAGTGGAATAGGCTTAGGGACTTCTATAGGATCTGTTAAGGACATTCTTTGAAGATCTTTTAATTTCAAGTATTTGGTCTTATTTGATTTGTTTTGTTTACTTTTTATGTGTAAATTCCCATTTAGTTGTAAACAAACAATTTCTATAAATTAGATATTAAATCAAAATTATTTTTAACTGCAAATGCATAGTGTATATTGTACTTGTGTGTAAGTACAGGTCAATCCCACAAAGATTGAGTAAGAATTGTGCACTATTTTAATTTTTATGCGAGAGTTTATATGTGTTCAATTAAGCACTTTGTTGAGTTACTGTTAACTCAACAGACTTAGTTTGTGGAGTTACAACTAACTCAACAGATTAACCTTATGGACTTAAGTTAACTCCACAAGCCTACCTTTCTAATTAAATACTACTATTCACAAAGGAATTCGGCCATCCATTAGGTAGTTCCACAGAATGTAAATAACATCAATTAAGCTTTTTAATGTTAGTTAATCTGAGATTTGTCATTAATCAACACTAACATTCAGATATTTCAATAGTAACCATTAAGATCTTTAGTTTTCTATATGGATCAATTTCAATAAACAATAAAACTACTTTTTATTTTATGAATCAAACAAACATAAAACATTTACAATACTAACACTAATAACATTAATCACGATACAAAACAAACAATACAACTCATTAATACTAAATGTAAACATGGATAATTAGTTTTTTTAGTATTTTTGTTTTGATATGTTCCTGAAGATGAGCGAAAGGTGAAATGTAAATATCTCACTCGATAGTAAGAACTTCCATCACTACATGCGACACGATTACACTATTGAAAACTTAACCACTTACAATCTTACCTCCTCTCCCTATAGAATCATGAACCAAGACTTGTAAGTTGATCTCCTCTTTAGTATATTAGCATCAACCCAAAACCAAGGCTAGAAGCTTTACGATCTCTTGAGATATGAGTCAGTGCTTGGTGAAAATGGCTTCCCTCCTTGCAATGCAATCACTCCTCATAATGGTTATCAATCACCGTGTTTGGCTTGGAATTGACTCGACATCCAAAAAGTATCCTCATAGACCTTCGATAGTTGGTGATTTTAGTGATGTTGTAGAGCTTCAGGGAACTTCCGACGCTTCCTACAGTTAGCACGGTCTTCCACCTTCACACACACTTCACACCCTTTCTTCGTTTTTCTCCTCTTATTTTATATTTCTTTTAGTAGTAATTACTTCTACCTATATGATCAGTTGGATTTCCTTCATTTGTATCAATGATCGTGATTTCTTCTTCATTCCATGAGTTAATTCTTACCTGATATGTACAATTGTGGTTTTCCTTCATATTTCCTGTTTCTGCAATTACTACAGTGATATGTTAGAAAATAACTAGTTTATGGAGTTAGTGTAACTCAACGAACTTACTTCGTTGGCTTAACTATAAAACACATATAGTAAAGAAATAACTTATAAGCTTATAACACTAACGAAACGCATTACCTTAGTGTATATTCAAGTAACTTAACGCGTATAGTTATGCTAACTTAACAAGTTAAACATGTGCAGTTCACGTGACATAATAAAACATTTAAATTTACACATGCATAATTCTACTTTATGAATAAAAAGGATATTTCGGATACTTACAACTATAAGTATCCGAAACTTACATGCTTTTCAAATAGTTAGTACCTAACCTTTTGAAAGATAACTTAAGTCATATATTAAGATTACAATACGTGTTCTTTAGGAAATAATAAAGTATTTTTTAAGCATTCAAAACATAACTATCTAGTACATAAAATGTAACTCTCTGAAATAATAGACATTTTGGATACTTAAGAATTACAAAGCCTGTAACTCACCGACAGTGCAAAAATATACTTAATTAACACTAATTCCTTGAAATTATGCAGATTCTTTCATTAAAGCATATAATAGTGTAATTATAACATAATGACTTAATTCTCATATAATAAGCTAAATATAATGCAATTAATCATTATTTAACCATTAATATTATGCATTTTTTCATTCTAAACAGGTCCTTACAAATTTGAGAGCCTTTCCAAACAAATCAAAGTATCTAGCTATTAGATTAAAAATTAAATCTCCATAGAACATAAAACTCTACAAATGAGCAATCTAAGCAATCACCACTTTTGGCTAGTTAATTTTAATACTAACCATCACAACATAAGTGGCATGGTAGATTTTTTCATCTGCATGTCTCTTCTTATGAAAAATTGAGCAAGTTAAAATAGTGGCTATCAGCCTAGCCAGACCATGTAGATCAACTTGCTTAACCCATTTGAACTTTTTATCTTGAGATTTGCCAATAAGTTGATTTATGTCTCTCTTTCCATCCTAATTCTGAAGTGGAAAGTAAGACATCAATTCTAGTGCATGACAATCCAAACAATCTCTGTAGAACTATTTCATCAATTCTAATGATTTGATTTTCCAAGTATAATTGGAGAAAGTTTGGATAAATATCAAGATTAGTATAAAATAGAGGAATTAGGTCTTAAAAAACTGACAATCTAGAGGTTGTAGGTACAAGACCTAAAAGTCCTTGAAATTTAAGCAAACTATGAATGATTTTCATTCCCTTAAAATCAACAAGTTTGTAGTAGGCAATGGTCATCTTCTTATATTTATTAGAAAATAAATCCCTAGTTGAAGTTCATTTGAAAAAGTATTCATTTGAAGGGATTTCAATAGATTTCTTTGATTGAACCTTGTCTTGTGTTTGTTTTTATGTATATATCAATAAATTCTTTTAAGGTAAACAAACAACTTTTCACACAAATTAGATATTAAGTCTAATTTGTATTTTTAACTGCAAGTGCATAGTGTCTATTATATTTGTGTGTAAGTATAGGTCGATCTCATAGAGATTGAGTAAGAATTATGTATTAGTTTGATTTTTATATTAGACTTTATATGTGTTCAATTAAGCTCTCTGTTGATTTATAGTTAACTCAACGGACTTAGTTCATGAAGTTACAGCTAACTCAAAAGATTATCCTCGTGGACTTAAGTTAATTCCACAAGTCTACCTAGTAACTTCTAGTTAAATGTTGCTATTCATAGAAGAATTCAGCCATCCATTGGGTGGTTCCATAGAATGCAAATAACATCAATTAAGCTTTTTAATGTTAGTTAATTTGAGATTTATCATTAATCAATACTAACATTCAGATATTTCGAATAGTAACCATTAAGATTTTTTTAGTATTTTGTATGAATCAATTCTAATAATCTATAAAACTGTTTTCTATTTACTAAATCAAATAAATATGAAACATTAATCACGATACAAACAAACAATATAACACATAAATACTAAATGTAAACACAGATAATTAGTTTTTTGGTATTTTTGTTTTGATATGTTCTTAAAGATGAATGAAAGGTGAAATGTAAAATTTCTCTATTGATAGTAAAACTTATGTCACTACATGCAACACGATTACACCATTGAAAACGTAATCACTTATAGTCTCACCTCCTCTCCCTATAGAATCATGAACAAAGGCTTGTAAATTGTTCTCCTCTTCAATATATTGGCATCAACCTGAAACCAAGGCTAAAAGCTTTACGATCTCTTGATATATGAGTCGGTGCTTAGTGAAAATGGCTTCCCTTCCTATGACGCGATCACTCCTCATAGTGGTTGTCAATCACCATGTTTGGCTCAAAATCGACCTGACATCTAGAAAATATCTTCACAGACCTCCAATGGTTGGTGATGGTGGTGTTGTGGAGCTTCAGGGAACTTTCGACGCTTCCTACAATTAGCGTGGTCCTCCACCTTCACATACGCACACACCTTTTTCTTCTTCTT
Organism: Cymodocea nodosa; assembly: GCA_036874045.1. NCBI lineage: Eukaryota > Viridiplantae > Streptophyta > Magnoliopsida > Alismatales > Cymodoceaceae > Cymodocea > Cymodocea nodosa. Next base: position 16,307,063 of record CM072339.1, on the reverse strand, counting down.
TCTCCTCTTCTTTTATATTTCTTTTAGTAGTAACTACTTCTGCTTAAATGATTGGTTAAATTTCCTTCATTCATATCAACGATGGTGATTTTTTATCAACAATGGTGTTTGGTGTGAAAAGTTAAATCATAAACTTGTTTAATTTGTTTTTATGCTTATATCAATAAATTCTTTTAGAAGTAAGCAAACAACCTTTCACACAAATTAGATATTAAATCCAATTTGTATTTTAACTACAAGTGCACAGTGTATATTATATTTGTGTGCAAGTACAGGTTGATCCCATAGAGATTGAGTAAGAATTATGTATTGTTTCGATTTTTATATTGGAGTTTATATGTATTTAGTTAAGCACTCCGTTGAGTTACAGTTAACCCAACAGACTCAATTCATGGAGTTATGGTTAACTCAACAAACTAATCTCGTGGACTTAAGTTAACTCTATGAGCCTACCTTTCCAATTAAATGTTACTATTTATAAAGGAATTTGGCCAGCCATTGGGAAGTTCCATAGAATGTAAATAACATCAATGAAGCTCTTCAATGTTAGTTAATATTAGATTTATCATTAAGCAACACTAACATTCAGATATTTCAAATAGTAACTATTTGATTACCCAGCACAACACCAGAAAACCTGATTGGATCTCCAACAACGCATCAGAAAAACTTGGATTTGTTAACTTTTGTTTTTACTTAGTTAATTTATCTTTATGCCTATTCTTTTTTTTAGAAGTAAACAAACAACCTTTAATACAATTTAGATATTAATTCTAATTTGTATTTTAACTGCAAGTGCACAATGTCTATTGTATTAGTGTACAAGTACAGGTCGATCCCATAGAGAATTGTTTAAGAATTGAGAACTGTTCCGTTTGTTAATAATCAAATTTATATCTTCAATAAGCCCTCTATTGAGAACTGTTCCGTTTGTTTAAGAGTTATAGTTAACTCAACGGATAAAGTTCGTTGAGTTATGGTTAACTCAACGGACTAATCTTGTGGATTTAAATTAACTCCACGAGCCTGCCTTTTCTTTTTAATACTACTATTTACAAAGGAATTTGGCCAACCATTGGGCGATTCCACAGATTGTAAATAACATCAATTAAGCTCTTTAATGTTAGTAAACACTGGATTTATCATTAAGCATACTAACATTTAGTTAATTCAAACAGTAACCATTAAAATCTTTAAGTCTTTTGAACGAACCAATTTCAGTAAACTGTAAAACTAAAACAAACATAAAACAATCACAACTCTAGCAAAGATAACATTAATCACGATACAACACAAACAATACAACACTCAAATACAAAATACAAACACAGATAAGTTGTTTTTGGTATTTTTGTTTTAATATGAACATGAAAATGGGCGAAAGGTGAAATGTATACTAATCTCAATCGATAGTAAATACTTCCGTCACTACATGCGACACGATTACACCACTGAAAATTAAACCACTTACAATTCTGTCTCCTCTCCCTATAAAATCACGAGTCTAGAATTGCAAGATGATCTCCTCTTCAGCATACAGGCATCAACCCGAAACCGAGGCTAGAAGCTTTACGATCTCCTGAAATATGAGTCGGCGCTTGGTGAAAATGGTTTCCCTTCTCGCGACGTGATCACTCCTCACAGTGGTTGTTAGACATTGTGTTTGGCTCGGAATTGACCCGACATTAGGAAAGTATCCTCACAGACCCCCAATGGTTGGTGATTATGGTGGTGGTAATGATGGTTGGTGTGGTACTTCAGAGAATTGCCGATACTGTTTGTAGAAAGCTCGGTGCTCCTCCTTTGTACACATTAGCCATACCCATCGATCACACACATTTTACTTCTTTTTCTTCTTTTCTTTTATATTTCTTCAATGGTAACTACTTTTGCTTGAATGGTCGGTTAGATTTTCTTCATTCATATCAACGACGATGCTTTCTTCTCCCTGCGCGATACGTGCAATCATGGTTTTTCTTCCAACTGTCCTGTTTCTGCAACCGTTACAGTGGTATATTAGAAAATAAATAGTCTGTGGAGTTACAGATAACTCAACGTACTTGCTTCGTTGATTTAACTATAAAACACATGCATAAATTTAACTATCTGATGCTCAGGTGTATTTCGGATACTTATAAATAACTCACCGATATTTAACTTAAGTAAATCTACCAGATCTTGACACATGTCAGCAGTAGTTTAATAATAAAAGAAACATTTCGAAGAGTTACAGGTCTAAATATCCGATGCTTAGATACATTTCGGATAGTTAGAGATAACTCACCAAAAATCTACTTAAGTCACTTTCCTAGAACATGACACGTGTCCACAACTATTTTATAAATAAAAGGAGATTTCAGAGAGTTACACATATAACTATCCAATGCCTAGCTACAATTTCGGATAGTTATAGATAACTCACCGAAAGTTCACTTAAGTCATGCATTATGGTTTCGACACGTGTATTTTAGGAAATAATAAAATATTCTTTTAAAACATAACTGTTCGGCAATTTAAACATAACTATTCGATACATGTTCGGTATGTTAAACATAACTGTCCGAAATATGTTCGGTATGTTAAACATAACTGTCTGAAATATCAGAAAATTCGGATACTTTAGGATTTCACAGCCTACAGCTTATCGACAGTTCAGAAATATACTAAATTAACATTAATTCCCCCAAATTAAGCAGATTCTTTAATTAAAGCTTATAACAGTACAATTATAACATAATGGCTTAATTCTCATATGATAAGCTAAATATTATGCAATTAACCATCATTTAATTGTTAATAATATACACTTTTTCATTCTAAACACTTCCCCCATACCTAAATTTTGCTAGTCCCTTAGCAAACTAAGATCTAATTAATGGGTCTTTCTAAAAGTGCTAGAATTAATTCTTCCCCCTTTTTTCTTCTATTTAGCATATAATATTATTATATAGATATTCTGTATGTTTCAGTAATCAACCTGCAAATATACTTAGAATATATGTAAATTACATACAAAGTATATCATCATCACATAAGTGTTAATTATATTATCGTTTTTTCTTCTTTTCATCATCTGCCATCTTGAATTTTCCAATTAGATTTCTAGAAGAAATTTCAACAACATACTAATGAAAGTACAATCCAATTCAATATGATTAAGACAAGTAGAATAAAGAATTGTATCTCCATTAAATAACTTCAAAAGTCAATTCTAGATTCATATTTCAGCAATTTTAGATAATAGAAAATATACTCGATTCATAAGATATCTGTATTTCACAAAACACTTGTATCTTTTCAAAACAGTATATGTATTTTTTTTTTGTAATTTAAAAATTAATTTGACAAGCTTGAATCATATAGGAGCATTCTAATGTACCCATGTGTGGAACCTAGGCTCCTATGCCTTTGGTGGCTCACAAGCAAGCCAATTGGTTTCCTAAAACAAATATCAACAAACTGGATTGATATTTTGTTTTTCTTTTCTTTCTTTTTATAAAATAAAAATTTTCTTTCTTTTCTAAAAATAAATGTAGATTACACACAACATTAAAAGTACAAAATCACAGTTTAAGAACATGATTGAAAAGTAGTGATAAATGGAATAAACGTGTTAGTCCAAGCAAACTTTTTAGGCATAATTCGTCTTGCTATTAATTCTGTTTTAATGCAGTCCGCTTTCCTTTTTAACTTGTAAACTTGTAGTATGTTATCAATACTAAATATAAATGTATTTCCATTAATGAATTGAAATGCAGAAAGGGTTCCTTTTTTGTTCCAAGATAATGTAGTTGCTTCTATTTCTACATATATTTCAATATATTCTTCTTCCCACTTCCATTCATTTAGGTCTTTTATAATCCATATTTGAAATTTCATCATTTCATCTCATCATCATATCAGACATAAAGTAGGATCATCGTATTCATTATACTATATTCCTAATTGAATTTTATCATGTTCTATAGATAGTGGTTTAGCTATATCACTAGGTATAGGTAGTATTTCTATAAAGTCATCATCATAACTGTCTATGCTTACTATGTATAAATCAGATCTAAATGCAACTGATATATCTAACACTAAATATATATATCCATCAAGTATAACATGTATGTTGTTAATTAATGTTTTATATCCTAGATATATCATAGTATTTTTAGTCCAAGATCTATTCAGAAAATTATACACACTTAAACATAAATCTTCATCCTAATTTCCAGTTGGTCTCCAATAATACAATTTTTCAGGAATGGTCGAATTTTTATCAAAAAATGTTAAAGATGACCCATAATTTTCAGTTGGTACTTCAAATTTATTAGGCCTTCCTATATTCCATTCTTCTCTAGTGATAAAATTTCTAATCAAAATATCAGGTAATAGAATTGCATACATTGGTTTGGTTCTGTAAATAATTAATCCTTCATCTATCCCCATAATATGATCTATTTCTTCTAATGTATTGGGTGGAATACGAGTACTTTCTTCCATATTTAGATATTCATAGCTAATTGAACTACGATTAAATGACTTCCACAAAAATCTATCTCTAATCTTAGTCATTTTTGTAGCTTGTAGTCTATGAAAATATTTTTCTTTGACACAATCTTTAATTTCTTTTGACACACAACACAATCTACATAGATCTTTAGCTGATAAGTTACTCAGTACTTCCCTTAGTGCATCTAGTGGTAATTTCATTAATTCCATCTGTTGTGATTCTGTATAACATAAACAAAAATTTAGTAGAGATAAAATTAATATAGTTACTTATATACCTTCGTGGAGTTAAGTAATAACTCTACGATATTACTTACTATAATTAAACTTAAAATTTTTTCTTTTTATATTTTTCTACTTACTATATTATACAAAGTTGCTTTAGTTATACTACTTCATTCAATTTCCCTCCTGTTTAAAATGAAAAAGTGCATATTATTAACGGTTAAATGATGGTTAATTGCATAATATTTAGCTTATCATATAAGAATTAAGCCATTATGTTATAATTGCACTGTTATATGCTTTAATTGAAGAATTTGCTTAATTTTGGGGAATTAATGTTAATTTAGTATATTTCTGAACTATCGTTAAGTTGCAGGCTGTGAAATTCTTAAGTATCCGAATATTCTGATATTTCGAACAGTTTTGTTTAACATACCGAACATATTCGGACAGTTATGTTTAACAGACCGAACATGTATTAGATAGTTATGTTTAAATTGTCGAACAGTTATGTTTTGAGAGAATATTTTATTATTTCCTGAAGTACACGTGTCGAAACCATAATGCATGACTTAAGTGAACTTTCGGTGAGTTATCTATAACTATCTGAAATTGCAGTTGGGCATCGGATAGTTATCTCTATAACTCTCCAAAATCTCCTTTTATTATAAAACTACTGATGACACGTGTCATGTTCTGGGAAATTGACTTAAGTGGATTTTCGATGAGTTATCTCTAACTATCCGAAATGCATCTAAGCATCAGATAGTTAGACCTGTAACTCTCTGAAATGTTATTTTATGATTAAACTATTGTTGATATGTGTCGAGATCTGGTAGATTTACTTAAGTTATATATCGGTGAGTTATTTGTAACTATCCGAAATGTATCTGAGCATCGGATAGTTAAGTTTTTAAGTATTCAAAATGCACCTGAGCATCAGATAGTTAAATTTATGCACGTGTTGAATTTAAATGCTTTAGTATATTACGTGAGATGCACATGTTTAACTCGTTAAGTTAGCATAACTATACACGTTGAGTTACATGAATATACACTAAGGTAACGCGTTATGTTAGCAGCTTATTTCTTTACATTTTCTAATATGCCACTATAGCAGTTGCAGGAACAAACAGTTGGAAGAAAAACCACATTTGCACGTATCACGCAGGAATTCACTCGTCGTAGGGAGAAGAAAGCATTGTCGTTGATATGAATGAAGGAAATCCAACCGACCATTCAAGCAGAAGCAGTTACTACTGAAGAAATATAAAAGAAAAGAAGAAAAAGAAGAAAAGTTCTCAAACGAACAGTTCTCAAGTTCTTCAGCAATTCCCTATGGGATCGACCTCTACTTGCACACTGATACAATAGACACTGTGCACTTGTAGTTAAAGTACAAATTGGAATTAATATCTAAATTGTATTAAAGGTTGTTTGTTTACTTCTAAAAGAGAGAATAGGCATAAAGATAAATTAGCTAAGTAAAAACAGAAGTAACAAATCCAAGCTTTTCTAGTGTAGTGTTGGGAAAACACAAACACCTCCCATAGGAGGTATCAATTTCATTAACAATTCTATTTACAAGGTTAGGTATTGCTTGCATTGGCAATCCTCCAGTAGGTCTAACTTCTATTGATTCCTTCTATCTAAGGGGTATATTTATATTCATATTTTGATTTTGAATGGCAACATTTCTAAATACATGATCAGATGATTGTTTAATTGTTGAATTATCTTCTCTAACTTCTCTATTCTAGATCCTTATTCAATTAATGCTTCATAACTTATATTTTTGTCATTTATATTTTCTCCTCCCTGAAAATTATTATTTCTCCAAGATAGGTTCGAGTGATTTCTCCAATTAGGGTTATAAGAATTTCCAAAGTTATCTTTCTGGTTTCTAGCATAAATAATATCTAAATCATTAATGTTTGCATTTTTTTCTACTAGTTTTTGATTTAATGATAACTCTTCTATTTTCTTTGTTAACTCAGTTAATTTAACTTTAAGCATAGTGCTTGAATCTATTTCATGCATTCCCCTTGGCAATATTCTTTTATTTGTAATAGCTTCAACTAAGTTTTCCCACTGTGTAGTTCTTTTTGCAAAGTTTTCTAAGTATGCTCATACTTCCTCACTACACAATTTTAAAAATCTATTCTAACAAGTAGATTCTAATAAAGATTTTGTTGAAACATCTATGCCTTCATAAATTATACCTATTAATTGTGCTTTACTCATTGTATGATGTGGACATTGCGTTAGTAAATCTTTAAATCTTTCAAAATATTTCCAGAATGATTCTCTCTATTTTTGGCTACACATTAATATTTCTTTTTTCTTTTAATCGTTTGATGTGTTGGATAATATTTTTCCAAAAAAACAGAGTAAAATTCAGTCCATGTAGAAATTGAATTAGGCGACAGAGTATATAACCATCTCTTAGCCGTGTCTTTTAAAGCAAAAAGAATATATCTAAATTTAATAGCATCAATACTCATGTTTGGCATTTTCATCATTTGACAAACTTCGTTAAATTCTCTAAGGAAATACTAGCCATCTTCTCTTTCTAATCCATGAAAGTGTGGCAATTGACTAATATAATTAGATTTCAATTCAAACCTATCTCCCTCAAAGTTTGGCAATCGAATATATGAAAGTTCATCAACTAGTTCAGGATACAGAATTTCCCCTAATGGTTTTTCTACTAAAGTAGTCATATCTTCATTCTCCTTTAAAGAAAGGTTAGCTACACCCTTAAGGATTTCGTTAAAGTCTAATTCAGAAAATATTTCAATACTCCTTTGTGTTGAACAATCCTGTGTAGGTGTTCTTACTAATCATTTAGTGCTAGGAGAATGAATCCATGCGCTCATAAACTCTTAACATAAAGTAAAATAGTAGAAGATTAATTAAATACCAGTTTGAAGCTTTGTTTCCAGTAAATAGTTGTTGACAGATGAAGTTGAATCAGCTACTTCTCCTTCCAGTTCCCCAACAAATTTTCTTTTCTTTCAAACGTACTGGTAATTCATAAATAACATTCTATTCTCTATTTATAATGCACATCTATAAAGCAAATGAATCTCATTGCAAGAACGTGTCTTATAACGTGCAATAAGGTTCCTATTTTTATGGGTATGTGTTCTACTTTTAATTTCAAATTTAAGTAACCGTTGAACCCACGAAGTTTCGTTCGTGGCTGAAAGAATAACCATTCAGCTTAATCCACGAACTAACCTTGTTGAGTTACAGTTAACTTAACGGACTAGCTTCGGTTATTGTTTCTAACTCAATGAACTAACCTCATTGAGTTATAGTTAACTCAACAGACTAGCTTCATCACCTATTTGCTAACTCCAAGGACTAACTTCGTTGAGTTACAGATAACTCAATGGAGTGACCTTATATTTTATTATTGACCTCGTGGAGTTAAGGTTAACTCAACGGACTTACTTCGTTGAGTTAACACTTAGCAAATTTTCTAAAACTTACTCATCGTATTAATTTTTTTTTTTTTTTTTTTTTTTTTTTTTCTGTCTTGCATTTTGGCAACTTAAATAAAGTTAAATACATGTCATTAATGCAGTGTTTTAATTTAACTTATTTAAATCTGAACATTATATGCATATTTAACTTATAGTTCATTTCTTGTTGTGCAAAATTTACATTTTACTTTTTAGCATGTAGATATATTTAGACATTAACCAATTATCGTGCATTTAATCATTCATAAAACTTGTAAACCTTTTAAACAGTCTTGCACGTCTTTAAACAATTATATAATATTCAATACAATTCATCAATTATATCATTCATTCTTAAACATAAATGCAAAAACATCTAAAAAACTTTCATTTATATAAATATTGTTTTACAGTATAAGCAATTAGACATTTTTTAATACAAGTAGATGAACAATACATTTTAATTTTTCTTCCTAAGTTCATCTACTTCCTTCTAGAGTTTTTCTAATTGTTGCTCTAATTGATTTATCCTCTCTACAGCTCTTGTAATGCTTCTAGAAGGTTCAACAATCTCAGTAGTAGTATAATTTCTATATTCTTTCACTGAAATGGTTTTTGATCTAATCCTTTTGGATGCCCATTTCGTGAAATCAATACTATCCACCATCAGTAGTGAAATCAGATCTCCATAAAATAATTTCTTCTTTACTACTCTCAATTTGGAGATAAATGCTTTGTACCAATTAACCTGAATTCTATTCACAACTGCATATGTGGCCCACTTGACAAATTGACTAAGTTCAATGTTGTGGCCTTGTCTTTGATAGACATTTTTAATCAAAATGTTAGCTACCATGTGTGCTTTACCATTTAAGTGCTTCAATCTATTTAATAATGACACACCAAGATTGATAGCTAAATAGTCCTTTATTACTTGTTCTGTCCACTCGACTGCAGTTGTGCTTTCCAGAATTTCTATTCCTTCATTTCTCAATCCGAAAATATTGTAGAGAAGCTCTGGTGTTATTTGTACATTAGCTTGCTCCACGTTGGAAATTAATCTACTTCCTTCTTCTTTAGAATTGGCATAGAAGCAGGGCACTAGATTCTCATATACTGCATGCCCTCTCTACTGAGAAATAAATGTCAATAGACCCTAGAACTCAAATAAATCCTTAATTTCCTACATACTGTCCTAGTTTATTAGCCTATTGTAAATAATATCATACCCCTTTATCTCTTGATATTTATTATAAGCTTCTTGACTCCAAAAGTGTACTTCATTTAGAATAGTAGCTTTAGCCGGGTTAGGAATTTGCATTTGTTGCTCTAGAGGGGTTTGTTCTTGAATTTCTTCTTCCTCATGCTGAACTTGAATTGGCTGAAAATGCTCAACAGATTCCTGTATTTTTGCTTCTACTTTTGTTTGTGTTGGAGAGCTGGTAGAACTCTCCACTCTTCTTTCTTGAATCCTCTCTAAAATTTGCTGAAGAGTTTCTCCTTCTTCAGTGGAATCTGTCGAGTCATTCCTTTCTTATTCAATATATACTTGTTCAGCTTCTTGTTCAGTTTCTATTCTTTCTTCTTCCTCTTGACTACTAATCTACATTGTCACTGTTTTTTCTGATTCTATGGCAAATTGGGATGGAGTCATGAGCAAATCAGCTTCTACTCTAATTTCAGTTTCTTCTCTTTGTACAGGCTATAGACTAATTTTAGCTTATTTTTCTTCTTCTCTTTGCTCTTGTTGTTGCTGCTCCTACTCATCTTCAGATTCGGATAGCAGGTCTACAAAAATCGACTCTACAGGCCCTACTAATATTTGCATCTCAAATTTAATCTCTTCTTGAGGTTCAAACACTATCTCTTTTCCTTTCCTTCTTCTAATTAACTATGTCTAGTCTAACTCTTCCTCCTCTAAGATTAAATCTACTAAAATGGGCTCTATAGGCCCTCGAGCCATAGGTACTAGCTCTTCTTGTTTAACTTTTTCTATAATTGCTAGTCTCGAAGGACTAGCTTCAACTTCTCTTGTAGCCATTGATCTAGCTGCTTCCTGATGCTGCTCGACTTTAATTTTATACTGGGCCTTCAACTTTTCTACAGCCCTTTATTTGTAGAGTGCATTATATAGCAAATACGATTTTGCCACAACCATATCCTTAGAATTTTCTTAGCTCTTGGCAACTTTGACAAGCTCTATAAATTCTTTCCATTTCTCTAGCATCGATGGCCCCAAAAATGCTGCTCTTTCTATCGGCCTTGGTAGTGGAATGAATGATCCTAGCTGTTGTTCCTCAGTAACTAGTCTTTCAGCAGTTGGCTTTGTTGATGTAGGTTCTTCAACTACCTTCCTCTATTGCTCCTAGATTGCCCACCGGGCATGTCCACCAATACGTCTTACAAACCATAACCAGGACTTGCATCGAATCAATTCTAGGGCAACTTCGTTGTTTGGCCTGATTCTTCCTTCTTTGTTGACTGCAACTTCCGTTGCTACCTTAATCCTTGTCTCCACAATCTTAGGTATAGTAATATGCAAATCTACCAAGACTTTCCTCTAGTAGAAGATGTTAGATTCTACCTTTTGGAGTTCTTTCTCCCTAGTCATGTTCTTGATCTTTTGTCACGTATGCCATTCTTCTAACTCTCTAAGAAATCTAGTGGTGTCTATCTCCTCCCAGAACTCTAGCGTCATCTTGTCTTCGTGGTGTGACGGAATGGAATGGAATCGCTCTGATCTTTATTATGCTAAGTTCTAAATGATTTTGCGAATAATGCCCCCAAATCCTAAGTTTTAGCGGGTAATTGAGTCATTTTCCTGCGTAAACTTTCGCTCTCTCACTTACCTCTCTATGGAGTTACAGTTAACTCCACGGACTAAGTCTGTGGACTTAATTATCGTACTCCATTGGGTTATAGTTAACTCAACAGGGTAAGTTTATCCTAGACTCAAGGGAGTAAGTTTGTTGAGTTAAGTGTAACTCAATGGACTTCACGTAAATTTATAACTAATAAAAATACTTATAATAATAATTTTTACTTCGGTCAAGACCAAAGAATTTTTGGTCTAATCAGCTCTTAACTTTTTAACATTTTAAAATTTTGGTCAAACCGTTATATTCCTCGGTTGAACAAAAATTAAATACTCTCTTTTATTTTTCTTCCAGTTGAACCGATACTATGTTTCGATAAAATCAACATTTTTACTTATTAAATATATAGATTTTTTTATATTTTTTATGTTTTTATATTTCGATCAGACAGATGGATCCTGTCAGTTGAACCACAACAATTTTTTCTTTTAATATATGTTTCGATAAAATTGATAATTTCTTTCAGTTGAATTGTGACTATGTTTAAATAAGGTTTTTTTTTTTTGCTATTTAGATAATTTCTTACTAAGTAAAGCTTGAGTAGTCCTCTACTCTTTCTTCTATAATTGTAAAGGAACTTTTTGGAATCTTTAGAATAGGTCTAAGTCTTTGTCCATTTACTTTAAATATATTTTGATTTTTAGAATTTTCAATTTCAATAGCTCCATAGGAATAAATATTTCGAATTATATAAGGTCTTGCCCATCTAGATCTTAATTTTCCTGGATGGTTATGGAGTCTATTCATATAAAGATATACTTCTTGTCCTATTTCAAAGGTTTTTAGAATAATTTTCTTGTCATGTCAGAACTTTATTTTCTCTTTTTCTCTTACAATTTTCGCATAAGCTTCATTCCTAAATTCTTCTAATTCAATCAATTGTATTTTCTTATTTTTAGCAGCTTGATTTAAATTAGTGTTTAGAGTTTTTAATGCCCAATAAGCTTTATGTTCAATTTCAGCTGGTAAATGATAATTTTTTCCATATACTAGCCTAAAAGGTGACATACCTAAGCTTGCCTTATAAGTAGTTCTATAAGTCCAAAGTGCATCTATTAATCTATTAGCCCAATCTTTTCTAGTAGGATTTACTACTTTTTCTAAGATTAACTTAATTTGTTTGTTTGCACTTTCTACTTGTCTACTTGTTTGCGGATGATATGATATTACAATTTTGTGATTTACTCCATATTTCTTCATTAAGGCTTCAAAACTTCTATTACAGAAATGAGTTCCTATATCATTGATAATAACATTAGGTATTCTAAATCTGATAATTATATTAGTTCTTATAAACCGTATTACCACTTTGTTGTTATTAGTTTTTGTAGGAATAACTTCTATCCATTTAGATACATAATCCACCCCCAACAATATATAATTAAATTGATTAGACATAGGAAATGGACCCATAAAATCTATTCCCCATACATCAAAGATTTCAACCTCAATAATTGGATTGAGAGGCATCATATTCCTCTTTGATATTCGTCCTATTTGTTGACATTTTAAACAACTTAAGCAGTATTTATGAGCATCTTTGAATATTGTTGGCCAATAAAAGCTACATTGTAGAATTTTGGCAGCAGTTTTCTCTGAACCAAAATGCCCTCCACATGCTTGATCATGGCAGAAAGATAATATATTCTAATATTCAATTTCTAGAACACACCTTGTTTAGAATGAAAAAGTGCATAATATTAACAGTTAAATGATGGTTAATTACATAATATTTAGCTTATCATATGAGAATTAAGCTATTATGTTATAATTGCACTGTTATATGTTTTAATGAAAGAATCTACATAATTTCAGGGAATTAATGTTAATTTAGTATATTTCTGAACTATCAGTAAGTTGCTGGTTTTTAATTCTTTAGTATCTGAATTTTCGGTTATTTCGGAGAGTTATATTGCATGTACTAGACAGTTATGTTTTAAATGCTAAAAGAATATTTAAGTAAACAGTATCAACTAGTTGAGTTAGTGTTCTTTTTGTTAAAAGATCACGTGCCAACTCGTTGAGTTACAGGTTTAAAGGTATAAAAAGATCACGTGAGAACTCGTTGAGTTAGTGAGTGAAAATCGTAAGTTATATATTTGAACTCTTTAAGTTAGAATGATGCATGTGTTGAATTTAAAATACTTTATTATGTCACGTGAGATGCACATGTTTAACTCGTTAAGTTAGCATAACTAAACGCGTTGAGTTACATGAATACACACTAAGGTAATGCATTATGTTAGCAGCTTATTTCTTTATTGCACGTGTTTTATAGTTAAATCAAGGAAGTAAGTCCATTGAGTTATCTGTAACTCCACGAACCATTTATTTTCTAATATGCCATTGTAGCGGTTATAGAAATAAGACATTCAAAGGGAAGCCACGATTGCACATATCACGTAAGAATTCACTCGTGGAAGGGAGAAAAAATCACCATTGTTGATCTGAATGAAGGAAATCCAACCGATCATTTAAAGCAGAAGCAGTTACTATTGAAGAAATATAAAAGAAGAGGAGAAAAAACAAAGAAGGTGTGGTTGGCGGTGTGTGGTAGTGTGTGTAAAGGTGGAGGATCGCGCTAACTGCAAGCAGTGTCGGAAGTTCACTGAATCATCCACACCATCACCAACAATTCACCAACATCACCAGCATTACCATAATCACCAACCATCGGAGGTCTGTGAGGATACTTTCCTGATGTCGGGTCGATTCCGAGCCAAACACGGTGCTTGACAATCACTGTGAGGAGTGATCGCATCATGGGAAGGAAAGCCATTTTCACCAAGCACCAACTCATATCTCAAGAGATTGTAAAGCTTCTAGCCTTGGTTTTGGGTTGATACTAGTATACTGAAGAGGAGATCATCTTGCAATTCTAGACTCGCGATTCTATAGGAAGAGGAGGCAAAATTGTAAGTGATTAAGTTTTTAGTAGTGTAATCGCGTAGCATGTAGTGATAGAAGTATATACTATCGATAGAGATTTTTACATGTCACCGTTCGTCCATTTTCATGAACATCTTAAAACAAAAATACCAAAAACAACAACTTATCTAAATTTATATTTAGTATTTAAGTGTTGTATTGTGATGTAAAGTTATTATTATTAGTATTGTGAATGTTTTGTGTTTGTTTGATTCAGAAAATAAAAAATAGCATTACAGTTTACTGAAATCGATTGTTCTAGATACTTAAAGATTTTAATGGTTACTGTTTGAAATATTTGAATGTTAGTGTTGCTTAATGATAAATCTAATATTCACTAGCATTAAAGAGCTCAATTGATGTTATTTACAATCTGTGGAACCGCCCAATGGTTGGCTGAATTCCTTTGTAAATAGCCTTTGTAAATAGCAGTATTAAATTGAAAAGATAGGCTCATGGAGTTAAATTAAGTCCATGAGATTAGTCTGTTGTGTTAATTGTAACTCAACGGAGGGATTACTGAATACATTAAGTATATTATAAAAAATGGAACAGTACACAATTTTTACTCAATTTCTCTATGGGATCGACCTGTACTTGCACACAAATACAATATACACTGTGCACTTATAGTTAAAATACAAATTAGAATTAATATCTAATTTATGTGAAAGCTTGTTTGTTTACTTCTAAAAAGGAATTACTGATAAGCATAAAGACAAATTAACTAAGTTAAAAACAGAAGTTAACAAATACAAGTTATTTAGCGTTGTTACCTGGGAACCAATACAAGTTCTCTAGTGCCACCTAAAGCAACCTGAACAAGTTTTCTAGCGCCGTTGCCAGGGAAATTAAGAAGCTAAGCAACTGTAAGTGCTGTTTTGTTTTAATAGCAAAAGTGTTGTGTGTTTACTTCTATAGAGAATATGGTATATGCTTATGCTCAAAGATTTCTAAAACCTATAGTTAGCATGTGTGAATTCTGCAATTTGGAAGGTCACGACATTTCTAATTGTTTAAAACTGAAACAATTGCAGATGGTTAGATCACATGAACAACAAATGAATTATCTTCACTATAATAGATCTGAGTATGAGAATTCTATGGTTTACCCAACTAATGGTCAGCTTAGAATGTGTAATATGTTGAGAGACAATGAAATTTGGGATAGGTATGATAGACTGGAGCATAGCATAGAGAAAAACATGGACAAACTGAAACAATTTATGTGTCAGCAACAAGAAGTCAACGAATTAAACTATAAGGAAACATATTTAGAACTCAAAATTGATATCATTTACGAAATTGAAAAAACCATAATGAAAATTGATCAAAAATTGAATACAATGGGATTAGATGATCTAGAAAGAAAACTAAAAGCATTGGACAAATATACAATGAAATAACAAGTTATGCAACAAGACAACATAAATGAAAATTCTAATGTTATAGATTTGCATAATTTATAAGACATACAAACAAAAGAAAATATCAATGCAAGAGAATTTAAAGAGTGTAATTTAAGACTAAAAGCAGTTGAAGATCATAATCACGAAAATGATATACAAGATCATCAAGAAAGTAACGAAAATCTGGAAGATGTATGTATAACATTAAGATCTAGAATTGATATACCATAAAGAATTCAAAACGAAAATAATATGAAGGTGGATAAGAACAAAAACCAAAATGATAATGAAAATGTAATATCTGAAAATATAGAAATCAATGGAGAAAAATCCTAATCTACAAATGAGACTAGAAATGATTAAACAAATCAAATGAAAGAAAAAGAATCTTTTAAATCACAATTATTAGCACCCTATCTTGAATGATTACAACAAACATTTCCTGAAAAATAAGAAAAAATTAGAGAAATTTTTGAAAAAGTACAAGTTAACATTCATTTGTTAGATTTATTGCAAAAAATGACACATTGTGCTAAATTTCTTAAGGATTGGTGTACTAAGAAAAGAGAGCGAAAAGTTTTAAGGAAAGTCTTTTTAGCTAAGCAAAGTAGTTCCCTATTTCTACCACAAATTCCTAAAAAGTTATCTGATACTGGAATCCTTGTTATATCATGCACCATAGGAAATATCATTCTAGAAAGAACCTTAATAGACTTAGGTGCATGTATAAATGTTATGCTAAGTGATATATTTGCATCCTTAGGATTAGAAGGCTTAATCCCTACTAGGATTGTTATTCAATTAGCTGATAGAAGTATAAGATACCCTAGAGGAAAAATAGAGGATGTCTTAATTAAAATCAAAAACTTCATATATCCTATTGATATAGTAATTTTGGATTCCCAACAAATTAAGCATAAAAATAGTGATCCATCTTTAATTTTGGGAAGACCATTTTTAGCAACATCAGGAGTTGTTATAAATTGTAAAACTGGAGTAATGAAGTTAACATATGGTAATGAGGATACTCAACTAAATATTTTCAAACTAGAAAAGTTTGAGGAGTTAGAAATGTCCTTACATACTATAGACCTTTTAGAGGATGAAAGAGATATGCTAGATGATGTGATTCAAGAAGAATTAAATAAGCAACTCAATTCTGAAACTTTAGAAGAAAGTGAAAGCATAAATATAGAAGGAGATCAGAAAGAAAATAATTTAGAAAATGATGATGTTCAATTAGGAGCTCTAGCTTCTAATGGGCAGCAATTAGAATTAAAACCTTTACCTCCTAAATTAACCTATATATTTCTGGAAGAAAAACGAACTTGTCCAATCATTATTGCTTCAGATTTAAAACAAGATCAAATTGCTAAATTAAAAGATGTAGTCAAAACTTATAAAGAAGCAATAGGATGGACTATGACTGATATAAAAGGGTTAAGTGCAACTTTATGCTGTCACCACATATATTTAGAAGAGAATGCTAAACCTGTTAGAATTCCTAAGAGAAGATTAAATTCAAACCTTAAAGAAGTAGTTAGGAAGGAAATAGTTAAATGCTTAGATAATGACATAATTTATCTGATTTCTAATAGCTCATGGGTTAGCCCAATCCATGTAATTCCCAAGAAATTAGGATTAATAGTTATTAAGAATGAAAGTCAAGACTTGATACCTACTAGAATTCAATCAGGTTGGAGAGTGTGTATAGATTATAGAAAGATGAATGCAGTGACTAGGAAAGATCATTTTCCCTTACCTTTCATAGATCAAATGCTAGAAAAATTAGTAGGACAAGAATATTTTTGTTTTCTAGACAGGTATTCAGGATATAACCAAGTCCCAATAGCATTAGAGGATCAAGAGAAAACAACTTTCACTTGTCCTAATAGAACTTATGCTTTTAAGAGAATGTCATTCAAACTATGTAATGCATCAGCCACCTTTCAAATGTGTATGCAAGGCATATTCACTGAAATGATTGAAGATTTTTTAGAAATATTTATGGATGATTTTACTATTTATGGAACTTCATATGAAGTGTGTATAAACAATTTTGACCAGGTATTAAAACGTTGTGTGGAAAAAAGTCTGGTTCTAAATTGGGAAAGATGTCACTTCATGGTTAACAAGGAATAGTCTTAGGACATGTTGTTTCAAAGAAAGGGTTAGAAGTAGATAAGGCTAAAATAGAAGTAATTTCTAATCTACCAGAACCTAAATCAGTAAAAGATATTAGATCATTTCTAGGACATGCTGGATTTTATAGAAGATTTATTAAAGATTTTAGCAAAATAGCTAGACCTTTAACCAATCTATTAAAAGATGTCCCACTCAATTTTGATAAAAATTACAAAGAAGCATTTTTCAAGCTTAAAACTAGCTTAATTTCAACTCCTATAATTCAAGCACCTAATTGAAGCCATCCATTTGAATTAATGTATGATGCATCTGATTTTACTATAGGAGTAGTGTTGGGACAGAAGATAGAAAAATCTCCTAGAGTGATTCATTATGCAAGCTAAACCTTAAATGATGCTCAAGTTAATTATACAACTACTGAAAAAGAATTGTTAGCTGTTGTGTTTGCCTTAGAAAAGTTTAGATCATATCTGATTGGAGTTAAAGTGATAGTATACACGGATCATTCAACTTTAAAACACCTAATAGCAAAAAAAGAGACCAAACCGAGATTGATCTGGTGGATATTATTATTACAAGAATTTAATCTAGAAATTAAAGATAAGAAAGGTTGTGAGAATGTAGTAGTAGATCATTTATCAAGATTACAAATAGAAAAATCAAATATTGAAATTAATGATAATTTTCCTGATGAACAATTAATGACCATCAACATAATGCCTTGGTATGCAGACATAGTTAATTACTTAGTTACTGGTTTAACACCTAAAGATTGGAATAGACAAGATAAGAAATTGTTCTTTTCAAGAGTAAAATATTACTATTGGGAAGACTCATACTTATTTAAGAAATGTCCTAATCTGGTTTTAAGGAGGTGTGTTCTAGAAACTGAATATCAGAGCATATTGTCTTTCTACCATGACCAAGCATGTAGAGGGCATTTTGGTTCAGGGAAAATTGTTGCTAAAATTCTGCAATATGGATTTTATTGGCCAACACTATTCAAAGATGCTCATAAATATTGCTTAAGCTGTTTAAAATGTCAACAAATAGGAAGAATATCAAAGAGGAATATGCTACATCTTAATCCTATTGTTGAGGTTGAAATCTTTGATGTGTGGGGAATAGATTTTATGGGTCCATTTCCTACGTCTAATCAATTTAATTATATATTGTTGGAGGTGGATTATGTATCTAAATGGATAGAAGCTATTCCTACAAAAACTAATGACAACAAAGTAGTAATACAATTTATAAGAACCAATATAATTGCCAGATTTGGGATACCTAAAGCTATTATCAATGATAGAGGAACTCATTTCTGTAATAGAAGTTTTAAAGCCTTAATAAAGAAATATAGAGTAAACCACAAAATTGCAACATCATATCATCTGCAAACTAATGGACAAGTAGAAAGTGCAAACAAATAAATTAAGTTAATCTTAGAAAAAGTAGTAAATCCTACTAGAATAGATTGGGCTAATAGATTGATAGATGCACTTTGGGCTTACAAAACTGTTTATAAGACAAGCTTAGGTATGTCGCCCTTTAGGCTAGTATATGGAAAAAATTGTCATTTACCAATAGAAATTGAACATAAAGCTTATTGGGTACTAAAAATTCTCAACACTAATTTAAATCAAGCTACTGAAAATAGGAAAATACAATTGATTGAATTAGAAGAATTTAGGAATGAAGCTTATTCAAAAACTATAAGAGAAAATGAAGTTTTGGCATTATAGGAAAATTATTCCAAAAACCTTTGAAATAAGACAAGAACTATATCTTTACATGACTAGACTCCATAACCATCTAGGAAAATTAAGATCTAGATGGGCAGGACCTTACATAGTTCGCAATATTTATCCCTATGGAGTTATAGAAATTGAAATTCTAAGAATCAGAATATATTTAAAGTAAATGGACAAAGACTTAAGCCTACTTTAAAAATACCAAAAAGTTCCTTTTGAATTATAGAAGAAGTAAAAGTAGAGGATTACTCGAGCTTCACTTAGTAAGAAATTTATCGAAATATATTTTTTTAAAAAAAGAGAAATTTTTTTGTTGCGATTTAACCAACAAGATCCATCAGTCTGACCGAAACACAAAAATATAAAAAAAAGGATATTTATATTATATTTAGTTTAATGTCGGTGTTACCGGAGTACAGTATCGGTTCAACCGATAGAAAAGAAAATATATATATATATATTTGTAATTTAGGTTCAATCGAGGAATATAACGGTTTGACTGGAAAATTTTAAAATGTAGAAAAAGTAAGATCGGCTAAACCGAAAATTCTTTGATATTGATCGAAGTAAAAAATTATTATTATATGCATTTTTATTAGATATTACTTTACGAAAAGTTTGTTGAGTTACCCATAACTCAACGAACTTACTCCGTTGAGTCTAGGATAAGTTAACAAATTTACCCTGTTGAGTTAACTCTAACTCAACGGAGTACTATAGTTAAGTCCACGGACTAAGTCCGTGGAGTTAATCGTAATTCCACGGATGGGAGAGCGAGAGTTTTGCATGGGAAGTGACCCGATTACTTGCCTAAATTTAGGGGTTATTTATACTAAACTTAGGGTTTGGAGGCATTATCCACAGAATTATTTAGAACTTAGAATAGTAAAGATCAGAGTGATTCCGTTCCATTGTGTAACTCCACGATGAGGAAGATGACACTTGAGTTATGGGAAAATGAAGTTGATATGTCAGAATTTCTCAAAGATATAAAGGAATGGCACACGAGGTAGAAAATCAGGAATACGATGAAGGAAAAAGAGCTACTAAAGGTAGAATTTGACCTTTTCTATTGGAGGAAAATGTTAGTAGATTTGGTTATACAAATTCCTCAGATAATGGAAACTAGAATCAAAGTTGCTTCGAAAATTGCTGTAAGTAAAGAAAGAAAATCAGGTCAAATAATGAAGTTGCCCTAGAACTAATCCAACGTAAGTCCTGGCTCTACTTCAAAAGACGCATAGGTAGACAAGCTTAATGGGCGATCTGGGAGCAACAAAGGAAGGCAACTGAAGAACAAGAGGAACCGACTGCTGAAAGACCTGTTCCTAAGGAACAGCAGCCAAGACCTTCAGTTCCACCACCAAGGCTGTTGGAACGAGCAGCAATTTTGGGGCCTTCTACTGAAGAAGAAAGAAGAGAATTTCAAGAACTGATACAAATAGGAAAAGACCAAGGAGAATCGAAGAATTGGCAGTAGCTATAGCACATCTAGTGTTTGATGCATAGTGCAAAAAGAGGGCTAAAGAAAAGTTAAAAGCCCAATATAAAATCAAAGGGGAACAACATCGTGAAGTTTTTGTGTTTATGCCTATTCTCTCTTTTAGAAGTAAACAAACAACCTTTAATACAATTTAGATATTAATTCCAATTTGTACTTTAACTACAAGTGCATAGTGTCTATTATATCAGTGTGCAAGTAATGGTCGATCCCACAGGGAATTGCTGAAGAACTTGAGAACTGTTCGTTTGTTAACAATCAAATTTATATATTCAATAAGCTCTCCGTTGAATTACAGTTAACTGAACGGACAAAGTTCGTTGAGTTATGGCTAACTCAACGGACTAACCTCGTGGACTTAAGTTAACTCCACGAACCTGTCTTTTTCTTTTTAATATTGCTATTTACAGAGGAATTCGGCCAACCATTTGGTGATTCCACAGATTGTAAATAACATCAATTAAGCTCTTTAATGTTAGTTAACATTAGATTTATCATTAAACAATACTAACATTCAGATAATTCAAGCAGTAACCATTAAAATCTTTAAGTCTTTTGAACGAACCAATTTCAGTAAACTGTAAAACTAAAACAATATAAAACAATCACAACACTGACAAAGATAACATTAATCACGACACAACACAAACAATACACTCAAATACAATATACAAATATAGATAAATTGTTTTTAGTATTTTTGTTTTAATATGAACATGGAAATGGGCGAAAGGTGAAATGTAAAGTAATCTCACTCGACAGTAAATACTTCCAACACTACTTGCAACGCGATTACACCACTGAAAATTAAACCACTTACAATTCTGTCTCCTCTCCCTATAGAATCGCGAGTCCAGAATTGCAAGATAATCTCCTCTTCAGCATACAGGCATCAACCTGAAGCCAAGGCTAAAAGCTTTACGATCTCTTGAAATATGAGTTAGTGCTTGGTGAAAATGGTTTCCCTTCCCACGACGTGATCACTCCTCACAGTGGTTGTCAAGCACTGTGTTTGGCTTGGAATCGACCCGACATCAAGAAAGTATTCTCACAGACCTTCGATGGTTGGTGATTGTGGTGGTGGTAACGATGGTTGGTGTGATACTTCGGAGAATCACCGATACTACCTACAGAAAGCTCGGTGCTCCTCCTCTGTATACACTGGCCGTCCATCGATCAGACACATTTCTTCTTTTTCTTCTTTTCTTTTATATTTCTTCAGTAGTAACTACTTCTGCTTGAATGGTCGGTTGGATTTCCTTCATTCATATCAACGGCGATGCTTTCTTCTCCCTACGCGATACGTGCAGTCGTGGTTTTTCTTCCAACTGTCTTGTTTCTACAACCGCTATGTGGTATATTAGAAAATAAATAGTCCGTGGAGTTACAGATAACTCAACAGACTTTCTTCATTGATTTAACTATAAAACACGTGCATAAATTTAACTATCCGATGCTCAAGTACATTTCAGATACTTATAAACTTAACTATCCGATGCTTAGATGCATTTTGGATAGTTACAAATAACTCACCGATATATAACTTAAGTAAAGCTACCAGATCTCGACATGCGTCAGCAGCATTTTAATCATAAAATAACATTTCAGAGAGTTACAGAGCTAACTATCCGATGCTCAGATGCATTTCTGATAGTTAGAGATAACTCACCGAAAATCCACTTAAGTCACTTTCCCAGAACATGACACATGTCCACAGCTATTTTATAAATAAAAAGAGATTTCGGAGAGTTACACAGATAACTGTCCGATGCCTAGTTGCAATTTCGGATAGTTATAGATAACTCATCGAAAGTTCACTTAAGTCATGCATTATGGCTTCAATACGTGTACTTCAGGAAATAATAAAATATTCTGTCTAAACATAACTGTTCGGCAATTTAAATATAACTATCTGATACATGTTCGATCTATTAAACATAACTGTCCGAATTATCAGAAAATTCGAATACTTAAGAATTTCATAGCCTGCAACTTATCGATAGTTCAGAAATATACTAAATTGACATTAATTCCCCAAAATTAAGCAGATTCTTCAATTAAAGCATATAACAGTGCAATTATAACATAATGGCTTAATTCTTATATGATAAGCTAAATATTATGCAATTAACCATCATTTAACCGTTAATAATATACACTTTTTCATTCTAAACATGAAGCTATTGCCAAACTTGCTACAAAAGGAGATGAAGTTGGTCCTTCGAGACTAGTAATTATGGGAAGAGTTAAATAAGAAGAGCTAGTACTTATGGCTCAAGGGCGCAGAGCCCATTTTTGTAGATTTAATCTCAGATGAAGAAGAGGAAGACTAGACACAATTAATTAAAAGAATGAAAGGAAAAGATATAGTGCTTGAACATCAAGAGGAGATTAAATTTGAAATACCAAGATCAATAGGGTTTGTAGAGCCGATTTTTGTAAACCTGCTATCAGATTCTGAAGAGGAGGAGGAGGAGCAGCAGCAGCAAGAGCAAAGAGAAGAGGAAAATCAAGTTGAAACTAGTCTACAGCTTGTACAAGAAGAAGAAATAGAAATTAGGGCAGAAGCTGATTTGCCTGTAACTCCATCCCAATCTACCACAGAATCAGAAAGAACAATGACATTGCAGATTGGTAGTCAGGAGGAAGAAGAAAAAGAAGAAAATGAATAAGAAGCTGAATAATTACAAATGGAAAGAGATGACTCGACAGATTCCACTGAAGAGCAAAGAACTCTTCAGCAAATTTTGGACAATATTCAAGATAGAGTGGAGAGTTCTACCGACTCACTACCATAGACAAAAGTAGAACAAAAATGCCGAAATCTGTGGAGCATTTTCAGCAAGTTCAAGTTCAGCTTATGGAAGCGGAAGTTCAAGAACAAACCCCTCTAGAGCAACAAATTCACATTCCTGACCTAACTGAGACAACAGTTTTAAATGAAGTACACTTTTGGAGTTAGGAAGCTTATAATAAATACCAAAAGATAAGGGATTTTGATATCATTTACAGTAGACTAGTAAATTGAGATGGAATGCAAGAAGTCAAAGATTTATTTGAGTTCCAAGGTCTACTGCAGTTTATTTCTCAAGGAAGAGGGCATGTAGTATATGAAAATCTAGTGCCCTGCTTTTATGCAAACTTAAGAGAAGGAGAAAGAGGATTAATTTCCAACGTGGAGCAAGCTTATGTACAAATAGCACCAGAGCTTCTCCACAACATTTTAGGATTGAAGAATGAAGGACTAGCAATTATGGAAAGCACACTACAGTCGAGTCGATAGAACAGACCATAAAGGATTGTTTAGCCTCAATCCTGGTGTGCCATTATTAAATAGATTGAAGCACCTAAATGGTAAAGCACACATGATAGCTAATATTTTGATTAAGAATGTCTACCAACGACAAGGCCATGACATAGAACTGAGTCAATTTGTCAAATGGGCCACATATGCAGTTGTAAATAGAATTCAGATAAATTGGTTTGCAATTTTTATCTCCAAGTTGAGAATAGTGAAGAAGAAATTATTTTATGGAGATCTGATTCCACTGTTGATGGTGGACTGTATCGATTACACTAAATGGACATCCAAAAGGATAAGATCTGGAACCATTTCAGTGAAAGAGTACAGAAATTATGTGGTTGTAGAGATAGTTGAATCTTCTAGAGGAGTTATAGTAGCTGTAGAAAGGATTAATCAATTAAAGCAACAAGTAGAAAAACTACAAAAGGAAGTAGATGAACTTAGGAGGAAGGATTAAATTGTATTGTTCGTCTACGTGTACGTGCATATAATTGTATGAAAAATATCTAACTAATTGTAATGAAAATTATTCATATAAATGAATGTTTGTTTTTTAGATGTTTTTGTATTAATATTGGAGAATGATGTAATAGATGAATTATCTTGAATATTATATAATTGTTGAACATTGTGCAAAACTATTTAAAAGATTTATAAATTTTATAAATAACAAGATTAAATGCACGATAACTAGTTAATGCTGAAAATATCTGTATGCTGTGGAGTAAAATATAAATTCTAC
This sequence comes from Cymodocea nodosa, assembly GCA_036874045.1. Lineage (NCBI taxonomy): Eukaryota > Viridiplantae > Streptophyta > Magnoliopsida > Alismatales > Cymodoceaceae > Cymodocea > Cymodocea nodosa. The sequence continues at coordinate 16,282,212 of CM072339.1, read as the reverse complement.
ATAATATGAAATGAATTGTAAGTTAAATATTTATATAATGATCAGATTCAAATGAGTTTAATGACATGTATTTAACTTGATTTAAGTTAACAGAATGCAAGAGAGAAGAAAAATATAGAAGTTAATATGAGGAGTAAACTTAAAGGTTGCTAAGTGTTAACTCAACAAAGTAAGTTTGTTGAGTTAACCTTAACTCCACAAGGTCAATAATATAATATAGGTAACTCCGTTAAGTTATCTATAACTCAACGAAGTTAGTCCGTGGAGTTAGCAACAGTAACTGAAGCTTGTCCGTTGAGTTAACTATAACTCAACGAAGTTAGTTTGTGGATTTAGCTAAACGATTATTCTTTTAGCCACGAACAAAACTTTGTAGATCTAGCGGTTATTAAAACTTGAAATAAGAAGTAACACACGTACCCATAAAAATAGGAACCGCATTGCACGTTACAAGACACATTCTTGTATTGAGATTCATTTGCTTTATGGACGTGCATTATAAATATAGAACAGAATGTTATTCATGAGTTACCAGCACTTTTGAAAGAAAAGGAACTTCGTTGAGGAACTAGAAGGAGAAGCAGTTGATTCAACTTCGTTCGTCAACAATTATTTATTGAGTATAAAGTTTTAGATTGGTATGCAATTAATCTTCTGTTATTTTACTTCATGTTAAGAGTTTATGAGCACATGGATTCGTTCTCCTAGCACTAAAAGATTAGTAAGAACACCTATACAAGATTCTTCAACACAGAGACGAACTAAAATATTTTCTAAATTAGACTTTAATAAAATCCTAAGGGGTGTAGCTAACCTTTCTTTAAAAGAGAACAAAGATATGACTTCTCCAGTAGAGAAACCATTAGGGGAAATTCTATATCCTGAATTAGTTGATGAACCTTTATGTATTCGATTACCAAACTTTAAGGGAGATAGGTTTGAACTGAAACCTAATTATATTAGTCAATTGCCACATTTTCATAGATTAGAAAGAGAGGATGCCTATTATTTCCTTAGAGAATTTAACGAAGTTTGTCAAATGATGAAAATGCCGAACATGAGTATAGATACTATTAAACTTAGATATATCCTTTTTTCTTTAAAAGACACAGCTAAGAGATGGTTATATACTCTATCGCCTGATTCAATTTCTACATAGACTGAATTTTTCTCTGTTTTTCTAGAAAAATATTATCCAACACATCAAACGATTAAAAAGAAGAAAGAAATCTTAATGTGTAGCCAAAAATAGGGAGAATCATTCTAGAAATATTTTGAAAGATTTAAAGATTTACTAACTCAATGTCCACATCATGCAATGAGTAAAACACAATTAATAGGTATAATTTATGAAGGCATAGATGTTTCAACGAAATCTTTATTAGAATCTACTTGTTAGAATGGATTTTTAAAATTGTGTCGTGAAGAAGCATGGGCATATTTAGAAAACTTTGCAAAAGAACTGCATAGTGGGAAAATTCAACTAAAGCTATTGTAAATAAAAGAATATTGCTAAGGGGAATTGTTTAGAATGAAAAAGTGCATATTATTAACAGTTAAATGATGGTTAATTGCATAATATTTAGCTTATCATATGAGAATTAAGCCATTATGTTATAATTGCACTATTATATACTTTAATTGAAGAATCTGCTTAATTTTGGGGAATTAATGTTAATTTAGTACATTTATGAACTGTCGGTAAGTTGTAGGTTGTGAAATTCTTAAGTATCTGAAAATGCATCTGAGCATTGGATAGTTAGACTTGTAACTCTCTGAAATCTCTTTTTATGTTTAAACTATTACTGACACGTGTCGAGATCTGGTAGATTTACTTAAGTTATAACTTGTTAAGTTAGCAAAACTGTACGCGTTGAGTTACATGAATATACACTAAGGTAACGCGTTAGGTTAGCAGCTTATTTCTTTATTGCATGTATTTTATAGTTATTTTCCAAAATGCCACTGTAGCGGTTGTAGGAAAAGATAGTTGGAAGGAAAAACCACGTTTACACGTATCACGCAGGAATTCAATCGCGTAGGGAGAAAGAAATCATCCCCGTTGATCTGAAGGAAGGAAATCCAACCGACCATTCAAGCAGAAACAGTTACTACTGAAGAAATATAAAAGAAAAGAAGAAAAAAAGAAGAAGTGTGTGTGATCGATGGATGGCCAGTGTATATAGAGGAGGAGCACCGAACTTTCTGCAGATAGTATCGGTGATTCTCCGAAGTATCACACCAACCATTGTATCACCACCATAATCACCAATCATCGGAGGTCTGTGAGGATACTTGCCTGATGTTGGGTCGATTCCGAGCCAAACACAGTGCCTAACAACCACTATAAGGAGTGATCGTGTCGCGGGAAGGGAAGCCATTTTCACCAAGCGCCGACTCATATTTCAGGAGATCGTAAAGCTTTTAGCCTTGGCTTCAGGTTGATGCCTATATGCTGAAGAGGAGATCATCTTGCAATTCTAGACTCGCGATTCTATTGGGAGAGGAGACATAATTGTAAGTGGTTTAATTTTCAGTGGTGTAATCGAGTTGCAAGTAGTGTCGGAAGTATTTACTGTCAAGTGAGATTACTTTACATTTCACCTTTCGCCCATCACATCAAAAAACAAAAATACCAAAAACAATTTATCTTTGTTTGTATGTTGTATTTGAGTGTTGTATCGTGATTAATGTTATCTGTATTAGTTTTATGATTGTTTTATGTTAGTTTTAATTTTACAGTTTACTGCAATTGGTTCGTACAAAAAACTTAAAGATTTTAATGGTGACTGTTTGAATCATCTGAATGTTAGTATTGCTTAATGATAAATCCAATGTTAACTAGCATTAAAAAGCTTAATTGATGTTATTTACAATCTGTGGAATCGCCAAATGGTTGGCCGAATTCCTCTGTAATTAGCAGTATTATAAAGAAGAGACAGGCTCGTTGAGTTAACTTAAGTCCACGAGGATAGTCCGTTGAGTTAGCCATAATTAAACGAACATAGTCCGTTGAGTTAATTGTAACTCAACGGAGTGCTTATTGAATATAAATTTAAATTGTTCACAATCAAACATTTCTTAAATTCGTCATCAATTCCCTGAGGGATCGACTTGTACTTGCACATTTATATAATAGACACTGTACACTTGCAGTTAAAGTACAAATTGGAATTAATATCTAAATTGTATTAAATGTTGTTTGTTTACTTCTAAAAGAAAGAATAGGCATAAAGATAAATTAACTAAGTAAAAATAGAAGTAACAAATCCAAGTTTTTCTAGTGTAGTGCTAGTAAAACCCAAACAAGTTTTATGGCGCCGTTGCCGGGGAATTGAATTGAATTGAGTCAAAGTGAATTGAATTGGATTGAATTGAGTAAAACATTAAAAATATATATATAATATAAAAATAGTTGCGATTCAACCGACTAGAACTGTCGGCAATACTGGAACATTAAAAAAAAAAAATTGTATATTAATTTTCAAAAAAAATATTAGTTTTACCGAAACATAGTATCGGTCTAATTGAAAGAAAAAATAATAATAATAAATAAAAAATATTTAGTTCTGACCGAAGCATAGTATCAGTTAAACTGGAAAAAAAGTTGTATATTAATTTTCAGAAAAAAATATTGGTTTTATCGAAACATAGTATTGGTTCAACCGAAAGAAAAATAAAAAAATAAAAAATATTTAGGTCTGACCGAAGCATAGTATCAGTTAAACCTGTAAAAAATAGAAAAACTATTCTCTGTAATATTTTTATTATTATAATTGCTTGTATGGGGAGTCCGTTGAGTTACGCTTAACTCAACGAGCTGACTCCGTTGAGTCTTGAGTTAGTCAACGAGCTTATTCAATTGAGTTAACTGTAACTCAACGGAGTACTGTAGCTAAGATCTAAAATTAGAAAAACTCCAGAAGGAAGTAGATGAATTTTGGCATAGAGATTAAATTGTATTGTTCGTCTACTTGTGTAAAATTGTATGAAATTGTATTGTGTACTTGTAATGTAATTGATTCATATTAATGAATATAATTTTTCAGATGCAATTTTCATACGTATTTGGATGTGAAATGAATGGAATTTATTGAATATTATGTAATTTATGGAACTTTATGAATATGTAATAGATTTACAATTTGCTGAATGACAGGATAATTGCTTAAAAATTTCTACATGTTATAAGGTAAAATGTAAATTCTGCATGACATAAAATGACCTGCAAGTTAAATCTTTATATAATGTTCAGATTTAAATATATTTTAATCAAAATGAAGCATTAATGACATAGATTTAACTTTATTACAGTTAGCAGAATGACAAAGAAAAAAAAACAGAATAGAAAACTTACGAGAGTGAAACTTAGAAGTTGCCAGTGTTAACTCAACGAAGTATGTCCGTTGAGTTAACCGTAACTCTACGAGGTCAGTAATATAATATAAGGTCACTCCGTTGAGCTATCTATAACTCAACGAAGTTAGTCCGTGGAGTTAGCAACAGTAACCGACTGTGTTCTCTTGAGTAATCTGTAACTCAACGATGTTAGTTCATGGATTAAGCAGAACAATTATTCTTTTAACCACAAACAAAACTTCGTCGATTTAACGGTTACCAAAATTTGAAATTAGTAGTGGTACACGTACCCATAAAAATAGGAACCACGATGCACATTGCAAGCCACGTTCTTGCAACGAGATTTATTCACTTTATGGATGCGTAGTATATATATGAAACAAAATGTTGTTTACGAGTACCAGCACTTTTAAGAGAAAGGAGAAAGCGTTGGAGGAACTGGAAGGAAAAGCAGCTGATTCAACCTTTATCCGACAACAAATATTTATAGAATGGAAAGCTTCAGACTGGTATGTAATTAATCTTCTGCTATTTATTTATAAGCACATGGACTCGTTCTCTAAGCACTAAACGATTAGTAAGAACACCTACCTAGGAATTTTCATTGCAGAGGAGTACTGAAAAATTTTCTAAACTGAACTTTAACGAAATTCTTTGGGGTGTAGCTAACCTTTCTTTAAAAGAGAACGTAGAGATGGCTGCTCCAGTAGAAAAATCATTAGGAGAGATTTTGTATCTTGAATTAATTGATGAACCTTCATGTATTCGATTGCCAAACTTTAAGGGAGATAGGTTTGAACTGAAATCTAATTATATTAGTCAATTGCTACATTTTCATGGATTAGAAAGAGAGGATGCCTATTATTTCCTTAGAGAATTTAACGAAGTTTGTCAAATGATGAGAATGCCGAACATGAGTATAGATGCTATTAAACATAGATATATACCTTTTGCTTTAAAAGATACAGCTAAGAGATGGTTATATACTTTGTCGCTTGATTCAATTTCTACATGGACTGAATTTTGCTCTGTTTTTATGGAAAAATACTATCCAACACATCAAACGATTAAAAAGAAGGAAGAAATATTAATGTGTAGCCAGAAACAGGGTGAATCATTTTGGAAATATTTTGAAAGATTTAAAGATTTACTAACTCAATGTCCACATCATGCAATGAGTAAAGCACAATTAATAGGTATAATTTATGAAGGCATAGATGTTTCAACGAAATCTTTATTAGAATCTACTTGTCAAAATGGATTTTTAAAATTATGAAGTGAAGAAGGATGGGCATATTTAGAAAATTTTGTAAAAAGAACTACACAATGGGAAAATTCGGTTGAAGCTATTGCAGATAAAAAATTATTGCCAAGAGGAATGCATGAAATAGATTCCAATACTATGCTTGAGGTGAAATTAAATGAATTAACAAAGAAAATAGAAGAGTTACCATTAAATCAAAAGCTAGCAGAAAAGAATACAAACATAAATGACTTAGATATTATTTATGCTAGAAACCAGAGAGATGACTTGGGAAATTCTTATAATCCTAATTGGAGAAATCACTCGAATTTATCTTGGAGAAACAACAATTTCCAGGGAGGAGAAAATATAAATGAGAAAAAATAAGTTATGAAGTATTAATTGAACAAGGAGCTAGAATAGAGAAATTAGAAAAGATAATCCAACAAGTAAACAATCATCTAGAATTTATATTTGGAAATGTTGCAAATCAAAATCAGAATAGAAATATATCACTTAGACAGAAGGAACCAATGGAAGTTAAACCTACTAGAGGATTGCTAATACAAGCTATACCTAATCCTGTCAATAGAACGGTTAATGAAATTGATACCTCTTCTAGGAGGGCAGTTGAATGAAGCAACATATCTGAAGCAACTATCTGTATGTATATATGTTTTATTTTTAGTTAATAGTATCGTAGAGTTAATTTTTAACTCAATGAACTTAGTCTGTTGAGTTATGCCTTAACTCCACGAGGGTGTGTAGTAGTTATGTTAATTTTTGTCTCTACTAAATTTTTGTTTTTTATTTTACAGAATCGACAAATGGAATTAATGCAATTACCGTTGGATGCACTAAGGGAAGTATTAAGTAACTTGTCAGCTAAAGATCTATGCAGGTTGTGTTGTGTATCAAAGGAAATTAAAGACTGTATTGAAGAAAAAAATTTTCAAGGACTACAAGCTGCAAAAATGACTAAGATTAGAGATGGATTCATATGGAGGTCATTTAATCATAGTTCAAATACCCATGAATATCTAGCTATAGAAGAAACTACTAGAATTCCACCCAATGCATTAGAAGGAATGAGTCATATTATGGGGATAGATGAAGGATTAATCATATACAAGACAAGACCAAGGTATGCAAGTTTATCATTACCTGATATTTTGATAAGAAATCCTATAACAGGAGAAGAATGGAATATAAGAAGACCTAATAGATTTGAAGCACCAACTGTAAATTGTGGGTCAGCTTTAATATTTTCTGATAAAAATTCTGCAATTCCTGAAAAATTATATTATTGGAGACTTACAGGAAATTGGGGTGAAGATTTACGCTTAAGTGTGTATAATTTTCTAAATAGATCTTGGAATGAAAACATTATGATATATCTAGGACAGAAATCAGTAATTAACCAAACAAATGTCATACTTGATGGATATATCTATTCAGTCACGAAGATATCATTAGCATATGGATCTGATTTATACATAGTGAGCGTAGACAGTTATGATGATTATATAGAAATTTTACCTGTACTGAGTGAAATAGCTAAACCACCATATGCAGAATTTAATAAAATTCAAATAGGAATGTGGTATAATGAAGAAGATGATCCTACTTTATGTCTGATAAGATGGTGGGATGAACTAATGAAATTTCAAATATGGATTATGGAAGACATGAATGAATGGAAGTGGGAAGAGGAGTATATTGAAATAGATGTAGAAATAGAAACTACTACATTACCCTGGAACCAAAAAGGATCTCTTTCTGCATTACATATCATTAATGGTAATACACTCGTATTTGGAATTTATAATATATTGCATGTTTACAAATTAAAAAGGAACAAGAACTACATTAAAACAGAATTAATAGCAAGAAGAACTATGCCTAAAAAGTTTGCTTGGACTGATACATTTATTCCATTTATTTCTACTTTTCAATCATGTTCTTAAGCTGTGATTTTGTGTGTTTAATGTTGTGTATTCTACATTTATTTTTAGAAAAAAAAAAAGTATTTTGAAGTTTTTCATGTTCATTTTATAAAAAAAAAAAAAAACAAAATATCAATCCAGTTTGTTGGTATCTGTTCTGGGAAACCAACTGGCTTGCTTGTGAGCCACCAAAGGCATAGGAGCCTGGGTTTCACACAATACACTAATTTATTAATATCTGTTAAATGTTATTTTGTTTTATATTCTGTGTTTATCTGGGAATGAAAAGTTTTTCAGAATCAAAAATCGGAATATGCGAAAAGAGATACAAATGGAACAAGGTATGTAACCAATTACTTATCCTAAATTTTAAATCAAACAAAACTTTATTCATGTCTGCTACAATTACTGTACTTATTGTCAAATCTTTTACATTGAGGACAATGCAAAATGTAGGTATGGGGGGGAGGTAATTAAAGTAATAGCCATGTAAGTTTGTTAATTAAAGGAATTAAAATGGTACTGCAATGTTTTGAGAAAATTGAAAATTTTTATGAACTTGCTGTAACTATCCGATAATTGAGATTGTAAAATTTTTATAAACTACTTGAATGTTATATTTAGAAGGTTATAGAAGATGCTATAGAATTTATTATTTATGTAAATCTAGATATAGTATCTTATGATTTTTCTAAATTTCATGAGTTTAACAGTTTCACGATTTTAAAATGAAATCAAAATATTTAATGCTTAATCACATATGAGTCTTGAAGGAGATGAGATGTGAATTCTAGATTAAATGAAACACATATGATGAAAGATACATTTACTTTGATTGATTGAACTTGTAGAATGATTTATGTGTAGATCTTATTAAACTACAGATAAAGTATGAGCTTATTGTTATGGATTCATATTTTTAGTAAATGATAGAAGCAGAATTATATGAGATTGGTGTTTTACTACATCTGTATTAATGAAATACGTGCATATACAGTATGTGATTAATGCTTTGTTTTGTGTGTGCATTTATTATGAAAAAAAGAAAAAAAAGAGAAAAAAAAACTTTGAGAGTTTATTGACTTGTTTGATCATGAGCCTCTTGTACTTGAGCAGATAGGTATGTAAGGATTGTTGACCTGAAAAAGGACTTTGAAAATCTGGCAACGTAAGATCCTGATCAGATCTGGGATTGTTGACTGAAAGCTCGTTACATGAGTACATTAGAAAGCTCTTGTATGATTCAAGCTTATCAAATTAACTTTTAAAGTACAAAAAAAAAAAAAAACATATACTATTTTGAAAAGATACAAGTGTTTTCTGAAATACAGATATCTTATGAATTGAGTATATTTTCTGTTATTTAGAATTGCTGAAATATGAATCTGGAATTGACTTTTGAAGTTGTTTAATGGAAATACAATTCTTTATTCTACTTGTCTTAATCAGATTGAATTGGATTGTACTTTGATTCGTATGTTGTTGAAATTTCTTCTAGAAAACTTATTGGAAAATTCAAGATTACAGATGATGAAAAGAAGAACAAACGATAATATAATTAACACCTATATGAAGATGATATACTTTGTATGTAATTTACATATATTCTAAATATCTTTGCAGGTTGATTACTAAAACATATAGAATATATGTTTATGCTAAACAGAAGAAAAAAACAAAACGGGACGAATTAATTCTAGCACTTTTTGAAAGACCAATTAATTAGATCTTAGTTTGCTAAGGGACCATTCAAGCAGAAACAATTACTACTGAAGAAATATAAAAGAAAAGAAGAAAAAAAGAAGTGTGTGTGATCGATGGACGGCCAGTGTATATAGAGGAGGAGCACCGAGCTTTCTGCAGACAGTATCGGCGATTCTCTGAAGTATCACACCAACCATCGTATCACCACCATAATCACCAATCATCAGAGGTCTGTGAGGATACTTGCCTGATGTCGGGTCAATTTCGAGCCAAACACAGTACCTAACAACCACTGTGAGGAGTGATCGCGTCGCGGGAAGGGAAACCATTTTCACCAAGCGCCGACTCATATTTCAAGAGACCATAAAGCTTTTAGCTTTGGCTTCGAGTTGATGCTTGTATACTGAAGAGGAGATCATCTTGCAATTCTGGACTTGCGATTCTATAGGGAGAGGAGATAGAATTGTAAGTGGTTTAATTTTCAGTGGTGTAATCGCGTTGCAAGTAGTGTCGGAAGTATTTACTGTCAAGTGAGATTACTTTACATTTCACCTTTCGCCCATCACATCAAAAAACAAAAATACCGAAAACAATTTATCTTTGTTTGTATGTTGTATTTGAGTGTTGTATTGTTTGTGTTGTATCGTGATTAATGTTATCTGTATCAATTTTACGATTGTTTTATGTTAGTTTTAATTTTACAGTTTACTACAATTGGTTCGTACAAAAAACTTAAAGATTTTAATGGTGACTGTTTGAATCATCTGAATGTTAGTATTGCTTAATGATAAATCCAATGTTAACTAGCATTAAAAAGCTTAATTGATGTTATTTACAATCTGTGGAATCGCCTAATGGTTGGCCGAATTCCTTTGTAAATAGCAGTATTATAAAGAAGAGACAGGTTCGTGGAGTTAACTTAAGTCCACGAGGATAGTCCGTTGAGTTAACTGTAACTCAACAGAGTGCTTATTGAATATAAATTTGAATTGTTCACAATCAAACATTTCTTAAATTCGTCAGCAATTCCCTAAGGGATCGACCTGTACTTGCACACTGATATAATAGACATTGTGCACTTGCAGTTAAAGTACAAATTGGAATTAATATCTAAATTGTATTAAAGGTTGTTTGTTTACTTCTAAAAGAAAGAATAGACATAAAGATAAATTAACTAAGTAAAAATAGAAGTAACAAATCCAAGTTTTTCTAGTGTAGTGTTGGGAAAACCTAAACAGGAATGCATGAAATAGATTCAAGTACTATGCTTGAAGTTAAATTAACTGAATTAACAAAGAAAATAGAAGAGTTATTATTAAATCAAAAGCTAGTAGAAAAGAATGCAAACGTTAATGTTTTAGATATTATTTATGCTAGAAACCAGAAAGATAACTTTGGAAATTCTTATAACCCTAATTAGAGAAATCACCCGAATTTATCTTGGAGAAACAACAATTTTCAGGGAGGAGAAAATATAAATGACAAAAATATAAGTTATGAAGCTTTAATTGAACAAGGATCTAGAATAGAGAAATTCGAAAAGATAATCCAACAATTAAACAATCGTTTGGATCTTGTATTTAGAAATGTTGCAATTCAAAATCAAAATATAAGTAGAAATATACCCCCTAGACAGAAAGAATTAATGGAAGTTAGATCTACTAGAGGATTGCCAATGCAAGCAATACCTAATCCTATCAACAAAACTGTTAATGAAATTGATACCTCCTTTGGGAGGGTAGCTGAATGAAACAGTATAACTGAAGTAATTATGTATAATATAGTGAGTAGAAAAACATAAGAATATAAAAAGAAAAAAAATGTAAGTTTAATTATAGTTAGTAGTATCGTAGAGTTATTACTTAACTCAATGAACTTAGTCCATTGAGTTATGACCTAACTCCACAAGGGTGTGAAATAGCTATGTTAATTTTGTCTCTGTTAATTTTTGTTTATGTTATACAGAATCACAACAGATGGAATTGATGAAATTATCACTAGATGCACTAAAGGAAGTACTAAGTAACTTGTCAGCTAAAGATCTATGCAGATTGTGTTGTGTATCAAAGGAAATCAAAGACTATGTCATAGAAAAATATTTTCATGGACTACAAGCTGCAAAAATGACTAAGATTAGAGATGGATTTTTATGGAAGTCATTTAATCGTAGTTCAATCTGCTATGAATATCTGAATATAGAAGAAACTGCTGGAATTCCACCTAATGCATTAAAAGGAATAGATCATATTATGGGGATGGATGAATGATTAATTATATATAGAACCAAACCAAGGTATGCAATTCTGTTACCTGACATTTTGATTAGAAATCCTATAACAAGAGAAGAATGGAGTATAGGAAGACTTAATAAACATGAAGTACCAACTGAAAATTGTGGGTCAGCTTTAACATTTTCTGATAAAAATTCGACCATTCCTGAAAAATTATATTATTGGAGACCAACTGGAAATTGAGATGAAGATTTATGCTTAAGTTGTATAATTTTCTGAATAGATCTTAGACTGAAAATACTATGAGATATCTAGGATATAAATCATTAATTAACAGCATGCATGTCATACTTGATGGATATATATATATCTAGTCACAAATATATTAGTTGCATTTAGATCTGATTTATACATAGTAAGCATAGACAGTTATGATGGTTTTATAGAAATATTACCTATATCGAGTGATATAGCTAAACCACTAACTTTAGTATACAATCAAATTCAATTGGGAATGTGGTATAATGAATATGATGATGCTACTTTATGTCTGATAAGATGGTGGGATGAATTGAAGAAATTTCAAATATGGATTATGAAAGACTTAAATGAATGGAAGTGGGAAGAAGAATATATTGAAATAGACATAGAAATAGAAATAGCTACATTATCTTGGAACATAAGGGGATCCCTTTGTGTATTTCATTTCATTAATGGTAATACACTTATATTTAATATTGATAACATATTGTAAGTTTACAAGCTAAAAAGGAAAGCAAATTGCATTAACATAGAATTAATAGCAAGAAGAAGTATACCTAAAAAGTTTGCATGGACTGACACATTTATTCCATTTGTTACTACTTTTCAATCATGTTTTTAAACTATGATTCTATGCTTTTAATTTTGTGTGTATTCTGTATTTTTCTTAAATTTAGTTTTATTCTAAAAGAAAAAAAGAACAAAATATCAATCTAGTTTGTTGGTATCTGTTCTAGGAAACCAACTAGCTTGCTTGTAAGCTACTAAAGGCATAGGAGCCTAGGTTCCACATAAGACATTGATTTAACAAGTTAAATTGTTATGTTGTTATATTGCTTTTATGTGAATGAAAAGTTTTTCAGAATAAAAAATCAGAAGATATTGAAGGAGATACAAAAGGACGAGGTATGTAATTGATTACTTATCCTGAATTTACATTTCAACTAAGTTCGTTAAGTTAGATGCTAAGTCAACGAAACAATATTTGTGCCCGCTATAATTACTATATTTATTGTAAAATCTTTTACATTGAGGACAATGCAAAATGTAGGTATGGGGGGGAGGTAATTAAAGTAACAGCCATGTAATTTTGTTAATTAGAGGAATTAGAATGATATTGCAAAAGTTCTATATGTGGAAAGTGAATTTTTTTTTTTTGAATAAGAATTTGCTGTATCTATTCAATATTTGAAACTGTAAAATTTTTAAGAATTGTGACTACTTGAATGTTATATTTATAATCTTATATAAGATGCTACAAATTTTATTATTCATACAAATCTAGATATAATATCTTATGTTGTTGCTAAATTTTATGAGTTTAACAATTTCACGATTTTAAAATGAAATCAGAATGCTTAATTGAAACTCAGTAATTATCTGAGATCCTGAAAGAGCTGAAATGTTGATTTTTGGATTAAATGAAATACATATGATCAAGGATACATTTAATTTGATTGATTAAACTTGTAGAATGATTTATGTGTAGAGCTTATTAAACTACAAAAAAAGTATGAGCTTATTGACATGGATTCATATTTTTAGTAAATAATAGAAGCAGAACTATATGAGATTTGTGTTTTATTGCATCTGTATTAATGAAATACATAAATAGATTGTTAGTATTAGTAAAAAAAAAAACTTTGAGAGTTTATTGACTTGTTTGATCATGAGCCTTTTGTACTTAAGCAGATAGGTATGTAAGGATTGTTGACCTGAAAAAGGACTCTTTAAATCTGGCAACCTAAGATCTTGATCAGATTTGGGATTGTTGACTGAAAGCTCGATACATGGGTACACTAGAAAGCTCTTGTATGATTCAAGCTTGTTAAATTAACTTTTAAAGTACAAATATGTATATACTATTTTGAAAAGATACAAGTGTTTTGTGAAATATAGATATCTTTTGAATCGAGTATATGTTCTGTTATCTAAAATTGTTGAAGTATGAATCTAGAATAGACTTTTGAAGTTGTTTATTTGAGATACAATTCTTTATTCTACTTGTCTTAATCATATTGAATTAGATTGTGTTTTTATTCGTATGTACTTGAAATTTATTCTGGAAATCATATTGGAAAATTCAGGATGACAGATGCTGAAAAGAAGAACAAACGATAATATAATTAACACCTATGTGATGCTGATATATTTTGTATGTAATTTACATATATTCTAAGTCTTTCATGTTGCTCTTGTATTTCATTTTCTTGATTTTGATCTTCAATTGTTTTCAGTCTTAAATTACATTCTTTAAATTCTATTCTATTGGTATTTTCTTTTTTCTATGTCTTGCAAATTATGCAAATCTTCAACATTAAAGTTTTCATTTGTGTTTTCCTGTTGCATAACTTGAAATTTCATTGTTAATTCATCCAATACTTTTAGCTTTCTTTCAAGATCATCTAATCTCATTGCATTCAATTTTTGATCTATTTCTATTATGGTTTTTTTAGTTTTGTATATGATATCAATTTTAGGTTCTAAATATTCTTCCCTATAATTTAATTGGTTGTCTTCTTGTTGCTGACACATGTATTATTCCAGTTTTTCCATGTTTTGCTTTAAACTATGCTCTAATCTGTCATACCTATCTCAAACTTCCTTGTCTCTTAACATATTACACATTCTAAACTGACCATTAGTTGGGTAAACTATAGGATTCTCATACTCAACTCTATTATGTTGAATATAATTCATTTGTTGTTCATGTGATCTAACCATCTGCAATCGTCTCAGTTTCAATTAATCAAAGATGTTAGGACCTTCCAAATTACAGAATTCACATATGCTAACTACAGGTTTCAAAAATCTTTGAGCATAAGCATATGCCATATTCTCAATTATAAAATAAAGCACACAACACTCGTTTTGATATTAAACAAAATAGCACTTATAGTTTCTTAGCATCTCAATCCTCGGCAACAATGTTAGAAAAACTTGTTATGGTTTGTGAAAACTTCTTTAGTTGTTTTTATGCTTATATTAATAAATTCTTTTAGAAGTAAACAAACAATCTTTCACACCAATTAGATATTAAGTCCAATTCATATTTTAACTACAAGTGCACAATGTATATTGTATTTGTATGTAAGTACAAGTCGATTCCATAGAGATTGGGCAAGAATTGTGTACTATTTCAATTTTTATATTAGAGTTTATATGTGTTTAGTTAAGCACTCTGTTGAGTTATAGTTAACTCAACAGACTTAGTTCGTGGAGTTATGGTTAACTCAAAGGACTAACCTCGTGGACTTAAGTTAACTCCATGAGTCTACCCTTCCAGTTAAGTACTGTTATTTACAAAGGAATTCAGCTAACCATTGAACGGTTCCATAGAATGTAAATAACATCAATTAAGCTCTTTAATGTTAGTTAATATTAAATTTGTCATTAAGCAACATTGACATTTAGATATTTCAAACAGTAACCATTAAAATCTTTAAGTATCTCGGACGAATCAATTTTAGTAAACAATAAAACTATTTTCTCTTTTCTAAATCAAACAAACTGTTGAGTATTTTTGTTTTGATGATGTGTGCTGAATGAAAATAATCATATTTGCTCAATTACTATTGCTTGTGAAAAGAAATTAAAATCATCAATTAATACAGAAAAAGCTTACTGATATAAATACTTGTCTGTATTGGATCTGAAGTTAATAACTAGTCGTTTCGGTGCATTAATTTCTCATTTAGCTAAACGTTAAGTTAACGTGTGTTTTTATTGAAAAGCATGATATGTTTTAATGTTATATCTTCTGTATCATGAACAGTGCACGTTTAGACAACTCGTTAAGTTAGAGTTTTGTTTGTATAGAGGTCACGTGAGAACTCGTTAAGTTAGAGGCTTAAAGGTTAAAATAGGTCACGTGATAACTCGTTAAGTTAGTGAGTAAAAGAAGAGACGAACTCGTTAAGTTAGTGTTATACACGTGGTGAAATTATAAGTTACGAATGTTGTATTGTATCACGTGAGGTGCACATGTTTAACTCGTTAAGTTAACATAACTAAACGCGTTGAGTTGCTATATTGAACACTAAGGCAACGTGTTAGGTTAGTGTTATAAACTTAAGTTGTTATTTTTGCACGTGGTAAAATTCTTATTATAAAAACATTTGTTTATTACTGGTTCGTTGAGTTATCATAAAACAACGGAGATGGTTCGTTGAGTTATCATAACACAACAGAGATGGTTCGTTGAATTAGCATAACACCACGAACTTAGTTCGTTGAGTTAGCTACAATACTTGTCACGTGAAATGGCACATGAAGAACTTGTTAAGTTAGAAATGTTAAGTTATATATATACTTGTGTTACTTGTTTAGTTAACATTAAAGTAACGACTTCTTATTACACTGATGAAAAACTTTTGAACGAGAAAGTTTATTTTGCAGGTAATTTTTCAGAGATCCAGGACTGATGATGAAAGAAAATTCGAAATATAAATGTGGGTTAGAACGTGTGTGTTTCGATGAAGGAAAAAGAAAAGACGTGGAGAAGTGGAAAACTGGTGGTGGTTAAACGTGAAGGATATGCATGAAATCAATATACAATATAAAAGGCATAGAATTCTCGTTGATCAATTTATCCTTGCACATAAAAAGAAAAATCTTTTCAAGGATCAAACCATCCCTGCACACCAAAAGAAAAATCTTTTTCAAGGATCAAAAATACCTTCTCGGGGAAAATCTCTCAAGTGGAAGAAAGTTCAGTGAAGCATAAAAAGGTAAGATTTTCGTCACTAAAGATTTGAAGTATCAGAAGAAAGCAAATTCAGTGAAGCATAAAAAGGTAAGATTTTCGTCACTAAAGATTTGAAGTATCAGAAGAAAGCAAATTCAGTGAAACATAAAAAGGTAAGATTTTCATCACTGATGATTTGAAGTATCAAAAGAAAGCAAATTCGGTGAAGCATGAAAAGACAAGATATTCGTCACTGAAGAATTGCTAAAGAAGAAAAAGAAGAAGAAGAAAGATCTCAAACGGGGAGAAAAGTTTTAAATTCTGCAAATTAGTTTTCTCTATTTGTAGTTATGAAATTGTTTAGATGATACATGGTATTGAAATATAATTGCATCTACAATTTCTGAGGAGAATTGAATTGTATATTGTAATTGAAACCTTGAATAAAAATGATTTTATGAAAACATTGTCTCGACTTGTTTTTGAATTTTGAAGTTTCAATTATATTTCAGAAAATATTAAAAATACCCAATTCACCCCTCTCTTGTGTAGCCATACGATCCTACACAAACATAAAACATTCACAATACTAACAATGATAACATTAGTCATGATACAAAACAAACAATACAACACTTTAATACTAAATGTAAACACAAATAATTAATTATTTTTGGCATTTTTGTTTTTATATGTTCTTGAAAATGAGTGAAAGGTGAAATGTAAAAATCTCTATTGACAGTAAAAACTTCTTTCACTACATGCGACGCGATTACACCACTGAAAACTTAATCACTTACAATCTTGCCTTCTCTCCCTATAGAATCGCAAACCAAGAATTGTAATATGATCTCCTCTTCAACATACTAGCATCAACCCGAAACCAAGGCTAGAAGCTTTACGATCTCTTGAGATATGAGTCAATGCTTAGTGAAAATGGCCTCCCTTCCTGCGATGCGATCACTCCTCACAATGGTTGTTAGTCACTGTGTTTGGCTCGAAATCGATACAACATTTAGAAAGTATCCTCATAGTCCTTCGATGGTTGGTGATTTTGGTGGTGTGGTGTGGAGCTTTAGGGAACTTCCGACACTTTCTACAGTTAGCGTGGTTCTCCACCTCTCTCCCACACACCTTTTTTCATCTTTCTTCTCTTCTTTTATATTTCTTTTAGTAGTAATTGTTTCTGCTTAAATGATCGATTGAATTTCCTTCATTCATATCAACGATGGTGATTTATTCTTCATTCCATGAGTGAATTCCTGCGTGATACATGCAATCATGGTTTTTCTTTGAATTTCCTATTTCTGCAACTGCTATAGTGGCATGTTAGCAAATAAATGGTCCATGGAGTTACGGTTAACTCAACGGACTTACTTCATTGATTTAACTATAAAACACGTTCAATAAAGAAATAACTTATAAGCTTATAACACTAACACAACACGTTACCTTAGTATATATTCATGTAACTCAATGCGTATAGTTAAGCTAACTTAACGAGTTAAACATGTGCAGCTCACGTGACATAATAAAACATTTAATTTCAACACGTGCATAATTCTAACTTAACGAGTTCAGATATTTCGGATACATACACACCTAACTATCCAATGCTCAAATGCATTTCAGATAGTTAATAGGTAACTTATTGAACATTCACTTAAGTTATGCATTAAGGTTTCAACACGTGTACTTCAGGAAATAATAAAATATTCTTTAAGCGTTTAAAACATAACTGTCTAGTACATGAAATATAACTCTCCGAAATAATAGAAAATTTGGATACTTAAAAATTAAAAAGCCTATAATTCACTGATAGTTCAGAAATGTACTTAATTAACGTTAATTCCTTGAAATTATGTAGATTCTTTCATTAAAACATATAACAGTGCAATTATAACATAATAGCTTAATTCTCATATGATAAGTTAAATATTATGTAATTAACCATCATTTAACTGTTAATATTATGCATTTTTTCATTCTAAACAGTCATTCATACAATCATTCTTTAGCTTTGAAGGTAGTTTTCCATTCATCGCCTTCTCATATTCGAATCTAGTGATAACTAGCACATAAGTCTAACTTGGAGAAGACTTGTGCATTAGTGAGCATGTCTAGCATATCATCCACCCATGGAATTGGGAATCTATACTTGATAGTGATTCTATTGATGATGTAGCTATCGACACACATCTGCCACTCCCTACCTTTCTTCAAAATGAGTAGTGCAAGAACAATACATGGACTCAAACTTGGGTGAATGTGACTACATTGGATTAACTCCACTTGTTCCTATAGGATAATGGCCTCCTTGGGACTCATCTTATAGTAAGGTAGGTTGGGGAGCGATGACCCTTAGATAGATCAATTTGATGCCAGACGTCTTGAACTAGAGGGAGATCCTATGGAATATTACGTGACAAAATAGAGTCAAAATCTTTTAAAGGTAGTTGTACTTGTGGAGGAATGACGTCAGGGCTTTCCTCTTTTTGTATGGTTGTGACCAACATGTAAGCCTTTGGTGCTTGCTTAAGCTCTTGAATGAAGGTAGATTGGTCCATCAACAAGAAGTTATACTTGATGTCTTTAGTTGCTCAGTCTTCTAGAGGTAACAACATCTACCGAATGTGTTGGGTTCCCATGCATATGACATAAACATTACCATGCCTTCTATGCAACACATTGTTTGGATCTCCAGCACGGCACCAGAAAACTTGTTTGGATCTCTAGCAACACGCTAGAAAAACTTGGATTTGTTAACTTCTGTTTTTACTTAGTTAATTTATCTTTATGCTTATATCACTGAATTCCTTTTTAGAAGTAAATAAACAACCTTTCACACAAATTAGATATTAATTCTAATTTGTATTTTAACTACAAGTGCACAGTGTCTATTGTATTAGTGTGCAAGTACAGGTCGATCCCACAAGGAATTGCTTAAGAATTGCAAATTGTTCCGTTTTTAACAATCAAATTTATATATTCAATAAGCTCTCCGTTGAGTTACAGTTAACTCAACGGACTAAGTTCGTTGAGTTATGGCTAACTCAACGGACTAACCTCGTGGACTTAAGTTAACTCCACGAGTCTGCCTTTCCTATTTAATACTGCTATTTACAGAGGAATTTAGCCAACCATTGGGCGGTTCCACAGATTGTAAATAACATCAATTTAAGCTCTTTAATGTTAGTAAACATTGGATTTATCATTAGGCAATACTAATATTCAAATAATTCAAACAATAACCATTAAAATCTTTAAGTCTTTTGAACGAACCAATTTCAGTAAACTATAAAACTAAAACAAACATAAAACAATCACAACACTGACAAAGATAACATTAATCATGATACAAAATAAACAATACAACACTCAAATACAAAATATAAACACAGATAAGTTATTTTTGGTATTTTTGTTTTGATATGAGCATGGAAATGGGCGAAAGGTGAAATGTAAAGTAATCTCAGTCGACAGTAAATACTTCCGTCACTACATGCGACGCGATTACACCACTGAAAATTAAACCACTTATAATTCTGTCTCCTCTTCCTATAGAATCGCGAGTCCAGAATTGCAAAATGATCTCCTCTTCAACATATAGGTATCAACTCGAAGTCAAGGCTAGAAGCTTTATGATCTCCTGAGATATGAGTCGGCACTTGGTGAAAATGACTTCCCTTCCCGTGACGCGAACACTCCTTACAGTGGTTGTCAGGCACTATGTTTAGCTCAGAATCGACCTGACATTAGGAAAGTATCCTCACAGACCTCCGATGGTTGGTGATTATGGTGGTGGTGATGATGGTTGGTGTGGTACTTCAGAGAATTGCCAACGGTGATCCTCCTCTACACACACTAGCCACACCCATCGATCACACAAACTTCTTTTTCTTTTTTTCTTTTATATTTCTTCAGTGGTAACTACTTCTGCTTGAATGGTCAGTTTGATTTCCTTCATTTATATCAACGACGATGATTTCTTCTCCTTACGTGATACTTGCGATCGTGGTTTTTTCTTCCAACTATCCTGCTTTTGCAACCTCTATAGTGGCATATTAGAAAATAAATGGTCTGTGGAGTTACAAATAACTCAACAGACTTGCTTTATTGATTTAACTATAAAACACGTGCATAAATTTAACTATCCGATGCTCAGGTGCATTTCGGATACTTACAAACTTAACTATCCGATGCTTAGATGCATTTCAGATAGTTTTAGACTTAACTATCCGATGCTTAGATGCATTTCAGATAGTTATAGACTTAACTATCCGATGCTCAGATGCATTTTGGATAGTTACAGATAACTCACCAATATATAACTTAAGTCAATCTTCCAGATTACGACACGTGTCATCAGCAGTTTTATAATAAAGAAATATTTCGAAGAGTTACAAGTCTAACTTTCCGATGCCCAAATGCATTTCAGATAGTTAGAGATAACTCATTGAAAATCCACTTAAGTCATTCTCCTAGAACATGACACGTGTCAACAACTATTTTATAATAAAAGGAGATTTCGGAGAGTTACACATACAACTATCCGATGCTCAGCTGCAATTTCGAATAGTTATAGATAACTCACCGAAAGTTCACTTAAGTCATGCATTATGGTTTCGACACGTGTACTTCAGGAAATAATAAAATATTCTTTTAAAACATAATTGTTCAGCAATTTAAACATAACTCTTCGGTACATGTTCGGTACGTTAAACATAACTGTCCGAAATAACAGAAAATTCGGATACTTAAGAATTTCGCAGCCTGTAATTTATCGACAGTTCAGAAATGTACTAAATTAACATTAATTCCTTGGAATTATGCAAATTCTTTCATTAAAGCATATAACAGTGCAATTATAACATAATGACTTAATTCTCATATAATAAGCTAAATATTATGCAATTAATCATCATTTAACCGTTAATATTATGCATTTTTTCATTCTAAACACACATCCACATTGGATTGCCAAGGTCTCCCTGGGATGATATGAGATGCATCCATATCCATCATGTTGCAAGCAACTTCAGCGTGTAACATTGCCCACTGGAGAGTAGAAGATTGCACACTTTTGTAACATTGATGACATCCCCTTTACGGATCCACCCTATTTGATAAGGTTGTGGATGGGGCTTGGTTTTGAGGTGGAGCTTGATGACCACCTTCCTCAAGACAAGATTATCAATGCTTCTATCATTGATAATAACATCGTAAATCTTCCCTCAAACGGTATATCTAGTGCAAAAAATGTTATGGTGCTAAGTATTACCATCAACTTTCAATGACAACAAGACTTGATGCATGATACATGATAAGTGTTCACCTTCATAGACATATTGTTCCTCTTCCTTGTCACAATTTGATGAAGCCTCTTCTTGTTCTATCTCCTTGGCACATTTGGCATTGATAGCTCTAGTTGCCATATGTACCATACTCCTCTTCAAGCATTGATTAGACTTCTAGCCTAGTTGTTGGTAGTAGTAGCATTTAAGTGGCTCAGGTTTGGAATATGGATTAGTTAGTGGAGGGTTGTTTAACATTCCTACCTTTGGGTGATTCAACTTTGAACTGTTGAGGGGCTTGGAGTTAAACCTTGATGTACTTTTGCATGAGGTGCTGGTGTTTGTTTAAGGACCTCGTGCTAGTTGTCATTCAATCTTCTTGACAAGACTAATGTTGTCAACCTAGGTGTAGGAACTTTGTAAAGAAATCTGGTCTTGGATGGTAAGTTTTAAGCCTCCAACGAAATGTGAGATCTATTTTGGTTCAATTTTGCTTAGGTTGTTACATGAGGCCAAGCGATAGAATTCTTAAGTGTATTCAACTACTGATCCTATCCCTTGTTGGTAGTGTTAGTACTGTGTAAACAAAGTTTACTCATAATCAATTGACAAGAATTGTGCACATAACTTCTACATTTTGTCCTAGGTGTGCATAGGTTGTTTTCATTGCTAGACCTTGTTCATTAATATTTGATCCCACCATGTCAACGCTCCTCCTTTGAGACCATAAGCCACTAGTTTTACCTTACGATCATCAAGAATTTCCATATAGTCAAAAAAATGTTTGACTTTTGTGATCCAATCAAGGAAGTCTTTGATGTGCAACTACCTATTGAAGCCTCAAGTTGGCTCGTTTCCTCATAGTTGGTTGTGTGTGAAGTCCTTACCGATCTTGAACTTCATCACTTGACCCTTACCGATCTTGAACTTCATCACTTGACAAACCATTGATGGGGGTGTGAAATGGTGCTGAGGGGGAGGAGGGTCTTCTCCCACCACTAGTTGTTTCATCATCGTCGTCAATCTTTTCAAAGTATTGCAAAGCTCTTTGAGCTCGACATAGGTGATTGGGTTAGCCATGCTTTGATGCCAGATGATGCAGTAGCAAGAGATACATGAGGAGATGGTTGTGGTGGTAAGGAGGTTACTCTCAGAATCTACTAAGATGTAAAGGATGGAGGATCTTAAAATCCATTGAAAAGGAAGATGATGCGCACCAACGCAAGGCGATGAAAAAAAAGTGAAGTTTGATTAATTCAAGAAGAAGTGCTCGCTTGCAAGGTACAACTATGTTTCTTTTTATAAAGGAAAAGAGAAACAACACTAAATTAAGAAATTTACTACTAATAGGAAATTGCGTCCACCATCCATGTTGCTAACTCCTCACCTTCTGTATTAATTGTGATTTCTTGTCATTAATTGTTAGATTTACTTTCCTCTATTGGTCTTACGATATTATCTTCCTTTGCTAGTCCTACGTCAAGAAGTTTGGACATACAAGTCAATATTAGTTCCAATCCATAAAAGTAAAGAACATGCATCAATCATCATCATTCTTAACCCATTCTATCATTAACAAGTAATAAGGAAATATCAACATCATGGTAGCAAAAATACCCACATCAAGTATTTTGGAACCAAATCTAGGAATTAGAACGAGACAATTGTTTTGTTAAACCTTAAAGAGAGGGGGTGAGGGTTGTACCTGTTAAGAAATTCTAGAAAATAAAGAAACGATGTTAAGAAATTTAAAAAAAAGAAAAAAAGAAAGTCTAAAAAATTTTATAGGTGTTTGTATCAACTTAGGAAAGTTTAACTTTCCTAGGTATAAAAGAAAAAAATTTCCTTGATTTTAAAATCAACTCATTCGAAATCTCATAAATCCACCTTGACGAAGTCCTTGTAACATCCGCCCAAGTTCAACATCTGCTCGACATCTGTCCTCGCTCAAACTTAACGAAACTCGCTCGACATTCACCAGCATTGTAGTCTCCAAAAAAACCCTCGTTTCTTCTAGAGGTATCCAGTAATCTCCGACGACAGCCCCCACCTCTTAGGACCTTCTCCATCGAGGACACCTACGAAAGCAACACGTTGTGAGACTCCACTGTGGTGACACAGTTCCCTTGGATTTCTCCTTCCTTCGCCCTCCGTTGCCTCTATGGCTACTCTGTGAGGTATAATATTTCATCACCACTTTTCTTGTCCTACTCCATCTATTTGTGGCAATACATCGAGGAGTGAGTGATGTAATAGAGGGGTTTAGAAGAAATGCCCCTGATAGCATTACGACAGTTGGGGGTTGTCGTGGATAAGGCATGACATTCTCCTGTTGGAGAACCAGGTCCCATTCTTCGTTCTCAAGGAGTTGTTCGATGATGATGGGGAGTTCTAAGGGTAAGTCGTCTTGGAACCCCATCACCTCATTTAGGAACCCCATCACAATGATGCTTAAGTGGCAGTATCTTCACAGCATTGTATAAAAATTATGTTATTATCCCCAACTTAAGCATTCACAAAGTAGTTTCAAAATTCCATGTTGAGGTTTACCAAAAAGAAGTATGAAATTCTTAGGTGTGTCGTTTCATGTGTTATGAATGAATAGTAACTTATTTAAGTTATACATTCTTATCTATTTTTAATACATGTTATCATTGAATAAATATTAATTAATTTATTTTTTAAATTAATGATTGATGTTGTTATTTAAACAAAGTCCTTGTCATTCATATTTCAATGATGTATTTTTTATTTGTGATATGTTATGTTCAAATAGTTAATACATAGCACAACTTCTGTTTAATTTATTTTTGATATTATTAATAAATAAAAATAAGAAGTGTTGATATTTTTTCTTAAAATATAAGTATTATGAAGTAAAGAAATAGAGTAAATTAAAATTAATTATTAAAATATTTTGATTAAAAAAGTATATTTCAATTTTGAACATTTCATCTATCACAAATCTTCTTATGAAAATTTTAACTTTCTTAACTTTTTGAAATGTACACAAACAACCTTGATTTTCTTAAGAATTTAGACTTTTTAATTTACAAAAATTTAAACTTTCTATTTCTTTTGTTTAACTTTTTGACATACGTAAACACCCTCAAATAGTAAAATATTAAATCCTAAACAATGGCTTTACATTGAAACACAATTTGATTTACCTACAAAAGGTGAGCACTGTCAGAGTGGGTTCGTGTGAGCAAAACGTAGCACAACGAGTGGAGGTGTTCCCGTAGAAGGTGAGCATCGCAGGTGGAGGGGTTTGCATGGGTGGAATAGAATGCAATGCAACGATCGGAGGGGTTTGTATGGGGAGAACAACGAGGTGAGCAGCGAGTGGAGGGGTTCCTGCCAGCGATGGGCGCAACGAGCTTGAGTTCATGTGAGCAAAATAGGAAGGTAAGTAGAGGGACAATAGTGCTCTCGTGGTGATCGAAAGAAAGGACGCTCCTCAAACATGTCAAAAAATATTTGGATTAATATATAGTAAGGGGTTCAGAGTGTCTTCACCTTGCACAGTGTGACGCTGTTGTTCCATATGATGCGTGGAGGCGAATTGGGGTGTGCCCAATGGTGACAGTTGCGGCTTGTCACGTTGCCAAACGCTTCCTTTAATTATAAACATAAGGACATTTTAAAATTCACAAAAAAGGCTGGTCCTATGACCTGCCTTCGCTTGTTATACATGACAATAAGCTGAATCGATCTACAAAAAGTTTACAAAATATGTTCATGTAACTATGATATAAAAAAGCCTAAGATATCAAATACCAGCTTAATTCCAGTAACAGCTAGATACTCGTAATATATGGTTGGTTATAAATCCAATGACCTTTCCCTTACGATCAAACTTATTTTTAAATTTAATTTGTTGGGATTGGTGGAAAATATCTAACCCATACTCAAGTCATATGAACACAAGTTTTTACCAAACCCAACTTGTTTATAAACAGATTAAATGATCAGTTTGAACAGGTACGAGAATTGTGCCTGGCCTTTCGTTTTCTTCGTTAAAAAAATTTTGGTT
This sequence comes from Cymodocea nodosa, assembly GCA_036874045.1. Lineage (NCBI taxonomy): Eukaryota > Viridiplantae > Streptophyta > Magnoliopsida > Alismatales > Cymodoceaceae > Cymodocea > Cymodocea nodosa. The sequence continues at coordinate 16,256,451 of CM072339.1, read as the reverse complement.
TAAATAAATTTGCAGGAGTAAATGGGTATGAAATCAATATCTGCATCTGCCCTATTATTGGATATGCGTAAATGAATTTTAAATGGGGCATGACTTCATCGTCTGTTTTTCAAAAATGTATTTTTTACCAAAACATGTGTATGAGCACACTTAGCTATCGAAATGCAATTAATTGAACTGTAACATTTTTCAAGAAAAAGGATGAAAATAATCTTATAAAAAAAGTAAGTCGTATCCATATATGAGGATTGTTAAAAGTTCTTCTACCATTTTTTTTAATCACAAGTTCAAGTACTTTGAAAATGAAGATTTGAAAACCGTAAGATTCTTCAGGAGAAAACAATGCACAAAAAGTAATAAAAATATTTAATTCCTCTTTTTGAAAGGTGGAGAACGTCGAAGGTTTTGGAAGATGGTAAAATACACACAACATGTAAAAGTGTTTAAATCTTTTAAAAAATGTATGAAAGTTTTCACGACACTTTGTAGCTAGATATCATGGTTTAAACCTTAAATCCTAAATAAATTTGACAAAGGTTCTATTTGAGCATAGACAATATCAAAAAGAAAATGGTCAGAATTTAATTCTAATATTTTTTGTAGGTTTATGTATCTAGAAATGTTAAAATTCAATTCCAAAATTTACCAGCGTATAAAAGCAACTCTAAATCACTAAGGTAGTGAAGGTAAGTGAAATGACGAATCTGGTAGAGAGAAAGTGGCATCAAATCATGGTATCTTAGTTGTTATAAACTATTTAGGTATGAGAAGAAATAATTCCACATGAATGATATGAGACACAAATGTGGCTTGATATAGAATAGGTTCTCTTCTTTGTTGGTCATTTAAGGTAAGTTCTCATAGACTATAATAAGTAGTATCAGAACTAGTACGATTTGAGTAGAATCAATACGATCTGAGTAGTCAAGTATCAAAAGAAACAACTTAAGAGCCGAAGTGGTGACTAAATGATATAGAATAGGTCACTTAAGGGTCCACTCCTTCAAAAGGACGACCAAGAGGCACCAAAACATCTAAAATAAGTTATTCTTTAAAAAGTACGATAGGATTGATGCTGATTATTTAAGTGCATTCTTGTTGCTGTAGGTTCTCTTAAATCGTAACACTGATGATATTCTCTCCTATGTAATCCTTACTTTTATTTTCTGATCAAATCTTATTCTTTCAATCGTATCTCTCAAAACGATTTATTTAAATTCGCAAACAGATAATCTAATATATTTAAAATGGATCTGCAATGGATTTGGTGGCAATCTACTCGGCATACCGATGTTAAGTTGGGTTTTGTCATGTCGGAAAGAAGTGGATGATGGACGGGAAGGGTTGTGATATCTGTAGGCCACCAGCAATATTGCGAGGTGTCTGCCAAGACGGGAACAGTCCACAGGGGATTGTTCGCTCCGCCGAGAGACGGTGGGACTCTCGTCCGATTCTTCGCCGAAACTGTGACTTCATGCCGCTGCACGTGACGGCCGGACTTTAATTTGTCCCCGGCCTGTGTTGTTATTGCCAAGTTGCCGCGCTTGTTTCCTTCCATGGATGCGCGGTGGAGGACGCCGTTGGTGCAACTGCCGTTAAACAAGATATGCTTTTCCTTCGAGTAGGTGCACGCACGTACCTGTGTATCGGAATGTCTTATGACGTCTTTGATCGCGTAAATTTGAACTACTAATTTGAAAATCGCCAAAGAACTTAGAAGAAAAAGATGTATGTATGCATATGCATACACATTTTGTTCCCGCCGCTTCGGTTGTGATTCCGACGACACGAAAAAGCTCCAACTCCCTCGTACATTTATCAGACAGACGATGTGCAGATCAGCCGACGCAGGTGCAATAACTGTTGGACTACTGGTTAAAAAATAAGTTATAAATTAGTATTAAAAATAAATTCTTCTTAACTTATAATATCCGGTCATCTCTCACACACCCTTCCTTTCTCTCCCTCTCTCTCTCTCTCTTTATAAATATTTTTTTTAAATTTACAAACTTTATAGGTTTCTTTAATATATCCTAAAAGAGCTTCTATGTACACGTCTTCTTCTAAATTTCCATCAAGCAAGTCATTATCAACATTATGTTGATGTAAATGTCAATTATTCTTAGCAACCAAAGCTAAAATAATTTTGAAACCAGTTAACCTTGCAATAGGTGCAAAAATTTCATAAAAATTGTGATCATGAATTTGCTTATATCCTTTGACTACTAATTTAGTCTTAAAATTTTCTGTTTCGCGATTAAACTTGTACTTAATTTTATAAATTCATTTTGAACCTATAATACCTCTATCTTTGGGAGTGTCAAATAAATCCTAACTATCATTTACTTCTAATTAATACAGTGATTTCCCTCTTCATAGCTTATCTCCATCTTTCATCACCAATCACCTCTTGATAAGTATTTGGCTCATCACTTTTAATCAATCAGGCCATAAAGATGTTATGTTGTGAGGAGAGTCTTTAATCAGAATTATAATTCTATACGGGACTTCTACTGCAGAATTTATTTGTACCATGAGTGTCTTGCGTGCTGGAACAAAAATAATCATAAAGGTACCTAGGTCTTTTATGCATTCTACTAGACCTTCTAATAACATTTTCATTATTATTCAGAACAACTTCGGAAGGGACATGACAGTTATCCTCTCTTCATTATTTGGAAGAGCATGCATATCATTACTAGGATCATTTTCAGGAACACTTAGGTGAAACTAAATCAATATAATCATCATGACCTTATTGCAAAAAAGGAAAACCATTTTCATAAAAAAAATGTCTCTACTTGTGACAGATTTGTTTTCCTCTAAATCATAAATTTTGTAGGCCTTTTGACCAATAGGATATCCTAGAAATATTCCTTTGTGACTTCTAATCTAATTAAAGTTGAGGCGTAAGAATCTTATGATAACAAAGGCATCCAAAAGCTCTTAAAGTGCCTATATTCGAGTGGTTTCTTAAGTAAAACTTCAAAAGGTTGGACTTAAATCCTAGAATTTTGCTACATATTTTATTTATTATATGATTGGCAGTTAAAAAACTTCAGCCCTAGAACTTAATAAGATTGGAATGAATCATAATAGATTTGGTAACCTAAATAAGATATTTATGTTTCCTCTTGACAACGTCATTCTATTGTGGAGTGCAAATACAACTATATTGATGCAAAACACCTTTTTCATGAAAATAATTTTTAACGTCATTAGAAAAGAATTTCCTTCCATTATCATTCCTAACTTGCTTAATATGACAATTAAATTGAGTAAAGATGAAAACAATTTTTTTATTATTATAGCAGTAGTTTCATCTTTACATCTTATAAGAAAAGTCCAACATCTACTAAAATCATCAACAATAACAGAAAATAGCAAGCACCAAAATTAGTAAAAGAAGTAACTTTCCCCAAATATCAATATGGATGAGTTCAAAAATACTATTGGTTGTAATATGACTTATAGAAAATGAACTCCTAGTATATTTAGATTTCATACAACTTTCACAAATTTCTTCATTACAATTTTCATTAACAGGGATGTCTCTAATATTGCTATATAAAATCTAATGCTTCTTGGCTAAAGGATGACCTAATCTATCATACAATAACTCGATGTCATCAAGTACACTAGTTCTTCTTCTTCTTCTTCTTCTTCTTTTGTTGCAATTGGTCAAAACGCATGGAGAAAGAAGGTCTCCATCGCTTCGTACAAGCATTGACGTTCTCTGATCTCCAAAGGACGTGGTCTTCTACCTTCTTTTTCAACTAGTCAAGAGTTTTGTTTTGTGTTTGCCGAATCCCCTTTACAAGACTTTGCCCAAGCGCCACAGTGGGAAAAGAGTGAAGAGACAGGTTTGCGGAAATCATGAGATCGTATGCATCATGAGTTCGCTGCAACGTGTGAAGCTTCTAGAGAGGAGATTGTGGGTCGCATGATCATGGGAGGAGGAATGATGTCCGAAGCCGACGGAGCAACAGCATGGCGGGGAGAGTTGCACGACAACACACCCAAATTTTTTTTTCTACTCTCAACACTTCATTTTCATTCATTTTTTTTTATTTTTTTTACATCCACTCTTTGTCTATCCCTTTTCTTCTTCCCTCAACAGTTGCTAATGCTTTCCTTTCACTCAAAATGGTAATCTTTAGCTCACGAACAAATACACCACACGAAGAATCCTAAACAAACGAAAAACAAAATGTTCAATGTTTATTCGTCACGTCAGACTCTTGTAAACACAAGTATATATGTTTACAATTACTTCAATCTAGATTAACGGAGGATCCGAGTCCATATAATACATTACAATACAACAACATACGAACACTATAACGGATTCTTAGAGGATGACTGATTAAAAAGATTTTACTTAAGGGTCTATGCTTGTTTATAGTGGTAAGTGATGTAATTACCTCATAAATCTCACTACAGTAAAGATTGAAACCTTTCAATAATATATGATGGTCAGAATGCCATGAGAGGCTCGTCTTCACAGACAACAAACAAATTGTCGTCAAATCATTCCCCATTGACTTACGTTGGTACGACGGCTACAATGGTAGTCATACACTTCACCTTAATTAAGAGTTCAGCCACCTGATGCCAAAGTGACAACCTATAGCCACATATTCCCCCCTTGACATCGATCTTGGATCTTGGCAGGGTCAGTGCTATATATGTTGGGAGGTTTGGCACTTGGCAATGAATGTCAGCCCTCCCTCCATGAGTTTATCTATCTATTGAGTTGTACAAACAAGTCGACAGAATGTAAATGAGGTACATCTATATCAAACCACGTATAAACAATATCCCATCCATTCAATAGTAGAGAAAGAAACATGCAAATTGCATGTCAACGAACAATTAAAAAATTATAATAATGTTAAGATTTTCAAAAAATTAAATCAATGAATAATTAGACATTTTTATTAGATTCAATACATGTTCATGAGGAATTATTATCGTTGATGTTATTTGTCCAAAAGAATTTGTCACCCTCGTGCACAAATGGTTGATTAAGGTTTCCTAGGTTATGTTAAAAATTTTCCATGGGTTTTCGTTAGTAAAAGTAACTAATTTAAGACTTTAATCAAAAAATAGTTTTGAATTAACACAGCCAATATTGATAATTTTTCAACTTGTATAGCTTCTTTTTTTTTGAAAATTTCGAAGCAAAGTAAGTCAGTCATTTTCAATTATGCCTATAACGTGCTTTCATAATCACATCTAAGAAGAACTCAGAGCCTTTGAGAAGCATTAAATGTGATAAATGGCATATTCTTACAAAATTCCTATATATTCTATTTTGTAAAGTGTAAAGCCCAAGAATTGTTGCTCACTTTTTCCGCGAGCATAGAAGAAAGAAATAAGGACTAATGTGCACAAACATGCCTTGTGCAAAAGGCATCTGTAAAAGAGACAGGCATGTGTAGAAAAAATGGCACGCCGATAAGACGTGCATGTTGGAATCTGCACAAGATCATATTCTGCCCTAAAAATAAAAAAAAAAAGGTTCTTCGTCAACTTTTTACACTGCAAATAATTAATACACTCCTCGTTTTTTTCATCGTTCAGAAAAAAATTGCATACTCCTCCTTCGATCAAATAAAATAACAATAGCAGCACATGGCCACTGTGGTTTGCTAAAATTTTTCCTCGACACTTTTTCGAATGGTAGCTTTTCTCTCCATGGTGTTGATAGTTTGTGCTTTGATTACTCCCCCAACCACCTCATTTACGTCCGCGGCCACAAGAAGAAGAACGAGAAGAAGAAGAAGAAGAAGAAGAAGAAGAAGAAGTGGTCATGGCAAACTAGTCCATAATGAGCATTGAGTCATCATTGAAATCCTTGTGACTTCTGCAAAGGTCTCCTCTAGGTTCACATCCAATCTAACTCTTAAAAATCTACATTCAAATCTGAGAAGATATTTTGAGATTTAAACTTGATAAGTGTATTACAATTGTTAACTCCTCTATGTATTAATAGATATTTGTGCATTTAGAAAATAGTGGAAAGAAAATTATAAAAAATAATGAAAAGTAAAATGACAAAAAGTAATGAAAAATTAATAGAAAATCAAGATGTTTATACATAAAATAGAAAATAAGGAAAAATTACAGGATGAAAAATATATATATTTATTCATAGAATAAAAAATGTTGAAATTGATAAATTAAATATTTTTTGTATTTATTTGCAAGATAGAGAATAAAAAAATTTATAATAGATAATACAAGATAGAGTCATTTTTGACAATAGTTACAATATAAAATATATTTTACATATCTCTATTGTTCTACATATCTCTTATAATATCAATTCTCATCTACTAAAAATAAATAATTTCTATATCAAAAATACATACTACTAATATATTCATGACAATTCACTTTTTCTATTCCTCAATTTTTTGTCAGTTTCAAAGATCAAGAGGTTAGAAAATGAAATAAAAATTTTATTATATATAAGGGAAATGGCGGAATCCTTCAAAACATCTAGAAAACAACGAAATTTTTTTCACTATTTTCTTTTTGATGTTTTCCATCATTTTTTAGGTGTACAAATACCCCTTTAGTATGTCTTGAAAATATCTACAACAAGGGGTTAATATGTATCCAATGCCTCCATCAACTTGCGTGAAGTGATTTAATAATCTTGGGGAGTTCAATCACTTTATTTAAGAGCTGCTCATACACTTGAAAGGTCTTGATAATGTTCTTTTCATACTTATAAGTTTTTTAAGTGAAGTCCAATTTCTTTTAGTAAGGCCTATCATAGTAGCACCCTATGCAACAAATAGTTCCATATTAACAAACAACCAAGAAATGATAGTACTATCATCACTCAACCAATCATCATACATAAAGTCTTTTGCATTAGGTAGATTATTAGTGAGATGATGTAGTTTATGATGGGTAATTACAAACATTTCAAAAGTTTGCATCCATAGTATGTAATTCTTCCCATTTATTTATTTTTAAGTAGGAGCAGGACTCTTAATAAGAGGGTCATAGGTGGCCATATCGAAAACCAAGTAAAGTTCACCATAACAAAGGGCATAAAAGAACTATAGTTTTCCTAGTTTAAATGTAAAGAATGAGCAACACAACTGGCTAATAGCAAGCAACCCACAAAAACATGTGGAATAACAACCACCGCACATAAACCTTGTTACAAATTGTGACAACCTAAACCCGAAAGAGTAACCTAATGTTTTGATACTAAGTATAGAATAATGCCATTCCCCTCAAAAGTAGGGTTACAAAAGAATATATATTGGGTGGAGTATCTATGGGTAAAGGAATATTTGATAACCTATTTACGAAGAATAACATATATTACCCTATAGTTAGAAATGTGATACAAGAGCTTATGAAGTTTGTCTTGCTTCCACCATCAAGCCTTGGATGTATTTATAGAAGTGTATTGGTACATGAAGGGGTGTTAACATAAATACGATAAGGCTGGAAATAAATGACATGCCCTTTGCACAACCAAGGAACCATGCATACACAACCCAAGTAGCCATGCAGGAAAACACATGAGACACACCCCTGCAAACTTCACGGCATAGAGTAGAGTGTGAGTTTGGTATGTAAAGACTGGAAATGTGATATGGGAAGTGCCTTGGTGAGAAGATTTGCTAGTCGAAACTTAGAGGGGACATGACAGATTTAGAGTCCTCCACGAGCAAAAAGTTCTCGAATGAAGTGATAATCCACCTCGATGTGGTGAGTGTGGGTATGAAATACTAGATTGGAAGCAATAATAAGGGTTGAAGCATTGTCGTAGTAAAGTAGAGCAGACTTGATTGGAATGGTCAACTTGCATAGCAAAAAATAGAACCAGCAGATGTGGCCAGTGGTAGATGAAGGCACACGATATTCAAACTTGATGCATGAGCGGGCCATAGTAGATTGCTTGTGGGTTGTCCATGAGACAAAGTTGGCGCCAAAGAAGAGGCATGTCCCTATAACTAATTGGTGATCACTAGGATCCCCAACCCAATCAACATCAGTGTAAGCTATTAAGGTTGGCGGGGATGGATGGAACACTAGTCCCGTTGATAATGTGCCCTTGATATAGTGGAAGACTCATTTAGCTACTTGGAGATGCACAATAGTGTGTGTTGAACGTGAGTTTTCTCTTAATTTTTTATATCTTTCAAAACAAACGCATCTTATTTTCTTATGCATCTTAAGGTATATATATTTCATATATATGTGTCAAGGAATTTCTCAAAGGTTAATGACTATTCTCGTATCTTACACCTTCTTATAAAAAGAATGTCTCATATGCATCATGTCAAATACGTTAAATATACTAAATATACCCAAACAATTTAAATTTCATTATCATTTACAAACAAAGCTACAAGTTGATGTCATATAATGTAATTCTTACTAATAAAAAAATGACAAAAAACATTCTAAATTTGTTACCAGATTTATCATACCGCTACGAGAAGATATCAAATAGCTTAGGCTCCTATCAAGGAATGTTTAATATTTTAAGTATTTGGTAGCATTTTTTTATTAATTTTGGTAATTAATATATCATTAGTATTTTGATATTTTATATTTTATATCAAAATATATATTATATGAATAGTTTAAACTTTACCCAAAAGCATTTAACATTTTAATATATCATTATTTATATCGACATATTTATATATTAAGTAGTTTAAGCACATATATAGAAACAATTAATTTTTTCATTACCCAAATATATACTTCTATATTTAAGTAAAAATTTAGATAGTTTAAGCTTATATTTAAGAGTAATTCATATTTTATATTTTACTCTTTTTATAAATAGTTTATATTCTTATTTAGGAGTGATTTAATATTTTTCTTAAATGTCACCTGACATTTATAAATATTAGATGGTTTACTCGATATTTTATGAATGTTGGATGGTTTACCTAACACTTCGTAAATGTCACGTGTGCCATTTCCTTTTTATATATCCATATATTTTACACCTTCGGTTTTCTTTATGTCAAAATGTATCAATTGATTTGTATATTTGTTATTTCAATTTTTTGTTTTGCCATGCTACATTTCTATGTCAAAATGTTTTTTTAAAATAATTTAGACTCATATCTAAGAGTGATTTAATATTTGTTATTTTATAGACAGATTATATTCTTGTTTAGGAGTATTTGATATTTTGTATATATTTTAACATTCTATATTTCATTTGAGTTAAAATATAAATTTTGTAGATAGTTTATACTCTAAGAGTATTTAAAATTTGAATATGTTGATACTTATATTAATGTTGATATATTTATATATCAAATAGTTTAGACTCCTATCTAAGAGTATTTTAATGCTTTCTTTTTTTTAGATATTTTGATAATTCTCCATTTTTTCAAAGGGTATCTTAATAAATTTTCATTTAATATTTTGTTCTTTTATATATTTATATTTTATATCAAAATATAGATTATGTGGATAGTTTAAGCTCTTGTTGAAGAACATTTAATAGTTTTCAAATCTTAGATATTTACGTGACATCTAAAGTGTCTTGCGTTATAATTAGATATCTTTTCTCCTTATCTAAAATATTACAAGTTCACCATAGATATTTATGGCTAAAGATACATTAATTTCATTTAGGTATTTATATTTAGTATTTAACATATTTTAATTAAGCCATTTGTTGAATGTTTATTTTATATTTAAAATAAATAAATAATTTTTGTATTCCAGATATCTATGTTTCGTACTTTCAAACATCTCATATTTCTTGTATCTTCGTTATATATATATTTTTTTACACACACATATATATATATCCATTGGAATACGATTAGATTGAACTTTATTTCGATCAGATCGAAGCTTATTTTGATCGAATCGAAACAAAACCCGATTTAACTAATGCATAATCTCATAAATGTATTTTACATTTTGTCTTTTTTTGAAAGATGCCCTATAATCCATCACATATTCTTGAAATTTCATTTTAAACATGTATTTGATGTGAGATATAATGCCGAAGATGAGAGGTCCCATCAAATGTGTCACGTCATTCAAATTTTTATGGATTTTTTATATATTACAATATTTGATAATACAAGAGACCTTTCAAGAATCAATTAATGATTTCACACCTTACACCTTCCAAATGATGTTTCATTTGTCTTATATTAATTACATCAAGCACACATAATATGGAAGAAAAAATTCATTGATTATGTGAAAGAATACACAAATATGTGGTACGATTCAAAAGTACAATGAAATAATTTATGCAGAATGATGGTGCTTGTTTAAGGGAGCATTTGATATTTTGGATAGTTTTTATACTTATTTTGAAACTCATATGTAAGAACGATGAGTGTTTAATCACTTAGATATTTATTTTTTATATTTAAATATGAGTAAGATAATTTAGACTTATATCTAAGAGCATTCTCTATTTTTATGCAAGGGTATTTCGATCATTTCAACAATACTAAGGGTGTTGTGGTGATTTGGGTGCATATTGGATATTTTGAGTCATTTGAGAACTCTCAAAGGTATTTTAGTAGTTTTATGTCAATTTGAGGTGATTTCAACGCATATATAGGATTGTTTTGGTAATTTTAGGTAGTGTTTGTGTACTCGGAATTTGATAGAATTGAAATTTTTTTCTGTCAGATTCCAAGTGATGAAGTATTTGTACATTTTGAAATTCAAATTTCTTGAGAAATTAAATTCCAATCAGGTGTAAAGATTGGGAAAATGAATTCCTAACCTAAAAGGTCGGAATTCAATTTATTAAATATTTTATTTATTTATTTTAAGGATTCGATTGAACTGAGTGAAAGAGACTTTTTTTTTATTTTAATTTCGATTGAATTGAAGAAATATTTTGGTTCGCACGTAATGCCTCTCTCTTTATATTTTTTAATATTATTATTATATTTTTTTTAACCTATTTTTTTCTTTTTATCTTCATTTGTAAGTTTCACCTAATTTTAATTAAATAAGGAGTTAAATATGCATATCTAGTTTTAATAAATGATATATATAGATCAAATTTAATATATTATTTTAAACACTTATTATAAAATTGTTACGATTATCTATGATGAAAATAGATTTTCATAAAATCAAAAGTGACGATGTAAGATGTAATATTATAATTCCTTAAAGGGTAAGACAACATTTTGAAAATAAATTTGATAGGTTATTTTTAATTAAGTACTCATATCAAAAGATGTGAATATCTACATTGACATTTTTTTTTCCAATTATAAAAGTACTTAAATTCATTTTTTCATAGACATTCATGGTATTTTTATTATGAATGCTCAAAATAACATATCAAATTTAATTTTGATATATCAATTAACAATATTAAATATATAATTTATAAAGAAAATAATGCCAAAATCAAAAGTAAAAAAGTAAAATAAAACAACGTAATTCAAATGGGGGCAAAATGTTATATAAACTTAGTATGTCATTTTCAAATATAGGAAAGATTACTATAAGGTCTAAAATTAACATTTTCTTAAAATACTTTTAGATTTTTCAAAATATCTTAAATATAATAGTTATTTTTTGAGTTCAACATGTCATTATTGTAGTCCTATTTGTAAGATTTCTTTAAGTAATCATTTAATTGAGATTTATTTCAACTTAGATATTGTTAATTTTTTTTATCTAAGTTGTAACTTCATTCAAAAACCTTTCTTTTAACTTTGATATTTCTATACATAAAAGTTACAATTCAATTTAATTTTTTCTTTTAACTTAGATATTCTTAAATTATTTTATCTAAGTTACGATTTCATTTAATTAACTTAATTTTATCCTTTTAACTCATTCCTTGGTTAATTATATTTTCACTAATTACTTTAATTCGTTAATTTATTAAAAATCAATTATGTTCAATTCTGTCATATACACAAACACTTAAATTTTAATTTCCATCAAATTTCGGAATGTGCACAAACACTTGGATTTTGAATTCTTTCTATCAAATTCTGTAAAATTCAAATTCTATTAGAATTCAAATTTTGTGAAATTCAAATTCTAAGTGCGCAAACAAGTCCTCAATGTCTATGATAGTATTTTGGTAATTCAAGACCCTTCTAATTATTTGGTAGTTTGGAACCCACAAGGGTGAGTTTGTTTGTTTTGGAACCTATGAGGGTGTTTTGGACATTTCAAGAATCATAAGGGCATTTTGGTCATTTTAGGGATCATCAAAGTATTTTGGTTATTTCAGGATGTCTTAGTCTTTTAGGGACCTATGAAGATATTTTATTAGTTCAGTACCAAGTAAGGGTTTTTTGATAGTCTAGAAGTTTGTAGGGGTATTTTTGTAATTTGAGGGCATTTTGTTCATTTGGGGACCACAAGATTATTTTAAGGACCTAGGTGAATGGTTTGGTGTCTTTAGCATTCAAAAAGGCATTTGGGTAAATTTGGGAGTTCATGAAGAGAATTTTGGTAGTTTGAAACTCATGGGTCATTTTGGTAATTTTAAGCTTACGATGGTGTTTTGGTCATTTCAAGGTCTATAAGGATGTTTCAATAATTTTGTTTTCATCTTCTATGGTAGAGTTGTCAACTACTACCTATTGAAAGCCAGGCTATCATACCCCTATAATAGGACTAAGGGTTTGAGCATTGGCAACCTACCAATCGTTGGGATAGATCATTATATCACCGCCAATAGCGACTTTCGTTCGTTCATCTAACAAATCGTTTGACGAGTGCCACCATGCATCACTACCTATTGAACTGCTAAGGGACCAAGAGCCATTTGACAAGTGTTGCACGTCCAAATCAATCCTTGCACATTTGTTCAATCATTGTGTGTTGAAGAAGAGTACAATATGCAACTAGTTGATTAAGTGTTCATCGGGTTTCATCCTGGATCGTTTCTGGATTGTTGGGGGAATTCATTTGATGAGTGTCACATGCTTGTGTGACCATCATCTACCAATTTGATCTTCATGCATTCATTTGATTAAGCATTAGGGCAAAGTGAAGCATGTGACTACCCAAGTAATCAGACACTAGGTTCAATTACAGTGCCATTGGTTGTAACTCACTCATCCCCATATCAAGGTGAGGAGCAACACAATTTGTCATGCACTCCCACCATTGAAGCCACAACACAAGCTCCAATTGGGGTTTCCATATGCAAACGTGCTAGGATTACATGAGGGATCTCTAGGTAGACATTCACGTGGGCAAAGACAATAGGCTCTGTTAAATATATTTCCTAGTTTCCTTGGTTTATTTATTTTTCCTTTCCACGTGTACTCAGGCATTTATTGTAACTGTACATCTTCATCTATATATATACGATTCTTACTTTCCTGCTAGATAGGGAGGGAGATATGCTCTTATGTTTTTCTTGTTATTTTCGATCTTCTTCAATGACATAGTTTTCTGCTTTGTCTGCATCTTCATCTTCTACTGATCCTCTCCCCACCTCTTTCGATATTGCACACCACTTCTCCACCAAAATGGATCAGAAATCATTCTGTTGTTGGTGGGATCAATTTCTAAATATTTTGGAGCTCTACCACTTGGACCATATCCTTAATGCTACTCCTCCCATTTCTGTCCTTGTGGACGGTAGCCCTAACCCGAAATATGCTCGTTGGGTTGATATAGATAAACTAGTTTGTAATTGGATCAACGTCATGGTATCATTGTCCATTCACACCATGCTCCTACCTTACAAGATGATGGTAGAGGCCTGACAAGTTTTGGAGTGGTACCTTTCCCCGACAAGCAAAATCCAGGTTAACATCTTGCAGGAACAACTTTATGCACTACAGAAGGCTCTCGACCTTTTTATGGTTGATTATCTCCTCTATGTTAACTAGTGCTATTTTATATGGTTTAGGACCTAAATATTGTACTTTTGTCATTGTTATTATTCTTATTTATTTAAATATATTTTTTTCTTTTATAATTAAACAAATAATTTTCACAAACAAGATATTAAATTCAATTCGTTAAATTAACTATAAGTGTATAGTGTTTGTTATATAAGTGTATAAGTATTGGTCAATCCTATATAGAACTATCGAAATCACTTTGCTTAATAAATTTTCATAGCTAAGATATAATGTATATTTACACTATGCTCATTCCATTATTTTATAGTTAACTCAATGAAATTACCTCATGAAATTATGTTTAACTCAACGAGCTTTCAAGTAACTTATAATTAAAATTATAGTTTGTAGAAGAATACGACCAACCATTAGATAATTCTATATATTACAAATAATATCAATTAAGCTCTTGAATGTTGATTCATCTTACATTTATCATTTAACAATTCTAGCATTCAATAAATTCAAACAATAGATTTTCTTAATTCAAGATTGCAAAGATTTATATTAAAATACGATTTTCTATAACTGAAATTAAATAAACATTAAAACATTAAACAATACTTATAATATAAACACAAACAATACAATATAGATTTAATAAGCATAAAACACAAATACTGAGTTTTGTTTTACTTTTGTTCTTTTAGATGAGCAAATGTTGAAAGGTAAAATTTTCTATTGATAATAAGAAAAACTTTCGTCATTACATGTGACGTGATTACACCATTGAAAACTTAACTACTTACTATCAATCACTCCTCTCCCTATTAAATTGCGAACCTTGACTTTTGTAAGTTGATCTCCTCTTCAACATAATGGTATAAACTCAAAACTAAGGCTAGAAGCTTTATTGTCTCTTGAGAGATGATTTGATGCTTGGTGAAAATGTCATTCCTTCCTATAATGTGATCACTCCTCACAGTGATTGTCAGTCACTATGTTTGGCTTAGAATCAACTCGACATCTGGAAAGTATCCTCATAGACCTTTAATAGATGATGAATGATAGTGTTAGTGGGAGCTCAAGGAACGTCTGACACTTTTTGTAGTTAACACAATTCTCCCCCTTTCTTTGTTCTTTTTCTTTTCCTTTTATATTTTATGCAATTACTTCTGCTTAAATGATTGGTTGGATTTCCTTCCTTCACATCAATGGTGGTGATTACTTTTTCATTCCACGATTTAGATCATGGTGTGATTCGTGCAACATGGTTTCCTTTAAATTTCCTACAACTACTCACAATCAAATGTTAGAAAATAATTGGTCCATGGAGTTAATGTAACTCAACAGACTTACTCTATTGACTTAACTATAACTTAACGGACTGACCTTGTTGAGTTAAACTTAACTCAATGGACTTGCATATTGTTTGGGAGAATTTTGTTTGCTTTAATTATATGTTTATAATTTCTTTTAGAAGTAAACAAACAATTTTCACAAATTAGATTTTAATCTAATTTGTTTTTAATTGCAAGTGCATAGTATCTATTGCATTTGTGTGCAAGTACATGTCAATCCCACAAAGACTAAGTAAAAATTTTGTATTATTTTAATTTTTACAGTCATAAGTTTATGTGTGTTGAATTACGCACTCCATTGACTTACTGCTAACTTAACGAACTTAGTTCATTGAGTTATAGTTAACTCAACGGACTATCCTCATGGATTTAAGTTAACTCCATGAGCCTCACTAGTAACTTCCAATCAAATTTGCTATTCACAAAGAAATTCGGCAATCCATTGGGTGATATCACAAAATGTAAACAACATCCATTAAACTTTTAATGTTAGTTTATCCAATATTTATCATTAATAACTACTAACATTCAAATATTTCAAACAGTAACCATATTAATCAAGATTTTAGAATTGTATATGAATGAGTTTCAGTAATCAGTAAAACTATTTTCTATTTTCTAGAATGAAATAAACATAAAACATTCAACAATACTAACAATACTAAACAAACAACATAACTTTAATTTGATAAATATATAAACATATAATGAGTTTTTGGTTTATTTTTATTATGATATGTTCTTGAAGATGAACGAAAAGTGAAATGTAAAATTCTCTATTGACAATAAAAACTCCTGTTATTACATGTGATGCGATTGCACCACTAAAAACTTAATCACTTATAGTCACGCATCCCTCTCCTTATAGAATCACAAACTGAGACTTATAAGTTGATCTCTTCTTTAGTATATTGACATCAACCTGAAACTAAGGTTAGAAGCTTTACTATCTCCTAAGAGATGCTTAGTGAAAATGACTTTCCTTTCTACGACACGATCACTCTTCACAGTAATTGTTAGTCACTGTGTTTGACTTAGAATCGACCTGACATCCAAAAAAGTATCCTCATAGACCTCCAATGGTTGGTGATTGGTGGTGGTGTTGTGGAGTTTCAAGAAACTATCAACACTTCTTGCAATTAACGTGGTTCTCCACACCTCTTCTCCATTCTTTCTCTTTTCTTTTTATATTTCTTTTAATAGTAACTACTTCCACCTAAATGATTGATTGGATCTCCTTCAGTCATATCAATGATGGTGATTTCTTATTCATTCCACGATTTAAATCCTACATAATATGTGCAATCATGATTTTCCTTCGAATTTCTTGTTTCTACGATTACTCACATTTGAATATTAGAAAATAATTGGTCCATAGAGTTAGTGTAACTTAATGGACTTACCTTATTGAGTTAAGCTTAACTCAATAGACTTGATATAAATAATAATGTGTATCACGTGAAATAAAGAAATAACCTATAAGTTTATAATACTAACACAATGCGTTATCTTAGGGTGTAATTAAGTAACTCAATGCCTATGGTTATGCTAACTTAACGAGTTAAATATATGCAACTTTTGTAACATAATAAAACATTTAAATTCAACATGTGCATAATACTAACTTAACGAGTTCTCACGTAAACTAGGTTTTCAATTTTTCAAAAATGATATTTAATTAACGTTAAATCTTTGAAATTATGCACATTCTTTAATTAAGGCTTGTAATCATGCAATTATAACATAATGGCTTAATTCTCCTATGATAATTTAAATATTATGCAATTAACCATTAATATTATGTACTTTTTCATTCTAAACACATATATAAACAATAATATATGTATCACATGTAATAAAGAAATAACTTATAAGTTTATAACACTAACCTAATGTGTTACCTTAGTATTTAATTAAGTAACTTAATGCATATAGTTATGTTAACTTAACAAGTTAAACATGTGCAACACACGTGACATAATATAGCATTAGTAAACTTTGAATTTAACATGTGCATAATGCTAACTTAACGAGTTTAGATATACACTTATAGTTTTGCTCGCTATTTAGAATGAAAATGTGCATAATATTAATGGTTAATTGCATAATATTTAGCTTATCATGTGAGAATTAAGCCATTATGTTATAATTACACGATTATATGCCTTAATTACAAAATGTGCATAATTTCAAGGAATTAACGTTAATTAATTATCATTTCTAAAAGATTGAAAACCTGATTTAAGTGTGATTTTATAGTAGTAAGCATGATATGTTTTATTTGCATATATTTATATCATGTATAGTGAATGATAACAACTCATTGAGTTAGTGTTCTTTTTGTAAGAAGATCACATGCCAACTTGTTAAGTTACAGGTTTAAAGGTATAAAAAGATTACATGAGAACTCGTTGAGTTAGCGAGTAAAACTGTAAGTTGTATATCTAAACTCGTTAAGTTAGAATTATGCGTGTGTTGAATGTAAGTATTTTATTATGTCATGTGAGCTACATGTTTGGGTTGTTTGTATTTAAATTAGAAAACCTATATTGTTCAATCAAATCTTGTCTATTGTATATGTTAATAAATTCTTTTAAGGTAACAAACAACTTTTCTCACAAATTAGATATTAAGTTTAATTTGTATTTTTAACTACAAGTATACAGTGTCTATTACATTTGTATGCAAGTATAAGTCGATCTCATAAAGATTGAGTAAGAATTTTTATACTAGAGTTTATATGTGTTCATTTAAGTACTTTGTTGAGTTAGCTGTAACTCCATTAAGTCCGTTGAGTTAACAGTAACTCAACGGACTAACCTCATAGACTTAAGTTAACTCCACGAGTCTACCTTTCCAGTTAAATGTTGTTATTCACAAAGGAATTCGGTCATCCATTGGGTAGTTTCATAGAATGTAAATAACATCAATTAAGCTTTTTAATGTTAGTTAATTTGAGATTTGTCATTAATCAACACTAACATTCAGATATTTTAGATAGTAACCATTAACATTTTTAGTATTCTATACAAATCAATTTCAGTAATCTATAAAACTGGTTTTTATTTTTTGAATCAACTAAATATAAAACATTCACAATACTGACAATGATAACATTAATCATGATACAAAACAAACAATACAACACATTAATATTAAATGTAAACACAGATAATTAGTTTTTTGGTATTTTTGTTTTGATATGTTTTTGAAGATGAACGAAAGGTGAAATGTAAAAATCTCTATCGATAGTAAGAACTTCTATCACTACATGCGATGCGATTACACCATTGAAAACTTAATCACTATTTAGAATGAAAAAGTGCATAATATTAACGGTTAAATGATGGTTAATTGTATAATATTTAACTTATCATATGAGAATTAAGCCATTATGTTATAATTGCACTATTATATGCTTTAATGAAAGAATCTACATAATTTTAGGAAATTAACGTTAATTAAGTATATTTCTGAACTGTTGGTGAATTACAAGTTTTTTAATTCTTAAGTATCTGAATTGTCTGTTATTTTAGAGAATTATATTTCATGTATCGAACAGTTATGTTTTAAACGATAAAAGAATATTTTATTATTTCCTAGAGAACACGTGTCATGATCTGAAAACCTGATTTAAGTGTGGTTTTATAGTATTAAGCATGATCTATTTTATATATCATGTACAGGTACATAGTAATAACTCATTGAGTTACAGGTTTAAAGATGTAAAAAGATCACATGAGAACTCGTTGAGTTACAGGTTTAAAGGTGTAAAAAGATCACATGAGAAGTCGTTAAGTTAGAATTATGCACGTGTTGAATTTAAATGTTTTATGATGTCACGTGAGCTGCACATGTATAATTCGTTAAGTTAGCATAACTATACATGTTGAGTTACTTGAATATGTACTAAGGTAACGCGTTGTGTTAGTATTATAAGCTTATAAGTTATTTCTTTATTACACGTGTTTTATAATTAAGTCAATGAAGTAAGTTTGTTGAGTTAACTATAACTCCATGGACCATTTATTTTCTAATATGCTACTGTAGTAATAGAAATAAGAAATTCAAAGGAAAACCACGATTGCATGTATCACGTAGGAATTCACTCCAAGAATGAAGAAATCACCATTGTTGATATGAAGGAAGGAAATTCAACTGATCATTTAAGTAGAAGCAGTTACTATTGAAAGAAATATAAAAGATGAAGAAAAAGTATGTGTGTAGTGGTGGAGAATTGTGCTAATTGCAAGAAGCGTCAGAAGTTCCACACTACCACCAAAATCACCA
This sequence comes from Cymodocea nodosa, assembly GCA_036874045.1. Classification (NCBI taxonomy): domain Eukaryota; kingdom Viridiplantae; phylum Streptophyta; class Magnoliopsida; order Alismatales; family Cymodoceaceae; genus Cymodocea; species Cymodocea nodosa. Next base: position 16,236,983 of record CM072339.1, on the reverse strand, counting down.
ACCATCGGAGGTCTATAAGGATACTTTCCGAATGTCAGGTTGATTCCGAGCTAAACACGGTGACTGACAACCACTGTAGGATTGTATGGCTACACAAGAGGGGGTGAATTGTGTTTTTCAACATTTTCGATTATAATTGAAACTTCAAAATTAAAAACAAGTCGAGACACTATTTTCATAAAATCATTTTTATTCAAGGTTTCAATTACAATATACAATTCAATTCTCCTTAGAAATTGTAGATGCAATTATATATCGATACCATGTTTCATCTATAAAATTTCATAACTACAAACAAAGAAAACTAATTTACGGAATTTAAAATATTTCTTCATATTTGAGATCTTTCTTTTTCTTCTTCAACAATTCTTTAGTGACGAATATCTTGTCTTTCTCTACTTCACTGAATTTGCTTTCTCTTGATACTTCAGATCTTCAATGATATAAATCTGACCTTTTCTACTTCACTGAATTTTCTTCCATCTAAGAGCTTTTCCCCGAAGAGGTGTTTTTGATCCTTGAAAATATATTTTGTTTGGTGTGTAAGGATAACTGATCAATGAGAATTCTATGCCTTTTATACTGTATTTTCATTTCATGCATATCTTCCATGTTTAATCACTACCAGTTTTCCACTTCTTCATGTATTTTCTTTTTCCTTCATCGAAATATACATGTTCTGTCCTACGTTTACATTTCAAATTTTCTTTAATCATCAATCCTGAATCTCTAAAAAATTTCCTATAAAATAAACTTTCTCGTCCAAAATTTTTCATCAAGTGTAATAAGAAGTTGTTACTTTAATGTTAATTAAACGAGTAGTACAAGTAGATTTATAACTTAACGAGTTCCTCATGTGTCAACTCACGTGACAAGTACTGTAGATAACTCAACGAATTAACTCTGTGGTGTTACAATAACTCAACGAACCAACTCTGTTGTGTTACAGATAACTCAACGAACTAGTGATAAACAAATGTTTTTATAATAAGAATTTTACCACGTGCAAAAATAACAACTTAAGTTTATATCACTAACCGAACACGTTGCTTTAGTGTTCAATATAGCAACTCAACGCGTTTAGTTATGTTAACTTAACGAGTTAAACATATGCAACTCATGTGATACAATATAACATTCATAACCTTTAATTTCACCACATGTACAACACTAACTTAACGAGTTTGTCTCTTCTTTTACTCACTAACTTAACGAGTTCTCACGCGACCTATTTTAACCTTTAAGCCTTTAACTTAACGAGTTCTTACGTGACCTCTATATAAATAACACTCTAACTTAATGAGTTGTCTAAACGTGCACTATTCATGATATAGAAAATATAACTTTAAAACATATCATGCTTTTCAATAAAAACACACGTTAACTTAACGTTTAGTTAAATGAGAAATTAATGCAATGAAACGATTAGTTATTTAACTTAGTATAATTTCAGATCCAATAACAGACAAGTATTTATATCAATAAACTTTTTTTGTATTAATTGATGTTCTTAATTTCCTTTCACAAGCAATAGTAATTGAGCAAATATGATTACTTTCATTTAGCACACATCATCAAAACAAAATATTTAACAACCACTGTGAGGAGTGATCGCGTCATAGGAAGAGAAGTCATTTTCACCAAGCACCGACTCATATCTTAGAAGATTGTAAAGCTTCTAGCCTTAGTTTCGGGTTGATACCAGTATGCTGAAGAGGAGATCATCTTATAATTCTTGATTCGTGCTTCTATAGGGAGAGGAGGTAAGATTATAAGTGATTAAGATTTCAATGGTGTAATCGTGTCACATGTAGTGACAGAAGTTTTTACTATCGATAGAGATTTTTACATTTCACCTTTTGCTCATATTCAAGAACATATCAAAACAAAAATATCAAAAATAACTCATTATTTGTGTTTACATTTAGTATTAAAGTGTTGTATTGTTTATTTTGTATCGTGATTAATGTTATCATTGTTAGTATTGTGAATGTTTTATGTTTATTTGGTTCAGAAAATAAAAAATAGTTTTATTGTTTACTAAAATTGATTCGTCCTAGATACTTAAAGATTTTAATGGTTACTATTTGAAATATCTGAATGTTAGTGTTGCTTAAGGATAAATCTCAAATTAACTAACATTAAAGAGCTTAATTGATATTATTTACATTCTATGTAACCGCCCAATGGTTGCCCAAATTCCTTTGTAAATAATAGTATTTAACTAGAAAGATAGACTCGTGAAGTTAACTTAAGTCCACGAGGTTAGCCCGTTGAGTTAACTATAACTCCACAAACTAAGTCCATTAAGTTAACTATAACTTAACTGAACACATATAAACTCCAATATAAAAGTAAAAATAGTACACAATTCTTACTCAATCTCTATGGGATCAACCTGTATTTGCACACAAATACAATATATATTGTGCACTAAGGGACTGAATTTCAGATACTTAGCTTCTTAACTATCCGAACATCTACTTAAGTATCCTCTAAGTCATTTTGGATGGTTACAGCTCGTAACCTTCCGAAATCTCTTGACTTTTAGATAGTTAACTCAAAGCCTTCTGACTGAAACATTATTTCAGATACTTCGACTTGGTAACCTTTCAAAATTATAAATCTGTTGAAGACTTACTACTGACAAGCTTCCGATTGAACCTGGACTTCTTGTAGCATACTCTACACCTGTACTACTCACCTTAACAAACTAGGTTTTCATTCTTTCAAAAATGATATTTTAATTAATCACTAATTCCTTAAATTTATGCATATTTTGTAATTAAAGCATGTAATCGTATAATTATGACTTAATGGCTTAATTCTTATATGATAAGCTAAATATCATGTAATTAACCATTCATTAACCACTAATATAATGTACTTTTTCATTCTAGATATAACAGACTTACTCCATTGACTTAATTGCTAACTCAATGAATTGACTTTGTTGAATTATAGTGTAACTCAACGGACTCGTCTAATTCTATAGTTTAATAAAGTAATATGTATGTAATATTTAACATTTAATAATATACAATAGAAGTAATTTTCAATCATTCATAAATGATACTTTATTAATGTTAATTCCTTCAAATTATGCATGTTCTTTAATTAAGTCTTATAATTATGTAAATATAGTATAATGGCTTAATTAAGCTAAATACTATGCTTTTAACCATTCATTAACTACTAATATTATACATAATTTTATTCTAAATACTTGCATGCCTTTAACAATTGTCTCTATGTGGTTGTGGTATAAATGTAAAATTGGATTTAAAAGATACACATCTTAAACCCATACATACACACCTTGGTTTCACTCCTTATCTCCAAGGAATCCTACGATTCTCTTTCTTTAGGTTATCACTTAAGCTTTGCATTATACAAGTGATAACCCTTTAATCATTTTAACATCTATCAAGATAATTCCTTTAAAAGGGCATGAATGGGCATACCCTTTCTATATGTTCTGAAGTCACTTTGCATGCATATCATTCATTACTTATATTGTTTGTTTGACCACATCATTTTTAGGTCATCTAGATTAAGACCATATAGGATTCATTCCCCACTCATTACACAAATAAGAGGATATCCACATGACCCTTTTCTAGGATTCTAGTTCTTTTTGTCTATTTCGACAAAAATGTTTGTTCTCATCTCTTATGATATTTACGTAATCAGATATTTACATGTATCATCACATACACACCTAAGGACATCCAAAAGGTTAAGAAATTAGGCACATAGGGTGCATACCGAGAATACTTACCTAAACTCTTTGATCTGCAAACCATGCATAGATTCATCAACAACTTTGCATGCATCCATACATCACACTTAAGTTTTTCCTATTCTTCCCTTAGATTAGATTGGATAGCGATTTCATTTTTTTTCTTTTCCTTTAAAGCCCTCACCATTCCCTCCTATGATCCTCCTTGATTCAAAGTGTTACATCTACTTTTGATAGATTTTAGCTTGATATATCAATATTGTATAATGACCACATAAAACACTTATAGGAGTATTAATATATATATATATATAAGGATAATAGAGCTACTGGCCCGTTCTTGTCGGCGATCTTTTTATAATAATAAAATAATCAAATATGATATTTTTTATATTAGCGTGCTTTCCTTTCTTCCTTTGACCACCTTTTTTTTCTTTCAATCAATTAATTTCTCCAATGATAAGATTACGTCACCAATAGGGCAAATTGCTTGATCACTACCAACTACACCCATTGAGGGAAATAGGATGCCTCCTCCTCCTCCTTCACCATCATCACCTGGTTCAAAGGTGACACTTGTTAAAAGTTTCAGCAACACAACTCCAAGGGTGTACACATTCGATGCCAAGGTTTTCCTTTCCATTCTCACCATGCAGGCCACGACCCCTAGAGGGAACACAAATCCTCGAAATATAGTAGTGCAAACTGATTTTTAAAGCAAAGTGGAATTTTTCCCCGACTTCACAATCATGTTGGCTCCTAATCTACCAAGCAAAAAATTGTAATCAAAATATTCATTGAAAAGTTACGTTTTAAGTTAGCTCTTTTCGGCGTCGAAACTTTCTTGAGCCTGATGACCCGAAAGTGAGGGAAAGAGCTCATTAGCTCGTGACCTTTGCGAGAGGGGAAACAGTAACGCCGCCGGATCGTTTGCATTGATCGCCCCCCCCACTTGGGTTCTTCCAAGTTGTCAAAGGATCGGTTGTCTCGCCCCCCACTAGACGATCGCCTGTCCACACGTCTTTCGCCTATCTCGCCCATTAGCTAGAGGATCATTTGTTTGCTCGCGTCATCCACGTCGGAGGATCGTCGTCAGACGAAATCAAAACTCTTTCGTCACCACTCCCAGTCTCTGCATCTCATTGTCGTTGGTCACCCTTCGATTTCGGTAACCCCCAAGATCTCGTCTTTGTACGTGATTTTTGACTATACTATGATATGTACGAGAGGATTTCAAGGTATTTTGCTGTTCTGGATAATTTTATCATATTGGTGGTATTATTGCTTGTCTGCTCGGTGTTGGTGGAATTGTCACAAAAACCAACAGCAGACGTTAACACCTTGAGTCTAATGACAAGGTTTTCAAAGACCCCATTAGTTAAGCTTTCGATCTGTAGTGAAGCATGGTTCATTAATTGATAGTAAGTTGACGATTTTATGGAAGTTATACCCAATAAATAATGTGCCTTACAAGTTGCAACATATGCATGACTAGCACTACACTATTGTGCATGATGCGTATGTCCTATCCTAATAAAATTCACACAAACGATTCTGCTCATTTCCTTGACTAAAAATTCTTGCCTATTCATTATGTGACAAACTGACAAGGTTGCTTTCGTACTATTATATGTTTGTGTGGAATATCAACATCATTAATTTTTAATTGAGTGACTTTCTCTACGTCATTGAATTTTAATTGAGTGATTTTCATAACTTTATTCCTACGACTGTTTATACACACATTAACTAGTGAAAAGTTGGAAGAACTTCTTTCATGTGGAAATATCTGCATGGCCTGGGATGCATTGGATTTGCCTTCCTTTTGAATTGTCATAATTACTTAACCATAGATGTAAATGATTCTATTTTAAGAAACTTGGTGTACCTTAATAAATATTAGATATTACCCTTTGCTGTAAATATATTGCCGGTGATCCCATTTTTATTCTTTAGAAGTTAGGATTTAGGAAATGTCTGGAATATTGTATGCAAATGGTCCTTTGTCATGTAGAAATTTTTTTTTCATGTGCCATGATTTCCCCTATGTTGTCGTGGATTGGATTCGTGGAATGTGTTTTATTTCATATCATTAGCTATCACCTACATTTATAGGTATATGCATCTATTATGTTGTACAATTTTATCCTAATTGATGACAAGAGTGAAATTTTTTTATGATATTGTATCTTGCTATTATTAGTACAACAATAAGTTTTTACTTGACAATTTATTTAGACATTCAATTTCGTGTTTAGCTATTTGATTTCTATAAGTAGGTGTTTTCTTTCAATTTAGATTCTTATGTTCATGTATAGGTTGTGCATGTCTAGAAATTACCTATTGTCTAGACTAGGTAGCCTATGTTTCACTTGATAGTCATTTCCTAGTTGCTAGAGTTGAATATGGTACCTGATAATCTCTACATTTATCTTGATCTTTGTTTAGTAGTTATATGAGAGTTTAGTGATTTATTATGATGGTAAAATATTTGTCCAGACATTAGGAGTATTGTTTAGTGCTTGAAATTAGTTGGCATAAATAATATATTGTTCAACAAATTGTATAGTGTTTAAATGGCCATATAATAATAAGTTTTTGATGTATTCATAACGTAATTGCCCCTGCATTGTTTACTTATAATTTAAATTCCACATTGGCCATGTTTTGAATACTATTACAAATATTTGAATGAATAACCAAATTATGTAGGAAATTGTTCAAGGAAGTGCACAAGTTAACCTTTTATTACTTTGTTGTTTATATTTCATTACAATTGCCCTTTTACATTAATTATTTGGTTTGAATGTATTGCCGCACAAGTTATATTTTGTTATATTTTTTTCTTATATGATATTAGTCAACCATGCCTACCACAAGAAAGAGTAGATGATGAAGTTACACAAGTTGGAGTGTTGCAGCTCACGAACAAATTTTGAATATATTGTGTGAAAAGTTTAATGAAAGTAATGAGAGAACTATAGATGGGAAAATAAGAGTTGATACATGGGATAAAGTTGTTGAAGAATATAATGAGAAGATAGGAAATAACATGACAAGGAAAAATGTAGATAGTTACATGAAGATTTGGCAACTAATATACAAAAACTATAAAAAAAAAATTCAACTCAAAGTAGATGGGGTCGGGTTTATGTAAATGGGTATACTAATTTACCTAAAGAAATCTAGAGAGACTTTGTTGAGGTAAGAAATTTACTAACTTTTATTTGTTGACTCTAATTTAACTCTAAATTTGATAAATTCATCTTTTCAATTACATAAACAACTACTTGATTGTAGGTAGTGTAAAGAAAGACCTTGTCATATATTTAAGCAAGTACAAATTATTTTTGAACACAATATTACATCTGGTTCTCTCAAGCAAAGTAGCCTAAGGATTATGCACAACTTCAAGAAGATGACACATGTTTCTTTAAATAATGACAATGACACACTTCCTCTAGTATTTGATGAAGTTGGAGATGAAGAGGTCCATCTAGTGAAGACACATTTACCATTAACCAATGCTTTTATAGTAGATGCTTCTAAAAAGGGGAAAATGCCTCAACTACATGCAAAGTCCTAAGAAATAATGTCCAACATTGTTCAAGATATGGTAGGTGCTTTTAAAGAATTTTGAAAGAGATGATTGTAGGGACACATATAGATTAGAAATTATGGTTGAATTATGTGAAGTGGAAAAAGAAAGATTGCAAATGAAGTATATGAAACAAAAGAAAATAGAAGATGCAATAAACATATTATTCTCATTATATGAGCTTACTGATGAGGAACAATTTCAAGCAACTAGATTATTACAAAGTATTGAAATGCTCAAATAGTTTTTAGTTATATTGGATGAAAAGAAAGTAGCATGGTTGAGGTTTTATCTACGTTGATATACTTAAACTATTATGTTACTGATGTTGAAAATTATATGAGATACACTGCAATTATGTTATATGATATCTTTTACATTGTTAATTATTATGTTATTAGTAGTTATGATATTGTGATAAGCTTTTATATTGATGGTTGTTATGTTGGTAGTTATGATATTGTGATAAATGTTTATATTGATGGTTGTATGTTGTTGGCCTTTATATTGTGATATTGTTGGGCTTTATGTTGTTGGAAGTTATGCAACATTGTATTATCGATGCAAGTAATGTACATGTTTTTTTATAGGTGATATTCTTTGGAAATGAATTCAAAGAAAAAGACCCATAGATTGAGGTTGCTATTAGAATAAGAGGTTGAAAGAGCAAGGAAAAAGAGAAAGATAATGATGTTAGCATGCAATTATTTTAGTATAATTGCATGTCATTCTAGTATTAGTTCAATAATTACAGATCACATATATAGTAAAGAAGGGGAAAATTATATCAAAAGATTGTTGGATCCAAATTTACCATATTAGGCATATAATTGTAGGAAAATATATTGTATAAATCAGCCTATATTCCAATAATTTTGTGATTTATTGAAAAGGAAGGACTAGTATGTGATGATAATAACATCACTGTGGAGGAGAAATTTGTTGTATTTTTGGTAACAATTGGTCAAAATCAAAGATATGAAGTTACAAGAGAAAGATTTCAATGTTCAAGTTACACTATTAGTCATGTATTCAATGAGATGTTAAATGCTATAGTTGGTTAAGTGGAAAACTTCTAGTTAAACATTTATCATCAACACATAGACAAATTTGTAATGATGCAAATGTCTTCCCATACTTTAATGTAAACTACTCTTACCATTTGTTGTTTCTTACAACATTTATACTATTTTATATAATGCTTCTCTTGTATTTGTTAACAGGATTGTATTGATGCAATAGATGGTACTCATATAAAAGCAACCATTTATGAAGAAGAAACAACATCCTTTCATAACAAAAAAGGTGAATTGTCATAAAAATGTATTGATAGCTTATAATTTTGATATAGAGTTTGTTTATATTCTTACTAGATGGGAAGAGTTTGTTGTTGATGTTAGAGTTCTTCAAGATGCAATCTCTTGACCTAATGAACTTCAAGTTTCAAATGGTAAGTATTTTATATTAGTTCAACTAGTCATTTATTTTATCTTTAGACTAATATTTATTTTAATGTAAGTAAATTCTACTTAGTAGATGTTCGTTTTCCAAATAGACCAAAATTTATCTACCGATTTAGAGATGTTAGATATCATTTATCAAATTATGATATGTCTCAACTTCCAACAAATGTCATAAAGACTTTCAATTATAGGCATTCACAATTAATGATAGTGATTGAGCATATATTTGGTATTGTGAAGTATCATTTTGCAATTCTACATGGCATGTATTGTGAAGTATCGTTTTGCAATTCTATGTGGTTATATGTCATTTACATTTTAAACTCAAGTGAAAATTATGCATGCATGTTTTCTACTATATAATTTTATTTGTAAAGTAGATAGAGAAGATTTACTTAAAGATCTTTAAGATGAGTTGAAAGAATTTGAAGATCTTGATGATGCACAAACATATGAAGGTACATATTAAGAAATTGAAAGAGCAACTACAATAGAATTAACTCAACAACAAAAAAATAAATAGCTGATAACATGCGTAATGAGATGATGTTATCTATATGAGAAGAACATAATGTATAATGTATTATTATGAAGAATGTAAGAATTATTAATTTTTCCATAAACTTCAAATGTGTACAAATATTTTTATATTATTCATTCATATTTTATTACATTCTATTACTTTTCACTTTTTGTTACTTTCTAGTTGATGCACAAATATTACAAAGAAGATAAGAAAGAAATGATTGATATAATGCAAAAAAGTATTATGAATGCTAGGTGGGAAGGACAAAGAAGTATAAATGTTTGAAATGAATTAGTATTTTAACATTATTGTAAAATTTTATTATATTTGGCATGTTGTAATGTTTATTTTGTTTGAATAAAATTATTGAATTTTCAAAAATTTTGTGAAATTTTTTATAAATTAATTATTGTTAATAATAATATTTCTCTTTTTTATTATCCTAAAAATTAATTGAAAGTATAGAAATTATTTATTTATAATCTGTATTACTTTACTTTCTAAATGTACATTAATACATTCAAATTTTTGAAATTTTCCAATCTTCCCTAAACTTTCTGAACGTGTAATAATATCTTTAAATTTTTTGAATTTCTTAAACTTTCTTGAGATTTTTGTTTCTCTCATTTTTCAAATTTTCCTAAACTTTCTAGTACCATGAACACCTCCTAAGGGAGGGGGGTTTGTACCTATCAAGATTTTAAGGAAAAGAAAGAAATAAAAGTTAGAAAAAAAAAAAACCTATTTGTGTAAATATGAAAATTTGGAAAAGTTAAAAAACTTTTTCAAATATAAAAGAAAAAATTTTCTTAGATTTCGAAATCTCCCCTTCGAAACCTAGGATTCCTCGCACGACCCTTTGATACTATTGATGCCGAATCACCTATCTAGCTTTGATACTCTTGTTCCTATCGAGATCCTTGTAGACCACTTTGGATTATTTAAGATGGTAGAACTTCCTCCTGACATTAGTTTTGCACTTGGTTAGACTAATTCCTACTTCTTTAGATTTATGAGTGCTAATTACCCTAATTGGTTCCACTTGCCCCTCAACTGCCTTGTCGCTAAGGGTGAGAACAAGCTCTTCAATTACCTCATTAACCATAGGTTCCTCACCTACTCCAAGCCTAGGCTCCTCTTTCAATTCCTCTACAACATTTGCCCATTTCACCTTTGGAGAGGTTAGATGAATGCCTAGAAGAGAATGAGGCTCCTCATCTTCGCAATTTAGATTCTGTCTAGTTGTGTCCACAACATTTTTAGCTAGAGTTCCCACTGCACTTTGACTACTAGCATTCTAATTATGCCGAACATTTAAAACATTTGAATCGAACACTTCACATCGATGATGTAAACGCAATAAAAATAAGTTTTTGATAGTAAATTTCATACGATAAAAAAATATATATAAAATTAAAAAAAAAAATCATCGAATGTACGGAGAGTTGCGTCCGTTGTGTGAACACAAATAGAATGTTTTGGTCAATGAATTTTAAAAAGTAAATAATAATAAAAAATATATATAAAACACACATCAGATGTCTGGTGTATTATCACACCTGACATTTGAAAGGTTCGCATTAAACATTTATGTCCATAGGTGAACATAAGAAAAATAATATTAAAAAAACACTCAGGTGTAATACATAAAAAAATTATGATAAAGAAAATAATAATGCGTATCAAACGTGCAGCGTGATAACAAAAATAATATTTACGCACGTTTCGAAAACCCCACGTAAACACGGGCGGAAGGACCAAGCGTCTTCTTCCTCTCTCTTTTTCGGTTTTTTTTTTTGTTTTCATTTTTTAATTATGGATATATATTTTTTCGTTATCAGATATTGTAAGGGAAATGCAAGTAACTCGTTAGAACTGGTGATGGTAAGAAAAGATTTTTTTTCTTCTATCAATATTAACTAAAATAAGACGATAAAACAAACTGCCCAGTCAGCAGACACTTTACACAAGTCATCCGACAAATCACACATCTAGTTTTTTCTTTTTCTTTTTGATACTTAATACCTTGCATTTTGACGTAATGCAACGCTTACACAGTTTGAATCTAAATATTGCATGAGAAATGTTAAAGAATCCGTTGAAGGACTCGAGAGAAAAGAGGTTAAGAGACTTTAATAAGAACTTATAGGTAAGTGACGGGTGAATATTTTAAAGATACGTGAGGAGAGAAAGAGGTTAATCTTAATGATCTTTTCCATGAACTCAGATATGTGAGGAATTTTAGGTTTTACTTAAAAAGATTAGTAACATCTTTGTCATTAGTTTAAACTTTTAACATAATGATAACTTAGTCTTAACAGAAAAGACATTCAATCACTTAGGAATGATAAGACTTTCAAATACACTTTTCTGATGAGATCATCAAATGTGTGTCGTAAGAAGGGGATCATCGTCTTAACAGAAAAGACATTCAATCACTTAGGAATGATAAGACTTTCAAATACACTTTTCTGATGAGATCATCAAATGTGTGTCGTAAGAAGGGGATCATCAGTAAATGTCATTGAAGATCAAAATATATGTGATACATGACCGAGCTAGCTTCGTTGCCTTTGCATTTTGTTGTTCTTTAAGTAAGCTTCAATTCAATATTGCCTGCATCAAGGATTCGATCTCTTCAACATGTTTGAGCTATCAATGCCGTGAGCCTCTAAATCAAGTATGCTCAGAAGTATTACGCAGAATGGTTGATACCGAACCATCACCATGAAAGAACATTGGAACTCTCGAAGAATGTAAGAACAAAAGATCTTTGAGAAAAAAATAATAAAAGTGCAAAACCACTTGAAATTAAAAGAGACTCTGATCATTATTGAATTTTACCTATTTTCATGATGAAGTCCCTTCCCGTTCTTCAACTATTTGAGTATAGCCTATAAGACTTTATAAAATCAATTCCAATTAATTAATAATGAAAAAAAAATATATTTCATAATTAATAAGCCAAAATTAACCTGTATTTTTGCAAGCAGTAAGATAATGTCCTACTGCATCCTTTGCGCATTTTTTTAGTTTTTCTTTTTCAATTATAGATACTTAAGTACTATATTTAATTCATTTATTATTTATAGGTCTTCCTTTTGTTTCCATTTTGTATTTGAATTTTTCACTATTAGTAACTCCATATTATCATTATTCATGCTTCTTGTTACTTCATTGCCAAAATTACTTTGACCTAACTCAAATGTTTTGGTCAACAAGTTATCAAAAGTAGATTTAACTATTTTATATTATTGATATGAAGATCCACCAACATCAACTAATTTAAATGTTATAGACCATAAGTCCCATAACATGAAAGGAGTCACCTTGATAAAAAAGAAAAGCTTAAATCAATTTTCATCGATAATTGATAAATGTGTCTATAAAGTGCAATATGTTAGTACATACCTCTCTTCCTCTATAGGATTTGATTGTACGTTAATTGTATTATTCAAATATCTCAACTTAATAATCTATCTATGTAGTATATACTTATCTAGTAAATGTCGTATTTGTTTTTTCTATAAAACATAAAGTATGTGACGACAAAGAAATCTCTCATATTCAAATTTCTTACATGAGCAACTAACCTTGAAATCAACTTTCATTTTTAAAATCAGAAATTTAGGGCTACTTTGAACTTTTGGTTTCCAAACTTCATAATATGTTTCATTGTCCACTTTACTTATCTTTTAAGTAATATAAGTCATTGATTTCCTCATTTCTAATTGTAATAACGAAAATTTTTCCTAATTCAAGGCTCAACAACTTTAATTTCACTAGGTGAGGAAAATACTAAAGTAGGTTTCATTGTCAATGTTTAGAGATCTTCATTTTCGTTTACTTTACATTGTGCTAATAATGCTTTATCATATTGAATGACAAACTCTAATATAGGAATTTGAGAATGAACATACCCATTGAAAAAAGAATTCATACTCTTAACTTTTTGACTTGTAGTCATACCAACCATGAATACATTTTTCAAATAGTAAGGAATACAATGGTCTCGAATACCAAACATTTGATTGATTCAAGAGTTATCATGTATTATTGGATTTTTTCTTTCAATAATTCTCATTTCTTTTCAAACTATTTAGGATTTTTTGATCCATATATTGTGTTGTTGTAATCAACCCTAAAATTCATATTAAGTCTTAACTTTGATACATAATTAATAGCATTCCATCTTATATGTTAAGAACAATAATGATGTATTATTCCATGAAATACCTAAGATATAACTGTACACATTGTAATGTCTTGATCTTTAATAATGGCCTTTAATTCTTCCCATGCATATATATTTGAGATGTAGCAAATAACCAATGAAAAGTATCTTTAGTCTCATCAGCTAGCAAAGTACAAGTAAATAATGTAGACTATCTATGCTAGTTAACTCTAGTAAATGATGCAAATGGTATTTTAAAATTATTTATCTTATATGTTGTGTAAAATATAATCACATCTCTGAATTTAATGTATATCTCACGAGCCTTTCCATCTCTGAGTCACAAAACATTTCTAAACGTGCGATCTTCATCCAATTCAAATTTGAAGAAAAAGAAGAAGATCTTTTGTTACTTCATTTATGAAAAAATACTTGACTATTGTCTACGTTCTATCGTATTTTCCTCCTCTCATCTGTAATCTATCGAGCACTCACACACCTTCACAAGTAATGTTGGAAATAACATGTGCTATTTTGGAAGGCCGCACATGATATTTAACTAATTCTCTTACAACAAAAGATATTTACTTGTGAGATCTTAACATTTATGTTTTAGATGGTGATGCAGGTATATGATTATGCTTAATAATAAAACTTGAAACTAGCCATATTCCATTTGAGTTACAGATTACATACAGCCTTGTTGGGCAACCCTCACGGTTATTTACTCTTCCAGCTACTTTTTTGTTCAACTTTCTTATCTTTTACTCTTTCGTAACAAACGTAATTGCATGCAATGATCTTGCTATCACTTTTAGATTTTCTCACCTGATCTTTTTTAATCGAGAACCCTTTGGTCTTTGCATATGCAATTTAAAATATATACACATCATTATCAGTTAGAATTCCATATCAATGTGTAGGCTTGTGGGATACTTAACATCAGCATTTGCTTGTTGTGCATCCCTTCCAATGTTGTTAACCCTTGCTACATTTTCAACGTTACAATCATTGACTGCAACATCAACATAATCCTACATGCATTGATACAATTAATTATTGTCGTTTGATAAGAGCTTGATATTGGTGGATAATTTGAATAGAAACACCCCTCTCCAGCGTTTGAACCAATGCTAATAAAGATGGTACGGCCATTCTTTCGAAATTTGATAATTTCTTTCAAAATTTGTTTTCATTCTATAAATTTGAAAAAGATAAAAATACACAAAGAACTTGAAATCTACGTCACGTACCCTCAGAGAGAATGGAAAGAACAACCAAAAACTAACAGCTGATCTGAAATTTTATTTACTATAGATTAGAACCTGTGGTACCTAATAAAAGGTACTGAATTTGACAACTGTTATGATTTCATCAACTAGGGTAATTCATAATGACTCGTTTGGAATGGAGAATCGAGAATGCAACAAGAGATGCGCGTGCCCTCGTGTGGAAGCACGTGTGGCTGTTGATGCTCGCAGCTCTATCATTGCTATCATTGCACGTGCACCTGTTCCTTCGAAGACCATGCTCGCAGCTCTATCTCTTCCTCCCTTTTTTACAAACGAAAGACTCGATCAATCTCACTGTCTATCTGTTTTGCCGTCGAGGTGGGCGAGATCAGGTTGTAATACATGGTAACGGGCAATGTTCGCATGAAGTAAAAATATCTTAAATAATTTTACACACCGGCGTCGAAAAGTAGGTGGAATAGTTTATCATACGTGCAATAGGTAAAATTAATAATTTAATTTCCGTTTATTGATGTTGATGCATGTACCACGTAAACCCAGTCCCCCCACTGGAACTCCTTTTCCCACACATGTATCATCAATACGCACGCAGCGCGCTTCGAGGGGGGCGTGGAGGACCGCCTTTTCACACCACCCGTCTTCTTCTTCCCTCCCTTCGCCTCTCACGATTCGATCTCGCTCTTCTCCTCACGTCCACCGCTCCCCCCCCCCCCCGCAGGCCCACCTGCCGTCGCGATCTGGAAACCGGTGGTCCCTGCCGTGTGAGTCACAAGTGCGTCAACAGCGGACGCGTCCGTCGTCTTCCGGATGCCCAACAACATTTTTTTTAAGGAGGGAATTTTAGAAAATAAAAATTTCAAATGCATAGTAGATTATAACATATATTAACCAACCATTTTTAAGTTTCTATAATAAAACGGTATATTTTTCAGGTAATGACACTGGGAAACCTTCGCTCGCGTTAAAGTACTTTTGACCGGTCGAATGTTCATCAATGAGGGTTTCTGGAAGAATTGACCATCCGGTTTCTAAATTATTTTATTTATGAAATTTAAATTTTACTTATACGTTTGCTAATTTGTTGAATAATACATTTGCATTAGAGTTTTCTATTCAAGAAGCAACGGTTGAAATTTGACGTAAACTCCAAGGCCGTTAGATCGAAGTCAAATACGTATACAATTTAAATGAAAAATTTATCATAGATTTATAATTATCAAATAATAAAGTTTACACGATTAAGAAAAGAATGTCATATATACCAGAAAAGTTAGTTAGTCAATTAACGTTATCATCGGTAAATATAATTTTGATTGAATTATTATAGTCAATTAATGGATGCTTCCGAGGAGGAACAGTGGAATCGGCAGCGGGAGTGGTCATTTTCTCCGTCCCGCTTTTCAGGCAGGCTGCTGGCGTGGGTCGGCTGGAGGAGGGCAAATTTTGACGACGCCCGAGTTAAATAAATCAACCATTTCTTAAGTTTATCCTCCTCTCGTCATTATTCAACTATTATCGACCATAGGCGCACATGCTCAAGTCTGGCGGAACACATAATTCTCTCTGGATTTCGAATTTTAATAATGTAAGAATAACATCCACCGTCGACACGTATTAATTACTCCACAGAATTTTATACAATACTGCACCAAGTACTAGACACGCTTTATCAATTGATGGGACGGCACCGCCAATAACAACAGTGACACCACCAGCACCTTCATAGGCAGCTTATGGGCTTCTTCCACCCTGGGTTGGGGGTCAACCGGAACAAAACATTTTTCACATTTATTTTATTTTGTTACACCCGCAATAATACCGCCAACTTGTCTATTAAATTACACTCAACTAATTAATTATCGTGTGCAAGCCAGAAGCTGCAGCAGGAATAGAATAATATAAATGATCGAGGAAGAGAGAGAAGGTGGGGTGGACTGTTCTCGTTCTTCGCAGACTGCGGGTGGAGAGATGAGGTCCGATGGCTGTACTTCGGCGTCGGGGAACGGACGTCACTTCCGATCCACCTCAACATAAGCAGACGCTAAGAGAGAGAAGGTGACGACGGGAAAATACGACAAAGCAGCAGGAGAGCAGGACGGAGAGGACGGTACAATAGAACCAGCCTGCTCTCCGGTCGGCTCCGTGTCGGGAGGTGGCAACCCAACTTCCACGTCCAAACCCCGACCACGCTCCGCTTTCCTCTCCCCCCTGCCCCCTCCCCGGGGACTCACCGGTGACTCGCCGGACCCAACTCCTCCTCCTGCATCCCGGTGATCAACCTGCAGGCTATGCCTCGGTGAAGTCCCGCCGTAGCCATTGCTCGAGCTTTTATCATGAAGGTGCAGGGCATCAACGGCGCCGCCCCCAACATCGGAGATGGTAAGTACGCTAGCTTGCCTTTCTGCCCGGTGTGGGGTGACGATTGTGTTGATCTGTGGAGGTGTGGTGGTGTACTTGCAGGGGAGAAGAAGAGCGGCATCAATCCGGAGCTTTGGTACGCCTGTGCTGGCCCGTTGGTCTCCCTGCCGCAGGTGGGGAGCCTCGTCGTCTACTTCCCTCAAGGGCACAGCGAGCAGGTTTGTTGCAATTTCTACCATCACTGCGGCGAAAACCGCAAGCTCGCTTGTTCTTTCGTTTATCTTCTATCGAAACCGGGACTTTGTGTGTAGAAGTTGAACTAGAAAGTGAAACTTGGGCTCCTGTCGACATCTGGCTCCATCGCTAAGGGTTCTTCTTCTTGCTTTTTTTTCCCCCCCCCACCTTTTTCCTTCAACGCTATGTTCCCCCTTCTTTTTGGAGGATTTTTCGTTGTGAACACGCCTTTACCTAGAAGACGACCCATCAAAATAATCAAGCGGGATTAGGAACAAAGCAGATATCTGTCTTCATGGCTGAAGATAGAACAGATGGCCTGATCTTCTTCTCTATGAATCTGCTTTTATCTAGGAGACATCCTAGTGCAGTAATCAAAAGGTATATCAGTCCAAAGCAGGTTTCCATCTCTCTTTGTTGAAAACAGAACAAATGTCCCGACCCAATCTTTATCTTCTGTATGAATCTTAACATTTACTGCAGAGCATGCTTAATTTTATTACAAAGGTGTTATTCAGATCTCTGCCAGCTATTCTTGTGTGCCCTTTGGTTTGCTTGTTCTTTTGCTCATGGTAAGTTGTTCGCTCTTCTCAGGTGGCCGCGTCTATGCAAAAGAATGTTGATGCTCCCATTCCAAACTACCCTAATCTACCCTCCAAGTTGATATGTCTGCTTCACAGCGTCACCTTGCATGTAGGATGCTCTGCTGGCCTCTGTGCATCCTTTTCTCAGGTTTTCTCCACGATTATTTTCTTTGGACCGAAATTTTGAACAACTTTTTCGTCTGCATCATTGTGTAGGCCGATGCTGAAACAGATGAGGTATATGCTCAGATGACACTGCAGCCAGTTAATACGGTAAGTGTTTGTTTGCGGTCATGAGGAGTAACTTTGAAAATAACTAGACGAATCTGTCTTTACTCAAGCTGCTGTATTGCATCTGCAATTCGTGGCGTTGTGTATTTCCCACACCTTCCTTAAATAACGTGGCAACTTAGATTGTCTTGATAACTTGGTGATTCTAAATCTTAACCAGACGCCAACTGAAAATTCTTTTTTCACTTGAAACCTTGGCAGTATGATAAGGAGGCATTGTTAGCGTCTGATCTTTCTTCAAAGCAAAATAAACCACAACCTGATTTCTTTTGTAAGACCTTGACGGCAAGTGATACAAGCACACATGGTGGCTTTTCTGTACCTCGTCGTGCAGCAGAGAAGATATTTCCTCCTCTTGTGAGATATAATTTTCTCTTACTTTTAGCTTTTCGGTCCTTTAAGATTTTTCTTTTTTCTTTTTTTTGGCTGGTTTCTATGCTAGAATTTAGATCTTTAGCATCTTAATGTGCTACCTATTGTAGGACTTCACAATGCAGCCTCCTGCACAAGAATTGCAGGCTCGAGACCTACATGATAATCTATGGACTTTTCGTCACATCTACCGAGGTACTGACCATAAGTTTTCTTAGTAAATACTTTAAGTTGTAAGCCAACATTAGGTTCACTTCTAGATCTGATTGATACGACAGTCAATCATATGTATTTTTGTGGGGTAGTACTTTGGTCTAATCATATGCACTGTCTTTTCTGGTGTACCTTAGCTTTAATTCTCTACTGTTTATTGAAAAATGGCCCTTATGTTACGAGTTCTTCTTAAATCAGTTGCTCTTACTACCACATATTTGAATTTTGTTGTTGATGACATCTGGTTGCTTTGGTTAGTTAAGCTGCTTTATTTGTATGATATGAACTCATTGATCAATACAAAGTATCATGCTCCTTTTTTCGTTTTTTTTTCATGCTTCTCATTCTCCTCTATCCTTCTCTTTTTCTTCTGCCTCTCACTTAGATCTCTTCTCCGTTGTATGCCGATCTGAAGTTCATGTGCTTGTTTTGACTATCTGGTCACCACCAAAATCTGAAATGTTTATCTATTGCACTTTTAGGTCAACCAAAAAGACATCTCCTTACCACTGGATGGAGTCTATTTGTGAGTGGGAAGCGACTGTTTGCTGGTGATTCTGTCTTATTTATTAGGTAGATTTTTGTAGATATCTGATGCAACATTTGGAGCAACGTTTTTGTGTTTTAAATAGATTCATTAAAATTGTCAAATACAAATTTCTTAGCTGTTGATCATGAGCCAACATTGATTCTGTTTATCTTCACTGAATTTAGCAAGCTTTTCGTCTGGGTTAATATCAATGTTTTTCTCCTATTATAAGAGATTTTGAGTTTGTTCAATACGTATTTGAGAAATAATTGCTTGCATGTTTACTGATGATATTTACAGGGATGAAAAATCACAATTACTTTTGGGCATTAGACGGGCAAATAGACAACCTACTAATCTTTCATCATCAGTTTTGTCAAGTGATAGTATGCACATTGGAATCCTTGCTGCAGCAGCCCATGCTGCTGCAAACAACACCCCATTTACCGTATTTTATAATCCAAGGTCAGTAATTTGAAATTTCTTTTTAATTCGTTTGGATTCCCAAATTGTTGCCAGATTCTCATGCTTGAATCTGATGTTGTGAAATGCTTGTTAATAACTCAATTTTTTTCCTTTTGTAGGGCAAGTCCATCTGAATTTGTCATTCCATTGGTAAAGTATAACAAAGTGATCTACAGTAGCCAAATATCTCTGGGCATGCGGTTCAGAATGATGTTTGAAACTGAAGAATCTGGAACAAGAAGGTAATTTTAGATGCTCCTGTTTTGGTCAAACTCTAATGTATGCATTTTTCATACATGTATTTTTGCTTTATTTATCATTACACCGTCCATTAATTTATTCCTATCGTATAAATGCTAAGTAGGTTGTGTAAACACTTGAATTTTTTTGGGTTTTTCGTCGTTTCATAGGTATATGGGTACTATTACTGGTATCAGTGATTTAGATCCGGTCAGGTGGAAAAATTCCCAATGGCGCAACCTTCAGGTTGGTTATCTTATACAGTACTTATATGGCCATTGTATAAAATTCAAAACAATTTTCATCTGGTTTGTTGAATCTAAAATAGGTTGGATGGGATGAGTCTGCAGTGGGTGAAAGACGCAATAGAGTCTCTGTCTGGGAGATTGAACCAGTTGCTGCCCCTTTCTTCATCTGCCCCCCGCCATTCATTAGGTCCAAGCGTCCCTGGCAGTCAGGAATGCCAGGTATCAGCTGCTAAAACATACTTTGGTTTATTTTTTACATTCTGTCTTTTCATTTCACATATGCTACTTTTGAAATTTTAGTCAACTTCTGAATGATGAGCATATACATTATTTTAAATTAGGCAATTCTAGTAGTTAGAACAAAATTACTGTAAGCAGTGTTGATTGGATTACATAAAATGAAGAGATTAAGGGGCAAACCTTGGTTTGGAAGGAAGGTCTGTTGTAACTTGAAGGTCATGAGTTTAAAATTGATGAAATAATATTTTCATTTGTGGAGTTAAGATTGCTTACAATTGGACATTTCATAGATTTCACATTATGAAAACCAAATGCAATATGTTTGTCATTTTTAGTAGATGAAGGTTGTTAAGTTTATAAATGAATGTTTCTTAATTAGGATTATTATGTGGGTGATAGTCCCATATTGGTGGGCATGGAATTATCTTCTTTGTTTAATGTGTATATATATATTGTGGAGGTCTTATTAGGGTTTGGTGTCGGAATTCAACTTTTTACCTTACTTGGTGTTTGTGTATGTAGCAGAAAATGATGAAATTTGAGTATTTGTGCATGTGGTGGGAAATGATGGAATTTTAACTTAGATATTAATGTATCTGCTATAAATTATAACTTTTTTTTTTCTTCCTTTTTTCTATTTCTCTAATATATTCCCCTTTATTAATTTTCCCTTTCCGTTTTATTTTTCCTTTCTTTCTTATTTTTTTCTTTTCTTCATTTTTTTCTTCTTCATCTTCACTGAATTGAACCCTGGTGTAACCTCCCTTACTTACCCAACCCTAAAACCTTGCTTCTTCATAGAAATTTGTCTAGAGAAAGCAGGTGACCGGTAGGAGATCTCCACTGCTAGAACAATTGTCTCCTCTCTATTTGAAGGATTAGGAATTGAGGAGAGGAGGGTGAGGTTTGAGAAGAGGTCCCTATTGAGTTTATAGAAATTGGCATGTGGTACTGGAGGATGAGGAATGAGTTAGGGATGGTGGTGGGTTCAATGGATTTGTGAAGCTGAACAAAGTTGAAGATAGTAGTGACTAGGGGTTGGGTTGGATGCATGTAGAGGAATTTATGGTGCATTTTTGGGTGTGTAGAGGGTTGAGCATGGAAAAATTTGAGGGAATGTGCCTTTAATGCCTGGTAAATGCTGAAATTCAATTCTAGCATTTTTTGGGTGCACAAACACTTGAAAAATGGAGGAATTGAATTTTGACATTTTCCTTTCCTTTGATTTCCTTGTGCATAAATGAGGACTTGGTTTCCATATTAGACTTTAGGTTTTTTAGAGAATAGAAGAGACTAGGAAAACCCTAATTGTAATTGTTGCCATGTGGTGGTGTCCATAATTATTTTATGTTTGTCCCCTCTATTTGTTCATCTCCTTGGTCATACCTCCAAGCCTTACCCATCGACAACCCCTCTACCTTGTTTTTTCATTGCTATCAGACCTCTCCACCTTACAAAGTAGCATCATCAAACTCATCTTGGACTTCCTACATCAGCATTTGACCCATATGTGCCTCCTTTTAGCCATTGCTGTTGAGTCTGTCTTGGGCATCCTTAGTTATCACAACTCCCTTCTAGAAGCTTTGTTATTGTTGTCTCTTCTTGTAGGTGTTCAATGCCTCCATCGCTCCTTTTCCCTTACTAGCATTGTTGTCAATCTTGTTGCCCCCACTTTGCTATCTTGTACTTTGACCAACTCTTTTCTTGTTGTCTTTGCTCTCTCTTCCTATCCTTTTGTTGCCTACCTGCACCCCCTTCCTCTCATCGTGATGGGTTCATGAAGAAGATGAAGACAAATGGGTGGGGCCTATAGGGGTGTTAATGAGGAGCACATGCTGTCCTTTTTTTAAAAACAAAAGAAGGAAGTGACCGATGGAAAGGAGAAAGAAAAAAGAATGGAAATAAGTTATGTGGTTACTGTTTTGTTTGGTTATGTGTTTCTTGTTGTGAGAAAAAAGAAAAGAAAGAAAGAAGAGATGTGGATGACAAACAGGAGGGAAAAATGGAAAAAGATAAAAAGAAGGAAAGAGAAGATAGAAAGGGAAAGACATAAAAGGTTGAGGTGCAGTATGTGTTTTCTATTTATGTTCAAAAAAAGTTAGTGGAAGAAGTTAAAAAAGAAACAAATAAGTTTTTGAAAGGAGAAGAAAGATGGAAAAAAGGAAAACTTTTTAGGTTTGTAGGAAAAATGTTGTTTTTTGTTTTAGAGTTTTTTATTTGCAACTTTTTCAATGTTCATCTTTGCAGGTGTCTGTGTATTACTTGGTCTAATGGTCATTGTTTGCACCTTAGTAAATTTGTTGTACAAGTGGTGAGTTTTGTTGACCGAGTGTAATGTTGTCAGTAATTTGATCAATATTTGGGTTTGTTGAACATTTTATCATTAGTAGTCAACCGAGTCAATTGTATTAGATCAAGTCAATTGATTGCTGTTTGTTCCTGCCTTACTAATGACTAATTGCAATTTTGCACTTTTGTCTTCATTATTTTATATACTTGATTATATTTTAGATGTTATCTTGATTCAAATTTTTTAAAGGAAAAGGAGAAGAAAGATGACAGAATATTTTTTTAGATTTACCAGAAAATTGTTGTGTTTGAGATTCTTGTATTTGCAGGCTTGTTGGGTTTATGATTGCAGGTACCTCTATATGTTGACTGAGTCTAATGATCTCTAACAGGTTGATTAGTGTTTACACTTGCTCAGGGAATGAATTGTATTGGTGTCATGTTTTGCAAGTCCAATAACGTAAAAATTCTAAGCAATGTTTGGGTTTGTTGAACATCTATCACATGTATTATTGTTGACTCAATGTAACAGATGGAGTCAACTGATTGATATTTATTTTTGCCTGCCTAACATCTAATTGTAATTGTCTACTTTAATCTTGATTTATTTTATGTATTTCCCTGATTATGTTTGACTTTGTTGCAACGTGGAGATCTTAAATACCCTTACTTGCGAGGGAACATAAGAATAAATGGATCCTTATATGGATCATAATTAGCATTATTATTATGTGTTGAGTAGTGGGTGATAGTCTCACATTTCTAGCCATGGAATTGCCTTTTTTGTTACTTCTATGTGTAGAGTTCTTATGGGGGTTAATGAAATAATCCAATCTTCCACTTATCTTAGTTTCGACAAAGGCATTAGACTAGCATTTAATTATATTGTTATTAGCTTTAAGTGGTTGATGCTAATAATATACTTATTTTGTAGATGATGAGTCAACTGATATAGAAAACCTCTTCAAGAGAACGATGCCCTGGTTAGCTGATGAGATTTGTGTAAAGGATTCCCAGTCTCAGAGTGCTGTAATGCCAGGCCTAAGTTTAGTCCAGTGGATGAACTTGCAGCAGAATTCTTCACTTACTAATGCAAGTACACAACCTGATTATTCACGATCCATGGCTGGGTCTGGTTTACAGAATCCTGGTACAATAGATATCACTAGACAGAAGGGTTTTCAGCCACAGATATTGCAACAAAATAACATCCAATTTGATGGCCAAAGGTTGCCTCAGCAAACCCAACAATTTGAGCAGTTTTCAAAGCTGCAAGTTCCAGTCAACAAACTGAACACCTTTGCTAGGCCACAACAGCAACTTGAAGATGTTGCCCTGCAGCAGAGGCAGCAATTGGTTCCCAATCAGATAAATCCTGCAATCCATACTCAGAATCAGTTCATGCAATCTCAGATGGTTATGCCAAGTTCAACTCCACAACAACCAACACAGCCACCATCACTAATCCCAAACCTTCAGCCATCTCATTCTGGTATTGCTCAGAGTCAGATACTACAGTTACCACTTCAACTGCAGCAGCAGCAGCAAAAACAACACATATCATTGCTGTACCAACAACATCATCCACAGCAAACTCTGATGCAAAATCGAAGTCCTCATCAAAATCAACAATTAGAGCTTTCAGGACAAGTTCAGCAGCAACAACCTTCTCTATTGATGCAACAACATCATCCAGTTCAAGATCAACAGAAAACAATTCTTGGGTCATCACAGCATTTGCCAGATTCCAACTTTCCACCTCAGCAGCATAACACTACACAGCAAATTACAAAAGATGTTTCGGTGGGAATGCAGATGTCTCAGTCTTTGCAGCATCATATACTTAAAAAGACTCATAAGCAGCAGATTAGATCAACTGAAATAAATGGAGTGATACTACCCTCTGCAACCATGGATCCTCTTATGCCACCCACATCTGGAGAACAGTTAGCATCAATTACGAGCACCCTTCCATCTTGCTCATTCTCACCTTCAGCAACTAATGGCCCAACTCATTCTCAGACACTTGTGAATAAGAACTACCATGCAGAAGTAGCAAGTGAGAGATCAAATCCAATTATGTCTGTTTTGAATCCTGGTAATTTTAATGTCCTAACAGCAAGTCCTACCATAGTTGAGGACTTGCAAAAGCAAGATAGCCATGTAAGGCCTTCAGCTTTTGTTTCAAAGGTGGAAATTCCTGATGCGGCAGTTTGCCAAGCATACCTTGGTTCTGCACAACAAATGGACCAATTAGACTCTGCTTCTGCTACTTCAGTATGCATTTCCCAGAATGAAGGACAAGTGCCACCGACGTTTCCTCCATCATCAGATGTCGTTACTGTGGATGAAGTCCAGGATGCTGATCCAAGCAATAGCATCCTATATGAAGGCAATATCGATGGTCAATTAGGTGTACCTCTAAGCACAGATTCTTTGCTAATTAATGGTGTCGATCCTGGAAAGGATTATCAAAACACTGTTACTGTTTGCAACATGTTAGCAAACTACGGCACTTCAAAAGAAACACAAGAGCTATCGTCATCTATTGTTTCCCAGTCTCTTGGAGCTCCCGAAGCTGCATTCAATTCAATCGATTCTTCTATCAATGACAGTTGTCTTTTGAATAAGTGGGCACAAGCCCCTAAACTTCAGAGAATGCGCACATACACCAAGGTTTGTAGCGAAGTTATTTAGTTTTCGAGGTTCTCAGACATAATAATCTTGAGGTGCCTTGGTCACTTGGATTCCTGGTCAAAGATTAGGTGCCATTAAAAAATTAAGAAAAAATACTTGAAATTTTATTTCTATCATATATTGTGATGACATTATCTCAATGCAATTATGCATTCTTTCTAAACTTAATTAAGCTCAGAAATGATTAAATAACATTTGAATAACAACGGCAAGTTAACAATAAAAATTTATGAGATGAAAGCCATATAAACAAAAGCTAACGTCAATCATTATAAAAGATAATATATATTAACATCTAAATATATGCCCTTATTAAAACTGGTTCCGACAGTTCCAATTAAATTAATAGGTGGATGTTAATAGTGCCGTTGTGCCTAGGCGCTACCGATGGGTGTGATGCCTAGGCAGGTGCCTTTGTATCTTCAGCTAAAGTTCCTTGAAAGGAATTTACTACTTGTTTGATGGTTCAGTTCTTTAAAAGAAATTAGGTACCTGCTGTCTGCTTTCCAACTTAAGAGCATTATGATTTTCTCCTCTTTATTATGCAATGGCATGAAAAGTTGGGCCGGTGTTATTGTTTCTGCCATTTTGTTTTGCTACCTTTGTATTGGCAAATTTAGTTGATTTGAATCTGTGACTACAGGTGTACAAGCGGGGAGCTGTTGGGAGATCTATAGATATATCCAGATACTCAGGCTACGACGAGTTGAGAAGGGATCTTGCTCGGATGTTCAGCATTGAGGGGCAGCTCGAAGATAGGCAGAAAATTGGCTGGAAATTGGTATATGTTGATCATGAGAATGATGTCTTGTTGGTGGGAGACGATCCCTGGGAGTAAGTTGAAATAGCTCGCTCTTACTGGTTTGAAGTATTCGAAGGGTTTGTTTGGTAGTGGATTATGGTTGGAGTAATTTTGAATCTGTAGCTGAAGTTTATCGACCAAAAATGTGATATAATATAGAATAAAATTTGATAAAATAAATTATCATATGAGAAGGGAAAAAGGCGAAAGGTACCATAATCTTTTGGATTATTGGTAAGATGAGATACCATAATATCCATATTTTTCAAAGGGTCCCAAGAACTCGTAATAAAACAGAGGACAATCGAATTCCATAGACATGGTTCATTTGTGGGTGTTATATTTTTACTGAATCTGTTGGTCGTGCTTGCAAATTGCAGGGAGTTCGTAAGCTGCGTTCGGTGCATCAGGATACTATCCCCACAGGAAGTTCAGCAAATGAGCTTGGATGGTGATCTTGGGGCCAATGTTACAAATCAGGCTTGCAGCAGTTCAGACGGTGGAAAATGCTTCGCGTGGTAGATGCGATAAAAATTCTGGGAATCCTACGACCATTTCTGACGATTCTTCTGGGAATATGCTCCCAAATTGCGAGAGATTTCTCCGGGGAAACTTCGCAGCCATTGCTGATCCATTTTAGTATTTGTCTGAACTTGAAAGTAAGATGGTGACACGGAAACTGTAGGCTGTCAGCCATTGAGGACGAGGAGTCCAAAGGGTTGTTTGCACCTATAACATACGGTTAGGTTCAATTGCCTGACTTGCTAATTTACTTGTAGATTTTCTTAAGTGTGTGGCAACAGCAATTTTTAACTGGTTTAGTAGGGTGCAGCAGGAATTGTGGTATCCTTGGCTGATGTAAAATTCCAGAAGAATGAGCCTCCTTGTGTATATGTATGTATTAACTTGCTCTTGTATTTCTCAGATTTGATAAAAGGAAATTGGAATTCTAGAATGCTCGTCCTTCTACAAAAATAACTTTCTTCCTACAGCTTCCGTAAATAGCAAACGGCTGGTGCACGTGGCATGTGCATGCCCGCCCACCGGTGATTTACGTGTGTGTTAGGATACATTGGTCTTTGGGAGATTTGTACCTCACAAAGGAAGGTAAGTAATAAGTTTTCGTCAACCCCTTGCTTAAGCTCTAATGTTGGTCGTTGCAAAGTATTTCTCATATTGTTCTTAATTAGTCACGTGTTTTTCCTTTTTCTAGTCTCTTTCCATAATTTTAGCTCAAATCAAATTAATTTGACGTGCTTGTAGTTAAATCTGGTTCGAATCTAGTTAAATTAATTCAAATCCTAATCAATTTGGCTGGCTTATACCTAATTAGTTCGGCCCGAATTCAATTAAATTGGCTTATATTTAATGAACTGTATTTGTAGCTAATTGATTCAGCTTGAGTTTGGTTGCATGGTATCTGCCCTATTTTTCCTTGTTCTTATTTTCTGCCTTGCGCTGGTGATTTGTCGTCAGTTGGTCATTATTCAACCACCCCACATCATTCTGTCTGGTTTGATTCTGCGAGTCGTCCACTTCAGTTTGTCTTTGTGAATTTAGGTCTTTTGCAAATCTACACTCAGCTTTATCATGATCGATCTTGAAACAATGGTGGTAGAATTTGGGTTCAACAGGTTGTTGGTTAACAATCTCATTACCATTTTCAATAATGATCGACCTTAGTAAAGGCTTTGATAGTTGTCAAACCCAAGTCTGGTAAACTTCTTGATGTCGTTATGAACACTAAAGGAATTTCCTAAGTAAACCAGCAGTAGATTTGATAGCACTTGGGCAAAGTACATCCAAACCAGCTTTCACAAATTTTCCATCCCAGCTTTCACAAAGGAGAAAGAGAGGAAGGAACAAATGAGCTTTCTTGTTGAGAAAAACATCGGCATTACAAAAAAAAACTTTACCTAAAAAGGTGAGTTCTTGTGGACATCTGGAAGTCTTATTTATTACTGCAGGTTTTCCAAACGTACCAAGTTAAGGAAGAAAACAATTCTCAGGTCCTCCACTGTTCGTTGGTGGATTGGCAGAGGATCGGTGCAACATCTGGAAACAAGTCAAGGAAGAAAGGACACTCAAGTCATTCGCTGTCCGTTGGTGGACTTGCAAAGGATCAGTACGACATCTGCAAATAAAAAATAAAAATGAGGAAGGCAATGTGTGATGGAGTCGGTGTAGCAAGGAAGAAAGGACGCTCAGGTCATCCACTATTCACTGGCGGACTAGTGGAGGATCAGTGTGGCGTCTGCAAAAAGAAATACGAAAAAATGATGAAGATATAATTTGACAGAGGTAGGTGACGACTGTGAAACAAAAAGGAAGAAGGAGGCAGCGATATCTGCGAGTCTAGAAACGAAAAAGAAGAACAAGGCAGTGATGTTTGTGAACCCAAAACAACAAAAAAAGGGAAAGAGGCAACTAAGGGGGGGGTTTGTGCTTCTTGGAAATGTTAGAAAATGTCAGGAAATGTAATCTTGGGAAATAGTTTTCCAAGATTTATGTGTTTGTGCATTTTAGAAATGTTGGAAAATTAATTCTCAACATTTCTTGTATATAAATAACTCGTTGTCTTATGATTTCTTAACCCTCCCTCGGTAAGGTCGGGAAATCACCGAAAATAAATCCTCGCGACACCGACGCTCCTTCTTCTTTCGTGTGACAAGCGAGATCGAGGAGAACACCCGCGACATCGCTGCTCGCGGCCTCGATGCTCATTCACCACTCGCGGCCTCGACGCTCATTCGCTGCTCATCTCGCCAACGAGTTATTCGTCGTTCGCAATAGGCGAAATCGAGGAGAACACCCACGACATCGCCGCTCGCGGCCTTGACGCTCATTCGTCGCTCATCTCGCCAACGAGGAGAACACCCGTGACATCACCGCTCGCGACCTCGGCCTCTGTTTTCAACCTTCACGCCGACACTCACGACACCGACGCTCATTCACGACGCTCATCTTCGGCCTTGACGCCGACGAGGAGAACACCCGCGACATCGCCGCTCGTGACCTCGGCCTCTGTTTTCAACCTTCACACCAACACTCGTGACACCGACGCTCATCTTCGACCTTGACGTCGATGAGGAGAACACCCGCGACATCGCCACTTGCAGCCTCGATGCTCATTCGACCCGACGACCACAGACAGTGATTTCCCCCTATACGCTATATACCAATCAGTAGATCTATACGTATATCTTGGCATTCTTCCAGGTACGACCTGTTATATTTTTCTTGTGTATGAACTTTCTTAAGAAGTCTATGTAACCAATTATCATTAATAAGGTTCTCATTCAGATTGTGAATTTTTAAACAGATATTTTTATCACACATTACATATGTAATTTAACAGTGACGAATGGAAACATGGCAAGTATGATATTAATAGTGAAGTACTGCATCATTTGTACTTTATGCCTTTAGTATACACTTAGCTCAATTTAGTACTATACACTTAGCTTAATATATACTTAGCTCAGATTTAGTAAATTTACTATTATTAGATCTGCATTTAGTGTTTTATCAGATTTACTATTAGAGTGTTTTAGTAGATCTTAATGTGGTGTTTCACTCACTGTTAAGAGATTTATTTTTTTGATTGTGCCACTGAGCCATTTATTGATTATGATCTCTCGGTCTAGTTGTGCATTTTATAACAATGATTTGAAAGTCTTTATGTTCATTTATCTTTGAGGAGGACATCTCTCCACAAAATTTGATCTAATCCTCCACAAAATTTGTTCTAATCATCTGAGAAATTTCATTATAAGAATGTAGTTTGCACGTAATTGTTACATAAGTAACGTAATTATCTTCTTTTATTACACAATTAACTTTACATCATCACTAAAATTTAACATAGTACAGGAAATATGACCTCCGAGAGAAGGAAATACATGAACTGGAGCACAAAACAAGATGAAATTTTTTTAGGTATATTAGCAGTAGAAATCAAAGAAGAAAATGCAAAACAACAAGATGGTAAGCTTAGAGCGGAGACATGGGTAAAGGTGATTGCTGAATATAATGCTCAAACAAATGCCAATGTTGAGAAGAAAAATGTGAAAAGTAGAATGAAAACTTGGAGGACCATCTATAAAAATTATACAAAGATTGCAAAGCAAAATGGATGGGGGTGGGATTATATTCGTGGTCATACTGATATACCGAAGGAAATATGGGATGAATTTGTTCAGGTACATAAATATTTTATTTTCTTACGTAGAATACATTTTCACTAAAGCTTATTATTAATAGTGAACTTTTTTAAATGTTTTATTTGCAACAACATCCAGAATGTAAATCATGTGCAGGAAAGCCATGTCCTATATATGATGACTTATATATAGTGTTTGATGGCAATATGGCTACTGGAGTGAATAGTTAAATTCCTCAAGATGTACAAGAAACGCAAGAGAAGGGAACTACAGAACCTGAAGACCCCATTCCTGTTTTTAGTACTCAACTGCCTCCATCAAATCCTGAATTTGAAGAAGGCACTGGAAGCCCTAGCCCTTGTAATGTGGAGCAGACATTTAGAAAGGCACGAAAAAGAGCTCGACCTCATGTAGAATCTTCTCAATCTATTGCACAGTCAATGAATGAAATAAGTGGGTTTGTGAAAAAGTTTGTGCAACAAGATGAACCATCTCATAATAAGTTTGAATTAAGAAGAGAAACAGAAGAATGCATCCCCTACTTGATGAAAATGGAAGGTCTTACTAAGGGAGAAAAACTTGCAGGGGTTAAGCTGTTAGAAATTGAGATGAAAAGAGCTATTTTCTTATCACTAGAGACTGATGAAGATCGGATTGAATGGTTGCGCTACAATTTGAAGGACTAGTCACTTGGTTGTGTTATGTTTTTATATTAGTTGTCTTTAGAAGTTGTGAACATGTCTTTATATTATGTTTTCCCTAAATTTGAAAGTCATGTCTTATTTCCGAAATGCTTATTTCATTTATGAATGTTTCTATTGGTGAATGCTGATAGTTGAAAAGTGTGTCGTGGTTGAAATGTTTAACAAATTATTACACGTTATGTTGATATTTGAGTGTTGAATTGTTTGGCAGGTTATTACATTATATGTTGAAATTTGAGTGTTGAATTGTTTGGCAGGTTATTACATTATATGTTGATATTTTAGAGTTGAATTGTTTGGTAGGTTATTACATTATATGTTGATATTTTAGTGTTGAATTGTTTGGCAAGTTATTACATTATATGTTGATATTTTAGTATTGAATTGTTTGGCAGATTATTACATTTGATATTTGAGTATTGAATTATTTGGCAGGTTATTACATTATATGTTGATATTTGAGTATTGAACTGTTTAGTAGGTTATTACATTGAAACACAATATTTAACTATTAAAATGTCATCTACTTGTACAGGTCATTTTACATATGGCAAACAATGTAGCACGAGATGAAAGAAGATGAAGAAGACGACGTAGGTTGCTATTGTCCATTTTGCAAACGTGTGGATTAGCAGGACAATATATTATAGATGTTACTCCAAATGCAATAGAACATATCTATAGTAGAGAAGGACAACGATATATCATGAGATTGCTAGACTTATCACTACCTCACCAAGCATATCATTGTCGAAAAATATATTGATTGAGTCAACATGTTTTTCGGGAGTTTTGTGAATTACTTAGAAGACAAAAGGTAGTAGAAGATAGTCGAGGTGTTACTATTGAGGAGAAACTAGCGATTTTTCTTGTCACAGTTGGACAAAA
Organism: Cymodocea nodosa; assembly: GCA_036874045.1. NCBI lineage: Eukaryota > Viridiplantae > Streptophyta > Magnoliopsida > Alismatales > Cymodoceaceae > Cymodocea > Cymodocea nodosa. The sequence continues at coordinate 16,204,910 of CM072339.1, read as the reverse complement.
CCAGAGATATGGAGTTATCACTGAGCGTTTTCATCGTTCCGCTTGGACAATTAGCACATATTTCAATGAGATTGTAAATGTTATCTGTAGAATACAAGATTTACTTATAGTGAAGCCTTCATCATCAACACATAGTAGAATTCAGAATGATGTGAATGTCTTCCCATATTTTAAAGTAAGATGTGAATTTCATTTTATTCAAAGTTTAAAAAGTTGACATTGTATTACTAACATTCTATTTGATTTTTCAATGTAGGATTGCATTGGTGCTATTGATGGTACACATGTAAATGCAACAATTTATGGAGAAGAAAATGCAAGATATAGGAATAGGAAGGGAGCATTAACGCAAAATGTTTTAGCAGCTTGTAACTTTGATATGGAAATTACATATGTACTTACAGGATGGGAAGGATCAACTGCAGATGTAAGGATCTTACAAGATGCTATTTCTCGACCTCATGGGCTTCAAGTCCCACCTGGTATGAGTATAATTATGTACAGATTTAATAATTTTAGATATTAGTTTATTGAAATTACTTAATAGTATAGTACATTGTGCAGGTAAGTTTTATTTGGTAGACGTAGGGTTTCCAAATCGTCCTGAATTTATTTCTTCATTTTGTGGTGTGCGATATCATTTATCAGAATATGATCAGAATCGTGCTCCAAATAATGCAATAGAGAATTTTAATTATAGACAGTCTCAATTAAGGAATGTAATTGAACATATGTTTGGAGTGATCAAACATCGATTTGCTATTTTACAAGGTTATATGCCATATCCATTCCAAACACAAGTTAAAATTGTATTAGCATGTTTTCTTGTATACAATTTCATTAGAATAGCAGATCGAGAAGACTTACTTCAAGATCTAGCAGAGGAATTAGTCGAAATAAATGTTGATACGTTTGAGGAAATTGCTGATAATGTTGTTGAAGAAAGTATAAGTTCTAGTAATATGAGTGCAGAACAAAGAAAAAGAATAGTTGATAGAAAATGAGATCATATTATGTATTCCATGTGGGAAAGGAATTGAAATGTTGTTTGTTGAACATGATGTAATAAATTATGTTTGTGATAAAAAATTTATAATTGGATAAAATAATTATGTACTATATTATATTATACTATATTACTTAGTATAATTAATATATATTCTATTATTTAAAATATTACTTTAAAGTTGTACTATTATTTATTCCATCAAAAAATTATTACTAAAAATTATTTGAATTACGTAAAATCTTCAAAAAATTTCATATCATTTTCGATCATTTCATTTCCTATTTTACATAAACATGTCAAACTTTATTATCATTTCTTGTTATTTTTTAACCTACACAAACACATAAACTTTTTTATCATTTACTACCATTTCTCAACTTTTCAAATTCCCAATATTTCCAATAATTTTTATCATTTCCTTTCCCGATGGAAATCATACACAAACACCCCCTAAAATGATATCTAAGCCAACCCTCGGAAAGAAAACGGAGGGGGTGACTGGATATCTGCCTAACCCTTTGGTCAGAAATAAAATGACGAAGACGATCAGTCACGTAGGCTGACAGAGGAAGTCAGCGATTGTAGAGGTTCGACGGGCATGGTGTCTATTTTAAAAGGAAAAAGAAAAGAAAACAAAAAGAATTGATGATTGGCAAGTGCCACTAAGCACGTCCTAGTTGGAGAAGAGGACCTTTTCTGTCAATGATAGTGAACAAAAAAGAAGGAGAATAAAACAATGATCGAACAATCACATGAACAACAAGGGAGAAATGCGTAGAAGCGTACCTAGTCGCTCGATAGTATTAATTTGTATTATTATATATGTTATTATTTATGTATATTATAATGTGAAAATATTAAAGATATCATGAGAAATTATATGTAATGTATTTTTAAATTTTTATGTATGTTATTTAAGTTTAAATACGTTTAAATGTATAAATTGAATTATATGTTTTATACTTAATGTTTGAAAGTATATTTTGATTATGCATTAGATGTTTATTACTTTAATTTATTTACATAATTTTTATTATGTCTAATGTTTGATTATTAAATATGATTTAAATTATTTGATTGCAAAGTAAAATAAGAAAGAATGACATAGGTGTTTTAGGAATTAAGAAAATAGCTAACTACCAACTCTAATAATGTCAACCTCTTCTCTTCCACCTTAGCCACATTCTCTAGTCACTCCTATCAAGCAACCGTCGATCATCTCTCCCTCCTAAAAAAAGCATAACCTACCATAACCAAAACTCTCTCATCTTCAGTGAATTTTGGGTGTTTATTGGCTAAGCTTCAGATACCAATATGAGAAAAGAAGATCATTTATGTTTGCATATATTTTTATTATGTTTGCATGTTGTGATGTTATGTGTTTGTATGTGTGATTTTGTATTTCATGTTTATGTGTATTTTTATATTAATAAGGTAGTTGTTAATATTAGTGTCTTCATCTTAACATTAGTACTTTACAAGTTTAATGAAATTTATATTTGAAAATGGATGAACCTTGTTAATATTGTAAATACCTATACATAAGTTGTTAGTGTACGTGACTAACTTAATTAACTTTTTTATTTTTATTTCATTTATTCATAGAAATGAATTTTGATTGTGGACATAATGGTGAATGAATGTATTAGATATGTTTTAGGTGTAGATTCATGGTAAAGAAGTGTCATAGTTCAATGCAAGACTAGATAGGAGTTTCTTTGGTGACCCATTACTAGTCTATAAAGTTAAGCCCAGGTACGTAGAGTTATCTTGTAACTCAATAGATTAGGTTTGTAAAGTTAATACGAGGTTCGTTGAGTTAACTGAGTGAAACTTAATTTAGTCGAAAGTTAAGTTTTCAATGGAGTTTTTGAGAGTTTCTTGATACAATTTTGAATGGTTTTTCATGTATATTCATATTTGGTGTTTTTGGAATTTTTTGGAATGATTTGATTAGAGTTTTCAAATTTTGAAATTAGAGACACAATTGCCTTATTTTTTATTCTAAACATTGGATTTTATGCTTTAAAGAAGAATGTGTTTCATGAGTTATACTTAATGAAATCTAGTTCTGTAAAAGGCAATAGTTAAATTATTGACTTTTGTTTTTAAGATTCTGATTTCATTGGTTTTCACGAAGAATTCAAGGAGGTATGATCTTTCTTCTAACAGTACACAATTCAGTAATCACTTAGATTGTTTTTGCACTCTCTTGATAAGATATCTGTTGACAGCACTTCAAGAGAAGTTTTTCCCTGAAATTACTTTTTTTATTTTGTACCTTGATGAGTCTTTCTTCCTTGTATTTTTACTGAATTTATTCTTTGGCAGGACAGTTTTAGTGATTCTTTTGTTTTCTTTGATCTCTCCTTATATTAATCAAATGATTTAAGTTTGCTTCACTTTTATTGATGGTTTTCACTTGATAAGGATATGTTAAACTACTAAAAATTATTAAAATACATATTTAGATAATGTTGAGTTTCACTTTGCATTTATTTGAATTTCTCTTGGAAAATGTTAAAGGCTAAGGAGCATTTGACTTTATAAGATTTTAAGTTTTACTTTAAACAAATTCTCTATGGATCAACCCATACTCACATGCTATTTATGGTAGACACCATGTGCTTGTGGTTATAAATTTTAAAATTGAGTTTTTATAATATGCTTATTGCAAATACCTTGAAGCTTGTACATTGATCACTAAATGAAAATCAAGGGTGGTAGTCCAAGGAACTTCGAATATTTTCACTAAAGAAGATTACCACGTAGTTTAGGAGTTAGGGTGTAGGGTCCATCCTCCCACCTACCTTTTTTTTTTTTAAAAAAAGAAACAAACAAATAACAAAAGAAAATAGATGGAAAATATTTGAAATTGAAATGACAAAAATCAAATTTGAAACTAAATATAAAACAAATTTAATTAAATGAAATTATGACTTAGATATAGAAATATCTAAGCTAAAATTTAAATAAAATTATAACTTAAATGAAATATAAGAATAACTAAGTTATAAGAAATGAATTAAATTACTTAAATGAGACTATAATTTATAACTTAAATAAAACGTAAAAGAAAAATGATATCTAAGTTAAAGAAAATTTCTTAAATGAAATATAAAAATATCTAAGTTACAAGAAACGAATTAAATTACTTAAATGAAATTATAATTTATAACTTAGATAAGATGTAAAAATATCTAAGTGAAGGAAAATTTCTTGCATGAAATTATAACTCAAGTAAAAAGTTAAAAGAAAAGAAAATTAAATCAATTGAATGCAATTATAACTTAGATAAAATATAACAATATCTAAGTTAAAAGAAAAAGAATTAAATTAACTAAATAAAATTATAACTTAGATAAAATAAAAATTATCTAAGTTAAAAGGAAAAATTAAATTAATTAAATAAAATTATAACTTAGATAAAATATAAAATTATCTAAGTTAAAAGAAAGAAAATTAAATCAATTAAACGAAATTATAACTTATGTAAAATATAAATACATCTAAGTCAAAAGAAAAGAATTAAATTACTTAAATGAAATTATAACTTAGATAAAATATAAAAGTCTAAGTTAAAAGGAGAAGAAAAAGGAATTAAATCAAATTGTAACTAGGACATAGAAATGTCTAAGTTAAAAAGAATTTTTTTAATGAAGTTATAACTTAGATAAAAATATAGCAATATCTATGTTGAAATACATCTAAATTAAATGAGAACTTAGAGAAAATACATACATCTAAGTTTTAAAATATTTAAGCTTAAGACTTAGATAATTAAAAAAAAATTGAAGTTTCAAATTTAATGAATCATAACTTCGATATAAGAGTTGAATATCTAAGTTTAAAATTAGCCAAAACTTACAAATGAAGCTAATCATAATATATATATATATATATATATATGTATAAAGTTTCAATCAAACTAAGATTCACCACCGATTTGATTGAAGCTAAAGAAAATATAAAAGAATATATATACATAAAGTTTCAATCAAATCAAAGATTCATCAATTCAACCAAAGTTGAAACAAAAGAAGAATAAATAAAAATATAAGGTTTTAGTCCAATTAAAGCTCAATATTGATTTGACCAAAATCTAAAAGTACCTCTGTATTTTGATAATATAAAAACCTATGTGAGAAACTTTTTTTGTATTTCACTAGTACAAATACATAGGTCAGATAGAAAACAAGTCAAATGGGTACTACACAAGATAGTTAAAAGAACTCTAGAAGAACTCATTAAGTTTAGGAAGAACTCATTGAGTTAGGTAACTTAACATGTAAAAATAGAAGGAAGAACTCGTTTAGTTAGGTAACTCAACATGTATTTACAAGTTTTACAAAGTAGTAGAACTTGTTGAGTTAGCAAGAAGCACGTGCAACCAACTTGAAATTTCACATCACAAATAGAAGGAATAACTTGTTAAGTTAGCATAACTCAATATATACTTAAAAGGCTAAACAAATTTTATGTGCACAACTTGTTAAGTTAGCATATATCACGTGCACAACTTGTTGAGTTAGTAACTTAATAAGTAGATAAGGAAGAACAACTCATTAAGTTAGTAACTAACTTAAGTACCTAGAGAGAGAAAATGTTAACACTATAAATTCACATGTACAGAAAAGAATTTCACATGACAGAATTCATTGAGTTAGCATAACTCAACATGTATTTACAAGAGAAAAGGAAGAATAACTTGTTAAGTTAGTAGTAACTTAACGACATGAAAGAAGATCAAATTTATAAGATTCTTGACAATAAATCAAATGGTAACTTACCATTTTTAGGGTTGACAGATCAGTAAGTATATTAGACTTCATAATATTGGAAGAAATTCGATCGTTGCATTTTTCACTATAAAGAGGGGTCAAAGATTATAACAAGACAACCATCACATATTTATAGAGAGAGTAAATTCTACAAGAATATAGAGAGAACAACAATTCATGATATATAATTCCAAGTAGTGTGCAAAATTTAGCAAAGACAAATATGAAGTGCTTCTAGTTCTCTATGTGCAAAATTTTGTTAAAAGATAAGCTTGTTGGTTTGTTGAAGTTTCTATTAGAAAACTTTAAGTGTTGTGGGTTGGAACTTCGACTTTAAAGCTCAAGTGATTGATTAGTTCTTGCTTCAACCTAAAAGTAAGTGTAGGATCGAATGACTACATAAGAGAGGAGTGAATTGTGTTTTTCAACATATTTAAGTATAATTGAAACTTCAATATTAAAAACAAGTAGAGACACTATTTTAATCAAATCATTTTATTCAAGGTTTCAATTACAATATACAATTCAATTCTCCTCAGAAATTGTAGATGCAATTATATAATGATACTATGTTTCATCTAATCAATTTCATAACTACAAATAAAGAAAACTCATTTGTAGAATTTAAAACATTTCTTCGTGTTTGAGATTTTTCTTCTTCTTCTTTTGTAATTCTTCAGTGACAAATATCTGACTTTCTCTACTTCACCGAATTTGCTTTCTTCTAATTATTCAAATATTTAGTGACATATATCTGACTTTCTCTATTTCACTGAATTTTCTTCTATTTGAGAGATTTTCCCTAGAGAGGTATTTTTGATTACTAAAAATATTTTTTGTTTGATATGTAGGGATGATTGATCAATAAGAATTTTATGCCTTTTATACTGTATATTCACTTCATGCATATCCTCCATGTTTAACCACAATCAGTTTTCCACTCTTTATGTCTTCTATTTTTCCTTCATCGAAATAAACACGTTCTGACCTACGTATTCTTTTTGAATTTTCTTTAATCATCAATCTTAGATCTTTGAAAAATTTTCTGCAAAATAAACTTTCTCGTCCAAAATTTTTCATCAAGTGTAATAACAAGTCGTGCTAATGTTAACTAAACAAGTAAAACAAGTAGATTTATAACTTAACATAACTAACTTAACGAGTTTATCATGTGTCAAAACACATGACAAGTATTGTAGCTAACTCAACGAACTAAGTCCTTAGTGTTATGCTAACTCAACGAACTAACTTCGTTCTGTTACAGATAACTCAATGAACCAGCTTAACCTTTCTTTTAGAAGGTTAAATGCTAACTCACCGAAAATAGTTTAAGTATCGGATAGTTAAGTTTTCTAAGTATCTGAAAATCTGAAAACTCATCGATCTAGTAATAAACAAATGTTTTTACAATAAGGTATTTACCACATGCAATAATAATAACTTCAAGTTTATAACGATAACCTAACGTGTTGCCTTACTGTTCAATATAGCAACTCAACGCATTTAGTTATGTTAACTTAACGTGTTAAACATGTGCAACTCACGTCATATAATATAACATTCATAAACTTTAATTTCACCACATGCACAATACTAACTTAATGAGTTCGTCTCTTCATTTTAACCTTTTGTTCACTAACTTAACGAGTTTTCACGTGACTTATTTTAACCTTTAAGCTTATAACTCAACGAGTTCTCACGTGATCTTTTAAAAATAACACACTAACTCAATGAGTTGTCTTAACATGCACTGTACATAATACAGAAAATATAACTTTAAAACATATCATGCTTTACAATAAAAACCCACGTTAACTTAACGTTTAGTTAAATGAAAAGTTAGTATAACTTAACAACTAGTATTTAATATAGCATAATCTTAGATCCATTACAGACAAGTATTTATATTAGTAAACTTTTTCTGTATTAATTGATGTTCTTAATTTACTTTCACAAACAATAGTAATTGAGTAAATATGATTACATTCGTTTATCACACATCATCAAAATAAAATACTCAACAATCTCCCCCTTTTTGATGATGACAAAATCATATTAAATCAATTATGAATTATGTTTAACTCAATGAAGTACCTCCGTTGGGTTAAGTTTTAATTCAACAAAGAATTTTGTTGACATAAGTTCACTTAAGCTTATTTCTGTTGTTTGTGTAAACATCATCTCTCAGAAGTAAAACTTTCAAAAAAATTTCAACAACCACATAATCATCTCCCCTTTTAATATATGCATTTAAACTCATAATCATCTCCCCCTTTTTGTCATTAATCAAAAAGATGATTACAAAGAATTAAAATGAGAAACACATTTATAGATAAACTTTCTGTAAACATTAATAAGAATGAACACATTTACAGTAAAATGTATTGTTCAAATAGTTAAACAATAAATACAAACATTATATTTTGTATTCAAAAATCAAGTAAACAAACAAATGACAATGCATTTATCTATTCCTCTTAATGATATCACTAATAGCATTACAAATTTTATCTCCTAGATGCCTAATATCATTTTTAATGTCATTCAGTACTACATCTAAGTTAGGAGGTAGCTCAGGTTGCTATTGTACTTGATCTGAATAGTTTTGCTATTGTTATTATTGAATGTCAGGTTATTGTTGTTGCTATTGTTGCATTTGCTGGTGCTTTTGCAAATCTTTGACACTAAATGCTCTCATGCCTTTAGTTTCAAAGGGCCAGTTAGATAAGTTTAATTAGCTTGCAAGAATTGACATATAGCATTACCAAAAAATAACTTTGAACTCATATGCTGTAGTTGATATATGAAAACATCAAACCAATTAATTTGAATTCTATGTAGTATGCCATAAGTTGCATATAAACAACTTCTATTTACTTCTAGATTATGTCTAACTCTTTGAAATATATTTGTAGGTAGAATATTTACAATAAACCTAGCTTCTGCATTTCAATTTTCCATTAATCTCATTTCAGTATATACACTTGGAATCTGTGATAAAGACTAAACGTCCCATTCCAGTTATCTAACAATGTCAAATCTGTTTGTAACAACAATACCTTCATTTATTAATCTCAAAATTTCAAAAAATTAATTCAAGAGATAAAGTAAACTCCTATTGAGTTATTTAAGTTTTCAAAAGATTTTCATTCTGTACTAGATTGCTATAAAAAGCTACAATAAGCTCGTTATATTGCTTCCATTTTGTTCCAATCGGTAAGAATTGCATTAAGCCTTGAAACTCAAATAAATCTTTTATTTTCAGTAAACTTCTAAAATTTATTGGTCGAGCATGTAGAATTTAACATGAAATCAAACTATTGCATTTCTACAATGCTTCCTCAGATCTAAAATATATTGAATTGCCTTGAATGTTTATTGTTGTATACTTAAAAGGTGATACCTGAAGCCTTGATTTAGAATTTAATTCTTCTTCAGGAATCTCTTCTTCAAAATGAATGTCATTGTGTTCCTCTGTCAAAATATTTTCTTGAAGCTGCTCAGGTAAGCTTGATTCTTCAGCTTCAATAGTGTGAGGAACATTTTCAATATCCGCTACATCCATAAGTTTAGTTTCTATAGAATGTTTAGAGTTCAAATTTTTCATAAATTCAATAGTCGATGTATTTATCTGTAATTCTTCATTTTCTTCAATAGATATTTCCATTTCAACATGCTATGAATTCTCAAACTCTAGTTCTATAGTTTCTAAAATAGGTTGATCAACGTTAAGCTCTTTTGGAGTCTTGTCTTTTTCAATAGTTGCTACTTCAAACAATCCAACATCTGAACTAGTTATTGCCTCAATATTTTCAAGTACATCAGCAATAACTTGTTTAATGTCGTTTGCTTGATACTTTGATTATTCAATTTCCTTATCATCAAGGCTTAAAACTATAGAAAAACTTGAACTAATTTGTTGCTTTGATTTCTTTTCAAGTTTTCTAGAAAAAAATAATAAAGTTTCATTGTCATCATCTGTTTCAGTGTGTTCTGAACTAATGACCTTGTCAAATGCAATGTAAGGCACAATGTCTAAACATACATTATCCTTTGGAATTAAATCCTCATCTGATTTTTCAACTAAATTTGTTTCCTTAGAAACAATCTCTTTTTGCATCATTTTTCTTACTCTCTTTCTCTTATAGCAAGTCAGTTGTTCTTCTTCTATTATTGCTGTTTTCTTTTGAATCTGTTCTATAAAAGTTTTCTATTTCAATTCTTCAAAGGCACTTTCTATAGCTATTGCCTTTTAAAGACCTTCAACTTTTCTCTGATCAATAGCAATATTTGTTTGTTTTTCCTTTGAAAATAAAGGTATAGGTAATGCATATTCATGTTCTTTCTTAAATGACTGTAGTTGTGTTCCATTTATAGGTGTTTGAGGAATTCTATTTGATGAACCAACTTCTTTTTCTAAATATTTAGCATATTGTTCCAAAAATGCTATTTTAGCATATTTCATATGATATTCTCTATCAAATTTACTTCTAATACCCATGTATTGTATACTGTCAACTTTATTTTTAAGTTCTTGCTGAACTTCATTAAGTATTTCTTTAGAAAAAAAATAGTCACTATAGATTTGAGCTAACCTTTTGTTAACTTGAAAAATTTTCTTAAACCATGTACATGGAACTTCATCTCCATCTATTTCTTTGCCTTTTGCATTTCCTCTACCTCTTCCTTTTCCTTTGCCACACCCTTTGTAGAACTTTGAATACATCATCGCAGGTGGTTATAGGAACAAGCGAGAAAGATTTTCAGAAAGATGTTACGAGATAACCTAAGTTCCTGTGTAATAAGTATTTAAATAACGTTTCAGTAGAATAACTTAATGAGTCTATTAGTCAGGTTTGGGTTTTAAATGAATATTGAATAAAGTTTAGTCAATCGAGGTACTCAAAAAATTTAAGCATAACTCATTGAGTTACCTAACTTAAAGAGTAAAATGCTATCTAGAGGTAGTTTTACATGTTACTGTTTAAAATGAAAAAGTGCATAATATTAACGATTAAATGATGGTTAATTGCATAATATTTAGCTTATCATATGAGAATTAGGCCATTATGTTATAATTGCATTATTATATACTTTAATGAAAGAATTTGCATAATTTCAGGGAATTAACATTAATTAAGTATATTTCTGAACTGTCGGTAAGTTGCAGGTTTGAAATTCCTAAGTATCCGAATTTTTTGTTACTTTGAAGAGTTATATTGCATGTACTATTTAGAATGAAAAAGTGCATATTATTAATGGTTAAATGATGGTTAATTGCATAATATTTAGCTTATCATATGAGAATTAAGCCATTATGTTATAATTACACTGTTATATGCTTTAATTTAAGAATCTGCTTAATTTTAGGGAATTAATGTCAATTTAGTACATTTCTGAACTGTCGGTAAGTTGCAGGCTGTGAAATTCTTAAGTATCCAAAATGCACCTGAGCATCGGATAATTAAATTTATGCACATGTTTTATAGTTAAATCAACAAAGAAAGTACGTTGAGTTATCTGTAACTCCACAGACTATTTATTTTCTAATATGCCACTATAGCGGTTGTAGAAACAGGACAGTTGGAAGAAAAACCACGATTGCATGTACTATGCAGGGAGAAGAAATCATCACCGTTGATATGAATGAAGGAAATCCAACCGACCATTCAAGAAGAAGCAGTTACTATTGAAGAAATATAAAAGAAAAGAAGAAAAAGAAGGGGTGTGTGATCGATGGATGGCTAGTGTGTATAGAGGAGGAGCACCGAGCTTTCTGTAGGTAGTATCGGCAATTCTCCAAAGTACCACACCAATCATCGTTACCACCACCATCACCACCATAATCACCAACCATCGGAGGGCTGTGAGAATACTTTCTAGATGTCGGGTCGATTTCGAGCCACACACGGTGCCTGACAACCACTATGAGGAGTGATTGCGTCGCGGGAAGGGAAGCCATTTTCACCAAGCACCAACTCATATTTCAGGACATCGTAAAGCTTCTAGCCTTGACTTCGGGTTAATGCCTGTATGGTGAAGAGGAGATTATCTTGCAATTCTGGACTCACGATTCTATAGGGAGAGGAGACAGGATTGTAAGTGGTTTAATTTTCAATGGTGTAATCTCGTCGTATGTAGTGACGGAAGTATTTACTGTTGATTGAGATTACTTTACATTTCACCTTTCGCCCATTTCCATGTTCATATTAAACCAAAAATACCAAAAACAACTTATCTACTATTGTATGTTGTATTTGAGTGTTGTATCATGATTAATGTTATCTTTGTCAGTGTTGTGATTGTTTTATGTTTGTTTTAGTTTTACAGTTTACTGAAATTGGTTCGTTCAAAAGACTTAAAGATTTTAATCGTTACTGTTTGAATTATCTAAATGTTAGTATGCTTAATGATAAATCTAGTGTTTACTAACATTAAAGAGCTTAATTGATGTTATTTACAATCTGTGGAATTGCCCAATGGTTGGTCGAATTCCTCTGTAAATAGCAGTATTTAAAAAGAAAAGACAGGCTCGTAGAGTTAACTTAAGTCCACGAGGTTAGTCCGTTGAGTTAGCTATAACTCAACGAACTTTATCTGTTGAGTTAACCGTAATTCAACGGAGAGCTTATTGAATATATAAATTTGATTGTTAACAAACGTACAGTTCTAAACTTTTAAGCAATTCCCTATGAGATCGACCTGTACTTGCACACTGATACAATAGACATTGTGCACTTGCAGTTAAAGTACAAATTGGAATTAATATCTAAATTGTATTAAAGGTTGTTTGTTTACTTCTAAAAGAAAAAGAATGGGCATAAAGATAAATTAACTAAGTAAAAACAGAAGTAACAAATCCAATTTTCTGGTACGTTATTGGAGATGTAATCAGATATTCTGGTGTCATGCTGGGAAAACACAAACAAGTTTTATAGCGCCGTTGCCGGGGATCGAAGCTAGGTCAAAAATATATAGCCTGTACAAGAAGAAAGAACAGAAATTAGGGCTGAAACTGAATTGCCCGTGACTCCATCCCAATCTATTACAAAATCAAAAAGAACAGTAACAGAACAGATTGGTAGTCAGGAGGAAGAAGAAAGAGTAGAAAATGAAGAGGCTGAAAGAAGCCATTTGGACAAAAATAACTTCACAGATTCCATTGAAGAGCAAGAAACTCTTCAGCAATTTATGGAAAGAATTCAAGACAAAGTGGAGAGTTCTGCCGGCTCACCACCACAAATAGAAACAGAAATAGAAACAGAAATTCAGGAATCTGTAGAGAATGTTTAGATGCAGCCTATAGAAGAGGAATATCAAGAATAAATCCCTTTGGAACAGCAAAGTCACAATCCTAACCCAACTGAAACAACAGTTCTGAATGAAGTACATTTTTGTAGTCAGGAAGATTAATCAAATACCAAGAGATTAGGGGTTATGATATCATTTACAATAGACCAGTAAATTGGGATGGAATGCAAGAAATCAAAGATTTATTTGAGTTCCAAGGTCTACTGAAGTTCATTTCTCAAGAAAGAGGGCATGCAGTATATGAGAATTTAGTACCCCATTTCTATGCAAATTTAAGAGAAGGAGAAGGAGGATTAATTCCAACGTGGAGGAAGCTGATGTACAAATAACACTAGAGCTTCTCCATAATATTTTTGGATTAAAGAATGAAGGACTAAAAATTTTGGAAGACACAACTGCCGTTGAGTGGACTAAACAGGAAATCAAAGATTGTTTAGCTATCAATCCTGGTGTGCCTTTATTAAACAAATTGAAACATTTAAGTGGTAAAGCACACATGGTAGCTAACATTTTGATTAAAAATGTCTATCAACAACAGGGCCATGACATAGAATTAAGTCAATTTGTCAAATGGCCACATATGCAGTTGTAAACAGGATTCAAATAAATTGGTCTACAGTTTTTATCTCCAAGCTGAAAGCAGTAAAGAAAAAATTATTTTATGGAGATTTGATTCCACTACTGATGGTGGATTGTATTGATTTCACAAAATAGACATCAAAAAGGATCAGATCAAGAACCACTTTAGTGAAAGAATACAGAAATTTTGTAGCTGTAGAGATAGTTGTACCTTCTGGAGGAATTGCAGAAGCTGTAGAGAGAATTAATCAATTAGAAAAACTCTAGAAGGAAGTAGATGAACTTAGGAATAGAGATTAAATTGTATTGTTCATCTACTTGTATAAAATTGTATGATATATTTACACTGTAAATTGATTCATATGAATGAATATAATTTTTTAGATATTCTTTTCATACGTGTTTTGGATGTGAAATGAATGGAATTTATTGAGTATTATATAATTTGTGGAACTTTGTGAATGAATATGTAACAGAATTACAATTTGCTGAATGACAGGATAAATGCTTAAAAATTTCTGCATGTTGCAAGGTAAAATGTAAATTCTGCATAATATAAAATGACCTGCAAGTTAAATCTTTATATAATGTTCAGATTTAAATGAATTTTGATTAAAATGAGGCATTAATGACATAGATTTATCTTTATTTCAGTTAGCAGAATAAAAAAAATAGAGAGGAACTTACATGGAGTAAAACTTAGAAGTTGCCAAGTGTTAACTCAACGAAGTAAGTTCGTTGAGTTTACCGTAACTCCACGAGGTCAGTAATATAATATAAGGTCACTCCATTGAGTTATCTTTAACTCAACGTAGTTAGTCCGTGGAGTTAGCAATAGTAACTGATTGTGTTCCGTTGAGTTATCTGTAACTCAACAAGGTTAGTTTGTGGATTAAGCAGAACATTTATTCTTTTAACCACAAACGAAACTTCGTCGGCTTAGTGGTTACTAAAATTTGAAATTAATAGTGGTACACCTACCCATAAAAACAGGAACCACGATGCACGTTTTAAGACACGTTCTTGCAACGAGATTTATTCACTTTATGGATGTACATTATATATATAAATCAGAATGTTATTTGTGAGTTACCAGCACTTTTAAAAGAAAGGAGAATGCGTTAGAGGAACTGGAAGGTGAAGCAGTTGATTCGAATTCATCCGACAACAAATATTTACTAAATGGAAAGCTTTAGACTGGTATGTAATTAATCTTCTCCTATTTATTTATGAGCACATAGACTCGTTCTCTAAGCACTAAATGATTAGTAAGAACACTTACCAAGGAATTTTTATCGCAGACGAGTACTGGAAAAATTTTCTAAACTGAACTTTAACGAAATTCTTTGGGGTGTAGCTAACCTTTCTTTAAAAGAAAACGTAGAAATGGTTGTTCTAGTAGAAAAACCATTAGGAGAAATTCTGTGTACGGAATTAGTTGATGAACCTTCATGTATTCGATTGCCAAACTTTGAGGGAGATAGGTTTGAACTGAAATCTAATTATATTAGTCAATTGCCACATTTTCATGGATTAGAAAGAGAGGATGCCTATTATTTCCTTAGAGAATTTAATGAAGTTTGTCAAATGATGAAAATGCCGAACATGAGTATAGATGCTATTAAACTTAGATATATCCCTTTTTCTTTAAAAGACAGCTAAGAGATGGTTATATACTCTATCGCCTGATTCAATTTCTACATAGACTGAATTTTTCTCTATTTTTCTGGAAAAATATTATCCAACACATCAAACGATTAAAAAGAAGAAAGAAATCTTAATGTGTAGCCAAAAATAGGGTGAATCATTCTGGAAATATTTTGAAAGATTTAAAGATTTACTAACTCAATGTCCACATCATGCAATGAGTAAAGCACAATTAATAGGTATAATTTATGAAGGCATAGATGTTTCAACAAAATCTTTATTAGAATCTACTTGTCAAAATGGATTTTTAAAGTTATGTAGTGAAGAAGTATGGGCATATTTAGAAACCTTTACAAAAAGAACTGCATAGTGGGAAAACTCGGTTGAAGCTATTGCAGATAAAAAAATATTGCCAAGAGGAATGCATGAAATAGATTCAAGTACTATGCTTGAGGTGAAATTAAATGAATTAACAAAGAAAATAGAAGAGCTATCATTAAATCAAAAGCTAGCAGAAAAGAATGCAAACATAAATGATTTAGATATTATTTATGCTAGAAACCATAGAGATAACTTGGGAAATTCTTATAATCCTAATTGGAGAAATCACCTGAATTTATCTTGGAGAAACAACAATTTCTAGGGAGGAGAAAATGTAAATGAGAAGAATATAAGTTATGAAGCATTACTGGAACAAGGATCTAGAATAGAGAAATTAGAAAAGATAATCCAACAATTAAACAATAATCTAGATTTTGTATTTGGAAGTGCTGCAATTCAAAATCAGAATAGAAATATACCACTTAGACAGAAGGAACCAATGGAAGCTAGACTTACTAGAGGATTGCCAATACAAGCTATACCTAATCTTGTCAATAGAACTGTTAATGAAATTGATACCTCTTCTAGGAGGATAGCTGAATGAAGCAGCATATTTGAAGCAACTATCTATATGTATATATGTTTTTATTTTTAGTTAATAGTATCGTAGAGTTAGTTCTTAACTCAACGAACTTAGTCCGTTGAGTTATTCCTTAACTCCACGAGGGTGTGTAGTAGTTATATTAATTTTTTGTCTCTACTAAATTTGTGTGTGTGTTATACAGAATCAACAAATGGAATTGATGCAATTACTGTTGGATGCACTAAGGGAAGTACTGAGTAACTTGTCAGCTAAAGATCTTTGTAGGCTGTGTTATGTATCAAAGGAAATTAAAGACTGTATTGAAGAAAAATATTTTTAGGGACTACAAGCTGCAAAAATGGCGAAGATTAGAGATGGATTTGTATGGAGGTCATTTAATCGTAGTTCAATTAATCATGAATATCTTGCTGTGGAAGAAACTACTGGAATTCCACCCAATACATTAGAAGGAATAAATCATATTATGGGGATAGATGAAGGATTAATCATATACAAGACGAGACCAAGGTATGCAAGTTTATTATTACCTGATATTTTGATAAGAAATCCTATAACAGGAGAAGAATGGATTATGGAAGACATAAATGAATGGAAGTGGGAAGAGGAATATATTGAAATAGATGTAGAAATAGAAACTGCTACATTACCTTGGAACCAAAAAAGATCTCTTTCTGCATTTCATATCATTAATGGTAATACACTTGTATTTGAAATTTATAATATATTACACGTTTAAAAATTAAGAAGGAACAAGAACTGCATGAAAATAGAATTAATAGCAAGAAGAACTATGCCTAAAAAGTTTGCTTGGACTGATACATTTATTCCATTTGTTCCTACAATTCAATCATGTTCTTAAGCTGTGATTTTGTGTGTTAAAGTTGTGTGTATTCTACATTTACTTAAAAAATATATATAGTTTTCATTTTATTTTATAAAAGAAAAAAAAAAATCAATCCAGTTTGTTGGTATTTGTTCTGGGAAACCAACTAGCTTGCTTGTGAGCCACCAAAGGCATAGGAGCCTGGGTTCCACACAAGACACTGAATTATCAATATCTGTTAAATGTTATTTTGTTATATATTTTTTGCTTTTATCTGTGAATGAAAAGTTTTCAGAATCAAAAATCGAAATATGTAGAAAGAGATACAAACAAATCAAGGTATGTAACTGATTAGTTATCCTGAATTTTAAATCAACAAAACTGTATTCATGTCTGCTACAATTACTGTATTTACTGCCAAATCTTTTACATTGAGGACAATGCAAAATGTAGGTATGGGGGGGAGGTAATTAAAGTAACAACCATGTAAGTTTGTTAATTAAAGAACAAAAAAAAAACTTAAAATGGTACCACAAAGTTTTAAGGAAATTGAAAATTTTTATGAACTTGTTGTAACTATCCGATAATTGAGATTGTAAAATTTGTAATCTATAACTGCTTGAATGTTATATTTAAAAGGCTATATATGATGCTATAGAATTTATTATTTATGCAAATCTAGATATAGTATCTTATGTTTTTTCTGAATTTCATGAGTTTAACAGTTTCACGATTTTAAAATGAAATCAGAATGCTTAATGAAAAATCAGTAAATTATCTAAAGTCCTGAAGGAGGTGAGATGTGAATTCTAGATTAAATGAAACACATATGATGAAAGATACATTTACTTTGACTGATTGAACTTGTAGAATGATTTATGTGTAGATCTTATTAAACTACAGAAAAAGTATGAGCTCACTGTTATAGATTCATATTTTCAGTAAATGATAGAAGCAGGACTATATGAGATTGGTGTTTTACTTAATCTATATTAATGAAATACGTACATATACAGTATGTGATTAATGCTTTGTTTTGTGTGTATTTTTTTTTTAAAAAAAAAAGAAAAATTTGAGACTTTATTGACTTGTTTGATCACGAGACTTTTGTACTTGAGTAAATAGGTATGTAAGGATTGTTGCCCTGAAAAGAAAAAAAAAAAAGACTCTTGAAATTTGGCAACCTAAGATCCTGATCAGATCTGGGATTGTTGACTGAAAGCTTGTTACATGGGTATATTAGAAAGCTCCTGCATGATTCAAGCTTGTCAAATTAACTTTTAAAGAAAAAAAAAGAACATATACTGTTCTGAAAAGATACAAGTGTTTTGTGAAATACAGATATCTTATGAATCGAGTATATTTTATGTTATCTAGAATTGCTGAAATATGAATCTGGAATTGACTTTTGAAGTTGTTTTAATGGAGATACAATTCTTTATTCTACTTGTCTTAATCATATTGAATTGGATTGTACTTTGATTCGTATGTTGTTGAAATTTCTTCTAGAAATCTTATTGGAAAATTTAGGATAGCAGATAATGAAAAGAAGAACAAACGATAATATAATTAACACCTACGAGATGATGATATACTTTGTATGTAATTTGCATATATTCTAAGTATATTTGCAGGTTTATTACTGAAACATACAGAATATATATATTTTTATGCTGAACGAAAGAAAAAATAAGAAGAATTAATTCTAGCACTTCTTGAAAGACCAATTAATTAGATCTTAGTTTGCTAAGGGACTAGCAAAATTTAGGTATGGGGGAAGTGTTTAGAATGAAAAAGTGCATATTATTAACGGTTAAATGATGGTTAATTGCATAATATTTAGCTTATCATATGAGAATTAAGCCATTATGTTATAATTGCACTATTATATGCTTTAATTAAAGAATCTGCTTAATTTTAGGGAATTAATGTCAATTTAGTACATTTCTGAATTGTCGGTAAGTTGCAGGCTATGAAATTCTTAGGTATCCGAAATGCACCTAAGCATCAGATAGTTAAATTTATGCATGTGTTTTATAGTTAAATCAACGAGGTAAGTCCGTTGAGTTATCTGTAACTCCACAGACTATTTATTTTCTAATATGCCACTATAGCGGTTGCAGAAACAGGACAGTTGGAAGAAAAACCACGATTGCTTGTATTGCACAGGGAGAAGAAATCATCGCCGTTGATATGAATGAGAGAAATCCAACCGACCATTCAAGCAGAAGCAGTTACTATTGAAGAAATATAAAAGAAAAGAAGAAAAAGAAGGGGTGTGTGATTGATGGACGGCAAGTGTGTACAAAGGAGGAGCACCGAGCTTTCTGCAGGCAATATCGGCAATTCTCCAAAGTACCACACCAACCATCGTTACCACCACCATAATCACCAACTATCGGAGGTCTGTGAGAATACTTTCTAGATGTCGGGTCGATTCCGAGCCAAACACGGTGCATGACAACCATTGTGAGGAGTGATCGCGTCGCGGGAAGGGAAGCCATTTTCACCAAGCGCCGACTCATATTTCTAGAGATCATAAAGATTCTAGCCTTGACTTCGGGTTGATGCCTGTATGCTGAAGAGGAGATTATCTTGCAATTCTGGACTCACGATTCTATAGGGAGAGGAGACAGGATTGTAAGTGGTTTAATTTTCAATGGTGTAATCCCGTCGTATATAGTGACGGAAGTATTTACTGTTGATTAAGATTACTTTAGATTTCACCTTTTGCCCATTTCCATGTTCATATTAAACCAAAAATACCAAAAACAACTTATCTGCTATTGTATGTTGTATTTGAGTGTTGTATTATTTGTGTTGTATCATAATTAATGTTATCTTTGTCAGTGTTGTGATTGTTTTATGTTTGTTTTAGTTTTACAGTTTACTGAAATTTGTTCGTTCAAAAGACTTAAAGATTTTAATGGTTACTGTTTGAATTATCTAAATGTTAGTATGCTTAATGATAAATCCAATGTTTACTAACATTAAAGAGCTTAATTGATGTTATTTACAATCTGTGAAATTGCCCAATGGTTGGATGAATTCCTTTGTAAATAGCAATATTTAAAAAGAAAAGATAGGCTTGTGGAGTTAACTTAAGTTCACGAGGTTAGTCCATTGAGTTAGCTATAACTCAATGAACTTTATCTGTTGAGTTAACCGTAATTCAATGGAGAGCTTATTGAATATATAAATTTGATTGTTAACAAATAGACAGTTCTAAACTTTTAAGCAATTCCTTGTGGGATCGACCTATACTTGCACACTAATACAATAGACACTGTGCACTTGCAGTTAAAGTACAAATTGGAATTAATATCTAAATTGTATTAAAGGTTGTTTGTTTACTTCTAAAAGAAAAAGAATAGGCATAAAGATAAATTAACTAAGTAAAAACAGAAGTAACAAATCTAGTTTTTTTGGTACGTTATTAGAGATCTAATCAGATATTCTGGTGTCGTACTGGGAAAACACAAACAAGTTATAATTGATGCTATTTACAAAGGAATTCGGACAACCATTGGGCGATTCCACAGATTGTAAATAACATCAATTAAGCTCTTTAATGTTAGTAAACACTAGATTTATCATTAAGCATACTAACATTCAGATAATTCAAACAGTAACCATTAAAATCTTTAAGTCTTTTGAACAAACCAATATCAATAAACTGTAAAACTAAAACAAACATAAAATAATCACAACACTGACAAAGATAACATTAATCACGATACAACACAAACAATACAACACTCAAATACAACATACAATAGTAGATAAGTTGTTTTTGGTATTTTTGGTTTAATATGAACATGTAAATGGGCGAAAGGTGAAATGTAAAGTAATCTCAATCAACAGTAAATACTTCTGTCGCTACATACGACGCAATTACACCACTGAAAATTAAATCACTTACAATCCTGTCTTCTCTCCCTATAGAATCGTGAGTCCAGAATTGCAAGATAATCTCCTCTTCAGCATACAAGCATCAACCCGAAGTCAAGGCTAGAAGCTTTACGATGTCCTGAAATATGAGTCGGTGCTTGGTGAAAATGGTTTCCCTTCCCACGACGTGATCACTCCTTACAGTGGTTGTCATGTGCTTAGAATGAAAAAGTGCATATTATTAACGGTTAAATGATGGTTAATTGCATAATATTTAGCTTATCATATGAGAATTAAGCCATTATGTTATAATTGCACTGTTATATGCTTTAGTTGAAGAATCTGCTTAATTTTGGGGAATTAATGTTAATTTAGTACATTTATAAACTGTCGGTAAATTACAGGTTGTGAAATTCTTAAGTATCCGAAAATATATCTGAGCATCAGATAGTTATACCTGTAACTCTCTGAAATGTTATTTTATGTTTAAACTGTTGATGACACGTGTTGAGAGCTCGTAGATTTACTTACGTTATAACTCGTTAAGTTAGTATAACTTCACGCATTGAGTTACATGAAAATACACTAAGGCAACGTGTTAGGTTAGCGTTATAAACTTAAGTTGTTATTTTTGCACGTGTTTTATAGTTAAATCAACGAAGGAAGTCCGTTGAGTTATCTGTAACTCCACAGACTATATATTTTCTAATATGCCACTGTAGCGGTTACAGGAACAGACAGTTGGAAGGAAAAACCACGTTTGCACGTATCACGCAGGAATTCAATCGCGTAGGGAGAAAGAAATCATCGTCGTTGATCTGAAGGAAGGAAATCCAGCCGACCATTCAAGCAGAAGCAGTTACTACTGAAGAAATATAAAAGAAAAGAAGAAAAAAAGAAGAAGTGTGTGTGATCGATGGACAGCCAGTGTATACAGAGGAGGAGCACCGAGCTTTCTGCAGACAATATCGGCGATTCTCCAAAGTATCACACCAACCATCGTTATCACCACCATAATCACTAATCATCGGAGGTCTGTGAGGATACTTGCCTGATGTCGGGTCAATTCCGAGCCAAACACAGTGCGTGACAACCACTGTGAGGAGTGATCGCGTCGCGGGAAGGGAAGACATTTTCACCAAGCACCAACTCATATTTCAGGAGATCGTAAAGCTTTTAGCCTTGGCTTCGGGTTGATGCCTGTATGTTGAAGAGGAGATCATCTTGCAATTCTGGACTCGCGATTCTATAGGGAGAGGAGACAGAATTGTAAGTGGTTTAATTTTCAGTGGTGTAATCACGTTGCAAGTAGTGTCAGAAGTATTTACTGTCAAGTGAGATTACTTTACATTTCACCTTTCGCCCATTTCATCAAAAACAAAAGTACCAAAAACAATTTATCTTTGTTTGTATGTTGTATTTGAGTGTTGTATTGTTTGTGTTGTATCGTGATTAATGTTATCTGTATCAATTTTATGATTGTTTTATGTTAGTTTTAATTTTACAGTTTACTGAAATTGGTTCGTACAAAATAACTTAAAGATTTTAATGGTTACTGTTTGAATCATCTGAATGTTAGTATTGCTTAATGATAAATCCAATGTTAACTAGCATTAAAAAGCTTAATTGATGTTATTTACAATCTGTGGAATCGCCCAATGGTTGGCCGAATTCCTCTGTAAATAGCAGTATTATAAAGAAGAGACAGGCTCGTAGAGTTAACTTAAGTCCACGAGGATAGTTCGTTGAGTTAGCCATAACTCAACGAACTTAGTCCGTCGAGTTAACTGTAACTCAATGGAGTGCTTATTGAATATAAATTTGAATTGTTCACAATCAAACATTTCTTAAATTCGTCAACAATTCCCTATGGGATCGACCTGTACTTGCACACTGATACAATAGACATTATGCACTTGCAGTTAAAGTACAAATTGGAATTAATATCTAAATTGTATTAATGGTTGTTTGTTTACTTCTAAAAGAAAGAATAGGCATAAAGATAAATTAACTAAGTAAAAATAGAAGTAACAAATCCAAGTTTTTCTAGTATAGTGCTTGGAAAACCCAAACAAGTTTTATGGTGCCGTTGCCGGGGAATTGAATTGAATTGAGTCGAACTGAATTGAATTGAATTGAATAGATATAAGTAACTATTAGAGCTGTTTCGTTTTAATAGCCAGAGTTGTGTGTTTTCTTCTGTAATTGAGAATATGGCATATGCTTATGCTCAAAGATTTCTGAAACCTTTAATTAGCATATGTGAATTCTGCAATTCTGAAGGACACGACATTTCTAATTGTTTGAAATTGAGACATTTACAGATTGATAGATCCCATGTACAACAAATGAATTATCCTCAATATAATAGAGCCGAGTATGAGAATCCTATAGTTTACCCAACTGATAGTCAGTATAGAATGTGTAATATGATGAGAGACACTGAAGTTTGGGATAGCTATGACAAACTGGAGCATAGTATAGAGCAAAATCTGGACAAACTGGAATACTTTGTGTGTCAACAACAAGAAGTCAACCGGTTAAACTATAAGGAGGCATATTTAGAACCTAAACAGGATATAATTTACGAAACTGAAAAAAAGAGAATTGATCAAAAATTGAATGCAATGAAAATACAAGTTTTGCAATAGGACAATGAAAATTATAATGTTATAAACCTGCACAACTTGCAAAATATACAACAAGCTATTCTTACAAAAACTAATGATAACAAAGTGGTAATACAATTTATAAGAACAAATATATTTGCCAGATTTGGAATACCTAAAGCTATTATCAGTGATAGAGGAACTCATTTCTGTAATAGAAGTTTTGAAGCAACATCATATCATCCTCAAACAAGTGGACAAGTAGAAAGTGCAAACAAACAAATTAAATTAATCTTGGAAAAAGTAGTAAATCCTACTAGAATAGATTGGGCTAATAGATTGATAGATGCACTTTAGGCTTATAGAACTGCTTATAAAACGAGCTTAGGTATGTCACCTTTTAGGCTAGTATATGGAAAAAGTTGTCATTTACCTGCTGAAATAGAACATAAAGCTTATTGGGCATTAAAAACTCTGAACACTAATTTAAATCAAGCTACTGAAAATAGGAAAATGCAACTAATTGAATTAGAAGAATTTAGAAATGAAGCTTATTCAAAGACTGTAAGAGAAAAAGAGAAAATTAAATTCTGGCATGATAAAAAAATTATTCCTAAAAGCTTTGAAATAGGACAAGAAGTATATCTTTATATGGCTAGACTCCATAACCATCTAGGAAAATTAAGATCTAGATGGGCAGGACCTTACATAGTTCGAAATGTTTATCCTTATAGAGCTATTGAAATTGAAAATCCTAAAAATCAGAATATATTTAAAGTAAATGGATAAAGACTTAAACCTATTCTGAAAACACCAAAAAGCTCCTTTGGAATTATAGAAGAAGTCAGAGTAGAGGACTACTCGAGCTTTACTTAGTAAAAAATCAGTTTTTATGTTTATATATATATGTTTATCTTAAAAAAAAAAAAAAAAACAAAACAAAACATTAAAAAAATTATATATATCAAACATAAAAATAGTTGCGATTCAACTGACTAGATCCATCGGTATGATCGGAAAATTAAAAAATATTTAGGTCTGACCGAAGTGTAGCATCGGTATGACTAGAACATTAAAAAATATTTGGTTTTACCGAAACATAGTATCGGTTCAACCGAAAGAAAAGTAAAAAAATAAAAAATATTTAGGTCTAACCGAAGCGTAGCATCGGTATGACCGGAACATTAAAAAAATTTGGTTTTACCGAAACATAGTATCGGTTCAACCGAAAGAAAAAAATATATATATATTTAGGTTTAATCGAAGCATAGCATCGGTTAAACTGGAAAAAAAATTGTATATTAATTTTTAGAAAAAATATTGGTTTTACCGAAACATTGTATTGGTCCAACCGAAAGAAAGTAAAAAAATAAAAAAATATTTAGGTCTGACCGAAGCATAGTATCGATTAAACCTGTAAAAAAAAGAAAAAAAAGACAGAATAGAAAACTTTCGTTAGTGAAACTTAGATGTTGCCAAGTGTTAACTCAACGAAGTAAGTCCATTGAGTTAACTATAACTCCACGAGGTCAGTAATATATATAAGGTCACTCCGTTGAGTAATCTGTAACTCAACGAAGTTAGTCCATGGAGTTAGCAACAGTAACCGATTGTGTTCTGTTGAGTAATCTGTAACTCAATGAGGTTAGTTCGTAGATTAAGCAGAACAGTTATTCTTTTAACCACAAACGAAATTTCGTTGGTTTAGCGGTTACCAAAATTTGAAATTAGTAGTGGTACACGTACCCATAAAAACAGGAACCACGATGCACGTTGCAAGACACGTTCTTGCAACGAGATTTATTCACTTTATGGATGCGTAGTATATATATGAAACAGAATGTTATTTACGAGTACCAGCACTTTTAAGAGAAAGGAGAAAGCGTTGGAGGAACTGGAAGGAGAAGCAGCTGATTCAACCTTCATCTGACAACAAATATTTATAGAATAGAAAGCTTCAGACTCGTATGTAATTAATCTTCTGTTATTTATTTATGAGCACATGGACTCATTCTCTAAGCACTAAACGATTCGTAAGAACACCTATCCAGGAATTTTCATTGCAGAGGAGTACTGAAAAATTTTCTAAACTGAACTTTAACGAAATTCTTTGGGGTGTAGCTAACCTTTCTTTAAAAGAGAACGTAGAGATGGCTGCTCCAGTAGAAAAACCATTAGGAGAGATTCTGTATCCTGAATTAATTGATGAACCTTCATGTATTCGATTGCCAAACTTTGAGGGAGATAGGTTTGAACTGAAATTTAATTATATTAGTCAATTGCCACATTTTCATGGATTAGAAAGAGAGGATGCCTATTATTTCCTTAAAGAATTTAACGAAGTTTGTCAAATGATGAGAATGCCGAACATGAGTATAGATGCTATTAAACTTAGATATATCCATTTTGCTTTAAAAGATACAGCTAAGAGATGGTTATATATTCTGTCGCCTGATTCAATTTTTACATGGACTAAATTTTGCTCTGTTTTTCTGGAAAAATACTATCCAACACATCAAATGATTAAAAAGAAGAAAGAAATATTAATGTGTAGCCAAAAATAGGGTGAATCATTCTCGAAATATTTTGAAAGATTTAAAGATTTACTGACTCAATGTCCACATCATGCAATGAGTAAAGCACAATTAATAGGCATAATTTATGAAGGCATAGATGTTTTAACGAAATCTTTATTAGAATCTACTTGTCAAAATGGATTTTTAAAATTATGTAGTGAAGAAGCACGGGCATATTTAGAAAAGTTTGCAAAAAGAATTGCATAGTGGGAAAATTCAGTTGAAGCTATTGCAGATAAAAGATTATTGCCAAGAGGAATGCATAAAATAGATTCCAATACTATGCTTGAGGTGAAATTAAATGAATTAACAAAGAAAATAGAAGAGTTATCATTAAATCAAAAGCTAGCAGAAAAGAATGCAAACATAAATGATTTAGATATTATTTATGCTAGAAACCAGGGAGATAACTTGGGAAATTTTTATAATCCTAATTGGAGAAATCACTTGAATTTATCTTGGAGAAACAATAATTTCCAGGGAGGAGAAAATATAAATGAGAATAACATAAGTTATGAAGTATTAATTGAACAAGGAGCTAGAATAGAGAAATTAGAAAAGATAATCCAACAAGTAAACAATCGTCTAGAATTTATATTTGGAAATGCTGCAAATCAAAATCAGAATAGAAATATATCACTTAGACAGAAGGAACCAATGGAAGTTAGACCTACTGGAGGATTGCCAATACAAGCTATACCTAATCCTGTCAATAGAATGGTTAATGAAATTGATACCTCTTTTGGGAGGGCAGCTGAATGAAGCAGCATATCTGAAGCAACTATCTAATCGACAAATGGAATTGATGCAATTACCGTTGGATGCACAAAAGGAAATACTAAGTAACTTGTCAACTAAAGATCTGTGCAGGCTGTGCTGTGTATCGAAGGAAATTAAAGACTATATTGAAGAAAAATATTTTTAGGGACTACAAGCTGCAAAAATGACTAAGATTAGAGATGGATTCATATGGAGGTCATTTAATCGTAGTTCAAATACCCATGAATATCTTGCTATGGAAGAAACTACTGGAATTCCACCCAATGCATTAGAAGGAATGAGTTATATTATGGGGATAGATGAAAGATTAATCATATACAAGACGAGACCAAGGTATACAAGTTTATTATTACCTGATATTTTGATAAGAAATCCTATAACAGGAGAAGAATGTAATATAGGAAGACCTAATATATTTGAAGCACCAACTGAAAATTATGGGTCAGCTATAATATTTTCTAATAAAAATTCTGCAATTCCTGAAAAATTATATTATTGGAGACCTTCAGGAAATTGGGGTGAAGATTTACGCTTAAGTGTGTATAATTTTCTGAACAGATCTTGGAATGAAAACATTATAATATATCTAGGACAGAAATCATTAATTAACCAAACACATGTCATACTTGATGGTTATATCTATTTAGTCACGGAGATATCAATAGCATATAGATCTGATTTATACATAGTGAGCATAGACAGTTATGATGATTATATAGAAATTTTACCAGTACCGAGTGAAATAGCTAAACCACCATCTGAAAAATTTAATGAAATTCAAATAGGAATGTGGTATATTGAAGAAGATGATCCTACTTTATGTCTGATAAGATGGTGGGATGAACTGATGAAATTTCAAATATATATTATGGAAGACATGAATGAATGGAAGTGGGAAGAGGAGTATATTGAAATAGATGTAGAAATAGAAACTACTACATTACCTTGGAACCAAAAAGGATCCTTTTCTGCATTTCATATCATTAATGGTAATACACTCGTATTTGGAATTTATAATATATTGCATGTTTACAAATTAAAAAGGAATAAGAACTGCATTAAAACAGAATTAATAGCAAGAAGAACTATGCCTAAAAAGTTTGCTTGGACTGATACATTTATTCCATTTGTTTCTACTTTTCAATCATGTTCTCAAGCTGTGATTTCGTGTGTTTAAGTTGTGTATTTTGCATTTATTTTTAGAGAAAAAAAAACAAAAAAACAAACAAAACAAAATATCAATCCAATTTGTTGGTATCTATTCTGGGAAACCAGCTGGCTTGCTTGTGAGCCACCAAAGGCATAGAAGCCTGGGTTCCATACAAGACACTGATTTATTAATATCTGTTAAATGTTATTTTGTTTTATATTCTATGTTTATCTAGGAATGAAAAGTTTTTCAGAATCAAAAATCGAAATATGCAGAAAGAGATACAAATGGAACAAGGTATGTAACCAATTACTTATCCTGAATTTTAAATCAAAGAAAACTTTATTCATGCCTGCTACAATTACTGTACTTATTGTCAAATCTTTTACATTGAGGACAATGCAAAATGTAGGTATGGGGGGGAGGTAATTAAAGTAACAACAATGTAAGTTTATTAATTAAAGGAATTAAAATGGTACTGCAAAGTTTTGAGGAAATTGAAAATTTTTATAAACTTGCTGTAACTATTCGATAATTGAGACTGTAAAATTTTTATAAACTGCTTGAATGTCATATTTAGAAGGCTATAGAAGATGCTATAGAATTTATTATTTATGTAAATCTAGATATAGTATCTTATGATTTTTCTGAATTTCATGAGTTTAATAGTTTCACGATTTTAAAATGAAATCAGAATATTTAATGCTTAATCAGAAAATTATCTGAAGTCCTGAAGGAGCTGAGATGTGAATTCTAGATTAAATGAAACACATATGATGAAAGATACATTTACTTTGACTAATTGAACTTGTAGAATGATTTATGTGTAGATCTTATTAAACTACATATAAAGTATGAGCTTATTGTTATGGATTCATATCTTTAGTAAATGATAGAAGCAGAATTATATGAGATTGGTGTTTTACTACATCTATATTAATGAAATACGTGCATATATAGTATGTGATTAATGCTTTGTTTTGTGTGTGCATTTATTATTATTATTATTTTTTTTTTTTAAAAAAAAACTTTGAGAGTTTATTGACTTGTTTGATCACGAGCCTTTTGTACTTGAGCATATAGGTATGTAAGGATTGTTGACCTGAAGAAGGACTTTGAAAATCTGGCAACCTAAGATCCTGATCAGATCTGGGATTGTTGACTGAAAGCTCGTTACATGGGTACATTAGAAAGCTCTTGTATGATTCAAGCTTGTCAAATTAACTTTTAAAGTACACAAAAAAAAGGAAAGAAAAAAAACATATAATGTTCTGAAAAGATATAAGTGTTTTGTGAAATACAGATATCTTATGAATCGAGTATATTTTCTGTTATCTAGAATTGCTAAAATATGAATTTGGAATTGACTTTTGAAGTTGTTTAATGGAAATACAATTCTTTATTCTACTTGTCTTAATCAGATTGAATTGGATTGTACTTTAATTTGTATGTTGTTGAAATTTCTTCTAAAAAAACTTATTGGAAAATTCAAGATTACAGATGATGAAAAGAAGAACAAACGATAATATAAATAACACCTATATGAAGATGATATACTTTGTATGTAATTTACATATATTCTAAATATCTTTGTAGGTTGATTACTGAAACATACAGAATATATGTTTATGCTAAATAGAAGAAAAAAAACAAAAGGGGAAGAATTAATTCTAGTACTTTTTGAAAGACCAATTAATTAGATCTTAGTTTGCTAAGGGACTAGCAAAATTTAGGTATGGGGGAAGTGTTTAGAATGAAAAAGTGCATATTATTAACGGTTAAATGATGGTTAATTGCATAATATTTAGCTTATCATATGAGAATTAAGCCATTATGTTATAATTGCACTGTTATATGCTTTAGTTGAAGAATCTGCTTAATTTTGGGGAATTAATGTTAATTTAGTACATTTATGAACTGTCGGTAAATTGCAGGCTATGAAATTCTTAAGTATCCAAAAATGCATCTGAGCATCGGATAGTTATACCTATAACTCTCCAAAATGTTATTTTATGTTTAAACTACTGCTGACACGTGTTGAGAGCTGGTAGATTTACTTATGTTATAACTCGTTAAGTTAGTATAACTACACGCGTTGAGTTACATGAAAATACACTAAGGCAACGCGTTAGGTTAGCGTTATAAACTTAAGTTGTTATTTTTGCACATGTTTTATAGTTAAATCAACGAAGGAAGTCCGTTGAGTTATCTGTAACTCCACGGACTATATATTTTCTAATATGCCACTGTAGCGGTTGCAGGAACAGATAGTTGGAAGGAAAAACCATGTTTGCACGTATCACGCAGGAATTCAATCGCGTAGGGAGAAAGAAATCATCGCCGTTGATCTAAAGGAAGGAAATCCAACCGACCATTCAAGCAGAAGTAGTTACTACTAAAGAAATATAAAAGAAAAGAAGAAAAAAAGAAGAAGTGTGTGTGATCGATGGACGGCTAGTGTATACAGAGGAGGAACACCGAGCTTTCTCCAAACAGTATTGGCGATTCTTCGAAGTATCACACCAACCATCGTTATCACCACTATAATCACCAATCATCGGAGGTCTGTGAGGATACTTGCTTGATGTCGGGTCGATTCCGAGCCAAACACAATGCCTGACAACCAGTGTGAGGAGTGATCACGTCGCGGGAAGGGAAGACATTTTCACCAAGCGCCGACTTATATTTCAGGAGATCGTAAAGCTTTTAGCTTTGGCTTCGGGTTGATGCCTGTATGTTGAAGAGGAGATCATCTTGCAATTCTGGACTCGCGATTCTATAGGGAGAGGAGACAAAATTGTAAGTGGTTTAATTTTCAGTGGTGTAATCGTGTTGCAAGTAGTGTTGGAAGTATTTACTGTCAAGTAAGATTACTTTACATTTCACCTTTCGCCCATTTCATCAAAAACAAAAATACCAAAAACAATTTATCTTTGTTTGTATGTTGTATTGTTTGTGTTGTATCGTGATTAATGTTATCTGTATCAGTTTTATGATTGTTTTATGTTAGTTTTAATTTTATAGTTTACTAAAATTGGTTCGTACAAAACAACTTAAAGATTTTAATGGTTAATGTTTGAATCATTTGAATGTTATTATTGCTTAATGATAAATCCAATGTTAACTAGCATTAAAAAGCTTAATTAATGTTATTTACAATCTGTGGAATCGCCCAATGGTTGGCCGAATTCCTTTGTAAATAGCAGTATTATAAAGAAGAGACAGGCTCGTGGAGTTAACTTAAGTCCACGAGGATAGTCCGTTGAGTTAGCCATAACTCAACGAACTTAGTCCGTCGAGTTAACTGTAACTCAACGAAGTGCTTATTGAATATAAATTTGAATTGTTCACAATCAAACATTTCTTAAATTCGTCAGCACTTCCCTATGGGATCGACATGTACTTGCACACTGATACAATAGACATTGTGCACTTGTAGTTAAAGTACAAATTGGAATTAATATCTAAATTGTATTAAAGGTTATTTGTTTACTTCTAAAAGAAAGAATAGGCATAAAGATAAATTAACTAAGTAAAAATAGAAGTAACAAATCCAAGTTTTTCTAGTGTAGTGCTGGGAAAACCCAAACATCATGCATCGTGTTTGGCTTGGAATCGACCCAACATCTAAAAAGTATTCTCACAGACCTCCAATGGTTGGTGATTATGGTAGTGATAGTGGTGGTAACGATGGTTGGTGTGGTACTTTGGAGAATTACCGATACTGCGTGCAGAAAGCTCGGTGCTCCTCCTCTATACACACTAGGCGTCCATTGATCACACACTCCTTCTTTTTCTTCTTTTCTTTTATATTTCTTCAGTAGTAACTACTTATGCTTAAATGGTCGGTCGGATTTCCTTCATTCATATCAACGACGATGATTTCTTCTCCCTACGCAATACATGCAACCGCGGTTTTTCTTCCAACTATCCTATTTCTGCAACTACTAAGTGGCATATTAGAAAATAAATAGTCCGTGGAGTTACAGATAACTCAACGGACTTTCTTCGTTGATTTAACTATAAAACACGTGCATAAATTTAACTGTCCAATGCTCAGGTGCATTTCAGATACTTAAGAATTTCACAGCCTGTAACTTACCGACAGTTCAGAAATGTACTAAATTGACATTAATTCCCCAAAATTAAGCAGATTCTTAAATTAAAGCATATAACAGTGCAATTATAACATAATGGCTTAATTCTCATATGATAAGCTAAATATTATGCAATTAACCATCATTTAACCGTTAATAATATACACTTTTTCATTCTAAACACTTCCCCCATACCTAAATTTTGCTAGTCCCTTAGCAAACTAAGATCTAATTAATTGGTCTTTCAAGAAGTGCTAGAATTAATTCCTCTTCTTATTTTTTCTTTCGTTCAGCATAAAAAAATATATATTCTGTATGTTTCAGTAATAAACCTGCAAATATACTTAGAATATATGCAAATTACATACAAAGTATATCATCATCTCGTAGGTGTTAATTATATTATCGTTTGTTCTTCTTTTCATCATCTGCTATCCTAAATTTTCCAATAAGATTTCTAGAAGAAATTTCAACAACATATGAATCAAAGTACAATCCAATTCAATATGATTAAGACAAGTAGAATAAAGAATTGTATCTCTATTAAAACAACTTCAAAAGTCAATTCCAGATTCATATTTCAGCAATTCTAGATAACAGAAAATATACTCGATTCATAAGATATCTGTATTTCAAAAAACACTTGTATCTTTTCAGAACAGTATATGTTCTTTTTTTCTTTTCTTTTTTCTTTTTTTTCTTTAAAAGTTAATTTGACAAGCTTGAATCATATAAGAGCTTTCTAATGTACACATGTAACGAGCTTTAAGTTAACAATCCCAGATCTGATCAGGATCTTAGGTTGCGAGATTTCAAGAGTCTTTTTTTTTTTTTTTTCAGGGAAAAAATCTTTGCATACCTATCTGCTCAAGTACAAAAGGCTCGTGATCAAACAAGTCAATAAAGTCTCAAATTTTTCTCTTTTTTTTTTTTAAATACACACAAAACAAAGCATTAATCACATATTGTATATGTACGTATTTCATTAATACAGATGAAGTAAAACACCAATCTCATATAGTCCTGCTTCTATCATTTACTGAAAATATGAATCCATAATAGTGAGCTCATACTTTTTCTGTAGTTTAATAAGATCTACACATAAATCATTCTACAAGTTCAATCAATCAAATTAAATGTATCTTTAATCATATGTGTTTCATTTAATCTAGAATTCACATCTTAGCTCCTTCAGGACTTCAAATAATTTACTGATTTTTCATTAAGCATTCTGATTTCATTTTAAAATCGTGAAACTGTTAAACTAATGAAATTCAGAAAAAACATAAGATACTATATCTAGATTTGCATAAATAGTAAATTCTATAGCATCATATATAGCCTTCTAAATATAACATTCAAGCAGTTACAAATTATAAATTTTATAGTCTCAATTATCGGATAGTTACAGCAAGTTCATAAAAATTTTCAATTTCCACAAAACTTTACGGTACCATTTTAAGTTTTTTTTTTTTTTTTAATTAACAAACTTACATGGATGTTACTTTAATTACCTCTCCCCCATACCTACATTTTTCATTATCCTCAATGTAAAAGATTTGGCAGTAAATATAGTAATTGTAGCAGACATGAATACAATTTTGTTGATTTAAAATTCAGGACAAGTAATCAGTTACATACCTTGATTTGTTTGTATCTCCTTCTACATATTTCGATTTTTGATTCTGAAAACTTTTCATTCACAGATAAAAGCAAAAAATATATAGCAAAATAACATTTAACAGATATTGATAATTCAATGTCTTGTGTGGAACCCAGGCTCCTATGCCTTTGGTGGCTCACAAGCAAGCTAATTGGTTTCCCAGAACAGATACCAACAAACTGGATTGATATTTTGTTTTTTTTTTTCTTTTATAAAATAAAATGAAAACTATATTTTTTTTTTAAGTAAACGTAGAATACACACAACATTAAACACACAAAATCACAACTGAAGAACATGATTGAAAAGTAGGAACAAATGGAATAAATGTATCAGTCCAAGCAAACTTTTTAGGCATAGTTCTTCTTGCTATTAATTCTGTTTTCATGTTGTTCTTGTTCCTTCTTAATTTGTAAGCGTGTAATATATTATGAATTCCATATACAAGTGTATTACCATTAATGATATGAAATGCAGAAAGGGATCCTTTTTGGTTCGAGGGTAATGTAGCAGTTTCTATTTCTACATCTATTTCAATATATTCCTCTTCCCACTTCCATTCATTAATGTCTTCCATAATCCATATTTGAAATTTCATTAATTCATCCCACCATCTTATCAAACATAAAGTAGGATCATCTTCTTCATTATACCACATTCCTATTTGAATTTTATTAAATTCTGTAGATGGTGGTTTAGCTATTTCACTCGGTATAGGTAAAATTTCTATATATTCATCATAATTGTCTATGCTCACTATGTATAAATCAGATCCAAATGCAATTGATATATCTGTGACAAGATGTATATATCCATCAAGTATGACATGTGTTTGGTTAATTAATGATTTCTGTCCTAGATATATCATATTATTTTCATTCCAAGATCTATTCAGAAAATTATACACACTTAAGCGTAAATCTTTACCCCAATTTCCTGTAGGTCTCCAATAATATAATTTCTCAGGAATTGCAAAATTTTTATCATAAAATATTAAGGCCGATCCACAATTTACAGTTGGTACTTCAAATCTATTAGATCTTCCTATATTCCATTCTTCTCCTGTTATAGGATTTCTTATCAAAATATCAGGTAAGAATAAACTTGCATACCTTGGTCTCATCCTGTATATGATTAATCATTCATCTATCCCCATAATATGATTTATTCCTTCTAATGTATTGGGTGGAATTCCAGTAGTTTCTTCTATAGCAAGATATTCATGATTAATTGAACTACGATTAAATGACCTCCATATGAATCCATCTCTAATCTTAGTCATTTTTGTAGCTTGTAGTCCATGAAAATATTTTTCTTCAATATAGTCTTTAATTTCCTTTGATACACAACACAACCTGCACAGATATTTAGCTGACAAGTTACTCAGTACTTCCCTTAGTGCATCCAACGGTAATTGCATCAATTCCATTTGTTGATTCTATATAACACACACAAATTTAGTAGAAACAGAAAATTAACATAACTACTGCACACCCTCGTGGAGTTAAGGAATAACTCAACGGACTAAGTTCGTTGAGTTAAGAACTAACTCTACGATACTATTAACTAAAAATAAAACATATATACATACAGATAGTTGCTTCAGATATGCTGCTTCATTCAGTTATCCTCCTAGAAGAGGTATCAATTTCATTAACAGTTCTATTGACAAGATTATGTATAGCTTGTATTGGCAATCCTCCAGTAGGTCTAGCTTCCATTGGTTCCTTCTGTCTAAGTGGCATATTTCTATTCTGATTTTGAATTGCAGCACTTCTAAATACAAAATCTAGACGATTATTTAATTATTAGATTATCTTTTCTAATTTCTCTATTCTAGATCCTTGTTCTAGTAATGCTTCATAACTTATATTCTTCTCATTTACATTTTCTCCTCCCTAGAAATTGTTGTTTCTCCAAGATAAATTCAGGTGATTTCTCTAATTAGGATTATAAGAATTTCCCAAGTTATCTCTGTGGTTTCTAGCATAAATAATATCTAAATCATTTATGTTTGCATTCTTTTCTGCTAGCTTTTGATTTAATGATAACTCTTCTATTTTCTTTGTTAATTCATTTAATTTCACCTCAAGCATAGTACTTGAATCTATTTCATGCATTCCTCTTAGCAATATTTTTTTATCTACAATAGCTTCAACCGAGTTTTTCCACTATGCAGTTCTTTTTGCAAAGTTTTCTAAATATGCCCATGCTTCTTCAGTACATAACTTTAAAAATCCATTTTGACAAGTAGATTCTAATAAAGATTTTGTTGAAACATCTATGCCTTCATAAATTATACCTATTAATTATGCTTTACTCATTGCATGATGTGGACATTGAGTTAGTAAATCTTTAAATCTTTCAAAATATTTCCAGAATGATTCACCCTGTTTTTGGCTACACATTAAGATTTCTTTCTTCTTTTTAATCGTTTGATGTGTTGGATAATATTTTTCCAGAAAAACAGAGCAAAATTCAGTCCATGTAGAAATTGAATCAGGCAATAGAGTATATAACCATCTCTTAGCTGTGTCTTTTAAAGAAAAAGTGATATATCTAAATTTAATAGCATCTATACTCATGTTCAACATTTTCATCATTTGACAAACTTCATTAAATTCTCTAAGGAAATAATAGGCATTCTCTCTTTCTAATCCATGAAAATGTGGTAATTAACTAATATAATTAGATTTCAGTTCAAACCTATCTCCCTCAAAGTTTGGCAATCGAATACATGAAGGTTCATCAACTAATTCCGAATACAGAATTTCTCCTAATGGTTTTTCTACTGAAACAGTCATTTCTATGTTCTCTTTTAAAGAAAGGTTAACTACACCCCAAAGAATTTCATTAAAGTTCAGTTCAGAAAATTTTTCAGTACTCCTTTGCGATGAAAATTCCTGGGTAGGTGTTCTTACTAATCATTTAGTGCTTAAAGAACAAGTCCATGTGCTCATAAATTAATAGGAGAAGATTAATTACATACCAGTTTGAAGCTTTCCATTTAGTAAATATTTGTTGTCGGATGAATTCGAATCAGCTGCTTCGCCTTCTAGTTCCTCCAACGCATTCTCCTTTCTTTTAAAAGTATTGGTAACTCGTAAATAACATTCTGATTTATATATATAATGTACATCCATAAAGTGAATAAATCTCATTGCAATAACGTGTCTTGCATCGTGGTTCCTATTTTTATGGGTACGTGTATCACTATTAATTTCAAATTTTAGTAACCGCGAAGCCGACGAAGTTTCATTCGTAGTTAAAAGAATAACCGTTCTACTTAATCCACGAACTAATCTCGTTGAGTTACAGATAACTTAACGGAACACAGCTGGTTACTATTGCTAACTCCACGGACTAACTTCATTGAGTTACAGATAACTCAACGAAGTGACCTTATATTATATTACTGACCTCGTGGAGTTACGGTTAACTCAACGAACTTACTTCGTTGAATTAACACATGGCAACCTCTATGTTTTACTCTCATAAATTCCTCTCTGTTTTTTTTATTCTACTAACTGAAATAAAGTTAAATCTATGTCATTAATGCCTCATTTTAATCAAAATTCATTTAAATTTGAACATTATATAAAGATTTAACTTGCAGGTCATTTTATATTATGCAGAATTTACATTTTACCTTGCAACATGCAGAAATTTTTAAGCATTTATCTTGTCATTCAGCAAATTGTAATTCTGTTACATATTCATTCACAAAGTTCCACAAATTATATAATATTCAATAAATTCCATTCATTTCACATCCAAAACACGTATTAAAAGTACATCTAAAAAATTATATTCATTCATATGAATCAATTTACAGTGTAAATACATCATATAATTTTATACAAGTAGACGAACACTACAATTTAATCTCTATTCCTAAGTTCATCTACTTCCTTCTGGAGTTTTTCTAATTGAAGTTTTAATTGATTAATTCTCTCTACAGCTCCTGTAATTCCTCCAGAAGGTACAGCTATCTCTGTAGCTACAAAATTTCTGTATTCTTTCACTGAAATGGTTCTTGATCTGATCCTTTTTGATGTCCATTTCGTGAAATCAATACAATCTACCATCAGTAGTGGAATCAAATCTCCATAAAATAATTTTTTCTTTACTACTTTCAGCTTGGAGATAAAAACTGCAGACCAATTTATTTGAATCCTATTTACAACTGTATATGTGGCCCATTTGATAAATTGACTTAATTCTATGTCATGGCCCTGTCATTGATAGACATTTTTAATCAGAATGTTAGCTATCATGTGTGCTTTACCACTTAAATGCTTCAATCTGTTTAATAAAGGCACACCAGGATTGATAGCTAAACAATCTTTGATTTCCTGTTCAGTCCACTCGACAGCAGTTGTGTCTTCCAAAATTTTTAGACCTTCATTCTTTAATCCAAAAATGTTGTGGAGAAGCTCTAGTGTTATCTGTACATCAACTTCTTCCACGTTGGAAATTAATCCTCCTTTTCCTTCTCTTAAATTTGCATAGAAACAGGGCACTAAATTCTCATATACTGCATGCCCTCTTTCTTGAGAAATGAACTTTAGTAGACCTTGGAACTCAAATAAATCTTTGATTTCTTGCATTCCATCCCAATTTACTAGTCTACTGTAAATGATATCATAACCCCTAATCTCTTGGTATTTGATATAAACTTCCTGACTACAAAAATGTACTTCATTCAGAACTATTGTTTTAGTCGGGTCAGGAATGTGACTTTGCTGTTCCAGAGGGGTTTGTTCTTGATATTCCTCTTCTATAGGCTGCATCTGAACATTCTCTACAGATTCCTGAATTTTTGTTTCTGTTTCTGTCTGTGGTGGTGAGTCGGCAGAACTCTCCACTCTGTCTTGAATTCTTTCCATAAATTGCTGCTTGCTCTTCAGTGGAATCTATGAAGTTATTTTTGTCCAAATGGCTTCTTTCAGCCTCTTCATTTTTTACTCTTTCTTCTTCCTCCTAACTACCAATCTGTTTTGTTACTGTTCTTTCTGATTCTGTAACAGATTGGGATGGAGTCACGGGTAATTCAGTTTCAGCCCTAATTTCTGTTCTTTCTTCTTGTACAAGCTGGAGATTAATTTCTGCCTGATTTTCTTCTTGTCTTTGCTCCTACTCCTCAGAATCGGATAGCAGGTTTATAAAAATTGGCTCCATAGGCCCTGTTGACATTGGTATCTCAGATTTAATCTCTTCTTGATAGTCAGGTACTATCTCTTTTCCTTTCCTTTTTCTGATTAATTGTGCTTGTTCTTCCTCTTCTTCTTCTGAGATTAAATCTACAAAAGTAAGCTCTACAGGCCTTCGAGCCACAGGTACTGACTCTTCATGTTTAACTTTTTCTATTAGTCTTGAAGGACCAGTCTCATCTCCTTTTACTGTAGGTTTGGCAGCAGCTTCTTGATGCTATTCCATTTTGATTTTATATTGGGCTTTCAACTTTTCTGCAGCCCTCTTTTTGTAAAGTGCATCAAACACTAGGTGTGCTTTAGCCACTGTCAAATCTTCTGATTCTCCTTGGTTTTTCCCAACTTGAACCAGTGTTTGAAATTCCTTTAACTCTTCTTCAATCGAAGGCCCCATCATTTCTGCTCGTGCCAACGGCTTAAATGGTGGAACAGAAGGTCCTGGCTGTTGTTCCTCAAGAACAAGTCTTTCAGCAGTCGGCTCGTCTTGTTCTTCAGTTGCCTCTTATTGTTCCTACCGCCATATTTCTCAACTTCCACGACCAGCAATGCACCTTTTGAACCATAATCTGGCCTTATGCTGGATTAGCTCTAGGGCTACTTCATTGTTCGGCCTGATTTTTCTTTCTTTACTAACTACAATTTCTGTTGCTACTCTGATTCGTGTCTCCATTATCTAAGGTATTTGTATACCACAATCTACTAATATTCTTCTTAATCTAAAAAGTTCAGATTCTATCTTCTGTAACTCTTTTTCTCTCATCGTATTTCTGATCTTCTACCGCGTGTGCCATTCTTCTGATTCCTTTAGAAATTCTGATGTATCAACAGCCTCTTCCTAGAATTCAGGTGTCATCTTCCTCATCGTGGAGTTACTCAACAACACGGAATCTCTCTGATTTCTACTGTTCTAGATTCTAAATGATTTGCCAGATAATGCCCCCAAAACCCTATGTTTAAGATAAATAAGCCCTAAGTTTAGGCAGGTAATCGAGTCATTTCCCAAACCAACTATTACTATCTCATCCACGATCTTAGCTACAGTACTCCATTGAGTTACAATTAACTCAACGGAATAAGCTCGTTGACTAACTCAAGACTCAACGGAGTAAGCTCGTTGAGTTAGACGTAACTCAACAGACTCCTCGTACAAACAGATATAATAATAAAAATACTATAGATAATAGTTTTTCTGTTTTTTTTTTTTTTTTACCGGCTTAATCGATACTATGTTTTGGTCAGACCTAATTTTTTTCAGTTGAACTGATACTATGTTTCAGTAAAACCAACATTTTTTCTGAAAATTAATATATATATATATTTTTATGTTCTGGTCATACCGATGGATTCGGTCGGTTGAACCGTAACGATTTTTATATTTTAAATATATATATATATTTATATTTTAATGTGTTTTTTTTTATATATATAAACATAAAAACTGATTTCTTACTAAGTAAAGTTCAAGTAGTCCTCTACTCTAACTTCTTCTATAATTCTAAAGGAGCTTTTTGGTGTTTCCAGAATAGGTCTAATTCTTTGTCCATTTACTTTAAATATATTCTGATTTTTAGGATTTTCAATTTCAATAGCTCCATAAGGATAAATATTTCGAACTATGTAAGGTTCTGCCCATCTAGATCTTAATTTTCCTAGATGGTTATGGAGTCTAGCCATATAAAGATATACTTCTTATCCTATTTCAAAGCTTTTTGGAATAATTTTTCTATCATGCCAAAATTTTATTTTCTCTTTTTCTCTTACAATCTTCGAATAAGCTTCATTTCTAAATTCTTCTAATTCAATTAGTTGCATTTTTCTATTTTCAATAGCTTGATTTAAATTAGTGTTCAGAGTTTTTAATGCCCAATAAGCTTTATGTTCTATTTCAACTGGTAAATGACAACTTTTTCCATATACTAACCTAAAAGGTGACATACCTAAGCTTGTCTTAAGTCTGAAAAATGCTTCCTTGCAATTTTTATCAAAGTTAAATGGGATATCTTTTAATAGATTAGTTAAAGGTCTAGCTATTTTGCTAAAGTCTTTAATAAATCTTCTATAAAAACCAGCATGTCCTAATAATGATCTAATATCTTTTACTGATTTAGGTCTGGTAGATTAGAAATTACTTCTAGTTTAGCTTTATCTACTTCCAACCCTTTCTTAGAAACAACATGCCCTAAGACTATTCCTTGTTTAACCATGAAGTGACATTTTTCCCAATTTAAAACCAGATTTTTTTCCACACAGCATTTTAATATTTGGTCTAAATTGCTTAAACAAACTTCATATGAGTTGCCATATACTGTAAAATCATCCATAAATATTTCTAAGAAATCTTTAGTCATTCCAGTAAATATGCCCTGCATACACCTTTAAAAGGTAGTTGGTGCATTGCATAATCCGAATGGCATTCTCTTAAAAGCATAAGTTCTATTAGGACATGTGAAAGTTGTTTTCTCTTGATCCTCTAATGCTACTGGAATTTGATTATAACCTGAATACCTGTCTAGGAAACAAAAATATTCTTGCCCTGCTAATCTTTCCAACATTTGATCTATAAAAGGTAAAGGAAAATGATCTTTCCTAGTCACAGCATTCAGTTTTCTATAGTCTATACATACTCTCCAGCCTGATTGAATTCTAGTAGGTATCAAGTCTTGACTTTCATTCCTAATAACTGTTAATCTTGATTTCTTGGGAACTACATGGATTGGACTAACCCACGAGCTATCAGAAATCAGATAAATTATGTCATTATCTAACCATTTCACTATTTCCTTCCTAACTACCTTAAGATTTGGATTTAATCTCCTCTCAGGAATTCTAATAGGTTTAGCATTCTCTTCTAAATATATGTGGTGACAGCATAAAGTTGAACTTAACCCTTTTATATCAGTCATAGTCCATCCTATTGCTTCTTTATAACTTTTTACTACATCTTTTAATTTAACTATTTGATCCTCTTTTAAATCTGAAGCAATAATGATTGGACAGGTTCATTTATCTTCAAGAAATATATAGGTTAATTCAGGAGGTAAAGGTTTTAATTCTAAATGTTGCCCATCAGAAGCTAGAGCTCCTAATTGAACATCATCATTTTCTAAATCAATTTCTTCCTAATCTCCTCCTATATTTATGCTTTCACTTTCCTCTAAAGTTTCAGAATTGATTTGCCTATTTAATTCTTCTTGAATCACATCTTCTAACATATCTCCTTCATCCTCTAAAAAATCTATGATATGTAAGGACATTTCTAATTCCTCAAACCTTTCTGGTTTGAAAATATTTAATTGAGTATCATCATTACCATATGCTAACTTCATTACTCCAGTTTTACAATTTATAGCAGCCCCTGATGTTGCTAAAAATGGCCTTCCCAAAATTAAAGATGCATCACCAT
The DNA here is from genome assembly GCA_036874045.1 of Cymodocea nodosa. Taxonomy (NCBI): domain Eukaryota; kingdom Viridiplantae; phylum Streptophyta; class Magnoliopsida; order Alismatales; family Cymodoceaceae; genus Cymodocea; species Cymodocea nodosa. The sequence continues at coordinate 16,162,453 of CM072339.1, read as the reverse complement.
TTTTATGCTTAATTTGTTGGGAATCCAAAATTACAATATCAATATGATATATAAAATTTTTGATTTTAATTAAAACATCCTCTACTTTTCCTCTAAGGTATCTTATACTTCTATCAGCTAATTGAATAACCGTACTAGTAGGAGTTAAGCCTTCTAATCCTAAGGATGCAAGTATATCACTTAGCATAACATTTATACCTACACCTAAGTCTATTAAGGTTGTTTCTAGAATGGTATTTCCTATGGTGCATGATATAACAGGGATTCCAGGATCAAATAACTTTTTAGGAATTTGTGGCAGAAATAGGGAACTACTTTGCTTAGGTAAAAAGACCTTTCTAAGAACTTTTCGCTCTCTTTTCCTAGTACACCAATCCTTCAGAAATTTAGCACAAGGTAGCATTTTATGCAATAGATCTAACAAAGGAATGTTAACTTGTACTTTTTCAAAAATTTCTTTGATTTTTTCTTGTTTTTCAGGTATTGTTTGTTGTAATCTTTCAGGATAGGGTGCTAAGGATTGTGATTTAAAAGATTCTTTTTCTTTTAGTTGATTTGTTTGATCATTTTTAGCTTCATTAGCAGATTCAGATTGTTCTTTAGTGATTTCTAGATTTTCAGCTATTACATTTTCATTATCATTTTGATTTTTACTCTTATCCACCTTCATATCATTTTCATTTTGAGTTCTTGGTGGTATATCAATTTCAGATTTTAATGTTACACAAACATCTTCCAGATTTTCGTTACTCTCATGATGTTTTTGTATATCATTTTCATGTTTATGATCTTCAATTGCTTTTAGTTTTAGAGTGCATTCTTTAAATTCTCTTGCATTAATATTTTCTGTTTGCTGTATATTTTGCAAATTATGTAGGTTTATAACATTATAATTTTCATTGTCCTATTGCATAACTTGTATTTTCATTGTATATTCGTCTAATGATTTTAATTTTCTTTCCAGATCATCTAATCTCATTGCATTCAATTTTTGATCAATTTTCATTATGGTTTTTTCAGTTTTGTAAATTATATCCTTTTTAGGTTCTGAATATGCTTCCTTATAGTTTAATTGATTGACTTCTTGTTGCTGACACATAAAGTATTCTAGTTTGTCTAAGTTTTGCTCTATACTACGCTCTAGTTTGTCATACCTATCCCAAACTTTCGTGTCTCTCAACATATTACACACTCTATACTGACCATCAGTTGGGTAAACTATAGAATTCTCATACTTAGCTCTATTATATTGAGGATAATTCATTTGTTGTTCATGGGATCTAACCATCTGTAAATATCTCAGTTTCAAACAGTTAGAAATGTCATATCCTTTAGAATTGCAGAATTCACATATGCTAATTACAGGTTTCAGAAATCTTTGAGCATAAGCATATGCCATATTCTCAATTACATAAGAAAACACACAACACTCTGGCTATTAAAACAAAACAGCTCTAACAGTTGCTTATATTAATTCAATTCAATTCAATTCTTCAGCAACAGCACCATAAAACTTGTTTGTGTTTTCCCAACACGACACCAGAATATCTGATTAGATCTCCAATAACGTACCAAAAAAATTGGATTTGTTACTTCTATTTTTACTTAGTTAATTTATCTTTATGCCTATTCTTTTTCTTTTATATTTCTTCAGTAGTAACTACTTCTGCTTGAATGGTTGGTTGGATTTCCTTCATTCATATCAACGGCGATGATTTCTTCTCCCTGCGCAATACATGCAATCGTGGTTTTTCTTCTAACCGTCCTGTTTCTGCAACCGCTATAGTGGCATATTAGAAAATAAATAGTCCGTGGAGTTACAGATAACTTAACAGACTTTCTTCGTTGATTTAACTATAAAACACGTGCATAAATTTAACTATTCGATGCTCATGTGCATTTCGGATACTTAAGAATTTCACAGCCTGCAACTTATCGACAGTTCAAAAATATACTAAATTGACATTAATTTCCCGAAATTAAGTAGATTCTTTAATTAAAGCATATAATAGTGTAATTATAACATAATGGCTTAATTCTCATATGATAAGCTAAATATTATGCAATTAACTATCATTTAACCGTTAATAATATGTACTTTTTCATTCTAAACATGTACCGAATAGTTATGTTTTAAATGCTTAAAGAATATTTTATTATTTCCTAGAGTACATGTGTTTAAACCGTAATGCATAACTTAAGTGAATTTTCGATAAGTTATCTGTTAACTATCCGAAATGCATTTGAGCATCAGATAGTTAAGGTTTGTAAGTATTTGAAATATCTGAACTACTTATTTCTTTATCGCACGTGTTTTATAGTTAAATCAATGAAGTAAGTTCGTTGAGTTATATGTAACTTCATAAACCATTTATTTTCTAATATGCCATTGTAGCAGTTGCAGAAATAGGAAATTTGAAGGAAAACCACGATTACATGTATCACGTAGGAATTCACTTGTGGAAGGAAGAAGAAATCACCATCATTGATATGAATGAAGGAAATCCAACCGATCAATTAAGTAGAAGCAGTTACTACTGAAAGAAATATAAAAGAAGAGGAGAAAGACGAAGAAAGTACGTGTGTAGAGGTGGAGAACCATGCTAACTACAGGAAGCGTCGGAAGTTCCCTAAAGCTCCACACCACCACCAAAATCACCAACCATCAGAGGTCTATGAAGATACTTTCCCGATGTCGGGTCGATTCAAAGCCAAACACGGTGACTAACAATCATTGTGAGGAGTGATCGCGTCATGAGAAGGAAAACCATTTTCATCAAGCACCAACTCATATCTTAGGAGATCGTAAAGCTTCTAGCATTGGTTTCGGGTTGATGCTAGTATGCTGAAGAGGAGATTTTACAATTCTTAATTTGCGATTCTATAAGGAGAGGAGGCAAGATTGTAAGTAATTAAGTTTTTAGTGGTGTAATCGCGTCGCATGTAGTGATGGAAGTTTTTACTATCGATAGAGATTTTTACATTTCACATTTCAATCATCTTCAAGAACATATCAAAACAAAAATACCAAAAACAATAAATTATCTTTATTTACATTTAGTATTAGAGTGTTGTATTGTTTGTTTTGTATTGTGATTAATGTTATCATTGTTAGTATTGTGAATGTTTTATGTTTGTTTAATTTAGAAAATAAAAAATAGTTTTATTGTTTACTGAAATTGATTTGTTCCAGATACTTAAAGATTTTAATGGTTACTGTTTGAAATATCTGAATGTTGGTATTGCTTAATGACAAATCTAATATTAACTAACATTAAAGAGCTTAATTGATGTTATTTACATTCTATGGAATTGCCCAATGGTTGACCGAATTCCTTTGTAAATAGCATTATTTAACTGGAAAGATAAGCTCGTGGAGTTAACTTAAGTCTACGAGGTCAGTCCATTGAGTTAACCATAACTCCACGAGTTAGGTCCATTGTGTAATTGTAACTCAACAAAGTGCTTAACTAAACACATATAAATTCCAATATAAAAATCAGAACAGTACACAATTCTTACTCAATCTTTGTGGTATCGACCTGTACTTGCACACAAATACAATATACACTGTGCACTTGCAGTTAAAATACAAATTGGAATTAATATATAATTTGTGTGAAATGTTGTTTGTTTACTTCTAAAAGTAATTATTAATATAAGCATAAAAAAAATTATACAAGTCTTCTAACACTGTTGTATAAACAAGTTTAAGAATTAACTTAACAACCCCAAATAGTTACCTTACATAACATAACGTCTAATTAGTATACTTAACCAAAAAAAAAGCAAGTTTCAAATGTTTTCAACTAAAAGCTTCCGAAAACAACATATAAGCTATAAGTAACTTATATAAAACATTATATTGAGAACATTGTAAAATATTCTAATATTCTTTTTATGAACCTAAAATAGTTTGTTTGTTTGTTAAAATTTTTCGTCAAAATCTTAAGAGGACTAAACTCAAATTAACTAAGATTTATATTTTGAATGATATTAATCTATTTTAGACATTGTAATTCCTCCCCCTACAAATATACTTTAAATATATTTAATAACATACAAAGTATACTTGTATAAAATAGGTGGTAATTGTAACTATACTTTAAAATTTTCTTTTCAGAAATTTTCTATTATCCTGAATTCATTAAAAATGATTTCTAGAATCAACTCCAACTGTATATGAATCAAAAATATAACTTTAAACTTAATATAATTAACACAAGGAGAATAAAGGAATGTATCTCAAATAAACATTTTCAAAAGTACTAATTTAGATTCAACAAATCAGCAATCATATTGGTAGAAATTATATTCAATTCAAATATATCTGTATTTAATGAAACAACTTTTATTTTTTCAAAACAGTAAATATTGATAATTTTCTTTAAAAGTTAATTTGAAAAGCTTGAATCATACAAGAACTTTCTAATGTACCCATGTAATGAGCTTTCAGTCAATAATCCTAGGTCTAATTAGGACCTTAGGTTGCTAGGTTTAAAGAATCTTTTTTCAAGACTACAATCCTTACATACTTATCTACTGAAGTACAAGAAGCTCGTGATCGAATTGATTAATAAACTCTCAAAGATTTTCACTTTGTAAGCATTTTTTATTTTAAGCACGGTATATATGTATTTCATTAATACAGATGCAATAAAGCACAAATCTCATACAATTTTACTTGTATAATTTTACTGAAAATATGAATCAATTTCAATAAGCTTATACTTTTGATTAGTAGTTTAATATGATTTACATATAAATTATTCTACAAGTTTAATAAATCAAGTCAAACTCATTTTTGATCATATGCACTTTCATTGATCCAAAGAAAACACTTAATCAAAATTTTAGGAATTCAGAGGAATTTAATGTTTTTCATTAACATTTCCACTTAAAATTTTGAAAACCATTAAACTTAGAAAAATAAGTAAAATCAATAAGATACTATAATAATTTTATTGTAAATACATAGTATCTTATGTAGCAATTTAGATATTACTTAGATATTTATGATAAGTATATAATATCTATGAGATAAACAACATCATCAATAATATTTATCTTTTGTGGAGTTTAAGCATTTTATACATCACATAGCCTACAAATACCTAAATTTAATCTTATGTTGTAGAATGTATTTTCATCTAGAGGTTTTGTAAATATATCAACTAATTGATTTTTACTAGGCTCAAATCCTAATTTAATTTTTCCTTTAATTACATTATCTCTTAGAAAATAATGTCTAACGTCTATATGCTTTACTCTAGAATGTAATACAGGATTTTTAGAAAGATTTATTACAGAACTACTATCACAATAAATCTCAGTTGTATTAGAAGATAATCTAAATCTTCTAAAGTTTGCCTTATCCACAGAATCTGAGTGCAACACAATGCAACAGCAACATATTTAGCTTCAATGGTTGAAAGTACTACATAGTTTTACTTTGTACTAAACCATAACACTAAATTATTTCCCAATAATTGACATGTGCCACTAGTACTCTTTTTATCAGATTTAGATCCTATGTAATCAGCATCAATATATCCTATAAGATCTATTGAACTATCCTTAGAATAATATAGTCTGAAATTTTTAGTTCCTTGTATATATCTAAATATTCTTTTAACAACAATTGAGTGTGATTCTTTAAGATTATATTGAAATCTAACACAAGCACACACAACAAACATAATATTAGGTCTACTAGTTGTCAAATAAAGTAAAGAACCAATCATACTTCTATATTTTCTTTGATCTATTGATTTTCCTATGTCATCAATATCTAACTTTAAAGAAGTACTCATAGGAGTTCCTCGAATCTTTGTATCATTAAAATTAAATTTCTTAAGCATTTCAACTGCATATTTTTCCTAATTTAAAAATATGCCTTTATCTATTTGCTTAATTTGAAGTCTTAGAAAATATGAAAGTTCTCCTATCATACTCATTTCAAACTGACTAGTCATCTCTTTAGAAAATATTTTTATTAGTTTATCAGAAATTGCTCCAAAGATTATATCATCCACATATATTTGAACAACAATCTGATCTTTATCATCTTTCTTGATAAAAATAGTATGGTCTACTTTTCCCATGATATATCCTTGTTCTACAAGAAAAGTAGATAATATTTCATACCACGATCTAGGTGGTTACCATATAAGGTTTTCTTCCATTTATACACATAGTTAGGATTTTTAATATCTTCAAATTCAGGTGGTTATTTCACATAAACTATTTCATTAATTAAATCATTTAGAAATGCACTCTTTATATCTATTTGATATAGTTTAAAATCCATATAGCAAGCATAGGCTAATAATATTTTAATAATTTCTAACCTAGCCATAGGAGCAAATGTTTCATTATAATCAAGTCCTTCCTATGTACACCATTGTGCAACTAATCTAGCTTTGTTTCTTATAACTTGACCAGTCTCATTAGTTTTGTTTCTAAAGATCCACTTTGTACCTATTATGGATTGATTTTTGATGGAGAGACTAATTCCCAAACATCATTTCTGATGAATTGATTTAGTTCATCTTGCATTGCCACTATCCAATTTTTATCAAATAATGCTTCTTCTATATTTTTTGGTTCCACCATAGAAACAAACATACACATACTGTTTAAATTTACTGAAGCTTTAGTTTTAACTCCCTCATTAATATTACAGTAACTTGAGTGATGGGATGTGATGAAGAATAACATCAATTTCTATGATTTTCCTCAATATTCTCACCAACATCTAAAAGTACATCACTTTGATCATTAGTTTGATTATTTAAGTTCATATTTTTAATTTTCTCAGATAAATCTTCAATCTCTCTATTGATCTCTAATTCTTTTGGGAAATTGATCATATAATCATTATCAGCTTTAGATTGAGATTCTCTAAAAGAATTTTCATTGAAGCTTACATGAAGGGATTCTTCAATGGTTATAGAAGTCTTATTATAAACTCTATAGGCTTTACTTCTAGTAGAGTAACCTACAAAAATTCCTTCATCTACTTTAGCTTGAAATTTTATTCCTTTTATCCTTAGTGTTAAGAATAAAACACTTACAGTCAAATGGTTTCATATAGGAAATTTTTGGAACCCAATTAAACATAATTTCAAAAGGAGTTTTATTAACAAGAGGTCTTAGGTAATTTCTGTTAATAATATAACAAGCTGTATTCACTGCTTTAGCCCAAAGATTTTGAGGTAAATTATTTTCTTTTAATATAGTTCTAGCCATTTCTTGAAGTGATCGATTCTTTCTCTCAAAAACACCATTTTGAGAAAGTATTTTTGGAAAAGAATATTTGTGATCAATGCCATGATCTTTACAGTAATTATCCATTTGATCATTTTCAAATTCAGTGCCATGATCGCTCCTAAGTTTTTGAACAAAGACACTATGTTCATTTTGAACAAGATTACAATACATTTTAAACGTTTCAAAAACTTCTATCTTAGTTGCTAGAAAATATACCCAAATGTATCTAGAGAAGTCATCTACTAAAACAAATACATACTGTTTACCACCAAGACTCATGATTCTTGTTGGTCCAAAAAGATCCATATGTATAAGTTCTAAGACTCTCTTGCTTGATATATCAGTTTTAGATTTAAAAGAGTTTTTATGAAATTTACCTAACTCACATGTATCACACATTAAATCCTTTGAGTATTTAATCTTTGGTAAACCTCTCACTAAATTTTTTCTAGACAATTTATGCAACAGTTTCATATTTATATGTCTAATCCTTCTATGCCAAAGATATGCATCACTAGTTTCATCTAGCAAACATGAATTTAAATCAACTACACTAGAAGGTAATGATAAAATACATAGAGAACTTTTTCTTTTAGTAATAAACTTAAGTTCATCTGTAATTTTATCAATAATTTTGCATATAGTGTTTTCAAACAATACATAATATCCATTATCAATTAGTTTTATAACACTCAACAAATTAAATCCTAGGTTTTCTACATACAGTACATTCAAAATAACACAAGTAGAAGTTATTTGAACATTGCCCATACCTATGATTTTATCCTTGCTTTTGTTTCCAAATATTACACTTCCTTTCTTGGTATTTGTAAAATTTTTTAGTAAGTTTTTCTGTTCGGTCATGTGACTTGATGCTCCACTATCCAAAATCCATTTTGATGTTATTTCCTCCTATAAAGAAGAACTATTTCTTGGTACCCAATGTCTTTGAGGACCAAGTTCATTAAAAGCATATTTCTTTTTTTTTGTTTAAAAATAGTTTAACATTGTCATTTACATTCTTATTAGTTGTAAGTACTACTGATTTATCATTAGCTTCATACTCACTTATAGAATTATTCCTCTTATAAATATTCTTTTTATTTTCAGATGTAGTATAATCAAGACCAAATCGATTTTTATCAAATGTTAATTTATTTTGGTCATGCTCATACATTTCAGTAAGTTCATACCAAGATTTTGTACTTGTATTTAAATTTTTAGTACATACAAAAACTTTTTCTACACATGAATATTCAGATAAATAACATGTAGAACTAATAATTGGTCTAATACTAGTGTTTTGAATTTCATGCTTAGGTTCCTGAATTTTCAGTTTATTACAATTGTTTGAAATTTTAGAAACATTAGTAACTGAATTTTCAGAAAAAGAAACAAGATTTTTAGAAACATTGATAGTCATGTTAGAAGTACATTTAGATAAATCACATTGGTTTATATTATTGCTGCATGATTCATCCCTTGAAATACCTATTTTTACATATTTATTACCTTGTTTCCTGATAAAAGGAATTTTAGTCTTAGATTAAGTTGAACTACAACTAATAAATCCTTTGTTGGCTTGAGATTTAGGGTATTCAGGATAATCAAATTTTAAGCCAAATTTATATGACACTACAGGGGTACTAGTTAGTTTGTCTAACTTAGTTTGACTTAAATTCTATTTCTCAATGGTGGAATTTAAATTTAGCTCTCTTATTTTTAATCTATCAATCTCTAACTCAAGATCATTTATATTATTTCTCAATTTTTCATTTTCAGATTCTATCTTCAATTTTTCAGCATTTATATTTTGTATTTGTTCATGCAAGACACATTCATTAAATTTATGCAAATCTCTAGCATGATTTTCATTATCACATTTAAACTTTTCTAAAGTAGTAGACAGGAAACAATTTTCTTCTTCCATAATGGATAAAGAGTTTTTAATATTCTTATTTTCTAGTTTACAAACTTTAAGTTTTTGTAGTAATGCATGATAAGCACATAATAATTCATCAAAGTTAAAATCTGAATAACTTTCAAGATTAGATATTACCTCAGACTCATCTGCCATGAAGCACACATGAGCAACGTCTTCTAACTCTAGTTGTTCTTCTGAATGTGAAGATTTTGATGATAATTCTTCAGATTTAGACTCTTCTAATGTGTCATCCCAAGTGACCTTTAAAGTTTTTTCTTATAAAACTTTTTCTGAGTTTTCTGAGCCTTCTTCTTTTGATTTATCTTACTTTGCTTTTCATTTTCCTTATAGGACAATCTAAAGAAAGATGTCTAGGTTTCTTGCAGTTGTAACATACATACTTTCTAGATGAAGAATTCTTTTCATTCAGTGACTTTAGCGTTGAGGGTTTGTCATTTCTGTTCCTTTGTTGTTTTCTAGCTTTTCTTGCTTTCTTGAATTTCCCAGTTAGCAAAATCAAATCCTTGTTAGAATAAGTTGATATTTCAGAATCTAAATTAATTTCGAAGGCTATTTCTTTCTTCATTTTTAATTTATTGTGACTCAGTGAATCATTTAATTGAACTTCATAAGTAGTTAAATTTCCTATAAGTTCATTTATAGTATAAATATTTAAATCTTATGATTCCTCAATTGATGTCACTTTCTGAGACCATTTAGAAGTTAGAGATCTAAGAATTTTTCTTACCAAATCCTTCTGTTCAAAATTCTTTCCTAAGCATTTTAAAGAGTTTATAATATTTAGGAATTTGGAAAACATCTCAGAAATACTTTTGTCTTCATGTATCTTAAAGAATTCATACTTATGAATTAATATATTTATCTTAGTTTCTTTAACTTGAGAAGTATCTTCATATGAAACTTCTAATGCATGCCACACCTCATAAGCAAATTTATATACCGGCACTTTACTAAACTGTTCATAACTCAATGCACAAAATAAGATATTTAACCCTTTTGCATTTAGATTTTCATTTTCTTTTTTAGTAACTGTCCAAGTATTATAAGGAGTAGTTAATGGAGTATATGGTTTAGAAATCATGAACCATAACTTGTGATCTACACTTTGAAGAAAGACTATCATCTTATATTTTCAATATTCAAAATGTATTCCATCAATTAAAAGAGGACGATTAAGATTTTAGCCTTCATATAAAGAAAAATTGTCATTTCCAGTAGCCATCTTATCTTAGATTTTTCAACCTATTAGATTTTAAATAGTTTAAAACTTTAAAAATAACTTGAGCCTAAAATCAATAAAGTTAAATGTATGCTTAGATATTAATTTCTGTTTAAAAACAAGGAAGGTAGAATAAGCTCTAATATTAATTAAGTTGGTATCGATTTTATATCAAAGATTATTAACAAGCTCTGATACCACTTATAGGATCGAATGGCTACATAAGAGGGGGGTGAATTGTGTTTTTCAACATATTTAAGTATAATTGAAACTTTAATATTAAAAACAAGTTGAGACACTATTTTAATCAAATCATTTTATTCAAGGTTTCAATTACAATATACAATTCAACTCTCCTTAGAAATTGTAGATGTAATTATATAACGATACCATGTTTCATCTAATCAACTTCATAACTACAAACAAAGAAAACTCATTTGCGGAATTTAAAACATTTCTCCCTATTTGAGATTTTTCTTCTTCTTCTTCTTCTTCTTCTGTAATTCTTCAGTGACAAATATCTGACTTTCTTTGCTTCATCGAATTTACTTTCTTTTGATTTTTCAAATCTTTAGTGACATATATCTGACTTTCTCTATTTCACTGAATTTTCTTCTATTTGAGAGCTTTTCCCTAGAGAGGTGTTTTTGATCCCTAAAAATATTTTTCGTTTGGTGCACAGGGATGATTGATCAACAAGAATTTTATGCCTTTATACTGTATATTCACTTCATACATATCCTCCACGTTTAACCACAATCAATTTTTCACTCTTCATGTCTTCTATTTTTCCTTCATCGAAATACACACGTTCTAACCCATGTTTTCCTTTTGAATTTTCTTTAATCATCAATCCTAGATCTCTGAAAAATTTCCTGCAAAATAAACTTTCTCGTCCAAAATTTTTCATCAAGTGTAATAACAAGCCATATTAATGTTAACTAAACAAGTAAAACAAGTAGATTTATAACTTAACGAGTTAATCATGTGCCAAAACACGTGACAAGTACTGTAGCTAACTCAACGAACTAAGTCTGTGGTGTTATGCTAACTTAATGAACTAACTTCATTGTGTTACAGATAACTCAACGAACCAACTTAACCTTTCTTTTGGAAGGTTAAATGCTAACTCACCGAAAACAGTTTAAGTATCGGATAGTTAAGTTTTCTAAGTATCTGAAAATCTGATAACTCACTGATCCAATAATAAACAAATATTTTTACAATAAGGTATTTACCACATGCAATAATAATAACTTTAAGTTTATAACGATAACCTAACGCATTGCCTTAGTATTCAATATAGCAACTTAACGCGCTTAGTTATGTTAACGAGTTAAACATGTGCAACTCACGTGATACAATATAACATTCGTAAACTTTAATTTCACCACGTGCTTAATACTAGCTTAACGAGTTTGTCTCTTCATTTTAACCTTTTGTTCACTAACTTAACGAGTTCTCACGTGACCTATTTTAACCTTTAAGCCTATAACTCAATGAGTTCTCATGTGATCTTTTTACAAATAACACACTAACTCAATGAGTTGTCTTAACGTGCACTGTACATCATATAGAAAATATAACTTTAAAACATATCATGCTTTGCAATAAAAATACAAGTTAACTTAACGACTAGTTATTTAACATAGCATAATCTTAGATCCATTATAAACAAGTATTTATATCAGTAAACTTTTTCTGTATTAATTGATGTTCTTAATTTATTTTCACAAACAATAGTAATTGAGTAAATATTATTATATTTGTTTAGCACACATCATCAAAACATAATACTCAATAGTAAGTGTGTAAGTTAAATTGATAATGAAGCCCTAAGGTACAATCAATTGTACCTTAAGGGTAGATTAGCTGTTAGGGGTGAACCACCTAAAACTTTCTATGTTACTATCTTCATTCTTCTTTCTCTTTGTGCATAATTTTGTTTACTTGTTTTGCATACTTGAAATCACAACTCATAAATCGTAAAATTTTAAATAGTATCTAAAAGTTTTTTAACATCACCATTCACCCCCACTTTGGTGAGTTATCTAGTCCTAACAATTGGTATCTGTTCGATTTGTTTTGTTTACTTTTTATGCATAAATTCTCATTCAGTTGTAAACAAATAATTTTCACACAAATTAGATAATAAGTCCAATTTGTGTTTTTAACTGCAAGTGCATAGTGTATATTGTATTTGTATGCAAGTACAGGTCGATCCCATAGATATTGAGTAAGAATAGTTAATCTGAGATTTGTCATTAATCAATACTAACATTTAAATATTTCGAATAGTAACTATTAAGATCTTTAGTTTTCTATATGAATCAATTCCAGTAAATAATAAAACTACTTTCTATTTTCTAAATCAAACAAACATAAAACATTCACAATATTGATAATGATAACATTAATCACGATACAAAACAAATAATACAACACAGATAATTAGTTTTTTTTTAGTATTTTTGTTTTAATATGTTTCTGACGATGAGCGAAGGGTGAAATATAAAAATCTCTATTAACAATAAGAACTTCCATCACTACATGCAACACGATTACACCACTGAAAACTTAATCACTTACAATCTTGCCTCCTCTCCCTATAGAATCGTGAACCAAGACTTGTAAGTTGATCTCCTCTTTAGTATACTAGCATCAACTCGAAACCAAGGCTAGAAGCTTTACGATCTCTTAAGATATGAGTCTATGCTTAGTGAAAATGACTTTCCTTCCTGTGACGTGATCACTCCTCACAGTGGTTGTTAGTCACCGTGTTTGGCTCAAAATCGACCTGACATCTAAAAAGTATCCTCATAGACCTCCGATGATTGGTGATTTTTGGTGTAGTGGAGCTTCAAGGAACTTCCAACGCTTCTTGCAGTTAGTGCGGTCCTCCACCTTCACACACTTTTTTCGTCTTTCTCCTCTTCTTTTATATTCTTTCAATAGTAACTACTTCTGCCTATATGATCGGTTGGATTTCCTTTATTTGTATCAACGATGTTGATTTCTTCTTCATTCCACGAGTTAATTCTTGCATGATACACGCAATCATGGTTTTCCTGCGTATTTCCTATTTCTGCAACTACTACAGTGGCATATTAGAAAATAACTAGTCTATGGAGTTAGTGTAACTCAACAGACTTAACTATAAAACACGTGTAGTAAAGGAATAACTTATAAGCTTATAGCACTAACACAACACATTACCTTAGTGTATATTCAAGTAACTCAACACGTATAATTATACTAACTTAACGAGTTAAACATGTGCTGCTCATGTGACATAATAAAACATTTAAATTCACACGTACGTAATTCTTCTTTACAAATAAAAAGGATATTTTGGATAGTTACAACTATAAGTATCTGAAACTTACATACATTTCGAATAGTTAGCACCTAACTTACCGAAAATCTACTTAAGACATATATTAAGGTTACAACACGTGTCCTACGTGAAATAATAAAGTATTCTTTAAATGTTTAAAACATAACTATACAGTGCATAAAATGTAACTCTCTAAAATAATAGACATTTCGGATACTTAAGAATTACAAAGTCTGTAACTCACTGATAGTGTAGGAATATATTTAATTAACACTAATTCTTTGAAATTATGCAGATTCTTTCATTAAAGCATATAATAGTGCAATTATAACATAATGACTTAATTCCCATATAATAAACTAAATATAATACAATTAACCATTATTTAACCGTTAATATTATGCACTTTTTCATTCTAAACAATATTAGAGCAGGTTGATCTCGTATCATAAATTTAACCATCTGAGATCATGACTTCTTATACTATAGAGGGGTAGAACATCTATCGACCTCTCCTATTTGATGGTACATATTATGGGTACTTGAAAAATAAGATGGAGTGTTTCCTTAGGAGCTCAGATGTGAAGCTTTAGAAGTTGGTTGTTTGTAGTGCACCACTTCCAACTAGTCATGAAGATGATTAGTCTAAGGAGGATGATAAACTCATCTAACTAGATGCTCATGGCATGAATGTGATTTATTGTACATTTACTACTGAACAGTATAATAAAATTTTTGTATGTAAGTTTGCTCATGGGACTTAGAAAACTCTTCAAATTACTTATGAAAAAACCAACCAAGTGAGAGATACTAAAATTAGTATTCTATTGAGAAAATATGAACTATGCAAAATGCTTGACAATGAGAATATTACTGACATGTTTTCAAAATTTATAGAAATTGTAAATGGGTTGAGAGGTCTTGGAAAAGAATTTTTCACTCATGAACATGTACAAAAGATCTTGAGCAGTTTGACAACTGAATGGAAATAGAAGTCAACATCCATACAAGACTCAAAGGATCTAAACAATTATTTAGTTGAAGATCTATTAGGAAACCTTTTTGCTCACAAAGTTCAAATGAAGGAATGGAAGGAGGAGGAAGGAGCCACTAAAAGAAAAGTTGAAAAGAAGAAAGAACTGACTTTCCCTTTAATAGAAGAACAATTGAGTTCTGAAGAAGATGAAGTATTGTTTTTGGCCAAGAACTTTAGAAAAATAATGAAATGTAGAAGCAAAGCCAACACCTTCAGATCTAAAGTTCCTATATGCTACAAATGTAAGAAACATGGACATATACAAATTTATTATCCACTAATGTAGAAGGAGGATCAACAAAAATGGAAGAAGAAGAATAAGAAGAAAATGACTTTGAAAGCTACATGAGATGATAGCAGTTCATCTAACAACTCTTTAGATTCAAATGAGGATGTGCCTACAAATGTGTGTTTTATAGCTCAAGAGGTATGCTCCACATCTCTTTATTGTTTGGATAATGAAAATAATAATCTAGATATAAATAATCTTCTTTGTATAGTAGACAACTTATATGTGAAATGTAAAAATTATAAGAAGGAGGTTAAAAGCTTCAACTCTTGTTTAGAAGATGCATTTGCTTAGTTAGAAAAAGCTTTAATTGATAATAGAAACTTAAAAACAAAACTAGATACTTATAACTGTAGTAACTTTGATTTGATAGAGGAAAACAAAAAATTGAAAGCTAAAATTACTTATTTGAAAAACACTATATGTAAATTTACTAAAGGAGAAAGTAGCTTAAATAAAATTATAGGATCCCAGAGAATGTGAATGAACAAATTTGGCCTAGGGTATGCTACTCCACAAGAAGTTTCCTATTATGGTGGAATGATTCAATCTTATAGAGATGATACTATAATTTTTGCCATAAAAAGAAGATTTGGGTACCAAAGACCTTACGTTTAGTATGATTTGTAAGACTACAAGGACAAAAAAGTACAAACATCAAGATGGATCATAGATAGCAGTTGCTCTAAACACATGATAGATAAGAAAAGTTTTCTTCATTCTATTAAATCAATAAATTCTAGTTTAGTAAAATTTGGTAACAATGAGAAGTGTAAAATTACTGTTGTAGGGAATATTGCATCCAAAAATGGTAGAATTGAAAATGTTTTGTATGTAAATAGTTTAAAACAAAATTTGTTAAGTTTAGGACAACTTTGTGATAAAGGGTATAATTTATTCTTTATTGCTAAAAAGTACTTTATAATAAATCAAGAGACCCTTGAAATTAAATTTACTAGTTTTAAAGATAATTCAATTTATGCATTAGACTTTCCAATTGAAAATTCCACAAGTGATGCATGTTTAGTAGACTCTAGTGAAGATAAATGGTTATGGCATAAAATGAAAACAAATATCTTAGATATAAAAAATGCAAAAAGAAAAATATATCTATGTGTTGGAAAAATCAAATTAGTTATAGATACAAATTAAAAAGTATCTAAAATAAAATCAAATATTTTTGATATAAGGATATAAAAATATCTAAGAGTTAAAAAGAGAGAGTTATTTTAGATACTAGATACAAGTATCTAAAACAAAATCAAACGGCCTAGATATAAAAAGTATATCTATATGTCTAAGTGATAAAAAAAATCAAACTAATGTTAGATACAAAATAAAGAGTATCTATACTTAAAAAAAAAGGGCAACAACAACAATAGACAAGTAACAAACAAGCAAAAACAAAATTAAGTACCTTTGATATAAGGAGAGGGGTATAAGGTGTTAGAGTTTGGCTCATGGACAAGTATGAAACTTCTATGCTTAGGCTGCAACTTCCTTTCTCTCATGTGTTCTTCCTATATTTTTTATTTTTACCTTTAGCCATTAAATCAGTAACTCAATAGTTTTGATGACTACTCATAATTTAAATAACAAAGTCGAAGGAGTCGATGGCAAGGAACAGTAAGAATAGGAGGAGCAAGAAGAAGTCCAAACGACCAAAGACAATGAAACAAGACAAAGGAGCACAAATTGACCCTTTCACGGTAAATGAAACTACCCACCAAATTGAAATACCAAAGTAGGAAACTGAAAGAGAGAGATTACAATGGAAAAACTAAAAGAAGAGAATGTCAAAAAATCATATAGTTATCCTTCTAGAGCAATAACAATTAAGGAAATACCTCAACCTGAAGATACAAAAAGAGTGAGAAGAGAAGGAAGGATCATATGTCATCCATCTTTCCCTAACAATGATATTTTGGCCTATTTTTACACCCTCTATGGACATGTGCTATGGAGAAATAAAAGAGCACAAGTTTTTCAAACTTCCACGTTAATTCTACAAGATTACTAGCAATAACATGGGCGTAGGGTTGATTGGGATCTCTATTGGATGTGATAACCCCTAGTTGACTTCCATTTTATTTTAATTTCCATATGGAGTGTTTTGTTATTAAACTCTATTTATTAAGTTCATTGCCAATATAGACAAGTCTCTTGGTGATGATTTTAGGTTTCTTTTCCATATATTAGTGGTAGTTTCCCATGTTCATGTCATAACCTTATGCATAGAGGATGATATAGAATGTATTGGGAGGGGAAGGTTTCTATATCTTTAGACTCCAATATCTTAGAGGACAAAAAAAAAAAAAAAAAACTACTTCAGATATAAAAGAAGAAGAAGAAGAAGAAATACTTGAAGTAAAGCCAAATTAAGTCATGGCTTAGATAAAAAAAACAGAAATCTAAGTCTAAAGAAATTAATTAAATTAACCTAATAGCTTGGATATTAAGGAAACACAAATATTTGAGTTTCAAATTAAGCAAACCTTATTACTTCTATAATCACCTAAAGCCAAAATCAAAATTTCAAACTTAAAGAAAAGATAAGTTTCTAAGTCTAAAATCAAACAAATATAAACTCTAAAATATAAAATACAAACACATCTAGAAAAAAAAAGAGTAAAGTCAAATGCTCCTAAATATGAGCCTAAACTATCTAGGTTCTTCGTTTAAAGCATAGAAAATATCTGCTAAACTAAATCGAACTGCTAAATGCTCTTGGATATGAGCTTAAACTCTCTAGGTTCTTCATATAAAGCATAGAAAATATTCATTAAATTGAATTGAACTGCTAAATGCTTCTAAATATGAGCCTAAACTATCAAACAATCACTCTAACATTAGTGAAGCTATCTTATGAGTTGTGACCGAGAACTTAGATTCTCTATATTTTCTGTCTCAATTTGTTCTTATATGAATTATATTCCAAATTTTGTACTTTCACAATCATTAATGAGATACATTTTTAAAGTTGTATATTTCTTTGCACATTTGATCACATCAGGCATGATGTAAATGAGACATCATTTTCGAAAAAAAGGTGTAAAGTGTAGAGTTAGTCGTAAACTCTTGAGAGGTCTCTCAAATAATAAATGAAATCTAATATAAAATCAACATTTGTGACATTGAACAAAAAAACTCATGGAAACAACCAATACTGCTAGAACCCTTATATTGGAACCCTTGTTAAGGTGTTCAACCATAGACACTTATATTGAAGGGGGAAGCTACTAAGAATCTTTCTTTACCTTTTGCTTATGACAAAAATGGAGAGAATTAAATGATGATGTATGTTGTTTTTTTGTTGATGTATAATGTGTTATAATTTTAAAGTTTTAGTGAGAGATAGAGTTACATATCATGAAGTTTTATCATCATGGAAAAGAGGAAAATTGTAAAAAAAAGTTCTCATAAGGTTTTGATGAAATAAAATTTAATGATATATTTAGATAAGAAATTATATATTAATACAAAAAATTTTATCTAAATATATCATTAATTTTTTTTCATCAAAATTTTAGGAGAAAGGTTTTCCTAACACTTGAATATTTTATTGTAAGAAGGAATTATCAACATTTATTGGATGCAAATGCCAACTTTTATTAGGAGCTATAGCT
Organism: Cymodocea nodosa; assembly: GCA_036874045.1. NCBI lineage: Eukaryota > Viridiplantae > Streptophyta > Magnoliopsida > Alismatales > Cymodoceaceae > Cymodocea > Cymodocea nodosa. Next base: position 16,143,729 of record CM072339.1, on the reverse strand, counting down.
AAAATTAAACAAAAGGTGGTTATTTTTGCAATTGATGCAATACTCTAATGATAATCAAAACCCTCAATTTGGGGTATATCCTTTGGCTACCAACCTTACCTTATATAGTTTAATTTCTCTATTTACTTTATATTTTATTTATAGACACATTTTGAGCCTACAACATATTGATTGTTTGGTTTATCTACTAGTTCCCAAGTGTTATTTGCATTTAATGTTGAGATTTCTTTATTTATTGCTTACTTTCAATTTTGATCTATCTCAACCTTAATGAAGTCTTTTGGTTCTTTATTTTGCATGATGAAGGCTGTAAAGCTTTAAGTGGGGATGATTTATGGTTGGAAGTATATAATTGTATAGGATACTTGATTGTGGTATTGGTTGAAACTTGAGTTTTGTCCAAAGTTGGATTGAAAAAATTACTCAAACTTGTTGGTCTTTTTGTATAATAGTATCTTCCTTTTTAGATTGATTTTGATTTTTTTTAGTAATCAATCAAACTATTGTCACACTAAATTTATAAAAAATGTATGTGTTACACATTTTCAATGTGTTCCTTAGTATTTTCTTATGCAAAAGGAAAAACATGTTCACCAAAATTGACATCCCTATTAGTAATATATCTTTTGCTTTTCAAGTTATATAATTTATAAGCTTTATGTCCTATTGGGTGTCCAATAAATATGGATTTGTAACTTCTTTCATGAAACTTGTTGTTAGGATATATTTGTTTTGCATAACATAAGAACCCAAAGTTCTAAGGTGTTCATATCTAGGAGGTTTTCCTAGTAATAACTCCAAAGGACACTTATTTCCATGTATTTTTGTAGGCATTCTATTAAGTAAGTGTGTGGTATTGCAATTAAATTGATCCTTGGCAAAGGCAAAGAATGTTTTAACAATAAAAAAGGTTTTACCTTTATTACTCATGAGGTAGGTCCAATAGATTTAGTATAGTCAACTATAGTCAAAAAATAACTAGCTCCTAAATAAGTAGTAATAGGAAAATTTTCCCAAACATCCACATGTATAAGATCAAACATTTATTTGTTTTAATACTGCTTGTAGAAAATTTATTTCTAATATTCTTTGCCTTTGGGCAAGTATTGCAATTTTGAAAAGTATCCAAACAAGGATCATCCACATCTTTTACAATTTTTGACAACAATTTGAATTTGTGTATTAATAGATGCCTTGGTCATCAATGCCAAACATTATTTTGATTGTAGATAGCAAAAATCTTAGGCATCTTTCTTACAAAGAAATATAGATCATAGTACTATTACCCTCTCCAATCACCTTCTTCAAGACTAGGTCTTGGAAGAGGCAAAAATTGGGGTAAACTTTATGGAACAACTAATCTACTTAGTAACTTTTCTAACAAATATTAAGTTTACCTTAAATGTGGGAACATACAAAACATTATGTAATATAAATTTTGAATTAGAAAAAATAGTTCCTACTATTATGGAAATCTTTTTCAATTAGTTTTAATGATGAAAAAGAACTTAATGATTGTGAGTTTCTATAGATTAAAGAATGTGTAGGAAATACAAAGTAGCGAGGCCAAAATAAAACTTTAATCAAGAAGAATTCGAAGAAAGAAGGTCAAGAAAGCAATAGCATAAAGCCTTGAAGGTTCCAAGTATATGAAGATAAAATTCTAAAGGTACGAGCTTTGAAAGATAAAGATCATGAAAAAGGGATGAAAACCATGAAGATACAATGTTAAGTCTCTTATATTTTATTTTGTTTTTAGAATCCTTTGTAAAATCTTAATGCTCTTGCATTCAAGAAAGTCTTAGATCAACATCCAAGCATTAGATTCAGCTAAAATTAGATACACTTAGAAATACTTAGAGGATTTCATAAATACTTAGAAAAACCATAATATACAGTATTGAGTCATCGAATAAGAAATTTTGGATACCCATTCTTAGAGTAAAAATGTCCATCTTGGGAAACCAACACCAGAGCCCTAATGGATCACCATTATTAGATGTTGATAGGATCAATTTACTTTATTAAATGGAGGTGAATAGTAAATTTATATACAAGTAATAAATAATAATTAAAAATATAAATCACAAAGAAAAGACACAAGAAATTTATAATAATTCCTCAATCAGGTACATCCATTTCACTAACTTCCAAGCTTATGCTTTCCATTAAATCTGATGTTTTTATAGGTTAAACACCCAGCCTTTGCACCTAGTACTTTTTTGGGCTTAACAATCAACTCTTTTTAGATATTTAAGGTTGAACACCATACCCAACCATACTATTTTTGGACTAATATTAACCCCCACTTGGTAAAACACTACCAAGCACAATTTCACTCATAAACCTAGGAGATCCACCTCAAATTCGAGGTGCCCATAACAAAATTGGTGTGCCTCTCACTACAATCAAATGATACATTTCCCTAATGTTTAAAGCCTAAAATAGAATTAAATCAAAATCAGTTAAACACAAACACAATAAGAAACACTTGTAAATCAAATCACACAACCACTTCTCCTTTTGTTATGTCGAATGAATCCACATGAGAATGAAGTCTTTCAATACCTTTAAAGCATACTTGATATGAGACTTCAAAGCAACAACAAATTCTCTTCAATTCTACTCTTAATCAATCTTCTTTTTTACCTTGGATGTCTCAAAATGATGTTAATTGGAGCCTTTGAATGTTGTAGGAGTGAAAGCACGTGAAGTCGTTACCTCTTAAGTTGTGGGATCACTTGTGCATATAAGGTGGGTGTTAGGGTTTCAAGATAATCTACTAGGATTTGTCCAAATTTTCAATAAATTGATATGCCATTTTTACAACCGCTATGCCATTATTTGAATTTTAATATAGTTGTCTCTCAATTGGACATTTCATTCTTATATTAGTACGCAGTTTTATGTATCGGTATATTATTTTTTAAATATCTACTCAGCTATCATCCAATTGGTATATAAAGACAATTCTGGATGTTTTGTTCTTTATATCCTATCAAACTTGTTCCATAAAATGGTGTACTAGTGAAACAATCGGTATGCCATTTATTCATTCTTGACAATCTTAAGAGCGAATGATGTGCTGTCCTTTAGAATTGATCTTCCATTTACTAGAGCTTACTTGACTTGATTCCAGAAATCAATATGCTTGTTGGTATAGTGGGGCTATAGATGATCAAATAGCATATCATTGTCTAGTAACGATATATTGTTTTCCTATCCAGAAATTTCAACTAATCACTATTTATGACAAATGATATGCTGTTAGACTCAACAGTATGCCAAAAATTATTTTAATAACTTTACTAGATTATTATTCATCTAGAAACGATATGCCGTTTATGATAATGGTATGTTGGTTCTTTGTTCTAGTAACTTAGATGATTTTTTATTTAACTAGTAATAATATGTTGATTTACTAATTGGTACGTCATTTTTAATGACAAGACAATATACATTCTAAGTTTCTACTTGTACATAATTTTTACCTAAATATATATTATTAAGTTTTATTTTATCAAAACCTCATAGAAAAGATTTTCTTAATAGATGTTTTAGTAACCATTTCTAAGAGGAACACAGTTAGTACACAATCTTTTTAGAATAGATCATTGGTAATTGGTTACTAGAAGTATCTTCTTAGGAATTGCTATTCTGTATTCTCTGGTTTGGGCCACCAACATCTAATAATTGGGCAATTGCTCATAACATTACTAGGTCCAATAGAAATTATTAAATTGGATGACCACTCCTATCCAATGGATCACTATTTATTAGGACAGGAACTTAGAATCAACCTGTATGTCAAAATGGACCACTATTATGATTGTTTGGGCATCCATTTTTATAGATTGCGTATTACTAAGAATTCTGTACTGGAATAAAGTAATGATTGAGATTGCTAACAGTTAAGTTTTAGTTCTATAAATTCAGATATCTAAATTATACAATTAGATCACCGTTTTAGCACAACAAAATGACTGCTATTTACATATGTGAAAAACAGATCACCGTTTCCTAAAACGGACTTTCAAATATATCAAAGACAAAAAAAGAAAACTAGCTATTGCTAGAATGAATCATCAAATGACCAAATCTAACTACTATATTGTCACATTCTAGAGAAAAATATGGCCTCAAGTTTAATTATTAAGTAGAAGAACCTGCACATTTGCAACTTGACTATATTACAAATATCTTCATGACATTTTAGAACTCTCTTAGGCACAACACTTTGTTTGGGCATGACTCTTATTATTCTATTTACAAGAATAAAAGGATTGTAAGGTTTATTTCTATATTGCAAGCTTTTCATTGCTTACTGAGTTGTGGTGATGTTACCTAGGATTTCAGGTGGTACTCCTTAATTAAAGAAGGGTGGGCTTAACTAGTTTTGGGTTAAGATGCTAAACTTTGTAGTATTTTCTTGTAAAAAACTTTAGTACTCCTTTAAGGTTAAGGAGGGTGGACTTGACATTGTAGTCAAGACAATGAGGTTCAAGTGCTCATCTTACTAAAAACATTAGTAGTAAATGTATGTGTTGAATCTATAAGAGCACCAGACTTGTATGGGGTGTCAGCTTTGAAGCAACACCAGTTATTGTGAAAAGGGTATAAGCTTAGTTACTTGTAGAGTAAACGTATTTAATTAGGAAATTACTCTAAGAATTCTCTGTGTTCTTGTGGCTTGATATGATATCACTTTTTACAGTGTACTACTATTTTAAATCACATCACAAAACTTGAGTAGTTCGCACAAATTAACTTTATATCATTCTAAATAATTTCTGATAATCAAAGAATTTGTTGAACTGTAGTTAAACTGCAACCATTTTAGTTTACATTTATTGTTGTAAGTTAAAAATAAGGAGAATCACCATTCACCCCATTTAATGATCTATCTCGATCTTAACACCCGCACCAATTACTTTGGTAGTTTTCCTTGTAAGAAAATGTATTAGAATATTGTGAGCTATATAGTTATTAATACAAAGCTATTGATGGAGCAAATAGATATGGTTTATGTTCAACATTAAAATGTGTACAATTATATATATGTTTTTATGTAATATAGTGCTTTACGAGGGGTATTTTGATGTAATTTTGCAGGGATTTGTAGTATAATATTTTCAGGGGAAAAATTAGAAATTAGGTATAAAAAGAAGAAAAAAATCTGTGAAATGTAACAAAATTACTCTTATTTTTTTCTTTTTTTTCTATCTTCTAGTAGTATCCATGAAAGTGATAATATGTGAGTCTTAATAGACACTCAAAGGTATACACTAGGAATATCTAATGAGGCGAAAATTTGTAGAAGACCTTGCTAAGTTTCAATATAATAGATATCTTTAAGTATCACGTACTTTATCTTGTAGAGATTTTCAACTAATTAAGATTACTCCTATTTAAGATGAGATGTATAAGGAAGAAATAAATTGATTGAATGACCACTTTGGAAGATTTGAATACAAGAAATTGCATGAAGCAAATGACAAATTTGTACATGTTGCAAGTGTGCACGTCAAGGGGTATTTTGGGAAGAGACAATGCATGAGACGTGAACTCACGAGCCCATGTATTTATAAGGAAGCAAGGGTCGTCCGTTGAGGTTTGAGGGAGGAAAACAGGATTTCAGCTGTCGCCTCTCCCATGCTCTTCACCCGTTCTTCTTGGTAGTGGTGTGGAGATTCGTCGGAGTTGGTTCTAGGTGGAATGACGACACGGTCGTGATCTCTCAACGTGAAGGAAGCTTGGGTTCAATGTAGAGGGACTTGCACAATAGTGAAGTGTTCAAGCTACGTGAAGATCAAAAGTTTCCAGCATTCGATCCTTCCATTCAAGGTGTGTTCGCATCGACATGGACTTCTCCAAAGGATCAGCAACATCTGGCATGAAGATCTCGCCTTATTTCAGTTTTTCTTTACTGTTTTGTTTCAAGTATGGTAGTAAAAAATTTATATTATCGTTAACTTTTGGTACTGTTTGGCATGCTTTGTTGTTGTTGTAATAGATCTTTGATTATATATGTGAATCTATTATGTTTTGTTATGTTTTAGAGTGATATTTGCAGATTTATATGTGTTAATTCATTATTGAAAGCATCAACATGTCTGTTTGAGTAGCGCAGAATTGAGTTTCGAGTTTTTAGGTTAATTTTCAGGTTGCGTTTGTTTCTGCCTTAGTTCCATTTTTTTAGGGTTAACTGTTATGATTTTAATTAGTTCTTTGTCATAGATTTGCATTAGATTAGGCGTGGTATTTACTGTTTAGTTGTTTGGGTTGTGTTGGTGGTAGTTTTAGACAAGTTTTTAGTAAAATTCTGGTTTGTGTGTTACTGTTTGGTTGTTTCATTTGTTTTGCTGAATCCTATGCGAATTTTAATTGGTTTGGATTACAATTTAGTTGTGTTGTGATTGGTTTTTAGTGCTTTAATTAGTAACTTGCTCATATTTGAAAGTGTAGCAACTCTTGTAAGAGATTTGGAAGGTTTTTGAGGGCAATTTTGGGCTTATAGAAAGTTTTGTGTAGTATTGATTTCTTTGAATTCTACTACTATTCTACTTAAGGTTTATTTGTATATCTGAAATCTATCAAGAAGGAATTCTTGAAATTTATTAGAATCAAAATCCTTAGAATTTGTCAGAAATAAGAAATTTATGTGTTTGTGCATCAATAGGAAAGCAACAGAATTCATTAAAAATAAATTTTGTGTTTATGCATGTTTTGGAAAGTGGTAGAATTCATATAAAGTATATTGAAATGGTTAAGTAAAGTAATAATGGTATGTATTTGTATATTAAAATATTAATATACAAACTTCATAAGTAACCTAAATATATATGATTTATAATATTTAATGATATTAATATATGATTGATAATGTTTAGAGTAAATTAATTAAATTACATGAATGTTATCAATAATGGAATTTGGATCATATAAAAATGTGGTGATAATATTTTCATATAAAAGGATAATGATAAGTTCAAATACATCATCATATTCCATTCAGATTTCATTTCATCACACCAAACACAACAATATTTTCAATTTTTTGTTTCATTGTGAGAGTTTTGATTAGGTATATTTATATTTATATACATGTATATATATAAATTATAATAATGCTAAATCATATACTTATATGTAAATAATAGGAAACATTTACTATAGGAATTTTACAAAAAAAACGATTCAAAAATTGCATGGGAAAGGGTTGACACTCATATTTGTTCACGAACCCATGCAACAAAAAAGATGTGTCATAATAATAATGTAAAAGCCATCCAACTCATAAACAACAAACACATGGAAAGCTAAGTAGCATCAAAATCTAACAAAATGGATCAGATGCAAACATATTACTATTTCCATGTCCCTCTCCATCATGAGCACCTAATGGGCTTGCTCTTCTGCATTCTCCATTGGTATGAAGATTTCCCAAGATGAGTGCTTTGTCAAGAGATTTTTGGCATTCAGATATTCATGAGGCATCTTCTCAATCCTTGTTTTGTATAAAAGTGCAACACAAACTTGCATCAAAAACATCAAACTAATCCTTCTCTTGTCTCCCTCTCAAACAAAAGCATTTTTACATTTACCATATTCTTCTTGTTTCATTTCTGTGGCCAACGGAGCTCTTAGTGGTCGAGATTGAGATTGCTTGTTCAATGTTGAAGAAGAGGAACAAACATGTCAACTTGCCATCGAGCTTGAGGTGAACAACATTGACAAGCAAGCAAAGGATCCAAATGTTGATGTCGATCTACATCTAAATGGTAGGGGGCATCAGCTTGGAAAGAGAGGTTGATAGAGAAATAGGGAAATGGGGAAGAAGATGATGGTAGATGCATGACTTATGACATTAAACTATCTTAAGGTAATTTAATTTTATTTAAATAACTAAGTACATTAAACTTAACTTATGATTTTTTAAATTAATATACTTAAGGTAATTAACTAAGTATATTAAACTTAACTTATGATTTTTTAAATTAATATACTTAAGGTAATTTAATCATCAACTATCTTAAGGTAATTTAATTTTATTTAAATAACTAAGTATATTAAACTTAACTTATGATTTTTTATTATCAAAGTTAAACTTCATAATCCTAACACTAATTAGGCCTCTTCTTCAAAGTAAGAAGTTGGTCATAGAGAACTTTATAATGTGATTGAACAATTAGAGTAAATTGAGTTTGAAGTTGGTTCTAGGCATCCTTGGTAGAAAGACCTTGTGTGAGAGTAGACTAGATGGTAGGGTCAATAGTGACATGTATCTAATTCAGAACGAGGTAGTTGGCCTTACTCTAGTCTTGATAGGTTAGAGAGTCAATGGAGGGAACAAGATGGTGAGGATTGACAAAATATTGAAGTTCATGAAGAGCTAACTAGAATTGGCTTGACTAGGATAAATAGTTGGTTCAATTGAGTGGGTTGGGAAAAGCATGGTAGATGTTATAAGATGGAGCAAGATTAGTGGTGGGAGGGTGGAGATAAGTGTCTTAAGACTCATCATTGATGGGAGATCTAATAGAAGCTATGAATGAAGTAGGTAATTGATATTATGATGAAGTTAATGAAGATGGTAAGCAAGGGACAATTGAGAACACAAAACAATGTCTCCAACATTACATTTTATTTATAAGGAGTAATACAATTTATATAGCCACTGGAGGAACTTTCTAGAGAAGTAAGAAAATATGGCAAACTTATAATACAAGTATTGACTACACAAAGATTAATACAAGTATTGACTACACAAAGATTAATGTAGATATAGTAAGATACATGAAATACAAGCTAGTGATATTTGTTTGAATAGATAGGGAATATATCGTGTAGTTTGTATCTTAGTTGAAACCCTTTAAGCCAAAAACACGTATCCATGCCTAACACAATTATAATGAGAGCATACAAGTTTGTCCTTCCCTATCTTAGTCTTCAATTTCTAAGCTTCAGTCATCTTTTCTCCTTTAGTAGTTGCAGCAAGAGGACTTCCATCGATAACTTTAAGTGCAACTATATTCCTTCGCTTTTCTTCTTGTAATATAAGAGAATAGCATTTGTCTAAGTTTGGGAGAGGTTGCATGAGAAGTATCTGACCTCTAATGGCAGCATAAGATTGATTTAATCCAAGAAACTAGAAAACTCTTTCTTTTTACTCATTTTCTATGATTTCTTTTATAGCTTCATAGGTATATTTTGGGAGATCTTTGCATGCTTTTAGCTTGTTCCGTAAACCCTTAAGTTTTGTAAAGTAGATAACAATTGAGCTTTATCCTTGATTTGATCCTAATAACTCCCTCTTTATTTCAAGAATCCATGGATCAATGCCTTGATTTCTTATAGTTCTTTAAAAACAAGATTAGCATTATTCATGTACATTACACTTCTAGTAATTGTCAAATTATTTGTGCCCAATGCCATCTTCATCGATCTTGACTAAATGGCATAATTTTCGTCAAACATCTTTGTTGATGGTGAAAAGAAAAAAAATCAAGTGAACGATATGTAGGTTAGTATGTCAATTCTAGTTGCTACCTACCACCAATTGTGATGAACAATTGAGCAACTGATAGATGAGAACAAGAAACCAATCTCCACTGCCACCCATCACCATTTGCTTTCTACCCCCAGTTGGGCAATAAGTGGGTAGGAATGGTATAATGATTGTGGTTGTTGCTTGGCAGAAATTGTGACTTGCTATTTATTATCACTTGCAACTACCTTCCTTGAAAAATCAGGTGATCGTTAGAGATGACAACATGTTGATTGTTGCCCATCACCACAACTACACCCAATTAGATTGTCATGATCTCGAAAATCACACTCTTCAACACCAAAAAATTGCAAGCAATCCATACCTTGAATTAATGTTGGTCACACTTGCTGATTCGAGTGGCCAAATGTTTGGAAAGGGTTTGGCTATAAAACCCCCTCTCCTCACTTGTCAACAAACCTTTAGAAGCTCTCATTGAATGCCCTCTTCTCACATATCAACTCTTTAGACACTTTAACCCTATTTATGCACATTTCCTATTAGGAAATGAAATAACAAAAATGATAGAAATAGTAGGAAATGAAAATGATAAGACATAATGAAATATAATAGAAATATAGTGTTGCTTGTGCATTGGATGAAATGACAGGAATCGGAAAATGCACTATTTGTACAATTATATGAAATGATAGGAAATTAAAAAGATAATAATTTTTTAAAAATTAAATAATAAATTAGAAAAATATTATATTTGAAAGGTAATATTTTAAATATTAGAGTATACATTAAAATTTCCTATAATTAATATGCTTGTAATTAACATAAACAAAATTATTCATTATAATCTAAATTTTAAAAAAAATAGACAATATACAACATCAAAATGTTATATTATATGTTATATATTATGTCTTTGCCACATAGAGAATATAATTTATTCACACATTTCATTAGCTACTCTCTTTTTTTTGTTCAACACTCATTTCACTGGTATAATATATTCTTTTTCTTCAATAATTGTAGGAGTTTCATTAAGATCATTAGCATTCATTTCAACTAATTCATCTACAATATCTTCAAGTAAATATTTTCGCTCAATGTTATTTATTTAACATATTGTTTATGTTGTGTTGGAATATGTTAACGTATTATTTAATATTATTAAGTTGTGATGGAATTAACATTACTTATTTAAGGTCTTATTAAGTTGAGCTGAAGTATGTTAATATATGATTTATTCTTGTAATATTAACATTATTGTACTTTAAGGTATTATAATTTAGTATCATTCTTGAACATTATTTTTTTATTTTAATTTATATAATTATAATGTGTTATTATTTATTTATTATTATAATCATACTTCATTGGTATTACGTTAATATTATTATTTATTTTAATCTATTATAACTATAATACATTATTTATTATTATAATTTATTAAAATTATATTGATAATTATTATGGTACAAGTCAATGTCATTTTTGAAGTGATGAGATAAAAAATGACAAGAAATGTTTTCCTTAAAACAAGAGGAGACGATGAGATGTCATCTCCCTTCGTTTCTCTTCTCTTAAGATACAAATACAAGAAATAAGAAGAAAATATTTTCCACAATTTTCTTTCCCTCAATTTTCCCCAATCTCCCAACTACACAAACCCCCACTTTCACTTGTTTGCTCGTCGACGCTCTGCTCATTTTCCAATATACCAATCAAGATTTGTTGCTGCTCGCATGCCTTGACCTTAGATCATTTGTCCATCACATGTGGAATCAATTGAAAAATCGAGAGGGTAGGGTTGCACCTTCGGCAAGCCTCATTCTCTCCTTTGTCAACCTAAACATACAACCTTATCAAACAGACCGACAACCATCGGTGATGGTGGTGCTAGGGTTTGATGGCAACAACAATGTTAGGGTTTCGACTAAAGAGAAAGAAAAAAAAGAAAAAAAAGAGGAATATGTTGAAGGATAAAAAATATACATATAACGACTTCGGCGTATTTGAAATTTTGATTAGACCCATATGTTAAAAATTGAAAAAAGACGAGAAGGTAAAGTTGATTAGGCTCTTAAACAGACCGGGCTAGGACAAATGGACCGTATATTAAAAGAAAAGGACAATGATGATTGGACCTTGTACAATGATGTTACAGCATGACCCGTATGCTGGAGAAATAAAAAAAATATAATGTCTAGTGATTTATTCGACCCAATCCATTTTAGTTCTTAAAGGAAGTAAAACTATTGACTGAGCTTAAATAAAGTAGCCCATCCACACAAATGACTTTTGAAAATATGAGGACAAAGATATGTACATGGAGATACATTTTAAAAATAAGATATGTATCATCATTTATGCATAACATTAAAGTACGTGCATGCATTAAGAAAAGATGTGGTATCCCTGTACACTTTTGAAATTGTTAAACACCCTTGTAAAGCTCTAATTAACCAAAATGCTCTCATAGGTCGCAAATCACCAAAATGCCATCAAGAGTCTCAAATTACCAAAATACCCTCATGAGTCCTAAATTACCAAAATTCCCTTATAAACCTCAAAATTGTTCAAGTGCCCCTTTGTGAACTCCAAAATACCAAAACCATCTATATGGATTCTCAAATTATCAAAGTGCCCATGTGGACTTCTAAATTACCAAGACGGTCCCATATGCATACCCAAATTATCTAAATATTTTAGGTGTATGTCCAAATAAATGAAGTACCCTTACATGCATTAAGATACCTAAAATATGAGTTTAAACTATCTATAAATAAAAAAAAAACACTCCTAGATACGAACTTAAACAAACTAATATATCAAATACTCTTAGAAGTGAACATGAACTTCTTGTTATATCATTTCATTGTAATCTTGAATTGTACGTTTTCGTGTACTCTCTTTTACATATGTAATGAAATTATATGTTTTCATATTGTGTGTGCTTGATGTGACTAACATATGAAACATTCTTCTTTAAAAGTATAAAGTAAAAGAATGAGGTGGAAAAGCAAAGGAAGGAATGGAGAAAGGAACACCAAGGAAGAAAAGGAAAAAAGTTGGTGAGAGTTGCAATAGGAAAAGAACAAAGGATAGGGAAAGTAGTTGGTGGAAAGGTGTGGGAGAAAAAACTACAGTAGAAATGTAAGCAATGATTGATCTAGTAGAGGTATCAAACGAGCAGGCTATCTTGGGCCAACCTGACTTAAGCTACCTTGCTGGTCATCACAGGCCCACGGGCTGGTGCAATATTCGATTGAATGTTGCATTGCAACGTTTGCTTTCGTGAATGTTGCCCAACATTCATTGGTCCATGAAAACGAACGTTGCCCAAGGCAATGTGTGGGCAACGATAGTTTGCACTAACGATGGCAAGGCGTGAAGGGGGAGAGGGAGAAGAGGGGGTTGGACAACTATAAATAAACTTTAGAACTTATTCAATATTCACAACTCAATAATCTCATCTATACTATAAATCACAAACTCTAAATCTTCTCTCAAATTCACAATCTCTCTAAGCCTCAAGTTAAAAAATTCTTAAATTCAATAAAATACTATTACAATTTTGAACGATTTAGCAACACTGATGACAATGAATTTTAAACTTTTTAGTTAAAACTATAGTCCTAAACTTTAGAAGTTTTGGAGTATCTTTAAATATTGCTGCTAAACTTAAGATCTACTCTATGTTCAAAGTTCAAGATAAAACTAAAACCTATGGAAGATGACATTCTGGTAGAGCTGCAAGATTTTGTAATACAAACTTCTTTTATAAGACTTCTAGTGGTACAATTCATTTAAGTAGACATTTAGTTACTTGTGAATCTAAAAATATTGAAAAAAATAAAATGATTTAAATTCAACTTGATTTTAATTTTAAAGTTAATATTTCATTATAACATTATGATGTTAGAAGGACTAGAGATTTGCATATTAAATTTATTACTATTCAAAATTTACCTATTAATTTTGAAGATAGTCAACATTTTTAAGAATATATTTTATAAACATATTGTCAATAATTTAAAAATGTTTCTAAGATAGCGCCAAATAAGGTATTTTTAAGATTTATAATAGGCTTAGAATGAAATTAATTAATGTAATGAGTTTTATAAATACCTTAATAGCATGTACAATAGATATTTAGGAAGGAAAAACTAAAATAGGATATATTGTTATTACTGTACATTTTATTGATGATGATTTGATTTTACAAAAGAGATTAATAAAATCTAGAAAAAGAAATCATCCTCGTAATGCTCAAAATATTTTTTCCTATTATTATGAAAAATTTTAAACTTTATGGAATTAAAGAAAAAGTAGATAATATTACTTTTGATAATGCTTCTAATAATACTATAGTCATTCTCATGTTTAAAAATAAATTAACTCTACTAAATAGTTTTACTTTATTTCGTCAAAGAAGTATATGTCATATAATTAATCTTATAGTTCAAGTAGGTGTTAAAGAAATAAAACCTTATATTGAAAATATTAAAAGTACATTAACTTATATTTTATTTGATAGTAAACATTAACAAGAATTTAATCATGTATATGATTAATTGTTTGCTTTATAAAGAAGTAATAAAAACTTATTATAATAGTAGAATTGATGATAGTACAATTACTTTAAATGAAAATGATTTTACAATTGTTAATTATTTTTTGAATTTATAAAACCTTTTTATAATGTAAGTAAATAATTATCTAAAGTATATTATTCTACTTCTATTTATGTAATACATTATTTATATAATATTACAATTTTTTTTAATAATTATGATAATTTTCCATTTTTTATACCAATAATTCTAAAATTGAAAGAAATTTTTTTAAAGTATTGGAATAATATACCTCTTTTATATATATTAAGTGTTTGCTTAGATCTTAGGACTAAAATAAAAATTGTTAGAAAACTATTAATTATGATATAAAATTGTTTAAATATAGAACTTAATGTAACTATTGAAATGTAAAAGAAAATTTAAATAACATGTTTGATTTATATGCTATAAAGTTTAGATCACAATGAATACATTATTCATCTAATTTAAAATAACTATCATAATCATCAACATCAATATATGATTTGAGCATATTTTAATAAGTCATCCTAATTTAATGGACATTAATGCAATTAATTGGTGGAAAAATAAAAAACATATATTTTCAATTTTATCTTTAATGACTAAAAATTTAATTACAATTTCAACTTCTTCTATAACACATGAATAATCTTTTAATATTAGTAAAAATATATTAGATGATAAAAAAATTAGGTTAAAAAATAACATTTTAGAGACTTTCATATACATTAAAGATTGGAAACTTGCTCGAGTTTGTAAATAACAACAAAATGATTTTGTAGATAAATTTAAAAATTTGAATGTGAAATTGTGAATCAAATAAAAAAATATTTGATGTAATATTTGTGTCATTATAGCTTACAATGTAATTTTAATTTTATTTTATAAATAAAATAATTTATTTAACTTTATGAGTTTATGTTTGAGTATTCAAAATTTTGAATGGAATGTTTAAATATATCATTGTTAAGGATCATATGTTTTGTTGATGATGATTATTTTAATCTTTGTATGACTTAAAGCTAATATTTACAAAAATTAATTATAAGTGAATGAAAATATTCACAAGTGTAAACCTAATGAAATTAGTTCATTATGTTTAGACATACAACTTTTATACGGAGTCTATGGTGTTCACATAAATCTAATAAAATTAGTTTGTTATGTTTAGACTTAAACTCCATAAAGTGCTTGTGGGGTTTATGTAAACTTAATGAAGTTAGTCCATTGTGTTTATCTTTATTATACTTATGTGTGCTTATATTGTTTATGTAAATTCAACAAAGTTAGTTTATTATGTTTAATTTTTGCACACAAACATGTGTTTGTAGACTTTACATAAACTCAATGAATTTAGTTTGTCATGCTTAACTTTTATATACATAACACTATTAGATTAAATAACAAGTCTAAACACAATAGAATAAGTTCATTATGTTTGAACAAACTTTACTGAATGTAATGTTATATTTCTCATAGAACTTTGTTATTATTTTATGATTATTGTTCCAAGTTATTTAACAAATTTTATGAAAATTAATTTTATAGGAAAAATTCATTTTTCACTTTATTATAAGAATAGTATAACAAGAAAATCATGAGAGTTTGTTATTGATCATGCCAAGATCACAGTGTATAAAAAGAACGTGTAGTTTCAAATATCAAAATTCAAATTAAACAAAAATTTTAGAGATAGTGGAAGAATAATGATCAACCCATGTTTTCACAATCATGGTTAAAGAACTAGTGATCATGGAGTGAACTTGTATTCGATCATGTATGAGTATACATGATTATAAATGTGTGTAAATGCTGAAGAGATCATAAATGCTCAACATAACACCAAAGCATTCACATAGGACTTGTTGATTAAGAGGGTATCAAAGATCAACCCTTGTAGAAGCATGGAGTTTCAATGTTTTATGTTTTATATTTTCCAACTTGATTAGAGTTTTAGTCATTTTTAGAAAATCGACTATTGCTTTTATGTTTTGATTATCAAAGTTTTTCTTTACATTTAAAGTTTTGAAAAGCTCATTCCACTTAGGTTGTAAGTGGAGGACAAAACTAACAAAAATGTATTTCTAATTAGTTCGTAATGTTTAAACATTGAAGGAGGGGTTCTTTGTAGTGTTTAAACGAACACAACGAGTATCATGCCTCGTTAGTTCATGATGTTAAGGAAAACTAAATGGAGTAGGTGCTTTGTTGGTTTGTAATGTGGTATTTGTCCTTAAGGTATGGTTGATACCAAATTAAGGAAAATAAAGGTTGCAACATTAGATTGTGGAGTTAACCAAAAACTCTAGGTTATATAGCAAATACTTGAGTGAAGCTCAAGAGGTGAATGTACCTAGTTTGGAAATCATTATAAATTTTTATGTTGACTATTTATAAATTATTTTACATTTACCAAAAGAATTTACTTAAATAATTTTAAATCTCCATGAACTGTAACTAGTTCAAATAAAGAGAGTAAAGTTTAATTCACCTTTCCTCTTAAGTAGTTTCGATCCAAATGAGTGGTATCAAAGTTAGAGGTCATGGGTTCAAGTCTCAATGAACATGTTTGTATATGTGCATGTTAAGGGAAATTATTAGGTGTCTAGCATGTATTGGTAATTTACGTGTCTCAATTAAGTCATCCCTATTAGAGAATGTGCCTCGTACTTTACCGTAGGAAAACATGATTAAAAGTTAAGGACTAGATGCTTAAGATCATACTTAAACTTGTAGATTTAGTGATATTAACCATTTAAGAAGAGTTGAAGAGTTTTTGCTATCACCTTAGAATTTTGACAAGATGAAAACATTCGACCCTAACATCATTTTGGCATCATAATTAAAAAAAAATGTATAAGGTTTTGTAAAAAAAGCCTAAAAATAATATATATATATATATTCGCTCGGACGGACCAAAGTCACCAGGCGGTTGCGCCGTTCTAATTCACCGAACATATATTATATTATAATATAATATTAATATATATTATTATAATATATATCAGGTTCCATTTTACCGAAGTAACCGTACGTTTATTCGGTAAAACGGAGCGTTCGTTAGGTTTATTTGGTTTGACCAAACGTTATATTTTAATATATATTAATATTATTTAGATATATTCCAATATATATTAGACATATTAATATCTAATATTATTTAGATTAGAATATTAGAATAGTATAATACTATGATATAATATATAATCTATATATATAATATATATATAGTTTATACTTTATATAGTATATATAATCTCTATATATAATATATCTATATTTCATAAAAAAATATATGTAAAAATAATAATAATAAATTCAAAATCAGATTACTACTTATAATATATTATATATATTTAATACCTCACGCTAGTTACTATTTAGAATAGTATATTAATATAATATAATCGTTAATTGGTATAGTATAATATTATTAATATATCTATATATATTATAATCTATTAATCTATATTTGTTAAATAAAATAAAATCCGATAACATCTAGAAGTGTTAATAAGTCGGGCTGATCTGGCCCAAAAAGTATTAGTCCATTTGAATTACGAGTTGAGTTGATTTTTTTAAAATTTTTTTGAGACAGTTTGATTCGAAATTTTCTTAAATTTTTTTCAGAACAGTTCAACTCAACCTGATTCGTTTTTATAATTTTTTTTATTTTCTTCTTCAATTGATACGTCTAATGACATCAAACTTTGGAAATGATCTGCAGCACAAAAAGAAAAGTCAAGAAATGAAAATTTATTTCCTTCCGTAGGTATAAAAAGAACGTTTTTCCGTCGATGGTCCGCAAGTTTTTGCCTCACGCACGAATCTCCGTGGAGTGTTTTCTTCCACGCACGAGAATCTACTCCGACGAGTTCGATCGATCACCGAAGGAGGTGGGCACGTTCGGGGAGGAAGGAGTCGCACATCAGGTTGTCGCGGTAGCAAGTATCATCGGTCGACGAGGTGGCGATGTTGTACTGCACACGAGGAAGCGACATCATGCTGTGAGGGTTCGGCGGGCGAGTCCCAGCGACGCCAGAATGGATAATAACGAGAATATTAAAATTAAGGGGTTTGGGCAAGGAGGGTTTCATCCGTTCGATGGAAGGCGCCGTCGCCTCACTTGAGTGCGTCGTCGGATTGGCCGACAGGTAGGTCCGTTCAATGGGTGAAGGGCTCTGAGCGTGGGGGAGACGACGACGTCACAGCCACTGACCTCTGTCTTGTTCTCCTCTGACAAGCAGGTACGATCGAGGAAAGAGGCCGCGACAAAGCTTTCGTCGAATGAGGTGATCTACGGTGCTGCCACTGGAGCAGTTCGTCTGGTTGTGACCCTGCGCAAGAAGAAGGGGAAGAAAGAGGAGAAGACTTTTTGTGGGGTCTTTCTTGATTAAGTACGGACCGAGACTATACGCAAGGTTTTCAATTTTTACGGGCCGACCTGGTCCGGCCCGTAGCCCATGAAGGTTGTCCGTCTCTGAGCCGCACCCAGCTCCACCATCGACATGTGTAGGATTCAGCGATAACATGATGGAAACGAGAGGGAAAAGGTGAGGAAGTGTGTATTATTCTATTAGGTCTATTTTCAAGTACAAACTTGCTTGTATAGGCCATTAATGACCACGGAAGGGTAAAACCGTCATTAACGACGGTAGCAAATTAAACTTACAGAGAGACAACTGTCAAACAAATACACGGACGTTTACAGTAGAGGGTGTGCAATTCTAGTATTATTACCGACTTCAATAAGACGATCAAAAGTGAAAAGAGTGGCAAGTGCTTGGAACATACCAGACCTGATCTGCTCGTTGGTACGATCCAACGAAACATATCGATTATTGTTAAAATTGACTTTTTATTTGTGGATTGGACGGAAGACGATGGTGGAGTATTTGGCTAGGTGTAGACTGAACTGGCCACCTTCCTCTGAAACGTCGATCTTCTTCACTCCTGGTGGTGGCAACAGCTCGAAGTTGGAGACCAAGTTCCCAACCACCAGACTCAGCAGAGGTAAAGCCAGAATGATCCCAGGGCAGCTCCTCCTTCCCACCCCGAAGGGGAGGTACCGGAAGTCGACACCCTTCCCGGCCGCCACCGCCTCGGTCCCATCCTCTTCCTCGAGGAACCTCTCCGGCCTGAACTCCTCCGGGTTGTTCCACCAGTCGGGGTTGTTGGCAAGCCACCATGCGTTGACGATCACCTTGGACTCCTTGGGTATGGTGTAGCCGGCCAACTTGGCCTCCTCCAGGTTCATGTGAGGGACCAGCAGAGGGATGGGGGTGTGGAGTCTCAGTGACTCCTTGGCCACGGCCTGGAGGTAAGGCAGATCTTGGACGTTGGATTCTGTGACCGGGCTTTCACCAAGAATGCTGTGGATCTCCTCCCTGAGCCTTTTCTGCACGGTGGGGTGGTTGACGAGCTCCGCAAGTGTCCACTCCATGGACCAAAGGGTGGTCTCGATGGCGGCGACATTGATGTTCTCCACTATGTACAGGACGTTCTCGGAGCTTATCTCCCCGTTCTTCTCCGCCTCGAGGATATGATCCACGGCGCATTTGAGGACTACCTTCTTCTCCTTGCCTTCTTCCTTCACTCCCACTCCGGCGCTTAGGGCTTTCCTGTACGCAACGTGTATTGTATCGATTAAATTAAATTAATATGGCAAATGAGTAATTTATTGACAGCTTGGACTGTATGGGTATGAAATCAACCAACAATATGCACCTTCTCCTTTCGACGTAGTGGTTATTGAAGAATGCTAGTCTCTTGGCCTGCAGGTCCCTGCACTTGTTGAGGTATCCTCGGACGAAAGGACGGAGAATGGGGATAAAATCCCCGTAGTTGTAGTCGAAGCTCTGAGCGAGTCGACTCCTCTCCGAGTTGAAGTAGTTGGCCTGCTTGAACATGGGGTCCTCCACGGATTCGAACCTGGCGTCGAACATCATACCAAACATGATGTTGTAGAGCATCAGCTGGAGCCGACGCCTGACGAGCACTCCCTCCGTGCACGCCTTGGCGCCGTAATCCTCGTCAGCCGCCGCAAGGTCCTTTACCACCTTCCCGATCTCCTCCTCCCACATCTCCCTGTACTGCAGCACCACCTTGTTGGTGAAGAAGGGAAGGGTCATTATGCGACGCATCTTGCGCCAGTGGTCCCCGTACACGGTGAACACCATGTCCTGCCCGTTCCCCGTGAAGATGTCGAACACGACGTTGCGAGGGCGGGAGCCGAACTCCACGCCCTGCGTGTGCAACACCTCCGTTGCGAGCTTGGGGTCGGAGACGACAACCAGGTTCCTGGCGCCCAGCCTGAGGAGGAAGACGCTACCGAACTTACGGACCATGGAGGCCAAGTAGCGGTGGTTGAGGTCGTTGCCGACCTGCAGCCAGTTCCCGAATATGGGGAGGGAGAAGGGGCCAGGCGGGAGTTTGGCGTTGTTCAGGTTGAAAAGCAAGAGCGGTAGGATGATTACCACGAGCGCCAACGCCGACAGCAAAGTGGCCCATGACACACCTTGGTAGGAAGACAGGAGTCTTGAAGCGGACGACGGGTAGAAGTTGTAGGCTAAGACGACCGGGACAGACACCACCAGCGCAGACAGACAGAAGGCGAAGATCTTATTCCTTGCAGACAAGGCAGCCATTTTAGCCTGCCGTCGTCGTCGTTGCTTTCTTTGCTTGCTTGCTCGCTTCTTAATTATACGCGACAGAAGTGTGGAGATCGATCTCCACGTGCTTCAGATGGTAAGGAGTAGCGAGGCGTAGGTCATGAATTTATACTGGCGTGCGATTTGCGTTGGTCTAAAGGTATCGAGCGGGAATCCATGGGCTTTTTGAAACCCACAGGTGGGGGGTTCGACGTTAGTTTTGCTGTGACGATTCCTTTTTTTATTTTGATTATTGCCTAAAACCACTGATGCATGTAAGAAAGATCGTTGGTGGAGGAGATTTTAGGATTACGTGTTTACTTATTTATAAATATATGCGGTGCATTCCGGTCTGCGGTCAAACCCGTTCGGATGACTGATTGATTAGGTGGAGTGGGGAATCAGGCGCATACCAACCAACATATTATATTCTGGTGCGTAGATCGGAATGGTTATCTCTTGCTCGCTTGCTGGTAATACGAACGTAGGTGTCACCTACCAAGGGGGGTAGAATGAGCATTTTTGGGGCTCAGATCTTAGTTTTTTAGATCAGACCGTATATAAACATCTCGTTCTGATGTGTTTCCAAACGTACGTACCAAGGCAGGATTAGATTCAAATCATCGCCCCATGACTGTGCGTGCCACATGTGCGCGCGCGTGTGTGGGGCCTTTCGATTTGGATACACGGTGGATAGTTCTACCGACTCCTCACGTAGTTTTTCGAAGTTGATTGGCAAAGGTGTACGATGACGTAACTGCTTACGTAACAATCTTAGCCTATACTCAACTACTTCGATGCGCATCCGATGGATGACTCGCTCCCAAAGAGTCAAACTGCTTATTTTCGCTTGCGCGAGACAAGATTTTGAGTTCTTCGGGGAAATGCACAAGATTTGACCTCTTCTAGGACTCTACCTTTGGGTTGTGGTGCACCTACGTATGATTTCTAAGGGCGTGGGGTATCATTGGATTCATAAACCAAATTAAGCATCATAATAAAATTTCATTCATAAACTAATTTTCAAGTCTATTTCATGGGCGATTCTTTATGATTTTCATTTTTCTACACGACTAGTCCTAACTACCATTTCCACTCCACAGTCATAGAATTAATCCAACACTGTAGGTCTAAAACCATCACTATTATAGGTATTGTAACTTCTGTCATAACAAGTAGCGTCACCATAGGTTATAGTGATGATTTTATATGCCTGCCATTATAAATAAGTTATCGTAGCAAACGTCAAACACTATTGTGATAGTTTATAGTCTACCACAATAAAGTCTCAATTTTGACAAAT
Source organism: Cymodocea nodosa (assembly GCA_036874045.1). Lineage (NCBI taxonomy): Eukaryota > Viridiplantae > Streptophyta > Magnoliopsida > Alismatales > Cymodoceaceae > Cymodocea > Cymodocea nodosa. The sequence continues at coordinate 16,121,676 of CM072339.1, read as the reverse complement.
TCATTGTCTCATTGTATTATTGTGATGGATTACAATCTATCAGTACGTGTACCATATAGTGATAGATTTGTCGTCATTATAGATACACTTACGGTGACGACAGAATTATCGTTTCAAATATTTGTCAGGAAAATCTTTTTCATGAGGTTTTGATAATAAAAAACTTAATGATGTACATTTAGATAGAAATTATGTATAAATTGAGATTTAGAATTCATTGTATACCACCATTGAAAATGACCCATCAATTGATAAATCGACATACCGTTATTAAATCTATAGGAATTATATGGATTTTTGAGAAATTATAAATTCTCAAATTGTGTTTTAATTAATCGCAAGTATAAAGTACAATTATAATATACTTCAACAAGTATGAGTTAAATCTACAAGGAACTTAAAATTTATTTTAAAATTTCATTTAAGAGGTGCAACTTAAGATTATTACCTAAATTACCAATCTACAACTTGATAATCTAATTTTATTCCAATTACACAACTTAATGGAATTTTTGACTCATAACAAAATTGATATAAAATTGGAATACTAAAAGTCAAATTATTCACTAAAATGTTGCTAACTTTAGTGCCAACATAAAGTGTAAGCAACCAAACACTCTATGGTAATCCCCCTATGGAGAAAGACATTATTTATCCAAGCGATCATTAGGAGCTATAAAATTGAGAATGGCAATATGCCGATTTCTCCCCTTCACCCTCTACATTAAATCTGTTTTACAAGCAAGAATGCAATTATATATTCAAAAAAACACAAGGACAAGTAGCTGTACACAATCCATGTTTATCAAGATATTCCAAGCTTGAATCAATCACCTATGAATGCTTTTGCATACAATTAATTACTACAAAACACGAACAAATTATCTTGATTTTGCCTCTTCATTAAACTCTCACCCAACATGGTAATATTAAATGGTGCTCAACATAATCTGAAATTTTCAGCTGATGAATCCTTGCAAGTTTTATGCTTATTGAGTGCTAAATAATAGCAAATCAAATAACATCACAGTGGGCAAAAGTTGCTGCAACAAACACCAAAATAAGACCACAGCAAATTGACCCCATCCATCAACAATGGCACACATGTTCACACCCATATGCACCTATTCATATGCAATGTATTGCTGCTGGAAATAGAGGGGCCTTACAGAATTATTCTCCACTTTGGAAATTTAATAACTACCAACTCAACCATTGAAAAATTACACAAAAATACTAGTTAGAAAGCTAATCAACTCCTTTATCCAATAAAATTCATTTCCAAGTGAAAGCACAATGAGAATGCTTCCAACATCAACAATCGTGGAACAGTGTAAATCAGTCCTGCACCAAATCTGTAAAACATGTGTGTGTTCTAAAATTCGTACCCACCTCATTACTCCGTGAAATCCACTGAAATAAAAGCCTGTTGAAAGCTAACTTAACATTTTAACATTGAAAAATCTTAATTAATACATTCGTTGTGCATGCAGGTACCAGAATTCCTCTCATCTCTACTGAAAAACAGGGTGTAAATCTGCAACGTACAGCCGTTGACACCCATCAAAAAATAAATTTAGAAGACCCGTGAAAACACTTCGAAAAAATTCAAATAACTTTGCTAACTTGTTCTACACTCGAAATCCTATAAAAACAAAATGAAAAACTATACACAAAGTTGCCGAAGTAACCAGTTAACACTGAAATAAGACTGCATACATTCTGACTTTACAGAAAAACACTACCTGCTATCACACATTTATCTTCACACCTATATACACTATACGAGAGGGCAACCATAATTGCAAGGAATGTAATTCACGAAGAAACTAACAACAACTACTGAAATTAAAGGGTTTACAATTAAAAAGCAAATGTAACAACACAAGACATAGTACATCACTAGTAATAATAAAAACAAAAAAATACCGCCTCCAAGACATTGACCCAAACATTACAAGAAATAAAGAAAGCAACACAAAAGCACAAATGACCATTTCAAACCCATGTTGTACCTTATAAACCAGCTAGCCAACACATCCTTAACTGCAGCAATGTCACTCTTAGGCCTCCCCCACGTGAAAGCTCCTTCGCTGTCACTTCAAAGTTCATCCACCGGAGAAGGGAAGGTTGATGCAGGTCTGGAATGTCTTCACCGGAGCCTTGAGTCTTCACATAGGATGCTCCAACACCCTTGAGTAAGCTCTCTCCACGTATTGGAGTTGCTAGGACCGAAGGGAGGAGTGCAAGCAGTAAGCTCCCTCCACATCTAGCCTCCAAGTATCGAAAAGAGGAGTCGTAGATAGCCCCAGAATGCAGCTTTCTTTCCCACGGTTTGGTGCAGCACCACCCAGCAGCTCCCTTGTGAGCTCTTCCCACGTTTTGCCTAGCAAGAACCGAGAAGAGGAGAAGTGGAGAAGAGAGTGCTCGTTGTCCTAGCTATGAAGGAGAATGGGTTGTTGGAAAATGAAGGGCGATCCTCGTTGATACCCTAAGGGGATATTAGTCGCGTCGAAAAGTTTAAGAAAGAAAATTCAAAAAAATCTATAAAACGATAAAAATAGAAATTTGGAGAAAATTGAGAAAATTTAAAGGTGTTAGTGTACATTCAATAAGTTCAAGAAAAATTGAAAATTTCTAAAAATTTTAAAGTATTAATATATGTTTAGAAAGTGAAGGAAATTATTATTATTAATATTTAATTGTTAATTAATTTATAAAAAAATTTACAATATTTTTGAAAATTCAATATTTTATTTAAATATCTTAAATATTACAACATACAAAATCAAATAAAATGTTAAAAACATCTACTAAGTAAAATTCTAGATGAGAATGTAGGGATGGGTGGGTGAGGGCGGGCGAGTGGGTAGGCAAGGGCAAGCAGCAAGCAAGGGTGGGCATATAAGTGAGGGCGGGCGAGTAGGCTAGGGTGAGCGGGTGGACAAAAATTTCCAAAGCTTTTTCACCTATAAGGTGAGAAAATTTTTTCTCTATTGGTTAAAGAGTTAGAAACCTAGAGAATTATTTTCCCTAGGTTTCTCATAACCACCTAACATAAGAAAAAAAAAAATTTCTCCTTAAGTTTTCTTTTCTTCTGCTTTCTCTCATTTTTAGGCCTGCACTAACCCTCACTAAAAGTGATTTAAATAGAAGTGGTATAGGCCTGCACTAACCTCTTGTTTGAAATTTTGGTCCCTTTGGAAAATTGTAAAGTCCTCCTTACAAAAATCATTTATTCCACTAAAAGAACTACCAAAACATGAGATAAGATAATAAATGAAGGTAGAAACTATGAAAACACCTAAATCATAATTGTTGCATGTTTCCTAAATTAAGTTTACAATTAGAGTTTAACTTATGCATATAAAACAATGACCTAAATAATTAATATCATGCATGATTATCAAAATATAAGTAACATGAATTTCACTCTAAAAACATTCACTTTTCTCCTTTAAATGCTTAACATGCATGAGTAATTACATATTAAACTTACATAATCTTAAACTCTATATGAACTTGTCAAAATTATTGGAATAGAAAATTGACATTGTTTCTAGTTGAACAATAATCTAGTAAAGTTACTAGACAAATTTTTGACATATCATTTTGTGATGTATAGTAATTAACTAAAGTCTTTAGAGAGAAAAATTATACATCGTTACTAGACAACGACACATTGTTTGATTATTTATAGGCCAAGATGAATAAACTTACTAACATACCATTTCTTGGATATAAGTGTTATAGGTCTCTAGTGACTAAAAGATGAAATCAGAAGGATGGTACACCATTTGTTCTTGAGATAGTCAAGAATGAATAAATGACATACCAGTGAAATTAGGTATATACTATTTCTAAAAGAAGATTTGATAGAATATAAAGATTGAATGATTTGAAATTACTTTTTATATGCCAATTAGATGATAATTGTGTAGGATTGATTGATAGAACAACATAATAATTTGAGAATGGAAGGTGCGGAATTTAGGATATAACTAGGAAAAATTCAAATAACAACATATTTATACTATGAAGATTCTAATAGATTGACTTGTTATATTTTGAAACCCTAACCCCCACCTTTTGTATACATGCAATCCTTTGATTTGAAAGTGACACCTCAATGTGCTATCATTTCAACAACATCAAGGGTATGTAATCAACAACATTTTGATGCATCTCAAGCTAAAGGAAGACCATCCAATGGCTAAGGTTGAAGACCGGTTGCTGCTACTTTGATGTTTAACATGAAGGACATCCAAAGGATTTGAAAAGCTTCAAGCCTACGAAGATTTAAGAAAGGTTACATGATAGGGAAGTTAGAAAATGTCTTGTGATTTATTTTATTATATTTGTATTTAAACATTTTGGATTTTAAGTTTTTTTTTTATGCTAAAAAGTTGTAAAAAACCTATCACATTGAGTAATGGTGAGAGGTATACTAGTTTTGGTGCAGACATCTTAATTTGAGGTAAAACTCCTTGGTGCAAGAAGTGATTTCACACTTGGTAAGGTGTTTACTATTTAGCACAAAATATTGCATATTTTATGTATATTTTGGTATATTATTATGCTTCACGAAAGGGTATTTTCTCTAATTTTTTCAAGAATTATAAGTTAAATAATTTACAAGGGCATAAATGAAAAATTTCGTGAAGTTTCATGTTTCCCCATGATGAAGCCAAGTTAAGGGAGAAGAAAATTTGAAGAATATAAGGCTAGAATTTATTTTATCGTTGTGCAAACTTCATTTCATATGGCCATTTGTGTTGGGATATTTTTAAGACATTTAGACATAAGGGTAGAATGGTATTTTGGCTACCCATATATATTGCATGTTTAGGGTTTGGGAGAGAGGGCAACCAATACTGCAACCATTCACGTACTCATGTCCTCCACTCTTGTTTTGTGACTTCTCCAAGAAATCCACACCACGTTCGACAAAGACCCTTCTACGGTGACAGCTTGGAAGGTAATTGTGTGAACGTGGCTCGAGGAAGGAGGAGATCACATGGGCGTTAGTGGATGGCTGTGCAACTCTCCAAAGAGATTGGTTCTTCAAGGCGAGCGTGGACTGTGGAAGAGAGAAGTGTATCCAACGAGTTCAGCAGGTTGTGTTCTTGATCGAGATCACTTCTCTTGGGACTCTGATCTATGGAAGTAGGCTAGATACTTCTTTAAGCACGGATTTGAAAGGAAGTTGTGTGGGTGCGCCTGCCTCTCACAATATTTTGGTATGCCATTGAAGAGGTGTTGTGTTCAAACATTAACAGTATTGCTAGGATAAAATAGATTAGTTAGAAGATGTATTTTTGTAGGATTGCATGCATGTTAATCTAGTTTTTATGAGATCAAACTTTATCCCTTTAAAAGAATGAAAAATGTGTATGTGTTGTTCATATGCTGTGTAGTTCGTTTGTGTAGATTGTATGATTTATAATTTGTGTGATTTGTTGAATGATTTGTGTCAAGTTTTGTGTGTCTTTTCTAGTCCTTGGAAGTGTATCTTTGTGTAGATTTGTAGGCATTTCAATGTAGAAGGAGGTGTATAGGTGTTGTTGCAAATCTGCGGGTTTGCGGCAGCATTCCATCTCTGAATTTGTGTAATACCAGTTTGAATAGTTGTGGTTTTCATAGGGTTTAAAACATGTTTCGTTGTAGGTTCAACGGTGCTTGATTGCAGCAAAGGAATTTCGATTTTTAACCCCAAACGAGATTGATTTCAGAAGTGGTTTTTCTATAAGTTCACAATGCACTTGCAGTCTAAATTTCTCATTGCGTCTGATTATCTATTATCCACATGAATCTAATTTTGTGGCATTCAATTTTATATTTTTCCCCGTAAAAATGAGTCAGCTTTCATTTGCCATCAATTTGAAGTAATGAGAAATTTAGACAGTTTTGCATCTATGTTTTCTACATAGTTTTGCTGCTATAGAGTACTAGGATTTTAGATTTTGATAAATTTTCTGATTTTTACACTCGATTAGCTTTCCAACAAGTATTTGTTTGAAAATTTTGGAGTCGTGAAGCTCAAGATATGAATTTTTGAAATTGCCCTTGTATTTTGCACGAATTTTACTTGTGAGGACATGTTTAGACCTTAATGTGAATATAGTAATCATATAAGTTTAGGATTAACCTAACTTAATAAAACTAATCCTAATTTCAATTAAAATTAACATATAAGTTTTAGGATTAATGTAATTTAACAACACTAAGCCTTAATGTAGATTTAGAGTTAACATCAAAAAATACAATTGATGTCCCTAATTTCCTATGAATCAATCTGTACTTGTTATTTTTCAATGGTCACTGTGTAGTTACGATTTATAACTTTAAAGCTTAATCATTCTCATACATTTACTAAGTAGGGGTTCGTGCTAGCCTTAAAGTAGCATGGGAGGTTTTAGTGTTAATTTATTAAACACTAAAAATTGTGGTGTGTTTCCTAGAAAATATTTGGTCGAGGGTTGATGTTAAATTACAAAAACACCGGATACAGTGAAAGGCACCGATAGAGAAGTATACCGTATTCAATTTGAGAAACTATTATAAAAATCTCTTGTATCTATTTTTATGGTTTGTGGTTGCTATACTTATTTATTTTCCTGCATATCATTTTTTTACATTAAATTGTTTTCAAATAAAGTATTTAATCAATTAAGTTTTCTCAAAATATTTTTAAGTAATTTAAAATTTACTATTCACCCTTCTTTAGTTAAGCAAATCAATCTTGATAATTAGTATCTAAGTCAAATTGATCTTTTTAAAGGTTTAACTATCTTAAAGATGAAGACTTCACATTTTCTAGAGAGAGAATATATAAATAGACCCTTTTTCTTTGATACATTTAATTACAATTGTTGAAAACATAGGATAATTATTTTTCTATTAGTTTGGATTTATGGAATATTGTTATAAATGGTGGATTTAATTATAATAAGCCTTGTTTGCAATGAAATAAAGAAGATAAGAAAATGTTTCTTTAGATGCCATGGACTTAAATATTTTATACTATTCAATAAATCAAGATATGTTTAATGTTATTTCCAATTCCTCTCATTTAGTATGGAAGACCATTGAAGATAAAATGGAAGAAAAGGTTTTAAGAAGGAGAAGAAGATCAAGAAGAAAAAGAAGAAATATTCAAGTACAAGCGAAGAAATTCTAGTTTGTTGCAAATAAAACAAGTCAGACCACTTTCGAGATAAATGTCTAATGCTAAACAAGAAATCACTCAAAGAAAAAGAAAAAGAAAACGAGAAGGAAAAGGAAGAAGAACAAGCCTAGCTTTGATTTAAGTTCAACATCAACTAAAGGAAATGATTTGCATTATAAATATAGATGTTTATAGAAGTATAAATCTATTATGCATGATTATCATAATCTTGAAAAAGAAAAAGATTTATTGAATAATCATGTTTCTGATCTGAAAAATGAATTATTATTTTAAAAAATGAAAATAGTGATTTACATATTACTGTTGATTGATTTAAAATGATGAAATCTCAGGCTCCTATTGATATTCCTTATGAGAATGGTTATATTAAAACATATCCTGATGGAAGTCATGTGTTTATTAAGAAGAAATCCAATTAATGAATATGTTTGGGTACCTAAAGGAACAATTTTACCTTATTTTAAGATTCATTTTAAGGTGAAATGAGGTCCTAAATCTTTATTGAATTAATTTGAAAAATTGTTATAATTCCTGTAAATCCTATACAAACACATTTTCTGTTTTATTAAATTTATTGATGGATTAATTATGTGTTTTATTATAATTTTTATTGGTCTGGTGGTTCGTTGAAGTTGGCATATCGGTTTGAAAAACCAAAATACAATTTTTACTATAAGTTTTGCGGAACTAATTTTTGGCGTACCAAACTGTACACTAGACTGCTATTTTCAGTTCTTATTTTCTAATATATTAACTTTCGATATACCGTTTTATAAAATGGTCTTCCGATATTTGTTTCTATTGATTTCTGGTTCATTTTCTATAGATGTTTACGAATGTTAAAAGTATTGCTTATTATAACGGGAGTTTTCTTATACGTTTTAAAATGTTTGAAATATTTTGCTTATATTTTAAAATTAAAAAAATCCTTTACTTTGAGGGGGAGTTTTCTTTTATTAGTTTTGATGTTTAAAATTTAGAATAAAAATGCATGTTATTGCTTTTAATTTATTAACTAGCTAGAGGTATATAAGTGACTCTTTGGTTGAAGTTCTAAGGTGAATCAAATAGAAGGAAAATCTTTCAAAAGCTTAAGGTGAAGGTAAAATTTGAAAAATAACATCATCTATATTATGATTTTGTTCATGTGAACTTTATTGCATTTATACATTAATCCTCAACTAAGGAAGATAGGCCAAACCTATAACATTTTAGTTTTTTGAAAAATAGAAAAAGAAGGCAATGTTTACTTAAGAAATATTCTTGGGGTTTTCCTAAAATAGAAATAAATCATTTTGAGCATAAAATATTGTAATCACTGAATAACCAAGTGTCCATGCCATAAGAAGTATTGGATATTCATGTAAAAAGGTGATTGAAGGTGTAAAGTTTAAAATAATAAGAGGGAAGAAGGAAATTTTTGCAACTGTGATCTTGACTACTTGAGCAATTAAGTCTATAAAAGTACATTAATACTTAGTGTCTTAAAGCCAATTGACTTTGAGAATCACTAACTTAAAGCTTGCTACAAAAGTAATCAAGAAAGCCTAAGAATAAAGGAATCTAGGTCTATTAAAGGTTAGAATTTTTTTAAAAAAGTGCTAAAGGTGGATTTAAAAATCCTTGTTGTAGATTATCTTTAGGGACACAAGGTACATATGAATTAAATCTTAAGAAGGATGATGTGAAAAATAGCATCTAGTCTTCATCACTAAGAAGAAAGGAGAGAGCCTTTCCTAAGTTGAACCTAAGAGCATAGACTAGAAGAATCTTAAAAGTCTTCTTGTTGGTTAAAATGTGATGGGCAAGATAACAATAGTATTTGTTATTTATTTTGGATGTATTTCTCTTATGTGACTCTTTTCATCAAGTTTTATTTCTTTACAAGATTTATATCTATTTTAATTGCTTCTATTTGATTCTACTTTTTTAGAAAATCTTTGTCATTATTGGAGTATATTTTCTTATTATGATTAATTATCTTATTGAATGAAAAAGAAGGAATTTAAAGTTTTAATGATATGCATATTACAATTGGATATGTCATGCTGCAACAATGAATGGAAATAACAATTGGTATTGTTGTAATTGGCATGTTTGCTGAAAATAACTTAAAATAACAATTAATATATGAAATTTCCTTTTTAACATTTGGTATTTGAATAATATTCAAATTGGAGATTGAACAACGTAAGGAGTCTTTTCTAAAGATAGAAATGAGTTGTTACCATATTGTTAGTTGGAGTAGAGGAAAATCTTATTTTTCTTTCTGATTATGACAAAAGGGGGAGAAGTATGATGATGTATTTTTCGCATTTTGATTAGTATGATGTATTTATTACAAGAACTGAGTATAAGATCTGCACCACCAACAATATGGTTTGACAGCATAAGCACCATCTATCTCACAACTAATCTCATCCAACATGTCAGGAATAAATACTATCAATTTTTTGCGAGATCACATTCATCGACAACATTTTACTATAAAATGCATGCCCTTCTCTCATCAACTAGCAGATGGTTTCTGATGTAGGACCAATGGAGGGAGATCTTACAGATTCGATGGAGGAAAGTAAATCTGTCAACAATTAAAAGATGGCAAAAAATCTCATTTAAGGTTGAAGAGAGGAGACGAGGAGTTGGCGGTGCAAGCGACGTCTCCTATTAGCAGTAACAAGGAGTTATCGGCACGGATGGTACTATCCTTTCCTATCAGTATTAATTGTCGTAATTAGTGTTATTTTCTCTTTTCTTTATAAGGGAGGATCATATATGTAGAGGTATGAATTTTTTGAACGTGATAGAATCAATCAAGTTCCACCATTTTCCTGGTGCATCCTTCTTCTTCCTTGGTGGATTCCGAGGACCTCATCACTCTCACCTCTTAGTGGATTCTGAGAGTTCTCCGTTTCTCTTCCTCTACTGGCAGTTCATTCTCCACACCTTTCGCCGTATCATCTAGTATCAGAGCACGGCTCAACAGGTCACCCATGCAGAGTTCGATGGGCTTCGCAGCTCGTTGGATAGGCTGACAATAATGGTGGAACGATTAGCGAAGGGACAGGTTCACCACATGCGACGTTGTTTCACGCCTCCTGTTAATGGGTCATCAAGTGATGAAGATCAAGAGCATCCAGAACCTCGAATGCATCGCCTGCAACGAGGGGACGAGCTGGCTAGAGGCTTCAAATTAAGGATGGACCTAACCTCCTTCAACGGTCAACTGCACATTGAAGCTTTCCTTGACTAGATTGCAGAAGTGGAGTTTTTTTTTATTATATGGAGATTCCAGAAGAGTGCAAAGTAAAGTTGGTAGCCTACCGCCTCAAAGGAGGAGCATCAGCGTGGTGGGAGCAAGTACTGATGAACCAAGCTCGTCAACAAAAACAACCTGTGCATACATGGGACAAAATGAAGAGGTTGCTGCGTGCTCGATTCTTGCCGACCGATTATGAACAAACCTTGTTCACACAATATCAACAATGGCAATAGCGAGTGCGATCAGTGACTGAATACACTCAAGAATTCTATCGCTTGGCCTCACACAACAATCTACATGAAACAGAGCCGCAACAGATCTCACGGTTTGTAGGAGGCTTAAAGTTTACTATACAAGACCGACTCTCCCTGCAAAATTCCTATACTTTGGTTGACGCCATTAGCCTTACTGAAAAGATTGAAAAACAATTAGCACAGGGCCTTTGGTCACATCCGAATACAACCAATGAAAGTACAACCAAATCCAACACCAAGCCACTCGACAGTCCAAAGCTGAATCATCGAGAGGTCGGAGTGTTGAATAATCCTCCTCCTACCAATCTTTATTCCAAACTCGAGCCACTCAAATGTTATCGCTGCTAGTAGCCAGGCCATAGATCCAATCAATGCCCAAAGAGGGGTATGGTACATGTTGCAACTAGAGTTGTCGACGATGATCGACCAGAGGAGTTAGAACAAGAAGAAGTGACATCAAATAGCGAGGAGGGAGAAGAACAATATGCAGATGAAGGTGAACACTTATCTTGTGTCACACATTGAGTATTGTTATCTCCAAAAATGGATAGTCATACCCAACGCCACAACATTTTTCGCACAAGGTGCACTATACAAGGGAAGACCTGCAATGTTATTATCGATGGTGGAAGCACTGATAACCTTGTGTCAAAAAAGGTGATTGCCAAACTCAACCTTAAAACCTCTCCTCATCCACAACCATATCAGATAGGGTGGATCTGTAAGGGAGATGTGGTCGATGTTACGGAAGTGTGCACTATCCCTCTCTCTATTGGACAACACTACTCAGCCGAAGTTGCTTGTGACGTGGTGGACATAGATGCATCTCATCTCATCTTAGGGAGACCTTGGCAATACAATGTGGATGTGACACATAAAGGGTGCAGCAATGCATATGTTATACATGTGGGTGATCAATGTATTCGATTAATGCCGTTACCTCAAGAAAACCATGCCGTAGAAGACAACATTAGACGTAGCTTCTTACTGGTGGACCAATCCACCTTCATTCGAGAGTTTAAGCAAGCACCGGAGGCATATGCACTCATCTCAACCATGCACAAGAAGGAGAACTCTGACAGCATTCCTCCTCGGGTACAGTTACTCCTCCAAGAATTCAATTTTATTATGTCTCCTGATGTTCCATTGGTCCCCCCTCCCGTTCGAGACATCCAACATCAAATCGACCTTATTCCAGGAGCACAACTTCCCAACTTACCACATTACAGAATGTTCCCCAAGGAGGCCTCCATCCTACAAAACCAAGTGAAAGAATTATTCCAGCAAGGTCTTGTTCGACCAAGTTTGAGCCCTTGCGCAGTGCTTGTGCTTCTTGTTCCAAAAAAGAATGGGGAATGGCGGATGTGCATCGACAGCCGCGCCATCAATCGGATCACCATCAAGTATCGTTTTCCAATACTGCGACCGGTGCATAAGTATTCTCCAAGCTAGATTTACGCAGTGGCTACCATCAGATCAGAATCCGTGAAGGCGATGAATGGAAGATTGCATTCAAAACTAAAGAGGGCTTGTATGAGTGGCTTGTCATGCCGTTCGGCCTCTCTAACGCACCAAGCACTTTCATGCGACTTATGAATCAGGTCCTCAAACCATTTTTGGGCAAGTGCGTGGTCGTCTACTTCGACGATATCCTCATATACAGTCGGGATGAAAAGGCTCACCTGCTGCACTTAAAGGACGTCCTTGCCACCTTACAGGAAAATCACCTCCTCATTAATCATAAGAAGTGCACGTTCGTGTCCAATAAGTTACTTTTCTTGGGTTTTGTCATTAGCTCCAAGGGTCTCGGCATGGATGATAGCAAAGTAAAAGTCCTCTTGGGGTACATAGCTTTATGGGGTTAGCATCTTTCTATAGGAGATTCATACAAAATTTTGGTAGCATTACAGCACCACTCACTAATTGCTTAAAGAAGAACAAATTTTGTTGGGGAGCTGAAGCCGAACAGAGTTTCAATTACCTTAAGGAACAACTGGTCATTGCACCTGTGCTCGCGTTACCAGACTTTGACAAGGTGTTTGAAGTGGATTGCGATGCCTCCTTGATTGGTGTTGGGGCTATTCTTATACAAGAAGGACACCTTGTAGCCTTTTTTAATGAGAAGCTAGCTGAGTCCTGTCAAAATTAAACGACCTATGAATTGAAATTGTATGTAGTGATCCAAGCTCTCAAACATTGGGAACACTACTTGATACAACGTAAATTCATTTTACATACAGATCATCAGGCCTTGATCCTCCTCCGAGTTCGTCGCTGAAGGCGTCTGCTAGTCACTACTGCATCATGAATACTCGAAGCTAGTCACTCGAAACTTTTGGTTTTCTTGTAACAAAAGTTCTTGTGCTCTGCTCTGTTGAGCTCTCCCTCCTTGCTTCCAGATCGTTTTCTTCAACTGAGGCGTCTGCTATCCTTGAACAAAGAGTAGTAGTACCCGTGCATGCAGGGAAGGGCTTTTTACAAGCACGCATGCAGTCAAAGGAGATAAAAATGGTTAACTAATGTATCGCGACCGAAGAAAAAAATGTTAAGTTATCCTCGTTTATTGTGGTAGACCATATTTTTTTTGTTATGATCAAAGAGTGTCAAACGCAATGTTGTCCTGTTTGTAGAAGTTAATTGGACCATGAATGAGATGCATTAATTATAATTTTGTTTTATAGGTGCCAGGAATTGTTACGATGAAGAAAAAAAAAATAGTTGAAACTTTAGATATGGACTATCATCGTGGTGGCAATGTTGAGGTAAGTGCAATTTAAAAACTGTCATCTGCGACAATATTCCCACAGTTTTCTGGCAGTGAGATCTATTTATTGCAATCTCTCTGATTTTCTCAAGGTTCAAAAGAAAAGGCTTTAAGGCTTTCATTCTTTCTCGAACCAAAAGAAAACATACATATATATATCAAACCTCGTCTATAATGATCAGACCATTTATACAAGAAGGAAATGCTTCACCGATGTGTTCGTGTTCTTCGGTGGATTAATTTATTTTGTGTCTGCGTCCGGACATTTTGTCTCTGAGGAACCTTCTCATGATCTTTCCAGAAGGAGATTTGGGGATGGAATCCACGAAATGCAAGAGTCTGATCCTCTTATAGGAGGCCACGTTGGATGCCACGTACTCCTTCATGTCGTCCTCGGTCTCCTTGGCGTCGGCTCCCATGACCACACAAGCGGCCGGCAGCTCGCCTGCTTCTTCCTCGGCAACCCTACAGAGGCCAAAAATTCGATCGAGGATGGACAAAAAGATGGATGGGAGGAGAAAGGGCGGTGAGTCAGGAGTTAACGCACGGGAAGACGGCTGCGTCTTGAACGGAAGGATGAGAAAGAAGGATGGCCTCCAATTCAGCAGGAGCCACCTGTGGTTGTGGTTAACGTGAGGGACCGACCAACACGTAGATGGACGGCACGAGCAAACAAACAGATAGACGATACCTGGAAGCCTTTGTACTTGATGAGTTCCTTGATCCGGTCCACAATGAAGACATCCCCATCGTCGTCAATGTAACCAACGTCACCCGTGTGGAGCCACCCGTCAGAATCCACCGTCCTGCGTGTTTCGACCTCGTTCTTCAAGTAACCTTAGGCGTAAATTTCATTTGGGTTGAGAAGTGAGTGAGTGAACGATGAAGAGGAACTCATCAATCAACGTACCATTATTTTACTACCATGTATATCAGTTAATTAACGCAGACGTAACACACCTTGCATTACGCACTGGCTCCTAACGCAGACCTCGCCGAGAGTGTTCCTGGGGAGACACCGCCCTGTCTCTGTGTCCACGAACTTCATCTCAAGGTTGGGCAGAATGAATCCAACAGAGCTCTTCTTTGCCGCGCCGCGCCCACATTTCTGGGGATCCCCGTGACTTAAGGTTATGCAACTGTGCTCCGTAAGACCGTATGCCTGCACCATTATTGGAATCGTTACTAGCTTGTGGGTAACTAGATTGATACATGCATTTGGTTGGATTGGTAGGTGCCTACCTCTTGCACTTGGACGCCCTCGAACTTCTCCTCGAAAGCCTGAAGCAGCTCTGGCGCAAGTGGGGCTGCTGCAGTCATAACGCCCCTCAGCTTGAGCTTGCTGAGATCCATCTTCTCCATCAGGGGGCTCTTCACCATGGCCAGCATAATCGGGGGCACGATGGGGGCAAAGCTCACCTCGTGCGCTATCATCACATCCATCATCGCCCTCAGCTCGAACCTCTCCATGACAACCACCTTCCCCTTGCTTCTCAGGGTGGCGCAGCATATCCCTGTCGTACCATATATGTGGAAGAACGGCATCAACCCCAGTGTAGTCACCTGCCCCATCGCTTCCTCTGCCACACCGGACAGGCTTGCGCACAAATTCGCCACCAGGTTGCGGTGCGTCAACATCACCCCCTTGGACGTCCCCGTCGTGCCCGATGAGTACGGCAACGCACACAGATCAGCCTGCTCCACCACCACTTTCGGCTCACACGGCGCTGCACGATCTGCCGCCACCAGCAAATCGTCCCAGGCCATGGCGTCCTCCACACGCTGGTCTCCCACGACGATGATGGGCAACCCAATCTGGCTCACCTGCAAGCGCCATCGCAAATACAACAATCAAGCACAGCAGTATCGATCAAACAGCGAAGTATAAATAAATGTATTATTGCCTTCGGGTAGGTCACGGCATTGGTGACGATGAGCTTCCCCTCTGCATCCACCACTTGCTTTCTTATTTCCGTCGATAACGCAAGTGGATTCGCCCCAGAGAAGACCCCACCGGCTGTCATGATTCCCAGGGCAACGACAGGGTACAGGGCAACATTGGGGAGGACGACGACGACGACGTGGCCCTTCCTGAGCCCCAAGGATGACAGTGCCTTGGCGAACCTCTGGGTCTCGCGAACGACCTGCTCATAGGTGTACTCCTTCCCGGTTGAAGCTTCCACGATTGCCACCTCGGAGGCGTATAGGTCGGCACCTTGGAGCACGTACTCAGGCAAGGAGACGTTCTCTGGCACGGCGACGGCAGGGACGTGGCTCCTGAAGATTTGCTCCTCTTTGTCTTCATGTTCTAGCACAGCCGTCTCCATCCTGGCCAAACCGGTGATGGTGGTTGCCAATGTGGTTGCAGTTGGAAAAGACGGCGAGAATGAAAGTAGCAACATGCACTGGAGGAGGCAGGCAAGCCAAGCATCTTATAGCCGTAGTTTCATGTTTTAGGTGTGAGCACCAGTTGTTGTTGAATCGTAGGAAATGGGTAGTTCGGACTACAAGAACGCATGCATGCCTGCTGTAAGAGTAGCACATGGAAAGAGAGGGCATCTGGTTCGTCCATTCTCGAGTCTCGAAACAAAAACTAGCTGACAAAGAAATGAAAAGGGCATGAATCTTCATCTCGGACTGGCAACTCCAATTTCTCCAACGAAGAAGGCGATGAACGAAGTGAGAATGAATACCTTCCCTTTCTCCCGCTCGAACGAACACAACAGTGGTCTTGTATCATCAATGCCTGTTGACGAGCACACTCCACCACAACACAGTTTTATTTTACTTGAAACTCTCACTCTGCACAGGGCACGAGCTTCGTAGAGTGGGTTTCTACAATGAAGTTGAACGTGATGTACACGAGTAATGATCAAGAAGTCTCAGTATTGTACGTGGAGCAATAAGTTCGGATTTTTTGTGAGAGGCAGGCTTAATTTGTAACACTTTAAAAAGTTACGAATTAAAAATTTTTAAAATTTTTTTTTAACTTTTTAAGATTTGTGTGATACAGAAAAATTGAGAAATAAAAGATTAGAGATTTTAAACTTTTCCTTATCTAAAAATTGAAACCGTTCTATTGCAATGTGTTCCATGTCCTTGAAGTGTCAAAATGATAAAGCGTTCACTTCAACTTTTCATTATGTTATCATCCTAACTCTCGCTTCATCATCCTATCTCAAATGATTTCACTCAATGAAAATAAAAAAAAATAGAAAAATAAGAATGTACATAATGAAATTTAAATAATAAAGATTATATTAAAATACATTACAAAAAATTATATTTAAAATAAATAAATATTTAACAAATTATATTACAGATGTGCTTGATAATTTACTTCTATTTAAATATCTTTGATTTATGCTTTTTAAAATTTATGTTCATAAATAATTAAAATAAATGATTTGTGATTTCCAATCTAAATCATAAAAAGAATAAGAGATAATGTCTAATTAATTTATTTTTAATTTCAAATATGTATTATAAGTAAATTAACAAAAAAAAATCAACAACTTTATAATTTTCTTAATTTTCCATTTATGTCACAAACACCTTTAAATTTTACTTTTCCAACCATCTGTTTTTTAACTTTCTTAATTTTCTAATTCTTAACTTTTTTGACTTTCTATTTTTTGATTTTCTTAACTTCTTAGGTGGCACAAATGAGCCCTTAACATGATTCAAATATAGAATTAAAGAAATTTATCCATTGAGAAAGTGCAATGGAGAAAATAAATGGCAATTGTAATAATTCTTGCTAGCAGGTGGAACCCTCTACAGAAGGTACTTAGCATTGCATTAGTTACACATTCACTTCATACTTCCCCTTAAGTTAAACAAATGGAATGGCAGTTTTAGCGAAAAATCCAAAATTGGTCCCTCGACAAAGGCTTGATATAGAGATCCGCAAGTTTAAGTTGGGACGAAATGTGATTGATCGTTATAGCACCTTAAGCAAGAAGTTCGCAAATGAAATGCTAGTCCACTTTTTATGTGATGCATTCATCCATGAAAGATGAGATTCTTCACCATGCTTGTTGTCACACGATCCGTAAGGTGCAGAGTGCATTAAGTTAGCTAAGTTGTCGATAGATATAGTGAGCCATGTTTGATGGTTAACTGTTTAGAATGAAAAAGTGCATATTATTAATGATTAAATGATGGTTAATTGCATAATATTTAGCTTATCATATGAGAATTAAGTCATTATGTTATAATTGCACTATTATATGCTTTAATTAGAATTACTGCTTAATTTTGGAGAATTAATGTTAATTTAGTACATTTCTAAACTGTCGGTAAGTTGCAAGCCGTGAAATTCTTAAGTATCCAAATTTTCTGATATTTCAGACAGTTATGTTTAACATACCGAACATATTTCAAACAGTTATGTTTAACAGACCGAACATGTATCGAATAGTTATGTTTAAATTGCCAAACAGTTATATTTTGAAAGAATAGTTTATTATTTCCTGAAGTACACGTGTCGAAACCATAATGCATGACTTAAGTGAACTTTCGATGAGTTATCTATAACTATCCGAAATTGTAGCTGGGCATCGGACAGTTATATGTGTAACTCTTCAAAATCTCTTTTTATTTATAAAATAGCTGTGGACACATGTCATGTTCTGGGAAAGTGACTTAAGTGGATTTTCGGTGAGTTATCTATAACTATCTGAAATGCATTTGAGCATCGGATAGTTAGCCCTGTAACTCTCTGAAATGTTTATTTTATTATTAAACTACTACTGACACGTGTCGAGATCTGGTAGATTTACTTAAGTTATATATCAGTGAGTTATCTGTAACTATCTGAAATGCATCTAAGCATCAGATAGTTAAGTTTATAAGCATTCGAAAATGCACCTGAGCATCGGATAGTTAAATTTATGCATGTGTTTTATAGTTAAATCAATGAAGAAAGTCTGTTGAGTTATCTGTAACTCCACGGACTATTTATTTTCTAATATCCCACTGTAGCGGTTGCAGGAACAGATAGTTAGAAGAAAAAAACCACGATTGCACGTATCGCATAGGGAGAAGAAAGCATCACCGTTGATATGAATGAAGGAAATCCAATCGACCATTCAAGCAGAAGCAGTTACTACTGAAGAAATATAAAAGAAAAGAAGAAAAAGAAGAAAGTATGTGATCGATGGACGGCCAGTGTGTACAGAGGAGGAGCACCAAGCTTTCTACAAACAGTATCAGTAATTCTCCAAAGTACCACACCAACCATCGTTACCACCACCACAATCACCAACCATCGGAGGTTTGTGAGAATACTTTCTTGATGTCGAGTCGATTCCGAGCCAAACACAGTGCTTGACAACCACTATGAGGAGTGATCGCGTCGCAGGATGGGAAGCCATTTTCACCAAGCGCCGACTCATATTTCAGGAGATCGTAAAGCTTCTAGCGTTGGCTTCGGGTTGATGCCTATATGCTAAAGAGGAGATCATCTTGCAATTCTGGACTTGCGATTCTATAAGGAGAGGAGACAGAATTGTAAGTGGTTTAATTTTCAGTGATGTAATCGCGTTGCAAGTAGTGATAGAAGTAATTACTATCAATTGAGATTACTTTACATTTCACCTTTTGCCCATTTCCATGTTCATATTAAAACAAAATTACCAAAAATAATTTATCTATGTTTGTATGTTGTATTTGAGTGTTGTATTGTTTGTGTTGTATCGTGATTAATGTTATCTTTATCAGTGTTGTGATTGTTTTATGTTAGTTTTAGTTTTACAGTTTACTGAAATTGGTTCGTTCAAAAGACTTAAAGATTTTAATGGTTACTGTTTGAATTATCTGAATGTTAGTATTGCTTAATGATAAATCTAATGTTTACTAACATTAAAGAGCTTAATTGATGTTATTTACAATCTGTGGAACTGCCCAATGGTTGGCTGAATTCCTCTGTAAATAGTAGTATTTAAAAGGAAAGGTAGGCTCGTGGAGTTAACTTAAGTCCACGAGGTTAGTCCGTTGAGTTAGCCATAACTCAACGTACTTTGTCCGTTGAGTTAACTGTAACTCAACGAAGAGCTTATTGAATATATAAATTTGATTGTTAACAAACGGACAGTTCTCAACTCTTAAATAATTCCCTGTGGGATCAACCTGTACTTACACACTGATACAATAGACACTGTGCACTTGCAGTTAAAGTACAAATTGGAATTAATATTTAAATTGTATTAAAAGTTGTTTATTTACTTCTAAAAGAAAAAGAATAGACATAAAGATAAATTAACTAAGTAAAAATAGAAGTTAACAAATCTAAGTTTTTCTGGTACATTATTGGAGATCTAATCAGATATTCTGGTGTCGTCCTAGGTAAATCCAAGCATTAACCAAGGACTAATCAACGGATGTAATGGCAAGGGAAGTCATTCCAAATATTACAGGCGCACAAAAAATGTCGTACGTTACAAATAGTAAGGATCATAGAAGTGCAACCTATCAAATAGATGTTGAACGAACATGCCAATTGACTAAGTCAACCAAGTAAGGTGGCACCATGCAAACGTTGCTCGAAGAAGTGTTACGAGTTAACAGAAGATGGACTTTCACACAAAGGAGTAGTAATAGAGACACTCCTGTTGGAGCTTTATATCAAGGGAGGCCCAACTAAAGAGCAACAAAGAGGACAAGCGTAAGAGCATACTAAGGAGAGAAGCAAACAAGTTGCACAGCAATGAATGCTCTAACTTTCTCTACTAACAAGTGTTCCATTGGGTTTGAGGGTCACCAATGGTTGTCTTCACCATTAGTGTCCACTTAGGAGTTTGAGATAGGCTAGCCAAAGGTCAAGGTTTTTGGTGCTAACATGGTTTGCATTGATGAGTAATAAAAATACTATGACAATGTTTCCATTGTTGGGATCCCAACTTGATGGCAACCAACCTAGAATGTAGAGGCAACATGGAGAAGATGTTGGACAACATCGAGAAGAGATTGTCAAACAAAATCATCATATTGATCAATAGGATTCAAGATGAAGTTACTGTTATCAAGAAGGTTGTCATCAAGTTTACCACTCCCTCCTCTCCCTTGTCCTCTTCTTTCTCCAATCCATGTGTGTTAGACTCCAAACTAATCACTAGGTGTGCGAGACAAAAAAGTTGGAAAACTTTCTTTAAAACATGGAAATCTATTTTAAGGCTTATCATACCTAAAAGAAGGAGCAAATGACATTGGTTAGCATATTCCTATAGCCAATGCTAGTATGTGGTAGAGGACACTCTATGCATGCAATGTAGAGCAAGTGACTATGTATGATGAGTTTAACAAGGAATTGCAACAATAATTCCTACCAATGAACATGACCTAAATAGCACATGACAGATTACAAAAGCTATGACAAATAAAGATAGTGTATGAGTACGTCAAGTAATTCAACTTCTTGATGTTGCAAATCACTAACATGACAAAGGAAGACAAGCTATAAAACTTCCTCTTAAGCTTTAAAAGCTAGGCTTAAGTGGAGATGCGAAGGTAAGACATCAAGGATCTATTGATTGCACTGACTATTACTAAAGTACTTGCAAATTCTATGACAGGTGAAGACAAACTTGGGAAGAAGGACAAATTCAAGGGAAAGGCCAAGAGCAAGTAAAATAAGGTTGCAAAGAGGTCCAAGCCTAATGTAGGTAAGGGCAAGGAGAAGATCAATAAATGCTTCATCTACAATAGATTGCACTACATGAAGTATTATTCAAAGAATGAGTGACTTAATCCTCTCATCCAAGAGAACAACGAGTCAAAGATGTAGGATGAGTACATCATCAACCCACTTCAATTCAACATCATACGAGCAAAGTGGAGCCAACCATGAAATGATAGATTAATTTATATGATCATCAACGTTAATGATGAGAGAGCACTAACAATGGTGAATACCAATACTACACATAGCTTCATCTCAAAGGACGATGCTCATTTGTTTAACCTAAACATGTAGAGCATAGGAAAGAGCATCAAGATTGTCAATGCAAAAGCACAATAAGCAAGGGCAAAGGTGCAAGTCATTATACATATTGGGGAGTGGAAGGGACAATGTGAGTTCATCATCATGTTCCTTGATGACGTCTAAGTTATCTTGGACATGTACATTCTTCAATTAGCAAAGGTATCAATAATTTCATATCTCAATAGTCTTATATTTAACAAGAGCAAGAAGAACCTACAATGCTATTAACATTATAGTTTAGTGACAAACTAGGAAGAGGTGAGCCAACATATGTCACATGTGTTTGAGAGATCATGGACAACAAAGCTATGGGGGACAAGGAGTAGTCCTCACCTATGAAGATTCAAGAACTCTTGAAGAAGTTTGTTGATCTAATGCCTAATGAGTGGTCAAAGTTATTACCACTAGAAAGGGACATAGACCACATGATTAAGTTGGTCCCAAGAGTGGTACACCTAGTATAGACACTAGTATGCATATTGTTTAGAATGAAAAAGTGCATATTATTAACGGTTAAATGATGGTTAATTGCATAATATTTAGCTTATCATATAAGAATTAAGCTATTATGTTATAATTGCACTGTTATATGCTTTAATTGAAGAATCTGCTTAATTTGGGAAAATTAATATTAATTTAGTACATTTTTGAACTGTCGGTAAGTTGTAGGCTGTGAAATTCTTAAGTATCCGAATTTTCTGATATTTCGGACAGTTATGTTTAACATACTGAACATATTCGGACAGTTATGTTTAACAGACCGAACATGTATCGGATAGTTATGTTTAAATTGCCGAACAGTTATGTTTTGAGAGAATATTTTATTATTTCCTGAAGTACACATGTCGAAACCATAATGCATGACTTAAGTGAACTTTTGGTGAGTTATCTATAACTATCCGAAATTACAGCTAGGCATTGGATAGTTATCCCTGTAACTCTCTGAAATCTCTTTTTATTTATAAAATAGCTGAGGACACGTGTCATATTCTGGTAAAGTGACTTAAGTGGATTTTCGATGAGTTAGGTGTAATTATCTAAAATGCATCTGAGCGTCAGATAGTTAGACCTATAACTCTCCGAAATGTTATTTTATAATTAAACTATTGTTGACATGTGTCGAGATCTGGTAGATTTACTTAAGTTATATATCGGTGAGTTATTTGTAACTATCCGAAATGCATCTAAGTATCGGATAGTTAAGTTTTTAAGTATCCGAAATGCACCTGAGCATCGGATAGTTAAATTTATGCACGTGTTGAATTTAAATGTTTTAGTATATCACGTGAGATGCACATGTTTAACTCGTTAAGTTAGAATAACTATACGCGTTGAGTTACATGAATATACACTAAGGTAACGCGTTATGTTAGTAGCTTATTTCTTTATATTTTCTAATATGCCACTGTAGCGGTTGCACGAACAAACAATTGGAAGAGAAAAAACCATGTTTGCACGTATCGCGTAGGAGAAGAAAGCATCATCATTGATATGAATGAAGGAAATCCAACCGACCATTCAAGCAAAAGCAGTTACTACTAAAGAAATATAAATAAATAAAAAAAAGAGGTGCATGTGTGATCGATGGGCGGATAGTGTGTGTAGAGGAGGATCGACGTCGCAATTCTCTTAAGTTCCACACCAACCATCATCATCTCATAAAAAAAAGAGGTCTGTGAAGATACTTGCCTGATGTCGGGTCGATTCTGAGCCAAACACAGTGCCTGACAACTACTGTGAGGAATGATCGCGTCGCGAGAAGGGAAGCCATTTTCACCAAGCATCGACTCATATTTCAGGAGATCGTAAAGCTTTTAGCCTTGGCTTCGGGTTGATGCCTATATGCTGAAGAGAAGATCATCTTGCAATTCTGGACTCGCGATTCTATAAGGAGTGGAGACAAGATTGTAAGTGGTTTAATTTTCAGTGGTGTAATCGCGTTGCAAGTAGTGTCGGAAGTATTTATTGTCAAGTGAGATTACTTTACATTTTACCTTTCGCCCATTTCCATATTCATATTAAAATGAAAATACCAAAAATAATTTATCTATGTTTGTATGTTGTATTTGAGTGTTGTATTGTTTGTGTTGTATCGTGATTAATGTTATCTTTGTCAGTGTTGTGATTGTTTTATGTTTATTTTAGTTTTACAGTTTACCGAAATTGGTTCGTTCAAAAGACTTAAATATTTTAATGGTTACTGTTTGAATTATCTGAATGTTAGTATTACTTAATGATAAATCCAATGTTAACTAACATTAAAGAGCTTAATTGATGTTATTTACAATCTGTGGAATCGCCCAATGGTTGGCTGAATTCCTTTGTAAATAGCAGTATTAAAAAGAAAAGACAGGCTCGTGGAGTTAACTTAAGTCCACGAGATTAGTCCGTTGAGTTATCCATAACTCAACGAACTTAGTCCGTTGAGTTAACTGTAAGTCAACGGAGAGCTTATTGAATGTATAAATTTGATTGTTAACAAACGAATAGTTCTCAAGTTCTTCAGCAATTTCCTGTGGGATCGACCTGTACTTGCACACTAATACAATAGACACTATGCACTTGCAGTTAAAGTACAAATTGAAATTAATATCTAAATTGTATTAAAGGTTGTTTGTCTACTTCTGAAAGAGAGAATAGGCATAAAGATAAATTAACTAAGTAAAAACATAAGTAACAAATCTAAGTTTTTCTAGTGTAGTGCTGGGAAAACCCAAACACATGTCACCTATGCATTTAAAGGAGTTCAAGAGGCAATTTAGGAAACTCATAGATGGAGGACTTCTTCAACCAAGTACCTTATGAAACCCCAATCCTTTTCTAGAAGAAGAAAGATAATAGCCTACAAATGTGTTTGGACTACTAGGGACTCAATAAGGTGATTGTGAAGAATTAGTATTTAGTGCAAAACATCAAGGATTTATTCAATCAACTAAGGAAGGCTAAGATCTTCACAAAGATAGATTTGCAATTGGGATATTATTAAGTGCACATCAAGGAAAGAGATGAGTATAAAACAACTTGTATAATGTGTTATAAGTCTTTCGAGTTTCTTGTAATGTTGTTTAGGTTGATAAATGCCCCAACCACTTTTTATAATCTAATGAATAATAAATTTTCTAAATACACAAATGGATTTGTAATAGTTTGTTTAGATGACATCGTCATCTATAGTAGATCTCTATAGGAGCATGTACAACACTTGCAGAAGACTTTAGCAAAACTATGTGAGTTTCAACTCTACCTTAAGAAAGAGAAATACTCATTTGCACGAAGGGGGATCGAGTTCCTTGGTCATATTGTAAGACATGAAGGAAACTAAATGGACCCTTCTAAGGTAACAATGGTCATCAAGTGAGAAACACTGAATAATATTTTAAAGCTACAGTTATTCTTAAGACTAGTCAACTATTATAGAAGATTTATCAAAGGGTATTCAAGGATTACAATTCCACTAACTAATCTTCTAAGGAAGGATCACATGTGAGAGTAGTCGAAGGAATGTGCAAAGGCATTCTAAGCATTAAAAGAGAAGATTGTAGAGAAACCTATTCTCCAATTGCTAGATTTCCACATGTTCTTCAAGGTATGAATTGATGCATTAGATCTAGTGATTGGTGGTGTCTTAATGTAGGAAATGAGGTCAATCACTTTTAAAACTAGAAAGTTGAACGAGGTAGAGAGGAGATACTCCACCCACAAGAAGAAAATGACAATAATCATGCATTGTCTATGGGGGTTAGAGATACTACCTTGTGAGATTAAGGTTTGTTGTTTACACAAACAACATAGTCACAAGTTGTTTTTAGGTGTAGAAGAAGTTGACACTAAAGCAGGCATAATGGTAGGACTCTTAGTTAAGTTCAACTTCACTTTCTAATACAAGTTTGGAAAGACCAACAATGTAGCAAATGCACTAAGTTTCAAGGGAGATGTGGAACTTGTCATTATCATCGTATTGCAAGTTGAGGGTGACATACTAGCGAGGATTAAGAAGGAGATAGCAAGATATGCTACCTTGGCCAAGCTATTAAAGCAAGCCCAAGATAAGACAATTCAATGCTTCTTAAAAGAGGAAAATGTTCTCTTCACCAATCAATGGCTATACATACTAAAGATGTGCAAACTTTAGAGAAAGTTGCTATATAAGGCACATGACTCAAAGTGGGCAAGTCATCCTAGTCAAGAGAGGATCATGGTGTTGTTGAGTTCAAGCTACTATTGGTTGAAAATAGAGAAGGACATAGACCACTACATTTTACATTTACCTAGTGTGCTAACTAGACAAGATAGAGAGTAGGAAAGAAATAGGACTACTACAACCCCTACCTATACTAAAAAAGTCATGGGAAAGTCTTCCTATAGACTTTAATAGTGAACTATCAAAAGTGTTAGAGTGTATGTCGATCATGATAGTGATTAAGCAATTATTAAAGTATGTTATCTTTGTAGCAACACTAAAGGAGTGCACTATTGAGATGATAGTGAAGTTATTCATGTAGCATATCATTAAGAATTGAGGACTTCTAATGGACAGTGAGCAATTAGGATACTCACTTTATAGAGAGGTTTTCGTGAGCACTATTTGAAATGTTGGGGATGGAGCTTAACTTTTCAATAGCAAGTCATCCATAGTTTGACAAGTAGATTGAATAGGTGAAAATTCTGCTTGAGTATTTAAGGTACTTTATAATAGCAAATCAGCAAAATTAGGTCCAATTATGTAATGTTGCCTAGTTTTGTCATATCCTTCATCCAAACTCATCAATAGAAAAGAGTCCCTTCAAGTTGACAATTGAATGAAAACCTTTGACTCTACATGAGTTCACAAAGTATACATAGGATTAGTGTATGGTAGCTTACCAATTTATGAAGGGTTAACAAGACAACTTGGAGGAGACCCAAGAC
The DNA here is from genome assembly GCA_036874045.1 of Cymodocea nodosa. Taxonomy (NCBI): domain Eukaryota; kingdom Viridiplantae; phylum Streptophyta; class Magnoliopsida; order Alismatales; family Cymodoceaceae; genus Cymodocea; species Cymodocea nodosa. The sequence goes on along the minus strand of CM072339.1, from coordinate 16,095,315 downwards.
TATTTACAAATGATGCATAAGAGGATAAAGAAATAGGTAAAGTCCCAAGTCACTCAAGTTTGATGTGGGCAATAGGGTTCTACTTTGATTAACTCCATAGATCTTAAAGAAGATCCATGAGAGGAAGACACCATATGTTGGTGTAACATTACAAAGGATCATTTGTTGTTAAGAGATAAGTTGAAAAATTAGCCTATTAGTTAGAGTTGCTTAATAGATTAAAACTCACTCGATCTTCAACATCAATTTTCTCAAGTTATATCACAAGAAAGTCTCATCAAACCCCAACCCAAGTTTGAAAGGAATTCAACAAGCAAACCAAGAAGATTTTTAATAAGCAAGTTAAGGGTTACAACTAAAAGAATAGGAGGATGTTCTTCCTTGTACAATGAGTAGGTTAGCCACTAGAAGAAACATCTTAGAAGAAGGATATGACTCTTTAGCAATTTAAAGATCTCATCCAAGACTTTATGAAATCATCGAGGGTGTTGCCTTAAGACCTATTGCCCCCTACTTGGTCCTAAAGGCTCATTATATTTTAAGTAAGAAGAAAAGGATGGTTATAGCTTGCTAGTCCATTGGTAAAGTCCTTTTTGTAATACATCAAGGTCAAGGGATCAATCTCCACCTAATGTACTTACAAAATCCCTTGTTCGGTTTGCTAGTGTCAGCACCATGTCAACAATCATGTTGTCTCCATGCTCAAATCTTATCATCTTAATCTGATCTAATAATCTAGATTAAATCTTATCACCTCATATCTCACCTTCTCAGTCTAATCTGACGACCTAAAACAGATCATGCTTCTTTTCTTTGATTTGACAGCCTAAAATAGATCTTAGATCTGATAGTCAATGTTACATCAACTTTTAATTCAATAAATGAGAATTCGTTTAGAATCGTATGGCTTGACGACCCTCATTTGATCCCTGCAATTGAAAGAATCTCAGTCGTTGAATTTAATTAAGGTGCCAACATTTAGTCAACCGACTTTCTCCCAAGTTCACGATCAACACTTGTAGGATTTCAGCAGCCTTTTCGGACGTAAGAAAGCCAAGAGAGGAAGTTAGGAAGTCTAGTGAGCCCCTACATCTCCTGCCAACCTTCCCTTTCGAGCACTTGTCCTTACAAGCGAAAGAGCAACTTTGACAATCGAAGGCACCGAGATGGAAGGATAGAAAGAAGAAACAAAGTGGGGAGATGAGATCCTTCACCACCCCCCCCCCCCCCCCCCCCCCCCCCCACACCCCCAATCTAGGGAATGGGAAGGAGGAAATAGTGACTCCATCGTACCAATAGCTCCGCCTCCCCCACCGCAGACAACCAACATCTAAGTAGTTCTATCACCGTCGTGATTGCATGTGGCTCTCGACTGTGTGTGCCTTCGCTGTGCACCTCTACTCTCATTTATGTTGCACCCAAGTAGTCAATCGTTGTGCACCTCCTCCACACAACCCTGATGTTGAGCGATCGTCGCCACCAACCATGCTGCTCCACGGCCCACGTCTGCCCTCATCCATGTTGCACCCAAGTAGCCAACTATCGTGCACCTCCTCGACGTAGCCCTGATGTTGAGCAACCACCGCCACCAACTGTGCTGCTTTGCCGCGTACCTCAACTCTCATCTGCGTTGCACCCAACTAGCCAATCATCATGCACCTCCTCTACCACTCGATCGACGATCCCCAACCTCCACCAGGCAACATGCAGGCGACTAGCGTCACCCTTTCTTGCTGGGCACAAATGCCTCGAGGTGGTTAAGAAAATCCTCCTCCGCCTCCTGACCACCCTAGTTCTTGAGCTCCTCTTCCGCATTAGCAGCTATCGACACCCCAGTGGGACATACCTGCCAAACTATTGGAAGTGCCTGAGCTCCCTGTCCCAAATCGGCCAGCCTCCTCCTCCTTGCTACGCATCCCAAATCACTGACCAAACGTTGTTGCGCCTTCTTGGAAGCTCGAATTGGCAATCTCTAATGACTAACTAAGCCATAGAAGATCATCGAGGGAGATGCAAGTGCTTTCCCCTACTTGGCCAACTACTACATGTTGTCGCCGATCTTTGACAGATTCCATGGGCCGATGCAGCAGTCAAAGCTTCCCCATCCTCCCTTGTGGTCCAATACCTTCCGCCCAAGCCTCCTGATGCACCTCCGCTGCCTATAAGCATGGTATGTCGTCGAAACAGGGGCTGGGTTCCATTAACCCAACAACTGTTCATTTATTTAACATTCATAAAGTTTTGTTTTTCATAAGGGCATCGAATGTAAATTCGATGACCTTGTGAATTTTGAAGAATAAAGTTACCAACTTTCAAAAATTACAGATCAGTCTAGTCACATTGTTCTGTAATTTATTATTTCACATAAAACTTGTCTGAAATTGCAGTTACGTTCCTACCTTCAAATTTATATGGATTTAATGATGCAATCTCTATTCAAATCTGTATGGTATGAAATTTTAATCTTTCCATGAAATGTGATTGATTAGCTATCAAATTATATTTATTTCTTGTCATTTTAGCATACATGAATTTAATTATAATTTTCATGCAATGATCACTTGTTCATGCATTGCATTTCACATGCATGTTGCCTTTTGATCTAAATCAAGGGAAGAAAATGCAAGTGAGCACAGATGTCACACACATGCATCACATTGCATTACAACTTAGGATTTTCTCAATTTACCCCTTTAATAGACTAGGTGGTGATTTTTTCTTCAAAACGTGAGATTCTCAAGCGTAAAGTTGGTGTTAATCAGTTCACTCTACCAACAACAATGTCACAAAGTTAGCAAAAGATGGACTGTCACATAGAGTGGTAATAGAGCCACTCAAGAGATGCGACTCTTGAGTAGACTTCTCAAAGCTCCATATAAAGGGGGACTTAGCTAAGGAGAAGTAGAGAGGACAAGAATAAGAGTACACTAAAGAGAGAAGTAGACGAGCTGTAGAGCAAGGAGTGCTCAAACCTCTCTATCGACAAGTGCTCCACCAGGTTCGATGACCACCGATGGTCATCTTCACCATCAATGTTCAACAAGGAGTTTAGGACAAGCTGATCAAAGATCAAGGATTCTAATGTCAATGGGGTTTGCATCAATGAGTGACAAAAACACCATGATACTTGTTCTATTTGATCATCATAGAGTAGCCATAGATGTTTAAGGAGGGGAATGTGCAATTTCTGAAGAAGAGAGCCCACTTGATATCTACTATTAAAGCTACCAAGGCATGGTATACTATTTACGAGTTGACTACATGATCAAGTTGTTGCCAAAGAAGATGCAAAAGCTAGTATAAACATAAATCATTAGTGTCTCCCACCCAATCAGCATTAGAATATGCAAGGAAACTTAAGGAAGAGAGAATAAAATGTAATCCATGAATAATAGTACCTTTGATATATATGAGGATATGCTTAGTGAATTTGAAGTAAATAGTTATACATTTCAATGTGTTGAGTTGAGTTAGCTCGGCCTAGAGACAGATGACCCATATAGGTTGTGGGTTAGGCTAGGTTGGCCCATAAAATTTGAAATTTTGGAAAGCCAACCTAGCTAGTATGGGTCAAGCCTAGGACCTTTTTCTCAAGATACTTGGATGGAGTTCCTAGATAATTCAATCGAAAACCACAAAATGATAATTATCATGATGTCATATAAGAAGAACAAGAGTTATGCATATTTGCAAGTACCGCACAACTTTTAGGTGTCTCTATAGTATATAAATTAAATTGTCATACAATGTAATTAGCACATCAAACGGTGTTATTCAATTGTATTGAAATTGATGGTTATTGTGAGTAAGTATAGAATTTTATATAAATACCTTCCCTATTGTGTTATCATATTTTATATGACTAACAACAATTTTGAAGTAGAAAACATCTTCAATTACCACAACAATTACATTCACATATGCAACCATGGGAAGTGAAAAGATTACATTCTTCTTCATTTTCAGAATGACTTAAGCAACATGTGAGTGATAAATTTTCCCATCAATATAGAAGCCTCCCTATATTGTTAAAATAGTGTACTCATCATTTTATAATCTTAATTAGGTACAAACATTACATGAGAATAATTCAGATGACATTTCTATTGACCTTAGATGGTTATATTGTGGTCATAGTCCAATTGTGAGGAGTTACAAGGGTTGTTTGATAAATGATTTTTGTTTTCATACAAAGGATGTGGAGTGGATGAAATGAACACAAAATAGTAGAGTTGTATTAAATGCAAAAACCGCATATTTTTTAAGTGGAAGAGATAAGAATCTATTATGAAGAGATGTTATATATTATAGTATCATTGACGATATTATCTCTCTTAATTATGCCTTTAATAAAAGTATCCTATTATTTAAGTGTGATTGAGATAATTATGAATTTCATAATCAAACAATAAATAAGGGTAAATTCAACTTTACTTTGATTAATCTGAAACGTTATAGGAATGATGATCCTTTCATTTTGACATCTCAAGTGGAGCAAGTGTTTTATATGCCCAACCCTATTGAAAGAGGATGACATGTAGCTATTAAAGCATCTCCAAAGGATTTATACAAGATAGAAAATGATGTGTAATTGTATTTTCAATTTCTTTGCATTGGTTGTATCTCCAAAAATAAAGCAAGTGCAAGGGATGTAATTATTTTTTGTAAACAATATTAGTTTTTTTTTGCAAATTAAATGAAACATTGTACTTTTGAATTAATTACTTTGCTGATATGTTTAATGTGCTATTTTTTAATGTGTAATTGACTTTCTCCTTTGCTTCTCAAATATTTTTCAATGAATTCAACTCTTCTTCTAACTAATCTCAAGTATTTCTTTACTATTGTAACTCTTGAATGTGACATTATCAAGTCAAGCAATCTTCTACCAGTGATTTTTTGCCTAACAAGGTGTTGGACTTTTTGACATTGTTTATTTCCCATCTCCATTAATTAATTCTTATTTTTCTCTTCTATAAACTTAAAAATATTTAAAATAGTCCATTGTTGAATGTCTCCTTTATCATTTTGTATGTATTTAAACCTAATGTGTTTCAGGAAGTTATTTTCAGTATTGAATCAGTTTGTATTTTGTTGATCTAATTATGTTCAGTTGGTTAGTTGGAGATATTCACTTGGTTAGTTGGAGATATTCACTTGTGTTTTCCATAGATTTTGAATGCAGTTCTATGTTGGCAAGTATTCCCTATCTTCATGTGAGTTTCTAGCGACTTTCGGTATTGTTTTTAGCATTGATGTGTTGTTTGAATTTTTAATCAGTAGATAGTCTAGATTTAATTTTTCAAATATATCTCATGCAGATTATGGGTGTAGCTTCCACTATTTTTAGAACTTTAGGCAAAGTTACTGATTGGAATTTAGTCAAGTATTGAAAAAGTTACAGATTTTAGTAGTGAAGGGTGTTTAACTGTGTTTTCTAGAACTACATTGACCCTCTATTTGTTTTCTTCTTTTTGCCATCAACTAAATAAATATTTTATACTGCAATCAACTTTTCCAGGAACCATCAACTGAATGAATATTTTATATTGCAATCAATTTTGAGCTCATCGGCTTTCATTGATCTCACCGTTGACTCAAAACCATCTCCCCACACTGATCCATATCTTCCAGAAACCACCAACTTGTCCTTAGCTGGTTACTCTCGTCTCTATCCGAAGATCTCATCGCCGAAGTTATCAACCTCGACACGTCCGCCGCCGTTTGGGATGCTCTCTGCAAGGCCTATGGGTCTCCTACCCATACCAAGGTCTTACAAGTTCAAATGCAACTACACAACTTGAAGAAAGACATGCTTCCTGTCTTGGATTTTCTACGGAAAGCTAAATATTTGGCCGACGAGCTTTCTCTAGCCGGACAACCTTTATCTACTGCTGCTTCCAACGCCATCATCTTTAACAACTTAGGGCCTGATTTCAGTGATATCGTGGCAGCGTTATGGACCAGGTTGGATCATGTTCCTTATCCTGAGCTTGCTGGAATCCTTCAGAGTCATGAGCTTCGCATAAAATCCAACTAAAGAAGATCCCATGGCAAACGTCGCTGCTGGTCCTTGCCCGCAAAACTCTTTCAATAATGGAGATCGTGGTTGCAAGTGCGGATGTGGTCGTGGGCATGGCTGCTATGGACCTTGTCTGGTTTGTGGTGTCTTTGGGGCACTCACCTTTCAAGTGTTGTTGGTATCGTGTTAACACTCAAGCTTCTGCCGCTAACGTTAGCAATTATGTTCCAGCCGCCCACACCTATGGTCCACCTCAAATTGGGCAACCTTTGCCGCCACTCTTGCCTACCCCTCCATCATACGCACCAACACCTTGGGCCAACTCGTATCCTCCATCTATACGATCGGAGGATTGGTACCCAGACACCGGCGCCACCCACCACATCAGCAGCGACCTCAACAATCTTCATATCCGTGAACCGTATCATGGTCAAGAGCAACTTCGTCTCAACAACGGACAAGGTTTGCACGTTGCTAATATTGGCTCTTCGTATCATTTTCCTCATATTTCTCGTATTCTTTTATCTGTCCAGCGTTTTGTGTTGGATAACCCCCCCGTCTTTATTGAATTTCACCCTCATTATTTTTATGTCTAGGATCGGTGCACCAATCAACTCCTCCCATCGCGGCCCGACATGCCTCAATGACAACCTGTATCTCTTTCGATCAGGTGTTCGTCCTCAGGCTCATTCTGCTGCCACTGTTCTCCCTTGATCGTTGGCATCAAAGGCTTGGTCATCAACTCGTTTCCACCACCGTTCGTGTCAACAAATTTGCCCGTCTCCATCGACATCAGCAGCACGAGGTGTATCGGTTGCATGTTGGGCGAAACCACTCGCCTCCCTCTTCTTTCATCTACTCACTTTATCTCTGCCCCCTTGTGGAGTTGATATACGTAGATGTCTGGGGCCCTTCTCACCTCTTCTTTCTGTTTTCAGTCATCGTATGACCACACTCGTTTCACCTGGACTTTTTGTCTTCGTGCAAAATCTGATGTTGCCTCTACCTTTATCATGTTTCAAAAATTAGTATTTTGGATTACGTGGGTAATGAGATTCCAAGTAAGTTATGAATGGTTACCAGAACAATAGCAAGAATACCATGCACTTGGTCTTGTTGATGCGAGTCGTGGAAAATAGACTGCATCTCTACTCCGTATATCGATGAGGAAGACAACGTAGAAACCACCGGTCTAAGGCAAGAAGAGGCTAAGGTGCACTAAACGCTTCTCGCGCCTAAACAATGTAACGTAAACTCACAGACGGGTGTGCTTGGGTGGCGAGTACGTCATTTTGCAGAAAATTTATAAGTTTTGGATCTACGTTATTTACTTACCGATGCTCTTCAATTCATTTGGTATTATACATGATATTTATCGTCTACATTGCAATATTTTTTGTGAATGGTAAGACGTTTGTACTTGCCTTGTTAACGCTTACATTTTCAGCTTCTACACAGGAAAGAGATGGACCGCCTAATTAAATAAGTACATATATTTAAATGTTATTCAAAATTTAGTACTTGCAGGACGAGCCAAAGAAGAAATTAAGTACATCTAATTCATAAATATGAGCGTCAATTAATAAAGCACATGTTAACTGAGTTTAATGTTCATAGATAAATCTCCATCCATGAACTACGAAATTGTGGGGTCAGTCTTCTTACGCAATCGGCATGGAAACAAATCTCACAGGCCAACCCAGTAAGAACGACCTTCAACGTTGTGAATCGGTGAAGCAGAAGGTGATGTCACACCCCATTCATACCAAACCTGCACAACACATAAGAAAACACCTTATGTAAGAAATCGTGTCCTCTCACAAAACATAAAAAATTTATGTAAATAAAAGCCCGGAACAAACAAAAGCATATTCGCAGCCCGGTTAATCACCTTTGCGGTGCCACAACACCGCCAAAAGTGGACTTCCAAAGGAGAGCCCACCGGAACAGAGATTGGCTTCCTCAACGGGAAAAAGATAGCAAACCTAGTTTGATCTCAAAATAGCACGGTGAGCCATCTACACTAAATAAATTAATCAAAGAGCACCAAAAGAGAAATTACCAGCTAAACATGTTTGCCGTTGCGCTGGATGGTTCGATACCAAGATGAACATCTTTATATAGTACAGCATCGAAGTAGCCAGCAAATCCTACAAATAATTAAGCCACGGCATGTTTAGTAGAATTACTTATTGTTTGATTTCTCTTATGAAAGGATAATTTGATTTTTTTTTTTTAACTACTCAGAAGGTTTTCTTTAATCCAAGTTTATGCCATACATACCGACATGCAGAAAGTTTTAACTTGCCTAGGAATAATTCAAAGGCACAGAAAAAAACAGACATGCAAAGTACACCTTTCACGGCATACCATGTACCAAAGCTGATCCAGTGTCCGTTGGTATCCGGAAATTCAACTTCTTGTACCGTTGATTGCTTTTCTTCGAAGAAAAATCAGGATGATTGAAGGTAAAAACCTACATATCAAAAATAAAGAAAGTAAAATGGATTAAAAGAGTTTCAATTACTAAAGTCTGACATCATAATCAAAATATTGGTTATTAAGGAGTAGAGAATTGAATTAAATTGCCGTTGAGAAGGAATACAATCGCTTAAAGAAAAGGAGATCTTTTAATAAACATATGAGTACCCGGCCAATTGCTTTAGCTTAGAAGACCTATTTAGCATGCAATAAAAATAGACTTTTATTCTAACACACACAACAGGCTCCTACATAACATAAATAAATGTATAAAAAAATACTTTTAACAATGGTAGACAGTCATGTAGGAAGGAAGATTACAGTAGTTATTGTTGTAATAGTAGCAGCAAAAGCTAAACACAAACAATAACTAATCACATTGATCATAGCAATTGTTAGAGTACAAGTATTGTATTGTAGTGGATTTAATCCCACATTGTTAGTCTTATTTGTATCCTCTTTGTAACCTCTATATATAAAGGTCATATTTGCTTATGAAGAGATACACAACTTTCAGCATATTTTGTATTTTCACATGATATCAAAGTTTAGATTTTGAGGGTCTATTAAGTCTAATGTTCTAGAAAAAGAAGAAAGAAAATTCCAATTATCACCCTCCTCATTTCTCATGACAACCACGAGTGGCCCCATCACCTCTCCTCATGTCTGACCTCTCTTCCAACCCAACTGTCCATCTGCCACCGTCACCTTGCCAAACATCCTCAGCTGGTCACTGCACACCATCTTCTAAGCTTCTCTTCCCTCAGGTGTCATCACTTCTCCTTTCCCAATATTCTCCATCACCAAACGTTGATGCTCAGACATAGCTTTTAACACATGCTTGCCAGTGTCTTCTGGCTGCCCTAGCAAGGGCCTCTCTATGACCTAGTTAGGGTTGTCCTGTGGATGTGCGACCACTGAAATCCTGTTTGTCTGTCTGTGTGCCTTGTTCATCTGCATCCAATTGTCTTCTTCATCCGTCATCCTTCTGCAGCAAGCTTCTACTCGTCTGGTTGTTTCTTGCAGTGGAGTTTCAGCTCCTCTGTTCTCTGTGCTGTGCGTGTTCTGCATTCTCCATCAACAGAATCAGCACCCTCTTCCCTTCTTCCCCTTAGGGCTATCATTGTCTACACCCATTAGGGTTACAAAAGTGGGACAGAAACAAGGGGAGAGGAGACGAAACAAAAAAGAGGGGGAGATGGTTGGCTGAAAAGGAGGGAAAAAAAAAAGAGGAAAGAGGAAAGAAGAAAAAAATAGGAAACAAGGGGAGAGAGAGAGGAGCAGGAAAAAAAAAAAAAGAGGACTGATTAAAACCAAAGAAAAAAAAGTGATGGAAGTTTTAAAAAAATATATATATCTCAGAAAAAAAAGGAATCAAAAAGAGAAAAAAAACTTTACTATCAATCTCCAATGAATAAATATAGGATTTTGTGGAATACCCCTAAGTAACAATACAAGTAGAATTGCGATTTTGTGGATATTTCAAAGTTAACAATCCACATCTTTATTAGATGATTAATAATGTGTATATGTGCAAGTTTTCTTGTGTGGATTAAGTAAAGTTTAATCATTTCTCTTACTTGCATAATATTATTCTTATTTGTCCACTATGTATCTCCTTGCTTATTTTGATCTAATATTGCTCATCTGTATCTATTTCAAGTTGGAATATCCAACTTGACGGAGAGTGTTGAAGTATGAGTATTGTATTGTAGTAGGTTTAGTCCCACATTACTAGAGTCACATTTACGTTCTCTTTGTAACCTCTATATATAGAGGTCCCATTTTCTTATGAATGAGATACAACTTCCACTATATCTTGTGTTTCCATAGTAATGAACAAAAATAATTTATGTTGACTTTCCAACAATGAATGCACGAATAATGACCAAACATGTCTTTTCATGAACTGGTAGAGATGGGCACAAGTCAATCACATGTACTTCTCAATAGTAAGGAGGCACATGCAATTAAAAGTGGCCAATCACGTTGGCAATTGTGGAAGTACATATAATGGCCATTCTCCTTGACCATTCAGCAACAAAGTATGAACAGTGATTAACCACGATGACCCATCCAGCAACAAGCATGCACGGATAATAGTCAATCATGCTGATCACTCAGCAATAAAGAAGCATAAGAAATGATCAATTACAAGCATAAATATGAACACCTGAAAACACAAACATAAGCAAATGATCAAACACAAACACCAACAATACTAGATCATAAACACCACGTTGAACACACCAAATCAGCACAAGCACAGATCCCCCCATCTTTAGATATTTCAAATTGTTCTTTTTTTAAGCAACATTTGTGAGATATAGGTGGCATATCTAAAAGATAGCCGACTTATTTTGTAAGTGTACGACACTCATCTCTTTTGTCCCAAAAAGAAAGTGATATTCATCCCCAAAATCCCAATCAGAGTGATGCACGTCCCAACCACCTCAATGGGAATTCCCCAACCTTGCCACTTGCTAAGACTTAGCAAACCTTTCAAACTTGTGGTACAAGATCAGCTGCTATGGAAACTCATCTCTGAAATTTCAATTGTATGCTAATCCAAACTTATAGTTATTCCTGGACAAAGCAATCCAACAGCATGGAGCTACCACGGCATGGCCAATGACACTTGTCCATCAACTACACTCCAAAGCATTTCCAAGCTTTTTGAAAAGTAGGGTGAATCTTGTTAAAACAAATAATAAGATAGATCCATCATCTTAGCCCAGCATCTCACCAAGAAATCACCATTGTCTATGTATCATAAGGTCATCATCTACACTTCTTCGCTAGAATCTTAATTTTATGAATCTTATGGTCATTAAGTATATACCATTATCATTATTCTTATATCCATTGAATCTACATTTCATATATTCAGTTTTTAGCCTACCCAATCTAAATCTTATGAACTTTAAAGTGTCTCTTCATAATTCTAATTTAAGACTAATTCTTAGTTTACTTTCATCACCTAAAACTATGTCATCAGCAAATATCATGCACCAAGATATTTCTCCTTGAATTTTCTTTGTTATTTCATTCATAACTGAAAATGAACAGATACGAACTTAAGGATCATTGATGTAAACGTGTCTTTAAGAATTTCCTTAGTTTCTCCTCTTATACTTTTAACACATAACTATTCTTTCATATATATTCTTTATAATATCAATATATCTTATTGATACTTTTCTTTCTAAAACCAACCACAATAAGTTTCTAAGTACTCTAACATAAGCTTTTTCTAAATCAATAAAAACCATATGGTCTTGTTTCTTAACTCTAAAATTTTTTATTAGCTATATAAATAAATAAATAACTTTCAGTTTAACCTTTAGTGTAAATCTAAATTGATATTCTATAATTTTAGTTGCATACCTTACTCTTTGTTTAACCTTTCTCATAATTTCATAGTATGACTTATTAGCTTGATATCACAATAATTATTACAATTTTGTATGTCTCCCTTATACTTATATATAAATATTAAAGAACTCTTTATCTATTCATCTGAAATCTTCTTTATTTTTAAAATATATTAAAAAGTTTGGTTAACCACTTAATCCCTACTTCACCCATACACTTTCACACTTCAATAGGAATCCCTACTAATAGTTTTCTCACAATTCATTTTCTTATTGACTTCTTTTACCTTCAAACTACTAATTCTTCTAAAATAATTATAGTTCATATCCTTTGTACTACTCCCTAAATTTACATGTAAGAGTTTCCACTAGTAGATTCATTAAAAAGTTTAATAAAATACCTACACCATCTATCTTGATTTCAATTTTTTTTACAAAAAACTTATCATCCCCGTTTTTAATGCACTTAACTTAAATCTCTAAATTTTCTTTCTCTAGTTGTAGTCATTTTATATATTCTATTTTCTCTTTGTTTTGTATTTAACTTATCATTTAATTCCTTATTAACTCTTTTTTGAACTTCTCTAATAATTTTTTTAGCATTCCTTTTTGCTAGCTTATATTTTTCTACATTTTCCTCACTTTTATATTTTATTTCTATATTTATGATATGTTTATAACATTCTTTCTTTACATTTATTATCTTTTATACATCTTCACTTCACCACCAACTTTCTTTACCTAATGATCCTACCCTACAAAACTCTCTAAAAATTCAATCTTTTAATACAAGTAGTCATTTTGTTCCAAAATTTATTTACTGTTTTATCTAGTTCTCATATTCTTTGTTTTAACAAGTTCTCTAAATATCATTTTCTTTACACCAATTATATTCCACCACCTAATTCTTGAATTCTTGTGTACTTTAGTCTTTCTCTTCCTAATCTTAATTTAACATCCAATGCTAACAATCTATGTAGCAAAATCAAGTTTTCTCTTGGAATAACCTCGCAATCTTTACACATTCTTTAATCTATTTTTCTAGTAAGTAAAAAATTATTTTACAAGCATTTGAACCATTTCTATATGTAATTAAATGTTTTTTTCTTTTCCTAAATTAAGTGTTAGCTGATAAAAGGTCACAAGCTACACTAAAGTTTAGAATTGAATTTTCTTCTCTATTTCTATTATCAAAACCAAATCCTCCATGATTTCTTTTGTTAGATACATATGTAAGTGTTGTTATGTTGTGTGGTTGGTAAACAAATATCCATTTAAATGGACATCCAAATACACGCTATAAAACTATTATAACCCTAGCTTTATGAGATTGATGCCATTTTTCCTAGGTTTTCCACCACTGTCCCCTCCTTCCACCAGTTTTCCACCACCTGTGCCCTACTGCACAGGGGTTTTCTACCCTGAAAAATCCGTTTCAACTCTGGAGTTTGCTAAAAACTCTCGTTACTGGCCCTCCTACTCATCCAAAAAGTTGTCAATTCTAGGGTTTGTTTAAAACGCTCCTACTAGCCTCTTTTTGTTCAACATTACAAATGTGAAATTAGTATCCGATTTCATTTGTTATTTGAGAGACCTCACAAGAGTTCACGATCAACTCCGCACCTTACACCTTCTTTTGAGAAGGATGTCTCATTTACGTCATGTCAAATGTGTAAAGAAATATGTAACTTTTTTCATTAATGACTGTGAAAGTACAAAATTGAAGTATAATTCATATAAGAACAAATTAAGACAGAGAATATAAAGAATCTGTCTAAGCTCTCAGTCATAACTCATAAGATAGCTTCGTTGATGTCAAAACGATTGTCCAATAATTTAGGCTCATATCTAGGAGCATTCAATGGTTCAATTTAGTTTAACAAATATTTCCTATGTTTTAAATGAAGAACCTGGATAACTTAAGGTCATATCCAATAGCACTTGATTTTACTTCATCTTGACAACTATTTCTGACATTTTAAACAAAGAACCTAGATAGTTTAAGCTTATATCTAGAAACATTTTTTTGATTCCATCCAGCAACCATTTCTTATGTTTAAATGAAGAGTTGAATAGTTTAGACTCTTGTCTAAGAGCCTTTGGCTTTACTTTTTTTCTTTAAATGTGTTTATATTTCATATTTTAGAGTTTGAGTTTGTTTGATTCTAAACTTAGAAACTTATCTTTTTTTTAAGTACGAAGTTTTAATTTTGAATTTAGGTGATTATACCTTATATTGAAGTTGTAGGGTTAGATTAATTTGAAACTTAGATAATTTTTTTTTTATCCAAGTTATAGGGTTAATTTAATTTTAAACTTAGATTTTTTATCCAAACTGTGACTTGATATGATTATTTAACTTAGATATTTTCCTTTTGTATCTAAGTTACGATTTGATTTAATTTATTTTAACTCAAATATATATATTTATTATATCTAAGTTATAGTTTGGTCTAAATTTTTAAATTACATATATATAAATAAATATATATATATATATATATATATATATATATATATATATATATATATATATATTATGAGATGTTTTGATTTTGTTTTAGATACTTTTATCTAGTATCTAGAATGACTTTTTTTTAAACTCTTAGATATTTTTATATCCTTATCTAAGATATTTGATTTTATTTTAGATACTTTTACTTATTTCATATCTAAAACATTTTTAATTTTAATAACTTATTTTTAACACTTAGATATTGTTACATCTTTATATCTAAGATATTTAATTTTATTTTAGATGTTACCTTTTTCTTATTTTGCATCTAAAACATTTTTTATTATTAAACACTTAGATATTTTCACATTTTTGTCTAAGGTATTTGATTTTGTTTTAGCTATTTTATTTAGTTTTAGCTATTTTTTTTACCAAAACTTCTATTTGTCATTTTTCTTTTTTTCACTTTTCTTAATTTATTTTATTTTTTTTAGGTTACAATCGAGCCAAGTGTATATTTCAATTTGATCAAACATTTGTTTTATTTTGTTTTATTTTTAAGCCCTGGTCAAGTCAAATGTAAGTTTCAGTTTGACCACAAGTTTTTTTTTTCTTCATTTGGGCTACAATTGAACCAATCATAGCTCAATTTGATCAAACCTTTGTTTTATTTTTAAGTCTCAGTTGAACCAAGTTTGATTCAACCAAAACTTTTGTTTTTTTTGTTTGGGCTACGATTAAACTAGTCATGTTTAATTTTTATTTTTTTGTTTTTTAAGTCTCAATCAAGCTGAAAGTATGTTTCAATTCAACTAAAACCTTTTTCTTTTTGAGTTTCGATCAAACCGATATTAGACTTTAGTTGGACCAAAACTTTGTATTTATTGTTTTATTTATTTATTTTATTTATAAGAGTTTCGATCGAATTGGTATTAGACTATGGTTGGACTGAAACTTTATACCTTGTTTATTTTGTTTTTTGTTTTAGCTTTAGTTAAACCAATGGATTTTCGATTTGACTAAAACTAAATATGTATATATATAAGTCTTAAGCTTAAATATCTTTAACTTAGATAATTTTATGTTTTACCTAAGTTATAGTTTCATTTAAGTAATTTAATTCTTTTCTTTAAACATAGATATTTTCATATTTTATTTAAGTTATAATTTCATTTAATTGATTTAATTTTCTTTATTTTAACTTGGATAATTTTATATTTTTTCTAATTTATAATTTTATTTAATTAATTTAATTTTTCCTTTTAACTTATATATTTCCATATTTTATCTAAGACATAATTTCACTTAATTAATTTGGTTCCTTTCTTTTAACTTAGATATTTTATCTAAGTCATAATTTCATTTAATGCATTTAGTTCTTTTTCTTTAACTTACATACTTTTATGCTTTATCTAAGTTATAATTAATTTAATTCTTTTCTTTTAACTTAGATAATTTTATGTTTTATCTAAGTTATAGTTTCATTTAAGTAATTTAATTCTTTTTTCTTTGAACTTAGATATTTTTATATTTTATCTAAGTTATAATTTCATTTAATTTTTCCTTTTAACTTAAATATACCCATATTTTATCTAAGTCATAATTTCACTTAATTAATTTGGTTCTTTTTTTTAACTTAGATATTTTATGTTTTATCTAAGTTATAATTTTTTAATTTAAAGGATTTAGATTTTTTCTTTTAACTTAGATACTTTTATATTTTATCTAATTTATAATTAATTTAATTCTTTTCTTTTAACTTAGATAATTTTATGTTTCATCTAAGTTATTATTTCATTTAAGTAATTTAATTCTTTTTCTTTAAACTTAAATATTTTTATATTTTATCTAAGTTATAATTTCATTTAATTAATTTAATTTTTCCTTCTTTTAACTTATATTTTATTTAAGTTATAATTTCATTTAGTTAATTTAATTCTTTTCTTTTTACTTAAATATTTTTATATTTTATCTAAGTTAAAATTTCATTTAGTTAATTTAATTCTTTTCTTTTAACTTAGATATTTTTATATATTATCTAAGTAATAATTTCATTTAAGTAATTCAATTTTTTTTCTTTTAACTTAGATATTATTACGTTTTATCTAAATTATGATTTCACTTAAATTTTAACTTAGATATTTCTATATCTAAGACACAATTTTCATTTAATCAAATTACTTTTCTATGAATTTCGCTTAGTTCATTTAAACTTATATATTGAGTTTCAAATTTGATTTTTTTGTTATCATTTAAATTTCAAATATTTCCAACCATTTTTGTTTTGTTCCTTTTATTTTTTTAAAAAAAGGCCAAATAGGAAGGTGGACCACGTGACCAAAATTTATCGAAATTCCCAAATTAAGTTAGTTTCAATCATCTTCTCCAACCATTGAAACTACCCTTAGCTCGTCGTACCACCTCGTATTACTCTCGCCCAACAATCAGGTACAATAGTACTTTGTTCCTTCTTTCTTTTTTTCTCTATTTTGCGACTCATTCGTCTGTCTTTCTTTTTTTGTTTATTGTTGTTGAAAACAACCATTTTCTCCAACATTGACGAGCTCAATCTTACTCTTTACATCGGTTAGGCAGCACTTCCCTTTTCTCTTTTGTTCTCTATTTTCTTTTATTCAATTTGTAGCCACTAGACATTTTTTAGGTTGCCACTACCACTGCCAATCATCTTCTTTTTTCTTTTTGATTTACAACCACCACACCCATCAAACGTTCGCGACTGTTGGGGATTTTTTTTGTTTGGTCATTGCCAATCATGTTTTTTTTCTTTTTTTTATTTGCAGTCACTACGCTTGCCAAATGGCCACAACTATTAGGCTTTTTTTTTAGGTCATTGCCACTGCCTTCAGCCCTTAAGCATTTTCTTTTTTGCTTCCTCTTTTTCCCTTTTTTTTTATTTTGGACTTGCAAATGTCATTGCCTCTGTGACTTTCTCATCTTTCATTCATTTTTTGGCCAAGGGCCAACCAAATATCTAACCGCCCCCTTCTCTCTTTTTTTTCATCATCTTCATCACTTCATCATCATTTTTTTTGCCAAGAGCCACCCGAGTAATCGAGCCACCCCCTTCTCTTCTCTTCTCTTTGTAAATGTTGCACCAACTCCACCGAACATTGTCTTCATCATTTTTTTTTTTTTTAACCGTACCAATCTTGCTTCAGTCCACCAATAGATGGTAAGAGTCGTTTACAAACGCGACACTAGTCTTCCGCTAGTCCACCAACAAACAATGGATGGCATTCTTCCTCCCCTTTTTTTTTCGCAAGTGCTCCTCTACTAGTCCAACAGACTACAAAGGACTTTGCTTTCTTTTTAACAGACTACAGAGGACTTTGCTTCCTTTTTTTTTTTAGGTGTTCTATCTCTTTCACTGGTCCACCAATGATCAACGAAAGTTGCATAGGCACTTGTCTTCCATTAGTCCACCAACAGACGACAAAAGACATTCTTCTCTCTTTTTTTGTACGTCAAGACCTATAACAGAAAAGAAAAAATAAATATAAAGGTCGACAATCTCCTTACTTTTGTTCACTCCTTTTTCTTTCTTTTTTCTTCATTTCTACTCTTTTTGATCCTTCTTTCTTTCATTGTTCAGCCCTCTCTTTTTTTCCTCTATCTTCCTTTTTTTTTTAGATCAACAACCAACCGACTTATAAAGTGGAGAGCATCGGCCACCTCCTAATTGTGCAAGCATGCACGACAGGCATGTCAGTAGTGTGACCGCCTTGTTTCCCTCATTTTATTTCTTTTTTTCCTTTCTTTTCTTTTCTTTTTTTTGTCTCCGATCTTCTTTTCTTTTTCTTTTTCTTTTTCTTTTCTTTTCGTCATTTTTTCCTTTCATTATATTTTTTTTCTCTCTTCTTTCTTTCTTTTTTTTTGGTGAACAAATCTCTATTTCCAAAACTAATAGTTGTCAGAATAGGCCACTGAAATACCAAATCAAGCATTCAACTTCCTTAAAATCTCTATTCCCAAAACCAGCCATTACCACTGAAACACCAAATCAAACATCCAATTTCCTTAGAATCCCTACTCCCAAAACTAGTTGTTGCTAAAACAAACTATTGACATATCAATTCAGACCACCATTTTTAGGGATAGTAACTAATGTAATTACTGACTCTATAAAACAATGCCCAATTTGAGACATCGAGCATTTGATTTACTTAGAAGTCTTAAAACTAGCCATTACCAGAACAGACCACCAAAATACCAAATCAAGCATCTAATTTCCTTAGAATTCCTACTCTCAAAGTCTAAATTCCCAAAACTTGTTGCTAGAATGGACTGCTGAAATACTAAATCGAACATCCAATTTCCTTAGAATCTATTCTCCTAAAACTAGTCATTACCCAAATAGACTACCAATGTATCACTACGAACCACTGTTCAAAAAACCTAAACAGAATTTACAAAAAGTAAAATCATGCCATAACAATCCACATGCACATACCAAGCTATAGTAGCATGACCCATTCCCACCCAAGAATAACCCAACATGGCCCAAAAACCTTGCCAAACTAGTCAACAATATGGTAAAACCATGCCAGGCCGAGCCAACACAGTTGGGTCTAGCCCTATTGACATCTCTATGAAAAATGGAGAATAATCCCAACATTATGTGGGTAAAAATCATAAGAAAAAAGCAAATTAGAGTGCAAAAACAACCAATCAAAAACTGAAATAATCTCAACATGATGAGGGGTAAAAATCATGAAGCAAAAAGGCAAATCAAAGGAAACAAAACCACAGTCAAAACCTGAATGGTACCCTTTATAGGGGCGTTTGAGAGGATTAATGACTTCTAAGAAAACAACAAAACATTTGCTATTGGTTCTAGAGCTAGAATCAATTTTTGGAATATTGGATGGACAGGTGATAAGAACACACTTGAAAATGAATTTAAGGGCCTCCACACATTGTCTAACAACAAGGACAGCTCAATTGTTTCCCTAGGAAATTTCATAGTATGGTCATTTGTCATGGAATTTTCAATTCATAAGAATCTTAAGGAGCAAGAAATATAGAACGTGACTCTCTTGATGCAAAAGTTGAGAAACCTCAGTCTCATCCCAACTGAGGATCACTTAGTTTGGTTAAAATACAAATCAAAGACCTTCCCTGTGAGCTGTTCTAGTCTTTACAATGGCAATCATAGTGAATGGACCAGCTACGTGAAATCACCACTGAAAGTTAGATTGTTCTCTTATTTTAGCGCAGAGGCTGGTTACACACTAAAGAATGCAGGAGCAAGTGGGCCAGGATTAGAGATTTAACTTGTGTGCTTTGCCACAGATCGGTGATTCACTGGATCAACTCTTTGTAGTCTATGTATTCATAGCTAGTTTATGTTAGCGGTGATTCCTTGTGCCTATGAACTAGCTCAAATCCCAAGCAGAATTCCTGAGCCCATATAGAGAGATGAAACAAATGAAAGGAAAAGTATCCATTTATTCTAAGTTTCTAACACTATTAAAAAGTAATTTATATTGCTGAGAAGATCTATATTCATGGAAAAAATAATAAAGGAAAAACTATTACTGGTTGAGAGGGAGCAAGTCTAGCAACTCTGTGCAATTTTACAACATAGGCAGTTTCAAAATGTGCCATGTCTTTATGCGACTTCACCTGCAGAACAAGATGGAGCTAAACAAAGGTGAACAGGAAAGATATCATATCATGTAAGAAAGAAATACAGACATCATTGTATAATTTTGAAGTCATCACTGGTTGGATAAAGCTCGTATACCTAGATAACATGAAATCAAAGACCATACATGAGTTTCAAGAGTGCTACAAAATTGCATAGATACAACATCAAAGCTAAATAACAACAAAATACAAACATAACTAGAAAGGAAAACATACGATGAAGGAATGGAAATGCCATCATGTTTCAGAAACTGTTGTGCTCCATCAAGGCACTCAGGTGAAAGCTCATTATCGCCAAAGGAACCTAGTAATTCACTCACCTGGTGAAGAGCCCACATGATGATCCAAATAGACATACATCCATGACAAGAAAACAACTTAAAAATACACACCAAAATATCAGCCTTTTCAGGGGCATCCCAGCAGCGAATATCACTGGAAACTACTATGACTGTGTTCTCCAAGCCTTCTTTTTTGAACAAACCCTGCATAAATTATAAAATATAAGAGCAGCACACAAAGCACAGAATCATAGATGGAAACGCTTACAAAATTGCACCAGAGGAAACAAAATTTCCCATAATGTAGCATGTAAAGGTAGTATACAAGATAGTTCTGTTATAAAAGAGACCTCATACAAATAACACAATACCTAGGAATTGACAAAAAAGGGGACAACAATTAAGTGAACTGCATTATCCTAACAGAGTTTACTAATTGCACATTATAAGTAACAGTACCATGTTTCAATTTGGGTTTTTTGAACAAGTAAAAAAAAAATTGCTCCATTGTGAAGTGGACGGAGGTGATAGGTTCAAATCTCAGGAAACATTCTATTTATAAAGATAAAACTACATGGAATTAGACCTTCCTTAAACCCTGCATGGATGAGAACTTCATACACTACATCTGTACCTTACTCTCCAAACTTTTCCATTATGTCTCAACCATCATGCATCACCAAAAGTGCCAAAGTTTATCCGTTTTTTCTCAACCATCATACATCATCAAAACTACCAAAGTGTCTAAATTGTTACTCACATGAAGTGTCACAATAGCATTTGGATTTTTCTCAATTGCATAAACTTTAATTTTACGCCCTGTCTCTTCAGCCGCCTGCATTTAGCAAAAAGAGCATATTCTTGTGAGTTAAAAGCAGAAATTTTTATCAGACATCAAACCAGGGAATCCAACAAACAAACTGCAACAAAAATAAATGGACTACAGCAAAGTGATCCAACTAATTCATACTTTCTATGCAATTTTTCCATTTGTTAGAGATCCACTATCAATTAGGAAAAGAAGATTAACAAAACCTGCAATGAAGCCCTAACAAGAGGACCCCTTCCAGCTCCAACAACCATTATTACCTGTTTGTTCAGAAGAAAATTGGCCGATCACACTTCATGGTTTAATAAACAATGGTAGTAAACATATAGCTCAGGTCCATTAAAAGCCACCAATCAAGTATACAGGAAAAACAGTAAACTTACTACTGTTGTTTCTGAAACTTTCTCATCAGGAACCCTATCGAGCAAAGCTGTAGACATAGCCCTTTGATACTGGAGAAGTAACATAAAGTCAAATTTTCATGTCAAAATATGCAAGATTGATGATGGAATTCTAGAATATAAGGGTAAATCAATAAAATTTTTGAAAAGTCCAGCAAACATATATGAACATAATTGTTGTTAGGAGAGAGAACAAAAAAAATAAGCAATTTGAAGTCTATAGAACAAGCAAAGTCAAATTGAAGCACACAGATATTGAATGAATACTAGATAAAATGCTTGTCCAACAGTCCATGCCATTAACGGCAGTAATGCATCACAATAAACTGCATTGCTACAATTATCATCATGAAGATTACGAATTTAACTTCACATCATTTTAAAAAAATGAAGATTACAAATTTAACCTTTAAACTGTAGCTAACATATATTTTAGGTTTTCCAGCACCTATATAGTCTTACGATTGAGGGAGATTAATAGCTCATCCATAACTGAGAATCGTACCTGGCTATATTTCATGATGTCTTTCTCAAATGTCTCATATGTTTGGGCCTCAAGATTATCCATTAGAGGCTGCAAGTAAAACAAGTAAGGTCATACGGTAACTTTTGAAGAGAAAAAAGAAAATGCAGTATCTTATGGTAGTCAAACAAGGAAAACCAAAATATGGTTTTATAATATATATATAAAATAAACAAACAGATAGTATCAACAATAAGGAAGAACTATACCTGCAAAGGGGACTGCAGATAATCCCTGTAACCAATCTAACACAGAATGAAGCATAAGCAGAGTCAAAACTTGAAGTAAATGGATTGGAAATCACAATTGAAAGCCAAATATTTATGTATAGACCTATAGTGTACCTCTAAACGTTCTTGTTCAGGAAGTGGATCCATTCTCTTATATAGATAGGCAATGTACATAATGTATGGCCTAAGAGGATGTTCAAGAATGCCTAACAACAAAAGTTTTAACAAGTATTAATCATTGTGTCTCCCAATGATGCCTAGCACAGCTGTGTATGACAGCAAAAATAAGAGCCTTCAGAAACCAAAATGTTTCCAGAAGAAAAAACAAAAGGAAAAAAGTATCTCTTCAAATGACAATTTTAAGAAAGAAAACTGAAGATGTTTTTCTCATATCTGAAAAAGTGAAAAAGATAAGATAAATTACCAGAATGCTTCAAGATATACCTTCATTGATGTGACCGTTAACATTATCATTTCTCTGGCTTTCGGAACCTTCAACAGAATTATTATTTTTTATCTTTCTAGAAAGTATCACCTGAAAATAATTAACAATGACAAATTACTTCACAATGCCATGGAAAACTAAGGCATAGTTATATTGTTCTCAAGGAGGATACAATATTATTGATTATTGATGAGTATGTATGAAACATGAACAAATTTTGTGTATTGGTTTTCTTTTAGAGCATGGTATATAATTTTCAGAACCATGAGAAAGTAAATACAAGAAGTAAAAAGGATTTTCACCCAAGAAAATAGTATACTAGTATGCAACATTCTTGGCTTGGAAGGACCGTATTATCATCATTAATGAGATTCGCCCCACTTCTCGAAAACATATTTTAAGCTTGAAGTAGACTTGGTTTTCATGGGGGAAGCTTTTATCAGTTATGGGTAAACATGGCTTTCACTTGAACATTTCTATCTTGTAACAAACTCAGGGAACTGCAGCATTCATTCCTATGTGATATGAAAAATTTGTCTTAAATGGTAAGAAAAGTGAGTATGATTCTTTTTGGAATAGTTCCACATTGAAAAAAGTAAGGACAAGACTTATATATATAAAAAAGAAAGTTCTTCACTTATGATCAATTATTTTAAGTTAGATATCTACATTTTAACATAATATCAAAGTTAAGAACAATCTATTGGGCCCAAGCCCTCAAACATCAATTCAATCCAAAAAAAGAATAAAAGTAGGATCTAAAAAGGATCACATCAAATTTTAACATAATATCAAAGTTAAGAACAATCTATTGGGCCCAAGCCCTCAAACATCAATTCAATCCAAAAAAAGAATAAAAGTAGGATCTAAAAAGGATCACATCAAATTTCAACATAATATCAAAGCTAAGAAAAGTCTATTGGGCCCAAGTCCCTACACATCCACTCAATCCAAAAATAAAGATACTTATAGAACCTAAAAAGGATCACAAGGGACTGTTAAAACAGTCATACATTGGAGAAGGTGAAGAGGGGGCTTGTTTATTAAAAAAGAGAGACCTCCCTACTTCATATTTTAATGACACCAACTAGATAGTGCCATGATGTAAGTTACCATTTGATATAATGGCATCCAAGCAACTTGATTCGATCTTACCTTTTTTTTTTGTTATGGGCATCAAACAAAGTCTATTGATGAATATTATTTATTTTTCCTAAGTAATTTCTATTTGTTTCTAAATTTTTGGCTTATTATTCTTAGGATTTGTTAGAGATATGTGTGTTACATGTAATAGGGTAATTGGATATCCATATATGGATCCACCCTATATTTATATGTAATGACTCCTAATTTCAATGAGCATGAAATTTTATTCTCCTAAAAGGATTGTTGTTATTGTTAATGTTGAGATTGATTTTGATTTGGAGGATACTTGTAAGTATTTCGATATTTAGATAGCTATTGTAACATTCAGAAAACTATCTATTTGTGGATAAATATATTAAAATTAACTAAAAATTTATATTAATGAATCAAAAGTTTAATTTCTTTTATCACTAGCTCGGCCATACCAACATATACATACCTATTAAGGCAGGCACCTACATATCCAGGCATGACCCGAAACACCTTGGAGACCAACCTCACCTTGTCTTAATTCAATGGATCTTTTGTCAGATCTGTTTCCCTAATATATTAATAAATAGTTTTTTTTGTTAAAAAAACTTATATATACGAAATGTTACTGAAATATATAGAATTATTGGAATATATAATCATACATATTATTAAAATATACATATTAGTATTACACTTTGTATTTTGATATTATCTTATGATTATTTCAGCATATTTAGGAAATAGTAGAGATGAAATTATACATACTTGCTATTACATATTTATAAATATCTAAAATATATGGATAAAACTTTGAAAAATGAATACTGAAATGGGTGCCTAAGTGTCACCTAGGCACCTGGGCTTGTCACCTAAGTACCTTGGCACCTTAAAAACTATGGTCATGGCACATTGGAATTGTAAAAAGTATGTTGTACTTAAAATCATTTGTTTTAAGTCAGATGACTACATTTCAGCAATCCTTTTTATTTCATCCATGTTTTTCCGTTTCTATGAAGTGAGTGATATGCATAATAATTTTTGTTGTCTGACCAAATATGGTGAAGGAAAGTAACTATCTTTGACCCCAAAAAGAAAGGAGAATGCAAGAGAAAGGGGGAAGGAGATTGCAAGATAAATAGGATAAGAGAAAAATAAGAGAAAAAGAAGTGAGAATTAGTGAGAGATGAATTGTCAAGAGTCATCCTGCAAATGAAGGAAGACTTCGTTCATCAGAGCGTTGAACAAGAGCTGAAATGCATCAGGAAGACTTATCACTCATTTGATGGCAAATTAGCATTGGAAGCTGTGGAGGAAAGCTTTTTTAGTGGAGGTGTCTGTATTTATTATTTGATCTGCTTCTTTGAGTTTTACTCTAAAAAGAGTAGTGATAAAAAGACAAAGAAACTGAAATCAAATATGCTTCCACCAAGTGGCCTTGGATGGCTAGAAAAGGAGAATACGTCACCTGCACAGAATGATTAAAGAATTCTGCTAGTAGGTTTTGGTGTCGTTTTGATAGGCAAGGATATCCACGTGCATTTGTGAGAAAAGACTGTCAGATCAAGAACACCGTTATATACTTTTAATACACCAACATGATTGATTGGCAAAGAAAAATTTACAAATAAAACACAAAAAAGAAGGAAAGAATTACATCAGTATGAATGATAGCCGCCCTAACAGGCTCCCCAAACCACCTGCCAAGAGAATTGCTAGAAGGCAATGAACTCCTGCACATATATAGTATTCAAGTTAATTGTTCCCCAATCGCTACGCAACATGGACATAAAATAGAAAGATTTTGTTATTTGTAAGAACAAAGGAGTAGAACAAGAATTTCTGAAGTTTAATGACACACCAAATATCAAGTGCAACAGAAAGCTGATTATGATGGTCGCAAAGAAAGCGGAAGGAATTCCACCATTCCCATCCATCAAAGAAAACTTCATCCTACATACAGAATTGAAGCATATTAGTCCAAATTTGAGCATATAAAACTAGTGAAGAAACAAATGAAATGACAAGCATTGTCAATTAAAGAAGCAAGGGAAAATGATAAATAAACAAATGTATTTCTTAAGCAATGTAATGATGACCAAACTCATTCTAATAGGATGTTTGAGATTCAAAAACCACATTCTTTTTGATATCCAAGAAATCCCAAGACCCATCATCATTCAGAGGGTGAGCACAGGCTTCAAATTTAGGGTTCACACACAGTATCCCTGCTAGGTTTCCCCAGCCCACATCCATATGTTTACACCAGGGTACAAACATGGGACCTCTCACATCTGAATTAATTTGCAAGGGATTGAAAACCACATTCTGTGGAATAATAATAAGAAGCTAAAACTCAGTTTTCAGTCATATTTTGCATTTAAGTAGGATGTTACAGATATAGATAACACTAACATAAAAAGATAATTGATTTCTTGGAAGGCATTCAACAGAATTAATTTTAACTATATTGCAGATATTCTCGAACTCCACAATTTCCCAAATATTGGATGAAGTGGGTGAGGAACATCTTGTATTAAGGATCGAGGATCGTATCAATAGAAATACAATACTTTTGTGAGAACAGTCAAAAAAAACTTTAAATTTCAACTTTAGAAACTCAAAGATAAGATAAAACAAACTATAAAAAGCAAATAAAAACACCTAAATAAATTTTCTAAACAATTATCATGTATAAAACTCGTCATTAAATAGAGATATAGTAGTTGCATGCATGAGAAAAGTTTTTTTTCCTTTTTTCTCTAGATAAACACTCTTTTTTCTGTCTTGTTTTTCTCTCCTTTTTCCTTTTTCCTCTTTTTTTTGAACTTCCAAAATTTTTAACAAAAGTTTTTACATGATAATTTTTTGTTCAGTTTTTCTCTCCCCCTCTTTTTTTCCCTTTTCTTTCTCTCCCTTTTTTTCTTTTTCTTCCCTCCCTTCTTCTTTTCGTCTTTTTTTTTTAGTCACATGCTCTCCCTTCTCTCTTCCTCACCCTCATTTCTTTTTTCCTTTCACATGCTTCATCCCCTCTATTTTTTTACCCAAATGCGCCTACCATGACAGCAAGGGGATGTGTTGAAGCCCAAGTGCAAAGGAGTTGTCGAGCACAAGGATGAGGGCTATATGCAGGAGCAACTGAAGGGGCAATGGTGCAATTACAGTGAAAATGGAAGCAGGAGCCCTAGTGATCTCAGGAGGTACTCAAACAAGAGGGAAACAGCTCTACCAAAGACACTAGAAGGGTTAGATGGCCTAACCAATGTTGGACATTGTCCTTCTGGAGGAGGGTGGCAGCAAAGGATGCGTGGGTTGCTGGTGGCTTCAACATCGTCCAAAGCCCCATCTGCCAAAGTCGATGCACTGATGTGGATCAATCAATCCAGAAGTTCAAGTGGGTTTCATATCAAACCCACCAAAACATGATCCAGATTGGCCAAAAATCACCAATCAGATTGATACATGAAACCATGGCCCATGTGATGTTTTACAAGTCCCCATGACATTCACGAATTGGGGAGTTTATATTCAGAGTTTATATTCAATAATATGTGGTCTGAACTCATGCTAGAGACAAAAAGCAACAATGCAATGATAGAAACTAAAGCCATACAGATCTTGAATCATGGGAGAAAGCCACATGCTTTTCAGTTGACACTCTCTGGTACATGTATATGCAGACTCCACCTACATGCCAATTATTGTATGACAAGATGTGTATGGGACAATAATGGGAGGACTCAGCCAACCTCAGGTACAATATTGGCACCAGTAAGATGAAGCACATGATCATGAACTTGACAACCAATTAAGCTAATTTGCCACAACATTACAAGATTTTGAGAATCAATGTAATGTGCTCACAACACACATGGAAATTGTCTTAGTGAAAGCTTAAATACATGCACCGCACATGAGTATCATCATGAGCATTAAGGAGATAGAGGGAAAAACAAATGAACATGCAACTCTTTCTTGTGTTATATGAGAACACATACGATATGCTATTATGTACCTATATGAAACATGCACACCTATTTATATGCTTGTCAAGATGTAAGAAGATAGTTGTAATAAGGTATGTGGCAGCCTAGAATATCCTAAACCATCAATTGCATGCCAATGTAGCTCCTGGACTATACAGAAAACATGATCTTAGATGCTTGGAAGAGAACCATGAATGTAAACCTATGAATAATTGTGTGTTGTAGGCACAATGTTCTTGTATTGATCTACGGTCTCATAGAGAAATGGAGGTCATCCTTACACAGAGGTGACAATGCATGGATTGTGCAAGATTGGCTAATGGGAGGAGGATTGCAAAGAAGCACTAATGTAGCACCTACACATAGAGAAGAAGGTATTCAGGTAAGAGTTGAATATGCAAAGGTTATTTAGGGAGGAACAAAACAAGCATTGGTTATATGCAAGCTCAAGTAAGCTAAACATCCCATGCCATGTAAGGGATGCAACTTTCTAAATGTGATGCATGGGTGGAGTGGAGCTTCTTGCACTACCAAAACCTGTGCTGGATGTGTTTGTATAGAAGGGAAAGATAAACCTGTTTCATGCATCTAATGAGGAAGACTTAATTATAAGATCTATGCTATGAATAGGGTGACCCCGCACAGCAAAGGTCTCCTACATCCACCAGTGACAAAAGTGATGGTGGCTCAATGGTGGTGACAGCACTTGCTTGTAGTGGTGGTGATGTGCAACAATGGTGCAATAGTGACAGTGCAACAATGACAGATGCAGCAACAACAAAGGAGCACAATGGCACATGCTTTCAGCAGCAATGGCGACACTAAAAGTGACCACTACATGAGTGGCAACATGAATAAGGATGATTTCTATTCTCTCCTTTTCACTTGATCTCTTTATGCTTACTCTCTTATGTGCTTGGTGTCTACGTTGCATCAATTAAATGGTGTATTCAAAAATAGAAGAGGCAATGCAAGGTTATAACTCACGTTCATCCAATATGAACCATTCATCTTGCAATGTGGTTGACCAATGAAGACAATGTTTACACAATGAGGAGGAATGGCCTTTTGATCTAGAAACTACACAGGTAACCATCCAACTCTCTATTGTGTACTCCCTCACATATGTGGGGAAAAAGGGAATTAATGCCTCACATCCACATTGCATGTGATACATGAGTAAGCCTTGACATCTTTTGTGCTAATCTTCAAAAGTGAAAAAAATTGCCATGAAAACCATGAAAGCATGCTAAAGGTTATGCACCACATTATTTTTTTTTGTTACACCGCATGCATTTAATTTATGAACATCCAACAAATATATGTGGCTTCCATATTTTTATATTAAATCAATTATGATGATATATCCTCCCACCATATATGATTATTGGTATCATTATTTTAGTACCAATAAGGGTCTTAAAACTAGTTCGCAAGGCTGATTTGATCTCATGGAAAGATGGGAATTCTAGCTCTTTCACTGTCCCCAATTGTTTCCAAAGCCTAGCAGTTATCAAGAGTAATACCTAGAAAGCCAACACTTTGGTGTAGAGATGCAAGTCCCCACTCAAAGTTAGGTTTTTCATGTGATTTTTCCACAATTGTCTAGTCACAAAATGTTACGAATTGTATTTTTATTTTGATAATGATGATTTATTTATTTATTTATTTATTTATTTATTTATTTATTTATTTATTTATGTCTTAAAACTATAGTTAAAGAAGTCTTACATGTAACTACATGACAAAATTTTATAAATACAAACTCAATAGAATAAATTCATAATGTTTGTGTAAACTCAATGAAAGTTCGTGATGTTTACGTTAACTTAATGAAGTTAGGACATTATATTTAAGCATTATGTGAACTCCACAATAATCATGAGGTTCATATAAATCCAACGAAATTAGTTCATTGTATTTAAATATATTACATTCATGACGAGTTCATAGTGTTCACATAAATCCAACGAAATTAGTTCATTGTATTTAAACATGTAAACTTCATAAAATGCTCGTAGTATTTATGTAAACCCAACAAAATTAGTTTGTTATGTTTATCTTTTATGCATTTATGTATGCTCATACTATTTATGTAAATTCAATGAAGTTAATTTATTGTGTTTATCCTTTGTGCATAGAGACATGCTTGTGGTCTTTATATAAATTTAACAAAGTTAATTCATTGTATTTAACTTGTATGTATATAGGCACTGTTACATTAGAAATACAAGTCTAAATGTAATAGAGTAAGTTTGAACAAACTTCACAAATGTAAAGTTATATTTCTCGTTAAACTTTATTGTTATAACTTTATTTATTATTATTCTAGATTATCTAACGAATTTTATGTAAGTTAGTTTTGTAAGAAAATTCATTTTATACTTTATTACAAGAACAATATAATGAGAAATAACACGAAAGTTATTGTTGAACAAATCAAAAGCCACAATGAATAAAAAATGACGTACAACTTAAATTCAAAATCCAAAAAACTTGTTCAAAGATCATGGAAGAGTAACGATTAACTCATGTTTTCCACGATAACATGATTGAACATAGAGATCGTGGTTGAACATGCATTTGATTATGTACATCTATACATGATTATAAATACATGATAGTGCTGAAGTGAAGAATAACACCAAAAATACTAGTACAGTACTAAAGCAACCACACAAGAGCGTCTAATCAAGAGCATGGCAAATCAATCTTTGGAAAAACATAAAGATTACAATCAATCAAGAAAAAACTTTTCCAACTTGATCAAGCTTCAATTTTTTTAAGAAAAATAAATATTTTTGTATGTTTTAATTCTCAAAGTTTTTCTCTTAAGCTTTACAATTGTTTTCTAAGCATATTCTACTTGGGGTGTAAGTGAAGGAAGAAATTAACAAAAAGGAGTTTTCGTTAATTCATGATGTTTAAACATTGAAGGTTGGTGTTTTCGTAATGTTTACATGAATACAACAAGTATTGTGTCTCATTGGTTCGTAGTGTTTAGGTGAACTTAACAAAGTTAGTACTCTATTAGTTCATGGTGTTCAAGTAAATTTGATGGAGTCAATACTCTATAAGTTCATGGTGTTTGTCCTTAAGTTGTGATTAGTGTTAAGGAAAATAGGTCTATAACACCAAGATGTGGAGTAAACTAAAAACTCCAAGTGTGTAGTCAAGTTGAGAAACCACTATAAATCATTTTATGTTCTATTTTTCTTATATCTTGATTTATCAAAGCACTTAGCGTTTTATGGATTGTACTCCAAAAACTGTAAAGAGTTTCAAAAAGAGAGATAAACTTCTTAATTTACCCTCCCTCTTAAGCAAACTCAATCTAACAAGTGGTATTAAAACTAATTTTCTGAGTATTCTTTGTTTTTTGAGTTTTCTGTTTTTAATTTTAAATACTCTGAAGTGGCTGCTTTTGACGGAGAAAGTCATAGTTTGCATAGGTTACCATTATTTGATGGCACTTATTATGTCTACTAAAAACAAAGAATGATTGTTTTCATACAATCGATCGATTTTAAGCTTTGAAATGTATTTTTTGAGAAAACAGATCCAATCACAGAACTCTATGCACAATAGAAAGATAAAGAGAATAAGCAACAATTAAACATCAAAAGTATGAATATACTCTTTTGTGTTCTTTCATATGATCAATTCAATAAAGTATTTGTCTATGATACTGCTCACAATAGATAGCATACATTAAAGGTTTCCAATAAAGGTACAAACCAAGTAAAGGAAATCAGAATAAATATACTAGTGCATCAATATAAATTATTTAAGATGTATAATAATGAAACTATCTCTAAGACATTTTTCAGGTTCTTAGTGATAGTAAATTCCTTAAGAGCATTAGGCACAAAATATCTAGAAAAAGAATTAGTCAAGAAGATCCACAAGTCTCTTACTACTGAGTAGAAGTGGGAAACCACTACAAACAAGGAAGTTAAATATCTTAACAACTACTCTCTAGAAGAACTAATAGGGAATCTGTCTGCATACGAAGTCCAATTAAAGGCTAATCAGGTACAAACAACATAGGCATGTATTGAATGTTTTAGTGCTACTATACTGCAAATATGGTTTTTCTTATCAAGGCATAAAGTTGGCCAAGTGTTGGATTCCTACACATCACATCTTAATTTAAAAAGTAATAATTTTCCCTTACATATACAATGATAAACAAATATTGACAGATATTCTCATTTGAGGATAAAGTTAATACCAGAAGTTGTAATATATAAAATGTAAATCTTTATTAAACTAAAAATAATGAGATTGTTAAATATGTAAAGGAAAAAGAAAAAATAACAGATGGCTAGGCATAAACACACCCAGGTTCTTATCACACTTTGGTGCCTAGGCAGGCAACTTGATAAGTATTAGTTTTTCACTTTTTAGTTTAGTTAGAGAATTCTAGTAATAAAAGTGATAGTATTTAAACATGCAATTCTTAAAGAATTATATCAATATTTTTTGTTCAATTTCCTACGAAAACCTTATACAATATTACGTAAAGCAAAAAACCCAATTCATACATACATATCATACATTGCTAAATCTAAGTTACTAAAATATTTAAAAATAAAAAAGCTAGCGTAAGTGTTGAAGAATAGTATATATGAATGACCAATACTCACCTTCTCTACACACGTGATCTTCTCTTCACATCTAACCTCAGAAGAATCTTCATTTATGATCTCAGATTTCACAAGAGGCACCCTAAGCCACAACTTTTCGAGGATAAAAAATATAAAGTGAAGATAGAACTCAGATCTTTACCACATAAAGGGGCACAGACAGAAGTAGCTAAATTGTAGCATAACACTAGCGTTACAAGGAAACGCACCTGCATATTGCTTAGACTATGTAATATCTGATAGACACATCGTGCATAATTACCACAAGAAATTCCTTTTGGTGGAGGAAGAAGGCATGCCTGTCATGTAATGAAGCACAAAGTTGTAAGAAGTCACATGGCACGTGTCTTTAACCGACCATCGTAAGATAGCAATAAGACTAATATATTCGAGAAAACAAACTTGTATAGAGAGATGAGACGCCCATGAAATCTCCCGCTTCAGGGCAATCTCTGAGTTCATCCTGAGTTCTTCATCTTCCGAGTCCAAGTCAATCCATGAGCTAATTTTCCCTGGAGATTAAGTAAATGAAAAGAACGCAACTAATAAGTACTTCGCCTGTATACATGAAAGTAACAGACTTTGTTAGGTTGCGATGTTCGTTGCATTGACCAAAAAATAATCAAGAATGCAGAAGCAAGCAAATGGCGCGACCCACCGACAACATGGCTACTCCACTGCGACGGGGTAAGGTCCAAATCGGAGGCTGCAAACGGCGGAACGGGGGTATCGGACGAGCAGGGCCTGTAGCTTGGATCAATCTGAGAGTCGCAATGGGGCGAATATAAGGAACAAGAACGGAAGAAAAGTTAAGGCAGTAAATACTGGCTTTAGGTGGAACAAACCAGCGGGGCGACGATGAAATCGAAGCCACCATCGGAGAGGTTGAAGGCGAGAAGGCTTGGCACGTCGTGGTCGAATTCCGTCTCGACCCCGCAGTAGCGCGAGTCGCTCCTGTCCCCGTCTCTCTGTCCAAGCGGCATTCCCTCGTATTCTTGCTTTTCCACCTGAGGGAGGAAGAAAGATAGAGAAGAAACGGCGTTCGCTGACGTTGAACTCAATCTTCTGAGAGGAAAGGCGGCAGAGAGGACGGGACGAGGGACGCGAAGTTGGAAGGCTTATTGCCGAGGTCTTGGATGCTTGGGTTTAGGGTATTTCGTCCTGCAACGCATCCAATGCTTCCAGCTAAGTTCAAATATTAAACTCAAGTTTTAACATTTCGGATCGTATCCGCACCGCCTGTTTATCCCGCCACGTAAGTACTCCGTCAACAGCCACGCGGCACAGTAGTCGCCGAGCGTGACGTATTGTTTGGTTAACCTCTACTGTCAAATTTCAAGTTATTATTCACACAGATTTTTGTTAATTATCTACAAAAATAGATCTCTATTCATTATAAATCAATTTCATGATAAGGAAAAAAAATAATCAATGAAATTTATTCTTCAATGATATAATAGTTTTAAGTGGTAAACACTTTCAACAAAAACTAAATATAAGTTTTAACACAAAAAATTAGAAGAAATATGAGTAAGAAACAAATTGAATAGAATTACAATTACGGTTCGTTATTACATGACAAAAAATTTAAACAAAAAGAAAATAGAATATCTAGAAAGATAGAATTTCTTAGAAGATTTAATGTATCTATAGAAAAGTTTAAAAAGTCAAAATTTTCTAAAAAAGTTAGAGCACGATAGATTGTAAAATACTAATTAAAATAACATGTTTTATACAAAACTCTTTAAATTGAAATTTCAAAAGTAAAACAATATTAATGAAATAAAAAGTACATTTGTTCAAAAATACAAATAATTATAAGAAATCATTTCAAATATTACAATATAAATAATATCAAATAATTTTTTCATCCTACGTTGTCATTATCATATCTTTACACTTCTTACCTGTTTAATTTTTTTCTTTATTCTCGACTCATTTTAACCTGTGTATGTCTTTCCATATATTTTTCTTCCATCAATTGTATATCATCAGTAACATTTAATTCTTTTAACTCATCTTGTAGATCTTCGAGTAAATCTTTTCTATCAATCTTATAAATAAAATTGTGAAGTAAAAAATATATAATGACAATCTATACTCGTGTTTTATATGAATATAGCATCTAACCTTGTAATATTAAGAAACAATGTTTGAGAACTACAAATGTACATTCAATTACTATTCTTAGTTATGAATATCTATAGTTAAAGTTTTATACAACATTATTAGAAAGTTTATCATTAACATATTTAGATAAATAATATCATACGCCTCAAAATAGACAAATATATTTTGACCAATTGGGATATCCAACATCTATCAAGTAAAACTTATTTGTATAAAAGAAGATATCAGTATGCTAATGTATTTATAACTTCAAAATATACTTAGCACATTTACCTAGTGTAATTTGAAAATCATTAGGTCCACTTATCACATCTTAGAGAATACGATCATCAATTGTTGATCTTTCTCAAACAAATAAAATATATGTAAATTTTATGTCAAAATTACATGTTGTCGTAACATTTTAAGACATTTCACCTTTTCTATTCTTTAATTTTGTTGTTTCTTATCCATAAATAACTGCTTTGATATAAGTATCATCAATAATACCAATACAATCTTGTAAATATTAAATATCATTTAATATTATTTAAAATAATGTAAAAGGTAAAAAATTACAAATGTGAATATAACTTAAAATATGGGTAGATATTTCAATCATCTCAAATTCTATTTGATGTTAAGGATGAAGGTGTTGCTAGAAACATATGATTTAGTCATATTATAGCATTCAATACTTCATTAAAGTATTTACTAATTGTTCAACTTAAACAACTAAATTGCTTTGTAGTTACTCTGTACCTTTAATTTTGCTTGAGTATAATAAGGAATATGGTAAGTTTCTTCTCTACATTGATATTGTTGGTATCTCCAATGACTCCATTTCTCGATAAATTATAAAAATTAAGAAAAACATTTTGACTCATTCTATAAATCTTTCAACAATTATAAGTTTGATATTGTTATATTAGATCTAATAATCTTTTTATATAATCTACATCTTCTTTACTATAAATACAACTTATATTATTGTAAAGTAATGTTAACATACTTGTCATCCTTACTAAAATATTCTACTAAGCAAGTAGATGTCTTTGCTTTCTTCTAGCCTCTTCTTTAATGAACATAAGGAAATTATCAACCATAGCAAGTAACATTTCATTAGGATCCATCATCACCTACAAAGTAATAAGAAAATTAACAAATTATCATTTCAATCTTCTATCAAAAAATAAAAGTCATTCCACATTTCAATATATAAAAGTCATTCCACAAACTATTCAACATTTCAGAATATCACACCAAAAGATAAAACAAAAATTCAATTTCAAACAAAAGGGTAGAAGTCTATAAACATTTCATCCATTCTATGCACAAGTTCATATTTTAAACATTATCCATCCATAGCACATTTCTTTCAATAGAGTTAAGAATATTTTACATAATTCTAACTTTTGAAATAACTCAATAGCTTAATATTGTTCAACTGTAGAAAGACCTTCAATCTTAAGTAACATTGCAATAGCATCATCTAAACAGTATTCAGACTTCAAGTTATACGCCAATCTTTGTTGTTAATCTTTAGCTATTTTGTCTTGTACATCAATCATTCTATTTTGCACTTCAACCATCTCTTTGAATTGTTCATTACATGTAGATATATTATGATGATCTATTTCATACATATACATAATAGATTTTAATACATCTTTAAAAAATTCTGCTATAATTTGATGGGACACTACATGAGATCGTGCTCATTTTTTCCTCCTTTTAGTTGGGACTTGTGTACTTCCTCCTAAACTAGGTGGCAAGTCAAAATATATGTCCATTGTTTCCTACATGTTGTCTACATTGTTGAAATCCACATCTTGAATGTTTGGTATAACCTCTACATCATCTGGCATTGTTTGTTTATCTTGTCATGTAAGTACTCTATCAACAAGCACGCAACACTATAGTCATCAAGTGTGATGTTTGTTTGGTAACATCTACTATCAAATTTTTGTTATTATTCACACGATTTTTTTTTTAATTATATTCTTACTCTACAAAAATAGATCTCTATTCATTATAAATCAACTTGATAATAAGGAAAAAAAATGAATGAAATTTATTGTCTAATGAGATAATAGTTTTAAATAGTAAACACTTTCAACAAAAACCAAATATAAGTTTTAACACAAAAAATCAGAAGAATGAGGAAGATCATGAGTAAGAAACAAATTGAATAAAATTACAATTAGAGCAAATGGTGAAAATCCATATGAGGGTAAAATAGAAACTTCCCCATGGGAGTGTAATTTGATTAGAAGACACCTAAGAAAGTGTTGAAAGGCCAAATATGTTTAATATGTGTTTGGTATAATAACGCATCTTATAAATCACCTACAATTGTTAAAATAATAGAATCCCCTTGTAGAATTGTGGATTGCTCAAAGGAAAAAGAGGTAGATTCATAATATACTATTTGAAGATAAAGATATAGGGGTTGTTTAGTTTGCTTTAGGTGGCACCAAAGAACTTGAATTGGTTCCCAGGCAACAACACTAAATAACTTGTATTTGTTAACTTCTATTTTTAACTTAGTTAATTTGTCTTTATGCTTATTAGTAATTCCTTTTTAGAAGTAAACAAACAACTTTTCACACAAATTAAATATTAATTCTAATTTGTATTTTAACTGCAAGTACACAGTGTATATTGTATTTGTGTGCAAGTACAGGTCGATCCCACAGAGAAATTAAGTAAGAATTGTATACTGTTCTGTTTTTTTTATAATATAATCAATGTGTTCAGTAATCCCTCCATTGAGTTACAGTTAACACAACGGACTAATCTCGTGGACTTAAGTTAACTCCACGAGCCTATCTATTCAGTTTAATACTACTATTTACAGAGAAATTCGGTCAACCATTGGGCGGTTCCATAAATTGTAAATAACATCAATTAACCTCTTTAATGCTAGTGAATATTAGATTTATCATTAAGCAACACTAACATTCAAATATTTCAAACAGTAATCATTAAAATCTTTAAGTATCCGGAACAATCGATTTCAGTAAACTGTAATACTCTTTTCTATTTTCTGAATCAAACAAACACAAAACATTCACAATACTAACAATAATAACTTTAATCTCAATACAAAACAAACAATACAACACTTACATACAAACTGTAAACACAAATAAGTAGTTGTTTTTGGTGTTTTTGTTTTTAATGTGTTCCTGAAGATGAATGAAAGGTGAACTGTAAAAAAAATCTCTATCGACAGTAAAAACTTCTGTCACTACATGCGACGTAATTACACCACTGAAAACTTAATCACTTACAATTCTACCTCCTCTTCTTATAGAATTGCGAGTCTAGAATTACAAGATGATCTCCGCCTTAGCATATTGGCATCAACCCGAAACCAAGACTAGAAGCTTTACGATCTTCTGAGATATGAACTAATGCTTGGTGAAAATGGTCTCCCTTCCCGCGACGTGATCACTCCTCACAGTAGTTGTCAGGCACCGTGTTTGGCTCGAAATCGACTCGACATCAGGCAAGTATCCTCACAGACCTCCAATGGTTGGTGATGGTGATGGTGGTGTTGGTGTTGAGTTTCAGGGAACTTCCGACGCTGCCTGCAGTTAGCGCGATTCTCCAACACACCTTTCACATATTTTTTCTACATCTTTTATATTTCTTACAGTAGTAACTGCTCCCGCTTAATTGATTGGTTAGAATTCCTTCATTCATATCAACGATGGTGATTTCTTCTTCATTCCACAAGTGAATTCCTACGTGATACATGTAATCGTGGTCTTCCTTCGAATGTCCTGTTTCTACAACTGCTACAGTGACATATTAGAAAATATATGGTTCGTGGAGTTACAGATAACTCAACGGACTTACTTCATCAATTTAACTATAAAACACATGCACTAAAGAAATAAGCTGCTAACATAACGCGTTACCTTAGTATGTATTCATGTAACTCAACGTATACAGTTATGCTAACTTAATGAGTTAAACATGTGCATCTCACGTGATATACTAAAGCATTTAAATTCAACACGTGCATAATTCTAACTTAACGAGTTCAGATATATAACTTACAATTTTCACTCACTAACTCAACGAGTTGTTACTATGTACCTGCAATATAACTCTCTGAAATAACAAACAATTTGAATACTTAAAAATTAAAAACCAGCAACTTAACGACAGTTCAGAAATGTACTAAATTAACATTAATTCCTTGAAATTATGTAAATTCTTTCATTAAAACATATAACAGTATAATTATAACATAATAGCTTAATTCTCATATGATAAACTAAATATTATGTAATTAACCATCATTTAACCGTTAATATTATGCACTTTTTCATTCTAAACACTTCCCTCATACTTAAATTTTGCTTGTCCCTTAGCAAACTAAGATCTAATTAGTTGGTCATTCTAAAGTACTAGAATTAATTCTTTACCTAGTTCTTCTTGAAAATAATAAATTAGATTACTATATAGATTTTCTGTATGTTTTAGTAATCTGTTTTAACTTTGTTTTCTCCTTTTCAACCTACAAATATACTTGGAATATATGTAAATTACATACAAAATATATCAACATCACATAGGTGTTAATTATATTATCATTTGTTCTTCTTTTCAACATCTGTCATCCTGAATTTTTCAATATGATTTCCAGAATAAATTTCAAGTACATACAAATCAAAGCACAATCCAATTCAATATGATTAAGACAAGTAGAATAAAGAATTGTATCTCAAATAAACAACTTTAAAAGTCTATTCTAGATTCATACTTCAGCAATTTTAGATAACAGAACATATACTCGATTCAAAAGATATCTGTATTTCACAAAACATTTATATCTTTTCAAAATAGTATATTCATATTTATACTTTAAAAGTTAATTTGACAAGCTTGAATCATACAAGAGCTTTCTAGTGTACCCATGTATTGAGCTTTTAGTCAACAATTCCAAATCTGATCAAGATCTTAGGTTGTCAGATTTAAAGAGTCCTTTTTTAGGTTAACAATCCTTACATACCTATCTACTCAAGTACAAAAGGCTCGTGATCAAACAAGTCAATAAACTCTCAAAGTTTTTTTTTTTTTTTCACAAACAAACAATAATATTTATGTATTTCATTATTACAGATGCAATAAAACACAAATCTCATATAGTCCTGCTTCTATTACTTATTGAAAATATGAATCCATGTTAGTAAGCTCATACTTTTTCTGTAGTTTAATAAGCTCTACACATAAATCATTCTATAAGTTTAATCAATCAAATTAAATGTATCATTGATCATATGTATTTTATTTAATCCAAAAATCAACATTTCAACTCTTTTGGGATTTTAGATAATTACTGAGTTTCAGTTAAGCATTCTGATTTCATTTTAAAATTGTGAAATTGTTAAACTCATAAAATTCAGCAACAACATAAGATACTATATCTAGATTTGTATGAATAATAAAATTTGTAGCATCTTATATAAGATTATAAATATAACATTCAAGCAGTCATAATTCTTAAAAATTTTATAGTTTCAAATATCGGATAGTTACAGTAAATTCTTGTTCAAAAAAAATTTTTCAATTTCCATAAATAGAACTTTTGCAGTACCATTCTAATCCTTTAATTAACAAAATTACATGGTTGTTACTTTAATTACCTCCCCACTATACCTACATTTTGCATTATCCTCAATGTAAAAGATTTTACAATAAATATGGTAATTATAGCAGGCATGCATATTGTTTCGTTAACTTAACATCTAACTCAACAAACTTAGTTGAAATGTAAATTCAAGATAAGTAATCAATTACATACCTCGTCCTTTTGTATCTCCTTCAGTATCTTCCGATTTTTGATTCTGAAAAACTTTTCATTCAAATAAAAGCAAAGTAACAACATAACAATTTAACTTGTTAAATTAGTGTCTTGTGTGGAACCCATGCTCCTACACCTTTGCTGGCTCACAAGCAAGCCAATTGGTTTCCCAGAATAGATACCAACAAACTGGATTGAATTTTTTTTAAAAAAATAAAACTAAAGTTAAGAAAAATGCATAATACACGCAAAATTTAAAAGCAAAGAATCATAGTTTAAAAACATGATTGAAAAGTAGTAACAAATGGAATAAACGTGTTAACCCATGCAAACTTTTTAGGCATAATTCTTCTTGCTATTAATTCTGTGTTAATGCAATTTGCTTTCCTTTTTAGCTTGTAAACTTGTAGTATGTTATCAATACTAAATATAAGTGTATTACCATTAATGAAATGAAATGCAGAAAGGGATCCTCTTCTGTTCCAAGATAATGTAGTTGTTTCTATTTCTACATCTATTTCAATATATTTTTCTTCCCACTTCCATTCATTTAGGTCTTTCATAATCCATATTTGAAATTTCTTCAATTCATCCCACCATCTTATCAGACATAAGGTAGCATCATCATATTCG
Source organism: Cymodocea nodosa (assembly GCA_036874045.1). Lineage (NCBI taxonomy): Eukaryota > Viridiplantae > Streptophyta > Magnoliopsida > Alismatales > Cymodoceaceae > Cymodocea > Cymodocea nodosa. The sequence goes on along the minus strand of CM072339.1, from coordinate 16,054,290 downwards.
ATATATCACATTCCCAATTGAATTTGATCGTATTCTGAAGTCGGTGGTTTAGCTATATCACTCGGTATAGGTAATATTTCTATAAAACCATCATAACTATCTATGCTTACTATGTATAAATCAGATCTAAATACAACTGATATATCTGTGACTAGATATATATATCCATCAAGTATGACATGTATGTTGTTAATTAATGATTTATGTCCTAGATATCTCATCATATTTTTAGTCCAAGATCTATTCAGAAAATTATACACACTTAAGCATAAATCTTTATCCCAATTTCTAGTTGGTCTCCAATAATATAATTTTTCAAGACAGGTCGAATTTTTATCAGAAAATGTTAAAGCTGACCCACAATTTTTAGTTGGTACTTCATATTTATTAAGTCTTCCTATATTCCAGTCTTCTCTTGTGATAGGATTTCTAATCAAAATGTCGGATAACAAAATTGCATACATTGGTTTGGTTCTGTATATAATTAATCATTTGTCCATCCCCATAATATGATCTATTCCTTTTAATGCATTGGGTGGAATTCCAGCAGTTTCTTCCATATTCAGATATTCATAGTAGATTGAACTACGATTAAATGACTTCCATAAAAATCCATCTCTAATCTTAGTCATTTTTGCAGCTTGTAGTCTATGAAAATATTTTTCTTTGACACAATCTTTCATTTCCTTTGATACACAACATAATCTACACAGATCTTTAGCTGACAAGTTACTTAGTACTTCTCTTAGTGCATCTTGTGGTAATTTCATCAATTCCATCTATTGTGATTTTGTATAATATAAACAGAAATTAACAGAGACAAAATTAACATAGCTACTTCACACCCTCGTGGAGTTAGGTCATAACTCTACGATATTACTAACTATAATTAAACTTACATTTTTTTTTTTATATTCTTATGTTTTTCTACTTACTAAATTGTACATAGTTACTTCAGTTATGCTGCTTCATTAAGCTACCCTCTCAAAGGAAGTATTAATTTCATTAACAATTCTGTTGATAGGATTAGGTATTGCTTGCATTGGCAATCCTCTAGTAGGTCTAACTTCTATTGATTCTTTCTGTCTAGGGGGTATATTTCTATTTATATTTTGATTTTGAATTGTACCATTTCCAAATACAAGATCCAAACGATTGTTTAATTATTGGATTATTTTTTCTAATTTTTTTATTCTAGATCTTTGTTCAATTAAAGCTTCATAACTTATATTTTTGTCATTTATATTTTCTCCTCTCTGAAAATTATTGTTTCTCCAAGATAAATTCGGGTGATTTCTCCAATTAGGGTTATATGAATTTCCAAAGTTATCTTTCTAGTTTCTAGCATAAATAATATTTAAATCATTAACATTTACATTCTTTTTTGCTAGCTTTTGATTTAATGATAACTCTTCTATTTTCTTAGTTAATTCAATTAATTTAACTTCAAGTATAGTGCTTGAATCTATTTCATGCATTCCCCTTGACAATATTCTTTTATCTATAATAGCTTCAGCTGAGTTTTCCCACTGTGTAGTTCTTTTTGCAAAGTTTTCTAAATATGCCCAAGCTTCTTCACTACACAATTTTAAAAATTCATTCTGATAAGTAGATTCTAATAAAGATTTCGTGGAAACATCTATGCCTTCATAAATTATACCTATTAATTGTGCTTTACTCATTGCATGATGTGAACATTGAGTCAATAAATCTTTCAAAATATTTTCAAAATGATTCTCCCTATTTTTGGCTACACATTAATATTTCTTTCTTCTTTTTAATCATTTGATGTGTTGGATAATACTTTTCTAGAAAAATAGAGCAAAATTCAGTCTATGTAGAAATTGAATCAGGTGACAAAATATATAACCATCTCTTAGCTATGTCTTTTAAAGCAAAAGGAATATATCTAAGTTTAATAACAACAATACTCATGTTCGGCATTTTCATCATTTGAAAAACTTCGTTAAATTTTCTAAGGAAATAATAGGCATCCTCTCTTTCTGATCCATGAAAATGTGGCAATTGACTAATATAATTAGATTTCAGTTCAAACCTATTTGTCTCAAAGTTTGGTAATCGAATACATGAAGGTTCATCAACTAATTTAGGATACAAAATTTCCCCTAATGGTTTCTCTACTGGAGCAACTATCTCTTCGTTCTCTTTTAAAGAAAGGTTAGCTACACCCCTTAGGATTTTGTTAAAGTCTAATTCAAAAAATATTTCAGTTCGTCTCTGTGTTGAAGAATCTTGTGTAGGTGTTTTCACTAATCTTTTAGTGCTAGGAGAACAAATCCATGTACTCATAAACTCTTAACATGAAGTAAAATAATAGAAGATTAATTACATACCAGTTTGAAGCTTTATACTCAGTAAATAATTGTTGACGAACGAAGTTGAATCAGTTGCTTCTCCTTCTAGTTCTCCAACGAAGTTCCTTTTTTTTCAAAAGTACTAGTAACTCGTGAATAACATTCTATTCTATATTTATAATGCACGTCCACAATGCAAATGAATCTTGTTGCAAGAACGTATCTTGTAACGTGCAGTGTAGTTCCTTTTTTTATGGGTATGTGTATCACTTCTTATTTCAAATTTTAACAACCGCTAGATCTACGAAGTTTTGTTCGTGGCTAAAAGAATAACTATTTAGCTTAATCCACGAATTAACCTTGTTGAGTTATAGTTAGCTCAACAGACAAACTTCAGTTATTGTTGCTAACTCCACGGACTAACTTCGTTGAGTTATAGATAACTTAACAGAGTGACCTTATATTATATTATTGACCTCGTGGAGTTAAGGTTAATTCAACGAACTTACTTCATTGAGTTAACACTTAGCAACCTATTTAGAATGAAAAAGTGCATATTATTAACGGTTAAATGATGGTTAATTGCATAATATTTAGCTTATCATATGAGAATTAAGCCATTATGTTATAATTGCACTGTTATATGCTTTAATTAAAGAATCTACTTAATTTTGGGGAATTAATGTTAATTTAGTACATTTCTTAACTGTTGATAAGTTGTAGGCTGTGAAATTCTTAAGTATCCGAATTTTCTGATATTTCAGACAGTTATGTTTAACATACCGAACATATTTCGAACAGTTATGTTTAACAGACCAAACATGTCCGATAGTTATGTTTAAATTGCCAAACAGTTATGTTTTGAAAGAATATTTTATTATTTCTTAAAGTACACGTGTCGAAACCATAATGTATAACTTAAGTGAACTTTCGATGAGTTATCTATAACTATCCGAAATTGCAGCTGTGCATCGAACAGTTATATGTGTAACTCTCCGAAATCTCTTTTTATTTATAAAATAGCTGAGGACACGTGTCATGTTCTGGGAAAGTGACTTAAGTGGATTTTCGGTGAGTTATCTCTAACTATCCGAAATGCATCTGAGCATCAGATAATTAAGTTTATAACTATCCGAAATGTATCTGAGCATCGGATAATTAAGTTTGTAAGTATATGAAATGCACCTAAGAATCGGATAGTTAAATCTATGCATGTATTTTATAGTTAAATCAATGAAGAAAGTCTATTGAGTTATCTGTAACTCCATAGACTATTTATTTTCTAATATGCTACTGTAGCGGTTGCAGAAACAGACAGTTGGAAGAGAAAAACCACGTTTGCACGTAGTGCGTAGGGAGAAGAAATCATTGCCGTTGATACGAATGAAGGAAATCCAACCGACCATTTAAGCAGAAGTAGTTACTATTGAAGAAATATAAAAGAAAAGAAGAAAAAGAAGAAAAGTGTGTGTGATCGATGGACGACCAATATGTACAGAGGAGGAGCACCAAGCTTTCTACAGGCAATATCGGTAATTCTCCAAGTACCACATCAACTATCATTACCACCACCACAATCACCAACCATCGGAGGTCTGTGAGAATACTTTCTTGATGTCGGGTCGATTCTGAGCCAAACATAGTGTCTGACAACCACTGTGAGGAGTGATCGCATCGCAGGAAGGGAAGCCATTTTCACCAAGCGCCGACTCATATTTCAAGAGATCGTAAAGCTTTTAGCATTGGCTTCGGGTTGATGCTTGCATGCTGAAGAGGAGATCATATTGCAATTCTGGACTCACGATTATATAGGGAGAGGAGACAAGATTGTAAATGGTTTAATTTTCAGTGGTGTAATTGCATTGCAAGTAGTGATGGAAGTATTTACTGTCGAGTGAGATTACTTTACATTTCACCTTTCGCCCATTTCCATGTTCATATTAAAACAAAAATACCAAAAACAATTTATCTATGTTTGTATGTTGTATTTGAGTGTTGTATTGTTTGTGTTGTATCGTGATTAATGTTATCTTTGTCAGTTTTGTGATTATTTTATGTTTGTTTTAGTTTTACAGTTTACTGAAATTGGTTCATTCAAAAGACTTAAAGATTTTAATGGTTACTATTTCAATTATCTGAATGTTAGTATTACTTAATGATAAATTCAATGTTTACTAACATTAAAAAGTTGAATTGATGTTATTTATAATCTGTGGAATCACCCAATGGTTGGCCAAATTCCTTTGTAAATAGCAATATTAAAAAGAAAAGATAAGCTCGTGGAGTTAACTTAAGTCCACGAGGTTAGTCCGTTGAGTTAGCCATAACTCAACGAACTTTGTCTGTTGAGTTAACTGTAATTCAACGGAGAGCTTATTGAATATATAAATTTGATTGTTAACAAACGAACAGTCCTTAAGTTCTTCAGCAATTCCCTATGGATCGACCTGTACTTGCACACTGATACAATAGACATTGTGCACTTGCAGTTAAAGTGCAAATTGGAATTAATATTTAAATTTTATTAAAGGTTGTTTGTTTACTTCTAAAAGAAAAGAATAGGCATAAAAATAAATTAACTAAGTAAAAAAGAGAAGTAACAAATCCATGTTTTTCTGGTGTAGTGCTGGGAAAACACAAACAAGTTTTATGGCGCCGTTGCTGGGGAATTGAATTGATTTGAATTGAATTGAATTAATATAAGCAACTGTTAGAGTTGTTTCATTTTAATAGCCAGAGTTGTGTGTTTTCTTCTGTAATTGAGAATATGGCTGTTTAGAATGAAAAAGTGCATATTATTAATAGTTAAATGATGGTTAATTGCATAATATTTAGCTTATCATATGAGAATTAAGCCATTATGTTATAATTACACTATTATATGCTTTAATTGAAGAATCTGCTTAATTTTGGTGAATTAATGTTAATTTAGTATATTTATGAACTGTTAGTAAGTTGTAGGCTGTAAAATTCTTAAGTATCCAAAAATGCATCTGAACATCGGATAGTTATACTTGTAATCTCCGAAATGTTATTTTATATTTAAACTGCTGTTGACACGTGTCGAGATCTGGTAGATTTACTTAAGTTATAACTCGTTAAGTTAGCATAACTGTACGCGTTGAGTTACACGAATATACACTAAGGTAACGCGTTAGGTTAGTGGCTTATTTCTTTATTGCATGTATTTTATGCACGTGTTGAATTTAAATGCTTTAGAATATCACGTGAGATGCACATGTTTAACTCATTAAGTTAGTACAACTGCACGCGTTGAGTTACATGAAAATACACTAAGGTAACATGTTAGGTTAGCGGCTTATTTCTTTATTGCATGTATTTTATAGTTATTTTCCAAAATGCCACTGTAGCGGTTGTAGGAACAGACAGTTGGAAGGAAAAACCACGTTTGCACGTATCACGTAGGAATTCAATTGCGCATGGAGAAGGAAGCATCACCGTTGATCTAAAGGAAGGAAATCCAACCGATCATTCAAGTAGAAGCAGTTACTACTGAAGAAATATAAAAGAAAAGAAGAAAAAAAGAAGAAAGTGTGATCGATGGACAGCTAGTGTATACAGAGGAGGAGCACCGAGCTTTCTGTAGAAAGTATCAGCGATTCTCCGAAGTATCACACCAACCATCGTTATCACCACCATAATCACCAATCATCGGAGGTCTGTGAGGATACTTGCCTGATGTCGGGTCAATTCCGAGCCAAACACAGTGCCTGACAACCACTGTGAGGAGTGATCGCGTTACGGGAAGGGAAGCCATTTTCACCAAGTGTCGACTCATATTTCAGGAGATCGTAAAGCTTTTAGCCTTGGCTTCGGGTTGATGCCTGTATGCTGAAGAGGAGATCATCTTTTAATTCTGGACTCGCGATTCTATAGGGAGAGGAGATAGAATTGTAAGTGGTTTAATTTTCAGTGGTGTAATCGTGTTGCAAGTAGTGTCGGAAGTATTTACTGTCAAGTGAGATTACTTTACATTTCACCTTTCGCCCATTTCTATGTTCACATCAAAACAAAAATACCAAAAACAATTTATCTTTGTTTGTATGTTGTATTTGAGTATTGTATTGTTTGTGTTGTATCGTGATTAATGTTATCTGTATCAGTTTTATGATTGTTTTATGTTAGTTTTAATTTTATAGTTTACTGAAATTAGTTCGTACAAAAAACTTAAAAATTTTAATGGTGACTGTTTGAATCATCTGAATGTTAGTATTGCTTAATGATAAATCCAATGTTAACTAGCATTAAAAAGCTTAATTGATGTTATTTACAATCTGTGGAATCGCCCAATGGTTGGCCGAATTCCTTTGTAAATAGCAGTATTATAAAGAAGAGACAGGCTCGTGGAGTTAACTTAAGTCCATGAGGATAGTCCGTTGAGTTAACTATAACTCAACGGACTAAATTGTTCACAATCAAACATTTCTTAAATTCGTCAGCAATTCCCTATGGGATCGACCTGCACTTGCACACTGATACAATAGACACTGTGCACTTGCAGTTAAAGTACAAATTGGAATTAATATCTAAATTGTATTAAAGGTTGTTTGTTTACTTCTAAAAGAAAGAATAGGCGTAAAGATAAATTAACTAAGTAAAAATAGAAGTAACAAATCCAAGTTTTTCTAGTGTAGTGCTGGGAAACCACAAACAAGTTTTATGGCGCCGTTGCCAGGGAATTGAATTGAGTCGAAGTAAATTGAATTGAATTGAATAGATATAAGCAACTGCTAGAGCTGTTTCATTTTAATAGCCAGAGTTGTGTGTTTTCTTCTATAATTGAGAATATGGCATATGCTTGTGCTCAAAGATTTCTGAAACCTTTAATTAGCATATGTGAATTCAGCAATTCTGAAGGACACGACATTTCTAATTGTTTGAAATTGAGACATTTACAGATTATTAGATCCCATGAACAACAAATGAATTATCCTCAATATAATAGAGCCGAGTATGAGAATCCTATAGTTTACCCAACTGATGGTCAGTATAGAATGTGTAATATGATGAGAGACACTGAAGTTAGGGATAGCTATGACAGACTAGAGCATAGTATAGAGCAAAATCTGGACAAACTGGAATACTTTGTGTGTCAACAACAAGAAGTCAACCGGTTAAACTATAAGGAGGCATATTCAGAACCTAAACAGGATATAATTTACGAAACTGAAAAAGCCATAAAGAAAATTGATCAAAAATTGAATGCAATGAAATTAGATGATCTGGAAACAAAATTAAAAGCATTAGACAAAAATGCAATGAAAATACAAGTTTTGCAACAGGACAATGAAAATTATAATGTTATAAACCTGCACAACTTGCAAAATATACAACAAATAGAAAACACTAATGTAAGAGAATTTAAAGAATGCACTTTAAAACTAAAAACAATTGAAGATCATAATCACGAAAATGATATACAAAAACATCATGAAAGTAACGAAAATCTGGAAGATGTATGTGTAACATTAAGATCTGGAACTGATATACCACCAAGAACTCAAAATGAAAATGATATGAAGGTGGACAAGAGTAAAAATCAAAATGATAATGAAAATGTAATAGCTGAAATCTAGAAATCACTAAAGAACAATCTGAATCTACAATTGAAGCTAAAAATGATCAAACAAATCAATTGAAAGAAAAAGAGTCTTTGAAATCAAAATCTTTAGCACCCTATCCTAAAAGATTACAACAAACAATTCTTGAAAAACAAGAAAAAATCAGAGAAATTTTTGAAAAAGTACAAGTTAACATTCCTTTGTTAGATCTATTGCAGAATATGCCACCTTGTGCTAAATTTCTAGAGGATTGGTATACTAAGAAAAGAGAGCGAAAAATTCTTAGAAATGTCTTTTTAGCTGAGGAAAGTAGTTCCCTATTTCTGCCACAAATTCTTAAAAAGTTATCTGATCTTGGAATCTCTGTTATATTATGCACCATAGGAAATACCATTCTAGAAAGAACCTTAATAGACTTAGGTGCAGGTATAAATGTTATGCCAAGTGATATATTTGCATCCTTAGGATAGGAAGCTTAACTCCTACTAGTACGGTTATTCAATTAGCTGATAGAAGTATAAGATACCCTAGAGGAAAAATAGAGGATGTCTTAATTAAAATCAAGAATTTTATATATCCTATTGATATTGTAATTTTGGATTCCCAACAAATTAAGCATAAAAATAGTGATACATCTTTAATTTTGGGAAGGCCATTTTAAGCAACATCAATGACTGTTATAAATTGTAAAACTGGAGTAATGAAGTTAGCATATGGTAATGAGGATACTCAATTAAATATTTTAAAACTAGAAAGGTTTGAGGAGTGTAGCAACTGAAATTGCAGTAAGTAAAGAAAGAAAAATCCGGCCAAACAATGAAGTAGCCCTAGAGCTAATTCAACGTAAAGCTAGATTGTGGTTTAAGAAACGCATTGCTGGTTGAGAAAGCTGGGCGGTATGGGAGTAGCAACGAGCAAGAGAACAAGAGGAACCAACTACTAAAAAACCTATTCCTGAGGAACAATAGTCAGGACCTCTAGTTCAACCAACAGAGCCATTGCCACAAGTAGCTTTTGCTTGGCCGAGAACTGAAGAAGAAGAGAAGGAATTTACTAGCTTGGTCAAAACAGCAAGAGACCAAGGTGATACTGAAGAAATAGCTACGGCTAAGGCATATATTTTATATGATGCCATTAAGAAAAAAAGGGTTGAGGAAAATATGAGGGCCCAATACAAAATAAAAGTTGAACAGCATCAGGCAGCAACTAAATCAAGTGTTGCAGAAGAGGCTGGTCCTTCGAGACCAGCAATTATGAAGAGAATTAAATAGGAAGAGCCAGTACTTGTGGCTCGAAAGCCTGTAGAGCCTACTTTTGTAGATTTAATTTCAGAAGAAGAAGAGGAAGAACAAGCACAATTAATCAGAAAAAGAAAGGAAAAGAAAAAGTGCTTGAAATTGAGGAAATTAAATCTAAAGTACCAATTTTCACAAGGCCTGTAGAGTAAATTTTTATAAACCTGCTATCCGATTCTGAGGAGGAGCAGGAGGAGCTGCAGTAGTAGGAGAAAAGATAAGAAGAAAATCAGGCTGAAATTAGTTTGCAGCCTGTACAAGAAGAAATAGAAATTAGGGTAGAAACTGAATTGTCCGTGACTCTATCCCAATTTGTTACAGAATCAGAAAGAACAATAATAGAACAGATTGGTAGTCAGGAGGAAGAAGAAAGAGCAGAAAATGAAGAGGCTGAAAGAAGCCATTTGGACAAAAATAACTTTATAGATTCCATTGAAGAGCAAGAAACTCTTTAGCAATTTATGGAGAGAATTCAAGAGAGAGTGGAGAGTTCTGCCGGCTCACCACCACAAATAGAAACAGAAATTTAGGAATCTGTAGAAAATATTCAAATGCAGCCTATAGGAGAGGAAGAGCAAGAACAAACCCCTCTAGAACAACAAAGTCACCTTCCTAACCCGATTGAAATAATAATTTTGAATGAAGTACATTTTTGTAGTCAGGAAGCTTATACCAAATACCAAGAAATAAGGGGTTACGACATTATTTACAGTAGACCAGTAAATTGGGATGGAATGCAAGAAATCAAAGATTTATTTGAATTCCAAGGTTTACTACAATTCATTTCTCAAGAAAGAGGGCATGTAGTTTATGAGAATTTAGTGCCCTGTTTTTATGCAAATTTAAGAGAAAGAGAAAGAGGATTAATTTCAAATGTGGAGGAAGCTGATGTACAGATAACACCAGAGCTTCTCCATAATATTTTTGGTTTAAAGAATGAAGGAATAAAAATTTTGGAAGATACAACTGTAGTCGAGTGGACAGAATAGCAAATTAAGGATTATTTAGCTATCAATCCTAGTGTGCCTTTATTAAACAGATTGAACCATTTAAATGGTAAAGCACACATGGTAGCTAACATTCTAATTAAAACTGTCTATCAACGACAAGGCTATGACATAGAATTAAGTCAATTTGTCAAATGGGCCACATATGCAGTTGTAAATAAGATTCAAATAAATTGGTCTATAGTTTTTATCTCCAAGTTGAGAACAGTGAAGAAGAAATTGTTTTATGGAGATTTGATTTCACTGCTGATGGTGGACTGTATCGATTTCACTAAATGGACATCAAAAAGGATCAGATCTAGAACCATTTCAATGAAAGAATACAGAAATTATGTAGCTGCAGAACTAGCTGTACCTTCTAGAGGAATTATAGGAGCAGTAGAAAGGATTAATCAATTAGAGCTTCAATTAGAAAAACTCCAAAAGGAAGTAGATGAACTAAGGAATAGAGATTAAATTGTATTGTTCGTCTACTTGTATAAAATTGTATGAAATTGTATGATGTATTTGTACTGTAAATTGATTCATATTAATGAATATAGATTTTTCTAATGCAATTTTCATACATGTTTTGAATGTGAAAATGAATGGAATGTATTGAATGTTATATATATTTTGTGGAAGATTATGAATGAATGTTTAACAGATTTACAATATGCTGAATGACAAGATAAATGCTAAAAAAATTTCTGCATGTTGCATGGTAAAATGTAAATTCTACATAACATAAAATTACCTGCAAGTTAAATCTTTATATAATGTTCAGATTTAAACAAATTTTGATTAGAAGGATGCATTAATGACATAGATTTAACTTTATTTTAGTTAGCAGAATGAAAAAGAAAAAAAAAAGCAGAGAGGAACTTACGTGAACAAAACTTAGAGGTTGCTAAGTGTTAACTCAACGAAGTAAGTCCGTTGAGTTAAACGTAACTCCACGAGGTTAGTAATATAAAATAAGGTCACTCTGTTGAGTTATCTGTAACTCAATGAAGTTAGTCCGTGGAGTTAGCAACAACAACCGACATTGTTTCGTTGAGTTATCTGTAACTCAACGAGGTTAGTTCGTGGATTAAGCAGAACGGTTATTCTTTTAACCACGAATGAAACTTCGTCGATTTAGTAGTTACCAAAATTTGAAATTAGTAGTGTTACACGTACCCATAAAAACAGGAACCACGATGCACATTGCAAGACACGTTCTTACAACGAGATTTATTCACTTTATGGATGTGCATTATATATATATAACAGAATGTTATTTACGAGTTACCAGCACTTTTAAAAGAAAGGAGAATGCGTTGGAGGACCTGGAAGGAGAAGCAGCTGATTCAACTTCATCCGACAACAAATATTTATTGAATGGAAAGCTTCAAACTAGTATGTAATTAATCTTCTGTTATTTATTTATGAGCACATGGACCCGTTCTCTAAGTACTAAATGGTTAGTAAGAACACCTAACTAGGAATTTTCACCGTAGAGGAGTACTGAAAAATTTTCTGAACTGAATTTTAACGAAATTCTTTGGGGTGTAGCTAACATTTCTTTAGAAGAGAACGTAGAAATGGTTGCTCTAGTAGAAAATCATTAGGAGAGATTCTGTATCCTGAATTAGTTGATGAACCTTCATGTATTCGATTGCCAAACTTTGAGGGAGATAGGTTTGAATTGAAATCTAATTATATTAGTCAATTGCCACATTTTCATGGATTAGAAAGAGAGGATGTCTATTATTTCCTTAGAGAATTTAATGAAGTTTGTCAAATGATGAAAATGCCGAACATGAGTATAGATGCTATTAAACTTACATATATCCCTTTTTCTTTAAAAGACGCAGGTAAGAGATGGTTATATACTTTATCGCCTGATTCAATTTCTACATGGACTGAATTTTGCTCTGTTTTTCTAGAAAAATATTATCCAACACATCAAACGATTAAAAAGAAAAAAGAAATATTAATGTGTAGCCAAAAGCAGGATTAATCATTCTAGAGATATTTTGAAAGATTTAAAGATTTATTGACTCAATGTCTACATCATGCAATGAGTAAGGCACAATTAATAGGTATAATTTATGAAGGCATAGATGTTTCAACAAAATCTTTATTAGAATCTACTTGTTAAAATGGATTTTTAAAATTATGTAGTAAAGAAGTATGGGCATATTTAGAAAACTTTGCAAAAAGAACTACACAGTGGGAAAACTCGGCTAAAGCTATTGCAGATAAAAAAATATTGCTAAGAGGAATGCATGAAATAGATTCAAGTACTATGCTTGAAGTGAAATTAACTGAATTAACAAAGAAAATAGAAGAGTTATCATTAAATCAAAAGCTAGCAAAAAAGAATGCAAACATAAATGACTTAGATATTATTTATGCTAGAAACCAGAGAGATAACTTGGGAAATTCTTATAATCCTAATTGGAGAAATCACCCAAATTTATCTTGGAGAAACAACAATTTCCAAGGAGGAGAAAATATAAATGAGAGGAACATAAGTTATGAAGCATTAATTGAACAAGGATCTAGAATAGAGAAATTAGAAAAGATAATCCAACAATTAAGCAATCGTCTAGATTTTGTATTTGGAAATGCTGCAATTCAAAATCAGAATAGAAATATACCACTTAGATAGAAGGAACCAATGGAAGTTAGACCTACTGGAGGATTGCCAATACAATCAATACCTAAGCCTGTCAATAGATCTGTTAATGAAATTGATACCTCTTCTGGGAGGGTAGCTGAATGAAGCAGCATAACTAAAGCAACTATCTGTGTATATATATGTTTTTATTTTTAGTTAATAGTATCGTAGAGTTAGTCCTTAACTCAACGAACTTAGTCCGTTGAGTTATGCCTTAACTCCATGAGGGTGTGCAGTAGTTATGTTAATTTTTGTCTCTACTAATTTTTTGTTTGTGTTATACTGAATCGACAAATGAAATTGATGCAATTACCGTTGGATGCACTAAGGGAAGTACTGAGTAATTTATCAGCTAAAGATCTGTGTAGGCTGTGTTGTGTGTCAAAGGAAATTAAAGACTGTATTGAAGAAAAATATTTTCAAGGACTACAAGCTGCAAAAATGACTAAGACTAGAGATGAATTTATATAGAGGTCATTTAATCGTAGTTCAAATACTCATGAATATCTAGATATGAAAGAAATTACTGGAATTTTACCCAATACATTAGAAGGAATAGATCATATTATGAGGATAGATGAATGATTAATCATATACAGGACGAGACCAAGGTATGCAAGTTTATTATTACCTAATATTTTGATAAGAAATCCTATAACAGGAGAAGAATGGAATATAGGAAAACCTAATAGATTTGAAGTACCAACTGTAAATTGTGGATCGGCTTTAATATTTTCTGATAAAAATTCTACAATTCCTGAAAAATTATATTATTGGAGACCTACAGGAAATTGGGGTGAAGATTTACGCTTAAGTGTGTATAACTTTCTGAATTGATCTTTGAATGAAAATATTATGATATATCTGGAACGGAAATCATTAATTAACCAAACACATGACATACTTGATGGATATATATATCTAGTCACAGATATATCAATAGCATTTGAATTTGATTTATACATAGTGAGCATAGACAGTTATGAGGAATATATAGAAATTTTACCTATACCGAGAGAAATAGCTAAACTACCATCTGAAGAATTTAATAAAATTCAAATAAGAATGTGGTATAATGAAGAAGATGATCCTACTTTATGTCTGATAAGATGGTGGGATGAATTGATGAAATTTCAAATATGGATTATGAAAGACATTAATGAATGGAAGTGGGAAAAGGAATATATTGAAATAGATGTAGAAATAGAAACTGCTACCTTACCTTGGAATCAAAAGGCATCCCTTTCTGCATTTCATATCATTAATGGTGATACACTTGTATTTGGAATTTATAATATATTACACATTTACAAATTAACAAGGAATAAGAACTGCATTAAAACAGAATTAATAGCAAGAAGAACTATGCCTAAAAAGTTTGCTTGGATTGATACATTTATTCCATTTGTTCCTACTTTTCAATCATGTTCTTAAGTTGTGATTTTGTGTGTTTAATGTTGTGTGTATTCTACGTTTATTTTTAGAAAAAAATTGTAGTTTTTAGTTTATTTTATAATAAAAAAAACAAAATATCAATCTAGTTTGTTGGTATCTGTTCTAGGAAACCAACAGGCTTGCTTGTGAGCCACCAAAGGCATAGAAGTCTGGGTTCCACACAAGACACTAATTTATTAATATCTGTTAAGTGTTATTTTGTTTCATATTCTGCTTTTATCTATGAATGAAAAGTTTTTCAGAATCAAAAATTGGAATATGTAGAAGGAGATAAAAACGAAACAAGGTATGTAACCAATTACTTATCCTGAATTTTAATCAACAAAACTGTATTCATATCTGCTACAATTACTGTACTTATTGTCAAATCTTTTACATTGAGGACAATGCAAAATGTAGGTATGGGGGGGGGAGGTAATTAAAGTAACAACCATGTAAGTTTGTTAATTAAACGAATTAAAATGGTACTACAAAGTTTTGAGGAAATTGAAATTTTTTTATGAACTTACTGTAACTATCCGATAATTGAGACTGTAAAATTTATATAATCTGTAACTGCTTGAATGTTATATTTAGAAGGCTGTATAAGATGTTATAGAATTTACTATTTATGCAAATCTAGATATAGTATCTTATGTTTTTTTTCTGAATTTCATGAGTTTAACAGTTTCACGATTTTAAAATGAAATCAGAATGCTTAATGAAAAATCAGTAAATTATCTGAAGTCCTGAAGGAGCTGAGATGTGAATTCTAGATTAAATGAAACACATATGATTAAAGATACATTTAATTTGACTAATTGAACTTGTAGAATGATTTATGTGTAGATCTTATTAAACTATAGAAAAAGTATGAGCCTATTGTTATGGATTCATATTTTCAGTAAATGATAGAAGCATGACTATATAAGATTGGTGATTACTGCATCTGTATTAATGAAACACATACATGTACAGTATGTGATTAATGTTTTGTTTTGTGTTTGTAGTTTGATTGTAAAAAAAAAAAAAGGAAAAATTTTGAGAGTTTATTGACTTGTTTGATCACGAGCCTTTTGTACTTGAGCAGATAGATATATAAGGATTGTTGACTTGAAAAAGGACTCTTGAAATCTAGCAACCTAAGATCTTGATCAGATATGAGATTGTTGACTAAAAGCTCGTTACATGGGTACATTAGAAAGCTCTTGTATGATTCAAGCTTGTCAAATTAACTTTTAAAGTAAAAAATATATATATATATATAATGTTATGAAAAGATACAAGTGTTTTGTGAAATACAGATATCTTATGAATCAAGTATATTTTATGTTATCTAGAATTACTATAATATGAATCTAGAATTGACTTTTGAAGTTGTTTAAGGGAGATACAATTATTTATTCTACTTGTCTTAATCATATTGAATTGGATTGTACTTTGATTCGTATGTTGTTGAAATTTCTTCTAGAAATCTTATTGGAAAATTCAGGATGGCAGATGATGAAAAGAAGAACAAACGATAATATAATTAACACCTATGTGATGATGATATACTTTGTATGTAATTTGCATATATTCTAAGTATATTTGCAGGTTGATTACTGAAACATACAAAATATATATATTTTTATGCTAAACAGAAGAAAAAAAAAGGGGAAGAATTAATTCTAACACTTTTGAAAAACCAATTAATTAGATCTTAGTTTGCTAAGGGATTAGCAAAATTTAGGTATGGGGGAAGTGTTTAGAATGAAAAAGTGCATATTATTAACGGTTAAATGATGGTTAATTGCATAATATTTAGCTTATCGTATGAGTATTAAGCCATTATGTTATAATTGCACTGTTATATGCTTTAATTAAAGAATCTACTTAATTTTGAGGAATTAATGTTAATTTAGTACATTTCTAAACTATCGGTAAGTTGCAGGCTGTGAAATTCTTAAGTATCAGAATTTTTTGATATTTCAGACAGTTATGTTTAACATACCGAACATATTTTAGATAGTTATATTTAACAGACCGAACATATCAGTTAGTTATATTTAAATTGTCGAACAGTTATGTTTTGAAAGAATATTTTATTATTTCTTGAAGTACATGTGTTGAAACCATAATGCATGACTTAAGTAAACTTTCGGTGAGTTATCTATAACTATCTGAAATTGCAGTTGGGCATTAGACAGTTATATGTGTAACTCTCTGAAATTTCTTTTTATTTATAAAATAGCTGAGGACACGTGTCATATTTTGGGAAAGTGACTTAAGTGGATTTTCGGTGTGTTATCTTTAACCATCTGAAATGCATCTAAGCATCGGATAGTTAAGTTTGTAAGTATTCGAAATGCACCTTAGCATCAGATAGTTAAATTTACGCACGTGTTTTATAGTTAAATCAACGAAGAAAGTCTATTGAGTTATCTGTAACTTCACGGACTATTTATTTTCTAATATGCTACTATAGCGGTTGCAAGAACAGACAGTTGGAAGAGAAAAACCACGTTTGCACGTAGCGTGTAGGGAGAAGAAATCATCGCTGTTGATACGAATGAAGGAAATCCAACCGACCATTCAAGCAGAAGCAGTTATTATTGAAGAAATATAAAAGAAAAGAAGAAAAATAAGAAAAGTGTGTGTGATCGATGGACAGCTAGTGTGTACAGAGGAGGAGCACCGAACTTTCTGTAGGCAGTATCGGCAATTCTCTAAAGTACTACACCAACAATCGTTACCACCACCATAATCACCAACCATCGGAGGTCTATGAGAATACTTTCTTGATGTCAGGTCGATTCCGAGCCAAACACAATGCCTGACAATCACTATGAGGAGTGATCGCGTCGCAAAAAAGGAAGCTATTTTCACCAAGCACCGACTCATATTTCAGGTGATCGTAAAACTTTTAGCCTTGGCTTCGGGTTGATGCCTGTATGCTGAAGAGGAGATCATTTTGCAATTCTGGACTTGTGATTCTATAGGGAGAGGAGACAGAATTGTAAGTGGTTTAATTTTCAGTGGTGTAATCGCATTGCAAGTAGTGACAGAGGTATTTACTATCGAGTGAGATTACTTTACATTTCACCTTTCGCCCATTTCCATGTTCATATTAAAACAAAAATACCAAAAACAATTTATCTATGTTTGTATGTTGTATTTGAGTGTTGTATCGTGATTAATGTTATCTTTATCAGTGTTGTGATTGTTTTATGTTTGTTTTAGTTTTACAGTTTACTGAAATTGGTTCGTTCAAAAGACTTAAAGATTTTAATGGTTAATGTTTGAATTATCTGAATGTTAGTATTGCTTAATGATAAATTCAATGTTTACTAACATTAAAAAGCTGAATTGATGTTATTTACAACCTGTGGAATCACCCAATGGTTGGCCGAATTCCTCTGTAAATAGCAGTATTAAAATGAAAAGACAGGCTCGTGGAGTTAACTTAAGTCCATGAGGTTAGTCCGTTGAGTTAGCCATAACTCAACGAACTTTGTCCGTTGAGTTAACTGTAATTCAACGGAGAGCTTAATGAATATATAAATTTGATTGTTAACAAATGAACAGTTCTCAAGTTCTTCAGTAATTCCCTATGAGATCGACCTGTACTTGCACACTATTACAATAGACACTATGCACTTGCAGTTAAAGTACAAATTGGAATTAATATCTAAATTGTATTAAAGGTTGTTTGTTTACTTCTAAAAGAAAAGAATAGGCATAAAGATAAATTAACTAAGTAAAAAAGAGAAGTAACAAATCCAAGTTTTTCTGGTATAGTACTAGGAAAACACAAACACAACTTCTAAGTTTACTCCTTGTATTAACTTCTATATTTTTCTTCTCTCTTGCATTCTGTTAACTTAAATCAAGTTAAATACATGTCATTAAACTCATTTGAATCTGATCATTATATAAATATTTAACTTATAGTTCATTTCATATTATGCAGAATTTATATTTTACTCTACAGCATATAGATATTTTCAACATTAACTAGTTATCTTGCATTTAATCCTGTTATTTATAAAATTTATAAATCTTTTAAATAGTTTTGCACATTGTTCAAACAGTTATATAATATTCAAGATAATTCATCTATTACATCTTTCTCCAATATTAATACAAAAACATCTAAAAAGCATATATTTATTTATATGAATAATTTTCATTACAATTAATCAGATATTTTTCATACAATTATATACAAGTACAAGTAGATGAACAATACAATTTAATTCTTTCTCCTAAGTTCATCTACTTCCTTCTAGAGTCTTTATACTTGTTGCTCTAATTGATTAATCCTTTCTACAACTCCTGTAACTCCTCTAGAAGGTTCAGCTATCTCTGCAGCCACATAATTTTTGTACTCTTTCATTGAAATGGTTCTAGATCTTATCCTTTTAGATGTCCATTTAGTGAAATCGATACAGTCCCCCATCAGTAGTGGAATCAAATCTTCATAAAATAATTTCTTCTTCATTATTCTCAACTTGGAGATAAAAACTACAAACCAATTTATCTGAATTCTGTTCACAACTACATATATGGCACATTTGACAAATTGACTTAGTTCTAGGTCATGGCCTTGTCATTGGTAGACATTCTTAATCAAAATGTTAGCTATCATTTGTGCTTTACCATTTAGCTGCTTTAGTCTATTTAATAATAGCACACTGGGATTGATAGCTAAATAATCTTTTATGGTCTATTCTGTCCACTCGACTGTAGTTGTACTTTCCAAAATTTCTAGTCCTTCATTCTTCAATCCTAAAATGTTGTGGAGAAGCTCTGGTGTTATCTGTATATCAGCTTGCTCTATGTTGGAAATTAATCCACTTTCTCCTTCCCTTAAGTTTGCATAGAAGTAGAACACAAGATTTTCATATATTGCATGCCCTATTTCTTGAGAAATAAACTGCAGTAGACCTTGGAACTCAAATAAATCTTTGATTTCTTACATTCCGTCTCAATTTACTAGTCTACTGTAAATGATATCACAACCCCTTATCTCTTGGTATTTATTATAAGCTTCCTGACTCCAAAAGTGTACTTCATTTAAAACTATTGTTTCAGTCGGGTCAGGAATGTGAATTTGTTGCTCTAGAGAGGTTTGTTCTTGAACTTTCTCTTCCATAAGCTGAGCTTGAACTTGCTGAAAATGCTCCATAGATTCTGGCATTTTTGCTTCTACTTTTGTCTATGGTGGTGAGCCGACAAAACTCTCCACTTTGTCTTGAATACTGTCCAAAATTTGCTGAAGAGTTCTTTGCTCTTCAGTGGAATCTGTCGAGTCATCTCTTTCCAAATATAATTGTTCTGCTTCTTGTTCATTTTCTTCTTGTTCTTCTTCCTCCTAACTACCAATATGCAATGCCACTGTTCTTTCTGATTCTGTGGCAAATTATGATGGAGTTATGGGCAAATCAACTTCTACCTTAATTTCTGTTTCTTCTTCTTATACAGGCTGCAGACTAGTTTTAGCCTGATTTTCTTCTTCTTTTTGCTCTTGCTACTGCTGCTGCTCCTCTTTAGAATCAGATAGCAGGTTTACAAAAATCAACTTTACAGGCCTTACTGAACTTGGTATTTTAGGTTTAATCTCCTCTTGATGTTCAAACACTATCTCTTTTCCTTTCCTTCTTCTGATTAATTGTGTCTGATCTTTCTCTTCTTCATCTAAGATTAAATCTACAAAAATGGGCTCTGCAGGCCTTTGAGCCACAAGTATTGGCTCTTCCTGTTTAACTTTTCCCATAATTACTGGTCTCGAAGGACTAGCTTCATCTCCTTTTGCAACAGGTCTAGCAGTAGCTTCACGATACTGTTCCACTTTGATTTTATATTGGGCTTTAAACTTTTCTTCAACCCTCTTTTTGCATCGTGGATTAAACACCAGATGTGCTATAGCTATTGCCAATTCTTCTGGTTCTCCTTGGTCTTTTCCTATTTGAACCAATTCTTGAAATTCTCTTCTTTCTTCTTCAGTAGAAGGCCCCAAAATTGCTGCTCGTTCCAATGGCCTTGGTAGTGGAACTGAAGGTCCTAACTGCTGTTCCTCAGGAACAAGTCTTTCTGCAGTCGGTTCCTCTTGTTCTTCAGTTGCCTCTTCTTCATTTTCTTTCCTTTGTTGCTCTTGAATTGCCCACTGAGCCCGTCTACTTATGCGTCTTTTGAACCAAAGGTGGGACTTACATTGGATTAGTTCTAGGGCAAATTCGTTATTTAGTTTGATTCTTCTTTTTCTACTTATAGCAATTTCCGTAGCAACTTTGATTCTAGTTTCCATTATCTGAGGGATTTGTATACCCAAATCTACTAACTATTTCCTCCAATAGAAAAGGTTAGATTCTACCTTTTGTAGCTCTTTTTCTCTCGTCGTATTCCTGATTTTCTACCTTGTGTGCCATTCCTCTGTATCTTTGAGAAATTCTAACGTGTCTACTGCATTTTCCCAAAACTCAGGTGTCATCTTCCTCATCGTGGAGTTACACAACGAAATGGAATCGCTTTGATTTTAACTGTTCTAAGTTCTAAATGATTCTGTGGATAATGCCCCTAAACCCTAAGTTTAGTATAAATAAGCCCTAAATTTAGGCGGGTAATCGGGTCACTTCCCATGCAAAACTCTCACTCTCTCATCCATGGAATTACGATTAACTCCATGGACTAAGTCTGTGGAATTAACTACAGTACTCCGTTAAGTTAGAGTTAACTCAACGGGGTAAATTCATTAACTTATCCTAGACTCAACGAAGTAAGTTCGTTGAGTTATGTGTAACTTAACGGACTTCTCGTAAAGTTATATCTAATAAATAAAAAATACATATAATAATTTTTACTTCGGTTAAGACCGAAGAATTTCTGGTGTAGCCGATCTTACTTTTTCTACACTTTAAAATTTTTCGGTCAAACCGTTATATTCCTCGGTTGAACCTAAATTACATATATATATATATTTTCTTTCGGTTGAATCGATATTGTACTTCAGTAACACTGACATTAAACTAAATATAATATAAATATCTTTTTTTTATATTTTTGTGTTTCGGTTAGATCGATGGATCCTATCGGTTAAACCACAACAATTTTTCTCTTTTTTTTTTTATACTTAGAAAATTTCTTACCAAGTGAAGCTCGAGTAATCCTCTACTTTTACTTCTTCTATAATTCCAAAGGAACTTTTTGGTATTTTCAAAATAGGCCTAAGTCTTACTCCATTTACTTTAAATATATTTTGATTCTTAGGATTTTCAATTTCAATAACTCCATAGGGATGAATATTTCGAACTATATAGGGTCTTGCCCATCGAGATCTTAATTTTCTTGGATGGTTATGAAGTCTAGTCATGTAAAGATATACTTCTTGTCCTATTTCAAAGGTTTTTGGAATAATTTTTCTATCATGCCAGAACTTCATTTTCTCTTTTTCTCTTACAGTTTTTGAATAAGCTTCATTCCTAAATTCTTCTAATTCAATCAATTGGATTTTCCTATTTTCAACAGCTTGATTTAAATTAGTGTTGAGAGTTTTTAATGCCCAATAAGCTTTATATTCAATTTCTGCTGGTAAATGACAACTTTTTCCATATACTAGCCTAAAGGGTGACATACCTAAGCTTGTCTTAAAAGCAGTTTTGTAAGCCCAAAGTGCATCTATCAATCTATTAGTCCAATCTGTTCTAGTAGGATTTACTACTTTTTCTAAGATTAACTTAATTTGTTTGTTTGTACTTTCTACTTGTCGACTAGTTTGTAGATGATATGATGTTGCAATTTTGTGGTTTACTCCATATTTCTTTATTAAGGCTTCAAAACTTCTATTACAGAAATGAGTTCCTCTATCATTGATAATAACTTTAGGTATTCCAAATCTAAGGCAATTATATTTATTCTTATAAATTGTATAACCACTTTGTTGTCATTAATTTTTGTAGGAATAGCTTCTATCCATTTAGATACATAATCCACCCTCAACAATATATAATTAAATTGATTAGACATAGGAAATGGACCCATAAAATCTATTCCCCACACATCAAAGATTTTAACCTCAACAATAGGATTAAGAGGTAGCATATTCCTCTTTGATATTCTTCCTATTTGTTGACATTTTAAATAACTTAAGCAATATTTATGAGCATCTTTGAATAGTGTTGGCCAATAAAATCCACAATGTAGAATTTTAGCAGTAGATTTCCCTGAACCAAAATGCCCTCTACATGCTTAGTCATGGCAGAAAAACAATATGCTCTCTTATTCAGTTTCTGGAACACACCTCCTTAAAACCTAATCAAGACATTTCTTAAATAAGTATGGGTCTTCCCAATAGTAATATTTTACTATTGAAAAGAACAATTTCTTATCTTGTCTATTCTAATTTTGAGGTGTTAAACCAGTAACTAAGTAATTAACTATGTCTGCATACCAAGACATTGTGTTGATGGTCATTAATTGTTCATAAGGAAAATTATCCTTATTTTCAATATTTGATTTTTCTATTTGTAATCTTGATAAATGATCTGCTACTACGTTCTCACAACTTTTTTTATCTTTAATTTCTAGATCAAATTCTTGTAATAATAATATCCACTAGATCAATCTCGGTTTGGTCTCTTTTTTTGCTATTAGGTGTTTTAAAGCTGAATGATCCGTGTATACTATCACTTTAACTCCAATCAGATATGATCTAAACTTTTCTAAGACAAACAGAACAGCTAACCGTTCTTTTTTAGTAGTTGTATAATTAACTTGAGCATTGTTTAGAATGAAAAAGTGTATATTATTAACGGTTAAATGATGGTTAATTGCATAATATTTAGCTTATCATATAAGAATTAAGCCATTATGTTATAATTGCACTGTTATATGCTTTAATTGAAGAATCTGCTTAATTTTGGGGAATTAATGTTAATTTAGTACATTTATGAACTGTCGGTAAGTTGCAAGTTGTGAAATTCTTAAGTATCCGAATTTTCTAATATTTCGGATAGTTATGTTTAACATACCGAACAAATTCAGACAGTTATGTTTAATAGATCGAATATGTCGGATAGTTATGTTTATATTGCCGAACAGTTATATTTTGAAAGAATATTTTATTATTTCCAGAAGTACACGTGTCAAAACCATAATGAATGACTTAAGTGAACTTTCGGTGAGTTATCTATAACTATCCGAAATTGCAGCTGAGCATCGAATAGTTATCCCTGTAACTCTCCGAAATCTCTTTTTATTTATAAAATAGCTGAGGACACGTGTCATGTTCTAGGTAAGTGACTTAAGTGGATTTTCGGTGAGTTAGCTGTAACTATCCGAAATGCATATGAGTATCGGATAGTTAGACCTGTAACTCTCTGAAATGTTATTTTATGATTAAACTGCTGTTGACACATGTCGAGATCTGGTAGATTTACTTAAGTTATGTATCGGTGAGTTATCTGTAACTATTCGAAATGCATCTGAGCATCGGATAGTTAAGTTTATAAGTATCCGAAATACACCAGAGCATCGGATAGTTAAAATTATGCACATGTTTTATAGTTAAATCAATGAAGAAAGTTCGTTGAGTTATTTGTAACTCCATGGACTATATATTTTCTAATATGCCACTGTAGCGGTTGTAGAAACAGGATAGTTGGAAGGAAAAATCACGTTTGCACGTATCGTGCAGGAGAAGGAAGCATCGCCGTTGATATGAATGAAGGAAATCCAACCGATCATTCAAGCAGAAGCAGTTACTACTGAAGAAATATAAAAGAAAAGAAGAAAAAGAAGAAGAGTGCAATCGATGGAAGGTCAGTGTGTGCAGAGGAGGATCGGCGTCGCAATTCTCTGAAATACCACACCAACCATCATCATCACCGCCATAATCACCAACCGTTGGAGGTCTGTGAGGATACTTGCTTGATGTCAGGTCGATTCCGAGCCAAACACAGTGCCTAACAACCATTGTGAGGAGTGATCGCATCGCGGGAAGGGAAGCCATTTTCACTAAGCGCCAACTCATATTTTAGGTGATTGTAAAGCTTTTAGCCTTGGCTTCGGGTTGATGCCTGTATGCTGAAGAGGAGATCATCTAGATATTCTGGACTCACAATTCTATAGGGAGAGGAGATAGAATTGTAAGTGGTTTAATTTTCAATGGTGTAATCACGTTGTAAGTAGTGTCGGAAGTATTTACTATCAAGTGAGATTACTTTACATTTCACCTGTCGCCCATTTCTATGTTCATATTAAAACAAAAATACTAAAAACAATTTATCTATGTTTGTATGTTGTATTTGAGTGTTGTATTGTTTGTGTTGTATCGTGATTAATGTTATTTGTATCAGTTTTGTGATTGTTTTATTTTTATTTTAGTTTTACAGTTTATTGAAATTGGTTCGTTCAAAAGACTTAAAGATTTTAATGTTTGAATTATCTGAATGTTGGTATTGCTTAATGATAAATCCAATGTTAATTAACATTAAAGAGATTAATTGATGTTATTTACAATCTGTGGAATCGCCCAATGGTTGGCCGAATTCCTCTGTAAATAGCAATATTATAAAGAAGAGGCAGACTCGTGGAGTTAACTTAAGTCCACGAGGATAGTCCGTTGAGTTAGCCATAACTCAACGAACTTTGTCCGTTGAGTTAACTGTAATTCAACGGAGTGCTTATTGAATATAAATTTGAATTGTTAACAATCAAACAATTCTTAAATTCGTTAGCAATTCCCTATGGGATCGACCTGTACTTGCACACTAATACAATAAACACTGTGCACTTGCAGTTAAAGTACAAATTGGAATTAATATCTAAATTGTATTAAAGGTTGTTTGTTTACTTCTAAAAGAAAGAATAGGGATAAAGATGAATTAACTAAGTAAAAACAGAAGTAACAAATCCTAGTTTTTCTAGTGTAATGCTGGGAAAATCCAAACAAGTTTTATAGCGCCGTTGTTGGGAAATTGAATTGAATTGAATAGATATAAGCAACTGTTAGAGCTGTTTCGTTTTAATAGCCAGAGTTGAATGTTTTCTTCTGTAATTGAGAATATGGCATATGCTTATGCTTAAAGATTTCTAAAACCTGTAATTAGCATATGTGAATTCTGCAATTCTAAAGGATACGACATTTCTAATTGTTTGAAATTGAGACATTTACAGATTGTTAGATTTCATGAACAACAAATGAATTATCCTCAATATAATAGAGCCGAGTATGAGAATCCTATAGTTTACCCAACTGATGGTCAGTATAGAATGTGTAATATGATGAGAGACATTGAAGTTTGTGATAGCTATGACAGACTAGAGCATAATATAGAGCAAAATCTGTGTAAAATGGAATACTTTGTATGTCAACAACAAGAAGTCAACCAATTAAACTATAAGGAAGCATATTCAGAACTTAAAAAGGATATAATTTACGAAACTGAAAAAGCCATAAAGAAAATTGATCAAAAATTGAATGCAATGAAATTAGATGATCTGGAAACAAAATTAAAAGCATTAGACAAAAATGCAATGAAAAAACAAGTTATGCAACAGGATAATGAAAATTATAATGTTATAAACCTACATAATTTGCAAAATATACAGCAAATAGAAAATACTAATGCAAGAGAATTTAAATAATGCATTTTAAAACTAAAAACAATTTAAGATCATAATCACGAAAATGATATACAAAAACATCATGAAAGTAACGAAAATCTAGAAGATGTATGTGTAACATTAAGATCTGGAATTGATATACCACCAAGAACTCAAAATGAAAATGATATGAAGGTGGACAAGAGTAAAAATCAAAATGATAATGAAAAGGTAATAGCTGAAAATCTAGAAATCATTGAAGAACAATCTGAATCTGTGATTGAAGCTAAAAATGACCAAACAAATCAACTGAAAGAAAAAGAGTCTTTGAAATCAAAATCTTTAGCACCCTATCCTGAAAGATTACAACAAACAATTTTTTGAAAAACAAGAAAAAATCAGAGAAATTTTTGAAAAAGTACAAGTTAACATTTCTTTGTTAGATTTATTGCAGAATATGCCACTTTGTGCTAAATTTCTAAAGGATTGGTGTACTAAGGAAAGAGAGCGAAAAGTTCTTAGAAAGGTCTTTTTAGCTGAGCAAAGTAGTTCCTTATTTCTGCCACAAATTCCTAAAAAGTTATTTGATTTTGGACTCCCTATTATATCATGCACCATAGGAAATACCATTCTAGAAAAAACCTTAATAGACTTAGGTGCAGGTATAAATGTTATGCCAAGTGATATATTTGCATCCTTAGGATTAGAAGGCTTAACTCCTACTAGTACGGTTATTCAATTAACTGATAGAAGTATAAGATACCCTAGAGGAAAAATAGAGGATGTCTTAATTAAAATCAAGAATTTTATATATCCTATTGATATTGTAATTTTGGATTCCCAACAAATTAAGCATAAAAATAGTGATACATCTTTAATTTTGGGAAGGCCATTTTTAGCAACATCAGGGACTGTTATAAATTGTAAAACTGGAGTAATGAAGTTAGCATATGGTAATGAGGATACTCAATTAAATATTTTAAAACTAGAAGGTTTGAGGAGTTAGAAATGTCCTTACACACCATAGACTTTTTAGAGAATGAAGGAGATATGTTAGATGATGTGATTCAAGAAAAATTAAATAGGCAAATCAATTCTGAAACTTTAGAAGAAAGTGAAAGCATAAATATAGAAGGAGATCGGGAAGAAATTAATTTAAATATTTAGTTAGGAGCTCTAGCTTCTGATGAGTAGCATTTAGAATTAAAACTTTTACCTCCTGAATTAAGCTATATATTTCTAGAAGATAATCGGACTTGTCCAATCATTATTGCTTCAAATTTAAAAGAGGATCAAATAGCTAAATTAAAAGATGTAGTAAAAAGTTGTAAAGAAGCAATATGATGGACTATGACTGATATAAAAGGGTTAAGTTCAACTTTATGTTGTCACCACATATATTTAGAAGAAAATGCTAAACCTATTAGAATTCCTGAGAGGAGATTAAATTCAAACCTTAAAGAAGTAGTTAGAAAGGAAATAGTTAAATGGTTAGATAATGATATAATTTATCTGATTTCTGATAGCTCGTGGGTTAGTCCAATCCATGTAGTTCCCAAGAAATCAGGATTAACAGTTATTAGGAATGAAAGTCAAGACTTGATACCTACTAGAATTCAATCAGGCTGGAGAGTATGTATAGACTATAGAAAGCTGAATGCTGTGACTAGGAAAGATCATTTTCCCTTACCTTTTATAGATCAAATGCTGGAAAGATTAGCAAGGCAAGAATATTTTTGTTTCCTAGACGGGTATTCAAGGTATAATCAAATTCCAGTAGCATTAGAGGATCAAGAGAAAACAACTTTCATCTGTCCTAATGGAACTTATGCTTTTAAAAGAATGCCTTTCGGATTATGCAATGTGCTAACTACCTTTCAAAGGTGTGTGTAGGGCATATTTACTCGAATGACTTAAGATTTTTTAGAAATATTTATGAATGATTTTACTATGTATGGCAACTCATATGAAGTGTGTTTAAGTAATTTAGACCAAATATTAAAATGCTATGTGGAAAAAAATTTGGTTTTAAATTGGGAAAAGTCTTAAGGCATGTTGTTTCTAAGAAAGGGTTGGAAGTTGATAAAGCTAAAATAGAAGTAATTTCTAATCTACTAGAACTTAAATCAGTAAAAGATATTAGATCATTTCTAGGACATGTTGGTTTTTATAGAAGATTTATTAAAGACTTTAGTAAGATAGCTAGACCTTTAACTAATCTATTAAAAGATATTCCATTTAACTTTGTTAAAAATTGCAAGGAATCATTTTTCAGACTTAAGACAAGTTTAATTTCAACTCCTATAATTCAAGCACCTGATTGAAACCTTCCATTTGAATTAATGTGTGATGCTTCTGATTTTGCTGTAGGAGCAGTGTTTGGACAGAAGATAGAAAAATCTCCTAGAGTGATTCATTATGCAAGCAAAACCTTAAATGATGCTCAAGTTAATTACACAACTACTGAAAAAGAATTATTAGCTGTTGTGTTTCCTTTAGAAAAGTTTAGATCATATCTGATTGGAGCTAAAGTAATAGTATACATGGATCATTCAGCTCTAAAACATCTAATAAAGAAAAAAGAAACTAAACCTGAATTGATCCGATGGATATTATTATTGCAATAATTTGATTTAGAAATTAAAGATAAAAAATGTTGTGAGAATGTAGTAGCAGATCATTTATCAAGATTACAAATAGAAAAATCAAATATTGAAATTAAGGATAATTTTTGTGATGAACAATTAATGACCATCAACACAATGCCTTGGTATGCAGACATAGTTAATTACTTAGTTACTGATTTAACACCTAAGGATTGGAATAGACACGATAAGAAATTGTTTTTCTCAAGAGTAAAATATTACTATTAGGAAGACCCTTACTTATTTAAGAAATGTCTTAATCTGGTTTTAAGGAGGTGTGTTCTAGAAACTGAATATTCGAGCATATTGTCTTTCTGTCATGATCAAGCTTGTGGAGGACATTTTGGTTCAGGGAAAACTACTGCAAAAATTCTGCAATGTGGGTTTTATTGGACAACACTATTCAAAGATGCTCATAAATATTGCTTAAGTTGTTTAAGATGTCAACAAATAGGAAGAATATCAAAGAGGAATATGATGTCTCTTAATCCTATTGTTGAGGTTGAAATCTTTGATGTGTGGGGAATAGATTTTATGGGTCCATTTCCTATGTCTAATCAATTTAATTACATATTGTTGGGGGTGGATTATGTATTTAAATGGATAGAAGCTATTCTTACAAAAACTAATGATAACAAAGTGGTAATACAATTTATAAGAACAAATATATTTGCTAGATTTGGAATACCTAAAGCTATTATCAGTGATAGAGGAACTCATTTCTGTAATAAAAGTTTTGAAACCTTAATGAAGAAATATGGAGTAAACCACAAAATTGCAACATCATATCATCCGCAAACAAGTGGACAACTAGAAAGTGCAAACAAACAAATTAAATTAATCTTGGAAAAAGTAGTAAATCCTACTAGAATAGATTAGGCTAATAGATTGATAGATGCACTTTGGGTTTATAGAACTGCTTATAAAACGAACTTAGGTATGTCACCTTTTAGGCTAATATATGGAAAAAGTTGTCATTTACTTGCTGAAATAGAACATAAAGCTTATTGGGCATTAAAAACTATGAACATTAATTTAAATCAAGCTACCGAAAATAGGAAAATGCAACTAATTGAATTAGAAGAATTTAGAAATGAAGCTTATTCAAAGACTGTAAGAGAAAAAGAGAAAATTAAATTCTAGCGTGATAGAAAAATTATTCCTAAAAGTTTTGAAATAGGACAAGAAGTATATCTTTATATGGTTAGACTCCATAACCATCTAGGAAAATTAAGATCTAGATGGGCAGAACCTTACATAGTTCGAAATGTTTATCCTTATGGAGCTATTGAAATTGAAAATCTTAAAAATCAGAATATATTTAAAGTAAATGGACAAAGACTTAAACCTATTCTGAAAACACCAAAAAGCTCCTTTGGAATTATAGAAGAAGTTAGAGTAGAGGACTACTCGAGCTTTACTTAGTAAGAAATCAGTTTTTATGTTTATATATATATATATATATATATATAAAACATTAAAAATATATATAAAACATAAAAATAGTTGCGGTTCAACCGACTGGATCCATCGGTATGACCGGAAAATTAAAAAAATATTTAGGTCTGACCGAAACCTAGCATCGGTATGACCGGAACATTAAAAAAATATTGGTTTTACCGAAACATAGTATCGGTTCAACCGAAAGAAAAGTAAAAAAATAAAAAAATATTTAGGTCTGACCGAAGCGTAGTATCGGTTAAACCGGAAAAAAATTGTATATTAATTTTCAGAAAAAAATATTGGTTTTACCGAAACATAGTATTGGTTCAACCGAAAGAAAAACAAAAAAATAATAATAAATAAAAATAAAAAATATTTAGGTCTAACCGAAGCATAATATCGGTTAAACCTGTAAAAAAACACAAAATAGAAAACTTACGTGAGTGAAACTTAGATGTTGCCAAGTGTTAACTCAACGAAGTAAGTCCGTTGAGTTAACCGTAACTCCACGAGGTCAGTAATATAATATAAGGTTACTCTGTTGAGTTATCTGTAACTCAACGAAGTTAGTCCGTGGAGTTAGCAACAGTAACCGACTGTGTTCTGTTGAGTAATCTGTAACTCAACGAAGTTAGTTTGTGGATTAAGTAGAACAGTTATTCTTTTAACCACAAACGAAACTTCGTCGGTTTAGCGGTTACCAAAATTTGAAATTAGTAGTGGTACACGTACCCATAAAAATAGGAACCACGATGCATGTTGCAAGCCACGTTCTTGCAATGAGATTTATTCACTTTATGGATGCGCAGTATATATATGAAACAGAATGTTATTTACGAGTTACTAGCACTTTTAAGAGAAAGGAGAAAGCATTGGAGGAACTGGAAGGAGAAGCAGCTGATTCAACCTTCATCCAAGAACAAATATTTATAGAATGGAAAGCTTCAGACTGGTATGTAATTAATCTTCTGCTATTTGTTTATGAGCACATGAACTCGTTCTCTAAGCACTAAATGATTAGTAAGAACACCTACCTAGGAATTTTCATTGCAGAGGAGTACTGAAAAATTTTCTAAACTGAACTTTAATGAAATTCTTTGGGGTGTAGCTAACCTTTCTTTAAAAGAGAACGTAGAGATGGCTGCTCTAGTAGAAAAACCATTAGGAGAGATTCTGTATCTTGAATTAATTGATGAACCTTCATGTATTCGATTGCCAAACTTTGAGGGAGATAGGTTTGAACTGAAATCTAATTATATTAGTCAATCGCCACATTTTCATGGATTAGAAAGATATTATTTCCTTAGAGAATTTAACGAAGTTTGTCAAATGATGAGAATGCCGAACATGAGTATAGATACTATTAAACTTAGATATATCCCTTTTGCTTTAAAAGATACAGTTAAGAGATGGTTATATACTCTGTCACCTGATTCAATTTCTACATGGACTAAATTTTGCTCTATTTTTCTAGAAAAATACTATCCAACACATCAAACGATCAAAAAGAACAAAGAAATATTAATGTGTAGCCAAAAATAGGGTGAATCATTCTGGAAATATTTTGAAAGATTTAAAGATATACTGACTCAATGTCCACATCATGCAATGAGTAAAGCACAATTAATAGGCATAATTTATGAAGGCATAGATGTTTCAACGAAATCTTTATTAGAATCTACTTGCCAAAATGGATTTTTAAAATTATGTAGTGAAGAAGCATGGGCATATTTAGAAAATTTTGCAAAAAGAACTGCATAGTGGGAAAATTCGGCTGAAGCTATTGTAGATAAAAGATTATTGCCAAGAGGAATGCATGAAATAGATTCCAATACTATGCTTGAGGTGAAATTAAATGAATTAACAAAGAAAATAGAAGAGTTATCATTAAATCAAAAGCTAGTAGAAAAAAATACAAACATAAATGACTTGGATATTATTTATGCTAGAAACCAGAGAGATAACTTGGGAAATTCTTATAATCCTAATTAGAGAAATCACTCGAATTTATCTTGGAGAAACAACAATTTCTAGGGAGGAGAAAATATAAATGAGAAGAACATAAGTTATGAAGTATTACTTGAACAAGGAGCTAGAATAGAGAAATTAGAAAAGATAATCCAACAAGTAAACAATCGTCTAGAATTTATATTTGGAAATGCTGCAATTCAAAATCAGAATAGAAATATATCACTTAGACAAAAGGAACCAATGGAAGTTAGACCTACTAGAGGATTGCCAATTCAAGCTATACCTAATCTTGTCAATAGAACGGTTAATGAAATTGATACCTCTTCTGGGAGGGCAGCTGAATGAAGCAGCACATCTGAAGCAACTATCTCTATGTATATATGTTTTATTTTAAGTTAATAGTATCGTAGAGTTAATTTTTAACTCAACGAACTTACTCCATTGAGTTATGCCTTAACTCCACGACGGTGTGCAGTAGTTATGTTAGTTTTTTGTCTCTGCTAAATTATTATTTGTGTTTTACAAAATCGACAAATGGAATTAATGCAATTACCGTTGGATGCATAAAGGGAAATACTAAGTAACTTGTCAACTAAAGATCTGTGCAAGCTGTATTGTGTATCAAAGGAAATTAAAGACTGTATTGAAGAACAATATTTTCAGGGATTACAAGTTGCAAAAATGACTAAGATTAGAGATGTATTCATATGGAGGTCATTTAATCGTAGTTCAAATACCCATGAATATCTGGCTATGGAAGAAACTACTGGAATTTCACCCAATGTATTAGAAGGAATAAATCATATTATGGGGATAGATGAAGGATTAATCATATACAAGACGAGACCAAGGTATGCAAGTTTATCATTACTTGATATTTTGATAAGAAATCTTATAACAGGAGAAGAATGGAATATAGGAAGACCTAATAGATTTGAAGCACCAACTGTAAATTGTGGGTCAGCTTTAATATTTTCTGATAAAAATTCTACAATTCTTGAAAAATTATATTATTGGAGACCTACAGGAAATTGGGGTGAAGATTTACGCTTAAGTGTGTATAATTTTCTGAACAGATCTTAGAATGAAAACATTATAATATATCTAGGACAAAAATCATTAATTAACTAAACACATGGCACACTTGATGGATATATCTATTTAGTCACAGAGATATCATTAGCATATGGATCTGATTTATACATAGTGAGCATAGACAGTTATGATGATTATATAGAAATTTTACCTGTACCGAGTGAAATAGCTAAACCACCATCTGAAAAATTTAATGAAATTCAAATAGGAATGTGGTATAATGAAGAAGATGATCCTACTTTATGTTTGATAAGATGGTAGGATGAACTGATGAAATTTCAAATATGGATTATGGAAGACATGAATGAATGGAAGTGGGAAGAGGAGTATATTGAAATAGATGTAGAAATAGAAACTACTACATTACCTTGGAACCAAAAAAAATCCCTTTCTGCATTACATATCATTAATGGTAATACACTCGTATTTGGAATTTATAATATATTGCATATTTACAAATTAAAAAGGAACAAGAACTGCATTAAAATAGAATTAATAGCAAGAAGAACTATGCCTAAAAAGTTTGCTTGGACTGATACATTTATTCCATTTGTTTCTACTTTTCAATCATGTTCTTAAGCTGTGATTTTGTGTGTTTAACGTGTGTATTCTGCATTTATTTTTAGAAAGAAAAAAAAAAGAAGAATTTTGAAGTTTTTCATGTTCATTTTATAAAAAAAAAAAACAAAACAAAATATCAATCCAGTTTATTGGTATCTGTTTTGGGAAACCAACTGGCTTGCTTGTGAGCCACCAAAGGCATAGGAGCCTGGGTTCCACATAAGACACTGATTTATTAATATATGTTAAATGTTATTTTGTTTTATATTATGTATTTATCTGGGAATGAAAAGTTTTTCAGAATAAGAAATCGGAATATGCAGAAAGAGATACAAATGGAACAAGGTATGTAACCAATTACTTATCCTGAATTTTAAATCAAACAAAACTTTATTCATGCCTGCTACAATTACTGTACTTATTGTCAAATCTTTTACATTGAGGACAATGTAAAATGTAGGTATGGGGGGGAGGTAATTAAAGTAACAGCCATGTAAGTTTATTAATTAAAGGAATTAAAATGGTATTGCAAAGTTTTGAGGAAATTGAAAATTTTTATGAACTTGCTGTAACTATCCGATAATTGAGACTGTAAAATTTTTATAAACTGCTTGAATGTTATATTTAGAAGGCTATAGAAGATGCTATAGAATTTATTATTTATGTAAATCTAGATATAGTATCTTATGATTTTTCTGAATTTCATGAGTTTAACAGTTTCACGATTTTAAAATGAAATCAGAATATTTAATGCTTAATTAGAAAATTATCTGAAGTCTTGAAAGAGCTGAGATGTGAATTCTAGATTAAATGAAACACATATGATGAAAGATACATTTGCTTTGACTGATTGAACTTGTAGAATGATTTATGTGTAGATCTTATTAAACTACAGATAAAGTATGAGCTTATTGTTATGGATTCATATTTTTAGTAAATGATAGAAGCAGGATTATATAAGATTGGTGTTTTACTGCATCTGTATTAATGAAATATGTGCATATATAGTATGTGATTAATGCTTTGTTTTGTGTGTGCATTTATTTTTAGAAAAAAAGAAGAAAAAAAAAGAAAAGAAAAGAAAAAAACTTTGAGAGTTTATTGACTTGTTTGATCACGAGCCTTTTGTACTTGAGCAGATAGGTATGTAAGGATTGTTGACTTGAAAAAGGACTCTGAAAATCTGGCAACCTAAGATCTTGATCAGATCTGGGATTGTTGACTGAAAGCTCGTTACATGGGTACATTAGAAAGATCTTGTATGATTCAAGCTTGTCAAATTAACTTTTAAAGTACACAAAAAAAAAGAAAAAAAAAAAAACATATACTATTCTGAAAAGATACAAGTGTTTTGTGAAATATAGATATCTTATGAATCGAGTATATTTTCTGTTATCTAGAATTGCTGAAATATGAATCTGGAATTGACTTTTGAAGTTGTTTAATGGAAATACAATTCTTTATTCTACTTGTCTTAATCAGATTGAATTGGATTGTACTTTGATTCTTATGTTGTTGAAATTTCTTCTAGAAAACTTATTGGAAAATTCAGGATTACAGATGATGAAAAGAAGAACAAACGATAATATAATTAACACCTATATGAAGATGATATACTTTGTATGTAATTTACATATATTTTAAATATCTTTGCAGGTTGGTTACTGAAATATACAGAATATATGTTTATGCTGAACAGAAGAAAAAAAAACAAAAGGGGAAGAATTAATTCTAGCACTTTTTGAAAGACCAATTAATTAGATCTTAGTTTGCTAATGGACTAGCAAAATTTAGGTATGGGGGAAGTGTTTGGAATGAAAAAGTGCATATTATTAACGGTTAAATGATGGTTAATTGCATAATATTTAGCTTATCATATGAGAATTAAGCCATTATGTTATAATTGCACTGTTATATGCTTTAATTAAAGAATCTGCTTAATTTTGGGGAATTAATGTTAATTTAGTACATTTATGAACTGTTGATAAGTTGCAGGCTGTGAAATTCTTAAGTATTCGAATTTTCTGATATTTCAGATAGTTATGTTTAAATTGTCGAACAGTTATGTTTAGAGAGAATATTTTATTTCCAAATATACATGTGTTGAGATCTGGTAGATTTACTTAAGTTATAACTCGTTAAGTTAGCATAACTGTACGCGTTGAGTTGCTATATTGAACATTAAGATAATGCGTTAGGTTAGCGTTATAAACTTAAGTTGTTATTTTTTGCACGTGTTTTATAGTTAAATCAACGAAGAAAGTTCGTTGAGTTATCTGTAACTCCACGGACTATATATTTTCTAAAATGCCACTGTAGCGGTTGCAGGAACAGACAGTTGGAAGGAAAAACCACGTTTACACGTATCATGTAGGAATTCAATCGCGTAGGGAGAAAGAAATCATTGTCGTTGATCTGAAGGAAGGAAATCCAACCGATCATTCAAGCAAAAGCAGTTACTACTGAAGAAATATAAAAGAAAAGAAGAAAAAAAGTAGAGGTGTGTGATCGATGGACGACCAATGTATATAGAGGAGGAGCACCGAGCTTTCTGCAGACAGTATCGACGATTCTCCGAAGTATCACACCAATCATCGTATCACCACCATAATCACCAATCATCGGAGGTCTGTGAGGATACTTGCCTAATGTCGGGTCGATTCCGAGCCAAACACAGTGCCTGACAACCACTATGAGGAGTGATCGCGTCGCGGGAAGGGAAGACATTTTCACCAAGCGCCGACTCATATTTCAGGAGATCGTAAAGCTTTTAGCCTTGGCTTCGGGTTGATGCCTGTATGCTGAAGAGGAGATCATCTTGCAATTCTAGACTCGTGATTCTATAGGGAGAGGAGACAGAATTGTAAGTGGTTTAATTTTCAGTGGTGTAATCGCGTTGCAAGTAGTGTTGGAAGTATTTACCGTCAAGTGAGATTACTTTACATTTCACCTTTCGCCCATTTCCATGTTCACATCAAAACAAAAATACCAAAAACAATTTATCTTTGTTTGTATGTTGTATTTGAGTGTTGTATTATTTGTGTTGTATCGTGATTAATGTTGTCTGTATCAGTTTTATGATTGTTTTATGTTAGTTTTAATTTTACAATTTACTGGAATTGGTTCGTACAAAAAAACTTAAAGATTTTAATGGTTACTGTTTGAATCATCTGAATGTTAGTATTGCTTAATGATAAATCCAATGTTAACTAGCATTAAAAAACTTAATTGATGTTATTTACAATCTGTGGAATCGCCCAATGGTTGGCCGAATTCCTCTGTAAATAGTAGTATTATAAAGAAGAGATAAGCTCGTGGAGTTAACTTAAGTCCACGAGGATAGTCCGTTGAGTTAGCCATAACTCAACAAACTTAGTCCGTTGAGTTAACTGTAACTCAACGGAGTGCTTATTGAATATAAATTTGAATTGTTCACAATCAAACATTTCTTAAATTCGTTAGCAATTCCCTGTGGGATCGACCTGTACTTGCACACTGATACAATAGACACTGTGCACTTGCAGTTAAAGTACAAATTGGAATTAATATCTAAATTGTATTAAAGGTTGTTTGTTTACTTCTAAAAGAAAGAATAGACATAAAGATAAATTAACTAAGTAAAAATAGAAGTAACAAATCCAAGTTTTTCTAGTGTAGTGCTGGGATAACCCAAACACTTGGTAAAAATGGCTTCCCTTCCCGCGACGCGATTACTCATCACAGTGGTTGTCAAGCACCGTGTTTGGCTCAGAATCGACTCGACATCAGGCAAGTATCCTCATAGACCTCCTATGGTTGGTGATGGTGATGGTGGTGTTGGTGTTAGTGTTGAGCTTTAGGGAACTTCTAACGTTGCTTGCAGTTAGCGCGGTTCTCTAAAACACCTTTCACACATTTTTTCTACGTTTTTTATATTTCTTACAGTAGTAACTACTCCCGCTTAATTGATCGGTTAGATTTCCTTCATTCATATCAACGATGGTGATTTCTTCTTCATTCCACGAGTGAATTCATGTGTGATACGTGTAATCGTGGTCTTCCTTCGTATGTCCTATTTCTACAACTGCTACAGTGACATATTAGAAAATATATGGTCCGTGAAGTTACAAATAACTCAACGAACTTACTTCGTTGATTTAACTATAAAACACGTGCACTAAAGAAATAAGCTGTTAACATAACGCGTTACCTTAGTGTGTATTCATGTAACTCAACGCGTACAGTTTTGCTAACTTAACGAGTTAAACATGTGCATCTCACGTGATATACTAAAGCATTTAAATTCAACACGTGCATAATTCTAACTTAACGAGTTCAGATATATAACTTACGGTTTTCACTCATTAACTCAATGAGTTGTTACTGTGTACCTGCAATATAACTCTCCGAAATAACAGACAATTTGGATACTTAAGAATTAAAAACCAGCAACTTACCCTAGTTCAGAAATTTACTAAATTAACATTAATTCCCTGAAATTATGCAGATTCTTTCATTAAAGCATATAACAGTGCAATTATAACATAATGGCTTAATTCTCATATGATAAACTAAATATTATGTAATTACCCATCATTTAACTGTTAATATTATGCACTTTTTCATTCTAAATAGGGGTCATGAGAGGAAGATGGGTAAGAGACTACAAACCAAGTAAGGGAAAGAAATAAAAGATATAATGGGAAGTTTGTGCAAAAGGAAAAGTAAAGAAAATGAAAATGAAGAAAAGTAGAATGTAATGTAGATTCACTTTTTATTTTTAAGTAGAATAGTATGTTGATGAAACCATGGGTATATCATTTTTTCAAATTTCTCTAACATTCACAAAATGATTATGAACATGGAAAGTCCAAATTTTCCATTTTAGGGTTACTTTATATGAAACATGATGTTGTCTATTTAAGCATGAGACTAAAAAGTCTCACATTGATGGTACGAGACATTTATATAGTCTTGACATGAGGTGGTCTCCCTCCTTTATTAGATTGGTCTTTTAAGGTGAGTTCTCTTAGACCCATAACAAGTAATATCAAAACTAACACAATTCAAATTTGGTCTCACATGGGTGAGGGCTTACTCATTATAAAAGGTGACATACAGGCTAAAAAGATACCTAAATACTTAAAGTGAGTTACCAACAAATACACTAATATAAGAAGAATAGTGGGATTGATGTGAAATATTTGAATATGGAATCAAATAGCCCCACATCAATTATATAGGCAACCAATGTGGTATTGAAGTGGAAATGGACTTTTCCCCTTTATCAGATTGTTCTCAACCAATGTAGGACTATTAGTTTCATACCCAATAATCTATATTAATTATACCATGTCCCCTTCATAGCCCACTTTGAATATTTAAGCGCTCCTTTGACCTTTAGGTTGCCTCTTCAATGAGTAAACTCTTATTCACGTGAGACTCAACTCAAATCTTATTGACTCTAATATCACTTGTTATAATTAAAAAAAAATCAACCTTAAATGAGGGTGCAAATATTGATACTTCAAAAAAAAATTTCTCTTTAACACATTTTCTTCATATTTGCATCTTAGAAAATATTTAATCTAATAGCTTACAAAAGTACACAAAAATATCTTTCGTAAAGCATAAAATATATAAAAATTCATATAGTAATATACACTTTTAAACTTTAAATATCATAATAGATTGTTCTAATGATTCAAGTCTATAGCACAGGAGATTAGGCCACATGAGTAAGAATGAATTGAAGATGATGATGTCAAAGAGGAAAATCCATAACTTAAAATCTATAGATTTGAGATTCTTAGGAAATAGAAGAGAGTGAGTTTCTCAAAAATTATCAAAGCACCAAATTCTAAGTTAAAGCTTATTCATATTGACGTATAGAAACCAACACCTATGAAATCCCTCAAGTTAAAGATATCATGTTACATTCATTGATAACTACACTAAGAAGGTGTGAGTTTATGTTTTAAAGAAGTTTGATGTATTTACCATCTTCAAGGAATGAAGGTGAAAATGGAGAATCAGATGAGGTAGAAAATAAAGTGTGTGAAATTAGACAATAGCAATGAGTATGAAAGCAGAGAGTTTAAGTCTTTCTATGAAGAAAATGGTATCCACAAGATGAAGACTGTTGCTGAAAATCCTTAATAGAATTGTATCACAAAGATGAATCACATACTAAATGAGAGAGTCAAGAGCATAAAATTACATACCAACTTGCTCATAGAGTTTTTGGTGGATGCAATTAGCATAGTAGGATATTTGATCAACAAATGGTTGTTTGTCCCCTTGGGATTTAAGATCCTTGAAGAGGAGTGGATAGGGAGAAGGTTGAATTACACTAACCTAAAGGTCTTTAGTTTGTGTCATATATATACATTAACAGTGATGTTAGAGACAAGTTAGATCCTAAAGCCAAATATTATTTCATCAGCTATGGATCAAATTATTTTAGTTATCGATTCTAGGATGATTGAAATAAGAAGATATTGAGAGAGAAGAATGTCACATTTGATGAGACTACCATGTACAAAGATAGACATGAAGTTAAGATTGGTGATATTATTGAACAACCTTAGAAAGACCACCATGTTGAGTTGGATGACATCAATGATGAAGATGTCAATAAGAAGGTGGTAGAAGAGTTTGAAAACTAGGAAGAGCATTCAAAGAGTAATAACATTCCACAAGTGAGGAGATTCGCTAGAGTTTCAAGACCTCATCACTTTATACTATCATTCAATTATTTATTGCTAATAGGTAACAATGAGCTAAAACATTATATCAATGTTGTATAAATAAAGGATTCAAAGTAGTGGGAGTTAGCCATGAGAGATGAGATGAAGTTACTAGGAAAGAATAAGACAGGAGCTAGTTCAATTATCAAAAAGGAAAAAGGAACTCTATAATAAGTGGGTGTACCAAATCAAGGAGGAGTTAAATAAGTCTAAAAGATATAAGGTTAAATTGGTTGTGAAAGGTTTTTAACAATTAAAAGGAATTGACTGCTTAAAACTATTCTCCCTAGTAATCAAGAAAACCACTATTAGAGTGGTGCTAAGTATTGTTGCATTAGAGAATCTTCAACTAAAGTAATTGGATGTAAAGACAATTTTTCTTTCGTTGTGGATTGAAAGCTCACTAGAGAGGGGTGAATAGTGAGTTTATATAGAATTATTCTTGATTTTAAATTCACCTTTAGATTTAAGACAAGGTTATTTGATTTTTATCTTATATAGTTATCATAAAGCACAATAGAATAAAAATGCTACAATAGAAAGAAAAGAACACAATAGGATTTTTATAGTAGTTCACCCACATAGACTAGTTGTTTAGAATAAAAAAGTGCATAGTATTAATGGTTAATTGCATAATATTTAGCTTATCATATAAGAATCAAGCTATTATGTTATAATTACATGATTACATGTCTTAATTAAAGAATATGCATAAATTCATGAAATTAATGTTAATTAAATATCATTTTGGAGAGATTGAAAACATGGTTTACATGTGATTTATAGTGTTAAACATGATATATTTTATTTGCACATATTTATATCATGTATAGGTGCACAGTAATATCGTTGAGTTACAAGTTTAAAGGTATAAAAAGTTTATGAAACTTCGTAATCTTATACAAGTAAGTTTACGAAACTTCGTAATATTTTGCAAGTAAGTTTACGAAATCTCGTAAAATTAGGAATTATTATACACATCAAATATTAAATGATAAAGAATTACTTCTTTTACATATTAAATTAAATGTTATAAAAATATTTATTTTATTAAACTATAAAGCTGAACGAGTCTGTTGAGTTAAGCTTAACTCAACAAGGTAAGTCTGTTGAGTTATAGTTAAGTCAACGAAGTAAGTCTATTGAGTTACATTAACTCTACGAACCAATTATTTTTTAATATTCAAATATATCAATTACAGAAATAGAAAATTTGAAGTAAAACCATGATTGCACGTATCATGCAAGATTTAAATCATAGAATGAAGAAGAAATCACCATTGTTAATATGAATGAAAAAGATCCAACCAGTCATTTAAGTGGAAATGATTATTACTGAAAGAAATATAAAAAGAAAAGAAAAAGAACGAAAAAAGAGTAGTGGAGAACCACACTAACTACAATAAGCATCAATAGTTCCTTGAACCTCCACAACACCACCAAATACTATCACCACTCATCGAAGGTCTATGAAGATACTTGTCGGATGTTAGGTCGATTATGAGCTAAATACGGTGACTGACAACTACTGTGAGGAGTGATTGCATCGCAGGAAGGGAAATCATTTTCATCAAGCACTAAATCATCTCTTAGGAGATAGTAAAGCTTCTAGCTTTAGTTTCAAGTTGATACTAATATACTAAAGATGATATCAACTTACAAGTCTCGGTTCACGATTCTATAGGGAGAGGGATGTGTGAGTATGTGTCAATATAATTTTATGAAGTAAAATTTTATTTTTGCAAAACAGTAAGTAAATGTTGAGTTAAATATACATATATGTTTGAATTTAAATGAGTTTGAATCTAGATACTGAATTAACTCTATGTATTTAACTATATTCATGTTGATAATATGCAGAAAAAAATATAGAAGCTAATATAAGAAGTAAGTTTCTTAAGAAAATTCGTCTAAGTGTTAACTCAACGAAGTTAATTCGTGGAGTTAACTTTAACTCTACGAAGTCAGTAGTAGAATATAATGTCACTCCATTGAGTTATCTGTAACTCAACGAAGTTAGTCCATGGAGTTAGCAAATAAAAGCCTAAAACTAGTCCGTTGAGTTAGTTGTAACTCAACAAGATTAGTTTGTAAAGTTAGGAATAGTAACTAAGGTCACTCCATTGAGTTAGCAAATAGAAGCATGTAACTCAATGAAGTTAGTCCATGGAGTTAGTTAAATGATTATTCTTTTCTCCACGAATGAGACTTTGTCTGTCTAGCGATTACTGAAATTTAAATTTAAAAGTGGAACACGTATCCATAAATATGAGAACCATACCGTACGTTACAAGACATGTTCTTGCAACGAGATACATTTATAATATGGATGTACATTATAAAAGTAAAAACTAAGAGTTATTTACTGGTTACCAACACTAGGTAAAGACAAGAGAACTTGTTATAGAATTGGAAGGAAAAGCAGCTAATTCAACTTCATCTATCAACTTTTACATATTCAAAGCAAAATGTTAGAC
Organism: Cymodocea nodosa; assembly: GCA_036874045.1. Taxonomy (NCBI): domain Eukaryota; kingdom Viridiplantae; phylum Streptophyta; class Magnoliopsida; order Alismatales; family Cymodoceaceae; genus Cymodocea; species Cymodocea nodosa. The sequence goes on along the minus strand of CM072339.1, from coordinate 16,011,507 downwards.
TGGTATGTAATTAACTTTCTGTAATTTACTATATATTGAGAGTTTATAAGCAAATGGATTTATTCTCCTAACACTAAACGATTAGTCAGAACACCTATACAAGATTGTTTAACTTAGAAACATATTGAAAATTTTTTTGAAATTGAATTTAACAAAATCCTTAGGAATGTAGCTAACCTTTCATTAAAGGAAAATGAAGAAATGACTGCTCTAGTAGAAAAATCGTTAGAAGAAATTCTTTATCTTAAATTAGTAGATGAACTTTCATGTATTCGATTACTAAACTTTGAGGGAGATAGATTTGAACTAAAATCTAATTATATTAGTCAATTACTACACTTTCATGAATTAGAAAGAGAAGATGTCTATTATTTCCTTGAGGAATTTAATGAAATTTGTCAAATGATGAAAATGCCAAATATGAGTATTGATACTATTAAACTTAGATATATTCATTTTGCTTTAAAAGACACAACTAAAAGATGGTTATATATTCTAGCTCCTGATTCGATTTCTACGTGGACAGAATTTTGTTTAGTTTTTCTGGAAAAGTATCATCCAACTCATCAAACAATTAAGAAAAAAAAGGAAATATTAATGTGTAGGCAAAAATAGGGAGAATCATTCTAGAAATATTTTGAACGATTTAAAGATTTATTAACTCAATGTCCACAACATGCAATGAGTAAGGCATAATTAATAAGTATAATTTATGAAGGTATAGATGTTTCAACTAAATCTTTATTAGAATATTGTCAAAGTGGATTTCTAAAACTGTGTAGTGAGGAAGCTTAGGCTTACTTAGAAAATTTTGCAAAATAAACTATTTAGTGGGAAAACTCAACTGAAGCTATTACAGATAAGAAAATATTATCAAGAGGAATGCATGAAATTGATTCGAATACGATGCTTAAAGTTAAATTAATTGAATTAACTAGGAAAATAGAAGAGTTATCATTAAATCAAAAATTAGCAAAAAGAACGCAAATATTAATGACTTAGATGTTATTATCTATGCTAGAAACTAGAAAGATAATTTTTGTAATTCTTATAACCCTAATTGGAGGAATCACCCAAATTTATTTTGGAGAAATAACAATTTCTAAGGAAGAGAAAATATAAATGATAGAAATGCAAATTATGAAGCATTAATTGAACAAGGATCTAGAATAGAAAAATTAGAAAAAATAATTCAACAATTAAACAATCATCTAAATCATGTGTTTGGAAATGCTACCATTCAGAATCAAGATAGGAATAGAAATATACTTCCTTGATAGAAGAAATCAATAGAAATTAAATCACATTAATAATCAAACATTAGACATACTAAAAATTATCTAAATAAATTAAAGCAATAACTATCTAATGTATAACCAAAATGTGCTTCCAAACATTAAGTATAAAACATATGGTTCAATTTATGTATTTAAACGCATTTGAACTTAAATAACATGAATAAACCTTAAAAGTACATTACATGTAATTTCTCATAATATCTTCAATATTTTCACATTATAATCATAATATGTATGAATAATGATATATAGAATAGCACAAATTGACATTGTACAAAAAGCATTTGAAGTTGTGATTATGGGATAAAAATTTTAATTATTTTCTCCAAATTCTTTGTTTAGTTACCACAAAAATAAATGGATATATGTGAACTTTTTTGAATAAATATTAACTTTATTTTACAATTTTCTCCTCACACAACATGTGTTTTATAATAAACTTTATATTATTGTTAATTTGAGCTAAATTTAGCCTTAGACTCTTTTAAGAGCTAATTCTTGAAATGTAACTTGGATGGAAGAATTTTATTGATGTTTTGAATTTGACTTCGCTAGTTGTTATATCTTATAATATGGTGGACCAATTGGAAGGAATGAAATTAGAGAATATTATGTAATGAATTGGAGATCTTAAGCAAATGAAAGGAAATGGTGATTGAGAATGATGGATATATGTGAACAATATTGATGGACTGGTTGTTTCTAAAGAGCTTCTCATGTGTATAGTTGATGAATGCTATTAATGTATGGTTGATGAAAAGCATATATCTTTACTAATAGTTTTCCTTCTTTTTAAAAAAAATGCAATTGCTAGAGAATTTAGTGAAAATGACATTTTTTTAATCATACTAATGCACTATAGGTAAAGTGATTACAATTTAATTTTCTAAAAGACTGAACTTATGATCACTATTAATGTTGTGACTACTATGTGAGAAATATTGATATTTCTTCTATTGATTGTTTTCTAGTTGGACATATGTAATTGACATTTATGTGGTTATCAATTTAATATGTCATTATTTATGTTTCAAAGGTTTATGTTAAGTATTTATGTTATTGTTTATGTTATTATTTATACATATTTATGTTAGTTGTTTAAATGTTTATGTTATAGTGATATACTTATGTAGGTAACTGGTATTTAAATGAAGAATGATGAAGAATATTTGCAACAATTATTACAAAGGTGACTATGAAGATGGTGTAGGCTATTAATGTTACTTGCACAATTGTCAACGATAGTTGCACATTATATTATAGATTTCATTCCTTAACCAATAGAACAAATATATAGTAATGAAGGATAAATTTATATAAGGAAGTTGCTAGATCTTACAATACCTCACCAAACATACAACTATTAGAAAATATATCACATGAGCCAACATGTATTCATGTAATTTTATGAATTGCTTAAAAGGGAAAGAGTAATAGAAGATAATCAAAGTATAATTATAGAAGAGAAACTAGTAATTTTTCTAGTTATAATTGGTTAGAACTAATGATAAGGAGTGACAACTTAGCGATTCCATCAATCCTCTTGGACAATTAACACGTACTTCAATGAGATTGTCAATGTTATAATTAAATTACATCATGTATTTATAACCATGTATTTATAGCCAAATATTCTACATCAACATCAAGCAGAATTCAAAATAATCTAAACGTCTACCCATATTTTAAGGTAAACTGATCATTATATTATATTGTCTTCTAATTTATTGCTAGTATTTTTAATGAAATTGACATAGTATCATTTTTTAGTATTGCATTGGTGATATCATTGACACACATGTTAACACCACCATTTATTAAAAAGAAAATGCTAGATTCAAAAATAAAAAAGGAAACTTGTATCAAAATGTACTAGTAATTTTAACATGGAGATCACATACGTTCTTGTAAGATGAGAATGATTAACTACAAATGCATGAATTTTACAAGATGCTATTTTTCGATGACATAAGCTGAAAGTCTCACATGGTACATTATTAATTATGTTTACATTATTTTTAATTTTTAATATTGAATTGTATAAGTTACTAAATGTAGTATATTTTAAGTAGGTGCATATTATTTGGTTGATGTAGGATTTCCAAATCGCCTAAAATTTAGTACTAAGTTGTTAAAATGTTAATCTTGTCTTAAGAGAAGTATATTGAGAATGTGATTAACAAGTTCAATCTTAGTGATACTAAGACAATCTTAACATTGTTGGAAGGTCACTTTAAGTTAACTAAGAATTGATTACCAACAACAGAAAAAGACAAAACCTATATGTATAGAATACCATATGCATCTACAGTTAAAAGTATGATGTATGTGATAATATGTACTAGACTAGATATAGCTCAAATAATGAAAGTTATGAGGAAGTTTATGTTAAACCTAGGTTAAGAATATTAAGAAGTTGTGAAGTGAATTCTATGTTATCTAAAAGGAACTTCAAGTGTGGGATTGTGCTTCAAGAGAGGTAAGGTTGTGTAGTAAGGTTATTGTGATGTACACTTGAGAAGTGACTTAAATGGAAATAAGAACACCTTAGGGTATGTGTTTACCCTAAGAGATATAGCTAGGAGTATCATCTTATTGTTGGATTCTACTAGATGTACTCGCTAAACATGAAGAAGAAGGTTTGATAGATGTTGGAAGAGAGGAATAGTTAAAAAAAATTGAAGAAAAAGATAGTAGAGAAAGAAAAAAAAAAGTAACAAAAAAAAGCAATATATATATATATATGACAGTAAATATAAGGTCTAAAATACTTTATATTTGTATATAAGTTTTTCCTAGTTTATATTCTCAATTAGACTGGTGGCAACTTTAAGTCCTCTCCTCTCTTCACCTTAGAGTATTATGGTGGAGATCATGTCTTCCATAGACACGACACTACACCTTCAAAGAAACCAAAAATAGACCGGTATTGCAATCTTCTCCCTTTGGCTATAGTGAATACATACCTCTTGCATTGTTTATGGTCTATATACTTAAACTTATTTTATCATTAAAAATATATTGTTTATTTCTTGTGTGGATTAAAATTGCACACATAATAACCAATAGACGTGTATACTTATTTGTAACTAATTTATGTGGATTGTAATGTTATTTATTTGTTATAGAAAAAGCGATGCTAGAGGTGCCTTTAGAAAACTTTTCTAAAGGTTTATTATTTTTTTATAAAAATTAACTATAATTATATAAGTAATTAAGCTATGGTATAGTTTATTATATATGTATTAAAATTTTCATTCAATCTATGCTATATCCAATAAAATTTTTTTGATTTAAAAATGAATGATTGATATTCAACGAAAATTGGTTAATTTTAAAATATTTAGATCAAGAATCAATACTTATTTGATTTAAATAAAATTTTTACCATACATTTTGTAGACACTCTGAATTTAACGAGCACTTTTGGAAGCATTGATTAATCTTTTATTGTCCTAGCCTCATTCATTTAGTCAAACTTTCAAAGGTTCCAAATCTCAGAATATTAACGACGAAAACTATTCATTAAAAGTTGCTTAGTGGTAAGTTTGGTCTAGTCATGTTCTAGATTTTGTAGACTCACTCAGATGGTAGAGCTTCAGACTTCTTTGAATGGATTTTCTGGTTCACTCATTGGAAGTCTATATTCTTGGTTATAGACTCCAATTTTTCCAAACTCCCAAGGCAAAGTTCCAAACTTCTTTGAATGGATTTTCTGATTTGCTCGTTAGAAGTCTTTACACTTAAGTAGCGGTGGACTTCGAATTTTCCAAACTCTCAAGGCAGAGTTTTGGACATTCTTGAGTGGATTTTCTAGTTTGCTTACAGGAAGTATATATGCTTAGTCCAAAATTTTCAAACTCCCAAGGTGGAGCTCCAAACTTCATTAAGCGGATTTCTCAGTTTGCTTGCTCATCGAAAGTCTCAATACTTAGTTAAGTCGTGGCAAATTTTAAATTTTCTAGACTCCTAAGGTGAAGCTTTAGACTTTCTTGAGTGAATATTTTGGATCGCTCATCGAAAGTTTGCACATCTTTAGTTATGCTGTGGCAGACTTTAGATTTTTCGAACTCTTAAGGCAGAGTTTCGAACTTCTTTGAGCAGACGTTTTGGTTCACTCATCGAAAGTGTCTACACTTAGATAAGTTATGACAAAATCTAGATGTTTTAGACTCTCAAGGTGGACTTCTAGACGTCTAAGGTGGATATTCCATACTTTTTGTTGGAAATTTCCTTTGCTTGGTTAGGCAAGGTTGAAGTCTTAAAACCCCAATGATCCTAGAAGTTTTTAGAAGAAGTTCCCTTCTTCTTCTTCTTCTTCTTCTTCTTCTTCTTCTTCTTCTTCTTCTTCTTCTTCTTCTTCTTTGTCTATATAGAAATGTCTATTTATTTTCGAATGACATGGACAAAGAGAAAGTCTTTGCCATGCATTATTACCCTAAGTTTGTTATTTTGTTTAGTACATTAGTTACTGTTTGAGTGGGTGCCATGTTAGGAAATCGACTTGACCATCGTCCATGTCATTGAGCCCAACCACCTCTACTGTTTCTTGTTGAAGTGGATCGATCGAAGGGTGCCACTTGGACCTTTTGGCGTTTCTTCTGGTAGATCTCTCTCAGATGGGTGGCTGGCTGATCTCTACGGTCTTCGATTCCTAGTTTCCCTCTCGCTTGAGCTCTCTGACAATCGGTGATCTGTTGCACATTTGTAGCATTATTTTCTATATCTGTTTAGTTCAATAGAGATGTCATACAAATTTATGGTTTCCATCACTTTCTACACAAAACAACACCAAAGGCCAGGGCATTGAGTACCATGCAAAACAAGCATCCATATATATTCGGAAAGTCTCCCCAGTATTTTCATGTCTTTTCTTTGACATCATTAGTCTTTTCTTTGGCTGGTGGGTTGAGATAATTCACTCTTTCCCGTTCATTTCCTTCGATGGCATCCTAAACAGCATTAGAATAAGACCACTACATCATGCAAACCTATAATAGCATGCACTCGTATAAGGAAGATTGAAAAGTCGATTTAATCGGACACATGCAAGATGCCTAATGTATTTCCCTTGCGTACCTAAGATGTTTATTCAGACCTTGTAGTTCGTAGACCAAACCTTATTTATAAAATTTTAAGGAATGTTTTCCTTACACTTTGGTTTTTTCTAATTTTCCTCAAATAAGATTAGGTAACCACTGCTATTCAAGCTTTGTAATTCTACAGAACGAGTTGTACGTCTATAATCACCTACTTAGTAATTAGTATGCCTTCCCAAAATTCAACTTTTGTCTAAAATGTCATCAAGATAATAAGCGAGACTTATTTAAGATGTATGTCTTTTTTTGCCCACCAGTTTACCACCTGAAACGTAGCCTGGTGGTCCTTCTGCGATAAAATATTTTTCTACATTATTATCAGGTTTTATTAATAATTTTCCTCACAATATACTAAGAAAAATTAACTCATTTTTAAAAATAGACAAAATTATACTATTCAAAATTTTTACTTTAATACAAAATGTGAAATGACACAATTTTATCTAATTTAGTAAGTTTAGCAAATTAGTTTTTTTTATTTAAAAAAGTGATTGTCCAGGATAAATTAATTTCAAGTTGCAAGTATAAAATGGGCACTAACATACTCAAGTTATATATAGAAAGGATAAAATCATTTACAATAATAAAATAATGTCACAAACAACTAATCAGATATTAATTAATTTACTTTTTTAAAAAGAATAACTAACTTAAAAAAGATAAATTTATAAATATACAAATAGTTACTCGACTAAATACATGGTACTGTTGAACTTCTAGACTGGACTTAGATAATTCAATACTTGCTCGGTAAATGAGCATGACCCAACATAGAAATTTCCCCATGAATAGATATATCGGAGGTCTTATTTTTTAAAAACAACCAACCTTATGTCACATTAATTTGACAAGCCCACCTTCACAGGGTGATATGTATAATATATGCAAATATGGTAGGCAACTCATCTCATCGGTAGTATACCCGATCTTGGACTCTATTTTGAAAAACAAAATTACCGATATAAAAAGTGATGATCATGACAAATATGTCAAAAAATAAACGCATTATTACATAAAGCATGACTCACTTGTGTCATATGGATTCGACTGTGGAGGAGAAAACAAGAAGTGATTAGGAGACTCGGCCACAAACTGTAGCCATGCAACTTCCATGTGTCTCGTTATAAACAAGTGTCTGAGTCTTCGAGCCGCAGAAAATGTTCTTGATCGCAAGTAAGCAACGTTCGCATGACCGGAGAGAAGATGCAACAACGCCAGAAGAAAGTGCAGCTTGTGGACATGTGCAACGTACAGGAACACACCGATGCCTGGATATAATACTCTGGTGGACGAATAACAAGACTGTATGTAGCCTTCTCTCCGAGCGCTCAGATCATGGTTATCATCATTACGGCGTCGGTACCCTTATACGTGTTGAATGGGTGCCGCCCCGTAACCGGGATAAAAGTCTGGCGGAGGATCAAAGAGCCCGTAGTCTTCTTCCTGGGAACTTGGGCGATCGTTATCATCATCCCAACCTCCATAACCTTGATACACTGCTGTGCTTCCATCTGATTCGTGTCCATTCCACCTATCATACCGCCCGTATCCACGTACTGAAGGTTGTCGAGGACTTAGAGATGCCTGAGCTTCTACTTCCAGGGACAGCACCTGATGGACGAAGCACAGCAAAAGAGAAGCAATTGTTACCATCAGTAGAATCAGCAATGACTGCAGCATGAAATCCATAACCGGATCAAGCACTCCCACTTCACAGATAACGAATATGCAACAAGTTGCTTATAAAGATAATCATACCCGTTGGATGATCCATCTACCTAACTGCAATTGCATGGTATATTCTTGAACTTTGACGTTGTTATCGTGCACACAAATTCCATGTACCCCCGTGAATTCTGATCCCCTTATCTCACGTTTACGGAGTGACTTTTATTGGTTCACGGTTGCTGTCCAGGCAGGAAAAACCCATTTGTTGCAATTTTGCAAGAAGAAAAGAACCAACCTCGTTGGAAAAATAGTGAAGAGGAATAGAGAATAGAGAAGAGACGAGCTTTTCCAAAATACTTCATCGTTAACGGTGGAAAAACATTTTTTATGCTTACACCACTAATGCATAAAAAGGATAAAAAAAAATCACCCACAATACACGTTCCAACAAAGATGAACAACTACAACAAAATAGATCTTTACTTCTTAAAATAACACCCACGATCTAGCAAAGAAAAGAAGACGCGTTTTCATGGTATTCACAAATAATCTTCAAGACATAAAAATAAGGAAATATTCAACACTTCCTCTTGACTTGAAGATTTACAATTCCTAGATTCCTCCGAAGAAGCTGGAACCTTCTTGCACGTAATGACTTGGTGAAGATGCTCGCATATTGAACATCAGTTTTACAATACATCAATTTCACTACATCCAATTTTTGCATTTCTCGAAGCGAAAACAGTTTAATATCAAAATGCTCAGTTCGGCCATGGAATACAAGATTCTGAGAAATAGCAAGTGCAGCTTGATTATCCACAAAAATTGTTGTTGGATCTACTTGCTTGCAATGAAGATCAGTCAGCAATTTTCTTAACCAAGTTGCTTGATTTGCTGCATTCACCTCAGATTCAGTAGTCGACTGAGCAACAATCTCTTGCTTTCTAGAACTCCATGAAAATACTTTTTCACCAAAATAAAAAACATAGCTTGAAGTGCTCTTACAATCATTGACAGAACTTGCTAGATCACTATCTGAATACCCCATCAGAGAAGGGGAGTTTGATTTAGAATAATCTAATCCAAAAGTTAAAGTACCCTTAGTATACCTGATCACTCTTTTAGCTACATCAAATGATCTCGATTTGGATTATGCATGAACCGAGATAAAAGACCAGCCACATATGTAAGATCAGGCCTTGTTGCACGAAGAAACATTATAGAACCTGCTATACTTCTATAAAGTATTTCATCTGCTTTGTTTGTGGTTGAAAATTTTGATAGAAATTCAATCTAGTGTTTCATGATGACAATTTTCCATGTTGAATTTTTTCAAAAGCTTCTTTGCATGTTCAATCTGTGCGATAGAAATTCCAGCATCAGATTGATTTATTTCCAGCCCCAAAAATTGAGACACAAGTCTAAGATCAGACATTCGAAAATTCCTCATTTTCTCTTCTTTGAATTGCATCAATAAAGTAGTGTCATTTCCGGCTAGTAATAAATCATCTACATACGGAGAAATTATCAAGATTCTCTGCTCTTCCGATCGTATATATAAAGTAGCTTCCGAACCACTCCTCTCAAACCCAACAGATTTTAATCAATTTTGGCATACCAGGCATAGGGTGACTCTTTTAACCCATATAATGCCTTCCTTAACAAGTAGACTTTATTGTCTTGACCTTCAAGTTTAAAACTAACATAAATTTCATCATTTAAGTCAACATTTAAGAAGGCCGACTTTACATCCAAATGATGTAATTTCCATTGATTTTTTGCAGAAATAGATGGCAACAAATGAATGGTATCAAACTTGGCTACTGGTGCAAACGTATCAGTGTAATCTATACCAAACTCTTGAGCATAGCCCTTCACAACTAACCGAGTTTTATACTTTTGAATTGAACCATCTACATTCTTCTTGATTCTGAAAATCCAATTGACAACCAAAATTTTCTTATCCTATGGTTGATCTACTAATTGCCATGTACCACTCTGCTCTATAGCTGCTGTTTTTGCCTCCATAGCCAATTTCCATTCAGGAGTCTTAATAGCTTCTTCCACTGTAACAGGATCAATGCCAACCAATTGTGCTCTTTCATATATTTCCTATAATGATCGAGTGCCACACACAGGTGACATATCCTCAATGTCCGCCAAACTCTTGATCGTCATCTTGATGAAATTATTGATCATACTTGCCAATTTCATTCTGTTGAATAGCACTTTCGTCTAATGTAGACAAATTCCAACACCATTTACTTGATTCATCAAATTTTACATCAGTAGATAAAATAACTTTCTTATTTTCAGGTTGATACACGCGATAAGCTTTAGTATACAAGCTATATCCCACGAAAATACCTGCTGAAGCCCTTTGAATCAAGTTTGGCTTGATGACTCTTTGGTGTATACATATAGCAAATAAAACCTAAGATTTTTAGATGATGAACACTTCGGCTTACGATCATACCATGCCTCGTAAAGAGTAATCCTGTCAACGAGCTAGGCTAGGCTAGCCCATAAGTTAGCTCGACCTATAGGTATAATTTATAAAATCTATGTTTAAGTATATAAATGATTTATAATTTATTAATGATGTATGATTTATTAAATTAATAAATGCATGTAGTAATTACGTATGTTCAACTTTCATTTAATTTAACAAATTAATGGCGATTTGTAAACAAAAAAATAAAAAATATAGCAATATATATATATAACAATAGTATGGGGGCATTGGAGAAAGGGCGGCGTTCGTTTCTAGAGGCTGTTGGGGATTGGGATGGAGGTCTATTGTTTTCATGGGGAGTGCGGGGAGATGATTTGGGTTCCAAGGGAGAGGAATTTGGTGGCTGATGCTTTTGCGAAGGTGGGGTTTGATGGGGGGAGGCACGTATGGATGACAATGAAGGAATGCCCGGAGAAGTGAGAACATGCACTGGTGTTGGCTAGATGGAGAATCTCGGCTTTGTGGGAAGATGGATATGGAGAATGGTGTAGGTGAAGTTGGTGGGTGTTTCTGGATTTTTTTGAAGACCGGTTAGGTTTTCTATACGATTGTGTCTGAGCTCCATGGTCATAGTGGTTGGTGGCAAAAAATTTTATTGGGTCCGAATACCTGGTATCATCCAATATTGCTGTCAGATGGTACAAATCTGTTGGTGTTTTTGGAAAATCATCGATTTCACTAAGCAATGGTCAGGGGGAGGTTCGGTCCAACTTTGTCAAAAATTGGTTATACCGGACGACAAATTAAGGCGATCCGATAATGCTAATGTCGGATACTTTTTTCGAGTAGCTTTCGTTAGAAGAGAGTTGTCAGGTGGATCAATCTAACCTTGGTTATTCACACTAGTGGATGGTGGAATTTTTTCGATCCGAATGTGCGGTGTCATGAAAAGCTGTCGAAAGGATTAGTTCGACCATGTTTGGGCTTGATCACATCAGAGGATGGTGATACTTTGGCGATTTGATTATGCGGTGATACCGATATTTTGTCAAAGGTGTAGGAGCTGTCAACTCTATAATACAAATAAATTTTATAGAACCATGATGTGTTGTTGTAGAGGTTTGGAAATATACTAAGGGTCTTCTTCTCACGCGTTATAAAGTGATTTTTACAGGAAAGCTTAACTGGAGCAGCCTCATTCAGCAATTCTGGATTTATCAGGATGCAAAAAGGGTTGGTTTTGCATTTGATCTTCTTCTCCTTATATAATTTGTCTTCATTGCTTTTGTTTCGGATACATTCTATCTTCTTTAGAATACATGAGAGACTACAGTTTTTAAATTGATTACAAATATAGACTCATTACAACAAAAATCAATCCTAGTTTCTATTTTTCAATCTTTGAAAGTGGAAATACATTTTACCGTAATATTATTTAGTTACAAAATTGAAATTTTCTCCTTTGTGCTCCTACGAAAACTAATTTTTATAAAATTTGTTAAATAATCAGGAACAATATTTCATAATGAACTTATTTCGTTACGTTTGTACTTGTACATTTTAAATGTATATAAATAGTAAATACAACGAAACTAGCCTTATTGAATTCACATAAACATTATAAACATCCTAAAAAATTACTCTGTCGATGATCGAGAATACATCGCTGATACTTTAACCTTCTATCAATGGGTACTTATGTATTTAAAGATTCCTAGAATATCTGGAAACTTAACATTTAAGTTTTCATTTTCTAACCTCGCATAGTTCAACTGTTTAAGGTACTAGCATATTCGAAGACTTATTTCCTAAGTTTCCATCAGTGTAATAACCCATTCTTTGGTTCACGGATACTCAAACAGTTTAGGTGACCGAAGATTTCTAATATATTCGAAGATTTATGACTTTTTAAGTTTCCATCAATATAATAACATATTCTTCACTAAACTTTTCATCGTCAAAACTAAATGATATATTAATAGACACACACTACTATATTAGATTTTCCTAATACAAACAACATATACATGATAATAAAAAAGAACAAAACAAACAAACAAACAAACAAAATATATAGAAGCTTCAAGAAAATGGTGCTATTTGTTTCTCCTCCACGCCGCCGTGCACGATGAGGCGATTCTTCTCCTTTCCCGTCTTTGAATGTTATGGAAAGATTTTCAACGTACGACTACGCAAGGGAAAAGGTTGGAAAAGTCTCCTGCACGTGAGAACGCCGGTCCTCTCCCACCACCAATTGCAAGCATCCGCATTTGCCGTTGCGTTTCCGCCGAAATAAAAAAATCAAGCAAACAAGGTGTGTTTTCAGCCTGGTAAAAAGAAAAAAGGGGAGCAAATTACGACGATAATGTAAAAAATATGCAAGGTTGTCTGTCATACTCCCTCTTACAAGGGAACAAACTGTAACGATTATGTAGAAAATACGTAAAGTTTGTTTACTGTACTCTCCCTTCCAAGGACACGAATTTTGGTGACAATAAGCTAAAAAAAATGTACTTATTTTCTTGAGAAGATGCTGTTGGAATTTTGTTATTATCTAAATAAAAAATTAAAGTATTTTAGATGTAAAATATCTACATTTAAAATAAAAAAAAATTAAGTACCTTGGATATAAAATACAAATATCTAAGATTCAAAATTAAAGTACTTTGATATAAAATATAAATATCTAAGATTCAAAATTAAAAGTGTTTTAGATATGAAATATAAATATCTAAAATAAAAAATTAAATATCTTAGATAAAAAAATATAAATACCTAAGAAATTGAAATCAAAACATTGTTGGTACAAAATACAAGTATCTAAATTAAAATCAAAATATTTTAGATGTAAAACATGAGGACTAAATAAAAAATAAAAAAAATCAAGTATTGAAGTAGATCAAATTTCTTTTCACTAGATTTCTTTTAATTCTTTTATATTTCTTTTCAATAACAACTACTGACGTTAATTTAAATGGTTATATTCTTCTTTCTTATACATCAATGATTGTAATTCCTTCTTCATTTCACAACAAAGATCATGAGTGTGAATTATGCAATATAGGTTTTTGATGTCATTCCTATAACTACTCATAATCGTACATTAGATAAAATAACTAGTCTGTAGAGTTAACATAACTCAATAGACTAACTCTATTAGGTTACGCAATAACTCCACAAATTTAGTTAAATCCTACACTTCAATAAAATAAACATGTAATAAAACGAGTTATGTAAATACTACATGTACTACATAAGTGTAAATAACATTTAATAATATTTTTAGGGGACATTCTTTCAGTAATTCCAAAATAATACTTAGTTAATATTAATTCCTTTTAATTATGCATATATTTTAATTAAGCCTTAGATTTCTATAATTGTAACATAATAACCTAATTCCTATCTGATTAGCTATATAACATGCCCTTAATCATTAATTTAAGCTTTAAGAATTATGCAATTTTTCACTCTAAACATTACTTAATGGAGATATGTCATCATTTAAATTAGCAGTTTCAGTCTAATGAAAGTCCATAGGTATTGTGCTTGTTCCTCTTCTAGTAACACTCATCTTAAAAATCAACTTCAATGGTTCATATATTATATAAGACTTTCCTTTCAAGGTGGCACATTTAGAATGACTCTAGAAATTAAGAAGAAATATAATGAGTACAAAATTAAGTACATGTAAAATAAGAGAAAAACATATGCCTCATAATAATTAAAGTCACCTCCACAAATTCTTCCCAAATTTCATCAAAAATAGATCTATGACCATTTACATAGTCTCATCTTCATCCACTTTGGTTGGTGATTTTGCTATAATTTTTATACATTTGCCACTAGGTCTTTAAATGACTATTAAAATTTTTTTTTCTCTAGTCTAATGTTTGTTTTAATATTGTAATCATTGATTACTTCATTCCATATTCTTGCTCTAATCTTACCACCAAGTGTTTTAGCATTTCCTTGATTAATAGCATCACAAAGGAGAGCTAGGATCATTTCATCATCCTTCTAATTCCATGTGAAATTTTTCCTTGATGTAGCGTTCTTTCCTTGAGCATTGCTTTCTGCCATTGTCTACAAATGTATTATTTGCATAATTAAAATACCTCACAAGTAATTAAGATTGATAGAAAAACCTAATGCCAAACAGATCAACATCAACATGGTTTTGATCAACAAACTAACATTCAAGTACTTAATATAACCTAATGCAAAATGAAACAATGATAAAGTAGTTCAAATCAACAAATGCAAACAAAAAGAAAAATGGAGGCCCATCCTATAATAAAGTCATCTAATAAATATAAATCATCAATTACTTTACCTCAAAATGCTTTATTTGAGGCCCATCCTATAAATATAAAGTCATCTAATAACTTGGATGTATAGGTGTTTGGATATCCTTTTCCAACAAAAGGCATTTCTTATAAATAAGGTTTGTTTCTAAGAACTTTGATGTATAGGTGCTTCACCTTTCAGACATAAATAATTTTTGTTGCTTGAATATATGATTGCTAAAGCTTTAGTGGAAGAAGTCCTAAAAGTAAGCAAATATCTAATTTTTTAGAGTTTATCAACTGGGCACACTCTTTAGAAATAATTACACTTGTTTAGAAACATGAATTTGATGCTTTTAAATGCACCATGTTTGGCAAAAGTTTTCCTAGATTACAATATAGGTAGAAATTTCCATTGAGACCATGTCGATTCTCATATATAGCTAGTTATTGGATTGGAGGCAGGAAATTATCATTAAGGATAAAATGCTTATTACTGATAAGAAATGACCAACAAAACAATCTATGAAAAGATGAGTTATTGTATTTTATACCAATTACCACATAAGCAAACTTGCAATGGCTATCGAAAAACTCTAAAAATACATAAAATGTAAACGCACATTTTTATTTGTTTCTGTAAAATATGCAAATTGAATCATTTCCCAAAAAAGATGAAGTTTGCATAGAAGGTCTTGATCTAGTCATCATTAATGAACCAAATCATGAAATTGCCTTTCAAAGAACATGAGAAAAATCTTTTACAAATTGTGACTAATCAAATTTCCATAACTTCCACAAAAAATATTCAGTTTTATATCTAAATTAAAGATGATTGTTCATGTACCTAAATAGTCATTGATACCTAAATAAGCATAGTGATCAAAACCAACAATTGAAGGAAAACCTATTGGGATGGTAGCGTGCAGCAACAATTTTTCCATCAAGACAAGGGCCAAGCAATGCAAAATGGGATGAGGTGTAGAGGTGCAAATGATGCCGTTGAGATGAGGTGCAGAGGGTTTGGTAGGAAAACCTATAGGGATGGTGCTCAATAGAGTGTGAGAAGGGGGTTTCCGTCAAGATGAGGGCCAGACAACATAAAATGGAGCTCTAGAGGTGGTAGATGATGTCGTCAGAATGAGGTGTAAAAGGGTGCTTCGTAGTGTAGGAGGGTTTTTTCTATCGAGAGGGTGAGGATGTGTGAGAGGATTTGAGGGGTTTGTCAGGTGCGAGCTATCAAATGAAAAATTTTCCATCAGATTCAATGGCATTGGGGTGAGAAAATGGTGGGAGAAGCTACCTTTTATATTAGGAAAAATGGTGGAATTTGACGGGAAAAATGATCGTTACATAAATACCTAGAAAATGATGAAAATATTTTTTCCATTTTTCTTTTTGACATTTTCTACCTTTTTCTAGGTGCACAATCTCTCTCTTGATATCAATATACCATTTTCTATAACAAGTGATATAGGTTTTGATGAATACCGTAACAGTTTTGATAAACGACATATTATTTATTCTTGAGAAAGTTGAGATGGAACAAATGACATACTAGTGATTCTATTGACATACTATTTTTAGTAGCAAGTTGAATAGATTTTGATAAATAGAAGGTTGAAATTTTTCTTATATGTATTGATACTATGATAGCTTCGTAAAATGGTACACTAATGAGGGAATGATATACCATTATATGAAAAGAAAGTGGAGAATGGAAGATCCAAACTTATCATATTTGTGTGGATTAGAGACAACTATACAAAAAATTCCAATAACGATCTATCAATGAACATAATGATATATTGGTTTGATTAAGATTCTAACAAATTATTTTTCCAACTTTGGACTCTTTGTGTAAATACCTTTAGAGTTTTTATAGAAGTGAGTGCATGACGAGAAGACCTTTGGTAGCCAAACATCCTAGAGCTCTATTCAAGATTTTCTTAAGGATTTTCAAGAGGATTCTTTATGGTTTTATTGTGTATTTTATTTTAGTGTGCATTGCTTTTGATTGTTTATGCTTAAACATTTTTTATTTGATTTTCTTTTAGACTTAAACATTAGGAAAACTTATTTCATTAGGCCGTGATGAGAGATGCACAAAAGTTACTATAGACTCTTCAAATTTGAGGTGGAACTCTTTGATATATTAGGATAGACTTGACTGGATTAGTCAAGATGATAGAAGTTGGTGCTAAATCTAAAAATAGCATCGTTGGTTGAGGACTTCAACCACAAACAGTATTGTTGGCTGAGGTCTTCAACCACAAATGGTATAGTTGGTTGAGGTGTTCAATCATAAATACATGAAGAGAGTTGAATATTGAGTTTGGTAAAAAGATTAAATGTAAAAGTTAGGCGTTGAACCTATAAAATTATTAGATTTAGTAAAAGAGAAAATTGGGAGCTTATGGAGTGGATGCACTCAGTTTAGAAAATCACTATAAAACTTTCTTTCTATGCCTCTTGTTGTGGTTTGCACTTTCTATTTTTATTATTTATTTGTATATTGTTTTGTTCAATGTGTTTAAAACTTTTGCATCAATTAGGGTTTGATATATTGAAATGATTTTAAGTTAATTAACTTCACTATCTACATTTCCTTTAGTAAAACAAATCGATCTTAATAGTTCATTAAGTCAACACAGTCACATTACAAAACCCTTGGCCAAATCCACCAAGTTCACACCTCCTCACAATCTAAGGAGCTTCACCACAACCTGGTGAGCTAAGTCAAAACAACAAAAGATCTATAATAATATAAAACAACCTCCCTTCAATGGGCTTGTATATGAATGCAATTCTACTCTAGTGCGCACTTGAAAAATTCTACAAAATGATATAAAAATTTCTTTCAATGGTTGATTTTGAATGTTGTAGGATGTACAGGGATGACGACACCTTTCTTAGAAATCCTAAAGATGATTTTATGTAAAGATTTGAAATTAATTATGGTAAGTCAAATGACTAGTCTAAGTTTTTGTTCTCACCAAATAGATATGTCAATGACGCTACTGGCATGTCAATTCCTTAATGGCTAGGATGATGTGCCGATATTCAACTTGAAGTTTTGATTGTTTCTTTCCTGTCATAGAATAGTGTGCGAAATGCCAATTTAATATTCCACGTGATCTATGCCCTAGACTTAGATGAAACAATCGGTATACCATTTTGTAGTTGTGGCACGTTGATCTTGTATACCTAAAAATCCCAAAAAATGAAATTTGGTGTATCAAATAAACTAACTCCTAATCCTAATGAAACAAATAGTTTGTCATTCCACAATAGTGCTATATCATTTTTTCTAAGTCTACTTCTAATGCAACAGACGATATGCCAAAATAGTACATTAGGTATACTAATTATAGATCTAGAGTCTTTCCGTGTTTAAAAATCTGGTATGTCAGATGCATGTATTGATATGCCATTATGGATTTAGCTCTAAAACTTGAAAGTTATTGTCCTATAAAAAGTTATGCCTACATGTAAATCAATATGCCAATTTTATATGAAACAAAATTCTAAGTGAAATTTGACTAAGTGTTTGCAATAGCCTACTCCTAAATACATGAGAAAATTCTAAATATACTTTGATTTTATATGAAACCGAATTCTAAGTGAATTTTAACTAAGTGTGTATGATAGCCTACTCCTAAGTGTACGAGAGTTTCTAAATATATTACATGACGATCCTAACATGCAAGTGGAATGAAGGGAGGGTACAATATGTCCTAATAAAAATAACACATTACAGTTTTGATAATGGTTATAAATTTTCATCATATCAGCATCTTTAGCTTTTACCTTTTGACTTTGTGTTGTGATTGTGGCTTTGAATCATCTCGGCTATCCTATAAAAACTTAGATATTTATCATTAAGCTTAACATCATCATAATCTGCTTTGAAGGAATTTTCCAAACATAATCCAATTTACACCTCTACCTAAAAGTCATAAAAACAACTTGATTAAGAAGAAACGTGAAAAATGTCCCATAACTTGTCATACCAAATTAATTAAAGATTAACGAAATCATCTACAATTAGTAAAGTAACATTTTGCAAAAAGAATTTAGGTCAAAGATCATTCTTTAAAGTAAAAAGAGCCCAAAGCTTAGTCTAGCGTGACCTATATGTGCATGAATGTGGTCATTAATGATATATTCATGTTCTCGAAAACACCAACCTTAAAGCTCTTAGGCAATGAAGCCAAAAAATATACTCTTAGCAAAATAGGTTTAATGGAATATCTCTATTCATCTCAATGTACAAATTATTCCCTTTGATTTATAAAGGAAAGAGGGAGGCCATGGACCACCATCCATGACATGGTAATCCAAGAAAAAGCTAGAAGGGATTGAACTAAACAAAGAATTCAAAATTGAGGCAATCCAAATGGTGGAAGACTTGGTGAGCATACTAGGTATACTTTCCAGCCCAACTCACCCCAAACACTTCTTTTGTGGTTGCTCAACCAATACCAATAGTAGATAAGCTATTAATTTACAGAAGAGCTAAATATTGTACGAAACAACAATTTTAGATGTAAAAATCTTGTCTAGTGAGTATGGAATATGGATTTAAGGCAATTTGAATATGGAATGCATTCATAAGAATCCAAACTACCTTTACCTCTCTAACTCACTAGGCTCTTTATTTCAAGGAGGTTTTCCAATCATGTTATTTACAAAAAGCATAAGTTAGTACTCATACACAATCCAACTTATAGAAGAACATATCAAGGATAGATGTTTTTTTTATATAACTTTAGAGGAATTAAGACAATATATTTCAAGTACACTTGAGCCGTATCCTAAAACATCTAGTGGGAGTGATGTGTTTGCCTATTCTCAAAATATTAATTATATGGGTAATTAATCTAATGCTCTTGAACCATTATAAGAGTTTAATAAGACATTAGCAAATTACATGGAAATGATGACCCAATATAAGAGTGAAAGACAAATTAGAACTAAAGAGATAGATGACAACTTAGAGAAATTGGCCCCAAAGAGGTTAGAAGAACAAAATAAGGAAATAGAGACCCTAAATGAAGAAATTGTTAAGAAACTTGAAGATATATGTGTAACTCTTTAGTGTTCCTACAACCAATATAGAAGAGAAGGAACACAATGTAGAGAAACCTATTATTAGTGGGACTCCTAATGATGAAGGGGTAGAAAAGAGAGAAGAAAACAAGTACATAAGACAAGGGGTGTGATAGAAGATATCATAGAAACACCTACTATAGATTTAGTTGCTCCCCTTCCCCAAAGATTAAAATATAAGGAAGGATTGAATGAAGAGAATGATTGGGTGGAAGAGGAAAATGTTAATGTTCAGTTCACCCATTTAGGTGTAGATGTTGATAAATTGTTTGAAGAAGAATTGATGGTTGAAAATTTGACTTGCAATAGTATTGGAAAACCCCTCCTAGAGTTTATAACATCTTACCCATAGTCTATTTCAGAGATATCTATAGAGGAATATCCTTGTCTAGAATTAAATTCCTTGTGTTAAGGATTATTTTATTAAGTTTTGTTGATGAACTAATGTAGTTGACATTAGTTTAACTTAGATTAATTCAAACCTATTAAGTCTTAGGTACAAGACTTAAATTGTTTACCTTTATAACTAAACCTACCAGACTTAAGTAGCAAGTTTAAGGTAAACCCATCGAAAGTGATCACCATGTTCACCAAAACCCATCGAAAGTTATCGACAGGTTTACCTAAACCTTCTGAATGGGATCAAAAACTTAAGTGGAAACCTGTTGAACAATATTGGAAACTTAAGTGTAAACTTTCTAAACAATATCAGAAACTTAAATGTATGCCTTTTGAACAATATTGTAGGATCGTCTGTATCACAAGAGGGGGGTGAATTGTGTCTTTAGTAATTAAAATACCAACAGATAAAACAAGAGCACAAAACACTCGTAAATGAAATTCTATTCTTTATAATCTTTAAAGACAGAATTTACAATATCTTTCAACTCAATTCCCTTCTTGAAAGTTTTGATACAGTAATGTTCGATATACAATTCAAATAGAAAAATAAAGCTCTCATTCAAAACTAATTTCGAATTGTATAAAACCTGATCTTTATGCACACAGCTTCTTTCCTTCTCTTTGCTTAGCTTCTGTATCTATTCTTCTCTAGTTGTCGAATTTCCAGACTTCTTGCGTTTGTAGTTCCTTTTCTGAAATTGCTTGGAATTTCAAACTTTTTCTGATGTTGGAGAATTTTTCAAAATATGAATATTCAAACTTAACTTTTCAATTAGGGATCCAAATTGAATATTCAGACTTGGTTTTTGAGATTAAGATCCTTAGTTGTAATGTAGCTCGTACTCTCTATTAGTAGTCGAACTATGTCTTCACGTTCAGCATGCTCATCCACTTAATCCATAATCCACGTACTAATTTTTTCTTTAATCCAAATTACTATCTTTTTGAGTTTTCACTTTCTCCACTATCATTTTGAATTTCCACGATCTTCACTCGTAGATTCACCGAAACTTTATCTTCTTGGAGTCTTGTAGAATATCTTCTAAGTCTTCGATTTAGTCGAACACTTATCCTTTAAGTCCTGTAAAAACTCGAATACTTATCTATAACTCTTCGAGTTTTTGCACCTGCAAAACACGTGACTAAACATAGCAAACTTATCTATTCGTTAGTCATTTTATAAAACTCGAAGACTTATCTATCCATGCGTATAAAAACTCAAACAATTATCTAACTATTCAATTTTCATTACCGAACATACATGGAAAACACATGACAACTTAAAACATTAAAAACACACATGTAGATAACTTAACTATACAAGTTTTTAACATAAACTATTCGACAAAAATGAAACGTTAACTATCTGAAAGTTTAACTATCGAAAATCTAATTCTTCGAAAAACTTTAACTTATCCGACATAAAAATGAAACTTTTCGATAATCTATTAATTATTATACTTAGAGAATATTATTTAGACTTATTTAAAAATTTTAATAAAGCATATATCATCAAAACAAAATTCCTAATAATCTCCCCCTTTTTGATGATGTCAAAACCTAATAAGTCAAATAATCTATCTCTTCTCCCCCTTTTTGGCATTATAAAAAAGTAAATAAAATGTAAGGAAGAAAAATATTCTAAGTACATATCGTTTAAAAAGATATTTTTAAATATACATAACTTTCATGGATTAAGCATAAACTGTTTAAATATAAACTGTGAAAAATAATCACATGAGCATTAAATGTAGTAAACAATTTACATAATATTTTTGGTAACAAATTACAATACATAAATCATGTAATACATAATTTGTATAATCACAAGCCTCTTTGTCTTCAAAAAATATTGATCAAAGTATCTGAAATTTGCTTTGCAATTTCTGTTCTTACTCTATTTATTTGATTAATTACTGCTTGATCTAAATCATTTTGTGAAACTTGTGATGGTTGTTGTAAAAATTCAGTATGGATGTCTGTATTTATACCTGTATTTGTATCTGTATGTATACCTGTATTGATATCTGTATGTTGTTGTTGTTCTGAAAATTGTGTTGATTGTTGCTGTTGTTGTTGTGACTGTGTTTGCCTATCTTGTTGTTGTTGTTGTCGGACTACAGGTGTATCTGCTTCCTAGTATTTTTGGAGTTCTTTTGTAGAGAAAGATCTTGACTTTAATCTTTTCTGTGGCTAAGGTGTAATATTTGTTTGATTTACCACAATTCTCAAAATCATATCACCATAAAATAATTTACTCTACAAATGTAAGATATGAGAAACAAAAATATCATACTAGTTCACCTGTATATGGTTAATTAATGCATATGTAGCATAAAGACAACATTTGCCAACTTCTGCACCATGACCAAACCTCTAAAACAATGAAGCATGCAGTATTTTTGCAATAAAACGTGTTTGGCCATTTAAATCATTTAGTAATCTCATTGGTTTGTTGGCAGTTGGATTTTTGGCTAAACTTTTAATGTTTCATCCTAATTGATAAACCTATTTTCTTTCGGATAATTTAACTCCTTCATTTTTCAGACCAAGTACTTGATAAAGTAAATCTGGAGTTAAATATATGTCATTGTCTTGTATATTGGAAACAAAAATACTTTCTTCCACTACTAAGTCTGAGTAAAAACAACTGATAAGTTTTGATATAACAAGATGGTTTGGCTGTTGTGGAAGTAGAGTCAACAAGCCTTGAAATTCAAACATTTCTCGTATATGTGTCATCCCGTCAAACTTAACTAGTCTTGAGTATAAAACTGTAAAAGTTTTATATGTTTGAAATTTTTCATAACAAGAACTAGTTCTGAATCATAATAATGTATTTTCGTCTAAACTCTATTCAAGATTAGGTATTTTCCTATCATGATGTTCTGATTTGGGACTGGTTTCAATATTATGGTCTGACCTGAAGTTCCTACGTTTCTTCAACAGATTTCTAAATTTTCTAGTCAACAATAGTAAATCATCGTTGGAATCACTAGTGACTTCTGAGACTTTATCAACCTCAAAAGCCAGATCCCTTCTAGGATTTTTCCCTTTTGGATTTAAATGTTATACTTCATAGGCTGTCAGATTTCCTATGAGATCATCGAGAGTATATGTATTTAAATCTTTGGACTCTTCAATAGATGTTGTCTTTTGAGTCCAAATTTTAGTTAAAGATCTAAGGATCTTTCTTACCAAGTCTTTTTCCTCGAATTTCTTGCCTAAAGATTTTAATGAATTTATAATCTCAAGAAAATGGGAAAACATGTCAGAGATACATTCATTTTCGTGCATTTTAAAAAGCTCATATTTATGTACTAACATATTAATCTTAGATTCCTTGACCTAGTTAGTACCTTCGTTGGCAACCTCTAATGCATGTCATATCTTATATGCAGTTTGATATGCAAGAACTTTATTAAATTGATCATGAGATAAAGCACAAAATAAGATGTTTAAACCTTTAGCATTCAGTGTCATTCGCTCATTTTCATCAAAAGTCCAAGTATCATATGGAGTCGTAACTAACATTATAGGATTACTAATTATATACCATAGTTTGAAATCGATTGACTGAAAAAATACTTTCATCCTATATTTCCAGTAGCCATAATTGCTACCTTCGAACATAGGAGGACGATTAGTGGTCTATCCCTCAGTCATAACTAAGAGTTCAGTATTATCCATTTTAAACAGATGATCCTAAGTAAATGATAGGAAAAACTGATTCCTATATAGAGAAATAAAAGTTCTTAATTAAGATAAGATGCTCTGATACCAGTTGTAGGATCGTCTGTATTACAAGAGGGGGGGTGAATTGTGTCTTTAGTAATTAAAATACTAGCGGATAAAACAAGAGCACAAAACACTTGTAAATGAAATTCTATTCTTTATAATCTTTAAAGACAGAATTTACAATATCTTTTCAGCTCAATTCCCTTCTTGAAATTTTTGATACAGTAATGTTCGATATACAATTCAAATAGAAAAATAAAGCTCTTATTCAAAACTAATTTTGAATTATATAAAACTTGATCTTTATGCACACAGCTTCTTTCCTTCTCTTTGCTCAACTTCTGTATCTTTTCTTCTCTAGTTGTCAAATTTCCAGACTTCTTGCGTTTGCAACTCTTTTTCTGAAATTACTTGGAATTTTGAACTTCTTTTAATGTTGGAGAATTTTTAAGAATATGAATATTCAAACTTAACTTTTTAGTTAGGGATCCAAATTGAATATTCAGACTTAGTTTTTGAGATTGAGATCCTTAGTTGTAATGTAGCTCGTACTCTCTATTAGTAGTCGAACTATGTATTCACGTTTAGCATGTTCATCCACTTAATCCATAATCCATGTACTAATTTTTTCTTTAATCCAAATTACTATCTTTTTAGTTTCCACTTTCTCCACTATCATTTTGAATTTCCACAATCTTCACTCGTAGATTCACCAAAACTTTATCTTCTTGGAGTCTTGTAGAATATCTTCTAAGTCTTCGATTTAGTCGAACACTTATCATTTAAGTCCTGTAAAAACTCGAATACTTATCTGTAACTCTTCGAGTTTTTGTACCTGCAAAACACGTGACTAAACATAACAAACTTATTTGTTCGTTAGTCATTTTATAAAACTCGAAGACTTATCTATCCATACGTATAAAAACTAAAACAATTATCTAACTATTCGATTTTCATTATCGAACGCACATGGAAAACATGTGACAACTTAAAACATTAAAAACACACGTGTAGATAACTTAACTATACGAGTTTTTAACATAAACTATTCGACAAAAACGAAACGTTAGCTATTCGAAAGTTTAACTATTGAAAATCTAACTCTTTGGAAAACTTTAACTTATCTGTCATAAAAATGAAACTTTCCGATAATCTGTTAACTATTATACTTAGAGAATATTATTTAGACTTATTTAAAAACTTTAATAAAACATATATCATCAAAACAAAATTCCTAACAAATATCAGAAACTTAAGCGTAAACTTTTTGAACAATATCAAACACTTAAGTGTAAACCTTTCAATTAACAAGTTTACAATAAGGAGTATACTATGATTTAAAGTCATCAATCAACATCAGCAACTTTAGTCTAAACCTTTCAATTATTTTAGGCGAGTTTATGAATTGTGTTCAAATAGTTTATCTAAACAAACCACTATTGCATGTTATTTTCTACGACGCATTGATGTCATGAACTTTAAATTTAAAGTACCTTTAAGTCTATTCATAGAATAACTGTATTATTCTATCATTTTGATATCTAACGAATCTTTGAAGATAAGTTTTTGTAGGAAACATTTTAAATTGTAGGAAATCTATAAGGAAACATGGATTACATGAATGAAAAATTCTAGAAGACATGATCGAATAGTTCAAGAGATCGTAGATGTAGTTACTAGTTAGGGATAGGATTTAAAATAGAAAGTTTTTGATTTAAGCACCCTACCCCAAAAAAAATTAATAGAGGTGATTTTAATCGAGATTCTCCAATGTAGAATTAACTAAGGAAGAATTCCAAGGGGCTTACGTACGTGCATGTTTTTCAAGGGAATTCTTCGACTCGTCGACCTCTGCAGCATTGAGAGAAAGAGTGAATCTATTGTACTAAATTTTAATTGTTTTTCCCCTACTTTGAAATTTTGAATTAGATTTTCTATGAGAAACCTATTCCATTGGGTTGTAGTGGAATAAACAATAAGGTTGATGCCTTGGTATGTTTACAGAGTTTTATGAAGTAGGTGCTTCATAAATTAAGGCTGTCCTAAATTTAAGTTGGTGCTTGAGTTAGGAAGAGAGATAGGTGTGGACCGAAACACCATTGTGTGAGTTGTAAAAGGTTTGAAGTGAATCAAAAATTTCTATATAGTGAAATTGTCGAGATGAGGTTCAAGGAGTAGACCACTTATTTTTAGGAAATCATTATAAAATTTTTTATCTTTTGATTTTTTGGCTTTAAAAAAGAAGATCAAAATTTAAGTTCTTTATTCACCCCCCCTCTAAAGAAGCTTGATCCAACACCTTGTTAGAAATTCCTAAGCATGTTTTCGTAGAAGAGGGGAATTTATTGATGAAAGAAAGAATTGACTTTGAGTTTTGTTTAGAGCAAGAAGATTTTGCTCAATCTTTTGAGAACATTTTTGAGGAAGAATTGAGGGCCTTAGAAACAAAAGATGATGTTCAAGAACTACCTTTATTTGAACCATCTAGAGAGACCAATTATTTTGGAGCTCACGCTAGCTCTTGAGAGTCTTAAGTGCATTTTCCAAAGATATGTAAGAAGTTATAGAGGAGGTATTAAGAGTTGTACTAGGTTGGCTAGACTTCTAATGGATGCATTAGTCAAAAAGGTTCTTTTTAATATTAAGCATAATCCTCCTAAGCTTATTGTGAATAAGGAGTAGGTAGAAGTAGCAGCTCAATTTGAGCAAAGCATGGTAGCTCTATGTAGGACAGATTCTATTTATGTTGTTAGAGAGAACGACCTATTAGAGGGAAAGTAGGAACACAATTTTGTGTATAACTATTTTGGCAAAATGTTTGAATAGATTCATAAAGAACAATTTATGGCCATGGATTACATGAATTCTATGTATTATAAACCTCTTAGAACCCTCGAGGGAGTTTTTATGAAAATTATGTCTAATCATTTTTGAAATTACCTATAAAGGGAAAAGTTGATAGCATAATTGTTCAGTTGGTATTTACATTATGAATCTCCATGATTTTTTTCCTTTTAGATTCATTGTTTGTAAAAAAAGTTAATAATAATAATAACAAAAATGAAAGAAGAAAATTGATGATAGAAGAAAGAAAAAAAGAGAGAAAAAATTATAAATAATGAAAAAAAGGTAAAGAAGAGATTAAAAACAAATAATAATAATTTTATCATTAATGTTCATAAATTTAATAAAGATAAAAATAAAAAATAAATAAATAACAACTTCAAATAGTTATTGGGGATGCAAACACTTTGGAGTCTAGAATCCAAAATTCCAATCTCCATCTCTTGGCTTCTAGAGTTTAATAATAATTAGAAATAATAATATTATTATTATTAATAAAAAACAAAAAAATGAAAAAAATTAACAGTTTAATGGTATTTGTTCTACAAAATCACCTAACTTAATTGTAAGTCACTAGAGGTGGAGTCTAGATTCAATACAAGCATAAAAAAAATAAAAATAATATTATAATTATTTATTTTTTCTCTTTTATATGCATTTTATTTCCTATAGCATTAGTATTAATTAGTGGATTTAGTTGTTGCTATGATTTATTCCGTTGATGCATGCATGTTGTTATATTCATGTCAACTTTCTATTACATATGTGCCTGTTATGCCAAGTTCGCTATTGAGTGTTTATTCCTTTTTACATTTATATTCATATATGAAAAATGATGAATGTTTACATTGTTACAGTTATATTAGTTAGGATTTTGATAACATAATTAGAACTTTGTGAAATTTTATGATTGCAGAAATAAGAGTTTGAGTCATTCAAGTTCATGTTTCGATTGTGTGATTTATGAGTATTCTTTCACTCCATACATTATTTTCAATCTAATGTAAATTGCAAGAATGAGATGACAAAATGTAGGTACACAGTAAAGATACTATATTTTATATTTGTATACAAATACTTATTGTCATAGGAACAAGCTTATTGTGAACATGGTCACCATAGCATGTGTTGAATTTCACAGATTTAGGTATGCTCTCTTATGACTAAACTTTTATAAATTACAGTATTATTATACTATTTTACATTGAGAATAATATAAGGTTTAGGTATGAGGGGAGGATGAATTTTGTATTCTTTTTTTCTGTGTTTTCATTGTTTTAGTATTTTTGCTATTATTGTTATTGTATCATATGAATTTAAGATGTTAGAAAGAGGAAAATAGGTCCATGAGGGTTTGAAAGGGAGACCAACAAGAGGGATTTGCGTCAAACTTAGGTTGGCAATCTAAAGAATAATCAAACCTAATCATCTTTAGGTCTCACTTGCACCTATTTCACTTGTACACATAATCTTTAGCTAAGAGAATAAAGAAAACCTGAACCACTTAGATTAGAATTTGGACAATTCCTTTAAAGTGCTACACTTGAGGTTATCCTAAAAGGGAGAATTAAGTTAGTCATAGTCCAACAATCATTGAATAATTGGGTGTAGGGCCTCAACACACCTTCCTTATTCATGTAAAAAGGTGGTTGGAGGATTAACAAAGGAAAATGTTAAAAAAAATAATAATAAAAGAAAAAAATGAAATAAATAAAAATTAAAAAGGGGCAATATTTACTCATGGTATTATTTTCATTTTCTGATGAACCAAATGTGGTTTCTAGTTCAACTGAAACTTTTTTTTTATTTACTTTTTATAGCAAGCTGAACGTGATTTTCAATTCAACTAAAACATTTCTTTTTTTTAAAAGAAAATCTTAGACATTTACATTTTATGTATAAGAGATTTGACTTTATTTTAGATATTTACATTTTGTATCTAAAATATTCTAATTTAGTTTTATTTTAAGGTACTTGTCTTTTGTGACACCAATATTTTAATTTTGATTTCTTAGGTGTTCATATTTTTATGTTTAATATATTTAAATACCCCAATTTTAAATCTTAGGTATTTATATTTTATACCTAAACTATTTGATTTCTTATTTTAGATATTGATACTTCATATCTAAAATAGTTTTTTTTCTCTTCATTTTAGATATTTATATTTTATATCTAAAATACTTTAATCTCAAATCTTAGATATTTATATTTTTCATATATATTTTAGATATTTATATTTTTATATCTAAAATAATTTATTTTTGAATCTTAGATATTTAATTTAATTTCTTTTCATATACTTTAGATATTTATTTTATATCTAAAATACTTTAATTTTAAATCTTAGATATTTATATTTTAAATCTAGGATACTTTAATTTTGAATCTTAGATATTTATATTTTATATTTAAGATATTTAATTTTGATTCTTAGATATTTATATTTTATGTCTAAGATATTTGATTTTAAATGTTGGATATTTATATTTTTTATATCTAAGATACTTTTATTTTGAATTTTAGGCATTCGCATTTTATATCCAAAATACTTTGATTTTGATATCTTAAATTATCTTGATTGATTGCTTGCTTTTTCTTTTATTATCATTATTTATTTTAGACGTTTACATTTTCGTCTAGAATATTTTTGACCTTCTTAGGGTACTTATGATTTCTTTTATATATATATATATTTTTAAAAAGGATACCAAAATTCAGCTCGACTGGCATTTGGTCAAGCCGATGAAGATCAAAGGTGGCCATTCACCTCTTTTTTTTTATGTACTTTTCTATTTTACTAGTCTGATCGCCTGCCCCTGTGCCATTTTTTTTTCTTTAGGGTTTGGCCGTCATTCATTTTCATTTCTTTCTCTTTCGTTTATCGTTTCTTTATCCTTTTGTTTGCTCTTTGTTTTTCGAAGGTGAAGCGAGCAACACTACCATGCTCGACCATCTGCTTGCTTCTTCATTTGTAGGCTTATTATTGCTCTAGTCTGTACCCTTCCAAGGGAGTGTGGCGAACAACCTTACATATTTTCAAGTCATTGGCGCAATTCGATCCCATTTCATTTAGGGGAAGTGCAGCAAAGCTTCTTTTCTTTTCCCACACCATTGTTACGGTTCAGTCCCTTCTAAGGGGGAGTGTGATGGGTCGCTCCTTTTTTTTTGGTTGAGAGCTCACCTTGATTTTATTTTTTGCAGGCATAAGTGATGATGAGTGTGAGAGGAGAACCAGTGTTCGTGAGTAGGTGGCTTTTCCCTTGTGCAGTCGTACAAAATCTTTTGTTGGTCAAAATCTAAGGTAAATATGCTTCTTAAAATAATATTTACTAACAAATACAACATAAAGAAACACATTTAGATATTTAATTGCAAATCATAACCAAAAATAAGATAACATAGTTTGAACATAACACTCTTCGTCTCATTTAGATAAATGGAAGTACTACCTAATGCAGGTTAGATAGGACTGAGAATCTATTGTTTTATGGGAGAGATTGGGGTTATAGTTGGTGAACGAAAGTGTATACTTTTGATAAGATGAATTTTGTTATATGCTCTACTAGCGTGATTGGAAATTCTATAACCAAGCTGAAGTGTTTCTTTTGTGGGAAATTATCTACCTAGCAACTGAGTATTATATTCTAGATCTCAAGGGAGTACAATGTGTGAATTGTCACATATTTTGACATGTGATGCTACAATTATGTGTTTCTCTATTAAAAATAATGATATGGTCTACTAGAAGTAGTGTATGATATTTTGACATGTGATGCTACAATCTGTTTATAGAATCAGTAAATTCTACTTGATGATTTTAGAGGACAAAACTCACCAAAGAAGCCACAATAAACATAAAAAAATACAAGAATGGTAACTAGCAAGAGTGACAAGCTATGAACAGATTGTTACTAATTTTCCTTCCTATGATGTGATCACTTATAATAATTGTCAATCACTATGTTTAGCTTGGAATCAACTTGACATCTAAAAAGTATCCTTACATACATCTGATGGTTGGTGATGGTATTTAGTGGTATTGTGGAGCTTCAGGGAACTACCAACGTTTTCTGTAGTTAGCGCGGTTCTTCACCATTCTTTCTCTTTTCTTTTATATTTATTTTAGTAGTAACTACTTCTGGCTAAATGACTAGTTGGATCTCCTTTATTTGTATTAACGATGGTGATTTCTTCTTCATTCCACGACTTAAATCCTACGTGATACGTGCAATCATGGTTTTCCTTCAAATTTTCTATTTTTGCAACTACCTACCACATTTGAATATTAGAAAATAATTGGTCTGTGGAGTTAGTGTAACTCTATGGACTCACTTCATTGACTTAACTCTATTTCAACGGAGTCGTTCAGTTCTATAGTTTAATAAAACAAATATTTTTATAACATTTCATTTAATATGTAAAAGAAGTAATTCTTTATCATTTAACAATTGACATATGTAATAATTCCTAACTTTATGAGGGTCCGTAAACTTACCAGCATAACATTACAAAGTTCTGTAAACTTGCCTGTGTAACACTACAAGTTGACACTTGATAATTTTACATATTTAAACCTGTAACTCATCGATATTACTGTGCACCTAGACATGATATAAATATGTGTAAATAAAACATATCATGTTTAATACTATAAACCACATGTAAACCAGGTTTTCAATCGTTCAAAATTGATAATTAATTAACGTTAATTCCATGAAATTATGCATATTTTCTAATTAAGACATGTAATCGTATAATTATAACATAATAGTTTAATTCTCATATGATAAGCTAAATATTATGTAATTAATCATTCATTAACCATTAATATTATGCACTTTTTTATTCTAAACACTTCCTCCATACCTAACTTTTGCTAGTCCCTTAGCAAACTAATATGATCTCGTTAATTGATCTTTCTAAAGTGCCGGAACTATATTTTTTTTCTCAAAAATCTGTATCTTCTTTTTGAAATTACATATTCATCTTGTAATATTAAAATTAGATTAATATTGAGATATTCTCTGCAAATCAGTAATCTAATTTAACATTTTTCTTCCTCCCCATCTTGCAAATATATTTCAAAAATACTTATATTACATACAAAATATATTAGCATAAAATAGATGGTAGTTATACTATCAATTTTTCAAACATTTGTTATCTTGAATTTTCCAATATGATTTTCAAAATAAATTTCAACTACATACGAATCAAAATACAACTCAACTTAATATGATTAAAATAAAAGAATAATAAATTGTATCTCAAATAAATAACTTTAAAAGTTTAATCTAGATTCAACATCAGTAATCATAAAAAACAAAAATCATATTCGATTCAAAAGATACCTGTACTTTTAATAAAACACTTTCATCTTTTCATAACAGTATATGCATATTTTTACTTTAAAAGTTAATTTGAAAAGCTTGAATCATACAAGAACTTTTTAGTGTACCCATGTATCGAGCTTTTAGTCAACAATCTTAGATCTGATCAAGACTTTAGGTTACTAGATTTAAAGAGTCCTTTCTCAGGTCAACAATCCTTACATATCTATATACTCAAGTACAAAAGGTCAGTGATCAAACAATTCAATAAACTCTCAAAATTTTTCACTTTATCTTCATTTTTTCTTTTCAACATAGTATATATGTATTTCATTAATACAGATTCAATAAAGCACAAATCTCATATAATTCTGCTTTTACAATTTACTGAAAAATATGAATACACATCAATAAGTTTATACTTTTTACTATAGTTTATATGATTTACACATAAATCATTCTATAAGTTTAATCAATCAAATTAAATGTATCCTTGATCATATGCATTTCATTTAATCTAAAAATCAACAATTCAACTTTTTTAGGATTTTAGACAAATTTCTGAGTTTTAGTTAAGCATTCTAATTTCCTTTTAAAATTGTAAAACTGTTAAATTCATAAAATTTAGTAAAAATATAAGATAATCCATATATGTAAATATATGTAAATATAATTTTATTGAGATATCTTATCTTACGTAAGATCCTAAACCTAATATTTAGATAGTTACAGTTGGTAAGAAAATTTTATAGGTTCACCTATTGGAAGGTTTCAGATAGTTTTCGAATAGTTATAGTGAATTTTCGAAAGGTTGCAGCAAAATTCATAAAAAATTTTAACAGATTCTATAAAAATTTGCAGAACAATCCTAATTCCTACAATTGACAAGATTACTTCAATTTTAATCCAATTACCTTTCTCACATACATACATTTTGCATTATTCTCAATGTAAAATGTTTATAGAAAATACAGTATATGATAGCAGACATGATAAACTATTTCATTTACTTAGCACCTAAATCAATGAACTTAGTTCATTGGGTTAATGAATAACTCTACTAACTACACATGAATTTAAATTCAGGATAAGTAATTAATCAGCATACTATGTTCATTTGTATCTCCATTAATATCTTTCGACTTTTGATCTTGAAGAACTTTTCATTCACAAATAAAAGTAAAAGAAATAACAAATAACAATAAAACATATATTGTTAAATATGTGCATTATGTGGAACCCAAACTCCTACACCTTTGGTAGTTCACAAGCAAGCTAGTTGGTTTCTCAGAATAGATACCAACAAATTGAATTGATAATATTTTTTTTCTTGTAAGGTAAATAAAACATAAACTAAAATTTTTCTTTTCTCTTTTTTTCTTTATAAATAAAAAATAGAGCACACAACACTAAAAATACAAAATCATAGTTTAAGAACATGATTGAAAAATAGTGACAAATGGAATGAATCTGTTAGTCCAAGCAAAATCTTTAGGCATTTTTCTCCTTGCTGTTAATTCTACTTTAATGCAATCTGTTTGCCTTTTTAATTTATAAACTTGCAATATGTTATCAACACTAAATATGAGTGTATTACCATTAATGAAATAAAATACAAAAAGGGATCCTTGTCTCGACCATGATGATGTAGGTGTTTTTAATTCTACATATATTTCAATGTACTCATCTTCCCACTTCCATTCATTTAGGTCTTTCACTATTTATATTTGAAATTTCATCAAGTCATCCCACCATCTTACTATACATAAAGTAGGATTATCAGATTCACATATAATGAGTTTTTGGTTTATTTTTGTTATGATATGTTCTTGAAGATGAATGAAAGGTGAAATGTAGGATCGTATGGCTACACAAGAGGGGGGTGAATTATGTATTTTTAATATTTTCTGAAATATAATTGAAACTTTAAAACTCAAAAACAAGTCGATACATTGTTTTCATAAAATCATTTTTATTTAAGGTTTCAATTACAATATACAATTCAATTCTCCTCAGAAATTGTAGATGCAATTATATTTCGATACTATGTATCATCTAAACAATTTCATATCTACAAACAGAGAAAACTAATTTGCGGAATTTAAAACTTTTCTCCCTGTTTGAGATCTTTCTTCTTCTTCTTTTTCTTCTTCAACAATTCTTAAGTGACGAATATCTTGTCTTTTCATGCTTCAACGAATTTGCTTTCTTCTGATACTTCAAATCTTCAGTGACGAAAATCTTA
Organism: Cymodocea nodosa; assembly: GCA_036874045.1. Taxonomy (NCBI): domain Eukaryota; kingdom Viridiplantae; phylum Streptophyta; class Magnoliopsida; order Alismatales; family Cymodoceaceae; genus Cymodocea; species Cymodocea nodosa. The sequence continues at coordinate 15,977,024 of CM072339.1, read as the reverse complement.
CCCTTTTGTGCTTCACTGAACTTTCTTTCACCTGAGAGATTTTCCCGAAGAGGTGTTTTTGATCCCTAAAAAAGATTTTTCTTTTGGTGTGCAAGGATGGTTTGATCCTTGAAAAGATTTTTCGTTTTGTGTGCAAGGATAAATTGATCAACGAGAATTCTATGCCTTTTATACTGTATCTTCATTTCATGCATATCCTTCACGTTTAACCACTACCAGTTTTCCACTTCTCTACGTCTTTCCTTTTTCCTTCATCGAAACACACATGTTCTAACTCACGTTTATATTTCAAATTTTCTTTAATCATCAGTCTTGGATCTCTAAAAAATTTCCTGCAAAATAAACTTTCTCGTCCAAAAGTTTTTCATCAGTGTAATAAGAAGTCGTTACTTTAATGTTAACTAAACGAGTAACACAAGTATATATATAACTTAACGTTTCTAACTTAACGAGTTCACCATGTGCTATTTCACGTGACAAGTACTGTAGCTAACTCAACGAACTAAGTCTGTGGTGTTATGCTATCTCAACGAACCATCTCTGTTATGTTAAGATAACTCAACGAACCATCTCCGTTGTGTTATGATAACTCAACGAACCAGTAATAAACAAATGTTTTTATAATAAGAATTTTACCACGTGCAAAAATAACAACTTAAGTTTATAACGCTAACCTAACACGTTGCCTTAGTGTTCAATATAACAACTCAACGTGTTTAGTTATGTTAACTTAACGAGTTAAACATGTATACCTCACGTGATACAATACAACATTCGTAACTTATAATTTCACCACGTGTATAACACTAACTTAACGAGTTCGTCTCTTCTTTTACTCACTAACTTAACGAGTTATCACGTGACCTATTTTAACCTTTAAGCCTCTAACTTAACGAGTTCTCACGTGACCTCTATACAAACAAAACTCTAACTTAACGAGTTGTCTAAACATGCACTATTCATGATACAGAAGATATAAAATTAAAACATATCATGCTTTTCAATAAAAACACACGTTAACTTAACGTTTAGCTAAATGAGAAATTAATGCAATGAAACAACTAGATATTAACTTCAGATCCAATACAGACAAGTATTTATATTAGTAAGCTTTTTCTGTATTAATTGATGATTTTAATTTCTTTTCACAAGCAATAGTAATTGAGCAAATATGATTATTTTCATTCAGCACACATCATCAAAACAAAAATACTCAACAATCTCCCCCTTTTTGATGATGACAAAACCATATTAAATCAATTATGAAATATGTTTAACTCAACAAAGCACCTTCGTTGGGTTAACTTTTAATTCAACAAACTTGTTTGTTGACTTAAGTTCATTTAAGCTTATTTCTATTGTTTGTGTAAATTTTACCTCTCAGAACTAAAACTCTCAGATGTCAATAATTATATAAGTATTAGTTCTCTAATTATCATCTATCAGATTACAATAACCATTTAAATAGCATCTTCTTTTATAATATATATATGCAATTAAGATCATAATCATCTTTTTATAATATTTCTCCCCCTTTTTGTCATTAATCAAAAAGATAATTACAGAGAATATATATATGTATATAAGAGAATTACAACAACGATTTCTGTAAACAAGAATAATAATTGAACACATTTACAGAAAAATGTATTGTTCAATGAATCAAATAAGTAATACAAACATTACATTTTCTATTCAGAAACAAACAAAAACAGTTATCGACCCCTCCTAAGTATATCACTTATAGCATTACATATTTTATCTCCTAGATGCCTAATATCATTTCTAATGTCGTTAAGCACTGCATCTAAGTCAGGAGGTAGCTGGGTTTGCTATTCTACTTGAACTGAATAACTTTGTTGTTGTTGTATATGGTCTGTATCAGGTTGTTGTTGTTGTTGTCGTCATTGAGGTTTATGCATGGCTTGGAATTTTTGCAAATCTTTGACACTAAATGCTCTCATGCCTTTAGTTTTAGAGGGCCAGTCGGATAAATTCAATTGGCTTGTAATGAGTCTACAAACAGCATCACCATAAAATAACTTTGAACTCATATGCTGTAGTTGAGAAGTGAAAACATCAAACCAATTGATTTGAATTCTATTTAGCAAGCTATAAGTTGCATATAAACAACTTCTGCTGACTTCCATATTATGTCCAACTCTCTGAAATAAATTTGCATGCAATATATTTGCAATAAACCTTGACTCTGCATTCAGATTTTCCATTAATCTCATTTCAGAATATACATCTGGAATTTTTGATAAAGACTGAATGTTCCATTCCAGTTGTCTTATTATGTCAAATCTGTTGGTAACAACAATACCTTCATTCTTTAATCCTAAAACTTCAAAAATTAACTCAGGAGACAATATAAACTCCTGTTCATTTATTTGAGTTTTCAGAAAATTTCCATTCTTGTCTAGATTGCTATAAAAAGTTGCAATAAGCTCTATGTATTGCTTCCATTTTGTTCCTACTGGCAAGAATTTAATGAGGCCTTGAAACTCAAACAGATCTCTTATTTCCATTAAATTTCTGAATTTTATTGGACGAGCATGTAGAATCTGACATGTAATCAGATTATTGTATTTCTGCAATGCTTCTTCAGATCTAAAATGAATTGCATTACCTTGAATTTTTAATATTGTACACAAAGAAGGTGATACCTGAAGCCGTGATTTAGAGTTTAATTCATCTTCAAGAACCTCTTCTTCAAAATGAATGTCATGTTGTTCCTCTTCCAAAATATTATCTTGAAGCTGCTCAGGTAAGCTTGATTCTTCAACTTCAACAGTGTTAGGAACATTGTCAATATGCTCAACATTCAACTGTTTAGTCTCTATAGAATGTTCAGAGTACAATTTTTCCACAAATTCTATAGCCGGTGTATCTATCTGTAATTGTTCATTTTGTTCAACAGATATTTCCATTGATTCATGCTGTGAATTCTCAGACTCTACTTCTATAGATTCCGTAGAAGGCTGGTTAACTTTTAGCTCTTCTAGAGTCTTAACATTTTCAATATCTGCTACTCCAGAAAATTCAGTCTTTAAACTAGTTACTGCCTCAACATTGTCAATTATATCTGCAATAACTTGTTCAATGTCAGGTGCCTGATGCTCTGATTTGTCAATTTCTACATCATCAGGACTTGTACTAATAGAAAAACTTGAGCTCATATTTGACTTGGATTTCTTCTCAAGTTTTCTAGCAAGGGAAAATAAAGTCTCATTATCTTCATCAGTTTCAGTGTGTTCGAAATTGATGAGTTTATCAGATGCACAATAAGGTACAATGTCTAGACATACATTGTCCTTTGAAAATAAATTTTCATCTGATTTTCCTTTTTCAAAAGACTTTATTTCCTTAGACATAATTTTTCTGACTTTCCTTCTTCTATAACATTTCTGTTTCTCCTTTTCAAGTATTGCTGTTTTCTTTTCAAATTGCTCCATAAAAGTTTTCTGCTTTAATTCTTCTAAGGCACTTTCTATTGCAACAGCCTTTCGAAGACTATCAACTTTTGTTTTGTCTACAGCAATATCTGATTCTACTTGTTTCGAATATAAAGGAGTAGGGATAGCTGATTCATGCTCTTCCTCAAATGCATGTAGTCTTATACCATTTATAGGAGTTTGAGGAGTTCTATTTGATGAACCTACACCTTTTTCCAAATATTTTGCATATTGTTCCAAAAATGCAATCTCAGCACATTTCATTCTGTATTCTATATCATATTTACTTCGAATACCCATGTATGTAATACTTGCATCAGTATGTTGAAGTTCTTGTCTAACTTCATCTAATATATCTTGAGAAAAGAAGTAATCTTTATAAAGTTCTTCTAACCTTTTGTCCACTCGAAATATTTTCTTGAACCAAGTACATGGAACTTCATCATTCTCTATTTCTTTTCCTTTTGCATCTCTTCTGCTTTTACCTTTTCCTCTGCCATGACCTTTGTAGAACTTGAAGACCATCGTCGTAGGTTGTAACAGCAACAAGCGGGAAAGATTTTCTTGACAAGGTTTACAAATAACCTAAGTGCCCGTGTAATAAGTGTTTAAATAGGGTTTTTAGGCGTATAACTCAATGTGAAGAGAAGTCGGGTTTAGAAATAAAATAAATATTGAATAAAGCTTATTCAATCAAAGTACCTGAAATATTCAAGTATAACTCGTTGAGTTAACTAACCTAACGAGTAAAACGCTGTCTAGAGGCAGTTTTACACGTTACCTTATCTAATAAAATGTCTAGTTAGTACACTTAAACAAGTTTCAGATGCTTTCAATTGAAACGTTCCGAAAACAATACACATGCTAAACTTAACATTATCTTGAGAACATTGTAAACTATTTGAACATTTTGTCCTTTGAATCTAAAATAGTTTGTTTGTCTTTTTAAATTATTTCATCAAGATTTTAAGAGGACATCAATTCAGATTAACTAAGATTTGTATTTTAAATTATATTAATCTATTTTTGACATTGTTAATGCTCCCCCTACAAATATACTTCAAATCAAAATACAAAATATACTTATAGTGACAATAGATGTTAAGTATAACTATACTTTTACATTTTCTTTTCAAAGACTTCCGTTATCCTGACATCATCAAAAATGATTTCCAAAATCAATTCCTACTGTATATGAATCAAAACACAACTTTAAACTCAATTCGATTAATTCAAGGAGAATAAAAGAATGTATCTCAAATAAACGTTTTCAAAAGTACTAATGTTGATTCAATAAATCAGTAGTCATATTGGTATAAACTATATGCGATTCAAAGATATCTGTAATTAATGAAACAACTTTTTCTTTTCAAAACAGTAAATATTGATAATTTTCTTTAAAAGTTAGTTTGAAAAGCTTGAATCATACAAGAGCTTTCTAATGTACCCGTGTAATGAGCTTTCAATCAACAATCCCAGATCTGATCATGACCTTAGGTTGCCAGATTTAAAGAATCCTTTTTTAGGACAACAATCCTTACATACCTATCTACTCAAGTACAAAAGGCTCGTGATCAAACTGATCAATAAACTCTCAAAGATTTTTACTTTGTAAGAATTTTTCATTTTAAGCACAGTATATATGTATTCCTTTAATACAGATGCAATAAAACACAAATCTCATACAATTTTTACTTCTATGATTATACTGAGAATATGAATCAGTTTCAATAAGCTTATACTTTTGATAGTTTAAGATGAGTTACATATAACTTATTCTACAAGTTTAATCAATTAAGTCAAATTTATGCATGATCATATGTATTTTCCTTGATTCAAAGAAAACATTTAATCAAAATTTCAGAATGTCAGAAGTATTTAATGTTTTTCATTTACACTTCCACTTAAAATCGTAAAAACCATTAAAATTGATAAACTACTTAAAATCAATAAGATACTACTATGATTTTACAATAAATACATAGTATCTTAAGCAGCAGTTTAGATATTACTTTAGATATTTATAATAAGTATATAATATCTATGAGATGAACAACATCATCAATAATATTTATCTTTTTATGTGGAGTTTAAGCATTTACACATCACATAGCCTACAAATACCTAAATTTAATCTAATGTTGCAGAATGTATTTTCGTCTAGAGGTTTTGTAAATATATCAGCTAATTGATTTTTACTAGACACAAATTCTAATTTAATTTTTCCTTTAATTACGTTATCTCTTAGAAAATGATGTCTAACCTTTATATGCTTTGCTCTTGAATGTAATATAGGATTTTTGGAAAGATTTATTACAGAACTACTATCACAATAAATCTTAGTTGTATCATAAGATAATCCAAAATCTTCTAAAGTTTGCCTTATCCACAGAATCTGAGTGCAACACAGTGCAGCAGCAACATATTCAGCTTCTGTAGTAGAAAGTGCTACACAGTTTTGCTTTTTACTAAACCATGATACCAAATTATTTCCCAATAATTGACATGTGCCACTAGTACTCTTTCTATCAGATTTAGATCCTACATAATCAGCATCAGTATATCCTATAAGATCTATTGAACTATCCTTAGAATAATATAGTCTGAAATTTTTAGTACCTTGTATATATCTAAATATTCTTTTAACTGCAATTAAGTGTGATTCTTTAGGATTGATTGAAATCTAGCACAAACACACATAGCAAACATAATATCAAGTCTACTAGCAGTCAAATAAAGTAAAGAACCAATCATACTTCTGTATTTTCTTTGATCTATAGATTTTCCTATGTCATCAATATCTAACTTTAAAGTAGTACTCATAGGAGTTCCTCGAATCCTTGTATCATTAAAATTAAATTTCTTAAGCATTTCATCTACATATTTTTCTTGATTTAAAAATATACCTTTATCCATTTGCTTAATTTGAAGTCCTAGAAAATATGAAAGTTCTCCTATCATACTCATTTCAAACTGATTAGTCATCTCTTCAGAGAATATTTCTATCAACTTATCAGAGGTTGCTCCAAAGATTATATCATCCACGTATATTTGAACAACAATCTGATCTTTACCATCTCTCTTAATAAATAGAGTATGATCCACTTTTCCCATGATATAGCCTTTTTCTATTAAAAAAGTAGACAATCTTTCATACCATGATCTAGGTGCTTGCTTCAAACCATATAAGGCTTTCTTCAATTTATACACAAAGTCAGGATTTTTAATATCTTCAAATCCAGGTGGTTGTTTTACATAGACTTCTTCATTAATTAAACCATTTAGAAATGCACTCTTTACATCCATTTGATATAATTTAAAATCCATATAACAAACATAGGCCAATAATATTCTAATACTTTCTAACCTAGCCATAGGAGCAAATGTTTCATCATAATCTAATCATTCTTCCTGTGTATACCCTTGTGCAACTAATCTAGCTTTATTCCTTATAATTTGACCAGTTTCGTTAGTTTTGTTTCTAAAGATCCACTTTGTACCTATTATGGACTAATTTTCTAGTGTAGAAACTAATTCCCATACATCATTTCTGATGAATTGATTTAGTTCTTCTTGCATTGCCACTATCCAATTTTCATTAGATAATGCTTCTTGTATATTCTTTGGTTCTACCATAGAAACAAACATACATATACTATTTAAATTTACTAAAGCTCTAGTTTTAACTCCCTCATTAATATTACCAATGACTTGAGTAATGGGATGTGATGAAGAATAACGTCAATTTCTCTGATTTTCCTCAATATTCTCATCAACATCTAAAAGTCCATCACTTTCATCATTAGTTTGATCATTTAAGTTCATATTTTTGATTTTCTCAGATAAATCATCAATCTCTCTATTGATCTCTAACTCATTTGGAAAATTGATCATATCATCATTATCAGCTTTAGATTGAGATTCTCTAAGAGAATTTTCATTGAAGCTTACATGGAGGGTTTCTTCAATAGTCCTAGAAGTCTTGTTATATACTCTATAGGCTTTACTTCTAGTAAAGTAACCTACAAAAATTCCTTCATCCGATTTGGCTTGAAATTTATCCCTTTTATCCTTAGTATTAAGAATAAAACACTTGCAACCAAATGGTTTCATATAGGAAATTTTTGGAACCCTATTAAACATAATTTCAAAAGGAGTTTTATTAACATGAGGTCTTAAATGACTTCTGTTAATAACATAACAAGCTGTATTTACTGCTTCAGCCCAAAGATTTTGAGGTAACTTATGTTCATTCAACATAGTTCTAGCCATTTCTTGAAGTGATCTATTCTTTCTCTCAACAACACCATTTTGACACGGTGCTCTTGGAAAAGAAAATTTGTGATCAATGCCATGCTCATTACAATAGTTATCCATTTGATCATTATCAAATTCAGTTCCATGATCACTCCTAAGTTTTTGAATAGAGACATTTTGCTCATTTTGAACAAAATTGCAAAACATTTTAAATTTTTCAAAAACTTATGTCTTAGATGCTAGAAAATATACCCAAGTATATCTAGAGAAGTCATCTACTAAAATAAATGCATATCGTTTACCACCAAGACTCATGATTCTTGTTGGTCCAAATAGATCCATATGAATAAGTTCTAAGACTCTCTTGCTTGAAAAATCAGTTTTGGATTTAAAAGAGTTTTTGTGAAGTTTACCTAACTCACATACATCACACATAAAGTTCTTTGAGTATTTAATCTTTGGTAAACCTCTCACTAAATGTTTTCTAGATAGTTTATGTAACAGTCTCATATTTATATGCCCAATCCTTCTATGCCATAGATATGCATCACTAGTTTCAGCTAGCAAACATGAATTTAAATCAACTGCACTAGAAGTTAAAGATAAAATACATACAGAACCTTTTCTTTTAACAATAAACTTAATTTCATCTTTATTTTTATCAATTATTTTGCATACATTATCTTCAAACACTACATAATATTCATTTTCAGTTAGTTTTATGACACTTAGCAAATTAAATCTTAGGTTTTCTACATATAGTACATTCGAAATAACACAAGTAGGAGTTATTTGAACATTGCCCATACCTATGATTTTATCTTTGCTTTTGTTTCCAAATGTTGCACTTCCTTTCATGGTATTTGTAAAATTTTGTAATAGACTTTTTTGTCTGGTCAAGTGACTTGACGCTCCACTATTTAAGATCCATTTTGATGTTGTTTCCTCCTGCAACAAATTAAGAAAAACTTTTTCTTGGTACCCAATGTTGTTGAGGACCAAGTTCATTAAACGCATATTTCTTCTTTTTTTTTAAAAATAGTTTAACATTATCATTTATATTCTTATTAGTTGTAAGTATTATTGATTTATCATTAGCTTCATACTCACATATAGCATTATTGCTTTTGCAATCATTCTTTTTGTTTTCAGATGTAGTATAATCAAGACCAAACATATTTTTATCAGTTGTTAATTTATTTTGGTCATGCTTATATATTTCAATAAGTTCATACCAAGATTTTATACTTGTATTAAAATTTTCCGTACATACAAAATCTTTTTCTACACAAGAATTTTTTGTTTTATCACATGCAGAATGAGTAATTGGTCTAATACTAGTGTATTGAATTACATGCTCAGGTTTCTGAATTTTCAGTTTACTACAATTGTCTGAAATTTTAGAAACATTAGAAATTGAATTTCCAGAACAAGAAACAAGATTTTTAGAAACATTTATAGTCATGTTAGAAGTACAATTTGACAAATCACATTGATTTATATTATTACTGCATGATTCATCCCTTGAAGTACCTACTTCTACATATTTATTACCTTGTTTCATAATAAAAGGAATTTTAGTCTTAGATTTACTTGAACTGCAGCTAATAAATCCTTTATTGGCTTGAGATTTAGGATATTCAGGATAATCAAATCCTAAGCCAAATTTATAAGACACTGTAGGGGTACTAGTTAGTTCGTCTAACTTAGTTTGACTTAAATTCCATTTCTCAATGGTAGAATTTAAATCTTGCTCTCTCAATTTTAATTTATCTACCTTTAATTCAAGTTCATTTATATTGTTTCTCAACATTTCATTTTCAGATTCTATCTTTAATTTTTCAGCATTTATATTCTATATTTGTTCATGCAAGATACATTCATTAAATCTAAATTTTTGCAAATCTCTAGCATGATTTTCATTATCACATTTAAACTTTTCTAAAGTAGTAGACAGGAAACAATTTTCTTCTTCCATAATGGATGAAGATTTTCTAATATTCTTATTTTCCAATTTACATACTTTAAGTTTTTGTAATAATGCATGATAAGCACATAATAATTCATCAAAGTTGAAATCTGAATGACTTTCAGGATCAAATATTACCTCAGACTCATCTACCATGAAGCACACATGAGCAACGTCTTCTAACTCTTGTTCTCCTTCTGAATGTAAAGATTTTGATGCTGATTCCTCAGATTCAGACTCTTCAGACGTGTCATCCTAACTAACCTTCAAAGCCTTTTTCTTGTAAAACTTTTTCTGAGTTTTATGAGCCGTCTTCTTCTGATTTGTCCTACTTTACTTTTCATTTTTCCTCATAGGACAATCTGGAGAAAAATGTCCAGGTTTCTTACAATTGTAACATACATACTTTCTGGATGAAGAATTCTTGTCATTCAATGATTTTGACGTTGAGGGTTTATCATTTTTGTTCCTTTGCTGTTTCCTAGCTTTCCATGCTTTCTTGAATTTCCTAGTCAGCAAAATCAAATCCTCGTTAGAATCAGTAGATATATCAGAATCTGAATTAATTTTGAAGGTTATTTCTTTCTTCATTTTTAGTTTGTTGTGACTTAGTGATTCATTTAATTGAACTTCATAAGCTGTTAAATTTCCTATAAGTTCATTCATAGTATAAACATTTAAATCTCGTGATTCCTCAATTGATGTTATTTCTGAGACCATTTAGAACTTAGGGATCTGAGAATTTTCCTCACCAAATCCTTCTGTTCAAAATTCTTTCCTAAACATTTTAAAGAGTTTATGATATCAAGAAATCTGGAAAACATCTCAGAAATATTTTCGTCTACATGCATCTTAAAGAGTTCATACTTATGAATCAACATGTTTATTTTTGTCTCTTTAACATGAGAAGTACCTTCATGTGAAACTTCTAATGCATGTCACACCTCATAAGCAGATTTATATGCCGACACTTTACTGAACTGTTCATAACTCAATGCACAAAATAAAATATTTAAGCCCTTAGCATTCAGAGTTTCATTTTCTTTTTTAGTAATTGTCCAAGTATTATAAGGAATAGTTAACGGAGTATATGGTTTAGAAATCATGAACCACAACTTATGATCTATACTTTGAAGAAAAATAGTCATCCTATATTTCCAATATTCAAAATGTATTCCATCAAATAAAGGAGGACGATTAAGATTTTGACCTTCATATAAAGAAAAATTACCATTTCCAATAGCCATTTTACCTTAGATTTTTTAACCTATTTGATTTTAAACAGTCTAAAAACTTTAAAACAACTTGAGCCTTAAATCAATAGAGTTAAACGTATGCTCAGATATTAATTTCCGTTTAAAAACAAGGAAGGTAGAATAAGAAATGATATTAAATAAGTTGGTATCAATTTTATATCAAAGATTATTCACAAAGCTCTGATACCACTTGTAGGATCGTATGGCTACACAAGAGGGGGGTGAATTGTGTATTTTTAATATTTTCTGAAATATAATTGAAACTTTAAAACTCAAAAACAAGTCGAGACATTGTTTTCATAAAATCATTTTTATTCAAGGTTTCAATTATAATATACAATTCAATTCTCCTTAGAAATTGTAGATGCAATTATATTTCGATACCATGTATCATCTAAACAATTTTATAACTACAAACAGAGAAAACTAATTTACGGAATTTAAAACTTTTCTCCCTATTTGAGATCTTTCTTCTTCTTCTTTTTCTTCTTCAGCAATTCTTCAGTGACGAATATCTTGTCTTTTCATGCTTCACCGAATTTGCTTTATTCTAATACTTCAAATCTTCAGTGACAAAAATCTTACCTTTTTGCGCTTCACTGAACTTTCTTTCACTTGAGAGATTTTCTCGAAGAGGTGTTTTTGATCCTTGGAAAAGATTTTTCTTTTGGTGTGTAGGGATGGTTTGATCCTTGAAAAGATTTTTCGTTTTGTGTGCAAGGATAAATTGATCAACGAGAAATCTATGCCTTTTATACTGTATCTTCATTTCATGCATATCCTTCACGTTTAACCACTACCAGTTTTCCACTTCTCCACGTCTTTCCTTTTTCCTTCATCGAAACACACACGTTCTAACCCACATTTATATTTCGAATTTTCTTTAATCATCAGTCTTGGATCTCTAAAAAATTTCCTGCAAAATAAACTTTCTCGTCCAAAAGTTTTTCATCAGTGTAATAAGAAGTCATTACTTTAATGTTAACTAAACGAGTAACACAAGTATATATATAACTTAACGTTTCTAACTTAACGAGTTCACCATGTGCTATTTCACGTGACAAGTACTGTAGCTAACTCAACGAACTAAGTCCATGGTGTTATGCTATCTCAACGAACTATCTCCGTTGTGTTATGATAACTCAACGAACCAGTAATAAACAAATGTTTTTATAATAAAAATTTTACCACGTGCAAAAATAACAACTTAAGTTTATAACGCTAACCTAACGTGTTGCCTTAGTGTTCAATATAGCAACTCAACGTGTTTAGTTATGTTAACTTAACGAGTTAAACATGTGCACCTCACGTGATATAATACAACATTCGTAACTTATAATTTCACCACATGTATAACACTAACTTAACGAGTTCGTCTCTTCTTTTACTCACTAACTTAACGAGTTATCACGTGACCTATTTTAACCTTTAAGCCTCTAACTTAACGAGTTCTCACGTGACCTCTATACAAACAAAACTCTAACTTAACGAGTTGTCTAAACGTGCACTATTCATGATACAGAAGATATAAAATTAAAACATATTATGCTTTTCAATAAAAACACACGTTAACTTAACGTTTAGCTAAATGAGAAATTAATGCAACGAAACAACTAGATATTAACTTCAGATCCAATACAAATAAGTATTTATATCAGTAAGCTTTTTCTGTATTAATTGATGATTTTAATTTCTTTTCACAAGCAATAGTAATTGAGCAAATATGATTATTTTCATTCAGCACACATCATCAAAACAAAAATACTCAACATGAAATGTAAAATTTTCTATTAACAGTAAAAACTTATGTCACTACATGTGACGCAATTACACTACTGAAAACTTAATCACTTACTGTCACACGTCCCTCTCTCTATAGAATCATGAACCAAGACTTGTAAGTTGATCTCCTCTTCAATATATTGTCATCAATCCAAAACCAAGGTTAGAAGCTTTATTATCTCCTGAGAGATGATTCAGTGCTTAGTGAAAATGATTTCTCTTCCTATGATGCAATCACTTCTCACAGTAGTTGTAAATCACTGTATTTGGCTCGAAATTGACTCGACATCCGGAAAGTATCCTCACAGACCTCTGATGGTTGGTGATGGTATTTGGTGGTGTTGTGGAGCTTCAAGGAACTACCGACATTTACTATAGTTAGCATGGTTCTCCACCTCTCTTCTTTATTCTCTCTTTTCTTCTTATATTTCTTTCAGTAGTAACTACTTCTGCCTAAATGACTGGTTTAATCTCCTTCATTTATCTCAACAATGATGATTTCCTCTTCATTCCATGACTTAAATTCTGTGTGATATGTGCAATCGTGGTTTTCCTTCAAATTTCTTATTTATGCAACTGTTCACATTTGAATATTAGAAAATAACTAGTCTGTGGAGTTAGTGTAACTCAACAGACTTACTTCGTTGACTTAACTCTAACTCAACGCACTTACCTCATTGAGTTAAGCTTAATTCAATAGACTCGTTCAGCTTTGTAGTTTAATAAAACAAATATTTTTATAGCATTTCATTTAATATGTAAAAGAAGTAATTCTTTATCATTTAACAATTAACATGTGTAATAATTCCTAACTTTACGAGGATCCGTAGACTTACTAACATAACATTACAAAGTTCCATAAACTTACCTGTGTAACATTACAAGTTGGCACTTGATAATTTTACACCTTTAAACTTGTAACTCATCGATGTTATTGTGCACCTAGACATGATATAAATATGTGCAAATAAAACATATCATGTTTAACACTATAAACCACATGTAAGCCAGGTTTTCAATCATTTAGAATTGATAATTAATTAATGTTAATTCCATGAAATTATGCATATTCTCTAATTAAGGCATGTAATCATGTAATTATAACATAATGGCTTAATTCTCATATGATAAGCTAAATATTATGCAATTAGCCATTCATTAACCATTAATATTATGCACTTTTTCATTCTAAACAATAAAACATAATAAAACTCTTTAAAACTCATTTTTAATGTAGTATCAAAAACTTGGACATGTATTGTTGTATAAAGTTGGCATTGTGATTTGAAGACAAGTATTCATGCATGCAATTTTTAAATCTTTATTTTGTGATTTAGTAAAAGTCCTTGTCATACTTATTTCAATGATGTGTTTGTCATACTTATTTCAATTTATGTGTTTTTGAATCTTTTAATTTATATATATGTATTGCAAATTAGATATAGCTAATATAGAAAACACAATACAAGGTAGATGAAGATTTTACACTAGTTGAAATACAAAAGCAAATGCCACATTTTTGGGTATATTAGAAGATGTTTTAAATGAAGGGAATGGAAAGACACATGATGGAAAAGTTAAAGTCGAAACATGGAATAAGATAATAGAAAAATACAATGATGCAAATGCAGATATCACAAAGAAAAATGTTGACAATCAAATTAAAACATAACGATAAATGTATCGCAACTACACAAAAATTGTGTCAAAATAGTTGGGGATGGAATTATGAAATGGAATTACATACAAGGCCATATAGATATTTTAGATAAAGTTTGGAATGAATTTGTTAAGGTAACATTTTTGAATGTGTTAATATAATTTGTATGTCCTATATGTGCTAACATTTTTCCAATCTTGCAAAAACATCCAAATTATGCCTCCCTCAAAGGAAAACTATGTTTCATTTATGATCAACTATAATTGCTATTTGAAAGTAATATGACTATAGAGAATGTCAGTAGAGACCTTGAAATAATTAGTTAGAATCGATGAGTCGTACCTATGGATGAACCAAATGAAATAACACCCCTACCAAATGGAAATCATTTTTAATATTTCACATCACCAAGTGACAGTCTAATGGATATAAATGGTACCCAACTTCAAGCTCCAACATCTTCATCAAGAAGGTCTATTGAGATGAGAACGGTAAAACATCTAAAACCACATGTAGAGTCAACACAACTTATGACATCTTCATTTAAAGATGCTACATCTACTATTATGTCATTATGTAAAAAAGAAGAGGATAAAGCTAAAGCTCAACAAAAATATTATGATAATGTGACAAACATATAGAAAGAACAACTTTTGGTCTAGAAACAATAGGCTAGAACTCAAGAGAGGTAGAATTTGTTTAAAGAGAGGTTAGTTAAAGTGTAAGAGAAAATGCTACAATTGAAAGTGAAAGAAAGAAGTCTTACAGTACAAGCTATAAAAGCATTATTGTAAATTGAAAGTCTTAGTAACAATGAAAAATTCAAAGTAATGACTTTGTTAGAAAAAAAAGAATTAGTAGAACAATTTCTAAGCATCCCAATAGAAATGATGGTAGAATGGATAGAGTATAACAATTCATGAATGTCTTTTTTTATTGTTGAGTAATGTTGAACAATGTGATAAACTTTATTATTATGGTGAACAATGTGTAACGTTGAATTTTAGACAATGATGATAACTATTGATTTTCATGTGTGAATGCTTCATTACTTGATATTTTATATAAATCTTGTTATGTTAAATAAATGTTTTTATTATTGTTGAAGATTCTTATAGATTTTGAGGAAAATGTGTACTAATCTCATTCCTTCTTGTAGGTAATAACTATATGAATAGTATGGATGGTTTGAAATGGTTAAAGAATATGATTGAGGAAGAAGAAGAAAAAGTAGAAAGATGACGAATGTTATTTCTTTCAATGTAGAATGTCCTTGCATGTGTTATATGTATGTCAAGTACATTGACTAGTACTACACATCAGATTTATAGTAGAGAAAGACATGACTACATTAGAAGATTATTAGATCCATTATTACTACATCAAGCATATAACTATCAGAAGATATATAGAATGAGTTAACATGTATTCTTTGACTTTTGTAATTTATTATGAAGAGAATGTGGCATGAGAAATATAAGAAATATCAGTGTATAAGAGAAGTTTGCAATCTTTCTCATCACTATTGGTCAAAACTAACAATATGGAGTAACAAGGGAATGTTTCTCTCAGTCTACATAGACTGTTAGTACTTACTTCAATGAAGTACTTGATGTAATTTTAAACTAACATAAAGAACTTCTTGCAATGCCTCTAGCATCAACTCTAAGTAGAATACTAAATGATTCAAATGTGTATCCCTATTTTAAGGTAAATATATATTTTCATATGAAATTGATTTGTACATTATTTTTTAACAAATTTCTTATACTTATGTTAATAGGATTGCATTAGTGTTGATGATGAGACACATATTAAGGCAACTATTTATAGGCGACAACAAAATTTAGAAATAGAAAAGAAGAGTTAAGTTAAAATGTTATGGCTGCATGTAATTTTAATATAAAATATACGTATATTATTAGAGATTGAGAAGGATCAACTTCTAATGCAAGAATCTTTCAAGATGTAATCACAAGATGTCATCCATTCAAGGTTCCACCAGGTATGAAGTGGCATTATTGAACATATTTTTGTTGTTTACACTAATTTTTAATTATATACAAACAAGTTTTACTTGGTTGATGCTGGTTGTCCTAATAGGCTTGAATTTATTTGTCCATATCGAGGAGTGAGATATCATCTATCTAAATATGAAAGTAATAGAAAATGAGTGAAAAACTTCAATTATAGACATTCACAATTAAGATCAGTGATTAAGCAATCATTTGGAGTTATAAAATATCATTTTGTAATCTTACAAGGACATATGTCGTATCCTTATGAAACACAAGCAAAGATTGTGATGGCTTGCTTCCTACTATACAATTTTATATGTAAAGTTGACAAAGCAAATTTATTAGAAGATGAGTTAATTGAATTTGATCTGGAAAATGAAGAAATTGGAATTATTGAAGATAAACTTTCATAGATGGATAATACATTAGAAATGATGTAAGAACAAAGAAAACAAATAGTAGATGAAATGTATGACAACATGAATGCTGCTATGTAGGATGGACATGACTTTTAAAGATATTTCATATGTAACTTTGTGATATTGTTATGTTATAATATTTGAATATTTGTATATTGAGAATTTATATTTATGTTGTGAACTTTATTCATATGTTGGATGTTAGTTAACAATTTTAAAATGTAATTGTTTATGATACGTTATGTTCAAATAGGTAATCGACAACACAACTATTTTTCAATTTATTTATGACATAAAAATAAGAAGAATTGATATCTTTTCTTAAAATACAAGTATTATGAAGTGAAGAAATAGTGTAAATAAAAAATAATTATTAGAGTACTTTAATTAAAAAAGTAATAATATTTCAATTTTGAATATTCCCTCTAGCACAAACCTCCTTAGAAATTATGACTTTTTTGACTTTTTGAGGCATGCACAAACACCTTAGATTTTTTCAAAAATCTAGACTTTTTAATTCACAAAAATCTAAATATTTTATTTCTTCTATTTCTAAACTTTTTATTTTTTTTATTTCTGAACTTTCTTACGTGCACAAACACCTCTTGAAGGGAGGAGGGTGGAAAGTGAGGTGGGAAATAAAATTTGTTCTTATTTATATCAAGGAAAGTTAAACATTCCTTTCCCAAGATTTCGATCGACACTAATAATCAAAAATCACACTTTCTTTCAATTATTTTTCCTAGGATTCCAGGAGGCACTAAACCCCCCTTAAGACATTTCGTTTTTCAAAAGATCAATATAATATTGATATTTGAATCCTAAATTCTAGGATTTCTTCTTTACCCAAGGCACCACACCTCTACCACTATGTTGCCTATCTATGCACCCTTCCATGCTTCATGAGTGGTTGGCAATGTCTATAGTTGTGTCACTTGTCCACCTCAATGTCCTAAGTTGCTACACCTCTTCTATGCATGTGGGTTCCTCTTCCACATCTTAATTCCTATGCCTTGGATGTGAGATGTTCCTATCAAAAGGTTGTGCCACTCATTCAACTATGTTGTTTTCTCTTGGTTGTGTGCTTGCTCAGTTGACAATCTCTATTTCCCCTATCTACTAATGTCTACTAAGGTGCATGGTGGTGTGCTAGTCGTGCTTGTTTTTTCTGTCTAATGTTGTTTAGCTCATCTATATGGTCCTTTACTCATCATTAGTTTGGCCCATTGTCTCTTTGGTTGGTAGTGCATCCATGGGGCTTATAGCTCTTTTAACAACCTGTCTACCAACTTTTCTTTTAGTAAGGGTTTGAACATCAATACTATTTGTTACTAATATGGTTGCTCAAGATCCCCATTAATCAAAAGTTTTGCACCCATAAAAAAATTACATATTATAGGCACAAAGCTTTAAAACAATTGTGATAACTCAAAAATTACATCATCTTACTAATGATCCACCTAATTTAAAAGATTGCACATATGCTAATTGATTAGATGATGATGTAACTATCATTTCTTGGATGCTTGCTAATATGAAACACTTGGTTGGTCATGATGTTACTATGATACATTTTGTTAAAAAAATTTGAATATCATTTAGGTATGAGAAGAATATTACTAAGACATGTGAAGTATATGAAAAACTATTTACACTTAAACAAAGTGATAAATCCTTCAACATTATTACAGTGAATTAAATAGGTTGATTGAGTAATTGGACATGTATCAACCACCTATTATAGATTTTTGACACCCAACTTTTATCTTTTGGAGTTTCTAGATCACAATGCAAGCTATGTTTGAGTAATTTCCTTGTTTTACATTCATTGTAGGTCCTCCATCAACAATTTTCAGCATTTCTCACTCGACCTTCCATGATTGTCAACCTTTGTCACTTGGCCATTGATGTTTCGTCAACCTTTCTCACCTAGCTGTTGACATTTCCACTTATAGTCATCTATGTTTTTCAACATTCGTCACTCAACCATCAACGTTTGTTGGCATTTCTCACTTGCCCATCGATAGTTGTTAGCTATTTTCACTCGTTGTCATCCAATGTCACTCGTCACTCATCCATCGACATTCGTCGTCTATTGTCATCCATCAGTTGCTATTGTTGTTGTTCACCGTCTACCTATGTCATCAGTTCAATTGACCGTTGTATGTTCCTTTGTTGGCAAACCCTGGCGACTGGGTAATTACTTGTTCACCCTTTAACCATCATTTTCCATGTCACTTCATCTTATAACTATTATTTTCCATGTCATTGCACCCTCTAATTATCATTTTACTTTCTAACTACTTTTTAATGACCTTTTGTCTCTTAAACTTTCTATTTCCTTGTCATTTCATACATTATCTACCCTTCTACGTACGTCGCTCGAAATCCTAACCATCACCTTCCATGTCATCAACTGCCTAATTACCTTTCTTGCCATGTCATCCAACCACTTAACAAAACTCATTCCACGTCAGTCTAACAACCCTTCCATCGACTATTCGTCCTTCACCTCGCAAGGGACTTTTTAGCGAAAACCTCACTCGATCATCTCTGCGTCCGTCGTATTCACCGGTCGCTTGTCACACACTACTCGCAGTCCATTGTTTGTTGCACGTCTGCCGATGGTCGATCATTGTTCGCTGCGCGTTGGTCGAACGCTCAACGTTGAACCCTGATCGTTGTTTGTATGTAGTTCGCTCACTTTTTGACGTTCATCTGTTGATCACCTACCGGGGTAAGTCAACACTTATCGTAAGAACATTTTGCCATTGCCATTGGTTTCGTCTTTGTTTTCAAATCACATCAGTACCATCTTCAATGCTCCGGAGGCCAGGTATTCATTATGAATAAGAGAGTCCTTCCCTCCTCTAATTAAAAATGCATAAAAGAAACTCCAAAACACATCGTTGATGTTGCAAACTTCCTAGGTAATTTCTTGAGCATTATAACCCCAAAAGCTATGAATGCTATAGCACCACTTGAATTCATTTCCTTAGGATTTAATGTATTCCATTTCATGCATGTTAGTTGCGTCAAGCCTTTACTTCAGATCACGTTCAAGCTTTATTTTCGTGAATGGAGTTTAGTTAAAAATAATAAAATACATGAGCACGAATCCGTAAAGAGGTCACATATATATGGTTCTACGTAAAATCATTTGTTTTCATTTGCATGCATGACCAAGTATTACATGATTTCCGTAACTTTCTTTTTTATATGCAAGTAATTCTTTTGTTGATTAGTTGGTTTGGTCGAATTGATGAATTGTCAAATAAGAAAATCAAGCCACCTATATATCATGTCTAGGATTCAATTCTTCTTTGGGTTTGCTCTATTAGGTAAGTTTTTCTCCACCGTAATACATCATTGGACTACAATGTTTAGTAAACCTCCACCGTAATACATCCTATTTGTTAAGATTTAAAAAAAGTTTGTGTGCATTCAAAATTTAAATTCTAATAAAATTTAAATTTTATAGAATTTGATAGAAAAAATTTGAAATTCAGTTATTTGTACACATTTAAGAATTTGACGAAAATTAAAATTCAAGTATTTATATATATAACAAAATTGAACAGAATTAATTTTTATTTAATAAAATTTTTAAGTACTAAATTAAAGTAATTAGAGAGAACCCTCTCTCTCTCTCTCTCTCTCTCTCTCTCTCTCTCTCTCTCTCTCTCTCTCTCTCTCTCTCTCCCTCTCTCTCCTTCTCCCACTCTCTCTCTCTCTCTCCCTCCCTCTCTCTCTCTCTCTCTCTCTCTCTCTCTCTCTCTCTCCAACAATCTTACCATAACCTTTTATGAAAGTTAAGCACACAAGTAGGAGACATAAGAAAAGCGATGACAAACAAAATGAAATTTAATTTTCAACTATTTGAACTTGAAAAATAAATTCCAAGATTTACTAAAGAGACAGAATTCACTTTCGTCGAAAAATGAATTCCATAGATGCACAAACAACTTTCTTATAGAATTAGACAAAAAAAAATTTTGCTTTCCATCTAATTCCATGTGCACAAACCCCTCCTTAAGGTTGAATAAACTAGAATGCCAATTTCCAATTCATATTTAACGTTGACGTTGGATGGAAAAATCTAACCCTATATATAACCATGAGCTGGAAGTGGCAATTTGGTGAAAATATCAACAACTTGTTCAATTGTTTTCACATAATGTGTGCACAATAACTGCATTGCCACTTTCTCTTTGATGAAGTGGTAATCTAAATCAATATGTTTTGTTTTTCCATGTTGCACTGGATTCATAGAAAGTTGCACGGCTCCCATATTGTCACAAAATATCCTAGGTCATTGTAAGATTGGTATATTCAATTCTGAAAATAAATTCGCTAACCAGATTAATTCAGCTACTCTATAGGCGAGGGCTCGATACTCACCCTCTGTAATACTTCATAACACAGTTGGCTAATTTTTAGCCTTCCAGCCAATGCAATTTGCTCCAACAAATACATAGTAACCAGTGATGGAATGACAGGAAATAACACATCTGCCCCAATCTAAATCACTATATGCACAAATATTAGGCGATGAGTTTTTTATATATTTTAAATTATAATTAATAGTACCTTCTATATATCTAAAAACACACTTAGGCAGTAAAAAATGATTGAAATGTGGTTTTTGCATGAACTGACTTAAAATATTTGTAGTAAAAATAATGTCCAGTCTAGTTAGACAGATATTGAAGGCATCCTAACATGCTTCTATAAAGATAAGGTTTTGTAAATGATGGTAAAGGTTTAGACAAAAAGGTATTTAGCTTTAACAAGTAGAGTAATAACAGGTTTATAGTCAATCATGCTTCAATTCTAAGAAAATATTGACTAGCAGTATTGACAAAATCTATAATATATGATATATTGTTTTCAGTTAAAATTACATCATCTACATATAGTAGAAGATACATTATCTTTTCATCCTTCTGATATATAAAAAGGAAAGAATCACTCAGACTTGATTTAAAACCATAATCAAGCAAGAATTCACTAAATTTAACAATCCAGGATCTAGAAACCAGTTTTAAATCATATAAGGCTTTCCAGTTTTAAATCATATAAGGCTTTATTAAGTTTGCAAACCTAGTTAGGATGTGTTTTGTTTTCAAAGCCAGGGGGTTACTTCATTTAAACATTTTTTTAAAAATCTCCATGTAAAAAAGTATTTTTAACATCTAAATGTTTTATTTCCCAATTTTTTATCAAGGTAATAGATAAAATAGTTCGAATTGTAACAGGTTTAACAACTAAGAAAACTGTTTCCAAATAATCAACCCCTTCTTTTTGAATATAGCCAGTAGCAACTAATTTGGCTTTCAACCTTTCTAAACTGCCATCAGCTTTAATTTTTGGTTTATAAACTCTTTTACTATTGATAACATGTATACCTTTAGTGTGGGGAACTAAATTCCAAGTATTATTACATTTTAAAGCTTGAAATTCCTCAATCATGGCTTCACACCATTCCTTGTGATTAAGGGCATCTTTCAAAGATGAAGGGACATCTGATATCCTATTAACTTCACAAACTGGACCATAATTGGGTTTAAGTTTTCGTATACTAGATTTAGATCTTGTTTGAATCTCATCATATCTCTCATTTAATGTTTCACCAAAAAAATTCCCAACTTTATGGACAGTATTGTGAGAGTCATCAATATTTAAAGAATTTAGCTCTTCACTGTCAAATGTTTTTTCTTCTGAGGTAACAAACATTTTCATCCTCTTTCAGAGTTTTTTTATCGTAATCATTAACATTGTTAGAAAGACCATTATTAATTTCAAAATCAGTGTTGTTCTTATATAATCAATATTGTTTTTATTACTTATTTCGATAATTTCAACATTTTTTCCTTCAAATCTAGAGAAATTAATATTTGAGCAAAAAATAGGAACACTATTCCAAATTTCTCTATCACGAGTTCTTATGTTTTTATTATCATTCTTAAAAGGAAAAGAATTTTCATTAAAGACCACATTTCTACTAATATAAATATGATTTTTTTTAATATCAAGACATTTATATCCTTTGTATCTAGGATCATAACCTATAAAGACACAATGGGATGATTTGGGACTGAGTTTATCATATCTTAATAAAGTAAAGTAAGAACAGCCAAATATCCTTAAAAAATTATATTTAGGATGTTTACAAAAAATTTGGAAATAAGGAGACATACCTTTTTAGCCTTGCTTTTGAGTTTTATTAGGAACTCTGTTCATTATGTTTACAGCAATGCAGAAACATTCATTCCAATAAACTTTAGGAATATTAGCAGAAAATATCATACTTAAACTCATTTCTATTATATTTCTGTGTCTACATTCTACCCTACCATTCTGTTGTAGAGTAAAAGGACATGAAATCTGAATATTAATGTCATTCTGATTCAAAAAATTTCTCAACTGATTTGAAGAAAGCTCTCGACCACCATCACATTGAAAACTTTTATACTAGCATTAAACTGATTTTTGATGTAAGCATAAAAATTTTGAAAGCATATAAAAAAATCACTTTTGTACCTAAGAGGATGATAACAAGTAAAGTGGCTATAGTTATCAATAAAAACCACATAATACTTATATCATGTTGAGAAATAATCGAGGTAGGACCCCAAATATCACTATAAATTTTAAGGAAAATATTTTAGCACAGTTATCGAAATTAGAAAAAGATAGTTTTCTTACTGTAAGCTATATTGCAGTCGTTACAAAATAGTTCATCATCCTCATTCATATCAAGTAAACCTTGCTTTTTAAGAATGTTCAATTTTTCTCTACTACAATGCCCTAATCTACAATGCCAGATTTTGGCATCAATTCTTTTTCTTTTGCGCAGAAATAAAGCGCAGAAATAAAACTGAGTGTCTTTTGATAGGTTGCATACTGTACGTTCCACCTCTCTCATATCCCTGTGCTATAAGTTCTTTTGAATATTTGTTCCTGATTCTGCAACCCTTAGAGTCAAAATTAACATTAAAGGGATAATTCTTGGTAACAAATAATAGATTTTTTTAAATTCTAGGTACATACAGGACTTTCTTTAATTCAACTTCTTTACTTACTCCATGAAGATAATTGCTTCCTAGATTCTTTATTTGTAAACTTCTACCATTAGCTACTATAATATTTTCATTTTCATAATAAGGTTGTTTACAAAAAATTATACCTTTATCACCTGTCATATGATCACTCCTAAATCCACGTACCATTCCTCTCTTACTCCTTGTAATGTTACGCTAGCTAGAGCTTGTGGGATATCTTGTAATTAATAGGAATGATCAAATCTATGCCAACACTCTATCAATGTGGCCAATCTTGCCACAGATGTGAGACCTTTTATCTCATTATTGACATGATTCTTATTCACATTTTGGTTAGTAACAGGAAGGCCACACCCCCTGGCATTATAAGTAGCATTCCTACCAGAATTGTTTCTTCCTCTTTCTCTTCCGTTTTGTTTGATACTATAATAAGCAACTTCCATTTGTTTTCGTTGTTCACTTAAACCATACCTATTTCATAGCTCTTTAACATTTGCACAATAATAGACAAATTTACGATTACATCTGTGAAACCATGAAAATCATTCATTAACAATAAGGATTACAACTGAGAACCCAAATGGATCTCTAAACGGATCCTTAAATGGATCCCCAATAAGACCCCTAAGCTCACAAATACAACCACACTCCACAGTTACATCATATAAAGTAGGGGTAAAGACCAAGATGTCGTCTGAACAAAACGATAAAATGGAACCAATTTAACTACAAAGGTTATCACAAGTTCACAACAGCTGTTATATAAATGTCAAAAGTCAAAGCCTACAAAAGAAAAATTAGTGTATGATGGGAAAAAGGGACCGCACAAATATTTTACCAATCATGATTTTTTTATTTTACATGGGTAATCATTTAAATTGCAAGTTGTACCGTCATGTTACGCCATTTAATCTCCATAGCCATGAGATGTTCCTGCATTAAGCAAAACTCTATGGTTAAGCAACTACTAAAATTTTAGACTTATATAAATGCCTTAAGGTAAAATTGGAAAAAAGAGTAACTCAACAGATTTTCCAAAAATGAGGCAAAAAACATATTTTATGGAGTAATATTTCAAGTGTAAAAATATTTATTTCAGGAAGCTCATAATGCCATAATATACATCCAATCCAGAATTGAGCACTCACTGTTTAGTGTGATCTTTACGCCCAGTCATTAAACAAAGATCCATAACCTTCATATTTGACAAACATGCTTGATTGTTCCATGACTTCATCAGTCATTCATATTTTTACCATGAAAATTCTAAATTACATTGCATTTATGGCTAGAGTTGTCAAATGAGTTGGGCCCAATCGTGTTGGTCCAGCCTAATATGATTTGATCGTGCTATTGACTGACCCGACATGATTGGATAGGCCGTGTCAATAGAAGTCTGTGTGTCAGTGTAGCACGGATGGGCTGTGCCCAGCCCATGGCCCATATTTCATGAATACCAAATTAGCAAACCTCCACTCAGAGTGTTTAAATTTTAAAATTTATATGTTCTTGATAGGATTCAAACTCATGGCCTTCAAGAAATCTTAAAGTCATAAAATCAATGATTTACATTCAAATTATTATTCAAAAATATAAAACAAAGTATTAATCGTCATTCATTAAATTAAATGAGAAATGATAATTACATTTACTGATTTTATGAATCATACATCATTTATAAAAAAATACATAATATGAATAAAAATTAAATTTCAATAAAATTACCCTACATAATTTATATTTACAATTGAAAATTTACATTTAATTTTTGAAATGACTATTTTGAAGCATTTATATGATGATTGGATGGATAATTTTATGAACATGAATATTTAAGTATGATAATCACAAAATTAAATGCATATTTTTAATTATAAATGTAAATTATGTAACATAACTTTTATTGAAATTTAATTTTTATTCAAATTTTTTAATAAATGATTTACTTTCTCTATGATTCATAAATTAATAAATATAAGTATTATTTTTTATTTAATTTAATAAATGATCTTTAATTTTTTTAAAAGTATTAATAACAAATTAAATATGGGCTAGTGGTCTTGTGACATAAAGATACATTAGAGGTTCTAAGTTGAAACCCTAGGAAACTTATTGTTTTTCCATTTTTAACTCTGATGTCTAGATGATCTTCCATGGACCTTCTATGCCTCAGTCATTCAAAGGACTTTCTAAGGATCTTTCATGCTTGAGCTAGCGTAATTGACCATGTTGTTGACCAACATGACCTGTATCAACAGGTCATGCTTGGGTCTTGACAATTGTAACTCGACATAAATAGTGTCTAGGTCTTTAGCTATTTGAGTTGTGCCAAGTCAACACGACCCATTGATACCTATGCTTTATTTTTCCCTTTTAATTCCCCAATCTATTTATGGGGTGAAGGCCCAATCAAAAGAGAAGTACAAGTAGAGGGAAAAAATCCCTCAACAAAACAAATCTAAGGAGAGAAGAGTTCAAACCTTAAATACTAAGGACCTAAATCCCCTAGATGTACCTTTAGTTAGGAATGCCTCATCGATCAAGAAAAAGGTTTCTTTTGGTTTTCAAAGGTAAATCTAGTACTTACATGAAGGAGCAATAGGATCTATCACATAGACCAATCTTGGCAAGACTATCTATCACCCCATTAGCCTCTTGCCAAATGAGTGTGAGGGAGAGAACCTTATCAAGTTGCCTAGTGAGGTCCCTCCAAGAACATCATTTCACATCAATGGGACATGGAGCTTCTTGAACAAAGTCCACAAAATCTTTATTGTCAACTTCAACCAAGACATCACTAAGTTGGATGTTCAAGTCTTCACATAACAAGAGTCCTTCAAGAAGAGCTCTACATTCTACTTATAAGCAATTAGGGGACCCAAAGAAGGTGTGCCCTACTGCAACCAAGTCCCCAAAAGGGGAATAGAGAATCATGCCCCCTGAACCCTTAAGGTTGAACATCAAAGTGCCATGAATGTTGGGATTAAATTTACCTATTGGAGGGTTCTCCCAATTTATCTAGTAGAGTGCATCCCCCATGTTGGGAGTTGCCAAGCCCACAAGAAGGTCCTCAGATCTTCTAGAATTTTGGCTTGGATCACCTTTAAGTCCACCTATTGGTTATCATAGAAAACCTTACACTTGTGTTTCTAGAGGTGCCAAATAAGAATCATCATCATGTACTTGTGGAATTTTTAATTCGATCTTTTACATCTAGTAAGAAGATTGTCTAGAATCTAGAAGCACCATTGAGTGTTCCACATTGATCCCTCTATGACATGTAGAGATACAACCTATAAAGAGAAGCCTATTCTCCCTCAAAACAAAGGTGATTCATGGTGTCTAGGTCCCTTTTAACTTTCTAGCAATGGCAGACAGAAGCTAAGGAAACATCTCTTTTCTTGAGTACTTCATTAGTACCTACAACACCATGAAAGAATCTCCATAGAAGAAAGGAGATTTTGGTAGGAATATGGCCCCTCAAAAGCTCCTTATTCCACTAAATCCTTGGAAGGTGACCTCTAGCAAGCTCCCAAGTAGATTTCTATTTGAAGATCAAGGCCAACTAATATTGTTACCCAAGTTAACTGTGAGATTTTTCACACATTGCTAGGCTTCTTTCAAGGAATTCCAAGTTGTGGAACTTCTAATATGATCGCAAGGAACATCCAGTTTGCCATAAAGGGTTCTGGAAGCCAAAGCCCAAATGTTGTCCCCATGAACCAACCTCCATGCCATCTTCATCTAGAGAGCCAACATGATATCTCTAATGTTTCTAATTCCCAGACCACCTTCAACAATAGACATTGACACCTTGTCCCAACTAATCTAGTATCTTTTCCTCTTATCTTGGTGGTTATCTCAAAGAAGTTAAGTGTAGATTTTTTGGATCATGTCAAGCATTCGAAGAGGTAAATTATACACTGAGGAGATGAAGGGGCATACTTGAAAGGATATGTTTGACGAGGGTGATCTTGCCTTCAAGGGAGAGAATTTTAGCTTTCCATCTTGGACTAGATTTTTTGAATAATCTCTTCAAAGTATTGAATCTTGGATTTTCCTTTGAACATTGGGCAACCCAGATATTCGAAGGGGAAACATCTCCTTTGGAATCCTAAGGAAGTGGTGATCAGATGGATATGAGATTCAGAGTTGCAACTAACTGCAATCTGGTCATGACATGCCAATCAACCATTAGAGAATATTTCTAGCTTACATGCAAGATACAACTATTAGAAGTAATTAGAGTGTACCAGACAAGAATTTCAATGAAACAATAGGTATCAAACAATTTCCCACTATTGAGAAGTTCAAGTGCCTTTCTTTTGCAGTAATACTACAACAATATCAAATTGTAATTATGAAAACCAAACAGAATAAAACTAATACTACTACCATCTCACAAAAATAAAAAGAAAATTAGTACAAGTTCAACTGGAAACAGTGAAATTATGAAAATAAAAGCATTTGATACACCACTACTAACTTGACTTCAAAACTTTGCATGCCTTGCAAGCAAATGACTTTATGATGACATCTCAACATTGGCCAAGTACACCTACCAATTGCAAGTTCTATGCATTGACTAATTGTTGATATATTGCCATTAAGGCATGATAGACATGGAAGACGGCTAATATTGAAATGTGCACTTGCAAATAAATTATAAAACTATGTACATATAGATAAGTTTATTGTTGTCAAGAAGTTTCTCTGTCATGACTATAGATTGAAAAGAAAACATGGCAATACCAAATGCTACAAAAATAAGGTCGCAAGCACAATATAAACACATGCAGTGCATGTACACCATATTATTGTTAATTTCTATTTATGTTTTTTATTTGTTAATCATTCTTATAGGAAAAAGTCACACAAGACTAATTATAATCAATGATATTTTGAAGATCAAAGAGGATATATAAAGTTGTATAGAATCATTGAAAAAAAAACAAGATTTGTTAATATAATGCTTGTAAAAAATTTCAATGTTAATAACTATGATAATTTTGTATGACTATTTGGAAATATGTTGCTTGTAAACATTAATTATGTATAAATGTGAATATTTTGCTTGTAAAAAATTTTATTGTAATCAATAAAATTTAATGAGCATTTGACTTTTTATTTTTCTTGTAATCATTTTTTTTAATAACAAGAATATTTATTAATATTGAATATAGATGTAAATGTTATCACTAATTATATAGAAATGTTTACGTATTTATTTTACTTATAATAATAGATGTAATATACCTATTGTGATAGATATAATCATTATTAATAGGTATATAGTAACAAATGTGTCTATTACTATAACTATGTTAATAGTAACATTTACTATAAAGATATGGTAACAAATGTAAACCATCACTATAGACCAACCTATAGTGACAAATGTAAATTATCACTATAGATCAACTTATAGTGACAAACAAAAACTATTATAATAGAGTATCTATAGTGATAGACAGAGAAAATTGTCACTATAACCTATAGTGAAGCTACCTATTGTGATAGACCTATAAATCTCTATTGTGATGGTTTGTCTTGATATGATGATAAATAGAGTTTGTCAGTACATCCTCGTAGTGTTTATGGTTGATTTGTCCACCATACCATCTCCTACACAACAACCACTACAGGTATATGGTTGTCACCAATTGACACCCCAACTACCTCCTACTTAGACTACCTTTGATTTAGAACCAAGTCCACCATCCTCCCATACCAATTTGGACCTACTCATTGCTCTAGGAAAGGGAAACGTTCTTGTACCTCACATCGTTCAACCATTTTTCTTTTCTTATGATAACCTTAATCTCTCCCTTCATAGATTTACCTTGTTTATTTCTTCAAAGTCTCTCCTTAAGCATTATCATGAAGCTCACCAACTCCCTCATTGGAAGGTTGTCATGAATGAGGAGATAAAAGCTCTACAATTACATAGTACATGGGATCTAGTGCATTATCCTACTATAGCTAAAATAGTCTCTTATTAAATAAAGCTTGATGGGATTGTTAATCATTACAAAGTTCATCTTATAGCATATGACTTTTTCAGACTTATGGTATTGATTATTCTAAAACTTTCTTACTTGTCGCATGCCTTAACTCAATTGGGATTGTTAATCATTACAAAGTTCGTCTTATAGCATGTGACTTTTTCAGACTTATGGTATTGATTATTCTAAAACTTTCTTACTTGTCGCATACCTTAACTCAATTGGGGTCATTTTGTCTATATTACTTGTAACCAACGTTAGCCTATATTTCAATTATATGTTAAGGATTTTTTTTATACAGTGACTTTTATAAGTAGGTATTTATGAAACTTCTTAGGTATGTTGATCAAGATGAGTCTCAGGTTTGTTTCCCAAAAAGGTTATTTATAGACTCAAACAAAGTCTTAAAGCATGGTTTAACAAGTTTAGCAAGGTTGCATGTGATAATGGTTTTCATAGGTGTATCATTGATCATTTTATCTCCTACGAGAAAACTAATATTGGATATGTTATCTTAGTTGTGTATGTAGATGACATTTTGCTTATAAGAAGTGACTTAACAAACATTGGCAACACAAAGGTATATCTAAACAAGCATTTTGTCACAAAGGATACAAAGAGACCTAGATACTTCTTGAAAATTGAATTTGCATATGCTAGGGATACATTTTACTTATGTCAAAGGAAGTATGTTTTAGATTTATTATAGGAAATAGGATTGACAAGTTGTAAATTAGAAAACACACCCATTAAGCAAGATCCTCCCATTCTAAGATGCTTCATTGAACATTAAAAGATCTAGGGAGATATAAGCGATTAATTGCAAAGTTAATCTATTTAACTATTACTAGACCTAATACATTGCTTATACAATAAATCTTCTAGGTTAGTTTATACATGAACTTTTGAGTTTAGGATTTAAGGTTTAACATATGTGAAAAAGGCTCCTTGAAAAGGTTTGATTTGTAAATGACATAGTTACTTATAGGTGGAAGGCTACTCAACTCAAGTTACATAGGTAATAGAAGTGATAGAAAGTAGACTACTTTCGATTTCTATGCTTGCATAAGAGGCAACTTTATGACTTGGCATAGCAAGAAATAGAATGCAATTTCTAGATCTAATATAGAAGTTGAATAACATTTTATGACTCAAACACCTTATGAAATATTACTAAAGGGGGGTTTGTGCACGAGAGAAAGTAAGAGAAAGTGGTGGAAAGGAAAATGAGGGAAAGTAGTGAAAAAATATGATATTTTTGTGCCTAGTGAAAAGTGACGGAAAGTGTTCACTTTCCACCATCACTTTTCAAAGAAAATTTTGCAAGAAGCAAAGTTGTCCTCTTTCTCGAGCTAAAGGGTCTAAAAGTGATAAAAAGTAAGGGAAAAAAGGAAGAAGAGGAAAAAAATAAAAGAAAATGCAATTTTTTAAATTTATATGTTAAAAAAAAGATGAAATAATAATAATAATTAATGAATAATTATAATAATAATAAATTTTTACAATATGTTAAATTTATATTAACCTCGTAATGTATAATGTATTATTATGAAGAATGTAAACATTTTTAATTTTTCCATAAATTTAAAATGTCTACAAATATTTTTATGTTATTCATTCATATTTTATTATATTCTGTTATTTTTTCACTTTCTGTTACTTTCTAAACATTTCTAACACTCTTTGGCTGGTGTATAAACACCATAATTTTCTTACAACCTTTTGTAACTTTTTGCAACTTTCTTTTCCATCATTTTCCGACACTTTTTTTTTATTACTTTCTATCACTTTCTAAGTACACAGATGGGCCCTAAGATCACTACTAAAGGAACTAGCACTATGACAATCAAGCACTAATCTTCATTACTAATAACCCAACATTTCACAAATAACAAAACTTATAAAAGTAGATTGTCATTTCATAAGAGATTTGATGACAAATGGGTTGATCTTTGTTTCGTATACTTAGTTTTCAAATCAATTAGTTGATATCTTCATTGAAGGCTTGAATGCAAGTATATTTGAAAAATTATGTGTCAAGTTAGGCAAGTTTAATACATATGTTCTAATTTGAGGGAGAGTGTTAGTTATTAGATACATATTAATATATTCTTTGTAATTGAGTTATTGAATATTCATTTATATATGAGTATCCCACCCTATATAGATATATATGTTTGTACTTCTCCCTTTGGAATACAACCATTTTCCTATTCTAATAATAACAATTCTGATCAGCAAGAGCACTCATGGTATTATCAATGTATTTAAGTTATTAAATAATGGCAAATTAATATTTTATTATTTTTAACTAATAGGTGCTTATATTATGGCTGGCCTGAAATTGTCCTGGGCCATTTTTAGGGCTGGAGGATGTTCTACCATCACCTGGCAGACCTGTATTCTGACACAGGCTAATTCGATTTAGGGACATCCACCCTCTTTTCCAGGTCAGGAATTTCCTACGATAGGAGAATGCCTTAAGAGGCAATGCCATGTGGACATAAATTTACCACACAATTTTCACCGATGGAGGCTTTCCAATGGCCCCAAATCTAACTTTATTCTTCTTATTTTGAGCTAGCACATAACATAGTAAGGGAAGGGAGAATATCTATACGTGTAGATAAGATAATAGAAGTCAAGGTAATATTTACCATGTACTATGTAGAATAATATTGTAAACGAAGTGGTAGCCAATGAACAATTGATAGCATGCTGGTTCTCTCTGTTCATTCTGCCAGTGAATTTTCATAAAAACGTAACCATTTTCTTGATCTTATATCAGCCTGCATTTCATCAGAGAATCTGAAATTACTAAGATAACAAGATACAAAGTTTGCCTTTGTTTTAAAGGAAGATGCAAGATTTATATTGTATGATATAAATGGAAGTAGCTGTGGCACAATAAAGGAGCATCACAATGGTTATTAAAATGATACAAAAGCACAAAAGCATGATTGATCACATAGAATATATAGAGTAACTATCAATTTCTTCTTTCCTAAAAAACACTATAATCATAAGGAGTAAAAAATCTACCTGCCTAATTGGTTCTGGTGTGCGGTATTTACAACATAGTCTAAGGACCTTGATGCATGAGTCTAGTGAAATCCGATGACCAATAGAAACAAAGACAGGTTTTGAAGAGCATGAACCTGATTTCATTGCCTATTCTCACAACAAAGTTGGAAAAGTTATTAAAGTGCATCCAATATAAAAAAGCATGCAACCACATTAATCACAAAACAGAATCAGAGGCCAGCCTCAAGTCGTTGCCTTGTGTTTCAATGTAATGCAGATTACATCTACCTTGCTTTTATATAAATATTTTATCTTTCAACCAAATTAAATCAAGTTCTTTTAATCATTTTAAATTTCCTTCGTGACTTAATTGAACTCCAGAAATAAAAAAACCTTGTTGATGAAGTTCCTGACAATGACTATAACAATTGCAAAAGAACATTTGTCTCAAAAGAAAAATTAATTCTAGGGTTGGTAAAATGGCTTGATCATTTATATAAAGAAAATTCAAAATCAATAATGAGAAACTTTGGATTATATCATCCTATGAAAAATGGATATTTCAATCTTTTCCAGCTGACATCTACAGAAGTAACTCAATTCATCAAGATACAGAATGAACAGGACATATTATCCAAATATATACTTTTATGTATCTTTGGATAGTATTGGATGTTTCAATTACTACCAAATGGCATGCCAAATCATAAACTTACATAAATTTTAAGGGTTTATATATATAAAAGAAGTAGAGGTAGGCTTAATACTTGATTATAAATTATAGGAAAAGATATACATTTATATAATTTAATAGAAAATTTTACAATTAATAAAAATACATGAAAAAAAAGGATTCATGTAACTGACCTCATGTAGTGGAATCATAACTTAGATTGTTGTTATTGTTGCAGTATATATGAAATGATAACTACAACATTGACTTTGTTGGAACACAATGTCATGTATTAGGAGGCCAAGCAATCGTTGGATGGTGGATGGCAATTGGTTCCAGCTCCATTGCCAACCTATGTTGGTTGTCGAAACAAGTTGATTCACTAGAATTTGGTGGGGTTAGAATAAGGAAATGGAGAAACGGTTTGGTAGATTGTTTAGAGAGAGAGAATATAGGGGATCCTCTTGAAACATGTAACTTAAGACAAATAGTTGCTACCTTCCCCTACCTTAGCAGTGCCCTTTTATTATTGAATTACTATTTGATTACAACCGTTTTACTATTACAGTTACAATGGTCTTACAATAATACCCTCCAATAACTACTTAACAGCCTCCTTCCTGTAACTACCTTAATTGCTTCTTGCTATAAAACATGCCTCCCCCTTTAAAATTGCTTGACATCCTTGATGAGAAACTCCAATCAACACTCCATGAACTTCTCGTAGGATTCCCAAGTGGTTTCATTGTCTTCTTCACCTTCCCAACAGGCCAATACGTCTATTGTAGCTCAACCTTGTCATTTAGCTAATCACCTTCCCAGAATCACCTCAATTTCTTGCAAGAAATAGTCACCATTGAGTATTTTGGTAGTAGAGGCTCAACTCGATGCTCTTCAATCTTCTTTTTAAGAAGTACATGAAAAATGGGATGAATCTGAGCTCATTTAGGTAGCTTGAGACTGAAGGCAACTTTTCCAACTTGTTTCATTACCTAAAATGGCCTATAATATTTAGGAAAAGTTTGTGGTAGCTTCTTGAGTATACTCATTTTCTAGTAAGGTTGGAGGTGAAGGAAGACTCAATCTCGTACTACAAATTCCCAATCCATTTAATAGCAATTAGCCAAATTTCACATTTGATCTTTTGCTTGGCATAGATTCACCTTGAGAGTCTTTAGCAATTCCTCCCACTATTTCAAGTACTTCTCTAATGATGCTATCTATGTTGTACCGATTTCATAGTGTATGAGCTCCAATGGTGGTCATTTGTAAATGACCTCAAAGTGGGTAGTGCAAATTGAGTGATGGTGGCTTGTCTTGTAAGGGCACTTGACCTAGACAATCCATTCACTCCAATCTTTGCTCTTACTTGAATAGAAAAAACAAAGATGTTGCTCCAAACACCAATTCACAACTTTTGTTTGCCCATCTATCAGCAAATGATAGCCCAAGTTAAACATCAATTGAATGCTTGACTTAAGGAGAAGCTGTCCATATACAACTTAGGAAGATAGGATCATGATCTAAGGTTGTGTTTGTTTCAGCTCTAAAGTATGACAACTTTAGTCAAAAATGGTATTATAGTTGTGTCTGGCTCTTAACAACTTTAGCAAAAAAAGTGAGTTCAGGAGTGATGTTTGTTTGTTTGTTTGTTACAACTGTAGTGTACACATAATAACAATAATAATAATAAATAATACAAATACATATATAATAATAATAACCCAGCTCAATAGGGTTCGAAAGGTTATTTGGTATTACAATCATTGGAGTTTCTTTAAAAATGAGGAATCACTTCAAAAATACTAATAAGATCAATAAAGAACAAAATGTTAGAATTAGGAGCAGTTTAGAGCAAATCTTCAAACTAAAAGTGGATGCATTTTTTTAACACTATCTTGTTCCTAACTCCTAACATGAGTTAGAACTAGGAATAAGTGCAAACAAACACAACCTAAGATGATAGAACTAAGGATTCATGCAATCAAACAATTTGATCAATAAAAACATGAGCAATTGTGCTAATTGAAAATGGGTGCCTTAGAGGAATGAAGCTTTGAGAGAGTCGATCAACAACCACCAAGATGGTGGAATTATCCATGGCTTCTTGGAAGTCTTAAAAAATTTATAGAAATGTCTTCCCAAATCCTTTCTAGTATAGGCAAGGGCTAAAGTAACCTAATTGGGTGGGCATTAATGGCCTTTATCCTTTGACAAACTTCACATTCTTGTATATGGTAGCAAACATCCACTTTCATCCCCATCCACCAAAAGCATCATTATAGGCGACAATAGGTTTGGTTAAACCATTGTGTCCTACCACTTGAGTATCATGGAATTTGCGAAGTAGCTTTTTCTTAAGGATTAATTGTTTGTCAATGATTAGGTGATTGTTATAATGCAACCCATCTTAACAAGCATATTTATCTAAATCAAGTTCTCCCACCCTTTTTGCCAACACCTCCCATAAATCTTCCTAACTATAATCCTGCCTAACTTCTTATATTTAATCTTGCTCCATTACTAAAACAATGAGGGGAACTTCTTTGCAGTGAGACAATGAGTTTGCAATTGCATTGTAGACACCTCATTTTGAAGTCTAATGATTGATTTGTGTCACTAGATATTGAGTCATTACCCCTATTTCCCTTAATCAACTTGTAATTACCATTAATCACCTTTCCCAATGTGCCATATTTTCATAATCATCTTATTTCCCGTAAACATAACCATTTTACCTTTCACCTCCATAATCACTTTAATTTTCACCTTTATAATCACTCTGTTTTTACCAAACCCACAACCATTTATTTTTCAAATTATTTTCCTTCCATAACCACCATAATCCCAATCCCTCGAACACCTAGCTCGTATGATTGAACCCTTAATTCAACCTCCTTACTCAAGCTGCTTGTGCTTCCATGCACCCTAGCTTGCCCACCACAACTTGCGCTTGCCTATTTGAATCCCACATCATTATCTTCCTTGACAACAACCATGGAAACCTTTTAAGATCCTTAGCATGTCAACAACCCTACCACTTGCAACCTTCCAAGTTGCAAACCTCCCTTTTTTAGAAACCCCCATTAACACTTGTCTTCCTTAGTGTCGATGGGGAAACCCTAGATTTCTTGGCAGAACAATAGGTCACCTTCTCGTTTTACATGATCTACTACATCATCCTAAGATCCTCCTTCATTTTCCACATCTACCTCCCTAACCCCACTCAATCCACTTGATTTTCGACATGCACACCCCCTCTAGTAAGCAACAATTGAAGACTATATTGAGTTTTCTTTTATTTCAAAGTTCACATTCAATGTCCTACAAGTTGCTTTGCCTTTTTATTTACTTTATTTTCATGTTATTATGTGATATCTAGTTGAATCCCAAAACTACACTTTTGGAACTCGCCTAAGTGCCTCACCACTATGTTCTAATTTCTTCTTGATTACTCACATGTAGCTCTCTTTATTGTGAGACTTTATTTGTGTTGCATAAAGGGAGTTTGCCATTTCCTTCTCTTTTGGTGAGGTCAAAAAGCTTGGATGTTTTCCCCTAATCAATTTACCAATCGAAACCCTAGTATATATTTAGCATGTCTTCAATGTAACAACACAAGCTTATGTTGTAACTGTCTTGCACCATATTACATGTCCTTGAATTGTAGTTCCTTTTAAATAGTTGGATAATTTTGTTGCTTGCATGCTTGTAAGAATATTCATAAATATATTATTTTTATAAAATCATTCAAAAACCCTCTTTCAATAAAAAAATTTAAATTTTTAATATAGATGATATCTTTTTTCCAATGTCTAAACTACTAATAATAGGAACACCAAAAAAACACCTTTATTGATTGCATTGTAATAAGCTAATTAATAGTCTAGCATGCTCCAGATAACCTTATAGCTCAAGGTTAAATTTTAAGCTTTAGAATTTTTTATCCACCATTGACTAATATGGATCATTCACAATATTTTTCATTTCAAAATGATCAGTCACAATATTGTAGGCCTATATAATTGTGAAGGAATATAGCATCAAGAAATTTATAAGAAAATAGTAAACAAGGGAAAATATATATATCAAAAACTTACTGCTCCTAAAGTTTTCCCAGAGTTCCCAATTAAAATGATGAAGTCTTTACTGTAATTTGCTTTATCTTCTAGTAGCTTCCTTACTCCAACTTGGGTAAGGCCATCAACATGATGCAACTGAAAACATGGAAGTCAGAACCAGTTTTAGTTTAACATGGCAGCTGATATGCAAAAGTAGATAAGTGTCCAAGTGGCGTCCATTAGATTAATTATATTAAGAATATGGAAAATTCTATGATACCAATGATCTATTTCACAAAGAAATAACTTTTTCTGGTAGATAAAAGTGTATATTTTTAATTTTAAGTCATACCATCTTTGAACTTGAATGAGTAATTGATCATAATTCAAAGAGTTTGGTGTCCAATAAAATTTACAGTACCCTAAAGGGTACCACAGAATCTCCCTTAAATCATTAATACAATGCATTAAATCAACTACATTCCTTTCATGATGTCATTCTGCCCTGTAACAAAATTGATGGAAATTAAAGGCATGATTTTCTAAGCCAAAAAAGCTTTCCTATGCAATTATCAAAGGCTTTCTTTTTTTTTATGCAAGCAATTGATAAGAAAGTCAAGTATAATATCCAGACTTCCCTGCTATTTATTGTACCAATCTTGCAATTTTTGTACTAATTTTCCAGTTGTCATTTACTGAGTATCTGCTATTTTTTGTACTAATCTTACGACTTTTTAAGCCTACCATAAGCTCATGTCTTTACTTTGCAAATAAAAAAATAAAAATAAAAATAAAAATAAAAATAAAAACCAGAAACAGAGGAATTAAGCTTACATTTTTCCCAATCCCAACGGTTGGAATATCTGCCAAAACACCAAGTTGACAAGCTAAACCAAAACCTAGACGTTGGAAAGAAGCTTCAAAGCTAAAATCAGTATGTTACTACTTACTGCCTGCTTACTGCTTACTACCTACCTCTGGGATGAAGCAATCCATTCCCATCAACCATCAAGAGCTGCGGGTAGTAAGGATGAGGGTGACAGTCCCTCTTCATGGCTTCCAACAACCCCAGGAGAAGCGGAGCCTCCCTGAAGGCAAGGAAGCCAGGGATGTAAGGCACATCGAGGTGAACCGGCGCGCTGTAATCCTCGTAAACGACTTCGAGCTGTTGATGGAGGTCGACGACGACAAGGGCGGCACAAGCAACAGACGGGTCTTCCTTGGAGAAGCTGACGTCAACTCCACCTATGTACCGGAGTGTGGAAACCGTGGCCGAACTCGAACCCGCAGCCACCATTGAGCCCGGGGAGGGAAAGGACCAGGGGAAGTCATCCTTGAGAATCACTTGTGACCTCATACGGTCTTGTTCCCTTCGAGATCAGCAACACAAATTTAAGAAAGAAAAAAAAAACCAGCTTCAGGTGGGAAATTGGAGGACGATGAGAAGGAAGAATTACTGGATCCACTCCTGTTGAAGGGACGACGTGAGAGGACCGATGGCGGCGAAAGCATGGTCGTCTCCTTGAGTCGAGGGAGAGGGATCGGCCATGTCAGAAGAACCAGTATTAGAAGGTGGACGGCAGATCGATTTTAGAGTCCAAGCTCTCCTCCCTAGCTGAATAACGATCGGTAGGAGTAGATGTCCGAAGAGAGAAATTATGGTTATTTGAACCTAATTCTGAGGAATAAGTTACCTACCCTGGCATCAGTTCCTCATGTAGGTCGCACTGTCGAACTTCCTCGATAGATCCAAGTAGCCGCGCTCCTTCCATCATTGGTCCGTAGAAGAAGGGGAGGAAGGCATCGAGGGTACGTGTTGGTGAGGTCGAACGCAAGCTTGTCTTCTGTTTTCCACCAGGGTCGGCATTGGAAGGCAAAAATAAACTCCGCTGGGTGTGATTCATTCCAATTTGAAGCGACGGCACTTTCAGTCCGAAATATTCTAAAATATCGAGAAGATATGTGTTATTTCTATTCAATTAAATAACCTAAGGATACACTTCTAAAATTTTTTTAAAAAAAAATGACAGAAAATTATTAAAAAATTATGATATCTGTACATTGATAAAAAGTAAAAAAATAATAAAATATAAATGAATAGCATAAAAATATTTAAAGATATCTCAAGTTTACGTAAAAATTAAAAATATTTACATTATTCATAAAAATACATTATATATTAGGAGATTAATATAAATTTAATATATTGTAAAAATTTATTATTATAATAATTATTTATTAATTATTATTATTTTATCTTTTTTAACATACAAATTTAAAAAATTACATTTCTTTTTTTTTCTCTTTTTCCTTACTTTTCATTTTTTTTAGACATTTTAATTCAAGAAAGAGGATACTTTATTTTCTTTTGTAAATTTTTTTTAAAAAGTGATTGACATTTTTTATCACTTTTTTTAAGTACAGACACGTTATATTTTTTCATTACTTTCTTTTAATTTCCTATTTACCATTTTTTCTTACTTTTCCTTCTACACAAACTCTTTCTAAAGAAAAGCAACAAGCAACAATAAATAAATTTCACTTGAATGTACACAGTCCATAAGAAAGTGTTTAAAAATTTTAAAACTAAAATGACAATTAAAACAGATGAGATTACTAGTTAAACCTCTTTTGTCAAGATATTCTTTAACTTACAACATCAACCATGAGAACACTTTGATTTTTAAAGGGGTTTTGGCCTTCCATAATTAATTATAGACTTTATGTTTCAAGCTACCATTAATTAACATTTTATAACAAGAGTTTGTAGATACCATTAGAATTTAGGTGGGAGTAAATAATATCAAGTTTATTAAGCTAATTTTTTGAAAAAGTTGCAAACAAACTAGAGGACAAATTAAGGAGTAAAAAGTGTCCAACTATTCTACACAAAAATAGGAGAAATTTATAGTCAATGTAATGGTAAAGACTTGTTTATACACTTAAAAAATAACAAAAGTAACAAAAAGAAATATCAAAAAGTTATAGACAAAAAAGAAAATTATAGAAAGTAAAAAAAAGTTAATAGAAAATATAGATATTTGTGTATAGTTCAATAAGTAATAAAAAATAATAGAAATTGTCAAAAAATAATAGAATGTAATAGAAATATTTATTTATTAATTATTTTTAGGTTATTATTATTGTCATTACTCTCAATTTTAATTATTATTAATTATCTTTTTCTTTTTATTTATTTATTTTATATTTAATTAATTATTTTTAGGTCATTTTTAATTATTATTAATTGTCTATTTTCTTATTTTATTAATAATAATTATTATATATTTTTATTTATTTATTATTTTTAGGTTATTATTATTGTCATTACTTTTATTTTTAATTATTATTAATTTTTCATTTACCATCATCATTATATTATTCATAATAATAATATTTTTATAAATTTTTACTATTTGGCACTTGACTTTTTTCAATTTTCTTGAAAATAGAAGGTGAAATTTCTTAAAAAAGAGAAAACATTATTTGAAAAGTATTAATGAAAAGTAACAAATTCTTTCTGGCACTTCCTATCCTAACACATACAAATACCTAAAATTTATTAAACATTTTTCATCACTTTCTTTTCTAAAACTTTCAATTACTTTTCTAACGTGCAAAAACCTCTCTTAAGTTTAAAATTTCCAAAAGAACCAAATAACTTTGATAACGAATTTATATTTACAGTTTTGATTTTCATGGCATCAATTGGCCCATTATAAGTTTAACTTTTTTTGTTATTTAGAAATCAAGGGAAACATATCATTACAAAATATTCCAACAGGAAAGAATTAATTCTTATTTTGTTGAGAAGATGATTGATGTTTCTTATTCCTAAGGGAACATTTGATATGGTTCTTTTTGAAACCGATATTATAGTTGTGAATTAAAAAAATAGTTCCTTTCGAAGATAATAAGAAATCAAGAGTGTTGTTTAATAAGAACTTCAACTCTTTCTTGAATTTTCCAACTTGACCTTCGAGGTGAAGTTTTTCAAGAAGTAAAAATTAATATATTTGTAGAATATATAATAAGCAATTAATTAATTCATATGTAATTTTATAATCAACATTAATACATAATAAAAATTTTGGGCAACGTACGTATATGAATACATATATAAATATAATATTGAAATTAATTTTGTACCTTAAATCATTACGAAAAAATTAATAATACAGGGAACACTTTAATCTAAACGGAAGAAGAGGTCGATCGAATTGAACGTATAATTTAGTCTAACCAAGGAGAAGAGGTCGATTAAACCGAATGCGCAACTCAACCTAACTGAAGATGGACAAAGTAAGTAAAGGGATACTTTGATCTAATCGAGGAGAAAAAGAGATTAGCCACAAAGTAAGTAAAGGGATACTTTGATCTAATCGAGAAGAAAAAGAGATTAGCCACAAAGTAAGTAAAGGGATACTTTGATCTAATCGAGAAGAAGAAGAGATTAACCAGCCAGATGGGTTTGGGTGTTTGTTGGGTGAGATCATCTTTTCATGGAAAGATCGGCAGCTCTTTCTGCGTCATGGCCTTGTACCCTTCTTCTTCACGTTTATGCGCTAGAATGTTTCTTTCAAGCAGGGCGTGTCGTGCATTTTACCATGCGGTACGGTACATCTACATTTTAACTATCATCTGTGACCGTGCTAGCTATGATGCATGGTGAAATGCACGGCTAATGAAGAGCTATCACATATATTAAATGCAGCCTAAGTTAAATGGCCCCAGTGATATCACACCAGAAAAGGGATTGGGAAGTCTCCATGCAAGCTCGCCTTTGAAGGTAGTAGAAGAAATGCTTATACCTAAGGACTGTTTGTTTAGGCTATGTTTCATATAGCATTTCCTTGTAGACAACTAATGCATAACGTCAACAACATTGGAAGTGATGTTGTCAGTAACATGTTAAGTAATCATTCGAGTGTGTGTTTTTGATACATGTAAGATGACGTCTCAATACATTTGTAAGACTATGCCAAATTCTAAATGAAAAATAGCCTCTTATTTGATAGTCGATAGGGTTGTGTGGAAGAACAAATTTTCCTTCAGATGTGAGGACATGGGTATAAGGATAGAATCTTCAAGTAAACGTATAAC
This sequence comes from Cymodocea nodosa, assembly GCA_036874045.1. NCBI lineage: Eukaryota > Viridiplantae > Streptophyta > Magnoliopsida > Alismatales > Cymodoceaceae > Cymodocea > Cymodocea nodosa. Next base: position 15,934,275 of record CM072339.1, on the reverse strand, counting down.
ATTTTGGGCAAAAGATAAAGTAAATATATAGATGCTATTCATTAAGGGAGAATATGAATTATATATGTTATTCTTCAAGGAAACAATATACATATTAGATGGAACTTACGTCTACCATGGTAAAGAGAAACTCACAACTTAATTATATAGGTGTGATACATATGTAAAAAGAATAACTCAAAGGGGGTGTTTGTGCATGTCGTAAAGTTCAGAAATGAAGTAAATGGAAAGTTCAGATTCTTGTGAATTAGAAAGTCCAGATTCTTGAGAAATGAAGGGCTATTTGTACACATCTCAAAAAGTTAGAAAAGTTAAGATTTCCACAAGAAGGTTTGTGCCAAATGGAATGTTCAGAATTGAAATATACTTTTTTAATCAAAGAATTCTAATAATTAATTTTAATTTACTCTATTTCTTCACATCATAATATTTATATTTTAAGAAAAAATATCAAAAACAAAAATATTTATTTATTAATAATATCATAAACAAATTAAACAAAAGTTGTATTGTGTATTACCTATTTGAACATAGCATATCACAACCAATTACTTTTCGAAATTGTTAACTAACATAAATAAAATTTACAACATAAATATATTATTCGGCCGGGCTGGGCTGGTCCATGGGTCGATTTGGGCTGGGCCTAGGTTGGCCTGTGGGCCGATTCGGGCTTGGTTGAAATCTAATGGAAAATAAAAAATAAAAAATAGAATATGATACCTCTCTTATATACATTAATAAATGTAAACATAAAAGTTGATGTATACAAAATTAATAAATGTTAAAGTAAAAGTTGTTAAAAAATTAATAAATGTAATACAAACTTGTTTAAACGTAGAACTTGATGTAACAATTAAAAATTAATAAATGTATTTATAAATAAAATAATGTCTTTGAATGATGAATTGATTATCGAAAATGTTGTAAATTTTTTTTTTTAATTTAAAATCATTAAAATAAATATAAAAAATAGCTGATGAAAATTAATAAATGTATTTATAAATAAAATAATGTGTTTGAATAATGAATTGATTATCAAAAACATTGTAAATTTTTTTTTTTATAATTTAAAATCAAAAAAATAAATATAAAAAATTAATAATTGAAAATTAATAAATGTATTTATAAATAAAATAATGTGTTTGAATGATGAATTGATTATCGAAAATGTTGTAAATTTTTTTATTTTTATTATAATTTAAAATAAAAAATTAACAATTGAAAATTAATAAATGTATTTATAAATAAAATAATGTGTTTGAATGATGAATTGATTATTGGAAACGTTGTAAATTTTTTTCTTTTTATTTTAATTTAAAATCAAAAAAATAAATATAAAAAATCAAAAACTTCAATTGGATCGAAGTTGAGATTCGATCTGATCGAAGAAAAAAAAAAAAAAAAAAACTTAAGTTAGTTGGACCGAAGAAATAAATAAAAGAAAAAATTTGATGAAATCGAAGTCCGAGCTTCGATCTGATCAAAAAAGAATAAAAACATAAAAAAAGAAAAAACTAAAAAACTTATGTCAGACTAAAGACTGATCGAGTCTTCGGTCTGACTAGAAAAAAAATAAAAAACTGAAAAACTTATGTTTGACCAAAGACTGAGCTTCGGTCTGATTGAAGAAAAAAATAAAAAATTTTCAATTAGTTAGACTGAAAAAATAAATAAAAGAAAAAAAAATTCAATCAAACCGAAGCTCAGTCAAACCAAAAAAAAATAAAAGACTTCGGTCGGATCGAAGGAAAAAATTCGGTCTAATCGAAAAAAAACTAAAAAACTTTGGTCGGATCGAAGGAAAAAGTTCGATATGATCGAAAAAAAATAAAAAACTTAAAAACTTCGGTCAACCGAAGGAAAAAAAAAACACTTCAGTTAGTTAGAGTGTCGAACTAAAGAAAAATAAAAATGAAGAAAATTTTGCCGATCGCACCGAAGCTGGTCTAACGGTTTGATCGAAAAAAAAATAAAAGAAAAAGAAAACTTATATTTTAAGAAAAAATATTAAGTCTTCTTATTTTTATTTATTAATAATATCATAAACAAATTGAACAAAAGTTGTATTGTGTATTACCTATTTGAACATAACATATCACAAACAATTACTTTTCAAAATTGTTAACTAACATCTAATATATAAATAAAATTCACAACATAAATATAAATTGTCAACATACAAATATTCAAATATTGTAACATAACAATTTGACAAAGTTACATATGAAATGATTTAAAAGTCACGTCCATCCCACATGGTAGTCTTCATGTTGTCACGCATTTCATCTACTATTTGTTTTCTTCGTTTTTGTGTCATTTCTAATGTACTATCTATCTGTGAAAGCTCATCTTCAGTAATTCCAATTTCTTCATTTTCTAGATCAAATTCAGCTAACTCATCTTCTAGATTTTCTAATAAATCTGCTCTGTTAGCTTTACGTATAAAATTATGTAGTAGGAAGCAAGCCATCACAATCTTTGTTTGTGTATCATAAGGATACAACATATGTTCTCGTAAGATTGCAAAACGATGTTTAACAACTCCAAATGATCGCTCAATCATTGATCTTAATTGTGAATGTATGTAATTGAAGTTTTTGACTGCATTTTCTAGAACTCTATTATTTTCATATTTAGATAGATGATATCTCAGTCATCGATATGGACAAATAAATTCAGGTCGATTAGGATAACCAACATCAACCAAGTAAAACTTTCCTGTATATAATTAAAAATTAGTGTAAATAAAAAAAATATATTCAATAATGTCATTTTATACCTAGTGGAACCTTGAATGGATGATGTCTTGTGACGGCATCTTGAAGGATTCTTACGTCAGAAGTTGATCCTTCCCAACCACTAAGAATATATGTAAATTCCATATCAAAATTACATGCGGTCATAACATTTTGACTTAACTCTCCTTTTCTATTTCTAAATCTTGGTGTTTGTCGTCCATAAATAGTTGCCTTAATATGTATTCCATCAATAGCACCAATGCAATTCTGTTAACATATGAATAAGAAAATGAGAAAAAAATAATATACAAATCAATTTCATATGAAAATTTATATTTACCTCAAAATATGGATACACATTTGAATCATTCAGTATTCTACTTGGAGTTGATGTTGGAGGCACTGCAAGAAGTTGTTTATACAAGTTCAAAATTGCATTAAGTATTTCATTGAAGTACGTAATAGCAGTCCATGCAGACCGAGAGAAGTGCTCCATTGTTACTCCATATCGTTGGTTTTGACCAATAGTGACAAGAAAGATTGCAAACTTCTCTTCAACACTAACATTGCTTGTATTTCCCATGCCACCTTCTCTTCGTAACAAATTACAGAAGTCAAGAAATACATGTTGACTCATTCTATATATTTTTCGACAATTATATGCTTGATGTGGTAATGATGGATCTAATAATCTTCTAATGTAGTCATGCCCTTCTCTACTATAAATGCGATGTGTAGTATTAGTCAATGTACTTGACATACATGCAACACCTGCAAGGAAGTTCCATAGTGAAAGAAGTAACGTTCGTCGTCTTTTTGCTTCTTCCGCTTCTTCCTCTTCTTCCTCAAGCATATTCTTTAACAATTCCAAACTATCCATACCATTCATGATAATTATTACCTACAAGAAGTAATGAGATTAGTACACATTTTCCTAAAAATATATAAGAATCTTCAACAATAATAAAAACATTTATTTCACATAACAAGATTTATATAAAATATCAAGCAATAAAGCATTCACATATGAAAATCAATAGTCATCATCATTGTCTAAAATTCAACATTACACATTATTCACCACAATAATAAAGTTCATCACATCCATCAACATTACTCAACAATAGAAAAGTACATTCATAAGTTGTGATACTTGTTTGGATCTCCAGCACGGCACTAGAAAACTTGTTTGGATCTCTAGCACGATACTAGAAAAACTTGGATTTGTTAACTTCTGTTTTTACTTAATTAATTTATCTTTATGCCTATTCGTTTTTAGAAGTAAACAAACAACCTTTCACACAAATTAGATATTAATTCCAATTTGTATTTTAACTGTAAGTGCATAGTGTCTATTGTATTAGTGTGTAAGTACAGGTCAATCCCATAGGGAATTGCTTAAGAATTGCAAACTGTTCCGTTTTTAACAATCAAATTTATATATTCAATAAACTCTCCGTTGAGTTACAGTTAACTCAACGGACAAAGTTCGTTGAATTATGGCTAACTCAACGGACTAACCTCGTGGACTTAAGTTAACTCCACGAGTCTGCCTTTTCTATTTAATACTACTATTTACAGAAGAATTCGGTCAACCATTGGGCGGTTCCACAGATTGTAAATAACATCAATTAAGCTCTTTAATGTTAGTAAACATTGAATTTATCATTAGGCAATACTAACATTTAGATAATTCAAACAATAACCATTAAAATCTTTAAGTCTTTTGAACGAACCAATTTCAGTAAACTATAAAACTAAAACAAACATAAAACAATCACAATACTAACAAAGATAACATTAATCACGATACAACACTCAAGTACAAAATACAAACATAGATAAGTTATTTTTGGTATTTTTGTTTTGATATGAGCATGGAAATGGGCGAAAGGTGAAATGTAAAGTAATCTCAGTTGACAGTAAATACTTCCATCACTATATGTGACGCGATTACACCACTGAAAATTAAACCACTTACAATTCTGTCTCCTCTCCCTATAGAATTGCGAGTCCAAAATTGCAAGATGATCTCCTCTTCAACATACAGGCATCAACCTGAAGCCAAGGCTAGAAGTTTTATGATCTCCTAAGATATGAGTCGGCGCTTGGTGAAAATAGCTTCCCTTCCCGTGACGTGATCACTCCTCACAGTGGTTGTTAGGCACTGTGTTTGGCTCGGAATCAACCCGACATCAGGAAAGTATCCTCACAGACCTCCGATGGTTGGTGATTATGGTGGTGGTGATGATGGTTGGTGTGGTACTTCAGAGAATTACCGACGGTGATCCTCCTCTGCACACATTGGCCACACCCATCGATCACACACCCTTTTACTTCTTTTTCTTCTTTCTTTTATATTTCTTCAGTGGTAACTGCTTCTGCTTGAATGGTCGGTTGGATTTTCTTCATTCATATCAACGACGATGATTTCTTCTCCCTATGTGATACGTGCAATCGTGGTTTTTCTTCCTTCCAACTATCTTGTTTCTATAACTACTACAGTGGCATATTAGAAAATAAATAGTTCGTGGAGTTACAGATAACTCAATGGACTTATTTCGTTGATTTAACTATAAAACACGTGCATAAATTTAACTATCAAATACTCAGGTGCATTTTGGATACTTACAAACTTAACTATTCGATGCTCAGATGCATTTCGAATAGTTACAGACTTAACTATCCGATGCTCAGATGCATTTCGGATAGTTATAGATAACTCACCGATATATAACTTAAGTCAATCTTCCAGATCACGACACGTGTCATCAGCAATTTTATAATAAAGAAATATTTTGGAAAGTTACAAGTCTAACTATCCGATGCCTAGATGCATTTCAAATAGTTAGAGATAACTGACCAAAAATTCACTTAAGTCGTTCTCCCAGAACATGACACGTGTCCACAGTTATTTTATAATAAAAGGAGATTTCAGAGAGTTATATATATAACTATCCGATGCCCAACTACAATTTCGGATAGTTATAGATAACTCACCGAAAGTTCACTTAAGTCATGCATTATGGTTTCGACACGTGTACTTCAGGAAATAATAAAATATTCTTTTAAAATATAACTGTTCAGTAATTTAAACATAACTGTCCGGTACATGTTCGGTATGTTAAACATAACTGTTTGAAATAATAGAAAATTCGGATACTTAAGAATTTCACAGCCTGCAATTTACCGACAGTTCAGAAATGTACTAAATTAACATTAATTCCTTGAAATTAAGCAGATTCTTTCATTAAAGCATATAACAGTGTAATTATAACATAATGGCTTAATTCTCATATGATAAGCTAAATATTATGTAATTAACCATCATTTAACCATTAATATTATGTACTTTTTCATTCTAAACAATACTTAATCCATTCTACTCTCATATCTGTTGGGATGCTAAGAAATTGTTCTGCTAGTTCTTTTCTTTCCAATAAAGTCATTGCTTTGAATTTCTCACTGTTAGTAATACTTTCAATTTGCAATAATGCTTCTATAGCTTGTGTTGTAAGACTTCCTTGTTTCACTTTGAAATGCAGCATTTGCTCTTGCACTTTAACTTGTTGTTTCTGGATCTGAAGTTCTTCTTTCTGGATCTGAAGTTGTTCTTTCTATATGTTTGTTACATTATCATAATATTCTTGTCGAGCTTTAACTTTATCCTCTTCTTTTTCACATAATGACATAATAGTAGATGTAGCTTCTTTAAATGAAGATGTCATTAGTTGTGCTGACTCTGCATGTGGTCTTGGACGTTTTCCCTTTTTCACTTCATTGAACCTTCTTGATGAAGACATTGGAGATTGAAGTTGGGTACCATCTGTATCCATTGGACTATCACTTAGTGGTGTGAAGTATTGAAAATGATTTGGTGGAGGTGTCATTTCATTTGGTTCATTCATAGGTATGTCTCCTTCATTCTGAGTAATTGTTTTAGGGTCTCTATTGACATTCCCTGTAGCCATATTACTTTCAAATAACAATTGTAGTTGATCATAAATAAGACATAGTTTACCTTTGAGGGGGGCACAATTTGGGTGTTTCTGCAAGATTAAAAATATGTTAGTATATACAGAACGTACAAATTATATTAACACATTCAAAAATATTACCTTAATAAATTCATTCCAAACTTCATCTAAAATATCAATATGACCTTGTATGTAATTCCATCCCCAACCACTTTGAGACATAATTTTTGTGTAGTTACGATACATCTGTCGCCATATTTTAATTCGACTATCAACATTTTTCTTTGTGATACCTGCATTTGTGTCATTATTGTACTTCTCTATTACCTTGTTCTATGTTTCAACTTTAACTTTTCCATCATATGTCTTTCCATTCCCTTCATTTAAAACATCTTTTAATATACCCAAAAATGTGGCATATGCTTTTGCATTCCAACTAGTATAATATCTTTGTCTACTTGGTACTGTATTATCTATAGTAGCCATATCTAATTTGCAAAACATATATATAAATGAAAAACACATCATTGAAATATGGATGACAATGACAACATCAATCATTAACATAAAAATTAAATAAGTTATTATTCATTCAATGACAACATGCATTAAAAATGGATAAGAATGAATAACTTAAATAAGTTACTAGTCATTCATAACACATATGAAATGACATACATAAGAATTTCATACTTTTTTTCGTTGGATTTGTAATCAAAATATAACTAAAGAAATAAGTTGGATATCATGAAAAGGGAAGCAAATGAAGTAAGAACATCAGCAAAAGATATTCAAGAATTAACACATAGCCTACACTAAGATTGCTTAGGTCCAAGCATGCTTTGTTGCTAATGCAAGGCCAACGTAGTACCTCCTTGTTTAGAGAAAATCCAAATAATGTAGGACCTCATTAATGCAAATTGAGTCATATTGATCACAACATAAATTATTGAGTCATATTAACAAAATCCTAAATCTTCAACAACATTAGTTCTTGCAAAAGATCTTGCTTCTTGTTTTTTCAATTTTCCTCTTCTCATTAATCTCCACTAACCATATAAACATGATATGAACTTCTAACTCTTATTAACAAAATATACACTTTTGAGACTGCCTTCCAAGAATAAACATATGCATAAATATATACACAAACTCCAGCTTCTACTTACAAATGTTACTAAATAAGTTCAGATGACTGATACAAAATAAGTTCAGATGACTAATACAAAATAAGTTCCACTACAAACAATAGAAATTATTAGAGGTGATGAATGGATGAAATAAAAAGTTACTCAATTTAAACTTTGGTAGATAAGATACTAATAATATTTGTTAGTATTGTTCGGCTGCAAGAAATAAACTATGCAAAAGTTTCATGAAATTATTACCTTCGAGCGGTCGGTGAGCTTCGAGTAGTCGGCGAGCTTGGAGCGGTTGGTGAGCTTGGAGCAGTCGGTGAGCTTGGAGCGGTCGGCGAGCTTCGAGCGGTCGACGAGCTTTCGAGCAGTTGGCGAGCTGTGAGCGATCGGTGAGCTTCGAGCGGTCAGCGAGCTTTCGAGCAGTCGGCGAGCTTCGAGCGGTCGGCGAGCTTCGAGTAGTCGGCGAGCTTCAAGCGGTCCGCGAGCTTCAAGCGGTCTGCGAGCTTTGAGTGGTCTAGGAGCTTTCGAGCAGTCGGCGAGCTTCAAATGGTTGGTGAGCTTTGAGCGGTCAGTGAGCTTTGAGCGGTCAGTGAGCTTCGAGCGGTCGACGGCCTTCAAGCGGTCGACGAGCTTCGAGCGGTCGACAGGAATCACACACCTGACGAGCTTCAAGCAGACGAAATCAAGACATTCGGGCAGTCGGGGATTCCTTGATTTCAAAGGGAAGAGTCTCCAAAATCAGGGAAAATTTTTCCTTTTATATTTGGGAAAGTTAACAAACTTTCCCAAGTTTCCAAATCTACACAAACTACTTACATACTTTCTTTACTTTCATTTCTTTCATTTCTTGAAAATCCGAGTAGGCACAAACACCCCCAAAATGTATCTAATGCTTATGATTTTAGCATGAGACTTATTTTCACTTTAGTTAGATAAGAGGGCATAACGCATGACTACAAGGTTTTTAAACATGCTCTCGTAGATCCTTGTCATAAATTTCCTTACCCTCATATTCAATTTTCATTACAGGAAATACTATGACCTAATTTTCATTGGTACCTTTGTAGATAAATATTCCCAGTGGATTCTAGATATCCTAATGTGGATGTGCTTCTTCTTACATTATATAGCACTCGCAGATATGTATTATGTTCTTGAATTCCATTCGTCAACTATACCTTCACTCTTCATTAAAAAATGTGATTGGACATACACTAAGTTTTCTAAAGAAAAAGATGAGCAATTTTGGACGTAATGTCCCTTTTACGTTACAAGACACAACTTAAGAACATTACAGTTTTGTATGGTACCATATAATTTCATTATTGAGTAAAAGTGTGAACTAGATGAAATAGCTTTAAACGGAGAATGTAAGTAGATGATTAATGAATAACGAATATCGAACTTAAGAGAAGTCACCTTAACGCAGATTCACAAAATGGGAAATCTGATCGTGATACGTTTGAATCAAGAGACTCGTCATCCATAAAGAAATGCATTAAATTATTACGTGATGATGGCATCGAAGAAAACTCAAACTTATGGATATTCTCTCACTCATGAAGTTAAATTTCAAGGTAAAGGCACCTCCAAAGCAACCTCAACATCTTCAACCTATTTCTAAACATATTAACATTCGAAACTTTTCTAGTAGCCTTCAATGGCTTTCTAGTGACTTCTCCACTTTTTTCGGCATTTTGTCAAGGCTAATATTTGAGTCTTCTTATTTAAAATTAGAGTTAAACATCTAGATTTCAATGGATTCTAATTTCATCTTTTGTTAATATAATTTTATCTAGGTTTAATTAGATAAACTCCTTAAATCTCAACATTGATTCTTCATTGATTTTTGACTCTTGTTTTTTTCTATTTTTCTTCACCTAAATTAGTATTTCAACAATTTGGGTTCTCGATTGATGGGATAGCACCTAGTCAAAGGAGACTCTTTGATGTTGGATAATTGATTCTATTTCTAGTATTTTCCTTTTTCTTATATATCAAATTCTCTAATTTTCAAGTTGGAATACTGTCACATGCCACTTTCATGACTTTTCGATTTTCTTTCCTAATTATTTTACTATATCTTTTTTTCTTTAATCAACTCACTAGTCCATCTTCAAAATATTGGTTCCACCATAAAATCAATTTACTAATACATTTCTAGAACTTGATTGACCAATCAAATCTTCAAAGTTTTGATGAGTAGTTTCCTTGTGATTATCTTTGATTCTCTTATTTAATGACTTGTTAGAGAGTGTTTGTGGAGAGTTTGGAGATTCAATATGCATTCTCATACTTGTACATACTATGGTCACATTCACATTTTCCATTCATTTCCATGTCATTTAGATACATTTGCATAAATGCAGATTTGCATCTTAACTCACTTAGATTTCATTTCTTATCATAATCCATCCTCATGCAATTTCATTCATTCCACTTTATGCTTACATACACACATCTCATGATTTGATCATTACACCCTTGTTTCACTCTTACCTTATGTATTATTTCACTTCATGTCCTCATGTTGAATGCAATTACATGTTTGCCAAATGCACTCATGCACTACACTCATCTATGCTTGCAAGAGTACTCTCATATTACATTCATCACACATTTCATATGATTTTCATGACATATCATTGACATTACAAAATCAATCATTCCATGTAGTTTTCATGATATATCGTAGCAACACTCATTCTATACAATCTTAATGATATGTGTGAGAATTAAATGGCATACTAGAGGAAGGGTAAATAGTGTCCTAGCAAATCTATTTGTTTTTAAAGTTATTTTCGAAAGCAATTGACACTAATAAATCTTGATTTAATTTGATTTAGAAATCAATCCACAAGTACACACAAAAGAACACAGAAATTTTATAATGGTTTCCTAAAAATTAAGTAATTCACTCTTCAAGGCCCCAACCTTAAGAATTCACTAAGTACTTTTCAAGCTAAGCACAAACTTTAGTTTTGTTACTTTTATAAGTTGAGCAATAATATTTACAAGTGTTATTTTTTTGGGCTCAACAACAACCCTCACAAATGTTAATTTTTAGGCTTAATAACAACCTTACATAAAACACTAACTTTGTGCACTCAATACCTCGATCTTAAGTGAAGTCTTACACTTTACTCTCTTTATCAAAGTCCCAACCTTATGAAGGTACACTCGCAACACCCTTGTGAGTTAGGATTATTGAAAGTTATAAATAAATTTTAAGTGCGAGAGTGCAAAACTCAAAATGATTAAAATACTTCAGAAACTCCTTATTAAGAGTGATGAATGTTGAAGGTTTTAGGAAGGATCCAGATGAATTTACTTGAGAAATTCTTTCAAAAAATGCTGCAGCTTAGCTCTCTCAATCTTTAGAAATATGCTCATTGGAGTTCAGCAACCTTAAGAGATTGATCCTTTTCTTCTATCTCTACTCACTCTTTTTATAGTTCTTTTTTGATCATTCTCTATTCAGCAATTTCCTTTGTGTTTGTTATTTTTCCACATATGGACTGTACAGTAGTTAATTTTTCAGATGTGGAGCAATAGTTACCAAACATAAGTGGTAATCTTTTAAACTAGACCTACAATACAATTATGTCTTTCCAAAGTAGTAATATATCATATATTAGTTTGTTAATTAAGTAGGAATTACCAAATTCAAATTATTAGAGGTATTGAAAATAATATAGGAGAACTCTCAAAGGCTTTCAAAGGAAAATAGAAACTTTCAGTTGAAACCTTCTAAAAAATCACTTAAGTCATACATTAATTGTATGACACATGTCCTTCTATAGATAAAGTAATAGAGAGATAATTTAAGTGTTTTAGTGAAACTTACTAATAGTTTGAACTACCAATTAAGTGATTATATTTTGATAACTTTCAATTAAAAACTACTAAAACCCTTAGATAGTGAAACCTATCGTTATCAACAGTATGTTTTAACCAAATCTATCGATTAATATGCTTAAAGAATTGAAACCTTCTAAAATTCATTATCAAAGGTTTTTAGGGCAAGGACTATATGATTTAATTGTACCTTTAATCATATCTCAAATTATGTTGTCCTAAGTTTTTCATCATCAAAAGTCAACTTCTAAACATGGAACTAACAATATGTCATTCATATCATAACTTCCATTTAGCCTCAATCATACACATGTTCATGTATTAGTTCATTTGTCACACTTCCATTCTAGACTTCATCCACAACACACTCATTTCATTCACTTTCATGCTATGATTCACCCATTACACACTATATGCTTATGCATCAAATCCTCTTACAATATTGCACTTCCATGTTACACTTCATAATAAAGCACCTCATGCATCTTTGAGTTAATTAGTAGTACATCATTAAGCAAGTTAACCATGCTAATCATGCATCATCATTAATCATGTATCATTAATTATACACCATCATATCTAGTCATAGTTTATCATGTATTATTATCTTAATTAATCACTCATTATCATGCTTATTCACACATTATCAATTTAATTAATCATACATTACCATACTTAGTCATGCACAATTAAATTAATGCATCATCATGCCAAATCATGCATTATTAACTTAATCATGTATTACTATTACATTATCATCACAATCATGCATTATCATCTTAATTAATCATACATTATCATGCATCTATTTCTTAATTATTTATATATTATCATGCTTAATCATATCTCTTAATCATACATTATCATGGTTAATCGTACATCTTAATTATGCATTATCATATTTAATCATGCACCTTAATCACATTTAATCATACTATGCATTAAACGAATTGTCATATTTGATCATATCCTTTAATCATGTCTTAATCATGATTAATTATGATCTAAACATACTTAATTATGTATTAATCATGCATTATTGGTTTTAAGAATATCATAATCATACTTTATCATGTTTAGCTGTATCCTAACCATATCATGTGTCACACTTCATATATTACACTCATGCATCATACTTGAATGCACTACCTATATGTCACTCACTCATGCACACCTATATGTCACTCATCCACACCTATATGCCATTCATTCATACCTCGTCAACTCACATACTTACATGTTGCACACATGCATATCACTTACACGGTCATGCACTTGCATGCATATTCATGTAGTTGCACACTTATGCTCATATATTCATGTCTTATCTACTTAGGCTTACTTTATAATTACTCATAAACTCTATTCATTCACATTCACATACACCTATGCATACTTGTACTATCGCTTATTCTCTTACTCTTAACTACTTAGACTAACTCATCACATATATACACCATGGCTAGGACACTTTTAGTGGCACTTAGACTTCATTTCTCATCAAACCTACACTTAGTGAAGAATTTTTACATGACTTGTTTCTCTTCCTCTTGTAGCTTCAATAGGTTTTTACTTCTCTTCTCTTCTCATCACCCTCATCTTATTTTGTCTCATATAGAATACTTAGATTCATTCCTCTTATCTCTTTACTTATTTTACACTTAGGCTAACACTCACTTAATCCTAGTTTACACTAACCACTCACCATGAATACTTATAACAACTTAACCTAATAGAGATAATTGAGAGGCCGAGTATTTGAACATCTGAGGTTGTTAACACTTTTTTCCATCTGAAGCACTTACCCAAGCATTTAGTTTGAATACCTTAGTCTTATCTAATACTTAAAAGTCACTTCACATTTTCATATAGGCTTTTCTTAATTTATCTTTGAATTAAGCTACATGACAACTCATTTCTCCCCCTCTTTTTTCACTCATGTAAAAGAGAGGGTACTAGTGGTGGGGGTCATGCTTCGTAACTACAATATTACATTGGTGTATAAAATTGGTATACTATTTTTGTTTTAGGGTTGAGTTGCACTTTTAGCCCACCAAATGGCATACTATTTATAAGAAAATACTATGCCATTTTTGTGGTAGGGAGAGTGTTGAGTTAGATTTCACTTTATGCCACTTAAAACAACTTTTCTAAGTGTATGCATGCACTTTAAGAGGAGGTTCGTGTGATTAGGAAATAACGAGAAATGGGGGGAAGAGAAATGATAGGAAAAGTTTTCTTGTCATTTTCTAGGTTTGTGCCATTATAGGAAGATAATTTCTTATTGTTTCTTTTCGTATTAAAGAAAATGTTTTCCATCATTTCTCACCTCATCCATTCGGAAATGATGGAAATTGATACAAACTTATAATATAATAAATAATATATAATTATAATAAATTAAATATAATAATTAATAATTAATAGTTTATAATTATAATATATTAAAATAAATAATAATATTAACATGATATCAAGAAGTATGATTATAATAATAAATAAATAATAACATATTACAATTATAATAGATTAAATAAAAAATAATGTTGAAGAATGATACTAGATTATAATACATTAACATATTATTTCTAAAAAACTTTAAATTATAATGAACAATGTTGTTTATGTTAATTATAAATATATTATTTCACATGTTACATCTATATTTAAGGAAACGTTAATATATATTATAATATTTAAAATATTACTACTCAAATATAATTTTTTTAATTTATTATTTAATTTTTTAAAAATTATTAAATTTTTAATTTCTTATCATTTTTATTAAGCTAGTAGTAATTTTTATCAATTTATTATTTTTATTTAAATAAAAACTATTAAATAATACATTTCCTATCATTTCCTACAACTACACAAATATTTCATTTTTCACTTCATTTCCTATAATGCATAAATGACTTTATTTTTCTTATTATATTCTATCATTTCCCCGTTTTTTCATTTTTCAACAGGAAATGTGTACAAGCAAGTCCTAAGTATCTTATATGAGGATTCTTACATAGAGAGCTTGTTAGGGATTTATGCATTGACCCTAGGTCTTATAAGCCAAAATACATCACCAACGATGCAAGTCCTTATTTTCTTGTATATTTTGTAATAAACTTGTTCTATATAAGTAGTATCGTATTAATCATTAAATTTTGTATCACCAAAACTTATTAGGAAAAATTTTCCTACTAAAAGTGACGGGAGGAGCCATGATGTGTGGGGTGAGTGAAGGTGTTGTGATTAGATGGGTCACAAGGTGATTGGAGGAGCCACAACATTGGAGGCTAATAGAGATATTGTGGTAGGAAGGAAGACAAGGAGACCAACACAATGGTGACAGGAGAGGTGAGCGAAGGAGACAATGTAGAAGGTAAGTAGATGGAGACGTGGGCATAAGCTGAGAGAGAGGGAAATGAGATTGATGGGTTTCATTAATGAATTTTATATTGGCAAGGACATTGTAGGGAAAATTATCCTTGTAATGTCCTTATTAACATTGTAAGGATGGAACTCATTGTTTCCTTGCTCTTTTCCTCTCACAGTTTGTAAAAAAGTTAAATGTTGTACTTGTGAGTAAATAGCAAGGACAAGGAATGTTGTCCTTGCAAAAAAAGTTAGTGATGACACTGTGTTCTCATGCCTTGTGATTGTTCTCACAATATTTTTGTGAGGAATTAATTGTCCTCACAAAGTATTTATCTTTCTTATGGTAAAGAATGGGAAAAATCACAAAAGAGTGGGTAAGGAATGAGTAGTTTGAATGTGAATGATCACCACATATTTATATACCCCATGAAATACAAAAGGTTGCATGACCTAATTGACATAACTTGTTTCACATGCTATCTACTTGTTGCAATGTTATGCTACCACTACATGAGGTCAAGTGGTAACTCTCGATGATTCTTAATAGCTAGAGTAAGATGATCCCCAACCTCGACCAACCGCTTTTGGGGCTCAGCTGTGAGTGGTGATAACAGTAAAGGAGAAATGGGGAGGCAATATGATAAAGTGTATTGTAATCCAAGTTTAACAAAATCATTTACAATTTTTGAGCTTTGCAGAAAAATTATGGAGATTGAATTATCAAAACTATTTCATTTGATTGATAGTTTAGCTTGTATCGTCAAAAGCAGCAACTCAAATATATATTGTGACAGTTGAGCATGCATTTTGAACCATGAAGATTGCAAAAACAGAGCCTCAAGACAAGGTGGAGGATAATTTTCTTTTAAATTATTTATGTGATGCATATATCAAGAAAGAAACTGCTGATATTTTCATTAGATTCAATTCAATCAAGATGACCTTGTAGATATAAAAACCGTCTAATCAAAGTATAAATTGAAAATTAGATAGGAGCCTTTAGTTATCTTACATGGTAAACTTTTGTCATCAAACATTTTTGAAAATTTTGTTTGCAACCTTCTCTAAAACTCTTTATTTCATCAAACATTCTTTTGTAGAGAAATTTTGTTTCGATTAAACTATAAAAGGTTCGGTAAAAGAGAAATATTTCTTTTAACATATGCATTCTATATTGTATCATAAATAGATATCTTCGAAACCCAAATATATAAATTTATTACCATATATTTATGTGGCCTCTCCTACTGACAGAGTGGAAGGGAGAGAGAGAGTGTGTGTGAAGGGGTGGAGGAGAGAGAGGAATCAGCTTTACTGCGAAATTAAATCACTGATCATCACCACCCACGTTGGTAAGTATCCATCAATTTCTCCTTATACATAAATAATAAATGGATCGCACAAGTCAAAACTTTATATATCCCAAACAGGCAAATTAACAGCAAACTTGTTATATCTGTTTGCTATTAAAATTTTCCTTGATCTAAGAGTCACCGAGTATATATCATCGTATTCATGCGTTGGTCTTGTCTTATGCTTGTAAAAGAATGGTATTACACACATAATGACAGCGCTATTGAAATAAATCTTCACCTAGCTCTGCATTTCTGTATCAATATTTTCTTCCATAAGAAAGCGTATACGGCCTTTTATGCTTGAAGTGAACCATAACGTGATAAGGATCGATATGTGATGGTGTCCGCCAACTGAAGGCCTTTGGTCTCTAATGGGAAAAGTACGACGGCGATCCCAGAAACGAGCATAACAAGCTCAAACAGGAGAATGGCTACCGTCTGGTGGCAACTGTGTATAAGACCAACCGCTACAAGCGGACAGATCATCCCTCCAATCCTTGCCATTGAACTCGCAACCCCTACTCCGGTTGTCCTCACGGGAGTTGGATAAATCTGAGAACAAAATAACCTTCCAATATTAGTAATGTTCAATGGAGGGAACATCACATTGAATTATTGAAACCTGGGTAAAATCATTTGCCAGTAAAAACATCCTACAAAAGTAATAAATGGGGAACACAAACTTTTCTCGGATAAAATTTTGAAAATGTGGCTTCCAGTAAAAAGCCACAAAGAAGGGATACACAGGAATGATGATGCGAACCTCAGGAGCATATACATAGATGATAGTGTAACTTCCTGTAATGCATAGTCGAGCTCCAAAGAGAAGACTTGTTGTTAAAAGCTGCTTCCGGTTAAATATCAATGGCATGAGAAAACCACAGCCGAAGAAAAACATTGCTGCCATTGAAATCTTGCGGCCAACCCTGTCAACCAATGCAGCTGACAGCAAAAGCCCAGGAATTTCTGAAAGCAGATTGCGAAGAAAGCTTAAATCCTCTCCAAACATGTGGGAGTAAACATTAGGAAGGAGTACTTAATAGATGAAAACAAACAGTAAACAAGTGCTTACCTGCAAAACTTGCAATGAAAACGTTTCTGTAGAGACTAGCTTTCTGGGTTTCATCTGGATACGATGTGTTAGATGAGCATGTCTGCTTGTTATTTAACTCAGTGGTCAGCAATACGAGCCCATAGTAAGAAAATGCATTCCCAAAGAAAGCCATCCAAAGAAGAATGGTAGTGAAGGCTAATCCTGGAGACAAGAGCGTACGAACTGTACTCAAACCCCCTAGTTTAAATTCTGAGGTCGTCGCTAGGACAGATTCATCTTTGGAATCCAAAATTAAATGAGTATCCTCAGAACTAACACAATTTTCCTGAAGTTCAACTGTCTGTTCCAAAACAAGCTTCCCCTGAGGGAGCATCGTTCCATTTGTTCTTGCCAACTTCTCCAGAACATGAAAAGCATCAGATGTTTTTCCTTTTGTGCAAAGATACCTTGGTGATTCAGGTACCATGCTGTAAAATATCAGCAAGAAAAATGAAGGCAGAGATGAAAGTGCAAGCAACCACCTCCAGCCCAAAGTTGGCATCACAGCCTGTAATTTTTATGGAAGAGAAAAAACAGGACTTCAGTCGATTTTCTTAAATGATATGGACATGCACCTGATCTTTAAAAATGAGAGACAGCATAAGCAATATTTATCTTTTGGTATAATTCTAGTGCCTAATGTGGCAACCGCTTCTCAAAAAAAAGCTGCAAAATTGTTGTTCTGAAATCTGTCTGGTTAAATAATACAATGATCAATATCTTATTTCTAGTATATAGGGTCAACAATAGAATCTCTTCGTTGCATTTGGGCCCATCCATCAATACATTTCTCACTAGTTATGAAATTTCAAATCCAAATGTGTATTTTTTAATCTTTTTCTACCCGTTTAATTTCACAAGCATTTATCGATTCTTTTTTTCTCTATAGGTGCATTTATATGCCTTTTTAACACAAGATAAAATCGTTAATCAGTTAAAACAATTTTCTTTCATTTTATCCCCAATTAGTATAAAGTATTGCTGAGATATATATGCTTAAATGGATGAGTGGTGATACTACAAGGGATAAGCTAAAAAACAATTTCATTAGGAATAGAATATGAATTGCAACAATTGAAGATAGGAGAAAATTAACAAAGATGATTTGATCATATCCTTAGAATATCAAGGAATGTATTAGTTAGAAAACGAGAATTAGATAGTATAGAAGTAATTAAAAGTAAAGGTACATCTAAAACTACTTAGTTAGGAATCATTAGAAAAGATTTAAATTTATGCAATTGAACCATAAATAAAAATACATAGGAGATAATGATTCATGCCGGACCACATAGTGAGAATATGGTTCAAATTATTATTATTATTGTTGTTGTTGTTGCTGTTATTTGTTATCCTCAATTGATATGATTTATACTTTATCTTGGTTAAAAGTCATGTTAGTTTATCTTCTGAAATATTACCATTTATACATCTTTAATACTCATCTTTGTTATACCTATTTTTGAACATATTTGAATTTAATGACCCACATTCAATGCCACAAAGCATAACTAAGTCTCAATTTGTTTAAGATTTTGGACGAGCGTTGGGATTAAGTGTTTGACAGAAAGCTCAAAATCCTAAACAAACATTCAAAATATGCCTAGCTTATGAGCTTTTTGACTTTTAGATTTTTAGTTCAAAAGTTTCTCCCAAAGCTAGAATTTCAAAAGTTCAAAAACACCACTTCTAATAGCATGACTTTTGCAACACAAAGTTTTCTAAGAAACATATAATCCAAATTGGATTTTGGTCACAGCTTATGAAGTTCTAAAAACTCCACTCAGAAGCCTAGCTTCTTGAAAAGCTTGAGTTTTCAAAAGCCTTATAAAAGTGGACCTAAGTAAATTGATGTCATATATAACTTTTGTTCTAATTGTGAGATTAGTCATTGACCTTTTAGTAGCCAGCACTTATTTTAAGAAAAGAGAAGAGCATTTAATTACATTTAGAAGTGGTTCAACTACTAATCAAATAGATTTTTTACTTATTATAAAAATAGATTAAAAAATGTGTAAAAAGATTGTAAAGTTATTCTAGAGAAAACTTAACTATATAACATAGAATGGTAATATTAGATGTTAATATCAAGTTTAGAAAGAGAGACTAAAGTACATAAGAATCCAAGAATTAGGTGGTCAAATTTAAAAAATAAAAGGAAAATGATATTTAGAGATAACTTTTAAAAGAAAGAATATGGGAGTTAGATGGAGAGGTAAATGAACTTTCAAATGAAATGACTATTTATAAAAAGATTGCTAGAGAAGTTTTAAGAGAGTCTTGTATGGTAACTCCACTAAGTAAGAAAGTTGGTGCTTGCCAAGATCATTGCTAGGAAAATCAACTTTTGCAATGTTTGTTATAAAATTATTGCTAAAATTATTGTCGGCAAGTTATCTCAGGTGTTTAACAATATTACTATCGCTCAAAAGGTCATTAAGAAAATTGATAGGGTCTTTAAAGGGGATAATATCATCATTAATATTGATATAAAAAAAGCTTTTGACAAAGTTGAATGGTCTTTTCTTTGTGAAGTCCTCAGGTGTTTTAACTTTAGGGATAGGTGGATCAATATTATCAAATCTTGTATTGAGAACAACCCCTTCATTGTCCTTATTGAAGGCTCACCGACTCCCTTCTTCATTGACCTAAGATAGGGAGATTCAATCTCCCCTAGCTTGTTTATTTTAGCAAAAGAGGTGCTTGGTAGGGTCTTGGAAAAGCTAATTTCTATTCTACATATTATTCCCTATAATTGGGGTTTCCCCAATCTCAATATTTCACTTCTTTATATATATGACATTCTCCTTTTTTCTAAATGCCAAGAAAGGCTCATTGGAAAAACTAATGCTCTTCTTGCTTATTGGAAAAACTAATGCTCTTCTTGCTCATTGGACAAACTAATGCTCTTCTTGGAGGATTACCAAGCCATGTCTGGTCAGAAAAAAATAAAGCAAAAAATCAGCATTATCACAGTGAAGAACATGAGTACTCATAGGCACAACATTATTTACAACATCATGGGTTTTAAGCTTGAAGAACTCTCCTTCAAATATCTTGGTTGCACCATTTTCAAAGGTCAAGTGAAAAACATTTATTTGGAGCATTTGGTCATTAAATTCCAAGATAAGCCTGCTGGCTAGAGAAAACAAAGTTTAAGTGTAGGTGGCCGCTTAATACTTATAAAACACAAGCTTTCAAGCATTCCTATATACATTATGAGCATCTTTGATATTCCTAAAGACATTATTGAAAGTCTCCAACACATTACGTCTAATTTTCTTTGGGGAAGAAATCAACACAAAAATAAGAGACACTAGTGTTAGGATCGGTAGGCTCACCAGAAGGGAGGTGAATGGTGAAAGTGTGTAGTTTTTTAAAATTCTTTTGATGTTGAATCAAATGATTCAACAGAAATATAATGAGATGAAATTAAACGAATGCAAATCAGTAGAGACAAGAAACACACAGCAAATTTTTAAGTAGTTCATCAACTTGGCTAGTCCACCCTCAAGATTCACTTGAACTTCACTAAGTGTTTCAACACTTACAAACTTACTTTCAGGTCAAAGCAAGAACCAACTACACAGAAGTTTTCAGATATAAACTTCAGTAAACCAACCTCTAGAGTTTTCAGGTCGAAACTCAAATCAACATTGAATGTAGCTTTCAGGTTAAAGCCACGAACCAACAACTTTAATCTTTCAATCAGAGTTTTGGCGTACAAAGTTTTTTCAGCCGTAGATCTTTAGAATATGCTTCACTGTTTGCAGACTTGAGTGTAATTGGAATTAGAGTGTAGCTCACTATATGTGATATATCCGTTATCTCTGTATTTTCCTTTCTTAAACTCCTCATATTTATACCAAAAGTATAACAATCATATTTCTCTGTCAACAAATATATTCTGCTGTACTTGATTAAACACCAGTCAAATACGGTAAGTTACCGTTCAGAAAGTTATTTCAAGATGTCTTACTGATTTTCCTAACCTTTCGGATAGTTAGCTGTGTAACTCACCGAAGAATATCTGTAACTCACCGAAAGATCACTTAAACCTTTCTGTCAGGTAGGATTCCAGAATATTTACTGCGAGTTGTCATTCAATCGGATACTTATAACTGTAACTCACCGAACAGTTATATAACTGTCGGATAGTTGGCTAAAGTAACCCTCTGTTAACTTTCCGATTGCTTCAATTCAGCACGTGCATAAAATGCTGACTTAAGTTTCGAATGGTTATCCCTGTAACTCACCGAAACGCTTTAGGATTTCGGATAGTTATCTTTCTAACTCTTCGAAAACTTATTTGAGCTTCTCTTTGGAATTCTGCACGTGAGAAATTTAATGACTTAATTTTCGGATGATTAAACTGTAACTCACCGAAACTCTTTTGAAATTTCAAATAGTTATCTTTCTAACTCTCCGAAAACTTAAATGATCTTCTTTCTGGAATTCTACACGTGGTAATTTCAATAACTTAAGTTTCGGATAGTTAAACTGTAACTTACCGAAACTCTCTTTGAAATTTCGGATAGTTATCTAACTCTCCGATTTTCTCTTTTAAGCTTTCAACTGCCGGCTTCTCCATTTTGCACGTGCTTAATAAGATGACTTAAGTTCCGAAAAGTTATACCTGTAACTTACCGAAAAAATCGAATAGTTATTTAACTCTCCGAAAAGAAAACTTAGATAGTTATCTAACTCTCCGACAAGTCCTTTAAGCTTCCATTCTGTATTTCTGCACGTGATTTATTGAATAACTTAAGTTTCGGATAGTTAGCCTTTCTAACTTTTCGATTTTCCTTTTTCTTTCGGATAGTTAACTTCTTAACTCTCCGATCATTCAACTAACTTAACTGTCTGATTATTTAACTCTCCGAAGGCTTTGAAAAATTCGGATAGTTATCCTTCTAACTGTCCGATAGTTTTGCTGGTGTTTTACTCTTCGGATACTTGGACCTGTAACTGTTCGATTTTCCCGTAGTTTTAAGGTAGTATCTTCTAGAATTTCCTCCATCTGTTCGTCTGTTTGGAATTTATTCTATCTACCTTCTG
Organism: Cymodocea nodosa; assembly: GCA_036874045.1. Lineage (NCBI taxonomy): Eukaryota > Viridiplantae > Streptophyta > Magnoliopsida > Alismatales > Cymodoceaceae > Cymodocea > Cymodocea nodosa. The sequence continues at coordinate 15,911,679 of CM072339.1, read as the reverse complement.
ATCTAATGCTGCTCTGACTTAACTGTGAAATACAATATGTTTCCTCACATAGGTTTTGCATTATCAAAATACTAGGGTCCTAACAATCTCCCCCTTTTTGATAATGACAAAATCTTTTACATTAAATTACATGTATTTCACTCTCTAGTATATTTCTATACAATCAGTCACACAGAGAACCAAATAAACAGGAATTTATCAAGACTATACTGACATGAAGGGATTCCTCCCCCTGACTTTGTGATGTCTTCTCCCCCTATTTGTGTGCTGAGTTTTTCTTCACCTCTTTTAATAATTCTCTTTCAGTTCTTGTTGGAAAGACTGTTTGGGACGTATACTTTACTAATTTCCAAAATCTTCTCCCCCTTTTTGTTATTATATAAAAAGGTGAAGATAGTAAAACTGATATTGAATATATCCTGCACGAATAAGTTAGTAGAAAAACAAGCTCCCATATGGTGAGCTTGATGAAAAAATATTTAAAGGTCTAGTAAAGAACATATGCCTAGATTTCTTCTAATATGATTAAAAGTTGATTTAATTAAAGGTTTGGTGAAAATATCTGCAAGTTGATTTTCTGTTGGCACAAACTTAAGTGAGATATTCCCTTTTTCCACATGATCTCTTAGAAAATGATGTCTGATCTCGATATGCTTGGCTCTAGAATGAAGTACTGTATTCTTAGATAGACTGATTGCATTACTGCTATCACAAAATATGATTGAGTTCTGAATTTTCAGTCTGTAATCTACTAAAGTTTAATGCATCCAAAGAATTTGGGCACAACACAGTCCTGCTGCAATATACTCGGCTTCAGTAGTAGATAAAACAATACAATTTTGTTTCCTACTGAACCAAGAGATTAAAGAATTTTCAAGTAGTTGACAAGTACCACTAGTGTTTTTTCTGTCAGATCTGCTACCTACATAATCTGCATCACTATAACATGTTAAAATCAAATTACTGTCAGCTGAGTAGAATAGTCTGAAATCTTTTGTTCCTTGTAGATATCTGAAAATCCTTTTGACTGATTTCAAGTGCGATTCCTTTGGTGATGCTTGAAATCTAGCACACAAGCATACACTAAACATAATATCTAGCCTGCTAGCTGAAAGGTATAATAGAGACTCAATCATACCTCTATATTATTTTTGATCCACTGTAACACTTGAATCATCCATTTCTAGTTTAATACTTGAACTCATTGAAGTATTTGCAGGTTTGATGTTTTCATAACCAAATTTCTTCAACATCTCTTTGCAGTACTTTTCTTGGTTGACAAAAATACCATTATGCACTTGATGAATCTGTAATCCCAAGAAAAACTTCAATTCTCCCATCATGCTCATTTCGAATTTATTTTTCATCAAATTCTGAAATTCATGACAGAGATCTTCTGAAGTGACTCCAAAGACTATATTATCAACATAAATCTGTACAATCAAAATATATACATCAAAAGCTTTGATAAACAAAGTCCTGTCCATTTTGCCTATAGAAAAATTGTTTCCAGTTAAAAACTTTTTCAATTTCTCATACCAAGCTCTAGGTACCTGTTTCAGACTATAAAGAGTCTTTCTTAGTTTGAAGACATGATTCGACTTGAATTCATCTTCAAATCCAGGAGATTGTTTGGCAAACACTTATTCTTGAATTTCTCCATTTAAAAAGGCATGTTTCACATCCATCTGAAACAATCTTATCTTCATACTACTTGCAAAAGCAAGCAACATTCTGATAGCTTCAATCTTGGCTACGAGAGCAAAAGTTTCTTCATAGTCAATACTTTTCTGCTGATTGTAGCCTTGAGCAACTAATCGAGCTTTATTTTTGAGAATATTACATTTTTCATCTAATTTATTTTTGAAAATCCATTTAGTTCCAATGATGGATTTTCCTACAGGTTTTTTTACTAGTTCCCAAACATTATTTTTCTGAAACTGATTTAATTCTTCCTACATAGCCATTGTCTAGTAGGTATCCTTACATGCTTTATCTACTGATTTTAGCTCTATTTCTAACACAAATGCACAAAAATTGTAGATATTTTATGCTTTGCTTCTAATTTGTACCCCTTTAGATATATTTCCAATAATTTGTTCCTCGGGATGATCAGATCTAAATTTTTAACTATTATGATTCTGATATCTATTGTTGAGATTCTGGTCTGACACTTGTGAAATGAGTTTCTGCTTGCAGTTATCATCTTTAAAGTATTCATTTTCACTATTATTTTTAATCTTCAACTTTTTGAAATTCTAGATCAGATCTTCATCAAACTGAACATATATACTTTCCTCCACTCTTCCATCTTCAGCAAAATATATTCTGTAAGCTTTGCTTCTAGAGGAGTAACCAACAAGTATGGCAGATTCAGACTTTGCATCAAACTTGTCTTTAGCATTTCCTGTATTTAAGACAAATCATTTGCATCCAAATGTCTTAAAATAGCCAACATTTAGAGTTTTATCAAATCAAATTTCAAAGAGTGTCTTATTCAACATGGATCTAATGTGAGTTCTGTTGGAAATGTAACAAGCTGTTCCTACAGCTTCTACCTAAAGAAATTTAGGTAGATTCGTGGCATTTAACATAGTTCTAGTCATTTCTTGTAATATCCTATTTTTCCTTTCCACAACTCCATTTTGAGCAGAAATTCTAGGATAAGAGAATTCATGCAGAATTCCAAATGAATTACAAAGGTTTTCAAATTCATAGTTTTCAAATTCTCCTCCATGATCACTTCTGATTTTCTTTACTGTTAGTTCCTTCTGATTCTAAACTCTTATGCAGAAATTCCTGAACTCATTGCAAGTTTCATTTTTATGTGTCAAAAATATTACCCAAGTTAATCTGGAGAAATCATCAACAATAATAAAGGTATATTTTCGACCCCCAAGACTTGAAACTTGAGAGGGACCAAATAAATCCAAATGTAACAGTTCCAATGACCTTTTAGTGGTAAAAGCATTTTTGCTGTGAAGGGCAGTTCTCTTCTGCTTCCCTAGCATACACTCACTGCATACTCTATCTTTCTTAAAAGTGAGTTTAAGCAAACCCTTGACAAGATCACCCGTGGATAGCTTCCTGATATTCTTCATACTAATATAGCCAAGTCTTCTATGCCACACCCAATCATCTTCACCAGTTACTACCAAACAGGAATTGCTTGCAAAATTTTCACATGGAAAGTTTAATGTATAAATTGAGCAATTTCTAAAACCAGTAAATTTTGTTTCATTCGAGGCTGGATCAATAATGAAACAATTTTCAGCATTAAAAAAAACAGTATAACCTTTATCACATAATTGTCCTACACTTAACAAATTTTGTTTTAATCCATTTACATGCAAGACATTCTCAATTATACTATTTTCAAATGTAATATTTCCTATTGTAGTTATTTTACACTTTTCATTATTTCCAAACTTAACAGATCCTGAACTTAAGTTTTTAACAGAGTCAAGAAAACTTTTCTTATCTGTCATGTACTTTAAGCATCCACTGTCCACGATCCATTTAGTTGAACGTGCTTGAAACTCCTTGTCACCCTACAAATCATATTGAAATTAAAGCTTTTGGTACCCAAATCTTCTTAGGTCCAGTAAAGTTAGTCCTTAAAATATTAAATCTATTGCCTCTTGGTAGTTACATATGACCTGATCTTTGTTTAATGACAAATACAGTGGTGTCATCTCTATAAGATCGAATCACTCCACCACAATAAGGTATTTCCTGTGGTGTAACATACCCTAGGCCATATTTATTCCCATTTGATCGTTGAGATCCTATTATTTTATTTAATCCTTTTTGACCTTGAGTAAATTTACATATAGTATCTTTCAAATTTGATATAGTAGTTAATAAATTTTTATTTTCATTTTTTAATTCACAGTTAACACAACTATACTTATCTAAATTTGATTTTAAATTTCTATTTTCAACTATAGTTGATTCTAATTCAGCAAATGAATTTTCTAAGCAATGATTTAATCTTTTAATTTCTTTCTTAAAATCTCTACACTTCACATATAAATTATCTACAGTAGACAGAAGATTGTTTATGTCTAAATCATCATGCTCATTTTCTAAACTAGAGGAAGTAGAGCATACCTCTTGTGCTGCAAAATAAACATTGGCTGCAGTTTCATCTTCAGAATCTGATAAACAGCTTGAAGAGCTACTGTCATCCTACGTAGCTTTGAGAGTTATCTTCTTTTTGTCCTTCAATCTCTTCTTTTTATCTCTTTGATCCTCTTCTGTCTGAAATGGATAGAAGGTCTGTATGTGCCTTTGCCTTTTACATTTGAAACATGTAGGGACAGTTCTTTTAGAAGAGCTAGACTTATTCTTTTTCTTCATAAACTTTCTAAAGTTCCTTGCCAACAACATGATCTCATCATCGTCTGAGCTTGGAGCTTCTTCTGTAGATGGAAATGTTATTTCCTTTTTCTTTTCTGTTTTCTTTTCAACAGCTCCTTTTTGCTCTTTCTAGTCCTTCATCTAAACTTCGTGAGCCAGAAGATTGCCCAACAGTTCTTCAACTGTGTAGTTGTTGAGATCCTTGGAATCTTGAATAGATGTGGACTTCTGTTTCTACTCAATAGTTAAACTCCTTAAGATCTTCTGTACATGTTCACGTGAAGAGAATTCCTTTCCCAAGCCTTTCAAACTATTAATGATTTCAGTAAATCTTGAAAACATTTCAGTTATGTTTTCATTATCATTCATTTTAAATAGTTCAAGTTTTCTCAACAGGATACTGATTTTTGTATCCTTAACTTAGCTTGTACCTTCATGAGTAACTTGAAGGATTTTCCAAGCCTCATGAGCAGACTTACATGCAGATACTTTATTATATTGATCAGTAGTTAGTGCACAATAAATGACATTCAGCCTTCTAACATCCAACTGGATGAGTTTCTCATCCTCCTCAGACCAGTTCATAACATCATTGGTTGGAAGTGTAGTTTCAAGAACAACAATCTTCCAGAGTTTAACATCAGAACTCCTAAGGAAGCACTCCATTCTATTTTTCCAATAGTTGTAATTGGAACCATCGAATAGAGGAGGTCTGTGAATGTTTTGTCCCTCAGCAAATTGAGTCATAAATCCAGATGGTTAAATCTTATAAAGGATTAACCTTGCTTTAATACCAATTGTTAGAATCAGTAGGCTCACCAGAGAGGGGTGAATGGTGAAAGTGTGTAGTTTTTTAAAATTCTTTTGATGTTGAATTAAATGATTCAACAGAAATGTAATGAGATGAAATTAAACGAATGCAAATCAGTAGAGACAAGAAACACACAGCAAATTTTTAAGTGGTTCACCAACTTGGCTAGTCCACCTTCAAAATTCACTTGGGCTTCACTAAGTGTTTCAACACTTACACACTTGCTTTTAGGTCAAAGTAAGAACCAACTACACAGAAGTTTTCAGATATAAACTTCAATAAACCAACCTCTAGAGTTTTCAGGTCGAAACTCAAACCAACACTGAATGTAGCTTTCAGATTAAAGCCACGAACTAACAACTTTAATCTTTCAATTAGAGTTTTGGCGCACAGAGCTTTTTCTGCAGTAGATCTTTAGAATATGTTTCACTGTTTGCAAACTTGAGTGTAATTGGAATTGGAGTGTAACTCACTATATGTGGTATATCCGTTATCTTTGTATTTTCCTTTCTTAAACTTCTTATATTTATACCAAAGGTATAACGATCATATTTCTCTGTCAACGGATGTATTCTGCTATACTTGATTAGACACCAGTCAAATACGGTAAGTTACCATTCAGAAAGTTATTTCAAGATGTCTTACCGATTTTCCTAACTTTTTGGATAGTTAATTGTGTAACTCTCCGAAGAATATCTGTAACTCACTGAAAGATCACTTAAACCTTTCTACCAGGTAAGATTCCAGAATATTTACTGCGAGCTGTCATTCAATCGGATACTTATAACTGTAACTCACCGAACAGTTATATAACTGTCGGATAGTTGGCTACAGTAACCCTCTGTTAACTTTCCGATTGCTTCAATTCAACACGTGCATAAAAGGCTGACTTAAGTTTTAGATGGTTATCCCTGTAACTCACCGAAACGCTTCAGGATTTTGGATAGTTATCTTTCTAACTCTCCGAAAACTTATTTAAGCTTCTCTCTGGAATTCTGCACGTGGGAAATTCAATGACTTAAGTTTCGGATGGTTAAACTGTAACTCACCGAAACTCTTTTGAAATTTCGGATAGTTATCTTTCTAACTCTCTGAAAACTTAAATGATCTTCTTTCTGGAATTCTGCACGTGGCAATTTTAATAACTTAAGTTTCGGATAGTTAAACTGTAACTTACCGAAACTCTCTTTGAAATTTCGGATAGTTATCTAACTTTCTGATTTTTCCTTTTAAGCTTTCAACTGTCGGTTTCTCCATTTTGCACGTGCGTAATAAGATGACTTAAGTTCCGGAAAGTTATACCTGTAACTTACCAAAAAACTCGAATAGTTATCTAACTCTCTGAAAAGAAAATTCAGATAGTTATCTAACTCTCCGACAAGTCCTTTAAGCTTCTATTCTGTATTTCTGCACGTGATTTATTGAATGACTTAAGTTTCGGATAGTTAGCCTTTCTAACTTTTCGATTTTCCTTTTTCTTTCGGATAGTTAACTCCTTAACTCTCTGATCATTCAACCAACTTAACTGTCCGATTATTTAATTTTCCGAAGGCTTTGAAAAATTTGGATAGTTATCTTTCTAACTATTCGATAGTCTTGCTGCTGTTTTACTCTTCGGATACTTGGACCTGTAACTGTCCGATTTTTCTGTAGTTTTAAGGCAGTATCTTCTAGAGCTTCCTCTATTTATTCGTCTATTTGAAATTTGTTCTATCTATCTTCTGATCTAATGCTGCTCTGACTTAACTGTGAAATACAATATGTTTCCTCACATAGATTTTGCATTATCAAAATACTAATGTCCTAACAACTAGATCCCTTGGGAGAAAATCACCAAACCTTATTTTGAGGGTTGTTTGGGGCTTAGAGACTTATATGAGTTTCTCATGGTTCTATGCATGAAGCTTGCTTGGCATATAAACAAGTCTAACTCCCTATGCTCTTAATTAATGTACACAATTCATGGAAATCTTAAGGACCCTCATAAGAACAATAAAAAAATGATTGACTGGAAACATCTTTGCAAAGCTTGGAGACAGACTAAAAACAATTTGTGCTGGAGAAAGGATAGGGGAGAAATTTGCTTCTTGATGACTACATGGCTCCCAAGCGATCCCATTTCAAACCAGATTGGTGGATCAATTCCGTCTTGGTGGGAGGGGCTCACAGTGGCACAGGTTGGAGAAAACAGATATACTCTTTATGACCTTCAGCCCTCCACCATATTTATGATGAAGCTTCAAGTATGCTCTCCCAAATTGACAACTCAGATGACAAGGCTTGATTGGATTTGGCTGAAGGATGGCAGCCCTACAGTTAGCTCAGCATGGCCTAGTTCCATGGGGATACAGCATATGGCATCGGGTCATTCCCTCCCAAGAAACACATACACCCTGCATATATAAATTCTATAGCTTGTATGTGTTTACTTCGATGTGAAGCATGAATATTTTGAAAGAACATATGGATGACGAATCAGTTTTGAATAATTAGACTGCAAATAAAATCATCGGCCTTAAAGACAAAACATGCCATTGGAGAAGTATTAGATGATATCCAGAAGAGTTTGCTAACCCAGGCGAGTGAAGCCTCGAGTATTGTGCCAACGGTCCAGAAGAAGGAGAAGACAACCATCCAAGAGCCTCTGTGTTGAGCAGGAGAGAACTCCACGAACCACGAGGAGAGTACCGGGCCCCCACCAAGTCCAAGACCGACGAAGAAACGGAGAACAAGCAAGGATAAGTAATTTGGTGCAAAAGCGCTGAGGAAACCAGCTCCACTGGTCACCAATGCAGTATAGAGGAATCCCTTCCTGAAGCAGAATTACTAGAAGTTCAGGCAGGACTAACGCAAATATATGGTAGAGAAGGAGTTGAGATTGTAGACAGAAGTTGGATGGAAGAAGAAAAGCAAGGAACGTGAGGAGAGCACCTGCCTCCTTCCATAGCTGTCAGAGATTATACCCCACGAGTAGGCCCCTATGAGCTCCCCGGCGAAGACGACGCTGGTGACGAGGCTCTCCTGATGCGACGTCAGGTGCCACTTCGCCTGCACGGAGGGCCCAACGAAGGAGAGGAGCATCATCTCCATGGCCTCGGAGACCCACCCCATCCCCGCGTAGCAAAGCAGCAGCGCCTGGAACTTCCCGAACCCCGCACTCTCCAACGCATCGTCTACCGTGAACGTCGTCGCCGACATCGTCCCTCCGTTCTCCGATCGCCGAGGAGGAGCGAATGGATCGGTGGCTCGATCTCTACTTTCGAGATCCAATGATGATTTGCTGATTGTAGCTGTGGACCGACGTATCAAACGCACTCACGTGATCTGCACGTGACGAACGTAGGGTTCAATTCGTTGGACCGAACATGAAAAACCGAAAAAAAAAACCCTCAACCCTCCCATGTTTTGATTGAAAAGCCTGCGTGCTGTCGTCGCGGGAGCGGAGGAAACAGACGGCGGAAACGAGAAGAGGGAGTGGTGTGCGGAATAGTAAATGAGAGAAGACGAGGAGGGGCACTTCAAACAAGAGGGCCGAGGTACAGGACGGGAGGCGTCGACGAGGTGAAGAAGAGGGGAGAACCGGAAGGGGCTCCAAAAACACGGAAAAAGGTAAGACCTTTCCGTTTTACAATTTGCCCTTTTTTGTTACCTTGTTGCTGACCTTGTTTTCGAGGAGGTGGCAATATTGGGAACATTGTTGGGTTTGCTAGTCGGCTTAGCGTCTGTTCCACAATGTTTGACCAGTTTTGTTTCTTAGCGCCGCCATATCTCTTGTACTGAAAAGTTTCAGGTGAAGGGATCCTATGTTCGGCATCAAGAAGTGTTTTTTGTTGACGTAACTAATGAAAACTATTTGGTAGATGTAGGTTTTCATAAACAAACTTCGGCTCTTCTCCAAGCCGTTTAGTAGAAAAACCAATGTAGTGCTATCGTCAGTTCTGTATTTATTCAAAATGCTAGTGCGCCCGGAATAAAGGTGAGGGATTCAGTTTTCACCTGTGCCATTAAAATGTCGAATTCATGGTTTTCTAGGTCTTGAGATTGCAATTCTCACCTTTGCAGCTGAGTAGCACATTTCTTTTCTCACCATGATAACCAAAACGTCATACCTTTCAGTACATATGGATACATGAACCTTGAATTAAGCTTAATACATTTTCTGTTCATGTTTTTTTGTACTTGGTCCATTCACTGATGAAAATAAAAATGATGAATGCATCTTTCTTTTTTCGTAGGATATTTGAACTGAATGTTAACTTGAACTGAATACTTACCGTGTACAATGAGTGGAATTGAACCAAGAGATCCAATTGAGGATCATGGGGCAAGTCTTGATGAGGATAATAAGAGAGTCCGATGCAATTATTGTGGAAAAGAAATGAATGGTTTCTGTCGTCTTAAGCACCACTTAGGAGCTGTTGGCAGTGATGTGGTCGCATGTGAAGTTGTTCCAGCTGATATCAAGGCACAAATGAAGAACTCTTTATTAGAAAAAAGAAAAGAAAGATTGCTCAAGGAAGTGGGTAAATTATATCACCCAGACCTTCCCTCAAGGAGGACTTTGTCCTCAAAATCTAATGAATTTGTTTCTTCCCCTGTAAAACAATCACAGTCTCAAACATTGCTGAAGGGAAAGAAGGCAATAAGCCCCGAAATAAAAACATGTTCAAGCAAACGGCCAAATCTCCCAATGAAGCGAAGTTTTTCTTCCCATTCCGGTGAACTTGATTATATCCTGCCTGAAGAGACCCATCATACTACATCAGAAGATGTGGAGAAATTTGCAAAACCCTTAGCTAAGAATGCTATCAATTGTAATGTTCATTCTTTTTGCACCAACACTAAGCTAAGGCCAGCTTCTGAAAAAGAATTGAAAGAAGAATCAGCAATGCATGCTACAAGATGCATAGCACAGTTCCTATATGAGGCAGGTCTTGATCTCAGTGTTGTTAAATACCCTTCCTTCCGAAGGATGATTGATGCTGCTGTTAGTTGTGGAACTGGGTATGAGCTCCCTAGTATTGAAGAGCTGAAGGGTTACATGCTCCAGGGAGAAGTAAAGAAAGTGGAAGACCATGTGGAGGAAGTGAAGAAAACACGGGGTAGAACTGGATGTAGCATCCTTATGGATGGTTGGATTGATGACAGGGGTCAGAACTTGATGATATTTCTTGTTGATTGTCCACAAGGTACAACATTTTTAAAATCAGTTGATGCTTCTGCTGCCATTAGAGATGTTGATAAATTGTTTGTGTTGCTGAATGAGGTTGTTGAGGAGGTTGGGATTGAAAATGTGGTCCAAGTTGTTAGTCATGGAACATCATGCTATTTGGAGGCTGCAGGAAAAATGTTGATGGAGAAGCACCTGACATTATATTGGACATTGAGTGCTTCTTATTGCATAAACCTCATTTTGGAGAAGATTGGAGCCATAGATCATATAAAGAAGGTGCTTGATAAGGCAAAGAGCATAACCAAGTTCATCTATAGTCATGCTTTGCCTTTGGCTTTGATGAGAAAGCATATACATGGAAAAAATTTAGTTAAAACATCAAACTTGAAGTTCTTGTCACCCTTTGTCACATTGGAGGCCATGGTGGCCGAGAAAGAGAACCTATTAAATATGTTCAATTCAACAAAATGGACTTCGTCAGTTTGGGCTTCCAAAGATAAAGGCAAAGCTATAGCCGATTTAGTCAAATGCTCCACATTTTGGGCTGCAGCTTATGAGGTATTAAAGGGCACAGTTCCATTGGTTACCATCTTGCGTCGGACAAATGATGACGATAAAACTGCAGTTGGTTGCATATATGAAGCAATGGACAGGGCAAAGGAAACAATAAGGGTGAATTTTGAAAATGAGGAAGCAAGATATATGCCATTTTGGAATGTCATAGATGAGATATGGGATAACTATCTTCACAGTCCCTTACATTCTGCAGGCTACTATTTAAATCCAAGTCTATTTTACTCAAATGATTTTTATGTTGATGCTGAGGTAGCAAATGGACTCCTAAGCTGCATTGTTCGCATGGTTGAGGATCGGCATAAACAAGATTTAATAGTTTTACAACTTGATGCTTACAGAGCAGCAAGTGGTCAGTTTGCAGAAGCAAACGCTATCAATGAAAGAACTAAACTTCCTGCTTGTAAGATTTTATAACTCTTTCTATTGATAGCCATTTTCTTTTAATATTTATCTTTCCAGGAATTTTTCTAGCTTGTGGGTTACTTGGCTTGGCTCTCAAAAAATGTAGCATGATATCTAACAGTTTTGTATGTGATCTGACTACACTATTTATATTTTCACAATCTCAGATTTAGAGTTGGTAGAATTTATTACTGCTTGTTATTAGTGGAAGCTACAGTAGAATCATGTAAGGATATTTATTTTTGTTTTTCTTCATGAGAAATAAAAATGGACATGAGAAATGCATGGTTCCATATGTAGGTAGATTCCATAGAATAGAGAACTTTTAGCCATGGAATATCAAATCTGATAGTGTCTGCCACCTCTGATTGAATTCTGTCAACTACCTTGTAGAAGAGCCCATGTCATGTAGGCTCGGAAATTCTCATCTGAATGTGAACTTAATGTACAGAACTTTTCATACGGTTCTGTGACAAAAATCTATCATTAAAATAGGAATGCCACCTAACATAGTACGATGGGTTACAGCATGGAGAGATGTACTTCAGCTTTAAATTCATCCTTATATGATCGTCTACATAGTGTTAGCCTCTGGATAGATAACAGATATTGTCATTGGCTTGGAACTCATGGCATGGTACATTTTTCAATAAAATTGTCAGCCTCTGGATAGATAATAGATAGTGTCATTGGGCTTGGAACACATGGCATGATACATTTTTCAAAAAGTTTCTTTTTTCATATTTGGTGGATTTAGTATGGTTTTCTTTGGGTTTGATCGATGCCCAAAAGGAAAATGTTCTTAAAATCGCCATGATGAAGCAAATGTGTAAGGTTTACTTTGGAAAGAGTTCATGCTACAAATGTTCAATTTGCCACTTAGATGTATCCATGTTTTACATTCTTCGTAAAGTTGCCATTTGCAAGGATCAACCATTATTAAGTTAAACTGAAGATCTTTTGTGATCAATGTTTTGGCATGCCTACCATCTCTGATAGTCACATATTGCAATGCAAAGCTGATTGTTATTGCCCGGATACAAATGTGGTCCATGCATCATTCTTATTGTGGTTTTGTTATTATATCTCCATCCAGCGTTCAAATTGAAATGTTGAAATTGCAGCTCTTTGGTGGTCTTTGCATGGTGGGGGCACCCCAGAGTTGCAGAACTTTGCAGTCAGAGTACTTAGCCAGACTTGTGGTGGAGCATCAATGTACAAGTTGAACAGAAGAGTAGCCGAGCAATTGCACCAAAAGGGCAGAAATTGTATGGAACAAGAAAGGTTACGTGATATCGAGTTTGTTCACTATAATATGCGACTATGGCAATCACCAACATATGGTCTGGATCCTGAAGATGATATTGTACAGGAAGATATCGATATGATGGATGAGAGTGTTATAGAGGGTTAAATTATGCTCCTAATGCATTTTGCAGATCTTGCCAAAAAATGCATTTTGAAGAGTACGTACTTGTTGAGATAGAAATCTTGTTGTGTTTAACTTGTCAGTTTTGATGCCAACGTACATTTGATCTCATTGTAATTTGCCGAGAGGCCATCTCTTGTGATTTATCATGAGTAGGATTTATAATATTGGGAGGAAAGCTTGTTGTTGTACATATTGTGACTATTGCCAATATAAAATTCCATACGTAAGGATGCTTATGATCATGTACTCGGTGGTTCTTAGTTTTGTGTTAAGATCGACGGCGTTTTCCTCTTGTGTTCTTTATTCCCTGACTCTCCATGTTAATCTTGATGCATGCCAATCTGCGTCTAAATTGTTATGTTTCCCTTTTGAGATAACATCTACATTCTTATGTTAGCATTTGAATAACCATGATGTTGCTATTGTAAGCCGAACAATTTACGTTCATATGGTTTTGTTAGTATCTTACCAAGATGAGCAAATCCACCACTTATTTCATTTCACCAGAGCGCCAAGGGCAAAATTCATCATCTTAGTACATTCCTGATAAAATGTCAAGGCAATTTTATTTACAAGGATATTTCTTGCTTTGTGGAAACCGTTTCGGCTTTGCCTTTTCTGCTTCCTGTTGCCATCTTTTTCTCTCTGAAAGCTTCCCTCCTAACGAATAACTTGAGAGACATCTGTTTGAAAATTAATCGCTAGAGGTGAATTTTTTGCGTGTATTACTTTGGAAAATAATTTGTAATGTACAAACACCAATCGCCATTGACATCGATTAAAACTAAATGGCATCAAGTCTCGTTACCATCTAAATCCTGCGCAAACCACAGCTACAACCTAATCAGATTAGACAATAATTATGACAATTTAGAATAAATTTCTACAAATTTAAAAAGAATAGAAATTAGGAATTTGGTGGTGACGACTTGAGTTATTGACAATTGGTAATAGAAAATTTGTGTTAGTTATTTATGGGAAGATGGTACGATATATATTGATGTCACTAATGTTTACTTAATTTATAGGTAGACAACGACACTATAAGGAAATAAATAGAGTGGTTATTTCATTTGAATTATTTCATTTTGACTGCTATAATCTCAATTATAAATCAATTTTAATTGTTCAATATGAATATTCAAGATTTAGAAGGATTATTATCTAATAGCAAAAAATTATTATTATTATTATTTTTTCCAATACTAATTTTTATTTCATTGAAATATGATATTTTACTTATTTATTTTAGTTGATACTCTATTTACTATTAAGTAGGGATTTTCCTTGGAAATTCGTTATTTGGAAAAAGAAAAAATTTGAAGAAAAATAATATATATAAATATGGTGGCTATATTCTAGACCCTGTTATAGGGTAGAATACTGTGAAATCATGTCTATGACTAAACTACCCTGGAAAAAATATTTTGAGCCTGAGCTGTAACAAAAGAAATATAGCAAGAAGTTAGCCACTACACCCTTATCATAGGGTATATATGTGACCTTAGCATATAAGATCATAGGTAAGTTGTGCAAATGTGAGCATAAATATAAGATTTCCAAACAATGTCATTTGTGTCGATTAATAAGTATAAATAAATGAGAATTGTATAATTATTAAGGATTTATATATATTGAGAATAATTACAACTATTCTTTAACATCTGTATGAGGAAATCTTTAATTTTTGCAAATTGAGAATTGTAGTTAAATTGTAAACAAGAGTGTTGTTATTTTGTTGAAGTTTATTATCCATTGATTAAAGATTATTTGCTAGACTTTTAGTTCGGTAAATTATATTTTGTTTTGTTTAGATCCATAGATGCTCGATTGGGCTATGATGGTAAAGACAATTGTAACTAATTAGGGGTTATTATAGTAACAACTCATGAAAGATAGAGGTGGGAATTTATTGTAATACAAACTTTGAATTGTAGTGAATATTTTATTTTATGAATTTAACAAGTCAAGTCATCATAGAAGATGGATTGATAATAAATCCTCTTAGCCTTGCAATATTCAAGGAGATTATGTTTAATGAGAGTTACATGAGTATTGTGATAGTTGTATGTTTCAAATCATTGGGTTTAGGTTGTGACACAAACTCCCTTTCCCTTTTCTCTCACCACCACAATCAAAATAATCACCTCTAATTAGGATAATTTTGTAGTCTCTTAGACTGTGTTTATTTCAACTTCAAAGTATAACAACTCTAGTTAGGAATAATGTTATAGTTGTATTTGGTTTCTAGCAACTCTAACAAAAAAGAACAAAAGTTTAGAAATAATGTTTGTTTGTTAGAATAGTAGTATATGCATAATAATAATAAATAATTATAAATAAGTTTAATTGTTTGAACTTATTTATAATGATAATTATTATTATTAATTATACTTTTCTATATTATTCTTATTATATAATTAATTATTATACATTAATATATATGCAAGGATAGAGTGACTCTTAGGTTTGGGCACAAGAAAAAATTGTCTAAACGAGAGAATAAAATAACTTACATTAAAGTTAGGAGCTACCACATTCCTTCACCTCTACGTTTAGGGGTTTGTGCTTACAAGAAACCTTGGGAAACCTTAGAAAAAGAAACATTGTGAAAAGGTTTCCTAAGGTTTCTTGTGTTTGTGCATTATGGATCTCCCAATGTTGTCAACACCCTTGGGTTTGAAAGAAGGGGAAACATCTAGACATTACCACCCTCGCACCCTCACCTGAACTCATGTCGTAGGATGCCCTCTCACCTGCACTTGCCTCGCATCTACCCTCTTGATCCCATCCCTCCCAATTGCACTTGCCTTGCATTTGCCCTCTTGATCCTAACCCTCCCACTTATACTTGCCTCACATCCACCTTCTTGATCTCGACCCTCCCACCTACACTCGCCTCACATCTACCCACTCGATCTCGACCCTCCCACCTACACTTGCGTCGCATCTACCCTCTTGATCTCGACCATCCCACCTACACTCGCCTTGCATTGACTGCCCACTTGCCTCGCATCACTTGCTAGTCAGCTTCCTCCGTCTATCGGTAGAAGTCACTCGATCTTAGAGCTTCCTCCCCGCAATGTCGCCAAGGGTTACATCTTGATCTTAAGGTCAAAAAATCCTTGTGTGCTTCTTGTTCAACGATAAAGCTTCCTCCTTGTAGCTTAGATAATTGATTACATCCTAATCTCAGTAGCTTCCTCCTTGTGCACAATCATCATCGCAACACTTGATCTTGGAATCTTCAGTCCTATAAGTTCTCAAGGTCACAAAATTTTTGTTTCTTGTTTGAATCTTCAATATCGAAAGCATCATTGTCCTCTTTTCCACAAGTTTCCTCAAAATCCCCATTCACTAACCTTGATTTGTATACAATTGATTAAGTGATTTTTTGCATCATTACCAGGACATAATATTATTATTATCATCGAATAAACTTTTCTTTGGCATTTTTTTGTCTAAAGGTTAGCAAAAATTTCTTACGTGTGCATAGCTTGCATAAGAGGAAATCAAAGTTTTGGTAAGAAATGTAAGTAGTGAAAATGTTGGTATTCTAATCTTCTATTTTGAAGTGTGTTGTCTTAACGAGTTGTTGGAGTTAATTTGTAAGTAGTGAAATCTTCTTTCTATTGGATTTGATTTCTCAAATTTCATTATCGAGGGAGAATTGAATTTTGGACGTTTTTGGGTGTATTACTACTTTTCTACAAAATAGTTTTGCATTCTCCTATTGCTTCCCTTACTGTGAATAACTTATTGAGAGATTTTCTTGAAATTTATTTTATATAATTAGAGGACATCTTTAGCTTTACAACAACTACTTAATTGAAATTTTTTGACATCTGAGTTAAGAATTACAAGTTTTATAAATCAAGCTTAAATTCTACATAGTTTCAGTCCTTTTCCAACATCACCAATTTGTGTGGTCTATCATCACTTTTGGGCATTGATATTTTTACATTAGTTATAGTACTTGTTAAGAGCTTTCCAATGAGTATTTATATATAATTTTTAGATGAGTATTTTGAAAGTTATGAATTTTTGAAATCAAGTGTGATTTTAAATTTTCTACATTTTTGTGCACATATATTGTATTGATTGTTGCTATATTTGTAGTTGTTAGCATTGGTTAGGCTTAATTTTCCAAGTTAGGAAACTTGCTAAGCTTTGTAATGCCAACTTAATTGCAATTTTTGGAACTCTAAACTGAAAATTATCAATTTTCTAAATCAATTTCTCTACATAAGTGGTTTGCATTTGTTACATAGACAATTTCCTATTACATTGAAGTACATGTAATCTAAGATGATATGATTTTTCCAAGTATTAATGTTCATGAACTATAATTTAAATATTTCATTAAATTATAACAAGTTTTTTCCCTGTAATTATTTTCTCCATATTTGAGTAAATTATAACAATTAAAAAGTAAGCTATTTTATGCTAGCCATACTTTTAAACTATTTTTGCTATTTTTTTTTTACCCTTTTTGTATTCTTTAAATGTTTGTGCTTGAATGTTTTTTTTTTATAACTACAAAATATAATTTCTCATTTGAAAATTTGTTATATAATTTTTTTTCCATAATTTTTAACTTTGTTAACGAACATAATACAGGAATATAACTTCTAAGAGAAAGAAATATGTGAATTGGAGTATTAGACAAGATGAAATTTTTTTAAGTATCTTAGCATCAAAAATAAGAGAAGAAAATACTAAAGTAGATGATGGGAAGATTAGAGTTGAGACATGACAAAAAGTGATTGCTAAATACAATGATAAAACTAATGCTAATGTTAAGAAAAAACATGTAGAAAGTAGAACGAAAACATGGAGGACAATGTATAAAAATTATACAAAAATTTCTAAACAAAGTAGATGGGGGTGGGACTACATCCGTGGACATATTGACATTCCCAAAGAAATTTGGGATGAATTTGTGTAGTATGTTATTTTATTTGATGGTATTCATTTATTTCTTTGAACTTTCATATACTAAGTAATTTCCTTTATTTATTTCTTATAACAACATCTAGAATGTAAAGCATGTTGGGGAAAGCTATGTACAATATATGATGATTTGTATACAGTGTTCGATGGAAATATGGTAACTGGAGTGAATAGTCAAGTTCTCCAAGATTTCATAGAGTCACAACATGTGTAGCTTGAAGAACTTGTAGACACCTTCCCTATATTCAGTACTCAAGTTCCTCTAATACTTCTTGATAATAGAGAGGATGAACATGCGCCAAGCCCTTATACAAGTGAAAATGTTGGTAAGAACTTAAGGAAAAGAGTCCGACCACATGCTAAATCATCTCAATCAATTGTTATATCAATGAATGAACTGAGTAAAAGTATACAGAAGATTGTAAAAAATGATGAGAAGGAGAAGAAATCAGAACTCAGGAAAGAAATAGATGAAGTTATCCCCAAAATCCTTGATATTGAGGATCTTACAAATGTAGAGATAGTATTGGGCTTGGAGTTGCTAGAACACCCTGTCAAAAGAGCGATTTTTTTAGGATTACCCTCTAATGCTATGCGAGTTAAGTGGTTAAGACATCATATTGAAAAAATGTGAACCACTATCTGTCATGTTTTTCTCTATTTGAATATTTTATTGTGTTGTTATAATAATTTGTAGTTGGACTTTGTTGTTGGTTGTTTATTGCATTCAAACACCATTGTTATTATTGAGTATTTACCTTCTTTGCTTTATTGACTTCTTTGATCGATTTTGCACTCTACTTTTATTATTAGGTACTTCCATTTGGTTGATTTTTGATATATTTCACATATTTGTTCTTTTACATATAGTTATTCTCTACATGGACAACTACGATGAAAGTTCCCAATGACAATTAGAGAGGCGAAGATGAAGGCAGATATGCAACATAATTATTCAAGTATGTGAAGTAGTTGCACATAATATTACACATATTAGAAATCATTCTACTGAACGAATATATAGTAGAGAGGGAGAACAATATACTAGGACATTATTAGATTCATCAATACCTCCTCAATCATATAACTATCAAAAAATATATCGCATGAGTCAAACTATTTTTATGGAATTTTGTGAGTTGCTTAAAAGAGAAAGAGTTATACAAGATAGCTAAGGTGTAAGTGTAGAAGAGAAATTGACAATTTTTCTTATTACAGTTGGTCAGAATCAACGATATGGAGTAATTACTGAGCATTTTGGGAGATCTGCTTTAACAATTAGCACATATTTCAATGAAGTTGTCAATGCTATAATCAGATTACATGATATACTTATAGCAAAACCTTTAACATCAACACCAAGTAGAATTCATAATGATTCAAATGTCTACCCATATTTTAAGGTAAAATGTGAATTATATTATGTTATTCTTCTGTTTCATTGAATGTATTTTGCATAGATGTTTGACAATGCTTTTTTTACATGTTCTCAATATAGGATTGCATTGGCACTATCAATGGTACACATGTTAATGCCACAATTTATGGACAATAAATTGCTAAATACATGAATAAGAAAAGAGAATTAACACAAAATGTATTAGCAGCTTATAATTTTGACATGAAAATCACGTATGTAATTGTTGGTTGGGAAGGATCAATTATAGATGCAAGGATATTACAAGATGTGACTTCTCAACCACATGGGCTTCAAGTACCACCTAGTATAACATTACTTTCATTCACATTATTTGTTTACATAAATGTAAATAATAAAAAGTATTAAATGTTATGTATATTGTGTAGGTAAGTATTATCTAGTAGATGTAGGATTCCCAAATCATTCAGAATTTATTTCTCCATTTCAAGGTGTATGATATCATCTATTAGAATATGATCGGAATTGAGTTCCAAGTAACGTGGTAGAGAATTTCAATTATAGACATTCTCAATTGAGAAATATTATGAAACGTACATTTGGAGTGATCAAGTATCAGTTTGCAATTTTACGATGTTACATGCCATATTCATTTGAAACACAAGTTAAAATTATTTTAGCATGTTTTTTGATCCATAATTTCATTAGAAGAGTAGATTGAGAAGATTTACTACAAGATCTAGAAGATGAATTATGTAAAGAAAATATTGTATTGAATGAGGAATTTGTTAAAAATGTTGAAGAAGATAATGTACATTGTTCTACTAATCTAAGCATAGAACAAAGGAAAATAGTAGTTGATGTAATGTGTGAAAGAATTATGTATTTCATGTGAGAGAGGAATATATGTAAAAAAATGTATTCAATGTAGTTCTAATGAATTTTACTTTTGATGAAAAAGTTATTTCATATGTGCATTTTGTATAGTTATTTGACGTTAATACATCAAAAATTTAGAAAAATTATTAATATATATTTTAATATTTTATAAAAGTAATTTTAAACCTTTTAATAAAATTTCTTGTCATTTCATATCATTTTCTAGTATGCACAAATATCTTAACTTTCTTGTTATTTCCTATCATTTCCTAGTGTGCATAAATAACATTTTATTTCCTATCATTTCTTCTCATTTCCATCTCCCACTATTTCCTAAGTCTCCCGTTATTTCATTTCTTATTGGGAAATATGCACAAACAAGGCCTTAGAATCAGATGTAATTTTTTTCTAAAGTTAGCTCTTGTCACAAATTAGAGCTAAGAGCAATGTCAAACAAACATAGCCTCAATCTATAAGTTTTATCATGCCTAATACAGTGAGTTGGGCCCTTGCCGTTATTGATAATGCTTCCTCTCACTAGAAAGATACTAATGAAGCTGATAACAAAGATTAGTGTTCTTCCTTAAAGCAACATCATTTTATTTCCTATGTCTTATTTGGATCTACTTTTACTTTTAGTAGTGACTCTTCAACTAAAGACTATTGATACAGTTCTTTTACTATGCAAAACCTTATTTCTACACTGATGGCTACCTACGTTTTACTATTATCATGGCTTGCAATATCTTGGCTTCTTTCTACATCATTATCATCATTTGCACGATCTCAATCTACTTGCCCATTACTACCATTTCCTAAGGTAAGAAGCATGATACATCTTGCCACTAATTTAGACCTTTTCTTTGAGTAGATAACTCAACAAATATTATCATCCTTTGAGATAAACAGCTTGATAAATCTTACTAGCCTCTTAGGTAGGTGGACTAATGAATCTCATCCCTTTGCATCATCAAATTTTGTTTCTTTATGATTTTGACTTGTTTTCTTTACAGCTATGGGCTATGATTTTTAAGGGCATCTCTCAAAGATATAAAGGGAATACTAAATGATTCAGAACCTATCATGTAGTGTTGAGGAAAGAATATGTTATTGACACTCTACTTTAAGACCTAATGATTAGTTAATATTGTCAAATGTCAAATTGTGTATCTTATGTCAATCATGTTTGTTCTTGCTTGTTAGACCTTATCTCTTATCTCTCATTTAGTCATGTGATTCCTCTTGTCCCTAATCATTTAAATCACCTAATTGAAACATTCAAATTACATAATTAAAATATTTAAATCACTTAAAATCCTTAACAAAATCCTAAATTGGTTTCCTTGAATCACTTGATTAATCACTTAATTTATCCATTAATCATACTTTTCACTCAATCCTAGTCTTAATTGCCTATTTTTCCCTTTCCATAATCAATTATTTTTCACTTTCCATAGCCACCCTTTTTTCTTCCCTCCCCTGTTACCATTCTCTCCAACCTAAGTTTCACTCGAAATCCATCCTTGGCTTGAGCCTAATTATGCATCGGCTCACACCTAATACCGAACCTTGGTTGCACTCTCATTTGGCACCCTTTGAAGGAAGGAATTGCCCACCCCATCGATCAAACCTTAGCTAGCACTCATTCATGCTACTTCACTTACTTGGCTAATGCTAATTGCACCTAGATGTAGCCCCACCCACACATGCACTAGCCTAGGAAGAAATCCCTCGTTTGTGTCATCTTCTCTCCTTCTAACTAAGCTCCTCTGCTTGATTTTCTACTCTATTGCTCACCAACACCTTGATTGTCACAAACTTGCCAACACCTACATCAAGTATTGTGCCTATCTCTCCACTACGACCAAGAAACCAATTCTTTCATTGAAATGAAAAATACCCACCACACATGCATCCCTTGGTTTCCTTTATGAATGCTCAAGGCCCCCACTCCTCATTCTACCTATTTTCCCCTACAAAATTCACTAAATCATAAACTTCCTTACAACCCCAAGCAAGTCCTTGATAGATTTTGGTGACCTTTCAATCCTCTTTCAACCATCTAAACTCTATTGTGGAAGCCTCCCAATCAGAGTAGCACCAAGGAGAGTTGAAGAGCAAAGAACAAGAGGAAGAAGAAAGGAGAATCATATTTTAGATCTGAAATAATGGTTTAAATAGGCAAAAGGGGTGTCAAAGTTCATTGGACACAAGGACTCTAAGCCAATACAATCAAGGCACGTGTATCATGCATAATAGAAAAGTAAAGAATACAAGAAAATTACAAAATACATTATGCTAACATCCCCCCTTAAGCCAAACGAGAGTTAATGAGTGCAAGCTTGCGATAAAACAGATCAAAGACCAAGGAACCAACTTTGGTAAAGGGATCTGCTAAATGATCCTTGGATGGAATGTATTGAACTCGAAAGTACCATTGTTGAATGTGATCCTTGATGAAATGCATATCAATATCAATATGTTTTGTGTGAGCATGTTTGATGGGATTAGCAATAAGATATAACATGTTGATGTTATCACACCAAGAACTAGAACTGAAAAAGGGATGTGGAGCTCAAACAGCAACATACGTAGTCATAGAATTTTGTAGCTTGCAAGTTTCAAAGCTCTATATAAAAGGAATGTGAGGCAGTCGACTACTTACAAGAGCATCGAGAGATGGGATTGGCACCAAAGAATACACAATAAAACAAATTGAGAGCATTGATCATCTAAATCATTGCCCCAATCAGCATTACAAAATGCTTCAAGAAAGGAGGCATTGGAGAAAACTTGAACATGGGAAGATGGAGACTTCTTATAACACAAGCCACAATGGACAGTAGCCTTGAGGTATCTTAGAATATGTTTGTTTAGAATTAAAAGTCTATATATTATAGATATTATTTATGTAATTTTATACATTACAAAGGTATTGTTATGTGTTATTTTGTAGGAATTTGAGAAAAATCATAGGAAAGGAGAAATGCAAGAAAAGAGAAAAAAAATTAAGGAATTTTACTTGATATGAAGACAAAAGGAAGAAAATTTAGGATTTAATGGATGCCCATTGAACAAAGGCAAAAGTGGAAGGAAATATATTTAAGGCCATGAAAAGCCCAATTATAAAAGGCCCAAAGAAGACCAACGAGCTCCTCCTCTTCCCTCCTCTCCTCTCCTCTCCTCTCATTTTTCACCTAGGGTTCTCATTTTCTCTCCATTTTCTTCTCTCTCACCAATCTTCCACCTTTTTGCTTGGAGAATCAAGGAAGCTTTTAGTGGAGTCGATGTCAAAGCAGCTAGATATCTTCATGGACGACTTGACCTTGCTGTAAAGTGGTTTGCATGGCTTGGAGAGCTTGTGGGGCGCACCTCTTGGCAAGCAAATGGTTGGAAACATTTCTTCTTAGTGAGGGAGGCGTGGCTACTACATAACTAGTTCCTCCTTTTTCCTCCCATTGAATGTAGTGAAGACAACCTCTTTTTTTTTTTTTGTTATCCACTTCTTGTATCAATAGGGTAGTTCTTGTTGCAGTTTTTCATTTATCTTTTTGTTTCTACACTTATTTATGTTAACTTTATCAATTTGAATGTAAATACCTTTATTTTTAATGTTATATACTCGTTATAAACTGTTATCAGTGATTCTTGCTTGATGAATGCTGAATGTTATTTGGTGAATGTTAAGCCATGTATTTCAAAACTTTTCATGCTTTGCTATCCTTGAAAAAAATGGATATCAAAGAGAAAACAGAGCAGATTACTTTCAGGGGTGTTGATAGTTCTGTTTCTACAGAAACTATTTATGCAAATCTGAGCTAAAGTGAAATCTACACATTTGTGGCATCCCTAATTCACCTGGTGGTATTTTTCGTGGATTGTACACTATATTGGCTTACTCTTGTTGAAATTTTAGAGTTTTCCAAGCTTTCTAGTAAAAGTTACAAATTCTTGAAGGACAATTTATTGTAGTAGAATTCTAGCTGGCTACACTCTTTAATGCATTTGTTCTTCTGAAATCTACTGCATTTTCATAGTATTTTCGGTTTTTTGTTGATGGGGTGAGATAGCTTGATGAAACACCTTTCCAACGCCATAGATTTCATTGCAATCTGATTTTTTGTTTTGAAGTTATGATTTTTAGAACAATAGGGGGTATTGCAAAAAACTAACTGGATTACAATATGTAATCAACACATTCTAGTGGCATCTTTTACAACTCCCATTGTTAGATTGAAATCCTATTCATACTCATGTTAATATAGTGAATAAACTTTTATTCAAAAGTAATTTCTATACTTGGGAAAGTGGTTGTTGATTCTTGGGTCTTTATTCTCACTTATGACTTAGGGTCTGTTTGTGCACTTAAAATTTGAATTCTGTAGAATTTGAATTCTATAGAATCTGACAAAAAGAATTCGAAATCCAAGTGTTTGTGCACATTCTGGAATTTGATGAAAATTAAAATTTAGGTGTTTGTATACATGACAAAATTGAACAGAATTGATTTTTAATGAAATAACAAATTAAAATAATTAGTGAAAATATAATTAACCAAAGATGAGTTAAAAGGACAAGATTAAGTTAATTAAATGAAATTATAACTTAGATAAAACATAAAAATATCTAAGTTAAAAGAAAAATTAAATTGAATTGTAACTTTTATGTATAGGAATATCAAAGTTAAAAGAAAGGTTTTTGAATGAAGTTACAATTTAGATAAAAAATTTAATAATATCTAAGTTGAAATACATCTCAATTAAATGGTTACTTAGAGAAATCTTACAAATAGGACTACAACAATGACATGTTGAACTCAAAAAATAACTATTATATTTAAGATATTTTGAAAAATCTAAAAATATTTTAAGAAAATGTTAATTTTAGTACTTATAGTAATTTTTCCTATATTTGAAAATGACATACCGAGTTTATATAACATTTTGCCCCCATTTGAATTACGTTGTTTTATTTTACTTTTTTACTTTTGATTTTGGTATTATTTTCTTTATAAATCATATATTTAATCTTGTTAATTGATATATCAAAATTAAATTTGATATGTTATTTTGAGCATTCATAATAAAAATACCATGAATGTCTACGAAAAAATGAATTTAAGTATTTTTATAATTGAAAAAAAAATGTCAATGTAAATATTCACATCTTTGATATGAATACTTAATTAAAAATAACCTATCAAATTTATTTTCAAAATATTGTCTTACTCTTTAATGAATTATAATGTTACATCTTACGTTGTCACTTTTGATTTTATGAAAATCTATTTTCATCGTAGATAATCATAACAATTTTATAATAAGTGTTTAAAATGATATATTAAATTTGATCTATATATATCATTTATTAAAACTAGATATGCATATTTAACTCCTTATTTAATTAAAATTAGGTGAAACTTACAAATAAAGTTAAAAAGAAAAAAATAAGCTAAAAAAATATAATAATATTATTAAAAAAATATAGAGGAGGTGTTACGAGTGAACCAAAATATTTCTTCGGTTTGATCTAAATTAAAATAAAAAAAAGTCTCTTTCACTCGATTCAACCAAATCCTTAAAATAAATAAATAAAATATTTAGGAAATTGAATTCTAACATTTTAAGTTGAGAATTCATTTTCCCAACCTTTACACCTAATTAGAATTCAATTTATCAAGGAATTTGAATTCCAAAATGCACAAACACCTCATCACTCGGAATCTGACGGAAAAAATTTTCAATTCTGTTAAATTTTGAGTGCGCAAACCTCACCTTAGTTTCTTGAGAATTGCATCATGTAATTCATCATTCTAAATAGTCGTGGAACTTTTGATTATGCAAATGAGTGAATGAGCATGTTTACCTAATGTGATGTAATAGATATGTATTTGCATGAGTAATCGTTTACATTGTTGTAGAATGTGTTAAAGTGAACTTGAAAGCATGCTCTTGATTATATAAACTTGTGTTAATTGAAAGAGTTGAATAGTTTGGACTTGCATTTAAATTCTTTGAATTCATTCTAGTCCTTAAATTTAATTTACTCCTTAATTCCTAGTGAATGACCCATACTTGTTGGAGTTATTACAATTGATGTCGTGCACTTGTAGTTATTTAAAATTAAAACTTAACGATACATTAAAATTTAGTCAACAACGTTTTGCAGCTATAAAATGAATTGATGTTGGGGTAGATAAGAATTGACATACTTTATTCACAGAGTATACAATTTCGGGGCATGTAATGAAAAGGTATTGTAAAGCACCAACAAGACTTCTAAAGCTTTTGGTATCAGGAAGAAAATCCCTATTAGATTTGGTAAGTTTAGTAGAGCTTGCCATGGGTGTTTCACATGGCTTGATTCCATCCAAGTGGAATTGCTATAATAAATCAATGATGTATTTGGATTGAGAAAGATGTAATTGATTATTAGTTTTTTTCACTTCAATACCTAGAAAATAATCAACATCACCAATATCTTGAACTACAAACTCCTTGTTCAAGGCTACACATATGCCTACAACATCTTGAGAGTTGAAACCTGTAATAATCATGTCATCAGCATAAAGAAGAATATATGTGATGTTAGTGGCTGACTTGCAAATGAATATGGAGTTGTCACATTTAGAATTGATGAACCCTTGAGTGAGAAGAAAATCTTTCATGCGATTCAACCAAGCTCTTGGCACCTACTTCAACCCATACAAGGATTGATGCAACTTGTAGACATGATGTGGAAAAGTTGAATTGACAAATCCAACTGGTTGCTTCATAAAAATATCTTCCTAAATAGTACCATGCAAGAAAGCATTGAAGATATCAACCTACTTCATATCCCATCCTTTATTAAAAGCACGACTTAAAATCAATTGAATGGTAATTGGTTTAACTACAAGGTTGAACGTCTCTTTATAATCAGTCTAGCCTTAAAGTGATCAATGGAGTCATCAACCTTCTCTTTAACACGATAGACCCATTTGCTGCCAACTATGTTGGCATCAAAAGGGGGAGCAACTAGAGTCTAGGTATTATTCTTAATCAAGGCATCATATTCAAGTTGTACAGCATGTTTCCAATTACTATCTTGAAGAGCTACTCTAAAGGATGATGGAACAATGTACATATGTGAAGCAAATAGAGCATATTGTGTATTGGGTTTAAAAATACCTCTAGATGCACAAGTAGCATGTCAATGTTTTGGTTGAGCAACTGGTGGAGGTGATGCAAGGACATCCATGTTGGCATTGTAGAGAGAAGGTGTTGCAATATCAAATGAGGAGATAGAGTGATTATTGTCATTTAAGGAAGTAACAGGTGACGACGACAATGAAGACATGGAAAAAGAATAGGCAGAACATTGATAAGTGAGACATTGTCTTTCAACTAAGAAGAATTAGTATGCAATTGAAAATTTAGAGAAAAATCATCCTCATCGAAGAGAACATCTCGTGAGATGTAGCAGTGTTGATGATCAATTGAAAAACACAAATATCCTTTACGATGATTGAAAATTGTAGTTGATTGAAAATTGAATTTATGATCAGCATAAGGTTGAAGATTTGGATAACAAGTGCATCCAAAAACCTTCAATAATTTATAATCAGGTTTCAAATTAAATAACACCTCCAATAGACTTTTGTTTAACAAAGTGGATACTAGAAGTCTATTGATCAAATAGGTTGTTGTTTGAAAGGCTTCATACCAGAAGCTTTAAGGTAGTTGGGTGTGAGTAAGTAGAGTGAGTCTAATATCCACGATATATCTATGCTTGCGCTCTACAAAATCATTTTGTGAATGAGCAAAAGGGCAACTAAATCGATGCTCAATTCCTTCTAATCTACAATAATTGTTCAAGGCTAGGAATTTACCTCCATTATCACTTTGTAGAATTTTAATTTTCTTCCCAATTATATTTTCAATTTGTGTTTTAAAATTGATAAAAACTACAAGAGCTTCTAACTTTGAAGATAATGGAAACAACCATGTAAATTTAGAATATGCATCAACAAAGTGAATGTAGTAGTGGTAACCATTTCTAGAAATTATGGGACTATGACCCCACAAATTAGTGTAAAGTAATTGAAGAGGTTCATTTATAACATTAGTATTGTCTTCATAAGGTAGTTGATGAGTTTTTCCTATATAATAGGATTTACAAAAGCTCATTTTCAAAATACTAATAGGTAAAACATTATTCTGCACAACAGAAAGAGTGCACTAGAGGTGTGGGTGCCCTAATTTGTAATGCTAGGTGTCCATTGATGTTTTAGCTATAGGAAATGCTTTAGTCCTCCATTGTGCAGTAGCTTTTTGCATTGGAAGCTGATATAGCAAGTCACTGGCCACCTCCCTAAGCACTTGTTGTTACGTTGTGTGATCCTTTATAAAGAATCCATGATTATCAAACTCAATGTTAAGAGGGTTGTCACAACAAAACTTGTATATGGACATGAGGTTTCATTTAATTGAAGGTACAACAAGAATATCATGAAGGGAAGCATTACCATTTTTAGTCTAAATAGTAGCAACCCCAATATGGGTAATTGGCAATTGGGTGCCATTTTCAACTATCAATGTATCATTCCTATGTAAGGAGTGCTCAAGGAAAGATTATTCAAGTCATTAGTAATGTGATGCATCACACCAAAATCCAAAAACCATAAAGAGGATTCAAAAATAATGTCACCCTTGTTGGAGTAATTAGTTGTTGGGAACTGTTTGGTGGGAGCAAAGTTTTGCATATCCATCCTTTTAAAACAATTCAAGGCTACATGTCCCATTCTATTGCAGATTAGCACTATACTTTGGAATTTCCACTTTGCCTCTCACCTCCTCTACCATTTCCATTTTGATTAAGACCACCTTTGCCTCCTCATGAAGCATTATTACAATTATTATTATTGTTTGCAATAAGATTAGTGGTTTGATTTGTTCTTGTTTACTTAAAATGTGTATTTATATTTTCTTTTAGAAGTAAACAAATAATTTTTACAAATTAGATATTACATCTAATTTGTAATTAACTATAAGTGCACAATGTCTATTACATAAATGTGCAATTACAGGTCAATCCTATAGAGATTGAATAAAAATTTCATATTATTTTGATTTTTACAACTAGAGGTTTATGTGTGTTGAATTACACACTCCATTGACTTATTGCTAACTCAATGGACTTAGTTCATTGAGTTATAGTTAACTCAACGGATTATTCTTGTGGACTTAAGTTAACTTCATGAACCTCACTAGTAGCTTCCAATTAAATTTGCTATTCATAGAGGAATTTAGTCATCCATTGGGCAGTTCCACAAAATGTAAACAACATCAATTAAGCTTATAATGTTAATTTATATGGTATTTATCATTAATAAACACTAATATTTAGATATTTCAAACAATAACCATATTAATCAAGATTTTAGAATTGAATACGAACTAGTTTTAGTAATCAATAAAATGATTTTCTATTTTCTGGAATGACATAAACATAAAACATTCAACAATATTGACAATACTAACATTACTAACAATACTAAACAAATGATACAACATTGATTTGATAAATATAAAAATAGATAATGAGTTTTTAGTTTATTTTTATTATGATATGTTCTTGAAGATGAACAAAAGGTGAAATGTAAAATTCTCTAATGATAGTAAAAACTCTCATCACTACATACAACGTGATTACACCACTGAAAATTTAATATCTTATTGTCATGCATCTCCCTCCTTATAGAATCGCAAACTAAGACTTTGCAAGTTGATCTCCTCTTCAGTATATTGGCATCAACCCAAAACCAATGCTAGAAGCTTTACTATCTCCTAAGAGATGATTTAGTACTTGGTGAAAATGATTTTCCTTCCTACGATGTGTTTGGGTTTTCCTAGCACTACACTAGAAAAACTTGGATTTGTTACTTCTATTTTTACTTAGTTAATTTATCTTTATGCCTATTCTTTCTTTTAGAAGTAAACAAACAACCTTTAATACAATTTAGATATTAATTTCAATTTGTACTTTAACTGCAAGTGCACAGTGTCTATTGTATCAGTGTGCAAGTACAGGTCAATCCCACAGGGAATTGTTGACGAATTTAAGAAATGTTTGATTGTAAACAATTCAAATTTATATTCAATAAGCACTCTGTTGAGTTACAGTTAACTCAACGGACTAAGTTCGTTGAGTTATGGATAACTCAATAGACTATCCTCGTGGACTTAAGTTAACTCCATGAGCCTGTCTCTTCTTTATAATACTGCTATTTACAAAGGAATTCAGCCAACCATTGGGCGATTCCATAGATTGTAAATAACATCAATTAAGCTTTTTAATGCTAGTTAACATTGGATTTATCATTAAGCAATACTAACATTCAGATGATTCAAACAGTAACCATTAAAATCTTTAAGTTTTTTGTACGAACCAATTTCAGTAAACTGTAAAATTGAAACTAACATAAAACAATCATAAAACTGATACAGATAACATTAATCACAATACAACATACAAACAAAGATAAATTGTTTTTGGTATTTTTGTTTTTGATGTAATGGGCGAAAGGTGAAATGTAAAGTAATCTCACTTGATAGTAAATACTTCCGACACTACTTGCAACGCGATTACATCACTGAAAATTAAACCACTTACAATTCTGTCTCCTCTCCCTATAGAATCGCGAGTCCAGAATTGCAAGATGATCTCCTCTTCAGCATACAGGCATCAACCCGAAGCCAAGGCTAAAAGCTTTACGATCTCCTGAAATATGAGTCGGCGCTTGGTGAAAATTGCTTCCCTTCCCGTGACGCGATCACTCCTCACAGTGGTTGTCAGGCACTATGTTTGGCTCGGAATCGACCCGACATCAGGCAAGTATCCTCATAGACCTTCGATGGTTGGTGATTATAATAGTGATACGATGGTTGGTGTGATACTTCAAAGAATCGCCAATACCGTTTGCAGAAAGCTCGGTGCTCCTCCTCTGTATACGCTGGCCGTCCATCGATCACACACAATTCTTCTTTTTTTCTTCTTTTCTTTTATATTTCTTCAGTAGTAACTACTTCTACTTGAATGGTCGGTTGGATTTCCTTCCTTCAGATCAACGGTGATGATTTCTTTCTCCCTACGCGATTGAATTCCTGCGTGATACGTGCAAACGTGGTTTTTCCTTCCAACTATCTATTCCTGAAACTGCTACAGTGGCATATTAGAAAATATATAGTCCGTGGAGTTACAAATAACTCAACGGACTTTCTTCGTTGATTTAACTATAAAACACGTGCAAAAATAACAACTTAAGTTTATAACGCTAACCTAACGCGTTGCCTTAGTATTCAATATAGCAACTCAACGCGTACAGTTATGCTAATTTAACGAGTTATAACTTAAGTAAATCTACCAGATCTCGACACGTGTCAGCAGCAATTTAAACATAAAATAACATTTCGGAGAGTTACAGGTATAACTATCCGATGCTCAGATGCATTTTCAGATACTTAAGAATTTCACAACCTGCAACTTACCGACAGTTCATAAATGTACTAAATTAACATTAATTCCCCAAAATTAAGCAGATTCTTCAATTAAAGCATATAACAGTGCAATTATAACATAATGGCTTAATTCTCATATGATAAGCTAAATATCATGCAATTAACCATCATTTAACCGTTAATAATATGCACTTTTTCATTCTAAACACTTCCCCTATACCTAAATTTTGCTAGTCTCTTAGCAAACTAAGATCTAATTAATTGGTCTTTCAAAAAGTGCTAGAATTAATTTGTCCCCTTTTGTTTTTTTCTTCTGTTTAGCATAAACATATATTCTGTATGTTTCAGTAATCAACCTGCAAAGATATTTAGAATATACGTAAATTACATACAAAGTATATCATCTTCATATAGGTGTTAATTATATTATCGTTTGTTCTTCTTTTCATCATCTGTAATCCTGAATTTTCCAATAAGTTTTCTAGAAGAAATTTCAACAACATACGAATCAAAGTACAATCCAATTCAATCTGATTAAGACAAGTAGAATAAAAATTGTATTTCCATTAAACAACTTCAAAAGTCAATTCCAAATTCATATTTCAGCAATTCTAGATAATAGAAAATATACTCGATTCATAAGATATCTGTATTTCACAAAACACTTGTATCTTTTCAGAACATTATATGTTTTTTTCTTTTTCTTTTTTTTTGTGTACTTTAAAAGTTAATTTGACAAGCTTGAATCATACAAGAGCTTTCTAATGTACCCATGTAACGAGCTTTCAGTCAACAATCCCAGATCTGATCAGGGTCTTAGGTTGCCAGATTTTCAGTCCTTTTTTAGGTCAACAATCCTTACATACCTATCTGCTCAAGTACAAAAGGCTCGTGATCAAACAAGTCAATAAACTCTCAAAGTTTTTTTTTTTTTCTTTTTTTTTTTTCTTTTTTTTTTTCTAAAAATAAATGCACACACAAAACAAAGCATTAATCACATATTGTATATGCACGTATTTCATTAATACAGATGTAGTAAAACACCAATCTCATATAATCCTGCTTCTATCATTTACTAAAAATATGAATCCATAACAATAAGCTCATACTTTATCTGTAGTTTAATAAGATTTACACATAAATCATTCTACAAGTTCAATCAGTCAAAGTAAATGTATCTTTCATCATATGTGTTTCATTTAATCTAGAATTCACATCTCAGCTCCTTCAGGACTTCAGATAATTTTTTGATTAAGCATTAAATATTCTGATTTCATTTTAAAATCGTGAAACTGTTAAACTCATGAAATTCAGAAAAATCATAAGATATTATATCTAGATTTACATAAATAATAAATTCTATAGCATCTTCTATAGCCTTCTAAATATAACATTCAAGCAGTTTATAAAAATTTTATAGTCTCTATTATCGAATAGTTACAGCAAGTTCATAAAAATTTTCAATTTCCTCAAAACTTTGTAGTACCATTTTAATTCATTTAATTAAGAAACTTACATGGTTGTTACTTTAATTACCTCCCCCCCATACCTACATTTTGCATTGTCCTCAATGTAAAAGATTTGACAATAAATACAGTAATTGTAGTAGACATGAATAAAGTTTTGTTTGATTTAAAATTTAGGATAAGTAATTGGTTACATACCTTGTTCAATTTGTATCTCTTTCTGCATATTCCAATTTTTGATTCTGAAAAACTTTTCATTCCCAAATAAACATAGAATATAAAATAAAATAATATTTAACAGATATTAATAAATCAGTGTCTTGTGTGGAACCTAGGCTCCTATGCCTTTGGTGGCTCACAAGCAAGCTAGTTGGTTTCTTAGAACAAATACCAACAAACTGGATTGATATTTTGTTTTGTTTATTTTTTTTTTATAAAATGAACATGAAAAACTTCAAAATTCTTTTTTTTTTTTCTTTCTAAAAATAAATGCAGAATACACAACATTAAACACACAAAATCACAGCTTAAGAACATGATTGAAAAGTAGAAACAAATGGAATAAATGTATCAGCCCAAGCAAACTTTTTAGGCATAGTTCTTCTTGCTATTAATTCTGTTTTAATGCAGTTCTTGTTCCTTTTTAATTTGTAAACATGCAATATATTATAAATTCCAAATACGAGTGTATTACCATTAATGATATGTAATGCAGAAAGGGATCCTTTTTGGTTCCAGGGTAATGTAGTAGTTTCTATTTCTACATCTATTTCAATATACTCCTCTTCCCACTTCCATTCATTCATGTCTTCCATAATCCATATTTGAAATTTCATCAGTTCATCCCACCATCTTATCAGACATAAAGTAGGATCATCTTCTTCATTATACCACATTCCTATTTGAATTTCATTAAATTCTGCAGATAGTGGTTTAGCTATTTCACTCGGTATAGGTAAAATTTCTATATAATCATCATAACTGTCTATGCTCACTATGTATAAATCAGATCTATATGCTATTGATATCTCCGTGACTAAATAGATATATCCATCAAGTATGACATGTGTTTGGTTAATTAATGATTTTTGTCCTAGATATATCATAATGTTTTCATTCCAAGATCTGTTCAAAAAATTATACACACTTAAGCGTAAATCTTCACCCCAATTTCTTGTAGGTCTCCAATAATATAATTTTTCAGGAATTGCAGAATTTTTATCAGAAAATATTAAAGCTGACCCACAATTTTCAGTTGGTGCTTCAAATATATTAGGTCTTCCTATATTCCATTCTTCTCCTGTTATAGAATTTCTTATCAAAATATCAGGTAATGATAAACTTGCATACCTTGGTCTCGTCTTGTATATGATTAATCCTTCATCTATCCCCATAATATGACTCATTCCTTCCAATGCATTGGGTGGAATTCCAGTAGTTTCTTCCATAGTTAGATATTCATGGGTATTTGAACTACGATTAAATGACCTCCATATGAATTCATCTCTAATCTTAGTCATTTTTGCAGCTTGTAGTCTCTGAAAATATTTTTCTTCAATACAGTCTTTAATTTTCTTTTGATACACAACACAGCCTGCACAGATCTTTAGCTGACAAGTTACTTAATACTTCCCTTAGTGCATCCAATGGTAATTGCATTAATTCCCTTTGTTGATTCTGTAAGATAAAAAACAAAAATTTGGCAGAGACAAAAATTAACATAACTACTGCACACCCTCGTGGAGTTAAGGCATAACTCAATGGACTAAGTTCATTGAGTTAAAAATTAACTCTATGATACTATTAACTTAAAATAAAACATATATACATACAGATAGTTGCTACAGATATGCTGCTTCATTCAGCTGCCCTCCCAGAAGAGGTATCAATTTCATTAACCGTTCTATTGACAGGATTAGGTATAGCTTGTATTGGCAATCCTCCAGTAGGTCTAACTTCCATTGGTTCCTTCTGTCTAAGTGATATATTTCTATTCTGATTTTGATTTGCAGCATTTCCAAATATAAATTCGAGACAATTGTTTACTTGTTGGATTATCTTTTCTAATTTCTCTATTCTAGCTCCTTATTCAATTAATACTTCATAACTTATGTTCTTCTCATTTATATTTTCTCCTCCCTAGAAATTGTTGTTTCTCCAAGATAAATTCGGGTGATTTCTCCAATTAGGATTATAAGAATTTCCCAAGTTATCTCTCTAGTTTCTAGCATAAATAATATCTAAGTCATTTATGTTTGTATTCTTTTCTGCTAGCTTTTGATTTAATGATAACTCTTCTATTTTCTTTGTTAATTCATTTAATTTCACCTCAAGCATAGTATTGAAATCTATTTCATGCATTTCTCTTGGCAATAATTTTTTATTTGCAATAGCTTCAGCCGAATTTTCCCATTGTACAATTCTTTTTACAAAATTTTCTAAATATGCCCATGCTTCTTCACTACATAATTTTAAAAATCTATTTTGACAAGTATATTCTAATAAAGATTTCGTTGAAACATATATGCCTTCATAAATTATGCCTATTAATTATGCTTTACTCATTGCATGATGTGGACATTGAGTCAGTAAATCTTTAAATCTTTCAAAATATTTCCAGAATGATTCACCCTATTTTTGGCTACACATTAATATTTCTTTCTCCTTTTTAATCGTTTGATGTGTTGGATAGTATTTTTCTAGAAAAACAGAGCAAAATTCAGTTCATGTAGAAATTGAATTAGGCGATAGAGTATATAACCATCTCTTAGCTGTACCTTTTAAAGCAAAAGGGATATATCTAAGTTTAATAGCATCTATACTCATGTTCAGCATTCTCATCATTTGACAAACTTCGTTAAATTCTCTAAGGAAATAATAAGCATCCTCTCTTTCTAATCCATGAAAATGTGGCAATTGACTAATCTAATTAGATTTCAGTTCAAACCTATCTCCCTCAAAGTTTGGCAATCGAATACATGAAGGTTCATCAATTAATTCAGGATACA
Source organism: Cymodocea nodosa (assembly GCA_036874045.1). NCBI lineage: Eukaryota > Viridiplantae > Streptophyta > Magnoliopsida > Alismatales > Cymodoceaceae > Cymodocea > Cymodocea nodosa. Next base: position 15,875,742 of record CM072339.1, on the reverse strand, counting down.
GAATCTCTCCTAATGGTTTTTCTACTGGAGCAGCCATCTCTACGTTCTCTTTTAAAGAAAGGTTAGCTACACCCCAAAGAATTTCGTTAAAGTTCAATTCAGAAAATTTTTCAATACTCCTCTGCAATGAAAATTCATGGATATGTGTTCTTACTAATTGTTTAGTGCTTAGAGAACGAGTCCATGTGCTCATAAATAAATAGCAGAAGATTAATTACATACCAGTCTGAAGCTTTCCATTCTATAAATATTTGTTGTCGGATGAAGGTTGAATCTGCTGCTTCTCCTTCTAGTTCCTCCAATGCTTTCTCCTTTCTTTTAAAAGTGTTGGTAACTCGTAAATAACATTCTGTTTCTCTATGCCTAAATTCATCTACTTCCTTTTGGAGTTTTTCTAATTTTAGGTCTTAGCTACAGTACTCCGTTGAGTTACAGCTAACTCAACGGAATAAGCTCGTTGACTAACTCAAGACTCAACGGACTCCCCGTACAAGTAAATATAATAAAAAAAATATTACAGAGGATAGTTTTTCTGTTTTTTTACCGGTTTAACCGATACTATGCTTCGGTCAGACCAAAATTTTTTTTTTTTTCTTTCGGTTGAACCGATACTATGTTTCGGTAAAACCAATATTTTTTTTTGAAAATTAATATACAATTTTTTTTCAGATTTAATCGATACTCTTCGGTCAGACCTAAATATTTTTTATTTTTCTTTCGGTTGAACCGATACTATGTTTCGGTAAAACCAATATTTTTTTTTGAAAATTAATATACAATTTTTTTTAATGTTTCGGTCATACTGATGGATCTAGTCGATTGAACCGCAACTATTTTTATGTTTTATATATATTTTTAATGTTTTTTTTTAAATATATATATAAACATAAAAACTGATTTCTTACTAAATAAAGCTCGAGTAGTCCTCTACTCTGACTTCTTCTATAATTCCAAAGGAGCTTTTTGGTGTTTTCAGAATAAGTTTAACTCTTTGTCCATTTACTTTAAATATATTCTGATTTTTAGGATTTTCAATTTCAATAGCTCTATAAGGATAAACATTTCGAATTATGTAAGGTCCTGCCCATCTAGATCTTAATTTTCCTGGATGGTTATGGAGTCTAGCCATATAAAGATATACTTCTTGTCCTATTTCAAAGCTTTTAGGAATAATTTTTCTATCATGTCAGAATTTAATTTTCTCTTTTTCTCTTACAGTCTTCGAATAAGCTTCATCTCTAAATTCTTCTAATTCAATTAGTTGCATTTTCCTATTTTCAGCAGCTTGATTTAAATTAGTGTTCAAAGTTTTTAATGCCCAATAAGCATTATGTTCTATTTCAGCAGGTAAATGACAACTTTTTCAATATACTAGCCTAAAAGGTGACATACCTAAGCTCGTTTTATAAGCAGTTCTATAAGCCCAAAGTGCATCTATCAATCTATTAGCCCAATTTGTTCTAGTAGGATTTACTACTTTTTCCAAAATCAATTTAATTTGTTTGTTTGCACTTTCTACTTCTCCACTTGTTTGCGGATGATATGATGTTGCAATTTTGCGGTTTACTCCATATTTCTTCATTAAGGCTTCAAAACTTCTATTACAAAAATGAGTTCATCTATCACTGATAATAGCTTTAGGTATTCCAAATCTGGCAAATATATTTGTTCTTATAAATTGTATTACCACTTTGTTATCATTAGTTTTTGTAGGAATAGCTTCTATCCATTTAGATACATAATCCACCCCCAACAATATGTAATTAAATTGATTAGACATAGGAAATGGACCCATAAAATCTATTCCCCACACATCAAAGATTTCAACCTCAACAATAGGATTAAGAGACATCATATTCATCTTTGATATTCTTCCTATTTGTTGACATCTTAAACAACTTAAGCAATATTTATGAGCATCTTTGAATAGTGTTGGCCAATAAAACCCACATTGTAGAATTTTTGCAGCAGTTTTCCCTGAACCAAAATGTCCTCCACAAGCTTGGTCATGACAGAAAGACAATATGCTCGAATATTCAGTTTCTGGAACACACCTCCTTAAAACCAGATTAGGACATTTCTTAAATAAGTAAGGGTCTTCCCAATAGTAATATTTTACTCTTGAGAAAAACAATTTCTTATCATGTCTATTCCAATCCTTAGCTGTTAAACCGGTAACTAAGTAATTAACTATGTTTGCATACCAAGGTATTGTGTTGATGGTCATTAATTGTTCATCATGAAAATTATCCTTAATTTCAATATTTGATTTTTCTATTTGTAATCTTGATAAATGATCTGCTACTACATTCTCACAACCTTTTTTATCTTTAATTTCTAGATCAAATTCTTGTAATAATAATATCCATCGGATCAATCTAGGTTTAGTTTCTTTTTTCTTTATTAGATGTTTTAGAGCTGAATGATCCGTGTATACTATTACTTTAGCTCCAATCAAATATGATCTAAACTTTTCTAAAGCAAACACAACAGCTAATAATTCTTTTTCAGTAGTTGTGTAATTAACTTGAGCATCATTTAAGGTTTTTCTTGCATAATGAATCACTCTAGGAGATTTTTCTATCTTCTGTCCTAACACTGCTCCTACAGCAAAATCAGAAGCATTGCACATTAATTCAAATGGATGGTTCCAATTAGGTGCTTGAATTATAGGAGTTGAAATTAAGCTACTCTTAAGTCTGAAAAATGCTTCATTGCAATTTTTATCAAAGTTAAATGGAACATCTTTTAATAGATTAGTTAAAAGTCTAGCTATCTTGCTAAAGTCTTTAATAAATCTTCTATAAAAACCAGCATGTCCTAGAAATGATCTAATATCTTTTACTAATTTAGGTTCTGGTAGATTAGAAATTACTTCTATTTTAGCTTTATCTACTTTCAACCCTTTTTTAGAAACAACATGCCCTAAGACTATTCATTGTTTCACCATGAAGTGACATTTTTCCCAATTTAAAACCAGATTTTTTTCCACACAGGGTTTTAATATTTGGTTAAAATTGCTTAAACACACTTCATATGAGTTACCATATACAGTAAAATCATTCGTAAATATTTCTAAAAATTCTTCAGTCATTCCAGTAAATATACCTTGCACATATCTTTGAAAGGTAGCTAGCGCATTGCATAATCCGAATGGCATTCTTTTAAAAGCATAAGTTCCAGTAGGACAGGTGAAAGTTGTTTTCTCTTGATCCTTTAATGCTACTGGAATTTGATTATACCTTAAATACCCGTCTAGGAAACAAAAATATTCTTACCTTGCTAATCTTTCCAGCATTTGATCTATAAAAGGTAAGGGAAAATAATCTTTTCTAGTCACAGCATTCAATTTTCTATAGTCTATACATACTCTCCAGCCTGATTGAATTCTAGTAGGTATCAAGTCTTGACTTTCATTCCTAATAACTGTTAATCCTAATTTCTTAGGAACTACATGGATTGGACTAACCCACGAGCTATCAGAAATCGTATAAATTATATCATTATCTAACCATTTAACTATTTCCTTCCTGACTACTTCTTCAAGGTTTGGATTTAATCTCCTCTCAGGAATTCTAACAGGTTTAGCATTCTCTTCTAAATATATGTGGTGACAGCATAAAGTTGAACTTAACCCTTTTATATCAATCATAGTCCATCATATTGCTTCTTTATAACTTTTTACTACATCTTTTAATTTAGCTATTTGATCCTCTTTTAAATCTGAAGTAATAATGATTGGACAGGTCCGTTTATCTTTCAGAAATATATAGGTTAATTCAAGAGGTAAAGGTTTTAATTCTAAATGTTGCCCATCAGAAGCTAGAGCTCCTAATTGAACATCATCATTTTTTAAATTAATTTCTTCCCGATCTCCTTCTATATTTATGCTTTCACTTTCTTCTAAAGTTTCAGAATTGATTTGCCTATTTAATTCTTCTTGAATCACATCATCTAACATATCTCTTTCATCCTCTAAAAAGTTTATGGCATGTAAGGACATTTCTAACTCCTCAAACCTTTCTGGTTTGATAATATTTAATTGAGTATCCTCATTACCATATGTTAACTTCATTACTCCAGTTTTACAATTTATAACAGCCACTGATGTTGCTAAAAATGGCCTTCCCAAAATTAAAGATGTATCACTATTTTTATGCTTAATTTGTGGGAATCCAAAATTACAATATCAATAGGATATATAAAATTCTTGATTTTAATTAAGACATCCTCTATTTTTCCTCTAGGTTATCTTATACTTCTATAAGTTAATTGAATAACCGTACTAGTAGGAGTTAAGCCTTCTAATCCTAAGGATGCAAATATATCACTTGGCATAACATTTATACTTGCACCTAAGTCTATTAAGGTTCTTTATAGAATGGTATTTCCTATGGTGCATGATATAACAGGGATTCCAAGATCAGATAACTTTTTAGGAATTTGTGGCAGAAATAGGGAACTACTTTGCTCAGCTAAAAAGACCTTTCTAAGAACTTTTCGCTCTCTTTTCTTAGTACACCAATCCTTCAGAAATTTAGCACAATGTAGCATTTTCTGCAATAGATCTAACAAAGGAATGTTAACTTGTACTTTTTCAAAAATTTCTCTAATTTTTTCTTATTTTTCAGGTATTGTTTGTTGTAATCTTTCAGGATAGGGTGCTAAAGATTTTGATTTCAAATACTCTTTTTCTTTCAGTTGATTTGTTTGATCATTTTTAGCTTCAATTGCATATTCAGATTGTTCTTCAGTGATTTCTAGATTTTCAGCTATTACATTTTCATTATCATTTTGATTTTTACTCTTGTCTGCCTTCATATCATTTTCATTTTGAGTTCTTGGTGGTATATCAGTTCCAGATCTTAATGTTACACATACATCTTCCAGATTTTCGTTACTTTCATGATGTTTTTGTATATCATTTTCGTGATTATGATCTTCAATTGTTTTTAGTTTTAAAGTGCATTCTTTAAATTCTCTTACGTTAGTGTTTTCTGTTTGTTGTATATTTTGCAAGTTGTGCAGGTTTATAACATTATAATTTTCATTGTCCTGTTGCAAAACTTGTATTTTCATTGCATTTTTGTCTAATACTTTTAATTTTGTTTCCAAATCATCTAATTTCATTGCATTCAATTTTTGATCAATTTTCTTTATGGCTTTTTCAGTTTCGTAAATTATATCCTGTTTAGGTTCTGAATATGCCTCTTTATAGTTTAACCGGTTGACTTCTTGTTGTTGACACACAAAGTATTCCAGTTTGTCCAGATTTTGCTCTAAACTATGCTCCAGTCTGTCATAGCTATCTCAAACTTCAGTGTCTCTCATCATATTACACATTCTATACTGACCATTAGTTGGGTAAACTATAGGATTCTCATACTCGGCTCTATTATATTGAGGATAATTCATTTGTTGTTCATGAGATCTATCAATCTGTAAATGTCTCAATTTTAAACAATCAGAAATGTCGTGTCCTTCAGAATTACAGAATTCACATATGCTAATTAAAGGTTTCAGAAATCTTTGAGCATAAGCATATGCCATATTCTCAATTACAGAAGAAAACACACAACTCTGACTATTAAAATGAAACAGCTCTAATAGTTGCCTATATCTATTCAATTCAATTCACTTCGACTCAATTCAATTCAATTCAGTTCAATTCAATTCCCTAGCAATGGCGCCATAAAACTTGTTTGGGTTTTCCCAGCACTACACTAGAAAAACTTGGATTTGTTACTTCTATTTTTACTTAGTTAATTTATCTTTATGCCTATTCTTTCTTTTAGAATTAAACAAACAACCTTTAATACAATTTAGATATTAATTTCAATTTGTACTTTAACTGCAAGTGCACAGTCTCTATTGTATCAGTATGCAAGTACAGGTCAATCCCACAGGGAATTACTAACGAATTTAAGAAATGTTTGATTGTGAACAATTCAAATTTATATTCAATAAGCACTCCGTTAAGTTACAGTTAACTCAACGGACTAAGTTCGTTGAGTTATGGATAACTCAACAGACTATCCTCATGGATTTAAAAGTTAACTCCACGAGCCTGTCTCTTCTTTATAATACTACTATTTACAGAGGAATTCGGCCAACCATTGCGTGATTCCACAGATTGTAAATAACATCAATTAAGCTTTTTAATGCTAGTTAACATTGGATTTATCATTAAGCAATACTAACATTCAGATGATTCAAACAGTAACCATTAAAATCTTTAAGTTTTTTGTACGAACCAATTTCAGTAAACTGTAAAATTAAAATTAACATAAAACTGATACAGATAACATTAATCACAATACAACACAAACAATACAACATACAAACAAAGATAAATTGTTTTTGGTATTTTTGTTTTTGATGTAATGGGCGAAAGGTGAAATGTAAAGTAATCTCACTTGATAGTAAATACTTCCGACACTACTTGCAACGCGATTACATCACTGAAAATTAAACCACTTACAATTCTGTCTCCTCTCCCTATAGAATCGCGAGTCCAGAATTGCAAGATGATCTCCTCTTCAGCATACAGGCATCAACCTGAAGTCAAGGCTAAAAGCTTTACGATCTCCTGAAATATGAGTCGGCGCTTGGTGAAAATGGCTTCCCTTCCTGCGACGCGATCACTCCTCACAGTGCTTGTCAGGCACTGTGTTTGGCTCGGAATCGACCCAACATCAGGCAAGTATCTTCACAGACCTCCAATGGTTGGTGATTATGGTGGTGATACGATGGTTGATGTGATACTTCGGAGAATCGCCGATACTGTCTGCAGAAAGCTCGTTGCTCCTCCTCTGTATACATTGGCCGTCCATCGATCACACACACTTCTTCTTTTTTTCTTCTTTTCTTTTATATTTCTTCAGTAGTAACTACTTCTGCTGGAATTGTCGGTTGGATTTCCTTCCTTCAGATCAACGACGATGATTTCTTTCTCCCTACGCGATTGAATTCCTGCGTGATACGTGCAAACGTGGTTTTTCCTTCCAACTATCTGTTCCTGCAACCACTACAGTGGCATATTAGAAAATATATAGTTTGTGGAGTTATAGATAACTCAACAGACTTTCTTCGTTGATTTAACTATAAAACACGTGCAAAAATAACAACTTAAGTTTATAACGCTAACCTAACGCGTTGCCTTAGTGTTCAATATAGCAACTTAACGCGTATAGTTATGCTAACTTAACGAGTTATAACTTAAGTAAATCTACCAGATCTCGACACGTGTCAGCAGCAGTTTAAACATAAAATAACATTTCAGAGAGTTACAGGTATAGCTATTCGATGCTCAAATGCATTTTCGGATACTTAAGAATTTCACAACCTGCAACTTACCGACAGTTCATAAATATACTAAATTAACATTAATTCCCCAAAATTAAGCAGATTCTTCAATTAAAGCATATAATAGTGCAATTATAACATAATGGCTTAATTCTCATATGATAAACTAAATATTATGTAATTAACCATCATTTAACCGTTAATAATATGCACTTTTTCATTCTAAACACGATGTGATCACTCCTCATAGTGGTTGTCAGTCATCATGTTTAGCTCGGAATCGACTCAACATCCGGAAAGTATCTTCACAGACCTTCGATGGTTAGTGATTAGTGGTGGTGTTGGAGCTTCAAGGAACTATCAGTGCTTGCTACAATTAGTGTAGTTCTCCACACATACTTTTCTTTATTCCTTTTCTTTTTATATTTCTTTTAGCAGTAATTGTTTCTGCCTAAATGACTGGTTGGATCTCCTTCATTTATATCAATGATGGTAATTTCTTCTTCATTCCATGAGTTAAATTCTACGTGATGCATGCAATCATAATTTTCCTTCAAATTTCTTGTTCTTGTAACTGCTCACTATTGAATATTAGAAAATAATTGGTCTATGGAGTTAGTGTAACTCAACTAACTTACTTCATTAAGTTAACTGTAACTCAACGGACTTACCTCGTTGAGTTAAGTTTAACTCAACAGACTCGTTCAGCTCTATAGTTTAATAAAACAAATATTTTTATAACATGTAACATTTAAAATGTAAAAGAAGTAATTCTTAATCATTCAAAAGTTGACGTGTAAAATAATTCCTAACTTTACGAGGTTCCGTAAACTTAAGTGAATAACTTTATGAGCTTTCGTAAACTTCTATAAAACTACACATACTATGCTTTCAATCTTTCAGAAATGATATTTAATTAATGCTAATTCCTTGAAATTATGCATATTCTTTAATTAAGGCATGTAATCGTATATTTATAATATCATGGCTTAATTCTCATATGATAAGCTAAATATTTTACAATTAGCCATTCATTAACCATTAATATTATGCACTTTTTCATTCAAAACACTTCTCCCATACCTACTTTTTTGCTAGTCCCTTAGCAAACTAATATGATGTAGTTAATTGGCCTTTCTAAAGTGCTAAAACTATTTCTTTTCTTCATAAATCTGTATCCTTTTTGAAAATATCTATTCATCTTGTATCCTTAGAATACTAAAATTAGATTAACATTAAGATATTCTCTACAAATCATTAATCTAATTTAACATTGTTCTTCCTCCCCCTCCTGCAAATATATTTCAAAAATACTTAAATTACATACAAAATATACTTACATAAAATAGGTGGTAGTTATACTATCAATTTTTTTTCAAACATCTGTTATCTTAAATTTTTCAATATAATTTCTAGAATAAATTTCAATTGCATACGAATCAAAACACAACTCAACTTAATATGATTAAAACAAGAAGAATAATGAAATGTATCTCAAATAAACAACTTCAAAAGTTTAATCTTGATTCAAACATCAGTAGTCATAAAAACAAAAGAAATCATACTCGATTCAAAAAATATTTGTACTTTTAATAAAACACTTTCATCTTTTAAGAATAGTATATGTATATTTTTACTTTAAAAGTTAATTTAAAAAACTTGAATCATGTAAGAGCTTTCTAGTGTACCCATGTATCAAGCTTTTAATCAATAATCCCAAATCTGATTAGGACCTTAGGTTGCCAGATTTAAAGAGTCCTTTCTTAGGTCAATAATCCTTACATACCTATATACTTAAGTACAAAAGGCTTGTGACCAAAAAAATCAATAAACTCTCAAAGCTTTTCACTTTATCCTCATTTTTTTGTTTTTAACATAGTATATATGTATTTCATTTTTATAGATTCAATAAAGCACAAATCTCATATAATCTTGCTTCTATGATCTATTGAAAAATATGAATCTATATCAATAAGCTTATAATTTTTACTGTAGTTTAATACGATTTACACATAAATCATTCTACAAGTTTAATCAATCAAATTAAATGTATCCATGATCATATGCATTTCATTCAATCTAAAAATCAACAATTCAACTTTACAAGATTTCAAATGAATTTTTGAGTTTCAGTTAAGCATTCTAATTTCCCTTTAAAATTGTAAAACTGTTAAACTCATAAAATTCAGTAAAAACATAAGATAAGATATCTCAAATTTGTATTAATAGTAAAGTATTATAGTATCTGTTGAGTGTTATGTTTTGATGATGTGTGCTAAATGAATGTAATCATATTTAATCAATTACTATTGTTTGTGAAAGTAAATTAAGAACATCAATTTGTTAGACTTTGGACGGATCATTCAGTTAACTTTCTACGGTACGATACTGAAACACTCAGCTCCAAACTCATTGAAACTAGGAGTGAAGAGTAAAAGAAGAAATAACACAGTGAAGGCACAAGATTTACGTAGTTCAACAACAACCTACGTCCACAGAGAGTTGAGGTTTCTTCTATGAGCTTCGGCATAATCAACTGCAATGTTTTACAACATCATAAAGGTTTATATACTACCCAACTTAGGGTTTATAAACTTTTAATTACATACAAGCCATTATAGTAAAGAAATAATGCTTCGGAGAAGGGACTCTCAATTTTGAAGCCTTATCTTATCTTTTTGAATCTGCAACATTTCAGATAGTTACAGACTTAACTATCCGAAGAGATTCTTCTTTCTAACGGGCGATACTATAGCAGGCTAACTGTCTAGAGAGATTAGGTATTTCAGACAGTTATAGACTTAACTGTCTGAAAACCCACTTACTTCTCTCTCTCTGTCCTTTCAAAAGGTTCTACCGTTAACTCTTTGAAAATTGCATGTCTTTCGAATAGTTACTGTCTTAACTATCCGAAAATTCACTTAAGTGTCTCTTTAGTCATTTCGAAAGGTTCTGCCGTTAACCTTCCGAAAACTTATGATTTTCGGATAGTTACTGCCTAACTATCCGAAGATCCACTTAAGTCTCTACTTTTTGGATACTTGGCTTCTTAACTATCCGAAGATTCACTTAAGTGTCTGACTTTCGGATACCTAGCTTCTTAACTGTCTAAATGTCCACTTAAGTGTCCTTTAAGTCATTTCAAATAGTTACAACTAGTAACCCTCCGAAATCTTCTAACTTTCGGATAGTTAGCTCAAAGCCTCCGATTAAAACTTTATTTTCAGATACTTAGGTCTGTAACCTACCGAAAATATAAATCTACCGGATACTTACTGTTAACAAGCTTCTGATTGAACCTGGACTTCTTGTGGCATACTCCACACTTGTACTACTTGCCCTAACACAATTAATATAGAAAAAGTTTATTAATATAAATATTTGTTTGTAATGGATCTAAAATTATGCTAAGTTAAATAACTAGTTGTTAAGTTATACTAACTTTTCATTTAACTAAACATTAAGTTTGTTAGGAATGAATGACTTCACCGGAAGGGGGTGAATGGTGTCTAAGTGTAATTTTAAAACTTTTACTAACTTAATTAACCAATTTGAATAATCACCTAGCACAAGTACTAAACAGATATATAAAACATGCACAGCGGAAATATAAATAAGAAATACAAGGAAATTTTAGGTGGTTCACCAACTCGGCTAGTCCACCCCTAAGGATCACTTGGGCTTCACTAAGTGTCTCAATACTTACAAACACTTACTTTCAAGTCAAAACAAGAACCAACCATTCACTTGAACTTTTTGGTCGTAGCTCTAACCAACCACACAGAAGTTTTCAGGTATAAACTTCAGTAAACCAACCTTTTGAGTTTTCAGGTCGAAACTCAAACCAACCACTTGAATGAAGCTTTAAGGTAGAAGCCACAAACCAAATGATCCTTCTTGGATCAGACTTTTAGTGCATGGAGAGCTTTAGAAATCTTCTTGTATATCTAGCTTTCAATCGATTCTATGTAGCAGTTAATCTGAATTGAGCTTTTCTTCTGTAATACTGAATATTGAATGATCTGTTTGTATTTATGCTTGTAAGTCCAACGATCATATTTTTTCTTCAACGGATTGATTCTACTGTACTTGCTGAGTTTGTAGGTCTAAATATGGTAAGTTACCGTTTGGAAGGGTGTTTCAAGATAACCTTCCAATTTTCTCAAACTTTTGGATAGTTACATGTGTAACTTTCCAAAAGATGTTTGTAACTCACCGAAAATCTACTTAAGTTCTTTTGTCACGTGAGATATAAGTCATACACGTGACGAGTCTTAAGTTCGGATGGTTATAATTGTTAACTTACCGAAACTCTTTTAACTTTCGGATAGTTAGCTATAATAACCTTCTGATTCTTCTTTTAAGCTTCCGACTATTGTCTTCTTATTTCGGCACGTGCATAAAAGGATAACTTAAGTTTCCAGATAGTTAAATCTGTAACCTTCTGAAACTTCTTGTTTTTTGGATAGTTAGCTTTCTAACTCTCCGAAAAATCCTTTTAAGCTTCTGTCTGGATTTCTGCACGTGGGTAATTGAATGACTTAAATTTCAAATAGTTAGCTGTGTAACTTTCTGATTTCCTTGAACTTTCAGATAGTTAACTCCTTAACTCTTTGATCATTCAACCAGCTATCTTTCAAAGTCTCCAAAGGCCTTGTATTTTCGAATAGTTATTCTTCTAACTATCCGATGATGTTTCTACTGCTTTAAATAGACTCTTCGGATACTTAAGCCTGTAACTTACCGAAAATTCACTTTCTTTCAGATACTTAGGCTTGGTAACTATCTGATTTTCTTGTAGCTTAATAGTAGCAATTTCTGAGCTACCTATATCTGTTTATCTGCCTTCCAATCTTTTGCTGCACTGTCTTATCTATGAAATACAATTTGTTTCTTCACACGGGTTTTTGCATTATCAAAATACTAGGGTCCTAACAATCTCCACCTTTTTGATAATGACAAAATCATTTACATTAAATTACATGTATTTTACTCCTTAGATTGTTTCTATACATATAGTCACACAGAAACTAAGTAAAGCAAAGATTTACAATTGATCAAGAAAAAGTTGAAGGTCTTAGAAAAGCAATAGCAATAGAGAGTGCTTTCGAGGAATTAAAATAGAAAACATTTTTGGAATAGATACAAAAGAAAACAACAAAAATACAAGAAGGAGAATAGATGACTTGTCATAGAAGAAAAAAAGTTCAAAAAATGAAGCAAAAGGAAATTGTTTCTAACAAAACAAATTTATTTGAAAAAGGAAAATCAGATGAGGATTTAATTTCAAAGGACAATATATGTCTAGACATTATATCTTACAATGCATCTGAGAAGATAGTCAACTTAGAATATAATGAAATTGACAATGATAATGAAATTTTATTATCATTTCTAGAAAACTTGTAAAGAAACAGAAGCAACAAATTAGTTCAAGTTTTTCTATTGAATCAAACCCTGATGATAAGAAAATTGAATAATTAGAGCATTAGGTAAATGATATTGAACAAGTTATTATAAAAGTTGTAGGATCGTATGGTTACACAAGAGGGGGGTGAATTGTGTATTTTTAATATTTTCTGAAATATAATTGAAACTTTAAAACTCAAAAACAAGTCGAGACATTGTTTTCATAAAATCATTTTTATTCAAGGTTTCAATTACAATATACAATTCAATTCTCCTCAGAAATTGTAGATGCAATTATATCTCGATACCATGTATCATCTAAACAATTTCATAACTACAAACAGAGAAAACTAATTTGCGGAATTTAAAACATTTCTCCCTGTTTGAGATCTTTCTTCTTCTTCTTTTTCTTCTACAGCAATTCTTCAGTGACGAATATTTTGTCTTTCTCTGCTTCACCGAATTTGCTTTCTTCTGATACTTCAAATCTTCAGTGACGAAAATCTTACCTTTTTATGCTTCACTGAATTTTCTTCCACTTGAGAGATTTTGCCCGAAGAGGTGTTTTTGATCCTTGAAAAATATTTTTCTTTTGGTGTGCAGGGATGGTTTGATCCTTGAAAAGATTTTTCTTTTTAGTGTGCAAGGATGGTTTGATCAACGAGAACTCTATGCCTTTTATACTGTATCTTCATTTCATGCATATCCTCCACGTTTAATCACTACCAGTTTTCCACTTCTCCACGTCTTTCTTTTTTCCTTCATCGAAACACACACGTTCCAACCCACGTTTATATTTCAAATTTCCTTTAATCATCAGTCTTGGATCTCTGAAAAATTTCCTGCAAAATAAACTTTCTCGTCCAAAAATTTTTCATCAGTGTAATAAGAAGTCGTTACTTTAATGTTAACTAAATGAGTAACACAAGTATATATATATAACTTAACGTTTCTAACTTAACGAGCTCACCATGTGCCATTTCACGTGACAAGTACTGTAGCTAACTCAACGAACTAAGTCTGTGGTGTTATGCTACCTCAACGAACCATCTCCGTTGTGTTATGGTAACTCAACGAACCAGCTTAACCTTTCTTTCGGAAGGTTAAACGATAACTCACCGAAAACAGTTTAAGTTTCAGATAGTTACAGATGTAAGTCACCAAAAAACTCTTTATATTATAAAACTAGTGAGACATGTGTCAATACCTGAAAACATGACTTAAGTTACCTTTCGAATAGTTACGATTGTAAGTCTCTGAAAAAACTTTAACTCACCGATTCAGTAATAAACAAATGTTTTTATAATAAGAATTTTACCACGTGCAAAAATAACAACTTAAGTTTATAACACTAACCTAACGCGTTGCCTTAGTGTTTAATATAGCAACTCAACGCGTTTAGTTATGTTAACTTAACGAGTTAAACATGTGCACCTCACGTGATACAATACAACATTCGTAACTTATAATTTCACCATGTGTATAACACTAACTTAACAAGTTCGTCTCTTCTTTTACTTACTAACTTAACGAGTTATCACGTGACCTATTTTAACCTTTAAGCCTCTAACTTAACGAGTTCTCACATGACCTGTATACAAACAAAACTCTAACTTAACGAGTTGTCTAAAAGAAAAGACTCTAAAAGAGCTTAATATTAATCAACTTGTTTTAGAATCTACAGATATAGAAACAAAGAATTCATAATAAGAAGAAATGCAAATATCTATTAAACAACATGATGATTTATAGACAAATACTAGGGCTATTGAATTTGAAGGAAATGAAACTTCTAAACATTCTATAGAAACTAAATTAATGGATGTTGAAGATATTGATAACGTTCCTTACACTATTAAAGCAGAAGAATCAAGCTTACCCAAGTAGCTTCAAGAAAATATTTTGAGAGAGAAACAAAATGGCATTCATTTTAAAGAAGAGATTCCTAAAGAATAATTAAATTCAAAATCTAGGCTTCAAGTATCACCTTCTAAATATAGAACACTAAATATTCAAGGTAATTTGTTATATTTTAGATCTAATGAAGCATTGTAGAAATACAATAGTTTGATTTCATGTCAAATTCTACATGCTAAGGCCATTAAATTCAAAAATTTAATAAACACCAGAGATTTATTTGAGTTTTAAGACCTAATGCAATTATTACCAATTAAAACTAGATGGAAATAATATAAAGAGCTTATTGCAGCTTTTTACAGTAATCTAGTACAAAATGAAAATCTTTTGACAACTCAAATAAGTCAACAGGAGTTTACTTTATCTCTTGAATTAATTTTGGAAGTTTTGGACTTACAGAATGTAGGTGTTGTTGTTACAAATAGATTTAACATAATTAGACAACTGAAATGGGACATTCAGTCGTTATCAAAAATTTTAGATGTATATTCTAAAATGAGATTAATGAAAAATTTGAATGCAGAAATAAGGTTTATTGCAAACATACTACATGCCAATTTATTTCAGAGAGTTAGACATAATCTAGAAGTAAGCATAAGTTGTTTATATGCAACTTATGGCATACTTAACAGAATTCAGATTAATTTGTTTGATATTTTCATATATCAATTACAGCATATGACTTCAAAGTTATTTTATGGTGATGTTATATGTCGACTAATTGCAAGCCAATTAAATTTAATTGAATGACCATTTAAAATAAATGGCATGAGAGCATTTAGTATTAAAGATTTACAACAATACTACATACAACCGTAGCAACACCAGCAACAACCACCTGAACAACAACAACAAACTCATTCAAATCAAGTACAACAGCAACCCAAGCTACCTCCTCATTTAGATGCAATATTGAATGAAATAAGAATTGATATTAGGCATCTAAGAGATAAGATATGTAATACAATAGGAGATAGTATTAAGCGGAATAGATAAATGTATTGTCATTTGTCTATTATACTTGTATCCTAAATACAAATGTAATGTTTGTATTTATTGATTAAATGCTTGAACAATACATTTTCTATAAATGTGTATCAAGTTTTATCAAAGTTTATAGAGAATTAAGGTGTAAATACTTGTCTTCCATTTTAATACTTTGTAATCATCTTTTTAATTAATGACAAAAAGGGGGAGATGATTATGGATTTAACATTTTTGATTAAGAGGGAGATAAGAGGAGATGACATTATTAATATGTTGTGTTTTGAAATTTTTGAAAGTTTTTTTTACTTTTGGGAGATGATTTTTATAAAAATATATGCAAATAACAATAAACTTAAGTCAACGAACTTGTTTGCTGAATTAAAACTTAACCCAATGGAGGTGCTTCATTGAGTTAAACATATTTTCTATATTAATTTAATATGATTTTGTCATTATCAAAAATAGAGAAATTGTTAAGTATTACGTTTTGATGATGTGTGCAAAAAGTAAGTAATCATATCTAATCAATTAATATTATTTGTGAAAGTAAATTAAGAACATCGATTAATACAAAAAAAGTTTAATGTTATATATTTGTCTGTAATAGATTTGAAATTATGCTAAGTTAAATAATTAGTCGTCAAGTTATACTAACTTTTCATTTAACTAAACGTTAAATTAACGTGTATTTTTATTGTAAAACATGATATGTTTTAATGTTACAGTTTTGTATCATGTACAGTGTATGTTAAGAAAACTCGTTGAGTTAGCATTCTTTTTGTAAAAGGGTCACATGAGAACTTATTAAGTTATAGGCTTAAAGTTTAAAATAGGTTATGTGAGAACTTGTTGAGTTAATGAACAAAACGTTAAGTTTCATGAACGAATTCATTAAGTTAGTATTATACACGAGGTGAATTTAAAGTTTATGAATGTTATACTATATCACGTAAATTGCATATATTTAACTCGTTAAATTAACATAACTGCACGTGTTGAGTTGCTATATTAAACACTAAGGCAACGTGTTAGGTTAGCATTATAAACTTATAAAGTTATTATTCTTGCACGTGATAAATACATTATTTATACTGATTCGTTGAGTTATCAGCAACACAATGGAGTTAGTTCGTTGAGTTATCATTTTATACAATGAAGCATGTCACGTGTATGGTACATGCTAAACTCGTTGAGTTATAAGTCCATTTGTTTTACATATTTAATTAGTATTAACATAATGTCTTGTTATTACATTTTGATGAAAAATTTTGGATGAGAAAGTTATTTTGTAGGAAATTTTTCAAAGGATCCAATATTAATGATTCAAGAAAATTTGAGAAGAAAACATGAACCAGAACATGTGTATTTTGAAATTTAAATTTGAAAGTAAAATAGAAGATGTGAAGAATGAAGAGTGGAGATTGATAATGGATGAATGTAGAAGATATACATGAAACGGAAATAGAGTATAAAAGGCATAGAATTCTCATTGATCAAAGAATCATTGCATAGTTAAAGAAATATACTTTCAGAGATCAACACCTCTTAGGAGAAAAACTCTCAAAAGGAAGAAAATCAAGTAATTTCGGTAAAGAAAAGAATGTCATATGTTTGTCACTAAAGATTTGTAGAAGAAGAAAAGGAAAATCTCAAATAGGGAGAAATGTTTTTAATTCTGTAAATTAGTTTTCTCTGTTTGTAATTATGAAATTGATTATATGAAATATTGTATCAACATATCATTGCATCTATAATTTTTGAGGAGAATTAAATTATATATTGTAATTAAAACTTTGAATAAAAAGATTTGAATAAAATAGTGTCTCGACTTGTTTTAATTTTGAAGTTTCAATATAGTTGAAATATTGAAAAACACAATTCACTCCCCCCTTGTGTAGCCTTTCAATCCTACAAATAGGTTCTTCTTCACTTAAACTTTCCTCATTTTAACTTTCTTCACTTCAACTCATTGAGTTAAGCCAACTCAACAAGTTCTTCATTTTAACTTGTTGAGTTAAGCTAACTCAATGAGTTATAAGTGTGAAGAACTTGTTGAGTTATGCTAACTCAATGAGTTATTCTCCACTTTAACTCGAACACTACAGGCATGCACATAGGTCAAATGAAATTACTAGCTAGCACATCCTTCTTGGAAAAATCATAACTAATTCATTTCTTATCTGTTTGCCATGAAATCACTTCCTATCAAGAAGACTTATTCTAGTATTATGGAAAAATAGAAAACTTGACTTTCTTACAAGGAATCAATAGAAATAAATGTACGTTTTCAGCACAAGTCTAGGCTACAAAATAGAGGCATACTCGACTACAACCTTTCCTTGCTAAAATTCCAAAACTGCTATATCTCTTTCCTATAATTGTTGAACTTTATGACTTTATTCCTTATCCTAAGTACTCAAAAATCAACATGAAAGATATGCAAAAAAAAAACTCTACAACAAGCTTGGAAAGAACACATTTTTATACTTAAACATAAAACACATTGTACATACATTCCCATTTACAAGATTTACAAATGTACAACATTCATCAACAATTTGCAAACAAGGAGACATAAGAAAAAGTAATGTTAACTACTGTCCTAAGCATAGACTAAATAAGAAACTATTAAAATATAACAAAACACAACAGCACACATACATTTAATACATACAACAAAGATATGTAGACACCATACAAAAACATACAACATAGGTTAAGTAATGCATACATATGACCTTTTTCCTCCACATATATACCTACAAATCCACCTAGTCTTTAGCCAAAATCCATGGAAGGGAGTTATAGGCCTTCTTCACTCAATCACCTTGGGTTGTCACCACCTTAGCACCCATCGAAGAAGGGAGGCCTACACGTGTACTCAGTTGCAACCTAGGAAAGTCCTTGTTGGTTGGGATCTCGGTGGAATAGCTAGCTCGAGTCCTCTCCACATAGGTTTGTTGGCACTCAACTCCCATCGAAAAGGAGGGAACTTCCCTATCCACGTCAAGCTTAGCCAAGCACACTTCGCCCTACAAGCTCCATCATTGGTTGCAAGGCCTCCTCCATGCAAGTATAAAAGTCCACCGAAGAAGGGAGCTGCTACAAGCCTTCTCCATGTAGGCTTCAATGACCATTGAAGGGGGGAGCACCACTTGAGGGTTGCTATAGGAGGGAGCCCTAAACACATGTGGAATGAAAAATGAAGAAGATGCTAACGATCATTGTTTGTGTTTTCCCAGCACTGCACCAAAATATCTGATTAAATCTCCAATAACGTACCAGAAAAACTTGGATTTGTTACTTCTGTTTTTACGTAGTTAATTTATCTTTATGTCTATTCTTTCTTTTAGAAGTAAACAAACAACCTTTAATACAATTTAGATATTAATTCCAATTTATACTTTAACTGCAAGTGCATAGTGTCTATTGTATTATTGTGTAAGTACAGGTCGATCCCATAGGGAATTGCTGAAGAATTTGAGAACTATTCGTTTGTTAACAATCAAATTTATATATTCAATAAGCTCTCCGTTGAATTACAGTTAACTCAATGGATAAAGTTCGCTGAGTTATGGCTAACTCAACGGACTAACCTCGTGGACTTAAGTTAACTCCACGAGACTGTCTTTTCTTTTTAATACTGCTATTTACAAAGGAATTCGGCCAACCATTGGGCGATTCCACAGATTGTAAATAACATCAATTAAGCTCTTTAATGTTAGTAAACACTGAATTTATCATTAAGCAATACTAACATTCAAGAAATTCAAACAGTAACCATTAAAATCTTTAAGTCTTTTGAACGAACCAATTTAAGTAAACTATAAAATTAAAACAACATAAAACAATCACAACACTGACAAAGATAACATTAATCACGATACAACACAAACAATACAACACTCAAATACAACATACAAACATAGATAAATTATTTTTGGTATTTTTGTTTTAATATGAACATGGAAATGGGCAAAAGGTGAAATGTAAAGTAATCTCACTTGACAGTAAATACTTCCGACACTACTTGCAACGCGATTACACCACTGAAAATTAAACCACTTACAATTCTGTCTCCTCTCCCTATAGAATCACAAGTCTAGAATTGCAAGATAATCTTCTTTTCAGCATATAGGCATCAACCCGAAGCCAATGCTAAAAGCTTTACGATCTCCTAAAATATGAGTCGGCACTTGATGAAAATGGCTTCCCTTCCCACGATGCGATCACTCCTCACAATGGTTGTCAGGCACTGTATTTGGCTCGAAATCAACCCAACATCAAGAAAGTATTCTCACAGACCTTCGATGGTTGGTGATTATGGTGGTGGTAACGATGGTTGGTGTGATACTTCGGAGAATCGCCGATACTGTCTACAGAAAGCTCGGTGCTCCTCCTCTGTATACACTTGTCGTCCATCGATCACCCACACACACTTTACTTCTTTTTCTTCTTTTCTTTTATATTTCTTCAGTAGTAACTGCTTCTACTTGAATGGTCAGTTGGATTTCCTTCATTCATATCAACGGCGATGATTTCTTCTCTCTGCGCAATACATGCAATCGTGGTTTTTCTTCCAACTGTCATGTTTCTGCAACTGTTATAGTGGCATATTAGAAAATAAATAGTCTATGGAGTTACAGATAACTCAACGGACTTTCTTCGTTGATTTAACTATAAAGCACGTGCATAAATTTAACTATCTAATGCTTAAGTACATTTCGAATACTTACAAACTTAACTATCCGATGCTTAGATGCATTTCGAATAGTTATAGATAACTCATCGATATATAACTTAAGTAAATCTACCAAATCTCAACACGTGTCATCAGCAGTTTAATAATAAAATACACATTTTGGAGAGTTACAAGTCTAACTATCCGATGCTCAGATACATTTCGGATAGTTACAGCTAACTCACTGAAAGTCCACTTAAGTCACTTTACCAGAACATGACACGTGTCCTCAGCTATTTTATAAATACAAAGAGATTTCGAAGGGTTACACATATAACTGTCCAATGCCCAGCTGCAATTTCAGATAGTTAGAGATAACTCACCGAAAGTTCACTTAAGTTATGCATTATGGTTTTGACACGTGTACTTCAGGAAATAATAAAATATTCTTTCAAAACATAACTGTTCGACAATTTAAACATAACTATCCGACATGTTCAGTCTGTTAAACATAACTGTCCAAAATATGTTCGGTATGTTAAACATAACTGTCTGAAATATCAGAAAATTCGGATACTTAAGAATTTCACAACCTACAAAACAGTTCAGAAATGTACTAAATTGACATTAATTCCCCAAAATTAAGCGGTAATTCTAATTAAAGCATATAACAGTGCAATTATAACATAATGGCTTAATTCTTATATGATAAGCTAAATATTATGCAATTAACCATCATTTAACCGTTAATAATATGCACTTTTTCATTCTAAACAATCATGTTAAGTGCTTAATATATAGTTTGGTAAATTTATTGGATGCTCCTTCAAGTTGTTGGCAATTACTTTACTTGGGAAACCTACAATTACACCCCTACAAATATACTTAGCATAATATAATTAGAATAACAATACGAAAAAATATAAGTAAAATGAAGCATTAAGTAAATTGTCAACTACCTTTAACTTCAAAGTTCATAAAAGTGGATTAATTTGTGCATTTCTTAAAGTTTTAACATTAATTCCATACATGTATATAATTTCATGACTACCATGTAATTTCCTTTAAAAATCATATCATTTGACATATTAAGTCCTAAAATGCATGAATAATGACATGTCAAAAAAGCACAAATTAATCACTTACAACCCCCTTTAAAGCTTTAAATCACCTCTCTTGATTTCTCACTCTTCCACCTTCAATCATTAGATTTTAGTTAGCTCCAATAGACCCTTAGTGGATCTAACAATTGCCCAAGAATTGTAGTGGCCCATTTCCACCATTAGACCTAATAAACGCTAGCCCAAACAACTAACCAAGAGCTCCCAAGTCCATTCTCCATCTATTTGTCCAATTTTGAGACCCCTTTGCACCATCCCCTTTCAATTCTAGTTACTTTTGATAACTTTTTCAACAACTTTCAATGCATCACATCACACTTGCATGTACATATTTGATATATATGCATCTACATACATACATTAAAGTCATTTTTCTATTTCTACAATTTATTATAACACCTAAAGTAGTCAAGAACGGTATTTCTAAAATTAAAGTTATATCCTTTTGTTTATAGATGGTGTGTTGATTGTCTAAAACAACAAAATTTGCTAGATAAATAAAGTTATCAATCCTAATTAGCATATCTTCTATTTTACCTTTAAAATGTCTAATACTTCTATTTGTTAATTGAATTATTGTTTTAGTAGGCATTAGTCCTTTCAAACATAACAAATTAAAGATATTACTAGACATAACATTGATCCAACTCTTAAATCTATTAAAATTCTACTTAAATAAGTTTTCCCTATAATGTAGGCAATAGTTGGAGTACCAAGATCATTTAATTTTTTTAGAATTTTATTGGAGAATAAGGAACTACTTTGATTAACTAAAAATATTTTTTTTAGATTCTGTCTACTTCTTTTCTTAGTACACCAATTTTTAAGAAATTTAGTATATGGTGGCATTTCTTTTACTAAGTCCAATAAAGATATATTTACTTGAACTTGTTCAAAAATTTCCTTTATCTAAATCTTTTGTTTTAAGTTTTTCAAGAAATGGAGCCTAAGTTGCTAAGGTTGATTGTGTTAAATCATTTTGAATATTTTCTTTTATGTTTCCTTGTTCTGATTTTGATTTGTGTTAGAATTATTTTGCTCAACTATATTTTCATTTTTCGATTCATGATATTTCTTGATTAAATCTTCATTTTGAGCATCATTGCTATCCTTTTCAGATTCATTCTCTTTTAAAGTAGGTACTTGCATGTCTTTACCAAATCTTAAAGTCACATTAACTTCTTTTATCTCTATATCTACTTCACTTTTGAGATTATTATTTTGGATTGAACTTATGCTAATCTCAACTAAGTCCATTTTAATCTCTTCTTCATGAAATATTTTAATAAGTTCATCCATTTGCATAGAAAGTTGTTCTATCATTTTCTCTGTATGGTTTTCTTTGATATTTTCAGTTTCTAGAAAATATTCATTACTAATATCTGAGTTTTTATATTTTGTTTGCATCTAATAATAATTTATGTTTAGAAGTTTCTACTGGTTTTACATTATCATAATGAGATCCATCATTAAAATTTTCTATCATTTCATCAATAGTATTTAATGTTTCTTCCAATGACATTTCCCATTTTCATCATAATTCTAATTGTATTCATTTTCTTCCTGATAAACTAAATTTACTAATTTATAAGTTAAGGCATTATTCACTGTAATTAAACATTCTTTATCATTATGCCTAATTTCATTACAATTTGAACATTTATCTTATAATCTGTGAGTTCATTAATGTCGTACCAAAGGCAATAATCCAAACTAGGTCCTGTGACTTTACAATAATCATAGTATAAAGTTTGTGCATTAGATTGCATGTTCTAGTAAGAATACATCTTTCTTAATTTTGCTTTATTGAAATGTTCAAATATTGATACATTATTACTCCCCAAAAATTATGTTTGTGCTTGTATATTTGATTTTTTTTTAATTTACTGTAGTTGCACAATTTCTTATTGAGGACAATGGCAAATATAAATCGATCCTATAAAGAGTAATGATTATTAATAATATATTCAATAAATACTTTTAAATAATTGATAGTTGTTAGGCTATAATTTAGTTAAGAATTATAAATTCACTGACCTAAAGAGGACATTCATTAAGTTTGCTCAAATTATATGAAATAGCTCATAATGTTTGCACAAACATTACAAATAGATGGAATGAAATCTAGTCAAGCCTTAAACTATACGAATGGAATTCAAACTGTTATACCCAAATCAAAACTTTGGAGGATATAAAAAGGGAAAACGATTAAACTTCTAAATTTACTTTTAATAGTTAAACACAAATAAACGTCATTTACACTATGAACATAGAAAGAAATATAAACATAGACATTACAACTTGACATATGACTTCTTTCAGTTTACATTCAGACTTACAACAGAAAAGAATAATATTCTGAATTACAAATTTAAGAATGCACAAACACAGTTGATATGATCATTAACCAAGTAGTCAACCTAACATTGTTTTCACCCCTTTACTTTGAATTCAGAAATGCTTTTGTTGGTAGGATCTGGCTCCAACACCCTTTTTAGTGCAATAGTTACTCACAAGGTGAATTAGACTCCAGGAGAGATGTTACAAACCTCGATTCTTGCTTTTAAAAATATGAAATGGTTAAACATAGAGAGAAAGTAGTTCGACGATCCAAAGATGAACAAATAGATTAACAAAATAACTAAGACTAGATGCCTCCTTTCCAATGTTCATCTCCTTTTATAAATCTGCTTTCAACAACTGCCAATTACTCGACGATCTTCCACTCATCATTTTCACATCTCACGATCCTTTCATAGTCAATCTCTACATGGATTCATATCGTTTTATTTAAAGAAATTGTTACAAGAGAAAACTGCATATACTCAATAAATGAAGTTAAAAAGCTCTTATAAATTCGACAATCATTTTGCTAATAATTTGAATTCATAATCACTTTGAAATCTCATTTAAATAAAACTCATGTGATAACTTAGCATATCACATGACATATAGAATGAAAAGATGATTTACCAAACTTTATGAACTTATTTGTGTAATTTAGTTAAACCTTACAGACTAAGTCTATAAAATTTATTCAAACCTTACAAACTAAGTTTGTAGAGTTTGAAGTTAAACATTAACACTTCAATTCTTATATTCTAGCAGATTCAATTAACTTAACTTGATCTACGTTAATTATAATCATATACAAAGAGCTTATTACGTTTTAAAGGTTAACTATTCACTACCTTGCTAATCTATTTTTACTCATAATTCTTCTCGATAACAAGGATAAATCTATATTATTATGTAAATTAACCTCTACAAATATAATCTTTTTAGTCTAAACACATGTCTTTTAGTTCAATTCACTTGAAGCTGAAGAAGATACTTATACATGGGAAACATGAGTTAAATAAAAAAAATAACTCGACAAAGAAAATTACATGCTGATCAAAAGAAGAAGACACTAATTAGCAAAAGAGTTTTTTGAAGGAAATTAATTAGCCATTGATCTGTTTTGTATTTTATGTTAGAGGATAATGCTAAAAGTAAGATCTGTTAATGCTTTGATGCATTCTTAACTCAGACAACTAACCAGATGTGCCTATTTTGGCAAGTTAAAATTTTAATGGTATCGACGAAACATTTTGTTAAGTTCAATGGTATTTGTATGTTATATCAGTTGATATCTACTTGGTTCAAGAGTTTCCAAGTCTCTCCTGCACCGCGATCGAAAGAAAGCAAGATATAGTTCTCCGAACGGAATAGATACATACATGGTTTGAGAGTTAATAAAATTTGTCTACGTATAATTACAACAGACAAGCAATAATATATAGCCTATTATCGAGTCTGCCTTCTCGAGAACCAGTACCCAAGAGGGAAAGCTGGTGCACATTACAGCCGTGTGGTGAGATGGAGGCTGCAGGCAGTGGGGGTCTGATCACAAACATCTGGAAATGGGGCAAAGTAAGAAGTATTGAGAAAGAATTTCAGCTTCATATTGAAGCGGCTGAGGGCTCTGAGGATCTGAAACGTATGACAATGCAGGAGATATCATCTGTGCTCTTCCTAGCCAATGCTTCCGTAGTCAAACGCTTTGCGGCAGCTTGTGGATCTTTAACGGTTTTCACCAAATTAACAGCTTCATGATTCTCCATGACCTGAAAATAATAAATTGGTGGTCATGCTTACATTATTATTGTCATGCTAGACAATTTCACAGCTAAGATAGGTGAAAATATTTGTTTCTTCACAACTCATGTGGATGTCGCTGTCGAGGTAGACCAAACCTAAACCTAACACTCTATGAATGTGTTGAAAATTGAACACCAAATCTAACTCATTTCTATGGGTATCACCCATCAACTGGTTCCCTGAGGAAGCGTTTTCCAAACAGCTGCAGGGAGAGTGCCTGCATGGAAAAACAGAAGCTGAGGAGTTCCCATGGATGGCTACGAAGGAGTACCTCTTCCTCCAAACTGTATGGTCCTAGCTTCCATTTAATTCCATGCATAAACCTTGGAATGAGTAAATAGATCCCCATGCATCGTCAACTTAGCTCTTTCCAAACAATATAGCTTTTGGCATTACCCTTTGCCCTAATATAAGTTCAATCATAATACAAGCCGTGAAAAATAGTGAGGATTCTGGACCATGGAGGTAATAAAGCGACAAAATAGAACAGGGCAGATGAATACAAAAAATTGAAGAATCTGTTGTCCTTCCAATTATGCCTTGTGTCCAGATTTTTGTTGTTCAAAGTTTAGTGCATTTACATTCAAAATCTTGTCGTCAGGACATTGGACTCTGTTGTTTTATAGTTTAGTGCATTCATGTTTGTGTATGATTTAGATGTTAGGCCTAAACACAAACATTATGGATCTCAGCTGTCATAGATAGATATGGAAATAAATTCTGCTAATGTTTTAACTGCCTCACCATGACAACTGTAACTATAGATAGTTATATAACAAATTATGCTAATAATATAGTATTAAACAATGTTTTCAAAACTAGACCAAACATCGACTTAGTAGAGTAAAAGGGTAGTTAGTTTGTGGTGCAACCGGCCACTTAGATCAGTTGAGCAGGATATAAACAACAATTCAAATCATGCTTTCACTACATGAAGTCGACTACATCATTTTTTTTGCTAGTGTTTCTATCTATTATCAAATCTTTGATTAAATTACATAAATATAAATATTTTCTTACAATTCCTAACCAAGTAATTTTTGACTAATCTCTATCTCTTTTAATTTCTTATATACTAATTATTTTTTTTCTCCTAACTAGTGCATTCCCTAGTTTCCTAAGGATATAACCAAACCATTTAAGCTAATTTTTTCTTATCTTATCCTCAATAAATACAACACCTGCTCTCTTTCAAATAAAATAATTTTTTAGTTTACCCTTTAAAGTATTACAATCTAAACATACATATATTAGCAACATTAACTTTTTACATATACTAAGATTTTACAACTCGGCATTTTAATTCATAAAGTATGGCTGGCCTATAAAGCACAATAAATTTTGAAGTATCAGCAACATTCATTCATGATCAACCACATGAATTTTAAAATAGTGAAACCAATATTTCAGCAAACTAGCTCAACCCAAAACTGGTTGATTGGATTGTATGCAATCAAATTGCTAAAGTGGGGGAACCAGGCCCTATTGACCTAACAATATTGCTAGTCCTCAGTCTGATCAGTTGGTCTAGTCTAAATTTTAAACTGATGAAAGTAATAGAGGAATGAGTTTTGAATTAAAATTATGGAGAAATATCTTAAAAATCAAAGGATTTAGAATAAGGTCAATACAAAATACATGGAATGTAAGTTTAAAAATGATAGAAACAATGATGAAAGTGTAAAATTTGATGGTCATGAAATCCTTAAAATCATTTATTTTAGACATTTTAAGATCTATATAGTAATCAACAATGGAGAAATAATTGACTATTTTTTTATAGAATTAAATTATGATCGATAGAGTAGAGAAATACATGAAAAGTATTATATGATAAAAGAGAACACTTGAATTTAAAAAATAAATGTATTATCTTTGTGGATGATTATTCTAGAGTGTCATAGATCTATCTATTAGAAGATCATCAAAATATTGTATCTATTGTTCAACGTTTTCTTAATGAAGTGAAAAATCAGTTTTTTGTCGTTTCAAAATATTTGCAAACTGATAATACATTAGAGTTTGTTAGCTCAAAATTTCAAAATGTGTTACTCTCTCGAAATTATCCATCAAACTACTTGTATTCATACATCTCAACAAAATAAGCTCACCAAGAAAAAATATCGTCACCTTCTTGGTATTACCCATGCATTACTTATTCAAATGAATATTCTTAAGTATCTTTGAGCTGATGTAGTTCTTATTACATCTTATTTGGTAAACTGATTACCCTCCACACCACATAGTGGGGAGGTCCCTCTTCATCGTATATATCCTAATAAATAGCTTTTTGGTCTCCCTCCTCATGTCTTCAGATGTGTTATCTTTGTTCAAGACTTATCCTCAAGTCAAGATAAATTATCAACTCATTCTATCAAATGTATCTATGTGAGTATCTTAGAACTCAAAAGGGCTATCATTGGTATCATCTTCTTACAAAACGCTACACTAGTGATAATCCTATAGTGGCTCTCATTCTTGATCTCATGCCTAGTATAGGTGGTGGTTTTAATGCAGACAATGGTGCATCCAATCAACCATTATAGGTGTATCATCAATGGACATGCACTTCAACCATGCTTTCGGTTACACTTGTCGACTCCCTAGATGCATCCAACACCCCATGCTAATTCCCCACCTACTTTTGAAGGAGGTGAACTTAACACAAATTCACTTCCTATTGTCCTATGTAAAGGTATCTACTCATGCACTTTACATCCTATCGTCTTTTGTATTTCTTATTATCACCTAAGCCCTTTCTATTAGAATTTTTATTTAGCCATTTCTTTTGAGTCACTTTTAGGAAACTATTAAGAGACTTTGCAGCTACCTCATTGGAAGGTAGCTATAAA
Source organism: Cymodocea nodosa (assembly GCA_036874045.1). Classification (NCBI taxonomy): domain Eukaryota; kingdom Viridiplantae; phylum Streptophyta; class Magnoliopsida; order Alismatales; family Cymodoceaceae; genus Cymodocea; species Cymodocea nodosa. The sequence goes on along the minus strand of CM072339.1, from coordinate 15,847,327 downwards.
TGAAGAAGTAGATGTCTTAAAGTCTTGTGGCACTTAGGAACTTGTTATTTGCCCTACAGATGCGAGCATTGCCTCTTATAAGTAGGTTTTCACTATTAAATACAAATCTAATGACACGATTGCTCGATACAAGACTCATTTTGTTGCTCATGGTTTTACTTAGCAATATGAAATTGATTATGCAAAAACATTTTCTCTAGTTATTAAGTTAAATTCAATTGTGTGCTTCTATCTCTTATAATGAATCAATAGTAGGAGTCACATCAATTAGATGTTAAAAATGTATTTCATTATGGTGACCTTGTCAAAGAGGTTTATATAGAGTAATCTCATGGGTATGTTGTTTAGGAGGAGAATAAAATATGTAAACTACAAAAGACCATATATGGTCTCAAGGAAAGTCCACAAGCTTGGTTTGAAAATTTCAATCACGTAATGTTTTCAGGTGGCTTTTGACGTTATGCAATGGACCACTCCATCTTTATTTGATAGACACAACATGGATGTATCATTCTGGTCGTTTATGTTGATAACATCATTCTCATGGGGAGTGACAGTATTGGTGTCACTAAGACTAGGTTACCTTTTGGGCATTAAATTTGCCTACTCAAAGGGCAAAATGATGTTATCTTGGTGGAAGTATGTTTTAGACTTGCTAAGGGAGATTGATTATCTTGGGTGCAAACCCGAAACGACTCTTATAGAATAAAATTTATCATTTTGAGATGAATCATCCAAAAGGCTAGACAATCCTGATCAATATCACTGACTGATAGGAAAACTTATCTATCTCACCATCACAAGACCTGACATAGCTTACTCTGTTAGATTATTAAGTCAGTTTATGCATCAACCTAGACTGGTACATTAGGCAATAGTTCAATGTGTACTTATCTACATCAAAGGCACCTCTAGCAAAGGTCTTATATATCAAGCTCATGGTCATCTCAAGGTTAAAGCCTTCTCAAATTCCAACTATGCTGGTGACAAAGGAGATAGAAAATCAATCTCTGATTATTTTACCTTTATAGGAAGCAATCTTGTAACCTAGTAAAGCAAAAAGCAAAATGCCATCTCTTATTCAAGTGCAAAGGCAAAGTATAGATCAATGGCTGAGACAAGTCAAGAACTATCTTAACTGAAATCCTTACTACAAAAGTCTGGTGTAGCTATTCAAGAGCCAATGTCCATGTATTGTGATAACCAAACAACAATCCATATAACCCAAAATGAGACATTTTATGAATGTACAAAATACATCGGGATTGATTGTCACTATATTTGTGATTTAGTGGTCAAAGGAATCATCTCCACTCCATATGTTCCATCATCATAGGAACTTACTAATATTCTCACCAAAGAGTTGAATCGTAATGTTTTTGAAATCATCTGTAACAAGTTAGGAATGAAAAATATATATATTCTAACTTGAAGGGGAGTGTGGTATTATATGTACTTAGGTTAGGATCCGTTTAAGGATCCATATATGGTCCTTCTATGTATGTACTTTGTAATCCCTGTTTTTGAAGTTAATTAAGGATTAGGGTTCTGTAAACACAACATCTATTCACCTAAATGTGCTATATGGTATAAAGTCTTGAGCAATGAAACATGAACATGTACAAAAAAGGATCTCAATCTTGAATAAGAATTTTTTCAATATAAGGTAAACCATAATAATCTTTGAAGAGGAGGTATATCAATTTCTAAATATGTAATCTACTCTTGGTGGTATTGCTGCTTGTATGAAACAAGTAGATGAAGAAAGAGTTAATTCATGTAATTCTGAATATCCCTGATCTATAGTTTGATCCTGTGGTTCCTACTACCATGAACAGTATGAAATCTTTATCATGATGTTTTTGATGAATCGCTTAATCATGGGCTAGGACTGATTCATGACCAACCAGAAGTAAATATTTCAATACTTTTTGCCACAAAAAACTCTGGGAAACTAAATTGACGTTGTTATAATTCTCTATTTCATAACAGAGGTCAACATACTAATAATAAAGAGAACGATATTCAGTAGCTCAGAATGTGGTTCTCTAACCTCAGCAAGTGCTTGTTATGAAAGTTACAATTACGAGAAACAATATATGAATCTTGGTTCATGCCTTCTGTTATTGCTGCTTAATTTACAAACACAACCACAAATGATATGTGAAATCCTGATTCTAAAACCACTCAGCACCTCACAAATTCCATGGAAAATATGATAGTGATCTGAACATAAATCTAGGAGATTTGCCATGGTTACTAAGCACAATGGTTCAAATAATACATGGTCATTAGTGCCCAAGGAGACTCATATGAATAGACAAGTGTACCCTCTGTATTTTTTTTGGCTTTGGCCTAATCCTCCTCCCATATACCTTCTGTTTTGTTGGGTTCTCACCCCATTAATAGATTGAAGATTTTTGTTTAAAAAAAAAGTGGGTCGATAGAATTGAGAAAGATTTGTTACCATGGTTAGTAAGCACAATGGCTCAAATAATACATGGTCATTAGTTTTTAAGGAGAATCATATGAATATATGTACAAATGGTAGAAAGAGTGAATATATAACAGATAGATGGAAGTAGAATAATTCCATTAACAAAGATAAGACCTTTATATGTAAAGACTAAATAAGAGAGATAAATATAACTAATATGAAACTAAACTTATAATACACAAATAACCTTAATACATCATTTACTCTTACACTCCTCAAACCATAGCATCTAACTTGCAACAGACTTAATAATACAACAAACTTAATAACTAAACAAACTTACATATGGTAAATACATAGAGAGATAAAAAAACTAGTTGTAGCAATAATAGTAGGAAAAGGAGTAATTTGAGAACAATACTTTAAACAGTAGTAGATTAACCATTAAATACATTCCAATGTAGGAAACCAATAGCTATAACAAAAGTAATAGCAAAAGACAATAATCTAAGAACTATATCATAAACAATAATAGAATAATCATTACATGATACAATCCAATCTAGTAGAGTAGATAAACAAATATGGTATATCTTCAAAAGACAGGTAGATGATATAATCTACCTTCAGAATTTTTTTGTATTTTTTCTTCTTTTGTATTACCACCATTTTTTTAACTTTTTAACTCAATTTTTTCTTCCTTTTTCAGCACCCTTCTTGTCATTTTTTTTTTTTCATTTTTTCTCTCTCCCCTTTTTCCTCTCTTTTTTTATTTTTTTGCCCTTCCTTTTTCTCTCTTCTCTTCTCCTTCTTCCCCTTCGTTGGAGGCAATTAGGATGAGGTTGTCATCCTTGTTGCACATCCAAGGCCTAATGGCCACAACTTTCCTAGTGTTCAATTTGGGAGCCTTCTCAAAGAGGTTGATGCCCAAGTATCCTATGGAATGATGGCAACAGCTCCTCGCCATTGTTGCATGGTCTTCTCAAGGATGTCAATAATCTTCCTTCTGAGGCTTTCAATGGATGGTGGATAGGATGGTGTCCTCAAACAACCTAACAAGTTAAGCTTCAGTGGCCTCCTGGAAAGCAAGCATAGTGTGGCCCTGGAATCTCAGATCAGTCTTGAAGTCCTGCATAATCTCATGCACCAACCTCTAGAATAGGAGCCTGAGAATTAGGAGTTTCATGCTCTTCTTGTACAACAGTGGCTAATAGTTCAGTAAGGAAAGGGGACCAAACAGCACTGATAGTGACAAAAATAGCAGAACCTTAAAAGAGGAAAGAGAGACAACAGTGGAGTCTATAGCAGAGAGGAAAAGGAGTAGGGATTGCACATGGGAGGAAGGCAGAAGCAACCCAACAATGTTAGTGGCAATAGCTTGAATAAGGGTCACTGATGGAGGAGGTAGTTAGGAAAAGGGTGGTAACTAGGGTTTCTCTTAAATCTTTCACAATTTTTAGACTTTCAAAACCTAATCTCTAATACCATGCAAGAATATAAGAGAGGTGGAAGTAGAATGATTTTATTAATAAAGATAAGGTCTCTACATATGGAGATTATATAAGAGAATAAACATGTAAACCCACAATACAAAAATAACTCTAATTCATCATTGACTCTCACAGAGAAAATTGAGACAAAATTTGATGGCGTTATTGAAAGGTATAAAACTAGGATAATGGTTAAAGGTTTTCACCAAAGAGAAGGCATACAACAGTGTTTTCCCTGAATTTTACAAAAGGTTGGAGTCCGGAACATTTAATGTTGAAAATGCATTTCATCGTGGTAAATTAAGAGCAATAGTTTATATGTATAACCATCTTGATTCATTGACCTTGTTTTTCCTAAGAATGTCACTAAATAGATCACTACATGATGGATCATCAACAATGTTATAGATTGATTTTGTTGATCAATACATATGTATTGGGTCAATGATCTTCTAAATCGAGCATTTAATCTTGCACTCCTCGGAAATTGGATCTAGCATCTCCCATCTAGTGATTGTGGTCCCACAAAATTTAATTTGAGAGGACATTGTCCTTGGAAAACTATTACTGTGGGGAAATAGTGATGTGGCTTCTTTGTGAGAATATTGCCACCCATTTTTTCAAGGTTTCCTCTATTTAAGGAAGTATTTTCTATTACTCTCAGTGTGTGCATGTGTGTGTACGTGTGCATGTGTGCATGCAACTTATGTTATTGGATTATTAAACCAATTCAGGTAAGAACTGACCAATAATCAAAGGGGTCAATCCAATAGATATCCTTATTACTCAAGCAAAGGTATCCTCTAGATTGGGCACTTTGTCTAGCCCTAGAATTTGTCCTCTTATCTCATTTGAGATTTCAAGATTCAGATTGGCAATGTAGGCAACTACTGCTAACTCCTCTAGATATTGATGCATCTTGTAAAGGTCAACAATGTAGGACTGCTAGATGTCTAATTCATCACTCAAGCCACCTAGTGTACTGTAGTATTCTTGACATATCTTGTCTCCTTGTTTCAATTTGAAGATCTACTCATATACCTAAAAGGTCTTAGAAATGTTTCTCTTGTATCCATGGGTCTTTTGGAGAGTATCCCATATTTTTTTGGCGAGGTGTGTCATGTTAACTCCTCTAGCTACAGCATTATCCATATTGAACAACATCCAAGATATAATTGCTGCAACATCAACGAACCAATCTGCATATGTAAACTCTTTTGCATCTAGCTACAAAGGTGTTCTTACTTCCAATGAGTAATCACAACAGTTTCAAAGTTTTAGAGACTCTAGTGAAACTTTTGATAAGAGAACTACGGGAAGCCATGAGAGACAGTCTAATGGCACATTGAAAACTATCAGACAGTACTACTAGAAACTATTAACGACATAGTATTGCTATTGGAAACATGAAAAAAACTGCTAAACAACCATCCAAACGACTACACAAACAATCTGGAGGCACAACAACATGTGGTTGACACAAATCCACACACACATAAGCAAAAACTAGAAGGGATTTCCGACAAGCTCAAGGCTGGCATAGGAACTGACAATGGTAGTGGGAATGGCCGGCAATAGCAATGGTGGTGTCAAAAGGGACAATAGTAGGAGGGGACAGTGGTGGATGAAAAACTCTGGGATTTTCCCCTAGGCTCAGAACCATGTTAGATGAAGGTGAAAAGTGGCATCAATTACGAAAATGAAGGTTACAAGAGGTTTTATAGTGAGTATTTGGATATCTTCTGAATAGATGTCTATTTACCCACATACAGCACACCATAACACATATAGATATTACATCTAACAGAGACATTGATGTTCTTCGTGCAGTAGAGCCAAGTCTATTTTGGAAAAAACTTTGCAAGAGATCTATTTTAAAATTATTTATTTTTTAATATTATTTTTTTAATAATTGTCAAATGAGAAGGCGTTGATTAAGGACTAACCTTCCAAAGCCCGTCACTTGCAAGAATGACAAACTGAATGGTGGAGTCTATTGGAACATGCCGGACGTCAGGCTCTGCACTCAAATGTTCTTTGAGGCCTTGATCACCAAATGCTCGTGCAACTGCAAGTTGGCCATTGACACGAGACACATCACCTGAGAATGAAAATATATGATCATTTAGAAATATCATTATAATCAATTGAATTTAGTAGGTTGTGCCTAGAGGCAAATAAGGTAGAGCAATGGAGAATGAACTAACCAGGAAGGAGTGTGACAAAACCACCTTGTTTTTCTATTCTCTCTCGCTCAACATGAGGTTCATGGTCAACAGTGAGCTGATTGGCAGAGCCTCGTTCACATAAAACAGCCCTTGAGTCTCCAATGTTCGCTATCCACAGGTCTTTGCCATCAATCACAATTGCTGTAACAGCAGTCGAACCACCCGGACCCATGCGAGTTGAATTCTCAAGGATGAATCCATTAGTGTACCGGTACGCATTCCTAATAGCTGTTTCAGTGTCATTCCAGAAGTCAGGCTGCATCATCATGCACATAACTGGATCAATTCCATGATTGGCACGCAAGTATATGACACGCACACAAACACTATAGGAGACTACAAGTAATAGTAGCCAGTGGAAGATGGAAATCAGAGGCAATTATTACAGAGTTGCTGCCGATTCCTTACCTGGTTGATTATGTTAGGGAAGAGGTCGGTCTTCAGGTAGGAGGGCACGCTGTCGCCAAGATGGCCATCGAAGATAGCAAAGAGCCCAAGCTCGTGGCCGTCTTTGTGTGTATACTCTGCGACATGGTAGTCCTCCATGTTATGGCCGGACTTTCCCTTCACCAGGTGGAACCCGTGGGTAACACGGTTTCCAGGCAGCTTGCTCCGCCCCTTGCCGGTGTTGTCGTGGGTCGACCAAGTGTGCAACCCAGCCACGCACTACATCAAAACGACAACATCAGCGGCAGCAGCAGCACCACCGACGCCGGTATCGATGTCAACCAACAACGAATAAAAAGGGAGAAGTAATATATATATATAATTATAATACACAGAAGCGAGAATTTTAAAGGATAAAAAGAATTAGCAATAACGGAGAAGGAGAAGTGCTTACTAGGGTGAAGGGAAAAGGGAAAGAAAACAAACCACATGACCCATCTTGAGCAAGTACATAGCGAAGCAGTGATTGTTAAGTAGATCCAAAATCGATAAGTTGCGATGATATGATAATAACGATGATGACAAAAATAATAGGTAACTCGTGAGCCTCGACCGATACCGATACCTTGAGCATGCTGAAGATTTCGGTTTTCTTTCTGATGCCGCCGTGGTTGGAGGATGGGCTGGAAGAAGCATACGAGGAAGAGGAAGAGGAAGAGGAAGAGTTGCTGGGAAAGCCCGGTCGCCCCTTATCCATGGCGGTGGAACAGAACAGCTCATCACAACACAGAGAAGGTGGATTATAGAACGCCCTCGGTGATGACAAAAGCAAGCGTGGAAAAAGATGATCAGCTAACCGCGGATGGAAGCAGCGTGTGATGACGTAGCATGTTGTTGGTAGGGGGCACGAGTGGGAAGACGACACATGGAGGTCAAGCCACACGCATCGCGGTCGTCGTTTCCGCATACCGCGACGACGGACAGAGGAGACTGCCACCAGGCTGACAACGCGTTCCAGGCGTAAGATGTAAATTACACACGAAGACGGGGGTCTTGTCGACGGTTTGAAAAATCAGAAATGAAAAATAATCCGTACCTTTTTCTTTTTTTACGTGTTTGTTTCCTGTGGCTGTATTTATTTATTCTTTTTATTCGTTTACACTTACAATGAAGTCATAAATAAGTTTTTATTTTGTAACTTTTTCTTTATTTATTTTTAATGTACTTTAACATCTTACCTGCCAATAAATATGGTAACTATCGTCACATAGTCAAGCCTGTTTTTCTTCTCATCTAGCCTGGGTCGTTAAACCCCCACAATACTACATATATATAATCTTTTAGGAAGTCCATTCACCTACCATACAAGTATGAATTTAAGATGGCATTCTTTCTTCTTGTGATGCAAGCCTTCAATTCCTACAAAATAACAAAAATTATTCTCGTGCAACCATAATTAAATAAGATAATTTACACAGTCGTCAAAGGCTTACCGGGTGAAGTTTCAATTTATTAGAAAACTTCAATTAATAGGTTAGCTTCCTTATTCGTCAAATGAGACCCTTTGTAACATTATACCAACATATGATGTGAGAATCTTCTTCTAAGATTTACAGAATCAATTAGAGAAAAACAATGTTATCTACGTCAAACTTTAGTAGCTTGTAACTTTACTCTACCTATTTCTTTACCCTCACACGAGTCATTAGTAAATAGTCTTATGCCTCTTTTTAAGTTATCTTACTTTTTAGGAATAGATAAGCCATCAGATAGTCAATTTCGTACATACTTAAGAAGCTCATGTGGAGTCAAGTATTGTCACTTAGTAGCTAACTCAATGGGACTCTTCTTTATTAATGAGTTCCAATGAAGGTTGTAACAAAATTGATCAACATCACATAATTGGCGTAGAGAATTTGAGCACTCCTTGCTCTGTAGCTTGTCTACATCTTCTTTTTGTTGTTATTCCCCGATTATGCACCCCTTTACATGGAAATCTGACAAATTTTACTCAAAGAGTCTTACTTTTGTGTGTGATGGTTCATCTTTGGTTGACTTGTAATTCTCCTTTGAGAATTACCCATGTGGTGCCAACTCCTTGTTAAAAGTAAAAATCTCAGGCACACCCATTAACCATTTGTGCGTCAACCTTATGTGAGAGCCCCCCCCAAGAATAGTAGCGCAAGTTTTCAATGCTAATATCATGAGCTTCATGGAGTTCCTACCTTCATAGTCAATGATAGGAATGTTGTATTCACTGGTTCTTTTCTTTCAAATGCACGTCAAACTTCATACGATGCTGTGCATGGTGTTCACCCTCAACGATACATATGTTTCAAATACCATCAAAGAAGAGGAAGTAGCTCGTTAAACTTAGGCACGAGATGAGATTCTACAAAACTCTCAAGCACCACCAGCATCAGAGAGTTCAAAATAGAATGAAACAATTGGTAGACAAAAATCAAAGCAAAAAAAAAAAAAAAGGAATACAATGAAAGGAGAATGAGTATATGCGAAGTTTCAGCTATATAAATCAGTAGTCTTCCATTAAAAACAAGGTTCAACAAAAGCTGTAATTGAAATATTAATTGTTGAATGCACGCGTATTTTCCATGTCTATCTACTCAAACCACATCATGGCGAAATTCTTGATTGGGATACTCATCAATTGATTTTTGCCGTACTCAAATCTTCAAAGTCCTAAATTACCACGGCGGTGGATGATCGACAACTACCGATTCGACGGCGGGGAGGAGGAAGCTGGAGGGCGAGCTTACTTTGAACACAGAGAGAGAAGTTGACGTTGACACCGAAGAAGGATTCGTAAAAATCTACGGAGAGGGCAAGGCATGCAGTGCACGTGATCGGGTTTAAGATAGCTATCGCAATCAATGCTGAAGTCATCCATTGCATCAAACAAGGGGAATCTTCATCTGTATCGAAGAGTTGGTCAAAAGCAATTAAATGATAATAAATAAATATGAAAACCCGGGCTTTCTGCGAACCTTCCTTTGACCAATGCCCATCTCCCTCACCACCTCACCTACTCCAACTTGGCGACCTCTCGGTGCAATTCATTCTAAAACACACACACACACACACACAATTCCCGCATTTTATTGCATGAGGCAACGATGGATTGGTTTACGTCTGTAGGAATTGCAGGAAACGTATAATTAGTTAAGAAGAAGTTGATATCTATTTCCTACGTTTCTTTTTACGAAATACGGCAAATTAAATTAAAACCAGAAGATTAAGGTTGATAAATCGAGTCTATAAAAGACATACTCCTAATTCATACTGAAATTTATATACCATGCACGTACTTACCGTCGACAATATTGTTAGAAAATGAAAATAACGAGACACTTTTCTTGATATTAAGGAAGTGTTCATGCACCTAGAAAATGGTGAAAAACATCGAAAAGGAAAATGGCGAAAATTTTTTTATAATTTTCTGAGTGTTTGTGCACCAAATAATTTTACGTCATTTTCTGTCATTTTCCCTTGGTATATATAAGAAAAATTTTCTTTCATTTTCCTACCTTCTGATTTCTGAAACTAATGAAAAATGAAGTAAAAGAAAATATGAATTATCACAGAATATATTAACAATATGTAATTTTAATATAGAAATTATTTATGTCTTTAATAGATGAAAATTGATATTATGAGAGATATATGGAATAATAAAGATGTGTAAAATATATTTTATATTGTAACAATTATTATAAATGACTTTATCTTATATTATCTATAATAAATTTTTTTATTCTCTATCTTATAGATAAATACAAAAAATATTTAATTTATTAATTTTAATATTTTTATTTTATAAATAAACATATATATTTTATGATTTTTCATCATTTTCTATTCTATACACAAATGCATGTATTTCAAATTCCATCATTTTATATTATGTGCACAAACACCTTGATTTTCTTCTGATTTTTCGTTAATTTCTGTCATTTTCATTTTCATCATTTTCTGTGATATTCCGTCATTTTTTTCCGCCATTTTTTAGGTGCACAAACACCTCCTAATGTGTCATTGGGAAAGCGACTCTAACTAAAGAGATCTGTAGAAATTCCTCTTATCTTATCATTTTAAAATTAAAATCTAATTTTATAATTAGTTAATCATCTGTGATATCATCTGTTTTGCATTAACATTTCAAGTCAACCTGTGTTATTTTGATCACAAAATTAATGTATGGTTGAAATTTAATATCATCGAAGAATTCTCAAACCTTCCTTCAAATCAAACCTGTGTGTAGCAAAATCAACACAATCATTCTCACCCTCTATTGCTTGCTTGTATAAATAAAATTACATAACGTCGTTGTCATGGAACTTCTCCTCCTTAAAATTCCATTCAATTCTTAAAATAAAAGCGTTTGTACACATCCACCTCTCCCAGTCATCCTTGGTTGTGTCAAAGGTTTTGAGCTACGGATGGGTCCAATTCTTGGGGTGATGGATCTCCATAACCCGCTTGCCCCACTGCCGTTGGGAGACTCCTCGGTAGAGCCTGGTCGGCTTGACTAACGTTGTAGGTGTTGCCGCCGCTGTATGCTTCATGGACAGAGATCTAGGGTCAAGATGGGATGGGAAGGAGGAAGGAGAGGAGGAGGATGTGAAAAGTGAGGAGTTTTATGTGGAGGGAAGGAAGATGAGGGAGTGATTGGTGAGAAGGGATAGAAGGGAGTTTTATGCTTACATGATCGGTTCTTCCTCACTACTAGAATCTAGGATGCACGACATGGAATTACAGAAATCTATGGCTCTAACCATCACCAGGAAATTAAAGCAAGATGAAGTGCAGAAAATAGAAACACTATATACTTGTAGAAAAGAAGGCTAATGCTTGTGGCTTTGTAAACAAAGAAGCCTCACTTTGGAAGACTAGTTATGAAGTGATAATTAAATTATATGTACTTAATTTTTCAATTTATGATAATTGAAGCTTCATTGTAAGGTCAATAACATTAATATTATGACATACAAGTCAAGTAATTACATTAATACTAGATTAATGGATAGATTAAATTTTAATTAATAATATCAAAGTTAAAGTTAAATTATCCTGAACATACACAAATACTCAAATTTTAAATTTTTTTAAACATATACAAATGCTTAGATTTTAAATTTTATTATTTTCTAGAGAAAATATTTTCTATCAAATTTTTTATCGAAATCTTATTTCTATTATAAAATTATTTCTTCCATGATCTTGTAGTGAAAATTTTTTTTATCAAAATATGGAGTAAGGATATGTTCAATATGAATTATTTCTTCCATGATCTTATATTGGGATGCATTGAGTTGTTATTTATTTCTTTCTCAATGCCAAAATCATCAAATATTGGAGTCCCCTTGCTGAACATCATGAAAGATTTACACAGCTCCTTAAACAATGAAAATAATTGCTAAGAATCATATTTTGTTTATGTGATTGTGTGTGTATAATTAATCATGTAACTTCTTCCATGGTCTTCTGTTGCTAGGAGCCATATCAGCCACCTTCCACAATTTCTCACACTCAAGGCCTACTCTTCTTTCTGCCAATGACTATCATCTCTCATCCTTAGAATTCGGTTGATATTGAAAATTAGTGTTGTGGTACTCGGACTACTATGGTACAATGTAAATATTATAAACAACCTTAACAAAATTAGTTTTGCCAGTGATACTTGTGCTCATATCTATGAAAATTTGAGGTATCTCTATTGCATACCCATGTTGATATTCATGCCTATTTCCATGCACATGCTTTCAGGTATGGTTCAAAAAGAGACTAATTTCAACATTAATGACTACTATATGATGGAATTAAACTTCAACAATATCCATGGGTTTAGAGAGCAGTGGCAATTACATTAATAGGAAGAAACTCCAAAAGATTAGTCCACAGACCGTTAACCCAGTAAATTGTTAGAAAAAGAAAATCACTGACATGCAATTAAAAGGATTATAAACTTTTGACATCAATAAAAGTTACAGCCCACAATGTGATGCCCATTCGCCTGCTACCTGTGGAATTCCAGAAAGCCATTTCACTCATTCCTAGTGTAATTATCCAAGTTACGTAGTAATGTAACTACGATATATGTCTCATATATTGCCCAAATTCAAGAAACCACAGCAAACCAATAACAAGATATGCTAGGAGCATGAAACTGTAGATTATATAGATGTGTAAAGGGCTGAGCTGAATCATGTCAACCCAACTTAAACATAATTTGACTGTGTTAATCAATGGCCAAGCACAGTTTAGTGAGCCATGTTAGGTTGGCATACAATAGAACCATGTCGTGTCAGCATGATACGATTCCAACCCACATGCCAACCTTACATAGAGTGGTGAAGGCATGACATACGAACATAGGTAGGTTGTCAACTGCACCACTATGGCCCTACAAGAGTATTGATACAATTGTGTAAGTGTAGTGGGTTGTGGCTATAGGCAATCAGATGGAGATGGAATGACGGACGGTGTGTTGAGTGTGATTTAGGGTTTCTGGTTTCATCATGAGCCTTACAGCAAAGTGACATTTAGGTTTTGTGAGGGCAATCAGTCAATGGACTCACAAGCATCTGACTAACTAACTCAATTGGATGCTTGTTATAGCCACCTAATCGAATCCTCCCCCCCCCCCCCCCCCCCCCCCGCCAACTACCCATTGCCCATGCCCCTTGTGTCCACCACACACCACCTGGGCCTTGTCACTAGATTCACCCACTCTATCGATTGCCTTCTCATTGCTTTGGCTTGCAGCGCACACATGCCACTCAAGCCTAGTACGCTCAATGCTTGATACACACACACACACGAATACTCCATAGCTTACACCACCAACCTTTATAAGCTATTTCGATGTGGTCAAACCGTGAGAGCCCCAGAGTTGTGCTCCATTGTTGAACACACCCTAACAAGCAACCTCTTGGCTTTATCGACCACCTTGACGATCTTGTTTGATCGTAAATGCCCACGGTTCAAGTAAATAAAAATTGCACAACGCGTGGGATGAAAAGACATATTAGGCACTCAAGGACATGGGTCTACCATGTTTGAAATTAAGGACAATTTCTTGTAGGTAATTGTATACATTTTAATATTAGATGATTATAAATATATGATAAAAATTTTAATTATTGATTTTTTATCTAATAAAGGTTTTGCAATTTTTGTTAAATTTCAACTACTGATATTCAAATAAAAAATGAATATTACTTGCATCAAGTTTTAAATCTGATACAAACTAATATTATATCATAGATTAACTAACATTATAAATAAATTTTAATGTTAATAATAAAATAATTAAAAAATAGTGTACTTACAGCACCACGAGTAACATTATAATTTGTTTCAAGTAAGTTAAAGATAATAATATTAAGATATAAACGCTCAATTATGAAACCAAGAAAGGGAGATAAACGAGCGTCATGAGATATAAGGAATTTTATTATTTAAAGAAAACCTCCAAAAGATTTTAACTTTCAAAGGGGCTTTGGTTTTAGACTTGCCTATAACATTTAAATCTAACTTCTCCACTGACTAAGGACTGAGAGCAGGCTCTTGAGGTAGAGATATGGTTTGGGTTTAAATTCCATGAGATTTCATCTAGACCATCTCTCAAGCTATTATTAATTAAAATCTTCAAAGAAAGAGAAAAGGTTAGGAGAGAAAGGAACGTCAGGAAATCTACGAAAACCAAGAGAGTTAACAACATAATTCACAAAGATTTCTGGGTTGTTGAATATTGAGTATAAGTATAAAAATCTGTGTTTCACCTACCATGCCAAATGCTTTCCTAGAAGAAGTGGTGGACTTTCCGTTATAAACCTGAAAAGAACGGAGATTTGAAATAATACGAAAAGGTTCGCAAATAATTTTCCAGCAAGCTAGGGAAAGAATCAGACAAAGATTTGTTTAGAAGAGGATAGGACCTACTATTTTTCAAGAATCTAACTTTCATGATATCTCACCAAAGTGTGTCATTCTCATATCGAAGGAGTTTCCACACTGACCCGAGAGCCAAACCAAAGAAGTCTAGATATTGCGGATGCCAAGCTTCCCAACTGTTTAGGTCAGCAAAGAGTTTGAAAGAATTTCCACACCTTAGAAAACTGTTTTCTTGATTTTGTGTTCTTTTTATCTTAAGGATTCGTTTATACACCTAAGAAGTGATAGAAAATAAGTATCGAAAGTTACCAAAAAGTATGTTGTTTGTACATTGACAAGAAAGAAACAGAAATGTTCAAAAAAGTAATAAAAAGTGAACAAATAATAAAATATAAATAAATAACATAAAAATATTTTTAAACGTCTCAAGTTTATGAAAAAATTTAAAATATTTTTATTTTTTGTAAGAGTACATTATATATTACGATGTTAATATAAATTTAACATATTATTATGAGGTGGAGAGAAAAGTAGACTTATAAAATGGGTTCGGCCCATCGGCTAGGCTCGATCAAACTATATCGTTAAGTCATCATATCGAAGCCCAGTACAACATGAATGGGTTGGGCGCAACCTGTGGCCCATGTCCCATGTGAAAAAACTTGGATCCATTGAGCCACCATAGTCCGTTTGATTCCACGGTAAGCACTTAGCCATTGGACTTCCACATATTTTACTTTGAAGCGTTTAAATTTTAAAAATCATATGTTTTTATGAGATTCAAAGTCATGATTTTTAAGACTTTTCTACATTTCAAATTGTTAATTAAAAATATAAAATAAAGTATTAATCATCATTCATTAAATTAAATGAGAAATGATAATTATATTTACTAATTTTGTGAATCATACATTATTTATAAAAAAATGAATAAAAATTATGTTACATAATTTATACTTATAATTAAAAAATTACATTTAATTTCGAGATAATAATTTTGAAATATTCGTTTTAGTAAAATCATCTATCCAATTATTATATATCATCATAGAATGATTTTGTCAATATGAATATTAAAGTAAAGTCATCACAAAATTAAATATATATTTTTAATTGTAAATTTAAACTACGTAATATAATTTTCATTAAAGTCTAATTTTATTCAAATTTTCTTTTATAAATGTCATGGTTTTTCTATGACTTATAAATTATGTAATATAATTTTTATTATTCTTCATTTAATTTAATGAATAATTGTTAATATTTTTTAAAAATAGTTTGATTATAAGTTGGTGATCTTACTATTCTAAAATTTCATAAAGATTATGTGTTCAAATCCCATTATATTCAATCAATGTCTTTTTTGGAATTCTAGATAGTAATATTACCAATATCTAACAAGAAGATCATCTAAAATGTTTATGCCCACAATGGACCATTTCAATAAATTGATTTTTAGAAAAAACACACAAAACTTTCTTGACATTTATAATATTTTGATCAAAGGGTTTTAGAAAAATGATTATATCACCACAAAATTGGGAATTCATAATAAATCTTAATTCCTTAAATAAGAAAGTTATTTTCTATACCCAAATTAAATAATACATCAAGGAAAGAAAGTTATAATGATAAGTAAGAGAGGGGATACAATGCCACCTTGCCTAATACCATTAGAGGGATTAAGATAACCTTTGGCAAACCATTAAGGAGAATAGAAAATGTAGTTGAGTAAATGCACATTTTAATCCAATGAGTTCATTTGTTACCAAAATCTAAACCTTTTGAATAGTTGAAAATGAATTTCCAAATTATGTTGTTAATTTTTTTTTTAAAATCAATGTTTAAAGGATAATACTTTTGTGCATGTAATGGAAAGTTTCTTGTGCAATAAGTAAAATAGTCTTGAACATTCTTTCTTTTAAGAAAGACATGTTAAGTATTGCTAATAACCTTATTAAGCACTAGGTTAAGTTTAAAGGATATCATTTCTACAAGAACTATTTAAAAGGCTAATAAACTTGGAATCCCTAGCATGCCTTCTCATTTTAAGACTTAAAGAAATGAAGGTGTGATTAATTGACTTCCAAGTGGTGACATTTTTGCTCTGCTAGAAGATATTATACATATTAAGTAAGCTCTCTTTAATTACATCCAAGTATTTCAAAAGGATACATATAGAAGAGAGCCATAAGTCCTGAGAATTTGTCTCTCAACTGAAGAAAAGACATCTAGCTTCATCTCCTCAAAAGAGAAGGGGGCTTTAATTAACATTATATTGTTAGAAATTAGGAAAAAATGTTCTTGTCATGGAAATTCGATGAGATAATGCCAATTGACGTTATTATTGTATTTATTATGACTTAAAACTTTATCACTCAACTCTCTTAAAGAAATTGTTCTTTATCTGAACTTCAAAACTACAATCGTGTCAGAATTCTCTTTCACCCTTCAAAATAGTTTGTATATTATTATTAAGGGAGGGTTAGTGCCTAATGGAATTTAGCTAACAGAAAGGAAAATCGCTAAATTCTATCAAAATGTCGTTAGTGTGTAGATTTTTTGTAGGAAAGGAAATATCAAGTTTACCGACATATATAAACCTATATTTTCCTTTTCCGTCAGATAATTTCCAACCTTCCTCCCTTGACAAATTTTGCTCTCCCTTAGTTTTTTCGATCGATGCTCCTCCAATCTTCCCTCCAACATTGCTCCAACATTTTTCGCTCATCACTGATTGCTCGTCCGATGCCCTTTGACTTCTTTTGCTTGCAACTTCCATCCTTACACTCAATCGCCTGACTTCTTTTGCTTGCGACTTCTACTTGACTTCTTCCACTCTCAACTTCTGCTTGCTTCTCCACTTCTACAGGCGATTGACGTTGCTTGACAATTCCTTCGCTTGTGACTTTTGTCTGATGCCCTTCGATGCTTGTGACTTCCTCCACTTCTTCCCTTCTACATGTGATTGACACGATCGAAGGTTCTACAAGAACTTACCTCTATTTATTTCAGTTCATATTAACTATTGTTTATGGTGGTTTAATGTGTTTATTACTATTTATTGATGTGATTTGTAAGGTAATCAACAAGGAAACCATTTTTCATTGTCTTTATTCATTCTATAAACTAGGGTTATGATTTTAGAATTTTCAGATTATAAAATGTTCTTATTTTTACTTCTTTGTAGCTACAGTTTATTTGATCATATGATTGTCTTATTTTGTCATAACTTACTAAATCTTGCATGTAATTTTGATGTGCATTATTGATATTGCAACATAAATTTATTACTATTTATTGATGTGATTCGTAAGGTAATTCTGCTTGGCATAGGAAATCAACAAGGAAATCATTTTTTCGTGTCTTTATTCATTCTATAAACTAGGGTTATGATTCTAGAATTTTCATATTATAAGATGTTCCTATTTTGATATCTTTTCAGCTATAGTTTATTTGATCATATGATTGTGTTATTTTGTCATTTATTACAGTTGATTGATATCATATTCTTCTCTACAGTATGGTTTTAAAAGAGGATGACTTGCAATTCTTTCTCCATTTTTCAAACTTGTCATTGGCCTTGCTCAAGCTCTACTTGTTTTTGTTTTACTTTCATTTTCTATAATTGAGTAGATTGACAAAATATGTTATGTTTTTGCAAATCCCATAATCTTCTGTGGGAATAACCTTCAGTTTCAAACAGACATGTTCTTAAAAAGTTGTAATTTATCAGCATGAGTCCTTGCTAATAGTTTTATCATTAATTTCTTTGAGATGCTCGCAATCAATTTTTCTTCCTTGTGTTGTTTGAATTTCTAATGAAGTTTTTCAGTATGAATTTCTTTGAGATGAAGTCTTACAAATTCATTTTAATTATTGCATCAATGTCATTTTAAATCTACATGCATCTTTGTGGATTCCTTTTGTTTTTCAGTTCTATTATCTAGTTTATAGGTGTACTAAATATATCATTGCAGCTTACACCTTAACATCCATGAGTTGATATGAATCCTTGCCAATTCATTTCTCTTTAAGCATTTATTATCTGTTTTCAATGAAGTAACATGTGTCCTTGTGGATTCACTTTGTTTCAATAAATTTAAGTTCTATTTTTTGAGATTTTCATGTATCCTTGCAAATCTCTTTTACTTAGACATTTATCACATGCTTTGTATTTGTTGCTTGATTTGCTTAATTTACTTCTTTTTAAGTCCTAATCATGATAGAGGAATTTTCAAGATGCATTTGTTTGCATTTTGTGGTTTTGAAGTTTTTATTTCTTGTTTGTGGTCATGTATGAAGCTTTAATACTTGCTTATCATGACATTATCTTTAATCATTACACATATTCAAGATGTATTCCTTTAAACTACATGACATGTAATTTTATTTTATCTAGCTAGTTTGATAATTACAATGGTTATTTACATGAAAATGGACTCAATACTGATTTATTTTTAATTTATACATTTTCAAACTCCATTTGGCATGTTGTAAGTGCTTGTATTTTTACCTCTTTTTTAAATGGAAATGGATCACCATTTAAGTTCTTACCATTGTCGCTTTGTTTATATTGTGAATGACTGATTTGTTTATATATGAAAACTTTACTTTTTTATCACTTAAAAATGATTATAAATGATATATTGTCTCCCTACTAGTTTTATGTATTTGCATGAAAATATTTTTTGTTACCCTTTATTAATATTTGTTCTCATGTAGTAAATGACTACTCTTAATAGAGGAAAGGGTAATGGAGGACGAAGTTATATGACTTGGAATGCTGATGCAGATGCATTCTTTTTAGATATTTTGTTAGAAGTGTTAAATGAGGGAAACAAAAAAACCCAAGATGGAAAGATAAAAGGAAGCACTTGGGATGAAGTAGTTAAAAAATACAATAATAGAAGAAATGCATGTATTACAAAGAAGAATGTGAAAAGTCGCCTAAAGATATGGAGACAAATATATCGTAACTACTTCAAAATTGCAAATCAGAGTGGATGGGGATGAAATTTCATACAAGAGTATACTGACACAGATGAAGAGATATGGAAGGAGTTTATTAAGGTTTGATTTCTACTTACATACTTTAAGATTATTAGTTTATGTAATATAGTTTTTTTAATATATATTGTAATTTTTTACAGGTACATCTAGAGTGTGAAAGCTGCAAGGAAAAACCATGTTTGATTTATGAGCAATTACAGTTAATATTTGAAAGTACTATGGCTATTGAAAATATATCTAGACAAGTAGAAGAGGTAGATGTTGTACCAAATACTCAAGTTCCAGATACATTTATTCTAGACATTATATAGGATGGAATAGATATAGATTCTGATATACGTCCTAGTTCAAAAGGAAGTGCACAAGTTTCATAGGAGCAAAGGAAAAAAGGGAAGCGAGCACGTCCTCATGTAGAATCTCAACAAATGATAGTAGAATATATGAGAGATGCATCACAAGCTTTTCTTATTATGTGTGAAAAAGATAATGTTAATGGTGAAGTACATAATGAACAAATGAGAGAGATGATTGAGATACAAAGGAAAATGATCACATGCAAAAAGAAGTCTCAATTTTCTTTAGATGAAGTCATTGCAACATTATTTGAGATTAAAGATTTATCTATAACTGATAGATTTAATGCTATTGAATTATTCTAGAAGAAAGATTTCAGTAAAATATTTTTGTTAATTTTAAAAGAAATACGACAAGTATGGTTAAAGTTTCAGTTAGAAAAAATGGAGGACTAAAGATTGTTTAAATGTTTTTTTTTGTATTAGATGTTTGATGTCAAGTACTTTTTATTTAGACTTTAAATATGGAATGATAATGTCATATGTTTGTTTATCATATTTTCATATGATAATGTCATATGTATGTTTGGACTTTTTGTTTGTGGAATGATTTCATGTAGTATGTTCATTTCTAGATAACCTTGTAATATGTTTGAAATTATAGTTAATGTTGATGTCCTCTTTTGCTTTATATTATTTTGTAGGTGATGATGACTTTTGAAGAGAAATTTCTCAAACTAGTAAATGACACATTAATGTTATTTGAACAAGAGGAAGAATAGGCTAGAAGAAGGCGAAGACGTCTATTTGCTTTTTGGAATATTTTAGCAAGGATTGCAAATACCTCAACTTTTTTTTCAAATACAAGTCATATTTATAGTCAAGTAGGAGTAGAATATATAAAAAGATTACTAGATCCTTCTTTATCACATCAAACTTATAATTGTCGAAAGATTTATAGAATGAGTCAAAGTGATTTCAAGGATTTTTGTGATTTAATGAGAAGGAAAGAAGTCTTTACAGATACCAATAATATTAGTGTAGAAGAGAAGTTTGCCATGTTCCTTGTGACAATTAGGAAAAATTAAAGGTACGGAGTAACTATAGAGTAATTTAATCAATTAGTTGGATAGTTAGTAAATACTTTAATGAAGTTTTGAATACTGTATTACGACTAAATCATGTGCTCTTAACAAGACCTTCATCTGAAACACCAAGTTGAATTTAATATGACTCAAATGTGTACCTATATTTTAAGGTATATTGTTACTTTTAATGTTTCCTTGTCTTTAATGTTATTTTAATCAATATCAAAATAAAATTAGATGTTTACAAGATTGCATTAGAGCTATTGATGGTACATATATCAAAGTAACTATTTATGAACAAGATACAACAAGATTTAGAAATAGTAAAGGTGAATTGTCTCAAAATGTAGTGACCGCATGTAATTTTGATATGGAATTTACATATATTTTAGCTAGTTGAGAAGGATCAACTGCTGATGCTCATATTCTCCAAGATACAGTTACTAGACCTAATGGTTTTCAAGTTCCACTAGTTAAATGTGTTTCTTACTTCTACAAGTTATGAAGAAATCACCATACCAATATTTTCTTTTTATATAGGTAAGTTTTACTTAGTTGATGTTAGATATCCAAATCGACCAGAATATATTTGTCCATATCAAGGTGTAAGATACCATCTATCTGATTATATTAATAATAGAGTTCCTTATAAGATTGTAGAAAATTTCAACTACAGACATTCACAATTGAGAATAGTTATTAAGTGCATGTTTAAAGTTATGAAACATTGATTCTCAATATTACACAGTCAAATACCATATCTATATGAAACACAAGTGAAGATTGTCATCGCATGTTTTTTGCTTCATAATTTTATTTGTAAGATTGATAATGAAGATTTACTTGAAGACATGCAAGATGAGTTGGAAAAGTTAAATATTATTGATGACATATAACCAATAGGGGAGATATATATGGAAAGCAATGCATAGGTTAGAATGACTCAAGAATAAAGAAAACAAATGAAAGATAAAATATGGGAAAATAAGATGATGGCAATGTGAGATGAAAGAACTGTTTAATATTATTTAGCATTGTAATATTTAAATTGAGATGTATTTGTACTTTTTGAATATTATTTATAATATTTAAATTTGATTGCTTATATTTTTAGACAAATGTATCACTCCTTTTATTATTATTATTAATTAATTTTTTTCTTTTCATCATTTTCTTTCTACTAACATTTTCTTACAATTTTTGTTAAAACTTTCCATCTTACATTAGCTTTGTTAAAATTTTTCTTTTCCCTTTTATTAAAATTTTTCCTTTTTAAAATTTTCTTTTTTCTAATGTTGACGGTTGAGTTTAATATTTTAAAATTATTTATATTAAAAAGTTTACAATAATAATACAAAAATATGTTATGATAATCTTTGTATTTTCTCTTTCTTTAATAAAAATTATGATAAAATTTTAATTTTTATGATCTGTGATGTGCAGCCATTCCGATTCGGCTCGCCGACAGAAGGCCGAGGAAGTCGTCGCCGCACTCCTCGGTCCCGTCGGCACATCCGTTGCCTCCGCCGAGCCGTAAACCCGCCTGTCACCTCCCATATGATGGGCATGCTATTGTTTCTGCTGCCATCTACTGCTGCTTTCTCTTCTCTTCGTTGTCGCTATGCTTCGTCGTCTGGGCCTCCACCACCTCTCCTCGCCCTCCGCTCTTATTCCGTCGCGCCAATCCACAACGGGACGTGGAGGAGTAGGCCGAAGCGCGGAGGATTCGTCGCTAGTTCGTGCAAGGGGAAGGGTCGGGCAACGAGGGGGACGAAGGATGAGGAGGAAAGGAGGGCCAAGAAGCTAGAAGCTTCGCTTAAGAGAAGGACACGGTCTACCTTGGGGTTCGTTCACCACGGCCGCCTCAACTGGGACAAGGACGACGTCGACCAAAAGGGAGGAGAAGAAACATGTGCTGCCGCCGCTGCCGTTCACGTGCCCGTGATGCTGGGGGAGGTTCTCCAGGTCTTCACGCGGCCTTGTCTTCGTTCTTTCGTCGACTGCACTCTTGGAGCGGCTGGCCATTCCTCTGCTGTAAGCTAATCATTTGACCACATTATTCTGAAAGCAAGGGCATACCGAATCGGTCGCTCATAATTGTTGACGTTATCACTGCTGCAGATAATTGGAGCACATCCAGAGTTGCAGTTTTACTTTGGGCTTGACGTTGATCCCGCAGCTTTCGAAGTGGGGAGGGCCCGAATAAATTCACTTCTTAAAGATTGCAGTTCTTCCCACTTGACGGCCTATACACGTCTTTATAACTTCAAGCATATCAAGTCCGTAATCACCAGTGCGCTTAAAGATGACTGTCACGATCTCTTGCTTCAGGGACTTGATGGTGTCCTCATGGACCTCGGCATGTCTTCAATGCAGGTTCACATCTATTTTCTGTTGATTTTTTACATTCTTTTTCTTTGCTTTGTCATGCCTTTTATGCCTCTTGTTGATTGGTTTTCATTAGATCGATGATTCCCAACGTGGATTCAGCATCATGGGTGATGGACCTCTAGATATGCGCATGAATCCTCAGGTTAGGAGTAAATAATTATGGTGATGCTTTTTTCGCAAATTGGGTTCTACAACAGAATCCCTGCGAATAATTTTTTCCTACAAGAGAACTAAAAAAAATTCATGCATTTGAACATTACCCTTCTGGCATTGTAATTTTTCTTCTCACAGTTCAAAAAGAACATTGGTAGATACAAAAGTTGAACTAAAGAAACAGCCATCTTGATATAGGAATTCTTTCAATTCTGATATGAAGAGTTAGAATACGTCAGATGGTATGATCTTCTAGCGTCAACCTTACAAATTACTTAATTTTCCCTTTTCTGTTATAATCTCTTAGAAGAAACGTTTATTTCAAAGATGCTATCAAGATGCTCCATTGGAATGGTTGTAAAAACCAAAAGGCCCTTCAAAAACCTTGACCTTTGGCCTTTCTTTGCTTTTAATGGATTTGGTTTCAATAAAATCAGTTTTTTAAGATGGTTAGGTTTGAGGATTTACTTTTCAAAAGATGAGGTTAAGAGAGTCATTATCATGATGATTAATGTTAAATTGCAGGTATTAATGGTTTCTCAATCATCAATTTTCAGTAACCTTGACAATTTTTTTTCATTGAGGATGTTGAATGTGTCTTAAATTATTGTACTATGTACCTAAGGGTATTTTGGTCATTTGGCTCATTGGTTGTTCAAGCTATATAAGCTTGGACCTAGGGCATCCATTGAGTGCCCAAACTTTTGTATCCCCATTTGAACTAGTAAGAAGACCACCTAGCCTCCATCCGTGGACGTACCTACAAGGAGAATTATGTAAAATTTCGGTCTTTTGTATTTGCTTCCATCTCTTCTTCCTCCTTCTTACATAACAATTGGTATCAAAGCTTGGGTTTGAGAGGAAAAAAAGAAGATCTGTTGGGGTGGAAGAAGGAGCCGTCAGATTCAACAGCCGCCTGTACATCCTGTTCGGTGGAGTTTCATCCATGTGTCCGTCTGTCCAATCGCGTGGAGTCTTGTTCGTGTGTTCTGTCAGCTCGTCCGTCTATGCGTTTGCAACCATGCATTTTTTTGGTTCCACGTGTAGCCGCGGAACAACAGTCCGTACTCTTATTTCCGTGTGTGAGGAGAGCTTCCAAGAACCCTATTTGTGTGAAGGAGGGTTGTCGCGTCCAGCCCACTCGCTTGTCCGTCTGCCTTGTACATGTCCCTCCTGTGGCTACAATCCATGTCCATGCACGTTCGTTCGGAAGCTAGGGCTATCGTTTGTGCATGAAGATTAGGACTTTCACCGAGCAAGCTTGATTGGGTCTTCCAGGTTTGGTACTTTGGTAGTTGTGTTGTTGCTGAAATTAGTTGTTTGGGCATACAAAACTTGGGTAGTTTGGGGACAACAATTTTTTGTTGCAATTAACAGAATTCCTGATGGCAACATCGGCTTTAAAAGTTGAAAAATTCAATGGGAAGAATAATTTTAGCTTGTGACAGATTAAAATGAGAGTCTTATTGAAACAACAAGGCATTTGAGCTCCTTTTAACAAAGAGTCAATATTGGACAAAAAATCTGTAAAATTTAAGCTACAAGAAGAAAATGCACATTCCACGATTTTGCTATACTTGTTAGATGAAGTGATTATTGAGGTTGCTGATGAATCAATTACATTTGGCCTTTGGAATAAATTAGAGTTATTCTATATGACGAAGTCCCTCACCAACAAGTTGCTTTTGAAGTAAAGGTTATTTTCTCTAAGAATGATGAAAGGAACACCTTTAAAACAACATTTTGATCAGCTTAACACCATTCTCATGAAGTTGAGAAATATTGGTGCTACTGTGGTGGATGAAGATGCAACCCTCATCTTATTGGTTTCACTCCCGCTCTCTTATGAAAACTTTGTGTAGTCTTTTGTGGTTGGTAGAGATACAATCACATTGGAAGATGTGAGATCAAGTTTGCATTCAAGAGAATTGAGGCATATGATGACTCATGATAGTACAACATAAAGCCAACAATAACAAACATAGAGGAAGAAGCAAATCAAGAGGGAAATATTTTAAGAACATTTGCAATTATTGCAAGGAGAAAGGGCATTGGAAAGCAAACTACCCAAAGTTGAAATCTAAAGGAAATGCAGCTATTGCAGAAAAGGAGAATTCAGCTTGTGACTGTGATTTCTCTCTTACAGTTTCATGCAGTGCTTGCTTTGATCAGAACTGGATTTTAGATTCTGGTGTATCACATCATGACTCCCAACAAGGAGTATTTCCACATGTATGAGATAATTGATGGAGGTCAGGTGACTTTGACAAATGATGATGTTTGCCATAAAGCTGGTGTTGGCATAATCAGGTTCAAGATGCGTGATGGCACTGCAAGGACACTTGAGGATGTATGACATGTGCTCAAGTTGGGCAAAAACTTGATTTCTTTGATGACACTTACTCCAAGGGATTCAAGTATTTAGGTGGAGGAGGCAAGCTACAAGTCTTAAAAGGCTCTATGATTGTGATGAAAGGAATCAAAGATGGACCATTGTACATTCTACAGGGTTTTTTTATTGTTGGTTCAGCTGCTATGACTACTAGTGAAGATCAACAATCCATTTCTGCTGTTTGACACTAAAGGATGGGTCACTTGGAGCAGAGAGAGATGTAGAAACTCAACAATTTGGGAAGGTTGGATGAGCACAAATTTGTAGATGTTGATTTGTGCAAGTATTGCATTTTTGGCAAGCAGAAGCGTGTGCAGTTTGGAAAAGGAGAGCACACCACCTGAGGGACTTTGGATTATGTTCATGTAGATTTTTGGGGGCCTTCCCAACAACCCTTATTTGCAGGTTCTAACTACTTTCTTTCTATTGTGGATGATTATTCATGTATGAATTGAGTTTTCATTCTGAAGTACAAGAGTGAGGCTTTCAAGAGCTTTAAGCAATGGATGACTCTAGTTGAAAACCAAGTTAAGAGGAAGGTAAAGTATTTGAGAACTGACAATGGTTTGAAATTCTGCTCTCATGAATTTGATGCTTTTTGCAAAGATGCAAGTATAGCAAGACATTACATAGTTAGAGGCACTCCACAATAAAATAGAGTTGTAGAATGCCTCAACCAGATGTTATTGGAAAGAGCTAGATGTATGCTTTCTCATGCTGGGTTGGAGAAGAAAGTTTGGGTTGAGGTTGTTAACACAACCTCCTATCTTGTCAATAGGTCACCTTCGAATGTAATAGATGATAAGATCCCGTATGAGGTGTGGATGAATAGGGCTACCATCTACTCCAAGTTGAAGATCTTTGGTTGTTCAATATACTATCATGTGAACAATGGTAAGCTAGAGCTGCGTGTCAAGAAAGGTATATTTGTTGGATATGGAATGAGAGTTAAAAGATATAGAATTTATAATACAGAAACAAAGAAAGTGATTCACAGTCGTGATATCACTTTTGATGAGGCTTTACTTATGTTGAATGAAGAGAAGCCAATAGTTTCAGATGTATCTAGTACTCCCGAGCAGGTGGAGTTTGATTTGACACAACCAATTGTTATTGATTAGAGAACTTCAGGTATAAATCAACCTTTGAACTCCGATGACAACCATGATGATTAGATTGTGGGAGAATTTCAAGAGAGATGTGTGGCTAGGTACTGACCCAAGAGGATTCCCTATCATCTACAAAGTATGATTTTAGCAATATGATTGCATTTGCCTTGCAGGTAGCTAGCTAAGTAGAGGATGCTGATTCACCTAATTTTGATACTATTGTTAGTGGACCAGAAGCTACATATTAGATGGGAGCTATGTAGGAAGAGCTTCAATCTTTGCATAAGAATAGGGTTCATGATAATCATTGAGATTTTCCACTGAGATGGAGGTATTGAACTTGAAAACTCCACTTTGGTCGTTTCTTACGTGAAGATAATGATTCTTTGAAATTGGAGACTTTTTACCAACTAACATTTGAATAGGTGATAGGTGCATATGATATTGTCGTCAAATGCCTACTTGAATGGCTGAAACCATTATTGGGTAATCTCATTCATGATTCACAATTTTGGATTCATGTGGAAATGTGATACGGAGAAGGCTTATGGTAATGATCACTGTTCACATTTAGTGGAAACCATGCGATGCATTAGTTTTGATAAAAAGTTTTGTTGTTTGTTTGACTGTTGTGTTATCTTGGTGGAATTTGAGATCTATGTCAATGGGTGTCTTATGTTGTGTTTGGTATATTGGAATAGAATTTAATTAGATTTGAATAGAACTAGTGAGAGAAAGAAATGGAATAGAATAATTATATTCCATTCCTGTGTTTGGTATATGAAGTAAAATTGATATTGCATTCCATTGTTTGGTGCATATCAGGCACAAAATTAAAATGAAATAAAATATATGATCAAAAATACATTTACATCCTATTTTTTCAATAATTAAAGGAACAACATAAGTAGTCACTTATTAATAATGATAATAACATTAATATTAGTAATTATTTTTCATCAATAAAAAAAAATTATTATAAAAAATTAATATTTTTATCTATTGATATTAATAACATTATTATTATTATAGTTTTTATTGTTAACTATAAATAATAATTACTAAATTATGGATATTGAAATGATTATGAATATGATATGATATGGTATGAAAATGTGCTGTTTTAAGAGGTCATTTATGTCTTGAAATAAAGTCCATAGGCATGGTTGACAACTTCAGTGTGATTGTTATGTAGGATGATTTTTAGGGGGTGTTAGTGGCATTGGAAAGTTTGGAAAATGAGAGAAACAGAAATCTAGAGAAAGTTTAGGAAATTCAGAAAATTTGAAGGTATTAGTGTACATTCAGAAAGTTCTGGAAAGATTGAGAAATTCTAAAAATTTGAAGGTGTTAGTGTATGTTTAGAAAGTGAAGGAAAGTAAAGTAATACAAATTATAAATAAATATTTTTTATACTTTAATAGATTTTTTAATATAATAATAAAAGACAAATATTATTATTAACAATATCTGTGTTAATTAATTTATAAAAAATTCACAATATTTTTGAAAATTCAATATTTTATTGAAATATCTTAAATATTACAACATACTAAATGAAATAAAATGTTACAACAATGTTCAAATACAAATGAATTTCAAACAATTCAACTTCTTTGTCCTTCCCACATAGCATTCATAATATTTTCTTGCATTGTATCAACTATTTCTTTCTTCTCTTCTTGAGACATTCTAATAATATTCCTTATTTCTTCTCCTCCTTCATTTGTACTTAATATCTCATTAGTAATGTCAATTTCTGCTAATTCATCTTGTAAATCTTCAAAAAAATCAGTTGAATCTACTTGACGAATGAAATTATGAAGTAAGAAACATGCAATAACAATTTTCACTTGTGTTGGATATGGAAATAACATGCAACCACGTAAAATTATGAATCAATGTTTTATAATCCTAAATGTACGTTCAATCATTGTCCTCATTTTTGAATGCCTATAATTAAAATTCTCAATAGCATTTGTTGATTTTCTATTACTATCATACATTGTCAAGTGATATCTAATACCTCGAAATGAACAAATAAATTCTAGACGATTTGGATAACTAACATTTACTAAGTAAAATTTACTTGCATACCAACTTTTATTAATATATCAACAATGTAAGAAATGATAATTTCATATGTATGCTAACTTTTATTAGTATTTGGTGGAACTCGTAGTCCATTTGGTCTAGATATTGTGTCTTGTAATATACAAACATCGATTGCTGATCTCTCTTAGTTAGTAAGAACATAAGTAATTTCCATATTGAAATTATATGTAGCCATAACATTTTGAGATAATTCTCCTTTCCTATTTCTAAATATTGTAGTTTATTGTTCATAAATAATTGACTTGATATGTGTCTTATCAATTGTTCCAATGCAATCTTAAATAAATTAAAACCCTAAACCCAAGTGATCAAATGAAATACACAAATCGTATACATACCTACTATGATAATAATATAAATGTATATTGAAATATGAGAAAACATTTCTACCACTTTCAATCCTAGCAGGAGTGATAGTTGAATGTTTTGTTAATAATGTATCACTTAAACGTAATATTGTATCTACCATTTCATTAAAATAAGTATTAACTATCTATGAAGAATAAGAAAATTGCTCTTGTGTTACTCCATATCTTTGATTTTGGCCAACTATAACAAGAAAAATTCCAAACTTCTCTTCCACTATTATATTCTTCCCATCTGCTATTACTCCTTTCATCTTCAATAAATTACAAAATTTTAGGAATACATGTTAACTCATCTTATATATTTTCCTGCAATTATAAGTTTGATGTGATAAAGAAGGATTTAACAACCTAGCAATGTATTCTTAACGTTCTTTGTTAAAAATTCTATCCGTTACAATTGAAGTACTTGCAATAGCACAAATGTTATTCCAAACACAAGTAAGAAATTGTCATCTTGTTTTTGCTTCCTCTTCTTGCTCAAGTGTTACGTCGAATGAAGACATTGTATTGATTATTTAACCTGAGAAGAAAATATATGGATAAGATGTTTTGAAGATACTAAAAAAATTGTATACAATAACCTAAAAAATTCACAAAATTTATGAAAATGCCAACATTACATGTGAAAAAATTACTACAACATTTAAACTTTTTCCACTACATAACAAATGTTCAACATACTATAGCACAAGTTCATTATACTACTACATAACAAAAGTTAAACATACCACAACATAAGAAATATTCATCGTACTACTATCACTAACTTCAAGTAGACAACTTAAACTGCAGTCACATGATACACATATCCATTGGAAGTGCAAGAAACTAATCTCGCATTTCATGATTTTGCAATAACTTCATTGATTAAAAGATTTCCATATTTCTTAAACTTGGTAAGTTAAGTAAAGCTTGAACAACTAATGTTGCTCATTTACTATTTCATTCTAACTTTCTTTCCTATACATCACACAAACATAGTAAAACTTGAAGTCTTTCAGCCCTGCTGATGTCTTCTTTTTCACAAAATATTTTAAAAGCATCAGTCATGTTTCTAATTACTGTTGCAATTATTTCTTGAGATTCTACATGTGGCCTTGCCCGCTTTGCTCTACTCTTGCTATTTGCATTAATGCTTGAAGGAGAACACACTCTTCCTAGATCAGAATCAGAAGGTTCATGTTCAACCTGTGTAAATGTTGAAAGGTCTTGTAATGTCTTGTGTAATGAGTCTTCTTAGGAAATTGACTGATTTACATCAAAGTTTGTATCCTTCATTCCTTGCCTACTATAGTTTCCGGTTGCCATACTTAATCTAAAAAATACATGTAGTTGGTCATAAATTAGACAAACCTTCCCTCTACTCGCTTTGCATTCTGGATGTGCCTACACAAAAATATGTCAAATGTTAAAAAGTATTATAGAATAAAGTTTTAAAGTTTATTATAGCAAATATTACCTTCATAAAGTCTTCCCAAACCTCATTACTAATGTCCATATGTCCATTCACATAATCCCAACCTCAGTCACTTTGATTTCCAATCTTCGAGTAATTATTGTACATCAAACGCCAAGTCTTCGTTCGATTGTCCACATTTTTTTTAGTAATTTTTACTCTTGTATGTTCATTGTATTTGGTTATTATTGCATTCCATTTGAATTTTCCCATCATGGATTTTCGCATTTCTTTTATTAACAACTTCAATCAAAATATCTAAGATTTTTTCATCTGCCTTTACACTTTAACTACAATAATTTCTTTTTGAACTAGCCATTATCTTAAAATACTTACACAAATATCAAAAAACTACATACATAAATGCAAGGTATGTTTAGCTACTCATATGCATTTCAATTTATTTAACAAGTCATATTGTTTAGCAACTTATATACAATTCAATACTATAACAAAAAATTTAAAAATAGCATACAAGTAAACATGTATAAAGAACAATAGAAAATATAATGATGCTTCATGAAAAAAATGCATCTGGCATGTTAGATGTAAATTGAATCTTTTAGTAAAAAAAACCTTTTTTTTGTGTTTGTAGTGTTTCTTCATAACATTATATACTCATTAATGTAGATCCAAATTCTTTGTAAAATAATCCAAAGTGCATTCTTGTATTCATTTTATGTTTATAATATTCCTTCGCATCATGCAATAGCATCCCATACAGTACAATTTTTTCGTAAATGTAGATTGGAGTCGATAGTCCTTCCCTTTGTCTGCCCATCGTTCATTTCCATTTCAAAGCTTGACCATTTGCAATCAACAATTCATTCTCTTTTAATCAACAAATACATTACAATTTTGTCATTTTGCAGTGTATGGGATTGATGATTTGTTGACATTCGGTAACTTGTACATAAATTTATTGAAACTTGTCGAAATTGAAAAAAACAGAGGCTCTTATCAGAGAAAGGGAGAGAGAAATCACATAGGTATGTAGGCTTTAGTATGGGCAAGGGAGGCTGAGGGTAGGTGAGGCCGTGTGCAATGGGTGAAGGTAAGGGCGAGCGAGGGCAGTCGAGGGTGAGAGTGGGAGAGGGCAGGTGAGGGTGAGCGAGGGTGAGAGTGGGAGAGGGCAGGTGAAGGTAGGCGAGGGAGGCCGAGGGTAGGCGAGGACGGGTGAATTTTGGAACTTTCTCACCTCAAAGGTGAGAAATTTTTTTAAAGGAGTTGGAAACCTAGGGAATGTAATTCCCTAAGTTTCCTACATGCCATTAACATAAGAAAAAAAAAATTTCCTTAACTTTCCTTTTCCCTTATTTTCTCTTATTTTTAGATTTGCACTAACCTCCCCTTAGAGATATGTAGCTGATCGTTCAAGACACACACACACACACACACGCTTGTCTCCTCTTCCTTTAGATAACAATTTCTGCAATTCCTTTTCTGTAAATAGTTGATAACCCTTAGAGAAGTTTGTATGTAGAAGTTGTGTTTAATTAGATTTCTGTAGTTAGTGTCTCATTTGGAGTTCTCTACTATTGCCCATAATTCTTTAAGTCTAATTACAGAGATTAGTGGAACTTCAACAACTGCAAATATAGAAATTTTTATTTCCTCATTGCTATACTTGTCAGTTCATTAAAATTTCACTTTATTTGTGTTATACAACCATTTCTTAGGGTAAGTTCTTTTTTCCATCTTATTTCTTTCATTTTAAAGCAAATCTAAGTTGTTATTGTGTTATTTTAAGTTTTTTTTCTAATTTTTAGTGAATTTGTTATGAATATCAGTAATTTTTTATGTGTGTTAGTGAATATATTAAAGAATAAGAGTAAATATTATTGAATTTCAGTAAATATTAATGATTTTCGGTGAATATTAGTAATTGTCATTAAATATTAGTTTTTTCTTAGTAAATTTTGGTTATTTTTTGAAAATATAAATCATGTCTTTCACATAAAATTTCCTTATTCACATACCTTGAATAAAGATATGGACCTGTATGGTCTCTAACCTATAGATTCAAAGTGGAGGAGGGCTGTGCTTCAAAATGGACAATTTCTTCTACCACTTTTCCTTTGACACTGCAAGAATATTGAAGATTTTGAGGCATTTTGCTATTGGAATCTTACAGATCAATTGAAGAGCAACACAAATGAGCTGATTGGCAAACAGAAACCACTGGATTTCTGGAAAGAAAGCTCAACTTCAGCAAAATAGATTGACTGGACAAAAGTTGTGTAAAACCCTACTCAAAATTGTGGTGAATTGGCACAAAATGCTTTGTTTTGAGGAACAAGCAATGTGGAATTGAAAGACGAGATGTTTTGGAGAGGTTATAGGGCAAGAGCAAGGAGGTTTAGGGTGACATTCATTAGGGTTTAAGGGGGGGTTTATATATTGAGTAGTCAGGTTGTTGGGCCAGCATTCCATTTTTGGATCAAAATGGTAGGCTGTTGAGAGTACCAATCTGTTGAAATATTCTGACAGAGAAAGCTTGAAACAAATGGCACATCTCTGTCCTACTTCATCTTACAATCTCACCTCCAGCTTGAAGAGTGGCTGAAGCAGACAGCTTGAACTAGAGCCAGTGGCACTAGTGGCAGTAACTTCGACAAGGCCACTGTTGGTGGTGGTTGGGAGGAGGGTGTTGGCAGGGTTTCCCTTTTCTTTACCTCAAATTTTCACACTTTTTAAATTTTTAAAACCTAAGGATGATACCATATTGAAATAGAAGAAATAGGTAGAAGTAAAATGGTATTCTTAAGCAAACCTAAAACTTCTATTTACGGATACATAGAAGAGACAAACATAACTCTAACAATGTGAGACTAAATCCACTTATAACACATTACACACTTCAAATCTATCTAAGGATCCATTTATTTATAGACTCTAACAATAATTTTTTCATTTGAAGTTTAAATGGATGAATATAATAGCTGCACCTTGCATAAAATTAAAGCTCATTTTTGTACTTGAGAGCAATTAACATTAGTGTTCATATAAATTTGATTAATAATCCAAAGGGAATTATAAGCAAAAATGAATAAAAAATTGAGTGTATAAGAGCAAAAAGGAGAAATAAGGTTATAAACAAAATATTGGAGGGTATTTATGTCCTATAGCAGTACTTAAGGTAATGGTAGGTACATATGCCTAAAAAACAGATGAATGAGGATATAGAAACAAATTTCAGAAAAAGAGGGTATTCACATAAAATTGATCTTTAATAAGGATAGCAACACTAATTTCCCTAATAGGAATCAAAGGGTATAATGCTACCAACTAATGTGATAATGAAGAAACTTACATTTCTGATGTAGGAGTCTCAATTGCACATGCAATAAGAAAAAATCCACTGATTAATCTAGTAGCTTTTGTACATCAAAAATCAATCTATCAAAGCATGCTACAAACAAAAAATAGCATTTATGGGAATTATAGGATGATTGTATGCATGTATGTTTTACACTTTTACTTTCTCACTTAGAATGACAATAAGTTGGAGTGTATTACCAATGTCTTACGTACAATATAACAATGGATTAATTATATTTATTCCTTAAGGCAAACTCATCTTTTCATGATGAGTTTGTTTGAATGATGCATTCTACATTGCTGCCAGCTTAAGAGAAGCAGGGTTGTCTAGGTGAGCACTTAGGCACCTAGGTGAAAAATGCATCGTAGGCACTTATGCAAAAATGCATCCCAGGCATTTCAGTGCCTAACTATTTTTTACTGAACTCTATTGAACCCGGCAATGGATCCAACAATGATTTCAGTCTATCAGAATTTTTAATGGTTTCTCAACCCAAAAAAATCTTAGATGCCTTTGTCACTTTTTGGTTTTGTTCTGAATGTTTTTGATCACATTGGTTTTTTGAATTTTATTTAACATGCTAATTTTGGTTGTTCTTGGTCTCCTAATGCATTTAAACTTACTTCATGTTCCTATTTATAGTTTTTTTTCCTGAGTTTTAGTTGTTTTTGGTTTTCTGTTGAATAGTTATATAGTTTCAGTTATTTACTATTTTATTCTGAATATATTAATGTTACTTCATTTATTTATTATTTCAAATATATAGTATATATTTTTAAGTCTGAGAAAATAAAAATAATAGGTGCCTAATTGTTGCCTAGGCAATACCTAGGTGCCAAGGTGAATCTTCATTCTTGAGCAGTGAGAAATCTTCATTTTTTATCATTGCCAAAGAATGCTAAATATTCATTTGTATCCTATTGATGAACTTTCAATATTAGATTTCTATGAATATTTCTCTGCACAACATGCCAATGAAAAATTATCATTGATTAGTGTGATTTTTTAAAAAAATTGTCAAAAGTTGTTAACATCCATTGGGATTTTCATCGACAATTATAACTACACTGTGTGAAATTGCCTCACGTCATTTGCAAGATATGACTTATATGGCATGAATATCTTGTATCAAATAGATATTTTAAAAATATGGGCGAACAGCTTCGTTTAGAGTGTTTGGGAGATGATTGCCTGAAAGTAAATTTTAACAATTCCATGGTTGTTGGTGTTTACAGTAGTGATCTAGTTGCAAACATTGAGGCTAACTTTCTGGATTGCAAAGTAGTTTCTTTTCATAATGTATCTGGGTCTTCCATTTAGAGTAATATTGAGTCAAAGGACTGAAGAATCATTATTTATAGATTTGGAATCCTAGATTTTTTGTCTAATATACTACACTCCTTAAATCTGTCCACTCGACAATTTACTTTCCGTGCTTGTTGACAATGATTTTAAGAGGATCATTATATGATAATGTTTGCTACCTGTGAAAAAGTGGGGAAAATGTTTTGGTAAAAAATTGCACATGATTGCAGACAAAGTGTGATGATGGACAGGTATTTGAGACATTTGGTTTTTCAATTTACCATCCTGGTGCAGAGTATTGTGTATAATGGTGCTCTATTTTGGTTATAAATATAGACTTCTTTAGCTGTAGTTCTTGTGTGAATTGTACTCAGATGAGCACTATTGAGATTAAGTGAGACAAGCACTTCAGAAACTCTTGAATAATCCTACCATTTTATTCTCCTATCTAGCTCTTATTTGTCTGATTGGACAGGTCTTTGGCAGGCAAGTCTAACAGCAGAGGATATCTTGAATATGTGGCCAGAGGCTGAACTGGGACGAATTTTACGTGAGTATGGTGAGGAAAGCAATTGGCAGTCCCTAGGAAAGATGATGGTAAATGCTCGCAATGATGGCGGGTTACATTCAACAACTGAGCTAGTTGATCTTGTTCGAAAGGCTTCACCAAGATCAAAGGGTGAGCTCTAGTTTTTCTTGAATTGATTTTGTTTTGTTACAATGTTGCCATCCTTTCTAAAGTAATAAATATATACGTTACTTTGAACCATGCTGTCTAGGTCTTGAGGCTGAGCTAAATTGAAATTGAAAATCGGTAAAGTCTTATCATATAATTTTTATGCCTCATATTATGCTGATCAGATAAGTTTGTTTTCTAGAAATTTGATCTGATCTTTTAACCAAAAAGGTAGTTATATTTATGCCTGAGAAATATCCATTTATTCTGCATCTTGGTATCAAATGTCAACCTTGTCTTTTATACTTTTGATCTCAATCAACCTCTACCTAATTTAATGCATGATTGGTGCTTCAGTCAGGCTTTTCAGTCCAGATCAGACCTTATTGGAGATGTTTTTAGTGGCCTTTATGGCCACTTGTGAGTTTCTAGAGAAGAATCTTAGAGGGGATTGCAACAAGCTTTATCTTGGTTCTTTGTGTTTACTTTTGATTGTACGTCATGTCCATTAGGTAAGTATCTTTTTGCTACCTTTAAACATCAATGTTTGGTGTCAAGTCAAAGTTTATTTGAGTTAGTTCATTGTGATTTTTAGGGTGTAAATAAAATCTAGTTTGTGTCAAGCATTACATTTTTTTGTATGTCTTTCTTACCCTTCATAATTTGTCAAAGTTCTTGGTGACTTTGGAATCTTTAGTTGAATAATGAGGACTGGGCGAGAGAGGAGGTGACAGGAGGTTTGGAGGAGGCATTGGTGGGTAAGGAGGCTAAGGGTAGCAGCTCAAGGTTGCAGTTAGGATGGTGGAAATTGAATCAGTGTCTATGGTGCTTGGAATCGGGCATTGTGCAGGGGATTGCCTATGGGGTCTATCATTGGATGGTGTGTTGGGCATCCTCCTACTCATGGAATGGGATGAAGGAGTGAGTGGCCTTCAAGCTTTGGAGGGTGAAGTGTTTTGAAAGGATGCTTCACTCCAATGGAGGTGGGATGGATAGACGTTGGAGTTTGGCATGCTCTTTTACACTAATGCTTGGTGTGCTGAGCTTTAGGAGAGGAGGTTTTTGACAATGAAAGATCACTAAAGAGAAGATGGGGAAGTAAGGTTTTAATCATTCGTCATTATGTGTTTTTCTCAATTATTTGTATATGATTTAAGACTTTTTTCATGTGTGCAATTACTATATCTCTATTTAATTGATATTTTATATACAATAATTTTCTAAAAAGTTTATTTAGGTGTTTTATATGCTTATCATAATTTGTTTTATTTTATCTTTGAATATCAAATTGAAATTTAGAGTTTTTTTGTTGTTTCCACAAAAGTATTGTGTTTCTAATGATATGGTCCTCAATCCTCATTACATTTTTTTTTTTTTGAGGAATCGATCCTCCATATGATACTAGTATTTGAATCTTTGGTAGTTGCACCTTTGTAACTTGTCTTGCTACACCTCGTCCCAAACCTAATTTTTGCATTGACCTCAATCATGTTTACTTTGTTGTCTGAGCCTAGATCCTTGTGATTGAGCTCCTTTATTTGTGGTTTCACCTGATCAATTGTGCATCCTAGTCGATTGCACTCAATCACTCATTGTAACCCCATCGCTATACCATCATAGCCTAGCCACTACACCTTCATGATGCAATTGTTACACCTTAGTAACTTGTTTTGTCTCATCTTATTTCAAGTTTGATTTCTAACTAGATTGCACTAGCTTCATGATGCAATTGTTACACCTTAGTAACTTGTTTTGTCTCATTTTCTTTCAAGTTTGATTTGTAACTAGATTGCACTAGCTTGCTTGATCGTGCTTGATTCATCACTCGAGCCTAGATCCTTGCAATTGAGCCCCTTTTTTTGTAGTTGCACACAATTGATCATCCATTGTAACCCTATCTTTGTACCATTGTAATGTAGTTGTTGCACCATTGTAATCTGATTGTTGCATTTTCATAACTTGTTTTGCCACACTCTATCTCAAGCTTGATTTCTGTAATGGTCTTACAAGATTACATTGGCACACTTAGTTGCACCTAACTTGTTGCTTGAGCCTAGATCCTTGTAATGAAGCTCCTATTTTCATGATTGCACCTAATCAATTGTGCTCCCTAGTCGATGACACCTAATCACCTGAACTAATTGCACCCAATCACCCATTGTAACTCCATTGCCACACCATCGTAACCCAACCATTGCACCTTCATAATCCCAATTGTTGCACCCTGTTTGAGCTTGATTTTTGCACCAGCCCTACCAGATTGCACAGGTTTGCTTGAATTGCACTAGGTTCATCCCCATTTGAGCCACTTGCGTGTCTATGCACCTCAGCCCTTGCGTGATTGTTTGATTGACCAAACCTTGTGCACTCATGTCTCTCAATCTACCTATACACCCCATCATCTTCTCTCATTGTTGTCTTCCTCGTTGGCTGCACATTCTTGCAACCTTACCTACGCTCTTGCAAGCTTAACCAAATACCCAACAAACTCTTTTGCCTTCTTGCATGTCATACCCCCTAATGAATGTTTGCTCCTTGTAAACCCCTCATCATTCTCGTCACAGTGCTCCATTGCTCTTTTGTTAGGATCGAGATAGATCATTAGAGGAGTGAACAGTAATTACTTTCATTTGCAATTAATAACAGTATGTATGGAATAGAGATATATCAATTTATGTGCAATTTGAATAATATGCAATAAATAGAAATAAAAACAAATTGAACATAATGATTTTTATGGTAGTTCCTTAATTGAGTACGTTCACTCTATAAGTTAAAAAACTTGTGTTTTTCACTAATTTTTATGTTTTTACAGATTTAACACCCAACCTTTTTACAATATTTGGATGAGTACTTAATTCCTACTGTCTTGACCACACCAACCTCATGCTTCTTAACTTTAAGGAGTACTTGTGTTTTTCATAATAAAACACAACAAACCTCAGTTGTCTTGACTTTAAAGTCAAGCCCAATAGTGCTTTTATAGGATCAGTATCCGACCTTTGTTGTATTGACCCAACTATTCAAACTTGCTAGTGCTTTTCAAGGGTCAACTCCAAACCTCTGTTGTCTTGACCCAAAACCGGCTAAGCCCACACTCCTTTCACCAAAGACTACCACCTCAAATTCAAGGTGCCTCAACTCGGTGAGTTAGGTATTTCACTTTAAAATAAAAACTTACAGTATAATAAAAACTTACAATCTTTGAGGTCTTGTAGACAGAAATCATAGGAATGAAATCCTGATGGAATGTTGTGCATGAAGAGCTCTAATATGTTTGGAATTGATTCTCATGAACTTTGAAGGGAGTCTTAGAAAGTTTTTGTAAGATTGTTGAGTCAAATGGTCTAATTTGTGTGTATAAATAGAAGTGAAATTTTAGGTTTATCTCTATTTTTAATTTATTCTATACTTATTAATTTTTCTCTCTTAACTGATGCATTTCTTGGTTTTCTAAGGATATAATCAAACTACCTATGTCAATATTCTCTTATCTTCAATAAGGTATAGCTCCTACTCTATTTCCAATAAAATCATTTTTCAGCTTTAAGTATATGTACTCATAATCATTGGTTTCCTACACTATAATCATTTTAGTATTATCATTCATTCCAGCATATGTATCTCAATGACACTTTGCAATAAAATCATTTTTTACCTTATCTCTTATTGTATTATACTCATTTATCAAGCATATGTATCCCAAAAATATTAACTTGTATATATGACTATATTTAATATACACTTTGAGTTATAAAGTATAACTAGGTGAATAACAATTTTATAGAATTTTCTTTTTAATTTTAAGGATATTCTTCTATTATATAACACTTCAGTGACATGTATTTCTAATTATGATAATAATAATTATTATTATTCTTTGACTTAATTCCTAATTAATTTGTTCTTAGATGGGGACAATTTTAATATGATTACCAGAGTTAATTATAACAAATAGTCAATGGTAACGAAGTTTTCCAACATGTTCAAGAGAGATTTTGGAACAATTTTATTTTGCTTGCTCACCCTTTAATACTACAAATTTGCCATTTAAATTGCAGGAAGGAAAGGTTGGATCAAGACCGCTACACGTGTATTCCAGGCATTGAGGATTGTCGTTAATGATGAGCTCAAGACACTGGAGGATTCACTTTATTCTTGTTTTGACTGCCTATCTCCTGGTGGCAGGCTTGCTGTTTTATCTTTCCACAGTTTGGAGGACAGGATTGTTAAACATACTTTTCTAGACATTATCAACAAGGATCACAGGGGTGACGACAAAGAGAAGGTGATGCAAGTGAAAGATGAAGCTGACAACATCTTTGAGGAAGAAACATGGTGCAAGGGGAGAATTAGAGGAAGCAATGGTATGATTCTGACAAAAAGACCAATAACGCCATCTGAGGAAGAAGAGAAGTTGAATCAGAGGTGCAGGAGTGCGAAACTGAGAGTAATTGAGAAGATTTGATGCCTTCAAGGTCAGTTCGTGCTGATTTTATTTTTTTTTAAGTCAGTAATGCTTATATAAACTCTATCTAAATCCCAAATCTTTTGCATTGGATAGCTGCTGAGATGTGCAATATGCATTCTTGGGCTAACTTATAGTGTTTTCGTCCAGTTGAATTTGATAAGTCATCCTATTTGGATGTATTTTTTAGTCCCATTATAATTGTGTGTGTTTGTGTTTTTAAATTTTTGTATAATGGAATTTTACAAATACATTTAAAATACATAAATTTTCATCAATTTTTAAAATATCATTGTTATTATTTTGTGGTTTCATATATGTAACTACGATAATTGCAATCACATGTATGTTGATTAAAACTTGACATTCTCTTATTGAAAAGCATAATGTTCTATCATTTTCTCTTAAATTTTTTTGATCCCTATTCTCTTGATTAAATCAAAATCTTAATTTTTATTTGTGAGATAGTGATCACCACCCTTTTCTTTCACCTCCTCGTGTGTTTGAATCTCATTAACACACCCTAAATTCACCACCACCATCCTCTATGGCATGTTCTGAAGTAGATGTGTACACAACATCATCCTCTGTTATTGTAATCTTTCTTTTTCGTTCTCCAAAGATATAGAAACCCCAACCCAAATGATGCAGAAATGTGAAGAAAATGTTGAGGAAAGATGGAGATGGAGAGGATGAAGACCCAAAAGAAGCATGAGATGGTAGCAGAAGGGAGATGGAAAAGCTTTTGTTTCAAGAGTTACAGGTGCATGGAAGGGTAATGCTTGGTTTCAAGAATTCGGTGGAAGGTGAGATGCGAGATAATTAGGCCATGAGGCATCTAAACTTAACGGTGTTAAGGAAAATCTATTATATTAACTCAAACTAGGTGAGGTATCTGAAACTATATGGTAGTGATAATATAGATGATGTTTTGAAAAATCCTATGGTATTTTTAAAATATTGTACAATTTTTTGATGGTATACATGAAATTACCCTTATTTACTTGTTAACATGGTAATGCCGGATTTGCATTAGATTTTTTGTTTCGTAAAGGGAAAAAACTACCAAATAGCGACTACAAATGTATATTAGGCTAAAGTTCAATCGTTCATACTTTTGCATGAAGGGTCACGATTCAAAAATGGGAAAATATTCCCTGAGGTATCTTACTATCATTTTGTTTTTATAAAAAATCTAATTATACAATTATTTGATCTGTATCATAGTCCGCCATGTGTTCAACTCAAGTTGAGTTTTAAAAGTCAATAGTTGAAATTTAACAAAAATGGGTGAATTTCAAGACCTTTGGATCAATAATCAATGTTTGTTTCATTTATGTATGTATTTATTACCTTCTAATTCTAAGATTCATACATTTAATTTTACCGTTCGGCAAATATGAGAGTGTCTTGAACACCTGGAGGCACTTTTAAGAGAAATGACCTCGTTTAAAAACTGTGATACTTATTAAAATCTTCAATTTCTTTGAGTATAGATGAGGTGCCCTTATTCAAATTACTATAATTATGCTATCGTAGTTGTGTGTCATAATTTGTGCTAGAAATTACTTGTTTTGCTGGTTTACGGTGTTTCATTGTTTTCTGCAAAGTGTTTGCTCATGAGTGTATTTATGTATAAGGTAAGGATTAGTCAAAATAATCTCTATTTAACTTAAGATCTGTTTACACACTTAGAAGGTGACGAAAAGAATAGATAGGAATCTTGGAGGATTCATGAGAAATAGAAAGTGGATTTTTTTTTTTTTTACTTTCTTTTTTGGCTTGTATCTTTACTGAAATTTAAAGGAATCTAAAATCTAGGTATCTGGGTATGTATAGGAATTTAAAGGAAAGTAAAGAAATATACCTTAATTTTAATTTGAAAATGAGAATTATTATCTCTTGGAAGGTATCATCATCCATGACAATTCAATCATTGTACAAAACCATCATCATTACAATCCTGCGTTTATTTTGTAGACTTTTGCCAGTTTGTGTAAATCAATTGTAATTCATGTTTAAATCATTTAAATTTGTGTGAATTCACTGTTCACCCTTTTTCAGTGAAGTACATTGATCATAATATAATGAAGTACAAAGAATGAACGTCATTATTATAAAAACAACGCAGAAGCTCATCTAGGACAAAATATAGATGAAAACATTGTTGGACCTGTTAATTTAATCTCCGTAGATGGGGTGATAAGACTGTAGAGAAAGTCAACATTAAGCGTTGCTGCCGTTGAATTAATCTCTTCATTTTTGTTGTGTTTATCTTTGTCTAATTTTAACTTCTACTGCATTAAAGAAGAAAAAAAAAAAAAAAACAGCGGGTTGAGAACCGGAGCCGCCAATCTCCGACACTTGCGGATGTAAGGTACGTCAAATAATCCTGATCGACGATGGTCGCCGTCATATCGCT
Organism: Cymodocea nodosa; assembly: GCA_036874045.1. Classification (NCBI taxonomy): domain Eukaryota; kingdom Viridiplantae; phylum Streptophyta; class Magnoliopsida; order Alismatales; family Cymodoceaceae; genus Cymodocea; species Cymodocea nodosa. The sequence continues at coordinate 15,804,300 of CM072339.1, read as the reverse complement.
TCCGTTTACCCTTTTCCGTGGAAGCGCACCAATCAGAGCCGCGTCAGCGGCGGAGCACGGCAATGCCCGGTTGTCCCCTCGAGGTGGGCTACTAATCCCAAAAATGAAACATACGCAGCTGCAGCGGCGTTTCGCCGTGTTGAAGACGGGCCTGGCGACTGAGTACACCCAGCGCACCCACGGGGGCTACGGCAACATGATGGTAAAGCTCTTCAAGGACGACGAGGCGAACGAGCGGTGGGACATCTTCCCCGTCCTCGACGGGGACTTCTCCTTCATGGACCGGTATGATGCCTACGACGCCTACGTCGTCACCGGAAGTGCCGCCGACGCCCACGCCCAGGACACCTGGATACTCCGACTTTGCGATGCCATCACCTTCCTCCACAACCACAACAAGCGTATCCTTGGAATATGCTTCGGACACCAGGTCAATCATCCATGACACTAGAGATAGCACCACCTCTACGCCCAACGACGGTCGTCTTGAATTTTTTCTGTACTGTAGATATTGGCTCGAGCCCTCGGTGGGAAAACGGTAAGGGCCGACGTTGGGTGGGAGCTCGGTCTGAAGTGCATCAATCTTGATTCCACCTCTATCTACCGCCTCTATGGATTCACCATCAGCTCTACCCTCCATGTCATTGAGAGTCACCGTGATCAGGTTAGTAGTGCAAATCCGTTTTATTGTTTCTTTCTGGCTATGACATTATTCGTGTTCCCTGTCTATGCCTCAAACAAATGTGGTTCGCTCTAGCAAATAGTCGACATGGTTTATTTGATAAACTTGGAATTGAAGCATCGACATCATTGTCTTCAACTGTTTCAGGTGACACTCGTTCCTCCTGATGCTTTGATTCTAGCAACTTCGGAGAGAACAGAAATTGAGATGTTTGCACTTGGAGAGAATGTCTTGGCCATGCAATGGCATCCAGAGTTCACAAAGGATGTGATATTGGACATAATTGAGAGCCGCTTTTCCAGAAAAACTATTAGTGTATGCGTGCTTTCACTACTTCATGTATGCATTCTAATGATGTGAAAAATTGAAGACAGATGTTATTGGGATTTAAAATTAAAATGTTTTTTTTGAACTGGGTTTTAAGTGGGTGTTTTTAAAAAAACTGATAGTCCCAAGTAAGTAGTGCTCTGCGCCATCACTAACCAACATTTATTTTCTTAGCAAACTGATGCTTCAGCAAGAGTTTCAAAAGAATTCTCAAATGTTCTACATGAGTTCTTTGACTTTGGTTGAACACTTATATGTGATCAAGGAATACTACCATCTTATCAAAAGTGATTCTAAAAATCATTCATAAGGCTTTGAACCATAACTCACTCTTCTTGAATGGAATCTTACTTCAAGGAGGTTGTGACTTAGGATGACTTTGGTGGAAATGTTGGATGACAGTGGTTAAGGCCTTGGTGGACATGAAAGTAGCACAAGGTGATAAGGTGTAGATGCTCAAATCTCACTTCTCTCATGCAAAATAATGAGTGGAGTAGTGAAGGAACACACAATTTTGGCAAGTAATCAACTTGTGATTGAATTTAGAGGGAAAACAATATTTTAACTAGGTGACCGTTGTGGTTTGTGCTAGACTATTGTCAACACCTTTGGTTGCCATGATAATTTATAGGGCATGAGATACTATAAATCTGAATTTCATGCTTCCCTAATGTTCTAAACTCGTAGGACTTCACTTACCCCATGTGGAGGTGAAAGTAGCACAAGGTGATAATGTTTTAGATGCTCAAAATTCACTTCTATGATCTAAAACAATGAGTGGACTAGTGAAGGAACACAAGATTTTGGTAAACAATCAATTTGCGATTGAATTAAGAGGAAGACTACAAAAAGTATCTTGACTAGGGACTATTGTGGTTTGTGTTGGATTGTTGTCATCACCCTTTGTTGTGAACTCAATGTATAGAGCATGAGATACTATGAATTTGATCCACATGCTTCCCTAATATTTCAGACTCTTAGGGCTTTACTTACCTTATGTTATAAAACATTCCTAAGTGGTTTGACCTCTCTTAGTCATGTTGGCCACAAAGAGAGAGATTCTGCTATGTTGCCAAGCATTTGTTGGATGATAGTTATTGCTACTGTGAAAGCTTCATGATGTCACTTCATCTCAATCTCTAATGAGTCTTAGACATCTTCCTCATATCTTAACTTTCAACTTAATATAGTCTTTCTTGAAGTCTACCATATTGGTGTTATCTTTTAGGCAAATCTTTCAAGATAAGTTTTTGTTCGTGCATCTATCTATGTTTGTAGGTAGCTTCATTTTCAGCATGTCTTCTATATAGAAAACATTCTTATTTTGCTCAACAATAGACTTCATTATCTTAAGCATATTTTAAGGTTCATGTCCATGCATTTGTTTTGCAAATATTCCCTTGCTTTGGTTGAGAAATCATTAAAATATCTAGTGTCAAATTCTTTGGTTGGGCTACTTGATGCTTACTTCATTGGTTGAGTTACGCATTTGTTGTTAAGTGAGATCCTTAGATGTTGATGACCATTGCAAAATGTGTCAGTGGTCCATCACCCATTTTTTGAATAGTTAATGGCCTTTGCAAAATTTGTCAATGATTTATTGCTTGTTTCATCAATAGTTGATAGCCTATTGAAATTTGCATAAGATCTTGTTAGAAACTATGTTGCTTGTGATTAGTTGCAACATGATCTAGAGATGTTGTTGGCCCATAATATAGACGTCGATGGTCTTTGCTTTGTTTTTAATTTTGTCATAAGTTGTGTAGTGCCTTGCTAGAAGTTGTGTGACTTGTAGTTGTCTACAATTATGTAGGAGGGTCTATTGGCTAGTTTGCCTAATATATTAGCAAATCTTAATGGTGTGTTGGTAGACCTATCGATATTTTTGATGATTTAGTCAACACCTTTAATGACTAATGTTGATGGCCTATCCTAATTGACAATGGATTATGATTGGCTATTAGTATCAAGTGCGATTGGTCTTAGATAGTGTAACTTAGCTCTCTTGCACATTACATGGTATGGCTTGGTTTTCCTCATGGTTGGCCATGCATGCTTCGACTCCTTCATGGGTGGCTATCTTTTCCTAAGTAAGATAATCTCCTTGGTGATTTTGCTAAGCTTTGGTTCCCATGGCTTGTTGCTCTCTTATTTGTTGATCTTTTTGTAGTATAGATAGACTTCTAACTATGAATCAATTAATTCTTTTTTTTCAAGAAAAGGAAGAAGCTCATACAAAGTTAAAACTTCAAGTATGGAAACTCATTCTTTCCTAGTTCTTGAGTATATCATTTAGCTAGATGTGGATGACACCTCTTATGCCCTATGTGGTAGGACTTTTTGTTGCCTCTTCGTTTGGTGACTTCTTTTACCTCTAAAATGGCATCTTATTGGTGTAGTTGATCTTTTGAGATATACAAGTTGTTAATAGGTGGTAGGCTTGTGTTCAACTTATCATTTAGTAAAGATGGCTTAAAAGGTTTCAAATCATTCATATTCACCACCAAATAGAAGATATTTATTTAGGAATTTGGGGAGACTAAGTTCTTATACTTGAAGTTTTAACTTTATAGGAGTTCTGTCCTCTCAAAGGAGGGAGATAAAGTAATTTATGATTAGAAGTTTATTTAGATTATGAAAAGGTTAGCAAACATGAGAATGATGAATCATAACAATCAAAACCTGATAATATCACTAAGGAACATATCTTACTTAAGGAGGAGATAGTTGTTTATGAGGAGTTGAAACATACATGGTAAATCATGAGGAAAGTAAAGTCATACCACATAATGCATAGGAAAGTTGAGCTATACCAACTAAGACCAATTACACTTAATGTTAGTGGTTAGTCATAATTCGTCATTAGCTAGGACAAGCTATTGACGTTGGCTATTGAAGGTGTTCATCAATTTGTCTAGAGTGTCAACTTTTGATAAGACACTATGTAATTTTCGACAAAATGGTGTAGTGGCCATTGACATTTGCACCAGTGCCCAATGATATTTGTGGATTGTGCTAACAATTAACTATATTCAATATGGCTTTTGACATGATCTGATGTGAGTTTTGATGGGCCATTGAATATTCATGGAAAGGGCAATGGACTATTGACACATTCTTTAGTAGCCATCAACATTTGTAGATCTCGTCAAGTGACCAACATGTGACTCAACCAATGATGTAGGCATTGAGTACCCAAAAGTTGAAACTTAGCATTTTAATTATTTCTCAACTAAAATAAGGAAATATTTGTGAACTTAATACATGGACGTGAAACTTAAGATGTACTAAAGGAAACTAAGTCCACTGACAAGAAAAATAAATATGTTTCTTATGTGGAAAATGTACTAATAACAAAGTTATCTACAAATGTGGATAGATGCATAGTTTGGAACTCATCTTGAAAGATTCACTAGGAAAATGGTCCTATCGTGGTGGACTTTAAGAAAGACTATTAGGTTAAAAATTCAAGATGTGAAGAAGATGCCAAGATCCATTAGTGATTGAGATGAAATGGCATTACAAATATCTCATGTTGGTAACACTTGCTATTTGATAAACACCTGGTAGCACGATAGAATCTCTCTCTTCATGACCAACATGGTTAAGAAGAGTGAAACCACATAGGGATGTCTTGTAAGATGGGGTAAGTGAAACTGTATGAAATAAGAATGTTAGAGAGGTATATGAATGTTAGATTTGTAGTATCTCATACTTTATAAAGTGCATGGACAACTAAGAGTTTCAACAAAATCTAACCCAACCCTCTTGTCAAAATATTCTTTGTAGTTTTCTCTTAATTCAATTATAGATTGATTGTTTGTCGAGATCTCATGTTCCTTCACTAGTCCACTCATTGTTCCATACAAGAGTAGTGACATTTGAGCATCAATGATATAGCCACTTTGTTCTACCTTCACCTCTAACAAGGCTTGAGCCATTGACATTCAACATTTCCACCAAATTCATCCTTGGTCATGATCCCCTTGTGGTCAAATTCTCTTAAAAGGGGGTGGACCATGAATCACAATGTACTTTGTGTTAGAACCCGAGTATTTTGATAATGCAAAATCTATGTGAGGAAATATATTGTATTTCACAGTTAAGTCTGTACTGCATTAGATCAGAAGGCTGTTAGAATAAATTCCATGCAGATGAACAGATCAAGAAGATTCTAGATGATAATACTTTCAAGATACAGCAAAATCGGACAGTTACAGGTTCAAGTATCCGAAGAGTAAAATTGCAGCAAGACTATCGGACAGTTAGAAGGATAACTATCCGAATTTTACAAAGCCTTCAGAGAGTTATTTAATCAGACAGTTAAGGGGATTGAATGATTGGATAGTTAAGGAGTTAACTATCTGGAAGCTTAAAGGACTTTTCGGAGAGTTACAGGTATAACTATCCGAAAGTTAAGTCATTCAATAAATCACGTGCAGAAATACAGAATGGAAACTTAAAAGACTTGTCGGAGAGTTAGATAACTATCCGAGTTTTCTTTTCGGAGAGTTAGATAACTATTTGAGTTTTTCGGTAAGTTACAGGCATAACTTTCCGAAACTTAAGTCATTTTATTACGCATGTGCAAAATAGAGAAGCCGGCAGTTGAAAGCTTAAAAGGGAAAATCGAAGAGTTAGATAACTATCCAAAATTTCAAAGAGAGTTTCGATAAGTTACAGTTTAACTATCCGAAACTTAAGTTATTGAAATTGTCACGTGCAGAATTTCAGAAAGAAGATCATTTAAGTTTTCAGAGAGTTAGAAAGATAACTATCCGAAATTTCAAGAGAGTTTCGGTGAGTTACAGTTTAACTATCCGAAACTTAAGTCAGTAAATTTCTCAAGTGCAGAATTCCAGACAGATACTCAAATGGGTTTTCGGAGAGTTAGAAAGATAATTATCCGAAATTTCAAAAGAGTTTCGGTGAGTTACAGTTTAACCATCTGAAACTTAAGTTATTGAATTTCTAACGTGTAGAATTCCAGAGAGTGGCTCAAATAAGTTTTCGGAGAGTTAGAAAAATAACTATCCGAAATCCTGAAGCATTTCGGTGAGTTACAGGGATAACCTTCCGAAACTTAAGTCAGCCCTTTATGCACGTGCTAAATTAAAGCAATCGGAAAGTTGACAGAGACAAACTATCCGACAAGTATATAACTGCTCGGTGAATTACAGTTATAAGTATCTGATTGGATGATAGGTCACATTTAAATATTCTGGAATCCTACCTGGTAGTAAAGGTTAAGTAATCTTTCGGTGAGTTACAGATACTCTTCAGAGAGTTGCATAGCTAACTATCCGAAAGAATAGGAAAATCGGTAAGATATCTTGAAACGATTTTCTGAACGGTCACTTGCTGTATTGGGACTTGAGGCTAATCAAGTACAGTAGAATATATCCGTTGGAGGAAAATATGATCGTTGTACATATCAAGTATATATGCAAAATACAGACAACGGAGATAAGGAGAGCTACACTCCAAATTCTATTTACACTCAAGTCTGCAAACAGTGAAGCATATTCCAAAGATCTGCTGCAGAAAAAGCTCTGTGCGCAAAAACTTTGATTGAAGGATTAAAGTTGTTGGTTCGTAGTTTCAACCTGAAAGCTACATACAGTGTTGGTTTGAGTTTCGACCTGAAAACTCTAGAGGTTGGTTTACTGAAGTTTTTACTTGAAAACTTCTGTGTAGTTGGTTCTTACTTTGACTTAAAAGCAAGTATGTAAGTGTTGAAACACTTAATGAAGCCCAAGTGAATCTTAGGGGTGGACTAGCCAAATTGGTGAACTACCTAAAAAATTTGCTGTGTGTTTCTTATCTTTTCTGATTTGCATTCTCTTAGTTTTAGCTCATTACATTTCTGTTGAATCATTCGATTCAACATCAAAAGAATTTTAAAACTATACACTTTCACCATTCACCCCCTCTCTGGTGAGCCTATCGATCCTAACAATTGGTATCAGAGCAAGGTTAATACTTCATAAGATTTAACCATCTGGATTTATGACTCAATTTGCTGAGGGACAAAACATCCACAGACCTCCTCTATTCGATGGTTCCAATTATAACTATTGGAAGAATAGAATGGAGTGTTTCTTTAGGAGTTCAGATGTTAAACTCTAGAAGACTGTTGTTCTTGGAACTACACTTCTAACCAGTGATATTTCGAACTGGTCTGAGGAGGATGAGAAAATCATCCAGTTGGATGCTAGAGGGCTGAATGCCATTTATTGTGCACTAACTACTGATCAATATAATAAGGTATTTGCATGTAAGTCTGCTCATGAGGCTTGAAAAATCCTTCAAGTTATTCATGAAGGTACAAACCAAGTTAAGGATACAAAAATCAGTATTCTTTTGAGAAAACTAGAACTGTTTAGAATGAATGATAATGAAAACATAATTGAAATGTTTTCTAGATTTACTGAAATCATTAATAGTCTGAAAGGCTTGGGAAAGGAGTTCTCTTCACGTGAACATGTACAGAAGATCCTGATGAACTTAACTATTGAGTGGAAACAGAAGTCCACATCTATTCAAGATTCCAAGGATCTCAACAATTATACAGCTGAAGAACTGTTGGGCAATCTTCTGACCTACGAAGCTCAGATGAAGGACTGGAAAGAGCAAGAAGGAGCTGTTGAAAAGAAAGCTGAAAAGAAAAAGGAAATGACATTTCCATCTATAGAGGAAGCTCTAAGCTCAGACGATGATGAGATCATGTTGTTAGCAAGGAACTTCAGAAAGTTTATGAAGAAAAAGAATAAATCCAGCTCTTCTAAAAGAACGGTCCCTACATGTTTCAAATGTAAAAGGCAAGGGCACATACAGACCTTCTATCCATTTCAGATAGAAGATGATCAAGGAGATAAGAAGAAGAGATTGAAAGACAAAAAGAAGATGGCTCTCAAAGTTACGTGGGATGACAGTAGCTCTTCAAGTTGTTCATCAGATTCTGAAAAAGAAGCAGCAGCAAATGTTTGTTTTGCAGTACAAGAGGTATGCTCTACTTCCTCTAGTTCAGAAAATGAGCATGATGAGTTAGACATAAACAATCTTCTATCTACTGTAGATAATTTATATGTGAAGTGTAGAGATTTTAAGAAAGAAATTAAAAGATTAAATTATTACTTAGAAAATTCATTTGCTGAATTAGAATCAACTATAGTTGAAAATAGAAATCTAAAATCAAATTTAGATAAGTATAGTTGTGATAACTGTGAATTAAAAGATGAAAATAAAAATCTATTAACTACTATATTAGATTTGAAAGATACTATATGTAAATTTATTCAAGGACAAAAAAGATTAAATAAAATAATAAGATCTCAACGATCAAATGGGAATAAATATAGCCTAGGGTATGCTACATTATAGGAAATACCTTATTGTGGTGGAGTGATTCGATCTTATAGAGATGACATCATTGTGTTTGCCATCAAACGAAGATCATGTCATATGTGGCTGCCAAGAGGCAATAGATTTAATGTTTTAAGGACTAACTCTACTAGATCCAAGAAGATCTGGGTACCAAAAGCTTTAATTTCAGTATGATTTGCAGGGAGACAAAGAGTTTCAAGCACGTTCAACTAAATGGATTATGGACAGTGGATGCTCAAAGCACATGACAGGTAAGAAAAACTTTCTTGACTTAGTTAAAAACTTAAGTTCAGGATCTGTTAAGTTTGGAAATAATGAAAAGTGTAAAATAACTGCAATAGGAAATATTATATCTGAAAATGGTATAATTGAGAATGTCTTGCATGTAAATGGTTTAAAATAAAATTTGTTAAGTGTAGGACAATTATGTGATAAAGGCTATACTGTTTCTTTTAATGCTAAAAACTGCTACATTATTGATCCTGCCACAAATGAAATAAAATTTACTGGTATTAGAAATTGCTTAATATATGTATTAAACTTTCTATGTGAAAATTCTGCAAGCAATTCCTGTTTGGTAGCAACTGGTGAAGACGATTGGGTGTGACATAGAAGACTTGGTCACATCAATATAGAGAATATCAGAAAGTTATTCACGAGTGATCTTGTTAGGGGTCTGCCTAAACTCACTTTTAAGAAGGATAGAGTATGTAGTGAGTGTATGTTAGGGAAGCAGAAGAGAACTGCTCTTCATAGCAAAAATGTTGTGTCCACCAAAAGGTCATTAGAACTACTACATCTAGATTTATTTGGTCCTTCTCAAGTATCAAGTCTTGAGGGTCGAAAATATACCTTTGTTATTGATGATGATTTCTCCAGATTAACTTGGGTAATATTTTTGACACATAAAAATGAAACTTGTAATGAGTTCAGGAATTTCTGTATTAGAGTTCAGAATCAGAAGGAACTAACAGTGAAGAAAATTAGAATTGATCATGGAGGGGAATTTGAAAATTATGAATTTGAAAACCTTTGCAATTCATTTGGAATTTTGCATGAATTCTCTTGTCCTAGAACTCCTACTCAAAATAGAGTTGTGGAAAGGAAAAATAGGACACTACAAGAAATAGCTAGAACTATGTTAAATATCACGGATCTACCTAAATTTCTCTGGACAGAAGCTGTAGGAATAGCTTGTCACATTTCCAATAGAACTCACATTAGATCCACATTGAATAAAACACCATTTGAAATTTGGTTCAATAAAACTCCAAATGTTGGCTATTTTAAGACATTTGGATGCAAATGTTGTCTTAAATACAGGAAATGCTAAAGACAAGTTTGATGTTAAGTCTGAACCTGCCATACTTGTTGGTTACTCTTCGAGAATCAAAGCTTACAGAGTATATTTTGCTAAAGATAGAAGAGTGGATGAAAGTATAAATGTTCAGTTTGATGAAGATCTGTTCCAGAATTTCAAAAAGTTGAAGATTAATAATGATAGTGAAAATGAATACTTTGAAGATGATAACTGCAAGCAGAATACCATTTCACAAGTATCAGACCAGAATCTCAACCATAGATATCAGAATCATAACAGTTGGAAGTTTAGATCTGATCATTCCGAGGAACAAATTATTGGAAATATATTTAAAGGGGTACAAACTAGAAGCAAAACATAAGATATCTGCAATTTTTGTGCATTTGTGTCAGAAATAGAGCCAAAATCAGTAGATGAAGCTTGTAAGGATACCTACTGGACAATGACTATGCAGGAAGAATTAAATCAGTTTCAGAAAAATAATGTGTAGGAATTAATAGAAAAACCTACAGGAAAATCTATCATTGGAACTAAATGGATTTTCAAAAACAAATTAGATAAAGAAGGTAACATTCTCAGGAATAAAGCTCGATTAGTTGCATAAGGCTACAATCAACAGGAAGGTATTGACTATGAAGAAACTTTTGCTCTTGTAGCCAAGATTGAAGTTATCAGAATGTTGCTTGCCTTTGCAAGTAGTATGAAGATAAGATTGTTTCAAATGGATGTGAAAAGTGCTTTCTTAAATGGAGAAATTCAGGAAGAAGTGTTTGTTAAACAACATCCTGGATTTGAAGATGAACTCAAGCCGGATCATGTCTACAAACTAAGAAAGACTCTATATGGTTTGAAACAGGCACCTAGAGCTTGGTACGAGAAATTGAAAATTTTTTTAACTGAAAATAATTTTTCTATAGGCAAAGTGGACAACACTTTGTTTATCAAAACTTTTGATGTGCATATGTTGATTGTTCAAATATATGTTGATGATATAGTCTTTGGAGCCACTTCAGAAAATCTCTGTCATGAATTTCAGAATTTAATGAAAAATAAATTCGAAATGAGCATGATGGGAGAATTGAAGTTTTTCTTGGGATTACAGATTCATTAAATGTATAATGGTATATTTGTCAACCAAGAAAAATACTGCAAAGAGATGTTGAAGAAATTTGGTTATGAAAACATCAAATCCGCAAATACTCCAATGAGTTCAAGTATTAAAATAGAAATGGATGATTCAAGTGTTGCAGTGGATCAAAGGCAATATAGAGGTATGATTGGATCCTTGTTATACCTTTCAGCTAGCAGGCTAGATATTATGTTCAATGTATGCTTGTATGCTAGATTTCAAGCATCACCAAAAGAATCACATTTGAAATCAGTCAAAAGGATTTTCAGATATCTACAAGGAACAAAAGATTTCGGATTATTCTACTCAACTAATAGTAGTTTGATTTTAATAGGCTATAGTGATGCAGATTACGCAGGCAGCAGATCTGATAGAAAAAGCACTAGTGGTACTTGTCAACTACTTGGATGTTCTTTAATCTCATGGTTCAGTAGGAAACAAAATTGTATAGCTTTATCTACTACTGAAGCCGAGTATATTGCAGCTGGATTGTGCTGTGCACAAATCATTTGGATGCAGTAAACTCTTTCAGATTACAGACTGAAAATTCAGAATTCAATCATATTTTGTGATAACAGCAGTGCAATCAGTCTATCTAAGAATACAGTACTTCATTTCAGAGCCAAACATATCGAGATCAGACATCATTTTCTGAGAAATCATGTAGAGAAAGGGAACATTTCACTTGAAGTTTGTGCCAACAGAAAATCAACTTGCAGATATTTTCACCAAACCTTTAAATGAATCAACTTTTAATCATATTAGACGAAATCTAGGAATATGTTCTTTACAAGATCTTTAAATATTTTTTCTTCAAGCTCACCATATGGGAGCTTTTTTTTTTTTTTTTTTCTGCTAACCTACTCGTGCAGGATATAGTCAATATCAGTTTTACAGAAAATCAGTTTTACAATCCTCACCTTTTTATATAATGACAAAAAGGGAGAGAAGAATTTGGAAATTTGTCAAGTATATGGTCACTTACAGTATTTCCAGCAAGTATGGTCACTTACAGTATTTCCAGCAAGAATTGAAAGAGAAAAACTCAGTACACAGATAGGGGGAGAAGTCTGCTCAAAGTCAGGGGGAGGAATCCCTTCTCGTCGGTATAGTTTTGATAAATCCTATTTTATGTTTCTCTGTGTGACTAAATGTATAGAAATACACTAGGGAGTGAAATACATGTAAATAATTGTAAAGGTTTTTGTCATTATCAAAAAAGGGGAAATTGTTAGAACCCGAGTATTTTGATAATGCAAAACGTATGTGAGGAAATATATTGTATTTCACAGTTAAGTCTGTACTGCATTAGATCAGAAGGCTGTTAGAACAAATTCCATGTAGATGAACAGATCAAGAAGGTTCCAGATGATAATACTTTCAAGATACAGCAAAATTGGACAGTTACAGGTTCAAGTATCTGAAAAGTAAAACTGCAGCAAGACTATCAAATAATTAGAAGGATAACTATCTGAATTTTACAAAGCCTTTGGAGAGTTATTTAATCAGACAGTTAAGAGGATTGAATGATCGGATAGTTAAGGAGTTAACTATCCGGAAGCTTAAAGGACTTTTCGAAGAGTTACAGGTATAACTATCCGAAAGTTAAGTCATTCAATAAACCACGTGCAGAAATACAGAATGGAAACTTAAAGGACTTGTCGGAGAGTTAAATAACTATCCGAGTTTTCTTTTCGGAGAGTTAGATAACTATTCGAGTTTTTCGGTAAGTTACAGGCATAACTTTTCGGAACTTAAGTCATTTTATTACGCACGTGCAAAATAGAGAAGCCGAAAGTTGAAAACTTAAAAGGGAAAATCGGAGAGTTAGATAATTATCTGAAATTTCAAAGAGAGTTTCGGTAAGTTACAGTTTAACTATCCGAAATTTAAGTTATTGAAATTGCCACGTGCAGAATTCCAGAAAGAAGATCATTTAAGTTTTCGGAGAGTTAGATAATTATTTGAAATTTCAAGAGAGCTTCGGTGAGTTATAGTTTAACTATTCGAAACTTAAGTCAGTAAATTTCCCACGTGCAGAATTCCAGATAGGCTCAAAAAGGTTTTTAGAGAGTTAGAAAGATAACTATCCGAAATTTCAAAAGAGTTTCGGTGAGTTACAGTTTAACCATCCGAAACTTAAGTTATTGAATTTCCCACGTGTAGAATTCCAGAGAGTGGCTCAAATAAATTTTCGGAGAGTTAGAAAAATAACTATCCGAAATCCTGAAGCATTTTGGTGAGTTACAGGGATAACCTTCCGAAACTTAAGTCAACCCTTTATGCACGTGCTAAATTAAAGCAATCGGAAAGTTGACAGAGACAAACTATCCGACAAGTATATAACTGTTCGGTGAGTTACAGTTATAAGTATCTGATTGGATGACAGGTCACATTTAAATATTCTGGAATCCTACCTGGCAGTAAAGGTTAAGTAATCTTTTGGTAAGTTACAGATACTCTTCGGAGAGTTGCATAGCTAACTATCCGAAAGAACAGGAAAATCGGTAAGATATCTTGAAACGATTTTCTGAACGGTCACTTGCCGTATTGGGACTTGAGGCTAATAAGTACAGTAGAATACATCCGTTGGAGGAAAATATGATCGTTGTATATATCAGGTATATATACAAAATACAGACAACGGAGATACGGAGAGCTACACTCCAAATTTCATTTACACTCAAGTCTGCAAACAGTGTAGCATATTCCAAAGATCTACTGTAGAAAAAGCTCTGTGTGCAAAAACTCTGATTGAAGGATTAAAGTTGTTGGTTCGTAGTTTCAACCTGAAAGCTACATACAGTGTTGGTTTGAGTTTCGACCTGAAAACTTTAGAGGTTGGTTTACTGAAGTTTTTACCTGAAAACTTCTGTGTAGTTGGTTCTTGCTTTGACCTGAAAGCAAGTGTGTAAGTGTTGAAACACGTAGTGAAGCCCAAGTAAATCTTGGGGGTGGACTAGCCAAATTGGTGAACTACCTAAAAAATTTGCTGTGTGTTTCTTATCTTTGCTGATTTGCATTCTTTTAGTTTCAGCTCATTACATTTCTGTTGAATCATTCGATTCAACATTAAAAGAATTTTAAAATTACACACTTTCACTATTCACCCCTCTTCTGGTGAGTCTATCGATCCTAACACTTTGATTATTGATAAGATTGTTGACTTCTTTAGTGAGGGGTGAATATAGAAGATGAATTAATTTTAATCAAGTTTATTGCAATTAACCTTAAAATGAGTTGAGTAAATTAGCTACACTAAAGAGGAGGTAGACAAACAATGAAATGAAGCACACAAAATTTATAATCATTTACGAAACTAGGCTACACTCACTCAAGAGATCCTCCTTAAGTCTATCCACTAACTATTTTGGTATTTTCTTAGGTTTACACTATAACCCATTGACAACTTACCTCTTTACCTCAACATGTATAATTTATTCTCTTCAACCCTTAAGGATCACCCTCACAACTTGTGGACTTGAGCTTGATGACAAAAATGTTACTTTACAACCCTTGAAACACTTTTCTTGGAGACTTTCCTTAGTTGAATGTGAGGGATATGTAATTTGACCCAAATGTATGCAATTGAACTAGGAGAGTGAGCAAGTATGGTGTAGAAATGATGTAAAAGTGTGTGGACAAGATGCACTGGTGTCCAATTTTGTTGTCATGTCAATAGCACACCTATATTTATAGATAGACCAAGATAAATGTGCAGATAATGACTAGAAAATTTCCCTAACATTCGATAGAATCAATTAACTAGTATAAAACTAATTGATCATTTTGTCTTATGGTTGAATGGTTCAATTAACCTAAAAGTAAATCAGTTTACTTATCTACTAATCATATTGGCTATGACAGAGCAGAATGGTTTACTATTCTTATTCACTTACTGAATTACTCATTGGGTAAATTTTGGTTATTTGATCTAAAATTGGTTGACCTGATGTCTTGTTGGGATGAACTTCGATTGTTTGACCTAAAATTGGTTGACCATGTGAGAGCATGATAGGTACATTGATTCTACTTGGTTGACTGATCATAGAAGATTTTCTATGCTAAGTTTTGAAGCATGAATAAATGATAATTCTAATGTATAAGTGTTTATGGTTTTGGTTAATTGTTACTAGGCATTTGACTAATTCTCTACAGATCTCTATATGCATGCTCAGGAATTAGAAATGATTTTTATGCATAAGCATGTAATTTCACCATGATATTTTGGTTAACTAACCATTTGGAGATGGTTGACTGAACTTGGGCTTATGCAAATTTTCTTTAAACTAAGTTCTCGTGGATTCTATAATGACTTATGTTCTTATTCTATATGCATTGTGAAGTAAGAGCTAGAAGGAAACTACAAACATTTATATTATGAAAATAAATAGCGAATTTGATCTTCACTTGATGAGCTTAATACAATCCAATTATTCTTCAATAATCTTCACTTGATGTGACTGCTTCATTAGTCTTCACTGGATGTAGCCACCTTTCTTGAACTTGTCTTTCTTTCCTTCTTTTATCAATTGTCTTCGTAGATTTGCCCATTTTTTTGGTTATATTTTCTAATCATCAAAACTACCATGAGGTAATACTAACAATTATGACATCACAGTCCCCTATGGGAAACAACGTGCAAATCTGCCCTTATGTCCAGCCTTTCCACTATTAATTTCTGAGCCATACAACATCCTCCATGCTGCACAAAGCCAGAGGTGACCAATGCCTTCAAACTCCCTTCCTCCTTGACAGGAACTTTAATAATATTAACCAAATGTTCAATCAAAAAATTATGTGTTCTACTTTGGGTCTATTTGTCTCTCAGAATGGGAATAGATCTCCATAACCTTCTAGTCAGCCTCAAGTTTTCTGGATGACTTAACCCGACTTAACCCAATTTGTTCATGCATGGTGATGGATGGCATGGTTGAATTCTCCACTTGAGTTTCAGGTCTCTCTTGCCTTTCTCTGTTGCATTTGAATTTGGAACCTTACTGCTCACTTTCTTCTTAGCTTCTACTCTTGATTCTTGAACCTTTGCCAAGGCTTGATAAACCTGAGGTCTGGAAACACTTAACATTCAATTAATATCTTTCTGTAGGTCTCCTACAAATCAAGAGACCAAGATTCTCTCATTCAGACCAGTGACCTTAGTTGAAAGGTTGTCAAAATCATTCAAGTAGTCGACTACAGTACCATTCTACTTGATCTTGAACATTCCTCCATATGATCCTTACATTGACTTCCCAAACTTGGCAATCAAACCTTCCACCATTATTCTATATCCCCAGTTTTCTTGACATTTTGGAACTAGTTTGCTGCCACAACCCTCAGCTTCATTGAAGTGACTATAGTCCTCTTCTCACTCAATTAAAACTTGGTGATGAGAAAGTGATTACTCCACAGTGTGGGTCCATTTTAGATTTGAGCTCCCCTCAAATAGAAGAAATTCAAGTTTTAAATTCTTGAAGAAATTACATCAATGTCGAGGTTGCTCTTGGTCTTAAAATGTGTTTCATCTTTGGACCCCTCCATCACAATTGACTAAATAACCTCCTTCAATCTTGTCTCCATTGCATTTAGTTACCCATCAAACTTCTTCATTGTTTCCAGAACTTGTTACTCCATATCCTTCACTCTTCTTTCAAGTTGTTCTGTTGTGGATCTTCTTTGGCCAGCTATGATACAAATTTGTCTCCAGCCCACTGGCAACAAGTTCAGAGTCGATAAAGTAGCCCTCCCATTGAATCTATGATGGTGTATTACTTCAATAATGGAATTACAAGGGTTGCACTTTGAGGTGCAATTGATTCTCCAAGAACACAGATATACTTCTACTATAACTCCCCCAACTAACCTTGACTCCTGCTTTTGAAGTTGGAGGCAGGAAGAGGAAGGTTCAACTAAATGGACTCTCCAAAGCCTGACACCTTAAACCCAATCTGATTGCAGCATTATTTCTTGCTATTACACATCCCTTGGAGGTTCATCTTGCATTTTTTTAATTAAATGATAAATGTTCTCCAGTCTGGTCCATTCAGTTAAATAAATATATTTTTTAAGGTTCTTCCTTGAAAATAAAACTTATATATATTTTCTTGATGGAATACTATCGCATTATACAAAATTATTGAAATTTATAATTATATATTTACAGAAATATACATATTAGCATCATTGTACTTTATATTTGATGTTATATTGGGATTATCATGTATTTGAATGTTTATTTAGGACTAAAAATACACAATTATTATTAAAAATTTACAAATATATGTAATACATGCATAAAAAATAAAAATATGAATATTTAAATGGGTGTTCAGATGCCGCCTATTCACCCAAGGTGTCCAATATTACCCTCTAGGTGCCTTGGAGCCTTTATTACCATAAATCTAAGAATGAAAGACAGCAAACTGAGTTTGTGCAAAGATTTATAGTTGAAAGTACTTGTTGGGAGTTGGGAATTGGAAGTAGCAGTGGCATGTTAAGGATATGACATTTTCAATACACCTTTTTAATGTTATTTGAAAATAGCTTGCTTTTATATAGATCTATGACTTAATAATGGTCTAAACTGTACAGGATAGATTTAACTTGACAAGTTCTATAAAATAATTATTAAACAACATATACATATTCAAGTATGTGTGAAAACACAAATTCTCTTTTGGTTTTATTTTCTTTTCATTTCACTTTTTTATGTAGCATATGAAATTAAAAATATGGTATATTCACAAATAAACATAAATTGTGACAAAAAAAATGTAAATAAATAAAGATGTGAAAATTAATTAAAAGTAGCAGGAAAAAAGATTATAAGTAAAAGAATTGAAGCATGTGAAGGAAAATTGTTATTATATCTAAAATTTGTAAATTTACATAAATGTCATGAATGGAAAGCTTCATTTATATTAATATGATTGGCATATATGAGGAAACTTAAATGTTGTATTATTTGAAGCTTCATTTCACCATACTTAGTAAGGTGTCAAGAATGCCCATATGCCTATATAACACTTAGTTAAGCAAGTTTGAATAAGTGAAATATATTATGTAATAACTTAAACTTAAAAATAAGCTTAGATATTATTTATTTTTCCATTAATGTTGACTTTTATTTCTGATTTTTATTACTCTTTGATCTAATTATTAAAATTAAAATTTATTGATATTATGAAATTTTTTGATTTTTAAAGATTATCTATTGAATCAAAAAAAGACGGGCATAGAAATCTGTGTAAAATAATGTTAAAAGTCGAATTTGATTTAGGTTTTGGTGACCCAAATCAGATCTCTCAATGAGAGACTAAAGGAAGAAATATGAAAGGTGAAAACAGAGGAAGATTAGGAGAGAAGTGTAGACAGAGACCATAAGAATATAAAACTGCTTGTTATATTCCATAAAAACACAATAAAAGTCTTTATACTTTCATACAAATAACTGTCCACTATACTAAGTGGCTTGACATAGAGATAAGGGGAACATAATAATTGAAAAACAGTTAACTAGATTTAGTTTCAACACAACATGGATGACAAGGACAAAGCAGGATAAACGTGCGTGAGAACTTGCATGTGATAGCACGTGGACTTCATAATAATAGGATTTTTGTAGTTTAAAGCATATTTGACACTCCCCCATACTTTAAATGCTACAAACACCTATTTTACTCAGTAAATTAAACCTTCCTGTTGGCAGAGGTTTAGTAAATAAATCCGCCAGCAGGTCTTTAGTCTTGAAGTAAATAAGGCTGATTTCTTGAAGATTCTGAGCTTCTCTTAAGGCATACAACTTAAACAGTGGAATGCTTTGTCCTGTCATGTAAAACTGAATTATGGGAGATGACAATTGCAGCTTGATTGTCTACCATAATTTTTGTTGGAATTTTCTGATCAAAATATAGATCTTATAAAATCTTCCTAAGCCATAGCGATTGATTTGTAGCAGCATTTGTTGCCATTACTTCAGCCTCAACAGTGGATTCTGCGACCCTTTCCTGCTTCTTTGAAGACCAACAAAATATGTTAGTGCCCAAGCCAAAACAATATCTTGAGGTGCTTCTCAAATCTACAACTGATCCTGCCATGTCATTGTCAAAGTAGTCTTTCAACCTATAATTATTTGTTCTTTGGAACTAATTCCAAAGTTTTGTGTCCCATTAAGATTCCTGAGTACCCTTTTTGCTACCAACAGATGGTTTTCATCTGCACAATGCATAAATTGAGAAAGTCAACTATCTAGAAATAATATAACAGGTTTAGAGGCTGTTAAATACATCAAACATCCAACTAACCTCCTGAAGTATCCTTCTTCAATTTTTGTTGCTGTAGTGATACATTTTTCTTTATGATGCATAGGAGTGCTGACTAGACTGCAATTTGTCATACAAAAGTGCTGCACTACTTTTTTCACATACTTCCTTTGTGAAATTGAAATTCCATTGTTGTCTTGTTTAATTTCAAGACCAAGAAAGTATGCCATTAGTCCCAAATCAATTATCTCAAAGGTCTTCATCATATTTTGCTTAAATCTGCAATAACTTGATTGTTATTTTTAGTCATCAATAAATCATCCACATACAATGAGATGATCAAAAGATTTTCTTGTTGCTTTCTTATGTAAAGACTGGATTCATAAAGACTTTTCTTGAATCCATTTTGTAGCAAATAGCAATCTATCTTTGTGTACCAAGGTCTTGAAGCTTGTTTAAGGTCATACAAGGCCTTTTTTAACTTGTACACATAATCAAACTTGCCTCCAACTTCAAATCCAGGTGGTTGATCAACAAATACTTCCTCATTTAGATCTCCATTTAAAAATGCAAAATTGATATCTAGGTGATAAAACACTTCATCCTTGATGAATTGAAATTGCCAACATCTGAATTGTGTCCAACCTAGCAATGAGAGCAAAGGTATCTGAATAATCAATATTAAACTATTGAGAATATCCTTTAACTACCAAACGAGCTTTGTATCTATTCACTGATCCATCTGGATTTAATTTAACCTTGAAAACTCACTTCAATTCAATAACTTTCTTATCCTTTGATGGTGGAATGAGTTCCCGTGTATCATTCTTTTGATGAAATTTAATTCTTCCTTCATTGCATTTCTCCATATTGGGTAATCCTTGTTCTAGCTTGATTGGTTCTAGTTGAGCAATATTAGACCTGTTATAAATTTCAGCAAGAGGTTTGACTCCCCTTACTGGATAATTGTCAATTCTGTTACCCAAGATTTCTTGACTTCCAGGATCTACATCCTCTTCAGCCTGATCATGCATTTGTGGTTCTAAATTCTAGATTGGACTAGGTGATTCTTCATCATCTTCATCTCATTTCCAAGCATGGTCCTCACTGAAGGTAATATCTCGAGAGACCACCATTTTTCCTGAAATAGGTTGATAAACTTTGTAACCCTTTGATACTGAATTGTACTCCACAAAAATCCCTGCTTCAGCCCTCCTATTCAATTTATCTCTTTTAGTTGAAGGAATTTGTGTATAGCAAATGCAACAAAAAATTTTCATGTGCTGTAAAGATGGTTTTCTGTCATACCAAGCTTCAAAGGGAGTGGATTCATTCAGTTCAGCTGTTGTTAGTCTATTTTGGATATAGACTGCAGTGTTACAAACTTTAGCCTACAATTTTTTTGGTAAATTTTTTTGATATAACATGCATCTGGTCATATCCATAATTGAACGATTTTTATGTTCACTAACTCCATTTTGTTGTGGAGTATAAGGGATTGTAAGTTGATGGAGAATTCCAGCATTCTTACAAATACTTGTAAATTCCCTACACCTTTCCATTATCAAACCTTATAGTCTTGATTCTACTGGAATTTTGGTTTTCTACCGAACTTTTAAATTTCCAGAACATTGCTGAAACCTTTGATTTAGATTTCCGGAAGTAGATCCAATAGAACCTAGAGTAATCATCAATAAAAATGATGTAGTAAATGCTTCTATTTAATGAAGGTGTGCTCATAGGTCCTGCCACGTCAATATGGACTAATTATAGTGCATATTTGGCTTTCCAAGTGGCTGGTGCAAACTTTTTTCTACTGAATTTTCCCACTTGACATGTGGTATAATAAGGTAATTTTGCATTTAATTCAGGTAATCCTGAAACTAGGTATAGGTCTTTCAATTTTGCTATCTTTTCCAGATGGCAATGGCCTAAATGTCTATGCTACAATTCATTTGCACCTAATTCACATTACAAAAATTTTCTGGACTTTCACATTTCTTTCCTTTCTGGAATTTCTTAACAGGCACAAACCCCTCCTAATAGGTAGAAATTCTACTGTTTTCAGAATTTAGAGAAAAACTTCTTCCTCTCATTCTAATATGAAATAACTTTTGACCATATTTATTAAATATAAGGCAGCTAGCATCTTGAAAATGAAGCTTAAATTCATTTTTCACAAGCTGTTCCACACTAATTAAGTTTTGAGCAACAGTTGGAATATATAACACATCAGTAATGGTTTTCTTACCAGAACTTGTAGAAATAACGACGGTTCCTTTTCCTTCTGCCTGCATGTAACTCCCATTCCCAATTCTGATCTTTATTCCCTCAACTGGATTAAGATCAATAAATAAACTTCTATCAAATGACATGTGGTGTGTACACCCACTGCCACTTAACCAATCTTCAATCAACTGATCATCATTTGCAGCAAAAAGTTGATCCTCCTCTTCTCGTGGATTCTGGACTGGTTGAACATCTTTAGATTTTCACACCACTACTTCATGTCGAAGTTGATTACACTTAGAGCATTTTGCATCAGGTATTCTCCAACATTTGTACGGAAGATGACCTTTTTTTCCACAATGTTTGCAAGGTGGATACTGATTTTTCTGCTTGATGTCACTTGGACAGGCTTCATGATTAACAGTTGCATTCTCTTGTTTTTTCTGTCCTTTCTTCTTCCACTTTTTCTTGACTGGATTTTTAACCACTAAAGCTCCTTCCAGTCCTCCTTCCTGTCGCATAAGTTTCCTTTGTTCTTGTGCTTGTAAAGCATTCAACAATTCAGCCAATGTAATGGTTGATAAATTCCTAGTGTTCTCAAGTGTAGTGATAGAGGCTTCATATTTTTCAGGGACTGTTACTAGAATTTTTTCATAAGTTTGATTTTACTCAAAAAATGAATCTTGGTTTGTCTTCTTAATATACCCCCAGCAATGAATCTCTCAGCTCTCAAAATAAATATCTTTGTTTGATTTATAATGGGAGACTTGTCCTTTTTTACATATGTTAGTCTTGTTATATATTCGAACTTAACAACTTTCCATCATTTGCAAGCAAAACATGTTGAAAATTCATCTTTCATATGGTGCCAAATCTGCCTAAATCTATTACGCATGTCTTGTTAGCCTGGGCAATTTTAGAAGTTTATGCTTGTGAAAATGTAAAGGAGATCACAGCTAATTGCGAGATATTTAGGGTTGATCTTCCACCACAGAATTGATGTATGGTTTAATCAATGAGATATTTTATCCTGCAATCATCTTAGAGGTGCTTTTTGTTAGAGGAATTAGCTATTCTATTTAGATTTGTATCTGTTCTATTTGTATATAATGCATTTTCTGTTGCCTCTGCTTGAGGACATAAATAGACTAAATGCTTTGATTTATTTATCAATCACTTACTGTCTTTAGAATTAATGATGGATAAAACAATATGAAAGGAAGTGTTTCATGTGTTTGACCTCGCATAATGAGGTTAATTTATTGATTATTGCTTTTACTTATCAGCGATGTTGGATTTTTTTCTCCTTAGTTTACTCTCTACTTTTCCTCCTTATTGGTGAGACTTCATGTTTTCTTTGATGATTTTATTTTATTTTGATAATAGTCTGAAGTTCCTATTGAAATTCTTAATCATTTTTGCATAATGAGGTTAATTTATTGATTATTGCTTTTACTTACCAGCGATGTTGGATTTCTTTCTCCTTAGTTTACTCTCTACTTTTCTTCATTATTGGTGAGACTTCATGTTTTCTTTGGTAATTTGATTTTATTTTGATAATAGTCTGAAGTTCCTACTGAAATTCTTAATCATTTTTACATTCTTACCTGAATCTCGTAGACTAATACAGTAACAGGGTTCTCATCAGTTTATAAGATTTTAGTGATGCACAAGTACACGAAATTTCATGGTGATGTTTATACAACACATGATGCTTTTACCAGGTTTAAGTAGTAATTATGAAATATTCCATTTTACCGCTCTTTGTTGTATAGAATATTAAAATTTGCTAGCAACTTAAAATATAAGAATCTTGACCGAAATTAGTGGATATAATGATAGAAGGAAAATTAATATATTATGTTTGTAAAAAAAATTGACGATGACAACTTTAAACTGTGGTATATAGGAAAAAAATGAGCATAGGATTGGACTTAGAATAATAATTGATAAAAGTTTAAAAGATGAAGTTGTTGAAATAATAAGCATAGAAGATAGAATTATAATGATTAAGCCTATGATAGGAAATGAGATAATTATCATAGTTAGTGCATGTATGTCATAAATAGGTTTAGGAGAAGCTATTAAATAGGCAGTTTAGTTCATAATTTACCTACTATTAAAAAATTCTTTATTAGAGGGAACCTAAACGGCTACATAGGGGAGCAAAATATTGGATGTAAAAGAAAACATGGAGGATTTTGGTTTTAGTAATAGAAATGAAAAGGGAAATTTAATTTTAAACTTAGCATAGTTTGCAACCTTCTAATAGCTAACACTTATTTTAGAAAAAGAGAAGAACATTTAATTACATTTAAAAGTAGTTCAAATGCGGGGCAAATAGATTTTTCACTTACTACAAAAATAGTTAAAAAAATGTATAGAGATTGTAAGGTTATTTTGGGAGGAAACTACATAATATAGGTTGTTAGTATTAGATCTTAATATCAAAATTAAGAAGAGAAACTAAAGTACATAAGAACCTTAGAATTAGGTGGTGGAATCTAAAACTAAAAAGAAAATTATATTTAAAATAATTTGTTTAAAGAACAAAATGAGAATTAGATGGAGAGGTAAATAAATGGAATGAAGTGTCTACATGCATTAAAAAGATTGCTAAGAAAATTTTAAGTCTTGTGAGGTAGCTTTATTAGGTAATGAAAGTTGGTGGTATAATGAAGATATACAAAAGATAATAAAAGAAAAGAGAATATAGAAAAATAAATGTAGAAATGAGGGAGATATAAATTTAAAACTAAGACATAAAATTTACATACCTTTATTTAAAATAAGGGAGATATAAAATTCTAATAATTATTGTGGTATTAAATTAATGAGTTATATACTAAGACATTATAGAAAAATGGTAATTGAACAAAGACTTTTTTTCTTTAATGCCCTAATGTATGTAATTATAAAATCAATTTGGGTTTATACTCATACATCAATAATGAAAACTATCTATTGACTTAGATAACTAATAAAAAAGTTTAGAGTTATGGAAAAAGACCTTCATATGGTTTTCATTGATTTTTAAAAAAATTATGATAGAATGCTTAGAAATCTATTGTAGTGAGCTTTAGAAAGAAAAAGAAATCTCAAAGGATATGCTGATATTATAAAGAACATATATGAGAGAGTAGTTACTAGTGTTAAAATTATAAGAAATGAAACTAGGAAATTTCTTTTAGATATAGATAGACTTATACTAAGGGTCTTTTCTAAGTTTATATTTGTTTGTCTTGATTATAGATGAAATAATTAAGAAAATTGAATAAGAAATACTTTAGTGTATGTTATTTGTTAACGATAGTTTTAGTTGATGAATGTATGTTAGGAATTAGTTTTAAATAAGAATTATAAGGATATATTTATAGTTCGAAGGATTTAGATTGAATAAGTTAAAAAATGAATATATGCATTATAGGTTCAATGAAAATAAGAATGATGATAAAGGTATACACTTAGCCATGAGATTTATAAAACTAAAATTTTAAATACTTAAGATTTATAATAAGTAGTAATGGTGAAATTATAGAGGATGTTATTCATAGAATTAAAATAGGATAAATGAAGTGGAGAAATATTTATAAAGTGTTATGTAAAAGAATGATATTCTTAAATTAAAAGAAAATTTTTATAAAATTGTTTTTCTTAGCTATTCTTCATTACTCAGAATGCTAAGCTATAAAGCATAACCACATGCAAAATGTTAATGTTGTTAAAATGCATATACTTGGATGAATGAATGATAATATTATAAGGAATAAATTAAAAATAAATTTATTAGGAATTGAATAGGAGTTGCACCAATTGAAAAATAGAGAAAACCAACTTCTGTTGTTTGGTCACATATCCTTATGAGGTCAAGGAACATACTAGATAGGAGAAAAAAATTAATTAGTGTAAAAAAAAACCTAAAAGTAGAGAAAAATTTAAAATTATATAATTAGAAATTGTGAGCAAAAATTTAAATTTATGTAATTTAACTGAAAGTTTGACTATAGATAAAAATATATGAAAGAAATATATTTATGTAATTTACTTCACACAACGAGATTATGGTTTGGATTGTTGTATTGCTTCTCTTTGTTAACTCTTGTAAGTGATGAGTCTAACTTGTCATTGCTGATGTGTACAGGCTGAGGTGGCAAATGAAGCAACTAAGAGCCTTGAGGAAAGGCACGTGGATATAGAACCGATCAAACAATTGTGCAAACTATTTCTGAAGGGGAAATTGCAGTCATATTCATCATGTACATAGAGCATGTCTTTTCTTTTTGATAATGCTAGTGATTTGCTGTCTGTTCTTTAGAACATATCACAGTCGTATGGTTCTATGTGATACATGTCAATACCTTTGTAGTCGTTGCCATCTAAGTTGGTCTTAATTTTTAGCTACCATGTCAACAATACCTTTGCATTATGGTTGTCTTTGTAGCGCAATTTTCATCCTCTTTTTCAGTTTCTTAAAATTGTAAAAAGTTTATATGCTGTAAGCCACAGTTCAATATGTATTTGTGGTTTTTCTTTTAGGTTTGGAAGGGCAATCTGGGTTGGGCGTGTGGTAAGGATGTTGTGGATAGCAGGGCTACAGGTGCAGAAGCCCTTGTTTGATATGCCTAGTGGGATTTTTGTGTTGATGTTGCCTTGTATTTATGGATTTGTGGATTTTACGATGGTGTTGTAGTGCTTTTGGTTAGTTTTTAGATATAGACATTTTGTTAAACCTACTGTTTGTGGATTTTGTTAAACATGATTATTGATGCTCTTAACGAGCATTATTGTTAGAGAATAAAAGAAAGGATCAAAGAATTTAATTTATATTTCCATTTATAATAGCAGTTATAATGAATTTGAATCGGAAATGCCAACTTACCTATCGAAAGTTACCTACAAACTTTGAAGTTAAACATGTTTAGGCAAGAACAGTATTAGGATCTTCCTTGGGGGCACTAAAGTGTACATGCATTACTTAGAAAGCCTTATGATGTGATGTAAATTGAAGTTTAACTTGATACTTTCTTTGCCATAAAAATAGCACACCATTTTCTAGTAATCGGTGTTGGGCCTTGAGTGTAGCTCAACTTTGAAACAAAAATTGTATACCAATTTTATACATTGGTATATCATTTTTAGAGTAGGAAGTGCAATTGCCTTCTAGATCGAAAATGACATTGATTTTATTATCAATTTTGTTACAAAGTGTCAAGTCATTTAAAAGTGGTGTATCATTTTAACTAATGGTAAATAAATCTATTTGATTGTTAGATTTCAATGACATAGCAATGGACAAAATGACATGTCAATTAATTAGTAGTTACAAGAAAATTTCTAGCCATTTCACTTGCACTTCTAAGTCACCAATCCCTATAAACACACTTCCATTGGCCATGGATCTTACACAACTATTACACACTTCTAGCTATTCTCATTCTTTGAGAGAAAGGTTCACCTCCCCACTCTATTTCTAGGTGTTGTTTACATAAGGGTGCTCATTGAATATTCATTAACATCAAGACAAAATTAGTTGCTCAAAAGTATAATATGTAAAAAATATTATATTTTGAAGAAAATTTGTTTTTGTGGTAATGTTGGAATTTATAAGAATATTGTCGGCACATACAAGTCATATGGAGATCATTTTATATCAATTAGATGTGAAAATTGTATTTTTAAATAGATGCTTATAAAGGGATGTGAAGTAACCATCAAGTTTTGAAAGTAACAACAATCCTGATCATGTGTATAAGTTAGGAAAAACCCTATATAAAATTTCTGTTTATGAAAAATTTCAATTTCCGTTCTGCAACTTCCTTCCATATATGAATCAATGCAATGTGTCTTACTGGAATTCCCATTTTCAACTTCTATTGAAATCTTGCAAATCTATTGCAAAAATGATCATAAAAGGAAATAAAAGATCTTCAAGACATTTGCGCCCAATTTTCAAAACAACTGGATTATCATGTCCTTAGAACATAGAGGATTGGAGAAAATCATGGTAAGCCAAAAATTTTTCTACAAAAGACTGGAAATATATGTGGAAGTTCTGGGCATAAAACCAGTAGACCCAGATATGGTGGAAATTTTAACTTAAAGAGGTTTATTGAGATTTTATACAGAAATCCAGTTTGGTATGTCGAAATATTTTTATGGTAGACCACATATGTGATCCAAATATTAAACATGATGTTCCAGATATGTAATCTAGAATTTAAATAGAGTGTTCTAGATAAATATATTCCTACAAAATTTTCTAAGTAAAGATTCATAATTGTTAAATTTCATGTTTCATAAGATATTCATCACAGGCTGTAAACAATAACGCAAGAAATGTGACGTATATTTCCTATTTTTTCATCATCAAAATTATTAACGAAGAATTTTCCTAAGAAGGTTAAAGAAATTTCTATTAGCAAATAACTTCACTCTTGGTAAGGTTGACAATACTTTATTTGTGAGAAAATTCTCTCATAACATACTAATTGTGTAGATTTACGTGGATGGTATAATTTTTGAGTCAATTGATAAGAAAATGTGTATTGAATTTTAGATTTTGATAAATAAATTTCAAATAAACATGAGGAGTGAATTTACCTTTTTCTTAGTACTACAAGTGAAATAATGTAAAAATAGAAAATTTATTAATCAAGAAATATATTGCACTACTGAAAATACATGAGATTGATGGTTGCAAATAGATAGGCACCTTAATGAGAACTAATGTCAAATTGAATCTAGATGAAGATGGAAAAGAAGTGGATACTAAGTTGTATAGAAGGATGATTGATTCATTTGACTACAAATAAACTTGATATCATATTTAATGTATGTGTTCGTATTAGATATTAGTCAAATCCAAAGGAATCTCATTTGAAAGTTGTGAAAAGAATCTTGGCATATCTTCAAGGAACTAAAATCTTTAAGTGGTTTTATTCATAGGAAAGTTCCTTAGAACTAATTAAATATAGTGATGTAGATTATGTTGAATGTAAATCTTATAAAAAAAGTATAAGTAAAATTTATCAATATTTAGGGTATTCATTGATATCTTGGTTTAGTAAGAAATAGAACTATGTTGCATTATTTGTAACTAAGGTTAAATATGTGGTAGCTAGTTTATGTTATTATTGAGTATTTTATTTTGATGATGTATGTATAAAGTGAGTAATCATATTTAGTCAATTAATGTTGTTTTTGAAAGTAAATTAAGAATATTGATTAATACAGAAAAAGTTTAATGTTATATACTTGTTTGTAATGGATCTAGAATTATACTAATTTAAGTAACTAGTCGTTAAGTTATACTAACTTTTCATTTAACTAAATGTTAAGTTAATGTGTGTTTTTATTATAAAACATGATATGTTTTAAAGTTACAATTTTGTATCATGTATAGTGCATGTTAAGAGAAGTCGTTGAGTTAGCGTTTTTTTTATAAAAAAGTCACGTGAGAATTTGTTGAGTTATAGGCTTAAATGTTAAAATAAGTTATGTGAGAAATCGTTGAGTTAATAAATAAAATGTTAAGTTTCATGAACGAACTCGTTAAGTTAGTATTATGCATGTGTTGAATTTTATGAACGAATTCTAATTAACATTAAGTCTAGCTATGAAGAATATAAATACTAAATCAGTAAGGTAATTTGGCTATTTTTCAGATTTAGATCCTCATTCTAAGTTTCATGTGGGCATTATTTTATTTGTGGAGCTCTAAACTTCAGTAATTTGGTGGAATATTTAAGTTTGTTTTAATATTTATGTATAATACTATTGTAGAATATAAACTTAGTAAGAAATCCCAAATCAGAAATTTTTTTCAATTTTTCTATACATATATATATTTGATTTAAAATGATTTAAAAGAAAGAAAATAAGTCAACCAAAAATAGCTTAAAAGAAAATAGTAAATGAAATAGAATGATGTATAGAATATAGAAAAGAATAATTATTAGAAATCATTTAGGCAACATATTCTCAAGTCTCTTCTCAATTTGATAAATTATTTTTTTTCAAGAGGCTTTGTGAAAATATCTGTCAACTACTCATGAGTAGGTACAAAATTCAATTCAATATTTTCTTTCATAACATTATCTCTTAAGAAATGATGTCTGATCTCAATATGTTTTGCTCGAGAGTGCAGTACAGGATTCTTAGACAGACTAATTGCACTATTACTATCATAATTGATAGGAGTTATTTCATACTTAATTTCATAATCTTTCATAGTTTGTTTTATTTAAAGAATTTGTGCACAACATAGGGCAGCAGCAACATATTCAGCTTCAGTAGTTGATAAGGGAAGATAGTTTTGCTTCTTGCTGAACTACAAAATTAATGAAATGCTAAACAATTGACAAGTTCCATTAGTGCTTTTCCTATCTGACTTGCATCTAGCATAGTCAACATCAGTATATCCAATTAAATTGAAGCTGCTATCCTTGAAATACATTAAACTAAAATTTGAAGTTCCTTGTAAGTATTTCATTATCCTCTTTACTACAGACAAGTGTGATTCCTTAGGTTGAGCTTGAAAACGAGCACAGGTATACACTAAACATTATATCAAGTTTGGAAGTTGTTAAATACAAAAGGGAATCTATCATACCCCTATATTTAGTAATGCCAATAACTATTCTAGATTCATCTTTATCTAATTTAATTGATGAATTCATAGGAGTGCTTGAAGATTTGGTTACTCATCCTAAATTTCTCTAGAAGTTGTTTTGTATATTTTTCTTGATATATAGAATTTCCTTTCTCAACTTGTTTAATTTGCAAACCTAAAAAAAATGTTAACTCACTCATTAAGCTCATTTCAAATTGACTTTGCATCTGTTTTGCTAATTGATTACTTAAATTCTCATTAGTTGCTCCAAAAATGATATCATTAACATAAATCTGAACAACTAGTAGACCAAGATAATTTTCTTAAAGAATAAGGTTATCAACCTTACCAATTAAGAAAATGTTATCTAACAGAAAAGATTTCAACCTATCTGTGATGCGTGTGTCTTTCATCAAGTATATGTATGTGTCATTGAATATTGTTGTATTTCTTTGATAATTTGTACAGGGGCAAACTTGTCTTTTGGGTATCACCAACCGTTGCCCCTATATATGTAAGGGGTCATCCACGTCTAAGGGATGCCATGCCAAACCATCTATTGAATTTGTTCTCCCCCTTCTTTGTACCAACAACCATACAACAAGGAATCACGATAGATTGATCACCCGTGGACGTACCCGTGTTGGGGAACCATGTAAATTTGTTGTTCTTTGAATTCTCCACTTGCAATCCTCTCTTCCACGTAGATCTCTTCTCCATGCCACCCCTAGATGTTCCACGTTTTTTTGATCTTTCCGCACAACAATTGGTATCAGAGCCAGGTTGGACATCTCTGAGTTTGCATCTGAAGTTTCGAAGAGTTTCATCAAGGTTCAAGCCATTTCCGCAAGGGATCTCTCCATTGTTGTAACTACCGTCGTCGCCGGCGCCAGTCTGCACACTCCGACGTCAAGTCGTGCGCCTTCCTCGTCCGTGCTCCGTTGCGTCTCAAATTTTGAGGACATGTAGTAAGCTTATTGAACTTCCTTCCTTTAAAATTTAGAAGAGATTGATCAAGATTCAAGCCATTTCCCAAGGATATCCCCCATTGCCGTAACTATCATCGTCGCCGGCGCTAGTTTGCACACTCCGACGCCAAGTCGTGCGCCTTCCTCGTCCGTGTTCCGTTGCATCTCAAATTTTGCGGACGTGTAGTAAGCTTCCTAAAATTCCTTCCTTTAAAATTTCGTGGTCAGAAGTTTCGTATTTAGAGAGATACAATAGGAGACGTCTGGTTAGGGCACAGTAGTTTTCTAGACGAGTGACTCTTTGATTGTCGGATTTTGGGCATTTTGTGATTGTGGTTTCGTGCTTGGCTTGTGGCTGATTGCATTTCATTGAAATCAATAGTTTCAGTAGCATATTGTTGTTGAGATATTGCTTGCTATTGTGTACCTTACTGCAGAATTGTGTTTGTTGAAATCACATTGTATCTCGTGTGTATTGCTGGTTGTTTGTTGTTTTGAAAACATGAATACTTCAGGGTTGAAGATAGAAAAGTTTGATGGTAAGAATAGCTTCAGCTTAAGGCAAATTAAGATGAAAGCACTTCTAAAGCAACAAGGTATTTGGGCTCCTTTAAATAAGGAAACTACTCTGAATAGAAATTCGCCAGAGTTTGAATTGTAGGAGGAGAAAGCTCACTCCACAATCTTGTTGTATTTGTCTAATGAAGTTATAATAGAAGTTGTTGATGAATCTACCTCGTTAGGTCTTTGGTAGAAACTTGAGTCATTGTGTATGACTAAGTCTTTAACAAACAAATTGTTGTTAAAGCAGAGACTATTCTCTTTAAAGATGATAGAAGATGTACCTCTTAAGTAACATTTAGATAAGCTAAATGCTATTCTGATGAAACTCAAGAATATTGGAGTAATCATAGAAGATGAAGATGCAGCTCTTATCTTGCTTTGTTCACTCCCATTGAGTTATGAAAACTTTGTTTAGTCTTGTGTAGTTGGAAGAGATTCAATTACATTGGAAGAAGTGATGTCCAACCTTCATTCCAGGGAGCTCAGGCACATGGTGCATGGTAGAAACGAGGCAAGTGGTGTTGGCCTCTCAGCTTAGCAGCAAGAGAATAGAGGAAGAAGCCAGAGACAAGGTGGAGGGAAAAATAGAAGCAAAAGCAAGTCGAAGGGCAAGTACTCTAGGGATACTTGCCATTACTGTAAGGAGAAAGGACACTGGAAATCACATTGTCCCAAGCTTATGAACAAAGGGAAGGTTGCTGTGGCAGAAACCAGTTCTGCGTCAAGTGATGACTTTTCTCTTACAGTTTGTTGTAGTGCCTATTCTGATGATCAGTGGATTATGGACTCAGGAGCTTCACATCATATGACTCCTACTAGGGAGTATTTTGACACCTACGAGCAGGTGGAGGGTGGTCAAGTGACTTTGGCCAATGATGATGTGTGTTCTAGAGTTGGTGTGGGCACTATAAAATTTAAACTACATGATGGCACAGTTAGAATTCTGGAGGACGTTTGGCACGTCCCAAAGCTTGGAAAAAGTCTGATCTCACTGATGGCCCTTGATGCTAAGGGTTATAGATATACAGGTGGTGAGGGGAAGATCAGCATACTGAAAGACTCATTAGTTGTTATGAAGGGAACCAAATCTGGTCCCTTATACATTTTGCAGGGCACTCTAATTGTTGGTGCAACTACATCAGCTATATCTGGTCAGCAAGATTTTTCTGTCATGTGGCACTCAAGGATGGGTCATTTGGGGCAGAAAGGAATGCAGAAACTGAGTAGTCTAGGCAAGTTTGATGGGCACAATGTTGCTTGTATTGACATGTGCAAGCCTTGTGTCTTTGGCAAACAGAAAAGAGTGTCATTTGCATGCAGTCAGCATAGCACCAAGGGAGTTCTTGATTATATTCATGCTGATTGTTGGGGGCTTTCATGTCAGCCTTCTATTGTAGGTTCCAGATATTTTCTTTCTATCATTGACTGTCATTCAAGGATGAACTGGGTTTTCTTTTTGACACACAAAAGTGAAACTTTTTCTTGCTTCAAGTATTGGAAGAAGTAGGTAAAAAACCAAACAGACAGAAAGGTAAAATATCTTAGAACTGATAATGGTCTTGAGTTTTGTTCTCAAGAATTTGATAACTTTTGTAAAGATGAAGGCATTACACGGCATAACATTGTCAGGTATACCCCTCAGCAAAATTGAGTGGCTGAAAGATTGAACAGAACACTCCTAGAAAAGGCACGTTATATGCTGTCTCATGCAGGTTTGAGCAAGAAGTTTTGGGCAGAGGCTGTTAACACAACTTCCTATTTGGTGAACAGGTCCCCTTCTAGTGCCTTAGATGGGAAGATACCTCTTGAGGTATGGTTGAAAAGATCTGCTAATTATTCAAAGCTCAGAATTTTCGGGTGTCCAACTTACTATCATGTGAACAATGGCAAGCTGGAACCACATGCCAAGAAAGGCATATTTGTGGGCTATGATGTTGGTGTAAAGGGATACAGGATATATGATATTGAATCTCACAAAGTAATATATATCCGTGATGTTACTTTTGATGAGAATTCTCTTTTGTTGGCAATAGATAAACTAGCAGGTGAAACACTAGAAATTGAGCACACCCTTCCTGAACAGATGGAGATAGATGATGCATAGCAGCCGCCTATCACTAATCAAGTTGAAATTAGAGAAATCTCATCTGAAACTCAGGAAAATGAAGTTGAGGAGGAAGAGGTGGAGCAACCACCACCAAGAACCATTGGCAAAGATCATCTTAGAAGAGACGTTAGACCTTCGATTAGATATGGCTACGACAGTTTGGTTGCTTTTGCCTTACAAGTAGCAGTTGAGGTGGAGGATTC
Organism: Cymodocea nodosa; assembly: GCA_036874045.1. Lineage (NCBI taxonomy): Eukaryota > Viridiplantae > Streptophyta > Magnoliopsida > Alismatales > Cymodoceaceae > Cymodocea > Cymodocea nodosa. The sequence goes on along the minus strand of CM072339.1, from coordinate 15,770,512 downwards.
TGTTGATCCACCTACATATGAAGCTGCAATTAAAGATTCAAAAGCTGGTCTTTGGATGTCTGCTATGGAGGAGGAACTCCAATCTCTCTATAAGAACAAGACTTGGGAACTAGTGAAACGTCCAAAGAACACAAATATTGTTGGTTGCAAATGGGTCTATAAGAAGAAGATTGGGACTCAAGGCAACGTAGGTGTGCAACACAAGGAAAGATTAGTCGCCAAAGGTTATTCACAGCGAGAAGGAGTTGACTTCAATGAAGTATTTGCTCCTATTATACGTCATACATCTATTAGAATTTTGTTATCCATTGCTGCAGCACAGAATTTAGAATTGGAACAACTAGATGTAAAGATGACTTTCTTGCATGGTGAGTTGGAAGAAAATATTTGGATGGAACAACCAACAGGGTTTGTGGTGAAAGGTAAATCAGAATTTGATATGAAGGATCTCGGTCCAACTGATAGAATTCTTGGAATGGAGATTAGGCGTGAAAGAAATTCTGGTAAGTTGTTTTTAATAAATAGAAGTATATTGAGAAGATCCTTAGCAGATTTGGTATGGCTTCATGCAAAGCCATTAGCACGCCTTATGACAGAAATGTCAAATTGTCATCTGCGATGTATCCACAAACTGATTCTCAAAAGCTTGATATGCAGCGAGTTCCTTATGCACAGGCAGTTGGAAGTCTTATGTATGCTATGGTATGCACTAAGCCTGATCTGGCATATCCTTTGAGTGTTGTTAGTAGGTTCATGTCCAATCCGGGCAGGGAACATTGGAAAGCAGTTAAAAGTATATTCAGATATTTGAAAGGAACTCTAGGTGTTGGCTTGATGTATGTAGTAGATCAGGGTTGTACTATGACTGGTTATACAGACTTAGACTATGCAGGTGATGTTGACAGAAGGAGATCATTATCTGGTTATGTCTTTACATTTGCAGGTTCTATTGTGAGTTGGAAATCAACTCTTCAGCCTACGGTATCTCTGTCCACAACTAAGGCTGAATATGTGGCTATGACAGAAGCTGCAAAGGAAGAGATTTGGTTGAAAGGCTTACTTGGAGACTTTGGTTGGCGCATTGATAAAGCTGATATCTTCTGTGATAGTCTTAGCACTATTTGTCTCTCCAAAGATAATGTCTTTCATGATAGAACTAAACATATTGATGTTAAGTATCACTTCCTTAGGAATGAAGACATGATAAAGATTATGAAGGTCAACACAAAGGACAATCCGGCTGATATGTTTACAAAGGGCGTTGTTGAAAGCAAGTTCAAGCATTGCTTGGACTTACTCAACGTCTATTGCTGCTACTGACCCAAGTTGGGTCTTGGTGATCCATCACCTGTTCGTGGTGAAGATTGATGATAGATGATAGACAAGGTGGAGATTTGTGATGCGTGTGTCTTCCATCAAGTATATGTATGTGTCATTGAATATTGTTGTATTTCTTTGATAATTTGTATAGGGGCAAACTTGTCTTTTGGGTATCACCAACCATTGTCCTTATATATGTAAGGGGTCATCCACGTCTAAGGGATGCCATGCCAAACCATCCATTGATTTTGTTCTCCCCATTCTTTGTACTAGCAACCATACAGCAAGGAATCACAATAGATTGATCACCCGTGGACGTACTCGTGTTGGGGAACCACGTAAATTTGTTGTTCTTCGAATTCTCCACTCGCAATCCTCTCTTCCATGTAGATCTCTTCTCCATGCCACCCCTAGATGCTCCACGTTTGTTTGATCTTTCTGCACAACACTATCATACCAAGTTCTTAGAGCTTGTTTCAAACCATATAAGGCCTTCTCCCTTCTCCCATTGGGTCTGTAAGGTCCCTCCACTCATCTCCTTGCAAGTCCCTAAAGTGTTCACCTATCGCCTGCCTATGGGTCTTTCAGGTCTCTCAGCTTGTCTCCCATCATTTACAACACTTGCTTTTAGGTTTAAGCAAGAACCAACACTTGAGCTTTCAAGTAGAAGCTCAGCAACCAACCTTTCTCGAGCTTTCAGGTTAAAGCCCTTAACTAATAGTGAGGTTTCAAGTACAAACTCACGAACCAACAGCTTTAAGCTTTGAACTAGAGTTTGAGCATAGGGAGCTTTTGTGCTTTAGTATGCTTGAGAATATTTTTTTTCTATATTTGCAGGCTGAGGGTATTGCTAAAATTTTTTAAGTAGCTCACAATATTTGATAATCGTTATTTTTACCTTCCCTTTATTGATCATATTTATACTAAGAGGTATAACGATCATATTCACTTCTAATGGATGATTTCTGTTGTACTTACTAAAAATTACAAGTCCAAATATGGTAAGTTACCGTTCGAGAAGGTGTTTAAAGATAACCTTCTAATTTTCTTTGACTTTCAGATTGTTATTTGTGTAACTCTTCGAAGGAAATCCATAACTCACCGAAAATCCACTTAAATCTTTTTGTCTATCTTAAGTTCGGATACTTGCAGTTGTAACTTACCGATATGTTTTTTTAACTATCGTATAGTTAGCTACAGTAACTCTTCGATCTCTTTCAAAGCTTCCGACTATTTTCTTCTTATTTCGACACGTACATAATAGGATGACTTAAGTTTTGAATAGTTCATTCTGTAACCTTCCGATAACATTCTGTTTTTCAGATAGTTAGCTTTCCTAACTTTCTAAAAAAGTCTTTTAAGCTTCCAACTTAATTCTGCACGTGTGAAATTAAATGACTTAAGTTCTTAGATGGTTAAATCTCTTAACTTTCCGATTTCGTTGGTCTTTTGGATAGTTAGCTCATTAACTCTCTGATTTTCCAAAGCAGTCATCTTATTAACTTTCCAAAGGCCCTTTTATTTTCAAATAGTTATCCTTCTAACTATCCGAAGATATTTATGCTACTTTTAAATGGTCTTCCGGAAACTTAAACATTTAACCTTCCGATTTTCTTCTTCTTTCGGATACATAAGCTTTAACCTGTGTTGTAACTATGTGAAGTTCTTGTATCTCTATAGTAGTGATTTCTGAACTACTTGTATCTATTTATCTGCCTTCTGATCTTTAGTATGTTGAATTGTCTTGAGATATCTGTGAAATACAATTTGTTTCCTCACACAGGTTTTTTGCATTATCAAAATACAAGGGTTCTAACACAAGCCTCTCCAAAAGAGTCACATTTGAAAGTAGTCAAACATATTTTTAAGTACCTATAGGGTACAAAGGATTTTGGATTATTCTATTCATCACATAGTGATTTAATGCTAACTAGATACAGTGATGTAGATTATGCAGGTTGCAAATCAAATAGAAAGAGTACTAATAGAACATGTCAACTAATTGGCCACTCACTTATATCGTGGTTTAGTAGAAAACAAAATTGCATAGCTCTATCCACCACCAAAGTAGAATATATTGTTGTAGGACTATGTTGTGCTCAAATTTTATGGATGCAATAGACATTGGTAGATTACAAATTAAAATTTCAGAACACTACCATTTATTGTGACAATAGTAGTGCTATTAATTTATCCAAAAATATTGTGCTACACTCTAGAGCTAAGCATATCAAGATTAGGCATCACTTTCTAATAGATTATGTTGAAAAAAGTCACATATCACTAGAATATGTTTCTACAACAGATCAATTTGCAGATATTTTTACTAAACCATTGAATGAATCCTCTTTTACTTATATTAGGCATAGTTTAGGAATTTGTTCCTTACATGAATTATAAACTGTTGATATACATTTTCTAAATACAACTCAAGCTCACCACAAGGGAGCTTGCTTTATGCTAACCCTCATTCTTATAGTACATTGACTAATGCACTTATTTAGGGGGAGCACTAAGACTGATTGGTAGAAATTTTTCGAGCACACCAATGCAAAACTCTTTTTGCTATATGGATGATCTTTGTGCACATTTATATATGATAATTCATGCATTTTATGTCTTGTAACTCAAGTTATGTGCACTTATCCAAGAGAATACATGTTAATCACATTTTTATGACATTACATGAATATGTGCACAAATGCACCCTTTTAATGCATATTTTCACTAAACATACAATATGTTCATATGATTGAATACATGATTTAATAATTCTTAGGCCAAGGAAGATATTTTATAGGATTACAAAATGTTATCAAGGTATTAAAATAATTTGATATGGCCACATACATTTTATACACTATGATTATGAACTTGTGGACATTAAATGCTATAATGTAACATTAATTATGAATTAATTTAAATACATGTTGCTAATTAATACCATCATGGATGAAAGTGCATTTCACACTTGTAAACATGTTAAAATAAATGTTACATATCCTAGAAATAAATCTATTACAAGTTCATAACTAGAGTTATTTTTGGCATGTATTACTAACATTACATGCATGAGTTAAATGACTTTGCTTATAGGTTAATGAGGGCCCTTGGATCAAGCATTGGGATCATCAATCGCTTGATGATGAGAAGACCTATAAATAGGCCTTGGATCTACGAATTCCACCTCTTCCACTCCATAATTTCGGATTCTCATCTTGAAGTTGTAAGCAAGGAGGTGACGTCCCTTGTGGAGATACTGTTGGAGATGTGGTCTTAAGGTGAGGAGATGGACTATGAGTTGAGATGGAGTTTTGTATTTTCAGTTTTTGTTAGGGATAATGTTCTTATCCATTAATATGGTTATATTTTGATGAATGACAAAATGATATTTTAAGTATGCTAAATGATGAATTTTATCTAAGTATATAATTTTACGAAAACTCGTATAGTTATAATGACAAATTGATGGATGGTCATAGAGTTATGAAGTTACCATTATAAGTTATAAGTCTTAACCTTGTAAAGTTATAAATTTAACATTACGGATTTTCGCAAACTTATGATATATACAATCCATAAAGTTATAAGGATAACTTAACGGACCTTCGTAATGTTATCTCTTAAGGGATTCATAAAGTTATAAGTCTAGTATAAGTAGCTTTTAGAATGATAAAAAATTTTACTTTACACGTGTCAGCTTGTAAGAGTTCGTAAAGTTAAGGAGATAAGTTTAAAGAAGTTCGTAATGTTCTGCTATACATAAGCTTGTAAAGTTATGGGCATAACTCTACAAAGGGTTGTAATGTTAGCACTTTGATGAATTTATTTAATTGTTATATTTTTATATTTAATCAAAGTTTTGGTGCAGGATTATTTATTTATTTTATAGATGACATGTGGTACACACGTACTCACACACGTTCCACCATATTACTAAAGACTCAGTTAAGTATTTATAGATGACAATCAAAGATTGATTTGACAAAGTCATGATTAAAGATCGTGGTTTCAGTTAAGTAAAGTTAACTCCACGAAGTAAGTCAATTGAGTAAAGTTAAGCTCACGACGTAAGTCCATTGAGTAAAGTTAAGTCCACGAGATAAGTCCATTGAGTTACAGTTAAGTCCGCGAAATAAGTCAATTGAGTTTCACTAACTCCACAAACCAATTATTTCTTGATGATCATGTAGTAAGTGGTTGTAGGAAATCTAAAAGAGAAAGAACATGTTGTAAGATCATATGTAGATAGTTATATTTTCTCAATGAAATATAAATTAAGTAAAATCGATGATTAAAGCAAGTTCCCTTTCAACAAAAACTCTAGAGAGAAACTTCTGAAGACTTGAAGATACATGAAGAACGAAAGCTGAAAGTCATTAGAAGGGAACTCCATAGCAACAAAGCTATTACATGAAGATTTAAGTGTTGCCATATCTACAGGCGGGAAGCTATATTATGTTTATGCTTTCATGATTAATTCCTTTTTGCATTACATCGTTTAATTGAAAAAGAGAACTTATCCACAAAGGGTGTTGTGGAAGAAACTCTAAAAGGTGTTCTTTTAGAAGAGTTTCAAAGGAACTTTAAGGGAACATGTAAAGTTGTGCAGATAACTATACGTAGGCTAGTTTAGTTGCATGGTAACTATACGAGGGTTCGTACAGTTAGAAGGAGAACTTGACGAAGGATCAGTGCCTTGTTAAGTTGATTTAGCTTTGAGTAAAGTTGGAGACACTAGATTTTGAGTGAACCAAAAACTCCTAAGGATAGTGAATTCTTGAGTAGGGACTCAATAAGTGGACGTACCTAGGTGGAGGGAAACCACTATAAATTGTCTATGTGTTTTAATCTCTATTTTATTTCTGCATTACCTAGATTAAAAAGGGATCAAAAATACTACGAAATTTGTAATATACTTAATTCACTCCCCTCTTAAGTACAAACCTTTCCTAATAGTTTTGATGTTATATGTTTGTTGTATGTTGATTCAACATTTTCGATGTGTTTTCCTATCTTGTAATGTTGAATTCTAGTTGTTCTATCAATGCTCTTCAATGTTAAGTTTAGATTTAGTATCTTGCATTTCATGTGTTTGATTTTATGCTTCTTTATGTTGATTCAATTCATTATTTGTTCCTCTAACTCTAACATAGCTTAGACATTTTTTTACTCAACTCTAACTCCCTGATTTACTTGGATTTTAATGTATCTTGCTTATACTTAGTAGATCAGGGCATACATGGATATAGATGTATGGTTATAAGTCCATGTATGCTAGATTTGTAGTAGAATTAGTAGTATAATTGTTTGCTGTGAAAATCTTGTTTGATTTGTTTTTATGCTTGTTGTTTGGGATTTCCTAGCACTACACTAGAAAAACTTGGATTTATTACTTCTATTTTTACTTAGTTAATTTATCTTTACGCCTATTCTTTCTTTTAGAAGTAAACGAACAACCTTTAATACAATTTAGATATTAATTCCAATTTGTACTTTAACTACAAGTGCACAGTGTCTATTGTATCAGTGTGCAAGTACAAGTCAACCTGCAAAGATATTTAGAATATATGTAAATTACATACAAAGTATATCATCTTCATATAGGTGTTAATTATATTATTGTTTGTTCTTCTTTTCATCATCTGTAATCCTAAATTTTCCAATAAGTTTTCTAGAAGAAATTTCAACAACATACGAATCAAAGTACAATCCAATTCAATCTGATTAAGACAAGTAGAATAAAGAATTGTATTTCCATTAAACAACTTCAAAAGTCAATTTCAGATTCATATTTCAGCAATTCTGGATAATAGAAAATATACTCGATTCATAAGATATCTGTATTTCACAAAACACTTGTATCTTTTCAGAACAGTATATGTTTTTTTTTTTTTTTGTGTACTTTAAAAGTTAATTTGACAAGCTTGAATCATACAAGAGCTTTCTAATGGACCCATGTAACGAGCTTTCAGTCAACAATCCCAGATCTGATCAAGATCTTAGGTTGCCAGATTTTCAGAGTCCTTTTTCAGGTCAACAATCCTTACATACCTATCTGCTCAAGTACAAAAGACTCGTGATCAAACAAGTCAATAAACTCTCAAAGTTTTTTTTTTTTTTCTAAAAATAAATGCACACACAAAACAAAGCATTAATCACATACTGTATATGCACATATTTCATTAATACAGATGTAGTAAAACACCAATCTCATATAATCCTACTTCTATCATTTACTAAAAATATGAATCCATAACAATAAGCTCATACTTTATTTGTAGTTTAATAAGATCTACACATAAATCATTCTACAAGTTCAATCAGTCAAAGTAAATGTATCTTTCATCATATGTGTTTCATTTAATCTAGAATTCACATCTCAGCTTCTTCAGGACTTCAAATAATTTTCTGATTAAGCATTAAATATTTTGATTTTATTTTAAAATCGTGAAACTGTTAAACTCATGAAATTCAGAAAAATCATAAGGTACTATATCTAGATTTACATAAATAATAAATTCTATAGCATCTTCTATAGCCTTCTAAATATAACATTCAAGCAGTTTATAAAAATTTTACAGTCTCAATTATCGGATAGTTACAGCAAGTTCATAAAAATTTTCAATTTCTTCAAAACTTTGCAGTACCATTTTAATTCCTTTAATTAACAAACTTACATGGCTGTTACTTTAATTACCTCCCCCCCATACCTACATTTTGCATTGTCCTCAATGTAAAAGATTTGACAATAAGTACAGTAATTGTAGCAGGCATGAATAAAGTTTTGTTTGATTTAAAATTTAGGATAAGTAATTGGTTACATACCTTGTTCCATTTGTATCTCTTTCTACATATTCCGATTTTTGATTCTGAAAAAGTTTTCATTCCCAGATAAATACAGAATATAAAACAAATTAACATTTAACAGATATTAATAAATCAGTGTCTTGTGTGGAACCCAGGCTTCTATGCCTTTGGTGGCTCACAAGTAAGCCAGTTGGTTTCCCAGAACAGATACCAACAAACTGGATTGATATTTTGTTTTGTTTGTTTTTTTTTTATAAAATGAACATGAAAAACTTCAAACTTCCTTTTTTTTTTTCTAAAAATAAATGCAGAATATACACGTTAAACACACAAAATCACAGCTTAAGAACATGATTGAAAAGTAGAAACAAATGGAATAAATGTATTAGTCCAAGCAAACTTTTTAGGCATAATTCTTCTTACTATTAATTCTATTTTAATGCAGTTCTTGATCCTTTTTAATTTGCAAACATGCAATATATTATAAATTCCAAATACGAGTGTATTACCATTAATGATATGTAATGCAGAAAGGGATCCTTTTTGGTTCCAGGGTAATGTAGCAATTTCTATTTCTACATCTATTTCAATATACTCTTCCCACTTCCATTCATTCATGTCTTCTATAATCCATATTTGAAATTTCATCAGTTCATCCCACCATCTTATCAGACATAAAGTAGGATCATCTTCTTCATTATACCACATTCCTATTTGAATTTCATTAAATTCTGCAGATGGTGGTTTAGCTATTTCACTCGGTACAGGTAAAATTTCTATATAATCATCATAATTGTCTATGCTCACTATGTATAAATCAAATCCATATGTTAATGATATCTCCGTGACTAAATAGATATAATCATCAAGTATAACATGTGTTTGGTTAATTAATGATTTCTGTCCTAGATATATTATAATGTTTTCATTCCAAGATCTATTCAGAAAATTATACACACTTAAGCGTAAATCTTCACCCCAATTTCTTGTAGGTCTCCAATAATATAATTTTTCAGAAATTGCAGAATTTTTATCAGAAAATATTAAAGCTGACCCACAATTTACAGTTGGTGCTTCAAATCTATTAGGTATTCCTATATTCCATTCTTCTCTTGTTATAGGATTTCTTATCAAAATATCAGGTAATGATAAACTTGCATACCTTGGTCTCGTCTTGTATATGATTAATCCTTCATCAATCCCCATAATATGACTTATTCTTTCTAATGCATTGAGTGGAATTCTAGTAGTTTCTTCCATAGCCAGATATTCATGGGTATTTGAACTACGATTAAATGACCTCCATATGAATCCATCTCTAATCTTAGTCATTTTTGCAGCTTGTAGTCCCTGAAAATATTTTTCTTCAATACAATCTTTAATTTCCTTTGATACACAACACAGCCTACACAGATCTTTAGCTGACAAGTTACTTAGTATTTCCCTTTGTACATCCAACGGTAATTGCATTAATTCCATTTGTTGATTAGATAGTTGCTTCAGATATGCTACTTCATTCAGCTGCCCTCCTAGAAGAGGTATCAATTTCATTAACCATTCTATTGACAGGATTAGGTATAGCTTGTATTGGCAATCCTTCAGTAGGTCTAACTTCCATTGGTTCCTTCTATCTAAGTGATATATTTCTATTCTGATTTTGATTTGCAGCATTTTCAAATATAAATTCTAGACGATTGTTTACTTGTTGGATTATCTTTTCTAATTTCTCTATTCTAGCTCATTGTTCAATTAATACTTCATAACTTATGTTCTTCTCATTTATATTTTCTCCTCCCTGGAAATTGTTGTTTCTCCAAGATAAATTCGGGTGATTTCTCCAATTAGGATCATAAGAATTTCCCAAGTAATCTCTCTGGTTTCTAGCATAAATAATATCTAAGTCATTTATGTTTGTATTCTTTTCTGCTAGCTTTTGATTTAATGATAACTCTTCTATTTTCTTTGTTAATTCATTTAATTTCACCTCAAGCATAGTATTGGAATCTATTTCATGCATTCTTCTTGGCAATAATTTTTTATCTACAATAGCTTCAATCGAATTTTCCCACTATGCAGTTCTTTTTGCAAAATTTTCTAAATATGCCCATGCTTCTTCACTACATAATTTTAAAAATCCATTTTGACAAGTAGATTCTAATAAAGATTTCGTTGAAACATCTATGCCTTCATAAATTATGCCTATTAATTGTGCTTTACTCATTGCATGATGTGGACATTGTGTCAGTAAATCTTTAAATCTTTCAAAATATTTCCAAAATGATTCACCCTGTTTTTGGCTACACATTAATATTTCTTTCTTCTTTTTAATCATTTGATGTGTTGGATAGTATTTTTCCAGAAAAATAGAGCAAAATTCAGTCCATGTAGAAATTGAATTAGGCGACAGAGTATATAATCATCTCTTAGCTGTATCTTTTAAAGCAAAAGGGATATATCTAAGTTTAATAGAATCTATACTCATGTTCAGCATTCTCATCATTTGACAAACTTCATTAAATTCTCTAAAGAAATAATAGGCATCCTCTCTTTCTAATCCATGAAAATGTGGCAATTGACTAATATAATTAAATTTCAGTTCAAGCCTATCTCCCTCAAAGTTTGGCAATCGAATACATGAAGGTTCATCAATTAATTCAGGATACAGAATATCTCCTAATGGTTTTTCTACTGGAGCAGCCATCTCTACGTTCTCTTTTAAAGAAAGGTTAGCTACACCCCAAAGAATTTCGTTAAAGTTCAGTTCAGAAAATTTTTCAGTACTCCTCTGCAATGAAAATTCCTAGGTAGGTGTTCTTACTAATCGTTTAGTGCTTAGAGAACGAGTCCATGTGCTCATAAATAAATAGCAGAAGATTAATTACATACCAGTCTGAAGCTTTCCATTCTATAAATATTTGTTGTCGGATGAAGGTTGAATCAGTTGCTTCTCCTTCCAGTTCCTCCAACGCTTTCTCCTTTCTTTTAAAAGTGCTGGTAACTCGTAAATAACATTCTATTTCATATATATACTACGCATCCATAAAGTGAATAAATCTTATTGCAAGAACGTGGCTTGCAACGTGCATCGTGGTTCCTGTTTTTATGGGTACATGTACTACTACTAATTTCAAATTTTGGTAACCGCTAAACTGACGAAGTTTCGTTTGTGGTTAAAAGAATAACCGTTCTGCTTAATCTACGAACTAACCTCGTTGAGTTCCAGATTACTCAACGGAACATCGTTGGTTACTGTTGCTAACTCCACGGACTAACTTCATTGAGTTATAGATAACTCAACGAAGTGACCTTATATTATATTACTAACCTCATGGAGTTACGGTTAACTCAACGGACTTACTTCGTTGAGTTAACACTTGGCAACTTCTAAGTTTCACTCGCGTAAGTTTTCTATTCTGTTATATATATACTTTTAATGTTTAACTCAATTCAATTCAATTCAATTCACTTCGACTCAATTCAATTCAATTCCCCGGCAACAGCGTCATAAAACTTGTTTGGGTTTTCCCAGCACTACACTAGAAAAACTTGGATTTGTTACTTCTATTTTTACTTAGTTAATTTATCTTTACGCCTATTCTTTCTTTTAGAAGTAAACAAACAACCTTTAATACAATTTAGATATTAATTCCAATTTGTACTTTAACTGCAAGTGCACAGTGTCTATTGTATTAGTGTGCAAGTACATGTCGATCCCACAGGGAATTGCTGACGAATTTAAGAAATGTTTGATTGTGAGCAATTCAAATTTATATTCAATAAGCACTCCGTTGAGTTACAGTTAACTCAACAGACTAAGTTCGTTGAGTTATGGCTAACTCAACGGACTATCCTCGTGGACTTAAGTTAACTCCACGAGCTTGTCTCTTCTTTATAATACTACTATTTATAGAGGAATTCGGTCAGCCATTGGGTGATTCCACAAATTGTAAATAACATCAATTAAGCTTTTTAATGCTAGTTAACATTGGATTTATCATTAAGCAATACTAACATTCAGATGATTCAAACAGTCACCATTAAAATCTTTAAGTTTTTTTGTACGAACCAATTTCAGTAAACTGTAAAATTAAAACTAACATAAAACAATCATAAAACTGATACAGATAATATTAATCACGATACAACACAAACAATACAACACTCAAATACAACATACAAACAAAGATAAATTGTTTTTGGTATTTTTGTTTTGATGTGAACATGGAAATGGGCGAAAGGTGAAATGTAATCTCACTTGACAGTAAATACTTCCGACACTACTTGCAACGCGATTACACCACTAAAAATTAAACCACTTACAATTTTGTCTCCTCTCCCTATAGAATCGCGAGTCCATAATTGCAAGATGATCTCCTCTTCAGCATACAGGCATCAACCCAAAGCCAAGGCTAAAAGCTTTACGATCTCCTGAAATATGAGTTAGCGCTTGGTGAAAATGTCTTCTCTTCCCGCGACGCGATCACTCCTCACACTGGTTGTCAGGCAATATGTTTGGCTCAGAATCGACCCGACATCAGGCAAGTATCCTCATAGACCTTCGATGATTGGTGATTATGGTGGTGATAACGATGGTTGGTGTGATACTTCGGAGAATCGCCGATACTGTCTGTAGAAAGCTCGGTGCTCCTCCTCTGTATACATTGGCCGTCCATCGATCACACTTTCTTCTTTTTTTCTTCTTTTCTTTTATATTTCTTCAGTAGTAACTACTTCTACTTGAATGAACGGTTGGATTTCCTTCCTTCAGATCAATGACGATGCTTCCTTCTCCGTGCGCGATTGAATTCCTACATGATACGTGCAAACATGGTTTTTCCTTCCAACTATCTATTCCTACAACCGCTATAGTGGCATTTTAGAAAATAACTATAAAATACATGCAATAAAGAAATAAGCCGCTAACCTAATGCGTTACCTTAGTGTATATTCACATAACTCAACGCGTATAGTTATGCTAACTTAACGAGTTATAACTTAAGTAAATCTACCAGATCTCGACACGTGTTAGCAACAGTTTAAACATAAAATAACATTTCGGAGAGTTACAGATATAACTATCCGATGCTCAGATGCATTTTCAGATAGTTACAGCTAACTCACCGAAAATTTACTTAAGACATTCATTCTGGTTTCGACACGTGTACATCTGGAAATAATAAAATATTCTCTCTAAACATAACTGTTCAGAAATTTAAACATAACTATCTGAAATATTAGAAAATTCGGATATTTAAGAATTTCACAGCTTGCAACTTATCGACAGTTCATAAATGTACTAAATTAACATTAATTCCCCAAAATTAAGCAGATTCTTCAATTAAAGCATATAATAGTGTAATTATAACATAATGGCTTAATTCTCATATGATAAGCTAAATATTATGCAATTAACCATCATTTAACCGTTAATAATATGCACTTTTTCATTCTAAACACTTGTATTAAAAAATTCTTTTAGAAGTAAACAAACAACTTTTCACACAAACTAGATATTAAGTCCAATTTGTATTTTAACTGCAAGTGTATATTGTATTTGTGTGCAAGTATAAGTTGATCCCATAGAGATTGAGTAAGAATTGTGTACTATTTTTATTTTTAAATTGGAGTTTATAGGTATTCAGTTAAGCACTTCGTTGAGTTACAGTTAACTCAACAGACTTAGTTCGTGGAGTTATCATTAACTCAACAGACTAACCTCATAGACTTAAATTAACTCCACGAGCCTACCTTTTCAGTTAAGTACTACATTCATGAAGGAATTCAGCCATTCGTTGGGTGGTTCCACAGAATGTAAATAACATCAATTAAAATTTTAATGTTAGTTAATCTGAGATTTGTCATTAAGCAACACTAACATTCAGATATTTCAAACAGAAACCATTAAGATTTTTAGTATTCTATACGAATCAATTTCAGTAAAGAATAAAACTATTTTCTCTTTTCTGAATCAAACAAACATAAAACATTCATAGTACTGATAATGATAACATTAATCATGATACAAAACAAACAATACAATACTTTAATACTAAAAGTAAACATAGATAATTAACTGTTTTTGGTATTTTTGTTTTGATATGTTCCTAAAGATGAGCGAAAGGTGAAATGTGTAGAGTCATAATTTATGCATATTTTATATAGTTAAGTGATGCATTTTAGGTATTTAAAGTCATATACTCATAAGTGTTTAATGAAGATTTAAGTTATAATGCATTCTGGGCAAATAATGTAGTTATAGGCTTAAATGAAGAAAGTAATGCATAAATGAGACTCTATTTGTTATTTAGCATTTCATGAAAACACATTTACATCTTGGTGGCAATGCAATTGCATTTTATTAAGTAGATTAAATTTACTCTAGCACTTAGGATTAATTATTTAAATAAGTACATGGGTATTTTTGGAATTCAATGAAAAATGTGATTTTTGGCCCTTTTGAAGTATCCATGTTTAGGAATATATCTTATCTTATTTCTTGAGTGTTTTAATGTATTTGTTTGAGTCTTATAGGTTGAAGAATAAGAAAAATAAAGCAAATTAAGATAGGAGGAATCTTGGCCCTTGGATTAAAGATCAAAGGTGGAGATCACGTTCCACCACTTGGAACCTCTATAAAAGGAGAGGCAAGGCCAACAAATCCCTCCTCTTGGATGATCTTTCCCCCATTCCAGCCCTTGAAAGTCGTCAGCTCCTCTCCCCCCCTCAAGAACTTATGGAAGGTGGTGTTCTCCCCCCTCTCATAGAGCTCCAAGGTGGAAGACAAGGTTCGGCCAACCTCTTCTCCTCTCTTGGTGGTTGCTAGTAGGAGGACGGTTAGGGCATCTTTTCCAGACCTTGTGGGTGCTGTTTGGAGTACATCTGAAGCCGTGCAACTATCTCCCCTCTTCCGTGGATCAGTCCTAGTAGAAGAAAGGCAAAGGTTGTGGACTTTAGGTGGATGACTACTTGTTTCTTGGTGTTTGGTGGTGTTTGAAGACCTCCTGCTTTCGGAAGAGAACTTGTGTGGTGACAGCCACAAATTTCTTGGCTAGGAGGACGGCTAGGAGCACATCTCATGCACCATTCTTCTCCAAAACAAGTTTGCACTTCAAGGTAAAAAGGGTTGTATTGGTTTAGCTCTTTAGGTTTTCATTTTCTTATTTAAAGTTGTGTTCTTTGTAATTTCAGTAGGGTAATGGTAGTTTTAGGTTTAGTTGTAATGTTACATTGTAGTTTAATCATAGAACTTTCATTTCAATAGTTTTTTATGTTTATTTTGAGTGAATGGAAACGAATTTGGTTTGAATCTTATGCATATGTGAATATTTGTATGCTAACAAAGCTAATTTGTGGATGTTTATCGTCGGTTTAGAATCCTGTAAATTTGATGATTTTGTTTAGGTCGTAACTTACTGATCCAGTGATGTTTTGCTTTATTTTTTAATTCTATTTTGTAAATCTTCGAGTGTACTTTACTCCTGTATAGTTTTTAGAAATTTTCCAATCGATTTGTATAGGTTTTCCAATTTATTTTGTTGATGTCGCATCTAGCGCATCCTGGCGTTTTTCCCCCAATTTTTGCTTCAGTTCCGAATTCGATATCGTTTTATCTACGGCACGAAATTGACCTCTGTAAATTTTCTATGTTAGATGAATGAGTTAAGTTTCGAAGAACACTGATTTTTCAAACTTTAGTGAAGATTTGAAAATCTTATGCCATTTTTAGTAAATGTGCACAATTCAGGGATGTTAGTTGCCAGTCTGCGCATTTGTAGGAAAAGCATTGCCGACGCTTGACTATTTTAGATCTTTTAACGAAATCAGTGGGGTTGTAAAGTTAATCCAATGAATACTCAGTATGATATTTTTACTGTATTTTACCATTGAGATACTGAGAGGAGGATATGTGTGAACTTGACTGAATTTCGAGATTCTGTGCTGTAGTGATTTAATGTTTTATGAATGAAAATGAGGAATTTATACTCTATTGAGTGAATTTTTGATAAGTTTTGAATCACTTATAATTATTATTGTTTTTGCACCTTAGAAATATTTTGTAAAAGCCAAATCCTTGTGGATTCGACCCGTACTCGCTAGAGTATATTACAATTGCATCGTGCGCTTGCGGTTATTTTAAAATGAGTTTTGAGTTTAATGTTTTATCATTTTGGTCCCTTTGTGAGTTTTAAGATCTTACTTTGGGGACAGCAAAAACCTCAACAAAATGTAAAAATCTCTATTGATAGTAAGAATTTCTATCACTACATGCGACGTGATTACACCACTGAAAACTTAATCACTTATAGTCTTGTCTCCTCTTCTTATAGAATCATGAACCAAAACTTATAAGTTGATCTCCTCTTTAGTATATTGGCATCAACTAAGGCTAGAAGTTTTACGATCTTTTGAGATATGAGTCGATGCTTGGTGAAAATGGCTTCCATTCCTATGACATGATCACTCCTCACAGTGGTTGTCAGTCACTGTGTTTGGCTCAGAATCAACCCAACATCTAGAAAGTATCCTCATAGACCTCCGATGGTTGGTGATTTTGGTGGTGTTGTGGAGCTTCAAGGAACTTCCGATGCTTCCTGCAGTTAGCGTGATCCTCCACCACCCTCTCTTCATCTTTTTTCTCTTCTTTTATATTTCTTTCAGTAATAACTGTTTCTATTGAAATGATCGATTGGATTTCCTTCATTCATATCAACGATGGTGATTTCTTCCTCATTCCATGAGTGAATTCCTACGTGATACGTGCAATTGTGACTTTCCTTTGAATTTCTTATTTCTGCAACTTCTATAGTGGCATGTTAGAAAATTAATGGTCCATGGAGTTAGTGTAATTCAATGGACTTACTTCGTTGATTTACTATAAAACACGTGCAATAAAGAAATAACTTATAAGCTTATAACACTAACACAACGTGTTACTTTAGTGTATATTCAAGTAACTTAATGTGTATAGTTATACTAACTTAATGAGTTATACATGTGCACCTCACGTGACATAATAAAACATTTAAATTCAACACGTGCATAATTCTTAACTTAACGAGTTCTCACGTGATCTTTTTACACCTTTAAACCTGTAACTTAACAAGTTGGCACGTGATCTTTCAACTAAAAGAACACTAACTCAACGAGTTGTTACTGTGCACCTGTACATGATATAAATATGTGCAAATAAAATAGATCATGCTTAATACTATAAAACCACACTTAAATCAGGTTTTTAGATCACGACACATGTCCTTAGTAAGTTTTATGATAAAAAGGTATTTCAGATACTTGCAAACCTAACTATCTGATGCTCAAACACATTTCAGATAGTTAGTAGATAACTTACCAAAATTTCACTTAAGTCACGAATTAAGGTTACAACAGGTGTACTCCAAGAAATAATAAAATATTCTTTAAGCATTTAAAACATAACTGTCCAGTACATGAAATGTAACTCTCCAAAATAACAGACTATTCGGATACTTAAGAATTTCAAAGCTTATAACTCACTAATAGTTCAGAAATGTACTTAATTAACATTAATTTCCTGAAATTATGTAGATTCTTTCATTAAAGCATATAATAGTGTAATTATAACATAATGACTTAATTCTTATATGATAAGCTAGATATTATGTAATTAACCATCATTTAACCTTTAATATTATGTACTTTCTCATTCTAAACACTTCCCCCATACTTAACTTTTGCTAGTCCCTTAGCAAACTACTAAGATCTAACTAATTGGTCTTTCTAAAGTGCTAGAATTAATTCTTCATTTTGTATTTTCAAAATACATAGGTTAGATTAATGTAAAGATATTCTGTATTAATTCAGTAATCTAATTTAACATTGTTTTCTCCTCTCCAACCTACAAATATATTTAAAACGTATGTAAATTACATACAAAATATACTAGCATCACATAGGTGGTAATTATATTATCATTTTTTTTCTTTTCAAACATCGATTATCCTGAATTTTCCAATATGATTAAAACAAGTAGAATAATGAATTGTATCTCAAATAAACAACTTCAAAAGTCTAATCTAGATTCATACTTTAGTAATCATAAATAATAGAAAATATACTTGACTCAAAAAATTTCTGTATTTTCACAAAACACTTTTATCTTTTCAAAATAGTATATGCATATTTTTACTTTAAAAGTTAATTTGAAAAGCTTGAATCATACAAGAGCTTTCTAGTGTACCCATATATCTAGCTTTCAGTCAACAATCCCATATCTAATCAAGATCTTAGGTTGCCAGATTTAAAGAGTCATTTTTTAGGTCAACAATCCTTACATACCTATCTACTCAAGTACAAAAGACTCATGATCAAACAAATCAATAAACTCTCAAAGTTTTTTTTCTTTCAACATAGTATATATATGTATTTTATTAATATAGATGCAATAAAACACAAATCTCATATAATCCTGCTTCTATAATTTACTGAAAACATGAACCCATATCAATAAGCTCATACTTTTTTGTAGTTTAATAAGATTTACACATAAATCATTTCTAGAGTTTTAGTTAAGCATTCTGATTTCTTTTTAAAATTGTGAAACTGTTAAACTCATAAAATTCAATAAAAACATAAGATACTATATCTAGATTTGTATTAATAGTAAAATTTTGTAGCATCTTATATAAGATTCTAAATATAACATTTAAGTAGTTACAGTTCTCAAAATTTTTTTAAAGTTTCAATTATCAGATAGTTACAAGAAATTTCGATTAGTTACAGCAAATTCATAAAAAATTTTAAATTTCCATAGAAATTTGCAACACAATCCTAATTCCTCTAATTACAAGATTACTTGGATTTTAATCTAATTACCTTCCCCCCATACCTACATTTTGCATTATCCTCAATGTAAAAGATTTAGAGTAAATACAAAAAATGTTAGCAAGCATGAATATTGTTTCGTTGACTTAACACCTAACTCAACGAACTTAATTCGTTGAGTTAATGAATAACTCCACAAATTGTGTTTAAATGTAAATTCAGAATAAGTAATCAATTACATACATTGTTCTTTGTATCTCCTTCAATATCTTACAACTTTTAATTCTGAAAAACTTTTCATTCACAAATAGAAGCAAAATATATAACGAAATAACAACTTAACAACAAAACATAAAGTGTTAAATTAGTGTCTTGTGTGGAACTCAGGCTCCTATGCCTTTGGTAGCTCACAAGCAAGCCAGTTGGTTTCCCAAAATAGATACCAACAAACTGGATTGATATATATATATATTTTTCTTTAAATTAATGTAGAGTACACACAACATTAAAAGTACAAAATCATAATTTAAGAACATGATTGAAAAGTAGTGACAAATGGAATAAACGTGTCAATCTAAGCAAACTTTTTAGGCATAATTCTTCTTGCTATTAATTTTGTTTTAATGCAGTCTACTCTCCTCTTTAACTTGTAGACTTGTAGTAAGTTATCAATACTAAATATAAGTATATTACCATTAATTAATTGAAATGTAGAAAGTGATCATTTTCTGTTCCAAGATGATGTAGTTGTTTCTATTTCTACATATATTTCAATATATTCCTCTTCCTACTTCCACTCATTTAGGTCTTTCATAATCCATATTTGAAATTTCATCAGTTCATCCCACCATCTTACTAAACACAATGTAGAGTCATCATATTCATTATACCATACTCCTAATTGAATTTTATCATGTTCTGCCGATGGTGGTTTAGCTATATCACTAGGTATAGGCAATATTTCTATAAAGTCATCATCATAACTATCTATGCTTACTATGTATAAATCATATCTAAATGCAACTGATATATCCATGACTAGATATATATATCCATCAAGTATGACATGTATGTTGTTAATTAATGCTTTCTGTCCTAAATATATCATAGTATTCTCAGTCCAAGATTTAGTCAGAAAATTATACATACTAAAACATAGATCCTCATCCCAATTTTCAATTGGTCTCTAGTAATACAATTTTTTAGGAATGGTCGAATTTTTATTAGAAATTGTTAAAGCTGACCCACAATTTTCAGTTGGTACTTCAAATCTATTATGCCTTCATATATTCCATTCTTCTCTAGTGATAGGATTTCTAATCAAAATATCAGGTAATAGAATTGCATACTTTGGTCTAGTTCTATAAATAATCAATCCTTCATCTATCCCCATAATATGATCTATTCCTTCTAATGTATTGGGTGGAATTACAACATTTTCTCCCATATTTAGATATTCATAGCTGATTGAACTACGATTAAATGACTTTCATAAAAATCCATCTCTAATATTAGTCATCTTTGCAGCTTGTAGTCCATGAAAATATTTTCTCTAACACATTCTTTAATTTCTTTTGACACACAATACAATCTGCACAAATCTTTAGCTGATAAGTTACTCAATACTTCCCTCAATGCATCTAGTGGTAATTTCATCAATTCATTCTATTGTGATTCCTTATAACATAAATAAAATTTTAAACAGAGATAAAATTAACATACCTACTTACATACCTTCATGTAGTTAGGTCATAACTCAATGGACTAAATTCGTTAAGTAATAACTCTAGGATATTACTAACTATAATTAAACTTTCATTTTCTTTTCTTTTTATATTTTTCTACTTACTATATTATACATAGTTGCTAACAATTATACTACTTCATTCAGCTTCCCTCCCATAGGAGGTATTAATTTCTTTAATAGTTCTAATTTTAAATTTAAATTTCAGTAACCACAAAACACATGAAGTTTCGTTCATGGATAAAAGAATAACTGTTATACTAACTCCACGAACTAATTTCGTTGAGTTAACAGATGACTCAATAGAGTGACTTTATATTTTAATCTTGACCTCATGGAGTTAAGGTTAACTCAATGAACTAACTTTGTTGAGTTAACACTTGGCAAATTTTTTTCTAAAAACTTACTTCTCATCTTAACTTCTATATTTTTTTTTCCTGCATTTTATCATTTATATAAAGTTAAATACATTACATTAATGCAGTGTTCCAATTTAAACTTATTTAAATCTAAATATTATATACATATTTAACTTATAGTTCTTTTCCTATCATGTAGAATTTACATTTTGCTTTTTAGTATGCAGATATATTCAGACATTATCAAATAATCGTACATTTAACCACATCATTAATAAAATTGTAAACCTTGTAAAACAGTCCTGCAAAGCTTTAAAATAGATATATAATATTCATTATAGCTTTAAATCATTCATTCACAAACATTAAATTAGAAACATCTTGTTCTTCAGACATTCATATATATAAATAGTTTACTATAGGATTGTTGTATCACAAGAGGGGGGTGAATTGTGTCTTTAGTAATTAAAATTACCAACAGATAAAACAAGAGCACAAAACACTCGTAAATAAAATTCTATTCTTTATAAACTTTAAAGAAAGAATTTACAATATCTTTTCAGCTCAATTCCCTTCTTGTTGGTTTTGATAGAGTAATGTCTGATATACAATTCAAATAGAAAATGAAGTCCTTATTCAAAACTAATTTCAAGTTGTATAAAACCTGATCTTTATGCACGTAGCTCATTTTCTTCTTTTTGCTCAGCTTTTGTATCTCTTCTTCTCTAGTTGTCGAATTTCCAAACTTCTTGCATTTGCAGCTCCTTTTCTGAAATTGCTTGGAATTTCAAACTTCTTCTAATGTTGGAGAATTTTTTTAGATATGAATATTCAAACTTGATTTTTTAGTTTGGGATCCAGATTGAATATTCAGACTTGATTTTTGAGATTGAGATCTTGATTGTAATGTAGCTCGTACTCTCTATTAGTAGTCGAACTCTGACTTCATGTTCAACATGTTCATCCACTTAATCCATAATCTACGTACTAATTTCAAATTCAAATTATCCATGATTTCCACTTTCTTTTTGAATTTCCACTATGTCCACTATCATTTTGAAATTTCCACTTTCTCCACTATCATTTTGAATTTCCACAATTTCCACTTGTAGATTCACCAAAACTTTATCTTCCTGGAGATTTGTAGAATATCTTCTAAGTCACCGCTTTAGTTGAACACTTATCCTTTAAGTCCTGTAAAAACTCAAACACTTATCTGTAACTCTTCGAGTTTTTGCACCTACAAAACACATGACTGAACAAAGAAAACTTATTTGTTCGTTAGTTATTTTATAAAACTCGAACAGTTATCTAACTCTTCGATTTTCATTACCGAACACACATGGAAAACACATGACAACTTAAAACATTAAAAACACACATGCAAATAATTTAACTATACGAGTTTTTAACATAACTCTTCAACTAAATCGAAACGTTAATTATCTGAAAGTTTAACTATCCAAAAATCTAACTATCTGAAAACTTTAACTATCCGAAATTTAACTATTTGAAATTTTAAATGAAACTTTTCGATAACTTGTCAACATTTAATTACGTGACTATTATACTTAGAAAATATTATTTAGACTTATTTAAAAATTTTAATAAAGCATTTATCATCAAAATAAAATTCCTAACAATCTCCCCATTTTTGATGATGTCAAAACCTAATAAGTCAAATAATCTATCTTCTCCCCCTTTTTGGCATTATAAAAAAGTAAATAAAATGTAAGGAAGAAAAACTTGCTAAGTATATATCGTTCAAAAATAAATTTTTAAACATGCATAACTTTCGTAGATAAGAATAAACTGTTTAAATAAAACTATTTGAAACAAAAATTGTCAAAAACAAGTATATGATCATTAAATGCAATAAATAGTTTACATAATGTGATTGCTTTACATAAGTAATTTTCGGTAACAAATTACAATAAATAAATCATGCAATACATAATTTGTATAATCATAAGCCTCTTTGTCTTCAAAAAATATTTATTTGAGTATCTGAAATTTGCTTTGCAATTTCTATACTTACTCTGTTTATCTAATCAATTATTACTTGATCTAAATGTAATTGTGAAACTTGTGATGGTTGGTGTAAAAATTCTGTATTTATGTCTATATGTAAATCTGTATGTGTATCTGTATGTATACCTGTATTTATGTCTGTATGTATACCTGCATTTGTATCTGTATGTTGCTGTTGTTCTAAAAATTGTGTCGACTGTTGTTGTTGTTCTTGTGATTGAGTTTGCCGATCTTGTTGTTGTTGTTGTTGTTGTTGTCGAATTACAAGTATATCTGCTTCTTGGTATTTTTGTAGTTCCTTTGTAGAGAAAGATTTTGACTTTAATCGTTTCTATGGCCAAGGTGTAATATTTGTTTGACTTGCCATAATTCTCACAAGTGTATCACCATAAAATAATTTACTCTACAAGTTTAAAATATGATAAATAAAAATATTATACCAGTTCACTTGTATATGGTTAATTAATGCATATATAGCATAAAGACAACATCTATCAACCTCTGCACCATGACCAAACCTCTAAAAGAGTGAAGCACACAGTATTCTTGCAATAAAATGTGCTTAGCCATTTAAATCATTTAGTAATCGCATTTGATTGTTGGCGGTCGGATCTTTGGCTAAACTTTTAATGTCCCATCCCAATTGATAAACCTGTTTTCTTTCTTATAATTTAACTCCATTTTTCAAACCAAATACTTATAAAGTAATTCTGGAGTTAAATATATATCATATTCTTGTATATTTGAAACAAGAATACCGTCTTCCACTATTAAGTTTGAGTAAAAACAACTTACAAGTTCTGGTATAACAAGATGGCCTAGCTGTTGTGAAAGTAGAGTTAACAAGCCTTGAAATTCAAACATTTCTCGTATATGTGTCATCCCTTCAAACTTAATTGGTCTTCAATATAAAATTGTAAAAGTTTTATATGTTTGAAATTTTTCATAACAAAAGTTATTTCTGAACCATAACAATGTATTGCCGTCTAAATTTTGTTCAGGATTAGGTATTTTCCTATCATGATGTTCTGATTTGGGACTTGTTTCAATATTATCAACAGCATCTATATTTTCAGATCTTTTAGAATTGGTGGAATTTCTATCAAAGCTAGTATAAATGTTTGAAATATCTATTATTGTTGTATCAATAATCTACTGAATTTCCTCTATTTGATCTTCGTGAAACATATCAGTATCAATAGTCTCTGTACTATTTTGTCTATTAGCAACATTTATTTCTATAATTGGTCTATACAACAACTATCTCTGTATGAAAGAATGTTCTATATTTGTCTATTTAATAGAGTCATTCTGTAATTCTGAAATTTCTATAATTGAGATATTAGTAGTGTCATATTCTATTTGTAATTGTGTAGTTTGCTGATTATATACATTTATCAACACATATACTGTATACTGTAACAGACATAACCACATGTATAAAATGTAGTATAAGCAACTATACCAAAAATCAAAAATCTCCATCCAAGATACAGTAAAAGGAAAAATATCTGTACATGCCTCTTCAAATGAAATATCTTTAAAATTCATAGACTTAGTGTCTATGTTATCAAAAATGTCATCAAAATTGATATCATTTGTATATATATCATCAAAATTTCCTACATGTTCTCTTTCCGTAGGAAAAGAATATTGGCTTGTAGCATGATGTGAAAAATTGTTCATTGTATTAAAAGAAGCATTATGCACTAATGTGACACAATACCTTAGAGTATATGCTTGTAATCCGATATTTGTCACATCTGTTGGGATTCCTAAAACAAAATACTATCCAACTTGTGCAATGGAACATAGTTTTCCATTTTTCAACGATTCTTCTCTTTGCTACAATATGCCTTATACACCTACAATTAGTCCAAAATATTCTAATGTCTTCTTCTTTTTCTAACTATATGTCTGTAGTGTTTTTGGTTGTTTAGGAGGTTCTAAAGTTTTCTTAATTTCTCCTATTAAAGACACTTGTGGTCTTGATGGTCCTTCACCATGATGCCTAGGTTGCAATAATGGAATATAGAGTTTTAAGCTCTCAACCTCTGCCATTTTTAGTTGATAAACGTTTTGTCCTTCACTTCGAATGCCCATTTTCCAAATGGCAGTTTTCTGTTCATCAATAAATTGTTGAATGTCGTCTAAAATAGCTAGGGGAAAATAATGTTGGGAATACAAAGATTCTAATTCCCTATTGGCATTTTCTATCACTGGTCCCCATTTCTTTCCATAATAAGTAATAGATTGCATCAATTTTTTGGGTACTTGTCTAGAACTTGTAACAACCTCAGGGTTAGGTTGTAATGTTCTTTTCCACATTTGTAATGCGGAAAGTTCGGTCTGTTTTAGTCTAAACTGTGTTTCAGCATAATTTTGAATAAATTTCCAACAGAATTTTTTCTCGTCTTGAACAGCTTTTCTAATTTCATGTAGTACTTCATTAAAAAAAGTATACCTTAAGTAAATGTCATTGATCTCATTTTCTATCTTCTGAAGTTCCATCTCTCTTTTTTGCACTTTTATCATTCAATCACATCCTCGTCCACATCCTGACATTGTCGATTAATCTTTGTTGTTCACTGTAGAACTTATTAGAAGTAAAGATTGTGAAACTAGGGTTTTACCAAGGTAGAAACATGAAAGGTTGTCAGTAAAACATTTATAACTTTTCGAGTTTATAAACAAATAAATGGATTCAATCATTGAAATCATAAATATAAGATACGTTACTGATAAATAACTCGAATGCTTACAATAACTGTACAAGTTTTACAACCAACAAAAGCAGAAGACTTAGCATAACTATTCGTGTAAAGAAAATGACTATTGGCTAAGTAAAAATGAGAAAACTCGAAGACTTATGATAACTATTTGAGTTTTATGAGTAGTAAAGCACATAACTATACGACAAACTAGAATAGTTATTATCATATTTTAAGTCTTTCATAAAAATATAATAATATTAAGTAAACTATTCGAGTTTCTCGGATGGATATGCAAAAAAGTCGAAGACTTAAGCGTAACTGTTCTAGTTTCTTAAAAGGATAAAATATAAGAATTTAAAATAGAAACTTAGAGAGAAATCTAACTATTTGAGTTTGTAGAAGAGTAAAAACTTTACAATACGAAAAACTTGGGGGTTAGATAAAATAGCTGAAATCAAGTGGAATACATAACTGTACGTTAAACTAACTGAATGAGTCTAACTTTTTATCTGTATAAGTTCCAGAATATTTGCATTTTATTAAATGTACCATTGTTTGTCATTATTTGCTCCCCCTACATAAATGTAGTCTAGAGAATCTATGGCGTACTTAATATTAGGTTGCCAAGCCCTAATAGATTTGTCATTAAAGTCCAAATAGCTAACTTAAGTTGGTTGCTAAGCCTTAAATAGATTTGTCATTTAAGTTCAAATAGTTGACTTAAGTTGGTTGCTAAGCCTTAAATAGATTTGTCATTTAAGTTTAAATAGTTGACTTAAGTTGGTTGCTAAGCCTTAAATAAATTTGAGTCTCTCTATTTTTTTTAAATTTAAATATAGAAATAAGTAGTAGATTTAACAATTTAGAATTTTTGACTTTTATTTTATTCAGTTTACAAAAGAAAATTCATAGAGATATACCTTCAGGTAACTTAAAAGAATTCAATAATGAGTACACAAACTTAAGAAAATAAATGCATTACATTATGTGTAAAGAATAGATAATAACAAAGAAAAATAACAAAGATTATATACATAGATTATGGCAGAATTGTTATAACACCTATAAAATAAACTAAGTTTGAATACCTTGTCCTTTTTCTTTTTTTTTTATGTATTACCTCCCACAATATCATCTTTTTATGTGATCACAATCTCTTACTTAAGGGAAAGATAACCAGTTACTCAATGATAAGTGAGAATAGGTTTTTTTTATTTATATTAAATAGAATCTAAATTACTTGTAAAATGAGTTTTCAGTCAGCACATCCTAAACTAGTTGGTTCAAGTGACTAAGGTTTTTTTTTTTTTATCCTCCAAGAGTATCCATGAATGTGATAACATGTGAGTCTCAATAAATACTCAAACAACCTGGTATACACCAGAAGTATCCAAGGAGGCGAAAGCTTGTAGGAGGCCTTGCTAGACCCTAACATGGTAGATTTGTCCAAGTATCACATACTTTGTCTCGTAGAGATTCTCAACTAGTTGGGGGTACCCTAAGTGGTCCCATCCACCAACTCGATTGAGATTACTAATTGAAGCAAAGCTCGCAATGTTGGCACATGAATTGGGTAAGTGATGCACACACCTATAGCTTGCCAACGCTTGAGTAGTGTCAACACTACTGCCCATAGGCACTACATGAGAACTTCCCAGGTAGTCACCCATCCTAGTTCTGCTCCCACCCAAACATAGTTAACTCCAAAGTTCTTACAGGAGTGAGTGCTTGGTAGTAGGTGTAAATGCACCTAAGTGACTAAGGTTTAAGATCCCCCAACGAACTTAATTACTCAAGCAATTGCAGACAAACAATAAAACAAGATAGTAAATTGAATAAAAGGCAACTACAAGACTTAATTTTTCTAACAGTATGTTAATAACTTTCCTTTAATAAATGGTACATATTTTCTATGTATTTTCTAGTTAAAATCTCTATAATGGCGTATACATAAGTAACAAAAATATAGTTGGCACTCATATTGAATGAAATTAACTTTCCTTAAGTAACCTTTTTTGATGTGCATTTACACCTACTACCAAGCACTAGCTCCTATAAGAACTCTAGAGTTAACTATGTTTGGGCGGGAGCAGAACCAGGATAGGGATGTTTAGAATGAAAAAGTGCATAATATTAACGGTTAAATGATGGTTAATTACATAATATTTAGCTTATCATATGAGAATTAAGCGATTATGTTATAATTGCACTGTTATAAGCTTTAATTAAAGAATCTGCTTAATTTGGGGGAATTAATGTTAATTTAGTACATTTCTGAAATGTCAGTAAGTTGCAGGCTGTGAAATTCTTAAGTATCCAAATTTTCTGATATTTCAGATAGTTATGTTTAACATACCAAACATATTTCGGACAGTTATGTTTAATAGACCAAACATGTATCGGATAGTTATGTTTAAATTGCCAAACAGTTATGTTTTAAAAGAATATTTTATTATTTTCTGAAGTACACGTGTTGAAACCATAATGCATGACTTAAGTGAACTTTTGGTGAGTTATCTATAACTATTCGAAATTGCAACTGGGCATCGGATAGTTATAAGTGTAACTCTCTGAAATCTCTTTTTATTTATAAAATAGCTGTGGACACGTGTCATGTTCTGGGAAAGTGACTTAAGTAGATTTTCGGTGAGTTATCTCTAACTATCTGAAATGCATCTGAGCATCGGATAGTTAGACCTGTAACTCTTCGAAATGTTTCTTTTATTATTAAACTACTGCTGACACGTGTCGATATCTGGTAGATTTACTTAAGTTATATATCAGCGAGTTATCTGTAACTATCCGAAATGCATCTGGGCATCGAATAGTTAAGTTTGTAAGTATCTGAAATGCACCTGAGCATCGGATAGTTAAAATTATGCACGTGTTTATAGTTAAATCAAAGAAGAAAGTTCGTTGAGTTATCTATAACTCCACAGACTATTTATTTTCTAATATGCCACTATAGTAGTTGCAGGAACATATAGTTGGAAGAAAAAACCACGATCGCACGTATCATGCAGGAATTCACTCGTCGAAGGGAGAAGAAATCATCGTTGTTGATATGAATGAAGGAAATCCAACTAACCATTCAAGCAGAAGTAGTTACCACTGAAGAAATATAAAAGAAAAGAAGAAAAAGAAGTAAGGTGTGTGTGATCGATGGGCAGCTAGTGTGTGTAGAGGAGGATCAGCGTCGCAATTCTCTGAAGTGCCACACCAACCATCATCACCACCACCATAATCACTAACCATCGGAGGTCTGTGAGGATACTTTCCTGATGTTGGGTCAATTCTGAGCCAAACACAGTGCCTGACAACCACTGTGAGGAGTGATCGCGTCGTGGGAAGGGAAGCCATTTTCACCAAGCGCCAACTCATATTTCAGGAGATCGTAAAGCTTCTAGCCTTGGCTTCGGGTTGATGCCTATATGCTAAAGAGGAGATCATCTTACAATTCTGGACTCGTGATTCTATAGGGAGAGGAGACAGAATTGTAAGTGGTTTAATTTTCAGTGGTGTAATCACGTCGCAAGTAGTGACGGAAGTATTTACTGTCGATTGAGATTACTTTACATTTCACCTTTCGCCCATTTCCATGTTCATATTAAAACAAAAATACCAAAAACAATTTATCTGTGTTTGCATTTTGTATTTGAGTGTTGTATTATTTGTGTTGTATCGTGATTAATGTTATCTTTGTCAATGTTGTGATTGTTTTATGTTTGTTTTAGTTTTACAGTTTACTGAAATTGGTTCGTTCAAAAGACTTAAAGATTTTAATGGTTACTATTTGAATTATCTGAATGTTAGTATTGCTTAATGATAAATCCGTGTTTACTAACATTAAAGAGCTTAATTGATGTTATTTACAATATGTGGAATCGCTAAATGGTTGGCCGAATTCCCCTCTAAATAGCAATATTAAATAGGAAAGGCAGACTCGTGGAGTTAACTTAAGTCCACAAGGTTAGTCCGTTGAGTTAGCCATAACTCAACGAACTTTCTCCATTGAGTTAACTGTAACTCAATGGAGGGCTTATTAAATATATAATTTTGATAGTTAAAAACGAACAGTTCTCAATTCTTAAACAATTCTCTATGGGATCGACCTGTACTTGCACACTAATACAATAGACAATGTGCACTTGCAGTTAAAATACAAATTGGAATTAATATCTAATTTGTGTGAAAGGTTGTTCGTTTACTTCTAAAAAGGAATAGGCATAAAGATAAATTAAGTAAAAATAGAAGTTAACAAATCCAAGTTTTTCTAGTGTGTTGCTAGAGATCCAAACAAGTTTTCTGGTGTCGTGCTGGGTAACCAAACAAGTTTTATGGCGCCATTGCCAAGTAATTAATATAAAATAAGCAACTATAAGGGCTGTTTCGTTTTAATAGCTAACTCCACGAGGTCTGTAATATAATATAAGGACACTCCATTGAGTTATCTGTAACTCAACGAATTTAGTCCGTGAAGTTAGCAACAGTAACTGACTGTGTTCCACTGAGTTATCTGTAACTCAACGAGGTTAGTTCATGGATTAAGCAGAACGGTTATTCTTTTAACCACGAACGAAACTTTGTCGGTTTAGCGGTTACCAAAATTTGAAATTAGTAGTGGTACACGTACCCATAAAAACAAGAACCACGATGCACGTTGCAAGACACGTTCTTGCAATAAGATTTATTCACTTTATGGATGTGCATTATATATATAAAATAAAATGTTATTTATGAGTTACCAGCACTTTTAAAAGAAAGGAGAATGCGTTGGAGGAACTGGAAGGAGAAGCAATTGATTCAACTTCATCCGTCAACAAATATTTATTGAATGGAAAGCTTCAGACTGGTATGTAATTAATCTTCTACTATTTATTTATGAGCACATGGACTCGTTCTCCTAGCACTAAACGATTAGTAAGAACACCTACCTAGGAATTTTCATCAC
This sequence comes from Cymodocea nodosa, assembly GCA_036874045.1. Classification (NCBI taxonomy): domain Eukaryota; kingdom Viridiplantae; phylum Streptophyta; class Magnoliopsida; order Alismatales; family Cymodoceaceae; genus Cymodocea; species Cymodocea nodosa. The sequence continues at coordinate 15,739,783 of CM072339.1, read as the reverse complement.
AGAGGCGTATTGAAAAATTTTCTGAACTAAACTTTAACGAAATTCTTTGGGGTGTAGCTAACCTTTCTTTAAAAGAGAACGTAGAAATGGCTGCTCTAGTAGAAAAATCATTAGGAGAAATTCTATATCCTGAATTAGTTGATGAACCTTCATGTATTCCATTGCCAAACTTTGAGGGAGATAGGTTTGAACTGAAATCTAATTATATTAGTCAATTGCCACATTTTCATGGATTAGAAAGAGAGGATGCCTATTATTTCCTTAGAGAATTTAACGAAGTTTGTCAAATGATGAAAATGCCGAACATGAGTATAGATGCTATTAAACTTAGATATATCCCTTTTGCTTTAAAAGACACAGCTAAGAGATGGTTATATACTTTGTCGCCTGATTCAATTTCTACATGGACTGAAGTTTGCTCTATTTTTATAATAAGAATTTTACCACGTGCAAAAATAACAACTTAAGTTTATAACGCTAACCTAACGCATTGCCTTAGTGTTCAATATAGCAACTCAACGCATTTAGTTATGTTAACTTAACAAGTTCGTCTCTTCTTTTACTCACTAACTTAACGAGTTATCAAAACATGCATTGTTCATGATATAGAAGATATAACTTTAAAACATATCATGCTTTTCAATAAAAATACACGTTAACTTAACGTTTAGCTAAATGAGAAATTAATGCAACGAAATGACTAGTTATTAACTTCAAGAAACTTTCAAAATATAACTGCTCGGTAATTTAAACATAACTATCCAACATGTTCGGTCTGTTAAACATAACTGTCCGAATTATTAGAAAATTCGGATACTTAAGAATTTCACAACCTGCAACTTACCGACAGTTCAGAAATGTACTAAATTAACATTAATTCCCCAAAATTAAGCAGATTCTTCAATTAAAGCATATAACAGTGCAATTATAACATAATGGCTTAATTCTTATATGATAAGCTAAATATTATGCAATTAATCATCATTTAACCATTAATAATATGCACTTTCCATTCTAAACACTTCCCCCACACCTAAATTTTGCTAGTCCCTTAGCAAACTAAGATCTAATTAATTGGTCTTTCTAAAAGTGCTAGAACTAATTCTTCTTGTTTCTTTTTTTCTTCTGTTTAGCATAAAAATATATTCTGTATGTTTCAGTAATCAACCTGCAAATATACTTAGAATATATGTCAATTACATACAAAGTATATCATCATCACATAGGTGTTAATTATATTATCGTTTGTTCTTCTTTTCATCATCTGCCATCCTGAATTTTCCAATAAGATTTCTAGAAGAAATTTCAACAACATACGAATCAAAATACAATCCAATTCAGTATGATTAAGATAAGTAGAATAAAGAATTGTATCTCTATTAAACAACTTCAAAAGTCAATTCTAGATTCATATTACAGCAATTCTAGATAACAGAAAATATACTCGATTCATAAGATATCTGTATTTCACAAAACACTTGTATCTTTTTAGAATAGTATATGTATATATATATATATATATATTTTTTTTTTTTTTCTTTTTTTTTTCGTACTTTAAAATTTAATTTGACAAGTTTGAATCATACAAGAGCTTTCTAATGTACCCATGTAACGAGCTTTCAATCAACAATCCCAAATCTGATCAGGATCTTAGGTTGCCAGATTTCAAAAGTCATTTTTTAGGTCAACAATCCTTACATACTTATCTGCTCAAGTACAAAAGGCTCGTGATCAAACAAGTCAATAAACTCTCAAAATTTTCTCTCTCTTTTTTTTCTTTTTTTTTTTTCAATCAAAATACTAACACAAAACAAAACATTAATCACATACTATATATGTACGTATTTCATTAATACAGATGCAGTAAAACACCAATCTCATATAGTCTTGTTTCTATCATTTACTGAAAATATGAATCCATAACAATAAGCTCATACTTTTTCTGTAGTTTAATAAGATCTACACATAAATCATTCTACAAGTTCAATCAGTCAAATTAAATGTATCTTTCATCACAAGAAAAATATAAAACAAAATAACACTTAACAGATATTAATAAATCAGTGTCTTGTGTGGAACCCAAGGTCCTATGCCTCTAGTGACTCACAAGCAAGCCAGTTGGTTTCCTAGAGTAGATACCAACAAACTAGATTGATATTTTATTTTTTTTTCTTTTATAAAATAAAATGAAAACTATATATTTTTTTCTAAAAATAAACGTAGAATACACACAACATTAAACACACAAAATCATAGCTTAAGAACATGATTGAAAAGTAGGAACAAATGGAATAAATGTATCAGTACAAGCAAACTTTTTAGGCATAGTTCTTCTTGCTATTAATTCTATTTTCATGCAGTTCTTGCTCCTTGTTAATTTGTAAACATGTAATATATTATAAATTCCAAATACAAGTGTATTACCATTAATGATATGAAATGCAAAAAGGGATCCTTTTCGGTTCCAAGGTAATGTAGTAGTTTCTATTTCTACATCTATTTCAATATACTCCTCTTCCCACTTCCATTCATTTATGTCTTCCATAATCCATATTTGAAATTTCATCAGTTCATCCCACCATCTTATCAGACATAAAGTAGGATCATCTTCTTCATTATACCACATTCCTATTTGAATTTTATTAAATTCTGCAGATGGTGGTTTAGCTATATCACTCGGTACAGGTAAAATTTCTATATATTCATCATAACTATCTATGCTCACTATGTATAAATCAGATCCAAATGCAATTGATATATCTATGACAAGATATATATATTCATCAAGTATGACATGTGTTTGGTTAATTAATGATTTCTGTCCTAGATATATTATAATATTTTCATTCCAAGATCTATTCAGAAAATTATACACACTTAAGCGTAAATCTTCACCCCAATTTCCTGTAGGTCTCCAATAATATAATTTTTCAGGAATTCCAGAATTTTTATCAGAAAATATTAAAGCTGACCCACAATTTACAGTTGGTACTTCAAATCTATTAGGTTTTCCTATATTCCACTCTTCTCTTGTTATAGGATTTCTTATCAAAATATTAGGTAATAATAAACTTGCATACCTTGGTCTCGTCTTGTATATGATTAATCCTTCATCTATCCCCATAATATGATTTATTCCTTCTAATGCATTGGGTGGAATTCCAGTAGTTTCTTCCATAGCCAGATATTCATGGTTCATTGAACTACAATTAAATGACCTCCATATGAATCCATCTCTAATCTTAGTCATTTTTGTAGCTTGTAGTCCCAGAAAATATTTTTCTTCAATACAGTTTTTAATTTCCTTTGATACACAACACAGCCTACACAGATCTTTAGCTGACAAGTTGCTCAGTACTTCCCTTAGTGCATCCAACGGTAATTGCATCAATTCCATTTGTTGATTCTGTATAACACAAACAAAAATTTAGTACAAACAAAAATTAACATAACTACTGCACACCCTCGTGGAGTTAAGGAATAACTCAACGGACTAAGTTCGTTGAGTTAAGGACTAACTCTACGATACTATTAACTAAAAATAAAAACATATATACATACAGATAGTTGATTCAGATATGCTGCTTCATTCAGCTATCCTCCTAGAAGAGGTATCAATTTCATTTACCGTTCTATTGACAGGATTAGGTATAGCTTGTATTGGAAATCCTCTAGTAGGTCTACCTTCCATTGGTTCCTTCTATCTAAGTAGTATATTTCTATTCTGATTTTGAATTGCAGCACTTCCAAATACAAAATCTAGACGATTGTTTAATTGTTGGATTATCTTTTCTAATTTCTCTATTCTAGATCCTTGTTTCAGTAATGCTTCATAACTTATATTCTTCTCATTTATATTTTCTCCTCCCTGGAAATTGTTATTTCTCCAAGATAAATTTGGGTGATTTCTCCAATTAGGATTATAAGAATTTCCCAAGTTATCTCTCTGGTTTCTAGCATAAATAATATCTAAATCATTTATGTTTGCATTCTTTTCTGCTAGCTTTTGATTTAATGATAACTCTTCTATTTTCTTTGTTAATTCATTTAATTTCACCTCAAGCATAGTACTTGAATCTATTTCATGCATTCCTCTTGGCAATATTTTTTTATCTACAATAGCTTTAGTCAAATTTTCCCACTGTGTAGTTCTTTTTGCAAAGTTTTCTAAATATGCCCAAGCTTCTTCACTACATAACTTTAAAAATCCATTTTGACAAGTAGATTCTAATAAAGATTTCGTTGAAACATCTATGTCTTCATAAATTACACCTATTAATTGTGCTTTACTCATTGCATGATGTGGACATTGAGTCAATAAATCTTTAAATCTTTCAAAATATTTTCAGAATGATTCACCTTATTTTTGGCTACACATTAATATTTCTTTCTTCTTTTTAATCATTTGATGTGTTGGATAATATTTTTCCAGAAAAATAAAGCAAAATTCAGTCCATGTAGAAATTGAATAAGGCGACAGAGTATATAACCATCTCTTAGCTGTGTCTTTTAAAGAAAAAGGGATATATTTAAGTTTAATAGCATCTATACTCATGTTCGGCATTTTCATCATTTGACAAACTTCAATAAATTCTCTAAGGAAATAATAGGCATCCTCTCTTTCTAATCCATGAAAATGTGGCAATTGACTAATATAATTAGATTTCAGTTCAAACCTATCTCCCTCAAAGGTTGGCAATCGAATACATGAAGGTTCATCAACTAATTCAGGATACAGAATCTCTCCTAATGGTTTTTCTATTGGAGAAGTCATCTCTACGTTCTCTTTTAAAGAAAGGCTAGCTACACCCCAAAGAATTTCGTTAAAGTTTAGTTCAGAAAATTTTTCAGTACTCCTCTACAATGAAAATTCCTAGGTAGGTGTTCTTACTGATCGTTTAGTACTTAGAGAACGGGTCCATGTGCTCATAAATAAATAGCAGAAGATTAATTACATACCAGTTTGAAGCTTTCCATTCAATAACTATTTATTGTCAGATGAAGTTGAATCAACTACTTCTCCTTCCAGTTCCTCCAATGCATTCTCCTTTCTTTTAAAAGTGCTGGTAACTCGTAAATAACATTCTGTTTTATATATATACTGCACATTCATAAAGTGAATAAATCTCCTTGCAAGAATGTGTCTTGCAACGTGCATCGCGGTTCCTATTTTTATGGGTACGTGTACCACTACTAATTTCAAATTTTGGTAACCACTAAACCGACGAAGTTTCGTTACTGGTTAAAAGAATAACCGTTCTGCTTAATCCACGAACTAACCTCATTGAGTTACAAATTACTCAACGGAACACAGTCGGTTACTGTTGCTAACTCCACGGACTAACTTCATTGAGTTACAGATAACTCAATGGAGTGACCTTATATTATATTACTGACCTCGTGGAGTTACGTTTAACTCAACGAACTAAGTTCGTTGAGTTAACACTTGGCAACTTCTAAGTTTTACTCTCGTAAGTTCCTCTTTGTTCTTTTCTTTATTTGTTCTGCTAACTGAAATAAAGTTAAATATTTGTCATTAATGCATCATTCTGATTAAAATTTGTTTAAATCTAAACATTATATAAAGATTTAACTTGCAGGTCATTTTATGTTATGCAGAATTTACATTTTACCTTGTAACGTGCAGAAATTTTTAAGCATTTATCCTGTCATTCAGCAAATTGTAAATCTGTTACATATTCATTCATAAAGTTCCACAAATTACATAATATTGAATAAATTCCATTCATTTCACATACAAAACATGTATGAAAATTGCATCTGAAAAATTATATTCATTAATATGAATCAATTACATTACAAGTACATCATACAATTTCATACAATTTTACACAAGTAGACGAACAACACAATTTAATCTCTATTCCTAAGTTCATCTACTTCCTTCTGGAGTTTTTCTAATTGAAGTTCTAATTGATTAATTCTTTCTATAGCTTCTATAATTCCTCTAGAAGGTACAGCTATCTCTGCAGCTACAAAATTTTTGTATTCTTTCACTGAAATGGTTCTTGATCTGATCCTTTTTGATGTCCATTTAGTGAAATTGATATAGTCCACCATCAGCAATGGAATCAAATCTCCATAAAATAATTTTTTCTTTACTACTTTCAGCTTGAAGATAAAAACTATAGACCAATTTATTTGAATCTTATTCACAACTGCATATGTGGCCCATTTGACAAATTGACTTAATTCTATGTCATGGCCCTGTCGTTGATAGACATTTTTAATCAGAATGTTAGCTACCATGTGTGCTTTACCACTTAAATGCTTCAATCTGTTTAATAAAGGCACACTAGGATTGATAGCTAAACAATCTTTGATTTCCTATTCAGTTCACTCGACGATAGTTGTATCTTCCAAAATTTTTATTCCTTCATTCTTTAAACCAAAAATGTTGTGGAGAAGCTCTGGTGTTATCTATACATCAGCTTCCTCCACATTTGAAATTAATCCTCCTTCTCTTTCTCTTAAATTTGCATAAAAACAGGGCACTAAATTCTCATATACTGCATGCCCTCTCTCTTGAGATCTGAATTGCAGTAGACCTTGGAATTCAAATAGATATTTGATTTCTTGCATTCCATCCCAATTTACTGGTCTATTGTAAATAATGTTATAACCCCTTATTTCTTGGTATTTGATATAAGCTTCTTGACTACAAAAATGTACTTCACTCAAAATTGTTGTTTTAGTCGGGTCAAGAAGGTGACTTTGTTGTTCCAAAGGGGTTTGCTCTTGCTCTTCCTCTTCTATAGGCTGCATTTAAACATTTTCAACAGATTCCTAAATTTTTGTTTCTGTTTGTGGTGGTGAGCCAGTAGGACTCTTCACTCTATCTTGAATTCTTTCTATAAATTGCTGAAGAGTTTCTTGCTCTTCAGTGGAATCTGTGAAATTATTTTTGTCCAAATGGCTTCTTTCAGCCTCTTCATTTTCTGCTCTTTCTTCTTCCTCCAGACTACCAATCTGTTCTATTACTATTCTTTTTGATTCTGTAACAGATTGGGATGGAGTCACGGGTAATTCAGTTTCTACCCTAATTTCTATTTCTTCTTGTATAGGCTGTAGACTAATTTCAGCCTGATTTTCTTCTTTTCTTTGCTCCTGCTGCTGCAGCTCTTGCTCCTCCTCAGAATCGGATAGCAGGTTTATAAAAATTTGCCCCATAGGCCCTGTTGACAATGGTATCTCAGATTTAATTTCTTCATATTCAGGCATTTTTTCTTTTCCTTTCTTTTTTCTGATTAGTTGTGCCTGTTCTTCCTCTTCATCTTCTGAAATTAAATGTAAAAAAGTAGGCTCTGCAAGCCTTCGAGCCACAGGTACTAGCTCTTCCAATTTAACTTTTTTTATAACTGCTGGTCTCGAAGGACCAGCCTCTCCTGCAGCACTTGATTTAGTTGCTACCAGATACTATTCAACTTTTATTTTGTATTGGGCCATTATCCTTTCTTCGATCCTTTTTTTCTTAATGGCATCATATAAAATATGTGCCTTAGCTGTAGCTATCTCTTGAGTATCACCTTGGTCTCTTACTGTTTTGACCAAGCTAATAAATTCTTTCTCTTCTTCTTCAGTTCTCGGCCAAGCAAATGCAACTTGTGGCAATGGCTCTGTTGGTTGAACTGGAGGTCCTGACTGCTGTTCCTTAGGAACAGGTCTTTCAGCAGTTGGTTCTTCTTGTTCTCTTGCTCGTTGTTGCTCCCATATTGCCCAGCTTCCTCGACCAGCAATGCGTTTCTTAAACCATAATCTGGCTTTACGTTGAATTAGCTCTAGGGCTACTTTATTGTTTGGCCGGCATTTTCTTTCTTTACTAACTACAATTTCAATTGCCACTCTAATCCGTGTCTCCATTATCTGTGGTATTTGTATTTCTAACTCAACTAAAACTTTCCTCAAGTTAAAGAGTTCTGATTCTACCTTTTGTAGCTCTTTCTCTCTTGTTGTATTCCAGATCTTTTGTCGTGTGTGCCATTCTTCAGATTCCTTCAGAAATTGTGCGGTGTCCACTACATCTTCCCAGAATTTAGGCGCCATTTTCCTCATCGTGGAGTTACCCAACAGCATGAAATCGCTCTAATTTCTACTGTTCTAGATTCTAAATGATTTGCCGGATAATGCCCCCAAAACCCTAGGTTTTAGTTTAAATAAGCCCTAAGTTTAGGCGGGTAATCAGGTCATTTCTCGAACCAACTATTACTATTTTATACGTGGTCTTAGCTACAGTACTCTGTTGAGTTACAGTTAACTCAATGGAATAAGCTCGTCGACTAACTCAAGACTCAACGGAGTAAGCTCGTTGAGTTAAGCGTAACTCAACGAGCTCCCCGTACAAACATATATAATAATAATAATACTACAGATAATAGTTTTTCTATTTTTTTTTTTTATTGGTTTAACCGATACTATGTTTCGGTTATACCTAAATATTTTTTTCGATTGAACCGATATTATGTTTCGGTAAAACCAACATTTTTTCTGAAAATTAATATACATATTTTTTTATGTTCCGATCATACCGATGGATCTGGTCGGTTGAACCGCAACGATTTTTATATTATATATATATATATATTTATATCTACATAAAAAACTGATTTTCTACTAAGTAAAGCTTGAGTAGTCCTCTACTCTGACTTCTTCCATAATTCCAAAGGAGCTTTTTGGTGTTTTCAGAATAGGTTTCAGTCTTTGTCCATTTACTTTAAATATATTCTGATTTTTAGGATTTTCAATTTCAATAGCTCCATAAGGATAAATATTTTGAACTATGTAAGGTCCTGCCCATCTAGATCTTAATTTTCCTAGATGGTTAGGGAGTCTAGCCATATAAAGATATACTTCTTGTCCTATTTCAAAGGTTTTTGGAATAATTTTTCTATCATGCCAAAATTTAATTTTCTCTTTTTCTCTTACAGTCTTCGAATAAGCTTCATTTCTAAATTCTTCTAATTCAATTAGTTGCATTTTTCTATTTTTAGCAGCTTGATTTAAATTAGTATTTAGAGTTTTTAATGCCCAATAAGCTTTATGTTCTATTTCAACAGGTAAATGACAACTTTTTCCATATACTAGCCTAAAAGGTGACATACCTAAACTCATTTTATAAGTAGTTCTATAAGCCCAAAGTGCATCTATCAATCTATTAGCCCAATCTGTTCTAGTAGGATTTACTACTTTTTCTAAGATTAACTTAATTTGTTTGCTTGCACTTTCTACTTGTCCACTTGTTTGCGAATGATATGATGTTGCAATTTTGTGGTTTACTCCATATTTCTTCATTAAGGCTTCAAAACTTCTATTACAGAAATGAGTTCCTCTATCACTGATAATAGCTTTAGGTATTCCAAATCTAGCAAATATATTTGTTCTTATAAATTGTATTACCACTTTGTTATCATTATTTTTTGTAGGAATAGCTTCTATCCATTTTGATACATAATCCACCCCTAACAATATGTAATTAAATTGATTAGACATAGGAAATGAACCCATAAAATCTATTCCCCACACATCAAAGATTTCAACCTCAACAATAGGATTAAGAGGCATCATATTCCTCTTTGATATTCTTCCTATTTGTTGACATCTTAAACAACATAAGCAATATTTATGAGCATCTTTGAATAGTGTTGGCCAATAAAACCCACATTGCAGAATTTTTGCAGCAGTTTTCCTTGAACCAAAATGTCCTCCACAAGCTTGGTCAAGACAGAAAGACAATATGCTCGAATATTTAGTTTCTAGAACACACCTCCTTAAAACTAGATCAGGACATTTCTTAAATAAGTATAGGTCTTCCCAATAGTAATATTTTACTCTTGAGAAAAACAATTTCTTATCCTGTCTATTCCAATCCTTAGGTGTTAAACTAGTAACTAAGTAATTAACTATGTCTGCATACCAAGGCATTGTGTTGATGATTATTAATTGTTCATTAGGAAAATTATCCTTAATTTCAATATTTGATTTTTCTATTTGTAATCTTGATAAATGATCTGCTACTACATTCTCACAACCTTTTTTATCTTTAATTTCTAGATCAAATTCTTGTAATAATAATATCCATCGGATCAATCTAGGTTTAGTTTCTTTTTTCTTTATTAGATGTTTTAGAGTTGAATGATTCGTGTATACTATTACTTTAGCTCCAATCAGATATAATCTAAACTTTTCTAAGGCAAACACAACAGCTAATAATTCTTTTTCAGTAGTTGTGTAATTAACTTGAGCATTGTTTGTATTAAAATGTTGCATATTTTTATAGGATCTTATTGGTTAAATAGATTTACATGAGATTTATTAAAGTCATATTATGCATTTATTTCATTATTTAACCAATAAGAACCAATCCCCATTTTATACATTTAATAGTAGGAAATTATTTCAAACATGCATCATTTATGAATTTTATGGATGACTTGATATTTTGATGTATTTATTGTTGTGAAAAGTTTATAATTCAATAGAAGATCATGGAAATTGAAGATTGGAGAAAGAAAATCAAGTGGGATTTAATCCCAATCATTGAATCAAAGATGGATCTCCAAACTTGGAAACTCTCTCTATAAAAGAGAGTCATGCACGTCTAGGTCTTCTCTCTTGGACTCTTTTGTTTTCCACCTCCAACACCACCAGTCGTCACCCCCTCTTGGAGCTCCACGTCTTGAAGCAAGGAAGGAGAACGTCGGTCATTCCACCACATCTCTTCAACTCGGATCTCATCATCTTCATTCCACAAGTCATCTCCAACGTGAAAGCCTTCATCCCACATCTTAGAGGAGGGACCTCCACCACTACAAGGGTTCTCTTCTTCATTTGTGAGGTTCCACAAATCGTTTCTCCCCTTTCCCCTCTTCCTTGGCTTCAGATGTATCACTTTTTATCATGTTTCATGTAGGTAGTTATTTATGTTCTTAGTTTTCATTGTAATAGGGTAAAAGTAGAAAACAGATTCATTGTTGTTTGTTTGTTCCTTTTTGAATCCGTGAATCTTTGTTCTTTTCATCTGAAAATCATAAAAACAGGTGCTGTTATTGATATATATTCATATATTATTGTTTGTTGATGTTGAAATCCAGATATTACATTCTGTTATGCATGAAACAACATAGAATTCGTTGAAGGTTGTGCATGTTGTTTGCAGATTTGCAGTTTTGTTGATCTGTTATTATTCCGAGAGTTCATATGCGTTCTGGAACGATTCTGTTTAATTCAAAATTCTGAAAAAAATCTTAATCATGTTATTATAAGCCTTCTGTGATTCTGTAAAATTTCATAGCAAGTTGAGAATATTTGTTGCCATTTTGAAGCCATAACTCTATCAAGCACAGAATTCGGTCTGAGACTCTTTTGTCGTGATTGTAACATATTTTTCTCACAACTTAGATCACATAAAAATTCGAATAAATATTTCATTAATATCTACATTCTGTCTATTTTACAACGCATCTGATTTTGTAAGTTTTGGTTGAGTAATTCGGGATTTATAAGGCTTTTAAGATACTATTGTTAACGCGCAGAAGTTTCCAATTTTATGCATCATCTTCAATCCCCGAATTTTCAGTCATACCATTCGTGCGTTTTTAAGTGTGAAAATTTTTATCTGAAGTCCACATTAACAGATCTGATTGAGATTAAATTTTTAGTCTAATCTGTTGATTGGTAGATAAATTAAAAATCTGTGGACTTACCTTTCTTGTAATCTAATCTATTTTTGGAAAGTATTTGCTTACCATATTCTTGTAATTAGAATCCTAGATTATCCCCATTTCTCTGTGGTTCGACTCGTACTTGCCGACGTACTTCATTGGATGCCGTGCACTTGCGGTTTATAAATTTAAAACTTCTAAAATATCTAAACAAGCATCATTTAAGGTTTTGCTTGCATAATGAATCACTCTAGGAGATTTTTCTATTTTCTGTCCCAACACTGCTCCTACAGCAAAATCAGATGTATCGCACATTAAATCAAATGGATGGTTTCAATCAGGTGCTTGAATTATAGGAGTTGAAATTAAGCTAGTCTTAAGTTTGAAAAATGCTTCCTTACAATTTTTATCAAAGTTAAATGGGACATCTTTTAATAGATTAGTTAAAAGTCTAGCTATCTTGCTAAAGTCTTTAATAAATCTTCTATAAAAACCAGCATGTCCTAGAAATGATCTAATATCTTTTACTGATTTAGGTTCTGGTAGATTAGAAATTACTTTTATTTTAGCTATATCTACTTCCAACCCTTTCTTAGAAACAACATGGCCTAAGACTATTCCTTGTTTAACCATGAAGTGACATTTTTCCCAATTTAAAACCAACTTTTTTTCCACACAGCGTTTTAATATTTGGTCTAAATTGCTTAAACAGACTCCATATGAGTTGCTATATACAGTAAAATCATCCATAAATATTTCTAAAAAATTTTCAGTCATTCTAGTAAATATGCCCTGCATACACCTTTGAAAGGTAGTTGGTGCATTGCATAATCTAAATGACATTCTCTTAAAAGCATAAGTTCCATTAGGACATGAGAACGTTGTTTTCTCTTGATCCTCTAATGCTACTGGAATTTGATTATAACCTGAATACCTATCTTGGAAACAAAAATATTCTTGCCCTACTAATCTTTCCAGCATTTGATCTCTAAAAGGTAAGGGAAAATGATCTTTCCTAGCCACAGTATTCAGCTTTCTATAGTCTATACATATTCTCCAGTCTGATTGAATTCTAGTAGGTATCAAGTCTTGACTTTCATTCCTAATAACTGTTAATCCTGATTTCTTGGGAACTACATGGATTGGACTAACCCACGAGCTATCAGAAATCGGATAAATTATGTCATTATCTAACCATTTCACTATTTCCTTCTTGACTACTTCTTTAAGGTTTGGATTTAATCTCCTCTCAGGAATTCTAACAGGTTTAGCATTCTCTTCTAAATATATGTGGTGACAGCATAAAGTTGAACTTAACCCTTTTATATCAGTCATAGTCCATCCTATTGCTTCTTTATAACTTTTTACTACATCTTTTAATTTAGCTATTTGATCCTCTTTTAAATCTGAAGCAATAATGATTGGACAGGTTCATTTATCTTCCAGAAATATATAGGTTAATTCAGGAGGTAAAGGTTTTAATTCTAAATGCTGCCCATTAGAAGCTAAAGCTCCTAATTGAACATCATCATTTTCTAAATTAATTTCTTCTAGATCTCCTTCTATATTTATGCTTTCACTTTCCTCTAAAGTTTCAGAATTGATTTGCCTATTTAATTCTTCTTGAATCACATCATTTAACATATCTCCTTCATCCTCTAAAAAGTCTATGGTATGTAAGGACATTTCTAATTCCTCAAACCTTTCTAGTTTGAAAATATTTACTTGAGTATCCTCATTACCATATGCTAACTTCATTACTCCAGTTTTACAATTTATAACAGCCCCTGATGTTGCTAAAAATGGCCTTCCTAAAATTAAAGATATATCACTACTTTTATGCTTAATTTGTTGGGAATCCAAAAATAGGATATATAAAATTTTTGATTTTAATTAAGACATCCTCTATTTTTCCTCTAGGGTATCTTATACTTCTATCAATTAATTGAATAACCGTACTAGTAGGAGTTAAGCCTTCTAATCCTAAGGATGCAAATATATCACTTGGCATAACATTTATACATACACCTAAGTTTATTAAGGTTCTTTCTAGAATGGTATTTCCTACGGTGCATGATATAACAGGGATTCCAGGATCAGATAACTTTTTAGGAATTTGTGGCAGAAATAGGGAACTACTGTGCTCAGCTAAAAAGACCTTTCAAAGAACTTTTCACTCTCTTTTCTTAGTACACCAATCCTTCAAAAATTTAGCACAAGGTGGCATTTTCTGCAATTTAGATCTAACAAAGATTTTGATTTCAAAGATTCTTTTTCTTTCAGTTGATTTGTTTGATCATTTTTAGCTTTATTAGCATATTCAGATTGTTCTTCAGTGATTTCTAGATTTTCAGCTATTACATTTTCATTATCATTTTGAGTTTTACTCTTATCCACCTTCATATCATTTTCATTTTGAGTTCTTGGTGGTATATCAGTTCCAGATCTTAATGTTACACATACATCTTCCAGATTTTCATTACTCTTATGATCTTTTTGTATGTCATTTTCGTAATTATGATCTTCAATTGTTTTTAGTTTTAAAGTGCATTCTTTAAATTCTCTTGCATTAATATTTTCTATTTGCTGTATATTTTGCAAATTATGCAAGTTTATAACATTATAATTTTCATTATCCTGTTGCATAACTTGTATTTTCATTGTATATTCGTCTAATGCTTTTAATTTTCTTTCTAGATCATCCAATTTCATTGCATTCAATTTTTGATCAATTTTCATTATGATTTTTTCAGTTTCGTAAATTATATCCTTTTTAGGTTCTGAATATGCTTCCTTATAATTTAATTGGTTGACTTCTTATTGCTGACACATAAAGTATTCCAGTTTGTCAAGGTTTTGCTCTATACTATGCTCCAGTCTGTCATACCTATCCCAAACTTCTGTCTCTCAACATATTACACATTCTATACTGACCATTAGTTGGGTAAACTATAGGATTCTCATAATCGGCTCTATTATATTGAGGATAATTCATTTGTTGTTCATGGGATCTAACCATCTATAAACGTCTCAGTTTCAAACAGTTAGAAATGTCATGTCCTTCAGAATTGCAGAATTCACATATGCTAATTACAGGTTTTAGAAATCCTTGAGCATAAGCATATGCCATATTCTTAATTACAAAAGAAAACACACAACACTCTAGCTATTAATACAAAACAGCTCTAACAGTTGCTTATATCCCGTCAATTCAATTCAATTCAATTCCCCAGCAATGGCGCCATAAAACTTGTTTGTGTTTTCCCAACATGACACTAGAATATCTGGTTAGATCTCCAATAACGTACCAAAAAAAACTTGGATTTGTTACTTCTATTTTTACTGAGTTAATTTATCTTTATGCCTATTCTTTCTTTTAGAAGTAAACAAACAACCTTTAATACAATTTAGATATTAAGTCCAATTTGTACTTTAACTACAAGTGCACAGTGTCTATTGTATCAGTGTGCAAGTACAGGTCGATCCCATAGGAAATTGCTGAAGAATTTGAGAATTGTTCATTTATTAACAATCAAATTTATATATTCAATAAGCTTTCTCTTGAATTACAATTAACTCAACGGATAAAGTTTGTTGAGTTATGGCTAACTCAACGGACTAATCTCGTGAACTTAAGTTAACTCCACGAGCCTGTCTTTTCTTTTTAATACTGCTATTTACAAAGGAATTCGGCCAACAATTGGGCGATTCCGCAGATTGTAAATAACATCAATTAAGCTCTTAAATGTTAGTTAACATTGGATTTATCATTAAGCAATACTAACATTCAGATAATTCAAGCAGTAACCATTAAAATTTTTAAGTCTTTTGAACGAACCAATTTCAGTAAACTGTAAAACTAAAACAATCACAACACAGACAAAGATAACATTAATCACGATACAACACAAACAATACAACACTAAAATACAACATACAAACATAGATAAATTGTTTTTGGTATTTTTGATTTAATATGAACATGGAATTGGGCGAAAGGTGAAATGTAAAGTAATCTCACTCGACAATAAATACTTCCGACACTACTTGCAACGCGATTACACCACTAAAAATTAAACCACTTACAATTCTGTCTCCTCTCCCTATAGAATCGCGAGTCCAAAATTACAAGATAATCTTCTCTTCAACATACAAGCATCAACCCAAAGCCAAGGCTAAAAGTTTTACGATCTCCTAAAATATGAGTCAGCGCTTAGTGAAAATGGCTTCCCTTCCTGCGACACGATCACTCCTCACAATGGTTGTCAGGCACTGTGTTTGGCTCGGAATCGACCCGACATCAAGAAAGTATTCTCACAGACCTCTGATGGTTGGTGATTATGGTGATGGTAACGATGGTTGGTGTGATACTTCGAAGAATCGCCGATATTGTCTGCAGAAAGCTCGGTGCTCCTCCTCTGTATACACTGGCCGTCCATCGATCACACCTTTTCTTCTTTTTTGTTCTTTTCTTTTATATTTCTTCGGTAGTAATTGCTTCTGCTTGAATGGTTGGTTGGATTTCCTTCATTCATATCAACGACGATGATTTCTTCTCCCTGTGCAATACATGCAATCATGGTTTTTCTTCTAGCTGTCATGTTTCTACAACCGCTATAGTGGCATATTAGAAAATAAATAGTCCGTGGAGTTACAAATAACTCAACGGACTTTCTTCGTTGATTTAACTATAAAACATGTGCATAAACTTAACTATCCGATGCCTAGGTGCATTTCGGATACCTATAAACTTAACTATCCGATGCTCAGATGCATTTCGAATAGTTATAAACCTAACTATCTGATGCTCAAATGCATTTCGGATAGTTACAAATAACTCACCGATATATAACTTAAGTAAATCTACCAGATATCGACGCGTATCAGTAGTAATTTAATCATAAAATAACATTTCAAAGAGTTACAGGTCTAACTATCTGATGCTCAAATGCATTTCGGATAGTTACAACTAACTCACCGAAAATCCACTTAAGTCACTTTACTAGAACATGACACGTGTCCTCAACTATTTTATAAATAAAAAGAGATTTTAGAGAGTTATACATATAACTGTCCGATGCCCAGCTGCAATTTCGGATAGTTATAGATAACTCACCCATTCAGTAATAAACAAATGTTTTTATAATAAGAATTTTATCACGTGCAAAAATAACAACTTAAGTTTATAATGCTAACCTAACGTGTTGCCTTAGTGTTCAATATAGCAACTCAACGCGTTTAGTTATGTTAACTTAACGAGTTCGTCTCTTCTTTTACTCACTAACTTAACAAGTTATCAAAACGTGCACTGTTCATGATACAGAAGATATAACTTTAAAACATATCATGCTTTTCAATAAAAATACACGTTAACTTAACGTTTAGCTAAATGAGAAATTAATGCAACGAAACGACAAGTTATTAACTTCAAGAAACTTTCAAAACATAATTGCTTGGCAATTTAAACATAACTATCCGACATGTTCGGTCTATTAAACATAACTGTCCGAATTATCAGAAAATTCAGATACTTAAGAATTTCACAGCCTGCAACTTACCGACAGTTCAGAAATGTACTAAATTAACATTAATTCCCTAAAATTAAGTAGATTCTTCAATTAAAGCATATAACAGTGCAATTATAACATAATGGCTTAATTCTTATATGATAAGCTAAATATTATACAATTAACCATCATTTAACCGTTAATAATATGCACTTTTTCATTCTAAACAATTACTGAAACATATAGAATATCTATATAATAATTCTTATGCTGAACAAAAGAAAAAAAAGAAGAAGAATTAATTCTAGCACTTTTAGAAAAACCAATTAATTAGATCCTAGTGCATAATATTAACGATTAAATGATGGTTAATTGCATAATATTTAGCTTATCATATGAGAATTAAGCCATTATGTTATAATTGTACTGTTATAAACTTAATTAAAGAATATGCTTAATTTAGGGGAATTAATGTTAATTTAGTACATTTCTGAACTGTCGATAAGTTGCAGGCTATGAAATTCTTAGGTATCCGAATTTTCTGATATTTCGGACAGTTATGTTTAACATACCGAACATATTTCGGACAGTTATGTTTAACAAACCGAACATGTATCAGATAGTTATGTTTAAATTACCGAACAGTTATGTTTTAAAAGAATATTTTATTATTTTCTAAAGTACACGTGTCGAAATCATAATGCATGACTTAAGTGAACTTTCGGTGAGTTATCTATAACTATCCGGAATTGCAGCTGGGCATCGGATGTTATATGTGTAACTCTCCAAAATCTCTTTTTATTTATAAAATAGCTGTGGACACGTGTTATGTTCTGGGAAAGTGACTTAAGTAGATTTTCGGTGAGTTATCTCTAACTATCCGAAATGCATCTGAGCATCGGATAGTTAGACATGTAACTCTTCGAAATGTTTCTTTTATTATTAAACTACTGCTGACACGTGTCGATATCTGGTAGATTTACTTAAGTTATATATCGGTGAGTTATCTGTAACTATCTGAAATGCATCTAGGCATCGAATAGTTAAGTTTGTAAGTATTCGAAATGCACTTGAGCATCGGATAGTTAAAATTATGCATGTGTTTATAGTTAAATCTACGAAGAAAGTTCGTTGAGTTATCTGTAACTCAACGAACTATTTATTTTCTAATATGCACTATAGCGGTTGCAGGAACAAACAGTTGGAAGAAAAAACCATGATCGCAAGAATTCACTCGTCGAAGGGAGAAGAAATCATTGTCGTTGATATGAATGAAGGAAATCCAACCGACCATTCAAGCAGAAGCAGTTACCACTAAAGAAATATAAAAGAAAAGAAGAAAAAGAAGTAAGGTGTATGTAATTGATGAGCGGCCAGTGTGTACAGAGGAGGATCAATGTTGCAATTCTCTGAAGTGCCACACCAACCATCATCACCACCACCATAATCACCAACCATCAGAGGTCTGTGAGAATACTTTCCTGATGTCAGGACGATTCCGAGCCAAACACAGTGCCTAACAACCATTGTGAGGAGTGATCGTGTCGCGGGAAGGGAAGCTATTTTCACCAAGCGCCGACTCATATTTTAGGAGACCGTAAAACTTCTAGCCTTGGCTTCGGGTTGATGCTTGTATGCTGAAGAGGAGATCATCTTGCAATTCTGGACTCGTGATTCTATAGGGAGAGGAGACAGAATTGTAAATGGTTTAATTTTCAGTAGTGTAATTGCGTCGCAAGTAGTGACAGAAGTATTTTCTATCAATTGAGATTACTTTACATTTCACCTTTCGCCCATTTCCATGTTCATATTAAAACAACAATACCAAAAACAATTTATCTGTGTTTGTATTTTGTATTTTGTATTTGAGTGTTGTATTGTTTGTGTTGTATCGTGATTAATGTTATCTTTGTCAGTGTTGTGATTGTTTTATGTTTGTTTGAGTTTTACAATTTACTAAAATTGGTTCGTTCAAAAAACTTAAAGATTTTAATGGTTACTGTTTGAATTATCTGAATGTTAGTATTGCTTAATGATAAATCCGTGTTTACTAACATTAAAGAGCTTAATTGATGTTATTTACAATTTGTGGAATCACCTAATGGTTGGCCGAATTCCTTTGTAAATAGCAGTATTAAATAGGAAAGGCAGGCTCATAGAGTTAACTTAAGTCTATGAGGTTAGTCCGTTGAGTTAGCCATAACTCAACAAACTTTGTCTGTTGAGTTAATTGTAACTCAATGGAGGGCTTATTGAATATATAAATTTGATTGTTAAAAACGAAACAGTTCTCAATTCTTAAACAATTCTCTATGGGATCGACCTATACTTGCACACTAATACAATAGACACTATGCACTTGCAGTTAAAATACAAATTGGAATTAATATCTAATTTGTGTGAAAGGTTATTTGTTTACTTCTAAAAAGGAATAAGCATAAAGATAAATTAACTAAGTAAAAATAGAAGTTAACAAATCCAAGTTTTTCTAGTGCGTTGTTGGAGATCCAAACAAGTTTTCTGGTGTCGTGCTGGGTAACCAAACAGGTGACCACTAGGGAAGTTCCCGTGTAGTGCCTATGAGCAGTAGTGTTGGCTCTGCTTAAGCATTAGCAAGCTATAGCTGTGTATAACCTATTAAATTTAAAGAACTGTGTTTAAAGTAAAACAATCCGAAATTGATGGTTCCTAATAAATATTTAAAAATTCGTTTAACAGCAAGTAGGTGTGATTCTTTAGGATTAGATTGATATCTAGCACAAGTATACACACTAAACATAATATCTAGTCGGCTAGCTGTTAAATAAAGTAATGAACCAATCATACTTCTATATTATTTTATATCTACAGTTTTTCTAGAGTCATCTTTATCCAAATGAGAATTTTCATGAAATTTCACATGTAGGGTTTCCTCAATGGTTTTTGTGGATTTATTATATACTTTATATGCCTTACTTCTAATGGAATAACCAATAAAAATACTCTCATCTGATTTGGCTCTAAATTTGTCTCTATGTTCCTTAGTGTTTAAAATAAAACACTTGCAGCCAAAGGGTTTTAAATAACTTATTTTGGGAACCCTATTATACCATATCTCATAAGGAGTTTTATCCAAAATTGGTTTTAGATGTACTCTATTTATAACATAACATGTTGTATGAACTACTTCTGCCCAAAGAGATAGGAGTAACTTATTCTCATTTAACATGGTTTTGGACATTTTCTGAAGTGATTTGTTTTTACGTTCTACTATCTCATTTTGTGAAGGAGCTCTTGGAAATGCGTACTTTTGATCTATGCCTAATTCTTCACAAAATGTTTCCATTTGATCATTATCAAATTCTGTACCATGATCACTTCTAAGTTTTTGAATTGTAACATTTTGCACATTCTGAACTTTGTTACAGAATATCTTAAATATTTCAAAAACTTTAGTTTTAGTAGCTAGAAAATAAACCTAAGTAAACCTAGAATAGTCATCAACTAGTACAAAAGCATAGTGTTTACCTCCTAGACTGGTAGTCCTAGTAGGTCTAAATAAATCCATATGCACTAGTTCTAATATTCTTTTGCTTGTTATTTCATTTAAACATTTAAATGATGTTTTATGTAATTTACCTAGTTGACATGCATCACACATAAACTCTTTCGAGTACTTAATACTAGGTCAACCTCTGACTAGATTCTTTTTAGACAGCTTTTGTAATAATTTTAAGTTTGAGTGTCCTAGCCTTTTATGCCATAAAATAACTTCATCTGATTTTGCAATTAGGCAACCATTGTCTTTAATAATATCAGAAGGCAAATTCAAAATACAAATAGATCTTTTTTTATATGCAATGAATAAAATTTTGTTTGTAGACATGTTTATAATTTTATTGGAATCTTTTTCAAAAATTACTCTGTAAAATTTCATTAAAACAAGAACACTTAATAAATTAAAATTTAAGTTTTCCACTAATAAGACATCATTTATAAAATATTTTTCAGTTACCTGAACCTTGCCAGACCCAAGGATATTTGTTTTGCTTTTATTTCCAAAGGTAAACTTGTCCATTCTTGGTCTTTGTTACTTTTGTAAGTAATCGTATATCTCTAGTCATGTGGTTAGATGCTCTACTGTCCATTATCCATTTTGATTTATGTACCTACAAAACAGTTAAGAAGAGATTTTATCTCTTGGAACCCATTTCTAAGTCGGTCCAAGAATTTTAGAGAGAGTCATATCAGAATAATCAATATTTTTAAACTTCTACTTATCTATCTTCTGAAAATTATTCTTGCATTTATTTCTCTTAGTATTATAATTATCAGAACATTTATCTCTATGTAAACCAAAGTTGAAATTTTCATTTCGGACATTATTTAATTGTTGATCCCAATATCTGATATTTTTTAAATATGAAAAAAACTGATGAAAAATATTAAAATTCTCAAATGACTTAACTTGATTTTTATGAAAATTTCTTTTGAAATTTTTGCATTGTGTGCTATTATTTATATACTGCATTTTATCAATTTGCACATATTTATCTCCCTTTTTAATCACACACAGGATAGTTTTTCTTTTACTATTCTTAGTACTAAAAATAAAGACATTATTTTTAGCAGTACCATCATGCAATATATAATTTTCAGAAGATGCATTGTGTAAACCAATACTATGTTTTTCTACATTTGATATTTTACTACTAAGTTCATTTGTTATAGTTTGACTATTATTCC
The DNA here is from genome assembly GCA_036874045.1 of Cymodocea nodosa. Taxonomy (NCBI): domain Eukaryota; kingdom Viridiplantae; phylum Streptophyta; class Magnoliopsida; order Alismatales; family Cymodoceaceae; genus Cymodocea; species Cymodocea nodosa. The sequence continues at coordinate 15,717,873 of CM072339.1, read as the reverse complement.
ATTTACTTAATGTAACCTTTTGATCACAAACCTTAATCTTTAACATATCAATTTCTGAATTTAAATTAGTAATAATCAATTTCAATTTTTCAATTTCACAGATCATTTTCTTTTTATCAGCAATTAAATTTTCATAATTAGCATACAATTTTCTTTCTATTGCAGTAAAATTTAAAATTTCCTATGCATGCTTTTGATTTTCTTCTTTAAATTTATTTAACGTAAAGTTCAGAAAATCAATCTTATTTTCAGATTCATCTAGTATTTTCCTAGTGTTCTTTCCTTCTGTTTGTACTTTCTTATATTTTCTAACCAGTTTATTGTATTCAACAAGTAATCCATCAAAACTATTAAAACTAGCATTTTGATTAGAGGATATCTCACTGGATTTTGCCTTGAAGCATACATTTGCCAAATTTTCTTCTGAATCTGATGTTGATGAGGATTCATTGTCTGATGTTGAATCCTTTGTTTCTTTACTTTGTGAAGCTGAAGAGTCATCCCATGTAACTTTAAGTGTCATTCTCTTTTTGAATTTCTTATTCCTAAAATTTCTCCTTGAATTCTTCTTATTTTTGTTGAGAGGACAATCAGTTTGAAAGTGACCCGGCCTATTGCACTTGTAGCATATGATTTTGTCTTTCATGAATGACTTCCTCTCCATATCTCTAGATGTTTTTGCTAACCTAAAGTTCCTGCGTTTCTTCAATAGATTTCTAAATTTTCTAGTCAATAATAGTAAATCATCGTCAGAATCACTAGTGACTTCTAAGACTTTATAAGCCTCAAAAGCCAGACTCCTTCTAGGATTCTTCCCTTTTGGATCTAAATGTTGTACTTCATAAGCTATTAGATTGCCTATGAGATCATCGAGAGTATATGTATTTAAATCTTTAGACTCTTCAATAGATGTTGTCTTTTGAGCCCAAATTTTAGTTAAAGATCTAAGGATCTTTCTTACCAAATCTTTTTCCTCGAATTTCTTGCTTAAAGATTTTAATGAATTTACAATCTCAAGAAAATGAGAAAGCATATCAGAGATACATTCATTTTCATGCATTTTAAAAAGCTCATATTTATGTACTAACATATTAATCTTAGATTCCTTGACCTGGTTAGTACATTCGTTGGCAACTTCTAATGCATGCCATATCTCATATGCAGTTTGATATGTAGAAACTCTATTAAATTGATCATGAGATAAAGCACAAAACAAGATGTTTAAACCTTTAACATTCAGTGTCATTTGCTCCTTTTCATCAAAAGTCCAAGTAACATATGAAGTCGTAACTAACACTATAGGATTGCTAATTATATGTCATAGTTTGAAATCAATTGACTGAAAGAATACTTTCATCCTATATTTCCAGTAGTCATAATTGCTACCTTCAAACATTGGAGGATGATTAGTAGTTTGTCCTTTAGTCATAACTTAGATTTCAGTATTATCCATTTTAAACAGATGATCCTAAGTAAATGATAGGAAAAATCGATTCCTAAACAGAGAAATGAAAACTCTCTTTAATTATGCTCTGAAACCAATTGTAGGATTGTTGTATCACAAGAGGGGAGGGTGAATTGTGTCTTTAGTAATTAAAATTACCAGCAGATAAAACAAGAGCACAAAACACTCGTAAATAGAATTTTATTCTTTATAAACTTTAAAGAAAGAATTTACAATATCTTTTCAACTCAATTCCCTTCTTATCGATTTTGATACAGTAATGTTCGATATACAATTCAAATAGAAAATGAAGTCCTTATTCAAAACTAATTTTAAATTGTATAAAACCTGATCTTTATGCACGTAGCTCCTTTCCTTCTTTTTGCTCAACTTCTGTATCTCTTCTTCTCCAATTGTCGAATTTCCAAACTTCTTGCGTTTGCAACTCCTTTTCTGAAATTACTAGGAATTTCGAACTTCTTCTGATGTTGGAGAATTTTTCTAAATATGAATATTTAGACTTGATTTTTCAGTTTAGGATCCGAATTGAATATTTAGACTTGGTTTTTGAGATTGGGATCTTGATTGTAATGTAGCTTGTACCCTCTATTAGTAGTCGAACTATGACTTCACATTCAACATGTTCATTCACTTAATCCATAATCCACGTACTAATTTCAAATTCAAATTATCCACGATTTCCACTATCTTTTTGAATTTCCACTATGTCTACTATCATTTTGAAATTTCCACTTTCTCCACTATCATTTTGAATTTCCACGATTTCCACTCGTAGATTCACCAAAACTTTATCTTCTTGGAGATTTGTAGAATATCTTCTAAGTCACCGCTTTAGTCAAACACTTATCCTTTAAGTCATGTAAAAACTCGAACACTTATGTAATTGTTCGAATTTTTATACTTGCAAAACACGTGACTAAACAAAGAAAACTTATCTATTCATTAGTCATTTTATAAAACTCGAACAGTTATCTATCCATGCGTAGAAAAACTAAAACAGTTATCTAACTCTTTGATTTTTATTACCGAACGCACATGGAAAACACATGACAACTTAAAACATTAAAAACACACGTGCAGATAACTTAACTATACGAGTTTTTAACATAACTCTTCGACTAAATGGAAACATTAACTATTCAAAAGTTTAACTATCCGAAAATCTAACTATCCGAAAACTTTAACTATCTGAAAGTTAACTTTCCGAAATTTTAAATGAAACTTTTCGATAACTTGTCAACATTTAATTACGTGACTATTATACTTAGAAAATATTATTTAGACTTATTTAAAAACTTTAATAAAGTATTTATCATCAAAACAAAATTCCTAACATTTACATTTACTAATAATCAGACATTTTTCAGTACAAGTAGATAAATAATACAATTAGTCTTTCTTCCTAAGTTCATCTACTTCCTTCTAGAGCTTTTCTAATTGTTCCTCTAATTGATTTATATGTTCTACAACTCCTATAAAGACTCTAGAAGGTCTAGCAATAGAAAAAGCAGTAGCATATAATTTCTATATTCTTTCACTAAAATGGCTCTAGATCTTATCCTCTTAGATGTCCATTGCGTGAAGTCAATTCCTTCCACTATCAGTAGTGGAATTAAATCTCCATAAAATAACTTTTTCTTTACTGATTTGATCTTGGAGATGAATACTTTGAACCAATTCACTTGTATTCTGTTAACAATTGCATATGTGGCCCACTTGACAAATTGACTCAGTTCAATGTTGTGGCCTTGTCTTTAATAAACAGTCTTCACCAGTATAGTTGCCACCATGTGTGCCTTTCCATTTAAGTACTTCATTTTGTTAAGTATTGGCACACGAGAGTCACTAGCTATGCATTACTTAATTTCCTGTTCAGCCCATTCCACTGTAATTGTTTCTTCCAGAATTTCAATTCCTTTATTTTTCAACCCAAAAATGTTGTGAAGAAGCTCAATTGTTATTTGAATATTAACTTCTTCCACATTTGCAATTAATTTTCCATCTTCCTCTCTTAAATTTGCATAAAAACAAGGCACTAAATTTTCATAAACTACATGCCCTTTTTCTTTTGGAATAAATTCCAACAGGCCATAGAATTCAAATAATTCTTTAATCTCCTTCATTCCAGTCTAATCTACTAGCTTACTATAAATGATATCATACCCTTTTATGTCTTGATACTTGTTGTATGCTTCCTGACTCCAAAAGTGAACTTCAATTTGAATAGTTGCCTCAAACAGGTTAGGAATTTGGATTTGTTGCTCCAAAGGGGTTTGCTCTTGACTTTCTTCTTGAAGTTGCTAAGCTTTTTGTTATACTTGTTGTTGAAAATAATCTAGAGATTCCTACCTTTTAGTTCTGAAATGTGGTGGAGAGCCTGCAGAACATTCCACACTTTTATCTTGTATTCTCTCCAAAAGTTGCTAAAGAGTTTCATTCTCTTCAAAGGAATCTGTCAAATTCTTTTCTTTTTGTTCAGCTTCTTGCTCAACTTCTTCTCTTTCTTCTTCCTCCTGACTACCAATCTGCATTGTTACTGTTCTTTCTGATTCGGTGGCAGATTGGGATGGAGTTACGGGCACAATATATTTTGCCTTAACTTCTTTTTCCAATTCTTCAAGCTGTAGACTAATTTTAGCCTATTTTTCTTCTCCTCTTTGCTCCTGTTGTTGATCTTCTTCTTCTTCTAATATCAAATCTACAAAAATGAGCTCTTTATGCCTTACTATAAACATTATAGGCTCATATTTAATTTCTTCTTGATCCTCAAGCACTTTTTCTTTTCATTTTCTTCTTCTAAATAGTTGTGTCTAATCTTCTTCTTCTTCTTCTTCTGATAAAAGGTCAACAAAAATGGGCTCTTCAGGCCCTCGAGCCACAGGTACTAGCTCTTCCTATTTCACCTTCTCTATAGTTGCCGATCATGAAGGACCAACCATAGTTTCTCTTATAATAGGTATGGCAGTGGCTTTTTGATATTGTTCGACTTTAACTTTGTATTAGGCCTTCAACTTTTCTACAGCCCTTCTTTTGTGAAGCGCATCAAACACCAGATGTGCTTTAGCTACTACCAAATCTTCTGATTCTCCTTAGCTTTTCCCAACTCGAACTAATTCTTCAAACTCTCTTAATTCTTCTTCAGTAGATGACCCCATAACTACCAACCTTTCTAGTGATTTAGGTGGTGGAATGGAAGGTCTTGTTTGTTCTGTTGCTACAATCGACATTTCAACTTGCTCTCTTAACTATTGTTGTGAAGATTCTGGCTGTTGCTCTTTCTGTTCTTTAAATTGTTGATAAGCTTACTTCTACAGCTATCTTTCTTATAAACCACAACCATAATTTCCTTCTTATAAGTTCTAGGGAAACTTCATTGTTTGGCCTGATTTCTCTTCCTCTACTTACAACAGCTTTAGTTGCTACTCGTATTCTTGTTTCCATTATTTGAGGTATTCTAACATTCAAATTTACTAGCTTTCTAGTAAAGAAAAATAGATCGTCCTCTACCTTTTCAAGTTGCTTTTCTCTCATGGTGTTTCTGATCTTCTGCTTGGAATGCCATTCCTTCAACTATCTAAGAAACTCTATAGTGTCAAATTGATCCCAGAAGTTTGGCTCCATCTCTATCTTCATGGTGTTACAAAACAGAACAGAATCGCTCTAACTTTTATTGTTCTAAGTTCTAAATGATTTCTACGGATAATGCCCCCAAATCCTAAGTTTTAGTATAAATAAACTCTAAGTTTTTGGCAGGTAATCGGGTCATTTCCCACGCAAACTATCACTTACTAACATATACTACTCTGTGGAGTTACGGTTAACTCCACGGACTAAGTCCATAGACTTACCTTAAGTATTTAGTTGAGTTATAGTTAACTCAATGAAGTAAGTTTGTTAACTTATCCTTGACTCAATAGAGTAAGTTCGTTGAGTTAAGCTTAACTCAATGGACCTCCTAAAAAGTTATAACTAATAAAAATACTTATAATAATACCTTTTAATCTGGTTAAGATTGAAGAATCTCTGGTCTGACCGACTCTTAATTTTTTCAACATTTTAAAATTTCGGTCAAACTGTTATACTTCCATGGTTGAACTGAAATTTACACAATTTTTTTTCTTTTTTTTCCGGTTGAACCGATGCCATGTTCTGGTGAAATCGACACTTTTACTTAATATAATATATATATATTTATGTTTTTATGTTTTGGTCAAACTGATGGATCCTTTTAGTGTGATCGTAACAATATTTTTCTTTTAATATATGTTTCGGTAAAATCGATAATTTCTTTTTGTTGAACCGGTCCTATATTTAAAATAAGTTTTTTTTTTTATACTAACATATATCTATTTCTTACTTAATAAAGCTCAAGTAGTCCTCTACTCTTACTTCTTCTATAATTCCAAAGGAACTTTTTGGAATTTTCAGAATAGGTCTAAGTCTTTGTCCATTTACTTTAAATATATTCTAATTTTTAGGATTTTTAATTTCAATAGCTACATAGGAATAAATATTTCGAATTATGTAAGGTCCTGCCCATCTAGATCTTAATTTTCTTGGATGGTTATGAAGTCAAGTCATGTAAAGATATACTTCTTGTCCTATTTCAAAAATTTTTGTAATAATTTTCTTGTCATGCCAAAACTTCATTTTCTCTTTTTCTTTTATAGTTTTCGATTAAGCTTCATTCCTACATTCTTCTAACTCAATTAATTGCATTTTTCTATTTTTAGCTCCTTGATTTAAATTAGTGTTTAGAGTTTTTAATGTCTAATAAGCTTTATGTTCAATTTTAGCTGGTAAATGACAACTTTTTCCATATACTATCCTAAAAGGTGACATACCCAAGCTTGGTTTATAAGTAGTTTTATAAGCCCAAAGTGCATCTATTAATCTATTAACCTAATCTTTTCTAATAGGATTTACTACTTTTTCTAAGATTAACATAATTTGTTTATTTGCACTTTCTACTTGTCCACTTGTTTGCGGATGATATGATGTTGCAATTTTGTGATTTACTCCATATTTCTTCATTAAGACTTCAAAACTTCTATTACAAAAATGAGTTCCTCAATCACTAATAATAACTTTAGGTATTCCAAATCTAGCAATTATATTAATTCTTATGAAATGTATTACCACTTTGTTGTCATTAGTTTTTGTAGGAATAGCTTCTAACCATTTAGATACATAATCCACCCCCAACAATATATAATTAAATTGATTAGGCGTAGGAAATGGACCCATAAAATCTATTCCCCACGCATCAAAGATTTCAAACTCAACAATAGGATTAAAAGGCATCATATTCCTCTTTGATATCATTCCTTTTTGTTCACATCTCAAACAACTTAAGTAGTATTTATGAGCATCTTTGAATAGTGTTGGCTAATAGAAACCACATTGTAGAATTTTGGCAACAATTTTCCCTAAACTAAAATGTCTTCCACATACCTAGTCATGGTAGAAAGACAATATGCTTTAATATTCAGTTTCTAGAACACACCTCCTTAAAACCAGATCAGGACATTTCTTAAATAAGTATGGGTCTTCCCAATAATAATATTTTACTCTTGAAAAGAACAATTTCTTATCCTATTTATTCCAATCTTTAGGTGTTAAACTAATATCTAGGTAATTAACTATGTTTGCATACCAAGACATTGTGTTTATGGTCATTCATTGTTCATTAGAAAAATTATCCTTAATTTCAATGTTTGATTTTTCTATTTGTAATCTTGATAAATGATCTATTATTATTTTCTCACATCCTTTTTTATCTTTAATTTCTAGATCAAATTCTTGCAATAACAATATCCAACAGATCAATCTAAGTTTAGTCTCTTTCTTTGCTATTAGGTGTTTCAAAGTTGAATAATCTGTTTATACTATCACTTTAGCTCCAATCAAATATGATCTAAACTTTTCTAAGGCAAACACAACAGCTAATAATTCTTTTTCAGTAGTTGTAGCATCATTTAAAGTTTTGCTTGCATAATGAATCACTCTAGGAGATTTTTCTATCTTCTGTCCTAGCACTGCTCCTATAGCAAAATCAGATGCATCGCACATTAATTCAAATGGATGGCTCCAACTAGGTGCTTGTATTATAGGAGTTGAAATTAAGCTAGTTTTAAGCTTGAAAAATGCTTCTTTGAAATTTTTATCAAAGTTAAATGGGACATCCTTTAATAGATTAGTTAAAGGTCTAGCTATTTTGCTAAAATCTTTAATAAATCTTTTATAAAATCCCATATGTCCTAGAAATGATCTAATATCTTTTACTGATTTAGGTTCTAGTAGATTAGAAATTACTTCTATTTTAGCTTTATCTACTTCCAACCCTTTCTTTGAAACAACATGTCCTAAGACCATTCCTTGTTTAACCATGAAGTAACATTTTTCTTAATTTAGAACTAGATTTTTTTCCACACAACATTTTAATACTCGGTCTAAATTGTTTAAACACACTTTATATGAAGTTCCATATATAGTAAAATCATCCATAAATATTTCTAAAAAATCTTCAATCATTCCAATGAATATGCCTTGCATACACCTTTGAAAGGTAGTTGGTGCATTACATAATCTGAATGGCATCCTCTTAAAAGCATAAGTTCCATCAGGACATGTGAAAGTTGTTTTCTCTTGATCCTCTAATGCTACTGGAACTTGGTTATATCCTAAATACCTGTCTAGGAAACAAAAATATTCTTGCCTTGCTAATTTCTCTAGTATTTGATCTATAAAAGGTAAGGGAAAATGATCTTTCCTAGTCACAGCATTCAGCTTTCTATAGTCTATACATACTCTCGAGCCTAATTGAATTCTAGTAGGTATCAAGTCCTAACTTTCATCCTAATAACTGTTAATCTTGATTTCTTGGGAACTACATGGATTGGACTAACCCATGAGCTATCAGAAATCAGATAAATTATATTATTATCTAACCATTTCACTATTTCCTTCCTGACTATTTCTTTAAGGTTTGGATTTAATCTCCTCTTAGGAATTCTAACCAGCTTAGCATTCTCTTCTAAATATATATGGTGACAGCATTGCAATTAACCATTTTATATCAGCCATAGTCTATCCTATTGCCTCTTTATAAGTTTTTACTACATCTTTTAATTTAGAAATTTGATCCTCTTTTAAATGTGATGAAATAATGATTGGACATGTTCATTTTTCTTTCAGAAATATATAGGTTAATTTAGGAGGTAAAGGTTTTAAATCTAAATGTTGACCATTAGAAGCTAGAGCTCCTAATTTAACATTTTCATCTTCTATATTATCCTCTTCTTGATCTCCCTCTACATCTATGCTTTCACTTACTTTTAAAGTTTCAGAATCTAATTGCCTATTTAATTCTTCTTGAATCACATCATCTAGCATATCTCCTTCATCTTATAAAAGGTCTATAATATGTAAGGACATTTCTAACTCCTCAAACTTTTCTAGTTTGAAAATGTTTAATTAATAATCCTCATTATCATATGCTAATTTCATCACTCCATTTTTACAATTTATAACAGCCCTTGATGTTGCTAAAAATGGTTTTCCCAAAATTAAAGATGTATCATGATTCTGATGCTTAATTTGTTGGGAATCCAAAATCACAATATCAATAGAATATATGAAGTTCTTCATTTTAATTAGGACATCTTCTAGTTTTCCTCTAGGGTATCTTATACTTCTATCTACTAATTGAATGACAATCCTAGTAGGGATTAAGCCTTCTAATCCTAAGGATGCAAATATATCAACAGGCATAACATTTATACTTGCACTTAGGTCTATTAAAGTGCTTTCTAGAATGGTATTTCCTATGGTGCATGATATAATAGGGATTCCTAGATCAGATAACTTTTTAGGAATTTGTAGCAAAAACAGGGAACTACTTTGCTTAACTAAAAGGACTTTCCTTAAAATTTTTCACTCTCTTTTCTTAGTACACCAATCCTTAAGAAATTTAGCACAAGGTGGCATTTTATATAATAAGTCTAACAAAAGAATGTTAACTAGTACTTTTTTAAAAATTTCTCTAATTTTTTCTTATTTTTCTAGAATTGTTTATTATAATCTTTTAGGATAGGATGCTAATGATTATGATTTACAAGGTTCTTTTTCTTTCATTTCATTTGTTTGATCATTTTTAATCTCACTTTCAGATTTAGATTTTTCTTCATTAATTTCTAAGTTTTCAGATATTACATTTTCATTATCATTTTTAATTTTGTTCTTATCCACCTTTACATTACTTTCTTTTTGAATTGTTGGTGGCATATCAATTCTATATCTTAATGTTATTCATACATCTTCCAGATTTTCATTACTTTCATGATGTTCTTGCATTTCATTTCTTGATTTTGATCTTCAATTGTTTTCAGTTTTAAATTACATTCTTTAAATTTTATTACATTGGTGTTTTCTTTTATTTGTATGTCTTGCAAATTATGCAAATCTTCATCATTAAAGTTTTCATTTGTGTTTTTCTATTGCATAACTTGAATTTTCATTGTTAATTCATCTAATGCTTTTAGCTTTCTTTCTAGATCATCTAGTTTCATTGCATTTAATTTTTGATCAATTTTCATTATGATTTTTTCTATTTCATATATGATATCGATTTTAGGTTCTGAATATTCTTCCCTATAATTTAATTGGTTGACTTCTTATTGTTGATACATGTATTGTTCTAGTTTGTCTATGTTTTGCTCTAAACTACGCTCAAGTCTGTCATACCTATCCCAAACTTCCTTATCTCTCAACATATTACTCATTCTAAACTAATCATTAGTTGGGTAAACTATAGAATTCTCATACTCAACTCTATTATATTGAATATAATTCATTTGTTGTTCATGTGATCTAACCATTTGCAATCATCTCAGTTTCAAACAATCAGAAATGTCATGACCTTCCAAATTACAGAATTCACATATGCTAACTACAGGTTTTAGAAATCTTTGAGCATAAGCATATGCCATATTCTCAATTATACAATAAAACACATAACACTCCCTCTAATATTAAAACAAAATAGCACTCATAGTTGCTTAACTTCTCAATCCCTAGCAATGGCACTAGAAAACTTGTTTGCTATGAAAATCTTGTTTGATTTGTTTTTATGCTTGTATTAATAAATTCTTTTAGAAGTAAACAAACAACTTTTCACACAAATTATATATTAAGTCCAATTTATATTTTAACTGCAAGTGCACAGTGTATATTGTATTTGTATGTAAGTACAAGTCAATCCCACAAAGATTGAGTAAGAATTGTGTACTATTTTGATTTTTAAATTGGAGTTTATATGTGTTAGTTAAGCACTTCATTGAGTTACAGTTAACTCAACAGACTTAGTTCGTAGAGTTATGGTTAACTCAATGGACCAACTTCATGGACTTAAATTAACTCCATGAGCCTACCTTTCTAGTTAAGTACTACTATTCACAAAGGAATTTGGCCATCCATTGGGTGGTTCCATAGAATGTAAATAACATCAATTAAACTTTTTAATATTAGTTAATCTGAGATTTGTCATTAAGCAACACTAACATTCAGATATTTCAAATAGAAACCATTAAGATTTTTAGTATTCTGTATGAATCAATTTCAGTAAACAATAAAACTATTTTCTCTTTTCTGAATCAAACATAAAACATTCACAATATTGATAATGATAACATTAATCACGATACAAAATAAATAATACAACACTTTAATACTAAATGTAAACACAGATAATTAATTATTTTTGGTATTTTTTTTTTGATATGTTCATGAAGATGAGCAAAAGGTGAAATGTAAAAATCTCTATCGACAGTAAGAACTTTCGTCACTACATGCGATGCAATTACACCACTGAAAACTTAGTCACTTATAATCTTGCCTCCTCTCCCTATAGAATCACGAACTAAGACTTGTAAGTTAATCTTTTCTTCAGTATACTAGCATCAACCCGAAACTAAGGCTAGAAGTTTTACAATCTCTTGAGATATAAGTCAATGCTTGGTGAAAATGGTTTCCCTTCCTGGGACACAATCACTCCTCATAGTGGTTGTCAGTCACCTTGTTTGGCTTGGAATCGACCTGACATCTAGAAAGTATCCTTACAGACCTTCGATGGTTGGTGATTTTGGTGGTGTTGTGGAGCTTCAGGGAACTTCTAATGCTTTCCGTAGTTAGCGTGGTCCTCCACCACCCTCTCTTCGTCTTTTTTCTCTTCTTTTATATTTCTTTTAGTAATAACTATTTCTACTAAAATGATCAGTTGGATTTCCTTCATTCATATCAACGATGGTGATTTCTTCTTCATTCCACAAGTGAATTCTTACGTAATACGTGCAATCATGGTTTTCCTTTGAATTTCTTGTTTCTACAACTACTACAATGGCATATTAGAAAATAAATGGTTCATAGAGTTAGTGTAACTCAACGGACTTACTTTGTTGATTTACTATAAAACATGTGCCAACACTAATACAACATGTTACCTTAGTGTATGTTCAAGTAACTCAACACGTATAGTTATGCTAACTTAATGAGTTATACATGTGCAGCTCACATGACATAATAAAACATTTAAATTCAACACATGCATAATTCTTAACTTAACGAGTTCTCATGTAATCTTTTTACACCTTTAAACTTGTAACTTAATGAGTTGGCACGTGATCTTTCAACTAAAAGAACACTAACTCAACGAGTTGTTATTGTACACCTATACATGATATAAATATGTGTAAATAAAATAGATCATGCTTAATACTATAAAACCACACTTAAATCAGGTTTTCAGATCACGACACGTGTCCTCAATAAGTTTTATGATAAAAAGATATTTCGAATACTTGCAAACCTAAGTATCTGATGCTCAAACACATTTTGGATAGTTTGCTAATAACTTATCAAAAATCCACTTAAGTTACAAATTAAGGTTACAACACGTGTACTCTAGGAAATAATAAAATATTCTTTAAGCGTTTAAAACATAACTGTCCAGTACATGAAATGTAACTCTCTGAAATAATAGACTATTCGGATAATTAAGAATTTCAAAGCCTGTAACTCACCAACAATTTAGAAATGTACTTAATTAACATTAATTTCTTGAAATTATGTAGTTTCTTTCATTAAAGCATATAATAGTGCAATTATAACATAATGGCTTAATTCTTATATGATAAGCTAAATATTATGCAATTAACCATCATTTAACCCTTAATATTATGCACTTTTTCATTCTAAACAATAATGTAGTGTAATCTTATTCTTGCTTGTAGGGTAATAACTAATTTTGTGAGTGCATTCTCTTGAATGATGGATAGGGGAGGACATGAATGAGTTTTCTCATGACTAATTTAAATCTATATGAAGTCATTCTTAACATATCCATGATTATTAAGGCAATCATGTGATAAAAATGTATTTACACAAAGCATATCTATAAACTCTAGATGATTTTATTTTAATTGCTATTCCCTATGGACTTGACCCGTTCTTGCATGCTTTCTATAATGGACTCCATGCACTTACAGTTATAAATATTAAAACTCAATTTCGTGTTAATTTCCTATCATTTAAACCACTAACAAGTTTTAGCACCATTGCTAGGGATCATGTCAATTTTTTGTTTGAAATTTTCTAGAGTTTTTGATGTGTTTCTTCTTTTGGAATTTTGATGTCAAAATGTTTTGATGTAGTAATTGTGTATTAGTATGTCTTGATGCTTTGATGTCATGAATATAATGTCATATGCTTTAATTGACTTAAGTTTCTTATGACATTTGTGGATTACATGTTAGTAGCAAAATTTCCAGATTTCTAAATTTTTAATCTTTGTTCCACGTGAATCCGCTACCATAGAGTTTTGCAATGTGATAAGCTTATATTTTCTGATGATATAATGTTTTCTTAGATTTCCAAATTGTGTTTGAACACTAGAATTGGATTTCTAGAGATTTTTGTATAAATTTTTGAAGGTCAAGTTCTTTTCAAATCACAAAATAGGTTTTTCTGAAGTATTTTTGATGTATTGTCAATTCTATTGTGATTTGAGTTTTTGACACTTTGACTTGAGATTTTTACTTGAAAGTATGGAAATTAGGTTTTCCTACGAGTATTTGCAAGTTAAAATTGGAGTAAGAATGATAGGTTAATTAATTCTTAAGATACAGGGTATGATGCAGAGTAGTTTCCTAAATTTTGTCATTTACATGTTTTATATTCAAAAGTGTTGCATAATGATTGGATGTTTTATTTTAGTAGACATTTTTGTTGAAAGCCCTGATGAATTCGCTTTCCAGGCCATATTTGCATGCTCAATTCTGATGTGTATACATTTCTGAGTGAATTTTTAAGTTTTGTTATGGTTAAATTGCAATAATGAGTGATGCAAATGAATTGATCGTAATTATTTTATTATGTGCAGATTGTTAATTACCCTTGATTGAAGATCTTAATAAAGCACCCTATAGGTTAGCTTGGGATTAAGATTTTGGTCTGTTCATGGATAGTCATTTCAATTACCATAGTTCATATGATGCTTCATTTATTGTATTTTTTGCTAAATGTGGTTTAAATGATCACATTCTTGATGAATGTCCTTTTTACATGTTAGATGATGATTTTAAAGAGTATAAGCATCTTGATTTATCCATGTCCGGAAATGAGGAATTTAACTTTAATGTACAAGCATTGAATGATAAATCTCCTATTGATAATGTTGACATTGCAATTTGTGAGGATGTTATTACTATTGATGATGATAATGATGGTTATGGTGCCTAATGTTGAGCTCAATAGAGCTATTGAAGAGGCTGAATTAGCCTTTCTAAATTTAGAGTTAGCAAGATGCTCTCATGAACATCTTGAGCCTAAAGCCCAAGTAGAAGAAAAGGTGGAGGCCTTTGCAACTCTAATAAGCGATAAAGAGTGTGTAAGTTCTAAGGATGTTATAGAGCCTTTTCTAGTTCTATTAGCGATCCTAAGCTAGTGGTGATAGAGGATAAAGGTAAGAATGTCTAGTCCCTTAGACATTGTAGCTCCATTTCCCCCAAGGCTTATGGATACTAACAATAACCATGTAGAAGGAAATATAAAAGAAATTTTTGAATAAGTTAGGATAAACATTCCACTATTAGATGCAATCCAATAAATTCTTTCCTATGCTAAATTTCTAAAGGAGTTTTATACAAGGAAAAAGTTTAGGAAATTGCCTAAGAAAGTTTACTTAGCTGAGGTTATTGTTAGGACCCTAGTATTTTGATAATGCAAAAACCTGTGTGAGGAAACATATTGTATTTCACAGATAAGACAGTGCAGCAAAAGATCAGAAGGTAGATAAACGGATACAAGTAGTTTAAAATTTATTGCTATAAAGCTACAAGAAAATCGAATAGTTACCAAGCCAAGTATCTGGAAGAAAGTTATTTTTCGGTAAGTTACAGACTTAAGTATCCGAAGAGTAAAGCAGTAGAAATACCGTCGGACAGTTAGAAGAATAACTATTCAAAATTACAAAGCCTTTGGAGAGTTAAATGATTGGACAGTTAAGAAAGTTGGTTGAATGATTAGAGAGTTAAGGAGTTAACTATTCGAAAGCTAAAAGAGTTTTCGGTGAGTTAGAAAAGATGACTATTCGAAACTTAAGTCATTCAATTACCCATGTGCAGAAATCCAGAACAGAAGCTTAAAGGAGTTTTCAGTGAGTTAGAAAGCTAATTATCCGAAAAAATAAGAATTTTTGAAAGGTTACAGACTTATTTATCCGAAAACTTAAGTTATTCTTTTATGCACGTGCTGAAATAAGAAAGTAGTCGGAAACTTAAAGAAGGATTTCAGAGGGTTACTGTAGCTAACTATCCGACAGTCAAAGGATAATTCAGTAAGTTACAGTTACAAGTATCCGATCAAATGACAGCTCATTGTACGATCTGAAATCCTACATGGTAGAAAGACTTAAGTGATTTTTCGGTGAGTTACATACATCATTCAGAAAGTTACACAGCTAACTATCCGAAAGTTTGAGAAAATCGAAAGGGTATCTTGAAATACCTCCCTAAACGGTAACTTACCATTTTAAGTCTGATTTCTTAGTAAGTACAGCAAAATACATCCACTAGAAGAAAATATAATTGTTATACCTTTTGGTATAAATATGAGAAGTGAAGAGAATATTAGACAGAGATAATGATCATACATTATACTGTGAGCTACACAAAATTCTAAAAATTCCATATACACTCTCAAGTTTACAACACTCAAGAATACTCTTAAAGATTTACTACAGTAGAAAAGCTCATTATGCTAAAACTCTAATAGAAAAGTTTAAAGTTGTTGGTTCATGAGTTTCAACCTGAAAACTCATTGTTGGTTGAGAGCTTCAACCTGAAAACTCGAAGAAAGGTTGGTTATTGAGCTTATACCTGAAAGCTCTAAGTGTTGGTTCTTGCTTCAATCTGAAAGCAAGTGTTGTAAGTACTTGTCTACTTAGTGAAGCCCAAGTGTATCTTGGGAGTGGACTAGCCGAGTTGGTGAACCACCTAAAATTTGCTGTGTTATTTTCTTCTTACTGTTTTGCATCCATTTAATTTATTTCAACTCACTGTTTAATAGAATTAGTCGATTCTAAATTAAAAAAAGTAAAATTTACACACCTTCACCATTCACCCCCCTTTGGTGAGCCTATCGATCCTAATAGTTATGAGCTCTTATTTTCCTAATAGCATTCCTAAAAAATATGGAGATCCTAGTACACCAACCATTTCTTGTATAATAGGAAACAAATATTTTGAAAAGGCCTTAATAGACTTAAGAGCTAGGGTTAATGTAATGTCTTCCAATGTTTATGTAGACTTAGGATTGGATGGATTAAAGCCTACTAGCATTTTTATCCAACTAGTTGATAGGTTCATAAGAACCACATTAGGCATAATAGAAAATCTATTAATTAAAATTAAAGACTTTATCTACCTTATAGATTTTATAATTTTAGAAAATCAACCATCACCAAGAAAAAATGATTTTGTCCCTTTGATTTTAAGATGACCATTTTTAGCGACATCAGATGTGATAGGTTGTAGAGATGGATCATTGCATATTTCTTATGATGACTATTAAGAATTTTGTTTTGATGATGAATATTTTATTAAAGTCTATAAATAAGTCTAAGTATAACAGTCACATAGTTAGACGTTAACAAGTTTTAGTTTTCGAAAAGTTTAACTTAAATTTCAAATAGTAAACTTTCAGATAGTTTTAACATTTCTAGTTAGTCGAAGAGTTATGTTAAAAACTTGTATAATTAAGTTATCTACACATGTGTTTTTAACGTTTTAAGTTTTCACGTATTTTCCATATGCGTTTGATAAAGAAAAGTCGAAGAGTTAGATAACTATTCGAGTTTTTATTTGCATGGATGGATAACTATTCGAGTTTTATAAAGTGACTAATGAACAGATAAGTTTTGTTGTTTTCAGTCACGTGTTTTGTAGGTGAAAGAATTGGAAGAGTTATGGATAAGTGTTCAAGTTTTAGAGGTCTTAAGTGATAAGTGTTCGACTAAGGCGGTGACTTAGAAGATATTCTACAAATCTCCAAGAAGAAGAATTTCAATTGTTCTACGATAGGAGATCGTGAAAATTCAAAATGATAGTTGAGATAGTGGAAATTCAAAATGATAATGGAAATAGTAGAAATTCAAAAAGGCAATGAAGATCGTGGATAATTTAAATTTGAATTAGTATGTGAGATTATAGATTATGAATTAAGTGGATGAATATGCTAAACATGAAGTTATAGTTCTACTACTATAAATAAAGGTATGAGCTACACTACAAGAATCTCAAGAATCCTATAGAAAATCTAGAAATTCTCCAACATCAGAAAGAGGTCGAATCTCAAGCAAATTTAGAAGAAGAACTACAACGAAGGAAGTCTAGGAGATTCGAAGACAGGAGAAGAAGAGATATAGAAGTTGAGCGAGAGAAAAGAAAATTAGAAGAATCAAAAGCTACATGTAAAGGCTCAGGTTTGATTATACAATTCAAACAAGATTAGAATAAGGTTTTTATTTCATATTTGGATTATATCTTGGACTATATTGTATCAGAACCGACAAGTAGGGAATTGTACTGAAAAATGATTATAAATTCTTTCTTTAAGTGAATAAAGATTAGAATAATATTTGTGAGTGTCTTGTGCTCTTGTTTTATTCGTTAAAAATTTTTAATTTTTAAAGGCACAATTCACCCCCCCTCTTGTGTTACTACGATCGTACATTTACACTTAAAATTCCAAAGGAGAATTGAATTGTAAATTGTAATTGAAACTTTGAATATAAAAGTTTGAATAAAATAATTATGACAAATTGTTTTAAATTAATGTTTTGATTATAATAAAATTGTTGAAATACACAATTCACCTCCCTCTTATGTAGCCTTCGATCCTACATGTTTGATGGTAAAGATTTTGATTTCTAGCAGATGTAGATGGAGGATTGTTGTACTAGAAAGACCTTTACCTACTATTATCTGGTAGAAAACTAGAGAAGATGGAACAAGAAGAGTGGAAGCTTTTAGATTGGAAAACTCTTAGCCAAATATAGCTGTCACTAGTAAGGAATGTGTTGTTCAAGATTATTAAGCAAGTGACAATAGTGAACATCATGGAGGCCCTATCCAATACCTATGAAAAGTCGATGACGTCGAATAAGGTCTTTCTTATGCATTGTCATTTCAACCTGAAGATGTAGGAAGGTTCATCGACAACCGACCATGTGAATGAGTTGAACACATTGCTGACTCAACTAGACTCAGTGAAGGTCATGTTTAACAATGAGGTTATGGCATTGATACTATTGTTAAGCCTATCGTCGAGTTAGTCAATCATGGTGACTTTTGTGAGCAACTTGTTGAGACATGGAAGGTTGGACATGAGCTAAATAATTGACCTAGTACTCAATGAGGATATTTATCGGAAGAGTAATGAAGAAGCATCGACTTCAACACTTAGTGTGGAGAGTCACTAGCAGAGTCAGACCAAAGGTCAAAATTCCAAGAAGAATTGGTAGAGAACCTAGGGCAAGAGTAGAAGTTTATCAAAAATCAAATGTTGGAACTACAAGAAGTTCAACATTTCCAATTGCAATGTTCGGAACCCAAGAAGAATAAGGCATAAATTGGCAAGGGAGCAAGGGTAAATGCTCTAGTAGACAATTTAGACAATGCCTTAATTTGTTGTGTTGATAGTCTAGTTAACACATGAGTGATGGACTCTAGGGAATCTTTCTATATGATGCACTAGAAGGAGCTTTTGCACAACTATCATGCAACGTTGGTGCATAAGGTATATCTGGCCAATAATTCAAGTTTGGACATGCTGGGATGAGGTGAAGTATGGATCCAAATAAAGTAGGGATTGTGGAAACTTTAAGAAGTGAGGTATGTCTCAGGTTTGGCCAAAAACATTATTTCCATAAGCTAGCTTGATGAGGAAGGATTCCTTGTCAGGTTCAAAGCTAATAGGTGGAAGATAACCAAGGGTGTCTGAGTAGTAGCCTCTGGCCAGAGGTCTAGAATGTTGTACTTACAGTAGACAAAGTAGAGGAGATTCGATTGTTAGTAGCAATTGCTGCTATAGAAGAATTCGATCAGTGGCACTATAGACTAAGGCATGTGAGTGAGAAATGGTTGAAGGTACTAGCTCACAATGGTAAAATTCTAGGATTGAAGGATGTTAGTTTGGATAGGTGCGAGAACTACATCTTTGGAAAGCAAAAACATGTTAGCTTCTCAAGGGTAATGCATGAGTTGAAACTAGGAAAGCTAGACTTGGTTCACACAAATGTATGAGCGCCAACTCCTATCAGCTCCATAGGTAGATCCCAATACTATGTCACTTTCATAGATGACAACACTTGGAAGGTTTGAGTGTACTTCCTCAAGCACAAGTTAGAAGTCTTCTAAGCCTTCAAGAAATGGAAGGTAAAGGTGGAGAACTAGACAAGGAGGAAGGTCAAGAGCATCAAATTAGACAATGGTGGAGAATATGACAGTAAAGAATTTATTGAATTCTATGAGTTGGAAGGCATCAAGAGAGTCTAAACGATACTTGGAACCCCACAACAGAATGAGGTTGTCGAAAGAATGAACCAGAAGTTGAACAAGAGAGTTAGGTGCATGAGACTACATGCCAACTTTCCAAAATCATTCTAGGCAAAAGTCATTAGCTCGATGACTTACTTGATCAATTGGGAACCTTTAGTCTCTCTTGACTTCTGAATTTTGGAAGATTTGTGGAGTGAGAAGGAAGTCAGCCTATATCACCTAAGGGTGTTCAAGTGTTTATCTTATATCCATGTCAATGAGGACAAGAGAGATAAACTAAACCCAAAATCTAGAAAGCGCTACTTCATTAGATACAAACAAAATTATCTTGGCTACTAAATCTAGGATGACAAAGTCAAGAAGGTAATCCATGCAAAAGACGTCTTATTTGAAGAGAAGCATTTGTACAAGCACAAGGTGGTCACGAAAAATCAAAATCCAGGAGATAGAACCTAGATGTTGATAGAAGGCATGTAAATTCTAGGAGTTTTGGAATGGAAATCTATAGATGTAGAATAGAGCTCGAGGGGGCACACTAGGCTATCAGTAGAGTAGGAAAGAATTCCTATAGGATATAACCAGATTTCCAATGGCCAAGAACTGGAAACTGGAAACAACTAGAGAATCTTAAACAAAGTCAAAGGTGGATGAGCCGACTCAAGAGGAGAAGGAACTAGAGGAGCAGGAAATGATTCCGATAGGATATAATCAAATTTCCAATGGCTAAGAATTGAAAACCAGAGACAATGTCAAGAGGGATGTTGAGACAACTAGAGAATCCCAAACAAAGTCAAAGGTGGATGAGTTGACTTAGGAGGAGAAGGAACTAGAGGAGTTAGTGGTCAGCCCTTAGTCAAGGAGATTAGCAAGGATTTCCAAACCACTAGAAAGATTTGTGCCATCTTTCAACTACCTGTTGTTGATAGATGATGGTGAGCTAAGGACTTATTAAGAAGCTATACATGAGAAAGATGTAAATTAGTAGGAGTTAGCCAAGAAAGAAGAAATGAAATCCCTAGAGAAGAACCAAACGTGGAAGCTAACTTCATTATCAAAAGGTAAGAAAGCACTTGACAACAAATAGATGTTTCGATTAAATGAACAACCAGATGGTAGCAAAAGATACAAGGCCAAACTTATTGTCAAGGGATACCAACAAATCCAAGACGTTAACTATACAGAAGTATTCTCTCTAGTAGTCAAAATGACCATAGTAAGAATCGTCTTGAGCATAATGGTAGTTGAAGATTTATTTTTGGAACAAATAGATGTAAAGACAGCTTTTCTCCATAGTGAGCTAGACAAAGAGATTTATACGCGGCAATTGGAAGGATTTGCGGAAATCGATAAGAAAGAAAATTTGGTCTATAAACAACAAAGAAGTTTTTATAGTTTGAAGCAAGTGCCCAAGTAGTGGTACATGAAGTTCGACAGCTTCATCTGTACCTTGGGCTTTAACAGGTGCAATACAAACTACTATTGTTATCTAAGACATTTGAAGTATTGCTATATCATCCTTTTGATATATGTAGATGACATGCTCATTACTAGTTCAAGCATTAAGGAAATCTAGAAATTGAAGGATCAACTCCACTAAAATTTCAATATGAAAGACATGGGCGAAGCTAGGCAGATCCTTGGAATGAGGATTATCTAGAATAGGAAGGCTGACACACTAAGGTTGAGCTAGAAGTACTTAGAAAAAGTACTAGAGTGGTTCAATATAACAAATGAGTGGAAAATAGAGTTACCGCTTGAGTCCCACTTTAAATTGTCAAAAAATCAATCGCTAGAGACTAAGGTGAAATAAGAAGAAATGTCTTGAGTTCCCTACATGGCAATCATAGGAAGTTTGATGTATGCCATGACTTGCACCCAACTTGACATAGCACATGTGGTGGGAGTTGTAAGCAAGTTCATGGCAAATCCAGGTGTAGAACACTAGCACATTGTGAAGTGGATACTACGGTATCTCAAGTATACATTTGAGTCTGATCTATGATATAGGAGGGGATCGATCGAGTTAATGGGTTCTACCAATTCAAATTTGGGAGGAGACCTAGACAAACTTAGGAATACCTTAGGGTATGTGTTCACCATGGAAGATACTACAGTAAGCTAGAGGTCTAAGCTTCAAGGCATGGTTGCCCTCTTCACCACTGAAGTGGAATATGTGGCAATTGTTGAAGTAGTGAAGGAGAGGATCAAGCTAGAGAATTTACTAGCCGAACTCAGCCACTAGTAGGAACATAGTGTATTGTACTATGATAGCTGTTAGAAATCAAAACTTCTCATCCTTGATGACACTCAAGCATGATTCTAAAAGCTCACCTCTCAAACTCACCGAAATTGTGAAGTGAAGAGTAATGGAAGGAAAAACACACTAAAGACATAGGATTTACATGGTTCAACAACTACCTATGTCCACGGAGAGTTGAATGTTCTTCTATGAGCTTCGATGCAATTAGGTGTATGTTTTACAACATCATCAAAGTTTATATATTACCCAAAACCTAGGGTTAATAAACCTTTAATTACAATAGAGTCATTTACAGTAGTACATTAACTCTTCGGAGAAGAAAGACTCATTTTCAGTCATTCTTTCTAACTCTCCGAAAACGGTAGCATTTCGAATAATTATAGGTCTTAACTATCTGAATGGCTTCTCTCTTTACATCTATCAGAACAATTAGATACTATAGCAAGCTAACTATCCAAAGAATTCCTATCTTTCAAATACTTAGCCTCTCAACTATCCGAAAACTCACTTAAATCTTTTTAGAAGGTTCTAGTTGTTACCTTCTGAAAACTCCTAACTTTTGGATACTTAGCCTCTCAACTATTTGAAAACTCACTTAAGTCATTTCGAAGGGTTTTGGCTATAACCTTCCAAAAAACTCCTAACTTTCGGATACTTAGCCTCTCAACTATCCAAAAACTTACTTAAGTCTCACTTAAGTCATTTCTGAGGGTTCTAGTTGTAACCTTCCGAAAACTTCTGACTTTCGGATAGTTAGGCTTGAGACTTCCGACTACTATGTCTTTTGGAAGGTTCAAGCTAGCAACCTTCTAAAAACATTTAATCTGTCGAAGACTTACAACTAACAAACTTCTGATTGATCCTAGGTAGCTTGTGACATACTCCACACCTAAACTCTTTACCCTAACAATCTCCTACTTGGAGTTTGGCATAAAGATCAAGAGAATCTGTACTCTTGACTCATAATTAACTTGCAATAGCAGCTCAAACAGAATATCAACACCTTGTCCCCCTTTTTGTCAATTATTTAGGAGACCAATTAAGGCTATACATAACCTTAATTTTTGTAGATTTAGAACCTTAGTTAACATGTTTGTAGCATTTTAAGTACTAGCAATCTTCTATAGATCTAGCCTATTCTACTCTATCTCTTCCCTTATGAAATGAAACTTCATTCTCATATGTTTGGACCTTGAATGGAATTTCAAATTTTCAGCTAAGTTGAATATGTTGTACTTTTCTGTCTGTACCCTAACTCAATTAGTACATTCTTTAACCAAATTCTTTCTTTAGCTACCTCTACAACATATTCAACTTCTGTGGTTAAGTGCAACAATACTTTGCAATTTGGATGTCCAACTAATTATAGAACTTCCTCTCCTCTCAAATCAGCATCATAATTGCCAATCAATTCAACTAGTCTTTTCTTGAAGTTTAAATCTATGTTTAGAGAATATCTAAGATATCTGAATATCCACAGTATAGTAGACCAATGCTTAGCTCTTGAATTTGCCATGTATCTGCTGACAACTCTCACTACATGGGATATATTTGGTCTTGTGCATATTATGGCATACATAAGACTTCCTACTACTAAAGCATATGGTATTCTAGACATTTTTGTCCTCTCTTCTTTAGTCTTAGCAGACTGATCTTTAGACAACTTGAATTAGGGTCCGAGAGGCAATTTAGTTTTCCTCTCCTTTGAGATATTGAATCTTCTAAATTGTTGAGTATTTTGTTTTGATGATGTGTGCTAAATGAATGTAATCATATTTACTCAATTACTATTGTTTATGAAAGTAAATTAAGAACATCAATTAATACAGAAAAAGTTTACTGTTATAAATACTTATCTGTAATGGATCTGAAATTATGCTAAGTTAAACAACTAATCGTTAAGTTAGTGAACAAAAGGTTAAAATGAAGAGACGAACTTGTTAAGTTAGTATTATGCACGTGGTGAAATTAAAGTTTACGAATGTTATATTGTATCACATGAATTGCATATGTTTAACTCGTTAAGTTAACATAACTGCATGCGTTGAGTTGCTATATTGAATACTAAGGCAACGCATTAGGTTAGCGTTATAAACTTAAAGTTATTATTATTACATGTGGTAAATACCTTATTGTAAAAACATTTATTTATTAATAATGTTAGGGCAAGTAGTACAGGTGTGGAGTATGTCACAAGAAGTCCAGGTTCAATCGGAAGCTTGTTAATAGTAAGTATTCGGTAGGTTGTCAGGCCTAAGTATTCGAAAATAAATTTTCAATCAAAGGCTTTGAGCTAACTATCTGAAAGTCAGAAGATTTCGGAGGGTTATTGGCTATAACCATCCGGAATAACTTAAAGGACACTTATGTGTGCGATTAGACAATTAAGAAGCCAAGATCCGAAAAGCAGTGACTTAAGTGGATTTTTAGATAGTTAAGTAGTAACTATTCGAAAGTCATAAGTTTTCAGAAGGTTACAACAACAATCTTCCGAAATGACTGAAAAGACACTTAAGTGAGTTTTCAGATAGTTAAGATAGTAACTATCCAAAAGGCATGTAGTTTTCAGAGAGTTAATGGCAAAACCTTCCGAAAGGATAAAGAGAGAGAAGTAAGTGGGTTTTTGGATAGTTAAGTCTGTAACTATCTAAAATACCGAATCTCTCCGGATAGTTAGCTTGCTATAGTACTACCTGTTACAATAAATGAAAAAAGAAGAATTTCTTCGGATAGTTAAGTGATTGGGTTTTTAGGCGGCACTAGAAAACTTGTTTAGTTCCCTAGCAACGGCACCAGAAAACTTGTTTGTCTTATTAACTTCTATTTGTAACTTAGTTAATTTGTCTTTATGCTTATCAGTAATTCCTTTTTAGAAGTCAACAAACAATCTTTCACACAAATTAGATATTAATTCCAATTTGTATTTTAACTGCAAGTGCATAGTGTATATTGTATTTGTGTGCAAGTACAGGTCGATCTCACAGAGAATTGAGCAAGAATTGTGTATTGTTCTGTTTTTAATAATGAAATTTATATATTCAATAAGCACTCCGTTGAGTTATAACTAACTCAACGAACTAATCTCGTGGAATTGAATTAACTCAACGAAGCTATCTATCTAGTTTAATACTACTATTTACAGAGGAATTTGGCCAACCATTGGGCGGTTCCATAGATTGTAAATAACATCAATTAAGCTCTTTAATGCTAGTTAATATTAAATTTATCATTCAGTAACACTAACATTCAGATATTTCAAACAATAACCATTAAAATCTTTAAGTATCAAGAACGATTCAATTTCAGTAAATTGTAAAACTATTTTCTATTTTCTAAATTAAACAAACATGAAACATTCACAACACTAATAATGATAACATTAATCACGATACAAAACAAACAATACAACACTCAAATACTAATTATAAACATAGATAAGTTGTTTTTGGTATTTTTGTTTTGATATGATCATGAAAATGGGCGAAAGGTGAAATGTAAAAGTAATCTCTATCGATAGTAAAAACTTCTATCACTACATGCGACGCAATTACACCAATGAAAATTTAACCACTTACAATTCTATCTCCTCTCCCTATAGAATCGCGAGTCCAGAATTGCAAGTTGATCTCCTCTTCAGCATACTGGCATCAACCCGAAACCAAGGCTAGAAGCTTTACAATCTCCTAAGATATGAGTCGGTGCTTGGTGAAAATGGCTTCCCTTCCCGCGACACGATCACTCCTCACAGTAGTTGTCAAGCACTGTGTTTGGCTCGGAATCAACCCGACATCAAGAAAGTATCCTCACAAACCTTCGATGGTTGGTGATTATGGTCATGGTGATGATGGTAGTGTGGAACTTCAGGGAACTTCTGTCGTTGCCTATAGTTAGCACGGTCCTCCTCCTCTACACACACACTGGCCACACTCTTCTTCGTCTTTTCTTATTTTCTTTTATATTTCCTAGTAGTAATTGCTTTTGCTTCGATGATCGGTTGGATTTCCTTCATTCATATCAACGATGGTGATTTCTTCTTCCTTCCACAAGCGATTTCCTACGTGATACGTGCAATCGTGGTTTTCCTTCAAATGTCTTGTTTCTGTAACCGCTACAATGGCATATTAGAAAATAAATGGTCCGTGGAGTTATAAATAACTCAACGGACTTACTTCATTGATTTAACTATAAAACATGTGCACTAAAGAAATAAGATGCTAACCTAACGTGTTACCTTAGTGTGTATTCATGTAACTCAACGCGTATAGTTATGCTAACTTAACGAGTTATACATGTGCATCTCACGTGATATACTAAAACATTTAAATTTAACACGTGCATAATTCTAACTTAACAAGTTCAAATATTTCAGACACTTACGAACCTAACTATCCGATGCTTAAATGCATTTCGGATAGTTAACAGATAACTTACCGAAAATCCACTTAAGTCATGCATTGTAGTTTCAACGTGTGTAATCCAAGAGATAATAAAATATTCTTTAAGCATTTAAAACATAATTGTCCGGTACATTAAACATAACTCTCCGAAATAACAGAAAATTCGGATACTAAAGAGTTTCACAGCCTGCAATTTACCGACAGTTCATAAATGTACTAAATTAACATTAATTTCCTAGAATTATGTAGATTCTTTCATTAAAGCATATAACAGTGCAATTATAACATAATGGCTTAATTTTCATATGATAAGCTAAAAATTATGTAATTAACCATCATTTAATCGTTAATATTATGCACTTTTTCATTCTAAACATTAAGTCTGTAACTATCTGAAGTGTTGCAGTTTTTCAGAAAGTTAGGAAGATAAGGCTCCGAAATTGAGAGTCCATTCTTCGAAGAATTATTTCTCTACTATAATGGCTTGAATGTAATTAAAGGTTTATTAACCCTAAGTTAGGTAGTATATAAACCTTTATGATGTTGTAAAATATAGTAGTTGATTGTACCGAAGCTCATAGTAGAACCCTCAACTCTCTATGGACGTAGGCAGTTGCTGAACCACGTAAATCCTTATCTTTAGTGTTATTTCTTCCTCTTTCTCTTCACTTTCCAGTTTCGGTGAGTTAAGAGGTGAGTATTTCAGAATTGTGCCATAGAAAGTTGACTGAACGATCGGTTTTATTCGTAACAACTGGTATCAGAGCTGAAGGTTTTTTAGTTTAACAAAATGGCAAACGATAGAAAGCTCAGGATCAAGAAGTTTGATGGAAAAGATTTCAGATACTAGAGGTCTCAGATAGAAGACTGTTTGATCAAAAGGATCTTCATCAACCTTTGTTCGGAAGAAAACCAGAGAAGATAGATCAGGAAGAGTGAGAGTTGCTGGACAGAAAAGCTCTAGGTCTCGTTAGGTTGTCACTAGCAAGGAACGTTCATTCAAATGTTGCTAAGGAGAAAACAACGGATGACTTGATGAAAGCACTGTCCAACATGTATGAGAAGCCATCGGCCGCCAACAAGGTATTTTTCATGCGTAGATTATTTAATCTGAAAATGCATGAAAGTGGAAATGTTACAAACCACGTTAATGAGTTAAATACTATTTTGAATCAATTGCATTCAGTAGATATAGTATTTGAGGATGAAATCAAGGCCTTGATTTTATTATCCTCATTACCAGAAAGTTGGTCTCTTGTCGTAACTGGTGTAAGTAGTTTACTAGGTCATGAGAAGCTCAAAATGAGTGACATCTGAGATTTAATTTTGAGTAAGGACATTTGTAGGAAAAGTGAATTGTCAACTTCAACTTCTGCCCTTAGTGTTGAAAATAGAGGGAGAAGTAAAATCAAAACAATTTAAATCCAAAGGAAGTTCAAAATCCAGAGGTACTAGTAAAGTGAGATCATATATCAAATGTTAGAACTACAATCAATGGGGGCACTTCAAGTCATAGTGCAAGGCTCCTAAGAAAGGCAGTAGAGGAAAGGAATTAGAAGGAGCAGGTGCAAATGTTGTCTCCTACGATACAGATGATGCCCTAGTATGTTGTGTAGACAGTTCCATTGACTCATGGGTACTAGACTTAGGAGCTTCATTCCACACTACCTACAGGAAGGATTTGTTGCACAATTATCGTGCAACTCTTGTGAAGAAAGTGTACCTAGCTAACAACACAAGTTTGGATGTGTTGAGAATAGGAGAGGTACACATTAAAACAAAATAAGAGATATGAAAATTGCAAGAAGTCAAATATGTTCTTAATCTAGCAAAGCAATTAATTTCCATAAGTTCCCTAGATAATGATGGTTATCAGATTACCTTTGGTGCAAGCAAATGGAAGGTAGAAGAAAGTTAATTTTTCCAGGACTCCTCATGATCCCAAGTCACAGAAATTGGAGCTGGTTCACATGGACGTGTGGGGGCCTACTCCTATCAGTTCTTTAGGAGGTGCTCTCTATTATGTCACCTTCATTGATGATAGTACAAGGAAGGTATGGGTTTACTTTCTAAAACAGAAGTCTAAAATTTTCCAAGTCTTCAAGAAATGGAAGGTAGAAGTGGAAAATCAGAGTGGAAGAAAAATCAAATCTATCAGGTTAGATAATGGAGGAGAATATGATAGCCATGAATTTAAAGTTTACTGTGAGAAGTAAGGGATTAGAAGGCAGAGGACTGTAGCTAAAACTTCACAACAAAATGGAGTTGCTAAAAGGATGAATAGGACCTTGAATGAACGGGCAAGATGCATGAGACTGCATGCAGGCTTTCCCAAGACATTCTAGGTAGAAGATGTCAATACAGCTGCCTATCTAATAAATAGAGGACCATCTATCTCAATGGGGCTCAAGAACCCTAAGGAGTTGTGGATAGGGAAAGAGGTCAACTATGCTCACTTAAAAGTTTTTAGATATAAGTCATTTGTCCACTTGAATAGTGACAAAAGAGACAAGTTGGATTCAAAGTCACAGAAATATTATTTCATTGGCTATGATAAGGATTATTTTGGTTACAGATTCCAAGTAGAAGAAACCAAGAAAATAATCCATGCAAAAGATGTCACCTTCATTGAATCCAAGATATATAAGCACAGAGAAAGTGTAGATAAACAGCAATTAGAACTTCAGTTTGAAAGTATTGCTGAGATCAGTCTAGATAATGATGTTGAACAACTTCAGAAGAAACCTATAGAAGAAATTCAGCTTCTAGAGGTTGAACAACAAGAACATCTAGATGATCAAGAAGATGAAGTTGCCACCAAACAACTTAGAAGATCTAGAAGGGTTTCTAAACAAACTGAAAGGTATGTACCATCATTCAATTATCTGTTGTTGATGGATGATGGTGAACCTAAAACATATCAGGAAGTAATCTGTGCAAGTGATGCACATAAATGGGAGTTAACAATGAAAGAAGAAATGAAGTCCCTAGAGAAGAATAAAACTTGGGAGCTAACTTCATTGCCAGAATGAAAGAAAATCTTAGGAAACAAGTAGGTGTTCAAGATGAAAGAACAACCAGATGGCAACAAGAAATATAAAGCCAAACTTGTCGTCAAGGGTTTTCAGCAAATTCAAGACATAGACTATACTAAAGTATTCTCTCCTATTGTGAAGATGAATACTATAAGAATAGTCTTAAGCATTGTTGCTACAAGAAATTTGCTATTGGAGCAAATGGATGTAAAAACAACATTCCTACATGGTGACTTGCAAGAAGAACTCTACATGATGCAGCCACAAGGATTTGCAGTAACTGGCAAGAAAAGAAAGACAATATGTAGATTGCTGAGAAGTCTGTATGATTTGAAGCAAGCACCACAACAATGGTACAAGAGATTTGATACCTTTATCTGTACCCTAGGCTTCAAAAGATGTGATACAGACTATTGCTGCTACATAAAACTGTTTAATGATTGCTTCATTATTCTACTGATTTATGTAGATGATATGTTAATTGCTTGTTCTAGTATGGAACAAATTAAGCAATTAAAGAGACAACTGTCAAAAGAATTTGATATGAAGGATATGGGAGAAGCCAAGAAAATCTAGAGTATGAGAATTATTCGAGATAGAGTAGCAGACACCTTGAGATTAAATCAGAAGAAGTACTTAGAAAAGGTACTGAGGAGATTTAATATCTCAAATGAGAGGAAAATTGAACTACCTTTCGGTCCCCACTTCAAGTTGTCTAAAGATCAGTCAACTAAGATTGAAGAAGAAAGGACCAAAATGTCCAGAATACCATATGCTTCAGTAGTGGGAAATTTAATGTATGCCATGATATGCACAAGACCTGATATATCTCATGTAGTGGGAGTGGTTAGTAGATATATGGCAGATCCAAGAGTTGAGCATTGGTTTGCTGTATTGTAGATACTTAGATATCTCAAATATTCCCTAAATGTAGATCTGAATTTCAAGAAAGGACCAGTTTAATATGTTGCACTCTTGACCATAGAAGCTGAATATGTTGCAGTAGTAGAAGCAGCTAAAGAAAGAATCTGGATAGAGAATGTACTAGCTGAATTAGGGCACAAACAAAAAAAAAGCA
Source organism: Cymodocea nodosa (assembly GCA_036874045.1). NCBI lineage: Eukaryota > Viridiplantae > Streptophyta > Magnoliopsida > Alismatales > Cymodoceaceae > Cymodocea > Cymodocea nodosa. The sequence continues at coordinate 15,687,525 of CM072339.1, read as the reverse complement.
TTCTATTATGTGACAATCAAAGTGTCATTTATTTAGCTGAAAATCTGAAGTTTCATTCAAGGTCCAAGCATATGAGAATGAGATTTCATTTCATAAGGGAAGAGATAGAGCAAAACAAGTTAGATCTGCAGAAGATTGCTGGTGCTGAAAATGCTGTAGACATGTTAACTAAAGTTCTGAATCTACAAAAATTAAGGCTCTGTATGCCCTTAATTGGTCTCCTGAACAATTGAGAAGAAGAAGGAGATGAAGAGTTGATGATTATTTAGGCTGTTATTGCAATAATCTATAAGCCAAGAGTAGAGATTGATTTTTTTCTTTGATCATTGTGTCAAACTCCAAGTGGGAGATTATTAGGGCAAGTAGTACAGGTGTGGAGTATGCCACAAGAAGTCCAGGTTCAATCGGAAGCTTGTTAACAATAAGTATCCGGTAGATTTATATTTTCGGTAAGTTGTCAAGCCTAAGTATCCGAAAATAAAGTTTCAGTTGGAGGCTTTGAGCTAACTATCCGAAAGTCAGAAGATTTCAGAGGGTTACTAGCTGTAACCATTCGAAATGACTTAAAGGACACTTATGTGTGCGATCGGATAGTTAAGAAGCCAAGTATCCGAAAAGCAGTGACTTAAGTGGATCTTTAGATAGTTAAGTAGTAACAATTCGAAAGTCATAAGTTTTCGAAAGGTTACAGCTACAACCTTCTGAAATGACTAAAAAGACACTTAAGTGAGTTTTCGGATAGTTAAGACAGTAACTATCCGAAAAGCATGCAGTTTTTAGAGAGTTAACGGTAGAACCTTCTAAAAGGACAGAGAGAGAGAAGTAAGTGGGTTTTCGGATAGTTAAGTCTGTAACTATCTGAAATATCGAATCTCTCCAAACAGTTAGCTTGCTACAGTACCGCCCGTTACAATAAATGAAGAAAGAAGAATTTCTTCAGATAGTTAAGTTTGTAACTATCCGAAGTGTTGTAGTTTTTCAGAAAGTTAGGAAGATAAGGCTCCGAAATTGAGAGTCCCTTCTCCGAAGCATTATTTCTCTACTATAATGGCTTGAATGTAATTAAATGTTTATTAACCCTAAGTTAGGTAGTATATAAACCTTTATGATGTTGTAAAACATAGTGGTTGATTGTGCTGAAGCTCATAGTAGAACCCTCAACTCTCTGTTGACGTAGGTAGTTGCTGAACCACGTAAATCCTTGTCTTTAGTGTTATTTCTTCCTCTTTCTCTTCACTTTCTAGTTTGGGTGAGTTAAGAGGTGAGTGTTTCAGAATCGTGTCATAGAAAGTTGACTGAACGATCGGTTTTATTTGTAACAACTAGATCGATGAGTTATTAGGAGTTTTTTGGAGACTTACAACTGTAACTATTCGAAACTTAAACTCATTTTGGATAATTAGCATCTAACCTTCCGAAGGATAACATATGTCACGTTTCCAAGCCACAACATGTATCTCACTAGTTTTATGATAAAAAAGTATTTCAGATACTTTGAAAACTTAACTATCCAATACTTAAACTCTTTTCGGTGAGTTAGCATCTAACCTTCTAAAAGTCATTTTTACTTGTTCGTTGAGTTAGCGTAATATCACAGACTTAGTTCATTGAGTTAGTGTAATATCACAGACTTAGTTCATTGAGTTAGCTACAGTACATGTCAAGTGTTTTTGGTATATGATTAACTCATTAAGTTAGATACATTAAGTTATAAATCTACTTGTTTTACTCATTTAGTTAACATTAACACAACAACTTGTTATTACACTTGGTGAAAAAATTTTGGATGAGAAAGTTTATTTTGCAGGAAATTTTTTAGAGATCCAAGATTGATGATTAAAGAAAATTCGAAGAGGAAAATGTAGGTCAGAATGTGCGTATTTCGATGAAGGAAAAAGAGAAGACATAAAGAGTGAAAAACTGATTTTGGTTAAATATGGAGGATATGCATAAAATGAAGATACAATATAAAATGCATAGAATTCTCATTGATCAATTATCCCTACACACCAAATGAAATATATTTTCAGGGACTCCAAGGAAAAGCTCTCAATAGAAGAAAATTCAGTGAAGAAGAGAAAGTTAAATTTATGTCATTGAAGATTTGAAGAATTAGAAGAAAGCAAATTCAGTAAAGCAGAGAAAGTCAGATATTTATCACTGAAGAATTGTATAAGAAGAAGAAGAAGAAAATCTCAAACAGGGAGAAATGTTTTAAACTCTACAAGTTAGTTTTCTCTATTTGTAGTTATGAAATTGATTAGATGAAACATGGTATTGTTATATAATTGTATCTACAATTTCTGAGGAGAATTGAATTGTATATTATAATTGAAACCTTGAATAAAATGATTTGATTAAAATAGTGTCTCGACTTGTTTTTAATTTTAAAGTTTCAATTATTATCAAAAATGTTGAAAAACACAATTCACCCCCCTCTTGTGTAACCATTCGATCCTACGTAAGCACCTTTTCTAAATACTTTTTCTGATTCAGCCTTAATGTACCTATCATTCTATCTTAAATGATTCTCATACCCAAGATTTGTTTGGTTTCTCCTAAATCCTTCATGTTAAATTCCTTTGACAAATTTCTCTTTAATTGCTTAATCTATTCCATACTTGAACAAGCAATTAACATATCATCTACATAAATCAATAAAATGATAAAGTAGTCATCAAACAATTTTATGTAGTAGCAATAGTCTGTATCACATATCTTGAAGCCTAAAGTACAAATAAAGGTATTGAATCTCTTGTACCATTGTCTTAGTGCTTGCTTCAAGCTATACAGACTCTTCAGCAATCTACATACTATCTTTGCTTTCTTGCCAGTTGTTGTAAATCCTTCTAGCTAGATCATGTAAAACTCTTCCTCTAAGTCTCCATGTAGGAATGTTGTCTTTACATCTATTTGCTCTAAAAACAAATCTTCTATAACAACAATACTCAAGACTATTCCTATAGTATTCATTTTCACAATTGGTGAAAATACTTTAGTATAATCTATATCTTGAATTTGCTAAAAACCTTTAACAACAAGTCTGGCTTTTTATTTCTTGCTGTCATTTGGTTGTTCTTTCAGCTTGAACACCCACTTGTTTCCTAAGATTTTCTTCTCTTTTGGCAATGGAGTTAGCTTCCAAGTCTTGTTCTTTTCAAGGGACCTAAGTTTTTCTTTCATTGCTAACTCCCACTCTTGTACATCACTTGCATAGACTACTTCCTAATATGTTTTTGGTTCACCATCATCCATCAATAATAGATAATTGAATGATGGTACAAACCCTTTAGGAGGTTTGGAAACCCTTCTAGATCTTCTAGGTTGTCTAGTGACATCTTTATCCTCTTGATTATCTAACTATTCTTGCTATTTAGCTTCTAGAAGCTGAATTTCTTTTGCAGGTTCCTTCTGAAGTTGTTCAGCATCATTATCTAGACTAATTTCAATAGTACTTTTAGATTGAAACTCTAGCTTTTGTTCACCTGCACTTTCTCTATGCTTGTACATCTTGGATTCAATGAAGGTGACATCTTTTGCATAGATTATTTTCTTGGTTTCTTCCACCTAAAATTTGTAACCAAAATAATCCTTAACATAGCCAATGAAATAACACTTGTGGTTTTGAATCCAACTTGTCCCTTTTATCACCGCTTAAGTAGACAAATGACTTGGATCTAAAGACCTTCAAGTGAGCATAGTTGGCCTCTTTCCTAGTCCACAATTCTTCAAGATTTTTAAGTCCCATTGGAATAGATGGTCCTCTATTTTTTAGATAGGCAGCTGTATTGATAGTTTCTACCCAAAATGTTTTGGGAAAACCTACATGTAGTCTTATGCATCTTACTCATTCATTCAAGGTCTTATTCATTCTTTCAACAACTCCATTTTGTTGTGAAGTTCCAACTACAATCCTTTGCCTTCTAATTCCTTACTTTTTATAGTAGATTTTAAATTCTTGGCTATCATATTCTCTTCCATTGTTTAACCTAATGGATTTTATTTTTCTCCCACTCTGATTTTCCACTTCTACCTTCCATTTCTTGAAGACTTAGAAAACTTCAGACTTCTGTTTCAGAAAATAAATCCACACCTTCCTAGCTCTATCATCAATGAAGGTGACATAATAAAAGGCACCTCCTAAGGAACTGATAGGGACAAGTCCCCATGCATTCGTGTGAACCAACTCCAATTTCTGTGACTTTGGATTATGAGGAGTCTTGGCAAAGTTGACTTTCTTTTGCTTTTCCTCAATGCAGTCCTCGCATATCCCTAAATTAACATTCTTCAACTTAGGGATCTTCCCTTCTACCACTAAAACTTTCAATCTTTTCTCATTAAGGTGTCCTAGCCTCTTATGCCATAAGTCAGTGACTACTACAATTGTGCCACCTTGATCTAATGTTAAATACAAGGTGCTAGTCCTCTGTCCTGAAACAACAACTCTTGCACCTTTGGTTACCTTCCATTTGCCTACACCAAAGCTAATATGGTAACCATCATTATCTAGGAAACTTATAGAAATTAATTACTTTGCAAGATTAGGGACACATCTGACTTCTTGCAATTTCCATAACCTTTGCTTTGTTTTTATGTGTACCTCTCCTCTTCCCAACACATCCAAACTAGTGTTGTTGGTAACATACACTTTCTTTACAGGAGTTGCACGATAATTGTACAACAAATCCTTCCTATAGGTAGTGTGGAATGAAGTTCCTGAGTCAAGTACCTAAGAGTCAATGGAACTATCCACACAATATATTAGGGTATCATTTGAATCATAGCAGACAACATTTACACCTACTCCTTTAGATCCCTTTCCTTTGCTATCTTTCTTGGGAGCCTTACATTATGACTTGAAGTGCCCCCATTGATTACAATTCCAGCACTTAATATTTGACCTCACTTTGCTGATACTTCTAGACTTTGACCTTCTTCTAGATTTAAATTGTTTTGATTTACTTCTCCCTCTACTTTCAACACTAAAGACAAAAGTTGAGGCTAACAATTTACTTTTTCTATGAATGTCCTCACTCAAAATTAAATCCTAGATGTCACTCATTTTGAGCTTTTCATGACCTAATGAACTACTTACACCAGTCACAACAGGAGACCAACTTTCTATTAACGAGGATAACAAAATCAAAGCCTTGACTTTATCATTAAATATTATATCTACAGAATGCAGTTGATTCAATATAGTATTTAGCTCATTAACGTGGTCTATTACATTTCTACCTTCATGCATTTTTAGATTAAATAATCTATGTATGAGAAATACTTTATTGGCGGCTAATGGCTTCTCATACATGTTAGATAGTGCTTTCATCAAATTAGTTGTTATTCTCTCCTTGGCAACATTCAAGTGAATGTTCCTTTCCAATGACAACTTGACAAGACCTAGCGTTTTCCTATCTAGCAGCTCCCATTCTTTCTGATCCATCTCTAGTTTTCTTCCGAACAGAGGTTGATGAAGATCCTTCTGATACAAACATTCTTCTATCTGAGACCTCTAGTATCTGAAATCTTTTCCATCAAACTTCTCAATTATGAGCTTTCTATTATTTGTCATTCTATCAATCTAAACCTCGATTCTGAGCTCTGATACCAGTTGTTAGAAATCAAAACTTCTCTTCCTTAATGACACTCAAGCATGATTCTAAAAGCTTACCTCTCAAACTCATCAAAACTGTGAAGTGAAGAGTAATGGAAGGAAAAATACACTGAAGACAAGATTTACATGGTTCGACAACTACCTACGTCCACAAGAAGTTGAATGTTCTTCTATGAGTTTCGGTACAATCAACCGTATGTTTTACAACATCATCAAGGTTTAATTACAACAAAGCCATTTATAGTAGTACATTAACTCTTTGGACAAGGAAGACTCATTTTCAAAGCCATTCTTTCTAATTCTCCAAAAACTGCAACATTTTGGATAGTTATAGGTCTTAATTATTTGAAGGGCTTCTCTCTCTACGTCTATTAGAATGGTTAGGTACTATAGCAGACTAACTATCTAAAGAATTCCTATCTTTTAGATACTTAGCTTATCAACTATCCAAAAACTGACTTAAGTCCCACTTAAGTCATTTCGAAGGGTTTTAGCTATAACCTTCCAAAAACTCTTGACTTTCAGATGCTTAGCCTCTCAACTATCCGAAAACTCACTTAAGCCCCACTCAAGTCATTTCAGAGAGTTCTGGCTATAACCTTCTGAAAAATTACTAAATTTTAGATACTTAGCCTCTCAACTATCCAAAAACTCACTTAAGTCCTACTTAAGTCATTTCGAAGGGTTTTGGCTGTAACCTTCTAAAAACTCCTAACTTTCAGATAGTTAGGCTTGAGACTTCTAACTACTTTATCTTTCGGAAGGTTCAACTTAGTAACCTTTTGAAAACATTTAATCTATCAAAGACTTACAACTAACAAGCTTCTGATTGATCTTGGGTAGCTTGTGACATACTCTACACCTAAACTCCTTACTCTAACAATAGCTAGTTTGCCATTTACTTGGCAAAAAACTCAAAGTTTCACGTGAGATCCAAGCATATTAGGATGAGATATTTTTTCATCCGAGAGTAGATCGAGGATGAGAGTCTAAACTTCTAGAAGGTGAAGGGAGTTGAGAATGTAATAGACACTCTCACTAAGGTGGTCTCGTCTAGAAAGCTCAAGCTCTATCGAAGTCTGATGAGTTTCCTAGGAAAGTGAATCAAGGAGACTGATGCTAGATGTAGAAACCCTACAACAGAAATTTACAATGATCTAGACATAGTAAGTAGGAAGATAGTCTCCAAATAGGAGATTGTTAAGACAGATGTATGAAGCTAGTCTTTAGAACGTAGATAGTGGCAATCGAAGAAAGTTGTAGAAGCTAGGACCTTACCTGGAGTATCCAAGAGTTTCATCAAGAAACCAACTCTCCAACTAGAAATCCAAGAGGTCGACTTCCCAATCGGTTAGTTGGTGCAGTTGAGGGAACTTTCAGAAGTATGTACTAGAATCGAACTGCTATCTAGTGGAAGATGAGGGTAGAACTTGTAATTATTGTACTTAAGGTTTGCACATTGCTCTATAAATAAGGATGTATATGCATAAGTTTATGTGTCAAAATAAGCATTGCAAGAGCTAGAGCATTTGTGGACGTAGGTAGTTCCCAAACCACGTTAAATCTTATGAGTGTTCTTCTTCCTCTTCTCATTCTTCTTCCTAGCCTCAATAACCAAGAGTGAGAGAACTCCCTATAGAATGACCAATTGCAGTCCCTTATTTAATAGGAACATTGAATATAGAGATGAGATAGGCAGCCTGAGAAGGAAAGATTGCTTCCTTCTCAACAAGATAAAGTATTTAGAAAATATTTTGCAATGTGTTTTGTAGGATTTAGTGTTTAAATTTTTAAAGTCACAATTTACCTCCCTTCTTTTGAAGCTATTTTGATCCTTACTTTCATAAGTGGCTCCCTAATAAATACTAATTAAAATAAGATATAGAAACTATGATCTAAAGATGGTTAAATCTATTAAGTATATCAATCAAGTTCTAATATCAATTGCCTATATTAGAAAAAAGGTGAATAGTGAATTTTAATTTTATTTTATTAAATTAATAGTAAATATGTAATGTAGAAGAAAAGTAAAAATAAATAAGCGTAGTTCATAGGGTATTGTTGTTTATATGTTAGAAGACCTATGGGTATGTTTATATAGAGATTTGTGGCTAATTGAAAATATTTATTCCTTAATCAATATTGCAAGTACACGATGTTGTTAAAGCAAACATCAACAAGTATGGGTCAACTTTCACAAAGATTATTTATTTTAATTTAAAAATACTTTCACTAAATTTGAATGATAATTTGAGAATTAAATGAGAAAATGGCCATTTTAAATATTCTCAAAAACAAGCTTAAAGCATTAGAGATTAAGAAATATGTGGACTTAAAATGGGAAATTTAGGGGCAAATTCCTTGACTTGGAAGGTATATCCACTTCCTTGATTACACCCTAATTACAAATTTGATTTATCAATCACTCTACTCACTAACAATAATTTATGTAAACTTTCCTAAATGAGTCTAGCAACAAAGGAAAATCTATCAAGACTTCAACACAACAAAACTACTTGCTGGAATCCATTCACATATCTGCATGACTACACTTCCAACAGAACTACACATTTTCACTTGTCAAAGCTTGTCTAAAAATTTTGTAAAAATCCTATAAAATACTAGACTCAACTACAAAGACAATTGTAGTCAATTCATGCAAAAACTATATCAAACCTAAAAGTTATAGCACCCAATATTTTTTTCCCACAAAGTCATGATTTATAGAACACCTTCACCAAAAATTGTTTATTACACCATTCAAATGACCTTCAAAAATTTTGTAAAATTTTTTTAAAATCCTTCATTCATAAAAGTAATGATCCCCTAAGTTACTTGAGCAAATTTCACACAAAAATAGATCAAATGATTGCCACAAACATATACAAATTCAAACATAAATTTTTATTTTTAATTTAATATTGTAACCTTTCAATATCATGCAAGATTCTCAATATTTTTCAATAAAAACATGTCTTGTCAGCTTAAGTGTATTTTTATAAGTAATTTCATGAATAATTTCTAATTTCAGTAACTTAGTTTATTAAATTGACTACAAGTGTGCAACATCTATTGTATAAGTGTGCAAATACAGGTCAAACTCACATGGAATGATTGAAATTAATTTGATTCTTTAAATTGTCATAGTTAGAGTTTAGTGTATATTCACAATATGCTTACTCCATTGATTTATAGTTAATTCAACAAACTTAGTTCGTGGAGTTATGGTTAACTCAACAAACTTCTCTTATGGAGTTATAGTTAACTCAACAAGCCTTCCTAGTAACTTCAAATTAGTATTGCTGCTTGTAGAGGAATACAATCATCCATTGTGTGATTCTATATATTACAAACATCATCTTTTAAGCTTTTGAATGCTATTTTATATTACATTCATCATTGATCAATTCTAGCATTCAATACTCCAAATAATAAATATATCAATCAAGATTTCAGAGATTTATATTAATTGGTTTAAACAATCAATAATACAATTTTCTATATTAATTGGAATAAAATAAATACTAAACATTCAACAATAACCAACTAACAATACAAACACAAATGATAGAACACAGATTTGATAAACATAAATTTGTAAATGAAAACAGATAATGGTTTTTGTTTTGTTTTTATTCTATTCTTTAAGATGAACGAGTGATGAAAGGTAAAATTCTTTATTAATATTAAGAAGCTTCCGTTACTACATGCGACACGATTACACCATTTAAAACTTAACCACTTATTGTCAAGGACTTCTCTCCCTAATAGATTACGAACCTAGACTTTTGTAAGTTGATTTCCTCTTCAGCATAGTGACATCAACCTGAAACCAAAGCTAGAAGTTTTACTATCTCTTGAAAGATGATTCGGTACTTGGTGAAAATGTCATTCCTTCTAATGATGTGATCACTCCTTATAGTGGTTGTTAGTCATTGTGTTTTGCTTGAAATCAACCCAACATCTAGAAAGTATCTTCACAAACCTTTGATGGGTGGTGATAATGGTGGAATTGGTGGGAGTTCAAGGAATGTCTGATGCTTTCTACAGTAAGTGCAATTCTCCCCTCCTTTCTTCATTCTTTTTCTTTTCTTTTATGATTCTTCCTTGTAATAACTACTTCCGCTTAAATGACTGGTTAGATTTCCTTCATTCGTATCAATGATGCTAATTACTTCTTCATTCTACAATAAAAATCATGTGTGGTACGTGCAACTGTGGCTTCTTCGCATTTCTTGTACTTGCAACCTCTTATAGTCAAACATAAGAAAATAACTAGTTCGTGGAGTTAGTGTAACTCATTGAACTTACTCCGTTGACTTAACTATAACTCAAAGAATCAACATCATTGAGTTAAGCTTAATTCAACGAACTCGTTCAATTCTGTAGTTTAGTAAAACAAATATTTATATAACATTTAACACTTGATATGTAAAAGAAGTAATTTCTAATTCATTATAAATGATGCTTAATTAATCACTAATTCCTTAAAATTATGCATCTTCTTTAATTAAGGCGTGTACTCGTATAATTGTAACATAATGACTTAATTCTTATATGATAAACTAAATATTACGTAATTAACTATTCATTAACTACTAATATTATGTACAATTTCATTCTAAACAAAACAAATGAAACAAGATAGATTCAAGATTAAACACATCTAGAACAATCAAATTAAGTAATTTTTGTATTGAAAGAAAATAAAAACCTAAGTACTAATGCAAGAAAATAAGATTTGACCTTCTTCTAATGTTATTGGAGGACTAATCAACCCTAACACCTCAAGAATTCTTGTCCTTTCTTCAAGATCCACCTGTCTTTGAAAGCACCCTTAAATCTCAACACCACTAGCAGCAATTATGATAAAGAGATGTATCTTACAATCAAGTACATGGCACACCTTGAATGGTTGAATCTTTCTTGAATGTTGAGGGTTGTTTCTATGCTACAATCCCTAAAACACACCTTAGTATGTTCTTTTTTTTCTTCAACATGTCCCCTAGCTTTCAATTTACATGGAGAACTCCTTACTATCACCAAGGATGAATTTTCTTACCAAAAGGAAAGAGAAACGTCAATTGAAGGAGAGGAAGAGGTGGTAGCTATCCTAAGGAAGAAGAGATGTCTTCAATTGTTGCCAATAAATCCCTTTCATTTGGGAATGCTAGGGTTATGAATCTTGCACCTTAGCCTTAAGTTCTTTTAGGTTTCACATCTTCAAATGCTTCCTTAACTTGTCTTCATAGAAAATCTACACAAAATTTCTCTTCATAGTATTTTATTCTCAATTCCTAGAAGAAATGTTATATCCCTATAAAACTTTCAAAAATATGTAAATATGATATTTAAAAAAGTAATATTAATATATAAAAATACAAATAAAATCACATAATTATATGTTAATCAGTGACCTAACAAGGTAGAGAAAACTACTATATTCACTTATTATTTTCAAAGAATTGATATGTTTATCATTTTAGTATGACATTTATCATTTTAGTATTACCATTTTACTAACGATTAGTTAGAAGGTCAACTAGTATATCATTGGAAAAATCAATATTTTGAACATTCTAAGCCTTAGATCTTGAAAGACAAAATGGTACGTCATTTGGTAGCAACTAGTAAGCAATTGCAAATTTATCTTCTAAAATGGTATCTTGAGATAGAAAATTGGTATGCTATTCTTGGTCTAGTCATTATTGTCCTTGAAAAATGATATACCAATCAAGGTCCAAAGGTTGATTGCACTTGTGGCTTAGAAATTGGTATTTTATTTTTCAAAAATAATATTATTTCCAAAATATTGATATTTATACATAGAATAGTTCACTTAATACTACACCACAAGTATTCCTACGTTAAGGTGTTCATTTAATGGTCGTTTGCTCTGGACAACACTTAGTCATCCCTCCCAATTGGGCATTGATCTAAGTCAACTCTCCTTATTAGGGTCCTTTCATCTATGGGGCAGTTCTAGTTGTGCTATAAACATGTTGGGAGTATGAGCAAAGGGGAGGTTGTGATGATGGAGACAAATGCAATGCAAGGGTTTCAACGAAGAGGGTATGAAGAAGGTTAATAGGAGGTCACTCACTACAGAAGAAAAGAGGGGTGCTACTCGTCGATGGACAGTTGGGATTCATGTAAGAGCATTGGATGGCGTTAGTGAAGGGGATGAGGGTTGTCAGATCTAAGGTCAAACCAGATCGAAAGGCTATGTTTCGTTAGAATTTTAGTCGTCAGATGTAGATCTATGGGTGTGGATGGGAAGAACAAAGATGGCCCTTCGATGCTGATCTAACGGATGGGACTAAAGTATTAAGATAAGTTTCCTGGTCATCAAATCTGAGATGAACAGTCAGGATTAAGACATTTTAAGAGGTACTTCCTAGTCACGAGAGCTGGGATGGAAAGTAGATTACAAAGAATATTTGAAGGGACTTCTGAAAGGGAGGTAGGTTTTCTGGGAGATTTTCAAAGGAGAAAAAAATTGAAAAGGAAAATTTTAAAGGTCTCCCTCGATTTAGTTATATGTTTCCTGATTATTCCCTTTTATTTGGGCATTAATTATTGGTAAAGGACTTTATTAATCCTTAAAAGCGAGGGGTCGTATACTTTTTCCTTGACAAAAGGAAAATTAATTAAATGGAATGTGATACATTTCACAATTAACAAACTAAGGTTGCGCTTGGTAGAGGAGTTGGAGCGCGCCTCTACATTGGAACGTGTGTCAAGAGCGCGCTTTAAATAAACAATCGAGCTCTTCATCGACATCAAAAGCGCTAGAGCTACAGCGACAACCAACAAAGCATATTTTTAGGCATTGTATTTTCCCAGCTCCAGCAAGGCATCGTCAATCAAAAGTCTAGAATACCCTCGTCACCTCCACAACCCTAAACAGTGCCTTCGCGACTTTCACCCTAAACAGCGCCTCCATCGATCTACAATGGAGTAAGCTCCTCTTTCACCTTCGTCGATCTCCATCGATCTGGTTTTTTCTTTTGTCGATCTGCGACCATCGTATATTTGAAGCTTCTTTTGTCGATCTACGACAAAAGTATATTTTAGCTTTCTCCTATTAAGTGGGTTCATGCATTTTTATCGTTGTCATTATTTTTCTATTTTTTCCTACAATTTTAGTGCATTGTTTTCATATGTTTTCATATGCATATGTAGGGGTTAGTAGAGGATTTAATCTACAATTGATTGTGTATGATTACTGTTAATTTTAGTGATTTCTTCAATGTTTTCAGCATCATATTTATTAGCAAATGTAAAGATTCATTTACTATCATAAAAGTATCTAAAAATGGTACAGAATCGAATTATGATTTTCAATTTATGAAATTTTCTTGAAAGATCAACCAAATATCTATTAGTAGCTGTTGGTTTTGTTGGATTTCACTTAATATTGAGGGAGTTACGGAGATTTCAAGTTAGAGGTGTTTTAATGTTTTTATTGGAACAACCATGTTGCCACCCTCTGATATTTGTGCTACCGCTTGTAAATGATTAAGTGATTTACTTAGAAAATATTTTTCCTAGTTAGAGGACTTTCTCCTAATATGATCTACGACCATCGTATATGATTGCTGTTAATTTTAGTGATTTCTTTTGTCTTCTGTGTAGCCTTGAGCTTTTTTTTTTTAGCTTTTTCTCCTTTACCTGAGAGGAGAAATATTTTAGACAATAATAAGAAATAGTAGTGGTAGTAGTAGTAGAAAAAAAAGTCTATGGATTGGATAAGAAATCTCTGCAACTTGTAAAATTTTGAGTTATGTTGTTTCCTTATTTTTATTAAATGAATATGGAAACTATATTTTTATTGATGGGAGTCATATGAATCATGCTTATTTTTATTTGAATGTTTTCAATCACTAGTTTATTTGAATAGTTTTTATTTGAAATCATTTTGTGTTTATTTCATGCAATTATATCTAAACTTACACTATCTTATTTTCGCATTTGTTCAGTACAATGGAGAAATTTTTAGAAACTAGTGATTTGATGGAACTTGAAGTTGAGGAAATTTTTGAGTTACTTCTATTGTTTTATACATACATAATACAATTGTTGTAAACTTATAATTCAACCAAAAGGCAACGAGTGCATAGCATGCCTTATTTGGAAAAGATGTTATTGACAACATGTTAGGAGGACATTGTAGGGTTTGTTTTGACATGTGTCGTATGATCCCATCCACTTTTATCACTTTGTGTCAAATATTGAGGGGGAGAAATCTTTTGGAGAATGGGAGGTGGGTTACTGTTGAGGAGCAAGTGAAGATTTTTTTGCAAACAGTTGGGCATGGACATAAAAATAGAGTACTACAAAACTACCAACAACATTCTGGGGAAATAATTAGTAAATATGTTCATAAAGTTTTAGATGCATTACTATTATGGGCACTTGAGGTTATTCAGCCTAAGGTATCTTTTAATGAAACACCACAATTTCTTAAGGACAACCCTAGATTTATGCCATATTTCGAAGATGCAATAGGAGCGCTTGATGGTACACATGTTCATTGTGTTGTTAGGAAAAACAAACAAATCTCATTTAGATGTGGTAGACATGGCAAGTAGACAACTCAAAATGTATTGGGCGTATATAACTTCAACATGCGATTCATTTTTGCATCAGCTGGGTGGGAGGGCATTGCACATGATTATTGAATACTTAAGCATGTAATGTCTGATCCACGTCACAATTTTCCTAATCCACCTGTAGGTACTATATTTTCAATTTATTAAGAACATTGTAAGTCTACCTTGAACATATTTTTGAACTAATATTGTTGTCAAATTTATAGGTAAGTACTACTTGGTTGACTCTAGTTATCTAAATGTAGTTGGTTTTCTTGCACCATATAGGACCACTAGTTATCACTTACTAGAATTCCAATTCTCACAACCCCACGGTGTAGAGGAGCATTTCAATTATTTACATTCTTCTTTGAGAAATGTTGTTGAGTGTGCATTTGGAGTATTGAAGAGGAGGTGGTATTAGGGCAAGTATTATAGGTGTGGAGTATGCCACAAGTAGTCTAGGTTCAATCGGAAGCTTGTTAACAGTATGTATCCAGCAGTTATATATTTTCGGTAGGTTACAGACCTAAGTATCCGAAAATAAAAGTTCAGTCAGAGGTTTTGAGTTAACTATCCGAAAGTCAGAAGATTTCGGAGAGTTAAGTTGTAACTATCCGAAATGACTTAAAGGACACTTAAGTGAATCTTCGGATAGTTAAGAAGCCAAGTATCTGGAAAGTAGTGACTTAAGTGGATCTTTAGATAGTTAGGCAGTAAATATCCAAAGCTCATGAGTTTTTCGGAGAGTTATAGTCAAATCCTTCCGAAATGCCTGAAAAGACACTTAAGTGAGTTTTCAGATAGTTAAGGTATAACTATCTGAAAGACATGTAGTTTTCGATGAGTTATCAGCATAACCTTCTGAAAGGATAGAGAGAGAAAAGTAAGTGACTTTTTGGATAGTTAAGTCTGTAACTGTCCGAAATACAAAATCTCTCGGATAGTTAACTTGGTACTGTATCGCTCGTTCAAAAAGAATATTCTCTTCGAATAGTTAAGTCTGTAACTATCCGAAATGTTGCAGATTTCAAAGAGTTAAGACGATAATGCTTCAAAATTAATAGCCTCTTCTCCGAAGCATTGTTTTTCTACTGTAATGGCTTGTATATAATTAAAGGTTTATAAACCCTAAGTTGGGTAGTATATAAATCTTTATGATGTTATAAAACATTGCAGTTGATTGTGCCGAAGCTCATAAGGAACCCTCAACTCTCCGTGGACGTAGGCTGTTGCTGAACTACGTAAATCATGTTTCTTCTCTATATTATTTCTTCTCTTACTCTTCACTCCTAGCATCGATGAGTTTAGAGCTGAGTGTTTCAGTATCATGTCATAGAAGGTTAACTGAATGATCCATTAAGAAATCAACACTGGTATTAGAGCCAAAGGTTCTTCAGTTTAACAGAATGGTAAACGATGGAAAGCTAAGGATCGAGAAGTTTGATGGAAAAGATTTCGAATACTGGAGGTCTTAGATCGAAGACTGTTTGTATCAAAAGGATCTTCATCAACTGTTGTTTAAAAGAAAACCAAAGAAGATGAACTAGAAAGAGTGGGAGTTATTGGACAGAAAAGCTTTAGGTCTTATCAGGTTGTCACTAGCAAGAAACGTTCATTCAAACGTCGCCAAGGAGAAAACAATAGCTAACTTGATGAAAGCTTTGTCTAATATGTATGAGAAGCCTTCAGCCGCCAACAAGATATTTCTCATGCGTAGATTATTTAATCTGAAAATGCATGAATGTAGAAATGTAACTAACCACGTTATTGAGCTAAATACTATTCTGAATCAACTACACTCAGTAGATATAGTATTTGATGATGAAGTTAGGGCCTTGATTTTATTATCCTCATTACCAGAAAGTTGGTCTCCTATCGTGACTAGTGCAAATAGTTCACTAGGTCATGAGAAGCTCAAGACGAATGACATCCGGGATTTAATTTTGAGTGAGGACATTCGTAGGAAAAGTGAATTGTCAGCTTCAACTTCTACCCTTAGTGTTGAAATTAGAGGGAGAAGTAAATCAAAACAATTTAAATCCAAAGGAAGGTCAAAGTCCAAAGGTACTAATAAAATGAGAGCAGATATCAAATGCTGGAATTGTAATCAATGGAGGCACTTCAAGTCACAGTGTAAGGCTCCCAAGAAAGACAACAGAGGGAAGGAATCAAAAGGAGTAGTTGCAAATGTTGTCTCCTATGATTCAAATGATGCCCTAGTATGCTGTGTCGATAGTTCAATTGACTCATGGGTACTAGACTCAAGGGCTTCTTTCCACACTACCTACAAGAAGGATTTGTTGCATAGTTATTGTGCAACTCCTGTGAAAAAGGTGTACCTAGCTAACAACACAAGTCTGAATGTGTTGAGAATTTGAGAGGTACACATTAAAACAAAGCAAGGGATATGGAAATTGTAAGAAGTCAGATATGTTCCAGATCTTGCAAAGCAATTAATTTCCATAAGTTCCCTAGACAATGATGGTTATCATATTGCCTTTGGTGCAGGCAAATGGAAGGTAACCAAAGGTGCAAAGATTATTGCCTCAGGACAGAGAATGGGCATCTTATATTTAACATCGGATCAAAATGACTCCATTGCAACAGTTAGTGATACTGAAGACACTAACTTATGACATAAAAGATTGGACACCTTAGTGAGAGAATGGACTGAAAGTTTTAGTGGTAGAAGGGAAAATCCCTAAGCTGAAGAATGTTAATTTAGGGATATGTGAGGATTGCATTAAGG
This sequence comes from Cymodocea nodosa, assembly GCA_036874045.1. NCBI lineage: Eukaryota > Viridiplantae > Streptophyta > Magnoliopsida > Alismatales > Cymodoceaceae > Cymodocea > Cymodocea nodosa. The sequence continues at coordinate 15,670,565 of CM072339.1, read as the reverse complement.
GAAAGTAGAAGAAAGTCAGCTTTGCTAGGAATTATCATGATCCTAAGTCACAGAAATTGGAACTAATTCACACGGATGTGTGGGGGCCTGCTCCTATCAGTTCTTTAGGAGGTGCTCTCTATTATGTCACCTTCATTGATGACAATACAAGGAAGGTATGGGTTTATTTTCTGAAATAGAAGTCTGAAGTTTTCCAAGTTTTCAAGAAATGGAAGGCAGAAGTGGAAAATCAGAGTGGAAGAAAAATCAAATCCATTAGGTCAGATAATGGAGGAGAATATGATAGCCATAAATTTAAAGTTTACTGTGAGGAGCAAGGAATTAGAAGGCAGAGGACTGTAGCTGGAACTCCACAACAAAATGGAGTTACTGAAAGGATGAACAGGACCCTGAATGAACAGGCAAGATGCATGAGACTACATGCAGGTTTTCCTAAAACATTTTGGGCAGAAGCTGTTAATACAGCTGCCTATCTAATAAATAGAGGACCATCCGTTCCAATAGGGCTTAAGAACCCTGAAAAGTTGTGGACAGGGAAAGAGGTCAACTATGCTCACTTGAAAGTCTTTGGAACCAAGTCATTTGTCCACTTGAATAGTGACAAAAGAGACAAGTTGGATTCAAAATCACAAATACGTTATTTCATTAGCTATGGTAAGGATTATTTTGGTTACAGATTCTAGGTAGAAGAAACCAAGAAAATAATCCATGCAAAAGATGTCATATTCATTGAATCCAAGATATTTAAGCACAAAGAAAGTGTAGAAGAACAGCAGTCAGAGCTTCAGTCTAGAAGTACTACTGAGATCAGTCTAGATAATGATGTTGAACAACCTCAAAAGAAACCTGTAGAAGAAATTCAGCTTCTAGAGGTTGAACATCAAGAACATCTAGATGATCAAGAAGATGAAGTTGTCATTAGACAACTTAGAAGGTCTGGAAGGGTCTCTAGACAACTAGAAAGGTATGTACCATCATTTAATTATCTGTTATTGACAAATGATGGTGAACCTGAAACACATCAGGAAGCAATCTGTGCAAGTGATGCACATAAATGGGAGTTAGCAATGAAAGAAGAAATGAGATCCCTAAAGAAGAATAATACTTGGGAGCTAACTTCTCTACCAGAAGGAAAGAAAATCTTAGGAAACAAATGAGTGTTCAGGATAAAAGAACAATCAGATGTCAGCAAGAAATATAAAGCCAGACTTGTCGTCAAGGGTTTTCAACAAATTCAAGATATAGACTATACAGAAGTATTCTCTCTTATTGTGAAGATGAATACTATTAGAATAGTCTTAAGCATTGTTGCTGCAAGAAATTTGCTCTTGGAGCAAATGGATGTAAAGACAGCATTCTTACATGGTGACTTGTAGGAAGAACTTTACATGATGTAGCTAGAAGGATTTGCAGTTACTGGTAGGAAAAGAAAGACAATTTGTAGATTGCTGAAAAGTCTGTATGGTTTGAAGCAAGCACCACAACAATGGTACAAGAGATTTGATACCTTTATCTGTACCCTAGGCTTCAAAAGATGTAATACACACTATTGCTGCTACATAAAATTGCTAGATGATTGCTTCATTATTCTACTGATTTATGTAGATGATATGTTAATTGCTTATTTCAGTATGGAACAGATTAAGCAATTGAAGAGACAATTGTCAAAAGAATTTGACATGAAGGATATGGGAGAAGCCAAGCAAATCTTAGGTATGAGAATTATCTGAGATAGAGTGGCAAGTACTTTGAGATTAAATCAGAAGAAGTATCTAGAAAAGGTACTGAGGAGATTTAATATCTCAAATGAGAGGAAGACTAAACTACCTCTCGAACCCCACTTCAAGTTGTCTGAAGATCAGTCAGCTAAGACTGAAGAAGAAAGGACAAGAATGTTCAGAATACCATATGCTTCAATAGTGGGAAGTTTAATGTATGCCATGATATGCACAAGACTTGATATATCTCATGCAATGGGAGTGGTCAGTAGATATATGGCAGAACCAGGAGCTGAGCATTGGTCTGTGATATTGTGGATACTCAGATATCTTAGATATTCCCTAGATGTAGAACTGAATTTCAAGAAAGGACCAATTGAATTGATTGGCTACTGTGATGCTGATTTAGGAAGAGAGTTGGATAAAAGCAGAAGTACTTCAGGTTATGTTTTCTACATAGGAAGTACTGCTATTAGCTAGAGATCTAAGTTGCAAAGTATTGTTGCACTCTCGACTATAGAAGCTAAATATGTTGCAGTAGCAGAGGCAGTTAAAGAAATAATTTGGCTAGAGAATGTACTAGTCGAATTAGAGCACAAACAGAATAGAAGCATTCTATTTTGTGATAATCAAAGTGTAATTTATTTAGCTGAAAATTCGAAGTTCCATTCAAGGTCCAAGCATATGAGAATGAGATTTCATTTCATAAGGGAAGAGATAGAGCAGAATAGGTTAGATCTTCAAAAGATTGCTGGATCTAAAAATGCAGCAGATATGCTAACCAAAGTTCTGAATTTGTAGAAATTAAGGCTCTATATGGCCTTAATTGGTCTCTTGAAAAAACTAAAAAGTAGAAGGAGATGAAGAGTTGATGATTATTTGAGCAGCAGTTGCAATAATCTGTAAGCCGAGTGTAGAGATTGATTTTCCTTTTGATCATTGTGACAAACTCCAAGTGGGAGATTGTTAAGGCAAGTATTACAGGTGTGGAGTATGCCACAAGTAGTCCAGGTTCAATCAAAAGCTTATTAACAGTATGTATCCGGCAGTTATATATTTTCGGTAGGTTACAGACCTAAGTATCCGGAAATAAAAGTTTAGTCGGAGGCTTTGAGTTAACTATCCGAAAGTCAGAAGATTTCAGAGAGTTAAGTTGTAACTATCCGAAATGACTTAAAGGACACTTAAGTGGATCTTCGGATAGTTAAGAAGCCAAGTATCCGGAAAACAGTGACTTAAGTGGATCTTTGGATAGTTAGGTAGTAACTATCCGAAGCTTATGAGTTTTTCGAAGAGTTATCGGCAGAACCTTCCAAAATGCTTGAAAAGACACTTAAGTGAGTTTTCGGATAGTTAAGGTATAACTATCCGAAAGACATGTAGTTTTCGGTGAGTTATCAGCATAACCTTCCGAAAGGACGAAGAGAGAAAAGTAAGTGACTTTTCAGACAGTTAAGTCTGTAACTGTCCGAAATACAGAATCTCTCGGGCAGTTAACCTAGTATTGTACCGCCCGTTCAGAAAGAATATTCTCTTCGGATAGTTAAATCTGTAACTATCCAAAATGTTGCAGATTTCGGAGAGTTAAGACGATAAGGCTCCGAAATTATTGCCTCTTCTCCAAAGCATTGTTTCTTTACTGTAATTGCTTGTATGTAATTAAAGGTTTATAAACCCTAAGTTGGGTAGTATATAAACCTTTATGATGTTGTAAAACATTGCGGTTGATTGTGCCGAAGCTCATAAGGAACCCTCAACTCTCCATGGACGTAGGATGTTGCTGAACCACATAAATCATGTTTCTTTTCTATATTATTTCTTCTCTTACTCTTCACTCCTAGCATCAGTGAGTTTAGAGCTGAGTGTTTCAGTATCGTGTCATAGAAGGTTAACTGAACGATCCGTTAAGAAATCAATAGGTGGCACATTTTGAATCATATGTCGCCATTTCCATACACTACTCAAGTAAAGTTAGTGGTCACTTGCATGGTCTTACACAACTTCATAATTGATCAAAAGTCTATAATGGATCAAGAAGCATTATCGATCAATCAAGATGAAGAACATGTTGAAGTTCATGATCAAGAAATGTTAACAAGTACCAACTATGAAGTTCCTGTTATGTTAGACGAGTTGGACATGAGTACTATGCGTGACAACATTAGGGATCTAATAATGTAAAATGAATGATTTATTTGATAACTCAAATTTCAAATATTTTATTCCATTATTTTGTTATTTCTATTATTTAAATGTTATCTTTATTGTTCAAATATAATTTGTAGTATAAATTTGTATGTATTGTTATTATTCCATTATTGAATGTCGTTTCTATTGCTTAAATGTTTTCAGTGTTTGAATGTTATTTGTTATTGTTGGACTTCTCTAATGTTTGCTAACAAAATGTACGTGAATCTCTTAAAGGGAGAGTAAGCATCAAAATGTGTCCCAAAGACAAGTGCTCCTAGAATAGCATGGGAAGATGATCTAGTTTCTACATTGCTAGATATTTGCATAGAACTTACTTACTTGAGACACAAACCTGGCACACACTTGGATGCAAAAGGATATGACTTATGCAAACAAAAATTATTGGAGAGGACAAGAATGAGGCGAACAAGATCACACTTAAAGAATAAATTGGAAAAATTGAGGAAGGATTGGCAATTGTGGAAAACAATTGGCTCTCAAATAGGTATCGGATGGAATCCTACAACCAAGACTTGGGAAGGTGTAGATGACACATGGTGGGAAAATTTTCAAAAGGTATGTAATTGTTCTGTAATAATTTTGTTTGATAATTTTATTTTATTTCATTATTCACCAACTTATTTGATAATTTTGTTTGATACATGTAGGTCGAACCAAATTGTGAGAAATTTCGCTATCGAGGCATAAAATTTGTTGGCAAGTTAGAGAGACTTTTTGATGGCACTGTTGTAGTCTCTCAAATAGGTGAGTCTATTTATATCCCAAGCTCTGAAGTAAATCCATCCCAAAGTAGTGAGCAAATATCTATAGAGGATTTGAATGTGGAAGTGGACATCAACACACTCATTGTTGGAAGTACTCTAACGTCAACATCCACTACATCTTCTACAAGTAGAAGACGTCAACATGTTGCAAGCCTAAATGATCGGATTGATTCATTAGAGTCAATCATTTTGAAATTTGAAGAACGTAAACAGATATATGATTATCCTCAATGCATCAAGAAGCTTAAAGAGATTGGATTTATGGAAGGCACAAAAATATGGGTGTATGCCATGTTGAAGTTTGAGAAACAAGTCACTCGAGAAAGCTTTCTAAAGGTAGAACCAGATTTAGTGAAGGTCCAATGGCTAGAAATGGCCTTCATGAATTGGAAGAGAACAGGGACAATATGAAGACTTTTAGTTACATGCATGAACATCTAAAAATTAGAAGACTTTAATATTTTCAAGACATTTCTACTATTAGAAGACTTTAATGTTTTAACTTTAATTATTTCAACTTTATTATTTGTGTTTGAATGATTCATGAATTAAGACTTATGTTTGATGTTCATATATTTATAAATTTATTAATGTGTTTGAATGATGAATTGATTATTGAATAACGTTGTAATTTTTTTATTTTAATTTAAAATAGAAAATGTAAAAAATAAAAAATGTTAGTCTAACTAAAATTAAGCTTCGATCAAACCAAAGGAAAAAATACCAAAAATAAAAAACATCGCTCTAACTAAAGCCTATATTTTCGATCAGACTAACGACACAATAAAAAAAAAAAAACTTCGGTCAGGTCTAACTGGAGTTGAGATATGGTTAGACCAATGAATAAAATAAAAAATGCAAAAAATAAAAAACTTCGGTCCAACCGAATTTAAGCTTTGGTCAAATTGAAGGAAAAAATACTAAGAATAAAAAATATCGGTCTAATCGAAGGTGAGATTTGGTCAAACCAATAAAAAATAAAAAATAAAAAAAACTTCGGTATGACCAAAGTTGAGATATGGTTAAATAGACGAATAAAATAAAAAAATAATAAACTTCGGTCAGATCGAAGTCAGGTCAGATCGAAGAAAAATAATAATAAAATGTTTAAAAAAATCAAAAACTTTGGTCTGACCGAAGCTCAACTTCGATCAAATCGAAGTTGGGTTAGACCGAAGAAAAATAATAATAGAATGTTTAAAAAAATCAAAAACTTCGGTCGAACTGAAGTTGGGTTAGACCAAAGAAAAATAATAATAAAATGTTTAAAAAAATCAAAAACTTCGATCGGACCAAAGTTGGGCTTCGTTTCGACTGAATTGTTTTTAGTTTTTTATTTTTTTAACAGTATGACCGTATCTTTACTTCGGTCCAACCAAAATTTTAATTTATTTCTTTCTTTCTCGGTCTAACTGAAGCTCAACTTCGGTTGGACCAAAGTTGATGATTTTTTTAAACATATTATTATTATTTTTCTTCAGTTTGACCGAAGATAATCTTTGGTCCAACCGAAGTATTTTATTTTCTTTATTTTTTCTTCGGTTGGACCGAATCTTAACTTCGGTCCAACTGAAGTTTATTATTTTTTATATTTATTTTTTTAATTTTAAATTAAAGTAAAAAAATTAAAAATTTAGCTTTTTCAACTCTCTCACAAATCTTCAAGTATGTTTTATCTAGATACATTTGATGTAATTTCACATATACAGTTGTCATTCTCGTTCAGATTCTTGTCATTCTATTACATTAATTATTTTCGTTCTTCTGTGATTATAATAAGTTATTATTTATTAGAAAACTTTAACATTTTTATATTTATTAATAATTATATTTATTATACATTATGATTATTTGTTATGTTGTTATAACGTTAACTTATAATGCATTTATTACTATTAACATTGATATAACTTATAATTATATTGTATTATTTATTTATTTAATGTTAACGTATTATAAATAAATAATGTATTATTGATTAAATGTTTATATAATAAATTATGAATTTTTATTAGTATGTATTGTCGATTTAATAAACTTACATATTGAAACCTTAATCTTATTATGTGCTACATTATCATAATCTTATAAATAATGATCATTATGTATTAAAAAATTGGGTCGAACGAGGCTAGCCCATAATGGCCTAGCCTAATTGATACTTTTAGACTGAAATCAAATTTCAGGCTAGGTCAAGCTACCTCAAAAAAGTTATTTACACAATATTTTGATGTTTTGATATATCATATTTATTTAGTACAAATAATAAGAATATAATCGTCAAAATACAACATTAGTTAAAAAAAAATAAAAATAAAAGCTATTACATTAGTAGTCCTGACCATACGCCATTGAGAGCTCCTCAAAAGTTAGAGTTGAAGCAAACATGTATTTCAAAGTTAAGCACCTTCAACTCTTTAAGAGCTAAAATTGGTGCCACCAAACGCAGTCTAAGAAGATTTAATGAATTGACGATAGATTATAAGAGAAGTTTTACCCAAAAAACGTGTAGATATAAGAAAAGACAATAACAAGAAGCGTATGTCGAGGCCAATAGGTGAAGAAGAAAAAGGTTAATCACTGGATAAGAACACGATTTAACAAGAAATCCGCAGCGGAGACGACGGCTCTTCGGGAAAAAATCAAGCCCCGTCTGTCCTATTATTTCTCTCTCACGCTTGCGTCTCCAAGTCCTCTTGTCCGACAAAGGTCCCGTGTAAACCGTAAGGAACCCTCGACGGCAGCTCGACGCACGCCTCTACCCGCATGTTCGATGCATTCACTATCAAAAACTTCGACTCGGACGTCTGCTCGTCGTGGACCAGCGTCAGGACGTAACCGTCGTCCTCTTCGCCGGTCGGTTCATCGTCGTTCGTCGACATTGGTGGTTGTGAAGAGACAAAGTAAGGCTCTCCACCGTACTTGCATTCCCCATAAATGAACTTCGTGAGTTCGCCCGTGGAGAGGTCGACCTTGGCGAATCCGGACACCTTCGGCCACGGCTCTGCAATGGCAAGGTAGGCGAACCTGGCCTTCCTCCCTAGAAAGTTCCGGTTCACCATCCCCGCTTCCAAGTTGATCGTTTGAGGACAGTGGGCTGAGTTGATGACGGGGCGTCGGGCAGATTCCCCGGTTCTCGGGTTCAGCCGGATCTCTGAGAGAACGCTCCGAAGCGGCTCGTCGTACTCGTTGAACACGGAATCAGGTGGCGTCATGCATGAGCCAATCACTACGATCTCGTCCTCTTCCTCCCATGCGTTCCAGAAGTGAAAGCAGAAGCAATCTGGAACATCCACCCATCGGATTCCTTCTGCTGCCTCTTCTGTGGTCGTGTACTTGGAAAGGATTCCAAACCGGGACATCTTACATTTTTCGAAGACGACAGGTGAGCCGCCGTGGATCATCTCCTGCAGCCTGAACACCACCTGCTGGTCAGGTATTATGACATGGTTTTTCGTGATGGCGAAGTCATGCATCATAGTGGGTTGGTCCAGGGGTATCTCCACGTCCTCCGACTTGGTGCCGTCGGGCGAGAACCAGAAGTACTTGAGGTATGGCCTCCGGACCACGTCATAGCAGAGAGCGAACATTTCTCGGGTCTCAGGATCCACCTTCGGGTGAGCGATCATCGCCGACTCAAGTTGGCCTTTGAAGTCGTACCGACCTACCGTCTCCAAGTCGCCTTCAGGAGTTATCCGGACCTGGTAAGGAAGGTCGTCCTCCGACAATGCCAGCAACCGGTCGTCGAAGTAGACGAGCCCGGCGTTGGCCACCCCAATGCCATTGCTGTGGTCGATCAGACCGAAGAGGCCCCGGGCGTAAAAGAGCAGGATGCGAGCTACGCCAGAGTGACCGTGGAGCTCGCCGATCGCCTTCGGAAACACGGGTCGTCCGATGGCTCTTTCCTGGACCAAGCGCTCCGTCTCGGTGAAGCGGCACGCATAGCTTGCCTTGCCAGATCGGAGATGGATCACGTGTACCATTCCGTCTCCGTCGAAGAAGTGGTGCCCGCCTTTTGGCTCGAACAGAGGATTTGCGCCGTTGCGAACGTAAACGCCTTCGATGAACGACGGAATCCGCCCGGTGACGGGAAGATCATGGCAGACAACGGGTTGCTCGGGCACGGGGGCGAAGTTGCCAGCAATTTGAACTTTTGGGTCTGCGGTCTTGGGCAGGGGATGCTCGCGTTCAATAATGTTGCGGATGAGGCCTTCCTCTACTACCTTGTCCAAGAGGGCGGCAGCTAACTTCTGCCATGGATTCCAGTTGCAAATGCCGTCGCCGAGTTTCTTGGTGGTATCTGCCGTTTGCTGTTCAGTAAACTTAAACCGTTGCTGTTGTCGCTGTCTCTGTGCATCAAATTGGATACTGGGGGTACCAACAACACTCGTTGTCGTTCTGGTAATGCAAGGTGAAGTGGATGGGTTGGGAATCGGTCCAACAAGGGAGGAGGAAGTAGAGCATCGAACTATGGATGATCGTCGTGAAGTGCTGGGATGAATGCGTAGATTTATAAACCTCGAGATTCTGCTTCTAGCATTAGTAGCATTAATACTGCCCTTACGTCCAGTATCAGTTGCTGCTGCTGGAAAACAAGCAGCATCAGCGGCAGTGACCATTTCGCTCTCCCGCTTTGAAGGGTTTGACTACGAAAATGTCTGCAAAAAACACAACACCGGTTGACGCAAACAGCTTTCAGTGGGAAAGAAGCCCCGGAAGAGGGAACAACAAGAGAGAGAGAGAGAGAGAGAGAGAGAGAGAGATTTGATTGGGGAAGTGAGAGGAAGCGTTGCACTGCTATTTATACGGTGTTTCTGTTTGATTGTTTCAGAGCTGTTCCTTTTATTGTGATTTAAATAGACGTGATGTTACAGAATAATTTTTGAAGTTAGAGTTATAAACATTATTTGTTTTGTGAGAAATTAGACGAAGTTAATAAAGTAGAAGTTTTTTTTAAAAAAAAAAAATTACCTTCGAGATAAAAAAAAGGAAAACAGAAAAAAAAAAAAAAAATGAAAGAGGAAGAAGACAAGGAGGGAAACGAAATTAAATTGAAGATAAAGTCAGTTAAGCACATAAGATTTCTTTTAAGGTGCCGTTTTTTCTTTTAAAGTGCACCGTTGTTTTGTCTTGCCTAAAAGAATAATAATGGCTACATCACTACAAAGTTAAGCTAATAGATGACTCTAGAGGGAGTTTGGGCACATGGAGATAGAAGGAAATCATGAGAAAAGATTTTTCATTGAATAGAGTTCAAACAACTTTAACATGTACATCGTAAGATAACAACAAAAGTAAAAATAATAATGTGTAGTTTCAAATACATGAACAAGTTTAAAATAACATTAGCATATGAAGTGTAACATACTAATATATATGTGTGCATGTGTCTCAATAATATGTATGATTATATTATCCCTTTGGAGGGTGATATCATTGTTTTACAGTCGAAAACAATTTCTCCGGTGGAGAACGTGTAGGTGATTGCTTCGGTGCTACTCCAAAAAATACTATGAATGAACAGTATTTGAAGCGGTTAAGCGACAGGAATGGAATCGGTTGTTTGAATATAATGTTTGAAGTCATTTTAGTTGAGAGTGGAACAACTAATGCAGTCAAACAAATAGTGCAGTAGAGTGCTTATTATAATTAGGTATGCTGTGTAAGCTTCGTTAGGAATCATGTAAATAATTCATTCTTTGAAAGTAAGGACACTATAAAAAAAGAAAAACTGATTCCAAAAAAGTGACTAACTTATTCGTGTTGAGAAAAGATTCTGGTGTATACATATATTATTGCAACTACAATAATGTCGCGGCCTATGTTTCAGGTGGCATGTGGCGCAACCGTAGAAGGTTAAAAAAAACCATACGAGGACGACACAGCGGTGGGGTGGTGTCGTCGCCGAGGTCCACGCGACTGTCAATTGTGCGATTGCTTCATCTCCGGAACGATGACGTTTCCCTTTTCCTTTTTAATCCCATCCACATTTCTGCTCGTCGGGGAGTCTCTCAACCTTTGCCACGACGGCGGATCACGTGGTAGGACCATGGCGTTCGCGTTCCACCTCAAGGAAGCATTCGCCCGTGGCTGCTGCACCCACCAAGAGATGCAGAACAACAAATGGATTCCTACGTCTTCTTGATTGATGTTAGGTACCAGAACGGTCGGTCCATTCCGAGGAGATCGATCACCAACGTCGGCTTCTCTGCCGTCATCTCCGTCCTTGTTCTTCTGGAATCGGCAGGAAATCTCTCCACGGTCATGAACCAAAGTTACGTTACATTAGTTGGCATGCATAAAAAAATTATCATTTCTTATATTGTTGATATAGTAATAAAAGTTAATAAATAAGTATATTTTATTTAGTAAATGCTGATTATCTAAATTATCTAAAATTTATTTATACATTTCAAGATATACTTACAGAGCATGACAATAATAGATAATTAACAAATGTTGTTGAAAATTTTAATTATAAGGTGTGTATAGTGATTGAACGTAAGTTTGAGATTATAAAATATTAATTTGTAATTTTACGTAGTTACATATTATTTTCATATCAAACACATGTGAAAATTGTTATTGTATGTTTTTTACTTTATAATTTCATTTATCAAGTAGATTTAACTGATTTTCTTGAAGATTTACAAGATAAATTAGTAGAAGTTGATATTACTAATGAGATATTAAGTATAAACGAAGAAAAAGAATAAATAAAGAATATTATTAAAATGTCTTAAGAATAGAAAAAAGAAATAGTTGATATATTGTGAGAAAATATTATAAATACTACGTAGAACGATAAAGAAGTTAAATTGTTTAAAATTTATTTGTATTTGAACGTTATTGTAACATTTTATTTGATTTGATATATTATAATATTTAAGATATTTGAATAAAATATTAAAATTTTAAAAAATTATGAAATTTTTTATAAATTAATTAAGAATTAAATATTGTTAATAATAATATTTATCTTTTATTATTATCTTGAAAATTCCTTTAAAGTATAAAAATATTTATTTACAATTTATATTACTTTACTTTCTTTACTTTTTGAATATACATTAACACTTTTAAATTTTTAAAATTTTTCAATATTTCTTGAACTTTTTGAACACGTACCTTAACATCTTTAAATTTTTAATATTTGACTAACACTTTTATACTAACACCTTTAAATTTTTTAAAATTTTCAAACTTTCTTTAGATTTTTATTTCTCTGGTTTTCCAGATTTTTCTAAATTTTCTTTTTTAAACTTTTCGACACTAACATCTGGTTGGACACAAGGCTATCCTTGTTTGGTAGGTGATACATTAGGATGATATGACACCCTCTACAAGGCTATACCTTAACCTTGAATCCTAGAAAAAATTTAAGCATTACATTATCTACCACCCTTTGCTCACTTCGTCGTTATTAAGTAGGTGGTTGTAGGTTTAACGGGTTAAATGCGTGAACTCTTTCTTTATTTAAAAATATATATTTTGATTTGAAGTGAAGTGACTCTCGATCTTATATTTGAAAAAAATAAAATCTACCCATCTATTTGCAGTGCAGAATTTAAAAGAAAAAAGAGTGCAAATAAGAAAGACTAACCAATGCTTCACAAAAGAAACAACAAACACAGCAAAAATCGAAAAAAGAGCACAACCGAAGAACAAGATAGTAGCAAATATTGGGGAGGAAGTCTATTTTAGTGAGTTTTTCGTATATTGCAAATATTAATAATATATGAGATTTCTTAAAAGCTAATTAATAATTTCATATCTTACATCTTCTAAAGAGGAATGTTTCATTTGTACTATATCAATCATATTAAATATATGTGAATGTGGTTTATACATGCATCAAAATTCATTAGATAGTTAAGATTTATATCTAAGAGTATTTTATAATTTTAAATAGTTTAAGTTTATACATAGAAATAATTTTTTATTTATATTTTAAATAGTTTAACCTCATACCCAGAAATGATTTCATTTATATTTTACGTAACTTAAGTTCGCATCTAAGATCAATTACATTTATATTTTAGATAGTTTAAGTTTGCATCTACGAGTGATTTAGATTTTAGTTATTTGAATATTTATTTTTTGTATTTAAGTAGGAATTAGATAATTTAGACTTATATTTAAGAGCTATCTATATTTTAGATATAGATATAAAGGCATTTTGGTAATTAAGCATGCATATGGGCATTTTTTGATAATATAGAGTTCATAAGAATATACCTAGGTATATTTTGCAAATGTTCATTTCCTTTTCTATAATTTCATTTTTTTTATTTCTTTTACTTACTTTCATTCTATCATTTTTGTACAATAATTTCCTTTGTGTTTCTTTTCTTTTTTTATTTAATTTCAACTTTCATTCTTCTTGTATATATTTTCATTTTCCTTTCCTTTATACTATTTTCTTTTCTTTTTTCATTTTATTTACTTTCATTTTCTTTTGTTTATAATAATCTTCTTTTCTTTTCTTTATTTAATTAGTCATTTACTCATTTTATCCATTTCACTTTTTTTTAAAATTTTCCTTCTTTTATTTACTTCCATTTTCGTCTTTTCTTTATTTTATTTTATTTTATTTTTTATTCATTTACTTCCTATTAATTTATTTTATTTATTATTTTTATCTCTTTTATTTCCTCCGTCCATTTATCTCTTTTTTTAATCTCTCCTTTATTTTTTTTATCTTTTTCTTTCTCCACCACCTTCTTTGTCTTTGCCATAGGTCCATTTGTCGTCCGCCATCCATTGCCATCTGCTACCGTCAAAATTGCCAAAAGCCTTATGCCACCATCGTCAAAGGTCGCCGATTCGTCTAGCTATGGGTGGAATAACACCTCCATGGTTGTGCATGGAGGTTTCTTCCACATGCATAGGCCTCGCTGACAGCTACTCGGGGAGCCGGGCGGATGGACAACACGAAGCACATTGGTGCCACCACGACTACTCAAGGAATCGGGTGGGCATTCGATGTGGGTAACCATGTGTGCGTGCTGCGACAATCATGTCGTAGGGTTGGATCAATCGATCGTCGCTGGAGAAGATGTATAGTCGACATCCTGGCCACTTCGAGGGGTCGGACGATGCGACTGACGTCGGAGGAGTTGTGGTTCTTCTTTTTCTTTTTCATTTTGTTCTATTGGTCGGTGCATTGCTCGGACTATTGAAGGAGAGCTCGTGAAGGTAAGGCTGCAATGCACCTTGAATGGTCTCTATGTGTATTGGCGAGCGAGTGACTAATGAATCCACAACTAGTCGAGGTGAGGTTGAGTGGTGACGGGGACCCGAGAGTTGTGACGAGCGGGTTAGAGCTTGAAGTGTGAAGCGTGCAGAGGATCGTAGAGAGGGGGTAGAGAGCTTGCTAGTGTCCATCCTCTAGCGACGAGCAAAGGAAAGGGTATTGAATAGCCAGCCCCCTTTCCAAATGTGTAAGTGGTTACCAAATTTGGGGTAGTAAACACAATGTTTGGGATTGCAATCGACAATGAGCGACGAATCAGGCAGTTGTGCGATTTTGGGGCCACACACACACCCCCAATTGACAAAAAGACCTAAGCATTAGTAATGCCTAGTTGAAGTAAGGAAGACCCCACGTATCATGAGAAGACCATAGATTTTTAGAGGTCTTCAATCTTTAGGTTGCATTTGATTACTCAAAAGAGTCGTGACTATCACTGTTTGCTCTTGTGGAGTAATATCCAACTACCTCGATCGATTTGTTTCAACCACCCAAAAATGTCAACCTCGTCGAACACTTTTGCATACGAAGAATCACCGATTTGCTCGAGGTTGCTCATCGTTGACCTTCTTCAATCGGAAGAACTGCTGACCTCGCATCTGCTTCCATCGTCGATCTTCTATCGTTACACAGTCGATCCCAAGCGGGAGAGTTACTGCCGTAAGCACTAGGAGCTCATTGCTTTAGTGCCCTTTATTCATTTTCCTTCTTTGGTTGTCCCTTCTATCTTTATTTAAGCATATTCTTTCTTGAATAAATTCTTATGGTTGATGATTCTGTGGATTTTTTATTTCATTTTCATTCAATTTTGAGAAATCTACCCTGAAGTGGAGATTTCTGGTCTGATATGGAACATTTGAACTGACGATAATCCCATGGCTACATAATATATTGTTAGCAAAATATTTTTTACAAGGTTTTGATGAAATAAAATTTAATGATATATATTTAGATAGAATATATGTAATAATATGGACTTAGAATATTTTATAGACTGTTACTGTAAATGACCTATCATTTGATCAATTAACATACTCTTATTAGTTTCATAGGAACTTGTGTAAGTTATTAGAATAGACAATCAATATACCATTTCCATAAATAGCATATCATTTTTGGATGAATAGTAACTTGGCAAAGTTGCTAGACTAATTTTCGATATACTATTGAATATAATGACATTCCATTTTACGATGATTAGCTAAAGTTTTTAGAGAAGGAAAATAGTACATTGTTACTAGATAGTGGCACATTGTTGGATCATCTATAGGGCAAGACAGCAAACAACATATCCGACTTTCATACCATCATATCGTCTATTGTTTACAGATGTTATAGGTTTCTAGTGAATGAAAGTTGCACTTAGATGGATTTAATACCATTTATTCTTGACTAGGTTAGGAATGAACAAATAGTATATTGATGGAGTCCTTGGTATATCGTTTTTTAGAAGAAGATTTGACAAGATCTAAACATCGGAAAATTTGTAAATATTTGTCATGTATCAATTGGATGATAACTTTTAGAAATTTGAAAAATAGTATACTAAGATATAAAATAGCACACTGATCAAAGAATGGAAGGTGTAGATCGAAGGATTTGAAGTTTCCATAGAAGTATCGTTTTAAGATATAGTTGGTTGAAAATTATATTGATTTTTGCCTCCATTGTCGACCAAAAATAGCCTTGTAACATTTTTTTCTTAGTTACAAATATGCCAACTCACATAAGCTTGTGTGCATTTGAAGTGTTAATGTATTAGCCTCTTTCTTATCAACATATCTAAAGAGCATTTGGTTGTAAGACCTACAATACAATTGTCCTCTTCCTGAGATATAATGGGAGGCTAATATGATTAATGTTCTTTTATCTACAATAGTGGCGTCAAGAGGGAATTCTTCTCACTCCAAATACCTCTTAACGTCAAAGAACCAAGGCTAATCATCTTTTGCTTTTAATTCTTTAATTTGACAATAGTGGATTAGTTGCTTAGAACAACATGTTGGCCAAAACAAGACATTTATGTAAAGGTGCTAGGGTTGCAAAAAATTGCACCCTAACCCTTAATTTTCCTAGGATTCATGTTTTCTCTTAGCTTTTCTAGTTTGCTCTATGGGAAATTTGCATAAGAGAACAAAAAGTGGATTGCTTCTCCAAAATTCTTCATTATATCCATTTTTGTTTCAATCTTTACATAACATGTTAATAACTTACAAATCTTCTAAAATATGTAAATATGATATTTGAAGAAGTAATATTGATATATAAAAGTACAAATAAAATTACATAATTATATATTGATCACCACACTATTAGTAGACTTCAAGATGTCAAATTTTAGCAAGTATGATGGCAATAGTTACCCATTAGTACATTTAAAGAGCTATTTCAAAGATGTGGCCCCAATAAGGAGAGATGAGAGGTTAATAATCAGATTATTTCAAGAGTCTAAGTGGACTAGCACTTAGTTGGTTCACAAGCTTGGATATGTCAATCATCTATACTTGCGAATAGTTGGCTCAACTTTTTGTCAAACAATACTCTTACAACTTTGACATAACTCCTAAGAGGGAGGATTTGTTAAATCTAAAATAGGAATCAAATGAATCATTTAGCTATTATGTTGGTAGATGGAGAGCTACAACTACCCAAGTAAAAGAAAGGTCATTGAAATAAGTGTCAAAATTTTGATCAAAGGGGCCTAACCATCATCAAGATCCTTATTAAGTATACAAGCTCATGTGTCCTTTAGTCGACTAATCCAAGTTGACTTATTAATAGAGGAATTATTTTAGGACTATCATTTTTAGACTTTAATTGTCTTAACCTCTACTAATAATAATGACAATGCTTTCCAAAAGAGTAATGGCAATGCTAAGTAGAAGAGGTTAGAATTAGGAAAGCAAATAGTGGTAATAGTAGCCCCTACACGCTCCTACCTTTGTCCCCCATAAAGACCTCACAAAGCACCTCAACCATGTACTCCAATTGTTGGCATTCAAAGTCAAAGACCAATATATCAAGCTCCTCAATCATGTACTTTAACTACTGGCATTCAAAGTCAAAGACCAATATATTAAGCAACCCTTACACTAGTGTATGGCATTTGGAAGACTTAGGTTGGTAGATATGCAAGTCAACCTTGGAGACCACAATCGCAACAATGTTAGCAACCTCCTAGTCCTCAATGGTAATGGCCACCACAACAACCTCCTTATCAACAATAAAGGAGGTACAATTAACAACCAAGACCAACTTAGATGTTACCAACACAACAACAACCTTTAATAATTTAGGTAGTAGGTCATAGTCATAGACTTAACTTGACATTGTTATTTGAGCATAGTAAGATGTGCCATTGTAAGAGGAGGCTTAGCTATAGGGTCTTAAGGGTGACCCAACTTGCACAAGATGTGAAATAATTACCATAACATGAATCCAAAGGTTAGGTGAAAATGGAATGTTGTGAATCAAGGACCTTCAAGTGATGGAAAAAGTTTATGATGGGGGAGGGATAAGAAGAAAACATTTAGGGGTTGGATATAGTTGAATTTGTTAAGGTGTCTAAAGGAGGATTTATACAGAATTTAGGGTAGTCAAGATAAGGGTTAGAAATATAGGCTTAGGATAGGGACATCTACTAGCTTGGATGTTGGTAGGAGGGTGAGTTTGAGGTTTGAATGGATGTTGTTGCAGATTAGAGGAGTTGTTGAAGGGATAGGAAGGAGGGGAAGTAGGTTACTTGAGGAAGAGGGAGGTGGATTTGGGACTATAATCAAGATAATTAGTTTGGTTGAGGTTGGGATTAGTTAAGGTCTATAAGTTTGGGATGAGGTCAAGGTATTGATAGAAGAGGACAATTGTGAAAGGTAAGTATAGAGGATTGAGAAACTATATAAAAAGGGTGTGAATTATATTTTTCAATAATTTTAACTATAATTGAACTTCAAATTTAAAACAATCTGAAATACTATTTTATTAAATATTTTATATTCAAAGTTTCAATTATATTATATAATTCAACTCTCTTCAGAAATTTTAAATGCAATGATATAACAATATAATATTTCATCTAATAAATTTTGTAATTATAAATAGAGAAAATTAAATTACAGAATTTAAAAACTTTTCTCCTTATTTGAAACTCTACTTTCTTTCTTCTCCTTCTACAACAAATCTTTAATAACGTATATCTGACCTTTTGCTCTTCACCAAAGTTGTTGAATTCTCTTCCTTCTAAGAATTTTCTCTCTTGAGAGGTGTATCCTTGTAAGTGTGTGCATATATGTAAAGGATTTATCAAGGTGTATTGATGAATGAGAATTTTATGTCTTATATAATTAATTTTTATTATATGCATATCTTCCACATTCATCCACTTTTCATGTATTTTCAGTTATAATTTTAAATTCAAAATTTGAAATACACACATTCTGTTTCACGTTTTCCTCTTGAATTTTCTTAAATCATCAATTTTGGATCTTTTGAAAAATTCCTACAAAATAATCTTTCTCTTCGAATTTTTTCATTTAAGTGTAATAATAAGTCGTTGTGTTAGTATTAACTAAACATGTAAAATTAAATAGACTTATAACTCAACGCATCTAACTCAATGAATTTAGCATGTAACATACATTTGACATATATTAAATGTT
Source organism: Cymodocea nodosa (assembly GCA_036874045.1). Lineage (NCBI taxonomy): Eukaryota > Viridiplantae > Streptophyta > Magnoliopsida > Alismatales > Cymodoceaceae > Cymodocea > Cymodocea nodosa. The sequence continues at coordinate 15,651,964 of CM072339.1, read as the reverse complement.
TAATCAATAAATAATTTTATTATAAGTAAAAATAATAACTATATAGGTTTATAATGCTAACCTAATGTATTGTATTAATATTCAATTAAGTAACTCAATGTGTGTAGTTATGTTAATATAACGAGTTAAACATGTGCAACTCAAGTGATACAGTATAACATTCGTAAACTTAAAATTCAACACGTGCATAATAATAACTTAATGAGTTATAATATACAACTTAATGTTTCATTCGCTAACTCAACAAGTTACTCATGTGACTTTTTTACCTTTAAGCGTACAACTCAATGAGTTCCTCATATGACCTGTAATGTTTTGTTTCATTAATTCAACGAGTTGTTTACGTGCATAGTACATGATATATCTATATGGAATTAAAAACATACCATGTTAAATAGTAAAAACACATGTTAACTTAATGACAAGTTGTATAAAAAGTTAGTATAACTTAAAAATAAGTTATATGACTTAGCATTTCTTAGATCCAATATATATATAACTTTAAGATATTTTCTATATAAATTGATGTCTTTTAATTTTCTTCTTATCTAACATAATTAATTGATTAAATATGATTAATTAAACATTTTTACATACATTATCAAAACAAGATTCTCAATAATTTCTTCCTTTTTTATGATGACAAAAATATATTAAATCAATTAAATCACATTTTATTTTTCAATAGACAACATAAACAAAATTTCATCTTCCCTTAAAAAATTAATACATTGTACTTAAAAATCATAATTATCTCCTTTTTATCATTAATCAAAAAGATGATTACAAAGTTAATATATGAGAGAAAATTTATAGGAAAACTCTTTGTAAACATTGATTTAACGTTAAATGTATTTTACAATAAACATAATGTTCAAACATTCAAACATAAATACAAACATTACATTTGTATTTAGAATACAAATATAATAGACAAATGACATTATATTTATCTATTCTTCTGTAATAACTCTTTTATAGCATTACAAATCTTATCTCTTAGATGCTTAATATTATTTTTAATTTCATTAAATACTACATCTAAGTTTAGAAGTAGTTGTGTTGATTATTGTACTTGATCTGAATTAATTTGTTGTTGTTGTTATTGTTGCTACTGTTGAGTATTTTGTTTTGATGATGTGTGTTGAATGAAAGTAATCATATTTGCTCAATTACTATTACTTGTGAAAAGAAATTGAAAACATCAATTAATATAGAAAAAACTTATTGATATAATACTTATCTATATTGGATTTGAAATTATACTAAGTTAATAACTAGTCGTTTCATTACATTAATTTCTCATTTAACTAAACGTTAAGTTAATGTGTGTTTTTATTGAAAAGCATGATATGTTTTAAAGTTATATCTTATGTATCATGAACAGTGCACGTTTAGACAACTAGTTAAGTTAGAGTATTATTTGTATAGAGATCACGTGAGAACTCATTAAGTTAGAGGCTTAAAGGTTAAAATAGGTCATGTGAGAACTCGTTAAGTTAGTGAGTAAAAGAAGAGACGAACTCGTTAAGTTAGTGTTGTACACATAGTGAATTATAAGTTAAGAATGTTATATTGTATCATGTGAGGTGCACATGTTTAACTCGTTAAGTTAACATAACTAAATGCGTTAAGTTGCTATATTGAACACTAAGACAACACGTTAGGTTAGCGTTAGAAAACTTAAGTTGTTATTTTTGCACATGGTAAAATTCTTATTATAAAAACATTTGTTTATTACTAGTTCGTTGAGTTATCTATAACACAATGGAGATGGTTCGTTAAGTTATCGTAACACTACGGAGATGGTTCGTTGAGTTAGCGTAACACCACTAACTTAGTTCGTTGAGTTAGCTACAGTACTTGTCACGTGAGTTGGCACATGAGGAACTTGTTAAGTTAGAAACGTTAAGTTATATATCTACTTATTTTACTCGTTTAGTTAACATTAAAGTAACGACTTCTTATTACACTTGATGAAAGATTTTGGATGAGAAAGTTTATTTTGCAGGAACTTTTCAGACATCCAAGATTGATAATTAAAGAAAATTTGAAATGTAAACGTGGGTCAGAATGTGTGTATTTCGATGAAGGAAAAAGAAAAGACATGAAGAAGTGGAAGACTGATAGTGATTAAACATGGAAGATATGCATGAAATGAAGATATAGTATAAAAGGCATAGAATTCTCGTTGATTAGTTATCCCTGCACACCAAGTGAAAAATCTTTTCAGGGATCAAAAATACCTCTTTAGGGAAAAGCTCTCAGGTGGAAGAAAATTTAGTGAAACAGAAAAAGGTGAGATATATGTCACTGAAGATTTGAAGTATCAGATGGAAGAAAATTCATTGAAGCAGAAAATGTTAGATTTATGTCACTGAAGATTTAAAGTATCAAAAGAAAGCAAATTCGGTGAAGTAGAGAAAGACTAGATATTCGTCACTGAAGAATTGCTGAAGAAGAAAGAGAAGAAGAAAGAAGAAAGATCTCAAACAGGGAGAAATGTTTTAAATTCCGCAAATTAGTTTTCTCTATTTGTAGTTATAAAATTGTTTAGATGAAATATGGTATTGATATATAATTGCATCTACAATTTCTGAGGAGAATTGAATTGTATATTATAATTGGAACCTTGAATAAAAATGATTTTATGAAAACAGTGTCTCAACTTGTTTTTGAGTTTTAAAGTTTCAATTATAATCAAAAATGTTGAAAAACACAATTCACCCCTCTCTTGTGTAGCCATACGATCCTACAAGTGGTATCAGAGCTTTGTTAATAATCTTTGATATAAAATCAATACCAACTTATTTAATATCATTGCTTATTCTGCCTTCCTTGTTTTTAAACAGAAATTAATATCTGAGCATATGTTTAACTTTCTTGATTTAAGGCTCAAGTTGTTTTAAAGTTTTAAACTGTTTAAAATTAAATAGGTTGAAAAATCTAAGGTAAGATGGCTATTGGAAATGGTAATTTTTCTTTGTATGAAGGCCAAAATCTTAATCGTCCTCCTTTATTTGATGGAATACATTTTGAATATTGGAAATATAAAATGACAGTTTTTCTTCAAAATATAGATCATAAGTTGTGGTTCATGATTTCTAAACCATATACTCCGTTAACTACTCCTTATAATACTTGGACAATTATTGAAAAATAAAATGAAACTCTGAATGCTAAGGGCTTAAATATTTTATTTTGTGCATTGAGTTATGAATAGTTCAGTAAAGTGTCGGCATATAAATCTGCTTATGAGGTGTGGTATGGATTAAAAGTTTCACATAAAGGTACTTCTCAAGTTAAAGAGACTAAGATAAATATGTTAATTCATAAGTATGAACTCTTTAAGATGCATGAAGACGAAAGTATTTCTGAGATATTTTCCAAATTTCTTGATATCATAAACTCTTTAAAATGCTTAGGAAAGAATTTTGAATAGAAGGATTTGGTGAGGAAAATTCTTAGATCCCTAAGTTCTAAATGGCCTTAGAAAGTAACATCAATTAAGGAATCATGAGATTTAAATGTTTATACCATGAATGAACTTATAGGAAATTTAACAGCTTATGAAGTTCAATTAAATGAATCACTAAGTCATAACAAACTAAAAATGAAGAAAGAAATAGCCTTCGAAGTTAATTCAGATTCTGATATATCTACTGATTCTGATAAGGATTTGATTTTGCTGACTAGGAAATTCAAAAAAGCATGGAAAGCTAGGAAATAACAAAGAAACAAAAATGATAAACCTTCAACGTCAAAATCATTGAATGACAAGAATTCTTCATTTAGAAAGTATGTATATTACAACTGTAAGAAACCTGGACATCTTTCTCCTGATTGTCCTATAAGGAAAAATGAAAAGCATAGTAGGACAAATCAGAAGAAGATGACTCAGAAAATTCAGAAAAAGTGTTACAAGAAAAAGGCTTTGAAGGTCACTTGGGATGACATGTCTGAAGAGTCTAAATTTGAGGAATCATCGTCAAAATCTTCACATTTAGAAGAAGAACAAGAGTTAGAAGATGTTGCTCATGTGTGCTTCATGGCAAATGAGTCTGATGTAACATCTGATCCTAAAAGTCATTCAAATTTTAACTTTGATGAATTATTATGTGCTTATCATGCATTATTACAAAAACTTAAAGTTTGTAAATTGGAAAATAAGAATATCAGAAACTCTTTATCCATTGTGGAAGAAGAAAATTGATATCAATAAAAATATAAATGATGATATGATCAATTTTCCAAAAGAGTTAGAGATCAATAGAGAGATTGAAGATTTATCTGAGAAAATCAAAAATATGAACTTAAATGATCAAACTAATGATGAAAGTGATGGACCTTCAGATGTTGATAAGAATATTGAAGAAAATCAGAGAAATTGGCATTATTCTTCATCACATCTCATTACTCAAGTTTAAGTAGTATGTGTATATTTGTTTCTATGGTGGAACCAAGGAATATAGAAGAAGCATTATCTGATGAAAATTAGATAGAGGCAATGCAAGAAGAACTAAATCAATTCATCAGAAATGATGTTTGGGAATTAGTCTCTCCACTAGAAAATCAGTCCATAATAGGTACAAAGTGGAACTTTAGAAATAAAACTAATGAGACTGGTCAAGTTATAAGGAACAAAGCTAGATTAGTTGCACAAGGGTATACATAAGAAGAATGACTAGATTATGGTGAAACATTTGCTCCTATGGCTAGGTTAGAAAGTATTAGAATATTATTGGCCTATGCTTGTTATATGGATTTTAAATTATATCAAATGGATGTAAAGAGTGCATTTCTAAATGATTTAATTAATGAAGAAGTCTATGTAAAACAACCACCTGGATTTGAAGATATTAAAAATCTTGACTTTGTGTATAAATTGCAGAAAACCTTATATGGTTTGAAATAAGCACCTAGATCATGGTATGAAAGGTTATCTACTTTTTTAATAGAACAAGGTTATATCATGGGAAAAGTAGATCATACTCTATTTATTAAGAGAGATGGTAAAGATCAGATTGTTGTTCAAATATATGTAGATGATATAATCTTTGGAGCAACCTTTGATAAACTGATAAAAATATTTTCTAAAGAGATGATTAGTTAGTTTTAAATGAGTATGATAGGAGAACTTTCATATTTTCTAGGACTTCAAATTAAGCAAATGGATAAAGGTATATTTTTAAATCAGGAAAAATATGTAGATGAAATGCTTAAGAAATTTAATTTTAATGATACAAGGATTCGAGGAACTCCTACTAGTACTTCTTTAAAGTTAGATATTGATGACATAGGAAAATCAATAGATCAAAGAAAATACAGAAGTATGATTGGTTCTTTACTTTATTTGACTACTAGTAGACTTGATATTATGTTTGCGGTGTGTGCTTGTGCTAGATTTTAATCTAATTCTAAAGAATCACACTCAATTGCAGTTAAAAGAATATTTAGATATATACAAGGAACTAAAAATTTCATACTGTATTATTCTAAGGATAGTTCAATAGATCTTATAGGATATATTGATGCTGATTACGCAGGATCTAAATCTAATAGAAAGAGTACCAGTGGCACATGTCAATTATTGGAAAATAATTTGGTGTCATGGTTTAGTGAAAAGCAAAACAGTGTAGCACTTTCTACTACAAAAGCTGAATATGTTGCTATTGTACTGTGTTGCACTCAGATTCTGTGGATAAGGCAAACTTTAGAAGACTTTGGATTATCTTATGATACAATTGAGATTTATTGTGATAGTAGTTCAGTAATAAATCTTTCTAAAAATCCTATATTACATTCTAGAGCAAAGCATATAGAGGTTAGACATCATTTTCTAAGAGATAACGTAATTAAAGGAAAAATTAAACTGGGATTTGTGTCTAGTAAAAATCAATTAGCTGATATATTTACAAAACCTCTAGATGAAAATACATTCTGCAACATAAGATTAAATTTGGGTATTTGTAGGCTATGTAGTGTGTAAAATGCTTAAACTCCACAAAAAGATAAATATTATTGATGATGTTGTTCACCTCATAGATATTATATACTTATCATAAATATCTAAGTAATATCTAAACTACTGCATAAGATACTATGTATTTATTGTAAAATCATAGTAGTATCTTATTGATTTTACATAGTTTATCAATTTTAATGGTTTTCACAATTTTAAGTGGAAGTGTAAATGAAAAACATTAAATACTTCTGAAATTCTAAAATTTTGATTAAGTGTTTTCTTTGAATCAATGAAAGTGCATATGATCATGCATGAATTTGACTTGATTGATTAAACTTGTAGAATAATTTATATGTAAATCATCTTAAATTGTTAATCAAAAGTATGAGCTTATTGAAACTGATTCATATTTTCAGTAAAATCATAGAAGTAAAAATTGTATGAGATTTGTGTTTTATTGCATCTGTATTAATGGAATACATATATACTGTGCTTAAAATGAAAAGTGCTTAAAAAGTGAAAATCTTTGAGAGTTTATTAATCAGTTTGATCACGAGCCTTTTGTACTTGAGCAGAAGGTATGTAAGGATTGTTGCCCTAAAAAAGGATTATTTAAATCTGGCAACCTAAGGTCTTGATCAGATTTGGGATTGTTGACTTAAAACTCATTACATAAGTATATTAGAAAGCTCTTGTATGATTCAAGCTTTTCAAACTAACTTTTAAAGAAAATTATCAATATTTACTATTTAAAAACAAAAATTTCATTAACTACAAATATCTTTGAATCGAATATAGTTTCTACTAATATGATTGCTAATTTATTGAATCAATATTAGTACTTTTGAAAATGTTTATTTGAGATACATTCTTTTATTCTCCTTGAATTAATCATATTAAGTTCAAAGTTGTGTTTTGATTCATATACAGTGGAAATTGATTCTGGAAATCATTCTTGATGAATTCAGGATAATAGAAGTTTCTGAAAAGAAAATTTAAAAGTATAGTTATACTTAACATCTATTGTTATACAAGTATATTTTGTATGTTATTGAATATATTTGAAGTATATTTGTAGGGGGAGGATTAACAATGTCCAAAATAGATTAATATAATTCAGAATACAAATCATGGTTAATCTGAGTTTAGTTCCCTTAAGATCTTGATGAAACAATTTAAAAGACAAACAAACTATTTTAGATTCATAAGAAGAGAATGTTAAAATAGTTTACAATGTTCTCAAGATAATGTTAAGTGTAGCATGTGTGTTGTCTTCGGAAGGTTTCAGTTGCAAACATCCGAAACTTGGTTTTAGTAAAGTGTACTAACTGAACGTTATGTTATGTAAGGTAACGTGTAAAACTGCCTCTAGACAACGTTTTACTCGTTAGGTTAGTTAACTCAACGAGTTATACTTGAATATTTCAGGTACCTTGATTGAATAAACTTTATTTAATATTCATTTAAAATCCAAACCCGACTTCTATATACGTTGAGTTATTCACTTAAAACCCTACTTAAATACTTATTACATGGGCACTTAGGTTATTTGTAAACCTTTGCTGAAAATCTTTCCCGCTTGTTGCTGTTACAACCTGTGACGATTGTCTCCAAGTTCTACAAGGGTCGTGGTAGAGGAAAACCCAAAAGTAGAGGAGATGCGAAAGGAAAAGAAATAGATACTAATGAAGTTACACACACTTGGTTTAAGAAAATACTTCAAGTGGACAAAAGGTTAGCAAAAATTTACAGTGAATACTTCTTTCCTGAAGGTATACTGAACGAAGTTAGATTAGAGCTTTATAATACTGATGCAAGTATTACATACATGAGGATTCAAAGTAAATATGATAGAGAATATCGAATAAAATGTGCTGAAATTGCATGTCTCGAACAGTATGCAAAATATATGGAAAAATGTGTAGGTTCATCAAATAGAATTCCTCAAACCCCTCTAAGTGGTACACGACTACAGGCATTTGAGGAAGAACATGAATCTGCTATACCTACTCCTTCGTATTCAAAAGAAGTAGAAGCAAATATTGTTGTAGAACTTCGAAAGAAAGTTAAAGAACTTCGAAAGATTGTAGCGATAGAAAGTGCTTTCGAAGAATTAAAGCAGAAAACTTTTATAGAGCAATTTCAAAAGAAAACAGCAATACTTGAAGAGGAATAACAAAAGTGTTATGGAAGAAGAAAAATCAAAAAAATTATGTCTAAGGAAACAAAGTATACTGAAAAAGGAAAATCAGATGAGTATTTATTTCCAAAGGACAATGTATGTTTAAACATTGTACCTTATAGTGCATCTGATAAACTCATCAGTTCCGAGCATACTAAAACTAATGAAGATAAGGAGACTTTATTTTACCTTGCTAGAAAACTTTAGAAGAAATCCAAGTCAAATATGAGCTCAAGTTTTTCTATTAGTTCAAGTCCTGATGATGCAGAAATTGAAAAATCAAAGCATCAGGCAATTGACATTGAACAAGTTATTGTAGATATAATTGACAATGTTGAGGCAGTAACTTGTTCAAAGGATGAATTGTCTGAAGTAGCGGATATTGAAAAAGTTAAGACTCCAGAAGAGCTAAATGTCAACCAACCTTCTTCAGAATCTATAGAAACAGAGTCTGAGAATTCACATGTTTCAATGGAGATATCTGTTAAACAAAATGAACAATTACAGATAGATACACCGGCTGTAGAATTTGTGGAAAAATTGAACTCTGATAATTCTATAGAGACTAAATAGATGAATGTTGAGCATAATGAAGATGTTCCTTACACTGTTGAAGCTGAAGAATCAAGCTTACCTGAGTAGCTTCAAGAAAATATTTTCATAGAGGAACAACATAACATTCATTTTGAAGAAGAGGTTCCTAAAGATGAATTAAACTCTGAATCAAGGCTTCAGGTATCACCTTCTTTGTGTACAATATTACAAATTCAAGGTAATTCAATTTATTTTAGATCTGAGGAAGCAGCGTAGAAATACAATAATCTGATTACATGTCAGATTCTGCATGCTCAACTAATAAAATTCAGAAATTTGATTGATATAAGAGATCTATTTGAGTATCAAGGCCTCATTCAATTCTTGCTAGTTGGAACAAAATGGAAGCAATACAAAGAGCTTATTGCAGCTTTTTATAGCAATCTGGTCAAGAATGAAAATATACTAAAAACTCAAATAAATAAACAAGAGTTCATATTGTCTCCTAAATTAATTTTTGAAGTTTTGGGATTAAGGAATGAAGGTGTTGTTGTTACAAATAGATTTGACATGATTAGACAACTGGAATGGAACATTCAGTCTTTATCAAAAATTCCAGATGTATATATTGAAATGAGACTCATGGAAAATCTGAATGTAGAGGCAATATTTATTGCAAATATATTACATGCAAATTTATTTCAGAGAGTCGGACACAATATGGAAGTCAATAGAAGCTGTTTATATGCAACTTATGGTCTGCTGAATAGAATTCAAATCAATTGGTTTGATGTTTTTACTTCTCAACTATAGCATATAAGTTCAAAGTTATTTTTTGGTGATGCTGTATGTAGACTCCTTGCAAGCCAATTGAATTTATTCGATTGGCCCTTTGAAACTAAAGGCATGAGAGCTTTTAGTGTAAAAGATTTGCAAAACTTTTAGGCCATGCATCAACCTCAACAACAACAATCAATAGATTGTATAGAACAGATTCGACCACAACAACCAAGTTATTCAGTTCAAGTAGAACAACAACCCTAGATACCTCCTGACCTAGATGATGTGCTTAACGAAATCAGAAATGATATTAGGCATCTAGGAGATAAAATTTGTACTGCTATAAGTGATATACTTAGGAGGAATAGATAACTGTCTATTTACTTGTATCTGAATACAAAATGTAATGTTTGTATTCATTGTTTGATTCATTGAACAATACATTTTTCTGTAAATGTTTACAATTCTTATTATTGTTTACAGAAAGCTTTGTTGTAAATACGTCTCTTACTTTATATACTGTGTAATCATCTTTTTGATTAATGACAAAAAGGGGGAGAAATGTTAAATGTTAAAAATTCAAAAGAAGAAGATGATTATGATATTAATTGCATATATTATAAAGGGAGATAATATTTAAGTAGTCATGACAGATGATAATGTAATCTGAAAGATAATTATGTGGTTATTAAAATCTGAGAGATACTTATGTAATTATTGACATCTTAAAGTTTTATTTTTGAGAGGTGAAATTTACACTGTTATTATGTGTCTTGAATTAGTTTGTTACGCATAGGGGTAGTTTTGTCCTTGGCCACTTGGGGTACACAAATGTTATAAATAGATCCCTAACATGTGCTTTTGGATGATGATGAATCTTGTATCCCTTTGTGATCACCTAGAGAGAATCAATCAGTTGAGCTCCATCCGTGGACGTACCCAATTGGGGAACCACGTTAAACCTTGGTGTTTTCGCATTTGATTCACACGTTTTTCCCCTTTGTCTTCTTCTTTCTTCTCCACGAGTCCAAGCTTCTCCCTTTCCACACTTCTCTTCGCATAACAAGTGGTATCAAAGAAAAGCTTGAGGAGTTGGCTGTGGATTAGTCTTGAAAGAAGAAAAGAAAGATCTTGGCCAATGTACGAAGCCGATGCCGATGCCTGCGCTCGACGTTGACGTCGACGCCCGCACCCAACGCTCGTGCCTAACGCCTGTTGCCCGTGCACCTCGCCGACACAGTTGCTTGTGTTCTTGCCCACGCGATAGTCCGCGTCTCCACCTGCGCCAGTGTCTGCGTGCTTTCGCTCACGTTCTTGCCTACATAATCGTCCACGTCTCCGCTTGCACCAATGCCCACGCGTATTCGCCTACGTCTTCGTCCGTGCCAGTGCCCATGCGCGATCGCTCGCATCCTCGCCCATGTGCATTCGTCTACATCATTGCCTATGCCAACGCCTGTGCGTGATCGCTCGTGTTCTACCCGATGCCAGCGTTCACGTATCATCACTCGCGTTCTTCGTCCGACACCAACGCTTGCGGTTTGCTCATGCGATCTTTGCTCGTGACTTGTGTTCGCGACAAGCATCCATGATTGGAATTCTTGTTCGACGCCTGCAATTTTGAATTTGACAACGTGCATTTGGTCATCTGTCGTTTCCGCATTGGTGAAACGAGTAGTAAGAATTCCTATCATAACTTTTGAAGTTTGTTGTTGTGATTTTGCGGAATTCTTTTTCGACTTTTTTCAAAGTAGACCAAGTGTGGCTAGTTCTTTGGAATTCTTTGGAATTCTTTTGCAGTTCTTTAGAATTCTTTAAAGTTCTTTGGAATTATTTGAAGTTCTTTGGGAATTCTTTTTGTTTCTTGAGACAATACGTGTGATCTTGGCTCATCTTTGCTTGTTTGGGATTCTTGCGAGTGATCTTTTGAATTTGGTAGCTGCATTTGTTAGTTGGGATATTTTGAATGAAAGATTCATTTGCAACTTTGGGATAGCAAATTTTGTGCTTATTTGTTGTCCGAATTCTTTGGTATTTGCTTGTTGTGTTTGTGTTGTTCTATTGTCATGACATCTTCAGCCTTGAAAGTTGAGAAGTTCAACGACAAGAACAACTTTAGTTTGTGGCAGATTAAGATGAAAGTACTTTTGAAACAGTAAGGTATTTAGTCTCCCTTAAATGTGGAGACAACCCTAGATAAGAAGTCTACTGAATTTGAACAGCAAGAGGAGAAGACACATTCGACTATTCTGCTATGTTTATCAGATGAGGTAATCATTGAGGTAGCAGATGAAAATATAGTTTTGGGTCTTTGGAATAAGTTAGAATCTCTGTATATGACTAAGTCTCTCACAAATAAGTTGTTGAAGTAAAGGCTGTTCTCTCTCAGAATGAAGGAAGGTACACCATTGAAGCAACATTTGGGTTAGCTCAACACCATTCTCATGGAGCTGAGGAACATTGTTGTTATTGTGGAAGATGAGGATGCTGCTCTCATCTTATTGGTATCTCTCCCTCTCTCCTTTGAGAATTTTGTGCAATCTTTTATGGTTGAAAAAGATTCTATTACCCTAGAGGAGGTAAGATCGAGTCTTCATTCTTGAGAATTGAGACATTTGGCTACACATGGTAGAAATGATGCTGGTTTGATAGTGCATCATTCAGAGTCTAGAGGGCAGCAGAGTAGAAGAGACAACAGGTGTAGAGGTAGAAGTAAGTTCAGAGGTAGAATTTCCAAGGATACTTGCAATTATTGCAAGGAAAAGGGGCATTGGAAGGTAAACTGCCCTAAATTGAAGACTAAGGGAAATGCAATAGTCGCTGAAAATGGAGACTCAGGGTCTGACTATGATTTCTCCCTTACTATATGCTGTAGTGTCTACTCCGATCAGAGTTGGATTATGGATTCTGGTGCATCACATCGTATGACTCCCAATAGAGAATATTTCCATATATATGAGGAGGTAGATGGTGGACAGGTCACTTTAGCAGATAATGATGTTTGTGACAAAATAGGTGTTGGATCTGTCAGATTCAGGATGCATGATGGGACAGTCAAAGTCTTGGAGGATGTTTGGCATGTGCCAAGGTTGGGCAAAAGCCTTATTTCACTAATGGCTCTTGATTAGAAAGGTTTCAGTTTTTCAGGTGGAGGAGGTAAACTTCACGTTTTGAAAGGTTCCCTAGTAGTAATGAAGGGAATCAAAGATGTACCTTTATACATTCTTCAGGGCAAACCTATCATTGGATCAGCAGCTACGACAATAAGTGATCAGCAGTCTATGTCAGCTATTTGGCATTCTAGGTTAGGACATTTGGGTCTAAAGGGAATGCAGAAGCTCAGCACACTTGACAGGTTAGATGGTCATATCTTTACAAATATTGATTTATGCAGGCATTGCATCTATGGGAAACAGAAATGTGTTTCCTTTGGAAGAGCAGAACATTCTACCAAGGGGAAGTTGGATTATGTCCATGTAGATTGTTGGGGACCATCTCAACAACCCTCTTTAGTAGGTTCTAAGTATTTTCTCTCCATTGTTGATGACTTTAGTCATATGACTTGGGTTTTCGTTATGAAACACAAGAGTGAGGCCTTCAAGAACTTTAAATAGTGGAAGACTATTGTTGAAAACCAAGTAGGGAGGAAAGTAAAATACTTGAGAATAGATAATAGATTAGAATTTTGCTCAAATGAATTTGATATTTTTTGCAGAGATGCAAGTATAACTAGGCATTATACTGTTAGGAGAACTCCACAACAAAATGGAGTTGCAGAACGTCTTAATAGGACGTTGTTGGAGAGAGCTAGGTGTATGCTCTCTCATGTTGGGCTGGAAAAATGTTTTTGGGCTGAAGCTGTTAACACAGCCTCCTATTTGGTGAACAAGTCGCCATCTAATGCAATTGGCGACAAGATCCCTTATGAAGTATGGATGGATAAAGCGGCTAATTGCTCCAAATTGAAAGTATTTGGATGTCCTACGTATTACCATGTGAATCATGGTAAATTGGAGCCGTGTGCCAAGGAAGGCATCTTTGTGGGATATGGAATGGGAGTAAAAGGATATAGAATATATGATAAAGAAACAAGAAAGGTCATTCATAGCAGGGATGTTACCTTTGATGAGGTTTCTTTGATGCACAAGAAAGAAAAGCCAACAGATTTGGATCCACCTAGTACTCTTGAGTAGGTGGAGCTTGATTTGAATCAACTGTTGATATCTGATCAGTCTGTTCCTATTGATACAGATCAACGTTTGATTTCAGAAGATGATCAAGGAGATGAATTTGTTGAGGACACATGTTTGTGTTTTCCCAGCACTATACTAGAAAAACTTAGATTTGTTACTTCTATTTTTACTTAGTTAATTTATCTTTATGCCAATTCTTTCTTTTAGAAGTAAACAAACAACCTTTAATACAATTTAGATATTAATTCCAATTTGTACTTTAACTGCAAGTGCATAGTGTCTATTGTATCAGTGTGCAAGTACAAGTCGATCCCATAGGGAATTGCTGACAAATTTGAGAACTGTTCGTTTGTTAACAATCAAATTTATATATTCACTAAACTCTCCGTTGACTTACAGTTAATTCAACAGACTAAGTTTGTTGAGTTATGGATAACTCATTGGACTAACCTTGAAGACTTAAGTTAACTCCACGAGCCTATCTTTTCTTTTTAATACTACTATTTATAGAGAAATTTGGCCAACCATTGGGCGATTCCACAGATTGTAAATAACATCAATTAAGCTCTTTAATGTTAGTTAACATTGGATTTATCATTAAGCAATACTAACATTCAGATAATTCAAACAGTAACCATTAAAATTTTTAAGTCTTTTGAACGAACCAATTTAAGTAAACTGTAAAACTAAAATAAACATAAAACAATCACAACATTGACAAAGATAACATTAATCACGATACAACACGAACAATACAACACTCAAATACAACATACAAACATAGATAAATTGTTTTTGGTATTTTTGTTTTAATATGAACATGGAAATGGGTGAAAGGTAAAGTAATCTCACTTGACAATAAATACTTCCGACACTACTTGCAACATGATTACACCACTGAAAATTAAACCACTTACAATTCTGTCTCCTCTCCCTATAGAATCGCGAGTCTAGAATTGCAAGATGATCTCCTCTTCAGCATATAGGCATCAACCCGAAGCCAAGGCTAAAAGCTTTACGATCTCCTGAAATGTGAGTCGGCGCTTGGTGAAAATGGCTTCCCTTCCCGCGACACGATCACTCCTCATAGTGGTTGTCAGGCACTGTGTTTGGCTCAGAATCGACCCGACATCAGGCAAGTATCCACACAGACCTCCGATGGTTGGTGATTATGGTTGTGTGATGATTGTGGTGATGATGATTGTTGGTGTGGAACTTTGGAGAATTGCGACGCTCATCCTCCTCTACACACACTATCTGCCCATCGATCACACCTCTTCTTTTTTTCTTCTTTTCTTTTATATTTCTTTAGTAGTAATTGCTTCTACTTGAATGGTCGGTTGGATTTCCTTCATTCGTATCAACGACGATGATTTCATTCCCTGCGCGATACGTGCAAACGTGGTTTTTTCTCTTCCAACTGTTTGTTCCTGCAACCGCTACAATGGCATTTTAGAAAATAGATTTAACTATAAAATACGTGCAATAAAGAAATAAGCCGCTAATATAATGCGTTACCTAAGTGTGTATTCATGTAACTCAACGCGTACAGTTATGCTAACTTAACGAGTTAAACATGTGCATCTCACGTGATATTCTAAAGCATTTAAATTCAACACGTGCATAAATCTAACTATTTGATGCTCAGGTGCATTTCGGATACTTATAAACTTAATTATCCAATGCTCAGATGTATTTCGGATAGTTACAGATAACTCATCGATATATAACTTAAGTAAATCTACCAGATCTCGACACGTGTTAGCAGCTATTTTATAAATAAAAGAGATTTCAGAGAGTTACATGGCTAACTATCCGATGCCCAGCTGCAATTTCGGATAGTTATAGATAACTCACCGAAAGTTTACTTAAGTCATGCATTATGGTTTCGACACGTGTACTTCAGGAAATAATAAACTATTCTCTCAAAACATAACTATTCGGCAATTTAAACATAACTATCCGATACATATTCGGTCTGTTAGACATAATTGTCTGAAATATCAAAAAATTCGGATACTAAAGAATTTCACAGCCTGCAACTTACCGATAGTTCAGAAATGTACTAAATTAACATTAATTCCCCCAAATTAAGTAGATTCTTCAATTAAAGCATATAACAGTGCAATTATAACATAATGGCTTAATTCTCATATGATAAGCTAAATATTATGTAATTAACCATCATTTAACCGTTAATAATATGCACTTTTTTATTCTAAACAACACACGTCCAATGTGTGTTGTTAGAGATCATCCTAGGAGGGATGTTCACCCTCTACAAAGGTATGGCTACAATAATATGGTCGCTTTTGCCCTACAGGTAGCTAGTGAGGTGGAGGATGCTGACCCACCAGTTTTGATGCTGCCATTAGCAGACCAGAAGCCGTACATTGGTTGGGAGTATGCAAGAAGAACTACAATCTTTGCATAAGAATAGGACTTGGGAGTTGGTAAAACGTCTTAAGGACAGGAATGTTGTTGGTTGCAAATGGGTGTTCAAAAGGATATCAGGAACACAGGGCAACCTTGGAATACAATACAAGGCAAGATTGGTAGCAAAAGGGTTTCCACAAAAGGAGGGTGTGGACTTCAATGAAGTCTTTGCTCCTGTAGTTAGACACACCTCCATTCGAGTCCTTTTGGCAATTGTTGCTGTAAAGGATTTAGAACTTGAACAGTTGGATGTGAAAACAGCTTTCTTGTATGGTGATTTAGATGAGGACATCTAGATGGAACAGCCAACAGGTTTTGCAGAAAGAGGTAGATCAGACTTCGTTTGTAAGCTGCAAAAATCTTTGTATGGGCTGAAATAGTCTCCCAGGCAGTGGTATAAAAGATTTGATTCTTTTATCACTGATGTTGGTTTTGTTAGAAGTAGTTTTGATTCATGTGTCTATATTAAACAAATTAAAGAAGAATTTGTTTACTTGCTCTTGTATGTGGATGACATTTTGATTGCAGCCAAAGATGTCAATGAAATACAGGTTTTGAAAGACACATTGAAATTTGAATTTGCTATGAAGGATTTAGGACCGGTAGGTAAAATCCTTGGGATGGAGATTTATCGTGACAAGAACATTGGAAGATTATTTCTCCATCAGCATAGTTATGTTTTGAAGATTTTGAGTAGGTTTGGCATGACTTCAAGCAAGGCCATTGGAATGCCCTATGATAGGAACCTGCGATTATTAGTTGCTATGGCGCCTCAGACGCAATCAGAAAAGGAGTACATGAAGAAAGTTCCATATTCACAGGCAGTTGGCAGTCTCATGTATGCCATGGTTTGTACTCGCCCTGATCTTGCTTACTCTCTTAGTGTTGTAAGTAGGTTTATGTTGAATCGAGGGAAGAGTCATTGGCAGGCCGTGAAAAGGATCTTTAGGTACTTGAAGGGCACGTCTGATGTAGGACTGATTTATGGTGCTAAACATAATTGTAGTATGGCTAGATATTCTATTTCAGATTTTGCAGGTGATGTTGATCAGCGTAGATCCTTAACAGGATATGTCTTCACATTGGCAGATTCCATTATTAGTTGGAAATCTACTCTACAGCCTATTGTATCTTTATCCACCATAGAGGTTGAGTATATGGACAGAAGCTACAAAAGAAGGTATTTGGCTGAAGGGGTTGCTTGGAGACTTTGGTCTACGATATGATAAAGCAGAAATTTTCTGTGACAGTCTCAGTGCCATCAGTTTAACGAAGGACAATGTGTTTCATGGCAAGACAAAGCACATTGATGTTCCTTATCACTTTCTTATAATAGAAGATCGCGTAAAGATTTTGAAGATCAACACACATGACAATCCAACCGATATGTTTACGAAAGGCATTCTTGAAAGCAAGTTTAAGCATTACTTAGACTTACTTAATGTGTTGCTTATAGTTGACCCTTCGGGTCTTTTGAAGATGGAAATTTGTTTGGTTCTAGGTGGAGTTTGTAATTCAAGGCAAGGTGGAGATTGTTATTATGTGTCTTGAATTAGTTTGTTACGCATAAGGGTAGTTTTGTCCTTAGCCACTTGGGGTACACAAATGTTATAAATAGACTCCCAACGTGTACTTTTGGATGATGATGAATTTTGTATCCCTTTGTGATCACCTAGAGCGAATCAATCAGTTGAGCTCCATTCGTGGACATACCCAATTGGGGAACCACGTTAAACCTTGGTGTTTTTGCATTTGCTTCACATGTTTTTCCCCTTTGTCTTCTTCTTTCTTCTCCACGAGTCCAAGCTTCTCCCTTTCCGCACTTTTCTTCGTATAACATACACAAACAATAGAAATAAGCTTAAGTGAACTTAAGTCAACAAAGTTGTTTGTTGAATTAAAAGTTAACCCAACGAAGGTGCTTTGTTGAGTTAAATATATTTCATAAGTGATTTAATATAGTTTTGTCATCATCAAAAAGGGGGAGATTGTTGAGTATTTTGTTTTGATGATGTGTGCTAAATGAAAGTAATCATATTTACTCAATTACTATTGCTTGTGAAAAGAAATTAAAAACATCAATTAATACAGAAAAAGCTTATTAATATAAATATTTATCTATATTGGATCTAAAATTATACTAAGTTAAATAACTAGTCGTTTCGTTGTATTAATTTCTCATTTAACTAAACGTTAAGTTAACGTGTGTTTTTATTGAAAAGCATGATATGTTTTAAAGTTATATTTTCTATGTCATGAACAGTGCATGTTTAGACAACTCGCTAAGTTAAAGTGTTATTTGTATAGGGATCACGTGAGAACTCATTAAGTTAGAGGCTTAAAGGTTAAAATAGGTCACGTGAGAACTTGTTAAGTTAGTGAATAAAAGAAGAGATGAACTCGTTAAGTTAGTGTTGTACACGTGGTGAATTGTAAGTTACAAATGTTATATTGTATCACGTGAGGTGCACATGTTTAACTCATTAAGTTAACATAACTAAGGCAACGCGTTAGGCTAGCGTTATAAAACTTAAGTTGTTATTTTTGCACGTGGTAAAATTCTTATTATAAAAATATTTATTTATTGTTGAATCGGTGAGTTAAAGTTTTTCGAAGACTTACAACCGTAACTATCCGAAAAATAAACTATTATCGGTGAGTTAGCATTTAACCTTCCGAAAGAATGGTTGAGCTGGTTCGTTGAGTTATTTGTAACACCAGGAGATGGTTCGTTGAGTTAGCGTAACACCACGGACTTAGTTTGTTGAGTTAGCTACAGTACTTGTCACGCGAGTTGGCACATGAGGAACTCGTTAAGTTAGAAATGTTAAGTTATATATCTACTTGTTTTACTCGTTTAGTTAACATTAAAGTAACGACTTCTTATTACACTTGATGAAAGATTTTAAACGAAAAAGTTTATTTTGCAGGAAATTTTTCAAAGATCTAGGATTGATGATTAAAGAAAATTCAAAATGTAAACGTGGGTCAGAACGTGAGTATTTCGATGAAGGAAAAAGAAAAGACGTGAAGAAGTGAAAGGATCGAATGGCACACTAGAGGGGGGTGAATAGTGTCCTAGTAAAATTTATTTTGCTTTTAAAAATTCGAAAGCTATTGACACTAATGAACCCTGATTAATTGATTTTGGAATTAAAACTTACAGTGTAGAAAGTGAAGAACACAAAGAAATTTATAGTGGTTTCCCAAATTGGGTAGTCCACTCCTCAAGGCCACAACCTCGAGAATTCCACTAAGTGCTTTTAAGGCTAAGCACAAACCTTAAACAAGTTGCTTTTGCAGGCTAAGCAACAACCTTACAGATGTTTTTAAAGTCTAAACAAAAACCTCACATAAAGCACCAACTTTGTGTACTGAAGACCCCAATCTTAAGCAAGTGAAGTGTCACACTTCACTCTCTTCACCAAGGCCTCGACCTCAAGAATTCCACTAAGTGCTTTTAAGGCTAAGCACAAACCTTAAACAAGTTGCTTTTGCAGGCTAAGCAACAACCTTATAGATGTTTTTAAAGTCTAAACAAAAACCTCACACAAAACACCAACTTTGTGTACTCAAGACCCCAATCTTGAGCAAGTGAAGTGTCACACTTCACTCTCTTCACCAATGCCTCGACCTTGTGAAGGATATACTCACAACACCCTTGTGAGTTAGGGTTTTGAAAGCTAATCAAGAAACAATTTAAGACCAGGAGTCACAAACTCAAAATGAAAAAGACACACAAGACCAGATCAACTCTAATGAAGAGTTGACAAAGAAGCTCTGAGGAGAATTCTTGATTGATTTGCAACTATTGATCTTCTGGACTTTGTTGCAGACGAATCTTCAGAATGTTTGTAGAATTGCTGAGTAGATAATTTCTCCTTTCGAGTGTTAAAAAAATTCTGTGTGTGTTTCAATTTTTTTGCAAATTCTTTTTATTTTTCCTTCGAGATTTGCATTGGTGGAAAGAATTCTGAAATGGTCAAATGCCTTATGCAGTAATTCATTTTTAGCAACCTTCAATCATAATAAAGTTGAGATCTACAATCAAAAGATATCTTGCCACAATGGTTAGTCAATTAATAATAGTTGTAGTTTCTGTAAAAATAAAATCTTCGGAGGCTTTTAGAAAATCGGAGACTTAGAAAGATAACTTGCCGAAACTTAAAAACATTTCAGATAGATAGAACTAGCATTCCGAAGGACTACTTAAGTCATGTATTAAAATTAAAACACGTGTCCTTCTAAAACAATGTTATAAAATATTAAAAATAAATTATCTGATAGAGAAGGCATGTTTTGGATACTTATAAAAGATAACTCTTTGATCCTTAAGTCATTTCGGATAGTTACACAGGTAACCTTCTGAAAAGTCACTTAAGTCAGAAATAATGGAAAACTCAACCATCTGAAGCTTAAAGCTATTTTCGGATACTTATAAAAGATAACTCTCCGATCCTTAAGTCATTTCAAATAGTTACACAGGTAACCTTTCGAAAAGTCACTTAAGTTTGAAATAATAGAAAACTCAACCATCCGAAGTTTAAAACTATTTTCGGATACTTATTGAAGGTAACTCTCTGATTCTTAAGAGTTTTTGGATAGTTACATCGTAACCTTTCAAAAAGTCACTTAAGTCAAGTGATGAGAGACTAACACGTCCTTTAGAAGAAAGTAACCGAAAATATATTAAATCAGAGAAATAGCTAACTATCTAGAATGAAAAATCTTAACTATCCGAAACTGAAGGGTTTTCAGATATTTACCATAAAAGTTATATCTGGACATAAAAAGACTTAACTCACTGAAGATAAATACTTTTCGGATAGTTACTAATATAACTGTTTGAAAAGCTAGGAGAGAAGCTTAACCATCCGATTTGTCCTGTTTTGTTTGGTGACTTATAAATTAACTCTCCGATCAATACATTGTAGACAAAATAACCTACCGAAATCTAATTTAAAGGACTTTGAGTACAAAGCAGTTAGTCAAGATTCATGTGAATAAAGAGACACCTAAAATATGGTGGAAATAATTAAACCACATGTTTTTCATCATCAAAATTAATTGATAAATAATTGAACTAACAATCTCCCCTTTTTTGATGATGACAAAACAGTAAATAGATATATTCTCCCCGTTTGTCAAAATTAAAAAGTGGAGACAAGTGATTGAAGGATACACGAAGATAAATAAAATGTAATTTCATTGATGAAGAGTAAGAAACAATATGGATACAAAATAAAACAAACAATGAAAATTACATCAAAGGAAAACAAACAGTCTAAGGTGCAGTTGACTTTTTCTATAACAAATATTGAATTAAAGTATCCCTCTCACTTAGAAGTTGTTCTAAATGAGCCACTTGATCCAAAAGCATCTGATTTTGTTGAAGTAGAAGCTCATTCTATTTTAGGAGGGTATTAGAACTGTCAATTACTGTAAATGGAGTTGCTAGAGCTGGAGGAGGTGCTGTAGGAGGTGGAGTTTCTGCAAAAGGAGGTGTGGTAGGAGGTGAAGCTGCTGCAGAATGAGAAGCTGAATTCTGAGTTGTAGATGGTTGAAAAGGAGGGGGCAACTCAACTGGATCAGAAGAGGACATTCTCTAAAGATCCTTAAGCTGTAGCACTCTTTTTTTAATGGATTTTAGGAGGGTATTAGAACTGTCAACTACTGTAAATGGAGTTGCTAGAGCTGAAGGAGGTGCTGTAGGAGGTGGAGTTTCTGCAAAAGGAGGTGCGGTAGGAGGTGAAGCTGCTGTAGAATGAGAAGCTGAATTCTGAGTTGTAGATGGTTGAAAAGGAGGGGGCAACTCAACTGGATCAGAAGAGGACATTCTCTAAAGATCCTTAAGCTGTAGCACTCTTTTTTTAATGGATTTCAGAGGTTTGCCTGATAAATCAATATATCTGGCCATTAGATGATAAATGAAATCTCCATAATACATAAAACTTTGCAGATGAATAATCTGAGCAATAATGACTTTTGCCCAGTTAACATTGATATCAGCCATCATAACATAAGTTGCTTGGTAGACTTTCCTCTCCAATTCATCTACATGACCTATTTTCTGAAATACAGAGGTAGACAGAATTGTGGCAATCATCCAAGCCAAACCATGAAGATCTACAGTCTTAACTAACTTAAATTGTTTATCAGGAGTTTTCCCAATCAATTTATTCATTTCTGATTGCTGCCACCCTAGTTTTGATGGAGAAAGAGCAATATTTATACCAGTAGATGGTATTCCAAAAAGAGTCTCCAAAAATTCTCCATCAATCCTTATTGTTTGATGTTGAAGGCAGAGAAAGACTAGATATTCGTCATTGAAGAATTGCTGAAGAAGAAAGAGAAGAAGAAGAAGAAAGATCTCAAACAGGGAGAAATGTTTTAAATTTCGCAAATTAGTTTTCTCTGTTTATAGTTATGAAATTGTTTAGATGAAACATGGTATCACTATATAATTGCATCTATAATTTTTGAGGAGAATTGAATTGTATATTGTAATTGGAACCTTGAATAAAAATGATTTCATGAAAACAATGTCTCGACTTGTTTTTGAGTTTTAAAGTTTCAATTATAATCGAAAATGTTGAAAAACACAATTCACCCCCCTCTTGTGTAGCCGTACGATCCTACAATTTCTAATCAAAATGTTAGGTAACAGAATTGCATACCTTGGTTTGGTTCTGTAAATAATTAATCCTTCATCTATCCCTATAATATGATCTATTCCTTCTAATGTATTGGGTGGAATTCCAGCAGTTTCTTCTATATTTAGATATTCATAGCTGATTGAACTACGATTAAATGATTTCTATAAAAATCCATATCTAATCTTAGTCATTTTTGCAACTTGTAGTCTATGAAAATATTTTTCTCTAACATAGTCTTTAATTTCTTTTGATACACAACACAATCTGCATAGATCTTTAGCTGACAAGTTACTCAATATTTCCCTTTGTGCATCTAGTGGTAATTTCATGAATTCCATTTGTTGTGATTCTGTATAACATAAACAAAAATTTAATAGAGACAAAATTAACCTAGCTACTTACTTACCCTTGTGGAGTTATGTCATAACTCTATTAGTTCATTTATTTATCAATTAATTTTGATGATGAAAAACGTGTGGTTTAATTATTTCTACCATATTTTAGTCTTTTTATTCACATGAATCTTGGCTAACTACTTTGTACTTAAAGTCTTTTAAATTAAATTTCGGTAGGTTATTTTGTCTATAGTGTATTGATTAGAGAGTTATTTTATAAGTCACCGTACAAGACAAGACAAATCGGATGGTTAAGTCTCTCTCTCCTAGCTTTTCGGACAGTTATATCAGTAACTATCCAAAAAGTATTTATCTTTGGTGAGTTAAGTCTTTTTATGTCTGGATATGATTTTTATGGCAAGTCTCCGAAATCCCTTTGGTTTTGGATAGTTAAGGTTTTTATTTTGGAGAGTTAGTTGTTTCTCTATTTTAATATATTTTCGGTTACTTTCTTCTGAAGGACACGTGCCAGTCTCTCATCGCTTGACTTAAGTGACTTTTCGGAAGGTTACGATGTAACTATTCGAAAACTCTTAAGAATCGAAGAGTTATCTTCAGTAAGTATCTGAAAACTGTTTTAAGCTTCGGATGGTTGAGTTTTCTATTATTTTCTGACTTAAGTGACTTTTCAGAAGGTTACTTGTGTTACTATCCGAAATGACTTAAGGATTAGAGAGTTATCTTTATAAGTATTCGAAACATGTCCACTCTATCGGATAGTTTATTTTTTAATATTTTATAATGCTATTTCAGAAGGACATGCATTTTAATTTTAATACATGACTTAGGTGGTCTTTCAGAATGTTAGTTCTATCTATCTGAAATGTTTTTGAGTTTTAGCAGGTTATCTTTCTAAGTCTTCGATTTTCTGAAAACCTTCGAAGATTTTATTTTTATAGAAACTGCAACTATTATTAATTGACTAATCTTTGTAGCAAGATATCTTTTGATTACAGATCTCAACTTTATTATGATTGAAGGTTGTTGAAAATGAATTCCTGTATAAAGCATCTGACCATTTCAGAATTCTTTCCACTTATGCAAATCTCGAAGGACAAATAAAAAGGATTTTGTAGAAAACTAAAAGAGACACACATAATTTTTCAACACTCGAAAGGAGAAATTGTCTACTTAGTAATTTTGCAAACACTTTGAAGATTCGTCTACAACAAAGTCTAGAAGATCAACAACTGTAGATCAATCAAGAATTCTCCTCAAAGCTTCTGTGTCAACTCTTCATAGGAGTTGATCTAGTGTTGTGTGTCATTTTCATTTCGAGTCAGTGACTCTTGAGTTTAAATTGTCTTCTCATTTACTTGAAAACCTTAACTCACAAGGGTGTTGTGAGTATACCTTCACAAGGTCAGGGCCTTGGTGAAGAGAGTAAAGTGTGATACTTCACTTGCTCAAGATTGGGGTATTGAGTACACAAAGTTGGTGCTTTGTGTGAGGTTTTTGTTTAGCCTTTAAAAACATCTGTAAGGTTGTTGCTTAACTTGCAAAAGCAACTTGTTTAAGGTTTGTGCTTAGCCTTAAAAGCACTTAGTGGAATTCTTGAGGTTGTGGCCTTGAGGAGTGGACTACCCAGTTTGGGGAACCACTATAAATCTGTTTGTGTTCCTTACTTTTTGCATTACTAGTTTTAATTCTAAAATCAATTAATCAGGGTTCATTAGTGTCAACAGCTTCCGAAATTTTTAAAAGCAAAATAAACTTTATAAGGACACTATTGACCCCCCCTCTAGTATGCCATTCGATCCTTTCAAACTCAACGGACTAAGTTCATTGTGTTAAGTAATAACTTTACGATATTACTAACTACAATTAAACTTACATTTTTTCTTTTTATATTTTTCTACTTACTATATTATACATAGTTACTTTAGTTATACTGCTTCATTCAACTTCCCTCCCATAGGAGGTATCAATTTCATTAACAGTTCTATTGATAGGGTTAGGTACTGCTTGCATTGGTAATCCTCTTGTAGGTATAACTTCTATTGTTTCCTTCTGTCTAAGGGGTATATTTCTATTCATATTTTGATTTTGAATGGCAGTATTTCCAAATACAAGATCTAGATGATTATTTAATTATTGAATTATCTTTTCTAACTTCTCTATTCTAGATCCTTATTCAATTAATGCTTCATAACTTATATTTTTGTCATTTATATTTTCTCCTCCTTGAAAATTGTTGTTTCTCTAAGATAGATTCGGGTGATTTCTCCAATTAGGGTTATAAGAATTTCCAAAGTTATCTTTCTAGTTTTTAGCATAAATAATATCTAAGTCATTAACATTTGCATTCTTTTCTACTAGTTTTTGATTTAATGATAACTCTTCTATTTTCTTTGTTAATTCATTTAATTTAACTTCAAGCATAGTGCTTGAATCTATTTCATGCATTCTCCTTGGCAATATTCTTTTATCTATAATAGCTTAAACCGAGTTTTCCCATTGTGTAGTTCTTTTTGCAAAGTTTTCTAAATATGCCCATGCTTCTTCACTATATAGTTTTAAAAATCCATTTTGACAAGTAGATTCTAATAAAGATTTCAATACAGATATGCATATTTAACTTATAGTTTATTTCCTGTTGTGTAGAATTTACATTTTACTTTTCAACATGTAGATATTTTCAGCATTAACCAATTATCATGCATTTAACTTGTCATTCAGAAAATTTGTAAATCTTTTAAACAATCTTGCACATCTTTAAACAGTTATATAATATTCAATACAGTTCTCAATTATATCAATCATTCTCAAACACGAATTCAAAAACATCTGAAATTCATTCATTTATATATATATTGTTTTATAGTACAATCAATCAGATATTTTTTTATACAAGCAAATGACCAATATAATTAGTCCTTTTTCCTAAGTTCATCTACTTCCTTCTAGAGTTTTTCTAGTTGTTGCTCTAATTGTTTTATCCTTTCAACAACTCCTGTAATGCCTTCAGAAGGTTTCAGATATCTTAGCAGCAGTATAATTTCTGTATTCTTTCATTGAAATGGTTTTTGATGTTATTCTTTTGGATGCCCATTTCGTGAAATCAATACTATCCACCATCAGTAGTGGAATTAGATCTCCATAAAATAGTTTATTCTTTGTTGCTCTTAACTTGGAGATAAAAACTGAAGACCAATTTATTTGAATTCTGTTCACAACTATATATGTGGCTCACTTGACAAATTGACTAAATTCAATATCATGGTCTTGTCATTGGTAGACATTTTTTATCAAAATGTTAGCTACCATGTGTGCTTTCCCATTTAAGTGCTTTAGTCTATTTAATAATGGCACATTAGGATTGACAGCTAAACAATCCTTTATTATCTATTCTGTCCACTCGACTGCAGTTGTGCTTTCTAGAATTTCTATTCCTTCATTCTTCAGTCCAAAAATATTGTGGAGAAGTTCTAGTGTTATCTGTACATCAGCTTGCTCTACGTTGGAAATTTATCCACTTTCTCCTTCTCTCAAATTGGTATAGAAACAGGGCACTAGATTCTCATATACTGCATGCCCTCTCTATTGAGAAATAAATTGTAGTAGACCCTAGAACTCAAATAAGTCCTTAATTTCCTACATACCATCCTAGTTTACTGGCCTATTGTAAATAATATCATATCCCTTTATCTCTTGATATTTATTATAAGCTTCTTGACTCCAAAAGTGTACTTCATTTAGAATGGTAGCTTCAGCAGGGCTAGGAATTTGAATTTGTTGCTCTAAAGGAGTTTGTTCTTGAATTTCTTCTTCCTCATGCTAAACTTGAATTTGTTGAAAATGCTCGGTAGATTCCTACATCTTTGCTTCTGCTTCTGTTTGTGGTGGAGAGCTGGTAGAACTCTCCACTCTTCTTTCTTGAATCCTCTCTAAAATTTGCTGAAGAGTTTCTCCCTCTTTAGTGGAATCTGTCGAGTCATTTCTTTCTTGTTCAATGTGTACTTGTTCAGCTTCTTGTTCAGTGTCTGTTCTTTTTTCTTCCTCTTGACTACCAATCTGCATTGCCACTATTCTTTCTGATTCTGTGGTAGATTGGGATGGAGTCACGGGCAAATCAACTTCTACCCTAATTTCTGTTTCTTCTGTTTGTATAGGCTGTAGACTAATTTCAGCCTATTTTTCTTCTTCTCTTTGCTCTTGCTGCTACTACTCTTGCTAATCCTTAGATTTAGATAGCAAGTCTACAAAAATCGATTCTACAGGCCCTACTGATATTTGCATCTCAGATTTAATCTCTTCTTGAGGTTCAGACATTATCTCTTTTCCTTTCCTTCTTCTAATTAACTATGCCTGGTCTTCCTCTTCCTCCTTTGAGATTAAATCTATAAAAATGGGCTCTACAAGCCCTCGAGTCACAGGTACTGGCTCTTCTTGTTTTACTTTTTCTATAATTACTAGTCTCGAAGGACCAGCTTCAGCTTCTCTTGCAACCATTGATCTAACTATTTCCTGATGTTGCTCTACTTTAATTTTATATTGGGCTTTTAACTTTTTTTCGGCCCTTTTCTTGTAGAGTGCATTATATAGCAAATGTGATTTTGCCATAGCCATATCCTCAGAATTTCCTTGGCTCTTGGCAACTTTGACAAGCTTTGCAAATTCTTTCCATTCCTCTAGTGTCGATGGCCCCAAAAATGCTGCTCTTTCGATCGACCTTGGTAGTGGAATGGATGGTCCTGACTGCTGTTCCTTAGTAACTAGTCTTTTAGAAGCCGACTCTACAATTGTAGGTTCTTCAACTGCTTTCCTCTGTTGCTCCCAAATTGCCCACTTGGCATGTCCACCAATATGGCATACGAACCATAATTTGGACTTGCATCGGATCAGTTCTAGGGAAACTTCGTTATTTGGCCTGATTCTTCTTTTTCTATTTACAACAACTTTCATTGCTACCTTAATCCTTGTCTCCATAATCTGAGGTATTGTAATGCTTAAATCTACCAAAACTTTCCTCTAGTAGAAGATGTTAGATTCTACCTTTTGGAGTTCTTTCTCCCTCGTTGTGTTCCTGATCTTTTGTCATGTGTGTCATTCTTCTAACTCTCTAAGAAATCTTGTGGTGTCTATCTCCTCCTAGAACTCTAATGCCATCTTTGTCATCGTGGTGTGACGGAACGGAATGGAATCGCTCTGATCTCTACTGTTTTAAGTTCTAAATGAGTTTGTGAATAATGCCCCCAAATCCTAAGTTTTAGTATAAATAAACCCTAAGTTTTAGTGGGTAATCAGGTCATTTTCTCGGGCAAACTCTCGCTCTCATTTACCTCTCCGTGGAGTTACAGTTAACTCCATGGACTAAGTCTGTGGACTTAACTATAGTACTCCGTTGAGTTATAGTTAGCTCAATGGAGTAAGCTCGTTAACTTATCCTAGACTCAACAGAGTAAGTTCGTTGAGTTAAGTGTAATTCAATGGACTTCTCGTAAAGTTATAATTAATAAAAATACTTATAATAATAATTTTTACTTCGGTCAAGACCGAAGAATTTCCAGTCTAACCGACTCTTAATTTTTCAACATTTTAGTATTTCGGTCAAACCGTTATATTCCTCGGTTGAACCAAAATTAAATACTCTTTTTTTTTTCTACTAGTTGAACCGATACTATGCTTTAGTAAAAATGACATTTTTACTTAATATAATATATAGATTTTTTTATGTTTTTATGTTTCGGTCAGACCAATGGATCCTATTGGTTGAACCGCAATGATTTTTTTCTTTTAATATATGTTTCAGTAAAATCGATAATTTCTTTCAGTTGAACCGTGACTATGTTTAATTACGTATTTTTTTTTATATGACACACACTTAGATAATTTCTTACTAAGTAAAGCTCGAGTAGTCCTCTAATCTTACTTCTTCTATAATTCCAAAGGAACTTTTTGGTATCTTCAAAATAGGTCTAAATCTTTGTCCATTTACTTTAAATATATTCTTATTTTTAGGATTTTAAATTTTAATAGTTTTATAGGAATAAATATTTCAAATTATGTAAGGTCTTGCCCATCTAGATCTTAATTTTTCTATATGGTTATGGAGTCTAGTCATGTAAAGATATACTTCTTGTCCTATTTCAAAAGTTTTTGGAATAATTTTCTTCTCATGCTAGAACTTCATTTTCTCTTTTTCTCTTACAATCTTCGAGTAAGCTTCATTCCTAAATTCTTCTAATTCAATCAATTGCATTTTCCTATTTTGAGCAGCTTGATTTAAATTAATGTTCAGAGTTTTTAATGCCCAATAAGCTTTATGTTCAATTTTAACTAGTAAATGACAACTTTTTTCATATACTAGCCTAAAAGGTGACATACCTAAGCTTGTCTTATAAGTAGTTCTATAAGCCCAAAGTGCATCTATTAATCTATTAGCCCAATCTTTTCTAATAGGATTTACAACTTCTTCTAAGATTAACTTAATTTGTTTGTTTGCACTTTCTACTTGTCCACTTGTTTGCAGGTGATATGATGTTGCAATTTTGTGATTTACTTCATATTTCTTCATTAAGGCTTTAAAACTTCTATTACAAAAATGAGTTCCTCTATCACTAATAATAGCTTTAGGTATTTCAAATCTGGCAATTATATTAGTTCTTATAAAATGTATTACCACTTTGTTGTCATTAGTTTTTGTAGGAATAGCTTCTATCCATTTAGATACATAATCCACCCCCAGCAACATATAATTAAATTGATTAGACATAGGAAATGGACACATAAAATCTATTCCCCACACATCAAAGATTTCAACCTCAATAATAGGATTAAGAGGTATCATATTCTTCTTTGATATTCTTCTTATTTGTTGACATCTTAAACAACTTAAGCAATATTTATGAGTATCTTTGAATAGTGTTGGTCAATAAAATCCACATTGCAGAATTTTGGCAATAGTTTTCCCTGAACCAAAATGCCATCCACATGCTTGGTCATGGCAGAACGACAATATGCTTTGATATTCAGTTTCTGGAATACACCTCCTTAAAACTAAATCAGAACATTTCTTAAATAAGTATGGGTCTTCCCAATAGTAATATTTTACTCTTGAAAAGAACAATTTCTTGTCTTGTCTATTCCAATCCTTAAGTGTTAAACCAGTAACTAAGTAATTAACTATGTCTGTATACCAAGGCATTGTGTTGATGGTCATTAATTGTTCATCAGGAAAATTATCCTTAATTTCAATATTTGATTTTTCTATTTATAATCTTGATAAATGATCTACTACTACATTCTCACAACCTTTTTTATCATTAATTTCTAGATCAAATTCTTGTAATAATAATATCCATCGGATCAATCTAGGTTTAGTCTCTTTCTTTGCTATTAGGTGTTTTAAAGCTGAATGATTTGTGTATACTATCACTTTAGCTCCAATAAGATATGATCTAAACTTTTCTAAGGCAAACACAACAGCTAACAGCTCTTTTTCAGTAATTGTATAATTGACTTGAGCATCATTTAAAGTTTTGCTAGCATAATGAATCATTCTAGGAGATTTTTCTATCTTCTATCCGAACACTGCACCTACAGCAAAATCAGATGCATCACACATTAATTCAAATGGATGACTCCAATCAGGTACTTGTATTATAGGAGTTGAAATTAAGCTAGTTTTAAGCTTGAAAAATGCTTCTTTGCAATTTCTATCAAAGTTGAATGAGACATCTTTTAATAGATTAGTTAAAGGTCTAGCTATTTTGCTAAAATCTTTAATAAATCTTCTATAAAATCTAGCATGTCCTAGAAATGATCTAATATGTTTTACTGATTTAGGTTCTGATAGATTAGAAATTACTTCTATTTTAGCTTTATCTACTTCCAACCCTTTCTTTGAAATATGTCCCAAGACTATTCCTTGTTTAACCATGAAGTGACATTTTTCCCAATTTAGAACCAAACTTTTTTTCACACAACATTTTAATACTTGGTCTAAATTGTTTAAACACACTTCATATGAAGTTCCATATGTAGTAAAATCATCTATAAATATTTCTAAACAATCTTCAGTCATTCTAGTGAATATGCCCTACATACACCTTTGAAAGGTGGCTGGTGCATTGCATAATCCGAATGACATTCTCTTAAAAGCATAAGTTCCATTAGGACAGGTGAAAGTTGTTTTCTCTTGATCCTCTAATACTACTGACACTTGGTTATATCCTGAATACCTGTCTAGGAAACAAAAATATTCTTGCCCTGCTAATTTCTCTAGCATTTGATCTATGAAAGGTAAGGGAAAATGATCTTTCCTAGTCACAACATTCAGCTTTCTATAGTCTATACACACTCTCTAGCCTAATTGAATTCTAGTAGGTATCAAGTCCTGACTTTCATTTCTAATAACTGTTAATCTCGATTTCATAGGAACTACATGGATTGGACTAACCCATGAGCTATCAGAAATAGGAGAAATTATGTCATTATCTAACCATTTCACTATTTCTTTCCTGACTACTTTTTTAAGGTTTGGATTTAATCACCTCTCAGGAATTTTAACTAGTTTAGCATTCTCTTCTAAATATATGTGGTAACAGCATAAAGTTGCACTTAACTCTTTTATATCAGTCATAGTCCATCCTATTGCCTCTTTATAAGTTTTTACTACATCTTTTAATTTAGAAATTTGATCCTCTCTTAAATCTGAAGTAATAATGATTGGACATGTTTGTTTTTCTTCCAGAAATATATAGGTTAATTCAGGGGGTAAATGTTTTAAATCTAAATGTTGACCATCAGAAGCTAGAGCTCCTAATTGAACATTTTCATTTTCTATATTAATCTCTTCTTGATGTCCTTCTATATTTATGCTTTCACATACTTCTAAAGTTTTAGAATTTAGTTGCCTATTTAATTCTTCTTGAATCACATCATCTAGCATATCTCCTTCATCTTCTAAAAAGTCTATAGTATGTAAGGACATTTCTAACTCCTAAAACTTTTCTAGTTTAAAAATGTTTAATTGAGTATCCTCATTACCATATGCTAACTTCATTACTCCAATTTTACAATTTATAATAGCCCCTAATGTTGCTAAGAATGGTCTTCCCAAAATTAAAGATGTATCATGATTTTGATGCATAATTTGTTGGGAATCCAAAATCACAATATCAATAGGATATATGAAGTTTTTGATTTTAATTAGGACATCTTCTATTTTTCCTCTAGGGTATCTTATACTTCTATCAGCTAATTGAATAATAGTCCTAGTAGGAATTAAGCCTTCTAATCCTAAGGATGCAAATATATCACTCGACATAACATTTATAATTGCACCTAGGTCTATTAAGATTCTTTCTAGAATGGTATTTCCCATGGTGCATGATATAACAGGAATTCCAAGATCAGATAACTTTTTAGGAATTTGTGGCAGAAATAGGGAACTACTTTGCTCAGCTAAAAGACTTTCCTTAAAACTTTTCGCTTTCTTTTCTTAGTACACCAATCCTTAAGAAATTTAGCACAAGGTGGCATTTTCTACAATAAGTCTAACAAAGGAATGTTAACTTGTACTTTTTCAAAAATTTCTCTAATTTTTTCTTATTTTTCAGGAAATGTTTGTTGTAATCTTTCAGGATAGGGTGCTAACGATTGTGATTTAAAAGATTTTTTTTCTTTCATTTCATTTGGTTGATCATTTCTAGTCTCATTTTTAGATTCAGATTTTTCTTCAATGATTTCTACGTTTTTAAATATTACACTTTCATTATCATTTCGATTTTTGTTCTTATCCACTTTCATGTTACTTTCTTTTTGAATTCTTGGTGGTATATCATTTCCAGATCTTAAT
This sequence comes from Cymodocea nodosa, assembly GCA_036874045.1. Classification (NCBI taxonomy): domain Eukaryota; kingdom Viridiplantae; phylum Streptophyta; class Magnoliopsida; order Alismatales; family Cymodoceaceae; genus Cymodocea; species Cymodocea nodosa. The sequence continues at coordinate 15,619,021 of CM072339.1, read as the reverse complement.
GTTATAAATACATCTTCCAGATTTTCATTACTTTTATGATGTTCTTGTATTTCATTTTCGTGTTTATGATCTTCAACTATTTATAGTTTTAAATTGCATTCTTTAAATTCTATTACATTGGTATTTTCTTTTGTTTGTATATCTTGCAAATTATGCACTTCTGTAACATTAAATTTTTCATTTGTGTTTTCTTATTGCATTACTTGTAATTTCAATGTAAATTCGTCCAATGCATTTAGTTTTCTTTCCAGATCATCTAATCTCATTGCATTCAATTTTTGATCAATTTTCATTATGGTTTTTTCATTTTCATATATGATATCTATTTTAGGTTCTGTATATTCTTCCTTATAGTTTAATTGGTTGACTTCTTGTTGCTGACATATATATTGTTCTAGTTTGTCCATATTTTGATCTAAGCTACGCTCTAGTCTGTCATACTTATCCCAAACTTTCGTGTCTCTCAACATATTATACATTCTAAACTGACCATCAGTTGGGTAAACTATAGGATTCTCATACTCAACTCTATTATATTGATTATAATTCATTTGTTGTTCATGTGATCTAACCATCTGCAATCGTCTCAGTTTTAAACAATCAGAGATGTCGTGACATTCTAAATTGGAAAATTCATATATGCTAACTACAGGTTTCAGAAATCTTTGAGCATAAGCATATGTCATATTCTCAATTATAGAATAAAACACACAACACTCCTCTACTATTAAAACAAAACAACACTCAGAGTTGCTTAGCTTTTCAATCCCTAGCAACGGTGCTAGAAAACTTGTTTGGGGTTTTGTTAACTTCTATTTTTGAACTTGTGTAATTTGTCTTTATGCTTATATCAATAATTACTTTTAGAAGTAAACAAACAACCTTTCACACAAATTAGATATTAATTCCAATTTGTATTTTAACTACAAGTGCATAGTGTATATTGTATTTGTGTGCAAGTACAGGTCGATCCCACAGAGATTGAGTAAGAATTATGTACTGTTTTGATTTTTATATTTGAGTTTATATGTGTTCAGTAAGCACTCTATTGAGTTACAATTAACACAACAGACTTAGTTTGTGGAATTATGGCTAACTCAATGGACTGACCTCGTGGACTTAAGTTAACTCCACGAGTCTATCTTTCCAGTTAAATACTACTATTTATAAAGGAATTCAGCCAATTATTGGGCGGTTCCATAGAATATAAATAACCTCAATTAAATTCTTTAATGTTAGTTAATATTAGATTTGTCATTAAGCAACACTAACATTTAGATATTTCAAACAGTAACCATTAAAATCTTTAAGTATATGGAACGAATCAATTTCAGTAAACTGTAAAACTATTTTCTATTTTCTAAATCAAACAAACATAAAACATTCACAATACTGACAATGATAACATTAATCATGATTCAAAACAAACAATATAACACTCTAATACTAAATGTAAACACAGATAATTTGTTGTTTTTAGTATTTTTGTTTTGATATGTTCCTAAAGATGAGCGAAATGTGAAATGTAAAAATCTCTATCAATATTAAAAACTTCCGTCACTACATGCGACGCGATTACACCACTGAAAACTTAATCACTTACAATCTTGCCTCCTCTCCCTATAGAATCACAAATCCAAAATTGTAAGATGATCTCCTCTTCAGCATATTGGCATCAAGCCGAAACTAAGGTTAGAAGCTTTACGATCTCCTAAGATATGAGTTGGTGCTTGGTGAAAACAACCTCCCTTCCTATGACGTGATCACTCCTCCCAGTGGTTGTCAATCACCGTGTTTGGCTCGGAATCGACTTGACATCAGGTAAGTATCCTTATAGACCTCCGTGGTTGGTGATTTTTGTGGTGGTGTGGAGCTTCAGGGAACTTCCAACGCTTCCTATAGTTAACATGGTCCTCCACCTCTGCACACACACTTTCTTCGTCTTTCTCCTCTTCTTTTATATTTCTTTCTATAGTAACTACTTCTGCTTAGATGATCGGTTGGATTTCCTTCATTCATATCAACGATGGTGATTTCTTCTTCATTCCACAAGTGAATTCCTACGTGATACGTATAATCATGGTTTTCCTTCGAATGTCTTGTTTTTGCAACTGCTACAATGGCATATTAGAAAATAAATGGTCCATGGAGTTATAGATAACTCAACGGACTTACTTCGTTGATTTAACTATAAAACATGTGCAATAAAGAAATAACTTATAAGCTACTAACACAATATGTTACCTTAGTGTATATTCAAGTAACTCAACGTGTATAGTTATACTAACTTAACGAGTTAAACATGTGCAGCTCATGTGACATACTAAAGCATTTAAATTCAACACGTGCATAATTCTAACTTAATGAGTTCAGATATATAACTTACGGTTTTTACTCACTAACTCAACGAGTTGTTACTATATACTTGAATATTCTTTTAGCGTTTAAAACATAACTATTCGGTACTTTAAATATAACTCTCCGAAATAATAAAAAATTCGGATACTTAAGAATTTCATGGCCTGTAATTCACCGATAGTTCAGAAATGTACTTAATTCACACTAATTCCCTAAAATTATGTAGATTCTTTCATTAAAGCCTATAATAGTGCAATTATAACATAATGACTTAATTCTCATATGATAAGTTAAATATTATGCAATTAACCATCATTTAACCCTTAATATTATACACTTTTTCATTCTAAACACTGCCCAATGGTTGGTCGAATTCCTATGTAAATAGCAGTATTTAAATGGAAAGGTAGGCTCGTGGAGTTAACTTAAGTCCACGAGGTTAGTCCGTTGAGTTAACCATAACTCTACGAACTAAGTTCGTTAAGTTAACTATAACTCAACAGAGTGCTTAACTGAACACATATAAACTCTAATATAAAAATAAAAATAATACACAATTCTTACTCAATCTTTGTGGGATTGACCTATACTTGCATACAAATACAATATACATTGTGCACTTGCAGTTAAAATACAAATTAGACTTAATATCTAATTTGTGTGAAAAGTTGTTGTTTACTTCTAAAAGAATTTATTAATATAAGCATAAAAACAAATCAAACAAGTTTCTGATTTAACTTTTCATAACCCAAACAAGTTTTCTAGCACCATTGCTAGGGATTGAGAAGTTAAGCAACTATGAGTGCTATTTTGTTTTAATATCAAAAGGAGTGTTGTGTGTTTTATTTTATAATTGAGAATATGGCATATGCTTATGCTCAAAGATTTCTGAAACTTGAAGTTAGCATATATGAATTCTATAATTTGGAAGGTCATGACATTTTCGATTGTTTGAAACTGAGACGATTGCAGATGGTTAGATCACAAGAACAGCAAATGAATTATATTCAATATAATAGAACTGAGTATGAGAATCCAATAGTTTACCCAACTAATGGTCAGTTTAGAATGTGTAATATGTTGAGAGACAAGGAAGTTTGAGATAGGTATAACAAACTAGAGTGTAGTTTAGAGCAAAACATGGACAAACTGAAACAATACATGTGTTAGCAACAAGAAGTTAACCAATTAAATTATAAGGAAGAATATTCAAAATCTAAAATTGATATTATATACGAAACTGAAAAAACCATAATGAAAATTGATAAAAAATTGAATGCAATGAGACTAGATGATCTGGAAAGAAAGCTAAAAGCATTGGATGAATTTATAAAGAAATTACAAGTTGTGTGTTTGGTTTGTCCCAACACGACACTAGAAAAACTTTGATTTGCTACTTCTGTTTTTACTTAATTAATTTATCTTTATGCCTATTCTTTTTAGAAGTAAACAAACAACATTTAATACAATTTAGATATTAATTATAATTTGTACTTTAACTGCAAGTGCACAGTGTCTATTGTATCAGTGTGCAAGTATAGGTCGATCTTACAGGGAATTGCTTAAGAACTTAGAACTATTCGTTTGTTAACAATCGAATTTGTATCTTCAATAAATCCTCTATTGAATTACAGTTAACTCAATGGACAAAGTTCGTTGAGTTATGACTAACTCAACGGACTAACCTCGTGGACTTAAGTTAACTCCACAAGCCTGTCTTTTCTTTTTAAATACTGCTATTTATAGAGGAATTCGGCCAATCATTGGGCAATTCCACAGATTGTAAATAACATCAATTAAGCTCTTTAATGTTAGTAAACCCTGGATTTATCATTAAGCATACTAACATTCAGATAATTCACACAGTAACCATTAAAAACTTTCAGTCTTTTGAACGAACCAATTTCAGTAAATTGTAAAACTAAAACAAACATAAAACAATCACAACACTGACAAAGATAACATTAATCATGATACAACACAAACAATACAACACTCAAATACAACATACAAACACAGATAAATTGTTTTTGGTATTTTTGTTTTAATATGAACATGGAAATGGGAGAAAGGTGAAATGTAAAGTAATCTCAATCGATAGTAAATACTTCTGTCACTACTTGCAACACGATTACACCATTGAAAATTAAACCGCTTACAATTCTGTTTCCTCTCCCTATAGAATCGCGATTCCAGAATTGCAAGATGATCTCCTCTTTAGCATATAGGCATCAACTCGAAGCCAAGGCTAAAAGCTTTACGATCTCCTGAAATATGAGTCGGCGCTTGGTGAAAATGGCTTCTCTTCCCACGACGCGATTACTCCTCACAGTGGTTGTCAAGCACCGTGTTTGGCTCGAAATCGACCCGACATCAAGAAAGTATTCTCATAGACCTCCGATGGTTGGTGATTGTGGTGGTGGTAACGATAGTTGGTGTAGTACTTTGGAGAATTGCCAAGACTTCCTACAGAAAGCTTGGTGCTCCTCCTCTATACACACTAGCCATCCATCGATCACACACACTTTCTTCTTTTCCTTCTTTTCTTTTATATTTCTTTAGTAGTAACTGCTTCTGCTTGAATGGTCGGTTGGATTTCCTTCATTCATATCAACGACGATGCTTTCTTCTCCCTGCGCGATACGCGCAATCGTGGTTTTTCTTCCAACTATCCTGTTTCTACAACCGCTATAGTGGCATATTAGAAAATAAATAGTCTATGGAGTTACAGATAACTCAACAGACTTTCTTGGTTGATTTAACTATAAAACACGTGCATAAATTTAACTATCCGATGCTCAGGTGCATTTCGGATACTTACAAACTTAACTATCCGATGCCCAAATGCATTTCGGATAGTTACAGATAACTCACCGATATATAACTTAAGTAAATCTACTAGATCTCGACACATGTCAATAGCAGTTTATTAATAAAAAAAATATTTCAGAGAGTTATAGGGCTAACTATCCGATGCTTAGATGCATTTCGGATAGTTAGAGATAACTCACCGAAAATCCACTTAAGTCACTTTCCTAGAACATGACATGTGTCCTCAGCTATTTTATAAATAAAAGGAGATTTCAGAGAGTTACACATATAACTGTCCGATGCCCAGCTGCAATTTCGGATAGTTATAGATAACTCACCGAAAGTTCACTAGAGTCATGCATTATGGTTTTGACACGTGTACTGTAGGAAATAATAAAATATTCTTTCAAAACATAACTGTTCGACAATTTAAACATAACTATCCGACATGTTCGGTCTGTTAAACATAACTGTCTGAAATATGTTCGGTATGTTAAACATAACTGTCCGAAATATCAAAAAATTCGAATACTTAAGAATTTCATAGCCTGCAACTTATTGACAGTTCAGAAATGTACTAAATTAACATTAATTCCCCAAAATTAAGTAGTAATTCTAATTAAAGCATATAACAGTGCAATTATAACATAATGGCTTAATTATCATATGATAAGCTAAATATTATGCAATTAACCATCATTTAACCGTTAATAATATGCACTTTTTCATTCTAAACACTTCCCTCATACCTAAATTTTGCTAGTCCCTTAGCAAACTAAGATCTAATTAATTGGTCTTTCAAAAAGTGCTAGAATTAATTCTTCCCCTTTTTTTCTTCTGCTTAGCATAAGAATATATATTCTATATGTTTCAGTAATCAACCTGCAAATATACTAAGAATATATGCAAATTACATACAAAGTGTTGAGTATTTTTGTTTTGATGATGTGTGCTGAATGAAAATAATCATATTTGCTCAATTACTATTGCTTGTGAAAAGAAATTAAAATCATCAATTAATACAGAAAAAGCTTACTAATATAAATACTTGTCTGTATTGGATCTGAAGTTAATAACTAGTCGTTTTGTTGCATTAATTTCTCATTTAGCTAAACGTTAAGTTAACGTGTGTTTTTATTGAAAAGCATGATATGTTTTAAAGTTATATCTTCTGTATCATGAATAGTGCACGTTTAGACAACTCGTTAAGTTAGAGGCTTAAAGGTTAAAATAGGTCACGTGATAACTCGTTAAGTTAGTGAGTAAAAGAAGAGACGAACTTGTTAAGTTAGTGTTATACACGTGGTGAAATTATAAGTTACGAATGTTGTATTGTATCACGTGAGGTGCACATGTTTAACTCGTTAAGTTAACATAACTAAACACGTTGAGTTGCTATATTGAACACTAAGGCAACACGTTAGGTTAGCGTTATAAACTTAAGTTGTTATTTTTGCACGTGGTAAAATTCTTTTTATAAAAACATTTATTTATTACTGAATCGGTGAGTTAAAGTTTTTTCGGAGACTTACAGTCGTAACTATCCGAAAGGTAACTTAAGTCATGTTTTCAGGTCTTGACACATGTCTCACTAGTTTTATAATATAAAGAGTCTTTCGGTGACTTACATTTGTAACTTTCCGTAACTTAAACTGTTTTCGGTGAGTTATCGTTTAACCTTCCGAAAGAAAGGTTAAGTTGGTTCGTTGAGTTAGCATAACACCACAGACTTAGTTCGTTGAGTTAGCTACAGTACTTATCACGTGAAATGGCACATGGTGAACTCGTTAAGTTAGAAATGTTAAGTTATATATATATATACTTGTGTTACTCGTTTAGTTAACATTAAAGTAACGACTTCTTATTACACTGATGAAAAATTTTTGGACGAGAAAGTTTATTTTGCAGGAAATTTTTCAGAAATCCAGGACTAATGAGTAAAGAAAATTTGAAATATAAATGTGGGTTAGAACATGTGTGTTTCGATGAAGGAAAAAGAAAAGACGTGGAGAAGTGGAAAACTAGTAGTGGTTAAACGTGAAGGATATGCATGAAATGAAGATATAGTATAAAAGGCATAGAATTCTCGTGGATCAAACCATCCTTGCACATAAAATGAAAAATCTTTTCAAGGATCGAACCATCCTTGCACACCAAAAGAAAAATCTTTTTCAGGGATCAAAAACACCTCTTTGGGAAAAATCTCTCAAGTGGAAGAAAATTCAGTGAAGCATAAAAAGGTAAGATTTTCGTCACTAAAGATTTGAAGTATCAAAAGAAAGCAAATTCGGTGAAGCATAAAAAGACAAGATATTCGTCACTAAAGAATTGTTGAAGAAGAAAGAAGAAGAAGAAAGATCTCAAACAGGGAGAAATGCTTTAAATTCTGTAAATTAGTTTTCTCTGTTTGTAGTTATGAAATTGTATAGATGAAACATGATATCAAAATATAATTGCATCTAGAATTTCTGAGGAGAATTGAATTGTATATTGTAATTGAAACCTTGAATAAAAAAGATTTTATGAAAATAATGTCTCGACTTGTTTTTGAGTTTTAAAGTTTCAATTATATTTCAGAAAATATTAAAAATACACAATTCACCCCTCTCTTGTGTAGCCATACGATCCTACACAAAGTATATCATCATCACTAGGTGTTAATTATATTATCGTTTGTTCTTCTTTTCATCATCTGCCATCTTGAATTTTCCAATAAGATTTCTAGAAGAAATTTCAACAACATACGAATCAAAGTACAATCCAATTCAATATGATTAAGACAAGTAAAATAAAGAATTGTATCTCCATTAAACAACTTCAAAAGTCAATTCCAGATTCATATTACAGCAATTCTAGATAACAGAAAATATACTCGATTCATAAGATATTTGTATTTCACACAAAACACTTGTATCTTTTCAGAATAGTATATGTATATATATTTTTCTTTTTTTCTTTTTTTTCTTTCTTTGTACTTTAAAAGTTAATTTGACAAGCTTGAATCATACAAGAGCTTTCTAATGTACCCATGTAATGAGCTTTCAGTCAACAATCCTAGATCTGATCGGGATCTTAGGTTGCCAGATTTCAAGAGTCCTTTTTTAGTTCAACAATCCTTACATACCTATCTGCTCAAGTACAAAAGGCTCGTGATCAAACAAGTCAATAAACTCTCAAATTTTTTTTTTTTTTTTTCTTTTCAATCAAACTACAAACATAAAACAAAACATTAATCACATACTATATATGTATGTATTTCATTAATACAGATGCAGTAAAACACCAATCTCATATAGTCCTGCTTCTATCATTTACTGTAAATATGAATCCATAATAATAAACTCATACTTTTTCTGTAGTTTAATAAGATCTACACATAAATCATTCTACAAGTTCAATCAGTCAAATTAAATATATTTTTAATCATATGTATTTCATTTAATCTAGAATTCACATCTCAGCTCTTTCAGGACTTCAAATAATTTACTGATTTTTCATTAAGCATTCTAATTTCATTTTAAAATCGTGAAACTGTTAAACTCATGAAATTCAGAAAAAACATAAGATACTATATCTAGCTTTGCATAAATAGTAAATTCTATAACATCTTATATAGCCTTCTAAATATAACATTCAAGCAGTTACAATTTATAAAAATTTTACAGTCTCAATTATCGGATAGTTACAGCAAGTTCATAAAAATTTTACACAACTTTGCAGTACCATTTTAATTCCTTTAATTAACAAACTTACATGGTTGTTACTTTAATTACCTCCCCCCCATACCCACATTTTGCATTGTCCTCAATGTAAAAGATTTGACAATAAGTATAGTAATTGTAGTAGGCATGAATATAGTCTTTTTGATTTAAAATTTAGGATAAGTAATTGGTTACATACCTTGTTTTGTTTGTATCTCCTTCTGCATATTCTGATTTTTGAATCTGAAAAACTTTTCATTCACCGATAAACATAGAATATAAAACAAAATAACATTTAACAGATATTCATAAATCAGTGTTTTGTGTGGAACCTAGGCTCCTATGCCTTTGGTGGCTCACAAGCAAGCCAGTTGGTTTCCCAGAACAGATACCAACAAACTGGATTGATATATATATATATTTTTATAAAATAAACATGAAAACTACAATTTTTTTCTCTTTTTTTTCTTCTAAAAATTAATGTAGAATACACACAACATTATACACACCAAATCACAACTTAAGAACATGATTGAAAAGTAGGAACAAATGGAATAAATGTATCAGTCCAAGCAAACTTTTTAGGCATAATTCTTCTTACTATTAATTATGTTTTAATGTAGTTCCTGTTCCTTCTTAATTTGTAAACATGTAATATATTATAAATTCCAAATACAAGTGTATTACCATTAATGATATGAAATGCAGAAAGGGATGCTTTTTGATTCCAGGGTAATGTAGCAGTTTCTATTTCTACATCTATTTCAATATATTCCTCTTCCCACTTCCATTCATTAATCCATATTTGAAATTTCATCAATTCATCCCACCATCTTATCAGACATAAAGTAGGATAATCTTCTTCATTATACCACATTCCTATTTGAATTTTATTAAATTCTTCAGATGGTGGTTTAGCTATTTCTCTCGGTATAAGTAAAATTTCTATAAATTCATCATAACTGTCTATGCTCACTATGTATAAATTAGATCCAAATGCTATTGATATATCTGTGACTAGATATATATATCCATCAAGTATGACATGTGTTTGGTTAATTAATGATTTCCGTCCCAGATATATCATAATATTTTCATTCCAAGATCTATTTAGAAAGTTATACACACTTAAGCATAAATCTTCACCCCAATTTCTTGTAGGTCTCCAATAATATAATTTTTCAGGAATTGCAGAATTTTTATCAGAAAATATTAAAGTCGACCCACAATTTACAGTTGGTACTTCAAATCTGTTAGGTCTTCCTATATTCCATTCTTCTCTTGTTATAGGATTTCTTATCAAAATATCAGGTAATAATAAACTTGCATACCTTAGTCTCGTCCTATATATGATTAATCCTTCATCTATCCCTATAATATGATCTATTCCTTCTAATGTATCTATAGCCAGATATTCATGATTATTTCAACTACGATTAAATGACCTCCATATGAATCTATCTCTAATCTTAGTCATTTTTGCAACTTGTAGTCCCTCAAAATATTTTTCTACAATATAGTCTTTAATTTCCTTTGATACACAACACAGCCTGCGCAGATCTTTAGCTGATAAATTACTCAGTACTTCCCTTAGTGCATTCAACGGTAATTGCATCAATTCCATTTGTCGATTCTGTATAACACAAACAAAAATTTAGCAGAAACAAAAATTAACATAACTATTGCACACCCTCGTGGAATTAAGGCATAACTCAACGAACTTAGTTCGTTGAGTTAAGGACTAACTCTACGATACTATTAACTATAAATAAAAAACATATATATATACAGATAGTTGCTTCAGATATGCTGCTTCATTCAGCTACCCTCCCAGAAGAGGTATCAATTTCATTAACAGATCTATTGACAGGGTTAGGTATTGCTTGTATTGGCAATCCTCTAGTAGGTCTAACTTCCATTGGTTCCTTCTATCTAAGTGGTATATTTCTATTTTGATTTTGAATTGTAGCATTTCCAAATACAAAATCTAGACGACTGTTTAATTGTTGGATTATCTTTTCTAATTTCTCTATTCTAGATCCTTGTTCAATTAATGCTTCATAACTTATATTCTTCTCATTTACATTTTCTCCTCCCTAGAAATTGTTGTTTCTCTAAGATAAATTCGGGTGATTTCTCCAATTAGGATTATAAGAATTTCCCAAGTTATCTCTTTGGTTTCTAGCATAAATAATATCCAAATCATTTATGTTTGCATTCTTTTCTGCTAGCTTTTGATTTAATGATAACTCTTCTATTTTCTTTGTTAATTCATTTAATTTTTCCTCAAGCATAGTACTTGAATCTATTTCATGCATTCCTCTTGGAAATATTTTTTTATCTACAATATCTTCAACCGAGTTTTCCCACTATGCAGTTCTTTTTGCAAAGTTTTCTAAATATGCCCATGCTTCTTTACTACATAACTTTAAAAATCCATTTTGACAAGTAGATTCTAATAAAGATTTTGTTGAAACATCTATGCCTTCATAAATTATACCTATTAATTGTGCTTTACTCATTGCATGATGTGGACATTGAGTCAATAAATCTTTAAATCTTTCAAAATATTTCCAGAATGATTCACCCTGTTTTTGGCTACACATTAATATTTCTTTTTTCTTTTTAATCATTTGATGTGTTGGATAATATTTTTCCAGAAAAACAGAGCAAAATTCAGTCCATGTAGAAATTGAATCAAGCGATAGAGTATATAACAATCTCTTAGCTGTGTCTTTTAAAGAAAAAGGGATATATCTAAGTTTAATAGCATCTATACTCATGTTTGGCATTTTCATCATTTGACAAACTTCATTAAATTCTCTAAGGAAATAATAGGCATCCTCTCTTTCTAATCCATGAAAATGTGGCAATTGACTAATATAATTAGATTTCAGTTCAAACCTATCTCCCTCAAAGTTTGGCAATCGAATACTGAAGGTTCATCAACTAATTCAGGATACAGAATCTCTTCTAATGGTTTTTCTACTAGAGCAGCCATTTCTACATTCTCTTTTAAAGAAAGGTTGGCTACACCCCAAAGAATTTCGTTAATGTAGGATCGTCTGTATCACAAGAGGGGGGGTGAATTGTGTCTTTAGTAATTAAACTAGTAGATAAAATAAGAGCACAAAACACTCGTAAATGAAATTCTATTCTTTTATTTCAAGACATAATATACAATATCTTTTCAGCTCAATTCCCTTCTTGACAGTTTTGATACAGTAATTTTTGATATACAATTCAAATAGGAAAACAAAGCTCTTTTTCAAAACTAATTTTGAATTGTATAAAACCTAATCTTTATGCACACAGCTCTTTTCTTTCTCTTTGCTTAGCTTCTGTATCTCTTCTTCTCCAGTTGTCGAATTTCCAGACTTCTTGCGTTTGCAGCTCCTTTTCTAAAATTGCTTGGAATTTCGAACTTCTTCTAATGTTGGAGAACTTTTCAGAATATGAATATTCAAACTTAACTTTTCAGTTAGGGATCCAGATTGAATATTCAGACTTGGTTTTTGAGATTGAGATCATCTATTGTAATGTAGCTCATACTCTCTATTTGTAGTCGAACTCTGTTGTCTTTCACATTCAACATGTTCATCCACTTGATCCACAATCCATAATCCATAATCCACGTACTAATTTTCTCTTTAATCCAAATTACTTTCTATTTAAATTTCCACTTTCTTCATTGACAATCTAAGTTTCCACGATCTCCACTCGTAGATTCACCGAAATTTTATCTTCCTGGAGTCTTGTAGAATATCTTCTAAGTCTTCGATTTAGTCGAACATTTATCCTTTAACTCCTGTCAAAATTCGAACACTTATCCTTTAACTCTTCGAGTTCTTGCACCTCCAAAACACGTGACTAAACAAGGAAACTTATCTGTTCGTTAGTCCTTTTATAAAACTCAAACAATTATCTATCCATGCATATAAAAACTCGAATAGTTATCTAACTATTCGATTTTTCATTACCGAACGCACATGGAAAACATGTGACAACTTAAAACATTAAAAACACACGTGCAGATAACTTAACTATACGAGTTTTTAACATAAAGTATTCGACAAAAATGAAATGTTAACTATCCGAAAGTTTAACTATTGCAAATCTAGCTCTTCGAAAATCATTACTTTATCTAACATAAAAGTGAAACTTTCCGATAATCTGTTAACTATTATACTTAGAGAAATATACTTAGAGAATATTATGTAGACTTATTTAAATCCGTTAATAAAACATACATCTTCAAAATTAAATACCTAATAGTTAAAGTTAAGTTCAGAAAATTTTTCAGTACTCCTCTGCGATGAAAATTCTTGGGTAGGTGTTCTTACTAATTGCTTAGTGCTTAGAGAACGGGTCCATGTGCTCATAAATAAATAGCAGAATATTAATTACATACCAATCTGAAGCTTTCCATTCAATAAATATTTGTTGTTGGATGAAGTTGAATCAGCTGCTTCTCCTTCTAGTTCCTCCAACGCATTCTCCTTTCTTTTAAAAGTGTTGGTAACTTGTAAATAACATTCTATTTTATATATATAATGCACATCCATAAAGTGAATAAATCTCGTTGCAAGAACGTGTCTTGCAACGTGCATCGTGGTTCTTGCTTTTATGGGTACGTGTACCACTACTAATTTCAAATTTTGGTAACCGCTAAACCGACAAAGTTTCGTTTGTGGTTAAAAGAATAACCGTTTTGCTTGATCCACGAACTAACCTCGTTGAGTTACAGATAACTCAACGGAACACAGTTGGTTATTGTTGCTAACTCCATGGACTAACTTCTTTGAGTTAACGATAACTCAACGGAGTGACCTTATATTATATTACTGACCTCGTGGAGTTATGTTTAACTCAACAAACTTACTTCGTTGAGTTAACACTTAACAACCTCTAAGTTTTACTCTCGTAAGTTCCTCTCTGCTTTTTTTTCTTTTTCATTCTACTAACTGAAATAAAGTTAAATCTATGTCATTAATGCATCATTCTAATCAAAATTCGTTTAAATTTGAACATTATATAAAGATTTAACTTTCAGGTCATTTTATGTTTTGCAGAATTTACATTTTACCTTGCAACATGCAGAAATTTTTAAGCATTTATCCTATCATTTAGCAAATTGTAATTCTATTAAACATTCATTCATAATCTTCCACAAAATATATATAATATTCAATAAATCTATTCATTTCACATTCAAAATACGTATGAAAATTGCATTTGAAAAATTTATATTCATTAATATGAATCAATTTACAATACAAGTACATCATACAATTTCATACAATTTTATACAAGTAGATGAACAATACAATTTAATCTCTATTCCTAAGTTCATCTACTTCCTTTTGGAGTTTTTTTAATTGAAGTTCTAATTGATTAATTCTTTTTACTGCTCCTGTAATTCCTCTAGAAGGTACAATTAGCTCTGTAGCTACAAAATTTCTGTATTCTTTCACTGAAATCGTTTTGGATCTGATCCTTTTAGATGTCCATTTAGTGAAATCGATACAGTCCACCATCAATAGTGGAATCAAATCTCCATAAAACAATTTTTTCTTTACTACTTTCAGCTTGGAGATAAAAATTGCAGACTAATTTATTTGAATCTTGTTTACAACTGCAAACGTGACCCATTTGACAAATTGACTTAATTCTCTGTCATGGCCTTGTCATTGATAGACATTCTTAATCAAAATATTAGCTACCATGTGTGCTTTACCATTTAAATGCTTCAATCTGTTTAATAAAGGCACACCAGGATTGATAGCTAAACAATCTTTTATTTCCTGTTCTGTCCACTCAACTGCAGTTGTGTCTTCCAAAATTTTTATTCCTTTCATTCTTTAATGCAAAAATGTTGTGGAGACACTCTGGTGTTATCTGTACATCAGCTTCCTCCATGTTTGAAATTAATCCTCCTTCACCTTCTCTTAAATTTGCATAAAAATAGGGCACTGAATTCTCATAAATTGCATGCCCTCTTTCTTGAGAAATGAATTGCAGTAGACCTTGGAATTCAAATAAATCTTTGATTTCTTGCATTCCATCCCAATTTACTGGTCTACTGTAAATAATATCATAACCCCTAATCTCTTGATATTTGATATAAGCTTCCTGACTCCAAAAATGTACTTCATTCAAAACTGTTGTATCAATCGGGTTAGGAATGTAACTTTGTTGTTCCAGAGGGGTTTGTTCTTGATCTTCCTCTTCCATAGGCTGAATTTGAACATGCTCTACAGATTCCTGAATTTTTGCTTTTGCTTCTGTCTATGGTGGTGAGCCGGTAAAACTCTCCACTCTATCTTGAATTCTCTCCATAAATTGTTGAAGAGTTTCTTGCTCTTCAGTGGAATCTGTAAAGTTATTTTTGTCCAAATGGCTTCTTTCAGCCTATTTATTTTCTGCTCTTTCTTCTTCCTCCTGACTACCAATTTGTTCTATTACTGTTCTTTCTGATTCTGTAACAGATTGGGATGGAGTCACGGGTAATTCAGTTTCTACCCTAATTTCTATTCTTTCTTCTTGTACAGGCTGTAGACTAATTTCAGCCTGATTTTCTTCTTGTCTTTGCTCCTGCTACTACAGCTCCTGCTCCTCCTTAGAATCGGATAGCAGGTTTATAAATATTGGCTCCACATGCCCTGTTGAAATTGGTACTTCAGATTTAATTTCCTCTCTATATTCAGGCACTTTTTCTTTTCCTTTCCTTTTTCTGATTAATTGTGCTTGTTCTTCCTCTTCTTCTTCTGAAATTAAATCTACAAAAATAGGTTCTATAGGCCTTCGAGCCATAGGTACTGGCTCTTCCTGTTTAATCCTCTTCATAACTGCTAGTCTCGAAGTATCAACCTCTCCTACAGCACTTAATTTAGTTGCTGCCTGATGCTGTTCAACTTTTATTTTGTATTGGGCCCTCATCTTTTCTTCGACCCTTTTTTTCTTAATGACATCATATAAAATATGTGCCTTGGCCATAGCTATTTCTTAAGTATCACCTTGGTCTCTTGCTATTTTGACCAAGCTAGTAAATTCTTTCTCTTCTTCAGTTCTCGGCCAAGCAAATGCTACTTGTGGCAATGGCTCTATTGGCTGAACTAGAGGTCCTGACTACTGTTCCTTAGGAACAGATCTTTCAGTAGTCGGTTCCTCCTGTTCTCCTGCTCGTTGCTGCTCCCATATTGCCTAGCTTCCATGACCAGCAATGCATTTTTTAAACCACAATCTGGCTTTACGCTCAATTAGCTTTAGGGCTACTTTGTTGTTCTGCTAGATTTTTCTTTCTTTACTTACTGCAATTTCTATTGCCACTCTGATTCGTGTCTCCATTATCTATGGTATTTGTATATCCAACTCAACCAAAACTTTCCGTAAGTTAAAGAGTTCTGATTCTACCTTTTGTAGCTCTTTCTCTCTTGTTGTATTCTGAATCTTTTGCCGCGTGCGCCATTCTTCTGATTCCTTCAGAAACTATGCGATGTCAATTGCATCTTCCTAGAATTCAAGTGTCATCTTCCTCATCGTGGAGTTACACAATAGCACAGAATTACTCTGATTTCTACTGTTCTAGATTCTAAATGATTTGCCAGATAATGCCCCCAAAACCCTAGGTTTTAGTTTAAATAAGCCCTAAGTTAAGGTGGGTAATCGGGTCATTTCCCGAACCAACTATTACTATCTTATCCGCGGTCTTAGCTATAGTACTCCATTGAGTAACAGTTAACTCAACGGAAAAAGCTCGTTGACTAACTCAAGACTCAACGGAGTAAGCTCGTTGAGTTAAGCGTAACTTAACGAACTTCCTGTACAAACAGATATAATAATAAAAATACTACAAATAATAGTTTTTTTGTTTTTTCTTTTTTTTTTACCGGTTTAACCGATACTATGTTTCGGTCAGACCTAATTTTTTTTTTTGAAAATTAATATACATATTTTTATGTTCCAGTCATACCGATGGATCCAATTGGTTGAACCGCAACAATTTTTATATTTTATATTTTCTTAATGTTTTTTTTTTATATGTATATAAACATAAAAATTGATTTCTTACTAAATAAAGCTTGAGTAGTCCTCTACTCTGACTTCTTCTATAATTCCAAAGGAGCTTTTTGGTGTTTTCAGAATAGGTCTAAGTCTTTGTCCATTTACTTTAAATATATTCTGATTTTTAGGATTTTCAATTTCAATAGCTCCATAAGGATAAATATTTCGAACTATGTAAGGTCTTGCCCATCTAGATCTTAATTTTCCTGGATGGTTATGGAGTCTAGCCATATAAAGATATACTTCTTGTCCTATTTCAAAGCTTTTTGGAATAATTTTTCTATCATGCTAGAATTTCATTTTCTCTTTTTCTCTTACAGTCTTCGAATAAACTTCATTTCTAAATTCTTCTAATTCAATTAATTGCATTTTTCTATTTTCAGCACCTTGATTTAAATTAGTGTTCAGAGTTTTTAATGCCCAATAAGCTTTATGTTCTATTTCAACAAGTAAATGACAACTTTTCCATATACTAGCTTAAAAGGTGACATACCTAAGCTCGTTTTGTAAGCAGTTCTATAAGCCCAAAGTGCATCTATTAATCTATTAGCCCAATCTGTTCTAGTAGGATTTACTACTTTTTCTAAGATTAACTTAATTTGTTTGTTTGCACTTTCTACTTGTTTACTTGTTTGCGGATGATATGATGTTGCAATTTTGTGGTTTACTCCATATTTCTTCATTAAGGCTTCAAAACTTCTATTACAGAAATGAGTTCCTCTATCACTGATAATAGCTTTAGGTATTCCAAATTTGGCAAATATATTTGTTCTTATAAATTGTATTACCACTTTGTTGTCATTAGTTTTTGTAGGAATAGCTTCTATCCATTTCGATACATAATCCACCCCCAACAATATGTAAATAAATTGATTAGACATAGGAAATAGACCCATAAAATCTATTCCCCACACATCAAAGATTTCAACCTCAACAATAGGATTAAGAGGCATCATATTCCTCTTTGATATTCTTCCTATTTGTTGACATTTTAAACAACTTAAGCAATATTTATGAGCATCTTTGAATAGTGTTGGCCAATAAAACCCACATTGTAGAATTTTGCAGCAGTTTTCCCTGAACCAAAATGCCCTCTACAAGCTTGGTCATGATAGAAAGACAATATGCTCGGATATTCAGTTTCTGGAACACATCTCCTTAAAACCAGATTAGGACATTTCTTAAATAAGTATGGGTCTTCCCAATAGTAATATTTTACTCTCGGGAAAAATAATTTCTTATCCTGTCTATTCTAATCCTTAGGTGTTAGACCAGTAACTAAGTAATTAACTATGTTTGCATACCAAGGTATTGTGTTGATGGTCATTAATTGTTCATCAGGAAAATTATCCTTAATTTCAATATTTGATTTTTCTATTTGTAATAATGATAAATGATCTGCTACTACATTCTCACAACATTTTTTATCTTTAATTTCTAGATCAAATTCTTGCAATAATAATATCCATCGGATCAATCTAGGCTTAGTCTCTTTTTTCTTTATTAGATGTTTTAGAGTTGAATGATCCGTGTATACTATTACTTTAGCTCCAATCAGATATGATCTAAACTTTTCTAAAGCAAACACAATAGCTAATAATTCTTTTTCAATAGTTGTGTAATTAACTTGAGCATCATTTAAGGTTTTGCTTGCATAATGAATCACTCTAGGAGATTTTTCTATCTTTTGTCCCAACACTGCTCCTACAGCAAAATCAAAAGCATCGCACATTAATTCAAATGGATGGTTCCAATCAGGTGCTTGAATTATAGGAGTTGAAATTAAGCTAGTTTTCAGTTTGAAAAATGCTTCCTTGCAATTTTTATCAAAGTTAAATGGAACATCTTTTAATAGATTAGTTAAAGGTCTAGCTGTCTTGCTAAAGTCTTTAATAAATCTTCTATAAAAACCAGCATGTCCTAGAAATGATCTAATATCTTTTACTGATTTAGGTTCTGGTAGATTAGAAATTACTCCTATTTTAGCTTTATCTACTTCCAACCCTTTCTTAGAAACAACATGCCCTAAGACTATTCCTTGTTTAACCATGAAGTGACATTTTTCCCAATTTAAAACCAAATTTTTTTCCACACAGCGTTTTAATATTAGGTCTAAGTTTTTTAAACAAACTTCATATGAGTTGCCATATACAGTAAAATCATCCATAAATATTTCTAAAAAATCTTTAGTCATTCAAGTAAATATGCCTTGCATACACCTTTGAAAGGTTGCTGGTGCATTGCATAATCCGAATAGCATTCTCTTAAAAGAATAAGTTCCATTAGGACAAGTGAAAGTTGTTTTCTCTTGATCCTCTAATGCTATTGGAATTTGATTATACCCTGAATACCTGTCTAGGAAACAAAAATATTCTTGCCTTGCTAATCTTTCCAGCATTTGATCTATAAAAGGTAAGGGAAAATGATATTTCCTAGTCACAACATTCAGCTTTCTATAGTCTATACATACTCTCTAGCCTGATTGAATTCTAGTAGGTATCAAGTCTTGACTTTCATTCCTAATAACTGTTAATCTTGATTTCTTGGGAACTACATGGATTGGACTAACCCACAAGCTATCAGAAATCAGATAAATTATGTCATTATCTAACCATTTCACTATTTCCTTCCTGACTACTTCTTTAAGGTTTGGATTTAATCTCCTCTCAGGAATTCTAACAGGTTTAGCATTCTCTTCTAAATATATGTGGTGACAGCATAAAGTTGAATTTAACCCTTTTATATCAGTCATAGTCCATCCTATTACTTCTTTATAACTTTTACTACATCTTTTAATTTAGCTATTTGATCCTCTTTTAAATTTGATGTAATAATGATTGGATAGGTTCGTTTCTCTTCTAGAAATATATAGGTTATTTCAGGAGGTAAAGGTTTTAATTCTAAATGTTGCCCATCAGAAGCTAGAGCTCCTAATTGAACATCATCATTTTTTAAATGAATTTCTTCCAGATCTCCTTCTATATTTATGCTTTCACTTTCTTCTAAAATTTCAGAATTGATTTGCCTATTTAATTCTTCTTGAATCACATCATCTAACATTTCTCCTTCATCCTCTAAAACGTCTATGGTATGTAAGGACATTTCTAACTCCTCAAATCTTTCTGATTTGAAAATATTTATTTGAGTATCCTCGTTACCATATGCTAACTTCATTACTCCAGTCTTACAATTTATAATAGCCCCTGATGTTTCTAAAAATGGCCTTCCCAAAATTAAAGATGTATCACTATTTTTATGCTTAATTTGTTGGGAATCCAGAATTACAATATCAATAGGATATATGAAGTTTTTAATTTTAATTAAGACATCCTCTATTTTTCCTCTAGGGTATCTTATACTTCTATCAGCTAATTGAATAACCGTACTAGTAGGAGTTAAGCCTTCTAATCCTAAGGATGCAAATATATCACTTGGCATAACATTTATACCTACACCTAAGTCTATTAAGGTTATTTCTACAATGGTATTTCCTATGGTGCATGATATAACAAGGATTCCAAGATCAGATAACTTTTTAGGAATTTGTGGCAGAAATAGCGAACTACTTTGCTCAGTTAAAAAGACTTTTCTAAGAACTTTTCGCTCTCTTTTCTTAGTACATCAATCCTTTAGAAATTTAGCACAAGGTGGCATTTTCTGCAATAGATCTAACAAAGGAATGTTAACTTGTACTTTTTCAAAAATTTCTCTGATTCTTTCTTGTTTTTTAGGTATTGTTTGTTGTAATCTTTCAGGATAGGGTGCTAAAGATTGTGATTTAAAAGATTCTTTTTCTTTCAGTTGATTTGTTTGATCATTTTTAGCTTCATTAGCAGATTCAGATTGTTCTTCAGTGATTTCTATATTTTAAGCTATTACATTTTCATTATCGTTTTGATTTTTACTCTTATCCACCTTCATATTATTTTCATTTTGAGTTCTTGGTGGTATATCAGTTCCAGATCTTATTGTTACACATACATCTTCTAGATTTTCGTTACTCTTATGATGTTTTTGTATATCATTTTTCTTGATTATGATCTTCAATTGTTTTTAGTTTTAAAATGCATTCTTTAAATTCTCTTGCATTAGGATTTTCTATTAGCTGTATATTTTGCAATTTATGTAGATTTATAACATTATAATTTTCATTGTCCTATTGCATAACTTGTATTTTCATTGTATATTCGTCTAATGATTTTAATTTTTTTTCCAGATCATCTAATCTTATTGCATTCAATTTTTGATCAATTTTCATTATGGTTTTTTCAGTTTCGTAAATTATATCCTTTTTAGGTTCTGAATATGCTTCCTTATAGTTTAATTGGTTGACTTCTTGTTGCTGACACATAAAGTGTTCTAATTTGTCTAGGTTGAGCTCTATACTACGCTCCAATCTGTCATACCTATCCCAAACTATAGTGTCTCTCAACATATTACACATTCTATACTGACCATCAGTTGGGTAAACTATAGGATTCTCATACTCGGCTCTATTATACTGAAGATAATTCATTTGTTGTTCATGAGATCTAACCATCTGTAAACGTCTTAGTTTCAAACAGTCAGAAATGTTGTGTCCTTCAGAATTGCAGAATTCACATATGCTAATTACAGGTTTCATAAATCTTTGAGCATAAGCATATGCCATATTATCAATTACAGAAGAAAACACACAACTCTGGCTATTAAAACGAAACCGCTCTAACAGTTGCTTATATTAATTCAATTCAATTCTATTCAATTGAATTCAATTCCTCGGCGACGGCGCCATAAAACTTGTTTGGTTTTTCCCAGCACGATACCAGAAAAACTTTGATTTGTTACTTTTGTTTTTACTAAGTTAATTTATCTTTATGCCTATTCTTTTTCTTTTAGAAGTAAACAAACAACCTTTAATACAATTTAGATATTAATTCCAATTTGTACTTTAACTGCAAGTGCACAGTGTCTATTGTATCAGTGTGCAAGTATAGGTCGATCCCATAGGGAATTGTTTAAGAACTTAGAATTGTTTATTTGTTAACAATCAAATTTGTATCTTCAATAAACCCTCCGTTGAATTACAGTTAACTCAATGAACAAAGTTTGTTGAGTTATGGCTAACTCAACGGACTAACCTCGTGGACTTAAGTTAACTCCACGAGCCTGCCTTTTCTTTTTAAATACTGCTATTTACAAAGGAATTAGGCCAACTATTGGGCGATTCCACAGATTGTAAATAACATCAATTAAGCTCTTTAATGCTAGTAAACACTGGATTTATTATTAAGCATACTAACATTCAGATAATTCACACAATAACCATTAAAAACTTTCAGTCTTTTGAACGAACCAATTTCAGTAAACTGTAAATCTAAAACAAACATAAAACAATCACAACACTGACAAAGACAACATTAATCACGATACAACACAAACAATACAACACTCAAATACAAAATACAACAAAGATAAATTGTTTTTGGTATTTTTGTTTTAATATGAACATGGAAATGGGCGAAAGGTGAAATGTAAAGTAATCTCAGTTGACAGTAAATACTTTCGTCACTACTTGCAACGCGATTACACCATTGAAAATTAAACCACTTACAATTCTGTCTCCTCTTGTTTGGGTTTTCCCAGCACTACACTAGAAAAACTTGGATTTGTTACTTCTGTTTTTTCTTAGTTAATTTATCTTTATGCCTTATTCTCTCTTTTAGAAGTAAACAAACAACCTTTAATACAATTTAGATATTAATTCCAATTTGTACTTTAATTGCAAGTGCACAGTGTCTATTGTATCAATGTGCAAGTACAGGTCGATCCCATAGGGAATTACTGAAGAACTTGAGAACTATTCTTTTGTTAACAATCAAATTTATATATTCAATAAGCTCTCCGTTGACTTATAGTTAACTTAACGGACTAAGTTCGTTGAGTTATGGCTAACTCAACGGACTAACCTCGTGGACTTAAGTTAACTCCACGAGCCAGTCTCTTCTTTATACTATTGCTATTTACAGAGGAATTCGGCCAACCATTGGGCGATTCCAATGATTATAAATATCATCAATTAAGCTTTTTAATGCTAGTTAACATTGGATTTATCATTAAGCAATACTAACATTCAGATGATTCAAATAGTAACCATTAAAATCTTTAAGTCTTTTGTACGAATCAATTTCAGTAAACTGTAAAATTAAAACTAACATAAAACAATCACAAAACTGATACAGATAACATTAATCACGATACAACACAAACAATACAACACTCAAATACAACATACAAACAAAGATAAATTGTTTTTGGTATTTTTGTTTTGATGTGAACATGGAAATGGGCGAAAGGTTAAATGTAAAGTAATCTCACTTGATAGTAAATACTTCTGACACTACTTGCAACGCAATTACACCACTGAAAATTAAACCACTTACAATTTTGTCTCCTCTCCATATAGAATCACGAGTCAAGAATTGCAAGATGATCTCCTCTTCAGCATACAGGCATCAACCCGAAGCCAAAGCTAAAAGCTTTACAATCTCCTGAAATATGAGTCGACGCTTGGTGAAAATGACTTCCCTTCCCGTGACGTGATCACTCCTTATAGTGGTTGTCAGGCACTGTGTTTGGCTCGGAATCGACCCGACATTAGGCAAGTATCCTCACAGACCTCCGATGGTTGGTGATTATGGTGTGGTGATGGTGATGATGATGGTTGGTGTGGTACTTCAGAGAATTGCGACACCGATCCTCCTCTGCACACATTGTCTGCCCATCGATCACACACCGATCACACCCTCTTCTTTTTTTCTTCTTTTCTTTTATATTTCTTCAGTAGTAACTGCTTCTGCTTGAATGATCGGTTGGATTTCCTTCATTCATATCAATGGCGATGCTTCCTTCTCCTACGTGATACGTGCAAACGTGGTTTTTCCTTTCAACTATCCTGTTTTTGCAACCGCTACAGTGGCATATTAGAAAATATATAGTCCGTGGAGTTACAGATAACTCAACGGACTTTCTTCCTTGATTTAACTATAAAACACGTGCATAAACTTAACTATCCAATGCTCAAATGCATTTTGGATACTTATAAACTTAACTATCCGATGCTCAGATGCATTTCGGATAGTTACAGATAACTCACCGATATATAACTTAAGTAAATCTACCAGATCTCAACACGTGTCAACAGCAGTTTGAATCATAAAATAACATTTCGGAGAGTTACAGGTTTAACTATTCGATGCTTAGATGCATTTCGGATAGTTACAGCTAACTCATCGAAAATCCACTTAAGTTACTTTCCTAGAACATGACACGCGTCCTCAGCTATTTTATAAATAAAAAGAGATTTCAGAGAGTTACAGGAATAACTATCCGATGCCCAGCTACAATTTTGAATAATTATAGATAACTCACCGAAAGTTCATTTAAGTCATTCATTATGGTTTCGACACGTGTACTTCAGGAAATAATAAAATATTCTCTCAAAACGTAACTATTTGGCAATTTAAACATAACTATCCGATACATATTCAGTCTGTTAAACATAACTGTCCGAATTTGTTCGGTATGTTAAACATAACTGTCTGAATTATCAGAAAATTCGGATACTTAAGAATTTCACAGCCTACAACTTACCGACAGTTCATAAATTTACTAAATTAACATTAATTCCCCCAAATTAAGTAGATTCTTCAATTAAAGCATATAACAGTGCAATTATAACATAATGGCTTAATTCTTATATGATAAGCTAAATATTATGCAATTAACCATCATTTAAACATTAATAATATGCACTTTTTCATTCTAAACACCTCTCCCTATAGAATCGCGAGTCCAGAATTGCAAGATGATCTCCTCTTCAACATACAAGCATCAACCCGAACCCAAAGCTAAAAGCTTTACGATCTCATGAAATATGAGTCGGCGCTTGGTGAAAATGGCTTCCCTTCTCGCGACGCGATCACTCCTCACAGTGGTTGTCAAGCACTGTGTTTGGCTCGAAATCGACCTGACATCAAGAAAGTATTCTCACAAACCTTCGATGGTTGGTGATTGTAGTGGTGGTAATGATGGTTGGTGTGGTACTTTGGAGAATTGCCGATACTATTTGCAGAAAGCTCGGTGCTCCTCCTCTGTACACGTTGGTCGTCCATCGATCACACACACACACACCTCTTCTTTTTCTTCTATTCTTTTATATTTCTTCAGTAGTAACTGCTTATGCTTGAATGGTTGGTTGGATTTCCTTCATTCATATCAATGGCGATGCTTTCTTCTCCTTGCGCGATACGTGCAATCGTGGTTTTTTTCTTCCAACTATTTGTTCCTACAACCGCTATAGTGGCATATTAGAAAAAAAATAGTCTGTGGAGTTATAGATAACTCAACAGACTTTCTTCATTGATTAACTATAAAACACGTGCATAAATTTAATTATCCGATGCTCAGGAGCATTTTCTGATAGTTACAACTTAACTATCCGATGCTCAGATGCATTTCAGATACTTATAAACTTAACTATCTGATGCTCAGATGCATTTCGGATAGTTACGGATGCTTAGATGCATTTCGGATAGTTACAGATAACTCACTGATATATGACTTAAGTCACTTTCCCAAAACATGACACGTGTCCACAACTATTTTATAAATAAAAGGAGGTTTCAGAGAGTTACACATATAACTGTTCGATGCCTAGCTGCAATTTCGGATAGTTATAGATAACTCACCGAAAGTTCACTTAAGTCATGCATTATGGTTTTGACACATGTACTGCAGGAAATAATAAAATATTCTTTCAAAACATAACTATTCGGCAATTTAAACATAACTATCCGTCATGTTCGGTTTATTAAACATAATTGTCCGAAATATGTTCGGTATGTTAAACATAACTGTTTGAAATATCAGAAAATTCGGATACCTAAGAATTTCACAGTCTACAACTTACCAACAGTTCAGAAATGTACTAAATTAACATTAATTCCCCAAAATTAAGCAGTAATTCTAATTAAAGCATATAACAGTGCAATTATAACATAATGGCTTAATTCTCATATGATAAGCTAAATATTATGCAATTAATCATCATTTAACCATTAATAATATGCACTTTTTCATTCTAAACACCTAGCCTGTTGCACTTGTAGCATATACTTTTGTCTTTTGTGAATGACTTCTTTTCCATATCTCTAGATGTCTTTACTGACTTGAAGTTCTTGCGTTTCTTTAACGGGTGTCTATATTTTCTGGTCAACAATAGTAAATCATCGTTAGAATCACTAGTGACTTTTGAGACTTTATCAGCCTCAAAAGCTAGATTCCTTCTAGGATTTTTTTCTTTTGTATGTAAATGTTGTACTTCATAGGTTGTTAGATTTCCTATGAGATCATGGAGAGTATATGTATTTAAGTCTTTGGACTCTTCAATAGATGTTGTCTTTTGAGCCCAAATTTTAGTTAAAGATTTACGAATCTTTCTTACCAAGTCTTTTTCCTCGAATTTCTTGCCTAAAGATTTTAATGAATTTACAATCTCAAGAAAACGAGAAAACATGTCAAAGATACATTCATTTTCGTGCATTTTAAAAAGCTCATATTTATGTACTAACATATTGATCTTAGATTCCTTGACTTGATTAGTACCTTCGTTGGCAACTTCTAATGCATGCCATATCTCATATGCAGTTTGATATGCAGAAACTTTATTAAATTGATCATGAGATAAAGCACAAAACAAGATGTTTAAACCTTTAGCATTTAGTGTCATTCGCTCCTTTTCATAAAAAGTCCAAGTATCATATGGAGTCGTAACTAACACTATAGGATTACTAATTATATGCCATAATTTGAAATTGATTGATTGAAAGAATACTTTCATCCTATATTTCCAATAGCCATAATTGCTACCTTCGAACATAGGAGGATGATTAGTGGTCTGTCCTTCAGTCATAACTAAGATTTCAGAATTATCCATTTTAAACAGATGATTCAAAGTAAATGACAGGAAAAATCAATTCCTAAATAGAGAAATGAAGGCTTTTCGGATGCTTTAAACAGTTTAATTGCTTTGATACCAGTTGTAGGATCGTTTGTATCCTAAGAAGGGGGGTGGATTGTGTCTTTAGTAATTAAACTAGCAGATAAAACAAGAGCACAAAACACTCGTAAATGAAATTCTATTCTTTTATT
This sequence comes from Cymodocea nodosa, assembly GCA_036874045.1. Taxonomy (NCBI): domain Eukaryota; kingdom Viridiplantae; phylum Streptophyta; class Magnoliopsida; order Alismatales; family Cymodoceaceae; genus Cymodocea; species Cymodocea nodosa. The sequence continues at coordinate 15,591,896 of CM072339.1, read as the reverse complement.
TCAAGACAGAATTTATAATATCTTTTCAGCTCAATTCCCTTCTTGACGGTTTTGATATAGTAATTTTTGATATACAATTCAAATAGGAAAACAAAGCTTTTTTTCAAAACTAATTTTGAATTGTATAAAACTTGATCTTTATGCACACAGCTCTTTTCTTTCTCTTTGCTCAACTTTTGTATCTCTTCTTCTCCAATTGTCGAATTTCTAGACTTCTTGTGTTTGCAGTTGCTTTTCTAAAATTGCTTGGAATTTCAAACTTCTTCTGATGTTGGAGAACTTTTCAGAATATGAATATTCAAACTCAACTTTTCAGTTAGGGATCCAGATTAAATATTCAGACTTGGTTTTTTTTTTGAGATTGGGATCCCCTGTTGTAATGTAGCTCGTACTTTCTATTAGTAGTCGAACTCTGTTGTCTTTCATGTTCAGCATGTTCATCTACTTGATCCACAATCCATAATCCATAATCCACGTACTAATTTTCTCTTTAATCCAAATTACTTTCTATTTAAATTTCCATTTAATTCACTAACATTTTGAGTTTCCACGATCTCCACTCGTAGACACATCGAAACTTTATCTTCCTGGAGTCTTGTAGAATATCTTCTAAGTCTTTGATTTAGTCGAACATTTATCCTTTAACTCCTGTATAAACTCGAACACTTATCCTTTAACTCTTTGAGTTTTTGCATCTGCAAAACACATGACTAAACAAAGAAACTTATTTGTTCGTTAGTCCTTTTATAAAACTCAAACAGTTATCTATCCATGCATATAAAAACTCGAACAATTATCTAACTATTCGATTTTTCATTACCGAACGCACATGGAAAACACGTGACAACTTAAAACATTAAAAACACATGTGTAGATAACTTAACTATATGAGTTTTTAACATAAAGTATTTGACAAAAATGAAACGTTAATTATTCGAAAGTTTAAATATTGCAAATCTAGCTCTTCGGAAATCTTTAATTTATCTGACATAAAAATGAAACTTTTTGATAATCTGTTAACTATTATACTTAGAGAAATATACTTAGAGAATATTATGTAGACTTATTTAAATACGTTAATAAAGCATATATCATCAAAATTAAATACCTAACATTATACTTGAAAACTTCTAAGTGTTGGTTTCTGGAGTTTATACCTAAAAACTTTTGAGTGTTGGTTTTCTAGAGTTTATACCTGAAAACTTCTGTGTGGTTGGTTCTTGCTTCGACCTGAAAGCAAGTGTGTAAGTGTTGAGACACTTAGTGAAGCCCAAGTGACCCTTGGGGGTGGACTAGCTGAGTTGGTGAACCACCTAAAATTCTCTTGTGTTTCTTACCTTTATTTCTGCTATGCATGATATTTTTATCTGATTATTACTTGTGCAAACTGATTAATCAAATTAGTTAGTAAAGTGAAAAATAGGCTTAAATTCACATTGTTCTCCATTCACCTCGCCTCTGGTGAAGCCATTCGTTCCTAAGATTAACTTTCTTCTAGATACATAAGCTTGGAACTGTCCGATTTTCTGTAGCTTTATAGCAACACATTCTGTAACTTGTATGTCTGCCTTCTGATCTTTTGCTGCACTGACTTATCTATGAAATACAATATGTTTCCTCACATAGGTTTTGCATTATCAAAATACTTGGGTACTAACCATCTCCCCCTTTTTGATAATGACAAAATCATTTACATTTATTTACATGTATTTCACTCGCTAGATTATTTCTATACATTCAGTCACACAGAAACTAAGTAAAATAAGGATTTACAATGAATATACTATAATAGTGAGATTTCTCCCCCTAACTTTGTGTTGTCTTCTCCCCCTATCTGTGTGTTGAGTTTTTCTTCCCCCTTTGAATACTTCTCTTTCTGTCTATACTGGAAATACTCTAAGTTTCTATATTTTTCTCTAATTTCCATATTCTTCTCCCCCTTTTTGTCATTATATAAAAAGGTGACAACTGTAAGACTGATATCTAATATGTCCTGCATGAATACAAGTTAGCAAAAAGCAAGCTCCCATATGGTGAGTTGGAGGAAGAATGAATAAAAGTATTTAAAGATCTTGTAATGAACATATGCCTAGATTTCTTCTAATATGATTAAAAGTTGATTCATTTAAAGGTTTGGTGAAAATATCTGCAAGTTGATTTTCTGTTGGCACAAACTTGAGTGAGATGTTCCCTTTTTCCACATGATCTCTCAAAAAATGATGTCTGATCTCGATATGCTTGGCTCTGGAATGAAGTATTGTATTCTTAGATAAACTGATTGCACTGCTGTTATCACAAAATATGATTGTGTTTTGAATTTTCAGTCTATAGTCTGCTAAGGTTTGTTGCATCTAAAGAATTTAAGCACAACACAGACCTACTGCAATATATTCGGCTTCAATAGTAGATAATGCAATACAATTTTGTTTCCTACTGAACCAGAAGATTAATGAATTTCCAAGTAGTTGGCATGTGCCACTAGTGCTTTTTCTATCAGATCTGTTGCCTGCATAATCTGCATCACTATAGCATGATAACATTAAGCTACTGTTAGCTGAGTAATATAGTCTGAAATCTTTAGTACCTTGTAGATATTTGAAAATTCTTTTTACTGATTTTAGATGAGATTCCTTTGGTGATGCTTGAAATCTAGCACACAAGCATACACTGAACATGATATCTAGCCTACTTGCTGAAAGATACAGTAGATATCCAATCATGCCTCTATATTTCTTTTGATCTACTGCAACACTTGAGTCATCGATTTCTAGTTTTGTACTTGAACTCATTGGAGTATTGGTAGATTTAATATTTTCATAGTCAAATTTGTTTAACACCTCTTTGTAGTATTTCTCTTGGTTGATAAAAATACCATTTCGTACTTGATGGATTTGTAAACTTAAGAAAAACTTCAATTCTCTTATCATGCTCAATTCAAATTTATTTTTCATCAAATTTTGAAATCCATGACAGAGTTTTTCTAATGTAGCTCCAAAAACTATATCATCAACATATATTTGTACGATCAAAATATTCAAATCAATAGTTTTGATAAACAAAGTGCTGTCCACTTTACCTATAGAGAAGTCATTTTCAGTTAAGAATTTTTTCAGTTTCTCATACCATGCCCTAGGTGCCTGTTTCAGACCATATAAAGCTTTGTTTAATTTAAAGACATGATCTGGCTTGACTTCATCTTCAAATCCGGGAGGTTGTTTAACAAACACTTCTTCTTGAATTTCTCCATTCAAAAAGGCACTTTTCACATCCATCTGAAATAATTTTATTCTTATACTGCTTGCAAAGGCAAGCAACATTCTGATAGCTTCTATTCTAGCTACAAGTGCAAAAGTTTCTTCATAGTCAATACCTTCTTGCTGATTATAGCCCTGTGTAACTAGTCGAGCTTTATTTCTAAGAATGTTTCCTTCTTCATCTAATTTGTTTCTGAAAATCCATTTAGTTCCAATGATGGATTTTCCTGTAGGTTTTTCTACTAAATTCCAAACATTGTTTTTTTGGAATTGATTTAATTCTTCCTGCATAGCCATTGTCCAGTAAATATCCTTACAGGCTTCATCTACTGATTTTGATTCTATTTCTGACACAAATGCACAAAAATTGCAAATATTTTGTGCTCTGCTTCTCGTTTGTACCCCTTTGGTTATGTTTCCATGTATTTGTTCCATGGGGTGATCAAATTTGAATTTCCAACTGTGCTGATTCTGATCTAAAGCTTGGGATTTGAGTTTATGCCTGCAATTTCCTTTCTCCAAATATTCATTTTCACTATCACTGTCAATCTTCAGATTCTTGAAATTCTGTATTAAATCTTCATCAAATTGAACATTTATGCTTTCCTCTACTCTTCTGTCTTTAGAAACGTATACTCTATAAGCTTTGCTTCTAGATGAGTATCCAACAAGTATGGTAGGTTCAGATTTTGCATCAAACTTGTCTTTAGCATTTCCAGTGTTTAATACAAAGCATTTGCAACCAAATGTCTTAAAGTAACCAACATTTGGAGTCTTATCAAACCAGATTTCAAAAGATGTCTTATTCATCATAGGTCTGATGAGAGTTCTATTGGAGATATGATAGGTTGTACCAATTGCTTTAGCCTATAGAAATTTTGGCAGATCAGTGGCATTTAACATAGTTCTAGCCATTTCTTGCAATGTCCTATTCTTTCTTTCCACTACTTCATTTTGAGCTGGAGTTCTAGGGCAGGAGAATTCATGCAAAATTCCAAATGAATTGCACAAATTTTCGAACTCATGATTTTTAAATACTCCTCCATGATCACTTCTGATTTTCTTTACTATCAGTTTCCTCTGGTTTTGAATTCTGATGCAAAAATTTCAGAATTCACTGCAAGTCTCATTTTTATGAGTTAAAAATATTACCCAGGTTAATCTAGAAAAGTCATCTACAATAACAAGAGTATATTTTCGACCTCCAAGGCTTGAAACTTGAGTTGGGCCAAATAGATCCAAATGTAAAAGTTCTAATGGCCTTTTGGTTGAAATTTCATATTTTCTATGGAGTGAGGTTCTCTTTTGCTTTCTTAGCATACAGTCACTACACACTCTGTCTTTCTTGAATGTAAGTTTAGGCAATCCCCTGACAAGATCACCCTTGGATAATTTTCTGAGAGTCTTCATACTAATGTGACCAAGTCTTTTATACCACAACCAATCATCTTCACTAGATGCTACCAAACAGGAATTGCTTGCAATATTTTCACATGGAAAGATTAATGTATAAATAGAGCAGTTTCTAAAACTAGTAAATTTTACTTCATTTATTGCCGGATCAATAATGTAACAGTTTTCAGCAGAAAAGGAAACTGTATAACCTTTATCACATAATTGTCCTACACTTAATAAGTTTTGTTTTAATCCATTGACATGCAAGACATTTTCAATTATGCCATTTTCTAATGTGATATTTCCTATAGCAGTAATTTTACACTTTTCATTATTTCCAAATTTAACAGATCCTGAATTTAAACTTTGAACAGAATCAAGAAATCTTTTTTTACTTGTCATGTGCTTTGAGCATCCACTGTCCACAATCCATTTTGTTGTACGTGCTTGGAGCTCCTTGTCATCCTGCAATTTATACTAAAATTAAGGCTTTTGGTACCCAAATCTTCTTGGGTCCAATAATGTTAGTCCTTAAAACATTAAATCTATTGCCTCTTGGCAGCCACATATGACCTGATCTTCTTTTGATGGCAAACATAGTGGTGCCATCTCTGTATGATCGAATCATTCCACCACAATAAGATACTTCCTATGGTGTAGCATACCCTAGGCCATATTTACTTCCATTAGGTCGTTGTGATCCTATAATTTTATTTAGTCCCTTTTGACCTTGAGTAAATTTACATATGGTATTTTTTAGATCAGATATTGTGGTTACTAAGTTTTTATTTTCTTCTTTCAATTTACAATTATCACAACTATATTTATCTAAGTTAGATTTCAAATTTTTATTATCAACTACAGCTATTTCTAATTCAACAAAAGAGTCTTCTAAGCAATTATTTAATCTTTTAATTTCTTTCTTAAATTCTCTACATTTAACATAGAGATTATCTACAGTAGATAGAAGACTATTAATGTCTATTTCATCATGCTCATTTTCTGTGCTAGAAGAAGAAGTGGAACATACCTCTTGAGCTGTAAAGCACCATTTGTTGCAACTTCAACTTCAGAATCAGATACTACTTGATAAGCTACTGTCATCCCACGTAGCTTTGAGTGCCATCTTCTTTTTGTCCTTCCATCTCTTCTTCTTATCTGCTTGATGCTCTTCTATGTGAAATGGATAGAAAGTTTGTATGTGTCCTTGCCTTTTGCATTTGAAGCATGTAGAAATAGTTCTTTTGGAGGAGTTGGTCTTATTCTTTTTCTCCATGAACTTTCTAAAGTTCCTTGCCAGCAACATGATCTCATCATCGTCTGAGCTTAAAGCTTCTTCTATTGAAGGAAATGCTATTTCCTTTTTCTTTTCAGCTTTCTTTTCAACAACTCCTTGCTCTTTCCAATCCTTTGTTTGAACTTCATGGGCCAGAAGATTGCCCAACAGTTCTTCAACTGTGTAATTATTGAGATCCTTAGAATCTTGGATAGATGTGGATTTCTATTTCCACTCAACAGTTAAGCTCTTCAGGATCTTCTGTACCTGTTTACGAGAAGAAAATTCCTTTCCCAAGCCTTTCAGATTGTTAATAATTTCAGTAAATCTTGAAAACATTTCAGTTATGTTTTCATTATCATCCATTTTAAACAGTTCTAATTTTCTTAGCAGAATACTGATTTTAGTATCCTTTACCTGGCTTGTACCTTCATGAGTAACTTGAAGGATTTTCCAAGTCTCATGAGCAAACTTACATGTAGATACTTTATTATATTGTTCAGTAGTTAGTGCACAATATATAGCATTTTGCCCTCTAGCATCCAATTGGATGATTCTCTCATCCTCCTCAGACCAGTTCATAACATCACTGGTTGGAAGTGTAGTTCCAAGAACAACAATCTTCTAGAGTTTTACATCATAACTCCTAAGGAAACACTCCATTCTATTTTTCCAATAATTATAATTGGAACTATCGAATAGAGGTGGTCTGTGGATGTTTTGTCCCTCAGCAAATTGAGCCATAAATCCAGATGGTTAAATCTTGTAACGAATTAACCAAGCTTTGATACCAATTATTAGGATCGATAGGCTCACTAGGGAGGGGGTGAATGGTGAAGGTGTGTACTTTTTAAATCTTTTCACTTAGATTCGAATGAATCAACAAAATAGTGAGATGAGATGTGTTAATTGAAAGCAAACCAGAAGAAGAAATTAACACACAGTAATTTTTAGGTGGTTCACCAATTTGGCTAGTCCACCCCCAAGATACACTTGGGCTTCACTAAGTATTCAAATACTTACAACACTTGCTTTCAGGTTGAAGCAAGAACCAACACTTAGACCTTTTAGGTATAAGCTCAATAACCAACCTTTCTTTCTTGAGCTTTTAGGTTGAAGTTCTCAACCAACAATGAGTTTTCAGGTTGAAACTCACGAACCAACAACTTTGAATTTTTCTATCAGAGTTTTGGCACATAGAGCTTTCCTGTAGTGAATCTTCAAGAGTATACTTGACTATTTGCAGAGTTGAGAGTATATCTGGAATTATGTGTAGCTCATTGTATATTATATGATCGTTATCTCGGTCTCTTCTTCTCTTAATCTTCTTATATTTATACCAAAGGAATAATGATCATATTTTTCTTTCAACAGATGTATTCTGCAGTACTTGCAAAATAATCAGACCCAAATATGGTAAGTTACCGTTCTGTCTGATGTTTAGTAAGTAACCTTCCGATTTCCTTTAATTTTCAGATGGTTATATGAAGAACTCACCGAAGAGCTTCTATAACTTACTGAACCTTCACTTACATCCTGTTGTATGTGTCACGTGAGGATTTTAAGTTGCTCACGTGAGGTGTCAAATGATCGGAGACTTGTAGTTTTAACTTACCGAAAAACTTTTAACTTCCGGATAGTTAACTACAGTAACTCTCTGATTTTTCCTTTTAAGCTTCTGACTGCTGTCTCTTTAATTCTACACGTGCGTAATAGTATAACTTAAGTTTCGGATAGTTATACTTGTAACTCACCAAAATCTTTCAAATTTCGGATAGTTATCTTTCTAACTCTCCGAAAAGTCTTTTAAGCTTATGTTCTAGATTTCTATATGTAGTTAATTGAATAACTTAAGTTTCGGATAGTTAGCCTTTCTAACTTTTCGATTCCCCTTGAGCTTTCGGATAGTCAACTCCTTAACTTTCCAATTATTCAACCAACTACCTTTCACAACTCTTCGAAGGCTTTATGATTTTGGATTCTTCTAACTATTCGACAATACTACTGCTGCTTTAAATTAAATCTTCGGATACTTAAGTCTGTAACTCACTGAAGATTAACTTTCTTCTGGATACATAAGCCTAGAACTGTCTGATTTTTTGTAGCTTTATAGCAGCACATTCTGTAACTTGTCCTTCTGATCTTTTGCTACACTGACTTATCTGTGAAATACAATATGTTTCCTCACATAGGTTTTGCATTATCAAAATACTCGGGTACTAATACAATGGACAAGTAGAGAATGCCAATAAGCAAATTAAGCAAATTTTGGAGAAGATAGTAGGAAAGACAAGAAAAGACTAGGCAAAAAAGTTAGATGAGGCATTATGGGCTTATCGAACTGCTTTTAAGTCTGTTGTAAATATGTCTTCATATAGAGTAGTGTTTGGAAAGGCATGTCATTTACCGTAGAGCTTGAGCATAAGGCAAGATGGGCTATTCAAAGACTCAACTTAGATTTAAAGGATGCTGGTAAGAAAAGAAATTTTCAATTGACTGAATTAAAAGAAATACAGAGAGAGGCATATGAGAATTCACGGATAGCTAAGGAAAAGAGTAAAGTATTTCATGATAGCAAGCTCTTTCATAAGAATTTTGAAGTAAGGCAGCAGGTATTATTGTATAATTCCAGACTACATCTATTTCCTGGTAAATTAAGATCACAGTGGATAGGACCTTTTGTGGTAAAAAGTACATTTCCTCATGGAGTAGTGGAGATTGAAAACCCTAAGAGTGGGGAAGTTTCTAAGGTCAATGGACACTGTTTAAAACCTTTCTTGTAGCAAAGATTATTTGGCCATGGAGAGAATATTGTTTTAATCGATGTTGTCTATGCTGAATCTGATAATTAGTGCTCTTTTCTTTTCTTTTTATTAGTTTTAAATGCAATTACTCTTATTTCTTTTTGTTGATTTTGTCATTTTGTAAATCTTGTTTTTCAATTATGTACTTACCTATTTAACATGCAGGTGTTGAGATCAGAGACTGTTCCACTATAAGTGTCATCTGTACTTTTTTCTATCAAAATATTTCTTTTGTGATATTGTTAGTGTATGCAATCTTCTAAGTGGGTGAGAGATAGTGCATCTAGATTAGTTAGACAACCCCCTTTAGAAGAAGAAGTGAGTGTGTTAGAAGAGCTTGTAAGGATGGGAGACCAAGGTAGAAACCAACAATTACCTTCTCTTGAGGACATCTGCTATCCTCAAATACATGACCATCCCTCTTGTCTTGTATTGCCACAGGTAGATGGACATAAATTTCAATTGCATATGAATTATGTAAATTAATTACCTAGATTTCATGGGTTAGATAAGGAAGATGCATATGCATTTCTAAATGACTTTAATGATGTTTGCAACATGATTAATCTACTTGAAGTGCCTGTGGATGCAATAAAGTTGAGATTTATTCCTTTCGCTCTTCGAGATGATGCGAAACTATGGTTGAACACCCTTCCTATTAATTCAATCTGTACTTGGACTGATTTTTGTGCTGTCTTTATTAAGAAATTTCATCCTTTGCATAAGACCATTCAAGCTAAGAATGCTATTCTAAACATCTGCCAGCAAACCAATGAACCTTTTTGGAAATATTTTGAACGTGTCAATAGACTAGTGGCAAGACGTCCTAATCATGGTCTACCTAAATCAAGACAGTGTCAAGTAATCTATGAAGGATTGGATTATCAGACCAAGTTGATGCTAGAATCTGTATGTCTTGGATGCTTCATGAGATTCTTCTCCAAAATTGAGAGTTCCTTCTTCGAAGTATTATTTCTCTATTGTAATGGCTCAAGTGTAATTAAAGGTTTATTAACCCTAAGTTGGGTAGTATATAAACCTTTATGATGTTGTAAAACATTGCGGTTGATTGTGCCAAAGTTCATAGTAGAACCCTTAACTCTCCGTGGACGTAGGCAGTTGTTGAACCACATAAATCCTTGTCTTCAGAAGTGTTATTTCTTCCTCTTTCTCTTCACTTCCCAGTTTTGGTGAGTTAAGAGGTGAGTGTTTCACAATCATGCCATAGTAAGTTGACTGAACTCAGTTTTAATCTCAACAACTAGCATCAAAGTCGAGGTTTTTTCAGTTTAACAGAATGGTAGACGATAGAAAGCTCAAGATCAAGAAGTTTGATGGAAATGATTTCGGATACTAGAGGTCTTAGATAGAAGACTGTTTGTATTAGAAGGATCTTCATTAGCCTCTATTTAGAAGAAAACTAGAGAAGATGGATCAAGAAGAGTGGGAGTTGCTGGATAGGAAAGCTCTAGGTCTCGTCAAGTTGTCACTAGCAAGGAACGTTCATTCAAATGTTGCCAAGGAGAAAACAACGGCTGACTTGATGAAAGCACTGTTCAACATGTATGAGAAGCCATCAATCGCTAATAAGGTATTCCTCATGCGTAGATTATTCAATCTGAAAATGCATGAAAGTGGAAATGTTACAGACCACGTTAATGAGTTAAATACTATTTTGAATCAATTGCATTCAGTAGATATAGTATTTGATGATGAAGTCAGGGCCTTGATTTTATTATCCTCATTACCAGAAAGTTGGTCTCCTATCGTGACTGGTGTAAGTAGTTCACTAGGTCAAGAGAAGCTTAAAATGAGTGACATCTGGGATTTTATCTTGAGTGAGGACATTTGCAAGAAAAGTGAATTGTCAGATTCAACTTCTACCCTTAGTGTTGAAAGTAGAGGGAGAAGTAAATCAAAGCAATTTAAATCCAAAGGAAGGCCAAAGTCCAAAGGTACTAGTAAGGTGAGATCGGATATTAAGTGTTGGAACTATAATCAATGGAGGTATTTTAAGTCACAATGTAAGGCTCCCAAGAAAGACAGCAAAGGGAAGTAATCAGAAGGAGCAGGTGTAAATGTTGTCTCCTACGATTCAGATGATGCCCTAGTATGCTATGTTGACAGTTCCATTGACTCATGGGTATTGGACTTAGGAGCTTCATTCCACACTACCTATAGGAAAGATTTGTTGCACAATTATCGTGCAACTCCTGTGAAGAAAGTGTACCTAGCTAATAACACAAGTTTGGATGTGTTGGGAAAAGGAGAGGTACACATTAAAACAAAACAAGGGATTTGGAAATTGCAAGAAGTTAGATATGTTCCTAATCTTGCAAAGTAATTAATTTCCATAAGTTCCCAAGATAATGATGGTTATCAGATTGCCTTTGGTACAAGCAAATAGAAGATAACCAAAGGTGCAAGAATTATTGCCTCAAGACAAAGGATTGACACCTTATATCTAACATCAGATCAAGATGACACTATTGTAGTAGTTAGTGATACTAAAGACACTAACTTATGACATAAAAGATTGGGACACCTCAATGAGAATGGACTGAAGGTTTTAGTGGTAGAAGGGAAAATCCCTAAGCTAAAGAATGGCAATTTGGGGATATGTGAGGACTACATTGAGGGAAAGCAGAAGAAAGTCAGCTTTTCCAAGACTCCTCATGATCCAAAGTCATAGAAATTGGAGCTGGTTCACACGGATGTATGGGGGCCTACCCCTATCAGTTTTTTAGGAGGTGCTCTCTATTATATCACCTTCATTGATGATAGTACCAGGAAGGTATGAATTTATTTTCTGAAATAGAAGTCTGAAGTTTTCCAAGTCTTCAAGAAATGGAAGGCAAAAGTGGAAGAAAAATCAAATCCATTAGGTTAGATAATAGAGGAGAATATGATAGCCATGAATTCAAAGTCTACTATGAGGAGCAAGGGATTAGAAGGCAGATGATTGTAGCTGAAACTCTACAACAAAATGGAGTTGCTGAAAGGATGAATATGACCTTGAATGAACGGGCAAGATGCATGAGACTACATGTAGGTTTTCCCAAGATATTCTAGGTAGAAGCTATTAATACAGCTACCTATCTAATAAATAGAGGACCATCTATCCTAACGGGACTCAAAAATCTTGAAGAATTGTGGATTGGGAAAGAGGTAAACCATGCTCACTTAAAAGTCTTTGGATCCAAGTCATTTGTCCACTTGAATAGTGACAAAAGAGACAAGCTGGATTCAAAATCATAGAAGTGTTATTTCATTGGCTATGGTAAGGATTATTTTGGTTTCAAATTCTGGATAGAAGAAACCAAGAAAATAATCTGTGCAAAAGATGTCACTTTTATTGAATCCAAGGTGTATAAGTATAGAGAAAGTGCACATGAATAGCAGTCTGAGCTTCAGTCTAAAAGTACTACTAAGATCAGTCTAAATAATGATGTTGAACAACTTCAGAAGGAATCTATAGAAGAAATTCAGCTTCTATAGGCTGAACAATAAGAACATCTAGATGATCAAGAAGATGAAGTTATCATGAGACAACTTAGAAGATCTAGAAGGATTTCTAAACAACTAGAAAGGTATGTACCATCATTCAATTATCTATTGTTGATGGATGATGGTGAACCTGAAACATATCAGGATGCAATCTATGCAAGTGATGCACATAAATGGGAGTTAGCAATGAAAGAAGAAATGAAGTCCCTAGAAAAGAATAAAACTTGGGAGCTAACTTCATTGCCAGAAGGAAAGAAAATCCTAAGAAACAAGTGGGTGTTCAGGATGAAAGAACAACTAGATGGCAGCAAGAAATATAAAGCTAGACTTGTAGTCAAGAGTTTTCAGCAAATTCAAGATATAGACTATACTAAAGTATTCTCTCCAGTCTTGAAGATGAATACTATAAAAATAGTCTTAAGCATTGTTGCCGTAGAAAATTTGTTCTTGGAGCAAATGGATGTAAAGATAGCATTTCTACATGGAGATTTGCAGGAAGAACTTTACATGATGTAGCTAGAAGGATTTGCAGTAGCTGGCAAGAAAAGAAAGACAATATGTAGACTATTGAAAAGTCTGTATGGTTTGAAGCAAGCATTAAGACAGTGGTACAAGAAATTTGATACCTTTATCTGTACCCTAGGCTTCAAACGATGCGATATAGACTATTGGTGCTACATAAAACTGTTTAATGATTGCTTCATTATTCTATTGATTTATGTAGATGATACGTTAATTACTTGTTCAAGTATGGAACAGATTAAACAATTAAAGAGACAACTATCAAAAGAATTTGACATGAAGGATATGGGAGAAGCCAAGTAAATCTTGGGTATGGGAATCATCCAAGATAGAATGGTAGGCACATTGAGATTAAATCAGAAGAAGTAGTTAGAAAATGTACTTAGGAGATTTAACATCTCAAATGAGAGGAAAACTGAACTCCCTCTCGGACCCCATTTCAAGTTGTCTAAAGATTAGTCAGCTAAGACTAAAGAAGAAAGGATAAAAATGTCCAGAATACCATATGCTTTAGTAGTGGGAAGTTTAATGTATGCCATGATATACACAAGACCTGATATATCTCATGTAGTGGGAGTGGTCAGTAGATATATGGCAGATCTAGGAGCTAAGCATTGGTCTGCAGTTCTGTGGATACTATAAAGTATCAATTTGTGCATTTTATATATGTTAATTCATGCATATTAAGGATTATAAGTCATCATTATATATGTTCTTATAAAGGATTACATGAAAATCATATTTTTAGACATATGCATGAATTAGGGATTAAATAGTTGATAATGTACAAATTTATCCTTTATCAATTAAACACCTATTCAATAGCCCTTGTTTTAGACATGATTTTTATAATTCTTCAATATATGACTTTATATACATTGTATTATTGCCAAATCACTTAAATATGATGTTAAACTAAAGAACTTTAAGTAATTCATGTATGCACATGTAAAAAAGTTGTGGACCAAAACCTTCCTAATTTGGCAACTTTCCATATATGACAACTCATGCATGCATGTATACTATATTTACATCATATGATTTATATTCAATGTATATGTGCATCCAACTTGGTTTTGAGTTTTATAGGTCACTAAATCATGAAATCAAGATGGATTAAAGAGAAAAAAGCATGGGCCATTGGATGCAACATATTGGAGATCAAGCTACAAAAGCCTTGAGTATTTAAAGTGTTTGACCACTCAATCCTAGGTTATCTCCTCCTCTTCCAACAAATTGCAGTTGGTGGTTCCAGCCATTCCAACATCTCCATTTGGAAAGTCCCATCTTCCCCTTGATCTTGAACAAGCTCCCTTCAAGAATGGTGAGCCTTGGCGTCTTCCCCTCTTCTTAGAAGACACCTTCTCTTCAATTCAGATGGCCATACATTAGGATCTTCTTGGGTGTTGATCTTGGTGGATGGGAGGCTCGTGTGACTGATTTGGAGTGGAGCAAAAGGTTAGGATCTTTAGGGTTGAGTCATCAAAAGCACCATTCTTAGACGTGGAAGCCAAAGTTGTGGGTCTTGGAGGCAAGATCCTAAGGATGTGTACCATTCTTCTTCAAGGCAACCCTAGAAGCTTCACTTGGACGTGCTACACGTGGTGACAGCCCTATGGAGCATCGATTTCAAGGACTTTGGGGAGTCATTGCTTGAGGAAATGTGGAGGATTAAAAGGTATGATGGAAAGGAGAGATCCTCATACTAGTTTTCATGTTTTACAATTTTATATGTATGAGTATAGTTTGAGTATGTGGAAGAACGAAATTCTATGCATAAATCTTTGTTTCAAATGTTCTAAATTAAAGATCATATATTGTTTTGATGTTAATTTATATAAGAATTGAGTTCATATCATATGTATAGTGTGAATGAATGTGATGATGTGAATTGTGAAGGCAGTTTTCTATTTCTTAGATGGCCAAATTGTTAGTAGTTTTTGTTTGAATTGTATCCACTTGTTCGTCATATCTACATTCCATTTTTTGTTTTTTGTTTTTGTAAGTATAATGAGTGTAGAACAAGTTTACAAAGTTTTAGAATTTTTTAGAATGTTTTCCGAAGATTTTCGATTTTATTTTGTAAAGGTATCAATGGTTTTGAGTCTCTATTGAGTGCTAATTTTGAGCTCGACGCTTGTGCTGTGCTTGCATCGTGTATTTTGTGGAATTCAGTTCTGTAAATTTTCCTTGTTAGTGTAACGGATCTACTTTCAAGGCATGCTTATTTCGTAGCATTTCATGAAGATTTGACGGATATTTGATTTTTGCACCTAAGGTGCATTTTTGGAAAGTTTCCATAACCGTTTGCGCCCCTTTCTTAAATAAGATATTGCCAGCATTTTAATTTGAGTTAATCCACGAAATGACTGCCATTTTAAAGATATTCCGAGGATCTTTCCAACTGTTATTTATTCTGGATTTTTAAACATTCAAGTCGGAAGTTATTAGAGTTAAAAGTCGAGCATAAATTCTGTGATTTTCAGATTAATACTAATTGATTTCTTAAATATCTTATTATAACTTAAGAATTAATTGGATTTTGGGGTAATCTTATAAACTTTAATTGTGCTATGAATTTTGTATATTAATATTAAGTAATTAGAGTTTAATTATGAGTTAGTTTAATGTGGATATTTAATCGGATAATCAATTTAATAAAATTTATTTAAGACAAACTCCTTGTGGTTTCGACCCGTACTTGCACATGCTTATTACAATGGGCACCGTGTGCTTGCAGTTATAAATGTAAAATTTGTGATTTTGCTGTTAATTTAACAACACATAAAAGCATTACAAGTTTTTATACACAAGACCTAATATATCTCATGTAGTGGGAGTGGTTAGTAGATATATGGTAGATCCAAGAGCTAAGCATTGGTCTGCTATTCTATGGATACTCAGATATCTTAGATATTCTCTAGACATAGATCTGAACTTCAAGAAAGGACCAATTGAATTGATTGGCTACTGTGATGCTGATTTGGGAATAGAGTTGGATAAAAGCAGAAGTACTTCAGGTTATGTTTTCTGCATAGGAAGTACTGCAATAAGCTAGAGATCCAAGTTACAAAGTATTGTTGCACTCTTGATCACAAAAGCTGAATATGTTGCAGTAGCAGAGGTAGCTAAAGAAAGAATCTGGCTAGAGAATGTACTAGCTGAATTAGGGCACAAACAGAAAAGAAGCATTCTATTCTATGACAATCAAAGTGTCATTTATTTAGCTGAAAATCTGAAGTTTCATTCAAGGACCAAGCATATGAGAATGAGGTTTCATTTCATAAGGGAAGAGATAGAGCAGAATAGGTTAGATCTGTAGAAGATTGCTAACTCAATGGACTAACCTTGTGGACTTAAGTTAACTCCATGAGCCTGCCTATCCTATTTAATACTGCTATTTACAGAGGAATTCGACCAACCATTGGGTGGTTCCAAAGATTGTAAATAACATCAATTAAGCTCTTTAATGTTAGTAAACATTGGATTTATCATTAGGCAATACTAACATTCAGATAATTCAAACAATAACCATTAAAATTTTTAAGTCTTTTGAACGAACCAATTTCAATAAACTGTAAAACTAAAATAAACATAAAACAATCACAACACTAATAAAGATAACATTAATCACGATACAAAACAAACAATACAACACTCAAATACAAAATATAAACACAGATAAGTTGTTTTTGGTATTTTTGTTTTGATATGAGCATGGAAATGGGCAAAAGGTGAAATGTAAAGTAATCTCAGTCGATAGTAAATACTTCCGTCACTACATGTGACGTGATTACACCACTGAAAATTAAACCACTTACAATTCTATCTCCTCTCCCTATAGAATCGCAAGTCTAGAATTACAAGATGATCTCATCTTCAGAATACAGGCATCAACTCGAAGCCAAGGCTAGAAGCTTTACGATCTCTTGAGATATGAGTCGGCGCTTGGTGAAAATGGCTTCCCTTCCTGCAACGCGATCACTCCTCATAGTGGTTGTTAGGCACTGTGTTTGGCTCAGAATCGACCCAACATCAGGAAAGTATCCTCACAGACCTCTAATGGTTGGTGATTATGGTGGTGGTGATGATGGTTGGTGTGGTACTTCAGAGAATTACCGACGCTGCCTGCAGAAAGCTCGGTGATCCTCCTCTATACACACTAGCCACACCCATCAATCACACACTACTTCTTTTTCTTCTTTTCTTTTATATTTCTTTAGTGGTAACTACTTCTGCTTGAATGATTGGTTGGATTTCCTTCATTCATATCAACGACGATGATTTCTTCTCCCTACGCGATACGTGCGATCGTGGTTTTTTCCTTCCAACTATCCTATTTCTACAACCGCTACAGTGGCATATTAGAAAATAAATAGTCCGTGGAGTTACAGATAACTCAACAGACTTGCTTCGTTGATTTAACTATAAAACATGTGCATAAATTTAACTATCCGATGCTCAGGTGCATTTCAGATACTTACAAACTTAACTATTTTATGCTTAGATTCATTTCGGATAGTTACATATAACTCACTGATATATAACTTAAGTAAATCTAGTAGATCACGACACGTGTCAACAGTAGTTTAATAATAAAAGAAACATTTCAGAGAGTTACAGGTCTAACTATCTAATGCCCAGATGCATTTTGGATAGTTACAGATTACTCACCAAAAATTCACTTAAGTCATTCTCCTAGAACATGACATGTGACCACAGCTATTTTATAAATAAAAGGGGATTTCAGAGAGTTACACATATAACTATCCGATGCCCAACTGCAATTTCGGATACTTATAGATAACTCACTAAAAGTTCACTTAAGTCATGCATTATGGTTTCGACTCGTGTACTTCAGGAAATAATAAAATATTCTTTTAAAACATAACTATTTAGCAATTTAAACATAACTGTCCGAAATATGTTCGATATGTTAAACATAACTGTCCGAAATAATAGAAAATTCGGATACATAAGAATTTCATAGCCTGCAATTTACCGACAGTTCAGAAATGTACTAAATTAACATTAATTCCCCAAAATTAAGTAGATTCTTTAATTAAAGCTTATAATAGTGCAATTATAACATAATGGCTTAATTCTCATATGATAAGCTAAATATTATGTAATTAACCATCATTTAACCGTTAATATTATGCACTTTTTCATTCTAAACACTTCCCCCATACTTAAATTTTGCTAGTCCTTTAGCAAACTAAGATCTAATTAATGGGTCTTTCTAAAGGTGCTAGAATTAATTCTTCCTTTTTTTCTTATATTCAGCATAAGAACTTATATTATTATATAGATATTCTATATGTTTTAGTAATCAACCTGCAAATATACTTAAAATATATGCAAATTACATACAAAGTATATCATCATCACATAGGTGTTAATTATATTATCGTTTACTGAAAATATGAATCCATAACAATAAGCTCATACTTTTTCTGTAGTTTAATAAGATCTACACATAAATCATTCTACAAGTTTAATCAATCAAATTAAATGTATCTTTAATCATATGTGTTTCATTTAATCTAGAATTCATATTTCAACTCCTTCAGGACTTTAGATAATTTACTGATTTTTCATTAAGCATTCTGATTTCATTTTAAACTCGTGAAACTGTTAAACTCATGAAATTTAGAAAAAACATAAGATACTATATCTAGATTTGCATAAATAGTAAATTCTATAGCATCTTATATAGCCTTCTAAATATAACATTCAAGCAGTTACAATTTATAAAAATTTTATAGTCTCAATTATCGGATAGTTACAGCAAGTTCATAAAAAAAAATTTCAATTTCCACAAAACTTTGCAGTACCATTTTAATTCCTTTAATTAACAAACTTACGTAGCTGTTACTTTAATTACCTCCCCCCCATACCTACATTTTGCATTGTCCTCAATGTAAAAGATTTGACAATAAATACAGTAATTGTAGCAAGCAGGAATATAGTTTTGTTGATTTAGCACCTAACTCAACGAATGAGTTTAAATCTAAATTCAGGATAAGTAATCAGTTACATACATTGTTTCGTTTGTATCTCCTTCTACATATTCTGATTTTTGATTCTGAAAAACTTTTCATTCACAGATAATATATAACAAAATAACATTTAACAGATATTGATAAATTAGTGTCTTGTGTGGAACCCAGGATCTTATGCCTTTGGTGGCTCACAAGCAAGCCAGTTGATTTTCCAAAACAGATACCAACAAACTGGATGGATATATATATATTTTTTTTTATTTATTTATAAAATAAACTAAAACTAAAATTTTTCTAAAAGTAAATGCAGAAAACATACAACATTAAAAGCACAAAATCACAGCTTAAGAACATGATTGAAAAGTAGAAACAAATGGAATAAGCGTGTCAGTCCAAGCAAACTTTTTAGGCATAATCCTTCTTACTATTAATTCTGTTTTAATGCAGTTCTTGTTCCTTCTTAATTTGTAAACTTGTAGTATATTATCAATGCTAAATACAAGTGTATTACCATTAATGAAATGAAATGCAGAAAGGGATCCTTTTCGGTTCCAAGATAATGTAGCAGTTTCTATTTCTACATCTATTTCAATATATTCCTCTTCCCACTTCCATTCATTTATGTCTTTCATAATCCATATTTGAAATTTCATCAATTCATCCTACCATCTTATCAGACATAAAGTATGATCATCATATTCATTATACCACATCCTTATTTGAATTTTATCAAATTATGCAGATGGTGGTTTAGCTATTTTTCTCGGTATAGGCAAAATTTCTATATATTCATCATAACTATCTATGCTTACTATGTATAAATCAGATCTAAATGCAACTGATATATCTGTGACTAGATATATATATCCATCAAGTATGACATGTATGTTGTTAATTAATGATTTCTGTCCTAGATATATCATAGTGTTTTCAATCCAAGATCTATTCAGAAAATTATATACACTTAAGCATAAATCTTCATCCCAATTTCCTATAGGTCTCGAATAATATAATTTTTCAGGAATGGTAGAATTTTTATCAGAAAATATTAAGGCCGACCCACAATTTATAGTTGGTACTTCATATCTATTAGGTCTTCCTATATTCCATTCTTCTCTTGTGATAGGATTTATTATCAAAATATCAGGTAATAGACTTGCATACCTTGGTCTGGTCCTGTATATGATTAATCCTTCATCCATCCCCATAATATGATCTATTCCTTCTAATGTATTGGGTGGAATTCCAGTAGTTTCTTCCATATTCAGATATTCATGGCTAATTGAACTACGATTAAATGACTTCCATATGAATCCATCTCTAATCTTAGTCATTTTTGCAGCTTGTAGTCCCTGAAAATATTTTTCTCCAATATAGTCTTTAATTTCCTTTGATACACAACACAGTCTGCACAGATCTTTAGCTGACAAGTTACTCAGTACTTCCCTTAGTGCATCCAACGGTAATTGCATCAATTCCATTTGTTGATTCTGTATAACACAAACAAAAAATTTAGCAGAGACAAAAATTAACATAACTACTGTACACTCTCGTAGAGTTAGGGCATAACTCAACGGACTAAGTTCGTTGAGTTAAGGACAAACTCTACGATACTATTAACTATAAATAAACATATATATACAGATAGTTGCTTCAATTATGCTGCTTCATTCAGCTACCCTCCTAGAAGAGGTATCAATTTCATTAACAGTTCTATTGACAGGGTTAGGTATTGCTTGTACTAGCAATCCTCTAGTAGGTCTAACTTCCATTGATTCCTTCTGTCTAAGTGGTATATTTCTATTCTGATTTTGAATTGCAGCATTTCCAAATACAAGATCTAGACGATTGTTTAATTATTGGATTATCTTTTCTAATTTTTCTATTCTAGATCCTTGTTCAAGTAATGCTTCATAACTTATATTCTTCTCATTTATATTTTCTCCTCCCTGGAAATTGTTGTTTCTCCAAGATAAATTCGGGTGATTTCTCCAATTAGGATTATAAGAATTTCCAAAGTTATCTTTCTGGTTTCTAGCATAAATAATATCTAAATCATTAATGTTTGCGTTCTTTTCTGCTAGCTTTTGATTTAATGATAACTCTTCTATTTTCTTTGTTAATTCAGTTAATTTCACTTCAAGCATAGTACTTGAATCTATTTCATGCATTCCTCTTGGCAATATTCTTTTATCTGCAATAGCTTCAACTGAGTTTTCCCATTGTGCAGTTTTTTTTGCAAAGTTTTGTAAATATGCCCATGCTTCTTCACTACATAGTTTCAGAAATCCATTTTGACAAGTAGATTCTAATAAAAATTTTATTAAAACATCTATGCCTTCATAAATTATACCTATTAATTGTGCTTTACTCATTGCATGATGTGGACATTGAGTTAGTAAATCTTTAAATCGTTCAAAATATTTCTAGAATGATTCACTCTGTTTTTGGCTACACATTAATATTTCTTTTTTCTTTTTAATCGTTTGATGTGTTGGATAATATTTTTCCAGAAAAATAGAGCAAAAGTCAGTCTATACAGAAATTGAATCAGGCAATAGAGTATATAACCATCTCTTAGCTGTGTCTTTTAAAGCAAAAGGGATATATCTAAGTTTAATAGCATCTATACTCATGTTCAACATTTTCATCATTTGACAAACTTCGTTAAATTCTCTAAGGAAATAATAGGCATCCTCTCTTTCTAATCCATGAAATGTGGCAATTGACTAATATAATTAGATTTCAGTTCAAACCTATCTCCCTCAAAGTTTGGCAATCGAATACATGAAGGTTCATCAACTACTTCAAGATATAGAATTTCTCCTAATGGTTTTTCTACTAGAGCAGCCATATCTACATTCTCTTTTAAAGAAAGGTTAGCTACACCCCAAAGGATTTCGTTAAAGTCTAGTTCAGAAAATGTTTCAGAACGCCTCTGTGTTGAATATTCTTGGGTAGGTGTTCTTACTAATTGTTTAGTGCTTAGAGAACGAGTCCATGTGCTCATAAATAAATAGCAGAAGATTAATTATATACTAGTCTGAAGCTTTCCATTCAGTAAATATTTGTTGACGGATGAAGTCGAATTAGCTGCTTCTCCTTCCAGTTCCCCTAACGCATTCTCCTTTCTTTTAAAAGTGCTGGTAACTCGTAAATAACATTCTATTATATATATATAATGCACATCCATAAAGTGAATAAATCTCGTTGCAAGAACGTGTCTTGCAACGTGCATCGTGGTTCTTGTTTTTATGGGTACGTGTACCACTACTAATTTCAAATTTTTGGTAACCGCTAAATCGACGAAGTTTCATTCGTGGTTAAAAGAATAACCGTTCTGCTTAATCCAAGAACTAACCTCGTTGAGTTACAAATAACTCAATGGAACAATGTCGGTTACTGTTGCTAACTCCACGGACTAACTTCATTGAGTTACAGGTAACTCAACGGAGTTGCCTTATATCATACTACTGACCTCGTGGAGTTAAGTTTAACTCAACGAACTTACTTCGTTGAGTGAACACTTAGCAACCTCTAAGTATACTCCTCGTAAGTACCTCTATATTTTTTTTCTTCTTCTTCATTCTGCTAACTGAAATAAAGTTAAATACATGTCATTAATGCAACATTCTAATCAAAATTCGTTTAAATATGAACATTATATAAATATTTAACTTGTAGTTCATTTCATGTTATGCAGAATTTACATTTTACCTTGCAGCATGTAGATATTTTCAAGCATCTATTATTTAATTCTGTCATTCAGCAAACTGTAAATCTTTTTAAACATTCATGCATAATGTTCCACAAATTATATAACATTCAATATAGTCCATTCATTTCAAATTCAAAACACACATGAAAAATATATCTGAAAATTTGTATTCATTCATATGAATCAATTACAGTACAACTTAATTAGATATTTTTCATACAATTATATACAAGTAGACGAATAATACAATTTAGTCTCTATTCCTAAGTTCATCTACTTCCTTCTAGAGTTTTTCTAATTGTTGCTCTAATTGGTCTATCCTTTCTACAGCTCCAATAATACCTCTAGAAGGTGCAGCAATCTCTGTAGCTACAAAATTTCTATACTCTTTCACTGAAATGGTTGTTGATCTGATCCTTTTTGATGCCCATTTAGTGAAATCGATACAATCCACCATCAACAGTGGAATCAAATCTCCATTAAATAATTTCTTCTTTACTATTCTCAGTTTGGAGATAAAAACTGCAAACCAATTTATTTGAATTCTATTTACAACTGCATACGTGGCCCATTTGACAAATTGACTCAGTTCTATGTCATGACATTGTCGTTGATAGACATTCTTAATCAAAATGTTGGCAATCATGTGTGCTTTAGCATTTAAATGCTTCAGTCTATTTAATAAAGGCACACCAGGATTGATAGCCAAACTGTCCTTGATTTCTTGTTCTGTCCATTCAACGGCAGTTGTACTTTCCAAAATTTCCTGTCCTTCATTCTTTAATCCAAAAATGTTGTGGAGAAGCTTTGGTGTTATCTATACATCAGCATCCTCCACGTTGGAAATTAATTTTCCTTCTTCTTCTCTTAAGTTTGCATAAAAGCAGGGCATTAGATTCTCATATATTGCATGCTCTCTTTCTTGAGAAATAAAATTCAGTAGACCTTGGAATTTAAATAATTCTTTGATTTCTTGCATTCCATCCCAATTTACTGGTCTACTGTATATGATATCATAACCCCTAATCTCTTGGTATTTATTATAAGCTTCTTGACTCCAAAAGTGTACTTCATTCAGCATTGATGCTTCAGTCGGGT
Organism: Cymodocea nodosa; assembly: GCA_036874045.1. Lineage (NCBI taxonomy): Eukaryota > Viridiplantae > Streptophyta > Magnoliopsida > Alismatales > Cymodoceaceae > Cymodocea > Cymodocea nodosa. The sequence goes on along the minus strand of CM072339.1, from coordinate 15,568,317 downwards.
CAGGAATGTGACTTTGTTGTTTTAGAGGGGTTTGTTCTTGATCTTCCTCTACCATAGGCTGAACTTGAACATGTTCTGCAGATTCCTGAATTTCTGCTTTTGCTTTTGTCTATGATGGTGAGCCGGTAGAACTCTCCACTCTGTCTTGAATTGTTTCATTAAATTCAGTCGAATCTGCAAAGTCATTTTTTTCCATATGGCTTTGTTCAGCTTCTTGTTCAGTTTCTATTCTTTCTTCTTCCTCTGACTACCAATCTGCACTGTCACTGTTCTTTCTAATTCTGTGGTAGATTGGGATGGAGTCATGGGCAAATCAGCTTCTGCCCTAATTTCTATTTCTTCTTCTTGTATAGGCTGCAAACTAGTTTCAGCCTGTTTTTCTTCTTCTCTTTGCTTTTGCTGTTGCTGCTGTTGCTCCTGCTCATCCTCAAAATCGGATAGCAGGTTTATAAAAATTGGCTCTATAGGCCTTGTTGATATTGGTACTTCAGATTTAATCTCCTCTTGACATTCAGGCACTATCTCTTTTCCTTTCCTTCGTTTGATTAATTGTGTCTGGTCTTCCTCTTCTTCTTTTGAGATTAAATCTAAAAACAAAGGCTTTGCACGCCTTTGAGCCATAGGTACTGACTCTTCCTATTTAATTTTTTCAATATTTGCTGGTCTCGAAGGACCAGCTTCAGCTTCTCCTGTAGTAAATCTGATAGTGGTTTCTTGATGTTGTTCTACTTTGATTTTATATTGGGCTTTCAAATTTTCTGTAGCCCTCTTCTTACGAAGTGCATCAAATACTAGATGTGCTTTGGCTACTGCTAACCAGATGTGCTTTGGTTACAGGTATAACCTTCCAGAACTTAAGTCATCTTATTACACGTGCAAAATGGAGAAGCCGGCAGTTGAAAGCTTAAAAGGGAAAATCGGAGAGTTAGATAACTATCCGAAATTTCAAAGAGAGTTTCAGTAAGTTACAATTTAACTATTCGAAACTTAAGTTATTGAAATTGCCTCGTGTAGAATTCCAGAAAGAAGATCATTTAAGTTTTCGGAGAGTTAGAAAGATAACTATCCGAAATTTCAAGAGAGTTTCGGTGAGTTACAGTTTAACTATCTGAAACTTAAGTCATTGAATTTTCCACGTGCAGAATTCCAGACAGATGTTCAAATGTGTTTTCGGAGAGTTAGAAAGATAACTATCCGAAAAATGGGATGTTTCAGTGAGTTACATTCTTAACTATCTAAAACTTAAGTTATTCTTTTATGCATGTGCAGAATTGAAGAGATAGTTGCCGGAGACTTAAAAGAAAGTTCGAATAGTTACAGTAGTTAACTATCCGAAAGTTAGGAGCTCTTTTCGGTAAGTTGAATACAAGACTCCGAACACTTGACATTACACGTGAGCAACTTAGAATCCTCACGTGACTCAGATAACAGAATTTGAGTGATGAATCGGTAAGTTATGGATGCTTTTCGGTAACTTATTTTTATAACCATCCGAAAGCCTGAGATTTTCTGAAGGTTACTTACTGAACATCAGACAAAACGGTAACTTACCATATTTAGGTTTGATTATTTACCAAGTATAGTAGAATACATCCATTGAGGAGAAATTATGATTGTTGGATAATCAAGCATAAATACAGACAAATCTTTCAATATTCAGTAGAGCTTACAAGTGAGATTACAGATACAATTACATATAGAGATATAGTATACATTGTAGGTCAATTACTGATATAGAAGAAAGCTCAAATTCAGTTCAACAAAGAATTGATTGAAAGTTGGATTTACAAGAAGGTTCTTAAAGCTTTCTATGTGCTGAAAGTTTGATCCAAGAAGGATCATTTGGTTTGTGGCTTCAACCTTAAAGCTTCATTTAGTTGTTGGTTTGAGTTTCGACTTGAAAAATCAAGAGGTTGGTTTTTTGGAGTTTATACTTGAAAACTTCTATGTGTTGGTTTTCTGGAGTTTATACCTAAAAACTTCTAAGTGTTGGTTTCTGGAGTTTAAACCTGAAAACTTCTAAGTGTTGGTTTTATGGAGTTTATACCTAAAAACTTCTGTGTGGTTGGTTCTTGCTTCGACCTGAAAGCAAGTGTGTAAGTGTTGAGACACTTAGTGAAGCCCAAGTGATCCTTGGGGGTGGACTAGCCGAGTTGGTGAACCACCTAAAATTTTCTTGTGTTTCTTACCTTTATTTCCCCTATGCATGATATTTTTATCTAATTATTACTTGTGCAAATTGATTAATCAAATTAGTTAGTAAAGTGAAAAATTCACACTGTTCTCCATTCACCCCCCTCTAGTGAAGCCATTTGTTCCTAACAAAATGCACATTGCAGAATTTTTGTAGTAGTTTTCCCTGAACCAAAATGTCCTCCACAAGCTTGGTCATGACAGAAAGACAATATGCTCTGATATTCAGTTTCTAGAACACACCTCCTTAAAATCTGATCAGGACATTTCTTAAATAAGTATGGGTCTTCCCAATAGTAAATTTTACTCTTGAGAAAAACAATTTCTTATCTTGTCTATTCCAATCCTTAGGTGTTAAACCAGTAACTAAGTAATTAACTAAGTCTGCATACCAAGGTATTGTGTTGATGGTCATTAATTGTTCATCAGGAAAATTATCCTTAATTTCAATATTTGATTTTTCTATTTGTAATCTTGATAAATGATCTGCTACTACATTCTCACATCCTTTTTTATCTTTAATTTCTAGATCAAATTCTTGTAATAATAATATCCATCAAATCAATCTTGGCTTAGTCTCTTTTTTTGCTATTAGGTGTTTTAAAACTGAATGATCCATGTATACTATTACTTTAGCTCCAATCAGATATGATCAAAATTTTTCTAAGGCAAACACAACAGCTAATAGTTCTTTTTCAATAGTTATGTAATTAACTTGAGCATCATTTAAGGTTTTGCATGCATAATGAATCACTCTAGGAGATTTTTCTATCTTCTGTCCCAACACTGCTCCTACAGCAAAATTAGATGCATCGCACATTAATTCAAATGGATGGCTCCAATCAAGTGCTTGAATTATAAGAGTTGAAATTAAGCTAGTTTTAAGTTTGAAAAATGCTTCCTTGCAATTTTTATCAAAGTTAAATGGAACATCTTTTAATAGATTAGTTAAAGGTCTAGCTATCTTGCTAAAGTCTTTAATAAATCTTCTATAAAAACCAGCATGTCCTAGAAATGATCTAATATCTTTTACTGATTTAGGTTCTAGTAGATTAGAAATTACTTCTATTTTAGCTTTATCTACTTCCAACCATTTATTAGAAACAACATGCCCTAAGACTATTCCTTGTTTAACCATGAAGTGACATTTTTCCCAATTTAAAACCAGATTTTTTTCCACACAACGTTTTAATATTTGGTCTAAATTTTTTAAACAAACTTCATATGAGTTGCCATATACAGTAAAATCATCCATAAATATTTCTAAAAAATCTTCAGTCATTCCAGTAAATATGCCTTGCATACACCTTTGAAAGGTATCTGGTGCATTGCATAATCCGAACGGCATTCTCTTAAAAGCATAAGTTCCATTAGGACAAGTAAAAGTTGTTTTCTCTTGATCCTCTAATGCTACTGAAATTTGATTATAACCTGAATACCCGTCTAGGAAACAAAAATATTCTTGCCCTGCTAATCTTTCCAGTATTTGATCTATAAAAGGTAAGGGAAAATGATCTTTCCTAGTCACAACATTCAGCTTTCTATAGTCTATACATACTCTCCAGCCTAATTGAATTCTAGTAGGTATCAAGTCTTGACTTTCATTCCTAATAACTATTAATCCTGATTTCTTGGGAACTACATGGATTGGGCCAACCCACGAGCTATCAGAAATTGGATAAATTATGTCATTATCTAACCATTTCACTATTTCCTTCCTGACTACTTCTTTAAGGTTTGGATTTAATCTCCTCTCAGGAATTCTAACAGGTTTAGCATTCTCTTCTAAATATATGTGGTGATAACATAAAGTTGAACTTAACCCTTTTATATTAGTCATAGTCCATCCTATTGCTTCTTTATAACTTTTTACTACATCTTTTAATTTAGCTATTTGATCCTCTTTTAAATCTGAAGCAATAATGATTGGACATGTTCGTTTCTCTTCCAGAAATATATAGGTTAATTCAGGAGGTAAAAGTTTTAATTCTAAATGTTGCCCTTTAGAAGCTAGAGCTCCTAATTGAACATCATCATTTTCTAAATTAATTTCTTCCAAATCTCCTTCTATATTTATGCTTTCACTTTCCTCTAAAGTTTCAGAATTGATTTGCCTATTTAATTCTTCTTGAATCACATTATCTAACATATCTCCTTCATCCTCTAAAAAGTCTATGGTATGTAAGGACATTTCTAACTCCTCAAACCTTTTTGGTTTGAAAATATTTAGTTGAGTATCCTCATTACCATATGCTAACTTCATTACTCCAGTTTTACAATTTATAACAGCCCCTAATGTTGCTAAAAATGGCCTTCCCAAAATTAAATATGTATCACTATTTTTATGCTTAATTTGTTGGGAATCCAAAATTACAATATCAATAGGATATATAAAGTTTTTGATTTTAATTAAGACATCCTCTATTTTTCCTCTAGGGTATCTTATACTTCTATCAGCTAATTGAATAACCATACTAGTAGGAGTTAAGCCTTCTAATCCTAAGGATGCAAATATATCACTTGGCATAACATTGTATAATAGATCACTTTTAGCCTCATTAGCAGATTCAGATTGTTCTTCATTGATTTCTAGATTTTCAACTATTACATTTTCATTATCGTTTTGATTTTTACTCTTATCCACCTTCATATTATTTTCATTTTGAGTTCTTAGTGGTATATCAGTTCTAGATCTTAATGTTGCACATACATCTTCCAGATTTTCGTTACTCTCATGATGTTTTTGTATATCATTTTCGTGATTATGATCTTCAATTGTTTTTAGTTTTAAAGTGCATTCTTTAAATTCTCTTGCATTAGTATTTTCTTTTTGCTATATATTTTGCAAATTATGCAGATCTATAACATTATAAGTTTCATTGTCCTGTTTCGTAACTTGTATTTTCATTGTATATTCGTCCAATGCTTTTAATTTTCTTTCCAGATCATCTAATCTCATTGCATTCAATTTTTGATCAATTTTCATTATGGTTTTTTCAGTTTCGTAAATTATATCCATTTTAGGTTCTAAATATGCTTCCTTATAGTTTAATTGGTTGACTTCTTGTTGCTGACACATAAAGTATTCTAGTTTGTCCAGGTTTTGCTCTATACTACGCTCTAGTCTATCATACCTATCCCAAACTTTCATGTCTCTCAACATATTACACATTCTATATTGACCATCAGTTGGGTAAGCTATAGGATTCTCATACTCGGCTCTATTATATTGAGGATAATTCATTTGTTGTTCATGGGATCTAGACATTTGTAAACGTCTTAGTTTCAAACAGTCAGAAATACCGTGACCTTTAGAATTGCAGAATTCACATATGCTAACTACAGGTTTCAGAAATCTTTGAGCATAAGCATATGCCATATTCTTAATTACAGAAGAAAACACACAACACTCTAGCTATTAAAACGAAATAGCTCTAACAGTTGCTTATATGAATTCTCCAGCAACAGCACCATAAAACTTGTTTGGTTACCCAGCACGACATTAGAAAACTTGTTTGGATATCCAGCATCGCACTAGAAAAACTTGGATTTGTTAACTTCTATTTTTACTTAGTTAATTTATCTTTATGCCTATTCCTTTTTTAGAAGTAAACAAACAACCTTTCACACAAATTAGATATTAATTCCAATTTGTATTTTAACTGCAAGTGCACAGTGTATATTGTATTAGTGTGCAAGTACAGGTCGATCCCATAGGGAATTGCTTAAGAATTGAGAACTGTTCCATTTTTAACAATCAAATTTATATATTCAATAAGCTCTCCGTTGAGTTACAGTTAACTCAACGGACTAACCTCATCGACTTAAGTTAACTCCACGAGTTTGCCTTTCCTATTTAATACTGCTATTTACAAAGAAATTCGGCCAACCATTGGGCGGTTCCATAGATTGTAAATAACATCAATTAAGCTCTTTAATGTTAGTAAACATTGGATTTATCATTAGGCAATACTAACATTCAGATAATTCAAACAATAACCATTAAAATTTTTAAGTCTTTTGAATGAACCAATTTCAATAAACTGTAAAACTAAAACAAACATAAAACAATCACAACACTAACAAAGATAACATTAATTACGATACAAGACAAATAATACAACACTCAAATACAAAATATAAACATAGATAAGTTGTTTTTGGTATTTTTGTTTTGATATGAGCATGGAAATGGGCGAAAGGTGAAATGTAAAGTAATCTCAGTCGATAGTAAATACTTCCGTCACTACATGCGACGTGATTACACTACTGAAAATTAAAGCACTTACAATTTTGTCTCCTCTCCCTATAGAATCGTGAGTCCAGAATTGCAAGATGATCTCCTCTTCAGCATACAGGCATCAACCCGAAGCCAAGGCTAGAAGCTTTACGATCTCTTGAGATATGAGTTGGCGCTTGCTGAAAATGGTTTTCCTTCCCGCGACGCGATCACTCCTCATAGTGGTTGTCAAGCACTGTGTTTGGCTCGGAATTGACCCGACATCAGGAAAGTATTCTCACAGACCTTCGATGGTTGGTGATTATGGTGGTGGTGATGACGGTTGGTGTGGTACTTCAGAGAATTACCGACGCTGTCTGCAGAAAGCTCGGTGATCCTCCTCTGTACACACTGGCCACATCCATCGATCACACACTACTTCTTTTTCTTCTTTTCTTTTATATTTCTTCAGTGGTAACTGCTTTTGCTTGAATGATCAGTTAGATTTCCTTCATTCATATCAACGACGATGATTTCTTCTCCTTGCGCGATATGTGAGATCGTGGTTTTTTCCTTCCAACTATCTTATTTCTGCAACCGCTATAGTGGCATATTAGAAAATAAATAGTCCATGGAGTTACAAATAACTCAATGGACTTGCTTCGTTGATTTAACTATAAAACACGTGCATAAATTTAACTATCTGATGCTCAGGTGCATTTCAGATGCGTACAAACTTAACTATTTGATGCTTAGATGCATTTCAGATAGTTACAGATAACTCATCGATATATAACTTAAGTAAATCTACCAGATCACGACATGTGTCAGTAGCAGTTTAATAATAAAAGAAACATTTCGGAGAGTTACAAGTTTAACTATCCGAGGCCTAGATGCATTTCAGATAGTTACAGATAACTCACCGAAAATTCTCTTAAGTCATTCTCCTAGAACATGACACGTGTTCACAACTATTTTATAAATAGTTACAATTTTAGAGATTTCGGAGAGTTACACATACTATCTGATGCTCAGCTACAATTTCAGATAGTTATAGATAACTCACCGAAAGTTCACTTAAGTCATGCATTATGGTTTCGACACATGTACTTCAGGAAATAATAAAATATTCTTTTAAAACATAACTGTTCGGCAATTTAAATATAACTATCCAAAATATGTTCGGTATGTTAAACATAACTATCCGAAATAACAGAAAATTCAGATACTTAAGAATTTCACAACTTGCAATTTACCGACAGTTCAGAAATGTACTAAATTAACATTAATTCTCCAAAATTAAGCAGATTCTTTAATTAAAGCTTATAATAGTGCAATTATAACATAATGGCTTAATTCTCATATGATAAGCTAAATATTATGCAATTAACCATCATTTAAACATTAATGTTATGCACTTTTTCATTCTAAACAGAAGGCTTTGAGCTAACTATCCAAAAGTCAGAAGATTTTAGAGGGTTACTAGCTGTAACCATCTAGAATGACTTAAATGACACTTAAGTGGATGATCGGACAGTTAAGAAGCTAAGTATTCAAAAGTCAGACACTTAAGTGGATGTTCATATAGTTAAGAAGCCAAGTATCCGAAAAGCAATGACTTAAGTGGATCTTCGGATAGTTAGGTAGTAACTATCTGAAAATCATAAGTTTTTCAGAAGGTTACTGCTACAATCTTCCAAAGTAATTGAAGAGACACTTAAGTGAGTTTTCGGATAGTTAAGATAGTAACTATTCGAAAGGCATGCAGTTTTCGGAGAGTTAATGGAAGAACCTTTCAAATGGACAAAAAGAGACATAAGTGGGTTTTTGAATAGTTAAGTCTATAACTATCCAAAAGACCGAATGTCTCTATACAGTTAGCCTGTTACAGTACCGCCCATTACAACAAATGAAGAAAGAAGAATTTTCTTCAAATAGTTAAGTTCTGTAACTATCTAAAGTGTTGCAGATTTTGGAAAGATAGGAAGATAAGGCTCCAAAATTGAGAGTTCCTTCTTTGAAGTATTATTTCACTATTGTAATGGCTCAAGTGTAATTAAAGGTTTATTAACCCTAAGTTAGGTAGTATATAAACCTTTATGATGTTGTAAAATATTGCGGTTGATTGTGCTGAAGCTCATAGTAGAACTCTTAACTCTCTATGGACGTAGGCAGTTGTTGAACCACGTAAATCCTTGTCTTCAGAAGTGTTATTTCTTCCTCTTTCTCTTCACTTCTCAGTTTCAGTGAGTTAAGAGGTGAGTGTTTCAGAATCGTGTCATAGTAAGTTGACTGAATGATCAATTTTAATCTCAACAACAGTCATACCAAAAGGATCCATCGGTTTGACCGAAATATAAAAAATATATATATAGTATATTAAGTAAAAATGTCAATTTTACCGAAGCATGGTATCAGTTCAATTGGTAGAAAAAGAAAAATTTTTGAAATTTTGGTTCAACCAAGGAAAAGCAACAATTTGATCGAAGTTAAGCAAATAGGAAAATTAAGAGTTGGTTGGACTAGAGATTCTTCTGTGTTGACCGAGTATAAAATCATAATAGTTATTTATTTTCATTAGTCATAACTTTACAGGAGGTCCGTTGAGTTAAGCTTAAGTCAATGAACTTACTTTGTTGAGCCTAGGATAAGTTAACAAACTTACTCCATTGAGTTAATTGTGAGTTAATTGTAACTCAATGGAGTACTTAAGGTAAGTCTACGGACTTAGTCTGTGGAGTTAGTAGTATATGTAAGAAGCGATAGTTTGCACGGGAAAATGACTCAATTACCCACCAAAAACTTAGGGCTTATGTAGGATTGTGTGGCTACACAAGAGGGGGGTGAATTGTGTATTTTTAATATTTTCTGAAATATAATTGAAACTTTAAAACTCAAAAACAAGTCGAGACATTATTTTCACAAAATCATTTTTATTCAAGGTTTCAATTACAATATACAATTCAATTCTCCTCAGAAATTCTAGATGCGATTATAACTCGATACCATGTATCATCTAAACAATTTCATAACTATAAATAGAGAAAACTAATTTGCGGAATTTAAAACTTTTCTTCCTATTTGAGATCCTTCTTTTTCTTCTTTTTCTTCTTCAGCAATTCTTCAGTGACGAATATCTTGTCTTTCTCTGCTTCACCGAATTTGCTTTCACTTGATACTTCAAATCTTCAGCGACATAAATTTAACCTTTTCTACTTCACTGAATTTTCTTCCACTTGAGAGATTTTGCCCGAAGAGGTGTTTTTGATCCCTGAAAAAGATTTTTCTTTTGGTGTGTAGGGATAGTTTGATCCTTGAAAAGATTTTCGTTTTGTGTGCAAGGATAGTTTGATCAATGAGAATTCTATACCTTTTATATTTTATGTTAACTTCATGCATATCCTCCACATTTAATCACTACCAGTTTTCCACTTCTTCATGTCTTTGCTTTTTCCTTCATCGAAACACACACGTTCTAACCCACACTTATATTTCGAATTTTCTTTAATCATTAGTCCTGGATCTTTGAAAAATTTCTTGCAAAATAAACTTTCTCGTCCAAAAATTTTTCATCAGTGTAATAAGAAGTTATTACTTTAATGTTAACTAAACGAGTAACACAAGTATATATATATAACTTAACGTTTCTAACTTAACGAGTTCGTCATGTGCCATTTCACGTGACAAGTACTATAGGTAACTCAACGAACTAAGTCTGTGGTGTTATGCTAACTCAATGAACCAGCTTAACTTTTCTTTCAGAAGGTTAAACGATAACTCACCGAAAACAGTTTAAGTTTCGAATAGTTATGGATGTAAGTCACCGAAAAACTCTTTATATTATAAAACAAGTGAGACATGTGTTAAGACTTGAAAACATGACTTAAGTTACCTTTCAAATAGTAATGACTGTAAGTCTCTGAAAAACTTTAACTCACCAATTCAGTAATAAACAAATATTTTTATAATAAGAATTTTACCACGTGCAAAAATAACAACTTAAGTTTATAACACTAACATAACGTGTTGCCTTAGTGTTTAATAAAGCAACTCAATGTGTTTAGTTATGTTAACTCAACGAGTTAAACATGTGCACCTCACGTGATACAATACAACATTCGTAACTTATAATTTCACCACGTGTATAACACTAACTTAACGAGTTTGTCTCTTCTTTTACTCACTAAATTAACGAGTTATCACGTGACCTATTTTAACCTTTAAGCCTCTAACTTAACGAGTTCTCACGTGACCTCTAAACAAACAAAACTCTAACTTAACGAGTTATCTAAACGTGCATTGTTCATGATACAGAAGATATAACTTTAAAACATATCATGCTTTTCAATAAAAACACATGTTAACTTAATGTTTAGCTAAATGAGAAATTAATGCAACGAAACGACTAGTTATTAACTTCAGATCCAATACAGATAAGTATTTATATCAGAAAGATTTTTCTGTATAAATTGATGATTTTAATTTCTTTTCACAAGCAATAGTAATTGAGCAAATATGATTATTTTCATTCAGCACACATCATCAAAACAAAAATGCTCAACAACTTATTTATACTAAAACTTAGGATTTGAGGGCATTATCTGTAGCAATCATTTAAAACTTAGAATAGTAAAAGTCAATGCGATTCTGTTCTGTTCCGTAACACAATGAAGATAGAGATGGAGCCAAACTTTTGGGATCAGTTTGGCACTATTGAATTTCTTAAATAGTTGGAGGAATGACATTCCAGGTGAAAGATTAGAAACACCACAAGAGAAAAACAATTGGAAAAGGTAGAGGATGATCTATTATTCTTTACCAAAAAGTTAGTAAATTTGAATGTTAGAATACCTCAACTAATGGAAACAAGAATACGAGTAGCAACTGAAGTTGCTATAAGTAGAGAAAGAAAAATCAGGCTAAATAATGAAGTTGCCCTAGAACTTATAAGAAAATCTTGACTTTGGTTTATAAAGAAGATAGCTGTAGAAGCAACTTATCAACAATTTAAAGAATAGAGAGAGCAAGAAGAATAAGAGCAACAGCCTGAATCTTTACAACAACAGTTAAGAGAGCAAGCTAAAATGCTAGTTGTAGTAGTAGAACCATTACCACATGTTACATTTGCTTGGCCAAGAACTGAAGAAGAAGACAAGGAGTTTGCCAGCTTGGTCAAAGTAGCAAAAGACCAATGAGACAATGAGGAAATGGCTATGGCCAAGGCACATATTTTGTATGATGTCGTAAAGAAAAAATGGGCTGAAGAAAAGTTGAGGGCCCAATATAAAATTAAGGTAGAAAAACACCAACAAGTAGTTAGAACAGCAATTTCCAAAGAAGTACAAGTTGGTCCCTCGAGACTAGTAATTATAGAAAAAGTGAAACAGGAAGAGCTAGTACTTGTGGCTCAAGGGCTTGAAGAGCTCATTCTTGTTGACTTAGGGGGGGTTAGTGCTTGACGGAATTGTAGGATCGTATGGCTATACAAGAGGGGGGTGAATTGTGTATTTTTAATATTTTCTGAAATATAATTTAAACTTTAAAACTCAAAAACAAGTCGAGACATTGTTTTCATAAAATCATTTTTATTCAAGGTTTCAATTACAATATACAATTCAATTCACCTCAGAAATTGTAGATGCAATTATATTTCGATACCATGTATCATCTAAACAATTTCATAACTACAAATAGAGAAAACTAATTTGCAGAATTTAAAACTTTTCTCCCTGTTTGAGATCTTTCTTCTTTTTCTTTTTCTTCTGAAGCAATTCTTCAGTGACGAATATCTTGTCTTTTCATGCTTCACCAAATTTTCTTTCTTCTGATACTTCAAATCTTCAGTGACGAAAATTTTACCTTTTTATGCTTCACTAAACTTTCTTCCACTTAAGAGATTTTTCCCGAAGAGGTGTTTTTGATCCCTGAAAAAGATTTTTCTTTTGGTGTGTAGGGATGATTTGATCCTTGAAAGATTTTTCTTTTTGGTGTGCAAGGATAAATTGATCAACGAGAATTCTATGCCTTTTATACTGTATCTTCATTTCATGCATATCCTTCACGTTTAACCACTACCAGTTTTCCACTTCTCCACCTCTTTTATTTTTCCTTCATCGAAACACACACGTTCTAACCCACGCTTATATTTCAAATTTTCTTTAATCATCAGTCCTGGATCTCTGAAAAATTTCCTGAAAATAAACTTTCCCGTCCAAAAATTTTTCATCAGTGTAATAAGAAGTTGTTACTTTAATGTTAACTAAACAAGTAACACAAGTATATATATATAACTTAACGATTCTAACTTAACGAGTTCACCATGTGCTATTTCACGTGACAAGTACTGTAGCTAACTCAACGAACTAAGTCCATGGTGTTATGCTATCTTAACGAACCATCTCTGTTGTGTTATGATAACTCAACGAACTAGTAATAAACAAATGTTTTTATAATAAGAATTTTACCACGTGCAAAAATAACAACTTAAGTTTATAACGCTAATCTAACGCGTTGCCTTAGTGTTCAATATAGCAACTCAACGCGTTTAGTTATGTTAACTTAACGAGTTAAATATGTGCACCTCATGTGATACAATACAACATTCGTAACTTATAATTTCACCACGTGTATAACACTAACTTAACGAGTTCGTCTCTTCTTTTACTCACTAACTTAACTGAGTTATCACGTGACCTATTTTAACCTTTAAGCCTCTAACTTAACGAGTTCTCACGTGACCTCTATACAAACAAAACTCTAACTTAACGAGTTGTCTAAACGTGCACTGTTCATGATACAGAAGATATAACATTAAAACATATCATACTTTTCAATAAAAACACATGTTAACTTAACGTTTAGCTAAATGAGAAATTAATACAACGAAACGACTAGTTATTAACTTCAGATCCAATACAGACAAGTATTTATATCAGTAAGCTTTTTCTGTATTAATTGATGATTTTAATTTCTTTTCATAGGCAATAGTAATTGAGGAAATATGATTATTTTCATTCAGCACACATCATCAAAACAAAAATACTCAACAATCTCCCCCTTTTTGATGATGACAAAACCATATTAAATCAATTATGAAATATGTTTAACTCAACAAAGCACCTTCATTGGGTTAACTTTTAATTCAATAAACTTATTTGTTGACTTAAGTTCACTTAAGCTTATTTCTATTGTTTGTGTAAATTTTACCTCTCACAACTAAAACTCTCAGATGTCAATAATTATATAAGTATCAGTTTTCTAATTATCATCTGTCAGATTACAATAGCCATTTAAATAGCATCTCCTTTTATAATATATATATGCAATTAAGATCATAATCATCTTTTTATAATATTTCTCCCCCTTTTTGTCATTAATCAAAAAGAAAATTACAGAGAATATATATATATATATATAAGAGATATAATTACAACAACTCTTTCTGTAAACAAGAATAATAATTGAAGACATTTGCAGAAAAATGTATTGTTCAATCAAATCAAACAAATAATACAAACATTACATTTTGTATTCAGAAACCCCTCCTAAGTATATCACTTATAGCATTACATATTTTATCTCCTAGATGCCTAATATCATTTCTGATGTCGTTAAGCACTACATCTAAGTCAGGAGGTAGCTGGGTTTGCTGTTCTGCTTGAACTGAATACCTTTGTTGTTGTTGTTGTTGTATATGGTCTGTATCAGGTTGTTGTTGTTGTTGTCGTTGAGGTTTATGCATGGCCTGGAATTTTTGCAAATCTTTGACACTAAATGCTCTCATGCCTTTAGTTTTAGAGGGCCAGTCAGATAAAGTCAATTGGCTTGCAAAGATTCTACATACAGCATCACCATAAAATAACTTTGAACTCATATGCTGTAGTTGAGACATAAAAACATCAAACCAATTTATTTGAAGTTTATTCAGCAGGCCATAAGTTGCATATAAACAGCTTCTGCTGACTTCCAAATTGTGTCCAACTCTTTGAAATAAATTTGCATGCAATATATTTGCAATAAACCTTGCCTCTACATTTAGATTTTCCATTAATCTCATTTCAGAATATAGATCTGGAATTTTTGATAAAGACTGAATGTTCCATTTCAATTGTCTTATTATGTCAAATCTGTTGGTAACAACAACACCTTCATTCTTTAATCCTAAAACTTCAAAAATTAACTCAGGAGACAACATAAACTCCTGTTCATTTATTTGAATTTTCAGAAAATTTCCATTCTTGACTAGATTGCTATAAAAAGCTGCAATAAGCTCTATGTATTGCTTCCATTTCGTTCTTACTGGCAAGAATTTAATAAGGCCTTGAAACTCAAACAGATCTCTTATTTCCATCAAATTTCTGAATTTTATTGGACGAGCATGCAGAATCTGACATGTAATCAGATTATTGTATATTTGTAATGCTTCTTCAGATCTAAAATGAATTGCATTACCTTGAATTTTTAATATTGTACACAAAGAAGGTGATACCTGAAGCCATGATTCATAGTTTAATTTATCTTCAGGAACCTCTTCTTCAAAATGAATGTCATGTTGTTCCTCTTCCAAAATATTATCTTGAAGCTGCTTAGGTAAGCTTGATTCTTCAACTTCAACAGTGTTAGGAACATTGTCAATATGCTCAACATTCATCTGTTTAGTCTCTATAGAATGTTCAAAGTACAATTTTTCTACAAATTCTATAGCCTATGTATCTGTCTGTAATTGTTCATTTTGTTCAACAGATAATTCCATTGATTCATGTTGTGAATTCTTAGACTCTGCTTCTATAGATTCCGTAGAAGGCTGGTTAACTTTTAGCTCTTCTAGAGTCTTAACAATTTCAATATCTGCTACTCTAGATAATTCAGCCTTTGAACTAGTTACTGCTTCAACATTGTCAATTATATTTGCAATAACTTGTTCAATGTCAGGTGCCTGATGCTCTGATTTGTCAATTTCTGCACCATCAAGACTTGTACTAATAGAAAAACTTGAGCTCATATTTGACTTGGATTTCTTCTCAAGTTTTCTAGCAAGGGAAAATAAAGTCTCATTATCTTCATCAGTTTCAATGTGTTCGGAACTGATGAGTTTATCAGATGCACAATAAGGTACAATGTCTAGACATACATTGTCCTTTGGAAATAAATTTTCATCTGATTTTCCTTTTTCAATAGACTTTGTTTCCTTAGACATAATTTTTCTAACTTTTCTTCTTCTATAACATTTTTGTTTCTCCTTTTCAAGTATTGTTGTTTTCTTTTCAAATTGCTCCATAAAAGTTTTCTACTTTAATTCTTCTAAGGGACTTTCTATTGCAACGGCCTTTCGAAGATTGTCAACTTTTGTTTTGTCTACAGCAATATCTGATTCTACTTGTTTTGAATATAAAGGAGTAGGGATAGCTGATTCATGCTCTTCCTCAAATGCATGTAGTCTTGTACCGTTTATAGGAGTTTGAGGAGTTCTATTTGATGAACCTACACCTTTTTCCAAATATTTTGCATACTATTCCAAAAATGCAATCTCAGCACATTTCATTCTGTATTCTCTATCAAATTTACTACAAATACCCATGTATGTAATATTTACATCAGTATGTTGAAGTTCTTGTCTAACTTCATCTAATATTCCCTAAGGAAAGAAGTAATCTCTATAAAGTTCTACTAACCTTTTGTCCACTCGAAATATTTTCTTGAACCAAGTACGTGGAACTTCATCATTCTCTATTTCTTTTCCTTTTGCATCTCTTCTGCTTTTGCCTTTTCCTCTGCCACGACCTTTGTAGAACTTGGAGACCATCATCGTAGGTTGTAACAGCAATAAGTGGGAAAGATTTTCTTGACAAAGTTTACAAATAACCTAAGTCCTCGTGTAATAAGTGTTTAAATAGGGTTTTTAGGTGTATAACTCAACGTGAAGAGAAGTCGGGTGTAGAAATTAAATAAATATTGAATAAAGTTTATTCAATCAAGGTACCCGAAATATTCAAGTATAACTCGTTGAGTTAGCCAACCTAACGAGTAAAACGCTGTCTAGAGGTAGTTTTACACGTTACCTTATCTAACATAACGTCTAGTTAGTACACAACAATTTTTGGATGCTTCCAACTGAAACGTTCCGAAAACAACACACATGCTAAACTTAACATTATCTTGAGAACATTGTAAACTATTTGAACATTTTGTCCTTTGAATCTAAAATAGTTTATTTGTCTTTTTAAATTATTTCATCAAGATTTTAAGAGGACATTAATTCAGATTAACTAAGATTTGTATTCTAAATTATATTAATCTGTTTTCGACATTGTTAATCCTCCCCCTACAAATATACTTCAAATATATTCAATCAAAATACAAAATATACTTGTAGTGACAATAGATGTTAAGTATAACTATACTTTTACATTTTCTTTTCAGAGACTTCCATTATCCTGACATCATCAAAAATGATTTCCAGAATCAATTCCTATTGTATATGAATCAAAACACAACTTTGAACTCAATTCGATTAATTCAAGAAGAATAAAAGAATGTATCTCAAATAAACGTTTTTAAAAGTACTAATATTGATTCAATAAATTAGTAGTCATATTGGTATAAACTATATGCGATTCAAAGATATCTGTAATTAATGAAACAACTTTTTCTTTTCAAAACAGTAAATATTGATAATTTTCTTTAAAAGTTAGTTTGAAGAGCTTGAATCATACAAGAGCTTTCTAATGTACCTATGTAATGAGCTTTCAGTCAACAATCTCAAATCTGATCAGGACCTTAGGTTGCCAGATTTAAAGAATCCTTTTTTAGGACAACAATCCTTACATACCTATCTGCTCAAGTACAAAAGGCTCGTGATCAAATTGATCAATAAACTCTCAAAGATTTTTACTTTGTAAGCACTTTTCATTTTAAGCATAGTATATATGTATTCCATTAATACAGATGCAATAAAACACAAATCTCATACAATTTTTACTTCTATGATTGTACTGAGAATATGAATCAGTTTCAATAAGCTTATACTTTTGATTAACAGTTTAAGATGAGTTACATATAACTTATTCTACAAGTTTAATCAATTAAGTCAAATTTATGCATGATCATATGCATTTTCCTTGATTCAAAGAAAACATTTAATCAAAATTTCAGAATGTCAGAAGTATTTAATGTTTTTCATTTACACTTCCACTTAAAATCGTAAAAACTATTAAAATTGATAAAGTACTTAAAATCAATAAGATACTACTATGATTTTACAATAAATACATAGTATCTTAAGTAGTAGTTTAGATATTACTTTAGATATTTATAATAAGTATATAATATCTATGAGGTGAACAACATCATCAATAATATTTATCTTTTTATGTGGAGTTTAAGCATTTTACACATCACATAGCCTACAAATACCTAAATTTAATCTAATGTTGCAGAATGTATTTTCATTTAGAGATTTTGTAAATATATCAGCTAATTGATTTTTACTAGACACAAATTCTAATTTAATTTTTCTTTTAATTACGTTATCTCTTAGAAAATGATGTCTAACCTCTATATGTTTTGCTCTTGAATGTAATACAGGATTTTTAGAAAGATTTATTGCAGAACTACTGTCACAATAAATTTCAATTGTATCATAAGATAATCCAAAATCTTTTAAAGTTTGCCTTATCCATAGAATCTAAGTGCAACACAGTGCAGCAGCAACATATTTAGCTTCTGTAGTAGAAAGTGCTACACAGTTTTGCTTTTTACTAAACCATGACACCAAATTATTTCCCAATAATTGACATGTGCCACTAGTACTCTTTCTATCAGATTTAGATCCTACATAATTAGCATCAGTATATCCTATAAGATCTATTGATCTATCCTTAGAATAATACAGTCTGAAATTTTTAGTTCCTTGTATATATCTAAATATTCTTTTAACTGCAATTAAATGTGATTCTTTAGGATTAGATTGAAATCTAGCACAAACACACACAGCAAATATAATATCAGGTCTACTAGCAGTCAAATAAAGTAAAGAACCAATCATACTTCTATATTTTCTTTGATCTATAGATTTTCCTATGTCATCAATATCTAACTTTAAAGTAGTACTCATAGGAGTTCCTCGAATCCTTGTATTATTAAAATTAAATTTCTTAAGCATTTCATCTGCATATTTTTCCTGATTTAAAAATATACCTTTATCCATTTGCTTAATTTGAAGTCCTAGAAAATATGAAAGTTCTCCTATCATACTCATTTCAAACTGATTAGTCATCTCTTCAGAGAATATTTCTATCAACTTATCAGAGGTTGCTCTAAAGATTATATCATCCACGTATATTTGAACAACAATCTGATCTTTACCATCTCTCTTAATAAATAGAGTATGATCCACTTTTCCCATGATATAGCCTTTTTCTATTAAAAAAGTAGACAATCTTTCATACCATGATCTAGGTGCTTGCTTCAAACCATATAAGGCTTTCTTCAATTTATACACAAAGTCAGGATTTTTAATATCTTCAAATCCAAGTGGTTGTTTTACATAGACTTCTTCATTAATTAAATCATTTAGAAATGCACTCTTTACATCCATTTGATATAATTTAAAATCCATATAACAAGCATAGGCCAATAATATTCTAATACTTTCTAACCTAGCTACGAGAGCAAATGTTTCATCATAATCAAATCCTTCTTCATGTGTATAACCTTGTGCAACTAATCTAACTTTATTCCTTATAATTTGACCAGTTTCGTTAGTTTTGTTTCTAAAGATCCACTTTGTACCTATTATGGACTGATTTTCTAGTGGAGAGACTAATTCCCATACATCATTTCTGATGAATTGATTTAGTTCTTCTTGCATTGCCACTATCCAATTTCATCAGATAATGCTTCTTGTATATTCCTTGGTTCCACCATAGAAACAAACATACACATACTATTTAAATTTACTGAAGCTCTAGTTTTAACTCCCTCATTAATATTACCAATGACTTGAGTAATGGGATGTGATGAAGAATAACGCCAATTTCTATGATTTTCCTCAATATTCTCATCAACATCTGAAAGTCCATCACTTTCATCATTAGTTTGATCATTTAAGTTCATATTTTTGATTTTTTCAGATAAATCATCAATCTCTCTATTGATCTCTAACTCATTTGGAAAATTGATCATATCATCATTATCAGCTATAGATTGAGATTCTCTAAGAGAATTTTCATTGAAGCTTACATGGAGGGTTTCTTCAATAGTCCTAGAAGTCTTGTTATATACTCTATAGGCTTTAATTCTAGTAGAGTAACCTACAAAAATTCCTTCATCCGATTTGGCTTGAAATTTATCCCTTTTATCCTTAGTATTAAGAATAAAACACTTGCAGCCAAATTGTTTCATATAGGAAATTTTTGGAACCCTATTAAACATAATTTCAAAAGGAGTTTTATTAACATGAGGTCTTAAATGACTTCTGTTAATAACATAACAAGTTGTATTTACTGCTTTAGCCCAAAGATTTTGAGGTAACTTATGTTCATTCAACATAGTTCTTTTAAATGATATTATTTTTGGAGAAACTAATGAAGATTTAAGCAATAAATTTGCAGATCAAATGAAAAATCAGTATGAGATGAGTTTAATGGGTGAGTTGACATTCTTTTTAGGATTGCAGATTAAACAAGTAGAAAAAGGAATTTTTGTATATCAAGAAAAATATACAAAGCAACTTTTAGAAAAATTTGAAATGAGTAACTACAATTCCTCAAGCACTCCTATGAGTTCATCAATTAAATTGGATAAAGATGAATCTAGACCAACTATTGATATTACTAAATATAGAGGAATGATACGTTCTCTTCTTTATTTAATAGCTTCTAAACCTGATATCATGTTTAGTGTGTGTGCTTGTGCTCGTTTTCAAGCTAAACCCAAGGAATCTCATCTATCTGTAGTTAAAAGGATAATGAAATACTTGCAAGGAACTTCAAATTTTGGTTTAATGTATTTCAAGGATAGTAGTTTGGATCTAATTGGATACAGTGATGCTGATTATGCTGGATGCAAATCTGATAGAAAGAGTACTAGTGGAACTTGCCAACTATTTGGCAATTCATTAATTTCATGGTTCTGTAAGAAGTAGAATTGTGTTGCTTTATCAACTACTGAAGTTGAATATGTTGCTACTGCCCTATGTTGTGCACAAATTCTCTAGGTGAAATAAACTATGAAAGATTATGGAATTATATATGGAAAAACTCCTATTAATTGTGATAGTAACAATGCAATCAGTTTGTCAAAGAATCCTATGTTGCACTCTCAAGCAAAACATATTGAGATAAGACACCATTTTTTAAGAGATAATGTTACGAAGGACAATATTGAGCTGAATTTTGTTTCTACTCATGAGCAATTGGCAGATATATTCACAAAGCCTCTTGAAGAAAAACAATTCATTAAATTGAGAAAAGATTTAGGAATATGCTGCCTAAACGATTTTTAAACATTACTTACTATCATTTATCTTCTACTTTTTTAAATATTTGCTTCACCATCTTATTTTCTAGTAATTGTTCATATTGAGTTATTTTGATGATCTACTAATGTTTAACTATTCCTTGAGAATATTTACTAATTTTTATTTGTTTACTTATTATTTTTCAAAATCCTTTTAAAAAAAATATATATATATATATATTAAAAATAAAAATAACAAAATTTTCTCATGGGAATTTCTACTAAGTTTGTAGTTTACAATGATTTTCTACATCTATATTAAAATCAACTCAGATTAATTCACAAAAATTACTGAAGGCTTTTAGCTCCACAAATAGATTAATGCCCACATGACACTTAGAATGGGGATTTAAATCTGAAAAATTGCCAAGTTACCTTATTAATTCAGTGATTGTATTCCTCTTTGCTAGACTGAATGTTACATGATTAGATAATTTAGAGGCATTTAATATGTGAGGGTGAAAAATAAGGAAAAGTGGTTGGAAGCAATAAGACTCAAGATATTTAACTTGACCTTGTCCAAATGTTTTTAACTTTCTAAACTTTCCTATTCTTCAATACTGTCAAAGCAATTGCCAATACTATAAAATAATAATAATAATAATAATAAATTGGAATGTTTGTTGCAAAGAGCAACCAACACCAATAAAATAAAATAAAAAGGAGAAAAAACCTAGATTATGGCTATGCAGTACTAATAGTTTCAAATTCTCAAAGTTCTTCTTCTCTTTTTAGTTAATTACATAACAGACATTGTCAAGGGAAAATATACCTTGGGATTGTTTCATGGAAATTTCAAATTGACCAGAGAGAACATATTAAATAATTCTGAATTTTTCTATTCTAAAAACATTAAGTTATAGTACTAAAGTTTATGAAAACTAATCTTTTAAGGTTAATAAGGTGAACCATAGGATCAAGTCTTTATGCTAAGTGAAATGTGCAATTTACCTAAATGTGGAGCCTTGAATTCCTCAATAATCCTTACAAAAATCTAAGCTTTTACAATTTAATAAAAAAAAACAACAACAAAAACCTTACTTGCTATTTTTTTACTCATTTAAACAGGGGGAGTTTATAATTTTTTTTTCTTTTCTCTTTCTTTATTGATATTTCTGATTTTCTCCATTTTTAGCTATATTATTTTCATTTGGTTAGCATATATTTAGGGGGAGTTATTTTTTTTACCTAGATAAGTGCTAGAAGTTTTCAGAGAGTTAGCATATTGTCTTAGGAGGTTTTCAAACAATTAAGTCTATAACTATTTGAAAAATCCTTAGTTTCAGCAAGTTCCTGTCTTGTGACCTTAGTTCATTTTTTTTTAGATAGTTATCTTGTAACTATCCGAAATTCTCTTTCTTTTTGGTTAGTTAGGCCCCTAACTCATCGATCTTTGGAACTTTCCGATTTCTTATATACTTTTGGAGGGTTATCTAGTTCATTTTGCCTCAACCTTCTAATTCTCAATTTCTCTGTCTCCTTCAGTTCACACCTCTTTTTCTCTTCCCTTCTCTTTCATGGCTACGTTTGGACAATTTTTTGCCCTCTCTCAACAAGAACAAGAATAGAGAATTGAAATAATGGAACAAGAACTCCAAACAGGTATGGCAAATCTTTCTCTTGGAAAAGCTCAAATCATTCTTTCTACCGAAGAAGAGGTTGTTGATATTGAATTTGTTTATGGTACCTTCGACATTGTTACTCGTTTACTATGTTTGGAGAAACAACTATCTATTCTTTGTAAATATCGCCTTATTAACACATTTAATCAAAATGGGAAAAAGTTGCAAACCAAATCGTGAGCCTCCAAGAGAAAATCCACCAAAACCAATAATGGACATAAGAAGCAGAAGACTTTGTCTAAACAAAGCAATACTACATCTTCTGTTCCTCCTAGGGTTTCTAAGGGGTCTTCCTCAAATGATGAAGACATTTTTACTACAAAATCAATTCCTTAGAACCTCAATTCAAATCAGTCTATGAGGATTATGTTAGTTAGTTTTTGGCTAACTCTATGGATTCTAGGGCCTCTAAAAGACGAGCTTTGCATATGGCCCTACACTTACAAGATACATTAGTAAGGAGGAAAAATCAAGCTTTACTGCATAAACTCAGTGAACAACTAGGAATAAAAATTCAAGAGCCTACAGAACTTGCTTATTATCATGATTTTTTAGATATAACAGATAAAAAGAAATCTATTGCTGAACCTGAATTCTTTTTGCCTAAGAAATGAATTGATTTCAAGCATGTCTCTAGCAGAACTTATCCCAAAGTTCCTGATATTAATATTGGCTCTTTATACCAACTTGCTCTTGGCCCTCCTCATTTGATTTCTACATCTCCTAAAGTTATGCTTACAGCTTCAACATATCCCTTTCCAACCACTAAATTCATGTATTCTAGGAGAAGAAAGAAAATTCTTTCCTCTCATCCCAAGGTTGGAAATAGAAAATCAGAATTTCTACAAATCTCTACTCCTCCACCATCTCCACCTCACACTGATATACCTTCCAACCCACCTTCTGAATCTCAAAATATACCTCCTCCTCCTATTGAAACTAAAGTTTTTGAAGATCAGGAGGTGCAATCAAAATTTTCTTCTAAAATCCTTCTAGATGCCTACTTTTTCAGATCTTCATCAGCTAGGGATTCCTTTTATAACAAGTATAAAAACATGAAGATCATATACAACAGACTTGTGAATTTTAAAGACATGGATACACTCCATAGTCTACTGCATTATCAAGGGATATTAGGTCTTGTTTCCTCTACATCTTGTTTATTTGTTGTTGAAGACCTAATTCCACTTTTCTACTCAAATATTGAGATTTTTCCACATTATTTTCTACTGCACCTACAACATCAAATAATAAGGATTGATGGAGAATTTTTGGAGACCCTTTTTGGAATACCATCTACTGGTATCAATATTGCTCTTTCTCCATCAGAACTACGGTGGTAGGAAAAAGAGATGAATAAATTGATTGGAAAATTCTCACATAAATATTTTAAGTTTGTCAAGACTGCAGATCTTCATGGTTTGGCCCAGATGATTGCTGCCATTCTATCTTTCTCTATCTTTCAAAAAATAGGTCATGTAGATGAATTTGAGAGGAAAGTCTACTAAGCCACTTATGCTGTAATGGCTAGTATAAAAGTTAACCAGGAAAAAGTAATTATTGCTCAGATTTCTCATCTGCAAAGTTTTTTGTTTTATGGAGATTTCATTTATCATTTGATGGCCAAATATATTGATTTATCAAGCAAACCTTTGAAATCCATTAAAAGAAGAGTACTATAGCTTAAGGATTTTCAGAGAATGTCCTCCTTTGACCTTGTTGAGTTGCCTCCTCCTTTTCAACCATCTACAACTCAAAATTCAACACCTCATTTTGTAGCAGCTCCACCTCCTACAGTACCTTATTCTACCATAGCTCCACCTCCTACAGCACCTACTTCTCATTCTACAGCTCCATCTCTAGCAGTTGACATTTTTGTTACCCTCTTAAAACAGAATGAGCTTCTACTTCAACATAATTAGATGTTTTTGGACCAAGTAGCTCATTTAGAACAACTTCTAAGGGAGAGGGATGCTTTAATTCAAGATTTGTTACAGAAACAGTCAACTGATCATTAGTTTTTTTTTTTTTTTTTCTTTTGATGTATTTTTTTTGGTTGTTTCCTTTTTTATCCATCTTGTTTCTTACTTCTCATCAATGCAATTACATTTTATTTATCTCATTGTATCTTTCTATAAATTTCTCCACTTTTTAATTCTGACAAAGGGGGAGGATATCTCTGTTTACAGTTTTGTCATCATCAAAAAGGGGGAGATTGTTGGTTCAATTAATTTTGACGATGAAAAACATGTGATTTAATTATTTCTACAATAATTTTAGCCATGATTTTACTAAAATGAAAATTGTCTAACTACTATGTACTTAGAACTTTTTAAATTAGATTTCGATAGGTTGTTATTTCTATATAGTGATTGATCGGAGAGTTAAAATATAAGTCACCAAACAAAACAGGACAAATTAGATGGTTAATTTTCTCTCCTAGTTTTTCGAACAGTTATATCGGTAATTATCCGAAAAGTATTTATCTTCGGTGAGTTAAACCTTTTTATGTCTGGATATATTTTTTTTTGCTAAGTATCCAAAATCCCTTCAATTTCGGATAGTTAAGAGTTTACATTTTGGATAGTTAGCTTTTTTTCTGATTTAATGTATTTTCAATTACTTTCTTCTGAAAAACACGTGTCATGCTCTCATCGCTTGACTTAAGTAGCTTTTCAGTAGGCTACAATGTAACTATCTGAAAACTCTTAAGAATCAAAGAGTTACCTTTTGTAAGTATCCGATATTTGTTTTAAGCTTCGGATAGTTCATTTTTTATTATTTCTGACTTAAGTGACTTTTCAAAAGGTTACGTGTGTAACTATTCGAAATGCCTTAATGTTCGGAGAGTTATTTTTATAAGTATCCGAAATGCATTTTCTTAATTGGATAGTTCATTCTTAATATTTTATGTGATTGTTTTGGAAGGGCACGTGTCTTTATTTAAATGCATAACTTAAGTGATCTTTTAGATTGTTAGCTTTAACTATCCGAAATGTTTTTGAATTTCGAATGGTTAGCCTTTTAAGTCTCCTATTTTCTAAAATCCTCTGAAGATTTTATTTTTACAGAATCTACAATTATTATTGATTGACTAACTGTTTTGGCAAGATATCTTTTGATTGCAGATCTCGACTTTATTATGATTGAATGTTGTTGGAAATGAATTACTACATAAGGCATCTGACCATTTCAGAATTCTTTTCATCTATGCAAATCTCGAAGGAAGAACAAAAAGGATTTGTAGAAAACTAAAACATATACACATAGATTTTTTAGCACATTGAAAGGAGAAATTGGATTTTCAGCAATCCTACAAACATTCTGAAGATTCGTCTGCAACATGGTTCAGAAGATTAAAAGGTTGTAGATCAATCAGGATTTCTCCTAAGAGCTTCATAAATTAACTCTTCATAGGAGATGACCTTGTGTTGTGTGTCTTCTTTATTTTGAGTCAGTGACTCTTGATTTTAAACAATTTTCTCGTTTGCTTCAAAACCCTAACTTACAAGGGTGTTGTGAGTATACCTTCACAAGGTCAGGGCCTTGGTGAAGAGAGTAAAGTGTGATTCTTCACTTGCTCAAGATTGGGGTCTTGAGTATACAAAGTTAGTGCTTTGTGTGAGGTTTTTGTTTAGCCTATAAAAACATCTATAAGGTTATTGCTTAGCTTGCAAAAGCAACTTGTTTAAGGTTTGTGCTTAGTCTTAAAAGCACTTAGTAGAATTCTTAAGGTCGTGGCCTTAAGGAGTGGACTACCTAGTTTGGGGAACCACTATAAATCCTTTGTGTCATTTACTTTTTGCACTGCATTTTATAATTACAAAATCAATTAATTAGGGTTCATTAGTATCAACAGCTTCTAAAAAATTTAAAAGTAAAATAAATTTTATTAGGACACTATTCACCCCCTCTCTAGTGTGCTATTCGATCCTTTCAGCTTATTTGTTAAAAAAAAATTATATATGCTTGTGAAAAAAAATGATGAAAAATGTTGAAAATTTTGAAAAGAGAGAAAAAAAAAGAATAAGAATGAGAAAAAATATATATATTTAGGAAATGGGGGCTCAAAGCTAATTGGGATATCAGGAAGTAGTGAGCTTCTTGAGATTTTAGCTTTTCCTTTTTTTTTGTGAATGCTGGGTTGTTAGCATGATTAGTTGTTAATACTTTGGTCACATCTATTAAGCACATTCCAACATTTCTCATTGGAAGGGAGGAAGTTGTAGTCACTACCTACTATCTTTTGTTGTTATTGCATATTCATACTTGCTATCTATATTTTCCTATGTACAGTGAGGGTGAGACTCTTTTTGGTGCAAGACAAATGTTTCTTGTGAGTAGGTGACACCCTATGCACACTAATGTGAGCTTGTCGAAATCTAGAGAACTAGTGAGATATTCATTTCTTTTGAGCTACCTATGTGCCCTAACGACTCTAGTAACAACAATTGAGCCTAGTAACTTCTCACTTGATTTCTAATCTCTTTTTTAGTTTTTTGTTGTCTTTTGCACTTTGTTTACTTGTGTTTTTATTATATGTGATAATATATTCGTGTGTGTTTTAATTCTTATTTTGATTTGGACTTTGTACATGTGTCCATTGTAAACCCTCTAGAGGCACAACTTCACCACTAAGGTGACCTAGGGGTTTAATGACTTGTTACATATGCTAATTGCAATCATCATGCCTACGAAAAGGAGCATAATTAGGATTTCTTATTTTTAGTAAGTACATTTTTGTCTTTTTAGTTCTCTAATGTATGCTATTTTGTGCTTC
The DNA here is from genome assembly GCA_036874045.1 of Cymodocea nodosa. Classification (NCBI taxonomy): domain Eukaryota; kingdom Viridiplantae; phylum Streptophyta; class Magnoliopsida; order Alismatales; family Cymodoceaceae; genus Cymodocea; species Cymodocea nodosa. The sequence goes on along the minus strand of CM072339.1, from coordinate 15,540,986 downwards.
CTTATTTGTTTTATCTAAGCTTTGCTAGGGACTAGCAAAGTTTAGGTATGGGGGAATTTGTACAGTGTTAATTTGTGCTATTCTATATGTCATTGTTCATGCATATTATAATTATAATGTAAAAATATTGAAGATATTATGAGAAATTATATGCAATGCACTTTTAAATGTTTATGCATGTTATTTAATTTCAAATATGTTTAAATGCACAAATTGAACCACATGTTTTATACTTAATGTTTAGAAACACATTTTGGTTATGCATTAGATGTTTATTGCTTTAGTTTATTTAGATAATTTATTATGTCTAATGTTTTATTATTAATGTGATTTAAATTATTTGGTTGTAAAGTAAAATCAAAAGGGATGGTATGGGCATTTTGGAAATTGAGCAAATGGCTAGCCACCAACTCCAACACCGTTGACCTCCCCTCTTCCACCCCAACGAAGATCTCTGGTTACTCCTATCAAGCAACCATCGGCCACCTCTCCCTCCTAAAAAGCATAACCTACGGTAGCCAAAGAACTCTCTCGCTCTCTTTCACTCCTCCCAACCCTTAGCACAAAGAAGAAAACCTCCATGATTGTAGCTTGAGTTCTTCATTATCCTCCCATCTTCGATGATATCCTTCATGCAAGGAAATGACATGGAGAAGGCTTGGAAAAGGCACCCTTGCTACAGATTGGAGCACCATTTTCATCCAAGCTTCCTCCTCTCCCTTGAAGAGCTCCCATCTCTAGTGGCATCCTTGGTGCAAAGCAACAATGTGGAGAAGGCTTGCACACTCATGGGAAGAGAAGAACACTATTGTAGCTATTCCTTTCTTGTAAGGAATGAACTATAGTTGAAAGTCATTCAATGGGTACCAACATTGCATTTCTAGATTCATATGAAGCCTCCCTACTTCAGTAACGATTCTTGGTGGTGACAGCCCAAGAGTAGCCCGTGGAAAAGGCTTGGACAACATCTTCAATGAATTTTGGGTGTTTGTTGGCTAAGCTTCAAATACCAATATGAGGAAGAAAGGTCATTTATGTTTGTATATTGTGATGTTATGTGTTTGTATGTGTGACTTTGCATCTCATGTTTATGTGTGTTTTTGCATTAATAGGTTAGTTGTTAATGTTAGTATCTTTATTTTAATGTTGACACTTTACTTGTCAAGTTTAATGAAATTTATATTTGAAAATGGATGAACCTTATTAATATTGTGAATACTTGCACATAGGTTACTAGTGTACATGACTAATTCAATTAATCCTTTTATTTTCATTTCATTTATTCATAGAAATATATAAAAATGAATTTTGATTATGTACATAGTGGTGAATGGATGTATTAGATGTGTTTTAAGTGTAAATTCATGGTGAGGAAGTGCCATAGTTTAATGTAGGACTAGGTAGAAGTTTCTTTGATGACCGATTGCCAAGTCCGTTGAGTTAAGCCAAGTCCATTGAGTTAAGCTACGTTCATTGAGTTATCAAGTAACTCAATGAATTAAGTTCATTAAGTTATCTAAGTAAAACTAAACTCCTTCGAAAGTCAAGTTTTCAGTAGAGTTTTTAAGAGTTTCTTGATGTGATTTTGAATGGATTTTTGTGTAGATTCATTTTTGGGTGTTTGTGGAATTTTTTGGAATGATTTGTTTAAAGTTTTCGAATTTTGAAATCAGAGATGCAATTGCCCTATTTTTGTTCTAGACATTAGATTTTTTGCTTTAAAGAATAATGTGTTTCATAAGCTATACTTAATGAAATCTAGTTTTGTAAAAAGTAAGAGTTATATTATTGACTTATCTTTCTAAGATTATGATTTTGTTAAATTTCATGAAGAATTAAAGGAGATATAGTCTTTCTTTTGGAAGTGTGCAATTCATTAATCACCTAGACTATTTTGCACTTTCTTGATAAGATAATTGCTAGTAGCACCTCAAGAGGATTTTTCCCCTAAAATAACTTTTGTTATTTTGTACCTTGATGACCCTTCCATCCTTGTATTTTTAGTGAATTAATTATTTGGTAGGATAGAAGAAAAAGGGCATAGAGTTAAGCTTAATTTTAGTAATTTTTGGATAGGACAGTTTTAGTGATTCTTTTGTTTTCTTTAATCTCTCATTGTATTAATCAAATGATTTGAGTTTGCTTCACTTCCATTGATGGTTTTCACTTGATAAAGACATGTTAAAATACTAAAATTATTAGAATGAATATTTGGATGACATTGAGTTTCACTTCGCATTTCTTTGAATTTCTCTTAGAAAATCTTAAAGGTTTAGGAACATTTGACTTTACAAGATTTTGAGTTTTACTTTAAACAAGTTCCCTATAGTTCAACTCGTACTCACATGCTATCTATGATAGATACTGTGCACTTGCAATTATAAATTTTAAGATTGGATTTTTATAATGTGTTTATCACAAATACCTTGAAGCCCATACAATGGTCATATTTGATTGACCAAAAACCTAGGCATTAGAGTTGCCCTTGCACATCTCTCACTATAAACACAATAGCCCATACAACCAATAGCCTCCAAGCCTTGCTTTCCCTAGAATATCAAGATCAAACATTTTTCAAGTGCACACAAGTCTAGTAACATTCTTTAGAGCAAGAGAAATCTCCTTTTGGGTTATAAGTTGTTTTGTGCTTTATTTTTGCAAGTAGTCTTTTGTATTACAAGTTTGTTACCTCACTAAGTAGTGGTGTGAAGACTCCTTTGTGACTAAGGAGTATGGGTTTGTTTGCTTTGTACCTTAAAACATAAGACACTCCTTTGTGACTAAAAAATGGATGATTGTCTATTGTGTTTTACTTTAAAACATAAGACACTTATTTGTGACTAAGAAGTGGGTGTGAATTTGTTGTTTTGTATCTTAAAATAGAAGACACTTTTTTGTGACTAAGAAGTGGGTGTGGGTTTGTTGTATTTGTACCTTAAAACGCAAGGCACTCCTTTGAGATTAAGGATTGGGTGTCAATTTGATGTGTTTTGACCATAAAATGTTAAGATCGATAGGCTCACCAAAGGGGGGGTGAATTGTGTAAGTGTTTAAATTTTAACTTCCTTTTAACTTAATCAGTTGATTCAAATTATCAATGAGTTGAATTAATTTAAATGGATGCAAAACAGTAAATAGAAAGGAACACAAGACAATTTTTAGGTGGTTCACCAACTCAGCTAGTCCACCCCCAAGATTCACTTAGGCTTCACTAAGTATGTAACTACTTACAACACTTGCTTTCAGGTTGAAGCAATAACCAACACTTGAGCTTTCAGGTTGAAGCTCAACAACCAACCTTTCTTCGAGCTTTCAAGTACAAGCTCTTAACCAATAAAGAGTTTTTAGGTAGAAACTCACGAACCAACACTTAATACTTTGAAGTAGAGTTTGAGCGCAGGGGGCTTTTTGTGCTGCAGTGAACTTTGAGAGTATTCCTGTATTTTGCAGACTTGGGAGTATATCTGAAAATTTTTGAGTAGCTCACGGTATATGATAATCGTTGTTCTAATCTTCCCTATACTTCTCATATTTATACCAAGAGGTATAACGATCATATTTACTTCCAATGGATGTTTTCTACTGTATTAGCTATGTAGTCAGTCCTAAAAATAGTAAGTTACCATTCTGTATACTGTTCAGTAAGTAACCTTCTGATTCCCTTTGATTTTTGGATGGTTAACTATGTAACTCTCCAAAGAACATCTGTAACTCACCGAAAATCCACTTAAGTCCTTTTGTCTATGTCACGTGAGATTTAAAGTCATACACATGAGATGTCTTAAGTTCGGATGATTATAACTGTTAACTCACCGAAATTCTTCAACTTTTGAATAGTTAGCTATAGTATCCTCCTGAACCCTCTTTTAAGCTTCTGACTGCTTCCTTCTTATTTCTGCACGTGCAAAATAGAGTGACTTAAGTTTCGGATAGTTAAGTTTGTAACCTTCCGAAATCTCTTGTTTTTCGGATAGTTAACTTTCTAACTCTCCGAAAAATCCTTTTAAGCTTCTGTTCTGGATTTCTACACGTGGGAAATTCAATAACTTAAGTTTTGAATAGTTAGCCTTCCTAACTTTTCAATTTTCCTTGAGCTTCCGGATAGTTAGCGCCTTAACTCTCCGATCATTCAGCCAACTATCTTTAAAACCCTTCGAAGGCCTTGTATTTTTCAAATAGTTTACTTTCTAACCGTTCGATGATGATTTTGCTGCTTAACATTGATTCATCGGATACATAAGCCTGGTAACTCATCGAAAATTTATCTCTTCTAGATGGTTAAGCCTGGTAACCTTTCGATATCCTGTTTATCTCTTGCAGCACATTCTAAACTATCTGTAATGACTTATCTGCCTTCTTCTCTTTTACTGAACTGTCTAATCTGTGAAATACAATTTGTTTCCTCACATAGATTTTTGCATTATCAAAATACAATGGTCCTAACATAAAATACATGTGTGCCTCCTTTGGGACTAAGGAGTTGGTTTGTAAGGATGGGTGATCATCTAAGAAAAGTACCAATTTGTAAAGGTTGGGTGTTGACCTACAATAACACTAAAGAAAATAGAATTAATGACACAAGCTTAATAGCTTATGGAGTGAATATACCTAATTAGAGAATCACTATAAAAATCCTTTGTGCATGTGTTGATTTTATTTATTCTTTTTTTGCATCATTTTGAGAACATATATTGTAAATCAATTTAAGATTCAACTATGATTTTAATTGTGAAGTTATAGCAATTTTATCTAAAATTAATTAGACCTTTATAATTCATTATTCATCCTACTCTATAAAGCAAATCAATTCTATCAACTAGATTTACTTTCTTGTTTTAGAAAAATCAATATGTAGTTGATCATTTAGTATGTCATTCTTCTAACAACTAATTTGATTGGCATTGAAGATCAAATTAGTATGTCAAATGGTTTGAGCCCTAAACTTTAAAGAACAAATGGTATGTCTTTTTATAGTAACTATATGTCAATCCTACTCTAGTAGGCAACTATAAGTCTATGTCCCATAATTGTATTTTAAAACTGATAATTAGTATGTCGTTTTTGGTCTAATGATTATTGTTCCTAAAAAATGATATGCCAAACTAGATCTAAAGGTTGATTACACTCTTGGCCTAGAAATTGGTATTCTATTCCTCAAGAATAGTATGCATATTTTGTGGCAATCTAACTACTTAGCTAGATGCATGAATAGGTAAATCTATATACCCAATCTAAGTGCATGCATCTATCCTATATGTCTTATATTGTAATTTTAGTATGGGAAAGCATCAAGGGGATTTACAATTATGCCTAAGCACACACAACATATAAACAATTTAAGTCTTCTTGTATCTTCTTATGTCCTTGACTTCTTCTAGCTTTTTGTTCATCTTGAATTGTTCTTCTAAAGCTCCTTGGTTGTCTTGCATATTCATGTCGATTCCTTCTTCTTCTTCTCTTTCTTTGACTTGGATATTCTTTGCACCTTTTTCATTTTTCCATATAATTAACTTAATATACATATATCTATATTTATCATTAAGTTTTATATTATCAAAACCTCTTGAAAAAGATTTTCTTAACAATGAATTGGTTAAGATATAATGAGGGTGGCCATCTTCGAAAAGATTCTTTTGCAATGTGATGACTTATGTTGAAGGTGGAGGTAGAGCAGTTGTTTTCAAGTTGGTATTGGAGGAAAAGTACTACATGTTGGTGAGCATAATGAAGGAGGATTGATTGGAGGTTGATACACCAAGGGGGGGTTTGTGCACTCAGAATCTAATGAAATTGAAAATTTTTTCCGTCAAATTCCGAGTGATGAAGTGTTTATGCATTTTGGAATTCAAATTCCTTCCAACCATGTGTAAAGGTTGGGAAAATGTTGGAATTCATTTTCCACCCTTTTCCTTGTGCTCGGTGATCGCATCACTCAGGCTCTGCTTGCTTTCATGCTCGACGATCGCATTGTGCTCACTCTCGCACTCGACGGTCGCCTCATGCTCGCTCTCGCACTCGATGCTGGCCCTCACACTCAACGCTCGCCCTTACAATAGTAGGAGAAGCCCTCGTGCTCGATGCTTAGGAGAGAGGGCTCGATGCTCGTTGTCGCCCTCACGCTCGCTTCCCTTGCGCTCGTCGTCGCCCTTGCTCCTATTGTCGCTCGCTCTTGTAAAATCAGTATGAGTTAATATCCTATTCCTTCAGTAGTAATCTCTCATTGTTGCACAGCATGGAGCTCTGGATGGCCAATTTTTTAACAACAGAACCAAATCATTTTACATAATAACAACTAGATGATGGTATCAGCCAACCAAATCCACTTTATTTTACTTGATCATCTTGTTTGTTCTTAGCTACTTAATTATTCCATCTTCCTTGTGAATCTTTTATCAAGTAAGACTCCTTCGTGTATGAAAGTGGGCTGATTTTAAATTCTAAGGTTCTCCTCCTCTTCATAAACAAGATGCATCTTTACTAAGTTCTATTATTTATTTCTATTATCCATGACTGTGGTCCTCTTAAGCATCTTATTTTATGGGGTATGGGTGACCATTTACAATTTTAGGCAAAACCTGGATGCATCTATTATAGCAAATTCATTTTATTAACAACATGCGTTTTTCTTTGTTCAATTTAAAAATAGCACAAGCTACTCATTGGTTCCTGATGATTGGTGTAGTTTATTAATCCTGTTAACAAGTTGTTTGTTTAGGAGTGTACAAAGCAGGTTCTGCCCTATCTATTTGTTTACATTTGAACATTGTGTTTCTCTTTCTTAAGCAACAACAAAAGAGACAACAACATTTTGTTCCAATTTGAGATCAAGTAAATGAGATTTTAGGATCCATGGAAGGGAGTGAGAAGGAGAGGAACTCGTCGTCCTCGGTAGAAATAGGGAGCTTCATGTTCTTGTTATTTATGCTTTTCCTATAAATTTGTAATAACTCATCCACTTAGAAATTTGTAAACATCTATTTGTTACATTTCTTCATATGTTGATATTATGGTGCATTTTATATTATGTTGATATATGCATTCCTAGGAAATGGAAAACAAGAAAGGTAGTGGAAGATCTTATTTTAGATGGAGTGTTAAAGTAAATGAGATGATATTAAGAAGGGTGTGTGATGCTATTAAGGAGGGTAATGGTAAAAGTCCTAATGGAAAGATACGAGTTGTTACTTGGCTGAAAGTAATCGACGATTACAATAAAGAAATAGGAGGTAACATCTAAAAGAAAAATATTGATAATTGAATGAAAACATGGCAACAAATGTACAAGATTTATACCAAGATTGGTGCACAAAGTGATTGGGGATGGAAATACATTCATGGACATACTAATATTGCAAAAGAAGTTTGTGATGAATTTGTTATGGTTAGTTGAATTTTTTCAAATTTAAATTTAACATTTGATTAGTTTATAATTTGTACTAATATTTTTTTTCCTAATAGATTCATCTAGAGTGTGCATAGTACAAGGGTAAAGCATGTCCCATATATGACCAGCTTCAAATAATATTTGAAGGAAATCTTGCAATAGGCTCGACTAAAATGAGTACAACAAATCTGAGTAGCTATGAACTTGAATGAAGATACAAACGACTTTGATAATGTACCTCTTACACAAAATGCTATGGAATTTGAGGCTGAAACTTGAAATCCTTTTCCTACTCAAGCTCCTTCTCCTAGTTTGAATGATGTAGACTCATGTAGGAAAGGAAAACGTCCACGTTCACATGCTAAATCACAACTTATGGCAACTACAATGAACAATGTTGGTGTATCACTTATGAATTATTTTAGTGAGGATATAGAAGAAAATACAAGGAAAATGGCATACATAGAGCATGTCATACAACTACAAGAGAACATGATATCGATCCAAAAGGAAAAGATGGCATTTACACAACATATTGAAGAAAGAAAATTAATAAACATGGAGAGGAAGATAGAATTGTTAGAGAAAAAAGTTCGTGAAAAAGATGATGTTCTCACTATTTTACTTTCACTTACAAATCTTACAGAAGAAGAGAAATACAAGGCAATGCAATTATTGGAGATAGAATCAAAGAAGAATCAATTTAAGCATCTACCACCAAAAATAAGAACTTCATGGTTGAAGTTTAATTTGAAATGATGTGCTTTTTTCATTTAAAAATTTAACTTTTGTTGAACATGTTTGAATTTATTGAACTTGTGTTATTCTTTAAATGTTATGTAACATGGTGTAAACATTTTTTAATGTATGCATTATTTTGCATTGTATGCCATTATTATGTTTTCTTTACTAAATCATAATTGATATGACAGGCATAGATGTAGGGATTAGAATTTATGAAGACGTCTATGTCCATTATTAATGAAGACGAAGAACAAAGGAAGAAAAAAAGAAAAGTTATATTGGGAACATGGCAATTTCTATGCAGAATTACTATAAATGGGATTCAAACATCCACCACTCGCATATACAGCATGGAAGGAGCAGAATATGTACAAAGATTATTAGATCCATCATCACCATATCAAGCATACAATTGTAGGAAAATTTATCAAATGAGTCAAAATGTTTTTTCACAATTTTGTAGATTATTAAGAAATATGAAAGTAATATCAGATAGTAGAAATATGAGTGTAGAGGAGAAACTTACTATTTTTTTAGTGACAGTTGGACAAAATCAAAGGTATGGAGTAACCAAAGAGCGTTTTCATCGCTCAACATGGACTGTCAGTACATATTTCAATGAAATGATAAATGCTATATTAAAATTAGGTGATACACTTCTAGCTAAACATGAAGTTGCTACACAATCGAATTCAGAATGATGTTAATGTTTATCCATATTTCAAGGTACACACTTCAATCTTTATTGAAATTTTGATATTTGATGTTATTCATTTGTATATTAATTAAATTTGTTTTTGATATGAATAGGATTATAGGTGCTATTGATGGTACACACATTAAAGCCACAATTTGTAGAAAGGAGAATGCCTGATTTAGGAATAGAAGAGGTGAATTGTCACAAAACATATTAGCTACATGCAATTTTGATATGGAATTTACCTATGTTCTTAGTGGGTGAGACGGTTTAGCTACTGATGCTTGACTCCTTCAAGATGTGATAACTCAATGCAATGGTTTGCAAGTGCCACGTGGTATACAACTTATGATTTACCTTTATGTCACCTATCAATCAAAATTGAATTTATTTCAAATGATGTTCAAATACATGCAGGTAAATTTTATTTAGTTGATGCTAGATTTCCAAATAAGCCTGAGTTTATATGTCCATTTCGAGGTGTTCGATATCACTTATCAGAATATGAAGGAAATCGACAACCAACAAATGTAGTGGAAAACTTCAACTATAGACATTCATAGTTGAGGACAGTAATTGAACATACATTTAGAGTAGTCAAATATCGTTTTGCAATATTACGAGGATATATGTCATTTCCTTACACAACTAAAGCAAAAATAGTGTTAGCATGTTTTTTAGTTCACAACTTCATTCGTAAAGTAGATAAAACAAACTTATGTTAAGATCTTGAAGATGAAGTACAACAAGATGAATGTGATATACAAGTTAAAGATTCTACAAATGTAGAAGGACAATATGAAATAGTTAACACTATCGGGAACAACACACAAGAGCAAAGGAAAGAAATTGTAAATAAATTTCGTGAAAATATTATGTATGCAATGTGGGATGGTCGTGAATGAGAGTATTACAAACATCATAATGAGAAAATTTTTTGTAATATACCATTTTTTGTACATTACGAGGAATATAGAATTTATAATTAACCTTTTGTTGTTTTAAACATGTAATATAACTAAAAAGTTATCAATTTCTATAATTATTTATTTATTTTATATAATGATATGCTTAATTAATTGATAAATGATATATAAACATTTAATTTAATAATATGTTCATTTATTAATGCAAGTAATTCATTCCTTGATTAATTACATTTTCACTAATTACTTTATTTCGTTAATTAACTTTATTAAAAATCAATTCTGTTCAATTCTATTATATGCACAAACACCTATGTAGGATCGTTGTATCACAAAAGGGGGGTGAATTATGTCTTTAGTAATTAAATTACCAGTAGATAAAACAAGAGCACAAAACACTCGTAAATGAAATTCTATTCTTTATAAACTTTAAAGACAGAATTTACAATATCTTTTCAGCTCAATTCCCTTCTTGACGATTTTGATACAGTAATGTCTGATATACAATTCAAATAGAAAAATGAAGTTCTTATTCAAAACTAATTTCGAATTGTATAAAACCTGATCTTTATGCACACAGCTTCTTTCCTTCTTTTTACTTAACTTCTATATCTCTTCTTCTCCAATTGTCGAATTTCCAGACTTCTTACGTTTGCAACTCCTTTTCTGAAATTGCTTGGAATTTCAAACTTCTTTTGATGTTGGAGAATTTTTCTAGATATGAATATTCAAACTTAACTTTTTAGTTAGGGATCCAGATTGAATATTCAGACTTTATTTTTGAGATTGGGATCCTCTATTGTAATGTAGCTCATACTCTCTATTAGTAGTCGAACTATGCCTTCTCATTCAGCATGTTCATCCACTTAATCCATAATCCACATACTAATTTTTCCTTTAATCCAAATTATTATCTTTTTGAATTTCCACCTTCTCCACTATCATTTTGAATTTTCACAATCTCCACTCGTAGATTCACCAAAATTTTATCTTCCTGGAGTTTTGTAAAATATCTTCTAACTCTTCATTTTAGTCGAACACTTATCCTTTAAGTCCTGTAAAAAACTCGAACACTTATCTGTAACTCTTCGAGTTCTTGCACCTGCAAAACATGTGACTGAACATAGCAAACTTATCTATTCGTTAGTCATTTTATAAAACTCGAATAGTTATCTATCCATGCGTATAAAAACTTGAATAGTTATCTAACTATTCAATTTTCATTACTGAACGCACATGGAAAACATGTGACAACTTAAAACATTAAAAACACATGTGTAGATAACTTAACTATACGAGTTTTTAACATAAACTATTCGACAAAAATGAAACGTTAACTATCTGAAAGTTTAACTATCAAAATTCTAACTATTTGAAAACTTTAACTATCTGAAAGTTAACTATCCGAAATAAAAATGAAACTTTTTGATAACCTATTAACATTTAATTACGTGAGAATTATACTTAGAGAATTAGACTTATTTAAAAACTTTAATAAAACATATATCATCAAAACAAAATTCCTAACAATCTCCCCCTTTTTGATGATGTCAAAACCTAATAAGTCAAATAATCTATCTTCTCTCCCTTTTTGGCATTATAAAAAAGTAAATAAAATGTAAGGAAGAAAAATGTGCTAAGTACATATCGTTCAAAAAGATATTTTTAAACATGTATCACTTTTGTGGATTAAGCATAAATTGTTAAACATAAACTGTCAAAGATAATCACATGAGCATTAAGTGTAGTAAACAGTTTACATAATGCGATTTATGCACATAAATAATTTTTGGTAACAATACATAATTTTTGTAATCACAAGCCTCTTTGTCTTCGAAAAATATTGATTAGAGTATTTGAAATTTGCCATGCAATTTCTGTACTTACTCTGTTTATCTGATCAATTACTGCTTGATCTAAATCATTTTGTGAAACTTGTGATGGTTGCTATAAAAATTCTGTATTTATGTCTATATGTAAATCTGTATGTATTTGTATTTGTATGTTGCTGTTGTTTTGAAAATTGTGTTGATTGTTGCTGTTGTGATTGAGTTTGTTGATCTTGTTGTTGTTGTTGTTGTTGAATTACAGGTGTATCTACTTCTTGATATTTTTGTAGTTGCTTTGCAGAGAAAGATCTTGACTTTAATCTTTTCTATGGCCAATGTGTAATATCTATTTGACTTGCCACAATTCTCAAAATTGTATCACCATAAAATAATTTACTCTGCAAATGTAAGATATGAGAAACAAAAATATCATACTAGTTCACCTGTATATAGTTAATTAATGCATATGTAGCATAAAGACAACATCTTCCAACTTTTGCACTATGACCAAACCTTTGAAAGAATGAAGCATGCAGTATTTTTGCAATAAAACGTGCTTGGCCATTTAAATCATTTAGTAATCTTATTGGATTGTTGGCAGTCGAATCTTTGGCTAAACTTTTAATGTCCCATCCCAACTGATAAACCCATTTTCTTTCTGATAATTTAACTCCTTCATTTTTCAGACCAAGTACTTGATAAAGTAATTCTAGAGTTAAATATATATCATAGTCTTGTATATTGGAAACAGGAATACCTTATTCCACTGTTAAGTTTCAATAAAAACAACTTATAAGTTCTAGTATAACAAAATGGCCTGGCTGTTGTGGAAGTAGAGTCAACAAGCCTTGAAATTCAAACATATCTCATATATGTGCTATCCCTTCAAACTTAACTGGTCTTGAATATAAAACTGTAAAAGTTTTATATGTTTAAAATTTTTCATAACAAGAACTATTTCTGAACCATAATAATGTATTTTCGTCTAAATTCTATTCAAGATTAGGTATTTTCTTGTCATGATTTTCTGATCTAGGACTTCTTTCAACATTATCAGCAGCATCTAAATTTTCAGATCATTTAGAACTAGTGGAATTTCCATCAAAGCTAGTATAAATGTCTGAAATATTTGATATTGTCGTATCAATAATCTGTTGAAATTCCTCTGTTTGATCTTCTTGAAACATATTAGTAGCAATAGTCTCTATATTAATCTATCTATCAGCAGCATTTATGTCTATGATTGATCTATACAACAACTGTCTCTATAGGAAAGAATGTTCTATAATAGATTCATTCTGTATTTCTGAAATTTCTATATTGGAGACATTAGCAGTGTTATATTCTATTTGTAATAGTATAGTTTGTTGATTATATACATTTATCAACAAATATACTATATATTGTAACAAACATAATCACATGTATAAACTATAGTATAAGCAACTATACCAAAAATCAAAAGTCTCTATCCGAGATACAGTAAGAGGAAGAATATCTGTACATTCCTCTTCAGATGAAATATCTTCAAAATTCATAGACTTAGTGTCTATGTCATCAAAAATATCATCAAAATTGATATCATCGGTATATGTATCATTAAAATTTCCTACATGTTCTCTTTCCGTAGGAAAAGAATGTGTGCTTGCAACATGATGTGAAAAACTGTCCATTGTATGAAAAGAAATATTATGCACTAATGTGACACAATACCTTAGAGTGTATGCTTGTAATCCAATATTTATCACATCTACTGGGATTCCTGCACAAAAGTCTGTCTAGCTTTTGCAATGGAACATAGTTTTCCATTTTTCAATGATTCTTCTCTTTGCTGCAATATGTCTTGTACACCTATAGTCAATCCAAAATATTCTAATGTCTTCTTCTTTTTTCGACTATATGTTTGTAGTGTTTCTGGTTGTTTAGGAGGTTCTAAAGTTTTCTTAATTTCTCTTGTTAAAGGCACCTGTGGTCTTGATGGTCCTTCACCATGATGTCTAGGTTGTAATAATGGAATATAGAGTTTTAAGCTCTCAACCTCTACCATTTTTAGTTGATAAACATTTTGTCCTTCACTTCGAAGGCCCATTTTCCAAATGGCAATTTTATGTTCATCAATAAATTGTTGAATGTTGTCTAAAATAGCCGAGGGAAAATAATGTTGGGAATACAAAGATTCTAATTCCCTATTGGCATTTTCTATCATTGGTCCCCATTTCTTTCCATAATAAGTGGTAGACTATGTTAGAATTGGAACGAATCATTTAGTCAACTTTCTATGGCACGATACTGAAACACTCACCTCTAAACTTACCGAAACTAGAAGTTAAGAGTAAAAGAAGAAATAACATAATGAAGACATAGGATTTACGTGGTTCAGTAATAGCCTACGTCCATAGAGAGTTGAGGTTTCTTTTATGAGCTTTGGCACAATCAACCTCAATATTTTACAACATCATAAAGGTTTATATACTACCCAACTTAGGGTTTATAAACCTTTAATTACACACAAGCCATTACAGTAGAGAAATAATGCTTCGGAGAAGGGACTCTCAATTTCGAAGCCTTATCTTCTTATCTTTCCGAAATCTGCAATATTTCGGATAGTTATAGACTTAACTATCTAAAGAGATTCTTCTTTCTAACGGGCGGTACTATAGTAGGCTAACTGTCCGGAGAGATTTGATATTTCGAACAGTTACAAACCTAACTATTCGAAAACCCACTTACTTCTCTCTCTTTGTCCTTTCAGAAGGTTCTACCGTTAACTCTCCAAAAACTGCATGTCTTTCAAAAAGTTACTGTCTTAACTATCCAAAAACTCACTTAAGTGTCTCTTTAGTCATTTCGGAAGGTTTTGCCATTAACTTTCCGAAAACTTATGATTTTTGGATAGTTACTACCTAACTATCCGAAGATCCACTTAAGTCTCTACTTTTCAGATACTTGGCTTCTTAACTATCCGAAAATCCACTTAAGTGTCTGACTTTCAAATACTTAGCTTCTTAACTATCTGAACGTCCACTTAAGTGTCCTTTAAGTCATTTCGGAAGGTTACAACCAGTAACCATCCGAAATCTTCTAACTTTCGGATAGCTAACTCAAAGCCTTCGACTGAAACTATATTTTTCGGATACTTAGGTTTGATAACCTACCAAACAATAAATCTGCCGGATACTTACTATTAATAAGCTTCCGATTGAACCTAGACTTCTTGTGGCATACTCCACACTTGTACTACTTGCCCTAACAATATCCCACTTGGAGTTTGCCATAATGATTGAAATAAAAAATCAATCTCTACACTTGGCTTACAGATTATTGCAATAACTGCTCAAATAATCATCAACTCTTCATCTCCTTCTTCTTTTCAGTTTTTCAGGAGACCAATTAAGGCCATACAGAGCCATAATTTTTGTAGATTCAAAACTTTGGTTAGCATATCTGCTGCATTTTCAGATCTTACAATCTTCTACAGATCTAACCTGTTCTACTCTATTTCTTCCCTTATGAAATGAAATCTCATTCTCATATGCTTCGACCTTGAATGAAACTTTGGATTTTCAGCTAAATAAATGGTACTTTGATTGTCATAGAATAGAATGCTTCTATTTTGTTTGTGCCCTAATTCGACTAGTACATTTTCTAGCTAGATTCTTTCTTTAGCTACCTTTGCTACTACAGCATATTCAGCTTCTATAGTCAAGAGTGCAACAATACTTTGCAGTTTGGATCTCCAACTAATTGCAATACTTCTTATGCAGAAAACATAGCCTGAAGTACTTTTGCTTTTATCCAACTCTCTTCCTAAATCAACATCACAATAGCCAATCAATTTAACTGGTCCCTTCCTAAAATTCAAATCTACATCTAGGGAATATCTGAGATATCTAAGTATCCACAATACTGCGGACCAATGCTCAGCTCTTAGATCTGCCATATATCTACTGACCACTCCCACTGCATGAGATATATCAGGTCTTGTGCATATCATGGCATACATTAAACTTCCCACTGCTGAAGCATATGGTATTCTAGACATTTTGTCCTTTCTTCTTCAGTCTTAGCTGACTGATCTTTAGACAACTTGAAGTGGGGTCCGAGAGATAGTTTAGTCTTCCTCTCATTTGAGATATTAAATCTCCTTAGTACCTTTTCTAGATTCTTCTGATTTAATCTCAAAGTGTCTGCCACTCTATCTCGGATAATTCTCATACCTAAGATTTGCTTGGCTTCTCCCATATCCTTCATGTCAAATTCTTTTGATAGTTGTCTCTTCAATTGCTTAATTTATTCCATACTAGAACAAGTTATTAACATATCATCTACATAAATCAGTAGAATAATGAAGTAATCATTAAATAGTTTTATGTAGCAGCAATAGTCTATATCACATATTTTGAAGCCTAGGGTACAGATAAAGGTATCAAATCTCTTGTACCATTGTCGTGGTGCTTGCTTCAAACCATACAGACTTTTCAACAATCTACATACTATTTTTCTTTTCTTGCCAATTACTGCAAATCCTTCTAGTTGCATCATGTAGAGTTCTTCCTGCAAGTCATCATGTAGGAATGCTGTCTTTACATCCATTTGCTCCAAGAGCAAATTTTCTGCAAAAACTTAAGACTATTCTAATAGTATTCATCTTCACAATAAGATAGAATACTTCTGTATAGTCTATGTCTTGAATTTGCTGAAAACCCTTGACGACAAGTCTGGCTTTATATTTATTGCTGCCATCTGGTTGTTCTTTCATCCTAAACACCCACTTATTTCCTAGGATTTTCTTTCCTTCTAGCAATGAAGTTAGCTCCTAAGTATTATTCTTCTCTAGGGATCTCATTTCTTCTTTCATTGCTAACTCCCATTTGTGTGCATCACTTGCACAGATTGCTTCCTGATATGTTTTAAGTTCACCATCATCTGTCAGTAACAGATAATTGAATGATGGTACATACCTTTTAGGTTGTTTGAAAATCCTTCCAGATCTTCTAAGTTGTGTAGTGACAACTTCATCTTCTTGATCATCTAGATGTTCTTGATGTTCAGCCTCTAGAAGTTGAATTTCTTCTATGGGTTCCTTCTAAGGTTGTTCAACATCATTATCTAAACTGATCTCAGTAGTACTTTCAGACTAAAGCTCTGACTGCTGTTCATCTGCACTTTTTCTGTGCTTAAACATCTTGGATTCAATGAATATGACATCTTTTGCATGGATTATTTTCTTGGTTTCTTCTACCTAGAATCTGTAACCAAAATAATCCTTACCATAGCCAATGAAAAAACATTTTTGTGATTTTGAATCCAATATGTCTCTTTTGTCACTATTCAAGTGGACAAATGACTTGGATCCAAAGACTTTTAAGTGAGCATAATTGACCTCTTTCCCTATCCACAACTCTTTAGGGTTCTTAAGCCCCATTGGGATAGATGGTCCTCTATTTATTAGATAGGCAACTGTATTGATAGCTTCTGCCCAAAATGTCTTGGGAAAGCTTGCATGTAGTCTCATGCATTTTGCTCGTTCATTCAAGGTCCTATTCATCCTTTCAGCAAATCTACTTTGTTGTGGAGTTCCAACTACAGTCCTCTGCCTTCTGATCCCTTGCTCCTCACAATAAACTTTAAATTCATGGCTATTATATTCTCCTCCATTATCTTACCTGATGGATTTGATTTTTCTTCCACTCTGATTTTCCACTTCTACCTTCCATTTCTTGAAGACTTGGAAAACTTCAGACTTCTGTTTCAGAAAATAAACTCATACCTTCCTTGTACTATCATCAATGAAGGTGACATAATAGAGAGCACCTCCTAAAGAACTGATAGGGGTAGGCCCTCACACATCCGTGTGAACTAGCTCCAATTTCTGTGACTTAGGATCATGAGGAGTCCTGGCAAAGCTGACTTTCTTCTGCTTTCCCTCAATGTAGTCCTCACATATCCCTAAATTGACATTCTTCAACTTAGGGATTTTCCCTTTTGCCACTAAAACTTTTAGTCCATTCTTACTGAGGTGTCCCAGTCTTTTATGCCATAAGTCAATATCTTTAGTATCATTGACTACTGCAATAGAGTCATCTTGATTCGATGTTAGATATAAGGTACCAGTCCTCTATCCTAAGGTAATAATTCTTGCACCTTTGGTTAACTTCCATTTGTCTACACCAAAGGCAATCTGATAACCATTATTGTCTAGGGAACTTATGGAAATTAATTGCTTTGCAAGATCTAGAACATATCTGACTTCTTGCAATTTCTATATCCCTTGCTTTGTTTTTATGTGTACCTCTACTATTCCCAACACATCCAGACTTGTGTTATTAGCTAGGTACACCTTTTTCATAGGAGTTGCACGATAACTGTGCAACAAATCATTCCTATAGGAAGTGTGGAAAGAAGCTCCTAAGTCCAGTACCCATGAGTCAATTGAACTATCTACACAGCATACTAGGGCATCATCTGAATCGTAGGAGACAACATTTGCAACTGCTCCTTCTGATTCCTTCCCTTTGTTGTCTTTCTTGGGAGCCTTACACTATGACTTGAAGTGCCCCCATTGATTGCAGTTCTAACATTTGATATCTGATCTCACTTTACTAGTGCCTCTGGACTTTGACCTTCCTTTGGATTTAAATTGCTTTGATTTACTTCTCCCTCTAATTTCAATACTAAGGGCAGAAGTTGAAGCTGATAATTCACTTTTCCTGCGAATGTCCTCACTCAAAATTAAATCTTAAATGTCACTCATCTTGAGCTTCTCATGACCTAGTGAACTACTTACATCAGTCACGATAGGAGACCAACTTTCTGGTAATGAAGATAATAAAATCAAGGCCCTGACTTCATCATCAAATACTATATCTACTGAATGTAGTTGATTCAAAATAGTATTTAGTTCATTAACGTGGTCTGTTACATTTCCACTTTCTTGCATTTTCAGATTAAATAATCTACGCATGAGAAATACCTTGTTGGCGGCTGATGACTTCTCATACATATTGGACAAAGCTTTCATTAAGTCAGCCATTGTTTTCTCCTTGACAATGTTAGAATGAACGTTCCTTGCCAGTGACAACCTGACGAGAACTAGAGCTTTTCTGTCCAGTAATTCCCATTCTTCCTGATCCATCTTCTCTAGTTTTCTTCCGAACAAAGGTTGATGAAGATCCTTCTAATACAAACAGTCCTCAATTTGAGACCTCTAGTATTCGAAATCTTTGCCATCAAACTTCTTGATCCTGAGCTTTCTATCATTTGCCATTCTGTTAAACTGAAGAACCTTCGGCTCTAATACTAGTTGTTAGAATTGGAACGGATCATTCAGTCAACTTTCTATGGCACGATACTGAAACACTCACCTCTAAACTTACCAAAACTAGAAGTTAAGAGTAAAAGAAGAAATAACACAGTGAAGACACAAGATTTACGTGGTTCAGCAACAACCTACGTCCATGGAGAGTTGAGGTTTCTTCTCTGAGCTTCGGCACAATCAACCACAATGTTTTACAACATCATAAAGGTTTATATACTACTCAACTTAGGGTTTATAAACCTTTAATTACATACAAGTCATTATAGTAGAGAAATAATGCTTCAGAGAAATGACTCTCAATTTCGGAGCCTTATCTTCTTATCTTTCCAAAATCTACAACATTTCGGATAGTTACAGACTTAACTATCCGAAGAGATTCTTCTTTCTAACGGGTAGTACTGTAGTAGGCTAACTGTCTAGAGAGATTCGGTATTTTAGACAATTACAGACTTAACTGATCGAAAACCCATTTACTTCTCTCTCTCTATCCTTTCGGAAGGTTCTACCGTTAACTCTCCGAAAACTGCATGTCTTTTAGATAGTTACTATCTTAACTATCTGAAAACTCACTTAAGTGTCTCTTCAATCATTTTGGAAGGTTCTGCCATTAACCTTTCGAAAACTTATGATTTTCGAATAGTTACTGCCTAACTATCCGAAGATCCACTTAAGTCTCTGCTTTTTGGATACTTGGCTTCTTAACTATCCAAAGATCCACTTAAGTGTCTGACTTTCGGATACTTAGCTTCTTAACTGTCCAAACGTCCACTTAAGTGTCTTTTAAGTCATTTCGAAAGGTTATAGCCAGTAACCATCTGAAATCTTCTAACTTTCGAATTGTTAACTCAAAGCCTCCAACTGAAACTATGTTTTTTGGATACTTAGGTTTGATAACCTACCAAAAAATAAATCTGCCGGATACTTACTGTTAACAAGCTTCTGATTGAACCTAGACTTCTTGTGGCATACTCCACACCTGTACTACCTACCCTAACAAACTGTACCAATTTTTCAAGTACATGTCTAGAACTTGTAACAACCGCAAGGTTAGGTTGTAAAGTTCGTTTCCATAGTTGTAATGCAGAAAGTTTGATCTATTTTAGTCTAAACTGTGTTTCAGCATAATTGCAAATAAACTTCCAATAGAAATTTTTCTCGTCTTGAACAGCTTTTCTAATTTCATGTAGTACTTCATTAGTAAAAGTATACCTTGTGTAGATGTAGTTGATTTCATTTTCTATCTTCTGAAGTTCTAGCTCTCTTTTCTATGCTTTTGTCATTCTACCATGTCCTCTTCCACATCCTGACATTGTCGATTAATCTTCGCTCTGCACTGTAGAACTTAGTGAAAGTAAAGATTGTGACACTAGGGTTTTACCAAGGTTGAAACATGAAAGGTTGTCAGTAAACATTTTTAACTCTTCAAGTTTATAAACGGATTCAATCATTGAAATCATAAATATAAGATCCAATACTGATAAATAACTCGAATGCTTACAATAACTTTACGAGTTTTACAACCGACAAAAGTAGAATACTTAGCGTAACTGTTCGTGTAAAGAAAATAACTTCGGGCTAAGTGAAAAGTGAGAAAACTCGAAGACTTATGATAACTATTCGAGTTTTGTGAGCAGTAAAACACATAATTATACGACAAACGAGAATAGTTATTGTCATAGTTTAAGTCTTTTAGAAAAATATAAGAATATTAAGTTAACTGTTCTAGTTTCTCGAATGAATATGCGTAAAAGTCGAAGACTTAAACATAACTGTTCGAGTTTCAACTTGAGACATAATAAAGCAATGAAATTCAACACGTGCATAATTCTAACTTAAGGAGTTCAGATATTGTCGGATACTTATAAACCCAACTTTCCGATGCTTAGATGCATTTCGGAGAGTTACCAGATAACTTACCGAACATTCACTTAAGATATGCATTTAGGCTTCAACACATGTACTTCAAGAAATAATAAAATATTCTTTTGATCATTTAAAACATAACTGTCCAGTATATACAATATAGTCTTCCGAAATAACAGAAAATTCGGATACTTAAGAACTAAAAAGCCTGCATTTCACTGATAGTTTAAAAATGTACTTAATTAACGTTAATTTCCTGAAATTATGCAAATTCTTTCATTAAAGCATATAATAGTTCATAATGGTTGAATTATTATATGAGAAATTGCTCCCCCTATATAAATGTAATCTAAAGAATCTATGGCGTACTTAAACTAGGTTGCCAAGCCCTAATAGATTTGGCATTAAAAGGTCAAATAGATGACTTAAGTTGGTTACTAAGCCTTAAATAGATTTGAGTCTCTTTCTTCGTTTCTTTTCTTTTTATAAGAATTAAATACAGAAATAAGTAGTAGATTTAACAATTTAGACTTTTTGGCTTTTATCTTATTCAGTTTACAAAAGATAATTCATAGAGATATACCTTCAAGTAAGTTAAAAGAATTCAATAAAGAGTACACAAACTTAAGAAAATAAATACAGTACATTATGTGTAAAGAGTAGATAATAACAAAGAGAAATAATAAAGATTATATGCACAGATTATGGCAGAATTGTTATAACACCTGAAAAATAAATTAAGCTTGAGTACATTACCCCCCCTTTTTTTTATATATTAATATATATATATACTTTATGTATTACCCCCCACAATATCATCTTTTTACGTGATCACAATCCCTTGCTTAGGGGAAAGATAACCAGTTACTCAATGATAAGTGAGAACAAGTAAATTTTTTTTTATTTTAAATATAATATGAATTACTTGCAAAATGAGTTTTCAGTCAGAACATCCCAAACTAGTTAGTTTAAGTGACTAGGGTTTAAGATCCTCCAACGGACTTAATTACTCAAGTAATTGCAGACAAAAAGGAAATAAAACAAGATAGTAAATTAAATTAAAGGCAACCACAAGACTTAATTTTTCTAACAATATGTTAATAACTTTCCTTTAATAAACAGTACATACTTTCTATGTATTTTCCTGTTAAAATCTCTATAATAGTATATACATAAGAAATAAAAATACAGTTGGCACTCACATTGAATCAAATTAACTTTCCTTAAGTAATTTTTTTTGAATTTTTCTTAAATAAATTGACTTCAATAAAATTTAGAATTTCATAAATTCTTAACTACTAGAAAACAGTAATTCGAAAATAGATATTTTGTTTGTTTTTTTTAATAATAAAGAAATTAAATTCTAAAACTTTCTTTTTAACAAACCAAAATGTTATGTAATGAATAAGACAATTTAAATATCAGATAACCTACAGATACCAAGTTCTAATCGTAATTTTGAAAAGGTATTCTCATCTAAGGGTTTTGTAAATAGATCTGCTAATTGTTCTGTGGTAGGAACAAAATTTAATACTATTTTTCCTTCTATAACATTATCCCTTAGAAAATGATGTTGAACTTCTATATGTTTAGCACATGAATGTAAGACAGGATTTTTAGACAAACTTATTGTAGAACTACTATCACAGAAAATCTTAGTTGGTTCATAGTCTAAATTAAAATCTTTTAAAGTTTGTCTAATCCATAGGATTTGAGCACAGCAAAGTGCAATAGCTATATTCAGCTTTAGTTGTAGATAATGCTACACAATTTTGCTTTTTGCTAAACCATGATACTAAAGAATTTCCTAATAATTGACAAGTGCCACTAGTGCTTTTTCTTTCAAACTTACATCCTGTGAAATCAGCATCATTATAACCTATTAAATTTAAAGAACTGTATTTAATGTAAAACAATCTCAAATTGATGGTTCCTAATAGATATTTAAAAATTCATTTAACAGCAAGTAAGTGTGATTCTTTAGGATTAGATTGGTATCTAGCACAAGTACACACACTAAACATAATATCTGGTCGGCTAGTTGTTAAATAAAGTAATAAACCAATCATACTTCTATATTGTTTTATATCTACAATTTTTCCAAAGTCATCTTTATTCAACTTGGTGATAGTACTCATTGGTGTATTCTTTGTTTTAGTGTTGTCTAAACCAAACCTCTTTAATAAATCTTGAATATATTTTTCTTGTGAAATAAAAGTGCCTTGATCTAATTGCTTAATTTGTAAGCCTAGGAAAAATGATAGTTCACCCATCATACTCATTTCAAATTGATTAGTCATATCTTTTGAAAAAGACTCAACTAATTTATCATTTGTTGCTCCAAATATGATGTCATCTACATAGATTTGGACTACCAATATATCTTTTTCGATCTTCTTGATAAAAAGAGTATGATCTGCCTTTCCCATAGAATACCCTTTTTCCATAAGAAATTTAGATAATCTCTCATACCAAGACCTAGGGGCTTGTTTAAGACCATATAGTACCTTCTTAAGCTTATAAACATACTCAGGATGTCTTGAATCTTCAAAACCTAGAGGTTGTTTTACATAAACTTTTTCTTTTATATATTCATTTAAAAAAGTAGTCTTAACATCCATTTGATATAATTTGAAATCCATATAACAAGTATATGCTAACAAAATTCGTATTGATTCTAGTCTAGCAATAGGAGCAAATGTTTCATTATAGTCAATTCCTTCCTTTTGCTTGTAACCTTGAGCAACTAATCTAGCTTTATTTTTAACTATATGTCCATCTTGATCTACTTTGTTTCTAAATACCCACCTTGTTCCTATTATGGACTAATTTTCAGGTGGTAGAACTAGATCCCATACCTCATTTCTTATAAATTGATTTAGCTCATCTTGCATAGCTAAATGCCAAAATTCATCTTCTAAGGCATCTTCAATTTTCCTAGGTTCTAGTAAAGAAACAAATTAATAAGCACCACAAATGTTGACCACTGATGACCTAGTCCTAACTCCTTGATTAGGATCGCTTATTATCTGATCAATAGGATGAGATGAAGCATAACGCCAATTTCTATGTTATTCCACATTTTTTATAGGTATAACATTATTTTCTTCTAAATATTCATCATTTAAGTTTATATTTCTTATTCCGTCAGATAATCTCTCAATTTCTCTATCAACATCATTTGGTACCATTTCTGGGAGAATTTCTAAATCAAAGTTTTCAGCATGTCTAAAATCCAAATGAGAATTTTCATGAAATTTCACATGTAGGGTTTCCTCAATGATTTTTGTTGATTTGTTATAAACTCTATATGCCTTACTTCTAATGGAATAACCAACAAAAATACCCTCATCTGATTTGGCTCTAAATTTGTCTCTTCATTCCTTAGTGTTTAAAATAAAACACTTATAGTCAAAGAGTTTTAAATAACTTATTTTGGGAACCTTGTTATACCATATCTCATAAGGAGTTTTATCTAAAATTGGTCTTAGATGTACTCTATTTATAACATAGCATGCTATATGAACTACTTCTGCCTAGAGAGATAGGGGTAACTTATTTTCATTTAACATGGTTCTAGACATTTCCTAAAGTGATCTGTTTTTACGTTCTACTATCCCATTTTGTGAAGGAGCTCTTGGAAATGAGTACCTATGATCTATGCCTAATTCTTCACAAAAGGTGTCCATTTGATCATTATCAAATTTTGTACCATGATCATTCCTAAGTTTTTGAATTTTAACATTTTGCTCATTCTAAACTTTATTATAGAATATCTTAAATATTTCAAAAACTTCAGTTTTATTAGCTAGAAAATAGACCTAAGTAAATCTAGAATAGTCATCAACTAGTACAAAAGCATAATGTTTACCTCCTAGACTGGTTGTCCTAGTAGGTCTAAATAAATCTATATGCACTAGTTCTAATACTCTTTTGCTTGTTATTTCATTTAAACTTTTAAAGGATGTTTTATGTAATTTACCTAGTTGACATGCATCACACATAAACTCTTTCGAGTACTTAATACTAGGTAAACCTATAACTAGATTCTTTTTAGACAGCTTTTATAATAATTTTAAGTTGAGTGTCCTAGCCTTCTATGTCATAAAATAACTTCATCTGATTTTACAATTAAGCAGGCATTGTCTTTAATAATATCAGAAGGCAAATTCAGAATACAAACGGATCCTTTCTTGTATGTAGTGAATAAAATTTTGTTTGTAGACATGTCCATAATTTTATAGGAATCTTTTTCAAAAATTACTTTGTAAAACTTCATTAAAATAGGAACACTCAATAAATTAAAACCTAAGTTTTCCACTAATAAGACATCATTTATAAAGCATTTCTCAGTTACCTGAACCTTGCCAGACCCAAGGATATTTGTTTTGTTTTTATTTCCAAAGGTAACTTGTCCATTCTTGGTCTTTGTTACTTCGTTAAGTAATCATATATCTCTAGTCATGTGGCTAGATGCTCCACTGTCCATTATCCATTTTGATTTGTGTACCTACAAAACAGTTAAAAAGAGATTTTATCTCTTAGAACCCATTTCTGAGTGGGTCTAAGAATTTTAGAGAGAGTCATATCAAAATAATCAATATTTTTAAACTTCAACTTATCTATTTTCTAATAATTATTCTTGCGTTTATTTCTCTTAATGTTATAATCATCAGAACATTTATCTCTATGTAAACCAAAGTTGAAATTTTCATTTCTGACATTATTTGATTGTTGATTCCGATATCCGATATTTTTTAAATATAAAGAAAACTGATCAAAAATATTAAGATTCTCAAATGTCTTAGCTTGATTTTTCTGAAAATTTCTTTTGAAATTCTTGCATCGTGTGCTATCATTTATATGCTGCATTTTATCAATTTGCACATATTTATCTCTCTTTTTAATTACACATGGAATAATTTTTCTCTTACTATTCTTAGTACTAGAAATAAAGACATTACTTTTAGTAGTACCATCATGTAATATATAATTTTCAGAAGATGCATCATGTTGTAAAGTATCAATTTGTACATTTTATATATGTTAATGCATGCATATTAAGGATTATAAGTCATCATTATATATGTTCTTATGAAAGATTACATGTAAATCATATTTTTAGACATATGTATGAATTAGGGATTAAATAGTAAATAATGCATAAATTTATCCTTTATTAAATTAACACCTAGTCAATTAGCCCATGTGTAGATATAAGTAATTTATATATTAATTTCATACATATCTTAAAAGAATTATCATTAAGATATGAAATCAAATAATCCTCATTTGAGCAAGTAATATATTATGCACATTTCATTTTTGCTTTATAATCTAGTAGGAATTTATGTGTAACGTGCATATGCATTTAATGTTATCTTTTGAGTTGTTGATAATAGGTGAGGACGTGGACCCTTGGATTAAATCATGGGAAATCAACAACTCATGGTCGTCCAATTCAAACTCCAAATCAATTCATCAATCAATCAATCAATGATTAAAACTTGCCTAAATTAGAAGGTCTCAATTGGAAGGAGTTTGAAATATTTCCATAGATGGATGACAATGGAAAGCAAAAGAGGATGGTTGGCCAAAGGAAAGATCATCTCCTCTTTCTCCTCCACGCAAGGGCAAGAACTCCAACTCCAATTTTCGTCCATCCTCCTCCATCCAAGATTTTGGAAGAGTTTTTCTCCAAGATTGGTGAGCTTAGGCGTCTTCCCCCTCATCTTAGATGACCTCCTCTTCTCCACTCCAAGCCAACATACGGAAGGATCTCCACAGGTGAATTTAGTGGTATTGGAGGCACATGTGCAGCATTAGAAGAGCTTGGGACGTGATCTTCAAGGTGAGGTAATTAGGAAGCATCAAAGTTGAAGAGGAAAGCCAACAAACCCATGTATCTTGGAAGTGGATTGAGGACGTGCAACCCATTTTCTCCAAAGCAAACATAGGCGGTTCTCCTTTAGACGTGATTTGCAAGTGGTGACAGCCTTGTAGAGGAGTGGACAAAGTGGTTCATCATCAAATAGAGATCAAATGCTTGAAGAGAAGTGGATGAATTAAAGGTAAAAGAGAAGGGAGAGATCCTCATAATTGTAAACATATTTTCATATCAAATGTGTATGAGTATTTAGGTATTTTAAATTTATAAATGTATGCACATTTAGGATCTTAGTTAAATGTTTATTTCTTTAATTTAAATAGTTGTTTTAGATTAGATCTCATGGAATATAGTTTCTTCATGTGAATATGTGAATGTTGTGTATAAAACTAACTTTTAACCCTTGTGAATGCATGTATATCCTATTTGCTGTAAATTTCAGTGTATGTTCCATTTTGTTATATGCTGTATGACTTGATTTCTTAGAGTTATATGTCATGTTATAGCTTTTTTTGTAAGTACTTTAAGTGTACAATACGTATGTATTATTGTTGGAATTTTTTAGAATGCATTTCTTCAGTTTTTCAATTATTCTTTCAAAGGTAGCATCTGCTCTGTTTTACTGGTCGAGTGACAGAAATTGTGCTCAACGTTTTCGTGTTGCCTTGCTTTTTTGCATTCTGAAATGTTTTCCTGTAAATTTTCCTGATTAGAGAAATGAGTTATCTTTCAAGGCGCGGTGATTTCGTGGTGTTTCATGAATATTTGATTGAGTTATGAATTTTACACCAACGATGCGTTTTTGGAATGTTTTCAGAATCGTTTTACGCACTGTTTTTATATCCGACTTTAGCAGCAACCTAGAGTGAATTAGTCCTGGAAATCACTTCCATTTTAAATAAAACTCGATGACCTTTCCAACCAATATTTTCTCTGGATTTTTCAATGTCTAGGTTGGAAATAAGAAGAGTTAGAATTCAGACTAATTTCTGTGATTCTAGAAACGTGAACTTAAGAATTTCTTGAGTTTTCTAGCTATTAACTATAGGAATTAACAAGTTTTATACTACTTTTGAAATCTTTATTGTATTTTTGTAAATTGTAACTTGATTACACATGATTAGAATTTTAATTACAAATTTAATGGTGTGGATGTTTTATCAAACAATCATTTTAATAAAATTATTTAAGACAAACTCCTTGTAGATTCGACTCGTACTTGCACATGCTTTACAATGGGTACCGTGCGCTTGCGGTTATAAATGTAAAATTTGTGCTTTTGCTGTTAATTTAACAACACATAAAAGCATTACAAGTTTTTGCTGTTAATTTAACAACACATAAAAGAGTTACACATGTAAACCAATACTATGTTTTTCTACATTTGATATTTTACTACTAAGTTCATTTGTTATAGTTTGACAATTATTCCATTTACTTAATATAGTCTTTTGATCGTAGACCTTAATCTTTAACATATCAATTTTTGAATTTAAATCAGTAATAGTCAACTTCAGTTTTTCAATTTCATAGATCATTTTCTTCTTATCAGCAATTAAATTTCACAATTAGCATGCAATTTTCTTTCTATTGTAGTAAACTTTAAAATTTCCTATGCATGCTTTTGATTTTCTTCTTTAAATTTATTCAACGTAGAGTTTAGAAAATCAATCTTATTTTTAGATTCATCTAGCATTTTCCTAGTGTTCTTTCCTTTTGTTTTTACTTTCTTATATTTTCTAGCTAGTTTATTGTATTCAACAAGTAATCCATCAAAACTATCAAAACTAGCATTTTGATCAAATGATACCTCACTGGATTTTGCCATGAAGCATACGTTTGCCAGATTTTCTTCTAAATTTGATGTTAATGAGGATTCATTGTCTGATGTTGAATCCTTTGATTCTCCACTTTATGAAGCTGAAGAGTCATCTCATGTCACTTTAAGTGTCATTCTCTTTCTGAATTTCTTACTCCTAAAATTCCTCCTCGAATTCTTCTTATCTTTGTTGATAGGACAATTAGTTTGAAAGTGACCCGGTCTGTTGCACTTGTAGCATATGATTTTGTCTTTCATGAATGACTTCTTCTCCATATCTTTAAATGTCTTTGATGACCTATAGTTCTTACGTTTCTTCAACAGATTTCTAAATTTTTTAGTCAACAACAGTAAATCATCGTTAGAATCACTAGTGACTTCTGAGACTTTATCAGCCTCAAAAGCTAGATCCCTTCTAGGATTTTTCCCTTCTAGATCTAAATGTTGTACTTCATAGGATGTCAAATTTCCTATGAGATCATCGAGAGTATATGTATTTAAATCTTTGGACTCTTCAATAGATGGTGTCTTTTGAGCCCAAATTTTAGTTAAAGATCTAAGGATCTTTCTTACCAAGTCTTTTTCCTCGAATTTCTTGCCTAAAGATTTTAATGAATTTACAATCTCAAGAAAACGGGAAAACATATCAAAGATATATTCATTTTCGTGCATTTTAAAAAACTCATTTATATACTGACATATTAATCTTAGATTCCTTGACTTGGTTAGTACCTTCGTTGGCAACTTCTAATGCATGCCATATCTCATATGTAGTTTGATATGTAGAAACTTTGTTAAATTGATCATGAGATAAAGCACAAAACAAGATGTTTAAACCTTTAGCATTTAGTGTCATTCACTCCTTTTCATCAAAAGTTCAAGTATCATATGGAGTCATAATTAACACTATAGGATTGCTAATTATAAGCCATAGTTTGAAATCAATTGACTAAAAGAATACTTTCATCCTATATTTCTAGTAGCCATAATTGCTACATTCGAACATAGGAGGACGATTACTAGTCTGTCCTTCAGTCATAACTAAGATTTCAGTATTATCCATTTTAAACAAATGATCCTATGTAAATGATAAGAAAAATCAATTTCTAACTAGAGAAATGAAAGCTTTTCAGATGCTTCGATACTAGATGTAGTAGAGTGTAGGTAATCTGACAATAATAAAAGCTTTGATACCAATTGTAGGATTGTTGTATCATAAGAGGGGGGGTGAATTGTGTATTTAATAATTAAATTACCAGCGGATAAAACAAGAGCACAAAACACTCGTAAATGAAATTCTATTCTTTATAAACTTTAAAGATAGAATTTACAATATCTTTTCAGCTCAATTCCCTTCTTGATGGTTTTGATACAGTAATGTCCGATATACAATTCAAATAGAAAAATGAAGTTCTTATTTAAAACTAATTTCGAATTATATAAAACCTGATCTTTATGCACACAGCTCCTTTCCTTCTTTTTGCTCAACTTCTGTATCTCTTCTTCTCAGTTGTCGAATTTCTAAACTTCGTACATTTGCAGCTCCTTTTCTGAAATTGCTTGGAATTTCGAACTTCTTCTGATGGAGAATTTTTCTAGATATGAATATTCAAACTTAACTTTTTAGTTAGGGATCCGGATTGAATATTCAGACTTGATTTTTGAGATTGGGATCCTCTATTGTAATGTAGCTCGTACTCTCTATTAGTAGTCAAACTATGTCTTCACGTTCAATATGTTCATCCACTTAATCCATAATCCATAATCCACATACTAATTTTTTCTTTAATCCAAATTACTATCTTTTTGAATTTCCACTTTCTCCACTATCATTTTGAATTTCCACGATCTCCACTCGTAGATTCACTAAAATTTTATCTTCTTAGAGTTTTGTAGAATATCTTCTAACTCTTTGTTTTAGTCGAACACTAATCATTTAAGTCCTGTAAAAAACTCAAACACTTATTTGTAATTCTTCAAGTTCTTGCACCTGCAAAACATGTGACTAAACATAGTAAACTTATCTGTTCGTTATTCATTTTATAAAACTCGAATAGTTATTTGTCCATGCGTATAAAAACTCGAACAGTTGTCTAACTATTCGATTTTCATTACCAAATGCACATGGAAAACATATAACAACTTAAAACATTAAAATACACGTGTAGATAACTTAACTATACAAGTTTTTAACATAAACTATTCAACAAAAACGAAACGTTAACTATCCAAAAGTTTAACTATCGAAATTCTAACTATTAGAAAACTTTAACTATCCAAAAGTTAATTATCCGAAATAAAAATGAAACTTTCCGATAACTTGTTAACATTTAATTACATGAGAATTATACATAGAGAATTAGACTTATTTAAAAACTTTAATAAAACATATATTATCAAAACAAAATTCCTAACAACCTAAATTTCAATTTTCATCAAATTTCTAAACATGCACAAACACCTAAATTTTGAATTATTTTCATCAAATTTTGTAAAATTCAAATTCCGTTAAAATTCAAATTCTATAGAATTCAAATTTTAAGTACACAAACAAACCTCAAAGAAGAGATTGAGTAGAATAGAAAGATTAGTAAAAAGAGCAAGAGAAAAGGAATGGACCAAAAAGTGCTAGGGAAACTATCAATGCTCTACACTCATGAGGGTAGGCGTATATATAGTAAGCACATGGTAATACAATGTACACCATGATATTGATACATAATTGTAAAGTGTCCAAACAAAAACGGACATCGGTTCTTTAGGCTCTCAAGTGCAACGGTCTCCCATTTTTGACACTCGTTTGATCATTGCTTACGGTTTTATTGTTGTGCTTTGTTGCAATATGCTGTTATGCGATTTTTGGTGGGGCTTTGACATAGTCCTCTCCACTTAGTTATATTTTGGTCTCCCACCGTATGAATAGATCGGGGAAATTTCTCTAAGAAAAAAGATACATAATTTTAGAGAGAGAACACTCTATTCTATTAATGATAAGTTTATCTCTATACAAAAATGGGAAAAAAATTGTATTTTCATGGAGTCAAAAGAAAATAGGCTTTAACAAAGATTAATATGACATTAGAAGTCATAAGTGCTTGCTTATGCGTACCATAAGATTGATAAATACATTCTAATAATCAACGTCTGACCGTATCACTCTCTTAACTAGTGAGCCAAAATTGTTAAGATAAAAAATGTTTTAATTAAGATATATTCTATTAGTATAAGTTTATGTCTAGAGAAAAATAGGAAAAAAATGTATTTTCATAGAGTCAAAGGAAAATAGACTTCTACAAAGATTAACATGACATCAGAAGACACGAATACTTTTATACGTACCATAAGATTGATAAATACGTTCCAATCATTGTCCGACCACGTGACCACCTCAACCACTGAGCTGACGATTGTTAAGATTAAAAAAATATCTCAATTAAGATAATATAGTTGGGGCATAAGCCTGACGTATCATTTTATCAACCAAGGAAATCGGATTTCTGGCTTTTTTATTTCTTTCTTGTCATGCATCTGCCGTCCTTTTCTAGCCCGCACGGGCTGCCCTGTGGTTGTCCCGAGCCATGCCGACCTGCTGTTTGGGCTGTAACTGATGGGACTCAGACTTTCCAGTACGTGCGAGGTGGTGTTCTCGTTTATCTCAGTTACTGTATCACACACACAGTACATCCTTTTTTATCATATTACGATGCACATGTTCAGATATCATTCATTCATAGGTTCCGTTGCTATTCATCTGACGGTATAAAATAATATGTTCAGATATCATTCATCCATTCGTTCCGTTGCTATTCAACTGACGGTATAAAATAATCTAACATTCATCTGATGTTCTAAAATATCTATCTACATGACAAATAATCTTGGGAACAAATAGGCTCACCGTGTTCCAGCGACGAAAGGTTCGCGATGTTGTACTGAACCGCACCACATATCTTGGCATCTCCTATCTATTCACATGGTAAAGGTAAAAAGAGCAACTCTTCTGTGGAAATCGAAGCACGACCACTTGTTTCACTGTGTAGAGCGAGAGAGAACTGGCTGCAGTCGATTATAATTATAAACCAGAGAGTCACGTAAAGCAGATAGCAAAGAATCGACAATCTCCACATGTTCGGCCCTGGCTTTGGCGGCAGTACAGAGTCTCGTGTCAAACTCTACCTCGACCAGAAGTATCAACCAAGATTTCCGCATGAGCTCTGACCTGATTACGGGGTGTGACAACATGCAAGCACAGCTATAATGGAGTGAAAAAGCAAGTTCGTAAGGTTTAGATACTGATCGAATGTATGCATCATTAAGAAAAAACAAGTCATCTGGTCGTATCTTATCATTCAGTGCTCCCCCTTGTGCCTGTTCTTCGTCACTTTTACCAAAAAAAAAAAAACCTCCAGCACACGTACGTACAGACATACCCGCTTATATATATGGAAACCATTCTTGTATGGTTAGTAATACAAGGAGTAGTGGAGTGAATAATGGATCCAGTTTCTTCTTGTTCATCTTCTTTTTCGTCCTTCTCCAATCCCTCCTGTTCAGTTTCTTTCTCTCCCTTGTCATCCACTTCCTTGGCACCGCCATCAATTTTTCAACCACTCATAGCACCAGAATACTCGTCACCACTGGACCTTTCTCTCTCTCTTTCGTTGACCCCTCCATCCAAAGAGAGAAGAGGCGGCAGCTGCAGGCTTTTCCCGTGCCTCTTCTGTAACAAGACGTTTTTGAAGTCCCAAGCTCTTGGAGGTCATCAGAATGCGCACAAGAAGGAGAGGACCGTGGGAGAAGGCTGGAATACCAGTTCGACGGTTGATGGTGTTACAGATCCTTACTCGTCTTTTTTCCTTGCTGAACCACGCTTCTACGTTCGTGCTGGAGCAACCGCTGGTGTGATGCATAATAATACTAGCGCTCGCAGTGATACAACGTGCAACGCCGTGCTCAGCGCCGACACAAGGGGCTTCTTTCGGCATCATGCGACCTTCACCGCGGCTGCTACCAATTCTAGTACTTATAGTGGAAGTGATGGAATTTTTCGCCCACCACAGTTGATGACCAATCTGAACTCCTTTTCCTTGAGCGATGGCAAGCAGTTGGAGACTTCTTCTTCTTCTTACTCTTCCTCTTCCCCTTCTGCAGCTTTCGGTTCCAATCAGCAAGATCTCGCCACAGCTCCCGATCTTGATCTGAAACTATAGGTGATCTGACAACTTATTGTCGGGACATATGAGCTGGTGCCATTGCCGCTGCCTCTTTTCCTTCATGTTTTCTTTGTTCTTCTTTCAAGTGCTTCGGCTTCTGCTTTCCTTCATGTTTTCTTTGTGCTTCTGCTTTAGGTTTGTGTGTTTCAAGTCTTCTTTGGTTGGGCGTACGTGTAAAGTGCGTTTCCAGGACAAATGCTGGCTTCTCTTAACAATTCGTACCAAAGAAGCTGGTTTAGATTCTCCAATAAGCCGAATCAGATGCCTTTGAAAAGATTAACACAGTTTCATGAAAAAGGAACCTTTCTTAGAAGTCGATTGAACTAGAAACAATTGGATCCGGCAATCCATCCCTGCCAAGTTTTTAAAAAATTCCTTTTGTTATTCTCTAAAGTTCTTATTTACAAATCAACCTTCAAAAAATTACAAATCATGCGGCTCTTTCTTATTCTTATATTCCTTTTCTTTAATTTCTCGAACTTATTGTTTGCGCGTTTCATTTATTGTTTGAAGGTTTAGTTTTTCTTCTTTGCTTGTACGCCAAATAGTCTCTTTGACCCTACACGTGTATATTTTTGTGCTAAAATAATTAAATATATAGCTTAAAAATTGATGTTTTGTAAAACAATGCATTTATTTACAAAAATATCATAAATGAAAAAAAAAAGGAAATATAAATTAGATACTCTTTTTAATAAGTAATAAACAAAAATAATCTTAATTATTTTTATCTTATCTTCTTTTTTGACCTCTCGAATAGCATGCCCCAATTCAAGGCATAGGAAGAATCGATGGACCTACTCTTCTAGTCTAAAACTTGGATCAAACTCCTCTCATGCCTAAGCATGACACTACAAAACGAACTAGTTGCCCCCTCAATGTGAGAGGCCGACGACCATTCAATACTTAAGTCAAAACTTAGTGAGGAAAGATTAGGTTTTTAAGGTGATTAAGATGAGATATTTACCTCATAATCCAAATTTATTTATAGTGGAAAGCGTGAAAGGCTACACAAGTTTTGCAATGATTGGAATGAGACCATGGGAAGAGGGCATGATAATTATAAAGGTGGATGTGTACTTTGCTATAAACATTGGTTAAAATTTAGTCTTGCACCACGCTTACGAAAGGATAAGGATCAAACTCAAAATAAGGGTTCCTTGTATATTTGTGGACACCTCACTTTGGGTCTAATGATTAGCTGAGCTTGTTTAGTATCAGATCTCTCCTAGTGTTTCTCTCTCACCTTTACTTTTCTACCTTTCACCTTAGTACCTAAATACTTAGGTAATTAAATCATGTAAAATATATAATTAAAATGTGTGAAGATCAAATGACATACTAAAGGAATGATGAATAGTGTCCTCACAAATCTATTTATTTTTAAAGTTATTTTCGAAAGTGATTTTTTTTTTTAAAAAAGCTTCTTTTTTATCCTCTAGGAGTATTCATGGAGATAATAACATGTGAGTCTTAATAGATACTCAAACAACCTGATATACACCAGGAGTATCTAAGGAGGCGAAAGCTTGTAGGAGGCCTTGCTAGGCCCTAACATGTTAGATTTCTCCAAATATTACATACTTTGTTTCGTAGAGATTTTCAACTAATTGAAGTTACCCTAAGTGGCCCTATCCACCAATTTAGTTGAGATTACTAAGGCAATGCCTGCAATGTTGACACATGAATTGAATAAGTGGTGTACACACCTACAGCTTGAAAATACTTGAGTAGAGCTAGCACTACTACTTATAGGCACTGCACGAAAACTTCTTAGATGTTCACCCATCCTAATTTTGGGCTCCAAAGTTCTTACAAGAGTAGATGCTTGGTAGTAGGTGTAAATGCACCTATTTTTTTTGAAAGCGATTGACACTAATAGACTTTGATCTATTTTGATTTAGAAATCAATTCATAAGTACACATAAAAAAATATAGAAATTTTATAGTGGTTCCCCAAAAATTGGGTAGTCCACTCCTTAAGGCCTAATATTGGGAATTCACAAAGTATTTTTTAGGCTAAGGACAAACCTTAGTTTTATTGTTTTTACAGGATGAGTAATAACCCTTATAAGTGTTATTTTTTTGAGCTCAACAACCCTCACAAATATTGTTTTTCAAGCTCAACAACAACCTTGCACAAAGCACCAATTTTGTACACTCAAGACTGAAAGAACATTTATATTTTGATAATGTAAAAACCTATGTAAGGAGTCTTTTGTATTTCACTAACATAGATGAATAAGCTAGTTGGAAAATAATCAAGCCAACCTAGAGAGTATGACAGTTGAAGAATAACTACAAATAGAAGGAAAAAGTCGAATAGTTATTATGTGGACAAAGTAGGAGTCAAATAATTTGAGATGACTATTCGAGTTTCTTAAAAGGTTCTAAGTCAACTATTTGACATTACAAAAATCTCACATATGTAACTTATTATATCATGTGACTGAGAAAAGATGTATAAAAGGAAGGAAAACTCATATAGTTATGAGTTAACTGTTTGAGTTTCTTGAATAGTTAAGATAACTTTATGACTTTACAAAGATCTCACATGCATAACTTATTATATTAGAAAAGAAGCATAAAAGGAAGGAAAATTTGTATAATTATAAGTTAACTGTTTGAGTTTCTAGTATAGTTAAGATAACTTTACGACTTTACAGAGATCTCACATGTTGAAATTAAGTCATCACATAACAAGTATCAAAGAACATCAGAAGGAAACACTCGTATAGTTATGGTCTAGTTATTTGAGTTTCTCAAAGAGTTATGAGATAACTATTTAAGTTTTTGTAGAATAATAGTTAGATAAATGGTAACTTTCCATTTTTAGGACTAGCAAATCAAAGTACAAGAATAATAACATTGGAGAAAAAATGATCATTACAATTATAGGTATAAATACATCTAGATTAGTTAATAAGAAAAACAGAGAGCTCATACACATTATACAAGCATATTCAAAAGATAGAGTTGGTACATAGAGAATACATATAGAAAGTAGAGTCAATTTGCAATAGCACAAGAATCTTAGAATTCACAGAAGCTCTCTATGTGCCATAAAAGTCAGACACAAGAACAGTTGTTGGTTCTTGGCTTTGACCTCAAAGCCTGAGTTGTTGGTTAAGAGCTTCGACCTGAAAGCTTGAGGTGTTGGTTCTTGCTTCAACTTGAAAGCAAGTGTATATAAGTGTTGGATCACTTAGTGAAGTCTAAGTGAATCTTAAGGGTAGACTTGCCAAGTTAGTGAACCACTTAAAAATTCCCTATATTCCAATCTTTTATTTCTATTGTGCATGCTTTAATTTCCTAGCTGTGATAATTGTGATTATACTTTTATCATATAAATTTAAATTAATTATTAAATAAACATCACTTCACCATTCACCCCCCTCCCTTTGGTGAGCCATCTGATCCTAACAATTGGTATTAGAGTAGGTTGATCTCATTATATAGATCTAACTATCTAAAATCATAACTTCCCATTCTGTAGAGGGACAAAACATTTATCGACCTCCTCTATTTGATGGTAGTAATTATAATAACTAGAAAAATAAGATGGAGTGTTTTCTCAAGAGCTTAGATGTGAAGCTCTAGAATTTGGTTATACATGGTGCACCACTTCCAACAAATCATAAAGATGACTAGACTGAGAATGATGAGAAAATCATCTAGATGGATGTTTATGAGATGAATGTAATTTACTATGCACTTATTTCTGAACAATATAATAAAATTTCTACATATAAGTCTGTTTATGAGGCTTGGAAAATCCTTCAAATCACTTATGAAGGAACCAGCCAAGTGAAAGACACTAAAATTAGCATTTTACTAAGAAAATATGAACTATTCAGAATGCTTGATAATGAGAATATCACTAACATGTTTTCAAGGTTTACAAAAATTGTAAATGGATTGAGAGGCATTGGAAAAAAATTCTCTAGTCATGAATAGGTACAAAAGATCCTAAGAGGTTTGACAGGTAAATGGAAATAGAAGTCAACATCTATATAAGGCTTAAAGGATCTAAACAATTATTCAGTTAAAGATTTGTTAGGAAATCTTCTTGCTCACAAGGTTCAAATGAAGGAATGGAAGGAGGAATGAGCCATTGAAAGAAAAGTTGAAAACAAGAAAGAACTGGCTTTTCCTTTAACAAAAGAATAATTGAGTTTAGAAGAAGACGAAATATTGCCACTAGCTAGGAACTTTAGAAAGATGATGAAACGTGGAAGCAAAGCTAGCACCTTTAGATAAAAAATCCCTATATGCTATAAGTATAAGAAACAAGGACATATTCAAATTTATTGCCCATTACTGCAAGAGGAGGATTAACAAAGTGGAGAAAGAGGAACAAGAAGAAAATGGCATTGAAAGCTACATGAGATGATAGTAGTTCATCCAACAATTCCTCAGATTCTAATGAGAATGTGCTTGCAAATGTGTGTTTTGCAACTCAAGAGGTATGCTCCACATCTCTTTATTGTTCAAATAATGAAAATGATAATCTAGATATAGATAGTCTTCTTTGTATAGTAGATAGCTGTCCAATCTACTTAAGTGTATTTTTTTATAAGAAAATAAGCATTCTCGAACAAGATTTAAGTCTAGTAAATCTGTTCATTAAATTAACTACAAATGCATAGCGTCTATTGTATAATTGTGCAAGAACAAGTCGAATCCACAAAGAATGATTGAAATTTGATTTCTTTAAATTTTTATAGATAGAGTTTAGTATATCTTACTAATCTGCTCATTCTATTGTGTTACTACTTCACTCAACAAACTAAGTTTGTGGAGTTACAAATAAATCAATGAACTACCCTCATTGAGTTATCTATAACTCAATGAGTCTTTTGGTAACTACCTATTAATATTGATGATTACAAGGGAATACAGTCATCCATTGGGTGATTCCATAATATGCAAACAACATCTCTTACACTATTCAAATACTATTTTATATTAGATTTAACATTGAGCAATGTTAGCATTCAAATACTTCAATAGTAAACAGATCAATCACGATTTTAGATATTTGTACTAACTAGTTTCAATATTTAATCATACGATTTTCTATTAACTAAACTAAGATAAACACAAAACATTCAATAATATTACTAACAAATAATACAAACACAAATCTTGATAAATAGAATTATGTAAATGTAAACATATATTTATATTTGTTTTTGTTGTTTTGTTCTTCAAGATGGACAATTTATGATAGGTAAAATTCTCTATTCTCTATTGACAATAAAAGAAACTTTTGTCACTACATGTGATGTGGTTACACCTGTGAAAACTTAACCATTTACTATCAAGTGCTCCTCTCCCTATTGCATTGCAAACTTGGACTATTAGGGATAATGTTCTTATTCATTAATATTGATAGATTTTGATGAGTGAGAAAATGATCTTTTAAAGTATGCAAAATGATGAATTTCATAAATAATATCAAGTCCATAATATTTAAGTATAATCGAAAATTTATCTGACTTATAACTCTAGTTTAAAACTCTAAATTTTATTTAAGTATATAATTTTACGGCAACTCATATAGTTAAGATGATAAATTGATGAACAACCGTAAAATTATGGAGTTATAAAAGTTAAGTCTTAAGTTCGTAAAGATATGACTTTAATGTTATGGACCTTCGTAAACTTATGATATATAGAATCTGTAAAGTTATTAGGATAACTTAACAAACCTTCATAAGGTTATTTCCTAAGAGGGTTTGTAAAGTTATAAGTCTAGTATAGGTAGTTTATAAAAAGATATAGAATTATATTTTACACGTGTCAACCTATAAGAGTTTGTAAAGTTAAGGAGATAAGTTTACAGATGTTCGTAATGTTCTGCTTTACATAAGTTTGTAAAGTTATGGGTATAACTCTACGAAGGGTCGTAATGTTAAGACTTTGATGAATGTATTTAATTGTTATAGTTTTATTTAATCAAAGTTTTAGTGCAAGATTATTTGTTTTGCAGATGACACGTGGCACACACGTAAACATACACACGTTTCACCATATTAGAAAAGACTAGGTCAAAATATTTACAGATGGCAATCAGAGATTGATTTGAAAAGTCAAGATTAAAGATCGTGGTTC
Organism: Cymodocea nodosa; assembly: GCA_036874045.1. Lineage (NCBI taxonomy): Eukaryota > Viridiplantae > Streptophyta > Magnoliopsida > Alismatales > Cymodoceaceae > Cymodocea > Cymodocea nodosa. The sequence goes on along the minus strand of CM072339.1, from coordinate 15,501,189 downwards.
GAAAAAAGTTAACTCCACGAAGTAAGTCCGTTGAGTTATAGCTAAGTTCATGAAGCAAGTCCATTGAGTAAAGTTAACTCTACGAAGTAGGTCCGTTGAGTTATAGTTAAGTTCAAAAAGTAAGTCCGTTGAGTTTCGCTAACTCCACGAACTAGTTATGTCTCGACGATCATGTAATAAGTGGTTGTAGAAAATCTAGAAGAGAAAGAACGTGTTGTAGGATCATGTGTAAATAGTTATATTTTCTCAATGAAATATAAATTGAGTAAAATCAATGTTTGTAAGTGAGTTCCCTTATGGCAAAAAACTCTAAAGAGAAAATTTTGAGAAGACTTGAAGATACATGAAGAATTAAAGCTGAAAGTCATCAAAAGGAACTTCAAGGCAACAAAGCAATTACCTGAAGATTTAATTGTTGCCATATCTATAAGAGGAAAGTTGTATTATGTTTATGCTTTCATGATTAATTCCTCTTCATATTAAATCGTTTAATTGAAAAAGAGAACCTATCTACAAGGGATGTTGTGGAAGAAACTTTGAAAGGTATTCTTTCAAAAGAGTTTTGGAGGAACTTTACGAGAGTATGTAAAGTTGTGTAGATAACTATATGAAGGCTAGTATAGTTAGCATAGTAACTATATGAGGGTTCGTATAGTTAGAAGGAGAACTTGACGAAGGATCGATGCCTTGTTAAGTTGAGTTTGCTTTGAGTAAAGTTGGAGACACTAGGTTTTGAGTGAACCAAAAACTCCTAAGGATAGTGAATTCTTGAGTTGGGACTTAAGGAGTGGACGTACCTAGGTTGAGGGGAACCACTATAAATTGTTTGTGTGTTTTATTTTCACTTTGCCTAAATTTAAAAAGGGACCAAAAATACTACTAAATTTGTATGATACTTAATTCACCCCCCTCTTAAGTATAAACCTTTACTATCATGGACTTTTGTAAGTTGATCTCCTCTTTAGCATAGCGGCATCAACCCAAAACCAAGGTTAGAAATTTTACTATCTTTTGAGAGATGATTTGATGCTTAGTGAAAAAGTTTTTCTTTCTTGTAATGTGATCACTCCTCTACAATGGTTGTCAATCACTGTGTTTTCATCGAAATCGACTCGACATCTGGAAAGTATCCTCACAGACCTTCGATGAATGGTGGTTAGTGATAGTAGTGGTGGTGGTGGGAGCTCAAGGAGTGCACAACACTTTCTGTAGTGAGCGTGGTTCTTCCCCCCTTTCTTTATTTTTTCTCCAATCCTTTTATATTTCTTTCTTGTAATAACTGCTTTTGCCAAATTGATTGGTTGGATTTCCTTCATTTGTATCAATGATGGTAATTACTTCTTTATTTTACAATCAAGATCATTGTGTGGTTCATGCAACATGGTTTTCCTACGCATTTCCTACAACTACTCACAATCGAACATTAGAAAATAACTAGTTTGTGGAGTTAGTGTAACTCAACAGACTTACTTTATTGACTTAACTATTAACTCAATGGACTGACCTTGTTGAGTTATGACATAACTCAACGGACTTACTTTATTGACTTAACGATTAACTCAACAGACTGACCTTGTTGAGTTACAACATAACTCAATGGACTTGTTTAGTTTTGTAATTTAATAAAACAATACATATATAACATTTAACAACTAATAGTATGCTAAAGAAGTAATTTCCAATCATTCATAATTGATAATTAATATTAATTACTTCAAATTATGCATGTTCTTTAATTAAGGCTTATAATTGTATAAATGTAACATAATGACTTAATTCTCATATGATAAGCTAAATACTATGTCATTAATCATTCATTAACCATTAATATTATGCATAATTTCATTCTAAACACTTCCCCTATACCTAAGTTTTGCAAGTTCCTTAGCAAACCTACTATGATCTTGCTAAAAATTTCCCTTTCTAAAGTATTAGGACTTTATTACTTATCTTTTTAACTTTGCACCTTCCTACAAAAATCCAATCTCAAAAAGTTATTCAATCCCACACATATATCAATTCAAATAGAGATTTATGCAAAGGTTTCTCACGATCCTAATCTAATCTCAAACCTTAGTACTTTATATAGATGATGACATTAATCAAAACTTTAATGTACATATTCTTATCCTCTGAAAATATTGATTCATCTCGGCAACAAGTGTACTCATTATATCTACTAAAAAATCATTGCCTCCTCATTGATTGTAAAACTTCTTACCTTGCTAAAACAAAATGGAATGGTAAATGGTGCAAATACATTTTGGGAAAGAGTTTTTTCTTTTCTCTTTTTTTTTTTCAAAAACATTGACTAAAGTCATAAATTCAACTTTCCTTGATCAAACTACTTCATGATATGATAAACAAAAATTGCTAAGGCAAGACAGCATTTGAAGTAATATATGAGGAAGATAATTCCCAAATAGATAAAAATTATCTTGCCCCAATAGTATTATGGGATGATCCTACTTCCATTAATTGCCTTGATTAACCTCATTATAAAGATGAAAATACACAATGATTGAAACTATTCAAAGATAGCTAGAAATGATTTTTCATCTCTATTAAAGTGGAATACATGGAAAATGATTTCCTCTCTTCAACTAAACAATGTCAGAAAGTTTCAACAATTTTAGTATAAAATTTGGGAATGTTTTAGTAATGTATCGAAAAGTTTTAGAATTTTTGGAGTGTTTCAATTTTCTATTGGAAGGTTACAACAAAGTTTCGGAAGGTTTTAGCTTTTTTGTTAAAAGGTTTTAGCAAAGTTTCGAAAAGTTTCAACTATTGTAAAAAAAAAAATTTCTTTAGAAAACTACATGTTTAGAATGAAAAGGTGCATAATATTAATGGTTAAATGCATAATATTTAGTTTATCATATGAGAATTAAGCTATTATATTACAATTACACGATTATATGCCTTATCCGTAGAATGTGCATAATTTCAAGGAATTAACGTTAATTAAATATCATTTATGAAAGTTTGAAAACTTAGTTTAAGTGTGGTTTTATAGAAATACGGATGCTTGTAAAGTTACTCATGTAAGTTTACGGACCCTCATAAAGTTATTAAGGTTATGGAAGCTTGTAAAGTTTTAAGTTAAGTTTATGGATCCTCGTAAACTTACAAAGCTAAGGTTACGAACCCTCGTTAAGTTAGGATTATAGTATAGGATTGAATAGCTACACAAGAGGGGGGTGAATTACATTTTTCAACATTTTCAAGAATAATTGAAACTTCAAAATTAAAAACAAGTCAAGACACTATTTTAATCAAATCATTTTATTCAAGGTTTCAATTACAATATACAATTCAATTCTCCTCAGAAATTGTAGATGTAATTATATAATGATACCATGTTTCATCTAATTAATTTCATAACTACAAATAGAGAAAACTAATTTGCGAAATTTAAAACATTTTTCCTTGTTTGAGACTTTTCTTCTTCTTCTTCAATTCTTCAATGACAAATATCTGACTTTCTCTGCTTCATCGAATTTACTTTCTTTTGATTCTTCAAATCTTCAGTGACATATATTTGACTTTCTCTTCTTCACTGAATTTTCTTTTATTTCAGAGTGTATTGGATTTGTGAACTTCTATTTGTTAAGCAGCACCAGAAAACTTGTTTAATTTGCTTTTATGCTTATATCAATAATTACTTTTAGAAGTAAACAAACAACCTTTCACACAAATTAGATATTAATTCCAATTTCTTTTTTAACTGCAAGTGCATAGTGTATATTGTATTTGTGTGCAAGTACAGGTCGATCCCATAGAGATTGAGTAAGAATTGTGTACTGTTTCGATTTTTATATTGGAGTTTATATGTGTTCAGTTAAGCACTCCATTGAGTTACAGTTAACACAACGGACTTAGTTCGTTGAGTTATGGCTAACTCAATAGACTGACCTTGTGGACTTAAGTTAACTCCACAAGTGTTGAGCTATATTTTTAGCTCAAGCTTTACTGCAAGTGCACAGTTCTTTTGGTGTACATGGCAAATACAGATCATTCTTCCACAAGGATTTTGTTTATGACTTAATCAACTATTACTCAACTTGTTCTTCAAGCTCTTAGGTATACTTTAGTAAATTAATGACATGTGAATGTAGAATAATCAAAGTTAACACAAGCTCACAAATCATGCAATTTCAAGGCAATGTGTAGTGGAAAATGGTGATGTGAATCAATTTCTTTACTTGTAAATCTATCAACTCATTCAATTATAACATGCACACAAGTTCCACGTGATTTCAGAAGTGATATCCATGCATCAATATTAAGGAAAGAAAAATAAAACAAGAAGGTTCAATAGACTATACTACTCTATTCTAATTTATACTAAATGCATGCAATTATGCTATTTGCTAATCTAGCTAAACTATACTAAACTACTTGCATTAGAAATTCTTTTTGGAGATTGATTAGGACAAAATGTGATCAATATAAGATATAACAAACTCAATTAACTACTAAAATTAAAATTAACAACTAGAGATAAGTGATAGGTTCTTCATTCAAATGAACATCAACACTTATTTTCTTCTTCTTTCAATTCACACCTTCTTCTCAAATGTGCCAAGCCACCATTGGTGTGTCATTCACTCATGTGAAAGCCTCAGCAACAGCCCCAACAATACACGTGAATAGAGGATGCAAATTAGAAGTTGAAAAGAAGAATTAAACATTCATATACATTCATTGAACTCTATCTAGCTAAGAAGACATAATTGAGATGTTCACCACCATTTCTCATCAATTCTTCCTTCTATACAAGAAAATAATAAACTCTAAGAGTTGTCACTACCTTAGGAGCTTCTTATCTTCTTCTCTAGAGCTTTGAATTCAATGGAACTTGGCAGCAAATCCACCTCCAAGCTTGGACGTCTTCTCCTTAGCCCTTGGAATGGTGAATAGCATGAATGGATGGTCTCTCTTTGGAAGCACAAGCCTCACCTCCAAGCTTCTTCTCCTCCTTCTTTCTCTCGTTGGAAACACCAAGTTGTTGGCCAAAATCCCTCTCCCCTTGTATTTATGTTGTTTTGTCTTCTCTCTCTTTGATGTGGCACCTTGGTTTTATCACCAAGCCAATAAGATGCCATAGATCTAGGAGGGTCAATAAGGTGTTGGCATGTCCTCTTCTTTAAAGTTTAGTCCACCAACTTTTGATTCTTTACATCTTCTTTGGTCTTTGCATTAAGCTCCTCCCATATATATGTTACCTACAATTAATGGAAGTTGAACTCCAAGAGACGTTAGCCAACATAGGACATGCAAAATAAATCAATGTGTTTCATGTAAAATTATATCCAATGGGGGATGCACTTGTAAATTAAATTTCTATATTGCACTATATTTCAAGACTTATATTACCCATAATTAATATCATTTATCCATCATAGATATATAATATCATGCAAAATTACTTATAAAATTCATTAAAAATGGGCAAAATTAAAGCTTGAACAACAAGCCTATCTTTCTAGTTAAATACTACAATTTACAGAGGAATTCGGCCAACCATTGGGCAGTTCCACAGAATGTAAATAACATCAATTAAGCTCTTTAATATTAGTTAATATTAGATTTATCATTAAGCAATACTAACATTCAAATATTTCAAACAGTAACCATTAAAATCTTTAAGTATCTGGAACAAATCAATTTTAGTAAACAATAAAACTATTTTCTATTTTTTGAATCAAATAAACATAAACATTCACAATACTAACAACGATAACATTAATCACGATACAAAACAAACAATACAACACTTTAATGCTAAATGTAAACATAGATAATTTGTTGTTTTTGGTATTTTTGTTTTGATATGTTCTTGAAGATAAGAGAAAGGTGAAATGTAAAAATCTCTATCGACAATAAAAACTTCTGTCACTACATGTGACGCGATTACACCATTAAAAACTTAATCACTTACAATCTTGCCTCATCTCCCTATAGAATCTCGAATCAAGAATTGTAAGATGATCTCCTCTTCAGCATACTAGCATCAACCCGAAACCAAGGCTAGAAGTTTTACGATCTCCTCAGATATGAGTCAGTGCTTGGTGAAAATGACTTCCGTTTCTACGACGCAATCACTCCTCATAGTGGTTGTTAGTCATTATGTTTGGTTCGGAATCAACCCGACATCAGGAAAGTATCCTCACATACCTCCAATGGTTGGTGATTTTGGTGGTGGTGTGGAGCTTCAGGGAACTTCCGACACTTCCTACAGTTAGCACGGTTCTCTACCTCTGCACATACACTTTCTTTGTCTTTCTCCTCTTCTTTTATATTTCTTTCTGTAGTAACTACTTCTATTTAATTGATCAGTTGGATTTTCTTCATTCATATCAACGATGGTGATTTCTTCTTCATTCCACGAATGAATTCCTACGTGATACGTGTAATCGTGGTTTTCCTTCGAATGTCCCGTTTTTACTACTACTATAGTGGCATATTAGAAAATAAATGGTCCATGGAGTTATAGATAACTCAGCGGACTTACTTCATTGATTTAACTATAAAACATGTGCAATAAAGAAATAACAAGTTTAGATGTTTCGGATACTTACAAACCTTAACTATCCGATGCTCAGATGCATTTCGGATAGTTACCAGATAACTTGCTGAAAATTCACTTAAGTCATGCATTATGGTTTCAACATGTGTACTCCAAGAAATAATTAAATATTCTTCTATCGTTAAAAACATAATTGTTCGATACATGCAATATAACTCTCCAAAATAACAGAAAATTTGAATACTTAGGAATTTCAAAGCTGCAACTTACCGATATTATGCAATTAACCATCATTTAATCGTTAATATTATGCACTTCTTCATTCTAAACACTTCCCCCATACTTAAATTTTGCTAGTCCCTTAGCAAACTAAGATCTAACTTGTTGGTCTTTTTAAAGTGCTAGAATTAATTCTTCATTTTGTTCTTCTTCAAAATACTTAAATTAGATTACTATATAGATATTCTGAACTTTTTAGTAATCTATTTTAACATTGTTTTCTCCTCTTCAACTTGCAAATATATTTAAAACATATGTAAATTACATACAAAATATATTAGCATCACATAGGTGTTAATTATATTATCATTTTTTTTTCTTTTCAAACATCTATTATCCTGAATTTTTCAATATGATTTCCAAAATAAATTTCAACTACATATGAATCAAAACACAATCCAATTCAATATAATTAAAACAAGTAGAATAATGAATTGTATCTCAAATAAACAACTTCAAAAGTCTAATCTAGATTCATACTTCAATAATCTTAGATAACAGAAAATATACTTAATTCAAAAGATATCTACATTTCACAAAATACTTTTATCTTTTCAGAACAATATATGCATATTTGTACTTTAAAAGTTAATTTGAAAAGCTTGAATCATACAAGAGCTTTTTAATGTACTCATGTATCGAGCTTTCAGTCAAAAATCCTACATCTGATTAGGATCTTAGGTTGCCAGATTTAAAGAGTCATTTTTCAGGTCAACAATCCTTACATACCTATCTACTCAAGTACAAAAGGCTCGTGATCAAACAAGTCAATAAACTCTCAAAGTTTTTCTCTTTTTTCTTCTTCTTTTTTCTTTTCTTTTCAACATAATATATATACATATTTCATTAATACAAATGCAATAAAATACAAATCAAATATAGTCCTGCTTCTATTATTTACTAAAAATATGAATCCATATCAATAAGCTCATACTTTTTCTATAGTTTAATAAGATTTACACATAAATCATTCTACAAGTTTAATCAATCAAATTAAATGTATCCTTGATCATATGTATTTCATTTAATTCAAAAATCAACATTTCAGCTCTTTCAGGATTTTAGATAATTTAATGAATTTTAGTTAAGCATTCTGATTTCTTTTTAAAATTGTGAAACTGTTAAATTCATAAAATTCAACAAAAATATAATATATTATATCTAGATTTATATGAATAGTAAAATTTTGTAGCATCTTATATAAGATTCTAAATATAACATTCAAGTAGTTACAATTCTTAAAAATTTGATAGTCTTAATTATTGGATAATTACAACAAATTCATAAAAAATTTCAATTTCCACAAAACTTTGTAGTACCATTTTAATTCCTCTAATTAACAAAATTACTTGGCTTTTAATCTAATTACCTCCCCCCATACCTACATTTTGCATTGTCCTCAATGTAAAAGATTTTACAATAAATACAATTATTGTTAGCAGACATGAATATTGTTTCGTTGACTTAGCACCTAACTCAACGAATTAAGTTCGTTGAATTAATGAATAACTCCACAAACTGAGTTTAAATCTAAATTCAAGATAAGTAATCGATTACATACCTTGCTCTTTTGTATTTCCTTCAATATCTTCTGATTTTTGATTCTAAAAAACTTTTCATTCATAAATTAAAAGTAGAATATATAACAAAATAACAACTTAACAACAAAACATAAATTGTTAATTCAGTGTCTTGTGTGGAACCTAGGCTCCTATGCCTTTGGTGGCTCACAAGCAAGCTAGTTGATTTCCCATAACAGATACCAACAAACTGGATTGATATTTTGTTTTTCTTTTCTTTTTCTAAAAATAAATGCAGAATACACACAACATTAAAAGTACAAAATCACAATTTAAGAACATGATTGAAAAGTAGTAACAAATAGAATAAACGTGTCAGTCCAAGCAAACTTTTTAGGCATAATTCTTCTTGCTATTAATTCTATTTTAATGCAGTCTGCTTTCCTTTTTAACTTGTAAACTTGCAGTATGTTATCTATATTAAATATAAGTGTATTACCATTAATGAATTGAAATGTAGAAAGGGATCATTTTCTGTTCCAAGATAATGTAGATGTTTCTATTTCTATATCTATTTCAATATATTCCTCTTCCCACTTCCATTCATTTAGGTCTTTTATAATCCATATTTGAAATTTCATCAATTCATCCCACCATCTTTTCAGACATAAAGTAGGATCATCATATTCATTATACCACATTCCTAATTGAATTTTATCATATTCTGTAGACGGTGGTTTAGCTATATCACTCGGTATAGGCAATATTTCTATAAAGTCATCATCATAACTGTTTATGCTTACTATGTATAAATCAGATCTAAATGCAGCTTATATATCTGACACTAAATATATATATCCATCAAGTATTACATGTATGCTGTTAATTAATGCTTTCTGACCTAGATATATCATAGTATTTTCAGTCCAAGATCTATTCAGAAAATTATACACACTTAAACATAAATCTTTATCCCAATTTCCAGTTGATCTCTAGTAATACAATTTTTCAGGAATGGTCAAATTTTTATCAAAAAATGTTAAAGCTGACCCACAATTTTCAGTTGGTACTTCAAATCTATTAGGCATTCTTATATTCCATTCTTCTCTAGTGATAGGATTTCTAATCAAAATATTGGGTAACAGAATTACATACCTTGGTTTGGTTCTGTAAATAATTAATCCTTCATCTATTCCTATAATATAATCTATTCCTTCTAATGTATTGGGTGGAATTCCAGCATTTTCTTCCATATTCAGATATTCATAGTTGATTCAACTATGATTAAATGACTTCTATAAAAATCTATCTCTAATCTTAGTCATTTTTGCAGCTTGTAGTCCATGAAAATATTTTTTTCTAACACATTCTTTAATTTCTTTTAATACACAACACAATCTACACAGATCTTTAGTTGACAGGTTACTCAATACTTCTCTCAATGCATCTAGTGGTAATTTCATCAATTCCATCTGTTGTGATTCTATATAACATAAACACAAATTTAACAAAGATAAAATTAACATAGCTACTTACTTACCCTCATGGAGTTAAGTCATAACTTAATGGACTAAGTTCGTTGAATTAAGTAATAACTCTATGATATTACTAATTATAATTAAACTTATATATATTTTTTCTTTTTATATTTTTTTTATACTTAGTATATTATACATAGTTGCTTTAGTTATACTACTTCATTCAATTTCCCTCCCATAGGAGGTATCAATTTCATTAATAGTTTTGTTGGCAAGGTTATGTATTGATTGCATTGGCAATCCTCTAGTAGGTCTAACTTTTATTGATTCCTTCTGTTTAGGGGGTATATTTATATTCATATTTTGATTTTGAATGGCAGCATTTCCAAATACAAGATCTAGACAATTGTTTAATTGTTGAATTATCTTTTCTAACTTCTCTATTCTAGATCCTTGTTCAATTAATGCTTCATAACTTATATTTTTGTCATTTATATTTTCTCCTCCCTGGAAATTATTGTTTCTCCAAGATAGATTCGGGTGATTTCTCCAATTAGGGTTATAAGAATTTCTAAAGTTATCTTTCTGGTTTCTAGCATAAATAATATCTAAATCATTAATGTTTGCATTCTTTTCTACTAGCTTTTGATTTAATGATAACTCTTCTATTTTCTTTGTTAATTTAACTTCAAGCATAGCGTTTGAATCTATTTCATGCATTCCCCTTGGCAATATTCTTTTATCTATAATAGCTTCAATCGAGTTTTCCCACTATGTAGTTCTTTTTGCAAAGTTTTCTAAGTATACCCATGCTTCTTCACTACACAGTTTTAAAAATCCATTTTGACAAGTAGATTCTAATAAAGATTTCGTTGAAACATCTATGCCTTCATAAATTATACCTATTAATTGTGCTTTACTCATTTAATGATGTGGACATTGAGTCAGTAAATCTTTAAATCTTTCAAAATATTTCTAGAATGATTCTCCCTATTTTTGGCTACACATTAATATTTCCTTTTTCTTTTCAATCGTTTGATGTGTTGGATAATATTTTTTCAGAAAAACAGAGCAAAATTCAGTCCATGCAGAAATTGAATCAAGAGACAAAGTATATAACCATCTCTTAGTTGTGTCTTTTAAAGCAAAAAGGATATATCTAAGTTTAATAGCATTAATACTCATGTTCGGCATTTTCATCATTTGACAAATTTCATTAAATTCTCTAAGGAAATAATAGACATCTTCTCTTTCTAATCTATGAAAGTGTGACAATTGACTAATATAATTAGATTTCAATTCAAACCTATTTCCCACAAAGTTTGGCAATTGAATACATGAAGGTTCATCAACTAATTCAGGATACAGGATTTCCCCTAATGATTTTCTACTAGAGCAGCCATATCTTCATTCTCTTTTAAAGAAAGGTTAGCTACACCCCTAAGGATTTTGTTTAAGTCCAATTAAAGAAAATATTTCAGTACACCTCTATGCTGAATAATCCTATGTAGGTATTCTTACTAATCGTTTAATTCTAGGAGAACAAATCCATGTGCTCACAAACTCTTAACATAAAGTAAAATAGTAGAAAAATAATTATATACCAGTCTGATGCTTTGTTTTCAGTAAATAGTTGTTGACGGATGAAGTTGAATCAGTTGCTTCTCCTTCTAGTTCCCCAATGAATTTTCTTTTCTTTCCTCAAGTGCTGGTAACTCGTAAATAACATTCTGTTCTATATTTATAATGCACGTCCATAAGGCAAATGAATCTCGTTGCAAGAACGTGTCTTGTAATGTGTAGTATGGTTCCTATTTTTATGGATACGTGTTTCACTTCTAATTTCAAATTTTAGAAACCATTGAACCCACAAAGTTTCGTTCGTAGCTAAAAGAATAACTATATTGATTTGTTAACTTCTATTTGTTAGGCAGCACTAGAGAACTTGATTAGTTCCCTAGAAACGGCGCCAGAAAACTTGTATTGGATTGTTAAGTTAAATCTTAAACATGTTTAATTTGTCTTTATGCTTATATCAATAATTAATTTTAGAAGTAAACAAACAACCTTTCACACAAATTAGATATTAATTCCAATTTGTGTTTTAACTACAAGTGCATAGTGTATATTGTATTTGTGTGCAAGTATAGGTCGATCCCATAGAGATTGAGTAAGATTTGTGTACTATTTCGATTTTTATATTGGAGTATAAATGTGTTCAGTAAGCACTTCGTTAAGTTACAGTTAACACAACAGACTTAGTTCGTTGAGTTATGGCTAACTCAACGGACTGATCTCGTGGACTTAAGTTAACTCCACGAGCTTATCTTTCCAGTTAAATACTACTATTTACAGAGGAGTTTGGCCAACCATTGGGTGGTTCCACAGATTGTAAATAACATCAATTAAGTTCTTTAATGTTAGTTAATATTAGATTTATCATTAAGCAATACGAACATTTAGATATTTCAAACAGTAACCATTAAAATCTTTAAGTATCTAGAATGAATCAATTTCAGTAAACAATAAAACTATTTTCTATTTTTTGAATCAAACAAACTGTTGAGTATTTTTGTTTTGATGATGTGTGCTGAATGAAAATAATCATATTTGCTCAATTACTATTGCTTGTGAAAAGAAATTAAAATCATCAATTAATACAGAAAAAGCTTACTAATATAAATACTTGTCTGTATTGGATCTGAAGTTAATAACTAGTCGTTTCGTTGCATTAATTTCTCATTTAGCTAAACGTTAAGTTAACGTGTGGTTTTATTGAATAGCATGATATGTTTTAAAGTTATATCTTCTGTATCATGAACAGTGCATGTTTAGACAACTCGTTAAGTTAGAGTTTTGTTTGTATAGAGGTTACGTGAGAACTCGTTAAGTTAGAGGCTTAAAGGTTAAAATAGGTCACGTGATAACTCGTTAAGTTAGTGAGTAAAAGAAGAGATGAATTCGTTAAGTTAGTGTTATACACGTGGTGAAATTATAAGTTACGAATGTTGTATTGTATCACGTGAGGTGCACATGTTTAACTCGTTAAGTTAACATAACTAAACGCGTTGAGTTGCTATATTGAACACTAAGGAAACACGTTAGGTTAGTGTTATAAACTTAAGTTGTTTTTTTTGCACGTGGTAAAATTCTTATTATAAAAACATTTGTTTATTACTGAATCGGTGAGTTAAAGTTTTTTCGGAGACTTACAGTCGTAACTATCTGAAAGTTAACTTAAGTCATGTTTTCAGGTCTTGACACGTGTCTCACTAGTTTTATATTATAAAGAGTTTTTCGGTGACTTACATCCGTAACTATCTGAAACTTAAACTGTTTTCGGTGAGTTATCGTTTAACCTTCCGAAAGAAAGGTTAAGCTGGTTCGTTGAGTTATCATAACACAATGGAGATGGTTCGTTGAGATAGCATAACACCACGGACTTAGTTCATTGAGTTAGTTGTAGTACTTGTTACGTGAAATGGCACATGAGGAACTCGTTAAGTTAGAAATGTTAAGTTATATATATATACTTGTGTTACTCATTTAGTTAACATTAAAGTAACAACTTCTTATTACACTGATGAAAAATTTTTGGACGAGAAAGTTTATTTTGCAGGAAATTTTTCAGAGATCCAAGACTGATGATTAAAGAAAATTTGAAATATAAATGTGGGTTGGAACGTGTGTGTTTCGATGAAGGAAAAAGAAAAGACGTGGAGAAGTGGAAAACTGGTAGTGATTAAACGTGGAGGATATGCATGAAATGAAGATATAGTATAAAAGGCATAGAGTTCTCGTTGATCAAACCATCCTTGCACACAAAAAGAAAAATCTTTTCAAGGATCAAACCATCTCTGCACTCCAAAAGAAAAATCTTTTTCAAGGATCAAAAACACCTTCTCGGGGAAAATCTCTCAAGTGGAAGAAAATTCAGTGAAGCATAAAAAGGTAAGATTTTCGTCACTGAAGAATTGCTGAAGAAGGAAGAAGAAAGAAGAAGAAGAAAGATCTCAAACAGGGAGAAATGTTTTAAATTCCGCAAATTAGTTTTCTCTATTTGTAGTTATGAAATTGTATAGATGAAACATGGTAACGAAATATAATTGCATCTACAATTTCTGAGGAGAATTGAATTGTATATTGTAATTGAAACCTTGAATAAAAATGATTTTATGAAAACACTGTCTCGACTTGTTTTTGAGTTTTAAAGTTTCAATTATATTTCAGAAAATATTAAAAATACACAATTCACCCCTCTCTTGTGTAGTCATACGATCCTACACAAACATAAAACATTCACAATATTAACAATGATAACATTAATCACAATACAAAACAAACAATACTACACTTTAATACTAAACGTAAACACAGATAATTTGTTGTTTTTGGTATTTTTGTTTTGATATATTCCTAAAGATGAATGAAAGGTGAAATGTAAAAATCTCTATTAACAGTAAAAACTTCAGTCACTACATGTGACGTGATTACACCACTAAAAACTTAATCACTTACAATCTTGCCTCCTCTCCCTATAGAATCGCGAATCCAAAATTGTAAGATGATCTCCTCTTCAACATATTGGCATCAGCCTGAAACCAAGGCTAAAAGCTTTACGATCTCCTAAGATATGAGTCGGTGCTTGGTGAAAATGGCTTCCCTTCCCGCGACGCGATCACTCCTTACAATAGTTATCAATCACCGTGTTTGGCTTAGAATTGATCCGACATTAGGAAAGTATCCTCACAGACCTCTGATGGTTGGTGATTTTGTTGGTGGTGTGGAGCTTCAGGGAACTTTCGACGTTGCCTGCAGTTAGCGCGGTCCACACTTGCACACACATTTTTCTTTGTCTTTTATATTTCTTACAGTAGTAACTGCTCCTACTTAAATGATCAATTGGATTTCCTTCATTCATATCAATGATGATGATTTCTTCTTCCTTCCACGAGTGAATTCTTACGTCGTACGTGTAATCATGGTTTTCTGTCGAATGTCTTGTTTCTGCAATTGCTACAGTGGCATATTAGAAAATAAGTAATAACTCTACGGTATTACTAACTACAATTAAACTTACACATTTTTTTCTTTTATATTTTTCTACTTACTATATTATACAAAGTTACTTTAGTTATACTACTTCATTCAGCTTCCCTCCCATAGGAGGTATCAATTTCATTAACAGCTCTATTGATAGGGTTAGTGTAGGATCGTATGACTACACAAGAGGGGGGTGAATTGTATTTTTCAACATTTTCGAATATAATTGAAACTTTAAAAGTCAAAAACAAGTCGAGACACTATTTTCATAAAATCATTTTTATTCAAGGTTTTAATT
The DNA here is from genome assembly GCA_036874045.1 of Cymodocea nodosa. Classification (NCBI taxonomy): domain Eukaryota; kingdom Viridiplantae; phylum Streptophyta; class Magnoliopsida; order Alismatales; family Cymodoceaceae; genus Cymodocea; species Cymodocea nodosa. Next base: position 15,486,039 of record CM072339.1, on the reverse strand, counting down.
ACAATATACAATTCAATTCTCCTTAGAAATTGTAGATGCAATTATATATCGATACCATGTTTCATCTATACAATTTCATAACTACAAATAGAGAAAACTAATTTGCAGAATTTAAAACATTTCTCCCTGTTTGAGATCTTTCTTCTTCTTCTTTCTTCTTCCTTCTTCAGCAATTCTTCAGTGATGAATATCTTGTCTTTTTATGCTTCACTGAATTTGCTTTCTTCTGATACTTTAAATCTTCAGTGACATAAATTTAACTTTTTTTGCTTCACTGAATTTTCTTCCATCTGATACTTCAAATCTTCAGTGACATATATCTTACCTTTTTCTACTTCACTGAATTTTCTTCCACCTGAGAGCTTTTCCCCGAAGAGGTGTTTTTGATATCTAAAAGGATTTTTCGTTTGGTGTGTAGGGATAACTGATCAACGAGAACTCTATGCCTTTTATATTGTATCTTCATTTCATGCATATCCTCCACGTTTAATCACTACCAATTTACCACTTCTTCACGTCTTTTCTTTTTCCTTCATCGAAATACACATGTTCTGACCCACATTTACATTTCAAATTTTCTTTAATCATTACTCCTGGATCTCTGAAAAATTTTCTGCAAAATAAACTTTCTCGCCAAATTTTTTTATCAAGTATAATAAGAAGTCATTACTTTAATGTTAACTAAACGAGTAACACAAGTAGATATATAACTTAACATTTCTAACTTAACGAGTTCCTCATGTGCCAACTCACGTGACAAGTATTGTAGCTAACTCAACGAACTAGTAATAAACAAATGTTTTTATTCTGAGAATTTTACCACGTGCAAAAATAACAATTTAAGTTTATAACGCAACGCATTGCCTTAGTGTTTAATATAGCAACTCAACGCATTCAATTATGTTAACTTAACGAGTTAAACATGTGCACCTCACGTGATACAATATAACATTCGTAACTTATAATTTCACCACGTATACAACACTAACTTAATGAGTTCGTCTCTTCTTTTACTCACTAACTTAACGAGTTCTCATGTGACCTATTTTAACCTTTAAGCCTCTAACTTAACGAGTTCTCATGTGACCTCTATGCAAACAAAACTCTAACTTAACAAGTTGTCTTAGCATGCACTATTCATGATACAGAAAATATAACTTTAAAACATATCATGCTTTTCAATAAAAACACATGTTAACTTAACGTTTAGTTAAACGAGAAATTAATGCAATGAAACGACTGGTTATTAACTTAGTATAATTTCAGATCCAATATAGACAAGTATTTATATCAGTAAGCTATTTCTGTATTAATTGATGATTTTAATTTCTTTTTACAAGCAATAGTAATTGAGGAAATATGATTATTTTCATTCAACACACATCATCAAAACAAAGTACTCAACAATCTCCCCCTTTTTGATGATGACAAAACCATATTAAATCAATTATGAAATATATTTAACTCAACAAAGCACCTTTGTTGGGTTAACTTTTAATTCAACAAACAAGTTTGTTGACTTAAGTTCACTTAAGCTTATTTCTATTATTTGTGTAAATTTCACCTCTCAGAAATAAAACTTTCAGATGTCAATAATTACATAAGTATCATTTCTTTTCCTTTCATTATATAATTTAATAATAATATAATTTTCTTTCAGATTACATTATCATCTGTCAGATTACAATAACCATATAAATATCATCTCCCTTTATAATATATGCAATTAAAATCATAATCATATTCTTTTATAACATTTCTCGCCCTTTTTGTCATTAATCAAAAAGATAATTACACAGAATATATATAGTAAGAGATATATTTACAACAACGCTTTCTGTAAATAATAATAAGAATTGTAAACATTTATAGAAAAATGTATTGTTCAATGAATCATACAATGAATACAAGCATTACATTTTGTATTTAGATACAAGCAAACAAGCAGTTATGTATTCCTCCTAAGTATATTACTTATAGCATTACATATTTTATCTCCTAGATGCCTAATATCATTTCTGATGTCGTTAAAGCACATCAACTAGGTCAGGAGGTAGCTGGGTTTGCTGTTTTGCTTGAACTAAATAACTTGGCTATTGTGGTTGTATATGGTCTATACAATCAGGTTGTTGTTGTCATTGAGGTTGATGCATGGCCTAGAATTTTTGCAAATCATTTACACTAAAAGCTCTCATGCCTTTAGTTTCAGAGGGCCAGTTGGATAAATTCAATTGGCTTGCAAGGAGTCTACATACAGCATCACCATAAAATAACTTTGAACTCATATGGTGTAGTTGAGAAGTGAAAACATCAAACCAATTGATTTAAATTCTATTCAGCAGACCATAAGTTGCATATAAACAACTTCTGCTGACTTCCATTTTGTGTTTGACTCTCTGAAATAAATTGGCATGCAATATATTTGCAATAAACCTTGCCTCTACATTTAGATTTTCCATGAGTCTCATTTCAAAATATACATCTGGAATTTTTGATAAAGACTGAATGTTTCATTCCAGTTGTCTAATCATATCAAATCTGTTTGTAACAACACCTTCATTTTTTAATCCCAAAACTTCAAAAATTAATTCAGGAGACAATATTAACTCCTATTTATTTATTTGAGTTTTCAGTATATTTTCATTCTTGACCAAATTGCTATAAAAAGCTGCAATAAGCTCTGTGTATTGCTTCCATTTCGTTCCAATAGGTAAGAATTGAATGAGGCTTTGATACTCAAATATATTTCTTATTTCCATCAAATTTCTGAATTTTATTAGATGAGCATGCACAATCTGACATGTAATCAGATTATTGTATTTCTGCACTACTTCCTTAGATCTAAAATGAATTGAATTACCTTGAATTTGTAATACTATACACAAAGAAGGTGATACCTGAAGTCATGATTCAGAGTTTAATTCATCTTCAGGAACTTCTTCAAAATGAATGTCATGTTGTTCCTTTGAGAAAATATTTTCTTGAAGCTGCTCAGGTAAGCTTGATTCTTCAACTTCAATAGTGTAAGGAACATCTTTATTATGCTCAACATTCATCTGTTTAGTCTCTATAGAATCATGAGAGTTCAATTTTTCCACAAATTTTATAACCAGTGTATCTGTTTGTAATTGTTTATTTTGTTCAACAGATATTTCCATTAATACATGCTGTGAATTCTCAAACTCTACTTCTATAGATTCTGAAGAAGGCTGGTTGACGTTTAGCTCTTTTGGAGTCTTAACTTTTTCAATATCTACTACTCCAAACAATTCAGCCTTTGAACTAGTTACTGCCTCAACATTGTCAATTATATTTGTAATAACTTGTTCAATGTCAATTGCCTGATGCTCTAATTTTTCAATTTCTGCATCATCAGGATTTGAACTAATAGAAAAACTTGAGCTCATATTTGACTTGCATTTCTTCTCAAGTTTTCTAGCAAGGGAAAATAAAGTCTCATTATCTTCATCAGTTTCAGTATGCTCGGAATTGATGAGTTTATCAGATGCACTATAAGGTACAATGTCTAGACATACATTGTCCTTTAGAAATAAATGCTCATTCGATTATTCTTTTCTAGTAGACTTTGTTTCCTTAGACATAATTTTTCTGATTTTCCTTCTTCTATAAAATTTCTGTTTCTCCTCTTCAAGTATTGCTGTTTTCTTTTCAAATTGCTCCATAAAAGTTTTCTGCTTTAATTCTTCAAAAGCACTTTCTATTGCTATAGCCTTTTGAAGACTGTCAACTTTTCTTTTATCTACAGTAATATTTGATTCTACTTGTTTTGAATATAAAGGAGTAGGGATAGCTGATTCATGTTCTTCCTTAAATGCATGTAGTCGTGTACCGTTTATAGGTATTTGAGGAATTCTAGTTGATGTACCTACACCTTTTTCCAAATATTTTGCATATTGTTCTAAAAATGCAATTTTAGCACATTTCATTCTGTATTCTCTATCATATTTACTTTGAATACCCATGTATGTAATATTTGTATCAGTATTTTGAAGCTCTTGTCTAGCTTCATCTAGTATACCTTGAGGAAAGAAGTATTCACTATAAATTTGTGCTAACTTTTTGTCCACTTGAAGTATTTTCTTGAACCAAGTGCATGAAACTTCATCAGTATCTATTTCTTTTCCTTTTGCATCTCCTCTGCTTTTTCCTTTTCCTCTACCACGACCTTTGTAAAACTTGGAGACCATCGTCGCAGGTTGTAACAGCAATAAGCGAGAAAGATTTTCAGACAAAGGTTTACGAATAACCTAAGTGCCCGTGTAATAAGTGTTTAAATAGGGTTTTTTAGGCGAATAACTCAACGTGTATAAGTTGGGTTTGGATTTTAAATTAATATTGAATATAGTTTATTCAATCAAGGTACCCAAAATATTCAAGTATAACTCGTTGAGTTAACTAACCTAACAAGTAAAATGCTGTCTAGAGGTAGTTTTACACGTTACGTTATATAACATAACGTTCAGTTAGTACACTTTACTAAAAATCAAGTTTCAAATGCTTCCTTCCAAAGACAACACACATGCTACACTTAACATTATCATGAGAACATTGTAAACTATTCTAACATTCTCTTCTTATGAATCTAAAATAGTTTGTTTGTCTTTTTAAATTATTTCATTAAGATCTTAAGAGGACTTAAATTCAGATTAACTAAGATTTGTATTCTGAATTATATTAATCTATTTTGGACATTGGTATTCCTCCCCCTACAAATATACATCTTATATATTCAATAACATACAAAATATACTTTTATAACAATAGATGTTAAGTATAACTATACTTTTAAATTTTCTTTTTAGAAACTTCTGTTATCCTGATTTTATCAAAAATGATTTCCAAAATCAATTCCTACTGTATATGAATCAAAACATAACTTTGAACTCAATATGATTAATTCAAGGAGAATAAAAGAATGTATCTCAAATAAATGTTTTCAAAAGTACTAATATTGATTCAATAAATCAGTAGTCATATTGGTAGAAATTATATTCGATTCAAAGATATCTGTAATTAATGAAACAACTTTTTTTTTTCAAAATAGTAAATATTGATAATTTTCTTTAAAAGTTAGTTTGAAAAGCTTGAATCATACAAGAACTTTCTAATGTATCTATGTAATGAGCTTTCAGTCAACAATCCCAGATCTGATTAGGACCTTAGGTTGCCAGATTTAAAGAATCCTTTTTTAGGACAACAATCCTTACATACTTATCTTCTCAAGTACAAAAGGCTCGTGATCAAACTGATCAATAAACTCTCAAAGATTTTCACTTTGTAAGCACTTTTCATTTTAAGCATAGTATATATGTATTCCATTAATACAGATGTAATAAAACACAAATCTCATACAATTTTTACTTTTGTGATTTTACTAAAAATATGAATCAGTTTCAATAAGCTCATACTTTTGATTAACAGTTTAAGATGTTTTACATATAAATTATTCTACAAGTTTAATCAATCAAGTCAAATGTATGCATGATCATATGCACTTTCCTTGATTCAAAGAAAACACTTAATCAAAATTTCAAAATTTCAGAAGTATTTAATGTTTTTCATTTACACTTCCACTTAAAATCGTGAAAACCATTAAAATTGATAAACTACTTAAAATTAATAAGATACTACTATGATTTTACAATAATTACATAGTATCTTAAGTAGTAGTTTAGATATTACTTAGATATTTATGATAAGTATATAATATCTATGAGGTGAACAACATCATCAATAATATTTATCTTTATGTGGAGTCTAAGCATTTTACATATCACAAAGCCTACAAATACCCAAATTTAATCTTATGTTGCAAAATGTATTTTCATCTAGAGGTTTTGTAAATATATCAGCTAATTGATTTTTACTATACACAAATTCTAATTCAATTTTTCCTTTAATTACGTTATCTCTTAGAAAATGATATCTAACCTCTATATGCTTTGCTCTAGAATGTAATATAGGATTTTTGGAAAGATTTATTGCAAAATTACTGTCACAATAAATCTCAGTTGTATCATAAGATAATCCAAAATCTTTTAAAGTTTAACTTATCCACAGAATCTGAGTGCAACACAGTGCAGCAGCAACATATTCAACTTCTGTAGTAGAAAGTGCTACATAGTTTTGCTTTTTACTAGACCATGACACCAAATTATTTCCCAATAATTGACATGTGCCACTAGTACTCTTTCTATTAGATTTAGATCTTACATAATCAGCATCAGTATATCCTATAAGATCTATTGAACTATCCTTAGAATAATACAATTTGAAATTTTTAGTTCCTTGTATATATCTAAATATTCTTTTAACAACACTTAAGTGTGATTCTTTAGGATTAGATTGAAATCTAGCACAAGCACACACTGCAAATATAATATCCATTCTTAGTTAGTTTTATAACATAGCAAATTAAATCCTAGGTTTCCTACATATAGTACATTTGAAATAACACAAGTCAGAGTTATTTGAACATTACCCATACCTATGATTTTATCTTTGCTTTTGTTTCCAAATGTTACACTTCCTTTCATGGTATTTGTAAAATTTTGTTGTAGACTTTTTTGTCCAGTCATGTGACTTGATGCTCCACTATCCAAGATCCATTTTGATGTTGTTTCCTCCTGCAAAACAAATTAAGAAAAACTTTTTCTTGGTACCCAATGTTGTTGAGGACCAAATTCATTAAACACACATTTCTTCTTTTTATTTAAAAACAGTTTAACATTATCATTTACATTCTTATTAGTTGTAAGTACTATAGACTTATCATTAGCATCATACTTACTTATAGCATTATTGCTCTTATAATCATTCTTTTTGTTTTTAGATGTAGTATAACCAAGACCAAAATGATTTTTATCAGATGTTAATTTATTTTGGTCATGCTCATATATTTTAGTAAGTTCATACTAAGATTTTATACTTGTATTTGAATTTTCAGTACATACAAAATCTTTTTCTACACAAGAATTTTTATATAAATCACATGTAGAATGAGTAATTGGTCTAATACCAATGTTTTGAATTACATGCTCAGGTTTTTGAATTTTCAATTTATTACAATTGTCTGAAATTTTAGAAACATTAGAAACTGAATTTCTAGAACAAGCAACAAGATTTTTAGAAACATTAATAGTCATGTTAGAAGTACATTTAAACAAAACACATTGATTTATATTATTACTGCATGATTCATCCCTTGAATTACCTACTTCTATATATTTATTACCTTGTTTCATGATAAAAGGAATTTTAGTCTTAGATTTACTTGAGCTGCTACTAATAAATCATTTATGGGCTTGAGATTCAGGATATTTAGGATAATCAAATCCTGAGCCAAATTTATATGACATCGTAGGGGTACTAGTTAGTTTGTCTAACTTAGTTTGACTTAAATTCCATTTCTCAATGGTAGAATTTAACTCTAGCTCTCTCATTTATAATTTATCAATCTCTAACTCAAGATCATTTATATTTTTTCTCAATATTTCATTCTCAGATTCTATCTTTAATTTTTCAGCATTTGTATTCTGTATTTGTTCATGCAAGACACATTCATTAAATCTAAATTTATGCAAATCTCTAGCATGATTTTCATTAACACATTTAAACTTTTCTAAAGTAGTAGACAGGAAACAATTTCCTTCTTTCACAATGGACAGAGTTTCTGATATTCTTATTTTCCAGTTTACAAACTTTAAGTTTTTGTAATAATGCATGATAAGCACATAATAATTCATCAAAGTTAAAATCTGAATAACTTTCTAGATCAGATATTACCTCAGACTCATCTGCCATGAAGCACACATGAGCAACGTCTACTAACTCTAGTTCTCTTTCTGAATGTGAAGATTTTGATGATGATTCCTTAGATTCAGACTCTTTTGACGTGTCATCCCAATTAACCTTCAAAGCCTTTTTCTTGTAAAACTTTTTCTGAGCCATCTTCTTCTGATTTGTCCTACTATGCTTTTCATTTTTCCTCATAGGACAGTTTGGAGAAAGATGCCCAGGTTTCTTACAATTGTAACATACGTACTTTCCGGATGAAGAATTCTTGTCATTCAGTGATTTTGATGTTGAGGGTTTATCATTTTTGTTCCTTTGTTGTTTCCTAACTTTCCATGCTTTCTTGAATTTCTTAGTCAGCAAGATCAAATCCTTGTCAAAATCAGTAGATATATCAGAATCTGAATTAATTTCGAAGGCTATTTCTTTCTTCATTTTTAGTTTGTTTTGACTTAGTGATTCATTTAATTGAACTTCATAAGCTGTTAAGTTTCCTATAAATTCATTCATAGTATAAACATTTAAATCCCGTGATTCCTCAATTGATGTTACTTTCTGAGACCATTTAGAACCTAGGGATCTGAGAATTTTCCTCACCAAATCCTTCTGTTCAAAATTCTTTCCTAAGCATTTTAAAGAGTTTATGTTATTAAGAAATCTAGAAAACATCTCAGAAATACTTTCATCTTCATGCATCTTAAAGAGTTCATACTTATGAATTAACATGTTTATCTTAGTTTCTTTAACTTGAGAAGTACTTTCATGTGAAACTTCTAATGCATGCCACACCTCATAAGCAGATTTATATGCCGACACTTTACTGAACTGTTCATAACTCAATGCACAAAATAAAATATTTAAGCCCTTAGCATTCAGAGTTTCATTTTCTTTTTCAGTAATTGTCCAAGTATTATAAGGGGTAGATAATGGAGTATATGGTTTAGAAATCATGAACCACAACTTATGATCTATACTTTTAAGAAAAGCTGTCATCCTATATTTCCAATATTCAAAATGTATTCCATCAAATAAAGGAGGACGATTAAGATTTTGACCTTCATATAAAGAAGAATTACCATTTCTAGTAGCCATCTTACCTTAGATTTTTCAACCTATTTGATTTTAAACAGTCTAAAGTGGTAAAACAATTTGAGTCTTATATCAAGAAAGTTAAACGTATGCTCAGATATTAATTTCTGTTTAAAAACAAGGAAGGTAGAATAAGCAATGATATTAAATAAGTTGGTATCGATTTTATATCAAAGATTATTAACAAAGCTCTGATACCACTTATAGGATCGTATGGGTACACAAGAGGGGGGTGAATTATGTTTTTCAACATTTTTGAATTTAATTGAAACTTTAAAACTCAAAAACAAGTTAAGACACTGTTTTCATAAAATCATTTTTATTCAAGGTTTCAATTACAATATACAATTCAATTCTCCTCAGAAATTGTAGATGCAATTATATATCGATATCACGTTTCATCTATACAATTTCATAACTACAAACAGAGAAAACTAATTTGCGGAATTTAAAACATTTCTCCCTGTTTGAGATCTTTCTTCTTCTTCTCTTTTTCTTTAGCAATTCTTTAGTGACGAATATCTTGTCTTTCTCTACTTCATCGAATTTGCTTTCTTCTAATACTTTAAATCTTCAGTGACATAAATTTGACCTTTTTTGCTTCACTAAATTTTCTTCCATCAGATACTTTAAATCTTCAGTGACATATATCTTACCTTTTTCTACTTTACTGAAATTTCTTCCACTTGAGAGCTTTTCCCCAAAGAGGTGTTTTTGATCCCTGAAAAGATTTTTCATTTGGTGTGCAAGGATAATTGATCAACGAGAACTCTATGCCTTTTATATTGTATCTTCATTTCATGCATATCCTCCACGTTTAATCACTACCAGTTTTCCACTTCTTCACGTCTTTTCTTATTCCTTCATCAAAATACACACGTTTTGACTCACGTTTACATTTCGAATTTTCTTTAATCATTACTCCTGTATCTCTGAAAAATTTCTTGCAAAATAAACTTTCTCGTCCAAAATTTTTCATCAAGTATAATAAGTCATTACTTTAATGTTAACTAAACGAGTAACAAAAGTAGATATATAACTTAACGAGTTCCTCATGTGCCAACTCACGTGACAAGTACTATAACTAACTCAATGAACTAAGTCCGTGGTGTTACACTAACTCAACGAACCATCTCCGTTGTGTTACAGATAACTCAACGAACCAGTAATAAACAAATGTTTTTATAATGAGAATTTTACCATGTGTAAAAATAACAACTTAAGTTTATAACGCAACGCGTTGCCTTAGTGTTCAATATAGCAACTCAACGCGTTTAGTTATATTAACTTAACGAGTTAAACATGTGCATCTCACGTGATACAATATAACATTCATAACTTATAATTTCACCACGTATACAACACTAAATGAGTTCGTCTCTTCTTTTACTCACTAACTTAACGAGTTCTCACGTGACCTATTTTAACCTTTAAGCCTCTAACTTAATGAGTTCTCACATGACCTCTATACGAACAAAACTCTAACTTAACAAGTTGTCTTAATGTGCACTATTCATGATACAGAAAATATAACTTTAAAACATATCATACTTTTCAATAAAAACACATGTTAACTTAACATTTAGTTAAACGAGAAATTAATGCAACGAAACGACTAGTTATTAACTTAATATAATTTCATATCCAATACAAACAAGTATTTATATTAGTAAGCTATTTCTGTATTAATTGATGATTTTAATTTCTTTTCATAAGCAATAGTAATTGAGCAAATATGATTACTTTCATTCAGCACACATCATCAAAACAAAATACTCGATAGTTAGGTACTGCTTGCATTGGCAATCCTCCCGTAGGTCTAACTTCTATTGATTCCTTCTATCTAGGGGGTATATTTCTATTCATATTTTGATTTTGAATGGCAGCATTTTCAAATATAAGATCTAGACGATTGTTTAATTGTTGAATTATCTTTTCTAATTTCTCTATTCTAGATCCTTATTCAATTAATGCTTCATAACTTATATTTTTGTCATTTATATTTTCTCCTCCCGAGAAATTGTTGTTTCTCCAAGATAGATTAAGGTGATTTCTCCAATTAGGGTTATAAGAATTTCCAAAGCTATCTTTCTGGTTTCTAGCATAAATAATATCTAAGTCATTAACGTTTGCATTCTTTTCTGCTAGCTTTTGATTTAATGATAACTCTTCATTTTCTTTGTTAACTCAGTTAATTTAACTTCAAGCATAGTGCTTGAATCTATTTCATACATTCCCCTTGACAATATTCTTTTATCTGTAATAGCTTCAACCGAGTTTTCCCACTATATAGTTCTTTTTGCAAAGTTTTCTAAATATGCCCAAGCTTCTTCACTACGTAGTTTTAAAAATCCATTCTGACAAGTAGATTCTAATAAAGATTTCGTTGAAACATCTATGCCTTCATAAATTATACCTATTAATTGTGTTTTACTCATTGCATGATGTGGACATTGAGTTAGTAAATCTTTAAATCTTTCAAAATATTTCCAAAATGATTCTCCCGATTTTTGGCTACACATTAATATTTCCTTTTTCTTTTTAATAGTTTGATGAGTTAGATAATATTTTTCCAGAAAAATAGAGCAAAATTTAGTCCATACGGAATTTAAATCAGGTGACAGAGTATATAACCATCTCTTAGCTGTGTCTTTTAAAGCAAAAAAGATGTATCTAAGTTTAATAGCACCAATACTCATGTTCGGCATTTTCATTATTTGACAAACTTCGTTAAATTCTTTAAGGAAATAATAGGCATCCTCTCTTTCTAATCCATGAAAGTGTGGCAATTGACTAATATAATTAGATTTCAATTCAAACCTACTCCCTCAAAGTTTGGCAATCGAATACATGAAAGTTCATCAACTAATTTAGGATACAGAATTTCCCTTAATGGTTTTTCTACTAAAGCAGTCATATATTCATTCTCTTTTATAGAAAGGTTAGCTACACCCTAAGGATTTCGTTAAGGTCCAATTCAGAAAATATTTTAGTACGCCTTTGTGTTGAATAATCTAGTGTAGATGTTCTTACTAATCGTTTAGTGCTAGGAGAATGAGTCCATGTGCTCATAAACTCTTAACATAAAGTAAAATAGCAGAAGACTAATTACATACTAGTCTAAAGCTTTGTTTTCAGTAAATAGTTGTTGACGGATGAAGTTGAATTAGCTGCTTCTCATTCTAGTTCCCCAATGAATTTTCTTTTCTTTCAAAAGTGTTGGTAACTCGTAAATATCATTCTGTTCTATATTTATAATGCATGTCCATAAGGCAAATGAATCTTGTTGCAAGAACGTGTCTTGTAATGTGTAGTGTGGTTCCTATTTTTATGGTACGTGTTCCACTTCTAATTTTAAATTTTAGTAACTGCTGAACTCATGAAGTTTCGTTCGTGGCTAAAAGAATAACTATTCAGCTTAATCCACGAACTAACCTCGTTGGGTTATGTATTGATGTGAAAGGTTAGATCAGACAACTGGTTTAATTTGTCTTTAGGCTTATATCAATAATTACTTTTAGAAGTAATCTAACAAACTTTCACACAAATTAGATAATAATTCCAATTTGTATTTTAACTGCAAGTGCATAGTGTATATTGTATTTGTGTGCAAGTACAGGTCGATCCCATAGAGATTGAGTAAGAATTGTGTACTATTCTGGTTTTAATAATGGAATTTATGTGTTCAATAAGCACTCCATTGAGTTACAATTAACACAACGGACCAAGTTCGTGGAGTTATGGCTAACTCAATGGACTAACTTCGTGGAGTTATGGCTAACTCAACGGACTAACCTCGTGGACTTAAGTTAACTCCACAAGCCTATCTTTTTAGCTAAATACTGCTATTTACAGAGGAATTCGGCCAACCATTGGGCGGTTCCATAGATTGTAAATAACATCAATTAAGCTCTTTAATGCTAGTTAATATTAGATTTATCATTAAGCAACACTAACATTCAGATATATCAAATAGTAACCATTAAAATCTTTAAGTATCTAGAACGAATCAATTTTAGTGAACTGTAAAACTATTTTCTATTTTTTTGAATCAAACAACATAAAACATTTATAATACTAACAATGATAACATTACTCACGATACAAAATAAACAATACAACACTTAAATACTAAATATAACCACAGATGAGTTGTTGTTTTTGGTATTTTTGTTTTGATGTGTTCATGAAAATGGGCGAAAGGTGAAATGTAAAAATCTCTATCGACATTAAATACTTCCGTCACTACATGCGACGTGATTACACCACTAAAAACTTAATCACTTACAATCCTACCTCCTCTCCCTATAGAATCGCGAGTCCAGAATTGCAAGATGATCTCCTCTTCAGTATACTAGCATCAACCCAAAACCAAGGTGTTTAGAATGAAAAAGTGCATAATATTAACGTTTAAATGATGGTTAATTGCATAATATTTAGCTTATCATATGAGAATTAAGCCATTATGTTATAATTGCACTATTATATGCTTTAATTAAAGAATTTGCTTAATTTCGGTGAATTAATGTTATTTAGTACATTTCTGAACTGTCGGTAAGTTGTAGGCTGTGAAATTCTTAAGTATTCAAAATTTTTAGTCCATACGGAATTTAAATCAGGCGACAGAGTATATAACCATCTCTTAGCTGTGTCTTTTAAAGCAAAAAAGATGTATCTAAGTTTAATAGCACCAATACTCATGTTCGGCATTTTCATTATTTGACAAACTTCGTTAAATTCTTTAAGGAAATAATAGGCATCCTCTCTTTCTAATCCATGAAAGTGTGGCAATTGACTAATATAATTAGATTTCAATTCAAACCTACTCCCTCAAAGTTTGGCAATCGAATACATGAAAGTTCATCAACTAATTTAGGATACAGAATTTCCCTTAATGGTTTTTCTACTAAAGCAGTCATATATTCATTCTCTTTTATAGAAAGGTTAGCTACACCCTAAGGATTTCGTTAAGGTCCAATTCAGAAAATATTTTAGTACGCCTTTGTGTTGAATAATCTAGTGTAGATGTTCTTACTAATCGTTTAGTGCTAGGAGAATGAGTCCATGTGCTCATAAACTCTTAACATAAAGTAAAATAGCAGAAGACTAATTACATACTAGTCTAAAGCTTTGTTTTCAGTAAATAGTTGTTGACGGATGAAGTTGAATTAGCTGCTTCTCATTCTAGTTCCCCAATGAATTTTCTTTTCTTTCAAAAGTGTTGGTAACTCGTAAATATCATTCTGTTCTATATTTATAATGCATGTCCATAAGGCAAATGAATCTTGTTGCAAGAACGTGTCTTGTAATGTGTAGTGTGGTTCCTATTTTTATGGTACGTGTTCCACTTCTAATTTTAAATTTTAGTAACTACTGAACTCATGAAGTTTCGTTCGTGGCTAAAAGAATAACTATTCAGCTTAATCCACGAACTAACCTCGTTGGGTTATGTATTGATGTGAAAGGTTAGATCAGACAACTGGTTTAATTTGTCTTTAGGCTTATATCAATAATTACTTTTAGAAGTAATCTAACAAACTTTCACACAAATTAGATAATAATTCCAATTTGTATTTTAACTGCAAGTGCATAGTGTATATTGTATTTGTGTGCAAGTACAGGTCGATCCCATAGAGATTGAGTAAGAATTGTGTACTATTCTGGTTTTAATAATGGAATTTATGTGTTCAATAAGCACTCCATTGAGTTACAATTAACACAACGGACCAAGTTCGTGGAGTTATGGCTAACTCAATGGACTAACTTCGTGGAGTTATGGCTAACTCAACGGACTAACCTCGTGGACTTAAGTTAACTCCACAAGCCTATCTTTTTAGCTAAATACTGCTATTTACAGAGGAATTCAGCCAACCATTGGGCGGTTCCATAGATTGTAAATAACATCAATTAAGCTCTTTAATGCTAGTTAATATTAGATTTATCATTAAGCAACACTAACATTCAGATATATCAAATAGTAACCATTAAAATCTTTAAGTATCTAGAACGAATCAATTTTAGTGAACTGTAAAACTATTTTCTATTTTTTTGAATCAAACAACATAAAACATTTATAATACTAACAATGATAACATTACTCACGATACAAAATAAACAATACAACACTTAAATACTAAATATAACCACAGATGAGTTGTTGTTTTTGGTATTTTTGTTTTGATGTGTTCATGAAAATGGGCGAAAGGTGAAATGTAAAAATCTCTATCGACATTAAATACTTCCGTCACTACATGCGACGTGATTACACCACTAAAAACTTAATCACTTACAATCCTACCTCCTCTCCCTATAGAATCGCGAGTCCAGAATTGCAAGATGATCTCCTCTTCAGTATACTAGCATCAACCCAAAACCAAGGTGTTTAGAATGAAAAAGTGCATAATATTAACGTTTAAATGATGGTTAATTGCATAATATTTAGCTTATCATATGAGAATTAAGCCATTATGTTATAATTGCACTATTATATGCTTTAATTAAAGAATTTGCTTAATTTCGGTGAATTAATGTTATTTAGTACATTTCTGAACTGTCGGTAAGTTGTAGGCTGTGAAATTCTTAAGTATTCAAAATTTTTGATATTTCGGATAGTTATGTTTAACATACCGAATATGTATCTAATAGTTATGTTTAAATTGCCGAACAATTATGTTTTTAAAGAATAGTTTATTATTTCCTGAAGTACATGTGTCGAAACCATAACGCATGACTTAAGTGAATTTTCGGTGAGTTATCTATAACTATCCGAAATGCATCTGAGCATCAGATAGTTAGACTTGTAACTCTCCGAAATGTTTCTTTTATTATTAAATTATTGCTGACACGTGTCGAGATCTGGTAGATTTACTTAAGTTATATATCTGTGAGTTATCTGTAATTATCTGAAATGCATCTAGGCATCAGATAATTAAGTTTATAAGTATTCGAAAATGCACCTTAATATCAAATAGTTAAATTTATGCATGTGTTTTATAGTTAAATCAACGAGGTAAGTCCGTTGAGTTATTTGTAACTCCACAGACTATTTATTTTCTAATATGCCACTATAGTAGTTGCAGAAATAGGACAGTTGGAAGGAAAAACAACGATCGCACATATCACGCAGGAATTCACTCGTCGAAGGAAGAAGAAAGCATCGTCGTTGATATGAATGAAGGAAATCTGACCGACCATTCAAGTAGAAGCAATTGCCATTGAAGAAATATAAAAGAAAAGAAGTAAAGTGTGTGTGATCGATGGGTATGGCCAGTGTGTACAGAGGAGGAGCACCGAGCTTTCTGTAGATAGCGTCGACAATTCTCTGAAGTACGACACCAACCATTATCACCACCACAACATTATCACCACCTTATCACCAACCATCGGAGGTCTGTGAGGATACTTTCTAGATGTCGGGTCGATTCTGAGCTAAACACAATACTTGACAACCACTGTGAGGAGGGATTGCGTCGCGGGAAGGGAAGCAATTTTCACCGAGCGCTGACTCATATTTCAGGAGATCGTAAAGCTTCTAGCCTTGACTTCGGGTTGATGCTTGTATGCTGAAGAGGAGATCATCTTGCAATTCTGGACTCACAATTCTATAGGGAGAGGAGACAGAGTTGTAAGTGGTTTAATTTTCAGTGGTGTAATCGCGTCGCATGTAGTGATGGAAGTATTTACTATCGATTGAGATTACTATACATTTCACCTTTCGCCCATTTCCATGTTCATATTAAAACAAAAATACCAAAAATAACTTATCTGCTGTTGTATTTTGTATTTGAGTGTTGTATCGTGATGAATGTTATCTTTGTCAGTGTTGTGATTGTTTTATGTTTGTTTTAGTTTTACAGTTTACTGAAATTGGTTCGTTCAAAAGACTTAAAGATTTTAATGGTTACTGTTTGAATTATCTAAATGTTAGTATGCCAAATGATAAATCTAGTGTTTACTAACATTAAAGAGCTTAATTGGTGTTATTTACAATATCTGGAACCGCCCAATGGTTGGTCGAATTCCTCTATAAATAGCAGTATTAAAAAGAAAAGATAGGCTCGTGGAGTTAACTTAAGTCCACGAGGTTAGTCCGTTGAGTTAACCATAACCTAACGAACTTTGTCTGTTGAGTTAACTGCAACTCAATGGAGAGCTTATTGAATATATAAATTTGATTGTTAACAAACGGATAGTTCTCAATTCTTAAGAAATTCCCTGTGGGATAGACTTGTACTTGTACACTAATACAATAGACACTGTGCACTTGTAGTTAAAATACAAATTGGAATTAATATCTAACTTGTATTAAAGGTTGTTTGTTTTCTTCTAAAAAAGAATAGGCATAAAGATAAATTAACTAGGGAAAAACAAAAGTTAACAAATCCAAGTTTTTCTAGTGCGTTGCTAGAGATCCAAAACAAGTTTTCTGGTGTCGTGCTGGCCAAACACAAACAAGTTTTATGGCGCCACTGCCGAGGAATTGAATTAATATAAGCAATTGTTAGAGCTATTTCGTTTTAATAGCCAAAGTTGTGTTTTCTTCTATGATTGAGAATATGGCATATGCTTATGCTCAAAGATTTCTAAAACCTGTAATTAGCATATGTGAATTCTGCAATTCTGAAGGTCACAACATTTCTGACTATTTGAAATTTAGACATTTGCAGATGGCTAGATCCCATGAACAACAAATGAATTATCCTCAATATAATAGAGCCGAGTATGAGAATCCTATAGTTTACCCAACTGATGGTCAGTATAGAATGTGAAATATGTTGAGAGACACTAAAGTTTGGGATAGGTATGACAAGCTAGAGCGTAGTATAGAGCAAAACCTGGACAAACTAGAATACTTTATGTGTTAGCAACAAGAAGTCAACCAATTAAACTATAAGGAAGCATATTCAGAACCTAAAAAGGATATAATTTACGAAACTGAAAAAACAATAATGAAAATTGATCAAAAATTGAATGCAATGAGATTAGATGATCTGGAAAGAAAATTAAAAGCATTGGACGAATATACAATGAAAATACAAGTTATGCAACAGGACAATGAAAATTATAATATTATAGATCTGCATAATTTGTAAAATATATAGTAAACAGAAAATACTAATGCAAGAGAATTTAAAGAATGCACTTTAAAACTAGAAACAATTGAAGATCATAATCACGAAAATGATATACAAAAACATCATGAGAGTAAAGAAAATTTGGAAGATCTTTGTGTAACATTAAGATCTGGAACTGATATACTACCAAGAACTCAAAATGAAAATAATACGAAGGTGGATAAGAGTAAAAATCAAAATGATAATGAAAATGTAATAGCTGAAAATCTAGAAATCACTGAAGAACAATCTGAATCTGCTAATGAAGCTAAAAATGATCAAACAAATCAACTGAAAGAAAAAGAATCTTTTAAATCACAATTTTAGCACCCTATCCTGAAATATTACAACAAACAATACCTGAAAAATAAGAAAAAATCAGAGAAATATTTGAAAAAGTATAAGTTAACATTCCTTTATTAGATCTATTGTAGAAAATGCCACCTTGTGCTAAATTTCTGAAGGATTGGTGTACTAAGAAAAGAGAGCGAAAAGTTCTTAGAAAGGTCTTTTTAGCTGAGCAAAGTAGTTCCCTATTTCTACCATAAATTCCTAAAAAGTTATTTGATCCTGGAATCCCTGTTATATCATGCACCATAGGAAATACCATTCTAGAAAGAACCTTAATAGACTTAGGTGTAGGTATAAATGTTATGCCAAGTGATATATTTGCATCCTTAGGATTAGAAGGCTTAATTCCTACTAGTACGGTTATTCAATTGGCTGATAAAAGTATAAGATACCCTAGAGGAAAAATAGAGGATGTCTTAATTAAAATCAAAAACTTTATATATCCTATTGATATTGTAATTTTGGATTCCCAACAAATTAAGCATAAAAATAGTGATACATCTTTAATTTTGGGAAGGCCATTTTTAGCAACATCAGGGGCTGTTATAAATTGTAAAACTAGAGTGATGAAGTTATCATATGGTAATGAGGATACTCAATTAAATATTTTCAAACTAGAAAGGTTTGAGGAGTTAGAAATGTCCTTGCATACCATAGACTTTTTAGAGGATGAAGGAGATATGCTAGATGATGTGATTCAAGAAGAATTAAATAGGAAAATCAATTCTGAAACTTTAGAGGAAGGTGAAAGCATAAATATAGAAGGAGATCTAGAAGAAATTAATTTAGAAAATGATGATGTTCAATTAGGAGATCTTGCTTCTAATGGGCAACATTTAGAGTTAAAACCTTTACCTCTTGAATTAACCTATATATTTCTAGAAGAGAAACGAACCTGTCCAATCATTATTGCTTCAGATTTAAAAGAGGATCAAATAGATAAATTAAAAGAGGTAGTAAAAAGTTATAAAGAAGCAATAGGATGGACTATGATTGGTATAAAAGGGTTAAGTTCAACTTTATGCTGTCACCACATATATTTAGAAGAGAATGCAAAACTTGTTAGAATTCCTGAGAGGAGATTAAATTCAAACCTTAAAGAAGTAGTCAGGAAGGAAATAGTGAAATGGTTAGATAATGACATAATTTATCTGATTTCTGATAGCTCGTGGGTTAGTCCAATCCATGTAGTTCCCAAGAAATCAGGATTAACAGTTATTAGGAATGAAAGTCAAGACTTGATACCTACTAGAATTCAATCAGGCTGGAGAGTATGTATAGACTATAGAAAGTTGAATGTTGTGACTAGGAAAGATCATTTTCCCTTAGCTTTTATAGATCAAATGCTGGAAAGATTAGCAGGGCAAGAATATTTCTGTTTCCTAGACAGGTATTCAGGTTATAATCAAATTCTAGTAGCATTAGAGGATCAAGAGAAAACAACTTTCACCTGTCCTAATGGAACTTATGCTTTTAAGAGAATGCCATTCGGATTATGCAATGCACTAGCTACCTTTCAAAGGTGTATGCAAGACATATTTACTGGAATGACTGAAGATTTCTTAGAAATATTTATGGATGATTTTACTGTATATGGCAACTCATATAAAGTTTGTTTAAGCAATTTAGACCAAATATTAAAACGCTGTGTAGAAAAAAATCTGATTTTGAATTGGGAAAAATGTCACTTCATGGTTAAACAAGGAATAGTCTTAGGACATGTTGTTTCTAAGAAAGGGTTGGAACTACATAAAGCTAAAATAGAAGTAATTTCTAACCTACCAGAACCTAAATCAGTAAAAGATATTAGATCATTTCTAGGACATGCTGGTTTTTATAGAAGATTTATTAAAGACTTTAGCAAGATAGCTAGACCTTTAACTAATCTATTAAAAGATGTCCCATTTAACTTTGATAAAAATTGCAAGGAAGCATTTTTAAACTTAAAACTAGTTTAATTTCAACTCCTATAATTCAAGCACTTGATTGGAGACATCCATTTGAATTAATGTGCGATGCATCTGATTTTGCTGTAGGAGTAGTATTGGGACATAAGATAGAAAAATCTCCTAGAGTGATTCATTATGCAAGCAAAACCTTAAATGATGCTCATGTTAATTACACAACTACTGAAAAAGAACTATTAGCTGTTGTGTTTGCCTTAGAAAAGTTTAGATCCTATCTGATTGGAGCTAAAGTAATAGTATATACAGATCATTCAGCTCTAAAACATCTAATAAAGAAAAAAGAGACTAAGCCTAGATTGATTCGATGGATATTATTATTACAAGAATTTGATTTAGAAATTAAAGATAAAAAAGGTTGTGAGAATGTAGTAGCAGATCATTTATCAAGATTACAAATAGAAAAATCTAATATTGAAATTAAGGATAATTTTCCTGATGAACAATTAATGACCATCAACACAATGCCTTGGTATGCAAACATAGTTAATTACTTAGTTACTAGTTTAACACCTAAGGATTGGAATAGACAGGATAAAAAATTGTTTTTCTCAAGAGTAAAATATTACTATTGGGAAGACCCATACTTATTTAAGAAATGTCCTGATCTGGTTTTAAGGAGGTGTGTTCCAGAAACTGAATATCTGAGCATATTGTCTTTCTGTCATGACCAAGCTTGTGGAGGGCATTTTGGATCAGGGAAAATTGCTGCAAAAATTCTGCAATGTAGATTTTATTGGCCAACACTATTCAAAGATGCTCATAAATATTGCTTAAGTTGTTTATGATGTCAACAAATAGGAAGAATATCAAAGAGGAATATGATGCCTCTTAATCCTATTGTTGAGGTTGAAATCTTTGATGTGTGGGAATAGATTTTATGGGTCCATTTCCTATGTCTAATCAATTTAATTACATATTGTTGGGGGTGGATTATGTATCTAAATGGATAGAAGTTATTCCTACAAAAACTAATGACAACAAAGTGGTAATACAATTTATAAGAACCAATATATTTACTAAATTTGGAATACCTAAAGCTATTATCAGTGATAGAGGAACTCATTTCTGTAATAGAAGTTTTGAAGCCTTAATGAAGAAATATGGAGTAAACCACAAAATTGCAACATCATATCATCTGCAAACAAGTGGACAAGTAGAAAGTGCAAACAAACAAATTAAATTAATCTTAGAAAAAGTAGTAAATCCTACTAGAACAGATTGGGCTAATAGATTGATAGATGCACTTTGGGCTTATAGAACTGCTTATAAGACAAGCTTAGGTATGCCACCTTTTAGGCTAGTATATGGAAAAAGTTGTCATTTTCCAACTGAAATAGAACATAAAGTTTATTGGGCATTAAAAACTCTGAACACTAATTTAAATCAAGCTACTTAAAATAGAAAAATGCAATTAATTGAATTAGAAGAATTTAGAAATGAAGCTTACTCGAAGACTTTAAGAGAAAAAGAGAAAATGAAATTTTGGCATGATAGGAAAATTATTCCAAAAAGCTTTGAAATAGGACAAGAAGTATATCTTTATATGGCTAGACTCCATAACCATCCAAGAAAATTAAGATCTAGATGGGTAGGACCTTACATAGTTCAAAATATTTATCCTTATGGAGTTATTGAAATTGAAAATCCTAAAAATCAGAATATATTTAAAGTAAATGGACAAAGACTTAGACCTATTTAGAAAACACCAAAAAGCTCATTTGGAATTATAGAAGAAGTCAGAGTAGAGGACTACTCGAGCTTTACTTAGTAAGAAATCAGTTTTTATGTTGATATATAAAAAAAATAAAAAAATAAAAAAAATAATATAAAAAAAAATCGTTATGGTTCAACCGATTGGATCCATCGGTATGACCGGAACATAAAAAATATCTATATTAATTTTCAGAAAAAAAATGTTGCTTTTACCGAAACATAGTATTGGTTCAACTGAAAAAAAATTAGGTCTGACCAAAACATAGTATCGGTTAAATCGGTAAAAACAGAAAAAAACTATTATCTTAAGTATTTTTATTATTATATTTGTTTGTACAGGAAGTCCATTGAGTTATGCTTAACTCAACGAGCTTACTCTGTTGATCTTGAGTTAGTCAACGAGTTTATTCTGTTGAGTTAACTGTAACTCAACGGAGTACTACAGCTAAGACCGTGGATGAGAGAGCAATAGTTGGTTCGGGAAATGACCCGATTACCTGCCTAAACTTAGGGCTTATTTAAACTAAAACCTAGGGTTTTGGGGGCATTATCCGACAAATCATTTAGAATTTAGAATAGTAGAAATTAGAGCGATTCATGCTACTGTGTAACTCCACAATGAGGAAGATGACACCTGAGTTCTGGGAAGATGCTGTTGACACATTAGAATTTCTAAAGGAATCAAAAGAATGGCACATGTGGTAGAAGATCAGAAATACAACAAGAGAAAAAGAGCTACAGAAGGTAGAATTAGAACTTTTTAACTTAAGAAGAGATTTAGTAGATTTGGGTATACAAATACCTCAAATAATGGAAACAAGAATAAAGGGTGCAACGAAAATTGCAATTAGTAAAGAAAGAAAAATAAGGCCAAACAACGAAGTTGCCTTAGAATTAATCCAACGTAAGTCCCAGCTCTGGTTCAAAAGATGAATCTGTAGACGAGCTAAATGGGCGATCTGGGAGCAAGAAAGGAAAGAAAATGAAGAAGAGGCAACTAAAGGACAAGGCGAGCCGACTGCTAAAAGACCTGTTCTTGATGAACAGTAGTCAGGACCTCTAGTTCAGCCAACAGAGCCATTGCCACGAGTAGCATTTGCTTGGCTGAGAACTGATGAAGAAGAGAAAGAGTTTACTAGCTTGGTCAAAACAGCAAGAGACCAAGGTGATGAAGAAAGTAGAGCTATAGCTAAGGCACATATTTTATATGATGGCATTAAAAGAAGAAGGGAAGAAGAAAAGTTGAGGGCCTAGTACAAAATTAAAGTGGAACAGCATCAAGAAGCTACTGCGAGAACTGCTGTTAGATTTGCTGCAAGAGAAGCTGAGGCTGGTCCTTCGAGACCAGCAATTATTGGAAAAATTAAACAGGAAGAGCCAGTACCTGTGGCTCAAAGGCGTATAGAGCCTTTATTTTTAGATTTAATCTCAGATGAAGAAGAGGAAGACCAGACACAATTAATCACACGAAGGAAAGGAAAAGAGATAGTGCCTGAGTATCAAAAGGAGATTAAATCTAAGGTACCAATGTCAATAGGGTCTGTGGAGTTAATTTTTATAAACTTGCTATCCGATTCTGAGGAGGAGCAGGAGTAGCAGGAACAAAGAGAAGAAGAAAAACTAGTTGAAATTAATCTATAGCCTGTACAAGAAGAAGAAACAGAAATTAGGGCAGAAACTAAATTACCCGTGACTCCATCCCAATCTGCCACAGAATCAGAAAGAACAGTTACAAAGCAGATTGGTAGTCAAGAGGAAGAAGAAAGAATAGAAAATGAAGAAGAAGCTTAACGAAGTCATTTGGACAAAAATGACTTTACAGATTCCACTAAAGAGTAAGAAACTCTTCAGCAATTTATGGAAAGAATTCAAGACAGAGTGGAGAGTTCTGCCGGCTCACCACCATAGACAGAAGTAGAAGCAAAAATTTAGTAATCTACAGAACATGTTCAAGTGCAGCCTATGGTAGAGGAAGATCAAGAACAAACCCCTCTAGAACAACAAAGTCACATTCCTGACCCGACTGAAACAACAGTTCTGAATGAAGTACATTTTTGTAGTCAGGAAGCTTATATTAAATATCAAGAGATTAGGGGTTATGATATTATATACAGTAGACCAGTAAATTGGGACAGAATGCAAGAAATCAAAGATTTATTTGAGTTCCAAGGTCTACTGAATTTTATTTCTTAAGAAAGAGGGCATGCAGTATATGAGAATCTAGTGCCCTGTTTTTATGCAAATTTGAGAGAAGAAGAGGGAAAATTAATTTTGAACGTGGAGGAAGCAGATGTACAGATAACACTAGAGCTTCTCCACAACATTTTTGGATTAAAGAGTGAAGGGCAGGAAATTTTGGAAAGTACAAATGCCGTTGAATAGACAGAACAGGAAATAAAGGACAGTTTGGCTATCAACCCTAGTGTGCCTTTATTAAACAGACTAAAGCATTTAAATGGTAAAGCACACATGATAGCCAACATTTTGATTAAGAATGTCTATCAACGACAAGGTCATGACATAGAATTAAGTCAATTTGTCAAATGGGCCACGTTTGTAGTTGTAAATAGGATTCAAATAAATTGGTCTGCAGTTTTTATCTGCAAGCTGAGAACAGTAAAGAAGAAATTGTTTTATGGAGATGTGATACCTATATTGATGGTAGATTGTATTGATTTCATGAAATGAGCATCAAAAAGGATCAAATCAAGAACCATTTCAGTGAAAGAATACAGAAATTTTGTAGCTACAGAAATAGTTGTACCTTCTAGAGGACTTACAAGAGCTGTAGAGAGAATTAATCAATTAGAACTTCAATTAGAAAAACTCCAGAAGGAAGTAGATGAACTTAGGAATAAAGACTAAATTGTATTGTTCGTCTACTTGTATTGAATTGTATGAAAATTGTATGATGTACTTGTAATGTAAATTGATTCATATTAATGAATATAAATTTTTTAGATGTACTTTTCATACGTATTTTGAATGTGAAATGAATGGAAATTTATTGAATATTATATATTTGTGGAACATTATGAATGAATGTTAACAGATTTACAATTTTCTGAATGACAAGATAGATGCTTGAAAATTTCTACATGTTGCAAGATAAAATGTAAATTCTACATAACATAAATTGACCTGCAAGTTAAATATTTGTATAATGTTCAAATTTAAATGAATTTTGATTAGAATAATGCATTAATGACATAGATTTAACTTTATTTCAGTTAGTAGAATGTAGAAAAATTTTTATAAGTAGAGAGGTACTTACGAGGAGTAAACTTAGAAATTGCCAAGCGTTAACCCAACGAAGTAAGTTCGTTGAGTAAAACGTAACTCCACGAGGTCAGTAATATAATATAAGGTCATTTCATTGAGTCATCTGTAACTCAACGAAGTTAGTCCATGGAGTTAGCAACAGTAACCGACATTATTCCATTGAGTTATCTGTAACTCAACGAGGTTAGTTTGTGGATTAAGCAAAACGGTTATTTTTTTAACCACAAACGAAACTTCGTCGGTTTAACAGTTACCAAAATTTGAAATTAATAGTGGTACATGTACCCATAAAAACAGGAACTACGCTGCACGTTGCAAGACACGTTCTTGCAACGAGATTTATTCACTTTATGGATGTGCATTATATATAGAACAGAATGTTATTTACGAGTTACCAGCACTTTTAAAAGTAAGAAGGAAAGCGTTGGGGGAACTAGAAGGTGAAGCAGTTGATTCGACTTCATCCATCAACAAATATTTACTGAATGGAAAGCTTTAGACTGGTATGTAATTAATCTTTTGCTATTTATTTATGAGCACATGGACTCGTTCTCTAAGCACTAAACGATTAGTAAGAACACCTACCCAGGAATTTTCAACGTAGAGGCACACTGAAACATTTTCTGAATTGGACTTTAACGAAATTCTTTGGGGTGTAGCTAACCTTTATTTAAAAGAGAACATAGAGATGGCTGCTTCAATAGAAAAACTATTAGGAGAAATTCTGTATCTTGAATTAGTTGATGAATCTTCATGTATTCGATTGCCAAACTTTGAGGGAAATAGGTTTGAATTGAAATCTAATTATATAAGTCAATTGCCACATTTTCATAGATTAGAAAGAGAGGATGCCTATTATTTCCTTAGAGAATTTAACGAAGTTTGTCAAATGATGAAAATGCCGAACATGAGTATAGATGCTATTAAACTTAGATATATACCTTTTGCTTTAAAAGACACAGCTAAGAGATGGTTATATACTCTGTCACTTGATTCAATTTCTGCATGGACTGAATTTTGCTCTATTTTTATGAAAAAATATTATCCAACACATCAAACGATTAAAAAGAAAAAAGAAATATTAATGTGTAGTCAAAAACAAGGTGAATCATTCTGGAAATATTTTGAAAGATTTACTAACTCAATGTCCACATCATGCAATGAGTAAAGCACAATTAATAGGTATAATTTATGAAGGCATAGATGTTTCAATGAAATCTTTATTAGAATCTACTTGTCAAAATGGATTTTTGAAACTATGTAGTAAAGAAGCATGGGCATATTTAGAAAACTTTGCAAAAAGAACTGCATAGTGGGAAAACTCGGTTGAAGTTATTGCAAATAAAAAAATATTGCCAAGAAGAATGCATGAAATAGATTCAAGTACTATGCTTGAGGTGAAATTAACTAAATTAACAAAGAAAATAGAATAGTTATCATTAAATCAAAAGCTAGCAGAAAAGAATGCAGACATTAATGATTTAGATATTATTTATGCTAGAAATCAGAAAGATAACTTTGGAAATTCTTATAATCCTAATTGGAGAAATCACCCGAATTTATTTTAGAGAAACAACAATTTCCAGGGAGGAGAAAATGTAAATGAGAAGAATATAAGCTATGAAACATTACTGAACAAGGATCTAGAATAGAAAAATTAGAAAAGATAATCCAATAATTAAACAATCCTCTAGATTTTTTATTTGGAAATGCTGCAATTCAAAATCAGAATAGAAATATACCACTTAGACAGAAGGAACCAATGGAAGTTAGACCTACTGGAGGATTGCCAATACAAGCAATACCTAACCCTATTAATAGAATTGTTAATGAAATTGATACCTGTTCTGGGAGGGTATCTGAATGAAGTAGCATATTTGAAGCAACTATCTGTATATATATGTTTTTTATTTATAGTTAATAGTATCGTAGAGTTAGTCCTTAACTCAATGAACTAAGTTATGCCTTAATTCCACGAGGGTGTGCAGTAGTTATGTTAATTTTTGTCTCTACTAAATTTTTGTGTGTGTTATACAGAATCAACAAATGGAATTGATGCAATTACCATTGGAAGCACTAAGGGAAGTACTGAGTAACTTGTCAACTAAAGATCTGTGCAGGTTGTGTTGTGTATCAAAGGAAATTAAGGACTATGTTAGAGAAAAATATTTCCAGGGACTAAAAGCTGCAAAAATGACTAAGATTAGAGATAGATTCATATGTAGGTCATTTAATCATAGTTCAATTAACCATGAATATCTGGCTATGGAAGAAACTACTGGAATTTCACCCAATACATTAGAAGGAATAGATCATATTATGGAGATAGATGAAGGATTAATCATATACAGGACGAGACCAAGGTATGTGTTGAGCTATATTTTTAGCTCAAGCTTTACTGCAAGTGCATAGTTCTTTTGGTGTACATGGCAAATACAGGTCATTCTTCCACAAGGATTGTGTTTATGA
This sequence comes from Cymodocea nodosa, assembly GCA_036874045.1. Classification (NCBI taxonomy): domain Eukaryota; kingdom Viridiplantae; phylum Streptophyta; class Magnoliopsida; order Alismatales; family Cymodoceaceae; genus Cymodocea; species Cymodocea nodosa. Next base: position 15,458,240 of record CM072339.1, on the reverse strand, counting down.
CTTTATCAACTATTACTCAACTTGTTCTTCAAGCTCTTAGGTATACTTCAGTAAATTAATGACATGTGAATGTAGAATAATCAAAGTTAACACAAGCTCACAAATCATGCAATTTCAAGGCAATGTGTAGTGGAAAATGGTGATGTGAATCAATTTCTTTACTTGTAAATCTATCAACTCATTCAATTATAACATGCACACAAGTTCCACGTGATTTCAGAAGTGATATCAATGCATCAATATTAAGGAAAGAAAAATAAAACAACAAGGTTCAATAGACTATACTACTCTATTCTAATTTATACTAAATGCATGCAACTATGCTATTTGCTAATCTAGCTAAACTATACTATACTTCTTGCATAAGAAATTCTTTTGGAGATTGATTAGGAGAAAATGTGATCAATATAAGATATAACAAACTCAATTAACTACTGAAATTAAAATTAACAACTAGATATAAGTGATAGGTTCTTCATTCAAATGAACATTAACACTTATTTTCTTCTTCTTTCAATTCACACCTTCTCAAATGCGCCAAGCCACCATTGATGAGTGTCATTCACTCGTGTGAAAGCCTCACCAACAGCCCCAACAATACACGTGAATAGAGGATGCAAATTAGAAGTTGAAAAGAAGAATTAAACATTCATATACATTCATTGAACTCTATCTAGCTAAGAAGACATATAATTGAGATGTTCACCACCATTTCTCATCAATTCTTCTTTCTATACAAGAAAATAATAAACTCTAAGAGTTGTCACTACCTTAGGAGCTTCTTATCTTCTTCTCTAGAGCTTTGAATTCAATGGAACTTGGCAGCAAATCCACCTCCAAGCTTGGACGTCTTCTCCTTAGCCCTTGGAATGGTGAATAGCATGAATGGATGGTCTCTCTTTAGAAGCACAAGCCTCACCTCCAAGCTTCTTCTTCTCCTTCTTTCTCTCCTTGGAAACACCAAGTTGTTGGCCAAAATTCCTCTCCCCTTGTATTTATGTTGTTTTGTCTTCTCTCTCTTTGATGTGGCACCTTGGTTTTATCACCAAGCCAATAAGATGCCATAGATCTAGGAGGGCCAATAAGGTGTTGGCATGTCCTCTTCTTTAAAGTTTAGTCCACCAACTTTTGATTCTTTACATCTTCTTTGGTCTTTGCATTAAGCTCCTCCCATATATATGTTACCTACAATTAATGGAAGTTGAACTCCAAGAGACGTTAGCCAACATAGGACATGCAAAATAAATCAATGTGTTCCATGTAAAATTATATCCAATGGGGGATGCACTTGTTAATTAAATTTCTATATTGCACTATATTTCAAGACTTATATTACCCATAATTAATATCATTTATCCATCATAAATATATAATATCATGCAAAATTACTTATAAAATTCATTAAAAATGGGCAAAATTAAAGCTTGAACACCCCCCCACACTTAAACTTTGCTAGTCCTCTGGCAAAATTTAAGAAGAAAAGATTAAGGAACCCCTTTTAAACAAACAAACACAATAAAGAAAATTAAGGCAAATTAAATTCTCACTAAGTAATGCAACAATACTTATAGATAATCTCCACTCACATGGTGAGTTCTTGTAATGGTGAGGAATATAGAATAGACATCTAATGCCAACCTAAGGAAAATAAGTTTTTAAAGATACTATTAAATGCAAAGTGCTTAGACCCATAATCAATAGCATCTAGGTTCATCTCACTTAATCCAAGAATACATGAAGGTTTCTTTAGACTTCTATCCTCTAGTACATTGCCCCTTTATTTTCAATTGAGTTTTTTTTTTTTTTTTTTTTTTTTTTGAATAGATACCTCTCTTTTCTCACATCCTACCACTACCCTTAGGATACCTCCCATAAAGGGTTTACACGTGAAGTCTAAGAGGTTACCTAGCCTCCGTCCCCAGCAACCTTATGAGAACGGGTATCAAACCTTATTCCCAAATTCATATATCTACCCTTCTCATGGGACAACCTATTGGAAAGATTTCCTAAGCCACTCCTCAAGATTCATGTCATAAGAAGAGTCCTCTAGATACCACATGATTAAGAGTCTAGTGCAAGAATGTGTATATGTTATAAGTAAGAAACTATGGTTGGCATCTCAAATGCATATTCCTATCCTCACCTTAAAGATAAGCTCAGCTCTAAGTGTAAGACATCATAAGGAAAGAACATTACTGAGGAAAATTCAACATGCCACAAAAAGAAATTAAGTTCAAATGAAAACAAAGCTAAAACTAATAAAGAATTAATGATCTTAACCTTAAGAGCATACAATGGAGATTGAGTAGCATGCTAGTAAGGCTAAGATGCAATAATTCAAAATCAAAATTAAACTAATAAAGCTATTTCCTAAAAAAAATTGACATGCAAGTTCTTATCATGGATACACATAAAACATGGTGGCATGCAACATATAGAACGAATTTTCAAACTTACCACCAACTTGCTTGTGAAAGAAACTTACATTTGGAAAATTTTCAATTTCATTGCTGTAGTATGCATCCTAAAACATTTTTTTACTTTCTCCTCCCCCCCGCACTTAGTTCCTGCATTGTCCTCAATGTAGAAAGGATTGTTTCAGCAATAAGAATAAGTAAAAAAATGTTAGCGCATACCTGTTGTGCACTGCTCTTCAAGTGGTGTAGATAAATTGTATTTAACTCTAATTATGGTTGAACATCAATTTGTCAAACAAACACATGATATAATGATAAAGTCTTTCAACCCATTCTACACCCTTCAAGTGTTTGAAAATCATGCATATAAAATTTAGACGTGAACTTGCAATAATCAATTTTATTGTTAACTACTAACACAATAATACATATAATGAAAAATTACTAAAAATTAAGAAAAGAAAAACTACATTTACAACTAAATACATATAAAAACTAATTATAATTGGGTTCCAACAACAAAGCACTCTCTCCATGATTGTAGGTTTTTCCAGGATAATATTCTTTAAGTCTTTGACCATTCACTACAATTTTAAATCCTATCTTACAATTTTCTATAGTTATAGCTCCATGATTATATATATGTTTAATGATGAATGGTCCTGTCCATCTAGTCTTAAATTTTCTAGGGAACAAATGTAATCTAGAGTTATATAATAAAACTTCTTGTCCCTCATGAAAGTCCTTTCTCAAAATTTTCTTGTCATGGAATGCTTTTGCTCATTCTTTTGCAATCTTTGCATTTTCATAAGCCTCTCTTCTTATTTCTTCCAGCTCATTGAGTTGATATTTTCTTGCTTTTCCTGCATCATCAACACACATGTTAAATGTTCTAATAGCCCATTCTGCTTTATGTTCTATTTCTATAGGTAAATGACATGCTTTCCCATAAACTACTCTAAATGGTGACATTCCCAACACAGTTTTATGGGTAGTCCTATAACCCCAAAGTGCATCATTAAGCTTTTCTTCCCAATCCTTCTTACTTGGTTTGATTACTTTTTCGAGCATGTGCTTGATTTGTCTATTGGATACCTCAACTTGCTCACTTGTTTGAGGATGATATGGTGTTGCTAACTTGTGAGTAACCCCATACTTCCTAAAAGCCATTTGAAATACTCTGTTGCAAAAGTGAGGTCCATTATCACTAATTATAGCTCTTGGAATACCAAATCTAGTAAAAATGTTAGATCTAAGAAAATCAACAACAACTTTAGCATCATTTCTCTTAGTTGGGATAGCTTCAATCCATTTAGAAACATAATCAACAACCAACAAAATATAAGAATAACCAAAAGAAATGGGAAATGGTCCCATGAAATCAATGCCTCAAACATCAAAAATTTCAACTTCAATGATAGGATTCAAAGGCATCATATTTCGTTTGGAAATTTTTCCCATTCTTTGGCATCTATCACAATGTCTACAATGATCTTTAGAGTCTTTAATTAGAGAAGGCCAATAAAATCCACATTCAAGAATTTTCAAAGAAGTTTTTCTATGGCTAAGATGACCTCCACAAGCATGATTATGACAAAAATTTAAGACATTAGCAATTTCATCTTCAGGAAGACATCTTCTTAAAATTTGATCAGAACCCATTTTATACAAATAAGGTTCCATCCAAACATAATGTTTAGCCATGTACCTCAATCTTTTCTTATCTGGTTTAGATAAATCAGTTGGTATTAACCCTGTAGCAAGATAGTTAGCAATGTCTGCAAACCAAGGTAATTTACCAACTAGAAATAAACTCTCATCAGGAAACTTTTCATTAATCACATTATTGCATGCTGGAATATTTTCTAATCTAGAGAGGTGATCAGCAACTAAATTTTCTTTTCCAACCTTATCTTTAATTTCTATGTTGAATTCTTGCAACAATAAAACCCAACGAATTAATCTTGGTTTTGCATCTTTTTTACTCATCAAATGTTTAATAGCTGCATGATTAGTATGCACAATAACTTGATTGCAAACTAAATATGGTCTAAATTTATCTAGAGCAAAAACAACAGCAAGAAATTCTTTTTCTGTGGTAGTATAATTTACTTGAGCTTCATTCAAAGTTTTACTAGTATAGCATATGACATGATGTTTCTTGTCAATTATTTTCCCAAGTACTGCACCTACTGCATAATTGGAGGCATCACACATAATTTCAAAAGGATAATCCCATATTAGGGCATGAATTATAGGAGGAGATATTAATGCATGCTTAAGTTGATTAAAGGCAGCAAGACAATGTTCATCAAAAACAAACTCAAAATCTTTTGCAAGTAAATTAGTTATAGGTCTTGCTATCTTGCTAAAATCATGAATAAATCTACGATAAAAACCAGCATGTCCTAAAAAGCTTCTAACCTCCTTAATAGATTTAGGTGGCTGCAAATGAGATATAACATCAATTTTTGCCTTATCCACCTCAATCCCTCTATTAGATATCACATGCCCAAGAACTATGCCTTCATTCACCATGAAATGGCACTTTTCCCAATTTAAAATAAAATTCTTTTCAACACATCTTTGCAAAACCATATCTAAATGATGTAAACAAATATCAAAATTTTTGCCAAAAACAGAAAAGTCATCCATGAAAATTTCTAAAAATTTTTCATTCATATCATAAAAAATTCCTGCCATGCATCTTTGAAATGTTGCAGGCGCATTACATAAACCGAAAGGCATACGCCTAAAAGCATAGGTTCCGCTTGGACAAGTAAAAGTAGTCTTTTCTTGATCCTCAGAGATTATGGGTATTTGATTGTACCCAGAGTATCCATCGAGAAAACAATAAAATTCATGTCCAGCTAACCTTTCTAGCATCTGATCAACAAATGGCAATGGGAAATGATCTTTACGAGTTGCAGAATTTAATTTACGATAATCAATACATACCCTCCAACTAGTTTTTATTCTAGTAGGCACTAACTCATGATCTTGATTTTCAACTACTGTAAAGCCCGATTTCTTAGGTACTACATGCACAGGGCTTACCCACCTACTATCACTAATAGGGTATATAATGCCATTGTCAAGCCATTTAACTATCTCCTTCTTTACCACCTCACTCATTTGGGGATTTAATCTACGTTGAGGTTCTCTAAAGGCATAGTTCTCATCTTCTAGGATAATTCTATGTTGAACTATAGTGGGACTAACTCCTACAATATCACTCAATTGCCAACCAAGAGCTCTCTTGTTTTTACTTAATATCTTCATTAATTTTTCTTCTTGGTTTGGGATTAAGTTTGCTCCAATTATAACAGGATATTCATTTTGCTTATCTATAAATGCATATTTCAGATTTTGTGGGAGTGCTTTTAATTTATTCCTTTCCTTAACTTCTAAAATCAAGTCATTATTCATTTCATGCTCACCATTATTCTCTTGTAACGATGCCTTGTGTTCTAGATTATCTTCAACGTCTAGAAAACAAATTTCAGCACTAAGTTCTTCCTCATTACTACTATTTTCGACTTCTTCAAATAATTCAGAAATGCTTACACTAATGTTGTCATCTACTTGATGGTTTATAGTCCTATCTCTTTTAAAAATGTTCAATGATATCACCTTATTGTTAAAGGAGATTGACATTTTACCATTTCTGTAATTAATGTGGGCATTAATAGTTGCTAAGAATGGTCTCCCTAGGATCAAAGTAGATTCATTTGGTTCACAAGTTGGTGCATTGGTTTCTAAAATGATAAAGTCAGCTAGGTATATAAAATCTTCAATTTGAATTAAGACATCTTCTACAATACTCATGGGACTCCTATATGATCTATCAGCTAGTTTAATTAGTGTTCTAGTTTTCTTAATTCCTGTGATTCCCAATTGTTCATATAAGTGTTTTGGCATCACGTTAACTCCTGCACCAAGATCTAATAATGCTTTTTCAATTAAAACATTCCCTATTAAGCAAGTTATTAGAGGAACACCAGGATCATTGAATTTTTTAGCTAAACTATCAAGCAACATTGAACTACTTAACTCGGTTAAATAAACTTGCTTACTTAATTTTTTTCTTGGCTTCCTATGCTTGGTACAAAGGTTTTTAAGCACCCTCCCATATGCTGGAATTTTTCTAATTAATTCTAACATAGGCATATTAACATTGATTTTCTCAAATATGGTTCTTATAGCTTCATTTTCCTCATTTTCTTTGTTGTTGTCAAGCCGACTAGGAAATGGTGGTTTGTTGTTCATATTTTCAAATGTTTCTTCTTTCTTTTTATCCATTTCTAAGTCTATAACAGGGTTTTCTTCAATTAATTCTTCATTAGTTTCATCCATTAGACATTTTTCAAGTTTAACTCCTTCATGTTCTAGTTCTACATCCTTATGTTCATCTCTTGTCAACATATTTTCTTCCTTTTCATCTACGTTTTCTTCACTTTGTTTTTCTTCACTTTCATGTTCTAATATGTTTCTTTCTATGGTTTTTCCAGATCTTAAGATTAAATTCACGTTTTTATCTACATTAGAGTCTTCTTCATCATCTATGACAATTACATCTTCTTTTTGTTGTAGGAGCTTAGTGGCAACATAATAGCTATCTCCTAACTCTATGATTCTCTCTATATTCCTCATGGACTCTTCTATAGAACTACTACTAACATGAGAGCAATCACAAACATCATTTCTTTCATCAATATGAGATTTATGCATATCAAAATCGTAAGAAAATTCACTAGCATCATGCAAGACATCATATTCATCACTAACATGAGTTGTTTCTTCTATAGGTTGAATTTTTATATTAAATAACTTGCTGGTACATATGCTTTCATCATGACCTTTTACATGGCAATAAGAACAAGCACTTTCAGATAAAAAATCATTTATAAACTTAAAAGGATCATCATGATGAAAATTTGACATACTTGCAAGAAATTTAAGCAATAAAATTCACAACTAAGCACAAGAAAGATAGGTTTATGAAAATTTATCAAACAACCAACTAAGAACTTCAAATATGGTAAAAATAAACTAAGCCAAATTGCCAATCCCCGGCAACGGCGCCAAAAACTTGTTGAGCTATATTTTTAGCTCAAGCTTTACTGCAAGTGCACAGTTCTTTTGGTGTACATGGCAAATACAGGTCATTCTTCCACAAGGATTGTGTTTATGACTTTATCAACTATTACTCAACTTGTTCTTCAAGCTCTTAGGTATACTTCAGTAAATTAATGACATGTGAATGTAGAATAATCAAAGTTAACACAAGCTCACAAATCATGCAATTTCAAGGCAATGTGTAGTGGAAAATGGTGATGTGAATCAATTTCTTTACTTGTAAATCTATCAACTCATTCAATTATAACATGCACAGTAATAACTTGTTATGAGATTGGTGTTTTATTGCATCTGTATTAATGAAATATGTACATATACAGTATGTGATTAATGTTTTGTTTTGTTTTTGTATTTTGAAAAAAAAAAAAAAAAAAATTTGAGAGTTTATTGACTTGTTTGATCACGAGCTTTTTGTACTTGAGCAGATAGGTATGTAAGGATTATTGACTTGAAAAAAAAAAGGACTCTTGAAATCTGGCAACCTAAGATCCTGATCAGCTCTGGGATTGTTGACTGAAAGCTCATTATATGGGTACATTAGAAAGCTCCTGTATGATTCAAGCTTGTCAAATTAACTTTTAAAGTACATAAAAAAAAGGAGAAAAAGCCAAAAAGAAGAAAAAAAATACATATACTGTTCTGAAAAGATACAAGTGTTTTGTGAAATACAAATATCTTATGAATCGAGTATATTTTCTTTTATCTAAAATTGCTGAAATATGAATCTAGAATAGACTTTTGAAGTTGTTTAATGGAGATACAATTCTTAATTCTACTTGTCTTAATCATATTTAATTGGATTGTACTTTGATTCGTATGTTGTTGAAATTTCTTCTAGAAATCTTATTGGAAAATTCAGGATGACGGATGATGAAAAGAAGAACAAACGATAATATAATTAACACCTATGTGATGATGATATACTTTGTATGTAATTTGCATATATTCTAAGTATATTTGTAGGTTGATTACTGAAACATACAGAATATATATTCTTATGCTGAACAGAAGAAAAAAAGAAAGAAGAAGAATTAATTCTAGCACTTTTAGAAAGACTAATTAATTAGATCTTAGTTTACTAAGGGACTAGCAAAATTTTGGTATGGGAGAAGTGTTTAGAATGAAAAAGTGCATAATATTAACGTTTAAATGATGGTTAATTGCATAATATTTAACTTATCATATGAGAATTAAGCTATTATATTATAATTGCACTATTATATGATTTAATTAAAGAATCTACTTAATTTCGGTGAATTAATGTTAATTTAGTACATTTTTGAATTGTCGTTAATTTGTAGGCTGTGAAATTCTTAAGTATCTAAAATTTCTGATATTTTGGATAGTTATGTTTAACATACCGAACATGTATCGGATAGTTATGTTTAAATTGCTGAGTAGTTATGTTTTTAAAGAATAGTTTATTATTTCCTAAAGTACATGTGTCGAAACCAAAACACGTGACTTAAGTGAATTTTCGGTGAGTTATCTATAACTATCCGAAATGCATCTGAGCTCGGATAGTTAGACTTGTAACTCTCCGAAATGTTTCTTTTATTATTAAACTGTTGCTGACACATGTTGAGATCTGGTAGATTTACTTAAGTTATATATCTGTGAGTTATCTGTAACTATCCGAAATGCATTTGGGCATCAGATAGTTAAGTTTATAAGTATCCAAAAATACACTTGAGCATCGGATAGTTAAATTTATACATGTGTTTTATAGTTAAATCAACGAGGTAAGTCTGTTGAGTTATCTGTAACTCCACGGACTATTTATTTTCTAATATGCCATTGTAGCGGTTGTAGAAACAAGACAGTTGGAAGGAAAAACCACGATCGCACGTATCATGTAGGAATTCACTCATCGAAGGGAGAAGAAAGCATCGTTGTTGATATGAATGAAGGAAATCCGACCGACCATTTAAGTAGAAGCAGTTACCACTAAAGAAATATAAAAGAAAAGAAGAAAAAGAAGTAAAGTGTGTGTGATCAATGGGTATGGCCAGTATATATAGAGGAGGAGTACCGAACTTTCTACAGATAGCGTCGACAATTCTCTGAAGTACCACACCAACCATTATCACCACCACAACATTATCACCACCTTATCACCAACCATCGGAGGTTTGTGAGGATACTTTCTAGATGTTGGGTCGATTCCGAGCCAAACACAGTGCTTGACAACCACTGTGAGGAGTGATCGCGTCGTGGGAAGGGAAGCCATTTTCACCAAGCGTTGACTCATATTTCAGGAGATCGTAAAGCTTCTAGCCTTGACTTTGGGTTGATGCCTGTATGTTGAAGAGGAGATCATCTTGCAATTCTGGACTTGCGATTCTATAGGGAGAGGAGACAGAGTTGTAAGTGGTTTAATTTTCAGTGGTGTAATCACGTCGCATGTAGTGATGGAAGTATTTACTGTCGATTGAGATTACTATACATTTCACCTTTCGCCCATTTCCATGTTCATATTAAAACAAAAATACCAAAAATAACTTATCTGCTATTGTATTTTGTATTTGAGTGTTGTATTGTTTGTGTTGTGTCGTGATTAATGTTATCTTTGTCAGTGTTGTGATTGTTTTATGTTTGTTTTAGTTTTACAATTTACTAAAATTGGTTCGTTCAAAAGACTTAAAGATTTTAATGGTTACTGTTTAAATTATCTGAATGTTAGTATGCTAAATGATAAATCTAGTGTTTACTAACATTAAAGAGCTTAATTGATGTTATTTACAATATGTGAAACCGCCTAATGGTTGGCCGAATTCCTTTGTAAATAGCAGTATTAAAAAGAAAAGACAGGCTCGTGGAGTTAACTTAAGTCCATGAGGTTAGTCTTTTGAGTTAACCATAACTTAACGAACTTTGTCCGTTGAGTTAATTGTAACTCAACGGAGAGCTTATTGAATATATAAATTTGATTGTTAACAAATGGACAGTTCTCAATTCTTAAGCAATTCCCTGTGGGATCGACCTATACTTGCACACTAATACAATAGACACTGTGCACTTGCAGTTAAAATACAAATTGGAATTAATATCTAACTTGTATTAAAGGTTGTTTGTTTTCTTCTAAAAAAGAATAGGCATAAAGATAAATTAACTAAGGAAAAACAGAAGTTAACAAATCCAAGTTTTTCTAGTGCGTTGCTGGAGATCCAAAATAAGTTTTCTGGTGTCGTGCTAGCCAAACACAAACACAAGGCTAGAAGCTTTACGATCTCTTGAGATATGAGTCGGTGCTTTGTGAAAATGGCTTCCCTTCCCACGATGCAATCACTCCTCACAATGGTTGCCAAGCACCATGTTTGGCTCGGAATTGACCCAACATCAGGAAAGTATCCTCACAGACCTCCGATGGTTGGTGATGTTGGTGATTTTTGGTGATGGTGTGGAGCTTCAATGAACTTCCTTCGCTGCCTCCAGTTAGCGCAGTCCTCCACCTCTACACACACTGCCAACCACACTTTCTTCATTTTTTTCCTCTTCTTTTATATTTCTTCTGTAGTAACTACTTCTGCTTAGATGATCGGTTGGATTTCTTTCATTCATATCAATGATGGTGATTTCTTCTTCCTTCTACGAGTGAATTCTTGTGTGATACGTGCAATCGTGATTTTCCTTCAATTGTCCTATTTCTGTAACTGCTACAGTGGCATATTAGAAAATAAATGGTCTGTGAAGTTATAGATAACTCAACGGACTTACTTCATTGATTTAACTATAAAACACGTGTAATGAAGAAATAAGCTGCTAATATAATGCGTTACCTTAGTATGTATTCATGTAACTCAACGCGTACAGTTATGCTAACTTAACGAGTTAAACATGTACATCTCACGTGATATACTAAAGCATTTAAATTCAACACGTGCATAATTCTAACTTAACAGGTTCAGATATCTCGAACACTTATGAACCTAACTATCCGATGCCTAGATGCATTTCAGATAGTTAACAGATAACTTACTAAAAATTCACTTAAGTCATGCATTAAGGTTTCAACACGTGTACTCTAGGAAATAATAAAATATTCTTCTATCATTAAAAACATAACTATCCGGTACATGCAATATAACTCTTCGAAATAATAGAAAATTTGGATACTTAAGAATTTTACAGCCTGCAATTTACTGATAGTTCAGAAATGTACTAAATTAACATTAATTCCCTGAAATTATTTAGATTCTTTCATTAATGCTTATAACAGTGCAATAATAACATAATGGCTTAATTCTTATATGATAAGCTAAATATTATGCAACTAACCATCATTTAACCGTTAATATTATGCACTTTTTCATTCTAAACAAGTTACAATTAACTCAACAGACTAGCTTCGGTTACTATTTTGCTAACTCCACAGACTAACCTCATTGAGTTATAGTTAACTCAACGAAGTGACCTTATATTTTATTATTAACCTCGTGGAGTTAAGGTTAACTTAACGGACTTACTTTGTTGAGTTAACACTTGGCAAATTTCTAAAACTTACTCCTCTTATTAACCTATACATATTTTTTTTCTACTACATTTTGTCAACTTCATTAAAGTTAAATACATGTCATTAATGCAGTGTTCTAATTTAAACTCATTAAATCAGAACATTATATGCATATTTAACTTACAGTTCATTTCCTGTTGTGTAGAATTTACATTTTACTTTTCAGCATGAAGATATTTTCAACATTAACTAATTATCATGCATTTAACTATGTCATTCAAAAAATTTGTAAATCTTTTAAATAGTCTTGCACGTTGTTCAAATAGTTATATAATATTCATATAGTTCATCACTTATATCATTCATTCTCAAACACGAATGTAAAAACATCTGAAATTCAAACATTCATTTATATGAATAGTTACATTTACAATCAATCAGATATTTTTCAATACAAATATAAGTAGACGAACAATACATTTAGTCCTTTCTCCTAAGTTCATCTACTTCCTTCTAGAGTTTTTCTAGTTATTGCACTAATTGATTTATCTGATCCACAGCTCCAATAATGTCTCTAGAAGGTTCAAGTACTTTAGCAGCTACAACATTGTAGTTTCTATATTCCTTCACTGAAATAGCTCTTGATTTTATCCTTTTAGATGTCCATTTCATGAAGTCAATATAGTCCACCATCAATATAGGTATCAAATCTCCATAAAATAATTTCTTCTTTGCAAACTTTATCTTGGATAGGAAAACATGACACCAGTTAATTTGGATTCTATTCACAACTGCATATGTGGCCCACTTGACAAATTGACTTAGTTCAATATCATGGTCTTGTCGTTGGTAGACATTTTTAATCAAAATGTTAGCTACCATGTGTGCTTTCCCATTTAAGTGCTTCAATCTGTTTAATAATGACACACCAAGATTGATAGCTAAACTATCCTTGATTTCTTGTTCTGTCTACTCAACGGTAGTTGTGCTTTCCAAAATTTCTTTCCCTTCATTTTTCAATCCTAAAATGTTGTGGAGAAGCTCTAGTGTTATTTGTACATCAACTTGCTCCACGTTGGAAATTAATTTTCCTTCTTCCTCTCTCAAATTTGCATAGAAACAGGGCACTAGATTTTCGTATACTACATGCCCTTTCTATTGAGAAATAAATTGTAGTAGACCCTAGAACTCAAATAATTCTTTAATTTCCTACATACCATCCTAGTTTACTAGTTTACTGTAAATAATAACATAACCCCTAATCTCTTGATATTTATTATATGCTTCCTGACTCCAAAAGTGTACTTCATTCAAAACTGTTGCTTTAGTTAGGTCAAGAATTTGAATTTGTTGCTCTAGAGGGGTTTGTTCTTGAATTTCCTCTTCCATGTGCTGAACTTGATTTTGTTGGAAATGATTTAGAGATTCTAGCCTTTTTGCTTCTGCTTCTGTCTATGGTGGTGAGACAGCAAAACTCTCCACTCTTCTTTCTTGAATTCTTTCCAAAATTTGCTAAAGATACTCTTGCTCTTCAATGGAATCTGTCAAGATATTTTCTTTTTGTTCCATATGCTCTTGTTCAACTTCTTGTTCAGTTTCTTCTTTTTCTTCTTCTTCTTGACTACCAATCTGCATTGTCACTGTTCTTTCTGATTTTGTGGCAGATTGGGATGGAGCCACGGGCAAATCAGCTTCTGCCTTAATTTTAGTATCTTCTATTTGTATAGGTTGCAAATTAGTTTCAGCTTGTTTTTCTTCTTCTCTTTGCTCTTGCTACTACTACTCCTGCTCCTCCTCAGAATTGGATAGCAGGTTTACAAAAATTGGCTCTACAGGTCCTACTGATATTTGCATCTTAGATTTAATCTCTTCTTTATGTTCAGACACTATTTCTTTTCCTTTCCTTCTTCTAATTAACTATGTCTGGTCTTCCTCTTCCTCCTCTAAGATTAAATCTACTAAAATGGGCTTTGTAGGCCCTTAAGCCACAGGTACTGGCTCTTCCTATTTTACTCTTTCTATAGTTACTAGTTTCGAAGGACCAGTTTCAATTTCTTTTGTAGCCATTGATCTAGCTGCTTCTTGATGTTGCTCTACTTTAATTTTATATTGGGCCTTCAACTTTTCTTCGACCCTTTTCCTACAGAGTGCATTATATAGTAAATGCATTTTTGCCACAGCCATGTCCTCAGAATTTCCTTAACTCTTGGCAACTTTAACCAGCTCTGCAAATTCTTTCCATTCCTTTGGCGTACATGGCCCCAAAAATGTTGCTCATCCTAATGGCCTTGGCAGTGGAATGGATGGTCCTAGCTGTTGTTCCTTAGAGATAGGTCTTTCAATAGTCGATTCCTCTTGTTCTTCAGTTGCATGTTCTTCATTTCCTTTCCTCTGTTATTCTCAGATTGCCCATCGGGCATGTCCACCAATGCGTCTTTTGAACCATAGTCGAGACTTACGTTGGATCAATTCTAGGGCAACTTCATTATTTGGTCTGATTTTTCTCTCTCTATTTAATGCAACTTCTATGGCTACTTTGATTCTTTTTTCCATAATTTGAGGTATTTTTATGCCTAAATCTACTAAAACTTTCCTCTAGTAGAAAATGTCAGATTCTACCTTTTGTAGTTCTTTTTCCCGTGTTGTATTTCTGATCCTCTACCTCGTATGCCATTCTTTAGATTCTTTGAGAAATCTTGTGTCAACTACTTCCTCCCAGAACTCTAGCGTCATCTTTGTCATCATGGAGTAATGGAACGAAACGTAATCACTCTGATCTCTACTGTTCTAAGTTCTAAATGAGTCTATGGATAATGCCCTCAATCCTAAGTTTTAGTATAAATAAATCCTAAGTTTTAGCGGGTAATTGGGTCATTTTCTCACGCAAACTCTTGCTCTTTTTTATGCAAACCTCTTTCTGGAGTTACAGTTAACTCCATGGACTTAACTATAGTACTCCGTTGAGTTATAGTTAACTCAACGGGATAAGTTCATTAACTTATCCTAGACTCAACGGAGTAAGTTCGTTGAGTTAAGTGTAACTCAATGGACTTCTCGTAAAGTTATAATATAATAATAGTTTTCACTTCGGTCTAGACTGAAGAATTTTCGATGTAACTGACTTTTAATTTTTCAACATTTTAGCATTTTGGTCAAACCATTATATTCCTCGGTTGAATCAAAATTAAATACTCTTTTTTTTTTGTCGATTGAACCGATATTATGCTTCAATAAAATCGACATTTTCACTTAATATAATATATAGATTTTTTTATGTTTTTATGTTTCAGTTAGATCGATGGATCCTATCGGTTGAACCACAATGATTTTTTTCTTTTAATATATGTTTCGATAAAATCGATAATTCCTTTCGGTTGAACCATAGCTATGTTTAAATATGTTTTTTTTTTATATATAACACACAGTTAGGTAATTTCTTACTAAGTAAAGCTCGAGTAGTCTTCTACTCTTACTTCTTCTATAATTCCAAAGGAACTTTTGGTATTTTCAAAATAGGTCTAAGTCTTTGTCCATTTACTTTAAATATATTCTAATTTTTAGGATTTTCGATTTCAATAGCTCCATAGGAATAAATATTTCAAATTATGTAAGGTCTTTCCCATCTAGATCTTAATTTTCCTAGATGGTTATGAAGTCTAGTCATGTAAAGATATACTTCTTGTCCTATTTCAAAGGTTTTTGGAATAATTTTATTGTCATGCTAAAACTTCATTTTCTCTTTTTCTCTTACAGCTTTCGAATAAACTTCATTCCTAAATTCTTCTAGTTCAATCAATTGCATTTTCCTATTTTCAGTAGCTTGATTTAAATTAGTGTTCAAAGTTTTTAATGGCCAATAAGCTTTATGTTCAATTTCACTAGTAAATGACAACATTTTCCATACTATCCTAAAAGGTGACATACCTAAGCTTGTCTTACAAGCAGTTCTATAAGCCCAAAGTACATCTATTAATCTATTAGCCCAATCTGTTCTAGTAGGATTTACTACTTTTTCTAAGATTAACTTAATTTGTTTGTTTGCACTTTCTACTTGTCCACTTGTTTGGGGATGATATGATGTTGCAATTTTGTGATTTACTCCATATTTCTTCATTAAGGCTTCAAAACTTCTATTACAGAAATGAGTTCCTTTATCACTAATAATAGCTTTAGGTATTCCAAATCTAGTAATTATATTAGTTTTTATAAAATGTATTACCACTTTGTTGTCATTAGTTTTCGTAGGAATAGCTTCTATCCATTTAGATACATAATCCACCCCCAAAATCATTAGACATAGGTACTGCTTGCATTGGCAATCCTCTAGTAGGTCTAACTTCCATTGATTCCTTCTATCTAGGGGGTATATTTCTATTTATATTTTGATTTTAAATTGCAGCATTTCCAAATACAAGATCTAGATGATTGTTTAATTGTTGGATTATCTTTTCTAATTTCTCTATTCTAGATCCTTGTTCAATTAAAGTTTCATAACTTATATTTTTGTCATTTATATTTTCTCCTCCTTGGAAATTGTTGTTTCTCCAAGATAGATTTGTGTGATTTCTCCAATTAGGGTTATAAGAATTTCCAAAGTTATCTTTCTGGTTTCTAGCATAAATAATATCTAGATCATTAAAGTTTGCATTCTTCTCTGCTAGCTTTTGATTTAATGATAACTCTTCTATTTTTGTTGTTAATTCAGCTAATTTAACTTCAAGCATAGTGCTTGAATCTATTTCATGCATTTCCCTTGGTAATATTCTTTTATCTATAGTAGCTTCAATCGAGTTTTTCCACTATGTAGTTCTTTTTGCAAAGTTTTCTAAATATGCCCATGCTTCTTCACTACACAGTTTTAAAAATCTATTCTGATAAGTAGATTCTAACAAAGATTTCGTTGAAACATCTATGCCTTCATAAATTATACCTATTAATTGTGCTTTACTCATTGCATGATGTGGACATTGAGTCAGTAAATCTTTAAATCTTTCAAAATATTTCCAAAATGATTCCCCCTGTTTTTGGCTACACATTAATATTTTATTTTTCTTTTTAATTGTTTGATGTATTGTTTAGAATGAAAAAGTGTATATTATTAACGGTCAAATGATGGTTAATTGCATAATATTTAGCTTATCATATGAGAATTAAGCCATTATATTATAATTGCACTGTTATAGGCTTTAATTAAAGAATCTACTTAATTTGGGGGAATTAATGTTAATTTAGTACATTTTTGAACTGTCGGTAAGTTGCAGGCTATGAAATTCTTAAGTATCTGAATTTTCTAATATTTCAGACAGTTATGTTTAACATACCGAACATGTATCAGATAGTTATGTTTAAACTGTCGAATAGTTATGTTTTAAAAGAATAGTTTATTATTTCTTGAAGTACACGTGTCGAAATCATAATGCATGTCTTAAGTGAACTTTCAGTGAGTTATCTATAACTATTTGAAATTGCAGCTGAGCATCGGATAGTTAGACTTGTAACTCTCCGAAATGTTTCTTTTATTATTAAACTATTGCTAACACGTGTCGAGATCTAGTAGATTTACTTAAGTTATATATTGGTGAGTTATTTGTAACTATCCAAAATGCATCTAGGCATTGGATAGTTAAGTTTATAAGTATCCGAAATGCACTTGAGCATCAGATAATTAAATTTATGCATGTGTTTTATAGTTAAATTAACGAAGAAAGTTCATTGAGTTATCTATAACTCCATAGACTATTTATTTTCTAATATGCCACTATAGCGGTTGTAGAAACATGACAGTTGGAAAGAAAAACAACGATCGCACGTATCACACAGGAATTCACTTGTCGAAGGGACAAGAAATCATCGTCGTTGATATGAATGAAGGAAATCCAACCGACCATTCAAGCAGAAGCAGTTACCACTGAAGAAATATGAAAGAAAAAAAGAGAAAAAGAAGAGAGTGTGATTGATGGGTATGGCCAGTGTGTACAGAGGAGGAGCACTAAGCTTTCTGCAGACAGTGTCGACAATTCTCTGAAGTACCACACCAACCATTATCACCACCTTATCACTAACCATCGGAGGTCTGTGATGATACTTTCCTGATGTCGGGTCGATTCCGAGCCAAACATAGTGCCTGACAACCACTGTGAGGAGTGATCGCATTGCGGGAAAGGAAGCCATTTTCACCAAGCACTGACTCATATTTCAGGAGATTGTAAAGTTTCTAGCCTTGATTTCGGGTTGATGCGTGTATGCTGAAGAGGAGATTATCTTGCAATTTTGGACTCGCAATTCTATAGGGAGAGGAGACAGAATTGTAAGTGGTTTAATTTTTGAATGGTATAATCGTGTCGCATGTAGTGACGGAAGTATTTACTGTTGACTGAGACTACTTTACATTTCCCTTGTCGCCCATTTCCATGTTCATATTAAAACAAAAATACCAAAAACAACTTATCTGTGTTTGTATTTTGTATTTGAGTGTTCTATTGTTTGTGTTGTATCGTGATTAATGTTATCTTTGTCAATGTTGTGATTGTTTTATGTTTGTTTTAGTTTTACAGTTTACTGAAATTGGTTCGTTCAAAAGACTTAAAGATTTTAATGGTTACATTTTGAATTATCTAAATGTTAGTATTGCCTAATGATAAATCCAGTATTTACTAACATTAAAGTGCTTAATTGATGTTATTTATAATTTGTGGAACCGACCAATGGTTGGCCGAATTCCTTTGTAAATAGCAGTATTAAATAGGAAATGCAGGCTCATGGAGTTAACGTAAGTCCACGAGGTTAGTCCGTTGAGTTAGCCATAACTTAACGAACTTTGTTTGTTGAGTTAACTGTAATTCAATGGAGGGCTTATTGAAGATATTAATTTGATTGTTAACAAACGGAACAGTTCTCAATTCTTAAGTAATTCCCTATGGGATCAACCTATACTTGCACACTAATACAATAGACATTGTGCACTTGCAGTTAAAATACAAATTGGAATTAATATCTAACTTGTATTAAAGGTTGTTTGTTTACTTCTATATAAAAAAAAGAATAGGCATAAAGATAAATTAACTACGTAGAAACAGAAGTTAACAAATCCAAGTTTTTCTAGTGTATTGCTGGAGATCCAAACAAGTCTTCTAGTGTCGTGCTAGCCAAGCAAACAAGTTTTATGGCGCCGTTGCCGGGGATTTGAATTAATATAAGCAACTGTTAGAGCTGTTTCGTTTTAATAGCCAGAGTGTTGTGTGTTTTCTTCTATGATTGAGAATATGACATATGCTTATGCTCAAAGATTTCTAAAACCTGTAGTTAGCATATGTGAATTCTGCAATTCTGAAGGACACGACATTTCTGACTGTTTGAAATTGAGATGTTTGCAGATGGTTAGATCCCATGAACAATAAATGAATTATTCTCAGTATAATAGAGCCGAGTATGAGAATCCTATAATTTACCCAACTGATGGTCAGTATAGAATGTGTAATATGTTGAGAGACACTGAAGTTTAGGATAGGTATGACAGACTAGAGCGTAGTATAAAGAAAAACCTGGACAAACTAGAATACTTTATGTGTCAGCAACAAGAAGTCAACCAATTAAACTATAAGGAAGCATATTCAGAACCTAAAAAGGATATAATTTTTGAAACTAAAAAAACCATAATGAAAATTGATCAAAAATTGAATGCATTGAGATTAGATGATCTGGAAAGAAAACTAAAAGCATTGGACGAATATACAATGAAAATACAAGTTATGCAACAGGACAATGAAAATTATAATGTTATAGATCTGCATAATTTGCAAAATATATAGCAAACAGAAAATATTAATGCAAGAGAATTTAAAGAATGCACTTTAAAACTAAAAACAATTGAAGATCATAATCACGAAAATGATATACGAAAACATCATGAGAGTAATGAAAATCTGGAAGATGTTTGTGTAACATTAAGATCTAGACTTGATATACCACCAAGAACTCAAAATGAAAATAATATGAAAGTGGATAAGAGTAAAAATCAAAATGATAATGAAAATGTTATAGCTGAAAATCTAGAAATCACTGAAGAACAATCTGAATCTGCTAATGAAGCTAAAAATGATCAAACAAATCAAACAAAAGAAAAGGAATCTTCTAAATCACAATCTTTAGCACCCTATCCTGAAAGAGTACAACAAACAATACCTAAAAAACAAGAAAAAATAAGAGAAATTTTTGAAAAAGTATAAGTTAACATTCCTTTGTTAGATTTATTGTAGAAAATGCCACCTTGTGCTAAATTTCTGAAGGATTGGTGCACTAAGAAAAGAGAGCGAAAAGTTCTTAGAAAAGTCTTTTTAGCTGAGCAAAGTAGTTCCCTATTTCTACCACAAATTCCTAAAAAGTTATCTGATCCTGGAATCCCTGTTATATCATGCACCATAGGAAATACCATTCTAGAAAGAACCTTAATAGACTTAGGTGTAGGTATAAATGTTATGCCAAGTGATATATTTGCATCCTTAGGATTAGAAGGCTTAACTCCTACTAGTACGGTTATTCAATTAGCTGATAGAAGTATAAGATACCCTAGAGGAAAAATAGAAGATGTCTTAATTAAAATCAAAAACTTTATATATCCTATTGATATTGTAATTTTGGATTTCCAACAAATTAAGTATAAAAATAGTGATACATCTTTAATTTTGGGAAGGCCATTTTTAGCAACATCAAGGGCTGTTATAAATTGTAAAACTGGAGTAATGAAGTTAGCATATGGTAATGAGGATACTCAATTAAATATTTTCAAACTAGAAAGGTTTGAGGAATAGAAATGTCCTTACATACCATAGACTTTTTAGAGGATGAAGGAGATATGTTAGATGATGTGATTCAAGAAGAATTAAATAGGCAAATCAATTCTGAAACTTTAGAGGAAAGTGAAAGCATAAATATAGAAGGACATCAGGAAGAAATTAATTTAGAAAATGATGATGTTCAATTAGGAGCTCTAGCTTTTGATGGGCAACATTTAGAATTAAATCCTTTACCTCCTGAATTAACCTATATATTTCTAGAAGAGAAATGAACCTGTCCAATTATTATTGCTTCAGATTTAAAAGAGGATCAAATAGCTAAATTAAAAGATGTAGTGAAAAGTTATAAAGAAGCCATAGGATGGACTATGACTAATATAAAAGGGTTAAGTTGAACTTTATGCTGTCACCACATATATTTAGAAGAAAATGCTAAACCTGTTAGAATTCCTGAGAGGAGATTAAATCCAAACCTTAAAGAAGTAGTTAGGAAGGAAATAGTGAAATGGTTAGATAATGACATAATTTATCCGATTTATGATCGCTCATGGGTTACCCCAATCCATGTAGTTCCCAAAAAATCAGGATTAACAGTTATTAGGAATGAAAGTCAAGACTTGATACCTACTAGAATTCAATCAGGCTAGAGAGTATTTATAGACTATAGAAAGCTGAATGCTGTGACTAGGAAAGATCATTTTCCCTTACCTTTTATAGATCAAATGTTGGAAAGATTAGCAGGGCAAGAATATTTTTGTTTCTTAGACGGGTATTTAGGTTATAATCAAATTCCAGTAGCATTAGAGTATCAAGAGAAAACAACTTTCACTTGTCCTAATGGAACTTATGCTTTTAAGAGAATGCCATTCGGATTATGTAATGCACCAGCTACCTTTCAAAGGTGTATGCAAGGCATATTTACTAGAATGACTGAAGATTTTTTAGAAATATTTATGGATGATTTTATTGTATATGACAACTCATATGAAGTCTGTTTAAAAAATTTAGACTTAATATTAAAACGCTGTGTGGAAAAAAATCTGATTTTAAATTGAGAAAAATGTCACTTCATAGTTAAACAAGGAATAGTCTTAGGGCATGTTGTTTCTAAGAAAGGGTTGGAAGTAGATAAAGCTAAAATAGAAGTAATTTCTAATCTACTAGAACCTAAATCAGTAAAAAATATTAGATCATTTCTAGGACATGCTGGTTTTTATAGAAGATTTATTAAAGACTTTAGCAAGATAGCTAGACCTTTAACTAATCTATTAAAAGATGTTCCATTTAGCTTTGATACAAATTACAAGGAAGCATTTTTCAAACTTAAAACTAGCTTAATTTCATCTCCTATAATTCAAGCACCTGATTGGAGCCACCCATTTGAATTAATGTGCGATGCATCTGATTTTGCTGTAGGAGCAGTGTTGGGACAGAAGATAGAGAAATCTCCTAGAGTGATTCATTATGCAAGCAAAACCTTAAATGATGCTCAAGTTAATTACACAACTACAGATAAAGAATTATTAGCTGTTGTGTTTGCTTTAGAAAAGTTTAGACCATATTTGATTGGAGCTAAAGTAATAGTATACACGGATCATTCAGCTTTAAAACATCTAATAAAGAAAAAAGAGACTAAGTCTAGATTGATCCGATGGATATTATTATTGCAAGAATTTGATCTAGAAATTAAAGATAAAAAAGGTTGTGAGAATGTAGTAGCAAATCATTTATCAAGATTACAAATAGAAAAATTAAATATTGAAATTAAGGATAATTTTCCTGATGAACAATTAATGACCATCAACACAATGCCTTGGTATGCAGACATAGTTAATTACTTAGTTACTGATTTAACACCTAAGGATTGGAATAGAAATGATAAGAAATTGCTTTTCTCAAGAGTAAAATATTACCATTGGGAAGACCCATACTTATTTAAGAAATGTCTTGATCTGGTTTTAAGGAGGTGTGTTCCAGAAACTGAATATTCAAGCATATTGTCTTTCTGTCATGACCAAGCTTGTGGAGGGCATTTTGGTTCAGGAAAAACTGTTGCAAAAATTCTACAATGTGGATTTTATTGGCCAACACTATTCAAAGATGCTCATAAATATTGCTTAAGTTGTTTAAGATGTCAACAAATAGGAAGAATATCAAAGAGGAATATGATGCCTCTTAATCTTATTGTTGAGGTTGAAATCTTTGATGTGTGGGGAATAGATTTTATGGGTCCATTTCCTATGTCTAATCAATTTAGTTACATATTGTTGAGAGTGGATTATGTATCTAAGTGGATAGAAGCTATTCCTACAAAAACTAATGACAACAAAGTGGTAATACAATTTATAAGAACCAATATATTTGCTAGATTTGGAATACCTAAAGCTATTATCAGTGATAGAGGAACTCATTTCTGTAATAGAAGTTTTGAAGCCTTAATGAAGAAATATGGAGTAAACCATAAAATTGCAACATCATATCATCCGCAAACAAGTGGACAAGTAGAAAGTGCTAACAAATAAATTAAGTTAATCTTAGAAAAAGTAGTAAATCCTACTAGAATAGATTGGGCTAATAGATTGATAGATGCACTTTGGGCTTATAGAACTACTTATAAGACAAGCTTAGGTATGTCACCTTTTAGGCTAGTATATGGAAAAAGTTGTCATTTACCAGCTGAAATAGAACATAAAGCTTATTGGGCATTAAAAACTCTGAACACTAATTTAAATCAAGCTGTAGAAAATAGGAAAATGTAATTAATTGAATTAGAAGAATTTAGAAATGAAGCTTATTCAAAGACTGTAAGAGAAAAAGAGAAAATGAAATTCTGGTATGATAGAAATATTATTCCAAAAAGCTTTGAAATAGGACAAGAAGTATATCTTTATATGGCTAGACTCCATAACCATCTAGGAAAATTAACATCTAGATGGGCAGGACCTTACATAGTTTGAAATATTTATCCTTATGGAGCTATTGAAATTGAAAATCCTAAAAATCAGAATATATTTAAAGTAAATGGACAAAGACTTAGACCTATTCTGAAAACACCAAAAAACTCCTTTGGAATTATAGAAGTCAGAGTAGAGGACTACTCGAGCTTTACTTAGTAAGAAATCAGTTTTTATATTAATATATAAATATATATATATATATAATTTAAATTTATAAAATATAAAAATCGTTGCGGTTCAATCGACTCGATCCATTGGTATGACTGGAACATAAAAATATCTATATTAATTTTTAGAAAAAAATGTTGGTTTTACCGAAACATAGTATTGGTTCAATTGGAAAAAAAATAGGTCTGACCGAAACATAGTATCGGTTAAACCGATAAAAAAAAAAAAAAAAAAACTATTATCTTAAGTATTTTTATTATTATATCTGTTTGTACGGGAAGTTCGTTGAGTTATGCTTAACTCAACGAGTTTACTCCATTGAATCTTGAGTTAGTCAACGAGCTTATTCCGTTGAGTTAAGTGTTACTCAACGGAGTATTGTAGCTAAGACTACGAATGAGAGAGCAATAATTGGTTCGGGAAATGACACGATTACCTGCCTAAACTTAGGGCTTATTTAAACTAAAACCTAAGGTTTTGGGGGCATTATCTAGCAAACCATTTGGAATTTAGAGCAGTAGAAATCAGAGTGATTTGTGCTATTGTGTAACTCCACGATGAGGAAGATGACACCTGAGTTATGGGAAGATGCAATTGACACAGCATAGTTTTTAAAGGAATCAGAGGAATGACACACGTAGTAAAAGATTCAGAATACGACAAGAGAAAAAGAGTTACAGAAGGTAGAATTTGAACTTTTTAGATTAAGAAGAATATTAGTAGATTGTGGTATACAAATACCTCAGATAATGGAGACACGAATTAGAGTAGCAATAGAAATTGTAGTTAGTAAAGAAAGAAAAATCAGGCCAAACAATGAAGTAGCCCTAGAGCTAATCCAGCGCAAGGCCAGATTATGGTTCAAAAGGCACAGTGCTGGTCATGGAAGTTGGGAAATATGGCGCCAGCAACAAGTAGAAGAATGGGAGGAACCAACTGCTGAAAGACCTATTCTTAAGGAACAACAGTCAGGACCTCCAGTTCAGCCAACAGAGCCATTGCCACGAGTAGCATTTGCTTGGCCGAGAACTGATGAAGAAGAGAAAGAATTTGCTAGCTTGGTCAAAATAGCAAGAGACCAAGGTGATGATGAAGGAATAGCTACAGCTAAGGCACATATTTTATATGATGCCATTAAGAAAAGAAGGGTCGAAGAAAAGTTGAGGGCCTAGTACAAAATTAAGGTTGAACAGCATCAGGTAGTAGCTAAATCAAGTGTTACAAGAGAAGCTGAAGCTGGTCCTTCGAGACCAACAATTATTGGAAAAATTAAATAGGAAGAGTCAATACCTATGGTTCAAAGGCGTGTAGAGCCTTTATTTTTAGATTTAATCTCAGATGAAGAAGAGGAAGAACAGGCACAATTAATCACACTAAGGAAAGGAAAAGAGATAGTGCCTAAGTATCAAAAAGAGATTAAATCTGAAGTACCAATGTCAACAGAGCCTGTGGAGCCAATTTTTATAAACCTGCTATCAGATTCTGAGGAGGAGCAGGAGCAGCAGCAACAGGAGCAAAGAGAAGAAGAAAAACAGGTTGAAGTTAGTCTACACCCTGTACAAGAAGAAGAAACAGAAATTAGGGTAGAAACTGAATTGCCCGTGACTCCATCCCAATCTGCCATAGAATCAGAAAGAACAATGACAGAGCAGATTGGTAGTCAGGAGGAAGAAGAAAGAACAGAAAATGAAGAAGAAGCTAAACGAAGCCATTTGGACAAAAATGACTTTGCAAATTCGACTAAAGAGCAAGAAACTCTTCAGCAATTTATGGAAAGAATTCAAGATAGAGTGGAGAGTTCTGGCGACTCACCACCACAAACAAAAGTAGAAGCAAAAATTCAAGAATCTGCAGAACATGTTCAAATTCAGCCTATGGTAGAGGAAGATCAAGAATAAACCCCTCTAGAACGACAAAGTCACATTCCTGACCCGACTGAAACAACAGTTTAGAATGAAGTACATTTTTGGAGTCAGGAAGCTTATAATAAATATCAAGAGATTAGGGGTTATGATATCATTTACAGTAGACCAGTAAATTGGGACAGAATGCAAGAAATCAAAGAATTATTTGAGTTCCAAGGTCTACTGAAGTTTATTTCTCAAGAAAGAGGGCATGTAGTATATGAGAATCTAGTGCCCTGTTTTTATGCAAATTTGAGAGAAGAAGAAGGAAAATTAATTTCCAACGTGGAGGAAGCTGATGTACAGATAACACTAGAGCTTCTCCACAACATTTTTGGATTAAAGAATGAAGGGTAGGAAATTTTGAAAAGTACAACGGTCGTTGAATGGACAGAATAGGAAATCAAGGACAGTTTGGCTATCAATCCTAATGTGCCTCTATTAAATAGACTGAAGCATTTAAATGGTAAAGCACACATGATAGTTAACATTTTGATTAAGAATGTCTATCAACGATAAGGCCATGACATAGAATTGAGTCAATTTGTCAAATGGGCCATGTTTGCAGTAGTAAATGGAATTCCAATAAATTGGTCTGTAGTTTTTATCTCCAAGCTGAGAACAATAAAGAAGAAATTGTTTTATGGAGATTTGATTCCACTACTAATGGTGGATTGTATTGATTTCACAAAATGGGCATCAAAGAGAATCAAATCAAGAACCATTTTAGTGAAAGAGTATAGAAATTTTGTAGCTGTAGAAATAGCTGTACCTTCTAGAGGAATTACAAGAGTTGTAGAAAGAATTAATCAATTAGAACTTCAAGTAGAAAAACTCCAGAAGGAAGTAGATGAACTTAGGAATAGAGACTAAATTGTATCGTTCGTCTACTTGTATAGAATTGTATGAAAATCGTATGATGTACTTGTAATATAAATTGATTCATATTAATGAATATAAATTTTTAGATATACTTTTCATACATGTTTAGAATGATGGAATGGAATATATTGAATGTTATATAATTTGTGGAAGATTATGAATGAATGTTTAACAGATTTACAATTTGCTGAATGACAAGATAGATGCTTGAAAATTTCTGCATGTTGCAAGATAAAATGTAAATTTTGCATAACATAAAATGACCTGCAAGTTAAATATTTATAAAATGTTTAGATTTAAATGAATTTTGAGTAAAATTATGCATAAATGACATAGATTTAACTTTATTTCAGTTAGCAGAATGAAAAGAAAAAAAAGAAGCAGAGAGGTACTTACAAGGAGTAAACTTAAAAGTTGCTAAGTATTAACTCAACGAAGTAAGTTCATTGAGTTAAGCTTAATTCCACGAGGTCAATAATATAATACAAGGTCACTCCGTTGAGTCATCTATAACTCAACGATGTTAGTCCGTGGAGTTAGCAACAGTAACTAACATTATTCCGTTGAGTTATCTGTAACTCAACGAGGTTAGTTCGTGGATTAAGCAGAATGGTTATTCTTTTAACCACGAATGAAACTTCGTCGGTTTAGTAGTTACCAAAATTTGAAATTAATAGTAGTACACATACCCATAAAAATAGGAACCACGCTACACATTGCAAGACATGTTCTTGCAACGAGATTTATTCACTTTATGGATGTGCATTATATATATAAAACAGAATGTTATTTACGAGTTACCAACACTTTTAAAAGAAAGGAAAAGTGTTGAAGGAACTGGAAGGCGAAGCAGCTGATTCGACTTCATCCATCAACAAATATTTACTGAATGGAAAGCTTCAAACTGGTATGTAATTAATCTTCTACTATTTATTTATGAGCACATGGACTTGTTCTCTAAGCACTAAACGATTAGTAAGAACACCTACCTAGGAATATTCAATACAGAGGAGTATTGAAACATTTTCTGAATTGGACTTTAACGAAATTCTTTAGGGTGTAGCTAACCTTTCTTTAAAAGAGAACTTAGAGATGGCTACTCTAGTAGAAAAACCATTAGGAGAAATTCTGTATCCTGAATTAGTTGATGAACCTTCATGCATTTGATTACCAAACTTTGAGGGAGATAGGTTTGAATTGAAATCTAATTATATTAGTCAATTGCCACATTTTCATAGATTAAAAAGAGAGGATGCCTATTATTTCTTTAGAAAATTTAACGAAGTTTGTCAAATGATGAAAATGCCGAACATGAGTATAGATGCTATTAAACTTAGATATATCCCTTTTTCTTTTAAAGACACAGCTAAGAGATGGTTATATACTCTATCGCCTGATTCAATTTCTACATGGACTGAATTTTACTCTATTTTTCTGGAAAAATATTATCCAGCACATCAAATGATTAAAAAGAAAAAAGAAATATTAATGTGTAGCCAAAAACAAGGTGAATCATTCTGGAAATATTTTGAAAGATTTAAAGATTTACTGACTCAATGTCCACATCATGCAATGAGTAAAGCACAATTAATAGGTATAATTTATGAAGGCATAGATGTTTCATTGAAATCTTTATTAGAATCTACTTGTCAAAATGGATTTCTGAAACTTTGTAGTGAAGAAGCATGGGCATATTTAGAAAACTTTACAAAAAGAACTACACAGTGGGAAAACTCGGCTGAAGCTATTGTAGATAAAAAAAAATTACTAAGAGGAATGCATGAAATAGATTCAAGTACTATGCTTAAAGTGAAATTAACTAAATTAACAAAGAAAATAGAAGAGTTATCATTAAATCAAAAACTAGCAGAAAAGAATGCAAACATAAATGATTTAGATATTATTTATGCTAGAAATCAGAAAGATAACTTTGGAAATTCTTATAATCCTAATTGGAGAAATCACTCGAATTTATCTTGGAGAAACAACAATTTCCAGGGAGGAGAAAATGTAAATGAGAAGAGTATAAGTTATGAAGCATTACTTGAACAAGGATCTAGAATAGAGAAATTAGAAAAGATCATCCAACAATTAAACAATCGTCTGGATTTTGTATTTGGAAATGCTGCAATTCAAAATCAGAATAGAAATATACCACTTAGACAGAAGGAATCAATGGAAGTTAGACCTACTGGAGGATTGCCAATACAAGCAGTAACTAACCTTGTCAATAGAACTGTTAATGAAATTGATACCTCTTCTAGGAGGGTAGCTGAATGAAGCAGTATATCTGAAGTAATTATCTGTATATATATGTTTTTATTTATAGTTAATAGTATCGTAGAGTTAGTCCTTAACTCAACAAACTTAGTCCATTGAGTTATGCCCTAACTCCACGAGGGTGTGCAGTAGTTATGTTAATTTTTGTCTCTACTAAATTTTTGTTTGTGCTATACAGAATCGACAAATGGAATTGATGCAATTACCGTTGGATGCACTAAGGGAAGTACTAAGTAACTTGTCAGCTAAAGATCTGTGTAGGTTGTGTTGTGTATCAAAGGAAATTAAAGACTGTATTGAAGAAAAATATTTTTAGGGACTACAAGCTGCAAAAATGACTAAGAGTAGAGATGGATTCATATGGAGGTCATTTAATCGTAGTTCAATTAACCATGAATATCTGACTATGGAATAAACTACTGGAATTCCACCCAATACATTAGAAGGAATAGATCATATTATGGGGATAGATGAAGGATTAATCATATACAAGACGAGACCAAGGTATGCAAGTCTATTACCTGATATTTTGATAAGAAATCCTATAACAAGAGAAGAATGGTATATAGGAAGACCTAATAGATACGAAGTACCAATTGTAAATTGTGGGTCGGCTTTAATATTTTCTGATAAAAATTCTACAATTCCTGAAAAATTATATTATTGGAGACCTACAGGAAATTGGGGTGAAGATTTATGCTTGAGTGTGTATAATTTTTTGAATAGATCTTGGATTGAAAATATTATGATATATCTAGGATAGAAATCGTTAATTAACAACATGCATGTCATACTTGACGGATATGTATATCTAGTCATAGATATATCAATAGCATTTGGATCTGATTTATACATAGTGAGCATAGACTGTTATGAT
Source organism: Cymodocea nodosa (assembly GCA_036874045.1). Lineage (NCBI taxonomy): Eukaryota > Viridiplantae > Streptophyta > Magnoliopsida > Alismatales > Cymodoceaceae > Cymodocea > Cymodocea nodosa. Next base: position 15,428,371 of record CM072339.1, on the reverse strand, counting down.
GAATATATAGAAATTTTACCTATACCGAGAGAAATAGCTAAACAACCATCTGCAGAATTTAATAAAATTCAAATAGGAATGTGGTATAATGAATATGATGATCCTACTTTATGTTTTATAAGATGGTGGGATGAACTAATGAAATTTCAAATATGGATTATGAAAGACATAAATGAATGGAAGTGGGAAGAGGAGTATATTGAAATAGATGTAGAAATAGAAACTGCTACATTACCTTGGAACCGAAAAGGATCCCTTTCTACATTTCATATCATTAATGGTAATACACTTGTATTTGGAATTTATAATATATTACATGTTTACAAATTAAGAAGGAACAAGAACTGCATTAAAACAGAATTAATAGTAAGAAGAATTATGCCTAAAAAGTTTACTTGGGCTGATACATTTATTCCATTTGTTTCTACTTTTCAATCATGTTCTTAAGCTATGATTATATGTGTTTAATGTTGTGTGTATTCTGCATTTATTTTTAGAAAAAAAGAAAAAAATTTAGTTTTAGTTTATTTTATAAAAGAAAAAAACAAAATATCAATACAATTTGTTAGTATCTGTTCTAGGAAACCAACTAGCTTACTTGTGAGCCACTAGAGGCATAGGAGCTTGGGTTCCACACAAGACACTAATTTATCAATATCTGTTAAATGCTATTTTGTTTTATATTCTGTTTTTATCTGTGAATGAAAAGTTTTTCAGAATCAAAAATCGGAATATGTAGAAGTAGATACAAACGAAACAAGGTATGTAACTGATTACTTTTCTTGAATTTAAATTTAAACTCATTCGTTAAATTAGGTGCTAAATCAACGAAATTGTACTCATGCCTACTACAATTACTGTATTTATTGTCAAATCTTTTACATTGAGAACAATGCAAAATCTAGGTATGGGGGGGAGGTAATTAAAGTAACAACCATGTAAGTTTGTTAACTAAATGAATTAAAATGGTATTGCAAAGTTTTGTGGAAAGTGAAAATTTTAATGAACTTGCTATAACTATCCGATAATTGAGACTGTAAATTTTTTTATAAACTGTAACTGCTTGAATGTTGTATTTAGAAGGCTATATAAGATGCTATAGAATTTACTATTTATGTTAATCTAGATATAGTATCTTTTGTTTTTTCTGAATTTCATGAGTTTAATAGTTTCACGATTTTAAAATGAAATCAGAATGTTTAATGAAAAAATTATTTGAAGTCCTAAAGGAGCTGAAATGTGAATTCTAGATTAAATAAAACACATATGATTAAAGATACATTTAATTTAACTGATTAAACTTGTAGAATGATTTATGTGTAAATCTTATTAAACTACAGAAAGGGTATGAGCTTATTATTAGGGATTCATATTTTTAGTAAATGATAGAAGTAGGACTATATGAGATTGGTGTTTTATTGCATCTATATTAATGAAATACGTACATATATAGTATGTGATTAATGTTTTGTTTTGTTTTTGTATTTTGAAAGAAAAAAAAAAGAGAAAAAAAAAGAAAAAAGAAAAGAAAAAAAACTTTGAGAGTTTATTGACTTGTTTGATCACGAGCCTTTTGTACTTGAGTAGATAGGTATGTAAGGAATGTTGACCTAAAAAAGGACTCTTGAAATCTGGCAACCTAAGATCCTGATCAGATCTGGGATTGTTGACTGGAAGCTCGTTACATGGGTACATTAGAAAGCTCCTATATGATTCAAGTTTGTCAAATTAACTTTTAAAATACAAAAAAAAGGAAAAAAAAAGAATACATATACTGTTCTGAAAAGATACAAGTGTTTTGTGAAATATAGATATCTTATGAATCGAGTGTATTTTCTGTTATCTAGAATTACTGAAATATGAATTTAGAATAGACTTTTGAAGTTGTTTAATGGAGATACAATTCTTTATTCTACTTGTCTTAATCATATTTAATTGGATTGTACTTTGATTCGTATGTTGTTGAAATTTCTTCTAGAAATCTTATTGGAAAATTCAGGATGACAGATGATGAAAAGAAGAACAAACGATAATATAATTAACACCTATGTGATGATGATATACTTCGTATGTAATTTGCATATATTCTAAGTATATTTGCAGGTTGAAGAGGAGAAAACAATATTACTGAAACATACAGAATATTTATATGATAATACTAGTTCTTATGCTGAACAGAAGAAAAAAAAAGGGGGAAGAATTAATTCTAGCACTTTTAGAAAGACCAATTAATTAGATCTTAGTTTGCTAATAGACTAGCAAAATTTAGGTATGGGGGAAGTGTTTAGAATGAAAAAGTGCATATTATTAACGGTCAAATGATGGTTAATTGCATAATATTTAGCTTATCATATGAGAATTAAGCCATTATGTTATAATTGCACTGTTATAAGCTTTAATTAAATAATCTACTTAATTTGGGGGAATTAGTGTTAATTTAGTACATTTTTGAACTATTGGTAAGTTGTAGGCTGTGAAATTCTTAAGTATCCGAATTTTCTGATATTTCAGACAGTTATGTTTAACATACCGAACATGTATCGGATAGTTATGTTTAAACTACCGAACAATTATGTTTTAAAAGAATAGTTTATTATTTCCTAAAGTACACGTGTCGAAACCATAATGCATGTCTTAAGTGAACTTTTGGTGAGTTATCTATAACTATCCGAAATTGCAGCTAAGCATCGGATAGTTAGACTTGTAACTCTCCGAAATGTTTCTTTTATTATTAAACTGCTGTTGACATGTGTCGAGATCTGGTAGATTTACTTAAGTTATATATCAGTGAGTTATCTGTAACTATCCGAAATGCATCTAGGCATCAGATAGTTAAGTTTATAAGTATCCAAAAAGCACCTAAGCATCGGATAGTTAAATTTATGCATGTGTTTTATAGTTAAATCAACGAAGAAAGTTCGTTGAGTTATGTGTAACTCCACGGACTATTTATTTTCTAATATGCCACTATAGTTTGTTGTTGTGACTCAGTGATTCATTTAATTGAACTTCATAAGCTGTTAAGTTACCTATAAGTTCATTCATAGTATAAACATTTAAATCTCGTGATTCCTCAATTGATGTTACTTTCTGAGACCATTTAGAACTTAGGGATCTGAGAATTTTCCTCACCAAATCCTTTTGTTCAAAATTTTTTACTAAACATTTTAAAGAGTTTATGATATTAAGAAATCTGGAAAACATCTTAGAAATATTTTCGTCTTCATGCATCTTAAAGAGTTCATACTTATGAATCAACATGTTTATTTTAGTTTCTTTAACTTGAGAAGTACCTTCATGTGAAACTTCTAATGCATGCCACACCTCATAAGCAGATTTATATGCCAACACTTTACTGAACTGCTCATAACTCAATGCACAAAATAAAATATTTAAGCCCTTAGCCTTCAGAGTTTCATTTTCTTTTTCAGTAATTGTCCAAGTATTATAAGGAGTAGTTAACGGAGTATATGGTTTAGAAATCATGAACCACAACTTATGATCTATACTTTGAAGAAAAATAGTCATCCTATATTTCCAATATTCAAAATGTATTCCATCAAATAAAGGAGGACGATTAAGATTTTGGCTTTCATATAAAGAAAAATTACTATTTCTAGTAGCCATCTTACCTTAGATTTTTCAACCTATTTGATTTTAAACAGTCTAAAAACTTTAAAACAACTTGAGCCTTAAATCAAAAGTTAAACATAAGCTTAGATATTAATTTCTATTTAAAAACAAGGAAGGTGGAATAAGCAATGATATTAAATAAGTTGGTATCGATTTTATATCAAAGATTATTAACAAAGCTTTGATACCACTTGTAGAATCGTATGGCTACACAAGAGGGGGGTGAATTGTGTATCTTTACTATTTTCTGAAATATAATTGAAACTTTAAAATTCAAAAACAAGTCGAGACATTGTTTTCATAAAATCATTTTTATTCAAGGTTTCAATTACAATATACAATTCAATTCTCCTCAGAAATTGTAGATGCAATTATAACTCGATACCATGTATCATCTAAACAATTTCATAACCACAAATAGAGAAAACTAATTTGCGGAATTTAAAACTTTTCTCCCTGTTTGAGATCTTTCTTCTTCTTCAGCAATTCTTCAGTGACGAATATCTTGTCTTTCTCTACTTCACCGAATTTGCTTTCTTCTGATACTTTAAATCTTCAGTGACATAAATAATACCTGGTTCTGCTTCACTAAACTTTCTTCCACTTGAGAGATTTTCCCTGAAGAGGTGTTTTTGATCCCTAAAAAAGATTTTTCTTTTGGTGTGCAGGAATGGTTTGATCCTTGAAAAGATTTTTCTTTTTGTGTGCAATGATAATTTGATCAACAAGAATTCTATGCCTTTTATACTATATCTTCATTTCATGCATATCCTTCACGTTTAACCACTACCAGTTTTCCACTTCTCCACGTCTTTTTTTTTTCCTTCATCGAAACACACACATTCTAACCCATGTTTATATTTCAAATTTTCTTTAATCATCAGTCTTGGATCTCTGAAAAATTTCCTGCAAAATAAACTTTCTCGTCCAAAGAATTTTCCATCAAGTGTAATAACAAGTAGTTACTTTAATGTTAACTAAATGAGTAACACAAGTATATATATAACTTAACGTTTCTAACTTAACGAGTTCCTCATGTGCCATTTCACGTGACAAGTACTATAGCTAACTCAACGAACTAAGTCCATGGTGTTATGCTAACTCAACGAACCAGCTTGACCTTTCTTTTGGAAGGTTAAACAATAGCTCACCGAAAACAATTTAAGTTTCGGATAGTTACGGTTGTAAGTCACCGAAAAACTCTTTATATCATAAAACTAGTGAGACACATGTCAAGACCTGAAAACATGACATAAGTTACCTTTTGGATAGTTATGACTGTAAGTCTCCGAAAAAACTTTAACTCACCGATTCAGTAATAAACAAATGTTTTTATAATAAGAATTTTACCACGTGCAAAAAATAACAACTTAAGTTTATAACGCTAACCTAATGCGTTGCCTTAGTGTTCAATATAGCAACTCAACGCGTTTAGTTATGTTAACTTAATGAGTTAAACATGTGCACCTCACGTGATACAATATAACATTAGTAACTTATAATTTCACCATGTGTATAACACTAACTTAACAAGTTCGTCTCTTCTTTTACTCACTAACTTAACGTTTAGTTAAATGAGAAATTAATGCAACGAAATGACTAGATATTAACTTCAGATCCAATACAAACAAGTATTTATATCAGTAAGCTTTTTCTATATTAATTGATGATTTTAATTTCTTTTCACAAGCAATAGTAATTGAGCAAATATGATTATTTTCATTCAGCACACATCATCAAAACAAAATACTCAACAAATTAGGAGATGTAGAGCATACCTCTTGTGCAACAAAGCACACGTTTGCAGATGCCTCCTCATCTGAGTTTGATGAGCTGCTGGATGAACTGCGGTCATCCCAAGTGGCTTTCAAGGCCATCTTCTTCTTATTCTTCCTTTTCCATTTCTGTTTGTCCTCCTCCTATTGAAAAGGACAGTAAAGTTGAATGTGTCCTAGTTTCTTGCACTTGTAGCATGTAGGGACTTTTGGTTTTGAGGAGCTGGCTTTGGCTCCTTGTCTCATCATCCTTCTAAAGTTCTTGGCCAGCAGTAACACTTCATCCTCATCCGAGCTTAGTTGATCTTCTGTTGAGGGAAAAGCTAGTTCTTTCTTTTTCTCTGCTTTTCTTTCAGTGACTCCTTCTTCTTTCCATTCCTTCATTTGGACTTCATGGGCTAGAAGGTTTCCCAACAGATCTTCAACTGAATAGTTATTCTGATCCTTTGAATCCTGTATGGAAGTAGACTTCTGCTTCCATTCAACTGTCAGGCTCCTTAAGATCTTTTGTACCTGTTCACGATTAGAAAAACTCCTCCTAAGGCCTCTTAGTTCATTCACAATTTCTGTGAATCTAGAAAACATTTCAGTGATACTTTCTTTTTCAAGCATTTTGAATAATTCATATTTTCTTAACAAAATGCTGATTTTAGTATCTTTAACTTGGCTGGTTCCTTCATATGTAATTTGAAGGATCTTTCAAGCTTCATGGGAGAATTTACAAGCAGATATTTTATTATACTGTTCACTAGTTAGTGCACAGTAAATGGAATTAAGCCCACGAGCATCCATCTAGATGATTTTTTCATCCTCCTCAGTCCAATCACTTTCATGACTGATTGGAGTTGGTGTACCATGTACAACCATTCTCCAAAGTTTCACATCTGTACTTCTGAGAAAGCACTCCATCCTATTTTTCCAGTAGCTATAATTGATACCATCAAAGACGGGAGGTCGATGGATATTCTAACCCTCTATAGTGTGGAAAGTCATGATCTCAGATGGTTAAATCTATTAACGAGATCAACCTTGCTCTAATACCAATTGTTAGGACCTTAAGGCTTACTAGAGGGGGTGAATGGTAAAAATTCGTTTCTTAACCTTTTAGAAGTAGTTTAATGTAAAGAGATAGCAAGCATACAATAAAAGAAATCACATAGAGATTTTTAGGTGGTTCACCACTAACGGCTAGTCCACCCCCAAGGGATACTTGGGCTTCACTAAGCTCTTGCAAACTTACAATCACTTGCTTTAAGGTTTAAGCAAGAACCAACTAACCATTCACTTGAGCTTCCTTGTCGAAGCTTCAATCAATCCTTTCTCTAAAGTTTTAATCCGTGTACTTTAGTAAACACTATCTTATGAATAGTAGAGTTGAATGCGTGATGAGCTTCTGAAATTTGGTTTGTAAGTGTTGAAGATGATTTGATCTCTAAAGCTTTTCTTCTGTTGAGCTTGGTGTAAGTATGTGTATGAGCAAAGTGCTATGTACATCTGTTGTCTGTATCTTGTATATATACCAAACATGTGTAACGATCATATTTTCTTCCAACAGATGTATTCTACTGTATTTGATTAGACTTCAGTCCCAAATATGGTAAGTTACCATTTAGAAAGTTATTTCAAGATGTCCTTCCGATTTTCTTAACCTTCTGGATAGTTAGCTGTGTAGCTCTCCGAAGAATATCTGTAACTCACCGAAAGATCACTTAAACTTTCTACCAAGTAGGATTCCAGAATATTTACTACGAGTTGACATTCAATCGGATGATTATAACTGTAACTTACCGAACAGTTATATAACTATCGAATAGTTGGCTACAGTAACTCTCTATTAACTTTCTAATTACTTCAATTCAGCACGTGCATAAAAGGCTAACTTAAGTTTCAGATGGTTATCCCTGTAACTCACCGAAACACTTCAGGATTTCGGATAGTTATCTTTCTAACTCTCTGAAAACATATTTGAGCTTCTTTCTGGAATTCTACACGTGGGAAATTCAATGACTTAAGTTTCGGATGGTTATCCCTGTAGCTCATTGAAACTCTCTTTAAGATTTCAAATAGTTATCTAACTCTTCGATTTTTCCTTTAAGCTTTTGACTACCAACTTCTCTATTCTACACGTGCGTAATAGGATGACTTAAGTTCTGAAAAGTTATACCTGTAACTTACCAAAAAACTCGAATAGTTATCTAACTCTCTATAAAGAAAACTCGGATAGTTATCTAACTCTCTAATAAGTCCTTTAAGCTTTTGTGCTATATTTCTACACGTGATTTATTGAATGACTTAACTTTCGGATAGTTATACCTGTAACTCTCTAAAAAAGTCTTTTAAGCTTCCGGATAGTTAACTCCTTAACTATCCGATCATTCAATCCTCCTTATCTTGAGAAATACAATTCTTAACTGTCCGATTTTCTACAACAGCATATTCTAAGATTTACTGCAACCTGTTTGCTGCTTCAATTTGTTTGTCTTCTGATCTTTTTGCTGTACAGACTAATCCTGATAAATACAATTCAAAACCTTACATTGATTTTTGCATTATCAAAATCTAGAGGTCCTTTCACATCTATCAATCTATTAGCCCAATCTGTTCTAGTAGGATTTACTACTTTTTCTAAGATTAACTTAATTTGTTTGTTTGCACTTTCTACTTGTCTACTTGTTTGTAGATGATATGATGTTGCAATTTTGTGATTTACTCCATATTTCTTCATTAAGGCTTCAAAACTTCTATTACAGAAATGAGTTCCTTTATCACTAATAATAGCTTTAGGTATTCCAAATCTGGCAATTATATTAGTTTTTATAAAATGTATTACCACTTTGTTGTCATTAGTTTTTGTAGGAATAACTTCTATCCATTTAAATACATAATCCACCCCCAACAATATATAATTAAATTGATTAGACATAGAATCTATTCCCCACACATCAAAGATTTCAACCTCAATAATAGGATTAAGAGGCAACATATTCCTCTTTGATATTCTTCCTATTTGTTGACATCTTAAACAACTTAAGCAATATTTATGAGCATCTTTAAATAGTGTTGGCCAATAAAATCCACATTGCAGAATTTTAGCAGTAGTTTTCCCTGAACCAAAATGCCCTCCACATGCTTGGTCATGGCAGAAAGATAATATGCTCTAATATTCAGTTTCTGGAATACATCTCCTTAAAACTAGATCAGGACATTTTTTAAATAAGTATGGGTCTTCCCAATAGTAATATTTTACTCTTGAAAAGAACAATTTCTTATCTTGTCTATTCCAATCCTTAGGTGTTAAACCAGTAACTAAGTAATTAACTATGTCTACATACCAAAGTATTGTGTTGATGGTCATTAATTGTTCATCAGGAAAATTATCCTTAATTTCAATATTTGATTTTTCTACTTGTAATCTTGATAAATGATCTGCTACTACATTCTCACAACCTTTTTTATCTTTAATTTCTAGATCAAATTCTTGTAATAATAATATCCATCAGATCAATTTAGGTTTGGTCTCTTTCTTTGCTATTAGGTGTTTTAAAGCTGAATGATCCGTGTATACTATCACTTTAGCTCCAATCAAATATGATCTAAACTTTTCTAAGGCAAACGCTACAGCTAACAACTCTTTTTCAGTAGTTGTGTAATTAACTTGAGCATCATTTAAAGTTTTTCTTGCATAATGAATCACTCTAGGAGATTTTTCTATCTTTTGTCCCAACAATGCTCCTATAGCAAAATCAGATGCATCACATATTAATTCAAATAGATGGCTCCAATCAGGTGCTTGTATTATAGGAGTTGAAATTAAGCTAGTTTTAAGCTTAAAAAATGCTTCTTTGCAATTTTTATCAAAGTTGAATATGACATCTTTTAATAAATTAGTTAAAGGTCTAGCTATTTTGCTAAAATCTTTAATAAATCTTCTATAAAATCCAGCATGTCCTAGAAATGATCTAATATCTTTTACTGATTTAGGTTCTGGTAAATTAGAAATTACTTCTAGTTTAGCTTTATCTACTTCTAACCCTTTCTTTGAAACATGTCCCAAGACTATTCCTTGTTTAACCATGAAGTGACATTTTTCCCAATTTAGAACTAGACTTTTTTTCACACAGCGTTTTAATACTTGGTCTAAATTGTTTAAACACACTTCCTATGAAGTTCCATAAACAGTAAAATCATCCATAAATATTTCTAAAAAATCTTTAGTCATTCTAGTGAATATGCCTTGCATACACCTTTGAAAGGTGGCTGGTGCATTGCATAATCCAAATGGCATTCTCTTAAAAGCATAAGTTCCATTAGGATAGGTGAAAGTTGTTTTCTCTTGATCCTCTAATGCTACTAGGACTTAGTTATATCCTGAATACCCGTCTAGGAAACAAAACTATTCTTGCCCTGCTAATTTTTCTAGCATTTGATCTATGAAAGGTAAGGGGAAATGATCTTTCCTAGTCACAACGTTCAGCTTTCTATAATCTATACACACTCTCCAGCCTGATTGAATTCTAGTAGGTATCAAGTCTTGACTTTCATTCCTAATAACTATTAATCTTGATTTCTTGGGAACTACATGGATTGGACTAACCCATGAGCTATCAGAAATAAGATAAATTATGTCATTATCTAATCATTTCATTATTTCTTTCCTGACTACTTCTTTAAGGTTTGGATTTAATCTCCTCTCAAGAATTCAAACTAGTTTAGCATTCTCTTCTAAATATATATGGTGATAGCATAAAGTTGCACTTAACCCTTTTATATCAGACATAGTCCATCCTATTGCTTCTTTATAAGTTTTTACTACATCTTTTAATTTAGCAATTTGATCCTCTTTTAAATCTGAAGCAATAATGATTGGACATGTTCGTTTTTCTTCCAGAAATATATAGGTTAATTTAGGAGGTAAAGACTTTAATTCTAACTGTTGCCCATCAGAAGCTAAGGCTCCTAATTGAACATCATCATTTTCTAAATTAATTTCTTCCTGATCTACTTCTATATTTATGCTTTCACTTTCCTCTAAAGTTTCAGGATTGAGTTATTTATTTAATTCTTCTTGAATCACATCATCTAGCATATCTCCTTCATCTTCTAAAAAGTCTATAGTATGTAAGGACATTTCTAACTCTTCAAACTTTTCTGGTTTGAAAATGTTTAATTGAGTATCGTCATTACCATATGTTAACTTCATTACTCTAGTTTTACAATTAATAACAGCCCTTGATGTTGCTAAAAATGGTCTTCCCAAAATTAAAGATGTATCATTGTTTTTATGCTTAATTTGTTGGGAATCCAAAATTACAATATTAATAGGATATATGAAGTTTTTGATTTTAATTAAGACATCCTCTATTTTTCCTCTAGGGTATCTTATACTTCTATCAGATAATTGAATAACAATCCTAGTAGGGATTAAGCCTTCTAATCCTAAGGATGCAAATATATCACTTAGCATAACATTTATACCTACACCTAGGCCTATTAAGGTTTTTTTAGAATGATATTTCCTATGGTGCATGATATAATAGGAATACCAAGATCAGATAACTTTTTAGGAATTTATGGCAGAAATAGGGAACTACTTTGCTCAACTAAAAAGACTTTCCTTAAAACTTTTCGCTCTCTTTCCTTAGTACATCAATCCTTAAGAAATTTAGCACAATGTGGCATTTTCTACAATAAGTCTAACAAAGGAATGTTAACTTGTACTTTTTCAAAAATTTCTCTAATTTTTTCTTATTTTTCAGGAAATGTTTGTTGTAATCTTTCAGGATAGGGTGCTAATGATTGTGATTTAAAAGATTCTTTTTCTTTCATTTGATTTGTTTGGTCATTTCTAGTCTCATTTTCAAATTCAGATTTTTCTTCATTGATTTCTATATTTTCAATTATTACATTTTCATTATCATTTTGATTTTTTTTCTTATCCACCTTCATATTATTTTCATTTTGAATTCTTGGTGGTATATCAATTCTACATCTTAATGTTATACATGCATCTTCCAGATTTTTGTTACTTTCTTGATGTTCTTGTATATCATTTTCGTGATTATTATCTTCAACTGTTTTTAGTTTTAAATTGCATTCTTTAAATTCTATTGCATTAGTATTTTCTTTTGTTTGTATGTCTTGCAAATTATGCATATCTGTAACATGAAAGTTTTCATTTGTGTTTTCCTGTTGCATAACTTGTAATTTCATTGTATATTCATCCAATGCTTTTAGTTTTCTTTCCAGATCATCTAATCTCATTGCATTCAATTTTTGATCAACTTTCATTATGGTTTTTTCAGTTTCGTAAATGATATCAATTTTAGGTTCTGAATATTCTTTTCTATAGTTTAATTGGTTGACTTCTTGTTCCTGAAACATATATTGCTCTAGTTTATTCATGTTTTGCTCTAAGCTACGCTCCAATCTATCATACCTATCCCAAACTTCCTTGTCTCTTAACATATTACACATTCTAAGCTGACCATTAGTTGGGTAAACCATAGGATTCTCATACTCAGATCTATTATATTGAAGATAATTCATTTGTTGTTCATGTGATCTAACAATCTACAATCGTCTCAATTTCACACAATTAGAAATGTTGTGACCTTCCAAATTGCAGAATTCACATATGCTAACTACAGGTTTCAGAAATCTTTGAGCATAAGCATATGCCATATTCTCAATTATAGAATAAAACACACAACACTCCTCTTGCTATTAAAATAAAACAGCACTTACAGTTTCTTAGCTTCTCAATCCCCGATAACAAATGAATCAAATCAAAGATTAAATCAAACAACTTGTTTACTTTGTATTGGTTGTGAAAGATTAAATCAAACAACTTGTTTACTTTGTCTTTATGCTTATATCAATAATTACTTTTAGAAGTAAACTAACAACCTTTCACACAAATTAGATATTAATTCCAATTTGTATTTTAACTGCAAGTGCATAGTGTATATTGTATTTGTGTGCAAGTACAGGTCGATCCCATAGAGATTGAGTAAGAATTGTATACTATCCTGATTTTTATATTAGAGTTTATGTGTTCAGTTAAGCACTCCATTAAGTTATAGTTAACACAACGGATTAAGTTCGTGGAGTTATGGCTAACTCAATGGATTAACCTCGTAGACTTAAGTTAACTCCACGTGCTTATCTTTCCAGTTAAATACTGCTATTTACAGAGGAATTCAGCTAACCATTGGGCAGCTCCACAGATTGTAAATAACATCAATTAAGCTCTTTAAATCTAGTTAATATTAGATTTATCATTAAGCAACACTAACATTCATATATTTCAAACAGTAACCCTTAAAATCTTTATGTATTTGGAACTAATCAATTTCAGTAAATTGTAAAACTATTTTCTATTTTCTGAATCAAACAAACATAAAATATTCACAATATTGACAATGATAACATTAATCAAGATACAAAACAAACAATACAACACTTAAATACTAAATGTAAACACAGATAAGTTGTAGTTTTTGGTATTTTTGTTTTGATATGTTCATGAAAATGGGTGAAAGGTGAAATGTAAAAATCTCTATCGATAGTAAATACTTCTATCACTACATGCAACGCGATTACACCACTGAAAATTTAATCACTTACAATCCTGTCTCCTCTCCCTATAGAATCGCGAGTCCAGAATTGCAAGATGATCTCCTCCTCAGCATATTGGCATCAACCTGAAACCAAGGCTAGAAGCTTTACGATCTCTTGAGATATGAATCGGCGCTTGGTGAAAATAGCTTCCCTTCCCGTGACACGATCACTCCTCACAGTGGTTGTCAAGCACCGTGTTTGGCTTGGAATCAACCCAACATCAAGAAAGTATCTTCACAGACCTCCGATGGTTGGTGATTATGGTGATGGTGGTGTGGAGCTTTAGGGAACTTCCGACGTTTCTTGTAGTTAGCACGGTCCTCCACCTCTACACACACACTTTCTTTGTCTTTTCTCCTTTTCTTTTATATTTCTTAGTAGTAACTGCTTCTACTTAGATGATCAGTTGGATTTCCTTCATTCATATCAACAATGGTGATTTCTTCTTCCTTCCACGAGTGAATTCCTGCATGATACGTGTAATCGTGGTTTTCCTTTGAATGTCCTGTTTCTGTAACCGCTATAATGGCATATTAGAAAATAAATGGTCTGTGGAGTTACAGATAACTCAACGGACTTACTTCGTTGATTTAATTATAAAACACGTGCAATAAAGAAATAAGCTGCTAACATAATGTGTTACCTTAGTGTGTATTTATGTAACTCAACGCGTACAGTTATGCTAACTTAACGAGTTAAACATATGCATCTCACGTGATCTACTAAAGCATTTAAATTCAACACGTGCATAATTCTAACTTAATAAATTCAGATATTTCAGACATTTAAGAACCTAACTATCCGATGCCTAGATGCATTTCGGATAGTTAATAGATAACTTACCGAAAATCCACTTAAGTAATGCATTAAGGTTTCAACACGTGCATTCTAGGAAATAATAAAATATTCTTTTAAAACATACTATCTAGTACATGTAGTATAACTCTCCAAAATAACAGAAAGTTCGGATACTTAAGAATTTTACAACCTGTAATTTACTGACAATTTAGAAATGTACTAAATTAACATTAATTCCCTGAAATTAGGTAGATTCTTTCATTAAAGCTTATAACAGTACAATTATAACATAATGGCTTAATTCTCATATGATAAGCTAAATATTATGCAATTAACCATCATTTAACCATTAATATTATGCACTTTTCATTCTAAGCAGTGAAGGACCATCAAGACCACAAGTGCCTTTAATAGGAGAAATTAAGAAAACTTTAGAACCTCCTAAACAACTAGAAACATTTTAGACATATAGTTGGAAAAAGAAGAAGACATTAGAATATTTTGGACTGACTATAGGTGTACAAGGCATATTATAGCAAAGAGAAGAATCGTTGAAAAATGGAAAACTATGTTCCATTGTAGAAGTTGGACAGAGTTTTGTTTTAGGAATCCCAACAGATATGACAAATATCGCATTACAAGCATACACTCTAAGGTATTGTGTTACATTGGTGCATAATGTTTCTTTTAATACAATGGACAGTTTTTCACATCATGATGCAAGCCAACATTCTTTTCCCACATAAAAAGAACATGTAGGAAATTTTGATGATATATATACAAATGACATCAATTTTCATGACATTTTTGATACCATAGACACTAAGTCTATGAATTTTGAAGATATTTCATCTGAAGAGGAATGTACAGATATTCTTCCTCTTACTATATCTTGGATAGAGACTTTTGATTTTTGGTATAGTTGCTTATACTACAGTTTATACATGTAGTTATATCTGTTACAGTATATAGTATATTTGTTGATAAATATATATAATCAACAAACTACACAATTACAAATAGAATATAACACTGCCAATGTCTCAATTATAGAAATTTCAGAAATACAAGATGATTCTATTACACAAACAGATATAGAACATTCTTTCATACAAAGATAATTGTTGTATAGATCAATCATAGAGATAAATGTTGCTATTAGATAGATTAATATAGAGACTGTTACTATTGATATGTTTCAAGAAGATCAAACAGAAGCATTTCAGCAGATTATTGATACGACAATAACAGATATTTCAAACATTTATACTAGCTTTGAAAATATAGATATTTGATAGAAATTCCACCAATTCTAAAAGATTTGAAAATATAGATGCTATTGATAATATTGAAATAAGTCCCAGATCAGATCATCATGATAGGAAAATACCTAATCTTGAACAGAATTTAGATGACAATACATTGTTATGGTTCAGAAATAACTCCTGTTATGAAAAATTTCAAACATCTAAAACTTTTACAATTTTATATTCAAGACCAGATAAGTTTGAAGGCATGGAACATATATGAGAAATGTTTGAATTTCAAGGTTTGTTGACTCTACTTCCACAAAAACCAGGCCATCTTGTTATACTAGAAATTATAAGTTATTTTTACTCAAACTTAACAGTGGAAGAAGGTATTCCTGTTTCCAATATACAAGACTACAATATATATTTAACTCCAGAATTACATTATCAAATACTTGGTCTGAAAAATAGAGTTAAATTATCAAAAAGAAAATAGGTTTATTAGTTGGGATGGGACATTAAAAGTTTAGTCAAAGATCTGACTACCAACAATCCAATGAGATTACTAAATGATTTAAATGACCAAGCATGTTTTATTGCAAAAATACTACATGCTTCACTCTTTTAGAGGTTTGGTCATGGTGTAGAGGTTGGCAGATGTTGTCTTTATGCTACATATGCATTAATTAACCATATAGAGGTGAACTAGTATGATATTTTTGTTTCTCATAACTTAAACTTGCAGAGTAAATTATTTTATGATGATACACTTTTGAGAATTGTGGCAAGTCATACAGATATTACATCTTGACCATAAAAAAGATTAAAGTCAAGATCTTTCTCTACAAAGGAACTACAAAAATACCAAGAAGCAGATGCACCTGTAATTCGACAACAACAACAACAACAGGATTGACAAACTCAGTCACAATAGCAACAACAATAGTCAACACAATTTTCAGAACAACAACATACAGATACAAATACACATACAGACATAAATACTGAATTTTTACAGCAATCGTCACAAGTTTCACAAGCTGATTTAGATCAAGCAGTAATTGATCAGATAAACAATGTAAGTACAGAAATTGCAAGGCAAATTTCAAATACTCTAATCAATATTTTTCGAAGACAAAGAGGCTTGTGATTATACAAATTATGTATTGCATGATTTATTTATTATAATTTGTTACCAAAACTTACTTATGTAAAGCAATCGCATTATGTAAATTGTTTACTGCATTTAATGACCACTTACTTGTTTTTGACAATTTATGTTTAAAACAATTTTCTTTAAACAATTTATTCTTATCCACGATAGTTATCCATGTTTAAAAATGTCTTTTTGAATGATATATACTTAGCAAGCTTTTCTTCCTTACATTTTATTTACTTTTTTATAATGCCAAAAAGGGGGAGAAGATAGATTATTTGACTTATTAGGTTTTGACATCATCAAAAAGGGGGAGATTGTTAGGAATTTTGTTTTGATGATAAAATGCTTTATTAAAGTTTTTAAATAAATCTAAATAATATTTTCTAAGTATAATAGTCACATAATTAAATGTTGACAAGTTATTAGAAAGTTTCATTTAAAATTTTGGATAGTTAACTTTCGGATAGTTAGATTTTCGAATAGTTAAAGTTTTCGGATAGTTAGAATTTCAGACAGTTAAACTTTCGGATAGTTAACGTTTTGATTTAGTCGAAAAGTTATGTTAAAAACTCGTATAGTTAAGTTATCTGCACATGTGTTTTTAATGTTTTAAGTTGTCATGTGTTTTCCATGTGCATTTGGTAATCATAATCGAAGAGTTAGATAACTATTCGAGTTTTTATACGCATGGATAGATAATTGTTCGAGTTTTATAAAATGACTAACGAATAGATAAGTTTTCCTTGTTTAGTCACATGTTTTGTAGGTGCAAAAACTTGAAGAGATATAGATAAGTGTTTGAGTTTTACAGGACTTAAAGGATAAGTGTTAGACTAAAACGAAGAGTTAAAAGATATTCTACAAAACTCCAGGAAGATAAAGTTTCAGTGAATCTTTGAGTGGAGATCGTGGAAATTCAAAAAGATAGTAATTTGGATTAAAGAAAAAATTAGTATGTGGATTATAGATTAAGTGGATGAACATGCTGAACGTGAAGACATAGTTCGACTACAAATAGAGAGTACAAGCTATGTTACAATAGGGATCCAAATCTCAAAAATCAAGTCTAAATATTCAATCCAGATCCCAAACTAAAAAGTTAAGTTTGAATATTTATATCTAGAAAAATTCTCCAACATCAGAAGAAGTTTGAAATTCCAAGCAATTTTAGAAAAGGAGCTGCAAATGCAAGAAGTCTGGAAATTCGACAATTGGAGAAGAAGAGATATAGAAGCTGAGCAAAAAGAAGGAAAGGAGCTACGTGCATAAAGATCATGTTTTATACAATTCGAAATTAGTTTTGAATAAGAACTTCATTTTCTATTTGAATTGTATATCGGACATTACTGTATCAAAATCGTCAAGAAGGGAATTGAGTTGAAAAGATATTGTAAATTCTATCTTTAAAGTTTATAAAGAATATAATTTCATTTATAAGTGTTTTGTGCTCTTGTTTTATCCGCTAGTAATTTTAATTACTAAAGACACAATTCACCCCCCTCTTGTGATACAACGATCCTATAACACTTGGGATTGTTGACTAAAAGCTTATTACGCAAGTACATTAGAAAGCTCTTGTATGATTCAAGCTTTTTAAACTAACTTTTAAAGACAATTATCAATATTTACTATTTTGAAAAGATAAAAGTTGTTTCATTAAATACAAATATCTTTGAATCGAATATAGTTTCTACCAATATGATTGCTGATTTGTTGAATCTAAATTAGTACTTTTGAAAATGTTTATTTGAGATACATCTCTTTATTCTCCCTGTGTTAATCATATTAAGTTTAAAGTTATGTTTTGATTCATATATAGTTGGAGTTTATTCTAGAAATCATTCTTGATGAATTCAGGATAATAGAAATTTCTGAAAAGAAAAAGTTAAGGTATAGTTACAATTAACACCTATTTTTATACAAGTATATTTTGTATGTTATTGAACATATTTATAGTATATTTGTAGGGGGAGGAATTACAATGTCCAAAACAAATTAATATCATTCAAAAGATAAATCTTAGTTAATATGAGTTTAGTCCTCTTAAGATCTTGATGAAAAAATTTAACAAACAAACTATTTTAGGTTTATAGAAAGAATATTAGAATAGTTTACAATGCACTCAAGATAATATTTTATATAAGTTACTTATAGCTTGTAAGTTGTTTTCAAAAGCTTTCAATTGAAAACATCTGAAACTTGCTTTTAGTTAAAGTATACTAATTAGATGTTATGTTATGTAAAGTAACATGTAAAAGTGCCTCTAGACAGTGTTTTACTCGTTAGGTTAGGTAACTCAATGAGTTATGCTTAAATTTTCAGGTACCTCGATTGAGTAAACTTTATTCAATATTCATTTAAAACCCAAACCCGATTATAAGACTTGTTTAGTTATTGCTACAGAAACCCTATTTAAATACTTATTACATAGGAACTTAGGTTATTTTGTAACATCTTTCTGAAAATCTTTCCCACTTGTTCCCATAACCACCTACAACGATGTATTCAAAGTTCTACAAAGGACATGATAGAGGAAAAGGAAGAGGTAAAGGAAAGGAAGAGGCATAGGAAATGCAAAAGGCAAACATATAGATGAAGATAAAGTTCCACATACATGGTTTAAGAAAATTTTTCAAGTTGACAAAAGGTTAGCTCAAATCTATAGTGACTATTTCTTTTCTAAAGAAATACTTGATGAAGTTTGGTAAGAACTTAAAAATATAGTTGACAATATACAATACATGGCTATTAGAAGTAAATTTGATAAAGAGTATCATATGAAATGTATTGAGATAGCATTTTTGGAACAATATGCTCAATACTTGGAAAAGGAGTAGGTTCATCAAATAGAATTTCTCAAACACCTATAAACATAACACGACTTACATCATTTGAGGAAGTACATGAATTTGGAATACCTACACCTTTATTTTCACAAGAATAATAGACAAATATTGCTATAGATAAAAGAAAAGTTGAAAGTCTTCGCAAGGCAATAGCTATAGAAAGTGCCTTAGAAGAATTGAATCAAAAAACTTTTATAGAAAAAATTCAGAAGAAAATAGTAATAATAGTAAAAGAGGAACTAACTTGCTACAAGAGAAAAAGAGTTAGAAAATTGAAACAAAAAGAGATTGTTTCTGAGGAAACAAATTTAATTGAAAAAGAAAATTCAAATGAGGATTTAATTCCAAAGGGCAATGTATGTCTAGACATTGTGACTTACATTGCATCTAACAAGGTAATCAGTTCAGAACACACTGAAACTAATGATGATAATGAAACTTTATTATCTTTTTCTAGAAAACTTGAAAGAAAAGAACATAGCAACAAATTAGTTCAAGTTTTTCTATAATATCAAGCCCTGATGATAAGGTATTTGAACAATTAGAGCATCTAGTAGATGATATTGAACAAGTTATTTCTAACATGCTTGAAAATATTGAAGTAGTAACTAATTCAGAGGCTAGATTGTCTAGAGTAGCAGCTATTAAAAAGGACAAGACTCCAGAAGAGCTTAATGTTGATCATCCTATTTTAGAATCTATAAAACTAGTGTCTGAAAATTCACAACATGTAGAAATGGAAATATTTGTTGAGGAAAATGAAGAATTATAGACAGATACACTGGTTATTGAATTTGTGGAAGAATTGCACTCTGAACATTCTATAGAAATTTAATTAATGGATGTTGTAGATATTGAAAATGTTCCTTACATTATTGAAGCTGAAGAGACAAGCTTACTTGAGCAGCTTCAAGAAAATATTTTGACAAAGGAACACAATGACATTCATTTTGAAGAAGAGATTCCTGAAGGAGACTTAAATTCTGAATCAAGACATTAGGTATCATCTTCTAAGTATATAACATTGAACATTCAAGGTAATTCAATTTATTTTAGATCTAAGGAAGCATTACAAAAATACAATAGTTTGATTTCATGTCAAATTTTGCATGCTCGACCAATAAAATTTAGAAGTTTACTGGAAATCAAGGATTTATTTGAGTTTTAAGGCTTAATGCAATTCTTACTAGTTAGAGCAAAATGGAAGCAATATAAAGAGCTTATTGTAGCTTTTTACAGCAATCTAGTATAGAATGAAAATCTATTGACAACTCAAATAACTCAATAGGAGTTTACTTTATCTCTTGAATTAATTTTGGAAGTTTTGGGATTAAAGAATGAAGGTATTGTTGTTAATGTTAGTACCCGAGTATTTTGATAATGCAAAACCTATGTGAGGAAACATATTGTATTTCACAGTTAAGTCTTACTACTTTAGATCAGAAGGCTGTTAGAACTATTTCCAGGTAGATGAAAAGATCAAGAAGGTTCCAGATGAATAGATCAAGAAGATTCAGCAAAATCGAACAGTTACAGGTCTAAGTATCCAAAGAGCAAGTTTAAAGCAGCAGCAATGCTATCGGACAGTTAAAAGAATAACTATCCAATTTTACAAAGCCTTCGAAGAGTTATTTAATTAGACAGTTAAAGGGATTGAATGATCGGATAGTTAAGGAGATAACTATCCAGAAGCTTAAAGGACTTTCCGGAGAGTTACAGGTATAACTACCTGAAATTTAAGTCATTCAATAAACCACGTGTAGAAATACAGAACGGAAGCTTAAAAGACTTGTCGGAGAGTTAGATAACTATCCGAGTTTTCTTTTTAGAGAGTTAGATAACTATTCGAGTTTTTCGGTAAGTTACAAGCATAACTTTCCGGAACTTAAGTCATTTTATTACGCACGTGTAAAATGGAGGAAGTCGGTAGTTGAAAGTTTAAATGGGAAAATCAGAGAGATAGGATAACTATCCAAAATTTAAAAGAGAGTTTCGGTAAGTTACAGTTTAACTATCTGAAACTTAAGTCAGTGAATTTCCCACGTGTAGAAATCTAGACAGATGCTCAAATAGGTTTTCGAAGAGTTAGAAGGATAACTATCCGAAATTTCAAAAGAGTTTCGGTGAGTTACAGTTTAACCATCCGAAACTTAAGTCATCTAATTTCCCATATGCAGAATTCCAGACAATGGCTCAAATAAGTTTTCGGAGAGTTAGAAAAATAACTATCCGAAATCCTGAAGAATTTCAGTGAGTTACAAGATAACCTTTCGAAATTTAAGTCAGTCTTTTATGCACGTGCTAAATTAAATTGGAAAGTTGATAGAGTCAAGTATATAACTGTTTGGAGAGTTACAGTTATAAGTATCTGATTAGATGACAGCTCACATTTGAATATTCTAGAATCCTACCTGGCAGTAAAGGATAAGTAATCTTTCGGTGAGTTACAGTTACTCTTCAGAGAGTTGCTTAGCTAACTATCTGAAAGAATAGGAAAATCGATAAGTTGACTTGAAATGTTTTTCTAAACGGTCACTTGCCGTATTGGGACTTGATCCTAATCAAGTACAGTAGAATACATCCGTTGGAGGAAAATATGATCGTTGTACATATCAAGTATATATTCAAAATACAGACAACAGATATACGGTAGAGATATACAGTGAGCTACACTTGAATTCCATTGATACTCAAGTCTGCAAACAGTGAAGAACATTCAGAAGATCCATTGTAGAAAAAAGCTCTTGCTCCAAAACTCTCATTGAAGGTCTAAAGCTGTTGTTTCGTAGCTTCAACCTGAAAGCTACATACAGTGTTGGTTTGAGTTTCGACCTGAAAACTCAAGAGGTTGGTTTACTAAAGTTTTTACCTGAAAACTTCTGTGTAGTTGGTTCTTGCTTTGACCTGAAAGCAAGTGTGTAAGTGTTGAAACACTTAGTGAAGCCCAAGTGAACCTTGGGGGTGGACTAGTCAAATTGGTGAACCACCTAAAAATTTGTTGTGTTTCTTATCTTTGTTTATTTGCTTTATATTAGTTTCATCTCATTTTTTGTTGAATCATTCGATTCAACATTAAAAGAATTTTAAAAATACACACTTTCACCATTCACCCCCCCTTTGGTGAGCTTATCGATCCTAACAGTTGGTATCAAAGCAAGGTTAATCCTTCTTAAGATTTAACCATCTGGATTTATGGCTCAATTTGCTGAGGGACAAAACATCCACAGACCTCCTCTATTTGATGGTTCCAATTATAACTATTGGAAGAATAGAATGGAGTGCTTCCTTAGGAGTTCAGATGTTAAACTCTGGAAGACTGTTGTTCTTGGAACTACACTTCCAACTAGTGATATTTCGAATTGGTTTAAGGAGGATGAGAAAATCATCCAGCTAGATGCTAGAGGGCTGAATGCCATTTATTGTGCACTAACTGCTGATCAATATAACAAGGTATCTGCATGTAAATCTGCTCATGAGGCTTGGAAAATCTTTCAAGTTACTCATGAAGGTACAAGCCAAGTTAAGGATACAAAAATCAGTATTCTTTTGAGAAAACTAGAACTATTTAGAATGAATGATAATGAAAACATAACTGAAATGTTTTCTAGATTTACTAAAATCATTAACAGTCTGAAAGGCTTGGGAAATAAGTTTTCTTCACGTGAACAGGTACAAAAGATCCTGAGGAGTTTAACTGTTGAGTGGAAACAGAAGTCCACGTCTATTCAAGATTCCAAGGATCTCAACAATTACACAGTTGAAGAACTGTTGGGCAATCTTCTAGCCCATGAAGCTCAAATGAAGGACTGGAAAGAGCAAGAAGGAACTGTTGAAAAGAAAGCTGAAAAGAAAAAGGAAATAGCATTTCCATCTACAGAAGAAGTTCCTAGCTTAGATGATGATGAGATCATGTTGCTGGCAAGAAATTTCAGAAAATTCATGAAGAAAAAGAATAAGCCCAGCTACTCTAAAAGAACTATTTCTACATGTTTCAAATGTAAAAGGCAAGGGCACATACAGACCTTCTGTCCATTTCAGACAGAAGAGGATCAAGGAGATAAGAAGAAGAGATTGAAAGACAAAAAGAAAATGGCTCTCAAAGCTACATGGGATGATAGTAGCTCTTCAAGCTGTTCATCAGAGTCTGAAGAAGAAGCTGCAGCAAATGTTTGTTTTGCAACACAAGAGGTATGCTCTACTTCCTCTAGTACAGAAAATGAGCATGATGATCTAGACATAAGTAGTCTTTTATCTACTATAGATAATTTATATGTGAAGTGTAGAGATTTTAAGAAAGAAATTAAAAGATTAAATCAGTGCTTAGAAAATTCATTTGCTGTATTAGAATCAACTATAGTTGAAAATAGGAATCTAAAATCAAATTTAGATAAGTATAGTTGTGATAACTGTAAATTAAAATATGAAAATAAAATTCTATCAACTACTATATCAGATTTGAAAAATACTATATGTAAATTTACTCAAGGACAAAAAGGATTAAATAGAATAATAGGATCTCAACGATCAAATGGTAATAAATATGGCCTAGGGTATGCTACACCATAGGAAATATCTTATTGTGGTGGAGTGATTCGATCTTATAGAGATGACACCACTGTGTTTGCCATCAAATGAAGATCAGGTCATATGTGGCTGCCAAGAGGCAATAGATTTAATGTTTTAAGGACTAACTCCTCTGGACCCAAGAAGATTTGGGTACCAAATGCTTTAATTTCAGTATGATTTGCAGGGTGACAAGGAGTTTCAAGCACGTTCAACTAAATGGATTGCGGACAGTGGATGCTCAAAGCACATGACAGGTAAGAAAAGCTTTCTTGACTCAGTTAAAAACTTAAGTTCAGGATCTGTTAAGTTTGGAAATAATGAAAAATGTAAAATAACTGCAATAGGAAATATTACATCTGAAAATGGTATAATTGAGAATGTCTTACATGTAAATGGATTAAAACAAAATTTGTTAAGTGTAGGACAATTATGTGATAAAGGCTATACAGTTTCTTTTAATGCTAAAAATTGCTACATTATTGATCCTACCACAAATGAAACAAAATTTACTGGTATTAGAAATTGCTCAATATATACATTAAACTTTCCATGTGAAAATTCTGCAAGCAATTCCTATTTGGTAGCAACTGGTGAAGACGATTGGGTGTGGCATAGAAGACTTGGTCACATCAGCATGAAGAATATCAGAAAGCTATCCACGGGTGATCTTGTTAGGGGTCTGCCTAAACTCACATTTAAGAAGGATAGAGTGTGTAGTGAGTGTATGCTAGGGAAGCAGAAGAGAACTGCTCATCACAGCAAAAGTGTTGTTTCCACCAAAAGGCCATTAGAACTACTACATCTAGATTTGTTTGGTCCTTCTCAAGTATCAAGTCTAGGGGGTCGAAAATATACCTTTGTTATTGTTGATGACTTCTCCAGATTAACTTGGGTAATATTTTTGACACATAAAAATGAAACTTGCAATGAGTTCAGGAATTTCTGCATAAGAGCTCAGAATCAGAAGGAACTAACAGTGAAGAAAATTAGAAGTGATCATGGAGGTGAATTTGAAAACTATGATTTTGAAAACCTTTGCAATTCATTTGGAATTTTGCATGAATTCTCTTGTCCTAGAACTCCTGCTCAAAATGGAGTTGTAGAAAGAAAAAATAGGACATTACAAGAAATGACTAGAACCATGTTAAGTGCCACGAATCTACCTAAATTTCTCTAGGCAGAAGTTGTAGGAACAACTTGTCACATTTCCAACAGAACTCACATTAGATCCATATTGAATAAGACACCCTTTGAAATTTGGTTCAATAAAACCCCAAATGTGGGTTATTTTAAGACATTTGGATGCAAATGTTATGTCTTAAATACAGGAAATGCTAAAGACAAGTTTGATGCTAAGTCTGAACCTGCCATACTTGTTGGTTACTCCTCAAGAAGCAAAGCTTATAGAGTATATTTTGCTAAAGATAGAAGAGTGGAGGAAAGTATAAATGTTCAGTTTGATGAAGATCTGTTCCAGAATTTCAAAAAGTTGAAGATTAATGATGATAGTGAAAATGAAGACTTTGAAGATGATAAAAGCAAGTAGAATACCAATTCACAAATGTTAGACCAAAATCTCAACCTTAGATATCAGAATCATAACAGTTGGAAGTTTAGATCTGATCATCCCGAGGAACAAATTATTGGAAATATATCCAAAGGGGTACAAACCAGAAGCAAAGCACAATATATCTGTAATTTTTGTGCATTTGTGTCAGAAATAGAGCCAAAATCAATAGGTGAAGCCTGTAAGGATACCTACTGGACAATGGCTATGTAGGAAGAATTAAATCAGTTCCAGAAAAATAATGTGTGGGAACTAATAGAAAAACCTGTAGGAAAATCCATCATTGGAACTAAATGGATTTTCAAAAACAAATTAGATGAAGATGGTAACATTCTCAAAAATAAAGCTCGATTAGTTTCACAATGCTACAATCAGCAGGAAGGTATTGACTATGAAGAAACTTTTGCTCCTGTAGCCAGGATTGAAGCTATCAGAATGTTGCATGCCTTTGCAAGTAGTATGAAGATAAGATTGTTTCAAATGGATGTAAAAAGTGCCTTCTTAAATGGAGAAATTCAAGAAGAAGTGTTTGTAAAACAACCTCCTGGATTTGAAGATGAACTCAAGCTGGATCATGTTTACAAACTGAGAAAGGCTTTATATGGTTTGAAACATGCACCTAGAGCTTGGTATGAGAAATTGAAAAGATTTTTAATTGAAAACAATTTTTCTATAGGCAAAGTGGATAGCACTTTGTTTATCAAAACTTTTGATGTGCACATGTTGATTGTACAGATATATGTTGATGATATAGTCTTTGGAGCCACTTCAGAAGATCTCTGTCATGAATTTCAGAATTTGATGAAAAATAAATTTGAAATGAGCATGATGGGAGAATTGAAGTTTTTCTTGGGATTACAGATTCATCAAATGCATAATGGTATCTTTGTCAACCAAGAAAAATACTGCAAAGAGATGTTGAAGAAATTTGGTTATGAAAACATCAAATCCGCAAATACTCCAATGAGCTCAAGCATTAAAATAGAAATGGATGATTCAAGTGTTGCAATGGATCAAAGACAATATAGAGGTATGATTGGATCCCTGTTATACCTTTCAGCTAGCAGGGCAGATATTATGTTTAGTTTATGCTTGTGTGCTAGATTTCAAGCATCACCAAAGGAATCACATTTGAAATCAGTCAAAAGAATCTTCAGATATCTACTAGGAACAAAAGATTTCAGATTATTCTACTCAACTAACAGTAGTTTAATTTTAATAGGCTATAGTGATGCAGATTATGCAAAGAGCAGATTTGATAGAAAAAGCACTAGTGGTACTTGTCAATTACTTAGACATTCTTTGATCTCATGGTTCAGTAGGAAACAAAATTGTATAGCTTTATCTACTACTGAAGCCGACTATATTGCAGTTGGATTGTGTTGTGCACAAATCCTTTGGATGCAGCAAACTCTAGCAGATTATAGACTGAAAATTCAGAATTCAATCATATTTTGTGATAACAGTAGTGTAATTAGTCTATCTAAGAATACAGTACTTCATTCCAGAGCCAAGCATATCGAGATCAGACATCATTTTATGAGAGATCATGTGGAGAAAGGGCACATTTCACTTAAGTTTGTGCCAACAGAAAATCAACTTGCAAATATTTTCACCAAACCTTTAAATGAATCAACTTTTAATCATATTAGATGAAATCTAGGAATATGTTCTTTACAAGATCTTTAAATATTTTATTCATCAAGCTCACAATATGGGAGCTTGTTTTTCTACTAACCTACTCGTGCAGGTTATATCAGTTTTACAGAAAATCAGTTTTATAGTCCTCACCTTTTTATATAATGACAAAAAGGGGGAGAAGGATTTGGAAATTTGTCAAGTATATGGTCACTCATAGTATTTCCAGCAAGAATTAAAAGAGAAAAACTCAGCACACAGATAGGGGGAGAAGTCTGCTCAAAGTCGGGGGGAGGAATCCCTCATTGTCAATATAGTTGTGTTAATTTCCTGTTTTATGTTTCTCTATGTGACTAAATGTATAGAAATACACTAGAGAGTGAAATACATGTAAATAATTGTAAAGGTTTTTGTCATTATCAAAAAGGGGGAGATTGTTAGTACCCGAATATTTTGATAATGCAAAACTTATGTGAGTAAACATATTGTATTTCACAGTTAAGTCTTACTACTTTAAATCAGAAGGCTATTAGAACTATTTCCAAGCAGATGAAAAGATCAAGAAGGTTCCAAATGAACAGATCAAGAAGATTCAGCAAAATCAAACAGTTACAGGTCTAAGTATCTGAAGAGTAAGTTTAAAGCAGCAGCAATGCTATAGGACAGTTAAAAGAATAACTATCCGATTTTACAAAGCCGTCAGAGAGTTATTTAATCAGACAGTTAAAGGCATTGAATGATTGAATAGTTAAGGAGATAACTATCCGGAAGCTTAAAGGACTTTTCGGAGAGTTACATGTATAACTACCCGAAATTTAAGTCATTCAATAAACCACGTGTAGAAATACAGAACGGAAGCTTGAAAGACTTGTCGGAGAGTTAGATAACTATCCGAGTTTTCTTTTCGAAGAGTTAGATAACTATTCGAGTTTTTCGGTTAGTTACAGGCATAACTTTTCAAAACTTAAATCATTTTATTACGCACGTGCAAAATGGAGGAAGTCGGCAGTTGAAAGTTTAAATGGGAAAATCAGAGAGATAGGATAACTATCTGAAATTTAAAAGAGAGTTTCGGTAAGTTATATTTTAACTATCTGAAACTTAAGTCAGTGAATTTTCCACGTTTAGAAATCCAGACAGATGCTCAAATAGGTTTTCGGAGAGTTAGAAGGATAACTATCTGAAATTTCAAAAGAGTTTCGGTGAGTTGCAGTTTAACCATTTGAAACTTAAGTCATCGAATTTCCCACGTGCAAAATTCCAGACAATGGCTCAAATAACTTTTCGAAGAGTTAGAAAAATAACTATCCGAAATCTTGAAGAATTTCGGTGAGTTACAAGATAACCTTCCGAAATTTAAGTCAGTCTTTTATGCACGTGCTAAATTAAATCGGAAAGTTGATAGAGTCAAGTATATAACAGTTCGAAGAGTTACAGTTATAAGTATTTGTAGGATCATATGGCTACACAAGAGGGGGGTGAATTGTGTATTTTTAATATTTTCTGAAATATAATTGAAACTTTAAAACTCAAAAACAAGTCGAGACATTGTTTCCATAAAATCATTTTTATTCAAGGTTTCAATTATAATATACAATTCAATTCTCCTCAGAAATTGTAGATGCAATTATATTTCGATACCATGTATCATCTAAACAATTTCATAACTACAAACAGAGAAAACTAATTTACGGAATTTAAAACTTTTCTCCCTATTTGAGATCTTTCTTCTTCTTCTTTTTCTTCTTCAGCAATTCTTTAGTGACGAATATCTTGTCTTTTCATGCTTCACCGAATTTGCTTTCTTCTGATACTTCAAATCTTTAATGATGAAAATCTTACATTTTTATGCTTCACTGAACTTTCTTCCACTTGAGAGATTTTTCCTGTAGAGGTGTTTTTGATCCCTGAAAAAGATTTTTCTTTTGGTGTGCAGGGATGGTTTGATCCTTGAAAAGATTTTTCTTTTTGGTGTGCAAGGATAAATTAATCAACGAGAATTCTATGTCTTTTATACTGTATTTCATTTCATGCATATCCTTCACGTTTAACCACTACCAATTTTCCACTTCTCCATGTCTTTTCTTTTTCCTTCATCGAAACACACGTTCTAACCCACGTTTTTATTTCGAATTTTCTTTAATCATTAGTCCTGGATCTCTGAAAAATTTCCTGAAAATAAACTTTCTTGTCCAAAAATTTTTCATCAGTGTAATAAGAAGTCGTTACTTTAATGTTAACTAAACGAGTAACACAAGTATATATATATAACTTAACGTTTCTAACTTAACGAGTTCACCATGTGCTATTTCACGTGACAAGTACTATAGCTAACTCAACGAACTAAGTCCGTGGTGTTATGCTATCTCAACGAACCATCTCCGTTGTGTTATGATAACTCAATGAACCAGTAATAAACAAATGTTTTTATAATAAGAATTTTACCACGTGCAAAAATAACAACTTAAGTTTATAACGCTAACCTAACGCGTTGCCTTAGTGTTCAATATAGCAACTCAACGTGTTTAGTTATGTTAACTTAACGAGTTAAACATGTGCACCTCACGTGATACAATACAACATTCGTAACTTATAATTTCACCACGTGTATAACACTAACTTAACGAGTTCGTCTCTTCTTTTACTCACTAACTTAACGAGTTACCACATGACCTATTTTAACCTTTAAGCCTCTAACTTAACGAGTTCTCACGTGACCTCTATACAAACAAAACTCTAACTTAACGAGTTGTCTAAACGTGCACTGTTCATGATACAGAAGATATAACATTAAAACATATCATGCTTTTCAATAAAAACACACGTTAACTTAACGTTTAGCTAAATGAGAAATTAATGCAATGAAACGACTAGTTATTAACTTCAGATCCAATACAGACAAGTATTTATATTAGTAAGCTTTTTCTGTATTAATTGATGATTTTAATTTCTTTTCACAAGCAATAGTAATTGAGGAAATATGATTATTTTCATTCAGCACACATCATCAAAACAAAAATACTCAACAATCTCCCCCTTTTTGATGATGACAAAACCATATTAAATCAATTATGAAATATGTTTAACTCAACAAATCACCTTCATTGGGTTAACTTTTAATTCAACAAACTTGTTTGTTGACTTAAGTTCACTTAAGCTTATTTCTATTATTTGTGTAAATTTTACCTCTCAAAACTAAAACTCTCAGATGTCAATAATTATATAAGTATTAGTTTTCTCATTATCATCTATCAGATTACAATAACCATTTAAATAGCATCTCCTTTTATAATATATATATGCAATTAAGATCATAATCATCTTTTTATAATATTTCTCCCCCTTTTTGTCATTAATCAAAAAGATAATTACAGAGAATATATATATATATATATAAGAGATATAATTACAACAACTCTTTCTGTAAACAAGAATAATAATTGAAGACATTTACAGAAAAATGTATTGTTCAATCAAATCAAACAAGTAATACAAACATTACATTTTGTATTCAGAAACCCCTCCTAAGTATATCACTTATAGCATTACATATTTTATCTCCTAGATGCCTAATATCATTTCTGATGTCGTTAAGGACTACATCTAAATCAGGAGGTAGCTGGGTTTGCTGTTCTGCTTGAACTGAATAACTTTGTTGTTGTTGTTGTTGTTGTCGTTGAGGTTTATGCATGGCCTGAAATTTTTACAAATCTTTGACACTAAATGCTCTCATGCCTTTAGTTTCAAAGGGCCAGTCAGATAAAGTCAATTGACTTGCAAGGATTCTACATACAGCATCACCATAAAATAACTTTGAACTCATATGTTATAGTTGAGACATAAAAACATCAAACCAATTTATTTGAAGTCTATTCAGCAGGCCATAAGTTGCATATAAACAGCTTCTATTGACTTCCAAATTGTGTCCAACTCTCTGAAATAAATTTGCATGCAATATATTTGCAATAAACCTTGCCTCTGCATTCAGATTTTCCATTAATCTCATTTCAGAATATACATCTAGAATTTTTGATAAAGACTGAATGTTCCATTCCAATTGTCTTATTATGTCAAATCTGTTGGTAGCAACAACACCTTCATTCTTTAATCCTAAAACTTCAAAAATTAACTCAGGAGACAACATAAACTCTTGTTCATTTATTTGAGTTTTCAGAAAATTTCCATTCTTGACCAGATTGCTATAAAAAGCTGCAATAAGCTCTATGTATTGCTTCCATTTCGTTCCTACTGGCAAGAATTTAATGAGGCCTTGAAACTCAAACAGATCTCTTATTTCCATCAAATTTCTGAATTTTATTGGACGAGCATGTAGAATCTGACTTGTAATCAGATTATCGTATATCTGCAATGCTTCTTCAGATCTAAAATGAATTGCATTACCTTGAATTTTTAATATTGTACACAAAGAAGGTGATACCTGAAGCCGTGATTCAGAGTTTAATTCATCTTTAGGAACATCTTCTTCAAAATGAATGTCATGTTGTTCCTCTTCCAAAATATTATCTTGAAGTTGCTTAGGTAAGCTTGATTCTTCAGCTTCAACAGTGTTAGGAACATTGTCAATATGCTCAACATTCATCTGTTCAGTCTCTATAGAATGTTCAGAGTACAATTTTTCCACAAATTCTACAACCGGTGTATCTGTGTGTAATTGTTCATTTTGTTTAACAGATAATTCCATTGATTCATGCTATGAATTCTCAGACTCTGCTTCTATAGATTCCGTAGAAGGCTGGTTAACTTTTAGCTCTTTTAGAGTCTTAACAATTTCAATATCTGCTACTCTAGACAATTCAGCCTTTGAACTAGTTACTGCTTCAACATTGTCAATTATATTTGCAATAACTTGTTCAATGTCAGGTGCCTGATGCTCTGATTTGTCAATTTCTGCATCATCAGGACTTGTATTAATAGAAAAACTTGAGCTAATATTTGACTTGGATTTCTTCTCAAGTTTTCTAGCAAGGGAAAATAAAGTCTCATTATCTTCATCAGTTTCAGTGTGTTCGGAACTGATGAGTTTATCAGATGCACAATAAGGTACAATGTCTAGACATATATTATCCTTTGGAAATAAATTTTCATCTGATTTTCCTTTTTCAATAGACTTTGTTTCCTTAAACATAATTTTTTTGACTTTCCTTCTTCTATAACATTTTTGTTTCTCCTTTTCAAGTATTGCTACTTTCTTTTCAAATTGCTCCATAAAAGTTTTCTGCTTTAATTCTTCTAAGGCACTTTCTATTGCAACGGCCTTTCGAAGACTATCAACTTTTGTTTTGTCTACAGCAATATCTGATTCTACTTGTTTTGAATATAAAGGAGTAGGGATAGCTGATTCATGCTCTTCCTCAAATGCATGTAGTCTTGTACCGTTTATAGGAGTTTGAGGAGTTTTATTTAATGAACCTACACCTTTTTCCAAATATTTTGCATACTGTTCCAAAAATGCAATCTCAGCACATTTCATTCTGTATTCTCTATCAAATTTACTACGAATACCCATGTATGTAATATTTGCATCAGTATGTTGAAGTTCTTGTCTAACTTCATCTAATATTCCCTAAGGAAGAAGTAATCTCTATAAAGTTCTACTGACTTTTTGTCCACTCGAAATATTTTCTTGAACCAAGTACATGGAACTTTATCATTCTCTATTTCTTTTCCTTTTGCATCTCTTCTACTTTTGCCTTTTCCTCTGCCAAGACCTTTGTAAAACTTGGAGACCATCGTCGCAGGTTGTAACAGCAACAAGCGGGAAAAATTTTCTTAACATAAGTTTACAAATAACCTAAGTGCTCGTGTAATAAGTGTTTAAATAGGGTTTTTAGGTGTATAACTCAACGTGAAGAGAAGTCGGGTTTAGAAATTAAATAAATATTGAATAAAGTTTATTCAATCAAGGTACCCGAAATATTCAAGTATAACTCGTTGAGTTAACCAACCTAATGAGTAAAACGCTGTCTAGAGGCATTTTTACATGTTACCTTATCTAACATAACGTCTAGTTAGTACACAACAATTTTCGGATGCTTCCAACTGAAGCGTTCCGAAAACAACACACATGCTAAACTTAACATTATCTTGAGAACATTGTAAACTATTTGAACATTTTGTCCTTTGAATCTAAAATAGTTTATTTGTCTTTTTAAATTATTTCATCAAGATTTTAAGAGGACATTAATTCAGATTAACTAAGATTTTTATTCTAAATTATATTAATCTGTTTTCGACATTGTTAATCCTCCCCCTACAAATATACTTCAAATATATTCAATCAAAATACAAAATATACTTGTAGTGACAATAGATGTTAAGTATAACTATACTTTTACATTTTCTTTTCAAAGACTTCCGTTATCCTGACATCATCAAAAATGATTTCCAGAATCAATTCCTACTGTATATGAATCAAAACACAACTTTGAACTCAATTCGATTAATTCAAGTAGAATAAAAGAATGTATCTCAAATAAACGTTTTCAAAAGTACTAATGTTGATTCAATAAATCAATAGTCATATTGGTATAAACTATATGCGATTCAAAGATATCTGTAATTAATGAAACAACTTTTTCTTTTCAAAACAGTAAATATTGATAATTTTCTTTAAAAGTTAGTTTGAAGAGCTTGAATCATACAAGAACTTTCTAATGTACCCGTGTAATGAGCTTTCAGTCAACAATCTCAAATCTGATCAGGACCTTAGGTTGCTAGATTTAAAGAATCCTTTTTCAGGACAATAATCCTTACATACCTATCTGCTCAAGTACAAAAGGCTCGTGATCAAATTGATCAATAAACTCTCAAAGATTTTTACTTTGTAAGCACTTTTCATTTTAAGCACAGTATATATGTATTCCATTAATACAGATGTAATAAAACACAAATCTCATACAATTTTTACTTCTATGATTGTACTGAGAATATGAATCAGTTTCAATAAGCTTATACTTTTGATTAACAGTTTAAGATGAGTTACATATAACTTATTCTACAAGTTTAATTAATTAAGTCAAATTTATGCATGATCATATGCATTTTCCTTGATTCAAAGAAAACATTTAATCAAAATTTCAGAATGTCAGAAGTATTTAATGTTTTTCATTTACACTTCCACTTAAAATCGTAAAAACTATTAAAATTGATAAACTACTTAAAATCAATAAGATACTACTATGATTTTACAATAAATACATAGTATCTTAAGTAGCAGTTTAGATATTACTTTAGATATTTATAATAAGTATATAATATCTATGAGGTGAACAACATCATCAATAATATTTATCTTTTTATGTGGAGTTTAAGCATTTTACACAATACATAGCCTACAAATACCTAAATTTAATCTAATGTTGCAGAATGTATTTTCGTTTAGAGGTTTTGTAAATATATCAGCTAATTGATTTTTACTAGACACAAATTCTAATTTATTTTTTCTTTTATTACGTTATCTCTTAGAAAATGATGTCTAACCTCTATATGTTTTGCTCTTGAATGTAATATAGGATTTCTAGAAAGATTTATTGTAGAACTACTGTCACAATAAATCTTAGTTGTATCATAAGATAATCCAAAATCTTCTAAAGTTTGCCTTATCTACAGAATCTGAGTGCAACACAGTGCAGCAGCAACATATTCAGCTTCTGTAGTAGAAAGTGCTACACAATTTTGCTTTTTACTAAACCATGACACCAAATTATTTCTCAATAATTGACATGTGCCACTAGTACTCTTTCTATCAGATTTAGATCTTGCATAATCAGCATCAGTATATCCTATAAGATCTATTGAACTATCCTTAGAATAATACAGTTCAAAATTTTTAGTTCCTTGTATATATCTAAATATTCTTTTAACTGCAATTAAGTGTGAATCTTTAGGATTAGATTGAAATCTAGCACAAACACACACAGCAAACATAATATCAGGTCTACTAGCAGTCAAATAAAGTAAAAAACCAATCATACTTCTGTATTTTCTTTGATCTATAAATTTTCCTATGTCATCAATATCTAACTTTAAAGTAGTACTCATAGGAGTTCCTCGAATCCTTGTATCATTAAAATTAAATTTCTTAAGTATTTCATCTGCATATTTTTCTTGATTTAAAATTATACCTTTATCCATTTATGACACTCAGCAAATTAAAATCTTGGTTTTCTGCAAATAGTACATTCGAAATAACACAAGTAGGAGTTATTTGAACATTGCCCATACCTATGATTTTATCTTTGCTTTTGTTTCCAAATGTTACACTACCTTTCATGGTATTTGTAAAATTTTGTAATAGACTTTTTTGTCCGGTCATGTGACTTGACGCTCCACTGTCCAAGATCCATTTTGATGTTGTTTCCTCCTGTTACACAAATTAAGAAAAACTTTTTCTTGGTACCCAATGTTGTTGGGGACCAAGTTCATTAAACGCATATTTATTCTTTTTGTTTAAAAATAGTTTAACATTATCATTTATATTCTTATTAGTCGTAAGTACTATTGATTTCTCATTAACTTCATACTCACATATAGCATTATTGCTTTTGCAATCATTCTTTTTGTTTTCAGATGTAGTATAATCAAGACCAAACATATTTTTATCAGATGTTAATTTATTTTGGTCATGCTTATACATTTCTGTAAGTTCATACCAAGATTTTGTACTTGTATTAACACTTTATGTACATACAAAATCTTTTTCTGCACAAGAATTTTTTGTTTTATCACATGTAGAATGAGTAATTGGTCTAATACCAGTGTATTGAATTACGTGCTCAGGTTTCTGAATTTTCAGTTTACTACAATTGTCTGAAATTTTAGAAACATTAGAAACTGAATTTCCAAAACAAGAAACAAGATTTTTAGAAACATGTATAGTCATGTTAGAAGTACAATTTGACAAATCACATTGATTTATATTATTACTACATGATTCATCCCTTGAAGTACCTACTTCTATATATTTATTACCTTGTTTCATAATGAAGGGAATTTTAGTCTTAGATTTACTTGAACTGCAACTAATAAATCCTTTATTGGCTTGAGATTCAGGATATTCAAGATAATCAAATCCTAAGCCAAATTTATAAGACACCGCAGGGGTACTAGTTAGTTTGTCTAACTTAGTTTGACTTAAATTCCATTTCTCAAAGGTAGAATTTAAATATTGCTCTCTCAGTTTTAATTTTTCTATCTCTAATTCAAGTTCATTTATATTGTTTCTCAACCTTTCATTTTCAGATTCTATCTTTAATTTTTCAGCATTTATATTCTGTATTTGTTCATGCAAGATACATTCATTAAATCTAAATTTTTGCAAATCTCTAGCATGATTTTCATTATCACATTTAAACTTTTCTAAAGTAGTAGACAGGAAACAATTTTCTTCTTCCATAATGGAGGAAGATTTTCTAATATTCTTATTTTCCAGTTTACATACTTTAAGTTTTTGTAATAATGCATGATAAGCACATAATAATTCATCAAAGTTGAAATCTAAATGACTTTCAGGATCAGATATTACCTCAGACTCATCTGCCATGAAGCACACATGAGCAACGTCTTCTAACTCTTGTTCTCCTTCTGAATGTGAAGATTTTGATGTTGATTCCTTAGATTCAGACTCTTCAGACGTGTCATCCCAAGTGACCTTCAAAGCCTTTTTCTTGTAAAACTTTTTTTGAGTTTTCTAAGCCATCTTCTTCTGATTTGTCCTACTTTGCTTTTCATTTTTCCTCATAGGACAATCTGGAGAAAGATGTCCAAGTTTCTTACAGTTGTAACATACATACTTTTTGGATGAAGAATTATTGTCATTCAATGATTTTGACGTTGAGGGTTTATCATTTTTGTTCCTTTGATGTTTCCTAGCTTTCCATGCTTTCTTGAATTTCCTAGTCAGTAAAATTAAATCCTCGTCAGAATCAGTAGATATATCAGAATCTTAATTAATTTTGAAGGCTATTTCTTTCTTCATTTCTAGTTTGTTGTGACTCAGTGATTCATTTAATTGAACTTCATAAGCCGTTAAATTTCCTATAAGTTCATTCATAGTATAAACATTTAAATCTCGCGATTCCTCAATTGATGTTACTTTCTGAGACCATTCAGAACTTAGGGATCTAAGAATTTTCCTCACCAAATCCTTCTGTTCAAAATTCTTTCCTAAACATTTTAAAGAGTTTATGATATCAAGAAATCTGGAAAACATCTCAGAAATATTTTCGTCTTCATGCATCTTAAAGAGTTCATACTTATGAATCAACATGTTTATTTTTGTCTCTTTAACTTGAGAAGTACCTTCATGTGAAACTTCTAATGCATGCCACACCTCATAAGCAGATTTATATGCCGACACTTTACTGAACTGTTCATAACTCAATGCACAAAATAAAATATTTAAGCTCCTAGCATTCAGAGTTTCATTTTCTTTTTCAGTAATTGTCCAAAGTATTATAAGGAGTAGTTAACGGAGTATATGGTTTAGAAATCATGAACCACAATTTATGATCTATACTTTGAAGAAAAATAGTCATCCTATATTTCCAATAGTCAAAATGTATTCCATCAAATAAAGGAGGACGATTAAGATTTTGGCCTTCATATAAAGAAAAATTACCATTTCTAGTAGCCATTTTACCTTAGATTTTTCAACCTATTTGATTTTAAACAGTCTAAAAACATTAAAACAACTTGAGCCTTAAATCAATAGAGTTAAACGTATGCTCAGATATTAATTTCTATTTAAAAACAATGAAGGTAGAATAAGCAATGATATTAAATAAGTTGGTATCGATTTTATATCAAAGATTATTAACAAAGCTCTGATACCACTTGTAGGATCGTATGGCTACACAAGAGGGGGGTGAATTGTGTATTTTTAATATTTTCTGAAATATAATTGAAACTTTAAAACTCAAAAATAAGTCGAGACATTGTTTTCATAAAATCATTTTTATTCAAGGTTTCAATTACAATATACAATTCAATTCTCCTTAGAAATTGTAGATGCAATTATATTTCGATACCCTGTATCATCTAAACAATTTCATAACTACAAATAGAGAAAACTAATTTGCGGAATTTAAAACTTTTCTCCCTGTTTAAGATCTTTCTTCTTCTTCTTTTTCTTCTTCAGCAATTCTTTAGTGACGAATATCTTGTCTTTTCATGCTTCACCGAATTTGCTTTCTTCTGATACTTCAAATCTTCAATGACGAAAATCTTACATTTTTATGCTTCACTGAACTTTCTTCCACTTGAGAGATTTTTCCCGAAGAGGTGTTTTGATCCCTAAAAAAGATTTTTCTTTTGGTGTGCAGGGATGGTTTGATCCTTGAAAAGATTTTTCTTTTTGGTGTGCAAGGATAAATTAATCAACGAGAATTCTATGTCTTTTATACTGTATCTTCATTTCATGCATATCCTTCACGTTTAACCACTACCAGTTTTCCCCTTCTCCACGTCTTTTCTTTTTCCTTCATCGAAACACACACGTTCTAACCCACATTTATATTTCGAATTTTCTTTAATCATCAGTCCTAGATCTCTGAAAAATTTCCTGCAAAATAAACTTTCTCGTCCAAAAATCTTTCATTAGTGTAA
This sequence comes from Cymodocea nodosa, assembly GCA_036874045.1. Lineage (NCBI taxonomy): Eukaryota > Viridiplantae > Streptophyta > Magnoliopsida > Alismatales > Cymodoceaceae > Cymodocea > Cymodocea nodosa. The sequence goes on along the minus strand of CM072339.1, from coordinate 15,389,894 downwards.
TAAGAATTCGTTACTTTAATGTTAACTAAACGAGTAACACAAGTATATATATATAACTTAACGTTTCTAACTTAACGAGTTCACCATGTGCTATTTCACGTGACAAGTACTATAGCTAACTCAACGAACTAAGTCTGTGGTGTTATGCTATCTCAACGAACCATCTCCGTTGTGTTATGATAACTCAACGAACCAGTAATAAACAAATGTTTTTATAATAAGAATTTTACCACATGCAAAAATAACAACTTAAGTTTATAATGCAAACTTAACGCGTTGCCTTAGTGTTCAATATAGCAACTCAACACGTTTAGTTATGTTAACTTAACGAGTTAAACATGTGCACCTCACGTGACACAATACAACATTCGTAACTTATAATTGCACCACATGTATAACACTAACTTAACGAGTTCGTCTCTTCTTTTACTCACTAACTTAATGAGTTATCACGTGACCTATTTTAACCTTTAAGCCTCTAACTTAACAAGTTCTCACATGACCTCTATACAAACAAAACTCTAACTTAACGAGTTGTCTAAACGTGCACTGTTCATGATACAGAAGATATAACATTAAAACATATCATGCTTTTCAATAAAAACACACGTTAACTTAACGTTTAGCTAAATGAGAAATTAATGCAACGAAACGACTAGTTATTAACTTCAGATCCAATACAGACAAGTATTTATATCAGTAAGCTTTTTTTTTATTAATTGATGATTTTAATTTCTTTTCACAAGCAATAGTAATTGAGGAAATATAATTATTTTCATTTAGCACACATCATCAAAACAAAAATACTTAACAGTATCTGATTGGATAACAGCTCACATTTGAATATTCTGGAATCCTACCTGGCAGTAAAGGATAAGTAATCTTTCGGTGAGTTACAGTTACTCTTCAGAGAGTTGCATAGCTAACTATCCGAAAGAATAGGAAAATCGATAAGTTGACTTGAAACGTTTTTCTAAACTGTCACTTACCATATTGGGACTTGATCCTAATCAAGTACAGTAGAATACATCTGTTGGAGGAAAATATGATCGTTGTACATATCAAGTATATATTCAAAATACAGACAACAGATATACGGTAGAGATATACAATGAGCTACACTTGAATTCCATTGATACTCAAGTCTGCAAACAGTGAAGAACATTTAGAAGATCCATTGCAGAAAAAAGCTCTTGCTCCAAAACTCTCATTGAAGGTCTAAAGCTGTTGGTTTGTGGCTTCAACTTGAAAGCTACATACAGTATTGGTTTGAGTTTCGACCTAAAAACTCAAGAGGTTGGTTTACTGAAGTTTTTACCTGAAAACTTCTGTGTAGTTGGTTCTTGCTTTGACCTGAAAGCAAGTGTGTAAGTGTTGAAACACTTAGTAAAGCCCAAGTGAACCTTGGGGGTGGACTAGCCAAATTGGTGAACCACCTAAAAATTTGCTGTGTGTTTCTTATCTTTGTTTATTTGCTTTATATTAGTTTCATCTCATTTTTTGTTGAATCATTCGATTCAACATTAAAAGAATTTTAAAAATACACACTTTCACCATTCACCCCCACTCTGGTGAGCCTATCGATCCTAACAGTTACAAATAGATTTGACATTGTTAGACAATTGGAATGGGACATTCAATCTTTATCACAGATTCTAGATGTATATACAGAAATGAGATTAATGGAAAATCTGAATGTGGAAGCTAGGTTTATTGCAAATATTCAGCATGCAAATTTATTTCAAAGAGTCAAACATAATCTAGAAGTAAGCAGAAGTTGTTTATATGCAACTTATGGCATATTGAACAGAATGCAAATAAATTGGTTTGATGTTTTCATATATCAACTACAGCATATGAGTTCAAAGTTATTTTTCGATGATGTTGTATGTCGAATTATTACAAGCCAACTGGATTTATCTGACTAGCCCTCTAAACAAAAGGCATGAGAGTGTTCAATGTAAAAGATTTGCAAAAACACCAGCAAACGCAACAACGGCAATAACAATAACTTGACCTTTCACAACAACAACAGCAAAACAATTCAAATCAAGTACAATAGCAACCTTAGCTACCTCCTGACTTAGATGCAATGAATGACATCAGAAATGATATTAGGCATCTAGGAGATAAAATTTGTAATGCTATTAGTGATATCATTAGGAGGAATAAATATATGTACTGTCTTTTGTCTGTTTACTTGATTTCTGAATACAAAATGTAATGTTTGTATTTATTGTTTGACTATTTGAACAATACATTTTACTATAAACGTGTTTTCATTTTTATTAATGTTTACAGAAAGTTTAGCTATACATACTTGTCTCTTGATTTTTATACTATGTAATCATCTTTTTGATTAATGACAAAAAGAGGGAAATGATTATGAGTTTAAATGCATATATTAAAAAGAGGGAGATGATTATGTGGTTGTTGAAATTTTTCTAAAAGTCTTACTTTTGAGAGATGATTTTTACACAAACAACAAATATAAGCTTAAGTGAACTTAAGTTAACAAACTTGTTTGTTGAATTAAAACTTAACCCAACGGTGGTGCTTTGTTGAGTTAAACATATTTCATAATTGATTTAATATGGTTTTTGTCATCATCAAAAAGAAGGAGATTGTTGAGTATTTTGTTTTGATGATGTGTGCTAAATGAATGTAATCATATTTACTTAATTAATATTGTTTGTGAAAGTAAATTAAGAACATCAATTAATACAAAAAAATTTTAATGATATAAATACTTATCTATAATGGATCTTAAATTATGCTAAGTTAAATAACTAATCATTAAGTTATACTAACTTTTCATTTAACGTGTGTTTTTATTGTAAAGTATGATATGTTTTAAAGTTACATTTTTTATAACATGTACAGTGTACGTTAAGACAACTCGTTGAGTTAGTGCATTATTTGTATAAAGGTCATGTGAGAACTCGTTGAGTTATAGACTTAAAGGTTAAAATAGGTCACGTGAGAACTCGTTAAGTTAGTGAACAATAGGTTAAAATGAAGAGACGAACTCATTAAGTTAGTACTATGCACGTGGTGAAATTAAAGTTTACGAATGTTATATTGTATCATGTTTGTTAATTTTGAGTTTTAAAATTTATAAGACCACAAGTGCACGACGCCAGATGTAGACACTAACAAATACGGGTCATCCTTAGGGACTTGTTGGTTACTTCTAGATTCAAGATTAAGAAGTTGTCTCAATTATTAATGCAGATTGGGATTTATGCTCAACTTTTGTATTAACAAAATTTTAATTCCATATGCATATGTCAAATAGGCTTAGGAAATTAATCATAAGCTTGCAACCAAGTGTAGATCAGAAGATACAATTTATATAACTTCAAACAAAACAGAACATTGGCAAGAAATTCAGATATGAAAATAGCCTTAAAAATCAGAAAATTACATCTGCCAGCATCCCTATCTTAAAAACCTTATATCTCAAAGAATACCTATCCAAATTGGATGAAATCAAGTGCCTTGGAAGCTTCTTAGAATAAGGATCAAAATAGAGTTATTAAATTAGATATTTCATGCTTCAGATAACAGCAGATTAACAAAACATTACAGATAAAATAGATAAAACTGAAATTCCACATTCTGATCTTTTCAACTTCAAAAACCTTATCAAATCAACTCTAAATATAACGAAATTTCAGAAAATAAAAGTAAAAATATAGCCACACATATCAGAGTAGTTTCAGATTTTTCCTCAAACGTTTTAATACTCAAATCAACCTCCAAACCTCATAAAACATGGACAGAAAATAGAGTTATGAATCTGCATACTCACTTCAAATTTTGGTTTCTGTCAAATAGATATACTGAAATTCACTTAACTATCATTCAGACAATAACATATAACAAGATTTCATAATGATGAAATTGAATCACTCACAAACAAGACAAAAATTAAATAACACAAACACAAATACTAAAAACATAGATTATGTAGGGATACAAAGTATTTTTTGATGTTTTTAATGTAGCTCAACACAAAAACAAAAATGATATACAAACTAATAAAAATCTATTGTCTTAAAATAACACACGAGAATAAGGAAGAAGATGGAGGAAGAATTCTCACACAACAAGACTCATCGTCGACGATGAACTTTCATGAACAATGACGTGTAGTGCGACAAATGATCGGATGAACAGTATCTTGCGGTGATGCTTGTGAACTCGTGAATCCCGTATTCGTAGTTGCAGGAACGAGGAACGACCGGGTGAACAGTGATCTGCGTGGAGTGTGAACAGTGATTTGTGTGGAGCGTGAACAGTGATCTGCGTCTTGCGGTGTGCGATCTTCCGGTGAACAGGAATTTACGTCCGGTGGTTGTGGGAGTGCGTCAACATTTGCTGAATGATCGGTTGGTGCCCCTTGCGATGGATGAATTGTGAAAAATGAGAGAGATGAGGGGGGCGCAATCTTGGACATCAACTTCTTTTATAAGCCCCTTCAATGTCTTAATACTCTTGGATTTTGATCCAATGGATGAGAGTTGTGAAAGGATCGAATGTCACACTAAAGGGGGGAGGGGTGAATAGCGTCTTAATAAAATTTTTTTTACTTTTAAAAACTTTAGAAACTGTTGACATTAATAAACCTTGATTAATTGATTTTGGAATTAAACTAGCAATGCAGAAAGTAAAGAACACAAAGAGATTTATAGTGGTTCCCCAAACTGGGTAGTCCACTCCTCAAGGCCACAACCTCGAGAATTCTACTAAGTGCTTTTAAGGCTAACCACAAACCTTAAACAAGCTGCTTTTGTAGGTTAAGCAACAACCTTACAGATGTTTTTAAAGGCTAAACAAAAACCTCACACAAAGTACCAACTTTGTGTACTCAAGACCCCAATCTTGAACAAGTGAAGTACCACACTTCACCCTCTTCACCAAAGCCCCGACCTTGTGAAGGTATACTCACAACACCCTTGTGAGTTAAGGTTTTCAAGTAAACGAGAATACAATTTAAAATTAGGAGTCACTAACTCAAAATGAAAATGACACAACACTAGATCAACTCCTATGAAGAGTTGACACAGAAGCTTTGAGGAGATTTCTTGATTGATCTCCAGCTGATGATCTTTTGGACTTTGTTGCAGATGAATCTTCAAGGTGTTTGTAAAATTATTGAACAGACAATTTCTCCTTTAGAGTGTTGAAAAATTTTGTGTCTCTTACAATTTTCTACAAAAATCCTTTTTATTTTTCCTTTGAGATTTGCATAAGTGGAAAGAATTTTGAAATGGTCAGATGCCTTATGCAGGAATTCATTTCCGGTAACCTTCAATCATAATAAAGTTGAGATCTGCAATCAAAAGATATCTTACCACAAAGATTAGTCAATTAATAATATTTGTAGTTTCTGTAAAAATAAAATCTTCAGAGGCTTTCAGAAAATTGAATACTTAAACAGATAACCTGCCGAAACTCAAAATCATTTCAGATAGATAGAACTAACATACCGAAAGACCACTTAAATCATGTATTAAAAATGAAACACGTGTCCTTCAAAAATCGTGTTATAAAATATTAAAAAATAAACTATCCGATAGAGTGGACATGTTTCAGATACTTATAAAGATAACTCTCCGATCCTTAAGTCATTTCGGATAGTTACATAGGTAACCTTCCGAAAAGTCAATTAAGTTAGAAAATAATAGAAAACTCAACCATCCAAAGCTTAAAACAGTTTTTGGATACTTACTAAAGATAACTCTCCGATTCTTAAGAATTTTCAGATAGTTACATCGTAACCTTCCAAAAAGTCACTTAAGTCAGGCGATGAGAGATTGACACATGTCCTTCAGAAGAAAGTAACTGAAAATATATTAAAATAGAGAAACAGCTAACTCTTCAAAATAAAAACCTTAACTATCTGAAACCAAAGGGATTTCAGAGACTTACCATAAAAAATCATATTCGGACATAAAAAGACTTAACTCACCGAAGATAAATACTTTTCGGATAGTTACTGATATAACCGTCTGAAAAGCTAGGAGAGAGAGACATAACCATCCGATTTGTCCTGTTTTGTTCGGTGACTTATAAAATAACTCTCTGATCAATACACTGTAGACAAAATAACCTATCGAAATCTAATTTAAAAGATTTTGAGAACAAAGCAGTTAGCCAAAATTCATTTGAGTAAAAAGACATCTAACATATGGCACAAATAATTAAACCACATGTTTTTCATCATCAAAATTAACTGATAAAATAAATGAACTAACAATCTCCCCCTTTTCGATGATAACAAAACTGTAAACAGATATATTCTCCTTCTTTGTCAAAATTAAAAAGTGGAGACAATTAAATGAAGAATACTCGGAGATAAATAAAATGTAATTTTATTGATTCAAGAGTAAGAACAATAGGGATATATAAAAAATGAAAATTACATCAAAGAAAAAAAAAAAAAAACAAATTAAGGTGTAGTTGACTTTTTCTGTAACAATTCTTGAATTAAGTTATCCCTCTCTCTCAGAAGTTGTTCTAAATGAGCCACTGAGTTTATGCAATAATGCTTGAGTTCTCCTCCTAACTAGAGTATCTTGTAAATGTAGGGCCATATGTAGTGTTCATTTTTTAGATGCCCTAGTATCCTTAGAAGCATTCAAAAATTGGCTAACATAAGCCTCATAAACAGATTTAAATTGAGGTTCTAAGGAGTTTACTTTGGCAGTAAATATGTCTTCATCATCCGAAAAAGAATCCTTAGAAACCCTAGAATCAACACAATCTGTTTTACTGCTTTGTGAAGCATGGGTAGAAGTGGTCTTCAGTTTCTTATGACCAGTAGAAGTTTTGATGTATTTTCTCGAGGAAGGCTTCTTGGTTTTCAACTATTTTCTACTTTTACCACTAGTGGTAATAGGACAAAATTTATGAAGAACATACAACTATTTCTCCAAACATAATAACTAAGTAACTATTTCTGAAATGCCATATACTGACTCAATATCAATAACCTCTTCCCCGGTAGAAATAATTTGTTGAACTTGTTCAGGAGAAAGATCTTCCATACCTGTCTGGAGATCTTGTTCCATTTTGTGAATCCTTTGTTCTTGCTCTTGTAGAGAGAGGGAAGAGAAACGACCAGATGAAGCCATGAAGGAGGAGGCGCGAAAAAGGGATGAAGCAAACGAAGGATTTGAGAATTGGAAGGTTAAGACAGAGTGAGAAGATAACCCTCCAAAAGCATATAAAAATTGGAAAATTCCATAGATCGGTGAGTTAGAGGCCTAACTTACCGAAAGAAAAGAATTTTTGGATAGTTACAAGATAACTGTCCGAAAAAGAAATAAGGCACAAGACAGTAACTTGTTGAAAACTAAGGAGTTTTCGGATAGTTACAACTTAACTGTCCGAAAAACCCTTAAGACAAAAGGACTAACTCTTTGATTACTGCCAACACCCAACCAGGTAAAGAAAATAATTCCCCCTAAAAATATGCTGACAAAAAAAATCTTAAAATTGAAAAAATCAGACATATCAAAAGGAATAAACTCCCCCTGAATATATGAATAAAAGAAATCAGCAAAAAAATAATTTTGTTAAGGTATTTGTATTTTTATAATGTTTTTATTTTATATTATTATTATTATTTAATTATATATATATATATATTGATTAGATATATCGATATAAATATATATAAGTAGTTCTTAACTAAGAGAAATTTTTTCTTTTTCTTTTAAATTTTAATTATGTGAGAATTACTAAATTATTCAAGGCTCCACATTAAGATAAATAACACATTTCACTTAGCATAAGGACTTGATCCTATGGTTCACCTTATTAACCTTAACGAAATCAGTTTTTATAAACTTCATTGCTAGAACTTAATGTTTTTAGAATAGAAAAATTCAGATACATTTAATATGTTCTCTCCGGCCAGTTTGAAATTTCCATAAAGCAACCCCACGGTATATTTTCCCTTAACGATGTCTATTATGTAATTAACTAAGAGAAAAAGAAGATCTTTGAGAATTATGAAACTGTCAATACTACATAGCCATAATCAAAGGTTTTTTTTTATTTTTTAACAATATTGGTGTTGGTTGCTCTTTGCAACAAACATTCCAATTTTTTTTTTTTTTTTAAACAATGGTAATCACTTTGACAGTACTGAAAAAAAATGGAAAGTGTAGAAAGTTAAAAACATTTGGACAAGGTCAGGTTAAATATCTTGAGTCTTATTGCTTCCAACCACTTTTCCTTGTTTTTCACCCTCACATATTAAATACTTCTAAATTTTCTAATCATGAAACATTTAGTCTAGTAAATAGGAATACAATCACTAAATTAATTAAGGTAACTTGGCTATTTTTCGGATTTAGGCCCCCATTCTAAGTGTCATGTGGACATTATTCTATTTGTGGAGCAGAAGCCTTCAGTAATTTTGATGAATTAATCTAAGTTGATTTTAATATAGATGTAAGAAATCATTGTAACCTATAACCTCAGTAGAAAATCATCTCAAGAAGAGTGTTGGTAGAGATGTTTTTGTTTTAAAATTTGAAGAAAAATAATTTGTAAATATTCTCAAGAAATAACTCAAAATAAGAATTAGACAGAAATATATCAAACTAACTCAATACAATTAAAATAGATAATAGAAAATAAGATGGTAAAGTAAATATAAAAGAAATAGAAGATAAAAGATAGTAGGTAAAGCTAAAAATCATTTAGGCAGCATATTCCTAAATTTCTTCTCAATTTGATAAACTATTTTTCTTCAAGAGGCTTTGTAAAAATATCTACCAACTACTCATGAGTAGAAACAAAATTCAGCTCAATGTTATCCTTCATAACATTATCTCTCAAAAAATGGTGTCTTATCTCAATATGTTTTGCCCGAGAGTGCAACACAGGGTTCTTTGACAAACTTATTGCACTATTATTGTCACAATTAATAGGAATTTTTCCATATGTAAGTCCATAATCTTTCATAGTTTGTTTCATCCAAAGAATTTGTGCACAACATAGGGCAGCACCAACATATTTAGCTTTAGTAGTTGATAGGGCAACACAATTCTGCTTCTTATTGAACCATGAAATTAATGAACTGCCAAACAGTTGGCAAGTTCCACTAGTACTCTTTCTATCAAATTTGCATCCAGCATAATCAGCATCACTGTATCCAATTAGATCCAAACTGCTATCTTTGAAATACATTAAACCAAAATTTGAAGTTCCTTGTAGGTATTTCATTATCCTTTTAACTGTAGATAGGTGAGATTCTTTTGGTTGAGCTTGAAAACAAGCACAAGCACAAACACTGAACATGATATCAGGTCTAGAAGTAGTTAAATAAAGAAGAGAACCTATCATTCCTCTATATTTAGTAATATCAACAGTTGGTCCAGATTCATCTTTATCCAATTTAATTCATGAACTCATAGGAGTGCTAGAGGACATGTAGTTACTCATTCCAATTTTTTCTAAAAGTTGCTTTGTATATTTCTCTTGATATACAAAAATTCCTTTTTCAACTTGTTTAATCTGCAATCCTAGAAAGAAAGTCAACTCACCCATTAAACTCATCTCAAACTGATTTTTCATCTAATCTACAAACTTATTACTTAAAATCTCATTAGTTGCTCCAAAAATGATATCATCTACATAGATCTGAACAACTAACAAACCTAGATGATTTTTCTTGAAGAATAAGGTATTGTGAACCTTACCAATAAAAAAACCATTATCTAACAGAAAAGATTTCAGCCTATCATACCAAGCTCTCAAAGCTTGTTTCAACCCATACAAGGCCTTCTTCAGTTTGTAAACATGCTTAGGAAAATCAGCATCAGCAAAACCAAGCGGTTGCCTAACATAAACTTCTTCTTTAATGAAACCATTTAAAAATACACTTTTAACATCCATTTGATATAGTTTAAAATTCATATGAGCAGCAAAAGCTAGAAAAATTCTAATAGATTCTAATCTAGCTATAGGTGCAAAGGTTTCTTCAAAATCTATTCCCTCCTGTTGGTTATACCCTTGGGCTGCTAGTCTAGCATTATTTCTAATTACTTGTCCTGATTCATCAGATTTATTCTTAAATATCCATTTAGTACCAATAATTGAATGATCTAGAGGCTTAGGAGCTAAGTCCCAAACATCATTTCTTCTAAATTGATTAAGTTCTTCCTGCATGGCACTAATCCAAAATTCATCATTTAATGCCTCATCAATGTTTTTAGGTTCTATTATAGATAGAAATGCATAACACCTGGAAACATTAATCCTAGATCTTGTTTGCACACCTTTAGAAATATCACCAATAATAAACTCCTTAGGGTGTTGAGGCAAAAATTTATGAGTCAAAGGATTATCATTTCTTTCTTGACCCATGGTACTAGATTCCCCAATATTTGGTTCATCACATTCATAATCTGAAGTATCAATAATTTCTTTTGAAGTATTACTTGGCTCTTCATCAAAATTTACATGCATAGATTCTTCAACAGCCAACGAATTTTTGTTATAAATTCTATATGCTTTACTTTTTGAAGAATATCTCAAAAATATACCTTCATCAGATTTTGCTTCAAATTTATCTTTATTCTCTTGTGTATTCAAAATAAAGCATTTAGATCCAAAAGCTTTAAAATAATGTACTTTAGGAATTCTTCCCATCCATAGCTCAAAAGGAGTCTTATTCATGTCTCTTCTTAGGGTTACTTTATTTAAAATATAACATGCAGTACTAACTACTGTTGAGCTATATTTTTAGCTCAAGCTTTACTGCAAGTGCACAGTTCTTTTGGTGTACATGGCAAATACAGGTCATTCTTCCACAAGGATTGTGTTTATGACTTAATCAACTATTACTCAACTTGTTCTTCAAGCTCTTAGGTATACTTCAGTAAATTAATGACATGTGAATGTAGAATAATCAAAGTTAACACAAGCTCACAAATCATGCAATTTCAAGGCAATTTGTAGTGGAAAATGGTGATGTGAATCAATTTCTTTACTTGTAAATCTATCAACTCATTCAATTATAACATGCACACAAGTTCCACGTGATTTCAGAAGTGATATCAATGCATCAATATTAAGGAAAGAAAAATAAAACAAGAAGGTTCAATAGACTATACTACTCTATTCTAATTTATACTAAATGCATGCAACTATGCTATTTGCTAATCTAGCTAAACTATACTATACTACTTGCATTAGAAATTCTTTTTGGAGATTGATTAGGACAAAATGTGATCTATATAAGATATAACAAAATCAATTAACTACTGAAATTAAAATTAACAACTAGATATAAGTGATAGGTTCTTCATTCAAATGAACATCAACACTTATTTTCTTCTTCTTTCAATTCACACCTTCTTCTCAAATGCGCCAAGCCACCATTGATGAGTGTCATTCACTCGTGTGAAAGCCTCACCAACAGCCCCAACAATACATGTGAATAGAGGATGCAAATTAGAAGTTGAAAAGAAGAATTAAACATTCATATACATTCATTGAACTCTATCTAGCTAAGAAGACATATAATTGAGATGTTCACCACCATTTCTCATCAATTCTTCCTTCTATACAAGAAAATAATAAACTCTAAGAGTTGTCACTACCTTAGGAGCTTCTTATCTTCTTCTCTAGAGCTTTGAATTCAATGGAACTTGGCAGCAAATCCACCTCCAAGCTTGGACGTCTTCTCCTTAGCCCTTGGAATGGTGAATAGCATCAATGGATGGTCTCCTTGCAAGCATAAGCCTCACCTCCAAGCTTTCTTCTCTTCTTTCTTTCTCTCCTTGGAAGCACCAAGGTGTTCTACGAAATTCCTCTCCCCTTGCCTTTATGTTAGCATTGTCTTCTCTCTCTTTGATGTGGCACCTTGGTTTTATCACCAAGCCAATAAGATGTCATAGATCTAGGAGGGCCAATAAGGTGTTGGCATGTCCTCTTCTTTAAAGTTTAGTCCACCAACTTTTGATTCTTTACATCTTCTTTGGTCTTTTGCATTAAGCTCCTCCCATATATATGTTACCTACAATTAATGGAAGTTGAACTCCAAGAGACGTTAGCTAACATAGGACATGCAAAATAAATCAATGTGTTTCATGTAAAATTATATCCAATGGGGGATGCACTTGTTAATTAAATTTCTATATTGCACTATATTTCAAGACTTATATTACCCATAATTAATATCATTTATCCATCATAGATATATAATATCATGCAAAATTACTTATAAAATTCATTAAAAATGGGCAAAATTAAAGCTTGAACAACTACCTCAGCCCAAAAATAATAAGCAACCTTGTTTTCATTCAGCATAGTTCTAGCCATTTCTTGAAGAGATCTATTCTTTCTCTCTACAACTCCATTCTGAGAAGGGGCTCTAGGAAAGGCAAATCTATATTCTATTCCTAGATCTTGGCAAAGTTTTTCCATCTTTTCATTTTCAAATTCCCCTCCATGATCACTCTTAATTTTCTGAACTTTCAATTGCTTTTCATTTTGAATCATATATAGAAAAATTTTAAACTCCTCAAATACTTCACACTTATGTCTAAGAAATATTACCCAAGAATATCTTGAAAAATCATCAATTAGAACAAATACATATCTCTTACCACTTAAACTTTCTGTTCTAGTAGGGCCAAATAAATCCATGTGAATTAATTCCAAAATTCTTCTTAATATAATTTACTTTCCTAATTTAAAAGAACTCTTCTTCTGTTTTCCCAATTCACATGCATCACAAATTTTATCCTTTTTAAATTTCAAATTTGGTAAACCATCTACTAGGTTCTTCTTAGCTAACTTATCTAGCTGCTTCATATGAATATGACCTAATCTACGATGTCATAACCATGCATTGTCTAAATTATTTGCAATTAAACAGGAATCAGTTGAAGAAACATCATCAGGTAAATTTAGAAAGCATACATCATTTCTTCTATGAGCAGTAAATTTAACTTCATTAGAGTTTTCATCAATAACAAGGCATTTCTTAGATTTAAACAAAACCATATAACTTTATCTTCTAATTGAGTAATACTAATTAAATTTTGTTCTAAATTTTCAACTTGTAAGACATTATCTATAACCATTTTATCATTTACATAAACAGATCCAATACCAATAATCTTACCTTTCTGATCATTACCAAATCTGACATTTCCTCCATTCATCATCTTTAGGTCTTTTAGGACAGATTTATCTCTGGTCATATGCTTTGAAGCACCACTATCCATCACCCATCGTGATCTTTTAGTTTTGACCTGCAAGGATAGTTATAATCACATCCTTTGGTACCTATATTTTCTTAGGTCCATTTTTGTCAATGGAAAATATTTGAAATCTATTTTGTTTTAAAATCCATGTGTTATTTCGATTAACAGTATTTCTTTTTAACACATAGATAACTTTCTCTTTATTAATTGTTTTCAAATAGCCATTTCCATAATCCATTTTACAGCTGTTTGAAAAATTAACAGAAACATATGTTTTTGGTGGTTCATAGTTAAAACCTATACTAGTTCTATCACTAAAAACTTTATAACTATTAATAATATTTGTCAATTTCTTATCTCCTTTAATAAATGCTCCTAGTTTAAATTTCAGTCTACCAATTTCTTATTCTAATTTTTCTATATCATTATTAGAGCTAGAATTTACAACACACTGATTTTTAAGATTTTCATTCAATTTTTCAGTTTCATCTTGTAGCCTTTTTTTTCTAAAAATTTATCCTTTAGTTCCTTAATAAGTTCTGAATTATACTTTTCAAGTTCAGACATTTTATCATGCATATCAGAACTATCAACAACAAATTTATTTTTCTTTAATGTAGAATTTTCAGTTTTTAATGTAGTAATTTCCTTTTCTAGCTTAGCAGCAGTTTTATTACTATTTGATAATTTTCTTTTTAACATAGAGTTTTCTAAACTAACATTTTTTAGTTCTTTCAATATTTCATTATAATCATCTTGATTTATATCAGATACATTAGAATCATTATCAGAAATAATTTCCTCAGCTCTATTAGGATCAGAATGTACCTCATTAGTGTTAGCCATAAAGTAGACATTGGCTAGCTCTTCAAACTCGGACTCAGTCTGTGTACCATCAATACTGGTACCCTCAGATGCTTTAGATTCTGTAGAATCATCCCAAGTAACTTGGAATGCTTTCTTCTTTCCTTGATTAAATATTCTCTGATGAAATTTCTGTTTTCCATGAGATTTCTTCTTGTCAAAATTCTTTCTTTCATACTTCTTTTGATATGTGCATTAGCTCTAAAAATACCCATATCTATTGCAGTTGAAGCATTTTGTAGCAGATTGCTTCCCTTTATCATGACTTTTTCATTTCTTCCAGAATTTTCTAATAATACAAGCCAATTCTTTTGGAAACTCGTTAATAGACTCCTTAGATGGTTGTTGAGCCTTCAGTGCTAGCTCCTTTTTCTTTTCAACTTTCGTTGAGGTTTCTCCTTCCTCTTCTTTCCAATCTTTCAGTTGAGTCTCATAGGCTAACAAATTGCTAGTGAGATCTTCAAGTGTGAAAGTCCTCATATCCTTTGAATCTTGTAGGGAGGTAGCCTTAGCTTTCCAATCTTTGTTCAGGCTTCTCAAGACTTTGATAACCTGTTCTTTCATGGGAAATTCTTTCCCGAGATTTTTCAAACCATTTATAATCTCAATGAAACGAGATATGAGATCAGTGATACTCTCATTCTCTTTCATTTTGAACATCTCATACTTTCTTAGTGGGATACTGATTTTTGTATCCTTCACTTCATTTGTTCCCTCATAAGTAATTTCTAATGCACACCAAGCTTCATGTGTAGTAGAACAAGTAAAGATCTTGTTATATATATTAGCTGTGATTGCACAAGTTGGTGCATTCATTCCTCTTGCATCCATTTGTATTTTCTTCTCATCTTTATCATTCCACATGTCTTCAGGAACATCTAGAAGTTGTATTCCACGAACCACTGCTCTCCATACCTTCACATCCGTAGATTTTAAAAAATTAGTCATTTTATTTTTCCAAAAGCCATAATTATTTCCATCAAAGAGTGGAGGTCGATGTACATGCTAACCCTCGGCCATTGATCTCAGATTGATTAAATCTATTACAGAGATAACCAAGCTCTGATACCACTTGAAAGGATCGAATGGCACACTAGAGGGGGGGTGAATAGTGTCCTAATAAAATTTATTTTGCTTTTAAAAACTTTGGAAACTGTTGACACTAATGAACCTTGATTAATTGATTTTGGAATTAAACTAGCAGTGTAGAAAGTAAAGAACACAAAGAGATTTATAGTAGTTCCCCAAACTAGGTAGTCCACTCCTCAATGCCACAACCTTGAGAATTCCACTAAGTACTTTTAAGGCTAAGCACAAACCTTAAACAAGTTACCTTTGCAGGCTAAGCAACAACCTTACAGATGTTTTTAAAGGCTAAACAAAAACCTCTCACAAAGCACCAACTTTGTGTACTCAAGACCCTAATCTTGAGCAAGTGAAGTACCACACTTCACTCTTTTCACCAAGGCCTTGACCTTGTGAAGGTATACTCACAACACCCTTGTGAGTTAAGGTTTTCAAGTAAATGATAATACAATTTAAAACTAGGAGTTACTGACTCAAAATGAAAATGACACACAACACCAGATCAACTCCTATGAAGAGTTGACATAGAAGCTCTAAGGAAATTTCTTGATTGATCTGCAGCTGATGATCTTCTGGACTTTGTTGCAGACGAATCTTCAAGGTGTTTGTAAAATTATTGAATAGACAATTTCTCCTTTAGAGTGTTGAAAAATTCTGTGTGTCTCTTACAATTTTCAATAAGTAACTATTCGAAACAACTAACTCTCCGAAATAAAAACCTTAACTATCCGAAACCAAAGGGATTTCAGAGACTTACCATAAAAAATCATATCCGGACATAAAAAGACTTAACTCATCGAAGATAAATATTTTTCGGATAGTTACTGATATAACCATTCGAAAAGCCAAGAGAGAGAGACATAACCATCCAATTTATCCTGTTTTGTTCGGTGACTTATAAAATAACTCTCTGATCAATACACGGTAGACAAAATAACCTACTGAAATCTAATTTAAAAGATTTTGAGAATAAAGCAGCTAGACAAAATTCATTTGAGTAAAAAGACATCTAACATATGGCACAAATAATTAAACCACACGTTTTTCATCATCAAAATTAACTGATAAAATAAATGAACTAACAAGTTGATCCACTTGATCTTCTACATTTAATCTTCATTCATCTTGAAATTCCTACAAGATACCTTGTCTCTACCAAAATAAAATAA
Organism: Cymodocea nodosa; assembly: GCA_036874045.1. Classification (NCBI taxonomy): domain Eukaryota; kingdom Viridiplantae; phylum Streptophyta; class Magnoliopsida; order Alismatales; family Cymodoceaceae; genus Cymodocea; species Cymodocea nodosa. The sequence goes on along the minus strand of CM072339.1, from coordinate 15,373,537 downwards.
TATCACACATATCACATTTTATCAAACCAATTAGAATACATCATAATGAGATTAATTTTCATATAAAATGCATGAATTGAAAATAAGTTATTAATTTGACTTAATATTAGAATTTATGCATAATAAAGCCTTAATAACTTATAAGTCAAATTATCTAGCCCATAAGAACTCATAAAGATGTGCAACATTTATGCCCAAACAAATTCCCCCATGCTTGAACTTTACTCGTCTCGAGTGAATATGCATTAAAACAAGACTAAAGTCCCAATCTCAATAAATCACACGAAAAACTGATTAGTTCAATTGTCGCTATTCAAATCATTAGGCACTATGGGGGCTTAAACTCACATCTCACATTATTCTCCAGATTCAATAAGTCTACACTAAAAAGCAAGAGGAGTCACCTACTCAAACAAACCATTGCCTTGTAACAATGAAATTCACACCCTCACTACTCAAAAGAATTTCAACTACGCACAAATATGGATATACAATAATGACAAAAATATTAAGTAGTGGTTACATTCCCTCCTTTCCTATGAAAGCTACTAGAATACGCTTAATACAAGTGGTCCAAGTACCAACATTTGATATACCACACCCAATAACACTCAAAATGAAAAAAAAAGAAAAGAATAAGGGATGAAAAGAGTTTTTACTTCTTCTTCTTTTTATTACTTCAACCTCACAACCTAAATGACTCCAACCCCTTTTCTACTTTACTTTCAATTCTCTCTTCTTCTTCTTTTTCTTTTATTCCTTTTTTTTTTTTCATACTATATTTTCCTCTCTCTTTTTTTTTCTTCTTTCTTTCAATAAAAACTACTAGTAGTGAAGGAAACACCTTATTACTCCCAAAACTCACTAAAACTCCTTAGTATATCAATTGTGATAGTCTAGTATTGTCTTAAACATATCCTATAGACTTTCGTGGAAGTTTGAGAGGATCCTAAATAAACTCACCTAAAGCTTACATAATGAGTAAACCTTTTTTTTTTTGGTGGTACTCAGCTTAGGGATCACTCAAAAGGGTATATCAAATAATAAGACACTAGTTCTAGTGAGTAGGAAGACTCAACCCCTAACACAAATAGAATAAAACTTATCTAGTCTGGAGAATATAACCCTTAGGTCCTAGCTTGTTTGGTCTTGGATACTCACCACTCAAGAAAAAATGGAATTATCCCATTAATTTTAATAGCGACATCTGAACTTACAATATCCTCAAGTGTGATTTTAAATTAATAGTAAAAACTCTCAGAATACAAATAGAATACAATTCAATTTACCTCCCCCCCATGCTTGAATTCTACATTTTCCTCAATGTAAATATGTGATATATGTGAGCATGAAGAACATAAAGTAAAAAAATGGTATAAGGGAGCATACCTGAAGTCCATATGTATTCCAAATAAAGATAATGTCTTCACTTGTGAAGCATAAGTTCCATTCTACAATACTACTTAAAACATAATAGTGATCATAAATGCACATAAAATTTCATTCCCCCATGCTTAGACGTTAATTCACCAAGTAAGTATATGTTAATTTCCTTCCCATATGCACACAATGGAGATTGAGTAGCATGCACATAGAATTGACAATTAAGCACAATTTGAAACCATTCATTTTTTACTTAACTCAACAATAATTTCATAGCAATGATGTAGACATGGTATCAAAATAATTGAGCTTGATAAATAAATAAATGGCACTACCATACAAGAAATAAAACTTCATGGGTGAAATAGCATGTCATCAAATAAATGGCATCAAAAGAGCATAATACCGACCATCCATTCCCTCAACTTAAAATAAAAACAATAAAAATAATAAAGCCACACTAAGTTAAAGCTATCAATACAAGAAATGCAATCAAAATAAAAGGATATATGTGCTTGTGTGGAACCTAGGCTCCTGTGCCTTTGGTGGCTCACAAGTAAGCCATGTGGTTTCGCCGAACAGATATCACCAAACTGTCAAACCTTGATAATAAAAAGAGATGCTAGCGGGATCCTTGAGGACCACCACTTGCCCTAGGATTACTAGGTCCAGGAACTTGTTGATTGCAAGGATTTGGGTTTGATTGACTAGGCAAATCTCCTCTTGCCCAATTTCCAATCGTTGATAATACCACTTGAAGTTGTTGCTCCATCCTTTTAATGGCTCCTTCAGCATCAAAAGCTTGGACAGGTTGCTTAGCTAAAGATTCAATACTTCGATGTATTTCTACCATTCTTTTTTCTAAGTTTTCTAATCTAGAGGAGCTAGCTTGATCTTCAAAGTTAGGATGGTGCTGCACCATTTGTGGTTGTTGCTCAAGTGGGATAAAGTTATTTCCAATATAATTGTTCCCTCGCCAGGAAAGGTTTGGATGATTTCTCCAACTGGGGTTATAGGAGTTACCATACATGTCGTTACGCCCTTTATAGAATATAGCATTAAGATCTTGAGTTTTATCAACATAGAGGACAGAAGGACATACATCAACCAAATGACCAATTCCATTGCATCCTATACATGTTGGAGTTTGGGATGTTTCCTTACTTGGGTCCTTGATCTGAATTTCATCAATTTTCTTCATTATAGCACTCAATTTAGCATCCATTAAGGTTCCAACATCCACATTATGTATTCCCCTCATTGGTTGACTTCTTTCTTGACTAGGGTCAGCTGAGTTCTCCCATTGGGCTGTCCTTTTAGCAAAGTCCACTAAAAATTGCCAAGCATCCTCAGGATTCAATTTTAGAAAACCATTTGGACAAGTTGATTCCAATAATGTTTTGGTGGCCACCCGACTCCTTCACAAACTATGCCTACCAAGTGAGCCTTGTTGATACCATGATGAGGGCATTGAGTTAACAAGTCACGAAATCATTCAAAATACTTCTAGAAAGACTCCCCAGCTTTTTGATGACAAAACCATATTTCTTTCTTCTTCCTAATAGTCATATGCATGGGGTAATATTTCTCTAGAAATACTGAACAAAATCATCCCCAAGACTCGATAGAACCTGGAGTAAGAGTATACAACCATTTTTTGGCTGCATCCTTCAAACTAAATAGAATATATCTCAATTTTACAGCATCCATACTCATTTGTGGCACCCTCATCATTTGGCATACTTCATTAAATTCCTTCAAAAAATAATGGGCATCTTCCCTTTCTAGACCATGAAAATGTGGTAACTGCCCAATAAAATGAGACTTCAACTCAAACTTATCGCCCTCAAATTCAGGTAATTCAATGCAAGATGGTTCATCAACCATCTCAAGGTATAAAATATCCCCAATAGAAGATGCTTGTACATCCATGGTATCTTCTATGGTTTTTACCCTAATCAACCGGTTATTATCCCTCCTTATCCACTTAGGCATACATAATCAAAACAACAACAAGTAAAAGAATGCACCAGCATCTAGTAGAAACAAAAGGGACATTCAAAGGTTAACTCGTTCTCCTCTAGAATACAACAAAAAGAAAAACATTAGTACTATTCAAACAATTGAAATGAAAATGAAATTGAAAAGAGAAAACTAATTACATAACAAAATACCATGAAAAGCTAACACAACAAGTTAATCTCTACTGTTCAAGCCTCGGTTCATTTAGTGGAGTTTCCTCAGCTCTAAATGACATTCCCCTGGTTGTCTTTAGTATGGGTTTGAGTCTATGCCCATTTACCTTGAAGACTTTATGATTTCTTGGATCTTCAATTTCAACTGTGCCATAAGGATAAACTCGGTGAACGACAAAGGGTCCAATCCAATGGGATCTCAACTTCCCTAGGTGTAAGTGGAGTCGAGACATGTAGAGCCATACCTCTTGTCCATGCAAAAATGTCTTTTTGAGAATTTTCTTGTCATGTAATGATTTCATCTTTTCTTTACTTGCTACAATTTTTTCATATGCATCATTTCGTAACTCTTCCAATTCTACCAACTGTAGCTTCTATACATTACCTACTTCGTCCAAATCAGTATTAATCTTCTTAATGGCCCAATAGGCTTTATGCTCCACTTCTACAAGTAGGTGGCAAGCTTTACCATACACCATCCTATATGGTGACATTCCTAGATTGTTTTTATATGCCATTCGATATGCCCATAAAGCATCTACTAATTTTTCTAACCAATCCTTCCTCGTGTGGTTTACAACTTTTTCCAAGATTAGCTTGATCTGCTTATTTGCACTCTCCACTTGTCCACACGTTTGAGGGTGGTAAGGGGTAGCAATTCTATGCACGATTCCATATCGTTTCATTAATCCTTCAAAACTTCGATTACAAAAATGTGTAACCCTATCACTAATAATAGTTTTTGGCATACCAAAACGAGCAATGATATTATTCCTTACAAAGTTAACTACCACCTTATTGTCATTGGTCCTTGTTGGGATTGCTTCTATCCATTTTGACACATAATCCACTGCCAACAAAAAATAAGAATATCCCATTGATATTGGAAATGGACCTATAAAGTCAATCCCCCAAACATCAAATACTTCTACTTTAAGAATAATGGATAAGGGCATCATATTTCTTTTTGAAAGTCTTCCTGTTTGCTGGCACCTAGCACAATTCAAATAATAGGCATGGGCATCTTTAAATAGAGTTGGCTAGAAGAACCCGCATTGTAAAACTTTTGCTACAGTTTTGCTTGATCCAAAGTGTTTGCCACATGCTTGGTCATGACAAAAAGAGAGAACGCTTTTGATCTCATTTTCAGGAATGCACCATCTCAAAATCAAGTCTGAGCATTGCTTGAAAAGATATGGATCCTCTCAATAAAAATACTTAACCCAAGCTAAAAAAAACTTTTTGTCTTGTTTAGACCATTCAGATGGTGTCAATCCTGTGACTAAGTAATTCACAATGTTTGCATACCATGGGATAGCACTAACAACTAATAATTGCTCGTCAAGAAAAGAGTCTTTGATATTTTAATTGCTCTTCAAGAAAAGAGTCTTTGATATTTGAATCTAAGAGTGGTATTTGAAGTCTAGAGAGATGATCAGCCACTATGTTTTCACACCCAGTTTTATCCTTGATTTCAATATCGAACTCTTGGAGTAATAATATCCATCGTATTAATCGTAGTTTTGAATCTTTCTTTGCTAGTAGATGTTTCAATGCTACATGATTAGTGTATACCACAATGTTTGCTCCTAAAAGATATGATCTGAATTTTTCCAATGCAAAAACAATAGCTAGCAACTCCTTTTTAGTAGCGGTATAATTTAATTGAGCTTCATTAAGTGTCTTGCTAGCATAACAAATAACTCTAGGAAGCTTATCTATCTTTTGCCCTAAGACTGCTCCTATAGTATAGTTAGAAGCATCACACATTAATTCAAAAGGATAATTCCAATCTGGAGATTGGACCATAGGAGCAGAAGCAAGATGATTTTTCAACTTGTAAAAAGCTTCCTTACATTCCACATTAAAAATGAATGAGACATCCTTTAATAAGTTTGTCAAAGGTCTAGCAATCTTGCTAAAATCCTTGAGAAACCTCCTATAAAACCCAACATGGCCTAAAAATGCTCTAATATCCTTCACTGTCTTAGGCTCAGGAAGATTGGCAATCAATTCTACCTTAGCTCTATCAACTTCCAACCCCTTTTTCAAAACCACATGCCCCAACACTACCCCACTTTTGACTATAAATTGACATTTTTCCCAGTTAAGGACCAAGTTCTTTGACATGCATCTTTCCAATACAAGACTTAAATTGTGAAGGCATGACTCAAAAGATGGTCCAAAAACTGAGAAATCATCCATGAAAATCTCTAAACAGTTTTCAATCATGTCACTAAAGATTCCTATCATACATCTTTGGAATGTGGCAGGAGCATTACAAAGACCAAAAGGCATACATTTGAAAGCATATGTTCCAAAGGGACAAGTGAAGGTGGTTTTGTCTTGGTCTTTTAGAGCTACAGGAATTTGGTTATACCTAGAATACCCATCTAAGAAGCAATAAAACTCTTGCCCTGCCAATTTTTCAAGTATTTGATCAATGAAGGGTAAGAGAAAATGATCTTTTCTAATTGCAAAGTTGAGCTTCCTATAGTCAATGCAAACACACCAACTAGTCTGAATCCTAGTAGGTATTAATTCATGCTCATCATTTTGTATGACTATCACTCCAGATTTCTTAGGAACCACTTGTACAGGACTCACCCAAGTACTATTAGAGATGGGGTAAATAATGTTATTGTCTAGCCATTTTATGATCTCCTTCTTTACTACCTCTTTTATATTGGGATTTAATTGTCTTTGAGGTTCTCTTATGGGCTTTGCATTATCTTCAAGATATATCCTATGTTGACAAATGGCGAGACTTATTCCTTTAATATCAACCATTGTCCAACCTATAGCACCTTTATATTTCTTTAACAGCTTTAATAAACTTATTTCTTGCATTTTTGTAAGGTTTCTTGCAATAATTACTGGGAATGTCTCATTTTCTCCTAAAAAATAATATTTCAGACTTTCAAGAAGAGGTTTAAGCTCTAAGGTTGGTGTCTCTAATGTAGCAATCTCATGTAAAGGGACACTCATATTTTCTAATATGGGCTCATCTTCTTTAACTACCTTATCAACATCTAATACTTGATTATCAACCCCACTCCTTGGTGACTCATCTTTTCTCAATGAAGTTAACATTTCCTTAGATAATGTGTCCACTACTTCTTCATCTTCATCCTCTAAGAATTGAATCACACTAATGTTTACCTCATTCCCCTCACTTACCTAAACTTCACCTTTTGGGTTAAAAATATTTAAAATAAGCTCAAAAACTCCATAAGACAATTTCATGGTTCCACTTTTACAATTAATTACAGCTTGAGCTGTAGCTAAGAATGGTCTCCCTAGAATGAGTGGAATGAAATCGAAATTATCAGGTGGATTACAAGTGTCTAATACAATAAAGTCTACATGGTAAATACAATCTTTAATTTTTATAAGAACATCTTTAATTTTTCCACGAGGATGCATAATGGATCTATCAACTAATTGGATAACAATTCTTGTATGCAACAAACCTTCCAATCCTAGTGAAGAGTATACACTAATAGGCATTACATTAATTCCTGCCCCTAAGTCAATGAGAACTCTATTTAAAGTTTTATGCCCAATAGTGCAAGAAATAAAGGGAGTGTCTGGATCATCAAGTTTTTTAGGGATATGTGTAGTAAAAAGAGAACTAGCCTCACTAGCTAGGAAAGCTCGTTTTAGCACCTTCTTAGTCCTTTTCTTTGTACACCACTCTTTAAGAAATTTGGCACAAGGTGGTAATGTTGTTATTAAATTTAAGAGTGGTATGTTGACTTGCACTTGTTCAAAAAAATTTCTTATTTGATCATCTTTGGAATTTTCTTTCAATTCTAGTCTATTAGGAAATGGTGCAAGTAAATTAGGATGAGGTGGTTCTACCATTTTGTCATTATCTCCTAATTCATCTTCATTACTTTGTTTATCTTCATCATTAATCTCTTTCTTTTCATTTTCCTTAACTCTCTCATTTAACTTATCACTATCTTTTTTTTCTTCTAAACTTGCTTCTTGTTGAATAATTGGTTCAGGTTGATCAATTTCCTTACCAGACCTTAGAGTGACATAAGCATCAATAGGTTCATCTAAGTCACTTATATCATCCTTCTCATCTATAGTTTCTATCTCCATAGAATCTTCTAAACTAGTACTTAGTGTGAGGGTTAACTCCTTAAAAAGATTTTCCTCAAGGTTAGCCTTAGGTAGATCATTTTGTATTTGATTTATTGATTCATAATTAGGTTCAGAAAAAGGATCAACAAACATAGATGGTTCTAAAGGGCATTTCTCCTCCTCCAATAACCTAATTAGCTCCTCCATTTGATCTCCTAGAACTTCTATCCATCCTACCTGTAATGCTTTTATGTGTTGTTAAATTAAATGGCAAAAGCGCAAATTTTACATTTATAATCGCAAGCGCACGGTGCCTGTTGTAATAAGCATGTTCAAGTACAGGTCGAATCCACAAGGAGTTTGTCTTAAATAAATTTTATTAAAATGATTATCTGATTAAATATCCACATTAAAATAATTCATAATTAAACTCTAATTACTTAATATTAATATACAAAATTTGTAGCATAATTAAGGTTTATAAGATTACCCCAAAATCCAATTAGTTATGATAAGATATTAAAGGAATCAATGAGTATTAATCCAGAAATCACAGAATTTATGCTTGACTTTTAACTCTAATAACTTCCAACTTGAATGTTTAAAAATCCAGAATAAATAACAGTTGGAAAGATCCTCGGAATATCTTTCAAATGGCAGTGATTTCGTGGATTAACTCAAATTAAAACACTAGCAATATCTTATTTAAGAAAGGGGCGCAGACGGTTATGGAAACTTTCCAAAAACGCACCTTCGGTTCAAAAATCAAATCTCCATCAAATCTTCATGAAATGCTATGAAATAAGTGCGCTTTGAAAGTAGATCTATTACACTAAGGGCCTGTTTGTGCACCTAGAATTTGAATTCCGCAGAATTTGAATTCTAACGGAATTTGAATTCTACAGAATTTGATGGAAAGAATTCAAAATCTAGGTGTTTGTGCACGTTCAGGAATTTAACAGAAATTGAAATTTAGGTGTTTGTGCACATGACAGAATTGAAGGAAATTGAATAGAATTGATTTTTAATAAAGTTAAGTAATGAATTAAAGTAATTAGTGAAAATGTAATTAATCAAGAAATGAATTACTTACATTAATAAATGAACATATTATTAAATTAAATGTTTATATATTATTTATCAATTAATTAAGTATATCATTATGTAAAATAAATCAAAAATTACAAAAATTGATAACTTTTTAGTTATAATACATGTTTAAAACAATAAAAGGATAATTATAAATTCTATATTCCTCGTAATGTAATAATAAATAACTTTTATAAAAATATAATTATTATGAAGTGAATAAATGAAAGTAAATAATAAATAATTATTGAAATACTTTGATTATAAAAATATATAATTCTGAACATTTTATTAGGCATAAATGACTTTTAAGACTTCGTTTGTGTTAACCACAGAAAGTTAGTAAAATTATATGGTTTTTGAAAATTTGATATTATATATAAAATAATATAATATAATAAATAAAATAATAATAATAATTGAATTAATAATATTTATGATTTTAATATTATAAAATTAAATAATAATAATAATAATAAAATAATTAATATTTTTATTTTTAATAAACAAATATTAAAATAATTAATTAAATAAAAAATATTAACAATATATACTTCAACAAGGGAGGGTGAGCGTCGAGTGATCTTTTGGAAAATGAATTCCGACCTTTTAGGTTGGGAATTCATTTTCCCAACCTTTACACATGATTGAAATTCAAATTCACTGGGAATTTGAATTCCAAAATGCACAAACACCTCATGACTCGGAATCTGACGGAAAAAATTTTCAATTCCGTCAGATTCCAAGTGCACAAACCCCCCCTAACAAGGAAAATTTACAAAACTGAATTCCACAAAATACACGATGCAAGCACAACATAGGCGTCGAGCTCAAAACTAGCACTCGATAGAGACTCAAAACCGCCAATACCTTTACAAAATAAAATCAAAAATCTTTAGAAAACCTTCTAAAAAATTCTAAAACTTGGTAAACTTGTTCTACACTCATTATACTTACAAAACGAAACAAAAAATGGAATTTAGAGATTATGAACAAGTGCATACAATTCGAAGAAAGGCTACTAACATTCTAGCCATCTAAGAAATGGAAAACTACCTTCACAATTTACACCATCACAATCATTCACACGATACATATAATATGAACTCAATCTTGATATCAATTAACATCAAAAAAATATATGATCTTTAATTTAGAACAATTAAAATAAAGATTTATGCATAGAATTTTGTTTTTCCATATACTCAAACTATACTCATACATATAGAATTGTAAAACATGAAAACTAGTATGAGGATCTCTCCTTTCCATCATACCTTTTAATCTTCCATGTTTTTTCAAGCAATGACTCCCCAAAGTCCTTGAAATCGATGCTCCACAGGGCTGTCGCCACCTGTAGCACGTCCAAGTGAAGCTTCTAGGGTTGCCTTGAAGAAGAATGGTACACGTCCTCAAGATCTTGCCTCCAAGACCCACAACTTTGGCTTCCACATCTAAGAATGGTGCTTCCGATGACTCAACCTTGAAGATCTTAACCTTTTGCTCCACTCCAAATTAGTCACACGAGCCTCTCATCCACCAAAATCAATGCCCAAGGAGATCCTAGCGTATGGTCGTCTGAATTGAAGAGAAGGTGTCTTCTAGGAAGAGGGGAAGACGCCAAGGCTCACCATTCTTGAAGGAAGCTTATTCAAGATCAAGGGGAAGATGAGACTTTCCAGATGGAGATGCTGGAATGGCTGGAACCGCCAATTGAAATTTGTTAGAAGAGGAGGAGATAACCTACGATTGAGTGGTCAAACACTTTACATACTCTAGGCTATTGTTGCTTGATCTCCAGTAAGTTGCATCCAATGGCCCACATTTTTTTTCTTCTTTAATTCATCTTGATTTCATGATTGATTAACCTATAAAACTCAAAACCAAGTTGGATGCACATATACATTGAATATAAATCATATGATGTAAATATAGTATACATGCATGCATGAGTTGCCATATATGGAAAGTTGCCAAATTAGGAAGGTTTTGGTCCACAACTTTTTCACATGTGTATACATGAATTACTTAAAGTTCTTTAGTTTAACATCATATTTAAGTGATTTGGCAATAATACAATGTATATAAAGTTATATATTGAAGAATTATAAAAATCATGTCTAAAACAAGGGCTATTGATTAGGTGTTTAATTGATAAAGGATAAATTTGTACATTATCAACTATTTAATCCCTAATTCATGCATATGTCTAAAAATTTGATTTTCATGTAATCCTTTATAAGAACATATATAATGATGACTTATAATCCTTAATATGCATGAATTAACATATATAAAATGCACAAATTGATACTTTACACACCCCCATACCTAGTCTTTACTAGTCCCTTAGCAAAGGACTAAAGCTAAACAATGATAACACAAAGCCCATATAAAAGCACATTCATTAAAAACCAAAAACAAACAAACTAATAAATAAATAACAAAAATAAAACTAACCTAGGCTACTTTCGTACGGATCACGACTACACTTAGCATGTGCAACAAGCCTTTAAACCCCTAGGTCACCCTAGTGGAGTTATGTCTCTAGAGGGTTTTCAACGGATATACCCACAAAATCCAAAATAAAACATAAAACAACACAAATGAAAGACAAAAAAAACAATAAAAATATGCTCTTGGTTTCCTAAACATGGATAAAGTTGCTCTTAAGTAGTCTTGACCTATTAGCTTCACCTTCATTTAATCACCTCTCACCTTTCTAGATTGGATTCAAATAATCATTCAATTTCCATCCTAAGAAAGTAAAGTACTATATAAATAAGTGTATGTGAAAATGGCCAAGACTAAGAAATAACCTACTCAACTCCCTTCAAGTTACCTAGGTACTCCCAAAGGTCTATCTTTGAGTCCATTGTCCTTTTATTTTGACTCTCTCTTTTTTTCATTTTTTCTCTTTTTTTTTTTTTAAATTACCTCCTACTCCAGCACCTTTTTACGTGACCACAATCCCTTGCTTAGGGGAAAGTTAACTAGTTACCCAATAGCTTTTGTAAGAACAAGTAATCAATCTCTTCTTCTTCTTCTTTTCATCATTTTTCTTATTATTATTTTTTTTTCTCTCCCTACCCCTCTACCCTTAAGAGTGCCTCCCACATCATTGTGTGGTAATGGGCAATTTTACCTTAGCCCTTTTATTCTACTCTTCTCATAGGACAACCCCAAGGTATATTCCTAAGTTTTTACCTATGTTTCCCTTTAAGAGGAGTGGTTCCTTCCTAGTCAAGGCCTCATGTAAGTGCAATACTACATATAAGCTCAAAAATATGGATGGTTTTGAATTTTATTCTTCTCCTCCCCTTAAGGTTCAAGGTTTCTTTCCTAAAGGATTCACTTTTAGATCTCAATTATACCTAAAAGAACACTATCCATTAGGGCCTATGAGCATTTATAAAACAAAATAAACAAGAAAAACACAAAATAGAAAAAAAAAACTGTCGTCAAATGCCTCCCCCCCATACCTAAATTTTGTATTGTCCCCAATGTAAAAGAAATCATTTAGGTAACAAGATGAAAAACATGAAGACAACAAAAACAAAAGAAACAAACTATGACAAGCAAGGAAAGTTTGCAACCCCATACCTAGCATGCAATCCATATGCACTTGTGTAAATTTAAATTGTATTATTCCTAAAACATACAATGGAGATTGAGTAGTATGCTGAAGAAATAATGTTCAATACATGTATCATTCAAATGCATCATAAAGAAATAAGGTTAAGAATGCGTACCTTGCTTGATGAAGAAAAATAATAACTACAAAACTAACAAGCATATCAAAATAGAAAAGAAATTTATATAAACAGAACTATAGCATGTGATTAAAAATAAAAATACTAACAAAAAGAAATTTTTGTTTTATTTTTATTTTTATGTCCACTCATGTAGATGGTGAAAGGTTGGTTCCTGAAGTCTCTCCTTGTGCCAAATGCACACCTGCCAAGTGAGGATTTGGTACAGTGTTACTTAGTAATTCTCCCCGTGCTCTACCTCTAGATGAAGTAGACAACCTATCAAACTTTGCTTCTAATCCTTTAATGATTTGGTCATGGCTAGCTAAAATGGGATTTACTTGTTTGCTAACTTGAATTAGGGATTGAATCCCTTTCTCCATTTCAGTAAATCTTTTCTCCAAAGCGGACATTCTATCACTTAAATTTGGCTAAGTGGGTCCATGATGCTCAGTACGGTTTCCAAGTGCTTTCGGTTGTCGCCACGAAAAATTGGGATAGTTTCTCCATCCAAGGGTATAGTGTGATGATGGTTGGAATGACCTTTGTCCTATACCAATAGCATTGACTTCCTCAAACTACTGTCCTTGCATTGCAAGGCATTCGTCCATGATGTGCCCAGGAATTCCACATGCTATACACTTGACTTCAACCATTTTATCTTTTCCTTTTTGTTGATTTAATATTAAATCTTCTACCTTTTTAACCATGGACAACATCCTAGCTTCCATGCCTACCATGGGGTCTACTCTGTGCATTCCCCTTGCCAAAGTTTTGTCAAATGTTCTATCTGATGAACTTTCCATTTTCATTGTTCTCTCAACAAGGTCCACAAGTCTATCCCATGCACTTACTTCATCTAATCTCATGAATCGTCTAGGACATACAAATTCTAGCATCAACTTGGTCTAATAATCCAATCCTTCATAGATTACTTGACACTGTCTTGATTTAGGTAGACCATGATTAGGACATCTTACCACTAGTCTATTGAAACGTTCAAAATATTTCCAAAAGGTTCATTGATTTGCTGGCAGATGTTTAGAATAGCATTCTTAGCTTGAATGGTCTTATGCAAAGGATGAAATTTCTTAATAAAGACAACCCAAAAATCAGTCCAAGTACAGATTGAATTAACAAGAAGAGTGTTCAACCATAGTTTCGCATCATCTCAAAGAGCGAAAGGAATAAATCTCAACTTTATTGCATCCATAAGCACTTTAGGTAGATTAATCATGTTGCAAACGTCATTAAAGTCATTCAGAAATGCATACGCATCTTCCTTATCTAATCCATGAAATCTAGGTAATTGATTGACATAATTCATATGCAATTGAAATTTATGTCCATCTACCTAAGGCAATACAAGACAAGAGGGATGGTCATGTATTTGAGGATAGCAGATGTCCTCAAGAGAAGGTAATTGCTGGTTTCTACCTTGGTCTCCCATCCTTACAGGCTCTTCTAACACACTAACTTCTTCTTCTAAAGGGGTTTGTCTAATTAATCTAGATGCACTATCTCTCACCCACTTAGAAGATTGCATACACTAGCAATATCACAAAAGAAATATTTTGATAAAAAAATGTACAAATGACACTTACAATGGAATAGCCTCTGATCCCAACACCTGCATGTTAGATAGGTAAGTACAAAATTGAAAAAAAAGATTTACATAATGACAAAATCAACAAAAAGAAATAAGAGTAATTACATCTAAAACTAATAAAAAGAAAAACAAAAGAGCACTAATTATCAGATTCAACATAGACAGCATCGATTAAAACAATATTCTCTCCATGGCCAAATAATCTTTGCTGCAAGAAAGGTTTTAAACGGTGTCCATTGACCTTAGAAACTTCCCCACTCTTAGGGTTTTCAATCTCCACTGCTCCATGAGGAAACGTACTTTTTACCACAAAAGGTCCTATCCACTAGGATCTTAACTTACTAGGAAATAGATGTAGTCTAGAATTATACAACAATACCTACTACCCTACTTCAAAATTCTTACGAAAGAGCTTGCTATCATGAAATACTTTACTCTTTTCCTTAGCTATCCGTGAATTCTCATATGCCTCTCTCTGTATTTCTTCTAATTCAGTCAATTGAAAATTTCTTTTCTTACTAGCAGCCTTTAAATCTAAGTTGAGTCTTTGAATAGCCCATCTTGCCTTATGCTCAAGCTCTACTGGTAAATGACATGCCTTTCCAAACACTACTCTACATGGAGACATATTTAAAATAGACTTAAAAGCAGTCTGATAAGCCCATAATGCCTCATCTAACTTTTCTACCCAATCTTTTCTTGTCTTTCCTACTATCTTCCCCAAAATTTACTTAATTTGCTTATTAGCATTTTCTACTTGTCCATTGGTTTGTGGGTGATAGGGGGTTGCCATTTTATGATTTACTCCAAATTTTTTCATTAATACTTTAAAACTTCTATTATTAAAGTGTGTTCCCCTATCACTAATGATTACTCTAGGAATGCCAAATCTAGCAAAAATGTTGCTCTTAATAAAATTGATTACTACCTTAGAATCACAAGTCCATGTGGGAATAGCTTCAACCCATTTTGACACATAGTCAATAGCTAACAAAATATACAAATAACCTCCAGAATTAGGGAAGGGTCCCATGAAATCAATACCCCACACATCAAATACTTCAACTTCAATAATTGGTGTAAGTGGCATCATATTTCTTCTAGTCAATCTTCCCACTTTTTGACAATCCATACAATTCTTAACATAGAAGTATGCATCCTTATGCAATGTGGGCCAGAAAAAACCACATTTAAGAACTTTAGCTGTAGTTTTAATAGGGTTAAGATGACCACCAGCAGGTTGGTCATGACAAAAAGATAGCACACTATGAATTTCTATATCTAGAATGCATCTCCTCAAAATCAAATCAGGGCCTAACTTATAAAGATAGGGATCATCCCAATAAAATTCTAACCCTAGCTAAAAATCTCTTAATATCTTGCCTTGACCAATTGCTAGGTAGTCATTTTGTCACAAGATAATTTATAATATCTACAAACCAAGGGATTTGAGTTATAGCCATCAACTGCTCATCAGAAAATGATTCATCAATCGGTAACTCTCCTTGAGGTGTGATAATATGAGACAAGTGGTCGACAACTACATTCTCACATCCTTTCTTATCTTTTATCTCAATATCAAATTCTTGCAAGAGAAGAATCCATCTAACTAATCTAGCCTTAGCATCTTTTTTAGCTAATAAATATTTAATGGCAGAATGATCAGTGAAAATGATAACCTTAGAGCCTAACAAATAAGGTCTAAACTTCTCAAGAGCAAAAACTATAACTAAAAATTCTTTCTCTGTAATTGTATACTTCAATTGGGCTGCATTAAGAATTTTAGTAGCATAATAGATTACCCTAGGTAATTTATCAATTCTTTGCCCCAACACAGCACCAATTGCATAATCTGATGCATCACACATCAACTTGAATGGTTGAGACCAATCGGGTGGATACACAATAGGGGCTGAGGTGAGGACTCCCTTAAGCTTATCAAAGGCATCTTGACATTCTCTAAAGAATTCAAACTTATAATCCTTTGATAATAAACTAGTTAAAGGATGGGCAATCTTACTAAAATATTTAATAAATCGTCTATAAAACCCAGCATGACCCAAAAATGCTCTTATATCCTTAACAGATTTAGGAGGTGGTAGGTTGGCTATCAAGTCTACTTTGACCTTATCTACTTCCAATCCATTCTTAGAAACAACATGGCCCAACATAATTCCATGTTGCACCATGAAGTGGCATTCTCCCAATTTAAAACCAAATTTTTCTCTATACATCTTTTTAAAACCAATTCTAAATTCTTAAGACAAATATCAAAGGAAGATCTTGACACAGAGAAATCATTCATAAAAATCTCTAAGAAGTTATCAATCATGTCCGAAAAGATTCCAGTCATACACCTTTGAAAAGTTGCAGGAGCATTACACAAACCAAAGGACATGCACTGGAATGCAAAAGTACCAAAAGGACATGTGAATGTGGTTTTCTCTTGGTCACAGGGTGCTACAGGAATTTGGTTATATCTAGAATAACCATCTAGGAAACAATAATATTCTTGCCCAGCTAACTTCTCTAACATTTGATCCATAAAAGGTAAGGGGAAATGGTCTTTCCTAGTGGCGGTATTAAGTTTCCTATAGTCAATACACACTCGCCATCCTATTTGCACTCTAGTAGGGATTAGTTTCTGATTACTATTTTCTACAACTGTAATACCAGATTTCTTTGAGACAACCTGAATAGGGCTAACCCAAGGACTATTAGAAATAGGATAAATGATATCATGATCTAGCCACTTAATAATTTCTTTTCTAACCACATCTTTTATGTTTGGGTTTAATCTTCTCTATGGGTCCCTAGAAGGTGTAATGTCATTATTCAAATGAATTCTATGTTGACATAAACTAGGGTCAATTCCTTTGATATCGGCCATGATCCAACCAATGGCCTCCTTATGTTCTTTTAAAATTACCAACAACTTCTCTTCTTGCTCTCTAGAAAGATGGGAAGACAGAATAACTGGCAAGGTGTTCTCTTTTCCCAAATAGGCATACTTAAGGTCTTGAGGCAAGGGTTTTAGTTCAAGAGAATGTGGTTCTACAATAGATGGTTTCTTAATCTCTCCTAAATCTCTTTCTAAAGGCTCTATATAATTTAATTCAAAAATACTATCACTCTCACCGATGTCATCATCTAAGTCATAGATATGTGCTAGATAAACCTCATATTCTATAGGTGGATAATCTTCATCTTTAGATAAACTATAATTTTCTACCCTCTCACCTTCATCCATAATGTTTAATAAGCTTACATTAAAATTCTCATTATCTAAAATTTTAAATTCTGGGTGAGATTTAAAAATATTTAAATCAACCTTAGCATCACCATATGTTATTTGCATAGACCCATCTCTACATCCTATATATACATCTATTGTGGCTAGGAAGGGTCTTCCTAAAAAAGGGGCACATTCTGCTTTCTACCAGGTGAAGGTTGATTTTCTAAGACAATAAAATTTATGGGATAGACAAAATCTTTAATCTTAATCAATATATTCTCAACAACTCCTAAGGGAGTTCTAAAAGAATGGTCAGCTAGTTGAATGAGAACCTTAGTGGGTTGAATACCATTAAGTCTTAGGTTCACATAAACACCAGATGACATAACATTTACTCTTGCTCCCAAATCTATTAATGCTTTATCAAAATAGGTATCTCCAATTGTACAAGAGATGATTGGAGTACCTGGATCACTAAACTTCTTAGACAAGTCTTGATAGAAATAGGCACTAACGGATTTAGCTAAGCACACTTTCATAAGTGTCATCCTAGCTCACTTCTTTGTACATAATTCCTTTAAAAACTTGGCATAGGTAGGTATTTGCTCTATTGCATCTAGTAATGGAATGTTAATCCTAACTTGTTCAAAGATTTCTCTCATCTTAATATTCTGATCAATATCCTTATGTGCAGTTCTTAATCTATGGGGAAAATGGGCAGGTTGACTTTCTAAAGGAATGCTTACCTCAGATAACTTACCTTTACCCTTTTTATCACCCAATAAAATTTCATTTTTAGATTCTTTATTTAGTTGATTGGATGAACCTAAATCATCTATAGAAACACTCATCGGTACAAGAGAAGGAGTTTCCTTTTCAGGAATACTCACCTCTCTCTCGGACCTTAAAGTAACATAAGTTTCAACTGATTCATCCTCAACCAAGGATGTTGATCCTAAATCTATGTTTTCATGACCATCTATGTCAATGGGGGCACTAGAGGCTTTTGCTAAGTTTAATAAATCCATAGAGGTGTTAAGTTCAGCAATTGCCTTAGCTAAGTTGACTGAAGATTCAGCATAGGGAACATTTCCTATAGGCTTTTCCATTTTAATTTCACAACTATAGCTACTAGTGTCATAAACATCAGCATTATAATTTAAATTTGGTATAGATAGGCTAACATTAGAACTAGAACATGCACCTACATTGTTATTTAGCATATAAAATGGGCAATCAGCATCAACATGATTATTCAACTTGCATTTAGAACATGTAGGTGTCAAATCAAAACTAAATTCATCCATATTATAATTTAAATATTTATCTAGAATGGTATGTAAATTTTCAACTAAATGAACGAACCGAATGTATTCAATCAAGCACAATCTTCAAGTGATTTAAGCAAATTTACAACATAATAGAGAAATTGATAAACAATTACTTTTGTTCTTTTACTTGAAACTTAATTTTCCGTAGATTCATTCAATGACTATTCTATTATCATGCCATTAAATTCTAGATACAAATAGCAAAGCATATATCTCGCAAACATTGTATATAATCTGAGTTTCATCTAAAACAAGTAGTCATGGAATTTCTAAAACTAAACTGTACTACCTTGGCTTAAAAGTTTTCTACAGAAATTCATATAGCTTGTAAATTCACAAATAAATACTCTTCTGAAAGGTAATTACTTCTAGTCTCTAAGAAAAATCAGAGACAAAAATTTCCAAAACTGAAGTATTATCAAAATCGTGTGAAACTCAGATAACTCAGAATTCATAATCTGCAGAACATCTCATCTTAGAAAAATTCCCCAGAAATGTATACAAATCCAAATACAATGTGTAATACCTTGTTTGAAAGATAAACTACTGTAGTTCCAATGAAAAATTTCAAAAATAATTTTTTACTCAACATTTAATTGCAGTTTTGATTATCAGCATACAGATAAAAAGAAATACCAGAAAAAACTGCACCCATAGAGAGTTTGGAAGGTTAGCCACCTAACCTACCGGCAAGGCAAAATTTTCAGAAGGTTAATTGGTTAACCTTCCAAAGAACAGCAAAATATATGAAGATTTCGGAAGGTTAACTACCTAACCTTTCGAAATGTCAAAAAAATTTCAGAAGGTCAGAGGGAAACCTTTTGATTTGGTTGAAAGCTTAATATCTCAACTTGAAAAAATCACACAGAAATTTATACAGCTCCAAAATTTTCAAATAAATACTTTTCTGAAATTTAATTACTTCTAGTTTTTATAAAAAATCAGAGATAAAAATTTCCAAAAATGAAGTATTATCAAAATTATGTAAAACATCAGACAACTCAAATTCGTAATCTGCAGAATATATCATATTAGAAAAATTCTCCAGAAATGTATATAAGTCCAAATACAACGTATAATACCTTGTTGGAAAGTTAAACTCTTGTAGTTTTATGAAAAAATTTCGAAAATAAGTTTTATTCAAATATATATCTGCAGTTTTAAATACAAGAGTTGAGATAAAACTGTTCTGCACCAGAAAATAACCATCTGATAAATATCGGATAGCTCACCATAACTATCCGATTTTACTGTACAATCGGAGAGTTATGGGTGTAACCCTCCGGTTAGGGGAAGGATCGGATAGTTATGGCTATACCTATCTGATTTTTCCATGAGGGTTGGATAGTTATGCCCTTAACTATCTGATTTTCATAATATTGGTTAAATCTAATATGCCAACTTTAAAAATTCACACGGAATTCTACACAACTCCAAATGAAACATGTAAATACTCGTTGGAAGGGTAATTTCATCTACTTTCTGGAAAAAATCACTGAATTAAATTTTACATACTTTCATAATAGCATATTTTCAAAATTCATTAGCAGAAACCTATCTAGAATTCTGTAAAACATCCCTATTTTCTAAGAATTTTATCTTTCAACATACTAATCAGAATTTTATGCATAAGTACTCAAAAGAAATCTCATAAACCGAGTATTTGAGGAAAAATATCATAAAAATGAGTTCTAATCTCGTGCTCATCAAAAATTTAAATTTACCAGACAAGCAGATTCTGTCTTAATAATTTGTACACAAAGATTATCATTACTCCATTAAGCTACTTGTCACCAATTTATATACTTGAATTAAACATGTAACAAGCAATTCAGATAACAAAGAATTTAACACATAGAACGGCCAATCCATGTATCCATCTCCTTGCAAACAAACAAAGAAAAATAATAACTCAACAAGAAAACAAACAAAACTAAAACAATATAAAGGATATTAAATCTTGCAAATCATCTAATAAATCTTTTTAGCACCAAAACTCCCTAGCAACGGCACCAAAAACTTGTAACGCTTTTATGTGTTGTTAAATTAAATGGTAAAAGTGCAAATTTTACATTTATAACCGCAAGCACACGATGTCCATTGTAATAAGCATGTGCAAGTACGGGTCGAATCTACAAGGAGTTTGTCTTAAATAAATTTTATTAAAATGATTATCCAATTAAATATCCACATTAAAATAATTTATAATTAAAATCTAATTACTTAATATTAATATACAAAATTCGAAGCATAATTAAGGTTTATAAGTTTACCCTAAAATCTAATTAGTTATGATAAGATATTAAAGGAATCAATGAGTATTACTCCGGAAATCACAGAATTTATGCTCGAATTTTAACTCTAATAACTTTCAACTTCAATGTTTAAAAATTTAGAATAAATAACAGTTGGAAAGATCTTCAGAATATCTTTCAAATGGCAGTGATATTGTGGGTTAACTCAAATTAAAACACTAGCAATATCTTATTTAAGAAAGAGGCGCAGACGGTTATGGAAACTTTCTAAAAATGCACATTCGGTTCAAAAATCAAATCTCTGTCAAATCTTCATGAAATGCTACGAAATAAGTGCGCCTTGAAAGTAGATCCGTTACACTAACAAGGAAAATTTACAGAACTGAATTCCACAAAATACACGACACAAGCACAGCACAGGCGTTGAGCTCAAAACTAGCACTAGATAGAGACTAAAAACCGCTGATACCTTTACAAAATAAAATCGAAAATCTTTGGAAAACATTCTAAAAAATTCTAAAACTTTGTAAACTTATTCTACACTCATTATACTTACAAAAAGAAACAAAAAATGGAATTTAGAGATGATGAACAAGTGCATACAATTCGAAGAAAAGCTACTAACATTCTGGTTATCTAAGAAACGAAAAACTGCCTTCACAATTTACACCATCACAATCATTCACACGATACATATAATATGAACTCAATCCTGATATCAATTAACATCAAAACAATATATGATCTTTAATTTAGAACAATTAAAATAAATATTTATGCATAGAATTTTATTTTTCCATATACTCAAACTATACTCATACATATAGAATTGTAAAACATGAAAACTAGTATGAGGATCTCTCATTTCCATCATACCTTTTAATCTTCCACATTTCTTCAAGAAATGACTCCCCAAAGTCCTTGAAATCGATGCTCCACAGGGCTGTCACCACCTGTAGCACGTCCAAGTGAAACTTCTAGGGTTGCCTTGTAGAAGAATGGTGCACGTCCTCAAGATCTTGCCTCCAAGACTCACAACTTTGGCTTCCAAATCTAAGAATGGTGTTTCCGATGACTCAACCCTGAAGATCCTAACCTTTTGCTCCACTCCAAATCAGTCACACGAGTCTCCCATCTACCAAAATCAATGCCCAAGGAGATCCTAATATATGACCATCTGAATTGAAGAGAATGCGTCTTCTAGGAAGAGGGGAAGATGCCAAGGCTTACCATTCTTGAAGGGAGCTTGCTCAAGATCAAGGGGAAGATGAGACTTTTCGAATGGAGATGCTGGAATGGTTGGAACCGTCGGCTGCAATTTGTTGGAAGAGGAGGAGATAGCCTATAATTGAGAGGTTAAACACTTTAAATACTCTAGGCTATTGTTGCTTGATCTCCAATAAGTTGCATCCAATGGCCCACATTTTTTTTCTTCTTTAATTCATCTTGATTTCATGATTGATTGACCTATAAAACTCAAAACCAAGTTGGATGCACATATACATTGAATATAAATCATATGATGTAAATATAGTATACATGCATGCATGAGTTGCCATATATGGAAAGTTGTCAAATTAGGAAGGTTTTGGTCTACAACTTTTTCACATGTGCATACATGAATTACTTAAAGTTCTTTAGTTTAACATCATATTTAAGTGATTTGGCAATAATACAATGTATATAAAGTCATATATTGAAGAATTATAAAAATCATGTCTAAAACAAGGGCTATTGACTAGGTGTTTAATTGATAAAAGATAAATTTGTACATTATCAACTATTTAATCCCTAATTCATGCATATGTCTAAAAATATGATTTTCATGTAATCCTTTATAAGAACATATATAATGATGACTTATAATCCTTAATATACATGAATTAACATATATAAAATGCATAAATTGATACTTTACACTACCAAATCAGGCCTAAAATTGCTACCCTCTAATTCATTACTTTGTGAGTTAGTATTATAATAATCATTTGGCTCATATTGTTCAAGATAGGATTGAAATTTACTAGATGTACTCAGTGCATCTTGATAAGGGTCCTGTAAACAATCATGTTCAAGATGACCGGGCCAATGACATTTAGCACAAACTTGATTTATCCTATTAGGGTTCTCATATAAAAAGTAGTGCACACAATCCTTCATACTATGTCCTTCCATTTGGCATAAGTCACAATAAAATCTTTCTCCATTCTCAAAGGTATAGAAATCATATTCCATTGTACTTCCTTTAAGAATGTAATGCTAGGTAAACAATCAAATTCTTAATCTAGATAAATAAAAGCTAAGATCAAACCTTGCCAAGTCCCCAGCAACAGTGCCAAAAACTTGTTCGTTAATTTTGAGTTTTAAAATTTATAAGATCACAAGTGCATGGCATCAGATGTAGACACTAGCAGATACAGGTCGTCCTCAGGGACTTGTTGGTTACTTCTAGATTCAAGATTAAGAAGTCTCAATTATTAATGCAAATTGGGATTTATGCTCAACTTTTGTATTAACAGAATTTTAATTCCATATGCATATGTCAAATAGGCTTAGGAAATTAATCATAAGCTTGCAACCAAGTGTAGATCAGAAGATACAATTTATATAACTTCAAACAAAACATAACATTGGCATGAAATTCAAATGTGAAAATAGCCTTAAAAATCAGAAAATTATGTCTGTCAGCATCCCTATCTTAAAAACCTTATATCTCAAAGAATACCTATCTAAATTGGATGAAATCAAGTACGTTGGAAGCTTCTTAGTATAAGGATCAAAATAAAGTTGTTAAATTAGATTTTTCACGCTTCAGATAACAGCAGATTCAAAAAACATTACAGATAAAATAGATAAAACTGAAATCCCGTGATCTTTTCAACTTCAAAAACCTTATCAAATCAACTCTAAATATTACGAAATTTCAGAAAATAAAAGTAGAAACATAGCCACACATATCAGAGGAGTTTCAGATTTTTCCTCAAACGTTTTAGTACTCAAATCAACCTCCAAATCTTAGAAAACATGGACACAGAATAGAGTTATGAATCTGCAATCATACACTTGCATACTTACTTCAAATTTTGATTTCTTTCAAATAGATATTACTGAAATTCACTTAACTATCATTCAAACAATAACATATAACAAGATTTCACAATGATAAAATTGAATCACTCACAAACAACACAAAAACGAAAATGATATACAAACTAATAAAAATCTATTGTCCTAAAATAACACACGAGAACAAGGGAGAAGATGAAGGAAGAATTCTCACACAACAAGACTCATCGTCGACGGTGAACTTTCGTGAACAATGACGTGTAGTGTTGCAAATGATCGGATGAACAGTATCTTGTGGTGATGCGATGAACTGCAACTTGCGAACTCGTGAATCCTGTATTCGTAGTTGCGGGAACGAGGAACGACCGGGTGAACAGTGATCTGCGTGGAGTGTGAACAGTGATCTGCGTGGAGTGTGAACAGTGATCTTCGTGGAGCGTGAACAGTGATCTGCGTCTTGTGGTGTGCGATCTTCTGGTGAACCGGAATGCGGTGATTGTGGGAGTGCGTCGACAGTTGCTGAACGATCGGTTGGTGCCCCTTGCGATGGATGAATTGTGAAAAATGAGAGAGATGAGGGGTGTGGGGGGGGGGGAGGTGGTGGCTTCTTTTATAAACTCCTTCCATATCTTAATGTCCTTGGATTTTGATCCAATGAATGAGAGTTGATCCACTTGATCTTCTATATTTAATCTTCATTCATCTTGAAATTCCTACAATATACCTTGTCTCTACCAAAATAAAATAATATCACACATATCACATTTTATCAAACCAATTAGAATACATCATAATGAGATTAATTTTCATATAAAATGCATGAATTAAGAATAAGTTATTAATTTAACTTAATATTAGAATTTATGCATAACAAAGCCTTAATAACTTATAAGTCAAATTATCTAGCCCATAAGAACACATAAACATGTGCAACATTTATGCCCAAACATATCACATGAGTTGCATATGTTTAACTCGTTAAGTTAACATAACTAAATGCATTAAGTTGTTATATTGAACACTAAGGCAATACGTTAGGTTAGTGTTATAAACTTAAAATTATTATTATTGTACGTGGTAAATATCTTATTGTAAAAACATTTATTTATTACTGGATCAGTGAATTATTAGGAATTTTCAGAGACTTACAATCGTAACTATCCGAAACTCAAACTTATTTTGGATAGTTAGCATCTAACCTTTCAAAAGATAACTTAAGTCATGTTTCCAAGTCATGACACGTGTCTCACTAGTTTTATAATAAAAAGGTATTTCAGATACTTTGAAAACTTAACTATCTGATACTTAAACTCTTTTCAGTAAGTTAGCATCTAACCTTCCGAAAGACATTTTACTAATCATTAAATTAGCGTAACACCACGAACTTAGTTCGTTGAGTTAGCTACAGTGCATGTCATGTGTTTTTGGCACATGATGAACTCATTAAGTTAAATACGTTAAGTTATAAATCTACTTGTTTTACTCATTTTGTTAACATTAACACAATGACTTGTTATTACACTTGATGAAAAATTTTGGATGAGAAAGTTATTTTGCAAGAAATTTTTCAGAGATCTAAGATTGATGATTAAAGAAAATTCGAGAGGAAAACGTGGGTCAGAACTGTTAGGATCGATAGGCTCACTAGAGGAGGGGTGAATGGTGAAGGTGTGTAAATTTTACTTCTTTTAAAACAGAATCGACTAATTCTATTAGTCAGTGAGTTGAAATAATTTAACTAGATGCAAAATAGTAAATAGAAAGGAACACAACAATTTTTAGGTGGTTCACCAACACAGTTAGTCAACCCCCAAGGATCACTTGGGCTTCACTAAGTTTAAAAATGTACAACACTTGCTTTTAGATAAAAGCAAGAACCAACACTTGAGCTTTCAGGTTGAAGCTCAGCAACCAACCTTCCTTTGAGCTTTTAGGTACAAGCTCTAAACCAACAATGAGTTTTCAGGTTGAAACTCACGAACCAATAGCTTTGAACTTTTTCTTAGAGTATTAGCGCGAAGAGCTTTTATGCTGCAGTGAATCTTTGAGAGTATTCTTGAATGTTGCAGACTTGAGAGTGTTTCTAGAATTTTTGTGTAACTCATAATATATGATTATCGTTTTTCGTTATCTTAATCTTCTCTTTACTTCTCATATTTATACCAAGAGGTATAACGATCATATTCTCTTCCAACAAATGTTTTCTACTGTACTAGATATGTAGTCAGTCCAAAAAATAGTAAGTTACCATTTTGTCTGATGTTTAGTAACCTTCCGATTTCCTTTGATTTTCGGATGGTTATGTGTGTAACTCACCGAAGAACATCTGTAACTCACTGAAACTCCACTTACATCCTGTTGTCTGTGTCACGTGAGAATTTAAGTTCACGTAAGGTATCATGAGTTCAAAAACTTGTACTTTAACTTACCAAAAAGTTCTTGCCTTTCAAATAGTTAGCTACAATAACTCTTCGATTCTGCTTTTAAGCTTCTAACGACTATTTTCTTAATTCTACATGTGCATAATAAGATAACTTAAGTTTCGGATAGTTAAGTCTGTAACCTTCTGAAACTTCTTATTTTTTGGATAGTTAGCTTTCTAACTCTCCGAAAAATCCTTATAAGCTTCTATCTGAATTTCTGCATGTGGGTAAATGAATGACTTATGTTTTGGATAGTTAGCTTTCCTAACTTTTTGATTTCCTTGAACTTTCGGATAGTTAAGTCTATAACTCTCCGATCATCCAGTTAGCTACCTTTCAAACTCTCCAAAGGCCTTGTCTTTTTGGATAGTTAACCTTCTAACTGTTTGATAAAATTTCTATTGCTTAACACTGACTCTTCAGATACTTAAGCCTAATAACTCACCGAAAATTTATCTCTTCCGGATGGTTAAGCCTGGTAACCTTCCAAAATTCTGTTTATCTTTTGCAGCACATACTGAACTATCTATAATGACTTATTTACCTTTTGCTCTTCTACTGAACTATCATATCTGTAAAATACAATTGTTTCCTCACATAGGTTTTTGCATTATCAAAATACTAGGGTCCTAACAAGAACGTGTGTATTTCAATGAAGGAAAAAAAGAAAACGTGAAGGGTGGAATACTGATTGTGGTTAAATGTGGAGAATATACATGAAATGAATATACAATATAAAAGGTATAGAATTTTCATTGATCAATCATCCCTACTGTTTAATGTGAAAATTAATTCAAAAACTTGTTTGATTTGTTTTTCTGCTTATATTAATAAATTCTTTTAGAAGTAAACAAACAACCTTTCACACAAATTAGATATTAAGTTCAATTTGTATTTTTAACTACAAGTGCACAGTGTATATTGTATTTGTGTGCAAGTACAGGTTGATCCCATAGAGATTTATTAATAATTGTGGACTATTCCAATTTTTATATTGGACTTTATATGTGTTCAATTAAGTACTCCGTTGAGTTACAGTTAACTCAACGGACTAACCTTGTTGAGTATTTTGTTTTGATGATGTGTGCTGAATGAAAGTAATCATATTTGCTTAGTTACTATTGCTTGTGAAAGGAAATTAAAAACATCAATTAATATAGAAAAGTTTACTGATATAAATACTTGTCTGTATTGGATCTGAAATTATAAGTTAAATAACTAGTCATTTTGTTGCATTAATTTCTCATTTAACTAAATGTTTAGTTAACGTGTGTTTTTATTGAAAAGCATGATATGTTTTAAAGTTATATTTTCTGTATCATGAACAATGCACGTTTAAACAACTCATTAAGTTAGAGTTTTACTTGTATAGAGGTCACGTGAGAACTCATTAAGTTAGAGGCTTAAATGTTAAAATAGGTCACATGAGAACTCGTTAAGTTAGTGTTGTACACGTGATGAAATTAAAGGTTACGAATGTTATATTGTATCATGTGAGGTGCACATGTTTAACTCATTAAGTTAACATAACTGCACGCATTGAGTTACTATATTGAACACTAAGGCAACATGTTAGGTTAGTGTTATAAAACTTAAGTTATTATTTTTGCACATGGTAAAATTCTTATTATAAAAACATTTGTTTATCACTAGTTCATTGACTTATTTGTAACACAACGAAGATGGTTCGTTGAGTTAGCGTAACACCATAGACTTAGTTCGCTAAGTTAGCTACAGTACTTGTCACATGAGTTGGCACATGAGGAACTTGTTAAGTTAGAAACATTAAGTTATATATCTACTTGTTTTACTCGTTTAGTTAACATTAAAGTAACGACTTCTTATTACACTTGATGAAAAATTTTGGACAAGAAAGTTTATTTTGCAGAAAATTTTTTAGAGATCCAGGATTAATGATTAAGGAAAATTCAAAATGTAAATGTGAGTCAGAACGTGTGTATTTCAATGAAGGAAAAAGAGAAGACGTGAAGAAGTGGAAAACTGGTAGTGATTAAACGTGGAGGATATGCATAAAATGAAGATACAGTATAAAAGGTATAGAATTCTCATTGATCAGTTATCCCTACACATCAAACGAAAAATCTTTTCAAGGATCAAAAACACCTTTCGGGTAAAAGCTCTCAAATGGAAGAAAATTTAGTGAAGTAGAAAATGTCAGATTTATGTCACTAAAAATCTGAAGTATTAGAAGAAAGCAAAGTCGGTGAAGTAGAGAAAGACAAGATATTCGTCATTGAAGAATTGCTGAAGAAGAAAAAGAAGAAGAAGAAGAAAGATCTCAAATAGGGAGAAATATTCTAAATTCTGTAAATTAGTTTTCTCTATTTGGAGTTATGAAATTGTATAAATGAAACATGGTATTGATATATAATTACATCTACAATTTCTAAGGAGAATTGAATTGTATATTGTAATTGAAACCTTGAATAAAAATGATTTTATGAAAATAGTGTCTTGACTTGTTTTTGAGTTTTGAAGTTTCAATTATAATCAAAAATGTTGAAAAACGCAATTCACCCCCCTCTTGTGTAGTCATACGATCCTACAAGTGGTGTTAGAGCTTTGTTAATAATTTTTGATATAAAATCGATACCAACTTATTTAATATCATTGTTTATTCTGCCTTCATTATTTTTAAACATAAATTAATATCTAAGCATACGTTTAACCTTCTTGATTTAAGGCTCAATTTGTTTTAAAGTTTTAAATTGTTTAAAATCAAATAGGTTGAAAAATCTAAGATAAGATGACTACTGAAAATGGTAATTTTTCTTTGTACGAAGGTCAAAATCTTAATTGTCCTCTTTTATTTGATGGAATACATTTTGAATATTGGAAATATAGGATGACAGTCTTTGTTCAAAGTATAGATCATAAGTTGTGGTTAATGATTTCTAAACCATATACTCTGTTATCTACCCCTTATAATACTTGGACAATTACTGAAAAAGAAAATGAAACTCTAAATGCTAAGGGCTTAAATATTTTATTTTGTGCATTGATTTATGAACAATTCAGTAAAGTGTTAGCATATAAATCTGCTTATGAGGTGTGGCATGCATTAAAAGTTTCACATGAATGTACTTCTCAAGTTAAAGAGACTAAGATAAACATGTTAATTCATAAGTATGAACTCTTTAAGATGCATGAAGACGAAAGTATTTCTGAGATGTTTTCCAGATTCCTTGATATCATAAACTCTTTAAAATGCTTAGGAAAGAATTTCGAATAGAAGGATTTGGTGAGGAAAATTCTCAGATCCCTAAGTTCTAAATGGTCTCAAAAAGTAACATCAATTGAGGAATCACAAGATTTAAATGTTTATACCATAAATGAACTTATAGGAAACTTAACTACTTATGAAGTTCAATTAAATGATTCACTAAGTCACAACAAATTAAAACTAAAGAAAGAAATAGCCTTCGAAATTAATTCAGATTCTGAAATATCTTTTGATTCTATAGGATCGTTGTATCACAAGAGGGGGGGTGAATTGTGTCTTTAGTAATTAAATTACTAGTGGATAAAACAAGAGCATAAAATACTCGTAAATGAAATTCTATTCTTTGTAAACTTTAAGACAGAATTTACAATATCCTTTCATCTCAATTCCCTTCTTGATGGTTTTGATACAATAATGTCTGATATACAATTCAAATAGAAAAATGAAGTTCTTATTCAAAACTAATTTTGAATTGTATAAAACCTGATCTTTATGCACACAGCTCATTTCCTTCTTTTTGCTCAACTTCTATATCTCTTCTTCTCAAATTGTCTAATTTCCAGACTTCTTACGTTTGCTGCTCCTTTTTTGAAATTGCTTGGAATTTCGAACTTCTTCTGATGTTGGAGAATTTTTTTAGATATGAATATTTAAACTTAACTTTTTAGTTAGGGATCCGAATTGAATATTCAGACTTGGTTTTTGAGATTGGAATCCTTGTTTGTAATGTAGCTCATACTCTCTATTAGTAGTCGAACTATGTCTTCACGTTCAGCATGTTCATCCACTTAATTCATAATCCACGTACTAATTTTTTTCTTTAATCCAAATTACTATCTTTTTGAGTTTCCACTTTCTCCACTATCATTTTGAATTTCCACGATCTCCACTCGTAGATTCATCGAAACTTTATCTTCCTAGAGTCTTGTAGAATATCTTCTAACTCTTCCATTTAGTTGAACACTTATCTGTAACTCTTCGAGTTCTTGCACTTGCAAAACACGTGACTAAACATAGCAAACTTATCTGTTCGTTAGTCATTTTATAAACTCAAATAGTTATCTATCCATGCGTATAAAAACTCAAACAATTATTTAACTATTTAATTTTCATTACCGAATGCACATGAAAAGCACGTGATAACTTTAAACAAAAAAAACACACGTGTAGATAACTTAACTATACAAGTTTTTAACATAAACTATTAGACAAAAATGAAACGTTAACTATCCGAAAGTTTAACTATCGAAATTCTAACTATTCGAAAACTTTAACTATTCGAAAGTTAACTATCCGAAATAAAAGTGAAACTTTCCGATAACCTGTTAACATTTAATTACGTGAGAATTATACTTAAAGAATATTATTTAGACTTATTTAAAAACTTTAATAAAGCATATATCATCAAAACAAAATTCCTAACAATCTCCCCCTTTTTGATGATGTCAAAACCTAATAAGTCAAATAATCTATCTTCTCCCTCTTTTTGGCATTATAAAAAAGTAAATAAAATGTAAGGAAGAAAAAATGTGCTAAGTACATATCGTTCAAAAAGATATTTTTAAACATGTATCACTTTCATGGATTAAGCATAAACTGTTAAACATAAACTGTCAAAGATAATCACATGAGCATTAAGTGCAATAAATAGTTTACATATTGCGATTTATGTACATAAATAATTTTTGGTAACAATACATAATTTTTATAATCACAAGCCTCTTTGTCTTCGAAAAATATTGATCAGAGTATCTGAAATTTGCCTTGCAATTTCTATACTTACTCTATTTATCTGATCAATTACTACTTGATCTAAATCATTTTGTGAAACTTGTGATGGTTGCTGTAAAAATTCTGTATTTATGTCTATATGTATACTTGTATTTGTATCTGTATGTTGTTGTTTTGAAAATTGTGTCAATTGTTGTTGTTGCTTTTGTGACTGAGTTTGTCTATCTTGTTGTTGTTGTTGTCGAATTATAGGTGTATCTACTTCTTGGTATTTTTGTAGTTCCTTTGTAGAGAAAAATCTTGACTTTAATCTTTTCTATGGCGAAGGTGTAATATCTATTTGACTTGCCACAATTCTCAAAATCGTATCACCATAAAATAATTTACTCTGCAAATGTAAGATATGAGAAACAAAAATATCATACCAGTTCACCTATATATGGTTAATTAATGCATATGTAGCATAAAGACAACATCTGCCAACATCTACACCATGACCAACCCTTTGAAAGAATGAAGCATGCAGTATTTTTGCAATAAAATGTGCTTGGCCATTTAAATCATTTAGTAATCTCATTGGATTATTGGCAGTTGGATCTTTGGATAAACTTTTAATGTCCCATCCCAACTGATAAACTTGTTTTCTTTTTGATAATTTAACTCCTTCATTTTTCAAACCAAGTAATTGTGGAGTTAAATATATATCATAGTCTTGTATATTGGAAACATGAATACCTTCTTCCACTGTTAAGTTTGAGTAAAAACAACTTATAAGCTTTGGTATAACAAGATGGTCTCGCTATTGTGGAAGTAGAGTCAACAAGCCTTGAAATTCAAACATATCTCGTATATGTGCCATCCCTTCAAACTTAACTAGTCTTGAATATAAAACTATAAAAGTTCTATATGTTTGAAATTTTTCATAACAGGAACTATTTTTTAACCATAATAATGTATTTTCATCTAAATTCTATTCAGGATTAGGTATTTTTCTGTCATGATTTTCTGATCGGGGACTTCTTTCAAAATTATCAACAACATCTAAATTTTCAGATCATTCAGAATTGGTGGAATTTCCATCAAAGCTAGGATAAATGTCTGAAATATCTGATATTGTCCTATCAATAATCTACTAAAATTCCTCTATTTGATCTTCTTGAAACATATTAGTAGTAACAATCTCTGTATTAATCTGTCTATCAGCAACATTTATGTCTATGATTGATCTATACAACAACTGTCTTTGTAGGAAAGAATGTTCTATAATAGATTCATTCTGTATTTCTGAAATTTCTATATTGGAGACATTGGCAATGTTATATTCTATTTGTAACTGTGCAGTTTGTTGATTATATACATTTATCAACAAATATACTATATACTGTAACAGACATAACCACATGTATAAAGTGTAGTATAAGCAACTATACCAAAAATCAAAAGTTTCTATCTGAGATATAGTAAGAGGAAGAATATCTATACATTCCTCTTTAGATGAAATATCTTCAATATTCATAGACTCAGTGTCTATATCATCAAAAATATCATCAAAATTGATATCATCTGTATATGTATCATTAAAATTTCCTGCATGTTCTCTTTCCATAGGAAAAGAATGTGTGCTAGCAACATGATGTGAAAAACTGTCCATTATATGAAAAGAAATATTATGCATTAATGTGACATAATACCTTAGAGTGTATGCTTGTAATATGATATTTGTCACATCTACTGGGATTCCTAATACAAAAGTCTATCCAGCTTCTGCAATGAAACATAGTTTTCCATTTTTCAATGATTCTTCTCTTTACTGCAATATGCCTTGTACACCTGTAGTCAGTCCAAAATATTCTAATGTCTTCTTCTTTTTTCGACTATATGTTTGTAGTGTTTCTAGTTGTTCAGGAGGTTCTAAAGTTTCCTTAATTTCTCTTGTTAAAGGCACCTGTGGTCCTAATGGTCCTTCACCATGATGCCTAGGTTGTAATAATGGAATATAGAGTTTTAAGCTCTCAACCTCTGCTATTTTTAGTTGATAAACTTTTTGCCCTTCACTTTGAAGGCCCATTTTCCAAATGGCAATTTTCTATTCATCAATAAATTGTTGAATGCCATCTAAAATAGTCGGGGGAAAATAATGTTGGGAATACAAAGATTCTAATTCCTTGTTGGCATTTTCTATCGTTGGTCCCCATTTCTTTCCATAATAAGTGATAAACTGTACCGATTTTTCAAGTACATGTCCAGAACTTGTAACAACCGTAGGGTTAGGTTGTAAAGTTCGTTTCCATAGTTGTAATGCGGAAAGTTCGGTCTGTTTTAGTTTAAACTGTGTTTTAACATAATTGCAAATAAACTTCCAACAGAAATTTTTCTCGTCTTGAACAGCTTTTCTAATTTCATGTAGTACTTCATTAGCAAAAGTATACCTTGTGTAGATGTCGTTGATTTCATTTTCTATCTTCTGAAGTTCTAGCTCTCTTTTTTGCACTTTTGTCATTCTACCACATCCTCTTCTACATCCTGACATTGTCGATTAATCTTCGCTGTGCACTGTAGAACTTAGTGAAAGTAAAGATTGCGAAACTAGGGTTTTATCAAGGTAGAAACACAAAAGGTTGTCAGTAAAATATTTTTAACTCTTCGAGTTTATAAACGAATAAACGGATTCAATCATTGAAATCATAAATATAAGATTCGTTATTGATAAATAACTCAAATGCTTACAATAACTGTATGAGTTTTACAACCGACAAAAGTAGAATACTTAGCATAACTATTCGTGTAAAGAAAATAACTTCGGGCTAAGTGAAAAGTGAGAAAACTCGAAGACTTATGATAACTATTCGAGTTTTGTGAGCAGTAAAGCACATAACTATACGACAAATGAGAATAGTTATTGTCATAGTTTAAGTCTTTCAGAAAAATATAAGAATATTAAGTTAACTGTTCGAGTTTCTCAGATGGATATGCATAAAAGTCAAAGACTTAAACATAACTATTCAAGTTTCAACTTGAGACATAATAAAGTAGTGAAAGTCAGCACGTGCATAATTCTAACTTAAGGAGTTCATATATAGTCGGATACTCATAAACCTAACTTTTCAATACTTAGATGCATTTCAGAGAGTTACCAAATAACTTACCAAACATTCACTTAAGATATGCATTTAAGCTTCAACACGTGTACTTCAGGAAATAATAAAATATTCTTTTAATCGTTTAAAACATAACTGTCTAGTATATACATTATAGCCGTCCGAAATCATAGAAAATTCGGATACTTAAGAACTAACAAGCTTGTATTTAACTGACAGCTCAAAAATGTACTTAATTAATGTTAATTTCCTGAAATTATGCAGATTCTTTCATTAAAGCATATAATAGTTCATAACAGTTGAATTATTATATGAGAAATTGCTCCCCCTACATAAAGGTAGTCTAAAGAATCTATGGCGTACTTAAACTGGGTTGCCAAGCCCTAATAGATTTGGCATTAAAATGTCAAATAGCTTACTTAAGTTGGTTACTAAGTCTTAAATAGATTTGTGTCTCTCTCCTTTTTTTTTTATATAT
Organism: Cymodocea nodosa; assembly: GCA_036874045.1. Taxonomy (NCBI): domain Eukaryota; kingdom Viridiplantae; phylum Streptophyta; class Magnoliopsida; order Alismatales; family Cymodoceaceae; genus Cymodocea; species Cymodocea nodosa. The sequence continues at coordinate 15,338,553 of CM072339.1, read as the reverse complement.
GAATTAAATACAGAAATAAGTAGTAGATTTAACAATTTAAACTTTCTAGCTTTTATCTTATTCAGTTTACAAAAGATAATTCATAGAGATATACCTTTAGGAACTTAAAAGAATTCAATAATGAGTACACGAACTTAAGAAAATAAATACAGTACATTATGTGTAAAGAGTAGATAATAACAAAGATTATATGCATAGATTATGGCAGGATTGTTATAACACCTGGAAAATAAATTAAGCTTGAGTACATTGCCCCCCTTTTCTTTTATATTCATATATATATATACCTTATGTATTACCTCCCACAATATCATCTTTTTACGTGATCACAATCTATTGCTTAGAGGAAAGATAACTAGTTACTCAATGACAAGTGAGAACAGGTAATTTTTTTTTTTAAATATAATCTGAATTACTTGTAAAATGAGTTTTCAGTCAACACATCCTAAACCAGTTGGTTTAAGTGACTAGAGTTTAAGATCCCCCAATGGACTTAATTACTCAAGTAATTGTAAACAAAAAGTAAATAAAACAAGACAATAAATTAAATTAGAAGCAACCACAAGACTTAATTTTTCTAACAATATGTTAATAACTTTCCTTTAATAAGTAGTACATACTTTCTATGTATTTTCCTGTTAAAATCTCTGTAATAGCATATACATAAGTAACAAAAATACAATTGACACTCACATTGAATCAAATTAACTTTCCTTAAGTAATATTTTCTGAATTTTTCTTAAATAAATTGACTTCAATAAAAATTAGAATTTCATAAATTCTTAACTACTAGAAAATAGTAATTCTAAAATATATTTTGTTTTGTTTTTCTTTTAATTAATAATAAAGAAATTAAATTCTAAAACTATCTTTTTAACAAACCAAACTGTTATGCAATGAATAAGACAATTTAAACATCAAATAACCTACAGATACCTAATTCTAATCGTAATTTTGAAAAGGTATTCTCATCTAAGGGTTTTGTAAATAGATCTGCTAATTATTTTGTGGTAGGAACAAAATTTAATACTATTTTTCCTTTTATAACATTATCCCTTAGAAAATGATGTCGAACTTCTATATGTTTAGCTCGTGAATGTAAGACAAGATTTTTAGACAAACTTATTGTAGAACTACTATCACCAAAAATCTTAGTTGGTTCATAGTCTAAATTAAAATATTTTAAAGTTTGTCTGATCCATAGGATTTGAGCACAGCAAAGTGCAGTAGCTATATATTCAGCTTTAGTTGAAGATAATGCTACACAATTTTGCTTTTTGCTAAACCATGACACTAAAGAATTTCCTAATAATTGACAAGTGTCATTGGTGCTTTTTCTTTCAGACTTACATCCTATGAAATCAGCATCACTATAACCTATTAAATTTAAAGAATTGTATTTAAAGTAAAACAATCTAAAATTGATGGTTCCTAATAGATATTTAAAAATTCGTTTAACAGCAAGTAGGTGTGATTCTTTAGGATTAGATTGGTATCTAGAACAAGTACACACACTAAACATAATATTTGGTCAACTAGCTGTTAAATAAAGTAATGAACCAATCATACTTCTATATTATTTTATATCTACAGTTTTTCTAGAGTCATCTTTATCTAACTTGGTGATAGTACTCATTGGTGTATTCTTTGTTTTAGTGTTGTCTAAACCAAACCTCTTTAATAAATCTTGAGTATATTTTTCTTGTGAAATAAAAGTACCCTAATCTAATTGCTTAATTTGTAAGGCTAGGAAAAATGATAGTTCACCCATCATACTCATTTCAAATTGATTAGTCATGTCTTTCGAAAAAGACTCAACTAATTTATCATTTGTTGCTCTAAATATGATGTCATCTACATAGATTTGAACTACCAATATATCTTTTTCAATCTTCTTGACAAAAAGAGTGTGATCTGCCTTTCCCATAGAATACCCTTTTTCCATAAGAAATTTAGATAATCTCTCATACCAAGACCTAAGGGCTTGTTTAAGGCCATATAGTGCCTTCTTAAGCTTATAAACATACTCAGGATGTTTTGAATCTTCAAAACTTGGAGGTTGTTTTACATAAACTTCTTCTTTTATATATCCATTTAAAAAAGCAGTCTTAACATCCATTTGATATAATTTGAAATCCATATAACAAGCATATGCTAACAAAATTAGTATTGATTCTATTCTAGCAACAGGAGCAAATGTTTCATCATAGTTAATTCCTTCCTCTTGCTTGTAACCTTGAGCAACTAATCTAGCTTTATTTTTAACTATATGTCCATCTTGATCTACTTTGTTTCTAAATACCCACCTTGTTCCTATTATGGATTGATTTTTAGGTGGTGGAACTAGATCCCATACCTCATTTCTTATAAATTGATTTAGCTCATCTTGCATAGCTAAATACCAAAATTCATCTTCTAAGGCATCTTCAATTTTCTTAGGTTCTAGTAAAGAAACAAATGAATAAGCACCACAAATGTTGACTATTGATGACCTAGTCTTAACTCCTTGATTAGGATCGCCTATTATCTAATCAATAGGATGAGATGAAGCATAATGCCAATTTCTATGTTGTTCCACATTTTCTATAGGTATGACATTATTTTCTTCTAAATTCATCATTTAAGTTTATATTTCTTATTCCGTCAAATAATCTCTCAATTTCTCTATCAACATCATTTGTTACCATTTCTAGGAGAATTTCTGAATCAAAGTTTTCAACATGTCTAAAATTCAAATGAGAATTTTCATGAAATTTCACATGTAGGGTTTCCTCAATAGTTTTTGTTGATTTGTTATAAACTCTATATGCCTTACTTCTAATGGAATAACCAACAAAAATACCCTCATCTGATTTGGCTCTAAATTTGTCTCTTCGTTCCTTAGTGTTTAAAATAAAACACTTATAGCCAAAGGGTTTTAAATAACTTCTTTTGGAAACCCTGTTATACCATATCTCATAAGGAGTTTTATCTAAAATTGGTCTTAGAGGTACTCTATTTAAAACATAGCATGCTGTATGAACTTCTTCTGCCCAAAGAGATAGGGGCAACTTATTTTCATTTAACATGGTCTAGACATTTCTTGAAGTGATCTATTTTTACGTTCTACTATCCCATTTTGTGAAGGAGCTCTTGGAAATGAGTACATATGATCTATGCCTAATTCTTCACAAAAGGTTTCCATTTGATCATTATCAAGTTTTGTACCATGATCACTCCTAAGTTTTTGAATTTTAACATTTTTCTCATTCTGAACTTTATTACAGAATATCTTAAATATTTCAAAAACTTTAGTTTTATTAGCTAGAAAATAGACTCAAGTAAATCTAGAATAGTCATCAACTAGTATAAAAACATAATGTTTACCTCCTAGACTGGTTGTTCTAGTAGGTCCAAATAAATCCATATGCACTAGTTCTAATACTCTTTTGCTTGTTATTTCATTTAAACTTTTAAATGATGTTTTATGTAATTTACCTAGTTGACATGCATCACACATAAACTCTTTCGAGTACTTAATACTAAGTAAACCTCTGACTAGATTCTTTTTAGACAACTTTTGTAATAATTTTAAGTTTGAGTGTCCTAGCCTTCTATGCCATAAAATAACTTCATCCGATTTTGCAATTAAGCAAGCATTGTCTTTAATAATATCAGAAGGCAAATTCAGAATACAAACAGATCCTTTATTGTATGCAGTGAATAAAATTTCGTTTGTAGACATGTCCATAATTTTACAGTAATCTTTTTCAAAAAGTACTCTATAAAACTTCATTAAAACAAGAACACTCAATAAATGAAAACCTAAGTTTTCCACTAATAAGACATCATTTATAAAGCATTTCTCAATTACTTAAACCTTGCCAGACCCAAGGATATTTGTTTTGCTTTTATTTCCAAAGGTAACTTGTCCATTCTTGGTCTTTGTTACTTTTGGAAGTAATCGTATATCTCTAGTCATATGGCTGGATGCTCCACTATCCATTATCCATTTTGATTTGTGTACCTACAAAACAGTCAAGAAGAGATTTTATCTCTTGGAAACCATTTTTGAGTGGGTCCAAGAATTTTAGAGAGATTCATATCAAAATAATCAATATTTTTAAACTTCAACTTATCTATTTTCTGATAATTATTCTTGTGTTTATTTCTCTTAGTGTTATAATCATCAGAACATTTATCTCTATGTAAACCAAAGTTGAAATTTTCAATTCTGACATTATTTGATTGCTGATTCCAATATCCGATATTTTTTAAATATAAAGAAAACTAATCAAAAATATTAAGATTCTCAAATGTCTTAGCTTGATTTTTTTGAAAATTTATTTTGAAATTCTTGCATCGTGTGCTATCATTTATATGCTACATTTTATCAATTTACACATATTTATCTCCCTTTTTAATTACACACGGAATAGTTTTTCTCTTACTATTCTTAGTACTAGAAATAAAGACATTACTTTTAGCAGTACCATCATGCAATATATAATTTTCAGAAGATGCATCATGTAAACCAATACCATGTTTTTCTACATTTGATATTTTACTACTAAGTTCATTTGTTATAGTTTGACTATTATTCCATTTACTTAATATAGCCTTTTGATTGTAAACCTTAATCTTTAACATATCAATTTCTGAATTTAAATCAATAATAGTCAGTTTCAATTTTTCAATTTCACAGATCATTTTCTTCTTAGCAACAATTAAATTTTCATAATTAGCATGCAATTTTCTTTCTATTGTAGTAAACTTTAAAATTTCCTGTGCATGCCTTTGATTTTCTTCTTTAAATTTATTCAACATAGAGTTTAGAAAATCAATCTTATTTTCAGATTCATTTAGCATTTTCCTAGTGTTCTTTCCTTCTGTTTTTACTTTCTTATATTTTCTAACCAGTTTATTGTATTCAACAAGTAATCCATCAAAACTATCAAAACTAGCATTTTGATCAGAGGATACCTCACTGGATTTTTCCATGAAGCATATGTTTACCAGATTTTCTTTTGAATCTGATGTTGACGAGGATTCATTGTCTGATGTTGAATCCTTTGTTTCTTCAATTTATGAAGCTGAAGAGTTATCCCATGTCACTTTAAGTGCCATTCTCCTTCTGAATTTCTTACTTCTAAAATTCCTCCTTGAATTCTTCTTATTTTTGTTGAGAGGGCAATCAGTTTGAAAGTGACCCAGTCTGTTGCACTTGTAGCATATGATTTTGTCTTTCATGCATGACTTCTTCTCCATATCTCCAGATGTCTTTGCTGACCTAAAGTTCCTACATTTCTTCAACAGATTTCTAAATTTTCTAGTCAACAACAGTAAATCATCGTCAGAATCACTAGTGACTTTTAAGACTTTATCAGCCTTAAAAGCCAGATCCCTTCTAGGATTTTTCCCTTTTAGATCTAAATGTTGTACTTGATAGGCTATCAGATTTCCTATGAGATCATCGAGAGTATATGTATTTAAATCTTTAGACTCTTCAATAGATGTTGTCTTTTGAGCCCAAATTTAAGTTAAAGATCTAAGGATCTTTTTTACCAAGTCTTTTTCCTCAAATTTCTTACCTAAAGATTTTAATGAATTTACAATCTCAAGAAAACAGGAAAACATATCAGAGATACATTCAATTTCATGCATTTTAAAGAGCTCATATTTATGTACTAACATATTAATCTTAGATTCCTTGACCTGGTTAGTACCTTTGTTGGCAACTTCTAATGCATGTCATATCTTATATGCAGTTTGATATATAGAGACTTTGTTAAATTGATCATGAGATAAAGCACAAAACAAGATGTTTAAACCTTTAGCATTTAGTGTCATTCGTTCCTTTTCATCAAAAGTCCAAGTATCATATGGAGTCATAACTAACACTATAGGATTGCTAATTATATGCCATAGTTTGAAATCAATTGACTGAAAAAATACTTTCATCCTATATTTCCAGTAACCATAATTGCTACATTCGAACATAGGAGGACGATTAGTGGTATGTCCTTCAGTTATAACTAAGATTTCAGTATTATCCATTTTAAACAGATGATCCTAAGTAAATGACAGGAAAAATCGATTTCTAACTAGAGAAATGAAAGCTTTTTAGATGTTTTGATACTAGATGTAGTAGAGTGTAGGCAATTTAACAATAATAAAAGCTTTGATACCAATTGTAGGATCGTTGTATCACAAGAGAGGGGGTGAATTGTGTCTTTAGTAATTAAATTACTAGTAGATAAAACAAGAGCACAAAACACTCGTAAATGAAATTCTATTCTTTATAAACTTTAAAGATAGAATTTACAATATCTTTTCAACTCAATTCCCTTCTTGACGGTTTTGATATAGTAATGTCCACTATACAATTCAAATAGAAAAATGAAGTTCTTATTCAAAACTAATTTCGAATTGTATAAAACCCGATCTTTATGTACACAACTTCTTTCCTTCTTTTTGCTCACCTTCTATATCTCTTCTTCTCTAGTTGCCGAATTTCTAGACTTCTTACGTTTACTGCTCCTTTTCTGAAATTGCTTGGAATTTTGAACTTCTTTTGATGTTGGAGAATTTTTCTAGATATGAATATTCAAACTTAACTTTTCAGTTAGGGATTTGAATTGAATATTCAGACTTGGTTTTTGAGATTGGGATCCTTGTTTGTAATGTAGCTCATACTCTCTATTAGTAGTCGAACTATGTCTTCATATTCAGCATGTTCATCCACTTAATCCATAATCCATGTACTAATTTTTTTCTTTAACCCAAATTACTATCTTTTTGAGTTTCCACTTTCTCCACTATCATTTTGAATTTCCACGATCTCCACTCATAGATTCACCGAAACTTTATCTTCCTGAAGTCTTGTAGAATATCTTCTAACTCTTCAATTTAGTCGAACACTTATCTTTTAAGTCCTGTAAAAACTCAAACACTTATCTGTAACTCTTCGAGTTTTTGCACTTGCAAAACACGTGACTAAACATAGCAAACTTATCTATTCATTAGTCATTTTATAAAACTCGAATAGTTATCTATCCATGCGTATAAAAACTTGAATAGTTATCTAACTATTCGATTTTCATTACCGAACGCACATGGAAAACACGTGATAACTTAAAACAAAAAAAACACACATGCAGATAACTTAACTATACAAGTTTCTAACATAAACTATTCGACAAAAATGAAATGTTAACTATCCAAAAGTTTAACTATCGAAATTCTAACTATTTGAAAACTTTAACTATTTGAAATAAAAATGAAACTTTCCGATAACCTGTTAACATTTAATTACGTGAGAATTATACTTAGAGAATATTATTTAGACTTATTTAAAAACTTTAATAAAGCATATATCATCAAAACAAAATTCCTAACAAATTCTAACGAGGATTTGATTTTGCTGACTAGGAAATTCAAGAAAGCATGAAAAGCTAGGACACAATAAAGGAACAGAAATGATAAACCCTCAACGTCAAAATCACTGAATGACAAGAATTCTTCATATAGAAAGTATGTATGTTACAACTACAAGAAACCTGGACATCTTTCTCCAGATTGTCCTATAAGGAAAAATGAAAAGCATAGTAGGACAAATCAGAAGAAGACGGCTCAGAAAACTCAGAAAAAGTTTTACAAGAAAAATGCTTTGAAGGTCACTTGGGATGACATGTTAGAAGAGTCTGAATCTAAGGAATCATCATCAAAATCTTCACATTTAGAAGAAGAACAAGAGTTAGAAGACGTTGCTCATGTGTGCTTCATGGTAGATGAGTCTAAGGTAATATCTGATCCTGAAAGTCATTCAGATTTTAATTTTGATGAATTATTATGTGCTTATCATGCATTATTACAAAATCTTAAAGTTTGTAAACTAGAAAATAAGAATATCAAAAACTCTTTGTCCATTATGGAAGAAGAAAATTGTTTCATGTGTACTACTTTAGAAAAGTTTAAATGTGATAATGAAAATCATGCTAGAGATTTGCATAAATTTAGATTTAATGAATGTGTCTTGCATGAACAAATACAGAATACAAATGCTGAAAAATTAAAGATAGAATTTGAAAATGAAATGTTGAGAAACAATATAAATGATCTTGAGTTAGAGATTGATAAATTAAAAATGAGAGAGCTAGATTTAAATTCTACCATTGAGAAATGGAATTCAAGTCAAACTAAGTTAGACAAACTAACTAGTACTCCTACGGTGTCATATAAATTTGGCTTAGGATTTGATTATCTAAATATCTTGAATCTCAAGCCAATAAATGATTTATTAGTTGCAGTTCAAGTAAATCTAAGACTAAAATTCCTTTTATCATGAAACAAGGTAATAAGTTTGTAGAAGTAGGTACTTCAAGGGATAAATCATGCAACAATAATATAAACCAATGTGATTTATCTAAATGTACATCTAACATGACTATCAATGTTTCTAAAAATCTTGTTTCTTGTTCTAGAAATTTAGTTTCTAATGTTTCTAAAATTTCAGACAATCGTAGTAAACTGAAAATTCAGAAACCTGAACATGTAATTCAAAACACTAGTATTAGACCAATTACTCATTCTACATGTTCTTTATCTGAAAATTTTTGTGCAGAAAAAGATTTTGTATGTATTGAAAATGTTAATAAAGCACAAAATCTTGGTATGAACTTACTGAAATGTATGAGCATGACCAAAATAAATTAACATTTGATAAAAATCGATTTGGTCTTGGTTATACTACATCTGAAAACGAAAAGAATGATTATAAGAGCAATAATATAATATGTGAGTATGAAGCTAATGATAAATCAATAGTACTTACAACTAATAAGAATGTAAATGATAATGTTAAACTGTTTTTAAACAAAAAGAAGAAATATGCGTTTAATGAACTTGGTCCTCAACAACATTGGGTACTAGGAAAAAGTTTTTCTTAATTTGTTTTGCAAGAGGAAACAATATCAAAATTGATCTTGGATAGTGGAGCATCAAATCACATGATCGAACAGAAAAGTCTACTAAAAAATTTTACAAATACCACGAAAGGAAGTGTAACATTTGGAAACAAAAGCAATGATAAAATCATAGGTATGGGCAATGTTCAAATAACTCCTACTTGTGTTATTTCGAATGTACTATATGTAGAAAACCTAGGATTTAATTTGCTGAGTGTTATAAAACTAATTGATAATGGATATTATGTAGTGTTTTAAGATAATGCATACAAAATCATTGATAAAAGTACAGATGAACTTAAGTTTATTACTAAAAGAAAAGGTTCTGTATGTATTTTATCTTTACCTTCTGGTGCAATTGATTTAAATTCATGTTTGCTAACTGAAACTAGTGATGCATATCTATGGCATAGAAGGATCAAGCATATAAATATGAAACTGTTACATAAACTGTCTAGAAAACATTTAGTGAGAGGTTTACCAAAGATTAAATACTCAAAGGACTTTATGTGTGATGCATGTGAGTTAGGTAAGCTTCACAAAAACTCTTTTAAATCCAAAACTAATATATCAAGTAAGAGAGTCTTAGAACTTATACATATGGATCTATTTGGACCAGCATGAATCATGAGTCTTAGTGGTAAACGGTATGTATTTGTTTTAGTAGATGACTTCTCTAGATATACTTGAGTATATTTTCTAGCATCTAAGACAGAAGTTTTTGAAAGGTTTAAAATGTTTTGCAAGCTTGTTCAAAATGAACAAAGTGTCTCTATTCAAAAACTTAGGAGTGATCATGGTACGGAATTTGATAATGATCAAATGGATAATTACTGTAAAGAGCATGACATTGATCACATATTTTCTCTTCCAAGAGCACCATCTCAAAATGGTGTTGTTGAGAGAAAGAATATATCACTTCAAGAAATGGTCAGAACTATGTTAAATGAACATAATTTACCTCAAAATCTTTGGGTTGAAGCAATGAATACAGCTTGTTATGTTATTAACAAAAGTCATTTAAGACCTCGTGTTAATAAAACTCCTTTTGAAATTATGTTTGATAGGGTTCCAAAAATTTCCTATATGAAACCATTTGGCTACAAGTGTTTTATTCTTAATACTAAGGATAAAAGGGATAAATTTTAAGCCAAAGTGGATGAAGGAATTTTTGTAGGTTACTCTACTAGAAGTAAAGCCTATAGAGTATATAACAAGACTTCTAGAACTATTGAAGAAACCCTTCATGTAAGCTTCAATGAAAATTCTTTTAGAGAATCTCAATCTAAAGCTGATAATGATGATATGATCAATTTCCCAAAAGATTTAGAGATCAATAGAGAGATTGAAGATTTATCTAAGAAAATCAAAAATATGAACTTAAATGATCAAACCAATGATGATAGTGATGTACCTTCCGATGTTGATGAGAATATTGAGGAAAATCAGAGAAATTGGCGTTATTCTTCATCACATCTCATTACTCAAGTCATTGGTAATATTAATGAGGGAGTTAAAACTAGAGCTTTAGTTAACTTAAATAGTATGTGTATGCTTGTTTCTATGGTGGAACCAAAGAATATAGAAGAAGCATTATCTAATGAAAATTACATAGTGGTAATGCAAGAACTAAATCAATTCATCATAAATGATGTTTGGGAGTTAGTCTCTCCATTAGAACATCAATCCATAATAGGTACAAAGTGGATCTTCAGAAACAAAACTAATGGGATTGGTCAAGTTATAAGAAACAAAGCTAGATTATTTGCACAAGGGTATACATAGGAAGAAGGACTAGATTATGATGAAACATTTGCTCTTGTGGCTAGGTTAGAAAGTATTAGAATATTATTGGCCTATGCTTGTTATATGGATTTTAAACTATATCAAATGGATGTAAAGAGTGCATTTCTAAATGGTTTAATTATTGAAGAAGTTTATGTAAAACAACCACCTAGATTTGAAGATATTAAAAATCCTGACTATGTATATAAATTGAAGAAAACCTTATATGGGTTGAAGTAGGCACCTAGATCATGGTATGAAAGGTTATCTACTTTTCTAACAGAACAATGTTATATCATGGGAAAAGTAGATCATACTCTATTTATCAAGAGAGATGGTAAAGATCAGATTGTTGTTCAAATATATGTGGATGATATAATCTTTGGAGCAACTTCTGATAAACTAATAAAAATATTTTCTAAAGAGATGACTAGTCAATTTGAAATGAGTATGATAGGAGAACTTTCATATTTTCTAGGACTTTAAATTAAGCAAATGGATAAAGGTATATTTTTAAATCAGGAAAAATATGTAGATGAAATGCTTAAGAAATTTAATTTTAATGATACAAGGATTCGAGGAACTCCTATGAGTACTTCTTTAAAGTTAGATATTGATGACATAGTGTAGAGTCATAATTTATGCATATTTTATATAGTTAAGTGATGCATTTTATGTGTTTAAAGCCATATACTCATAAGTGTTTAATGAAGATCTAAGTTATAATGCATTTTGGGCAAATAATGTAGTTATGGGCTTAAATGAAGAAAGTAATGCATAAATGAGACTCTATTTGTTATTTAGCATTTCATGTAAACACATTTACATCTTGGTGGCAACACAATTTCATTTGATTAAGTAGATTAAATTTACTTTAGTACTTAGGATTAAGTATTTAAATAAGTACATGGGTATTTCTAGAATTCAATGAAAAATGTGATTTTTGGCCCTTTTGAAGTATCCATGTTTAGGAATATAGCTTATCTTATTTCTTGAGTGTTTTAATGTATTTGTTTGAGTTTTATAGGTTGAAGAATAGGAAAAATAAAGCAAATCAAGATAGGAGGAATCTCAGCCCTTGGATTGAAGATCAAAGGTAGAGATCAAGTTCCACCACTTGAAGCCTCTATAAAAGGAGAGGCAAGGCTACCAATTCCCCCCTCTTGGATGAGCTTTCCCCCAATCTCAATCCTAAAAGTTGTCAGCCCCTCTCCCTCCCTCAAGAACTTGTGGAAGGTGGTGTTTCTCCCCCCTCTCGTGGAGCTCCAAGGTAGAAGACAAGGTTCAGCCAACCTCTTCTCTTCTCCTCTTGGTGGTTGCTAGTAGGAGGACGGCTAGGGCATCTTTTCCAGACCTTCTGGGTGCTGTTTGGAGCACATCTGAAGCCTTGCAACTGTCTCCCCTCTTCCGTGGATCAGTCCTAGTAGAAGAAAGGCAAGGGTTGTGGACTTTAGGTGGATGATTACTTGTTTCTTGGTGTTTGATGGTGTTTAAAGACCTCCCACTTCCGGAAGAGGATTCGTGTGGTGACAGCCACGAAATTCTTGGCTAGGAGGATGGGTAGGAGCACATCTCATGCACCATTCTTCTCCAAAACAAGTTTGCACTTCAAGGTAAAAAGGGTTGTATTGGTTTAGCTCTTTAGGTTTTCATTTTTTTGTTTAAAGTTGAGTTATTTGTAATTTCAGTAGGGTAATGGTAGTTTTAGGTTTAGTTGTAATGTTACATTGTAGTTTAATCATAGAAATTTCATTTCAGTAGTTTATTATGTTTATTTTGAATGAATGGAAATGAATTTGGTTTGAATCTTGTGCATATGTGAATATTTGTATGCTAACAAAGCTAATTTGTGGATGTTGATCGTCAGTTTAGAATCCTGTAAATTTGACGATTTTGTTTAGGTCGTAACTCACTGGTCCAGTGATGTTTTGCTTTAGTTTTTGATTCTATTTTGTAGAGCTTCGATGTACTTTACTCTTGTATAGTTTTTAGAATTTTTCCAATCGATTTGTATAGGTTTTCCAATTTATTTCGTTGATGTTGCATCTAGCGCATCTGGGTGTTTTTCGCCCAATTTTTGCTTCAGTGCCGAATTCGATATCTTTTTATCTGCAGCATGAAATCGACCTCTATAAATTTTCTCTATTAGATGAATGATTTAAGCTTCGAAGAACACTGATTTTGCAGATTTTCGTGAAGATTTGAAAATCTGATGCCATTTTTAGTAACTGTGCGCAATTTAGGGATGTTAATTCCAATCTGCACATTTGTAGGAAAAGCATTGCCAACGCTTGACTATTTCAGATCTTTTAACGAAATTAGCGGGGTTGTAAAGTTAATCCAATGAATACTCAGTATGATATTTTTACTATATTTTACCATTGAGATACTGAGAGGAGGATATGTGTGAACTTGATTGAATTTCGAGATTCTGTGCTATAGTGAGTTAGTGTTTTATGAATGGAAATGAGGAATTTATACTCTATTGAGTGAATTTTTGATAAGTTTTGAATCACTTGTAATTATTATTATTTTTGCACCTTAGAAATATTTTGTAAAAGCCAAATCCTTGTGGATTCAACCCGTACTCGCCAGAGTATATTACAATTGCACCGTGCGCTTGCGGTTATTTTAAAATGAGTTTTGAGTTTAATGTTTTATCATTTTGGTCCGTTTGTGAGTTTTAAGATCTTATTTTGGGGACAACAAAAACCTAAACACATAGGAAAATCAATAGATCAAAGAAAATACAGAAGTATGATTGGTTCTTTACTTTATTTGACAACTAGTAGACTTGATATTATGTTTGCTATGTGTGCTTGTGCTAGATTTCAATCTAATCCTAAAGAATCACACTCAATTGCTGTTAAAAGAATATTTAGATATATACAAGGAACTAAAAATTTCAGACTGTATTATTCTAAGGATAGTTCAATAGATCTTATAAGATATACTGATGTTGATTACGTAGGATCTAAATCTGATAGAAAAAGTACCAGTCACACATGTCAATTATTGGGAAATAATTTGGTGTCATGGTTTAGTAAAAAGCAAAACTATGTAGCATTTTCAACTACAGAAGTTGAATATGTTGTTGTTGCACTATGTTGCACTTAGATTCTGTGGATAAGGCAAACTTTAGAAGATTTTGGATTATCTTATGATACAACTGAGATTTATTGTGACAGTAGTTCTACAATAAATCTTTCCAAAAATCCTGTATTACATTCTAGAGCAAAGCATATAGAGGTTAGACATCATTTTCTAAGAGATAACATAATTAAAGGAAAAATTAAATTAGGATTTGTGTCTAGTAAAAATCAATTAGCTGATATATTTAAAAAACCTCTAGATGAAAATACATTCTACAACATAAGATTAAATTTAAGTATTTGTAGGCTATGTGATGTGTAAAATGCTTAAACTTCACATAAAAAGATAAATATTGATGATGATGTTGTTTACCTCATACATATTATATACTTATTATAAATATCTGAGTAATATCTAAACTATTGTAAGATACTATGTATTTATTGTAAAATTATAGTAGTATCTTATTGATTTTAAGTATTTTGTCAAGTTTAATGGTTTTCAAAAGTTTAAGTAGATGTGAAAATGAAAAACATTAAATACCTCTGAAATCCTGAAATTTTGATTAAATGTTTTCTTTGAATAAATGAAAGTGCATATGATCATGCATGAATTTGACTTGATTGATTAAACTTGTAGAATAATTTATATGTAAATCATCTTAAACTATTAATCAAAAGTATGAGCTTATTGAAACTGATTCATATTTTTAGTAAAATCATAGACGTAAAAATTGTATGAGATTTGTGTTTTATTGCATCTGTATTAATGGAATACATATATACTGTGTTTAAAAGGAAAAAGTGATTGCATAGTGAAAATCTTTGAGAGTTTATTGATTAGTTTGATCACGAGCCTTTTGTACTTGAGCAAATAGGTATGTAAGGATTGTTGTCTTGATAAAAGGATTCTTTAAATCTAACAACCTAAGGTCTTGATCAGATCTGAGATTATTGACTAAAAGCTCATTATACGGGTACATTAGAAAGCTCTTGTATGATTCAAGCTTTTCAAACTAACTTTTAAAGAAAATTATCAATATTTACTGTTTTGAAAAGAAAAGAAAAAAATTGTTTCATTAAATACAGATATCTTTGGATCGAATATAGTTTCTACCAATATGACTGCTGATTTATTGAATCAACATTAGTACTTTTGAAAATGTTTATTTGAGATACATTCTTTTATTCTCCTTGAGTTAATCATACTAAGTTTAAAGTTATGTTTTGATTCATATACGGTTGGAGTTGATTCTTGAAATCATTTTTACTGAATTCAGGATAACGAAAGTTTCTAAAAAGAAAATTTAAAGTATAGTTATACTTAACATCTATTGTTATTCAAGTATATTTTTGTATGTTATTGAATATATTTAAAGAATATTTGTAGGGGGAGGAATAACAATGTCCAAAATAGATTAATAAAATTCAGAATATAAATTTTGGTTAATCTGAGTTTAGTCCTCTTAACATCTTGATGAAACAATTTCAAAGACAAACAAACTATTTTAGATTCATAAGAAGAGATATTAGAATAGTTTACAATGTTCTCAAGATAATGTTATATATGTTAAGTTTTTAAGTTTGTGTGTTGTTCGGAAGGTTTCAGTAGAAAGCACTTGAAACTTGTTTTTGGTAAAGTGTACTAATTAGACGTTATGTTATGTTATGTAAGGTAACATGTAAAACTACCTCTAGACAGTGTTTTACTCGTTAAGTTAAGTAACTCAACAAGTTATGTTTACTGTTTTTAGGTATCTCGATTGAATACATATTATTCAATATTCTTTTAATTCCAAACTTGACTTCCCTACATGTTGATTTAGTCGCCTAAAACCCTATTTAACCACTTATTACACGGGCATTTAGGTTATTTGTAAACTTTGTTTAAAAATCTTTCCCGCTTGTTCCTGTTATATCCTGCGATGATGGTTTCCAAGTTTAGCAAAGGGCGTGGCAGAGGCAAAGGAAGAGGCAGATGAAGTGCAAAAGGAAAAGAAATTGAGGTAGAAGATGTTCCTCGTACTTGGTTTAAAAAGATATTGCACATTGATGAAAGGTTAGCTCAAATATATTGTGACTACTTCTTTCCTAAAGGAATACTGAATGAAGTTAGATTAGAACTTCATAACATTGATGAAAGTATTAAGTACATGGGTATTCGAAGCAAGTTTGATAGGGAATACAAAATGAAGTGTGTCGAAATTGCATTTCTGGAACAGTATGAAAAATATATGGAAAAAGATGTAGGTTCATCAAATAGAATTCCTTAAACTCCTATAAGTGGTACACGACTATAACCATTTAAGGAAGAACATGAATCTGATATTCTTACTTCTTTGTATTCAAAAGAAGAACAAACAAATATTGTTGTAGATAAAAGAAAAGTTGAAGAACTTCGAAAGACCGTAGTAATAGAAAGGGCCTTAGAAGAATTAAAGTAGAAAACTTTTATGGAACAATTTCAGAAGAAAACAGTAATACTTGAAGAAGAGCGATTGAATTGTAATAGTAGAAGAAAAATCAGAAAAATTATGTCTAAGGAGACAAAGTCTACTAGAAAAGAAAAATCAGATGAGCATTTATTTCCAAAGGACAATGTATGTCTAGACATTGTTCCTTTTAGTGCATTTGAAAAACTCATCAGTTCCGAGCATAGAGAAACTAATGAAGATAATGAGACTTTATTTTCCCTTACTAGAAAACTTGAGAAGAAATCCAAGTCAAATATGAGTTCAAGTTTTTCTATTAGTTTAAGTCTTGATGATGTAGAAATTGAAAAATTAGAGCATCAAGCACCTGATATTGAACAAGTTATTGCAGATATAATTGACAATGTTGAGGCAGTAACTAGTTCACAAGCTGAATTGTTTGGAGTAGCAGATATTGAAAAAGTTAAGACTCCAAAAGAGCTTAATGTCAATCAGCCTTCTTCAGAATCTATAGAAGCAGAGTCTGAGAATTCACAGCATGTATCAATGGAGATATCTGTTGAACAAAATGAACAATTGCAGACAAATACACTAGCTGTAGAATTTGTAGAAAAATTGAACTCTGAACATTCTATAGAAACTGAACAAATGAATGTTGAGCGTATTGAAGATGTTCCTTACAATGTTGAAGTTGGAGAATCAAGCTTACATACGCAGCTTCAAGAAAATAATTTCTCAAAGGAATAACATGACATTCATTTTACAGAAGAGATTCTTGAAGATGAATTAAACTCTGAATCAAGGCTTCAAGTATCACCTTCTTTGTGTACAGTATTACAAATTCAAGGTAATTCAATTCATTTTAGATCTGAGGAAGCATTGTAGAAATACAATAATCTGATTACATGTCAGATTCTGCATGCTCGTCCAATAAAATTCAAAAATTTGATGGAAATAAGATATCTATTTGAGTTTCAAGGCCTAATTCAATTCTTGCCAGTTGGAATGAAATGGAAGTAATACAAAGAGCTTGTTGCAGCTTTTTATAGCAATCTAGTCAAGAATGAAAATATACTAACAACTCAAATAACTCAACAAGAGTTTACAATGTCTCTTGAATTAATTTTTGAAGTTTTAGGATTAAAAAGTAAAGGTGTTGTTGTTACAAATAGATTTGACATGATCAAATAGCTGGAATGAGACATTCACTCACTATCAAAGATTCCAGATGTATATATTAAAATGAGGTTAATGAAAAATCTGAATGTAGAGGCAAGGTTTATTGCAAATATCTTGCATGCCAATTTATTTCAGAGAGTCAGACACAATATGGAAGTCAGCAGAAGTTGTCTATATGCAACTTATGGTCTGCTAAATAGAATTCAAATCAATTGGTTTGATGTTTTCACTTCTCAACTACAACATATGAGTTCAAAGTTAATTTTTGGTGATGTTGTATGTAGACTCCTTGCAAGCTAATTGAATTTATCCGATTGGCCCTCTAAAATTAAAGGCATGAGAGCTTTTAGTGTAAAAGATTTGCAAAGATTCCAAGCCATGCATCAACCTCAACCTCATCAACAACAACAATAACAACTAGAATGTATAGAATAGATTCAACCACAACAGGCTAGTTATTCAGTTAGAGCAGAACAACAACCTCATTTACATCCTTCCCTAGATGATGTGCTTAATGACATTAGAAATGATATTAGGCATCTAGGAGATAAAATATGTAATGCTATAAGTGATATATTTAGGAGGAATAGATAAATGTCTATTTGCTTGTATCTGGATACAAAATGTAATGTTTGTATTCATTGTTGATTATTTGAACAATACATTTTTTTCTGTAAATGTCTAAAATTCTTATTATTGTTTACAGAAAGCTTTGTTGTAAATATGTCTCTCACTTTATTTACTGTAAATATCATCTTTTTGATTAATGACAAAAAGGGGGAGAGTTGTTATAAATTCAAAAGAAGAAGATGATTATGATTTTAATTGCATATATTATAAAGGGAGATGATATTTAAGTGGTTATTGTAATCTGATAGATGATAATGTAATCCGAAAGATAATTATGTGGTTATTAAAATTTGAAAGATACTTATGTAATTATTGACATCTAAAAGTTTTACTTCTGAGAGGTGAATTTTACACAAACAATAGAAATAAGCTTAAGTGAACTTAAGTCAACAAACTTGTTTGTTGAATTAAAAGTTAACCCAACGAAGGTGCTTTGTTGAGTTAAATATATTTCAAAATTAATTTAATATGGTTTTGTCATCATCAAAAAGGGGGAGATTGTTCAGTATTTTGTTTTGATGATGTGTGTTGAATGAAAGTAATCATATTTGCTCAATTACTATTGCTTGTGAAAGAAAATTAAAAACATCAATTAATACAAAAAAAGTTTACTGATATAAATACTTGTCTGTATTGGATTTGAAATTATAAGTTAAATAACTAGTCGTTTAGTTGCATTAATTTCTCATTTAACTAAATGTTCAGTTAGCGTGTGTTTTTATTGAAAAGCATGATATGTTTTAAAGTTATATTTTCTGTATCATGAACAGTGCACGTTTAAATAACTTGTTAAGTTAGAGTTTTACTTGTATAGAGGTCACGTGAGAACTCGTTAAGTTAGAGGCTTAAAGGTTAAAATAGGACATATGAGAACTTGTTAAGTTAGTGAGTAAAAGAAGAGACGAACTCGTTAAGTTAGTGTTGTACACGTGGTGAAATTAAAGGTTACAAATGTTATATTGTATCACATGGGGTGCACATGTTTAACTCGTTAAGTTAACATAACTACACGCGTTGAGTTGCTATATTGAACACTAAGGCAATACGTTAGGTTAGCGTTATAAAACTTAAGTTGTTATTTTTGCACATGGTAAAATTCTTATTATAAAAATATTTGTTTATCACTAGTTCGTTGAGTTATTTGTAACACAACGGAGATGGTTCACTGAGTTATTGTAACACCACAAAGATGGTTTGTTGAGTTAGTGTAACACCACAGACTTAGTTCGTTGAGTTAGCTACAATACTTGTCACGTGAGTTGGCACATGAGGAACTCGTTAAGTTAGAAACGTTAAGTTATATATCTACTTGTTTTATTTGTTTAGTTAACATTAAAGTAATGACTTTTTATTACACTTGATGAAAAATTTTGGACGAGAAAGTTTATTTTGCTGGAAATTTTTCAGAGATCTAGGATTGATGATTAAAGAAAATTCGAAATGTAAATGTAGGTCAAAACGTGTGTATTTCAATGAAGGAAAAAGAGAAGACGTGAAGAAGTGGAAAACTGGTAGTGATTAAACATGGAGGATATGCATGAAATGAAGATACAATATAAAAGGCATAGAATTCTCGTTGATTAGTTATCCCTGTACATCAAACGAAAAATCTTTTCAGCGATCAAAAACACTTTTCGAGGAAAAGCTCTTAGATGGAAGAAAATTCAATGAAGCAGAAAATGTCAAATTTATGTCACTGAAGATCTGAAGTATCAGAAAAAAGCAAAGTCGGTGAAGTAGAGAAAGACAAGATATTCATCACTGAAGAATTACTGAAGAAGAAAAAGAAGAAAAGAAGAAAGATCTCAAATAGAGAGAAATATTCTAAATTTCACAAATTAGTTTTCTCTGTTTGCGGTTATGAAATTGTATAGATGAAACATAGTATCGATATATAATTACATCTACAATTTCTGAGGAGAATTGAATTGTATATTGTAATTGAAACCTTGAATAAAAATGATTTTATGAAAATAGTGTCTTGACTTGTTTTTGAGTTTTGAAGTTTCAATTATAATTGAAAATGTTGAAAAACACAATTCACCCCCTTCTTGTGTAGCCATACGATCCTACAAACCTCATAGACTTAAGTTAACTTCACGAGCCTACCTTTCCAATTAAATACTGCTATTTACAAAGGAATTCGACCAACCATTAAGTAATTCCACAGAATATAAATAACATCAATTAAGCTATTTAATGTTAGTTAATATTAGATTTGTCATTATGCAACACTAACATTCAGATATTTCAAATAGTAACCATTAAAATCTTTAAGTATCTAGAACGAATCAATTTTAGTAAATAATAAAACTATTTTCTATTTCTTGAATCAAACAAACATAAAACATTCACAATACTAACAATGATAACGTTAATCAAGATACATAACATAATACTTTAATAATTTGTTGTTTTTGGTATTTTTGTTTTGATATGTTCTTGAGGATGAGCGAAAGGTGAAATGTAAAAATCTCTATTGATAGTAAAAGCTTCTGTCACTACATGTGATGCAATTACATCACTGAAAATTTAATCACTTACAATCTTGCCTCCTCTTCCTATAGAATCATGAACCGAGAATTGTAAGATGATCTCCTCTTTAGCATATTGGCATCAACCCGAAACCAAGGCTAGAAGCTTTATGATCTCTTAAGATATGAGTTAATGCTTGGTGAAAATGGCTTCCCTTCCTATGATGCGATCACTCCTCATAGTGGTTATTAGTCACCGTGTTTGGCTCGGAATCGACTCGACATCTGGAAAGTATTCTCACAAACCTCTAATGGTTGGTGATTTTGGTGGTGGTGTGGAGCTTCAGGGAACTTCCAATGCTTTCTGTAGTTAGCGCAGTTCTCCACCTTTACACACACACTTCGTCTTTCTCCTCTTCTTTTATATTTCTTTCAGTAATAACTGCTTCTGTTTAAATGATCGATTGTATTTCCTCCATTCATATCAATGATGGTGATTTCTTCTTCATTCCACGAGTGAATTCCTATGTGATATGTGCAATCATAGTTTTCCTTCTAATTTCCTATTTCTGCAATTGCTACAGTGGCATATTAGAAAATAAATAGTCCGTGGAGTTAGTGTAACTCAACGAACTTACTTCATTGATTTAACTATAAAACACGTGCATAATTCTAACTTAACGAGTTCAGGTATTTCGAATACTTACAAACCTAACTATCCGATGCTCAAACACATTTTAGATAGTTAACAGATAACTTACTGAACATTCACTTAAGTCATGTGTATTGATTTGTGAACTTCTATTTGATTTATTTTTATGCTTATATCAATAATTACTTTTAAAAGTAAACAAACAACCTTTCACACAAATTAGATATTAAGTCCAATTTGTATTTTAACTACAAGTGCACAATGTATATTGTATTTGTGTGCAAGTACAGGTCGATCCCATAGAGATTGTGTAAGAATTGTGTACTATTTTGATTTTTATATTGGAGTTTATATGTGTTCAGTCAAGCACTCCGTTGAGTTATAGTTAACATAACAGACTTATTTCGTGGAGTTATAGTTAACTCAACAAACTAACCTCGTGGACTTAAGTTAACTCCATGAGCCTACCTTTCTAGTTAAATACTAATATTTATAGAGGAATTCAGCCAACCATTGGGCGGTTCCACAAAATGTAAATAACATCAATTAAGCTATTTAATGTTAGTTAATATTAGATTTATCATTAAGCAACACTAATATTCAGATATTTCAAATAGTAACCATTAAAATCTTTAAGTATCTAGAACGAATCAATTTCAGTAAACAATAAAACTATTTTCTATTTTTTGAATTAAACAAACGTAAAACATTCACAATACTAACAATGATAACATTAATCACGATACAAAACAAACAATACAACACTTTAATACTAAATGTAAACATAGATAATTTGTTGGTTTTTGGTATTTTTGTTTTGATATGTTCTTGAAGATGAGAGAAAGGTGAAATGTAAAAATCTCTATTGACAATAAAAACTTTCGTTAGTACATGCGACGTGATTACACCGTTGAAAACTTAATCACTTACAATCTTGCCTCCTCTCCCTATAGAATCGCGAATCAAGAATTGTAAGATGATCTCCTTTTCAACATACTAGCATCAACTCGAAACCAAGGCTAGAAGCTTTATGATCTCTTGAGATATGAGTCGATACTTGGTGAAAATGAATTCCTTTCCTACGACATGATCACTCCTCACAATGGTTGTTAGTCATCATATTTGGCTCGGAATCAACCCGACATCTAGAAAGTATCTTCACAGACCTCCTATGGTTAGTGATTTTGGTGGTGTGGTTGGTGGAGCTTTAGGGAACTTCTGATACTTCCTGTAATTAGTGCGGTTCTCCACCTCCCTTCTCATAGTCTTTTTCTTCGTCTTTTATATTTCTCTCAGTAATAATTGCTTCTACTTAAATGATTAGTTGGATTTCCTTCATTCATATCAACAATGGTGATTTCCTCTTCATTCCATGAGTGAATTCCTACGTGATATGTGCAATTATGGTTTTCCTTTGAATTTCCTATTTCTGCAACTACTACAGTGGCATATTAGAAAATAAATGGTCAATAGAGTTAGTGTAACTCAACGGACTTACTTCGTTGATTTAACTATAAAACACGTGTAATAAAGAAATAACTTATAAGCTACTAACACAACGTGTTACCTTAGTGTATATTCAAGTAACTCAACACCTATAGTTATGCTAACTTAACGAGTTATACATGTGCAGTTCTCATTACATAATAAAGCATTTAAATTTAACACGTGCATAATTCTAACTTAACGAGTTTAGATATACAACTTATGATTTTTACTCACTAACTCTACAAGTTCTCACGTGATCTTTTTACACCTTTAAACCTATAACTCAATGAGTTGTTACTGTGCACTTGTACATGATATAAATATATGCAAATAAAATAGATCATGCTTAATACTATAAAACCACACTTAAATCAGGTTTTCATATCACGACACGTGTCCTTAGTAAGTTTTATGATAAAAAGATATTTTGGATACTTGCAAACCTAACTATCTGATGCTCAGGTACCTTTTGGATAGTTAGTAGATAACTTACCAAAAATTCACTTAAGTCATGCATTAAGGTTACAACACGTGTACTCTAGGAAATAACAATAAAATATTCTTCTAGTGTTTAAAACATAACTATCCGGTACATGCAATATAACTTTCTGAAATAACAAAAAATTTGGATACTTAAGAATTACAAACCTGTAATTCACCAACAGTTCAGAAATATACTTAATTAACGCTAATTCATTGCAATTATGTAGATTCTTTCATTAAAGCATATAACAATGCAATTATAACATAATTGCTTAATTCTCATATGATAAGCTAAATATTTTACAATTAACCATCATTTAACTGTTAATATTATGCACTTTTTCATTCTAAACATCATGCATTAAGGTTACAACACATGTACTTCAGGAAATAATAAAATATTCTTTAAGTGTTTAAAACATAATTGTTCAGTACATGCAATATAACTCTTCAAAATAATAGAAAATTTAGATACTTAAGAATTAAAAAGCCTGTAATTCACCGATAGTTTAGAAATATACTTAATTAACGTTAATTCTTTGAAATTATGCAGATTCTTTCATTAAAGCATATAATAGTGCAATTATAACATAATGGCTTAATTCTCATATGATAAGCTAAATATTATGCAATTAATCATCATTTAACTATTAATATTATGCACTTTTTCATTCTAAACACTTGCACACCAAACAAAATATATTTTTAAGGATCAAAACACCTCTTTAGGGAAAAGCTCTCAGATAAAAGAAAATTCAGTAAAGAAGAGAAAGCCAAATATGTAAAGAAAGAAAATTTGGTGAAGTAGAGAAAGTCAGATATTTGTCACTAAAGAATTGCAGAAAAAGAAGAAAAAGAAAAAAAATCTCAAACAGGGAGAAATGTTTTAAATTCCGTAAATTAGTTTTCTCTATTTGTAGTTATGAAATTGGTTAGATGAAACATGGTATTGTTATATAATTGCATCTACAATTTCTAAGGAGAATTGAATTGTATATTGTAATTGAAACATTGAATAAAATGATTTAATTAAAATAGTATCTCGGCTTGTTTTTAATTTTGAAGTTTCAATTATTCTTGAAAATATTGAAAAACATAATTCACCCTCCTCTTATATAGCCATTCGATCCTACAATGTCATACTTCATATGTAGGACCATATATAAAAAATTTATTAAATTGATCAAAGATAATGCACAACACAAGATATTTAATCATTTAGCATTTAAGCTATGCTTTTCCTTATGATCAAAAGTCTAGGTAGTACGAGGAGTTGTAAGAACAACAAATGGCTCACTAACTGTTAGGGATAATATTCTTATCCATTCATATATTTATATTTTGATGAGTAACAAAATGATTTTTACTTAAGTTATGTAAAATGATGAACTTCAGAATAGTATCAAGTCCATAAGTTTACAGACTATCGTAAAAGTTATATAGTTAACTTTACGTACAATCGTAAATTTATCTAATTCATAATACTAGTTTAAAACTCTAAAATTTATCTAAGTATATAATTTTACAGAGACTCATAAAGTTATAAGGATAAATTTATGGAGGTTTGTAAAGTTATGAAGTTGCATTTATATATATATATATATATAAGTTATAAATCTTAAGCTCGTAAAGTTATGAGTTTAACATTACACATCTTCATAAACTTATGATATATAGATATCATAAAGTTATAAGGATAACTTGACGGACCTCCATAAGGTTATCTCTTAAAGGGATCGTAAAGTTATAAGTCTAGTATACGTAGAGTATCAAAGATAAAGAATTATACTTTAGACATGTCAACTTGTAAGAGTTCGTAAAGTTAAAGGGATAAATTTAAGAATGTTCATAATGTTTTGCTATGCATAAGCTTATAAAGTTATGGGCATAATTTACAAAGGGTTGTAATGTTAGCACTTAGATGAATTTATTTAATTGTTATATTTTTATCAAGTTTGTTGTAGAATTATTTATTTTGCAAATGACACATGGCACGCACGTACTCACATACGTTCTACCATATTTCTAAAGACTCAGTCAAATATTTACAAATGGCAATCAAAGATAGATTTGACAAAGTCAAGATTAAAGATCATGGTTCGAAAAAAAAATCTTAGACTAAACAGGTCTATTGAGTAAAACTTAACTCAACGAAGTAAGTCCGTTGAGTTACAGTTAAGTCCACGAGGTAGGTTCATTGAGTTACAGTTAAGTCCATAGAGTAAGTCTGTTGAGTTTCACTTACTCCACAAACCAATTATTTCTCTACGATCACACAATCTAAAAGAGAAAGAATGTGTGTTTAGGATTGTGTGTAATCAGTTAGATTTTCTCAAATAATATAAATTGAGTAAAATCGAAGTTTGGATGAGAGTTCCCTTTTAGTAATAACTCTAGAGAGAAAATTCTTAGAAGAGTTGAAGATACTTGGAGAATGAGAGCTGAAAGTCATTCGAAGGAACTCCACAGCAACAAAGCTATTACTTGAAGATTTAAGTATTGCCATATCTACAAGTGGAAAGTTTTTATTATGTTTATTCTTTCATGATTAATTCCTCTTTGCATTACATCGCTAATTGAAAAAGAGAACCTATCCATAAGGGGTGTTGTAAAAGAAACTCTGAAATGTAAAGAGTTTCGTGTAACTTTACGGGAGTTCATAAAGTTGTACAGATAACTATATGAGGGTGTGTATAGGTAGCATGGTGTTTGGGTTTTCCTAGAAAACTTGTTTGGGTTTTCCCAATACTACACTAGAAAAACTTGGATTTGTTACTTCTATTTTTTACTTAGTTAATCTATCTTTATGCCTATTCTTTCTTTTAGAAGTAAACAAACAACCTTTAATACAATTTAGATATTAATTCCAATTTGTACTTTAACTGCAAGTGCATAGTGTCTATTGTATCAGTGTGCAAGAACAGGTCGATCCCACAGGGAATTGCTGACGAATTTAAGAAATGTTTGATTGTGAACAATTCAAATTTATATTCAATAAGCACTCCGTTGAGTTACAGTTAACTCAACGGACTAAGTTTGTTGAGTTATGGCTAACTCAACGAACTAAGTTCATTGAGTTATGGCTAACTCAACAGACTATCCTCGTGAACTTAAGTTAACTCCACGAGCCTGTCTCTTCTTTATAATACTGCTATTTATAGAGGAATTCGGCCAACCATTGGGCGATTCCACAGATTGTAAAAAACATCAATTAAGCTTTTTAATGCTAGTTAACATTGGATTTATCATTAAGCAAT
Source organism: Cymodocea nodosa (assembly GCA_036874045.1). Classification (NCBI taxonomy): domain Eukaryota; kingdom Viridiplantae; phylum Streptophyta; class Magnoliopsida; order Alismatales; family Cymodoceaceae; genus Cymodocea; species Cymodocea nodosa. Next base: position 15,312,136 of record CM072339.1, on the reverse strand, counting down.
ACTAACATTCAGATGATTCAAACAGTCACCATTAAAATCTTTAAGTTTTTTGTACGAACCAATTTCAGTAAACTGTAAAATTAAAACTAACATAAAACAATCATAAAACTGATACAGATAACATTAATCATGATACAACACAAACAATACAACACTCAAATACAACATACAAACAAAGATAAATTGTTTTTGGTATTTTTGTTTTGATGTGAACATGGAAATGGGCGAAAGGTGAAATGTAAAGTAATCTCACTTGACAGTAAATACTTCTGACACTACTTGCAACGTGATTACACCATTGAAAATTAAACCACTTACAATTCTGTCTCCTCTCCCTATAGAATTGCAAGTCCAGAATTGCAAGATAATCTCCTTTTCAGCATACAGGCATCAACCTGAAGCCAAGGCTAAAAGCTTTACGATCTCCCAAAATATGAGTCGGCGCTTGGTGAAAATGTCTTCCCTTCCCGCGACGCGATCACTCCTTACAGTGGTTGTCAGGCACTATGTTTGGCTCGGAATCGACCCGACATCAGGCAAGTATTCTCACAGACCTTCGATGATTGGTGATTATGGTGGTGATAACGATGGTTGGTGTGATACTTCAGAGAATCGCCAATACTGTCTGCAGAAAGCTCGGTGCTCCTCCTTTGTATACACTAGCCGTCCATCGATCACACTTTCTTCTTTTTTTCTTCTTTTCTTTTATATTTCTTTAGTAGTAACTACTTCTACTTGAATGATCGGTTGGATTTCCTTCCTTCAGATCAACGGCGATGCTTCCTTCTCCATGCACGATTGAATTCCTGCGTGATACGTGCAAACGTGGTTTTTCCTTCTAACTATCTATTCCTGCAACCGCTACAGTGGCATTTTAGAAAATAAATATAAAATACATGCAATAAAGAAATAAGCCACTAACATAACGCATTACCTTAGTGTATTTTCATGTAACTCAACATGTATAGTCATGCTAACTTAACGAGTTATAACTTAAGTAAATCTACCAGCTCTCGACACGTGTCAGCAGCAGTTTAAACATAAAATAACATTTCAGAGAGTTACAGGTATAAGTATCCGATGCTCAGATGCATTTTCGGATAGTTACAGCTAACTCACCGAAAATTCACTTAAGACATTCATTCTGATTTCGACACGTGTACATCTGGAAATAATAAAATATTCTCTCTAAACATAATTGTTCGGCAATTTAAACATAACTATCCGATACATATTCGGTCTGTTAAACATAACTGTCTGAATTTGTTCGGTATGTTAAACATAACTGTCCGAAATATCAGAAAATTTGGATACTTAAGAATTTCACAGCCTACAACTTACCGACAGTTCATAAATGTACTAAATTAACATTAATTCCCCAAAATTAAGCAGATTCTTCAATTAAAGCATATAACAGTGCAATTATAACATAATGGCTTAATTCTCATATGATAAGCTAAATATTATGCAATTAACCATCATTTAACCGTTAATAATATACACTTTTTCATTCTAAACACTTCCCCCATACCTAAATTTTGCTAGTCCCTTAGCAAACTAAGATCTAATTAATTGGTCTTTCAAAAAGTGCTAGAATTAATTCTTCCCCTTTTGTTTTTTTTCTTCTGTTTAGCATAAACATATGTTCTGTATGTTTCAGTAATCAACCTGCAAAGATATTTAGAATATATGTAAATTACAAACAAAGTATACCATCTTCATATAGGTGTTAATTATATTATCGTTTGTTCTTCTTTTCATCATCTGTAATCCTGAATTTTCCAATAAGTTTTCTAGAAGAAATTTCAGCAACATACGAATCAAAGTACAATCCAATTCAATCTGATTAAGACAAGTAGAATAAAGAATTGTATTTCCATTAAACAACTTCAAAAGTCAATTCCAGATTCATATTTCAGCAATTCTAGATAACAGAAAATATACTCGATTCGTAAGATATCTGTATTTCACGAAACACTTGTATCTTTTCAGAACAGTATATATATATATATATATATATTGTGTACTTTAAAAGTTAATTTGACAAGCTTGAATCATACAAGAGCTTTCTAATGTACCCATGTAACGAGCTTCCAGTCAACAATCCCAGATCTGATCAGGATCTTAGGTTGCCAGATTTTCAGAGTCCTTTTTCAGGTCAACAATCCTTACATACCTATCTACTCAAGTACAAAAGGCTTGTGATCAAACAAGTCAATAAACTCTCAAAGTTTTTTTTCTTTTTTTCTTTTTTTTTTTCTAAAAATAAATGCACACACAAAACAAAGCATTAATCACATACTGTATATGCACGTATTTCATTAATACAGATGTAGTAAAACACCAATCTCATATAATCCTAAGATACTATATCTAGATTTACATAAATAATAAATTCTATAGCATCTTCTATAGCCTTCTAAATATAACATTCAAGTAGTTTATAAAAATTTTACAGTCTCAATTATCGGATAGTTACAGCAAGTTCATAAAAATTTTCAATTTCCTCAAAACTTTGTAGTACCATTTTAATTCCTTTAATTAACAAACTTACATGGCTGTTACTTTAATTACCTCCCCCCCATACCTACATTTTGCATTGTCCTCAATGTAAAAGATTTGACAATAAGTACAGTAATTGTAGTAGGCATGAATAAAGTTTTGTTTGATTTAAAATTCAGGATAAGTAATTGGTTACATACCTTGTTCCATTTGTATCTCTTTCTGCATATTCCAATTTTTGATTCTGAAAAACTTTTTATTCTCAGATAAATACAGAATATAAAACAAAATAACATTTAATAGATATTAATAAATCAGTGTCTTGTGTGGAACCCAGGCTTCTATGCCTTTGGTGGCTCACAAGCAAGCCAGTTGGTTTCCCAGAACAGATATCAACAAACTGGATTGATATTTTGTTTTGTTTGTTTTTTTTTTTTTTTTATAAAATGAACATGAAAAACTTCAAAATTCCTTCTTCTTTTTTTTTTAAAATAAATGTAGAATACACACAAAATCACTGCTTAAGAACATGATTGAAAAGTAGAAACAAATGGAATAAATGTATCAGTCCAAGCAAACTTTTTAGGCATAGTTCTTCTTGCTATTAATTCTGTTTTAATGCAGTTCTTGTTCCTTTTTAATTTGTAAATATGCAATATATTATAAATTCCAAATACGAGTGTATTACCATTAATGATATGTAATGTAGAAAGGGATCCTTTTTGGTTCCAAGGTAATGTAGCAGTTTCTATTTCTACATCTATTTCAATATACTCCTCTTCCCACTTCCATTCATTCATGTCTTCCATAATCCATATTTGAAATTTCATCAGTTCATCCCACCATCTTATCAAACATAAAGTAGGATCATCTTCTTCATTATACCACATTCCTATTTGAATTTCATTAAATTCTGCAGATGGTGGTTTAGCTATTTCACTCGGTACAGGTAAAATTTCTATATAATTATATATAGGCAAATTTTAGTAACCACTAAACTGACGAAGTTTCGTTTGTGGTTAAAAGAATAACCGTTCTACTTAATCCACGAACTAACCTCGTTGAGTTACAAATTACTCAACAGAACACAGTCGGTTATTATTGCTAACTCCACGGACTAACTTCGTTGAGTTACAGATAACTCAACGGAGTGACCTTATATTATATTACTGACCTCGTAGAGTTACGATTAACTCAACGGACTTACTTCGTTGAGTTAACACTAGGCAACTTCTAAGTTTCACTCTCGTAAGTTTTCTATTCTATTTTTTTTTTTTTTTTCATTCTGCTAACTGTAATAAAGTTAAATCTATGTCATTAATGCCTCATTTTGATTAAAATACATTTAAATCTGAACATTATATAAAGATTTAACTTGCAGGTCATTTTACGTTATGCAGAATTTACATTTTACCTTATAACATGTAGAAATTTTTAAGTAGTTATCCTGTCATTCAGCAAATTGTAAATCTGTTACATATTCATAAAGTTCCACAAATTACATAATATTCAATAAATTCCATTCATTTCACATCCAAATACGTATGAAAATTGCATCTGAAAAATTATATTCATTAATATGAATCAATTACATTACAAGTACACCATACAATTTTACACAAGTAGACGAACAATACAATTTAATCTCTATGCCTAAATTCATCTACTTCCTTTTGGAGTTTTTCTAATTTTAGGTCTTAGCTACAGTACTCTGTTGAGTTACAGTTAGCTCAACGGAATAAGCTCGTTGACTAACCCAAGACTTAACGGAGTATGCTCGTTGAGTTAAGCGTAACTCAACAGACTCCCCGTACAAGCAAATATAATAATAAAAATATTACAAAGAATAGTTTTTCTTTTTTTTACCAGTTTAACCGATACTATGCTTCGGTCAGACCTAAATATTTTTTATTTTTTTATTTTTCTTTCAGTTGGACCGATACTATGTTTCGGTAAAACCAATATTTTTTTCTGAAAATTAATATACAATTTTTTTTTTAATGTTCCGGTCATACCGATGGATCCAATCGGTTGAACCGCAACTATTTTTATGTTATATATATATTTTTAATATATATATTTTTTTTAGCATATATATATAAACATAAAAATTGATTTCTTACTAAGTAAAGCTCGAGTAGTCCTCTACTCTAACTTCTTCTATAATTCCAAATGAGCTTTTTGGTGTTTTCAGAATAGGTTTAAGTCTTTGTCCATTTACTTTAAATATATTCTGATTTTTAAGATTTTCAATTTCAATAGCTCCATAAGGATAAACATTTCGAACTATGTAAGGTTTGCCCATCTAGATCTTAATTTTCCTAGATGGTTATGGAGTCTAGCCAGATAAAGATATACTTCTTGTCCTATTTCAAAGCTTTTAGGAATAATTTTTCTATCATGCCAAAATTTAATTTTCTCTTTTTCTCTTACAATCTTCAAATAAGCTTCATTTCTAAATTCTTTTAATTCAATTAGTTGCATTTTCCTATTTTCAACAGCTTGATTTAAATTAGTGTTCAAAGTTTTTAATGCCCAATAAGCTTTATGTTCTATTTCAGTAGGTAAATGACAACTTTTTCCATATACTAACTTAAAAGGTGACATACCTAAGCTTGTTTTATAAGCAGTTCTATAAGCCCAAAGTGCATCTATCAATCTATTAGCCCAATCTGTTCTAGTAGGATTTACTACTTTTTCCAAGATTAATTTAATTTGTTTGTTTGCACTTTCTACTTGTCCACTTGTTTGCAGATGATATGATGTTGCAATTTTGTGGTTTACTCCATATTTCTTCATTAAGGCTTCAAAACTTCTATTACAAAAATGAGTTCCTCTATCACTGATAACAGCTTTAGGTATTCCAAATCTAGCAAATATATTTGTTCTTATAAATTGTATTACCACTTTGTTATCATTAGTTTTTGTAGGAATAGCTTCTATCCATTTAGATACATAATCCACCTCCAACAATATGTAATTAAATTGATTAGACATAGGAAATGGACTCATAAAATCTATTCCCCACACATCAAAGATTTCAACCTCAACAATAGGATTAAGAGGCATCATATTCCTCTTTGATATTCTTCCTATTTGTTGACATCTTAAACAACTTAAGCAATATTTATGAGCATCTTTGAATAGTGTTGGCCAATAAAACCCACATTGTAGAATTTTTGCAGCAGTTTTTCCTGAACCAAAATGTCCTCCACAAGCTTGGTCATGACAGAAAGACAATATGCTCGAATATTCAGTTTCTAGAACACACCTCCTTAAAACCAGATTAGGACATTTCTTAAATAAGTAAGGGTCTTCCCAATAGTAATATTTTACTCTTGAGAAAAATAATTTCTTATCCTGTCTATTCTAATCCTTAGGTGTTAAACCAGTAACTAAGTAATTAACTATGTCTGCATACCAAGGCATTGTGTTGATGGTCATTAATTGTTCATCAGGAAAATTATCCTTAATTTCAATATTTGATTTTTCTATTTGTAATCTTGATAAATGATCTGCTACTACATTCTCACAACTTTTTTATCTTTAATTTCTAAATCAAATTCTTGCAATAATAATATCCATCGGATCAATCTAGGTTTAGTTTCTTTTTTCTTTATTAGATGTTTTAGAGCTGAATGATCCGTGTATACTATCACTTTTGCTCCAATTAGATATGATCTAAACTTTTCTAAAGCAAACACAACAGCTAATAATTCTTTTTCAGTAGTTGTGTAATTAACTTGAGCATCATTTAAGGTTTTGCTTGCATAATGAATCACTCTAGGAGATTTTTCTATCTTTTGTCCTAACACTACTCCTACAGCAAAATCAGAAGCATCGCACATTAATTCAAATGGATGGTTCCAATGAGGTGCTTGAATTATAGGAGTTGAAATTAAGCTAGCCTTAAGTCTGAAAAATGCTTCCTTGCAATTTTTATCAAAGTTAAATGGAACATCTTTTAATAGATTAGTTAAAGGTCTAGCTATCTTGCTAAAGTCTTTAATAAATCTTCTATAAAAACCAACATGTCCTAGAAATGATCTAATATCTTTTACTGATTTAGGTTCTGGTAGATTAGAAATTACTTCTATTTGAGCTTTATCTACTTCCAACCCTTTTTTAGAAACAACATGCCCTAAGACTATTCCTTATTTAACCATGAAGTGACATTTTTCCCAATTTAAAACCAGATTTTTTCCACACAGCATTTTAATATTTGGTCTAAATTGCTTAAACACACTTCATATGAGTTGCCATATACAGTAAAATCATCCATAAATATTTCTAAAAATTCTTCAGTCATTCTAGTAAATATGCCCTTCACACACCTTTGAAAGGTAGCTAGCGCATTGCATAATCCGAATGGCATTCTTTTAAAAGCATAAGTTCCATTAGGACAGGTGAAAGTTGTTTTCTCTTGATCCTCTAATGCTACTGGAATTTGATTATACCTTGAATACCTGTCTAGGAAATAAAAATATTCTTGCCCTGCTAATCTTTCCAACATTTGATCTATAAAAGGTAAGGGAAAATGATCTTTCCTAGTCACAGCATTCAGCTTTCTATAGTCTATACATACTCTCCAACCTGATTGAATTCTAGTAGGTATCAAGTCTTGACTTTCATTCCTAATAACTATTAATCCTGATTTCTTGGGAACTACATGGATTGGACTAACCCACGAGCTATCAGAAATCGGATAAATTATATCATTATCTAACCATTTAACTATTTCCTTCCTGACTACTTCCTTAAGGTTTGGATTTAACCCTCTCAGGAATTCTAACAGGTTTAGCATTCTCTTCTAAATATATGTGGTGACAGCATAAAGTTGAACTTAACCCTTTTATATCAGTCATAGTCCATCCTATTGCTTCTTTATAACTTTTTACTACATCTTTTAATTTAGCTATTTGATCTTCTTTTAAATCTGAAGCAATAATGATTGGACAGGTCCGTTTATCTTCCAGAAATATATAGGTTAATTCAGGAGGTAAAGGTTTTAATTCTAAATGCTGCCCATCAGAAGCTAGAGCTCCTAATTGAACATCATCATTTTTTAAATTAATTTCTTCCTGATCTCCTTCTATATTTATGGCTTCCTGATCTCCTTCTATATTTATGCTTTCACTTTCTTCTAAAGTTTCAGAATTGATTTGCCTATTTAATTCTTCTTGAATCACATCATCTAACATATCTCCTTCATCCTCTAAAAAGTTTATGGTATGTAAGGACATTTCTAACTCCTTAAACCTTTCTGGTTTGAAAATATTTAATTGAGTATCCTCATTACCATATGCTAAATTCATTACTCCAGTTTTACAATTTATAACAGCCCCTGATATTGCTAAAAATGGCCTTCCCAAAATTAAAGATGTATCACTATTTTTATGCTTAATTTGTTGGGAATCCAAAATTACAATATCAATAGGATATATAAAATTCTTGATTTTAATTAAGACATCCTCTATTTTTCCTCTAGGGTATCTTATACTTCTATCAGCTAATTGAATAATCGTACTAGTAGGAGTTAAGCCTTCTAATCCTAAGGATGCAAATATATCACTTGGCATAACATTTATACCTGCACCTAAGTCTATTAAAGTTCTTTCTAGAATGGTATTTCCTATGGTGCATGATATAATAGGGATTCCAGGATCAGATAACTTTTTAGGAATTTGTGGCAGAAATAGGGAACTACTTTGCTCAGCTAAAAAGACTTTTCTAAGAACTTTTCACTCTCTTTTCTTAGTACACCAATCCTTCAGAAATTTAGCACAAGGTGGCATATTCTGCAATAGATCTAACAAAGGAATGTTAACTTGTACTTTTTCAAAAATTTCTCTGATTTTTTCTTGTTTTTCAGGAATTGTTTGTTGTAATCTTTCAGGATAGGGTGCTAAAGATTTTGATTTCAAAGACTCTTTTTCTTTTAGTTGATTTGTTTGATCATTTTTAGCTTCAATTGCAGATTCAGATTGTTCTTCAGTGATTTCTAGATTTTCAGCTATTACATTTTCATTATCATTTTGATTTTTACTCTTGTCCACCTTCATATCATTTTCATTTTGAGTTCTTGGTGGTATATCAGTTCCAGATCTTAATGTTACACCTACATCTTCCAGATTTTTGTTACTTTCATGATGTTTTTGTATATCATTTTTGTGATTATGATCTTCAATTATTTTTAGTTTTAAAGTGCATTCTTTAAATTCTCTTACATTAGTGTTTTCTGTTTGTTGTATATTTTGCAAGTTGTGCAGGTTTATAACATTATAATTTTCATTGTCCTGTTGCAAAACTTGTATTTTCATTGCATTTTTGTCTAATGCTTTTAATTTTGTTTCCAAATCATCTAATTTCATTGCATTCAATTTTTGATCAATTTTCTTTATGGCTTTTTCAGTTTCGTAAATTATATCCTGTTTAGGTTTTGAATATGCCTCCTTATAGTTTAACCGGTTGACTTCTTGTTGTTGACACACAAAGTATTCCAGTTTGTCCAGATTTTGCTCTATACTATGCTCCAGTCTGTCATAGCTATCCCAAACTTCAGTGTCTCTCATCATATTACACATTCTATACTGACCATTAGTTGGGTAAACTATAGGATTCTCATACTCGGCTCTATTATATTGAGGATAATTCATTTGTTGTTCATGGGATCTAACAATCTGTAAATGTCTCAATTTCAAACAATCAGAAATGTCGTGTCCTTCAGAATTGCGGAATTCACATATGCTAATTAAAGGTTTCAGAAATCTTTGAGCATAAGCATATGCCATATTCTCAATTACAAAAGAAAACACACAACTCTGGCTATTAAAACGAAACAGCTCTAATAGTTACTTATATTAATTCAATTCAATTCAATTCACTTCGACTCAATTAAATTCAATTCCCCGGCAACGGCGTCATAAAACTTGTTTGGGTTTTCCCAGCACTACACTAGAAAAACTTTGATTTATTACTTCTATTTTTTACTTGGTTAATTTATCTTTATGCCTATTCTTTCTTTTAGAAGTAAACAAACAACCTTTAATATAATTTAGATATTAATTCCAATTTGTACTTTAACTGCAAGTGCACAGTGTCTATTGTATCAGTGTGCAAGTACAAGTCGATCCCACAGGGAATTGCTGACAAATTTAAGAAATGTTTGATTGTGAACAATTCAAATTTATATTCAATAAGCACTCCGTTGAGTTATAGTTAACTCAACGGACTAAGTTCGTTGAGTTATGGCAAACTCAACGAACTATTCTCGTGGACTTAAGTTAACTCCACGAGCCTATCTCTTCTTTATAATATTGCTATTTACAAAGGAATTCGGCCAACCATTGGGCGATTTCACAGATTGTAAATAACATCAATTAAGCTTTTTAATGCTAGTTAACATTGGATTTATCATTAAGCAATACTAACATTCAGATGATTCAAACAGTCACCATTAAAATCTTTAAGTTTTTTGTACGAACCAATTTCAGTAAACTGTAAAATTAAAACTGACATAAAACAATCATAAAACTGATATAGATAACATTAATCATGATACAACACTCAAATACAACATACAAACAAAGATAAATTGTTTTTGGTATTTTTGTTTTGATGTGAACATGGAAATGGGCGAAAGGTGAAATGTAAAGTAATCTCACTTGACAGTAAATACTTCTGACACTACTTGCAATGCGATTACACCACTGAAAATTAAACCACTTACAATTCTGTCTCCTCTCCCTATAGAATCGCGAGCCAAGAATTGCAAGATGATCTCCTCTTCAGCATATAGGCATCAACCCGAAGCCAAGGCTAAAAGCTTTACGATCTCTTGAAATATGAGTCGGCGCTTGGTGAAAATGTCTTCCCTTCCCGTGACGCGATCACTCCTCACAATGGTTGTCAGGCACTATGTTTGGCTCGGAATCGACTCGACATCAGGCAAGTATCCTCACAGACCTCCGATGATTGGTGATTATGGTGGTGATAACGATAGTTGGTGTGATACTTCAGAGAATCGCCGATACTATCTGCAGAAAGCTCGGTGCTCCTCCTTTGTATACACTGGTCGTCCATCGATCACACTTTCTTCTTTTTTTCTTCTTTTCTTTTATATTTCTTCAGTAGTAACTGCTTCTGCTTGAATGATCGGTTGGATTTCCTTCCTTCAAATCAACGGCGATGCTTCCTTCTCCATGCGCGATTGAATTCCTACGTGATATGTGCAAATGTGGTTTTTCCTTCCAACTGTCTGTTCCTGCAACCACTACAGTGGCATTTTAGAAAATAACTATAAAATACATGCAATAAAGAAATAAGCCGCTAACCTAACGCGTTACCTTAGTGTATATTCATGTAACTCAACGCGTACAGTTATGCTAACTTAACGAGTTAAACATGTGCATCTCACGTGATATTCTAAAGCATTTAAATTCAACACGTGCATAAAATACATGCAATAAAGAAATAAGCCGCTAACATAACGCGTTACCTTAGTGTATATTCATGTAACTCAACGCGTACAGTTATGCTAACTTAACGAGTTATAACTTAAGTAAATCTACCAACTCTCGACACGTGTCAGCAGCAGTTTAAACATAAAATAACATTTCAGAGAGTTACAAGTATAACTATCCAATGCTCAGATGCATTTTCGGATAGTTACAGCTAACTCACTGAAAATTCACTTAAGACATTCATTTTGGTTTCGACATGTGTACATCTGGAAATAATAAAATATTCTCTCTAAACATAACTATCTGATATATATTCGGTCTATTAAACATAACTGTCCGAATTTGTTCGGTATGTTAAACATAATTGTCCGAAATATCAGAAAATTCGGATACTTAAGAATTTCACAGCCTACAACTTACCGACAGCTCATAAATGTACTAAATTAACATTAATTCCCCAAAATTAAGCAGATTCTTCAATTAAAGCATATAACAGTGCAATTATAACATAATGGCTTAATTCTCATATGATAAGCTAAATATTATGCAATTAACCATCATTTAACCGTTAATAATATGCACTTTTTCATTCTAAACACATGGTAACTATACAAGGGTTTGTACAGTTAGAGGGAGAACTTGATGAAAAATCGGTGCCTTGTCAAGTTGATTTTACATTGAGTAAAGCTGTAGTACATTAGGTTTTGAGTGAATCAAAAACTCCTAAGGATAGTGAATTCTTGAGTAGGGACTCAAGGAGTGGACGTACCCTAGTTGAGGGGAACCACTATAAATTATCTGTGTGATGTAATCTCTATTTAATTTCCACATTTACTAGATTTAAAAAGGGACCAAAAATACTATGAAATTTGTAGTATACTTAATTCTCCCCCTTCTTAATTATAAACCTTTCCTAACACTAACTATGCTCCATAATTTAAGATCAATGGATTTTATAAAGACAATTATTCTTCTTTTGCAATAACCATAGTTCTATCAAATAAAGGTGATCAATTTAAATTCTAATCCTTTGCTAAGAAATTACTATTAGAAGTCATTCTATTTTAGATATAAAATATTGTGAAAAATAAACTAATGTTTTGATGCTAATTGAAAAGGATCGAAATGACTTCACAAGAGAGGGATTGTGAATTTAAACAAATTACAACTTAATGCACGATAATAAAAAATTCTTCACAAAAAACACAAATTCTTTCATTCAATTTTCTTCTATTAATACTCAAAACAATTACACTACAACTTAGGGTATGAATGTTTATAAAATTTAGACCTATGCCCTTTTTCTAGAAATCACACTTCAGACTTACATTAAATTTTCACCAAGCACTTCAATTGTTGGAATTCTACTCTTTTAGATGCTTAAAAATCTTCAACTTGATTCCTTTATACTTTAAACTCTTCTCCAATTGTATCTCGTGTGGTGTATATAGATTTCTAGATAGTGTTGGAATTCTAAACTATTGTAGGATGATGCAAGGATAATTCTTGGATTTTTTTTTTGGATTGATGTTTTGGGATGGATTCGAATAGCAAATTGAAGTCCTTATTTATAAGCTTCAATCTTTAATTGCATGTTCATCTACTTCTTACATTTTCCATAATCTCATGTTCTTTTGAATTTTAAAACACTTCACATTCCCCTACTTCGAATCTACAAGAAAAATTCTCTTAGAGAACTATTAGATAGTATAAGTCATCGAGTTACTCATATAGTTACATTGTTAGCCATTCATAAAACTAATATAGTTATCCATAACTCTTCAAGTTTTAAGTCACTCACCTATAAAACACGTGACTTGAAAAACTTAAACAAATAACCAATTAGTCACCTAAAAACTCGATCAGTTATCATACAAGTATATGTAAAACTCGAATAATTAGCCATAACTCTTCGACTTTCTTAAAACTCATATGCATGCACATGATAATTTAAAACTTTAAAAACACATGTGAGAAAACATAACCTTAGGATTTTTTTACACATAACTCTTTGTCTTTCAATAAGACTAAACTAATAACTATATGACTTTTTCTAACTTAAGCATTTTATATCTCAAACTCATTTTCATTCATACAATATTATTTTCATCATCAAAACTAAATTCCTAACATTTTATAAACTACATTATACCAATTTTAAATATAAACCATGTTGTCCACTATGAACTATAAACTACGTTGTACCAATATCAATTGTGTGTGATTGATAAATTAGACTATAAATAGGTGTAGGTATCGATGACTAAAGAAAATACTCATATATATCCTCATTCACCTCATACTAGTAAAAGCCAAAGTGAGTACTAGTGAAAAAACCAGAATTGGTGAATTAAGAAATTAAGAGAGCAGAAGAAGAAGATTCTATAATAGGAAGTTGAAAAAGAGTTTGAAGCTAAAAGCTATAGTTAGAAACTAAAGGAAGAAGAATTTCAAATAGCACAAAGATCAAGGAAATTTATGAATTAATTATTTGTTGTATTAGGATGAGGTAAAATTCTATAAATCATAAACTCTATAAATTTATATTGTTGAATAAAGATAAAGTTTTGAGATTGAAAATCAGATGTTTTGTCTCTTGTGTTTTAAATTCCATTGTGTTTATGAATTACTTTATTTTAAGTTTTAAAAGTAACAATTCATTCCCCTCTTGTGAAGCTATCCAATCTTATAGTAAACTCATTTCTGAGATTTTTCAAACCATTAGTAAATTCAATAAATCTAAACATCATATCAATAATGGATTCTTTTTTTTTTATCTTAAATAGTTCATATTTTCTTAGTAAGATATTTATTTTGGTTTTTCTAACTTCATTAGTTCCTCCATAAGTAATTTCCAATGCATACCACACTTCATGTGCATTTTTATAAGTAGAAATTTTATTATAAATATCAATAGTTAGGGTACAAGTTAGGGCATTCATACCTCTTACATCAAGTTGAATCTTCTTTTCATCATCATCATCCATTCATCTTCTAGTGCAATAGGTAGTGGGTTTCCTCTTACTACTATTGTTCATAGCTTGACATCCAAAGATTTCATAAAATTCTCCATCTTGCTCTTCTAGTATCCATAATTATTTCCATTGAGTAATGGAGGCCTATAGATGTTTTGTCTCTCTAATTAATACCATTTACTAGGATTGGGTGCTACCACCTTACCAAAACCTTGAGGTGATAGCAAAGATTCCTCAACTCTTCTTAAAGGGTCAATAGTACCTAAGTCCATGAGTTCAAGTGTGACCCTAGGAATCTAGTCATTAGCTTTCGATTATGCTTTTTTGTCATGGTAAAGCACAAGGTAACTCCTCTAGCATGGGTAATTAGTTAGGACACGTGGGCGGAGCAACACATGGTGGGCACCCAACAAATGGTAGACTAATATTTTGATGACTTAGTTAACTTTTCAATATTGCTCATCAAACATTTTGATGAATAGTGTAAAGTGGTGATGTTAACTTGAAATATTACGAGTAATAGCTTGTTTTGATTCTTATTAGAAAATCCAACAAATAGTATAAAAAATAATCCAATTACCTGATAATGGGTTGAGATAATGTCTAATAGACTAACCTTTCAACAATTTAGTTAACCTTCTAATACTATTCATCAGAAATGTTGATGAATAGTGTTAGGTAATGACATTAGTCTACAAGTATAAGTTTATCCCAATTCTTATCAAAAGTTTCAATAAACAATATTAGAAAGAACTTGATTACTCAATAATGGGTTGAGATATGTCTAATAGACTAACCTCTTAACAACTTAGTTAACCTTTTGATACTACACATTGGAAATTTTGATAAACAGTGTCAAGTGATGACATCATCTTGAAGGTGTTATGGGTTTTTCTGATTCCTATTGGAAATGCCAATGAACAATGTTGATAGCAACCTAGTTGCCTATTAGTAAGCATGGGGATTCGAACAAATAACTTGGAAATGTCAATTCTAGATATTGGTAACTCAAACAAACATTTGATTGACAATTCCATCTATCTTGGTAATCTATTTGAAAGTTGATTGCATACTTTGACTTTGGATTTCACACATGTCAATCACCAATTAATGTGTGCCTTTTTTATCTCAAGTTGATGCTATCCCTTGATAAAATGATCTAATATGCGTAACTTGAAATGTGCCCATGTCCAAACATAGGGCGTCAACATTTGGTACAATATTTATAAAAGACAATTAGGGGAATTCACAATGTCAAAATCTCATTTCACAGACATTGAAATACTATTTACACCATTAGAATTTCTATCATCATGTCGTAAGGAATTCCAATGGACTCTAGTCTACTCGCCAAAAATTTTGATTATATCATCAAAATTTCTATTCCATCTATTAGAGTTCTATCTATGAGTCCCACCCAACTAGAAATTTTGATAGACCCTTATCCACAGACCATTGGAAATTCTAATTAACATCATCAAAAATTTTATTCAACTCAGAAATTTCGATTGACATCATTGGAATTTCTATTGAACTCTTGTTCTCTCACTATTAGAATTTCCAATGGTGAGAATTCAATAGTTGACATAAAAAAGAATTCAATGGTCACTCACTAAACTTCTTGGACCAAAAAAAACTATCTCAACAGCTTTACCATTGATTGGCATCTTCAATCATTGATGTCCTGAAGTTTTGTCTCTAATGTCACAACTTAGTATAATCAATATTCACACCTAATATGAAATGACAAATAACATTTGAAATGTGCAAATTTTGAAAATTAATGACAAAGGAAGTGACAATTAGAAGTGGAGAATCAAAAAATGAGATATTATAATTCAATCCATAGATTATTAAAAAATTATACAATGATTGCAATGAAGAAGCCTCTTTTACATTATATTAGCATTTATCGTGCATTACCCGAGTTGTTTGTTATGAAACAAGCCGAATATAGGTAAATAATGAATCAAATTATCAATAATTATGGCAAGTGCAAAAATAACTTTGTTCACATAGTTACTTAGGAGGTTAAGGGAAAGGCTCGTATCATTGAAGTTGCTTGCATCTTTTTAATTAAGCTTCTCTAGTGTTAGATCATTCTTCAAAACATCAGATGAATCATATTTAATTAATATAAAAAAGGATTTGATTTTTTATATAACTTTTAAACTCTTGGTAATATTAATTGTCAAAACTCTTACAATAATTTTTACAGCAACAATCTCAAGTAAAATGATTATAAAGAAATTAGATTAAATTTATAGTACATAATAGTAAGTATGTTCCAAAATCATTGTAGTTTTGGTAACGATAACCTTAATTTTTAAAATAAGTAAAATCATGAAAGACATATGAAATGAAAATACGTACGTAAAACAAAGAAAGAAAAGAAGGTGAAATGCGAAGGTAAAAAGTAAGAAGTATATATTCGAGGAGAAATCGTGTAACGTCACTTGTAGTTTGGTAAGGACGAGTGAGTATGCACCTTTGGAGAAAGAATGTATAAAGGAAAAGATACCATGGTGAGAGGTAGAAGAAACCTCCTATTTAATAATACTATATAATAATAAATAAATATTAATATAATAAGTGTTGGAACCATCATCCACTCTTGGCGTTTGAATATTGGGTGGGAAAGATGGAGCGATTGCTACATTCAAAAGGCAAAAAGCAACCACGACATTAGTTAAATCCATGAATCAAAAGTAACCGCATGTTGTAAGACCGCACGCCATTCGTATTGGAGAAAATGCAATAAAAATTAAAAGATGAACTTCTTTGTTGTAATAAAGATTGGAAGATAAACTTCAACCGATGAACTTCTTTATTGTAACTATAAGACGCATGAACTATTATTATTACATTAAGAATAAAATAATAAAAAATTTACCACCTCCCGTAACTCAAAGCATCAATGAAAATAATCAACAAACGAATCTGATGGGACCGATCGATTTGTCGAGCTGGATCGATCTAGAATTCTTCTAGTGGCCGACACCAGGTGCACTAGGCCCAGATTTCTTGATGCCAGCAAAAGTGGTAAACCTGTGGTTACCATCGGACACGCCCAGACTGGAAACCTTCTTCGCTCCGAGGGCAGCCATGGGTGGAGATGCAGCGGGTCTTGGACTGGCCGTGTCTTTCCTTGCTACGAGTGGCGACAACTTGTTCTGGCATCCGCTAGGACCAGAGTTTTTGCTTTCCCCAAGGACTGGGCTTAAACCGGAGCGGGATCCACGTCTCTGTACCCCACGTGAACGAGAGTTCTTGGTATTCTTCCTTTCGCCCAGCTCGTCCTTCGCGGGCGACAACATGCTCACTGGACATCGGCTACCACCAGCGTCCTTCCTTTCTCCTAGAGTACTACCGTCGTCCTTTGTTGGCAGTCCGTGCCTTTCGGCTGGGCTTGCACGGGAATATTCCTCTTTCGTCGCTTCAAGGCCGTCGGTCCCTGAGAGGCGATGGCCTCCGCCTAGGCTCGGACCGGAGTCCTTGACGATGATGCCTTCAAGGTCGACGTCTGTGCTCCGGAACAACGGCCGGGATGGAGACACAATTGCCGTGTGATAGGCCGCCACGAAGACGACCGAAAGCAGAAAGCACAGACTGTTGTTTGCCACCGGCATTGTAATTAAGGAAATGAAGCACGACGACCTCCACCCCCAAGTAATTTAATTAATTTTGGTAGGCGGCACTTAATTGCATGTCACAGCCCTCTATCCATCCACTTTATATACTAGTACGTAGCAGTGGTCAAACAGGGAATTAACAAGATCGTCGTCTCTTCCGATATCGGCACGTTTTCTAGGGGAAGAGGAAGATCTCAAGTTGGAGCTTGATTCCGTAGAACTTTGGCCGCGGGGGAAGGTTCACGGTGCGTTCGTGATGTTTGCATGGAGTTCTGGAAAACAAGGAACGGGACGGAACCGGTCCAAATTGGGAGCTTCCGGAATATGATCATGTACCGCTTTTCTAGCTTACTTTTATTCCCCGTTAATGCCTGCACCACCACTATAGACGACCCCCGCCTGCGTCTTAACTTGCATTATCTCAAAAGTGGAGAATATCACTATTTAATTATATCAATACCATCACTCTATATTCTGGGCCTAATTTTGATCCAAAAGGGGATGGAATCGATCGAGAGAAGGATGCATGCACACGCAAATTAATTAATATTGCACATTTCTCTATCACCTTTTCATCGGCCGCTTTAATCTTCTTCTAGCTCGTTCCAGATTCAACCGAGGGTTTGCTGTTTTTCAAAATAGAAATCAAAGAGGTTCTTGCCTTGTAGGTGTTGAGTTAGCATGCAGTACTACTTGCGTCCACGTTTCCAGCTTGTTGCTGGCCTTTTGACTTTGGAAAGGAAGGTCGTCACCGAGGGCGTGCGGTAGATTTCTTTCTTGGACACCAAACAATATTTCAGTATTGTTAATCTATAGACGGGACTGATTGCGTCCGTCCGTGCATGCGTGCATGATTCCTCCCTACAATTAATCCAGGTGGAGCGAAGTAGATCATATGTACGAAATACAAATAGATCCTTCCCTATTATATAAATATTATTTTCTAAATATGAATGCAAATATCGTTAATATATATTTTTAAATATAAATACAGGATAGGTATATTCTTTTATTTCTTGTAATTGGCAAAAATATGAATAAATTCCTGATACCATAAACTAATTAAGCATTTGCACAGCAGTCACATATGCATAGGCTAGCTAGCTAGGTTACGTGTCTTATGACCAAGTCTTGATCAAAAGTATGCATATAGGAGATGTAGGGTGTTGAGTGCTCCAAATCGAGGCACATTTTACGCCAACCACTGCATGGCAATGTAAAACGCCGGTCGTCCAATTTCGGATGACCCACAGACTATATATATATATATATATATAGTTAACTATAGATGTCTAACAGATCATGTTGACTTGACACGACTGAAACTCTTCCCACCTAGGCATTGTTTCTGTTGCATTAGACCGTCCCAAGCATAGCTTTGAGTGACCTAAGAACGGTTGTGTTGGCACAGACAAGTTGAGCAATTAGTGTATGATGATTGGCACGTGATGTTTAGCACATGGTGACTGACGCACAAGAGGGGGGGGGAGAGGGGGAGGCAAGTGATAGGTTGAATCCACGTTGAAACCTTAAACATGATAGGTTGAATTGAAGCAAAAACCCTTATCCACGTTGTTTGCCACTCCAGCTAAAAACCTTTAGTCTCCTACCTATGAATCATTTGCCCAAAGCAACATAACATGTAGTACATGAGTGAGGGCAAAGTGAGTAGTGGGTGGGTAGTGACAATTGACAGGAAGCAAGTAATAACTGCCCACCTATGTGTTGGGTGTGAGACTGTCAAAGACAAAGCTCAATTGCATAATTAGATAGGAGAAGATGATCAAGAGTTCGATGATGTCACACTAGACAACATGTGACATGATATAAGTGTCTAGAGACCCATCTAAAAGATGTTGTCACGAAGGTTGATCTACATCAAACAAATGCATTTGTCTAGTGACATTACACCATACAATTGGATGTTAGGTATAAGGTTATTTATTTTGATGATATGTTTAGATAGTCTATTATTTCTACACATTTAAATATCTAAGTGTAAACTTAACAAAATAAGTTTGTAATGTTTATGTAAATCTTACGATGATCCAAGTAGTATATGTAAACCCAACGAAATAAGTTTATAGTATTTATATAAACTTCACAAAGGTTCGAGTGGTATATGTAAATCCAACAAAATAAGTATATGGTATTTATGTAAACCTCACGAAGGACCAAGTGACTTACATAAACCTAATGAAATAAGTCTATGGTATTTTGTAAAGTAATTATGTGTGTGTGACATACACAAATATACAAATTTTAAAATTTATAAACTACAACTGCATAATGTCTATTATATTAAACATTGTAAGTGTGAGTCGATCTACAAAGAGCTTTTGTAAAATACTTTCATTGAAATTATCATAAATCACAAAGCCTTTAAGTTACTCTACATTAACTATCAAAACCCTACAACAACTACTAAAATATAAAGAGAAGCAAAGGAACAAGAAAAATACTCCCTCCTCATACGCCATTAGTAATATGGATATTTGCGATGGGTGATCCCATGATGAGTTCTATTATTGGCTATCATTAGAGGAACAAAGAATGGGATAAAACTACCAAAATAATCACACAATAACATAAGATAAAATAAAAGATCAGAATAAAATATAAAGTCAAATATCATATGCAATTTCATAGAAACTATTTATTACTCTTGGGTTACACTTCAACCAGAAATTGGTAGATTTTACCAGAAGAGCTTCAATTTCTCAATCTCTATTCTTCTAACTAAAGCTCCAAATGAAAGGACCTTTAGAATTTGATAATGCAAAAATCAATGTGAGGAATCAAATTGTATTTTTTAGGTATATCAGTTCAGCAAAAGAGCAGAAGTCGATACAGATAGTTCAAAAATTACTACTATAGAGCCACAGGAAAATCGGACAATTACAGATTTAAGTATATGAAGAATCAGTTCAAAGCAACCAAAGCACTATTGGATAGTTAGAAGAGTAACTATCCAGAAATAAAAGGTCTTTGGAGAGTTTTAAAGGAAGCTGATTAAATGATTGGAGAGTTAAGGTGCTAACTATTTGAAAACTCAAAGAAAATCGGAGAGTTAGGAAGGATAACTATTTGAAATTTAAGTCATTGAATTTCTCACGTGCAGAAATTCAAACAAAAGCTCAGAGGGGCTTTTCGGAGAGTTAGAAAGTTAACTATCTAAAAAACAAGAAGTTTCAGTTGGTTACACATTTAAGTATCCAAAACTTAAATTATCCTTTTATGCACGTGTCAAAATAAGAAAGCAGTCGGAAACTTAAAGAAGGAAATTGGAGGGTTACTGTAGCTAACTATCCGATAGTCAAGAACATTTCGGTGAGTTACAACTACAAGTATTCGATCTTATGACACTACATATATACAACTTGAAGTCCTACGTGGCAAATGAGCTTAAGTGACTCTTCGATAAGTTACAGGTGTTCTTCGGAGAGTTATATAGCTAAACCTCCGAAAAACCCAGAAAATCAGAAGGGTATCTTGAAATACCTCCCTGAACGGTAACTTACCAAATTTGGGTTTGAAACTTTACCAAGTACAACAAAATACATCTGTTGGGAGAAAATATGATCCTTACACATAATGGTATATATACAAGCACCAGACAACGAAATCAGATAGCTTTTTACTTATACAAAATCTATACACCAAGCTCAACAATAGAAAGCTCTCAAGATCAAATCATTAGCAAATATAGATTCAAACTTAGAAGCCTTTCTTGCAATATACATTGAGTTCTTCAAGAAAGTGTTTACTGAAGTACACGAATTGAAAACTTCAGTGAAAGGTTGGTTGGAGGTGTGACTTGAAAGCTTAATCAGATTGGTTGGTTCTTGCTTTGACCTTAAAGCAAGTATTTGTAAGTTTGTGAAAGATTAGTGAAGCCCAAGTATCCCTTGCGGGTGGACTAGTTGTTAGTGTTGAACCACCTAAAAATCTTGTGTGCACTCTCTTTATTATGTGCTTGCTATTTGGCTTTGTTAATTAATCATTCATTTTTAAGAAACAAATTTTATTACCATTCACCCCCCCTCTAGTAAGCCATCAGGTCCTAACACCAAAAAGTTACAATAAAATATATGTGAGAAAGCTTATTTAATATTCTTTCCAACAAATATAAACTTGAAGTACAAATGTTACCAGACCACTTCTAGAAATTAGAGTAACAAAGAGTGCATAGGACATAATAGATAACACTTGAAAAACATAGTCCCACTCAAGAATTTGTCATTCCTTCAATCTTCCACCAAATTGCATGAAACAACATCTGTTAGAAAGGTAACTTCACAAACAAACAACAAAAATTTATAGATCATAAAAATCTATATGAAATCATAGCCAAAAATGTATTCAAATTTTGTTAAAAAATAGAGTTATTCAATAAATTGCAAGTCCCCTACCACTTCAACAAAATGCTTTGAAACCCACTGAAAACATGCTCAAAAAATTCAACTAAATACATATTCAACATCTAAATAAAATTTCCTATGCAAGTATATCAAAAAGCGAACAAAAAAATAAGGAAAACTCAAGATATGACTGAACAAAATTTGTACATGACCAAGAATGAGATTTGTATAGCTATACATTCACAAGAACTCAAAAATAAATATATAGCCATTATATACACAACATTCACACTTATACAAGCATCTTCCTAAACATAAACATTCATTCACCATAAATGAGGATCTATATTTAAGAAAATGAAGGTGTAGTAACATTAAACAAACATCTTAATTGTAAAGCATAATCTGAAATTACAACCCATAAAAATGCTATGTCTACTCTACTAAACATGAACAAAACTAACTAATGACTAAATTAGAGTCTCTCAATCTCATCTTCAGAGAATTATACTGTTGAGTATTTTGTTTTGATGATGTGTGCTACATGAAAAGAATCATATTTGCTCAATTACTATTGCTTGTGAAAATAAATTAGAATCATCAATTAATACAGAAAAAGCTTATTGACATAATACTTGTCTGTATTGGATCTGAAGTTAATAAGTAGTCGTTTCGTTGCATTAATTTCTCATTTAACTAAACGTTAAGTTAGCATGTGTTTTTACTGAAAAGCATGATATGTTTTAAAGTTATATCTTCTGTACATAAACACTGCACGTTTAGACTACTCGTTAAGTTAGAGTTTTGTTTGTATAGAGGTCACGTGAGAACTCGTTAAGTTAGAAGCTTAAAGGTTAAAATAGGTCACGAGAGAACTCGTTAAGTTAGTGAGTAAAAGAAGAGACGAACTTGTTAAGTTAGTGTTATACACGTGGTGAAATTATAAGTTACGAATGTTATATTGTATCATGTGAGGTGCACATGTTTAACTCGTTAAGTTAGCATAACTAAACGCGTTGAGTTTCTATATTGAACACTAAGGCAATGCGTTAGGTTAGCGTTATAAACTTAAGTTATTATTTTTGCACATGATAAAATTCTTATTATAAAAACATTTGTTTATTGCTGAATCGGTGAGTTAAAGTTTTTCGGAGACTTACAACCATAACTATCCGAAACTTAAACTATTTTCGGTGAGTTATCGTTTAACCTTTCGAAAGAAAAGTTAAGCTGGTTCGTTGAGTTAGCGTAACACCACGAACTTAGTTTGTTGAGTTAGCTACAGTACTTGTCACGTGAAATGGCACATGAGGAACTCGTTAAGTTAGAAATGTTAAGTTATATATATATACTTGTGTTACTCGTTTAGTTAACATTAAAGTAACAATTTCTTATTACACTTGATGGAAATTTTCTTTTGGACGAGAAATTTTATTTTGCAGGAAATTTTTCAGAGATCCAGGACTAATGATTAAAGAAAATTTGAAATGTAAACGTGGGTCAGAACGTGTGTATTTCGATGAAGGAAAAAGAAAAGACGTGAAGAAGTGGAAAATTGGTAGTGGTTAAACGTGAAGGATATGCATGAAATGAAGATATAGTATAAAAGGCATAGAGTTCTCGTTGATTAAATTATCCTTGCACACAAAACGAAAAATCTTTTCAAGGATCAAACTATCCCTGCACACCGAAAGAAAAATCTTTTTCAGGGATCAAAAACACCTCTTCGGGAAAATCTCTCAGGTGAAAGAAAATTCAGTGAAGTAGAAAAAGGTATTATTTATGTCACTGAAGATTTAAAGTATTAGAAGAAAGTAATTCGATGAAGTAGAGAAAGACAAGATATTCGTCACTAAAGAATTGCTAAAGAAGAAAAAGAAGAAGAAGAAAGATCTTAAACAAGGAGAAATATTTTAAATTCCGCAAATTAGTTTTCTCTGTTTCTAGTTATGAAATTGTTTAGATGATACATGGTATCGAGATATAATTGCATCTACAATTTCTAAGGAGAATTGAATTGTATATTGTAATTGAAACCTTGAATAAAAATGATTTTATGAAAGTAATGTCTCGACTTGTTTTTGAGTTTTAAAGTTACAATTATATTTCAGAAAATATTAAAAATACACAATTCACCCCCCTCTTGTGTAGCCATACGATCCTACAAGTGTTATTAGAGCTTTGTTAATAATCTTTGATATAAAATCGATACCAACTTATTAAATATCATTGCTTATTCTACCTTCCTTATTTTTAAACAGAAATTAATATCTGAGCATACGTTTAACTTTCTTGATTTAAGGCTCAAGTTGTTTTAAAGTTTTTAGACTGTTTAAAATCAAATAGGTTGAAAAATCTAAGGTAAGATGGTGTTTAGAATGAAAAAGTGCATATTATTAACGGTTAAATGATGGTTAATTACATAATATTTAGCTTATCATATGAGAATTAAGCCATTATGTTATAATTGCACTGTTATATGCTTTAATTGAAGAATCTGCTTAATTTTTGGGAATTAATGTCAATTTAGTACATTTCTGAACTGTCGGTAGGTTGTAGGCTGTGAAATTCTTAAGTATCCAAATTTTTTGATGTTTCGGACAGTTATGTTTAACATACCGAACATATTTTCGGACAGTTATGTTTCACAGACCGAACATGTCGGATAGTTATGTTTATATTACCGAACAGTTATGTTTTGAAAGAATATTTTATTATTTCCAGAAGTACACATGTCAAAACCATAATGCATGACTTAGGTGAACTTTCGGTGAGTTATCTCTAACTATCCGAAATTGCAGCTGGGCATTGGACAGTTATATGTGTAACCCTCTAAAATCTCTTTTTATTTATAAAATAGTTGTGGACACGTGTCATGTTCTGGTAAAGTGACTTAAGTGGATTTTTGGTGAGTTAGCTGTAACTATCCAAAATGCATCTAAGCATCGGATAGTTAGACCTGTAACTCTCCGAAATGGGTATTTTATTATTAAACTGCTGCTGACACGTGTCGAGATTTGGTAGATTTACTTAAGTTATATATTAGGGAGTTAGCTGTAACTATCTGAAATGCATCTGAGCATCAGATAGTTAAGTTTATAAGTATCCGAAATGCACCTAAGCATCGGATAGTTAAATTTATGCACGTGTTTTATAGTTAAATCAACTAAGAAAGTCCATTGAGTTATTTGTAACTCCATGGACTATTTATTTTCTAATATGCCATTGTAGCGGTTGCAGAAACAAGACAGTTGGAAGAAAAACCACAATTGCAAGTATTGCGTAGGGAGAAGAAATCATCGCCGTTGATATGAATGAAGGAAATCCAACCGACCATTCAAGCAGAAGCAGTTACTATTGAAGAAATATAAAAGAAAAGAAGAAAAAGAAGTGCGGGTGTGATCGATGGACGGCCAGTGTATATAGAGGAGGAGCACCGAGCTTTCTACAGACAATATCGACGATTCTCCGAAGTATCACACCAACCATCGTTACCACCACCATATCCATCATAATCACCAACCATCGAAGGTCTGTGCGAATACTTTCTTGATGTCGGGTCGATTCCGAGTCAAACACAGTGCCTGACAACCACTATGAGGAGTGATCGCGTCACGGGAAGGGAAGACATTTTCACCAAGCGCCGACTCATATTTCAGGAGATCGTAAAGCTTTTAGCCTTGGCTTTGGGTTGATGCCTATATGCTGAAGAGAAGATTATCTTGCAATTCTGGACTCGCGATTCTATAGGGAGAGGAGACAGAATTGTAAGTGGTTTAATTTTCAGTGGTGTAATCACGTTAAAAGTAGTGTCGGAAGTATTTACTGTCAGGTGAGATTACTTTACATTTCACCTTTCACCCATTTCCATGTTCATATTAAAACAAAAATACCAAAAACAATTTATCTATGTTTGTATGTTGTATTTGAGTGTTGTATTGTTTGTGTTATATCGTGATTAATGTTATCTTTATCAGTGTTGTGATTTTTTTATGTTTGTTTTAGTTTTATAGTTTACTAAAATTGGTTCCTTCAAAAGACTTAAAGATTTTAATGGTTACTGTTTGAATTATCTGAATGTTAGTATTGCTTAATGATAAATCCAATGTTTATTAACATTAAAGAGCTTAATTGATGTTATTTACAATTTGTGGAATCGCCCAATGGTTGGCCGAATTCCTTTGTAAATAGCAGTATTAAAAAGAAAAGACAGGCTCGTGGAGTTAACTTAAGTCGACGAGGTTAGTCCGTTGAGTTAGCCATAACTCAACGAACTTTATCCGTTGAGTTAATTGTAATTCAACGGAGAGCTTATTGAATATATAAATTTGATTGTTAACAAACGTACAGTTCTAAACTTTTCAGCAATTCCCTATGGGATCGACCTGTACTTGCTCACTGATACATTAGACACTGTGCACTTGTAGTTAAAGTACAAATTGGAATTAATATCTAAATTGTATTAAAGGTTGTTTGTTTACTTCTAAAAGAAAGAATAGGCATAAAGATAAATTAACTAAGTAAAAACAGAAGTAACAAATCCAAGTTTTTCTAGTACATTATTGGAGATCTAATCAGATATTCTGGTGTTGTGTTGGGAAAATGCAAACAAGTTTTATGACGCCGTTGTGAGGAAATTGAATTGAATTGAATTGAATTGATATAAGCAACTGTTAGAGCTGTTTTGTTTTAATAGCCAGAGATTTGTGTATGTTTCTTCTATGATTGAGAATATGGCATATGCTTATGCTCAAAGATTTCTGAAACCTGTAATTAGCATATGTGAATTCTGCAATTCTGAAGGACATGACATTTCTGACTATTTGAAACTGAGACGTTTACAGATGGTTAGATCCCATGAACAACAAATGAATTATCCTCAATATAATAGAGCCTAGTATGATAATCATATAGTTTACTCAACTGATGGTTAGTATAGAATGTGTAATATGTTGAGAGATACAGAAGTTTGGGATAGGTATGACAGACTAGAGCGTAGTATAGAGCAAAACCTTGACAAACTGGAATACTTTATGTGTCAGCAACAAGAAGTTAACCAATTAAATTATAAGGAAGCATATTCAGAACCTAAAAAGGATATAATTTACGAAATTGAAAAAACCATAATGAAAATTGATCAAAAATTGAGTGCAATGAAATTAGATGATCTGGAAAGAAAACTAAAAGTATTAGATGAATATACAATGAAAATACAAGTTATGCAATAGGACAATGAAAATTATAATGTTATAAACCTACATAATTTGCAAAATACACAGCCAAAAGAAAATATTAATGCAAGAGAATTTAAAGAATGCACTTTAAAACTAAAAACAATTGAAGATTATAATTACGAAAATGATATACAAAAACATCATAAGAGTAATGAAAATCTGGAAGATGTATGTGTAACATTAAGATCTGGAACTGATATACCACCAAGAACTCAAAATGAAAATGATATGAAGGTGGATAAGAGTAAAAATCAAAATGATAATGAAAATGTAATAGCTGAAAATCTAGAAATCACTGAAGAACAATCTAAATTTGCTAATGAAGCTAAAAAGGATCAAACAAATCAAATGAAAGGAAAAGAATCTTTGAAATCAAAATCTTTAGCACCCTATCCTGAAAGATTACAACGAACAATACGTGAAAAACAAGAAAAAATCAGAGAAATTTTTGAAAAAGTACAAGTTAACATTCCTTTGTTAGATCTATTGTAGAAAATGCCACCTTGTGCTAAATTTTTGAAGGATTGGTGTACTAAGAAAAGAGAGCGAAAAGTTCTTAGAAATGTCTTTTTAGCTGAGCAAAGTAGTTCCCTATTTCTGTCACAAATTCCTAAAAAGTTATCTGATCTTGGAATCCCTGTTATATCATGCACCATAGGAAATACCATTTTAGAAAGAACCTTAATAGACTTAGGGGCAGGTATAAATGTTATGCCAAGTGATATATTTGCATCCTTAGAATTAGAAGGTTTAACTCCTACTAGTACAGTTATTCAATTAGCTGATAGAAGTATAAGATACCCTAGAGGAAAAATAGAGGATGTCTTAATTAAAATTAAAAATTTTATATATCCTATTGATATTGTAATTTTGGATTCCCAACAAATTAAGCATAAAAATAGTGATATATCTTTAATTTTGGGAAGACCATTTTTAGCAACATTAGGGGCTGTTATAAATTGTAAAACTAGAGCAATGAAGCTAGCATATGGTAATGAGGATACTCAATTAAATATTTTCAAATCAGAAAGGTTTGAGGAATTAGAAATGTCCTTACATACCATAGACTTTTTAGAGGATGAAGGAGATATGTTAGATGATGTGATTCAAGAAGAAGTAAATAAGCAAATCAATTCTAAAACTTTAGAGGAAAGTGAAAGCATAAATATAGAAGGAGATCTGGAAGAAATTAATTTAGAAAATGATGATGTTCAATTAGGAGCTCTAGCTTCTGATGGGCAGCATTTAGAATTAAAACTTTTACCTCCTGAATTAACCTATATATTTCTAAAAGATAAACGAACCTGTCCAATCATTATTGCTTCAGATTTAAAAGAGGATCAAATAGCTAAATTAAAAGATGTAGTAAAAAGTTATAAAGAAGCAATAGGATGGACTATGACTGATATAAAAGGGTTAAGTTCAACTTTATGCTGTCACCACATATATTTAGAAGAGAATGTTAAACCTGTTAGAATTCTTGAGAGGAGATTAAATCCAAACCTTAAAGAAGTAGTCAAGAAGGAAATAGTGAAATGGTTAGATAATGACATAATTTATCCGATTTCTGATAGCTCGTGGGTTAGCCCAATCCATGTAGTTCCCAAGAAATCTGGATTAATAGTTATTAGGAATGAAAGTCAAGACTTGATACCTACTAGAATTCAATTAGGCTGGAGAGTATGTATAGACTATAGAAAGCTGAATGCTGTGACTAGGAAAGATCATTTTCCCTTATCTTTTATAGATTAAATGCTGGAAAGATTAGCAGGGCAAGAATATTTTTGTTTCCTAGACGGGTATTCAGGTTATAATTAAATTCCAGTAGCATTAGAGGATCAAGAGAAAACAACTTTCACATGTCCTAATAGAACTTATGCTTTTAAGAGAATTCCATTCGGATTATGCAATACACCAGCTACCTTTCAAAGGTGTGTGTAAGGCATATTTACTGGAATAACTGAAGATTTCTTAGAAATATTTATGGATGATTTTACTGTATATGGCAACACATATGAAGCTTGTTTAAGCAATTTAGACCAAATATAAAAATGTTGTGTGGAAAAAAATCTGGTTTTAAATTGGGAAAAATGTCACTTCATGGTTAAACAAGGAATAGTCTTAGGGCATGTTGTTTCTAAGAAAGGGTTGGAAGTAGATAAAGCTAAAATAGAAGTAATTTCTAATCTACCAGAACCTAAATTAGTAAAAGATATTAGATCATTTCTAGGACATGCTGGTTTTTATAGAAGATTTATTAAAGGCTTTAGCAAAATAACTAGACCTTTAACTAATCTATTAAAAGATGTCCCATTTAACTTTG
The DNA here is from genome assembly GCA_036874045.1 of Cymodocea nodosa. NCBI lineage: Eukaryota > Viridiplantae > Streptophyta > Magnoliopsida > Alismatales > Cymodoceaceae > Cymodocea > Cymodocea nodosa. The sequence goes on along the minus strand of CM072339.1, from coordinate 15,282,647 downwards.
ATAAAAATTGCAAGGAAGCATTTTTCAGACTTAAGACTAGCTTAATTTCAACTCCTATAATTCAAGCACCTGATTGGAACCATCCATTTGAATTAATGTGTGATACTTCTGATTTTGCTGTAGGAGCAGTGTTAGGACAAAAAATAGAAAAATCTCCTAGAGTGATTCATTACGCAAGCAACACCTTAAATGATGCTCAAGTTAGTTACACAACTACTGAAAAAGAACTATTAGCTGTTGTGTTTGCCTTAGAAAAGTTTAGATCATATCTGATTGGAGCTAAAGTGATAGTATACACGGATCATTCAACTCTAAAACATCTAATAAATAAAAAAGAGACTAAACCTAGATTGATCCGATGGATATTATTATTAAAAGAATTTGATCTAGAAATTAAAGATAAAAAAGGTTGTGAGAATGTAGTAGCAGATCATTTATCAAGATTACAAATAGAAAAGTCAAATATTAAAATTAAGGATAATTTTCCTGATGAACAATTAATGACCATCAACACAATGCCTTGGTATGCAGATAGTTAATTACTTAGTTACTGGTTTAACACCTAAGGATTGGAATAGACAAGATAAGAAATTATTTTTCTCAAGAGTAAAATATTACTATTGGGAAGACTCATACTTATTTAAGAAATGTCCTAATCTGGTTTTAAGGAGGTGTGTTCCAGAAACTAAATATCCGAGCATATTGTCTTTCTGTCATGGCCAAGCTTGTGGAGGGCATTTTGGTTCAGGGAAAACTGCTGCAAAAATTCTGCAATGTGAGTTTTATTGGCCAACACTATTCAAAGATGCTCATAAATATTGCTTAAGTTGTTTAAGATGTCAACAAATAGGAAGAATATCAAAGAGGAATATGATGCCTTTTAATCCTATTGTTGAGGTTGAAATCTTTGATTTGTGGGGAATAGATTTTATGGGTCCGTTTCCTATGTCTAATCAATTTAATTACATATTGTTGGGGGTGGATTATGTATCTAAATGGATAGAAGCTATTCCTACAAAAACTAATGATAACAAAGTGGTAATACAATTTATAAGAACAAATATATTTGCCAGATTTGGAATACCTAAAGCTATTATCAGTGATAGAGGAACTCATTTCTGTAATAGAAGTTTTGAAGCCTTAATGAAGAAATATGGAGTAAACCACAAAATTGCAACATCATATCATCCGCAAACAAGTGGACAAGTAGAAAGTGCAAACAAACAAATTAAGTTAATCTTAGAAAAAGTAGTAAATCCTACTAGAATAGATTGGGCTAATAGATTGATAGATGCACTTTGGGCTTATAGAACTGCTTATAAAACGAGCTTAGGTATGTCACCTTTTAGGCTAGTATATGGAAAAAGTTGTCATTTACCAGCAGAAATAAAACATAAAGCTTATTGGGCATTAAAAACTCTGAATACTAATTTAAATCAAGCTGCTGAAAATAGAAAAATGTAACTAATTGAATTAGAAGAATTTAGAAATGAGAACAGGAAGAATCGATTGCTGAAAGACCTGTTCTTAAGGAACAGTAGTCAAGACCTCTAGTTCAGCCAACAAAACCTTTGCCACGATTAGCATTTGTTTGGTCGAGAACTGAAGAAGAAGAGAAAGAATTTACTAGCTTGGTCAAAACAGCAAGAGACCAAGGTGATACTCAAGAAATAGCTACGGCTAAGGCACATATTTTATATGATGCTATTAAGAGAAAAATGGTCGAAGAAAGGATAAGGGCCCAATATAAAATAAAAGTTGAACAGTATCAAGCAGCAGCTATTGCCAAACCTACTGCAAAAGGAGATGAAGCTGGTCCTTCGAGACCAATAATTATAGAAAAAGTTAAACAGGAAGAGCTAGTACCTGTGGCTCGAAGGCTTGCAGAGCCTACTTTTATAGATTTAATTTCAGAAGATGAAGAGGAAGAACAGGCACAACTAATCAGAAAAAAGAAAGGAAAAGAAAAAGTGCCTGAAAATGAGGAAATTAAATCTGAAGTACCAATTTTTACAAGGCCTGTGGAGCAAATTTTTATTAACCTACTATCTGATTTTGAGGAGGAGCAGGAGCAAAGAAAAGAAGAAAATTAGGTGGAAATTAGTCTGCAGCTTATACAAGAAGAAACAGAAATTAGGGTAGAAACTGAATTGCCCGTGACTCCATCCCAATCTATTACAGAATCAGAAAGAACAGTAACAGAACAGATTGGTAGTCAGGAGAAAGAAGAAAGAGTAGAAAATGAAGAGAATGAAAGAAGCCATTTGGACAAATATAATTTCACAGATTCCACTGAAGAGCAAGAAACACTTCAACAATATATGGAAAGAATTCAAGATAGAGTGGAGAGTTCTGCTGGCTCACCACCACAGATAGAAACAGAAACAGAAATTCAGGAATCTATAGAAAATGTTCAAATGTAGCCTATGTTAAAGGAAGAACAAGTACAAACCCCTTTGGAACAACAAAGTCACCTTCTTGACCCGACCGAACAACAATTTTGAATGAAGTACATTTTTGTAGTTAGGAAGCTTATACCAAATACCAAGAAATAAGGGGTTATGATATTATTTACAGTAGACCAGTAAATTGGGATGGAATGTAAGAAATCAAAGATCTATTTGAATTCCAAGGTCTATTGCAATTTATTTCTCAAGAGAGAGGGCACGTAGTATATGAGAATTTAGTGCCCTATTTTTAAGCAAATTTAAGAGAAAGAGAAGGAGGATTAATTTCAAACGTGGAGGAAGCTGATGTATAGATAACACCAGAGCTTCTCCACAACATTTTTGGATTGAAGAATGAAGGAATAAAAATTTTGGAAGATACAACTAACGTCAAGTGGACTGAACAGGAAATCAAAGATTGTTTAGCTATCAATCCTGGTGTACCTTTATTAAACAGATTGAAGCATTTAAGTGGTAAGGCACACATGGTAGCTAACATTCTGATTAAAAATGTCTATCAATGACAGGGCCATGACATAGAATTAAGTCAATTTGTCAAATGGGCCACATATGCAGTTGTAAATAGGATTCAAATAAATTGGTTTGTAGTTTTTATCTCCAAGCTGAAAGTAGTAAAGAAAAAATTATTTTATGGAGATTTGATTCCACTGCTGATGGTGGACTGTATCGATTTCACTAAATGGACATCAAAAAGGATTAGATCAAGAACCATTTCTGTGAAAGAATACAGAAATTTTGTAGCTGCAGAGATAGCTGTACCTTCTAGAGGCATTACAGGTACTGTAGAAAGAATTAATCAATTAGAACTTCAATTAGAAAAACTCCAAAAGGAAGTAGATGAACTTAGGAATAGAGATTAAAGTGTATTGTTCGTCTACTTGTATAATTGTATGAAAATGCATGATGTATTTGTAATGTAAATTGATTCATATTAATGAATATAATTTTTCAGATGCAATTTTCATACGTGTTTTGAATATGAAATGAATGGAATTTATTGAATATTATATAATTTGTGGAACTTTATGAATGAATATGTAACAGATTTACAATTTGCTGAATGACAAGATAAATGCTTAAAAATTTCTACATGTTGCAAGGTAAAATGTAAATTCTGCATAAATGACCTGCAAGTTAAATCTTTATATAATGTTCAGATTTAAATGAATTTTGATTAGAATGATGCATTAATGATATAGATTTAACTTTATTTTAGTTAGCAGAATGAAAAAAAAAAAAAAAAGCAGAGAGAATTTTACGAGAGTAAACTTAGATGTTACTAAGTGTTAACTCAACGAAGTAAGTTTGTTGAGTTAACCGTAACTCTACAAGGTCAGTAATATAATATAAGGTTACTCTGTTGATAGTTAAACTTTCAGATAGTTAACATCTCATTTTTGTCGAATACTGTATGTTAAAAACTCGTATAGTTAAGTTATCTGCACGTGTGTTTTTAATGTTTTAAGTTGTCACGTGTTTTCCAAGTGCGTTCGGCAATGAAAAATTGAATAGTTAGATAACTGTTCGAGTTTCGATATGCATGGATAGATAACTATTCGAGTTTTATAAAAGGACTAATGAATAGATAAATTCCTTTGTTCAGTCACGTGTTTTGCAAGTGCAAAAACTTGAAGAGTTAAAGGATAAGTGTTCAAGTTTTTACAGGACTAAAAGGATAAATGTTCGACTAAAATGATGTTAGTCTGTGGAGTTAGCAACAGTAACTGACTGTGTTCCATTGAGTTATTTGTAACTCAACGAGGTTAGTTTGTGGATTAAGCGGAATGATTATTCTTTTAACCACAAATGAAACTTCGTCGGTTTAGCGGTTACTAAAATTTGAAATTAATAGTGGTATACGTACCTATAAAAATAGGAACCACGATGCATGTTGTAAGACACGTTCTTGCAACGAGATTTATTTACTTTATGGATGTACATTATATATATAAATCAGAATGTTATTTACGAGCTACCAGCACTTTTAAAAGAAAGGAGAATGCTTTGGAGGAACTAGAAGGAGAAGCAGTTGATTCAACTTCATTCGACAACAAATATTTACTGAATGGAAAGCTTCAGACTGGTATGTAATTAATCTTCTACTATTTATTTATGAGCACATGGACTTGTTCTCTAAGCACTAAGCGATTAGTAAGAACACCTACCTAGGAATTTTCATTGTAGAGGAGTACTGAAAAATTTTCTGAATTGAACTTTAATGAAATTCTTTGGGGTGTAGCTAACCTTTCTTTAACAGAGAACGTAGAGATGGCTATTCTAGTAGAAAAACCATTAGGAGAAATTCTATATCCGGAATTAGTTGATGAACCTTCATGTATTCGATTGCCAAACTTTGAGGGAGATAGGTTTGAACTGAAATCTAATTATATTAGTCAATTGCCACATTTTCATGGATTAGAAAGAGAGGATGCTTATTATTTCCTTAGAGAATTTAATGAAGTTTGTCAAATGATGAAAATACCGAACATGAGTATAGATGCTATTAAACTTAGATATATCCCTTTTTCTTTAAAAGACACAGCTAAGAGATGGTTATATACTCTCTTGCCTGATTCAATTTCTACATGGACTAAATTTTGCTCTATTTTTCTGGAAAAATATTATCCAACACATCAAACGATTAAAAAGAAGAAAGAAATCTTAATGTGTAGCCAAAAATAGGGTGAATCATTCTGGAAATATTTTGAAAGATTTAAAGATTTATTGACTCAATGTCCACATCATGCAATGAGTAAAGTACAATTAATATGTATAATTTATGAAGGCATAGATGTTTCAATGAAATCTTTATTAGAATCTACTTGTCAAAATGGATTTTTAAAGTTATGTAATGAAGAAGCATGGGCATATTTAGAAAACTTTGCAAAAAGAACTGCATAGTGGGAAAATTCGGTTGAAGCTATTGCAGATAAAAAAATATTGCCAAGAGGAATGCATGAAATAGATTCAAATACTATGATTGAGGTGAAATTAAATGAATTAACAAAGAAAATAGAAGAGTTATCATTAAATCAAAAGCTAGCAGAAAAGAATGCAAACATAAATGATTTAGATATTATTTATGCTAGAAACTAAAGAGATAACTTGGGAAATTCTTATAATCCTAATTGGAGAAATCACTCGAATTTATCTTGGAGAAACAAGAACTTCTAGGGCGGAGAAAATATGAATGAGAAGAATATAAGTTATGAAGCATTACTCGAGCAAGGATCTAGAATAGAGAAATTAGAAAAGATAATCCAACAATTAAACAATCGTCTAGATTTCGTATTTGGAAGTGCTGCAATTCAAAATCAGAATAGAAATATACCACTTAGATAGAAGTAACCAATGGAAGGTAGACCTACTAGAGGATTGCCAATACAAGCTATACCTAATCCTGTCAATAGAACGGTCAATGAAATTGATACCTCTTCTAGGAGGATAGCTGAATGAAGCGGCATATCTGAAGCAACTATCTGTATGTATATATGTTTTTATTTTTAGTAAATAGTATCGTAGAGTTAGTCCTTAACTCAACGAACTTAGTCTGTTGAGTTATTCCTTAACTCCACGAGGGTGTGCAGTAGTTATGTTAATTTTTGTCTTTGCTAAATTTTTGTTTGTGTTATACAGAATCAACAAATGGGATTGATGCAATTACCATTGGATGCACTAAGAGAAGTATTGAGTAACTTGTCAGCCAAAGATTTGTGTAGGCTGTGTTGTTTATCAAAGGAAATTAAAAACTGTATTGAAGAAAAATATTTTTAGGGACTACAAGCTGCAAAAATGACTAAGATTAGAGATGGATTCATATGCAGGTCATTTAATCGTAGTTCAATTAATCATGAATATCTAGCTATGGAAGAAACTACTGGAATTCCACCCAATGCATTAGAAGGAATAAATCATATTATGGGGATAGATGAAGGATTAATCATATACAAAATAAGACCAAGGTATGCAAGTTTATTATTACCTAATATTTTGATAAGAAATCCTATAACAGGAGAAGAATGAAATATAGGAAGACCTAATAGAATTGAAGTACCAATTGTAAATTGTGGGTCAGCTTTAATATTTTCTGATAAAAATTCTGCAATTCCTGAAAAATTATATTATTGGAGACCTACAGGAAATTGGGGTGAAGATTTACGCTGAAGTGTGTATAATTTTCTGAATAGATCTTGGAATGAAAATATTATGATATATCTAGGACAGAAATCATTAATTAACCAAACATGTCATACTTGATGGATATATATATCTTGTCACAGATATTTCAATTGCATTTGGATTTGATTTATACATAGTGAGCATAGACAGTTATGATGAATATATAGAAATTTTACCTATACCGAGTGATATAGCTAAACCACCATCTGCAGAATTTAATAAAATTCAAATAGGAATGTGGTATAATGAAGAAGATGATCCTACTTTATGTCTGACGATGGTGGGATGAACTGATGAAATTTCAAATATGGATTATGGAAGACATTAACGAATGGAAGTGGGAAGAGGAGTATATTGAAATAGATGTAGAAATAGAAACTACTACATTACCTTGGAACCAAAATGGATCACTTTCTGCATTTCATATCATTAATGGTAATACACTTGTATTTGGAATTTATAATATATTACACGTTTACAAATTAAGAAGGAACAAAAACTGCATGAAAATAGAATTAATAGCAAGAAGAACTATGCCTAAAAAGTTTGCTTGGACTGATACATTTATTCCATTTGTTCCTACTTTTCAATCATGTTCTTAAGCTGTAATTTTGTGTGTTTAATGTTGTGTGTATTCTATGTTTATTTTATAAAAATCAAAAAAAAAACAAAATAAAAAATCCAATTTGTTGGTATCTGTTCTGGGAAACCAACTAGCTTGCTTGTGAGCCACCATAGACATAGGAGCCTGGATTCTATACAAGACACTGATTTATTAATATTTGTTAAGTGTTATTTTGTTTTATATTTTGCTTTTATCTGTGAATGAAAAGTTTTCAGAATCAAAAATCGAAATATGCAGAAGGAGATACAAACAGAACAAGGTATGTAACCAATTACTTACCTTGAATTTTAAATCAAACAAAACTGTATTCATGCCTGCTACAATTATTGTACTTATTGTCAAATCTTTTACATTGAGGACAATGCAAAATGTAGGTATGGGGGGGAGGTAATTAAAGTAACAGCCATGTAAGTTTGTTAATTAAAGAAATTAAAATGGTACTGCAAAGTTGCTTGAATGTTATATTTAGAAGGCTATATATGATGCTATAAAATTTATTATTTATGCAAATCTAGATATAGTATCTTATGATTTTTCTGAATTTCATGAGTTTAATAGTTTCACGATTTTAAAATGAAATCAGAATGCTTAATGAAAAATCAGTAAATTATCTGAAGTCCTGAAGGAGTTGAGATGTGAATTCTAGATTAAATGAAACACATGATTAAAGATACATTTAATTTGACTAATTGAACTTGTAGAATGATTTATGTGTAGATCTTATTAAACTACAGAAAAAGTATGAGCTTATTGTTATGGATTCATATTTTTAGTAAATGATAGAAACAGGACTATATGAGATTGGTGTTTTACTTGATCTGTATTAATGAAATACGCACATATACAGTATGTGATTAATGCTTTGTTTTGTGTGTATTTTGATTAAAAAAAAAGAAAAAAAAAAAAGAAAAAAGGAAGAAAGAAAAAATTGAGAGTTTATTGACTTGTTTGATCACGAGCCTTTTGTACTTGAGCAGATAGGTATGTAAGGATTATTGACCTGAAAAAGGACTCTTGAAATCTGGCAACCTAAGATCCTGATCAGATCTAGGATTGTTGACTGAAAGCTCGTTACATGGGTACATTAGAAAGATCCTATATGATTCAAGCTTGTCAAATTAACTTTTAAAGTAAAAAAAAAAAAAAAAAAAAAGAGAGAAGAAAAGAAAAAGAAAAAGAAAAAAAAAACATATACTGTTCTGAAAAGTTACAAGTGTTTTGTGAAATATAGATATATTATGAATCGAGTATATTTTCTGTTATCTAGAATTGTTGAAATATGAATCTAGAATTAACTTTTGAAGTTGTTTTAATGGAGATACAATTCTTTATTCTACTTGTCTTAATCATATTGAATTGGATTGTAGTTTGATTCGTATGTTGTTGAAATTTCTTCTAGAAATCTTATTGGAAAATTCTGGATGGCAGATGATGAAAAGAAGAACAAAGGATAATATAATTAACACTTATGTGATGATGATATACTTTGTATGTAATTGACATATATTCTAAGTATATTTGTATGTTGATTACTGAAACATACAGAATATATATTTTTATGCTGAACAGAAGAAAAAAGAAGAAGAGGAATTAATTCTAACACTTTTTGAAAGACCAATTAATTAGATCTTAGTTTGCTAAGGGACTAGCAAAATTTAGGTACGGGGGAAGTGTTTAGAATGAAAATGTGCATATTATTAACGATTAAATGATGGTTAATTGCATAATATTTATCTTATCATATGAGAATTAAGCCATTATGTTATAATTGCACTATTATATGCTTTAATTGAAGAATCTACTTAATTTTGGGGAATTAATGTCAATTTAGTACATTTTTGAATTGTCGATAAGTTGCAGACTGTGAAATTCTTAAGTATCCGAATTTTCTGATATTTTGGACAGTTATGTTTAACATACCAAAAATATTTTCGGACAATTATGTTTAACAAACCGAACATGTCGGATAGTTATGTTTATATTGCCAAACAGTTATGTTTTCAAAGAATATTTTATTATTTCCAGAAGTATACGTGTTAAAACCATAATGCATGACTTAAGTGAACTTTCGGTGAGTTATCTCTAACTATCTGAAATTGTAGCTGGGCATCAGACAGTTATATGTGTAACCCTTCGAAATCTCTTTTTATTTATAAAATAGCTGTGGACACGTGTCATGTTTTGGTAAAGTGACTTAAGTGGATTTTTGGTGAGTTAGCTGTAACTATCCGAAATGCATCTGAGCATCGGATAGTTAGACCTGTAACTCTCTAAAATAGGTATTTTATTATTAAACTACTACTGACACGTGTCGAGATTTGGTAGATTTACTTAAGTTATATATCGGTGAGTTAGCTGTAACTATCTGAAATGCATCTGAACATCGGATAGTTAAGTTTATAAGTATCTGAAATGCACCTAAGCATCGGATAATTAAATTTATGGACGTGTTTTATAGTTAAATCAACGAAGAAAGTCTGTTGAGTTATCTGTAACTCTACAAACTATTTATTTTCTAATATGCCACTGTAGCGGTTGCATAAACAAGACAGTTGGAAGAAAAACCACGATTGCATGTATTGTGCAGGGAGAAGAAATCATCGCCGTTGATATGAATGAAGGAAATCCAACCAACCATTCAAGCAGAAGCAGTTACTACTGAAGAAATATAAAAGAAAAGAAGAAAAAGAAGTGCAGGTGTGATCGATGGATGGCCAGTGTATATAGAGGAGGAGCACCGAGCTTTCTGCAGACAGTATCGGCGATTCTCTGAAGTATCACACCAACCATCGTTACCACCACCATATCCACCATAATCACCAACCATCGGAGGTCTATGAGAATACTTTCTTGATGTCGGGTCGATTTCGAGTCAAACATAGTGCTTGACAACCATTATGAGGAGTGATCGCGTTGCGGGAAGGGAAGTCATTTTCACCAAGCGCCGACTCATATTTTAGGAGATCATAAAGCTTTTAGCCTTGGCTTCGGGTTGATGCCTATATGTTGAAGAGAAGATTATCTTGCAATTTTGGACTCGCGATTCTATTGGGGGAGGAGACAGAATTGTAAGTGGTTTAATTTTTAGTGGTGTAATCGCATTGCAAGTAGTGTTGAAAGTATTTACTGTCGAGTGAGGTTACTTTACATTTCACCTTTCGCCCATTTCCATGTTCATATTAAAACAAAAATACAAAAAACAATTTATCTATGTTTGTATGTTGTATTTGAGTGTTGTATTGTTTGTGTTGTATCGTGATTAATGTTATCTTTGTTAGTGTTGTGATTTTTTTATGTTTGTTTTAGTTTCACAGTTTACTGAAATTGGTTCGTTCAAAAGACTTAAAGATTTTAATGGTTACTATTTGAATTATCTGAATGTTAGTATTGCTTAATGATAAATCCAGTGTTTACTAACATTAAAGAGCTTAATTGATGCTATTTACAATCTATGGAATCGCCCAATGGTTGGCCGAATTCCTTTGTAATTAGCAGTATTAAAAAGAAAAGACAGGCTCGTGGAGTTAACTTAAGTCCACGAAGTTAGTCCATTGAGTTAGCCATAACTCAACGAACTTTATCCGTTGAGTTAACTGTAATTCAACGGAGAGCTTATTGAATATATAAACTTGATTGTTAACAAATGGATAGTTCTAAACTTTTCAGCAATTCCCTGTGGGATCGACCTGTACTTGCACACTAATACAATAGACACTATGTACTTGTAGTTAAAGTACAAATTGGAATTAATATCTAAATTGTATTAAAGGTTGTTTGTTTACTTCTAAAAGAAAGAATAGGCATAAAGATAAATTAACTAAGTAAAAACAGAAGTAACAAATCCAAGTTTTTCTGGTACGTTATTGGAGATCTAATCAGATATTCTGGTGTTGTGCTGGGAAAACGCAAACAGATGGCTACTGGAAATGGTAATTTTTCTTTATATGAAGGCCAAAATCTTAATCGTGCTCCTTTATTTGATGGAATACATTTTGAATATTGGAAATATAAGATGACTATTTTTCTTCAAAGTATAGATCATAAGTTGTGGTTCATGATTTCTACACCATATACTCCGTTAACTACCCCTTATAATACTTGGACAATTACTGAAAAAGAAAATGAAACTCTGAATGCTAAGGGTTTAAATATTTTATTTTATGCATTGAGTTATGAACAATTCAGTAAAGTGTCGGCATATAAATCTACTTATGAGGTGTGACATGCATTAGAAGTTTCACATGAAGGCACTTCTCAAGTTAAAGAGACTAAAATAAATATGTTGATTCATAAGTATGAACTCTTTAAGATGCATGAAGACGAAAGTATTTCTGAGATGTTTTCTAGATTTCTTGATATCATAAACTCTTTAAAATGCTTAGGAAAGAATTTTGAACAGAAGGATATGGTGAGGAAAATTCTCAAATCCCTAAGTTCTAAATGGTCTTAGAAAGTAACATCAATTGAGGAATCACGAGATTTAAATGTTTATACTATGAATGAACTTATAGGAAATTTAACAGCTTATGAAGTTCAATTAAATTAATCACTGAGTCACAACAAACTAAAAATGAATAAAGAAATAGCCTTCGAAATTAATTCAGATTCTGATATATCTACTAATTTTGACGAGGATTTGATTTGCTGACTAGGAAATTCAAGAAAGCATGGAAAGCTAGGAAACAACAAAGGAACAAAAATGATAAACCCTCAACGTCAAAATCACTAAATGACAAGAATTCTTCATCTAGAAAGTATATATGTTACAACTGTAAGAAACCTAGACATCTTTCTCTAGACTATCCTATGAGGAAAAATGAAAATCAAAGTAAGACAAATCAAAAGAAGACAGCTTAGAAAACTCAGAAAAAGTTTTACAAGAAAAAGGCTTTGAAGGTCACTTGGGATGACACAATGGAAGAGTCTAAATCTAAGGATTTATCATCAAAATCTTCACATTCAGAAGGAGAACAAGAGTTAGAAGACATTGCTCATGTGTGCTTCATGGCAGATGAGTCTAAGGTAATATCTGATCCTGAAAGTCATTCAGATTTCAACTTTGATAAATTATTATGTGCTTATCGTGCATTATTACAAAAACTTAAAGTATGAAAACTGGAAAATAAGAATATTAGAAAATCTTCATCCATTATGGAAGAAGAAAATTGTTTCTTGTCTACTACTTTAGAAAAATTTAAATGTAATAATGAAAATCATGCTAGAGATTTGCAAAAATTTAGATTTAATGAATGTATTTTGCATGAACAAATACAGAATATAAATCCTAGAAAATTAAAGATAGAATCTGAAAATGAAATGTTGAGAAACAATATAAATGAACTTGAATTAGAGATAGATAAATTAAAACTGACATCACTAGATTTAAATTCTACCATTGAGAAATGAAATTTAAGTCAAACTAAGTTAGACAAACTAACTAGTACCCCTACGGTGTCTTATAAATTTGGCTTAGGATTTGATTATCCTGAATATCCTAAATCTCAAGCCAATAAAGGATTTATTAGTTGCAGTTCAAGTAAATCTAAGACTAAAATTCCTTTTATTATGAAACAAGGTAATAAATATGTAGAAGTAGGAACTTCAAGGTATGAATCATGTAGTAATAATATAAATCAATGTGATTTGTCAAATTGTACTTCTAACATGACTATTAATGTTTCTAAAAATCTTGTTTCTTGTTTTGGAAATTCAGTTTCTAATGTTTCTAAAATTTCAAACAATTGTAGTAAACTGAAAATTCAGAAACCTAAGCATGTAATTCAATACACTGGTATTAGACCAATTACTCATTCTACATGTGATAAATCTGAAAATTTTTGTGCAGAAAAAGATTTTGTATGCATTGAAAATTCAAATGCAAGTACAAAATCTTGGTATGAACTTACTGAAATGTATGAGCATGACCAAAATAAATTAACATATGATAAAAATCGGTTTGGTCTTGATTATACTACATCTGAAAACAAAAAGAATGATTATAAGAGCAATAATGCTACAAGTAAGTATGATGTTAAAAATAAGTTTATAGTACTCACAACTAATAAGAATGTAAATGACAATGTTAAACTATTTTTAAAAAAGAAGAAGAAATATGCGTTTAATGAACTTGGCCCTTAACAACATTGGGTACCAAGAAAAAGTTTTTCTTAATTTGTGTTGCAGGAGGAAACAACATCAAAATGGATCTTGGATAGTGGAGCATCAAGTCACATGACCGAATAGAAAAGTCTACTACAAAATTTTACAAATACCATGAAAGGAAGTGTAACATTTGGAAACAAAAGCAAAGATAAAATCATAGGTATGGGCAATGTTCAAATAACTCTAACTTGTGTTATTTCGAATGTACTATATGTAGAAATCCTAGGATTTAATTTGCTGAGTGTCATAAAACTAACTGAAAATGGATATTATGTAGTGTTTGAAGATAATGTATGCAAAATAATTGATAAAAATATAGATGAAATTAAGTTTATTGCTAAAAGAAAAGGTTTTGTATATATTTTATCCTTACCTTCTGGTGTAGTTGATTTAAATTCATGTTTGCTAGCTGAAACTAGTGATGCATATCTGTGGCATAGAAGGATTGGGCATATAAATATGAAACTGTTACATAAACTATCAAAAAAACATTTAGTGAGAGGTTTACCAAAGATTAAATACTCAAAGGACTTTATGTGTGATGCATGTGAGTTAGGTAAACTTCATAAAAACTCTTTTAAATCCAAAACTGATATTTCAAGCAAGAGAGTCTTAGAACTTATATATATGGATCTATTTAGACCAACAAGAATCATGAGTCTTGGTGGTAAACGGTATGTATTTGTTTTAGTAGATACACTTGGGTATATTTTCTAGCATCTAAGACAGAAGTTTTTGAAAAGTTTAAAATGTTTTGTAATTTTGTTCAAAATGAACTGAGTGTCTCTATTCAAAAACTTAGGAGTGATAATGGAACTAAATTTGGTAATGATCAAATGGATAATTATTGTAATGAGTATGGCATTGATTACAGATTTTCTTTTCCAAGAGCACCGTGTCAAAATGGTATTGTTGAGAGAAAGAATAGATCACTTCAAGAAATGGCCAGAACTATGTTGAATGAACATAAGTTACCTCAAAATCTTTGGGCTGAAGTAGTAAATACAGCTTGTTATGTTATTAACAGAAGTCATTTAAGACCTCATGTTAATAAAACTCCTTTTGAAATTATGTTTAATAGGGTTCCAAAAATTTCCTATATGAAACCATTTGGCTGCAAGTGTTTTATTCTTAATACTAAGGATAAAAGGGATAAATTTCAAGCCAAATTGGATTAAGGAATTTTTGTAGGTTACTCTACTAGAAGTAAAGCCTATAAAGTATATAACAAGTCTTCCAACACTATTGAAGAAACCCTCCATGTAAGTTTCAATGAAAATTCTTTTAAAGAATCTCAATCTAAAGCTGATAATGATGATTTGATCAATCTTCTAAAAGAGTTAGAGATCAATAGAGAGATTGATGATTTATCTGAGAAAATCAAAAATATGAACTTAAATGATTAAACTAATGATGAAAGTGATGTACCTTCAGATGATGAGAATATTGAGGAAAATTAGAGAAATTGGCGTTATTCTTCATCACATCCCATTACTTAAGTCATTGGTAATATTAATGAGTGAATTAAAACTAGAGCTTCAGTAAATTTAAATAGTATGTGTATGTTTGTTTCTATGGTGGAACCAAGGAATATACAAGAAGCATTATTTGATGAAAATTGGATAGTGGCAATGCAAGAAGAACTAAATCAATTCATCAGAAATGATGTATGGGAATTAGTCTCTCCACCAAAAAATCAGTCCATAATAGGTACAAAGTGGATCTTTAGAAACAAAACTAACGAAACTGATCAAGTTATAAGGAATAAAGCTAGATTAGTTGCACAAGGGTATACACAGGAAGAAGGATTAGATTATGATGAAACATTTGCTCCTGTGGCTAGGTTAGAAAGTATTAGAATATTATTGGCCTATGCTTGCTATATGGATTTTAAATTATTTCAAATAGATGTAAAGAGTGCATTTCTAAATGGTTTAATTAATGAAGAAGTCTATGTAAAACAACCACCCGGATTTGAAGATATTAAAAATCTTGACTTTGTGTATAAATTGAAAAAAGCCTTATATGGTTTAAAGCAAGCACCTAAATCATGGTATGAAAGATTATCTACTTTTTTAATAGAAAAAGGTTATATCATGGGAAAAGTGGATCATACTCAATTTATTAAGAGAGATGGTAAAGATGAGATTGTTGTTCGAATATACGTGGATGATATAATCTTTGGAGCAACCTCTGATAAGTTGATAAAAATATTCTCTGAAGAGATGACTAATCAGTTTGAAATGAGTATGATAGGAGAACTTTCATATTTTCTAGGACTTCAAATTAAGAAAATGGATAAAGGTATATTTTTAAATCAGGAAAAATATGCAGATGAAATGCTTAAGAAATTTAATTTTAATGGTACAAGGATTCAAGGAACTCCTATGAGTACTTCTTTAAAGTTAGATATTGATGATATAGGAAAATCCATAGATCAAAGAAAATACAAAAGTATGATTGGTTCTTTACTTTATTTGACTGCTAGTAGACCTGATATTATGTTTGCTGTGTGTGTTTGTTCTAGATTTCAATCTAATCCTAAAGAATCACACTTAATTGCAGTTAAAAGAATATTTAGATATATACAAGGAACTAAAAATTTTAGACTGTATTATTCTAAGGATAGTTCAATAGATCTTATAGGATATACTGATGTTGATTATGCAGGATCTAAATCTGATAGAAAGAGTACAAGTGGCATATGTCAATTATTGGGAAATAATTTGGTGTCATGGTTTAGTAAAAAGCAAAACTGTGTAGCACTTTCTACTACAGAAGCTGAATATGGTGCTGTTGCACTGTGTTGTACTTAGATTCTGTGGATAAGGCAAACTTTAGAAGATTTTGGATTATCTTATGATACAACTGAGATTTATTGTGACAGTAGTTCTGCAATAAATCTTTCCAAAAATCCTGTATTACATTCAAGAGCAAAGCATATAGAGGTTAGACATCATTTTCTAAGAGATAACGTAATTAAGGGAAAAATTAAATTAGAATTTGTGTTTAGTAAAAATCAATTAGTTGATATATTTACAAAACCTCTAGATAAAAATACATTCTGCAACATTAGATTAAATTTGGGTATTTGTAGGCTATGTGATGTGTAAAATGCTTAAACTCCATATAAAAAGATAAATAGTATTGATGATGTTGTTCACCTCATAGATATTATATACTTATCATAAATATCTAAAGTAATATCTAAACTACTACTTAAGATACTATGTTTTTATTGTAAAATCATAGTAGTATCTTATTGATTTTAAGTAGTTTATCAATTTTAAGGGTTTTTACGATTTAAGTGGAAGTGTAAATGAAAAACATTAAATACTTCTGACATTCTGAAATTTTGATTAAATGCTTTCTTTGAATCAAGGAAAATGCATATGATCATGCATAAATTTGACTTAATTGATTAAACGTGTAGAATAAGTAATATGTAACTCATCTTAAACTGCTAATCAAAAGTATAAGCCTATTGAAAATGATTCATATTCTCAGTACAATCATAGAAGTAAAAATTGTATGAGATTTTTGTTTTATTGCATCTGTATTAATGGAATACATATATATTGTGCTTAAAATGAAAAGTACTTACAAAGTGAAAATTTTTGAGAGTTTATTGATCAGTTTGATCACGAGCCTTTTGTACTTGAGCATATAGTTATGTAAGGATTGTTGTCCTAAAAAAGGATTCTTTAAATCTGGCAACCTAAGGTCCTGATCAGATCTAGGATTGTTGACTGAAAGCTCATTACATGGGTACATTAGAAAGCTCTTGTATGATTCAAGCTTTTCAAACTAACTTTTAAAGAAAATTATGAATATTTACTATTTTGAAAAAAAAAAAAAATTCTACACTTTAGTTTATAGTACAAGAACAATTGTTTCATTAATTATAGATATCTTTGAATCGCATATAGTTTCTACCAATATGACTACTGATTTATTGAATCAACATTAGTACTTTTGAAAATGTTTATTTGAGATACATTCTTTTATTCTCCTTGAATTAATCATATTGAGTTCAAAGTTGTGTTTTGATTCATATATAGTAGGAATTGATTCTGGAAATCATTTTTGATGATGTTAGAATAACGGAAGTCTCTGAAAAGAAAATTTAAAAGTATAGTTATACTTAACATTTATTGTCACTACAAGTATATTTTGTATTTTGATTGAATATATTTGAAGTATATTTGTAGGGGGAGGATTAACAATGTCGAAAATAGATTAATATAATTCATAATACAAATCTTGGTTAATCTGAGTTAATGTCCTCTTAAATTCTTGTTGAAATAATTTAAAAGACAAATACACTATTTTAGATTCAAAGGACAAAAATGTTCAAATAGTTTACAATGTTCTCAAGAAAATGTTAAGTTTAGCATGTGTGTTGTTTTCGGAATGTTTCAGTTGGAAGCATCCAAAAATTGTTTTAAGTGTACTAACTAGACGTTATATTAGATAAGGTAACGTGTAAAACTACCTCTAGACAGTGTTTTACTCGTTAGGTTAGTTAACTCAACGAGTTCTACTTGAATACTTTGGGTACCTTGATTGAATAAACTTTATTCAATATTTAGTTAATATCTAAACCCGACTTCTCTTCAGATTGAGTTATTCACCTAAAGCCCTATTTAAACACTTACTACATGGGCACTTAGGTTATTTGTAAACTTTGTCAAGAAAATCTTTCCCGCTTATTGCTGTTACAACCTGCGACGATGGTCTCCAAGTTCTACAAAGGTCGTGGCAGTGGAAAAGGCAAAAGCAAAGGAGATGCAAAAGAAAAAGAAATAGAGAATGATGAAATTCCACGCACTTGGTTCAAGAAAATATTTCGAGTGGACAAAAGGTCAGCAGAAATTTATAGTGAATATTTCTTTCCTAAAGGTATACTGAACGAAGTTAGACAAGAACTTCAAAATACTGATGCAAATATTACATACATAGGTATTCGTAGTAAATTTGATAGAGAATACAGAATGAAATGTGTTGAGATTACATTTCTCGAGTAGTATGCAAAATATTTGGAAAAAGGTGTAGGTACTTGAACTAGAACTCCTCAAATACCAATAAACGGTACTAGACTACATGCATTTGAGGAAGAGCATGAATCAGCTATCCCTACTCCTTTATATTCAAAACAAGTAGAATCAAATATTGCTATAGACAAAACAAAAGTTGACAGTCTTCGAAAGGTCGTAGCAATAGAGAGTGCCTTAGAAGAATTAAAGTAGAAAACTTTTATGGAGCAATTTGAAAAGAAAACAGCAACACTTAAAGAGGAGAAATAGAAATGTTATAGAAGAAGAAAAATCAGAAAAATTATGTTTAAGGAAACAAAGTCTATTGAAAAAGGAAAATCAAATGAAAATTTATTTCCAAAGGATAATGTATGTCTAGACATTGTACCTTATTGTGCATCTGATAAACTCATCAGTTCCGAACACACTGAAACTAATGAAGATAATGAGACTTTATTTTCCCTTGCTAGAAAGCTTGAGAAGAAATACAAGTCAAATATGAGCTCAAGTTTTTCTATTAGTACAAGTCTTGATGATGTAGAAATTAACAAATTAGAGCATCAGGCACCTAACATTGAACAAGTTATTGCAGATTTAATTGACAATGTTGAGGCAGTAACTAGTTCACAAGTTGAATTGTCTAGAGTAGCAGATATTAAAAATGTTAAGACTCCAGAAGAGCTAAAAGTTAACCAACCTTCTTCAGAATCTATAGAAGTAGAGTTTGAGAATTCATAGCATGAATCAATGGAAATATCTGTTGAATAAAATGAACAATTACTAATAGATACACCAGCTGTAGAATTTATGAAAACATTGAACTCTGATCATTCTTTAGAGACTAAATAGATGAATGTTGAACATATTGAAAATGTTCCTAACACTATTGAAGCTGAAGAATCAAGCTTACCTGAACAGCTTCAAGATAATATTTTGGTAGAGGAACAACATGACATTCATTTTGAAGAAGAGGTTCCTGAAGATGAATTAAACTCTGAATCACAACTTCAGGTATCACTTTGTTTGTGTACAGTATTACAAATTCAAGGTAATTCAATTCATTTTAGATCTGAAGAAGCATTGCAGAAATACAATAATCTGATTATATGTCAGATTCTGCCTGCTTGTCCAATAAAGTTCAGAAATTTGATGGACATAAGAGATCTATTTGAGTTTCAAGGCCTCATTCAATTCTTGCCAGTAGGAACGAAATAGAAGCGATACACAGAGCTTATTGCAGCTTTTATAGCAATCTTGTCAAGAATGGAAATTTACTGAAAACTCAAATAAATCAACAAGAGTTCAAATTGTCTCTTGGGTTAATTTTTGAAGTTTTGGGATTAAAGAATGAAGGTGTTGTTGTTACAAACAGATTTGACATGATTAGACAACTAGAATGGAACATTCAGTCTTTATCAAAAATTCCAAATGTATATTCTGAAATGAGATTAATGGAAAATCTAAATGCAGAGGCAAGGTTTATTGCAAATATATTGCATGCAAATTTATTTCAGAGAGTTGGACACAATTTGGAAGTCAGCAGAAGCTGTTTATATGCAACTTATGGCCTGCTGAATAGAATTCAAATCAATTGGTTTGATGTTTTTACTTCTCAACTACAGCATATGAGTTCAAAGTTATTTTATGGTGATGCTGTATGTAGAATTCTTGCAAGCCAATTGAATTTATCTGACTGACCCTCTGAAACTAAAGGCATGAGAGCATTTAGTGATAAAGATTTGCAAAAATTCTAGGCCATGCATATACCTCAAAGACAACAACAACAACAACCTGACTGTATAGACCATATACAACAACAACAACAAAGTTATTCAGTTCAAGTAGAATAGCAAACCCAGCTACCTCTTGACTTAGATGCAGTGCTTAATGACATCAGAAATGATATTAGACATCTAGGAGATAAAATATGTAATGCTATAAGTGATATACTTAGGAGGGCTTGATAACTATTTTTGTTTGTTTCTGAATACAAAATGTAATGTTTATATTTTTTTTTTTGTTTAATTCATTGAACAATACATTTTTCTATAAATGTGTTCAATTCTTATTCTTGTTTACAGAAAGAGTTGTTGTAAATATATCTCTTACTATATATATATTCTCTGTAATTATATTTTTGATTAATGACAAAAAGGAGGAGAAATATTATAAAAAGATGATTATGATTTTAATTGCATATATTATAAAGGGAGATGATATTTAAATGGTTATTGTAATCAGACAAATGATAATTAGAAAACTAATACTTATATAATTATTGACATTTGAAATTTTTAGTACTAAGAGGTGAAATTTACACAAACAATACAAATAAGCTTAAGTGAACTTAAGTCAACAAATGTGTTTGTTGAATTAAAAGTTAACCCAACAAAGGTGATTTGTTGAGTTAAATATATTTCATAATTGAATTAATATGGTTTTGTCATCATCAAAAAGGGGGAGATTGTTGAGTATTTTGTTTTGATGATGTGTGCTGAATGAAAATAATCATATTTGCTCAATTACTATTGCTTATGAAAAGAAATTAATACAAAAAAAGCTTACTGACATAATACTTGTCTATATTAGATCTGAAGTTAATAACTAATCGTTTCGTTGCATTAATTTCTAATTTAACTAAACGTTAAGTTAACGTGTGTTTTTATTGAAAAGCATGATATGTTTTAAAGTTATATCTTATGTATCATGAATAGTGTACGTTTAGACAACTCGTTAAGTTAGAGTTTTGTTTGTATAGAGGTCACGTGAGAACTCGTTAAGTTAGAGGCTTAAAGGTTAAAATAGGTCACGAGAGAACTCATTAAGTTAGTGAGTAAAACAAGAGACGAGCTCGTTAAGTTAGTGTTATACATGTGGTGAAATTATAAGTTACGAATGTTATATTGTATCACGTGAGGTGCACATGTTTAACTCGTTAAGTTAGCATAACTAAACGCGTTGAGTTGCTATATTGAACACTAAGGCAATGTGTTAGGTTAGCATTATAAACTTAAGTTACTATTTTTGCACGTGGTAAAATTCTTATTATAAAAATATTTATTTATTGCTGAATCGGTGAGTTAAAGATTTTCGGAGACTTACAACCGTAACTATCCGAAACTTAAACTATTTTTGGTGAGTTATCGTTTAACCTTCCGAAAGAAAGGTTAAGCTGGTTCGTTGAGTTAGCGTAACACCACAGACTTAGTTCGTTGAGTTAGCTACAGTACTTGTCATGTGAAATGGCACATGAGGAACTTGTTAAGTTAGAAACGTTAAGTTATATTTATATACTTGTGTTACTTGTTTAGTTAACATTAAAGTAACGACTTCTTATTACACTTGATGGAAATTTTCTTTTGGACGAGAAAGTTTATTTTGTAGGAAGTTTTTTAGAGATCGAGGATTGATGATTAAAGAAAATTCGAAATGTAAACGTGGGTCAGAACGTGTGTATTTCGATGAAGGAAAAAGAAAAGACGTAAAGAAGTGGAAAACTGGTAGTGGTTAAACGTGAAGGATATGCATGAAATGAAGATATAGTATAAAAGGCATAGAGTTCTTGTTGATCAAATTATCCTTGCACACAAAACAAAAAATCTTTTCAAGGATCAAACTATCCATACACATCGAAAGAAAAATCTTTTTTAGGGATCAAAAACACCTCTGCGGGAAAATCTCTCAGGTGAAAGAAAATTAAGTGAAGCAGAAAAAGGTATTATTTATGTCACTGAAGATTTAAAGTATCAGAAGAAAGCAAATTCGGTGAAGTAGAGAAAGACAAGATATTCATCACTGAAGAATTGCTGAAGAAGAAAAAGAAGAAGAAGAAAGATCTCAAACAGAGAGAAATATTTTAAATTCCACAAATTAGTTTTCTCTGTTTGTAGTTATGAAATTGTTTAGATGATACATGGTATCGAGATATAATTGCATCTACAATTTCTGAGGAGAATTAAATTGTATATTGTAATTGAAACCTTGAATAAAAATGATTTTATGAAAACAATGTCTCGACTTGTTTTTGAGTTTTAAAGTTTCAATTATATTTCAGAAAATATTGAAAATACACAATTCACCCCCCTCTTGTGTAGCCATATGATCCTACATATACCTTTAATTCTTGCTACAAACTCCTTGTAGTAGGTCTAAAATTGAGGATCCACGTTCTCCTTACAATGAGTTTCAAGGGTTGTCACTTCCTTACATCACATCCAAGGAGAAGAGCTCATTTTCAACTATAAATGGTAGAGATTGTTGCTACCTTTATGCCTTCCAAATTTTTCACTACGAGGGAGGAGATTCACACACTTCAAATGTGGGTTGCTTGCATCAAGTTCCACTAGGAAGAAGAGTTCATCCAACAAGGAGAAAAAAACATGAATTCTACCCCCTTTCAATCCCTAGTTGTCCATGTCTTCCAAGCTTTGAAAAAGAACAAGGTTCACACAACCTTTATATGAAGCACATGCACCAAGGCTCACCAAGGGAAGGAGCTTGTGTTAGTACCTGAGTATTTTGATAATGCAAAACCTATGTGAGGAAACATATTGTATTTTACAGATAAGTCAGTGTAGCATAAGATCAGAAGATAGATGGTACAAATTCCAAGCAGACGAACAGGTGGAGAAAGTTCCAAAAGATACTACTTTAGAGCTACAGGAAAATTGGATAGTTATAGGTCCAAGTAATCCGAAGAGTAAAACAGTAGCAAGACTATCAAATAGTTAGAAGAATAACTATCTGAATTTACAAAGCCTTCGGAGAGTTAAATAATCAGACAGTTATGTTGGTTGAATAATTAGAGAGTTAAGGAGTTAACTATCCGAAAGCAAAAAAAAAATCAAAAAGTTAGAAAGGCTAACTATCTGAAACTTAAGTCATTTAATTAACCATGTGTAGAAATACAAAATAGAATCTTAAAGGACTTTTCGGAGAGTTAGATAACTATCCGAGTTTTCTTTTCAAAGAGTTAGATAACTATCCGACTTTTTTTCGTTGAGTTACAGGTATAACTTTTCAGAACTTAAGTCATCTTATTACGCACGTGCAGAATAGAGAAGTCGGTAGTTGAAAGCTTAAAAGGAAAAAATCGGAGAGTTAGATAACTATCCGAAATTTCAAGAGAGTTACGGTAAGTTATAGTTTAACTATTCGAAACTTAAGTCATTGAAATTGCCACATGAAGAATTCCAGACAGAAGCTCATATAAGTTTTCGGAGAGTTAGAAATATAACTATCCGAAATTTCAAGAGAGTTTCGGTGAGTTATAATTTAACCATCCGAAACTTAAGTCATTTGAATTTCCCACGTGCAGAATTCCAGACAGATGCTCAAATGGGTTTTCAGAGAGTTAGAAAGATAACTATCCGAAAAATGAGAAGTTTCGGTGAGTTATATCCTTAACTATCTGAAACTTAAGTTATTCTTTTATGCACATGCATAATTGAAGAGACAATTGTTGGAGACTTAAAAGAAAGTTTGGAGAGTTATAGTAGTTAACTATCCGAAAGTCAGGAGCACTTTTCGGTAAGTTAAAATACAAGACTCTGAACTATTGACATTACACATGAGCAAATTAAAATCCTCATGTGACTCAGATAACAGGATATGAGTAAAGAATTGGTAAGTTATGGATGCATTTCGACAAATTATTTTTATAACCATCCAAAAGCCTGAGATTATTGGAATGTTACTTACTGAACATCAGACATAACGGTAACTTACCATATTTAGGCCTGAATATTTAGCAAGTACAGCAGAATACATCCGTTGAAAGAAATATATGATCATTATACCTTTGGTATAAATATGAGGAGTTTAAGAGAGGATGAGGAAGAGACAATGTATATACAATATACTGTGAGCTACACTCCAATTTCAATTACACTCAAGTCTGCAAACAGTCAAGCATACTCAAAAGATTTACTGCAGAAAAAACCTCTATGTACCAAAACTCTGATTGAAAGATTCAAGCTGTTGGTTCGTGGCTTCAACTTGAAAGCTACATTTAGTTGTTGGTTTGAGTTTCGACCTGAAAACTCTAGAGGTTGGTTTTTCTGAAGTTTATAGTTGAAAACTTCTGTGTGTTTGGTTCTTGCTTCGACCTGAAAGTAAGTGTGTAAGTGTTGAAACACTTAGTGTATCCCAAGTGAATCTTGGGGGTGGACTAGCCAAGTTGGTGAACCACCTAAAATTTGCTGTGTGTTATTTTTCTCCTACTGCTTTGCATTCTTTTAGATTCATCTCATTTCATATTTGTTAAATCATTCGATTCAAACTTAAAAGATTTAAAACTTACACACATTCACCATTCACCCCCTTTTGGTGAGCTTATCGATCCTAATAATTGGTATCAGAGCGAGGTTAATCCTTCATAAGATTTAACCATCTAGATTTATGGCTCAATTTGTTGAGGGACAAAACATCCACAGACCTCTTCTATTCGATGGTTCCAATTATAACTATTGGAAGAATAGAATGGAGTGCTTCCTTAGGAGTTTTGATGTTAAACTCTGGAAGATTGTTGTTCTTGGAACTATAATTCCAACCAGTGATGTTATGAACTGGTCTAAAGAGGATGAGAAAATCATCCAATTGGATGCTAAAGGGCTGAATGCCATTTATTGTGCACTAACTGTTGATCAATATAATAAAATATCTACATGTAAGTCTACTCATGAGGCTTGGAAAATCCTTCAAGTTACTCACAAAGGTAAAAGCCAAGTTAAGGATACAAAAATCAGTATCCTGTTGAGAAAACTAGAACTGTTTAAAATGAATGATAATGAAAACATAACTGAAATGTTTTCAAGATTTACTGAAATCATTAACAGTTTGAAAGGCTTGGGAAAGGAATTCTCTTCACGTGAACAGGTACAGAAGATCCTGAGGAGCTTAACTATTGAGTGGAAACAGAAGTCCACATCTATTCAAGATTCCAAGGATCTCAACAATACATAGTTGAAGAATTGTTGGGCAATCTTCTGGCCTACGAAGTTCAAATGAAGGATTGGAAAAAACAAGGAGCTGTTGAAAAGAAAGCTGAAAAGAAAAAGGAAATAGCATTTCCATCTATAGAAGAAGCTCCAAGCTCAGATGAGGATGAGATCATGTTGCTGGCAAGGAACTTCAGAAAGTTCATGAGGAAAAAGAATAAGCCCAGCTCCTCTAAAAGAACTATCCCTACATGTTTCAAATGTAAAAGGTAAGGGCATATACAGACCTTCTGTCCATTTCAGACAGAAGAGGATCAAGAAGATAAGAAGAAGAGATGGAAGGACAAAAAGAAGATGGCTCTCAAAGCTACGTGGGATGATAGTAGCTCTTCAACTAGTTCATCAGATTCTAAAGATGAAGCTGCAGCCAACGTATGTTTTGCAGCACAAGAGGTATGCTCTTCTTCCTCTAGTTCAGAAAATGAGCATGATGATTTAGACATTAACAGTCTTCTGTTTACTATAGATAATTTATATGTGAAGTGTAGAGAATTTAAGAAAGAAATTAAAAGGTTAAATCATTGCTTAGAAGATTCATTTGCTGAATTAGAATCAACTATAGTTTAAAATAGAAATCTAAAATCAAATTTGGATAAGTATAGTTGTGTTAACTGTGAATTAAAAGAAGAAAATAAAAATTTATTAACTACTATATCTGATTTGAAAGATACCACATGTAAATTTACTCAAGGTCAAAAAAGATTAAATAAAGTAATAGGTTCTCAATGACCAAATGGAAATAAATATGGCCTAGGGTATGCTACACCACAAGAAATACCTTATTGTGGTGGAGTGATTCGATCTTATAGAGATGGCACCACTGTGTTTGCCATCAAACGAAGATCAGGTCATATGTGGTTGCCAAGAGGCAATAGATTTAATGTTTTAAGGACTAACTCTACTGGACCCAAGAAGATTTGGGTACCAAAAGCCTTAATTTCAGTATGATTTGCAAGATGACAAGGAGTTTCAAGCACGTACAACAAAATGGATTGTGGATAGTGGATGCTCAAAGCACATGACAAGTAAGAAAAGTTTTCTTGATTCTGTTAAAAACTTAAGTTCAGGATCTGTTAAGTTTGGAAATAATGAAAAGTGCAAAATAATTGCAATAGGAAATATTACATCTGAAAATGGTATAATTGAGAATGTCTTGCATGTAAATGGATTAAAACAAAATTTGTTAAGTGTAGGACAATTATGTGATAAAGGTTATACTATTTCTTATAATGCTGAAAATTGTTACATTATTGATGCAGCTACGAATGAAACAAAATTTACTGGTATTAGAAATTGCTCAATTTATACATTAAACTTTCCATGTGAAAATTCTGCAAGTAATTCCTGTTTGGTAGCAACTGGTGAAGATGATTAGGTGTGGCATAGAAGACTTGGCCACATCAGTATGAAGAATATTAGAAAGTTATCCGAGGGTGAACTTGTCAAGGGCCTGCCTAAACTCACTTTTAAGAAAGATAGAGTGTGCAGTGAGTATATGCTAGGGAAGTAGAAGAGAACTACTCTTCACAGCAAAAATGAATTTACCACCAAAAGGCCATTGGAACTGCTACATCTGGATTTGTTTGGTCCTTCTCAAGTATCAAGTCTTGGGGGTCGAAAATATACCTTTGTTATTGTTGATGATTTCTCTAGATTAACTTGGGTAATATTTTTGACACATAAAAATGAAACTTGCAATGAGTTCAAGAATTTCTGCATAAGAGTTCAGAATCAGAAGGAACTAATAGTGAAGAAAATCAGAAGTGATCATGGAGGAGAATTTGAAAACCTTTGCAATTCATTCGAAATTCTACATGAATTCTCATGTCCTAGAACTCCTGCTCAAAATGGAGTTGTGGAAAGGAAAAATAGGACATTGCAAGAAATGGCTAGAACTATGTTAAATGCCACGGATCTACCTAAATTTCTCTAGGCAGAAGTTGTAGGAACAACTTGCCACATTTCCAACAGAACTCACATTAGATCTATGTTGAATAAGACACCATTTGAAATTTGGTTTGATAAGACTCCAAATGTTGGCTACTTTAAGACATTTGGATGCAAATGCTTTGTCTTAAATACAAGAAATGCTAAAGACAAGTTTGATGTAAAGTCTGAACCTACCATACTTGTTGGTTACTCCTCTAGAAGCAAAGCTTACAAGGTATATTTTGCTAAAGATAGAAGAGTAGAGGAAAGCATAAATGTTCAGTTTGATGAAGATCTGATACAGAATTTCAAAAAGTTGAAGATTAAAAATGATAGTGAAAATGAATACTTTGAAGATGATGACTGCAAGCAGAAATTCAATTCACAAGCGTTAGACCAGAATCTCAACAATAGGTATCAAAATCGTAACAGTTGAAAGTTCAGATCTGATCATCCCGAGGAACAAATTATTGGAAATATATCTAAAGGGGTACAAACTAGAAGCAAAGCACAAGATATCTGCAATTTTTGTGCATTTGTGTCAGAAATAGAGCCAAAATCAGTAGATGAAGCATGTAAGGATACCTACTGGACAATGGCTATGTAGAAAGATTAAATCAGTTCTAGAAAAATAATGTTTGGGAACTAGTAGAAAAACCTATAAGAAAATCCATCATTGGAACTAAATGGATTTTCAAAAACAAATTAGATGAAGAAAGTAACATTCTTAGAAATAAAGCTTGACTAGTTGCACAATGCTACAATCAGTAGGAAGGTATTGATTATGAAGAAACTTTTGCTCCTGTAGCTAGGATTGAAGCTATTAGAATGTTACTTGCTTTTGCAAGTAGTATGAAGATAAGATTGTTTCAAATGGATGTGAAAAGTGCATTCTTAAATGGAGAAATTCAGGTAGAAGTGTTTGTTAAACAGCCTCTTGGATTTGAAGATGAAGTCAAGCCAGATCATGTCTACAAACTAAGAAAGGCTCTATATGGTCTGAAACAGGCACCTAGAGCTTGGTATGAGAAATTGAAAAAAATTTTAACTGAAAACAATTTTTTTATAGGCAAAGTGGACAACACTTTGTTTATCAAAACTTTTGATGTACATATTTTGATTGTATAGATATATGTTGATGATATAGTTTTTGGAGCCACTTCAGAAGAACTCTGTCATGAATTTCAAAATTTGATAAAAAATAAATTTGAAATGAGTATGATGGGAGAATTGAAGTTTTTCTTGGGATTACAGATTCATCAAGTTCATAATGGCATCTTTGTTAACCAAGAAAAATACTACAAAGAGATGTTGAAGAAATTTGGTTATGAAAACATCAAACCTGCAAATACTCCAATGAGCTCAAGCATTAAATTGGAAATAGATGATTGAAGTGTTGTAGTGGATCAAAAGCAATATAGAGGCATGATTGGATCTCTGTTGTACCTTTCAGCTAGCAGGCCAGATATTATGTTCAGTGTATGCTTGTGTGCTAGATTTCAAGCATCACCAAAGGAATTGCACTTGAAATCAGTCAAAAGGATTTTCAAATATCTACAAGGAACCAAAGATTTCAGACTATTTTACTTAGCTGACAGTAATCTAATTTTAATAGGCTATAGTGATGTAGATTATGTAGGTGGCAAATCTGATAGAAAAATCACTAGTGGTACATGTCAACTGCTTGGAAATTCTTTAATCTCTTGGTTCAGTGGGAAACAAAATTGTATTGCTTTATCTACTACTGAAGCCAAGTATATTGCAGTAGGACTGTACTATACTCAAATTCTTTGGATGCAACAAACTCTAGCAGGCTACAAACTGAAAATTTAGAATTCAATCATATTTTGTGATAACAGCAGTGCAATTAGTCTATCTAAGAATGCAATACTTCATTCCAAAGCCAAACATATCGAGATCAGACATCATTTTCTGAGAGATCATGTGGAAAAAGGGAACATCTCACTCAAGTTTGTGCCAACAGAAAATTAACTTGCAGATATTTTCACCAAACCTCTAAATGAATCAACTTTTAATCATATTAGAAGAAATCTAGGCATATGTTCTTTACAAGATCTTTAAATATTTTAATTCTTCATCAAGCTCACCATATGGGAGCTTGTTTTCTGCTAACTTATACTCATGCAGGATATATTCAATATCAATTTTTTAGTCCTCACCTTTTTATATAATGACAAAAAGGGGGAGAAGAATTTGGAAATTAGAGAAGTATATGATCACTTACAATATTTCCAGCAAGAACAGAAAGAGAACTATTAAAAGGGGAAGAAAAACTCAGCACATAGATAAGAGTAGAAGACAACACAAAGTCAGGGGGAGGAATCTCACCATGTCAGTATATTCTTTTTAAATTCCTATTTTATTTAGTTCTCTATGTGGCTGAATATATAGAAATACTCTAGGGAGTGAAATACATGTAAATAAATGTAAATGATTTTGTCATTATCAAAAAGGGGGAGATTGTTAGTACCCAAGTCTTTTGATAATGCAAAACCTATGTGAGGAAACAACGTATATACAATATATAGTGAGCTACACTCCAATTTCAATTACACTCAAGTCTGCAAATAGTCAAGCATACTCAAAAGATCTACTGTGAAAAAAACTTTTGTGCACCAAATCTCTGATTGAAAGATTCAAGTTGTTGGTTCGTGGCTTCAACTTGAAAGCTGCATTTAGTTGTTGGTTTGAGTTTCGACCTGAAAACTCAAGAGGTTGGTTTTTCTAAAGTTTATACCTGAAAACTTCTGTGTGTTTGGTTTTTGCTTCGACTTGAAAGCAAGTGTGTAAGTGTTGAAATACTTAGTGTATCCCAAGTGAATCTTGGGGGTGGACTAGCCAAGTTGGTAAACCACCTAAAATTTGTTGTGTATTATTTTTCTCCTACTACTTTGCATTCTTTTAGATTCATCTCATTTCATATTTGTTAAATCATTCGATTCAAACTTAAAAGATTTAAAACTTACACACATTCACCATTCACCCCCCCTCTGGTGAGCCTACCAATCCTAACAGCTTGTTCCATCAAGTAGAAAAGCATGGCTAGAAAGGAGAAGAAATGAGCATTAACTACACCTTGAAGAAAAATGAGAAGGGGGAGGAAGAGGAGTTCTCGTATTTAGCCCTAGGTGATTTTATAAATGTGGTCTAAGTTCTTCAATTCCATTCTTGCCCTTGACTTGAGTTACAACTTACCTAGGATAAAAATGTTGTCTCCACATTTCATAAAAAAAAAAAAAAACTCAAGAGAACATTAGCAACAATAAGGAAATAAAACTAAGCTAATACATGTGTCATTTAAATGATGAAACGAAATCCTAATTAAGTAAAGCCTAATTTGTGCATTTTTACTTTATTTAACTAATAAGTCATGCAAGTCCATAATGCTATAATAAATATGTAATATGACTTAATTTCTAATAAAGTTTGACATTAAATCCATAATATGCATGAATTACTCTATATGAATGTGCACAAATTACTACTTTACATACTTATGTGAACCTTACAAAAAAATGTGTGGTTTATGTAAACTTAACGAAATTAGTTCATTGTATTTAAACTTTATATTTTGCTTGTGGAAAAATTAAGGACTCATTTTCAGATACTTTAGTGCTAAGTCTCTATGTGTTCTAAATTTCTTCAATCACTTAGAATGTTAACTATTTGAGAATCTAAGTGTGGAATTCTATTAGATTGAAAACCGAAAGAGTTAAATCTTTGAACATTATATGACTCTTTGAATACATTGATCATAAGTATCCATCAATTGGTAACATTCAATAACACTATAAAGATATAACTCTCTAATTACTCCAAGTATATTTAGTGATATAAAGTGTTATGTGTTTGTTAGCTAAAATGTATGAAATGTTAAGTATCCATGCATTATTTAAGAATCAATAATTTATATTTGTCTAACTTATTACATTGTAGATTTGTAAACATTTCTTTTGCAGATTGACTTTAAGGAAAGAAATTAGAAATGGCAATAGGATTCAACACATTCATTTTTATAGATGTGCAAATCTCTATAATTGAAGATTTTATAGGATTCAAAATAAAAGCTACGAAGATTCCAAAATATAAGATATAAGAAAAATGAAGAACATAAAATGAAAGGACACATCTTTTTGATATACCTCTCAATAAACAAAGTGTAGAGATAACCTTTTTGTTGAAGTACTCCACGAAGAGAACTATAGGTGTGCTCTAGAATTTTTGAAGAAAAGTCAAAAGCCACTATGCAAGGAAAAATTTTGCAACTCAACATCTATTGGTTTAAGTTTACTTTTTATTCTCTTATTATTTTAAATAGTTTATTCAGTAATCGCAAATGTTGTTGTTCTAAAATGTAATTTTCAGTTAACTATTTAATTGAGAAAGCCTAACTCATTAGGTTGTGATGAGTAACCTTCTAAAATTTGGGGATTTGAGAGGAGGGTAAGGTCAATGTTGATAAGATCATATGGATTTACTAGAGGGAGGTGAATGGTGAATCGTGATATTTATGAACAATTTTTAATTAATTCTAATCATTTAATTAGTTATGGACTATTTATACTATAATTGTTCAAGTATACTAAGTAGGAAATTAAAGTAAGAATAAAACATGCACATAGAGAAATTTTTAGGTGGTTTACTTAACTAGCTAGTCCACCCCCAAGACTTAGCTTGGGCTTTACTAAGTGTTCAAACACTTAGACTCACTTGTTTTAGGTCAAAAGCAAGAACCAATCCCTTGAACTTTCAAGTTGAAGCTTAACAACTAACACCTTAAGCTTTCAGGTCAAAGCTTAGCAACCAACACTTTGTGAAGCTTTCAAGTCAAAGCCACGAACCAACACTTTGTTCTTCAATTAGAGATTTGACGTAGAGAGTTTTTGGCACTTAAATTTTTGCTAGAGAATTCTCCAATCTTGAATTAGTTGAATCTATAATGATTCTGGATTTTATATGCTTCAACTCTGTAACTCTTAATGTATGTGTGTATATGATTTTTCTCTTCTCTTTTTCTTCTTTCTACTTGTAGTTCATTTTATACCAAAGAGTATAATGATTGAATTTCTTCCAACATTATTCAGCCTATTGTACTTACTAATCTGTTAGTCTTAAATATAGAAGTTTACCATTTAGTATGAAGTCTTCTTGAAACTCTCCGAAAAATTTGAGCAACTATCTTCAAACTATTTGAAAACTTGTGCAAACCATCCGAAAATATCGATTAGTTATTTGAAACTATTTGAAAGCTCGAACAACTATTTCTTTTTACTTATTGTTAGGAAAGGTTTGTACTTAAGAGGGGGGTGAATTAAGTATACTACAAATTTCGTAGTATTTTTGGTCCCTTATTAAATCTAGATAATGCAGAAATAAAATAAAGATTAAAACACAGACAATTTATAGTAGTTCCCTTCAACCAAGTTACATCTATTCTTTGAGTCCCTACTCAAGAATTCACTATCCTCAAGAGTTTCTGGTCCACCCAAAACCTAGTGCCTCCAACTTTATTCAAAGCTAAATCAACTTAACAAGGCACCAATCTTTCATCAAGTTCTCCTTCTAACTATATGAACCCTCGTACAGTTACCATACTAACTATACTAGCCTATGTATAATTATCTACACAACTTTATGTGGTCCTGTAAAGTTTCTCCAAAACTCTTCTCAAAGAACACCTTTCAGAGTTTCTTCCACAACATCCCTTGTGGATAGGTTCTCTTTTTCAATTAAACGATGTAATGTAAAGAGGAATTTGTTATTATGTGTCTTGAATTAGTTTGTTACACATAGGGGTATTTTTGTCCTTGGCCATTTGGGGTGCACAAATGTTATAAATAGGCCCCCAACGTGTGCTTTAGAATGATGATGAATCTTGTATCCCTTTATGATCACCTAGAGAAGAATCAATTAGTTGAGCTCCATCCGTGGACGTACCCAATTTAGGGAACCACGTTAAAACCTTGGTGTTTGTTGTTCTTGTTTCACACGTCTACCTCTCTTTGTCCTCTTCTTTCTTCTCCATGTGTCTAAGCTTCTCTCTTTCCGCATTCTCTCTTTGCATAACAAGTGGTATCAGAGTGAAGCTTGAAGAGTTGGCCATGGATTAGCCTTGGAAAGAAGAAAAGAAAGATCTAGGCCAACGCATGCAGTTGGCGCCCAAGACCGGTGACATGAGCACCCGACGCTCAACACCCACGCAATAGTCTACATTCAACGCCTGCGTGATCGCCCGCGCACTCACCTGCGTGATGGTCCGCGTCTTCGCTCACGCCAACATCTATGCATGATCGCTCATGTCCTCACCCGACACTAGTGCCTACGCATATTCGCCCCCGTCTTCGCTCGTGCTAGTGCCCGTGTGTGACCGCTCACATCCTCGCTTGACACTCGCGGTTTGCTCACACGACCTTTGCTTGCGACTTGTGTTCACGACAAGCATCTGTGATTGGAGTTCTTTTGTTCGACGCCTGCAATCTTGAATATTGACAACGTGCACTTGGTCATCTGTCGTTTCCACGTTGGTGAAACGAGTAGTAAGAATTCCTATCATAACTTTTGAAGTTTGTTGTTGTGATTTTGCGGAATTCTTTTTCGGCTTTTTCGAATAGACCAAGTGTGGCCAGTTCTTTAGAATTCTTTTGAAGTTCTTTGGAATTCTTTGGAAGTTCTTTGGGAATTCCTTTTGTTTCTTGAGGTAATGCATGTGATCTTGGCTCATCTTTGTTTTCTTGGGATTCTTCGCAAGTGATTTTTTGAATTCGGTAGCTGCATTTGTTGGTTGGGATATTTTGAATGAAAAATTCGTCTACAGCTTTAGGATAGCAAATTTTGTGCTTGTTTGTTGTCTGAATTCTTTGGTATTTGCTTGCTATGTTTGTGTTGTTCTTTTGTCATGACATCTTCAGCCTTGAAAGTTGAGAAGTTTAACGGCAAGAACAACTTTAGTTTGTGGCAGATTAAGATGAAAGCACTTTTGAAATAGTAGGGTATTTGGGCTCCCTTAAATGTGGAGAGAACTCTAGATAAGAAGTCTGCCAAATTTGAACAGCAAGAGGAGAAGGCACATTCGACTATTCTGCTATGTTTATCAAATGAGATAATCATTGAGGTAGTAGATGAAAATACAGCTTTGGGTCTTTGGAATAAGTTAAAATCTCTGTATATGACTAAGTCTCTTACGAATAAGCTGTTGTTGAAGCAAAGACTATTCTCTCTCAGAATGAAGGAAGGTACACCATTGAAGCAACATTTGGATCAGCTCAACACCATTCTCATGGAGCTGAGGAACATTGGTGTTACAGTGGAAGATGAGGATGCCGCTCTCATCTTATTGGTATCTCTCCCTCTCTCCTTTGAGAATTTTGTGCAATCTTTTGTGGTTGGCAAAGATACTATTACCTTGGAGGAGGTAAGATTGAGTCTTCATTCTAGAGAATTGAGACATTTGGCTACTCATGGTAGCAATGATGCTGGCGGATCAAGTTTGACAGTGCATCATTCAGAGTCTAGAGGACAGTAGAGTAGAAGAGACAACAGGCGCAAAGGCAGAAGTAAGTCCAGAGGTAGAATTTCCAAGGACACTTGCAATTATTGCAAGGAAAAAGGGCATTGGAAGGTGAATTGCCTTAAATTGAAGACGAAGGGAAATGCAACAGTCGTTGAAAATGGAGACTCAAGGTCCGACTGTGATTTCTCCCTTACTATTTGCTATAGTGCCTACTCTGATCAGAGTTGAATTATGGATTCTGGTGCATCACATCATATAACTCCTAATAGAGAGTATTTCCATATATATGAGGAGGTAGATGGTGGACAGGTCACTTTAGCAGATAATGATATTTGTGACAGAGCAGGTATTGGATTTGTCAGATTCAAGATGCATGATGGGACAATCAAAGTCTTGGAGGATGTTTGGCATGTGCCAAGATTGGGCAAGAGTCTTGTTTAGAATGAAAAAGTGCATATTATTAACGATTAAATGATGGTTAATTGCATAATATTTAGCTTATCATATGAGAATTAAGCCATTATGTTATAATTGCACTGTTATATGCTTTAATTGAAGAATCTGCTTAATTTTGGGGAATTAATGTTAATTTAGTACATTTATGAACTATCGGTAAATTGCAGGCTGTGAAATTCTTAAGTATCCGAAAATGCATCTAAGCATCAGATAGTTATACCTGTAACCCTCCGGAATGTTATTTTATGTTTAAATTGCTGCTGACACGTGTTGAGAGCTGGTAGATTTACTTACGTTATAACTCATTAAGTTAGTATAACTGCACGCGTTGAGTTACATGAAAATACACTAAGGCAACGCGTTAGGTTAGCTTTATAAACTTAAGTTGTTATTTTTGCACGTGTTTTATAGTTAAATCAACGAAGGAAGTCCGTTGAGTTATCTGTAACTCCACGAACTATATATTTTCTAATATGCCACTGTAGCGGTTGCAGGAACAGACAGTTGGAAGGAAAAACCACGTTTGCACGTATCACGTAGGAATTCAATCGCGTAGGGAGAAAGAAATCATCATTGTTGATCTGAAGGAAGGAAATCCAACCGACCATTCAAGTAGAAGCAGTTACCACTGAAGAAATATAAAAGAAAAGAAGAAAAAAAATAGAAAGAGTGTGATCGATGGACAGCCAGTGTATACAGAGGAGGAGCACCGAGCTTTCTGTAGACAATATCAGCAATTCTCCGAAGTATCACACCAACCATCGTATCACCACCATAATCACCAATCATCGGAGGTCTGTGAGGATACTTGCCTGATGTCGGGTCGATTCTGAGCCAAACACAGTGCCTGACAACCACTGTGAGGAGTGATCGTGTCGCGGGAAGGGAAGACATTTTCACCAAGCGTCGACTCATATTTCAGGAGATCGTAAATCTTTTAGCCTTGGCTTCGGGTTGATGCCTGTATGTGGAAGAGGAGATCATCTTGCAATTCTGGACTCGCGATTCTATAGGGAGAGGAGACAGAATTGTAAGTGGTTCAATTTTCAGTGGTGTAATTGCGTTGCAAGTAGTGTCGGAAGTATTTACTGTCAAGTGAAATTACTTTACATTTCACCTTTCGCCCATCACATCAAAACAAAAATACCAAAAATAATTTATCTTTGTTTGTATGTTGTATTTGAGTGTTGTAGGTGTTGTGTCGTGATTAATGTTATCTGTATCAATTTTATGATTGTTTTATGTTAGTTTTAATTTTACAGTTTACTGAAATTGGTTCGTACAAAACAACTTAAAGATTTTAATGATTACTGTTTGAATCATCTGAATGTTAGTATTGCATAATGATAAATCCAATGTTAACTAGCATTAAAAAAAAGCTTAATTGATGTTATTTACAATCTGTGGAATCGCCCAATGATTGGCTGAATTCCTTTGTAATTAGCAGTATTATAAAGAAGAGACAGGCTCGTGGAGTTAACTTAAGTCCACGAGGATAGTCCGTTGAGTTAACTGTAACTCAACGGAGTGCTTATTGAATATAAATTTGAATTGTTCACAATCAAACATTTCTTAAATTCATCAGCAATTCCCTGTGGGATCAACCTGTACTTGCACACTGATACAATAGACACTATGCACTTACAGTTAAAGTACAAATTGGAATTAATATCTAAATTGTATTAAAGGTTGTTTGTTTTCTTCTAGAAGAAAGAATAGGCATAAAGATAAATTAACTAAGTAAAAATAGAAGTAACAAATCCAAGTTTTTCTAGTGTAGTGCTGGGAAAACGTGAACAAGTCTCATTTCATTGATGGCTATTGATCAGAAAGGTTTCAGTTTTTCAGGTGGAGGAGGTAAACTCCACGTTTTGAAAGGTTCCCTAGTAGTGATGAAGGGAATCAAGGATGGACCTTTATACATTCTTCAAGGCAAACCTATCAATGGATCAGTAGCTACGACAATAAGTGATCAGTAGTTTATGTCAACTATTTGGCATTCCAGGTTAGGACATTTGGGTCTGAAGGGAACGTAGAAGCTCAACACACTTGGTAGGTTAGATGGTCATATCTTTATTGATTTATGCAAGCATTGCATCTATGGGAAACAAAAATGTGTTTCCTTTGGAAGAGTAGAACATTCCACCAAAGGGAAGTTGGATTATATCCATGTAGATTGTTGGGGACCATCTCAACAACCTTCCTTAGCAGGTTCTAAGTATTTTCTCTCCATTGTTGATGACTTTAGTCATATGACTTGGGTTTTCGTTATGAAGTACAAGAGTGAGGCCTTCAAGAACTTTAAACAGTGGAAGGCTATTGTTGAAAACCAAGTAGGGAGGAAAGTAAAATACTTGAGAACGGATAATGGATTAGAATTTTGCTCAAATGAATTTGATATTTTTTGCAGAGATGCAAGCATAACTAGACATTATACTATTAGTGGAACTCCACAACAGAATAGAGTTGTAGAACGTCTTAATAGGATGTTGTTGGAGAGAGCTAGATGTATGCTCTCACATGTTGGGTTGGAAAAATGTTTTTGGGTTGAAGCTGTCAACACAACCTCCTATTTGGTGAACAGGTCGCCATCTAATGCAATTGGTGACAAGATCTCTTATGAAGTATGGATAGAGAAAGCGGTGAACTACTACAAATTGAAAGTATTTGGATGCCTTGCTTATTACCATGTGAATCATGGTAAATTGGAGCCGCGTGCGAAGGAAGGCATCTTTGTGGGATATGGAATGGGAGTAAAAGGTTATAGAATATATGATAAAGAAACAAGAAAGGTCATTCATAGTAGGGATGTTACCTTTGATGAGGTTTCTTTGATGCACAAGAAAGAAAAACCTACAATTTTGGATCCACCTAGTACTGCTGAGCAGGTGGAGCTTGATTTGAATCAACCGTTGATTTCTGATCAGTCTATTCCTGTTGATACAAATTAACGTTTGATTTTAGAAGATGGCCGTGGAGATGAGTTTGTTGAGGACACACGTCCAATGTGTGTTGCCAGAGATCATCCTAGGAGGGATGTTCACCCTCCACAGAGGTATGGCTACAATAATATGGTCACTTTTGCCCTACAGGTAGCTAGTGAGGTGGAGGATGCTGATCCACCTAATTTTGATGATGTCGTTAGCGGATCAGAAGTCGTACATTGGATGAGAGCTATGCAAGAAGAACTATAATCTTTGCATAAGAATAGGACTTGGAAGTTGGTAAAACGTCCCAAGGACAGGAATGTTGTTGGTTGCAAATGGGTGTTCAAAAAGAAATCAGGAATATAGGGCAATCATGGAATACAATACAAGGCAAGATTGGTAGCAAAAGGTTTTTCATAGAAGGAGGGTGTGGACTTCAATGAAGTCTTTGCACCAATCGTTAGACACACCTCCATTCGAGTCTTTTTAGCAATTGCTACAATAAAGGATTTAGAACTTGAACAATTAGATGTGAAAACAGCTTCCTTGCATGGTGATTTAGATGAGGACATCTAGATGGAATAGCCAACAGGTTTTGCAGAAAGAGGTAGATCAAACCTCGTTTGTAAGTTGCAGAAATCTTTGTATGGGCTGAAATTGTGTCCGAGGCAGTGGTATAAAAGATTTGATTCTTTTATTACAGATGTTGGTTTTGTTCGAAGTAGTTTTGATTCATGTGACTATGTTAAACAAATTAAAGATGAATTTGTTTACTTGCTCTTGTATGTGGATGACATCTTGATTGCAGCCAAAGATGTCAATGAAATGCAGGTTTTGAAAGACACATTGAAATCTAAATTTGCAATGAAGGATTTAGGACCGGTAGGTAAAATCCTTGGGATGGAGATTTATCATGACAGAAACATTGGAAGATTATTTCTCCATCAACACAATTATGTTCTGAAGATTCTGAGTAGGTTTAGTATGTCTTCAAGCAAGACCATCGGAACGCCCTATGATAGGAACTTGCGATTATCAGTTGCTATGGCACCTTAGACACAATCAAAGAAGGAGTACATGAAGAAAGTTCCATATTCATAGGCAGTTAGCAATTTCATGTATGCCATGGTTTGTACTCGCCTAGATCTTGCTTACCCTCTTAGTGTTTGTTGAGTATTTTTGTTTGATGATGTGTGCTAAATGAAAATAATCATATTTGCTCAATTACTATTGCTTGTGAAAAGAAATTAAAATCATCAATTAATACAGAAAAAGCATACTGATATAAATACTTGTCTGTATTGGATCTGAAGTTAATAACTAGTCGTTTCGTTGCATTAATTTCTCATTTAGCTAAAAGTTAAGTTAACGTGTGTTTTTATTGAAAAGCATGATATGCTTTAATGTTATATCTTCTGTATCATGAACAATGCATGTTTAAACAACTCATTAAGTTAGAGTTTTGTTTGTATAGAGGTCACGTGAGAACTCGTTAAGTTAGAGGCTTAAAGGTTAAAATAGGTCACATGATAACTCGTTAAGTTAGTGAGTAAAAGAAGAGACGAACTCGTTAAGTTAGTGTTATACACGTGGTGAAATTATAAGTTACGAATGTCGTATTGTGTCACGCGAGGTGCACATGTTTAACTCGTTAAGTTAACATAACTAAACGCGTTGAGTTGCTATATTAAACACTAAGGCAACGCATTAGGTTAGCATTATAAACTTAAGTTGTTATTTTTGCACGTGGTAAAATTCTTATTATAAAAACATTTGTTTATTACTGGTTCATTGAGTTATCATAACACAACGGAGATGGTTCGTTGAGATAGCATAACACCACGAACTTAGTTCGTTGAGTTAGCTACAGTACTTGTCACGTGAAATAACACATGGTGAACTTGTTAAGTTAGAAACGTTAAGTTATATATATATACTTGTGTTACTCATTTAGTTAACATTAAAGTAACGACTTTTTATTACACTGATGAAAAATTTTTGGACGAGAAAGTTTATTTTCTGGAAAGTTTTTAGAGATCCAGGACTAATGATTAAAGAAAATTTGAAATATAAACATGGGTTAGAACGTCTGTGTTTCGATGAAGGAAAAAGAAAAGACGTGGAGAAGTGAAAAACTGGTAGTGGTTAAACGTGAAGGATATGCATGAAATGAAGATACAGTATAAAAGGCATAGAATTCTCGTTGATCAATTTATCCTTGCACACCAAAAAGAAAAATCTTTTCAAGGATCAAACCATCCTTGCACACCAAAAGAAAAATCTTTTTCAGGGATCAAAAACACATCTTCAGGAAAAATCTCTCAAGTGGAAGAAAGTTCAATGAAGCATAAAAAGGTAAGATTTTCGTCACTAAAGATTTGAAGTATCAAAAGAAAGCAAATTCAGTGAAGCATAAAAAGGTAAGATTTTCGTCACTGAAGATTTGAAGTATCAGAAGAAAGCAAATTCGGTGAAGCATGAAAAGACAAGATATTCGTCACTGAAGAATTGCTGAAGAAGAAAAAGAAGAAGAAGAAATATCTCAAACAGGGAGAAAAGTTTTAAATTCCGCAAATTAGTTTTCTCTATTTGTAGTTATGAAATTGTTTAGATGATACATGGTATCGAAATATAATTGCATCTACAATTTCTAAGGAGAATTGAATTGTATATTGTAATTGAAACCTTGAATAAAAATGATTTTATGAAAACAATGTCTCGACTTATTTTTGAGTTTTAAAGTTTCAATTATATTTCAGAAAATATTAAAAATACACAATTCACCCCCCTCTTGTGTAGCCATACGACCCTACAAGTGGTATGAGAGCTTTGTGAATAATCTTTGATATAAAATCGATACCAAC
Organism: Cymodocea nodosa; assembly: GCA_036874045.1. Classification (NCBI taxonomy): domain Eukaryota; kingdom Viridiplantae; phylum Streptophyta; class Magnoliopsida; order Alismatales; family Cymodoceaceae; genus Cymodocea; species Cymodocea nodosa. The sequence goes on along the minus strand of CM072339.1, from coordinate 15,241,472 downwards.
TTATTTAATATCATTGCTTATTCTACCTTCCTTGTTTTTAAATGGAAATTAATATATGAGCATACGTTTAACTCTATTGATTTAAGGCTTAAGTTGTTTTAAAGTTTTTAGACTGTTTAAAATCAAATAGGTTGAAAAATCTAAGGTAAAATGGCTACTGGAAATGGTAATTTTTCTTTATATGAAGGCTAAAATCTTAATTGTCCTCATTTATTTGATGGAATACATTTTGAATATTGGAAATATAGGATGACTGTTTTTCTTCAAAGTATAGATCATAAATTGTGGTTCATAATTTCTAAACCATATACTCCGTTAACTACTCCTTATAATACTTGGACAATTACTGAAAAAGAAAATGAAACTCTGAATGCTAAGGGCTTAAATATTTTATTTTGTGCATTGAGTTATGAACAGTTCAGTAAAGTGTCGGCATATAAATCTGCTTATGAGGTGTGGCATGCATTAGAAGTTTCACATGAAGGTACTTCTCAAGTTAAGGAGACAAAAATAAACATGTTGATTCATAAGTATGAACTCTTTAAGATGCATGAAGACGAAAATATTTTTGAGATGTTTTCCAGATTTCTTGATATCATAAACTCTTTAAAATGTTTAGAAAAGAATTTTGAACAGAAGGATTTGGTGAGGAAAATTCTCAGATCCCTAAGTTCTAAATGGTCTTAGAAAGTAACATCAATTGAGGAATCACGAGATTTAAATGTTTATACTATGAATGAACTTATAGGAAATTTAACAGCTTATGAAGTTCAATTAAATGAATCACTAAGTCACAACAAACTAAAAATGAAGAAAGAAATAGCCTTCGAAATTAATTCAGATTCTGATATATCTACTGATTCTAATGAAGATTTGATTTTGCTGACTAGGAAATTCAAGAAAGCATGGAAAGCTAGGAAACATCAAAGGAATAAAAATGATAAACCCTCAACGTCAAAATCATTGAACGACAAGAATTCTTCATCTAGAAAGTATGTATGTTACAACAATAAGAAACCTGGACATCTTTCTCCAGATTGTCCTATGAGGAAAAATGAAAAGCAAAGTAGGACAAATCAGAAGAAGACGGCTCAGAAAAGTCAGAAAAAGTTTTACAAGAAAAAGGCTTTGAAGGTCACTTGGGATGACACGTCTGAAGAGTCTGAATCTGAGGAATCAACATCAAAATCTTCACATTCAGAAGAAGAACAAGAGTTAGAAGACGTTGCTCATGTGTGTTTCATGGCAGATGAGTCTGAGGTAATATCTGATCCTAAAAGTTATTCAGATTTCAACTTTGATGAATTATTATGTGCTTATCATTCATTATTACAAAAACTTAAAGTATGTAAACTGGAAAATAAGAATATTAGAAAATCTTCGTCCATTATGGAAGAAGAAAATTGTTTCCTGTCTACTACTTTAGAAAAGTTTAAATGTGATAATGAAAATCATGCTAGAGATTTGCAAAAATTTAGAATTAATGAATGTATCTTGCATGAACAAAGACAGAATATAAATGCTAAAAAATTAAAGATAGAATCTGAAAATGAAATGTTGAGAAACAATATAAATGAATTTGAATTAGAGATAGAAAAATTAAAACTGAGAGAGCAAGATTTAAATTCTACCTTTGAGAAATGGAATTTAAGTCAAACTAAGTTAAACAAACTAACTAGTACCCCTGCGGTGTCTTATAAATTTAGCTTAGGATTTGATTATCCTGAATATCCTGAATCTCAAGCCAATAAAGGATTTATTAGTTGCAGTTCAAGTAAATCTAAGACTAAAATTCCTTTTATTATGAAACAAGGTAATAAATATGTAGAAGTAGGTACTTCAAGGGATGAATCATGTAGTAATAATATAAATCAATGTGATTTGTCAAATTGTACTTCTAACATGACTATAAATGTTTCTAAAATCTTGTTTATTGTTCTGGAAATTCAGTTTCTAATGTTTCTAAAATTTCAGAGAATTGTAGTAAACTGAAAATTCAGAAACCTGAGCAAGTAATTCAATACACATGTATTAGACCAATTACTCATTCTGCATGTGATAAAACTAAAAATTCTTGTGTAGAAAAAGATTTTGTATGTACGGAAAATGTTAATACAAGTACAAAATCTTGGTATGAACTTACAGAAATCTATAAGCATGACCAAAATAAATTAACATCTGATAAAAATATGTTTGGTCTTGATTATACTACATCTGAAAACAAAAAGAATGATTGCAAAAGCAATAATGCTATATGTGAGTATGAAGCTAATGATAAATTAATAGTACTTACAACTAATAAGAATATAAATGATAATGTTAAACTATTTTTAAACAAAAAGAAGAAATATGCGTTTAATGAACTTGGTCCTCAACAACATTGGGTACCAAGAAAAAGTTTTTCTTAATTTGTGTTGCAGGAGGAAACAACATCAAAATGGATATTAGACAGTGGAGCGTCAAGTCACATGACCAGACAAAAAAGTCTGTTACAAAATTTTACAAATACCATGAAAGACAGATGTATGATTGGTTCTTTACTTTATTTGACTGCTAGTAGACCTAATATTATGTTTGTTGTGTGTGTTTGTGCTAGATTTCAATCTAATCCTAAAGAATCACACTTAATTGCAGTTAAAAGAATATTTAGATATATACAAGGAACTAAAAATTTCAGACTGTATTATTCTAAGGATAGTTCAATTGATCTTATAGGATATACTGATGCTGATTATGCAGGATCTAAATCTGATAGAAAGAGTACTATTGGCACATGTCAATTATTGGGAAATAATTTGGTGTCATTGTTTAGTAAAAAGCAAAACTGTGTAGCACTTTCTATTACAGAAGCTGAATATGTTGCTGCTGCACTGTGTTGCACTTAGATTCTGTGGATAAGGCAAACTTTAGAAGATTTTGGATTATCTTATGATACAATTGAGATTTATTGTGAAAGTAGTTCTGCAATAAATCTTTCTAAAAATCTTGTATTACATTCAAGAGCAAAACATATAGAGGTTAGACATCATTTTCTAAGAGATAACGTAATTAAAAGAAAAATTAAATTAGAATTTGTGTCTAGTAAAAATCAATTAGCTGATATATTTACAAAACCTCTAAACGAAAATACATTCTGCAACATTAGATTAAATTTAGGTATTTGTAGGCTATGTGATGTGTAAAATGCTTAAACTCCACATAAAAAGATAAATATTATTGATGATGTTGTTCACCTCATAGATATTATATACTTATTACAAATATCTAAAGTAATATCTAAACTACTGCTTAAGATACTATGTATTTATTGTAAAATCATAGTAGTATCTTATTGATTTTAAGTAGTTTATCAATTTTAATAGTTTTTACGATTTTAAGTGGAAGTGTAAATGAAAAACATTAAATACTTTTAACATTCTGAAATTTTGATTAAATGTTTTCTTTGAATCAAGGAAAATGCATATGATCATGCATAAATTTGACTTAATTGATTAAACTTGTAGAATAAGTTATATGTAACTCATCTTAAACTGTTAATCAAAAGTATAAGCTTATTGAAACTGATTCATATTCTCAGTACAATTATAGAAGTAAAAATTGTATGAAATTTGTGTTTTATTGCATCTGTATTAATGGAATACATATATACTGTGCTTAAAATGAAAAGTGCTTACAAAGTAAAAATCTTTGAGAGTTTATTGATCAGTTTGATCACGAGCCTTTTGTACTTGAGCAGATAGGTATGTAAGGATTGTTATCTTGAAAAAGAATTCTTTAAATCTGGCAACCTAAGGTCCTGATCAGATCTGAGTTTGTTGACTGAAAGCTCATTACACGGGTACATTAGAAAGCTCTTGTATGATTCAAGCTCTTCAAACTAACTTTTAAAGAAAATTATCAATATTTACTGTTTTGAAAGAAAAAGTTGTTTCATTAATTACAGATATCTTTGAATCGCATATAGTTTATACCAATATGACTACTGATTTATTGAATCAACATTAGTACTTTTGAAAACGTTTATTTGAGATACATTCTTTTATTCTGCTTGAATTAATCGAATTGAGTTCAAAGTTGTGTTTTGATTCATATACAGTAGGAATTGATTTTGGAAATCATTTTTGATGATGTCAGGATAACGGAAGTCTCTAAAAAGAAAATGTAAAAGTATAGTTATACTTAACATCTATTGTCACTACAAGTATATTTTGTATTTTGATTGAATATATTTGAAGTATATTTGTAGGGGGAGGATTAACAATGTCGAAAACAGATTAATATAATTTAGAATATAAATCTTAGTTAATCTGAATTAATGTCCTCTTAAAATCTTGATGAAATAATTTAAAAAGACAAATAAACTATTTTAGATTCAAAGGACAAAATGTTCAAATAGTTTACAATGTTCTCAAGATAATGTTAAGTTTAGCATGTGTGTTGTTTTCAGAACGTTTTAGTTGGAAGCATCCAAAAATTGTTGTGTACTAACTAGACGTTATGTTATATAAGGTAATGTGTAAAACTGCTTCTAGACAACGTTTTACTCGTTAGGTTGGTTAACTCAACGAGTTATACTTGAATATTTTGGGTACCTTGATTGAATAAACTTTATTCAATATTTATTTAATTTCTAAACCCGACTTCTCTTCACATTGAGTTATACGCCTAAAAACCCTATTTAAACACTTATTACACGAGCACTTAGGTTATTTGTAAACTTATGTTAAGAAAATCTTTCTCGCTAGTTGCTGTTACAACCTACGACGATGGTCTCCAAGTTTTACAAAGGTCGTGGTAGAGGAAAAGGCAAAAGCAGAAGAGATGCAAAAGGAAAAGAAATAGAGAATGATGAAGTTCCACGTACTTGGTTCAAGAAAATATTTCGAGTGGACAAAAGGTTAGCAGAACTTTATAGAGATTACTTCTTTCCTTAGGGAATATTAGATGAAGTTAGACAAGAAGTTCAACATACTGATGCAAATATTACGTACATGGGTATTCGTAGTAAATTTGATAGAGAATATAGAATGAAATATGCTGAGAATGCATTTTTGGAACAGTATGCAAAATATTTGGAAAAAGGTGTAGGTTCATTAAATAGAACTCCTTAAACTCCTATAAACGGTACAAGACTACATGCATTTGAGGAAGAGCATGAATCAGCTATCCCTACTCCTTTATATTCAAAACAAGTAGAATCAGATATTGCTGTAGGCAAAACAAAAGTTGACAGTCTTCGAAAGGCCGTTGCAATAGAAAGTGCCTTAGAAGAATTAAAGTAGAATACTTTTATGGAGCAATTTGAAAAGAAAGCAGCAATACTTGAAAAGGAGAAAATAAAATGTTATAGAAGAAGGAAAGTCAGAAAAATTATGTTTAAGGAAACAAAGTCTATTGAAAAAGGAAAATCAGATGAAAATTTATTTCCAAAGGACAATATATGTCTAGACATTGTACCTTATTGTGCATTTGATAAACTCATCAGTTCCGAACACACTGAAACTGATGAAGATAATGAGACTTTATTTTCCCTTGCTAGAAAACTTGAGAAGAAATCCAAGTCAAATATGAGCTCAAGTTTTTCCATTAGTACAAGTCCTGATGATGCAGAAATTGACAAATCAGAGCATCAGGCACTTGACATTGAACAAGTTATTGCAAATATAATTGACAATGTTGAAGCAGTAACTAGTTCAAAGGTTGAATTGTCTGGAGTAGTAGATATTGAAATTGTTAAGACTCCAAAAGAGCTAAAAGTTAACCAGCCTTCTACGGAATCTATAGAAGCAGAGTCTGAGAATTCACAGCATGAATCAATGGAATTATCTGTTGAACAAAATGAACAATTACAGACAGATACACCGGCTGTAAAATTTCTAGAAAAATTGTACTCTAAACATTCTATAGAGATTGAACAGATGAATGTTGAGCATATTGACAATGTTCTTAACACTATGAAGCACTTTCTACTACAGAAGCTGAATATGTTGCTGTTGCACTGTGTTGCACTCAGATTCTGTGGATAAGGCAAACTTTAGAAGATTTTGGATTATCTTATGATACAACTGAGATTTATTGTGACAGTAGTTCTACAATAAATCTTTCCAAAAATCCTGTATTACATTCTAGAGCGAAGCATATAGAGGTTAGACATCATTTTCTAATAGATGATGTAATTAAAAGAAAAATTAAATTAGAATTTGTGTCTAGTAAAAATCAATTAGCTGATATATTTACAAAAGCTCTAGACGAAAATACATTCTGAAACATTAGATTAAATTTAGGTATTTGTAGGCTATGTGATGTGTAAAATGCTTAAACTCCACATAAAAAGATAAATAGTATTGATGATGTTGTTCACCTCATAGATATTATATACTTATCGTAAATATCTAAAGTAATATATAAACTGCTACTTAAGATACTATGTATTTATTGTAAAATCATAGTAGTATCTTATTGATTTTAAGTAGTTTATCAATTTTAATGGTTTTTACAATTTTAAGTGGAAGTGTAAATGAAAAACATTAAATACTTCTAATATTCTAAAATTTTGATTAAGTGTTTTCTTTGAATCAAGGAAAGTGCATAAGATCATGCATAAATTTGACTTAATTGCTTAAACTTGTAGAATAATTTATATGTAACACATCTTAAATTGTTAATCAAAAGTATAAGCTTATTGAAATTGATTCATATTTTCAGTAAAATCATAGAAGTAAAAATTGTATGAGATTTGTGTTTTATTGCATCTATATTAATGGAATACATATATACTATGCTTAAAATGAAAAGTGCTTACAAAGTGAAAATCTTTGAGAGTTTATTGATCAGTTTGGTCATGAGCCTTTTGTACTTGAGCAGATAGGTATGTAAGGATTGTTGTCCTGAAAAAGGATTCTTTAAATCTGGCAACCTAAGGTCCTGATCAGATCTAGGATTGCTGATTGAAAGCTCATTACACGGGTATATTAGAAAGCTCTTGTATGATTCAAGCTTTTCAAACTAACTTTTAAAGAAAATTATCAATATTTACTATTTTGAAAAGAAAAAGTTGTTTCATTAATTATAGATATCTTTGAATCAAATATAGTTTCTACCAATATGACTACTAAGTTATTGAATCAACATTAGTACTTTTGAAAACGTTTATTTGAAATACATTCTTTTATTCTCCTTGAATTAATCATATTGAGTTCAAAGTTATGTTTTGATTCATATATAGTAGGAATTGATTCTGAAAATCATTTTTAATAAAGTCAGAATAACGGAAGTTTTTAAAAAGAAAATTTAAAAGTATAGTTATACTTAACATCTATTGTTATACAAGTATATTTTGTATGTTATTGAATATATATGAAGTATATTTGTAGGGGGAGGATTAACAATGTCCAAAACAGATTAATATAATTCAGAATACAAATCTTGGTTAATCTGAATTAATGTCCTCTTACAAGCTTGATGAAATAATTTAAAAAGACAAACAAACTATTTTAGATTCAAACGACAGGATGTTAGAATAGTTTACAATATTCTCAAGATAATGTTATAAATGTTAAGGTTTTGTTATTGTTATATGTTCGGAACGTTTTAGTTGGAAGCATCCGAAAATTATTTTAAGTGTACTAACTAGACATTATGTTAGATAAGGTAACGTGTAAAACTACCTCTAGATAGTGTTTTACTCGTTAGGTTAGTTAACTCAACGAGTTATACTTGAATATTTTGGGTACCTTGATTGAATAAACTTTATTCAATATTCATTTAATATCTAAACCCGACTTCTCTTCATGTTGAGTTATTCACCTAAAACCCTATTTAAACACTTATTACACGGGCACTTAGGTTATTCGTAAACTCTGTCAAGAAAATATTTCCCACTTGTTGCTGTTACAACCTACGATGATGGTCTCCAAGTTCTACAAAGGTCGTGGCAAAGGAAAAGGCAAAAGTAGAGGAGATGCAAAAGGAAAAGAAATAGAAAATGATGAAGTTCCACGTGTTTGGTTTAAGAAAATTTTGCAAGTTGGCAAAAGGTTAGCAGAAATTTATAGAGATTACTTCTTTCCTCAAGGTATACTAGATGAAGTTAGACAAGAGCTTCAAAATACTTATGAAAATATTACATACATGGGGATTCGAAGTAAATATGATAGAGAATACCATATGAAATGTGCTGAAATTGCATATTTGGAACAGTATGCAAAATATATGGAAAAAGGTGTAGATTCATCAAATAGAATTCCTCAAACTCCTATTAGTGGTACACGACTACAACCATTTAAGGAAGAACATGAATCTGCTATACCTACCCCTTTATATTCAAAACAAGTAGAATCAAATATTGCTGTAGATCATAGAAAAGTTGAAGGTCTTCGAAAGGTAGTTGCAATAGAAAGTGCCTTAGAAGAATTAAAGTAGAAAACTTTTATGGAGCAATTTGAAAAGAAAACAGCAATACTTGAAGAGGAGAAACATAATTTTATAGTAGAAGGAAAATCAGAAAAATTGTGTCTGAGGAAACAAAGTCTATTGGAAAAAGAAAATCAGATGAGCATTTATTTTCTAAAGGCAATGTATGTCTAGACATTATACCTCATAATGTATTTGATAAACTCATCAGTTCTAAGCATACTGAAACTGATGATGATAATTAAACTTTATTTTCTCTTGCTAGAAAACTTGAGAAGAAATACAAGTGAAATTTGAGCTCAAGTTTTTCTATTAGTTCAAGTCCTGATGATGCAGAAATTGAAAATCAGAGCATCAGGCACCTAACATTGAACAAGTTATTGCAGATATAATTGACAATGTTGAGGTAGTAACTAGTTCACAGGCTGAATTGTCTAGAGCAGCAGATATTGAAAATGTTAAGACTCTAGAAGAGCTAAAAGTTAATTAGCCTTCTTTAGAATCTATAGAAGCAGTGTTTGAGAATTCACAGCATGTATTAATGGAAATATCTATTGAACAAAATGAACAATTACAGACAAATACACCGACTGTAGAATTTGTGAAAAAATTGAACTCTAATCATTCTATAGAGACTGATCCAATGAATGTTGAGCTTAATGAAGATGTTCCTTACAATGTTGAAGCTGAAGAATCAAGCTTACCTGAGCAGCTTCAAGAAAATATTTTTCTAAAGGATCAACATGACATTCATTTTAAATAAGATGTAGGATCGTATGGCTACACAAGAGGGGGGTGAATTGTGTATTTTTAATATTTTCTGACATATAATTGAGACTTTAAAACTCAAAAACAAGTCGAGACATTATTTTCATAAAATCATTTTTATTCAAGGTTTCAATTACAATATACAATTCAATTCTCCTCAGAAATTGTAGATGCAATTATATCTTGATACCATGTATCATCTAAACAATTTCATAACTACAAATAGAGAAAACTAATTTGCAGAATTTAAAACATTTCTCCCTGTTTGAGATCTTTCTTCTTCTTCTTTTTCTACTTCAGCAATTCTTTAGTGACGAATATCTTGTCTTTCTCTGCTTCACCGAATTTGCTTTCTTTTGATACATCAAATCTTCAGCGACATAAATAATACCTTTTTCTGCTTCACTGAATTTTCTTTCACTTGAGAGATTTTCCCCGAGAAGGTGTTTTTGATCTTTGAAAGAGATTTTTCTTGTAGTGTGTAGGGATAGTTTGATCCTTGAAAAGATTTTTCGTTTTGTGTGCAAGGACAATTTGATCAACGAGAATTCTATGCCTTTTATACTGTATCTTCATTTCATGCATATCCTTCACGTTTAACCACTACCAATTTTCCACTTCTCCACGTCTTTTCTTTTTCCTTCATCGAAACACACACGTTCTAACCCACGTTTATATTTCGAATTTTCTTTAATCATCAGTCCTAGATCTCTGAAAAATTTCCTACAAAATAAACTTTCTCATCCAAAGAATTTTCCATCAAGTGTAATAGGAAGTCATTATTTTAATGTTAACTAAACGAGTAACACAAGTATATATATATATAACTTAACGTTTCTAACTTAACGAGTTCCTCATGTGCCATTTCACGTGACAAGTACTGTAGCTAACTAAACGAACTAAGTCTGTGGTGTTATGCTAACTCAATTAACCAGCTTAACCTTTCTTTTGGAAGGTTAAACGATAACTCATCGAAAATAGTTTAAGTTTCGGATAGTTACAGTTGTAAGTCACCGAAAAGCTCTTTATATCATAAAACTAGTGAGACACGTGTCAAGACCTAAAAACATGACTTAAGTTACCTTTCGGATAGTTACGACTGTAAGTCTCCGAAAAAAGTTTAACTCACCGATTTAGTCATAAACAAATGTTTTATAATAAGAATTTTACTATGTGCAAAAAATAACAACTTAAGTTTATAACGCTAACCTAACGCGTTGCCTTAGTGTTCAATATAGCAACTCAACGCGTTTAGTTATGTTAACTTAACGAGTTAAACATGTGCACCTCATGTGATACAATACAAAATTCGTAACTTATAATTTCACCACGTGTATAACACTAACTTAACGAGTTCGTCTCTTCTTTTACTCACTAACTTAACGAGTTATCACTTGACCTATTTTAACCTTTAAGCCTCTAACTTAACGAGTTCTCACGTGACCTCTATACAAACAAAACTCTAACTTAACGAGTTCTTTAAACGTGCATTGTTCATGATACAGAAGATATAACTCTAAAACATACCATGCTTTTCAATAAAAACACACGTTAACTTAACGTTTAGTTAAATGAGAAATTAATGCAACAAAACGACTAGTTATTAACTTCAGATCCAATACAGACAAGTATTTATGCTAGTAAGCTTTCTCTATATTAATTGATGATTTTAATTTCTTTTCACAAGTAATAGTAATTGAGCAAATATGATTATATTCATTCAGCACACATCATCAAAACAAAATACTCAACAATCTCCCCCTTTTTGATGATGACAAAACCATATTAAATCAATTATGAAATATGTTTAATTCAACAAAGCACCTTCGTTGGGTTAACTTTTAATTCAACAAACTTGTTTGTTGACTTAAGTTCACTTAAGCTTATTTCTATTGTTTGTGTAAATTTTACCTCTCAAAAATAAAACTCTCAGATGTCAATAATTATATAAGTATCAGTTTTCTAATTATCATCTGTCAGATTACAATAACCACTTAAATAGCATCTCCTTTTATAATATATATGCAATTAAGATCATAATCATCTTTTTATAATATTTCTCCCCCTTTTTGTCATTAATCAAAAAGATATTTACAAAGAATATATATATATATACGAGATATAATTACAACAACTCTTTTTGTAAATAAGAATAATAATTGAACATTTTTACAGAAAAATGTATTGTTCAATGAAACAAACAAGTAATATAAACATTACATTTTGTATTCAGAAACAAACAAAAACTATTATCGACCCCTCCTAAGTATATCACTTATAGCATTACATATTTTATCTCCTAGATGCCTAATATCATTTCTGATGTCGTTAAGCACTACATCTAAGTCAGGAGGTAGCTGGGTTTGCTATTCTGCTTGAACTAAATAACTTTGTTGTTGTTGTTGTTGTTGTATATGGTCTGTATAATCAGGTTGTTGTTGATGTTGTCGTTTAGGTTTACGCATGACCTAGAATTTTTGCAAATCTTTAACACTAAATGCTCTCATGCCTTTAGTTTCAGAGGGCCAGTCGGATAAAGTCAATTGGCTTGCAAGGATTCTACATACAACATCACCATAAAATAACTTGGAACTCATATGCTGTAGTTGAGACATAAAAACATCAAACGAATTTATTTTAATTCTATTCAGCAGGCCATAAGTTGCATATAAACAGCTTCTACTGACTTCCAAATTGTGTCCAACTCTCTGAAATAAATTTGCATGCAATATATTTGCAATAGACCTTGCCTCTGCATTTAGATTTTTCATTAATCTCATTTCAGAATATACATCTGGAATTTTTGATAAAGACTGAATGTTCCATTCCACTTGTCTTATCATGTCAAATCTGTTTGTAACAACAACATCGTCATTCTTTAATCCTAAAACTTCAAAAATTAACTCAGGAGACAATATAAACACCTATTCATTTATTTGAGTTTTCAGAAAATTTCCATTCTTAACCAGATTGCCATAAAAAGATGCAATAAGCTCTGTGTATTGCTTCCATTTTGTTCCTACTGACAAAAATTTAATAAGGCCTTGAAACTTAAACAGATCTCTTATTTCCATCAAATTTCTAAATTTTATTAGACGAGCATGCAGAATCTGACATGTAATCAGATTATTGTATTTCTACAATGCTTCTTCAGATCTAAAATGAATTGTATTACCTTGAATTTGTAATATTGTACACAAAGAAAGTGATACCTGAAGCCGTGATTCAGAGTTTAATTCATCTTCAGGAACTTCTTCAAAATGAATGCCATGTTGTTCCTCTTCCAAAATATTATCTTGAAGCTGCTTAGGTAAGCTTGATTCTTTAGCTTCAACAGTGTTAGGAACAATGTCAATATGCTCAACATTCATCTATTCAGTCTCTATAGAATGTTCAGAGTTCAATTTTTCCACAAATTCTACAGCCGGTGTATCTGTTTGTAATTGTTCATTCTATTCAACAGATATTTCCATTGATTCATGTTGTGAATTCTCAAACTTTGCTTCTATAGATTTTGAAGAAGGCTGGTTAACTTTTAGCTCTTTTGGAGTCTTAACATTTTTAATATCTGCTACTCTAGACAATTCAGCCTATGAACTAGTTACTGCCTCAACATTGTCAATTATATCTGCAATAACTTGTTCAATGTCACGTGCCTGATGCTTTAATTTGTCAATTTCTGCATCATCAGGACTTGTACTAATAGAAAAACTTGAGCTTATATTTCACTTGTATTTCTTCTCAAGCTTTCTAGCAAGGGAAAATAAAGTCTCATTATCTTCATCAATTTCAGTGTGTTCGGAACTGATGAGTTTATCAGATGCACAATATGGTACAATGTCTAGACATACAATGTCCTTTGGAAATAAATTTTCATTTGATTGTCCTTTTCCAATAGACTTTTTTTCCTTAGACATAATTTTTCTGATTTATCTTCTTCTATAACATTTCTGTTTCTCCTCTTCAAGTATTGCGGTTTTCTTTTTAGATTGCTCTATAAAAGTTTTCGGCTTTAATTCTTCTAAGGCACTTTCTATTGCAACGGCCTTTCAAAGACTGTTAACTTTTGTTTTGTCTACAACAATATTTGATTCTACTTGTTTTGAATATAAAGGAGTAGGGATAGCTGATTCATGCTCTTCCTCAAATGCATGTAGTCTTGTACCGTTTATAGGAGTTTAACGAGTTCTATTTGTTGAACCTACATCATTTTCCAAATATTTTGCATACTATTCCAAAAATGCAATCTTAGCACATTTCATTTTGTATTCTCTATCAAATTTACTTCAAATCCCCATGTATGTAATACTACTAGCATCAGTATTTTGGAGTTCTTGTCTAACTTCATTTAGTATACCTTCAAGAAAGAAATATTCACTATAAATTTCTGCTAACCTTTTGTCCACTCGAAATATTTTCTTGAACCAAGTACGTGGAACTTCATCATTTTCTATTTCTTTTCCTTTTGCATCTCCTCTACTTTTGCCTTTTCCTCTGCCATGACCTTTGTAAAACTTGGAGACCATCATCGCAAGTTGTAACAGCAACAAGCGGGAAAGATTTTCTTGACAAAGTTTACAAATAACCTAAGTGCCTGTGTAATAAGTATTTAAATAGGGTTTTTAGGCGTATAACTTAACGTGAAGAGAAGTTGTGTTAAGAAATTAAATAAATATTGAATAAAATTTATTAAATCGAATTGCCTGAAATATTCAAGTATAACTCGTTGAGTTAACTAACCTAACGAGTAAAATACTGTCTAGAGGTAGTTTTACACGTTACCTTATTTAACATAATGTCTAGTTAGTACACTTAAAACAATTTTCAGATGCTTCCAACTGAAACGTTCCGAAAACAACACACATGCTAAACTTAACATTATCTTGAGAACATTGTAAACTATTTGAACATTTTTTCCTTTGAATCTAAAATAGTTTGTATGTCTTTTTAAATTATTTCATCAAGATTTTAAGAGGACATTAATTTAGATTAACTAAGACTTGTATTCTAAATTATATTAATCTGTTTTCGACATTGTGAATCCTCCCCCTACAAATATACTTCAAATATATTCAATCAAAATACAAAATATACTTGTAGTGATAATAGATGTTAAGTATAACTATACTTTTAAATTTTCTTTTCAGAGACTTCTGTTATCCTGACATCATCAAAAATGATTTCCAGAATCAATTCCTACTATATATGAACCAAGACAACTGTGAACTCAATGTGATTAATTCAAGGAGAATAAAAGAATGTATCTCAAATAAACATTTTCAAAGGTACTAATGTTGATTCAATAAATCAGTAGTCATATTGGTAGAAACTATATGTGATTCAAAAATATCTGTAATTAATGAAACAACTTTTTTTATTTTTTTACAAAATAGTGAATATTGATAATTTTCTTTAAAAGTTAGTTTGAAAAGCTTGAATCATACAAGAGCTTTCTAATGTACCCATGTAATGAGCTTTTAGTCAACAATCTCATATCTGATCAGGACATTAGGTTGCTAGATTTAAAGAATCCTTTTTGAGGACAACAATCCTTACATACCTATCTGCTCAAGTACAAAAGGTTCGTGATCAAACTGATCAATAAATTCTCAAAGATTTTCACTTTGTAAGCACTTTTCATTTTAAGCACAGTATATAAGTTTTCCATTAATACAGATGCAATAAAACACAAATCTCATACAATTTTTACTTCTATGATTGTATTGAGAATATGAATCAGTTTCAATAAGCTTATACTCTTGATTAATAGTTTAAGAGGAGTTACATATAACTTATTCTACAAGTTTAATCAATTAAGTCAAATTTATGCATGATCATATGCATTTTCTTTGATTCAAAGAAAACATTTAATCAAAATTTCAGAATGTCAGAAGTATTTAATGTTTTTCATTTTCACTTCCACTTAAAATTGTAAAAACCATTAAAATTGATAAACTACTTAAAATCAATAAGATACTACTATGATTTTACAATAAATACATAGTATCTTAAGCAGTAGTTTAGATATTACTTTAGATATTTATAATAAGTATATAATATCTATGAGGTGAACAACATCATCAATAATATTTATCTTTTTATGTGGAGTTTAAGCATTTTACACATCACATAGCCTACAAATACCTAAATTTAATCTAATGTTGCAGAATATATTTTCGTCTAGAGGTTTTGTAAATATATCAGCTAATTGATTTTTACTAGACACAAATTCTAATTTAATTTTTCCTTTAATTACGTTATCTCTTAGAAAATGATGTCTAACCTCTATATGCTTTGCTCTTGAATGTAATACAGGATTTTTGGAAAGATTTATTGTTACGTTATCTCTTAGAAAATGATGTCTAACCTCTATATGCTTTGCTCTTGAATGTAATACAGGATTTTTGGAAAGATTTATTGCAGAACTACTATCACAATAAATCTCAGTTATATCATAAGATAATCCAAAATATTCTAAAGTTTGCCTTATCCACAGAATCTGAGTGCAACATAGTGCAACAGCAACATATTCAGCTTCTGTAATAGAAAGTGCTACACAGTTTTGCTTTTTACTAAACCATGACACGAAATTATTTCCCAATAATTGACATGTGTCGTTGGTACTCTTTCTATCAGATTTAGATCCTGCATAATCAGCATCAGTATATCCTATAAGATCAATTGAACTATCCTTAGAATAATACAATCCAAAATTTTTAGTTCCTTGTATATATCTAAATATTTTTTTAACTGCAATTAGGTGTGATTCTTTAGGATTAGATTGAAATCTAGCACAAACACACACAGCAAACATAATATCAGGTCTACTAGCAGTCAAATAAAGTAAAGAACCAATCATACTTTTGTTTTTTCTTTGATCTATAGATTTTCCTATGTCATCAATATCTAACTTTAAAGTAGTACTCATTGGAGTTCCTCGAATTCTTGTATCATTAAAATTAAATTTCTTAAGCATTTCATCTGCATATTTTTCCTGATTTAAAAAAATATACCTTTATCCATTTTCAATTAGTTTTATGACACTCAGCAAATTAAATCCTAGGTTTTCTACATATAGTACATTCGAAATAATACAAGTTGGAGTTATTTGAACATTGCCCATACCTAAGATTTTATCTATGCTTTTGTTTCCAAATATTACACTTCCTTTCATGGTATTTGTAAAATTTTGTAGTAGACTTTTCTGTCTGGTCATGTGACTTGACGCTCCACTGTCCAAGATCCATTTTGATGTTGTTTCCTCCTGCAACACAAATTAAGAAAAACTTTTTCTTGGTACCTAATGTTGTTGAGGACCAAGTTCATTAAACGCATATTTCTTCTTTTGTTTAAAAATAGTTTAACATTATCATTAAAATTCTTATTAATTGTAAGTACTATTGATTTATCATTAGCTTCATACTCACATATAGCATTATTGCTTTTACAATCATTCTTTTTGTTTTCAAATGTAGTATAATTAAGACCAAACAGATTTTTATCAAATTTTAATTTATTTTGGTCATGCTCATACATTTCAGTAAGTTCATACCAAGATTTTGTACTTGTATTAACATTTTCCATAATTACAAAATCTTTTTTCTGCACAAGAATTTTCAGTATTATCACATGCAGAATGAGTAATTGGTCTAATACTAGTGTATTGAATTACATGCTCAGGTTTCTGAATTTTCAATTTACTACAATTGTCTGAAATTTTAGAAACATTAGAAACTGAATTTCTAGAATAAGAAACAAGATTTTTAGAAACATTAATAGTCATGTTAGAAGTACAATTTGACAAATCACATTAATTTATATTATTACTACATGATTCATCCCTTGAAGTACCTACTTCTACATATTTATTACCTTGCTTCATAATAAAAGGAATTTTAGTCTTAGATTTACTTGAACTGCAACTAATAAATCCTTTATTGGCTTGAGATTCAGGATAATCAAATCCTAAGCCAAATTTATAAGACACCGCAGGGGTACTAGTTTGTTTGTTTAACTTAGTTTGACTTAAATTCCATTTCTCAATGGTAGAATTTAAATCTAGCTCTCTCAGTTTTAATTTATCTATCTCTAATTCAAGTTCATTTATATTGTTTCTTAACATTTCATTTTCAGATTCTATCTTTAATTTTTTAGCATTTATATTCTGTATTTGTTCATGCAAGATACATTCATTAAATCTAAATTTTTACAAATCTCTAGCATGATTTTCATTATCACATTTAAACTTTTCTAAAGTAGTAGACAGGAAACAATTTTCTTCTTCCATAATGGAGGAAGATTTTCTAATATTCTTATTTTCCAGTTTACATACTTTAAGTTTTTGTAATAATGCAAGATAAGCACATAATAATTCATCAAAGTTGAAATCTGAATGACTTTCAGGATCAGATATTACCTCAGACTCATCTGCCGTGAAGCACACATGAGCAACGTCTTCGAACTCTTGTTCTCCTTCTGAATGTGAAGATTTTGATGCTGATTCTTCAGATTCAGACTCTTGAGACGTGTCATCCCAAGTGACCTTCAAAGCCTTTTTCTCGTAAAACTTTTTCTGAGTTTTCTGAGCCATCTTCTTCTGATTTGTCCTACTTTGCTTTTCATTTTTCCTCACAGGACAATCTAGAGAAAGATGTCCAGGTTTCTTACAGTTGTAACATACATACTTTCTAGATGAAGAATTCTTGTCATTCAGTGATTTTGACGTTGAGGGTTTGTCGTTTTTGTTCCTTTGTTGTTTCCTAGCTTTCCATGCTTTCTTGAATTTCCTAGTCAGCAAAATCAAATCCTCGTCAGAATCAGTAGATATTTCAGAATCTGAATTAATTTTGAAGGCTATTTCTTTCTTCATTTTTAGTTTTTTGTGACTCAATGATTCATTTAATTGAACTTCATAAGCTATTAAGTTACTGATAAGTTCATTCATAGTATCTCGATACCATGTATCATCTAAACAATTTCATAACTACAAACAGAGAAAACTAATTTGTGGAATTTAAAACATTTCTCCCTGTTTGAGATCTTTCTTCTTCTTCTTTTTCTTCTTCAGCAATTCTTTAGTGACGAATATCTTGTCTTTCTCTGCTTCACCGAATTTGATTTCTTTTGATACTTTAAATCTTTAGTGACATAAAGAATACCTTTTTTTGCTTCACTGAATTTTCTTCCACTTGATACTTCAAATCTTCAGCAACATAAATTTGACCTTTTTTGCTTCACTTAACTTTCTTCCACTTGAGAGATTTTCCCCAAGAAGGTGTTTTTGATCCCTGAAAGGGATTTTTCTTTTGGTGTGCAGGGATAGTTTGATCCTTGAAAAGATTTTTCGTTTTGTGTGCAAGAATGGTTTGATCAACGAGAATTCTATGCCTTTTATACTGTATCTTCATTTCATGCACATCCTTTACGTTTAACCACTACTAGTTTTCCACTTCTCCACGTCTTTTCTTCTTCCTTCATCGAAACACACACGTTCTAACCCACGTTTATATTTTGAATTTTCTTTAAACATCAGTCCTGGATCTCTGAAAAATTTCCTGCAAAATAAACTTTCTTGTCCAAAGAATTTTCCATCAAGTGTAATACGAAGTCGTTACTTTAATGTTAACTAAACGAGTAACACAAGTATATATATATAACTTAACATTTCTAACTTAACTAGTTCTTCATGTGCCATTTCACGTGACAAGTACTGTAGCTAACTCAACGAACTAAGTCCGTGGTGTTATGCTAACTCAACGAACCAGCTTAACCTTTCTTTCAGAAGGTTAAATGATAACTCACCGAAAATAGTTTAAGTTTCGGATTGTTACAGTTGTAAGTCACTGAAAAACTCTTTATAACATAAAACTAGTGAGACACGTGTCAAGACCTGAAAATATGACTTAAGTTACCTTTCGGATAGTTACGACTGTAAGTCTTCGAAAAAGCTTTAACTCACCGATTTAGTCATAAACAAATGTTTTTATAATAAGAATTTTACCACGTGCAAAAAATAACAACTTAAGTTTATAACGCTAACCTAATGCGTTGCCTTAGTGTTCAATATAGCAACTCAATGTGTTTAGTTATGTTAACTTAACGAGTTAAATATGTGCACCTCACGTGATACAATATAACATTCGTAACTTATAATTTCACCACGTGTATAACACTAACTTAACGAGTTCGTCTCTTCTTTTACTCACTAACTTAACGAGTTATCACGTGACCTATTTTAACCTTTAAGCCTCTAACTTAACGAGTTCTCACGTGACCTCTATACAAACAAAACTCTAACTTAACGAGTTGTCTAAACGTGCACTGTTCATGATACAGAAGATATAACTTTAAAACATATCATGTTTTTCAATAAAAACACACGTTAACTTAACGTTTAGTTAAATGAGAAATTAATGTAATGAAACGACTAGTTATTAACTTCAGATCCAATACAGACAAGTATTTATGCTAGTAAGCTTTTTTTGTATTAATTGATGATTTTAATTTCTTTTCACAAGTAATAGTAATTGAGCAAATATGATTATATTCATTCAGCACACATCATCAAAACAAAATACTCAACAATCTCCCCCTTTTTGATGATGACAAAACCATATTAAATCAATTATGAAATATGTTTAACTCAACAAAGCACCTTCGTTGGGTTAACTTTTAATTCAACAAACTTGTTTGTTGACTTAAGTTCACTTAAGCTTATTTCTATTGTTTGTGTAAATTTTACCTCTCAGAACTAAAACTCTTAGATGTCAATAATTATATAAGTATCAGTTATCTAATTATCATTTGTCAGATTACAATAACCATTTAAATAGCATCTCCTTTTATAATATATATATGCAATTAAGATCATAATCATCTTTTTATAATATTTCTCCTCCTTTTTGTCATTAATCAAAAAGATAATTACAGAGAATATATATATACAAGATATAATTACAACAACTCTTTCTATAAACGAGAATAATAATTGAACATTTTTACAGAAAAATGTATTGTTCAATGAATCAAACAAGTAATACAAACATTACATTTTGTATTCAGAAACAAACAAAAACAGTTATCGACCCCTCCTAAGTATATCACTTATAGCATTACATATGTTATCTCCTAGATGCCTAATATCATTTCTGATGTCGTTAAGCACTGCATCTAAGTCAGGAGGTAGCTGAGTTTGCTGTTCTGCTTGAACTGAATAACTTTGTTGTTGTTGTTGTATATGGTCTGTATAATCAGGTTGTTGTTGATGTTGTCGTTGAGGTTTATGCATGGCCTGGAATTTTTGCAAATCTTTAACACTAAATGCTCTCATGCCTTTAGTTTTAGAGGGGCAATCAGATAAAGTCAATTGGCTTGCAAGGATTCTACATACAACATCACCATAAAATAACTTTGAACTCATATGCTGTAGTTGAGACATAAAAACATCAAACCAATTTATTTGAATTCTATTCAGCAAGCCATAAGTTGCATATAAACAGCTTCTGCTGACTTCCAAATTGTGTCCAACTCTCTGAAATAAATTTGCATGCAATATATTTGCAATAAACCTTGCCTCTGTATTCAGATTTTCCATTAATCTCATTTTAGAATATACATCTGGAATTTTTGATAAAGACTGAATGTTCCATTCTAGTTGTCTTATCATGTCAAATCTGTTTGTAACAACAACACCTTCATTCTTTAATCCTAAAACTTCAAAAATTAACTCAGGAGACAATATAAACTCCTGTTCATTTATTTGAGTTTTCAGAAAAATTCCATTCTTGACCAGATTGCTATAAAAAGTTGCAATAAGCTTTGTGTATTGCTTCCATTTCGTTCCTACTGGCAAGAATTTAATGAGGCCTTGAAACTCAAATAGATCTCTTATTTCCATCAAATTTCTAAATTTTATTGGACGAGCATGTAGAATTTGACATGTAATTAGATTATTGTATTTCTGCAATGCTTCTTCAGATCTAAAATGAATTGTATTACCTTGAATTTGTAATATTGTACACGAAGAAGGTGATACCTAAAGCCGTGATTCAAAGTTTAATTCATCTTCAGGAACTTCTTCTTCAAAATGAATGTCATGTTGTTCCTCTTCCAAAATATTATCTTGAAGCTGCTCAGGTAAGCTTGATTCTTCAACTTCAACAGTGTTAGGAACATTGTCAATATGCTCAGCATTCATCTGTTCAGTCTCTATAGAATGTTTAGAGTTCAATTTTTCCACAAATTCTACAACCGGTGTATCTGTCTATAATTGTTCATTCTGTTTAATAGATATTTCCATTGATTCATGCTGTGAATTCTCAGACTCTGCTTCTATAGATTCTGAAGAAGGCTGGTTAACTTTTAGCTCTTCTGGAGTCCTAACATTTTCAATATTTGCTACTCCAGACAATTCAGCCTATGAACTAGTTACTGCCTCAACATTGTCAATTATATCTGCAATAACTTGTTCAATGTCAGGTGCCTAATGCTCTGATTTGTCAATTTCTACATCATCAGGACTTGTACTATTAGAAAAACTTGAGCTCATATTTGACTTGTATTTCTTCTCAAGCTTTCTAGCAAGGGAAAATAAAGTCTCATTATCTTCATCAGTTTCAGTGTGTTTGGAATTGATGATTTTATCAGATGCACAATACGGTACAATGTCTAGACATACATTGTCCTTTGGAAATAAATTTTCATCTGATTGTCCTTTTCCAATAGACTTTGTTTCCTTAGACATAATTTTTCTAATTTTTCTTCTTCTATAATATTTTTGTTTCTCCTCTTCAAGTATTGTTGTTTTCTTTTTAGATTGCTCCATAAAAGTTTTCTGCTTTAATTCTTCTAAGGCACTTTCTATTGCAACAGCCTTTCGAAGACTGTCAACTTTTATTTTGTCTACAGCAATATTTGATTCTACTTGTTTTGAATATAAAGGAGTAGGGATAGCTGATTCATGCTCTTCCTCAAATGCATGTAGTCTTGTACCATTTATAGGAGTTTGAGGAGTTCTATTTGATGAACCTACATCTTTTTCCAAATATTTTGCATACTATTCCAAAAATGCAATCTTAGCACATTTCATTCTGTATTCTCTATCAAATTTACTTCGAATCCCCATGTATGTAATACTAGCATCAGTATTTTGGAGTTCTTGTCTAACTTCATTTAGTATACCTTTAGGAAAGAAATATTCACTATAAATTTCTGCTAACATTTTGTCCACTCGAAATATTTTCTTGAACCAAGTACGTGGAACTTCATCATTCTCTATTTCTTTTCCTTTTGCATCTCCTCTGTTTTAGCCTTTTCCTCTGCCACGACCTTTGTAGAACTTGGAGACCATCGTCGTAGGTTGTAACAACAACAAGCGTGAAAGATTTTCTTGACAAAGTTTACAAATAACCTAAGTGCCCGTGTAATAAGTGTTTAAATAGGGTTTTTAGGCATATAACTCAACGTGAAGAGAAGTCGGGTTTAGAAATTAAATAAATATTGAATAAAATTTATTTAATCGAGGTACCCGAAATATTCAAGTATAACTCGTTGAGTTAACTAACCTAACGAGTAAAATGCTGTCTAGAGGCAGTTTTACACATTACCTTATTTAACATAACGTCTAGTTAGTACACTTAGAACAATTTTCGGATGCTTCCAACTAAAACGTTCCGAAAACAACACACATGCTAAACTTAGCATTATCTTGAGAACATTGTAAACTATTTGAACATTTTGTCCTTTGAATCTAAAATAGTTTGTATGTCTTTTTAAATTATTTCATCAAGATTTTAAGAGGACATTAATTTAGATTAACTAAGATTTGTATTCTAAATTATATTAATCTGTTTTCGACATTGTTAATCCTCCCCCTACAAATATACTTCAAATATATTCAATCAAAATACAAAATATGCTTGTAGTGACAATAGATGTTAAGTATAACTATACTTTTAAATTTTCTTTTCAGAGACTTCCGTTATTCTGACATCATCGAAAATGATTTCCAAAATCAATTCCTACTGTATATGAATCAAAACATAACTATGAACTCAATGTGATTAATTCAAGGAGAATAAAAGAATGTATCTCAAATAAACGTTTTCAAAAGTACTAATGTTGATTCAATAAATCAGTAGTTATATTGGTAGAAACTATATGTGATTTAAAGATATCAGTAATTAATGAAACAATTTTTTTTTTTTTTTTCAAAATAGTGAATATTGATAATTTTCTTTAAAAGTTAATTTGAAAAGCTTGAATTATACAAGAGCTTTCTAATGTACCCATGTAATGAGTTTTCAGTCAACAATCCCAGATCTGATTAGGACCTTAGGTTGCCAAATTTAAAGAATCCTTTTTCAGGACAACAATCCTTATATACCTATATGCTCAAGTACAAAAGGCTCGTGATCAAACTGATCAATAAACTCTCAAAGAATTTCCCTTTATAAGCACTTTTCATTTTAAGCACAATATATATGTATTCCATTAATACAGATGCAATAAAACACAAATCTCATACAATTTTTTTTTACTTCTATGATTGTATTGAGAATATGAATCAGTTTCAATAAGCTTATACTTTTGATTAATAGTTTAAGATGAGTTACATATAACTTATTCTACAAGTTTACTCAATTAAGTCAAATTTATGCATGATTATATGCATTTTCCTTAATTCAAAGAAAACATTTAATCAAAATTTCAGAATGTCAGAAGTATTTAATGTTTTTCATTTACACTTCCACTTAAAATCGTAAAAACCATTAAAATTGATAAACTACTTAAAATCAATAAGATACTACTATGATTTTACAATAAATACATAGTATCTTAAGCAGCAGTTTTGATATTACTTTAGATATTTATAATAAGTATATAATATCTATGAGGTGAATAACATCATCAATAATATTTATCTTTTTATGTGGAGTTTAAGCATTTTACACATCACATAGCCTACAAATACCTAAATTTAATCTAATGTTGCAGAATGTATTTTCGTTTAGAGGTTTTGTAAATATATCAGCTAATTGATTTTTACTAGACACAAATTCTAATTTAATTTTTCCTTTAATTACGTTATCTCTTAGAAAATGATGTCTAACCTCTATATGATTTTCTCTTGAATGTAATACAAGATTTTTGGAAAGATTTATTGCAGAACTACTATCACAATAAATCTCAGTTATATCATAAGATAATCCAAAATCTTCTAAAGTTTGCCTTATCCATAGAATCTGAGTGCAACACAGTGCAGCAGCAACATATTCAGCTTCTGTAGTAGAAAGTGCTACACAGTTTTGCTTTTTACTAAACTATGACACCAAATTAGTTCCCAATAATTGACATGTGCCACTAGTACTCTTCCTATCAGATTTAGTTCCTGCATAATCAGCATCAGTATATCCTATAAGATCTATTGAACTATCCTTAGAATAATATAGTCCGAAATTTTAAGTTCCTTGTATATATCTAAATATTCTTTTAACTGCAATTAAGTGTGATTCTTTAGGATTAGATTAAAATCTAGCACAAACACACACAGCAAACATAATATCACATCTACTAGCAGTCAAATAAAGTAAAGAAGGAATCATACATCTGTATTTTCTTTGATCTATAGATTTTCCTATGTCATCAATATCTAACTTTAAAGTAGTACTCATAGGAGTTCCTCGAATCCTTGTATCATTAAAATTAAATTTCTTAAGCATTTCATCTGCATATTTTTCCTGATTTAAAAATATACCTTTATCCATTTGCTTAATTTGAAGTCCTAGAAAATATGAAAGTTCTCCTATCATACTCATTTCAAACTGATTAGTCATCTCTTCAGAGAATATTTTTATCAACTTATTAGAGGTTGCTCCAAAGATTACATCATCCACGTATATTTGAACAACAATCTAATCTTTACCATCTCTCTTAATAAATAGAGTATGATCCACTTTTCGCATGATATAGCCTTTTTCTATTAAAATGGTAGACAATCTTTCATACCATGATCTAGGTGCTTGCTTCAAACCATATAAGGCTTTCCTCAATTTATACACAAAGTCAGGATTTTTAATATCTTCAAATCCAGGTGGTTGTTTTACATAGACTTCTTCATTAATTAAACCATTTAGAAATGCACTCTTTACATCCATTTGATATAATTTAAAATCCATATAATAAGCATAGGCCAATAATATTCTAATACTTTCTAACCTAGCCACAGGAGCAAATGTTTCATCATAATCTAATCCTTCTTCCTGTGTATACCCTTGTGCAACTAATCTAGCTTTATTCCTTATAACTTGACCAGTTTCGTTAGTTTTGTTTCTAAAGATCCACTTTGTACCTATTTTGGACTAATTTTCTGGTGGAGAGACTAATTCCCATACATCATTTCTGATGAATTGATTTAGTTCTTCTTGCATTGCCACTATCCAATTTTCATTAGATAATGCTTCTTGTATATTCCTTGGTTCCACCATAGAAACAAACATACACATACTATTTAAATTTACTGAAGCTCTAGTTTTAACTCCCTCATTAATGTTACTAATGACTTGAGTAATGGGATGTGATGAAGAATAACGCCAATTTCTCTGATTTTCCTCAATATTCTCATCAACATCTGAAGGTACATCACTTTCATCATTAGTTTGATCATTTAAATTCATATTTTTGATTTTCTCAGATAAATCATCAATCTCTTTATTGATCTCTAACTCTTTTGGAAGATTGATCAAATCATCATTATCAGCTTTAGATTGAGATTCTCTAAAAGAATTTTCATTGAAGCTTACATGGAGGGTTTCTTCAGTAGTCCTAGAAGTCTTGTTATATACTCTATAGGCTTTACTTCTAGTAGAGTAACCTACAAAAATTCCTTCATCCGATTTGGCTTGAAATTTATCTCTTTTATCCTTAGTATTTAGAATAAAACACTTGCAACCAAATGGTTTCATATAGGAAATTTTTTGGAACCCTATTAAACATAATTTCAAAAGAAGTTTTATTAACATGAGGTCTTAAATGACTTCTGTCAATAACATAACAAGCTGTATTTACTGCTTCAGCCCAAAGATTTTGAGGTAACTTATGTTCATTCAACATAGTTCTGGCCATTTCTTGAAGTGATCTATTCTTTCTCTCAACAACACCATTTTGACACGGTGCTCTTGGAAAAGAAAATCTGTGATTAATACCATGCTCATTACAATAATTATCTATTTGATCATTATCAAATTCAGTTCCATGATCACTCCTAAGTTTTTGAATAGAGACACTCTGCTCATTTTGAACAAAATTGCAAAATATTTTAAATTTTTCAAAAACTTCTGTCTTAGATGTTAGAAAATATACCCAAGTGTATCTAGAGAAGTCATCTACTAAAACAAATACATACCGTTTACCACCAACACTCATGATTCTTGTTGGTCCACATAGATCCATAGGTATAAGTTCTAAGACTCTTGCTTGAAATATCAGTTTTGGATTTAAAAGAGTTTTTACGAAGTTTACCTAACTCACATGCATCACACATAAAGTCCTTTGAGTATTTAATCTTTAGTAAACCTCTCACTAAATGTTTTTTTGATAGATTATGTAACAGTTTCATATTTATATGCCCAATCCTTCTATGCCACAAATATGCATCACTAGTTTCAGCTAGCAAACATGATTTTAAATCAACTGCACTAGAAGGTAAAGATAAAGTACATACAAAACCTTTTCTTTTAGCAATAAACTTAATTTCATCTGTATTTTTATAAATTATTTTGCATACATTATCTTCAAACACTACATAATATCCATTTTCAGTTAGTTTTATGACACTCAGCAAATTAAATCCTAGGTTTTCTACATATAATACATTCGAAATAACACAAGTAGGAGTTATTTGAACATTGCCCATACCTATGATTTTATCTTTGCTTTTGTTTCCAAATATTACACTTCCTTTCATGGTATTTGTAAAATTTTGTAGTAGACTTTTCTGTCCGGTCATGTGACTCAATGCTCCACTATTCAAGATCCATTTTGATGTTGTTTCCTCCTACAACACAAATTAAGAAAAACTTTTTCTTGGTACCCAATGTTGTTGAGGGTCAAGTTCATTAAATGCATATTTCTTCTTTTTGTTTAAAAATAGTTTAACATTATCATTTATATTCTTATTAATTGTAAGTACTATTGATTTATCATTAACTTCATACTCACATATAGCATTATTGCTTTTACAATCATTCTCTTTGTTTTCAGATGTAGTATAATCAAGACCAAATTAATTTTTATTAGATTTTAATTTATTTTGGTCATGCTCATACATTTCAGTAAGTTCATACCAAGATTTTGTACTTGTATTAACATTTTCCGTACATACAAAATCTTTTTCTGCACAAGAATTTTTAGTTTTATCACATGTAGAATGAGTAATTGGTCTAATACCAGTGTATTAAATTACATGCTCAGGTTTCTAATTTTTCAGTTTACTACAATTGTCTGAAATTTTAGAAACATTAGAAACTGAATTTCCAGAACAAGAAACAAGATTTTTAGAAACATTAATAGTCATGTTAGAAGTACAATTTGACAAATCACATTGATTTATATTATTACTACATGATTCATCCCTTGAAGTACCTACTTCTACATATTTATTACCTTGTTTCATAATAAGAGGAATTTTAGTCTTAGATTTACTTGAACTGCAACTAATAAATCCTTTATTGGCTTGAGATTCAGGATAATCAAATCCTAAGCCAAATTTATAAGACACCGCAGGGGTACTAGTTAGTTTGTTTAACTTAGTTTGACTTAAATTCCATTTCTCAATGGTACAATTTAAATCTAGCTCTCTTAGTTTTAATTTATCTATCTCTAATTCAAGTTCATTTATATTGTTTCTCAACATTTCATTTTCAGATTCTATCTTTAATTTTTCAGCATTTATATTCTGTATTTGTTCATGCAAGATACATTCATTAAATCTAAACTTTTGCAAATCTCTAACATGATTTTCATTATCACATTTAAACTTTTCTAAAGTAGTAGACAGGAAACAATTTTCTTTTTCCATAATGGATGAAGATTTTCTAATATTCTTATTTTCCAGTTTACATACTTTAAGTTTTTGTAATAATGCATGATAAGCACATAATAATTCATCAAAGTTGAAATCTGAATGACTTTCAGGATCAGATATTACCTCAAACTCATCTGCCATGAAGCACACATGAGCAACGTCTTCTAACTCTTGTTCTCCTTCTGAATGTAAAGATTTTGATGTTGATTCTTCAGATTCAGACTCTTCAGACATGTCATCCCAAGTGACCTTCAAAGTCTTTTTCTTGTAAAACTTTTTCTGAGTTTTCTGAGCGTCTTTTTCTAATTTGTCCTACTTTGCTTTTCATTTTTCCTCATAGGACAATCTGGAGAAAGATGTCCAGGTTTCTTACAATTGTAACATACATACTTTCTGGATGAAGAATTCTTGTCATTTAGTGATTTTGACGTTGATGGTTTATCATTTTTGTTCCTTTGCTGTTTCCTAGCTTTCCATGCTTTCTTGAATTTCCTAGTCAGCAAAATCAAATCCTCATCAGAATCAGTAGATATATCAGAATCTCAATTAATTTCGAAGGCTATTTCTTTCTTCATTTTTAGTTTGTTGTGACTTAGTGATTCATTTAATTGAACTTCAAAAGTTGTTAAGTTACCTATAAGTTCATTCATAATATAAACATTTAAATCTCGTGATTCCTCAATTGATGTTACTTTCTAAGACCATTTAGAACTTAGGGATCTGAGAATTTTTCTCACCAAATCCTTCTGTTCAAAATTCTTTCCTAAACATTTTAAAGAGTTTATGATATTAAGAAATCTGGAAAACATCTCAGAAATATTTTCGTCTTCATGCATCTTAAAGAGTTCATACTTATGAATCAACATGTTTATTTTAGTCTCTTTAACTTGAGAATACCTTCATGTGAAACTTCTAATGTATGCCAAACCTCATAAGCAGATTTATATGCCGACACTTTACTGAACTGTTCATAACTCAATGCACAAAATAAAATATTTAAGCCCTTAGCATTTAGAGTTTCATTTTCTTTTTCAATAATTGTCCAAGTATTATAAGGAGTAGTTAATGGAATATATGGTTTAGAAATCATGAACCACAACTTATGATCTATACTTTGAAGAAAAATAGTCATCCTATATTTCCAATATTCAAAATGTATTCCATCAAATAAAGGAGGACGATTAAGATTTTGGCCTTCATATAAAGAAAAATTACCATTTCCAGTAGCCATCTTACCTTAGATTTTTCAACCTATTTAATTTTAAACAGTCTAAAAACTTTAAAACAACTTGAGCTTTAAATCAAGAAAGTTAAACGTATGCTCAGATATTAATTTCTGTTTAAAAACAAGGAAGGTAGAATAAGTAATGATATTAAATAAGTTGGTATCGATTTTATATCAAAGATTATTAACAAAGCTCTGATACCACTTGTAGGATCGTATGACTACACAAGAGGAGGGTGAATTGTGTATTTTTAATATTTTCTAAAATATAATTGAAACTTTAAAACTTAAAAACAAGTCGAGACATTGTTTTCATAAAATCATTTTTATTCAAGGTTTCAATTACAATATACAATTCAATTCTCCTCAGAAATTGTAGATGCAATTATATCTTGATACCATGTATCATCTAAACAATTTCATAACTACAAACAGAAAAAACTAATTTACGGAATTTAAAACATTTCTCCCTATTTGAGATCTTTCTTCTTCTTCTTTTTCTTCTTCAGCAATTCTTCAGTGACGAATATCTTGTCTTTCTCTGCTTCACCGAATTTGCTTTCTTCTGATACTTTAAATCTTGAGTGACATAAATAATACCTTTTTCTACTTCACTGAATTTTCTTCCACTTGATACTTCAAATCTTCAGCGACTTCACTAAACTTTCTTCCACTTGAGAGATTTTCCCCGAGAAGGTGTTTTTGATCCTTGAAAGAGATTTTTTTTTAGTGTGCAAGGATAGTTTGATCCTTGAAAAGATTTTTCGTTTTGTGTGCAAGGATGGTTTGATCAACGAGAATTCTATGCCTTTTATACTGTATCTTCATTTCATGCATGTCCTTCACGTTTAACCACTACAAGTTTTCCACTTCTCCACATTTTTTCTTTTTCCTTCATCGAAACACACACGTTCTAACTCACGTTTATATTTCGAATTTTCTTTAATCATCAGTCCTAGATCTCTGAAAAATTTTCTACAAAATAAACTTTCTCGTCCAAAGAATTTTCCTTCAAGTGTAATACGAAGTCGTTACTTTAATGTTAACTAAATGAGTAACACAAGTATATATATAACTTAACGAGTTCCTCATGTGACATTTCACGTGACAAGTACTGTAGCTAACTCAACGAACTAAGTCCGTGGTGTTATGCTAACTCAATGAACCAGCTTAACCTTTCTTTCGGAAGGTTAAACGATAACTCACCAAAAATAGTTTAAGTTTCGGATAATTACGGTTGTAAGTCACCGAAAAACTCTTTATAACATAAAACTAGTGAGACACATGTCAAGACCTGAAAATATGACTTAAGTTACCTTTTGGATAGTTACGACTGTAAGTCTCCGAAAAAGCTTTAACTCACCGATTTAGTCATAAAAAAATGTTTTTATAATAAGAATTTTACCACGTGCAAACAATAACAACTTAAGTTTATAACGCTAACCTAACACGTTGCCTTAGTGTTCAATATAGCAACTCAACGCGTTTAGTTATGTTAACTTAACGAGTTAAACATGTGCACCTCACGTGATACAATACAACATTCGTAACTTATAATTTCACCACGTGTATAACACTAACTTAACGAGTTCGTCTCTTCTTTTACTCACTAACTTAACGAGTTATCATGTGACCTATTTTAACCTTTAAGCCTCTAACTTAACGAGTTCTCACGTGACCTCTATACAAACAAAACTCTAACTTAACAAGTTGTCTAAACGTGCATTGTTCATGATATAGAAGATATAACTTTAAAACATATCATGCTTTTCAATAAAAACACACGTTAAATTAACGTTTAGTTAAATGAGAAATTAATGCAACGAAATGACTAGTTATTAACTTCAAATCCAATACAGACAAATATTTATGCCAGTAAGCTTTTTCTGTATTAATTGATGATTTTAATTTCTTTTCACAAGCAATAGTAATTGAGCAAATATGATTATATTCATTCAGCACACATCATCAAAACAAAATACTCAACAACCCTACTTAAACACTTATTACTTGGGCACTTAGGTCATTCGTAAACTTTGTCTGAAAATTTTTTCCACTTGTTGCTGTTACAACTTGTGATGATGGTCTCAAAGTTGTACAAGGGTCGTGGCAGAGGAAAAGGCAAAAGTAGAAGAGATGCAAAAGGAAAAGAAATAGATACTGATGAAGTTCCATGCACTTGGTTTGAGAAAATACTTCAAGTGGACAAAAGGTTAGCAAAAATTTACAATGAATAATTCTTTTCTGAAGAAATACTAGATGAAGTTAGACAAGAACTTCAAAATACAGATGCCAGTATTACATACATGGGTATTCGAAGTAAATATGATAGAGAATATAGAATGAAATGTGTTGAGATTGCATTTCTCAAACAGTATGCAAAATATATGGAAAAAGGTGTAGGTTCATCAAATAGAATTCCTCAAACTCCTCTGAGTGGTACACGACTACATGCATTTGAGGAAGAACATGAATCTACTATACCTACTCCTTTGTATTCAAAAGAAGTAGAATCAAATATTGCTATGGATAAAAGAAAAGTTGAAGGTCTTCAAAAGGTAGTTGCAATAGAAAGTGCCTTAAAAGAATTAAAGCAAAAAACTTTTATAGAGCAATTTGAAAAGAAAATAGCAATACATGAAGAGTAAAAACAAAAGTGTTATAAAAGAAGAAAAATCAGAAAAATTATGACTAAGGAAACAAAGTCTATTGGAAAAGGAAAATCGGATGAGCATTTATTTCCAAAGGACAATGTATGTCTAGACATTGTACCTTATAGTGCATCTAATAAAATCATTAGTTCCGAGCATACTGAAATTGATGAAGATAATGACTCTTTATTTTCTCTTGCTAGAAAACTTGAGAAGAAATCCAAGTCAAATATGAGCTCAAGTTTTTCTATTAGTACAAGTCCTGATGATGTAGAAATTGACAAATTAGAGCATCAAGCAATTGACATTAAACAAGTTATTGCAGATATAATTGACAATGTTGAGGTAGTAACTAGTTCACAAGCTGAATTGTTTAGAGTAGCGGATATTGAAAAAGTTAAGACTCTAGAAGAGCTAAATGTCAACCAACCTTCTTTAGAATCTATAGAAGTAGAGTTTGAGAATTCACAGCATGTATCAATGGAGATATCTGTTGAACAAAATGAACAATTACAGATAGATACATCGACTGTAGAATTTGTGAAAAAATTGAACTCTGAACATTCTATAGATACCAAACAGATGAATGCTGAGCATATTGAAAATGTTCCTTACACTATTGAAGCTAGAGAATCAAGTGTACGTACGCAGCTTCAAGAAAATATTTTCACAGAGGAACAACATGACATTCATTTTGACGAAGAGGTTCTTGAAGATGAATTGAACTCTAAATCACGACTTCAAGTATCACCTTCTTTGTGTACAATATTACAAATTCAAGGTAATTCAATTTATTTTAGATCTGAGGAAGCAGTGCAGAAATACAATAATCTGATTACATGTTAGATTCTGCATGCTCGATCAATAAAATTTAGAAATTTGATTAATATGAGAGATCTATTTGAGTATCAAGGCCTCATTCAATTCTTGCTAGTTGGAATAAAATGGAAGCAGTACAAAGAGCTTATTGCAGCTTTTTATAGCAATCTGGTCAAGAATGAAAATATATTGAAAACTAAAATAAATAAATAGGAGTTAATCTTGTCTTCTGAATTAATTTTTGAAGTTTTGGGATTAAAGAATGAAGGTGTTGTTGTTACAAACAGATTTGACATCATTAAACAACTAGAATGGAACATTCAATCTTTATCAAAAATTCTAGATGTATATATTGAAATGAGACTCATGGAAAATCTAAATGCAGAGGCAAGATTTATTACAAATATATTGCATGCTAATTTATTTCAAAGAGTCGAACACAATATGGAAGTCAGCAGAAGCTGTTTATATGCAACTTATGGTTTACTGAATAGAATTCAAATCAATTGGTTTGATGTTTTTACTTCTCAACTACAACATATGAGTTCAAAGTTATTTTTTGGTGATGCTATATGTAGACTCCTTGCAAGCTAATTAAATTTATCCAACTGGCCCTCTGAAACTAAAGGCATGAGAGCTTTTAGTGTAAAAGATTTGCAAAAATTTCAAGCCTTGCATCAACCTCAACAACAACAACCAACAGATTGTAAAGAACAGATTCCACCACAACAACAAAGTTATTTAGTTCAAGTAGAACTGCAAACCTAGATACCTCCTAACCTAGATGATGTGCTTAACGAAATCAGAAATGATATTAGGCATCTAGGAGATAAAATATGTAATGCTATAAGTGATATACTTAGTAAGAATAGATAATTGTCTGTTTGCTTGTATTTGAATACAAAATGTAATGTTTGTATTCATTGTTTGATTCATTGAACAATTCATTTTTCTGTAAATGTTTACAATTCTTATTATTGTTTAAAGAAAGCGTTGTTGTAAATATGTCTCTTGCTATATATATATTCTATGTAATCATCTTTTTGATTAATGACAAAAATGGGGAGACATGTTATAAAAGAAGATGATTATGATTTTAATTGCATATATTATAAAGTGAGATGATATTTATATGGTTATTGTAATCTGACAGATGATAATGTAATCTGAAAGAA
The DNA here is from genome assembly GCA_036874045.1 of Cymodocea nodosa. Taxonomy (NCBI): domain Eukaryota; kingdom Viridiplantae; phylum Streptophyta; class Magnoliopsida; order Alismatales; family Cymodoceaceae; genus Cymodocea; species Cymodocea nodosa. Next base: position 15,207,341 of record CM072339.1, on the reverse strand, counting down.
AATTATATGGTTATTAAATTATATAATGAAAGGGGGAGAAATGATACTTATGTAATTATTGACATCTAAAAGTTTTATTTCTGAGAGGTGAAATTTACACAAACAATAGAAATAAGCTTTAGTGAACTTAAGTCAACAAACTTGTTTGTTGAATTAAAAGTTAACCCAACGAATATGCTTCGTTGAGTTTAATATATTTCATAATTGATTTAATATGATTTTGTCATCATCGAAAAGGGGGAGATTGTTGAGTATTTTGTTTTGATGATGTGTGCTGAATGAAAATAATCATATTTGCTCAATTACTATTGCTTGTAAAAGGAAATTAAGTACATCAATTAATACAGAAAAAAGTTTACTGATATAAATACTTGTCTGTATTGGATCTAAAATTATGCTAAGTTAATAACTAGTCGTTTCATTGCATTAATTTCTCATTTAACTAAATGTTAAGTTAACGTATGTTTTTATTGAAAAGCATGATATGTTTTAAAGTTATATCTTCTATATCATGAACAGTGCACGTTTAGACAACTCGTTAAGTTAGAGTGTTATTTGTATAGAGATCACGTGAGAACTCATTAAGTTAGAGGCTTAAAGGTTAAAATAGGTCATGTGAGAACTCGTTAAGTTAGTGAGTAAAAGAAGAGACGAACTCGTTAAGTTAGTGTTGTACACGTGGTGATATTATAAGTTACAAATGTTATATTGTATCACGTGAGGTGCACATGTTTAACTTGTTAAGTTAACATAAGTAAACGCGTTGAGTTGCTATATTGTACACTAAGGCAATGCATTAGGTTAGCTATGAAAATGTAAATGATAGCTATATTGCTGTTACACACGTTCTAACAACTACTGTATATGAATCAATTCGAAATGTAAATGTTGGTCAGAACGTGTGTATTTTGATGAAGGAAAAAGAAAACACGTAAAGAAGTGGAAGACTGATAGTGATTAAACGTGGAGGATATGCATGAAATGAAGATACTATATAAAAGGCATGAAATTCTCGTTGATCAATTATCCCTTCACACTAAATGAAAAATCTTTTTAGAGATCAAAAACACCTCTTTAGGTAAAAGCTCTTAGGTGGAAAAAAATTCAGTGAAGTAGAAAAAAGGTAAGATATATGTCACTAAAGATTTGAAGTATCAGGTAGAAGAAAATTCAGTGAAGCAGAAAAAAGGTAAGATATATGTCATTGAAGATTTGAAGTATTAGATGGAAGAAAATTCAGTGAAGCAGAAAAGGTCAGATTTATGTCACTGAAGATTTAGAGTATCAAAAGAAAGCAAATTCGGTGAAGCAGAGAAAGAATAGATATTCGTCACTGAAGAATTGTTGAAGAAGAAAGAGAAGAAGAAGAAGAAAGATCTCAAACAGGGAGAAATGTTTTAAATTCTGCAAATTAGTTTTCTCTGTTTGTAGTTATGAAATTGTATAGATGAAGCATGGTATTGATATATAATTACATCTACAATTTCTGAGGAGAATTGAATTGTATATTGTAATTGAAACCTTGAATAAAAATGATTTTATGAAAATAATGTCTCAACTTGTTTTTGAGTTTTAAAGTTTCAATTATAATCAAAAATGTTGAAAAACACAATTCACCCCCCTCTTGTGTAGCCATACAATCCTATAGAAACGTTAACTATCCGAAAATCTAATAATTCTAAAACTTTAACTATCCGAAAACTTTAACTATCTAAAAGTTAACTATCCGAAATTTTAAATGAAACTTTTCGATAACTTGTCAACATTTAAATACATGATTATTATACTTAGAAAATATTATTTAGACTTATTTATAAAATTTAATAAAGCATTTATCATAAAAACAAAATTCCTAACACATATGGTAATGAGGATATTCAAGTAAATATTTTCAAACTAGAAAAGTTTAAGGAGTTAGAAATGTCCTTACATACTATAAACTTTTTAGAGGATGAAGGAGATATGCTAGATAATGTGTTGCAAGAAGAATTAAATAGGTGATTAGATTCTGAAACTTTAGAAGTAAGTGAAAGTATAGATGTAGAAGGAGATCAAGAAGAGGTTAATATTGAAGATGAAAATGTTAAATTAGGAGCTCTAGGCTCTAATGGTTAACATTTAGATTTAAAACATTTACCTCCTGTATTAACTTATATATTTCTAAAAGAAAAACGAACATGCTTAATCATTATTGCTTCAGATTTAAAAGAAGATCAAATTTCTAAATTAAAATATGTAGTAAAAACTTATAAAGAGGCAATAGGATGGACTATGGTTGATATAAAAGAGTTAAGTGCAATTATATGTTATCACCATATATATTTAGAAGAGAACGATAAACTAGCTAGAATTTTTGAGAGGAAATAAAATCCAAACCTTAAAGAAGTAGTCAGGAACAAAATAGTGAAATGATTAGATAATGACATAATTTATCTGATTTTTGATAGCTCATGGGTTAGTCCAATCCATGTAGTTACTAATAAATCAAGATTAATAGTTATTAGGAATGAAAGTCAGGACTTGATACCTATTAGAATTCAATTAGGCTAGAGAGTGTGTATAGACTATAGGAAGTTGAATGCTATGACTAGGAAATATCATTTTCCCTTACTTTTTATAGATCAAATGCTAAAGAAATTAGCAAGCCAAGAATAGTTTTGTTTCCTAGATGATTATTCAGGATATAACCAAGTTCTAATAGCATTAGAGGATCAAGAGAAAACAACTTTCACATGTCCTAATAGAACTCATGCTTTTAAGAGGATGTCATTCAGATTATGCAATGCACCAACTACCTTTCAAAGGTGTATGCAAGGCATATTCACTAGAATGACTGAAGATTTTTTAGAAATATTTAAGAATAATTTTACTATATAAGAAACTTCCTATGAAGTGTGTTTAAACAATTTAGACCAAGTATTAAAATGTTGTGTGGAAAAAAATCTGGTTCTAAATTGGGAAAAATGTCACTTCATGGTTAAACAAGGAATAGTCTTGGAACATGTTTCAATAAAAGGGCTAGAAGTAGATAAAGCTAAGATAGAAGTAATTTCTAATCTACCAGAACCTAAATCAGTAAAAGATATTAGATCATTTCTAGGGCATGTAGGATTTTATAGAAGATTCATTAATGATTTTAGCAAATAGCTAGACCTTTAACTAATCTATTAAAAGATGTCCTATTCAACTTTGATAAAAATTGCAAAGAAGCATTTTTCAAGCTTAAAACTAGCTTAATTTCAACCCCTATAATACAAGCACCTAATTGGAGCCAACCATTTGAATTAATGTGTGATGCATTTGATTTTGCTATAGGAGCAATGCTGGGATAGAAGATAGAAAAATCTCCTAGAGTGATTCATTATGCAAGCAAAACTTTAAATGATGCTCAAGTTAATTATACAACTACTGAAAAAGAAGTATTAGCTATTGTGTTTGCCTTAGAAAAGTTTAGATCATATTTGATTGGAGCTAAAGTGATAGTATACATGGATCATTTAGCTTAAAACACCTAATAGCAAAGAAATAGATTAAACCTAGGTTGATTCGGTGGATATTGTGATTGCAAGAATTTGATCTAGAAATTAAAGATAAAAAAGGTTGTGAGAATATAGTAGCAGACCATTTATCAAGATTACAAATAGAAAAATCAAACATTGAAATTAAGGATAATTTTCGTAATGAACAATTAATGACCATAAATACAATACCTTGATATGCATATATAGTTAATTACTTAGTTACTAGTTTAACACCTAAGGATTGAAATAGACAGGATAAGAAATTGTTCCTTTCAAGAGTGAAATATTATTATTGGGAAGACCCATACTTATTTAAGAAATGTCCTGATCTGGTTTTAAGGTGTATTCTAGAAACTGAATATTAAAGCATATTGTCTTTCTACCATGACCAAGCATGTGGAGGATATTTTGGTTTAGGGAAAACTACTGCCAAAATTCTGCAAAGTGGATTTTATTGGCCAACACTATTCAAAGATGCTCACAAATATTACTTAAGTTGTTTAAAATATCAACAAATAGGAAGTATATCAAAAAGGAATATGATGTCTCTGAATCCTATTGTTGAGGTTGAAATCTTTGATATGTGGGGAATAGATTTTATGGGTCCATTTCCTATGTCTAATCAATTTAATTATATATTGTTGGGGGTAGATTACGTATATAAATGAATAGAAACTATTCTTATAAAAACTAATGACAACAAAGTGGTAATACATTTTATAAGAACTAATATAATTGCTAGATTTGGAATACCTAAAGGTATTATTAGTGATAGAAGAACTCATTTCTACAATAGAAGTTTTGAAGCCTTAATGAAGAAATATAGAGTAAATCACAAAATAGCAACATCATATCATCTGCAAACAAGTGGACAAGTAGAAAGTGCAAACAAACAAATTAAGTTAATCTTAGAAAAAGTAGTAAATCATACTAAAAAAGATTGGGCTAATAGATTAATAGATGCACTTTGGGCTTATAGAACTGCTTATAAGACAAGATTAGGTATGTCACCTTTTAGGATAGTATATGGAAAAAGTTGTCATTTACCAACTGAAATTAAACATAAAGCTTATTGGGCATTAAAAACTCTAAACACTAATTTAAATCAAGGTGTTGAAAATAAAAAAATGTAATTAATTGAGTTAGAAGAATTTAGGAATGAAGCTTATTCAAAAACTATAAAAGAAAAGGAGAAAATGAAGTTTTGGAATGATAAGAAAATTATTTCAAAAACTTTTGAAATAGGACAAGAAGTATATCTTTACATGACTAGACTTCATAACCATCTAGGAAAATTAAGATCTAGATGGGTGTTCGGGTTTGTGAAAACTTCTTTTATTTGTTTTTATGCTTATATTACTAAAGTCTTTTAGAAGTAAACAAACAACCTTTCACAAAAATTAGATATTAAGTCCAATTTGTATTTTAACTGCAAGTGCACAGTGTATATTGTATTTGTGTGCAAGTACAGGTCGATCGCACAAAGATTGAGTAAGAATTGTGTACTATTTCGATTTTTATATTAGAGTTTATATATGTTCAGTTAAGCACTCCGTTGAGTTACAGTTAACTCAATGGACTTAGTTCATGGAGTTATGGTTAACTCAATGGACTAACCTCATGGACTTAAGTTAACTCCACGAGCCTACCTTTCCAATTAAATACCGATATTTACAAAGGAATTCAGCCAACCATTGGGCGATTCCACAAAATGTAAATAACATCAATTAAGCTCTTTAGTGTTAATTAATATTAGATTTGTCATTAAGCAACACTAACATTTAGATATTTCAAATAGTAACCATTAAAATCTTTAAGTATCTAGGTCGAATCAAGTTCAGTAAATGATAAAACTATTTTCTATTTTCTAAATCAAATAAACATAAAGCATTCACAATATTGATAATGATAACATTAATCACGATACAAAACAAATAATACAACACTTTAATACTAAATGTAAACACATATAATTAGTTGTTTTTGGTATTTTTGTTTTGATATGTTCCTGAAGAAGAGCGAAAGGTGAAATGTAAAAATCTCTATCAATGGTAAAAACTTCTGTCACTACATGTAATGCGATTACATCATTGAAAACTTAATCACTTACAATCTTGCCTCCTCTCCCTATAGAATCGCGAACCAAGAATTGTAAGATGATCTCCTCTTCAGCATACTGGTATCAACTTGAAACCAAGGTTAGAAGTTTTACGATCTCCTAAGATATGAGTTAGTGCTTGATGAAAATGGCTTCCTTTTCTGCGATGTGATCACTCCTCACAATGGTTGCTAGTTACCGTGTTTGGCTTAGAATCGACTTGACATCTAGAAAGTATCCTCACAGACCTCCGATGGTTGGTGATTTTGGTGGTGTGGTGTGGAGCTTCAGGGAACTTCCAATGCTTCCTGCAGTTAGCGTGGTTCTCCACCCTTTTCTCATAGTCTTTTTCTTCATCTTTTATATTTCTTTCAGTAGTAACTGCTTCTACTTAAATAATCAATTAGATTTCCTTCATTCATATCAATGATGGTGATTTCTTCTTCATTGCACAAGTGAATTCCTGTGTGATACGTGCGATCATGGTTTTCCTTCGTATTTCCTGTTTCTACAACTACTACAATGGCATGTTAGCAAATAAATGGTCTGTGGAGTTACAGTTAACTCAACAAACTTACTTCGTTGACTTAATTATAAAACACGTGCAATAAAGAAATAACTTATAAGCTTATAACACTAACACAACACGTTACCTTAGTATATATTCATGTAACTCAATGCGTATAGTTATGTTAACTTAACGAGTTAAACATGTGCAGTTCACATGACATAATAAAACATTTAAATTTAACACATGCATAATTCTAACCTAATGAGTTTAGATATTTCGGATACTTATAAACTTAACTATCTGATGTTTAGATGCATTTTGGATAGTTAATAGATAACTTATCGAACATTCACTTAAGTCATACATTAAGGTTTCAACATGTGTACTCCAAGAAATAATAAAATATTCTTTAAACGTTTAAAACATAAATGTCCGGTACATGAAATATAACTCTCCAAAATAACAGAAAATTTGGATACTTAAGAATTAAAAAGCCTGTAATTTACCGATAGTTCAGAAATGTACTTAATTAACACTAATTCCTTGAAATTATGTAGATTCTTTCATTAAAGCATATAATAGTGCAATTATAACATAATGACTTAATTCTCATATGATAAGCTGAATATTATGCAATTAGCAATCATTTAACCATTAATATTATGCACTTTTCCATTCTAAACACTTCCCCCATACTTAAATTTTGCTAGTTCCTTAGCTAACTACTAAAATCTAACTAGTTGGTCTTTGTAAAATGCTAGAATTAAATCTTCATTTTTTTCTTCAAAATACATAGATTAAATTAATATAAAGATATTCTATATTTTTCAGTAATTTATTTTAACATTATTTTCTCCTCTTCAACTTGCAAATATATTTAAACATATGTAAATTACATACAAAATATACTAGCATCATATAGGTGGTAATTAGATTATCATTTTTACTTTTTTCAAACATCTATTATCTTGAATTTTCCAATATGATTTTCAGAATAAATTTCAACTACATATGAATCAGAACACAATCCAACTCAATATGATTAAAACAAGAAGAATAATGAATTGTATCTCAAATAAACAACTTCAAAAGTCTAATCTTGATTCATACTTTAGTAATCTTAGATAACAGAAAATATACTCGATTCAAAAGATTTCTGTATTACACAAAACACTTTTATCTTTTAAGAATATTATCTGCATATTTGTACTTTAAAAGTTAATTTGAAAAGCTTGAATCATATAAGAGGTTTTTAATGTACCTATGTATCGAGCTTTCAGCCAACAATCCCAAATCTGATTAGGATCTTAGGTTCCCAGATTTAAAGAGTCCTTTTTTAGGTCAACAATCCCTACATACCTATCTACTCAAGTACAAAAGGCTCATGATCAAACAAATCAATAAACTCTCAAAGTTTTTCTCTTTTTTTCCTCTTTTTTTCTTTTCAACACAGTATATATACATATCTCATTCATACATATGTAATAAAACACAAATCTCATATAATCTTGCTTCTATAATTTACTGAACATGAATCCATATCAATAATCTCATATAATCTTGCTTCTATAATTTGATTGATACTATATCTAGATTTGTATTAATAGTAAAATTTGTAGTATCTTATATAAGATTCTAAATATAACATTCAAGTAGTTATAGTTCTTAAAGATGATATAGTTTCAATTATCGGGTAGTTATAGGAAATTTTGGTTAGTTACAGAAAATTCATAAAAAATTTTCAATTTCTATAAAAATTTGCAGCACAATCTTAATTCTTCTAATTAACAAGATCACTTGGATTTAATCTAATTACCTCTCCCCCCATACTTACATTTTGCATTGTCCTCAATGTAAAAGATTTTACAGTAAATACAATAAATGTTAGCAGGCATGAATATTGTTTCGTTAACTTAACACCTAACTCAACGAACTTAATTCGTTGTGTTAATGAATAACTCTATGAACTGAGTTTGAATATAAATTCAAGATAAGTAATTAATTATATACCTTGTTCTTTTGTATCTCCTTCATTATCTTTCGACTTTTGATTCTGAAAAACTTTTCAGTTAGGGATCTAGATTGAATATTCAGACTTGGTTTTTGAGATTGAGATCCTCTGTTGTAATGTAGCTCGTACTCTCTATTTGTAGTCGAACTCTGTTGTCTTTCATGTTCAGCATGTTCATCCACTTGATCCACAATCCATAATCCATAATCCACGTACTAATTTTCTCTTTAATCCAAATTACTTTCTATTTAAATTTCCACTTTCTTCACTGACAATCTGAGTTTCCACGATCTCCACTCGTAGATTCATCGAAATTTTATCTTCTTGGAGTCTTGTAGAATATCTTCTAAGTCTTCGATTTAGTCGAACATTTATCCTTTAACTCCTGTCAAAACTTGAACACTTATCTTTTAACTCTTCGAGTTCTTGCACTTGCAAAACACGTGACTAAACAAGGAAACTTATATGTTCGTTAGTCCTTTTATAAAACTCGAACAGTTATCTATCCATGCGTATAAAAACTCGAACAGTTATCTAACTATTTGATTTTTCATTACCGAACGCACATGGAAAACACGTGACAACTTAAAACATTAAAAACACACGTGCGGATAACTTAACTATACGAGTTTTTAACATAAAGTATTTGACAAAAACGAAACGTTAACTATCCGAAAGTTTAACTATTTCAAATCTAGCTCTTCGAAAATCTTTAATTTATCCAACATAAAAATGAAACGTTCTGATAATCTGTTAACTATTATACTTAGAGAAATATACTTAGAGAATATTATGTAGACTTATTTAAATATGTTAATAAAGCATACATCTTCAAAATTAAATACCTAACAATCTCCCCTTTTTTGATGATGTCAAAACCTAATAAGTCACATAATTTATATCTCCCCCTTTTTGGCATTATAAAAAAGTAAACAAACTATTTTCTCCTCCTTTAGGAAGTTAAGTTTTATAAATGTAAGGAAGGATATCTTACTAAGTATATATTAATCAAAACGATAGTATCAATCATACATAGGATTTATGGATTAAGCAAAAATTGTTTAATATCATAAACTGTGAAAAATAATCACGTAACTTTAAAATCAGTAAATAGTTTACATAATGATTTAGGTTACAAATTACAAAAAATAAATCATGTAATACATAATTTGTATAATCACAAGCCTCTTTGTCTTTGAAAAATATCAATCAAGGTATCTGAAATTGTCTTTGCAATATCTGTACTAACTCTGTTTATCTGATCAAGTAATGCCTGATCTAAATCATTTTGAGAAACTTGTGATGGTTGCTGTAAAAATTCAGTATGTATGTTTGTATCTATACCTGTATGTATTTTTCTGTGTATACCTTGTTGTATATCTGTATGTATATCTTGTTGTATATCTATATGTTGTTGTGTTTCTATAAATTCTATGGATTGTTGCTGTGTTTGCCGAACCTGTTGTTGTTGTTGTCTGAGGATAGGTGTATCTGCCGCTTGGTATTTTTAGAGTTCCTTTGCAGAGAAAGATCGTGACTTTAATCTTTTCTATGGCCAAGGTGTAATATTTGTTTGACTTGCCAAATTCTCAAAATTGTATCACCATAAAATAATTTACTCTGCAAATATAAGATATGAGAAACAAAAATATCATATCAGTTCACCTGTATATGGTTGATTAATGCGTATGTAGCATAAAGACAACATCTGCCAACTTCTGCCCCATGACCAAACCTCTGAAACAATGCAGCATGCAATATTTTTGCAATAAAACGTGCTTGGCCATTTAAGTCATTTAGTAATGTCAATGGTTTGTTGGCAGTTGAATCTTTGGCTAAACTTGTAATGTCCCATCCCAATCGATAAACTTGTTTTCTTTCTGATAATTTAACTCTTTCATTTTTCAAACCAAGTACCTGATGAAGTAAATCTGGAGTTAAATATATGTCATTTTCTTGTATATTAGAAACAGGAATACCTTCTTCCACTATTAAGTTTGAGTAAAAACAACTGAGAAGTTCGGGTATAGCAAGATGGCCTGGCTGTTGTGGAAATAGAGTCAACAAGCCTTGAAATTCAAACAGTTCACGTATGTGTGCCATCCCTTCAAACTTAACTGGTCTTGAATATAAAACTGTAAAAGTTTTATATGTCTGAAATTTGTCATAACAATAATTATTTCTGAACCATAATAGTGTATTTGCATCTAAACTCTATTCAGGATTAGGTATTTTCTTGTCATGATGTTCTGATTTGGGACTTGTTTCAATATTATCAGCAACATGTATATTGTCAAATCTTTCAGAACTGGTGGAATTTCTATCAAAACTAGTATAAATGTCTGAAATATCTGTTATTGTCGTATCAATAATCTGTTGAATTTCTTTTGTTTGTTCTTCTAGAAACATTTCAATAGCAACAGTCTCTGTAACAATCTGTATATCAGTAACCTGTATATCTATATGTGATCTATAGAATTGTCTTTGTATGAAAGAATGTTCTATATCTGTCTGTGGAATAGAATCATCCTATATTTCTGAAATTTGTATATGTGAGACATTGGTAGTATCATATTCTATTTGTAACTGTGTATGTTGTTGATTATATACATTTATCAACAAGTATACGATATATTGTAATAGACATAACCATACATATAAAGTGTAGTATAAGCAACTGTACCAAAATTCAAAAGTCTCTGTTCGAGATACAGTAAGAGGAAGAATATCTGTACATTCCTCTTCAGATGAAATATCTTCAAAATTCATAGACTCAGTGTCTACGTCATCAATAATATCATCAAATTTGATATCATCTGTATATATATCATCAAAATTTCCTACATTCTCACTTTCTGTAGGAAAAGAATGTGTGTTTGCAGCATTGTGTGAAAAACTATTCATTGTATTAAAAGATACATTCTGCACTAATGTGACACAATACCTTAGAGTATATGTTTGTAAGCCAATATTTGTCACATCTGTTAGGATTCCTGACAAAAATGTCTATCCAGCTTCTGCAATGGAGCATAGTTTTCCATTTTTCACTAATTCTTCTTTTTGCTGCAATATTCCTTGTACACCTATAGTTAGTCCAAAATATTCAATTGTCTTTTTCTTTTTCCACTATATGTCTGCAATGTTTCAGGTTGTTCAGGAGGTTCTAAAATTGTCTTAATTTCTCTTGTTAAAGGCACCTGTTGTCTTGATGGTCCTTCACCATGATGCCTACGTGGTAATAATGGAATATAGAGTTTTAAGCTCTCCACCTCTGCCATTTTGAGTTGATAAACTCTTTGTCCTTCACTTCGAAGGCCTATTTTGCTAATGGCAGTTTTCTGTTCATCGATATACTGTTTAATATCATCTAAAATAGCTGGGGGAAAATAATGTTAAGAATACAAGGATTGTAATTCCCTGTTTGCCTTTTCGATCATTGGTCCCCACTTCTTTCCATAATAAGTGATAGACTGTACCGATGTCTCTGGTACATGTCCAGAACTTACAACCGCAGGGTTAGGTTGTAAATTTCTTTTCCATAAATGCAATGCGGAAAGTTCTGTCTGTTTTAGTCTAAACTGTGTTTCAGCATAATTTCGAATAAATTTCCAACAGAAATTTTTCTCATCTTGAATAGCTTTTCTGATTTCGTGTAGTACTTTGTTTGAAAAAGTGTACCTGGAGTAAATATCGTTGATTTCATTCTGCATTTTCTGAAGTTCCAGCTCTCTTTTCTGCACTTTGGTCATTCTACCACGTCCTAACATTGTTGATTAATCTTTGCTTTGCACTATAGAACTTAGTGGAAGGAAAGATTGTGAAGCTAGGGTTTTACCAAGGTAGAAACACGAAAGGTTGTTAGGAAAACATTCATAACTCTTCGAGTTTATAAATGGACAAATGGATTCAATCATTGAAATCATAAATATAAGATCCGTTACCGATAAATAATTCGAGTGCTTTCAATAACTGTACAAGTTTTACAACCAACAATTGCAGAATACTTAGCGTAATTGTGCATATAAAGAAAATAACTTCAGGCTAAGTGAAAAAGTGAGAAAACTCGAAGACTTATGATAACTGTTCGAGTTTCTCGAAGGAATAGGTGTGAAAACTTGAAGATTTAAACATAATTGTTCGAGTTTCAACTGAGACATTATAAAGCAGTGAAATTCAACACGTGCACAATTTGAACTTAAGGTGTTCAACAAGTTTCGGAGACTTATAAACCTAACTATCCGATGCTCAGGTGCATTTCAGAGAGTTACAGATAACCTTCCAAAAGATAACTTAAGTCAATCGTCCAGATCACGACACGTGTACTTAAGCAGTTTTATAATAAAGAGATGTTTCGGACAGTTACAAATCTAACTTTCCAATGCCCAAATGCATTTCAGAGAGTTACAGATAACTTACCGAAAATCCACTTAAGTCATGCATTATGGTTTCGACACGTGTACTTCAGGAAATAATAAAATAGTCTATTGAACGTTTTAAAACACAACTGTCCGATACTTGTAATATAACTTGCCGAAACAATAGAAAATTTGGATACTTAAGAATTAAAATACCTGCAAGTCACCGACAGTTTAGAAATGTACTTAATTAAGGTGTATTTCCTGAAATTATGCAGATTCTTTCATGAAAACATATAATAGTTCAAAAGTTATGAATTATTATACGAGAAATTGCTCCCCCTACATAAATGTAGTGTAAAGAATCTATGGCGTACTTAATCTGGGTTGCCAAGCCCTAAGTAGAGTTGGCTTAAAAAGGTCAAAAAAGCTTACTTAAAGAGGATGCTAAGCCTTAAATAGATTTGAGTCTCTCTTTTTTTAAAAAAAATTTGAATGAAATACAGAAATAAGTAGTAGAGTTAACAATTTAGACTTTCTGGCTTTTATCTTATTAAGTTTACAAAAGATAATTCATAGAGATATACCTATAGAAACTTAAAAGATTTCAATAATGAGTACACAACTTAAGACAAATAAATATCATACATTATGTGTAAAGAGTAGATAATAACAAAAATAACAAGGATTATATGCACAGATTATGTTAGGATTGTTATAGCACCTTGAAAGATAAATTAAGCTTGAGTACATTGCCCCCCCTTTTTTTTTTTATATTCATATATATATATTTTATGTATTACCTCCCACAATATCATCTTTTTACGTGATCATAATCCCTTGCTTAGGGGAAAGATAACCAGTTACTCAATGACAAGTGAGAATAGGTAATTTTTTATTTATTTATAAATATAATATGAATTACTTGCAAAATGAGTTTTCAGTCAGCACATCCCAAACCAGTTGGTTTAAGTGACTAGGGTTTAAGATCCTCCAACGGACTTAATTACTCAAGTAATTACAGACAAAAAATAAACAAAAATAAAACAAGACAGTAAATTAAATTAGAGGCAACCGCAAGACTTAATTTTTCTAACAGAATGTTAATAACTTTCCTTTAATAAAAAGTACATACTTTCTATATATTTTCCTGTTAAAATCTTTGTAATAGCATATACATAAGTAATAAAAATATAGTTGGCACTCACATTGAATCAAATTAACTTTTCCTTAAGTAATCTTTTCTGAATTTTTCTTAAATAAATTGACTTCAATAAAAATCAGAATTTCATAAATTCTTAACTACCAGAAAACTGTAATTAAAAAAATATGTTATTTTGTTTTTTTTTTTTAATAAAAAAGACATTAAATTCTAAAACTGCCTTATAACAAACCAAAATACAATGAACAAGACCATTTAAATATCAGATAACCTACAAATACCAAGTTTTAATTGTAATTTTGAGAATGTATTTTCATCTAAGGGTTTTGTAAATAGATCTACTAATTGTTCTGTGGTAGGAACAAAATTTAATACTATTTTTCCTTTTATAACATTATCGCTTAGAAAATAATGTCAAACTTCTATATGTTTTGCTCGTGAATGTAAGATAGGATTTTTAGATAAACTTATTGCTACTATCATAGAAAATCTTAGTTGGTTCATAGTTTAAATTAAAATCTTTTAAGGTTTGTCTGATCCACAGGATTTGAGCACAGCAAAGTGCAGCAGCTATATATTCAGCTTCAGTTGTAGATAATGCTACAAAATTTTGCTTTTTGCTAAACCATGACACTAAAGAATTACCTAACAATTGACAACTGCCACTAGTGCTTTTTCTTTCAGACTTACATCCTGCGAAATCAGCATCACTATAACCTACTAAGTTTAAAGAACTGTGTTTAAAGTAAAACAGTCCGAAATTGATGGTTCCTAATAGATATTTAAAAATTCGTTTAACAGCAAGTAGGTGTGATTCCTTAGGATTTGATTGATATCTAGCACAAGTACACACACTAAACATAATATCTGGTCGGCTAGCTGTTAAATAGAGTAATGAACCAATCATACTTCTATATTGTTTTACATCTACAATTTTTCCAGAGTCATCTTTATCCAACTTGGTGATAGTACTCATTGGTGTATTCTTTGTTTTAGTGTTGTCTAAACCAAACCTCTTTAACAAATCTTGAGTATATTTTTCTTGTGAAATAAAAGTACCCTGATCTAATTGCTTAATTTGTAAGCCTAGGAAAAATGATAGTTCTCCCATCATACTCATTTCAAATTGATTAGTCATGTCTTTCGAAAAGGACTCAACTAATTTATCATTTGTTGCTCCAAATATGATGTCATCTACATAGATTTGAACTACTAATATATCTTTTTTGATCTTCTTGATAAAAAGAGTGTGATCTGCCTTTCCCATAGAATACCCTTTTTCCATAAGAAATTTAGATAATCTTTCATACCAAGACCTAGGAGCTTGTTTAAGGCCATATAGTGCCTTCTTAAGCTTGTAAACATACTCAGAATGTTTTGAATCTTCAAAACCTAGAGGTTGTTTTACATACACTTCTTCTTTTATATATCCATTTAAAAAAGCAGTCTTAACATCCATTTGATATAATTTGAAATCCATATAACAAGCATATGCTAACAAAATTCGTATTGATTCTAGTCTAGCAATAGGAGCAAATGTTTCATCATAGTCAATTCCTTCCTCTTGCTTGTAACCTTGAGCAACTAATCTAGCTTTATTTTTAACTATATGTCCATCTTGATCTACTTTATTTCTAAATACCCACCTTGTTCATAAGGAGTTTTATCTAAAATTGGTCTTAGATGTACTCTATTTATAACATAGCATGCTATATGAACTGCTTCTGCCTAGAGAAAAAGGGGTAACTTATTCTCATTTAACATGGTTCTGGACATTTCCTGAAGTGATCTGTTCTTTCGTTCTACTATCCCATTTTGTGAAGAAGCTCTTGGAAATGAGTACCTATGATCTATGCCTAATTCTTCACAAAAGGTGTCCATTTGATCATTATCAAATTCTATACCATGATCACTCCTAAGTTTTTGAATTTTAACATTTTGCTCATTCTGAACTTTATTACAGAAATCTTAAATATTTCAAAAACTTCAGTTTTATTAGCTAGAAAATAGACCTAAGTAAATCTAGAATAGTCATCAACTAGTACAAAAGCATAATGTTTACCTCCTAGACTGGTTGTTCTAGTAGGTCCAAATAAATCCATATGCACTAGTTCTAATACTCTTTTGCTTGTTATTTCATTTAAGCTTTTAAAGGATGTTTTATGTAATTTACCTAGTTGACACGCATCACACATAAACTCTTTAAGTACTTAATACTAGGTAAACCTCTAACTAGATTTTTTTTAGACAGCTTTTGTAATAATTTTAAGTTTGAGTGTCCTAGCCTTCTATGCCATAAAATGACTTCATCCGATTTTGGAATTAAGCAAGCATTGTCTTTAATAATATCAGAAGGCAAATTTAGAATACAAACAGATCCTTTCTTGTATGTAGAGAATAAAATTTCGTTTGTAGTCATGTCCATAATTTTATAGGAATCTTTTTCAAAAATTACTCTGTAAATCTTCATTAAAATAGGAACACTCAATAAATTAAAACCTAAGTTTTCAACTAATAAGACATCATTTATAAAACATTTCTCAGTTATTTGAACCTTGCCAGACCCAAGGATATTTGTTTTGCTTTTATGTCCAAAGGTAACTTGTCTGTTCTTGGTCTTTGTTATTTCTGTAAGTAATTGTATATCTCCAGTCATGTGGCTGGATGCTCCACTGTCCATTATCCATTTTGATTTGTGTACCTACAAAACAGTCAAAAAGAGATTTTATCTCTTGGAACCCATTTTTGAGTGGATCTAAGAATTTTAGAGAGAGTCATATCAAAATAATCCATATTTTTAGACTTCAACTTATCTATTTTCTGATAATTATTTTTGCTTTTCTTTCTCTTAGTGTTATAATTATCAAAACATTTATCTCCATGTAAACCAAAGTTGAAATTTTCGTTTTTGACATTATTTGATTTCCAATATCCGATATTCTTTAAATATGAAGAAAATTGATCAAGAATATTAAAATTCTCAAATGTCTTAGCTTGATTCTTCTGAAGATTTCTTTTGAAATTATTGCATCGTGTGCTATCATTTATATGCTGCATTTCATCAATTTGCACATATTTTTCTCCCTTTTTGATTACACACGAAATAGTTTTTCTCTTACTATTCTTAATACTAGAAATAAAGACATTATTTTTAGCAGTACCATCATGCAATATATAATTTTTAGAAGATGCATCGTGTAAACCAATACCATGTTTTTCTACATTTGATATTTTACTACTGAGTTCATTTGTTAAAGTTTGACTATTATTCCATTTACTTAATATAGCCTTTTGATCGCAGACTTTAATCTTTAACACATCAATTTCTGAATTTAAATCAGTAATAGTCAGTTCCAGTTTTTCAATTTCACAGATCATTTTTTTCTTATCAACAATTAAATTTTCACAATCAACATGCAATTTTCTTTCTATAGCAATGAACTTTAAAATTTCCTGTGCATGCCTTTGATTTTCTTCTTTAAATTTATTTAACGTAGAGTTCAGAAAATCAATCTTATTTTTAGATTCATCTAGCATTTTCCTAGTGTCCTTTCTTTCTATTTTGACTTTCTTATATTTTTTGGCCAGTCTATTGTATTCAACAAGTAATCCATCAAAACTATCAAAATTAGCATTTTGATCAGAGGATACCTCACTAGATTTTGCCATAAAGCATACATTTGCCAAATTTTCTTTTGAATCTGATGTTGATGAGGATTCATTGTCTGATGTTGAATCCTTTGTTTCTTCACTTTGTGAAGCTGAAGAGTCATCCCCTGTCACTTTAAGCGCCCTTCTCTTTTTGAATTTCTTATTCCTGAAATCTCTCCTCGAATTCTTCTTACCTTTGTTGAGAGGACAATCAGTTTGAAAGTGACCCGGCCTGTTGCACTTGTAGCATATACTTTTGTCTTTCGTGAATGACTTCTTCTCCATATCTCCAGATGTCTTGCTGACTTGAAGTTCCTACGTTTCTTCAACAGATTTCTAAATTTTCTGGTCAACAACAATAAATCATCATTAGAATCACTAGTGACTTCTGAGACTTTATCAGCCTCAAAAGCTAGATCCCTTCTAGGATTTTTCCCTTTTGGATCTAAATGTTGTACTTCATAGGCTATTAGATTTCCTATGAGATCATCGAGAGTATATGTATTTAAGTCTTTGGACTCTTCAATAGATGTTGTCTTTTGAGCCCAAATTTTAGTTAAAGATCTAGGGATCTTTCTTACCAAGTCTTTTTCCTTGAATTTCTTGCCTAAAGATTTTAATGAATTTACAATCTCAAGAAAACGGGAAAACATGTCAAAGATACATTCATTTTCATGCATTTTAAAAAGCTCATATTTATGTACTAACATATTGATCTTAGATTCCTTGACCCGATTAGTACCTTCGTTGGCAACTTCTAATGCATGCCATATCTCATATGCAGTTTGATATGTAGAAACTTTATTAAATTGATCATGAGATAAAGCACAAAACAAGATGTTTAAACCTTTAGCATTCAATGTCATTCGCTCCTTTCATCAAAAGTCCAAGTATCATATGGAGTCGTAACTAACACTATAGGATTGCTAATTATATGCCATAATTTGAAATCGATTGACTAAAAAAATACTTTCATCCTATATTTCTAGTAGCTATAATTGCTACCTTCAAACATAGGAGGACGATTAGTGGTCTGTCCTTCAGTCATAACTAAGATTTCAGAATTATCCATTTTAAACAGATGATTCGAAGTAAATGACAGGAAAAACCAATTCCTAAATAGAGAAATGAAGGCTTTCGAATGCTTTAAACAGTTTAAAATGCTTTGATACTAGTTGTAGGATCGTCTGTATCACAAGAGGGGGGGTGAATTGTGTCTTTAGTAATTAAACTAGCAGATAAAACAAGAGCACAAAACACTCGTAAATGAAATTCTATTCTTTTATTTCAAGACAGAATTTACAATATCTTTTCAGCTCAATTCCCTTCTTGACAGTTTTGATACAGTAATTTTTGATATACAATTCAAATAGGAAAACAAAGCTCTTTTTCAGAACTAATTTTGAATTGTATAAAACCTGATCTTTATGCACACAGCTCTTTTCTTTCTCTTTGCTCAGTTTCTGTATCTCTTCTTCTCTAGTTGTCGAATTTCCAGACTTCTTGCATTTGCAGCTCCTTTTCTAAAATTGCTTGGAATTTCGAACTTCTTCTGATGTTAGAGAACTTTTCAGAATATGAATATTCAAACTTAACTTTTTAGTTAGGGATCCAGATTGAATATTCAGACTTGGTTTTTGAGATTGGGATCCTCTGTTGTAATGTAGCTCGTACTCTCTATTTGTAGTCGAACTCTGTTGTCTTTCACGTTCAACATGTTCATCCACTTGATCCACAATCCATAATCCATAATCCACGTACTAATTTTCTCTTTAATCCAAATTACTTTCTATTTAAATTTCCACTTTCTTCACTAACAATCTAAGTTTCCACGATCTCTACTCGTAGATTCACCGAAATTTTATCTTCCTGGAGTCTTGTAGAATATCTTCTAAGTCTTCGATTTAGTCGAACATTTATCCATTAACTCTTGTCAAAACTCGAACACTTATCCTTTAACTCTTCGAGTTCTTGCACCTGCAAAACACATGACTAAGCAAGGAAACTTATCTGTTCGTTAGTCCTTTTATAAAACTCGAACAATTATCTATCCATGCGTATAAAAACTCGAACAGTTATCTAACTATTCGATTTTTCATTACCGAACGCACATGGAAAACACGTGACAACTTAAAACATTAAAAACACACGTGCGGATAACTTAACTATACGAGTTTTTAACATAAAGTATTCGACAAAAACGAAACGTTAACTATCCGAAAGTTTAACTATTGCAAATCTAGCTCTTCGGAAATCTTTAATTTATCCGACATAAAAATGAAACGTTCCGATAATCTGTTAACTATTATACTTAGAGAAATATACTTAGAGAATATTATGTAGACTTATTTAAATACGTTAATAAAGCATACATCTTCAAAATTAAATACCTAACAAAAGTACAAAATCATAGTTTAAGAACATGATTGAAAAGTAGTGACAAATGGAATAAACGTGTTAGTCTAAGCAAACTTTATAGGCATAATTCTTCTTGCTATTAATTCTGTTTTAATGTAGTCTACTTTCCTTTTTAACTTGTAAACTTGCAGTATGTTATCAATACTAAATATAAGTGTATTACCATTAATGAATTGAAATGTAGAAAAGGATCCTCTTCTGTTCCAAGATAATGTAGTTGTTTCTATTTCTATATATATTTCAATATATTTCTCTTCCCACTTCCATTCATTTAGGTCTTTCATAATCCATATTTGAAATTTCATCAATTCATCCCATCATCTTATCAGACACAAAGTAGGATCATCATATTCATTATACCACATTTCTAATTGAATTTTATCATGTTCTACAGACGGTGGTTCAACTATATTACTAGGTATAGGTAGTATTTCTATAAAGTCATCATCATAACTGTCTATGCTTACTATGTATAAATCAGGTCTAAATGCAACTGATATATCTATGACTAAATATATATATCCATCAAGTATGACATGTATGTTGTTAATTAATACTTTCTATCCTAGATATATCATAGTATTTTCAGTCCAAGATTTATTCAGAAAATTATACACACTTAAGCATAAATCTTCATCCCAATTTCTAATTGGTCTCTAGTAATATAATTTTTCAGGAATGGTCAAATTTTTATCAAAAAATGTTAAAGCTGACCCACAATTTTCAATTGGTACTTCAAATCTATTAGGCCTTCCTATATTCCATTCTTCTCTAGTGATAGAATTTCTAATCAAAATATCGGGTAACAAAATTGCATACCTTGGTTTGGTTCGGTAAATAATTAATCCTTCATCTATCCCCATAATATGATCTATTCCTTCTAATGTATTGGGTGGAATTCCAATAGTTTCTTCCATATTCAGATATTCATAGCTGATTGAACCACGATTAAATGACTTCCATAAAAATCCATCTCTAATATTAGTCATTTTTGTAACTTGTAGTCCATGAAAATATTTTTCTCTAATACAATCTTTAATTTCTTTTGACACACAACACAATTTGCACAGTTCTTTAGCTGATAAGTTGCTTAGTACTTCCCTTAGTGCATCTAGTGGTAATTTCATCAATTCCATCTGTTGTGATTCTGTATAACATAAACAAAATTTAGCAAAGATAAAATTAGCATAGCTACTTACATACCCTCATGGAGTTAGGTTATAACTCAATGGACTAAGTTCGTTGAGTTAAGTAATAACTCTACGATATTACTAACTATAATTAAACTTATATTTTTTTTTCTTTTTATATTTTTCTACTTACTATATTATACATAGTTACTTCAATCATACTACTTTATTTAGTTTCTCTCCCATAAGAGGTATCAATTTCATTAACAATTCTATTGACAAGGTTAGGTACTGCTTGCATTGGCAATCCTCCAATAGGTCTAACTTCTATTGATTCTTTCTGTCTAAGAAGTATATTTCTATTCATATTTTGATTTTGAATGGCAGATTTTCCAAATATATGATCTAGACGATTGTTTAATTATTGAATTATCTTTTCTAACTTCTCTACTCTAGATCCTTGTTCAATTAATGCTTCATAACTTATATTTTTGTCATTTATATCTTCTCCTCCCTAGAAATTGTTATTTCTCCAACAAAGGTTGGGGTGATTTCTCCAATTAGCGTTATAAGAATTTTCAAAGTTATCTTTCTAGTTTCTAGCATAAATAATATCTAAGTCATTAATGTTTGCATTCTTTTTTGCTAGTTTTTGATTTAATGATAACTCTTCAATTTTCTTTGTTAATTAAGTTAATTTAACTTCAAGCATAGTGCTTGAATCTATTCCATGCATTTCCCTTGGCAATATTCTTTTATCTGTAATAGTTTCAGCCGAGTTTTCCCACTGAGTAGTTCTTTTTGCAAAGTTTTCTAAGTATTCCCATGCTTCCTTACTACACAGTTTTAAAAATCCATTCTGACAAGTAGATTCTAATAAAGATTTAGTTGAAACATCTATGCCCTCATAAATTATACTTATTAATTGTGCTTTACTCATTACATGATGTGAACATTAAGTCAGTAAATCTTTAAATCTTTCAAAATATTTCCAAAATGATTCTCCCTGCTTTTGGCTACACATTAATATTTCCTTTTTCTTTTTAATCGCTTGATGTATTGGATAATATTTTTCCAAAAAAATAGAGCAAAATTCAGTTCATGCAGAAATTGAATCAAGCGACAAAGTATATAACCACCTCTTAGTTGTGTCTTTTAAAGCAAAAGGAATATATCTAAGTTTAATAGCATCAATACTCATATTCAGCATTTTCATCATTTGACAAACTTTGTTAAATTCTCTAAGGAAATAGTAGGTATCTTCTCTTTCTAATCCATGAAAGTGTGGCAATTGACTAATATAATTAGATTTCAATTCAAATCTATCTCCCTCAAAGTTTGGCAATCGAATGCATGAAGGTTCATCAACTAATTCAGGATACAGAATTTCTTCTAATGGTTTTTCTATTGGAGCAGCCATATCTTCATTCTCCTTTAAAGAAAGGTTAGCTACACCCCTAGGGATTTCGTTAAAGTCTAATTCAGAAAATATTTCAGTACGCCTCTATGTTGAATAATCCTATGTAGGTGTTCTTACTAATTGTTTAGTGCTAGGAGAACGAGTCCATGTGCTCATAAACTCTTAACATAAAGTAAAATAGCAGAAGATTAATTACATATCAATCTGATACTTTGTTCTTAGTAAATAGTTGTTGATGGATGAAGTTGAATTAGCTGCTTCTCCTTCCAGTTCCCCCATGAATTTTCTTTTCTTTCTTCAAGTGTTGGTAACTAGTAAATAGCATTCTGTTCTATATTTATAATGCACATCCATAAGGAAAATGAATCTCGTTGCAAGAATGTGTCTTGTAACGTGCAGTATGGTTCCTATTTTTATGGATACATGTTCCACTTTTAATTTCAAATTTCAGTAACTACTAAACCCATGAAGTTTCGTTCGTAGCTAAAAGAATAACCGTTCAACTTAATCCACGAACTAACCTCATTGAGTTACAGATAACTCAATGAACTAGCCTCGATTATTGTTTCTAACTCAACGAACTAATCTCGTTGAGTTACAGCTAACTCAATAGACTAGCTTCATCGCCTATTTGCTAACTCCACAGACTAACTTCGTTGAGTTATAGATAACTCAACGGAGTAACCTTATATTTTATTATTGGCCTCGTGGAGTTAATGTTAACTCAACGGACTTACTTCGTTGAGATAATACTTAGCAAATTTTTCTAAAACTTACTTTTCATATTAACTTCTATATATATATATATATTTCGCCTGCATTTTATCAACTTAAATAAAGTTAAATACATTTCATTAATGCAGTGTTCTAATTTAAATTACTTTAAATCTGAACATTATATGCATTTTTAACTTACAGTTCATTTCCTATTATGCAGAATTTACATTTTACTTTTCAATATGCAGATATATTTAGACATTATCCAATCATCATGCATTTAACCATGTCATTAATAAAATTGTAGAACTTGTAAAATAGTCCTACAAATCTTCAAATAGCTACATAATATTCATCTTCAATACAGTTCTCAATTAAATCATTCATTCACAAACATTAATTCAGAAACATCATGCTGTTCAAACATTCATATATATAAATAGTTTACATTTACATATAATTAGACATTTTTCAGTACAAGTAGACGAACAATACATTTTAATCTTTCTTCCTAAGTTCATCTACTTCCTTCTAGAGCTTTTCTAGTTGTTGTTCTAATTGATTTATATGCTCAATAGCTCCTATAATATCTTCAAAAGGTCTAACAATTGAAATAGCAGTTGCAGCATTATAATTTCTATATTCCTTCACTGAAATGGCTCTAGATCTTATCCTTTTGGATGTCCATTTCGTGAAGTCAATATTGTCCTCCATTAATACTAGTATCAAATCTCCATAAAATAGTTTCTTCTTTGCAGACTTTATCTTTAACAAGAAGACTTGACATCAGTTAACTTGAATTCTATTTACAACTGCATACGTGGCCCATTTAACAAATTGACTCAACTCAATGTCATGGTCATGCCTCTGATAGACAGTTTTAATTAAATTATTTGCCACCATGTGTGCTTTCCCATTTAAATACTTCAGTTTGTTCAGTAATGGCACACTAGGGTCGATGGCCAAACATTGCTTGATTGTTTGTTCTGTCCATTTAGTTGTAGTTGTATTTTCCAAGATTTCAATGCCATCATTTTTTAGTCCAAAAATATTGTGGAGAAGCTCTAGTGTTATTTGTACATTAACTTCTTCCACGTTTGCAATTAAATTTCCTTCTTCCTCCCTCAAATTTGCATAAAAGCAGGGCACTAAATTTTCATCTACTGCATGCCCTTTCTGTTGAGAAATAAAGTTCAGTTGGCCCTGGAATTCGAATAATTCCTTAATTTCTTCCATTCCAATCCAATCAACTAGCCTACTGTAAATAACATCATACCCCTTTATCTCTTGATATTTGTTGTATGCTTTCTGACTCCAAAAGTGAACTTCATTTAGAATAGTTGCTTGAGACGGGTCAGGAATTTAGATTTGTTGCTCTAGAGGGGTTTGTTCTTGAATTTCTTCTTCTTCCTCAAAATGTTGAACTTGTGTTTGTTGGAAATGATCTGGAGATTCCTGTATTCTTGTTTGTACTTCTGTCTGTGGTGGAGACCTGGTAGAACTCTCCACTCTTTTTTCTTGTACTATTTCAATCAATTCTTGAAGAGTCTCTCCCTCTTTAGTGGAATCTATCAAGTCATTTCCTTCTTGTTCAATATGTTCTTATTCAACTTCTTCTCTTTCTTCTTCCTCCTAACTACCAATCTACATTGTCACTGTACTTTTTGATTCTATGGTAGACTGGGATGGAGTCACGAGCATAGTATATTCTGCCCTACTTGTTTCTTCTATTTGTCACTGTACTTTTTGATTCTATGGTAGATTCAGATAATAAATCTACAAAAATGGGCTCTTTATGCCCTATTGATAGTATAGGCTCAAGTTTAATTTCTGCTTGAGCTTTAGGCACTTTCTCTTTTTCTTTTCTTCTTCTAAATAACTATGCTTGATTTTCTTCTTCTTCTTCTTCTTCTAACACTAAGTCTACAAAATTGGGCTCTGTAGGCCCTCGAGCCATAGGTATTGACTCACTTTTTCTATAATTATTGGTCTTGAAGGACCAGCTTCAGTTTCTTTTGCAATAAGTATGGTAGTGGCTTCTTGATGCTGTTCAACTTTAACTTTGTATTGGGCCTTCAACTTTTCTACAACCCTCCTTTTGTGAAGTGCATCAAACACCAGATGTGCTTTAGCTACTACCAAATCTTCTAGTTCTCCTTGGTTTTTCCCAACTCGAACCAATTCTTCAAACTCTCTCAACTCTTCTTTAATAGAAGGCCCCATAACTACCACCCTTTCTAATGGTTTAGGTGGTGGAATTGAAGGTTGTACTTGTTCTGCTGCCGTAATCGGCATTTCTATTGCAGGTTCTTCAATTGCTTCCTTTCCTCATTGTTGTTGCCGCCTAATTACACCCCTTGCACAACCAGCAATTTCTTGTAAGAACCATAATCTAGACTTGCATCGGATCAATTCTAGGGCAAACTCATTGTTCAGCTTGATTTTTCTTTCTCTACTTATAGCTACCTCTGTAGTTACTCATATTCTTTTTTCTATTATTTGAGGTATTCTAATATCTAAATCAACCAAAACTTTTCTCCAGTAGAAGATAACAAATTCTACCTTTTCTAATTCTTTCTCTCGTGTTGTGTTCCTGATCTTATGCTTGGAGTGTCATTTCTCTAACTCTTTGAGAAATTCAGTAATGTTGATTTGATCCTAGAAATTTGTCTCCATCTTTGTCTTCGTTGCATTATGAAATGAAACATAATAGTTTTGATCTCTACTATTCTAAGTTCTAAATGATTCTAAGAATAATGCCCCCTATGTTTTAATATAAATAAACCCTAAGTTTTTGGCGAGTAATCAGGTCATTTTCCTGCGCAAACTCTTACTCTCTCACTCACTTCTCTGTGGAGTTACAATTAACTCCACGGACTAAGTTTGTGGACTTAACTACAATACTCTATTAAGTTACAGTTAACTCAATGGAGTAAGTTCGTTAACTTATCCTAAACTCAACGAAGTAAGTTCGTTGAGTTAAGCTTAACTTAGCGGACCTCTCGTAAAGTTATAACTAATAAAAATACTTATAATAATAATTTTTAATTTGGTCAAGGCCAAAGAATTTTCGGTCTAATCGACTCTTAATTTTTCATCATTTTAGAATTTTGGTCAAATCATTATATTTCCTTGGTTGAACTGAAATTAAATATTTTTTTCTTTTTTCTATTAGTTGAACTGATACTATGCTTTGGTCAAACCGACAGTTTTACTTAATATAATATATATATTTTTGTATTTTTTTTGTGTTTTGGTTAAACCGATGGATCCTTTCGGTGTGACCGTAACAAATTTTTTTTCTTTTACTATATGTTTTAGTAAAACTGATGATTTCTTTCGGTTGGACCGTGACTATATTTAAAATAAGTTTTCTTTTTTGTAAACAAAACAAACATATATCTTTTTCTTACTTAATAAAGCTTGAGTAGTCATCTACTCTTACTTCTTCTATAATTCCAAAGGAACTTTTTGGAATTTTCAAAATAGGTCTAAGTCTTTGTCCATTTACTTTAAATATATTTTAATTTTTAGGATTTTCAATTCCAATAACTCCATGGAATAAATATTTCAAATTATGTAAGGTCCTGCCCATCTAGATCTCAATTTTCCTAGATGGTTGTGAATCTAGTCATGTAAAGATATACTTCTTGTCCTATTTCAAAAGTTTTTGGAATAATTTTCTTGTCATGCTAGAACTTCATTTTCTCTTTTTCGTTTACAGTTTTTGAATAAGCTTTATTCCTAAATTCTTCTAATTCAATCAATTGCATTTTTCTATTTTTAGAAATTTGATTTAAATTAGTGTTCAAAGCTTTTAATGCCCAATAAGCTTTATGTTCAATTTCAGCTAGTAAATGGCAACCTTTTCCATATACTAGTCTAAAAGATGACATACCTAAGCTTGTCTTATAAGCAATTCTATAAGCCCAAAGTGCATCTATTAATCTATTAGCCCAATCTTTTCTAGTAGGATTTACTACTTTTTTTAAGATTAACATAATTTGTTTGTTTGCACTTTCTACTTGTCCACTTGTTTGCAGATGATATGATGTTGCAATTTTGTGATTTACTTCATATTTCTTCATTAAGGCTTCAAAACTTCTATTACAGAAATGAGTTCTTCTATCACTAATAATAGCTTTAGGTATTCCAAATCTAGTAATTATATTATTTCTTATAAAATATATTACCACTTTGTTGTCATTAGATTTTGTAGGAATAGCTTCTATCCATTTAGATACATAATCCACCCCCAACAATCTATAATTAAATTGATTAGACATAGGAAATGGACCCATAAAATCTATTCCCCACACATCAAAGATTTCAACCTCAATAATAGGGTTTAGAGGCATCATATTCCTCTTTGATATTCTTCCTACTTGTTGACATCTTAAACAACTTAAGTAGTATTTATGAGCATCTTTGAATAGTATTGGCCAATAAAATCCACATTGTAGAATTTTGGCACCAGTTTTCCCTGAACCAAAATGCCCTCTACATGCTTGGTCATGATAGAAAGACAATACGCTTTGATATTCAGTTTCTGGAATACACCTCCTTAAAACCAGATTAGGGCATTTCTTAAATAAGTAGGGGTCTTCCCAATAGTAATATTTTACTCTTGAAAAGAACAATTTCTTATCCTGTCTATTCCAATCCTTAGGTGTTAAACCAATAACTAAGTAATTAACTATATCTATATACCATGGCATTGTGTTGATGGTCATTAATTGTTCATCAAGAAAATTATCCGTAATTTCAATGTTTTATTTTTCTATTTGTAATCTTGATAAATGATCTACTACTACTTTCTCACAACTTTTTTTATCTTAAATTTCTAGATCAAATTCTTGTAATAATAATATCCATTGGATCAATCTAGGTTTAGTCTCTTTCTTTACTATTAGGTGTTTTAAAGCTAAATGATTTGTGTATACTATCACTTTAGCTCCAATCAAACATGATCTAAACTTTTCTAAGGCAAACACAATAGCTAACAATTCTTTTTCAATAGTTGTATAATTAACTTGAGCATCATTTAATGTTTTGCTTGCATAATGAATCACTCTAGGAGATTTTTCTATCTTTTGTCCCAACATTGCTCCTACAGGAAAATCAGATGCATCGCACATTAATTCAAATGGATGGCTCCAATTAGGTGCTTGTATTATAGGGTTGAAATTAAGCTAGTTTTAAGCTTGAAAAATGCTTCTTTTCAATTTTTATCAAAGTTGAATGGGACATCTTTTAATAGATTAGTAAAAGGTGTAGCTATTTTGCTAAAATCTTTAATGAATCTTCTATAAAATCCTGCATGTCCTAAAAATGATCTAATATCTTTTACTGATTTAGGTTCTGATAGATTAGAAATTACTTCTATTTTAGCTTTATCTGCTTCCAAACCTTTCTTTGAAACATGTCCCAAGACTAGTCCTTGTTTAACCATAAAGTGACATTTTTCCCAATTTAGAACTAGATTTTTTTTCACACAATGTTTTAATACTTGGTCTAAATTTTTTAAACACACTTCATATGAAGTTCCATACATAGTAAAATCATCCATAAATATTTCTAAAAAATCTTTAGTCATTCTAGTGAATATGCCCTACATATTACGATTAAAACCAATCGTTCAGTCAACTTTCTATGGCACAATTCTGAAACACTCACCTCTTAACTCATCGAAAATGAAAAGTGAAGAGAAAGAGGAAGAAATAACACTGAAGACAAGGATTTACGTGGTTCAGCAACTGCTTACATCCATAGAGAGTTGAGGGTTCTACTATGAGCTTTGACACAATCAACCGCCATGTTTTACAACATCATAAAGGTTTATATACTACCCAACTTAGGGTTAATAAAACTTTAATTACATTCAAGCCATTACAATAGAGAAATAATGCTTCGGAGAAAGGACTCTCAATTTAAGAGGCCTTATCTTCCTAACTTTCCAAAAACTGCAACACTTCGGATAGTTACAGACTTAACTATCCAAAGAAATTCTTCTTTCTTCATTTATTGTAACGGGCGGTACTGTAGCAGGCTAACTGTCCAAAGAGATTCGGTATTTCGGATAGTTACAAACTTAACTGTCCAAAAACCCACTTACTTCTCTCTCTTTGTCCTTTCAGAAGGTTCTACCGTTAACTCTCTGAAAATTGCATGTCTTTCAGATAGTTACTGTCTTAACTATCTGAAAACTCACTTAAGTGTCTATTTAGTCATTTCGGAAGGTTGTAGGTGTAACCTTCCGAAAACTTATGATTTTTGGATAGTTACTGCCTAACTATCTAAAGATCCACTTAAGTCACTGCTTTTTGGATACTTGGCTTCTTAACTATCCGAAGATCTACTTAAGTGTCTGACTTTTGGATACTTAGCTTTATAACTATTTGAATGTCCACTTAAGTGTCATTTAAGTCATTCCGGATGGTTACAGCCAGTAACCCTTCGAAACCTTCTAACTTTTGGAAAGTTAGCTCAAAGCCTTTGACTGAAACTTTATTTTCAGATACTTAGGCATGATAACCTATTGAAAATATAAATTTGTCAGATACTTACTATTAACAAGCTTCTGACTGAACCTAGACATCTTGTGGCATACTCCACACCTATACTACTTGCCCTAACACTATATACACCTTTGAAAGGTGGCTGGTGCATTGCATAATTCAAATGGCATTCTCTTAAAAGCATAAGTTCCATTAAGACATATGAAAATTGTTTTCTCTTGATCCTCTAATGCTACTAGAACTTGGTTATATCCTGAATACCCATCTAGGAAACAAAAATATTCTTGCCCTGCTAATTTCTCTAGCATTTGGTCTATAAAAGGTAAGGGAAAATGATCTTTCCTAATCACAACATTTAGCTTTCTATAGTCTATACACACTCTCCAGCCTGATTGAATTCTAGTAGGTATCAAGTCCTGACTTTCATTCCTAATAACTGTTAATCCTGATTTCTTGAGAACCACATGGATTGGACTAACCCATGAGCTATCAGAAATCGAATAAATTATGTCATTATCTAACCATTTCACTATTTCCTTCCTGACTACTTCTTTAAGGTTTGGATTTAATCTCCTCTCAGGAATTCTAACTAGTTTAGCATTCTCTTCTAAATATATGTGGTGACAACATAAAGTTGCACTTAACCCTTTTATATCAGTCATAGTCCATCCTATTGCTTCTTTATAAGTTTTTACTATATCTTTTAATTTAGAAATTTGATCCTCTTTTAAATCTGAAGCAATAAGGTTTTAGGTTAATTCAGGAGGTAAAGGTTTTAAATCTAAATTTTGACCATCAGAAGCTAGGGCTTCTAATTGAACATTTTCATCTTCAATATTAAACTCTTCTTGATCTCCTTCTACATCTATGCTTTCACTTACTTCTAAAGTTTTAGAATCTAGTTGCCTATTTAATTCTTCTTGAATCACATCATCTAGCATATCTCCTTCATCCTCTAGAAAGTTTATAGTATGTAATGACATTTCTAACTCCTCCAACTTTTTTTGTTTGAAAATGTTTAATTGAGTATCCTCATTACCATATGCTAACTTCATCACTCTAGTTTTACAATTTATAATAGCCCTTGATGTTGCTAAGAATGGCCTTCCCAAAATTAACTATGTATCATGGTTTCGATGCTTAATTTGTTGGGAATCCAAAATCACAATATCAATAGGATATATGAAGTTTTTGATTTTAATTAGGACATTTTCTATTTTTCCTCTAGGGTATCTTATACTTTTATGAGCTAATTGAATACAATCCTAGTAGGGATTAAGTCTTCTAATCCTAAGTATGTAAATATATCACTAGGCATAACATTTATACTTGCACCTAGGTCTATTAAGGTTCTTTCTAGAATGGTATTTCCTATGGTGCATGATATAATAGGGATTCCAAGATCAGATAACTTTTTAGGAATTTGTGGCAAAAATAGGGAACTACTTTGCTCAGCTAAAAAGACTTTCCTTAGAACTTTTCACTCTCTTTTCTTAGTATACCAATCCTTAAGAAATTTAGCACAAGGTGGCATTTTCTACAATAAGTCTAACAAAGGAATGTTAACTTGTACTTTTTCAAAAATTTCTCTAATTTTTTCTTTTTTTC
This sequence comes from Cymodocea nodosa, assembly GCA_036874045.1. Taxonomy (NCBI): domain Eukaryota; kingdom Viridiplantae; phylum Streptophyta; class Magnoliopsida; order Alismatales; family Cymodoceaceae; genus Cymodocea; species Cymodocea nodosa. The sequence goes on along the minus strand of CM072339.1, from coordinate 15,176,221 downwards.
AAGAAATGTTTGTTGTAATCTTTTAGGATAGGGTGCTAATGATTGTGATTTACAAGATTCTTTTTCTTTCATTTCATTTGTTTGATCATTTTTAATCTCATTTTCAAATTCAGATTTTTTTTCATTGGTTTCTAAGTTTTCAGATATTACATTTTCATTATCATTTTGAATTTTGTTCTTATCCACCTTCAAATTACTTTCTTTTTGAGTTCTTTATGGTATATCAGTTCCAGATCTTAATGTTATAAATACATCTTCCAGATTTTCATTACTTTCATGATGTTCTTGTATTTCATTTTCATGATTTTCATCTTCAATTGTTTTCAATTTTAACTTACCTTCTTTAAACTCTATTGCATTAGTATTTTCTTTTGTCTGTATGTCTTACAAATTATGCAAATCTATAACATTAAAGTTTTCATTTGTGTTTTCCTGTTGCATAACTTGCAATTTCTTTGTAAATTCATCCAATGCTTTTAATTTTCTTTCTAGATCATTTAGTCTCATTGCATTCAATTTTTGATCAATTTTCATTATGGTTTTTTTAGTTTCGTATATGATATCAATTTTAGGTTCTGAATATTCTTTCCTATAATTTAATTGATTGACTTCTTGTTTCTGACTTATAATTTAGTATTGTTCCAATTTGTCCATGTTTGCTCTAAGCTACGCTCCAGTTTGTCATACCTATCCCAAACTTCCTTGTCTCTCAACATATTATACATTCTAAAATAACCATTAGTTGGGTAAACTATAGGACTCTCATTCTCGGCTCTATTATATTAAATATAATTCATTTGTTATTCATGTGATCTAACCATCTACAATCGTCTTAGTTTCAAACAATCAAAGATGTCATGACCTTCCAAATTGTAGAATTCACATTTGCTAACAATAGGTTTCAAAAATCTTTGAGCATAAGCATATGCCATATTCTCAATTATAAAATAAAACACACAACACTCCTAATATTAAAACAAAACAATACTCGCAATTGTTTAGCTTCTCAATCCCTAGCAACGGTGCCAAAAAGGCTTGTTCGGGTTTGTGAAAACTTCTTTTATTTGTTTTTATGCTTATATTAATAAAGTCTTTTAGAAGTAAACAAACAAAATTTCACATAAATTAGATATTAAGTCCAATTTGTATTTTAACTACAAGTGCATAGTGTATATTGTATTTGTGTGCAAGTACAAGTCAATCCCACAGAGATTGAGTAAGAATTGTGTACTATTTTGATTTTTATATTGGAGTTTATATGTGTTTAGTTAAGCACTCCATTGAGTTACAGTTAACTCAATGAACTTAGCTCGTGGAGTGATGGTTAACTCAATGGACTAACCTCGTGAACTTAAGTTAACTCCACGAGCCTACCTTTCTAGTTAAATATTGCTATTTACAGAAGAATTTGGCCAACCATTGGGAGGTTCCACAAAATGTAAATAACATCAATTAAGCTCTTTAATATTATTTAATATTAGATTTGTCATTAAGCAACACTAATATTCAGATATTTCAAACAGTAACCATTAAAATCTTTAAGTATTTAGGACGAATCAAGTTTAGTAAATAATAAAACTATTTTCTATTTTCTGAATCAAACAAACATAAAGCATTCACAATACTGACAATGATAAGATTAATCACAATACAAAACAAACAATACAACACTTTAATACTAAATGTAAACATAGATAATTAGTTTTTTTTAGTATTTTTGTTTTGATATATTCCTGAAGATGAGCAAAAGGTGAAATGTAAAAAATCTCTATCCACAGTAAAAACTTCTGTCACTACATGCGACATGATTACACCACTAAAAACTTAATCACTTACAATCTTGCCTCCTCTCCTTATAGAATCGCGAACCAAGAATTGTAAGATGATCTTCTCTTCAGCATACTAGCATCAACTCGAAACCAAGGCTAGAAGCTTTACGATTTCTCGAGATATGAGTCGATGCTTGGTGAAAATGGCTTTCCTTCTTGTGATGCGATCACTCCTCACAATGATTGTTAGTCATCGTGTTTGGCTCAGAATTGACTCGACATCTGAAAAGTATCCTCATAAACCTCTGATGGTTGGTGATTTTGGTGGTGTGGTGTGGAGCTTTAGGGAACTTCCGATGCTTCCTACAATTAGCGCGGTTTTCCACCCTTTTCTCACAGTCTTTTTCTTTGTCTTTTATATTTCTTTTAGTAGTAACTGCTTCTGCTTAAATGATCGATTGGATTTCCTTCATATTTCCTATTTCTACAATTGCTACAATGGCATGTTAGCAAATAAATGGTCCATGGAGTTACAGATAACTCAACAAACTTACTTCATTGACTTAACTATAAAACACGTGCAATAAAGAAATAACTTATAAGCTTATAACACTAACACAATGCGTTACCTTAGTGTATATTCAAGTAACTCAACACATATAGTTATGCCAACTTAACGAGTTAAACATGAGTAGTTCACGTGACATAATAAAATATTTAAATTTAACACATGGATAATTCTAACTTAACGAGTTTAGATATTTTGGATACTTATAAACTTAACTATTCGATGCTTAAATACATTTCAGATAGTTAACAAATAACTTACCGAACATTTACTTAAGTCATGCATTAAGGTTTCAACATGTGTACTCTAGGAAATAATAAAATATTCTTTAAGTGTTTAAAACAAAACTATCCGATACATGAAATATAACTCTCTGAAATAACATAAAATTTGGATACTTAAGAATTAAAAAGCTTGTAATTCACTGACAGTTCAGAAATGTACTTAATTAACGCTAATTCCTTGAAATTATGTAGATTCTTTCATTAAAGCATATAACAGTGCAATTATAACATAATGGCTTAATTCTCATATGATAAGCTAAATATTATGCAATTAATCATCATTTAACCATTAATATTATGTACTTTTTCATTCTAAACAATAAGCAGGACCTTACATAATTCGAAATATTTATTCCTATAAAGCTATAGAAATTTAAAATCCTAAAAATTAGAATATATTTAAAGTAAATAGACAAAGACTTAGACCTATTTTGAAATTTCTAAAAAGTTCTTTTGGAATTATAAAAGAAGTAAGAGTAGAAGACTACTCGAGCTTTATTAAGTAAGAAAATATATATATGTTTTTGTTTTGTTTTTTTTTTAAAAAAAATATTTATTTTAAATATAGTAACAGTTCAATCAAAAGAAATTATCAATTTTACTAAAACATATATGAAAAGGAAAATATTGTTATGGTCACACTGAAAGGATTTATCAGTTTGACTAAAACATAATATATATATATATATATATTATATTAAGTAAAAATGTTGGTTTTACCGAAGCATGATATCAGTTCAATCAGAAGAAAAAGAGGAAAAACTATGTAAATTTCAGTTCGATCGAGGAAAAGCAATGGTTTGATCGAAGTTAAGCAAATAGAAAAATTAAGAGTCGGTCAAACTGGAGATTCTTCAGTCTTGACCGAATCGAAAAATTATTATAGTTATTTATTTTTATTAGTTATAACTTTACGAGAGGTCCGTTGAGTTATGTTTAACTCAACGAATTACTCTGTTGAGTCTAGGATAAGTTAACGTACTCTGTTGAGTTATGCTTAACTCAACGAAATTACTCCGTTGAGTCTAGGATAAGTTAACGAACTTACTCCGTTGAGTTAACTGTAACTCAATGGAGTACTTAAGGTAAGTCTATGAGCTTAGTCTGTGGAGTTAACTGTAACTCCATGGAGTAGTATATGTAAGTAGTGATAGTTTTCACAGGAGAATGATCCAATTACCTACCAAAAACTTAGGGTTTATTTATACAAAAACTTAGGATTTGGATGCATTATCTACAGTAATCATTTAGAACTTAGAATAGTAAAAGATCATAGCGATTTTGTTCCATTCTATAATACAACAAAGACAGAGATGGAGCAAAACTTTTGGGATTAGTTTGACACTACAAAATTCCTCAAATAGTCGGAAGAATGGCATTCAAGGCAGAAGATCAAAAATACTACCAAAGAAAAGCAACTTGAAAAGGTAGAGGACGACCTATTTTTCTTTACAAGAAGTCTCATAAATTTAAATGTTAGAATACCTCAAATAATGGAAACAAGAATACGAGTAGCAACTGAAACAGTTGTAAATAGAGAAAGAAAAATTAGGTCGCACAATGAAGTTGCCCTAGAACCTATAAGAAGGAAATCACAATTGTGGTTTATAAGAAAGATAGTTGTAGAAGTAGCTTATCAACAAGAAAAAGAATGGAAAAAGTAAGTAGAAATGCGTAAAGAAGAAGAGTAGCAACTAGGACCTTCAGTTCCACTAACAAAATCATTACCACAAGTTACATTTGCTTGGCCAAAAACTGAAGAAGAAGACAAGGAGTTTGCTAGCTTGGTCAAAGTGGCAAAAGACCAAGGAGATAGTGAGAAAATGGCTATGACCAAGGCACATATTCTGTATGATGCCATCAAGAAAAAACGGGCTAAAAAAAGTTGAGGGCCCAATATAAAATTAAGGTGGAAAAGCACCAAGAAGCAGCTAGAATAGCAATTGCAAGAGAAGTTCAAGTTGGTCCTTCGAGACCAGGAACTATAGAGAAGGTGAAATAAGAAGAGCCAGTATCTATGGCTAAAGGGTTTGAAGAGCCCATTTTTGTTGATTTATTATCAAAAGAAGAAGAAGAAGAAGATCAGACACAACTGTTAAGAAGAAAAGGAAAAGAAAAAATGTTTGAGACTATAGAAGAAGAAATTAAATATGAACCTATAATGTATATAGTAAGGCATAAAGAGCCCATTTTTGTAGATTTATTATCTAAAGAAGAAGAAGAAGAGCAGGAGCAAAGAAAAGAAGAAAAACAGGTTGAAATTAGTCTACAACCTAAAGAATTAGAAATTGAAGTTAGGGTAGAATATACTGTGCCCATAACTCCATCCCAATCTGCCATAGAATTAAAAAGAATAGTAACAATGCAGATTGGTAGTGAGGAGGAAGAAGAAAGAGAAGAAGCTGAGCAAGAAGCTGAATTGGAAGAAAAGAATTCGATAGGTTCCTTTGAAGAGAATGAAACTCTTCAACAACTTATAAAGAGAATTCAAGATAAAAATGTGGAAAGTTCTATAGGCTCTCCACAACAATTCATAGTAGAAGAGTAGGAATATCAGAATTATTTTCAGCAACAATTACAACAACAAGCTTAGCAACTTGAAGAAGAAATTCAAGAACAAACTCCTCTACAACAACAAATCTAAATCCCTGACCCTGCAGAAGCAACTATTCTGAATGAAATTCATTTCTAGAGTTAGGAAACTTATGACAAGTATCAAGAAATAAAGGGGTATGATATAATTTACAATAGGCCAGTTGACTAGATTGGAATAGAGGAGATTAGAGAATTATTTGAATTCCAGGGCTTATAGGAATTTATTCCAAGAGCAAAAGGGCATGTAGTTTATGAAAATTTAGTGCCTTACTTTTATGCAAATTTAAGAGAGGAAGAAGAAAATTTAATTTCTAATGTGGAGGAAGTTAATATTTAGAGAACACTTGAGCTTCTCCACAAAATTTTTGGATTGAAAAATGAAGGAATTGAAATTCTGGAAGAAACAACTGTAGTGGAATGGACTAAACAGGAAATTAAGTAGTGCATAGCCACAGACTCTCGTGTGCCAATACTTAATAGAATGAAGTACTTAAATGGAAAGGCACACATGGTGGCAACTATATTAGTGAAGACTGTTTATCATAGATAAGGCCATGACATTGAACTGAGTCAATTTGTCAAGTGGGCCACATGTGTAGTTGTGAGTAGAATTCAAGTAAATTGGTACAAAGTATTTATCTCCAAGCTCAAAGTAGTAAAGAAAAAGTTATTTTATGGAGATTTAATTCCACTACTAATGGTGGAAGGAATTGACTTCATGAAATGGACATCTAAGAGGAGAAGATCTAGAGCCATTTCAGTGAAGGAGTATAGAAATTATAATGCTGTTGTTGTTTCTATTGCTGGACCTTTTGGAGACTTTATAGGAGTTGTAGAACGTATAAATCAATTACAAAAACAATTAGAAAAACTCTAGAAGGAAGTAGATGAACTTAGGAAGAAAGATTAAAATTTATTATTCATCTACTTGTACTGAAAAATGTTTGATTACATGTACTGTAAACTATTTATATATATTAATGTTTGAACATCACTTTGTTTCCAAATTTGTGTGATTGTGAATGAATGATTTAATTGAGAATTGTATTGAAGATGAATATTATATATCTATTTATCTAAAGTTTTACAGGAATGTGTTAAAATTTTTACAAGTTTATGAATGAGGTTGTTAAATGCATGATGATTTGATAATGTCTGAATATATCTACATACTGAAAAGTAAAATGTAATTTCTGCATAACAAGAAATGAACTGTAAGTTAAATATGCATATAATGTTCAGATTTAAATGAGTTTAAATTAGAACATTACACTAATGTAATGTATTTAACTTTATTTAAGTTGATAAAATGCAAGAGGAAAATATATAGAAGTTAAGATGAGAAGTAAGTTTTTTAGAAAAATTTGCCAAGTGTTAACTCAACGAAGTTAGTTCGTAGAGTTAACCTTAACTCCACGAGGTCAATAATAAAATTTAAGATTACTCCATTGAGTTCCCTATAACCCAACGAAGTTAGTCTGTGGAGTTAGCAAATAGAAGACGAAGCTAGTCCATTGAGTTAGCTGTAATTCAACGAGATTAGTTTGTTGAGTTAGGAATAGTAACTAAGGCTAGTTCATTGAGTTATTTATAACTCAACGAAGTTAGTTCATGGATTTAGTGTAATGGTTATTCTTTTAGCCACAAACGAAACTTTGTGGGTTTAGCGATTACTAAAATTTAAAAATTATAAGTGGAACATGTATCCATAAAAATAGAAAACATACTACATGTTACAAGACACGTTCTTACAACGAGATTCACTTGCCTTATGGATGTGCATTATAAATATAGAACAGAATGTTATTTACTGATTATCAGCAATTGAGAAGAGGAAAGAGAATTTATTGGGGAATTGGAAGGAGAAGAAGCTGATTCAACTTCATCTATCAATAATTATTTATTAAGAACAAAGCTTTAGACTGGTATGTAATTAATCTTGTACAATTTTACTTTATGTGAAGAGTTAATGAGCACATGGACTCGTTCTCCTAGCACTAAATGATTAGTAAGAACACCTAAACAAGATTATTCAACTTAGAGGCATACTGAAAATTTTTTTGAAGATGACTTCAACGAAATCCTTAGGGGTATAGCTAACCTTTCTTTAAAGGAGAATGAAGATATGACTACTTTAGTAGAAAAACCATTAGAGGAAATTCTGTATCTTGAACTAGTTGATGAACATTCATGTATTTGATTACCAAACTTTGAGGGAGATAGGTTTGAACTGAAATCTAATTATATTAGTCAATTACCACACTTTCATGGATTAGAAAGAGAAGATACCTATTATTTCTTTAGAGAATTTAATAAAGTTTGTCAAATGATGAAAATACCGAACATGAGTATTGATGCTATTAAACTTAGATATATTCCTTTTGCTTTAAAAGACACAACTAAGAGATGGTTATATACTTTGTCGCCTGATTCAATTTCTACTTGGACTGAATTTTGCTCTGTTTTTTTGGATAATATCCAACACATCAAATAATTAAAAAGAAAAAGGAAATATTAATGTGTAGCTAAAAACAAAGAGTCATTCTGGAAATATTTTGAATGATTTAAAGATTTACTGACTCAATGTCCACATCATGCAATGAGTAAAGTACAATTAATAGGTATAATTTATGAAGGCATCAATGTTTCAACTAAATCTTTATTAGAATCTACTTGTTAGAGTGGATTTTTAAAACTGTGTAGTGAAGAAGCATAGGCATACTTAGAGAACTTTGCAAAAAGAACTACTTAGTGGAAAAACTTGGTTGAAGCTATTACAAATAAAAGAATATTGCCAAGTGGAATGCATGAAATAGATTGAAGCACTATGCTTGAAGTTAAATTAACTAAGTTAACAAAGAAAATTGAGGAGTTATCATTCAATCAAAAACTAGTAGAAAAAAATGCAAATATTAATAACTTAGATATTATTTATGCTAGAAACTAGAAAGATAACTTTGGAAATTCTTATAACCTTAATTGGAGAAATCACTTGAACCTATCTTGGAGAAATAACAATTTCCAGGGAGTAGAAAATATAAATGACAAAAATATAAGCTATAAAACATTAATTGAACAAGGATCTAGAATAGAGAAAATAGAAAAGATAATTCAATAATTAAACAATCGTCTAGACCATGTATTTGGAAATGTTACCATTCAGAATCAAAATATGAATAGAAATATACCCCTGTTATGAATTTTGTTTTCATGATAAATGCTTTATTAACATTTTTAAATAAGTCTAAATAATATTTTTTAAGTATAATAGTCACGTAATTAAATGTTGACAAGTTATCGAAAAGTTTCATTTAAAATTTCAAATAGTTAGAATTTCGAATAGTTAAAGTTTTCAAATAGTTAAACTTTCGAATAGTTAACGTTTCGATTTAGTCGAAGAGTTATGTTAAAAACTCGTATAATTAAGTTATTTGCACGTGTGTTTTTAATGTTTTAAGTTGTTACATGTTTTTCATGTGCGCTCAATAATGAAAATCGAAGAGTTAGATAACTATTCAAGTTTTTATACGCATGGATAGATAATTGTTCGAGTTTTATAAAATGACTAACGAATAGATAAGTTTTCCTTATTCAGTCACGTGTTTTGTAGGTGCAAAAACTTGAAGAATTACAGATAAGTGTTCGAGTTTTTATAGGACTTAAAGGACAAGTGTTCGACTAAAATGAAGACTTAGAAGATATTCTACAAAACTCTAGGAAGATAAAGTTTTGGTAAATCTAGGAGTGGAGATCGTGGAAATTCAAAATGATAGTGGAGAAAATGGAAATTTCAAAAGGATAGTGGACATAGTGGAAATTCAAAAAGATAGTGGAAATCGTGGATAATTTGAATTTGAAATTAGTACATGGATTATGGATTAAGTGGATGAACATGCTAAATGTGAAGTCATAGTTTGACTAGTAATAGAGAGTACGAGCTACATTACAATGAGGATCCCAATCTCAAAAACCAAGTCTGAATATTCAATCCAGATCCCAAACTAAAAAATCAAGTCTGAATATTCATATCTAGAAAAATTCTCCAACATCAGAAGAAGTTCAAAATTCCAAGTAATTTTAGAAAAGGAGCTACAAACGTAAGAAGTCTAGAAATTCGACAACTAAAGAAGAAGAGATATAGAAGCTGAGCATAAAGAAGGAAAGGAGCTATGTGCATAAAGATCAAGTTTTACACAATTCGAAATTAGTTTTGAATAAGGACTTCATTTTCTATTTGAATTGTATATCGAACATTACTGTATCAAAATCGTCAAGAAGGGAATTGAGCTGAAAAGATATTGTAAATTCTTTCTTTAAAGTTTATAAAGAACAGAATTTTATTTACAAGTGTTTTTGTGCTCTTGTTTTATCCGTTGGTAATTTTAATTACTAAAGACACAATTCACCCCCCTCTTGTGATACAATGATCCTACAACTAGTATTAAAGCTTCTAAAGAGCTTTCATTTCTCTATTTAGGAATCAGTTTTTCCTATCATTTACTTAGAATTATCTGTTTAAAATGGATAATATTGAAATCTTAATTATGACTAAAGAACATACCACAAATTATCCTCCTATGTTCAAAGGTAGCAATTTTGGCTACTGGAAATATAGGATGAAAGTATTATTTCAATCAATTGATTTCAAATTATAGCATATAATTAGCAATCCTATAGTGTTAGTTATGACTCCATATGATACTTGGACTTTTGATGAAAATGAGCGAATGACATTGAATGCTAAAGGTATAAACATCTTGTTTTGTGCTTTATCTCATGATAAATTTAACAAAGTTTTTGCATATCAAATTGCATATGAGATATGGCATGCATTAGAAGTTGCCAATGAAGGTACTAACCAGGTCAAGGAATCTAATATTAATATGTTAGTACATAAATATGAGCTTTTTAAAATGCATGAAAATGAATGTATCTCTTATATGTTTTCTCGTTTTCTTGAGATTGTAAATTCATTAAAATCTTTAGGTAATAAATTCGAGGAAAAAGACTTGGTAAGAAAGATCCTTAAATCCTTAACTAAAATTTAGGCTCAAAAGACAACATCTATTGAAGAGTCCAAAGATTTAAATACATATACTCTCGATGATCTCATAGGTGTTAGGATCAATAGGCTCACTAGAGGGGGGGTGAATGGTGAAGGTGTGTAAATTTTACTTCTTTTAAAATAGAATCGACTGATTCTATTAGTTAGTGAGTTGAAATAATTTAACTAGATGCAAAACAGTAAATAGAAAGGAACACAAAACAATTTTTAGGTGGTTCACCAACACAGCTAGTCCACCCCCAAGGATCACTTAGGCTTCACTAAGTTTAAAAACTTACAACACTTGCTTTCAGGTAAAAGCAAGAACCAACACTTGAGCTTTCAGGTTGAAGCTCAACAACCAACCTTCCTTTGAGCTTTCAGGTACAAGCTCTAAACCAACAATGAGTTTTCAGGTTGAAACTCACGAACCAACAGCTTTGAACTTTTTCTCAGAGTATTAGCGCAGAGAGCTTTTATGCTGTAGTGAATATTTGAGAGTATTCTTGAATGTTGCAGACTTGAGAGTTTCTAGAATTTTTGTGTAGCTCACAATATATGATTATCATTTTTTGTCATCTTGATCTTCTCTTTACTTCTCATATTTATACCAAGAGGTATAATGATCATATTCTCTTTCAATAGATGTTTTCTATTGTACTAGATATGTAGTCAGTCCCAAAAATAGTAAGTTAGCATTCTATTTGATGTTTAGTAACCTTCTGATTTCCTTTGATTTTCGGATGGTTATGTGTGTAACTCACCAAAGAACATCTGTAACTCACCGAAACTCCACTTACATCTTGTTGTCTATGTCATGTGAGAATTTAAGTTGTTCACATGAGGTGTCATGAGTTCGGAAACTTGTAACTTTAACTTACCGAAAAGTTCTTGACTTTCGAATAGTTAGCTATAGTAACTCTCTGATTCTGCTTTTAAGCTTCTGACTACTATTTTCTTAATTCTGCATGTCCATAATAAGATAACTTAAGTTTCAGATAGTTAAGTTTGTAACCTTCTAAAACTTCTTATTTTTCGGATAGTTAGCTTTCTAACTCTCCAAAAAACCCTTGTTAGCTTCTGTCTGAATTTCTACACATGGGTAAATGAATGACTCGGATAGTTAGCTTTCCTAACTTTCTGATTTCCTTGAACTTTCAGATAGTTAAGTCTGTAACTCTCCGATCATCTAGTCAGCTACCTTTCAAACTCTCTAAAGGCCTTGTATTTTAGGATAGTTAACCTTCTAACTGTCCGATAAAATTTCTACTACTTAACACTGACTCTTCGAATACTTAAGCCTGATAACTCACTGAAAATTTATCTCTTTCGGATGGTTAAGCCTAGTAACCTTCCAAAATCATGTTTATCTCTTGCAGCACATACTGAACTATCTATAATGACTTATTTGCCTTTTGCTCTTCTACTGAACTATCATATCTATAAAATACAAATTGTTTCCTCACATAGGTTTTTGCGTTATCAAAATACTAGGGTCCTAACAATCTCCCCCTTTTTGATAATGACAAAATCCTTTACTTTTAATTACATGTATTTCACTCCCTAGATTGTTTCTATACATTTAGTCACATAGAAACTAAGTAAAGCAAAGATTTACAATGAATACAATAAAATGGAGTTAATTCCTCCCCCTAACTGTGTGCTGGAAATACTGTAATTTCCATATTCTTCTCCCTTGTCTATGTGTTGGGATTTTCTCCCCCTTTTATACTTCTCCCTCTGAATTGATTTCCTTCCTATTATACTTCTCCCCCTTTTTGTCATTATATAAAAAGGAGACTTCTGAAATCTGATTTCTGATTAAAAGATATTATTGATAAATCCTGTAGGAATACATGTTAGCAGAAAACAAGCTCCCATACCGTGAGCTTGAGGGATAACAAAATATAAATGCATTATAAGTCATGCAAAGATCATATGCCTAGATTTCTTCTAATATGATTAAATGTTGATTCATTTAAGGGTTTTGTGAAAATATCTGCAAGTTGATTTTATGTTGGAACAAACTTGAGTGAGATGTGCCCTTTTTCCACATGATCTCTCAAGAAATGATGTCTGATCTCGATATGTTTGGCTCTGGAATGAAGTACCGTATTCTTAGATAAGCTTATTGCATTTCAGTTATCACAAAATATATTTGTATTCTGAATTTTCAGTTTGTAATCTGCTAAAGTTTGCTGCAACCATAAAATTTGAGCACAACATAGAGCTACTACAATATATTCAGCTTCAATAGTAGATAAAGCAATACAATTTTGTTTTCTACTGAAGCATGAAATTAAAGAATTTCCAAGCAGTTGGCATGTGCCACTTATGCTTTTTCTGTCTGATATACTGCTTGCATAATCTGAATCACTATAACTTGTTAAAACTAAACTACTATCAACTGAGTAAAATAATCTAAAATCTTTAGTACCTTGTAGATACTTGAAGATTCTTTTGACTGATTTCAGATGAGATTCTTTTTGGTGATGCTTGAAATCTAGCACACAAATATACACTGAACATGATATCTGGCCTACTTGCTGATAGGCACAATAGAGATCCGATCATACCTCTATATTTCTTTTGATTTACTACAACACTTGAGTCATCATTTTCAAGTTTAGTGTTTGGACTCATTGGTGTATTTGCAGATTTGATGTTCTCAAGGCCAAATTTCTTCAGAGTCTCTTTGTAGTATTTTTCCTGATTAACAAAGATGCCATTTTTCATTTGATGGATCTGTAATCCTAAGAAAAACTTCAACTCTCCTATCATACTCATTTCAAATTTGTTTTTCATCAAGTTTTGAAATTCATGTCACAGTTTTTCTGATGTAACACCAAAAACAATATCATCAACATAGATTTGAACGATCAACATGTGTAAATCAATAGTTTTAATAAACAGAGTGTTGTCCACCTTGCTTATGATAAAATGATTTTTGGTTAAGAACATTTTTAGCTTTTCATACCATGCCCTAGGTGCCTGTTTCAAACCATATAAAGCTTTGTTTAGTCTATAGACATGATCTGAATTGACTTCATCTTCAAATCTGGGGGGTTGCTTAACAAATACTTCTTGTATTTCCCCATTCAAAAATGCACTTTTTACATCCATTTGAAACAGTTTTATTCTCATACTGCTTGCAAATGCAAGTAACATTCTAATAGCTTCTATCCTGGCCATAGGTGCAAAAGTTTCTTTATAATCAATGCTTTCTTGCTAATTATAACCTTGTGCAACCAATCGAGCTTTATTTTTGAGAATGTTCCCTTCTTCATCTAATTTGTTTCTGAAAATCCATTTAGTTCCAATGATGGATTTTCCTACAGGTTTCTCCAATAATTCCCGGACATTGTTGTTTTGGAACTGATTTAGTTCTTCCTACATAGCCATTGTCCAATAAATATCCTTACAAGCTTCATCTATTAATTTTGGCTCTATTTCTAACACAAATGCATAGTAATTGCAAATATCTTGTGCTTTGCTTCTAATTTGTACCCCTTTGGTTATATTTCCAATTATTTGTTCCATGGGGTGATCAAATTTGAACTTCCAACTATTTTAATTCTGATCTAAAGCTTGGGATTTGAGTTTCTGCTTGTAGTTACCTTTTTCCAAATATTCATTTTCACTTTCACTATCAATCTTCAAATTTTTGAAATTATGTATTAGATCTTCATCAAACTGAACATTTATACTTTCCTCTACTCTTCTATCTTTAGCAAAGTACACTCTGTAAGCTTTGCTTCTAGATGAGTATCCGACAAGTATGGCAGGTTCAGATTTTGAGTCAAACTTGTCTTTAGCATCTCTAGTGTTTAAGACAAAGCATTTGCATCTGAATGTCTTAAAATATCCAACATTTGGAGTGTTATCAAACCAAAGTTCAAAAGGTGTCTTGTTCTGCAAAGATTTGATATGAGTTCTATTAGAGATGTGACAAGCTGTACCTACAGCTTCAGCCCAAAGAAATTTTGGCAGATCAGTGGCATTCAACATAGTTCTAGCCATTTCTTGCAATGTTCTATTCTCCCTTTCCACAACTCCATTTTGAGCTGGAGTTCTAGGGTAAGAGAATTCATGTAAGAATCCAAATGAATTGCAAAGATTTTCGAATTCATAGTTTTCAAATTCTCCTCCATGATCACTTCTGATTTTCTTCACAATCAATTCCTTCTGATTTTGAATTCTTATGAAGAAATTTCTGAATTCAATGCATGTCTCATTTTTATGTGTCAAAAATATTACCCAAGTTAATCTAGAGAAATATCTACAATAACAAGAGTATATCTTCGACCCCCAAAACTTGATACTTGAGTTGGGCCAAAAAGATCTAAATGTAAAAGTTTTAGTGGCTTTTTGGTGGAAATCTCATTTTTGCTATGAAGAGAGGTTCTCTTCTGCTTGCCTAACATGCAATCACTGCACACCCTATCTTTCTTGAACTCAAGTTTGGGTAGTCCCTTGACTAGACCATTCTTGGATAATTTTCTAAGAGTCTTCATACTGACATGACCAAGTCTTTTATGCCACAACCAGTCATCTCCACTAGATGCTACCAAATAGGAATTGCTTGCAGAATTTTCATATGGAAAGTTTAGTATATAAATTGAGCTATTTCTAACACCAATAAATTTTATTTCATTCGTAGATGGATCAATAATGTAACAATTTTTAGTAGTAAATGAGACAATATAACATTTATCACATAATTTTCCTACACTTAATAAATTTTGTTTTAGTCCATTAACAAGCAAGACATTCTCAATTCTACCATTTTCAAATGTAATATTTCCTATGGCAGTTATTTTACATTTTTCATTATTCCCAAATTTAACAGATCCTGAACTTAAGCTTTTAACTAAATCAAGAAATCTTTTCTTACCTGTCATGTGCTTTGAGCATCCACTATCCACAATCCATTTTGTTGTACGTGCTTGGAGCTCCTTGTCATCTTGCAATTTATACTGAAATTAAAGCTTTTGGTACCTAAATCTTCTTGGGTCCAGTAGAGTTAGTCCTTAAAACCTTAAATTTATTGCCTCTTGGCAGCCACATGTGACTTGATCTTCTTCTGATAGCAAAAACAATGGTGCCATCTCTATATGATCGAATCATGCCACCACAATAAGGTACTTCCTGTGGTGTAGCATACCCTAGGCCAAATTTAATTCCATTAGGTCGTTGAGATCTTATCATTTTATCTAATCTTTTTTGACCTTGTGTAAATTTTCATATGGTATTTTTCATATCAGAGATTGTAGTTAATAAATTTTTATTTTCTTCTTTTAACTCACTATTATCACAACCATATTTATCCATGTTAGTTTTCAACTTTCTATTTTCAACAATAGCAGTTTCTAATTCAACAAAAGAGTCTTCCAAACAATTATTCAGCCTCTTAATTTCTTTCTTATATTCTCTACATTTAACATATAGATTATCTATAGTACTTAGAAGACTATTAACATCTAATTCATCATGCTCGTTTTCTGAACAATAAGAGAAAGTAGAGCATACCTCTTGTGCTGCAAAGCACACGTTGGTTGCAACTTCATCTTCAGAATCTGAAGAACTGTTTGAGGAGCTACTATCATCCCAAGTAGCTTTGAGAGTCATTTTCTTTTTATTCTTCCATCTCTTCTTCTTATCTATTTGATCCTCTTCTGTCTAAAATAGATAGAAGGTCTGTATGTGCCCTTACCTTTTGCATTTAAAGCATGTAGGGATAGTTCTTTTGAAGGAGTTGGTCTTATTATTTTTCTTCATGAACTTTCTAAAGTTCCTTGCCAATAGCATAATCTCATCATCATCTAAACTCAGAGCTTCTTCAGTTGAAGGAAATGCAATTTCCTTTTTCTTCTCAGCTTTCTTTTCAATAGTTCCCTCCTGTTCCTTCCAATCTTTCATTTGAACTTCGTGGGCTAGAAGATTGCTCAACAGTTCTTCAACCGTGTAGTTATTTAGATCCTTGGAATCTTGAATAGAAGTGGACTTCTATTTCCACTTGACGGTTAAACTTCTTAGGATCTTCTATACCTGTTCACAAGAAGAGAATTCCTTTCCCAAGCCTTTCAAACTGTTAATGATTTCAGTAAATCTTGAAAACATTTCAAGTATGTTTTCATTATCATCTATTTTAAACAGTTCTAGTTTTCTTAACAAAATGCTAATTTTAGTGTCCTTTACCTGGCTTGTACCTTCGTGAGTAACTTGAAGGATTTTTCAGGCCTCATGTGCAGACTTACATGCAAAAACTTTGTTATATTGTTTAGTAGTTAGTGCACAGTATATAACATTCAGCCCTCTAGCATCCAACTGGATGATTCTCTCATCCTCCTTAGACTAGTCCATAACATTACTAGTTGGAAGTGTAGTTTCATGAACAACAATCTTCTAGAGTTTTACATCAGAACTCCTAAGGAAACACTCCATTCTATTCTTCCAATAATTATAATTGGAACCATCGAATAGAGGAGATCTGTGGATGTTTTGTCTCTCAGCAAATTGAGCCATAAATCCAGATGGTTAAATCTTATAACAGATTAACCAAGCTCTGATACCAATTGTTAGGATCGATAGGCTCACTAGAGGGGGGTGAATGGTGAAGTTGTGTAAATTTTACTTCTTTTAAAACAGAATCGACTGATTCTATTAGTCAATGAGTTGAAATAATTTAACTAGATGCAAAACAGTAAATAGAAAGGAACACAAAACAATTTTTAGGTGGTTCACCAACATAGCTAGTCCACCCCCAAGGATCACTTGGGCTTCACTAAGTTTAAAAACTTACAACACTTGCTTTCAGGTAAAAGCAAGAACCAACACTTGAGCTTTTAGGTTGAAGCTTAGCAACCAACCTTCCTTTGAGCTTTCAAGTGCAAGCTCTAAACCAACAATGAGTTTTTAGGTTGAAACTCACGAACTAACAACTTTGAACTTTTTCTCAAAGTATTAGCGTAGAGAGCTTTTATAATGCAGTGAATCTTTGAGAGTATTCTTGAATGTTGTAGACTTGAGAGTGTTTCTGGAATTTTTGTGTAGCTCACAATATATGATTATCGTTTTTCGTTATCTTGATCTTCTCTTTACTTCTCATATTTATACCAAGAGATATAACGATCATATTCTCTTCCAACGGATGTTTTCTACTATACTAGATATGTAGTCAGTCCCAAAAATAGTAAGTTACTATTCTGTCTAATGTTCAGTAACCTTTCGATTTCCTTTGATTTTTGGATGGTTATGTGTGTAACTCATCGAAGAACATCTGTAACTCATCGAAACTCCACTTACATCCTGTTGTCTGTGTCACGTGAGAATTTAAGTTGTTCACGTGAGGTGTCATGAGTTCAAAAACTTGTAACTTTAACTTACTGAAAAGTTCTTGGCTTTCAGATAGTTAGCTACAGTAACTCTCCGATTCTGCTTTTAAGCTTCTGACTACTATTTTCTTAATTCTGCACGTGCATAATAAGATAACTTAAGTTCTAGATAGTTAAGTCTATAACCTTTAGAAACTTCTTATTTTTCAGATAGTTAGCTTTCTAACTCTTCAAAAAATCCTTCTAAGCTTTTGTCTGAATTTCTGCATGTGGGTAAATGAATGACTTAAGATTTGGATAGTTAGCTTTCCTAATTTTCTGATTTCCTTGAACTTTTAGATAGTTAAGTTTGCAACTCTCCGACCATCCAGTCAGCTACCTTTCAAACTCTCTGAAGGCCTTGTATTTTCGGATAGTTAACCTTCTAACTGTTTGATAAAATTTCTACTGCTTAATATTGACTCTTCGGATACTTAAGCCTGATAACTCACCAAAAATTTATCTCTTTCTAATGGTTAAGCGTAGTAACCTTCCGAAATTCTATTTATCTCTTGTAGCACATACTGAACTATCTGTAATGACTTATTTGCCTTCTGCTCTTCTACTGAACTATCATATCTGTAAAATACAAATTGTTTCTTCAAATAGGTTTTTGCATTATCAAAATACTAGGGTCCTAACAATAGGCAATCTAACAGCCTATGTGTTGAGTATTTTGTTTTGATGATGTGTGTTGAATGAAAAATAATCATATTTGCTCAATTACTATTATTTATGAAAAGAAATTAAAATCATCAATTAATACAGAAAAAGCTTACTGATATAAATATTTGTCTGTATTGGATCTAAAATTATACTAAGTTAATAACTAATCATTTTGTTGCATTAATTTCTCATTTAACTAAATGTTAAGTTAACGTGTGTTTTTATTGAAAAGCATGATATATTTTAAAGTTATATTTTCTGTATCATGAATAGTGCATGTTTAGATAACTTGTTAAGTTAGAGTTTTGTTTGTATAGAGATCATGTGAGAATTCGTTAAGTTAGAGGCTTAAAGGTTAAAATAGGTCACGTGAGAACTCGTTGAGTTAGTGAGTAAAAGAAGAGACGAACTCGTTAAGTTAGTGTTGTACACGTGGTGAAATTATAAGTTACAAATGTTATATTGTATCACGTGAGGTGCACATGTTTAACTTGTTAAGTTAACATAAGTAAACGCGTTGAGTTGCTATATTGAACACTAAGGCAATGCATTAGGTTAGCGTTATAAACTTAAGTTGTTATTTTTGCACGTGATAAAATTCTTATTATAAAAACATTTGTTTATTACTGGTTCGCTGAGTTATCATAACACAACGGAGATAGTTCGTTGAGTTATGTGTAACACAACGGAGATGGTTTGTTGAGTTAGCGTAACACCACGGAGATAGTTCATTGAGTTAGCTGTAGTACTTGTCACGTGAGTTGGCACATGAGGAACTCGTTAAATTAGAAATGTTAAGTTATATATATACTTGTGTTACTCGTTTAGTTAACATTAAAGTAACGACTTCTTGTTACACTGATGAAAAATTTTGGAAGAGAAAGTTTATTTTGTAGGAAATTTTTCAGAGTGTCTCAACTTATTTTTGAGTTTTAAAGTTTCAATTATATTCGAAAATATTGAAAAACACAATTCACCCCCCTCTTGTGTAGCCATACGATCCTACAAATGGTATCAGAGCATTGTTAATAATCTTTAATATAAAATCGATACCAACTTATTTAATATCATTGCTTATTCTGCCTTCCTTGTTTTTAAACAAAAATTAATATCTGAGTATACGTTTAACTTTCTTGATTTAAGGCTCAAGTTGTTTTAAAGTTTTAGACTGTTTAAAATCAAATAGGTTGAAAAATCTAATGTAAGATGGCTATTGAAAATGGTAATTTTTCTTTGTATGAAGGCCACAATCTTAATCGTCCTCCTTTATTTGATGGAATACATTTTGAATATTGGAAATATAGGATGACAATTTTTCTTCAAAGTATAGATCATAAGTTGTGGTTCATGATTTCTAAACCATATACTCTGTTATCTACCCCTTATAATACTTGGACAATTACTAAAAAAGAAAATGAAACTTTGAATGCTAAGGGCTTAAATATTTGATTTTGTGCATTAAGTTATGAATAGTTCAGTAAAGTGTCAGCATATAAGTCTACTTATGAGGTGTGGCATGCATTAGAAGTTTCACATGAAGGTACTTCTCAAGTTAAAGAGAATATGATAAACATGTTAATTCATAAGTATGAACTCTTTAAGATGCCTGAAGATGAAAGTATTTCTAAGATGTTTTCCAGATTTTTTGATATCATAAACTCTTTAAAATGCTTAGGAAAGAATTTTGAATAGAAGGATTTGATGAGGAAAATTCTTAGATCTCTAAGTTCTAAATAGTCTCAGAAAGTAATATCAATTGAGGAATCACGAGATTTAAATGTTTATACCATGAACGAACTTATAGGAAACTTAACTACTTATGAATCACTGAGTCAAAACAAACTAAAAATGAAGAAAGAAATAGCCTTCGAAATTAATTTAGATTCTGATATATCTATTGATTCTGACAAGGATTTGATCTTACTGACTAGGAAATTCAAGAAAGCATGGAAAGCTAGGAAATAGCAAAGGAATAAAGATGACAAACCCTCAACGTCAAAATCACTAAATGACAAGAATTCTTCATTTAGAAAGTATGTATGTTACAACTGTAAGAAACCTGGACATCTTTCTCCAAATTGTCCTATAAGGAAAAATGAAAAGTATAGTAGGGCAAATTAAAAGAAGACAGCTTAGAAAAAGTTTTATAAGAAAATCATAGTATGCTTATTGATTTTACTTATCATAAATATCTAAGTAATATCTAAATTGCTACTTAAGATATTATGTATTTATTGTAAAATCATAGTAGTATCTTATTGATTTTAAGTAAGTTATCAATTTTAATGGTTTTCACAATTTTAAGTGGAAGTGTAAATGAAAAACATTAAATACTTCTAAAATTCTGAAATTTTGATTAAGTGTTTTCTTTGAATCGAGGAAAGTGCATATGATCATGCATGAATTTGACTTGATTGATTAAACTTGTAGAATAATTTATATGTAACTCATCTTAAATGGTTAATCAAAAGTATAAGCTTATTGAAATTGATTCATATTTTCAGTAAAATCATAGAAGTAAAAATTGTATGAGATTTGTGTTTTATTGCATTTGTATTAATGGAATACATATATACTGTGCTTAAAATGAAAAGTGCTTACAAAGTGAAAATCTTTGAGAGTTTATTCATCAGTTTGATCACAAGCCTTTTACACTTGAGCAAATAGGTATGTAAGGATTGTTGTCCTGAAAAAGGATTCTTTAAATCTGACAACCTAAGGTCCTGATCAGATTTGGGATTGTTGACTGAAAGCTCATTTCACGGGTACATTAGAAAGCTCTTGTATGATTCAAGCTTTTCAAACTAACTTTTAAAGAAAATTATCAATATTTACTTTTTTTTGAAAAAAAAAGAAGTGTTTCATTAATTACAAATATCTTTGAATCGAATATAGTTTCTACCAATATGATTACTGATTTATTGAATCAAAATTAATACTTTTGAAAACGTTTATTTGAGATACATTCTTTTATTCTCAAATTAATTATATTGAGTTCAAAGTTGTGTTTTGATTCATATACAGTACAAATTGATTTTGGAAATCATTTTTGATGAATTCAGGATAACGGAAGTTTCTAAAAAGAAAATTTAAAACTATAGTTATACTTAACATCTATTGTTATACAAGTATATTTTGTATGTTATTGAATATATAAGAAGTATATTTGTAGGGGGAGGATTAACAATGTCCAAAACAGATTAATATAATTCAGAATACAAATCTTGGTTAATCTGAATTCAAGTCCTCTTAAGATCTTGATGAAACAATTTAAAAAGACAAACAAACTATTTTAGATTCATAAGAAGAGAATGTTAGAATAGTTTAAAATGTTCTCAAGATAATGTTAAGTGTAGCATGTGTGTTGTCTTCGGAAGGTTTCAGTTGAAAGCATTCGAAAAAAAATTTTAAATGTACTAACTAAACGTTATGTTACATAAGGTAACGTGTAAAATTGCCTCTAGACAGCGTTTTACTCGTTAGGTTAGTTAACTCAACGAATTACACTGGAATTTTTTTGGATACCTTGATTGAATAAACTATATTCAATACTCATTTGAAATCCAAACCCGACTTATATATGTTGAGTTATTCACCTAAAAATCCTATTTAAACACTTATTACACGAGCACTTAGGTTATTCGTAAACCTTAGTCTGCAAATCTTTCCTACTTGTTACTGTTACAAGCTGCGACGATGGTCTCCAAGTTCTACAAAGGTCGTGGCAAAGGAAAAGACAAAAGAAGAGGAGATGCAAAAGGAAAAGAAACCGATACTAATGAAGTTCCACGCACTTCGTTCAAGAAAATACTTCGAGTGGACAAAAGGTTAGCAGAAATTTATAGAGATTACTTCTTTCCTCAAGGTATACTAGATGAAGTTAGACAAGAGCTTTAACATACTAATGAAAATATTACATACATGGGTATTTGTAGTAAATTTGATAGAAAATACAGAATGAAATGTGTTGAGATTGCATTTCTCGAACAATATGCAAAATATTTGGAAAAAGGTGTAGGCACATCAACTAGAATTCCTCAAATACCTATAAATGGTACAAGACTACATGCATTTGAGGAAGAGCATGAATCAGCTATCCCTACTCCTTTATATTCAAAACAAGTAGAATCACATATTGTTATAGATAAAAGAAAAGTTGACAGTCTTCGAAAGGCTATAGCAATAGAAAGTGCCTTTGAAGAATTAAAGTAGAAAACTTTTCTAGATCAATTTGAAAAGAAAACAGCAATACTTGCAGAAGAGAAATAGAAATGTTATAGAAGAAGAAAAGTTATAAAAATTATGTCTACAGAAACAAAGTCTATTAGACAAGGACAATCAAATGAACATTTATTTTCAAAGGACAATGTATGTCTAGACATTGTACCTTATAGTGTATCTGATAAACTCATCAATTCTAAGCATATTGAAACTGATGAAGATAATGAGACTTTATTTTCTCTAGCTAGAAAACTTGAGAAGAAATCCAAGTCAAATATGAGCTCAAGTTTTTCTATTAGTACAAGTCCTGATGATGCAGAAATTGAAAAATCAGAGCATCAGGCAACTAACATTGAACAAGTTATTACAGATATAATTGACAATGTTGAGGTAGTAACTAGTTCTAAGGCTGAATTGTCTAGAGTAGCAGATATTGAAAAAGTTAAGACTCCAGAAGAGCTAAATGTCAACCAGTCTTCTTCAAAATCTATAGAAGTAGAGTCTGAGAATTCACAGCACGTACAAATGGAACTATCTGTTGCAGAAATTGAAAATTTACAAACAGATACATAGGCTGATGAATTTCTACAAAATTTGAACTCTGTATTTTCTATAGAAACTGAACAAATGAATGTGGCAGATATTGAAAATGTTCCTTACACTATTGAAGTTGAAGAATCAAGTGTACATACGTAGCTTCAAGAAAATATTTTGACAGAGGAACAACATGACATTCATTTTGAAGAAGAGGTTCTTGAAGATGAATTAAATTCTGAATCAAAGCTTCAGGTATCACCTTCTTTATGTACAATATTACAAATTCAAGGAAATTCAATCTATTTTAGATCTGAGGAAGCATTGCAAAAATACAATAATCTGATTACATGTTAGATTCTGCATGCTAGACCAATAAAATTTAGAAATTTGATTGATATGAGAGATTTATTTAAGTATCAAGGCCTCATTCAATTCTTGCCAGTTGGGACGAAATGGAAGTAGTATAAAGAGCTTATTGCATCTTTTTACAGCAATCTAGTTAAGAATGAAAATATACTGAAAACTCAAATAAATAAATAGGAGTTAATATTGTCTCCTGAATTAATTTTTGAAATTTTGGGATTAAAGAATGAAGGTGTTGTTGTTACAAACAGAGTTGACATGATTAGACAACTGGAATGGAACATTCAATCTTTCTCAAATATTCCAAATGTATATTCTGAAATGAGACTCATGGAAAATCTGAATGTAGAGGCAAGGTTTATTGCAAATATATTGCATGCCAATTTATTTCAGAGAGTCAGATACAATATGGAAGTTAGCAGAAGCTGTTTATATGCCACTTATGGTCTACTGAATAAAATTCAAATCAATTGGTTTGATGTTTTTACTTCTCAACTACAGCATATGAGTTCAAAGTTATTTTATGGTGATGCTGTATGTAGAATCCTTGCAAGCTAATTGAATTTATCCGACTGGCCCTCTGAAACTAAAGGCATGAGAGCTTTTAGTATAAAAGATCTACAAAAATTCCAGGCATTGCATCAACCTCAACAACGACAACAACAACAACCTGATTGTATAGACCATATACAACAACAACAAAGTTATTCAATTCAAGTAGAACAGCAACCCCAGCTACCTCCTAACCTAGATGATGTACTTAGCAACATCAAAAATGATATTAGGCATCTAGGAGATAAAATCTGTAATGCTGTAAGTGATATACTTAGGAGGAATAGATAACCACTTGCTTGCTTGTATCTGAATACAAAATGTAATGTTCGTATTCATTGTTTGATTCATTGAACAATAAATTTTTCTGTAAATATTTACCATTCTTATTATTGTTTACAGAAAGCATTATTGTAAATATATCTCTTACTATATACTCTATGTAATTATCTTTTTGATTAATGACAAAAAGGGGGAGAAATATTAAAAAAAAAAAAGATGATTATGATTTTAATTGCATATAGTATAAAGGGAGATGATATTTATGGTTATTGTAATCTAACAAATGATAATGTAATTTGAAAGAAAATTATGTGGTTTTTAAAATCTGAAAGGATACTTATATAATTATTGACATCTGAAGTTTTATTTCTGAGAGGTGAAATTTACACAAACAATAGAAATAAGCTTAAGTTAACTTAAGTCAATAAACTTGTTTGTTGAATTAAAAGTTAACCCAACAAAGGTGCTTTATTGAGTTAAATATATTTCATAATTGATTTAACATGGTTTTGTCATCATCAAAAAGGGGCAGATTGTTGAGTATTTTGTTTTGATGATGTGTGTTGAATGAAAAATAATCATATTTGCTCAATTACTATTGCTTGTAAAGGAAATTAAAATCATCAATTAATATAGAAAAAACTTACTGATATAAATACTTGTCTGTATTGGATCTGAAATTATACTAAGTTAATAACTAGTCATTTCATTGCATTAATTTCTCATTTAACTAAACATTAAGTTAACGTGTGTTTTTATTGAAAAGCATGATATATTTTAAAGTTATATTTTCTGTATCATGAATAGTGCACGTTTAGACAACTCGTTAAGTTAGAGTTTTGTTCGTATAGAGATCACGTGAGAACTCGTTAAGTTAGAGGCTTAAAGTTAAAAATAGGTCATGTAAGAACTCGTTGAGTTAGTGAGTAAAAGAAGAGACGAACTCGTTAAGTTAGTGTTGTATGTTGAGCTATATTTTTAGCTCAAGCTTTACTGCAAGTGCACAGTTCCTTTGGTGTACATGGCAAATATAGGTCATTTTTCTACAAGGATTGTGTTTATGACTTAATCAATTATTACTCAAATTGTTCTTCAAGCTCTTAGGTATACTTCAGTAAATTAATGACATGTGAATGTAGAATAATCAAAATTAACACAAGCTCACAGATCATGCAGTTTCAAGGCAATGTGTAGTGGAAAATGGTAATGTGAATCAATTTCTTTACTTGTAAATCTATCAACCCATTCAATTATAACATGCACACAAGTTCCATGTGATTTCAGAAGTGATATCAATGCATAAAAATTGAGGAAAGAAAAATAAAATACGAAGATTCAATAGGCTATGCTACTCTATTCTAATTTATACTAAATGCATGCAACTATTCTATTTGCTAATCTAGCTAAACTATACTATACTACTTGCATTAGAAATTCCTTTTGGAGATTGATTTGGACAAAATGTGATCAATATAAGATATAACAAACTCAATTAACTACTGAAATTAAAATTAACAACTAGATATAAATGACAGGTTCTTCATTTAAATAAACATCAACACTTATTCTCTTCTTCTTTCAATGCACACCTTCTACTCAAATGCGCCAAGCCACCATTGATGAGTTTCATTCACTCGTGTGAAAGCCCCACCAACAACCCCAACAATACACATGAATAGAGGATGCAAATTAGAAGTTGAAAAGAAGAATTAAACATTCATATACATTCATTGGAACTCTATCTAGCTAAGAAGACATATAATTGAGATGTTCACCACCATTTCTCATCAATTCTTCCTTCTATACAAGAAAATAATAAACTCTAAGCGCTGTCACTACCTTAGGAGCTTCTTCTCTTCTTCTCTAGAGCTTTGAATTCAATGGAACTTGGCAGCAACCTCACCTCCAAGCTTGGACGTCTTCTCCTTAGCCCTTGGAATGGTGAATAGCATTAATGGATGGTCTCTCGTTGGAAGCACAACCCTCACCTCCAAGCTTCTTCTCCTTTGGTATTCTCTCGTTGGAAGCACCCCCAAGTTGTTGGCCGAAATTCCTCTCCCCTTGTATTTATGTTGTTGTGTCTTCTCTCTCTTTGATGTGGCACCTTGGTTTTATCACTAAGCCAATAAGATGCCATAGATCTAGGAGGGCCAATAAGGTGTTGGCATGTCCTCTTCTTTAAAGTTTAGTCCACCAACTTTACATCTTCTTTTGGTCTTTTGGATTAAGCTCCTTCCATATGTGTGTTACCTACAATTAATGGAAATTGAACTCCAAGAGACATTAGCCAACATAGGACATTTAAAATAAAATCAATGTATTCCATGTAAAATTATATTCAATGGGAGATGCACTTGTTAATCAAATTTCTATATTGCACTATATTTCAAGACTTATATTACCCATAATTAATATCATTTATCCACCATAGGTAGAAAATATCATGCAAAATTACTTATAAAATTCATTAAAAATGGGCAAAATTAAAGCTTGAACACCCCCCCACACTTAAACTTTGCTAGTCCTTTGGCAAATTTTAAAGAAGAAAAGATTAAGGAACCCCTTGAAACAAACAAACACAATAAAAAAAATTAAGGCAAATCAAATTCTCGCCAAGTAATGCAACAATACTTATAGATAATCTCTACTCACAAGCTGAGTTCCTGTAATGGTGAGGAATTTAGAATAGACATCTAATGCCAACCTAAGGAAAATAAGTTTTTAAGATACTATTAAGTGCAAAGTGCTTAGACCCATAATCAATAGCACCTAGGTTCATCTCACTTAATCCAAGAATACATGAAGGTTTCTTTAGGCTTCTATCCTCTAGTACATTGCCCCTTTATTTTCAATTGAGTTTTTCTTCTTTTTGATTCTATAAAAGTATTTTCTTTATTCATTCTATAGAACAACTTCTTCTTCTTCTTTTTCTTTCTTTCTCTTTTTATTTATTTATTTATAGATACCTCTCTTTTCTCACATCCTACCTCTACCCTTAGGATACCTCCCATAAAGGGTTTACACGTGAAGACTAAGAGGTTACTTAGCCTCCGTCCCTAGCAACCTTATGAGAACGAGTATCAAACCTTATTCCCAAATTCATATATCTACCCTTCTCATGAGACAACCTATTGGAAAGATGTCCTAAGCCACTCCTCAAGATTCATGTCATAAGAAGAGTCCTCTAGATACCACATGATTAAGAGTCTAGTGCAAGAATGTGTATATGTTATAAGTAAGAAACTATGGTTGGCATCTCAAATGCATACTCCTATCCTCACCTTAAAGATAAGCTCAGCTCTAAGTGTAAGACATCATAAGGAAATAACATTACTAAGGAGAATTCAACATGCCACAAAAAGAAATTAAGTTCAAATGAAAACAAAGCTAAAACTAATAAAGAATTAATGATCTTAACCTTAAGAGCATACAATGGAGATTGAGTAGCATGCTGGTAAGGCTAAGATGTAATAATTCAAAATCAAAATTAAACTAACAAAGCTATTTCCTAAAAAAAAATTGACATGCAAGTTCTTATCATGGATACATATAAAACATGGTGGCATGCAACATATAGAATGAATTTTCAAACTTACCACCAACATGCTTGTGAAAGAAACTTACATTTCAATTTCATTGATGTAGTATGCACCCTAAAACATCTTTTTTACTTTCTCCTCCCCCCCGCACTTAGTTCCTGCATTGTCCTCAATGTAGAAAGGATTGTTTCAACAATAAGAATAAGTAAAAAATGTTAGCGCATACCTGTTGTGCACTGCTCTTCAAGTGGTGTAGATAAAATGTATTTAACTCTAATTGTGGTTGAACATCAATTTGTTAAACAAACACATGATATCATGATAAAGTCTTTCAACCCATTCTACACCCTTCAAGTATTTGAAAATCATGCATCTAACTACTTTCAAATATATCATCAAATTCTGTTCTTTAAAATTAAACATCTCAAGCATGAAATAAAATAAGTCTCTCATCAAGTAAGCTAAGCATAAGTCGTGGAGATAAAAGGTTAACTCTAGCTATCTTGTTGGTTGCAAGTGATGCTTCTCTTTACTTTTCTCCTGAAGTTGTCTCCACTTGGTTGACACGTGGATTTGTTATAGCTTGGCTTGGAATGGTTCTTTTCTCCCTCTCGCAAAGTCTTGCTGATATTTGGGATTGCTGCGCCTCTATCTTGCTAATTGATTGTGCATTAGCATGCACAATTGGTTGATACTTAGCATTGTTCATGGCAAATGCTTCCATGCCTTTTATCAAGCTATCTATCTTCTTTCCCATGTCTTCTATTGCTGCCGAATGATCATTTTTCTTAACCAATTCCATAGTATTTCGTGTAGGTTGATTGCCTTCAAAATTTGAGGATTCACCATGTTGATTATCTTGAAAATGTGAGTTTCTCCATGAAAAGTTTGGGTGGTTCCTCCAAGATGGGTTGTAGGTGTTGCCATAAACTTCTTGCCTTTGATTGATTCGGTCTAAGAAGTTCCACCATAGATAGATAATATCATGCAAAATTACTTATAAAATTCATTAAAAATGGGCAAAATTAAAGCTTGAACATTGTACACGTGGTGATATTATAAGTTACGAATGTTATATTGTATCACGTGAGGTGCACATGTTTAACTCGTTAAGTTAACATAACTAAACACGCTGAGTTGCTATATTGAACACTAAGGCAATGTGTTAGGTTAGCGTTATAAACTTAAGTTGTTATTTTTGCACGTGGTAAAATATTTATTATAAAAACATTTGTTTATTACTGGTTCGTTGAGTTATCGTAACACAATGGAGATAGTTCGTTGAGTTATCTATAGCACAATGGAGATGGTTCGTTGAGTTAGCGTAACACCATAGAGATAGTTCGTTGAGTTAGCTATAGTACTTGTCACATGAGTTGGCACTTGTTTGGGTTTTCCTAGCACTACACCAGAAAAACTTGGATTTGTTACTTCTATTTTTACTTAGTTAATTTATCTTTATGCCTATTTCTTCTTTTAAAAGTAAACAAACAACCTTTAATACAATTTAGATATTAATTCCAATTTGTACTTTAACTGCAAGTGCACAGTGTCTATTGTATCTGTGTGCAAGTACAGGTCAATCCCATAGGGAATTGCTGAAAAGTTCAGAACTATCAGTTTGTTAACAATCAAATTTATATATTCAATAAGCTCTCCGTTGAATTACAGTTAACTCAACGGATAAAGTTCGTTGAGTTATTGCTAACTCAACGGACTAACCTCGTGGACTTAAGTTAACTCCACGAGCCTGTCATTTCTTTTTAATACTGCTATTTATAGAGGAATTCGACCATCCATTGGGCGATTCCTCAGATTGTAAATAACATCAATTAAGCTCTTTAATGTTAGTAAACACTAGATTCATCATTAAGCAATACTAACATTTAGATAATTCCAACAGTAATCATTAAAATCTTTAAGTCTTTTGAACGAACCAATTTCAGTAAACTGTAAAACTAAAACAAACATAAAATAATCACAACACTGATGAAGATAACATTAATCACAATACAACACAAACAATACAACACTCAAATACAACCTACAAACATAGATAAATTATTTTTGGTATTTTTGTTTTAATATGAAAATGGAATGGGGCGAAAGGTGAAATGTAAAGTAATCTCACTTGACAGTAAATACTTCTGACACTACTTGCAACACGATTACACCACTGAAAATTAAACCACTTACAATTCTGTCTCCTCTCCCTATAGAATCGCGAGTCCAGAATTGCAAGATAATCTTCTCTTCAGCATACAGGCATCAACCCGAAGCCAAGGCTAAAAGCTTTACGATCTCCTAAAATATGAGTCGGCGCTTGGTGAAAATGGCTTCCCTTCCCACGACGTGATCACTCCTCACAGTGGTTGTCAAGCATTGTGTTTGGCTTGGAATCGACCCGACATCAAGAAAGTATTGTCACAGACCTCCGATGGTTGGTGATTATGGTGGATATGGTGGTGGTAACGATGGTTGGTGTGATACTTCAGAGAATCGCCGATACTGTCTGCAGAAAGCTCGGTGCTCCTCCTCTGTATACACTGGTCGTCCATCGATCACACCCGCACTTCTTTTTCTTCTTTTCTTTTATATTTCTTCAGTAGTAACTGCTTCTGCTTGAATGATCAGTTGGATTTCCTTCATTCATATCAACGGCAATGATTTTGTCTCCCTATGCAATACATGCAATCGTGATTTTTCTTCCAACTGTCCTGTTTCTGCAACCGCTACAGTGGCATATTAGAAAATAAATAGTCCGTGGAGTTATAGATAACTCAACGGACTTTCTTCGTTGATTTAACTATAAAACACATGCATAAATTTAACTATCTGATGCTCAGGTGCATTTCGGATACTTATAAACTTAACTATCCGATACTCAGCTGCATTTTGGATACTTATAAACTTAACTATCCGATACTCAGGTGCATTTCGGATAGCTACAGCTAACTCACCGATATATAACTTAAGTAAATCTACCAGATCTCGACATGTGTCAGTAGTAGTTTAATAATAAAATACCCATTTCGGAGAATTACAAGTCTAACTATCTGATGCTCAACTACAATTTCGGATAGTTAGAGATAACTCACCGAAAGTTCACTTAAGTCATGCATTATGGTTTCGACATGTGTAATTCTAGAAATAATAAAATATTCTTTCAAAACATAACTGTTCGGCAATATAAACATAACTATCTTGCAAATTCGATTTGTTAAACATAACTGTCTGAAATATCAGAAAAATCGGAAACTTAAGAATTTCACAGCCTGCAACTTATCGACGGTTCAGAAATGTACTAAATTGACATTAATTCCTCAAAATTAAGCAGATTCTTTAATTAAAGCATATAACAGTGCAATTATAACATAATGGCTTAATTCTCATATGATAAGTTAAATATTATGCAATTAATCATCATTTAACCGTTAATAATATGTACTCTTTTATTCTAAACAGTACATGAAGAACTCGTTAAATTCGAAACGTTAAGTTATATATATATTTGTGTTACTCGTTTAGTTAACATTAAAGTAACGACTTCTTATTACATTGATGAAAAATTTTGGAAGAGAAAGTTTATTTTGCAGGAAATTTTTCAGAGATCCAGGATGGATGATTAAAGAAAATTTGAAATGTAAACGTGGGTCAAAACATGTGTATTTCGATGAAGAAAAAAGAAAAGACATGAATAAGTGGAAGACTGATAATGATTAAATGTGGAAGATATGCATGAAACGAATATACAGTATAAAAGGCATAGAATTCTTATTGATCAGTTATCCCTACACACCAAAAGAAAAATCTTTTTAGGGATCAAAAACATCTCTTTGGGGAAAAGCTCTCAAGTGAAAGAAAATTCAGTGAAGCATAAAAAGGTAAGATATATGTCACTAAAGATTTGAAGTATCAGATGGAAGAAAATTCAGTGGAGCAGAAAAAGTCAGATTTACATCATTGAAGATTTAAAGTATTAGAAGAAAGCAAATTTGATGAAGTAGAGAAAGACAAGATATTCGTCACTGAAGAATTGCTGAAGAAGAAAAAGGAGAAGAAGAAGAAGAAAGATCTCAAATAGGGAGAAATATTTTAAATTCCGCAAATTAGTTTTCTCTATTTGTAGTTATGAAATTGTATAGATGAAACATGGTATCGATATATAATTACATCTACAATTTCTGAGGAGAATTGAATTGTATATTGTAATTGAAACCTTGAATAAAAATGATTTTATAAAAAAAGTGTCTCGACTTGTTTCTAAGTTTTAAAGTTTCAATTATATTCGAAAATATTGAAAAACACAATTCACCCCCCTCTTGTGTAGTCATACGATCCTACACTATGAAGTACAACATTTAGATCCAAAAGGGAAGAATCCTAGAAGGGATCTAGCTTTTGAGGCTAATAAAGTCTCAGAAGTCAATAGTGATTCTAACGATGATTTACTATTGTTGACTAGAAAATTTAGAAATCTATTGAAGAAATGCAAGAACTTCAGGTGAGCAAAGACATCAAGAGATATGGAGAAGACGTCATTCATGAAAGACAAAATCATTTGGTGTAAGTGCAACAGGCTGGGTCACTTTCAAACTAATTGTCCTCTCAACAAAGATAAGAAGAATTCAAGGAGGAATTTCAGGAATAAGAAATTCAGAAAGAAAAGGGCACTTAAAGTGACATGGGATGACTCTTCAACTTCACAAAGTGAAGAAACAAAGGATTCAACATCAAACAATGAATCCTTATCAACATTAGATTCAGAAGAAAATCTGGCAAATGTATGCTTCATGGCAAAATCCAGTGAAATATCCTTTGATCAAAATGCTAGTTTTGATAGTTTTGATGGATTACTTATTGAATACAATAAACTGGCTAGAAAATATAAGAAAGTAAAAATAGAAGGAAAGAACATTAGGAAAATGCTAGATGAATCTAAAAGTAAGATTGATTTTCTGAACTCTACGTTGAATAAATTTAAAGAAGAAAATTAAAAGCATGCACAGGAAATTTTAAAATTTACTGCAATAGAAAGAAAATTGCATGCAAATTGTGAAAATTTAATTATTGATAAAAAGAAAATGATCTATGAAATTGAAAAACTAAAACTGACTATTACAGATTTAAATTTAGAAATTGATATGTTAAAGATTAAGGTTTGCGATCAAAAGGCTACATTAAGTAAATGGAATAATAGTCAAACTATAACAAATGAACTTTGTAGTAAAATATCAAATGTAGAAAAGCATGGTATTGGTTTACACGATGCATTTTCTGAAAATTATATATTACATAATGATACTGCTAAAAATAATGTCTTTATTTCTAGTACTAAGAATGGTAAAAGAAAAACTATTCCATGTGTGATTAAAAAGGGAGATAAATATGTGCAAATTGATAAAATGCAGCATATAAAAAATAACACACAATGCAACAATTTCAAAAGAAATTTTCATAAAAATCAAGCTAAGTCATTTGAGAATTTTAATATTTTTTATCAATTTTCTACATATTTAAAAAATATTGGATATTGGGATCAACAATCAAATAATGTTAGAAATGAAAATTTCAACTCTGGTTTACATAGAGATAAATGTTCTGATAATTATAATACTAAAAGAAATAAACACAAGAATAATTATCAGAAGATAGATAAGTTGAAGTCTAAAAATAATGATTATTTTGATATGACTCTCTCTAAAATTCTTGGACCCACTCAGAAATGGGTTCCAAGAGATAAAATCTCTTCTTAACTATTTTATAGGTACACAAATCAAAATGGATAACGGATAGTGGAGCATCCAACCACATGACTAGAGATATACGATTACTTACAGAAGTAACAAAGACCAAGAACGGATAAGTTACCTTTGGAAATAAAAGCAAAACAAATGTCTTGAGGTCTAGAAAGGTTTAGGTAACTAAGAAATGTTTTATAAATGATGTCTTATTAGTGAAAAACTTAGGTTTTAATTTATTGAGTGTTCTTGTTTTAATTAAGTTTTGCAGAGTAATTTTTAAAAAAGATTCCTATAAAATTATAGACATGTCTACAAACGAAATTTTATTCACTACATATAAGAAAGGATCCATTTGTATTCTGAATTTTCCTTTTGATATTATTAAAGACAATGCTTGCTTAGTTGTAAATTTGGATGAAGTTATTTTGTGGCATAGAAGGCTAGGACACTCAAACTTAAAATTATTACAAAAGTTGTCTAAAAAGAATCTAGTTAGAGGTTTACCTAGTATTAACTACTTGAAAGAGTTTGTGTGATGCATGTCAACTAAGTAAATTACATAAAACATCCTTTAAAATCTTAAATGAAATAACAAGCAAAAGAGTATTAGAACTAGTGCATATGGATTTATTTGGACCTACTAGGACAACCAGTCTAGGAGGTAAACATTATGCTTTTGTACTAGTTGATGACTATTCTAAGTTTACTTGGGTTTATTTTCTAGCTAATAAAATTGAAGTTTTTGAAATATTTAAGATATTGTGTAATAAAGTTCAGAATGAGCAAAATGTTAAAATTCAAAAACTTAGGAGTGATCATGGTACAAAATTTGATAATGATCAAATGGACACCTTTTGTGAAGAATTAGGCATAAATCATAGGTACTCATTTCCAAGAGCTCCTTCACAAAATGGGATAGTAGAATGTAAAAACAGATTACTTCAGGAAATGTCCAGAACCATGTTAAATGAAAATAAGTTACCCCTATCTCTTTGGGTAGAAGCAGTTCATACAACATGTTATGTTATAAATAGAGTACATCTAAGACCAATTTTGGATAAAACTCCTTATGAGATATGGTATAACAGGGTTCCCAAAATAAGTTATTTAAAACTCTTTAGCTGCAAGTGTTTTATTTTAAACACTAAGGAACATAGAGACAAATTTAGAGTCAAATTAGATGAGGGTATTTTTGTTGGTTATTCCATTAGAAGTAAGGAATATAGAGTATATAACAAATCAACAAAAACCATTGAGGAAACCCTACATGTGAAATTTCATGAAAATTCTCATTTGGATTTTAGACATGCTGAAAACTTTGATTCAGAAATTCTCCCAGAAATGGTACCAAATGATGTTGATAGAGAAATTGAGAGATAATCTGAAGGGAATAAGAAATATAAACTTTAATGATGAAGATTTAGAAGAAAATAATGTCATACCTATAGAAAATGTGGAACAACATAGAAATTAGCGTTATGCTTCATCTCATCCTATTGATCAGATAATAAGCAATCCTAATCAAGGAATTAGGACTAGGTCATTAGTAGTCAACATTTATGATGCTTATTCATTTGTTTCTTTACTAGAACCTAAGAAAATTGAAGATGCCTTAGAAGATGAATTTTGGTATTTAGCTATGCAAGATGAGCTAAATCAATTTATAAGAAATGAGGTATGGGATCTAGTTCCACCACCTGAAAATTAGTCTATAATAGGAACAAGGTGGGTATTTAGAAACAAAGTAGATCAGGATGGACATATAGTTAAAAATAAAGCTAGGTTAGTTGCTCAAAGTTACAAGCAAGAAGAAGAAATTGACTATGATGAAACATTTGCTCCTGTTGCTAAACTAGAATCAATACAAATTTTGTTAGCATATGCTTGTTATATGGATTTCAAATTATACCAAATGGATGTTAAGATTGCTTTTTTAAATGGATATATAAAAGAAGAAGTTTATGTAAAGCAACCTCCAAGTTTTGAAGATTCAAAACATCCTAAGTATGTTTACAAGCTTAAAAAGGCACTATATGGCCTTAAACAAGTCCCTAGGTCTTGGTATGAGAGATTATCTAAATTTCTTATGGAAAAATGGTATTCTATGGGAAAGGTAGATCACACTCTTTTTATCAAGAAGGTCGAAAAAGATATATTGGTAGTTCAAATCTATGTAGATGACATCATATTTGGAGCAACAAATGATAAATTAGTTGAGTCTTTTTCGAAAGACATGACTAATCAATGTGAAATGACTATGATGGGTGAACTATCATTTTTCCTAGGCTTACAAATTAAGCAGTTAGAACATAGTACTTTTATTTCACAAGAAAAATATACTCAAGATTTATTAAAGAAGTTTGGGTTAGACAACACTAAAACAAAGAATACACCAATGAGTACTATCACTAAGTTGGATAAAGATGACTTTGGAAAAACTGTAGATATAAAACAATATAGAAGTATGATTGGTTCATTACTTTATTTAACAGCTAGCCGACTAGATATTATGTTTAGTGTGTGCACTTGTGCTAGATATCAATCTAATCCTAAAGAATCACACATACTTGTTGTTAAACGAATTTTTAAATATCTATTAGGAACCATCAATTTTGGATTGTTTTACTTTAAACACAGTTCTTTAAATTTAATAGGTTATAGTGATGCTGATTTCGCAGGATGTAAGTTTGAAAGAAAAAGCACTAGTGGCACATGTTAATTATTAGGAAATTCTTTAGTGTCATGGTTTAGCAAAAAACAAAATTGTGTAGCATTATCTACAACTAAAGCTGAATATATAGTTGTTGCACGTTGTTGTGCTCAAACCCTATGGATTAGACAAATTTTAAAAGATTTTAATTTAGCCTATGAACCAACTAAGATTTTCTATGATAGTAGTTCTATAATAAGTTTGTGTAAAAATCATGTCTTATATTCATGAGCTAAACATATAGAAGTTCGACATGATTTTCTAAAGGATAATGTTATAAAAGGAAAATTAGTATTAAATTTTGTTCCTACCATAGAGCAATTAGCAGATCTATTTACAAAACCCTTAGATGAGAATACCTTTTCAAAATTACGATTAGAACTTGGTGTCTATAGGTTATCTGATGTTTAAATTGTCTTGTTCATTGCATAATATTTTGGTTTGTTATAAAGTAACTTTAGAATTTAATTTCTTTATTAAAAAAAAAAAATCAAATATCTATTTTAGAATTATTATTTACTAATAGTTAAGAATTTATGAAATTTTGATTTTTATTAAAGTCAATTTATTTAAGAAAAATTCAGAAAAGGTTACTTAAGGGAAGTTGATTTAATTCAATATGAGTGCCAATTGTATTTTTTACTTATGTCTACGCCATTATAGAGATTTTAACTAAAAAATACATAGAAAATATATACCGTTTATTAAAGGAAAGTTATTAACATACTATTAGAAAAATTAAGTCTTGTGGTTGCCTCTTATTCAATTTACTGTATTGTTTTATTATTTGTAAGCAATTGCTTGAGTAATTAAGTCTATTGGGGGATCTTAAGCCCTAGTTACTTGAACCAACTAGTTTGGGATGTGCTGACTGAAAATTCATTTTACAAGTAATTCAGATTCTATTTAATATAAAAAAAAGTTACCTGTTCTCACTTGTCATTGAGTAACTAGTTATATTTCCCCTAAGCAAGGGATTGTAATCACGTAAAAAAATGATATTGTGGGAGGTAGTACATAATATATATATATATATAAATAAATAAAAGAGGGCAATGTACTCAAGCTTAATTTATTTTACAAGTGTTATAACAATTCTGCCATAATCTATGCATATAATCTTTGTTATTATCTATTCTTTACACATAAAGTAATGCATTTATTTTCTTAAGTTCGTGTACTCATTATTGAATTCTTTTAAGTTACCTGAAGGTATATCTTTATGAATTTTCTTTTATAAATTGAATAAAATAAAAGCTAGAAAGTCTAAATTGTTAAGTCTACTACTTATTTCTGTATTTAAATTTAAAAAAAAAAAATTTATAGAGAGACACAAATCTATTAGGGCTTGGCAACCCAGTTTAAGTTTGCTAGATTTTGAACTTTAATGACAAATCTATTAGGGCTTGGCAACCTAATATTAAGTATTTCGTAGATTCTTTAGACTACATTTATGTAAGGCGAGCAAACAATGACAAGCAATGATATATTTAATCAAATGCAAATATTCTAGAACTTATACTGATAAAAAGTTAGTTAGTTTAACGTACAGTTATGTATTTCACTTGATTTCAGCTATTTTATCTAACCCTCTGAGTTTTTCGTATTGTTAAGTTTTTACTCTTCTACAAACTCAAATAGTTAGATTTCTCTCTAAGTTTCTATTTTAAATTCTTATATTTTATCCTTTTAAGAAACTCGAACAGTTATGCTTAAGTCTTTGACTTTTCGCATATCCATCCGAGAAACTCGAACAATTAACTTAATATTATTATATTTTTATGAAAGACTTAAAATATGACAATAACTATTCTAGTTTGTCGTATAGTTATGTGCTTTACTGCTCATAAAACTCAAATAGTTATCATAAGTCTTCAAGTTTTCTCATTTTTACTTAGCTAGTAGTTATTTTCTTTACACGAATAGTTACGCTAAGTCTTCTACTTTTGTCGGTTGTAAAACTCGTACAATTATTGTAAGCATTCAAGTTATTTATTAGTAACGGATCTTATATTTATGATTTCAATGATTGAATCTGTTTATAAACTCGAAGAGTTATAAATGTTTTACTGACAACCTTTCGTGTTTCTACCTTGGTAAAACCCTAGTTTCACAATCTTTACTTCCACTAAGTTCTATAGTGAATAGTAAAGATTAATTGACAATGCCAGGACATTGTAGAATGACAAAAGTGTAGAAAAGAGAGATGGAACTTCAGAAGATAGAAAGTGAAATCAACGACATTTACTCAAGGTATACTTTTTCTAATGAAGTACTACATGAAATTCAAAAAGCTATTCAAGACAAGAAAAATTTCTGTTGGAAATTTATTAGAAACTATGCTAAGACACAGTTTAGACTAAAACAGACTAAACTTTCCATATTACAAATGTGGAAATGAACTTTACAACCTAACCTTGAGGTTGTTACAAGTTCTAGACAAGTACTTGAAAAATCGGTACAGTCTATTACTTATTATGGAAAGAAATGGGGACCAATGATAGAAAATGCCAATAGGGAATTAGAATCTTTGTATTCCCAACATTATTTTCCCCCGACTATTTTAGACGACATTCAACAATTTCTTGATGAACAGAAAATTGCCATTTGGAAAATGGGCCTTCGAAGTGAAGGACAAAAAGTTTATCAACTAAAAATGGCAGAGGTTGAGAGCTTAAAACTCTATATTCCATTATTGCAACTTAGGCATCATGGTGAAGGACCATTAAGACCACAGGTGCCTTTAAGAAGAGAAATTAAGAAAACTTTAGAACCTCCTAAACAACTAGAAACACTACAAACATATAGTCAGAAAAAGAAGAAGACATTAGAATATTTTGGACTGACTACAAGTGTACAAGGCATATTGCAGCAAAGAGAAGAATCTTTGAAAAATGGAAAACTATGTTCCATTGCACAAGCTGGCCAGGATTTTGTTTCAAGAATCCTAGCAGATATAACAAATATCGGATTACAAGCATACACTCTAAGGTATTGTGTTACATTAGTGCATAATGTTTCTTTTAATACAATGGATAACTTTTCACATCTTGCTGCAAGCCAACATTCTTTTCCTAGGGAAAGAG
Organism: Cymodocea nodosa; assembly: GCA_036874045.1. NCBI lineage: Eukaryota > Viridiplantae > Streptophyta > Magnoliopsida > Alismatales > Cymodoceaceae > Cymodocea > Cymodocea nodosa. Next base: position 15,136,888 of record CM072339.1, on the reverse strand, counting down.
AACATGTAGGAAATTTTGATGATATATATATAGATGATATCAATTTTGATGACATAGACACTGAGTCTATGAATTTTGAAGATATTTCATCTAAAGAGGAATGTACAGATATTCTTCCTCTTACTGTATCTTGGATAGAGACTTTTGATTTTTGGTATAGTTGCTTATACTACATTTTATACATGTGGTTATGTCTGTTACAGTATACAATACATTTGTTGATAAATGTATATAATCAAGAAACTACACAGTTACAAATAGAATATAACACTGCCAATGTCTCAATTATAGAAATTTCAAAAATACAGAATGACTCTATTACACAGACAGATATAGAATATTCTTTCATACAGAGATAGTTGTTGTATAGACCAATTATAGAAATAAATGTTGCTAATAGACAAAATAATACAGAGACTATTGATACTGATATGTTTCAAGAACATCAAATAGAGGAAATTCAGTAGATTATTGATATGACAATAATAGATATTTTAGACATTTATACTAGCTTTGATAGAAATTCCACCAGTTCTGAAAGATCTGAAAATATAGATGTTGCTGATAATATTAAAACAAGTCCTAGATCAAAACATCATGATAGGAAAATACCTAATCTTGAACAAAATTTAGATGACAATACATTGTTATGGTTCAGAAATAGTTCCTGTTATGAAAAATTTCAGACATATAAAACTTTTACAATTTTATATTCAAGACCAATTAAGTTTGAAGGGATGGCAGATATACAAGAAATGTTTGAATTTAAAGGCTTGTTGACTCTACTTCTACAACAGTTAGGTCATCTTGTTATACTAAAACTTGTAAGTTGTTTTTACTCAAACTTAACAATGGAAGAAGGTATTCCTATTTCCAATATGCAAGACTACGATATATATTTAACTCCAGAATTACTTTATCAAGTACTTGGTCTGGAAAATGAAGTAGTTAAATTATCAGAAAGAAAACAGGTTTATTAGTTGGGATGGGACATTAAAAGTTTAGCCAAAGATCTAACTGCCAACAATCCAATGAGATTACTAAATGATTTAAATGGCCAAGCATGTTTTATTGCAAAAATACTGCATGCTTCACTCTTTCAAAGGTTTGGTCATGGGGCAGAGGTTGGCAGATGCTGTCTTTATGCTACATATGCATTAATTAACCATATACAGGTGAACTGGTATGATATTTTTGTTTCTCATATCTTAAACTTGCAGAGTAAATTATTTTATGGTGATACACTTTTGAGAATTGTGGCAAGTCAAACAGATATTACACCTTAGCCACAGAAAAGATTAAAGTCAAGATCTTTCTCTACAAAGGAACTACAAAAATACCAAGAAGCAGATACACCTGTAATTTGACAGCAACAACAACAACAAGATCAGCAAACTCAGTCACAATAGCAACAACAACAGTCGACATAGTTTTCAGAACAATAGCAACATACATATACAAATACAAGTATACATACAGATATACATACAAATTTACATATAGACATAAATACCAAATTTTTACAACAACTGTCACAAGTTTCACAAACTGATTTTGATCATGCAATAATTGATCAGATCAATAGAGTAAGTACAAAAATTGCAAGGCAAATTTCAGATACTCTGATCAATATTTTTCGAAGACAAAGAGGCTTGTGATTATACAAATTATGTATTGCATGATTTATTTATTGTAATTTGTTATCGAAAATTACTTATGTAGAGCAATCGCATTATGTAAACTATTTACTACATTTAATGATCATATACTTATTTTTGACAATTTTTGTTTCAAATAGTTTTATTTAAATAGTTTATTCTTATCCACAAAAGTTATGCATGTTTAAAAATTTCTTTTTGAACGATATGTACTTAGCAAGTTTTTCTTCCTTACATTTTATTTACTTTTTTATAATGCCAAAAAGGGGGAGAAGATAGATTATTTGACTTATTAGGTTTTGACATCATCAAAAAGGGGAAGATTGTTAGGAATTTTGTTTTGATGATAAATGTTTTATTAACGTTTTTAAATAAGTCTAAATAATATTTTCTAAGTATAATAGTCACGTAATCAAATGTTGACAAGTTATTAGAAAGTTTCATTTAAAATTTCGAATAGTTAGATTTTCGGATAATTAGATTTTCAGATAGTTAGATTTTCGAATAGTTAAAGTTTTTGGATAGTTAGAATTTCAAACAGTTAAACTTTCGGATAGTTAACGTTTCGATTTAGTCAAAGAGTTATGTTAGAAACTCGTATAGTTAAGTTATCTACACATGTGTTTTTAATGTTTTAAGTTGTCACGTGTTTTCCATGTGCGATCGGTAATGAAAATCAAAGAGTTAAATAACTGTTCGAGTTTTATAAAATGACTAATGAATAGATAAGTTTTCCTTGTTCAGTCATGTGTTTTGCAGGTGCAAAAACTCGAAGAGTTACAAATAAGTGTTTGAGTTTTTACAGGACTTAAAGGATAAGTGTTCGACTAAAACGAAAACTTAGAAGATATTCTACAAAACTCTAGGAAGATAAAGTTTTGGTGAATCTACGAGTGGAGATCATGGAAATTCAAAATGATAGTGGAGAAAGTGGAAATTTCAAAATGATAGTGGACATAGTGGAAATTCAAAAAGTTAGTGGAAATCATGGATAATTTGAATTTGAAATTAGTACGTGGATTATGGATTAAGTGGATGAACATGCTGAACGTGAAGTCATAGTTCGACTAGTAATAGAGAGTATGAGCTACATTACAATGAGGATCTCAATCTCAAAAACCAAGTCTGAATATTCAATCTAGATCCAAAACTGAAAAATTAAGTTTGAATATTCATATCTAGAAAAATTCTCCAACATCAGAAGAAGTTTGAATTTCCAAGCTGTTTGAATGTAAATTCAAGATAAGTAATCAATTACGTACCTTGTTCTTTTGTATCTCCATTAATATTTTTTGACTTTTGATTCTAAAAAACTTTCCATTTACAAATAAAAGTAAAACATATATAACAAAATAACAACTAACCACAAAACATTAATTGTTAAATCAATGCCTTGTGTGAAATCTAGGCTCCTATGCCTTTGGTGGCTCACAAGCAAGCTAGTTGATTTCTCAGAATAGATACCAACAATCTAGATTGATATTTTATTTTTCTCTTGTAAGAAAAATAAAACATAAACTAAATTTTTTCTTTCTTTTCTTTTCTTAAAATCAATGTAGAATACACAAAACATTAAAAATACAAAACCACAGTTTAGGAACATGACTAAAAAGTAGCGACAAATGGAATAAATGTGTTAGTCCAAGCAAAACCTTTAGGCATTATTCTCCTTACTATTAATTCTATTTTAATGCAGTCTGCTTTCCTTTTTAACTTGTAAACTTGTAGGATGTTATCAATACTAAATATTAGTGTATTACCATTAATGAATTGAAATACAAAAAGGGATCCTCTTTTCGTCCAAGATAATGTAGTTGTTTCTATTTCCACATATATGTCAATGTATTCCTCTTCCCATTTCCATTCATTCAGGTCCTTCATAATCCATATTTAAAATTTCATTAGTTCATCTCACGATCTTACTAGACATAAAGTAGGATCATCATATTCATTATACTATACTCCTAATTGAATTTTATCATGTTCTATAGATGGTGGTTTCGCTATATCATTAGGTATAGGTAATATTTCTATAAAGTCATCATCATAATTATCTATGCTTACTATGTATAAATCAGATCTAAATGCAACTGATATATCCGTGACTAGATATATATATCCATCAAGTATGACATGTATATTGTTAACTAATGTTTTCTCTCTAAGATATATCATAATATTTTCATTCCAAGATCTATTTAGAAAATTATACACACTTAAACATAGATCGTCCCAATTTCTAGTTGGTCTCTAGTAATATAATTTTTCAGGAGTAGTCAAATTCTTATCAGAAAATGTTAAAGCTGACCTACAATTTTCAGTTGGTACTTCAAACCTATTAGGCCTTCCTATATTCCATTCTGAAAGAACCTCTAAATTTTGATAATGCAAAAATCAATGTAAGGTTTTGAAATGTATTTATCAGGTTTAGTCAGTACAACAAAAAGTTCAGAAGACAGACAAATCGAAGCAGCAAGCATGTTGTAGTAAATCTCAGAATGTGCTACTATAGAAAATTGGACAGTTATGAAAGGATTGAATGATCGGATAGTTAAGAAGTTAACTATCTAGAAGCTTAAAGGACTTTTCGGAGAGTTACAGGTATAACTATCCGAAAGTTAAGTCATTCAAATTAATCACGTGCAGAAATACAGAATGGAAGCTTAAAGGATTTGTTGGAGAGTTAGATAACTATCCAAGTTTTCTTTTCGGAGAGTTAGATAACTATTCGAGTTTTTTGGTAAGTTACAGGAATAACTTTCCGGAACTTAAGTCATCCTATTACGCACGTGCAAAATGGAGAAGCTGGCAATCAAAAGCTTAAAAGAAAAATCGGAGAGTTAGATAACTATCCAAAATCTCAAATAGAGTTTCGGTGAGTTACAGTTTAACTATTCGAAACTTAAGTCACTGAATTTCCCACGTGTAGAATTCCAAAGAGAAGCTCAAATAGGTTTTTGGAGAGTTAGAAAGATAACTATCCGAAATCCTAAAGTATTTCGGTGAGTTACAAGGATAACCATCCGAAACTTAAGTCAGTCTTTTATGCACATGCTGAATTAAAGTAATCGGAAAGTTAACGGAGGGTTACTGTAGCCAACTATCCGACAATTAAATAATTGTTCGGTAAGTTATAGTTATAAGTATCCGATTGAATGACAGCTCGTAGTATATATTCTGGAATCCTACATGGCAGAAAGGTTTAAGTGATCTTTCAGTGAGTTACAGATATTCTTCGGAGAGTTACACAGCTAACTATCCGAAAGGTTAAGAAAATCGGAAGGACATCTTAAAATAACTTTCTGAATGGTAACTTACCATATTTGGGATTGAAGTCTAATCAAGTACAGTAGAATACATCCGTTGGAATAAAATATGATCGTTACACATGTTTGGTATATATACAAGATACAGACAACAGATTTAGATAGCTTTTGCTCATATACATACTTACACCAAGCTCAATAAAAGAAAAGCTTTAGAGATCAAATCATCTTCAACGTTTACAGACTGAATTTCAAAAGCTCATCACGCACTCAACTCTATTGCTCACAAGCTAGTGTTTACTGAAGTACACGGATCAAAACTTCAGAGAAAGGATTGATTGAAGCTTCGACAAGGAAGCTCAAGTGAATGGTTGGTTGGTTCTTGCTTAAACCTTAAAGTAAGTGATTGTAAGTTTGCAAGAGTTTAGTGAAGCCCAAGTATACCTTGGGGGTGGACTAGCCGTTAGTGGTGAATCACTTAAAAATCTCTATGTGAATTCTTTTATTATGTGCTTGCTATCTCTTTACATTAAACTACTTCTAAATTGTTAAGAAACGAATTATTACCATTCACCCCCCCTCTCTGGTAAGCATTAAGGTCCTAACAATTGGTATCAGAGCAAGCTTGATCTCATTAATAGATTTAACCATCCGAGATCATGGCTTTCCACACTGCAGAGGGTCAGAATATCCATTGACCTCCCCTCTTTGATGGTAGCAATTATAGCTACTGGAAAAATAGGATGGAGTGCTTTCTCAAGAGTACAGATGTGAAACTTTGGAGAATGGTTGTACATGGTACACCAACTCCAATCAATCATGAAAGTGACTAGACTAAGGAGGATGAAAGAATCATCTAGATGGATGCTCGTGGGCTTAATTCCATTTACTGTGCACTAACTAGTGAATAGTATAATAAAATATCTACTTGTAAATTCTCCCATGAAGCTTGGAAGATCCTTCAAATTACATATGAAGGAACCAGCCAAGTTAAAGATACTAAAATCAGCATTTTGTTAAGAAAATATGAATTATTCAAAATGCTTGAAAAAGAAAGTATCACTGAAATGTTTTCTAGATTCACAGAAATTGTGAATGAACTAAGAGACCTTGGGAGGAGTTTTTCTAATTGTGAACAGGTACAAAAGATCCTAAGGAGCCTGAAAGTCGAATGGAAGCAGAAGTCTACTTCCATATAGGATTCAAAGGATCTGAATAACTATTTAGTTGAAGATCTGCTAGGAAACCTTCTAGCCCATGAAGTCCAAATGAAGGAATGGAAAGAAGAAGAAGGAGTCACTGAAAGAAGAGTAGAGAAAAAGAAAGAATTACTTTTTCCCTCAATAGAAGATCAACTAAGCTCGGATGAGTATGAAGTGTTACTACTAGCTAGGAACTTTAGAAGGATGATGAGACAAGGAGGCAAAGCCAGCTCCTCAAAACCAAAAGTCCCTACATGCTACAAGTGCAAGAAACTAGGACACATTCAACTTCATTGTCCTTTTCAACAAGAGGAGGACAAACAAAAATGGAAAAGGAAGAATAAGAAGCTACATGCCACTTGGGATGACAGCAGTTCATCCAACAGCTCATCAGACTCAGATGAGAAGGCATCTGCAAACGTGTGCTTTGCTACACAAGAGGTATGCTCTACATCTCCCTATTGCTTAGAAAAAGAAAATGATGATGTAGATATAGATAGTCTTCTCTGTACAGTAGATAACTTATATGTAAAATGTAAGAAGTACAAGAAAGAATTAAAGAGTTTAAATTCCTATCTAGAAGATGTTTTTGCTGAACTAGAAAATGCCCTAGTTGATAATAGGGAATTAAAAACTAAAATGGATAGCTATAGTTGTAAAAAATTTTATCTGAAAGAAGAAAATAAAAATTTGTTATCTGAAGTTAATGATTTAAAGAAAACTGTATGTAAATTTACTAAGGGTGAAAATAGTTTAAACAAAATCATAAGATCTCAAAGAATAGGAAGAAGTAAATTTGGCCTAGGGTATGCTATACCATAGGAAACCCCTTACTATGGTGGAAAAATTAGATCTTACAAATATGGCACAACTGTGTTTGTCATTAAGAAGAGATCTACGTCTATATGACTACCAAAAGGCAACAGGTTTAGTATACAGAGGACTAATAGTGATGGACCCAAGAAGATATGGGTACCAAAAATCTTAATTTCAACATGACTTGCAGGACTTCATGGACAAGAAAGCTCAAACGTCCAAGTAGATCATTAACAGTGGTTGCTCAAAGCACATGACAGGTAAGAAAAGACTTCTGGAATCTGTTAAATCAATAAATTCAGGATCTGTTAAGTTTGGTAACAATGAAAAATGTAGAATTACTGCCATAGGAAATGTTGCATCTGAAAATGGAAAAATAGAAAATGTCTTACATGTAAATGGTTTAAAACAGAATCTGCTAAGTGTAGGTCAATTATGTGACAAAAGTTACAATATACTTTTTACCGTAGAAAACTATTTTATACTACAACAGGATACACATGAAATCAAATTTACAGGATATAAAAATAATTCAATTTATACTTTGGAATTTCCATGTGATATTATATCTAGTGATGCATGTTTAGTTGCTTCTAATGAAGATGAATGGTTATGGCATAAGAGATTAAATCATGCAAACATGAAACTTATGATGTTCTGAAATTAACAAGTGGTATGAAAAGCAGCATCAATGATTGATTCATGTTCGTTAAAGGAAACAAGGCCTACAGTAGCTAGATTACAGTCTTCAAATTATCTTCTGCAAATTGAAAGAACCTATTGAAATAAAGATCTAAGAGAAGATAAACGGACAAGAATCTGAAGCTAAATGATCATATTCTCTTCCAACGAATGTATTCTGCTGTACTTGCTAAGAAATTAGACCTAAATATGGTAAGTTACTGTTTAGGGAGGTATTTCAAGATACCCTTCTGATTTCTTGGGTTTTTTGGAGGCTTAGCCATATAACTCTTCGAAACTCAATAGTAACTTACCGAAAAGTCACTTAAGTCTTTCTGCCATGTAGGATTTCAAATCGTACATATGAGCTGTCATTTGATTAGATACTTGTAGTTGTAACTTATCTAACTCTTCCTCAAACTATCGGATAGTTAGCTATAGTAACCCTCTGAAATCCTTTTTTAAGTTTCTGACTGCTTTCTTATTTCAGCACATACATAATAGAATAACTTGAGTTTCAGATAGATAAGTCTATAACCTTCCAAAACTTCCTGTTTTTCGGATAGTTAGCTTTCTAACTCTCCGAAAACTCCTTTAAGCTTTTGTTCTGGATCACTACATGTGAGTAATTGAATGACTTAAGTTTCGGATAGTTAGCCTTTCTAACTTTCTGATTTTCCTTAAGCTTCCGGATAGTTAACTCCATAACTCTCCGATCATTCAACCAACTATCTTTCACAACTCTCCGAAGGCCTTGTAATTTCAGATAGTTATTATTCTAACTGTCTAACGGTATTTCTGTTGCTTTGAATTTACTCTTCAGATACTTAAGCCTATAACTTACCAAAACTAAACTTTCTTCCAGATACCTAGGCTTGGTAACTATCCGATTTTCTTGTAGCTTTATAGTAGTAATTTCTGAACCACCTATATCTGTTTATTTGCCTTCCGATCTTTTGCTGCACTGTCTTATCTATGGAATACAATTTGATTCCTCACATAGGTTCTTGCATTATCAAAATACTAGGGTCCTAATAGTTACCCCTATCTCTCTAGGTAGAAGCAATTTATACAAAATGTTATGTTATATATAGAGTACATCTAAGACCAATATTGGATAAAACTCCTTATGAGATATGATTTAATAGGGTTCCCAAAATAAGTTATTTGAAACTCTTTGGCTGTAAGTGTTTTATTTTAGACACTAAGGAACGTAAAGACAAATTTAGAGCCAAATCAGATAAGGGTATTTTTGTTGGTTATTCCATTAGAAGTAAGGCATATAGAGTATATAATAAATCAACAAAAAGCATTAAGGAAACCTTGCATGTGAAATTTCATGAAAATTCTCATTTGGATTTTAGACATGTTGAAAACTTTGATTTAGAAATTCTCCCAGAAATGGTACCAAATGATGTTGACAAAGAAATTAAGAGATTATCTAACGGAATAAAAAATATAAACTTAAATGATGAAGATTTAAAAGAAAATAATGTCATACCTATAGAAAATGTGGAACAACATAGAAATTGGCGTTATACTTCATCTCATCCTATTGATCAGATAATAGGCGATCCTAATCAAGGAGTTAGGATTAGATCATCAATAGTCAACATTTGTGGTGCTTATTTATTTGTTTCCTTACTAGAACCTAAGAAAATTGAAGATGCCTGAGAAGATGAATTTTGGTATTTAGCTATGCAAGATGAGCTAAATCAATTTATAAGAAATGAGGTATGGGATCTAGTTCCACCACCTGAAAATCAATTTATAATAGGAACAAGATGGGTATTTAGAAACAAAGTAGATCAGGATGGACATATAGTTAAAAATAAAGTTAGGTTAGTTGCTCAAGGTCACAAGTAAGAGGAAGTAATTGACTATGATGAAACATTTGCTCCTATTGCTAGACTAGAATCAATACGAATTTTATTAGCATATGCTTGTTATATGGAGTTCAAATTATATCAAATGGATGTTAAGACTGCTTTTTTAAATGTATATATAAAAGAAGAAGTTTATGTAAAACAACTTCCAAGTTTTGAAGATTCAAAACATCCTAAGTATGTTTATAAGCTTACGAAGGCACTATATGGCCTTAAACAAGTCCCTAGGTCTTGGTATGAAAGATTATCTCAATTTCATATAAAAAAAAGGTATTCTATGGGAAAGGCAGATTACACTCTTTTTATCAAGAAGGTCAAAAAAGATATATTGGTAGTTCAAATCTATGTAGATGGCATTATATTTGGAGCAACAAATGATAAATTAGTTGAGTCTTTTTCGAAAGACATGACTAATCAATTTGAAATGAGTATGATGGCTGAACTATCATTTTTTCTAGGCTTACAACTTAAGCAATTAGAATAGGGTACTTTTATTTCACAAGAAAAATATACTCGAGATTTATTAAAGAGGTTTGGATTAAACAATATTAAAATGAAGAATACACCAATGAGTACTATCACTAAGTTGGTTAAAGATGACTCTGGAAAAATTGTAGATATAAAACAATATATAAATATGATTGGTTCATTATTTTATTTAACAACTAGTCAACTAGATATCATGTTTAGTGTATGTACTTGTGCTAGATATCAATCTAATCCTAAAGAAGCACACTTATTTGCTACTAAACGAATTTTTAAATATCTACTAGGAACCATCAATTTTGGATTGTTTTACTTTAAACATAATTTTTTAAATTTAATAGGTTATAGTGATGCTAATTTTTCAAGATGTAAGTTTGAAAGAAAAAGCACTTGTGGCACTTGTCAATTATTAGGAAATTCCTTAGTTTCATGGTTTAATAAAAAGCAAAATTGTGTAGCATTATCTACAACTGAAACTGAATATATAGCTACTGCACGTTGTAGTGCTCAAATATTGTGGATCAGACAAACTTTAAAAGATTTTAATTTAGCCTATGAACCAACTAAGATTTTCTATGATGGTAGTTCTACAATAAGTTTGTCTAAAAATTCTGTCTTACATTCATGAGCTAAACATATAGAAGCTCGACATCATTTTCTAAGGGATAATTTTATAAAATAAAAAATAGTATTAAAGTTTGTTCCTACTACAGAATAATTAGCAAATCTATTTACAAAATACTTAGATGAGAATACCTTTTCTAAATTACAATTAGAACTTGTGTTGAGTATTTTGTTTTGATGATGTGTGCTGAATGAAAATAATTATATTTGCTCAATTACTATTGCTTGTGAAATGAAATTAAAATCATCAATTAATACAAAAAAAGCTTATTGATATAAATACTTGTCTGTATTGGATCTGAAATTATACTAAGTTAATAACTAGTTGTTTTGTTGCATTAATTTCTCATTTAACTAAACGTTAAGTTAACATGTGTTTTTATTGAAAAGCATGATATGTTTTAAAGTTATATCTTCTGTATCATGAACAATGCATGTTTAGACAACTCATTAAGTTAGAGTTTTGTTCTTATAGAGATCGCGTGAGAACTCGTTAAGTTAGAGGCTTAAAGGTTAAAATAGGTCACGTGAGAACTCGTTAAGTTAGTGAGTAAAAGAAGAGGCGAACTTGTTAAGTAAGTGTTGTACACGTGGTGAAATTATAAGTTACGAATGTTATATTATATCACGTGAGATGCACATGTTTAACTCGTTAAGTTAACATAACTAAACGTGTTGAGTTGCTATATTGAACACTAAGGTAATGCGTTAGGTTAGCGTTACAAACTTAAGTTGTTATTTTTGCACGTGGTAAAATTCTTATTGTAAAAACATTTGTTTATTACTAGTTCATTGAGTTATCGTAACACAACGGAGATAGTTCATTGAGTTATTGTAACACCATGGAGATGGTTCGTTGAGTTATCGTAACACCACGGAGATAGTTCGTTGAGTTAGCTACAATACTTGTCATGTGAGTTGGCACATGAGGAACTCGTTAAGTTAGAAACGTTAAGTTATATATATATTTGTGTTACTCGTTTAGTTAACATTAAAGTAACGACTTCTTATTACACTAATGAAAAATTTTGGAAGAGAAATTTTATTTTGCAGGAAATTTTTCAAAGATCCAAGATGGATGATTTAAGAAAATTTGAAATGTAAACATGGGTCAAAACGTGTGTACTTCAATGAAGGAAAAAGAAAAGACATGAAGAAGTGGAAAACTGATAGTGATTAAATGTGGAGGATATGCATGAAATGAAGATACAGTATAAAAGGCATAGAATTCTCGTTGATCAGTTATCCCTGCACACCAAAAGAAAAATCTTTTCAGGGATCAAGAAGACCTCTTCGAGGAAAAGCTCTTAGGTGGAAGAAAATTCAATGAAGCATAAAAAGGTAAGATTTATGTCACTAAATATTTGAAGTATCAGATGGAAGAAAATTTAGTGAAGTAGAAAAGGTCAGATTTATGTCACTGAAGATTTAATGTATTAGAAGAAAGTAAATTCGATGAAGTAGAGAAAGACAAGATATTCGTCACTAAAGAATTGCTGAAAAAGAAAGAGAAGAAGAAGAAGAAAGATCTCAAACAAGGAGAAATGTTTTAAATTCCGTAAATTACTTTTCTCTGTTTGTAGTTATGAAATTGTATAGATGAAACATGGTATCGATATATAATTGCATCTACAATTTCTAAGGAGAATTGAATTGTATATTGTAATTGAAACCTTGAATAAAAATGATTTTATGAAAATAGTGTCTCGACTTATTTTTGAGTTTTAAAGTTTCAATTATATTAGAAAATGTTGAAAAACACAATTCACCCCCCCTCTTGTGTAGTCATACGATCCTACAATGGTATCAAAGCTTTGTTAATAATCTTTGATAAAAACCAACTTATTTAATATCATTACTTATTCTGCCTTCCTTGTTTTTAAACAAAAATTAATATCTGAGCATATGTTTAATTTTCTTGATATAAGGCTCAAGTTGTTTTAAAGTTTTAGACTGTTTAAAATCAAATAGGTTGAAAAATCTAAGGTAAGATGGCTATTGGAAATGGTAATTTTTCTTTGTATGAAGGCAAAAATCTTAATCGTCCTCCTTTATTTGATGGAATACATTTTGAATATTGGAAATATAGGATGATAGTTTTTCTTTAAAGTATAGATCATAAGTTGTGGTTCATGATTTCTAAACCATATACTCTGTTATCTACCCCTTATAATACTTGGAGAATTACTGAAAATGAAAATGAAACTCTGAATGCTAAGGGTTTAAATATTTTATTTTGTGCATTGAGTTATGAACAGTTCAGTAAAGTGTCGGCATATAAATCTACTTATGAGGTGTGGCATGCATTAGAAGTTTCACATGAAGGTACTTCTCAAGTTAAAGAAACTAAGATAAACATGTTAATTCATAAGTATGAACTCTTTAAGATGTATGAAGACGAAAGTATTTCTAAGATGTTTTCCAAATTTCTTGATATCATAAACTCTTTAAAATGCTTAGGAAAGAATTTTGAACAAAAGGATTTGGTGAGGAAAATTCTCAGATCCCTAAGTTCTAAATGGTCTCACAAAGTAACATCAATTGAGGAATCACGAGATTTAAATGTTTATACCATGAATGAACTTATAGGAAACTTAACTACTTATGAAGTTTAATTAAATGAATCACTAAGTTAAAATAAACTAAAAATGAAGAAAGAAATAGTCTTCGAAATTAATTCAGATTCTGATATATCTACTGATTCTGACGAGGATTTGATATTGCTAACTAGGAAATTCAAGAAAGCATGGAAAGCTAGGAAACAACAAAGGAACAAAGATGATAAACCCTCAACGTCAAAATCACTGAATGACAAGAATTCTTCATCCAGAAAGTATGTATGTTACAACTGTAAGAAACCTGGACATCTTTCTCCAGATTGTCCTATAAGGAAAAATGAAAAGCATAGTAGGACAAATCAGAAGAAGACGGCTCAGAAAACTCACACATAAGAAGAAGACGGCTCAGAAAATCATAAACTTGTTTAATTTGTTTTTGTGCTTATATAAATAATTACTTTTAAAAGTAAACAAACAACCTTTCACACAAATTAGATATTAAATCCAATTTGTATTTTAACTGCAAGTGCACAGTGTATATTATATTTGTGTGCAAGTATAGATCGATCCCACAAAGATTGAGTAAGAATTGTGTGCCGTTTCGATTTTTATATTGGAGTTTATATGTGTTCAGTTAAGCAGTCCATTGAGTTACACTTAACACAATGGACTTAATTCGTGGAGTTATGGTTAACTCAACGGACTAACCTCGTGGACTTAAGTTAACTCCACGAGCCTACCTTTCCAATTAAATACTGCTATTTACAAAGGAATTCGGCCAACCATTGGGCGGTTCCACAGAATGTAAATAACATCAATTAAGCTCTTTAATGTTAGTTAATATTAGATTTATCATTAAGCAACACTAACATTCAAATATTTCAAACAATAACCATTAAAATCTTTAAGTATCTGGAACGAATAAATTTCAGTAAACAATAAAACTATTTTCTATTTTCTCAATCAAACAAACATAAAACATTCACAATACTAACAATAATAACATTAATCACAATACAAAACAAACAATACAACACTTTAATACTAAATGTAAACACAAATAATTTGTTGTTTTTGGTATTTTTGTTTTGATATGTTCTTGAAGATGAACGAAAGGTGAATTATAAAAATCTCTATTGATAGTAAAAACTTCTGTCACTACATGTGACGCGATTACACCATTGAAAACTTAATCACTTACAATCTTGCCTCCTCTCCCTATAAAATCACGAATCAAGAATTGTAAGATGATCTCCTCTTCAGCATATTGGCATCAACTCGAAACCAAGGCTAGAAGCTTTATGATCTCCTGAGATATGAGTCGATGCTTGGTGAAAATGGCTTTCCTTCCCGCAACGCGATCACTCCTCACAATGGTTGTTAGTCTCCTTGTTTGGCTCAAAATTGACCTGACATCAGGAAAGTATCCTCACAAACCTCCGATGGTTGGTGATTTTGGTGGTGGTGTAGATCTTTAGGGAACTTCCGATGCTTCCTGTAGTTAGCGCGGTTCTCCACCTCTACACACACACATTCTTCATCTTTCTCCTCTTCTTTTATATTTCTTTCAGTAGTAACTGCTTTTGCTTAGATGATCAATGGATTTCTTTCATTCATATCAACAATGGTGATTTCTTCTTCATTCCACGAGTGAATTCCTACATGATACGTGCAATCGTAGTATTTCTTCAAATTTCCTATTTCTGCAATTGCTACAATGGCATATTAGAAAATAAATGGTCTATGGAGTTACAACTAACTCAACGGACTTACTTCATTGATTTAACTATAAAACACGTGCAATAACGAAATAACTACTTCAGATGTTTCGGATACTTACAAACCTAACTATTCGATGCTTAGATGCATTTCAGATAGTTACCAAATAACTTATCGAAAATTCTCATAAGTCATGCATTAATGTTTCAACACATGTACTCCTAGAAATAATAAAATATTCTTCTATCGTTAAAAACATAATTGTCCGGTACATGCAATATAACTCTCCAAAATAACAAAAAATTGGGATACTTAGGAATTTCAAAACCTGTAATTCATCGATAGTTTAGAAATATACTTAATCAACGCTAATTCCTTAAAATTATGAAGATTCTTTCATTAAAGCATATAACAGTGCAATTATAATATAATGGCTTAATTCTCATATGATAAGCTAAATATTATGTAATTAACTATCATTTAACCATTAATATTATGCACTTTTTCATTCTAAACATTTTTTCCATACTTAAATTTTGCTTGTCCCTTAGCAAACTACTAAGATTTAACTAGTTGGTCTTTCTAAAGTTGCTAGAATTAATTCTTCCTTTTTCTTTTCTTCAGAACACATAAATTAGATTACTATAAAGATATTCTATATTTTTTAGTAATCTATTTTAACATTATTTCCTCCTCTTCAACCTACAAATATATTTAAAACATATGTAAATTACATACAAAATATATTAGCACCATGATGGTCCTTCACCATGATGTCTTAATTTCTCCTGTTAAAGGCACCTAGGGTTTTGATGGTCCTTCACCATGATGCCTAGGTTGTAATAATGGAATATAGAGTTTTAAGCTCTCAACCTCTGCCATTTTGAGTTGATAAACTCTTTGTCCTTCACTTCGAAGGCCCATTTTACTAATGGTAGTTTTCTGTTCATCTATATACAGTTTAATATCATCTAAAATAGCTAGGGGAAAATAATGTTGGGAATACAATGTTTCTAATTCCCTATTTGCATTTTCTATCATTGGTCCCTATTTCTTTTCGTAATAAGTGATAGACTATACCAATGTCTCTGGTACATGTCCAGAACTTACAACCGTAGGGTTAGGTTGTAAATTTCTTTTCCAAAAATGCAATGCGGAAAGTTTAGTCTGCTTTAGTCTAAACTATGTTTCAACATAATTTCGAATAAATTTCCAATAGAAATTTTTCTCATCTTGAATAGCTTTTCTTACTTCGTGTAGTACTTCGTTTGAAAAAGTGTACCTGGAGTAAATGTCGTTGATTTCACTTTGTATTTTCTGAATTTCTAGCTCTCTTTTCTGCACTTTGGTCATTCTACCACGTCCTCTTCCACATCCTGACATTGTCAATTAATCTTCGCTTTGCACTATAGAACTTAGTGGAAGTAAAGATTGTGAAGCTAGGGTTTTACCAAGGTAAAAACACGAAAGGTTGTTAGTAAAACATTTATAACTCTTCGAGTTTATAAATGTATAAACAGATTCAATCATTGAAATCATAAATATAAGATCCGTTACCGATAAATAACTCAAGTGCTTGCAATAACTGTACAAGTTTTACAACCAACAATTGTAGAATACTTAGTGTAACTGTTCATATAAAGAAAATAACTTCAGGCTAAGTGAAAAGTGAGAAGACTCGAAGACTTATGATAACTGTTCGAGTTTCTCGAAGGAATATGTGTGAAAAGTCGAAGAGTTAAACATAACTATTCGAGTTTCAACTAAGACATTATAAAGCAGTGAAATTCAACACGTGCATAATTTGAACTTAAGGTGTTCAGAAAGTTTTGGAGACTTATAAACCTAACTATCTGATGCTCAGGTGCATTTCGAAGAGTTACAGATAACCTTTCGAAAGATAACTTAAGTCAATCTTCCAGATCACGACACATGTACTTAAGTAGTTTTATAATAAAGAGATGTTTCAGATAGTTACAAATCTAACTTTCTGATGCCTAGATGCATTTTGGAGAGTTACAGATAACTTACCGAAAATCCACTTAAGTCATGCATTATGGTTTCGACACGTGTACTTCAGGAAATAATAAAATAGTCTATTGAACGTTTTAAAACATAACTGTCCGATACTTGCAATATAACTTGCCGAAACAATAGAAAATTCGGATACTTAAGAATTAAAAAACCTGCAAGTCACCGATAGTTCAGAAATGTACTTAATTAAAGTGTATTTCCTGAAATTATGCAAATTCTTTCATGAAAACATATAATAGTTCATAAGAGATGAATTATTATACGAGAAATTGCTCCCCCTACATAAATGTAGTGTAAAGAATCTATGACGTACTTAATCTGGGATGCCAAGCCCTAAGTAGATTTGGCTTTAAAATGTCAAATAGCTTACTTAAAGAGGATGTTAAGCCTTAAATAGATTTGAGTCTCTCTAAAATAATCATATTTGCTCAATTACTATTGCTTGTGAAAAGAAATTAAAATCATCAATTAATACAGAAAAAGCTTACTGATATAAATACTTGTCTGTATTGGATCTGAAGTTAATAACTAGTCGTTTCGATGCATTAATTTCTCATTTAGCTAAACGTTAAGTTAACGTGTGTTTTTATTGAAAAGCATGATATGTTTTAATGTTATATCTTCTGTATCATGAACAGTGCACGTTTAGACAACTCATTAAGTTAGAGTTTTGTTTGTATAGAGGTCACGTGAGAACTCGTTAAGTTAGAGGCTTAAAGGTTAAAATAGGTCACGTGATAACTCGTTAAGTTAGTGAGTAAAAGAAGAGATGAACTCCTTAAGTTAGTGTTATACACGTGGTGAAATTATAAGTTACGAATGTTGTATTGTATCACGTGAGGTGCTCATGTTTAACTCGTTAAGTTAACATAACTAAACGCGTTGAGTTGCTATATTGAACACTAAGGCAACGCGTTAGGTTAGCGTTATAAACTTAAGTTGTTATTTTTGCACGTGGTAAAATTCTTATTATAAAAACATTTGTTTATTACTGGTTCGTTGAGTAATCATAACACAACGGAGATGGTTCGTTGAGATAGCATAACACCACGGACTTAGTTCGTTGAGTTAGCTACAATACTTGTCACGTGAAATGACACATGAGGAACTCATTAAGTTAGAAACGTTAAGTTATATATATACTTGTATTACTCGTTTAGTTAACATTAAAGTAACGACTTCTTATTACACTGATGAAAAATTTTTGGACGAGAAAGTTTATCTTGTAGGAAATTTTTTAGAGATCTAGGACTGATGATTAAAGAAAATTTGAAATATAAACGTGGGTTTGAACGTGTTTGTTTCGATGAAGGAAAAAGAAAAGACGTGGAGAAGTGCAAAACTGGTAGTGGTTAAACGTGAAGGATATGCATGAAATGAAGATACAATATAAAAGGCATAGAACTCACATTGATCAATTTATCCTTGCACACAAAAAGAAAAATCTTTTCAAGGATCAAACCATCCCTACACACCAAAAGAAAAATCTTTTTCAGGGATCAAAAAACACCTCTTCGAGAAAAATCTCTCAAGTGGAAGAAAGTTTAGTGAAGCATAAAAAGGTAAGATTTTCGTCACTTAAGATTTGAAGTATCAGAAGAAAGCAAATTTAGTGAAGCATGAAAAGACAAGATATTCGTCACTGAAGAATTGCTGAAGAAGAAAAAGAAGAAGAAAGATCTCAAGCAAGGAGAAAAGTTTTAAATTCCGTAAATTAGTTTTCTCTGTTTGTAGTTATGAAATTGTTTAGATGATACATGGTATCAAAATATAATTGCATCTACAATTTCTGAGGAGAATTGAATTGTATACTGTAATTGAAACCTTGAATAAAAATGATTTTATGAAAACAATGTCTCGACTTGATTTTGAGTTTTAAAGTTTCAATTATATTTCAGAAAATATTAAAAATACACAATTCACCCCCCTCTTGTGTAGCCATACGATCCTACAAGTGGTATCAGAGCTTTGTGAATAATCTTTGATATAAAATCGATACCAACTTATTTAATATCATTACTTATTCTACCTTCCTTTTTTTAAAACGGAAATTAATATCTGAGCATACGTTTAACTCTATTAATTTAAGGCTCAAGTTGTTTTAAAGCTTTTAGACTGTTTAAAATCAAATAGGTTGAAAAATCTAAGGTAATATGGCTATTGGAAATGATAATTTTTCTTTATTTGAAGGCCAAAATCTTAATTGTCCTCCTTTATTTGATGGAATACATTTTGAATATTGGAAATATAGGATGACTGTTTTTCTTCAAAGTATAGATCATAAGTTGTGGTTCATGATTTCTAAATCATATACTCCGTTAAATACTCCTTATAATACTTGGACAATTACTGAAAAAGAAAATGAAACTCTAAATGCTAGGGGCTTAAATATTTTATTTTGAGCATTGAGTTATGAACAGTTCAATAAAGTGTCGGCATATAAATCTGCTTATGAGGTGTGGCATGCATTAGAAGTTTCACATGAAGGTACTTCTCAAGTTAAAGAGACAAAAATAAACATGTTGATTCATAAGTATGAACTCTTTAAGATGCATGAAGACGAAAATATTTTTGAGATGTTTTTCAGATTTCTTGATATCATAAACTCTTTAAAATGTTTAGGAAAGAATTTTGAATAGAAGGATTTGGTGAGGAAAATTCTCAGATCCCTAAGTTCTAAATGGTCTCAAAAAGTAACATCAATTGAGGAATCACGAGATTTAAATGTTTATACTATGAATGAACTTATAGGAAATTTAACAACTTATGAAGTTCAATTAAATGAATCACTGAGTCACAACAAACTAAAAATGAAGAAAGAAATAGCCTTCGAAATTAATTTAGATTCTGATATATCTACTGATTCTGACGAGGATTTGATTTTGCTGATTAGGAAATTCAAGAAAGCATGGAAAGCTAGGAAATAGCAAAGGAACAAAAATGATAAACCCTCAACGTCAAAATCATTGAATGACAAGAATTCTTCATTTAGAAAGTATGTATGTTACAACTGTAAGAAACCTAGACATCTTTCTCTAGATTGTCCTATGAGGAAAAATGAAAAGCAAAGTAGGACAAATCAGAAGAAAATGGCTTAGAAAACTCAGAAAAAGTTTTACAAGAAAAAGGCTTTGAAGGTCACTTGGGATGACACGTCTGAAGAGTCTGAATCTGAGGAATCAGCATCAAAATCTTCACATTCAGAAGGAGAACAAGAGTTAGAAGACATTGCTCATGTGTGCTTCATGGCAAATAAGTCTAAGGTAATATCTGATCCTGAAAGTCATTCAGATTTCAACTTTGATGAATTATTATGTGCTTATCATGCATTATTACAAAAACTTAAAGTATGTAAACTGGAAAATAAGAATATTAGAAAATCTTCATCCATTATGGAAGAAGAAAATTGTTTCCTGTCTACTACTTTAGAAAAGTTTAAATGTGATAATGAAAATCATGCTAGAGATTTGCAAAAATTTAGATTTAATGAATGTATCTTGCATGAACAAATACAGAATATAAATGCTGAAAAATTAAAGATAGAATCTGAAAATAAAATGTTGAGAAACAATATAAATGAACTTGAATTAGAGATAGAAAAATTAAAACTGAGAGAGCAAGATTTAAATTCTACCATTGAGAAATGGAATTTAAGTCAAACTAAGTTAGACAAACTAACTAGTACCCCAGCGGTGTCTTACAAATTTGGCTTAGGATTTGATTATCCTGAATATCCTGAATCTCAAGCCAATAAAGGATTTATTAGTTGCAATTCAAGTAAATCTAAAACTAAAATTCCTTTCATTATGAAACAAGGTAATAAATATGTAGAAGTAGGTACTTCAAGGGATGAATCATGCAGTAATAATATAAATCAATATGATTTGTCAAATTGTACTTCTAACATGACTATAAATGTTTCTAAAAATCTTGTTTCTTTTTCTGAAAATTCAGTTTCTAATGTTTCTAAAATTTCAGACAATTGTAGTAAACTGAAAATTCAGAAACCTAAGCATGTAATTCAATACACTGGTATTAGACCAATTACTCATTCTACATGTGATAAAACAAAAAATTCTTGTGTAGAAAAAGATTTTGTATGTACGGAAAGTGTTAATACAAGTACAAAATCTTGGTATGAACTTACATAAATGTATAAGCATGACCAAAATAAATTAACATCTGATAAAAATATGTTTGGTCTTGATTATACTACATCTGAAAACAAAAAAAATGATTGGAAAAGCAATAATGCTATATGTGAGTATGAAGCTAATGATAAACCAATAGTACTTACAACTAATAAGAATATAAATGATAATGTTAAACTATTTTTAAACAAAAAGAAGAAATATGCATTTAATAAACTTGGTCCTCAACAACATTGGGTACCAAGAAAAAGTTTTTCTTAATTTGTGTTGCAAGAGGAAACAACATCAAAATGGATCTTGGACAGTGGAGCGTCAAGTCACATGACCGGACAAAAAAGTCTATTACAAAATTTTACAAATACCATGAAAGGAAGTGTAACATTTGGAAACAAAAGCAAAGATAAAATCATAGGTATGGGCAATGTTCAAATAACTCCTACTTGTGTTATTTCGAATGTACTATATGTAGAAAACCTAGGATTTAATTTGTTGAGTGTCATAAATGGATAAAGGTATATTTTTAAATTAGGAAAAATATGCAGATGAAATGCTAAAGAAATTTAATTTTAATGATACAAGGATTCGAGGAACTCCTATGAGTACTACTTTAAAGTTAGATATTGATGACATAGGAAAATCTATAGATCAAAGAAAATACAGAAGTATGATTGGTTCTTTACTTTTTTTGACTGGTAGTAGACCTAATATTATGTTTGTTGTGTGTGTTTGTGCTAGATTTCAATCTAATCCTAAAGAATGACACTTAATTGCAGTTAAAAGAATATTTAGATATATACAAGGAACTAAAAATTTTAGACTGTATTATTCTAAGGATAGTTCAATAGATCTTATAGGATATACTGATGCTGATTATGCAGGATCAAAATCTGATAGAAAGAGTACCAGTGGCACATGTCAATTATTGGGAAATAATTTAGTGTCATGGTTTAGTAAAAAGCAAAACTGTGTAGCACTTTCTACTACAGAAGCTAAATATGTTGCTACTGCACTGTGTTGCACTCAAATTCTGTGGATAAGGCAAACTTTAGAAGATTTTGGATTATCTTATGATACAACGGAGATTTATTGTGACAGTAGTTCTACAATAAATCTTTCTAAAAATCTTGTATTACATACAAGAGCAAAGCATATAGAGGTTAGTCATCATTTTCTAAGAGATAACGTAATTAAAGGAAAAATTAAATTAGAATTTGTGTCTAGTAAAAATCAATTAGCTGATATATTTACAAAACCTCTAGACGAAAATACATTGTACAACATTAGATTAAATTTAGGTATTTGTAGGCTATGTGATGTGTAAAATGCTTAAACTCCACATAAAAAGATAAATATTATTGATGATGTTGTTCACCTCATAGATATTATATACTTATTATAAATATCTAAAGTAATATCTAAACTGGTTTTTAAGATACTATGTATTTATTGTAAAATCATAGTAGTATCTTATTGATTTTAAGTAGTTTATCAATTTTAATAGTTTTTACGATTTTAAGTGGAAGTGTAAATGAAAAAACATTAAATACTTCTGACATTCTAAAATTTTGATTAAATGTTTTCTTTGAATCAAGGAAAATGCATATGATCATGCATAAATTTGACTTAATTGATTAAACTTGTAGAATAAGTTATATGTAACTCATCTTAGACTATTAATCAAAAGTATAAGCTTATTGAAACTGATTCATATTCTCAGTACAATCATAGAAGTAAAAATTGTATGAGATTTGTGTTTTATTGCATCTGTATTAATGGAATACATATATACTGTGCTTAAAATGAAAAGTACTTAGAAAGTGAAAATCTTTGAGAGTTTATTGATCAGTTTGATCACGAGCCTTTTGTACTTGAGCAGATAGGTATGTAAGGATTGTTGTCTTGAAAAAGGATTCTTTAAATCTGGCAACCTAAGGTCTTGATCAGATCTAGGATTGTTGACTGAAAGCTCATTACACGGGTACATTAGAAAGCTCTTGTATGATTCAAACTTTTCAAACTAACTTTTAAAGAAAATTATCAATATTTACTATTTTGAAAAGAAAAAGTTGTTTCATTAATTACAGATATCTTTGAATCGCATATAGTTTATACCAATATGACTACTGATTTATTGAATCAACATTAGTACTTTTGAAAACGTTTATTTGAGATACATTCTTTTATTCTCCTTGAATTAATCGAATTGAGTTCAAAGTTGTGTTTTGATTCATATATAGTAGGAATTGATTCTGGAAATCATTTTTGATGATGTCAGGATAACGGAAGTCTCTGAAAAGAAAATGTAAAAGTATAGTTATACTTAACATCTATTGTCACTACAAGTATATTTTGTATTTTGATTAACTATATTTGAAGTATATTTGTAGGGGGAGGATTAACAATGTCGAAAACAGATTAATATAATTTAGAATACAAATCTTAGTTAATCTAAATTAATGTCCTCTTAAAATCTTGATGAAATAATTTAAAAAGACAAATAAACTATTTTAGATTCAAAGTTCAAATAGTTTACAATGTTCTCAAGATAATGTTAAGTTTAGCATGTGTGTTGTTTTCGGAACGTTTCAGTTGGAAGCATCCGAAAATTGTTTTAAGTATACTAACTAGACGTTATGTTAGATAAGGTAACGTGTAAAACTGCCTCTAGACAGCGTTTTACTCGTTAGGTTAGTTAACTCAACGAGTTATACTTGAATATTTCGAGTACCTTGATTGAATAAACTTTATTCAATATTTATTTAATTTCTAAACCCGACTTCTCTTCACGTTGAGTTATACGCCTAAAAACCCTATTTAAACACTTATTACACGAGCACTTAGGTTATTTGTAAACTTTGTCAAGAAAATCTTTCCCGCTTGTTGCTATTACAACCTGCGATGATGGTCTCCAAGTTCTACAAAGGTCGTGGCAGAGGAAAAGGCAAAAGCAAAAGAGATGCAAAAGGAAAAGAAATAGAGAACGATGAAGTTCCATGTACTTGGTTCAAGACAATATTTCAAGTGGACAAAAGGTTAGAAGAACTTTATAGAGATTACTTCTTTTCTCAGGATATATTAGATGAAGTTAGACAAGAACTTCAACATACTGATGCAAGTATTACATACATGGGTATTCGAAGTAAATATGATAGAGAATACAGAATGAAATGTGCTGAGATTGCATTTTTGGAACAGTATGCAAAATATTTGGAAAAAGGTGTAGGTTCATCAAATAGAACTCCTCAAACTCCTATAAACGATACAAGACTACATGCATTTGAGGAAGAGCATGAATCAACTATCCCTACTCCTTTATATTCAAAACAAGTAGAATCAGATATTGCTGTAGACAAAACAAAAGTTGACAAACTTCGAAAGGTCGTTGCAATAGAAAGTGCCTTAGAAGAATTAAAGCAGAAAACTTTTATGGAGCAATTTGAAAAGAAAACAGCAATACTTGAAAAGGAGAAACAAAAATGTTATAGAAGAAGGAAAGTTAGAAAAATTATGTCTAAGGAAACAAAGTCTTTTGAAAAAGGAAAATCAGATGAAAATTTATTTCCAAAGGACAATGTATGTCTAGACATTGTACCTTATTGTGCATCTGATAAACTCATCAGTTCCGAACACACTGAAACTGATGAAGAAAATGAGACTTTATTTTCCCTTGCTAGAAAACTTGAGAAGAAATCCAAGTCAAATATGAGCTCAAGTTCTTCTATTAGTACAAGTCCTGATGATGCAGAAATTGACAAATCAGAGCATCAGGCACCGGACATTGAACAAGTTATTGCAAATATAATTGACAATGCTGAGGCAGTAACTAGTTCAAAGGCTGAATTGTTTGGAGTAGCAAATATTGAAAATGTTAAGACTCCAGAAGAGCTAAAAGTTAACCAGCCTTCTACAGAATCTATAGAAGTAGAATCTGAGAATTCACAACATGAATCAATGGAATTATCTGTTGAACAAAATGAACAATTACAGATAGATACACCAGTTGTAGAATTTGTGGAAAAATTGTACTCTGAACATTCTATAGAGACTGAACAGATGAATGTTGAGCATATTGACAATGTTCCTAACATTGTTAAAGCTGAAGAATCAAGCTTACCTGAGCAGCTTCAAGATAATATTTTGGAAGAGGAACAACATGGCATTCATTTTGCAGAAGAGGTTCCTGAAGATGAATTAAACTCTAAATCACGACTTCAAGTATCACCTTCTTTGTGTACAATATTAAAATTCAAGGTAATGCAATTCATTTTAGATCTGAAGAAGCATTGCAGATATACAATAATCTGATTACATGTCAGATTCTGCATTCTCGTCCAATAAAATTCAGAAATTTGATGGAAATAAGAGATCTGTTTGAGTTTCAAGGCCTCATTAAATTCTTGCCAGTAGGAACAAAATGGAAGCAATACACAAAGCATATTACAGCTTTTTATAGCAATCTGGTCAAGAATGAAAATTTTCTGAAAACTCAAATAAAAGAACAGGAGTTTATGTTGTCTCCTGAGTTAATTTTTGAAGTTTTAGGATTAAAGAATGAAGGTGTTGTTGTTACCAACAGATTTGACAAAATAAGACAACTAGAATGGAACATTCAGTCTTTATCAAAAATTCCAGATGTATATTCTGAAATGATATTAATGGAAAATCTGAATGCAGAGGCAAGATTTATTGCAAATATATTGCATGCAAATTTATTTCAGAGAGTTGGACACAATATGGAAGTCAGCAGAAGTTGTTTATATGCAACTTATAGCTTGCTGAATAGAATTCAAATCAATTGGCTTGATGTTTTCACTTCTCAACAACAGCACATGAGTTCAAAGTTATTTTATGGTGATGTTGTATGTAGACTCATTGCAAGCCAATTGAATTTATCCGACTGGCCCTCTGAAACTAAAGGCATGAGAGCATTTAGTGTGAAAGATTTGCAAAAATTCCAGGCCATGCATAAACCTCAACGACAACTACAACAACAACATGATATAGACCATATACAACAACAACAACAACAAAGTTATTCAGTTCAAGCAGAACAGCAAACCCAGCTACCTCCTGACTTAGATGCAGTGCTTAATGACATCAAAAATGATATTAGGCATCTAGGAGATAAAATATGTAATGCTATAAGTGATATACTTAGGAGGGGTCGATAACTGTTTTTGTTTGTTTCTGAATACAAAATGTAAAGTTTGTATTACTTGTTTGATTCATTGAACAATACATTTTTCTGTAAATGTGTTCAATTATTATTCTTGTTTGCAGAAATCGTTGTTGTAATTCTCTTATATACATATATATATTCTCTGTAATTATCTTTTTGATTAATGACAAAAAGGGGGAGAAATATTATAAAAAGATGATTATGATCTTAATTGCATATATATATTATAAAAGGAGATGCTATTTAAATGGTTATTGTAATCTGATAGATGATAATTAGAAAACTGAAACTTATATAATTATTGGCATCTGAGAGTTTTACTTCTGAGAGGTAAAATTTACACAAACAATAGAAATAAGCTTAAGTGAACTTAAGTCAACAAACAAGTTTGTTGAATTAAAAGTTAACCCAATGAAGGTGCTTTGTTGAGTTAAACATATTTTATAATTGATTTAATATGGTTTTGTCATCATCAAAAAGGGGGAGATTGTTGAGTATTTTTGTTTTGACGATGTGTGCTGAATGAAAATAATCATATTTGCTCAATTACTATTACTTGTGAAAAGAAATTAAAATCATCAATTAATACAAAAAAAGTCTACTGATATAAATACTTGTTTGTATTGGATCTGAAGTTAATAACTAGTCGTTTCGATGCATTAATTTCTCATTTAGCTAAACGTTAAGTTAACGTGTGTTTTTATTGAAAAGCATGATATGTTTCAATGTTATATCTTCTATATCATGAACAGTGCACGTTTAGACAACTCGTTAAGTTAGAGTTTTGTTTGTATAGAGGTCACGTGAGAACTCATTAAGTTAGAGGCTTAAAGGTTAAAATAGGTCACGTGATAACTTGTTAAGTTAGTGAGTAAAAGAAGAGACGAACTCCTTAAGTTAGTGTTATACACGTGGTGAAATTATAAGTTACGAATGTTGTATTGTATCACGTGAGGTGCTCATGTTTAACTCGTTAAGTTAATATAACTAAACGCGTTGAGTTGCTATATTGAACACTAAGGCAACGCGTTAGGTTAGCGTTATAAACTTAAGTTGTTATTTTGCACGTGGTAAAATTCTTATTATAAAAACATTTGTTTATTAGTGGTTCGTTGAATTATCATAACACAACGGAGATGGTTTGTTGAGATAGCATAACACCACAGACTTAGTTCGTTGAGTTAGCTACAGTACTTGTCATGTGAAATGACACATGAGGAACTCGTTAAGTTAGAAACGTTAAGTTATATATATACTTGTGTTACTCGTTTAGTTAACATTAAAGTAATGACTTCTTATTACACTGATGAAAAACTTTTGGACGAGAAAGTTTATTTTGCAGGAAATTTTTCAGAGATCCAGGACTGATGATTAAAGAAAATTCGAAATATAAACGTGGGTTAGAACGTGTGTGTTTCAATGAAGGAAAAAGAAAAAACGTGGAGAAGTGGAAAACTAGTAGTGGTTAAACATGAAGGATATGCATGAAATGAAGATACAGTATAAAAGGCATAGAACTCTCGTTGATCAATTTATCCTTGCACACAAAAAGAAAAATCTTTTCAAGGATCAAACCATCCCTACACACCAAAAGGAAAATCTTTTTCAGGGATCAAAAAACACCTCTTCGGGAAAAATCTCTCAAGTGGAAGAAAGTTCAGTGAAGCATAAAAAAGTAAGATTTTCGTCACTGAAGATTTGAAGTATCAGAAGAAAGCAAATTCGGTGAAGCATGAAAAGACAAGATATTCATCACTGAAGAATTGCTGAAGAAGAAAAAGAAGAAGAAGAAAGATCTCAAATAGGGAGAAAAATTTTAAATTCCGCAAATTAGTTTTCTCTATTTGTAGTTATGAAATTGTTTAGATGATACATGGTATCGAAATATAATTGCATATACAATTTCTAAGGAGAATTGAATTGTATATTGTAATTGAAACCTTGAATAAAAATGATTTTATGAAAACAATTTCTCGACTTGTTTTTGAGTTTTAAAGTTTCAATTATATTTCAGAAAATATTAAAAATACACAATTCACCCCCCTCTTGTGTAGCCATACGATCCTACAATCTTGCTTACCCTCTTAGTGTAGTAAGTAGGTTTATGTCGAATCTAGGGAAGAGTCATTGGTAGGCCGTGAAGAGGATCTTTAGGTACTTGAAGGGCACGTCTAATGTAGGACTGATTTATGGAGTTAAGCATAACTGTAGTATGGTTGGATATTTTGATTCAAATTTTGCAGGTGATATTGATTAGCGTAGATCCTTAACAGGATATGTCTTCACATTGGCAAATTCCATTATCAATTGGAAATCTACTCTACAGCCTACTATATCATTATCCACCACAAAGGCTGAGTATATGGCGATGACAAAAGCTGCAAAAGAAGGTATTTGGCTTAAGGGATTACTTGGAGACTTTGGTCTGCGATATGATAAGGTAGAAATTTTCTGTGATAGTCTTAGTGCCATTAACTTAACGAAGGACAATGTGTTTCATGACAGGACAAAGCACATTGATGTTTGTTATCACTTTCTTAGAATCGAAGATCGCGTGATGATTTTGAAGATCAACACACATGATAATCCAGCTGATATGTTTACGAAAGGCATTCTTCAAAGCAAGTTTAAGCATTGCTTAGACTTACTTAATGTGTTTGCTTATAGTTGACCCTTTGGGTCTTTTGAGATGGAGATTTGTTATTGTTGTTTGGTTCTAGGTGGAGTTTGTAAATTCAAGACAAGGTGGAGATTGTTATTATGTGTCTTGAATTAGTTTGTTACACATAGGGGTATTTTTTGTCCTTGGCCACTTGGGGTGCACAAATGTTATAAATAGGCCCCCAACGTGTGCTTAGGAATGATGATGAATCTTGTATCCCATTTGTGATCACCTAGAGAAAAATCAATCAATTGAGCTCCATCCGTGGACGTACCCAATTAGGGAACCATGTTAAAAGTTTGTTGTTTCACATGTCTTCCTCCCATTGTCTTCTTCTTTCTTCTCCACGTGTCCAAGCTTCTCTCTTTCCGCACTTGCTCTTCGCATAACATCATAATTTCGATCTTCAATTGTTTTTAGTTTTAAATTACATTCTTTAAATTCTATTGCATTGGTATTTTCTTTTGTCTGTATATCTTGCAAATTATGCAAATCTGTAACATTAAAGTTTTCATTTGTGTTTTCCTATTGCATAACTTGTAATTTCATTGTAAATTCATCCAAGCTTTTAGTTTTCTTTCCAAGTCATCTAATCTCATTGCATTCAATTTTTGATCAATATTCATTATGGTTTTTTCAATTTCGTATATGATATCAATTTTAGGTTCTGTATATTCTTCCCTATAGTTTAATTGATTGACTTCTTGTTGTTGACACATGTATTGTTCCAATTTGTCCATGTTTTGGTCTAAGCTACGCTCTAGTCTGTCATACATATCCCAAACTTCCTTGTCTCTCATCATATTACACATTCTAAGCTAACCATTAGTTAGGTAAACTATAGGATTCTCATACTCAACTCTATTATATTGAATATAATTCATTTGTTGTTCATGTGATCTAACCATCTGCAATTGTCTTAGTTTCAAACAATCAAAGTTGTCATGACCTTCCAAATTGTAGAATTCACATATGCTAACTACAGGTTTCAGAAATCTTTGAGTATAAGCTTATGCCATATTCTCAATTATAAAATAAAACACACAACACTCCATCTACTATTAAACAAAAATAGCACTCACAGTTGCTTAGCTTCTCAATCCCCAACAACGACGCTAGAAAACTTGTATTGTTGTGAAAAGTTAAATCATAAACTTGTTTAATTTGTTTTTATGCTTATATAAATAATTACTTTTAGAAGCAAACAAACAACCTTTCACACAAATTAGATTTAATAAATCTAATTTGTATTTTAACTGCAAGTGCATAGTATATATTGTATTTATGTGCAAGTACAAATCGATCCCACAAAGATTAAGAATTATGTACTATTTCAATTTTTATATTGAAGTTTATATGTGTTTAATTAAGCACTCCATTGAGTTATAGTTAACACAACGGACTTAATTCGTGGAGTTATGGTTAACTCAACGGACTATCCTTGTGGACTTAAGATAACTCCACAAGCCTACCTTTCCAATTAAATACTACTATTTACAGAGGAATTCGGCCAACCATTGGGCAGTTCCACAGAATGTAAATAACATCAATTAAACTCTTTAATGTTAGTTAATATTAGATTTATCACTAAGCAACACTAACATTCAAATATTTCAAACAATAACCATTAAAATCTTTAAGTATCAAGAACGAATAAATTTCAGTAAACAATAAAACTATTTCCTATTTTCTGAATCAAACAAATATAAAACATTCACAATACTGATAATGATAACATTAATCATGATACAAAACAAACAATACAATACTTTAATACTAAATGTAAACATAGATAATTTGTTGCTTTTGGTATTTTTGTTTTGATATGTTCTTGAAGATGAACGAAAGGTGAAATGTAAAAATCTCTATTGACAATAAAAACTTCCATAACTACATGCGATGCGATTACATCACTGAAAACTTAATCACTTACAATCTTACCTCCTCTTCCTATAGAATCGCGAATCAAGAATTGTAAGATGATCTCCTCTTCAGCATACTAGCATCAACCTAAAACCAAGGCTAGAAGCTTTACGATCTCTTGAGATATGAGTCGGTGCTTAGTTAAAATGGCTTCCCTTCCTATGACACGATCACTCCTCACAGTAGTTGTTAGTCACCATGTTTGGCTCGGAATCAACCCAACATCAAGAAAGTATCCTCATAGACCTCCGATGGTTGGTGATTTTGGTGGTGGTGTGGAGCTTCAGGAAACATCCAACACTTCCTGCAATTAGTGCGGTTCTCCACCCCTACACACACACTTTCTTCGTCTTTCTCCTCTTCTTTTATATTTCTTTCAGTAGTAACTGCTTCTGCTTAAATGATCGATTGGATTTCCTTCATTCATATCAATGATGGTGATTTCTTCTTCATTCCACGAGTGAATTCCTACGTGATACGTGCAATCGTGGTTTTCCTTCAAATTTTCTGTTTCTGCAATTGCTATAGTGGTATATTAGAAAATAAATGGTTCATGGAGTTACAACTAACTCAACAGACTTACTTCGTTGATTTAACTATAAAACACGTGCAATAACAAAATAACTAGTTTAAATGTTTTGGTATAGTTGCTTATACTACATTGTATACATCTGGTTATGTCTGTTACAGTATACAATATATTTGTTGATAACTATATATAATCAGCAAAATACATAGTTACAAATAGAATATAACATTGCTGATGTCTCATTTATAGAACTTTCAGAATTACAAAATGATTCTATTACACAAACAGATATAAAACATTCTTTTATACAGAGATAGTTGTTTAATAGATCACTTATAGAAATAAATATTGCTGATATAGAACATACTACATTGATTGTTGATAATGATATAGAAATGTTAGTTGCTTATTTGTTTTAAGAAGATCAAATAGAAGCAGCTCAATATATTATTCATACGACCATACCAGATTCTTCAAACATTTTTACAAGTTTTGATAGAAACTTCTCTAGTTCTGACAGATCTAAACATGAAGATGTTGCTGATAACATTGAAACAAGTCCTAGGTTAGAAAATCATGGCAAGAAAATACTTAATCCTGAATAGACTTTAGAAGAAAATACATTATTATGGTTTAGAAATAGATCCTGTTATGAAAAATTTCAAATGTATAAAACTTTCACAGTTTTATATTCAAGACCAGTTAAGTTTGAAGGGATGGCAAACATAAAAGAAATGTTTGAATTTCAGGGCTTGTTGACTCTACTTCCACAATAGTCAAGCCATCTTGTTATACTAGAAATTGTAAGTTGTTTTTACTCAAACTTAATAGTAGAAGATAGTATTCCTGTTTCAAATATATAAGAATTAGATATATATTTAACTCCAGAAATACGTTATCAAGTACTTGGACTGAAAAATAGAGTTAAATTATCAGAAAGAAAATAGGTTTATCAATTGGGATGGGACATTAAAAGTTTAGCCAAAGATCTGGCTACCAACAATCAAATGAGATTACTAAATGATTTAAATGGCCAAGCACGTTTTATTACAAAAATATTGCATGCTTCATTATTTTAAAGGTTTGGTCATGGCGTAAAGGTTGGCAAATGCTATCTTTATGCTACATATGTGTTGTTTAATCATATACAAGTGAATTGGTATGATATTTTTGTTTCTCATATTTTAAACTTGTAGAGTAAACTATTTTATGATGATACACTTTTAAGAATTGTGGCAAGTCAAATAGATATTACACCTTGGCCACAAAAAAGATTAAAGTCAAGATCTTTCTCTACAAAAGAAATTCAAAAATATCAGGAAGCAAATACACTTGTAATTCAACAACAACAATAACAAGATTGACAAAATCAATCACAACAACAACAGCAACAGTTAACACAATTGTTAGAAGAATAACAGCAATATACAGTAGATGAACAACATACAAGTATACATACACATATATATACAAATACATATACAGATTTACATACAGATATAAATACAGATTTCTTACAGCAACCGTCACAAGCTTCACATTCAGATTTAGATCAAGTAGTAATTGATCAGATAAACAAAGTTGTTAGTACCCAAGTATTTTGATAATGCAAAACCTATGTGAGGAAACATATTGTATTTCATAGTTAAGTCTTACTACATTAGATCAGAAGGCTGTTAGAACTATTTCCATGCAGATGAAAAGATCAAGAAGGTTCTAGATGAATAGATCAAGAAGATTCAGCAAAATCGAACAGTTACAGGTCTAAGTATCCGAAGAGCAAGTTTAAAGCAGCAGCAATGCTATCAAACAGTTAAAAGAATAACTATCCGATTTTACAAAGCCTTCGAAGAGTTATTTAATCAGACAGTTAAAGGGATTGAATGATCGGATAGTTAAGGAGATAACTATCCGGAAGCTTAAAGGACTTTTCAGAGAGTTGCAGGTATAACTATCCGAAAGTTAAGTCATTCAATAAACCACGTGTAGAAATTCAAAACGGAAGCTTAAAAGACTTGTCGGAGAGTTAGATAACTATCCGAGTTTTCTTTTCAAAGAGTTAGATAACTATTCGAGTTTTTCGGTAAGTTACAGGCATAACTTTCCAGAACTTAAGTCATTTTATTATGCACATGCAAAATGGAGAAGCCGGCAGTTAAAAGTTTAAATGGGAAAATTGGAGAGTTAGATAACTATCCGAAATTTAAAAGAGAGTTTCGGTAAGTTACAGTTTAACTATCCGAAACTTAAGTCATTGAATTTCCCACGTGCAAAATTCCAAACAGTGGCTCAAATAAGTTTTCGGAGAGTTAGAAAAATAACTATCCGAAATCTTGAAGAATTTCGGTGAG
The DNA here is from genome assembly GCA_036874045.1 of Cymodocea nodosa. Lineage (NCBI taxonomy): Eukaryota > Viridiplantae > Streptophyta > Magnoliopsida > Alismatales > Cymodoceaceae > Cymodocea > Cymodocea nodosa. The sequence goes on along the minus strand of CM072339.1, from coordinate 15,103,163 downwards.
TTACAGGATAACCTTCCAAAATTTAAGTCAGTCTTTTATGCACGTGCTAAATTAAATCGGAAAGTTGACAGAGCCAAGTATATAACTGTTCGATGAGTTATAGTTATAAGTATCCGATTGGATGACAGCTCACATTTAAATATTCTGGAATCCTACCTGGCAGTAAAGGATCAGTAAACTTTCGGTGAGTTACAGTTACTCTTCAAAGAGTTACATAGCTAACTATCCGAAAGAATAGGAAAATTGGTAAGTTGACTTGAAACGTTTTTCTGAACGGTACTTGCCGTATTGGGACTTGATCCTAATCAAGTATAGTAGAATACATCCATTGGAAGAAAATATGATCGTTGTACATATCAAGTATATATTCAAAATACAGACAACGGATATACAAAGGACATATATAGTGAGCTACACTTGAATTCCATTCATACTCAAGCCTGCAAACAGTGAAGAATATTCAGAAGATCCATTACAGAAAAAGCTCTTACATCAAAACTCTGATTGAAGGTTTAAAGTTGTTGGTTCGTGGCTTCAACCTGAAAGCTACATACAGTGTTGGTTTGAGTTTCGACCTGAAAACTCTAGAGGTTGGTTTACTAAAGAATTTACCTAAAAACTTCTGTGTAGTTGGTTCTTGCTTTGACCAGAAAGCAAGTGTGTAAGTGTTGAAACACTTAGTGAAGCCCAAGTGAACCTTGGGGGTGGACTAGCCAAATTGGTGAACCACCTAAAAATTTGTTGTGTGTTTCTTATCTCTGTTAATTTGCTTTAATTTAGTTTCATCTCATTTCATTTTTGTTGAATCATTCGATTCAACATTAAAAGAATTTTAAAAATACACACTTTCACCATTCACCTCCCCTCTAGTGAGCCTATCGATCCTAACAATTGGTATCAGAGCAAGGTTAATCCTTCATAAGATTTAACCATCTGGATTTATGGCTCAATTTGTTGAGGGACAAAACATCCACAGACTTCCTCTATTCGATGGTTCCAATTATAACTATTGGAAGAATAGAATGGAGTGCTTCCTTAGGAGTTTAGATGTTAAACTCTGGAAGACTGTTGTTCTTGGAACTACACTTCCAACCAGTGATATTTCAAACTGGTCTGAGGAGGATGAGAAGATCATCCAGTTGGATGCTAGAGGGTTGAATGTTATTTATTGTGCACTTACTGCTAATCAATATAATAAAGTATCTACATGTAAATCTGCTCATGAGGCGTGGAAAATCCTTCAAGTTACTTTTCAAGGTACAAGCCAGGTTAAGGATACAAAAATCAGTATTCTTTTAAGAAAACTTGAACTGTTTAAAATGAATGATAATGAAAACATAACTGAAATGTTTTCTAGATTTACTGAAATCATTAACAGTCTGAAAGGCTTGGGAAAGGAATTCTCTTCACGTGAACAGGTACAGAAGATCCTGAGGAGCTTAACTATTGAGTGGAAACAGAAGTCCACATCTATTCAAGATTCCAAAGATCTTAACAACTATACAATTGAAGAATTGTTGGGCAATCTTCTGGCCCACGAAGCTCAGATGAAGGACTAGATAGAGCAAGAAGGAACTATTGAAAAGAAAGCTGAAAAGAAAAAGGAAATAGCATTTCCATCTACAGAAGAAGTTCCTAGCTCAGATGATGATGAGATCATGTTGCTAGCAAGAAATTTCAGAAAATTCATGAAGAAAAAGAATAAGCCCAGCTACTCTAAAAGAACTGTTCCTACATGTTTCAAATGTAAAAGGCAAGAGCACATACAGACCTTCTGTCCATTTCAAACAGAAGAGGATCAAGGAGATAAGAAGAAGAGATTGAAAGACAAAAAGAAGATGGCTCTCAAAGCTACGTGGGATGACAGCAGCTCTTCAAGCTGTTCATCAGAGTCTGAAGAAGAAGCTACAGCAAATGTTTGTTTTGCAGCACAAGAGGTATGCTCTACTTCCTCTAGTTCAGAAAACGAGCATGATGATCTAGACATAAATAGTCTTTTATCTACTGTAGATAATTTATATGTGAAGTGTAGAGATTTTAAGACAGAAATTAAAAGATTAAATTAGTGCTTAGAAAATTCATTTGCTGAATTAAAATCAACTATAGTTGAAAATAGGAATCTAAAATCAAATTTAGATAAGTATAGTTGTGATAACTGTAAATTAAAAGATGAAAATAAAATTCTATCAACTACTATATCAGATTTGAAAAATACTGTATGTAAATTTACTCAAGGACAAAAAGGATTAAATAAAATAATAGGATCTCAACGATCAAATGGGAATAAATATGGCCTAAGGTATGCTACACTATAGGAAATACCTTATTGTGGTGGAGTAATTTGATCTTATAGAGATGACACCACTGTGTTTGCCATCAAACGAAGATCAGGTCATATGTGGCTGCTAAGAGGCAATAGATTTAATGTTTTAAGGACTAACTCCTCTGGACCCAAGAATATTTGGGTACCAAAAGCTTTAATTTCAGTATGATTTGCAAGGTGACGAGGAGTTTCAAGCACGTTCAACTAAATGGATTGTGGACAGTGGATGCTCAAAGCACATGATAGGTAAGAAAAGCTTTCTTAACTCAATTAAAAACTTAAGTTCAGGATATGTTAACTTTGGAAATAATGAAAAATGTAAAATAACTGCAATAGGGAATATTACATCTGAAAATGGTATAATTGAGAATGTCTTGCATGTAAATGGATTAAAACAAAATTTGTTAAGTGTAGGACAATTATGTGATAAAGGCTATACTATTTCTTTTAATGCTAAAAACTGCTACATTATTGATCCTACCACAAATGAAACAAAATTTACTGGTATTAGAAATTGCTCAATATATACATTAAACTTTCCATGTGAAAATTCTGTAAGCAATTCCTGTTTGGTAGCAACTGCTGAAGACGATTGGATGTGGCATAGAAGACTTGGTCACATCAGCATGAAGAATATCAGAAAGCTATCCACGGGTGATCTTGTTAGGGGTCTGCCTAAACTCACTTTTAAGAAGGACAGAGTGTGTAGTGAGTGTATACTAGGGAAGTAGAAGAGAACTGCTCATCACAGCAAAAGTGTTGTTTCCACCAAAAGGCCATTAGAACTGTTACATCTAGATTTGTTTGGTCCTTCTCAAGTATCAAGTATTGGGGGTCGAAAATATACCTTTGTTATTGTTGATGACTTCTCCAGATTAACTTGGGTAATATTTTTGACACATAAAAATGAAACTTGCAATGAGTTCAGGAATTTCTGCATAAGAGTTCAGAATCAAAAAGAACTAACAGTGAAGAAAATTAGAAGTGATCATGGAGGTGAATTTGAAAACCTCTACAATTCATTTGGAATTTTGCATGAATTCTCTTGTCCTAGAACTCCTACTCAAAATGGAGTTATGGAAAGAAAAAATAGGACATTATAAGAAATGGCTAGAACTATGTTAAGTGCCACGAATCTACCTAAATTTCTTTGGGTAGAAGCTGTAGGAACAACTTGTCACATTTCCAACAGAATTCACATTAGATCCATATTGAATAAGACACCCTTTGAAATTTGGTTCGATAAAACTCCAAATGTTGGCTATGTTAAGACATTTGGATGCAAATGTTATGTCTTAAATACAAGAAATGCTAAAGACAAGTTTGATGCTAAGTCTGAACCTGCCATACTTGTCGGTTACTCCTCAAGAAACAAAGCTTACAGAGTATATTTTGTTGAAGATAGAAGAGTGGAGGAAAGTATAAATGTTCAGTTTGATGAAGATCTGTTCCAAAATTTCAAAAAGCTGAAGATTAATGATGATAGTGAAAATGAAGACTTTAAAGATGATAAAAGCAAACAAAATACCAATTCACAAGTGTTAGACCAGAATCTCAACCTTAGATATCAGAATCATAACAGTTGGAAGTTTAGATCTGATCATCCCAAGGAACAAATCATTGGAAATATATCTAAAGGGGTACAAACCAGAAGCAAAGCACAAGATATCTGTAATTTTTGTGCATTTGTGTCAGAAATAGAGCCAAAATCAGTAGATGAAGCTTGTAAGGATACCTACTAGACAATGGCTATGCAGGAATAATTAAATCAGTTCCAAAAAAACAATGTGTGGGAACTAATAGAAAAACCTGCAGGAAAATCCATCATTGGAACTAAATGGATTTTCAAAAACAAATTAGATGAAGATGGTAACATTCTCAGAAATAAAGCTCGATTAGTTGCACAAGGCTACAATCAGTAGGAAGGTATTGACTATGAAGAAACTTTTGCTCCTGTAGCCAGGATTGAAGCTATTAGAATGTTGCTTGCCTTTGCAAGTAGTATGAAGATAAGATTGTTTCAAATGGATGTGAAAAGTGCCTTCTTAAATGGAGAAATTCAAGAAGTGTTTGTTAAACAACCTCCTAGATTTGAAGATGAACTCAAGCTGGATCATGTCTACAAACTGAGAAAGGCTCTATATGGTTTGAAACAGGCACCTAGAGCTTGGTATGAGAAATTGAAAAGATTTTTAATTGAAAACAACTTTTCTATAGGCAAAGTGGACAACACTTTGTTTATCAAAACTTTTGATGTGCACATGTTGATTGTACAGATATATGTTGATGATATAGTCTTTGGAGCCACTTTAGAAGATCTCTGTCATGAATTTTAGAATTTGATGAAAAATAAATTCGAAATGAGCATGATGGGAGAATTGAAGTTTTTCTTAGGATTACAGATTCATCAAATGCATAATGGTATCTTTGTCAACCAAGAAAAATACTACAAAGAGATGTTGAAGAAATTTGGTTATGAAAATATCAAATCCGCAAATACTCTAATGAGCTCAAGCATTAAAATAGAAATGGATGATTCAAGTGTTGCAGTGGATCAAAGGCAATATAGAGGTATGATTGGATCTTTGTTATACCTTTCAGCTAGCAGGCCAGATATTATGTTTAGTGTATGCTTGTGTGCTAGATTTCAAGCATCACCAAAGGAATCACATTTGAAATCAGTCAAAAGAATCTTCAGATATCTACAAGGAACAAAAGATTTCGGATTATTCTACTCAGCTGACAGTAGTTTAATTTTAACAGTCTATAGTGATGCAGATTATGCAGGGAGCAGATCTGATAGAAAAAGCACCAGTGGTACTTGTCAATTACTTGGATGTTCTTTAATCTCATGGTTCAGTAGGAAACAAAATTGTATAGCTTTATCTACTACTGAAGCCAAGTATATTACAACTGGATTATGTTGTGCACAAATCCTTTGGATGCAGCAAACTCTAGTAGATTATAGACTGAAAATTCAGAATTCAATCATATTTTGTGATAACAGTAGTGCAATCAGTCTATCTAAGAATACAATACTTCATTCCAGAGCCAAGCATATCAAGATTTGACATCATTTTCTGAGAGATCATGTGGAGAAAGGGAACATTTCACTTAAGTTTGTGCCAATATAAAATCAACTTGCAGATATTTTCACCAAACCTTTAAATGAATCAATTTTTAATCATATTAGACGAAATCTAGGAATATGTTCTTTACAAGATCTTTAAATATTTTATTCATCAAGCTCACAATATGGGAGCTTGTTTTTCTGCTAACCTACTCGTGTAGGTTATATCAGTTTTATAGAAAATCAATTTTACAATCCTCACCTTTTTATATAATGACAAAAAGGGGGAGAAGGATTTGGAAATTTGTCAAGTATATGGTCACTCAAAATATTTCCAGCAAGAATTAAAAGAGAAAAACTCAACACATAGATAGGGGGAGAAGTTTGCTCAAAGTCAGGGGGAGGAATCCCTCCTTGTCAGTATAGTTTTGTCAAATTCCTATTTTATGTTTCTCTGTGTGACTAAATGTATAGAAATACTCTAGGGAGTGAAATACATGTAAATAATTGTAAAGGTTTTTGTCATTATCAAAAAGGAGGAGATTGTTAGTACCTGAGTATTTTGATAATGCAAAACCTATGTGAGGAAACATATTGTATTTCACAGTTAAGTCTTACTACATTAGATCAGAAGGCTGTTAGAACTATTTTCAGGCAGATGAAAAGATCAAGAAGGTTCCAGAAGAACAGATCAAGAAGATTTAGCAAAATCGGACAGTTACAGGTCTAAGTATCCAAAGAGCAAGTTTAAAGCAACAGCAATGCTATCGGACAGTTAAAAGAATAACTATCCGATTTTACAAAGCCTTCAGAGAGTTATTTAATCAAACAGTTAAAGGGATTGAATGATCGGATAGTTAAGGAGATAACTATCTGGAAGCTTAAAGGACTTTTTAGAGAGTTACAGGTATAACTATCCGAAAGTTAAGTCATTCAATAAACCACGTGCATAAATTCAGAACAAAAGCTTAAAAGACTTGTCGGAGAGTTAGATAACTATCCGATTTTTCTTTTCGGAGAGTTAGATAACTATTCGAGTTTTTCGGTAAGTTACAAGCATAACTTTCCGAAACTTAAATCATTTTATTATGCACGTGCAAAATGGAGAAGCCGGTAGTTGAAAGTTTAAATGGGAAAATCGGAGAGTTAGATAACTATCCGAAATTTAAAAGAGAGTTTCGGTAAGTTACAGTTTAACTATCTGAAACTTAAGTCATTGAATTTCCCACATGTAGAATTCCAAACAGTGGCTCAAATAAGTTTTCAGAGAGTTAGAAAAATAACTATTTGAAATACTAAAGAATTTCGGTGAGTTACAAGATAACCTTCCAAAATTTAAGTCAGTCTTTTATGCACGTGCTAAATTAAATCGGAAAGTTGACAGAGTCAAGTATATAACTGTTCGATGAGTTATAGTTATAAGTATCCGATTAGATGACAGCTCACATTTAAATATTCTGGAATCCTACCTAGCAGTAAAGGATAAGTGAACTTTCGGTGAGTTACAGTTACTCTTCGGAGAGTTACATAGCTAACTATCCGAAAGAATAGGAAAATCGGTAAGTTGACTTGAAATGTTTTTCTGAATGGTCACTTGCCATATTGGGACTTGATCCTAATCAAGTACAGTAGAATACATCCGTTGGAAGAAAATATGATCGTTGTACATATCAAGTATATATTCAAAATACAGATAACAGATATACAAAGGACATACATAGTGAGCTACACTTGAATTCCATTCATACTCAAGCCTACAAACAGTGAAGAATATTCAGAAGATCCACTGCAGAAAAAGCTCTTGCGCCAAAACTCTGATTGAATGTTTAAAGTTGTTAGTTCGTGGCTTCAACTTGAAAGCTACATACAGTGTTGGTTTGAGTTTCGACCTGAAAACTCTAAAGGTTGGTTTACTGAAGTTTTTACTTGAAAACTTCTGTGTAGTTGGTTCTTGCTTTGACCTGAAAGCAAGTGTGTAAGTGTTGAAACACTTAGTGAAGCCCAAGTGAACCTTGGGGGTGGACTAGCCAAATTGGTGAACCACCTAAAAATTTGCTGTGTTTCTTATCTCTGTTAATTTGCTTTAATTTAGTTTCATCTCATTTCATTTTTGTTGAATCATTCGCTTCAACATTAAAAGAATTTTAAAAATACACACTTTCACCATTCACCCCCCCTTTGGTGAGCCTATTGATCCTATCAAAAGTAAGTACAGAAATTGCACAGAAAATTTAGATACTCTGTTAAATATTTTTCAAAGACAAAGAGGTCTGTGATTACACAAATTATGTACTGCATGACTTATTCATTGTAATTTTTTACCAAAAAGAAAAATTTACTTATGTACAAAAATTGCATTATGTAAACTGTTTACTGTATTTAATGTCATACACTTGTTTTCGACAATTCTTGTTTAAAATAGTTTTATATAAACAGTTTATTCTTATCCACGAAAGTTATGCATGTTTAAAAATTTCTTTTTGAACGATATATACTTAGTAAATTTTTCTTACTTACATTTTATTTAACTTTTTTTATAATGCCAAAAAGGGGGAGAAGATAGATTATTTGACTTATTTGGTTGACATCATCAAAAAGGGGGAGATGAGTAGGAATTTTGTTTTGATGATAAATGCTTTATTAAAGTTTATAAATAAGTCTAAATAATATTTTCTAAGTATAATAGTCACATAATTAAATATTGACAAGTTATTAGAAAATTTCATTTAAAATTTTAGATAGTTACATCTTCAGATAGTTAAAGTTTTAAGATAGTTAAACTTTTGGATAGTTAACGTTTCAATTTAGTCAAAGAGTTATGTTAAAAACTCGTATAGTTAAGTTATCTACACGTGTGTTTTTAATGTTTTAAGTTGTCACGTGTTTTCCATGTGTATTCGGTAATGAAAATCAAATAGTTAAATAACTATTCGAGTTTTATACACATAAATAGATAACTGTTCGAGTTTTATAAAATGACTAACAAACAAATAAGTTTTCTTTGTTCAATCACATGTTTTGTAGGTGCAAAAACTCAAAGAGTTATAAATAAGTGTTTAAGTTTTTACAGGACTTAAAGGATAAGTGTTCGATTAAAGCGGTGACTTAAAAGATATTCTACAAATCTCTAGAAAGATAAAGTTTCAGTGAATCTACGAGTGCAAATCATGGAAATTCAAAATGATAGTGGAGAAAGTGGAAATTTCAAAATGATAGTGGACATAGTGGAAATTCAAAAAGATAGTGTGTTGTGCGGAAAGATCAAACAAACGTGGAGCATCTAGGGGTGGCATGGAGAAGAGATCTGCGTGGAAGAGAGGATTGCAAGTGGAGAATTCGAAGAACAACAAATTTACGTGGTTCCCCAACACGGGTACGTCCACGGGTGATCAATCTATCGTAATTCCTTGCTATATGGTTGCTGGTACAAAGGAGGACCCCTTACATATATAGGGGCAACGGTTGGTGATACCCAAAAAATAAGTTTGCCCATGTACAAATTATCAAAGAAATACAACCATATTCAATGACACATACATATACTTGATGGAAGACAAACGCATCACAAATCTCCACCTTGTCTTTCATCAATCTTCACCACGAACAGGTGATGGATCACCAAGACCCAACTTGGGTCAGCAACAGCAATAGACGTTGAGTAAGTCCAAGCAATGCTTGAACTTGCTTTCAACAACGCCCTTTGTAAACATATCAGCCAGATTGTCCTTTTGTGTTGACCTTCATAATCTTTATCCTATCTTCATTCCTGAGGAAGTGATACTTAACATCAATATGTTTAGTTCTATCATGAAAGACATTATCTTTGGAGAGACATATAGCGCTAAGACTATCACAGAAGATATCAGCTTTATCAATGCGCCAACCAAAGTCTCCAAGTAAGCCTTTTAACCAAATCCCATCCTTTGCAGCTTCTGTCATAGCCACATATTCAGCCTCAGTTGTGGACAGAGATACCGTAGGCTGAAGAGTTGATTTCCAACTCATAATAGAACCTGCAAATGTAAAGACATAACTAGATAATGATCTCCTTCTGTCAACATCATCTGCATAGTCTGAGTCTGTATAACCAACCATAGTACAACCCTAATCTGCTGCATACATCAAGCCAACACCTGGAGTTCCTTTCAAATATCTAAATATCCTTTTAACTACTTTCCAATGTTTCCTGCCTGGATTGGACATGAACCTACTAACAACACTCAAAGGATATGCCAGATCAAGCCTAGTGCATACCATAGCATACATAAGACTTCCAACTGCCTGTGCATAAGGAACTCGCTGCATATCAAGCTTTTCAGAATCAGTTTGTGGACACATCGCAGATGACAATTTGACATTTCTGTCATAAGGCGTGCTAATGGCTTTACATGAAGCCATACCAAATCTGCTAAGGATCTTCTCAATATACTTCTGTTGATTCAAAAACAGCTTACCAGAATTTCTTTCATGCCTAATCTCCATTCCAAGAATTCTGCCAGCTGGACCAAGATCCTTCATATCAAATTCTGATTTTAATGTATCCTTCAGCTCCTGTATCACTTCAATATTCTTTGCAGCTATAAGAATATCATCAACATACAATAACAAATAAACATGTGTATTCTTATCAAGAGTTTTAACATATACACATGAATCATAGTTGCTGCGTCTAAAACCAACTTTAACTATAAAGGCATCAAGCCTTTTGTACCATTGGCGTGGTGACTGTTTAAGTCCATACAAGGACTTATTTAATTTGCACACCCAATCAGATTTACCTTTCACCACAAACCCTGTTGGTTGTTCCATCCAAATATTTTCTTCTAACTCACCATGCAAGAAGGCCGTCTTTACATCTAGTTGTTCCAATTTTAAATTCTGTGCTGTAGTAATGGATAACAAAATTCTAATAGATGTATGACGCACAACAGGAGCAAATACTTCATTGAAGTCAACTCCTTCTCGTTGTGAATAACCTTTGGCGACTAATCTTGCCTTGTGCTGCACACCTGCGTTGCCTTCAGTCTCAATCTTCTTCTTATAGACCCATTTGCAACCAACAATATTTGTGTTCTTTAGACGTTTCACCAGTTCCCAAGTCTTGTTCTTATGGAGAGATTGGAGTTCCTCCTCCATAGCAGACATCAAAAGACCGGCTTCTGAATCTTTTATTGCAGCTTCATATGTAGGTAGATCAACAGAATCCTCCACCTCAACTGCTACCTGTAAGGCAAAAGCAACCAAACTATCGTAGCCATATCTAATAGGAGGTCTAATGTCTCTTCTAGGACGATCTTTGCCAATGGTTCTTGGTGGTGGTTGCTCCACCTCTTCCTCCTCAATTTCATTTTCCTGAGTTTCAGATGAGATTTCTCTAATTTCAACTTGATTAGTGATAGGCGGCTGTTGTGTGTCATCTATCTACATCTGTTCAGGAAGGATGTGCTCAATTTCTGGTGTTTCACCTACTAGTAAATCTGTTGCCTACAAAAGAGAATTCTCATCAAAAGTAACATCACGGCTATATATTACTTTGTGAGATTCAATATCCTATATCCTGTATCCCCTTACACCAACACCATAGCCCACAAATATGTCTTTCTTGCACGTGGTTCCAGCTTGCCATTGTTCACATGATAGTAAGCTAGACACCTGAAAATTCTGAGTTTTGAATAACTAGCAGATCTTTTCAACCATACCTTAAGAGGTATCTTCCCATCTAAGGCACTAGAAGGGGACCTATTCACCAGATAGGAAGTTGTGTTAACATCCTCTACCCAAAACTTCTTACTCAAACCTACATGAGATAGCATACAACGTGCCTTTTTTAGGAGTATTCTGTTCAATCTTTCAACCACTCCATTTTGCTGAGGGGTATACCTAACAGTGTTATGCCGTGTAATGCCTTCATATTTACAAAAGTTATCAAATTCTTGAGAACAAAACTCAAGACCATTATCAGTTCTAAGATATTTTACCTTTCTGTCTATTTGGTTTTCTACCTACTTCCTCCAATGCTTGAAGCAAGAAAAAGCTTCACTTTTGTGTGTCAAAAAGAAAACCTAGTTCATCCTTGAATGACAGTCAATGATAGAAAGAAAATATCTAGAACCTGCAATAGAAGGCTGATGTGAAGGCCCCCAACAATCAGCATGAATATAATCAAGAACTCCCTTGGAGCTATGCTGACTGCATGCAAATGACACTCTTTTCTGTTTGCCAAAGACACAATACTTGCACATGTCAATACAAGCAACCTTGAGCCCATCAAACTTGCCCAGACTACTCAGTTTTTGCATTCTTTTCTGCCCCAAATGACCCATCCTTGAGTGCCACATGATAGAAAAATCCTGCTAACTAGATATAGCTGATGTAGCTGCGCCAACAATTGGAGTGCTCTGCAAAATGTATAAGGGACTAGATTTGGTTCCCTTCATAACAACTAACGAGCCTTTCAGTATGCTGATCTTCCCCTCACCACCTGTATATCTATAACCCTTAGCATCAAGGGCCATTAGTGAGATCAGACTTTTTCCAAGTTTTGGGACGTGCCAAACGTCCTCCAGAATTCTAACTGTGTCATCATGTAGTTTAAATTTTATAGTGCCCACACTAACTCTAGAACACACATCATCATTGGCCAAAGTCACTTGACCACCCTCCACCTGCTCATAGGTGTCAAAATACTCCCTAGTAGGAGTCATATGATGTGAAGCTCCTGAGTCCATAATCCACTGATCATCAGAATAGGCACTGCAACAAACTATAAGAGAAAAGTCATCACCTGACGTAGAACTGGTTTCTGCAACAGTAGCCTTTCCTTTGTTCATAAGCTTGGGACAATGTGATTTCCAGTGTCCTTTCTCCTTACAGTAATGGCAAGTATCCCTAGAGTACTTGCCCTTCAACTTGCTTCTGCTTCTATTCTTCCCTCCACTTTCTTTGGTTTCTTCCCCTGTTCTCTTGCTGTTGAGCTGAGAGGCCAACACCACTTGCCTCGTTTCTACCATGCACCATGTGCTTAAGCTCCCTAGAATGAAGGTTGGACCTCACTTCTTCCAATGTAATTGAATCTCTTCCAACTACACAAGATTGAACAAAGTTTTCATAACTCAATGGGAGTGAACAAAGCAAGATAAGAGCTACATCTTCATCTTCTATGATTACTCCAATATTCTTGAGTTCCATCAGAATAGCATTTAGCTAATCTAAATGCTGCTTAAGAGGTACACCTTCTATCATCTTTAAAGAGAACAATCTCTGCTTTAACAACAATTTGTTTGTTAAAGACTTAGTCATATACAATGACTCAAGTTTCTGCCAAAGACCTAACGAGGTAGATTCATCAGCAACTTCTATTATAACTTCATCAAACAAACACAACAAGATGGTGGAGTGAGCTTTCTCCTCCTGCAATTCAAACTCTAGCAAATTTCTATTCAAAGTAGTATCCTTATTTAAAGGAGCCCAAATACCTTGTTGCTTTAGAAGTGCTTTCATCTTAATTTGCCATAAGCTGAAGCTATTCTTACCATCAAACTTTTCTATCTTCAACCCCGAAGAATTCATGTTTTCAAAACAACAAACAACCAGCAATACACACGAGATACAATGTGATTTCAACAAACAATTCTGCGGCAAGGTACACAATAGCAATTAATATCTCAATAATAATATGCTACTGAAACTACTGATTTCAACGAAATGCAATCAGCCACAAGCCAAGCACACTACTTAGCATAAAACAGTAGCAAATACTCGCACAAACCAAGCACAAAACTACAATCACAAAATGCCCAAAATCTGACAATCAAAGAGTCACTCATCTAGAAAACTACTATGCCCTAGCCAGATGCCTCCTATTGTATCTCTCTGAATACAAAACTTCTGACCACGAAATTTTAAATTAAGGAAGTTCAGGAAGCTTACTACACGTCCTCAAAATTTGAGATGCAATGGAGCATAGACGAGGAAGGCGCATGACTTGGCGTCAGAGTGTGCAGACTAGCGCCAACGACGATGACAGTTACAACAATGGGAGATATCCTTGCGGAAATGGCTTGAACCTTGATTAATCTCTTTGAAATTTTAAAGGAAGGAATTTTAGGAAGCTTACTACACATCCTCAAAATTTAAGACGCAATGGAGCACGGACGAGGAAGGTGCACGACTTGGTGTCAGAGTGCGCAAACTAGCACCGGCGACGACGAAAGTTACAACAATGGAGAGATCCCTTCTTGAAATGGCTTGAACCTTGATTAATCTCTTCAAAACTTCAGATGCAAATTTGGAGATGTCCAACTTCGCTCTGATACCAATTGTTGTGCGAAAAGATCAGACAAACGTGGAGCATCTAGGGGTGGTGTGGAGAAAAGATCTACGTGGAAGAGAGGATTGCGAGTGGAGAATTCGAAGAACAACAAATTTACGTGGTTCCCCAACACGGGTACGTCCACGGGTGATCAATCTATTGTGATTCATTGCTGTATGGTTCCTGGTACAAAGAAGAGGGAGAACCAAATCAAGGGATGGTTTGGCATGGCATCACTTGGACGTGGATGACCCCTTACATATATAGGGGCAACAGTTGGTGATACCTAAAAGATAAGTTTGCCTTTGTACAAATTATCAAAATACTTGATGGAAGACACACGCATCACATAGTGGAAATCATGGATAATTTGAAATCGAAATTAGTACATAGATTATGGATTGAGTGGATGAACATGTTGAACGTGAAGTCAAAGTTCGACTACTAAAAATAGAGGGTACAAGCTGCATTACGATCATCCCAATCCCCAATCACAAACTAAAAGACCAAGTTTGATTATTCAATCCCAATCTCAAATATCAAATTTGAATATTCAACTACATATCAATTCCAGAAAAATTCTCCAACATCAGAAGAAATTCAGAATTCCAAGTAATTTCAAAAAAAAGGAGCTACAAATGTAAGAAGTCTAGAAAAAGAGCTATGTGCATAAAGATCAAGTTTTATACAATTCGAAATTAGCTTATGTTATGTATTTAATTTTGATGATATATGTTTTATTATCGTATTTAAATAAGTCTACATAATATTCTCTAAGTATATTTCTCTAAGTATAATAGTTAAAAGATTATCGAAAAGTTTCATTTTTATGTGGGATAAATTAAAGATTTCCGAAGAGTTAGATTTGCAATAGTTAAACTTTCGAATAGTTAACGTTTCGTTTTTATCAAATACTTTATGTTAAAAACTTGTATAGTTAAGGTTATCTACATATGTGTTTTTAATGTTTTAAGTTGTCACGTGTTTTTCCATGTGTGTTCGATAATGTAAAATCGAATAGTTAGATAACAATTCGAGTTTTTATACGCATGGATAGATAACTGCTCGAGTTTTATAAAAGGACTAACGAACAGATAAGTTTCTTTGTTTAGTCACGTGTTTTGCAAGAGCAAAAATTCAAAGAGTTAAAAGATAAGTGTTTGAGTTTTTACAGGACTTAAAGGATAAATGTTCAACTAAATCAAAGACTTAGAAGATATTCTACAAGACTCCAGGAAGATAAAATTTCTGTGAATCTATGAAGTGGAGATCGTGGAAATTCAAAATGTTAGTGGAGAAATTGGAAATTAAAATAGAAAGTAATTTGGATTAAAGAGAAAATTAGTAGGTGGATTATGGATTATGGCTTGTGGATCAAGTGGATGAATATGCTGAAGGTGAAAGACAAAAGAGTTCGACTACTAATAGAGAGTATGAGCTACATTACAACAAAGGATCCCAATCTCGAAAACCAAGTCTGAATATTCAATCCAGATCCCTAACTAAAAAGTTAAGTTTGAATATTCATATTCTGAAAAATTCTCTAACATCAGAAAAAGTTTGAAATTCCAAGCAATTTCAAAAAAGGAGCTGCAAACGTAAGAAGTTTGGAAATTCGACAACTAGAGAAGAAGAGATACAGAAGTTGAGCAAAGACAAAGAAAGATCAGGTTTTATACAATTCGAAATTAGTTTTCAATAAGTGCTTCATTGTTATATTCAAATTGTATATCAAACATTTCTATATCAAAACCGTCAAGAAGGGAATTGAGTTGAAAAGATATTGTAAATTCTATCTTGAAATAAAAGAATAGAATTTCATTTACGAGTGTTTTGTGCTCTTGTTTTATCCGCTAGTATTTAATTGCTAAAGACACAATTCACCCCCCCTCTTGTGATATAGATGATCCTACAACTAGTATCAGAGCTACTGTTTTTCACTTATTTACCACAATCTGCTACAAAGTATTAGTGCACTTAAATTGTTTAAAGCATCCGAAAAGCCTTCAATTCTCTATTTAGGAATCGGTGTTTCCTGTCATTTACTTCAGATCATCTGTTTAAAATAGACAATTCTGAAATCTTAGTTATGACTAAAGGACAAACCACTAATCGTCCTCCTATGTTCGAAGGTAGCAGTTATGGCTATTGGAAATATAGGATGAAAGTATTCTTTCAGTCAATTGATTTCAAACTATGGCATATAATTAGCAATCCTATAGTGTTAGTTACGACTCCATATGATACTTGGACTTTTGATGAAAATGAGCGAATGATACTGAATGCTAAAGGTTTAAACATCTTGTTTTGTGCTTTATCTCATGATCAATTTAATAAAGTTTCTACATATCAAACTGCATATGAGATATAGCATGCTTTAGAAGTTACCAGCGAAGGTACTAATCAAGTCAAGGAATCTAAGATCAATATGTTAATACATAAATATGAGCTTTTTAAAATGCACGAAAATGAATGTATCTTTGACATGTTTTCCCATTTTCTTGAAATTGTAAATTCATTAAAATCTCTAGGCAAGAAATTCGAGGAAAGAGACTTGGTAAGAAAGATCCTTAGATCTTTAACTAAAATTTGGGCTAAAAAGACAACATCTATTGAAGAGTCCAAAGACTTAAATACATATACTCTTGATGATCTCATAGGAAATCTAATAGCCTATGAAGTACAACATTTAGATCCAAAAGGGAAAAATCCTAGAAGGGATCTGGCTTTTGAGGCTGATAAAGTTTCAGAAGTCACTAGTGATTCTAACGATGATTTACTGTTGTTGACCAGAAAATTTAGAAATCTGTTGAAGAAACACAGGAACTTCAGGTCAACAAAGACATTTGGAGATATGGAGAAGAAGTCATTCACGAAAGACAAAAGTATATGCTACAAGTGCAACAAGTCGGGTCACTTTCAAACTGATTGTCCTCTCAACAAAGATAAGAAGAATTCAAGGAGGAATTTCAGGAATAAGAAATTCAGAAAGAGAAGGGTGCTTAAAGTGACATGGGATGACTCTTCAATTTCACAAAGTGAAGAAACAAAGAATTCAACATCAGACAATGAATCCTCATCAACATCAGATTCAGAAGAAAATCTGGCAAATGTATGCTTTATGGCAAAATCTAGTGAGGTATCCTCTAATCAAAATATTAATTTTGATAGTTTTGATGGATTACTTGTTGAATACAATAGACTGGCTAGAAAATATAAGAAAGTCAAAATAGAAAGAAAAGACACTAGGAAAATGCTAGATGAATCTGAAAATAAGATTGATTTTCTGAACTCTACGTTGAATAAATTTAAAGAAGAAAATCAAAGGCATGCTCAGGAAATTTTAAAGCTCACTGCTATAGAAAGAAAATTGCATGTTGATTGTGAAAATTTAATTGCTGATAAGAAGAAAATGATTTATGAAATTGAAAAACTGGAACTGACTATTACTGATTTAAATTCAGAAATTGATGTGTTAAAGATTAAAGTTTGCGATCAAAAGGCTATATTAAGTAAATGGAATAATAGTCAAACTATAACAAATGAACTTAGTAGTAAAATATCAAATATATAAAAATATGGTATTGGTTTACACGATGCATCTTCTGAAAATTATATATTACATGATGGTACTGCTAAAAGTAATGTCTTTATTTCCAGTACTAAGAATAGTAAGAGAAAAACTACTCCGTGTGTGATTAAAAAGAGAGAAAAATATGTGCAAGTTGATAAAATGCAGCATATAAATGATAGCACACGATGCAAGAATTTCAAAAAAAATCTTCAGAAGAATCAAGCTAAGACATTTGAGAATTTTATTATTCTTGATCAATTTTCTTTATATTTAAAGAATATCGGATATTGGAAATCAAGTAATGTTAGAAATGAAAATTTCAACTCTAGCTTACATAGAGACAAATGTTTTGATAATTATAACACTAAGAGAAAGGAACACAAGAATAATTATCAGAAAATAAATAAGTTGAAGTCTAAAAATATGGATTGTTTTGATATGACTCTCTCTAAAATTCTTGGACCCACACAAAAATGGGTTCCAAGAGATAAAATCTCTTTTTGACTATTTTGTAGGTACACAAATCAAAATGGATAATGGAGAGTGTGTTAGGACCCTAGTATTTTGATAATGCAAAAACCTATGTGAGGAAACCAAATTGTATTTCACAGATATGATAGCTCAGCAAAAGATCAGAAAGCAGACGAATAGATGGAGAAAGTTCCAAAAGATACTACTATAGAGCTATAGGAAAATCAGACAATTACAGGTCTAAGTATTCAAAGAGCAAGTTTAAAGCAGCAGTAATACTATCAGGCAGTTAGAAGAATAACTATCCGAAATTATAAAGCCTTTGAAGTGTTATGAAAGGCAGTTGGTTTAATGATCGGAGAGTTAAGGAGTTAACTATCCAAAAGCAAAAGGAAAATCGAAAAATTAGAAAGGCTAACTATCCGAAACTTAAGTCATTCAATTAACCACGTGCAAAAATTCAGAACAGAAGCTTAAAGGATTTTTCGGAGAGTTAGGAAGATAACTATCCGACTTTTTTGGTGACTTTCAGGTATAACTTTCCGGAACTTAAGTTATCTTATTACGCATGTGTAGAATGGAGAAGACAGTAGTTAAAAGCTTAAAAGGAAAATCGGAGAGTTAGATAACTATCCGAAATTTCAAGAGAGTTTCGGTGAGTTATAGTTTAACTATCTGAAACTTAAGTCATTGAATTTCCCACGTGCAGAAATCCAAACAGAAGCTTAAAAGGAAAATCGGAAAGTTACTGGAGATAACTATCCAAAATCTTGAAGCGTTTCGGTGAGTTACAGGTATAACCATCCGAAACTTAAGTCAGTCTTTTATGCACGTGCTGAATTGAAGCAATCGGAAACTTAATGGAGGGTTACTGTAGCTAACTATCCGTTAGTTAAGTAACAGTTCGATAAGTTACAGCTACAAGTATCTGATTGAATGACAGCTCGCATTGTATGATCTGGAATCCTACATGGTAGAAAGACTTAAGTGATCTTTCAATGAGTTACAAACATTCTTCGGAGAGTTACACAGCTAACTATCCGAAAGGTTAAGAAAATCGGAAGGATATCTTGAAATATCTTTCTGAACGGTAACTTACCGTATTTGGGACTGAAGTCAAATCAAGTACAGTAGAATAAATCCGTTGAGGAGAAAATATGATCATTGGATATTCAAGCATATATACAGTCAGATCATTCAGTATTCAAAAAGAGCTTACAAGTGAGATTACAGATACAATTACATACAGAGATACAGTGTACATTGTAGATCAATTACTGATATAGAAGAAAGCTCAAATTCAGTTCAACAAAGAATCGATTGAAAGCTGGATTTACAAGAAGATTCTTAAAGCTCTCTGTGTGCTGAAAGTCTGATCTAAGAAGGATCATTTGGTTTGTGGCTTCAACCTAAAAGCTTCATTCAGTTGTTGGTTTGAGTTTCAACCTGAAAACTCAAGAGGTTGGTTTTCTGGAGTTTATACCAGAAAACTTCTGAGTGTTGGTTTTCTGGAGTTTATACCTGAAAACTTCTAAGTGTTGGTTTCTAGAGTTTATACCTGAAAACTTCTAAGTGTTGGTTTTCTAGAGTTTATACCTGAAAACTTTTGTGTGGTTGGTTCTTGCTTCGACCTGAAAGCAAGTGTGTAAGTGTTGAGACACTTAGTGAAGTCCAAGTGACCCTTGGGGGTGGACTAGCCAAGTTGGTGAACCACCTAAAATTCTCTTATGTTTCTTACCTTTATTTCCGCTATGCATGATATTTTTATCTGATTATTACTTGTGCAAACTGATTAATCAAATTAGTTAGTAAAGTGAAAAATAAGCTTAAATTCACACTGTTCTCCATTCACCCCCCCTCTGGTGAAGCCATTCGTTCCTAACATAGTGGAGCATCCAGCCACATGACTAGAGATATACGATTACTTACAAAAATAACAAAGACCAAGAACGGACAAGTTACCTTTGGAAATAAAAGCAAAACAAATATCCTTGGGTCTGGCAAGGTTCAAGTAACTTAGAAATGCTTTATAAATGATGTCTTATTAGTGGAAAACTTAGGTTTTAATTTATTGAGTGTTCCTATTTTAATGAAGATTTATAGAGTAATTTTTGAAAAAGATTCCTGTAAAATTATGGACATGTCTACAAACAAAATTTTATTCACTGCATACAAGAAAGGATCTGTTTGTATTCTAAATTTTCCTTTTGATATTATTAAAGACAATGCTTGCTTAATTGCAAAATCGGATGAAGTCATTTTATGGCAAAGAAGGCTAGGACACTCAAACTTAAAATTATTACAAAAGTTGTCTAAAAAGAATCTAGTTAGAGGTTTGCCTAGTATTAAGTACTCGAAAGAGTTTATGTGTGATGCATGTCAACTAGGTAAATTACATAAAACATCCTTTAAAAGCTTAAATGAAATAACAAGCAAAAGAGTATTAGAACTAGTGCATATGGATTTATTTGGACCTACTAGAACAACTAGTCTAGGAGGTAAACATTATACTTTTGTACTAGTTGATGACTATTCTAGATTCACTTGGGTCTATTTTCTAACTAATAAAACTAAAGTTTTTGAAATATTTAAAATATTCTGTAATAAAGTTCAGAATGAGAAAAATGTTAAAATTCAAAAACTTAGGAGTGATCATGGTACAGAATTTGATAATGATCAAATGGACACCTTTTGTGAAGAATTAGGCATAGATCATAGGTACTCATTTCCAAAAGCTCCTTCAAAAAATGGGATAGTAGAACGTAAAAATAGATCACTTCAAGAAATGTCCAGAACCATGTTAAATGAGAATAAGTTACCCCTATTTCTTTGGGCAGAAGCAGTTCATACAGCATGCTATGTTATAAATAGAGTACATCGAAGACCAATTTTAGATAAAACTCCTTATGAGATATGGTATAACAGGGTTCCCAAAATAAGTTATTTAAGACCCTTTGGTTGTAAGTGTTTTATTCTAAACACTAAGGAACGAAGAGACAAATTTAAAGCCAAATCGGATGAAGGTATTTTTGTTGGTTATTCCATTAGAAGTAAAGCATATAGAGTTTATAATAAATCAACAAAAACCATTGAGGAAACCCTGCATGTAAAATTTCATGAAAATTCTCATTTGGATCTAAGACATGCTGAAAACTTTGATTCAGAAATTCTCCCAGAAATAGTACCAAATGATGTTGACATAGAAATTGATAGATTATCTGACGGAATAAGAAATCTAAGTTTGAATGATGAAAATTTAGAAGAAAATAATGTCATACCTATAGAAAATTTGGAACAACATAGAAATTGGTGTTATGCTTCATCTCATCCTATTGATCAGATGATAGGCGATCCTAATCAAGGAGTTAGGACTCGGTCATCAGTAGTCAACATCTGTGGTGCTTATTCATTTGTTTCTTTGCTAGAACCTAAGAAAATTGAAGATGCCTTAGAAGATGAATTTTGGTATTTAGCTATGCAAGATGAGCTAAATCAATTTATAAGAAATGAGGTATGAGATCTAGTTCCACCACCTGAAAATCAGTCCATAGTAGGAACAAGGTGGGTATTTAGAAACGAAGTAGATCAAGATAGACATATAGTTAAAAATAAAGCTAGATTAGTTGCTCAAGGTTAGAAGCAAGAGGAAGGAATTGACTATGATGAAACATTTGCTCCTATTGCTAGACTAGAATCAATACGAATTTTGTTAGCTTATGCTTGTTATATGGATTTCAAATTATATCAAATGGATGCTAAGACTACTTTTTTAAATGGATATATAAAAGAAGAAGTGTATGTAAAACAACCTCTAGGTTTTGAAAATTCAAAACATCCTTAGTATGTTTACAGACTTAAGAAGGCACTATATGGCCTTAAACAAGCTCCTAGGTCTTGGTATGAAAGATTATCTAAATTTCTTATGGAAAAAGGGTATTCTATGGGAAAGGCAGATCACACTTTTTTTATCAAGAAGATCGAAAAAGATATATTAGTAGTTCAAATTTATGTAGATGACATCATATTTGGAGCAAGAAATGATAAATTAGTTGAGTCCTTTTCGAAAGACATGACTAATCAATTTGAAATGAGTATGATGGGTGAACTATCATTTTTCCTAAGCTTACAAATTAAGCAATTAGATCAGGGTACTTTTATTTCACAAGAAAAATATACTCAAGATTTATTAAAGAGGTTTGGTTTAGACAACACTAAAACAAAGAATACACCAATAAGTACTATCACCAAGTTGGATAAAGATGACTCTCGAAAAACTGTAGATGTAAAACAATATAGAAATATGATTGGTTCATTACTCTATTTAACAGCTGGCCGACCAGATATTATGTTTTATGTGTGTACTTGTGCTAGATATCAATCTAATCCTAAGGAATCACACATACTTGATGTTAAACAAATTTTTAAATATCTATTAGGAACCATCAATTTCGGACTGTTTTACTTTAAACACAGTTCTCTAAACTTAGTAGGTTATAGTAATGCTGATTTCATAGGATGTAAGTTTGAAAGAAAAAGCACTAGTGACACTTGTCAATTGTTAGGTAATTCTTTAATGTCATGGTTCAGTAAAAAGCAAAATTTTGTAGTATTATCTACAACTGAAGCTAAATATATAGCTGTTGCACTTTGCTGTGCTCAAATCCTATGGATCAGACAAACCTTAAAAGATTTTAATTTAGATTATGAACCAACTAAGATTTTCTGTGATAGTAGTTCTGTAATAAGTTTATCTAAAAATCCTGTGTTACATTCACGAGCAAAACATATAGAAGTTCGACATCATTTTCTAAGGGATAATGTTATAAAAGGAAAAATAGTATTAAATTTTGTTCCTACCACAGAACAATTAGCAGATCTATTTACAAAACCCTTAGATGAAAATACTTTCTCAAAATTACGATTAGAACTTGGTATCTGTAGGTTATCTGATATTTAAATGGTCCTGTTCATTGTATTTTGGTTTGTTATAAGGTAGTTTTAGAATTTAATGTCTTTATCATTAAAAAAAATAAAAAAAAATATCTACTTTCGAATTACAGTTTTATGGTAGTTAAGAATTTATGAAATTCTTATTTTTATTGAAGTCAATTTATTTAAGAAAAATTCAGAAAAGATTACTTAAGGATAGTTAAATTGATTCAATATGAGTGTCAACTATATTTTTATTACTTATGTCTATGCTATTACAGAGATTTTAACAGAAAAATACATAGAGAGTATGTACTTTTTATTAAAGGACAGTTATTAGCATTCTGTTAGAAAAATTAAGTCTTGCGATTGCCTCTAATTTAATTTACTGTCTTGTTCTATTTTTTGTTTGTTTTTGTCTGTAATTACTTGAGTAATTAAGTCCGTTGGGGGATCTTAAACCTTAGTCACTTAAACCAATTGGTTTGGGATGTGCTGACTAAGCACTCATTTTGTAAGTAATTTAGATTATATTTAAAAAAATAAAAAAATTACCTATTCTCACTTGTCATTGAGTAATTGATTATCTTTCCCTTAAGCAATGGATTGTGATCACGTAAAAAGATGATATTGTGGGAGGTAATACATAAAATATATATATATGAATAATAATAATAATAAGGGTGCAATGTACTCAAGCTTAATTTATCTTTCAAGGTGTTATAACAATCCTACCATAATTGTGCATATAATCCTTGTTATTTTTTTGTTATTATCTACTCTTTACACATAATATACGATATTTATTGTCTTAAGTTTGTGTACTCATTATTGAATTCTTTTCAAGTTTCTGAAGGTATATCTCTATGAATTATCTTTTGTAAACTAAATAAGATAAAATCCAGAACGTCTAAATTGTTAACTCTACTACTTATTTCTGTATTTAATTCAAATTATAAAAATAAAAAAAAGGAGAGACTCAAATCTATTTAAGGCTTAGCATCCTCTTTAAGTAAACTATTTGACCTTTTACAGCCAAATCTACTTAGGGCTTGGCAACCCAGATTAAGTACGTCATAGATTCTTTACACTACATTTATGTAGGGGGAGCAATTTCTCGTATAATAATTCATCTCTTATGAACTATTATATGTTTTCATGAAAAAATCTACATAATTTCAGGAAATACACTTTCATTAAGTACATTTCTGAACTATCGGTGACTTGCAAGTTTTTTAATTCTTAAGTATCTGAATCTTCTATTGTTTCGGCAAGTTATATTGCAAGTATCGGACAGTTATATTTTAAAGCATTCAATGGACTATTTTATTATTTCTTGAAATACACGTGTTGAAACCATAATGCATGACTTAAGTGAATTTTCGATAAGTTATCTATAACTCTCCGAAATGCGTTTGGGCATCGGAAAGTTAGATTTGTAACTGTCCAAAACATCTCTTTACTATAAAACTGCTTAAGTACACGTGTCGTGATCTGGAAGATTGACTTAAGTTATCTTTTGGAAGGTTATCAATAGCTCTCCGAAATGCACCTAAGCATCGGATAGTTAGGTTTATAAGTCTTCGAAACTTTCTGAATGCCTTAAGTTCAAATTTTACACGTGTTGAATTTCAATACTTTATAATGTCTCAGTAGAAACTCAAACAGTTATGTTCAACTCTTCAACTTTTCACACCTATTCCTTCAAGAAACTCAAATAGTTATCATAAGTCTTCGAGTTTTCTCACTTTTCACTTAACCTAAAGTTATTTTCTTTATATGAACAGTTACGCTAAGTGTTCTGCAATTGTTAGTTGTAAAACTTGTACAGTTATTGCAAGCACTCGAGTTATTTATTAGTAATGGATCTTATATTTATGATTTCAATGATTGAATCCATTTATCCATTTATAAACTCGAAGAGTTATAAATGTCTTACTAACAACCTTTCGTGTTTCTACCTTGGTAAAACCCTAGCTTCACAATCTTTACTTCCACTAAGTTCTACAATGCAAAGCGAAGATTAATCAACAATGTCAAGACGTGGAAGAGGACGGGGTAGAATGACCAAAGTGTAGAAAAAGGAGCTGGAACTTCAGAAAATGTGGAATGAAATCAACGACATCTATTCAAGGTACACCTTTTCAAATGAAATACTGCATGAAATACGAAAAGTTGTTCAAGATGAGAAAAATCTCTGTTGGAAATTTATTCGAAATTATGTTAAAACACAGTTTAGACTAAAACAGACTAAACTTTCCGCATTGCATTTATGGAAAAGAAATTTACAACCTAACCCTGCAGTTGTAAGTTCTGAACATGTACTAGAGACATCAGTACAGTCTATCACTTATTATGGAAAGAAGTAGGGACCAATGATCGAAAATGTAAATAGGGAATTACAATCCTTGTATTCCCAAAATCTTTTTCCCCTAGCTATTTTAGATGATATTCAACAGTATATAGATGAACAGAAAACTGCCATTAGCAAAATGGGCCTTCAAAGTGAAGGACAAAGAGTTTATCAACTCAAAATGGTAGAGGTTAAGAGCTTAAAACTCTATATTCCATTATTACAACCTAGGCATCATGGTGAAGGACCATCAAGAGCCCAAGTGCCTTTAACAAGAGAAATTAAGACAATTTTAGAACCTCCTGAACAACCTGAAACACTGCAGACATATAGTCGAAAAAAGAAAAAGACAATTGAATATTTTGGACTAACTGTAGGTGTCTAAGGAATATTGCAGCAAAAAGAAGAATCAATTAAAAATGGAAAACTACGTTCCATTGCAGAGGCTGGACAAGCATTTGTGTCAGGAATCCTAGCAGATGTGACCAATATTGGATTACAAGCATATACTCTAAGGTATTGTGTCACATTAGTGCAAAATGTATCTTTTAATACAATGGACAGTTTTTCACAAAATGCTGCAAGCACACATTCTTTTCATACGGAAAGAGAGAATGTAGGAAATTTTGATGATACATATACAGATGATATCCAATTTGATGATATTTTTGACAACATAGATACTAAGTTTATGAATTTTGAAGATATTTCATTTGAAGAGGAATGTACAGATATTCTTCCTCTTACTGTATCTCACATAGAGACTTTTGAGTTTTGGTACAGTTGCTTAAACTACATTTTACATATATGGTTATGTCTGTTACAGTATATAGTATACTTGTTGATAAATGTATATAATCAACAACATACACAGTTACAAATAGAATATGATACTACCAATGTCTCACATATACAAATTTCAGAAATACAGGATGATTCTATTCCATAGACAAATATAGAACATTCTTTCATACAGAGATAGTTAAATAGATCACATATATATATACATGTTGCTGATATACAGATTGCTATAGAGACTGTTGCTACTAAAACGTTTCTAGAAGAAGAAACACCAAAATTTTAGCAAATTATTGATACGACAATAATAGATATTTCAGACATTTATACTAATTTTGATGAAAATTCCACTAGTTCTGAAAGATCTGAAAATATAGATGCTGCTGATAATATTGAAACAAGTCCTAGATCAGAACATCATGATAGGAAAATACCTAATCCTGAACAGAGTTTAGATGAAAATACATTACTATGGTTCAGAAATAGTTCCTATTATGACAAATTTCAGACATATAAAACTTTTACAGTTTTATATTCAAGACCAGTCAAGTTTGAAGGGATGTCACACATACTTGTACTGTTTGAACTTCAAGGCTTGTTGACTATACTTCCACAATAGCCAGGCCATCTTGTTATACCCGAACTTCTCAGTTGTTTTTACTCAAACTTAATAGTGGAAGAAGGTATTCCTGTTTCTAATATACAAAAAAATGACATATATTTAACTCCAGATTTACTTCATCAGGTACTTGGTCTGAAAAATGAAAGAGTTAAATTATCAGAAAGAAAACAGGTTTATCGATTGGGATGGGACATTACAAGTTTAGCCAAAGATCCAATTGCCAGCAAACCATTGACATTACTAAATGACTTAAATGGCCAAGCACGTTTTATTGCAAAAATATTGCATGCTACATTGTTTCAAAGGTTTGGTCATGGGGCAGAAGTTGGCAGATGTTGTCTGTATGCTACATACGCATTAATAAACCATATACAAGTGAACTGGTATGATATTTTTGTTTTTCATATCTTACATTTGTAGAGTAAATTATTTTTTGGTGATACGATTTTGAGAATTATGGCAAGTCAAACAGATATTACACCTTAGCCATAGAAAAGATTAAAGTCAAGATCTTTCTTTGCAAAGGAACTCTAAAAATACCAGAAAGTAAATACACCTATCCTTAGACAACAACAACAACAGGATCGGCAAACACAGCAACAATCCATACAATTTATAGAAACACAGCAACATACAGATATACAACAAGGTATACATATAGAAATACATACAGGTATAGACACAAACATACATATTGAATTTTTACAGCAACCTTCACAAGTTTCTCAAAATGATTTAGATCAAGCATTACTTGATCAGATAAACAGAGTTAGTACAGATATTGCGAAGAAAATTTCAGATACTCTGATTGATATTTTTCGAAGACAAAGAGGCTTGTGATTATACAAATTATGTATTCCATGATTTCAATTTTTGTAATTTGTAACCAAAGTTATTATGTAAACTGTTTACTAATTTTAATGTTACATGATTATTTTTCACAATTTATGATATTAAACAGTTTATGCTTAATCCATAAATCCTATGTATGTTTGAAACTCTTGTTTTGATTAATATATACTTAGTAAGATTTCTTTCCTTACATTTAACTTGCTTCACTTCCTAAAGGGAGAGAAAATAGTTTGTTTACTTTTTTATAATGCCAAAAAGGGGGAGATATAAATTATGTGACTTATTAGGTTTTGACATCATCAAAAAGGGGGAGATTGTTAGGTATTTAATTTTGATGATATATGCTTTATTATCATATTTAAATAAGTCTACATAATATTCTCTAAGTATATAGTTAATAGATTATCGAAAAGTTTCATTTTTATGTCGGATAAATTAAAGATTTTCGAAGAGTTAGATTTGCAATAGTTAAACTTTCAGATAGTTAACGTTTCGTTTTTGTCGAATACTTTATGTTAAAAACTTGTATAGTTAAGGTTATCTACACGTGTGTTTTTAATGTTTTAAGTTGTCACGTGTTTTTTCATGTGCGTTCGGTAATGTAAAATCGAATAGTTAGATAATTGTTCGAGTTTTTATACGCATGGATAGATAATTGTTCGAGTTTTATAAATGGACTAACGAACAGATAAGTTTCTTTGTTTAGTCACATGTTTTGCAAGAGCAAAAATTCGAAGAGTTAAAAGATAAGTGTTTGAGTTTTTACAAGACTTAAAGGATAAATGTTCAACTAAATCGAAGACTTAGAAGATATTCTACAAGACTCCAGGAAGATAAAATTTCGGTGAATCTATGAAGTGGAGATCGTGGAAATTCAAAATGTTAGTGGAGAAAGTGAAAATTAAAATAGAAAGTAATTTGGATTAAAGAGAAAATTAGTAGGTGGATTATGGATTATGGATTGTGGATCAAGTGGATGAATATGTTGAAGGTGAAAGACAAAAGAGTTCGACTACTAATAGAGAGTACAAGCTACATTACAATAGAGGATCCCAATCTCGAAAACCAAGTCTGAATATTCAATCCGGATCCCTAACTAAAAAGTTAAGTTTGAATATTCATATTCTGAAAAATTCTCCAACATCAGAAAAAGTTTGAAATTCCAAGCAATTTCAAAAAAGGAGCTGCAAACGTAAAAAGTTTGGAAATTCGACAACTAGAGAAGAAGAGATACAGAAGCTGAGCAAAGACAAAGAAAGATCAGGTTTTATACAATTCAAAATTAGTTTTCAATAAGTGCTTCATTGTTATATTCGAATTGGATATCAAACATTTCTGTATCAAAACTGTCAAGAAGGGAATTGAGTTGAAAAGATATTGTAAATTCTGTCTTGAAATAAAAGAATAGAATTTCATTTACAAGTGTTTTGTGCTCTTGTTTTATCCGCTAGTATTTAATTGCTAAAGACACAATTCACCCCCCCTCTTGTGATACAGACGATCCTACAGCTTAAAATAAGGACTTTATTTTCTATTTGAATTGTATATCAAACCTTATTGTATCAAAACCGACAAAAAGGAAATTGAGCTAAAAAGAAATTGTAAATTCTTTCTTTAAAGTTTATAAAGAATAGAATTTTATTTACGAGTGTTTTGTGCTTTTGTGTTATCTATTAGTAATTTAATTATTAAAGACATGATTCACCCCCCTTCTTGTGATACAACGATCCTACAGTAGGAGTTAGGATTGTTCTACAAATTTTTGTAAAGTTAGATAACTGTTATTATGAATCTACTGTAACTCTTTGAAAGTTCACTATAATTATCTAAAACCTTCCGATAGCTGAAACTGTAAAAAAAAAAAATTTGAGAACTGTAACTACTTGAATGTTATATTTAGAATCTTATATAAGATGCTACAATACTTTACTATTAATACAAATCTGGGTATAGTATCTTATGTTTTTACTAAATTTTATGAGTTTAATAGTTTCACAATTTTAAAAAGAAATTATAATACTTAACTAAAATTCAGGAAATTATCTAAAATCCTAAAAGAGCTAAAATGCTGATTTTTGGATTAAATGAAATGCATATGATCAAGGATACATTTAATTCGATAGATTAAACTTGTAGAATGATTTGTGTAAATCTTATTAAACTACAGAAAACGTATGAGCTTATTGATATGGATTCATATTTTTCAGTAGATTGTAGAAGCAGGATTATATAAGATTTGTGTTTTATTGCATTAGTATTAATGAAATACATATATATACTATGTTGAAAAGAAAAAAAAGGATAAAAAGAAAACTTTGAGAGTTTATTAATTTGTTTGATCACAGACCTTTTGTACTTAAGCATATAGGTATGTAAAGATTGTTAACTAGAAAAATGACACTTAAAATCTGGCAACCTAAGATCTTGATCAAATCTAGGATTGTTAACTAAAAGTTTGAGACATAGGTACACTAGAAAGCTCTTATGATTTAAGCTTTTTAAATTAACTTATAAAGTAAAAATATGCATATACTATTCTGAAAAGATGAAAGTATTTTATTAAAATACAGATATCTTTTGAATCAAGTATATTCTCTGCTATTTATGATTATTGAAATATGAATCTAGAATTAGACTTTTGAAGTTGTTTATTTGATATACGATTCACTATTCTTCTTTTTTTAATTATATTGAGTTGAATTGTATTTTGATTCGTATGTAGTTGAAATTTATTCTAGAAATCATATTGAAAAATTTAGGATAACAAATGTTTGAAAAAAAATTGATAGTGTAACTACCACCTATTTTATGCATTATATTTTGTATGTAAGTTATGTAAGTTTTTAATATATTTGTAAGGGGAGAAGAAAAAACAATGTTAAATTAGATTACTGAATTATATTGAATATTTTTATATTAATCTAATCTTAGTATTCTGAAGATACAAAATGACAAAATATTTTTCATTTCTGAAGACAAGAAATAGTTCTAGCACTTTAGAAAAACTTGTTAACTAGATCATATTAGTTTGCTAATGGACTAGTAAAAGTTAGATATGGGGGAAGTGTTTAAAATGAAATGTGCATAATATTAATGGTTAAATAATGGTTAATTGCATTATATTTAGCTTATCATTTAATATTTAAGTCATTATGTTATAATTGCACGAGTATATGCCTTAATGAAAGAATCTACATAATTTCAAGGAATTAATGTTAATTAAGTATATTTGTGAACTATCGGTGAGTTATAGGTTTTTAATTCCTAAGTACCTGAAATGTCTATTATTTTATAGAGTTATATTTTATGTACTAGACAGTTATATTTTGAATGCTTAAAAGAGTATTTTATTATTATTTCAAGAAGGACACTTGTAGTTACCTTAATAGATGACTTAAGTGATTTTTCGATAAGTTAGAGAATAACTATCCAAAATATGTCTAAGCATTGAATAGTTATGTTTTCAAAGTATCCAAAATACCCTTTTACAAGTTTAAAAGTGAAAAATTATTACCTGCAAATTTGTAAAGTTACTCATGTAAGTTTATGGATCCTCGTAAACTTACAAAGCTAAGGTTACAAACCCTTATAAAGTTAGAATTATGCATGTGTAAATTTAAACATTTTATTATATCACGTGAGTTGCACTTGTTTAATAATATTTATATTAAGTTCATTGAGTTAAGCTTTACTCAACAAGGTAAGTCTATTGAATTAACTGTTAAGTCAATAGAGTAAGTCCATTGAGTTACACTAACTCCATAGACCAGTTATTTTCTAACATACCACTATTAGTAGTTGCGGAAATAGGAAATTCAAAGGAAAACCATGATTGCACATGTCATGCAGGATTTAAATCATGGAATAAAGAAGAAATCACCATCGTTGAGACGAATGAAGGAAATCCAACCGATCATTTAAGTAGAAGCAATTACTACTAAAAGAAATATAAAAAGAAGAGGAGAAAAATGAAAAAAGGAGGTAGAGAACCGCACTAACTGCAGGTAGCGTTGAAAGTTCCCTGAAGCTCCACAACACCACTACAATCACCAATCATCGAAGGTCTGTGAGGATACTTTTCAAATGTTAGGTCGATTCCAAACCAAACATAATGACTGACAACCACTATGAGGAGTGATCGCGTCGTAGGAAGGAAAGTCATTTTCACCAAGTACTAACTCATATCTTAGGAGATCGTAAAGCTTCTAACCTTGGTTTCGAGTTGATGCCAATATACTGAAGAGGAGATCAACTTACAAGTCTTGGTTTGCGATTCTATAGGGAGAGGAGGCATGACTGTAAGTGATTAAGTTTTTAGTGATATAATCACGTCGTATGTAGTGACAAAGTTCTTACTATCGATAGAGAATTTTTACATTTCACCTTCCGTTCATCTTCAAGAACATATCAAAACAAAAATACCAAAAACTAATTATTTGTATTTGTAATTAGTATTTATGTGTTGTGTTGTTTATTTTGTATCGTGGTTAATGTTATTATTGTTAGTATTATGAATGTTTTATGTTTAATTGATTCAGAAAATAGTTTTAGTGATTACTAAAATTGATTTGTACAAAATACCCAAAATCTTAATGGTTATTGTTCAAAATATTTGAATGTTAGTGTTGATTAATGATAAACACCATATAAACTAACATTAAAAGCTTAATTAATATTATTTACATTCTATGGAACTACCCAATGGATGGCCGAATTCCTCTATGAATAGCAGAATTTAATTTGAAATTACTAGGTAGGCTCGTGGAGTTAACTTAAGTCCACAAGGATAGTCTATTGAGTTAACTGTAACTCCATAAACTAAGTCTGTTAAGCTAACTGTAAATCAACGAACTACTTAATTGAACACATATAAAACTCTAGTTATAAAAATCAAAATAGTACATAATTCTTACTCAATCTCTATGTGTAGGACCACTGTATCACAAGAGGGAGGGTGAATTGTGTCTTTAGTAATTAAAATTACCAATGAATAAAACAAGAGCACAAAACACTCATAAATAAAATTCTATTCTTTATAAACTTTAAAGAAAGAATTTATAATATTTTTTCAACTCAATTCCCTTCTTAACGGTTTTGCTATAGTAATGTTCGATATACAATTCAAATAAAAAATGAAGTCCTTATTCAAAACTAATTTCAAATTGTATAAAACTTGATCTTTATGCGTGTAGCTCATTTCCTTCTTTTTGCTCAACTTTTGTATCTCTTCTTCTCTAGTTGTCGAATTTCCAAACTTCTTGCATTTGTAGCTCCTTTTCTAAAATTGCTTGGAATTTTGAACTTCTTCTGATGTTGGAGAATTTTTCTAGATATGAATATTTAGACTTGATTTTTCAGTTTGGGATCCGAATTGAATATTCAGACTTAGTTTTTGATATTGGGATCCTCATTGTAATGTAACTCGTACTCTCTATTAGTAGTCAAACTCTGACTTCATGTTTAGCATGTTCATCCACTTAATCCATAATCCACGTACTAATTTCAAATTCAAATTATCCACGATTTTCACTATCCTTTTGAATTTCCACTATGTCCACTATCATTTTAAAATTTCCACTCTCCACTGTCATTTTAAATTTCCATGATTTCCACTCGTAGATTCACTGAAACTCTATCTTCCTAGAGATTTGTAGAATATCTTCTAAGTCTTCGTTTTAATCGAACACTTATCCTTTAAGTCTTGTAAAAACTCAAACACTTATTTGTAACTCTTTTAGTTTTTGCACTTACAAAACACGTGACTGAACAAGGAAAACTTATCTGTTCATTAGTCATTTTATAAAACTTGAATAGTTATCTATCCATGCATATAAAAACTCAAATAGTTAACTAACTCTTCGATTTTTATTACCAAACGCACATGGAAAACACGTGACAACTCAAAACATTAAAAACACACGTGTAGATAACTTAACTATACGAGTTTTTAACATAACTCTTCAACTAAATCGAAACATTAATTATCCGAAAGTTTAACTATCCAAAAATCTAACTATTTAAAAGCTTTAACTATCTAAAAACTTTAACTATCTGAAATTTTAAATGAAACTTTTTGAAAACTTGTCAACATTTAATTACTTGACTATTATACTTAGAAAATATTATTTAGACTTATTTATAAACTTTACTAAAGCATTTATCATCAAAACAAAATTCCTAACAATCTCTCCCTTTTTGATGATGTCAAAACCTAATAAGTCAAATAATCTATCTTCTCCCACTTTTTGGCATTATAAAAAAGTAAATAAAATATAAGGAAGAAAAACTTGCTAAGTATATATCATTCAAAAAGACATTTTTAAACATGCATAACTTTCGTGAATAA
This sequence comes from Cymodocea nodosa, assembly GCA_036874045.1. Taxonomy (NCBI): domain Eukaryota; kingdom Viridiplantae; phylum Streptophyta; class Magnoliopsida; order Alismatales; family Cymodoceaceae; genus Cymodocea; species Cymodocea nodosa. Next base: position 15,069,514 of record CM072339.1, on the reverse strand, counting down.
GAATAAACGATTTAAATAAAACTGTTTGAAACAAAAAAATTGTCAAAAACAAGTATATGATCATTAAAAGTAGTAAACAATTTACATAATGCAATTTCTTTACATAAGTAATTTTCGGTAACAAATTACAATGAATAAATCATGTAATACATAATTTGTATAATCACAAGCCTCTTTATCTTCGAAAAATATTTATTAGAGTATCTAAAATTTGCTTTACAATTTTTGTACTTACTTTGTTTATCTAATCAATTATTGCTAATTGTGAAACTTGTGACAGTTGATGTAAAAATTCTATATTTATGTCTGTATGTAAATCTGTAAGTGTATCTGTATGTATATTTGTATACGTATTTGTATGTATACTTGTATTTGTATCTGTATGTTGTTGTTCTGAAAACTATGTTAACTGTTGTTGTTGGTGTTGTGATTGAGTTTGCCGATCCTGTTGTTGTTGTTGCTGTCGAATTATAGGTGTATCTGCTTCCAGGTATTTTTGTAATTCCTTTGCAGAGAAAGATCTTGACTTTAATCTTTTCTGTGGCCAAGGTGTAATATCTGTTTGACTTACCACAAATCTCAAAAGTGTATCACCATAAAATAATTTACTTTGCAAGTTTAAGATATAAGAAACAAAAATATCATACCAGTTCACCTGTATATGGTTAATTAATGCATATGTAACATAAAGATAGCATCTGTTAATCTCTACACCATGACCAAACCTTTGAAAGAGTAAAGCATGCAGTATTTCTGCAATAAAACGTGCTTGGTCATTTAAATCATTTAGTAATCTCATTTGATTGTTGGCAATCAGATCTTTGGCTAAACTTTTAATGTCCATCCCAACTAATAAACCTGTTTTGTTTCTGATAATTTAACTCCATTTTTCAAACCAAGTACTTGATAAAGTAATTCTGGAGTTAAATATATATCATATTCTTGTATATTTGAAACAAGAATACCTTCTTCCACTATTAAATTTGAGTAAAAATAACTTACAAGTTCTGGAATAACAAGATGGCTTCGCTGTTATGGAAGCAGAGTCAACAAGCTTTGAAATTCAAACATTTCTTGTATATGTGCCATCCCTTCAAACTTAACTAGTCTTAAATATAAAACTGTAAAAGTTTTATATGAAAGGATCGAATGGCACACTAAAGGGGGAAGAATGGTGTCCTAATAAAGTTTATTTTGCTTTTAAAACTTTGGAAGCTGTTGACACTAATGAACCCTGATTAATTGATTTTAAAATTAAAACTTGCAGTGTAAAAAGTAAAGAACACAAAGAGATTTATAGTGGTTCCCCAAACTGGGTAGTCCACTCCTCAAGGCCACAACCTCGAGAATTCCACTAAGTGCTTTTAAGGCTAAGCACAAACCTTAAACAAGTTGCTTTTGCAGGCTAAGCAACAACCTTACAGATGTTTTTCTTTAAAGGCTAAACAAAAACCTCACACAAAGCACCAACTTTGTATACTCAAGACCCCAATCTTGAGCAAGTGAAGTATCACACTTCACTCTCTCCACCAAGGCCCCGACCTTGTGAAGGTACACCCTTGTGAGTTAAGGTTTTAATACAAAAAAGACAACAGTTTAAAAACAAGAGTCACTAACTCAAAATGAAAATGACACACAAGACTAGATCAACTCCAATGAAGAGTTGACATAGAAGCTCTGAGGAGAATTCTTGATTGATCTGCAGTTGTTGATCTTCTGGACTTTGTTGCAGACAATCTTCAAAGTGTTTTTAGAATTACTAAGCAGACAATTTCTCCTTTTCAAGTGTTGAAAAAATTCTGTGTATCTCTTTCAGTTTTCGACAAAATCCTTTTTATTTTTCCTTCGAGATTTGCATAAGTGAAAAGAATTCTAAAATGGTCAGATGCCTTATGAAGGAATTCATTTCTACCAACCTTCAATCATAATAAAGTTGAGATCTACAATCAAAAGATTTCTTATCACAAAGATTAGTCAATTAATAAAGTTGCAGTTTCTGTAAAAATAAAATCTTTAGAGACTTTCAAAAAATCGGAGACGTAGAAAGATAACCTACCGAAACTCAAAAACATTTTGGTTAGATAGAGCTAACATTCCGAAAGACCACTTAAGTCATGTATTAAAATTGAAGCACGTGTCCTTTTGAAACCGCGTTATAAAATATTAAAAAATAAACTATCCGATAGAGTGGACATGTTTTAGATACTTATAAAGATAACTCTCCAATCCTTAAGTCATTTTGGATAGTTACACAAGTAACCTTCCGAAAAGTCACTTAAGTCAAAAAATAATATAAAACTCAACCATCCAAAGCTTAAAATAGTTTTCGGATACTTATTGGAGATAACTCTCTGATTCATAAGAGTTTTCGGATAGTTACATCGTAACCTTCTGAAAAGTCACTTAAGTCAAGTGATGAGAGACTGACACGTGTCCTTCAGAAGAAAGTAACCGAAAATATATTAAATAAGAGAAACAATTAACTCTCCGGAATAAAAACCTTAACTATCTGAAACCAAAGGGATTTCGAAGACTTACCATAAAAATCATATCCAGACATAAAAAGACTTAACTCACCGAAGATAAATACTTTTCAGATAGTTACTGATATAATCATCCGAAAAGCAAGGAGAGAGAGACATAACCATCCGATTTGTCCTATTTTGTTCGGTGAGTTATAAAATAACTCTCTAATCAATACACTATAGACAAAATAACATGTCGAAATCTAATTTAAAAGACTTTAAGTACATAGCAGTTAGCCAAAATTCATTTGAGTAAAAAGACATCTAACATATGGCAGAAATAATTAAACCACACGTTTTTCATCATCAAAATTAACTAATAAATAAATGAACTAGCAATCTCCCCCTTTTTGATGATAACAAAACTATAAACAGATATATTCTCCCCCTTTGTCAGAATTAAAAAGTGGAGACAATTAATTGAAGAATACTCAAAGATAAATAAAATATAATTTTATTGATTGAAGAGTAAGAACAATAGGGATAAATAAAAAAATGAAAATTACATCAAAGGAAAAACAAGAAATCTAAGGTGCAGTTGACTTTTTCTATAATAAATCTTGAATTAAGTTATCCCTCTCCCTTAGAAGTTGTTCTAAATGAGCCACTTGATCCAAAAGCATCTGATTATGCTGAAATAGAAGCTCATTCTATTTTAGGAGGGTCTCAGAACTGTCACTATTGAAAATGAAGCTGCTGAAGCTGGAGGAGGTGTTGTAGGAGGTGGAGCTTCTGCAAAATGAGGTACAGCAGGAGGTGGATTTTCTACAGAAGGAGAAGCTGAATTCTGAGCTGTAGATGATTGAAAATGAGAGGGCAACTCAACCAGATTAGAAGATGACATTCTCTAAAGATCCTTAAGTTGTAATACTCTTCTTTTAATGGATTTCAGAGGTTTGCCTGATAAATCAATGTATCTAGCCATCAGATGATAAATAAAATCTCCATAGTACAGAAAACTTTGCAGATGAGAAATCTGAGCAACAATAACTTTTGCCTAGTTAACCTTGATACCAGCCATCACAGCATAAGTGGCTTGGTAGACTTTCCTTTCCAATTCATCTACATGACCAATCTTCTGAAATACAGAGGTAGACAGAATTGTAGCAATCATCCAGGCCAAACCATTTAGATTTGCAGTCTTTACTAACTTGAATTTTCTATCAGAAGTTTTTCCAATCAATTTATTCATCTCGAATTCCTGCCACCCAAGCTTTGATGGAGAAAGCAATATTTATACTAGTAGATGGTATTCCAAACGGATTCTCCAAAAAATCTCCATCAATTCTTATTGTATGATTTTGGAGGTGCAGGAGACAAAAATGAGGAAATATATCAAGGTTGGAGTGGAAAAGGGGAATTAGATCTTCAAAAATAGATAACCCTAAGGGAGAAGAAATAAGACCTAAATGCCCTTGATGAATTAGCAGACTATGAATCGAATCCATTCCTTTAAAATTTACAGGTCTGCTGTAAATGATCTTCATGCCTTGATATTTATTAAAAAAGTGATCCATAGCTGTAAAGGATCTGAAATAAAATACATTTGTAGGGTTGTCTGAAGAAAAATTGACTTCAACCTCTAGATCTTCATTTGTTGGAGGGTTTGCAAAAGGAGGAGGAGATTGAGGAGTAGAGACAAAACCTGAATCTTCATACAATCCTTGTATCACCATTTGAGTGTCTGGAGAAGAAATTGGATGAGATTCTACATCAGATGAAGGAAGAAGATGTGTGAATTCTTCTCTACGTACAAGTAGAGATTGGGCAAAACTCGGATGAGAAGAAAGAGTTTTCTTTCTTCTTCTAGAGTAAGTAAATGAAGTAGATGGAAGGGGAGCGAAGACAATTGTAAGCAAAATTGGACAAGCTAAGGAGATCAAATGAGAAGGACCAGGAGCAATTTGGTGTAGAATTCCAATACATAACTCAGGAATTGGAGGATATGAATGGCCAACCATATGCCTGAAATCAATTCCTTTCTGGGGCAAAAAGAATTCAAGTTCAGCCACTAATTTCTTCTTCTCTGCCATATTAGAAAAATCATGAAGACAAGCAGGCTCTATAGGCTCTTGAATTTTAATTCCTGGTTGCTCACTAAGTTTATGCAATAATGCTTGATTTCTCCTCCTAACTAGAGTATCTTGTAAATGTAAGGCCATATGCAATGCTCGTTTCTCAAATGCCCTAGTATCCTCAGAAGTATTCAAAAATTAGCTGACATAAGCCTCATAAACTGATTTAAACTGAGGTTCTAAGGAGTTTACTTTAGTAGTAAAAAATATCCTCATCATCGAAGGAAGATTCCTTAGAAACCCTAGTATCAACACCATCTGTTTTACTACTTAGTGAAGCACGAGTAGAAGTGGTCTTCAATTTCTTATAACTAGTAGAGGTTTTGGTGGATTTTCTCTTAAAAGTTCTCTGTTTGGATTTCAGACGCTTTTGATGCTGAAAAGGAGGCCTAACGGGACAAAATTTTCGAAGAAGAGACAGTTATTTTTCCAAACATAGGAAACATGTAACTATTTCTGAAGTGTCATAAACTGACTCAATATCGACAACTTCTTCTCCGACAGAAACAATTTGTTGAACTTTGCCAAGAGATAGGTCTGCCATACCTGATTGGAGTTCTTGTTCCAGTACAAGAATCCTCTATTCTTGCTCTTGCTGAGAGAGACCAGAAAAGTATCCAAATGAATCCATGAAGGAGAAGGTGCGAAATAGAGATAAAGTAGACGAAGGATTTGAGAATTAGAAAGTTGAGACAGAGTGAGAAGATAACCCTACGAAAGCATATAAGTATCGAAAAGTTCCAAAGATTGCTGAGTTAGAGGCCTAACTTATCGAAAGAAAAGAATTTTCAGATAGTTATAGGATAACTGTCCGAAAAAGAGGTACAAAGGCCAAAAGATAGTAACTTGCCGAAACACAGGAATTTTTGGATAGTTACTAACTGAATTGTCCAAAAACCTTTAGAAACAGTATACTAACTCTCCGAAAACTTTTAACACCTAACTAGTTAAAGAAAATAACTCCCCCTAAAGATATGCTAACTAAGAAAGAAAGAGATGTTAAAATTGAGAAAATCAGACATATGAAAAAGAATAAACTCCCCCTAAATATATGAATAAAAGAAAACAACAAAAAAAATAAAATTTTTGTTGAGGTATTTGTAGTTTATTATTTTTTTTTTTTTTTATGATTATATATATAGATATATAAATATATATTTATTTATTTTTGTGAGAATTACTGAAATATTCAAGGCTCCACATTAAGATAAATAACACATTTCACTTAGCATAAGAACTTGATCCTATGTTTCACCATATTAACCTTAAAAAAATCAGTGTTCATAAACTTTAGTGTTATAACTTAATGGTTTTAAAATAGAAAAATTCATAATTATTTAATATGTTCTCTCTGGCCAGTTTGAAATTTCCATAAAACAACCCCAAGGTATATTTTCCCTTAACAATGTATGTTATGTAATTAACTAAGAAGAAAGGAAGATCTTTGAGAATTATGAAACTGTCAATACTACATAGCCAATAATCAGATTTTTTTTGTGTAAATTGGTGTTGGTTGCTCTTCACAACAAACATTCCATTTTTTTTTATTTTTTTTTAACAATGGCAATCATTTTGACAGTACTAAAAAAATGGAAAATGTAGAAAGTTAAAAACATTTGGACAAGGTTAAGTTAAATATCTTAAGTCTTATTACTTCTAGCCACTTTTCCTTGTTTTTCACCCTCACATATTAAAAACCTCTAAATTTTTTAATCATGAACCATTCAGTCTAGCAAATAGGAATACAATCACTGAATTAATTAAGGTAACTTGGCTATTTTTTGGATTTAGATCCCCATTCTAAGTGTCATGTGAATATTATTCTATTTGTGGAGCAGAAACCTTCAATAATGTTGTGAGTTATTCTGAGTTGATTTTAATATAGATGTATGAAATCATTGTAATTTATAAACTCAGTAGAAAATCCCATGAAGAGTATTTATTGTTTTGTTTTTCTTTTAAAGTTTGAAGAATAATAATTTGTAAATATTCTCAAGAAATAACTCAAAATAAGAATTAGATAGAAATAGATTATCAAAATAACTCAATATAATTAAAACAGATAATAAAGAATAAGATGGTGAAGTAAATATAAAAGAAATAAAAGATAAAAGATAGTAGGTAAAGCTAAAAATCATTTAGGCAGCATATTCCTAAATCTCTTCTCAATTTGATAAACTGTTTTTCTTCAAGAGGCTTTGTAAAAATATCTGCCAACTACTTATGAGTAGAAACAAAATTTAGCTCAATGTTATCCTTCATAACATTATCTCTCAAAAAATGGTGTCTTATCTCAATATGTTTTGCCCAATAGTGCAACACAGGGTTCTTTGACAAACTTATTGCACTATTGCTGTCACAATTAATAGGTGTTTTTCCATATGTAATTCCACAATCTTTCATAGTTTGTTTCATCCAAAAAGAATTTGTGCACAACATAGGGTAGCAGTAACATATTCAGCTTCAGTAGTTGATAGGGCAACACAATTCTACTTCTTACTGAATCAGGAAATTAATGAACTGCCAAACAGTTGGCAAGTTCCACTAGTACTCTTTCTATTAGATTTGCATCAAGCATAATCACCATCACTGTATCCAATTAGATCCAAACTGCTATCTTTGAAATACATTAAACCAAAATTTGAAGTTCCTTGTAGGTATTTCATTATCCTTTTAACTGCAGATAGATGAGATTCTTTTGGTTGAGCTTGAAAACAAGCACAAGCACAAACATTGAACATGATATCAAGTCTAGATGCAGTTAAATAAAGAAGAAAACCTATCATTCCTCTATATTTAGTAATATCAACATCAGATCCAGATTCATTTTTATCCAATTTAATTGATGAACTCATAAGAGTGCTAGATGACTTGTAGTTACTCATTCCAAATTTTTCTAAAAGTTGCTTTGTATATTTCTCTTGATATACAAAAATTCCTTTTTCAACTTGTTTAATCTGCAATCCCAGAAAGAATGTCAACTCACCCATTAAACTCATCCCAAACTGATTTTTCATCTGATCTGCAAACTTATTACTTAAAATCTCATTAGTTGCTCCAAAAATGATATCATCTACATAAATCTGAACAACTAACAAACCTAGATGATTTTTCTTAAAGAATAAGGTATTATCAACCTTACCAATAGAAAAACCATTATCTAACAGAAAGGATTTCAGCCTATCATACCAAGCTCTCGGAGCTTGTTTCAAACCATACAAGGCCTTCTTCAGTTTGAAAACATGCTCTAGAAAATCAACATCAGCAAAACCAAGTGGTTGTCTAACATAAACTTCTTCTTTAATGAAACCATTTAAAAATGCACTTTTAACATCCATTTGATAAAGTTTAAAATTCATATGAGCAACAAAAGCTAGAAAAATTCTAATAGATTCTAATCTAGCTACAGGTGCAAAGGTCTCTTCAAAATCTATTTCCTTTTGTTGGTTATACCCTTGGGCTACTAGTCTAGCCTTATTTCTAATTACCTGTCCTGATTCATCAAATTTATTCTTAAATATCCATTTAGTGCCAATAATTGAATGATCTAGAGGTTTAGGAACTAAGTCCCAAACTTCATTTCTTCTAAATTGATTAAGTTCTTCCTACATGGCACTAATCCAAAATTCATCATTTAATGCCTCATCAATGTTTTTAGGTTCTATTATAGATAGAAATGCATAACACCCGGAAACATTAATCCTAGATCTTGTTTGCACACCTTTAGAAATATCACCAATAATAAACTCCTTAGGGAGTTTAGGCAAAAATTTATGAGTCAAAGGATTATCATTTCTTTCTTAACCCAAGGTACTAGATTCTCCAATATTTGATTCAACACATTCATAATCTGAAGTATAAATAATTTCTTTTGAAGTATTACTTGGCTCTTCATCAAAATTTACATGCATAGATTCTTCAACAGCCAAAGAAATTTTGTTATAAATTCTATATGCTTTACTTCTTGAAGAATATCCCAAAAATATACCTTCATCAGATTTTACTTCAAATTTATCTTTATTCTCTTTTGTATTCAGAATAAAACATTTAGATCCAAAAACTTTAAAATAATGTACTTTAGGAATTCTTCCCATCCATAGCTCAAAAGGAGTCTTATTCAAATCTCTTCTTACAGTAACTCTATTCAAAATATAACATGCAGTACTAACTACCTCAGCCCAAAAATAATAAGCAACCTTATTTTCATTCAGCATAGTTCTAGTCATTTCTTGAAGAGATCTATTCTTTCTCTCTACAACTCCATTCTAAGAAGGGGCTCTAGGAAAGGCAAATCTATGTTCTATTCCTAGATCTTGGCAAAGTTTTTCCATATTTTCATTTTCAAATTCACCTCCATGATTACTCTTAATTTTCTGAACTTTCAATTGCTTTTCATTTTGAATCATATTCAGAAAAATTTTAAACTCCTCAAATACTTCACTCTTATGTCTTAGAAATATTACCCAAGTATATCTTGAAAAATCATCAACTAGAACAAATACATATTTCTTTCCACCTAAACTTTCTGTTCTAGTAGGGCCAAATAAATCCATGTGAATTAATTCCAAAATTCTTCTTGATATAATTTGCTTTCCTGATTTTAAAGAACTCTTCTTCTGTTTTCCCAATTCACATGCATCATAGATTTTATCCTTTTTAAATTTCAAATTGGGTAGACCATCTACTAGGTTCTCCTTAGCTAACTTATCTAACTGCTTCAAATGAATATGACCTAGTCTACGATGCCATAACCATGCATTTGTTAGGATCAGTAGACTCACCAGAGAGGGGGTGAATGATGAATGTGTGTAATATTTTAAATTCTTTTGATTGTTGAATCAAATGATTCAACAGAAATGAAATGAGATGAAACTTAAACGAATGCAAAGCAGTAAAGAAAGATATCACACAGCAAATTTTAGGTGGTTCACCAACTTGGCTAGTCCACCCCCAAGATTCACTTGGGCTTCACTAAGTGTTGCAACACTTACACACTTGCTTTCAAGTCAATGCAAGAACCAACAACACAGAAGTTTTCAGGTATAAACTTTAGTAAACCAACCTCTAGAGTTTTCAGGTTGAAACTCAAACCAACAACTGAATGTAGCTTTCAGGTTGAAGCCACGAACGAATAGCTTGAATCTTTCAATCAAAGTTTTGGCGCACAGAACTTTTTTTGCAATAGATCTTTAGAATATGCTTCACTATTTGCAGACTTGAGTGTAATTGGAATTAGAGTGTAGCTCACTATATATGGTATATACGTTATCTCTGTATTTTCCTCTCTTAAACTCCTCATACTTATACCAAAGGTATAACGATCATATTTTTCTTTCAACAGATGTATTCTACTGTACTTGGTAAATAATCAGACCTAAATATGGTAAGTTACCGTTCTGTCTGATGTTTAGTAAGTAACCTTCTGAAAATCTCAGGCTTTTAGATGGTTATAAAATAACTTACCAAAAAGCATCCATAACTTACCAATTCATCACTCATATTCTGTTATCTAAGTCACGTGAGGATTTTAAGTTGCTCACGTGTAATGTCAAGTGTTCGGAGTCTTGTATTTAACTTACCGAAAAGAGCTTCTAACTTTCGGATAGTTAACTATTGTAACTCTCCGAACTTTCATTTAAATATCTGATAGTTGTCCCTTCAAATCTGCACGTGCATAAAATCATAACTTAAGTTTCGGATAGTTAATAATTTAGCTCACCAAAACCTTCCCATTTTTCGGATAGTTATCTTTCTAACTCTCTGAAAACCCATTTGAACATCTGATTGGAATTATGCACGTGGGATATTCACTGACTTATGTTTCGGATGGTTAAACCGTAACTCACCGAAACTCTCTTGAGATTTCAGATAGTTATCTTTCTAACTCTCTGAAAACTTAAATGATCTTCTTTTAGGAATTCTGCACATAGCAATTTCAATAACTTAAGTTTCAGATAGTTAAACTATAACTTACCGAAACTCTCTTTGAAAATTTAGATAGTTATCTAACTCTCCGATTTTCCCTTTTAAGCTTTCAACTGCAGGCTTCTCCATTTTGCATGTGCGTAAAACGATGACTTAAGTTCTAGAAAGTTATACATGTAACTCTCCGAAAAACTCGAATAGTTATCTAACTCTCCGAAAGAAAACTCGGATAGTTATCTAACTCTCTGAAAAGTCCTTTACGATTCTGTTTTGTAATTCTGCACGTGGTTAATTGAATGACTTAAGTTTCGGATAGTTAGCCTTTCTAACTTTCCGATTTTCCTTTTTCTTTCGGATAGTTAACTTCATAACTCTCTGATCATTCAACCAACTTAACTATCTGATTAAATAACTCTCTGAAGGCTTTGTAAAAACGGATAGTTATCCTTCTAACTGTCCGATGGACTTGTTGCTGATTTACTCTTTGAATACTTGGGCCTGTAATTGTCCAATTTTTCTGTAACTTTAAGGTAGTATCATCTGAAACCTTCTCCACCTATTTATCTGCTTGGAATTTATTCTATCTGTTTTTTGATCTAAAGTTGCATTGACTTAACTGTGAAATACAATATGTTTCCTCACATAGGTTTTGCATTATCAAAATACTCGGGTTCTAACAATCTCCCCATTTTTGATAATGACAAAAACCTTTACAATTATTTACATGTATTTCACTCCCTAGAGTATTCCTATACATTCAGTCACATAGAGAACTAAATAACAACAAGAATTTAGTGAATATACTAACGTGGTGGGATTCCTCCCCTTGACTTTGTGCTGTCTTCTCCCCCTATCTGTGTGTTGAGTTTTTCTTTACCTTTTAATAATTCTCTTTCAGTTCTTGCTGGAAATACTGTAAGTGACCATATACTTCACTAATTTCCAAATTCTTCTCCCCCTTTTTGTCATTATATAAAAAGAGTGAGGATTGTAAAACTGATATTGAATATATACTGCACGAGTATAAGTTAGCAGAAAACAAGCTCCCATAAGGTGAGCTTGATGAAGAATAAAAATATTTAAAGATCTTGTAAAGAACATATGCCTAGATTTCTTCTAATATGATTAAAAGTTGATTCATTTAAAGGTTTGGTGAAAATATCTGCAAGTTGATTTTCTGTTGGCACAAACTTAAGTGAGATGTCCCCTTTTTCCACATGATCTCTTAGAAAATGATATCCGATCTTGATATGTTTGGCTCTAGAATGAAGTACTATATTCTTAGATAGACTTATTACACTACTGTTATCACAAAAAATGATTGAATTTTGAATTTTCAATCTGTAATCTGCTAGAGTTTGCTGCATCCAAAGGATTTGAGCACAGCACAATCCTACTGCAATATACTCAGCTTCAGTAGTAGATAAAGCTATACAATTTTGTTTCCTACTGAACTAGGAGATTAAAGAATTTCCAAGTAATTGACAAGTACCACTAGTACTTTTTCTGTCAGATCTGATGCCTGCATAATCTACATCACTATAGCCTATTAAAATCAAATTACTGTCAGCTGAGTAGAATAGTCTAAAATCTTTTGTTCCTTGTAGATATCTAAAAATCCTTTTGACTGATTTCAAGTGTGATTCCTTTGGTGATGCTTGAAATCTAGCACACAAGCATACATTAAACATAATATCTAGTCTGCTAGCTGAAAGGTATAACAAGGATCCAATCATACCTCTATATTGCTTTTGATCCACTACAACACTTGAATCATCCATTTCCAATTTAATGCTTGAACTCATTGGAGTATTTGCAGGTTTGATGTTTTCATAACCAAATTTCTTCAACATCTCTTTGTAGTATTTTTCTTGGTTGACGAAAATTCCATTATGCATTTGAAGAATCTGTAATTCCAAGAAAAACTTCAATTCTCCCATCATGCTCATTTCGAATTTATTTTTCATCAAATTCTGAAATTCATGATAGAGATCTTCTAAAGTGGCTCCAAAGACTATATCATCAACATATATCTGTACAATCAAAATATGTGCATCAAAAGTTTTGATAAACAAAGTGCTGTTCACTTTGCCTATAGAAAAATTATTTTCAGTTAAAAACTTTTTCAATTTCTCATACCAAGCTTTGGGTGCTTGTTTTAGACCATAAAGAGCCTTTCTTAATCTGTAGACATGATTTGGCTTGAATTCATCTTCAAATCCAGGAGGTTGTTTAACAAACACTTCTTCCTGAATTTCTCCATTTAAGAAGGCACTTTCACATCCATCTGAAACAATCTTATCTTCATACTACTTGCAAAAGCAAGCAACATTCTAATAGCTTCAATCCTGGCTATAGGAGCAAAAGTTTCTTCATAGTCAATACCTTCCTACTGATTGTAGCATTGTGCAACTAATCGAGCTTTATTTCTGAGAATGCTACCTTCTTCATCTAATTTGTTTTTGAAAATCCATTTAATTCCAATGATGGATTTTCCTATAGGTTTTTCTACTAGTTCCCAAACATTGTCTTTCTGGAACTGATTTAATTCTTCCTGCATAGCCATTGTCCAGTAGGTATCCCTACATGCTTCATCTACTGATTTTGGCTCTATTTCTGACACAAATGCACAAAAATTGTAGATATCTTGTGCTTTGCTTCTAATTTGTACCCCTTTAGATATATTTCCAATAATTTGTTCCTTAGGATGATCAGATCTGAACTTCCAACTGTTATGATTCTGATATCTATTGTTGAGATTCTGGTCTAACACTTGTAAATTGAGTTTCTGCTTGTAGTTATCATCTTCAAAGTATTCATTTTCACTATCATTTTTAATCTTCAACTTTTTGAAATTCTAGATCATATCTTCATCAAACTGAACATTTATACTTTCCTCCACTCTTCTATCTTCAGTAAAATATACTTTGTAAGCTTTGCTTCTAGAGGAGTAACCAACAAGTACGACAGGTTCAAACTTTGCATCAAACTTGTCTTTAGCATTTCCTATATTTAAGACAAAACATTTGCATCCAAATGTCTTAAAATAGCCAACATTTGGAGTTTTATCAAACCAAATTTCAAAAGGTGTCTTATTCAACATGGATCTAATGTGAGTTCTGTTGGAAATGTGACAAGTTGTTCCTACAACTTCTGCCTAAAGAAATTTAGGTAGATCTGTGGCATTTAACATAGTTCTAGCCATTTCTTGTAATGTCCTATTTTTCCTTTCCACAACTCCATTTTGAGTAGGAGTTCTAGGACAAGAGAATTCATGCAGAATTCCAAATGAATTGCAAAGGTTTTCAAATTCATAGTTTTCAAATTCTCCTCCATGATCACTTCTGATTTTCTTCACTATTAGTTCCTTCTGATTCTGAACTCTTATGCAGAAATTCCTGAACTCATTGCAAGTTTCATTTTTATGTGTCAAAAATATTACCTAAGTTAATCTGGAGAAATCATCAACAATAACAAAGGTATATTTTCGACCCCTAAGACTTGATACTTGAGAAGGACCAAACAAATCTAGATGTAGCAATTCCAATGGCCTTTTGGTGGTAATAACATTTTTGTTGTGAAGAGTAGTTCTCTTCTGCTTCCCTAGCATACACTCACTGCACACTCTATCTTTCTTAAAAGTGAGTTTAGGCAGACCCCTAACAAGATCACTCGTGGAAAGCTTTCTGATATTCTTCATACTAATGTGACCAAGTTTTCTATGCCACACCCAATCATCTTCACCAGTTGCTACCAAATAGGAATTGCTTGCAGAATTTTCACATGGAAAGTTTAATGTATATATTGAGCAATTTCTATTACCAGTAAATTTTGTATCATTCGTGGCTGGATCAATAATGTAGCAATTTTCAGCATTAAAAGAAATAGTATAACCTTTATCACATAATTGTCCTACACTTAACAAATTTTGTTTTAATCCATTTACATGCAAGACATTCTCAATTATACCATTTTCAGATGTAATATTTCCTATTGCAGTTATTTTACACTTTTCATTATTTCCAAACTTAACAGATCTTGAACTTAAGTTTTTAACAGAGTTAAGAAAACTTTTCTTACCTGTCATGTGCTTTGAGCATCCACTGTCTATGATCCATTTAATTGAACGAGCTTGAAACTCCTTGTCACCCTGCAAATCATACTGAAATTAAAGCTTTTCGTACCCAAATCTTCTTGGGTCCAGTAGAGTTAGTCCTTAAAACATTAAATCTATTGCCTCTTGGCAGCCACATATGACCTAATCTTCGTTTGATGGCAAACACAGTGGTGTCATCTTTATAAGATCGAATCACTCCACCACAATAAGGTATTTCCTGTGGTGTAGCATACCCTAGGCCTTATTTATTCCCATTTGATCGTTGAGATCCTATTATTTTATTTAATCATTTTTGACCTTGAGTAAATTTACATATGGTATCTTTCAAATCTGATATAGTAGTTAATAGATTTTTATTTTCTTCTTTTAATTCACAGTTAACACAACTATACTTATCTAAATTTGATTTTAAATTTCTATTTTCAACTATAGTTGATTCTAATTCAGCAAATAAATTTTCTAAGCAATGATTTAACATTTTCATTTCTTTCTTAAATTCTCTACACTTCACATATAAATTATCTACAGTAGACAGAAGACTGTTTATGTCTAAATCATCATGCTCATTTTCTGAACTAGAGGAAGAAGAGCATACCTCTTATGTTGCAAAACACACGTTGGTAGCAGCTTCATCTTCAAAATCTGATGAACAGCTTGAAGAGCTACTATCATCCCACGTAGCTTTGAGAGCCATCTTCTTTTTGTCCTTCAATCTCTTCTTCTTATCTCCTTGATCATCTTCTGTCTGAAATGGATAGAAGGTCTGTATGTGCCCTTGCCTTTTACATTTGAAACATGTAGGGACAGTTCTTTTAAAGGAGTTGGGCTTATTCTTTTTCCTCATGAACTTTCTGAAGTTCCTTGCCAACAACATGATCTCATCATCATCTGAGCTTCGAACTTCTTTTGTAGATGGAAATGCTATTTCCTTTTCCTTTTCAGCTTTTTTTTCAACAACTCCTTCTTACTCTTTCAAGTCCTTCATCTAAACTTCATGGGCTAGAAGATTGCCTAATAGTTCTTCAATTGTGTAGTTGTTGAGATCCTTGGAATCTTGAATAGATATTGACTTCTGTTTCCACTCAACAGTTAAGCTCCTCAGGATCTTCTGTACCTATTCACGTGAAGAGAATTCCTTTCCCAAGCCTTTCAAACTGTTAATGATTTCAGTAAATCTTGAAAACATTTCAGTTATGTTTTCATTATCATTCATTTTAAACAGTTCTAGTTTTCTCAACAAGATACTGATTTTTGTATCCTTAACTTGGCTTGTACCTTCATGAGTAACTTGAAGTATTGTCCAAGCCTCATGAGCAGACTTACATGCAGATACTTTATTATATTAATCAGCAGTTAGTGCACAATAAATGGCATTCAACCCTCTAGCATCCAACTGGATGAGTTTCTCATCCTCCTTAGACCAGTTCATAACATCACTGGTTGGAAGTATAGTTCCAAGAACAATAATTTTCCAGAGTTTAACATCGGAACTCCTAAGGAAGCACTCCATTCTATTCTTCCAATAGTTATAATTGGAACCATCGAATAGAGGAGGTCTATGGATGTTTTGTCCCTCAGCAAATTGAGCCATAAATCTAGATGGTTAAATCTTATGAAGGATTAACCTTGCTCTGGTACCAATTGTTAGGATCGGTAGATTCACTAGAGGGGGGTGAATGGTGAATGTGTGTAATATTTTAAATTCTTTTGATTATTGAATCAAATGATTCAATAGAAATGAAATGAGATGAAACTTAAACGAATGCAAAGCAGTAAAGAAATATAACACACAGCAAATTTTAGGTGGTTCACCAACTTGTCTAGTCCACCCCTAAGATTCACTTGGGCTTCACTAAGTGTTTCAACACTTACACACTTGCTTTCAGGTCAAAGCAAGAACCAACAACATAGAAGTTTTCAGGTATAAACTTCAGTAAACCAACTTCTAGAGTTTTCAGGTCGAAACTCAAACCAACAACTGAATGTAGCTTTCAGGTTGAAGCCATGAACCAACAACTTGAATCTTTCAATCAGAGTTTTGGCGCACAGAGCTTTTTCTGTAGTAGATCTTTAGAATATGCTTCACTGTTTGCAAACTTGAGTGTAATTGGAATTGGAGTGTAGCTCACTGTATATGGTATATACGTCATCTCTGTATTTTCCTCTCTTAAACTCCTCATATTTATACCAAAGGTATAACGATTATATTTTTCTTTCAACAGATGTATTCTGCTGTACTTGGTAAATAATCAGACCTAAATATGGTAAGTTACCATTCTGTCTGATGTTTAGCAAGTAACCTTTTGAAAATCTCAGGCTTTTAGATGGTTATAAAATAACTTACCGAAAAGCATCCATAACTTACCGATTCATCACTCATATTCTGTTATCTAAGTCACGTGAGGATTTTAAGTTGCTCACGTGTAATGTCAAGTGTTCGGAGTCTTGTATTTAACTTACCGAAAAGAGCTTCTGACTTTCGGATAGTTAACTACTGTAACTCTCCGAAATTTCATTTAAATCTCCAACAGCTGTCCCTTCAAATCTGCACGTGCATAAAATCATAACTTAAGTTTCGGATAGTTAATAATTTAACTCACCGAAACCTTCCCATTTTTCGGATAGTTATCTTTCTAACTCTCCGAAAACCCATTTGAACATCTGACTGGAATTCTACACGTGGGATATTCACTAACTTAAGTTTCGAATGGTTAAACTGTAACTCACCAAAACTCTCTTGAGATTTCGGATAGTTATCTTTCTAACTCTCCAAAAACTTAAATGATCTTCTTTTTGGAATTCTGCACGTGGCAATTTCAATAACTTAAGTTTCGGATAGTTAAACTATAACTTACCGAAACTCACTTTTAAAATTCAGATAGTTATCTAACTCTTCGATTTTCCCTTTTAAGCTTTCAAATGCCGGCTTCTCCATTTTGCATGTGCGTAAAACGATGACTTAAGTTCTAGAAAGTTATACCTGTAACTCTACGAAAAACTCAAATTGTTATCTAACTCTTCAAAAGAAAAGTCGGATAGTTATCTAACTCTCTGAAAAGTCATTTACAGTTCTATTTTGTAATTCTGCATGTGGTTAATTTAATGACTTAAGTTTCGGATAGTTAGCCTTTCTAACTTTCCGATTTTCCTTTTTCTTTCGGATAGTTAACTCCATAACTCTCCGATCATTCAACCAACTTAACTATCTGATTAAATAACTCTCTGAAGGCTTTGTAAAAATGGATAGTTATCCTTCTAACTGTTTGATGGACTTGCTGCTGATTTACTCTTCGGATACTTGGACCTGTAACTATCTGATTTTCTTGTAACTTTAAGGCAATATCATCTGGAACCTTCTCCATCTGTTCGTCTGTTTGGAATTTGTTCTATCTGTTTTCTAATCTAAAGCTGCACTGACTTAACTGTGAAATACAATATGTTTCCTCACATAGGTTTTGCATTATCAAAATACTCAGGTTCTAACAGCATTGCCTAAATTATTTGCAATTAAACAGGAATCAGTTGAAGAAACATCATCAGGTAAATTTAGAAAACATACATCATTTCTTCTTTGAGCAGTAAATTTAACTTCATTAGAGTTTTCATCAATAACAAGGCACTTCTTAGATTTAAACAAAATCATATAGCCTTTATCTTCTAACTGAGTAATACTGATTAAATTATGCTCTAAATTTTCAACTAATAATACATTATCTATAACCATTTTATCATTTACATAAACAAATCTGATACTAATAATCTTATCTTTTTGATCATTGCCAAATCTGACATTTCCTCTATCAATCATCTTCAAGTCTTTTAGGATAGATTTATCTCCAGTCATATGCTTTGAAGCACCACTGTCCATCACCCATCGTGATCTTTTAGTTTTGACCTGCAAGAATAGTCATAATCACATCCTTTGGTACCCATATTTTCTTGGGTTCATTTTTGTCAATGGAGAATATTTGAAATCTATTTTGTTTTGAAATCCATGTGTTATTTCGATTAATAGTATTTCTTTTTAACACATAGATAACTTTCTCTTTATTAATTATTTTCAAATAGCCATTTCCATAGTCCATTTTATAGGTGTTTGAAAAATTAACAAAAGCATATGTTTTTGGTGGTTCATAGTTAAAACCTATACCAGTTCTATCACCAAAAACATTATAACTATTAATAATATTTGTCAGTTTCTTATCTCCTTTAGTAAATGCTCCTAGTTTAAATTTCAATCTACCAATTTCTTGTTCGAATTTTTCTATATCATTATTAGAGCTAGAATTTTCTACACACTGATTTTTTAAGATTTTCATTCAATTTTTCAGTTTCATCTTGTAGCCTTTTGTTTTCTAAAAATTTATCTTTCAGTTCCTTAATAAGTTCTGAATTATATTTTTCAAGTTCAAAACTTTTATCATCCATATCAGAACTATCAGCAACAAATTTATTTTTCTTTAATGTAGAATTTTCAGTTTTTAATGTAGTAATTTCCTTTTCTAACTTAGCAGCAGTTTTATTACTATTTGATAATTTTCTTTTTAACATAGAATTTTCTAAACTAACATTTTTCAGTTCTTCTAATAATTCATTATAATCATCTTGATTTATATCAGATACATTAGAATCATTATCAGAAATAATTTTCTCAGTTATATTAGAATCAGAATGTACCTCATTAGTGTTAGCCATAAAACAGACATTGGCTAGCTCTTCAGACTCAGACTCAGTCTGTGTACCATCAGTATTGGTACCCTCAGATACTTCAGATTCTGTAGAATCATCCCAAGTAACTTGGAATGCTTTCTTCTTTCCTTGATTAAACCTTTTCTGATGAAATTTCTGTTTTCCATGAGATTTCTTCTTGTCAAAATTCTTTCTTTCATCCTTTTTTTGATATGTGCATTAGCTCTGAAAATGCCCATATCTGTTGTAGTTGAAGCATTTTGTAGCAGATTGCTTCCCTTTATCATGACTTTTTCCTTTCTTCCAGAATTTTCTGTATTTTCTGATAATACAGGCCAATTCTTCTGGAAACTCATTAACAAACTCCTCAAATGATTGTTGAGCTTTCAGTGCAAGCTCCTTTTTCTTTTCAACTTTTCTTAAGGTTTCTCCTCCCTCTTCTTTCCAATCCTTCAATTGAGTCTCATAGGCTAACAGATTACTAGTGAGATCTTCAAGAGTGAAAGTCCTCATATCCTTTGAATCTTGTAGGGAGGTAGCCTTAGCTTTCCAATCTTTATTCAGGCTTCTCAAGACTTTGATAACCTGTTCTTTCATGGGAAATTCTTTCCCGAGATTCTTCAGTCCATTTATTATCTCAATGAAACGAGAAATGATACTCTCATTCTCTTTCATTTTAAACATTTCATATTTCCTCAGTAGGATACTTATTTTTGTATCTTTCACCTCATTTCTTCCTTCATATGTAATTTCTAATGCACGCCAAGCTTCATGTGCAGTAGAACAAGCAGAGATCTTATTATATATATCAGTTGTGATTGCACAAGTTAGTGCATTCATTCCTCTTGCATCCATTAGTATTTTCTTCTCATCTTCATCATTCCACATGTCTTCAGAAACATCTAGAAGGTGTATACCACGAACCACTGCTCTCCATACCTTCACATCCATAGATTTTAAAAAGTTAGTCATTTTATTTTTCCAAAAACCATAGTTATTTCCATCAAAGAGTGGAGGTCGGTGTACATGCTAACCCTCTGCCATTGATCTCAGATTGATTAAATCTATTACAGAGATAGCCAAGCTCTGATACCACTTGAAAGGATCGAATGGCACACTAGAAGGGGGGTGAATAGTGTCCTAATAAAGTTTATTTTGCTTTAAAAACTTTGGAAGCTATTGACACTAATGAACCCTGATTAATTGATTTTAGAATTAAAACTTGTAGTGCAAAAAGTAAACACAAAGAGATTTATAATGATTCCCCAAACTGGGTAGTCCACTCCTCAAGGCCATAACCTCGAGAATTCCACTAAGTACTTTTAAGGCTAAGCACAAACCTTAAACAAGTTGCTTTTACAAGCTAAGCAACAACCTTACATATGTTTTTTTTAAAGGCTAAACAAAAACCTCACACAAAGCACCAACTTTGTGTACTCAAGACCCGAATCTTGAGCAAGTGAAGTATCACACTTCACTCTCTTCACCAAAGCCCTGACCTTGTGAAGGTATACTCACAACACCCTTGTGAGTTAAGTTTTTAATACAAAAAAGACAACAATTTAAAAACAGGAGTCACTGACTCAAAATGAAAATGACACACAAGACTAGATCAACTCTAATGAAGAGTTGGCACAGAAGCTTTGAGGAGAATTCTTGATTGATCTGCAACTGTTGATCTTCTGGACTTTGTTGCAGACGAATCTTCAAAGTGTTTTTAGAATTATTGAGCAGACAATTTCTCCTTTTCAAGTGTTGAAAAAATTCTATGTGTCTCTTTCAGTTTCTGCAAAATCCGTTTTATTTTTCCTTCAAGATTTGTATAAGTGGAAAGAATTCTGAAATGGTCAGATGCCTTATGCAGGAATTCATTTCCAACAACCTTCAATCATAATAAAGTTGAGATCTGCAATCAAAAGATATCTTGTCACAAAGATTAGTCAATTAATAATAGCTGTAGTTTCTATAAAAATAAAATCTTCGGAGACTTTCAGAAAATTGGAGACTTAGAAAGATAACCTGTCGAAACTCAAAAACATTTCAAATAGATAGAGCTAACATTCTGAAAGACTACTTAAGTCATGTATTAAAATTGAAACACGTGTCCTTCTAAAATCGCGTTATAAAATATTAAAAAATAAATTATCCGATAGAGTGGACATGTTTCGAATACTTATAAAGATAGCTCTCCGATCCTTAAGTCACTTCAGATAGTTACACAGGTAACCTTCCAAAAAGTCACTTAAGTCAGAATATAATATAAAACTCAGCCATCCGAAGCTTAAAACAGTTTTAAGATACTTACTAAAGATAACTCCCCGATTCTTAAGAGTTTTCGGATAATTACATCGTAACCTTCCGAAAAGTCACTTAAGTCAAGCGATGAGAGACTGACATGTGTCCTTCAAAAGAAAGTAACCGAAAATATATTAAATCAGAGAAATAGTTAACTCTCTGGAATAAAAACCTTAACTATCAAAAACCAAAGGGATTTCGAAGACTTACCATAAAAATCATATCCGGACATAAAAAGACTTAACTCACCTAAGATAAATACTTTTTAGATAATTACTAATATAACTGTCCGAAAAGCTAGGAGAGAGAGACATAACCATCCGATTTGTCCTATTTTGTTCGGTGACTTATAAAATAACTCTCCGATTAATACACTATAGACAAAATAACCTATCGAAATCTAATTTAAAAGACTTTAAGTACATAGCAGTTAACCAAAATTCATTTGAGTAAAAAGACATCTAACATATGACAGAAATAATTAAACCACACATTTTTCATCATCAAAATTAACTGATAAATAAATGAACTAACATTATATGTCTGAAATTTTTCATAACGGGAGTTATTTCTAAACCATAACAATGTATTGTCGTCTAAATTCTATTCAGGATTAGGCAGGATTAGGTATTTTCCTGTCATGATGTTCTGATCTAGGACTTGTTTCAATATTATCAGCAGCATCAATATTTTCAGATCTTCCAAAACTAGTGAAATTTCTATCAAAGCTAGTATAAATGTCTGAAATATCTATTATTGTCGTATCAATAATTTGTTAAATTTCCTTTGTGTGATCTTCGTGAAACATATCAGTATCAACAATCTCTATACTATTCTATCTATCAACATTTATTTCTATAATTGGTCTATACAATAACTATCTTTGTATGAAAGAATGTTCTATATTTGTCTATATAATAGTCATTCTGAAATTTCTATAATTGAGACATTAATAGTGTCATATTCTATTTGTAACTGTATAGTTTGCTGATTATGTAGGATCGTATGGCTACACAAGAGAGGGGTGAATTGTGTATTTTTAATATTTTCTGAAATATAATTGAAACTTTAAAACTCAAAAACAAGTCAAGACAGTGTTTTCATAAAATCATTTTTATTTAAGGTTTCAATTACAATATACAATTCAATTCTCCTCAGAAATTGTAGATGCAATTATAACTCGATACCATGTATCATCTATACAATTTCATAACAACAAACAGAGAAAACTAATTTGTGGAATTTAAAACATTTCTCCCTATTTGAAATCTTTCTTCTTCTTCTTCCTTCTTCAGCAATTCTTTAGTAAAGAATATCTTGTCTTTTTATACTTCACCGAATTTGCTTTCATCTAATACTTCAAATCTTCAGTGACGAAAATCTTACCTTTTTATGCTTCACTGAATTTTCTTCCACTTGAGAGATTTTACTCGAAGAGGTGTTTTTGATCCCTGAAAAAGATTTTTCTTTTGGTGTGCAGGGATGGTTTGATCCTTGAAAAGATTTTTCTTTTTGTGTGCAAGGATGGTTTGATCAACGAGAACTCTATGTCTTTTATACTGTATCTTCATTTCATGCATATCCTCCACGTTTAATCACTACTAGTTTTCCACTTCTCCACGTCTTTTCTTTTTCCTTCATCGAAACACACACGTTCCAACCCACATTTATATTTCAAATTTCCTTTAATCATCAGTCTTGGATCTCTGAAAAATTTCAGAGAGTTACAGATTCAGTAATAAACAAATGTTTTTATAATAAGAATTTTACCACATGCAAAAATAACAACTTAAGTTTATAACGCTAACCTAACGCGTTGCCTTAGTGTTCAATATAGCAACTCAATGCGTTTAGTTATGTTAACTTAACGAGTTAAACATGTGCACCTCAAGTGATACAATACAACATTCGTAACTTATAATTTCACCACATGTATAACACTAACTTAACGAGTTCGTCTCTTCTTTTACTCACTAACTTAACGAGTTATCACGTGACCTACTTTAACCTTTAAGCCTTTAACTTAACGAGTTCTCACGTGACCTCTATACAAACAAAACTCTAACTTAACGAGTTGTCTAAACATGCACTGTTCATGATACATAAGATATAACTTTAAAACATATCATGCTTTTCAATAAAACCACACGTTAACTTAACGTTTAGCTAAATGAGAAATTAATGCAACGAAACGACTAGTTATTAACTTCAGATCCAATACACACAAGTATTTATATCAGTAAGCTTTTTCTGTATTAATTGATGATTTTAATTTCTTTTCACAAGCAATAGTAATTGAGCAAATATGATTATTTTCATTCAGCACACATCATCAAAACAAAAATACTCAACAATCTCCCCCTTTTTGATGATGACAAAACCATATTAAATCAATTATGAAATATGTATAACTCAACAAAGCACCTTCGTTGGGTTAACTTTTAATTCAACAAACTTGTTTGTTGACTTAAGTTCACTTAAGCTTATTTCTATTGTTTGTGTAAATTTTACCTTTCAGAACTAAAACTCTCAGATGTCAATAATTATATAAGTATTAGTTTTCTAATTATCATCTGTTAGATTACAATAACCATTCAATAGCATCTCCTTTTATAATATATATATGCAATTAAAATCATAATCATCTTTTTATAATATTTCTCCCCCTTTTTGTCATTAATCAAAAAGATAATTACAGAGAATATATATACATATATAAGAGAATTACAACAACGATTTCTGTAAACAAGAATAATAATTGAACACATTTACAGAAAAAATGTATTGTTCAATGAATTAAACAAGTAATACAAATATTACATTTTGTATTCAAAAACAAACAAAAACAGTTATCAACCCCTCCTAAGTATATCACTTATAGCATTACATATTTTATCTCCTAGATGCCTAATATCATTTCTGATGTCGTTAAGCACTGCATCTAAGTCAGGAGGTAGCTGGGTTTGCTGTTCTGCTTGAACTGAATAACTTTGTTGTTGTTGTTGTATATGGTCTATATCAAGTTGTTGTTGTTGTTGTCGTTGAGGTTTATGCATGGCCTGTAATTTTTGCAAATCTTTGACACTAAATGCTCTCATGCCTTTAGTTTCAGAGGGCCAATCGGATAAAGTCAATTGGCTTGCAAGGATTCTACATACAGCATCACCATAAAATAACTTTGAACTCATATGCAGTAGTTGAGACGTAAATACATCAAACCAATTTATTTGAATTCTATTCAGCAGGCCATAAGTTGCATATAAACAGCTTCTGCTAACTTCCAAATTGTGTCCAACTCTCTGAAATAAATTTGCATGCAATATATTTGCAATAAACCTTACCTCTGCATTCAGATTTTCCATTAATCTCATTTCAGAATATACATCTGGAATTTTTGATAAAGACTGAATGTTCCATTCGAGTTGTCTTATCATGTCAAATCTGTTAGTAACAACACCTTCATTCTTTAATCCTAAAACTTTAAAAATTAACTCAGGAGACAATATAAACTCCTGTTCATTTATTTGAGTTTTCAGAAAATTTCCATTCTTGACCAGATTGCTATAAAAAGCTGCAATAAGCTCTGTGTATTGCTTCCATTTCGTTCCTACTAGCAAGAATTTAATGAGGCCTTGAAACTCAAACAGATCTCCTATTTCCATCAAATTTCTGAATTTTATTGGACGAGCATGCAAAATCTGACATGTAATCAGATTATTGTATTTCTGCAATGCTTCTTCAGATCTAAAATGAATTGCATTACCTTGAATGTTTAATATTGTACACAAAGAAGGTGATACCTGAAGTCGTGATTTAGAGTTTAATTCATCTTCAGGAACCTCTTCTTCAAAATGAATGTCATGTTGTTCCTCTTCCAAAATGTTATCTTGAAACTACTCAGGTAAGCCTGATTCTTCAGCTTCAACAGTGTTAGGAACATTGTCAATATGCTCAACATTCATCTGTTCAGTCTCTATAGAATGTTTAGAGTTCAATTCTTCCACAAATTCTACAACCGATATATCTGTTAGTAATTGTTCATTTTGTTCAACAGATAATTCCATTGATTCATGCTGTGAATTCTCAAACTCTGCTTCTATAGATTCTGTAGAAGGCTGGTTAACTTTTAGCTCTTCTAGAGTCTTAACACTTTCAATATCTGCTACTCCAGACAATTCAGCTTGTGAACTAGTTACTACTTCAACATTGTCAATTATATCTGCAATAACTTGTTCAATGTCAGGTGTCTGATGCTCTGATTTGTCAATATCTACATCATCAGGACTTGTACTAATAGAACAACTTGAGCTCATATTTGACTTGGATTTCTTCTCAAGTTTTCTAGCAAGGGAAAATAAAGTCTCATTATCTTCATCAATTTCAGTGTGTTCCGAACTGATGAGTTTATCAGATGCACAATAAGGTACAATATCTAGACATACATTGTCCTTTGGAAATAAATTTTCATCTGATTTTCCTTTTTCAATAGACTTTGTTTCCTTAGACATAATTTTTCTGACTTTCCTTCTTCTATAACATTTCTGTTTCTCTTATTCAAGTATTGTTGTTTTCCTTTCAAATTGCTCCATAAAAGTTTTCTACTTTAATTCTTCTAAGGCACTTTCTATTGCAATAGCCTTTTGAAGACTGTCAACTTTTGTTTTGTCTACAGCAATATCTGATTCTACTTGTTTTGAATATAAAAAAGTAGGGATAGTTGATTCATGCTCTTTCACAAATGCATGTAGTCTTGTACCATTTATAGGAGTTTGAGGAGTTCTATTCGATGAACCTACACCTTTCCAAATATTTTGCATACTGTTCCAAAAATGCAATCTCAGCACATTTCATTCTGTATTCTCTATCAAATTTACTATGAATACCCATGTATGTAATACTAGCATCAGTATTTTGGAGTTCTTGTCTAACTTCATTTAGTATACCTTCAGGAAAGAAGTAATGTAGGATCGTATGGCTACACAAGAGGGGGGTGAATTGTGTATCTTTAATATTTTCTGAAATATAATTGAAACTTTAAAACTCAAAAACAAGTCGAGATATTGTTTTCATAAAATCATTTTTATTCAAGGTTTCAATTACAATATACAATTCAATTCTCCTCAGAAATTGTAGATGCAATTATAACTCGATACCATATATCATCTAAACAATTTCATAACTACAAACAGAGAAAACTAATTTGCGGAATTTAAAACATTTCTCCCTGTTTGAGATCTTTCTTCTTCTTCTTTCTTCTTCAGCAATTCTTCAGTGATGAATATCTTGTCTTTCTCTGCTTCACCGAATTTGCTTTCTTATGATACTTCAAATCTTCAACGACATAAATCTGACCTTTTCTACTTCACTGAATTTTCTTCCACTTGAAAGATTTTCCCCGAGAAAGTGTTTTTGATCCTTGAAAAAGATTTTTCTTTTGGTGTGCAAGGATGGTTTGATCCTTGAAAAGATTTTTCTTTTTGTGTGCAAGGATGGTTTGATCAACAAGAACTCTATGTCTTTTATACTGTATCTTCATTTCAAACATATCCTCCACGTTTAATCACTACTAGTTTTCCACTTCTCCACGTCTTTTCTTTTTCCTTCATCGAAACACACACGTTCGAACCCACGTTTATATTTCGAATTTCCTTTAATCATCAGTCTTAGATCTCTGAAAAATTTCCTGCAAAATAAACTTTCTCGTCCAAAAGTCTTTCATTAATGTAATAAGAATTCGTTACTTTAATGTTAACTAAACGAGTAACACAAGTATATATATATAACTTAACATTTCTAACTTAACGAGTTCACCATGTGCCATTTCACGTGACAAGTATTGTAGCTAACTAAACGAACTAAGTCTGTGGTGTTATACTATCTCAACGAACCAACTTAACCTTTCTTTCAGAAGGTTAAACGATAACTTACCGAAAATAGTTTAAGTTTCGGATAGTTACGGATGTAAGTCACCGAAAAACTCTTTATGTGATAAAACTAGTGAGACAAGTGTCAAGACCTGAAAACATGACTTAAGTTACCTTTCGGATAGTTACGATTGTAAGTCTCCAAAAAACTTTAACTCACGGATTCAGTAATACACAAATGTTTTTATAATAAGAATTTTACCACGTGCCAAAATAACAACTTAAGTTTATAACGCTAACCTAACGTGTTGCCTTAGTATTCAATATAGCAACTCAATGCGTTTAGTTATGTTAACGAGTTAGACATGTGCACCTCACATGAAACAATACAGCATTCGTAACTTATAATTTCACCACGTGTATAACACTAACTTAACAAGTCTGTCTCTTCTTTTACTCACTAACTTAACGAGTTATCACATGACCTATTTTAACCTTTAAGCCTCTAACTTAACGAGTTCTCACATGACCTCTATACAAACAAAACTCTAACTTAACGAGTTGTCTAAATGTGCACTATTCATGATACAGAAGATATAACTTTAAAACATATCATGCTTTTCAATAAAACCACACGTTAACTTAACGTTTAGCTAAATGAGAAATTAATGCAACGAAACGACTAGTTATTAACTTCAGATCCAATACACACAAGTATTTATATCAGTAAGCTTTTTCTGTATTAATTGATGATTTTAATTTCTTTTCACAAGCAATAGTAATTGAGCAAATATGATTATTTTCATTCAGCACACATCATCAAAACAAAAATACTCAACAATCTCCCCCTTTTTGATGATGACAAAACCATATTAAATCAATTATGAAATATGTATAACTCAACAAAGCACCTTCGTTGGGTTAACTTTTAATTCAACAAACTTGTTTGTTGACTTAAGTTCACTTAAGCTTATTTCTATTGTTTGTGTAAATTTTACCTCTCAGAACTAAAACTCTCAGATGTCAATAATTATATAAGTATTAGTTTTCTAATTATCATCTGTTAGATTACAATAACCATTCAATAGCATCTCCTTTTATAATATATATATGCAATTAAAATCATAATCATCTTTTTATAATATTTCTCCCCCTTTTTGTCATTAATCAAAAAGATAATTACAGAGAATATATATACATATATAAGAGAATTACCACAACAATTTCTGTAAAAAAAAATAATAATTGAACACATTTACAGAAAAATGTATTGTTCAATGAATCAAACAAGTAATACAAACATTACATTTTGTATTCAAAAACAAAAAAAAACAGTTATCGACCACTCCTAAGTATCACTTATAGCATTACATATTTTATCTCCTAGATGCCTAATATCATTTTTGATGTCGTTAAGCACTCAATCTAAGTCAGGAGGTAGCTGGGTTTGCTGTTCTGCTTGAACTGAATAACTTTGTTGTTGTTGTTGTATATGGTCTGTATCAGGTTGTTGTTGTTGTTGTCGTTGAGGTTTATGCATGGCCTGTAATTTTTGCAAATCTTTGACACTAAATGCTCTCATGCCTTTAGTTTCAGAGGGCCAGTCAGATAAAGTCAATTGACTTGCAAGGATTCTACATACAGCATCACCATAAAATAACTTTGAACTCATATGCTGTACTTGAGAAGTGAATACATCAAACCAATTTATTTGAATTCTATTCAGCAGGCCATAAGTTGCATATAAACATCTTCTGTTGACTTCCAAATTGTGTCCAACTCTCTGAAATAAATTTGCATGCAATATATTTACAATAAACCTTGCCTCTGCATTTATATTTTCCATTAATCTCATTTTAGAATATACATTTGGAATTTTTGGTAAAGACTGAATGTTCCATTCCAGTTGTCTTATCATGTCAAATCTGTTGGTAACAACAACACCTTCATTCTTTAATCCTAAAACTTCAAAAATTAACTCAGGAGACAATAGAAACTCCTGTTCATTTATTTAAGTTTTCAGAAAATTTCCATTCTTCACCAGATTACTATAAAAAGCTGCAATAAGCTCTATGTATTGCTTCCATTTCGTTCCTACTGGCAAGAATTTAATGAGGCCTTGAAACTCAAACAGATCTCTTATTTCCATCAAATTTCTGAATTTAATTGGACAAGCATGCAGAATCTGACATGTAATCAGATTATTGTATTTCTGCAATGCTTCTTCAGATCTAAAATGAATTGCATTACCTTGAATTTGTAATATTGTACACAAAGAAGGTGATACCTGAAGTCATGATTCAGAGTTTAATTCATCTTCAGGAACCTCTTCTTCAAAATGAATGTCATGTTGTTCCTCTTCCAAAATATTATCTTGAAGCTGCTCAGGTAAGCTTAATTCTTCAGCTTCAACAGTGTTAGGAACATTGTCAATATGCTCAACATTCATCTCTTCATTCTCTATAGAATGTTCAGAGTTCAAATTTTCCACAAATTCTACAGCAGGTGTATCTGTCTGTAATTGTTCATTTTGTTCAACAGATAATTCTATTGATTCATGCTGTGAATTCTCAAACTCTGCTTCTATAGATTCTATAGAAGGCTGATTAACTTTTAGCCCTTCTGGAGTCTTAACATTTTCAATATCTGCTACTCAAAACAATTCAGCTTGTGAACTAATTAATGCTTCAACATTGTCAATTATATCTGCAATAACTTGTTCAATGTCAGGTGCCTGATGCTCTGATTTATCAATATCTGCATCATCAGGACTTGTACTAATAGAAAAACTTGAGCTCATATTTGACTTGTATTTCTTCTCAATCTTTCTAGCAAGAAAAAATAAAGTCTCATTATCTTCATCAATTTCAGTATGCTTAGAACTGATGAGTTTATCAGATGCACAATAAGGTACAATGTCTAGACATACATTGTCCTTTGGAAATAAATTTTCATCTGATTTCCTTTATCAATAGACTTTGTTTCCTTAGACATAATTTTTCTGACTTTCCTTCTTCTATAACATTTCTGTTTCTCCTTTTCAAGTATTGCTGTTTTCTTTTCAAATTGCTCCATAAAAGTTTTCTGCTTTAATTCTTCTAAGGCACTTTCTATTGCAACGGTGTTCGTGTTTTCCTAGCACTACACTAGAAAAACTTGGATTTGTTACTTCTATTTTTACTTAGTTAATTTATCTTTATGCCTATTCTTTCTTTTAGAAGTAAACAAACAACCTTTAATACAATTTAGATATTAATTCCAATTTGTACTTTAACTGCAAGTGCACAGTGTCTATTGTATCAGTGTGCAAGTACAGGTCGATCCCACAGGGAATTGCTAACGAATTTAAGAAATGTTTGATTGTGAACAATTCAAATTTATATTCAATAAGCACTCCATTGAGTTACAGTTAACTCAACGGACTAAGTTCGTTGAGTTATGAATAACTCAACGGACTATCCTTGTGGACTTAAGTTAACTCCACAAGCCTGTCTCTTTTTTATAATACTTCTATTTACAGAGGAATTCAGCCAACCATTGGGCGATTCCACATATTGTAAATAACATCAATTAAGCTTTTTAATACTAGTTAACATTGGATTTATCATTATGCAATACTAACATTCAGATGATTCAAACAGTAACCATTAAAATCTTTAAGTTGTTTTGTACAAACCAATTTCAGTAAACTGTAAAATTAAAACTAACATAAAACAATCATAAAACTGATACAGATAACATTAATCACAATACAACACTCAAATATAACATACAAACAAAGATAAATTGTTTTTGGTATTTTTGTTTTTATGTGATGGGCGGAAGGTGAAATGTAAAGTAATTTCACTTGACAGTAAATACTTCCGACACTACTTGCAACGCGATTACACCACTGAAAATTGAACCACTTACAATTCTGTCTCCTCTCCCTATAGAATCGCGAGTCCAGAATTGCAAGATGATCTCCTCTTCAGCATATAGGCATCAACTCGAAGCCAAGGCTAAAAGCTTTACAATCCCCTGAAATATGAGTCGGCGCTTGGTGAAAATGTCTTTCCTTCCCGCGACGCGATCACTCCTCACAATGGTTGTCAAGCACTGTGTTTGCTCGAAATCGACCCGACATCAGGCAAGTATCCTCACAGACCTCCGATGATTGGTCATTATGGTGGTGATACGATGGTTGGTGTGATACCTCGGAGAATCGCTGATACTGTCTGCAGAAAGCTCGGTGCTCCTCCTCTGTATACATTGGCCATCCATCGATCACCCTTTTTCTTTTTTTCTTCTTTTCTTTTATATTTCTTCAGTGGTAACTGCTTCTGCTTGAATGATCGATTGGATTTCCTTCCTTCAGATCAACGGCGATGATTTCTTTCACCCTATGCGATTGAATTCCTACATGATACGTGCAAACGTGGTTTTTCCTTCCAACTATCTGTTCCTGCAACTGCTATAGTGGCATATTAGAAAATATATAGTCCTTGGAGTTACAGATAACTCAACGGACTTCCTTCGTTAATTTAACTATAAAACACGTGCAAAAATAACAACTTAAGTTTATAACGCTAACCTAATGTGTTGCCTTAGTTTATTTTCATGTAACTCAACACGTGCAGTTATACTAACTTAACGAGTTATAACGTAAGTAAATCTATCAGCTCTCAACACATGTCAGCAGTAGTTTAAACATAAAATAACATTTCGGAGAGTTACAGGTATAACTATTCGATGTTCAGATGTATTTTCAGATACTTAAGAATTTCATAGCCTGCAATTTACCGATAGTTCATAAATGTACTAAATTAACATTAATTCCCCAAAATTAAGCAGATTCTTCAATTAAAGCATATAATAGTGCAATTATAACATAATGGCTTAATTCTCATATGATAAGCTAAATATTATGCAATTAACCATCATTTAACCGTTAATAATATGCACTTTTTGATTCTAAACAAACGGCCTTTCGAAGACTGTCAACTTTTGTTTTGTCTACAACAATATCTGATTCTACTTGTTTTGAATATAAAGGAGTAGGATTAGCTGATTCATGCTCTTCCTCAAATGCATGTAGTCTTGTACCGTTTATAGGAGTTTGAGGAGTTCTATTTGATGAACCTAAACCTTTTTCCAAATATTTTGCATACTATTCCAAAAATGCAATCTCAGCAAATTTCATTTTGTATTCTCTATCAAATTTACTACGAATACCCATGTATGTAATATTTGCATCAGTATGTTGAAGTTCTTGTCTAACTTCATTTAGTATACCTTCAGGAAATAAGTAATCTTTATAAATTTCAGCTAACCTTCTATCCACTCGAAGTATTTTCTTAAACCAAGTACGTGGAACTTCATCATTCTCTATTTCTTTTCCTTTTACATCTCTTCTGCTTTTGCCTTTTCCTCTACCACGACCTTTGTAGAACTTGGAGACCATCGTCGTAGGTTGTAACAGCAACAAGCGGGAAAGATTTTCTTGACAAAGTTTACAAATAACCTAAGTGCCCGTGTAATAAGTGTTTAAATAGGGTTTTTAGGCGTATAACTCAACGTGAAGAGAAGTCGGATTTAGAAATAAAATAAATATTGAATAAAGTTTATTCAATCATGGTACCCGAAATATTCAAGTATAACTCGTTGAGTTAACTAACCTAACGAGTAAAACGCTGTTTAGAGGCATTTTTACATGTTACCTTATCTAACATAACGTCTAGTTAGTACACAAAACAATTTTTGGAAGCTTCCAACTGAAACGTTCTGAAAACAACACACATGCTAAACTTAACATTATCTTGAGAACATTGTAAACTATTTGAACATTTTGTCTTTTGAATCTAAAATAGTTTATTTGTCTTTTTAAATTATTTCATCAAGATTTTAAGAGGACATTAATTCAAATTAACTAAGATTTGTATTCTAAATTATATTAATCTGTTTTTGACATTGTTAATCCTCCCCCTACAAATATACTTCAAATATATATTCAATCAACATACAAAATATACTTGTAGTAACAATAGATGTTAAGTATAACTATACTTTTAAATTTTCTTTTCAGAGACTTCCGTTATCCTGACATCATCAAAAATGATTTCCAAAATCAATTCCTACTGTATATGAATCAAAACACAACTTTGAACTCAATATGATTAATTCAAGGAGAATAAAAGAATGTATCTCAAATAAACATTTTCAAAAGTACTAATGTTGATTCAATAAATCAGTAGTCATATTGGTAGAAACTATATGTGATTCAAAGATATCTGTAATTAATGAAACAACTTTTTCTTTTCAAAACAGTAAATATTGATAATTTTCTTTAAGAGTTAGTTTGAAAAGCTTGAATCATACAAGAGCTTTCTAATGTACTCATGTAATGAGCTTTCAATCAACAATCCCAGATCTGATCAGGACCTTAGGTTGCCAGATTTAAAGAATCCTTTTTCAGGACAACAATCCTTATATACCTATCTGCTCAAGTACAAAAGGCTCGTGATCAAACTGATCAATAAACTCTTAAAGATTTTCACTTTGTAAGCACTTTTCATTTTAAGCACAGTATATATGTATCCATTAATACGGATGCAATAAAAACACAAATCTCATACAATTTTTACTTCTATGATTGTACTGAGAATATGAATCAGTTTCAATAAGCTTATACTTTTGATTAACAGTATAAGATGAGTGACATATAACTTATTCTACAAGTTTAATCAATTAAGTCAAATTTATGCATGATCATATGCATTTTCCTTGATTCAAAGAAAACATTTAATCAAAATTTCAAAATGTCATAAGTATTTAATGTTTTCATTTACATTTCCATTTAAAATCGTAAAATCATTAAAATTGATAAACTACTTAAAATCAGAGCTTGGTTATCTCGTTGATCAAACCATCCTTGCACATTAAAAGAAAAATCTTTTCAAGGATCAAACCATCCCTGCACACCAAAAGAAAAATCTTTTTCAGGGATCAAAAACACCTCTTCGGGCAAAATCTCTCAAGTGGAAGAAAATTCAGTGAAGCATAAAAAGGTAAGATTTTTGTCACTGAAGATTTGAAGTATCAGAAGAAAGCAAATTCGATGAAGCATAGAAAGACAAAATATTCGTCACTGAAGAATTGCTGAAGAAGAAAGAAGAAGAAGAAAGATCTCAAACAGGGAGAAATATTTTAAATTCCACAAATTAGTTTTCTCTATTTGTAGTTATGAAATTGTTTAGATGATACATGGTATCGAGATATAATTGCATCTATAATTTCTGAGGAGAATTGAATTGTATATTGTAATTGAAACCTTGAATAAAAATGATTTTATGAAAACATTGTCTCGACTTGTTTTTAAGATTTAAAGTTTCAATTATATTTCATAAAATATTAAAAATACACAATTCACCCCCTTCTTCAGCACCTCACGTGATACAATACAACATTCGTAACTTATAATTTCACCACGTGTATAGCACTAACTTAACGAGTTCGTCTCTTCTTTTACTCACTAACTTAACGAGTTATCACATGACCTATTTTAACCTTTAAGCCTTTAACTTAACAAGTTCTCACGTGACCTCTATACAAACAAAACTCTAACTTAACGAGTTGTCTAAACTTACACTGTTCATGATACAGAAGATATAACTTTAAAACATATCATGCTTTTCAATAAAACCACATGTTAACATAACGTTTAGCTAAATGAGAAATTAATGCAAAGAAACGACTAGTTATTAACTTCAGATCCAATACAGACAAGTATTTATATCAGTAAGCTTTTTCTGTATTAATTGATGATTTTAATTTCTTTTCACAAGCAATAGTAATTGAGCAAATATGATTATTTTCATTCAGCACACATCATCAAAACAAAAAAACTCAACAGATTATATACATTTATCAACACATACTATATACTGTAACAGACATAACCACATATATAAAATGTAGTATAAGAAACTATACCAAAAATCAACAATCTCTATCTGAGATACAGTAAAAAGAAAAATATCTATACATTCCTCTTCAGATGAAATATCTTCAAAATTCATAGACTTAGTGTCTATGTCATCAAAATTGATATCATCTATATATATATCATCAAAATTTCCTACATGTTCTCTTTCTGTAGGAAAAGAATATTGGTTTGCAGCATGATGTGAAAAACTGTTCATTGTATTAAAAGAAACATTATGCACTAATGTGACACAATACCTTAGAGCATATACTTGTAATCTGATATTTGTAACATCTAATGGGATTCCTAAAACAATATCTTGTCTAGCTTGTGCAATGGAACATAGTTTTCCATTTGTCAACGATTCTTCTCTTTGCTGCAATATGCCTTGTACACCT
Organism: Cymodocea nodosa; assembly: GCA_036874045.1. NCBI lineage: Eukaryota > Viridiplantae > Streptophyta > Magnoliopsida > Alismatales > Cymodoceaceae > Cymodocea > Cymodocea nodosa. The sequence goes on along the minus strand of CM072339.1, from coordinate 15,033,663 downwards.
ACAGTCAATCCAAAATATTCTAATGTCTTCTTCTTTTTCTGACTATATGTCTGTAGTGTTTCTAGTTGTTCAAGAGGTTCTAAAGTTTTCTTAATTTCTCTTGTTAAAGGCACATGTGGTCTTGATGGTCCTTCACTATGATGCCTAGGTTGCAATAATGGAATATAGAGTTTTAAGCTCTCAACTTCTGAAATTTTTAGTTGATAAACTTTTTGTCCTTCACTTCGAAGGCCCACTTTCCAAATGGTAGTTTTCTGTTTATCAATAAATTTTTGAATTTCATCTAAAACAGCCGGGGGAAAATAATGTTGGGAATACAAAGATTCTAATTCCCTATTAGCATTTTCTATCATTAGTTCCCATTTCTTTCCATAATAAGTAATAGACTGTACTAATTTTTTAGGTACTTGTCCAAAACTTGTAACAACCTCAGGGTTAGGTTGTAAAGTTTGTTTCCACATTTGTAACATGAAAAGTTCGGTTTGTTTTAGTCTAAACTGTGTTTCAACATAATTTCAAATAAATTTCCAATAGAAATTTTTCTCACCTTGAACAGCTTTTCTAATTATTCTGTGGTAGGAACAAAATTTAATACTATTTTTCCTTTTATAACATTATCCCTTGGAAAATGATGTCGAACTTCTATATGTTTAGCTCATGAATGTAAGACAGGATTTTTAGATGGGGGTGGATTATGTATCTAAATGGATAGAAGTTATTCCTACAAAAACTAATGACAACAAAGTGGTAATACAATTTATAAGAACCAATATATTTGCCAGATTTGGAATACCTAAAGCTATTATCAATGATAGAGGAACTCATTTCTGTAATAGAAGTTTTGAAGCCTTAATGAAGAAATATGGAGTAAACCACAAAATTGCAACATCATATCATCCGCAAACAAGTGGACAAGTAGAAAGTGCAAGCAAACAAATTAAATTAATCTTAGAAAAAGTAATAAATCCTACTAGAATAGATTGAGCTAATAGATTGATAGATGCACTTTGGGCTTATAGAACTACTTATAAGACAAGCTTAGGTATGTCACCTTTTAAGCTAGTATATGGAAAAAGTTGTCATTTACTAGCTGAAATAGAACATAAAGCTTATTGGGCATTAAAAACTCTGAACACTAATTTAAATCAAGCTACTGAAAATAGAAAAATGTAATTAATTGAATTAGAAGAATTTAGAAATGAAGCTTATTCGAAGACTATAAGAGAAAAAGAGAAAATGAAATTCTAGCATGATAGGAAAATTATTCCAAAAAGCTTTGAAATAGGACAAGAAGTATATCTTTATATGGCTAGACTCCATAACCATCTAGGAAAATTAAAATCTAGATGGGTAGGACATTACATAGTTCGAAATATTTATCCTTATGGAGCTATTGAAATAGAAAATCCTAAAAATCAAAATATATTTAAAGTAAATGGACAAAGACTTAGACCTACTCTGAAAACACCAAAAATCTCCTTTGGAATTATAGAAGAAGTCAGAGTAGAGGACTACTCGAGCTTTACTTAATAAGAAATCAGTTTTTATGTTGATATATAAATATATATATATATATATATATATATAATATAAAAATCATTGCAGTTCAACTAACCGGATCCATCGGTATGACCGGAACATAAAAATATGTATATTAATTTTCAGAAAAAAAAATGTTGTTTTTACCGAAACAAAGTATCAGTTCAACCGAGAAAAAAAATTAGGTCTGACCAAAACATAGTATTGGTTAAATCGGTAAAAAAAATAGAAAAACTATTATCTTAAGTATTTTTATTATTATATATATCTGCTTGTACGGGAAGTCTGTTGATCTTGAGTTAGTCAACGAGCTTATTCCGTTGAGTTAACTGTAACTTAACGGAGTACTGTAGCTAAGACCATGGATGAGAGAGCAATAGTTGGTTCGAGAAATGACCTGATTACCCGCCTAAACTTAGGGCTTATTTAAACTAAAACCTAGGGTTTTGGGGGCATTATCTGGCAATTCATTTAGAATTTAGAACATTAGAAATCAGAGCGATTCGTGCCGTTATGTAACTCCACGATGAGGAAGATGACACTTGAGTTCTGGGAAGATGCTATTGACACATCAGAATTTCTGAAGGAATAAGAAGAATGGCACACGCAATAGAAGATCAGGAATACAACAAGAGAAAAAGAGCTACAGAAGGTAGAATCATAACTTTTCAACTTCAAAAGAGATTTAGTAGATTTGGGTATACAAATACCTCAAATAATGGAAACAAGAATAAAGGTTGCAACGGAAATTGCAGTTAGTAAAGAAAGAAAAATAAGGCCAAACAACGAAGTTGCCCTAGAATTAATCCAACGTAAGTCCCGGCTCTAGTTCAAAAGATGAATCTATAGACAAGCTAAATGGGTGATCTGGGAGCAAGAAAGGAAAGAAAATAAAGAAGAGGCAACTGAAGGACAAGACGAGCCGACTACTGAAAGACCTGTTCTTGAGGAACAGCAGTCAAAACCTCCAGTTCAGCCAACAAAGCCATTGCCACGAGTAGCATTTGCTTGGCCGAGAACTAATGAAGAAGAGAAAGAGTTTACTAGCTTGGTCAAAACAGCAAGAGACCAAGGTGATGAAGAAAGTATAGTTATAGCTAAGGCACATATTTTATATGATGGCAATAAAAGAAGAAGGGAAGAAGAAAAGTTGAGGGCCCAATACAAAATTAAAGTGGAACAGCATCAAGAAGCTACTGCCAAAACTACTATCAGATTTGCTGCAAGAGAAGCTGAGGCTGGTCCTTCGAGACCAGCAATTATTGGAAAAATTAAACAGGAAGAGCTAGTACCTGTGGCTCAAAGGCGTGCAGAGCCTTTATTTTTAGATTTAATCTCAGATGAAGAAGAGGAAGACCAGGCACAATTAATCACACGAAGGAAAGGAAAAGAGATAGTGCCTGAGTATCAAAAGGAGATTAAATCTGAGGTACCAATGTCAATAGGGCTTGTGGAGCCAATTTTTATAAACTTACTATCCGATTCTGAGGAGGAGGAGCAGCAGCAACAGCAAGAGCAAAGAGAAGAAGAAAAATAGGCTGAAATTAGTCTACAGCCTGTACAAGAAGAAGAAACAGAAATTAGGGCAGAAACTGAGTTGCCTATGACTCCATCCCAATCTATTACAGAATCAGAAAGAACAGTTAGCAAGAGAGCAGAAGTTGATACAGATAGTTCAAAGTGTGTTGCAAGTGATAAAAAGGATTTCAGAAGGTTACAAGGCTTAACTATCTAGAAGAGAAATATTTTCGGTAAGTTAACAATCTAAGTATCCGAAAGGCAGTATAAAGCAGTAGCAACACAATCGGACAGTTAGAAGATTAAGTATCCGAAAGTAGAAGGCTTTCGAAGAGTTAGAAAGATGGATGTATGAAGAATCGGAAAGTTACTATAGCTAACTATCCGAAACTTAAGTCATTGAATTTCTCACGTGCAAAAATCCAAACAAAAGCTTAAAAGAATAATCGAAAAGTTACTAGAGCTAACTATCCGAAATTTGAAGAGTTTCGGTGAATTACATGTATAACCATCCGAAACTTAAGTTAGTCTATTATGCATGTGCTGAATTAAATAAAGCAGTCGGAAACTTAACGAAGGATTTCGAAGGGTTACTGTAGCTAACTATCTGATAGTTAAATAATAGTTTGATAAGTTACAGCTGCAAGTATCTGATTGAATGACAACTCTTTTGTACAATCTAAAATCCTACATGGTAGAAAGACTTAAGTGACTTTTCAGTAAGTTACAAGTATTTTTCGGAAAGTAACATGGCTAAGCCTCCGAAAAACCCAAGAAATCGGATGGGTATCTTGAATTACCTCCCTGAACAGTAACTTACCATATTTGGGACTGAAATCTTACCAAGTACGGTAGAATGCATCCGTTGGAAGAAAAATATGATCGTTACAAATGTTTAGTATATATACAAGCCACAGATGACAGAATTAGATAACTTTTTGCTCATACACATATTTACACCAAGCTCAACAAAAGAAAGCCTTAGAGATCAAATCATCTTCAACATATATAGACTCAATTTTTGAAGCTCATCACGTACTCAACTCTAATACTTTCAAGCAAGTGTTTTATTGAAGTACATAAATCAAAAACTTTAGAGAAAGATTGGTTGGAGCTACGACCTGAAAGCTCAATCAATTTGGTTGGTTCTTGCTTTAACCTTAAGGCAAGTGATTTTAAGTTTGTGAAAGTTTAGTGAAGCCCAAGTATCCCTTAGGGGTGGACTAGCCGTTAGTGGTGAACCACCTAAAATTCATGTGTGTATTATTTTTATCATATGCTTGCTAATTCTCTATATCAATCAGCCATTAAATAGCTAAGAAATAAATTATTACCATTCACCCCCCCCTTTGGTAAGCCATAATGTCCTAATAGAAACTAGATCTCATACCTCATTTCTTATAAATTGATTTAGCTCATCTTGCATAGCTAAATACCAAAATTCATCTTCTAAGGCATCTTCAATTTTCTTAGGTTCTAGTAAGAAAACAAATGAATAAACACCACAAATGTTGACTACTGATGACCTAGTCCTAACTCCTTGATTAGGATCACCTATTATCTAATCAATATGATGAGATGAAGCATAATGCCAATTTCTATGTTGTTCCACATTTTCTATAGGTATGACATTATTTTCTTCTAAATCTTCATCATTTAAGTTTATATTTCTTATTCCGTCAGATAATCTCTCAATTTTTCTGTCAACTTCATTTGGTACCATTTCTGGGAGAATTTCTGAATCAAAGTTTTCAACATGTCTAAAATCCAAATGAGAATTTTCATGAAATTTCACATGTAGGGTTTCCTCAATGGTTTTTTTTGATTTGTTAATCTACTCTATATGCCTTACTTCTAATGGAATAACCAACAAAAATACCTTCATCTGATTTGGCTCTAAATTTGTCTCTACGTTCCTTAGTATTTAAAATAAAACACTTGCAACCAAAGGGTTTTAAATAATTTATTTTGTGAACCCTGTTATGTCATATCTCATAAGGAGTTTTATCCAAAATTGATCTTAGATGTACTCAATTTATAACATAGCATACTGTATGAACTGCTTCTGCCTAGAGAGATAGGGGTAACTTATTTTCATTTAACATGGTTCTAAACATTTCCTGAAGTGATCTGTTTTTACATTCTACTATCCCATTTTGTGAAGTATCTCTTGGAAATGAGTACCTATGATCTATGCCTAATTCTTCACAAAAGGTGTCCATTTCATCATTATCAAATTCTGTACCATGATCACTCCTAAGTTTTTGAATTTTAACATTTTGCTCATTTTGAACTTTATTACACAATATCTTAAATATTTCAAAAACTTCAGTTTTATTAGCTAGAAAATAAACTCAACTAAACCTAGAATAATCATCAACTGGTACAAAAGCATAATATTTACCTCCTAGACTAATAGTCCTAGTAAGTCCAAATAAATCCATATGCACTAGTTCTAATACTCTTTTGCTTGTTATTTCATTTAAACTTTTAAAGGATGTTTTATGTAATTTACCTAGTTGACATGCATCACACATAAACTCTTTCGAGTACTTAATACTAGGTAAACCTCTAACTAGATTCTTTTTAGATAGCTTTTGTAATAATTTTAAGTTTGAGTGTCTTAGCCTTCTATGCCATAAAATAACTTCATTCGATTTTGTAATTAAGCAAGCATTGTCTTTAATAATATCAGAAGGCAAATTTAGAATACAAACAGATCCTTTCTTGTATGTAGTGAATAAAATTTCGTTTGTAGACATGTCCATAATTTTACAGGAATCATTTTCAAAGATTACTTTGTAAAACTTCATTAAAACAAGAACACTCAATAAATTAAAACCTAAGTTTTTTAGTAATAAGACATTATTTATAAAACATTTTTTAGTTACCTAAACCTTACTAGACCCAAGGATATTTGTTTTACTTTTATTTCCAAAGGTAACTTGTCCGTTCTTGGTTTTTGTAACGTCTACAAGTAATTGTATATCTCCGATCATGTGGTTGGATGCTCCACTGTCCATTATCCATTTTGATTTGTGTACCTACAAAACAGTTAAGAAGAGATTTTATCTCTTGGAACCCATTTCTAAGTGGGTCAAAGAATTTTAGAGAGAGTCATATCAAAATAATCAATATTTTTAAACTTCAACTTATCTATTTTCTGATAATTATTCCTACGTTCATTTCTCTTATTATTATAATTATTAGAACATTTATCTCTATGTAAACCAGAGTTTAAATTTTCATTTCTAACATTATTTAATTACTGATCCCAATATCCGATATTTTTTAAGTATGAAGAAAACTGATAAAAAATATTAAAATTCTCAAATGACTTAGCTTGATTTTTTTGAAAATTTCTTTTGAAATTGTTGCATTGTGTGTTATTATTTATATGCTACATTTTATCAATTTACACATATTTATCTCCCTTTTTAATCACACACAGAATAGTTTTTCTTTTACTATTCTTAGTACTAGAAATAAAGACATTATTTTTAGCAGTACCATCACACAATATATAATTTTCAGAAGATGCATCGTGTAAACTAATACTATGTTTTTCTACATTTGATATTTTACTACTAAGTTCATTTGTTATAGTTTGACTATTATTTCATTTACTTAATGTAGCCTTTTGATCGCAAACCTTAATCTTTAACATATCAATTTCTGAATTTAAATCATTAATAGTTAGTTTTAGTTTTTCAATTTCACAAATCATTTTTTTTTTATCAGCAATTAAATTTTCACAATTAGCATGCAATTTTCTTTCTATTGTAGTAAACTTTAAAATTTCCTATGCATGCTTTTGATTTTCTTCTTTAAATTTATTCAACGTAGAGTTCAAAAAATCAATCTTCTTTTTAGATTCATCTAGCATTTTCCTAGTATTCTTTCCTTTTATTTTTACTTTCTTATATTTTCTAGCTAGTTTATTGTATTCAATAAGTAATCTATCAAAACAAGCCTTTTGATCAGAGGATATCTCACTAGATTTTACCATGAAGCATATATTTGCCAGATTTTCTTCTAAATCTGATGTTGATGAGGATTCATTGTCTAATGTTGAATCTTTTGCTTCTTCACTTTGTGAAGTTGAAGAGTCATCCCATGTCACTTTAAGTGCCATTCTCTTTCTGAATCTCTTATTCCTGAAATTCCTCCTCGAATTCTTCTTATCTTTGTTGAGAGGACAATCAGTTTGAAAGTGACTCGGCCTGTTGCACTTGTAGCATATGATTTTGTCTTTCATGAATGACTTCTTCTCCATATCTCCAAATGTCTTTGCTGACCTGAAGTTCCTACGTTTCTTCAACAGATTTCTAAATTTTTTAGTCAACAATAGTAAATCACCATCAAAATCACTAATGACTTCTAAGACTTTATCAACCACAAAAGCCAGATCACTTCTAGGATTCTTCCCTTTTAGATCTAAATGTTGTACTTCATAGGCTGTCAGATTGCCTATGAGATCATCGAGAGTATATGTATTTAAATCTTTGGACTCTTCAATAGATGTTGTCTTTTGAGCCCAAATTTTAATTAAAGATCTAAGGATCTTTCTTACCAAGTCTTTTTCCTCGAATTTCTTACCTAAATATTTTAATGAATTTACAATCTCAAGAAAACAGTAAAACATATCAGAGATACATTCATTTTCGTGTATTCTAAAAAGCTCATATTTATGTACTAACATATTAGTCTTAGATTCCTTGACCTGGTTAGTGTTGTGCAGAAAGATCAAACAAACTTGGAGCATCTAAGGGTGGCATGGAGAAGAGATCAACGTGGAAGAGAGGAGTGCGAGTGGAGAATTCGAAGAACAACAAATTTACGTGGTTCCCCAACACGGGTACATCCACAGGTGATCAATCTATCGTGCTTCCTTGCTGTATGGTTGCTGGTACAAAGAAGGGGTAGAACGAAATCAAGGGATGGTTTGGCATGGCATCCCTTGGACGTGGATGACCCTTTACATATATAGGGGCAACGGTTGGTGATACCCAAAAGACAAGTTTGCCCCTGTACAAATTATCAAAGAAATACAACCATATACAATGACATATACATATACTTGATGGAAGACACACGTATCACAAATCTCTACCTTGTCTTTCATCAATCTTCACCATGAACAAATGATAGATCACCGAGACCCAGCGTGGGTCAGCAGTAGCAATAGACGTTGAGTAAGTCCAAGCAATGCTTGAACTTGCTTTCAACAACGTCCTTTGTAAACATATCAGCCGAGTTGTCCTTTGTGTTGACCTTCATAATCTTTATCCTATCTTCATTCCTGAGGAAGTGATACTTAACATCAATATGTTTAGTTCTATCATGAAAGACATTATCTTTGGAGAGACAAATAGCGCTAAGACTATCACAGAAGATATCAGCTTTATCAATTCGTCAACCAAAGTCTCCAAGTAAGCCTTTCAGCCAAATCCCTTCCTTTGCAGCTTCTGTCATAGCCACATATTCAACCTCAATTGTGGACAAAGATACCGTAGGCTGAAGAGTTGATTTTCAACTCACAATAGAACCTGCAAATGTAAAGACATAACCGGATAATGATCTCCTTCTATCAACATCACCTACATAGTCTGAGTCCGTATAACAAGTCATAGTACAACCCTGATCTACTACATACATCAAGCCAACGCCTAGAGTTCCTTTCAAATATCTGAATATCCTTTTAACTGCTTTCCAATGTTCCCTGCCCGGATTGGACATGAACCTGCTAACAACACTCAAAGGATATGCCAAATTAAGCCTAGTGCATACCATGATCCTACAATTCTCGTAATTAAAATTCTATTCTTTATAAACTTTAAAGAAAGAATTTACAATATCTTTTCAGCTTAATTCCCTTCTTGATAGTTTTGATACAATAATGTTCGATATACAATTCAAATAGAAAATGAAGTCCTTATTCAAAAACTAATTTCGAATTGTATAAAACCTAATCTTTATGCACGTAGCTCCTTTCCTTCTTTTTACTTAGCTTTTATATCTCTTCTTCTCTAGTTGTCGAATTTCTAGACTTCTTGCGTTTGCAGCTCCTTTTCTGAAATTTCTTGGAATTACGAACTTCTTCTAATGTTGGAGAATTTTTCTAGATATGAATATTCAGACTTGATTTTTCAGTTTAGGATCCGAATTGAATATACAGACTTGATTTTTGAGATTGGGTTCTACATTGTAATGTAGCTCGTACTCTCTATTAGTAGTCGAACTATGACTTCACGTTCAACATGTTCATCCACTTAATCTATAATCCATAATCCCCGTACTAATTTCAAATCATCCACGATTTCCACTATCTTTTTGAATTTCCACTTTCTCCACTATCATTTTGAATTTCCACGATCTCCACTCGTAGATTCACTAAAACTTTATCTTCCTAGAGTTTTGTAGAATATCTTCCAAGTCTTCGTTTTAGTCGAACACTTATCTCTTAAGTCTTGTAAAAACTCAAACACTTATCTGTAACTCTTCGAGTTTTTGCACCTACAAAGCACGGGACTGAACATAGAAAACTTATTTGTTCATTAGTCATTTTATAAAACTTGAACAGTTATCTATCCATATGTATAAAAACTTGAACAGTTATCTAACTCTTCGATTTTCATTACTGAACGCACATGAAAAACACATGAAACTTAAAACATTAAAAACGCACGTGTATATAACTTAACTATACGAGTTTTTAACATAACTCTTCGATAAAATCGAAACGTTAACTATCCGAAAGTTTAACTGTCTGAAATTCTAACTATCCGAAAACTTTAACTATTCAAAAATCTAACTATCTGAAAGTTAACTATTTGAAATTTTAAATGAAACTTTTCGATAACTTATGAACATTTAATTACGTGACTATTATACTTAGAAAATATTATTTAGACTTATTTAAAAACTTTAATAAAACATTTATCATCAAAACAAAATTCCTAACAATAACTAACACTATAGGATTGCTAATTATATGTCATAGTTTGAAATCAATTGACTGAAAGAATACTTTCATGCTATATTTCTAGTAGCCATAATTGCTACCTTTGAACATAGGAGGATGATTAGTGGTATGTACTTCAGTCATAACTAAGATTTCAATATTATCCATTTTAAACACATGATCCTAAATAAATGATAGGAAAAATCGATTCCTAAATAGAGAAATGAAAGCTCTTTAATTATGCTCTAATACCAATTATAGGGTCGTTGTATCACAAGAGGAGGGTGAATTATGTCTTTAGTAATTAAAATTACCAACGGATAAAACAAGAGCGCAAAACACTCATAAATAAAATTCTATTTTTTATAAACTTTAAAGAAAGAATTTACAATATCTTTTCAGCTCAATTCCCTTCTTGACAATTTTAGTACAGTAATGTTCAATATATAATTAAAATAGAAAATGAAGTCCTTATTCAAAACTAATTTTGAATTGTATAAAACCTAATCTTTATGCACGTAGCTCATTTCCTTCTTTTTACTCAACTTCTGTATCACTTCTTCTCCAGTTGTCGAATTTCTAGAATTCTCGCGTTTGCAGCTCCTTTTCTGAAATTGCTTGGAATTTCAAACTTCTTCTGATGTTGGAGAATTTTTCTAGATATGAATATTCAAACTTAATTTTTCAGTTTGAGATCCGGATTAAATATTCAGACTAGGTTTTTGAGATTGAGATCCTCATTGTAATGTAGCTCATACTCTCTATTAGTAGTTAAACTCTAACTTCATGTTCAGCATGTTCATCTACTTAATCCATAATCTATAATCTATAATCCATAATCCATAATCCACGTACTAATTTCAAATTCAAATTATCCACGATTTCCACTATCTTTTTGAATTTCCACTATGTACACTATCATTTTGAAATTTCCACTTTCTCCACTATCATTTTAAATTTCCACGATTTCCACTCATAGATTCACCGAAACTTTATCTTCCTTGTAGAATATCTTCTAAGTCTTCATTTTAGTCAAACACTTATCCTTTAAGTCTTGTAAAAACTCGAACACTTATTTGTAACTCTTCGAGTTTTTGCACCTGCAAAACACGTAACTGAATAAAAAAAACTTATCTATTCGTTAGTCATTTTATAAAACTCGAACAGTTATCTACCCATGCGTATAAAAACTCAAACAGTTATCTAACTCTTCGATTTTCATTACCGAACGCACATGGAAAACACGTGACAACTTAAAACATTAAAAATACATGTGTAGATAACTTAACTATATGAGTTTTTAACATAACTCTTCGACTAAATTGAAATGTTAAATATTTGAAAGTTTAACTATCCGAAAATCTAACTATCCGAAAACTTTAACTATCTGAAAACTTAACTATCCGAAAGTTAACTATTCGAAATTTTAAATGAAACTTTCTGATAAATTTTCAACATTTAATTACGTGACTATTATACTTAGAAAATATTATTTAGACTTATTTATAAACTTTAATAAAGTATTTACCATCAAAACAAAATTCTTAACACTATGGGATCAACCTATACTTGCATACAAATACAATAAACATTGTGCACTTGCAGTTAAAATACAAATTGGACTTAATAGCTAATTTGTGTGAAAAGTTGTTTGTTTACTTCTAAAAGAAATTATTAAAATAAACATAAAAACAAATCAAACAAGTTTTCTCGAATAATAGCAGAACATTACAAACATCTGTAAACTTATCCTCATAACTTTACAGACTCTTACAAGCTGACATGTGTAAAGCATAATTGTTTATCTTTGACAAACTATGTATATTAGACTTATAACTTTACGAACCCCTTAAGAGATAACCTTAGAGGTCTGTCAAGTTTGTTAAGACCTAATGACTTACCAAGGGAGGGGTGAATGGTAAGATTTAATGATTTTTAAACAATTTCAAGACTTAACAATAGATGACTGATTGTCAATTTAATTCAGCAAGCATAAAACTATTTTTCTAGTGCAAACACAAAGTAAATGAAGATAATGCACACAAGGATTTTAAGTGGTTCACCACTAACGGCTAGTCCACCCCCAAGGAATACTTAGGCTTCACTAATCTTTTTGAACTTACAAACACTTGCTTTAAGGTCAAAGCAAGAACTAACCAATCAAACTAAGCTTTCTAGTCATAACTTCAACCAACTTATCTCTGAAGTTTTCAGTTGGCACACTTCAGTAAACTACTAGCTTAAAGAGATTAGAGTTTGTTTGCATAGAGAGCTCTGAAACTTGAGTTTGTATTTTGCTGAAGATTTGATCTTGAATGTATTCTTCTGTTTCTATGGAGCTCGATGTATGGATATGTATTTTAAATGCAGTCTAACTCTCTTGACTACTATTTATATTTATAACAGCAAGCATAACGATCATATTCCTTTCCAACGAATGTATTCTACTGTACTTACTGAATTTCCAAGTCCAAATATGGTAAGTTACCATTTAGAAGGGTGTTTCAAGGTAACCTTCCGATTCCCTTTGATTTTCAAATGGTTAGTAGTGGTAACCTTCCAAAATTTATTTATAACCTTCCGATGAATAGAAACTATCTTTAAGTCTATCATGTGTGGACTTTAAGTCATACACATGAGTTCTCCTTAAGTTCGGATAGTTGAGTCTATAACCTTTCGATCCTTCCTATTTTTCGAATAGTTAACTTTCCTAACTTACTGAAAAATCTTTTTAAGCTTCCGACTAAGTTTTTGAATTCTACACGTGTTTATTTAAATAACTTAAGTTTCGAATAGTTAATTCTCCAACCTTCCAAAACTTCTCAATTTTCAAATAACTAGCTTTCTAACTTTTCGAAAATCATTTTAAGCCTCTAACTGTTGTATGTTCAATTTCTACATGTGCATAATTTTCTGACTTAACTATTCAGATAGTTGTTCCAAATAACTTTTCGATTTTCTTATATTTTTGGATAGTTACATTTTTAACTCTTCGAAAACTCGAACAGTCGTCTTTCGCTACTTTTGACTTTCACCATGTGCATATTAAATGACTTAATTATTCAGATAGTTAGATTTTCTAACTCACCGATTTTCTTAGATTTTTGAATAGTTAGCTAACCTAACTTTCTGAAGAATTCAAGCCTTTATCTAACATTCCAAAAACCTTGTTATTTTCAGATAGTTAACCTTGTAACTTTCCAAAGAGCTCTCTTGCTGTCTTTAAGTGGTCTTTCAAATACTTAAGGTATTAACCTTCCGAAAATCTGCTTCTTCTGGATACTTAAGGTGTTAACCTTTTGAAAATCTACTTCTTCCGTATACTTAGACTGATAACTGTTTGATTTTTTTGATTTCATTTGTCAACTTTGAATGATCTGTTTATGACTAACTGTAGTTGTTTACCTATTGATCTGTGAAATACAAAAGATTATTTCTCACAATGATTTTTGCATTATCAAAATTTAGAGGTCCTTTCAAATTTATCCTTATAACTTTACGAACTCTATATATCATAAGTTTACAAAGATCTATAACGTTAAAATCATAACTTTACGAGCTTAAGATTCATAATTTATATATATATGCAACTTCATAACTTTACGAAAGTTTGTAAAGTTATCCTTATAACTTTATGAGTCTTTGTAAAATTATATACTTAGATAAATTCTAAAGTTTTAAACGAGTGTTATGAAACAAATAAGTTTACAATTGTATGTAAAGTTAACTACGTAACTTTTACGATAGTCCATAAACTTATGGACTTGATACTATTCTGAAGTTCACCATTTTTACATAACTAAAATATAAATCATTTTGTCAATCATCAAAATATAAATATATTAATAGATAAAAACATTATCCCTAACAATTACAATGTTACTTCAAGTTGAAGGTCTTTCTGTAGATGAACAATATAAAGCTATGAAGCTATTCCAAAAGCCAAAAATATGTAAATTATTTTTAAGTATACTAGTAGAAATGTGTTATGGATGGTTGAGGTTTAGGAAGTGAGCATGTGGTTACAATGAATGAAATATTTTGTGTGTTAATTCACTTTTTGTCCAATCTTTAACTTGTTGTGCTTATGAAGTATTTTTGTAGATGCAATCTTTTATGGATGAAATCTCTTGTGGATGAAATCTTCTTATGGAAGTCTATATATTTTGAAATGTAAAATAGATATTATATATTGAAATGTGAAATGACTTACCATTATCAAACATGGAATGTCTTTTACATTTTCAAATGTGAAATGTTTTTCATATTTTGAAATGTGGAATCTTTTTATATTTCGAAATGTGAAATGTCTTTTAATTTTTGAAATGGGGAATGCCTTTTATTTTGTTAGAAATGTCAACTGTCTTTTATATATTAAAATGTGGAATGATAAATTCTTAATGTTCTTGTTATCTTGTAGGTGAGGATGATTTCCAATGACATGTTTACTGTTATGGTTAATAATGCAATTTTATTCTTACAAGATGAAGAAGTGGACATAAGAAGGCGAAAGCGTCTATTTGCAACATAGTCAATTTTAACAAAAATGACAAGTATGTCACCATTACTTTACAATAACACAAGTCATATATATAGTAAAGAATGTGCAAATTACATAAGAGATTACTAGATCCTTCTTAATCACATCAAGTTTACAATTGTCAAAAGATTTATAGAATGAGTCAAAGTGTGTTTAAAAGATTTTTTCTTTAATGAGAAATAAAGGAGTTATTGTTGATACCAACAACATCAAAGTAGAGGAGAAATTTGCCATGTTCCTTGTTACAATAAGGCAAAATCAAATGTACAAAGTAATAGTTGAGCAATTTAGTCATTCAAGTTGAAGTGTTAGCAAATAATTTAATGAAGTGTCAAATGCTATATTACATTTAAATTATGTGTTTATAGCAATACTTTCATCCTCAACACCAAGTCGAATTGTAGATGATCCTTATTTTAAGGTATGTATTCAATTTTGTAGTAATGCCTTTTTTACGTTATTTAAAATAAAGATTAAACGATGTTTAATGTGTATAGGATTACATTAGAGCTATTGATGATACTCATATCAAAGCATCTATTTTTGGACAAGAAATAGCTAGATTTAGAAATAGAAAAGGTAAATTATCCCAAAATGTGATGGCAACATATAATTTTGATATGAAATTTGCATATATTTAAGTTGGTTGGGAAGGATCAGCAATTGATGCTTGTATCTTTCAAGATGCAATTACTATACCTAATGGTTTTCAAGTTCCACTAGATAAATGTTTTAGTATATTTTGAAGTTATAAGTACATTATCATACTAATTTTTGTTTTTATACAAGTAAGTTTTGTTAGGATTGTATGAACTTACTAGAGGAGAGATGAATGGTGAGTGTATGTATTTTTAAATTTAATTTGAAATAATTTAATCTTAGTGAACGTATAAGCACTATATGAAATAATGATTAAAGCAAAACAGAATCAAGTAGGAATTAAAATCACACAAAGTAATTTTTAAGTGGTTTACCACTAACAACTAATCCACCCCTAAGCCATAGCTTGGGCTTCACTAAGTGTATTATCACTTACAACCTTTACTTTCAGGTTAAAGCAAGAACCAACCTCTTGAGTTTTTAGGTAGAAGCTCAACAACCAACACTTTGAGCTTTCAAGTTTAA
Organism: Cymodocea nodosa; assembly: GCA_036874045.1. Lineage (NCBI taxonomy): Eukaryota > Viridiplantae > Streptophyta > Magnoliopsida > Alismatales > Cymodoceaceae > Cymodocea > Cymodocea nodosa. Next base: position 15,017,977 of record CM072339.1, on the reverse strand, counting down.
GCTCTTAACTAATAGTGAGTTTTCAGGTATAAACTCACAAACCAATAGCTTGAGGCTTTCAATCAGAGTTCATACATAAAGAGCCTTTTCAATTAAATGTGCTGGTGAATTCTTTAATATTACATATGTTGAATCTGTATTGTTTCTGTAATCTGTATAGTTCTATGTATGAGTGTATATAATGATCATCTTCTTTTCTTTCATCTGTTGATCATACTTATACCAAGAGGTATAACGATCATATTTCTCTCAACAGTATTTGTCCTTTTGTACTTACTGATCTACTAGTCCAAAATATAATAAGTTACTGTTTTGTATATTCTTTTTCTGAAACCTTCCAATTTGATTTGAATTTCAGTATGTTTCATATTGAAACCTTCTGAAAACTATCTTGAAACTCTCCAAAGGATTGAATGATTATTCTTTTGATCTTGTCACATGAGGTTTAAGTCAAGCATGTGGAGTTATCTGTATTTCAGACATTCTACTTGAAATCTTCCGAAACTGCTCAACTTTCAGATAGTTTTATTTGAAACCTTCCAAAAATCTCTTTCAAAGTATCTGATGTTTCTCTTGATTCTATCATATGAGGTTTAAGTTAGGCATGTGGAGTTATCTGTATTTCAGACATTCAACTTGAAATCTTCCGAAATGACTTGACTTTCGAATAGTTACACTTCAAACCTTTCAAAGAATCCTTCTAAAAATGTCTAATCTCTTGAACAATTATTTTTCTCCATATCACATGATATTTTAAGTTCTGCACATGATTTTCTCTAGTTTCGATTCACTGTTTAAAACCTTCCGAAAACATTTGTTTTTTAGATAGTTTCTTCTTAAACCTTTTGAAACATATTTGTGAAATCTTCTGAAAGGATAAATCCTTCCGAACACATTCTTCTTTCAAATAATTACACTTGAAACTTTCTAATTTGCTTGTAACTGTTTTCTTTTAACTTCCAAATAGTTTCCCTTGAACCTTTCGATGCTCTTTTCGCTTTCAGACTATTTCACCTGGAACCTTTCGATTTCTCCTTTCTTCTGTTCTGTAGTTAACTAAGCTATCTTCTGAGCTATCCTATGAAATACAACTTGATTCCTCACATAAATTTTTATATTATCAAAGCACAAGGGTTCTAACAAGTTTTACTTGATAGATGTTGGATATCCCAATCGACTAGAGTATATTTGCCCATTTCAAAATATACGTTACCACTTATCTGATTATGTTAATGATAGACTTCCTAGTAATCCTGTAGAAAACTTTAACTACAGACATTCACAACTAAAAACAGTCATTAAGTATACATTTAGAATTATGAAACATCGTTTTTCAATTTTATAAGATCAAATGCCATATCCATATGAAACAAAGTGAAGATTGTGATTGCATATTTTTTACTTCACAATTTCATTTGAAAGGTTGATAAAGATGATTTACTTAAAAACTTGCAAGATGAGTTAGAAGAATTAAATATTATTAATGATATACAACCAACAGAAGTACATACAAATAGGCATTCACAAGTTGGAATGAGTCAAAAACAATGAAAAGAAATAATTGATAAAATGTGTGAGGATATGATGATAATAATGTAAGAAGGAATGACTATTTAAGTTCATTTATGTTGTACCTTTGAATTATTCTAGATATTGATATTGTAATAATTAGAATGTTTTATATCTTTAGACTATTCTTTATATTCATGTTGTAATACTTTGAATGTTTTATACTTTTAGACTATTCTTTCCATTTATGTTGTAATAATTTAAAAAAGTATACTTTTTAAATTCATTAAAATTATTTTTTTTAAAATATTAAATTACATATTAATGTATCAATTACATAATTTTAAGTAGTATTTTATAATTTATTTTATTACTTTTTTCAACATGTTCTACAACTTTCATGAGAATTCTAACTTTTTGAACTTTTCAATAATTACATTAAACCCCCACAAGAATTCTAACATTCCAAAATTTTATTTTCTTTCTGTCTAAACTATCTGGTATGTACTAACAGGCCCTAAATTGAAATCTCCACAAAGGTGCAATCTACCTCAATCTTCCAAGTCTCCCTGAAATCTCTACCTTGAACGAGTGGTCTTTTTATGCTCTAGCGTCCACAACAATGTTCCTTGCATCCCAAGGTTTCCATTCATCGCACATCAATTTTTCCAGCAGTTAAAATCTACCACTAGATGAGTGGGTCAATCGCTGGTGCCTAAGCCCTACATCACACATCAGTTGAGGGTTTTAAGATTCCTCGTTGGCATTTGTCAAAAGTTGTCACATCAGTACGGAAGGTCACTATTCAATCTTTCGGCTTGCTAGCCACTGTCACTAAGTGACCTAGCCGACATTTGTCGGCCAATGTTGATGGCCCTTGGTTGGTTGGCCATGTGCAAACGTCGATGGAATGGCTACTAGTTTCATGAGTTAGCATCATCAGACCTCTACACAATACAATGAGTGCCTCCTCTTGCCATATGACCTATAATGTAGGTAACCCTCCTCGACTACTGATCAAAAGTGAGAGACTTGGGAAAGGAAAAATACTTAGCTTGGGGAGCCACACCTAACGAAGTACATTCCAATGGAAGACACTTAAATACACCCTATGTAGACCAGATCCAACGGTGTAGGCCTAAAGCCTACATTTTACTACAGCCTCCGTCCAGCTGCTGCGGCTGCTAACGACGTACTTCTGGAGTTGCTGCACCAGCAGCTGCGCAGGCTACAACTTCAGGGCCATTGCTACTCCCAATTGCTACCGGCATTCCTCCGCCTGTGGCCAGAGTACTGGTTTTGTGGATAGAAAGAAACAGTAGAAAGAGATTTAAGTAGAATGTCAACCTAACTTATCTACTGCTAGAAATCTCGAACTGCCACACAAGCTATTTTCAACAATACGTGTTACGTCTATGGTGGAAACCATTCATGGCTGCAGAACCTATCGAGTCTATATTTTAAACTCATTTATGTACTTTTAACCATTGAGGTTAGTCCCTTCAAAATGTCCCATCATACGAATTTCAATAGCACAAGAAACAAAACGTTTTTTCATGGCATCGTTGCTGCTGAAAAATTAGAAGAAACAAGGTAAAATGAGAATGAAATATCGACCGTAAAATCTATGTACACTAAGCTGTATGAGTATGCTCTTTGCTGTCTCCAAGCTTTAACGTTAGGAGTTGAGCGCAACCAGTTCCCCGCAGCAGAGAGCCAGAAAACTTGAGATATTACGCAAGATAGTTGTATATTTGTGGATTGTTTTTATCCCGTTCCAGGTATTCTCTGTCAATGAGACTCTCGATTCTTTTCTTCAAATCTGCTGGCTTTATTGGGAACTTCAACTGAAGCGAAAAAATAACATTCCAATATCATGGCAAATACATCTCAGATGAATAAAGGTAGAAATACTGAAAATCGTGCCACCTGCTGGAAAAGCTCCGTTATCAGAAGCGTATGACTGAGTACTTTCCTTGTTTTCATGATACGGACAACAGCTGCATCAACCTGTAGTATAGAGTAGAGAGACGAGTTAATATATAACTTTAACATAGACATGTATAAACATCTGACCAGGTTTTATACGTCAGATGCATAGTGTACGAGGTAAGCACAGATTGGATGATGTCTTTTAACGATGCATTCCATTGAGTACATCTACCAAAATCTGCTACCAAGCCCAAACCGTGTGTTTGTGCGTGTGTCTAAACCAATAAAAAGAAAACACAGACCTATAGAATAATGGACTAAACCAATGCTAAACCTGCCAATATCAACTACATATAGCCACGATGAATGTGGAGGCCCACAGATGTCTAACACATCTATTATGTCATCATGCTTTCCTCATATTTAATTCATAGCTACACATTGCAGCAAAAACCTAGACATTTTCGTCTACATTTGATCTTTATTGTCATTCAAAATCATTATATTCTGCAACAGAATCATAAAGTTCATTTTGAGATCGAGCATTTTCTTCCAGATATTAAAAGCTGATATAACGTGAATGTTTTCTTCGCACATGCTACAGACAGTATCTAATATCCATTTTGTATTTTATATTGATCCTAAGGAAAAAGATGCATCAAACATCGATGGGAGTTTCGATAAAAATGACAAAAGCACAAAATGTCAAATTTCACTTAAAAAACAACGAATTTTAAGTTGAACGTTTAGGAAAAGTTAAGGCATGATACACAAAAAACCAATTGAATTTAATTTCTAGGCATTTTTGATAATTGAAATGTTGTAAATAATACATATCACTCTTCACTTGCAGAGAAAACAATGAAACTTGATTTTTTTATCCAAAAGCACACATCAATTAAATTAAGTTAACAGTTTGATTAATTTCAAAATCAGAATCAAAATATAAGTGTATAACTAAAATGAGCATTCCTAAATAGAGCATACCAATAAATAAAAGATAAAGTCAGGAATTAAGATAAGATCGGTAAGAAAAATCTAAGTGAATGGAAAAAACTGAGTATTATAACAAATTCTTGAAACTTTATCTATGAAGTTCAGTTCTTACATAGCCACTCCCACACTAGAATAAATGAAGGTTAACATTTGGTAGACAGCCAATTGTGAAAACATATAATTCTTTATGACCATGAATCCTAAAAATAATTTGTTAGAACATGACTATAGATTATTAGTGTTAGATATTAGCATCAATATTAGAAAGAGAAAGACTAAAGCACATAAAACTCAAGAATTAGGTGATGAAATCTAAAAGGGGAGAAGAAAATGATATTTAAAGATAATTTTTTAAAAGTGATGGAACAAAATTGTACAAAAAATAATAAAAGAAAAATAATGCTTTAAAACCTATCACAAATGTAGAAATAAAAAAAATTTAGAAATATGTCACTGAAGTTAAAAATTAAGCTTATAAGGAATCATGAAATGATTTGAATAAAAAAAGGGAAAATAAAATGCATAAATCGACTAAGGCTAATGAAAATAAATCTAGAGATTTGTCTCAAGTGTATTAAGGATGAAGATGATAAAGTTCTAGTGAAAGAAAATGAAACAAAAGATAGATGGTGTAAGTATTTTAGTAATTTTTTTCATGAATCTACCATAAGAAACTCTTGCATTTAAAACTTAGATATAATACAAAGGATAGAAATTATAGTTATTTTAGAAGAATAAGTAATTTTCAGGTAAAAGAAGCTATTAAGAAAAATCAAATGCAAGAAAACTATTAGACTAGATTATATTTCTAGATGTATAGAAGTGTATGAGTAAAGTAGAGATTAACTAGTTAACTAAGTTTTTTAATATATTTTTAAAGACAAAGAAGATGTCAGATGATTGGAGAAAAAGTTCTTTAATATCTATATTTAAAAATAAGGGAAATATAGATTATTATAATAATTATCAAAATATTAAGTTAATGAGCCATACTATAAAATTATAGAAAAGGATAATTGAGCAAAGACTAAGATAAAAAAATCAATTTAGATTTATGTCAAGACAATAATGAAAGCTATTCATTTACTTAGACAACTATGAAAAACAAAATCATTCTCAATTGGTCTTAATGATGCAAAGCTTAATAATAAATATAGTTGTATATATTAACCTTGTAGGAAATACAAGAAAAAAATGTCAAGTAGGATCTTATACAAATAACCAAGTAAATCAACAAGAAAGCAAAGAAAAAGTAAAAAGAATTCAAAGAGAATCAATTGATGCAAACCAAGAAAAGAAGAAGCAAAGACATTATATTAATTTTTAAAGACCCTTATTATTAATGTAATTTTGTGTTATATTGTCCTAAGGAAAAATGTAAATCTCCTAAAAGCTCTTTCATGCTAAAATCTTTATATAACACTAAAAATAGCTGCATATACTTAGAAAATTTATTTTGAGAGACATGAATAGCTCAACACTCTCCACAACAAAAACGAAATGATATTTCTAAAAGATGGTAAACCATTTAGTGGGTCAAAAGCATAACTTGACTCTAGAACAAAAATAACGTATCAAATTTAGGTGAGTCATACTATTTTTTATAACATAAGTACAACCACCCTTTAAAGCAAAAACAACAAATCAATTTTACTAATCAACATACTAATTTTGTTGAAGCATACTAAGTCATCTAGGAGAGAAATACTATTTTATAAAACAATATGCCAATTCATTTTACCATTAGACCCAACAACTTACCAATAGAAAATTGGTATGCCGATCTACTAGTGATTGGAAAAAATTTCTAACAATTGTACATTCAACTCTAGGCCGCTAAACTTTATATAAACACACTCAATGAAAGGCCACTAAACACTAGGCCTCCAAAAACTTGTATTACTTACATCTTCTACAATCTATGCTCCATTCACACTCATTGAAAGTCCAAATTCTTTCCTCACTCTCCCACAAAGCTTCACATACACACTTAGAGCTTCAATGAAAATTTCCAAACATCAACAACATGGATAGCAAGCAAAGGAGATTTAATGTTGTAAGTTTGTAAGTTAATTTTGTATAAGCTTATCTTACCAAGCTATGGTGAGGATTCCTCAATTTCTAAAGAGTTATTTGATGTTACACTAAGAAATTTGTATACAATAGAGTATTAACCTATAACACTAGATTTAGTATAGATGTTCAAACATAAGGCTTGAGGAGTGGACAATGTTAGGGTTTGCAGGTGTGGATCCTGACTTGAGGTTCAAGAAACGCACTAGAATCCGGATGGGCAATTCATGTTACCGACGGCCAAGATCTGTAATCTGGGTGCAACACCAGATAGGGTGAAACAAGTCACCTTATCAACAAGCTCAGAGAGAGCTAGAATCCAATTGATTCTCCAAATGAGGATGGTACTACCATTCAGATATCTTGCCAATAGTGGATGAGTTGGTGCATCCAACGGATCGGTGGCGAAAGACACTAGAGGAGTCCTACAGTGCAAGAGGGCATCCAGTAGTGGATGCTGACCTTGATGGAAGCGGACTATGCGAGCTAGCGAAGGAGGTATGTGATGATTTATGATTGATGAGGAACTCCTTGGGTAAAGGATAAAAACCATTAGTGGCAAACTAGTAATTACTAGGATTAGAGTTTGTACTACCGCCTATAAATAAAGGCGTATTATAACTTTGTGAGATGAGATAGAGAGAATAGAGCTAAAGGAAGAGTTGAGCGTAAGGAGCACTCAAGCTGTAATATCACAGTTGACAAGTCAATACTTGTAACCCTTCGTTCTCTATGAGTTTCCAAGCAATAGATCCATAACCACCCATGGACGTAGGCATAATGCCGAACCACATATATATCTTGTGTTCTATTGGTGTACTTGTGTATTCCACAACTACATATGTATGAGCGTGTAAAAGAGAATGTGTTGTTCTTCGAGGGACCAACTTAACTTGATAGCTTCTGCAAAGAGCAAGAGGAGACCTCGCTGGTTACTGTCGTTCATAAGACATTCATGATTTCATAGTGACTAAATCAAATTCCAGATAGACAAATTGACTTCCAGATATTATTTCAAATTCTGACATGAACGCAAGCAAAGGGTAGTGGGGGTTTATGTGCAAGAATCCCAACAACTGGTATCAGAGCGACAAGTTGGTTAGGTTGCAAGATGACCACACATGAAGGTAATGTCCAAATAGAGAAGTTCGACGAAATGGACTTTGGATTTTGGAGGATGCAGATGGAAAACCTTCTGTACCAGAAGGATTTACAAGAACCGTTGAGCGGAATGAAGCCTGAAGAAATGGAACAAGGGCATTGGGAGTTGCTTCATAGAAAAGTCTTGAGTCTGGTAAAGCTGTGTCTAGGGAGAAATGTTGCATGCAACATCACTCAGGAGAAGACAACCACAAGTCTAATGAGGGTACTGAGCAATATCTACGAAAAGTCATTCACAGCTAACAAGGTACATTTGATACACCGACTCTTCAATTTGAAGATGGCAGAAAGTAGTAGTTTGCCTAACTACATCAACGAGGTGAACTTGATCATCACCAAGTTAAGCTCTATGGACATCAATTTTGACGACAAAGTGAAGGCACTGATATTACTGTCATCATTGCCGGAAAGCTAGTCGATGACAACCACAAGCGTCAATAGTTCTTTAAGACATGAGAAACTACAATATGAAGATGTTCAAGAAATAATCTTGAAGGAGGGACAAGGTTGAGACGAGTACATTTGGTGTCGCCCTAAGTGTTGAAGATAGAGGGAGAAACCAACAACGTGGGGAAAACTCTTGTGGCCATTCCAAGTCTAGTGGGAGAATCCAGAAGAGAGTCGTCTGCTGGAACTATGGGAATTTGAGTCATTTACAGAGAGAATGCAAAGGTCCTAAGAGCACAATAGTAGAGTATTCTATAAATTTGGCTACTAAAGTGGAAGTCAATAATGTCTTGCTGTGTAGTATTGAAAGTTCTGTGAAGTCCTGGTGTATGAACTCCGGTGTCTCCCATCATTCAACAAAAATCCAAGAAGCCCTCCAAAACTTTGATAAGTCATTTTGGGGCGTTTTGTACGTCGGAGACAATAGAGGTCTGGACATCTATGGAAGAGGTGACCCTATGCTAAAAACCAGCGAAAATCAACCATGGAGATTGAAGGTTTGGTATGTGCCAGATTTGAATGGAAGTCTGATCTCCACAGGTTAGTTGGATGAGGAAGGTTACCATACCATGTTTGGCAGTGGTATGTAGAAAGTAATCTGTGGTGCCTTGGTTGTAGAAAAAGGACAAAAGTTTGGTATCCTATATGGAACCTCCGAAATGATGAAGGGTACCGGTGCTAAGAAGGTTGCATTTGTGGATTCTGTTGGACACTACAAGGGAAGCAAAATCGAAGGTGGAAGTTGCGAGAGAACCTGTGTCAACAAGTTTCGGAATTCCAATGTGAGCAACCAGAATCTAGGTAAGTACAATCGGAAGCTGGCAGTCTCTATGGTGAAAACTGGCATGAGGGCAACTGCATCAACAAGAAGACCTATGCAAGGAAAGACACGACCTTCAGAGAAACACAAGGAAAAGCATGAGAAAGTTGTCTATCCTAAATACAAAAAGATATGAAGGGTGAAAGGCATGATTGAAATGGGTGATGGTCCTAATGTTGTGCCCCTTGAAAGTCACAACAAGGAGCTGGTTGATGGCAAGTCCAATGCCAACATAAGGGCTCCAAAAGGAGGTGAAAAAGTTGTTCAAGTGGGTACTTCTTTGTAATGTGAAGGCTTCAAGAAGTTAGACAGGGAAAAAGTGTCTAACTGGAGTAGGTGGCTCTACAGATTGTGGGTTGGCATTTGATGGAACAATTTGTTCGAGTTTACAGAATTGAGCTCAGCAAAACTTCTAGGGGGCACTTGGACAAGATTGGACAGCAAGTGACTTTGGTTGGTGTGTTGTCTTTTCTTTGAAACACACAAATGTGCACATGTACAATTGTTGGGTAATCTCTTAAAACCCATACTATATTGTATTTGCCTGTTAAAGCACATGAACTATTGCTGAGTGAACAGTATAGAATCTCAAGGGCAACTCTTGAAGTCAATCTCCAAGTGAGAGATTGTTAAGATTTGTAGGTGTGGATCCTGACTTGAGGTTCAGGAAATGCACCGAAATCTAGATGGGCAATTCATGTTGCCAGTGGCCAAGATCTGAAATTTGGGGGCAGCACCAAATAGGGTAAAACAAGCCACCTTATCAATGGCTTAGAGAGAGAACTAGAATCTAGTTGATTCTCCAAATAAGGATGGTACTGCCATCTGAATATCCTGCCAGTGGTGGATGAGCTAGTGCATCCAACGGATCGATGGCAGAAGACATTAGAAGAGTCTTGCAGTGCAAGAGGACATCCAACGATGGAAGCTAAACTTGATGGAGGTAGACTACGCAAGCTAGCGAAAGAGGTGTGTGATGGTTTATGACTGACGAGGAACTCCCTAGGTGACGGACAGGAACTGTTAATGGAAAATTGGTAATTACCAAGATTAAGGTTTGTACTACCACCTATAAATAAGGGCGTATTGTAACTCTATGACATGAGACAGAGAGAGCAGAGCTGAAGGGAGAGCTGAACGTAAAGAGCACTCAAGCTATAGTGTCATAGTTGGTAAATCGATACTTGTAACATTTTATTCTCTGTAAGTTTCCAAGCAATAGATCCATAGCCACCCATGGATGTAGGCACAATGTCAAATCACATATATCTCTTGTATTCTATTGGTGTGCTTGTGTATTCTGCAACTGTGTACATATGAGCATGTAAGAGAGAACATACTAATCTCTGAGGGACCAACCTAACTCGATAGCTTTCGCAAAGGGCAAGAGAAGACCTTGCCGGTTACCACCGTTCGTAAGATGTTCATGGTTCCATGGTGACTGAATTAGATTCCAGATATTGTTCTAGATAGACGAACCAACTTCCAAATATTGTTTCAAATTTCAACATAAACATAGGCAAAGGGCAATGGGGGTTTGTGTGCAAGAACCCCAACAAACAAAATCCTAGTTCAAGGTTTAGGGTAAACCCTAAACCCTATAATCACCTCTAAAGACCTTGTATTACATACATCTTCTACAATCTCTTATGCTCCATTCATACTCATTGAAAACACAAATTCTTTCCTCACCACAAAGCTTCACAAGCACACTTAAAACTTCAATGAAAATTTTCAAGCGTCAACTAAGTAGAGAGCAACCAAAGGAGATTTAATGTTGTACGTTTGTAAATTAATTTTGTATAAACTTATCATATTATGTTGTGGTGAAAACTCCTTAGTACTCAGTTTGTGAGGAATTATTTGACATTACACTAAGAGATTTGTATATAGTGGGATGTTAACCTATAATACTAGCTTTAGTGTAGGTGCTCAAGCATAAGGCTCAAGAAGTGGACAAAGTCTTGGTTAAGGTGAACCACTATAAAATTGTTTGTATTCTTGTGATTTGTTGATACTCTTACATTTAATGTTCACTATATTGTTTTAAGTATCTAAATTTAACATATACTTTGTTTATAATCATAAATTGTATATACTTTACTGTTCACCCTTCCTTTAATAAAGTTTTTTAATCCTATCATTTGATAACAATGTTAGATTGATATAGTTAATAAATTTTTAAGAAGTCTGACACATTTCCTTTTTCTATCAAACCAAAAAGTTCAACTTGAAACTCACATTGGATTCCTTGATGGTGTGCATCCAAGGTACCCAATGGGGTTGACATGGTAACCATCAAATTGAAATCAGAAAACAGGACTTTTCAAAAACAAGGGTATAAATAAGGGGCTTAAATGGATTCTTGTGTAAATCTTCTTGTCAATCACAGATCCAACATAAATTTTGTATATCTAGGTGAGAGAAATGTTTGGAATTAATATTTAGTGAAAAATAAAAGCATAGCCATTTTCATCCTAATCTCTCCTGCAAATAAGTACTCTTCTAAGCCCTATGTTCATCTACTCCACTAAAATAGGAAACTATAAAGAATAAATAAATTTAATGCAATACAGAAGAGAACATATTAAAAGATAATAAGTACCATGTTCAACAAACAAAAAACTTGTCACATCTACCAAACTGCTAGATCTTGTTAGGAATTTTTCAACTCCTAAAAGTATTCATATATCCATGGATTGGATATATGTGTGGAACCTTGAGCCTAAAAGATCATTACCAACTCTGATAGCATGTTCAATGATGTGAGCCCTATTTGTCTTTTGTGTGAATGTTAATGATGTATTTAGTTATTAATGGGTTGTTAAGCTGACATGGCAAGTTAGGCCAATGTGGCAAGGGAGGAGGAAGGGCTACTATATTACGGTGCATGTCCCACACCACCTTGCTTGTAACTATCTTATCTATGTTATATGAATAAACTCTATGTGAACTAGGATTGGTAGAGATTGCGCCCCCCCCCCCCCCCCCTCAACCTTCACCCTAAATTTTGCTTCCACCTTGAAGCTTCTTCTGTGGAAGAAGGTCCGATGGGAGGTACACCATCAAGAAGGGGAGTCAATTCACTGCCATTCTCAAAATCTTTCACCATAGGGAAATAATGCCCTTCTTGCCAACCCCCTCAAGTCATGCATCAATCAACACATTTACAAGAGCTCTAGGAACAAGAGGAGGAACAAATCAACTAGTATCAAAGCCAAAAGGATCCATGCAGCCCAATGAGCTATGTAAGATGTTAATGAAGCTCCTAAGTAACCAACAAATGAAGGCTAATGAGCACCAATAAGCAAAGGCAAAATGACAGGAGTGATTAGGTCAAATTAGGACGATGTTAAATAGGCAAAGGGTGTCCTACCATGTTCTTCACAAAAATTGAACTTTCCTATCTTTGATGGTAGGGTAAGATCTACCAAGGTAACTCCTTCAAGCTGAGTGCTTCTTCACTTTCTACAATGTATCAAAAGCTCAAAAAGTCCAATAAATAGCATTACATCTGGAGAATGACATCATCCAATGGTACAACTAGTAAGAACAAGCAAGTTTGATGTAGACATGGACTAAATTCAAGGACCTAATGACGCACTTTAGTGATGGTGAGGTGGTGCAACCAATTAGTTCTCAAGATTGCAACAACCTTCCACCATTAGAGTGTATCAAGCTCAATTTGAAAAGTTTCTTAATCGAGTGGATGGCCTCAGAAATCATGATGTGGCGACCATTTTTACAGGCAAATTGAAGGAAGGCAATCAGATGGAAGTGCAACCCAAGATTCAAAGATACTAATTATGGCAGTGCATCCCACCAAGTTGCACAAAGAGAAATTTATATGAAGCCACAAGCATTGGAGTATCTCATCGAGAGTAGGACCCTTTAGAGTGGGGAACAAAGGGGAGATGAGGACTACAAGTATTCTTACCCCAATTAAGGAGCTTACACCAACCAAGATGGGACAAAAAGATAAAAACCTTTGCTAAAACTAGGGGTCACAAATGCAAAAGCCAATCTCTCTTCTTACTCCAAGGGGATTAGGCTAGAGGCAAAGGAGAGGTCAACTTAACAAAGCAGCCTATAGGGAGCATAGAGGAGGAAACTCCCACGATCTCCTTACATGTCATTGTTGGAGTTGTAGGACCAGAGATGATGTGCCTACAGGTCAAGATGGGCACTTGAGAGTCATTGATGATGGACAATGGGAGCACCCAAAATTTTATGACCCCAAAACTAATGATGAAGGGATCACTAAGAGTTAGAGGAGGAAGTTTGACCTTAGTAGGGGAGGCTACGGGAGTTTGAGTAACCTACGAAGGGATTGAAATAATTCTTGATGTCCATTAAGTGGAGATTGGGTTGTATCATCTAATACTTGGGATGCAACAGCTACGACCACTTGGTCTCTTCTAAATGGATTTGGAGTAAAAAATTATGAAGTTCAATTACAAAGGGCAAACCACAATGTAAAGGGGACTCAATTCGGTGTTGGTAGAGGTCTCAATTGCTCAACTCAATCAGGAGTGGAGAGTAAGTTACAAGAAGGTTCTATTCAACAGAAAGAGCAAGAATAGAAGAAGACTCCTGACCACAACCAAAGGAGATTTAGGCCTTGTTCCAATAGTACACAAGGGTATTCCAAGAACCCACCACCTTACCTACAATGCATTTGACCAACCACCAAATCACCCTAAACAATGAGACCAAGCCAATGTATACCCCACCTTACTAGTACCCATATTTCCAAAATGAGATAAAAAGGCATGTAAAGGCCTTTTTACAAGTTGGAGTTTGCTCATCCATCAGCTTTTTCTCTTTGTCGATCCTTCTAACAAGGAAGAAGGATGAAACCTAGAGATTCTACATGGATATCATAAATTGAACAACCAAACGATAAAAGGTCATTATCCTATTTCAATGGTAGATGAGTTAATTGATGAACTTGCAAGCATGAACTTCTACTCCAAGCTCGATCTCTGGTTTGGCAACCACAAAATGCACATCCACCCTTAAGACATCCACAAGACAACATTCTGAACTCCTAGTCATGCCATTCAAGCTGACAAACACACCATCTATATTCCAATATATCATGAACAAGGTGTTCAAGCCCTAGCTACAAAGGCTTATGCTAGTTTTTCTTGATGATATCCTTATCTATGGTAAGAATTGGAGGGACCATCTACAACATTTGGGAAAGGTGTTGCAACATTTGTAGGAAAACCAACTCATCACCAAAGCATTAAAGTGTTGATTTGCTTCACTGCTAAAAGGTCAAATATTTAGGATATATATTCACTATGCAGGGAGTTCAACCACACCTGGAGAAACTCTATTATATCTAGGATTGGCCATAGCCAAAAAACCTGAAGGCCTTCAAAGGATTTTTAGGCCTAATGGAGTATTATCAGAAAGTCATTTGCAATTGTAAGTTGATCGTGACATCCTTGATAAAGCTCCTAAAGAAAGATGTCTTTAAAGGTCTATTTGTGTACCTAAAATTAAATCTAACGAAATTGAAATTCTAACTAGAAATGAAATTGAACAGGAGGAATTAATAAAAATAAAATTCGAAATTCAAATGTTTGTCCATATTTAGGAATTAAACGAGAATTGAAATTCAGATGTTTATGCATATATAAAAAAGTAACAAAATTGGAATTTTAGGTTTATATATGACAATAATATAATATAATTAATTAATAAACTTATTACATTAATTAATTATTTAACATGTTATATAATGATATCATTAAACATTCATATGTTATTTATACAACCTTACATTTAATAACAAAGTCTAAATATTTGTTTGAAGAATAGGCAGAAATGAAATTCTTACTGAAAGGATGAGAATTTAGATTCATATTTTTACCTTATAACATGGAATTACAATTCTTGTCAAAATTGTAATTTCATGTACACAAACACTCTAATATTCAAAATTAGACAAAATTTAAAATCATTTTCGTCCAATTTTGAGTGTACAAACCTCACCTAAGTGAGATGAAGAATCCACTTAAGTATTCAAAGACTTAAAGTAGACCATACGTTCTCCCAATTCAACATACGAGGAGCTCCTCCCAATTCTTGTCAAAATTGTAATTTTATGTACACAAACACTCTAATATTCAAAATTAGACAAAATTTAAAATCATTTTCGTCCAATTTTGAGTGTACAAACCTCACCTAAGTGAGATGAAGAATCCACTCAAGTATTCAAAGACTTAAAGTAGACCATAAGTTATCCCAAACTTTATGAAGGATTTTGTCATTGAGAGCAACAACTCAGGCAACAAAATGAAAGCAGTGCATATGCAAGGAGGGTGACTCATCTTCTACATCAATCAAGCTTTCAACCTACAACAAAAGGGTCTTTCAACATACGAGGAGCTCCTCCCAATTCTACTAGAAATGAAGAAATGGTGTCCCTATTTGCTAGAGTGGCGATTCATTGTATATTCAACATAATTTAAAGTATTTGCTCAAGCAGTGGTTACAACTCCCATGCAATACAAGTGGTTCATTATGTTGATGGGTTGTGATTTCTCTGTGGAATACAAGGCAACATCAAACATCACTGCCAATGCACTGTCACACCATGATGAATTGGGTGAGTCGTACATTATCTCAATCATCTAGCCCACTTGGCTTGGGGAGCTAAAAAGGGAGTACAAACACAAGGGTACACAACTTCCATTGACAATGGACCCCCACAAGTATAGCCTCAAAAATGACCTAATCTACTACAAGCAAAGTTGGTTATCAAAGACTAATCCCCACTTGAGACTTAAAGCAATTGGATGAAAGCCACAACGCCCCAGTGACTAGGCATATTGGGTTCCTACGCACTAGTCAACAAATTAAGAAATTGCTTTATTGGCAAGGCATGAAGGTGGACGTGAAGAGCACATCACTGTGATGTTTACCAATAGATAAAAACAGAAATCATGCATTCAGCTAGTCTCCTGTAAACATGCATTTTTGGTCAACATACCAAAAAATTTATTGATATACCAAAAATAAATCCAATAAGATTTAGTAAGACTTTAAGCTATTTTTAACATATTGTTGAGGTAAACAATATGCTGAATACACTCCTGTAAGACTTTGACTTATTATCGACCTACCATTCATATAAATGGGGTATACCAAACACTCAAAAGAGAGCTAGGGCAAAAAGCATTCAGCATACTGAACCTATCATAACAGACATACCAAAAACCCAATCAACAAAGGGCTTTCCATATAAACCCCCTCATATATCTAACCCCATTTCACCTCTCCACTCAAGCTTGTCACCTCCACTCCATTCCTAAGAGATTCCCTAACAGCTTTCACTAATATCTTGCAAGTTTTTCTACCAAAAATGTCACAGAAGTTCATAGCTAGAATGAGAAGGAGAAATACAAGCTGTAGAAACTTCCTATTCACAAGCTAGTTCATCCACTCAAGGTACCACGTCAACCTCCCATTTTTGTGATAGAGTAGCTTAAATTGTTCGCTCAAGTTGATTTGTTAACAAAGAGATCCCATATGGAAGGAAAGTTGATTTTAGAGGCATGCAGAACGTTAGAGAACAATTTGCTCTACAGCATTTTATAGTATTTCTGGAAACTAACATAAGTGTTAAAGTATATCCAAGCATAATTAGTGAGTTTTATGCAAATTTGAAGCTTGGTCAAAACAATTTCAGTTGTTATGCAGTGGGTGTGGCATTTGATTTAAGTGAAGAAATATTATGTAGCATTTTGAGAATCCCACATAAAGGTTTAGATATTACACTCTCCACACTTGATCTAGGATGGGACTATTCTGAGATGAATAATAGCATTGCCAAGGATCGCAGAAGTTGCAAAAGATTAGATAAAATTAATGACCTGAACACCATAACGAAGATAATTGCTTATATTGTGGCAGCTAACTTCTTTCAGAAAAAAGACCACTATGATGAATTGAGTGAAAATAATTACAAGGTCATTTATGCAATAATGAAAAGAAACGAAGCAAATTGGACTGTAGTTATTATGTATAACAGAGAAAGGGTAAAAACCGAACTATTTTATGGTTCCACAATTTCAAAAATTCTAATGCAGTGTGGCATTGATCAGAGTGATCTGCAAACTTAACACAGATGGTGTGACCAAGATAGACAGTGATGCAGCAGGTAAAGGAGTTATTCGGAATGCTGAAAGGGAAATAATAGCAACCTTCCTTGAGCCCTACAGTCAAACAAGTGTATGTATGGATGAACTTAAGGCCATGTTGAGTGGTCTATTCATCTGCAAAGATTTGGGACTCAATTTGAATCTTCACGAGATAGAAATTGACTCTCTCCCCCGCTTTAACAGCCTTCAGCAGAACCACTGTATTTCTGGACAGGCTCTGATGATTTGGCCCACTCTTAGTAACCTTATCAGTCAAGTACACACTTTCCGATGTGTGTCTCACAAAGCAAATCGGTTGGCAGATTCATCAGCTAAGAAAGGACTCGATGGCAATCAAAGGGAATTCTCAAGTTGTGCTGTGGATTTCTTAGGGGCGTCTCACCTACAATGGCAGTTAACAGGCTAGGTTTTCCCAGTATTAGGAGACATTAGCCTGTGCTCCTTTTGTTTCTCCATCCACTTGGGTGTTTGCACTAGCTATTTTTCCCAACTGCTGTAATCCTTTTATTTGGGCCCCTGCCCCTTAAATAGTGGGGTTTATTCTAAAAAAAATGTTTATATATATAAGGTTGATTGGTTCTATATTTGGTTGAAAGTTAAATATCTTTGTTTATTATGATGATCAATATGTGGTTGAACGGTTACGATGATAAATGTGGTTGAATATTTTTGTATGATAATAATATGCTATATTTCAGGGGGGGGCTTCAAGGAAAAACCCAAATATAGGCTATGTTATGGGCAGAAAATCAAATATATGCTTTATTTGCAGCTTTTGCAAGAAACAAGGGGAGCCATCCATTTTTTTTATTTTGACAAAAAGGAGGGCCAATGGATATGTGACGATATGAGAAATTGATATGTGATGCCATAAGAAATGGATGTGATGCAGGAAATGTGTAATATAATTGCAGGAGATAGTGTGTTATTTAAAGTATTATGTTGAGGTGTGTTAATGTTATTGTGTATATTTAAAGTATTTTTATCATTAAGATTTGTTATCATCAAAAGAGAGATTGTTAAAAAAATCCTTCTTAATTGATTTAATGATATAAAACTTAATGATGAATATGTAGTAGTATGCATTAAAGTTATCGCAAAAAATTCAAAAAATCCCAAAGAAAAACTTGAAAATTAAGGAAGAGGTGAAAGGATAAGCATGGGCAATCACAGTTGAAGGAAATAGATCAAAAAACTAGAGATTGAAGAAAAAAGCAAGGAATTGTCAAGATAAAAGCTTCAAGACTCAAGGAGATGTGGTTGTGTATGAATTCTATTAAGAATTATTGTAATATTGTTTTATTTGAATCACGTGTACTAGGCCATAATGTAATCCTAAAGTACTCTCATGCTAGGATCATTATTTAGAATAGATGCATACCTAAAATTGAATTATTAGAAAAGTTTAAAGATGCATTTATCTTAGAATTTGCATTGTCACATAATCAACATACTATTTCTGTAAAACAAAATACTAATTTCTAGACAAGGGAGTGCTTGTGCACTTGAAACATGACCAAAAAAATAAGAAAAATAAGTAAAAATGATAAAAATAAAAAATGACAAAAAATAATTCAACTCTAACATTTTCCAAATGTTTGTGCACAAGATAAAAAATGACAAAATTTAAAATTTAGGTATTTCAAAATTGAAAATCACAAATTTCTATTATCCCACCTAAACATCATAATGTCCTCATGCATTTTATTAGTAATTTCCTAAAATAGGCTTGAAATGTCCATTATTTATTTGAATATGGCAGTTATAGTTAAATTTAGAATATTACAAAGGATGTGTTGAAAGTTTTATTTAAATATGGAAATTCACATTTTTGATTTGAAGCCTTCACAATCCATTTAGTCATAGCTTATACCATCACAATCTCACTCCAAGAGAGAGAGAGAGAGAGAGAGAGAGAGAGAGGTCAACACCACCATCAAGAAGAAAGGGGAAGTGCAAATAAGTTAAAATAGAAGCTTCTTTCATTTCATTAAGGTTTTTGGAACTAGAAGCAAGAAGAAAAAGTTTCATCTCTCTATTGTTATTACTATTAGTGACATGATCATTGGCTATCACAACAATGACTCAAAACAATGTTGACATTACTTGACATGCCTAACAACGAAAGTAACACACACAAATTGAAACCCTTGAAGAATGGAGGTAGAAGAGACAAAGATCACACAAACATCGACATACAGGATTTATGTGGTTCAACTAACTACCTACGTTCATAGTAATGCTAGGTCTTTCTCTATTGTCCTTGGTAGTTGCAAGCACTTGAGGATATGCCGCAATTGTTCTACACCTCACATAGAGGCTACACACCCCTTATACAGGCAATACAAAAGAACAATAGCCCATACATCAAATTATATGTATACCCTAACACAACGTGGAACACAATTGAAATTCCAAACTTACAAATGTAATGCTAAGCCCTTCGAGCCACAATACATTGATCGCAACATTCCATCTCCTTTGAATACTTGAGCCAAACAAGCTAGAGCATTACACAACAACTTTAGATAGTTACTACAATAGTTTACCATCACCTTTAGGCACTAAACTGAATTACTCACCAGAGTCTTCTACCTTATCTATCATTCGATCACTTAAAGTAATAACTCTCTGTCACTTTCAGATACTTAGCTATTTATTGTCCAAGCTTCACAATCTTTAGTTCGCCAACTTCTTCATGTAAGGAATTTAACTTCCACGTGACCAAAACTCATAGAGTTAGCAATAACTCTACGACTTTCCACATTAATCCAATGACTTTTCTCATTGTGTTAAACAACTACAATGGGCCTTCGACAATAACTCACTAACTTCAACACATGTTCCACTTGCTAACAGTCTGATTCTCTCAGACACTTAGTGTTGGTTGTTCCTCCTAGCTTCTTGCAAGGAGCCTGTGATTCCTCCACATCTTGCACACCTCCAAGTCTTCAGTCACATCTGAACTCTCGTTATTTAGCAAACCTATAAGGACTTGTGGCATTCTCCACACCTTACTATCAAACCTAACAATTGCCATCATCGCTTCCTTGGAAATCTTAAGGCACTACCTGATACAAAAAGCACAAAGAAGAACTAACAACATGGAAAACCCATCACCTCTCTCTCAATGCATGGAGCCCTCCCTCTCCCCATTTCACACCTCCAACTCTAGAATGGATCATACTCCATACAACACCCCGATCTGTCTAAGTTGGTGAAGGTTGAGGGCAAGCATGACTCCAAGGATGACAAAATCATCACAATCATAGAGGGAGATGAAGCAAGAGTATATGGAAGAGGCAATCTTAAAGGCAAGCTACTAGTAAAAGACATTGTAGGTAAAATAGGCTGCCAGTGAACGGGTCTAATAGGTTTTTCATGCAATTCAATGAGGGAGAGGGCGGAAAATGCAAATAAATACCCTTATATACACTAATAAATGTTGGAATTCAATTTCAACATTTTCAAGATACACAAAGACCTTGAAAATGCAAAATTAAATTTTGACATTTTCCTTTTACCAATTTCAGCATGCACAAACAAGCCCCAAAAGTGCAATTAGACTCAAGACCCAAAATGACATACCAATTTTGGTAACAACAAACTGTTTTCTAAGAAAACTACTCGACCAAGAATAGCATATTGATTACCAATGTTAGAATACCATTTTCTAAGGCAAACCTACAACATCTCTAAAACAAAAATAGTATACTGTACAAACCTACAATATCTCTTAAACAAAAATAGTATACCATTATTGTAAAATGGCATAACATTCATCCTTCAAAAATCTAGGGCTCATATTGTCTAGCACATCAATTTTTTCATTGATATATGAATTGTCCTTCGATAAACTAGGACTCATTGTCCAACATACCAAACTTTTCATCAATATACTCAATCAGTTAACTATTAGAAAAATGGCATACCTAATAGATCAAATCCTATATAAATGTACCAATAGGCTGTCCAACAACACCTCTAACACTTCCAACAATTACTAATCTAAATTATTATTTTCCAAGCAATTTACAAACTCTCCAAAGCTTAAAAAGTATTGAATTTCATTTCAGAATTCAAGTCTTTCTTACATTGCATTTTAGGGGGGGTTTTTGCCAACTAAGATTTTGAGGAAAGGAAAGAAATGAAAGTCAAGAAAGTATTTTACATGTTTGTGTAAATCTAGAAACTTGGAAAAGTTAAAAAACTTTCCCAAGCATAAAAGAAAATATTTTCCAAGATTTCAAAGACCCTCCCCTCCAAAATTCAAGAATCTCTGCTCAACCCTCGCACCTAAAGCCCGCCCACCTCACCTGTCATTGTCATCGTTTCTCGCCCTCACCCAAGGAAACCTTGTCATCTTCCCTTGAGTCATCAGCTCTACAAATCTCATCGAAACCTTCCTTGTCATTTCTCGCCCTTGGCAAAAGCTTGCCATTATCACAAAAAGCTCGCTACTGTAGCTGAAAGCTCACCACTGTTGTGGAGAGCTATTGTTGTCACCATTCCTCCCTCTTATAAAGGCGACTCTCAAAACCTTCCTCACTATCTCCTCTTGAACTCAAGACAGTCATCCTTGCAAAGCCCCATCGAAAGAAGGTACATTTTTATTTTCCTATATAATGTGTTGCATTTGTCATCCCCAAAGCCACTTGTAATGCAGCCCCATCAAAACCTTTTCCATTGGGGAGAGGAAGAAATTAGAAGAGGTAGTGGCTAAGGTCTACCATGTTTCATGCCATGTTTTTCATCATTCCTTAACAATGTATGAATCCGATTGCATTAGTTCAAGCAAAAAAAGATTCCTTTCCCAAGTTGCAATTTAAACTCACAATATGTGGGCTATGAATAAATTTATTTTTTATTTTCTTTCAAACAAGTACACTTTCTACAGCATTTCTTAATTCCTACGTCTATATTTTGTTCTAATCAAATTTACACATTGGTAAATACTAACAAATAGGAAACTCTATGTTGTTTCTAATGCTTTTTGATCCATATACCTTATCAAACATCATCCTATTTTGAATGATATTCTTAAGTTCATTTTTCACATTTTATAAAAAGTTACCAGTGTCACTTGGTTCCCTAGATAGAAATCAAATGCCTATGATTATTGGTTAAAATGGTTTAGAATTGCATTCCATGACTTCCACCAAAATATCAAATTTGACTTGTAATGAGTGAATTGCATAAGGTTGGAAAATGAGAATCAGGGAATTAAGTTTGACTTTGTTGAGGAGATCCTAGTCATATATGCATACACTCTAAAGACAAGAAAAAAAGGGTAGATGGCTTAGAGTTTAGGTTATGCTATGCTAGTGGTGATGATGGGAAATAGCAGATTGCTCATGAATATATTTTTTGAAGAAACAACCACTTCATGGATATATTTTTTGGGGAAAAATTCAAGTAGAGAGTTAACAAAGAAGGCTTGCAAGTTGTAAGAAACCTAAGTCAAATTTGCATGGTCAAGTGAAAGTGATCCTATTTGGCTCAAATTTCTCAATTAAAGCATGTTATATTCTCCCTATATTTCTTGTTATTTGATAATCTCTATGATCACAGGACAAGTTTCTAAAATTTTTGTGTTTTGAGATGCTTAGATATATTAATGTGTTGACCATCCTTCACATACTCCTTTTCTATACTAGGTGTTTCTATACTTTCTTATTTGATAAACATATATTGGAAATGAAATTTCACAAGTGTTCTCATTCCATAATTTTCATCATTCCAAGAAAAAAATACTATTCTACAAAACCAAAATAACATATGCATTTGGCTACACCCGATGTCCTCCCACATGAACATCCTTAGGCAAGATTCTCGTCCATCCACCCATATATATGGAAATGAATAGTTTTTGCTTGTCTGATCTTCATTCATGCAATTTCAAAATATGCATGCATGTAACCGAGTATGAAACAAATCCATATAATACAAAATGGTTCTTGCAAAATATGCCATAGATCCACCATTCATCAAAAAGCTAGATTTGGTGACAACGTAGACTTGACTCTCAAAATACCAGAAATATTTGTTATAGAATGGGAGAGTGACACAATAGTAGTGACACCCTTGTAACTAGAAGTAGGATTTTGATCATAGTGATGAAGTTAAGAAAAACATTATAGTACATAAAGACATTATAGTATTCATGCATGCAATTTTTAAATCTTTATAGAATTGATTTAGTCAAAGTACTTGTCATACTTATTTCAATGAAATGCTTTTGAAATGGTAAATATTCTAATGACGTGCTTATCATACTTATTTCAATTATGTGTTTTTGAATCTTTTGATTTATATATATGTGTTGCAAATTAAATATGGCTAGTACAAATAATACAATACAAGATAGACAAAAATTTTACACTAGTTGGAATACAAAAGCAGATGCCACACTTTTGAGTATATTAGAAGATGTTTTAAATAAAGGGAATAAAAAGACACATGATGAAAAAGTTAAAGTCGAAACATGGAATAAAGTAATAAAAAATACAACAATGACAAAAATACAGATATCACAAAGAAAAATATTGATAGGCAAATTAAAACATGACAATAGATGTATCAGAACTACATAAAAATTGTCTTAATGTGCTTGAGGATGGAATTACATACAAAGTCATACAGATATTTCAAATGAAGTTTGGAATGAATTTGTTAAAGTAATATTTTCGAATATATTAATATAATTTGTACGTCCTATATATGCTAACATTTTTTCTATCTTGTAGAAACATCTAGATTATGTCTCCCTCAAAGGTAAGTTATGTCCCATTTATGATCAACTGTAGTTGCTATTTTAAAGTAATATGGCTACAAGAAATGTTAGTAGAAACTCTGAAATAATTAATCAAAATGAAAGAGTCGTACCTATAGATAAACCAAATGAAATAATGCCCTTACCAAAAAAAATCATTTTCAATACTTCACACCACCAAGTGGCAGTCTAATGGATACAGATGATACTTAACCTCAAATTCCAATGTCTTCATCAAGAAGGTCTATTGAGATAAGAAAAGGAAAACGTCCAAGACCACATGCAAAGTCAGCACAACTAATAACATCTTCATTTAAAGATGTTACATCCACTATTATATCATTATGTGCAAAAGAAGAAAATAAAGTTAAAGCTCAATAAGAATATTATGATAATGTGACAAGCATACAAAAAGAACTTGAGATTCAAAAAAAACAAGTTTAACTCAAAAGAGGCAGGTTAAATTGCAAAAGCAAATGCTACAATTGAAAGTCAAATAAGGAAATCTTATAGTACAAGTTATAGAAGCATTACTACAAATTAAAAGTCTTAGTAACAGTGAGAAATTTGAAGCAATGACTTTATTAGAAAAAAAAGAATTAGTAGAACAATTTATAAGCATCCTAGCAAAAATGAGGGTAGAATGGATAAAGTATCACACCTTATAAATGTCATTTTTTGTTATTGAGTAATGTTGAATAATACAGTGAACAATGTGTAATGTTGAATTTTAGACAATGACAATAACTATTGATTTTTATATGTAAATGCTTCATTGCTTGATATTTTATATAAATCTTGTTATGTCAAATAAATGTTTTTATTATTATTGATAATAATAATAGATTTTAAGGAAAATGTGTACTAATCTCATTTCTTCTTGTAGGTAATAATTATCATGAATAGTATAGACGGTTTGGAATTATTAAAGAATGTGATTAAGGAAGAAGCAAAAAAATAACGAACGTTACTTCTTTCAATATGAAACTTTCTTGCAGATGTTGCGTATATATCAAGTACATTGACTAATACTACACATCACATTTATAGTCAAGAAGAACATGACTACATTAGAAGATTATTAAATTCATCATTACCATATCAAGTATATAACTATCAAAAGATATATAGAATGAGTCAACATGTATTACTTGACTTCTCTAATTTGTTATGAAGAGAATATGGCATGGGAAATATAAGCAATGTTAGTGTCGAAAAGAAGTTTGCAATTTTTCTTGTCACTATTAGTCAAAACCAACGATATAGAGCAACAAAGGAGCACTTCTCTTAGTCTGCATAGACTATTAGTAATTACTACAATGAAGTACTTGATGTAATTTTAAACTTACAAAAAACTTCTTGCAACACCTCCAACATCAACTTCAAATAGAATACTGAATGATTCAAATGTATATCCTTATTTTAAGGTAAATATGTATTTTCAAATGGAATTGATTTGTACATTATTTTGTAACCATTTTCTTATACTTATGCTAACAAGATTGCTTTGACATTATTGATGGAACACATATTAAAGCAACTATTTATAAACAACAAGATTTAGAAATAGAAAAAGAGAGTTAAATCAAAATGTTATGGTCGTGTGTAATTTTGACATGGAATTTATATATATTATTAGTGATCGAGAAATATTAACTTTTGATGCAAAATCCTTCAAGATGTAGTCACGAGACATCATCCATTCAAAGTTCCACTAGATATTAAATGACATTATTAAACATAATTTTGTTGTTTACACTAATTTTTAATTATATACAAGCAAGTTTTATTTGGTTGATATTAGTTATCCTAATCAACCTGAATTTATTTATCCATATCGAGAAGTGAGATATCATCTATCTGAATATAAAAATAATAGACTTTCAAAAAATGCAATAGAAAACTTCAATTATAGACATTCACAATTAAGATCAGTGATTGAACGATCATTTGGAGTTATTAAACATCATTTTACAATCTTATAAGAACATATGTTGTATCCTTATGAGACAAACAAAGATTGTAATGGTTTTATTTCTATTACACAATTTTATACATAGAGTTGACAAAGTAGATTTATTAGAAGATTTAGAAGATGAGTTAACTGAATTTAATCTGAAAAATGAAGAAATTGAATTACTAAAGATAAACTTTCACAGATGAATAGTATATTAGAAATGACACAAGAACAAAGAAAACAAATAACAGATGAAATGCATAACAACATGAAGACTGCTATATAAGATAGACATAATTTTTAAATGATTTCATATGTAACTTTGTCATATTGTTATGTTACAATATTTGAACATTTGTATGTTAAAAATTTATATTGATGTTGTGAATTTTATTCATATGTTAGATGTTAGTTAATAATTTTGAAATGTAATTGTTTATGATATGTTATGTTCAAATAGATAATCAACAACACAACTTTTTTTAAATTTGTTTATGACATTATTAATAAATAAAAATAAAAAGAATTGATATCTTTTCTTAAAATATAAGTATTATGAAGTGAAGAAATAAATTAAATGATTATATGTTTAGATATGGAGAATTACTTTAATTCCCTCCAACAACCATTTCTTATGCTTTTTAGATATGCTTGTATTTTATATTTTAAGGTTTAGATTTATTTAATTCCAAACTTAGAAATTTATCTCTTCTTTAAGTTCAAAGTTTAACATTTTGATTTTTAAACACTTAGATATTTTTTACATCTTTATATCTAAGATATTTGATTTTGTTTTAGCCATTTTTTTTATTTCTAACTGATTTAATTTATATTTTTTTATTATATTTTTCTTTTATTTATTTATTTATTTTGGTTTTGGTTTGACTGAAACTCCTATTTGTTTTTTTTAATTTTTGGTTTCGATTCAACCAAAACTTTTTTTTGTTTTAATATTTTTATGAGATCTAGTCGTACCAAAAAGAAGTCTCGATTCAATCGAAACCTTCTTTTTCTTTTTATATTCTTTCAATTTTCAATCAAACTTTCAGTTCAACCGAAACTTTTGTTGTTTTTATTATTATTGTTTCAATCGAGGCGAAGGGATGTTTCAATTCAACCGAAAACTTTTGTATTTTATATTTTTATGAGCTTCAGTTCGATCAAAAATTGTTTTTTTATTTATATTCTTTTCATATTCAATCGAACCAAAAGTAAGTTTTGGTTTAACTAAAACTTTTGTTGTTTTTGGTTTTTAATTTTCAATCCAGATGAGATGAAAATAAATTTCAGTTCCACAAAAACTCTCTCCTTTTTATTTATTTATTTTCCTTCTTCTTCTTTTCCTTAGTTTCATTTGTTAGTTTAGCTAATTTTAAATTAGCCATTCAAATCTTATACCTAAGTTATGGTTCATTAAATTATTCTTAGTTTTTTTTTATATCTATCTAAGTTTAAGTTTTTAATATTTTTTAAACTTAGATATATATTTTTTCTCTAAGTTACCAATTAATTTAGACGGATTTTAACTTAGATATTCTTATAATGTTATCTAAGTTATAACTTCATTTTTTTTAAAAAAAATCTTTTAACTTATATATTTTTATATTTTATCTAAGTTATAATTTCATTTAGTTAATTTAATTCTTGTCTTTTAACTTAGATATTTTAATTCTAAACATTTCCTCTGATACAAACTCCCACCTAGGAATTTTAACTTTACTAACTTTCTAAAACATACACAAATATCCTAGATTTTCTCAAAAATCTAAACTTTCTAATTCACAGGAATCTAAACTTTCCATTTCTCTCATTTCCAAACTTTCTGATGTGCACATACACCCCCTTAAGAGCATAAAAGAGAGTTTAAAACAAAATTTTCTATAAGTTTTGTAGTAAATTAAAGCTTGGTAGATTGTAAAAAAATTTCGCTTGGTGGATTTGCCAAGACCATGTAAAAAGCAAGATGCTAGCCTACAACACTAGAATAGTGTAGGGGTCAAACAGTCAATGTAGCCCCAAGTTTAAGGTAAACCACTATAAATTCTCATGTCTTTGTGGTATGTGATTTCATTTTTTATTTATCTTACAATTTCTTGTCTTAAATTGCACCATATTTGCATTAATTCATCCAAGCTTTGTATGCATAGTATAATCTAATAAAATTGCATTAAAAATTCACTATTCACCCTTCTTATAGTAAAGTCATCAATCCTAACATCAATGTCCTACAAAGTGACAATGCAGTAATTCTAGTATCTAGGTCCTATAAGGAGATGTAATGAGACAAGACCAACCAAGAAAGAGATGTACTTGACGACAAAGGCTACCAAAAGAGGGAGGTGTAACATCAAGAGAGGCTACCAAGAGAGGAAAATGTAGTGACAGGAAGGGCTACCAATAGAGAATTGTGGCAACTATATGCATCAAGTGAGGGAGAGGCATAAACCATGAGAGCTACAACAAGAGAGACGTGAATTACAATCGATGATAAACCTCTCTTGGGGAGTAAAACATAAAAATTAAAAGAAATCTTGATGAACCAATTGATTATATGCAAAATAAACGAGTAAATGAGATGCGAAAGAAAAAAATAAATGAGAGCGAAGGTAAGCACAAACCACCTATTTTGATTGGTTAGCTAATGATGCTACCATCATTTCTTGGATATTTGTTAGTATGGAAACATCTATTGCATGAGGTGGTACGATTATGTGTCCTAAAAAAATTTGGATATCATTGCAAAAAAATGCATAACTATAAAAAGAACATGGCTAAGACTTTTAAGGTACATGAACAGCTTTTCACACTTAAACAAGATGATCAAACTCCCTAAGATTACTACAACACCTTACCTGGACTAGTTGAGGAATTGCTTGTATATCAACCCCACATAGCTAATATTAACAAATCACATCGACACAAAGGGGAATTAGATGTTGCAGCCTATCTGTCAAGTTTAAATCCCAAAATCTCTTTTCAAATTAAAGGACAGATTCTTGGAGCCAATTAGATGTTGAATCTAGAGACAACCATTGCAAAGGTCATGAGGATTTCAACAACGGCCCCATCCTTCGCTATAGATCAATCTACCATGGTTGTCTCTTCTTTCATGCAAAAATGGTTGCATGAGTTATCAATCCACATGTTATTAGCATTATGGAAAAACAAGTCACTATTCATATAAGCATTAGTAGAAATTTGGTAAATCATAATGGGCCAACATTGCCATTGAGTTTACCTAACCTCCCACATCTTGCATGGTCACTACTTCATAATATAAGTATGATCATCTTCTCCAATCATAAACTCCTAATTTGAATGTCATGAGTGCCCAAGCTTCTACCTTAAGTACTATCACTCATGCACCTTTACTTGTTTTTACCTATAACACCTAGATCATAGATTTTGGCATGTCCTCCCATATGTCAAGTATATCCACACTTTTTGATCATTTATCTTCCACATCAAATATATCTACTATTACCATTATTGATAGTCGTTCAAGTTCTATATCTAAGTAAAGAGGCATTTAAGCTTCCTCCCAAATCAAATTGGACAACATGCATACATCTATTCTACATGTCCTATATGAGAATTCTAGCAGGAGAGAGCATCACTAGAATTTACAAAACTTCCTAAGTTACATTTTACAACTCAACACAACATTTATAATTATTCAAATTTTCCTCACACAAGTTCCATCTTAGTTGCTCCTTCTCAAGCTTCCTACAAACTCTTTAATATTCCTTTAATTCTTATGAATTTCCTTTGACTTTGTTTCATATAATTTTTGCAATTAAATTTAATATTTTCCACAAAATATCTATCATTAAATTTTAAGTCATCAAAATCAATCTGAGAAAGATTTTTCTAACAATGTGGAAGCTACAACACATCTACATTTATGGAAGGAGGTGGATTTACCCAAAATTTGACAATATGAATGGTAGATTTATGGGATTCTTCAACCAATGATTTATGGACTTCTAAATTTGTAAATTTAAAAGTCATGTACTCGAGACAAAAACCTGATTTTCAAAAGTGTCTTTCAAAGTGGTTTTATAACATTAGCTTCATCGGATCTTATATAGGGCTGTTCAAAATGAGCCCAACCTGATTGACCCAAGTTGAATATTGTTGCCCAAACCCAACCTGAATCTGTTTAAATAACCACCTGATCAAAATAACAGGTTGGGTTTGAGTCACTAGGTTTCTGACCCAATAAACCCATTTGATGCTAGGATTTAATGTAATATTTTAGTATTTTGGAACTATTTAAAGGATGATTCACTAGTCTACCATGTTAACCAGAAGATGTTTATTTTTTATATTTATTATTAAGTATTTTTAAATTTAATTAATCAATTGATTATTTAACAACAACAACAATCTCAACCATAACACCACTACATAGGGTAGGTTACATAAATCTTTTTCTTCCAAGTATTTCTATCCAAATCTTCAATTAAATTATATAAATTTAAATTTTTGTTTAAAATTCCTAACCAATAGTTTTAGACTTTCCTCTACTTCTTGTAATTTCTTCTGATTAATAAATTTTTCTCCTAACTAATGCATTTCTTAGTCTCCTAAAGATATGATCAAATCAACTAAGCCAAGTTTCTCTTACCATATATTCAATAGGTGCAACTCCTATTTTATTCCTAATAAAATTGGTTTTAGCTTACCCATTATAGTATTCAAATAATTATTTAGCAATTCAATTAAATTAAATTAAATGTACATCAGAATTCATATTTTAGACTAAATGGATCTATGACCCAATTGACTCAATCATAAATCCATCCATGTCAACCAAATAACCATATGACCCAAATAACCAACCTGAAATTTTAATAGGTCTAACCCAACCTGCGTGCAGGTCCTTACCATTAAACCCATTTATAAAAAGGTAAGGTTAGACCCAAACTGATAACAATGGTCTATCTTACCCAAACTGACTCAAACCAAGCCATTTGGCACCTCTGGCTTTACATATGGATGACTGTAATCTAAAAACAGTATGAGAGGGATGTATTAGGTATACACCCACCTGATACTGACGATCTTGGAAGACCCTTTCAGTAGTGCTGGCATTTTCTTCAACTGTCTCCTTCAGTTGGATCGCATTAACCTGATGAAATAAATGTGTTCCATTTGTTAAATTCTTAATTTTCTCTTAAATTATTGCAAAATAAAATATATTCATGAAATAAGCATGCTCCTTTATTTGAAAATTTGTTCACATCTTAAACACTTGTGACATTCAACAAGAACAGCACCTTTATCCTGTAAAGGGGAGCACTAAATTCATCGTTGAATGTAAATGAGTCCTCATCCTCAATTTCTCGACCTTTAGGAAACTGCAAATATACATCAATGCTAATGATAAGAACAATAGCAATCACCAATCAAAATTCTGTTTATTAACAAACTAATCATCATAAAGGTAGAATTAAAATAGTCCTGGTACCTTTTGCAATACACGAACTTTACCACATGCAAGAGATTGTAAAGTTCTTCTTAACTCTTTATCCTCAATTCCAGTAGAGTCCTTGATGTCTTGGAAGCTAAGCATTCGTGCATCATTAAATAGCATTAAAACAACAGTCTGTAACAAATATGCCCCAAGAAAAGTTAGTGGTGAACTCTAAAGGACCTTAATAGAACGCAGGCATTGCTTAAAGAGACCAACCTGAAATAGAGATACAGCCAACTCCTTTCTACCTTTGGGGAATTCAGCTTTTAACACACAGTGACCTAATGAGTTTTGCCACATTAATCGTCTTCCACTGTACTTACTCAAATAAAATTCTTTGAAGATATCCTGGTATTTGCAATGAAACAAAGATCAAAAAGAATAAAACAAGATGAGTCACAAGAATATACCTTGAAAAAGTAAAATCCCTAACCTGGTAAACATTAAGTTCATGAGGAAGGCGTACATCCATGGGTGGATATGTTGGCCAATATCTGTGTGAATTTAAAAAATAATAATAATGACTACTGCTCTTACAGGAAATAAACATCATCCTAGACAATTAGAAGCAATTGCTAGAGCAGGTAACTAAAGCATGAGCATGATCTGTTACTAAAACTATACGCACCCAGTAGTCAAAACATGAACACTCAGCTCAATGCCAGTTGGAAGTTTTGTTCTGGCTTGTGATGATTGTTTAAAGGAATCATTGATCTCTTTTGATAATTCAATATCCTGAAGAACCAAAACATAAGATTGTCACAGTAGAAAGGACATAAGTAAACTCCTAGTTATATAACGTAAAGTGGAATTGTTTAATGGTTGCAATTTTTTTGGAAATAGAAATAAGTTGAATCTTATTAAAAATAAGAATACATCTGAAGGTAAAAGAACTGACCAAGGGGGTCAGACCAAAAGAAGATACACATCCCAAAAAAAAAATAAAAGAGAGGCAAGCCTATATCAACACCAAGCTCCATGACTTGAACCACTATGTGCAATTGATCTCAACTAAATCCATGAGAAAGAACCACCGCTGAGAAGAATATTTGATTTAGTTGTTTCCTTTTTAGAGGAAAATATCATTTAATAATAGTCATCATCAAAATGCCAAAATTGACTAGGATGGTCAATCTAAGAAAAATAGAAGAAAACAAGAATCAGGAAGAGATGAAAGTTTTCTACCAGCAACCAGAAAAGTATCCACCTGAAACACAATATCATGAACATATTTTGTCCTCTAAGATGTCTTTATTATTCTGTGAAACTATATAGACTGTCAAATTGCATGGGATAGCAGCAGCTGTGTATTCATGGCACCCACCTAGGCAGTGACAATGCATAATTGGAGCGGATCACATTTAAACACACCTTCAAATTTTCTCCATTCAAGGGACTAGCATGCTAAATAGTATCGAGTTTCCTAATCCATTACCATCTTATACAACCCTATATTAAAAAAAAAAATAGACTTTTCCCTTCTCCTAGCCATGGCTGCTACACTTTCAACCCCCAACAGCATGTTACAGACCACCAGCAGACCACAACAACACTGCATGAAAGCTAAAAAAGGAGGAAGATTAAATATTGCTATTATCCACTAATAATACCTCTATAAATAAGGTTACACATGTGTGACTAATTATAGATTATTCTCGTTAATAAATGGTTAACATAGTTGATTTTTTCCATTTTATTAATACTTGGCAATTTGCGTTTTAGTAAATTGCAATCAAGTGTGCAATATTTTTCGAAATTACATACAAACTAAATGAGGAAGCCTCCTTTATTTTATTATAATAATAACCAGAACCAAACACTTGTGAATCACAAATTATGGCTGTTGAAATAGGGGCATCCAACTCAAAACCTATTAGCTATAAGTGGAGAGATTTTTTTCTATATTGACTCATTCTTATCTTTTAATTAGTCCATGTGAGATTATTTTTTTCCAATATTCCCCTCTCTTTTGACCTTCATTGGATCCTAGAAGTATTTTTTTCAGATAATGTGTGAATTCATTATGATGTTTCTGCTTTGATACCATTTTGAAATATGGACATCTAACTCAACCAATTAACTATGAGTAGAGAGGTCCTTTTCTATATTAACCATTTTTCATCCTTTACTTAGTCTATGTGGGACTATTTTTCTAACACTTTCATCCACTTGTAGCCTTTTTAGGTCTTGTAAGTCTTTTTTTCTTTTAGTAGATATGTAGGCCCTCTAAGACCTTTTTGCTCTAATACCATATTGAAATATGAACATCTAACTCAAAATTAATTGGCTATTAAGTGAAGAGATTTGTTTCTATATTAACTCTTAATTAGTCCATGTAATACTACCTCTTCCAACAATGGCCATAATTCAATTGATTCTTTATAGAGTTTTATTACCTAAAAATTGAGAATCTTAATAATAGATCCCATCATTGATTATGATATTGCATCATAATTAGGGAGTTTTTGAAGGAAGTTTCATATCTCTACAAGACAATAACAAGAGAGCCAATGTGTAATTACTAGCAATGTCATCAACTATGTATGATCGATAATGTAATAATCTCATCCAAACAAGATTATGCACAATAACTTTCAAGCTTTCTCAAGGACCTCAACATCTAAATGATTTGCCTTCCTCAAAGAATGTGTAATATCTTGATTGTGCATAATCTTGCATTTCCATTATCTAAACCAAAAAATAGGTTAAGATGAGCTATGCAAGCTGTGCCCATGTACTAATTGTGTTCAAGTAATGTAACATGGGCTCGTGTATCAAAACCCAAACATCCACTTCCCCAAAAGTTAGCAATTCATTCAACAATTTATCGCAAATATCATTGTACACTTGATTTGTTCCTTCTAATGATTTTTGCTATATGTAATCTCTAGAGGAAAGGAAATCCTCTCAAAAAACAAGAGGTATTATTTGCAAAATGGTTTTATTGTAACAATAACTCAATTGTGCAACAACATGAAACCTGTTAATATAATATTAGAAGCTGTATGTAAATTAGTAAAACCTTTAAGACAGTTATTGAGTTGGATACCTAGATTTCACAACCCTCCAAGGCATTAAAATGCCTAGGTCTAGGATTTTTCTCAGGAGAAAGGTGTACAAGGCTTAGAAACATTGCACTCACCACTCCTTGAATGTAGCTCCATCATTTGACAAAAGGGTTGCAATTAGATATGGATAAAATATCCATGACCTATTTTTAGGTAGACATGGATATCCATACCTATTTATATGGATAGATTTTGTAAATTTGAATAGATATGAATATGTATATAATATTTTATTTTCACAGATATAGATAGAGTCACAAATATGGATAATTTTTTTAGCGACAACAAGAGACAAATCAAGAAAAAAGGACTACACAAGCTGTATGCAAGTTAAAAGCAAAGACAAAACAATGGAAAGTAGGTTTGAAGATCGAAACCCCAAGAAAGCAAGAAAAAGAGATACCTAAAGCCACCAATGTCTAAAAATTGAGGCAACTGATGCCCGTAAGATGCCTTTTCCTAAAGTCACTATGTCTGTGGTCACACCAACATCTTTGCACTTGACATGAATGCTTGAACTTACCAAGGCCTTGTCCACTCTATCACATGTCTATCACTCTGACCTAGAAACAGCCATTATGATAGGCATTGTCATTAAAGAACTTGTTACCTCTTCCCAGCCATTGTTGCCGCCAAATGTCATGAGTTATTGTACACCAAAGCTTCTTCATTAACTTGTCCAACCTTCCTCGACCTACCCACACCTCCAAAAAGGGTCATATCAAGTTCACATGGAACACTCAAACCTGTCCATGAGAATCACCATCTACTCATCAATGGATAAGAAAGGAACAGATGCCACAATTTCTTCAACTACACCACAAAAGCTACAAATGCACACCAATGAAAAACCCCTTCATTGAAATTGGCATTCCATGAGAACTCTGCCATGCAAAGTACTGAACCTTGGTGGGAATCCACATTCTTCGTATGTACATAAGCTCTTTATATAGATATCAATATTTTAGCGTTTTTGGTTTAAGATATGAACACAGATTCTCACCTATACGAATATGGATATCTACATATTTAATATGCAATAAAAAATGCTTATTTATTATTTTATTACTTACATTTTTACATCAAATAAAGTGTAAATCTTAACTAATAGCTTCTCAAATCCTAATTCCCCCTTTTGAGTGTTTCCTCCCACAACCATTAGTCATCACTCACTCATCACCACCCCATGTTGTCAAACCTCTTAGTTCTACAACAGCAAAACTATTCATATACATGTTTTCTATGGTTTGAGTTGTATCTATATCTAAAGGTTTATTTATGCACAACAGAAAATCAAAAAAGAAAAGATAAATAATTCAAAAAAGTTAGGAAATAGAAAATCAAGAAAAAAGAGGTTATTTGTGCATGACACAAGTTTAAAATTTAAATAAAAATGACGCATACTTTTTTTTAAATAAAATATTATATATTAATATCAATAAATTTAATATGAATATCAAATACAAATATTAAATATTAATAAAAATGCATAAATTAAAAGTGAATAAATTAAATACAAGTGCATAAACTATCAATATTAAAAAAAAAATTATTGAAAATCATATATATTAAATTTCATTTAATATGCTTAAATTCGCTTTTAATAAAATTTTTTTAATCATGATCACCAATAGGAGATCGAGGAAGGGAGGGGAGGGGTGAGGTGGAAGGGGAGGGGAAGTCAAGCAAACACGAGTGAATGTAAAGGGGAGGGGAGGGGAGGTCAAGTGAACCTGAAGGGGAGGTGAGGTTAGGTAAACACATGAAGGTTAGATGAATGCAAAGGGGAGGTCAAGCTAAGACAAGCACAAGTAGATGGGAGGGATGTGATGGGGCAAGATTATGGGCTTTCACAAGACTTTCCAAAGGTGGAAGGAGGGAAAGTCTGAAAAGTCTCAATATTTATATTGAAGAAAGGTCAAAATTACATTTCAAATTTTCCATCCTACACAAATACCCTTATTCCTTTCTAAACTTTCCTTTCTAGACTTTTCAAATGGCACAAACCCCCCTAAGTCACATCCATATTTGTTTCTTTTATATATGTACAACATTTGGTTGCATCATAAATCCATATCTACTCCTTTGATATCCACTTAGTATCCATATCTATATTAATATTTATATCAATTTTCTATCCACATTTATCTATATTTGAATTTTGAAAAGGAACAGATATGATAGCACTTATATCTTTACAATATCCAACCATTTGCAACCATATGTGGCAAGCCTACAATGCCCTCCCCAACCTCTAATGACTATGTTCCTCACCTTCAAGGGCCTCTCTAATGACTTTTCCAAAAAGAGATACCTTCTCCTATCTATTTCTCACATTGTCTACCACCTTTTTCTCATTTTTCTAGTTCCTATTTTGAAATTGTCTTCTTTTATAATAAATATATTGATCTTACCTAGAGGCAATAAAATAGATACAATCTAAAGATAGTAGTAACCATTGAACAATACAATCCAATATAATAAAATAGATAAAGAAAATGGGTAGACAAATGTGATCTACCCTCAAGATTTTTTTGATTTTTTTCTTTTTCTTTCCTTTTTTCTCCTTCTCTCTCTTTTTTCTTTTCTTCTTTCCCTTTTTTTCATTTCTTTTCTTTCCCTTCTCTTCTCCTTCTCCCCTTTCATTTGCATTTCATCTATCTCCCCTCCCCCCCTTACAACCCTAATGGATGCACAAGAGCAACAGTCTTTGGGCTATGGTTGTCAATCCAGTACATAGGGTTGTACTCCTGCATCAATACAATATCCCATCATCTCCAATAGAGCAAAAAACCAACAATGTCAATTGGAAAAGAAAGAAATGTTGAAGTTTGCGAAATAAGATGAAAGAGATAGAGAACTTAGGGAATCAATAGACAAAGAAGATGAAAAACCCTAGCAATTTTTGGGTTTAGGAAGAAAGAGAATGTAGGACAATGACAACAAAAAATCTACATAGCAAGAGAAGGATTGTACATAAGAGGAGTGGAGTTTGGCAACAACTTGAATAAACAAAGAGAGGCTCAAAGAAAATAAGGGAGAAGAGCCTGGCCACAAGAGGAAGGGGAGCAACCAACATAGGTGGCGACTTCAGCTAGTGGTGGTGGCCTAGACAACAAACAATACTGGTGGTGGTTAGGAAGAATGTATAACTAAGGTTTCCCTCCTCCCTACCTAATGTCTAATACGTTTTAGACTTTTAAAACCTAAGCTCTAATATCATGTGAGAATATAAGAGATAAGTAAAAGTTGTTGATTTCAGTAGAATAACATAAGGCCTATAATTATAGAGGCTACAAATAATGAATACATGCATGATAATCAATGTGAGACTAAACACAAATAATCTTAGTAGATCACTTATTCTCACAGTTAAGATTTAAGAAAGCAATATTATTATTCCCTTTTCCTTTAATAGTAACTATATATACTTTGTTCTAATAGTGGATATATATACTTTGTTGTAATTTAAATAAAATATAAAGGAGAACTTGAGGCTTTCACAAAAATTAAAGAATAACTTTACATTTAAATTAGATGAAGATCATGAGCAATATATGGAGAATCCATAAGAAGCAACAAAGAAGGCTACTTGACAACTTTACACAACAACATCAATCTAAGCCATAATCCCACTACATGAACTTGGTCACATGAATCTTTTTCTTCGATGTATTTCTATTTATATTTAAATCTTCAATTAAATCACATAAATTTAAATCTTTTCTCACAATTTCTAATCAAACAGTTTTAGGTTTTCCTCTATTTCTTTTAAGTTTCTTCTACACTAATTAATTTGTATTTCCTAACTAATGCATCTTTTGACCTCCTAAGGATATGACCAATCCACTTAAGCAGATTTTCTCTTATCTTTAATTAGTGCAACTCCCACTCTATTCCTAAAAAAATTATTTTTTTAACTTATCTTTTATGGTATTATCATTCATCCATATAAGCATATGTATCTCAACAATACTAACTATAGTCCAACTTGTCCAATTTATATTCCAATTATTTCAATCTAGTCTTTGAGTTTCTTTCTGTAGACAAATACCTAAGGGAAAACAATACACCAAGCATATCACGAATATGCAACTAGAGAAATAAAACCAGAACATTATCCATGCCTCTTTTACATCACAAACAGAAAAAAAAAAAAACAATAATATATATATATATACCTTAAACATTCCTTCAAGTTTATTTGTAAACTGACTTCCACACTCTGTTTTTAGCTGTAAAAACAAAAATATTGCAGAAAAATCGATAAATAAAGGGCCACAACCAAATAAGAATAATTTTATCCATATTCTTGTACTTTAGAAATCATTGACTTCTCAGCATCAATAGAAGCACTCTTCCCCAGCAACAATCTTTTGGCAAGATCTTTCTTATAGAATGCTTCAAATACATCTTTTCCCTGGAAGTTCATGAAAATATGATCCTTAACTTCTACAAGAATAAAAGTGCATGCCCTAACATGTGAAAAGATAAAGAGATGCTTACTTGTATAAACCGAAAAAGCACCAAAACTTTATCTAACATACCCTCCAGTTCTTCCTCAGATGTACCTTTGTTGCCAGCACGAAGTTTCTCATCAAGGAACTTTGCAATCAACTCAGCAGATCGATTCTAACGGGAAAAAAAAAATCAAATGCAATGACATAAATATTGTTATCCAGTGAAAAAAGTTCAAAAGGACAAAACCAGTGCATGAATTGACAATATCAGGCCTACTAGAAAAGCTCAACAATCCAAAACACCAATATAAGATACAAGAAGTTAACAATATAAGACATTAATGTGATCAATGAAAATGAAAGAAAGTTGACCAAAAGAACAAACAGCACATAAACGAAGGAGATATTCATGTTCTTCACAAAACTTTACAAATTACCGAAGAAACTATACATAAGAACTTATAATTGGACTAAATAGGCTAGACCATCATAGAAGGATAGTCATCTTGCAACTCAGGTAAAATTATTTTTTGAGCAATAATTAAGATTGCATTTAAATCAAAAGAAAAGTTAAAAAGAAGCCAACAAAACAAGACACCCTATCAACGAGATAAGATGGGAAAGAAAATCAAAATCACTACTATGGCAAACCAAGACACCAAGTAAACAAAAACACGTTTAAATGATTATTAAAAGATAAAGAAAGAATAGAGTGCATTAATTAATTTTCTATTCACATATTGGACAAAAAATTATAAAACATGGCATTCCTATAAATTGCCAATATATTTTTTATAGCTAATTGTATATATCATCCAGACATTTCTTAAAGCACCTGTTACATTTGAATTACCTGCCGAAGATTGATGAGATGCTCAAATGCATCTTTTATGGTATTTGAAAAAGGTTCATTTCTAGAGAAGCTTTCTGTCCAAACTGTATCAAGAGATGACTTAAATTCTAGGAGAGATGACACTAAATCTTTGTCCTTCTCTTCATCCATGACAATGCCCTGCCCAGTGCCCCTGATGTATGCACTAAGAGCTTGCCTTAGAAGCTCAAGAGAATTAACTCTGCTAAACAGAGAATACATTCTCCTAAGGTCCTCTGTTCTGTTAGCATCCATAAGCATTGCAAACCCCTGGTAACTCAGAAAATAATATAAATCACATCACTAATGTAACAGGTGATTGAATACCTTTTTTGGTAAAAAAAAGTTACAGACTGCCAACTAATACACATCAAGGCCTAAGAATAGGATTCATGGGATTTTATGGCAGCATAGAATTTTACCTTGTCAAGAATTACAGAAGTATGGCGATCAAGAAGTTGATTCTCAGCAGTTGCAACCAATGCTTTCCTTGTGTTGACATCCAAATAGAGCAGGCACCGCTCATGCTCTTCATGCAATCTCAGCTGCAGTACAAATCATTGTTATTGACCTTTTGCAATTAAAATTGAATTGTTAAATAGGCATTCATCTACAAGTGATTTATATTTGGGAATTTCAGTTTGTTAACACTTGACACATCTATTGTGGAGACTGTATTTTAGCACTACAACAGTAACAAATAAATGAGGTATTATCTAAAACTTGTATTCATGATCAAAGATATTAAAAAGAAAAACTCACTTCAACATGCTTCAGGAAGTCAGGAATATCTGATTGCTGCATGTATTTGACACCTTCAGAGGCATAAAATTCAGAAGTGCATTGAAGGAAAGGTTTCTCAAACTTTTCTGAATATATTCCTAGAGATGTAAACATTCTGAGAAGATGATTCACAAGAGTCCTGTCGATAGCTTCTCCCAACCTGATAGACAATATTCAATTAAATCAGTTACAAAGAAAAAAATTGTAACATTTTTCCACTGTTTCAAATTTTTCCTGTCATGAAACAAAACACTTGACCTACCACCTTAAATTCCTGAAGGTTCTTAGACATTAAATTGGTGTTTTGTTTCTTGCATTCTTTGTTGATGACATCAATGTAAAATATTTAAAGGTTGAACAAAGAAAAACCATCCAAGCCAATTATAAATCTATATTGAACCCTAGCAACTTATAAATTTGTCGATGAAAGGCACTTGAGATTAAATTTTTGTGAAAACAATTCACTAAGATATCTACACATCAAAGAGAACTCTGTCTATGGACATTAACCCCTACCAATCCAAAGCCCAAATAAAGGAGAAAAATTAGTATTAAGTAAATAACCAACTACAAAAACTTGTCAACCCTTCATAAACATAAACCCTAAAGATAACCATAGATAGAAATATATGAAAGAAAAAGATTCTGTGGCTGACCCCACATAGTGAAATTATGACACAGATCGTTATTGTTGCTGTATCCACACATCTAAGAGAAACTAGAACAAATTGAAAAAAAAATAGGAACATCCATCTTCCCCTGCAATATTGTGAACATCAGCTAAGAAGATGAAAAATGAATAGAATAATAAGATGCAAGATTCTTTAGAATATTAATAGGATCATAGAATTTGTTGTCATCTAAATTTCAAGTGAACTGATTTCTTAATTTCTCTTAAAATATTTTTTGAGCAGTTTCTTAAAATATTATTATCAATTCATCTTAGCACATGTTTCTGAATAGTTCTTTCTTAACAATTCAAATGTCCTTAGTCTCTTTATCAGTTTATCTTAATCTCTTTACCTTGCATGTTGGTAATGCTCAGATGCATTCTCGCACTTCATGTAATTTACCTTCCTCTCTTTATATACAGAATCTATTTTATTTAGCATAAATTCTTTGGTCATTTAGACTTTAATAGATCACTATATGATAAATTCAAAGTTAATTCTTACACAACTTTCATCCATAAGACCATTTCATATGCAAATGACATACCCAAAGCTACTTCTAGAATTTATTTAAATGGGTCATCCATAGTCAAGACAAAAATAGGCTTTGGACCTCACGCAGCTTAATCAAATAATTTGCATTTTTGAATAAGTGCTCATTTAATAAGCAGTTCCAAAATCCCAACAGGACACTAGAATTGATCCTTAAGGATTTGCACACAAAAATGAGGGAAAGGAAAGTAAGAGAAAGTAAATTTCCTTTATTCATCCAAAATGAGGATGTTTATGCACAAGTTTAAAAATGAAAGGAAAGTAAATCCCCTTACTACAATGTGTAAATCTAATTCCTTTACTTTCCCTACCTACACATTGAAATTTCAACAGAACTCACCAAAATCTCTAATTAAGAGGTTTATATGCTTATTTATTTTGATATTTTCAATCTGAATTTTGCAGCATTTTCTATATAAACTAATGGCATCTAAATAACCATGATGATGAAGATTAAATATACTTTAAAATATCAATATCAGTTTTATTAATATATTATTAAATTGATAATAACATAATATTGACATTATACACAAATTAAATATTTCTATATTTCAATGTTAATAATAATATATAAAAATGTATTAATATTAATTTAATATTAATATATAATTAAAAATAAATATAAAATTATTATCATGATATAACATTCTTCAATACATTAACAATGAAGATAAAAATAACATTATATTAATATCAACATTATTATAGAATTATATTAGTACTGTGAGAGTTTTATATTAGGCTTGATGCATTAGATAAACGGGTAAACAAATATCCACTTAGTTTAGGGTTCCATTACTCATTATCTGTATATTGTACTCCCTAATCTCTCCTCTCCTCAAGTAGTAATATAAAATTAATAGTATGAATAATTTAATTACTTTTATATTGCTAATATTAAGTTATTACTTTAATGATATCAATATTAATATATTATATAATTAACATACATTCTAGTATAATAATAATAAGATATGATATGACACAATTGTATTTGGTATTATAAAATTTATATTTGGTACCACGATCCTTCTATTTGGTACTGTAAAAGATATGGTTGACTCATTTTATGTCTTTTATTCTAAAACACATCTTCTTTGTTATGAGCTTGATTCTAATATAAATATAGCTTAGATAGAAATGGTATTTATTTATTTATTTATTGAATTAGCAATTGAGATAAAATTTTCTACTTTCCTTTGAATTCCTTAACATGCACAAGCATCCATATTTCAATTTTCTTTGAATTGTTGAATAAGAGAAAATACCAAACAAGTAGGTCAAAGTCCTTGTACATTTCAATTCTTGACAATTCCCTTCAAACTTCTATCAATTCTTGGATCT
Organism: Cymodocea nodosa; assembly: GCA_036874045.1. NCBI lineage: Eukaryota > Viridiplantae > Streptophyta > Magnoliopsida > Alismatales > Cymodoceaceae > Cymodocea > Cymodocea nodosa. The sequence continues at coordinate 14,974,902 of CM072339.1, read as the reverse complement.
ACTTTTCTATCAAGTGTCGATTCCTTGTGCAAAATGGCCCTTAATATAACTATGCTTATTGGAAATTCTTTTGCCCCACTAACCATAATTTCAAATCTAGTTTTGATAACATCAATATATGCAATGAATACTTGGATAACCCTTTACTTTCTAACACTCATTATAGTAAGTATTTAAGTACCTTACATAAGCTCTTATCTATAACTACAGGGGAGTCCTTATCTATAAACTTTTTGATTACTTAAGTAGATAAATAGCTCCACTTCTTGTCCTAGCCATGTTGAATTTCTTGAATGTTATCTAAGAAATAATAGAGTTTAAAATATGCATAATTATTATTATATTAGAACGTTAACAAACAATCCCCCACAACATTCATGCATCCTTAAACCATAAATAGAGTACCAATGATTGAATAACTTTTCTAAAGTTTATAAAATGATTATAAGTTTCATCATCTCCATTTAGGAAGTACAAAAAGCAAAGCAAAGGGAAAATTAGAAAGCACAAAATGATGTGGTCTCTCTCCTCAATCATGTAGAGCTCAACTTATATTTGTATATTCTAGAGTATAGGCAACAAATACATTAACGACTTTGCATCTTCGTCTATTGTGTGCCTTTTATAGAAACAATGATTGGCATTCTACATTCACTGTTTTGACAGTAAAAAAGGATAGTAATAGAATATTACAATTTTGATAAAATCTTATAAATCAAACTTATACATAGAGGTTTATACAAAAATTAAAAAATCTCAAATCTTCAACTAACACAAAAAGTACAGGTTTTATCCAAGTTCACGTCAAAAAATCTACAAAGGTGAAATATCAAACCCATGAATTAAATAAATACTACGGATTAATGAGCAAAACACCAAAATAACCTCAACATTAAATCCCTCTACTTTTGATTTCATGTAAAGGACTTTGATTTCATGTACATTGCAACGTCATATATAGTCAACAAACTTGCTACCGTAGGAGAAAAAACTGGAGTTCTATATCAATAACCAAAATGCATCTGAAAGAATAGAAAGCAAGACACTCTGAAATAATACTGAAATACCTTTCTTTCTCAATTAATCTTAAAAGCCCTGTGACAGTTTTGTGTTCCACTTCTGGAAGGAGGGAGAGATGTTTACGAAACAGCTGCAACCCCATATCCCACAGTGAAAGAACATTTGGGTTTTGTTTAACATAGGTCCTATCAAGATATAATGCTATGCCACGAATCATCATCATCTGATCACAGAGATCCTGCCAGCATTTTTCCACAAGAGATAAGAAGACAGCAAGATCAGGACTCTGGCCAAGCAGTGTATGTAATGCTTTCAAAATGTGTATTTCACATTCTTTTTGAATCCGTTGGTAGAGATTTCCTCCCATCTTGTGTAAACAGAGATTATTCACAGCCTACGATCAGGGAAAGCAATTTTCTCCATTAATGAAAGGTGTTAACTTTTGATCAAGTCTAGAACATGTGAGAAACAATGAACTACCTGATACAAATTTTCAGAATCACAGGGATCAGGCTGTTTCAGAAATATAGCATTAATAGCATATTGCAGTTTCTCCCATGTCTCCTCTTCAAAATTCAATGGCAAGGTAGGCTTGGCTGTATGACATTTTATTATTATAGTAACCAAAATATGTTCATCTACTTATTTGAACAATAGATAATACATATATGAATTACTCAAACAGAGAATGCAAACAAGAACTCTTCCATCACCACAAATAAAATTCTTGCAATACCTGCACCACCCTTGGAAACTGGAGAGACCTCCCACCAAGGAAAACAACGACACATTGACGCATGCAGGATCACAAAATGCCAATGGGAATTTCAGCCATAAAAAAATTCTAATCCGACAAGAAAGTACCTATCTCTAGATCAACCTTGGCAATGTAACAATAAACGTATATGTCAAGTTTGGAATCTTTCCACTACATGGTGGAGATTAGTTTTCCAGAAAACTAACTAAAACATAATTTTTTATCGACTACCATAGATTCATCTCTCTTTATCTTAGAAATGTTCAGCATCCATAAGATCATAACAGTTCAAGCTCCAATCTTTGCAAGGAGCTGGAATCGGACAAAAATAGCAGGGAGAAAAGTATGAGAGGGATAACCTTTATGGAGCTTGATAATGAAGGACTTCTTGGAGGGTACAGGCTGGGGAGGAGTGGCCTTCTTCCGGGAAAGATTCGCAGAAGACCCAGCAGCAGCAAAGTTGGAGATGTCGTTGGCGGGCCTGAGAAGGTCGTCCTGATCGATAAGCATACCTTCCTGGTCGTTGGGGTCGTCGTCGTAGTGCTGGACGCCGTTCTTGGTGTCCGTTTCGGACTTTGCCTTCTTCATGGACGGGGTAGAGGGGGAAGAGTTGGAGAAGGGGTTCGTCGAGGAGGAGGAGGAGGAGGAGGAGGAGTAGGAAGGCCTTCCTGCAGCGGCGGCGGCTGTGGTGAAGGAGCGCTTTGGGTGAGTCATCAATGATAATTCAATCAGAGGGCATCGCGTCACGGCCGCCGCCCGCGCGCGATGAGACGGAACTATTGCTGCTGCTGCAGATATGAGATACCACCTGCAATAGAGGAACGGGAGAAGGCGGGTGGAAATGCCGTTTATTGGGGCGGACGTGAAACAAGATTGAAGGGAGGAAATGTGAAGGACGGATGGCCGGGCCTGGCTCCTCGAGCCGATCTACAGGCAAAAGCTAGTAAGCCGTGTCGAGCACATCAACATCGTGATGGGTTGAAACATTTTGCCTTCGGTAATTGGATAAATGTTGGGGTTACCACTACAATAATATAATTAGGAGCATGTACCCAATCATGTAACATATAAGACCTAAGGTGATTAAATGAAATTTACGGTACAAGGCGATGATCTTACTATGTAAATGGTATACCGTCGAAAAACTTCCCGGAACCATCTTCGAATGCCTAATAGCTGAAAGTGTCATTTTGACCAAAAGTCTAGACCAAACCACTCCTAAGTGCAAGCGTAAGCCTCATCAAATGGTCTATATTTCATCTAGAGCTTTTCTCTAGAAAATATTAAGCTATGGGATTCTCTCAGATCTACACCTCTATTTCTTCCTTCACTCTATTTTTTTCGATAATATTTCGTTTTGGTAATGTTCCTTCACTCTATAACTGCATTTGTTTAACTACTCTCGTAGCCTCGTATTCGACTAAAACCTTCTTTTAGCTACGTCACGTAGGAGCAACTCTTTATTTCTGAGTAATCGCATAGGAGTGATGTTTGTTTCATCGTGGCGATCCTCCTTGCGTGATTGCATTTTTTATCCTCTTTGTGTTTCCCATTTTGAAAATACCCACCATAATGATTTTCTTCGAGTGATCACATATTCGATCCTCTTTACATCGTCACACGTAAGCACCACTAAGAAAGTCATTGGCACAGTCGAGTGAGAAATCCCTTACTATTTTTGGTGAAGGTGGAATAAAGGAAGGAGGAAACTAAAATCGGTGAAGCTCACGAGAGAAAAAGGGAAAAGAAATAATAATAAAAGAAAATGGAGGAAAAAGGAAAGAGAAGGTTATTTAAAAAATTAGGAAAAATTGAAAGAAAAAAGATTTAAAAGGAAAGAAGAGAAAAGGAAAAAAATAAAAAAAAAATCAATTATAAGTAAAGTATTATAAAAAGAGGTTGTCGTAAATATTACCACTCAAAGGAGACCATCTTTGAAAGGTTAAGTAAAGATAATATTATCCACATATATTTGAACAACAATCTGATTTTTATCATCTTTCTTGATAAAAAAATATGATCTACTTTTCTCATAATATATCTTTATCTTACAATAAAAGTAGATAATCTTTTATACCACGATCTAGGTGTTTGCTTCAAATCATATAAGGTTTTTTTAGTTTATACACATAGTCAAGATTTTTAATGTCTTCAAATCTAGATGATTATTTTACATAAACTTCTTCATTAATTAAACCATTTAGAAATACACTCTTTACATGCATTTGATACAATTTGAAATCTATATAGCAAGCATAGACCAATAATATTTTAATATTTTCTAACCTAGTCATAGAAGCAAATGATTCATCATAATCAAGTCTTTCTTTTTATGTATATCATTGTACAACTAATCTAGCTTTGTTTCTAATAACTTAACCAGTTTCATTAGTTTTGTTTCTGAAGATCTATTTTGTACCTATAATGGACTGATTTTCTAGTGGAGAAACTAATTCTCAAATATCATTTCTTATAAATTAATTTAGTTCATCTTGCATTGCTACTATTCAATTTTTATCAGATAAGGCTTCCTCTATATTCTTTGATTCCACCGTAGAAACAAACATGCACATACTATTCAAGTTTACTGAAGCTCTAGTTCTAACTCCCTCACTAATATTACCAATGACTTGAGTGATAAGATGTGATGAAGAATAACACTAATTTCTATGATTCTCCTTAATATTCTCATCAACATCAAAAGATACATCACTTTGATCATCAAGTTGACATTTAAGTTCATACTTTTGATTTTCTTAGATAAATCTTCAATTTCTCTATTTAATCTCTAATTCTTTTGGGAAATTAATCATATCACCATTTTCAACTTTAGATTTTGATTCTCTAAAAGAATTTTCATCGAAGCTCACATGAAGGTTTCTTCAATATTTCTAGAAATCTTGTTATAAACTTTATAAGTTTTACTTCTAGTAGAGTAACCTACAAAAATTCCTTCATCCACTTTAGCTTAAAATTTATCCATTTTATCCTTAGTATTAAAAATAAAACACTTACAGCCAAATGGTTTCATATAGGAAATTTTTAGAACCCTAACATACATAATTTTAAAAGAAGTTTTATTAACAAGAGGTCTTAAGTAACATCCATTAATAATATAACAAGTTGTATTAACTACTTCAGTCTAGAGATTTTGAGGTAAATTATGTTCATTTAACATAGTTCTAGCCATTTCCTAAAGTGATCGATTCTATTTCTCAACAACACTATTTTGAGAATGTGCTCTAAGAAAAGAATATCTATAATCAATGCTATAATCTTTACAATAATTATCTATTTGATCATTTTTAAATTCAGTACCACGATCACTCCTAAGTTTTTGAATAAAGAGACTTTGCTCATTTTGAAAAAGATTGCAAAACATTTTAAACTTTTCAAAAACTTCTATCTTAGATGTTAGAAAATAAACTCAAGTGTATCTAGAGAAGTTATCTACAAAAACAAATATATATCGTTTACCACCAAAACTCATGATTCTTATTGGTCCAAATATATCTATATGTATAAGTTCTAAGACTCTCTTACTTGATATATCATTTTTGAATTTAAAAGAGTTTTTATGAAGTTTATCTAATTCATGCATCACACACGAAATCATTTGAGTACTTAATCTTTGGTAAACCTCTCATTAAATTTTTACTAGATAATTTATGTAAAAATTTCATATTTATATGCTCGATCTTTCTATGCTAAATATATGCATCACTAGTTTCAACTAACAAACATAAATTTAAATCAACTACATTAGAAGGTAAAGATAAAATACATGCAAAACCTTTTTTTTTAATAATAAACTTAAGTTCATCTGTAATTTTATCACTAATTTTGCATATATTATCTTCAAATAGTACATAGTATCCATTATCAATTAGTTTTATAATACTTGACAAATTAAATTCTAGGTTTTCTACATATAGTACATTCGAAATAATACAAGTAGGAGTTATTTGAACATTGCCCATACCTATGATTTTATCATTACTTTTGTTTTCAAATATTACACTTCCTTTTTTGGTATTTGTAAAATTTGTCAGTAGGTTTTTCTATTCGATCATATGACTTGATGCTCCACTATCTAAAATTCATTTTAATGTTGTTTTCTCCTACAAAATAAATTAAAAACTATTTCTTGGTACCTAATGTTTTTAACAACCAAATTCATTAAAAGTATATTTCTTCTTTTTATTTAAAAATAGTCTAACTTTATCATTTATACTCTTAGTAGTTGTGAGTACTACTTATTTTTCACTAGCTTCATACTCACTCATAGAATTATTGCTCTTATTAACATTCTTTTTATTTTCAGATGTAGTATAACCAAGACCAAACCAATTTTTATTAAATGTTAATTTATTTTGGTCATGCTCATACACTTCAGTAAGATCGTATCAAGATTTTGTACTTATATTCAATCTTTTAGTACATACAAAATCTTTTTCTACACAAGAATTTTTAAATAGAGAACATGCAAAACTAGTAATGAGTCTAATACTAGTATTTTGAATTTCATGCTTAGGTTTTTGAATTTCCAATTTACTACAATTGTCTGAAATTTTAGAAGCATTAGTAATTGAATTTTCAAAACAAGAAATAAGTTTTTTAGAAACATTGATAGTCATGTTAGAAGCACATTTAAATAAATCACTTTGGTTTATATTATTACTACATGATTCATCCATTGAAGTACCTACTTCTACATATTTATTACCCTATTTCATAATAAAAAAAATTTTAGTCTTAAATTTACTTGAACTGTAACTAACAAATATTTTGTTGGCATGAGATTTAGGGTATTCAAGATAATCAAATCCTAAGCTAAATTTATAAGACACCACAGGAGTACTAGTTAGCTTGTCTAACTTAGTTTGACTTAAATTCCATTTCTCAATGGTGGAATTTAACTCTAGCTCTCTCATTTTTAGTTTATCAATCTCTAACTCATAATCATTTATGTTGATTCTCAATTTTTCATTTTCAAATTCTATCTTTAATTTTTTAACATTTATATTTTGTATTTGTTCATGCAATACACATTCAATAAATTTAAATTTATGCAAATTTATAGCATGATTTTCATTATCACATTTAAACATTTCTAAAGTTGTAGACAAGAAACACTTTTATTCTTCCATAATAGATAAAGAATTTTTAATATTCTTATTTTCCAATTTATAAGCTTTAAGTTTTTGTAATAATGCATGTTAAACACTTAATAATTCATCAAAGTTAAAATTTGAATGACTTTTAAGATCAGATATTGCCTCAGACTCATCTTCCATGAAGTACACATGAGCAACGTCTTCTAACTCTTGTTCTTCTTCTGAATGTGAAGATTTTGATGATGATTCCTCAAATTTAGACTCTTTTGATATGTCATCTCAAGTGACCTTCAAAGTTTTTTTATTGTAAAACTTTTTATGAGTTTTCTGAGCCTTCTTCTTATGATTTGTCATACTTTATTTTTCATTTTTCCTTATAGGACAATTTGGAGAAAGATGTCTAGATTTTTTGCAATTGTAACATACATACTTTTTGAATGAAGAATTCTTTTCATTCAAAGACTTTGACATTGAGGGTTTGTCATTTCTATTCCTTTGTGGTCTCCTAGTTTTCCATGCTTTCTTGAATTTCCTAGTCAGCAAAATCAAATCCTCGTCAAAATCAATGGATATTTCAGAATCTGAATTAATTTCGAAGGCTATTTCTTTCTTCATTTTTAATTTGTTATGACTTAGTGAATCATTTAATTGAACTTCATAAGTAGTTAAATTTCCTATAATTTCATATAAAGCTACTAGCCTTGATTTCGGGTTGATGCTACTATATTGAAGAGGAAATCAACTTACAAAAGTCTAAGTTCACAATCTAGTAGGGAGAGGAGTATTTAATAGTAAGTGGTTAAGATTTTAGTAATGTAATCACATCGCATGTAGTGACGAAAGTTTTCTTATTGTTGATGAGAATTTTACCTTTCATCACTTGCTCATCTGATGGAACAAAATAAAACTCATTATCTATGTTTTATGCTTATTAAATCTATGTTGTATTGTTTATGTTTGTATTGTTAGCAGTGTTGAATGTTTTATGTTTATTTAATTGTAGTTATAGAAAATCGTATTTTAATACAAATCTTTGAAATATTGAATTGAGAAAATCTACTATTTGGATTTATTGAATGTTAAAATCGATAAATGATAGATGTAAAATGAATTAGCATTCAAGAGCCTAATTGATGTTGTTTGTAAATATAGAAATGTCTGACGGATAACCGTATTCTCCTGCAAATTACAATTTTAATTATAAGTTACCTAAGAGCTTGTTAAGTTAAACATAGCTCCACAAGATAAATCTATTGAGTTAATTGTAAATTAACAAAGTGAATATATTGTGAATATACATTATATCTTGGCTATGAAAATTTATTAAGTAAAGTGATTTCGATGATTCCCTATGAGTTCGACCTATACTTGCACACTTATATGATTGACACTATGTACTTGTAGTTAATTTAATGAATTGAATTTAATATCTTATTCGTGAAAATTATTTATTTACTTATAAAAGATAAAATATATATTTAAGTAAAGAAGATCAATATGAAGTTTTCTAGCAACATTGCTAGAGAGTTGACAATCTTAAAAATCATAGTATTAAATTGTTTTCATAGCAGTAAGAGTATTGTGTGATTTTACCATTGAGAATATGGCATATGTTTATGCTCAAAGATTTATTAAACTAGTAATTAGCATATGTGAATTTTACAATTTAGAAGGACATGACATTACTAATTGTTTAAAGTTAAGATGATTACATATGACTAGATCAAATAAGCAATAGATGAATTATATCCACTATAGGACTGAGTATGAAACACCTATAGTTTACCAAATTAACAATCATTACAAGGTGAGTAATATGTCTAGAAAAAAAGAAATCTAGGATTGGTATGATAGACTTGAATGCAATTTAGAATGAAACTTAGACAAACTAGAAGAATATATGTATTATTAGCAAGAAGTCAACCAAGTTAATTATCTAGAAAGTTATTCAGAACCTAAAATAGATATTGTATGTGAAATTGAGAAAGTGATAATGAAAATTGATCAAAAACTAAATGAAATAAAATTAGATGATTTGGAAAGAAAGCTAAATGCATTTGATGAATAGACAACTAAATTAGAAATTATGCAAGATCAACAAGTTAATATGAATGAATAGTTAGATATTGAGTATGTGCATCAAATACAAAATATGGAGATAAACAATAGTACAAATGAAATGAGAATTAAGAAAATTAATCCACTTGCAAAAATGCAAGAAAACCATGAAAATTCTAAGAATGTAGAAAGTGTATATGTAACATTTAGATTTGAAACATATGTGCCACCAAGAATTCAAAAAGAAAGTGAGGTACATGTAAGTAAAAATAATCTTGAAATAGAAACAAACCTATAATATCTGAAGATGTAGAAATGAACGAAGAAAAATTTGAATCTAAAAGTAAAATTGCAAATGAACAAGAAAAATATAAGATAGAATCTAAAGGAAAATTGGGACAAGAAAATGAATCCTTTAAATCACAAGTATTAGCTCAATATCTTGAAAGATTACAACAAACATTTTTTTAAAAACAAGAGAAAAAGTACAAGTTAACATTCCTCTTTTATACTTATTACAACAAATGCCATCTTCTATTAAATTCCTTAAGAATTGGTGTACTAAGAAGAGAGGGGAAAGTATTGAAAAAAGTCTTTTTAGCAGAGTAAAGTAGTTCTTTATTTCTACTTCAAAATCTTAAAAAGTTATCTAATCTAGGAACACCTGTTATATCATGTACAATATGTAATATAATTTTGGAAAGAACCTTAATAAACCTAGGTGTAGGTATAAATGTTATGCCAAGTGAAATATTTGTATCCTTAGGATTAGAAGGCTTAAATCCTACTAGTACTGTAATTCAATTAATAAATCGAAGTGTAAGATATCCTAGACAAAAAATAGATGATGTCTTGATTAAAGTTAAGAATTTCATTTATCTTGTGGATATTGTTGTTTTAGATTCTCAAAAGACTATGAATTAGAATAATGATACATCCTTAATTTTGGGAAGGTCATTCCTTGCAACTCTAGAGGTAATTATAAACTGTAAAATTGGAATAATGACATTAGCCTATGGTAACAAAGATACTCAACTAAATATTTTCAAATTAGAAGGAAATAAATGTTTAAACATATCAGTGCACACTTTAAACTTTCTAGAAGATGAAAGAGATGTGATAGAAGATGTGATTCAAGAAGAATTAAATAATGAAGAACTTGAAGAAAGTGAAAATATAGATAAAGAGTTAAGCATAAAGATTATAGGAGATCAAGATGAATTTGACATTAAGGACGAAAATGTTAAATTAGGAGCTCTAACAGCTGATGGTCAATATTTAGAATTAAAACAATTACCTCTTGAGTTGACTTATGTATTTCTTGAGAAAGACTAGATGTGTCATATAATTATATCATTAGATTTAACAAAATATCAAATTTTGGAATTAGAAAATGTTAATTTAGAAGAAATATAAAGAAGCAATAGAATGGACTATGACTAACATAAAAGGGTTAAGTCCAACTATATACTAACATCATATATATCTAGAAGAAAATGTTGAACTAGTGAGAATTCTTGAACGTAGATTAAATTCAAACCTAAAAGAAGTAGTTAAGAAAGAAATTGTGAAATGGTTAGATAATGACATTATATATTCGATTTTTGACAACTCATAGGTTAGTCAAATCTATGTTGTTCCAAAGAAATCAAGATTAATTGTTATTAGGAATGAAAGTAAAGAATTGATCCTGTTTAGAATGAAAAAGTGCATATTACTAACGGTTAAATGATGGTTAATTGCATAATATTTAGCTTATCATATAAGAATTAAGCCATTATGTTATAATTGCACTGTTATATGCTTTAATTGAAGAAATTGTTTAATGTGGGGGAATTAATGTTAATTTAGTATATTTATGAATTGTCGGTAAGTTACAAGCTATGAAATTCTTTAGTATTCGAATTTTTTGATATTTCGGACAGTTATGTTTAACATACCGAACATATTCAGACAGTTATGTTTAATAGACCGAACATGTATCAGATAGTTATGTTTAAATAGCCGAATAGTTATGTTTTGAGAGAATATTTTATTATTTCCTGAAGTACACGTGTCGAAACCATAATAAATGACTCAAGTGAACTTTCGATGAGTTATCTATAACTATCCGAAATTGCAGCTGGGCATCAAATAGTTATCCATGTAACTCTCCAAAATCTCTTTTTATTTAGAAAATAGCTGAGGACACGTGTCATGTTCTAGGAAAGTGACTTAAGTGGATTTTCGGTGAGTGAGCTGTAACTATCTGAAATGCATCAGAGCATCGGATAGTTAGACTTGTAACTCTCCGAAATGTTATTTTATGATTAAACTACTGCTGACACGTGTCGAGATCTGGTAGATTTACTTAAGTTATGTATTGGTGAGTTATTTGTAACTATCTAAAATGCATCTGAGCATCAGATTGTTAAGTTTATAGGTATCTGAAATGCACCTAAGCATCAGATAATTAAATTTATGCACGTGTTGAATTTAAATGCTTTAGAATATCACGTGAGATGCACATGTTTAACTCGTTAAGTTAGCATAACTGTACGCGTTGAGTTACATGAATATTACACTAAGGTAACGCATTATGGTAGCAGCTTATTTCTATATATTTTCTAATATGCCACTATAGCGGTTGTAGAAACAAACAGTAGGAAGAGAAAAACCACGTTTGCACATATCACGTAGGAATTCAATTGCGTAGGGAGAAGAAAGCATCGCCGTTGATATGAATGAAGGAAATCCAACTGACCATTCAAGCAGAAGAAGTTACTACTGAAGAAATATAAAAGAAAAGAAGAAAAAAGGAAGAGTGTGTGTGATCGATGGGCGGATAGTGTGTGTAGAGGATGATCGGCGACGCAACTCTCTGAAGTACCACACCAACCATCATCATCACCATCACCATACCATAATCACCAACCATCGGAGGTCTGTGAAGATACTTGCCTGATGTCGGGTCGATTCCGAGCCAAACACAGTGTTTGACAACCATTGTGAGGAGTGATCGCGTCGCGGGAAGGGAAGCCATTTTCACCAAGTGTCGACTCATATTTCAAGAGATCGTAAAGCTTTTAGTCTTGGCTTCGGGTTGATGCCTGTATGCTGAAGAGGAGATCATCTTGCAATTCTGAACTTGCGATTCTATAGGGAGAGGAGATAGAATTGTAAGTGGTTTAATTTTTAGTGGTGTAATTGTGTTGCAAGTAGTGTTAGAAGTATTTACTATCAAGTGAGATTACTTTACATTTCACCTGTCGCTCATTTCCATGTTCATATTAAAACAAAAATGCCAAAAACAATTTATCTATGTTTGTATGTTGTATTTGAGTGTTGTATTGTTTGTGTTGTATCGTGATTAATGTTATCTTTGTTAGTGTTGTGATTGTTTTATGTTTATTTTAGTATTACAGTTTACTAAAATTGGTTCGTTCAAAAGACTTAAAGATTTTAATGGTTACTGTTTGAATTATCTGAATATTAGTATTGCTCAATGATAAATCCAATGTTAACTAACATTAAAGAGCTTAATTGATGTTATTTACAATCTGTGGAATCACCCAATGGTTGTCCGAATTCCTTTGTAAATAGTAGTATTAAAAAGAAAAGATAGGCTTGTGGAGTTAACTTAAGTCCACGAGGTTAGTCCATTGAGTTATCCATAACTCAACGAACTTAGTCCGTTGAGTTAGCTGTAATTCAACGGAGCTTATTGAATATATAAATTTGATTTTTAACAAGCAAATAGTTCTCAAGTTCGTTAGCAATTCCCTATGGGATCGACCTGTACTTGCACATTGATACATAGACACTACGCACCTGCAGTTAAAGTACAAATTGGAATTAATTTCTAAATTGTATTAAAGGTTGTTTGTTTATTTCTAAAAAAAAGAATAGGCATAAAGATAAATTAACTAAGTAAAAACAAAAGTAACAAATCCAAGTTTTTCTAGTGTAGTGCTTGGGAAACCCAAACAAGTTTTATGGCGCCGTTGCCGGGGAATTAAATTGAATTGAATAGATATAAGCAACTGTTAGAGCTGTTTCGTTTCAATAGCTAGAGTTGTGTGTTTTCTTCTGTAATTGAGAATATGACATATGCTTATGCTCAAAGATTTCTGAAACCTGTAATTAGCATATGTGAATTCTGCAATTCTGAAGGACACGACATTTCTGATTATTTGAAATTGAGACATTTACAGATGGTTAGATCCCTTGAACAACAAATGAATTATCCTCAATATAATAGAGCCGAGCATGAGAATCTTATAGTTTACCCAACTGATGGTTAGTATAGAATGTGTAATATGATGAGAGACACTGAAGTTTGGGATTGCTATGACAGACTGGAGCATAGTATAGAGCAAAATCTGGACAAATTGAAATACTTTGTGTGTCAACAACAAGAAGTTAACCAATTAAACTATAAGGAAGCATATTCAGAACCTAAACAAGATATAATTTACGAAACGGAAAAAAACATAAAGAAAATTGATCAAAAATTGAATGCAATGAAATTAGATGATCTGGAAACAAAATTAAAAGCATTAGACGAAAATGCAATGAAAGTTCAAGTTATGCAACAGGACAATGAAAATTATAATGTTATAAACTTGCATAATTTGCAAAATATATAGCAAATAGAAAATTCTAATGCAAGAGAATTTAAAGAATGCACTTTAAAACTAAAAACAATTGAAAATCATAATCACAAAAATGATATACAAAAGCATCATGAAAGTAATGAAAATTTAGAAGATGTATGTGTAACATTAAGATCTGAAATTGATATACCACCAAGAACTCAAAATGAAAATGATATGAAGGTGGATAAGAGTAAAAATCAAAATGATAATGAAAATGTAATAGTTGAAAACCTAGAAATCACTAAAGAACAATTTGAATCTACGAATGATGCTAAAAATGAACAAACAAATTAATTGAAAGAAAAAGAGTCTTTGAAATCAAAATCTTTAGCACCCTATCTTGAAAGATTACAACAAACAATTCCTGAAAAACAAGAAAAAATCAGAGAAATTTTTGAAAAAGTACAAGTTAACATTCCTTTGTTAGATCTTTGTAGAAAATGCCACCTTGTGCTAAATCTCTTAAGGATTGGTGTACTAAGAAAAGAGAGCGAAAAGTTCTTAGAAATGTCTTTTTGGCTGAGCAAAGTAGTTCCTTATTTCTACCCCAAATTCCTAAAAAGTTATCTGATCCTGGAATCTCTGTTATATCATGCATCATAGGAAATACCATTCTAGAAAGAACCTTAATAGACTTAGGTGCAGGTATAAATGTTATGTCAAGTGATATATTTGCATCCTTAGGATTAGAATGATTAATTCCTACTAGTACGGTTATTCAATTTGCTGATAGAAGTATAAGATACCCTAGAGGAAAAATAGAAGATGTCTTAATTAAAATCAAAAATTTTATATATCCTATTGATATTGTAATTTTGGATTCTCAAAAAATTAAGCATAAAAATAATGATACATCTTTAATTTTGGGAAGGCCATTTTTAGCAACATTAGGGGCTGTTATAAATTGTAAAACTGGAGTAATGAAGTTAGCATATGGTAATGAGGATACTCAATTAAATATTTTCAAACCAGAAAGGTTTCAGGAGTTAGAAATGTCCTTACATACCATAGACTTTTTAGAGGATGAAGGAGATATGTTAGATGATGTGATTTAAGAAGAATTAAATAGGCAAATCAATTCTGAAATTTTAAAAGAAAGTGAAAGCATAAATATAGAAGGAGAACGGGAAGAAATTAATTTAAAAAATGATGATCTTCAATTAGGAGCTCTAGCTTTTGATGGATAGCATTTACACTTAAAACATTTACCTCTTGAATTAACCTATATATTTCTGGAAGATAAACGAATCTGTCTAATCATTATTGCTTCAGATTTAAAAGAGGATCAAATAGCTAAATTAAAAGATGTAGTAAAAAGTTATAAAGAAGCAATAGGATGGACTATGACTGATATAAAAGGGTTAAGTTCAACTTTATACTGTCACCACATATATTTAGAAGAGAATGCTAAACTTGTTAGAATTCCTGAGAGGAGATTAAATCCAAACTTTAAAGAAGTAGTCAGGAAGGAAATAGTTAAATGGTTAGATAATGATATAATTTATCCGATTTCTGATAGCTCGTGAGTTAGTCCAATCCATGTAGTTCCCAAGAAATCAGGATTAACAATTATTAGGAATGAAAATCAAAACTTGATACCTACTAGAATTCAATTAGGCTGGAGAGTATGTATAGACTATATGAAGCTGAATGTTGTGACTAGGAAAGATCATTTTCCCTTACCTTTTATAGATCAAATGCTGGAAAGATTAGCAAGGCAATAATATTTTTGTTTCCTAGACGGGTATTCAGGGTATAATCAAATTCCAATAGCATTAGAGGATCAAGAGAAAACAACTTTCACCTGTCCTAATGGAACTTATGCTTTTAAAAGAATGCCATTCGGATTATGCAATGCGCTAACTACCTTTCAAAGGTGTGTGTAGGGCATATTTACTGGAATGACTGAAGATTTTTTAGAAATATTTATGGATGATTTTACTGTATATGGCAACTCATATCAAGTGTGTTTAAGCAATTTAGACCTAATATTAAAACGCTGTGTGGAAAAAAATCTAGTTTTAAATTGGGAAAAATGTCACTTCATGGTTAAACAAGGAATAGTCTTAGGACATGTTGTTTCTAAAAAAGGGTTGGAAGTAGATAAAGCTAAAATAGAAGTAATTTCTAATCTACTAGAACTTAAATCAGTAAAAGATATTAGATCATTTC
Source organism: Cymodocea nodosa (assembly GCA_036874045.1). Lineage (NCBI taxonomy): Eukaryota > Viridiplantae > Streptophyta > Magnoliopsida > Alismatales > Cymodoceaceae > Cymodocea > Cymodocea nodosa. Next base: position 14,959,141 of record CM072339.1, on the reverse strand, counting down.
TAAGACATGCTGGTTTTTATATAAGATTTATTAAAAACTTTAGCAAGATGGACCTTTAACTAATCTATTAAAAAGTGTTCCATTTAACTTTGATAAAAATTGCAAAGAAGCATTTTTTAGACTTAAGACTAGCTTAATTTCAACTCCTATAATTCAAGCACCTGATTGGAACCATCCATTTGAGTTAATGTGCGATGCTTCTGATTTTGCTGTAGGAGCAGTGTTAGGACAGAAGATAGAAAAATCTCCTAGAGTGATTCATTATGCAAGCAAAACCTTAAATGATGCTCAAGTTAATTACACAACTACTGAAAAAGAATTATTAGCTGTTGTGTTTGCTATAGAAAAGTTTAGATCATATCTAATTGGAGCTAAAGTAATAATATACATGGATCATTCAGCTTTAAAACATCTAATAAATAATAAAGAAACTAAACCTAGATTGATCCGATGGATATTATTATTGCAAGAATTTGATCTAGAAATTAAAGATAAAAAAGGTTGTGAGAATGTAGTAGCAGATCATTTATCAAGATTACAAATAGCAAAATCAAATATTGAAATTAAGGATAATTTTCCTGATGAACAATTAATGACCATCAACACAATACCTTGGTATGCAGACATAGTTAATTACTTAGTTACTAGTTTAACACCTAAGGATTGGAATAGACAGGATAAGAAATTGTTTTCCTCAAGAGTAAAATATTACTATTGGGAAGACCCATACTTATTTAAGAAATATCCTGGTCTGGTTTTAAGGAGGTGTGTTCCAGAAATTGAATATTCGAGTATATTGTCTTTCTGTCATGACCAAGCTTGTGGAGGGCATTTTGGTTTGGGGAAAACTGCTGCAAAAATTCTGCAATGTGAGTTTTATTGGCCAATACTATTGAAAGATGCTCATAAATATTGCTTAAGTTGTTTAAGATGTCAACAAATAGGAAGAATATCAAAGAGGAATATGATGCCTCTTAATCCTATTGTTGAGGTTGAAATCTTTGATGTGTGGAGAATAGATTTTATGGGTCCATTTCCTATGTCTAATCAATTTAATTACATATTGTTGGGGGTGGATTATGTATCAAAATGGATAGAAGCTATTCCTACAAAAACTAATGACAACAAAGTGGCAATTCAATTTATAAGAACAAATATATTTGCCATATTTGGAATACCTAAAACTATTATCAGTGATAAAGGAACTCATTTTTGTAATATAATTTTTGAAGCCTTAAGGAAGAAATATGGAGTAAACCACCAAATTGCAACATCATATCATCCGCAAACAAGTGGACAAGTAGAAAGTACAAACAAACAAATTAAATTAATCTTGGAAAAAGTAGTAAATCCTACTAGAACAGATTGGGCTAATAGATTGATAGATGCACTTTGGGCTTATAGAACTGCTTATAAAACGAGCTTAGGTATGTCACCTTTTAGGCTAATATATGGAAAAAGTTGTCATTTACCTGATGAAATAGAACATAAAGCTTATTGGGCATTAAAAACTCTGAACACTAATTTAAATCAAGCTGTTGAAAATTGAAAAATGCAATTAATTGAATTAGAAGAATTTAAAAATGAAGCTTATTCGAAGACTATAAGAGAAAAAGAAAAAATTAAATTTTGGCATGATAAAAAAATTATTCCAAAAAGCTTCGAAACATGACAAGAAGTATATCTTTATATGGCTAGACTCCATAATCATCTAGGAAAATTGAAATCTAGAAGTGTAGGACCTTACATAGTTCGAAATGTTTATCCTTATGGAGCTATTGAAATTGAAAATCCTAAAAATCAGAATATATTTAAAGTAAATGGACAAAGACTTAAACCTATTCTAAAAGCACCAAAAAGCTCCTTTGGAATTATAGAAGAAGTCAGAGTAGAAGACTACTCGAGCTTTACTTAGTGAGAAATCAGTTTTTATGTTTATATAAAAAAAAACATTAACAATATATATAAAACAAAAAAATCGTTGCGATTCAACCGATTGGATCCATCGGTATGACTAGAACATAAAAATTGTATATTAATTTTCAGAAAAAAAAAAGTTGGTTTTATCAAAACATAGTATCGGTTCAACCGAAAGAAAAAATAATAATAATAAATATTTAGGTCTGATTGAAACATAGTATCGGTTAAATCGGTAAAAAAAAAAAAAAAAAACTATTCTCTGTAATATTTTTATTATTATATTTGCTTGTATGGGGAGTCCATACTCCGATGAGTCTTGAGTTAGTCAAGGAGCTTATTCCGTTGAGTTAAAGTTAACTCAACGTAGTACTGTAGCTAATCCCTCGGATAAAATAGTAATAGTTGGTTCGGGAAATAACCCGATTACCTGCCTAAACATAGGACTTATTTAAACTAAAACCTAGGGTTTTGGGGGCATTATCCGTCAAATCATTTAGAATCTAGAACAGTAGAAATCAGAGTGATTCTGTGTTATTGTGTAACTCCACGATGAGGAAGATGACACTTGAATTCTAGGAAGAGGTAGTTGACATCGCACAGTTTCTAAAGGAATCTGAAGAATGGCACACGAGGGAGAAGATCAGAAATACAATGAGAGAAAAAGAGTTACAAAAGGTAGAATCTGAACTTTTTAGAATAAGAAATATATTAGTAGATTGCAGTATACAAATACCCCATATAATGGAGACACAAATCAGAGTAGCAACTAAAATTGCAATTAGCAAAGAAAGAAAAGTCTAGCCAAACAATGAAGTAGCCCTAGAGCTAATTCAACGTAAAGCCAGATTGTGGTTTAAGAAATGCATTGTTGGTCGAGGAAGTTGGGAAATATGGCGGCAGGAACAACAAGAGGCAACTGAAGGATAAGAGGAGTCGATTGTTGATAGACCTATTCTTGAGGAGCAGCAACCTGAACCTTCAGTTCCACCATTTAAGCCGTTGGCACGAGCATAAATGATGGGGCCTTCGATTGAAGAAGAGATAAGAGAATTTGGAAAACTGGTTTAAGTTGGGAAGAACCAAGGAGAATCAGAAGATTTGGTAGTGGCCAAAGCACACCTAGTGTTTGATGCACTTTACAAAAACAGGGTTGCAGAAAAGTTGAAAGCCCAATATAAAATCAAATTGGAATAACATCACAATTCATCTCCTTTTACAGCAGGTTTCGCAGCAGTTCTAACACTACTGCCAAAACTACTGCCAAACCTGCTACAAAAGGAGATGAAGCTGGTCCTTCGAGACTAGTAATTATAGGAAAAGTTAAACAGGAAGAGCTAGTACCTATGGCTCGAAGGCCTACAGAGCCTATTTTTGTAGATTTAATTTTAGAAGATGAAGAGGAAGAACTGGCACAACTAATCAGAAAAAAGAAAGGAAAAGAAAAAGTGCCTCAATATGAGCAAAATTAAATCTAAAGTATCAATTTTTATAGGGCCTGTGGAGCAGATTTTTATTAACCTGCTATCCGATTCTGAGGAGCAGGAGGAGCAAAGAAAAGAAGAAAATCAGGCTGAAATTAGTTTACAGCTTGTACAAGAAGAAACAAAAATTAGGGCAGAAACTGAATTGCCCGTGACTCCATCCTAATCTGTTACAGAATCAGAAAGAATAGTAATAGAATAGATTGGTAGTCAGGAGGAAAAAGAAAGAGCAGAAAATGAAGAGGCTGAAAGAAGCCATTTCAATAAAAATAATTTCACAGATTCCATTGAAGAACAAGAAACTCTTCAGCAATTTATGGAGAGAATTCAAGACAGAGTGAAGAGTTCTGCCGGCCCACCACCACAAACAGAAACAGAAATTCAGGAATCTGTAGAAAATATTCAAATGCAGCCTATAGAAGAGGAAGAGCAAGTGCAAACTCCTCTATAGCAACAAAGTCACCTTCCTGACCTGATTGAAACAACAATTTTGAATGAAGTACATTTTTGTAGTTAGGAAGTTTATACCAAATATCAAGAAATAAGGGGTTACGACTTTATTTATAGTAGACCAATAAATTGGGATGGAATGCAAGAAATCAAAGAATTATTTGAATTCCAAGGTCTACTGCAATTTATATCTCAAGAAAGAGGGCACGCAGTATATGAGAATTTAGTGCCCTATTTCTATGCAAATTTGAGAGAAAGAGATGGAGGATTAATTTCAAACGTGGAGGAAGTTGATGTATAGATAACACCAGAGCTTCTCCACAACATTTTTGGTTTAAAGAATGAAGGAACAAAAATTTTGGAAGATACAACTGCAGTTGAATGGACTGAACAACAAATTAAGGATTGTTTAGCTATCAATTCGAGTGTGTCATTATTAAACAGATTGAAGCATTTAAATGGTAAAGCACACATGATAGCTAACATTCTAATTAAGAATGTTTATCAATGACAGGGCCATGACATAGAATTAAGTCAATTTGTCAAATGGGCCCCATATGCAGTTGTAAATAAGATCCAACTAAATTGGTCTGCAGTTTTTATCTCCAAGCTGAAAACAGTGAGGAAGAAATTATTTTATGGAGATTTGATTCCACTGCTGATGGTGGACTGTATCGATTTCACTAAATGGACATCAAAAAGGATCAGATCAAGAACCATTTCAGTAAAAGAATACAGAAATTTTGTAGCTGCATAACAAGTTGTACCTTTTGGAGGAATTACAGGAGCAATAGAGAGGAATAATCAATTAGAGCTTCAATTAGAAAAACTCTAGAAGGAAGTAGATGAACTTAGGCATAGAGATTAAATTGTGTTATTCGTCCACTTGTGTAAAATTGTATGAAATTGTTTGATGTACTTTTAATGTAATTGATTCATATTAATGAATATAAATTTTTCAGATGCAATTTTTATACGTGTTTTGGATGTGAAATGAATGAAATTTATTGAATATTATGTTATTGTGAAACTTTATGAATGAATATGTAACAGATTTACAATTTGCTAAATGACAGGATAATTGCTAAAAAATTTCTATATGTTATAAGGTAAAATGTAAATTCTGCATAACATAAAATGACTTGCAAGTTAAATCTTTATATAATGCTCAGATTTAAACGTATTTTAATTAGAATGATGCATTAATGACATAGATTTAACTTTATTACAGTTAGTAGAATGAAAAAAAAAATAATAATAATAACAGATAGGAACTTACGAGAGTAAAACTTAGATGTTGCTAAGTGTTAACTCAACCAAGTATGTCCGTTGAGTTAACCTTAACTCCACGAGGTCAGTAATATAATATAAAGTCATTCTGTTGAGTTATCTGTAACTCAAAGAAGTTTGTTCGTGGAGTTAGCAATAGTAACCGACTGCATTCTATTGAGTTTTCTGTAACTCAACGAGGTTAGTTCGTTGATTAAGCAGAACGATTATTCTTTTAACCATGAACAAAACTTCGTCGGATTAGTGGTTACCAAAATTTGAAATTAGTAGTGGTACACGTACCCATATAAACAGAAACCACGATGCATGTTGCAAGCCACGTTCTTGCAACGAGATTTATTCACTTTATGGATGTGCAGTATATACATAAAACAGAATGTTATTTACGAGTTACCAGCACTTTTAAAAGAAAGGAGAATGCTTTGGAGGAACTGGAAGGAGAAGCAGCTGATTCAACTTCATCCGACAACAAATATTTATAGAATAGAAAGCTTCAGACTGGTATGTAATTAATCTTCTGCTATTTATTTATAAGCACTAAATGATTAGTAAGAACACCTACCTAGGAATTTTCATTATAGAGGAGTATTGAAAAATTTTCTGAACTGGACTTTAACGAAATTCTTTGGGGTATAGCTAACCTTTCTTTAAAAGAGAACGTAGAGATGGCTGCTCTAGTAGAAAAACCATTAGGAGAGATTCTGTATCCTGAATTAGTTGATGAACCTTCATGTATTCGATTGCCAAACTTTGAGGGAGATAGGTTTGAACTGAAATCTAATTATATTAGTCAATTGCCACATTTTCATGGATTAGAAAGAGAGGATGCCCATTATTTCATTAGAGAATTTAACGAAGTTTGTCAAATGGTGAAAATGTCGAACATGAGTATAGATGCTATTAAACATAGATATATCCCTTTTTCTTTAAAAGACACAGCTTAGAGATGGTTATATACTCTGTCGCCTGATTCAATTTCAACATGGACTGAATTTTGCTCTATTTTTCTGGAAAAATATTATCCAACACATCAAACGATTAAAAAGAAGAAAGAAATATTAATATGTAGCCAAAAAGAGGGTAAATCATTTTGGAAATATTTTGAAAGATTTAAAGATTTACTGACTCAATGTCCACATCATGCAATGAGTAGAGCACAACTAATAGGTATAATTTATGAAGGCTTAGATGTTTCAACGAAATCTTTATTAGAATCTACTTGTCAAAATGGATTTTTAAAATTATGTAGTGAAGAAGCATGGGCATATTTAGAGAATTTTGCAAAAAGAACTACACAATGGGAAAATTTGGTTGAAGCTATTGCCAATAAAAGAATATTGCCAAAAGGAATGCATGAAATAGATTTCAATACTATGCTTGAGGTGAAATTAAATGAATTAACAAAGAAAATAAAAGAGTTATCATTAAATCAAAAGCTAGCAGAAAAGAATGCAAACATAAATGACTTAGATATTATTTATGCTAAAAACTAGAGAGATAACTTGGGAAATTCTTATCATCCTAATTGGAGAAATCACTCGAATTTATCTTGGAGAAACAACAATTTCCAGCGAGTAGAAAATATAAACGAGAATAACATAAGTTATGAAGTATTAATTGAACAAGGAGCTAGAATAGAGAAATTAGAAAAGATAATCCAACAAGTAAACAATCGTCTAGAATTTATATTTGGAAATACTGCAATTCAAAATCAGAATAGAAATATATCACTTAGACAGAAGGAACCAATGGAAATTAGACCTACTGAAGGATTGCCAATACAAGCTATACCTAATCCTGTCAATAGAACGGTTAATGAAATTGATACCTCTTCAGGGAGGGCAGCTGAATGAAGCAGCATATCTGAAGCACCTATCTGTATGTATATATGTTTTTTTATTTTTTTTATTTTTATAGTATCATATAGTTAATTTTTAACACAACGAACTTAGTTCGTTGAGTTATGTCTTAACTCCACGAGAGTGTGCAGTATCATGTTAATTTTTGTCTCTACTTAATTTTTGTTTGTGTTTTACAGAATCGACAAATGGAATTGATGCAATTACCATTGGATGCACTAAGAGAAGTACTAAGTAACTTGTCAGCTAAAGATCTGTGCAGGTTGTGTTGTATATCAAAGGAAATTAAAGACTGTATTGAAGAAAATTTTTTTCAGAGACTACAAGCTGCAAAAATGACTAAGATTAGAGATGGATTCATATGGAGGTCATTTAATCGTAGTTCAAATACCCATGAATATCTGGCTATGGAAGAAACTACTGGAATTCCACCCAATGCATTAGACGGAATAAATCATATTATGGGGATAGATGAAGGATTAATCATATACAAGACGAGACCAAGGTATGCAAGTTTATTATTACCTAATATTTTGATAAGAAATCCTATAACAGGAGAAGAATGGAATATAGGAAGACCTAATAGATTTGAAGCACCAACTGTAAATTGTGGGTTAACTTTAATATTTTTTGATAAAAATTCTGTAATTCCTGAAAAATTATATTATTGGAGACCTACAGGAAATTAGGGTGAAGATTTACGCTTAAGTGTGTATAATTTTCTGAACAGATCTTGGAATGAAAATATTATGATATATCTAGGATAGAAATCATTAATTAACCAAACACATGTCATACTTGATGAATATATATATCTAGTTACGGAGATATCATTAGCATATGGATCTGATTTGTACATAGTGAGCATAGACAGTTATGATGAATATATAGAAATTTACCTGTACCGAGTGAAATAGCTAAACCACCATCTGTAGAATTTAATGAAATTCAAATAGGAATGTAGTATAATGAAGAAGATGATCCTACGTTATGTCTGATAAGGTGGTGGGATGAACTGATGAAATTTCAAATATAGATTATGGAAGACATAAATGAATGGAAGTGGGAAGAGGAGTATATTGAAATAGATGTAGAAATAGAAACTGCTACATTACCTTAGAACCAAAAAGGATCCCTTTCTGCATTACATATCATTAATGGTAATACACTCGTATTTGAAATTTATAATATATTACATATTTACAAATTAACAACGAATAAGAACTGCATTAAAACAGAATCAATAGCAAGAAGAACTATGCCTAAAAAGTTTGCTTGGACTGATACATTTATTCCATTTGTTTCTACTTTTCAATCATGTTCTTAAGTTGTGATTTTGTGTGTTTAATGTTATGTGTATTCTGCATTTATTGTTAAAAAAAAAAAGAGAAAAAATTTATTGTTTTCATTTTTATTTTATAAAAGAAAAGAAAAACAAAGGGGGGGTTTGTGCACTCGGAATTTGAATTCCGTAGAATTTGAATTCTAACGGAATTTGAATTCTGCAGAATTTGACGGAAAGAATTCAAAATCTAGGTGTTTGTGCATGTTCAGGAATTTGACGGAAATTGAATTCCAGGTGTTTGTGCACTTGACAGAATTGGAGGGAATTGAATAAAATTGATTTTTAATAAAATTAAGTATTGACTTAAAATAATTAGTGAAAATGTAATTAATTTATTAATGAATTGTTGACATTAATAAATGAATATATTATTAAAATAAATGTTTATATATCATTTATCAATTAATTAAATATATCATTATATAAAATAAATCAGAACATAACAGAAATTGATAACTTTCCCGTTATATTACATATTTAAAACAACAAAAGGATAATTATAAATTTTATATTCCTCGTAATGATCAAAAAAAAGGTATATTACAAAAAATTTATAATTATGATGTTTGTAATATTTTCATTCACGACCATCCCACATTGCATACATAATATTTTCACGAAATTGATCTGCAATTTCTTTTCTTTGCTCTTGTGTGTTGTTCCCAATAGTGTTAAGTATTTCATATTGTCTTTCTACATTTGTAGAGTCTTCAACTTGTATATCACGTTCATCTTCTTGTACTTCATCTTCAAGATCTTGACATAAGTCTGTTTTATCTGCTTTACGAATGAAGTTGTGAAGTAAAAAACATGCCAACACTATTTTCGCTTGAGTTGTGAAAGGAAATGGCATATATCCTCGTAATATTGCAAAACGATGTTTGACTACTCCAAATGTACGTTCAATTACTGTCCTCAACTGTGAATGTCTATAGTTGAAGTTTTCCACTGCATTTGTTGGTTGTCGATTTCCTTCATATTCTGATAAGTGATATCGAACACCTCGAAATGGACATATAAACTCAGGCCTATTTGGAAATCCAGCATCAACTAAGTAAAATTTACCTGCATGTATTTGAACATCATTTGAAATAAATTCAATGTTGAAAATAAGGTAACATAAAGGTAGATCATAAGTTGTATACCTCGTGGTATTTGCAAACCATTGCATTGAGTTGTTGCATCTTGAAGGAGTCGAGCATCAGCAGCTGAACCTTCCCACCCACTGAGAACATAAGTAAATTCCATATCAAAATTGCATGCAGCCAATACGTTTTGTGACAATTCACCTTTTCTATTCCTAAATCGGGCATTCTCTTTTCCATAAATTGTGGCTTTAATGTGTGTACCATCAATAGCACCTATACAATCCTATTCATACCAAAAACAAATTTAATTAATATATAAATGAATAACATGAAATATTAAAATAGAAATAAAGATTGAAGTGTGTACCTTGAAATATGGATAAACATTAACATCATTCTGAATTCGATTGTGTGTAGCAACTTCATGTTTAGGTAAAAGTATATCACCTATTTTTAATATAGCATTTATCATTTCATTGAAATATGTACTAACAGTCCATGCTGAGCGATGAAAACGCTCTCTGGTTACTCCATACCTTTGATTTTGTCCAACTGTTACTAAAAAAATAGCAAGTTTCTCCTCTACGCTCATATTTCTACTATCTGATATTACTTTCATATTTCTTAATAATCCACAAAATTGTGAAAAAACATGTTGACTCATTCGATAAATTTTCCTGCAATTGTATGCTTGATATGGTGACGATGGATCTAACAATCTTTGTACATATTGTGCTCCTTCCTTACTGTATATACGAGTGGTGGATGTTTGAATCCCATTTATAGTAATTCCGCATAGGAATTGCCATGTTCCCAATATAACTTTTCTTTTTTTCTTCCTTCGTTCTTCGTCTTCATTAATAATGGACATAGACGTCTTCATAAATTCCAATCCTTGCATCTGTACCTATCATATCAATTATGATTTAATAAAGAAAACATAATAATAGCATACAATGCAAAACAATGCATACATCAACAAAATGTTTAGACCATGTTACATAACATTAAGGATAACACAAGTTCAATAAATTCAAACATGTTCAACAAAATTTAAATTTTTAAATGAAAAAAGCACATCATTTCAAATTGAACTTCAACCATGAAGTTCTCATGTTCGGTGGTAGACGCCTAAATTGATTCTTCTTTGATTCTATCTCCAATAATTGCATTGCCTTGTATTTTTCTTCTTCTGTAAGATCTGTAAGTGAAAGTAAAATAGTGAGAACATCATCTTCTTCACGATCTTTTTTCTCTAACAATTCCATCTTCCTCTCCATGTATGCTAATTTCCTTTCTTCAATACGTTGTGTAAATGCCATCTTCTCCTTTTGGATCGATATCATGTTCTCTTGTAGTTGTATGGCACGCTCTGAGTATGCCATTTTCCTCGAATTTTCTTCCAAATCCTCACTAAAATAATTCATAAGTGATACACCAACATTGTTCATTGTAGATGCCATAAGTTGTTGTGATTCAGCATGTGGACGTGGACGTTTTCCTTTCCTACATGAGTCTACATCATTCAAACTAGGAGAAGTAGTTTGAGTAGGAAAAGGATCTTGAGTTTCAGCCTCAAATTCCATAGTATTTTGTGTAAGAGGTACATTATCAATGTTATTTGTATCTTCATTCAAGTTCACAGCTGCTCTCAGATTTGTTGTACTCATTTTAGTTGAGCCTGTTGCAAGATTTCCTTCAAATATTATTTGAAGCTGGTCATATATAGGACATGCTTTACCCTTATACTGTGCACACTCTGGATGAACCTATTAGGAAAAAAAATATTAGTACAAATTATAAGCTAATCAAATGTTAAATTTAAATTTGAAAAAATTCAACTAACCATAACAAATTCATCCCAAACTTCTTTTGCGATATCAGTATGTCCATGAATGTAGTTCCATCCCCAACCACTTTGTGCACCAATCTTTGTATAAATCTTGTACATTTGTCGCCATGTTTTCATTCGACTATCAATATTTTTCTTTTGGATGTTACCTCCTGTTTCTTTATTGTAATCATCAATTACCTTCAGCCAAGTATCAACTCGTATCTTTCCATCAGGAGTTTTACCATTACCCTCCTTAATAGCATCACACACCTTTCTTAATATCATCTCATCTGCTTGAACACTCCAACTAAAATAAGATCTTCCACATCCTTTCTTGTTTTCCATTTCCTAAGAATACATATATGAACAAAATATAAAATGCACCACAACATAACATAGAGATGGACATTATCACAACATAAATGCACAAGCACATAAATTATGAATGCAAAAAGGCTACAATAACTACAAGACCAACATTCCAAAGGATTTCCAGGGTCTAAACCTTAACTAAACTCAGAAATAAAATGTATCAAGATATCTGTAGACGTAACTAAAAAATACCTCATACCTCTAACCAACCATCCTGCTACCACTTCCCCAATATCATACCATGCCATAGTAAAGATGGACTGTCTACAACCATCATTATAACCATTTCTCTAGCAAAGCCAAGTTCACAAAGCAAATATTCCTTAAACCAAGACCACCTACCATTTTGATCTACAAGATTAGTGCCAAGCTCCCATGAGAAATCCAAAGGGATTTTGTTTCATATCACCGCATCACAAAAACTGACTTTGAATTCTATTAATCATACTGCCACACAAATCGAGATCATCATGACAGAAAGCAATAAATTGGTAGATTACATAGCACAAAAGGGACGAGAAAATTTGCCAACAAAAGACAAAAGCTAGTCAGCCCAACCAGAGCAATGCTTTTCAAAATGCTCAATGACAGGCATCAAATCAATACTTATCAGATAAAAGCATGATAATAGCAATCCCAAATATTTTAGAGGAAGTCTCTACTTCCTAACCCATGCGCTCTTCAGATTGCAGGGTCCAATATCGAAGACTGGAGATTTGTTAAAATTCACTTACAATCCCAACACAATGTAGAAGGAACTGTGCAAACAAACTGGATACATAACCTATTTCATATCAATATCATAAAAAATCAATGAGATCCAAATACCGTAAACAAGGGTGTCCCCAGGGGAGAATCCTTGAATTAAGTTATTCCTTTGAGTGATAGAATGTAGAACACAATCTACAAATAAAATTTACCATAAATGCAAACACTAATAGATATAAGAGACACCCTTACCTAAAACCAAGACCACATCTAAGATGGTAAGCAGAACCATTGACAAGGATTGAAAATTTAGCAATATTCTCAAATCAAGGCCTGATACACATACCTCATGACAAAATTTCTCAAATCAACGCAAATCTGCGATACCACATACCTGCGTTCGTTCAAGAGAAATAGAGCGCGAGGGGGAATCGGCGAGGGGGAATCGACGAGGGGCCGACGAGCGTGCGGGTGAGGGCGACGAGCGAGACGACACACGCAGGCGAGGGCAACGAGCGAGACGACGAGCGTGCAGACGAGGGCGATGGGCGAGGACGACGAGCACGCAGGCGAGGACGACGAGCACGCAGGCGAGGGCGACGAGTGACACGACACACGCAGGCGAGGGCGACGAGCGAGTTGACGAGCACGCAGGCGAGGGCGACGAGCGAGACGACGATGACGCAGGCAAGGGCGACGAGCCAGACGACGAGCACGTAGGCGACGGCGACGAGCGAGACGACGACCGTGCAGGCGAGGATGACGACCGTGCGGGCGAGGACGACGAGCGGGATGCGACGAGGCCGAATGTCGGAAAATGAATTCCGACCTTTTTAGGTCGGAATTCATTTTCCCAACTTTTGTTAATGTTTGGAATTCAAATTCCTTGGGAATTTGAATTCCAAAATGCACAAACACCACTAACTCAGAATCTGACGGAAAAAATTTTCAATTCCGTCAGATTCCGAGTGCACAAACCCCCCCAAAATATCAATCCAGTTTGTTGGTATCTATTCTAGGAAACCAACTGACTTGCTTGTGAGCCACAAAAGGCATAAGAGCCCGGGTTCCACACAAGACACTGATTTATTAATATCTGTTAAATGTTATTTTGTTTTATATTTTGCTTTTATCTATGAATGAAAAGTTTTTCAGAATCAAAAATCGAAATATGCAGAAGGAGATACAAATGAAACAAGGTATGTAACTAATTACTCATCCTCAATTTTAAATCAAACAAAACTGTATTCATGCCTGCTACAATTACTGTGCTTATTGTCAAATCTTTTTACATTGAGGACAATGCAAAATGTAGGTATGGGGGGGAGGTAATTGAAGTAACAACCATGTAAGTTTGTTAATTAAAGAAATTAAAATGGTACTGCAAAGTTTTGAGGAAATTGAAAATTTTTATGAACTTGCTGTAAATATCCAATAAATGAGACTGTAAAATTTTTATAAACTGCTTGAATGTTATATTTAGAAGGCTATATAAGATGCTATTGAAGCAAATCTAGATATAATATCTTATGTTTTTCTGAATTTCATGAATTTAACAGTTTCACAATTTTAAAATGAAATCAGAATGCTTAATGAAAAAAATCAGTAAATTATCTGAAGTCCTGAAAGAGCTGAGATGTGAATTCTAGATTAAATGAAACACATATGATTAAAAATACATTTAATTTGACTGATTGAACTTGTAAAATGATTTATGTGTAGATCTTATTAAACTACAGAAAAAGTTTGAGTTTATTGTTATGGATTCATATTTTCAGTAACTGATAGATGCAGAACTATATAAGATTGGCGTTTTACTACATCAGTATTAATGAAATACATACATATATAGTATGTGATTAATGTTTTGTTTTGTGTTTGTAGTTTTGATTGGAAAAAAACAAAAACAAAAAGAAAAAAAAAGGGAAAATTTGAGAGTTATTGACTTGTTTAATCATGAGCCTTTTGTACTTGAGCAGATAGGTATGTAAGGATTGTTGACTTGAAAAATGACTCTTAAAATCTAGCAACCTAAGATCCTAATCACATCTAGGATTGTTGACTAAAAACTCGTTACATTGGTACATTAGAAAGCTCTGGTTTGATTCAAGCTTGTCAAATTAACTTTTAATGTACGAAAAAAAAAAAAAATACATATACTGTTCTGAAAAGATACAAGTGCATTGTGAAATATAGATATCTTATGAATCGAGTATATTTTCTGTTATCTAGAATTGCTGAAATATGAATTTGGAATTGACTTTTGAAGTTATTTAATGGAGATACAATTCTTTATTCTACTTGTCTTAATCAGATTGAATTGGATTGTACTCTGATTTGTATGTTGTTGAAATTTCTTCTAGAAATTTTATTGGAAAATTCAGGATGACAGATGATGAAAAGAAGAACAAATGATAATATAATTAACACCTATATGATGATGATATACTTGGTATGTAATTTACATATATTCTAAGTATATTTGCAGGTTGATTACTGAAACATACAGAATATATTTTTATGCTAAACAGAAGAAAAACAAAAGGGGAAGAATTAATTCTAGCACTTTTAAAGACCAATTAATTAGATCTTAGTTTGCTAAGGGACTAGCAAAATTTAGGTATGAGGAAGTATTTAGAATGAAAAAGTGCTTATTATTAACGGTTAAATGATGGTTAATTGCATAATATTTAGCTTATCATATAAGAATTAAGCCATTATGTTACAATTGCACTATTATATACTTTAATTGAAGAAATTGCTTAATGTGGGGGAATTAATGTTAATTTAGTACATTTATGAACTGTTGGAAAGTTGCAAGCTGTGAAATTCTTTAGTTTCCGAATTTTCTGATATTTCAGACAGTTATGTTTAACATACCGAACATATTCGGACAGTTATGTTTAACATACCGAACATATTCGGACAGTTATCTTTAATAAACCGAACATGTATCAGATAGTTATGTTTAAATTGCCGAACAGCTATGTTTTGAGAGAATATTTTATTATTTCCTGAAGTACACGTGTCGAAACCATAATGAATGACTTAAGTGAACTTTCAGTGAGTTATCTATAACTATCCGAAATTGCAACTAGGCATCAGATAGTTATCCTTGTAACTCTCTGAAATCTCTTTTTATTTAGAAAATAGAAAAGGATATGTGTCATGTTCTAGGAAAGTGACTTAAGTGGATTTTCGGTGTGTTAGCTGTAACTATTCGAAATGCATCTGAGCATCGGATAGTTAGACCTGTAACTCTCCGAAATGTTATTTTATGATTAAACTACTGCTGACATGTGTCGAGATCGGCTAGATTTACTTAAGTTATATATCGATGAGTTATTTGTAACTATTCGAAATGCATCTGAGCATCGGATAGTTAAGTTTATAAGTATCCAAAATGCACCTGAGCATCGGATAGTTAAATTTACGCACATCTTGAATTTAAATGCTTTAGAATATCACGTGAGATGCACATGTTTAACTCGTTAAGTTAGCATAACTGTACGCGTTGAGTTACATGAATATTACACTAAGGTAACACGTTATGTTAGTAGCTTATTTCTTTATATTTTCTAATATGCCACTGTAACAGTTGCAGAAACAGACAGTTGGAAGAGAAAAATCACGTTTGCACGTATCACGTAGGAATTCAATTGTGCAGGGAGAAGAAAGCATCGCCATTGATATGAATGAAGGAAATCCAACCAACCATTCAAGCAGAAGCAGTTACTATTGAAGAAATATAAAAGAAAAGAAGAAAAAAGGAAGTGCGTGTGTGATCAATGGACAGACAGTGTGTGCTGAGGAGGATGAGCGTCGCAATTCTCTGAAGTACCACACCAACCATCATCATCACCACCATAATCACCAACCAACGGAGGTCTGTGAGGATACTTGCCTAATGTCGGGTCGATTCCGAGCCAAACACATTGCTTGACAACCACTATGAGTAGTGATCGCGTTGCGAGAAGCGAAGTCATTTTCACCAAGCGTTGACTCATATTTCAGGAGATCGAAAAGCTTTTAGCCTTGGCTTCGAGTTGATGCCTGTATGCTGAAGAGGAGATCATCTTGTAATTCTGGACTCGCGATTCTATAGGGAGAGGAGACAAAATTGTAAGTGATTTAATTTTTAGTGGTGTAATCGCGTTGCAAGTAGTGTCAGAAGTATTTACTGTCAAGTGAGATTACTTTACATTTCACATGTCGCCCATTTCCATGTTCATATTAAAACAAAAATGCCAAAAACAATTTATCTATGCTTGTATGTTGTATTTGAGTGTTGTATTGTTTGTGTTGTATCGTGATTAATGTTATCTTTGTCAGTGTTGTGATTGTTTTATATTTATTTTAGTATTATAGTTTACTGAAATTGGTTCGTTCAAAAGACTTTAAGATTTTAATGGTTACTGTTTGAATTATCTGAATGTTAGTATTGCTCAATGATAAATCCAATGTTAACTAACATTAAAGAGCTTAATTGATGTTATTTACAATCTGTGGAATCGCCCAATGGTTGTCCGAATTCCTTTGTAAATAGCAGTATTAAAAAGAAAAGACAGGCTCGTGGAGTTAACTTAAGTCCACGAGGTTAGTCCGTTGAGTTATCCATAACTCAACGAATTTAATCCGTTGAGTTAGCTGTAATTCAACGGAGAGCTTATTGAATATATAAATTTGATTTTTAACAAACAAACAGTTCTCAAGTTTGTTAGCAATTCCCTATGGGATCGACCTGTACTTGCACACTGATACAATTGACACTGTGCACTTGCAGTTAAAGTACAAATTGGAATTAATATCTAAATTGTATTAAAGGTTGTTTGTTTATTTCTAAAAGAAAGAATAGGCATAAAGATAAATTAACTAAGTAAAAACAGAAGTAACAAATCCATGTTTTTCTAGTGTAGTGTTGGGGAAACCCAAATAGATCCCAACAAGAATCCAATCAGGTTGGAGAGTTTGTATTGATTATTGGAAACTAAATGCGGTGACTAGGAAAAATCAAATATTAGAAAAATTGATAAGTCCAAAATTTTGTTTCCTAGACAAGTATTCGAGATATAACCAAGTTTTAATAGCATTAGAGGATTAAGAGAAAGCAACTTTCGTGTGTCCTAGTGGAACTTATGCTTTTAAAAGAATGTCATTTGGATTATGTAATGCACCACTTACTTTTCAAATGTGTATGCAAGGTATTTTTATTAGAATGATTGAAGATTTTTTGGAAATATTTATGAATGACTTTACAGTATATGGTACTTCATTTGAGGTATGTTTGAAGAGAACAAGCATTAAGTTATTGTGTAGAAAAAAATGTGATTTTGAACAAGGAAAAATGTCATTTTATGTTGAAATATGGAATAATCTTAGGGTATGTTGTTTGAATGAAAAGACTAAAAGTCGATAAAGTCAAAATAAAAGTTATTTCAAATTTACCAGAACTTAAAATAGTAAAAAATATTAGGGCATTTTTAGGGCATGTAGGATTTTACAAGAGATTTATCAAAGATTTTAGCAAAATAGCTAGACCATTGACCAATTTGTTAAAGGATATTCCTTTTAATTTTGATGTAAAATGTAAGGAAGCTTTCTTTAAGCTTAAGACTAGCTTAATTACAACTCCTATAATACAAGCACCTAATTGGAATCATCCATTTGAGTTAATGTGTAATACATCTGACTTTGTTGTAGGAGATGTGCTAGAGTAGAAAATAGAAAAATCTCCTAGAGTAATTCATTATGCAAGTAAAACATTAAATGAAGCTCAAGTAAATTACACAATTACTGAAAAAGAGTTATTAGTTGTTGTGTTTGCCTTGAGAAAATTTAGATCATATTTAATTGTATCTAAAGTAATAGTGTATACGAATCATTCAACTTTAAAGCACCTAATAGCAAAAAACGAAACTAAACCATATATTTAGTTACAACTTTAAGCCATATATTTAGAAAAAGAAACACCTAAATTTAGATATGATATTTCATATAGGAATCGAGTTTATTCAAACTCTATTTGAAGTATAGTATGGTTAAAGCTAAGGATGAAAGTAGTAGTTGTGATTTTAGATTCACTAACTCTATATAGGAAATAAGCATGTATACTCCATTTTCATATAACAGTTGCCTCCAAGTTATGGTAAGTAGACCTAGTAATTATGACACCAAGTCAACACATTT
Organism: Cymodocea nodosa; assembly: GCA_036874045.1. Classification (NCBI taxonomy): domain Eukaryota; kingdom Viridiplantae; phylum Streptophyta; class Magnoliopsida; order Alismatales; family Cymodoceaceae; genus Cymodocea; species Cymodocea nodosa. The sequence goes on along the minus strand of CM072339.1, from coordinate 14,940,608 downwards.
TAGATTATATACTCCATTTTATTCAAATCTTAAGTAGGTTACATATTTCAATTGTTTTTGATGTTTAATGGCTAATTTTTTTAAAAGTTTGTCAAGTTGCATTTGGTGAGTCCATTCTGTTGAATTAAATATTTCCACTATTTTAGATTGTGTATTTCTTATGCTCTAATTGTGATCCTACCAATTGCGATAAAAGTTCTCAACAACCTTGTTAATTTCAAAATGTGGTTGAACATCACTATATTCTTTATTAATATATTTAGAGAATAGTGAAGTTAATGAAATATATTTTATTCATTTGGTTTTAAGTATTACCCATTGTTTAGAGTGAAAAAGTGCATCATATTAAAGCAAATTAATGGTTAATGACATGTTATTTAGCTTATCAGATAGGAATTAGGCAATTATGTTATATTTGTGAAAATTTAAGGCTTAATTGAAGAATATGCATAATTAAAAGGAATTAATGTTGTTTGGATCCCCAGCATGACACTAGAAAAACTTGATTGGTTACTCAGCAATGTGCTAGAAAAACTTGGATTTGTTAACTTCTGTTTTTACTTAGATAATTTATCTTTATGCCTATTCCTTTTTAGAAGTAAACAAACAAACTTTCACACAAATTAGATATTAATTCTAATTTGTATTTTAACTGCAAGTGCACATTGTCTATTGTATTAGTGTGCAAGTACAGGTTGATCTCACAGGGAATTGCTTAAGAATTTCACAGCCTGCAATTTACCAATTTACCGATAGTTCAGAAATGTACTAAATTAACATTAATTCCTCGAAATTAAGCAGATTCTTTCATTAAAGCATATAACAGTGCAATTATAACATAATAGCTTAATTCTCATATGATAAGCTAAATATTATGCAATTAACCAATATCTAACGGTTAATATTATGCACTTTTTCATTTTAAACACTCCCCCCATACTTAAATTTTGCTAGTCCCGTAGCAAACTAAGATCTAATTTATGGGTCTTTCTAAAAGTACTAGAATTAACTCTTCCTTTTTTCTTCTGTTCAGCATAAGAACTTGTATTATTATATAGATATACTGTATGTTTCAGTAATATTGTTTTCTCCTCTTCAACCTGCAAATATACTTAGAATATATGCAAATTACATACGAAGTATATCATCATCACATAGGTGTTAATTATATTATCGTTTATTCTTCTTTTCATCATTTGTCATACTGAATTTTCTAATAAGATTGCTAGAAGAAATTTCAACAACATACGAATCAAAGTACAATCCAATTCAATTTGAATAGGACAAGTAGAATAAAGAATTGTATCTCCATAAAACAACTTCAAAAGTCAATTCTAGATTCATATTTCAGCAATTCTAGATAATAGAAAATATACTCGATTCATAAGATATCTGTATTTCACAAAACACTTGTATCTTTTCAAAATAGTATATGTATTTTTGTACTTTAAAAGTTAATTTAACAAACTTGAATCATACAAGAGCTTTCTAATGTACCCATGTAACGAGCTTTCAGTCAACAATCCTAAATCTGATCAGGATCTTAGGTTGCCAGATTTCAAGAGTCCTCTTTCAAGTCAACAATCCTTACATACCTATTTGCTCAAGTACAAAAGGCTCGTGATCAAACAAGTCAATAAACTCTCAAAGTTTTTTTTTTTTTTCAAAACAAAAAACATTAATCACATACTATATATGTACGTATTTCATTAATACAGATGCAATAAAACACCAATCTCATATAGTCCTGCTTCTATCATTTATTGAAAATATGAATCCATAACAATAAGCTCATACTTTTTCTGTAGTTTAATAAGATCTACACATAAATCATTCTACAAGTTTAAGTAGTCAAATTAAAGGTATCTTTAATCACATGTGTTTCATTTAATCTAAAATTCACATCTCAGCTCTTTCAAGACTTCAGATAATTTACTGATTTTTCATTAAGCATTCTGATTTCATTTTAAAATCATGAAATTGTTAAACTCATGAAATTCAGAAAAAACAAAAGATACTATATCTAGAATTGCATAAATAGTAAATTCTATAGCATCTTATATAGCCTTCTAAATATAACATTCAAGTAGTTACAGTTTATAAAAATTTTACAATCTCAATTATCGGATAGTTAAAGCAAGTTCATAAAAAATTTTCAATTTCCACAAAACTTTTCAGTACCATTTTAATTCCTTTAATTAACAAACTTATATGGCTGTTACTTTAATTACCTCCCCCTCATACCTACATTTTGCATTGTCCTCAATGTAAAAGATTTGACAATAAATACGGTAATTGTAGCAGACATGAATACAGTTTCATTGATTAAGCACCTAACTCAATGAGTGGGTTTAAATCTAAATTTAGGATAAGTAATCAGTTACATACCTTGTTTCGTTTGTATCTCCTTCTGCATATTCCGATTTTTGATTTTAAAAAACTTTTTATTCACAAATAAAAGTAGAATATATAACAAAATAATAGTTAACAGATATTTATAAATCATTGTCTTTTGTGGAACCTAGGCTCTTACGCCTTTGGTGGCTCACAAGCAAGCTAGTTGGTTTCCTAGAATAGATACCAACAAACTAGATTGATATTTTGTTTTTGTTTTTTGTTTTTGTTGTTTTATAAAATAAACTAAAACAAAAAATTTTCTAAAAATAAATGCAGAAAACACACAACATTAAAAGCACAAAATCACAGCTTAAGAACATGATTGAAAAGTAGAAACAAATGGAATAAACGTGTCAGTCCAAGCAAACTTTTTAGGCATAATTCTTCTTGCTATTAATTTTGTTTTATTGCAATTCATGTTCCTTCTTAATTTGTAAACTTGTAGTATATTATTAATGCTAAATACAAGTGTATTACCATTAATGAAATAAAATGCAGAAAGGGATCATTTTCGGTTCTAGGATAATGTAGCAGTTTCTATTTCTACATTTATTTCAATATATTTTTCTTCCCACTTCCATTCAATTATGTCATTCATAATCCATATTTGAAATTTCATCAATTCATCCCACTATCTTATCAGACATAAATTAGGATCATCATATTCATTATATCAATCCCTAATTGAATTTTATCAAATTCTACTGATGGTGGTTTAGCGATTTCTATCGGTATAGGCAAAATTTTTATATATTCATCATAACTATCTATGCTTACTATGTATAAATCAAATCTAAATGCAACTGATATATTTGTGACTAGATATATATATCCATCAAGTATGACATGCATGCTAATAATTAATGATTTCTGTCCTTGATATATCATAGTATTTTCAGTCCAAGATCTATTCAGAAAATTATACACACTCAAGCATAAATCTTCATCCCATTTTCCTATAGGTCTCCAATAATATAATTTTTCAGGAATGGTCGAATTTTTATCAGAAAATATCAAAGCCGACCCCCAATTTTCAGTTGGTATTTTATATCTATTAGGTCTTACTATATTTCATTCTTCTCTTGTGATAAGATTTCTGATCAAAATATCAAGTAATAGAATTGCATACCTTGGTTTGGTCTTGTATATAATTAATCCTTCATCCATCCCCATAATATAATCTATTCCTTCTAATGTATTGGGTGGAATTCCAATAGTTTCTTCCATATTCAGATATTCATGGCTAATTGAACTATGATTAAATGACTTCCATATGAATCCATCTCTAATCTTAGTCATTTTTGCAGCTTGTAGTCCCTGAAAATATTTTTCTCTAACATAGTCTTTAATTTCCTTTGATATACAACACAGCCTGCACATATCTTTAGCTGACAAGTTACTTAATACTTCCCTTAGTGCATCCAGCGATAATTGCATTAATTCCATTTGTTGATTCTGTATAACACAAACAAAAATTTTAGTAGAGACAAAAATTAACATAACTACTGCACTCCCTCAGGGAGTTAGGGCATAACTCAACAGATTAAGTTCATTGAGTTAAGGACTAACTCTACGATACTATTAACTATAAATAAACTTATATATATATATAGTTACTTCAGTTATACTATTTCATTCAGCTATCCTCCCAGAAGAGGTATCAATTTCATTAACAGTTCTATTGACAGGGTTAGGTATTGCTTGTATTAGCAATCCTCTAGTAGGTCTAACTTCCATTGATTCCTTTTGTTTAAGTGGTATGTTTCTATTTTGATTTTGAATTGCAGCATTTCCAAATACAAAATCTAGACGATTGTTTAATTGTTAGATTATCTTTTCTAATTTCTCTATTCTAGCTCCTTGTTCAAGTAATGCTTCATAACTTATATTATTCTCATTTATATTTTCTCTTCCCTGGAAATTGTTGTTTCTCCAAGATAAATTCGGGTGATTTCTCCAATTAGGATTATAAGAATTTCCCAAGTTATCTCTCTAGTTTCTAGCATAAATAATATCTAGATCATTAATGTTTGCATTCTTTTCTGCTAACTTTTGATTTAATGATAACTCTTCTATTTTCTTTGTTAATTTAGTTAATTTCACTTCAAGCATAGTACTTGAATCTATTTCATGCATTCCTCTTGGCAATATTCTTTTATCTACAATAACTTCAGCTGAGTTTTCCCACTGTGCAGTTCTTTTTGCAAAGTTTTCTAAATATGCCCATGCTTCTTCACTACATAGTTTCAGAAATCCATTTTGACAAGTAGATTCTAATAAAGATTTCGTTGAAACATCTATGCCTTCATAAATTATACCTATTAATTGTGCTTTACTCATTGCATGATGTGGACATTGAGTCAGTAAATCTTTAAATCTTTCAAAATATTTCCAGAATGAATCACCCTGTTTTTGGCTACACATTAATATTTCTTTTTTCTTTTTTATCGTTTGATGTGTTGGATAATATTTTTCCAAAAAAATAGAGCAAAATTCAGTCCATGAAGAAATTGAATCAAGCGACAGAGTATATAACCATCTCTTAGCTGTCTTTTAAAGCAAAAAGGATATATCTAAGTTTAATAGCATCTATACTCATGTTTGGCATTTTCATCATTTGACAAACTTCGTTAAATTCTCTTAGGAAATAATAGGCATCCTCTCTTTCAAATCCATAAAAAGGTGGCAATTGACTAATATATTTAGATTTCAGTTCAAACCAATCTTCCTCAAATTTGGCAATCGAATACATGAAGGTTCATCAACTAATTCAAGATACAGAATTTCTCTTAATGGTTTTTCTACTAGAGCAGCCATCTCTACGTTTTCTTTTAGAGAAAGGTTAGCTACACCCTAAAGGATTTCGTTAAAGTCCAGTTCAGAAAATGTTTCAGTACGCCTCTATGTTGAATATTCCTGGGTAGGTGTTCTTACTAATCGTTTAGTGCTAGGAGAATAAGTCCATGTGCTCATAAATAAAATAGCAGACAATTAATTACATATCAGTCTGAAGCTTTCCATTCAGTAAATATTTGTTGATGGATGAAGTCGAATTAGCTGCTTCTCCTTCCAGTTTCCCCAACGCATTCTTCTTTCTTTTAAAAGTGCTGGTAACTCATAAATAACATTCTGTTTTATATATATAATACACATCCATAAAGTAAATAAATCTCGTTGCAAGAACGTGTCTTGCAACATGCAGCGTGGTTCCTATTTTTATGGGTACGTGTACCACTACTAATTTCAAATTTTGGTAACTGCTAAGCCGACGAAGTTTCGTTCGTGGTTAAAAGAATAACCGTTCTGCTTAATCCACGAACTAACCTCGTTGAGTTACAGATAACTCAATGGAACAATGTCGGTTACTGTTGCTAACTCCACGGACTAACTTCGTTAAGTTACAGATAACTCAACGGAGTAACCTTATATTATATTACTGACCTCGTGGAGTTAAGTTTAACTCAACGAACTTTCTTCGTTGAGTTAACACTTAGCAACCTCTAAGTATACTCCTCGTAAGTACCTCTATTTTTTTTCTCTCCTGCACTCTACTAACTGAAATAAAGTTAAATACATGTCATTAATGCAGCATTTTAATCAAAATTCGTTTAAATCTAAACATCATATAAATATTTAACTTGCAACTCATTTCATGTTATGCAGAATTTACATTTTACCTTGCAGCATGTAGATATTTTCAAGCATCTATTATTTAATCCTGTCATTCAGCAAACTGTAAATCTTTTTAAACATTCATGCATAATGTTCCACAAATTATATAACATTCAATATAGTTCATCCATTTTATCATTCTAAACACGCATGAAAAATATATCTGAAAAACATATATTCATTCATATGAATCAATTACAGTACAATCGAATCAGATATTTTTCATACAAATATATATAAGTACAAGTAGACAAACTATACAATTAGCCTCTATTCCTAAGTTCATCTACTTCCTTCTAGAGTTTTTCTAATTGATGCTCTAATTGGTTTATCCTTTCTACAGCTTCAATAATGCCTCCAGAAGGTATAGATACTTCAGCTGCAGCATAATTTCTGTATTCTTTTACTACAATGGTTCTTGATCTTATCCTTTTGGATGTTCATTTCGTGAAATCAATACAGTCTACCATCAATATAGGTATCAAATCTCCATAAAATAATTTCTTCTTTGCAGACTTCATTTTGGATGGGAAGACTTGACACCAATTAACTTGAATTCTATTCACAACTACATAAGTCGCCCACTTGACAAATTGACTTAGTTCAATGTCATGGCCTTGTCGTTGGTAGACATTTTTAATCAAAATGTTAGTTGTCATGTGTGCTTTACCAATTAAATGCTTCAGTCTATTTAATAATGGCACACCAAGATTGATAGCTAAACTATCCTTAATTTCCTGCTTTGTCCATTCAACGGCAGTTGTGCTTTCCCAAATTTCATTTCCTTTATTCTTCAATCCAAAAATGTTGGGGAGAAGCTCTGGTGTTATCTGTACATCAGCTTCCTCCACGTTGGAAATTAATTGTCCTTCTTCTTCTCTTAAATTAGCATAAAAGTAGGGCACTAGATTTTCATATATTGCATGTCCTTTCTGTTGAGAAATAAATTGTAGTAGACCTTGGAACTCAAATAATTCCTTAATTTCTTACATTTTGTCCCAATTTACTGGTCTATTGTATATGATATCATAACCTCTAATCTCTTGGTATTTATTATAAGTTTCCTGACTCCAAAAGTGTACTTCATTTAGAACTGTTGCTTCAGTCAGGTCAAGAATGTGACTTTGTTGTTCCAGAGGGGTTTGTTCTTGATCTTCCTCTTCCATGGGCTGAACTTGAACTTGCTGAAAATGTTCTACAGATTCCTAAACATTTGCTTCTGCTTTTGTCTATGGTGGTGAGCTGGCAAAACTCTCCACTCTGTCTTGAAGTGTTTCATTAAATTCATTCGAATCTGCAAAGTCATTTTTGTCTATATGGCTTTGTTTAGCTTCTTGTTCATTATCTGTTCTTTCTTCTTCCTCCTGACTACCAATCTGCATTGCCACTGTTCTTTCTGATTCTTTGGTAGATTGGGATGGAGTCACGGGCAATTCAGTTTCTGCCTTAATTTTTGTTTCTTCTTCTTATACAGGCTATAGACTAGTTTGAGCCTATTTTTCTTCTTCTCTTTGCTCTTACTACTGCTACTCCTACTCCTCCTCAGAATCAGATAGTAAGTTCACCAAAATTGGCTCTACAGGCCTTGTTATTGTTGGTACTTCAGATTTAATCTCCTTTTGACATTCAGGAACTATCTCTTTTCCTTTCCTTTGTTTGATTAATTGTGCCTGGTCTTCTTCTTCTACTTCTGAGATTTAATTCATAAATAAATGCTCTGCACGCCTTTGAGCCACAGGTACTGGCTCTTCCTATTTAATTTTTTCAATATTTGCTGGTCTCGAAGGACCAGCTTCAGCTTCTCCTCTTACAGCAAATCTGACAATGGTTCTTTAATGTTGTTCAACTTTAATTTTGTATTGGGCTTTCAATTTTTCTACAGCCCTCTTCTTGCAAAGTGCATCAAATACCAATTGTACTTTAGCTACTGCCACATCTTCTAGTTCTCCTTGGTTTTTCCCAACTTGAACCAGTCCTTGGAATTCTCTTAATTCCTCTTCAGTTGAAGGCCTCAACATTGCTGCTCATGCCAATGACTTGAATGGTGGAATCGAAGGTCTTGGCTGCTGTCCCTTAGGAACAGGTCTTTCAACAGTTGACTCCTCTTGTTCTTCTTCTGCTTGTTGCTGCCGCCTTATTGCACCCCTTGCACAACCAGTAATGCACTTTTTGAACCATAACAAGAATTAGCTCTAGGGCTATTTCGTGGTTTGGCCTGATTTTTCTCTCTTTACTTACAGCAATTTCTGTTGCTACTCTGATTCTTATTTCCACTATCTGGGGTATTTGTATACCCAAATCTACTAAAAATCTTCTCAAGTTGAAAAGTTCAGATTCTACCTTTTGTAGCTCTTTTTCTCTTGTCGTATTCTTGATTTTCTATCGCGTGTGCCATTCCTCTAACTCTTTTAGAAATTCTGATGTGTCAACAGCATCTTCCCAGAACTCGGGCGTCATCTTCCTCATCGTGGAATTACACAACGGCACAGAATCATTCTGATCTTTATGTTCTAAGTTCTAACTGATCTGCTGGATAATGCCCCCAAAACCCTAAGTTTTAGTCTAAATAAGCCCAAAGTTTAGGCGGGTAATCAGGTCATTTCCCAAACAAAACTCTTGCTCTCTCATCTATGGTCTTAACTCAATGGAGTAAGTTCATTGAGTTAAAGCGTAACACAACAGACCTCCCGCACAAACAGATATATATATAAAAAATACTTAAGATAATATTTATTTTTTTTTCTTTTTCTTTTCTTTTTTTTCTTTTTCGGTTTTTACCGATTTAACCGATGCTATGTTGTGAAAATGGCATAGGAAATGGACATAGGTAATGGACCCATAAAATCTATTCCCCACACATCAAGGATTTCAACCTCAACAATAGGATTAAGAGGCATCATATTCCTATTTGATATTCTTCCTATTTGTTGACATCTTAAACAACTTAAGCAATATTTATGAGTATCTTTGAATAGTGTTGGCCAATAAAACCCACATTGCAAAATTTTTGTAGTAGTTTTCCTTGAGCAAAAATGACCTCCACAAGCTTGGTCATGACAAAAAGACAATATGCTCTGATATTCAGTTTCTAGAACACACCTCCTTAAAACCAGATCAGGACATTTCTTAAATAAGTATGGGTCTTCTCAATAGTAATATTTTACTCTTGAGAAAAATAATTTCTTATCTTGTCTATTCCAATCCTTAGGTGTTAAACTAGTAACTAAGTAATTAACTATGTCTACATACCATGGTATTGTGTTGATGGTCATTAATTGTTCATCAGGAAAATTATCCTTAATTTCAATATTTGATTTTCCTATTTGTAATCTTGATAAATGATCTACTACTACATTCTCACAACCTTTTTTATCTTTAATTTCTAGATCAAATTCTTGTAATAATAATATCCATCAGATCAATCTAGGCTTAGTTTCTTTTTATGCAATTAGGTGTTTTAAAGCTGCATGATCCGTGTATACTATTACTTTAGCTCCAATCAGATATGATCTAAACTTTTCTAAGGTAAACACAATAGCTAATAGTCCTTTTTCAGTAGTTGTGTAATTAACTTGAGCATCATTTAAGGTTTTGCTAGCATAATGAATCACTCTAGGAGATTTTTCTATCTTATGTCCCAACATTGCTCCTACAGCAAAATCAGATGCATCACACATTAATTCAAATGGATGGCTCCAATCAGGTGCTTGAATTATAGGAGTTAAAATTAAGCTAGTTTTAAGTCTGAAAAATGCTTCCTTGCAATTTTTATCAAAGTTAAATGAGACATCTTTTAATAGATTAGTTAAAGGTTTAGCTATTTTGCTAAAGTCTTTAATAAATCTTCTATAAAAACCAGCATGTCCTAGAAATGATCTAATATCTTTTACTGATTTAGGTTCTGGTAGATTAGAAATTACTTCTATTTTAGCATTATCTACTTCCAACCCTTTCTTATAAACAAAATGCCCTAAGACTATTCCTTATTTAACCATGAAGTGACATTTTTCCTAATTTAAAACCAGATTTTTTTCCAAACAGCGTTTTAATATTTGGTCTAAATTTTTTAAACAAACTTCATATGAGTTGCCATATACAGTAAAATCATCCATAAATATTTCTAAAAAATCTTCTGTCATTCCAGTAAATATGCCCTGCATACACCTTTGAAAGGTGGCTAGTGCATTGCATAATCCGAATGGCATTCTCTTAAAAGCATAAGTTCCATTCGGATAGGTGAAAGTTGTTTTCTCTTGATCCTCTAATGCTACTGGAATTTGATTATAACCTGAATACCCGTCTAGGAAATAAAAATATTCTTGCCCTGCTAATCTTTCCAGCATTTGATCTATAAAAGGTAAGGGAAAATGATCTTTCCTAGTCACAGCATTCAGCTTTCTATAGTCTATACATACTCTCCAACCTGATTGAATTCTAGTAGGTATCAAGTTTTGACTTTAATTCCTAATAATTGTTAATCCTGATTTCTTGGGAACTACATGGATTGGGCTAACCCACGAGCTATCAGAAATCGGATAAATTATGTCATTATCTAACCATTTCATTATTTCCTTCTTGACTACTTCCTTAAGGTTTGGATTTAATCTCCTCTCAGGAATTCTAACAGGTTTAGCATTCTCTTCTAAATATATGTGGTGACAGCATAAAGTTGAACTTAACCCTTTTATATCAGTCATAGTCCATCCTATTACTTCTTTATAACTTTTTACTACATCTTTTAATTTAACTATTTGATCCTCTTTTAAATTTGAAGTAATAATGATTGGACAAGTTCGTTTCTCTTCTAGAAATATATAGGTTAATTCTGGAGATAAAGGTTTTAATTCTAAAAGTTGCCCATCAAAAGCTAGAGCTCCTAAGTGAACAACATCATTTTCTCAATTAATTTCTTCCAGATCTCCTTCTATATTTATGCTTTCACTTTCCTCTAAAGTTTTAGAATTGATTTGCCTATTTAATTCTTCTTGAATTACATCATCTAACATATTTCCTTCATCCTCTAAAAAGTCTATGGTATGTAAGGACATTTCTAACTCCTCAAACATTTCTAATTTGAAAATATTTAATTAAGTATCTTCATTACTATATGCTAACTTAATTACTCCAGTTTTACAATTTATAATAGCCCCTGATGTTGCTAAAAATGGTCTTCCCAAAATTAAAGATGTATCACTATTTTTATGCTTAATTTGTTAGGAATCCAAAATTACAATATTAATAGGATATATAAAGTTTTTGATTTTAATTAAGACATCCTCTATTTTTCCTCTAGGATATCTTATACTTCTATCAGCTAATTGAATAACCGTACTAGTAAGAGTTAAGCCTTCTAATCCTAAGGATGCAAATATATCACTTGACGTAACATTTATACCTGCACCTAAGACTATTAAGGTTCTTTCTAGAATGATATTTCCTATGGTGCATGATATAACAGGGATTCCAAGATTAGATAACTTTTTAGGAATTTGTGGTAAAAATAGGGAACTACTTTGCTCAGCTAAAAAGACATTTCTATGAACATTTCGCTCTCTTTTCTTAGTACACCAATCCTTCAGAAATTTAGCACAAGGTGACATTTTCTGCAATAGATCTAACAAAGGAATGTTAACTTGTACTTTTTCAAAAATTTCTCTGACTTTTTCTTATTTTTTAGGTATTATTTGTTGTAATCTTTTAGGATAGGGTGCTAAAGATTGTGATTTAAAAGATTCTTTTTCTTTCAGTTGATTTGTTTAATCATTTTTAGCCTCATTAGCAGATTCAGATTGTTCTTTAGTGATTTCTTGATTTTCAGCTATTACATTTTCATTATCATTTTGATTTTTACTCATATCCACCTACATATTATTTTCATTTTGAGTTCTTGGTGGTATATCAGTTCCAGATCTTAATGTTACACATACATCTTCCAAATTTTCGTTACTCTCATGATGTTTTTGTATATCATTTTCATGATTATGATCTTCAATTGTTTTTAGTTTTGAAGTGCATTCTTTAAATTCTCTTGCATTAGTATTTTCTTTTGGCTGTGTATTTTGCAAATTATGCAGATCTATAACATTATAATTTCCATTGTCCTGTTGCATAACTTGTATTTTCATTGTATATTCGTCCAATGCTTTTAGTTTTCTTTCCTGATCATCTAATCTCATTGCATTCAATTTTTGATCAATTTTCATTATGATTTTTTCAGTTTTGTAAATTATATCCATTTTAGGTTCTGAATATGCTTCCTTATAGTTTAATTAGTTGACTTCTTGTTGTTGACACATAAAGTATTCTAGTTTGTCCAAGTTTTGCTCTATACGACGCTCTAATCTGTCATACCTTTCCCAAACTTCCATGTCTCTCAACATATTACACATTCTATACTGACCAACAGTTGGGTAAATTATAGGATGCTCATACTTGGCTCTATTATATTAAGGATAATTCATTTGTTGTTCATGGGATCTATCCATCAGCAAACGTCTCAGTTTAAAACAATAAGAAATGTCGTGTCCTTCAGAATTACAGAATTCACATATGCTAACTACAGGTTTTAGAAATCTTTGAGCATAAGCATATGTCATATTCTCAATTATAGAAGAAAACACACAACACTCTGGCTATTAAAACAAAACAGCTCTAACATTTGCTTAGCTACTCAATTCCCCAGCAGCGACGCTAGAAAACTTGTTTGGATCCCCAGCACGGCACTAGAAAAACTTGATTAGTTAGCCAGCAACGCGCTAGAAAAACTTGGATTTGTTAACTTCTGTTTTTACTTAGTTAATTTATCTTTATGCCTATTCCTTTTTAGAAGTAAACAAACAACCTTTCACACAAATTGGATATTAATTCTAATTTGTATTTTAACTGCAAGTGCATAGTGTCTATTGTATTAGTGTGCAAGTACAGGTCGATCCCATAGGGAATTGCTTAAGAATTGCGAACTGTTACGTTTTTATCAATCAAATTTATATATTCAATAAGCTCTCTGTTGAGTTATAGTTAACTTAACGGACTAAGTTCGTTGAGTTATGGCTAACTCAACGGACTAACCTCGTGGACTTAAGTTAACTCCACGAGCCTGTCTTTCCTATTTAATACTACTATTTACAAAGGAATTCGGCCAACCATTGGGCGGTTCCATAGATTGTAAATAATATCAATTAAGCTCTTTAATGTTAGTAAACACTAGATTTATCATTAGGCAATACTAATATTCAGATAATTCAAATAGTAACCATTAAAATCTTTAAGTCTATTGAACGAACCAATTTTAGTAAACTGTCAAACTAAAACAAACATAAAACATTCACAACATTGACAAAGATAACATTAATCATGATACAAAACAAACAATACAATACCGAAATACAAAATACAAACACAGATAAGTTGTTTTTAGTATTTTTGTTTTGATATGAGCATGGAAATGGGCGAAAGGTGAAATGTAAAGTAATCTCAGTCGACAATAAATACTTCTGTCACTACATGCGACGTGATTACACCATTGAAAATTAAACCACTTACAATTCTGTCTCCTCTCCCTATAAAATCGCGAGTCCAGAATTGCAAAATGATCTCCTTTTCAGCATACAGGCATCAACCCAAAGCCAAGGTTAGAAGCTTTACGATCTCCTGAGATATGAGTCGGCGCTTGGTGAAAATGGCTACCCTTCCCGCGACGCGATCACTCCTCACAGTGGTTGTCAGGTACTATGTTTGACTTAGAATTGACCCGACATCAGGAAAGTATCCTCACAGACCTCCGATGGTTGGTGATTATGGTGGTAGTGATGATGGTTGGGGTGATACTTCAGAGAATTGCCGATGCTGCTTGCAGAAATCTCGGTGATCCTCCTCTGCACACACTGGCCACACCCATCAATCACACACCGCTACTTTTTTTCTTCTTTTCTTTTATATTTCTTCAATGGTAACTACTTCTGCTTGAATGATCGGTTGGATTTCCTTCATTCATATCAACGATGATGATTTCTTCTTCCTTCGACAAGTGAATTCCTACATGATACATGCGATCGTGGTTTTTTTCTTCCAACTATTCTGTTCTTGCAACCACTACAGTGGCATATTAGAAAATAAATGGTCTGTAGAGTTACAGATAACTCAACGGACTTGCTTCGTTGATTTAACTATAAAACACGTGCATAAATTTAACTATCCGATGCTCAAGTGCATTTCGGATACTTACAGACTTAACTATCCATTGTCTAGATGCATTTCGAATAGTTACAGACTTAACTATCCGATGCTCAAATGCATTTCGAATAGTTACAGATAACTCACCGATATATAACTTAAGTCAATCTTCTAGATCACGACACGTGTCATCAGCAATTTTATAATAAAGAAATATTTCAAAGAGTTACAAGTCTAACTATCCAATGCCTAGATGCATTTCGGAAAGTTATAGATAACTCACCGAAAGTCCACTTAAGTCATTCTTACAGAACATGACACGTGTCATCAGCTATTTTATAATAAAAGGAGATTTCGGAGAGTTACACATATAACTATCTAATGCCCAGCTATAATTTCGGATACTTAGGGATAACTCACTAAAAGTCCACATAAGTCATGTATTATGGTTTCAACACGTGTACTTCAGGAAATAATAAAATATTCTTTTAAAACATAACTGTTCTGTAATTTAAACATAACTCTTCGGTACATAAAGTATAACTGTCTGGTATGTTAAATACAACTGTCCGAAATAACAGAATATTCAGATACCTAAGAATTTCATAGCTTACAATTTTCCGATAATTCAGAAATATACTAAATTAACATTAATTCCCCGAAATTAAACAGATTTTTTCATTAAAGTATATAACAGTGCAATTATAACATAATGGCTTAATTCTCATATGATAAGCTAAATATTATGCAATTAACCATCATCTAACCGTTAATATTATGCACTTTTTCATTCTAAACAAATGTTAACTAAGTATTATTTCAGAATTATTGCAATATTCTCCCTCATAAATAATGGTAAATGTTGTGCATAACTATGTAGTATTTACATAAATCATTTTATTACATGTTCATTGTATTGAATTGTAGGAACGAACTGAATCCGTAGAGTTATTGCATAACTCAATGGAGTTAGTCTAGTGACTCCATTGAGTTAGCAATTAATCTAACAAAATTAGTTCATTGAGTTACGTTAACTTCACGGACTAGTTATTATATCTAATGTACGATTATGAGTAGTTATAGGAATTACATCAGAAACCCATGTTGCATTATTTATGCCCATGATCTCTATCGTGGAATGAAAAAGCGATTACAGTCATTGATGCACAGGAAAGAAGAATTCAACCAATCATTTTGGCGCAAGCAGTTGTTATTGAAAAGAGATATAAAAGGATTGAAAGAAATCAAAAAGAAAGGGGGGGAAGGAGTGCTTATTGTAGAGAGCGTTAAATGTTCCTTGAGATATCCTTCTTCTACTACCACCACCATTCATCGAAGGTCTATGGAGATTTTCAAAGTTGAGTCAATTTCGATCAAACCATGGTGACTAACAACCATTGTAGAGGAGTGATAGCATTATAGGAAGGAAATGTTTCTTCACTAAGCACTGATTCATCTCTTAAAAGACAATTAAAACTTTCAACCTTGGTGTCGAGTTGAAGTCGATTTGTTGAAGATAAAGATCTTTGTACAAAGGTTTAAGTTTATAATCTAGTAGGGAGAGAAGCACTTGACAGTAAGTGATTACATTTTCAATGGTATAACCACGTCGTATATAGTGTTAGAGGTTTTTAATTGTCAGAACAGAGTGTTGTCATTCATCCATCATCTACCTTAAGGAACATTAACATTAATGTTTACATCTACGTATAAACTCCATTTTATTTATGTATCATTTGTGTTTATATTGTTTGTTCATGATTGTCAAATTCTTGTTTGCTTTTTCCCAACACAACACTAGAATATCTGATAAGATCTCCAATAACGTACTAGAAAAACTTAGATTTGTTACTTTTGTTTTTACTTAGTTAATTTATCTTTATGCCTATTCTTTTTCTTTAAGAAGTAAACAAACAACCTTTAATACAATTTAGATGTTAATTCCAATTTGTACTTTAATTGCAAGTGCACAATGTCTATTGTATCAATGTGTAAGTATAGGTCGATCCCATAGGGAATTGCTTAAAAGTTTAGAACTGTCCATTTGTTAACAATCAAATTTATATATTCAATAAGCTCTCCATTGAATTACAATTAACTCAACGAATAAAGTTCATTGAGTTATAGCTAACTCAACAGATTAACCTCGTGGACTGAAGTTAACTCCATGAGCTTGTCTTTTCTTTTTAATACTGCTATTTACAGAGGAATTCGGCCAACCATTGGGCGATTTCATAGATAGTAAATAACATCAATTAAGCTCTTTAATGTTAGTAAACACTGGATTTATCATTAAGCAATACTAACATTCAGATAATTCAAACAGTAACCATTACAATCTTTAAGTCTTTTGAACGAACCAATTTCATTAAACTGTAAAACTAAAACAAACATAAAACAATCACAACACTGACAAAGAAAACATTAATCACGATACAACACAAACAATACAACACTCAAATACAACATACAATATAGATAAATTGTTTTTGGTATTTTTGTTTTAATATGAACATGGAAATGGGCGAAAGGTGAAATGTAAAGTAATCTCAGTTGACAGTAAATACTTCCGACACTACTTGCAACGCGATTACACCATTGAAAATTAAACCACTTACAATTTTGTCTCCTCTCCCTATAGAATCGCAAGTCCAGAATTGCAAGATAATTTTCTCTTCAGCATACAGGCATCAACTCGAAGCCAAGGCTAAAAGCTTTATGATCTTCTGAAATATGAGTCAGCGCTTGGTGAAAATGGCTTCCCTTCCCGCGACGCAATCACTCCTCACAGTGGTTGTCAAGTACTATGTTTGGCTCGAAATCAACCCAACATCAAGAAAGTATTCTCACAGACCTCCGATGGTTGGTGATTATGGTGGATATGGTGATGGTAGCGATGGTTGGTGTGGTACTTTGGAGAAAGCTCGGTGCTCCTCCTCTGTACACACTTGCTGTCCATCGATCACACACCTACTTTCTTTTCTTCTTTTCTTTTATATTTCTACAGTAGTAACTGCTTCTACTTAAATGATCGGTTGGATTTCCTTCATTCATATCAATGACGATGATTTCTTCTCCCTACGCAATACATGCAATCGTGGTTTTTCTTCCTACTGTCCTGTTTCTGCAACCACTACAGTGGCATATTAGAAAATAAATAGTCCGTGGAGTTACAGATAACTCAACGGACTTTCTTCGTTGATTTAACTATAAAACACATGCATAAATTTAATTATCTGATGCTCAAGTGCATTTCGGATACTTATAAACTTAACAATCCGATGGTCAAATGCATTTCGGATAGTTACAGCTAACTCACCGATATATAACTTAAGTAAATCTACCAAATCTTGACATGTGTCAGCAGCAATTAAATAATAAAATACACATTTCGGGGAGTTACAGGTCTAACTATCCGATGCTCAGATGCATTTCGAATAGATATAGCTAACTCACCGAAAATCCACTTAAGTCACTTTACCAGAACATGACATGTGTCCTCAGCTATTTTATAAATAAAAAGAGATTTTGGAGGGTTACACATATAACTGTCCGATGCTTAGCTGCAATTTCGAATAGTTGGAGATAGCTCATCGAAAGTTCACTTAAGTTATGCATTATGGTTTCAACACATGCAGTTTAGGAAATAATAAAATATTCTTTCAAAACATAACTGTTCAGCAATTTAAACATAACTATTCGACATGTTCGGTCTGTTACACATAACTATCCGAAATATGTTCGATATGTTAAACAAAACTGTCCGAAATATGTTCGGTATGTTAAACATAACTATTTGAAATATCAGAAAATTCGGATACTTAAGAATTTCACAGCCTACAATTTACCAACAGTTCAGAAATGTACTAAATTAACATTAATTCCCTAAAATTAAGTAGATTCTTTAATTAAAGCATATAACAGTGCAATTATAACATAATGATTTAATTCTCATATGATAAGCTAAATATTATACAATTAATCATCATTTAACCGTTAATAATATGCACTTTTTCATTCTAAACAATTGAGTATTTACTTTTCATTTTAGTATGAAATCATCTGAATCTATGTTGAACCCAGTAAACTTTAAATCTTTAAAATCGTGCCTTGACTAATTGTTATTTAAGATCATTTAGAAATTTAAATCTATTTATTATTAAATCTAAGATAAGTAGCAACTAGGGACCGTAATGCGTGGTGTTTGTATTCTTTAGATCGTCTAATGATTGGCTGAATTCAGGTGTAAACAACTGTAGAAAACTCAAGTCCATGGAGTTATTCATTAAGTTATCTATTAACACAACAGAATAAATTTATCGAGTTAGTAATAATTTAATGAAGTTAGAGTTTAATTAGTAAAACACTTACACTAGCTAAAAACAACTTAGAATTTGATTCTAATCACTGCTTGTGATCCAACCTATTCTTAGACACTTTTACAACCAACATTGTACACTTGTAGTAAATTAAGTCAACAAATTTAATGAGTTTGAATTTCATTTTGGAATTGCTTGTATCTTAAAAAAAAAAAATTTAAATCAATAAGACAAGTTTCTCACATTGTTGTGAGGGAGTGAAAGCCTTAAATCATAAAATATTAGGTTTTGTTCTCATAGCTTATAAGGTATTGTGTGAATTTATCATTCGGATTATGGCATATGCATATGCTTGTAGATTTATTAGACTTAAAGTTAGCAAGTGTGAATTCTACAATTTAAAAGGCCATGATACTATTGATTGTTTGAAGTTTAGATGTTTATAGATGTCTAAATTAGAAGAGTAATAAATGAATTATATTCAATATAATAGAAATGATTATGACATGCTTATCATTCACCTAGTTGATAATCATTTTATAACTAGAAATATGTCAAGAGAATGAGAAAATTAGGATAGGTGTGTTAGAATGGAAAATTTTAACGGCCTTGAACAAAGCTTAATGAGATTAGATCAACAACTTACTAGATTAGAAGATTACATGTATTATAATCAAGAAATCAACCAACTAAACTATCATGAAAATCATTTTGAACCTAAGATTATATATATGAAACTGAGCAAAATTTGCAAAGATTTGATCAAAGAATGGACGAAATGTGACTACATAATCTAGAAAGAAATCTTAAGTCACTTGAGGAATTTACAATAAAAATAGAATGTAATTCAACAGAGAAATTAATTGAAACCACTATAGATCCAAATCTTAAGAAAGACGAAGAAACAGATTCAATTCATGAAATTCCTAAAGAATTAGAAAATGTGTATGCAACTTTAAGATCTGGAACTTATGTCCACCTAGAATTCAAAGAGAAAATCAATTAAATCAAAGTGAAAATAATACTCAAAATGAAAATGAAAATACTATATTTGAAAACATAGAAATTAATGAAGGAAAATCTAAATCTGGAATTGAAATTGAAATTAGACAAGATAAAGACTTAGATAAAGGAGAACTAGAAGTCAATTCGGAATATGATAAAGAGTCTCCTCAATTAAGATCTCTAGCACTTTATCTTGAAAGACTAAAACCAAAAGTCTCCAACAAACAAGATAGAATTCAAATTTTTTTTTAAAAAGTTCAAGTTAACATTCTACTTTTAGATTTGTTGCAAAAGATGTCACCATGTGCTGAATTTCTTAAGGGCTAGTAGTTCTCTATTTTTACCACAGATTCCTAAAATGTTATTTGATCCGAGAACACCAATTATATCATACACAATAGGTAATGCAACATTGGATAAAACCATAATAGACCTAGGGTCGAGTATAAATGTTATGTCGAGTGACATATTTATTTCCTTAGGATTAGAATGTTTGAGTCCTATTGGAATTGTCATCCAATTAACAGATCGGAGCATAAGGTATCTTAAAGGAAAAATAGAGGATGTCTTGTTAACGTTAAGAACTTCATTTTTCCGAAGGATATTGATGTTTTGGATTTCTAAAATTCTATTCAGCAAAGAAGGATACTTTTTTAATTTTGGGAAGACTATTTCTAGCGACATCAGAGACAATTATAAATTATAAGGATGAAACTATGAAATTAGTCTATGATAATGATGACACTTAATTAAATATTTTCAAACCTGAAGGAAAAGATGGATTAGAGATGTCTTTAAATGCTATAAACTTTCTAGAAGACGAAGAAGATGTGCTGGAAGATGTGATTTAAGAAGAATTAAATAGGCAACTGGAGATCGAAGATCTAGAAGGGAGTAAAAATGGAGATGAGGATTTGAGAA
Organism: Cymodocea nodosa; assembly: GCA_036874045.1. Lineage (NCBI taxonomy): Eukaryota > Viridiplantae > Streptophyta > Magnoliopsida > Alismatales > Cymodoceaceae > Cymodocea > Cymodocea nodosa. The sequence continues at coordinate 14,920,122 of CM072339.1, read as the reverse complement.
TAGAAGTAAAGAGAACACAAAGGGAATCTATTGTTATGGATGAGAATGTTAAATTAGGAGCTCTTGCTTTAAATGGTCAACATCTAAGTTTAAAACTCTTACCTCCTAATTTGACATATAGATTTTTGGAACGAGAAAGAAGATGTCCTATAATTTCAACATCAAATTTAGGAAGATCAAATGTCTAAATTAAAAGACTTGGTGAGGAAATTTATAGGAGTAATATGTTGGACTATGGCTGATATAAAAGGATTGAGTCCGACTATATGCTAATACCATATATATTTGGAAGAAAATGTGAAACCAGTCAAAATACCAAAAAGAAGATTAAATCCCAACCTAAAAGAAATAGTAAGAAAGGAAATAGTCAAATGGTTAGATAATGATATCATATATTCGATTTTTAATAGCTCGTAGGTGGGTCCAATCCATGTAGTTCCAAAGAAATCTAGGATAACAGTCATTAGGAATGAAAGTCAAGACATGATACTAATTAGAATTTGATTAGGCTAGAGAGTGTGCATAGATTATAGGAAGTTGAATGTTATAACTAAGAAAGACCATTTTCCTTCCCTTTCATAGATCAAATGCTAGAAAAATTAGCAAGTCAAGAGTATTTTAGCTTCCTAGATAGGTACTTAGGATATAACAAAATTCCAATAGCATTGGAAGATCAAGAAAATATGACTTTCACTTGTTCTAATGAAACTTATGCTTTTAAAAGAGTGTCATTTGAGTTATGCAATGCACCCACCACTTTTTAAAGGTATATGCAATGTATTTTTACTGGAATGATAAATGATTTTCTTGAAATATTTATGAATGATTTTACCATGTATGGAACTTTATTTGAAGTGTGTTTAAAAAATTTGGAACTAGTATTAGCTCGACATTTAGAAAAAAATTTACTTTTAAATTAGGAGAAATGTCATTTTATGGTAAAGCAATAAATAGTATTGGGGCATGTAGTTTCAATGAAAGGCTTGGAAGTGGATAAAGCTTAAGTAGAAGTTATTTCAAACCTACCAAAACCTAAAATATTAAAAGATATAAGATCTTTTTTAGGGCATATAGGCTTCTATCAGAGATTTATCAAAAACTTCAGCATAATAACTAGACCTTTGACTAATTTTTTGAAAAACATTGTAGGATTGAAAGGCTACACAAGAGGATGATGAATTGTATTTTTCATCATTTCCACACATAATCGAAACATCAAAATTAAAAAGAGTCGAGACACTATTTTATTCAAAGTTTCAATTACAATACACAATTCAATTCTCCTAAAAAATTATAGATGTAATGATATATCGATACAATGTTTCACCTAATCAATTTCATAATTACAAATAGAGAAAACTGATTTATAGAATTTAAAAACATTTCTCCCTGTTTGAGATTTTCCTTTTCTTCTTTTTCTTTTACAAATCTTTAGTGACAAATATATGACATTCTCCTCTTCACTAAAGTTACTTCCTTCTAAAATTTTTTCTCTTGAGAGGTGTGTCCCTGAAAGTATATTTCATTAACTTAGCATAATTTTAGATCTATTATAGACAAGTGTATAACAGTAAACTTTTTCTATATTAATAGATGTTCTTAATTTACTTTCACAAACAATAAAATTAATTGATTAAATATAATTACTTACGTTTTGCACACCTCATCAAAATATAATACTCAACAAACATCCCATTTAACTTTGATAGGAATTGTAAGGAAGCATTTCATAAGCTTAAATCTAGCCTAATTATAGCTCCTATAATCCATGCTCTTAATTGGAGTTACCTATTTAAGTTAATGTGCAATGTATCTGATTTTATTATAGGAGTTGTGTTAAGGCAGAAAATTGAAAAATCTCCTAAAGTGATTCATTATGCAAGTAAGACCTTGAATGATACCAAGGTAAATTACACAACTACATAGAAAGAGTTATTAGTTGTCATTTTTGCCTTAGAAAAATTCAAATCACATTTGATGGGATATGAAGTAATAGTATACATTGATCTTTCAGCTTTGAAATATCTTTTAACAAAAAAAGAGATAAAGCTTAGATTGATACCATGGATATTATTATTATAAGAATTTGATCTAGAAATAAAAGATAAAAAGGGATTTGAGAATGTAATGCTTGATCATTTGTCAAGAATGCAAATAGCGAAGTCTGAAGTAGATATTAGGGATAATTTTCTTGATGAATAATTGATGTCAATAGAAGTAATACCTTGGTATGCAGATGTAGTTACTTGACTAATACTCAAAGATTGGAGTAAATAGGATACAAAATTATTCTTTTCAAGAGTAGAATACTACTATTGGGAAGACCACTACTTATTTAATAAATGTCCTAATTTAGTCATAAGAATGTGTGTTTTAAAAACTAAGTATAGGAGTATATTATCTTTCTATTATGACCAAGCTTGTGGAGGGAATTTTGGTTCAGGAAAAATAGATGCAAAAGTCTAACAATGTCGATTTTAATGATATCAAGACTAGCCAACGTTATTTAAAGATACTCATAAATATTGCTTAAGTTGCATAAGATGTCAACAAATAAAAAGAGTATCAAGGAGAAATATGATGTCTCTTAATCTTATCATTGAAGTTGAAATCTTTGACGTGTGTAAAATTGATTTCATGGGTCTATTTCCTCTTTCAAATCAATATAGTTATATATTATTGGGTGTGAATTATGTATCTAAATAAATAGAAGCAATCTCCACTAAAATAAATGATGGCAAGGTTGTAGTGCATTTTGTTAAAACAAATATCTTAACTAGATTTGGAGTGCTTAAAGCTATAATTAGGCATAGGGAAGCTTATTGTTGTAATAAAAGTTTTGAAGCTTTAATGAAGAAATATGGAGTAAACCATAAAATTGTAACATCATGTCACCCCCAAACTACTTGACAAGTTGAAAGTGCTAACAAACAAATAAAAGTAATCTTGGAAAAAGTGATTAATCTTATTAGAAAGGATTGGGCTGTTAGATTAATAGATACATTATGGGTTTATAGAATAGCTTACAAAGCCAACCTAGAGATGTCTCCTTTTAGGCTAGTTGTTGGACTATAGTATCACAAGAGGGGGGTGAATTGTGTCTTTAGCAATTAATAATTTAGCGGATAAAGCAAGAGCACAAAACACTCACTATTTATAATTCAAAACTTTTTATTGATAAAGTAAGAATTTATAGTCGTTTACAGCTCAATTCCCTACTTGTCGATTTTGATAAAAATTCCAAGTTACAATTCAATATGAAATAAAATCTATCCTATTTTAACCTTAATTGAATTGTATATTCGAACTTGAGTCTTTGAATGCAATTTTATGATTCTTCTAAAAATTTTCTTAGCTTTTGTATCTCTTTGCTAAACACAAAATCGAAATTCAAAAAAAGAAGAAAACTGTATCGTCTTGACTTTTACTACTCTACTTGACTTTTACTAGGCATTGATTCCCATCTCGGTCAATCAATCGCGAGGAGGAGCTTCCTTCTTCAAATCTTGGAGACTTCCTTTGTAGTTGCTCTTTCTCTAATTTTGCTTTGGATTCGATGAGATAAGATTTCTCTCTATTGATTTTGGGATTTCTAGGATTTTAGAGATTTGTGTAGGGATAAATGAAGTGTAGCTCGTACCCTCTACTTATAGTACTAAAACTGTGTTTTCACATTCAGTATGTTCAACTACTTAATCCATGATCCTATTCAAATTTAAATTATCCACGTTCTCTACTATCTTTTCAAATTTCTACTATCTCTACTATATTTTTGAATTTCCATGATCTCTTATCATAGAATAATTGAAAGCCTTCTTTCTAGAGAGTTATAGAATATATCTTCTAAGTCACTACTTTAGTCAAATACTTATCCTTTCATACTTGTAAAAACTAGAATACTAATTTGTAACTCTTCGAGTTTTTCACTTGCAAAATACATGATTGAAATAACAAAACTTAACTTTTCGTTAGTTACATTAAAAAACTTGAACAATTATCCATCCATGTGTAAAAACATGAACAGTTATCTAACTCTTCGACTTTTCTTTACCAAACGCACATGAAAAACATGTGAAAACTTAAAACGTTAAAAACACATGTGCAGATAACTTAACTATACGAGTTTTTAACATAACTCTTCAACTAACTTAAAACATTAACTTATAACTATACAACTTTTTTAATTGAGTTCACACCTAACTATGTTACGTGCAATCGTAGTTTTCCTTCGAATTTCCTATTTCTATAATTGCTTCATATTTAAATATTAGAAAATAACTAGTCTATGGAGTTAGTGTAACTCAACGGACTTACTTCGTTGACTTAACTATTAACTTAAAGGACTTCTCTCATTGAGTAACGGACTTGATATAAAACATGTGCAACACACGTGATATAATAAAATATTTAAATTCAACATGAGCATACTCCTAACTTAACGAGTTTTTACACCTTTAAACTTGTAACACAACGAACATACCTTGTTGAGTTAACAGTAACTCAATAAGTTATTACCGTACACTTGTACATGATATATATATATATACAAATAAAACAAATCATGCTTAATATTATAAAACTACACTTAAATCAGGTTTTCAATCTTTTAGAAATGATATTTAATTAACTTTAATTCCTTGAAATTATGCACATTTCTGTGATTAAGGCATATAATTATGCAATTATAACATAATGGCTTAATTATTATATGATAAGCTAAATATTATGCAATTAATCATTATTTAACCATTAATGAAAATCGAAGAGTTAGATAACTATTCGAGTTTTTATACGTATGGATAGATAACTGTTCAAGTTTTATAAAATGACTAACAAACAGATAAGTTTTCTATGTTCAGTCACGTGTTTTGCAGGTATAAAAACTCGAAGAATTACAGATAAGTGTTCGAGTTTTTACAAGACTTAAAGATATTCTACAAATCTCTAGGAAGATAAAGTTTCAATGAATCTACGAGTGGAAATCGTGGAACTTCAAAAAGATAGTGGAGTTAGTGGAAATTCAAAAAGATAGTGGAAATCATGGATAATTTGAATTTGAAATTAATACGTGGATTATGAATTAAATGGATGAACATGTTAAACGTGAAGTTAGATTTCGACTACTAATAGAGAGTACGAGCTACATTACGATCATCCTGATCCCAATCACAAACTGAAAAATCAAGTCTGAATATTCATATCTAAAAAAATTCTCCAACATCAGAAGAAGTTCGAAATTCCAAGCAATTTCAGAAAAGAAGCTGCAAATGCAAGAAGTCTAGAAATTCGACAAGTGGAGAAGAAGAGATACAGAAACTAAGCAACAAGAAGGAAAGGAGCTACATGCATAAAGATCAGGTTTTATATAATTCAAAATTAGTTTTGAATAAGGACTTCATTTTCTATTTGAATTGTATATCAGACATTACTATATTAAAACCGATAAGAAGGGAATTGAGCTGAAAAGATAGTATAAATTCTTTCTTTAAAGTTTATAAAGAATAAAATTTTATTTATGAGTGTTTTATGGTCTTGTTTTATCTGCTGGTAATTTTAATTATTAAAGACATAATTCACCCCCTCTCTTGTGATACAATGATCCTATAGTTACTTTTAGTATAATTTGAATATAATGTTTTCTTGAATCCTTCCAAAAACTTGAGTAGCTAACTTGAAACTATCCGAAAAACTCAAACAACTATCTTGAAACTATCTAAAAAACTCGAACAATTATCCTAAAACTATCTAAAAACTCAAATAGTTATTCCTTTTGGCTTGTCACTTGAATCATTATGTTCTGCACATAAGATTTCTAAGTTTTGAATAGTTTACTTGAAACCTTATGAAATACTCAAATAGTTATCTTGAAGCTATTTGTTAAGTATTATATTTTGATGATGTGTGCAAAACGTAAGTAATCAAATTTAATCAATTAATATTACTTGTGAAAGTAAATTAAGAACATTAATTAATACAAAAAAAGTTTAATGTTATATACTTGTTTGTAATGGTTTTAGAATTATGCTAAGTTAAGTAACTAGTCGTTAAGTTATACTAACTTTTTATTTAACTAAACATTAAGTTAACGTTTATTTTTATTGTAAAACAAACAATAGAATTCAAACATTTCCCATATGTTGATTATCCCTTCAAACTTAACTAGTTGAGCATATAAAACTATAAAAGTTTTATAATTTAGATATTTCTCATAACATGAATTATTTCTAAACCATAATCGCATATCATCCTCAAAATTCTATTCAAAATTTGGAATCTTCCTGTCATGTGCTTCTTCTAACCTTGGATTGATTGTAAAATCTTCATCAACAACTATGTTGTCAAATCTTTTTAAATTATTAGCATTTTTGTCAAACTCAGTATGCATTTCTGAAATATCTACAATTATGGTATCTATAATATCTTGAATAGCAACTATTTAAATGCCTTTAAAACTTTCAACAAGTCATCTATATATTATTATCAACAGTCTTTGTGTGAATATCTTCATTTGTATCAGCAACAGGCATTACTATAAAATTATCAATTTATTGTTCTATTTGTACTAAACAATTGTCTCCTTATTGGAAAATACTCAATACCAATTTCAAGTGTAAGAAATGATAATTTCAACTTTACTACATATGGAAAAAGATTTTCTAATGGTTATAATGATAAATTAATTAAACCTATAAGTAATTATCAAAAAATAAATAAGTTGAAATCTAAAAATATTAGTTTTAAGTCTAACTCTTCCTCTAACAATCTTGAACCCACTCTGAAATGGGTGCCAAGAAGTAAAATTTCTTTTCAATTTTTTTGTAGGTAAATAAATCAAAGTCAATAATAGACAATGGAGCATCCAACCACATGATTGGAGACAGAAGACTAATTATAGAAATTACAAAGATAAAGAATGGATAAGTTACCTATGGAAATAGAATCAAAACTACAATCTTTGGATCTAATAAAGTACAAGTAATTGAAAAATATTTTATTAATGATGTCTTGCTAGTAGAAAACTTAGGTTTTAATATTTTAAAGGTTCATGTCTTAATGAAATTTTATAGAGTAATTTTTGAAAATAATTCAAGTAAAATTGTAGACAAGAATACAAATGAAGTTTTACTCATGACATATAAGAGATAATCAGTTTGTATTCTAAATTTACCTTCTAATATTATAAATGATAATGTTTGTTTAATTCTAAAATCAAATGAAGTTATATTATGGCATAAAAGGCTAGGTCACTCAAATATAAAATTATTAGAAAAACTACCAAAAAAGATCTAGTTAGAGGTTTACCTAGTATTAACTACTCTAGTGAATTTACATGTGATACATGTCAATTAGGTAAACAACATAGAATATCATTTAAATCTTTAAACAAAATAGCAAGCAAAAGCATTGTAGAATTAGTACATATAGATCTATTTGGATCAACTAGGATAACCAACCTAAGACGTAAATATTATGCTTTTGTACTAATTGATGACTATTTTAGGTTATTTGGGTGTATTTTCTAGCTAATAAAATTGAAGTTTTTAAAATATTTAAGGTATTCTACAATAAATTTGGAGCAAAGTGCTAACATTAAAAAATTTAAGAGTAATCATGGTATAGAATTTAATAATGATTAAATAAATATCTTTTGTGAGGAGTTAAGTATAGATTATAACTATTCATTTCTTAGAGGTCCTTCACAAAATGGAATAATAGAAAGGAAAAACAAGTCACTTTGAGAAATGGTCATAACCATGTTTAATGAAAAAAAGTTATCACTATTTTTTTTGGTAGAAGTAATCCACATAGTATGTTATATTATAAATAAGATATATCTATGACCTAATTTTGATAAAACTCCATATGAGATATGATATGACAGAATTTTCAAAATAAATTCTATGAAATCTTTTGGTTGTAAGTGTTTTATATTAAATATTAAGGAACATAGAAACAAATTTAAGGTCAAATCAAATAGAGGTATTTTTGTTGGTTACTCTACCAAAAGTAAAGCGTATAAAGCTTATAATAAATCAATAAAACAATTAAGGAAACCCTACATATTTATTTTAATGAAAATTCTCATCTAGATGTCAAATGTGCTAAAAATAATGATGATATTAATATTTTCCCAAAAGATTTAAATATTGTTGATAGAGAAATTGAGAATTTATTTAATAGGATAAGTGATATAAACTTAAATGATGAAAATCAAGTAGAAAAAATCATTTCAATTGAAAATATTGAACATCAAAGAACTTAGTGTTATGTTCATCTCATCCTACATATCAGATAATAAGTGATCCTATCAAAGTGTTAAGACTCGATCATCAATTGTCAACATTTGTGGTACTTATACTTTTGTTTCTTTACTAGAACATAAGGAAATAGATGATACCTTAGAGGATGAATTTTGGTATTTAGCAATACAAGATGAGGTAAATCAATTTATTAGAAACAAGGCTTGAGATCTAGTACCACTCCTTGAAAATCATACTACTATAGGAACAAAGTGGGTGTTTAGAGACAAAATAGATCATGATGACCATATAGTTAAAAACAAACCTAGATTAGTTGCTTAAAGTTATAAGCAAGAGGAAGGAATTGATTATGATGAAATATTTGTTCCTATTGCTAGACTAGAATCTATGCAAATTTTGTTAGTTTTTGCTTGTTATATGAATTTCAAATTATAACAAATGGATGTTAAAACTATTTTTCTAAATAGTTATATTAAAGAAGAAGTTTATGTAAAACAACCTCTAAGTTTTGAGGATTCAAAACATCTCGAGTATCTTTACAAACTTAAGAAAGCATTATATGACCTTAAGAAAGCTCTTAGGTCTTGGTATGAGAAGTTAACTAAATTTCTAATGGAAAAAAGTATAACATGGGAAAGGCAGGTCATACACTCTTTATCAAGAAAACTAAATATAATATTTTAATACTTCAAATATATGTAGATGACATCAATTTTGGAGCAACAAATAAAAAATTAGTTGAATCATTTCTAAATGACATAACAAGTCAAATTGAAATGAGTATAATGGTTAAACTATCATACTTTTTGGGTATGCAAATTAAATAATTAGATAAAGGGATTTTTATTTCATAAGAAAAATATAATTGAGATTTATTAAAGAGGTTTAATTTTGACAATAAAAAAGTTAAAAATATACTAATGAGTACTATCACTAAGTTAGATAAAGATAACTATAGAAAAACTATAGACATAAAACAATATAGAAGTATGATTGGTTTTTAACTCTACTTGATAGCTAGTCATCTAGACATTATGTTTAGTGTATGTATTTAGGCTAGATATCAATCTAATTCTACGGAGTCACACATATTCATTGTTAAAAGAATTTTTAAGTATCTATTAGGAACCATAAACTTCAAATTGTTCTTCTTTAAATATAGTTCTATAAAATTAGTGGAGTATAGTGATGCTGATTTTGAAGGATGTAAGTTTAAAAGAAAAAGTACCAATGACACTTGTGAACTATTAGGAAATTCATTAGTATCTTGGTTTAGTAAAATGTAAAATTGTATAGTTTTATCTACAGCAGAGGTTGAATATGTAGTTGCTGCACTTTGCTATGCTTAAATTCTGTAGATCTAACAAATATTAAAATATTTTAATATAACTTATGCACCCACAACAATTTTTTGTGATAATAGTTTTACTATAAATTTATTAAAAAATCCCGTTTTACATTCAAGAGCTAAACATATAGAAGTTAGACATCATTTTTTAAGAGATAATGTGATAAAAGGTAAGATGGAATTAAGTTATATTCCTACAATAGAACAATTACTTGATTTATTTACAAAGCCCTTAGATGAAAACACTTTTTGAAAATTAAGATTAAAACTTGGTATTTGTAGACTATTTGATGTTTAAATGTCTTGTCCATTACTCATTTTTGGTTTGTTGAATTAGTTTAGGTTTTTATTTTCTACTTTATATGAATACTAAAAGTAAATGATATGGTGAAATTCTATGAGAATGAAGTCATTTTAGAGTTAATTTATTCTAGAACATGACAAACTTGTTGAAACGAAAAATTTTCTTATTACTTAAATATAATTTCAAAGGATCTTAGTAAATGTATAGGATGACTAGAATACTTGATTATTATAAGAAAATTTTCAAGTAATTTACCTAGATATTTTTTTCTAAGGTTGCTAAATACATTGGTATCTAAAGAAATATTTTAAGGTAGTTTCAATTTTATCGCTTTTCTCTTAAAAAGTTAAATAGTATGAAATATTATACTTGTCCCATTAGACCTTTTATACTTGAGTGATTAAGTACAAGGATTGAGGACTCATTAGACGTAATGAGGACTCACAATACGTGCACTATTGTGATAATCATGGCAACCAAAAACCAATTAGTTTAGCATTGATAGCCTAAAACTCATTACAATGGAACATTAGAAAATCTAAAAGATGAGCATATTATTTGACATATATATGGAAAAAAAAGGAAGAAGAAAAAGAATGGCTTGAATTGTTAGACAATATACTCAAAGTAGTTAATCTTAAGTATGTTCTTTTACAACAATAAACTCAAAACAACAATATATTTGTCATCTTTTAAGCTTCATAATTCAATTCAATTCTAGATAAATATTTGAGTTTATCTATTTGTTATACCCTTAACTCTATTATAAACTCATGCATTTATCTTTTTATTCAAGTTTCTATTATTTTAATTGTTTAATTACTCTTGTAGAAAACTCAAAACAGTTAAGCTTAAGTGTTCAACCTTTTAGTGTATTTGTTTTAGAAACTCGAACAACTATCGAGTGAAATTTATTTTTAGTTATATTTTATTTCAATACTTCTACCTGTAGGTGTTAAGTTATTGATAACTATTTTAGTTTGTCATATAGTTATGTGCTTTATAACATAGTAAACTCGTATAGTTATCGTAAGTTTTCGAGTTTCTAAGTTTATCTCTTTACTAAGTTTTAGTGAAAAGTCTTAAGTTTATGCTAAGTCTTCATGTTTAAAATATTGAAAACTCGTATGGTTACCATAACCTTTCAAATTTTTTAAATTTTATATACTTATGAGTTTAAAGTATCTGAGTACTCATTCAAAACTCGAAGAGTTATAAGTTTTACCATCAACCTTTCAAGTTTCTATAGTCATATTCCTAAATTGTTAATCTTGCTTCCAATAATGCATTGCAAAGTTTACGATCATGTCAAGATACAGATATGGACATGATAGGCTCATAAAAGCATAAAAGAAAGAGATAGAGTTAAAGAAAATTGAAACCGAGATTCAAGATATATATATTCCTAATACACTTTTCCACCTAATATCTTAAAATCAATACGTAAATTTGTACAAGAGGAAAAAAAATTTGTTGGAAGTTTATTAGAAATCCTATTGAAACACATATTAAAACAAAATAAACAGAGCTTTCTAAGTTAAGATTATGAAAAAGAACATTACAACCTAACCTTGAGATTGTTACTAGTTGTACACAAGTATTGGAAAAAGCACTGATATAGTCTATTAAATTTTATGGAAAGAAATGAGAACCATTGACTGTTAGAGCAAACAAAGAATTACAATATTTATATTCACAACACTACTTTCCATTAGTTATTTTAGATGAAATAAAGAAACACATAAATGCATTAGGGCGAGTAGTATAGGTGTGAAGTATGCCACAAGAAGTCCAGGTTTAGTCGAAAGCTCGTTAGCAGTAAGTCTCCAGCAAATTTATGATTTCGGAAGGTTACTAGGTCGAAGTATCCGAAATAACATTTCGATCGGAAGACTTTGAGCTAATTATTCGAAAGTTAGAAGATTTTGAAGGGTTACTGGTCATAACCATCCAGAATAACTTAAAGAACATTTAAGTAGATGTTCAAACAGTTATGAAGCTAAGTATCCAAAAGTCAGATACTTAAGAGAATGCTCGGATAGTTAAGAAGCCAAGTATCAAAAAGATAGTGACTATTCAAAAGTCATAAGTTTTTCAGAACGTTACACCTACAATCTTCCGAAGTGATTGAAACGACACTTAAGTGAGTTTTTAGATAGTTAAGACAGTAACTACCTAAAAGACAAGTAGTTTTTGAAAAGTTAACGGTAGAATCCTCCGAATGAATTGAGAGAGACGTAAGTGGGTTTTCTAACAGTTAAGTCTGTAAGTATCTGAATCTCTCTAGATAGTTAGCTATAGTAACACTCGTTATGACAAATGAAGAAAGAAGATTATTCTTCAAATAGTTAAGCTCTATAACTATCTGAAGTGTTGCAGATTTCAGAAAGATAGGAAGATAAGGCTCCAAAATTGAGAGTTCCTTCTCCAAAGCATTTTCTCTCTACTGTAATGGCTCAAGTATAATTAAAGATTTATTAGCCCTAGGTTGGGTAGTATATAAACATTTATGATGTTGTAAAACATGTGGCTTTGATTGTGCTGAAGCTCAAAGAAGAATCCCCAACTCTCTATGGATGTAGGCTATTGTCGAACCATGTAAATCTTGTGTCTATAGTGTTCTTTCTTCCAAAACTTCATTTTCTCTTTTTCTTTTACAACTTTCGAATAAGCTTCATTCCTAAATTCTTCTAACTAAATTAATTGCATTTTTCTATTTTCAGCACCTTGATTTAAATTAGTGTTCAGAGTTTTTAATGTCCAATAAACTTTATGTTTAATTTCAGTTGGTAATAGCAACTTTTTCCATATACTGTCCTAAACGGTGAGATACCTAAGCTTGTCTTATAAGTAGTTCTATAAGCCTAAAATGCATCTATTAATCTATTAGCCCAATATTTTCTAATAGGATTTACTACTTTTTCTAAGATTAACTTAATTTGTTTGTTTGCACTTCCTACTTGTCCACTTCTTTGCAGATGATATGATGTTACTATTTTGTGATTTACTCTATATTTCTTCATTAAGGCTATTAGTAATTTTGTTTTGATGATATATGCTTTATTAAATTTTTTAAATAAGTCTAAATAATATTCTCTAAGTATAATTGTCACGTAATTAAATGTTAACAGGTTATCAGAAAGTTTCATTTTTATTTCGGATAGTTAATTTTTGGATAGTTAAAGTTTTTAGATAATTAAAGTTTTTGAATAGTTAGATTTTCGATAGTTAAACTTTCAGGTAGTTAACGTTTCATTTTTGTCGAATAGTTATGTTAAAAACTCGTATAGTTAAGTTAACTGCATGTGTGTTTTTAATGTTTTAAGTTGTCACATGTTTTCCATGTGCATTCGGTAATGAAAATCAAAGAGTTAGATAACTGTTCGAGTTTTTACATACATGGATAGATAACTGTTCGAGTTTTATAAAATGACTAATGAACAGATAAGTTTGCTATGTTTAATCACATGTTTTGCAAGTGTAAAAACTCGAAGAGTTACAGATAAGTGTTCGAGTTTTTACAGGACTTAAAGGATAAGTGTTCGACTAAAATGAAGACTTAGAAGATATTCTACAAATCTCCAAGAAGATAAAGTTTTGGTGAATCTATGAGTGGAGATCATGGAAATTCAAAATGATAGTGGAGAAAGTGAAAATTCAAAATGATAGTAATTTGGATTAAAGAAAAAAATTAGTACATGGATTATGGATTGTGGACTAAGTGGATGAACATGCTGAACGAGAAGTCAGAGTACGAGCTACATTACAAAAAAGAATCCCAATCTCAAAAACCAAGTCTGAATATTTAATCCGGATCCCTAACTAAAAGGTTAAGTTTGAATATTCATATTTAGAAAAGTTCTCCAACATCAAAAGAAGTTTGAAATTCCAAGCAATTTCAGAAAAAGAGCTACAAATGCAAGAAGTCTGGAAATTTGACAACTGGAGAAGAAGAGATACAGAAGTTGAGCAAAAAGAAGGAAAGGAGTTGTGTGCATAAAGATCAGGTTTTATACAATTCGAAATTAGTTTTGAATAAGGACTTCGTTTTCTATTTGAATTGTATATCAAACATTACTATATCAAACCGGCAAGAAGGGAATTGAGCTGAAAAGCTATTGTAAATTCTGTCTTTAAAGTTTATAAAGAATAGAATTTTATTTACGAGTGTTTTGTGCTTTTGTTTTATCTGTTGGTAATTTAATTACCAAATACACAATTCACCCCCCCTCTTGTGATACAACGATCCTACAAAGGTCATAGTCTAAAGGTACTAGTAAGGTGAGATTAGATATTAAATGTTAGAACTGTAATCAATAGGGGCACTTCAAGTCACAATGTAAGGCTCCCAAGAAAGACAACAAAGAGAAGGAATCTGAAGGAGTAGGTGCAAATATTGTCTCCTATGATTTAGATGATGCCCTAGTATGTTGTGTGGATAGTTCCATTGACTCATGGGTGCTAGACTCAAGAGTTTCATTCCACACTACTTACAGGAAAGATTTGTTGCACAATTATCATGCAACTCCTGTGAAGAAAGTATACCTAGCTAACAACACAAGCTTGGATGTGTTGGGAAAAAGAGAGGTACACATTAAAACAAAACAAGGGATAGGGAAACTACAGGAAGTCAGATATGTTCCTAATCTTGCAAAATAATTAATTTCCATAAGTTTCCTAGATAATGATGGTTACCAGATTGCCTTTGATGTAGGTAAATGGAAGGTAACCAAAGGTGCAAGAATCATTGCCTCAGGACAGAGGACTGACACCTTATATTTGACATCAAATCAAGATCACACGATTGCAGTAGTCAGTGATATTGAAGACATTGACTTATGACATAAAAGACTAGGACACCTTAGTGAAAATGGACTGAAGGTTTTAGTGGCAGAAGGAAAAATCCCTAAGCTAAAGAATGTCAATTTAGGGATATGTGAGGACTGCATTGAGGGAAAGTAGAAGAAAGTTAGCTTTGCCAAGACTCCTCATGATCCAAAGTCATAGAAATTGGAGCTGGTTAACATAGATGTGTGGGGGCTTACCCCTATCAGTTCTTTAGAAGGTGCTCTCTATTATGTCACCTTCATTAATGATAGTACCACGAAGGTATGAATTTTTTTTCAGAAACAGAAGTCTGAAGTTTTCCAAGTCTTTAAGAAATGGAAGATAGAAGTGGAAAATCAGAGTGGAAGAAAAATCAAATCCATCAAGTCAAATAATAAAGGAGAATATGATAGCCATGAATTTAAAGTTTACTGTGAGGAGCAAGGGATTAGAAGGCAGAGGACTGTAATTGGAACTCCACAACAAAATGGAGTTGCTGAAAGGATGAATAGGACCTTGAATGAACAAGCAAAATGCATGAGACTGCATGCAGGTTTTCCTAAGACATTTTGGGCAAAAGCCGTCAATATAACTGCCTATCTATAAATAGAGGACCATTTGTCCCAATGGGGCTAAAAAACCCTAAAGAATTGTGGACTGGGAAAGAGGTCAACTATACTTACTTAAAAGTCTTTGGATCCAAGTCATTTGTCCACTTGAACAGTGAGAAAAGAGACAAGCTAGATTCAAAATTACAAAAGTGTTATTTCATTGGCAATGGTAAGGATCATTTTGGTTACAAATTCTTGGTAGAAGAAACCAAGAAAATAATCTACGCAAAAGACGTCACCTTTATTGAATCCAAGATGTACAAGCATAGAGAAAGTGTAGATGAACAGTAGTCAGAGCTTTAGTCTAAAAGTATTGCTGAGATCAGTCTAAATAAAGATGTTGAACTACTTTAGAAGAAACCTGTAGAAGAAATTTAACTTCTAGAGGCTGAATAACAAGAACATCTAAATGATCAAGAAGATGAAGTTGTCACTAGATAACTTTGAAGATTTGGAAGGGTTTCCAGACAACCAAAAAGGTATGTACCATCATTTAATTATCTGTTGCTAACGGATGATGGTAAACTTGAAACATATTAGGAAGCAATCTGTGCAAGTGATGCACATAAATGGGAGTTAGCAATGAAAGAAGAAATGAAATCCCTAAAGAAGAATAAAACTAGGGAGCTAACTTCATTGCCAAAAGGAAAGAAAATCTTAGGAAACAAGTGGGTGTTTAGGATGAAAGAATAACCAAATGGCAGCAAGAAATATAAAGCTAGACTTGTAGCTAAGGGTTTTTAGTAAATTCAAGATATAGACTATACTGAAGTATTCTCTCCAGTTGTGAAGATGAATATTATAAGAATAGTCTTAAACATTGTTGCTGTAGAAAACTTGTTCTTAGAGCAAATAGATGTAAAGACAGCATTCCTACATGGAGATTTGCAAGAAGAACTCTACATAATGTAGTTAGAAGGATTTGCAGTAATTGGCAAGGAAAAAAAGATAGTATGTACACTACTACAAAGTCAGTATGGTTTGAAGTAAGCACCAAGACAGTAGTACAAGAAATTTGATACCTTTATCTATACCCTAAGCTTCAAAAGATGTGATACAAACTATTGTTGCTACATAAAACTATTTAATGATTACTTCATTATTCTACTAATTTATGTAGATGATATGTTAATTGGTTGTTTTCGGATAGTTAAGACAGTAACTATCTCAAAGACAAGCAGTTTTGAAAAGTTAACGGTAGAACCCTTCGAATGGATTGAGAGACACGTAAGTGGGTTTTTAGATATTAAGTCTATAACTATTTGAAAGATCGAATCTCTCTAGACAGTTAGCTACAGTAACACCCGTTATGACAAATGAAGAAAGAAGATTATTCTTCGGATAGTTAAGCTTTGTAACTATCCGAAGTATTGCAGATTTCAGAAAAATAGGAAGATGAACTCGAAGAGTTATAAATGTTTTATTGACAACCTTTCGTGTTTCTACCTTAGTAAAACCCTAATTTCACAATCTTTACTTCCCCTTAATTCTATAGTAAACAACGAAGGTTAATCGACAATGTTAGGATGTGGAAGAGGATGTGGTAGAATAACAAAAGTGCAGAAAAGAGAGATGGAACTTCAGAAGCTAGAAAGTGAGATCAACGACATTTACTCAAGGTATACTTTTTCCAATGAAGTACTACATGAAATTAGAAAAGTTGTTCAAGACAAGAAAAATTTTCGTTGAAAATTTATTAGAAATTATGCTGAGACACAATTTAGACAAAAATAGACCAAACTTTCCACGTTACAAATATGGAAAAGAACATTACAACCTAACCCTAAGGTTGTTACAAGTTTTGGACAAGTACTTGAAAAATAAGTATAGTCTATCACTTATGACGGAAAGAAGTAGGGACCGATGATAGAAAATGCCAATAGGGAATTAGAATCTTTAAACCTAAGCTAGCAATATCAGTAGGGCCTATAGAGCCAATTTTTGTAAACCTGCTATCCAATTCTAAGGATGAGTAGGAGTAGTAGTAGCAAGACCAAAGAGAAGAAAAAAAAAAGGTTGAAACTAGTCTACAGCCTATATAAACAAAAGAAATAGAAATTAGGGTAGAAGCTGATTTGCCCATAACTCCATCCCAATTTGCCACAGAATCAGAAAGAATAGTGACAATGTAGATTGGTGGTCAGGAGGAAGAAGAAAAGGAAGAAACTGAACAAGAAGCTGAACAAGTACATATGGAACAAGAAAGAAATGACTTGACAGATTTCACTAGAGAGTAAGAGACTCTTCAACAAATTTTGGAAAGAATTCAAGAGAGAAGAGTGGAGAGTTCTACCGGCTCTCCACCACAAACCGAAGTAGAAGCAAAAATGCAAGAATCTCTAGAGCATTTCTAGCCAATTCAAGTTCAACACATAGAAGAGGAAATTCAAGAACAAACCCCTCTAGAGCAACAAATTCAATTCCTGACCCGACTAAAGTAATAGTTATGAATGAAGTACACTTTTGGAGTCAAGAAGCATATTATAAGTATCAAGAGATTAGGGATTATGATATCATTTACAGTAGGTTAGTAAACTAGGACGGTATGCAAGAAATTAAGGATTTATTTGAGTTCCAGGGTCTACTGCAATTTATTTCTCAACAAAGAGGGCATACAGTATATGAGAATCTAGTGCCCTACTTCTATGCAAATTTAAGAGAATGAGAAAGTGGATTAATTTCTAATGTGGAGCAAGCTGATGTACAAATAACACCAAAGCTTCTCCACAACATTTTTGGATAGAAAAATGAAGAGAAAGAAATTTTGGAAAGCACAACTACCGTTGAGTGGACAGAACAGGAAATCAAGGACAATTTAGCTATCAATCCTAGTGTGCCATTATTAAACAAATTGAAGCACTTAAATGGTAAAGCACACATGATAGCTAACATTTTGATTAAGAATGTCTACCAAGGATAAGGCCATGATATTGAACTGAGTCAATTTGTCAAGTGGGCCACATATGCAGTTGTAAACAGAATTCAAATTAATTGGTCTCCAATTTTTATCTCCAAGCTAAGAGCAATAAAAAAGAAACTATTTTATGGAGATCTGATTCCACTACTAATGGTGGATAGTATTGATTTCACGAAATGGACATCCAAAAGGATAAGATCAAGAACCATTTCATCCAAAGAATACAGAAATTATGCTGCTTCTAAGATTGCTGAACCTTCTGGAGGCATTACAGGAACTGTAGAGAGGATAAATCAATTAGAGCAACAATTAGATAAACTCCAAAAGGAAATAGATGAACTTAGGAAGAAGGACTAATTGTATTGTTTGTCTACTTGTACTTATATTTGTTTGAAAAATATTTGATTGATTGTAATGTAAATTATTCATATAAATGAATAAATGTTTTTCAAATGTTTTTACATTTGTGTTTGAGAATGAATGATATAATTGATGAACTATCTTGAATATTATATAATTGTTTAAACAATGTTTAAGACTATTTAAGAGATTTACAAAATTTTCTAAATGACATGGCTAAAAGCATGATAATTAGTTAATGCTGAATATATCTACATGTTGAAAAGTAAAATGTAAATTCTGCATAACAGGAAGTGAACTGTAAGTTAAATATGCATATAATGTTCAAATTTAAATGAGTTTAAGTTAGAACACTGCATTATTGACATGTATTTAACTTTATTTAAGTTGACCAAATGTAGAAAAAATATATATAGAAGTTAATACGATGAGTAAGTTTTAGAAAAATTTGCTAAGCGTTAACTCAATGAAGTAAGTCCGTTGAGTTAACCTTAACTCCACGAAGTCAATAATAGAATATAAGGTCACTCCATTGAGTTAACTGTAACTCAACGAAGTTAGTCCGTGGAGTTAGAAATAGTAACCGAAGCTAGTCCGTTGAGTTAATTGTAACTCAACGAGGTTAGTTCGTGGATTAAGCTAAACAATTATTCTTTTAGCCACGAATGAAACTTTGTGGGTTTAGCGGTTACTGAAATTTGAAATTAGAAGTGGAACACGTATGCATAAAAATAGGAACCATACTACACGTTACAAAACACGTTCTTGCAATGAGATTCATTTGCCTTATGGATGTGCATTATAAATATAGAACAGAATGTTATTTTCGTTGGGCAACTAGAAGGAGAAGCAGCTGATTCAACTTCATCCATCAACAACTATTTACTGAATACAAAGCTTCAGACTAGTATGTAATTAATCTACTGCTATTTTACTTTGTGTTAAGAGTTTATGAGCACATGGATTCGTTCTCCTAGCACTAAACGATTAGTAAGAACACTTACATAGGATTATTCAACATAGAGGCGTACTGAAATATTTTCTGAATTGGACTTTAACAAAATCCTTAAGGGTGTAGCTAACATTTCTTCAAAAGAGAACGAAGATAAGGCTACTCTAGTAGAAAAACCATTAGGGGAAATTCTGTATCCTAAATTAGTTGATGAACCTTCATGTATTCGATTGCCAAACTTTGAGGGAGATAGGTTTGAACAGAAATCTAATTATATTAGTCAATTGCCACACTTTCATGGATTAAAAAGAGAGGATGCCTATTATTTCCTTAGAGAATTTAACGAAGTTTGTCAAATGATGAAAATGTCAAACATGAGTATTGATGCTATTAAACTTAGATATATCTCTTTTGCTTTAAAAGACACATCTAAGAGATGGTTATGTATTGTGTCGCCTGATTCAATTTCTGCATGGACTGAATTTTGCTCTGTTTTTCTAGAAAAATATTATCTAACACATCAAACGATTGAAAAGAAAAAGGAAATATTAATGTGTAGTCAAAAATTGGGAGAATCATTTTGAAAATATTTTAAAAGATTTAAAGATTTACTAACTCAATGTCCACATCATGCAATGAGTAAAGCACAATTAATAAGTATAATTTATGAAGGCATAGATGTTTCAATGAAATCTTTATTAGAATCTACTTGTTAGAATGAATTTTTAAAACTATGTAGTGAAGAAGCATGGGCATACTTAGAAAATTTTGCAAAAAGAACTACATAGTGGGAAAACTCAACTGAAGCTAGTACAGATAAAAGAATATTGCCAAGAGGAATGCATGAAAAAGATTCAAGCACTATGCTTGAAGTTAAATTAACTAAATTAACGAAGAAAATAAAAGAGTTATCATTAAATCAAAAGTTAGCAGAAAAGAATGCAAACATTAATGACTTAGATATTATTTATACTAGAAACCAAAAAGATAACTTTGGAAATTCTTATAACCCTAATTGGAGAAATCACCTGAATCTATCTTGGAGAAACAATAATTTGCAGGGAGGAGAAAATATAAATGAAAAAAATATAAGTTATGAAGCATTAATTGAACAAGGATCTAGAATAAAGAAGTTAGAAAAGATAATCCAACAATTAAACAATCATCTAGATCTGGTATTTAGAAATGCTGTCATTCAAAATCAAAATATGAATAGAAATATACCCCCTAGACAAAAGGAATCAATGGAAGTTAGACCTACGGGAAGATTGCCAATCCAAGCAGTACCTAACCCTATTAACAGAGTTGTTAATGAAATTGATACCTCCTATGGGAGGGAAGCTGAATGAAGCAATATAACTAAAGTAACTATGTATAATATAGTAAGTAGAAAAAAATATAAAAAGAAAAAAATATGTAAGTTTAATTGTAGTTAGTAGTATCGTAGAGTTATTACTTAACTCAACAAACTTAGTCCGTTGAGTTATGACCTAACTCCACGAGGGTAAGTAAGTAGCTACATTAATTTTATCTTTATTAAATGTTTGTTTATGTTATACAGAATCACAACAGATGGAATTGATGAAATTACCACTAGATGCACTAAGGGAAGTACTAAGTAACCTGTCAACTAAAGATCTATGCAAATTGTATTGTGTATCAAAGGAAATCAAAGAATGTGTTAGAGAAAAATATTTTCTTGGACTACAAGCTGCAAAAATGACTAAGATTAGATATTGATTTTTATAGTAGTCATTTAATCGTAGTTCAATCAGCTATGAATATTTGAATATGGAAGAAACTACTAGAATTCCACTCAATACATTAGAAAGAATAGATCATATTATGGGGATGGATGAAGGATTAATTATTTACAGAACCAAACCAATGTATGCAATTCTGTTATCCAACATTTTGATTAGAAATCCTATCACAAGAGAAGAATGGAATGTAGGAAGGCCTAATAGATTTGAAGTACCAACTGAAAATTGTGGGTCAACATTAATCTTTTTTGATAAAAATTCGACCATTCCTAAAAAATTGTATTACTAGAGACCAACTGGAAATTGGGATGAAGATTTATGCTTAAGTGTGTATGATTTTCTGAATAGATCTTAGACTGAAAATACTATGATATATCAAGGACAAAAAGCATTAATTAACAACATACATGATATACTTGATAGATATATATATCTAGTCACAGATATATCAGTTGCATTTAAATCTGATTTATACATAGTAAGCAAAGACAATTATGATGATGACTTTATAAAAATATTACCTATACTAAGTGATATAGCTAAACCACTGTCTGCAAAATATGATAAAATTCAATTAGGAATGTGGTATAATGAATATGATGATCCTACTTTATGCCTGATAAGATAGTGGGATGAAGTGATGAAATTTCAAATATGGATTATGAAAGACCTAAATGAATGGAAGTGAGAAGAGGAATATGTTGAAATAGATGTAGAAATAGAAACAACTACATTATCTTGGAACAGAAGAGGATCCCTTTCTACATTTCATTTCATTAATGGAAATACACTTATATTTAGTATTGATAACATACTGCAAGTTTACAAATTAAAAAGGAAAACAGATTGCATTAAAACAGAATTAATAGCAAGAAGAATTATGCCTAAAAAGTTTGCTTGGACTAACACGTTTATTCCATTTGTTACTACTTTTCAATCATGTTCCTAAATTATGATTTTGTGCTTTTGATGTTGTGTGTATTCTGCATTTATTTTTCGAGAAAAAAAAAAAAAGAAAATTTTTAGTTTTAGTTTTATTTTATAAGAAAGAAAAATAAAATATCAATCCAGTTTGTTGGTATCTATTCTAGGAAACCAACTGGCTTACTTGTGAGCTACCAAAGGCATAGGAGCTTGGGTTCCACACAAGACACTGATTTAACAATTTATGTTTTGTTATTTTGTTATATATTCTACTTTTATTTGTGAATGAAAATTTTTTCAGAATCAAAAATAGGAGGATATTGAAGGATACACAAAAGAACAAGGTATGTAGTTGATTACTTATCCTAAATTTAGATTTAAACTCAGTTCGTGGAGTTATTCATTAACTCAACGAATTAAGTTCGTTGAGTTAGGTGTTAAGTCAACGAAACAATATTCCTGCCTGCTAATATTTACTGAATTTACTATAAAATCTTTTACATTGTGGACAATGCAAAATGTAAGTATGGGGGGGAGGTAATTAAAGTAAAATCCAAGTAATTTTGTTAATTAGAGGAATTAGAATGGTATTGCAAAAGTTTTGTGGAAGTTGAAATTTTTTTATGAATTTGTTGTAACTATCTGATAATTGAGACAGTAAGATTTCTAAGCACTGTAACTACTTGAATGTTATATTTAGAATCTTATATAAGATGCTACAAAATTTTACTATTCATATAAATCTAGATATAGTATCTTATGTTTTTGCTGAATTTTATGAGTTTAACAGTTTCACGATTTTAAAAAGAAATCAGAATGCTTAACTAAAACTCAGTAAATTATCTGAAATCCTAAAAGAGCTAAAATGTTGATTTTTGGATTAAATGAAATACATATGATCAAGGATACATTTAATTTGATTGATTAAACTTATAGAATGATTTATGTGTAGATCTTATTAAACTACAGAAAAAAGTATGAGCTTATTGATATGGATTCATATTTTCAATAAATAATAGAAGCAGGACTATGCGAGATTTGTGTTTTATTTCATCTGTATTAATGAAATATGTATATGTACTATGATGAAAAAAATAAAAAAAGAGGAAAAAAAAGAAAAACATTGAGAGTTTATTGACTTATTTGATTACGAGCCTTTTGTACTTAAGCAAATAAATATGTAAGGATTGTTGACCTGAAAAAGGACTCTTTAAATCTAGCAACCTAAGATCCTAATCAGATTTGAGATTGTTGACTGAAAGCTTGATACATGGGTACACTAGAAAGCTCTTGTATGATTCAAGCTTTTCAAATTAACTTTTAAAGTACAAATATACATATACTGTTCTGAAAAGATAAAAGTGTTTTGTGAAATACAGATATCTTTTGCATCGAGTATATTTTCTGTTATCTAAGATTACTGAAGTATGAATCTAGATTAGACTTTTGAAGTTGTTTATTTGAGATACAATTTGTTATTCTACTTGTTTTAATCATATTGAGTTGGATTGTGTTTTGATTCATATATAGTTGAAATTTATTTTAGAAATCATATTGAAAAATTTACGATAATAGATGTTTGAAAAGAAGAAAAAATGATAATATAATTAACACCTATATGATGCTAATATATTTTGTATGTAATTTACATATGTTTTAAATATATTTGCAGGTTGAAGAGGAGAAAACAATGTTAAAATAGATTACTAAAAAATACAGAATATCTATATGGTAATCTAATTTATGTATTCTGAAAAAGAACAAAATGAAGAATTAATTCTAGAACTTTAGAAAGACCAACTAGTTAGATCTTAGTTTGCTAAGGGACTAGCAAAATTTAAGTATGGGGGAAGTATTTAGAATGAAAAAGTGCATAATATTAACGGTTAAATGATGGCTAATTGCATAATATTTAGCTTATCATATGAGAATTAAGCCATTATGTTATAATTGCACTGTTATATGCTTTACTGAAGGAATCTACACAATTTTAGGGAATTAATGTTAATTAAGTACATTTCTGAACTATTAGTGAATTGTAGGCTATGAAATTCTTAAGTATTCAAATTTTTTGTTATTTTGGAGAGTTATATTGCATGTATTATACACTATGTTTTAAACGAATATTTTATTATTTCCTAGAATACACGTGTTGAAACCTTAATACATGATTTAAGTGAATGTTTGATAAGTTATCTGCTAACTATCCGAGATGCATCTAGGCATCGGATAGTTAGACTCGTAAGTATCCAAAATATCTGAACTTGCTAAGTTAGAATTATGCACGTGTTGAATTTAAATGCTTTATTATGTCACATGAGCTACACATGTATAACTCGTTAAGTTAGCATAACTGTACACATTGAGTTACATGAATACACACTAAGGTAACACGTTATGTTAGCAGCTTATTTATTGCACGTGTTTTATAGTTAAATCAATGAAGTAAGTTCGTTGAGTTATTTGTAACTCCACGAACCATATATTTTCTAATATACCACTATAACAGATGCAAAAACAGGACATTCGAAGGAAAACCACGATTCCATGTATCACATAGGAATTCACTCGTGGAAGGAAGAAGATATCACCATCGTTGATATGAATGAAGGAAATTCAACTGATCATCTAAGCAGAAGCAGTTACTACAGAAAGAAATAAAAGAAGAGGAGAAAGACGAAGAAAGTGTGTGGCAGAGGTGGAGGAACTTCTGATGTTTCCTACAGTTTGCACGGTTCTCCACCTCTACACACACACTTTCTTCGTCTTTCTCCTCTTCTTTTATATTTCTTTTTGTAGTAACTGCTTCTGCTTAATTGATTGGTTGGATTTTCTTCATTCATATCAACGATGGTAATTTTTTCTTCATTCCACAAGTGAATTCTTGCGTGATACGTGTAATCGTAGTTTTCCTTCGAACGTCTTGTTTCTACAACTGCTATAGTGGCATAATAGAAAATAAATGGTCTATGAAGTTACCGATAACTCAATGAACTTACTTCGTTGTTTTAACTATAAAACAAGTAGACTTATAACTTAACGTATCTAACTTAACGAGTTCATCATGTACCAATTCACGTGACATGTACTGTAGCTAACTCAATGAACTAAGTCTATGGTATTACACTTGTTAGAACCCGAGTATTTTGATAATGCAAAACCTATGTGAGGAAACATATTGTATTTCACAGTTAAGTCAGTGCAGCTTTAGATCAAAAAGCAGATAGAACAAATTCCAAGCAGACGAACAGATGGAGAAGGTTCCAGATGATACTGCCTTAAAGTTACAGGAAAATCAGACAGTTACAGGTCCAAGTATCCGAAGAGTAAATCAGCAGCAAGTCCATTGGACAGTTAGAAGGATAACTATCCATTTTTACAAAGCCTTCGGAGAGTTATTTAATCAGACAATTAAGTTGATTGAATGATCGAAGAGTTATGAAGTTAACTATCCAAAAGAAAAAGGAAAATCGAAAAGTTAGAAAGGCTAACTATCTGGAACTTAAGTCATTCAATTAACCACGTGCAAAATTACAAAATAGAATCGTAAAGGACTTTTTAGAGAGTTAGATAACTATCCGAGTTTTCTTTCGGAGAGTTAGATAACTATTCGAGTTTTTCGGAGAGTTACAAGTATAACTTTCCAGAATTTAAGTCATCTTTTTACGCACGTGCAAAATGGAGAAGCCGGCAGTTGAAAGCTTAAAAGGGAAAATCGAAGAGTTAGATAACTATCCGAATTTTCAAAGAGAGTTTCGGTAAGTTATAGTTTAACTATCCGAAACTTATGTTATTGAAATTGCCACGTGTAGAATTCCAGAAAGAAGATCATTTAAGTTTTCAGAGAGTTAGAAAGATAACTATCCGAAATCTCAAGAGAGTTTTGGTGAGTTATGGTTTAACCATCTGAAACTTAAGTCAATGAATTTCCCACGTGCAAAATTCCAGTCAGATGTTCAACTAGGTTTTCGGAGAGTTAGAAAGATAACTATCCGAAAAATGGGAAGGTTTTGTTGAGTTAAATTTTTAACTATCCGAAACTTAAGTTATGATTTTATGCACGTGCAACTTTGAAGGGACAGCTATCAGAGATTTAAATGAAAGTTCAGAGAGTTACAGTAGTTAACTATCTGAAAGTCAGGAGCTCTTTTTAGTAAGTTAAATACAAGACTCCGAACACTTGACATTACACGTGAGCAACTTAAAATACTCACGTGACTTAGATAACAGAATATGAGTGATGAATCGGTAAGTTATGGATGCTTTTCGGTAAGTTATTTTATAACCATCTAAAAGCTTGAGATTTTCGGAAGGTCACTTACTGAACATCAGACAGAATAGTAACTTACCATATTTAGGTCTGATTATTTACCAAGTATAGCAGAATACATCCATTGAAAGAAAAATATGATCGTTATACCTCTGGTATAAATATGAGGAGTTTAAGAGAGGAAAATACAGAGATAACGTATATACCATATACAGTGAGCTACACTCCAATTCCAATTACACTCAAGTCTGCAAATAGTAAAGCATATTCTAAAGATCTACTGTAGAAAAATCTCTATGTGCCAAAACTCTGATTGAAAGATTCAAGCTGTTGGTTCGTGGCTTCAACCTGAAAGCTACATTCAGTTGTTGGTTTGAGTTTCGACCTGAAAACTCTAGAGGTTGGTTTACTGAAGTTTATACCTGAAAACTTCTATGTTGTTGGTTCTTGCTTTGACTTGAAAGCAAGTGTGTAAGTGTTGAAACACTTAGTGAAGCCCAAGTGAATCTTGGGGGTGGACTAGCCAAGTTGGTGAACCACCTAAAATTTGATGTGTGTTATCTTTCTTTACTGCTTTGCATTCGTTTAAGTTTCATCTCATTTCATTTCTGTTGAATCATTTGATTCAACAATCAAAAGAATTTAAAATATTACACACATTCACCATTCACCCCCCTTCTGGTGAGTCTACCGATCCTAACAACACTAACTCAATGGACCAGCTTTGTAGTGTTATAGTTAACTCAATGAACTAACTCTATTATGTTACATGACTTAAGTTATCTTTCGGAAGATTAGATGGTAACTATCCGAAATATGTTTAAGTATTGGATAGTTATGTTTTCAAAGTATCTGAAATAATTTACCGATAAAAACTATTGAGACACGTGTCGTGACCTAGAAAGGTGACTTAAGTTATCTTTCGAAAGGTTAGATGCTAACTATCCGAAATGTGTTTAAGTATCAGATAGTTATGTTTGTAAGTATCCAAAATACCTTTTGATAACTCAATGAACTAGTAATAAATAAATGTCTTAAATAATAAAGTATTTACCATGTGCAAGAATAATAATTTTAAGTTTATAACATTAACCTAACGCGTTGCCTTAATGTTCAATACACCAACTCAATGTGTGCAATTATGTTAACTTAACAAGTTAAACATGTGCAACTCACGTGGTACAATATAACATTCTAAATTTTAAATTCACCACATGCATAATACTAACTTAACGAGTTCATCCTTTCGACTTCATGCTTTGTTCACTAACTCAACAAGTTCTCACGTGATCTATTTAAATATTTAAGCCTATAACTCAATGAGTTCTCGTGTAACCTTTTTTACAAATAAAGCACTAACTCAACGAGTTGTCTTAACATGCACTGTACATGATGTAGAAATATAACTTTAAAACTATCATGCTTTATAATAAAAACACACGTTAATTTAACATTTTGTTAAATGAAAAGTTAGTATAACTTAACGACTAGTTATTTAATTTAGCATAATTTCAGATGCATTACAAACAAGTATTTATGTTAGTAAACTTTTTCTGTATTAATTAATGTTCTTAATTTACTTTCACAAACAATAGTAATTGAGTAAATATGATTACATTTATTTAACATACATCATCAAAACATAATACTTAACATAATTCTTCTTTAATTAATCCGTTAAGAAATGCATTCTTGACTTCCATTTGATATAATTTAAAATTCATATGAGTAGCAAAAACTAGAAAATTTCTAATGGATTCTCACCTAACTATAGGAGTAAAAGTTTCTTCAAACTCTATTCCTTCCTATTAGTTATATCTTTGAGCAACTAATCTATTCTTATTTCTAATAATATGTTCTCATTCATCAGATTTATTCTTAAAAACTCATTTAGTGCCTATTATTGAATGATTTTGGTGTTTAGGAACTAAATCTCATACTTCATTTCTTTTGAATTGATTAAGTTCTTCCTACAAGACACTAATATAGAATTCATCATCTAATGCCTCATTTATATTTTTAGGTTCCAATTCAGATAAAAATGCATAACACCTAGAGACATTAATTTTAGATCTGGTTTGAACACCTTTAGAAATGTCACTAATCAGAAGTTCTTTAGGATGTTGAGGTAAGAATTTATGAACTATAGAGTTTTCAACTCTATCTTGAATCAAGGTATTTGGTTCTCCATTAATTGTTTCCTCACACACATCTTTAGAAGTACTAATATTTTCTCGTGTTGATAATTGGCTCTTCATCAAAATTTACATGCATTGATTCCTCAATAGTTAATGAATTTTTATTATACACTCGATATGCTTTACTTCTAGAAAAGTATCTCAAAAATATGTCTTCACTAGATTTTGGTTCAAATTTGTCTTTATTATCTTTAGTATTCAAAATGAAACATCTAGATCCAAAGACTTTAAAATAATAAACTTTGGGTATTCTTCCTAACCATAATTCAAAAGGAATTTTGTCTAAACCAGCTCTAATGGTTACCTTATTTATAATAAAACATGTAGTGTTAACTACCTCAACCTAAAAAATAGGCAACCTTATTCTCATTAAGCATAGTTGTTTATATTAATAATTTCTTCTAGAAGTAAACAAACAACTTTTCACATAAATTAACTATTAAGACCAATTTGTATTTCAACTACAAGTGTACAGTGTCTATTGAATTTGAGTGCAAGTACAGGTCGATCTCATAGAGATTGATTAAGAATTATGTACTATTTAGATTTTTATAACTAGAGTTTTATATGTGTTCAATTAAGTACTCTGTTGAGTTACTACTAACTCAATGCACTAAGTGTGTTGAGTTATAGTTAATTCAACAGACAATCCTCGTAGACTTAAGTTAACTCTATGAGCCGAACTTGTAATTTCCAATTAAATGTTGATATTCACAAATAAATTCAGACATCCATTGGGTAGTTTCACAGAATGTAAATAACATCAATCAAGCTTTTAATGTTAGTTAATTTGAGATTTATCATTAATCAACACTAACATATATTTCAAATAGTAACTATTAAGATTTTTGAGTATTCTGTACAAATCACTTTAAGTAATCAATAAAACTATTTTCTATTTTTTGAATCAAATAAATACGAAACATTCACAATATTGACAATGATAACATCAATCACAATACAAATTAAACAATACAACACATAAATGCTAACTATAAACACCGCTAATTAGTTTTTGGTATTTTTTGTTTTGATATGTTCCTGAAGATGAACGAAAAGTGAGATGTAGATATTCTCTATCGATAGTAAAAACTTCTATCACTACATGCGACATGATTACACCACTGAAAGCTTAATCACTTATAGTCACTCATCCTCTCCCTATAGAATCGTGAACCGAGGCTTGTAAGTTGATCTCCTCTTCAGTATATTAGCATCAACCCAAAACCAAGGCTAGAAGCTTTACGATCTCCTAAGATATGAGTCGATGCTTGGTGAAAATAGTTTCCCTTCCTACAACGTGATCACTCCTCATAATAGCTATCAGTCACCATGTTTGGCACAGAATTGACCCGACATCTGGAAAGTATCCTCACAAACCTCTAATGGTTGGTGATTACGGCAGTGTTGTGGAGTTTTAAGGAACTACCAATGCTTCTTGCAGTTAGCACAGTTCTCCACACTCATTTCATTTTTCTCCTCTTTTTTATATTTCTTTTAGTAGTAACTGCTTCAACTTAATTGCTCAATTTGATTTCCTTCATTCATATCAATGATGGTGATTTCTTCTTCATTCCACAAGTTAATTCCTACGTGATACATGCAATCATGGTTTTCCTTCAAATTTCCAATTCCTACAACTGCTAATAGTGGCATATTAGAAAATAATTAGTCCACAGAGTTAATGTAACTCAATAGACTTACTCTGTTGAGTAAAGTTTAACTCAATGGACTTAATATAAAACATGTGCAAATCATGTGACATAATAAAACATTTAAATTCATACATGCATGATTCTAACTTAACGATGGCAAAAAGACTTTTTAGATAGTTACGAACAGTAACTATCCAAAACTTATATACATTTTAGATAGTTAGCTTTTAACCTTCTGAAAGATAACTTAAGGCAAGTTTCCAGATTACGACACTTGTCCTCAATAATTTTAATGGAAAAAATGGTATTTTCGATATTTGCAAACCTAACTATCCGATGCTTAAACACATTTTGGATAATTACAATCTAACTTTTCGAAATACAACTTAAGTCATGTATTAAGGTTTCAACATGTGTCCTTGAAATAATAATAAAGTACTCTTTAAGCATTTGAAACACAATTATCTGGTACATGAAATGTAACTCTCCAAAATAATAAACATTTTGGATACTTAAGAATTAAAAAGCCTATAACTCATCGACAATTCACAAATATACTTAATTAATGCTAATTCCCTGAAATTATATAGATTCTTTCATTAAGGCATATACTCGTGCAATTATAACATAATAGTTTAATTTTCATATTATAAGTTAAATAATACGCAATTAACCATTATTTAACCATTAATATTAACTATCCGAAAGGTAACTTAAGTCATGTTTTCAGGTCTTGACATGTGTCTCACTAGTTTTATAATATAAAGAGTTTTTCGGTGACTTACATCTATAGCTATCCGAAACTTAAACTGTTTTCGGTGAGTTATCATTTAACCTTCCGAAAGAAAGGTTAAGCTGGTTCGTTGAGTTAGCATAACACCACGAACTTACTTCGTTGAGTTAGCTACAGAACTTGTCGCGTGAAATGGCACATGAGGAACTCGTTAAGTTAGAAATGTTAAGTTATATATATATATATTTGTGTTACTCGTTTAGTTAACATTAAAGTAACGACTTCTTATTACACTGATGAAAAATTTTTGGACAAGAAAGTTTATTTTGTAGGAAATTTTTCAGAGATCCAAGACTAACGATTAAAGAAAATTCGAAATATAAACGTGGGTTAGAACGTGTGTGTTTTGATGAAAGAAAAAGAAAAGACGTGGAGAAGTGGAAAACTGGTAGTGGTTAAACGTGAAGGATATGCATGAAATGAAGATACAGTATAAAAGGCATAGAATTCTCGTTGATCAAACTATCCTTGCACACAAAACGAAAAATCTTTTCAAGGATCAAACCATCCCTGCATACCAAAAGAAAAATCTCTTTCAGAGATCAAAAACACCTCTTCGGGCAAAATCTCTCAAGTGGAAGAAAATTCAGTGAAGCATAAAAATGTAAGATTTTCGTCACTAAAGATTTGAAGTATCAGAAGAAAGTAAATTCGGTGAAGCATAAAAAGACAAGATATTCGTCACTGAAGAATTGCTGTAGAAGAAAGAAGAAGAAGAAGAAAGATCTCAAATAGGGAGATGCACAAGGAAAAGAAATAGAGAATGATGAAGTTCCATGTATTTGGTTCAAGAAAATATTTCAAGTGGACAAAAGGTTAGCAAAAATTTATAGTGAATATTTCTTTCCTGAAGGTATACTAAGTGAAGTTAGATAAGAACTCCAAAATACTGATGCTAGTATTACATACATGGGGATTTGAAGTAAATTTGATAGAGAATACAGAATGAAATGTGCTGAGATTGCATTTTTGGAACAGTATGCAAAATATTTGGAAAAAGGTGTAGGTTCATCAAATAGAACTCCTCAAACTCCTATAAACGGTACAAGACTACATGCATTTGAGGAAGAGCAAGAATCAGCTATCCCTACTCCTTTATATTCACAACAAGTAGAATCAAATATTGTTGTAGACAAAACAAAAGTTGATAGTCTTCGAAAGGTCGTTGCAATAGAAAGTGCCTTAGAAGAATTAAAGCAGAAAACTTTTATGGAGCAATTTGAAAAGAAAACAGCAATACTTGAAGTGGAGAAACAGAAATGTTATAGTAGAAGGAAAGTCAGAAAAATTATGTCTACGAGAAACAAAGTCTATTGAAAAAGGAAAATCAGATGAAAATTTATTTCCAAAGGACAACGTATGTCTTGACATTGTACCGTATTGTGCATCTGATAAACTCATTAGTTCCGAACACACTGAAACTGATGAAGATAATGAGACTTTATTTTCCCTTGCAATAAAGCTTGAGAAGAAATACAAGTCAAATATGAGCTCAAGTTTTTCTATTAGTACAAGTCCTGATGATGCAGAAATTGACAAATCAGAGCATCAGGCACCTAACATTGAACAAGTTATTACAGATATAATTGACAATGTTGAGGCAGTAACTAGTTCACAGGCTGAATTATCTAGAGTAGCAGATATTGAAAATGTTAAGACTCTAGAAGAGCTAAAAGTTAACCAACCTTCTTTAGAATCTATAGAAGCAGAGTCTGAAAATTCACAACATGACTCAATGGAAATATCTATTGAACAAAATGAACAATTACAGATAGCTACACCGGTTGTAGAATTTGTGGAAAAATTGAACTCTAAAGATTCTATAGAGACTGAATAAATGAATGTTGAGCATATTGAAGATGTTCCTAACACTGTTGAAGCTGAAGAATCAAGCTTACCTGAGCAGCTTCAAGATAATATTTTGAAAGAGGAACAACATAACATTCATTTTGAAGAAGAGGTTCCTAAAGATGAATTAAACTCTGAATCACGGCTTTAGGTATCACCTTCTTTGTATATAATATTAAAAATTCAAGGTAATATAATTCATTTTAGATCTGGAGAAGCATTGTAGAAATACACTAATCTGATTACATGTCAGATTTTGCATGCTCGTCCAATAATGTTCAAAAATTTGATGGAAATGAGAGATCTATTTGAGTTTCAAGGCCTCATTAAATTCTTGCTAGTAGGAACAAAATGGAAGCAATACACAGAGCTTATTGCAGCTTTTTATAGCAATCTGGTCAAGAATGGAAATTTTCTGAAAACTCAAATAAATCAATAAGAGTTTATTTTGTCTCCTGAATTAATTTCTGAAGTTTTGGGATTAAAGAATGAAGGTGTTGTTGTTACCAACAGATTTGAAATGATTAGACAATTGGAATGGAACATTCAGTCTTTATCAAAAATTCCAGATGTATATTCTGAAATGAGATTAATGGAAAATCTGAATGTAGAGGCAAGGTTTATTGCAAATATATCGCATGCAAATTTATTTCAGAGAGTTGGACACAATTTGGAAGTCAGAAGAAGCTGTTTATATGCAACTTATGGCCTGCTGAATAGAATTCAAATAAATTGGTTTGATGTTTTTATGTCTCAACTATAGCATATGAGTTCAAAGTTATTTTATGGTGA
Source organism: Cymodocea nodosa (assembly GCA_036874045.1). Taxonomy (NCBI): domain Eukaryota; kingdom Viridiplantae; phylum Streptophyta; class Magnoliopsida; order Alismatales; family Cymodoceaceae; genus Cymodocea; species Cymodocea nodosa. The sequence continues at coordinate 14,886,299 of CM072339.1, read as the reverse complement.
TACTGTATGTAGAATCCTTGCAAGCTAATTGACTTTATCCAACTGGCCCTCTGAAACTAAAGGCATGAGAGCATTTAGTGTTAAAGATTTACAAAAATTTCAAGCCATGCATAAACCTCAACGACAACAACAACAACAACCTGATTATACAGACCATATACCACAACAACAACAAAGTTATTCAGTTCAAGCAGAATAGCAAACCCCGCTACCTCCTAACTTAGATGTAGTGCTTAACGACATTAGAAATAATATTACGCATCTAGGAGATAAAATATGTAATGTTATAAGTGATATACTTAGGAGGGGTCGATAACTGTTTTTGTTTGTTTCTGAATACAAAATGTAATGTTTGTATTACTTGTTTGATTCATTAAACAATACATTTTTCTGTAAAAATGTTTAATTATTATTCTTGTTTACAGAAAGAGTTGTTGTAATTCTCTTATATATATATATATATATATATATATTCTCTGTAATTATCTTTTTGATTAATGACAAAAAGGGGGAGAAATATTATAAAAAGATGATTATGATCTTAATTGCATATATATATTATAAAAGGAGATGATATTTAAATGGTTATTGTAATCTGACAGATGATAATTAGACAACTGATACTTATATAATTATTGACATCTGAGAGTTTTAGTTTTGAGAGGTAAAATTTACACAAACAATAGAAATAAGTTTAAGTGAACTTAAGTCAACGAACAAGTTTGTTGAATTAAAAGTTAACCCAACGAAAGTGTTTTGTTGAGTTAAACATATTTCATAATTAATTTAATATGGTTTTGTCATCATCAAAAAGGGGGAGATTGTTGAGTATTTTTGTTTTGATGATGTGTGCTGAATGAATATAATCATATTTGCTCAATTACTATTGCTTGTGAAAAGAAATTAAAATCATCAATTAATACAGAAAAAGCTTAATGATATAAATATTTGTCTGTATTGGATCTGAAGTTAATAACTAGTCGTTTCGTTGTATTAATTTCTCATTTAGCTAAACGTTAAGTTAACATGTGTTTTTATTGAAAAGCATGATTTGTTTTAAAGTTATATCTTCTGTATCATGAACAGTGCACGTTTAGACAACTCGTTAAGTTAGAGGCTTAAAGGTTAAAATAGGTCACGTGATAACTCATTAAGTTAGTGAGTAAAAGAAGAGACGAACTCGTTAAGTTAGTGTTATACACGTGGTGAAATTATAAGTTACGAATGTTATATTGTATCACGTGAGGTGCACATGTTTAACTCGTTAAGTTAACATAACTAAACGCATTGAGTTGCTATATTGAACACTAAGGCAACGCGTTAGGTTAGCATTATAAACTTAAGTTGTTATTTTTGCACGTGGTAAAATTCTTATTATAACAATATTTGTTTATTACTAAATCGGTGAGTTAAAGTTTTTCTTCGGAAACTTACAAGCGTAACTATCCGAAAGGAAACTTATGTCATGTTTTCAGGTCTTGACTCGTGTCTCACTAGTTTTATAATATAAAGAGTTTTTCGGTGACTTACATCTATAACTATCCGAAACTTAAATTGTTTTCGATGAGTTATCGTTTAACCTTCCGAAAGAAAGGTTAAGCTGGTTCGTTGAGTTAGCATAACACCACAGACTTAGTTTGTTGAGTTAGCTACAGTACTTGACACGTGAAATGGCACATGAGGAACTCGTTAAGTTAGAAACATTAAGTTATATATATATATACTTGTGTTACTCGTTTAGTTAACATTAAAGTAATGACTTCTTATTACATTAATGAAAAAATTTTAGACGAGAAAGTTTATTTTGTAGGAAATTTTTTAGATATCCAGGACTGATGATTAAAGAAAATTCGAAATATAAACGTGGGTTAGAATATGTGTGTTATGATGAAGGAAAAAGAAAAGACGTGGATTTTTGGGCAAATTCGAAATCTTCAGTGACGAAAATCTTACCTTTTTATGCTTCACTGAATTTTCTTCTACTTGAGAGATTTTGCCCGAAGAGGTGTTTTTGATCCCTAAAAGAGATTTTTCTTTTGGTGTGTAGGGATGGTTTGATCCTTGAAAAGATTTCTTTTCTTTTCCCTTCATCGAAATACACACGTTCTGACCCATGTTTATATTTTGAATTTTCTTTAATCATCAGTCTTGGATCTTTGAAAAATTTCCTGCAAAAGAAACTTTCTCATCCAAAATCTTTCATCAAGCGTAATAAGAAGTCGTTACTTTAATGTTAACTAAACGAGTAATACAAGTATATAAATATAACTTAACATTTCTAATTTAATGAGTTCCTCATGTGTCATTTCACGTGACAAGTACTGTAGCTAACTCAACGAACTAAATCTGTGGTGTTATGCTAACTCAACGAACCAACTTAACCTTTCTTTCGGAAGCTTAAACGATAACTCACCGAAAATAGTTTAAGTTTTAGATAGTTACAGTTGTAAGTCACCGAAAAACTCTTTATACCATAAAATTAGTGAGACACATGTCAAGACCTGAAAACATGACTTAAGTTACCTTTCAGATAGTTACGACTGTAAGTCTCCGAAAAAAAACTTTAACTCACCAATTCAGTAATAAACAAATGTTTTTACCACGTGCAAAAATAACAACTTAAGTTTATAATGCTAACCTAACGCGTTGCCTTAGTGTTCAATATAGCAACTCAACGCGTTTAGTTATGTTAACTTAACGAGTTAAACATGTGCACCTCATGTGATACAATACAACATTTGTAACTTATAAATGTGCACTATTCATGATACAGAAGATATAACATTAAAACATATCATGCTTTTCAATAAAAACACACGTTAACTTAATGTTTAGTTAAATGAGAAATTAATGTAATGAAATAACTAGTTATTAACTTCAGATCCAATACAGACAAGTATTTATGCCAGTAAGCTTTTTCTGTATTAATTGATGATTTTAATTTCTTTTCACAAGCAATAGTAATTGAGCAAATATGATTATTTTTATTCAGCATACATCATCAAAACAAAATACTCAACATTTTAGTGCATAAGTAACTTTTTCTTTATTAATGATTTTTAAATAGCTATTACCATAATCCATTTTATAACTGTTTAAGAAATTAATAGAAGCATTAGTTTTTGGTGGTTCATAGTTATAAACTATACCAGTTCTATCACCAAAAAATTTATAGCTATTTATGATGTTAGTTAATTTCTTATATTCTTTAGTCAATGCTCCTAATTTATATTTTAGTCCACCAATTTCTCTTTCTAATTGGTCTATTTTAGTTTTAAGGATAGATTTTTCTTCACAATAATTTTTAAGTTTGCTATTTAACTCAAAAATTTCATTCTATAAATTTTTATCACCAAAAGATTGATTTTCTACCTCTTTTGCGAGTTCTGTATTATTCTTTTCAAGTTTAGAAAACTTATCATGTATATCAAGATCAAAAGCAAAAGATTTGTTTTTCTTAAGTGTAGAAGTTTTGGATTTTAATTTAGCATTTCCTTTCTCTAATTTTATAGCCTGTTTATTGCTGTTTGATAATTTTCTCTTTAGGGTAGTATTCTCTAAACTAACATTCTTTAATTCTTCTAGTAACTCATTTTAATCTTCTTAATTAATATTAGATACATCTGAATCATTATCAAAACTAAATGTATCAATAATTTTAAAATTAGAAAATACCTCTTCTGTTTTAGCCATGAAATACACATTGACTAATTCCTCAATTTTAGACTCTATTTGTGATCCTTCAGTGCTGGTATCTTTAGAGACTTCAGAGGCAATAGAATCATCTCAAGTGACTTAAAATGCTTTCTTCTTTCTTAGGCTATTTTCTCTGATTATATTTTTTCTTTCCGTAGAATTTCTTCTTGTCAAAATTCTTTTTCTCATCCTTCTTTTGATAGGTACGTTAACTCTGAAAATGTCCAAATTTATTGCAATTGAAGTGTTGAGAACCTAATTGTTTACTCTTGCAATTGGATACTTGCAGGTGTAACTTACCGAACTATTATTTAACTATCAGATAGTTAGCTACAGTAACCCTCTACAATCCTTCGTTAAGTTTCCGACTCCTTTATTTAATTCAACACGTGCATAATTGACTAACTTAAGTTCTAGATGGTTATACCTGTAACTCACCGAAACTCTTCAAATTTTGGATAGTTAGCTCTAATAACTTTCCAATTCTTCTTTTAAGCATCTGTTTGGATTTTTGCACGTGGAAAATTCAATGACTTAAGTTTCGGATAGTTAGCTATAGTAACTTTCCGATTCCTCATACATCCATTTTTTTAACTCTCCGAAAGCCTTCTACTTTCGGATACTTAATCTTCTAACTATCTGATAGTGTTGCTACTGCTTTATACTGTCTTTCGAATACTTAGACTGTTAACTCACCAAAAATATTTCACTTTCGGATAATTAAGCTTGGTAACCTTCCGAAATCCTTTTTATCACTTACAGCACACTTTGAACTGCCTGTGTCAACTTCTACTCTCTTGCTAACAATTAAGCCTAAGAAATACAATTTAAATCCTCACATTGATTTTTGCATTATCAAAATCTAGAGGTCCTTTCAATCTCCCCCTTTTTGATAATGACAAAAACCTTACAATATATTACATGTATTTCTCTCCCTATATATCTATACAGAAAAGCACACAAAGAATACAGAATAATGAAATTTAGAAACTCCCCTAATTTTTCTGAAATTAGTCCCCTTGAGTTTCTCCCCCTACTTTACTACAGCTTACTACCAAAATATAGTCTTTCTCCCCCTTTTTTGCTAATTGTCAAAAGAAGTGAGAAGTAAGATACTAACTTGGTGGAGCAATTATAGCTGAAATATAGTATTTCTCCCCCTTTTTTGCTAATTGTCAAAAGAAGTGAGAAGTAAGATACTGACTTGGTGAAGCAATTATGGCTGGTTATCAAAAAAAATGACTAAGTTGCTACAAAACAGAGATGTTAGTAGAACAAGCTCATAGTTGTGAGCTTGGAGAGTAGAGAGATATGAAATTATAAATCATATAAAGAGTAAATCCCTAAATTTCGTCTAATATGATTAAATGTAGATTCAAATAATGGTTTAGTGAAAATATATGCAAGTTGTTCTTTAGTAGAGACATATTCTAAGGAAATATGACCTTTTTCAACATAGTCTCTTAGAAAGTGGTGTCTAATTTCGATATGTTTTACTCTAGAGTGTAGAACTATATTTTTGGAGAGATTGATGGCACTGCTACTGTCACAGTAAATAATGGTATTCTGAAATTTAAGCTTATAATCTGTTAAGGTTTGTTGCATCCATAAAAGTTGTGCACAACATAGGCCTACTGCCATGTATTGAACTTCAGTGGTGGATAGAGCTATAGAGTTTTGTTTCCTACTGAACTAAGAAACAAGTGAGTGACCAAGCAACTGACATGTCCCACTAGTGCTTTTTCGATCTGATTTGCATCCTACATAATCTGCATCACTGTATCCTACTAATATCAAATGATTCTGTGAAGAATAAAATAAGCCAAAATCTTTGGTACCCTATAGATATTTAAATATACGTTTAACTACTTTTAAATGTGATGCTTTTGGAGAGGCTTGATATCTTGCACAAGCACAAACACTGAACATTATGTCTGGTCTACTAGGTGTTAGATACAGAAGTGATCCAATCATGCCTTTGTATTTCTTTTGATCTATTGAATTGCTAGAGATGTCCTTATCAAGTTTTTCATTTGAGTTTATAGGAGTACTTGCTGCTTTGGATTTATCCATACCAAATTTCAAGAGAATCTCTTTGCAAAATTTTTCTTGATTCAGGAAGATGTCATGCTGAAGTTGATGAATTTGTAATCCTAGAAAGAATTTTAATTCTCCCATAAGACTCATCTCAAATTCATTCTTCATTGAGATTTGAAAATCATGACATAGTTTCTCATGTGTAGCACCAAAAATGATATCATCCACGTAGATCTGAATAATCAACATATGAAAACTTTCTGATTTGATAAATAAAGTGTTGTCTGTAGTTCCTATGTTAAACTGATTCTTAAGAAGGAAACTCTTCAGTTTATCATACCATGCACGTGGTGCTTGCTTCATACCATAGAGAGCTTTATTCAGTTTCTATACATGGTTTGGTTTTTCTTCATTTTCAAAACCTAGTGGCTGTTCTACATATACTTCTTATTGCAGAATGCCATTAAGAAAGACACTTTTAACATCCATTTGATAAAGCTTGATTTTCCTACTACTTGCAAAGGCAAGCAACATTCTAATTGCTTCAAGTCTTGCAACAAGTGCAAAAGTTTCTTCATAATCGATTCCTTCCTACTAGTTGTATCCCTAAGCAACAAATCTAGCTTTATTTCTGATAATACTACCATTATTATCAAGTTTATTCTAAACACCTATCTAGTTCTAATAATTGATTTTTCGATGGGCCTTTAATTAAATTCCAGACTTCATTTTTCTTGAATTGATTTAGTTCCTCTTGCATGGCCATAATCCAATATTCATCATTGCAGGCTTCTCCAACTGTTGAAGGTTCAAGTTCAGACACAAAAGCACAATAATTACAAATATTTTGAATTTTGCTTCTTATTTGAACACCTTGACTTATATTCCCAATAATTTGTCTAATGGGATGTCCAGACTTTGTCTTCCATGCTTTTTATGTCACAATAGGTGCAAGCAGTGTTGAACTATCCTTTTTCTGATGAATTTTCTTATTTATTGATTCACTTTCACTTTCACTATCTATTTTTAGCTTTTTCAATTTTCCTACTATGTCTTCATCAAAGGATACATTCATTGACTCTTTTACTCTTCTTTCATGTTCAAAATAGACCCTGTAAGGCTTGCTTCTTAAAGAATATCCAACAAGTAGAGCAGGATTAGACTTTGCATCAAATTTGTCCTTTTGATCCCTAGTATTAAGCACAAAACATCTTGATCCAAAGACTTTGAAGTATCCAACATTTGGTGTTTTACCTTACCATAATTCAAAGGGTGTCTTATGCAGGATAGGCCTAAGATGAGTTCTATTTATAGAGTAACATGTAGTATTTACAACTTCAGCCCATAAAGACTTTGGTAGATCAGATGCATTAAGAATTGTCTTTGCCATTTCTTGTACTAATCTATTTTTCCTTTCTACAACTCTATTCTGTGCAGGAGTTCTTGGACATGAAAATTCATGCAGTATGTCAAAGGAAATGCATAATTCTTCAAATTCAGAATTTTCAAATTCACCTCCATGATCACTTCTGATCTTCTTCACAGTTGATTCTTTTTCATTTTGAATTCTAATATAGAGATGTTTGAATTCATAGCAGGCTTCATTCTTGTGTATTAAGAAAATAACCCAAGTGAATCTTGTATAATCATCAACTACCACTAAGGTATATTTTCTTCCTCCTAAACTAGCTATCTGTGTAGGACCAAACAGGTCCATATGCAGTAGATCTAATGGCTGACTTGTGACAATGTCTTCAATACTCTTGTGTACTGATTTCTTTTGTTTTCCAATTACATAGTCACTACATAATTTATCTCTCTTGAATTTGAGTTTAGGCACATCTCTAACAAGATCATGTTTTGTCAATTTTCTTAGGAGTCTCATGTTTGCATGATTTAATCTTTTATACCATAGCCATTCATCTTCATTAGAAGCAACTAAACATGCATCACTAGATATATTATCAAATGGAAATTCCAAAGCATAAATTGAATTATTTCTATATCTAGTAAATTTGATTTCATGTATATCCTGTTGTAATATAAAACAGTTTTCTGTAGTAAAGAGTATACTGTAACCTTTGTCACACAATTGACCTACACTTAGTAAATTCTGTTTTAAACCATTTATATGTAAGGCATTCTCTATTTTTCCATTTTTAGATGCAACATTTCCTATGGCAGTAATTCTACATTTTCATTATTACCAAACTTAACAGATCCTGAATTTATTGATTTAACATATTCCAAAAATCTTTTCTTACCTATCATATGCTTTGAGCATCTACTGTCAATAATCCACTTGGACGTTTGAGCTTCCTTGTCCATGCAGTCCTACAAATCATGTTGAAATTAAGACTTTTGGTACCCATATTTTCTTGGGTCCATCAGTGTTAGTCCTTTGTATATTGAACCTGTTGCCTTTTGGTAGTCATATAGAAGTAAATCTCTTCTTAATGACAAATACAGTTGTCTCATCTCTATACAATCTAATCTTTCCACCAAAGTAAGAAATTTCCTATGGTATAGCATACCCTAAGCCAAATTTATTTGTTCCTACTCTTTGGGATCCTATGATTTTATTTAAATTGTTTTCACCTTTGGTAAATTTATATACAGTGTTGTTCAAATCAGTAATTTCAGATAATAACTTTTCATTTTCTTCTTTCAGATCAAAATTTTTACAACTATAGCTATCCATTTTAGTTTTTAATTCCCTATTATCCACTAGGGCTTTTTCTAATTCGACAAAGATATCTTCTAGATAAAAATTTAAGCTCTTTAATTCTTTCTTGTAATTTTTACATTTTACATATAACTTATCTACTGTACAAAGAAGACTTTCTACATCTAAATTATCATTTTTCTTTTCTAAGCAATTAGGAGATGTGGAACATACCTCTTGTGTTGTAAAGCACACGTTTGCAGATGCCTCTTCCTCTAAGTCTGATGAACTACTAGATGAACTGTTGTCATCCCATGTAGCCTTCAAGGCCATTTTCTTCTTATTCTTCCTCTTCCATTTTTGTTTGTCCTCCTCTTGTTGAAAAGGACAATAAAGTTGAATGTATCCTAGTTTCTTGCACTTGTAGCATGTAGGGACTTTTAATCTTTAGGAGCTGGCTTTGCCTCCTTGTCTCATCATCTTTTTGAAATTTCTGGCTAACAGTAACACTTCATCATCATCCGAGCTTGGTTGGTCTTCTATTGAAGGAAATGCTAGTCCTTTCTTTTTCTCAGCCTTTCTTTCAGTGACTCCTTCTTCTTTCCATTCCATCATTTGGACTTCATGAGCAAAAAGATTTCCCAACAAGTCTTCAACTGAATAATTGTTTAAATCTTTTGAGTCTTGTATGAAAGTAGATTTCTGCTTCCATTCAACTGTTAGGCTTCTAAGAATCTTCTGTACCTATTCATGATTAGAAAAGTCCCTTCCAAGACCTCTCAGTTCATTTATAATTTCTGTGAATCTAGAAAACATTTCAGTAATACTTTCTTTATTAAGCATTTTGAATAATTCATATTTTCTTAACAAAATATTGATCTTTGTATCTTTTACTTAGCTGGTTCCTTAATATGTGATTTAAAGAGTTTTCCAAGCCTCATGAGAAGATTTACAAGCAGATATTTTGTTATACTGTTCACCAATCAGTACATAGTAGATTGAGTTTAGCCCACGAGCATCTATTTGGATGATTATTTCATCCTCCTCAGACTAGTCACTTTCATGACTGACTAGGAGTGGTGTACCATGTACAACCATTTTCTAGAGTTTTACATTAGTACTCTTGAGAAAACACTCCATCCTATTTTTCCAATAGCTATAATTGCTATCATCAAATAGGGGAGGTCGATGGATATTCTGACCCTCTATAGTGTGAAAAGTCATGATCTCAGATGGTTAAATCTATTAAGGAGATCAACATTGCTCTGATACCAATTGTTAAGACCTTATGGCTTACTAGAGGGGGGTGAATGGTAATAATTTGTTTCTTAGCTATTTAATGGCTAATTGATATAGAGAATTAGCAAGCACACGATAAAAAATAATACACATAGGAATTTTAGGTGGTTCACCACTAACAGCTAGTCCACCCCTAAGGGATACTTAGGCTTCACTAAAATTTCACAAACTTACAATTACTTGCTTTAAGGTTAAAGCAAGAACCAACCAAATTGATTGAGCTTTCAGGTCGTAGCTCCAACCAATCTTTCTCTGAAGTTTTTGATCCGTGTACTTTAGTAAAACAGTTGCTTGAAAGTATCAAAGTTAAGTACATGATGAGCTTCTAAAATTGAGTCTGTATATGCTGAAGATGATTTGATCTTTAAGGCTTTCTTCTGTTGAGCTTGGTGTAAATATGTGTATGAGCAAAAAGCTATTTAATTCTGTTATCTGTGGCTTGTACATATACTAAACATGTGTAACGATCATATTTTTCTTCCAATGGATGTATTCTGCTGTACTTGGTAAGATTTAAGTCTCAAATATGGTAAGTTACCGTTTAGGGAGGTATTTCAAGATACTTTTCTGATTTCCTAGGTTTTTCAGAGGCTTAGCCAAGTAACTTTTCAAAAAATACTTGTAAGTTACCGAAAAGTCACTTAAGTCTTTCTGCCATGTAGTATTTCAGATCGTACAAAAGAACTGTCATTCAATCGAATATTTGCAGTTGTAACTTACCGAACTGTTATTTAACTGTTAGATAGTTAGCTATAGTAACCCTTCGAAATCCTTCGTTAAGTTTCCGATTGCTTTATTTAATTCAGCACGTGCATAATAGACTAACTTAAGTTCCGGATGGTTATACTTGTAACTCACAAAAACTCTTCAAATTTTGGATAGTTAGCTCCAGTAACTTTCCAATTCTTCTTTTAGGCTTTTGTTTGAATTTTTGCACATGGGAAATTCAATGACTTAAGTTTTGGATAGTTAGCTATAGTAACTTTCTGATTCTTCATACATCTATCTTTCTAACTCTACAAAAGCCTTCTACTTTTAGATACTTAATCTTCTAACTGTCTGATAGTGTTGCTACTGCTTTATACTGCCTTTTAGATACTTAGACTGTTAACTCATCGAAAATATTTCTCTTCCAAATAGTTAAGCCTAGTAACCTTCCAAAATCTTTTTTATCACTTGTAATACACTTTGAACTGTCTGTATCAACTTCTGCTCTCTTGTTGACTGTTAAGTTTGAGAAATACAATTTAAATCCTCACATTGATTTTTGCTTTATCAAAATCTAGAGGTCCTTTCAGTTATATATCTTAATAGTGAGTTCATAAGTTAGTGCATTCATTCTTTTAGCATCTGTTTGAATTTCTTTTTCATCTTCATTAGATCACATGTCCTTTGGGATGATTGGTAGTTGTATCTTAGGGGCTGTTAGTGCACGTCGGAAAGTTCAGACGGAAAGGAAATGAAAAGTTCAGAAGGAAAGGAAATAGAATGTCTAGAATGTCATAATTTCCATAGGGGTTTAGTGCACCTATCGGAAAGTTCAGAAAGTTAGAATTCCTATAGGGTTTTAGTGCACGCCAGAATGTTTAGAAATTGAAAAAATAATGAAATAAATTCTAATACACTACTTAAAATTGTGTAATTGATACATTAATTTGTAATTTTATATTTACACCTAAAAATAATATTAATTTATTTGATATTCAAATATAATTATGTACATTAAATGTTTTTAATTGTACATTAGGAAGTATAGAATAATAATCATCAAAATGCAAAAGGTCCCTAAAAGATAAGCATACTTTTACCATTAAAAATCTACATCTTCCTTTTTTCTTTGTAAATTAAATTTTATTATTATTTTTATTATTAATTCTTAGATATATATGTCTAATATTATTCTCTCTTTTTCTTAAATTTTTTATATTATTTTAATTATTATATTATATTTTATGTGTATTTATAATTTTTTTAAAAATAATATAAAGATGTTATATCATTATTAATCCATTGTTTACCATTATTATTTTAATATATATGTATGTATATTTACTTAACATGGCAAAATCGAGAATGTCTTTGTTGAGCAGAAGAACAAAATATTTAATGATATATTATTATTATTTATATTTACTTATTGGAAAACGGTTGAACCGTAAATATATTGGTTCAATCGATAGATTATAAACTATTAATATTTATTAATATTGAAAACGGTTGAATCGATGATCTTTCGGTTCAACCGATAATTTATGTTATATATATATATATATATATATATATATATTAATCAGTTGAGTAGAGGGCTCTGCATATTTGTAATTTTTTATGATATTTTTGAATTGGTTGAATCGAACATGTTCGGTTCAACCAATACTTTTTATATATATAAATATATATATATATGTATATATATTTGTATCGGTTGAACCGATCATGTTCGGTTCAACCGATACTTTTTATATATATAAATATATATATGTATATATATTTGTATCGATTGAACCGATAATGTTCGGTTCAACCGATACTTTTTATATATATAAATATATATATATGTATATATATATTTTGAATTGGTTTAACCAAACATGTTCGGTTCAATCGATACTTTTTATATATAAAAATATATATATATGTATATATATTTGTATCGGTTGAACCGATCATGTTCGGTTCAACCGATACTTTATATATATATAAATATATATATATGTATATATATTTTTTGAATTGGTTGAACCGAACATGTTCGGTTCAACCAATACTTTTTATATATATAAATATATATATGTATATATATAAATATATATATGTATATATATTTTTTGAATTGGTTGTTCGGTTCAACCGATACTTTATATATATGTAAATAAATATATATATATGTATATGTATGTATATATGTATATGTATTTTAAACTAAATTGTATTTAAAGATTAAAATAATAAGAATAATTTATAATCTATGGTTTGAACTAATAGATTTAAGATTTCAACCAAAATATATTATAAAACACTACCTAAAATTGTGTAATTAATACATCAATCTGTAATTTTATTTTTAAAAATGAAAATAATATTAATGACTTGAAAAAGTATACATGCTCTAATTATTACAACATAAACTTAAAAATTAGTCTAAAAGTACAAAGCATTCAAAGTATTACAACATCAATCTACACAATAGTCCAAAGATACAAAGCATTCTATTTATTACTTATTAAGATCCAAAGGTATAATATAAATGGACTTAAATAGTCCTTCCATCCCACATTGCCATCATCATATCCTCACACATCTTATTAGCTAATTCTTTTCGTTGTTCTTGACTCGTTCCAACCTGTGAATGTCCATCCATATGCACTTCTCCTATTAGTTGTATATCATCAGTAATATTTAATTCTTCTAACTCATCTTGCAAATCTTCAAGTAAATCTTCTTTATCAGCCAATCGAATGAAATTGTGAAGTAAAAACATGCGATCACAATCTTCACTTGTGTTTCATATGGATATGGCATCTAACTTCGTAAGATTGAAAAACGATGTTTCACAACTCCAAATGTACGCTCAATGACTGTTCTTAGTTGTGAATGCCTGTAGTTAAAGTTTTCTACAGCATTACTAGGAAGTCTATCATTAACATAATCAGATAAATGATAACGTACACCTCGAAATGGGCAAATATACTCTGGTCGATTGGGATATCCAGCATCTACCAAGTAAAACTTACCTATAGAAGAATAGAAATTAGTATGGTAATGTGCATATTACTTGAAAATATACTAATTGCATTTACCTGGAGGAACTTTGAAACCATTAGGTCTACTAATTGCATCTTGAAGGATACGAGCATCAGCTGCTGATCCTTCACAACCAGCTAAAATATATGTAAATCTCATATCAAAATTGCATGATGCCATCACATTTTGAGACAATTCACCTTTCCTATTTCTAAATCTAGCTGTTTCTTGTCCAAAAATAGTTGCTTTGATATGAGTACCATCAATAGCTCCAATGCAATCCTATACACATTAAACATCATTTAATCTTATTCCTTAAATAAGATAAAAACTACAAGGACATTACAAAAGTGAATACATACCTTAAAATATGGATAAACATTTACATTATCTGCAATTCAACTTGGTGTTGAAGATGAAGGTCTTGCTATAAGCACATGATGTAGACGTATTATAGCATTTAATACTTCATTAAAGTATTTGCTAACACTCCAACTTGAACGACTAAATCGCTCAGCTGTTACTCCATACCTTTGATTTTGCCCTACTGTGACAAGGAACATGGCAAATTTCTCTTCTACACTAATGTTGTCGGTATCAGCAATAACTCCTTCATTTCTCATTAAAGAACAAAAACTTTTAAACACACTTTGACTCATTCTGTAAATCTTCCGACAATTGTAAGCTTGATGAGGTTGACAAGGATCTAGTAATCTCTTAATGTAATCTGCACCTTCTTTACTATATATACGACTTGTGTTATTGTATAGTAATAGTGACGTACTTGCCATTTTTGCTAAAATTGTCCATGACATTAATAGACGTAGTCGCCTTCTTCTAGCCACTTCTTCTTCATCCAGTATGAATGAAATTGCATTATTAACTGTAGTAGTAAACATGTCACTGGGATTCATCCTCACCTACAAAATAACATGAATATTACGAATTTACCATTTCACATTTCAATATATAAAAGACATTTCACATTTTTAAGAAAATAAAAGACATTTGATGTTTCAACTAATAAAAAGCATTTTACATTTCATAATGATAAGTCATTTCACATTTCAATATATAATATCCATTTTACATTTCATCCATATATGACCTTCCACAAAAAGATTTCATCCATAAAAGATTACATTCACGAAAACACTTCATAAACACAAGAAGTTCAAGATTGGAAAGAAAGTGAATTCATGCACAAAACAAACATTTCATCCATTGTAACTATATGCTCACTTCCTAAACCTCAACCATCAATAACGCATTTCTGCTGGTAAACTTAAGAACATTTTACAAAATTTTGGCTTTTGGAATAACTCCATAGCTTCATATTGTTCTTCTGTAGAAAGACCTTCAATCTGAAGTAACACTGCAACAACATGATCTAAATAATTTTTAGTCTTTTCTTTAATATCAACCAACCTTTCCTGTACTTCAACTAATTTTTTGTGTGTATCAACCAACTCTTTAAATTGTTCGTTCCGTGTAGCTTGATTTTGTTGATCTATTTCACACATATGCATAATGGTTTTTGATGCATCTTTAAATGAATCTGCTATGATTTGATGGGACACTACATGAGGTCTTGCTCGTCTCTTCTTCTTCTCAATTGCCACCCTTGAACTTCCTCCTGATGAAGGAGGTAAATCAGAATCAATGTCCATTGTTTCCTGAGTGATATTGAAAGTGTTCATTTCCACATCCTGCGTGTTTGGTACAAACTCTACCTCATCACCTTGTTTAGCCATATTCCCAGTGGCCATACTACCTTCAAATATTTGTAACAATTGCTCAAATATCAAGCATGGTTTGCCTTTGTAGCTTTCACACTCTGGATGTGCCTATAAAAAGAAAATTGTAGTCAAATGAAAAAAGATAAAGATTACAATATTTTATAAGTCATAAGTGATTAAAAAATTAACCTTAATGAACTCTTTCCAAATCTCATCATCAATGTCAGTGTAACCTTGGATGAAATTCCAACCCTATCCACTTTGGTTGGCAATTTTGGAGTAATTTTGATACATTAGTCGCCAAGTTTTTAAGCGACTTTCTACATTCTTCCTTGTGATACCTATGTTTCTTCTAGTATTGTATTTTTCAATTACTTCATCCCAAGTGCTACCTTTGATTTTTCCATCATGAGTTTTCTTATTTCCTTCATTCAATACTTCTGCTAAAATATCTAAGAAATACGCATCTGCTTCAGCATTCCAACTAATGTAACTTCTACCTCCACTTGTCCTTCCCTTATCAGGAGTACTCATTTTCTACACAAGCACAGTTTCAACAACTACAATAAAACATATGGAATAACAACAATAATAAAAATATTCATATGCATTTGCAAATACCATTACATTCATATTTTTGTCAAAATCATATAAGAGAATTGCAAAAGTAAAAACAAAGTAAAACAATTAATCATTGGACATGCTACACAGGTCATGTAAAATGAAATTTGTGGGAGTTCTACACAAAAGATTGGTCAAATCTTCTATGTGATGTTTGACAAAGGTTTAATTGATTCTTATAACTAATGTGCATCTATTGAACAAAGTGACATTTGAAACTCATAACATGAAGGAAGAAAATAGTATTATAAACTATTTATAATGGAAACAAATGTTCTACTAGAATTTTTTTTTCCAGATCTCAAAGCAGCATAACAAAATAAAATCCAAACTCTTGCAAAGGTGGTAGTTAAGAATACCCAGCTATTAAGCAATGTTTCATCTTTCTCGCACATACTACAGATTCCATAAATTAATGCTACTTTCAATCATCAATGAAAATTAGATATAATAAATTAGCATCAAATATACAAATCCAGCAAATAAGAAAAGGACCTACTTGCTTATGAAATAACTTCACAAATGTAAAAAGTATAGGTGAAAATCAGGAATGTTGGGATTAAAATTTGTAACATGTGCAAGAAAACCATTTTGCAAGTAAATTTACAAATTTTCATATTAACGAATCAAAACTAAGTTAATCATTCACAAGATAAAAGGCTACCAATCAAAAGAGAAATTTTGATTACATATTCTAGGTAGCAGTATAATTATGCAAAAAGGTGTATGCTAAAGAATAGAGCATGGAGTCGGTAAGTCATTAAAAATGTGGCTGATAACTCATACGCTGTCTTGAAAGTAACTTTTTAATTGATTTGTTCCAAGGGAAAATTGACCTACAAAATATATGTAATACTAGTTCAGAAGTACAGAGAAACTTACCAACTCAAGAAGACGTTTTTTAGCATCAACTTGTTGCTGGCTCAAGCAAACATCACCATTAGCAGATCCCTTGGTTAACAACAACAACCTATTTGGATTTTCACCGGTCAAACATGACAGAGTCAACACTTTCTTTCCACTTAAACATGTTTGACTAGTATTATAAACATGAGATCTGGTTTATTACCTTCGTGCATCAGTAAAGCATGCAATAAAATTAGGGAAAAAAATATTCATCCATCGCACTCATGTATCAGATGTTATTATAGTGCAAAAAACAACGGCACTTCGAGTTTATTGAAAGTGAATAAAGATTTGTATCTTTAGGCCAAACCTATTGGGTGGGCAACGACGGGCGGCAACAGCTTCGAGCGACAGCGACAACTTCGGGTGATAGTGGAGGCTTCAGGTGATAGTGGCGGCTACAGGCGACAGCGAGGCAAGGGTGGTTTCGGTGCGAGGAGGTTTCGACGGTGCTACGCGTAGGAGGTTTCCGTGAGGGCGAGCAGTGAGCGCGATAGTGAGTGCGAGTACGACGACGACTGTGAGGGCGAGTGCGAGTGGCAAGTGTGACGACGAGCACAAGTGCGAGTGCGACGACAACGGCGAGTGTGAGGGAGGGTGAGTGCGCGTGCGAGAGGGTAAAAATTGCGTGCCCACTGGGCGAAAATCGCGTGTGCGAAGGTGGGAAAATTTGAGCCGGAAATGGAAATTGAATCTTTTATATGGACGGAAATGTGTAGAATTCCTTTCCGTCAATTGACATGCACACTAACGACTTACAAAAGGAAAGTTTGAACTTTCCTTTCCTTTCCATGAATTCCGGTGTGCACTAACCCCCCCTTATATACAATTGCTTTCCAAACTTTCACATCATAGATTTAAGAAAATTAGTTATTTTGTTTTTCCAAAAATCATAGTTATTACCATCAAATAAAGGTAGTTTATGAATATATTGACCCTCTACCATTGATATTAGATTAATTAAATCTATTATAGAGATAACCTTGTTCTGATATTACTTGTTAAGATCAAATGACACACTAGAGAGGGAGTAAATAATGTCCTAACATGTTTTAATTACTTTTAAAAATTTCAGAAGTAGTTAACACTAATTAACCCTAATTAAAATGATTTAGAATTCAACAAACAATCACACACAATAAAAAAACACAAGAAATTTATAATGGTTCCCCAAATAGGTAGTCTACTCCTTAATACCCCAACCTTGAGAATTCACTAAGTGTATTTTAAGGCTAAGCATAAACTTTAATATTATTGCTTTTACAGGTTGAGCAACAATCTTACAAATGTTTTTCTTGGGCTTAACAACAACCTTATATAAAATACCAACCTTGTGCACTTAAGACCTCAATTTTGAATAAGTGAAGTTACATACTTCACTCTCTTCACTAAGGTTCTAACATTGTGAAGGTATACTCATAACACTCCTATGAGTTAAGGTTTTCAAATGATTGAAAAAGAATTTTCAACATAGGAGTACAAGACTCAAAATGATTAAAACAAACAATAAAAACTCCTTATATGAATGTTGATGGTTAAAAGCTTCAGGAGAAATCTAAATGAATCTGCATGATTGAATCTTCAATAATTGTTGTAGGAAATGTCTTTCAATACTTTAGAAAAATCTAAATATGCTTGAACTCAGATCCTTTCTAGAAAATGCTTTAGTAATTGCAAGATTCTTTTTTTTTTTCCTCTTAATTCTCTTTTATATATTCTATCTATTCTATAATCTGATTTTTTATTCTTCTCTAATTTTCTTTATCAGGCAATTACTCTAAATTTGTTAGATTCCATGTGCAACAATTAATTTATAAATATAATTGGTAATCTTTCAAATCAAATCTACAATAAGAAGATATCTTTCCAAAATAGTAATATATCATATAACAGTAACAAAAATACCAAATTTAGATATATTAGATATTTTTAGAAAAATAGAAGAATCATTTTAGATTCTTTCAAGAAAATCAGAACCTTTTGATTGAAACTTTCTAAAAGACAAAACTTAAGTTATGCATTAAGAGCATGATGTGTGTCCTTTTATAAATATTAAAACAAAGCACTCTTAAAATATTTCAACAAAATCATCTAATATTTAAAATGAAACCTTTCAATTCTAAAAACATTTTAATGACTTTCAAAAATAAATATTTTGAAACCTTAAAAATTGAAACTCACTAATAATTAAAAAGTATTTCAAATACTTTCAAATGAAAGCATATGAAAATGAAGTGTAAAATTGAAACTTCTGACTAACTTGAGATTTTTGTGACTTTTAGTGAAAGTTTTTGATTTTGTACCTTAAGGGAAATGAAATCTTCTAAAACTTATTTTTGAATGTTTGCAACAATAATTCTAAATAAACAACTAAGCAATAATAGTAAAATTAAAAGTGAGTTATGAAACATTTGCTTAATAGTGTTTACCTTGATTTTTCATCATCAAAATTGAACCTATAAATAAAGAATTTACAAAAATCATTATAATCATCAACAAATATATTAAAATCATTAATTGATGATGATGATGATGGTTGTTGTAGTATATAAGATGTATGTTGTGTTTCATATGTTATAACATATAAATCAAATATGTTCTTTAAATTTTATTCTATATTTTCAAATATTACATTAAATTTTACATTTAAATAATTTTATATTATAATTATTAATTTTTTAACAACTTTTATTTTAAACCTAGGATCTAGACAAATACTTAATGTATATAAAAGAGTTATATTATTTCAATATTTTAAAAAATTTTCTTTTATTTTTAGAATTATATATGTGAAAAATAGATAAGTACTATAATTATTAAAAACTATTGTAATATTATATAAATGATGTATTGCATAAACAAATGTAAAATAATATATTCTTCATAAATGTTTAGTTGCATTATAAAATAGTTTTAAAATTTTCATAAAATAATTAACTACTTCTAAATTATTTTTATCTAATGGTGTTGTACTATCATCAATTCTACTATTATATTAAGTTTTTATTACTTTTTTATTAGGTAAATAATTTTTTGACATTAAATATAAAGAATTCTACCTATGAGGAATATTCATTATAAATATCATATGTGGTAAATCAAAAGAATTACATACATGATTGAATTTTTATTGATATTTACCATTAGTTAAAATATAAGTTAACGTAGTTATAATATGTTTTACAAAGATTTTATTTGTTGAACACCTACTTGAACTATAATATTAATTATATAGCATATATATCTTTGATGAAATAAAGTAAATTTATTTGGTGGAGTTAATTTATTTTTAAACACAAGGATAATTACAATATTATTAGATGTATTATCAAATATAATGATATTTACTTTTTATTTAATTTCATAAAATTCAAAAAATTTTCATAGTAGTAGAAAAAATATTTTAAATATTATATGAATGATTTATTTTTCTAGAACTTATTAATATTTTTTATAAAATTTAATTATCATTAATAAAATGTGTAGTAATAACTATATATCATATTTTAATTATACCATCTTAAATATTAAACATAGATGTTATAGATGTATTAATAGAACATATTATATTAATTAGTTTCATTCTAAGTTTATTATAAAGATCAATAATATTTTATCTAATTGTGTTTCTAGAAATATTTTTAAATTATGGATAATAGACTTGTGAAATGTAATCTTGAAAATATTGATAATCACCAAAGCTAATAGGTAAAATTTAAACAACAATAAATTTAGCATGTGGTTCTCTAACATTTTTAGTATTATAATGTCATTGTGTAATGTTAATTTTAAAGTTAAAATTAATTTATGTTTAAACTATTGTATTTTTTTTAAGATTTTTAAATAAACAATTAGTTAAATATTTAGATAAATAACTTGTACTACTTAAAACTTTGCAAGAAAAATCTACATTATAGATATTGTTGTAGATTCTCTTTATTGCAATACCATTTCTTATAATTTTCATATTTATTGTAAACTTTAACCATAGAGCAAATTTTCTTTTAAATTTATTAATAATATTTGAAGATGTTCAAACTTTTATAGTTTGAGAGTATTGATATTATGATTGAATTGTTAAAAAATTGTAGTGTTGACGTTGTTGAATTAAACTTATTAAAGTTGTACATCATTTTTGCAAATAAAAGTTTGATAGTTGGAAAAATTTGAAAGTTGAAACTTAAATATTCTGTATGTTCTGTTAAAGAGAAATAAAAGATTAAATAAATTTTAAAGAAAACTTTGATTTTTTTTTATGTTTATAGATTTTTCTAAAAGATACTCTCTCTCTCTCTCTCTCTCTCTCTCTCTCTCATACTTTCTCTCTAACATACAATGTACGACTGTTCGATCGAACGTTGAGATGGTTCGGGCCTGCACTTGGTTTGTGGCGCCTTGTAGGTTGAACCGTCTTGGTCCATGGGTTGAAAAAAAAAAAAAATTTAGTTTAGCTCAATCTGATTTTTTTGGATCAGATCATGTTAGACCAATTTGTTATCTTTAGTTCTTCAACTCGAGCCTAACGCACACAACATGAAATAAAAAATATTACCAAAAAATAACATCAAATAAAATATCCAAAAAAATATATTTGGCGGGATTTGCCCTCACTTGCCCTGCGCCAGACTCGCGGAGGAAGGCCGCCATCGGGATGGTATTCCTGAAGCGCGGTACCTCTTTCTCCGTCCACAAGAAGCTGCCACCGCCAACACCACCTCCACAACCACCACTCCCAGCTGCAGAAGAAGATCATGAGGCGCTCCTCCAAGTTTCAAGAGGAGGAGAAGGAAATAAGCAACTGCAGAATGGCGACATGTTTGGCACGGTTATCTCCGTTCTCGCTGATGCTGGATGTACACTTTGTACCACTGGCTCACCTTCTCTGCCCTCCGACCTTCACAATTTCCGCCGCCACCTCGAGTCCCGGTTCTCCGCCGATGCTTCCCTTGTATCCCGCTTCCTCTCTGGTCTCTCCTACTACATCCGCGCCTCCAACAACTTCAGACGGTACATATCACATCTGTTTCTTTCTCTATGTATCATCGATGAATACGAAAAAAACAACAAAACTTCTGCTCCTTCTCCTCCTCCTCATCTCCTCCTGTTCCTGTCTCATGTCAGGATTCTTATACCGGTCTCAAGGGGAGACGGTGGCAGAGGAGAGAGTCTCGTACGCTTGCTACTCCTGGTCCCCTCACTCCAGTTGCAGCTCCAGTTACTACTCCTTGAAAAGCTTCCGGAGCATTTTGATGATGATTGCGTTTCGTCCTCTTCTTGTTCTTCGCTTCACGAAGATTTTGCCAGACTCATTGTCAACCAGTTTTTATGGTTGGATTTCCTTGTTAATCCTGATTACTTCTCAGAGAAATTATTGGAACTTCTTGGGATATGTCCTCTTCCTCTCAAGAAGGAGATTATTGGGGCCTTGCCGGAGATGATCGGTGATGGGAACAATCCACAGGTCGTCACTGTTCTCAAGCAAATGCTTAAGGATGATCTTGAGGTCATCGTCCCTGTGCTTGATTCTCTGTCGAACCTCAACTTAGACGAAAATCTCCAGGACGAGGTTTCATTCTTATAAAAATCTCTTCTATTGTGTCTGAGTGTGACATTTTTAGTGCATCACGCTAATCCTTCGTTTTGGTAATGAATATGAATGGATGCATTGTTCTCCTACAGGTGACCACCATTGCCCTGTCCTGCATCAGGACAGTTAAGGAAGATTACATGCCACATCTACTAAGGTATCTTCTGCTTTCTGCTACGCCAGAGAGCATCAAGAGGATAATTACACAGATACGTCAGCAGGTCCAGTTCATTTGTGTGCCGGACCCTTCCACAGCAAACAAAAAACTGAAAGGGAAATGTGCCGTCAGAAACAGCGAGGCTTCAATCCTTGAAGCATTGGAAACTAGTGTTCATTTTAAGAATGTATGATTTCAGTTGATAATCATTAATATATAACAAAAAAACCTCAGAATAAGGGGTTCAAGTGTGTGTTTGACTTGTATTTGCATCATGACTTTTTTGCCCTTTTAGATTCAACCAGAATACTTTTCAGTATTGGTCACTTTTAACATGCAGATGATATGTGAAGAGATCTTGAAGGAGCTCAAAAGCCTTAAAGTGCCCCATGATCATAAGGTTATTGACATCTGGTTCCTTGTTCTCATCTACAAAAATGGAGGTTTCATGCAAAAGATTGTTGAGAAAATAATAAAAAAGAAAATTGTTGAAGGTTTCTTTTGGAGGTCACTGTTTGATCAATGTATTCATGGGCATGGGGAATTAGTTAAGGTTTGTTTCCATGATACTGATTGGGGCAATTACTTACAATCTCTAAATCACTACTTTGTTCAACTTTCATATTTCTGGAAATTTTTGTATCTGTGGCCCAGGTCTATTTCACAACATTTCTTTCAATTATTGAGTATTTATTAGCTTGCAAGGAAATTCAAGCAAGAGAATTTGCTGTTCATATTTATATATCCCTTTTCGAGGAGTTAGATGATACATACTCAAGGCAGGAGGTAATTGAACTTCTACTCTCCTACTTCTTTCCTCATTATTTGAATTCGAGTGTGTTGTAATGATACCTTTTTAGCTTGTTTAACTTGACTGATGAAATTCCAAGATTGCCTTTAGCCATGTGATAGGCAGTTTGGGCTGACCATTTCCAAGATTGCCCCTGAAGCTCAAGTGGACTTTTCTTGAGTAATGTAGTTCAGCTCTTGTAATAAATAAATAAATAAATATATTCAGCTTGGGTATTCCGGATTTTGTTCTGGAAGGACTTTCATGGAAAAATTTGGTGAATTCTCAATTTGATAAGGCGGTTAAAAAAAGAAAAGACATGTGGATGGGAGAAGTGATGATTTACTGCTTCAACTTTCATATATATATATAAAAGAGATAGTGAATTTATTTCACTGCTTGAAAGTTATGATAATGGGATAGAGGAAGTGGAGAACGTAAGAAGAAGAAGAGGATGTGAAGAGAAGAAGAAGAAGGAGAAGAAGGAAATTTTAGGGAAAATTTTGATTTATCCTTTTTTGTAAGTTTCTTATTGTTTAGTTCAAAAATAGCATTGTTAAGGATTAAGACATTTATCATGGATTGTTGCATATCACCTTTAATTTATTGCATTTTATGACATACTTTTGTATCTTATGACAGGTTTATGTAATATTATTGTAGAATGTGACATGTATTGTTGAATAGTGCCAAACATGACATGCTTTTTGTGATTAACAATGAATATTGCATAACGTTGTTGGTGCATGCATATAGATGTTGATTTTTAGTACTTACTTGTAAGATCTGTTTAAGTATAGGATCCATTTATGTATAAATGGATCTTGAACTTGTATATATATATGTATTCTCTTGTACTAAATAGCATGTATGTGAGATACACAAAACAATTTCCATCTTGGTATCAGAGCAAACTCTTCTGTCGGCTCTCCTCCTTCTGTCGGTTTCTTTTTTTCTCTCCCTTCCTCCACCAACCAAGGCTCCTATGCATCTTGGAAGCAACCGCACCAACAGGTCACCTCACTGCCACTCCCTTCCTCTCGTCATTCCCGTGGTTAGCTCGATAAGCCATTGGGCTAACCACGATTAGGAGAATTATGGCTTAATTGTTCCAGGCAGGAGTCCGTCGTCGGTTCCTACAGGAGTCTGTCCGCAGTCAGATGCGTGAAGCATTGTCGGTCTCAGTAGCATGAACCCTAGGTCAGTCTGCAGTCCGTTGTCTATAGTTAGCAACTGTTCGTCAGTGCAGCATTGTTAGTGGTGCATCGTTGCCTTCTGCAGTCTGTGGTGGTCCATTAGCACATTGTTAGTCATCTGCAGCAATTGTCTGCTAGATTCCATCAGTCCAACAACTATTCGTCAGTGGTGCAGCATTGTTAGTGGTCACCATCGTTAGTGGTGTAGCAACTTGTTGGCCATAGGAACGTTGAAACTGCTGGTGACCTAAAAAAAAAAAAAAAAACTATCGTGTGCATTATAGACCATAACTTCAATTATTACCAGGTTGATTCAACAAGCACTATTGAAATGGCCTCGTTAGGAAGCTTGACTACAACCACTTATTCTTCTTCTGGTCGTGGAAGTGAATTATTGATCCGAAACTTCCTGATGTCTCCAAGAAATTGAATGAGTCTAACTACCTCTTATGGGCACTGAGCTTTAAAAGGATTGTGATTGCTCATTGGAAAGTACAACATCTATTTTGCCATCTGCCTAATGACAACTCAACCAAGTATAGAGACTGGTACGTCGATGATGTAGCTATCAGTTCTTAGATGCTGTACAGTATGGAGCCTTTGATTGCCTATGGTATTTTGATGATGAAGACCTCTAAGGAGATATGGGATAACCTTTGTTAGACCTATGGTCATGAGAAGAACATATCTAAGGTTTTTTAGGTTTATGAGACATTATTCTAACTTTGACAAGGTGATCAATCTTGTTAGGAACATTATAACACCTTTTGAGGATTGATAAATGAGCTTAACATTTATCAGCCTCCCACCTTTGATATTGGTACATTTAGATGATATAGGGAGGAACTTGCTGTGACATTTTATCTTGTTAGTCTCAATCCAAAGGTTGCGTCATAGATTCGAGGACATATATTAGGTGTTGATAGAATGCCAGATTTAGTTGAGACATTTTTTAATGTCATGCGTGTTTCTACTCAAACATGCCTAATATCTGCTCCTATTCACATTGAGCACTTTGCTCTTGTGGCCTCTGGTAGTCGTGGACGTAGGTGTAGTGGAGGTCGAAGTGACTGCGAATGACCCAAATGTCAGTGGTGTGGGTGTTTTGGGCATTAGTCTGAAAAATGCTAGGACAAATTTTCTCATTTGAAGCCATCTTTTCAAGCCAATCTCAGTGTGCATTCCTCCAGTATGGTTAATGCAGACTCAGGTCAGATGGTTACCATCTCTTAGTCTAACTACGAGCATCTCCTTTAGTCACAGGGAACTACACCTATAGCCATAGGAGCTTAGTTCACTCCATCTTCTCATCTAAGTACTACTACTGCTTTGATTGCTTCCAGTGATGACCTTTAGGTTATAGATTCAGGAGTCTTCTCACATATCTTAGGTACATCTTCCTTATTTGACCATCTAAATACTATTACCAACAAGTCAACTGTTACCATTGCCAATGGTCGTTCATGTCTTGTTTCTAGTCAGGAGGAAGTTCAAACCTCCTCTCAACTAAGGTTGAACAATGTCCTTTATGTATCTGAATTTTCATTTAATCTCTTATCTATTGGTGTCATTACTGTTCAGTTACAATACTTAGTTACTTTCTATCATTTTCATGTTACCTTTCAGGATTTGTAGACGAGACAGAGGATTTGTTTGGGCCGTAGACAAAAGATTGATGAGGTGTATTTGTTGGTTTGTGATGATCTTCCTCGTGAGTTGATCGTGTGCTTATCAAGTACAGACACTTCAGTTTTGTGACATCACTGCTTGGGTCATCTATCATGGGTTAAACTTCATCAAGCTCTCCCTTGGATGTCTGTTCCATCTTTTGATTGCGAGTTCTGTCAACTTGAGAAACATCATCGTGCTACGTTTAAGCATCTTTGTCTTCAGTCGTCTACCAATATGTTTGAACTTGTCCATTGTGATATTTAGGGTCTTAGTCATGTTGTGTTTGTTTTAGGTCACAAATATTATATTGTCTTTATTGACGATTTTTCTCGGGTATCTTGGGTGTATTTGTTGAAAGATCGTCAAACTGTTTTGGATGTTTTTCAAACCTTTTTTAGCTGAAATAAAAAATCAATTCTCTATTTGTTCAAAAATTTTAAGAATTGACAATGCTCTTAAATTTGTTCAACATGAGTTTCAAAATGTGTGTGCCTCTCATGACATCATTCATCAAACGACTTGCCCTTACACATCTCAACAAAATGGGGTAGCTAAGTGCAAACACCGCCATATTCTTGATGCAGCTCACACTCTCTTGGTTCATATGCAGGTTCCCAAGTATCTCTGGTTTAATGCCGTTCTTATTGTCACATATTTGATTAATAGAATGCCCTCTACATCCTTGGAAAGCGTTATCCCTATTCAATGTCTTATTTCTAATATCAAACTTTTTTCTATCACTCCTCGTGTGTTTGGATGTATTGGTTTTGCTTAAAATCTATCACCAGGGTTAGATAAGTTATCTCCCAGGTTTATTAAGTGCATGTTTATTGGGTACTCTTGCACCTAGAAGGGATATCGTTTGTATTATCCTCCAACCAAGAAATATTATACCTTTATGGATGTGACATTCTTTGAGTCTCAGTCATACACTATTTTTACGGAAACTTCTCCAGTTAATTCTATTTTTAAGAGTATTCTTCCTCTTCTGTTGCGTCTTCATCCTCATGCCACAGAATCTAAAAATATTAGCACCAATGATGTTACTGCAACCCCAAACACTTATGTCATAGAATCTAGAAACTAACCTGTACAAGACACAACAGATCAACCTACATATTAGGTATATCGTCGAAGATTGCAACCTCTAGCTTTGCCTACATTCCATCCTTTCACTATTCCTGTTGGCGAGTCTACTTTCTTGTTGCTTGATGATAACCTACCTATTGCCTTACGAAAAGGGACCCGCTCGTGTACACAACATCTCTTATCTCATATTGTCTCCAGTGCTAACTTGGATTCCAACTTTCGTACTTTTGCTCTATCCATTACTTCTGAACACTTGCCTAGAGATCATCATGAGACACTCCAAATATCTCATTGGAAGGTAGTTATGGATAAAGAAATGGATGCTCTGCTCTCTCGTGATACTTGAAATCTAATTCTTTGTCCTGACGAAGGCAATGTAGTTTCATGGAAGTGGATTTACACCATCAAACGTCATCCAGATGGTTCTACTGACAGATACAAGGTGCGGTTGATGGCTAGAGGATTCTCCCAAGAGTATGGTATTGATTACTCCAAGACCTTCTCTCCTGTTGCCCGTCTTGATTCCATTCGTGTAATTCTATCTATAGTTGTGAACAAGTCATGGGGGTTAACAAAACTTAATGTTAAGAACATTTTCCTATATGGAGATCTTAATGAACAAGTTATTATGGAACAACCCCTTGGTTATGCTGATTTGAAGGACAATCAAGTTTGCTTGCTCAACAAGGTAATTTATGGCTTTAAGCAAAGTCTAAATGCCTGGTTTAAAAAGTTTAGTAGTGTCATGATAAATCATGATTTTGACAGTTGCAGGGTTGATCACTCTGTCTTTATCAAGAGTACTAACAACGGAGTTGTTATTCTTGCGGCATATATTGATGATATGCTTCTAATAGGTGATGATCCTCAAGGCATAGAAGTGACAAAATGATTTCTTCAAAGGACTTTTACCACCAAGGACATGAGATCACCGAGATACTTCCTTGGCATTGAGCTAGCCTATTTTAGAGGGCGTCTATCTCTATCTCAAAGGAAGTATACCTTGGATTTTTTGAAGAAAACTGGGCTTGAAGGTTGCAAATCAGAGCGTACTCTTATAGAACAAAATCATAGGATGAATATTTCCTTCTGGGATGAAGATTCTCTTCCTTTTGAAGACATAGGGAGATATAAATGGTTAGTGGGAAAATTGACCTACATAAGATCAGATATTTCTTATGTTGTAAGTCTACTCAGTTAGTTCATGCATGCCTCAAAATATGTTCATTGGCAAGGAACTCTTTGTGTTCTTGCCTATATCAAAAATGCCTCGGGAAATGGTCTTTTATATTAAAAACATGGACACTTGAATGTTGAAGGGTACTCTGATGTTGGTTATACAGGAGACAAAGCTGATAGGAAGTCTACTTCTAGCTTCTGTACTTATCTCGGTGGAAATCTAATTACCTGTTGAAGCAAGAAACAAAATGTAATCTCCAAGTCCAGTGTAGAAGCTAAGTATCGAGCTATGTCTCAAACTACCACCAAGCTTATGTGGTTAAAGACATTATTACAGGAACTACAAATTAATGTGAACTTGCCTATTTCTATGTACTGTGATAATCAAGCCGTTATTTATATCGCCAGCAATCCTACTTTTCATGAAAGGATGAAGTATGTTGAGGTTGACTGTCATTTTATCAGAGACTACGTGACCAAAGGGATCATCTTCACACCTTTCACTCGATCTGAAAACCAAGTTGCTGATATTTTCACTAAGAGATTTAGTGCTAATGTTTTTGAAAATCTTTGTAATAAGTTGGACATGTTTGATATATATACTCTAACTTGAAGGGGTGTGCTAGTAATTACTTGTAAGATCCATTTAAGTATAGGATCCATTTATGTATAAATGGATCTTGAACTTGTATATATATGTATTCTCTTGTACTAAATAGCATGTATGTGAGATACACAAAACAATTTTCATCTTTGATTAATACATGAGGTTACCAAAATTGCAAGGATTGCCTTATTTGATGTTGTGTATCTATTTATTGACATGAGATATGTGATTGTGGTCGTTACATATTTGAATAATTATAATATAGCTAGTGAACCTGGTTATGGGGGTTAATTTGTAGTATCATGCACATAATTAATATTTTTAGTCAACTCTTGGGCTTAGTTATAGGACATAAGTGTCACCTTGGGGTTGTATGCTAAGCCACCTTTAAGATGATTGATTGACTAGGTAATCTTCAAGAAAAGATTAGTCAACTTTTGGACCTGTACTGCCAGGAGTAAAATGTAGTCGTAATTAAAAGTTATGATTATCAATGTAAATATTGTTATTTATATTGTGGCATGTCATTTGTTGTTACTACATTGTAATTGCATTCATTTGATGAAATGACCTTTTTGCACCTTTCTCATATTATGCATATTTTTTGTTGTATATTTTTGGGCAAATGGTTAAATACTTGTTGAGCTGTGGCTCATAAAATCTTTTTGTATATATTTTTTTTAAGTCTAAAGCATAGACAGGTAGTTGGCTGTGAAGGGAGACCATCGGTATTTTGGTAGCTTGAGGTGGAGCCTAAAATCTATGGTCTTCCTTTATGCTTGTTGTAAATTTGTATATAGTGAACTTGTAGATGTGAAATGAATTTATAGTTATTTTGTAAAAGTTAGTTATATTTTTTGTGTTAGAGTTGATTAAACCTTTTAAGCATGTACTTAACTTTGCAATATTACAAGGAAAATTTTCATATGCCTCTTTAAAATGTGAAATTTCTTACTAATATTGCGGCAATTATCATATTCTTAATTTTTGAGGTGTAACAGTTCTCCTACACCAAATGTGATTTGACTTAGCTTTTCTCATGGTTGGCCATGTGTGCTTTGACTTTCCTCATGGGCAGCTTCTCCTCCTTGAGTGAGATAGCTCTTTTAATAATGTGCCAAGTATTAGTTACACCATACTTGGTCCACCTTTCATCTTCCTTGCTTGCCATTCATAACCATAGTTGAGATAATCTCCTTTATCTATGTATCAGTTAATAGGAAACTCATGGAACCAAGTAGGATCTTCATTTTTGCTAAGATCTTGTTGATGGTCATTGACATCTTTATGGTTGTAAGACCAACAACATAAGTTAAAGCGTTATCTTTTACATAATTGATCAAATGGAATCAATTTACTATATATAAATTAGTCAAAAATAACTAATATTCACTGTAAGTCATGAATTTTTTCTGAAAATAATTAATTTTCACTGGAATTCACTAATATTCTCTGAAAATAATTGATATTTAATGAAAATCATTAATATTTACTGGAAATAAGACATTCTCTGAAAATAACCAATTATCACCGAAAATCACTAATATTTACTGAAAATAGGATATATTCTCTGAAAAATAAGTACTATCCACTGTAACTAATATTTACTGTAAATAAGTAAAATTCACAGAACAACTAATATTCATTGAAAATAAGTACTATTCACTAATATTTACTGAAAATAAGTAAAATTCTCAAAAAAATATTATTTACTGAAAATAACTAATATTCTCCAAAAATAATTAGTATTTACTACAAAATCAGTAATATTTAATATAAATTACTACTATTCACAGAAAATAACTAAATTATCAGAAGATAACTAATATTTACTGTAAATCAGTAATATTTAATATAAATAACTAATTTTTACCGAAAATAACTAATATTCTCTGAAAATAACTAATATTTACCAAAAATAACTATTTTCGCTGAAAAGCACTAATATTCATTGAAAACTGTTAATATTTACAGAAAATCAGTAATTTTTACTCATATTCTGTAAGATATTCACTAATACTCATAAAAAATCACTGATATTCGTCAATAATTCACTGAAAATTGAAAAATCTTAAAACGTCACAAAAACATCTTAGATCTGCTTTAAAATGAAAGAAATAAGATGAAAAAGGAATTCAACTTAAGGAATTTTTATATAACAAAAATAAAGTGTTGATTTGATGCCTTCTCCCAAGGTCTACCTAATTTCAGTAAAGATCTATCATATTGAAGAGAAAAACAAGTGAGAAGTCAAATTTTGTTGAAGATATAGTGTTGAAAATCTAACTAGATGTATCATAGGATACCTATTGTCGAAAGGTTTGGAGGATTGATTGATCCTCTAAAGGATTGATCAATTTGGGCATCCGCAACTCAAAAAATCTTCTTGATTGACTAATTTGCTGATCCAGATCTGATCCATTGATTTGGATCCATCAATTCAAAAGTATATTGAGAATTCAAGGGGAAATCATATTAGATCCAGCCCATATTGATCTGGATTAGCAAAAAATAGCCAATCCTGATCGATCCATGCAAGCTTGACATTAAGTCCCATAATCTCATTGTGTGGTTGGCAACATGAATCCTTTCCCTCTATTTATTTTGATCCATATATCGATATTTAAATCTTTTGTGAAATTATATATGGTAGATTCAAGAATAATGATGAAATTTAGTTATTTTACCACCCAAAGAAGGTAACATTCCAACCCTACATAACTACTACTTTTGTAATTGATCAATCAATGAATTTGATGAATTGCTGGTTAAAAGTAAACCAGTATGATTCAATTTTACATTCTAATTTTCCACTTCCTCCTATTCAGACATGGTCATTGTTAGATATGAGTTTTATGTTTTGTCTTTTGTAGTTGAGTTATTGGATATTCATTGATGAGTATTCCACCCAATATACATGTGTGTCTTGTACTATTTTTGAAGGTAATGACATTTTCTTGTCCTAACATAGTATTAGAGCCAAAACCCTAACCTTTCTCATCCCTCCCACCTATTGTTGCTGCCATCATTGCCACTTCACCACCCTCTTGTTGTTGCCTTTGCCACCCTCTTCCTCTTCGACAACATTTCCCCCTTGTGTAAATTGATTGTGTACGTGCTTTTTCTGCTTGTGTGGCCTGTGACATTGGTAGTTCTGTTGTTGGACCACAATGATGTGCTACACTGTCGCTTCCTTGATTGTATGTGTGAATTTTCTTCTTGCATGTTACTTTTGTACCTTTGATGCCAATCTTTCCGTTGGATGGTTGTATTGCTTGTGGTTGTGGGATGTTTCATGGTCAACAACACTTGCTATCTTCAACTCTTGTGGATTCTTCACAAGAAAGACTGGGGTCTACCTGCCTGTTTGCCACTCTGAAAAAACCTTCTGGTCTGTCATTGGCCAACACTGGAACTTGTTGAACTGCAATACCCAATCTGAATTTTCCTTTTGTGTGGAAGTTCCTGCAACACAACTTCTATGAACAGCACCATTGATTTTTCTGCAATAAAATGGTAAAGCAACTATGATGCTGATTTTTTTGTGGTGGTTCAAGCTTCCATGTAAATATCTATATATCCTTATATCCTTCAAATGTTTTAACTTGCATTACTTATTCAAAAAATTCTCTATTTAGAACTTTTTCTTATTTGGCTTTACTCATTACATACTTGTGAAGCACAGTTATAATTTTCTGGTTGCATGCACATGAATTGTTAATTGTTTATGATATTTTATGCAGATTTTAGGTACCTTGGTGACACATATAGGCACTGGTGTTGATTATGAAGTCGGTTCTGCTCTAGATATCATGATTTTCTTGACATCAAAATACACGAAGGATCTGATCCCAATCTCTTCTCATATCAATGGTAGTTAAATAAATGAGTAAATTTCTGAGTATTCCATTAGCAATATAGTCTGACACCTCACAAGCTATAGCATTCACTTTTGTCTATGTGTCTTTGCAATTTATTTACAGGTATTTTGGATTACCTAGAACGCTTTCATGTTGAAAATTTACACAAGGTTTTTATTTCCACGTGCTCTACCTTTTCTACCACATACATATTCTCAATGCCAATTTGCAATAATTGGGTTGATATTCTTTATCCTATGTGCAGGTCTATGAAGTTTTCTGCCAATTGGCATTGTTCACTCCAAATGCTAACTGCAATGGTTTGTCTAATGCAAATGAGCTTTTTATGATTGTGCGGAAGCAGGTCATGACTGGCTGAAGTTTTACACTTTATAATATTTTTTATTTCTTTCTGCTCATATCAAAATATGTGGCTTTGATCATAATTAATCAGATATTTACGTTGGGTGGAATGCCATTGATGTTCATTTCTTTTAACCTCACTATATTACATGCAGGTTGGAAATCCAGATATGAGATATAAAAAGATGGGAATAGTTGGAACCCTAAAAATTATATCCAAGCTTGGGGATATAAATGCAACAGTGAAGTTATTGCCATCTAAGGTAAGATAAGAATCAGTATGTTTGACCTTTAATGAAAATGTGGTTTTCTATGTTGCAAAATGAAATTGTCAAAACTCAAAAGTTAAAAATTTCTTAAAAGACACCAAATATCTCATGGAAATTGACCAATTCTATGATTTTGTATCTAATCTTTGTGTTCTATTTTTGGCAATGAACTGAACCTTCTTTTATGGTTTGTATTTTCTTGTATTACCAGTAGTTGCCAATAAATAATTTTTTCATTTCAAGAAAGTTTCAATATGTTTTCTTTATCTTCTGCAGAAATTGAATGATTATGAAGCGTTGGAACTTCTGACAACATCTCTAAATTCATGCAAATCCTCTACCTTGTCCTTGATTCTACTATATGATGAATTGATTGCTATACTGGAGTCTACCACCCTCCCGCCTGCAATCTTAGAATGGTTGAACTTCTAAAAATACATGAAGCACTTTTTTTCTTTATTTGGGGGAATATTCTCTTATCTAAATTCTCTATCCAAGTTTTTTTATATTGAGTTCAGAACTTTATGAAAGTTGTATTTATAGGTTGGGAAGGCATGTTGGAGAATTTGAATCCAATTTTTTATCTGATC
The DNA here is from genome assembly GCA_036874045.1 of Cymodocea nodosa. Classification (NCBI taxonomy): domain Eukaryota; kingdom Viridiplantae; phylum Streptophyta; class Magnoliopsida; order Alismatales; family Cymodoceaceae; genus Cymodocea; species Cymodocea nodosa. Next base: position 14,852,234 of record CM072339.1, on the reverse strand, counting down.
TTGATGCTGGCCGATTGCCCTCCAAGAACCTACCATCATCCTTAGAAGGTGAATCTGATAATAGGGACTTGTGGCCATATAATTGGGTCGCATGGTGTTGCAAATGGATAGATCTAGTACAGATATAATTGTTACTGTAGCCATATCAATTCTCAAAATTTTGAATATGGATATGGATAAAGATATAGGTATAGATATCTTGTGATTTGCTAACTTGATATCTGTATTTTAAAAAAAAAACATACGGATAGATTTAGATATTAGTGGAACATATACAGATTTTTGTTGCTTATGACTGGTTTGGATCTGAAATTTGTTGGATATAAATAAGAACAAGATACTAGATAAAACAAATATGGATTTATCTTCTACATGCATATGAGTAGAATATTGGATGACATGAATACTACTAAATACAGATGATGTCTGATATAGATACTAGAATGTCATGGGCTATTACAAGTTTATAACAATTATGACCTTTCAATTTTAATTATAAATTAATACCAATTAAGATAAACATAATATTAAATAACTTAATTATTAAATATGATGTCATTGGTTCGACCAGTTTGGTTGACCTATTGAACCCATGAATCGATCACCTCTTCATTTCACTTGCTTGATGTATTATTTGGTTTTGAAAACATTGGTCATACATAATACTAATATTCATATGTCTATAAAATATCTGCATCTGTATCTGTAAATAATAATTATAAAGGGTATCTATATCCATTTTCATATGTACTTAATCTCAAAAGTCATATCTATATCCATTTTCATATGTGCTAAATATAAATATGAATTTCTGTATCTGCCTGAAAAAAAGTCTGTCACGAATATCAATATATAATCTGCATCAATTTGAGTCCTTATTAGCGTTCCTTGTTTATCATTCTATTTCTACAAACAATGACACTTTGTCTCTTTTTTACCAGGGGAATTGTGGATGAGTTTGGATGGAGATATCTCTCCCGTTTGCTTGGATATTTTGCAAATGCTTTCTTTTTCACAGAATCAGTATGCAAACAACTTTCAGTTTAAGTTTGTTTGACTAATATTGTTTGTGGGTTTAAGAGAGAACAACAGGATTATTGATTCATTGGTGGGTTATTACTTATATATAATACTAAAGCTTCACATGGATATTGATATACCCATTTGTTCACATAAATATATAACATAAACACAACACACGAACATATGCCCACGTGCCTGCACATACCTCTAATGATTTAGTGTATGGAGTGCCAATGATCTCTTATAACACCATGTCAGAAACATAATAACAATCCACTTTCTATTTTCTTTGTGTGGTTATAGAAGGTTTATTGGTAATGAATACTATAGCTTAATTTTCACAATATATGGACATAGGTACATACACAATGAAGCTCTATCAATAAGCACCTTAGTTGCATCATCTTATAGGACATTTTTGCTATTTGATAGGTAGATGACTAGTAAGATTCTAAAAATAGAAAAAAGGTCGTTAAAAAGATTTCAACACAATTCATTTTTCTGAAATTGTCATTAATCGATTGTAGCCATTTAACAACCTTTTATCATATTTTGAATCTGTATAATGCTTGTTTTATCTTATTTTGAAATTTTAATTCTTTCTATAGATCATCAGACCACAAAGGTTTCCTTATGTACCAATCCTGGCCCATATATGAACTGATTGAGGGTCCCAATTGCATATGCTATATCATGATATGTAATTATTAGATAAATCAAATTTCCTATTAATTGATTGTCTATTGGCATCCTCAAACACATTTGATCAATATTCCTATTAACATTTGTAAGAGCATTATCTTGTTTTTTGCACAGGCAAACTTTATTCTTGTGAAGTATTTATACTTTCCTGTTTCCTTTGTAACAAAATGGAATGGCAGATACTATTGGGTCTTAGCAATGGCCATGTTATTATTTCTTATTAGGAGGATTTCATCTACATAGATTATAATAAACACATCTACTCTTGTTCTTTTTGATAAACACTAAGTGATCAATTGCATAATGTACAAATTTGTTGTCCATTACAACATTGCCGAACTTAAACAAGGTGTGTAGGCTCTGTTTCAATTCATATATGGCATTCTTATGAAACTTGCCCAAGTTTTCATGTTAAGCAACATACTTTGGTGGTTGCTTAATGCATACTTATTTGGCCAAGTCACCACACAAAATGGAGTTTTGACATTGAGTTGACACAAATATGGCTGATCATAATGGACAACAAGATAGGTATGAAGTTGAGTTGAGCAACTAGACAGATATCCTAGCTGCTTTGATTCAGAAGCAAGGGCTTATGCCAGAAATTCTTGCTTGATTAATGGGAAGAGAATGATAGTATCCCACTGGTCTCCGTCCTTTTCTCTGGGATTTGAATGCTTGTGAGTTCCTGTTTGGGTTTTTCTACCCAAACTGAGAGCTCACTCGCAAGCTCCATTGATGGTAAAATCCATTGCTGGCTTACTTGGTAGATATATATGCATGCACAATGATGTCTCTAAATTTACAAGGCCTGACCTTACTGCTATTTGTGTTGAAATTGACGTCTCTAAACCCCTGCCCAACTACATAAAGATCAAATGTGCTGATGAAGTAATAGTAGGGCCAGTTGAATATGGTCAGAACATCCCCAAATATTGCTCCAAATGCTGTCGTTTTGGTCACCTTCAGGAGCACTGTTGAGGCAAGCAAACCAGTCAATGGAACTTGGCACATCAGGAGAAAGGTAGAGAGGAAAGACAGAAGGATGCCAAGGAGAAAGAGGCTGAGACACAAAATAACTTTTCAGAAGATCAGAACATGAACAAAACTAATGAGAGCTCTAAAGAAGAATGGGTGACATTTAGGAGGAAGAAAAATCAAAGAGGGAAATGTGGAACCCAAGAAATAACTTTGAAGAGTAACACTGGAAACAATAAACACCAAGCTGTTCAGCTGGCTGAGGGAGACGGTTTTTAGAATATAACCCAAACACAAATGGAGGATAACAGGCCAAAGGAGATAGGGCACAAAGAGTTTCAAACCTATGCTGGAAGAGCCCAAAACAATCAAGCTATGGCAGGAATGATTGAAGGCACACCTGCTAGAAAGGAGGACACCAATGAATGCCAAAATGCTGCCGAGGCAGTTTACAAGGACCAATAAAGCAATGAAAAATCTGAACAGCAAAAGGAAACCAGACAGAGATCATTTGGAAGTAAAGGACCTGACCCAAAGGATACTTATATCTTGGAGGACGAAGAGGAGGAACAATCTACCAATGAAGATGACAAACGGCTAGGAAAAAATCAAGATTGGTTAGACTTGGGTGCAGAAACAGATGGGGAGAAGGAAAAACCCCCAGATTGGAGAGACGAGCTGTCCTACAAATCTGATTTGGAAGGAGTAAAAATGAAGTCTAGAAAATTATACAGTAGGAGCAAATCATATTATCTAAGAAGAGCACAACAAGCTGAGCTGAATAAAAACACCTTCCTGAGAACAAGGAATTGGAAATGCAAGGAATTGGGTTAGACTATATCTGATTGCTTGTCCCTGCTACCTCCCCTTATTATTATGGATATCCTATTTTGGAATTGTAGGGGTCTTGGAAACAAGACCACCACTCAATAACATCTCAAAGATCTTCTCTGGAAGCATCACATTCAGACTGTAGCTATAATGGAGCCTTTTCTAAAAGTAGAGCATTGTGAGTTGGCTGCCAAATTCATACAGATGGATCACAGTAAGAGCTCGGTTGGTGGATAACTTTGGCTTTTTTGGACCAGTGAAATGCAATTTCAAGCACTTGAGGATGAGGACTAAGCAATCACAAACACATTTCAAGGGACAGGAGTTCCTCCTTTTCTCTTCATTGCTGTCTATGCATCATGTAATATAGTGGTTCGTAGGCAATTGTGGAACTGTCTTAGAGGTATCAAAGAAGTACATGGAGATTTACCTTGGCTGATAGGTGGTGATTTTAATGTTGACAGATTTGCCTCAGAAGTAATTAATGCTGAAGGATTAAACTATGAATGCATAATGGACTTCAATGACACCATTAATGATCTAGGTTTATATGAATCGCAACATGTTGGGGACCTCCTGTCATGGTGCAATAATGACACAGACACAACAAGAAAGTATAGAAGATTGGACAAGATTCTTATCAATAATAGTATGGCTGATCTCTATAATTTGATTATAGAATATCAGGTGTCCTCACTTGGATCACACTCCAATAATAGTCAGAAGTAGAATGATGGTAAGCTTGGTCTGTCTCCTTTCCGATTCCAAGCAATGTGGTTGTGACATGATAACTTCATGTAGGAAGTTACTAATGTTTAGAATCTGAGGTTTGATAACTGCCCTATTAGAAACATCTCTCTGAAACTGAATAAGCTCAGAAAACACCTACAAATTTGTAATGTTGAGAATCAAATGAGGATCCTATCCTATCAAATTTGGTTGGGCAACTAGAAGCCAATCTGCAGGTATATTGGAATGTTGAGACAATAAACAGGTTGAATCATGCTTGACGGCAGCTCCAGGAAAATGACCATAGGAGAGCCATATTTCTTGCCCAGAAAGCTTGTATTAAATTGACGAAGGAAGGCAATCACAACACTTGTTTTTTCCACATGATTCTAAACAAAAGAAGAAAAAACAATCCCTTTACACAAATGATTAGGGATGTTGATAGTGATGTGCATGCTCTCAAACATAAAGCTTGGACCTACTATTCACACCTTCTCTTGTTTGAGAGAAAAGAATGGAATGGAAATCTTTGTGAAATTGGCTTACTGGTCTGATCTTTGGAATTTTGATTATTATTTTCTTAGGAATGTCTTTGATCCATCGAATCAATAGTTTTTTTTGTTGGTGTTGTCAAAAATTTAGAGGTTCAATATGCATTCTTTTTGTATATGCATGCTTTGGTCACTTTCATATCTTGTATTCATTTCCATGCTATTTAGATGCATTTGCGTAAGTGTATGTTTACGTCTTAAATGCACTCATGCAATAGCTCATGATCATGTTGTATGTTTGCATTCATTTTATGCCATATTGTACTCACACAATAATCTACAACACCATAATTATTCATTTCATTTACACTACAATTTCATGTGTATCTTGTCACATTAACACTGACGTTCTACTTCATGTTCATGACATATTTAAACATTACACTGCATTACAGTTTCATGCATTCATGCTTCACATGCATACCTCACTTAATATTTCACTTGCATATTGAAGTGACGCACACTATGCATTTACATTCATCACATAACATACTATATTCATGCATCTTGTTTGCTATCATATTTTATTGCACAATTATGTGAATGCACACGCATTCACCTCATTTTCATATGCTTATTCAATCCATGCTTAATAAAGCACCTCACACATCTATCCTTCCCATGCTTAATAGCTCGTTCTAACCACTCCACTCAAGCATGCATCATCATTAAGTATGCTTCATAACTTAATTAGTCATGCATTGATATTATCATTAATCATGCATCATCACACTAATTAACTATGTATCATTATATTGATTAATCATACCTCATTATCATGCATAATCATTTTAGTTAATCTTACATCATAATCATGCATTATTAACTTGATTAATTATACATCATTATCTTAATAATTGTGCATTATTAACTTAATTAATCAGGCTTAATCATGCATTAATATCTTAGTTAATCATGTATTATCATATCCTAGTCATGCATCATTATGTTGATTAATCATGCATAATTAACTTAATTAAACTTGTATTATCAAGTTTAATTATGCCCTCTAATCATACATGATGATGTTAATTATATGTTTTGATTATGCATTATCGTGCTCAATCATGCATTAATTATGTCATAATTCCATATTAATCATATCTAATCGTGTACTCTAATCACACATTATCATATTCAATCATATACTTTAGTCTTATTTAATTATATCTTAATCATGCATTAATCATGATCTAATCATATTTAATTATGCATTAATCATGCATCATTAGTTTAAGCATGTTATAATCATGCATTGATCATATCATAGTCATGCCCTAATTACATCATGTATCATATTTCATGTATTATTTTCACATATCATATTTATATGTTATGCATACTTACATGTTGCGCATTTAAATTTAATTATCATTCATTCATGCATACTTATAAATAAGTTGGACACCTATACTTACATGCTCATGCACACTTACATGTTCAAAGACACTCATGCACTTTCATACATGCATATGCATGCATGCATGCATCCATGTACACACCATGTCATTCATCATACCTTACTATTCATGTAAATTCATGTGATTCCCTCATGCCCCATTATGTTCATGTATTTGTGCTTTGCTTTTACTTTTGTTTGTCTTACTTTCTTAGTCTAACTTAATTACAATTATATTATGGTTAGGTCACTTTTAGTTGTACTTAAACTTCATTTTCCTTCATAATTACACTTGAATGAGAATTTTATACATGACTTATTTCTTTCCCTTTTTAGCCTCCATATGTCTTTACTTCTCATCTCTTTTTTTCTCTTTCATCTTATTTTGTTTTATATGGATCACTTAGATCCATTCCTCTCATTTCCTCATTCATTTTTACATATAGGTGTGCACTTACTTAACCCTAATTTGTATTAGCTACCTATCAAGGACATCTCTAACAACTTAATCTTATAGGAATAATCGAAAGGTCGAGTAATTCAAGTATGTGGGCTGCCTGATACATTCCCAATGCATACTTAGAATTCTTATTCAGAGATATGGACCGTAAACCTTAAACTTTATCAAAGGAAATTATGATAAACCTTTTTTAAGGTGTTTGTGTAGTTGCAAGAAATGATAAGAAATGTATTATTTAATAATTTTTTGAAATATTAAATAACAAATTGACAAAAATTACTATCAACTTCAAAATATATATTAATATAGATGTAACATGTGAAATAACTTATGTACAATTATCATCGCAAGTATAATTCATTACAAGTAATTTTAACAAAAATATTACATGCTACATATTATTTCATTTCTACATAGAGTACATAATTTGTTCACGCAATTTATCAGCTATTCTCTTTCTTTGTTTCATACTCAAATTACTAGTACAATGTATACTTTCTTCTTCAACAATACTAGAGATCATGCAAATCATTAACATTTACTTTAACTAATTTATTTGTGAGATCTTCAAGTAAATCTTCTCAATCCACTCTTTTAATGAAATTATGAAGAAGAAAACATGCTAAAATAATCTTCACTTGTGTCTTAAACGGATATGACATGTATTTCCATAAAATGACAAATCGATGTTTTATCACTTTAAATGTATATTCTATTACATTTCTCAATTATGAATGTCTATAATTAAAATTCTCTACTGTATTATTAGGAATTCAATTGTGATCATATTCTAATAAATGATAACGAACATCTCAAAATGGAGAAATAAATTTTAGATGATTTAGAAAATCTGCATTTACCAAATTATACTTATCTGTATAATATATACAACATTTAACACTTTATACAATTCAATATTAAATTATAAATATAATGTAATCAAAAGTAATGTCGTACCAAGTGAAACTTTAAGTGAATGTGGTTGAGAAGTAACATCTTGTAATATTCGAGCATTTATAGTTGGTCATTCCTATCTTACAATAACATAAGTGATTTCTATATGAAAATTACAAGCTACTAAGATATTTTGCATCAATTTTCTTTTTCTATTTCTGAAGTTAGCATTTTCTTTTTCATAAATTGTGACATTGATATGTGTACCATCGATAACACTAATACAATCTTAAATAGAAAAAATGTTACGATGTTTATTTTATAAAAAATACTATTAATGAATTAGAAAAGACAACATAATATAATGATCATATTACCTTAAAATATGGGAAGATGTTTGAATCATTTCAAATTTTGATTGATGTTGATGATGAATGCTTAGAAGTATACAATGTAATCTAATTATAACATTTATAATCTCATTGAAGTATGTGTTAACTGTCCAAGAAGATCGATGAAAATGTTCACTTGTAATATTATATTATTAGTTTTGATCAATTGTAATAAGAAAAATTGTTAATTTTTCTTTAATACTTATATTTCTAATATCTTCTATTACCATCTCTTTGCTAAGCAAATCGTAAAATTGCATGAAAACATATTAACTTATGTGATATATTTTTCAACAATTATACGATGATGTATTGAAGAATCTAATAATTTCCTAATATAATTTTGTCATTCTCTGCTATATATTCATTCAAATGCTTGAAGAATCACATCTATAAGAGAATGTGCTACTGTTTTGGTACACTTGTGCAATTAACATTAATAGCCTATGTCATCTTTGTTGCCACCTTTCTAATCATTGTTGTGAATATTCTTTGTTATTCTCCATATAAATAATAACTACTGTCCCAAGTAAATGACGAACATATAATATAAAAATATTTTCAAACATTTCAACAATTAACATAAATATATGAACAAACTAGAGAATTCAACATGAACATACAAAACTAATATAATAATCAAGTGAATATCAAATATACATGTCCAATTATGAAACATGCAACAATAGAAATAACATGAGTTTAATAATAGTCATGACTTCAACAATAAATATAACTTCACATTTTTTTAAAATGGTGTCGTAACCACTCCACTCGTAATTCATTACTATCTAGAGTTAAAAAAAAATGCCCTTTCATTGGATTCACTAGCAATTTTATTCCTAATAGTTTCTCTTCCTTTGTAAGATCATCTATTTTAAGGAGTATGAGAACACATTTTTTTTGTTTCTTTTCTCAATTCAGATTTTTGTTTCTTTTAGACAACGTCATTTATTTCATTTATTAACTTAACAATAGATTTAAAAGATTTAACATGTGGTTGGACTCTTTTCTTTGACCTTTTAATTACATTCTTTGCTGTAAAAGGGTTAACACTGCCTTCACATTCTTTGACATTGAGAAATGTTGATGGAACTTGAGTACTGAAAACAGAAAAGGTGTTCATGGATTTTAGAGGTTCCACATCCTGTGTCTTGTAGATCTTTAGGAACTTGATTATTACCTCTAGTAGTTATATTCTCATCAAATACTATATACAGATCATCACATATTGTACATGACTTTCCTATATATGATTTACATTTTAAATGTTATTACAAGAAATAAATATAGATAAAGTTTTAGTAATTTGGAAGTTTACATGCAAATAAATAAAATAAAATAAAATAAAATAAAATATTTAACCTATACAAATTCATCTCATATTTCTTTTGTAATGTCGATATGATTACGGATGTAGTCCTACTCTTATCCACTTTACTATGAAATTTTGATATAATTTTTATACATTGTTTTTCGGGTTTTCATTTTAATTTCAATATATTTTTTCTTGACATTTGTCTTAGTCTTATTATTGTACTCGACAATTACTTTATTTCATGTATCCGTTTTGATCTTTCCATTTTGTTGCTTTGCATTCTCATCTTTAATTTTTGCTGTTAAAATACCTAAAAAGATTTCATCTTGTTTGGTACTCTAGTTTATGTATTTCTTTCTTTTAGAAGTTATGTTCTTATAATATGATATAAACATTTAACTCAATATAGAAATTGAATAAGTAATATGTTCAAAAGTTATGATGCAATAATATGATATCATTTCTTAGCAATGTTTACTAGGTATTGGATCTTGCATAACTTCATTTCTATTAAAATGTTGAATATGATTTCATAAAACTAAAATTGGACATCTGATCTTATAAGTCTAGTGCTTTTCAAAAGTTGATGGGAATCAATTTATGGATAAGTCATGTAAACATTGAAGTTTATGGCTAAGTCATGTCAAAATTGATAGTAAAAATATAATAGCCAAATAGAACAGGAGAGAGAATTATATTTGATCGTTGTAGATTAATATGTAAATCATGCAAATTTTCATTGAATCAATAATGTAGATAAAAAAACAATATTATTGAAAATTGAAGTGATATTCTTAATAGTAGAAAAAAATTCCATGGATTGGATCAAAAATTCATGCAACTTGTAAAAGTTTACCTATATTCAGCACCACAATGAACAGAAGAATATGAAACAATTGCATAGTTTAACGTGGCTTGACTTGACTTGACTAAACTAACCCACTCAAACCGTGCATAACTTTAAGTTGATACCAAACCAAGCCAAATCAAACTTTGCAATTTGAAAAATTAAATCACCAAAAATGATTCAATCAACCTACATGGCTTGGGTGCCTTAGGATAATCAGTTTTACTAGAGGGAGGTGAAAGTGAAATATGAAATTTTTAGGCTTATTTTGAACAATTAAGCAAATCACAATTACTGGTACATATATATGCATTGTTTGGAGTTGGATCAACCTATTCTAAGGAGATAAGAAACAATGATAAATTACGTAAGTGATATATACCAATTCAGATAATCTAGGCTATGTACTCTCCAAGTCTTCCACTTTGATATCTACACTTAACTGATCTCGTTACAACTAGAACTTCACTGTTTACAAATCTTTTAGCAATTTACCTTGTCAATCTTCCTATCACGCACAAATCATCTTTACAACCTGAAAAGTTCAACTTGATCTCAATCTTAACACTTTACAACAACTGAAGCATACCATCCACAAGCTGTTTGTTTTGTTTTTTAATTTTAGTCTACCTAAAGCTTGTGTGGGCCCCTCATTTTTACCATTAATACATTATTTGTTTGCTTTCTGCTCATAAAAAAAAAGCATATCTCCCACAACTTAGCTTTCTGCTTGAGTGATGTGAGTGAATGTAAGAAGTTAGGTGAAATTACAAATTAAGTTAGGTGAAAGAAAAATCGAATCTCACTATGAAAAATTGAATGAAGCTTCAAGATAATATAAAGAAGATAATGAAGCTTTACTTGAAAATAAATTACTAATGGATGACTGCTTAAAAGAAGATAATGAAAGATAATGAAAAGAAGATAAGCAAACAATAAGCAAACCGTAAGATTCAAATAAATTTATGAGCTCTACGCACTGCATCTATCTACTACCTGCTTATCTATACTTTGTATTAAAAAATGTGATTCTGCCCCAACTTAATTTTATCCTTTATAGATAATTCTATCTACTTCCTGCTTATCACCAATTAATTTTAATTTAAAATTTTAATATAACTATGTTTCAATCCTCTATTAAACATACATTGTTCAAGTAGTAGAGATGCACATACCCTGCAAGCAAATGGATCCTATCATTTCACAAGCCAACTTCTACATATTTGTTCTTTTTTTTTCCTCCCAAATCTTATATGACCATTCTACATGAGAAATTTAAAAAAATATTGTGAATCTTGTTAGGGTATTGATTGAAATCAATTGATTACTGTGAACCTTTAGATCAGGTAGCAAAATATCACTAGTTTGGAAGGTTTTGATGTAGGCAACATGATTTACTTGGGATGATGTAGGCGACTGTTTGGGTGATGGCAATGACAATGGGCGATAATGACTGTTCGGTGATGATGATAGTAGGTGACTATTTGCGATGACAATGTGTGGACTTTTCAAGGACTATTTAGGTGATGGGTAATGATGACAAGTGATTGTTTGTGACAGGCAATGGATGATAGATGATTGATGGGCGATGAAGGGGGGATTTGCGAGTTGGGGTTTGAGCGAACGAGTTAGGAATAATAGTTGGGATTTCATATCTTTTCCTATGCTTTTAGATGAGGAGAGAGGCAGAAAAGGAGAAAGGGATAAGTATTTATATAAGGAAAATGATGGTCATTTTCTCTCATTTCCCTTATGTATAAACAAAAATAACCATGAGAAATATTTTCCCTTCTTTTCTTCTCACTCCATTTCCTCCCATTTCTCATCGTTACCCATGTGCACAAACCCTCCCTAATAGTTATGGAGGTCATGTTCTATATATTTATAGTACAAAAATTGACAATTTTGTTGGAGATCTCTTACACACTTAGTGTGGTCTACTCCCACTTGCATTAGGTTGTCTCAATTAAGGTTGCATTAGAGTTGCATATAGTTGTTTCCATGGTGTGGTGATTTTTGATTGCTAACTTGCTTATTAGGGCCTAACAAACTAGCAAGCCTTTTGTTTGATCTCCCTAATTCAATTAAAATTAACAAGATTAATTAAACAATTAGGGCTATACAAGTAGAGACTAACAACACAAAGCTCTCCTTTTATGGTTAATTAAAAAATGATAAGATAAAAGACACCTTTCATGCACAATCATTCTAGGTGCATGCATCCTTCTCTTTTAAATTGACACTTTAGTCTTTGAGAGATTACCCTGTGGTTAAAGAACCCTATTCCTCGTTAGATTGCAAAACAAACATTACAAGAGGGATATATAGTAGGATCTTATATGGATCCTTACGTAGATCCTTATATGGATCTTAAAAATTACATATAATACCATACTCCCCTTCAAGCTGGAATGTATATATTTTTCATTCTCAGCTTGTTACAAATAGTTTTAAAAACATTAGAATTCAATTTTTTTATAAGAATATCTGCAAGCTCTTGTGATGACGGAACATATAGGGTGGAGATAATTCCTTTGGTCACTAAATCACGAATATAGTGACAATCAATCTCAATATGCTTTGTACATTCATGAAGAGTCTCATTTTATGCTTTGGATCATTGTTTGGTACTCTATATGGATCAATATTAATAGCCAAGCATATTGTATTGTACTCTATATGGATTATTGCTTGGTTATCACAACACTTGGCTCTTGTATCATAATACCAAACTCTTGCAGTAAGGGTTTTAGCCAAGATAGTTCTCGACTTGTCTCAGCCATTGACCTGTACTTTGCTTCTACACTTGAACAAGAGATGACACTTTGCTTCTTGCTTTGTTAGGTTACAAAATTACCTCCTTTAAAGGTAAAATAACCTGAAGTGGACTTCCTATCCCCCATGTTACCATTATAACCGGAATTTGAGAAGGCTTCAACCTTGAGATGACCATAAGCTTAATATAGAAGACCTCTATCAGTGGTGCCTTTGATATAGGCAAATACTTGTTGAGCTCTTACCTAATGTACAAGTCAAGATTGATGCATAAACTGATTTTGGTACTCTAACAAAATAAACTATATCATGTCTAGTGATGGTAAGATAGGTAAGTTTTCCTTTCAGTTGACGATATTGGTCAGGATTGCCTAGATGTTTTGATAACTCATCCTAAAATGGTGGTTTTTGTTCAATAGGATTAGTCTCAAGTTTGCACCTGAGATAACTAGTCTCCATCAATAAGTCTAAAACATACTTCTACTGAGATAACACAATTTTGCCTTTTGAGTATGCAAATTCAATGCAATACCAATATCACTATCGGTGAGTATGATGTCATTAACATAAATTGCCAAGATGATGCATCTATGTAGTGTTTGTTAGATAAAAATGGAGTGATTCACTACACACTATTGAAAACCCTAGAAAACATGATTGAACTTTTCAAATCAAGTTCGTGGGCTTTATTTGAGGCTATAGATAGTCTTCTTTAATCTGCATACTTGATTCTCCCTTTGAGCAACATATCCATAGGGTTGCTTTATATGAACTTCTTTAGTAAAGTTGCCATAGAAAAAGACATTTTTAACATCTAGCTAGTGTAATTCTCACTATTGATTCATTGCAATAGATAGATAAATTGAGTTCAGTCTAGCAATTGAAGAGAAGATGTTTGCATAATCAATCCCATATTCCTGAGTAAAATCATGAGTAACCAGACGAGCATTGTATCGAACAATTGTGCCATTTGATTTGTATTTAATAGTGAAGACCCACTTGCAAGAGACAACATTTACATCTATAGGATAAGTAACAAGATCCCAAGTGTTACGAGACTTTAAGACATCTATTTCTTTATCCATAGTTGTCTTCCAATAAGGTAGCGGTAAAGCTTCTTGATAGTTCTCTGGAATTAATTTAGAAGAAATGGCTAAAGCAAAATTTTGATAGAAATGGCTCAAGTGATTATAGGAAACACAAAAGGTAATGAGATATAGAGTGTATGAGCAGATACTTTTACGTAGGGCAATAAGAAGTGAATCTTAGTTAAGCTCACCTCCCTTAAAAGTAGGTGGTGAACCAATAAGAGGTGCAAGATCTGCATCTAGGGAGTCAACAGGTGTAGCTAGAAGCATAGTTGGGGTGCGTGTTTATCGGTAATACACCTGTAGTGGTTGATCAGATGGATGACTGTTGACATTAGAATCATCACCTGTGCTAGACATGAGATCAAGAATGAGAATCATCACATGATTATCACTTGTCTGATAAGCCTCAAGAAATAAGGTTGATCTTCAAAGAATGTGACATCAGCAGAGATGTAATAACGTTTTATAAGAGGATGATAGTAGTGATAGCCTTTGGGTTTTAGAGTACTCTACAAAGGTGCATTTGATAGAACAGATTGACAATTTATTTTAACTTGGAGATAAGTCTTAAATAAAGACTATACACCTGAAGACACGAATAGGGAGACCAAAAAGTTCATTGTTAGAATAAATACGATGATGAGGGACTTCCCCACCAAGTAGTATGGAGGGTAACTAGTTTACCAAGTAGGATGCAATAAGAATTACATCAACCCAAAGATATCAAGAGACATTCATTTGAATAAGTAATGTATGAGTAATATCAAGAAGGTGATAGTGTTTTCTCTTAGCCACCCTATTTTGTTGAAAGGTATGGGCATAAGAAGTTTGGTAGATAATTTCGAAAGAGGAACACAAGTCTTAAAATTCTGTACTAACAAACTTCGAGGCATTATTAGTCTGCAAACATTTTGGAACAACAGAAAATTGATTTCTCACTTCATTAAGGAAATGTTGAATAATAGATATAATGTTTTGATGATTTTTCAATAGATTGGTCCATGATACTCTAGAATAATCATCCATAAAAATAATATAGTAGTGGTAAGTGTTAATAGATGTAACATAACTTGGTCCCTAAATGTTATAATGAACCAAGCCAAAGATTCTATTACTAGAAGTAAGATCAAAATGAGGAAAAGATGTACGACACTATTTGCTTAATTGACAAGACTTACAATTAAACTTAGAAAGAGAAATCCAAGGAAGCGCTTGTTAAAGCCTTTGAAAGGATGGATGACTCAATAAAAGATAGTAGTGCAATAAGTTCACTTGATAGAGCATCATGAACTAGGACGTATACTCCAGAGTTATCCTTACAATTCAAGTCAATCCTTACCATCATCTGTAGATTCTGAAAAATACAGTGATATGGAAAGAATGTTACTTAATAGAAAAGTTGATGTGTAATGACATTAATAGATAAAAGGTTAACGGGTAGTTTAGGAACAAATAAGGTGTGATCTAGTTGAATCCTGGAAGTGACTTGAATAGTGCTTCTACTAGTGACCTGATAGGATTGACCATCAGCAATGGTAATGTTGTGAAGGGTTAGGGTATGGTATAATCGGTGAAAAAGGTTAGAACTATCTGTCATATGTTTGGAGGCTCCTAAGTCAATAATTCAGCTATTACCTTTTGCTACCATAGCTATATCCATACCTAAAGTAGATGTAAGAGTGTTCATGACATTGTGATCAGTTACTTGAAGTTGCAACAAACGATCATAGTCCACTTGTGAAATCTTCACCATTTTTGGCTTATTAGGAGAGGAGTTACTAGCCATAGGAGTCTTTGTGTGATCAGCAGAGTTAGTAGCCACCTTTGACCATGCTGACTTCTCATATTTCTTCCAACAATGTTTAAGTCTATGATTAGTTTTCCTATAATAAACACAAGGAGTTCTATGTTTTCCATTTGGACGACTTTCTCTAGGTTGATTTCTGGTAGCTAAAGTAGACAATTCTTGTTGAGGTGGAGTACATGTTGTTGAGACTTGAAGTACGTGGGCAAATGCATGAGATAGATTTGGAGTCAAGTCTCCTCCTAAAATTTGACTGTGCACTCGGGATGCCAAATTTAATGAAAAGCTTGCCAAGAAAGTGTCTACCTATAAATCATTTCTATATTGGTGTAAGGTGGTTGCATCTGTAGTTGGCAGTTAATGTACTTCAAGCTTCTCAAATAAGGCTCTTATATGTCTATAATGTGATTGAAGGGGTTGATCTACCATGCATAGTGTAAAAATCTGCTCGTATATTTTGTATACACACAAGATGTTTTTCTTTTGAGTGTACATTAGTTTTAGTGTTTCCCAAATCAACTTGGTTGGATGGAACATTATAACTCCTCGAGCAATACTTGACTCCATATTGTTTTCAAGTCAAGTGATAACTGTTGAATCTTCTGCAAACTAGTCGTCTTATGTTGCATCTTTAGTGTTCGACAGTTCTTTGATCAGATGACTGTGCTTCCGTTGAGATGTTGTGGAGGTGTAGAAACTCTTAGACTACATGGGATAATTCGTCCTATTCAGTTGTTCAGCTGTGACTGAGGTGTGATGCATTATTGACTTCTTTTGTGTCATCGAAAACATCCTTCTTTTTCAGTAATTGTACAAACAGAACACAATCCAACTAGGGCAACAAACAGACCTTAACGTAGATTTACAATAGACACCAAATGTGTGAATTTAGTAGCCACACATCTGCAGAAGTGCACCTACGAATCCACTATCATTTAGTGGGTAGAAACCAATAGTTTGTGCTCTAACACACACATGCATAGTCGTTCACGGATGGTTAGCTACCATGTAGACCTAAGTAAGATCTGGACACACCTTTGTTAGACGTGCATCACCTTGCAAATGAGAGTTGGTCATGATCGCAAGTTGGACTGGTTGATGTGCACTAAGCACACGAGCTACTAGTAGATGCACACTGACCATGCAAACTATTGATGGATGCACACTTGCAGATTGGAATGTAGACACAGGCTGAAACAGTGATCGAATTTTTGACCCTTTACGTGGGTTAGGGTAGATGAACGATGGTGGGTTGGATTAAGGAGGATTAGTGCTCTAATACCATGTGGTTAAAGAACCTTAATCCTCATTAGATTGCAAAATAAGGATTACAAGAGGGATTTATAGTAGGATCTTATATGGATCCTGAGAATTACATACAATACCACATACCCATTCAATCTGAACCCTATGGTTGACATCAGATTTGTTTGAGACGTTACCCTCACATGGAGTTGCATTGATGTATTAATGGACTGGTCTTGGTTTTGATTGTTTTGGTCTTAAAATCACCACTGTTTTATTGCTCGTTAGGGATTCAGAGGACACTTGATACCCTTTTCTTCTTAATGATGACCCAATACACTTAATGTGAGAAATCTTGGAGTAGACAACCTTACAAGGGCACCCTTTGCTTTGGTGAGAGAAAGCATATGCAATTGCATCACACCTGAATTATTTTTTTGTTAGTTATCTTTCACCATCATACTATCTTTAGCTTGATGATTGTGTCCATAAATTAGCTTTTATGGATCATGTCAATTTTTGCTTGACACAATAGTTTCTCCTTATCGTACTCCCTCAATTCATCGTTCAATTTTCACTAGATCTTGAGCCTATATTGTCATATCCCACCCAATTGAGGCCCCATCTGTTGACTAAAGTTCTGACTTTCTTGATACATTTGTCATTTCAACTATAATGGGATGTCTTTTAGCTACTTCCCATACTATTTGTTGTTTTCTCCTAGCTGTCGAAACATTTTGGCCCCTTTCTAATCCTTTTCTGATCTTTTCTCCTTATTATTGCCCATAGTCCATTGAACGTTGCCATGCTCTAATATTTGATGAGATGTGTGGATTTGATTGTTGGCCTTTCAAAATTGATAATGTCAAGAATCAGAGATCTATGGTGGTTGCTGAGGGAAAACAACTGAAATAAATGAAAGTTAGGGTTCACAAGGCTGCTTTTCAAGAGGCAACTCTCTCCACAAGATAAGTTACATACAACGGGAATCATAGCTAACTGTTCTTTTAATTACCCTTAAGTACTACAATATCTTTCTAAGATAATGGATTTTAGGCTTCCCATCCACTAGGTTGGATTGCCTATTATGGATAGTGCTATAGGTAGCATGATAATGCCTTACCTGGTAGATATGATTCAACTAAATGACTTATAAGGAAGTGCTTGTTGTAGCTTAAGATGAGAGGGATGGCCAATATGTTAATGTCAGAGGAGGGAAAATTTAGTGGTGGAAGTTATTGAAGTAAATTGATGAGTGATCTCATCTCAAATATGTAGGTGTAAGCCATGAGCACATTCATAGGCCAAACCATTACACTTCGTCTACAAAATATGAAAGGTATAATGGAATGGAAAAAATATTACAAAACAAGTAAAATATTTGGTTATGACGGTTACTGAAATTAAATCAACTGAAAAGTCATGTATGTGGAGAAAATTATCTAGAGTGATATGAGAAGTGGCTTGAATTACTGTTTCACTAGATATTGGCAAGTATGACCACTAATAATAGCAATAGATCATATACTAGGTTCCTAGGATAGGTTAGTAAAAAGGATACATGTACCTAACATGTGAGAAGAGAGATTAGAATCTATTATCTGAGAACTATTTTTAAAGATATAGCACTGATGGTTGAAGCGGTGGCATGGGAAGAAGATGCTGAGGATTAATGTGCTTGCAAGGGGAGAAACTTGTTATAGTCAGCCTGAAAGATAAGCTGATTAGAGATCTTGGAAAAAAAGCATGTTTAGGCATAGATGGTTTACCATCCTTGTCCTAAATCCATAGCAATCACAATGATGGACAGCTTGACCTTTACTAGAGAATCTATCACCATTACTGCGAATACGTTAATTGCCACCTCTATTTGGGAACACCATCATAAACTGGTCAGTTAGTCACTATAGTTGGTGACTTGGAGTAGTAGTAGAAATATGTAAAATTCAGGAGATGCTAGACTAAGTGTGGAATCATTTCGGCGCCAAGTATCTATCCTTGAATTTGTGATGCTAAATCTAAATTGTACTCAACTAATTGCAATTGTGAATTCTTCTTTGTTCTGCTTCATTTGGGGATATTTGTAATCTACATGTCATCCAGTGAATCTCTGATTCATTGAGCAAGGTTCAAAGATTATTGTAGAAATCTTGGATATATTTCTCTCCCTGTCGTTTTGTGAACATATGCTCATAATCTCACAAATTCAGCCAATGTTCTTTACATTTCCATATGGCCTTCAGGATGCCCCAAACTTTCTTAGCTGACTTTAGAGTCATGATACTCTAGACAATCTTGTCATGTATATTGTTGACTGACCATGAATTCAAAATGCAATCGTCAGCTAAGCATTCCTTGTAGACAACATCCTTGTATATCCAACTGATAATGTGTGATATGCTGGATCTTCTGGTAAGCTCCCAAAAGCACCTCAAAGGTTTCAAACCATAGCAAGTAATTTTTCTCATCTAGTTTTATGAATATAGCACCTGGGCCTTTAAGTCACCACTAATGACTGGTTAGACAAAGTCATAAAACAATCTGATTTTTCCAAAAAGCACTAAAAAGGAGCCACAAAGAGGTCATTTTCACCAAATAATCTTCTAAACAAAGCTGAACAGCATTTTCATGCCTTAATCTTGTAGAAGCAGGCACACATAGGGCATAAACATGGCCCCAGAAGTCTTTGTCACATTAACAAATTGATTAGAAGCCTTTTACACCATTGAACAATCACCGACAGCCTGCTTACAGCTACTGGATGCCCTGGAAGGGGAAACAATGCTGGATGAGGAGGGGGAACAGTGGCGGTGGCAGTGGGCTGTCTAGTGGTTGTGGGCTGACTGGCAGCTATAGCGTAGGCAACAACTGTTGTTTTTCTCTCCTTTTGGTTTTAGGGCTAAGGCTGTAGTACCAAGTGGGTTAAGGAGAGAAAATGAGGATTATTGATTCCTTTGTGGGTGATTGATAGTGATGGAATACAAATTCAGATATTTAGAGCAAATTTGGATTCAAATCTAGATTTTCCTGAATACAGATATTTATTATATGTATTCAAATCTTCACTTAGTGAAAGGTGATGAATGGGCTTAAGCGTTTTTCCATGGTAGAAAAATGAAAGTCCTTAACGTTCTGTCATGGGTTATGGATCATGGGTCGGGTTAAGAGGGCTTTACAGGTCAGGTTGTGATATGATTTGAACCTGACTTATTTCAAGTTTTAGGTGCATCATTATATATATTGATATTATTATACTTATAAATATTATAATCATATCAAATAAATATATTTAATTTTAGTGAATACTTTTTGTAATTGTATAATAATTATTAAAATATTTTATTTATCATATAAATATTTGAAAATTGAAAACAAATACAATAGTGTAAACTTTGATGTTAGTTCATTTTTAAACATATTTGATTTAAAATTGATTCTATGAATCCTCATAATTTATACTTTATTTAGATTATTCATGTTCATTGCTTGACAAATATCTGAAAATATCCATATTCTGAATCTTTTCAAACATTGTCTTAATTTTTCATATTTTCTGTATCATCATTTGAAAAATGTAAACAAATATGAATATGGTGAAGGAGACACGTGTGCATGTATAAAAAGGTGTTACCATAGAAATAGCCTTTATCAAGTATCTTTTTTTGTGTCAGATGTTCAGAAGCTTTACAACTTCTTCCTGTGCAATTTCTATTGCTGTCTACAGTGAGTATATGAACTCCTTGATTTCAATTAATTCACTTGTGGTTAACAATTATTTGGAACTAGACATTTAACTTTTCCTTATCTTTTCTACGTATAGATGGAGAGATCTGCAAATCAGGGTTCTTTAGGCGGTATTGATGCACTTCTTGGTTGTCCAATTCATCTTCCATCAACAAGGGTAATGCATTTTGCGTTTCTTTGAAAACTTATTTACTAAATGAATTTGATACACACTGTTATAAGTTTTAGCTAATATTTGGGAAGTCATAAAATTCACAAACCAATGGTAAAATATTTCTTATTGTTGAAACATAATAAATGAATAGAAGTTGTATATCATTTGTAAGCAAACAAGACTCCTATATATAAAGGTTATATAGAAAGGATGAACATCATTCTAACAATGTGAAACTAAATTCACTTATAACACAAAATCCTAATACCTTATTTTCTCTAACACTCCCTCTTAAATTAGAGCATTTAGCTTACAACAAACTTAATAACTCAACAAACATGTCATAAAATAACAGATAACTCAATAATAATTTAACAAATATAACAAGAAGCAATAGATACACAGAGGAATATAAAAGCCAATTGTTATAACAAAAGTAGCAATGACAGTAATCTAAGAACTTTATATTAGATAATAGAATAACCATTGGATAAATTTTCAGACATGAAACCAATTGCTATTGCAATAGACAATAATCTAATAATTATTTCTCAAATAGTAGTAGAATAACCATCTAATAATACAATGAGGTAATAGAATAGATAAACATGTGGTTTATTCTCAGAAAGTAGGTAGATAGATGTAACATACCCTTAAGATTTTCTTTTGATTTTATTTCTGTTTTTTTTACTTCAACCATTATTTTTCTAATTTTTTTACAAAACAATATTTTTTTCCTTCTCCTCTTCCCTTTTCTCTTTTACCTCTTTCCTTTCTCTTCTTTCTTCCTATCTTTTTCTTTTTTTTTTCTTCCTTTTTGTTTCCATTCTCTCTTTCCTCCTTAAATCTTCTTTTTTTTTCCCTCTATTTCCTCTTTGCCTTTTTTTTCCTTCTCCTTTCCTTTTCTTTTTGCCTTTTTTTTGTTTCCTTTCCTTCTCTTCTCCTCTTTTCCACGTTCTTCTTTGTTTGTCTGTCTCCCCCTTTAAATCCTAATGGGTGTAGGTGATAGTAGTAGTGATATTGATGAGAACTTGTGATCAATGTGGACGTTAGTGAGTATGATGTCTTAGAAGTTGAGGGTGAGGTTGTTGGAGTGGATGAGGTATATGGTTGGAGTTGTAGGTAGCTTGGGAGGGTTAACGTCTAATGGAATTCAGTCATAGGAAAGGAAAGTGGCTGAATTTCGTTAGGTTTGTTGTTAGTGTGCATATCTTGTGAGGGAAAAGAATGTTCAATATTCTGATGGTATAAATAATGAACTTTCCCTTTCCTATGGTTGCTTTTTGACCTCTAGACACTCAAAACCTTGACCAAATCACTTGCACATCCAAACTTTCGAAGCTCAAAGCTTTTGCCTTTGAACATTCAAAATCGCTCTTGCCTTCCAACACAAGCCCCATTCCCTCTATCGCATTCCTTCTACCCTCTCCCAACCTCGACCACGGAAGCCTCCTCTCTTGGAGCCCCTTCTCTCCAAAATCGGTGATAGGATAGAGAAGTGTTCGAAGCTCCTTGTTCCCATTGCTACAAGTTCTTCTGATTCCTGGCCACAACGTGCCCGATGCAACATTCACGACTCGATAAAAGTCCTTTCTCTCCTGATTCTTGTCGTAACCTCGCTTGTCTCTGATTCTTAATGACAAGTGGTGTCAGTTCTTCAGCGCAAACTTCCTTGTTCACGTAACAGGTTTCATCAGTGCCTGCCATACAAAACTTGATCTTCCATCTTGGAAAATTTGGTAGTTCTTTCGCTAGTAGTTGTCAATTTGACCACATCTTTCGCCTATGCTTACTTGCCATTCGGACAATGTCTTCGCCTGTTTGCCACGATTTGCGCTTTCATCCTCATACCACTTGCTATTTTTTGTGTGCTTTTCATGATCTACTATTTGTTTTTTCTCTCGTCAAAGCATCATTATTGTAGGTAATTTTCATATCTGTTTTACCAATTTGTTGATACTTGCATTGTTTAATGCTTGTTTTCAATTAATCTTGATATGTATTTTCATGTAGATTAATGTTTATTATAATGGGTATTTTTGTGTGTTGGGTGTTGCTACACATCTACAGGTTTTCAGTTAAATGATGTATTGTTTAACCAATCTGAGAAGCAATTTTTCAATCCTATTCCTTATTTAATAAATGATTAAATGATGTGTTGTCTCCTTGCTAGATTTGTTTATTTATATGGAATTATTTTTTTTGTCTTTAATAATATTTGCTCTTATGTAGAATATGTTTGCTCTTGATAGAGGAAAGAATATTGAAGGACGAAGTTATATGAGTTGGAATGCTAAAGTAGATGTATTATTCTTAGATACTTTGTTAGAAGTATTAAATGAATGAAACAAAAAAATTCAAGATGGAAAGATAAAAAGGAATATTTGAGATGAAGTAGTAGAAAAATACAATAATAGAAGAAATACATGTATTACAAAAAAGAATGTAAAAAGTCCTTTAAGGACTTGGAGATAAATGTATTGTAACTACTCTAAAATTGTAAATTAAAGTGGATGAGGTTGATATTTCATACAAAGGTATATTGATATAGATGAAGAGATATAGAAAGAGTTAATTAAGGTTTGATTTCTAATGACATACTTTAAACATGTATAGATTTATTAATCTAGTTTTTTTTTATAGGTACATTCATAGTGTGAAAGTTGCAAAGTAAAATTATATTTGATTTATGACAATTACAATTAATTTTTGAAGGTAGTATGATTAATAGAAATATGTTTAGATAGATAGAGGATGTAGAGGTTGTACCAAACACTTAAAATACAGATACACACATTGTAGACATTACGTAGGATAAAATAGACATAGATTTTGACTTACTACCTAGTTTAAGAGAAAGTGCACAACTTCCAATGGAGTGGAGGAAAAAGGAGAAGTGAGCACGTCCTTATGTAGAATCTTACCAATTTATAAAAGATTATTTGAAAGATGCATTAAAAACTATTATGCATATGTGTGAAAGAGATAATGTTAATGGTGAAATACATAATGAATAAATCAAAGAGATGGTTGAAGTTTAATGAGGAATGAAAGAGTCATTATAGATACCAACAATATCAATATATAGGAGATGTTTTCCATGTTCCTTATTATAGTTGGGTAAAATCAAAGGTACAGAGTAACTACAGAGCGATTTAATTATTCAAGTTGGATAGTTAGTAAATACTTTAATGAAGTCTTGAATGTTATAATATGATTACATCATGTACTTTTAGCAAGACCTTTATTTGAAATGCCAAGTCGAATTTGAGATAACTCAAATATGTACCTATATTTTAAGGTATTTATTCACATTTGTAGTTTTCTTACTTTTAATGTTATTTATGTAAACATTAAATGATATTAATGTTTACAGGATTGCATTGAAGTTATTGATGATATTCATATTAAAACAACTATTTATAGATAAGAAACAATTAGATTCAGGAATAGAAAGGTGAATTATCACAAAATATGATGACAATATGTAATTTTGACATGAAATTTATATATATTCTAGTTAGTTGGAAAAAATTTTAGCTGGTTGTGAAGGATCAGCAACTGATACTTGTATCCTCTAAGATGCAATAAGAAGACCTAACAGTTTTCTGATTTGACTAGGTAAATGTGTTAAGTATATTTTGAAGTTATAAATATGTTAACATACTAATATCTTTATTAGCATACTAATACATTATATAAGTAAGTTTTACTTGGTAGATGTTAGATATCCTAATTGACTGGAATATATTTGTTCATTTTGAGGTGTACAATACTATTTGTTTGATTATGTTAATGATAAACTTCCTAGTAATGTTGTAGAGAACTTTAACTTCAAAAATTCACAACTGAGAACAGTCATTAAGTGCACATTTGGAGTTGTGAAACATCATTTCTCAATCTTATGAAGTTAGATGTCATATTCATATGAAATACAAGTGAAGATTGTCATCACTTGCTTTTTACTTCACAATTTCATTTGTAAAATTGATAAGGAAGATTTACTTGAAGATCTACAAGATGAGTTAAAAGAATTAAATTTTACAGATGATATACAACCAATAGGAGAAGTACATGTGAAAAGAAATGCACAGGTTAGAATGACTTAAGAACAAAGAAAAGAATTAACAGATAAAATGTGTGAAAATATGATGATTACAATGTGTGATGGAATGAATGTTTGATATTATTTATGTTATAATATTTGAAATGATATAAAGTTGAGATATATTTGTACTTTTGGACAAATGTACCCTTTATTTCATTAATATTGTTTTACTTCTGAAATTTCAAAATAAGAGTAATGTATAAAACATGTTGCATTTAGATAGTATTTTACAATATATTCCTTTTATTTGTTCCTTTTTGTCTGAACTTTTCATCGTGCATTAACCCTCTTTTCTGACTTTTTATTGTACACTAATCCCTCCATCTGAACTTTCTATTTTCTTTCCCTTTGAACTTTTTATTTCTTTTCTATCTGAATTTTCTGTTGTGCACTAATAGGCCCTTATCTTCAATCTTAGACCTTGCCTGTTGTGAAAGATTTAGCATATAGTTGGAGATACAACTTGTAAGATTGCAAGAGGGGCCAAATGGCCTTACTTAACTTGTTGGTTTTTGTAGACGATGGAGTAGCTTGTTGGTGGTTAGGGGAATTTGTTAATAGTAAGTTTGGAAAAAGGTTAACAATGTTAGAAACGTCTAATAGAGAATAAAAGGTTGATAGTGAGGAAAAATCCTGCGGTGGTGTTGGAAAGGAAAATGAAGTGGAAAAGATAGGAGAGACTAGACATGATGAACATGGTTAACCGGTGCAAGGTGTTGGCAATGATTAGTGGTAATGATGGTAGTTGACGTAAGAGTAAGGGGAAATTTTTTAGCCTTAGTAAGGGTTGACAAGATTGATGGTGGTGGTGATGATTGGGAGGAGGGTGAAAGTAGGGTTTCCCTCCTCCCTACTTACAATATTTTAAACTTTTTGGACTTTCAAAATTTATATTCTAATATCATGTAAGAACATAAGAAATGACTAAAAGTTGTATATCATTCATGTTGAATGTAAGGGTAATTGTGCTACTGTATTTTCCTAACCCTAGGGTATTTTTCTATTGTATTTTTGTATCTAATATATGAATACTTTAGCAGCCTTCTTCTTGTTCCTTCTTCATCATCTCTTCCCCTTTGTACTGTTGTTCTTCACTTAATATCAGTACTTTCCATTGCTCACTCCTCTTTAGTCATCAATGATATGTTTGTTGACTGCTTTGGACGTTAATGTCAAGTGGTGAGTTCTTTGTGCTTGTTCGTTGCAGCTCTGGTGGATGCTTAGTTAGCCAGGCTAGGTTGGTGGCAGTGGCTTTTCTCCTTAATTATTGGTCATCGATTTGTGATGCTCTAGATGTGTATTAGTCAATCTTGCTATGACACCCAAAGTAGGGCAAACGTGTGAAGGTCAATAGCTCCAAGCTAGGTCAGAAGTTATCTTGTTTTAAATATTACTTGGATGAATGTGTGAATGTGTTTCTATAGAAGTTTTGTTGATTTTTTTGGATTATTTGCTTGGTGTTGTTGGCTGGTATGGAACTAGTTGATGGACTTACGAAAAACCTAAGTAGAATTTCAAAGAAACTTAATGGAAGAAATTATATTTGTCAATCACATAGTTTTAAAAATGACAACTCATTGGCATCTTCAACATATAAGTCAGTTTCCACCGAATGAAAGACTTGTCAATTACAAGGAATAATGTGTTGTAGATGTTGGATGCTTAACAGTATAGAATTTGTGGTTGTTTGGACTGTGGTGCTCCTTGAACTTGCAAAAAGATTTGAGACAATTTGCATCTGACATATAGTAACGAAAAGAATCTTACTTGAGCTTTTGAGATATGTGAATAAATTTTTACCAGGTGTCAAGGTGGACATACCATGCATGAGCATTGTCTACTTTCATGCTCTTGCAGATGAGTTTGAGTTGCATCAATCCATTACTACTGATATTCGGAAGAACCATAAATACCAGGATGAGCTACTTGTAGCATGCCTTAATAGCCTTAATTGAAACATTGTAGGGCTAGTTCGTACTCAAATTCTTGGCTGTGATAGTCTTTCAAATCTTCAAACTGCTTCTTCTAAGGTGTTGCAGTTGTCCTCTTTAGTTTCACCATTTGTTGTGAACTAGTTTGCCATGGTTTCTAGAGGACATGGACGTTTTGGAGCTTGAGGTGGTGGCTAAGGAGGTCATGGAAGAGTTTCTTGTAAGCATTGTGCACACACCAACCACTGGTTTGGCAAGTGTTGGCAAACATTTAGTTTGAGTTTGCTCATTTGACTACTGAAGCGATAGATATAACTCTTGATGGTATAGGTTCTACATTTAGTTTGAGTGGATCATCCATTATTACTCTAACCTAAGCTGAGTATGTTGAGTTTTTGTACCTATGGGAATAATAGGTTTTTGCCATTATGTTTCATGCTATATCCTCCCCTTTAGGTACAATTGTCTTCCTAGCTTTACAAAATGATTTCTAGATTGTAGATTCTAGAGTACTCTCTCATATGATAGGTACTTATGACCTTTTTACTTGACTTTTGACCCTATCTAATACTTTGTGGTTGGTAGCTAATGGAGAAACCTATTTAATTTTTGGAGAAAGGGTTGTCCAAGTTACCTCAGACTTATCTCTCGACTGTGTTTTGTTTGTTCCTAATTTTTCTATTAAGCTTCTTTTCATTGGTGCCATTATTGAAGCTTTTTCTTGCACAGTAACCTTTGTTTCATTTCTATTATGTTTTTTAAGACTTGTAGATGAGAAGGATAATTTGGCCTATAAAACAAAGTAAGGGGTGTATACTTTTGTCGAAGACAATATTCCTTAAGGATTGGCACATTTGGTATCTAAATCTAAGCCTTTTGTTTTGCTGTTTTGCAGCATTATCATCTTAGACATCCCTTCCTCCATAAGCTTTAGTAAGCTTTGTCATGGATTTCCATCTTTAGGTTTGATAGTGGGTTGTGTTAGTTGAGTCAGTACCACTGTGCTATATTTTGTCAGTTTCATCTTATTTCAAGTTAGAATCTTTTTGATATTATTTATTGTGATCTTTAGAGTTTTGCTTGAGTCTTTTATATTGGGGGTTATTGCTATTATATTATATTTGTGGATGATTATTCTAGGGTGTTTTGGGTCTACATATTAAATGATTATTAAAATGTTCTTGATGTTAAATTCTATTTCCTAAAAAAAAAAAAAATATTTTTTATCGTTTCAAAATTTTTTGCACTAATAATGCTTTGGAATTTTATCCAAACTGATATGTAGTGTTATTGTATCTCATTGCAAATTTCATCAAATTACTCGTGCTCATACCTTACGTAGAATGATGTTGACAAGCACAAATTTTGAGATCTTGATATTGCTCATACACTATTATTGCATATGCAAGTCCCTAGATATTTGTGGTCAGATGTAGTTTTAATTGTTGTCTATTTGGTTAACTACATGCCATCATCTCCATTAAAGAGAAATTCCATTGAAATGATTTTAATATGTGGTCATATGTAATTTTAATTGTTGTCTATTTGGTTAACTGCATGCCATCATCTCCAGTAGAGAGAGAATTCCATTGAAATGATTTTTCCTTGATGTTGAGTTGTTTATTGTTCCTTCCAAAGTATTTGATTGTGTTGCCTTTGTATATGATTTAACTTTAGGTCTTGACAAACTTGCCTTCAAATCTATTAAATGTCTTCATTGGATATTTTTAGACTCAAAAAGGATATCTATGCTATCATCCATTAACATAAAGATTTTTTTGTGTCAATTGACATTATTATTTTTGAGTTAGTTTTTGTTGAGGAACCCATTAAGGGACTTGACGAAAGATAGGTTGAGAGATCTGAAAGACTCATAGGTGAATGACGGGTGAACATTTTAGGTACCTACAAGGAGACGAGTGGAGGGACCTTAAAGACCTGATGAGAGAAGGAAGAGGGCCATAGGGACCTATGGGAGAAAGGAGTTAATCTTAATAGTTTTTCCCATGAACTCAAACTTGTGAGGGATTCTAAGGCTTACTTAAAATGATTGGTAACGCCTTGGTATTAGCTTAAACTTTTGACATAATGGTAGTCTAATCCCAACAAGTGGTATTAGAGTCTACTTATAGATGTAGGTTTGAATCCTCGAGGATATATTATGGGATACATTTTTTGGGAAGGGGAATGATTGTTGAGGAACCTGTTGAGAGACTCAACGGGAGACAAACTGAGGGACTTGAAGGACCTATAGGTAGGCGATAGGTGAATACTTTAAGGACTTGTAAGGAGACGAGTGGAGAGACTTTACAGACTTGATGAGAGAAAGGAGAAGGGAAAAGACTATAGAAACCTATGAGAGAAGGGGGTTAATCCTAATGGTTCCTCTCACGAATTCGAACTTGTGAGAGATTTTGGGGTTTACTTAAAAGGATTGGTAATGTCTTTGCTATCAGTTCAAGCTTTTGGCATAATGGTAGCCTAATCTTAATAGTTTTTTTCTTTCAAAGTTAGAATTAAGTAGGTGACACTAGGTTTGTTCTACTTTTAGTGCTAATTAAAATGATATATTGCTAATAGGGAGTGATTTAGGTGATATAGCTAAATCAAAAGACTATCATAAGATATTAAGAGGGTGTTAGTAGCATTGGAAAGTTCAGAAAAATCTGAAAAATAGAAACCTGAAGAAAGTTTGGGAAATTTAGAAACTTTGAAGGTGTAAGTGTACATTCAGAAAGTTTAGGAAAGATTATGAAATTTAAAAAATTTAAAGGTGTTAGTGTATGCTCATAAAGTGGAGGGAAGTAAAGTAATACAAATTATAAATAAATATTTTTTATACTTTAATAGATTTTTTAATATAATAATAAAAGGCAAATATTATTATTAACAATATCTATGTGTTAATTAATTTATAAAAAATTCACAATATTTTTGAAAATTCAATATTTTATTGAAATATCTTAAATATTACAACATACCAAATGAAATAAAATGTTACAATAATGTTCAAATGCAAATAAATTTCAGATAATTCAACTTCTTTGTTTTTCTCACATAGCATTCATAATATTTTCTTACATTGTATCAGCTATTTCTTTCTTCTGTTCTTGAGACATTCCAATAATATTTCTTATTTTTTATCCTCCTTCATTTGTACTTAATATCTCATTAGTAATGTCAACTTCTGCTAATTCATCTTGTAAATCTTCAAGAAAATTAGTTGAATCTACTTGAATGAAATTATGAAGTAAGAAACATACAATAACAATTTTCACTTGTGTTGGATATGGAAATAACATGCAACCACATAAAATTATGAATCGATGTTTTATAACCTCAAATGTACATTCAATTACTGTCCTCAATTGTGAATGCCTATAATTAAAATTCTCAACAACATTCGTTGATTTTCTATTATTGTCATACTCTGTCAAGTGATATCTAATACCTCGAAATGGACAAATAAATTCTAGACGATTTGGATAACTAGCATCGACTAAGTAAAATTTATTTGCATACCAACTTTTATTAATATACCAATAATGTAAGAAATGATAATTTCATATGTATACTAACTTTTATTAGTACCTGGTGGAACTCGTAGTTCATTTGGTCTAGATATTGTGTCTTGTAATATACTAGCATCGACTGCAAATCCCTCCTAATCAGGAAGAACATAAGTAATTTCTATATTGAAATTACATGCACCTATAACATTTTGAGATAATTCTCTTTTCCTATTTCTAAACTTTGCAGTTTGTTGTTCATAAATAGCTGCATTGTTATGTGTCCCATCGATTGCTCCAATGCAATCCTATATAAATTAAAACCCTAAACTCAAGTGACTAAATGAAATACACAAATCATATACATATCTACTATGATAATGATATAAATATACCTTGAAATATCGGAAAACATTTCTATCACTTTCAATTGGAGTAGGAGTGATAGTTGAATGTTTTGCTAATAATGTATCACTCAAACGTAATATTGCATCGACTATTTCATTAAAATAAGTATTAATTGTCCATGAAGAACGAGAAAATCGCTCTTGTATTACTCCATACCTTTGATTTTAACTAACTGTAACAAGGAAAATTTCAAGCTTCTCTTCCATTGTTATATTCTTCTCATCTGCTATTACTATTTTCATCCTTAATAAATTACAAAATTTTAAGAATATATGTTGACTCATCTTATATATTTTCTTGCAATCATAAGCTTGATGTTATAAAGAAGTATCTAACAACCTAGCAATGTATTCTTAACTTTCTTTGCTAAAAATTTTATTTGTTGTAATTGAAGTACTTGCAAAATTACTTGCACAAATGTTATTCCAAACAGAAGTAACAAATTATCATCTTGTTTCTGCTTCTTCCTCTTCTTGCTCAAGTACTATGTCGAATGAAGACATTATACTAATTATTTAACTTGAGAAGAAAATACATGGATAAGATGTTTTGAAGTTCAAATACATGGATAACAAATGTTCAACATATTATAACAAAAGTTCATCATACCACTACATAACAAAAGTTAAACATGCCACAACATAAGAAATATTCATCATACTATTATAAATAACTTCAAGCAGACAAGTTAAACTGCAACCACATGACATGCATATCTACTGGAAGTGCAAGAAATTGATCCTACATTTCATGATTTTGCAATAACTTCATTGATTGAAAGATTTCTATATTTTTCAAACCTAGTAAGTCAAGTAAAGCTTGAACAACTAATGTTGCTTATTTACTATTCCGTTATAACTTTCTTTCCTGCACATCACACAAACGTAGTAAAACTTGAAGTCTTTTAGCCCTGTTGATGTCTTCTTTTTTACAAAACATTTTAAAAGTATCAGCCATGTCTTTAATTGGTGTTGTAATTATTTCTTGAGATTTTGCATGTGGTCTTACCCGTTTTGCCCTTTTCTTGCTACTTGTATTAATGCTTGAAGGAAAACACTCTCTTCCTAGATTAGAATCAGAAGGTTCATATTCAACTTGTGTAAATGTTAGAAGGTCATCCTGTAATGTCTCATGTAATGTGTCCTATTGGGAAATTGATTGATTTACATTAACGTTTGTATCCTCTATTTCTTGTCTACTAAAGTTTCCGGTTGTCATACTTAATCCAAAAAGTACCTGTAGTTGGTCATAAATTAGACAAGCCTTCCCTCTACATATTTTACATTCTGGATGTGTCTATACAAAAATATGAGAAGAATGTTAAAAAGTAGTGTAGAACAAAGTTTATTATAGTAAATATTACCTTCACAAAGTCTTCCTAAATCTCATTACTAATATCCATGTGTCTATTCACATAATCCCAATCCTAGCCACTTTGATTTCCAATCTTCGAGTAATTCTTGTACATAAAACGTTAAGTCTTCATTCGATTGTCTACATTTTTTTTAGTAATTTTTGTTCCTATACATTCATTGTATTTGGCTATTATCTTATGTCATGTTTCCATTCGAATTTTCCCATCATGGGTTCTCGCATTTCCTTTGTTAACAACTTCAACCAAAATATTTAAGATTTCTTCGTCTGCCTTTACACTTCAAGTACAATAACTTCTTTCTGAACTAGCCATTATCTTAAAATACCTATACAAATATCAAAAGACTACATACACGAATGTATTTAACAACTCATATACATCCGCATTGTATTTAACAAGTAATATTGTTTAGCAACTCATATACAATTTAATACTATAACAAAAATTTGAAAATAACATACAAGCAAACATGTATAAAAAACAATAATACATTTCTGCTACAACAAAAGAAAAAACAGATTAATCTCTTATGCAACAGGAGGAATTTTTACTTAATCTTTGCTTGTGCTCTTTCTATAACATTTTTACTTTTTGCATCTTCATAAACAGACAACTTATAAGATTAGCAACTATGTCTTGGGGATATATCATGAATGCATTAATCAAGTTATATGGCCTACAATCAACTCCACATTGTTAATGATTAGTTACACTTTAGTAAACAAACACTTGCTACGATTATGTTCTTGTAAGATCGATTGATGCTATTGATCATGTAACAACAACATTAATTGAAAAAACAGAGGCTCTTACTAAGGGCAGGCGAGGCTGAGCGAGGGTGTGCAAGAGTGGCCATGTGCAACGGGCGAAGGTGAGGGCAAGTGAGGGTGGCCGAGAGCGACCGTGTGCAGTAGGCAAATGCGAGGGCGAGTGAGGGTAGCTAAGAGTGATTGTGTGCAGCAGGCGAGCAAGGGTGGCTGAGGGTAAGGCAAGAGCGAGAGAGGGTAGGGTGAAGGCAGCTGAGGGCGAGGGCGAGAGTTGGACCAGAAGCGAGCAGGAGAGCATAGGTGAAAATCTCGACGTGTAGGCAAGAGTGGAAATGAATCTTGGAGCAGAAATGGTAGAGCATGGGTAGACGAGTGTGGATCTCAACGGCATGGGTAGGCGAAATTTTAGAGCTTTCTCACCTCAAAGGTGAGAATTTTTTTTTCTCCTTCGTAAAAGAGTTAGAAATTTAGGGAATGTAATTTTCCAAGTTTCTTGCATGCCACTAACACAAGAAAAAGAAAGGAATTTCCTTACCTTTATTTTTCTCCTACTTTCTCTTACTTTCTCACTTGCACTAACCCCCACTAAGGATCTTAAGAAATCATGATATTTCTTTGAAATTGAGTTTGTATTCAGAGGAAAGATGCTTCCAACTT
Organism: Cymodocea nodosa; assembly: GCA_036874045.1. Lineage (NCBI taxonomy): Eukaryota > Viridiplantae > Streptophyta > Magnoliopsida > Alismatales > Cymodoceaceae > Cymodocea > Cymodocea nodosa. Next base: position 14,818,542 of record CM072339.1, on the reverse strand, counting down.
AAAGAAAATGTGCACTAGATATTTTGTAGGAAGTTGGACTCATAGGATGTAAACTTGTGAATACTTTAATGGAACAAAATCCTTATTTTTGGGGTGATGCAACTAATTTTTTGGATGACCTTAATAGATATAGAAAGCTCATTGGAAAATTAAGATATTTGACCAAATATTGCCTATACTTAGGGTCTTTTGTCTCAATTTATGTATAAACCAAGGATGATTCATTGGGAAGGAATTCTAAGAGTGATTGCATATATTAAAAAGACTCTGGACAAAGGTATAATTTACTCTAGAGGTAGCTACCTAGAAGTTTAAGCATATTTAAATTCAAGCTATGCTAGTGATCTAGAAGATCATAAATTCGCTTCTAGATACTACATTAACATTGAAGGCAATCTAGTGATTTGGAGAGGTAAGAAATAAAATATTGTTTCCAAATCTAGTGTTAAAGTTTTATTTTTTTTAATTAAACATCCTTGTTCTATTAGGGGGCAAGGAGTCCACAAAGAAAGTTACAATTAGCCAAAATATACAAACAATTAACTAAATTATAATAAGGAGCAGGGGTGGGGTATATCTCCCATACATCAGACAGACATTAAAAATGAGACACATCTCATTAAATTAGTTCCGATGCCAACTAGGAATGCATCAACGATCAAGAAGAATATGACTTATTTCTTTTGCAGGTATTTCTAGGAAATTAGAGTAGGTTTTGCTCTCCTCAGATATTCTATCTTCTTTGGCTAGTAGATTTGCCACTTTGTTTGCTTCTCTATAAACTTTAGTTAAAGAGTCCACCTTACTTGAGAGCTTCACTAATTTATCTCAAAACCAAATGCATTCATTACTTGGACATTACCCCTCTACAATAGCACGTTGGAGGACCAAAGAATCAGTTTCAACTTCAATATTTGATAGAGGTAATAGGTATTCTTGACATAGAATTGAACCATCTCAAAATGCTTCGGCCTCTGCATATACACAATCTCTTGCACCATATAGACCATGGAAGGTGGCAAATAAGCATCCATTGTGATCTTTAATGATTCCACCTCCAAGATCCATCACTTGAGCCATCCACATTTAATTTCCATCTTCCTTGGGCTGGTTTAGTCCACAACTCACCTGGTTGTAGAGATTATCCACCCAAAAGCCTTTTGGAAAGTGTGAAAACTATGCTGCACCTTAGCTTTGATCCAAGCAAATGAAATCATCTTATTTCCTTGAATAATATTACATTGACCCTTCTAACATTCTCAAAGTAGTGTGACCACAAAAACTTCTTACACCTCATGTCTTTCTTTTTGGGATTTAGTTGGATGTAGTGAAGCACAAAAGATTTCTAATCATTTTGATTTTACAATTGGAGGTGAAACATTCTGTTACACCAAAATTTACACAGAATTGCCCATTCTCCCATGAATAATAGATGCTCAATAGAGTCCACATCAGCTTGGAGATGACAGCATGCACATTTGGAAGCCAAATATATGCCTCTGTTCTATGTATTAACTTCTGTAGGTAAAACATTATAGTAGTATCTCCATAGAAAAAATGATATTTTAATGGGGATGTAGCTTTTCCTGCAACTAGGATTCCACTTCACCTTCTTCCTCTTGCCTCTTATGAGTTCCTAAGTAGATTTGACTGAATTTCTCTGTTCCTAGCGTCCATCCATCTGAATTCATCTGTATTATCAGATATGTCATGTAATCTTTGTTTTGCTTCCGACATAATTTATGTTAGGATGTTGAATTCATCTAAGAGCTCTTCATTACAAACAACATTGGCCAATAGAAGTCCATCACGATCTTCAGAAACCCAACTTGTTTAATGGCCCACACTCTATCCACCAACAAGACCAGAAATTAATGTGCCCTTGTCCACCTTTCCATCTAGTAAACTCATTTATCTTGTCCCAAGCAAGGTGGAATTTATTCTATCCTCTTCTATTTTCCATAGAAGAGTCATTTGGGGTATAGCTAGACATTGTTGTCTAAGCTGTAGACTAGATATTTTGAAGATATAAGATCCTTCAAACCATTTTCATCTGGAAAGTAGTCATAACCATTCTAAAATTGTGGATACCCAAACTTCCCTTTTCAATCGACTTTGAGATATTGTCCCAACTTACCTAATACCTCTTCTATTTATTTCTTTCCTATAGAAAATTTGCATAAATCTTTTGTAGTTGCTCAAGAATTCTCATCAGCAAATCATATATATGATCAAAAGAATTATAATAACCACAAGTGTATAATGTCTAATGAAGTATGCCAACAAGTATGAGTCATATTTACAAGAAATCAAACACTTAAGGAACTACAGAAGATGCAAGACACACTATTAAATTCAATAAATCGATAAGTGAATCGTATTATTAAGCTATACAAGAATATAATAAAAATTAAAATAAAATTTGCAAAGAAAGGAAATATACATATATAGAATGCTCTCATCCTACACCGTTCCATTGCTCTCTTTGCTATCACCAAAGAGAAATGCCAAAACCACAAACTTTCCAATGGAATGGATTTTGTTGCACTAATGGCCTTTTATTAGGCCAAGATCTTCCCCTACAATGCCCTTGTATGGTGTAACTCATCTAGTGAAGAGCTTTGCTATAAATGTCACCTACCGGTTGCACAAGAATCCACCTAAACAATAAGTTCCACAACTTCCATGTCAGATGATGTTACACAATCGTCGTGTCACCTCTCTCCCATGTGGTCTCCTAGCACGAGTGTTACTTGTTAAGATCTAATGGCTTATCAAAGGAGGGGTGAATGATAAGATTTAATGATTTTTAGGCGATTTCAAGACTTAATAATAGATGGTTGATTATTAGTTTATTTTAACAAGCATAAAACAATCTTTCTAGTGAAAACACAAAGTAAAGGAAGATAATGCACATAGGGATTTTAGGTGGTTTATTACTAACGGCTAGTTTACTCTCAAGAGTTACTAGAATTTCACTAACTTTTCTGAACTTACAAAACACGTTATGGTCAAAGCAAAGAACCAACCAATTGAACTGAACTTTCTGGTCGTAGCTCCAATTAACCTATCTCTAAAGTTTTTAGTTAGGAAACTTCAGCAAACTATTATCTTGAAGAGATCAGAGTTTGTTAGTGTAGAGAGCTCTTGATTTGAGTTTGTACTTTGCTGAGGATTTGATCTTGAATGTATTCTGTTGTTTTTGTGGAGCTCATAGATGTGTATATTTTATCTGTCTATTGCTCTCTTGATTGCTATTTTTATTTATATCAAAATGTATAATGATCATATTCTTTTCTAATAGCTTTCTCCTATTGTACTTACTATTCTGACATACCTAATTTTGGTAAGTTATCGTTGAGTGATCAGTAACATTGTAACCTTCTGATAATTTTAAAATTTTAGATAGTTAGCTATGTAACTCTTTGAAGGATTAATGTAACTCTTCGAAAATCCAGAGTCTTTCTGCCTACATCACGTGAGACTTAAGTTAAGCATGTGGTAGGACTTAAGTTTGGATAATTATATTTGTAATCCTTCTTATTTTTTCGGATAGTTAACTTTCCTAATTTACCGAGAAATCCTTTTAAGTTTCCAACTAATTTTCTGAATTTTGTATGTGTGTATTTTGAATAACTTAAGTTTTGGATAGTTGTAATTGTTAACTTACCGAAATGTTTCAACTTTCGGATAGTTAGCTACAGTAACATTTTGATTCTCTCTCTAAGCTTTCGATTGCTGTTTTTTGATTTCTACACATGCGTATTTGAGTAACTTAAGTTTCAGATAGTTAAATCTACAACCTTCCGAAACTTCTCTTTTTTTTGGATAGTTAGTTTTTCTAACTTTTCAAAAATTCTTGAAGCCTCTGACTACTATATATTTAATTTTTGCACGTGCATAATTATCTGACTTAACTGTTCACATAACTTTTTTAACTCTCCAACTTTGTTGGACTTTTGGATAGTTAACTTTCCTAACTTTTCAAAGAACTCAAGTCTTTTTCTAACTTTTCGAAAGTCTTCTTATTTTTGGATAGTTAGTCCTATAACTTTTTAAAGAGCTTTCTTGTTGTATTTAAGTGATCTTTTAGATATTTAACTTGTTAATCTTTTGAAAATCCATTTCTTCCAGAAATTTAAGCTTTGAATTGTTTGATTCTTCTGTTTTCATCTGCCAACTTTGAATGAACTGCTTTTGACTGTTTATCTGTCAACTTGTGAAATATAAAAGATAATTCTTCACATTGATTTTTGCATTACTAAAATCTAAAGGTCCTTTCATTACTTATGTGTAGATGTTTAAGCTTGGGTTGAGGTTGTCATCTAGTCTTCTAGGTTATTTTGTAGTTACCATTGTAGCTTGTTCCATTGATTATCACCTACTGAAAGAACTGTCCAAGAAAAGAAAGAATAATAGAAGTACTAAAAAATGGAGATCTTGTTGAATAACACACTATTGAATCGACTTGTGGGTCCCTAAATCTGCCTTCTATGAAAGAGATACGAATACAAGCACTTTATAAGTGCATCCACTAGAAGAAAATATCGGGGAGAGCACTAGTTTGCAAGAAGCCCACATGTTTACATGATTCAATCTTTCGTTTTAATATGTCTACATGTTCATTTGTTTGCATGATCATCCATGTGGGAGTTGTCCAATGACTACTTGCATACAAGGGAGGGAGAGAAGGATTCGAAAGAGAGAGGAAAGTGAGGGTTTTGGTTGGGTTTTATAATGGAGTTATTATTAGGAGGAGAAATTACCTACTTACCCCTTGTGCAAGATTTTACTTTACTACCTTTTTTTAAAATATATATAAAATTCCTTAAAATCTAGAAACTTGCACAAATAAAATAATAGATTTTTTAAGAATCAAATTTTTATTTTTATGCATTATTTTCAACACAAATAAAATATTGATTTCTACATGAAATTCAACTCTTTAAAGTACTTTTTCAATTTTGCCCTTGTAATTGATAAAACTAATAATTCCTGCGTAAATCATATAAAATATCTTTGTGAAAAATTAGTTATACATGAAAATACATATAATAAAATGTACTATTTTATACCAAACAATACACTAAGTAGATGCGTTGGAATATTGGAAATGACATATTTGATGAGAGTAATTCTTCCACTTAGAGATAGCATCACAAATTTCCATCTAGCTAAATTTCACTAAATACTTAGAGATATTTGGTTTTAACTCTTCCTTTAAAAATGGGGCATCCCAAATATTTAAAAGGGAACTTGCCTTGTTGGAACTCTGTTGTATCAAAGATCATCCTCAAGCAGTTAATAGAACTGACCTTAGAAGCTAGGATGTAGCTTTTTTCAATATTCACCTTCTAACTCGACATATCTTGATACTTAGCTAGGAGGTCCATAATTTTCTCTAAAACCTGGTTTCTACCATTCAAGAATAAGATTGTATCATCAACCTAACACAAGTGGGGTATATCACAACTACCATTGCTTGTGTTATAAAAGATAGATTGTTGGTGCTTCTTTGTAAATTGAGTGTCATAATTCCTATTTAATTTCTGTGACAATTGTGGGATTAAATGGGTGGAGATTATTGGCTTCTTGTTTTTTAGTTTCTAGATGGGGCTGTTCAAATTCTACTTAGCTATTAATTTCATTTACTACAATTAGGCATTCCAATGGTCATCTGAAATTCTATATAATGGTCTACTGTGGTTGGTATAGGAGGGAGAACATCTGAGTTATAATTCCCTTTTGTTTCCATCATTTGTAAACACTCTATTAATAGTGGAAAAGGGTGTGCTATTGCTGCCCCGTGGACGTAACCCTATTTTAGGTAAACCACGTAATTGTTGTGTGTTCTCCTCTTCTCTCTTCCTCTTTAATTCTTACAAACTCTCTCTCTCTTGGATTTAAGTTCTAAAACCTTACAATTAGTATCAGAGCTAGATTTAAGAGTTTAATTCTCTGTTTCTTCTTTCCTTGCCTCACTTGAAAATCTGTCCTTGTGTTGGTTTGGTTTATCATCTACCTAAAACTATGTCTTCCCACACCATCAATGTGGATAAATTCACCAAGAAGAATAACTTTAGTTTATGGTAGATCAAGATGCATGCACTCTTGAAGTAGCAAGGGATTTGACCTCCATTAATGAAAACTCGTCTAGATGGGGTTGAAGAAGCTGATCTTGTTGTTCAGGAAGAGACAAGCCACTCAACTATTCTCCTTTGTCTTTCAGACAAGGTCATCATAGAAGTGGCAGATGAAGAATTAGCCATTGGTCTCTGAATGAAGTTGGAGAGCCTTTACATGACCAAATCCTTGACTAACAAGTTGCTCTTGTAGCAACATTTGTTCTCTCTTAGAATGAAGGACGGCACATGGCACATGACACATTTGTTTCCTAGGAGCCCTATGAGAGGATCGTGGAGCTTTGGCTAGAGCTAGTTGTTGAGGGTGCCAAATAGTGCCAAGGGGGAAGGCATGCTATATGATAAAGTGGTTACATGGGTAGTTAAGGTGCTTAGAACACTTATAAATGTAATATGGGCTGTTGGTTTAGTTGTAATAATTGTAATTGTTGATTTTTTGTGCTTAATAAATGATCCGCTACATAAGGAGAGAGGTAGGCAGCAATTTCACAAGCTTATGTGTCATTAGGGGAGGTTCTCCACCCAAATCTCTCTCTCTATAGTGCCAGACGGTATTCCAATGAAATCACCTTCGTTTTCTTCTTCCCTATCCCAACACTGAAATCTCACTCCTTTGGATGATCATCATAAGTCGTCTTTGCAGCTGAAACTGACCAACTTCTTTCATTTGAAGGTTGCTATGCCTATAGGCACATGACACATGCAAAAACTAAATTTGATTGTATGTGACATTTTAATCTTTATATTTGCCTAAAGATTTATTTTAAGTAGTTTTATATGTCTATTATAATTTTTTTGAGTTTTTGCACTGATGTTTGATGTTTCCTTTTTTTTCATTGGACTGATACTTGATACAAAAATGACTCAATTTGTCCCAACAACGACCAATGATTGGTGCCAAGGTTTTTAAGGTGCAAGGTGTTTGGGTGGTAGCCTTGTGTGCTGAGATACTCATATTAACATATTTTTTCTTTGAAAATATTTATATATATTTATAAAAAATTACATAAATAAATACTGTAAATTAACTTGTAAAAATGTTTAAACAAACATAACAATCTGATGTTTAAAAGTCATTAAGTCATAAATTAGCTTGTCATAAATTGACTTTATTTCATTTGGATCTTCTCTTTTATTTAGGATATACATTCCTTGCAGTTTTTCTCAACTTTTTACTAATGAAACAAAAAGAAAAGGTGCAATATCTTCAGTATCATAGGCTGCTCTAAAGAATAAGTGACATAGGTGACTTCTAAAAATAGCTTAAAAAATAGCACAGTACTGATTATATATAGAGGTAACATATCTGATAAAATGTTTCATATAGCAAGTTCTATGCTTATTGACTTCTTGTGGTTGTCAAAATTCCAGTACTTCAGTGAGTCGTTATGGAGCACTCTCACGGGAACACAGAAAACAATGCTTTCCCTCTCACTTTTTTACGCTGTTAACTGGATAAGGGAGTTGGTATGTTATTTTTCTTTATTTACTAAAATTTGTATTTATTATGTGCTTGATTGCATCAAAGCATCTTACACTACCCACTCTACATTTAGATCAATGCCTTCAGTACACAAGTTGCTAGCAAAATTGATTGCATATCTCAAGCAACAAAGGAAGAAGTGGTTAGTAAGTTACTGAAGCGATTGAGGAATTTGATGTAAGTGTAAATACTTCATAAACCTATGAATTTGCCTTGTTCCGCTATGCTTACACACTCTATACATATTAGTTCTTTGGTGCACATAACATTCTACTTTAACTGGACTTTTATTTAGTGTTAAAGGGGATGTGCTGTGTTGTATCTTTAGTTGAATAGTGGTACAATCACACCACATACAAAGCTGGATGGTGGTTCCCATAGAGTTATTCTTCGTGGTTGATAGAGATGTAGGAGGGGAACCTGACATTACAGATGTGGAATTGAAATGGCTGGAGGACGTTGAAAAATGAAATCATGAATCCTAGTAATCTGTAAAAGCTTTTGTCCAGGGACCTTATACTTGGGAAAAGGAGAGGAGAAAAGATTACCAATCACCCTTCTAAGCCGTGTAGACCACAAACCCCAACTATCAAAATTACGACTACCTTTAGCTTCCCAGGGTAGTTGCCTAAATGAATTGTACATCTTAAACTCCTTCCTGCTACAACCTTCATTTTCAGGTATGTCTGCAGCATTATTACATTCCCTAAAGCAATGTACAATGGGACAGAGAATATACTCGATGATGGGTTTGTGCCATTTCCAACATCTCAAGTAACTTTTAATACATCATATTTAACTTATTGACCACTCAGACTGAATTGGTCTCGATAACTCAAAGGGTAATTCCCGTAGTCCTATTTGTGGAGATCACATCTCAAACAACCCTCATTTCAACTACTACATTGGGGGCTTGACCATTGTTAGAGTATATGAATAAATAGATCCTAGAGGTTAGCTTAGGATTGCTTGTGGGTTTAGTCTCACATTGTTTGTCATTTAATAATTCTCTTCATGTAGCTTTTTTATATAGAGGTTTATTATTAGTTAACAAAAGAAATCTAATCTTCCACCATTTCATATCTTCATACGACATCAAAGTTTAGTTTTTTGAGAAAGGAAAAGAAAGAAGAAACCTTAGTTGTTATTGTCATCTCACTATAGTGGTGATTGTAGAAGTAGATAGAAATACTTGAATGAAAAGAATTCATGTGGTTGACTCTATTTAAGGAGAATATGAATTAAATTGGTGTTGTATCTTAGATTATTCTTGTTAGTGCTACTTTTGTTATGACAATCTGTATTGCTTTAGATTTTATCATTTGATGGTTAATTTACTGCTATTTGAGATATGGTTCTTCTTTAACTTATTTCAAATTATTCCTATAGCTATTACTTTTACTAAAACTGTTACTGCCTTTTGCTACTTTTGCTTCAACTAGTTTTTTTTTTAATGTATTTTTTGTTTCCTACTGTATTTAAGTTTGTTGAATTGTTAGTTTATTGAAAGTTGGATGTTCCAGTTTGAGAGAAAGTATTAGAGTAAATAATATATTAAAGTTATGTGCGTGGCTGTTGGTTTAATCTTACATTGTTTAAGTTATATTTGTTTTCTCTGTGAAGTCCTTGTGTATAGAGGACTGATGTTTATTAATGAAATAATCCACTTCCATCTATTTCTTTCTTTTAATAGATAATTGGTATACCTCAAACTAGTAAATTTGAGATTTTGTGGTACACCCTAACGAACAATTTACCTTTTGTACTTTTGTACCTTTTTTTCTCTCTCTCTCCTCCCCCTTTTTTTCTTTCTTCCCCTTCCCCTCTTTTTTTTTCCTTTACTTTTTCCTTTTCTTCTCCTTTTTCCATTTCTTCTTCATCTATTCGGTTATCTTGCCCTTTCTTTTCATTTGCAATCCTAATGGGTGTAGGTGGTAATAGTGATAGCAGTCATGGAGAAATAGATGCACAGGGTCTTAAACGTGGGTGATAGACGAGAATGACCCTAACATGGGTAGTCTAACAACTAGGCAAGTTGACTTCCATCACCTGTCAAACCTTATAAAAGGTTGCCACATGATTTACTAAGGACCCTTTTTGGACCTTTTGTCTTCCGGATTTTCAGTGGCTGACCTTTAGAGACTTTGGCTTTGAGACTTTCTCCCATTCAAGCTCTCCAGCAACCAACGTTCTTTTGCACACCTGCTCCTTTTGGCAAGTGCATGTTTGAGGCTAGGGTTCTAGTGATTTCAATTGTCTCTATGATAGAGAGGTACGGAGCCTGCCTCATTATTCATAACCTTTTTCTTTTCAGTCGATTTCAATGTATTGTTTTCATATGATCAATGCATCCAAGACTTTTTTCTTTTAAAATCAGAGTCAACATGATTTGATTTATGTATTCTGTTTTGTTGGTGGTTCTTGAGTGTTGCAGGAATGTAGTTTTGATTTACTATTTTCAGAAGTTTTGATGACCATTTTGAGAATTCAAATGATCTTATATCTTTTATGTGAATTGATTGATCACATCTTGATTAGTTCTTTACAAAATGTCGAATTGAGTTTGCTTGGTTAAAGTGGATATTGAATTTTTTTAAGAATGCCTTTTTTAGTACGAAGTGTGTTGAATTTTATTATGGTGACAGCATTTACATTCAAAATATTCTAATGTCAATTTTCAAAGATGGGATTTAAGATCAATTTTCAGAACCTGAGGTATCTTTCTGAATTATTGATGGATTCTTAATTGAATTTAGTTGATCAGTTCTTGAATCTCCTCATGCATATCTTTTCTTTTTCAAGAACAAGTTTGCAACACCCCCTATTAAGTCAGTTGACGTGGTTTCTAGAGAATGAAGTACTTATCAGTGCTGTTACATCACCTTTTTTATTATAATTGTTAAGTTTGATTGAGTCATTTCACAATTTTACAATTTCAGTTATTTCCCTTTTATAAAGCAGCACTAAAAGGTTATTAGACAACATCATGATTGGACACTTAGTATAATTTATGGTATTTTCAGGTCTTCACACACTAAAGGAAGTTTCCTGCCACACATACATCTCTTCTTTAGCCCTTTTTTTTCTTGTGAATCAAGTTGATTCACCCTTTCCCATTTCTCTTCTTAGATTACATACTTTTTTTTTTAAAAATAGATCCCTGATCTATTTAAGGGGCAGGGACCCCAAAAGCATAAGTAATATGTCAAGGGGGACTAGGCCAAAACTTCAACCAATAAAGGGTAAACACAATAAATTAGAGGTCAGAACATTTAAATTTAGTTTAGTTTTGACGACAATTTGGGATCTTCGATTTATCTAAACCAGAACTGTGCCTTAGCAGCCAAAGGCAAATTTTCGCAGTCTGAAAAGGAGGTTCAGCATTTCCAATTAAATCCCCACTAGGCTAGAGCATCTGCCGGTCCATTTTCTTCCCTTAAGATGTGAGCTAACCTATGAATTTTACCAATCAGTGAAAACAGCTCCTGTTTCCAATTAGCACTATCATAAACAGGCCAAATTTTTTCATCTATGGCTAGAACAAGCTCCCTGGAATCCACCTCCACTACAATCTGATTTAATCTTAGTGTTCTTTCCATTCACAGGTGTAACCCATCACATAGGGCCAAACATTCAGCAAGGAGAGAGTTCCCCACACCATAATAATGGCAGAAAGCAGCAATTATATTGCCATTTGAGTTCCAGATACATCCTCCTCCAGCCATCTCATTGTTTGAATCACATGTGCCATCAGTGGGACTACAGTTAAGCCACTAAAATTATAAAAACCTATATAAACATGCATTCATTTAGGGAAAACTGAAATGCTGGTTTAGTTGGGCATATGTGGGTGCCTAATATCTTCCCTTTACATACCCAAAATGCTTACCCAAACCTTATAGTTTGTAGATCAAGTTTTATTCTTGCATTTAGAGAACACATTCTCTGCATTTAGGTTTTTTTTAGTTTTTCCCTGAATAAGATTAAGTGGTGACTCCTTTTCCATTTGATAATCCTTATTCTTCTTGAAAGAGAAACATTAGGATTACCACAGTGGAGAAATCTCTACTCACTAAGCTTTGTAATAATACAGTACCACAGAGTGTTGTTACAGGTATTGTTGGAGTTCTTGGTTCTGGCAACATAGATGCTCATCATCATGGTCTCTGTCTATGTTGACATCATCATGGTCACTTAGTCTAATCCCTCCATTGTTGTGAGAGATTGCTGGGCATCGACAATTGTGACATTGGTCATTGGGATCTTGTTCTTCTTGCAAAGGGCTTGGAACTTCTTCCTGGGTAGATTATGGAAATCCATGGTGATTGGATTGGGTGGAGAACTACAACTTGGAATTAGATTGGGATGATGATTGGTTGGTTGTCATGGTGATGTTGGTGATTGTCTGGTGGACGTGCCACTAGTGGCATCAGCCATGGTGGTTTCTATCAAAAGGTTGACATTGCAGCCAAGAATGAAGGCTATGACATTGATGGTGGAGGAAGATGGTGATATGCCCCTAGCAACATTGGTTCCACTTGCTTTTGATTGGAGCTCAGGAATGAGTAATGTGATGTTGAATACTATGGAGAGTGAGGGATTGAGGGGGAACTCAAGGAGGGTGGTGGTTGCACTGGCACAAGAGGTGAGGATTCTTTCCCTAACACAGGAGGAAGCTCCTGTTGTAGCTAAAGAGGAATCAATGCAGAAGAAAGTCATCGAGGAAGTGGAGATGCAGAATCCTACATCAATGGTAGATGAAGAATGACCAAAGGAACTTATGGAAGAACTGAAATTGGAAAATTCTGCTCGTGTAGAAGAAAACTTGCCCACCAAGAATATTGGATCAGACAAGAAGGTTTCTGCTACTTCAATCAAGAGTTTTATACCAGTAGAATTTGTTAAGTTTTTGATCAAGGTTGTGGCAGCTACACCCATGAAGTCTTGGAACCAGAAGCAGACTTTGACAGTGGCGAAGACAATTTTTCAATGGGGATGGTGACAATTTTAAGGGGGCAAGGAATGTTGCATTCTATGGTTGTTAAATTAGTTAAAATTTTAGTTAATTTTGTTATAACAACGTACATTGTAATAGTTCTATAAATGCCATGTGAGGGCATCAGGAGATCTCCATTGTTGAATGCCAAAACCATGTGTAGATCATCTACTGGAAGATCCTTTTGGCATACTGAAAGGTTGGGAAGGTCCACCTCCTTGCTTGCTGGTTGGGCCACTGCTGTTGCATGAGTTTGAATACATTCTGGTCAGGAACGTAGAAGGGTTTTGATGTTGTCTGGCTAAGAAGGTAATTTTACATGCATTAGAGTTAAGCTTTTACATATGGACCCAAAACTGAATAAGCTTCTGTATTCTTTTTTAGACTTTGTCTTTTAAAATAAATTTATCTGAAAGCTAATTTCTATCTTTGAACCTGGAGGCTGGAGTCTCAGAGAAGAATCACAAATGGACCCTTTAACTCATACAAAGTTGCCTCCAGTGCAGTGATGTTTGTTGACTTTTTTATAGATTAAATGACTCTGAACTTGTGGATTGGTGGGCAGCCTGATACAGTTCTGGTCTCCTGAGTTACATGAAGTTGTGAACCCATTACATTTTGATTGGCTTTAGCAGATGTGTGCCTTTTATATTTATCTCATTTGTTCTTATTTATTTGTAGCTTTCTGCGTTTACCATTACATTCTAATTCTGAGAATACATTCTATGCAGTTTCGTGGAAGGCTTGTTGAACTGGGCTCTCAGGCAGCACCCTATCACTCTACCTGAGCTCCATAATTATGCTGAATCTTGTGGATCTCCTTATCTGTGTAACTCTCACAATGTTAGAAAAAAACATGGATTTGAAGTACCTCCCAAAGAAAATCTCGGTAGGAAGAAAAAACTTAAAAAGAAAATGAAGCCATCAAAGAATTTGGATGCTAATGAAAAGTTAAGACAACCTACGATCTTGGAAATGCTGAAAACAGGTGGTGCCATTGTTAGCCAGGAAATGCCAACTGAAGGTCCTGGATCGGTATTGTACGGGAGAATGTCTCAGACTGTTGGACATGGGCTTTTTAAGGGCATTGTGGATGTTTCTACAGTTCCATTGTTTCTTGAGGAGCAAAAGTTCAAATTCAGGCCACTGCAAGTTGATTGCCTGTTCCTTTTATGCTTTTCACAGGCAAGAAAATACATCATTTTAGTAAAAATTTCAGATTGCTCCATTCTTTTATTAGTCATCTGCTGTAAAATGCATTTTCCCATTGAATCAGGAAAATCAATGATAAACCAAATTATTTATTTTATTTTCTGCCTGAAATTTTCTCATTGACTTTGCTTGTTTTCTCTCTTGAAATAGTTATTTTACATGATTATTGGAGTTAATAAAAGAAAAAAAGAGTATGGTTTGAAGAGGGTGCGTAGTTGCAAGTCTCTAGCCTTTTGATTATGAGTAACACATTGGTTCTGTTGAAGTCCACTTGAAGCTTAGAAATGAATAGGTGATGATTGAATAGTGAAAGTTTTCTAATGTTGTGCTTAGTAATGCTTATACCAAAACAACTTATTGAAATAATATGATGTATTTGAAAAGGTTGCTCTTCATAACTTTTGCAGACCAACATTTTGAAACAACTTATGTATAAAAAGATGTGTGTTTATGCTTCTCTCATCCACCCCCACCCATTGTCTTGACCATTGGTTGCCTCATCCCCCATCAATGGTGCACTCAGCAGCCATATCCAGCCCATCTGATGGCTCTGCCAGTCCTGCTGATGCTCCTATAGACATGCATTAGGCTAGACTGCTGGACTGTTTGTGATGATCTTGCACCCATTTGTGCCCTGGACAAATGCTTTCCAGTTTTGATCAGCTCCTGTTCACGTTGTTTGTTACTTCTTTCCATGTATCCAGCACTACACAACATTGGTTTCATGAAAATCATACCCTCTTATGATTGATTTTGCGCAGATTTATGGTGAAATGGTGTCTTGATGTCTTATGATGTATTAGTGGGGAATCATCTCATGAATACCTTTGTAAAAGTTTCTGAATCAAACTATCTTTTGTGGTCTTTAAGCCTTTGGATTGTTCATTGCCGTTCACTGTAAAATTCCATGTTTTACACATGAACCGTTAAGGATGTAGCATATGAAGACTACTTTGTATAATCATTTCTTGGTTTGTGAGCAATTTGAGAAGTAATGATGCTCAAGCATGCCAAATTTATCTGTGATACCTAGAGAGTTCTCATCATCATTAGAAGAATATTTCATGAATTTGTGAGATCAGTAACATCTTTTTAAATTGCACTAGACATTTTTGGATAGATGCCTAGGCAATGCTTAGGTGTGCATGATTGTTTTTCTTTTAGGCATTTGACATCTTGCTATTTATTTGGGTCCTTACTAGATCCTATCAATGATCCAACAGGGATTGTCTTCTTTATGGTTTATAAGTTTTTTTAGGGAAAAACAACCTAGAGAAGAGAATAACATTGACAGTTGTGTACTTATGTGACAACACACTAGCACTCACTTGCATTGTCTCTAGTGTCCTCTTTCAGTTATTCTTGCATCTATAGAAAAACAACCTTTTCTAGCCAACGAAGTTGACTTCAACATGTGTTGATGGTATGTTGCCAGCACATGCCAATTTCTTCCTAACATGATTAGACAAATGCATGGATGTCTTTTTCTGTGATTTCTAGGCTATTGTGAAAATATGGAGTAACTTGCAATTTACCCACATATATAATAAAAACTTTGTTCCCTAGTTGGGGTACAACTATGTGTTCCTCCATTTTGTCCCTAAGGGGTTGCCTCTCTTGCACAAATCGTAACCTTCATTCCTTGTTGTTGACCTTGCTTTCTTGTGCTCTTCTGACAATCATGTAGCATGAATCTCAAATGATACTAGAGTAGGTGGTCAAAACACACTATTTTGCACCTTCTCCACCTGCATTTGTAAGCTTCTTTTTATTGCTTTCAATGGTTTCCTTTAAAGATTTGGACCTTACTCCAAAGTGCCATTTCACTTTCACTCATTTGACAACCTCGGGACAATCCTTGTGGCCAAACTGCTTAGTGGAGACAACCACGCATTGTGTTGTCAAGTGATATGCATAGCCCTTCATGCTAAAGAGATATTGGGGTTCTTGGATGGCTCCATTCAAATGTTGAATCCAAAGAATGGTCTTGAAGAGTTTGAGCTATGGGATGGTTGCAAAATATAGTACTTTCTTAGCTTATTAATTCTATAAGCCTTTTGATTCTACCATTGATGTATGGAATGATCTTTGAGACCGTTTCTCTCTAAGAAATGCCCCTGATATTTTCCAAATAAAAGAAATCTACATCTAACCTTGTTTAGGGAGATAATTTTGTTACTACCTATTTTATCATGATAAAATCATATTGGGATGAATTGAGTTCACTCCACTCTTTACCCATTTATTCTTGTTCCACCCTTAAAGAATTTTTTGATCAACAAGGAACTAGAGAATCCAATCCTCTAGTTCCTTGTTGATCTTAATGAAAGCTTTTCCACCATTAGAGTGCACATTCTCGTGAAGTCACTACCTAGTACTTATCAAACTATTCTCATGCAACAAAAATCCTCAAAATGTTTGAAGAAGTCCCAAATCTTGCCTGTAATAGAGTTTGCCCAACCTCCATCCATGTTGAAGCCGTAGATAAACCTCTGAATCTTGTTTGTTGCCAGGAACGACTCCAATAGAGTAACTAACTAGATATGATTTACTCTGATTATATGTTTGATATGACTCGTAGTGGCCTTGTTGGCAAGGCTCCTACAGTTCCAAATCAACTAGTTATCTATTGATGAAGGGATAAGAAATAAGGTGAGGTCAGTTCACTGTTGATTGACCTCTTGATTCTCTTCATTTGGGACTTGGTGATTTCCTTGGGGGTGGCTAGTCTTTCCTTTGGAATGTTTGCAAAGATTGTAGGACTTGGCCCTCAAATAGACTTTTGTAACCTTTTGCTTCCTATGCTTCCAGTTGAAGGAATACTGCCCTGTTATCACTCCCACGTCAAGTGGTTCTCCTTGATCAAACAACATTGCTAGACTTTCTAGGTGATTTTCACTCTCCAATAGCTTAGAGTCAGACCTCGTCTTTGGAACCAGAGTGTTTTCAGTTGGGTATTCTTTTTGCGGGGATCGCACCTCATCGTTAGCAAGAAGAGATGCCTCCTCTTCTTCGCCCATTTGCATCTCCTCAAATGTATTAACTGTCTTCGTCAGAGTAGGATAGAAATCCTGCTTCTTCTCATGGTCAGTCTGCAAGGGTTCTACCAACTTAAACCTTGGATATTCAGCTAGATCCTTTTCTAGCCTACCCTTCAAATGAGCTGAAGTTCTTGGGATCCTGGGTCCATCTGCTTTTTCCTTAATTATTGCTTCACCTCCAATAGACTCTTCACAACCATTAAGGCTAAGATTTGGATACTCTTTGTTCCTTGGAGTAGGTTGTTCCAACAGTTCAAAGTGGACTGCCTTGCCTTTTTTATTCCTTTGTATCAACTGCCAATTCTTTCTTGGATCATGCTTTGGCTGGGAGGAAAGAGAGTCACCCATTGTCACCTGAATTGAGCCACCCAAGTCGTCCTTTTTAGAAGATTGGTGTGGTGCATTTAGGTCACCTTTTTTCCTTCTACAATCGTCCTTAGTATGTCCTCTAATCCAGCAGTGGTTGCAGAATTTTAGCTCACCATGGAGATAGATAATTTGTTGATAGAACTCTTTATCATCACATACTATCTTGACCTTTATGGGAAGTTCCTTGGAAAGAGACCCATCTCCACAGAAATGCATGCCAAACCCAACCTAGTGGACTTGTTGACATCTATGTGGGAATGTAGGAATCGACTTAGAACTCCCAGGGTGTGAAGATGTGCTAGTAGCTTGGGTAGCCCTACCCATATAGGGGTCCATTCCGATTCAAAGCCAAAAGCAAAATCTATAGACCATCACAACACCAACATACATTTGTTGTCAATCTTCCAAACCCCTTTGACATAAGTTCTAATGAAGTCATGCTTGTTTAGGATTCTGATCAAAATATATCTAGAATCCATGGCAACAGGGAAGAATCTATCCTGAGTCTGGAGTGCCTCCTTGAGATGTTGTAGGATGGCCATCATGGGGGGTCTACCTCCTACAAATTTTCCAATAATGGTCCATTGGAAGGGAGTTGCCAGCCTACCGACCACTTCCTTGTTGAATCGAATCACTCTTTCCCCATACTCTACAACAAGCTGGTGGATTGGGATATCAAGAAATTCTGGTGAAGAATGATTGTCACTAATTGCAGCTACAAAACTACTATCTTTTGGCTGAATCCTGTCTCTATTTGCTGACCTCATAGCACAGGCATAAGCTTTGCTTTGAAATTGTAGTGGGGGCAATGGAGAGTTCCCCTTAGTTGAAAGTTCTCTCGAGGGGAGGGGAGGGAACACTTTTTCCCCATCACCTTTGACCTCTATTGAAGAGAGTTTGGAGAAACAATGAGTTCTGTCTTGCAAGAGAGCCCTATGAGGAGGGTTGTCATTGTTGAAGATGGCATTGTGAAGTACCTATCATCGTAGAGGACATTAGGAGCATAGGAGAATGTGTGATGCCTTGGGAAAGGTAAGGGACGTTGTTGCTAGGTAGCAGCGTCAGGAGTCCTAGGTTCTCATCGGCAATGTTGTGAGCCCTAGGTTCTTATATCATACAGTATAGTTGTAGGATGCATTCATGCATGCTCTTCCAACATCCTTCGTGCAATTCATCAAAGAAAACTCATTTTTCCCACTTCTAGCTCACTCACTTTTGCATTCACTTGCATTATCATCAAACAAATGAGCATCCTTATGGAGCTAGGCTTAAAGCTTTGTATTTTGTAAAGAGTCAATTGCAATCAAGTTCATCTGTTTAGGCTATGACACATATCTCAACTGGAGGTAATGTTGGCAAGGTAAATTGTCAAGTAATTTGTTAAACAATGAGGTCTTGACCTGAAATAATATTGGGCTAGTGTAAATACCCAGGTGGAGGAATTAGGGAGTAATGTTGGTTTGGTTGATTGAACCACGATAACTCTCTTGTCCATCATTGTCTTTGATATTTTCATGCTATGATAGCTTAATCGTACTAAATTATTGCATTATTATCATTAATGTTGAAAATTGTTGGTTGTCATAATTAGGGTAAATTTTAGTTATCATTATTCACTTCCTGTAGTGAAGCCATCAATTCTAATATTTGATATCAAAATAGGCTAATTTAGTTTATATATGTTAACCATGCCAATGACTTCATCCGTTATCACTTTCTCATGTGTTTGAGGGGCAATACATCAGTAAGCCTCCAATCCTTACAAGATTCGTGCACCATCAGCAACACAGATATATTGGTTGTATTTGAGGGCTTAATGATCTATTTTTGGACATTACAAGGGCACACAGGTTTTATCAGAGACGATGCAATACTCTGTTCAATATTTTAAGCTGTATATTTCTGCAGAGGGAAATTATTTTGAGTGACTGGTTGGACATTGTTTAATCATAATTTTTTGTATATTTCATTAATTGAACAATGCTATTTATGTGCTGTGTATTTTTCATTATTTGTTAGTTGACTGTAAACCTGTAAATCTGAATTTATTTTTATGATTTAGGGCCAAGATTCTTGTTGTTCGGATTCTGCAGCTGAGGTGTGTCATGTGCAGTCATGATTCAACTGGTTTTTTTACAGTAATACTTGTTTTTTCAATCATTTGACTAATTTGAAGTTCAATTTAGCTGCCAATGCATCTATACCTTCTTCGAGACTTACATTACAAACTGGAAAATTTGAGTACATCAAGCAGACAGTTAGTGGTTTCACATTCAATCAAATCTTCAACTAATCAGATGCGGTTGACAATATTCCAATTTTTGGAAATGATTGGACCTCTTTTCCCTAGTATACGGAAACATTTTGATGTTGCAGTTTGCGTTTGTCAGGAAGGTACTTCATAGCATAATCAGATTATTTTGCAACTCCAATATGGTTTACAACAAATTTCTCTAATCAAGTATTTCAATTTAGGAGATGACTACTGCCATGACCATTGGAAATTACAGTCAGATTCTGCTGGAAACCCAGAGATTTCTTTCTTTCATTTGTCAAAAGTTTCAACTGCTGAATTTGTTTGCAAAGAAGTACTTTTTTGCTTTGGGAAGGTACTACTATCACATACATTTTCTCTACTAATTCACATGGAATTCATTCTGTTGTTTTGGTGTTTTGAATCTTCATACTGGTAGTTCCGTTTGAAACAGGAATGTAGATTCCTATTAATTTGTTATAAACGTCATTTTAATTTTTAAATTCTATTGTGCAGTTGCTAAAGTGCCCAGAACTGTATCTTCACATGGATATGTTGCTATTAAGGAATCTACTGCAGGCCTTTCAGCCTGCTGGAAAAATGGCTGATGCCTGTTTAGACATCCAACTGCCAACTGCTCTAGGATGCCTAGATTATTTGTACCGTGGAACTTACAATTATCTAGAGAATATCATGAGCATAGGTACTGAATCATTCTTGGTGTTCCCATTTTGTCATTATGTGTGCAAAACATCTGGGATTTTTCATAAGCTTTCTTTTCTTTGCAGCATGTTCCTTGTCATTTTCATTTGCATCTGAAGTTCTATTTACTCTAGAGTCACTCGTCAAGTCCATCTCACATGTCCTTGATAATTTTTCCAACAAAAATGCAAAGAACACATGCCTTGAATCTTCCCATGATATTTATTCTTATTTTCAAAAAAGGCTTGGGACTTCAGCCTGCAATTTATTATTTCACAACTGGGACAATGATAAAAAAAGATGCAAGGTAAGGGAATGCCTCTATATATGAATATATATATATATCATCTTCTATGACTATAAAATATATGTCCAATCATATTGATGAATTCAAATGAATGTTTATAAATCATGTGTCAACCAGATTTGAACTGGTGACAAGGATTTTCAATCCTCTGCCAACTGAGCTGTTTTGAATACTTCTTGCACATTATTCAAGAATTAGTATGTATTCTTTGTAGTATTTTTGTACATAAATTATTAAGTCCTACCATTTTTCAAATAATGAAAATAAAATCTTGTTCAGCAGTCTAGGTAATGACATGTAGAGGGGTGGAATTACTCTTTGCTTTCCTTTTCTTTGCAGGGAGATATCATACAGAAGATTGTGTCCATTTACTTGAACAATAATGAATCTACTTCTGATGTACTTGTTGATTTTGCTTGCTCAGTATTGCCACAGGTGCGTCATTTTTTTGGAACATTTATTTTACTGCTTGTTGCTGGATATTTGCCAAGTACATGCAAGCTGCATTCTCTTTTTTTATTCTTTGGCTATCTTGACTCTAGGAAAAGATTGTTACTACAAGGAGGCTATATGAACTGGTTAAGTTCTCAATTTAACATTCTTTGTCACTAAAGGAAAATTTTAAAACTTTCCTCTATTCTAGGTGTCTAATTACGGGATGAAAAATGCAGAAGGTGTGGCTGATGGTATTCCCACATTATGCTCAGTTTCATTTGTCCATTGGTATAGGGTATTGGTATGTGGATCATCTTCTTAAATTACTGTCTGTCTAAGAGAGCTAGCTTATGATTCTAATTCTTGCAGCATGAAGAGAACATTTCTGCTCTAAATAAATTGGTAGGTAAATCTCTAATACATATTGTGATAGCTTGTAACTAATTTAGCATATTTAATATTTTCTGTTCTGTTTCTTAGATTTTAGAATCTATGACAATATCTAGAGAAGTTCAATATCAAATAGCTGGAGAAGTTCTCATAAAGCTCCGTCAGTTTGTAGATGTAGCTGTTTCACTTGTCAGTTTGTGCAGGACTCATGACAAGGTGCTTCCTTTCTCCTTTTCTGTTGAACCAAAATTAAATATGCAATTTACGAATATAATCATATTTATTAGTAGTGTTTGGCCTCTATAAATGTTTTTAATTTCTGGCAGTGATTTTGCTCTTAGCTACATGTTGAAATATGCACATCTAAATTAGGAAAACATCCTTGGAAAATATATTTCAAGTTGTAGAAATCTGTCTTTGATCCGTAGCCCCCTCTTCTCTCAAGAATTGATTAATCTTGAGAAGTGGAGAAGACTAGGGTTGAAGTTGAGTAAACGTTGGAGTACCCACTTTATGTGCTAGGGTGAGTGGAATGTGGTGAACACTCTCCTCTTAGAAGAGTGGAGTACCCACTTGAGAACATGTAAATAATGGCAAAAGATAATTCACTAATGAATTAAAGAAGAGATTACAAGGATAAACATAAAAGAGTAATGAATGACACTTGGATGGATGTGGACATCCCCAAGTGCTACTTTCTATTTACAGGGCTAGTGTACTATAAGTTGGTTCTCAAGTCTTCCTAACTTCTAAACATGTAGAACCACATGTCCCCCATCTTCTCAGTCAATTCTAAGACCACTTTCCCTACTAACACACATAGGAACCACTTTAGCCAATCATCATTGATTTTGTAGGATACCTCTTGACTATCAAGTGAATATCTCTATGATGCCACATTTGCTCATGATAGAACAAGTCTTGCAGCATTCCTCATGTTTTGAGCTTTCTAATGGGTATAAATATGCCTATTTTCCACCAAGTTTAGTGCATGAAAGTGGAAAACTTCAACAACCTTCATTCTTGACTCAATCCCTACGCCCTCCACTTTAAATGTGCCTACTACAATGAAAACGGCTAGTTTCTGAAAATTGGTGATCAATGTGACCTTTAGCACATCTTGAGGATTTAGATTGTATATTGACTCATTGCATAACTCCACATATCCTAGGAGTAACCGATCATGAACACCAAAGGACTCTTTCTCAAATGGCATCTAACTTGCATGTTAGAAGTGTCAATGGTCAGGGTGATAGATTCACCTCCAAGTCACTGTTCGAATGCTTGATTGGTCTATTGAAGGGGTCTTGTCAGTTGACAAGTGACTTGTCTAAATGCTTCTATTGGTTAGCCAAATTCACTATTCTGCTTCAAAAGTTAGCTAGTAGTTGATGAATGCAAGTCAACCAAGTGACATATTTGCTTGTATGCTTGCTGGCTCTTGATTGACAATCCTCAATAGGACCTTTTGCTAACGTCCTTGTATGCTCACTGGCAAGTCTCAATGGCTCGTCGGTGAGTCTTCATGGCTTGCTGGCATGCTTCATTAGTGGGTCTTGATGGGCTCACTAGTGTTTCTTGTTGGCTTGTCAACATTTTGTCTTGGCTAGCCAGCAGTCTTGATGCCATTTTCAATGACCTGGTTGGCTGTTAGCTGGTTGATTGGCTGGCTGGTTGGTGTTGTGAGTTTCTTTCTCCTTCTTGTCACATATTTTGTAGTGAGGTGTCCCAACTATGGAGCACTTCATCCTCTCATAGGAGAATGATGGAGTTTCTGCAAAGTTAAAAATTTCAAGTGAGAGAACTTGACCTTTTTAAGTTTCTGGGTATACCATTTAGTTGCATAGATATGTTGTTCTCTATGCCTAATGCAGTAAATGGTCTTAACTCGACGTCTAGTAGTCATTTTTTTCATCTTTAGGATGACATCTTTGATAAGTCTTCTAAGGCAACTGTTTCACAGATGTGACAACTCCTTTGTTACCATCATGACTTTTGTCTTGGCTGGTGAGTTGATCTACTAGTGGGTTGTGATGCTTCTACATTTCTTGGAAATAGATGAGCTGGCTGTGTTTTTCACACCAATAAAGCTGCAATTTTCTTCTTAGGGGCTTTTTCAACCCATGCCTAGGTAGAATGAATTTATGTCCATCCTTGTGAAACTCCCACTCTTGGGCATGTTGATGGTAGTGTTCATCATGATGCTACAAATAGAGGCTATCAAGTATCATTTGGTACACATCTAAGGATACTATGCCACATACCACTTCAGCAAGGTAGCAAGTCGTGAGTGCGAATTTCATTGCTATGCCTTGCATGATCCATTAGGACTTTGCGTGTTGCATGGTCTCCAACATGTGTTTATGCAAAAGCTCCTCAACAGCCAAGTTCTTTTAGCTTCTAGGGTTTATAAGAGTGTCTAGCACATCTTGCATCACTTGTATGGTGAAGGTGAATAGCTCCTCAGCTCAACTATCTCCAACTTCTTCGTGTATCATCAAAGTGAGGGTAGGATTGACTTTCTAAACTTCTCCCAATTGTTTTGGTCTTCCTTCTACATCATGGCCACATGTTTCCCTTTGTCTTTATCTTTCAGACTTGGGTGCAAAGCCCAACACCTCTCTTTGTTATAACCTTTAATCTTATAATGTTCACAATATAATGATGTTTTAGAGGAAGAAGTAGACTTTTCATCTTTCTTCTTTTGCTTTGAGGATGCCTGACTGGATGGAGGTGAAGACTCCTTGGGCTCAATCATCTTGGAAGTGGTGTTCTTTAACTTGATGGCATGGCTTTAGTGCATGCTTTGAAATGCTTCATACTTTAGAGAGTGCTCACTCTCTCATATTTACATGTAGCCTAACAATGAACTTTTGAATGACTTCCTCATTGTCAATGATTACTCCAAGGGTAATAGCCAAATACTGAAATTGTATGATATACTTTTGCATGGTCAGATTCTTATATTTTTTGCGCCAATAAAGCTGTAATTTTCTTCTTAGGGGACTTCTTCAGCCCATGCTTGGGTAGAAGGAACCTATGCTTGTCATTGTTTATAATTAGCCTAAGAGTCCTATCTCCTTTGGTAAATCAAGTACATATGTCCTTTGAGCCAATGCTAATTATCCTTTAAAGTAAGAAAATTCAATTGTTATGATATATATTCTGTGTAATTAGGTATACGGATCCTTATATGGATCCTTATATGGATCCTTGCTCTATGTATATATATATATATGTATCCTATGTTAGAAAGAAGGAGACTATTAGTGTTATATGGATCTTATTGTTAGTGTTATATGGATCCATCTCTTGTATAAATACCTTCTTCTTCCTTAATGAAAAATATACCATTTTTCCCTTACGTTTTCTAACATGGTATTAGAGCCTTGATCCGTCGGCCGTCGCTCCCCCCTCCCCCCCTCTACTGATGTAGTCTGTAGTTCTGAAGGTCTGCAATCGGATGTGGTGATGTGATAGGCTGTCGACAGATTGGTAGTTGTGCAGACGGTGGCTGCTGAATCTACTGAAATTGCTGGAGACGATTGTTCCAATTTGTTGAATTGTGTTTGATTCTTTAAGTTCTTGGTTGTGATGACATTTTGGGACTCTGTGATCCGACCTATTGCTGGATATTCTGTGAAACTCAATGACTTGAACTATCATAGTTGGTCTTTAAGTTTTCTCACCTTTGTGGTAGCATAAAGGAAAAGCAAACACTTGACTCAACCCTCCATTGATATCAAGGATCCTAGGTATGATGATTGGTTTGTTGATGATTCCATAGTGATTACTTGGCTAGAAAATAGTATGAAATCTACTATAGCCAAGGAAGTGATGATGTTCCGACCGACCAAACTCATTTGGGACACATTGAAGTAGATGTATGTAGAAGAGCGAAATATCCTAAAAGTTTATAATGTGTATGAACAGATTTTCAACTTGAAAATGGGTAATCAATCGGTTCAAGAATACTATGGGACTATTCGGTCTCTATTTGAGGAACTGAATGTGCTACAACCTCCTACTACTGACTTGGTTACGTTACAAAGGTATAAGAATGACTTGCAGGTGGCTGCTTTTCTATCTGGTCTGCCTTAGGAGTTAGTGCCCCAGGTGCGTGTACATTTATTGGGAGGAGACATTACACCTGATTTGGGAACTGCATTTGCATGGGTGCTGTGTATCTCTAAGGCTAGAAACATGACAACTCCTACAGATCAGGACAGTTCAGCGTTGGCTGTTAGAGGGGCTCAAGGGAGACAGAGTGTCCAGTAGTTCCCTATGACTACAGGAAGACGTAGAGTCCCTTGTACTCATTGTGGGAAGACCAATCACAGGTCTAAAAAATGTTGGGAAAAGTTTGGTAAGCCTACTTAGGCGAGGAATGTGATTGAGGTGCATGATACTCTTAGTGGAGGAGGAGGCAACTCTAAGGAAGTGACAGTGGTTATTTCTCAACAGGAATATGAGAGGTTTAAGCAGACCCAAGGCTCTAGTTCTTTGGCAGTTGCATCCTTGGCTTCCACTTCTAGCATGACTATGCGTACTAGCGAGATACAACCCTGGATTGTCGATTCAGGTGCATCTCAGCACATGATAGGTTGCCCTACTCTCTTTTCTCGCCTCAAGAAAATGCTCACTTTACAGAGTGTTACCGTGGTTGATGGCCGCTCATGTCCTATATCTGAAAGCGGCACAATTGATGTCACTCCAGATATATGGCTTGAGAATACCTTACTTGTCTTCGATCTCTCTGTTAACCTATTATCTATTAGTGCTATAACTGTTCAGCTATCCTGTTTTGTGACCTTTCATTTTCATTGTACCTTTTAGGATCTGCGAACGAGGAGGAGAATTGGTTTGGGCCATAGGCGGGGCACTGGAGAGTATGTTCTCGGCTGCGATACACCTTCTAGCGGCCTTACAGTCTCGCTGTCTTTTGCCACCATCTCCTCTCTCTTATGGCATAGGCATCTTGGTCACCCGTCTATTCACAAGCTTCGTTAGGCACTACCATGGATAAATGTTTTTTAGTTTATCTGTGAGTTGTGTGAATTGGGCAAACATAATCGGTCCCTCTCCTCGTATGTCCCTCACCAAGAGTCAAGCTATGTTTGATCTAGTTCACTGTGATGTGTAGGGTCCTAGCCGTGTTACTTCTTCTAGTGGGTACCGGTATTATCTTGTGTTAGTTGATGATTTTTTCAGAGTTTGTTGGGTGTATTTGCTAAAAGATAGAAAAAATATTGTGGTTTCTGTTGAAAATTTTGTGAATGAAATTAATACCCAATTCTCTATTATCTTAAAGTGTCTTAGAACTGATAACGCTCTTGAGTTTGTGAGTATTCAGTTTCAACACCTTTGTACTTCTCGTGGAATTATTCATCAAACGACGTGTCCTTATACGTCTCGGTAGAATAGGGTGGCGGAGAGGAAACACCGTCATTTGTTGGATATTACTAGAACTCTTCTTTTTCACATGAGTGTTCTGAAATCCTTTTGGGCGGATGTTTTCACTGCTGCTTATTTAATGAACAAGATGCCATCTTCCCCTCTTGGGGGGGAGATTCCTCTACATCGCCTTTATCCTGAGGGTGAACTTTTCTCTCTCATCCCTAGAGTATTCAGGTGTACAGCTTTTGTTCAAGATCTAAGACTTGGTCTTGATAAACTTGATACAAGAGCTCTTAAATGTGTCTTTGTAGGATATTCCAGAACTCAAAAAGGGTATAGGTGTTTTCACCCTCCTACAAGAAGGTATTGCACCTCCTTTGATGTCTTTTTTTGAGGACCAACCTTATTTTACGCAAAGGATTGATACTTCAGTTGATCAGTCCCCTCTCGAGATTGTGGGTCCTTATTCCACTCATCGTGAGTTTGATGAGCCTGTGATTCCTACCACTCCTAAGTCTCCTAGTGAGGGTGTCCAAAATGAAGAGAGTGAAGTAAGGCCACTGCAGGTGTATCAAAGGAGGCAACAAACTCAAGTTCAACCTATGGCTCCACCAGACACTTCTTCAATTGTAGATCCTCCCACTACCGTTGTTGATCTACCTATTGCCCTTCGGAAAGGCACACGTTCATGTACACAGCATCCTATTTTTCAATTTGTTTCGTATGAGCATCTTACCCCTTCTTGTCGAACCTTTGCCTTGTTTGTCATGTCTGAGAATATTCCCAAGACATACCAGGAAGCTTTGCAATGTTCTACTTGGAAGCAGGCCATGGTTCAGGAGATGTAAGCCTTGTGGTCTCGTGGCACTTGAGAACTAGTTTCTCGGTCTGTTGATGCTAACTTAGTCTCCTACAAGTGGGTCTTCACGGTAAAGTTTAGACTAGATGGGAAGGTAGAAAGATATAAGGCTCAGCTTGTTGTTAGAGGATTTACTCAAGAGTATGGGGTAGACTATGCAGAAACCTTCTCTCTTGTAGCTCGATTGAACTCAAACAGGGTGTTATTGTCAATGGCGATCAACCAAGGGTGGGAACTTCACCAACTGGATGTAAAAAATGCTTTCCTATACGACGATGTAGCTGAGGAAGTATATATGGCCCAACCTCCTGGGTATATTTCACAGGGTGAATAGGTGGTTTATAAATTAAAGAAGGCAATTTATGGCCTTAAGCAAAGTCCACGTGCTTGGTTTGAGAAGTCGAGCAGTGTCCTTTTCTCTGGTGGCTTTAGAAGGTGCTCAGTGGATCATTCAGTATTTATTCGCAAATCTGATAGAGGGTATACCATCCTTGCTATATATGTTGATGACATCCTTCTTACTAGAGATGATTGTGTAGGGATCAAGAGGACCAAAGACTACCTGACCAAAGTCTTCGAAATTAAGGATCTAGGGCGACCCAGATACTTTTTAGGTGTGGAGTTTGCGTATTCCAAAGACAAGATGGTATTATCTCAACGAAAGTATGTTTTAGATTTGTTGGCAGAAATTGGCACTTTAAGGTGCAAACCTGCATCTACTTCAATTGAACAAAATCCCTCCTTTTGGGACACATCTACTAAGGAATTTTTTGATCCCAACAGGTACGGATGCCTTGTTGGAAAACTGATTTATTTTACTGTTACTAGGCCAGACATTGCATACATTGTAGGGTTGCTTAGTCAGTTTATGCATCAGCCTAGAGTTGTGCATTGGGAAGGAGTTCAGAGAGTTTTAGCATATATCAAAGAAACTCCAGTAAAAGGATTGATGTATCAGAAATAGGGGCATCTAGAAGTTGAAGCCTTCTCTGATGCTGTCTTTGTAGGTAACAAGGGCGATAGGAAGTTCACTTCAGGTTACCTAACATATATAGGAGGAAACTTGGTAACTTGGCGATGCAAGAAACAAAGTGTCATATCTTGCTCTAATGCAGAAGCTGAGTACAGGGCAATGAGACTTACAAGGTGTGAAATGGTTTGGCTTAGATCATTGTTGAATGAACTTGGGGTAATGGTCAAAGTACCAATAGTGATGTATTGCGATAATCAGGTTGCAATTCACATAGCCAAGAATGAGACCTTTCATGAGCGTACCAAGTACATTGAGGTCGATTGCCACTACATCAGAGATCTAGTCACTAAAGGCGTTATCCATACTCCTCACATTTCATCGAGTGAAGAACAAGCTAACATCTTGACCAAGGCTTTAAGCCGTAGATCCTTTGATTCAATGTGTGGCAAGCTAGGATTAGCTGATATATACTCTCCAGCTTGAGGAGGAGTGTTAGTGTTATATGGATCTTATTGTTAGTGTTATATGAATCTTAGTGTTATATGGATCTTTATATGGATCCATCTCTTGTATAAATACCTTCCTTTTCCTTAATGAAAAATATACCATTTTTCCTTTACGTTTTCTAACAGACTTTTTCTTCAATCTTTAAATTCCACATGGTATCAGAGTTGGGGCAAAACAGGAGGCCAACTGCTTGGTGATCGGCGACCAACACTGTAGAATGCATGATTGACAATTGCATCTCCAAACGTGGGAGTCCTGAGGTGACCAGGTTTGGTGACTGGAAGTCGAGTGATTGACTTTGTCTGACATAGGCAACTGGTGATCGAAGGGTTCAGTCGCTCCATCCGCATGTGACCGAGTCTCCTGGGTTTTGCGAACTAGTGATCGGCGACCACGTCTTTGTCCATGTGTAACTGAGTTTGCCATGTTTAAGCGTTTAGCTAGCAGACAGTTAGGGCTTTAACTAGGACTTCCAGGTGTTTGAGCGATGAATGAAGAAAAAGAAAAAAGAAAATTGAAACCATGAGATTCCATGGTTCTTGTGTGAGTGTGCAAATTTCTAAACTTGAGTCTAACTCATTAGGTCTCTTTCATGGATGTTGAAGATTGGAGGTCTCTAGGTCAGTGGTTGTTGTTGACCTTTGTGCAAATGGTGGCTGTTGAATCTACCAGTGTTGCAGAAGGTGACTGCTGAATCCATTGGTATTGATTGATCAGATAGGTTCTGATGGCCTTTAGAGAGACTACGATCTAACAACTATCTGGAACGTCAATCAAATTCAGTGAGCTAAACTATCATATGTAGTGGTTGAGTTTTCTCACCTTTGTGGCAGCATAAAGGAAGAATCAACACCTCACTCAATGACCTCTAGATGTCAAGGATGGTGCATATGATGATTGATTTGCTGATGATGCTGCTGTTATTACTTGGTTGGAAAATAATATAGAGCCATTAGTTGCTAAGGGCATGATAATGCTTTCCCCTACAAAACTTATATGGGGCACCTTAAAGCAAATGTATGTTGAAGAGAGGAATATTTTAAGAATGTATAAGATCTATGAGAAGATATTTACTCTTAGGATGTTGGGGCAATCAATATAAGAGTATTATGGGACAATGAGATCTTATTTGAGGAACTGAGCACTCTTCAACTACCTACTATTGATCTTGTGACATTGTAGAGGTATTATAATGATCTTTAGGTGGCTACCTTCCTAGTTGGTCTCCCACCAGATTTAGTATCTTAGGTCCGAGGGCACCTCCTAGGAGGAGATATTACACCAAATTTAGGAACTGCCTTTGCTAGAATGTTACACATCTCCAAAGCAAGTAACGTGACAAGTGCAGAAACATAGGAAGCCTTAGCCTTACCTGTCAGAAACACTATGAACAGGTAGGATAGTCATCCTAACCATGAGATTGGAAGACTTAGGATTTCTTGTTCTTACTGTAGGAAAACAAACCACAGATCAAAGAAGTGCTGTGGTAGTGACAGAAATAATCACTCAGCAAGAGTATGAGAACTTGAAGCGGGCACAAAGCTTCAGCCCCCTAGTTGTTGCATCTTCGGTTTCCATTACGATCCAATTATCCTATTTTGTGACTTTCTTCCATTTTCATTGTATCTTTTAGGATCTGTAGACAAGGAAGAAAATTGGTTTGGGTCATAAAAGAAGCTTTAGGGAGTATGTTCTCGTTCGTGATACTCCTTGTGGTCTTATAGCTCTGTTATCATCCACTGTTGTGCCTTCTCTTCTTTAGCATCATCGGTTAAGGCATCTTTTAGCTTACAAGCTTCGGTAGGTGTTGCCTTAGGTTACTATACCAGATTTTGAGTGTGAATCTTATTAAGTAGGGAAACATTGTCGATCTACCTATCTTCGTGTATCTCTTCCTAAAAGTAGTATAATGTTTGACTTAGTTTATTGTGATATGTGAGACTCTAGTCGTATTACCTCATCACATGATTTTTGTTATTATCTTGTTGTTGTGGATGATTTCTCGAGAGTGTATTAGCTGCATTTATTAAAAGATAGGCAGAACATTGTAATTTCTGTTGAAAACTTTGTTAATGAAATCAAAACCCAATTTTTCGTTACTCAAGTGTCTTTATACTGGTAAAACACTAGAATTTGTTAGTACTATATTTTAGAATTTTTGTTTATCCCGGGGGATTACTCACCAGACGACGTACCCTCACACCTCTCAACAGAATGAGGTTGTTGAGAGAAAATATCGTCATCTATTAGATATCATTAGGACTCTTCTTCTCCACATGAAAGTCTTAAAGTACCTTTGGTCTGATGTTATTCTTACTGTTGCATATTTTATTAACAAGATGCCATCTTCTCCATTAAGGAGAGAAATTCCCATCCATCGCCTTTACCCTACTAGAGAGTTGTTTGACCTTACTCCTAGAGTGTTTGGGCGCACTATATATGTTCATAATCTTAACACTAGTAGAGATAAACTTGATATCCATGCTATCAAGTGTGTGTTTGTAGGGTACTTTCGAATCCAAAAAGGCCATAGGTATTATTATCTCCCCACAAAATGCTATTACATATCTGCTGATGTTACCTAGTTTGACTCCTGCTAGCCAAGATGAGAGAGTTTTGATTAAGGATTCTTAAAGGGAGAGTGGTGTAGAGCCTATTGATACTCCACAATACCACCACCAATCACCAACCATCAGAGGTTTGTGATGATACTTTTCAGATGTTGGGTCGATTTCAAGCCAAACACGGTGATTGACAATCACTGTGGGAAGTGATTGCGTCGCAAGAAGGGAAATTATTTTTACCAAACACCAACTCATCTCTCAAGAGATCGTAAAACTTCTAGCCTTAGTTTCAAGTTGATGTCAATATACTGAAGAGGGATCAACTTACAAGTCTTGATTCACGATTCTATAAGGAGAGGAGATGTGACTATAAGTGATTAAGTTTTTGGTGGTGTAATTGTGTTACATGTAATGACGAAAGTTTTTATTGTCAATAGAGAATTTCTACATTTCACCTTTCGTTCATCTTTAGGAACATATCAAAACAAAAATACCAAAACAAAATTAATTATCTATGTTTATAGTTAACATTTATGTGTTGTAGTGTTTGTTTTGTATTGTAATTAATGTTATTATTGTCAGTATTGTGAATGTTTCATATTTATTTAATTCAGAATATAGGAATAGTTTTAATGATTACTGAAGTTGATTCGTACAAAATATTCAAAATCTTAATGGTTACTGTTTGAAATATCTGAATGTTAGTGTTGATTAATGATAAATCCTAGATTAACTAATATTAAAAGTTTAATTGATATTTACATTCGTTGGAATCACCTAATGGATGGTCAAATTCCTCAGTGAATAGCAAAATTTAATTGGAAATTACTAGTTAGGCACGTAGAGTTAACTGTAACTCTATGAACTAATTCTGTTAATTTAGCAGTAAGTTAACAGAGTGTGTAATTTAACACACATAAAACTCTAGTTATAAAAATCAAAATAGTACGTAATTTTTGCTCAATCTCTGTAGGATCGACCTGTATTTGCATATAAATATAATATACACTGTGCACTTACAGTTAAAAATAAATTAGATTTAATATTTAATTTGTAAAAATTATTTGTTTAATTCTAAAAGAAATTATTAATATATAATTAAAGCAAACGAAAATGACCTAAACAAAATTTTTAAGTAAATATACATATATAAGTAAATAAAATAAATCAAATACTCTTTATAGTAATTGTTAGTCTCCGTATTTTACTCGAAATCAACTCAATATCTAAAAAGTATTCTCATAGACCTTCAATGAATGATGGTAATGGTGGTATTGGTGAGAGCTTAAGAAACATCTAATGTTTTCTACAGTGAGCACAGTTCTTCCTTCCTCTCCTTTTCTTTATTTTTTCTCATTTTCTTTTATATTTCTTTCTTATAATAACTATTTTTGCCTAAATCATGCAATGTGGTTTCCTTTAAATTTCTTGTAACTGTTCAAAATGAAACATTAAAAAATAACTAGTTTGTGGAGTTAGTATAACTCAATGAACTTACTTCATTGATTTAATTATTAATTTAACGAAACGACCTTGTTGAGTTACAACTTAACTCAATTGACTTATTTAGTTCTACAATTTAATAAAACAATTACGTATATAACATTTAATTTGTAAAAGAAGTAATTTCTAGTTCATTTATGAATGATACTTAATTAACTACTAATTCCTTTAAATTATGCATATTCTTTAATTAAAGCTCATAATTGTATAATTGTAACATAATAGTTTAATTCTCATATGATATATTAAATACTATATAATTAACCATTCATTAACTACTAATATTATGCATAATTTCATTTTAAATAAGTAGTTAAGTTATAGTCTAATTCTTTCAAAAAATGAAGGTTTTCAAGAAGTAGATGAGATTAGGGATGTTGATATGGTCAATTAGCATTGGAAGGTTTCCTCTTGATTGAAGATGACACAACGAATGTGTGAGCCAATAATCTCATGCACTCTTAAGCTCTCCTCTCTCAATTATAGATGAGGAAGACACAAAGATGAGAAAGAAAGTAATCCTATTGACAAATAAGAATTACAACAAACACAAATAATTGGCATAAAACAAAATATAAGCATAACCAAACATCCATAATAATTGACTATGCTATGAAAATGACACCTAAATATATAGATACTAGGGTACCATAGGTTGGTCCTAAAGCTTATAAGATCACAATCACACATTTCTAAGTAGGTGTACCTTCTCCTCCACATTGAGGAAGTAAGAAGTCTTACCTTGACCAATTTTAGGCTTGTCATGTACCTCCTCCATCTTCCTAGAGATTCAACTCTTGAATGACACATTAGTCAAAGTTGTCGTCATACTCTTGATTGTCCTTTGGAAGTCTTCTTTCCAATTAATACTCATACACCTCATGATGCCCATGTTCAAGTAGTGGTGTGGTTCAACCTTTCAATAGGTGCATCTATTGAATCTGGTGGGATACTTCTAGGAACTATGGATTTTCTAGCATCATCCATGTCTTGGAATCCATTAGGATTTCCATTGCATGACAACTCTCCTCCAAGATTTCCATGCATATAGGGCATACCTCTTAATTCATATGTTAATGACCTATGTACAATGGAAAGTTTAAAAAGTCAGAAAAAACGAAAAAAAGAGTTTTGTGCACGTGACGAAAAGTTGGGAAAATCAAAGTGAGTGTAAAGGGTTTATGTTTGATGGAATGTTATGAAAAAGAAAATAAGATTACTTTATTATTATTATATTTTTCTCTCATTTTGATTTTATTTTATTATTATTAAAAGACTATAGGATTACTTATTTATTATTATTTTATTTTATATTTAGTTCTCCTCTTTTTTTTTCTTTTTTATTATTATTTATACACTTATTCTTTCATTTCCTCTTCATTTTCCTTCATTTTTCTTCTCTTTTTTCTCCTTACAATAAATGAGGAGGTGGGATTCTGGGTTGTAGGGATGAATTTCTAAGGGAAATAGGTAAGAAACTTGGGTATGTAAATCTATTTATATGTGAGAAAGTTATGCTTTCCTTTCCATCAATTCCTTCATGTACAAACACACCAATTCCCAAAATCTGTATTAATTTTTTTTTTTCTCTGCATATTTCAGCATACACAAACCCTCCCTAAGAGAGATAACATTAACTCATCCAACAATCAAATTTTAGACTATAGTTATTTGACTTTCTCACTGGTTGTTTGAGTCTTCCACTTATTGCTTGTCTGAGTCTTTCACTTGTCCTTGGAGTCTTGCTTGAGTCATCTTGAATTCTTCATTTGATAGTCCTTCCTTTGTCCAATCGTTTGACTCCTTTGTTCTGGACATTTGGCCTTTTAGTTCAGATTTTTCTTCTCGCTTGTCTAGATTCTAACCTTTAGTTGTCTAGAGTTTTCACTTAATTCGTTGAAGTCTTCTCTTTGATTGTCTCATGGTCTTTTCACTTAGATTCTAACCTTTAGTTGTCTAGAGTTTTCACTTAATTAGTTGAAGTCTTCTCTTTGATTGTCTCATGGTCTTTTCACTAATACGATCTAAGTCACCCATTTGAATCCTTATTGGTGAAATGCATTGGTGCATAAGGATTTGTTGTTAGAAGGTCTTGGTGGTTCATTGGTGATGCTTGTTACCTTAGTAGTTGGTGAAACTCAATGGTATCACTTGAAACATTAACTGTCTTCATGAAATGAATGATTGGCTTATGACTTTAATATCTAGCCTTCCTCTTGTTCATTAGCTAGTAAAACTTGATGGCCAACTTCCTAATGTTGATTGACCTAATGAAACAATTGATTGACAAGTGATTTTGGCTGACTAGTAGGTGACTTTATTGGTTGACCTGCTTTGGAACTATGAATTTTGGCTAGAGAATCCTCCACTTGGTTAGCCTCACGATAAACATGATTGAAATAGTGGGCTTTTCTTGATAAGGTTGCAAAAAATGATCTAGATTTGGTGAGCTAGTCTTAAAACACATTGGTTATTTTGGAAGCCCTCGAGAAATGGTAGAGGGTCAATGTCAACTTCAATGAATTCCACATTGAAGCCCAAATCTTTGCAGATAAGCAAGATATTAAGTGTATAGTTCAGCCAATATCACATTGGTATGTTTGTAAGTTTTGTAAAAAGCAGCTAGCACATTGCCACCAACATCACAAATGATTCTCCCTCCTATAGCAAGACCATCTATGTTTACTACTTCATTAGTATTCAGTTTAATTCTCGATAATGAAGGTTTTCCCCAAACAATTCATTGAATCCTTAGAATCCTAGCATTAAGATTTCAGAAGACTAGATGCTGAAGCATTAGCAAGTCCTCTTGTTGACACTTCAAACCAGTGAATGATTTAGTGAAAGTGTCCAAGGTAGCCTCCAGTCTGGCTCTAATGTTTCCAAAGGAACCTCACATCCTATATAGAGAACATGAGTACTTAATTCTCTATGTTTCTAGTGTTGCCCTTGCCTCCTATATAGAGAGTTGTCTTTGAGAAAGCACAAAAGAGACAAAAGTAGTGTATCATCCTTGTGTGACTTGTAATCAAAAACCTTTGTCTTTCTTGCCATTCTTTGGTCTCATCCCCCACTCTTGAGAGATTCTCTTGTAAGGTTAAGTGTTTAGACCATGCAACAACTCCTCTATTACAAACTCTATCTTCTCCCACCTTGCGAGCTTAGAAACTCAAGAAGGAGAGTGGATTATGTGTTGACTCTCTATATTTGAGTTGATTCCACACATGAACTATTGTGCAAGAATGAGAAAGAAGAGAAGGAAACAAACACAAGACAACCATAATTTACATGGTTTCCCTTACAAGTATGTCCATGGATGGAGGCCTGTTCATCGTCTTCTCACTAATTCAAATGGGGATACAAAAGAATCACACAAAGAGTACCTTAGGTTCAAGCTTATATAGCTTGAACAACTAATGGTCCAAAAGACTAAAATACCCTTAAGTATTAAATACAATAGTTCAAGACACATTCAATATTCTTTACCTTGTCTTGAATCACAAACTCCACTTAGAACTAAGCTTTCCATCTTAATGATCTATGAAAGGTCAACAGTAGGCATAGACATTGAACAAGTCTAAGCAATGCCTAAACTTGCTCTCAATGATGCCTTTGGTGAACATGTCTATTGGATTGTCCTTGGCGTTGATCTATAAAATCTTTATCTTGTCTTCAGTCTTGAGAAAGTGGTATCTAACATCAATGTGTTTTGTGTGGTTATGAAAAACATTGTTTTTCGTTAAACATATGGTTTTGAGACTATCACAAAATATATCAAACTTGTCATAATGTAAGCCAAAATCTCTTAATAGCTCCTTTAACCAGATTCCTTCCTTTGTAGCTTCTGTCATTGCTAAATACTTAGCCTCAGTGATGGATAATGAAATAGTAAGTTGTTGTGTAGATTTCCAATTGACAATTGAATCTACAACTGTGAAGACATAACTGCGTTGATCAACATCACCTACAAAGTTTGAATCTGAATATCCAGTTACATTGCAGATATGCTTTACAGCATAAATCAATCCTACATCAGATGTTCCTTTCACGTACCTGAAAATCATTTTCACGGTTTGTCAATGACTCTTTCCTGGATTTGACATAAACCTGCTTACAGCACTAAGGGGATAAGCAATATCTAGACGAGTACATATCATGGTATACATAAGACTATCAATTGCTTGTGAATATAGAACTTTCTTTATGTACTGTTCTGGTTGCATTTGAGGTATCATAGTAGCTGATAATCGCAAGTTACTGTCATAAAGTGTTCCAATGGTTTTGCATGAAGTCATACCAAACCTGTTCAAAATTTTCTGAACATAGCTATGCTAATGGAGAAATAACTTACCAATGCTTCTATCACATCGAATCTCCATCCCTAGGATTGTACCTGCTAATCCTAAATCCTTCATTGCAAATTTAGATTTAAATATGTCTTTCAAAAATTGTATTTCATTGATATCTTTAGTAACAATCAAGATATCAACATACAAGAGCAAATAAACAAATTCACCATCTTTCAATGGTTTAACATAGACACATGAATCGAAGTTACTGTGAACAAAACCAACATGAGTAATAAAAGAATCGAATCTTTTATATCATTGCCTGAGAAACTATTTTAGACCATACAAAAATTTCTGTAATTTACAAACAAGATCTGATCTACCTTTTTTTGTAAAATCGGTTGGTTGTTCCATCCAGATTTTTTCTTTTAAATCACTATGTAAAAAGATTGTCTTTACATCCAATTGCTCAAG
Organism: Cymodocea nodosa; assembly: GCA_036874045.1. NCBI lineage: Eukaryota > Viridiplantae > Streptophyta > Magnoliopsida > Alismatales > Cymodoceaceae > Cymodocea > Cymodocea nodosa. The sequence continues at coordinate 14,780,644 of CM072339.1, read as the reverse complement.
TTCGAAGTCCTTTGCTGTAACAATTGTCAAGAGGACTCTAATGAAGGTGTCTTACCATTGGTGCAAAGACTTCATTGAAGTCAATTCTCTCTTTCTGTGAGAAACCTTTAACTACCAATCTTGCCTTGTATTAGATTCTATGATTGCCTTGTGTTCCTATTTTCTTATTGAACACCCACTTGCAACCAATAACATTCTTATCTTTAGGACGTTTCACCAATTCCCAAGTTTTATTCTTATGAAGGGATTGAAGCTTTTCTTACATAACTCTCATTCAATGTGTAATTTCTGATCCATTAATGGCAGTATCAAAATTAGGTGGGTCAACATCCTTCACCTCACTAGCTACCTACAAGGCAAATGCAATCATATTGTTGAAATCATACTTTTGTGGATGTTGGGGAATCCTTCTAGGTCAATCTATAGCCACACATCTCTCTTGAGCTTCTTCCACAATTTGATCATTATGGTTGCCATCGGAGTTCCAAGGCTGATTTGTACCTGAAGTTCTCTAATAAGTGGCAGTTGGCTGTATCAAATCAAACTCCATCTGCTCGGGAGTGTTAGGTACATTCGAAACGGATGGCTTCTCTCTATTCAGCATAAGTAAAGCTTCATCAAAAGTGACATCACGACTGTAAATTACTTTCTTTGTTTCTGTATTATAAATTCTATATCATTTGACTCTCATTCCATATCTAACAAATGTGCCTTTCTTGGTACACGACTCTAGCTCAGAATTGTTCACATGATAGTATATTGAACAACCAAAGATCTTCAACTTGGAGTAGTTGGCAGCCCTATTCATCCACATCTTATACAGGATCTTAGCATCTATTACACTTGAAGGCGACCTGTTGGCAAAGCGTCTCATACGAGATTCCTACCAAAATTTCTTCTCCAAACCAGTGTGAGAAAGTATGCATCTAGCTTTCTCCAATAATGTATTGTTGAGACATTCTACAACTCCCTTTTGTTGTGGAGTACCTCTAACTGTGTAATGCCTTGTTATACTTGTATCTTTGCAAAAAATATCAAATTCATGAAAGCAGAATTCTAAACCATTGTCGATTCTCAAATATTTCACCTTTCTCCCAACTTGGTTTTTAACTAGAGTCTTCCACTACTTAAAGCTCTTGAAAGTCTTACTTTTATGCTTCAAAATAAAAACTCAATTCATACGTGAATAATCATCCACAATAGAAAGAAAGTAGTTAGAACCTGCAAATGAGGGTTGTTGGGAAGACCCTCAACAATCTGCATGAACATAATCCAATGTCTCTCGGATGGTGTGCTCTTCTTTTTCAAATTGCATACGCTTCTATTTGCACAAATTAACATTTACAAATTTGTGCCCATCTAATTTGCCCAAACTGCTGAGCTTTTGCATCCTTCTCTGCCCTAAGTGACCTATCTTTGAGTGCCAAACTGCAGAAATGGACTGTTGATCTTCACTAATAGTTGTTGTAGCTGAATCAACAATAGAGGAACCCTGTAGAATGTATAATGGCCCATATTTGATTCCTTTCATCACTATCATGGAGACTTTTGAGACTTGCAACTTGCCTCCTCCACCTGAATACTTGAATCCCTTGAAATTAAGTGTCATCAAAGAAATCAAGCTTTTGCCTAACTTGGACATATGTCATACATCCTCAAGTGTTCTCACAGTACCATCATGCATCTTGAATCTAATTATGCTAACACCTACTCTATGACAAACATTATTATTTGCCAAGGTCACTTGACCGCCATCAACTGTTTCATAAGTTTAGAAATACTCCTTATTAGGAGTCATATAGTGTGATGTACTAGAATCTAAAATCTAACTTTGATCGGAGTAAGCATTGCATGAAACTATAAGAGAGAAATCACAATCAGAAGTTGAATCTTCCTTTTCTGCAATAACTAAATTTCCTTTAGATTTTAGCTTTGGATAATTTACTTTCCAATGTCCTTTCTCCTTGCAATAGTTGCAAGTATCCTTAGAATATTTCCCTCTTGATTTTAAGACCAGAAATCTCCAAATGTCCACAGCCAATTAAATGCAAGATTGCATTTACGAAAGTCGATGGTACGTATTTCTTACGACCTGTGAAAAAGACTAGATGCATGAAGTTGGATGCGTGGACGAACGCGTGCAAGTAGACTTGCGGAGATAGATGTGTAGGTGGACGCACGTAGGCAGATGCGTGGATAGACGTGCGTAGGCAGATGCATGGAGAGAGACATGTAGACGGACATGCAGTTAGATGTGCACTAGCAATCGTGTAGGGAAAGTCTCACGGTCAGATGCGCGAGCAATAGTCGCACGGCCAGACGTGCCAGCAGACGAAGCTTCCCATGCATGGCTCAAATGTCCGGTGGCTTCTTTTCTCCCTCAATAAAACTTCCTTTCAAACCCTAGCTTTGATACCAATTGTTATGCAAGAATGAAGAAGAAGAGAAGGAAACAAATACAAGACAACTATAATTTACGTGGTTTCCTTTACGGGTACGTCTAAAAATGGTGGCTTGTTTGTCATCTTCTCACTAATTCAAATAGGGATACAAAAGAAGCACACGAAGAGTATCCTAGGTCCAAGCTTATATAGCTTAAACAACTAATGATCTAAAAGACTAAAATACCTTTAGTATTAAATACAATAGTTTAAGACACATTCAACATAAACTTTAATTTAATCTAATCTCTTGTTGATCTTTACCATTTTATGCCTCATCGACGAAGGTTGGGTTTAAAACTAGCTGATCATGGTTATGATCTCCCATAACGTGTCTTAGTAGATTGAGCCACCTCCTCATTTGACTTATTAAACTTTTTGATTTGATTAATAATTTTTCCTCTTTGTTCAATCACGTGATCTCCTCCTCATCTGACTTATTAAACTTTCTATTCCACTTAGTGAGTTTTTCGATTCATCTAATAGGTTTTTTGATCTGCCCTCGAGTTTTCCAATCACGTGACAACTATTGATCATGTGATTCACTCTATCTAGCTCATTAGGTCGCCCAAGTCATTAAAATTTCTAGTTCAACGACTATTTTTGGTTTTTCTGATGACATCATTGGCATGTTGACCAAGTTACCAGAATTTCTGGTCTAGTAGCTATCTTTTGGTTTTTTCAATGATGTCATCAACATGTTGATTAAGTCATTAGAATTTCTAGTTCAACAGTTGTCTTTTGGTTTTTTTTGATCATGTGTCAATCACATGGTTTTTTCAATCACACGCTAATCACAAGCTCCTTGATCCAACCCATTGAGCCTTCTAATTCCATCAAAATTCCCAATGCAGTTTAAAGTCTTTTTTCTGCTCATGTGACAATTTATCGACTATGTGATTTTCCTCACCCAAATTATCTAGTTGCCTGATTCGACTATAGTGAGTTTTCTGATCTGATTAACATGTTTTCGATCATGTGACAACTTATCAACCATGTGATCTTCCCCGCTTGACTTATTGAGTCACCCGCTCCATTAGATTTTTGAATATGTGGCAATCTCCTTTTGATTATGTGACTTGGCTTTTTCCAATTCAACTTACTAGTTAACTGATACCATCTATTGAGTTTTTCAATGATCTGGTGAATTGAAAGTACTTTTCGAGCATCCTTTCAATGACTACTTTAAGAATAAGGGCACACATCCCAAGGTAATGGATAACAAAACATGAATTGACAATATAATGAATTGAAGGGCCCGTCTATAAAAGTAGCCCCTATCAAGAGTTAAAGCTTCTTCAACAACCCTTGCTCAGACCCTCCATTAGCGCAAAACATTCTTGTGACCCCTTAAACCTTCAAGGAACTCTTTCTTTGGTGACCACCCCTCTACATAGGTATATTTCCATTCATTTAAAACCCTCAAGGGTGGTAAGGGCTCAGTGCCAATAGCTCTGTGTCTTTTTCTTTCCATGTTTTACTCTCATGAAAAGCTTTTATCAATTCCTAGTTAAGTTTTCTTTCACTATATGAATCCTTGTAGCTTTTTCTTTATTAGTTATTAGATTTACCTGTTCTTCATTGCACTTTGCAACTATGCTGTTATTAATCATCAGTTGTGCTTTTCTGCATGAATCCTTAAAGATTAGCTTTTATTAATCATTGGTTGTGTTTTCTTCATAAATCCCTGCAGATTAATTTTTATTAGTTATCGGTTGTGCTTTTCTTCATGAATCTTTGCAAATTAGTTTTTATTAATCATTGGTTGTACCTTTTTGTATGTATCTTTGTAGTTTGTTTTCATTAACCATCATTTCAACATTCTTTTCAATGTTATTTGTGCTCCATCTAGAATGTGTTAAATCTGAACATTTGCCCCTAAACTATTTGACATTTTGTACTGAAATTGCTAACTGAGGTACAGTCTAATGGAATAGTCAAGTGACCAACCTTGGTTGGGCGAGTTCGAAGTACTTCATACCTTTCTAATTTGTATCCAGAGCACTTATCCAACACACTACTGATTGCAGGCTTTGCCCTCATCCATTTTTTTTTTTAAGGATTGCTTTCGCTCAAGGTTTTCCTAATTTTCCCTCTAAATGGATTAAGTGACAACTTCAATTTTTGTTGTTGTCTACTCTGTGATCTATCACATAGGTTACACTATGGGTCAATTGATATTAGAGTACTAGATTAGTGTTGCATAGTGGGAACGAGATCCATGGATTAACCATGGGTGAAGGGTTCATACAACTACACCTAGAGAGGTCACTTTTGGCATGAACATGAGTACTCAATCCAAAGAGGAAACATCCTCATCTTGGCAAGGAGGCGTTGTAGCCAACTTGGGAGTACTCATGAAGTACATGCAATCTTTATTGGAAAGTATGAACACATGGTTAGAGTGTTTAGAGGCTAAAAATGATAGCTTGTTAAAGCCCAATGAGGCAAGGAAAGATCAAGAGGAGCAAGAGGAAGTGACTATACACAAGGTCTCTACCCAAGTAAGTCCTTCCAGATTTTGATGGATCTATCAATGTGGAAAAACTTGATTCTTGGGTGACGTAGTTGGAGACCTACTCCTTCGTGTATGACTATAAGAACAAGGAGAAGGTAGCCTTTACATGTCTTAAGCTAACTCATCATGCATTCACTTGATGGAACATCTATCTGGCCAACCATGAGGCATGAACACTTTTGTAGAGGAGCTTTAAACAATTGCTTCAAGAGGAATTTTACCCTATGGAGGAGTTTTAAAGATTACATCACATTATTACATCATCACTCACATTATATCATCACACTCTTTCTCTCCCCCTTTTTGTCATAATTAAAAATAAAAATAAATTTGTGTAGCTTTTACATTCTTGTCATGTCTTGGACTGCAAAATTTCTTTTCATCTTGTAGAAGCTCCCCCTAATTCAACCAAACTTAAAAGCAATTGCTATATATATATCAATTGTTATATCAACGGTTAGGATGTATATATGTCAAGCACATATTCATCAAGGTTTCAAATAAGCATATATAAGAATGTTGATTTCAGCATTAATCAGCATTTAAGTGTTTCAAATAAATTTTAAAAATTCCAGAAAAATTAAAAACACATTTTCTGCCATAAGACTCCCCCTAAAACCAAGGAGAAAGATTTTTGTAAGGAACTATCCCCTCACAATCATTTGGCAGTGTTTTTTGTAAATAAAAACTGAATTAAAGAGTTATAAAAAAAACTTGAAAATATTCAAGAGTAAAAATTTTATCCAACTGACACCCCCTTAACTTAAAGAATTTTAATCTCCAAAAGTTTTCATACTATATTATCCTAACGAAAAATACTTTTCTAATAAAACTCCCGAAAAAATGCCAGTAAAATATCGGTATTCTATTTTAACCTTTGCATGAGTGCTAAAACATGACAAAAATGTGCCTTTAGGTATCCATACATATGGTTCAAGTTTCTTGACAATAAAAGTATGCATTCCATTTGGTAAATTCTAGTAAAGCCATTGTCATAAGATACATCAAAAGAAGCATGAGAATTTATCATTTTAAAGCTTTTCAATAATAGCATGCTAATCATGATTCATATTTTCCAGCATGAGAGATGCAGAGTGCTTGCTTTGCATGACCCTAAGGTTGCTTTTTATAAATGTCAGTGGCCTAGAAAAAAATCATAATGACTAGATTCATTTTCTGTTTTCGGTGAAATCAGTATATCCCTTGGGAGTTTGGTATACTATTTTTCTAATGATTACTTGATTGGCATATCTATTTGAATTTCAATATGTTAGACATGTTAGCCTTAATTTCTAATGCAACAAACAGTATGTCATTTTACAGAAATGGTATGTCATTCAATTTGAGTTTTAGTTTTTATACTGAAAGTTTATACTTTTTTCAGAATTGGTATGTTGTTTTTGAAAAATCAATATGCCTGTACCCGAAATCGATATTCTGTTTTGGGTTTAATACCTACCTATGCTTTTGGTCTGAAAAGCAGTCTTCCAATTTACAGAAATAGAATGCCAATTTTGTGGTAGTTTAATTGCCTGACTAGATGTATAAATAAGATATTCTAAGTGTTTAATCCAAGTACATCCATCTGTCCTACATTTCCTATATGATAATTCTAGTGTAAGAGTGCATCAACGGGGATTGCAAAATATCCAAATGTCACACAAAATATATCATAAATAATTCAAGTCCTGTTACATCTTGAATCTTCAAGTCTTCTTGCAATCTTGACTTGATCTTCACGAGCTCTTGCATCTTCTTTACTTGACTTTGCAGCTTTTTTGTCTTCCCAATTATTAATACATATTTTCTACCTATATGTATTAATAAGTTTTACATTATCAAAATCTTTTAAGAAAGATTTTCCTAACACGAATCACCTAGTTACTGTTCAAATATGTTGAAAATATGAGTGAGTTGAGAGCAGTGTGTAAATAGCTGTACATAAGAGTTCTCAGTTCCGACACTGAAAAGACATATTTATAGATGGGGAGACTACATCCTTCTAGTCAATGTTGCATTGATAGTGAAGGTGAAGGTGATCTTGAGACATTTGGAGCTCATTGTTCTTGTCCAATGGGAATGCCATTGAGTAGGATGGGTTTCGTGGCTTATCCTTGCATTAATGGTGGGGTGCCTAATGGTTGCTCATTTGACTATCCAATGGAATGGGATGATGATGCTATTAGATGTTAAGGGTAAGGAGCAATTATTGAATCAATGCATTGGTGGTGGTGGTGTAGGTAGGGGTTAACAAAGACACTACATTACATACCACTTCATCAACATAACAAGTGGTAAGTGCGAACTTCACTCAACATTACTAGGTGACTTGCCATCTAACACCTTGCATGATCCATCTCAATGGGTAAGAATTTGGATGAGTGGTTTCCAACCCAAGCTTTCATACAAGCCCTTCTGCATCCAAATTCTTTTGATCGATTAGTGCATCCACCAAATCTCTCTTCACTTGTATATTGAAAGTGAAAGTTCCTTCACACAACTCTCTATCTTCTTGTATCATCAAGGTAAGAGTGGGGTTGACATTTTAAACCTCTCTTAAATGCTTTGAATCTCCCATTACATCATGAATTACAACTATGCACTTGCCCTTGTCCTTGGATTTGAATTTGGGCTTGAGTTCTAGATGAGGAACCCAACACCTTTCTTGGTTATGGCCATTCACTTTGCAATGTTCACATACAAGGTTGCCTTAGAAGAAGAAAGAGAAGGCTTACTATTATTCTTTTTCTTCTTTGAAGAAGACTTGCCAGATGGAGGGGGTGACTCTTTCATTGACTTAGTTGGCTTGGAAGTAGTGTTTTTCAACTGTACCATGGCTTGAGTGCAAGCTTCCAAAATGTCTCATACTTCAAAGAGTGCAAGCTCCCTCTCTTTGTGTGGGTGTAAATTGGTGATGAATTTCTAAATGATCTTTATTATTAGTGGCTACTCCCAAGGCAATAGTTAGGTGTTGGAAAGTGGTGGTGTACTCTTGCATGGATTGGTTCTTGATAGGGAATATTATTGTATTAGGTATGAGTATGCATGGGAGTTTAGTCTCACATTGTTTAAGATGTATTGATCTCTCTTGTGTAGCCTTTATAAATAGAGACCTTATGTTATGTTAATGAATTATCCTTTCCATCATATCTTGTGTTTTCATGTGATATCAAGATCTTAGGTTTTAAAGGTTCACTAAATGTAAATGTTTTAGGTAGGGAGGAGGAAAAACCCTAATCATCACCCTTCTCTCTCCCACCACAATTGCTTATTGGTCTTGTTGAGGCCACCACTATCCTCTTCATTGGTTCTTCTTTTACCATCCAACCTCTTATTACTTGATGCTTCTCTCTTTGTTGTTGTCATCAAAGTTACTCTCAAAACTTCTTTGCCTATTGGAATCTCTTGTCAAACTCTTCCTGTCATCATTATAGCTCTAACATTCTCCTTTGCATGTTGTCCATGTATGTCTCCTCTCTATGTGTGTGTTTTTGATGCAAGTGTTGTCTCTTCAAAATGTCTACATGTCTACATGTCTTTTGTGCATGATACCAATTTGTGCATCTACAGGTTCTTGTCATTGATGTGCCCACAAAAGTCTAATATTGCAACCCATAGTAGCAATGTCTTGTAGCTTGCATTTAGAGTTGTCTTGCTATTACTGTTGTTGCCACTATTACTATTACTGCTTGCATCCATTATGGTTGTAGGTGTAAGTGTTTCAGGAATGGGGAGAAGGAGATGTGAAAAAAAGAGAAAAAAAGGAAAGGAGAAGAGGAGAAAAGAAAAAGAAAAAAAAGAGGAAAAAGAGAAAAAAAAGGTGGGGAAAGAAGAGGACAATGGAGAGAAAAAATAAAAAAAATTATGGTGGAAGTTACAAAAAAAGGGGAAAAAAATCAAAAAAATCTTGAGGGTAGATCTATCTATCTATTTTCTATAGATAAACCATGTGCTTATTTGTCCTTCTACTTGGTTTGTATTATTTGATGGTTATTTACTTCTGTTTGAGATATACTTATTACATTATTACCTATTGGTACTACAATTGGTTTGTGCTTTGAAATGTATTTGATGATTTTTCTCTTGTCTAAGATAAAATTTTCACATTATTGTCCTTGTTGCTACTTTGGTTACAACATTTGGTTTTGATATTCTTCTATATATCTGCTATTTCTTGTTATGTTTTTTAAGCTGTTATTAAGTATGAGTTTGTAACAAGTTAGATGCTCCAACTTGAGAGGGATTGTTAGAGAATATTATTAATATTTGGTGTGTGTATGTGTGGGGGTTTAATCTCACATTGTTTAAGATGTATTGGTCTTTCTTGTGTAGCCACTATAAAAGAGGCTTTTTGTTATGTTAATGAATCATCCTTTCCACCATATATTGTGTTTCCACATTTCTTTTATTACTAAAGTGAGTATCACTTAGTCCAATGACTTTGGAGGTGCACTATAAGATAGAATTATTGCAATACGTGGTTGAAATCATCTCAGGAAAGTGACAAAACTTCATGATTGGCCATGTAATTATTCCACTAAGGTAGGGCACGGTAGGTAAATTTGAAATGAGTAAAAGTTACCTTTTCCTTTTTGTGATAGCTATACAAAGTGACATAGGATTTGTTTGTGCATTCAGAATTTGAATTTTGTAGAATTTGACAGAAAAAATTTGAAATTTAGGTATTTGTGTATGTTTAAGAATTTGACGGAAATTAAAATTCAGATGTTTGTGTACATGACAAAATTAAATATAATTTAACAAAATTGATTTTTAATGAAGTTAAGTAGTGAATTGAAATAATTAATGAAAATGTAATTAATCAAGAATTAATTAATTACATTAATCAATTAACATATTATTAAATTAAATATTTATATATCATTTATTAATTAATTAAGTATGTCATTATTTCATTTAGATCATCTATCTATTCTATGTATTCCATATAATGTTAGATCATTTATGTATTCCACTTAAATCAAAACTTACAAAAAATATAACATTTTAGTTGTACTGTAATTTCTTTCTTTTGCTCTTAGGTATTGTTTCCAATAGTGTTAACTATTTCATATTATCCTTTTATATTTGTAAAGTCTTGAACTTATACATCATGTTTATCTTATTATAGTTCATCTTCAAGATATTGACATAACTCTATTTCATTTGTTTTACAAATGAAATTGTAAATTAAAAAACATGCTAGTACTATTTTTGCTTTAGTTATAAAAGGGAATGTCATATTTTTGTAATATTGCAAAACAATATTTGATTACTCTAAACGTACGTTCAATTACTGTTTTCAACTACGAATGTCTATAATTAAAGTTTTCTACTACATTAGTTGGTTGTCGACTCCTTTCATATTTTGACAAGTGATATCAAATACCTCAAAATGTACATATAAACTCAAACCTATTTGCTAACATCAACTAAATAAAATTTACCTGCATGTATTTGAACATCCTTTAAATTAAGTTCAATATCGATTGTTAAGTGAAATAAAGGTAGATTATAAGTACTATATCTTGTAGTACTTGTAAATCATTGCATTGAGTTATTGCATCTTGAAAGAGTTGAATATCAACAATCAAACCTTTCCACCTATTAAGAACATAAGTAAATTCCATATCAAATTGTATGCAACCAATATGTTTTGTGACAATTCATATTTTCTATTTTTAAATCGAATGTTTTCCTTTTTATAAATTGTAGTTTTAATGTATATACCATCAATAATACCTATACAATCTTACTTATACTAAAAATAAATACAATTAATATATAAGTGAACAACATCAAATAAGAATATGTAAAGGTTGAAGTGTGTACCTTGAAGTATGGATAAACATTATCGTTATTTTGAATTTTGACTGTACGTGGTAACTTCATGTTTAATTAAAAGCATATCACCTATTTTTAATATAACATTTATCATTTCGTTGAAACATGTATTGACAATCTATGTTAAGTGATGAAAATGCTTTGTAGTCAATCTATACATTTGATTTTGTCAGTCACTAAAAAAATAACAAGTTTCTCCTTTATAATTGTACTTCTACTATTTGATATTACTTTCATATTTCTTAATAAGTCACAAAATTGTGAGAAAACATTTTTGCTCATTCAATAAATTTTCTTGCAATTGTATGCTTCATATTGTAATGATGCATTTAACAATCTTTGTATATACTCTATTCCTTTCTTACTGTATATGCAAGTGGTAGATGTTTCAATCTCATTTATAGTTATTCTACAAAAAAATTATCAGGTTGCCAATATAACTTTTCTTTTTTTCTTCCTTCTTTTTTGTCATCAATAATGGGCATTGAGGCATTGTTAAATTCCAATGCTTGCATTTGTACCTATCATGAAATAAAAAAAATAGAATGCACATACATTAAAAAAATGTTTACAAAATTTGTCCATAACATTTAAAAATAACATAGGTAGAATAAAATTAAACTTCAACCATGAAGTTTTCAAACATGTTTATTATAAATGACAAAGTTCATATGACAAAAATACATTATTTTAAATTAAACTTCAATCATGAAGTTTTCGTATTTGGTGGTAGATGCCTGAATTGATTCTTCTTTGATTTTATTTTTAGTAATTACATTGTCTTATATTTCTCTTCTTCTGTAAGCTCTGAAAGTGAGAGTAACATAGTGATAACATCATATACTTTATGTTCTTTTTTCTCTAAGAATTCCATCTTTCTTTTCATATAAGCCAATTTTCTTTCTTTAACAATCATCTTCTCTTGTTTTATACATTGTGTAATAGCCATCTTCTCTTGTTCTATACATTGTGTGACAACCATCTTCCTCTCTTTCATCTGTTTTGTGAAAACCATCTTCTCTTGTTGTATACTTTGTACAAGATCATCTTCTCTTATTCTATACATTTTGTGAGCCATCTTCTTCTTTTGGATCAATATCATGTTCTCCACTTGTTATGTCACATGCATTTTGTTTATCGTTTTCCTTGTCTTTTCTTCTACATCTTCACTAAAGTAATTCATAAATGATACACCCACATCCTTCATTGTATTTGCCATAAGTTGTGATTCAATATGTAGATGTAGACATTTTCCTTTCTTGCATGAGTGTACATCATTCAAAGTAGAAGAAGGAGCTTGAGCTGAAGGACATTGAACAGGAGAAAGTTCTTAAGTTTCAACCACAAATTCCATAGCATTTTGTGTAAAAAGTATATTACTAAGGTCGTTTGTATCTTTATTTAAGTTTACAGTTGCTCTCAGATTTATTGTATTCATTTTTTTTGAGTCTGTTGCAAGATTTTTTTCAAATATTATTTGAAGTTGGTTATATATGGAGCATGCCTTGCCCTTGTATTGTGCACACTCTAAATGAATCTATTATAAAAAAATATATTAGTACAAATTATAAGCTAAATAGATGTTAAATTTACATCAAATGGAATTGATCTCACTGTAACAAAATCATTCCAAATTTCTTTTAAGATATTAGTATGTCAATTAATGTAGTGGCATTTTCAATCACTTTATGTACTAATCTTGGTATAAATTTTGTACATTTTTCACCATATTTTTATTCGATTGTTGATATTTTTCATTTGAATGTTACCTCTTGTCTCTTTATTATACTCATCAATTACTTTTAGCCAAGTATCAATCTGTATCTTTCTATTAGGAGTTTTACCATTTCCCTCCTTAATAGTGTCACTCGGTTTAATATCATCTCATTCATTGAACATTCCAACTAAAGTAAGATTTTCCACTATCTTTTTTGTTTTCCATTTCCTAAGAATGTACATATCAATATAATATAAAATATACCATAACATACAAATACATATTTCAAAAAAAGAAAAGAAATACCAAGTCATAGTTAAATTAAGGACAGTTAAATTAGTGATATATTACTATCCATTAGCCATATATTTTATTGTAGTGAAGCATCCTTATTCAGCCAATGAAGCATCCATGTACTAATAAATTAATTGTTAGCTATCACATTAGCCTTATTAGCTATCCTCACAATAAATTAATGAACATAGCCAAGCACAATCATATATAGTTGCAATCATGGATGTTTTGCATTTATATACATCCACCTGGATACTTAACTGTTTTTATGTCTTGGATTTTAATCATAGGAAATGAAGTGGAGTGTGAGTAGCTTCTATGGATTTCTCAACCAGCCAAACAAAGTGTTCCATTTATCACATATATCTGGTGATGAGGAAATTTAGCATTCATCTAATAATACAACTAGATTTTCACTACATCTTCACTACATTATCTATCCTTAAAATCCAAATTTCAAAAAAAATACTAGAATGCAATTAGAAACAAAAATATCCCACATGGAAATACAAGTTATTTGAGTATACCACCAATAGAAATGAGATTTGTAAGAGGAATGATGCAATGAGCATACTTAGCACCTTCATCCATTTCTATTATTTGAGTAGTCCATTTCTAATTGAGGATCACAATTTACCTTCTATAGACGAGCTCGACTAGCAAACTTAGGATTTGATGGTGACTTCAAGGGTTCGACTGGCAAGGTATGGGCGAGATTGGAGGGTTAGATTGGAGAGCTTGATTGGAGGGTGTAGGCTCAAATGGAGAGTTGGATTGGAAGCTACGAGTTAGACTAGAGGTCGCAAGCTCAATGCATGGGCTCAATTGGAGGCCATAAGCTTGACTAGAGGGTGTAGGCTTGACTATGTGGATGATAAGCAAGTAGGACATGGAAGTTGTAACTAGGAGCTCGACTATGTGGGTGAGACTATGCAGACGATAGGTGAGCAAGACCTAGAATGTTGCAATTGGGAGCTTGATTAGAGGTCGTGAGATTGGAGGATCATTGAGCACGTGGAAGGAGCGAGCGAATAATAGGCTTGTAGGATGTGGAATGCTAGCGAGTTGGAGCAGGAGGCATCAGACTTGCAAGGGTCAAGTGGACTAGGAAAATGAATTCACACCTCTTGGGTTGAGAACTCATTTATCCAACCCTTGCACATGTTTGGAATTCATTTAGTACTCCAAGGTTGAAAGCAATGTCTCAAATAAAGAAATATCTTCTTTTCCTTGGTTGCTCATGTTGATGGCCAAAGATGTCCTCATCTTTGAATGCAATTGGATGAAATCTTCGCTTGCAGAGGCCCTTGATCATCTCATGCTCACTATGCAGCAAAGATCATGCTTTGATATCAAATGATCTATTGCTGTCCTCTCTTTAAGAATTAATGCTTTCAAGAGGTTGAGTAGGCTTGGGTTTAAGGGTTAGGGAATGTGGTCGGAAATACACTAGGTGGAATAGATTCACACTACACTTACTCATAGAAGCTCATATGAAAACTCATAAGGATGCACAAGATGTGGTAAAAAATCAAACTTTATTGAATAAAAGGGAAGTCTACAAGTTTACTTCCATGTATGACATGTTACACAACTCCTTTAATATCATAGGGAAGTCATGGGTTTACCTAGGTTGAAGTTCAACCAAGTATACCATTAGTTTGCCATTAGTCTATCACTAGTTGCTTAGATGTGTTTTTGGTGAATCACTCTATGACGCTTTCACCAGTAGAGTGGGTCAAGACTTTACACTAGGTTTCCTTTCTTTTCTATTTTAGTCTTGTGAACTAGAAAAGAGGTAAAAAAGAGAATGGAATTGTTGCCTAGTCTATTTAAGGGAAAAACTAGCAAAAGCTTAAAATGCATGAAATGACGTTGTGTAATGGTAGATAAGAAAATGAGCTTAACTAGAGGGTTGAATAAGTTTTTAAGGTATCCGAGGGAAAAGTGTTAAAATACTCTACATGTCCAATTTCTTAACTTCTCTAGTAGACAAATTTAAGTGCTCATGATGATGATGCATATGTGCATTTAAGTGTCAAAATTGAGATAAATGAAATGTTGGGCCTTTGAGTCTAACAAGAAATGAGCTATTAAGTTTAAGAAGAAATGTAACCTAAGAGCTTAATAGGTTATGTGGGAAAAAGAAAATAAACAAATGTAGAGTAAACAAGGCCACACCATTGGACACCTATATGGACTTCAAGTTCTCTATTTTTGGAGGAGATAGGTTGAGGGGCCCAACCCAAGAAGGAACTCTATTTTTAGAG
Source organism: Cymodocea nodosa (assembly GCA_036874045.1). Taxonomy (NCBI): domain Eukaryota; kingdom Viridiplantae; phylum Streptophyta; class Magnoliopsida; order Alismatales; family Cymodoceaceae; genus Cymodocea; species Cymodocea nodosa. The sequence goes on along the minus strand of CM072339.1, from coordinate 14,765,560 downwards.
AAAAATAGGAAATAAGTCAAGAGGGCCCAACTTAAAAAGAATTTCTCCATTTTTAGAGGAAAAAAAGGGAAATGGGCCAAAAAGGCTCAACCCAAAAATGATTTCTCCATTTTTGGGAAAGAAAGGAAATATATCTAAAGGGCCTAACATAAAAAAGAATTTCTCTATTTTTAGTGAAAGAGGGCAAATGGACTAAGAGGGCCCAACCCAAGGGGAAAGCTCTCTATTTATAAAGAAAAGAGGAATGGGCAGAGGAGAATAACCCAAAAGCACCTAAGTTGGCCACCCTATTGAGAGTTGGAAAATGTTACAACACATGGCGTGAGCTTTTCCTCGATAAAATTGCTAGTTTTTATGATGTTTTTATCTATAAATGTTAAGATATGACTTGAATTCTGAAAATTTGGGTAGTTTCTAAAATAAGATTTGTAACTAACCATCCGTTACAAATCTAGCTAGTAATGGAGAAAGTTCTAGGCAGTCCTTAAGGTAGAATTAATTGTACCAATCGTTACAATTAATTGGAAATTTGTAGCTATAGTTTTAGGGAATATTTGGGGCCACCTAAAATTCTATAAATAAGAGCCAGACATGTAGTCCAATGTAGATTTATCCATCAAAAAATTGTCATTTTCTTGAATTTCGATAGGAATTACACTTTTCATTTGTACTCTATTTTCTTCTTCATAGTGAAACTACCAGCTTTACCTAGCCTGTGGACATACCCTTAGGTGGAACCACATAAATCTCTGTATCTTTGTATAATTGTGTGTGATTGTGCATTATTTTCAGGTTGTTTGATCTTAATTTTCATAACAAACTGGTATCAAAGCTAGGTTGTAGGATCTTACAACTTTAGTAATGTTTTCACACACAATCAAGGTCAATAAATTCATAGGAAAAAATAGTTTTAGCCTGTGATAGATAAAGATGAGGGCTTTACTGAAGTAGCAGGGCATTTGAATGCCCTTACAAAAGCCTCAACCTGAAGACTTTGATCAAAATGAGTTGGCAACATAAGAGGAGAAGGTGCACTCAACTATACTATTTTGTTTGGCAGACGAAGTTATTATAGAAGTGGCTGATGAAGAATCTGTGGTAGGGTTATGGTTGAAATTGAAGAGTTTGTACATGACTAAGTCATTGATAAACAAACTCTTTTTGAAGCAAAGGCTATTCTCCCTAAAGATGAAGGAAGGTATGCCCTTAAAAGAACATCTAGATCAACTTAATACTATTTTAATGGAATTAAGAAACATAGATGTTAAGATTGATAATGAAGATGCTACTTTGTTACTGTTAGTATCTCTTCCTTAATCTTATAACAATTTTGTTCAATCTTTTGTCATTGGAAAAGATACTATAACTTTAGAAGAAGTTAGATTGAACCTCCATACTCGACAACTTCATCATATGACATCTAATGTAGGTGGAGACATGTTATCTATTGGTTATACAACAACCAGTATGAAAGGGAAGAATGACAAGAAGGACAACAAGAAATCTAAGTTTAAGGGCAAGCCTCCCAATCCTAAGTATATTTGCAATTACTACAAAGAACTTGGGCATTGAAAGGTTGAATGCCCTAAGAAAAAGAAGACAAAGTCACCTACTGCTACCGTTGCAAGAGAAGATTCTCCATCTGAACAAGATCTGGCCTTCATCATTTTAGATGAAACTTTCTTTGAAAAAAACTGGATTCTAGACTTTGGTGCCTCACACCATATGAGTCCAACAAGAGAATGGTTCTCCATATATAAAGCATTTGATGGTGCAACTATTTCCATGGTAAACAATGACTCTTATAAGACTATTGGTATTAGGACTATTTAGTTAAGGATGCATGATAGAACTGTGAGAACATTAACAAATGTTCGACATGTGCCTTAATTAGGTAAAAACCTTATTTTTATGATAACTCTTGATGATAAAGGTTACCGATATGTAGGTAGAGGAGTGCTGGTAGTCATTAAGGATGCCTTAGTGGTGATTAAAGGAGTTAAGCAAGGACCCTTGTATGTGTTACAAGGCTCCATTGAAGTTCTTGTTAGGGTTTATAGGTGTGGATCTTGACTTGAGGTTTAGGAAATGCACTGAAATCCAGATGGGTAATTTATGTTGTCGATAGCCAAGATCTGGAATCTGGAGCACTAGATAGGGTGAAATAGGTCACATTATCAATGGCTCAAAGAGAGAGAGTCGGAATTTGGTTAATTCACCAGATAAGGATGGTACTACCATCCAGATATCTTGCTGGTGGTGGATAAGTTGGTGCATCCAATAGATCGGTGGCAGAAGATGCTAGAGGAGTCCTACAGTGCAAGAGAGCATTCAACAATGGATGCTAACCTTGATGGAGGTGGACTACGCAAGCTAGTGGAGGAGGCGTGTAATGGTTTATGATTGACGAGAAACTCCCTAGGTAAGGGAGTGGAACTATTAGTGGCAAACTAGTAATTACTAGGCTTAGGGTTTGTATTGCCACCTATAAATAGGAGCATATTGTAACTCTATGTAAAGTGATGGAGAGAACAGAGCTGAAGGGAGAGTTGAGCATAAGGAGCACTCAAGCTGTAGTGTCGTAGTTGGTAAGTCGATACTTATAACCCTTCGTTCTCTATGAATTTTCAAGCAATAGATCCATAGCCACTCGTGGACATAGGTACAATGTTGAACCACATATATCTCTTGTATTCTATTGGTGTGCTTGTGTATTCTACAATTGTGTATATGTGAGTGCGTAGGAGAGAATGCGTTGATCTTTGAGGGACCAACCTAACTCGATAGTTTCTGCAAAGGGCAAGAGGAGACCTCGCCAGTTACTGTTGTTCGTGAGACATTTGTGGTTTCGTGGTGACTAAATCGGATTTCGGATATTGTTCTGGATTCTGACGTGAATGCAGGTGAAGGGTAGTGGGGGTTTTATGTGTAAGAATCCCAACAATTGGTATCAGAGTGATAGGTTGGTTAGGTTGTGAGATAGCCACACACGAAGACAAGGTCCAAATAGAGAAGTTCAATGGAATAGACTTCAGATTTTGGAGGATGTAGATGGAAGACCTTCTGTACTAGAAGGATCTGCATGAGTTGTTGAGCGGAATGAAGCTTGAAGATATGGAACAAGGGTGTTGGGAGTTGCTTGATAGAAATGCTTGGGTCTAATGAGGCTATATTTGGGGAGTAATGTTGTATACAACATTACTCAGGAGAAGATAACCCTAGGTTTGATGAGGGTGTTGAGCAACATGTACGAGAAGTTGTCCGTGGCTAACAAAGTACATTTGATGCATTGACTCTTCAACTTGAAGATGGTAGAAGGTGGTAGTGTGTCAAACCACATCAACGAGATGAACTTTGTGGACATTGATTTTGACGACGAAGTGAAGGTATTGATATTATTGTCATCATTACCAAAAAGTTGGTCGATGATAGCCACAGGCATCAGCAATTCTCTAGGATATGAGAAACTACAGTATAAAGATGTTTAAGGAATAATCCTGAATGAAGATATCTAGAGGAGGGACAAGGGTGAGACGAGTATGTCTGGTGCTGCCTTGAGTGTTGATGATAGGGGGAGAAACCAACAACGTGGGGGAAACTCTCGTGGTCATTCCAAGTCCAGTGGGAGAATTTGAAAGGGAGTTGTCTATTAGAATTGTGGGAATTTGGGCCATTTTTGGAGAGAGTGCAAGGGTCTCAAGAGCACAACAAAGTGTTCTATGAATTCGGCTGCTAAAGTGGAAGTCGATGATGCCTTGTTTTGTAGCGTTGAAAGTTCTATTGTATGAACTCTAGTGCCTCCCATCATTCAATAGGAATCTATAAAGCCCTCTAAAACTTCGATGAGATGTTTCAAGGTGTTTTGTACATCGAAAACGGTAAAGGTCTAGACATCTGTGAAAGAGGTGACGTTATGTTGAAAACCAGTAGAAATCGACTGTGGAGATTGAAGGTCTGGTACGTGCCAATCTTGAAGGGAAGCTTGATCTCTACAAGTTAGTTGGATGAGGGTTACCATACTGTGTTTGGCGGCGAGGTGTGGAAAGTAATTTGTAGTGCCTTGGTTGTGGCAATGGGAAAAAAGATTGGTACCCTATATGTAACCTCTAAAATGATGAAGGGTACTGGTGCTAAGAAGGTTGTGTTTATGGATTCTGTTGGACATTGCAAGGGAAGCAGAATCAAAGGTGAAAGCTGTGGGAGAACCTACGTCAACAAGTTCCGGAATTCCAATGTGAGCAACTGGAATTTAGGTAAGTATAATTGGAAGCCAGTAGTCTTTGTGGTGAAAACTGGCATGAGGGTAGCTACATCAACAAAAATGCTTGTGTAAGGAAAGGCACGACTTTTAAAGAAACATAGGGAAAAGTATAGAAAAGTTGCCTGTTCGAAGTACCAGAAAGTATGGAAGGTGAAAGATATGATTAGGAAGGGTGATAGTCTCAATATTGAGTCCCGCGAGAGTCATAACATGGAGCTGGTTGATGGTAAGTCTAGTGTCGGCATGGGGGCTCCAGAAGGAGGTGAAAAAGCTATTTGAGTGGGAGCTTCTTTACAGTGTGAAGGCTTCGAGATGTCAAACAAAGAAAAAGTGCCTAGTTGGAGTAGGTGGCTCCGTAGACTATTGGCTGACGTCTGATGGAACAGTTTGTTGGGTTTGCAAAATTGAGCTCATCAAAAATTCTAGGGGTGATTTGGATAGGACTAGACAAGAAGTGACCTTGGTTGGTATGTTGTCCCTTCTTTGAAATATATAGATGTGCACATGTACGATTGTTGTGTAATCCCTTAAAACCCATACTATGTTGTGTTTGCTTGTCAAAACACATGAACTATTGTTGAGTGAATAGTATAGAAATTTAGGGGCAACTCTTGAAGTCAGTCTCCAAGTGAGAGATTGTTAGGGTTTGTAGGTGTGGATCCTGACTTGAGGTTCAAAAAATGCACTAGAATCTAGATAGACAATTCTTATTGCTGGTGGTCAAGATTCGAAATCTGGGTGTAGCACTGGATAGTGTGAAACAGGTCACCTTATCAACAACTTAAAGAGAGAGAGCTAGAATCTGGTTAATTCACCAGATGAGGATGGTACTGCCATTCGGATATCCTACCAACAATGGATAAGTTGGTGCTTCTAGCAGATCGGTGGCAGAAGACACTAGAGGAGTCCTGCAGTGCAAGAGGGCATCTAGTGATGGATGTTGACCTTGATGGAGGTGGACTACGCAAGCTAGTAGAGGAGGCATGCAATGGTTTATGACTGACAAGGAACTCCCTAGGTGAGGGAGAGGAACCGTTAGTGGTAAATTGCTAATTACTAGGCTTAGGGTTTGTATTGTCACCTATAAATAAGTGTGTATTGTAACTCTGTGTAAAGTGACAGAGAGAATAGAGCTGAGTGTAAGGAGCACTTAGGGTGTAGTGTCGTAGTTGGTAAATTGATATTTGTAACCCTTCATTTTCCATGAGTTTCCAAGTAATAGATTTATAGTTGCTCATGGATGTAGGTACAATGTCGAACCACATATATCTTTTGTGTTCTGTTGGTGTGCTTGTGTATTCTGCATCTTTGTGCATATGAACACGTGGGAGAGAATGTGCTGATCTCTGAGGGACCAACCTAACTGAATAGCTTCTGCAAAGGGTGAAAAGAGACCTCGTTGGTTACTACCATTCGTGAGATATTCGTGGTTTTGTGGTGACTGAACTAAATTTCAGATATTGTTCTGGATGGATGAACCAGCTTTCGGATATTGTTTCGGATTCCAACATGAATGTAGGTGAAGGGCAATGAGGGTTTTGTGTGCAAGAACCCCAACAGTTCCCACTACTATTGTTGCTTTTGCAGATGTAACTACATAGACAAAAATATAGCACATGCATTTGGGCTCATTTAAATGAAAAAGGCTTGATAATTCTCAGCAAAAAATGATTATTATATGGTGAGAAATTGACCAATCTTGAATTTTATGAAGTGTCTTTGGCAAACAATGTAGGGTTCATTTTGGGACGGTTGAGTATACAACTAAGAGTATGTTGGACTATGTCCATGTTGATTGCTAGGAGCCATCAAGGGAGGAATCTTTAGGTGGCTTTAGATATTTTCTTTTAATCATTGATGATTACTTACGAATGACTTGGGCTTTCATGATGAAATTCAAGAATTAGGCTTTCAAAAATTTTAGAAATTGGAAGAAAATGGTGGAAAATCAGACTGAAAAGAAGTAAAAAGATTTAGGACTAATAATGATCTTGAATTTTGCTTTAATGAATTCAATGAATTTTGCAAGGAGGTTGAGATTATACGTCACAGGACTGAGAGATTCACCTCAGTAAAATGACATTGCTAAAAGGATGAATCAAACATTGTTGGAGAAGGTCAGATGTATGCTATCAAATTCAAGTTTGGAAAAGAAATTTTAAGGTGAGGCACTCAATACAGCATGCTATCTGGTCAACAGAAGCCCTTCCAATGCCCTAAATAACATGATTTTGTTTTAGGTATAGTCAAATAAGCCTATAAATTATTCTAATTACAAAATTTTTGGTTGTATTACATACTTTCATGTTAATGAAGGGAAATTAGAGCTTAGGGCCAGAAAAGGATTATTTGTAGGATATGGTGTAGGTGTTAAGAGATATCGCATATGAGATCCCTCACACAACAAAGTAATTCTCAATAGGAGTGTTACTTTTGATGAGAATTCAGTAACTCATTCCAAGGTTAATGAATCACAAAATGACTCAAATCAGGTGGAGCAAGTTGAGTTTGAGATCTCTCGTACTCAACAGGAGACAAACACTAGTTCTTAGATTGAGAACAATAGGACAATAGTTGCTGATGGTCAACAATACAAGAGTGTAGCCATTGATAGACCAAGGAGACAACCAAATCTACCTAGGCAACTTGGCTTTGAAAATTTGCTAGCTTATGCACTTCATGTAGCTGAAGACGTGGAATCAAAAGAACCTACCACCTATACTGAAGCATTGGAGAGTAAAGACACAACTCAATGGTTAGTTGCTATGAATGAAGAGTTAGGATCTCTTCAGAAAAATCAGACTTGGCAGTTGGTGAAAATTCCAAGTGGTAGGAGGATTATTAGGAATAAATGGGTATTTAGGCAGAAAGATTGAACATCTGAAGTTGGAGGTACAATTTTCAAGGCCTGATTGATAGCTAAAGATTACAAGCAACTTGAAGGAGTGGATTACGATGAGGTGTTCTCACCTATTGTAAAACATACTTCAATCAGGGTGATACTTGCAATTGTCGCTCAACAAAACCTAGAATTAGAGCAATTGAACGTGAAAGCAACATTTCTTCATAAAAATTTGAATGAAGAAATTTTTATGGATCAAGCAAAAGGTTTCATCAACCCTACAAAATCAGACCATATGTGTAGATTAAAAAAATCCTTGTATGGACTTAAATAGTCCCTAAGGTAGTAGTACAAAATGTTTGATCAGTTCATGAAAAAAATTGGATATTAGAAGAGCCAATATGATTGTTGTGTATATTTCAATAAATCATCTGATGACTCATTCATCTACCTATTATTATATGTAGATGACATCCTTATAGCAAAGACAAAATAAGGAACATATTGAACATTTGAAAAATTTGGTTGGTTTTGAATTTGATATGAAGAATCTTAGGCCAGCAAGTAAAATTCTAGGTATGAAAATTTATAGAGACAAGAACTACGAAAAACTTTTTCTCTCGCAGAAAGGTTACATTTAGAAAATCCTAAATCAATTCAGCATGTCTGCAGTCAAATCAGTACCCACTCCTATTGTCAGTAATCTTCATCTTTCTAATGAAATGTCTCTACAGATAGAGGAAGAAGAAGAATATATGGCAAGGGTACCTTATGCAAATGTTGTTAGTAGTTTAATATATGTAAGGTTTGTTCTAGACCTGACATTATATATGCAACATATGTGTTAAATAGGTATATTAGTAGGTCTGGGAAAGAACATTGGCAGACCATGAAAAGAATCTTCAGATATCTGAAAGGTACAATAGATGTAGGATTGATTTATGGGTTTAAAACAATTGTTTGTTGTAGGGATACTCAAACTTAGATTATGCTTTAGATGTGGATAGTAGAAGATCCATGACAAGGTATGTTTTTACAATTGATAACTTTGTGGTAAGCTGAAAAGCAACACTGCAGAATTCAGTCTCTCTCTCAACCACAGAATCAGAGTATATGGTTCTAAGAGAGGCCGTCAAGGAAGGAATTTAGCTTAAAGGCTTGATTGGTGATCTAGGGTTTCAACAGTAGAAGGTAATGATTTTTTGTGACAGTCTTAGTACTATTTGTTTAACTAAAGATCAAGTTCACCATGATAGAACAAAATACATTGATGTAAGATATCATTTTCTTAGGACTGAAAATAGGATAAAAATTTTAAAGGTTGGGACAGAGTATAATCTGATTGATATGTTTACAAAAGCAGTGATCAAAGGCAAGTTCTTACATTGCCTTGACCTACTTAACATTTATAGCAATTAGCTCCAAATGCAGAGTTGGTAGGGCAAATATTCAAGTCAAGGTGGAGATTTGTTAAGATATGACTTGAATTTTAAAAATTTGGATAATTTCTAAAATAAGATTTGTAACTGGCCATCTGTTACAAATCTGGGTAGTAACGGAGAAAGTTCTGGGGCTGAATTAATTGCAACAACCGTTACAATTAATTGGAAATTTATAGCTATGGTTTTAGGGGATATTTGGGACCACCTAAAACTCTATAAATAAGAGTTGGACATGCAGTCCAACGTAGATCTATCCATCAAAAAATTGTCATTTTTCTGAATTTCTGTAGGAGTTACACCCTTCATTTGTATTCTGTTTTATTCTCTATAGTGAAACTGCCAGCCCTACCTAGCTTGTGGATGTATCCTTAAGGGGAATCATGTAATTCTTTATCTTTGTATAATTATGTGTGATTGTGTATTATTTCTAGGTTGTTTGATCTTAATTTCCATAACAATAGAGTAAGCCAGAATTCTACATCAGATTTCCTTTCTCTTTTAATCTAGTCTAGCAAACTAGAAAAGAGGTAGGAAAGAAAATTGAGTCGCCACCTAATTTATTTGAGGGAAAAACTAAGAAAACTCTAAAATATATATGAATACGTAAGATAAGATGACATTGTGCAATAATGGATAAGGCTAAATGAGCTTAACTAGAAAGTTCAGATAAATTTTCTAGATACGTATGAGAAAGGTATTAGGCACCTCACATGTTAATTTTTTGGTCTCTCAAGTTAACTAATCTAAGTGCCTCATAGTGATGCATATGTGCTTCTAAATGTTAAAATCGAGATAAATAAAGTGTTGGGCCTTTAGGCCTAATAAGGAATGGGCATTTAAATCCAAGAAGAAATGAGGGCTAGGAGCTTAGTAGAACATTGTATAACATTGCTTACTTTGTACGATAAAGTGGGAATGAACCTTAAATTGACATAAACTAAATGGTGAGATTGTAGTCTAAGTGTGGTGCAAGCACACCTAAAACATTTGTGCTAAATGATACATGGGTTTTGTAGAATTAAAAGTTTTTTCGATTATGATGCATGAACTTACCTAATTTACCTTTTCTTTCTTTGATTTAAATGAAGGGGAATGATGCATATGAAATGATATACATGAACATGTGAATTGAGCATGCAAACTTTAGAAAATTATAATTAAATTTGTGTTATATGAAGTAACACGAAATAAAAGGGATATGGCAATTCAACAATCATATTTCAAAAGAAAATATGATATTAAAATTTCATAACATGGAGGCTCTAATTAAAATTGCATTATTAAATTCCTTAAAAAATAGAAAACTAGGGACCAAATTGTAATTTTAGATAAGTTTTTTGTAAAACATTAAAGCGTAAAACAATGATAATGGACTAGTTTGTAATATAGAAAAGATAGATTGTTGGTAATTACCATAAAATGTCTAATGACATTGAATTTATTGTGGATTGAAACCTTCTTATGCAAAAGTAATTGCATAATAGACAGTAATGGAGTTCGTCTCCAGTTTCAATGACGGAGGGTAGCTTACTTATGGAGGGGGTTGACGGTGGCACACAAGGTTGGAGGGTTGTGAATGACTTCAATGGTGAGGGAGGTGCAATGGATGTCTTGTGAAGGATCAATTGAACAAATCGATTGTGAAATAGTGGAGGTAGCTTTATGGTACTGCAAGTGGCTTCCCAAGGGTATGGAGTTGCTTGTGAGCGATAGTGCATCATGCTCAGGAGCTTCAGTAGCCTTGAACAGAAGGATTTTCTGGTCTAAGGGTGTGGGAAGGGTAGATGGAGCTTAGACAAAGATTGTATAAGTCATCCAATTTTCCCATCGGTGCTTGTCGTTTGTAGCTTGGAAACTAAGGTGATTAGAGTTTATTGGGTGGAGGAAGGTTGCTCTGACCACCTCACAATGTTTGTGCCTTGCAGTAGGAGACATTGTCGGTTGTCAGTGAACTATATAGCAGTCTACGGTTGTTGTAACAAGGGAGCTCCAATGACTAGAGCTTTTGGGTTCTAATGCGATTGTCTAAAGATGCAGGTTGTTGTGATTGGTGGTCGTTTGTGGTCACATCTCGCCAAAGCAGGTTGCATGTATGGTTGTTGTGGGTTAGGATGACACAACTTTGGAGGGGGTGTTGGTGGATCTTCCTTGATTTGCAAGGCAAGTGGGGGGAGCCATGGGGTGGCCGTTGTGTGAGTCTTCAGTAGATGTTGCCAAGCTTGACATGAGATGTTGATGCGACAAATTCTTACCATGTTGTGCTAACATAGTAGGTGTTGATGTGTCAATGACATGACATGACATGGTTGACAATGTAACATGGGCCTACACAAGGCTCAGGTTTGAATTTGGGGCTTCCTTTAGGTCTGGATTGAGGGGTCTCATTGAGCTGAAATTGCAACCTGTGAGGAACAATTTGCTTAAGGAAAAAGGATGACAGTAGGCCTTTGGGCTCGTGCAAAGAAGATAATGGGCTCTTGGGCCTACACAAAGGAGTCAAGGGCCTTTGAGACCACACAAAAGAGATAATGGGCTTTTGAGCCTTTGTAAGGGGTGATGAGCTTTTGGGCTTGTGAAAGGGGCAATGGGCTTTTGAGCCTACGTAGTGGAGATAGCAGGCCTTTGGGCTTGCATGGTATTTTCATTCTTGGGTGTGGACCTAGGCTACTACAAGGGTGGGATGTTTACATATTCGTTTGTTGATCATTTTGTGCATTCTCGTTGGCCATTGTCTTAAGCTAACATTGTTGGCTTGTTGGAAGTAATGTGGGTTTTGTTTGAAGGGTCTTGTTAGAAGATGTTGTTGATGAGTCTAGATTGTTCGATGGTAGGTATCAGTAGCATGCTATCCAATGTCGCTGGTGTGGCTTGATAGCATTGTTGACACTTCTTAATGGCCTATTGAAGTGAATGTCACTGGTGGGTCTCGATGGCTCGTTTGCATTTCTCACTAGTCTATCTATTGCCTATCGTTATCCTAGATGATTTCTTATTGGCATCTCTCATTGGCCTGTGAAAGAAATGTCGATGTCCAATTCTTGATATTTCTCATTGGTCCTGCGACAAACATCATTAGTCAGTGCAGAAATGTTGATGGCTTGTGTGAAACCATCAATAGGCTGGCTTGTTGGTTGGCTGATCATGTTGGTTGGTTGGTGTTGCCCAACCATGTGCAACACGTCTTCCCCTTTTGCCAAACATTCTGTAGTGAGGATGAGTTACCCCAACTACCTTTTGATAGAGTGGTGGGGTTTCGGTAGGGTGGGGAGAACCATATCTTCTTTTGGTCTTGCTTTAAGACAATTGGGTAAATTGTACATGAGGGTGCATTGGTTTTGGTGGATGTAGGGGTACCCTTCGCCAACTAGATAAGAAGACATCATTAGGAATTGAACTGTGAAGAGTATGAGACCACATGATCCTAACCAATTCAACTGCTTAGAGTTGGTTAAAATAAGTATTTGAAGTTAACAAAAAAAGCAAAAAAAATGTCCTCATTGCTAATACCGCAATACAAAACTAAAAATCAGTATTTAATTTTCAGTAAAATAAAACTTGAAGCTTATGAAAATATACTTCTATTTTCAACTTTATTTTCCTTATCAATTGATTATGTACTTGTTTACAATTCTTTATTTCTAATAATACTGTTACCATGCCAATCTGTGGTATAGGTGACTGTGCACGCAATGGCCATAAAATATGGTGGAAAGTTTGTTGATATTTTTTTGAAAGGTGGGAATTTTATTTCTTAGAATACCTCTTTGTGCTTTGGTGTTCACAAAGTACCAACTCTTGGTCTATGGTAAATCTGTAGCTTTTGACTTCTTAGAAGCTCATTTCCAAGCTCACGACGATACCATAATTCGAATGGTAATTGACACATTTTGTCTTGCTTTTCTAATATTGTATTCTCATTTACTTCACATTTGCTGACCTTTTAGATGAACACAGGTCAAAGAACTTCAAAAGGCTACTAGGATAATGCAGTCTTTGTGCTCAGAAGCAAAGGTCTACTTTTGTTCATTGCTTCCTTTTATATTTCATTCATTTCCCATTAATATTTTTGTCATTAAGGTATCAAAGCGAACCATGGTCACCAACAAGATCCCTGCCATCAAGAGGTCACTGGAGCGCCTGTTGTTTTGTGTTAAAGCTCTACTCCATAACAAACCAAGTGAATGCACTTTTTGGATGGGTATGTTTTGACTCACAACTTTACTGTCTCTTTCCCTTCAAACTTATTTTCTTGAGCATGATCTCTTGTAGTTGTCTCTTATGCAACATGATCTCACATGCACATGTTGTGGTATTACCCATATAAGTAGTTGCTTTGCACATTTAAGTTATTGAGTGACTAGAATCCTAAAGTATGTGTCATATAACTTGCATACTTAGTAGGTTTTAAACTCTTGATTATTTTTATAACTAAAGCAACTTCAGTCCTGTTTTGGGCCCAGCCTGATGTCCCTCTATTCTCTTTATCGATCAACAATATGATGAAGTATTAAAGCTCAAGATTATTCATTAGGATATGGTGCTGATGCACATCAGGAATGTGGAAGTGTTGAAGTTCTCAACTGTTCATTGGGATGCAATGCTAATGCACATTACAGAACCCATTCATCGACAAAATAACTTGGAAGAGACCTATACGAGAATTGTTGGAATTTGGAACAATATGTTGGTGATTTATTCCAACAAGAATTATTGGCTTTAATACATAGATCGAACTATTATGAATGCCATTTTATTTGTGACATAGGTCTTAATGATGGTTTCTTTTTCTTGGAAGCTGTAATTGCACAGTGGTGAGATTCTTCATTTTAATGTGGAGGTTATTGATTGTTTGGCTTACTATAATTCAATGCAATGTGATTTAATTATATTTCTCAATTAAATTAAAATAATTGAGCTTTTATACTATAAGCTTTTATAATTTCTTCATAGTTGATTATCAAACATTTTAATTTGATTATGCCAAATTTGTGGTAGCCTTCTGCACGTTTATGCATTTTTTCTCAACAATCAACTGTACTACGACAAACTTAAAAAAACTGTGGTGTGAAACAATAAGCTTGTTTTGACTACATGATCGTATACTCCATATCTTTTTTCTTGTGACGTTATTGAGTCAATGTTTTTATTAACAATAAGCTTCTTTTTTCTTGTTGTTCTTCTGCAAACGATAAATAAAAACTATTTGGTCAAACGAATGGTGAATAGTAAATATTGAACGCTTAGGTAAGTTCTTTGACAATGTAATATATTTTGGTGTTTGTGCATTGCTATATATTAACCATGTTCGATTTTGGTTGGATGTTGCTGCCCTACCAACAATTTTGTTTTCTACAGGGAGCCTGAAACACAAGGACTTGCTAGGCCAGGTAGTTAGCTCCCAAGCATACGGTGAGGTAGATGACTCTGTTGTGGAACATAATCCGGAGATGTCTAATCAAATGGAACCATATTGCTAGATCAGGTCTAAACTACTCTTCGAAAAAAAGCTTTAAATTGTGTAATGTGTGGACTTCGACAGATGGATCACAAGTGGGTTTGTATGTGTTGAAGTTTTAGAATGATTGAAGCATCTTATTGCACTTCATTTTTGCTGTTTCGTTATTTTAACATGTGGGTGCATGAGAACTATAGAAAGAGGTAGAAAACTTTTATACTAATTCAAATGGTTGGAGAAAAATTTAAACATTGATGTAATTCGTTCTACGGTTGAAATTGTAGTGTCTGAAATTTGTATTTATTGTTTTAACTTATTAGAATGGCGTTTTTGACAATGTTACTGCTAGCTTGTTTTTTTAGTTATGTTGGTGAAATTAGACATGAAACAACCTATAGGGTAACAAGTTAAATTGGTTAAAGAGTTAAACATATAAGGTTATACTTAGAAAAATCTTTCTCAATTAGGTTTGATAATGTAAAGTTTAATGACAAATATGCAACTGTATATATTAAGTTTGTTGTAAAAAATACAAGAAAAATATGTAAGTAGGATTTTATACGAGTACTCGAAAGTAAGTTCAAAAAGGTTATCTTCTAATAGATTTTTCAAATGAGACATGGTAGAGTTGATGTATATGCTTAGAAAAGTTATTTAGGTGACACAAATAGAGTCTAAGTCAGCACTCATTTAGCCACAATAATGGAATGTTTCTAAAAGATGGTATGCTGTTTAATGGGTTAGAAGTGTATAGTTTCACTTCAATATAAATGCTATACTGATTTTTGAGATTGAAGTGTAATTCTTTAGAGCAAAAATGGTATATCAATTTTATTAATTAGTATATATTGATTTTGTCATAAAGTGTTATGACATCTAGGAGAAGAATACTATCTCATAAAATAGTATTAAGTCATTCAAAATACATAAAATGGCATATTGATGACAAAATGGCATATTGATTTGCCAACCATGGAAGAAATTTCTAATTATGTATGACTTTAGGTTATGGAACTCTATATAAATACCTTTATTGGTCTTGTATTATGTTTAGAATGAAAAAATACATAATATTAAGGGTTAAATGATGGTTAATTATATAATATTTAGTTTATCATATGAGAATTAAGTTATTATGTTATAATTACACTATTATATGTTTTAATGAAAAAATTTGCATAATTTTAGGGAATTAGTGTTAATTAAGTACATTTCAAAATAGTCGATAAGTTATAGACTTTGAAATTCTTAAGTATTCGAATTTTCTATTATTTCGGAGAGTTATATTGTATGTACTAGACAGTTATGTTTTAAATGATAGAAAAATATTTTATTATTTACTAGAGTACACGTGTTGAAATCTTAATGTATGACTTAAGTGGATTTTCGATAAGTTATCTAGTAACTATTCGAAATGTGTTTTAGCATTAGATAATTCGATTTATAAGTATTCAAAATATTTGAACTTGTTAAGTTGGAATTATGCACGTGTTGAATTTAAATATTTTATTATATCACATGAGTTGCACAAGTATAACTTGATAAGTTAGCATAACTATACACGTTGAGTTACTTGAATATACACTAAGGTAACGTATTGTGTTAGTGTTATGCATAAATAGAAAATGTAAATTTTTGGATAGTTAACATTTCATTTTAGTCGAAGAGTTATGTTAAAAACTTGTATAGTTAAGTTATCTACACGTGTGTTTTAATGTTTTAAGTTTTCAAGTGTTTTCCATGTGTGTTCGGTATTGAAAAATCGGAGAGTTAGATAATTGTTCGAGTTTTATACGCATTGATAGATAACTGTTCGAGTTTTATAAAATGACTAACAAATAGTTAAGTTTTCTTGTTTAGTCATGTGTTTTGTAGGTGCAAGAACTAGAAGAGTTACAAGAAGAAACAATTCGAACTAAAACCACAATTGCACATATCACGTAAGAATTTACTTGTGGAATGAAAAAGAAATCACCATCGTTGATATGAAGGAAGGAAATCCAATCGATCATTTAAGTGGTGGAGAATTGTGCTAACTGTAGGAAGCATCGGAAGTTTCCTGAAGCTTCACACCATCATCAAAATCACCAACCATTGGAAGTCTGTGAGGATACTTTCTAGATGTTAGGTCGATTTCAAGCCAAACTTGGTGACTAATAACCATTGTGAGGAGTGATCGCATCATAGGAAGGGAAACCATTTTCACCAAACACTGACTCATATCTCAAGATATCGTAAAACTTCTAGCTTTAGTTTTAAGTTGATGCTAATATGTTGAAGAAGAGATCATCTTACAATTCTTAGTTCACGATTCTATAGGGATAGGAAGTAAGATTGTAATTGATTAAATTTTCAATGATGTAATTACGTCGCATGTAGGAACAAAAGTTTCTACTATCGATAGAGATTTTTACATTTCACCTTTTGCTCATCTTTAGGAATATATCAAAACAAAAATACCGAAAACAACTAATTATCTATGTTTACATTTAGTATTAAAGTGTTGTATTGTTTGTTTTTGTATCGTAATTAATGTTATCATTATGAATGTTTTATATTTGTTTGATTCAGAAAATAGAAAATAGTTTTATTGTTTACTAAAATTGATTCGTCTAAGATACTTAAAGATTTTAATGGTTAATGTTTGAAATATTTGAATGTTAGTGTTGCTTAATGACAAATCTAATATTAACTTAATAAGTTAGCATAACTATACGCATTGAGTTACTTGAATATACACTAAGGTAACATGTTGTGTTAGTGTTATGCATAAATAGGAAATGTAAACTTTTGGATAGTTAATGTTTCATTTTAGTTGAAGAGTTATGTTAAAAACTCGTATAGTTAAGTTATTTACACGTGTATTTTAATGTTTTAAGTTTTCACGTGTTTTCCATATGCGTTCGATATTGAAAAATTGGAGAGTTAGATAATTGTTCGAGTTTTATATGCATTGATAGATAACTGTTCAAATTTTATAAAATGACTAGAACAAATAAGTTTTCTTGTTCAGTCACGTGTTTTGTAGGTGCAATAACTTAAAAAGTTATAAATAAGTGTTTGAGTTTTTACAGTACTTAAAGGATAAGTGTTCGACTAAAGTGATGACTTAGAAGATATTCTACAAATCTTCAAGAAGATAAAGTTTTGGTGGATCTACGATATGAAATCATGGGAATTCAAAATGATAATGAAGATAGTGGAAATTCAAAATAAGAAGTGGACATTCAAAATAAAAAGTGGACATAGTGGAAATTCAAAAAGACAGTGGAGATCGTGGATAATTTGTATTTGAAATTAGTATGTGAGATTATGGATTATAGATTAAGTGAATGAACATGTTGAATGTAAAGTCATAGTTCGACTACTATAAATAGAGGGTATGAGCTGCATTACAATCATCTCAATTTAAAACACCAAGTCTGAGTATTCAATTTAGAGTATTCAAATCTAGAAAAATTCTTTAACATCAGAAGAAGTTCGAAATTCCAAGCAATTTCAGAAAAAGAGTTGTAATGCAAGAAGTCTGGGAAATTTGATAATTGAAGAAGAAGAGATACAAAAGTTAAGCAAAAAGAAGGAAAAAGAGCTACGTGCATAAAGATTAGGTTTTATACAATTCAAACTAGTTTAGAATAAGGATTTCATTTTCTCTTTGAATTGTATTTCAAACTTTATTGTATCAGAACTGACAAGTAGGGAATTGAGTTGAAAAGAGATTGTAAATTCTTTCCTTAAAGCCTATAAAGATTAGAATTTTATTTATGAGTGTTTTGTGCTCTTGTTTTATCCGCTGGTAATTTTAATTGCTAAAGACACAATTCACCTCCCCTTTTGTGATACTATGATTCCTATCCATAAGGGGTGTTGTAAAAGAAAATTTGAAAGGTGTTCTTTCAGAAGAGTTTTGTGTAACTTTACGTGAGTTCGTAAAGTTGTATAGATAAGTATACGATGGTTCACACAGTTAGAGGAATAACTTGACGAATGATTGATGCCTTGTCAAGTTGAATTTGCTTTGAGTAAAGGTGTAGTACATTAGGTTTTGAGTGAACCAAAAACTCCTAATGACTCAAGGAGTAGATGTACCTTGGTTGAGGAGAACCACTATAAATTGTCTATATGATTTAATGTCTGTTTAATTTTCACATTTACTAGATTTAAAAGGAGACCAAAAATATTACGAAATCTGTAGTATACTTAATTTACCCCCCCTCTTAAGTATAAACATTTCCTAATAAGTGGTATCAAAGCTTTGGTAGATCATTTTTCTAATAGGAAAGGTATTTTAAATCTAGATTTTTAAGATTAAAAATGTCTAGTTTTGGAAGTGAAGGACAGTTTTCACAGGTTACCTTTGTTCAATAAAACAAAGTACACTTATTGGAAATAGAGAATGACTATTTTCATCCAGTCAATAGATTTTGAACTATGGAATGTATTTATCGAAAAAGTTTCTAAATTAAATAGGTCATATAATCTTTGGATAGATGAAGAAAAGAAATTGCAACAATTAAATGTTAAAGGTATGAATATTCTATTTTGTGCATTATCATATAAGCAGTTTAATAAAGTTTCATCATATACGTTTGCATTTGAAGTATGGCATGTTTTAGAAATCACAAATGAGGGAACAAATCAAGTTAAGAAATCAAAAATAAACTTGCTTGTACATTAGTATGAATTGTTTATGATGCATGAGAATGAAACTATTTCTAATATGTTTACTAGATTCCTTACCATAGTTAATAGTTTAAGAGCATTTGGTCGAGAATGTGGAGGAGAAGATCTTACGAGGAAAATTCTAAGATTCTTGACTTCAGAGTGGAAATGGAAAGCAACGGTAATTAAAGAAGCAAAGGATTTGTCAATGTATACCATGGATGAACTGATTGGAAACCTCTCTACTTATGAGGTTAAACTAAAAGCTAAACATGTCTCTAGGAAAAGAATTAGAGGAAGAAAGAGATTGCATTTCAGGTATCTTTTGATATAGAAAGTAATTTTAATTTTGATTCAGATATTGTTCTTTTAGCTAGGAAATTCAAGAAAGCCTAGATAAAAAGAAAAGACCTGAAGAGAACTGAATCTTCAAGAAAAGGAAAAGAAAAAGAAAATATTGAAGTTCCTATTTATTATAAATGTAACAAAAAGTCTAGAAAGGTAGAAAGGTCTAGAAAGGTCTACAGGCTCTCCACCACAGTTAAGAATTGAAAGGTAGGAATCTCTAGATTATTTTCTGCAACAAATACAACAGCAAGTTCAATAACTTGAAGAAGAAATTGAAGAACAAACCTTAGTGGAGCAACAAATCTAAATTTCTAACCTATCTAAAGCAACAATTTTGAATGAAATTCATTTCTAGAGTTAGGAAGCAACTAATAAATACCAAGAAATAAAGAGATACGACATTATTTATAGTAGGCTAGTAGATTGGATTGGAATGAAAGATATAAGAGAATTATTTGAATTCTAGGGCCTATTGGAATTTATTCCAAAAACTAAAGGACATGTAGTTTATGAAAATCTAGTGCCTAGTTTTTATGCAAATTTAAGGGAAGAAAAAGGAATATTAATTTCAAATGTGGAAGAAGTTAATATTCAGATAACACCATAGCTTCACAATATATTCGGATTGAAAAATGAAGGAATAGAAATGTTGGAAGAAACAATTGCTATAGAATGGAGTAAAAAAGAAATAAAACAGTGTATAGTTAGTGACCCTCATGTGCCATTACTTAACAAAATGAAGTATTTAAATGGAAAGGCACATATGGTGGCAACTATACTTGTGAAAAATGTTTATCAAAGATAAGGCTACAATATTGAACTCAATCAATTTATCAAGTAGGCCACTTATGTAGTTGTTAACAGAATTCAAGTGAATTGATTTAAAGTATTCATCTCCAAGTTGAAAGTAGTAAAGAAGAAATTATTTTATGGAGATCTAATTCCACTACTGATGGTGGAAGGAATAGATTTCACGAAATGGACATCAAAAAGGATAAGATCCAGGGCCATTTCAGTGAAGGAATATAGAAATTATGATGCTGCTTCTATTGTTGGACCTTTTGGAGAATTTACAAAAGTTGTAGAATAGATAAATCAATTAGAGCAATAATTAAAAAGGCTCCAGAAGAAAGTAGATGAATTAAGGAAGAAAGATTAAATGTATTATTCGTCTACTTGTAATATAAAATATTTGATTGAATGTAATTTTAAACAATTTATATATATGAATGTTGAACATCAAGATACTTCTGAATTCATGCTTGTGAGTGAATGATTTAAATTTGTATTGAAATTCTAATATATATATATGTTTAAAGCATTACAAGACTGTTTTAAAAGAAATTGAATTGAATGAAAGATATGCTTAAAGGCACGATTATTTAAGAAACACTTGAATATGTTTACAGATTACAAAAACTCTATTTTTTACATAACAAGAAATGAACTGTAAGTTAAATATGCATATAATGTTTGGATTTAATGAATTTAAATTGGAACACTACATTAATTCTATGTATTTAACTATATTTAAGTTGATAATATATAGGAAAAAATTTTAGAAGTTAATATAAAAAGTAAGTTTCTAGAAAATTTGCTAAGTGTTAACTCAATGAAGTTAGTTCGTAGAGTTAACATTAACTCCACAAAGTCAATTATAAAATATAAGGTCACTTTGTTGAGTTAATTGTAACTCAACAAAGTTAGTCTGTAGAGTTAGCAAATAGTAGCCGAAGCTAGTCCATTGAGTTAGCTATAACTCAACGAGGTTAGTTCGTTAAGTTAAGAACAATAACTGAGGTCACTCCGTTGAGTTAACTGTAACTCAACGAAGTTAGTCCATGGAGTTAGCTAAACAGTTATTCTTTTTCTCCATAAACGAAACTTCATAGGTTTAGCAGTTACTGAAATTTAAAAATTAGAAGTGAAACACGTATCCATAAAAATAGGAACCATATCGCACATTACAAGATACATTCTTGCAACGAGATTCATCTGCATTATAAATACAGAACAGAATGAAGAGAACAGAATGTTATTTACTAGTTACCAGCAATTGAGAAGAGAAAAGAGAACTCGTTGGGGGAACTAGAAGGAGAAGTAGTTAATTCAACTTCATCCATCAACTATTTATTTAGAATAAAGTTTTAGACTGGTATGTAATTAATTTTCTGCAATTTACTTTATGTTAAGAGTTTATGAGTGCATGGACTCGTTCTCCTAGCATTAAACGATTAGTAAGAATACCTGCACATAATTATTCAACACAGAGGTGTACTGAAATATTTTTTGAATTAAACTTTAACGAAATCCTTAGGGGTATAGCTAACCTTTCTTTAAAGGAGAACAAAGATATGATCGCTTCAATAGAAAAATCATTAGGAGAAATTCTGTATCCTGAACTAGTTGATGAACCTTCATATATTCGATTGCCAAACTTTGAGGGAGATTGGTTTAAACTGAAATCTAATTATATTAGTCAATTGTCACTTTCATGGATTAGAAAGAGAAGATGACTATTATTTCCTTAGAGAATTTAATAAAGTTTGTCAAATGATGAAAATGTCGAGCATGAGTGTCGATGATATTAAACTTAGATATATTCCTTTTGCTTTAAAAGACACATCTAAGAGATGGTTATATACTTTGTCACCTGATTCAATTTCTTTATGGACTAAATTTTACTATGTTTTTTTGAAAAAATGTTATCCAACACATAAAATGATTAAAAAGAAAAAGGAAATATTAATGTATAGCCAAAAATAGGGAGAATCATTTTGGAAACATTTTGAATGATTTAAAGATTTATTGACTCAATGTCTACATCATGTAATGAGTAAAGCACAATTAATAAGTATAATTTATGAAGGTATATGTTTATAGGGAAACCTTGTTTGATTTGTTTTTATGCTTATATTTATAAATTCTTTTAGAAGTAAACAAACAACTTTTTAAACAAATTAGATATTAAGTCCAATTTGTTTTTTTTTAAGTGCAAGTGCATAATGTATATTGTATTTGTGTGCAATTACATGTCAATCCTATAGAGTTTGAGTAAGAATTGTGTACTATTTTAATTTTTATGCCAAAGTTTGTATGTATTCAATTAAGTACTTCGACGAACTTAGTTCGTGAAGTTACAACTAACTCAACAAACTAGCTTCGTAGACTTAAGTTAACTCCACAAGCCTACCTTTCTAGTTAAATACTACTATTCATAGAGGAATTTGACCATCCATTAGGCGATTCCACAGAATGCAAATAACATCAATTAAGCTTTTTAATGTTAGTTAATCTGAGATTTGTCATTAAGCAACACTAACATTTAGATATTTCAAATAGTAACCATTAAGATTTTTAAGTATTCTATACGAATCAATTTCAATAATCTATAAAACTATTTTCCATTTTTTGAATCAAGCAAACATAAAACATTCACACTAATGACAATGATAACTGTTTAGAATGAAAAAGTGCATATTATTAACGGTTAAATGATGGTTAATTGCATAATATTTAGCTTATCATATAAGAATTAAGACATTATGTTATAATTGCACTGTTATATGCTTTAATTGAAGAATTTGTTTAATTTGAGGGAATTAATGTTAATTTAGTACATTTATGAACTGTCGGTAAGTTGCAGGCTGTGAAATTCTTAAGTATCTGAATTTTCTGATATTTTGGACAGTTATGTTTAACATATCGAACATATTCGGACAATTATGTTTAACATACCGAACATGTATCGAATAGTTATGTTTAAATTACCGAACAGTTATGTTTTGAGAGAATATTTTATTATTTCCTAAAGTACACATGTCATGTTCTGGGAAATTGACTTAAGTGGATTTTCAGTGAGTTAGCTGTAACTATCCGAAATGCATCTGAGCATCGGATAGTTAGACCTGTAACTCTTCGAAATGTTATTTTATGATTAAACTACTACTAACACGTGTTGAGATCTAGTAGATTTACTTAAGTTATATATCGGTGAGTTATTTGTAACTATCCTAAATGCATCTGAACATCGGATAGTTAAGTTTATAAGTATCCGAAATGCACCTAAGCATCGGATAGTTAAATTTATGCACGTGTTGAATTTAAATGCTTTAGTATATCACGTGAGATGCACATGTTTAACTCGTTAAGTTAGCATAATTATACGTATTGAGTTACATGAATATACATTAAGTTAACGCGTTATGTTAGCGGCTTATTTCTTTATTACATGTATTTTATAATTAAATCAACGAAGAAAGTCCGTTGAGTTATCTGTAACTCCACGAACTATTTATTTTCTAATATGCCACTGTAGCGGTTGCAGAAACATGACAGTTGGAAGGAAAAACCATGTTTGCATGTATCGCGCAAGAGAAGAAAGCATTGTCGTTGATATGAATGAAGTAAATCCAACCGATCATTCAAGTAAAAGCAGTTACTACTAAAGAAATATAAAAGAAAAGAAGAAAAAAAAGAGGGGAGTGTGTGTAGAGGAGGATTGGTGTCGCAATTCTCTGAAGTACCACACCAACCATCATCATCACCACCATAATCACCAACCATCGGAGGTCTGTGAGGATACTTGCCTAATGTCAGGTTGATTCCGAGCCAAACACAGTGCCTGACAACTACTGTGAGGAGTGATCGCATCACGGGAAGGGAAGCTATTTTCACCTAAGCGCCAACTCATATTTTAGGAGATCGTAAAGCTTTTAGCCTTGGCTTCGGGTTGATGCTTATATGCTGAAGAGGAGATCATCTTGCAATTCTGGACTCGCGATTCTATAGGGAGGAGACAGAATTGTAAGTGGTTTAATTTTCAGTGATGTAATCGCGTTGCAAGTAGTGTCGGAAGTATTTACTGTCAAGTGAGATTACTTTACATTTCACCTTTCACCCATTTCCATGTTCATATTAAAACAAAAATACCAAAAACAATTTATCTATGTTTATAGGTTACATTTGAGTGTTGTATTGTTTGTGTTGTATCGTGATTAATGTTATCTTCATCAATGTTGTGATTGTTTTATGCTTGTTTTAGTTTTACAGTTCACTGAAATTGGTTCATTCAAAAGACTTAAAGATTTTAATGGTTATTGTTTGAATTATCTGAATGTTAGTATTGCTCAATGATAAATCCAATGTTAACTAACATTAAAGAGCTTAATTGATGTTATTTACAATCTGTGGAATGGCCCAATGGTTGTTCGAATTCCTTTGTAAATAGTAGTATTAAAAAGAAAAGACAGGCTCGTGGAGTTAACTTAAGTCCACGAGGTTAGTCTGTTGAGTTATCTATAACTTAACAAACTTAGTCCGTTGAGTTAACTGTAAGTCAACGAAGAGCTTATTGAATATATAAATTTGATTTTTAACAAATGAACAGTTCTCAAGTTCTTTAGCAATTCCTTGTGAGATCGACCTATACTTGCACACTGATACAATAGACACTATGCACTTGTAGTTAAAGTACAAATTGGAATTAATATCTAAATTGTATTAAAGGTTGTTTGTTTACTTTTAAAAGAGAGAATAGGCATAAAGATAAATTAACTAAGTAAAAACAGAAGTAACAAATCCAAGTTTTTCTAGTGTAGAGCTAGGAAAATCCAAACAATAACATTAATCATGATATAAAACAAACAATACAACACTTTAATACTAAATGTAAACATAGATAATTAGTTGTTTTTGATATTTTTGTTTCAATATGTTCTTGAAGATGAGTGAAAGGTGAAATGTAAAAATCTCTATCGACAGTAAAAACTTTAGTCATTACATGCGATGTGATTACACCATTAAAAACTTAATTACTTACAATCTTACCTCCTCTCCCTATAGAATCGCAAACCAAGACTTGTAAATCGATCTCCTCTTTAGTATACTGGCATCAACCCAAAACCAAGGTTAAAAACTTTACGATCTCCTAAGATATGAGTCGGTGCTTGGTGAAAATGGGTTCCCTTCTTGTGACGCGATCACTCTGTTAGAACCCGAATATTTTGATAATGCAAAAACTATGTGAGGGAACATATTGTATTTCATAGATAAGTCAGTGCAGCATTAGATCAAAAGGCAGATAGAACAAAAACCAAGCAGATGAACAAATGGAGAAAGTTCAGGAAAATCGGACAGTTACAGGTCCAAAGAGTAAAATAGCAGCAAGTCCATCAAACAGTTAGAAGGATAACTATTCGATTTTACAAAGCCTTCGGAGGGTTATCAAACGGTTAGGTTGGTTGAATGATCGAAGAGTTATGGAGTTAACTAACCGAAAGAAAAAGGAAAATTGAAAAGTTAGAAAGGCTAACTATCCGAAACTTAAGTCATTCAATTAACCACGTGTAGAAATACAAAACAGAATCTTAAAGGACTTTTCGGAGAGTTAGATAACTATCCGAGTTTTCTTTCGTAGAGTTAGATAACTATTCAAGTTTTTCGAAAAGTTACAGGTATAACTTTCCAGAACTTAAGTCATCTTATTACGCACATGCAAAATGGAAAAGCCGACAATTGAAAGCTTAAAAGGAAAAATCAGAGGGTTAGATAACTATCTGAAATTTCAAAGAGAGTTTCGGTAAGTTACAATTTAACTATCCGAAACTTAAGTTATTGAAATTGCCACGTGCAGAATTCCAGAAAGAAGATCAGTCAAGTTTTCGGAGAGTTAGAAAGATAACTATCCGAAATCTCAAGAGAATTTCGGTGAGTTATGACTTAACTATCCGAAACTTAAGTTATGATTTTATGCACGTGTAGTTTTGAAGGAACAGCTATCGGAAACTTAATTGAAAGTTCGGAAAGTTGCAGTAGTTAACTATCCGAAAGTCAGGAGCTCTTTTCGGTAAGTTAAAAACAAGACTCCGAACTCTTGACTTTACACGTGAGCAACTTAAAATCCTCACATGACTCAGAGAACAGAATATGAGTGATGAATCGACAAGTTATGGATACTTTTCGGTAAGTTATTTTTATAACTATCCAAAAGCCTGAGATTTTCGGAAGGTTACTTACTGAACTTCAGACAGAACAGTAACTTACCATATTTAGGTTTGATTATTTACCAAGTATAGCAGAATACATCCGTTGCAAGAAAAATATGATCGTTATACCTTTGGTATAAATATGAGGAGTTTAAGAGAGGGAAAGATAGACGATATACATACCACATACAGTGAGATACACTCCAATTTTAATTACACTCAAGTCTGCAAACAGTGAAGCATATTCTAAAGATATACTGCAGAAAAAGCTCTGTGCGCCAAAACTCTGATTGAAAGATTCAAGCTGTTAGTTCGTGGCTTCTACCTGAAAGCTATATTCAGTTGTTGGTTTGAGTTTTTACCTGAAAACTCTAGAGGTTGGTTTACTGAAGTTTATACCTGAAAACTTCTGTGTTGTTGGTTCTTGCTTTGACCTGAAAGCAAGTGTGTAAGTGTTGAAACACTTAGTGAAGCCTAAGTTAATCTTGGGGTTGGACTAGCCAAGTTGGTGAATCACCTAAAACTTGTTGTGTGTTATCTTTCTTTACTGACTTGCTTTTGTTTAATATCATCTCATTTCATTACTGTTTGAATCACTTGATTCAACATTCAAAAGAATATAAAAAGTTACACTTATTCACCATTCACCCCCCCTTTGGTGAGTCTACCGATCCTAACACACTCCTCACAATGGTTGTCAGTCACCGTGTTTGGCTCAGAATTGACCTGACATCTGGAAAGTATCCTCACAGACCTCTGATGGTTGGTGATTTTGGTGGCATTGTGGAGCTTTAGGGAACTTCCAATGCTTCCTATGGTTAGCGCAGTCCTCCACTTTCACACACACACACATACATAGTTTTTCTCCTCTTCTTTTATATTTCTTTTAGTAGTAACTACTTCTGCTTAAATGATCAGTTAGATTTCCTTCATTCATATCTAAAATGGTGATTTCTTCTTCATTCCACGAGTGAATTCCTACGTAATACATGCAATTATGGTTTTCCTTTATATCTTAGATCCACCGAAACTGTCTTCCTAGAGATTTGTAAAATATCTTCTAAGTCACTACTTTAATTGAATACTTATCCTTTAAGTCCTATAAAACTCGAACATTAATTTGTAACTCTTCAAGTTTTTGCACCTCCAAACACGTGACTAAATAAGAAAACTTATTTGTTTATTGGTCATTTTATAAAACTTGAATAGTTATCCATCCATGTATATAAAAACTTGAACATTTATCTAACTCTTTGATTTTTCATTATTGAGCACACATGAAAAACACATGAAAACTTAAAATATTAAAAACACACATGTAATAAAGGGATAACTTATAAACTTATAATACTAACGCAATGCATTACCTTAGTGTATATTCAAGTAACTCAACGTGTATAGTTATGCTAACTCAACGAGTTAAACATATGTAGCTCACGTGACATAATAAAGCATTTAATTTCAACACGTGCATAATTCTAACTTAACGAGTTTAGATGTTTCAAATAGTTACAACTATAAGTATCCAAAACTTATATGCATTTCAGATAGTTAGCACCTAACTTTCCAAAAGATAACTTAAGTTTCCATATCACGACACGTCCTCAGTAAGTTTTATGATAAAAAGATATTTCAGATACTTACAAACCTAACTATCCAATGCTTAGACACATTTCAGATAGTTAGCATCTAACTTACTAAAAATTCACTTAAGTCATGTATTAATGTTAAACACATGTACTTTAGGAAATAATAAAATATTCTTTAAGTGTTTAAAACATAATTGTCTGGTATATGAAATATAACTCTCTGAAATAATAAAAAATTTAGATACATAAAAATTTCAAAACCTGTAACTCACCAATAGTACAGAAATGTACTTAATTAACATTAATTCCTTGAAATTATGTAGATTCTTTCATTAAAGCATATAATAGTTTAATTATAACATAATAGCTTAATTCTCATATGATAAGTTAAATATTATGCATTTAACCATTATTTAACCATTAATATTATGTACTTTTTCATTCTAAACAGTATAAATGTTTCAACTAAATCTTTATTAGAATCTATTTGTTAGAATGGATTTTTAAAACTATGTATTGAAGAATCATGAGCATACTTAGAAAACTTTGCAAAAAGTACTGCTTAGTGGGAAAACTCGGCTAAAGCTATTATAGATAAGAAAATATTGTTAAGGGAAATGTATGAAATAGATTCAAATACTATGCTTGAACTTAAATTAACTGAATTAACAAAGAAAATAGAAGAATTATCATTAAATCAAAAAGTAACAGAAAAGAATGTAAATATTAATGACAGATATTATTTATGCTAGAAATCAGAAAGATAACTTTTGAAATTCTTATAACCTTATCACCTGAATTTATTTTGGAGAAATAACAATTTCTAGGGAGTAGAAAATATAAATGACAAAAACATAAGTTATGAAGTATTAATTAAATAAAGATCTAGAATAGAGAAATTAGAAAAGATAATTCAACAATTAAACAATTATCTAGATTATGTATTTGGAAGTGATTCCATTCAAAATCAAAGTATGAATAGAAATATACCCCTTAGATAGAAGGAATCAATAGAAGTTAGACCTACTAAAAGACTACCAATGTAAATAGTATCTAACCCTTTGAACAAAACTATTAATGAAATTGATATCTCCTATAAGAGGGAAGCTAAATGAAGCAACACAATTATTAGCAACTATGTAAATATAGTAAGTAGAAAAATATAGAAAAAAAAAAAGAAAACATAAAAAGTGGAAGTTTAGTTATAATTAGTAGTACTGTAGAGTTATTTCTTAACTCAACAAACTTAGTCCATTGAGTTATAACCTAACTCCACGAAGGTATATGTAAGTAGTTATATTAATTTTATCTCTATCTAAATTTTGTTTATGTTGTTGAATTACAGAATCACAATAGATGGAATTACCACTAGATGTACTAAGAGAAGTACTAAGTAACTTATCAGCTAAAGATCTATGCAGATTGTGTTGTGTATCATGACAAATTAAAGAATGTGTTAGAGAAAAGTATTTTCATGGACTACAAGGTACAAAGATGACTAATATTAGAGATGGATTTTTATGAAAGTCATTTAATCATAGTTCAATCAGTTATGAATATCTTAACATAGAGGAAACTACTAAAATTTCACCCAATACATTAGAAGGAATAGATCATATTATGGGAATAGATGAAGGATTAATTGTTTACAGAACCAAACCAAGGTATGCTATTCTGTTACTTGATATTTTGATTAGAAATCCTATTACTAAAGAAGAATGGAATATAGGAAAGTCTAATAGGTTTGAAGTACCAACTGAAAATTGTGGGTCAGCTTTAACATTTTCTGATAAAAATTTGATTATTCCTAAAAAATTATATTACTAGAGACCAACTGGAAATTGAGATGAAGATTTATGTTTAAGTGTGTATAATTTTCTGAATAGATCTTGGAATGAAAATATTATGATATATCTAGGAGAGAAAGCATTAGTTAACAATATACATGTCACACTTGATGAATATATATATCTAGTCACGAATATATCAGT
Organism: Cymodocea nodosa; assembly: GCA_036874045.1. Lineage (NCBI taxonomy): Eukaryota > Viridiplantae > Streptophyta > Magnoliopsida > Alismatales > Cymodoceaceae > Cymodocea > Cymodocea nodosa. Next base: position 14,735,984 of record CM072339.1, on the reverse strand, counting down.
TGTATTTAAATCTGATTTATACATATTAAGTATAGACAATTATGATGATGAATTAATAGAAAAATTACCTATACCTAATGCTATAGTTGAACCACCATCTGCAGAACATGATAAAATTCAATTACAAGTATGGTATAATGAATATGATGATCCTACACTATATTTAGTAAGATGGTGGGATGAATTGATGAAATTTAAAATATGGATTATAAAAGACCTGAATGAATGGAGGTGGGAAGAAGAATATATTAAAATATGTAGAAATAGAAACAACTACATTATCTTGGAATAGAAAAGGATCCCTTTCTGCATTTCAATTCATTAATGGTAATATACTATTATTTAATATTAATAACATGCTGCAAGTTTACAAGTTAAAAAGGAAAGTAGACTACATTAAAATAGAATTAATAGCAAGAAGAATTATACCTAAAGGTTTTTCTTGGACTAACACATTTATTCCATTTGTCACTACTTTTCAATCATGTTCCTAAATTGTGATTTTGTATTTTTAATGTTGTGTATTCTACATTTATTTTTAAAAAAAAAAGAAAAGAAAAACAAAATATCAATCTAGTTTGTTGGTATCTATTCTAAGAAACCAACTAGCTTGCTTGTGAGACACCAAAGGCGTAGAAGCTTACGTTCCACACAAGACACATATTTAATAATTTATGTTTTGTTGTTAATTGTTATTTTGTTATATATTTTACTTTTATTTGTGAATGAAAAGATTTTCAGAATCAAAAGTCAAAAGATATTAATGGACATACAAAAGAACAATATATGTGATTAATTAATTATCTTGAATTTACATTCATGCACAATTCGTGGAGTTATTAACTCAACAAATTAAGTTTGTTAAGTTAGGTGCTAAGTAAACAAAACATTATTCATGCTTGCTAGTATATACTGCAAATTTAGATTAAAATCCAAGTAATCTTGTTAATTGTAGGAATTAAGATTGTACTGCAAATTTCTATGGAAACTGAAACTAAAATTTTTTTATGAATTTTGCTATAACTTTTCAAAATTTCCTATAACTATCTGAAAAATTATGGTAACTATCTAAAACCTTTCGATAGCTGAAATTGTAAAAAAAAAATTAAGAACTGTAACTGCCTGAATGTTATATTTAGAATTTTATATAAGATACTACAATATTTTACTATTAATACAAATCTAGGTATAGTATCTTATGTTTTTACTGAATTTTATGAGTTTAACAGTTTCACAATTTTAAAAATAAATCAGATGACTTAACTAAAACTCAAAAAATTATCTGAAATCTTAAAAGAGATGAAATGTTGATTTTTGGATTAAATGAAATGCATATGATTAAGGATACATTTAATTTGATTGATTAAACTTGTAGAATGATTTATATGTAAATCATATTAAACTACAGAAAAAGTATGAGCTTATTGATATAGATTCATATTTTTCAGTAAATTGTAGAAGTAGGATTATATGAGATTTGTGTTTTATTACATTTGTATTAATGAAATACATATATATATTGTGTCGAAAAGAAAAAAAAAAGAGAAAAGAGAAAAATTTTGAGAGTTTATTAATTAGTTTGATCACGAGACTTTTGTATTTGAGCAGATAGGTATGTAAAGATTGTTGACCTGAACAATTGTTGAGTATTTTTGTTTTGATGATGTGTGCTGAATGAAAATAATCATATTTGCTCAATTACTATTGCTTGTGAAAAGAAATTAAAATCATCAATTAATACAGAAAAAACTTACTGATATAAATACTTGTCTGTATTGGATCTGAAGTTAATAACTAGTCGTTTCATTGCATTAATTTCTCATTTAGCTAAACGTTAAGTTAACGTGTGTTTTTATTGAAAAGCATGATATGTTTTAATGTTATATCTTCTGTATCATGAACATTGCACGTTTAGACAACTCGTTAAGTTAGAGTTTTGTTTGTATAGAGGTCATGTGAAAACTCGTTAAGTTAGAGGCTTAAATGTTAAAATAGGTCACGTGATAACTCGTTAAGTTAGTGAGTAAAAGAAGAGACGAACTCATTAAGTTAGTGTTATACACGTGGTGAAATTATAAGTTACGAATGTTGTATTGTATCACATGAGGTGCACATGTTTAACTCGTTAAGTTAACATAACTAAACGCGTTGAGTTGCTATATTGAACACTAAGGCAACGCGTTAGGTTAGCGTTATAAACTTAAGTTGTTATTTTTGCACGTGGTAAAATTCTTATTATAAAAACATTTGTTTATTACTGGTTCGTTGAGTTATCATAACACAACGGAGATGGTTCGTTGAGATATTACTGGTTCTTATTATGGTTTGAAGCAAGCACCTAGATCATGGTATGAAAGATTGTCTACTTTTTTAATAGAAAAAGGCTATATCATGGGAAAAGTGGATCATACTCTATTTATTAAGAGAGATGGTAAAGATCAGATTGTTGTTCAAATATACGTGGATGATATAATCTTTGGAGCAACCTCTGATAAGTTGATAGAAATATTCTCTGAAGAGATGACTAATCAGTTTGAAATGAGTATGATAGGAGAACTTTCATATTTTTTAGGACTTCAAATTAAGCAAATGGATAAAGGTATATTTTTAAATCAGGAAAAATATGCAGATGAAATGCTTAATAAATTTAATTTTAATGATACAAGGATTCGAGAAACTCCTATGAGTGCTACTTTAAAGTTAGATATTGATGGCATAGGAAAATCTATAGATCAAAGAAAATACAGAAGTATGATTGGTTCTTTACTTTATTTCACTGCTAGTAGACCTGATATTATATTTGTTGTGTGTGTTTGTGCTAGATTTCAATCTAATCCTAAAGAACCACACTTAATTGCAATTAGAAGAATATTTAGATATATACAAGGAACTAAAAATTTCAGACTGTATTATTCTAAGGATAGTTCAATAGATCTTATAGGATATACTGATGCTAATTATGTAGGATCTAAATCTAATAGAAAGAGTACTAGTGACACATGTCAATTATTGGGAAATAATTTGGTGTCATGGTTTAGTAAAAAGCAAAACTGTGTAGCACTTTCTACTACAGAAGCTGAATATATTGGTGCTGCACTATGTTGCACTCAGATTCTGTGGATAAGGCAAACTTTAGAAGATTTTGGATTATCTTATGATACAACTAAGATTTATTGTGATAGTAGTTCTGCAATAAATTTTCCAAAAATCCTGTATTACATTCAAGAGCAAAGCATATAGAGGTTAAACATCATTTTCTAAGAGATAACGTAATTAAAGGAAAAATTAAATTAGAATTTGTGTCTAGTAAAAATCAATTAGCTGATATATTTACAAAACCTCTAGACGAAAATACATTCTGCAACATTAGATTAAATTTAGGTATTTGTAGGCTATGTGATGTGTAAAATGCTTAAACTTCACATAAAAAGATAAATATTATTGATGATGTTGTTCACCTCATAGATATTATATACTTATTATAAATATCTAAAGTAATATCTAAACTATTGCTTAAGATACTATGTATTTATTGTAAAATCATAGTAGTATCTTATTGATTTTAAGTAGTTTATCAATTTTAATGGTTTTTACGATTTTAAGTGAAAGTGTAAATGAAAAACATTAAATACTTTTGACATTCTTAAATTTTGATTAAATGTTTTCTTTAAATTAAGGAAAATGCATATGATCATACATAAATTTGACTTAATTGATTAAACTTGTAGAATAAGTTATATGTAACTCATCTTAAACTGTTAATCAAAAGTACAAGCTTATTGTAACTGATTCATATTCTCAGTACAATCATAGAAGTAAAAATTGTATGAAATTTATGTTTTATTACATCTGTATTAATGGAATACATATATATTGTGCTTAAAATAAAAAGTGCTTACAAAGTGAAAATCTTTGAGAGTTTATTGATCAGTTTGATCACGAGCCTTTTGTACTTGAGCAGATAGGTATGTAAGGATTGTTGTCCTGAAAAAGGATTCTTTAAATCTAGCAACCTAAGGTCCTGATTAGATCTGAGATTGTTGACTGAAAGCTCATTACACGGGTACATTAGAAAGCTCTTGTATGATTCAAGCTTTTTAAACTAACTTTTAAAGAAAATTATCAATATTTACTGTTTTGAAAAGAAAAAGTTGTTTCATTAATTATAGATATCTTTGAATCGCATATAGTTTATACCAATATGACTACTAATTTATTGAATCAACATTAGTACTTTTGAAAACATTTATTTGAGATACATTCTTTTATTCTCCTTGAATTAATCGAATTGAGTTCAAAGTTGTGTTTTGATTCATATACAGTAGGAATTGATTCTGGAAATCATTTTTGATGATGTCAGGATAATGGAAGTCTTTGAAAAGAAAATGTAAAAGTATAGTTATACTTAACATATATTGTCACTACAAGTATATTTTGTATTTTGATTGAATATATTTGAAGTATATTTGTAGGGGGAGCATTAACAATGTCAAAAAAATAGATTAATATAATTTAAAATACAAATTTTAGTTAATCTAAATTAATGTCCTCTTAAAATCTTGATAAAATAATTTAAAAATACAAATAAACTATTTTAGATTCAAATGACAAAATGTTCAAATAGTTTACTATGTTCTCAAGATAATGTTAAGTTTTAGCATGTGTGTTGTTTTCGGAATGTTTTAGTTGGAAGCATCCAAAACTTGTTTAAGTGTACTAACTAGACATTATGTTAGATAAGGTAATGTGTAAAACTGCCTCTAGATAGCGTTTTACTCGTTAGGTTAATTAACTCAACGAGTTATACTTGAATATTTCGGGTACCTTGATTGAATAAACTTTATTCAATATTTATTTAATTTCTAAATCTGACTTATCTTCATGTTGAGTTATACTCCTAAAAACCCTATTTAAACACTTATAACACGGGGACTTAAGTTATTTGTAAACTTTGTCAAGAAAATCTTTCCCGCTTGTTGCTGTTGCAACCTGCGACGATGGTCTCCAAGTTCTACAAAGGCCGTGGCAGAGGAAAAGGCAAAAGCAGAAAAGATGCAAAAGGAAAAGAGATAGAGAATGATGAAGTTCCACATACTTGGTTCAAGAAAATATTTCGAGTGTATAGAAGGTTAGAAGAACTTTATAGAGATTACTTCTTTTCTCAGGATATATTAGATGAAGTTAGACAAGAACTTCAACATACTAATACAAGTATTACATACATGGGTATTCGAAGTAAATATGATAGAGAATACAGAATGAAATGTGCTGAGATTGCATTTTTGGAACAGTATGCAAAATATTTGGAAAAAAGTGTAGGTTCATCAAATAGAACTCTTCAAACTCCTATAAACGGTACAACACTACATGCATTTGAGGAAGAGCAGGAATCAGCTGTCCCTACTCCTTTATATTCAAAACAAGTAGAATCAGATATTACTGTAGACAAAACAAAAGTTGACAGTCTTCGAAAGGCCGCTGCAATAGAAAGTGTCTTAGAAGAATTAAAGTAGAAAACTTTTATGGAGCAATTTGAAAAGAAAACAGTAATACTTGAAAAGGAGAAACAAAAATGTTATAGAATAAGGAAAATCAGAAAAATTATGTCTAAGGAAACAAAGTCTATTGAAAAAGGAAAATCAAATGAAAATTTATTTTCAAAGGACAATGTATGTCTAGATATTGTACCTTTTTGTGCATCTGATAAACTCATCAGTTCCGAACACACTGAAATTGATGAAGATAATGAGACTTTATTTTCCCTTGCTAGAAAGCTTGAGAAGAAATCCAAGTCAAATATAGGCTCAAGTTTTTCTATTAGTACAAGTCCTGATGATGCAGAAATTGACAAATCAGAGCATCAGGCACTTGACATTGAACAAGTTATTGCAGATATAATTGACAATGTTGAGGTAGTAACTAGTTCAAAGGCTGAATTGTCTAGAGTAGCAGATATTGAAATTGTTAAGACTCTAGAAGAGCTAAAAGTTAACCAACCTTCTACGGAATCTATAGAAGCAGAGTCTGAGAATTCACAACATGAATCAATGGAAATATCTATTGAACAAAATGAACAATTACAGACAGATACATCGGTTGTAGAATTTGTAGAAAAATTATACTCTGAACATTCTATAGAGACTGAACAGATGAATGTTGAGCATATTGACAATGTTCCTAACACTGTTGAAGCTGAAGAATCAAGCTTACCTGAGCAGCTTCAAGATAATATTTTAGAAGAGGAACAACATGACATTCATTTTGAAGAAGAGGTTCCTGAAGATGAATTAAACTCTGAATCACGGCTTCAGGTATCACCTTCTTTGTGTACAATGTTAAACATTCAAGGTAATACAATTCATTTTAGATCTGAAGAAGCATTGCAGAAATACAATAATCTGATTACATGTCAGATTCTGCATGCTTGTCCAATTAAATTCAGAAATTTGATGGAAATAAGAGATCTGTTTGAGTTTCAAGGCCTCATTAAATTCTTACCAGTAGGACCAAAATGGAAGCAATACATAGAGCTTATTGTAGCTTTTTATAGCAATCTGGTCAAGAATGGAAATTTTCTGAAAACTCAAATAAATGAACAGGAGTTTATATTATCTCCTGAGTTAATTTTTGAAGTTTTAGGATTAAAGAATGAAGGTATTGTTGTTACCAACATATTTGACATGATAAGACAACTAGAATGGAACATTCAGTCTTTATCAAAAATTCCAAATGTATATTCTGAAATGAGATTAATGGAAAATCTGAATGTAGAGGCAAGGTTTATTGCAAATATATTGCATGCAAATTTATTTCAGAGAGTTGGACACAATATGGAAGTTAGCAGAAGTTGTTTATATGCAACTTATAGCTTGCTGAATAGAATTCAAATCAATTGGTTTGATGTTTTCACTTCTCAACTACAGCATATGAGTTCAAAGTTATTTTATGGTGATGTTGTATGTAGACTCATTGCAAGCCAATTGAATTTATCCGACTGGCCCTCTAAAGCTAAAGGCATGAGAGCATTTAGTGTCAAAGATTTGCAAAAATTCCAGGCCATGCATAAACCTCAACGACAACAACAACAACCTGATACAGACCATATACAACAACAACAACAATGTTATTCAGTTCAAGCAGAACAGCAAACCCAGCTACCTCCTGACTTAGATGCAGTGCTTAACGACATCAGAAATGATATTAGGTATCTAGGAGATAAAATATGTAATGCTATAAGTGATATATACTTAGAAAGGGTCGCTAATTGTTTTTGTTTGTTTCTGAATACAAAATGTAATGTTTGTATTACTTGTTTGATTCATTGAACAATACATTTTTCTGTAAATGTCTTCAATTATTATTCTTGTTTACAGAAAGAGTTGTTGTAATTATATCTCTTATATATGTATATATATTCTTTGTAATTATCTTTTTGATTAATGACAAAAAGGGGGAGAAATATTATAAAAAGATGATTATGATCTTAATTGCATATATATATTATAAAAGGAGATGCTATTTAAATGGTTATTGTAATCTGACAGATGATAATTAGAAAACTGATACTTATATAATTATTGACATTTGAGAGTTTTAGTTCTTAGAGGTAAAATTTACACAAATAATAGAAATAAGCTTAAGTGAACTTAAGTCAACAAACAAGTTTGTTGAATTAACAGTTAACCCAACGAATGTGCTTTGTTGAGTTATACATATTTCATAATTGATTTAATATGATTTTGTCATCATCAAAAAGGGGGAGATTGTTGAGTATTTTTGTTTTGATGATGTGTGTTGAATGAAAATAATCATATTTGCTCAATTACTATTGCTTGTGAAAAGAAATTAAAATCATCAATTAATACAAAAAAATCTTATTGATATAAATACTTGTGTGTATTGGATCTGAAGTTAATAACTAGTCGTTTCATTGCATTAATTTCTCATTTAGCTAAGCGTTAAGTTAACGTGTGTTTTTATTGAAAAGCATGATATGTTTTAATGTTATATCTTCTGTATCATGAACAGTGCACGTTTAGACAACTCGTTAAGTTAGAGTTTTGTTTGTATAGAGGTCACGTGAGAACTCGTTAAGTTAAAGGCTTAAAGGTTAAAATAGATTATGTGATAACTCGTTAAGTTAGTGAGTAAAAGAAGAGACGAACTCGTTAAGTTAGTGTTATGCACGTGGTGAAATTATAAGTTATGAATGTTGTATTGTATCATGTGAGGTGCACATATTTAACTCGTTAAGTTAACATAACTAAACGCATTGAGTTGCTATATTGAACACTAAGGCAACGCGTTAGGTTAACATTATAAACTTAAGTTGATATTTTTGCACGTGGTAAAATTCTTATTATAAAAACATTTGTTTATTACTAGTTCGTTGAGTTATCATAACACAACAGAGATGGTTCGTTGAGTTATCATAACACCACGGACATAGTTCGTTGAGTTAGCTACAGTACTTGTCACGTGAAATGGCACATGAGGAACTCGTTAAGTTAGAAACGTTAAGTTATATATATACTTGTGTTACTCGTTTAGTTAACATTAAAGTAACGACTTCTTATTACACTGATGAAAAACTTTTAAACGAGAAAGTTTATTTTGCAGGAAATTTTTCAAAGATCCAAGACTGATGATTAAAGAAAATTCGAAATATAAACGTGGGTTAGAACGTGTGTGTTTCGATGAAGGAAAAAGAAAAGACGTGGAGAAGTGGAAAACTGGTGGTGGTTAAACGTGAAGGATATGCATGAAATGAAGATACAGTATAAAAGGCATAGAATTCTTGTTGATCAATTTATCCTTTCACACAAAACGAAAAATCTTTTCAAGGATCAAACCATCCCTGCATACCAAAAGAAAAAATCTTTTTTAGGGATCAAAAACACCTCTTTGGGAAAAATCTCTCAAGTGGAAGAAAGTTCAGTGAAGCATAAAAAGGTAAGATTTTCGTCACTGAAGATTTGAAGTATCAGAAGAAAGCAAATTCGGTGAAGCATGAAAAGACAAGATATTCGTCACTGAAGAATTGCTGAAGAAGAAAAAGAAGAAAGATCTCAAACAAGGAGAAAAGTTTTAAATTCCGCAAATTAGTTTTCTCTATTTGTAGTTATGAAATTGTTTAGATGATACATGGTATCGAAATATAATTGCATCTACAATTTATGAGGAGAATTGAATTGTATATTGTAATTGAAACCTTGAATAAAAATGATTTTATGAAAACAATGTCTCGACTTGTTTTTGAGTTTTAAAGTTTCAAATATATTTCAGAAAATATTAAAGATACATAATTCACCCCCCCTTGTGTACCCGTATGATCCTACAAGCACTTTTAAAAGAAAGGAGAAAGCGTTGGAGGAACTGGAAGGAGAAGCAGTTGATTCAACCTTCATCCGACAACAAATATTTATAGAATGAAAAGCTTCAGACTGGTATGTAATTAATCTTCTGCTATTTATTTATGAGCACATGGACTCGTTCTCTAAGCACTAAACGATTAGTAAGAACACCTATCTAGGAATTTTCATTGCAGAGGAGTATTGAAAAATTTTCTGAACTGAACTTTAACGAAATTCTTTGGGGTGTAGCTAACCTTTCTTTAAAAGAGAACATAGAGATAGCTGCTCCAATAGAAAAACCATTAGGAGAGATTCTGTATCCTGAATTAATTGATGAACCTTCATGTATTTGATTGCCAAACTTTGAGGGAGATAGGTTTGAATTGAAATCTAATTATATTAGTCAATTGCCACATTTTCATGGATTAGAAAGAGAGGATGCCTATTATTTCCTTAAAAAATTTAACGAAGTTTGTCAAATGATGAGAATGCCGAACATGAGTATAGATGCTATTAAACTTAGATATATCCCTTTTGCTTTAAAAGATACAACTAAGAGATGGTTATATACTCTGTCGCCTGATTTAATTTCTACATGGACTGAATTTTGCTCTATTTTTCTGGAAAAATACTATCCAACACATCAAACGATTAAAAAGAAGAAAGAAATATTATAGAATTGCTGAAATATGAATCTAGAATTGACTTTTGAAGTTGTTTAATGGAAATACAATTCTTTATTCTACTTGTCTTAATCAGATTGAATTGGATTATACTTTGATTCGTATGTTGTTGAAATTTCTTCTAGAAAACTTATTGGAAAATTCAAGATTACAGATGATGAAAAGAAGAACAAACGATAATATAATTAACACCTATATGAAGATGATATACTTTGTATGTAATTTACATATATTCTAAATATCTTTCCAGGTTGATTACTGAAACATACAGAATATATGTTTATGCTAAACAGAAGAAAAAAAACAAAAGGGGAAGAATTAATTCTAGCACTTTTTGAAAGACCAATTAATTAGATCTTAGTTTGCTAAGGGACTAGCAAAATTTAGGTATGGGGGAAGTGTTTAGAATGAAAAAGTGCATATTATTAACGGTTAAATGATGGTTAATTACATAATATTTAGCTTATCATATGAGAATTAAGCCATTATGTTATAATTGCATTATTATATACTTTAATTGAAGAATCTGATTAATTTTGGGGAATTAATGTTAATTTAGTATATTTATGAACTATCGGTAAGTTACAAGCTGTGAAATTCATAGGTATCCGAATTTTCTGATATTTCGGATAGTTATGTTTAAATTGCCGAACAGTTATGTTTAGAGAGAATATTTTATTATTTCCAGATGTACACGTGTCGAAACCAAAATGAATGTCTTAAGTGAATTTTCGATGAGTTAGCTGTAACTATCAAAAAATGCATCTGAGAATCGGATAGTTAGACCTGTAACTCTCCGAAATGTTATTTTATGTTTAAACTGCTGCTGACACGTGTCGAGATCTGGTAGATTTACTTAAGTTATAACTCGTTAAGTTAGCATAACTGTACGCGTTGAGTTACATGAATATATACTAAGGTAATGCGTTAGGTTAGCGGCTTATTTCTTTATTGCATGTATTTTATAGTTATTTTCTAAAATGCCACTGTAGTGGTTGCAGGAACACACAGTTGGAAGGAAAAACCACGTTTGCATGTATCACACAGAAATTCAATCGCGCATGGAGAAGGAAGCATTACCGTTGATCTGAAGGAAGGAAATCCAACTAATCATTCAAGCAGAAGCAGTTACTACTAAAGAAATATAAAAGAAAAGAAGAAAAAAAGAAGAAAGTGTGATCGATGGATGGCCAATGTATACAGAGGAGCACCGAGCTTTCTGCAGACAGTATCGACGATTCTCTGAAGTATCACACCAACCATCATTATCACCACCATAATCACCAATCATCGGAGGTCTGTGAGGATACTTGCCTGATGTTGGGTCGATTCCGAGCCAAACACAGTGCCTAACAACCACTGTGAGGAGTGATCACGTTGCGGGAAGGGAAGACATTTTCACCAAGCGCTGACTCATATTTCAGGAGATCGTAAAGCTTTTAGCCTTGGCTTCGGGTTGATGCTTGTATGCTGAAGAGGAGATCATCTTGCAATTCTGGACTCGCGATTCTATAGGGAGAGGAGACAGAATTGCAAGTGGTTTAATTTTCAGTGGTGTAATCGCGTTGCAAGTAGTGTCAGAAGTATTTACTATCAAGTGAGATTACTTTACATTTCACCGTTCACCCATTTCCATGTTCACATCAAAACAAAAATACCAAAAACAATTTATCTTTGTTTGTATGTTGTATTTGAGTGTTATATTGTTTGTGTTGTATCGTGATTAATGTTATCTGTATCAGTTTTATGATTGTTTTATGTTAGTTTTAATTTTACAGTTTACTGAAATTGGTTCGTACAAAAAACTTAAAGATTTTAATGGTTACTGTTTGAATCATCTGAATGTTAGCATTGCTTAATGATAAATCCAATGTTAACTAGCATTAAAAAGCTTAATTGATGTTATTTACAATCTATGGAATCGCCCAATGGTTGGCCGAATTCCTCTGTAAATAGCAGTATTATAAAGAAGAGACAGGCTCATGGAGTTAACTTAAGTCCACGAGGATAGTCCGTTGAGTTAGCCATAACTCAACGAACTTAGTCCGTTGAGTTAACTGTAACTCAATGGAGTGCTTATTGAATATAAATTTGAATTATTCACAATCAAACATTTCTTAAATTCGTCAGCAATTCCCTATAGGATCGACCTGTACTTGCACACTGATATAATAGATATTGTGCACTTGCAGTTAAAGTACAAATTGGAATTAATATCTAAATTGTATTAAAGGTTGTTTGTTTACTTCTAAAAGAATGAATAGGCGTAAAGATAAATTAACTAAGTAAAAGTAGAAGTAACAAATCCAAATTTTTCTAGTGTAGTGCTGGGAAAACCCAAACAACGTGTTTTATAGTTAAATCAACAAAGTAAGTCTATTGAGTTACACTAACTCCACGAACCATTTATTTTATAATATGCCATTGAAGCAATTGTAAAAACAGGAAATTCGAAGGAAAACCACGATTGCACGTATCACATAAAAATTCACTCATGGAATGAAGAAGAAATCAACATCGTTGATATGAATGAAGGAAATCCAACTGATCATTTAATCAAAAGTAGTTATTACAAAAAGAAATATAAAAGAAGAGGAAAAAGATGAAGAAGTGTGTGTGTAAAGGTGGAGAACCACGCTAACTACAGGAAGCATCAGAAGTTCCCTAAAGCTCCACCAACATCACCACCAAAATCACCAACCATCGGAGGTCTCTAAGGATACTTTCCAAATGTTGGGTCGATTCTGAGCCAAACACGGTAATTGACAACCACTGTGAGGAGTGATCGCGTCGCGAGAAAGGAAGCAATTTTCACCAAGCACCGACTCATATCTCAAGAGATCGTAAAGCTTCTAGCCTTGGTTTCGGGTTGATGCCAATATGCTGAAGAGAAGATCATCTTACAATTCTTGGTTCGCGATTCTATAGGAAGAGGAGGCAAGATTATAAGTAATTAAGTTTTAAGTGGTGTAATCACATCGCATGTAGTGACAAAAGTTTTTACTATCGATAGAGATTTTTACATTTCACCTTTCGCTCATCTTTAGAAATATATCAAAACAAAAATACCAAAAACAACAAATTATCTGTGTTTACATTTAGTATTAAAGTGTTATATTGTTTGTTTTGTATCGTGATTAATGTTATCATTGTTAGTATCATGAATGTTTTATATTTGTTTGGTTCAAAAAATAGAAAATAATTTTATTGTTTACTGAAATTGATTTATCCTAGATACTTAAAGATTTTAATAGTTACTGTTTGAAATATCTGAATGTTAGTATTGCTTAATGACAAATCTAATATTAACTAACATTAAATAGCTTAATTGATGTTATTTACATTCTGTGAAATCGCCTAATGGTTGATCGAAATCCTCTATCAATAACAGTATTTAATTGGAAAAGTAGGCTCGTGGAGTTAACTTAAGTCCATGAGGTTAGTCCGTTGAGTTAACCATAACTCCACGAACTAAGTTCGTTGAGTTAATTGTAACTCAACAAAGTGCTTAACTAAATACATATAAACTCCAATATAAAAATCAAAACAATACACAATTCTTACTCAATCTTTATGAGATCGACCTATACTTGCACACAAATATAATATACACTATACACTTACAGTTAAAATACAAATTGGACTTAATATCTAATTTATGTGAAATGTTGTTTGTTTACTTCTAAAAGAATTTATTAATATAAGCATAAAAACAAATCAAGGAAGTTTTCTCAAACCATATAGTTAGCATAACTGTACGTGTTGAGTTACTTGAATATATACTAAGGTAATGTATTGTGTTAGTGTTATAAGCTTATAAGTTATTTCTTTATCTCACGTGATATATTATTTTATGTTAAGTCCATTGAGTTAAGCTTTACTCAATGAGGGAAGTCCATTGAGTTAACAGTTAAGACAACGGAGTAAGTTCGTTGAGTTATACTAACTTCACAGACCAATTATTTTCTAACATGCTATTATTAGCAGTTCTAGAAATAGGAAATTCGAAAGAAAACCACGATTACATATATCACGTAGGAATTAACTTGTAGAATGAAGAAGAAATTACCATCGTTGATACAAATGAAGAAAATTCAACCGATCATTTAGGCAGAAGCAGTTACTACTAAAATAAATATAAAAAGAAGAGGAGAAAGATGAAAAAAAGGTGTTATTGGAGAACCACACTAACTACAGACAGCGTCAAAAGTTCCCTAAAGCTCCACAATCACCAACCATCAAAGGACTATAATGATATTTTTCAGATGTCGGGTCGACTCCAAGCCAAACACGATGACTAACAACCACTATGAGGAGTGATAGCGTCACAAGAAGGAATGACATTTTCACCAAGCACTGACTCATATCTTAGGAGATCGTAAAGCTTCTAGCCTTGATTTCAAGTTGACGCCAATATACTGAAGAGAAGATTAACTTACAAGTCTCAGTTCATAACTATAAGAAGAGGAGGAATTAATTAATATATTGAAGAGAAATTATTTTTTACAATTAACTCAATAGACTATCCTCGTAGACTTAATTTAACTCCATGAGCCTAACTCCAATTAAATGTTGCTATTCATAAAGGAATTCAGCCATCCATTGGGTAGTTTCACTAAATGTAAATAACATCAATTAAGCTTTTTAATATTAGTTAATCTAATATTTATCCTTAATCAATATTATCGTTCAGATATTTCGAACAATAACCATTAAGATATTTTTGTATTCTGTATGAATCAATTTCAGTAATCAATAAAACTATTTTCTATTTTCTAAATCAAATAAACACGAAACATTTACAATATTAACAATGATAATATTAATCACAATACAACACATAAATACTACTATAAACATAGATAATTAGTTTTTTTTGGTATTTTTGTTTTGATATGTTCCTGAAGATAAACAAAATGTGAAATGTAAAAATTCTCTATCGACAGTAAGAACTTCCGTCACTACATGTGATGCGATTACACTATTGAAAACTTAATCATTTACAGTCACATCTTCTCTTCCTATAAAATCACAAATCGAGACTTGTAAGTTGATCTCATCTTCAATATATTAGCATCAACTTGAAACTAAGGCTAGAAACTTTACAATCTCCTGAGATATGAGTCGGTGCTTGGTGAAAATGGCTTTCCTTCCTACGATGAGAACACTCCTCACAATGGTTGTCAGTCACTGTGTTTGGCTCGAAGTCGATCTAACATCTAGAAAGTATCGTCACAAACCTCTTATAGTTAGTGATTGTGGTGGTGTTGTGGAACTTCAGGGAATTTTCGACGCTGCCTGTAGTTAACACGATTCTCCACCTTCTCACACGATTTTCTTTGTTTTTTTCCTCTTCTTTTATATTTCTTTCAACAATAACTACTTTTGCCTAAATGATTGGTTGGATTTCCTTTATTTGTATCAACGATGGTAATTTCTTCTTCATTCTACGAATTAATTCCTGTGTGATATGTGTAATCATGGTTTTCCTTTGGATTCTCTATTTCTATAACTGCTAATAGTGGCATGTTAGAAAATAACTAGTCCATAGAATTTTTTTTTTTTTATCCTCTAAGAGTATCCATAGAGGTGATAACATGTGAGTCTCAATGGACATTCAAATGGCCTAGTATATACCAAAATGGTAGATTTTCTCCAAGTATTGCCCACTTTGTCTCGTAGAGATTCTCAACTAGTTAAGGATACCTTAAGTGGCCCCATCCACCAACTCGATTGAGATTACTGATTGAGGCAAAACCTACAATGTTAACACGTGAATTGGGTAAGTGGTGCACATACCTACAGTTTGCCAACACTTGAGCAGAGCCAACACTATTGCCTATAGGCACTGCATGAGAACTTCTCAAGTGGTCACCCATCTTGGTTCTGCTCTTGCCGAAATATAGTTAACTTCAAAGTTCTTATAGGAGTGGGTGCTTGGTAGTAGGTGTAAATGCACCTAGTCCGTGGAGTTAGTGTAACTTAACGGACTTTCCTCGTTGAGTAAAGCTTAACTCAACGGACTTAACATAAAATATGTGCAACTCACGTGAAATAATAAAATATTTAAATTCACACGTGCATAATCCTAACTTACGATGGTAAAAAGACTTTTCAGATAGTTACAAACTATAAATATCTGAAGCTTATATGCATTTCAGATAGTTAGCACCTAACCTTTTGAAAAATAAGTTAAGTTTCCAAATCACGACACATGTACTTCATGAAATAATAAAGTATTCTTTAAGTATTCAAAACATAACTATCTAGTACATGAAATATAACTTTTCGAAATAACAAACATTTTGAACACTTAAGAATTAAAAAACCTATAATTCACTAATAGTTTAAAAATATACTTCATTAACGTTAATTTACTAGAATTATGCACATTCTTTAATTAAGGTATGTAATTGTGCAATTGTAATATAATATATTAATTCTTATATGATAAGCTAAATATTATGCAATTAACTATTATTTAACCATTAATATTATGTATTTTTTTATTCTAAACATAATTTTTAACATGAATGCTCCAATAACCAATATTATCTAGATATAAGGAAAATTGATCAAAAATATTTAAATTTTTATTTCCAAAGAACTTAACCTTATTCTTTTGAAAATTCCTTTTAGGACTTTTAGATATTATGTCATTATTTATGTACTATGATTTTTCTTTTGTTAATTTATCTACCTACACATATTTATCTCCTTTCCTAACTATATAAAGGATAATTTTTCTATTTTTATCCTTAGCACTTGAAACAAAAGTATTATTCTTAGAAGTATTATCATGTAATGCATAATTTTCAAAAAATACATCGTATAACCTAATATTATGTTTATCTATATTTAATATTTTACTACTAAGTTTATTTATTATAATTTAATTATTATTCTATTTTCTTAAGATGACTTTTTGATAACAAACCTTAAGTTTCAATATGCTAATTTCAATAATTTCAAACAAGTTGATTGACCGATCAAAAATTGACGTATGGTTAGACGGCCGACGATGATGCTCAGCGACCAAGAAAAATAGGGTTTAACTAACAAGGAAGGAGAAGAAAGAGGAAAAGATAAGAAAGAAATTTTGGGTTTTTATAAAAAAAAAATGAGTGAGGGAAAGAGAAAATTATTTTAAAAAAAAGTTGATGAGAAAAGAAAAGAAGAGAAGTCTGACTAAAAAGATTAAAAAATAATAATAAATCAGATTAATTAAAACAGTAGGCTAAAAAGACCATCCGACAACCCAAAGAATGGCGAAAGAAATATACTATCCGTACATAAGGCGTGTTATTTTGCTTATGTGGGTTTTTCTATATTTAAATATAATTATTTTATATATATGTAGAATCTTTTAAAATTTATTTTATAATTTTATACTTTATATTTTTCTTAGAAAAGATATTTCGTATACATCATATTCACACTTTGAAAATACATAAAATATCAAAATTGCTTCTCACTTTGGACAGTTAGCAATAATCTTTCTATGGACGTCCGGAAATCTCTTTCATGTGGCTTGGGCAGGGAAATTTCGAATCATGGGTACAGGACCCCTTACATGTAAGACCCATTGCTCATGCAATTTGGGATCCTCATTTTGGTCAACCCGTAGTAGAGGCTTTTACTCAAGGGGGTGCTCTAGGACTAGTGAATATCGCTTATTCTGGTGTTTATCAGTGGTGGTATACAATTGGATTACGCACCAATGAGGATCTTTATACTGGAGCTCTTTTTCTATTAAATTTCATTATTTATAAAAAGAAAGTACAAATATTACATGTACGATATAATTTTACAAAGAAGTTGACAAAATTTATTGAGAATTTATCATTTGTATATCAATTCCCATCTCCAAATGTGCTTTCCTACATGAAGGATATTTTGATAATTTTACTACATACTAGGGGTATTGTGGTAATTTCAACTATAAGCATATCATCTTGACATTTATATGCAAGTATTGAGAAGTAATTTATACTTTAAATATGTTCAAAGGCATTTTGGTCATTTTAATTATGTATAAGAGTATTTTATATTTTTCTTTTGATATTTTGACACTTATATATTTTCATACTTAACATATATTTTTTTAAACAATTTAAGCCTTTATCTAGGAATATTTTAACATAGATGAAAACATTTTAATAATTTGACCTTACATAAAAGTAGTTTGGAACCCTTCGATATTTTGACGTCTAGATGTATATTTCTACGTCAAAATGTTTATTTCAAATAGTTCAAGGTCTTGACATCAAGATATTCATATGTTTCCTATTAAGAATATTTATATTTTATATCTAAAATATTTTTTATCTTATTTTGGATATTTATATTTCATATCCAAACTATTTAATCTTATTTGAAATATCTAAATTAAAACATTTTTTAGAACGTAAATATCCCTTTTATTATTCTTTTTTTTTTCATTTTCAATTTACCGAAAATTCTGATGCTAAGGTCATTTTTGGATTAGACCAGCCTTATTATTTTCAAGTCACCCACGGATTTCTATAGCGATCCATCATCCACTTTCTTCATCTCTGACGGCTAAACCCTATCTTTACCATAATCGATCGTCAAAAATACAACCATCTCACATAACCACAACCTTTCAACTCATCCGCACAAAGCCACCACCATGACCAAACCAAACTACCATGCGTCAATCAAAGTCGTCATCGCAAACAAGTGAAGCTTTCGCACCACAATGCACAGAGTTGCCAAATAGAACTCCACCGCAAATGGTTGGAGTTTAACCATTTTCCATCGTTATTTTTGTTATATTATTTTTTAGATTCACCTTCTATTCTTTGCAAGCAGGTGGACGGACGCAAGTGATAGGATTCCACAACTACTCCCCTATACGCTGATTCTTGGTGCACGGTGGTTGCGTGAATTTGGGGATTTTGGGTCAAGCTATCGAAGGAGCAATGAGGAGACCAACCAAGACGACGATGACCCACCTTCATTCATAGTTCTTACTCGTTCTTCACTTTCCTCCACTGACACTTTCCCCCTTGCAAGTTGCCTAGGCTTCGTCACAAATGGTTCAAAAGGTCACATGAAGATCCAACAATTGCTCTATGCGAATAGCTAGCAATGTAAGCCAACACTTTGAACGATTGCAATCTCTGGTATGGAAGAGAGGTGTCAAAAACCCCTCCCTTCCCTCTCTTCTTCTTTTTCTTCCAAAATCTCCTTTTTCTTTTACATTATATTTACAAATGAAAAAAAAAAAATTCAACTACAGAAGACCAAAAGGAGCATCCACACGTTATGACATCTCTCGTCACTCAGGACATGTGACATATGCAATTACGACAAGATCATGCCCAAGCATGGTCATGAATGGACAACAAGATCACGATGCACGCAAGTGCTCACGTACATGGAGTTGGATGTCGAAAATTAAATGCGATTTTTTTTGCCAGCCTTTGATTGTCTTAGGGAAGAAATATGGTAGACCAACCATGAAATCATCCCTTTACGACCAAAAGGTTTTATTATTTGAATTACCCTCTATTTTAATAATTATTGGGTGAGAAAACAAAGGATAGGGGAAAAGATTCATGAGACCTTGGAACGAGAATTTGAACCCAATATCCCAAAGAGTAGAGATGTCAAATGTATCTATAAATACATCTATAACATGTACATCTAATATTTGAGAAGGAAGAACTAAAATAAGATATATTGTTGTTACTACATATTTTATTAATGATGATTATATTTTATAAAAAAGATTAATAAGATTTAGAAGAATAAATCATCTACATAATACTCAAAATATTTTTTCTACTATTATGAAAATTTTTGAATTTTATGAAATTAAAGAAAAAGTAGGTAATATTTACAATTATCCCATATTTAAAAATAAATTAACTCCACCAAATGATTTTACTTTATTTCATTAAAGATGTATATGTCATATAATTAATCTTATAATTCAAGTAGGCATTAAAAAAATAAAATATTTTGTTAAAAATATTAGAATTGCATTAACTTATATTTTAATTAATAGTAGACATCAACAAAAATTCAATCATATATGTAATTCTTTTGATTGATTACATAAAACATTTACAATGAATATTTCTCCTAAACAAAACTCTTTATATTTAATATTAAATAATTATTTACCTTATAAAGAAGTTATAAAAATTTATTATAATGATAGAATTAATGATAATATAACACTATTAGATAAAAATAATTTTACAATAATTCATTATTTATTGAATTTTTAAAATTATTTTATAATGCAAATAAACATTTATCTAAAATATATTATTTTACCTCTATTTATGCAATACACAATTTATATAATATTGCAAGAGTTTTAATAATTATGGTAATTATCTATTTTTCACACCTATAATTTTAAAAATGACAAATTTATAGTATTAGAATAATATAACTTTTATATACATTAAGTGTTTATCTAGATCCTAAAACTAAAATAAAAGTTGTTAAAAAATTAATAAGTATAATATAAAATTATTTAAATGTAAAATTTCATGTAATAATTGAAAATGTAGAAGAAAATTTAAATAATGCATTTGATTTATATACTACAATATATAAAATGCAATAAACAACTATCATTAACTTATGATTTTAATATATTTGTTGATGATTGTAATGATTTTAACTCAACAAATAGGTAAGAATTAATTAATTTTAATAATAGTAATCATAAATATTTAATTAGAGAAAATCTTTATTTTCTAAATTTTAATATAATTAATTGATAGAAAAAATAAAATGATATATTTCTTATTTTATCTTTAATGACTAAAAATTTACTAATAATTCTAACTTCTATAACATGTGAATAAATATTTAATATTAATGATAATATATTAGATAACAGAATAGCAAAGTTAAAAAATGATATCTAGAAGTTTTAATATATGTTAAAGACTAAAGTTTGTTCACATTCGTAAACAACAAAATGATTTTATAGATAAATTTGAAATTTTGAATATTTCAATATAATTATGCAAATCAAATGTAAAAACATCTAATGTAATATTTATGTCATATTAAGTTACAATGTAATTTTAATTTCAATTTATAAATAACATAATTTATTTTAACTTTATAACTTGTATTTGAATGTATTAATGAATAATGACTTAATATTAATGTGTTGATGTATTTATAAATCAAAATAATTTATTTCTTTTGTATTGATATGTTCAAATATTATGATTTAATAATATTTAGATTTAATTTAATATATTTACTAAAAACATATATATAATATTAAAAAACTTTAAAAAAAATTGATTTATTAACTTATAGGTTGGGCAAGTCAACTCTACAAAATTTCCAATTTTTGTTGACCAACCTAACTTGACCCATAACTCATATAGGCTATTACTTTATGTATGGGTCACGCCAATCGACCCGACCCAACCAACTTACATCTCTACCAAGGAGAGAGATAAGATAATTAATCCATGAGAATAAGAAAGAAAGAAAAGATAGTGTAGTGTATGCATGGTGACTTATTCTACATTTAATTGAGGCTACATGTGTCTCATGTGTGCACCTCTATGTAGGAAGAGATGAGAGGAGGAACCCTAAAGATCCTCTTGGAAGAAGAGAGTGACCAACCACCTACTAGGACCCTAATATGAGAGGAAGAGGAAAGAGGAATGGAAGAAAATAAGGAGAGAAAATATTGGAAAAGATTCTACATGCAAAAGTCATGTCCAACCTAGTGAAGGGCATGTTTTACTAAAATGTACTAAGAACGTTTTATGAATTAATCATTAGGTGCTCATTTGAAGCTATTAGATTATATCATGGTTTGATCGACTTTTAGGTGAATGAATATGTGAGTGAATGCCATGCATGAGGCTTATAATCATATGCTAATGTTGCTAAAGGTTTAAACATGTGACATTCTAATGAATTAAGAATTCAACATGGCGTGAACATGTGCCAAATAAAGGAAAAGCATAGGCATGACGGCAAGAGCATCCTACTCATAATATCAAGTAAACAAATAATTAAACACAAGCTATTAAACATTGCATGTGCAATAATTAATGCAAAATATATTGAACGCACAAGGGGAGAAAATAAAAATAGATGAATAAATCTATATGGGAGGTGTAATCACCTAAATCCCCTCCCCATTCTAGAAACGAAGATCATTAGGGATACAATCTTCTGAGAACTTCAATAAGTGATGCAATAATCGAAAGCTTAAAATTAAGGCAGAGAGTAGAAAAAACAACCACCAAAATGAGCGTAACATCTACAGTAGAAAACAACGCAAGAAGCAAGCAAGAGGTGGCAAAAAACAAGATAACAAGGGAAGCATTCCTAACAGATGGATCCACTAATGAGATAAGCATCAAAAGAAATCAGAAACAAAGGAGAAATCATACAATCATGCATAGAAACAGGCAATCAAGGCAACGGATGCAGGCACCAAAATAACTTGACAAAAAAAATGAGCAACACTTGACCACAGAAATAAAGGAGCAAGCAAAAAATGAAAGGCGGAATACTCAAATAGCCAAGCAAAATTGAGAGAAAGCATCTACCACAAAAAGAAGACACTACAAGAATGCAAAATCGTATAATCAAGATGACTAAATAGAAGCCAAAGCATGAAAAGAGAGCAACAACCAAAACTAAACACATGGATAGAAAGCATCCACCTGCAGAGGTAGCCACAATAGAAGACAATCTGCAACAAGAATGCAAAACTAAACAATCGGAGGCTGGTGATTCAAATAGAAGTCAAAGCATGAAATGAGAGACTTGCAATCAAAACAAAACACATGGACAGCCAAGCATCAACCTAAAGAGGCAACCACAACAGAAGAGAATCCACAACGAGAATCTAAAGAAACAAACACAGGCAATTAAACAGAACCTAAAGCATGAAACAAGAAAGCAGCAATCAAAACAGAACATACGGACAAGCAAATATCGACCTGAAAAGGCAACCACGACCGGAGAATTCTACAACGAGAATGCAAAATGTGAATACTCAAAAGTGAATAGATCAAATGAAAGTCAGAACAAAAAAATGAGAGAACAATCAGACAACTGAGCAATAGTTGGAAGAAGCAGCTCTTACAACTAACAGAAGCAACCAACACTAATGAGTCAGTTGGAACAACAGAAGTATGTGTTGAAATCCTTAAAACCCTAGAAATGGTCAACTATAAGGACAAAATAGATTTTGCACTAAGGATTTGTCTATGTATTTGTGTCACCAAATCTGGGTTTAAGCAAGTGAGAAATATCACCATAGCAAGCTCCTTACAATAACACATTTTATGGTGGGTATATCAATAATAAATGGCTAATAGACTTTAAGTTTGTCAAGGAGAGCACAAAGACTATTGTAGTATTTGTGCACAGATCGTTCTCCATAGTGATGATAAAACAATTGCTCATAGACTTCACAAACACAAGAAATGTTTTGGTCATTATTATAGGTATGGTTTTCCAAACACATTTTGCTAAATGAATGCAAGAAATGCTCCACGTAATGTTTTCCTCGATGATATTAATGATCTAAGAGATGACAACACAGTCAGTAACATACCATTCAGTATAAATGGTAACTTTGACGTCAAATGGGACTAGAGAATGAGCTTTGACATTCAAAGATCCTTCAACAACTCCATCAAACAAAGGAGGAGGAACTCAGATAGCAACAAAGGGAAGTAGACCACACAAGCACAAAGAGGGAAGGGAAGGAATGCTAGCACATAGAGAAGTGACAACAAGATCACTTGTGCTTAGATACCATTTTAGGGAAGAGAATACAGCTGACCCATCCATTCACTTTGAAGAAAGACATTTACAAAGGGTTGATAACCCTAACTACTACAAGATTACAATAATGCACCTAATACTTATAAGTATTTCCTAACTGTGGATTTATGTATTGTGTTATGGATTAGGTTAAATGGAGGATCCATTTAACTAATTACGATCCTATATATTTGTATTCTTTCCATAGAATAAAAAATACAACTCTTTTTCCCTAATCAACCATTTACATGGTATCAAAGCAAGCATGCAATTAGGGCTCCACCACATCTTGCCTTCATCCAAGGATCAAGTGTTTGCTAATCCATCTTCCAGTCTGTGTGTCTGCCTTCATCTAAGCCTTGTCTACCTCGTTCGCCAACTTCCGCTCAATGTTCAACTATTGTCTCCTCCATATATAGGACGACATTCATCAAGTAGGCATGTTGAGCTCTCTTGGTCATTCACGTGTGGGTGTCACGATGTAACAACCAGATCGTTGATGACCCATGCCCTAGGCTACTAACTCCTTTTTTTTTGTGAACCATCTTTCAAGGATGGTTTCGTGCCAACCGTCATCCCTCCCCAGATCCATGGAGCATCAATGTCATGTTGTAAGGCTAGTCCATGTGACTACCTTTCTTGTGTTGTTTCTCACTAACACAAGGAGTAGTGGCATCGATTGTGTCCTATGGTGCCAGCCAAGTACTATGCAATCCAATCGTCCAATGAGCAATGGTTGTGAAGTCCCAAGATCTAGTGAGCAATGAAGTCTCGAAATCCAATGGTGTTGTGAAAATCAAATAGTGGTAAAACAAAAACAAAAAAAGCCTTTGTTCTTGTCTGTGTTATTGGGGTACAGATGGCATTCAAAGATAACTCCTTGATCTATAACTTCATTCTAGTGTTAGAAAAACTTAATGGTACTAATTACTTCTGTGGGCACGGAGTTTTGAAACCATAGCACTTGCTAATAAGAAAATTAGTCACTTGACGTGTAAACTGCCTAGTGACAAATCTAAAGTATATATTGATTGGTTAGCAAATGATGCAGCTATAATTTCATGGTTACTTGCTATCATTGAACCTATCATTGCTCATGGTGTTTCCATGATGCAACCAACATGTTGAATTTGGTTGTCCTTGAAGAAAACCTATAGACATGAAAAAAATGTGGCAAAAACGTTCTAGGTGTATGAGAAATTATTCATGCTAAAACAAGGAGATTAGAGTGCTCAAGAGTATTATAGTACCCTTCGTGATCTTATTGAAGAGTTGGCACTCTACCAACCTCTTACCTTAAACATCAATGTGAATAAATGCTACCACAAAGAGTTGTGTGTGGTTGCCTTCTTGACTGGCCTAGCTCCTGATCTTAGTGCTCAGATCAGGGGTCAAGTACTTGTCCAAATCAGATGCCAGATTTAGAAGACATATTTGCCAAAGTTCTATGAATTTCCACAACTCCTGCACTAGGCCCTATGGATGGAACAACCTTAGTTACCTCCACCCCTAACAATCGTGGAAAAGAAAGTGGAGGGAAGGGAAAACCCCAATGTCAACATTGTGGTAAACTTGGGCATCAAACAAAAAGATGTTGGCATAAAGTTGACAAACTTGCTTGGGCTTGTGCTACTACAAATACAAGTGAGTCTTCTACTACAAGAACCACTAATGATAACTCCATCGTAAAGATTTCTAGAGCTAACCTTGAAAGACTACTATAGTCACAATCCACCTCTACTCAAGCCACAGTGGTATTAATCTCCCACACTTTAGGTATAGGGTCTACTATGATAGCTAGAGAAGACAATAGTTCCTAAATTGTAGACTTGGGAGTCTCTCAACATATGACAAGTAGTCTTTCTTTATTTGACCAAATACAATATCTACAAAACCTCTGTAGTATAAACATCATTGATGATCGTACTTGCAAGGTTTCTGATAGAGGGTCTGTTTAGGTCACTCTTGATATTTCACTTGATCAAACTCTTTATGTCCCCAAACTACCTATCAACCTATTTTCCATTAGCGTCATTATTGTCCAACTTTTATGCTCTATAATCTTTTTTCCTTTTCACTGCACCTTTCATTAGATGAGAGTGAGGATTGGTTTGAGGTGTAAAGCCAACAATGGAGTCTACACCGTAGTGTAAAATACACCTAGTGTTGGCTTGGCTGCTTTCTTGTCATCTAATGGCTCTTCCACCTCTTCTATCCTTTGGCACTATTGTCTAAGGCATCTATCACATCAAAAGCTTCAACATCTCTTACCCTAGTTATCTCTTTCTCAATTTCAGTGTGAATCATGTTAGTTGGGAAAACATAGTCATTCTTCATTTTCCCATGTTCATCTTGCTCCTAGTTGAAAAATATTTGACTTGGTTCATTGTGATGTTTGGAGACCAAGTCGTGTTGTATCTATTTCTAGTTATCGGTATTACATTATCTTTATTGAAAATTATTCTCATGTATGTTGGGTTTACTTAATGAAAGATCGTCATCATATTACTACCATTGTTCAAACTTTCTTATTGAAATCAAAACTCAATTTGATATTATTTACAAATGTTTGCGTATTGATAATGTCTTAGAATTAGTGAGTACTAAATCTCAATCTTTATGTGCCTCTCTTGGTATTATTCATCAAACTAGCTATCCTCATTCTTCTCAACAGAATGGCATTGCAGAGCGTAAGTATCGTCACCTCTTAGATATTACTAGGACCCTTCTCATTCATATGAAGGTTCCTAAATATTTATGGGTTGATGCTTTATTTACTATCACTTACCTCATCAATTGCATGTCAACCACTCCTTTGGGAGGGGAAGTTCTTCTTCAACATCTATGTCCTGATAGGGAGCTATTTCACCTACCTCCTCATGTCTTTGGGTATGTGTCCTATGTCCAAGATCTCACCCCTAATTTAGATAAATTATCTGATAAGATTGTTAAGTGTGTGTTTGTGAGATACTCTAAAACTCAAAAGGGGTATAAGTGTTATCATCCTCCCACAAAGAAAGAAATACTACACCTCTGATGTTACCTTCTTTGAGGATTAATCTTATTTCTCTAATGATGAGTCCTCTAAGAAGTCTCTTGATCCTGTTTCTAGCGTAGTCCATATCCTAGACACACCTTGATGACAACAAGCCAACTAATCACTACTCACAGGTGTATCACCGTCAAGGAAGAGAAAATGTTGTCCTTAAAGCTCCACTAGTTGTAACCCCCTGAAGAAGGTTCCTCCACCACGTATCCTGAACCTGACACACCTCCTAATGCCACTAATGGTAGGGATGAAAACCTACCAATTGCCCTTTGCAAAGGTACTCGATCTTGCACCCTACACCCTATAGCCAATTACATTTCCTTTGATCACTTGAGTGTCTTATGGCGTAACTTTTCCCTAAGAGTCTTCTGAGTTTACTCCCAGCTCCTACTTGGAAGCATTACAGCTACCATAGTGGAAGGCGGCCATGGATGAAGAGATAAGTACCTTGGTGTCCTATGGAACTTGGGATGGATGAAGAGATAAGTACCTTGGTGTCCTGTGGAACTTGGGAGTTGGTGGATTGTCTTGTAGATACTCATCTTGTGTCATGTAAATGAGTCTTCACTATTAAACACAAGTCTAATGGCTCAGTTGACAAATATAAAGCTCAACTAATAGCCTGCAGATTCACTCAGGAACAAAGAATAGATTATGAAAAAACTTTTACTTTTATGGCTCATCTCAATTCCATTCATATCATTCTCTTTATTGTTGTGAAAAAAAGTTGGTCCCTACATTAACTTGATGTAAAAAATGCTTTCCTATATGATGATCTCAATGAGAAAATTTATATGGAGCAACCTCTAGGTTTTGTTGCACAAGGGTAGAAACAGGTGTGCTTACTAAGAAAGTATAGTTATGAACTAAAATGAAGTCCTAGAGCCTGGTTCCACAAACTTAGTTAGGTTTTGATCGCCAAAAAATTTCACAAGTGTGTTGTTGATAACTCAGTGTTCATTCGTCATTGCTTAAGAGGTTGCGTTATTCTGACAATATATGTGAATGACATCATTCTTACTAGTAGTGATGATAAAGGAATAAAAAGAACAAAAGAGCACCTAGCAAAGGTCTTCCAGATAAAGGGCATGGGTCACCCAGGCTACTTTCTTAGCATTGAATTCATGTATTCAAAATAGAAAGTACCATTGACACAATGCAAATATGCCCTAGATCTACTTGAGGAAACTGGTTATCTTGGTTGCAAAGTTGAGTCCACGCTGGTTGAGCAAAATCCACCATTTTGGGATAACTTCTACACCATTAGACATAAATCAATACAGATGCCTAATTGGGAAACTCATATATCTCACTATCACTAGACTTGACATTACCTACACTATAGGGCTTCTCAGACAATTTATATATGCTCCTAAACAGGTACAATTGAAGGGAGCCTAATGAGTACTAGCCTACATTAAAAGAACTCTTGAAAAAGGACTCTTGTACTCTACAAATGGTCATCTCAAAATTAAAGCCTTCTTTGATTTAGGATATGTTGGCGATAAGAGAAATAGGAAGTCTACCTCTGGTTACTATACATATGTTGGGGGCAACCTTGTTACATGGTGCAGTAAAAGATAAAGTGTCATTTCCTACTCAAGTGTTGACGTTGAATACAGAGCAATGAAAGAAACTGCATGTGAAGTCATATGGATTAAGTCTCTCTTAGAGGAATTGGCAATCACTGTTGAACTCCCAATTCAGATGCATTATAACAATCAGTTAGCTATTCACATAGCAAAAAATGAAGTATTTCATGAAAGAACCAAACACATTGAAGTTAACTATCACTACATTCGTAATTTGGTAATTAAAGGAGTCATTTGTACTCCCTATACACCATCTAAAGAAGAAGTTGTTGATCTTCTCACAAAAGGACTCAATAACAATAGTTTCTCTTATCTATGTAACAAGCTTGGAATGACCAATATATACATTCTAGCTTAAGGGGGAGTGTGGACTTATGTATTGTATTATGGACTAAGTTAAATGGAAGATCCATTTAACTGATTATGATCTTATATATTTGTATTCTTTCCATAGAATAAAAAACACAACTCTTTTTCCCAAATCAACCATTTAGACTAACATAGACAATTCTAACATCATCAATCTCCTATTGTTAAAACAAAATGTTAAATCCTTGTGTTTTATTACCATAGTCCATGGAAACTAAGAATGCAATATCAAAAACAAGAAAAGCTAAAAGGTAAAGTTTTAGCTAAAATGAAGAAAACAAAGAAACTTTGAAAATATTACATTTTGTAGCTTCCATTTTCCTATTGTTCAAGACACAAAATTCTTTTGATCCAAAAAGGAAAATAATTCTCATCAATGAAAGCAAAAATGAAACAAATATATCTTTACTGAAAAAGAAATTTCTATGCCAAGAACCAACATTTTATTTGTAGAATGGTCATTCTTGCAAAAGTATGGGTTGGAAATTTTAACTAACAAAGTTAATGAACATAAGGTACAGAAAAATATATGTTCACAGGCATGTATAATTGCATAAGATAACCTCCTTTTCAGTTGGAAACCAATTTGTAGAGTAGAAAAATCAATGAAGTTTGCCTTCTCTTCCACTCTTCATAAAATAATCATTGGAGGAACAAAAAATGCACCTCTTATAAGTGACGTGTCAATCTTTGTCCAGCTGTATCCACAATTTCAATTTTAGCATAACGTTCAAAGAAGAAAATCTGAAACAGTTTCAAACAGATTGAAACAATACAAAGGTTTGGTCTTATTCCTTAACAAAAAGATTTTCCATCATGATAAGTATCATACAAACTAGGGAAACAGCAAAAGAGTTATTAGTGAAAGGATTCTTACTATGTATTGCCATGAAAAAAGCCAGTTCCACCTATGAGGCATTCTTTACAGGAATCAAAGAAATCTGATCAGCCCGAGAACTTTCTTGGTTGCTGCCACTAGTGCCTAAGACTTGTTCAGCCCTTACTCTAGAAGAAGCTTCATTTTTCAACTTGTGGTTATTGTATGCTACAACGCCTGAGATAGCTGTGCAGCAAAACATTCACACATGAAATTCAAAAAACGTGAATGCTATAAATAGAAAAAGTATGCACTCCTCTTGTCTACAATCCTTAGTATGTAAACTGTAATTCAATTTCAGTGGAAGAAAAATGATGTTTGGTATTGTACATTATATGCTACAACACTACCTGAAATAGCAAATTTAATATATGAAGTTACATCTATTATTAGCAAACCAAAATAATGTACTGGAACTAAATGATGTAAATGATGCTTAGGTTATAAATGTAGCAGGCTATTCTCCCTCCCTTGGGCCTGCTAGCTTCATCATTATCATCATATCATTTCACAGAATGGACAGGTGCAACATGCTGGCATAAATTTCGTATCTTACCAAAAGCTAACATCTAGTTAAAATAAAAGGTGAATTTATGTTAGACATAGACCATAGCCTGCTAGCTCAAAGTAAACAATGTTCTACTCATATAGGTACTAGAAGCATATCAACATTTAGGCATGATAAATAGTCAGTACAGTACTCTTTTGTACCTATTCCATAACCAAGTAGGTTAATTAATGTAAGCTTTGTGTCTGCGAATATCAGGGCAGATAATAACACAACCACCCAATCCCTAACAACCCCCGTCACACGAATTGTCAGTGCACTTGTGCGAGAGATAACAAGAAAAACAGATAAATTAAGTCCAAACGTGCAAACACAATTGAGGATCAATATCAGTGGTGGGAATTTCCAAGTCCCAGGAGCATCCATTTTTGTTCTCTCTAAGAAAATCCATGGAATGAAGAGGCATAGTGCACTGCAATCAACAAATTAGGTACTGTAAATAGAAACAGCTGTATAACAGTTTATCTTTATTTAGTATATCAGAGACTAGAGAAGCGACTTGCCTGCATGGGCTTACATAGTACATGACAGATATTGAGTTGAACCTGACACCCTTTTTTTTAACGAATATTTCCATAAAAATGAGTCTCAAAGCTTCACCTACGACACCTCCTAATTGGTATATCACTCCTATCCAACTAATGTTGACTTCTCCATAAGAAGCAACAACAACTCCAAAACTGATGACAAACATTATTAAAAGCATTCTGCAACTCATATCTTCAAGATTTGCAACCACTCCGAGAATGAAAACAGCCACAGGCACTGTAGATAAGAAAAACATTATTTTGGGATAATCTCACCAAAATTACTGAACAGGTAAAACACATTTTTGAATTCAAAAACAAAATTATGTAAAAGATGATGATTACTGATAGCTTTCAACATCTGTGCAAATGCCACTGATATGTAGATGTATGCACTATTGCCAAGCCACAAGGTCATAGCAAACATTGCACCGATTGGAACAACAGATGTAAGATATCTGAAAGATAAACCTTAAATTAGTGAGACGAATTCAGAACACAAAAAACAATATCATTGAACAATGCTAAAAACTGAATCTGGATTGGAAACTCTACTTGAAAATAACTGATAAACAAAAGAGCTTTCAATTTCTATAGAAAATAAAAGTCTAAAGGAATTTGATGTCATGCTTACAGCAAATATCACCATGCACATTCAAATTATATCAAGCAACAGAAAAAAAAAACATAATAAGGCTGAGCATTTTGTATCATTTCAAAACAAATAAATGACTAATCCCAGAACACAACATAGGCAACTCTAGTTAAAAAGCAACAAATATGTTTACATTAGAATAGTGTAATCCATCACATTCAACAAGTACATTATTCAGACCAGGTTTATGTACCCCACTTCTAGATTAAACCAAAATTTGTACCCTTTCTGCAACTTTGTGCACACCCACTTCAACTACCCCCACTTCTACATTAAATCATATCTGTTTCATTTCAGTGCAAGTAATAAACTTTCCACAATCTTGTGAGAAGAAAAAGATCCTTGCCTCTCAAGTTTCCAACAATGATTGAATAAAAATGAAGACCATTATCATAAAGTGTAATTCATCATGTTTAACTGCCACAGTCATTCATGCCAAATTTGTGTACCCCACTTCACCAAAGAGCAGAAAAGGGAATGTCTGATTGTCACAATATAGATGACTGTCTGATTGTCACAATGCATAATTGTGAGAGAATGAATTTTCACTCCAAGTTCTATCAAGAAGGACTTCAATCACATCATTTTACTTGTTGTCTAAGACATTGATCTATATTCTACTTTTGCACTTGACTTTGACATGATACTTTATTTTTTTCTTCTCTAAATGACAAGATTCCCACTAACATAAGTGTAGTAGCCTAAAGTGAATCTTCTATCTCCTTTATCACTAGCATAACCTAAATCTAAGTAAGCAACAACATTCAAATGTCCATGCTTGAAGTAGAGTTGCCCCTTTCCTCGATTGCTTTTAATATAAGCTAAAACTCTCATAGCACCATGCCAATGAACCATCCTAGGCTCATGCATGAATTGACTAAGGAAGCCAATAGCATATGAAATATCAAGATAAGTCATCATGAGATAGATGAGCTTCCCAATCTATCTGTGATATCATCTAACATCTTCCACTTGCTCAAAGGTGGTATCCTAGAAAGGAGGATTTTACTCAATGGGAGTTCGTTCTAGTTTATGTCCTAGAAAGTTGGCTTCCTCTAATAAATCAAGAGCATACTTTCTTTGTGAGAGAGCTATCTTAGGTGTAACATGTCTTAAATGGGGCATCTAATGTTGCACTTGTAGTGAGTGCCAAACACTCTGACATGACCATGACCATAGGTGTAAGATTATGCTAGGCACTCAATGTTAGGCACCTCATTCATCCATCACTTGGGCTAAATCCTAGGCTATAAAGGCTACTCTCAATCAATTTCACACTGTTCTATTTCCACAACACATCATTCTACATCATAATTAGCACAAAAAAGCCCATGATATTACATAGAAATTTCCTTAAAGACATCTCCTTCCCTTATTGGTCTATTTTGAAGACAAAAACGTTATTACTATGGCATAGGCAACCAGTGTTGGGTGGCCCCTCCTACGCATCTAACCCTTGGGAAAAAAACCTAGGCTGTAAAGCTCACCTCCAATCAATTTTGCACCATTCTATTTCAATAATACATCATTCCACTTCCACATCATGATTTAGTACATAAAATGTCATGACCTTATACAGGCATTGTGTTAAAGACATCTCATTCCCTTATTGGTCTGTTTTGAAGGCAAAAAGTTATTATGCAAACATTTCACCAAAGATTAGGTGAACAAGATGTGAACCTAGATGAAGTGCATGAACCAAATGGATTTCATACATGAGCTTTCTGTGCTTCTGTTTGCAAAAACAAATCCACAAAATTGTGTAGGAGTTTTCCAATTGTAACCCAACCACTCTTTTCCCCACTATAAGCATGGGGAAGCGTGATCAGTCAGTTTGACATCAAGCCTGAAATTCCTCCATTATGGAAAGTTCACATGAAAATTTCAAATTGTAAGACAGAAGTTAAGTGAAGTTCTTTGCAGCTGAAAATGTAGAAGAGAAGAAGCAAATGGAAATTTGAAATACTCACACATCAAGCGACATTCCTTGCTCAATCTTAACAATCTGGTCGTCATCATCCGAGCATGGTGTTAAAAACAACAATGAGAGAAAAAGAAAATGGATGGAGTAGTGATCAACAACAGGAATGTGAGTTATGTGACCTTAAAGACTTGGGTGACAATGAAGCAAAGGACGGAGGAGAAGACCATGTGGAGTAGTGTAAGCGCCACGGGGTAAGGGAAGTTGATCTCTTTCGACGACAACACCCACTTCAAACCACAACAACAGGGTAAAAAGAGGAAGAAGTCCAAGAATATCTGAGGAAGAAAGTAACGGAGGAAAGGAAAAATGCCTTGTTGAAGAAAATCTGGCCGCTGGAAAGGGCGACGTAGAGGAGGAGATATGCGTAGGTAACGAGGCCATCCTTCCTTTCCGGCCACCCGGCTGCTGCTCCCGGCACTGCCGAAGGATCCTCTGCTTCCTTCGCCATTGTCAGATCTGAGTCGAACCAAGTGAGCAGAACTGAAAAGAGAGAAGGGAAGAGATTGCCGATGCCAGTAATGACTCGCCAGCAAGACGTTTCTGTCTGTACCGGAAATAAGACGACGGAAAGATCAAAACGACAGAAAGTGAAATTTTTACTGTTTTAGGAAAAAAAGAATAATGAAAAATTAAATTTAAGGTACTTGTATAGTTAATGAAAATGATAGAACATAAAAATATAATATTTCTATTTATATTTTTATTGATAAATTAAATAATAAATAAATAAATAAATTTTAAGTAAATTATTTTAAAATAAATTATAGAAATAAAAATACATATTTGAATATGTGCATTGATATAATTTTTACCTTTCTAGTAGTACTACTACCCCTTCATATTTATGTGCATATTTGGTTACTCTTAATTTTAGTTCCACTTCTCGTACAAAGGTTGTTAGAATTGGTTAAAAATATCAGATTACAATTTAAATTCAAAACTTAAATTTAAAATTTAACTTTCATGAACTTGCATTGCTTTTGTCACACAATTACAAAGTTAAAGTTAAAGTAAAGAGTAATTAAATACAAGTTCCTCACGATATCCTGAGTGAAGATATCACTTTGGTTATCATTCACTTAATTCATTTTTAAGGTAGAGTCAAATTGGAGTTATCTGCTCTCAAAATGAAATTACTTTTTTTTCTTCCATTGTTTTAATCCTCCAGTTCATGAAAATAAAATATATTACATTATTATCAGATTTTACTAATAAATTTTCTGCACAATATCTTATGAAAAATTAACTCGTTTTTAAAATAAACAAAACTATACCACTCTCTCTTTTTCTACTTTAATACGAAACGTGAAATGACACGATCTTGTCTAATTTAGTACGTTTAGCAAATTAATTTTTCTTAAAATGATTGACGTAAAGTGGTAAATTAATTTGAAGTTACAAATATAAACATGAGCACAACATATTTGAGTTAGTTGTTATACATGAAAAAGGTTGGAAAACAAAAGAAAATTTTTCTTATATATTAAGGGAAAATGATGAAAAATTATCTGATATACAAACACCTAGAAAATTTTATTTCCTACATTTTCTGTCATTTTCTAGATATACAAATACCTCCTTAGTATATCGTGTATACATGTGTCATGATCGTTGACTTTAAGGTGAATCATGAATTAAATTATTCTTTTGCTAAACTAAACATGCTTAAATGAAATTTGAACGGAAACGTGATTCGATTTTTTTTATCTTTGATTTTGATAAATGTAATGATGTAAAACTAATAAATAAGTCAGTCAACCATAAATGCACAAGAATTTACGGTTGTTCCTTAAATAGATATGTCTATTTCTCAGGTAAATCCTAATTGAACCCTACGTTATAATTCAGTGTTATTCACAGGCTAACACCTTGCCATTTACATTAAACCATTGACCAAGCTTACGAAGTCCACCTCTTCACAACTTGAAGAGCCCCCCTCACTATTAGGAATAGTGGGGTTTAGTAAAGAGAGTGAAGAATAGTGATTTCTTTTTACAATATGTACTAACTACTACTTTATTAAATAAATTTTGCAAATGGTAGTTGTCACAATTGATTGATTAATTATATGCCAATAAAATATTTATTTGATTTGACGAGGTTCATTACCAACCATGCACGATAACGGCAATGGCACGTTGTCGATACAATTGGAATGCCAATTTTCTGATGGCCAGAGATTTGTTGTGTCAATTAGAAGTTACCAAGATTCTTTGTAAATAAAATCGAGATGCTAAAGAAGGGTTTGTGCATATGGAATTCGATAGAAAGGAAAAAAAATTTCATTCAATTCTATAAGAATGTTGTTTGTATATCTATAAAATTCATTTTACGGAAATTGAATTCCGTCTCTTTAGTAACTCTCAGAATTTATTTTCCAAGTTTAAAAGATCAAAAATCAAATTCTATCTTAGCTTGTTATCTCTTCTCTTATGTCTCCTACTTACGTGTTTTACTTATAAGAGAAAGAGGTTATGGTAAGATTATTAGAAAGAGAGAGAGAGAGAAATAAATAGAGGGAGAGAGAGAGAGAGATAGAGAGAGAGAGGAGAGAGGGAGGGGGGAAGAGAGAGAGGGAGGGAGAGAGAGAGAGAGGGAGGGAGAGAAGGAGAGAGAGAGGGAGAGAGGGAGAGAGAGAGAGGGAGAGAGAGGGAGAGAGGGGGAGAGGGAGAGAGAGAGAGGGAGAGAGAGAGAGGGGAGAGGGAGTGGGAGAGAGGGAGAGGGGAAGAGAGAGAGGGAGAGAGGGAGAGAGGGAGAGAGAGAGAGGGAGGGAGAGAAGGAGAGAGAGAGGGAGAGAGAGATAGGGAGAGGGGAAGAGAGAGAGAAAGAGGGAGAAGGAGAGAGAGAGAGGGAGAGAGAGATAGGAAGAGGGGAAGAGAGAGAGAGAGAGAGAGGGAGAGAGAGGGAGAGTATGTGTG
This sequence comes from Cymodocea nodosa, assembly GCA_036874045.1. NCBI lineage: Eukaryota > Viridiplantae > Streptophyta > Magnoliopsida > Alismatales > Cymodoceaceae > Cymodocea > Cymodocea nodosa. Next base: position 14,699,603 of record CM072339.1, on the reverse strand, counting down.
AGAGAGAGAGGGAGGGAGAGAGAGAGAGAGAGAGGGTTATCTCTAATTACTTCAATTTATTTTTTTTTAATTTTATTAAATAAAAATCAATTCTGTCATATGCATAAATACCTAAATTTTAATTTACGTTAAATTCCTAAACATATACAAACACTTGAATTTTAAATTTTTTCCATCAAATTCTGTTAGAATTTAAATTTCATAGAATTCAAATTTCAAGTACACAAACCTCCTTTAAGGAGTCAATTTGTACCTTGTTAGAATTCTCATAAATGAAAGAAATAAAATCAAAGAAAATTTTATACCTATTTATATAAAAGGAGAGATTTTCTAAGATTTCAAACACCCCCCCTTACCTAAAAAAAGTGTCAGTATTCTCAATGATCTCTCTATTTCTCTTGTTCATCGGAAAATTTCCCTCAATTTCATGTACTCCTTTCCCGCTTAGCAGAGGTCATCATTGAGAAGAGTCATTGCATCTTTGGTGCAAAGAGTATTTGATCTACATCTGCCTCTCTTAGCATGGTTTAGGTTGGCACTCCTCTTATCATCTCTAGGTTTTTCGCATTTGGAATTTTCTAACATTGATCTCTTATCTAAAAGAAATAGAACACTCCTTCGAGAACCCATCTCCTCCTCTACCCGTCGAGCACAAAGGATCACAATTTGCAAATCTGCTCGAGTGGGTAAGAAGATCACGGTAAGATGAAAGAGGGGGTGCATGTGTTTTCCCTCGTTTATTTCATCATGCGTGCCTCCACTCGCATAGTGTGCTATGGTGTGTATGAACATCCTTGTCTTTGTTTTAATATTATTTTTTCCATCCTCCACCTACCGTCCTATGCCATCCTTCTTTTCTTCCATATTCAAATGTGGGGTGTTCTCGGTGGACCTCATCTTTTCTTCTAACTATAAAGTCTTTGAATACATCAATTAGACTATTTGTTTGTTTATAGGTTTTAGTCTAAGGCATGTTTATCATTTGTGGTTATAAGTTTTATATTTCAGTATATTTTAATTAGTCCAAGGCATGTTTACTAGTATAATTAATGATTTCTATAGATTTTAAGTTAAAATACTTAGATCTAACATTTTTATGATCCACCTACAAGTCAGCGTAGTAAACTAGGACAAGATGAATCAAATTTAATCTCCAATTTTCATTATCCACAATCACAACAAGTGTCACAAGAGGCTTCCCACTATGCTTCCTACCAACTTACTTCTTGCATACCAACTTTCTAAGTAGCCTCACTTTCAGCCTTATGAGATCTATATACCTATTACCTTTTTTTACTAATATCCATTTCTAGGCTTCCTTATAAATTTATCACAAAATCAAATCATATGTATATTATTACTATACAACATGCTATACTCATATGCTAAATGGTAGATCATTCATTCTAAATGGTTTTTCGAAAAATTGATATAAACATACAAGGGTTGCACTAATTATTGGTTAATCATTTTTTGTTTGTCTAAATGAATTTTATTTTCCATGATAGGATTCAACTTACTCTTTCTTATAAAAAATGGCATATTACTGATTTTGGTGTGTATGTCATAATTTCCTTTGTATATGTTGTTAACTTTAACACACCATTAATCTTGATTTTTCTTATTTTAATGATGTATTTTTCATTTATATATATGTTATGCAAATTAGATATGGCTAGTATAGATAATACAACACAAGATAGACAAAAATCTTACATTAGTTGGAATGAAAAAGTAGATGCCACATTTTTAGGTATATTAGAAGATGTTTTAAATGAAGGGAATGAAAAGACACATGATAAAAAAGTTAAAGTCGAAACATGAAACAAGGTAATATAAAAATATAATAATGACATAAATGCAAGTATTACAAAGAAAAATGTTGATATAAGATCTAGAAGATGAGTTAGCTGAATTTGATTTGAAAAATGAAGAAATTGGAATTATTGAATATGAGCTTTCACATATAGATAGTACATTAGAAATGACATAAGAACTTCGAAAATAAATAGCAGATGAAATATGTGACAATATGAAGACTGTTATGTGGGATGGACATAACTTTTAAATCATTTTATATGTAACTTTGTCAACTTGTTATGTTACAATATTTGAACATTTGTATGTTGACAATTTATATTTATATTGTGAATTTTATTTATATGTTGTATGTTAGTTAGCAATTTTGAAAAGTAATTGTTTGTGATATGTTATATTCAAATAGATAATGAACAACACAACTTTTGTTCAATTTGTTTATAATATTATTAATAAATAAAAATAAGAAGAATTGATATTTTCTCTTAAAATGTAAGTATTATGAAATGAAGAAATAGAGTAAATTAAAATTAATTATTAGAATACTTTGATTAAAAAAATATATTTCAATTTTGAATATTCCATTCGGCACAAACCCCCTTATGGGAATTTTAACTTTTTTGACTTTTTGAGACGTACACAAATACCATTGATTTTTTTAAGAATTTGAACTTTCTAATTTATAAGAGTCTAAACTTTCCATTTCTTTTATTTTTGAACTTTCTAACATGTACAAACACTCTCTTGAAGTCCATTTGTGCCACCAAGAAAGTTAAAAAAGTTAATAAATAGAAAATCAGAAAATTTAGGAATCAAAAAGTCAAAAAGTAAAATTTAAAAGTATTTGTACTACCAATAGAAAGTTAGGAAAATTATATAATTCTTGAAATTTTAATATTATATATTAAATAGTATTATATAATAAAATAATAATATTAATTAAATAAAAATAATATTTTATGATTTTAATATTATAAAAATAATATTAATAATAATAAAATAATTTATATTTATATTATTAATAAAAAATATATTAAAATAATTAATATTTTATTATTAATAAAATAATATTTAAATAATTAATTAAATAAAATAATATTAACAATATATACTTTAATTATATTAACAATAATAAAATAATATATTATATTAATATACTTTAATTATATTAAAGTATATATGAAGTAATTTTAATTAAAATAATAATATATTATATAAAGTATATTACAAAGTAATAATTAAAATAATATAATACTTTAATTAAATAAAAAAATATTATATTAATATATTATAATTTAATTATATTAACAATATATACTTTAATTATAATTAATTTTAATAATAAAATAATTAATTGAATTGAGATAATTCCTATACTACTTTCCCAACTTTCTGATGAGAGGAAGTTTAAAGGTTTGAAATTTCTGATCTTTTAATGTATTCTTAACTTTTCTATGTGGCATAAATCCTAAAAAATTAAGAAAATTTTTTCAACTTTTTAATTTTTAATTCCTAACTTTCTAGCACAAATAGTATCTTGATTTCACCTTCATAAACAATATGTTAGTGACTACAAATTGGACTCTAACACTTTCAATGGTAGAAGTTAAATATGTAGCTATTGTTGGTTTATGTTGTGTCTAAGTTTTTTTTATAAATGACAGAAATCAGGAAAAATTATAAAATTAAGTTTTTGAATCAACTCATATTTATTATGATAGCAATAGTATTATTAATTTGTCAAAAAATATTTTACATATCATTTTCTTACTTTGTTTTTATGAGAAATCAATTAGTTGATATATTTACTAAATCATTTGATGAATAATAATTTATTAAGATTTAAAAAAACTTGAAGGTTGTATTATTTGAATAATTCAGGATGCCATTTGCATAAATATAATAAGATCTATTACTAAAATCAACATACCATTAAAAATTATCAGCATATGTATGACAGATTTCTGGATTGGTTTTTTGATATTTCATTAAATCATAGGAAACACTATTTTTGAGTTACAGAGATTTCTTAAAATCTACAAGAAGATGTATTTGGCATATTGACAGATAGGACTAGTGCACTATTTGTTTCTTCAGGATAGGGTTGAATAGATCAAAATTTCAATGCTTCGTATTGGTACGTGCAAAACATTTGAAAATTCTAAGTTTAAATTTTTCCCCATACTATTAAGGGCAACAACATACTATTATGGTGTGACAATTGATATGTTGACCCATGAATCCAACAAACCAATATATTAACTCTATTTCATTTTTCATTGGGTACACCCTTAAACACCACTCTCAAGACCTAAAACTATTCAAATCATCGTGAAACCTGATTGTGCACTGATTTCCACCAAGAAGACCAGAAGTTTTCTGAAGATTACGGAGGATTTGAGGTTGAGGTTCTTGTAGACTCGCAAAACTGTGAAAAAAGGAAGCTTTTGTCATTTGAAAGATTCAATATTTAGATCACTTTGTAGAGTTATATGGCAACATCATTGAAGGTTATGATAATTTAAAGAACTCGCTAGAAAGAAAAGTCCAAAGTTTGCATCATCTCGAGATCAATCAAATAGGAGAAATTTCTGTATATTAATTCCTATGTTGTATTGATGGACAAACTATTGTTTTTATTGCCAAACTTTTAAACTATTTTTTCTTTTGATTATGGTTCTATTGTTGAACTTATTCCTTAGATTTTATATATTGGTGCATATTTGCTTTATATTTTTTTGTGGTATTCTTATGCAAAGATATTATTTGCAAGGGGAGCTTTGAAGTAGGGGAGTCTTTCTCACTTTAACAATGACAAAAAGGAGACTGACAAAGAACAAAAGACTTCTATGATTGTATGAATATGTTATGAATGTATGGATGTGAATGAAGTTAAAATGAGTGAGAATGTTTGCACTAAATGTAACGATCACTAAGTTTTGTCATCATCGTAATTGAGAAGATTGTTAAGAAAATTCCTTTAAAAGTTTTGATAATGAAAAACTTAATGATATCATCGTAAAGAAAGTATTTATAGAAAATCTATTTACGTTGATGAAAACGAAAATAAGAAGAGTTCAAAGGACTCAAGTTAGATAGGTATCAAGGTAAAGGAAATGAATGAATTTAAGGTGGGGTTTGTGCACTCAGAATCTAGCGAAATTGAAAATTTTTTCCATTAGATTTCGAATGATGAGTTGTTTGTACATTTTGGAATTCAAATTTCTTGAGAAATTAAATTCTAATCAAGTGTAAAGGTTGGGAAAATGAATTTCCGAACTAAAATGTTATTTTTTAAGTTCAACATATCATTGTTGAAATCTTTTTGAGTTCAACATATTCCCGACCAAAATATTTTGAGTTCAACATATTCTCGACCAAAATATCTTAAATATAATAGTTATTTTTTGAGTTCAACATGTCATTGTTGAAATCTTATTTATAAGATTTCTCTAAGTAACCATTTAATTGAGATGTATTTTGTATTGATATGAAAGGTTAGATCGGACAACTGGTCCTCGGCAACGGCGCCAGAAATGCTTGTTCTTGGGTTTTATTAACTTCTGTTTTTAAACTTATTTAATTTGTCTTTATGCTTATATTAATAATTACTTTTAGAAGTAAACTAACAACCTTTCACACAAATTAGATATTAATTCTAATTTGTATTTTAACTGCAAGTGCACAGTGTATATTGTATTTGTATGCAAATACAGGTCGATCCCATAGAGATTGAGTAAGAATTGTGTACTGTTTCGATTTTAATATTGAAATTTATGTGTTTAGTAAGCACTTCGTTGAATTACAGTTAACACAACGGACCTAGTTCGTGGAGTTATCGCTAACTCAATGGACTAACCTTGTGAACTTAAGTTAACTTCACGAGCCTATCTTTCTAGTTAAATACTGCTATTTACAAAGGAATTCGACCAACCATTGGGCAGTTCCACAGATTGTAAATAACATCAATTAAGCTCTTTAATACTAGTTAATATTAGATTTATCATTAAACAATACTAACATTCAGATATTTCAAACAGTAACCATTAAAATCTTTAAGTATCTAGAACGAATCAATTTTAGTAAATTGTAAAACTATTTTCTAAATCAAACAAATATAAAACACTCACAATACTAACAATGATAACATTAATCACGATACAAAACAAACAATACAACACTTAAATATTAAATGTAAACATAGATAAGTTGTTTTTGATATTTTTGTTTTGATATGTTCATGAAAATGAGCGAAAGGTGAAATGCAAAAATCTTTATCGACAGTAAATACTTTTGTCACTACATGCGACGTGATTACACCATTGAAAACTTAATCACTTACAATCTTGTCTCCTCTCCCTATAGAATCGTGAGTCCAGAATTGCAAGATGATCTCCTCTTCAGCATATTGGCATCAACCCGAAACTAAGGCTAGAAGCTTTACGATCTCCTAAGATATGAGTCGGTGCTTGGTGAAAATGACTTTCCTTCCAGCGACGCGATCACTCCTCATAGTGGTTGTTAAGTACCGTGTTTAGCTCGGAATCAACCTAACATTAGGAAAGTATCCTCACAGACCTCCGATGGTTGGTGATTTTAGTGGTGGTGTGGAGCTTCAGGGAACTTCCGACACTACCTGTAGTCAGTGCGGTCCTCCACCTCTACATACACTACCAACCACACTTTCTTTATTTTTCTCCTCTTCTTTTATATTTCTTCTGTAGTAATTGCTTCTGCTTAGATAATCGGTTAGATTTCCTTCATTTATATCAACGATGGTGATTTCTTCTTCTTTCCACGAGTGAATTCCTGCGTGATACGTGCAATCGTGGTTTTCCTTTGGATGTTTTGTTTCTATAACTGCTATAGTGGCATATTAGAAAATAAATGGTCCGTCAAGTTATAGATAAGTCAACGGACTTACTTCATTGATTTAACTATAAAACACATGCAATAAAGAAATAAGCTACTAATATAACACATTACCTTAGTGTATATTCATGTAACTCAACACATACAATTATGCTAACTTAACGAGTTAAACATGTTCATCTCACGTGACATACCAAAAAGAAATGACATACCATCACCTAGTAACCACATTCCATTTGATTCTTGTAGGGGGGTGAATTAATCAAATGACATACCATCACTAAGTAACGACATCCCATTTGATTCTTATAAGGGAGGGGCCCAAGGTAGGGGCATGCATTTGGAGTTAGTTAAAAAGAAATTTAATTTCTATCCAATCTGAAATTGGATAGATGACATACCAATGTTGCCTATTAGGATTTTTTTTTGTGGCATGGAGCCTCAAACTATGATAAATGAAATATCAAATTTGACCATCGATATGTCATTTGATGACATCAAGTTTGGTGTTTAGAATGAAAAAGTGTATATTATTAACGGTTAAATGATGGTTAATTGCATAATATTTAGCTTATCATATGAGAATTAAGTTATTATGTTATAATTACACTGTTATAAGCTTTAATTAGAATTACTGCTTAATTTTGGGGAATTAATGTTAATTTAGTACATTTCTGAACTGTTGGTAACTTACAGGCTGTGAAATTTTTAAGTATCCGAATTTTCTGATATTTCGGACAATTATGTTTAACATACCGAACATATTTCAAATAGTTATGTATAACATACTGAACATGTATCGGATAGTTATGTATAAACTACCGAACAGTTATGTTTTAAAAGAATATTTTATTATTTCCTAAAGTACACGTGTCGAAACCATAATGCATGACTTAAGTGAACTTTCGGTGAGTTATCTATAACTATCCAAAATTGCAGTTGGGCATCGGATAGTTATATGTGTAACTCTCCAAAATCTCCTTTTATTTATAAAATAGCTGTGGACACGTGTTGTGTTCTAGGAAAGTGACTTAAGTGGATTTTTGGTGAGTTATCTCTAACTATCTGAAATGCATCTAGGCATCAGATAGTTAGACCTATAACTCTCCGAAATGTTTCTTTTATTATTAAACTGTTGCTAACACGTGTCGAGATCTGGTAGATTTACTTAAGTTATATACCGGTGAGTTATCTGTAACTATCCAAAATGCACTTGAGTATCGGATAGTTAAGTTGTAAGTATCCGAAATGCATCTAGGCATCGGATAGTAAAGTTGTAAGTATTCGAAATGCACTTGAGCATCGGATAGTTAAATTTATGCACATGTTTTATAGTTAAATCAATAAAGCAAGTCTATTGAGTTATCTGTAACTCTACGGACTATTTATTTTCTAATATGCCACTATAGCGGTTGTAGAAACAAGACAGTTGGAAGGAAAAACCACGATCGCACATATCACGTTGGGAGAAGAAATCATCGTCGTTGATATGAATGAAGGAAATCCAACCGACCATTCAAGCAGAAGCAGTTACCACTGAAGAAATATAAAAGAAAAGAAGAAAAAGAAGTAAAGGGGTGTGTGTGTGATCGATGGGTATGGCCAGTGTGTATAGAGGAGGAGCACCGAGCTTTCTACAGATAGTATCGGTAATTCTCTGAAGTACCACACCAACCATCATTACCACCACCATAATCACCAACCATCGGAGGTCTGTGAGGATACTTTCTTGATGTCGGGTCGATTCCGAGCCAAACACAGTGCTTGACAACCATTGTGAGGATGCGGGAAGGGAAGCCATTTTCACCAAGCACCGACTCATATTTCAGGACATCGTAAAGCTTCTAGCCATGGCTTCGGGTTGATGCCTGTATGCTGAAGAGGAGATCATCTTGCAATTCTGGACTCGCGATTCTATAGGGAGAGCAGACAGAATTGTAAGTGGTTTAATTTTCAGTGATGTAATCGCGTCACATGTAGTGACAGAAGTGTTTACTATTGACTGAGATTACTTTACATTTCACCTTTCGCCCATTTCCATGTTCATATTAAAACAAAAATACCAAAAACAACTTATCTGTGTTTGTATTTGAGTGTTGTATTGTTTGTGTTGTATTGTGATTAATGTTATCTTTGTCAGTGTTGTGATTGTTTTATGTTTGTTTTAGTTTTACAGTTTACTAAAATTAGTTCGTTCAAAAGACTTAAAGATTTTAATGAATATTGTTTGAATTATCTAAATGTTAGTATGCTTAATGATAAATCCAATGCTTACTAACATTAAAGAGCTTAATTGATGTTATTTACAATCTGTGGAACCGCCCAATGGTTGGCTGAATTTCTCTGTAAATAGAAGTATTAAATAGGAAAGGCAGACTCGTGGAGTTAACTTAAGTCCACCAGGTTAGTCCGTTGAGTTAGCCATAACTTAACGAACTTTGTCCGTTGAGTTAACTATAACTCAACGGATGACTTATTGAAGATATTAATTTGATTGTTACAAACGGAATAGTTCTCAATTCTTAAATAATTCTCTATGAGATCGACTTGTACTTGCACACTAATGCAATAGACACTGTGCACTTGCAGTTAAAATACAAATTAGAATTAATATCTAATTTGTGTGAAAGGTTGTTTGTTTATTTCTAAAAAAGAATAGGCATAAAGATAAAATAACTAAGTAAAAACAAAAGTTAACAAATCCAAGTTTTTCTGGTGCGTTGTTGGAGATCCAATCAGGTTTTCTGGTGTCGTGCTAGGTAACCAAGCAAGTTCTATGGCGTCATTGCTGGGAAATTAATATAAACAACTGTTAGAGCTGTTTCGTTTTAATAGCCAGAGTTGTTTGTTTTCTTCTGTAATTGAGAATATGGCATATGCTTATGCTCAAAGATTTCTAAAACCTGTAGTTAGCATATGTGAATTCTGCAATTCTGATTGTCATGACATTTCTGACTGTTTGAAACTGAGACGTTTGCAGATGGTTAGATCCCATGAACAACAAATGAATTATCCTCAATATAATAGAGCCGAGTATGAGAATCCTATAGTTTACCCAACTAATGGTCAGTATAGAATGTGTAATATGTTGAGAGACACTGAAGTTTGGGATAGGTATGACAGACTGGAGCGTAGTATACTTTATATGTCAGCAATAAGAAGTCAACCAATTAAACTATAAGAAAGTATATTCAGAACCTAAAATGGATATAATTTACGAAACTGAAAAAATCATAATGAAAATTGATCAAAAATTGAATGCAATGAGATTAGATGATCTGGAAAGAAAACTAAAAGCATCGGACGAATATACTATGAAAATACAAGTTGTGCAACAAGATAATGAAAATTATAATGTTATAGATCTGCATAATTTGCAAAATACATAGCCAAAAGAAAATACTAATGCAAGAGAATTTAAAGAATGCACTTTAAAACTAAAAACAATTGAAGATCATAATCACGAAAGTGATATGCAAAAATATCATGAGAGTAACAAAAATCTGGAAGATGTATGTGTAACATTAAGATCTAGAACTGATATACCACCAAGAACTCAAAATGAAAATAATATGAAGGTGGATAAGAGTAAAAATCAAAATGATAATGAAAATGTAATAGTTGAAAATCTAGAAATCACTGAAGAACAATCTTAATCTGCTAATGAAGCTAAAAATGATCAAACAAATCAACTAAAAGAAAAAGAATCTTTCAAATCACAATCTTTAGCACCCTATCCTGAAAGATTACAACAAGCAATACCTGAAAAATAAGAAAAAATCAAAGAAATTTTTGAAAAAGTACAAGTTAACATTCCTTTGTTAAATCTATTATAGAAAATACCACCTTATGCTAAATTTCTAAAGGATTGGTGTACTAAGAAAAGAGAGCGAAAAGTTCTTAAAAAGATCTTTTTAGCTAAGCAAAGTAGTTCCCTATTTTTGCCACAAATTCCTAAAAAGTTATTTGATCTTAGAATCCCTGTTATATCATGCACCATAGGAAATACTATTCTAGAAAGAACCTTAATAGACTTAGGTGCATGTATAAATGTTATGCCAAGTGATATATTTGCATCCTTAGGATTAGAAGGCTTAACTCTACTAGTACGGTTATTCAATTAACTGATAGAAGTATAAGATACCCTAAAGGAAAAATAGAGGATGCCTTAATTAAAATCAAAAACTTTATATATCCTATTGATATTGTAATTTTGGATTCCCAACAAATTAAGTATAAAAATAGTGATACATTTTTAATTTTGAGAATACCATTTTTAGCAACATCAGGGGCTGTTATAAATTGTAAAACTGGAGTAATGAAGTTATCATATGGCAATGAGGATACTCAATTAAATATTTTCAAACTAGAAAGGTTTAAGGAGTTAGAAATGTCCTTACATACCATAGACTTTTTAGAGGATGAAGGAGATATGTTAGATGATGTGATTCAAGAAGAATTAAATAGGCAAATCAATTCTGAAACTTTAGAGGAAAGTGAAAGCATAAATATAGAAGGAGATTTGGAAGAAACTAATTTAGAAAATGATGATGTTCAATTAGGAGCTCTAGCTTCTGATGAGCAACATTTAGAATTAAAACATTTACCTCCTGAATTAACCTATATATTTTTGGAAGAGAAACGAACCTGTCCAATCATTATTGCTTTAGATTTAAAAGAGGATCAAATAGCTAAATTAAAAGATGTGAAAGTTATAAAGAAGCAATAGGATGGACTATGACTGATATAAAAGGGTTAAGTTCAACTTTATGCTGTCACCACATATATTTAGAAGAAAATGCTAAACTTGTTAGAATTCCTGAGAGGAGATTAAATCCAAACCTTGAAGAAGTAGTCAAGAATGAAATAGTAAAATGATTAGATAATGACATAATTTATCCGATTTCTGATAGCTCGTGGGTTAGCCCAATCCATGTAGTTCCCAAGAAATCAAGATTAACAGTTATTAGAAATGAAAGTCAAGACGTGATACTTACTAAAATTCAATCAGGTTGGAGAGTATGTATAAACTATAGAAAGCTGAATGCTGTGACTAGGAAAGATCATTTTCCCTTACCTTTTATAGATCAAATGCTGGAAAGATTAGTAGGGCAAGAATATTTTTATTTCCTAGACGGGTATTCAGGTTATAATGAAATTCCAGTAGCATTAGAGGATCAAGAGAAAACAACTTTCACCTGTCCTAATGGAACTTATGCTTTTAAGAAAATGTCATTTGGATTATGCAATGCACCAACTACCTTTCAAAGGTGTATGCAAGGCATATTTATTGGAATGACTGAAGACTTTTAGAAATATTTATGGATGATTTTACTGTATATGGCAATTCATATGAAGTTTGTTTAAAAAATTTAGACCTAATATTAAAACGCTGTGTGGAAAAAAATCTAGTGCTAAATTGGGAAAAATGTCACTTCATGGTTAAACAAGGAATAGTCTTAGGGCATGTTGTTTCTAAGAAAGGGTTGGAAGTAGATAAAGCTAAAATAGAAGTAATTTCTAATCTACCAGAACCTAAATCAGTAAAAGATATTAGATCATTTCTAGGACATGCTGATTTTTATAGAAGATTTATTAAAGACTTTAGCAAGATAGCTAGACCTTTAGCTAATCTATTAAAAGATGTTCCATTTAACTTTGATAAAAATTGCAAGGAAGCATTTTTCAAACTTAAAACTAGCTTAATTTCAACTCCTACAATTCAAGCACTTGATTAGAGCCATCCATTTGAATTAATGTGTAATGCATCTAATTTTGCTATAGGAGCAGTGTTGGGACAGAAGATAGAAAAATCTCCTAAAGTGATTCATTATGCAAGTAAAACCTTAAATGATGCTCAAGTTAATTACACAACTACTGAAAAAGAACTATTAGCTGTTGTGTTTGCCTTAGAAAAGTTTAGATCATATCTGATTGGAGCTAAAGTAATATTATACATGGATCATTCAGCTTTAAAACATCTAATAGCAAAAAAAAAGACTAAGCCTAGATTGATCTGATGGATATTATTATTACAAGAATTTGATCTAGAAATTAAAGATAAAAAAGGTTGTGAGAATGTAGTAACAGATCATTTATCAAGATTACAAATAGAAAAATCAAATATTGATATTAAGGATAATTTTCCTGATGAACAATTAATGACCATCAACACAATACCTTGGTATGCAGACATAGTTAATTACTTAGTTATTGATTTAACACCTAAGGATTGGAATACATAGGATAAGAAATTATTTTTCTCAAGAGTAAAATATTACTATTGGGAAGACCCATACTTATTTAAGAAATGTCTTGATCTAGTTTTAAGGAGGTGTGTTCCAGAAACAGAATATCCGAGCATATTGTCTTTTGTCATGACCAAGCTTGTGGAGGGCATTTTGGTTCAGGGAAAACTGCTGCAAAAATTCTGCAATGTGGATTTTATTGGCCAACACTATTCAAAGATGCTCATAAATATTGCTTAAGTTGTTTAAGATGTCAACAAATAGGAAGAATATCAAAGAGGAATATGATGCCTCTTAATCCTATTGTTGAGGTTGAAATCTTTGATGTGTGGGGAATAGATTTTATGGGTCCATTTCCTTTGTCTAATCAATTTAATTACATATTGTTGGGGGTGGATTATGTATCTAAATGGATAGAAGCTATTCCTATAAAAACTAATGACAACAAAGTGGTAATACAATTTATAAGAACTGATATATTTGCTAGATTTGGAATACCTAAAGCTATTATTAGTGATAGAGGAACTCATTTCTGTAATAGAAGTTTTGAAGTCTTAATGAAGAAATATGGAGTAAACCACAAAATTGCAACATCATATCATCCGCAAACAAGTGGACAAGTAGAAAGTGCAAACAAACAAATTAAGTTAATCTTAGAAAAAGTAGTAAATCCTACTAGAACAGATTGGGCTAATAGATTGATAGATGCACTTTGGGCTTATAGAACTACTTATAAGACAAGCTTAGGTATGTCACCTTTTAGGCTAGTATATGGAAAAAGTTGTCATTTACCAGCTGAAATAGAACATAAAGCTTATTGGGCATTAAAAACTCTATATACTAATTTAAATCAAGCTTCTGAAAATAGGAAAATGTAATTAATTGAATTAGAAGAATTTTGAAATGAAGCTTATTCGAAAACTGTAAGAGAAAAAGAGAAAATGAAATTCTGGCATTATAGGAAAATTATTCCAAAAAGCTTTGAAATAGGACAAAAAGTATATCTTTATATGGCTAGGCTCCATAACCATTCAGGAAAATTAAGATCTAGATGGGCAGGATCTTACATAGTTCGAAATATTTATCCTTATGGAGCTATTGAAATTGAAAATCCTAAAAATCAGAATATATTTAAATTAAATGTACAAAGACTTAGACTTATTCTGAAAACACCAAAAAGCTCCTTTGGAATTATAGAAGAAGTTAGAGTAGTGGACTACTCAAGCTTTACTTACTAAGAAATCAGTTTTTTATGTTTATAAAAAAAAAAAAAATTATAAAATATAAAAATCGTTGCGGTTCAACTAATCGGATCCATCGATATGACCGGAACATAAAAATATCTATATTAATTTTAAGTAAAAAAATTTGGTTTTATTGAAACATAGTATTGGTTCAATCGAAAAAAAAATTAGGTCTGACCGAAACATAATATCGGTTAAACCAGTAAAAAAATAGAAAAACTATTATCTTAAGTTTTTTTTTATTATATTTATTTGTACGGGAAGTCCATTGAGTTACACTTAACTCAATGAACTTACTCTGTTGAGTCTTGAGTTAGTCAATGAGCTTATTCCGTTGAGTTAATTGTAACTCAACGGAGTACTGTAGCTAAGACCGCGGATGAGAGAGCAATAGTTGGTTTAGGAAATGACCCGATTACCTGCCTAAACTTAGGGCTTATTTAAACTAAAACCTAGGGTTTTGGGGGCATTATCCAGCAAACCATTTAGAATTTAGAACAGTAGAGATTAGAGTGATTCCATGCTGTTGTGTAACTCCACGATGAGGAAGATGACACCTGAGTTCTGGGAAGATGCAGTTGACACAACATAGTTACTAAAGGAATTAGAAGAATGGCACACGCGGTAGAAGATTCAGAATTCGACAAGAGAGAAAGAGCTACAAAAGGTAGAATCAGAACTCTTCAACTTGAGAACATTTTTGGTTGATTTGGGTATACAAATACCCCAAATAGTAGAAACAAAAATAAAAGTAGCGACAGAAATTACTTTAAGCAAAGAGAGAAAAATAAGTCCGAACAATGAAGTAGCCCTAGAACTAATCAAACGCAAAACCAGATTGTGGTTCAAAAAGTGCATTGTTGGTCGTGCAAGGGGTGCAATAAGGCGACAACAACAAGTAGAGGAATAACAAGAGGAGCCGACTGCTGAAAGACCTATTCTTGAGGAACAGCAGCTAGGACCTTCAGTTCCACCATTTAAGCTAATGGCAGGAGCAAAAATATTGGGGCCTTCGATTGAGAAGAGTTAAAAGAATTTCAAGCACTGGTTTAAGTTGGAAGAAACCAAGGAAAATCAAAATATTTAGTAGTAGCCAAAGCACATCTAGTGTTTGATGCACTACGCAAAAAGAGGGCTGCAGAGAAATTGCAAGCCTAATATAAAATTAAAGTGGAACAACATCAAGAAGCTACTGCCAGAACTGCTGTCAGATTTGCTACAAAAGAAGCTGAAGTTGGTCCTTCAAGACCAACAATTATTGGAAAAATTAAACAAGAAGAGCTAGTACTTATGGCTCAAAGGCGTGCAGAGCCTTTGTTTTTAGATTTAATCTCAGAAGAAGAAGAGGAAGACCAGGCACAATTAATCACACGAAGGAAAGGAAAAGAGATAGTGCTTGAGTGTCAAAAAGATAAATTGAAGTACCAATAGCAACAGGGCCTATGGAGCCAATTTTTATAAACCTGCTATCCGATTCTGAGGAGCAGGAGCAGCAGTAGCAAGAGCAAAGAAAAGAAGAAAATCAAGTTGAAATTAGTCTGCAGCCTGTACAAGAAGAAAAAACAGAAATTAAGGTAGACACTGAATTGCTCGTGACTCCATCCCAATCTGCTACAGAATCAGAAAGAACACTGACAAAGCAGATTGGTAGTTAGGAGGAAGAAGAAAGAACTGAAAATGAAGAAGAAGCTGAACGAAGCCATTTGGACAAAAATGACTTTGCAGATTCTACTGAATTTAATGAAACAATTCAAGATAGAGTGGAGAGTTTTGCCAGCTCACCACCACAGACAAAAGCAAAAGTAAAAATTCAGGAAACTGTAGAACATGTTCAAGTTTAGCCTATGGTAGAGGAAGATCAAGAATAAACCCCTTTGGAACAACAAAGTCACATTCCTGACCCGACTGAAACAACAGTTTTGAATGAAGTACATTTTTGGAGTCAGGAAGCTTATAATAAATATCAAGAGATTAGCGGTTATGATGTTATATATAATAGACCAGTAAATTAGGATGGAATGCAAGAAATCAAAGAATTATTTGAATTCCAAGGTCTACTGAATTTTATTTCTCAAGAAAGAGGGCATACAGTATATGAGAATCTAGTGTCCTATTTTTATGCAAATTTGAGATAAGAAGAAGGACAATTAATTGGTACGTGGAGGAAGCAGATGTACAGATAACATCAGAGCTTCTCCACAACATTTTTGGATTAAAGAATGAAGGGTAGGAAATTTTGGAAAGTACAACTACCGTTGAATAGACAGAACAGGAAATCAAGGACAGTTTGACTATCAATCCTGACGTGCCTTTATTAAATAGACTGAAACATTTAAATGGTAAAGCACACATGATAGCCAACATTTTAATTAAGAATGTCTATCAATGACAAGGCCATGACATAGAACTGAGTCAATTTGTCAAATGGGCCACGTTTGCAGTTGTAAATAGAATTCCAATAAATTGGTCTACAGTTTTTATCTCCAAGCTAAAAACAGTAAAGAAGAAATTGTTTTATGGAGATTTGATTCCACTACTGATGGTGGATTGTATTGATTTCACGAAATGGGCATAAAAAAAGATTAGATCAAGAACCATTTCAGTGAAAGAGTACAAAAATTTTGTAGCTGCAGAGATAGCTGTACCTTCTGGAGGAATTATAGGAGCTGTAGAGAGAATTAATCAATTAGAGCTACAATTAGAAAAACTTCAGAAGGAAGTAGATGAACTTAGGAATAGAGATTAAATTGTATTGTTCATCTACTTGTATATAATTGTATGAAAAATGTCTGATATATTTGTAATGTAAATCGATTCATATGAATGAATATAAATTTTCAGATATACTTTTCATGTGTGTTTAGAATGATGAAATGAATTGAATGTTATATAAATTGTGGAATATTATGAATGAATGTTTAACAGATTTACAATTTGTTGAATGACAGGATAAATGCTTGAAAATTTCTGTATGTTGCAAGGTAAAATGTAAATTCTACATAACATAAAATGACCTGCAAGTTAAATATTTATATAATGTTCAAACTTAAATGAATTTTGATTAGAATGATGCATTAATGACATAGATTTAACTTTATTTTAGTTAGTAGAATGAAAAAGAAAAAAAACAGAGAGGTACTTACGAGCAGTAAAACTTAGAGGTTGCTAAGTGTTAACTGAACGAAGTAAGTTCGTTGAGTTAAACTTAACTCCACGAGGTTAGTAATTTAATATAAGGTCACTCCGTTGAGTTATCTTTAACTTAACGAAGTTAGTTCGCGGAGTTAGCAATAGCAATCGACTTTGTTTCGTTGAGTTATCTGTAACTCAACAAGGTTAGTTCGTGGATTAAGCAGAACGTTTATTCTTTTAACCACAAACGAAACTTCGTCGGTTTAGCGGTTACCAAAATTTGAAATTAATAGTGGTACATGTTTGCGTTTTCCCAGCACTACACTAGAAAAACTTGGATTTGTTACTTTTATTTTTACTTAGTTAATTTATCTTTATCCTTATTCTTTCTTTTAGAAGTAAACAAACAACATTTAATACAATTTAGATATTAATTCCAATTTGTACTTTAACTGCAAGTGCACAATGTCTATTATATCAGTATGCAAGTACAGGTCGATCCCACAGGGAATTGCTAAAAAGTTTAGAATTATCCGTTTGTTAACAATCAAATTTATATATTCAATAAGCCCTCCGTTGAATTACAGTTAACTCAACGGATAAAGTTCATTGAGTTATGGCTAACTCAACGGACTAACCTCGTGGACTTAAGTTAACTCCATGAGCCTGTCTTTTCTTTTTAGTACTGCTATTTACAGAGGAATTCAGTCAACCATTGGGTGATTCCACAGATTATAAATAACATCAATTAAGCTCTTTAAAGTTAGTAAAAACTGGATTTATCATTAAGCAATACTAACATTCAGATAATTCAAACAATAACCATTAAAATCTTTCAGTCTTTTGAACAAACCAATTTCAGTAAACTGTAAAACTAAAACTAACATAAAACAATCACAACACTAACAAAGATAACATTAATCACGATACAACACAAACAATACAACACTCAAATACAACATACAAACATAGATAAATTGTTTTTGGTATTTTTGTTTTAATATGAACATGGAAATGGGCGAAAGGTGAAATGTAAAGTAATCTCACTTGATAGTAAATACTTCCGACACTACTTGCAACGCGATTACACCACTGAAAATTAAACCACTTACAATTCTGTCTCCTCTCCCTATAGAATCGCGAGTCCAGAATTGTAAGATGATCTCCTCTTCAGCATATAGGCATCAACCCGAAGCCAAGGTTAAAAGCTTTATAATCTCTTAAAATATGAGTCGGCGCTTGGTGAAAATGGCTTCCCTTCCCGTGATGCGATCACTCCTCACAATGGTTGTTAGGCAATGTGTTTGGCTCGGAATCGACCCGACATTAAGAAAGTATTCTCACAGACCTCCGATGGTTGGTGATTATGGTGGATATAGTGGTGGTAACGATGGTTGGTGTGATACTTCGAAGAATCGTCGATATTGTCTGTAGAAAGCTTAGTGCTCCTCCTCTATATACACTACCCGTCCATCGATCACACACTGGATTTCTTTTTCTTCTTTTCTTTTATATTTCTTCAGTAGTAACTGCTTCTGCTTGAATGATCGGTTGGATTTCCTTCATTCATATCAACAGCGATGATTTCTTTTCCCTATGCAATACATGCAATCGTGGTTTTTCTTCCAACTGTCCTGTTTTCGCAACCGCTACAGTGGCATATTAGAAAATAGATAATCTGTGGAGTTATAGATAACTCAACGGACTTTCTTCGTTGATTTAATTATAAAACATGTGCATAAATTTAACTATCCGATGCTTAGGTGCATTTCGGATACTTATAAACTTAACTATCCGATGCTTAGCTGCAATTTCGAATAGTTACAGCTAACTCACCAATATATAACTTAAGTAAATCTACCAGATCTCGACACGTGTCAGCAACAGTTTAATAATAAAATACCCATTTCGGAGAGTTACAGGTCTAACTATCCAATGCTCAGATACATTTCGAATAGTTACAGCTAACTCACCGAAAATCCACTTAAGTCACTTTACCAGAACATGACACGTGTCCATAGCTATTTTATAAATAAAAAGAGATTTCGGAGGGTTACAAGTATAACTGTTCGATGCCCAGCTGCAATTTCGGATAGTTATAGATAACTCACTGAAAGTTCACTTAAGTCATGCATTATGGTTTCGACATGTGTACTTCTGGAAATAATAAAATATTCTTTCAAAACATAACTATTCGGCAATATAAACATAACTATCTGACATATTCGATCTGTTAAACATAACTGTTCGAAATATCAGAAAATTTGGAAACTTAAGAATTTCACAACCTACAACTTAGCGATAGTTCAGAAATGTACTAAATTGACATTAATTCCTCAAAATTAAACAAATTGTTCAATTAAAGCATATAACAGTGTAATTATAACATAATGGCTTAATTCTTATATGATAAGCTAAATATTATGCAATTAACCATCATTTAACCGTTAATAATATGCACTTTTTCATTCTAAACACTTCCCCCATACCTAAATTTTGCTAGTCCCTTAGCAAACTAAGATCTAATTAATTGGTCTATCAAAAAGTGCTAGAATTAATTCCTCTTCTTGTTTTTTCTTCTATTCAGCATAAGAATATATATTCTATAAGTTTCAGTAATCAACCTGCAAATATACTTAGAATATATGTCAATTACATACAAAGTATATCATCATCACATAGGTGTTAATTATATTATCGTTTGTTCTTCTTTTAATCATCTACCATCTTGAATTTTCCAATAAGATTTCTAGAAGAAATTTCAACAACATACGAATCAAAGTACAATCCAATTCAATATGATTAAGACAAATAGAATAAAGAATTGTATCTCTATTAAAACAACTTCAAAAGTCAATTCTAGATTCATATTATAGCAATTCTAGATAACAAAAAATATACTCGATTCATAAGATATCTGTATTTCACAACACACTTGTATCTTTCCAGAACAGTATATGTTTTTTTTTTTTTTTTACTTTAAAAGTTAATTTGACAAGCTTGAATCATACAAGAGCTTTCTAATGTACCCATGTAACGAGCTTTTAGTCAACAATCCCATATCTAATTAGGATCTTAGGTTGTCAGATTTCAAGAGTCCTTTTTCAGGTTAACAATCCTTACATACCTATCTGCTCAAGTACAAAAGACTCATGATCAAACAAGTCAATAAACTCTCAATTTTTTTTTTCCCTCTTTTTTTTTTTTTTTCAATCAAAATACACACAAAGCAAAGCATTAATCACATACTATATATGTACGAATTTCATTAATACAGATGAAGTAAAACACCAATCTCATATAGTCCTGTTTCTATCATTTACTGAAAATATGAATCCATAACATTAAGCTCATACTTTTTCTATAGTTTAATAAGATCTACACATAAATCATTCTACAAGTTCAATCAGTCAAATTAAATGTATCTTTAATCATATGTGTTTCATTTAATCTAGAATTCACATTTCAGCTCCTTCAGGACTTCAGATAATTTATTGATTTTTCATTAAGCATTATAATTTCATTTTAAAATCGTGAAACTATTAAACTCATGAAATTCAGAAAAAACATAAGATACTATATCTAGATTTGCATAAATAGTAAATTCTATAGCATCTTATATAACCTTCTAAATATAACATTCAAGCAGTTACAGATTATAAAAATTTTACCGTCTCAATTATCGAATAGTTACAGTAAGTTCATAAAAATTTTCAATTTCCACAAAACTTTGCAGTGCCATTTTAATTCCTTTAATTAACAAACTTACATGGCTGTTACTTTAATTACCCCCCCCCCCATACCTACATTTTGCATTGTCCTCAATGTAAAAGATTTGACAATAAATACAGTAATTGTAGTAGACATGAATACAGTTTCTTTGATTTAAAATTCAGGATAAGTAATCAGTTACATACCTTGTTTTGTTTGTATCTCCTTTTGCATATTTGATTTTTTATTCTGAAAAACTTTTCATTCACAAATAAATGCAGAATATAAAACAAAATAACATTTAACAGATATTGATAAATTAGTGTCTTGTATGGAACCCAAGCTCCTATGCCTCTGGTGGCTCACAAGCAAGCCAGTTGATTTCTCAGAACAGATACCAACAAACTGGATTGATATTTTGTTATTTTTTTTATTTATACTTAAACGTAGAATACACACAACATTAAACACACAAAATTACAGCTTAAGAACATGATTGAAAAGTAGGAACAAATGGAATAAATGTATCAGTCCAAGCAAACTTTTTAGGCATAGTTCTTCTTACTATTAATTCTATTTTCATGCAGTTCTTGTTCCTTTTTAATTTGTAAACATGTAATATATTATAAATTCCAAATACAAATGTATTACCATTAATGATATGAAATGCAGAAAGGGATCCTTTTTGGTTCTAGGGTAATGTAGTAGTTTCTATTTCTACATCTATTTCAATATACTTCTCTTCCCACTTCCATTCGTTAATGTCTTCCATAATCCATATTTGAAATTTCATCAGTTCATCCCACCATCTTATCAAACATAAAGTAGGATCATCTTCTTCATTATACCACATTCCTATTTGAATATTATTAAATTCTGTAGATGGTGGTTTAGCTATATCACTCGATACAGGTAAAATTTCTATATATTCATCATAACTATCTATGCTCACTATGTATAAATCAGATCCAAATGCTATTGATATCTTTGTGACTAGATATATATATCCATCAAGTATGACATGTGTTTGGTTAATTAATGATTTCTGTCCTAGATATATCATAATATTTTCATTCCAAGATCTATTCAGAAAATTATACACACTTAAGCGTAAATCTTCACCCCAATTTCCTGTAGATCTCCAATAATATAATTTTTCAAGAATTGTAGAATTTTTATCAGAAAATATTAAAGATGACCCACAATTTACAGTTGGTACTTTAAATCTATTAAGTCTTCCTATATTCCATTCTTCTCTTGTTATAAGATTTCTTATCAAAATATTAGGTAATAATAAACTTGCATACCTTGGTCTCGTCTTGTATATGATTAATCCTTCATCTATCCCCATAATATGATTTATTCATTCTAATGCATTGGGTGGAATTCCAGTAGTTTCTTCCATAGCCAGATATTCATGGGTATTTAAACTACGATTAAATGACCTCCATATGAATCCATCTCTAATCTTAGCCATTTTTGCAGCTTGTAGTCCCTGAAAATATTTTTCTTCAATACAGTTTTTAATTTCCTTTGATACACAACACAGCCTACACAGATCTTTAGCTGACAAGTTACTCAATGCTTCCCTTAGTGCATCCAATAGTAATTGCATCAATTCCATTTGTTGATTCTATATAACACAAACAAAAATTAACAGAGACAAAAATTAACATAACTACTGCACACCCTCGTGGAGTTAAGGAATAACTCAACGAATTAAGTTCATTGAGTTAAGGACTAACTCTACGATACTATTAACTAAAAATAAAAACATATATACATACAGATAGTTGCTTCAGATATGCTGCTTCATTCAGCTATCCTCCTAGAAGAGGTATCAATTTCATTGATCGTTCTATTGACAAGATTAGGTATAGCTTGTATTGGCAATCCTCTAGTAGGTCTATCTTCCATTGGTTCCTTCTGTCTAAGTGGTATATTTCTATTTTGATTTTGAATTGCAGCACTTCCAAATACAAAATCTAGACGATTGTTTAATTGTTGGATTATCTTTTCTAATTTCTCTATTCTAGATCCTTGTTCCAATAATCCTTCATAACTTACAATTTCCAGGGAGGAGAAAATATAAATGAGAAGAATATAAGTTATGAAGCATTACTTGAACAAGGATCTAGAATAGAGAAATTAGAAAAGACAATCCAACAATTAAACAATCGTTTGGATTTTGTATTTAGAAATGCTGCAATTCAAAATCAGATTAGAAACATACCACTTAGACAAAAGGAATCAATGGAAGTTAGACCTACTAGAGGATTGCCAGTACAAGCAATACCTAACCTTGTCAATAGAATTGTCAATGAAATTGATACCTCTTCTGGGAGGATAGCTGAATGAAGTAACATAACTGAAGCAACTATCTATATATATATGTTTATTTATAATTAATAGTATTGTAGAGTTAGTCCTTAACTCAATGAACTTAGTCCGTTGAGTTATGCCTTAACTCCACGAGGGTGTGTAGTAGTTATGTTAATTTTTGTCTCTGCTAAATTTTTGTTTGTGTTATACAGAATCGACAAATGGAATTGATGCAATTACTGTTGGATGCACTGAGAGAAGTACTGAGTAACTTGTCAACTAAAGATCTGTGTAGGCTGTGTTGTGTATCAAAGGAAATTAAAGACTATATTGAAGAAAAATATTTTCAAGGACTACAAGCTGCAAAAATGACTAAGATTAGTGATGGATTCATATGGAGGTCATTGAATCGTAGTTCAATTAGCCATGAATATCTAAATATGGAAGAAACTACTGGAATTTCACCCAACACATTAGAAGGAATAGATCATATTATGGGGATGGATGAAGGATTAATCATATGCAGGGCCAGACCAAGGTATGCAAGTCTATTACCTGATATTTTGATAAGAAATCCTATAACAAGAGAAGAATGGAATATAGGAAGACCTAATAGATATGAAGTACCAATTGTAAATTGTGGGTCGGCTTTAAAATTTTCTGATAAAAATTCTACCATTCCTAAAAAATTATATTATTGGAGACCTACAGGAAATTGAGGAGAAAAATTACGCTTAAGTGTGTATAATTTTCTAAATAGATCTTGGACTGAAAATATTATGATATATCTAGGCCAGAAATCATTAATTAACAACTTGCATGTCATACTTGATGGATATGTATATCTAGTCACAGATATATCAATAGCATTTGGATCTGATTTATAAATAGTGAGCATAGACAGTTATGATGAATATATAGAAATTTTACCTATACCGAGAGAAATAGCTAAACCACCATCTGCAGAATTTGATAAAATTCAAATATGAATGTGGTATAATGAATATGATGATCCTACTTTATGTCTGATAAGATGGTGGGATGAATTGATGAAATTTCAAATATGGATTATGAAAGACATAAATGAATGGAAGTGGAAAGAGGAATATATTGAAATAGATGTAGAAATAGAAACTACTACATTACCTTGGAATCGAAAAGGATCTCTTTCTGCATTTCATATCATTAATGGTAATACACTTGTATTTGGCATTTATAATATATTACACGTTTACAAATTAAGAAGGAACAAGAACTGCATTAAAATAGAATTAATAACCAGAAAAATTATGCCTAAAAATTTGCTTGGACTGACACGTTTATTCCATTTGTTTCTACTTTTCAATCATGTTCTTTAGATGTGATTTTGTGTGTTTAATGTTGTGTGTATTCTACATTTATTTTATTTTTTTTTAAAATGTAGTTTTCATTTTATTTTATAAAAGAAAAAAAACAAAATATCAATCTAGTTTGTTGGTATCTATTTTGGGAATCCAACTGGCTTGCTTGTGAGCCACTAGGCATAGGAGTCTGGGTTCCACACAAGACACTGATTTATCAATATCTGTTAAATGTTATTTTGTTATATATTTTGCTTTTATCTATGAATGAAAAGTTCTTCAGAATCAAAAATCGGAATATGCAGAAGGAGATATAAACGAAACAAGGTATGTAATTGATTACTTATCCTGAATTTAGATTTAAACTCATTTGTTGAGTTAGGTGCTAAATCAACGAAACTATATTCATGCCTGCTACAATTACTATATTTATTGTCAAATCTTTTACATTGAAGACAATGCAAAATGTAGGTATGGGGGGGAGGTAATTAAAGTAACAATCATGTAAGTTTGTTAATTAAAGGAATTAAAATGGTACTGCAAAGTTTTGTGGAAATTGAAAATTTTTTATGAACTTGCTGTAAATATCCGATAATTGAGACTGTAAAATTTTTATAAATTGTAACTACTTGAATGTTATATTTAGAAGGCTATATAAGATGCTATAGAATTTACTATTTATGCAAATCTAAATATAGTATCTTATGTTTTTTTCTGAATTTCGTGAGTTTAATAGTTTCACGATTTTAAAATGAAATCAGAATGCTTAATGAAAAAAATTATCTAAAGTCCTGAAGGAGCTAAAATATGAATTCTAGATTAAATGAAACACATATGATTAAAGATACATTTAATTTAACTGATTAAACTTGTAGAATGATTTATGTGTAGATCTTATTAAACTATAGAAAAAGTAATGAGCTTATTGTTATGGATTCATATTTTCAATAAATGATAGAAGTAGGACTATATGAGATTGGTGTTTACTACATCTGTATTAATGAAATACATACATATATAGTATGTGATTAATGTTTTGTTTTGTTTTTGTATTTTGAAAAAAAGAAAAAAAAGAAGAAAAAAAGAAAGAAAGAAAAAAAAAAAAAACTTTGAGAGTTTATTGACTTGTTTGATCACGAGCCTTTTGTACTTGAGCAGATAGGTACTTAAGCTTTTTGTATTTTGATGTCGGGTCGATTCCGAGCCAAACATAGTGTCTGACAACCACTGTGAGGAGTGATCGCGTCGTGGGAAGGGAAGCCATTTTCACCAAGCACCGACTCATATTTCAGGAGATCGTAAAGCTTCTAGCCTTGGCTTTGGGTTGATGCCTGTATGCTGAAGAGGAGATCATCTTGCAATTCTTGACTCACGATTCTATAGGGAGAGGAGACAGAATTGTAAGTGGTTTAATTTTCAGTGGTGTAATCGCGTCGCATGTAGTGACGGAAGTATTTACTGTCGACTGAGATTACTTTACATTTCACCTTTCGCCCATTTCCATGTTCATATTAAAACAAAAATACCAAAAACAACTTATCTGTGTTTGTATTTTGTATTTGAGTGTTGTATTGTTTGTGTTGTATCGTGATTAATATTATCTTTGTCAATGTTGTGATTGTTTTATGTTTGTTTTAGTTTTACAGTTTACTGAAATTAGTTCGTACAAAAGACTTAAAGATTGTAGTGGATACTATTTGAATTATCTGAATGTTAGTATACTTAATGATAAATCCAATGTTTACTAACATTAAAGAGCTTAATTGATGTTATTTACAATCTGTGGAACTGCCCAATAGTTGGTCGAATTCCTTTGTAAATAACAGTATCAAATAGGAAAGGCAGACTCATGGAGTTAACTTATGTCCACGAGGTTAGTCCGTTGAGTTAGCCATAACTTAACGAACTTTGTCTGTTGAGTTAACTGTAACTCAACGGAGGGCTTATTGAAGATATTAATTTGATTGTTACAAACGGAATAGTTCTCAATTCTTAAACAATTCTCTATGAGATCGACCTGTACTTGCACACTAATGCAATAGACACTATGCACTTGCAATTAAAATATAAATTGGAATTAATATCTAATTTGTGTGAAAGGTTATTTGTTTACTTCTAAAAAAGAATAGACATAAAGATAAATTAACTAAGTAAAAACAGAAGTTAACAAATCCAAGTTTTTCTGGTGCGTTGTTAGAGATCCAATCAGGTTTTCTGGTGTCGTGATAGGTAACCAAACATTTGGCTATCCACACACCATTTGATCATGTTGGGTTTGAGGATGAGCAAATATCATACCAAAATAATTTTCAACATTTCATTTAATTTATGGAAGTTGAGTAGGAGAAGATCCAAACTTTTAATTCGTGTATTGATTTTGTGATCTTTAACAGGAGTATCGAAAAATGGCATATCAATCAATTTGATAGCCTTTCATTTTATTCAAAAAACTAGACATTAGACTTTTGCAAAATTAGACATAGAACTTTTATATATATTATCTTTTTGGGTTTTGAAAGTTTCTCTCTTATTCCTTTGACTCTCAAACTTTGCTAGGAAATGACATGTCATAGTGGGAGATGAAGTCATTTCTACCATTTTGATCTGTTTGTGCATATTAGAAATGGGAGGAAATCATTTCCCCCCACTGCCACCATATAAAAGCAAATGAAAATTTCATTTTCCATCTCCCCCCTCCTTCTACACTAGGAAATCTATTGCAACTTGACCTTGTGTCTTCGCGCACATCTTCGCAACTTCACGCACATCTTTGTAGCTTCATGCCTATTGCTTGCAGCAACTCATCTTATAGCTTCACGCATATCTTCGTAGCTTCATGCACATCTCATAGCTTTGCATACACCTCGTAGCTTCACGCACATCTTTGCAGCTTTGTACACATCTCCATAGCTTCACCCACATCTTCGCATCTTCATGCACATCTCCATAGCTTCACACACATCTTCGCATCTTCATGCACATCTCTATAGCTTCACACACATCTCCATGTCTTCGCGCACATCTCTACAGCTTCATGCCTATCCTCTGGTGGTACATTCCTTTCCACTGTTGTTCACCATTTTTTCCCCTTTTTTCTAGTGGTTTCATTTTTGCTGTTAAGATCTATTTTGCATTTGTTGTTTTGCATTCGATGATGTGCTTATTGATTTTTACAATGGTTTTGCATTTATTATTGATGTTTCAAATAGTGTGCTTATTTCATTGATTTGTTGATTTGCCTTTGTTGTTGATGTTTTGCATTGCTTGTTTGTGTGTCCATGCTACAACCTACATGTTGAATGTTGTGTTAACAGTACTTGGGCTTTAATTTCACTAAATTCTAAGTTGTCTACATTTAGTTATGATTTTTAGAGTAAAGAAGTATTGTGCAGAATTTTTGTGTCCACTAAACTATGTTGTTACTAAAATCTAATTGTTTGGTGAGTTTCTTGTAGAAATGTAATTAGGGCATCAAAGCCATCATTTAGAAAATAAAAATACCTTTCCAACAAGCACTTTTTTGAAT
Source organism: Cymodocea nodosa (assembly GCA_036874045.1). NCBI lineage: Eukaryota > Viridiplantae > Streptophyta > Magnoliopsida > Alismatales > Cymodoceaceae > Cymodocea > Cymodocea nodosa. The sequence continues at coordinate 14,671,390 of CM072339.1, read as the reverse complement.
TTTTTTATGTGTGAATTTAAAGATATGGATTTTTGAAGTTAAGCTTAAGATTTGTGCATTCTGAATGCTTGGATGAGATTGTATAAGTCAAGGGGTTGAATGTCATGATGATTCATTAATTAACAAACCTATTTCAATCACTTAACAGAGACATGGGATATGCTTGCCTAGAAATTAAAATAGTCCTTTGAGTCCCTTGAATGAACTCATAAACGATGAAGATACTTCAACTAGTTAATGAGATGAAGGTAGCCTCTCTTATTGGTCCATCAGTTCAAAATTAACCTCACCTCAATGAAGAATGTTAGTAATGTTTGTATCATTTCAATAGAAAAAACACCTTATGTGTTCCTCAAGTATGCAAATTCATTCAACCAAGCCCATTTTATATTTTCTAAAAAAGGAATTGCATATATAATATAATAGATGTATATGAGAATTATGAAAAGCATTTGTAGTTGTGACCATGGGATAAAAATTTAAATTATTTTCTCCAAATTCTTTGTTTAGTTACAATAAAATAGTTGGATATATGTGAACTTTTTTGAACAAATATTGTCTCTATTTTTCCTTCATTGCAATTGTTAAGGGAATGTATCATCATTGTCAATATGTAGGTCTCCTTTTTATCTATAAAGTTGTAATTTTTATGAAAATGATTTTTGAGAAGAAAAAATACGTCGACTAGATCACCAAATAGGATGAAATATTTTTAGGTATTTTAGCAGCAAAAATTAGAGAAGGAAATGTAAAGTAACAGGATGGGAAAATCAGATCAAATACATGGAATAAAGTGATAACATAATACAATAATAAGACATCTCTAAATGTTGAGAAAAAACATGTTGAAAGTAGGATAAAGACTTGGAAGATGATCTATAAAAGAGTGTAGTTCTTGAAGATTTACAACAGACATAGGAAGTGGAACCTGAAGAACTTGTAGAGACCTTTCCTGTTTTCAATACTTAGATTCCATCAACATTTCTTAATGTTGAAGAGGGAGAAGGCAGTCCAAGCTCATTTACTACAAAAAATGTAATTAAAAGATAAAGGAAAAGAGCTCAACCACATGCTGAATCTATTACTAAGTCTGTGAATTGTATTACTGATGTTATTTAGAAGATTGTGGACCAAGATCATGAGATATATTAGAAAACTACCTTAAGAAGAGAGATAGAGGAATGTGTTCCCTAAATACTTGATTTACTAGAGCTTATAGAGGATGAATAATTATTAGCTATGCAATTGCCAAAGAATCCAATGAGAGCAATTTTTTTAACCTTATGTACTAATGCATTGCAAATGAATTGATTACAATTTAATTTTCCAAAAGACTAAAACTTATATTCATTATTAAAGTTGTGACTACTATATGGGGAAAGATTGATGTTTTTATGTTTATTGTTTTCTAGTTAGACATATGTAATTCACATTTATTTCATTTGAATTTAGTATGTCAAGGTTTATGTTTCATAGGTTCACGTTAAATATTTGTGTTAAGTATTTATGTTACTATTTATGTTATTATAATGATGTACTTATGCAGGTAGTTGGTATTTAAATGGAGAATGATGAAGAACATATGCAACAACTATTACAAAGACAACAATAAAGATGACATAAGCTAGTAATGTTACTTGCACAATTGTCAACAACACTTGCACATTATATTGTAGATTTCATTCCTCAAGCAGTAAAACAAATATATAGTAATAAAGGAAAAATTTATATAAGGAGGTTGCTAGATCCTATGATACCTCACCAAACATACAACTGTTGAAAAATATATTAAATGAGTCAACATGTATTCATGCAATTTTGTGGATTGCTTAGAAGGGAACAAGTAATAGAAGATAATCGAAGTATAAGTATAGAAGAAAAACTAACAATTTTTCTAGTTACAATGGGTTAGAACCAATAGTATGGAGTGACAATTGAGTAATTTTATCAATCCTCTTAGACAATTAGCACATACTTCAATGAGATTGTTAATGTTATAATTAGATTACATCATGTACTTATAGCTAAGCCCTCTACAACAACATCAGGCATAATTAAAAATCCAAATGTCTACCCATATTTTAAGGTAAACTAATCATTATATTATGTTGTGTCTTCTAATTCATTACTAGTATTTTTAATGAAATTGACATTGTCAAATTTTGTTAAGATTGCAATAGCACTATCGATGGCACACATGTTAACGCCACCATTTATGAAGAAGAAAATGCTAGATTCAGAAATCAAAAAGGAAACTTGTCTCGAAATGTATTAATAGCTTGTAATTTTGACATAAAGATCACATACGTTCTTGTAGGATGGGAAGGATCAACTATAGATGTATGAATTTCATAAGATACTACTTTTTGATGACATGGGCTAAAAGTCCCACATAATATGTTTTAATTATGTTTACATTATTTTTAGTTTTTAATATAGAATTGTATAAGTTGATAATTATAGTATATTTTGGTCGATGAAAGATTCCTAAATCACCTTAAATTTATTTCTCTATATCGAGGTGTATGATATCATTTATTAGAATATGATCAGAATCAACTTCCAAATAATGCAATCGAGAACTTCAATTATAAACATTCACAACTGAGAAGTGTAATTCAATGTACATTTGGAGTAATTAAGCATCATTTTGTCATTTTACGAGGATATATGGCACATCTGTTTGAAACACAAGTGAAGATAGTTTTAGTATATTTTCTCTTACATAATTTTATTAAAAGAGCAGATCATGAAGATTTACTTGAAGATCTCGTAGATGAATTAGTTTGAGAAAATACTGATGATTTGCAAGAAGAATCACCTATTCATGTTAAAGAATAAAATATATCTTGTAGTGTAGATCAATGAAAAAGAATAACTAATATATTGTGTGAACATATTATGTACTCTATGTGGGAAAGAAATAATATGTGACATTTTTAATTTGAGAATTACTTGTAATGAATTATAATTTTTAATGAAAAAGTTAATATAATTACAACTAAAATTTTCTTAATAGTAATATAAATTGTTAATATATAATACATTATTTATAATTTTGCTTTTCAAATTTAAATATTTTATATTTAAAATGTTTAATAATTTAAAAATTCTTAAATTATATATTTCCAATCATTTCCTACAAGTGCACAAACACTTCATAATTCCTATCATTTCTCGACGTACACAAACAACATTTTATTTACTGTGATTTCCTATTATTTCTTAGTGTACATAAATAATATTTCATTTTTTATCATGTCTTGTCATATCCTAGCTTTTCCATTTCCCACAATTTCCTACATCTCTCGTCATTTCATTTCCTAATGGGAAACATGCACAATGTTGAGTATTTTTGTTTTGATGATGTGTGCTGAATGAAAATAATCATATTTGCTCAATTACTATTGCTTGTGAAAAGAAATTAAAATCATCAATTAATACAGAAAAAACTTACTAATATAAATACTTATCTGTATTGGATCTGAAGTTAATAACTAGTCATTTCGTTACATTAATTTCTCATTTAGCTAAATGTTAAGTTAACGTGTGTTTTTAATGAAAAACATGATATGTTTTAAAGTCATATCTTCTGTATCATGAATAGTGCACATTTAGACAACTCATTAAGTTAGAGTTTTGTTTGTATAGAGGTCACGTGAGAACTCGTTAAGTTAGAGGCTTAAAGGTTAAAATAGGTCACATGATAACTCGTTAAGTTAGTGAGTAAAGAAGAGACGAACTCGTTAAGTTAGTGTTATACACGTGGTGAAATTATAAGTTACGAATGTTCTATTGTATCACGTGAGGTGCACATATTTAACTCGTTAAGTTAACATAACTAAACGCATTGAGTTGCTATATTAAACACTAAGGCAACGTGTTAGGTTAGCGTTATAAACTTAAGTTGTTATTTTTGCACGTGGTAAAATTCTTATTATAAAAACATTTGTTTATTACTGAATCGATGAGTTAAAGTTTTTTTTCGGACACTTACAGTCGTAACTATCTGAAAGGTAACTTAAGTCATGTTTTCATGTCTTGACACGTGTCTCACTAGTTTTATAATATAAAGAGTTTTTCGGTGACTTAAAACCGTAACTATCCGAAACTTAAACTGTTTTCGGTGAGTTATCGTTTAACCTTCCGAAAGAAAGGTTAAGCTGGTTCGTTGAGTTAGCATAACACCATAGACTTAGTTCATTGAGTTAGCTACAGTACTTGTCACGTGAAATGTCACATGAGGAACTCGTTAAGTTAGAAACGTTAAGTTATATATATACTTGTGTTACTCATTTAGTTAACATTAAAGTAACGACTTCTTATTACACTGATGAAAAAATTTTGGACGAGAAAGTTTATTTTGCAGGAAATTTTTTAGAGATTCAGGACTGATGATTAAAGAAAATTTGAAATATAAACGTGGGTTAGAATGCATGTGTTTCGATGAAGGAAAAAGTGGAAAACTAGTAGTGGTTAAACGTGAAGGATATGTATGAAATGAAGATACAATATAAAAGGCATAGAATTCTCATTGATCAAACTATCCTTGCACACAAAACGAAAAATTTTTTCAAAGATCAAACCATTCCTACACACCAAAAGAAAAATCTTTTTTAGGGATCAAAAACACCTCTTCGAGCAAAATCTCTCAAGCGGAAGAAAATTCAGTGAAGCAAAAAAGGTCAGATTTATGTCACTGAAGATTTGAAGTATCAGAAGAAAGTAAATTTGGTGAAGCAGAGAAATACAAGATATTCGTCACTGAAGAATTGCTGAAGAAGAAAAAGAAAGATCTCAAACAGGGAGAAAAGTTTTAAATTCCGTAAATTAGTTTTCTCTATTTGTATTTATGAAATTGTTTAGATGATACATGGTATCGAGATATAATTGCATCTACAATTTCTGAGGAGAATTGAATTGTATAGTGTAATTGAAATCTTGAATAAAAATGATTTTATGAAAACAATGTCTCGACTTGTTTTTGAGTTTTAAAGTTTCAATTATATTTTAGAAAATATTAAAAATACACAATTCAGCACCCTCTTGTATAGCCATACGATCCTACACACAAAGAGGCCCTTGACTTCAATTATTTTTGGAAGAATTTGAAGAAGCTTTTAAGTAAGATCACCTTTTCCAACAAAGTTTTCCACCAAGGGATTTTGTTTTTCATTACAATTTTTTGTAAGCTTTTTTTTGAATTGAAGACCTTGTTCATTGAGTTATGGTGAGGTGTCCATGGATTTGTAGATCCCTTAAGTATAAGGAGTGTTTTCACTTAGTGGGTTGAAATGATTTCCCAATAAAACACTTGATTAACCTTGTTTCTAAAGATTTTGGTGTGCACTTGTAAAAATACTAAGAAATTTGGTTCAAGTAGATTCCTTTGGGGTGGATGTAGCTATTTAGTGAACCATCTAAAAAATCTTATGTTCTTGTTGTTTATGTTTATGATCTTAACTTATGCATATGATTTCAAGTTCATATTTTTAATGGTTTTTAATTGACATTTTAATAACTAGTATGATGTTCTTTCAAATATTTTTTTGAAAGGGAATTTTTTAAAATTTTCACTATTCATCTCTCTTATAAAGCTTCAATCTTTTCTAGTAAGTTTCAAGTAAATTTGGTGATTCCTTATTAAACCAAAATTACATGTAATTGTGCATTTGAAAAAGCAAAATTCATACTCACTAAACTCTAATGTCGACTTTGAAATTAAAAGAAAACCATAGTTAGTAGTATATTGAATGGTTCCTAAAAGTTGGATCATGAGAATTCAACTATATGATGTACAAGGGCATGTCTAAGAGTGTCAAAAGGCATTAGGTAGTTTAAAGGGGATATTTCAAGGGTTTTTTAAAGATTTTAGAGAGAGGTGATGTAATTGTGAATGCACTAGATGTCGATAAAGGGTCATTACAGCTAGGGAAGATGGCTTGGGAGATCTCCCAAAATGGGGTTTTCAAGTGTGGAAAGAGAGGTTGAAGACTCTTTGTTCTTATTAGTGTACGTTTAAGTGATTGTAGTATTCTAAGTGAGTGGATTTGTAGCTCATCAGTAGAAGATGGTGACTGATGATTGCAAAAAATAATGATGTCATCAAAGTTGGCAGTGACATAGGTGTGGCAGGAGTTGTTTCAAAGGAAAATGATGAAATTTGTTGAAGGCTTTGGTGAGATTTGCATCAACATGGGTGTAGTCGTTTGTTAGAGTTGTAGGTTGGTCTCTAGGTAGAGGAAGAAGATGGTAGATTAGGCAAGGATGTGTTCATCACATAGTCAAGATGTGTTTGTGTTTGTGATGGCCATAAATAAGGGGTTGGGCCAATCAGGTTTGAACAAGCTAGGTTAAGTGCATTGGGTCACTCAATTGAGTTTGGACAAGTTAGGTTAAGTGTAGGTGTTGACACCTCACTTTTCTAACCTTCCCATTTTTGTATCCTTTGTGGCCTTGGGAGGCCTTCACCCCTTTGTTAGGTGAAAAATCACTTGACATTCCCCTACTTCATCAAGTGAAAAATCACTTGACACTCTTGTTTTGTTAGGTGAAAATTTACTTGACATTCCTCTTTTTGTCATGCGGAAAATTGCTTTGCGATCCCTTCCCTCGTTGATCAAGAGACTACCTATCATTCTCCTAGACACTAGTTGAATTGACATTTTTTATTTCTTGCGTAGACATCTAACCATTCATTGTGTTTACCTAAACTTAAGGGACCTTCTCTATTGTGTTTACCTAAACTCAATGGATCCCCTTCGTAGTATTTACCTGAATTCAATGAACCTCCTCCATGTTGTTTACCTGAACCCCATAGGCTTCCTCATGCCATTTGTGCAAGTTTGCTATCTCCCCTTTGTTGTCCTTACATGAACCCAATGGACTCATTGCTGTGATTATGTAAACTTACTAGACATTTCGACATTGTTCTTTTGCCCTATCGACTAGGCTCCTATGCCATATAGGCTATCACATGGTACCTTAACACATTAGCTACATGTGACACCTTAGGATTGATTGATATTATTGATGATGATCTTTCAAACAAATTGAGAGTCGACACATGACACTATTTAGGCTAAAATGTTGCATATTTTTATGGGTTTTTATGGGTTAAATAATTCTACATATGAGTTATTAAGGCTTTGTTATGCATAAATTCAAATAGTAAGTTAAATTAATAACTTATTCCCATTTCATGCATTTTAGATGAAAATTAATCTCATTATGATGTATTCTATTTGGCTTCATATAATGTGGTATGGGTGATGTTCTTTCTTTTTCCTAGAAGCAAGGTATCTTGTAGGAATTTGAAAATGAATGAGGATTAAATGTAGAAAATTAAGTGGATCAATTCTCATCCATTGGATCAAGATCCAAGGGCATTAAGGCATGGAAGGAGCTTATAAAAGATGGGGTGGGTGTCCAAGGAAAATCCCACAAGGAGTAATGTTTTTGTGTGTTATACATATCTTTCAAAAACTTATAACGCTTTTGTGTTTTATTAAATTAAATAACAAAATTGCAAATTTTACATTTATATCGGAAGTGCACGGTGCCTATTATAGTAATTGTGCAAATATGGGTCGAATCCACAAGGAATTTATTTTAAATGAATTTATTGAAATAATTATTCAGCAAAATATCCACATCATGAAAATGCTAATTACATGTTAGTAAGTTAAGAATTACAAAAATATACTAAATAATTCAAATAAAACCCAAAAATCCATTAAGTTCCTAAGGCTAAACCCTAGGAACTCAAGACAATTCAATGAGTGTTGACCTTGTAATCACAGAAATTTAGCTCAACTTCTAACTCTCATCACTTCCAACTTGGATATTGAAAAATCAAGAGAAAATATGTGTTGGAAAGGTCATTGAGTTATCTTTGAAATGTTAGTTATTTCGTGGTCTCACTCATTTTAAAACACTAATACTATCGGATTTATAAAAAGGGCGCAGAACTATTTTGTAAAATTTCTGGAAATGCACCTTCGGTGCAAAAACCATATCTCAGTCAATACTCCATGAAATACTACAAAATCATAGTGCTTTGAAGCTAGACTCAAAGTACTAACAAGGAAAATTAAGAGGACAACTTTCCAAAAAGTATGCAGCACAATCACCACATAGGTGTCGAGCATAGAATCTAGTACTCAACTAGAAATTCAAAACTACTGCAACTTCAAAAAGGAAAAATCGAAAACCCTACCAAAACTCATTTAAAAATTCCATTAAAGGCACAGATGGAAACTAGACTTGAAAGTGTACAAAAATGCATCAAAAATCGATCAAAAAGACTATGGAAATTTTGAGTTATATGTAAAACAAAATAACCTAAAATCTGTACATGAATCCAAGCCAAATGAATAATCTACACACAAGCATTCACCTAGACTTTGTATCTACACTACATATATTCACATATACATAAGGGAAACCAACATTCAAATCATTAAATCATTGATTCAACTACTAGAATATAAAGTTAACATACGAGTTACACTACAATGCAATGAAATAACATGATAACAACACAAAAAACACATGAACACAAATGGAACATATTACCTATGCACACAAACATAACATGAATAGAAAAGTATGCATAGGGATCTCTCCTTCTTTCCATTTTACCTTGAAGAACGATTTTTCTTCAAAACAAGTTGCTCCAAGGTTGGTCAAACCCACTCCAGTAGCCACGTTTTCTCTAAGTTCTCACCACTTGGAGGTCCCCTTGGAGGGAGTCTTCCCTAACTTGCAAGAGGAAACTTCTCAATTGTCCACCTCCTTCAAGCTCCCAAGAGAGTTCTTATTTTCCTCAACCTAATGCTGAAGATGCTCCTTTACACCACCCAAGTGCAACGTCCAAGCCTTCCCAAGGTTGCCACCTTGCTCCAAGCCACCAACACCCAAGAAGGGCCACCAATGGAGCTTCCAAGATGTGCTTCAATTATAAAGAGGGATGGAACACCACCTTGGAGAAGGGGATGCTGCTGGAAACGCAATCAGCTTGCTATTGGAAGAGGAGGGGGCTCTTTGAAGGACGAGAATGGTTAGGGTTGGAGTGAGAAATGAGAGATACCCCTCTCTTGGCCACCCAAGGTCTTTAAATAGAGGTGGTTTTTGGTCTTCTTGTAGATCCAATGGCTAGAATTGATTCCAACCATCTTTCTCCATCCAATGGTTATGATCATCCCTATTTAACATTTAATCCTCACAACCAAGTTATACATATAAGTATCCTTAAACATTCATTCATTTAACTAAAGAGAATAAAGCCTCCATGAAATATAAATGCCATAAATATTATATGTTCATTCCACATTTTCTCTCATAATGAGACATTCTTTATAAATATAGGAAATAAATAATGAATTCTATTATAACTAAGTTCATGTATTTCATTTCATATTATGATGATTTTACTTTTGAAGGCACCTATGAAATTAGCAATTGAAAAGATACATGTGTGCACTAAAAGTGTGTAACATGTGATTCATTTATAAGATGCAATATTGACACATGGGTTATTTGACTTGGCATTAATTCCATTAAAGATAGATTTGTGCATTATTTCATTTTTTACTCATAAAACATGCATGGTCTAAAAAATATATTTTTTGTGTAATTTAATATTAAAGTCGTGTAATGTGCACTTGAAATCCCTACAATGCATGCTTTAATATATAATAAACCCCACAAATCTATGCTTTACAATACCTTAACACATTAGCTACATGTGACACCTCAAGATTGACTAATATTATTGATGATGATCTTTCAAACAAATCGAGAGTCAACACATGACACTATTTGGGCTAAAATGTTGCATATTTTTATGGGTTAAATAATTCTACATATGAGTTATTAAGGCTTTGTTATGCATAAATTTAAATAGTAAGTTAAATTAATAACTTATTCCCATATCATGCATTTTAGATGAAAATTAATCTCATTATGATGTATTCTATTTGGCTTCATATAATGTGGTATGGGTAATGTTCTTTCTTTTTCTTAAAAGTAAAGTATCTTGTAGGAATTTGAAAATGAATGAGGATTAAATGTAGAAAATTAAGTGGATCAATTCTCATCCATTGGATCAAGATCCAAGGGCATCAAGGCATAGAAGGAGCTTATAAAAGATAGGGTGGGCGTCCAAGGAAAATCCCACTCCCATCTCCCCCTTTCCACAACCCTAGCCTTCACCTCCACACCATTCCTCTCATCACCCCACTTCTAGCCTCATTTCTCCACTCAAAGTCCTCCTCATATGAAATTAAATCACATATCATGCTAAACATTAAAAATGCATGTTAACTTAATGACAAGTTGTATAAAAAGTTAGTATAACTCAATAACATATTATGTAACTTAGCATATTTCCAAATCCAATACAAACAAAAATATAACTTTAAATCATTTTCTATATAAATCGATATTCTTAATTTAACTTCTTAAATAACAAAATTAATTGATTAAATATGATTAATTAAAGTTTTGCACACATCATCAAAAATAATTCCCAACAATCTTCCCTTTTTGATGATGACAAAAATATATTAAATCAATTAACACTTTTTTTTTCAATAAACAACTAACACAAAATTTCATCTCCTATTGAAAACTAATATATTATACTTTAAAGATATAATCATCTCCCCCTTTTTGTCATTAATCAAAAAAGATGATTACAAACTCATATATGAGATAAAATTTACAACAAACTCTGTATAAACTTTGGTTTAACTTTGAAACATATTTACAGCCAAATATAACATTCAAATATTCAACAATATATACAAACATTGTATTTGTATTCAAATTTACAAGTAAACAAATAATGACATTACATTCATCTATTCCTCCATAAGGTTTCTCCTATGACATTACAAATTTTGTCTCCTAGATACCTAATATCATTTCTTATCTCACTTAAAACTGTATCTAAATCTAGAGGTAGTTGTTGTACTTGTTTTGAATCAATTTGTTGTTGTTGCTAATATTTTTGCAAATCTTTTACACTAAATGCTCTTATGCCTTTTATCTTATATAGCCATATAGATAAATTTAATTGGTTTGCAATGATTTGATATATAGTATTACCATAAAATAATTTTGAGCTCATATGTTGTAATTGATATCTAAATATATCAAACTAATTTATCTGAATTCTGTTTAGTATATCATAAGTTATATATAAACAACTTTTGTTTACTTTCAAATTGTGTCCAACTCTCTGAAATAAATTAGCATGAAAAATATTTACATTAAACCTAACTTCAACATTTAGATTCTCCATTAATCTCATTTCTGAATATACTTCTAGAACTTTAGATAACAAATGTATATCCCATTCTAGTTGTCTTACTATATTAAATCTGTTTGTCATAATAACTCCATTTCTTAAACCTAAGACTTCATAAATCAACTTAGGAGATAAAGTAAACTCTTGTTGACAAACTTGAGTTTTCAACAAATTATTTGTCTGTACTAGATTACTGTAAAAAGATATAATAAGCTTTTTACATTGTTTCCATTTTGTTCCAATTGGTAGGAATTAAATCGAACCTTGAAATTCAAATAAGTTTCTAATAATCAACAAAATTCTAAACTTGAATGGTCTTGCATGTAGTATTTGATATGAAATAAAATTTTGTATCTCTACAATGTTTCATCAGATCTAAAATATAAACCATTACCTTGAATTTCTATAGTTAGAAATTTAGTGGGTGACACCTAAAGCCTAATTTCTAAATTAATATCTTCTTTAGGATTGCCTTCTTTAGTATGAATGTTATTATGTTCCTTTGCTATAATTGTATCTTGAAGCTACTCTGGTAAGCTTGTATCTTTAGTTTCAATAGTATAAGGAACATTTTCAATATTTTCAACATCCATAATCTCAATTTTCATAGAAAATTCAAAACTATTAGTTTCTTCAGATTCAGCAATCATTGTATTTGTCTATTCATTAACATTTTCTTCAACAGATATTTCCATTTTGTCATATTGTGAATTCTTTGTTTCTATTTTTGTGGAATTTTTCAGTTAATTTTTAATAGGCTCTTCTAAAGTCTTTTCTTTTCAATTGTCTCAACTTCAGACAAGTCAACCTTTGAACTTATTACTACTTGAACATTTGTAATAACTTTAGTAATAACTTGTTCAACTTGATTTACTTGATGCTCAAATTTATCAATTTCCATATCATTAGGATTTGTATCCATAGAAAAACTTGATCTATTTTTCAATGTTAATAAAGTTTCATCATCATTATTAATTTATGTATCTTTAAAATGTAATGAAACTTCTTTATTGATAGCTTCTTCAAATGCAATATAAGGTACAATTTCTAAACATACATTGTCCTTCAGAATTATCATCTCATCTGATTTTTCTTTATCATAAAAAGTTGTTTCCAAACTATCTAAAACAACTTCCTATTTCTTCAACTTTATAACTCTTTCTCTTATAACAGGTCAACTTTTCTTCTTGTATTTTAGCTATACTTTTGTGCATCTATTCTAACATATCTTTCTATTGTAATTCATCAAAAGCGCTTTCTACAACAATGACTTTTATAAGTTACTGTACTTTTTCTTGATTTACAAGTGTTTTAGATTTTTTCTAGTTGACGATGCATACAAAGGTGTTGAAATTACAGATTCATATTCACTTTCCTCAATTGGTGCAAGTCTAGTTCCATTTATCGATGTTTGTGGTATTCTGTTAGATAAACTTACTCTTTTTTCCAAATATTTTGTATATTCTTCTAAGAATGTAATTTCAACACACTTCATTTTGTATTCTATGTCAAACTTACTTTTAATACCTATAAAATTGATACTTTCAATTGTATCTTTGAGTTCCAAGCGAATTTCATCTAGTATTCCTTTATAAAAGAAATGATCTCTATAAATACTAACTAATTTTATATCTACCTAAAGTAGTTTCTTGAACCATGCACATAGGATTTCATCTTTGTTTAAAATCGTGATTGATTTGTTTATTGTTTGGAGTATTTGAATGCTAGAATTGATCAGTGATAAATCTAATATAAAATAGCATTTGAAGAACGTAAGAGAAGTTGTTTGCTATTTATAGAATCGCCCAATAGATAGGTGTATTCTTTTGCAATCAGTAAAATTAATAGGAAGTTACTAAAGAGCTCGTTGAGTTAACTGTAATTCAACGAGGGTAGTTCGTTGAGTTAATTGTAAATCAATAGAGTGAGAAGATTAGCAATACACACTAAACTCTAGTTATGAAAATTTAAAGAGTCAAATTTCAACCATTCTCTACGGGTTTGACCTCTTCTTGCACACTTATACAATAGACACTATGTACTTGTAGTTAATTTAACGAACGGATTTATTAGACTTAAATCTTGTTCGTGGAATTGCTTGTTAATTAGAAAGAGAAGACACTTATTATTTCTTTAGAGAATTTAATGAGATTTGTCAAATGATGAGAATGTCTAATATGAGTATAGATGCTATTAAATTTAGATATATTCTCTTTGTTTTAAAAAATATAGCTAAGAAATTACTATATACTCTATCTCCTGATTCAATCTCTATGTGGATTGAACTTTTTTCAATTTTTCTAGAAAAATATTATCCTACTCACTAGATAATTAAGAAGAAAAAAGAAATATTAATGTGTAGCCAAAAATAAGGAGAATCATTTTGGAAATACTTTGAAAGATTTAAAGATTTACTAAGTTAATGTCTACATCATGCAATGAGTAAAACTCAATTAAAATGTATAATTTATGAAGGTATAGATGTTGTAATAAAATATTTGTTAGAATTTACATATCAAAATAGAATTTTGAAACTATGTAGTGAAGAAGCATAGAAAATTTTGCAAAAAAAACTACTTAATAGGAAAACTTGGCTGAAACTATTTGAGATAGAAAAGTATGACCTAGAGAAATGCATGAAATTGATTCGAGCACTATGTTTGAAGTCAAATTAAGTGAATTAACAAAGAAAATAGAAGAGTTATTACTAAATCAAAAGCTAGCAAAACAAAATGCAAGCATGAATGACTTAGATGTTATTTATACTAGAAACTAAAGACATAATTTTACTAATTTTTACAATTTTAATTAGAGAAATTACTCAAATCTATCTTAGAGAAATAATAATTTCCAAGGAGGAGAGAATATAAATGATAAAAATCAAAGTTATAAAGCATTAATAAAACAAGGAGCTAGAATAAATAAATTAGAAAAGATAATTCAAAACATGAACAATCATTTAGATCATGTATTTGAAAATACTATAGTCTAAAATCGAAACATGAATAAAAATATACCTATAATGAAAGAACCAATCGATGTTAAACCTACAAGAGGATTACCTAGTCAATTAATATTGAATCCTTTAAATAGAAATGTAAATAAAATTGATACCTCCTATAGGAGAGAAGCAAAATGAAGTAATATAATTATTATAAATAATATATATGTATACTATAAAAAAATAGAAAAACAACAAAACATAGAGAACTTTGAACATATAACAAAAATATGTTTTATTGTTCTTAGGTTCATGGAGTTATTACTTAACTCAACCAACTTATTCCATTGAGTTACTACTTAACTCAATGAGCATAGTATTAAGTTAATTATTAATGTTAATTTTTGTTTTTATGATGCTAAATATAGAATCACAACAATTAGAAACTATGGATTTGCCACTAAACACACTAAGAGAAGTATTAAGTTATTTGTTTGTTAAATATTTGTGTAGATTGCATTGTGTCTCAAAGTAGATTAAAGATTGTACAACAAAAAGTTATTTCCATAGAATGCAAGCTACGAAGATGACCAATATCAATGATGGATTCTTATGGAAATTATTCAATCATAGTATAGTAAGTTATGAATATATGAGTATAGAAGAAACTACTAGAATTCCATATAATGCATTAAGAGGAGTGGATGTATTATGGGAAATGATGTAGGATGATCATTCATAAAACTAATCAAGGTATCTTATGCTTTTACCATATATTTTTATTAGAAATCCTATCACTAGAGAAGAATTTAGTATTGGAAAATCAAGTACTTTTGAAGTTCCCAATGAAAATTCAAGGGTAACATTAACATTTTCTAATTGGAATTTAACTATGCCATATAAATTGTTTTATTAGAGACCAACTAGAAATTGGGATGAAAGATTACACTTGAACGTTTACAATTTTGAGAAAAGATGTTGGCATGAGAATACTATAGCATATCTAAAAGATAGAATAGTAGTTAACAAAACTCATGTAACACTTGATGGTTATATATATCTAGTTTCAAATGTATTAGTTACATTTAGATCCAATCTATACATAGTGAGCATAGATAGTTATGATGAAATGGTAGAAAATTTACCTATATTGTTAGAAAAGGTTTATACTTAAGAGGGAGAGTGAATTAAGTATACTACAAATTTCGTAGTATTTTTGGTCCCTTTTTAAATCTACGTAATGCAAAAATAAAATAGAGATTAAAACACACAAATAATTTATAGTGGTTCCCCTCAACTAGGGTACATCCACTCCTTGAGTCCCTACTTAAGAATTCACTATCCTTAGGAGTTTTTGGTTCACTTAAAACCTGGTGTATTACTGCTTTACTCAAAGAAAAATCAACTTAACAAGGCATTGATCTTTCATCAAGTTCTCCCTCTAACTATACAAATCATCGTACAGTTACCGTGCTAATTATACCAACCCTTGTATAGTTATCTACACAACTTTACGTGATCTCGTAAAATTCCCTAAAATTCTTCTAAAAGAACACCTTTTAGAGTTTCTTCTACAACACCTCTTGTGGATAGGTTCTCTTTTTCAATTAACGAGATAAAGCAAAGAGGAATTAATCATGAAGGCACAAACATAATAAAACTTTCCTCTTGTAGATATGGCAAAATCTTAAATCTTCAAGTAATAGTATTGTTGCCACAAAGTTTCTTCTGATGACTTTCAGCTCTCATTCTCCAAGTATCTTCAAGTCTTTTAAGAATTTTCTCTTAGGAGTTTTCACCGAAAGGGAACTGACTTCCAAACATCGATTTTACTTAATTTATATTACATTGAGAAAATCTAACTGTTTACACACGATCTTGCATACACGTTCTCTCTTTCAAATTTCCTACAACCACTCACTATATGATTGTCAAGGAATAATTGGTTCATGGAGTTAGCGAAACTCAACAGACTTACTTCATGGACTTAATTGTAACTTAACGGACCTACCTCATGGACTTAATTGTAATTCAATGGACCTACCTCATGGACTTAATTGTAACTCAATGAACTTACTTCGTTGAGTCAAGCTTTACTCAACGGACCCATTCAGTTTAAGATTTTTTCCGAACCACGATCTTTAATCTTGACTTTATCAAATTGATCTTTGATTGTCATCTATAAATATTTGACCGAGTCTTTAAGAATATGATGGAACATGTGTGAGTACGTGTGTGTCACATGTTATTTGCAAAATAAATAATCCTACACCAAAACTTTAATTAAATATAAAAATATAACAATTAAATAAATTAATCAAAGTGCTAATATTTCGACCTTTCATAAAGTTAATACCCATAACTTTACGAGCTTATGTATAGCAGAACATTACGAACATCCATAAATTTATTCACTTAACTTTACAGACTCTTACAATCTGACATGTGTAAAGTATAATACTTTATTTATTATAAACTATCTATACTAGATTTATAACTTTACGAACTCCTTAAGAGATAATCTTACGGAGGTCTGTCAAGTTATCCTTATAACTTTACAGATTCTGTATATCATAAGTTTACAAAGATTCGTAACGTTAAAGTCATAACTTTACGACTGTTCATAATTTATCATTAGAATTTTACGATTCTCTGTAAAATTATATACTTAGATAAATTGTATAGTTTTAAACTAGAGTTATAAATTAGATAAATTTACGATTATACTTAAACTTATGAACTTGATACTATTTATGAAATTCATCATTTTGCATACTTAAGTGAAAATCATTTTGTCACTAATCAAAATATAAACATATTAATGGATAATAACATTATCCCTAACATATACCTAGATTATAATTGAATCTCCATCCACCCAATATGACAAAGTTCAACTTGGATTATGGTATAATGAATCTAATTATCCTGCTTTATGTCTAGTCAGATGGTGAGATGTCCTTATGAAATTTCAAATTTGGATAATAGAATATCTAAATGAATGAAAATGGAGAAATGAGTACATTGAATTGTTTGTAGAAGTAGAAACATCTATACCATCATGGTCGAGAAGAGAAACAATTTCTACATTTCATTTCATAATGTAATACTCTAATTTTTAGTGTTGATAATATACTACAAGTTTATCAGTTAAAGAGACAAGAAAATTCCATAGAATTAGAATTAAAAGCTAAAAGGATAATGTCTAAAGGTTTTGCATGGACTGATACATTCATTCTATATGTCATTACTTTTTAGTCATGTTCTTAAACTTTGTTTCAATAATAGTGATTCAGTGTTAATGTATTTGCATTTATGAATTAAAGGAAAAATTAGTATATTTTTTTGTTATTTTTCATATAAATTATGCTTTATTTGTCTTAAAAGAAAAAAAAATTTATCATCAATCTAGTTTGTTGGTATTTATTTTGAGAAACCAACTAGCTTGCTTGTAAGCCACCAAAGTGTTAGGACCAAATGGCTTACTAGAGGGGGGTTAATGGTAAAACTATTAAATTACTTAATTGTATATTTAATTTTGTAGTTTAAGGATGATTTTCAATTATGTAGAAGTAAGAATAAATCAACTATCTAATGCACCACAAAGAAAAAGGAGATGAAATACATAAGGAGTTTTTAGGTGGTTCACCACTAATGGTTAGTCCACCCTTAAAGGTTACTTGGGCTTCACTATCTACTTTGGTACTTACAATCACTTACTTTAAGGTCAAAGTAAGAACCAACCAATCAAATTTAAGCCTTTTGGTCATAGCTCTAACCAACCTATCTCAGAAGTTTTTAGGTTGAAAACTTCAGTAAACTAATAGCTTGAGTCAATCAAAGATTTATAGTGTAGAGAGCTCTTCACTTGTATTTGCACTTTGTTGAATTTGAATCTAGAGTATATCAGTGATTTCTATAGAGCTTGGTGTATAAATGTACATAATAATCGTTCTCTCTATATCCTTTTTTTCTTTTACTTACTAATCATACTTATACCAAGAGGTATAACGATCATATTTCTTTTAACGTCATTCGTCCTATTGTACTTACTGATCTGCTAATCCCAAATATGGTAAGTTACCGTTCTGCATATTTTTCTTTATATATCCTTTTAATTTTATTTGATTTTTAGATAGTTAGGTTTATAACCTTCCAAAAACTCGAATAGTTATCTTGTAACTCTCCAAAAAACTTGAATAGTTATCTATCCTTTCGAGAGACTTCTTGTTTTCAGATAGCCTTGTAACTTTCTGAAAAGCATTCCTGCTACTTTTAAGCTTGTTTTCGAATACTTAACCTGGTAACCTTCCAAAATTCCTCATCTTTCAGATATTTAAGCCTTAAACTGTTTTTGAACTGTTTGAAGTTCCTACTTTCATCTAGCAGCTTTTACTGAATTGTCTGTATTTGTTTTTGCTGGCCTATGAAATACAATTTGTTTCCTCACATTGATTTTTACATTATCAAAATCTAGAGGTCTTTTCACAAAGGTATAAGAGCCTAGATTCCACACAATGCATATAAAAATATATGTTTTAGTTTTATTTGCTATATTGTTAATTTTGGTGAATGAAGGACATCTTAAGAACAAAGTTCAAAAGATATTAATAGAGTTATAATTGAATAAGGTACACTTATTAATTACCTTTCATTTAATAGCATTCTTACGTAGTTCGTGGAGTTATGTACTAACTCAATGAACTAAGTTTGTTGACTTAAGAATTAAGCCAAGGAAATCAATTTATCATGTCTACTATCATGTAATGTATATTCTATTAATTTATTACTTTGAGGACAATGCAAAATGTAGGTATGAGGGTAATTAGATTAAAATCAAATTAAACCTTGTCATTTTTAGGAATTAGGATTTTTTTGCAATTTTTTGAAGATTTTTTTTTAAATTTTTATTGAAATCTTTTGAAAAATTGAAACCTTCCGACAGAAGAAAATTGAAGCCCTCCAAAATATTTGAAACTATTAGATACATTATTGAAACCTTCCAAAATTTTATACTAAAATTGCTGAAACTTTATAACATTATTCAGTTGAAGAGATGAAATCATTTTCCATGTATTTCACTTCAATAGATATGAAAAAATCATTTCTAGCTATCTTTGAATAGTTTCAACCATTGTGTATTTTCATCTTTATAATGAAGTTAATCAAGGCCATTAATGAATGTAGGATCATCCCATAATAATATTGGGGTAAGGTACTAAATTTTTGTCTATCTGGGAATTATCTTCCTTATTTATTACTTTAAATGTCTATCTTGCCATACAATTTTTGTGTAGCATATCATGCAGCAATTTGATTAGGAAAGTTTGAAATTATGACTTCGATCTATGTTCTAGAAAAAAGAAAAGAGAAAAAGAAAGAAAAAAGAGTAAAGAGAAAACTCTTTCCCAAATATGCATTTGCACCATTTGCCATTCCAATTTTTTTAGCAAGGCAAGAAATTTTTTTACAATCAATAAGGAAGCAATAATTTTTAGTAGATATGATAAATACACTTATTGCCAAGATGAATCAATATTTCAAAGGATGAAAATATGTACATTAAAGTTTTCATTAATGTCATCATCTATATAAAGTACGTATGATTTTAGATTAGACCTGGATAGTGAAAAACATGTGCATAAATCTCTATTTGAATTGATATGTGTGAGATTGAATAACTTTTTAAGATTGGATTTTTGTAGGAAAGTGCAGATTTAAAAAAAAAGATAAATATTGTTGTCCTAGCGCTTTAAGAAAAAGAAACTTTTTAGCAAGACTATAATAGGTTTGCTAAGGGACTAGCAAAACTTAGGTATGGAAGAAGTGTTTAGAATAAAATTATGCATAATATTAGCATTTAATGAATATTTAATTATATAATATTTAGCTTATCATATGAGAATTAAGCCCTTATGTTATATTTTTACAATTATAAGCCTTAATTAAAGAATGTGCATAATTTAGAGGAATTAATGTTAATTAATAATTAGTTATGAATGATTAAAAATTACTTCTTTTACATATTAAATGTTAAATGTTATATAAGTATTTATTTTATTAAATTGTAGAACTGAACGAGTCTATTGAGTTAAGCTATAACTCAAAGAAGTCAGTCTGTTAAGTTAATAGTTAAGTCAATGGAGTAAATCCGTTGAGTTACACTAACTCTACAGACTAGCTACTTTCTAATATTCTATTATGAATAGTTGTACTAAATATGTAAGGAAACTACATTGCATGAACCATGCCATGATCTCGATCATGGAATGAAGAAGTAATTACCATCATTGATACAAATGAAGAAATCCAGCCAATCATTTTGGCAGAAGTAGTTATTATGAGAAAAAAATATAAAAGGAAAGGAGAAAGAATGAAGGAAGGGGGGAGAACCATGCTCACTATTGGAAGTGTTAAATGTTTCTTGAGCTACCACAACCATTACCACCAATCATCATTCATCGAAGGTTTATGATGATACTTTCTAGATGTTGGGTTGATTTCGAGCCAAACATATTGATTGACAACCATTGTGAGAAGTGATCGTGTCACAAAAAGGAAAGACATTTTCACCAAACACTGAATCATCTTTCAAGAGACAATAAAGCTTCTAGCCTTGGTTTTGGGTTGATGCTGCTATGCTGAAGAGGAGATTAATTTAAAAAAGTTTAGGTTCGCAATCCAGTAGGGAGAGGAGTACTTGATAGTAAGTGAATTAAATTTTCAAAGGTATAATCGCATCACATATAGTAACGAAAGTTTTTTTTACTTTCAATAGAGAATTTTTCCTATCATGAATTATCCATCTTGAGGAACAAAACAAAACAAAAATCAAAACAAATATCTATTTACATTTACATCATTATATTTATCAAGTTCTGTGTTTGTATCATGTGTTTGTATTATTTGTTTAAATGTTTTGTGTTTATCTTATTTCAGTTAATATAGAATAGTATGATTAAATATTGAAAACAGTTAGTATAAATCTTTGTAATCGTGATTTATTTGTTTACCATTTGGAGTATTTGACTCTTAGAATTGATTAATGTTTAATCTAATATAAAATAGTATTTGAAGAGTGCAAGAGATGTTCTTTGCAATTTATAGAATCGCCTAGTGGATGGTCGTATTCTTCTACAATCATCGATATTAATAAGAAGTTATTAAAGAACTTATTGAGTTATCTGTAACTCAACGATGGTAGTTTGTTGTATAAACTGTAACTCTACGAACTTAGACTATTGAGTTACTAGTAAATCAACAAAGGGAGCAAATTAGTAGTATACACTAAACTCTAACTATGAAAATTTAAAAGAGTCAAAATTCAACAATTTCCTATAAATTCGACTTGTTCTTGCACACTTATATAATAGACGTTGTGTACTTACAGTTAATTTAAGGAACAAATTTACTAAACTTAAATCTTGTTCGTAGAATGGCTTGTTACTTATAAAAATGTACACTTAAGCTAACAAGATGATTATATCATTGATTATTATTATTTAAAGAATGGTTACTCTGTTGGTTATCTGGTTTACCAATGATTGCTTCGTTGGTAATCTAGTTTACCATTGGCTAGTTCGTTGGTAATCTGATTTACCAATGCCTAGTATCATCATCCCATTACCTAATTAAATTCATTTAAATCCTTAATGACTACTTCATTGATAAACATTCTCTCACGACTCTTTGTGTTTATTCTACTTCTTTGTATTGGTTCCTCCTAACCCTCATCAAATGGGTTCCTCATCTTCCTCCTACAATTGGATAACCACTCTAAATTTTGAGAAATTTAGCATGAATGCCACCAACTAGCATTCCATGTAGAGAAAGAAAAATGTAGTGCAGGAGTGGGAGTTGGATGAACTTGAAGTAGAATTGGCAAAATGCATATATATGTGCAAACTTGCACACATAAAGGTACCTAAATCTATGAAACAAAAAATCACTACATGGATTCTTAATGAAGTTGAAAAAGAAACAACTTTACATCCCAAGAATGAGTTAGCACATGTAGTGCTGTTTAAGAGGTGCCAATTTTGGTTCCAATGGGAAATATTATGTTTAACTATTGGAAATCCCTTCCATTTAAGGAGAAGTACTTATAGGGCTAGTGCCACTGATTTTTAGATTATTACTAGGACACCACTCTCAATTAATGAATGGATAAAATTGTTAGATGTTCAAAAATTTCAAATTACCATTGCTGACTAGCACATAATTAGTAGAATAAGATATTCTACTCGAAAAAGGAATTAAAAGTTTTGAAGTACCAACTTGGCCTATTTACCCCAAAGGTTCAAGTTGGAG
Organism: Cymodocea nodosa; assembly: GCA_036874045.1. NCBI lineage: Eukaryota > Viridiplantae > Streptophyta > Magnoliopsida > Alismatales > Cymodoceaceae > Cymodocea > Cymodocea nodosa. The sequence continues at coordinate 14,648,825 of CM072339.1, read as the reverse complement.
GGGTGCACATACCTCTAAATATTTGATGGTTAATAGATGTAGAAGTTAATAAAATAGTATTAGATGAACAAAGGATGAGACCTTAGAAATTATTAACTTAGGAAGTAATTCATGTAAAGGTTGAGCTATGGTTTCAAAAACAAATATATTATGTTATTACTTACATTATGAATAAATCAGCAAGGGTTCAAACCACACCCCTCTCTAGCATGCTAGAAAATGCTAATGAACAAAGTCAATTTGACTTCATTGTTCACAGTTATATGGTAGCAAGAGAGACACTAGAAGTTACTATCCTAGCTGCTCAAGTAGATTTTCATGAATGGAGAGAAAATAGGGCATCATAGGCCGATCACAGTCAATCCTCTCAATTGATGAAGATGATCTAGAAATAAAAATTGAAGTTGAAGATGATGACTAGACTCTTTAGAATTTTATAGATAGAAAAAAATGGTCTACTACATAATATAGTTTTTCCTTTAGCCTAACCTCTAGTGATGAAGAGAGATTGATATGTCATGATACCGCACAAATGCATGCACAAGAGGCTATTGAAATAGAATTTGCACAAGAGCAAGTGGAGATTCCTTCTCCATAGCATACACAAACATATTTTTTAGAGATGGCTGGCATTCCTCCTATTAGAGAGAAAAGTTTTGCTTAGGAACTTGCTTTAACGCATGGAGTTACTCTTATAGAAACATCTATCATATTTGCTGATCCAAAAAATATGGAGGGAATTAACTTAGTTTATTTAGGAATCAATAGGCCTACTTTGTATTTAATATAATTAAGGGGTATGATGTTTTGTATAACAAGCTAATGGATTTTAATTTTATGAAATATATCAAAGAATTATTTGACTTCCAAGGTTTATTGCTGGTAATTCCTACTTTTGGTTAAAATTGAAGAGTTGATGGTTTAGTCCCTGCTTTCTATTCAAATTTACATAATTAAGAAGGCATTTTGGTTTGCAATGTCACTAAAGAATATATTTTCCCAACACTTGAGTTTATGTTTACTATTTTGGGATTGAAAAAAGAAAGTTTAGAAATTCTTGAATCCACTACTACAGCTAATTGGTCAGAACAAGATATGAAGAATGATATGGCCATTGATCCTCACGTTGCTTTGCTTAATAGATTGAAACAGCTAAAGGGCAGAGCATATTTGATTGCTCTTATTCTGAACAAGACTATTTATCAATGGTAGAGCCATAATTTGGAACTGTTAACTTTTTTTAAGATTGCTACCTATGCAGTGCTCAATCAGATTCAAATCAATTGGTTCATGGTCTTCATTTCTAAAATTTCAAATATTAAAAAGAAGTTGTTCTATAGGGATCTTATTTATCAGTTAGTGACTACTAAGGTCTTCGTTACTAACTAAATTTTTATAAAGTCAAAACAACACACAAAAGCATAACAAGGTAGACTCCATTACATTACATTACATAGTAACTCAAAATGACAACCAATAGACTTACTATGTTGGTTAATGTTTGGTTAGAAAAAGTAAATCTTCTTTTGGTTAGTTACTTTTAAATGTATATTTATAAGTTCTATTAAAAGTAACAAACAATATCTGCAAATTAGATATTAAATCCAGTTTGTTTTTTTCTTAATTACAAGTGCACAGTGTCTATTGTATTTGTGTGCAAGTATAGGTCGATCTCATAGAGATTGAGTAAGAATTATGTACTATTTTGATTTTTACATCTAGAGTTTTATATATGTTAATTTAAGCACTTCGTTGAGTTACAGCTAACTCAACGGACTTACTCCGTTGAGTTACAGACTTACTCTATTGAGTTACTGTTAATTCAACAGACAATCCTCGTAGACTTAACTCCACGAGCTTCACTAATAAATTCCAATTAAGATTTGCTATTCACAAAGGAATTCAGTCATCCATTGTGTGATTCCACAGAATGTAAATGACATCATTTAAGCTTTTAATGTTAATCTAAAATTTATCATTAATCAACACTAACATTTAGATATTTCGGCAATAACCATTAAGATTGTTGGGTATTATGTATGAATCAATTTTAGTAATCAATAAGACTATTTTCTATTTTCTGAATCCACTAAACATAAAACATTCACAATACTAACAATAATAACATTAATCATGATACAAAACAAACAATACACACATAAATGCTAATTATAAATAATTAGTTTTTGGTATTTTTGTTTTGATATTTTCTTGAAGATGAATGAAAGGTGAAATGTAAAAATTTTCTATCGACAGTAAGAACTTCCGTCAATACATATGACGTGATTACACCATTGAAAACTTAATCACTTATAGTCATGCCTCCTCTCCTTATAGAATCAAAAACAAAAACTTGTAAGTTGATCTCCTCTTTAGTATATTGGCATCAAGCCGAAACTAAGGCTAGAAGCTTTACAATCTCTTGAGAGATGAGTCGATGTTTGGTGAAAATGGCTTCCCTTCCTATGATGTGATCACTCCTCATAGTGGTTGTCAGTCACCATGTTTAGCTTGGAATCGACTCGACATTCGGAAAGTATTCTCACAAACCTCTGATGGTTGGTGATTTTGGTGGTGTCGTGGAACTTCAGGGAACTTTTGATGCTTCTTACAATTAGCATGATTCCCCACCTGCACTATTTTTTCTCCTCTTCTTTTTATATTTCTTTCTATAGTAACTACTTTTGCTTAAATGATCGGTTGGATTCCCTTCATTCATATCAACAATGGTGATTTCTTCTTCATTCCACAAGTTAATTCCTATGTGATACATGCAATTGTGGTTTTCCTTCGAATGTCCTATTTCTACAACTACTCATAGTGGCATATTAGAAAATAACTAGTCCATGGAATTAGTGTAACTCAACGAACTTACTCCGTTGACTTAACTATTAACTCAACGAACTTGATATAAAAATATAATATAAAACATGTGCAACTCACATGACATAATAAAACATTTAAATTCAACACATGCATAATCCTAACTTTACGATGGTAAAAAGACTTTTTGAATAGTTACGAACTGTAACTATCCGAAACTTATATGTATTTTGGATAGTTAGTCTCTAATTTTTCAAAAAATAACTTAAGTCAAGTTTTCAGATCACGACATGTGTCCTTAGTAATTTTTTTATGATAAAAAAGTATTTCAGATACTTGCAAACCTAACTATTTGATGCTTAAACACATTTCGAATAGTTAGCATCTAACTTATTGAAAAACTACTTAAGTCAAGTATTAAGGTTTCAACACACTTCTTGAAATAATAATAAAATACTCTATAAGCATTTAAAATACAACTGTCTGACACATATAATGTAACTCTCTGTAATAACAAATAGTTTGGATACCTAGGAATTAAAAAGCCTATAACTCACTAACAGTTTATAAATATACTTAATTAATGCTAATTCACTGAAATTATGCACATTCTTTAATTAAGGCATATAATTGTGCAATTATAACATAATAGCTTAATTCTCGTATGATAAGCTAAATATTATGCAATTAATCATTATTTAACCATTAATATTATGCACTTTTTCATTCTAAACACTTCCCCCATACTTAACTTTTACTAGTCCCTTAGCAAACTAATTTAATCTAGTTAAGTAGTTTGTCTAAAGTGCTAGAACTATTTTTTTTTTTCATAAATCAATATTCATTGTGAAAATATTTCTTCATTTTGCATCTTTAGAACACTAAGATTAGATTAATATAAAGATATTCTCTACAATTTAGTAATCTAATTTAACATTTTTCTTTCTCCTCTACCTCTAAATATATTTCAAAAATACGTAAATTATATACAAAATATACTAGCATCAAATAGGTGGTAGTTATAAAATCAATTTTTCTTTCAAACATCTATTATCCTAAATTTTCAAATATGATTTCCAAAATAAATTTCAATTGCATACGAATTAAAACACAATTCAACTTAATATGATGAGAACAAGAAGAATAATGAATTGTATCTCAAATAAACTTCAAAAGTCTAATCTAGATTCATACATTAGTAATCATAAATAACAGAGAGTATACCTGATTAAAAAGATATCTGTATTTTTAATAAAACACTTTCATCTTTTCAGAATAGTATATGCATATTTTTACTTTAAAAGTTAATTTCAAAAGCTTAAATTATACAAGAGCTTTCTAATATACCTATGTATCAAACTTTTAGTCAACAATCCTAGATCTGATCAAAATCTTAAGTTGCCAAATTTTAAGAGTCATTTTTCAGGTCAACAATTCTTACATATCTATCTACTCAAGTACAAAAGGCTCGTCATCAAACAATTCAATAAACTCTTAAAGTTTTTTTTTTTCAACACAGTATATATATGTATTTTCTTAATATAGATGTAATAAAACAAAAATCTCATATAATCCTCCTTCTACAATCCACTAAAAAATATGAATCCATATCAATAACTTCATACTTTTTCTGTAGTTTAATATGATTTATACGTAAATCATTCTATAAGTTTAATCAATCAAATTAAATGTATCATTCATCGTATGCATTTCATTTAATCTAAAAATCAATATTTCAACATTTCAGGACTTCAGATAATTTTTTGAGTTTCAATTAAGCAATCTGATTTTCTTTTAAAATCGTAAAACTATTAAACTCTAAAATTTAATAAAAACATAAGATACTATACCAGATTTATATTTATAGTAAAGTATTGTAGCATCTTATAAAATCTTAAATATAACATTCAAGTAGTTATAATAAAAAAAATTTATAGTTTCATCTATTAGAAAGTTCCAAATAATTTTCAAATAGTTATCAAAATTTTTCAGATAGTTGTAGGGAATTTCAAAAAGTTACAGTAAAATTCATAAAAAAAAATTTCTAGTTTTCATAGAAATTTGCAACACAATCCTAATTCCTCTTATTAACAAGATTACTTGGATTTTAATCTAATTACCTCTCCCCCATACCTACATTTTGCATTGTCCTCAATATAAAAGATTTATAATAAATATAGTATATACTAGTAGGCATGATAAACTATTTTGTTAACTTAGCACTTAACTCAACGAACTTAGTTTGTTAAGTTCGTCGAGTTAATGAATAACTACACGAACTATGCATAAATATAAATTTAGGTAAGTAATTAATCACATACTTTGTTCTTTTATATCTCCATTAATATCTTTCAATTTTTGATTCTGAAAAACTTTCCATTTAAATATGTGTTCAGTTAAGCACTTCGTTGAATTACAATTAACTCAACGGATTTAGTTCGTGGAGTTACAGCTAACTTAACAGACTAACCTCATGGACTTAAGTTAACTCCACAAGCCAACCTTTCTAGTTAAATACTACTATTTATAGAGAAATTTGGCCATCCATTGGATAGTTCCATAAAATGTAAATAACATCAATTAAGCTTTTTAATGTTAGTTAATCTAAGATTTGTCATTAAGCAACACTAATACTCAGATATTTCAAACAATAATCATTAAGATTTTTAAGTATCCTAGACGAATCAATTTCAGTAAATAATAAAACTACTTATTATTTTCTGAATCAAACAAACATAAAATATTCGTAATACTGACAATGATAACATTAATCATGATACAAAACAAACAATACAACACTTTTATACTAAATGTAAACACAGAATATTAGTTGTTTTTGGTATTTTTGTTTTGATATGTTCCTGAAGATAAGAAAAAGGTAAACTGTAAAAATCTCTATCGATAGTAAAAACTTCTGTCACTACATGCAATGCGATTACACCACTGAAAACTTAATCACTTACAATCTTGCCTCATCTCCCTATAGAATCATGAACCAAGACTTGTAAGTTGATCTCCTTTTCAGTATATTGGCATCAACCTGAAACCAAGGCTAGAAGCTTTATAATCTCTTGAGATATGAGTCGGTGCTCAGTGAAAACGACTTCCCTTCCTACGACACGATCACTCCTCACAATGGTTGTCAGTCACCGTGTTTGGCTTAGAATTGACCTGACATCCAGAAAGTATCCTTACAGACCTCCAATGGTTGGTGATTTTGGTGGTGTTGTAGAGCTTCAAGGAACTTTTGATGCTTCCTGTAGTTAATGCAGTCCTCCACTTCACATTTTTTTCGTCTTTCTCCTCTTCTTTTATATTTCTTTCAGTAGTTACTATTTCTGTTTAAATGATCGGTTGGATTTCCTTCATTCATATTAATGATAGTGATTTCTTCTTCATTCCATGAGTTAATTCCTGCGTGATACGTGTAATCATGGCTTTCCTTCGAATTTCCTATTTCTACAATTGCTATAGTTGCATGTTAGAAAATAAATGGTCCGTAGAATAAGTGTAACTCAATGAACTTACTTCGTTGATTTAACTATAAAACACGTGTAATAAAGAAATAACTTATAAGCATATAATAGCAACACAACACATTACCTAAGTGTATATTCAAGTAACTAGCAGCATATAGTTATGCTAACTTAATGAGTTATACATGTGCAGCTCATATGACATAATAAAGTATTTAATTTCAACATGTACATAATTCTGAATTAACGAGTTCAGATGTTTCGGATAGTTACAACTATAAGTATTTGAAACTTAGATGCATTTCAAATAGTTAGCACATAACCTTCCGAAAGATAACTTAAGTCAAGTTTCTAGATCGCAACACATGTCCTTAATCAGTTTTATGATAAAAAGGTATTTTGGATTCTTGCAAACCTAACTATCCGATGCTTAGATGCATTTCGGATAGTTAGCATCTAACTTACCGAAAATCCACTTAAGTCATGTATTAAGATTTCAACACGTGTACTCTAGGAAATAATAAAATATTCTTTAAGCGTTTAAAACACAACTGTCCGGTACATGAAATGTAACTCTCCAAAATAACAAACAATCAAATACTTAGGAATTAAAAAGCTTGTAACTCACTGATAGTGCAGAAATGTACTTAATTAACATTAATTCCTTGCAATAATGTAGATTCTTTTACTAAAGCATATAATAGTGTAATTATAACATAATGTCTTAATTCTCATATGGTAAGCTAATTATTATATAATTAACCATTATTTAATCGTTAATATTATGCACTTTTTCATTCTAAACACTTTCCCCATACCTAACTTTTGCTAGTCCCTTAGCAAACTACTAAAATCTAACTAGTTGGTCTTTCTAAAGTTCTAGAATTAGTTCTATTCTTCAGAAATCAGTATTCCTTAAAAAAATTATTTCTTCATTTCATACCTTCAAAATACTGAGATTAAATTAATATAAAGATATTCTATATTAATTCAGTAATCTAATTTAACATTATTTTCTTCCCTCAAACCTGGAAATATATTTAAAATGTATGCAACTTACATACAAAATATACTATCATCACATAAGTGGTAATTATATTATCATTTTTATCTTTTTCAAACATCTTTCATCCTTAATTTTTCAATATAATTTCCAAAATAAATTTAAACTACATATGAATCAAAATACAATTAAACTCAATATGATTAAAACAAGTAGAATAATGAATTGTATCTCAAATAAACAACTTCAAAAGTCTAATCTAGATTCATACTTTAGTAATCATAGATAATAGAAAGTATACTCGATTCAAAAGATATCTATATTTTCACAAAACACTTTTATCTTTTGAGAACAGTATATGCATATTTTTACTTTAAAAGTTAATTTGAAAAATTTGAATCATACAAGAGCTTTCTAGTGTACTCATGTATCAAGCTTTCAGTTAACAATCTCAAATCTGATCAAGATCTTAGGTTACTAGATTTAAAGAGTCATTTTTTAGGCCAACTATATAATCTATTAACTACTCTTTATAATACTTAGACAGTTATTGAAAAAGAAAATAAAACTCTAAATGCAAAAGGTTTAAATATCTTATTTTGTGCATTGAGTTATGAACGACTCAGTAAAGTATCAGTATATAAATCTAGGCTAAGAACTTCTATATATGATTAGTAAACTTCTAAGAACTTCTGTCACTACATGCGACATGCTTATACCAATGAAAACTTAATCACTTACAGTCATACCTCCTCTCCTTATAGAATCGTGAACTGAGACTTGTAAGTTGATCTCCTCTTCAATATATTAGCATCAACCTGAAAACCAAGGCTAGAAGCTTTACGATCTCCTGAGAGATGAGTCGCTATTTAGTGAAAATAGCTTCCCTTCTTATGACGCAATCACTCCTCACAATAGTTGTCAATCACTATGTTTGGCTCAGAATCAACCTAACATTTGAAAAGTATCCTTATAGACCTCCGATGGTTGATGATTGTGGTGGTGTTGTGCAGCTTCAAGGAACTTCTAACTCTTCTTGTAGTTAGCGTAGTTCTCCACCCACACTTTGATTTTCTCCTCTTCTTTTTTATATTTCTTTCTATAGTAACTACATTTGCTTAAATGATCAGTTGGATTTTCTTCATTCATATCAATGATGATGATTTCTTCTTCATTCCACAAGTTAATTCCTACATGATACATGCAATCATGGTTTTCCTTCAAATTTCTTGTTTTTGCAGCTACTCAGTGGCATATTAGAAAATAACTAGTCTGTGAAGTTAGTGTAACTCAACAGACTTACTCCATTGACTTAACTATTAACTCAACAGACTTAATATAAAAATATAATATAAAACATGTGCAACTCATGTGACATAATAAAATATTTAAATTCAACACGTGCATAATCCTAACTTTACGATGGTAAAAAGACTTTTTGGATAGTTGAGAACTCTAACTATCTGAAACTTATATGCATTTTGGATAGTTAGCCTTTAACCTTTCGAAAGATAATTTAAGTCAAGTTTTCAGATCACAACACATGCCCTCAGTAATTTTTTTACAATAAAAAGGTATTCTAGATACTTGCAAACCTAACTATCCAATGCTTAAATACATTTTGTATTATTAGCATCTAACTTATTGAAAAACCACTTAAGTCATGTATTAATGTTTCAACATGTTTCCTTCTTGAAATAATAATAAAATACTCTATAAGCATTCAAAATACAATTGTCTAGCACATACAATGTAACTCTCCGAAATAATATACAATTTAGATAGCTAGGAATTAAAAAGCCTATTACTCATCGATAGTTCGCAAATATACTTAATTAACGCTAATTCACTAGAATTATGCACATTCTTTAATTAAGGCATATAATCATGTAATTATAACATAATGACTTAATTCTCATATGCTAAGTTAAATATTATGCAATTAATCATTAATATTTTACACTTTTTTATTCTAAATAATTAACAAGTTAACCAATGGACTTATTTCGTTGGTAAATGTAAACACCGAAATTTTGACCCCCTCTTAGGAATTACCCTTTTCACCATTCTAAACCCCCAAGGTGTATACTATTAGTGCACTTATACACTTGTGCATCTCTATCATTTGGAGTAATACTAGATGGTCATGGCCTTTACCTAGGTATGTGACCACTACCAGTCCCTCGATGGAGTTTCCTCCATCTAACCTTATGGTTAGGGCCACCTTGTCCCTGATTGACCGATCCTTCAGTCAGATTAGTCGGATAATTAATTAGAGCTTTCGATTGTCCGAATTAGTCTTGGACAATCTAAGTCATCCATTCGGCTCCTATCTTGGTTGACACACCTCGAAATGTTGAATCAATCGTCTAATCACATATTCGTGATCGAAGTACCTTGGATCATATAGATACATTATCCGATCGATGTCGACATATGCTGAATGCCTGGTTCTGCCTTAGACGATCATGGTCATCTATACAAGGTGTTTTGATTTTGAATCTATCTCACTACCATTGGATACTCCTGTTCATCTAAATATGATCAGTGCCCTTCAAGTTGATCAATCCTTCAATTGGATCGTTGATCACGCCCCTTGATCTTCCTAAATTAACTTTAGGGAATCTTGACCCTCTATTTGGGTGAGGAATGAGAATCTCACTCATCTGGCTAATGATCAAGAAATCTAATCATAAAATGAGACTCATCTCCTCCCTAGTTGACCAACCCTTCAATTGGATTGCCAATTGGGTCTCTAGATGTTTGAAATAAACTTAGACAATCCAAGTCGTTCGTTTAAAGATTTGACTTCTTGAGGCCATTTCAGCATCCTACAAGTCGAATTTGCCAAAACGGAGGCCAGATTCGAATTCAACATGTTTGAATTACCTAGGGAGGACCCTTACCCAAATTTGGCCGTATGGCATAGTTGCCATGTGTTGCCCTCTCGTGCTACCACATGGTAGCTGACATCTCACCAACTCGTCAGTGCTAGATCTGCTTGGATCTGAATCTGGATTTCTCCCTTAAAACCTCCTAAGGATTCATGCAAAATCACAAATCCACTTTTCTCTCACTGTAAAATCGTGTTGTTAGTCACCACACGTCACCATCCTATCACTATGACCATCGTTCGTCTTTGACCATCTCATGACCATTCCTCCACATGCAGGTACCCACCCGGATGACTAGTTATGCATTTGTGTAGCTCCAATTTTCGTTTTCTAGCATTTTCTTTCGAATGCATGCTGTTTTTCAAGGTTGACAGCAAAATTTGCCGTCAACTCTTTTTCCCGCATGGGTTTTACGGATTTTCCACCTTGGTCCAACCTTCTCCAATCAAGATTGAGGTACTTTTGAGCTTAGGAGGTCGCGCCTTGACATTTATGACCTTCATTTGGGGTGTGAGCTTGATTTAGCTGTTCCCCAACTTGTCGAAAAAGGTAGTCATTGCCAGAGACGACAACTACCTCAGCCGTGGGACTCGTCAGGTTCCAATGAGCATCGAGGTTCTACTAGACCATTCGATCTTGCAATGGCAAGATCCAATTCGTCCAATCATGCGGGTTAAGTCCTAACCGTTTGATCTTTTCTTTTGATCGCGTGAGATTTGACCATCGGATGTTATCGCGATGCATCCATGCCATTCAATCAGGTTTGAGATCTGATTAATCTCGACCGTCCGCTCGAGATCAAGATACTTGATCTCGGTTGTTAGATTGATTTGTTGAGGATTGTCAAATCTAGATTTGAGAGTTCTTCGAGTTGTCCAATCTTGATCGTCATATTCAAATCTAACGATCTTGCTATGAGCCCCAACGTTGGCGACACGTGCTCTACCACACCAACGTGCCCCACTACATCACTACCGCTCCAACATGCTTCGTTGTCCCAACATGCCCTATTGTGCCACCACTGCTCTGCTACCTCCATCACGAGCCACTCATCGCTCCGTTGCCTTCGCTGCGAACCTCCCATCCCTTCACTACGAATGAAGCAGGCTTCCCACTACTCCATTACACTAGCTCGTGCACTTTCCAAGCATGGCGTCTCGTCATCGCATCGTCATTCCGACATGACACCACACATTCGTCGTCGAGCCTTCATCGACCCCCCACACATGTCAGCACTAGGGGTTGGGGGCGAGAGGACCGCGAATCTCAAGATTAAGATTCACGGGTTGCCAGATTCTAGCGACGTCGCTAGAGAAGAATATCATGTTGACATCACGCTCGTCTATTGACGTTAGTATGCCGTCTGCTAATGTCATTATGTTGTTTGCTGACATCAGCATTCCATTTGCCGAACTACTTGAATTGGTTCAATTCATGCAAACCATCTTAGGGGGCCCTATCACCTTTCCATGTGATACCTCAAAGAGAGAATATTACCTATTTAGTTGTATTTCAGGTTGTATTTACCTCAAGGGAGGTCTCCTTTGTACATTTTGTATAAAGCCCATGAGAATAATTTTACTATAGACCTTTTTACCCCTTAGGGCGGCTTGACTACAATATTAACTTGTGGTACCCCAAGGGGAGATGTCAACCCTTTGACTTTGATATCCAAGGTCTGTTATGCATATTTTCTACATGACCTTTCTACCATTAGTTAACTTTTTATAAAAGTCAATCCTAAAGGCTTTTGCCTTTACTTGGGCCTAGGATTTTTAGCCTTCCTAGACCTATGTTTAGGTAAATCTTTTGAGTGATCTCATACATAAGTCATCCCCTAGTAAACCCAATTAACTAAGTTGACCTTGGCAAAGTCAACTATGTGGCTTTGACTGGTCAAAGTTAAAGTCAACCAATTGACTTTGACCTTTTCCCCTACTTTGACTAAAGATTTGTAGTCTTTACATAAGCCTTATGGGCCTATGGTTTCTAGGGGGAACCTTTCTAGTGTCTTGTAATCTCTTGTTTCGTATTTTAGAGCCTAATAGGACATTTACATAATCCTTTAGAGAGGTCGACTTCGACCAGGTACGGTGCCTCACACCTTCCTTACTCATACTTAGAGACTTGCTTAGAGTCTTAGAGACTTTTCTTATTGGTCCCTTGATACACGAGAGATCAATAGTACAAATTTTCCTAATCTTCCTTTAATGGATTAGGTCACGATTCCTTTTTCACCAATGTGGGCCCCTTTTAGGTTCACGATTGTTCGGGTTTTTTCAGCACTACACTAGAAAAACTTGGATTTGTTACTTCTATTTTTACTTAGTTAATTTATCTTTATGCATATTCTTTCTTTTACAAGTAAACAAACAACCTTTAATACAATTTAGATATTAATTCTAATTTGTACTTTAACTGCAAGTGCTCAGTGTCTATTGTATCAGTGTGCAAGTACAGGTCAATCCCACAGGGAATTGCTGACGAATTTAAGAAATGTTTGATTCTGAACAATTCAAATTTATATTCAATAAGCACTCCGTTGAGTTACAGTTAACTCAACGGACTAAGTTCGTTGAGTTATGGCTAACTCAACGGACTATCCTCGTGGACTTAAGTTAACTCCACGAGCTTGTCTCTTCTTTATAATACTGCTATTTACAGAGGAATTCGGCCAACCATTGGGCGATTCCACAAATTGTAAATAACATCAATTAAGCTTTTTAATGCTAGTTAACATTGGATTTATCATTAAGCAATACTAACATTCAGATGATTCAAACAGTAACCATTAAAATCTTTAAGTTTTTTGTACGAACCAATTTCAGTAAACTGTAAAATTAAAACTAACATAAAACAATCATAAAACTGATACAGATAACATTAATCACGATATAACACAAACAATACAACACTCAAATACAACATACAAACAAAGATAAATTATTTTTGGTATTTTTGTTTTGATGTGATGGGCGAAAGGTGAAATGTAAAGTAATCTCACTTGATAGTAAATACTTCCGACACTACTTGCAACGCAATTACACCACTAAAAATTAAACCACTTACAATTCTATCTCCTCTTCCTATAGAATCGCGAGTCCAGAATTGCAAGATGATCTCCTCTTCAGCATACAGGCATCAACTCGAAGCCAAGGCTAAAAGCTTTACGATCTCCTGAAATATGAGTCGGCGCTTGGTGAAAATGTCTTCCATTCTCGCGACGTGATCACTCCTCACAATGGTTGTCAGGCACTGTGTTTGGCTCGGAATCGACCCGACATCAGGCAAGTATCCTCACAGACCTCCGATGATTGGTGATTATGGTGGTGATACGATGGTTGGTGTGATACTTCGGAGAATCGTCGATACTTTCTGCAGAAAGCTCGGTGCTCCTCCTCTGTATACACTAGCCGTCTATCGATCACACACCCTTCTTCTTTTTTTCTTCTTTTCTTTTATATTTCTTCAGTAGTAACTGCTTCTACTTGAATGGTCGGTTGGATTTCCTTCCTTCAAATCAACGGCGATGATTTCTTTCTCCCTACGCGATTGAATTCCTACGTGATACGTGCAAACGTAGTTTTTCCTTCCAACTATCTGTTCCTGCAACCGCTACAGTGGCATATTAGAAAATATATAGTCCGTGGAGTTACAAATAACTCAACATACTTCCTTCATTGATTTAACTATAAAACACGTGCAAAAATAACAACTTAAGTTTATAACGCTAACCTAACGCGTTGCCTTAGTGTATTTTCATGTAACTCAACGCGTGCAGTTATACTAACTTAACGAGTTATAACGTAAGTAAATCTACCAGCTCTCAACACGTGTCAGCAGTAGTTTAAACATAAAATAACATTTCGGAGAGTTACAGGTATAACTATCCGATGCTCAGATGCATTTTCGGATACTTAAGAATTTCACAGCCTGCAATTTACCGACAATTCATAAATGTACTAAATTAACATTAATTCCCCAAAATTAAGCAGATTCTTCAATTAAAGCATATAACAGTGCAATTATAACATAATGGCTTAATTCTCATATGATAAGCTAAATATTATGCAATTAACCATCATTTAACCGTTAATAATATGTAGTTTTTCATTCTAAATAGCGATAGTGGAGTGTTAGCGCCATTCGTGAGCGTTCAGGTTACGCTCGATTTTTTTTGAATGTACACACCAACGATCCTATTTACAATATTTTAGAGATTTTATATTATCACTAAAAGGCCTATCATTGGTTAACTAATTTACCAACATACTTAAATTACTTAGCACTTTTTCTTTAGTGTATAGTTTGTTAATTGTCTATTGCACTAACATTTTAACTTTAGCTTTCATTAAAACTTTCATCTTTCACTTTTGGAATTTTAATTCCTCAACTATTGTTTGGAGTGAGTGATTTCTTTTAGTAGTTTCAACAATAGTCATTATAAATCAATTAATCTTTGTTAAAAATCTTTTAAGTAGTCAATTTATATAAATACTTAACTACAATTTTAACATGACTATTAATATAAATAGTTAAGTTAAAATCCTTCAATTGATATGATTAACTTTGTACAAAACTAAATATATTAAACAATCCTCTCAATTTTCCTATTTTTGATAAAAAACACAATATTTGAAATGAAAATTAGACAATAATTAAAATATCATCAAACCATAAATACAATTAACAAAAACAAAATAAAAAAGGTAATGTTTCTCGGCAAGTTGTAAAGCAACATAAGGGATCTTACGAATAACTATCAATTTGTTGATTTTAAGTGTAGGAAAGAGGGTGAATAGACTTACAAGCTTTTGATTTGTCAACTTTAATCAAAAGGATGTCCCAAAATAAGATATTATCACTAGATGTCGAAGGGGAGAGTTTGCTAATGATTGATCAACGGTAGGAGTGACAATAAAGAGGAAATTTAAGCTAGGACAAACAAATAGGATGTGAGTTAGGCCTTTATAGATAAGTTTAAGGGGTTTGAAGTAATTGCAAGGTTACTAGAGGTCATTGAAGGGTGGTGAGTGGATTAACGTATATAACTAAATAGGGGTCATTGAATTGCTTGGAGTTAAATTTGTCCGAATTAAATTCCTTATTTCCAAGTATTTGTGCACTTTGAAATTATTTCCATACGTTTCTGAATGAAATCCAATTATGAAAGGGGGGAGGGTCCAAAATGATTTCCAACCCCCATAGGTTTGTATACGCTAGTCGATGCCCACACACTCCTCATGAGTCCACCACCAGCATCATCTCCATTGCCTCCTCCTTCGTAAGAATAAATGAAACAAAATGAATGCAAGAAGAATGCGAAATGTGAAAAAAAATAAAGAAAATGGGAAAAAATATAAAAAACTAATGTATTTGACAAAGAAATGCAAACATGCAAAAATTAAAGTAAGGGGTTGTTTGATTGTTTGTAATTTACATATAATGTAATGTGATTAACAGAATTATATTTCTTAATTAGATCATAAAATTTGAATTTTTATTAATATATGATTTGAAAGATGATCGCAAGAAATTACGTTTTCCAGAACATTACACGATTAACTAAATATGTGCTTAAATGATGAAATTGATTATTTACATGATCTTAGAGGTAAATTACATGGGATTACTAAACATTGAAATTTAATTTGTAATGTAATTCGATTATATTATATTAAGATAATGATTAATTAAAAAGGAACTTGAATAGAATGCTAAAGGGAAAAAATAACAACAAAGGCATGGAATATGATCTAAACCATGAAGGAGGGTCGTGGATGAGAAATACGAGGTTAACCAAATATAATAATTCAAGTGGCTAAAGACAGTCTCTTTTCATCGTAATTTAAATATTAATTGATTAGTAAGTGCAAAGCAGCAATGCCATCCTCGTAAAAAACAACACAAGGTTAAACTTGTCATTTTAGCTTAGCTAACAACTTCACATTTATTATTACAAAATAAACGAACTTCTACTTATCATCGCGGAAAAGCTAGCTTTTCGTGGAAAAGCAAGCTTCCCAAAACATTTAGGGGGTGTTTGTACGTGTCGGAAAGTTCAGAAATGAAGTAAAGGAAAAATTAAGATTCCTGTGAATTAGAAAGTCTAGATTCTTGAGAAATGAATGGTTGTTTGTGCACGTCTTAGAAATTTAAGAAAGTTAAGATTCTCACATTGAGGTTTGTGCTAGATAGAATGTTTAGAATTGAAATATACTTTTTTAATCAAAGAATTCTAATAATTAATTTTAATTTACTCTATTTATTTACATCATAATACTTACATTTTAAGAAAAAATATCAAAAACAAAAATATTTATTTATTAATAATATCATAAACAAATTGAACAAAAGTTGTATTGTGTATTACCTATTTGAACATAGCATATCACAACCAATTACTTTTCGAAATTGTTAACTAACATAAATAAAATTCACAACATAAATATATTATTCGACTAGGTTGGGCTGGTCTGTGGGTTGATTCGGGCTGGGCCTAGGTTGGCCCGTGGGCCAATTCGGGCCTAGTTGAAATCTAACGGAAAATAAAAAATAGAAAATAGAATATGATACCTCTCTTATATACGTTAATAAATGTAAACATAAAAGTTGATGTATACAAAATTAATAAATGTTAAAGTAAATGTTGTTAAAAAATTAATAAATGTAATATAAACTTGTTTAAACGTAGAATTTGATGTAACAATTGAAAATTAATAAATGTATTTATAAATAAAATAATGTGTTTGAATGATGAATTGATTATCGAAAACATTGTAAATTTCTTTTTTTTTTAATTTAAAATAAAGAAAATAAATACAAAAAATCAGCTGATGAAAATTAATAAATGTATTTATAAATAAAATAATGTGTTTCAATGATGAATTGATTATCAGAAACGTTGTAAATTTTTTTATTTTTATTTTTATTTAAAATCAAAAAAATAAATATAAAAAATTAATAATTGAAAATTAATAAATGTATTTATAAATAAAATAATGTGTTTTAACGAAGAATTGATTATTGAAAATGTTGTAAATTTATTTATTTTTATTTTTATTTAAAATAAAGAAAATAAATATAAAAAATCAGTTGATGAAAATTAATAAATGTATTTATAAATAAAATAATGTGTTTTAATGATGAATTGATTATCGAAAATGTTGTAAAATTTTTTATTTTTATTTTAATTTAAAATCAAAAAAATAAATATAAAAAATTAATAATTGAAAATTAATAAATGTATTTATAAATAAAATAATGTGTTTGAATGATGAATTGATTATCGGAAATGTGGTAAATTTATTTATTTTTATTTTTATTTAAAATAAAGAAAATAAATATAAAAAATTAGCTGATGAAAATTAATAAATGTATTTATAAATAAAATAATGTGTTTCAATGATGAATTGATTATCGAAAACGTTGTAAATTTTTTTTTTTAATTTAAAATTTAAAAAATAAATATAAAAAATTAACAATTGAAAATTAATAAATGTATTTATAAATAAAATAATGTGTTTGAATGATGAATTAACTATCTAAAATGTTGTAAATTTTTTTCTTTTTATTTTAATTTAAAATCAAAAAAATAAATATAAAAAATCAAAAACTTCAATTGGACCAAAGTTGAGATTCGGTCTAATCAAAGAAAAAAAATAAAAAAATAAAACTTCATTTAGTTATACCGAAGAAATAAATAAAAGAAAAAAATGCGATGAAATCGAAGTCCGAGCTTCGATCTAACCGAAAAAGAATAAAAACATAAAAAAAGAAAAAACTAAAAAACTTATGTCAAACCAAAGACTGATCTTCGGTTTGACCGAAAAGAAAATAAAAAACTGAAAAACTTATGTTCGACCGAAGATTGAGCTTCGGTATGATCGAAGAAAAATAAAAAAAAATAAAAAAGTTTCAGTTAGTTAGACTGAAAAAATAAATAAAAGAAAAAAAAATTCGGTCGGATCGAAGCTCGATCAAATTGAAAAAAATTAAAAGACTTCGGTCGGACCAAAGGAAAAAATTCGATCTAACTGAAAAAAATAGAAAACTTCGATCAGACCGAAGGAAAAAATTTGGTCTGACCGAAAAAAAAGTAAAAAAACTAAAAAGCTTTGGTGGGATGGAAGGAAAAAATTCGGTCTAACCGAAAAAAAATAAAAAACTTAAAAACTTCGGTCATACCAAAGTTCAAAATTCAGTTTGATCGAAGGAAAAAACAAAAAACACTTAAGTTAGTCAGAGTGTTGAACCGAAGAAAAATATAAATGAAGAAAATTTTGCTGATCGCACCAAAGCTAGTCTAACGGTTTGACCGGAAAAAAAATAAAAGAAAAGAAAACTTATATTTTAAGAAAAAATATTAAGTCTTCTTATTTATATTTATTAATAATATCAATTTGAACAAATTGAACAAAAGTTGTATTGTGTATTACCTATTTGAACATAACATATCACAAACAATTACTTTTCAAAATTGTTAACTAACATCTAATATATAAATAAAATTCATAACATAAATATAAATTGTCAACATACAAATATTCAAATATTGTAGCATAACAATTTGATAAAGTTACATATGAAATAATTTAAAAGTCACGTCCATCCCACATGGCAGTCTTCATGTTGTCACGCATTTCATATGCTATTTGTTTTCTTCGTTCTTGTGTCATTTCTAATATACTATCTATCTGTAAAAGCTCATCTTTAGTAATTCCAATTTCTTCATTTTCTAGATCAAATTCACCTAACTCATCTTCTAGATCTTCTAATAAATCTGCTCTGTTAGCTTTACGTATAAAATTATGTAATAGGAAGCAAGCCATCACAATCTTCGTTTGTATATCATAAGGATATGACATATGTCCTCGTAAGATTGCAAAACGATGTTTAACAACTCCAAATGATCGCTCAATCACTGATCTTAATTGTGAATGTCTATAATTGAAGTTTTCGATTGTATTTTCTAGAACTCTATTATTTTCATATTCAGATAGATGATATCTCACTCCTCGATATGGACAAATAAATTCAGGTCGATTAGGATAACCAACATCAACCAAGTAAAACTTTCATGTATATAATTAAAAATTAGTGTAAATAAAAAATATATATTCAATAATGTCATTTTATACCTAGTGGAACCTTGAATGGATGATGTCTTGTGACAGCATCTTGAAAGATTCTTGCGTTAGAAGTTGATCCTTCCCAACCACTAAGAATATATGTAAATTCCATATCAAAATTACATGCGGCCATAACATTTTGACTTAACTCTCCTTTTCTATTTCTAAATCTTGCTGTTTGTCATCCATAAATAGTTGCTTTAATATGTGTTCCATCAATAGCACCAATGCAATTCTGTTAACATATGAATAAGAAAATGAGAAAAAAATAATATACAAATCAATTTCATATGAAAATATATATTTACCTCAAAATAGGGATACACATTCGAATCATTCAGTATTCTACTTGGAGTTGATGTTGGAGGCATTGCAAGAAGTTGTTTATGCAAGTTCAAATTGCATTAAGTACTTCATTGAAGTATGTACTAACAGTCTATGCAAACCGAGAGAAGCACTCCCTTGTTACTCCATATCATTGGTTTTGACCAACAATGACAAGAAAGATTGCAAACTTCTCTTCGACACTAACATTGCTTGTATTTCCCATGCCACCTTCTCTTCGTAACAAATTACAGAAGTCAAGAAATACATGTTGACTCATTCTATATATTTTTCGACAATTATATGCTTGATGTGGTAATGATGGATCTAATAACCTTCTAATGTAGTCATGCCCTTCTCTACTATAAATGCGATGTGTAATATTAGTCAATGTACTTGACATACATGAAACACCTGCAAGGAAGTTCCATAGTGAAAGAAGTAACATTCATCATCTTTCTGCTTCTTCCTCTTCTTCCTCAAGCATATTCTTTAACAATTCTAAACCATCCATATCATTCATGATAATTATTACCTACAAGAAGTAATGAGATTAGTACACATTTTCCTAAAAATATATAAGAATCTTCAACAATAATAAAAACATTTATTTCACATAACAAGATTTATATAAAATATCAAGCAATAAAGCATTCACATATGAAAATCAATAGTCATCATCATTGTCTAAAATTCAACATTACACATTATTCACCACAATAATAAAGTTCATCACATCCATCAACATTACTCAACAGTAGAAAAGTACATTCATAAGTTGTGATACTTAATCCATTCTACCCTCATATCTATTGGGTTGCTAAGAAATTACTCT
Source organism: Cymodocea nodosa (assembly GCA_036874045.1). NCBI lineage: Eukaryota > Viridiplantae > Streptophyta > Magnoliopsida > Alismatales > Cymodoceaceae > Cymodocea > Cymodocea nodosa. The sequence goes on along the minus strand of CM072339.1, from coordinate 14,628,339 downwards.
GCTAGTTCTTTTCTTTTCAATAAAGTCATTGCTTTGAATTTCTCACTGTTGGTAATACTTTCAATTTGCAATAATGCTTCTATAGCTTGTGTTGTAAGACTTCCTTGTTTCACTTTGAAATGTAGCATTTACTCTTGCACTTTAACTTGTTGTTTTTGGATTTGAAGTTCTTCTTTCTAGATCTGAAGTTGTTCTTTCTGTATGTTTGTTACATTGTCATAATATTCTTATCGAGCTTTAACTTTATCCTCTTCTTTTTCACATAATGACATAATAGCAGATGTAACTTCTTTAAATGAAGATGTCATTAGTTGTGCTGACTCTGCATGTGGTCTTGGACGTTTTCCCTTTTTCACCTCATTGAACCTTCTTGATGAAGACATTGGAGATTGAAGTTGGGTACCATCTGTATCCATTAGACTATCACTTGGTGGTGTGAAGTATTGAAAATGATTTGGTGGAGGTGTCATTTCATTTGGTTCATTCATAGGTATGTCTCCTTCATTTTGAGTAATTGTTTCAGGGTCTCTACTGACATTCCTTGTAGCCATATTACTTTTAAATAACAATTACAGTTGATCATAAATAGGACATGGCTTACCTTTGAGGGGGGCACAATCTGGGTGTTTCTGCAAGATTAAAAATATGTTAGTATATACAGAACGTACAAATTATATTAACACATTCAAAAATATTACCTTAATAAATTCATTCCAAACTTCATCTGAAATATTAGTATGACCTTGTATGTAATTCCATCCCCAACCACTTTGAGACATAATTTTTGTGTAGTTACGATACATTTGTCGCCATGTTTTAATTTGACTGTCAACATTTTTCTTTATGATACCTGCATTTGTGTCATTATTGTACTTCTCTATTACCTTGTTCCATGTTTCAACTTTAACTTTTCCATCATGTGTTTTTCCATTCCCTTCATTTAAAACATCTTCTAATATACCCAAAAATGTGGCATTTGCTTTTGCATTCCAACTAGTATAAGATCTTTGTCTACTTGGTACTGTATTATCTGTAGTAGTCATATCTAATTTGCAAAACATATATATAAATGAAAAACACATCATTGAAATATGGATGACAATGACAACATCAATCATTAACATAAAAATTAAATAAGTTATTATTCATTCAATGACAATATGCATTAAAAATGGATAAGAATGAATAACTTAAATAAGTTAGTAATCATTCATAACACATATTAAATGGCATACATAAGAATTTCATACTTTTTTTCGTTGGATTTGTAATCAAAATATAACTAAAGAAATAAGTTGGATATCATGAAAAGGGAAGCAAATGAAGTAAGAACAACAACAAAAGATATTCAAGAATTAACACATAGCCTACACTAAGATTGCTTAGGTCCAGACATGCTTTGTTGCTAATGCAAGGCCAATGTAGTCCCTCCTTGTCTAGAGCAAAATCCAAATAATGTAGAACCTCATTAATGCAAATTGAGTCATATTGATCACAACAGAAAATATTGAGTCATATTAACAAAATCCTAAATTTTAAACAACCTTAGTTCTTGCAAAAGATCTTGCTTCTTGTTTTTTCAATTTTCCTCTTCTCATTAATCTCCACTAAACATATAAACATGATATGAACTTCTAACTCTTATTAACAAAATACATATGTTACAAATGTTACCTTGTAAATAAGTTCAGACAACTGATACAAAATAAGTTCCACCGCAAACAACATAAATTATTAGAGGTGATGAATGGATGAAATAAAAAGTTACTCAATTTAAACTTTGGTAGATAAGATACTAATAATATTTATTAGTATTCTTCTGGGTGCAAGAAATAAACTATGCAAAAGTTTCATGAAATTATTACCTTCGAGCAGTCGGTGAGCTTCGAGCAATCGACGAGCTTGGAGTGGTCCGTGAGCTTGGAGCGGTCGACGAGCTTGGAGCGGTCGGCGAGCTTCGAGTGGTCGGCGAGCTTTTGAGCAGTCGGCGAGCTTGGAGCGGTCGGCGAGCTTTCGAGCGGTCGGCGAGCTTTCGAGCGGTCGGCGAGCTTTTGAGCAGTCATTGATCTTCAAGTGGTCAGCGAGCTTCGAGCGGTCGGCAAACTTTTGAGTAGTTGGCAAGCTTCGAGTGGTTCGCGAGCTTCGAGCGGTTTAGGAGCTTTCGAGCAGTTGGCGAGCTTTGAGTGGTCAGCGAGCTTCGAATGGTTGACGACCTTCGAGTGATCGACGAGCTTCGAACGATCGGCGTGAATCATGCAACTAGCGAGCTTCGGGCAAACGAAATCAGGGCATTCAGGTGGTCGGCGAGCTTTGAGCAGTCAGCGAGCTTTTGAGCAGTCGACGAGCTTCAAGCGGTCTACAAGTTTTTGAGTAGTCGACGAGCTTCGAGCGGTCAGCGAGCTTCGAGCAGTCAGCGAGCTTTTGAGCAGTCGACGAGCTTCAAGCGGTCTGCGAGTTTTCAAGTAGTCGACGAGCTTCGAGCGGTCGATGACCTTCGAGCGATCAGCGAGCTTCAAACAGTCGACGAAAATCACACACCTGGCAAGCTTCGAGCAGACGAATTCAAGGCATTCAGGCGGTTGGGGATTCTTTGATTTCAGAGGGAGGAGTCTCTAAAATCAGGGAAAATTTTTCCTTTTATATTTAGAAAATTTAATAAACTTTACTAAGTTTCCAAGTCTACACAAACTAATTAACTACTTTATTTACTTTCATTTCTTTTATTTATTAAAAATCCGAAAAGTCACAAACCCCCCTTAACGTTCTCGTATCTTTTACCAGTATTTTATTTGCCAAACGTTTCTAACAAATATTGATCATTTATTAAATAAGTAACCGAAGTTGATTGGACATAATGAATATACTTTATTTTCTATTATGGCGATGATGTATTTTTTTTGAAAACAAAACGTCTGCGATACACGTGGCACATTCACAAGGGTCTCGTGCATCACGCGACCTGGATGAACGGCACTTCGCCGGCTTCACGTCATGCTTGCGTGTCAATACACGTAGGACGACACCGACATGGTAGGTGGCATCGGCGGTCCCACTCAATGGTCCCCGGTTGCCGTCACGGACGGTCCCCGCCTCATCGGCTTCTCCGCCTCAAATCGAAATCTTTCTGCCCTCTTTTTCTGGCCTTCCACGCTCTCTTTCTGCATTTGCACGGTTTCGACTCTTCCCCGCCTGCCCTCTCGCTTGCTGTGCGTGTTTGGCGCTCCGCACTACTTCCACCAGCATCAATGGCGGCCGCTGCGACATCTCCATGGCAGATGATTTCGTCCGCTTTTAACGACAACCACGTAGCCCTTTTTCCATTAAGAACTTCCGTCGTCAATGGCGGCCGTGGATCCACGCTTTTCTCCTCCACTGCCTTTGGTAGTCAATGTAGCCGCCTTTATCTTCCTGTTCCTTTCCTATTCACCACAATGATGATGATTTTAATCGAATTTTTATTATTCCTCTTCGTGCACAGGGCAGAAGAAGCTTCGTCGCATCAGATCTGAACCCTCACGGTTTCCTTGCAGCTCAATTCCACGTCGGAATGACACACCAAACATCTCCTTATCTTCCAAAGCCCTTGCTCCAGTAATGCTCTCTCCTCACTATTTAATCGCAGCCACACATCAACACCATGCATTTCACACATTACCATTTAGTTTAGAGCTAATTTTTTCTGGCTCCGTTTTGCAGGATCATACTGATGTATCTCTGGGTACGGCCGCTTCAAGCACCAGGTACTGTTTCTTACCAGTTGCATTTTGGTAATTCTGGTGTCTGCCTTTTTTTTTTAAAACATTTTAAAAATAAAGAGCTACCAAAGTTAGTTTTGGATGTTTCACGCATGCACTTTTTTCAGAGTTGGTGTCACATGATGTCAACAGCTTAAATAAAGGTAGAAGTACCCAATGTCGAGGTTCAATAGTCTATGGTGAAGCATGTGGGATGGACATTTTGTTACAAAGAAACTGAAAGTGATGGTTCATTTAATCAGTTAAGAAAATGTTTTGTTGTTTCTTTCGACAAAACATCATCATCATGATTCTTAAGCTGGAGCACACAAATAAATGTTTTTGTCCCCCAATATAAATCAATGACTGCTACCTTTTTACATAAATGACTCCATGGTGATTCCAAAATAAAAACAGTAGATGGTGAAACATAATTAGTGATCTCTGTCTTCAGAACCTAATTCCCAGCTAAATGCAATTTTTTTAAAAAGGTGGATAAGGGTTGTTTGGTAACAAGTATTTTAATACAACATATGCAAATAAGTTGGTATTTTCAATTAAGTTACAGAACTAGACTTCTTTTGAGCTAGCAGTTTTAGTTTAAATGGCAATTTTTTAAGCTAGTCTATAGAAATAAGTTGGCATATAAATAATATGTTTGGTAATGATTATTGAAAGATTTTTCACCCACATGCTGAAATAAACATTTTACCAATTGCCTCCTAAGTACCAATGAACTTTTAGTTGCTTGAACTCTCATGAAAGATAAATAGTGATATATTGCCTTCTATCTAGATAGTCATCTGATTATTACAAAAAATGGGCATTTGTTTGCTTGAAGGAAAGCAATTTAATTAAGATGGATTTGATCTTTGTCATTTCATGGGCGTCTTCTATTGTGTCCTTACGCCATAACACATGCTTTGATACTTCTCTCTGTTTCTTGCTTCTCCAAATTACTAGATTACCATAAAATAGTTTAGAAGTCAGATTTAGATTTTCTATCCCCTCTCTAACGTACATAATGAGAATTGTAGAAATTAGTGATATCTGTTTACCAATGATTCTTATCTGACAAATCATCTTACTTTAGTAATGAGCAGAGGTAGTTGTTTCTATGGTGGACTTTGAAAGCTATTCACTTTGTGATCTATGGTCTGTTGACCCATATGTATAGGAAAAGAAAGAGAATCACCCTGATACTAAACCAGATCAAGCTCAACATCTTATGTTAAATGGGAAGATCTAAAATGGGTGGCTATCAGACCATAGGCCTCTTTCCCTCTGTGGTTAATGGAGAAGAGCCATCAGATCATAGGGCTCTCTTTCTAGACAATCATTAACATGTGATAGTACGTTTTGTGTAGCTTTCCAGTGAACCATTTGTTGTTTATGCATGAACAAACCATCCCGACAACAAAGGTGATACCTTTACATGTTACATTAAGGTATATTAGTACCTTTACATGTCACATACCTTTTGACATCCTCAATCACTTTAGGTTATTAATTTCACAGGTCTTGGCTTGGATTAACGGGAGTGGGCTTCATTTGCAACAAAGTAGGCCTAATCATCTGTAGCAAATCTGTACATATTTCAATTGAGAAAATGTGAGGTCCTTCTTGAGAGAGCATATTCAATTTTTAGGAAATACCTTGTTTGGTCGAAATCATGCCAGAAAATGCTTACTTGGTTGAAATATGTAATAGATTTGCTACAGAAGATCAACCTACTTGGTTGTAGATTAAGCCCACTCCTATTAATTCAAGCCAAGACCTATGAAATTAACAGCCTAAAGTGATTGAGGATGCCAAAAGGTTTAAGACATGTAAAGGTATCTCTGCAAAGGTATCACCTTTGTTATTGGGATGAGCATATTCAGTTTTTAGGAACTACCTTGTTTGGTCAAAATCATGCCAGAAAATGCTTCTTAAGAAATTCTTTATTGCTTGCCATGTTAATGTTTTCACTCTTTTACAGTGATATTATCAATGCATACAATCAAGATTACACAAGCTGCATTGCTTTGTTTAACACAATGTGGCTCAAATTAAACCATTTAAGGCCATTATTCTAACCACTTCAATGGGCTTAAACTATGCCCTTTGACTTTGTTCAGTGTTATACTTATTTTTTTAGTCAACACAATGTGGCTCCCCTAAGTAACATATCTTGGAGGTTTTTGATGTAAACCTCAAGAATACCATAGAGAGATCCTTTTGATGTTCATCAAATGCAATGATCAGCCTTAATTTCAAGTCAGAGAAAGAAAAATTTGAGCTAGGCTATGGGTAATGTATCTTGGAAGTTTTTTTTTACGTAAAACTCTTCCCCTAGAATACTATAGAAAAAGATGTTTTTAAGGTAAATGTGTGAAACTTAGGTTGGAGGTAATCATAGGAAAGAATTAAATATAGTATAAGAAATAAAACATACTACTTTGTAGTTTGATATGAAGACCAAGGCCATTGGCAAGTGGTGGGATAGAGTGTGTACATGGGTCAGGGGGTGATCAAATTGGGACCTTCGAAAATGATCTGTGATGTTTTCTTTTTCTTTTGGCATACACCTATAACAGTGTGATAGGATGTTGAAAATCCTAAGTGTGGGGGAAAAGTCAGTGCCCTTAAATGAGGACAAGGTAGATGTGGATCATTACTGTTGGGGATTTGGAAAGGAACAATTTCCAAGATGATGACATTAGAAGAAATATAATATTTACTTCCTAATGATTGGATTACGATCCTAGTGTTCCTTTTGGGTTTTGGAGTAGCTAACAATTATGCACTTGATGTAATGAGGTGCAACTTACCCAAACATTTTGGGAAGAAGCAAATATACAATTGTTTTGGAAACAAGTGACTAAGGAATTTGACCATTTATAAATGAAGGCAGTGAGTACTACATCTTTTGATTAGTCTTTTGGAACCTTCATTGGTATTGTGAGAGTGAAAATGTGTCAACTTAGAGACATCATTTTGTTTTTGAGAAGAAAAAGTATGAATGTCATTAATATATGATAGCATGCACTCAGACAAATAAAAGGGCTTATAGTAAACCAAAAGGAGGAAAAAAAATATAAAGAAGATTCAACATTTGAAAAACTAGAATAAAGAAGACTGAGATCTCCAAAGAAACTTTGCCATCCTTTAGTTATCTTCTATATGATTGATTGTTGAGTTGAACACTATTTTTTGAGTCTTCCACGTCGACTAGCAAATTGCATGAAACAAATGAATCAACTTGTGCTTTGTTGAAGCAAGTTTTCTATTACAGATTGTATTTTTGTTTTGATGATGATTGATTTATTTATTTATGTCTTGAAACTATAACTGAAGAAGTCTAACATAGAATTGCATGATAAAATTTTATAAGTGTAAATTCAATAAAATAAGTTTGTAATGTTTATGTAAATTTTACAAAGGTTTGTAATGTTTATATAAAGTTAATGAAGTTAGGCTATTGTGTTTAAGTGTTATGTGAATTCTACAATGGTTTGTAAAGTTTACGTAAACTCAATGAAGTTAGTTCACTATGTTTATTAATGTAATATTTATGAGAAGTTTGTGATATTCATATAAATCCAACAGAATTAGTTCATTGTGTTTAGACTTGTGTAAACTCTATGAGGTACTCGTGGTGTTTATATAAATTCAATTAAATTAGTCTGTTGTGTTTATCTTTTGCATATAAATATGTGCTCGTGGTCTTTATGTAAATTCAACAAAATTTATTTGTTGTGTTTATCCTTTATGCACATAGACATTGTTAGAATAGGAAGACAATAAGTTTAAATGTAACAAAGTAACTTTGTTATGCTTGAATAAATTTTATGAATGTAATATTATATTACTTGTTAAACTTTATTGTTATAATCTTATAAAATATTGTAACAGATTATTTAACGAATTTTATGAAAGTTAGTTTTGTTGGAAAATTTGTTTTATGTTTTATTGTAGGAATAATTTAATGAGAAAAATCATGGGAGTTAATGTTGATTAAGTCAAAAAGTCACAATGAACAAAGGACATGCAGTTTTAATTCAAATTAGATAGACTTTTTTAAAGATCGTGGAAGAGTGAAGATTAACCCATGTTTTGCACAATCTTTGTTGAAGAATTAGAGGTCGTGGTTGAACATGTATTTAATTATGTGCATTTGTACATGATTATAAATATGTGATTAATGCTAAGGTGAAGATACACCACTTGAATACAAAGAACACCATCAAAGCAACTACATAGGAGTGTCTAGTCGAGAACTTTGTGAAGATCAATCTTTGAAGAGCTTGAAGTTTACAGAAAATTCAGAGAATGCTTTTCAAATCAATCAAGCTTCAATTGTTTTGAGAAAAATAAGTTTTTGTGCATATGTTTTTAATTTTAAAAATTTTTCTCCTAAACTTACAACAATTTTCTAAATCTATTCTACCTAGATTGTTAGTAGAAGACAAACTTAACAAAAATGATATTTTGTTAGTTCATAGTCTTTAGACACTGAAAATTAGTACATTCGTAGTGTTTACACAAACACAATGAGTATTGTACCTTATTAGTTTGTGGTGTTTAAGTAAACTTAATAGAGTTGATGTTCTATTAGTTCATGGTATTTGGGTGAATTTGATGGAGTCAATGTTCTGTAAGTTTGTGGTATTTGTCCTTAAATTGTGGTTGGTGCTGTGTTAAGGAAAACAATGTGTAACACTAGGTTGTGAAGTGAACCAAAAACTCCAGGTGCATAGTGAAATCTTGAGTGAAACTCAAGAAGTAGACATACTCAGATTAGGAGAACCACTATAAAATATTGTGTGTTTTGTTTTCGTGTTTTATTAATGTATTTAATGTCTTAATTGATTGTATTTTTAAAAAAAATGATAGACTCCTTAATTCACCCATTCTCTTAAGCAATTTTGATCCAACACTTTTTCTTCAGAAATCTATTCATTTCTTGCTTAAAGTGACGCTTACTGCAAAAAGCAATCCTCCCTTACAGCTTGTGTGATTTTGTATTATGATTTCATATTGGTACATTGAAGAATACATACCAAGCCTACGAAGTACCATTCTGATTTCCCTTTCACTCACCATAAACCTAGTGTGCATTGAAGACAAAATTGTTGTTTTGTTTTGTTTTCTCTCTTTGACTTAATTATTCAATTACTATACATTGGAAGCTCTTCAGAGAGATGCATGAACCTACAAAGCATACAATGCCCCTTAATGCCTCTAATTGAGTTATGCATGCTATCCTTCTTACTCTTTTTCTTCTTATAGAGAAAGTCCTATAGCGGTCATAACAAAGTCATTTCCAATTCTTAAATTTTATATTTCATTCTATGATAACATTCCAACTAAACCCCCCTCACCATTCCATGGAATTTATTAGGTGATAGACTTCATTCTTGGTAACTTGCTCAATGTTTAGATCCATTCCACATACATGGTAACTTTGGTCCAAACCCATCTGATTGAGGTCTTGAGGATCTTCAAAACTACCAAGAGGTTTCTAATTCCTTTAGGTTATTGTGGAACTAGAAGTACCAGTCCCAACCAGTTCCATTGTTGAAAATTTCCACATCACATACCCACCCCATTGAGTTTGTGAGGGTATGAAAATATCAGGGAAGGTGCCTTTGAGTCTTTTAGCCCCAATCCAATTGGATTTGTGAGACTCCCTTTTATGATTGAGTCTTTTAAGACCAACCATCCTTCATTGCCCTATCACTCATGAATGCAAAAATGTTGACCTTCAAGCTAAAAAGCAAAGGAAAAAGTGGATCATCCATGACTGAATTTCTATAGTTTCAAGAATTTAACACTCCTGCTATTGCTTCTCATGTCACTATCTCTACTCTAGGCATTGCTACCCTATTTGCTTCTAAGGATCATTCATAGATAATAGACTTTAGAGCCTTGTTCCATATGCTAGGTACAAAAAACCTTTTCACTTGCCTTTCTAAGACAATTGATATTAGATCTATTTCCATTGCAAATGCTTGTACTTGTCTTGTTATTGTTGAAGGAGTTGTCAATGCTTCTTCACAAATTAATCTTGATGTTGTTCTTTATGTTACAATTTTTTTTGTAAACTTATTATCTATTGTTGTAATTACTAAACAATTGTTATATTTTATAACCTTTTTCATTTCATTGTATTTTTCAGAACATGTAGATAGGGAAGAGGAATAGTTTGGATTATAAAGGTAGGCTTGATGTAAGATATCTCGTGGATTCATGTCTTTGGTCTCCACTATTAAACCTTCCATTTTGTGGCATCATCATCTTAGACATCCATCCTACTAGAAGTTACAACAAACTTTTTCTTAGGTGTTTTTGTCTTTGTTTGATTGTATGTTATGTTAGATAAGCACCACCATTCTATCTTTCGTAGTTTCAATCTTTTGTCAAGTCATTATTTGGTTGAAGTTGTCCATTGTGTTGTGTAGGGTCTTGTTAGAGTGTCTTCTATGTTAGGTCATCGATATTATATTATATTTGTTGATGACTACTTGTGTGTTTCTTGAGTTTATCTATTAAAAGACATATGTCAAGTATGGATGTATTCAAAATTTATTTTAATAAATAAAAAATCATTTTTCCATGTTTCAAAAGTTTTTGTATTGATAATGCCTTAACGTTTACTCAACATGCCATTCATTCTCTTTGTACCACTTTGGGTATTATGCATTAGACTATGGTGCTTATTCCTCTTAGTAAAATGGTGTTGCGGAGTGAAAATATGGTCATCATCTTGATATTTTTTGTACTCTTATGATGCAAATGCAAGTCTTAGTCTACTTGTGGTTTGGTGTTTGTACTCTTTGGTGTTGTGCCTTCCACTCCTTTGGGTGGGGAGATTTAAATTCAAAATTGAACTTTTTTCTCTCCCTTCCAATGTATTTGGATGTGTTCCCTTTGTTCATAGCTTGTCTCTTAGTCTTAATAAGCTTGCTCCTTTGTCTCTTAAATGCATATTTATTAGGTACTCTTGAACTCAATATGGGTATAAGTGTTACCATCCTCCCACAAAATGATATCTTGTTTGTGCTAATGTCACATTTTTTGAGTCACAATTCTATTTTGAAAGTTTGCTTGATGATGTTGTGGATTGTTCCCTTGCTTTGTCTAGTTGACTGGTCAACTATCAATGGTGAGGTTATTAATGCATGGCAAAATAGTATGTGTCATTGTAGGTGTATTGTTGATGTTGAAGTGTCTTGCTTGAACCTTCTTCAACCTTGAGTACAAGTTTGCCTACACCATCCATTGAGCTTCCTATTGCATTACACAAAGGTATCTATACTTGGACTTTTCACTTTATATCCAATTGTCTCTTATGATTAATTGGCCCCTATCTTTCATCATTTCACTGTATCCATTTCCATTAAGTCTATTCACAAGGATCATTATAAAGCACTACAAATTCCATATTGGAATATAGCTATGGATAAAGAGATGGATGTACTTATCTTACATGGAACGTGGGAGTTAATTTCTTGGTTTGTCAAGGTCAACATAGTCGTATATTGATGCATATATACAATCAAATGCAAATCAAATGGGGTAATGGATTACTATAAAGCTTGACTAATTACTTGTGCTTTTAGTTAGACATATAATGTAGATTATGTAAAAACTTTCTCTATAATAGCACAACTAAATTTTATTTGAATTCTACTCTATTACTATTAACAAGTGGGAGTTACACCAACTTGTAATTAAAAATACCTTTCTTTAGCTTTGGGCCCTCATCCCATGAATAGATTAGAGATGATTCAGTGAAATCCCAAAGATATTAAAAATAACTTTCTTTATGATGATGTTAAAAACAAGTACTAATAAAATGACTTCTTGGGTATGTTGGGTAGACTACCTTGTACCACCGAAAAAAGTCTATTTATGGGTTGAAATAAAGGTCGAGAGCTTGATTTGAAAAGTTCAATAAAATTGTGAAAAATAAGGGCTTTGAAAGTTGTATTGTGGATTACTTTGTTTTCTATAAGAATTCTCCAATTGGACATGTGGCTATTGCAAGATATGTAGATGATATTCTAATTTTATGAAGTGACTCTATAGCTATATTAGAGAGCAAAGAATATCTAAAAACACATTTTGCTACAAAGAATATGGGAAAACTTTAATATTTTTTGAACATTGAATTTACTTATTTGATAAGGGAATGCCATTATCTCAAAAGAAGTATGCTTTAGACTTATTAAAAGAGATAGGGCTCTTTTAGTGCAAACTTGAAAGTACACCAATTAAGCAGAATCCTCCTTTTTGGTATGACATTTCCAGCTTATTGACAGATCCGTGTAGATATATAGAAAGTTGATCTATCTTATGAACATGTCTTGGGTGGTAGTGGTCCTGGTAGAATAGTTAAAAGTTGGTGTGGAGAGTTCACACTGGTTTTGTGAACTTTTCACAACATTTTTAGGAAAGTGATTGGCAAGCATACAATGAACACATTTTTTTAGTAGCTTAACCAAATCTACTTCTCCCTTTGAATTACATCATTGGGTAATGACCATGATCATGATAATGACCTTGACGATAGCTCTCTAAAGCAGATTAGTCTATGTGAAATATATACACTAATAGAAATTCTCTGACCATAGGTGAAAAAATCTCTACTGTAGAAAGCGTGTCACTATCATCTATTGGATCATTAATCTAAGAGGTATGATCAAGTTGAGAGTTAGAAAGAAATCTTGCCACAAAATGCTAATCACGGTGCTCTTTGCAATAATACCAACAAAGGGCTTGTAGTTCACATCTAGCCAAAGTATAGAGTATCAGTATTGTATCGAATATTGATTTAAAGGGAAAGGAGATGTGTCAAGTATTGGTGGAGCTCGTAGAGTTCAACATGACCTCACGACTTGGTATGGAAGTTGATAAATGATATACTTCCTCAATCCATTGATATGGCATTGTTGAACTTTCCACATTTTTCAATATCCTCAAGCATGACTTTCAAGCAATGTGGAGCACTAGGAGTCCAAACGATGCTATCATTTTTTCCCAAAATATTCTCATCAACATAGTTTGCAGCAAATATGGTGCAAAATTTTACCACATTTTCTTGACCTTGTAAAATCACTTGCAACAGATATTTGATATTTCTCATCAATCAATCATGAGAGTGATGCCATATTTCCTCAAAGGTATCAGATATACTTTTCTCATCTGCAAAAAAACCTTAAAATTTCTTATCTAATATTGGGTTATCTAACAGCATAATACGAAGAGGTTTGTATCCCCTTCCATAATGTTCAATGATCTTGCACAAAACTTCAACCATCACTTTATCCACAGCATTAAATGGTGATCCATCACAAAAGAACTCATCAATCACTATCCTGAGACGATTTTAATAACTGAAACATGCCATTATCTGAATAATAAATTGATCAGAGCAGAATGCATGACTAAGTCCATAACACTAAATTATCCTGTATAGACTACAACCTATCTGTTTTCCTTTTATTTTCAAATCACAATTATTGAAATGATTGATGGTTGGTTTAGGGGACAGATTTTGGGAAGATCTTTGGTGCACTTCTAGTAGCTAAAAAGCAGGCATAAGGAGTCCTGTATCTTTCTCGTTGTGGGGAAATTTGTCTAATATTACATACTGGCACATGAAAGATTCATTACACACCTTGCGACATCATCAACATGCTGGGAAACTAGTTGTTAGATCAGAATTTAATAAGAAATAATGGGTTTGCAATTCATTTCTTTTCTGTCTTTTATCAACGTTTTCTTCTATTTGATTATTTTCTGTTCAGTCGAGCTTAAAATGGTGGCTATCCCACATAGTCGGATCAAGTCATTGACTGTTGTAATTGATTTAAAATAGATATATCAATGTACAGTATTAATTGGTCCGAGAATCCCATTGTGAGGCTCTTGTCCCTTTTGCCTTAGACCCACATAAGAATAAGATCCACGGTATAAGTTTTTTGTTATTAATGTGAAAAATTACATGTGCTTTTCTGAGGCTTTTGATTTTGAATACCTACTACAGAAGCAAATTCGTACATGGTGATTCAGTTATTGTTATTGTGATATAATGTAGTGCACATGAAAACAATTCCCTGACTTTTATCCTAATGACTATGCTCAACTTTTAATATTGATGAGAAATTAAAGGTACTGGTTCCTGACTTTCCACAGATGGATTGTCTATAATCTCTTGGAGTAGTTATTTTCTAACTAAAATAAATCTACACTGGAATTATAATAAATTATCTAACATTTTATATATAAATATGTGCTCACATAAGTTTTAGAACTTAAAAAAATATACATAATTATAATCTTCATGTTCACGAGAATTTTTATATTGATGGTGATTTCTCCATTCCAAACAGGGTTTCAGATTCCAGGATGGCTCTTAGCCCACCACGTGAAGTGCATGTCCAAGTTACTCATTCTATGCCTCCTCAAAAAGTAGAGATTTTTAAATCAATGGATAAGTGGGCAAATGATAATGTCCTTGTACATCTCAAACCTGTCGAGAAGTGTTGGCAGCCACAAGATTTCCTGCCTGAATCATCATCAGAGGGCTTTTATGAAGAGCTTAAGGTACTTCAGGAAAGGTCCAGGGATATTCCAGATGATTATCTGGTTTGTCTGATTGGAGACATGATCACAGAAGAAGCCCTCCCAACGTATCAAACGATGCTCAACACCCTTGATGGTGTTCGAGATGAGACAGGTGCAAGTCTCACTTCTTGGGCTGTCTGGACAAGGGCATGGACTGCTGAGGAAAACAGGCATGGAGACCTTCTTAATAAGTATCTCTACCTTACTGGAAGAGCAGACATGAAACAAATTGAAAAAACAATTCAGTATTTGATTGGATCAGGAATGGTAAGATCCTTGGCGGCATAACTTGCATTAACAGGTTATTGAATTTGCTTTTATATTGGCATCATATATTCCATTTCTAATATTCTGAAAAAATGGCTGGAATTCCCAAATTCCCATTATTATGGCCTTTCTCATTTAGTGAAAATTTCTTTCCTATTGAAAATTGCCATTCATTTGTCCAATTTTGGAAAGTAGTATGCATTATTGGATGTTGCATGTATTTTTCTACTTCAAACGAAGAAGTTGCTGGCATTCTTTTTAAGTTAAAGAAAGGTTATTAAAGTACCAAGGAACCCTAAAGGCTGCCTTAGGTGCTTGGGCAGGTGCTTAGGCAGCACCTAGGCACCTATATTAATATATATATTTATTTTAAGATAAATGTATGTATAATTATTTATATATTTTTATGTATATCAGTAATTAAAATTACATAAATAAATAGTGTAAATTAACTTATAAAAATGTTTAAATAACAAACATTACATTATAATGTTTAACAGCCTCATCGTACAAATTAACTTATGATAAAAGTCAATACATAATAATAAAATAAGAGATACAAAGTCCAATTGATACTTAAAGAAACATCATACATAGTATTAGATCTTGAAAAACACCATCCTTGTGTAACACTGGTACTTATTCTATTTCAAAGTTTATCCACTATTCTATCTTATTTCCATATTTCTTCTTTTAACAAGTTATCTCTAAATATCATTTTTTTCCCTCTTTTAGATTCCATCACCTACTTTTTGGGTTTTGTATTTTAGTCTCTTCTTAATCTTGATACTGACATCTAATTGTAACAATTTATGTTGTGTAATTTAGTTTTCTTCTAAAATAACTTTACAATTTTGTACATTCTTTGATTTATTTTTTAGTAAGTTGAAAATCTGTTTGACTAGCAATCAAACCACTCTGAAATGTAATTAAAAGCTCCTCTATTTTCCTAAAATAAGTGCTTGTTATTAAAAGGTCGCAAGCCATATTAAAGTCTAAAGTTAAATTAATATCAAATCTCCTATGGTTTCTTTCACATCCTTTATTTTGCTTTGTTAGATTACTATTTAAATATCCTCAAATAAAGAACTTTTCATTAGTAGGTAAACTATGAACTAAACTATCTATATCTTCTTAAAGTTTTTATTTAGCTTCTAAACCTACTTGTAAAGTGTGCCCCTTCCCTCTTGCTCTCACCCTCCCCCTTCCCTTCTGTGAATATTACACACCTCCCCAAAGGGGGGTGGGTGTGCACAAAATGGAATTGCGTGCAAAAGTAGGTGCAAGTGACAAGGGGACAAGCGACAAGAAGCATGGGTGACAAGGAGTGGTGAGAGGTGTAGGCAACAAGGTGCATAAGAAATAGGAATAGGAGGGCATGAGTGACGACATACAAAGTGCTTATAGGAATTTCCTACGATATATATATATATATATATATCATATACAATTCATGATTATTACTGAGAATAATCATAAATAGTTAACTGTTTGTGTTGTATATCTTTTCCACTTAACCAAAGGACCCTGGAAAACATAATAATAACAACGCTAATTATATATCACAATATATGTTATATATATAAATATTCTATCCATATAGTCTATATAGAATATAGATACTCATTTATTTTATATGTTTATATTTCCAATTCAAGAACCTTTCTCCATCAATAAATATATATATATATATTAGTAGTTTGTTTTTCAGGTTTCCAGAAAAGTAGTTTATTGTTCTGTTTTAAGGTTATGGAAGCTGTACTCTTTCATTGTAGTAGAAAAACCCTGATTTAGGAAGTATAGTCTTCTATATGTCTGTCACATCTAAAGTATTAATTTTTTGTACTTCCTATATGGCTTTAGGGTTCCCTGAGCGACGATGTCATTAGCATGTGCCTCCTTGGCAGGGCTACTCCCCCTTAATCTAATAGGTCTCTCCAAGTTTGTCGATGGTGTCAACAGGTAACCATGTCGACCCTCTTAGTTCTTTGATATACTTAATCTGATTGAATCTCTTGAACAGATAGATACAAGTGAACATCAAGCGCCTCTTTTGGGAGGAGCTCTATCACTTTAATGGAAGATTCCCTAATGATCGCTGGATACTTGATGGTGATTTCAATGTGGTTAGAAATAGTGGAGAGGTTATCTCTAATGGTGTTTTAAATCTGTCTAGATTAAGGGATTTCAATGACTTGATCTATGACATTAATTTAGAAGAGCCCCCTTTTTGGGTGGTCCTCTCTTCTGATGTAATAATCATAAAAGTCAAGGTAAACAATATAGAAGGTTGGATAGAGTCTTGATGAACAATATGGGCAATGATCATCGGCAACTCCTAGTGGAATACAAGCCTTGGATTTACTCTGATCATTCACCTATGATGCTTATGCTCACAACCGATACATGGACTAGTGTTGCTCCTTTTCACATCCAACGAATTTGGACTCTTCATGAAGACTTTTGAAGGATGTTTTCATGCACATGGGATAGTGTGATAGAGTAATGCCTTGTAACTAGATTAAGTAAAAGACTTTTCACTTTAAAAACTCATCTCAAAAGGTGGAACAAACAAGTTTTTGGTAATGTAGATCAAGGTGAAGAGTTGTTGATGCATGAGATTGCTGAGATTGCCTAGAAGGAAGCTAGCTTGCAAACAACATGGGATGATGATGAATTCTCTTGGTTGGAGCTAGTAGAAACAACACTAGACAAGCATAACCAACAGAAGGATATCTTTTTGGCATAAAAAACCTATGTCAAATGGTTGTTAGGGGGAGATAGAAATTTAGCATACTTTTATAAGATTATTAAATGAAGGAGAAACATCAATTGATATGGACCCTTGATGGCTTACAATAATTTCACCTTAATGGAAGAAGTTTGGGTAGCTGGTAGAGACTTCTTTGTGAAACTCCTTTCGTCGGAAGGCTCCCAATGTGTGAACTCTTTACTCCAGAATATTTTAGTGGCGATCATTGAGGGAGACAATAAGTCTTATTGTACAATCTATGACGGCAAGGAAATCAAAGAGGTTGTGTTTTCTGTTGACAAAATCATGCTCCTAGACTAGATGACTTTACAACTGATTTCTTTAGGTTCTGCTAGGATGTTATAACAGATGATTTGATCCAAGTGGTGCAACACTTCTTTCATGGTAGGAGATTAGACAACTCTTGGAAAGCCACCTTTCTTTCTTTGATTCCTAAAATGGATAATCCAAAATATTTTGGAGATTTCTACCCCATAGGTCTTTGTAATGTTAAATACAAGGTTATGGCTAAAATCTTATCAAAGAGGCTCATTAGATGCATTTCAAGGATGATCTCTCTCTTACAAGGTGCTTTTGTAGAAGACAGGAGCATCATTAACAATATTGCTCTTGCCTAGGAATTGGCTTAAAACATTGAGAAATCTTTAGAGGAGGAAACATTATTTTCAACTTAGATGTAGAGAAGACCTTTGATAGGATGGAATGGTCGACCATCTGGTAGGTTCTAAGGAGGTTTAGCTTCTTTGCTAGGAGCATCAGTCTACTCAAAAAATGTGTAGAAAACAATAACTTCTTTGTGGTGATCAATAGTAGGTCGTCTGGTTTCTTTAATCCCTTGAGAGGCCTTTGCTAAAGAGATCCTCTCTCACCAGATCTTTTCATTATCATAGAGAAAATTCTTAGTAGGTGTCTCCAACACTTGGTGTCCACCAATTGAGTCTCCCCTTATTATGTAGGTATAAGAAACAATTTTGTATCTCATCTTCTATATTTGGATGATATTATCCTTTCTCTCAATGATAGGAAGAATGATATCAAAAAGGTTTTGCAACTTTTCCAAGACAAAAATTCTCAAGGCAAAAAATCAATTCTAAAAAAAGTTTTTTTGTAACCCCTAAGAACATCTCTAGTTGAAGGACAAACATGATTCTAGAACTTATTGGTTTCCAAGGAAGGGAATTTCCCTTTCACTATCTAGGTTATCCTTTTTCCAAAGGTAGATATCTAAAAGTATCTATTTGAAGACTTTGTGCAAAAAGTATTAGACAAGTTGATAGGTTGGAAAAGCAAAATCCTCTCTCCCAAGATAAAAATCATCCTTTTGAAGAATGTCCTCTCCAATTTGCCTATTCATTTGATGAGTGCTTTTGACATCTTAACAGGTGTCATAGATGAAGTACAATCCTTGTTCACCAAATTCTTATGGGGAGAAGGCACAATGTCATGAAACCTGTGGAGGAAGGCTGATTGAAAATTAAGGACTTCAAGGAACTCATGATAGCGTGAAGATTGCTTAGAGATTGATCAAGAAGAAGACCTTATAGGCTGAAGTCATCTTGTCAAAGTACAGATTTTTCTTCAACAAACAAATCAGATGTGAGGTGGCCAGATGGAAATCCTTATGTGTTGCTTGGAGTCGAATAACTTGGTTTGCTAGATGGTTGGGTGGAAAGGGCAATATTAATTTTTAGGAAGATCATTAGCTCTCTTCTAAAATCATTTTGGACTTTTCAACTCCTCCAATTGACTATGAGCATCTTACTATGATTGAGGTTGCATTTGACCCTAAAGTGCTTGATGGTTTCAACCTTCCAAACATCATTTAGGAGATCCACACCAACATTAGCCTCCTTAATGAGTTTGATGGTGACTTTAGTTGGAGTGGATCACGATCAGGAGGTCTCTTAAGGTACATTTGTTTTATCCTATTTCTAGCTTTAACCTGTGCGAAGAGCTAAGCACTGAACAAAGTGAAATAAACACATTTATGCTACTTTAGCATGCTTGGCTCCAACTCTCTCATAACTTCCAAGTTTTATATTTGGATGATCTTTAGGTGAGACACGATTTCACCTTCATGCTCGAGTAAAAGAATCACTCTCACAACGTGAAAAATCCTCATTTGTGATAAAAAAATTATAGTTAAATTTATAATTTATAATTAAAAATAATTTAGGATATTAAAAATAAAAATAATAATTAAAAATAAATTTTAATTAAAAATTATGTCATATAACTTGAAAAAATAATTTCACAACACAAGTAAATTTTTTTATTTTTTTAATATCTATTGTATTATTTCATATGATTTATAATATTACAATATCAATAAAAACAGTTTGCAACACACCAAATATTCATTATATTACTTATTTTCTTAAAAAATGATTAAATGACAAATTTGAAAATCTACACAGTATTGTTTTAATAAATAAACATTGCTTTTTAATTTCTGCTCTTCTTTACTAGAGTTGTCAAGAGCTAGTCGCAATTATAATGTTACTCCTGACTATAGCTGTCACATTCTAAAGTTGAAACAAATGTAAATTAGCTTAAGAAGCGGTTTGAAAAAAAATAGACAGAACTGATGGAATGGAGGTGTGAAATAAATTTCTACCAACTAGATTCTCGTTCTTGGAGATTATTCCATTCTATCTTCTTGATGAAGACCAATGCTCAGAAATAGGGTTTTCACTTGGTGTCACGTTGCAAATGTTGCATCTACCTTTAATAGGACTCCAGACACCACTTATGTTTTGATGGGGATTGGGCTATTTTATATAGTTTTGGATTAACTGAAAATTGGGCTACAATCTACAAAATCAGATGGAATGGAAGCATTTTATGAAGAAGACATTGTTTTGGAAGAGCAAGTCTCTCTTATGCAACACTTAAAAATTTTTAGTGGCCAATATTCTTTGGGAATATTAGAAGGAACGATGTTTCATGATATATGAGAATAAAAAAGGATCCTTTATGAATGTCAAAACTAGAGTGGAATCCGCCTTGGATACCTTTGCTAGAGCTTTCACCAAAATGTGATGCAGATTAGATGAGATTCCGCTACTTAAGTAGCTTGGATTCAAGAAGCTCCTGGAAGCCTACAAGCCACAAAGTCATTAGATTACATGGGAAAAATCCTCTCAACCAAGAATTGAGCTTAGCATGGATGGTGCGGTTAACATGCAAGGTGATGTAGTAGGTGGTGGCATGCTTCGAAATGCTAAAGGGGAAATTATAGCTACTTTCTCTGAGCCTTACGACCAAACCATTGTGATTATGGCTGAACTTCAAGCCATGTGGAGCAGTCTATCTATCTACAAAGATTTTTGAGCTTCAATTTGAACCTTGAGGTAGAGATTGACTCTCTAACACTCTTTGACTGCCTTTAACAAAATTAGTGTGTTTCTTTGATTGCCTTTAACAAAATTAACTCTTGTAAGTCAAACACACTCCTTGAGACATTCCTCGTGGCCAATCGGCTGGTGGATGGTAACCAAAGGAACTATTCAGCCACTTTAGGGAGCCGCTGGTAGGAGTCTCGGCAACAATGGCATTTGGGCATGTTGGATATTCCCAACATGAGGAGACGTTAGCTATTTTCTCCCTCATTTTGAATATTTATCCCGTATACTGTAATTTTTCTACTTGGGTCCCTGTCACTTGAATAGACGGGTAATTTAAATAATAAAAAAAGATGACTGTCACATCTGCATTAGATGTGTGGCTGGAATGGACAAGGCTTGGACATGGTTCGACACATGTCTGACACACTACACGGCATCTTTAGGGCAAATGTTGGAAAAGGAAAATTTTAGACTTGGCTAGGTCTCACTAGGGAGGCATCTAGATACATTTAGGACAATTTTAATGTTTTTGGGATTTCTAAGGTTCACTTTTGGATGTGTTTAATTTAAGAACTGTGTGTGATTCCATTATATATATTGGTAGGTTTTGTTGTTATCGTATGTAAAGTCATGTACGATTTCTATGTTTTTCTCATATATTTTGTTTTTTTTTAATATTTAAAATTTCATATTAATTAATTAATTAATGCCATATCCAAGTCATATTGTAAATTTTATAAAATTGTCAAATCCCTGAATTTGAGTTGTGTAATAACCATGTTCCCAAGTCGTAGTAGTGCTTCATGGACCCTGATTAATGTAATAGTATTTTTCTTGTGCTATCTCATGCTACCTACCACATAATACTGATTCTTTTATGTTGAATTTTGGTTCTTTTTGTTGTAACTGCTTCAGAGACGTGAATTGGTATGTTCTAATGTGTTTTATTTTGATGTTTTATTTACGGCATGTGTGTGTACATGGAGAACCATGTTCTTAGGCCACAATCTAGTGTGGCGGTTACTAGAAATTAGTTATTTTATGTGAGTCTTTTAAATACTGTATGAAGAATAGAATTCAGAAGTTTAGAACTTTTCTGTACATGTTTCCAGTTATAAAAACTCTATTTTTGCTGGGAAATCTCTTCCATTCCATTTCTTCTCCTATCCTTCTGCCCTCTCCAATCAATTTTGCATCAGCACTTTTTCATGAACTTGGCATTTTGTAGTGAAGAAGCAAGAAATTTTTTTATGATCTCTAGTTTCACAATCCTCTATGTGATGGTATTTTTAAGTTCCAAGGTTTAATACTTTCATTATTATTAACTAAAACATTTTATTACAAGTTTTCATGACTGATTTGTAGTTTTGCTATTTGCTACCATTTTGTCTGTATTCGATGGTCTTCTTTTCTGTTTCATTGATGAATTGTCTGAACTAACTCCACTTGACATTTTTGCCTGTTTTCTATATATAGGATCCAAGAACGGAAAATAATCCCTACTTGGGCTTTGTTTACACATCGTTCCAGGAGCGTGCCACTTTTATTTCTCATGGGAACACTGCTAGGATAGCTAAAGAATTTGGAGATCTAAAACTTGCACAGATATGTGGTACCATTGCTGCTGATGAGAAGCGCCATGAAACTGCTTACACCAAGATTGTTGAGAAGTTGTTTGAAATAGACCCAGATGGGGCCGTGCTTGCATTTGCTGATATGATGAAGAAGAGAATATCCATGCCTGCACATCTTATGTATGATGGGCGAGATGGTAACCTTTTTGATCATTTCTCTAGTGTGGCTCAAAGATTGGGAGTTTATACAGCAAGGGACTATGCAGATATTCTTGAGTTCTTGGTGAAAAGGTGGGAGGTGGAGACGTTAACTGGCCTTTCTGGAGAAGGGAACAAGGCTCAAGATTTTGTCTGTACCTTGGTACCTAGAATTAGGAGACTAGAGGAACGAGCTCAAGCACGGGCAAGGCAAGCCCCAGCCATAAAATTCAGCTGGATCTATGATAGAGAAGTTCAACTTTGAAGTTTTTAGCAATATGTTCAAAGATCAATCTCATTGGCCCGCAGCCGGTTAAATCATGGAATGCTTTCTACTACTTTATGCTTGTCATTGTGTGTGAGGCTACAGGAAATGTTTTGTACGCTGTGTTGTTGGATCATGTCCATAATGGGGAACGCTTATGCTGCTGAATGTTGTGTGTGTTGAGAATATAAACGGAACCGGCATTTGCCTGCTCCCAAATCCCAATTCGTGGTCTTTGTTTTGTTACAAATTTCTTTTGCTCGCTCGCTCTTTTGCTTTTCAAGACCTACATGCTTTTTCTATTGGAGCACTTAAAGAGATATATCAACAGCACAGCACATAAAGGTGCAAATGGGTCGATTTTTTTTACAGGGTTCGGCCTTGACGCTGCAAAAATCGTGGTAAACCCTTGAAACTTCTGTGTGCAGAGGCTTGGGGCAATTGTCGTTTTAAACTTTTATTAAAAATGAAAAATTCTATTAAGTATTTAAACACTTATGAATTGTTATTGGATAAAAATTAAAAATAATATTATATCACGTATCAATACATTTTATAATTTTTCTATTACATATTAATACATTTTATTAAAAAACATTCATTTGAACCTTTATGCAATAACAATTCATAAGTGTTTAATCAAAAATGACTGTTCATGCACATCCATGGTGGTAGGTTGTATGGTATCAATATCACTAGACAAATGCTATACTTTGTACTTATTATTCCAAAAGGGTTAAACCCATAAGTAGCTAATCCAAGGTGAATATTACAAGGCACTACACTAAAATCTTCATACATGACATCAAAAATTTGCTAAGTTGGAGAATCTGTAAGATACCTAAGGGCATTGCCATCGACTCAATTTTCATGATGCCATCTCATCAACCTAGTTGTCTTTAATGACATGAACAATCTCTGAAGTCTTAGGAGTTGTTAGTGGTATTAGAAAGTTTAGGAAATCTAAAAAATGAGAGAAACAAAAATTTGGAGAAAGTTTAGGAAATTCAGAAAATTTTGAAGATATTAATGTATATTCAAAAAGTTCAAAAAAGATTAAGAAATTCTAAAAATTTAAAGGTATTAGTGTCTATTTAGAAAGTGAAGGAAAGTAAAGTAAAATAAATTATAAATAAATATTTTTTATAATTTAATAAATTTTTTAATATAATAATAAAAGACAAATATTATTATTAATAATATCTATGTGTTAATTAATTTATAAAAAATTCACAATATTTTTGAAAATTCAATATTTTATTGAAATATCTTAAATATTACAACATACCAAATGAAATAAAATGTTACAACAATGTTCAAATACAAATAAATTTCAAACAATTTAACTTTCGTCTTTTTCACATAGCATTCATAATATTTCCCTACATTGTATCAGCTATTTCTTTCTTCTCTTCTTGAGACATTCCAATAATATTCTTTATTTCTTCTCCTCCTTCATTTGTACTTAATATCTCATTAGCAATGTCAACTTCTACTAATTCATCTTGTAAATCTTCAAGAAAATCAATTGAATCTACTTGACAGATGAAATTATGAAATAAGAAACATGTAATAACAATTTTCATTTGTGTTAGATATGAAAATGGCATGCAACCATGTAAAATTGTGAATCGATGTTTTATAACTCCAAATGTATGTTCAATCACTATCCTCAATTGTGAATACCTATAATTAAAATTCTCAACAGCATTCGTTGGAAGTCTATTATTGTCATACTTTGTTTAGTGATATTTAATACCTCAAAATAGACAAATAAATTCTAAACAATTTGGATAACCAGCATCCACTAAGTAAAATTTACCTACATACCAACTTTTATTAATATACCAACAATGTAAGAAATGATAATTTCATATGCATACTAACTTTTATTAGTACCTAGTGGAACTCATGGTTCATTTGGTATAGATATTGCTATTTAGAATGAAAAAGTGTATAATATTAATGGTTAAATGATGGTTAAATGCATAATATTTAGCTTATCATATGAGAATTAAGCCATTATATTATAATTGCACTGTTATATGTTTTAATAAAGGAATCTACATAATTTCAAGGAATTAGCGTTAATTTAGTACATTTCTAAACTGTCGGTAAGTTGCAAGTTTTTAATTCTTAAGTATTCGAATTTTTTGTTATTTTGGAGAGTTATATTTAAAGTACAGGATAGTTATGCTTTAAATGCTAAAAGAATATTTAGGTACATAGTAACAACTCATTAAGTTAAAGACTTAAAGATGTAAAAGGTATAGTAACAACTCGTTGAGTTAGTGAGTAAAAATCATAAGTTGTATATCTGAACTCGTTAAGTTAGATTTATGCACGTGTTGAATTTAAATGCTTTATTATATCACGTGAGCTATACGTGTATAACTTGTTAAGTTAGTATTACTATACGCATTGAGTTATATGAATACACACTAAGGTAACACGTTGTGTTAGTAGCTTATTTCTTTATTGCATGTGTTTTATAGTAAATTAATGAAGTAAGTCCGTTGAGTTATCTATAACTCCATAGACCATTTATTTTCTAATATGCCACTATAGCAGTTACAAGAATAGGAAATTCAAAGGACAACCACGATTGCACATATCACGTAGGAATTCACTTGTGGAATGAAGAAGAAATCACTATTGTTGATATGAATGAAGGAAATCCAACCGATCATTTAAGCAAAAGCAGTTACTACTGAAAGAAATATAAAAGACGAAGAAAAAGTGTGTGCAAAAAGGTGGTGGAGGATCGCGCTAATTGTAGGTAACGTAGAAAGTTCTCTGAAGCTCCACAGCACCACCATAATCACCAACTATCGGAGGTCTGTGATGATACTTTCCTGATGTCGGGTCGATTCCAAGCAAAACACGGTGCTTGACAACCACTGTAAGGAGTGATCGCGTCGTGGGAAGGGAAGCCATTTTCACCAAGCACCAACTCATATCTCAGGAGATCGTAAAGCTTCTAGCCTTGGTTTCGAGTTGATGCTAGTATACTGAAGAGGAGATTATCTTACAATTCTGGATTTGCGATTCTATAGGGAGAGGAGGTAGGATTGTAAGTGATTAAGTTTTCAGTGGTGTAATTGTGTTGCATGTAGTGACGAAAGTTTTTACTATCGATAGAGATTTTTACATTTCACCTTTCATTCATCTTCAAGAATATATCAAAACAAAAATACCAAAAATAACAAATTATCTGTGTTTACATTTAGTATTAAAGTGTTGTATTGTTTGTTTTGTATCGTGATTAATGTTATCATTATTAGTATTGTAAATGTTTTATGTTTGTTTGATTTAGAAAATAGAAAATAGTTTTACAGTTTATTGAAATTGATTCGTTCCAGATATTTAAAGATTTTAATGGTTACTGTTTGAAACATCTGAATGTTAGTATTGCTTAATGATAAATCTAATATTAACTAACATTAAAGAGCTTAATTGATGTTATTTACAATATGTGGAATCGCCCAATGGTTAGTTGAATTCCTCTGTAAATAGCAGTATTTAACTAGAAAGATAGGCTCGTAGAGTTAACTGTAAGTCCACAAGGTTAGTCCGTTGAGTTAACCATAAATCCACGAACTTAGTCCATTGTGTTAATTGTAACTCAACGGAGTGCTTAACTAAATACACATAAACTCTAATATAAAAATCGGAACAGTACACAATTCTTACTCAATCTCTATGGGATCGACCTGTACTTGCACACAAATACAATATACCCTATGCACTTGCATTTAAAAGCACAAATTGGATTTAATATCTAAATTGTGTGAAAGTTTGTTTGTTTACTTCTAAAAGTAATTATTTATATAAGCATAAAAGTAAATTAAGCAAGCACTTCTGACACCGTTTAACAAATATAAGTTCACAAATCCAATACAAGTCTTTTGGTGCTGTTGTATAAGCAAGTTTAAGAATTAACTTAACAACCCCAAACAAGTTTTTCTGGCATCGTTGCTGGGGATTGAGAAACTAAGCAACTGTGAGTGCTATTTTGTTTTAAAAGCAGGAGTGTTGTGTGTTTTATTCTATAATTGAGAATATGACATATGCTTATGCTCAAAGATTTCTGAAACCTATAGTTAGTATATGTGAATTTTGCAATTTGGAAGGTCACGACATCTCTAATTGTTTGAAACTAAGATGATTGCAGATGGCTAGAGCACATGAACAACAAATGAATTATCTTCAATATAATAGAGTTGAGTATGAGAATCCTATAGTTTACCCAACTGATGGTCAGTTTAGAATGTATAATATGTTGAGAGACAAAGAAGTTTGGGATAGGTATGATAGACTAGAGCGTAGCTTAGAGCAGAACATGGATAAACTGAAACAATACATGTGGTAGCAACAAAAAGTTAACCAATTAAACTATAGGGAAGAATATATAGAACCTAAAATTGATATCATTTACGAAACTGAAAAAATCATAATGAAAATCGATCAAAAATTGAATGCAATGAGATTAGATGATCTGGAAAAAAAATTAAAAACATTGGACGAATTTACAATGAAATTACAAGTTATGCAACAAGAAAACACAAATGAAAACTTTAATGTTACAGATTTGCATAATTTGCAAAACATATAGACAAAAGAAAATACCAATGCAATAGAATTTGAAGAATGTAATTTAAAACTAAAAATAGTTGAAGATCATAATCATGAAAATGAAATATAAGAACATCACGAAAGTAATGAAAATCTGGAAGATGTATGTATAACATTAAGATCTGGAATTGATATACCACCAAGATTTCAAAAAGAAAGTAATATGAAGGTGGATAAGAACAAAATTCAAAATGATGATGAAAATGTAATATCTGAAAACGTAGAAATCACTAAAGAAAAATCTGAATTTGAAAATGAGATTAAAAATGGTCAACCAAATGAAATGAAAGAAAAAGAATCTTTTAAATTACAATTATTAGTACCCTATCCTGAAAGATTATAATAAACATTTCCTGAAAAATAAGAAAAAATTAGAGAAATTTTTGAAAAAGTACAAGTTAACATTCCTTTGTTAGACTTATTGCAGAAAATGTCACCTTGTGCTAAATTTCTTAAGGAGTGGTGTACTAAGAAAAGAGAGTGAAAAGTCTTTTTAGCTGAGTAAAGTAGTTCCCTATTTCTGCCACAAATTCCTAAAAAATTATATGATCTTGGAATCCTTGTTATATCATGTACCATAGGAAATAACATTCTAGAAAGAACTTTAATAGACCTAGGTGCATGTATAAATGTTATACCGAGTGATATATTTGCATCATTAGGATTAGAAGGCTTAATCCCTATTAGGACTGTTATTCAATTAGCTGATAGAAGTATAAGATACCCAAGAGGAAAAATAGAGGATGTCCTAATTAAAATCAAAAACTTCATATATCCTATTGATATTGTAATTTTGGATTCCCAACAAATTAAGCATCAAAATCATAATACATCTTTAATTTTGGGAAGGTCATTCTTAGCAACATTAGTGGCGGATATAAATTGTAAAACTAGAGTAATGAAGTTAGCATATGGTAATGAGGATACTCAATTAAATATTTTCAAACTAGAAAAGTTTGAGGAGTTAGAAATATCCTTACATACTATAGACTTTTTAGAGGATGAAGGAGATATGCTAGATGATGTGATTCAAGAAGAACTAAATAAGCAACTAAATTCTGAAAATTTAGGTGAAAGTGAAAGCATAAATATAGAAAGAGATCAAGAAGAGATTAATATAGAAAATGATGATGTTCAATTAAGAGCTTTAGCTTCTGATGGACAACATTTAGAATTAAAGTTAAATAGGAAGAGCCAGTCTCTGTGGCTCAAAGGCCTATAGAGCCTATTTTTGTAGACTTAATCTTAGAGGAACAAGAAAAAAATTAGGCACAATTAATCAAAAGAATGAAAGGAAAAGAAAAGAGATAGTGCCTGAATATCAAGAGGAGATTAAATCTGAAAGACTAATATCAGTAGGGCCTGTAGAGCCAATTTTTGTAAACCTGCTATCCGATTCTGAGAATGAGCAGAGGCAACAACAGCAGCAAGAGCAAAGAAAAGAAGAAAATCAAGCTGAAATTAATTTGCAGCCTGTACAAGTAGGAGAAACAGAAATTAGGGTAGAAGTTGATTTACCCGTAACTCCATCCCAATCTGCCACATAATCAGAAAGAATAGTGACAATGCAGATTGGTAGTCAGGAGGAAGAAGAAGAAGAAGAAAATGAACAAGTACATATGGAAAGAAATGACTCAACAGATTCCACTGAAGAGCAAAGAACTCTTTAGCAAATTTTGGAAGGAATTCAAGATAGAGTGGAGAGTTTTGTCGGCTCACCACCATAGATAGAAGTAGAAGCAAATATTTAGGAATCCTCAAAGCATTTTCAGTCTATTCAAGTTCAGCATATGGAAGAAGAAGTTCAAGAATAAATCCCTCTAAAGCAACAAATGCATATTCCTGATCCTTCTAAAGCAACAGTTTTAAATAAAGTACACTTCTGGAGTCAGGAAGTTTATAATAAATACCAAGAGATTAGAGGTTATGACATCATTTACAGTAGACCAGTAAATTAAGATGGAATGCAAGAAATCAAAGATTTATTTGAATTCCAAGATCTACTACAATTTATTTCTCAAGAGAGAGAGCATGTAGTATATGAGAATTTAATGCCTTGCTTCTATGCAAATATAAGAGAAGGAGAAAGTGGATTAATTTCCAACGTGGAGCAAGCTGATGTACAGATAACACCAGAGCTTCTCCATAGCATTTTAGGATTGAAGAATGAATGACTAGAAATTCTGGAAAGTACAACTACAGTCGAGTGGACAGAGCAAACAATGAAGGATTGTTTAGCTATCAATCCTGGTGTGTCATTGTTAAATAGACTGAAGCATTTAAATGGTAAAGCACACATGATAGCTAACATTCTAATTAAGAATGTCTACCAACGAAAAGACCACGATATAGAACTAAGTCAATTTGTCAAATGGGCCACATATGCAGTTGTGAATAGAATTCAGATAAATTAGTCTACAATCTTTATCTCCAAGCTGAAAGCAATAAAGAAGAAATTATTTTATGGAGATCTGATTCCACTACTGATGGTGGACTGTATTGATTTCACAAAATGGGCATCCAAAAGGATTAGATCAAGAACCATTTCAGTGAAAGAATACAGAAATTACGTAGCTACAGAGATTGTTGAACCTTCTAGAGGAGTTACAGGAGCTATAGAAAGGATTAACCAATTAGAGCAACAAGTAGAAAAACTCTAAAAGGAAGTAGATGAACTTAGGAGAAAAGATTAAAATTGTATTGTTCGTCTACTTGTAATTGTAAATATTTGTATGAAAAATATATGATTGATTGTAATTTATACTATTCATATAAATGAATGTATGTTTTTTAGATGTTTTTGCATTCGTGTTTGAGAATGATGTAATGGATGAATTATTTTGAATATTATATAATTTGTGGAACATTATGCAATCTACTGAATGACAAGATTAAAGGCACAATAACTGATTAATGCCTGAAAATATCTGCATGCTGCGAAGTGAAACATAAATTCTGCATAACATAAAATGAACTGCAAGTTAAATATTTATATAATGTTCAGATTTAAATGAGTTTTAATTAGAACACTGTAGTAACGATATGTATTTAATTTTATTCAAGTTGGAAAAATGCAGGAGAGAAAAAACATAGAAGTTAATACGAGGAGTAAGTTTTAGAAAACTACCTAGTGTTAACTCAACAAAGAAAGTTCGTTGAGTTAACTGTAACTCCACGAGGTCCATAATATAATATAAGGTCACTCTGTTGAGTTATCTGTAACTCAACGAAGTTAGTCCATGGAGTTAGCAATAGTAACCGAAACTAGTCCATTGAGTTATTTGTAACTCAACGAGGTTAGTTCATGGATTAAGCTAAACAGTTACTCTTTTAGCCACGAACAAAACTTCGTGGGTTTAGTGGTTATTGAAATTTGAAATTAGAAGTGGCACATGTATCCATAAAAATAGGAACCACACTACACATTACAAGATACGTTCTTGCAACGAGATTCATTTGCTTTATGGACGTGCATTATAAATATAGAACAAAATGTTATTTACAAGTTACCAACACTTGTGAAAGAAAAAGAAATTCGTTGGGGAACTGGAAGGTGAAGCAGCTGATTCAACTTCATCCGTCAATAACTATTTACTGAGTATAAAGCTTCAGACTGGTATGTAATTAATCTTCTGCTATTTTACTTTATATTAAGAGTTTATGAGCACATAGATTTGTTCTCCTAGCACTAAACGATTAGTAAGAACTCCTACATAGGATTATTTAACATAGAGACGTACTGAAATTTTTTTTGAATTGGACTTTAACGAAATCCTTAGGGGTGTCGCTAACCTTTCTTTAAAAGAGAACGAAGATATGGCTGCTCCAGTAGAAAAACCATTAGGAGAAATTCTGTATCCTGAATTAGTTGATGAACCTTCATGCATTCGATTACCAAACTTTGAGGGGGATATGTTTGAACTGAAATCTAATTATATTAGTCAATTACTACATTTCATGGATTAGAAAGAGAAGATGCCTATTTTTTCCTTAGAGAATTTAACAAAGTTTGTCAAATGATGAAAATGCCGAACATGAGTATAGATGCTATTAAACTTAGATATATCCCTTTTGCTTTAAAAGACACAGCTAAGAGATGGTTATATACTCTGTCGCTTGATTCAATTTCTACATGGACTGAATTTTACTCTGTTTTTCTGGAAAAATATTATCTAACACATCAAACAATTAAAAAGAAAAAGGAAATATTAATGTGTAGTCAAAAACAAGGAGAATCATTATGGAAATATTTTGAAATATTTAAAGATTTATTGACTCAATGTCCACATCATGCAATGAGTAAAGCACAATTAATAGGTATAATTTATGAAGGCATAGATGTTTCAACGAAATCTTTATTAAAATCTACTTATCAGAATGGATTTTTAAAACTCTGTAGTGAAGAAGCATGGGCATATTTAAAAAACTTTGCAAAAAGAACTGCACAGTGGGAAAACTCAGCTGAAGCTATTACAAATAAAAGAATATTGTCAAGGGGAATGCATGAAATATATTCAAGCACTATGCTTGAAGTTAAATTAACTGAATTAATAAAGAAAATAGAAGAGTTATCATTAAGTCAAAAACTAGTAGAAAAGAA
Source organism: Cymodocea nodosa (assembly GCA_036874045.1). Classification (NCBI taxonomy): domain Eukaryota; kingdom Viridiplantae; phylum Streptophyta; class Magnoliopsida; order Alismatales; family Cymodoceaceae; genus Cymodocea; species Cymodocea nodosa. The sequence continues at coordinate 14,596,329 of CM072339.1, read as the reverse complement.
TGCAAACGTTAATGATTTAGATATTATTTATGCTAGAAACCAAAAAGATAACTTTGGAAGTTCTTATAACCTTAATTGGAGAAATCACCCGAATTTATCTTGGAGAAACAACAATTTTCAGCGAGGCGAAAATATAAATGACAAGAATATCAGTTATGAAGCATTAATAGAACAAGGATCTAGAATAGAGAAATTAGAAAAGATAATCCTACAACTAAACAATTGTTTAGATCTTGTATTTGGAAATGTTGTAATGCAAAATCAAAATATGAATAGAAATGTACCACCTAGACAGAAGGAATCAATGGAAGTTAGACCTACTAGAGGATTGCCAATGCAAGCAATACCTAACCTTATCAACAAAACTATTAATGAAATTGATACCTCCTTTAGGAGGGTAGCTGAATGAAGCAATATAACAGAAGTAACCATGTATAATATAGTAAGTAGAAAAAAAAAAAATGTAAGTTTAATTATAGTTAGTAATATCGTCGAGTTATTACTTAACTCAATGAACTTAGTCCGTTGAGTTATGACCTAACTCCACGAGGATGTGAAGTAGCTATGTTAATTTTGTCTATGTTAAATTTTTGTTTATGTTATACAGAATCACAACAGATGGAATTTATGAAATTATTGTTGGATGCACTGAGGGAAGTAGTAAGTAACTTGTTAGCTAAAGATCTGTGCAGATTGTGTTGTGTATCAAAAGAAATTAAAGATTGTGTCAGAGAAAAATATTTTCATGGACTACAGGCTACAAAAATGACTAAGATTAGAGATGGATTTATATAGAAGTCATTTAATCGTAGTTCAATCAGCTATGAATATCTGAATATGGAAGAAACTGTTGGAATTCCACCCGATACATTAGAAGGAATAGATCATATTATGGGGATGGATGAAGGATTAATTATTTACAGAATCAAACCAAGGTATGCAATTCTGTTACCTGATATTTTGATTAAAAATCCTATCACAAGAGAAGAATGGAATATAGGAAGGCCTAATAGATATGAAGTACCAATTGAAAATTGTGGGCCAGCTTTAATTTTTTCTGATAAAAATTCGACCATTCCTAAAAAATTATATTATTGGAGACCAATTGAAAATTGGGATGAAGATTTATGATTAAGTGTGTATAATTTTCTAAATAGATCTTAGACTGAAAATACTATGATGTATTTGGGACAGAAAACTTTAATTAATAGCATGCATGTCATACTTGATGGATATATATATATAGTCACAGATATATCAGTTGCATATAGATCTGATTTATACATAGTAAGCATAGACAATTATGATGATTTTATAGAAATATTACCTATATCGGGTGATATAGCTAAACCACTGACTTTAGAATATGATCAAATTCAATTAGAAATATGGTATAATGAATATGATGATCCTACTTTATGTTTGATAAGATGGTGGGATGAATTGAAGAAATTTCAAATATGGATTATAAAAGACCTGAATGAATGGAAGTGGGAAGAGGAATATATTGAAATAGATATAGAAATAGAAATAGTTACATTATCTTGGAACAAAAGAAGATCTCTTTCTGCATTTCATTTCATTAATGGTAATACACTTATATTTAGTATTGATAACATACTACAAGTTTACAAGCTAAAAAGGAAAACGAACTGCATTAAAATAGAATTAATAGCAAGAAGAATTATGCCTAAAAAGTTTGCATGGATTGACACATTTATTCCATTTGTTACTACTTTTCAATCATGTTCTTAAACTGTGATTCTGTGCTTTTAATGTTGTGTAAATTTTGCATTTATTTTTAGAAAAAAGAAAAAGAATTTTTTTTTTAGTTTTATTCAAGAAAAAAAAAACAAAATATCAATCTAGTTTGTTGGTATCTGTTCTAGGAAACCAACTAGCTTGCTTGTGAGTCACCAAAGGCATAGGAGTCTAGGTTCCACAAAAGACACTGAATTAGCAATTTTTGTTTTGTTATGTTGTTATATATTCTGCTTTTATTTGTGAATAAAAAGTTTTTCAGAAAAAAAGTCGAAAGATATAGAAGGAGATACAAAACAACAAGGTATGTGATTGATTGCTTATCCTGAATTTACATTTAAATTCAATTCGTTGAGTAAGGTGCTAAGTCAATGAAACAATAGTCATGCCTGCTACAATTACTGTATTTATTGTAAAATCTTTTACATTGAGGACAATGCAAAATGTAGGTATGGGGGGGAGGTAATTAAAGTAATAGCCATGTAATTTTGTTAACTAAAGGAATTAGAATGATACTGCAAAAGTCAATGGAAATTGAAATTTTTTTTTTATGAATCTGTAGTAGCTATCCAATAATTGAGAATGTAAAACTTTTAAGAACTATAATCGCTTGAATGTTATAATTAGAATTTTATATAAGATGCTACAGAATTTTACTATTCATACAAATTTAGATATAGTATCTTATGTTTTTATTGAATTTTATGAGTTTAACAATTTCACAATTTTAAAATGAAATCAGAATGCTTAACTAAAACTCAGTAAATTATTTGAAATCCTGAAAGAGCTGAAATGTTGATTTTTAGATTAAATGAAATACATATGATCAAAGATACATTTAATTTGATTGATTAAACTTGTAGAATGATTTATGTGTAGATCTTATTAAACTACAGAAAAAGTATGAGCTTATTCAGATGGATTCATATTTTCAGTAAATAATAGAAGTAGGACTATACGAGATTTGTGTTTTATTGCATCTTGTTGAGTATTTTTGTTTTGATGATGTGTATTGAATGAAAATAATCATATTTGCTCAATTACTATTGCTTGTGAAAAGAAATTAAAATCATTAATTAATACAGAAAAAGCTTATTGATATAAATACTTGTCTGCATTGGATTTGAAGTTAATAACTAGTCGTTTCGTTGCATTAATTTCTCATTTAGCTAAACGTTAAGTTAACGTGTGTTTTTATTGAAGAGCATGATATGTTTTAATGTTATATCTTCTGTATCATGAACAATGCACGTTTAGACAATTCGTTAAGTTAGAGTTTTGTTTGTATAGAGGTCACGTGAGAACTCGTTAAGTTAGAGGCTTAAAGGTTAAAATAGGTCACATGATAACTCGTTAAATTAGTGAGTAAAAGAAGAGACGAACTCATTAAGTTAGTGTTATACACGTGGTGAAATTATAAGTTACGAATGTTGTATTGTATCACGTGAGGTGCACATGTTTAACTCGTTAAGTTAACATAACTAAACACGTTGAGTTGCTATATTGAACACTAAGGTAGCGCGTTAGGTTAGCGTTATAAACTTAAGTTGTTATTTTTGCACGTGGTAAAATTCTTATTATAAAAACATTTGTCTATTACTGGTTCATTGAGTTATCATAACACAACGGAGATGGTTCGTTAAGATAGCATAACACCACGGACTTAGTTCGTTGAGTTAGCTACAGTACTTATCACGTGAAATAGTACATGGTGAACTCGTTAAGTTAGAAACGCTAAGTTATATATATATATATTTGTGTTACTCGTTTAGTTAACATTAAAGTAACGACTTCTTATTACACTGATGAAAAATTTTTGGACGAGAAAGTTTATTTTCAGGAAATTTTTTAGAGATCAAGGACTGATGATTAAAGAAAATTCGAAATATAAATGTGGGTTAGAACGTTCGTGTTTCGATGAAGGAAAAAGAAAAGACGTGGAGAAGTGGAAAACTAGTAGTGGTTAAACGTGAAGGATATGCATGAAATGAAGATACAGTATAAAAGGCATAGAATTCTCGTTGATCAATTTATCCTTGCACACAAAACGAAAAATCTTTTCAAGGATCAAACCATCCCTACACACGAAAAGAAAAATCTTTTTCAAGGATCAAAAACACCTCTTCGGGAAAAATCTCTCAAGTGGAAGAAAGTTCAGTGAAGCATAAAAAGGTAAGATTTTCATCACTGAAGATTTGAAATATCAGAAGAAAGAAAATTTGGTGAAGCATGAAAAGACAAGATATTCGTCCCTGAAGAATTGCTGAAGAAGAAAAAAAAGAAGAAGAAAGATCTCAAACAGGGAGAAAAGTTTTAAATTCCGTAAATTAGTTTTCTCTATTTGTAGTTATGAAATTGTTTAGATGATACATGGTATCGAGTTATAATTGCATCTACAATTTCTGAGGAGAATTGAATTATATATTGTAATTGAAACCTTGAATAAAAATGATTTTATGAAAACAATGTCTCGACTTATTTTTGAGAATTAAAGTTTCAATTATATTTTCAAAAATATTAAAAATACACAATTCACCCCCCTTTTGTGTAGCCATACTATCCTACACATCTGTATTAATGAAATACATATATATACTGTGTTGAAAAGAAGAAAAAAAGAGAGAAAAACTTTGAGGGTTTATTGACTTGTTTGATCGTGAGCCTTTTATACTTGAGCAGATAGGTATGTAAGGATTGTTGACCTGAAAATGACTCTTTAAATCTGGCAACCTAAGGACCTAGGACACAACTTTATATTAGCCTTTTATATTGGAAAAGTTATCTGTAACTCCACAAACCATATATTTTCTAATATGCCACTATAGCAATTATAGAAACAGGACATTCGAAGGAAGACCATGATTACACGTATCACGCAAGAATTCACTCATGGAATGGAGAAGAAATCACCATTGTTGATATGAGTGAAGGAAATTTAACCAATCAATTAAGCAGGAGCAGTTACTATTGTAAGAAATATAAAAGACGTAGAAAAAGTTTGTGCAAAGTGTGTTGGAGAGCCGCGCTAACTGTAGGTAGCGTCGGAAGTTCCCTGAAGCTCCACACCAACACCAACACCAACATCATCACCATCACCAACCATCGGAGGTCTGTGAGGATACTTTCCTGATTTTGGGTCGATTTCAAGCCAAACATAGTGCTTGACAACCACTGTGAGGAGTGATCACGTCATAGGAAGGGAAGCCATTTTCACCAAGCACCAGTTCATATCTCAAGAGATCGTAAAGCTTCTAGCCTTGGTTTCAGGATGATGCCAGTATGCTGAGGAGGAGATCATCTTGCAACTTTAGACTCGCGATTATATAGGGAGAGGAGACAAGATTGTAAGTGATTAAATTTTCAGTGGTGTAATCGCCGCATGTAGTGACAGAGGTTTTTACTGTCGATAAAGATTTCTACATTTCACCTTTCAATCATCTTCAAGAACACATTAAAAACAAAAAGACCAAAAACAACTATTGATTTGTGTTTACAATTAGTATGCAAGTGTTGTATTGTTTGTTCTGTATTGGGATTAATGTTATCGTTGTTCGTATTGTGAATGTTTTATGTTTAATTGATTCAGAAAATAGATGATAGTTTTACAGTTTACTAAAATTGATTCGTTTTAGATATTTGAAGATTTCAATAGTTACTGTTTGAAATATCTTAATATTAGCATTGCTTAATGATAAATCTAATCTTAGCTAGCATCAAAAAGCTTAATTGATGTTATTTACAATCTGTGGAATCGCCCAATGGTTGGCCGAATTCTTTTGTAATTAATAGTATTGTTAGACTTGTGGAGTTAACTTAAGTCTACGAGGTTAGTTCGTTGAGTTAACCATAACTCCACGAACTAGGTCCGTTGTGTTAACTGTAATTCAACGGAGTGTTTTACTAAACACATAAATTCCAATATAAAAATCGAAACAGTACACAACTTTTATTCTCTCTCCCTGTGGGATTGACCTGTACTTGCACACAACAAATACAATATACACTGTGCACTTGCAGTTAAAGCACAAATTGGAATTAATAACTAATTCACGTGAAAAGTTGTTAGTTTACTTCTAAAGGTAATTATTGATATAAGCATAAAAATAGAAGTTAACTAAACTCCAAACACTACCTTTCCAGTTAAATACTACTATTTATAGAGGAATTCGGCTAACCATTGGGCAATTCCCTAGAATGTAAATAACACCAATTAAGCTCTTTAATGTTAGTTAATATTAGATTTGTCATTAAGCAACATTAATATTTAGATATTTCAAACAGTAATCATTAAAATCTTTAAGTATCTAGGACGAATCAATTTCAGTAAACAATAAAACTATTTTCTATTTTTTTGAATCAAACAAACATAAAACATTTACAATACTAACAATAATAACATTAATCACGATACAAAACAAACAATATAACACTTTAATACTAAATGTAAACAAAAATAATTGGTTGTTTTTGGTATTTTTGTTTTGATATATTCTTGAAGATGAATGAAAGGTGAAATGTAAAAATCTCTATCGATAGTAAAAACTTCTGTCACTACATGCGATGCGATTACACCACTGAAAACTTAATCACTTACAATCTTGCCTCCTCTCCCTATAGAATCGTGAACCAAGAATTGTAAGATGATCTCCTCTTTAGCATACTGGCATCAACCTAAAACAAGGCTAGAAGCTTTACAATCTCTTGAGATATGAGTCGGTGCTTGGTGAAAATGGCTTCCTTTCCCGCGACATGGTCACTCTTCACAATGGTTGTTAGTCACCGTGTTTGGCTCGGAATCGACCCAACATCAAGAAAATATCCTCATAGACCTCTGATGGTTGGTGAATTTGGTGGTGGTGTGGAGCTTCAGGGAACTTCCAACGCTTCCTGTAGTTAACGTGGTTCTCCACCTCTCTCCCACACTTTTTCTTCGTCTTTCTCCTCTCCTTTTATATTTCTTTCTATAGTAACTGCTTCTGCTTAGATGATCGGTTGGATTTCCTTCATTCATATCAATGATGGTGATTTTTTCTTCATTTCCCAAGTGAATTCCTACGTGATATGTGCAATCGTGGTTTTCCTTCGTATTGTATCTTCTTGTAACTCTTCTAGTTCTTACACCTGTAAAACACATGACTAAACAAGAAAACTTATCTATTCGTTAGTCATTTTATAAAACTCGAACAGTTATCTATCCATGTGTATAAAACTCGAATGGTTATCTAACTCTCCGATTTTTCATTACCGAACTCACATGGAACACACGTGAAAACTTAAAACATTAAAACACATGTGTAAATAACTTAACTATACGAGTTTTTAACTTAACTCTTCGACTAAAATGAAATGTTAACTATCCGACAGTTTACATTACCTATTTCTGCATAACACTAACACAATGTGTTACCTTAGTGTATATTCAAGTAACTCAACACGTATAGTTATGCTAACTTAACGAGTTATACATGTGCAATTCACGTGATATACTAAAGCATTTAATTTCAACACGTGCATAATTATAACTTAATGAGTTCAAATATTTCAAATACTTACAAACCTAACTATCTAATGCTCAGATGCATTTCGAATAGTTACCAGATAACTTACCGAACATTGACTTAAGTCATGCATTATGGTTACAACACGTATACTATAGGAAATAATAAAATATTCTTTAAGCATTTAAAACATAACTGTCTAGTACATGCAATATAACTCTTTGAAGTAATAGAAAATTTAGATACTTAAGAATTAAAAACTTGCAACTTATTGATAGTTTAGAAATGTACTTAATTAATGTTAATTCCTTGAAATTATGTAGATTTTGTCATTAAAGCATATAATAGTGCAATTATAACATAATGACTTAATTCTCATATGATAAGCTAAATATTATATAATTAACCATCATTTAACCATTAATATTATGCACTTTTTCATTCTAAACAGCATCATGCAGAATATGTGTGTAGGATCGTTGTATCATAAGAGGGGGGGTGAATTGTATCTTTAGTAATTAAAATTACCAATAGATAAAACAAGAGTACAAAACACTTGTAAATAAAATTCTGTTTTTTATAAACTTTAAAGAAAGAATTTACAATATCTTTTCAGTTCAATTCCCTTCTTGATGGTTTTGATACAATAATGTCCGATATACAATTCAAATAGGAAATGAAGTCCTTATTCAAAACTAATTTTCAATTGTATAAAACCTAATCTTTATGCACGTAGCTCCTTTCCTTCTTTTTACTCAACTTCTGTATCTCTTCTTCTCCAATTGTCGAATTTCCAGACTTCTTGCATTTGCAACTCCTTTTCTAAAATTGCTTGGAATTTTGAACTTTTTCTAATGTTGGAGAATTTTTCTAGATATGAATATTCAAACTTGATTTTTCAGTTTGGGATCCGGATTAAATATTCAGACTTGGTTTTTGAGATTGGGATCCTCTCTTGTAATGTAGCTCGTACTCTCTATTAGTAGTCGAACTTTGACTTCACGTTCAGCACGTTCATTTACTTAATCCACAATCCATAATCCATGTACTAATTTTTTTTTCTTTAATTCAAATTACTATCTTTTTGAATTTCTACTTTCTCCACTATCATTTTGAATTTCCATGATCTCCACTCGTAGATTCACTGAAACTTTATCTTTTTGGAGTTTTGTAGAATATCTTCTAAGTCTTCATTTTAGTTGAACACTTATCCTTTAAATCCTATAAAAACTCGAACACTTATTTGTAACTCTTCGAGTTTTTGTACCTGCAAAACACGTGACTAAACAAGGAAAACTTATCTATTCGTTAATCATTTTATAAAACTCGAATAATTATCTATCCATGCGTATAAAAAATTGAACAATTATCTAACTCTTCAATTTTCATTACTGAACGCACATGGAATTCTAACTGGTTTAGCATTCTTTTCTAAATATATGTGGTGAAAGCATAGAGTTTCACTTAACCCTTTTATATCAATCATAGTCCATCCTATTGCCTCTTTATAAGTTTTTACTATATCTTTTAATTTAGCAATTTGATCCTCTTTTAAATCTGAAGCAATAATGATTGGACATGTTCATTTTTCTTTCAGAAATATATAGGTTAATTCAAGAGGTAAAAGTTTTAAATCTAAATGTTGACCATTAGAAGCTAAAGCTCCTAATTGAACATTTTCATTTTCTATATTAATCTCTTCTTGATATTTTTGTGATTATGATCTTCAAATATTTTTAGTTTTAAATTGCATTCTTTAAATTCTATTGCATTGGTATTTTCTTTTGTTTGTATGTTTTGCAAATTATGCAAATCTGTAACATTAAAGTTTTCATTTGTGTTTTCCTATTGCATAACTTGTAATTTCATTGTAAATTCGTCCAATGCTTTTAGTTTTCTTTCCTGATCATCTAATCTCATTGCATTCAATTTTTGATCAATTTTCATTATGATTTTTTTAGTTTCGTATATGATATCAATTTTAGGTTCTGTATATTCTTCCCTATAATTTAATTGATTGACTTCTTATTGTTGACACATGTATTGTTCCAGTTTGTCCATGTTTTGCTCTAAGCTACACTCGAGTCTATCATACCTATCCCAAACTTCATTGTCTCTCAACATATTACACATTCTAAACTGACCGTCAGTTGGGTAAACTATAGGATTCTCATACTCAACCCTATTATATTGAATATAATTCATTTGTTGTTGATGTGATCTAGCCATCTATAATCATCTTAGTTTCAAACAATCAGAGATATCGTGACCTTCCAAATTACATAATTTACATATGCTAACTATAGGTTTCAAAAATCTTTGAGCATAAGCATATGCCATATTCTCAATTATAGAATAAAACACATAACACTCTTTTACTATTAAAACAAAACAACACTCACAGTTGTTTAGCTTCTCAATCCTCGACAACGACACTAAAAGTCTTGTTTGGGGTTGTTAACTTCTGTTTTTAAACTTGTTTAATTTGTCTTTATGCTTATATCAATAATTACTTTTAGAAGAAAACAAACAACCTTTCACACAAATTAGATATTAATTTCAATTTATATTTTAACTACAAGTGCACAGTGTATATTGTATTTGTGTGCAAGTAAAGGTCGAACCCATAGAGATTGAGTAAGAATTGTATACTATTCTGATTTTTATATTGGAGTTTATGTGTGTTTAGTAAACACTCCATTGAGTTACGGTTAACACAACAGACTTAGTTTGTTGAGTTATGGCTAATGCAACGGACTAACCTCGTGGACTTAAGTTAACTCTATGAGCCTATCTTTCCAATTAAATACTGCTATTTACAGAGGATTTTGACCAACTATTGGGCGGTTCCACAGATTGGAAATAACATTAATTAAGCTCTTTAATGTTAGTTAATATTAGATTTATCATTAAGCAACACTAACATTCAGATATTTCAAACAGTAATCATTAAAATCTTTAAGTATCTAGAACGATTCAATTTTAGTTAACTGTAAAACTATTTTCTATTTTTTAAATCAAATAAATATAAAACATTCACAATACTGACAATGATAACAATAATCACGATACAAAACAAACAATACAACACTTAAATGCTAATTAAAAACATAGATAATTTGTTGTTTTTGGTATTTTTTTGTTTTGATATTTTCCTAAAGATGAATGAAAGGTGAAATGTAAAAATCTCTATCGATAGTAAATACTTCCATCACTACATGCGACGCGATTACACCATTGAAAACTTAATCATTTACAATCTTGCCTCCTCTCCCTATTGAATCGCGAGTCCAAAATTGCAAGATGATCTCCTCTTCAGCATACTGGCATCAACCCGAAACGAAGGCTAGAAGCTTTACAATCTCTTGAGATATGAGTCGGTGCTTGGTGAAAATGGCTTCCCTTCCTACGACGCAATCACTCCTCATAGTGGTTGTTAGTTACTGTGTTTTGCTCGGAATCGACTTGACATCAGGAAAGTATCCTCATAGACCTCCGATGGTTGGTGATTTTGGTGGTGGTGTAGAGCTTTAGGGAACTTTCAACGCTGCCTGCAGTTAGCGTGGTCCTCCACCTCTACACATACACCTTCTTCATATTTCTCCTCTTCTTTTATATTTCTTTCTGTAGTAACTGCTTCTGCTTAGATGATCAGTTGAATTTTCTTCATTTATATCAATGATGGTGATTTCTTCTTCATTCCACGAGTGAATTCCTACATGATATGTGCAATCGTGGTTTTCCTTCGAATATCCTATTTCTGCAACTACTACATTGACATATTAGTCTTCATTTTAGTCGAACACTTATCCTTTAAGTATTGTAAAAACTCGAACACTTATCTATAACTCTTCGACTTTTTGTATCTGGAAAACACGTGACTGAACATAGAAAACTTATCTGTTCGTTAGTCATTTTATAAAACTCGAATAGTTATTTATCCATGCGTATAAAAACTTGAACAGTTATCTAACTCTTCGATTTTCATTACTGAATGCTCATGGAAAACATGTGACAACCTAAAATATTAAAAACACACGTGTAGATAACTTAACTATACAAGTTTTTAACATAACTCTTCGACAAAAACGAAACGTTAACTATCCGAAAGTTACTTTTCCTATTTTTGCATAACAAAACGTGTTACCTTAATGTATATTCAAGTAACTCAATGTGTATAGTTATGCTAACTTAACGAGTTAAACATGTGTAGCTCACGTGACATAATAAAGCATTTAAATTCAACACGTGCACTCTTAGAAATAATAAAATATTCTTTTATCGTTAAAAACATAACTGTCCGATACATGCAATATAACTCTCTAAATAATAGAAAATTCGCATACTTAGGAATTTCAAAGCTTGTAATTTACTGATAGTTTAGAAATATACTTAATTAACGTTAATTTCCTGAAATTATGCAAATTTCTTCATTAAAGTATATAACAGTGTAATTATAACATAATGGCTTAATTCTCCTATGATAAGCTAAATATTATGCAATTAACCATCATTTAACCCTTAATATTATGCACTTTTTCATTCTAAACAGTGCATGATATAATAGAGATTCCATGATCAAATAACTTTTTAGGAATTTATGGTAGAAATAGGGAACTACTTTGCTCCTCTAAAAAGTCTATAGTATGTAAGGACATTTTTAACTCTTCAAACTTTTCTAGTTTAAAAATGTTTAATTGAGTATCTTCATTACCATATGCTAACTTCATCACTCTTGTTTTATAATTTATAACAGCCCTTGATGTTGCTAAGAATGACCTTCCCAAAATTAAAGATGTATCATGATTTTGTTGTTTAATTTGTTGGGAAACTAAAAATCACAATATCAATGAGATATATGAAGTTGTTGATTTTAATTAGGACATCTTCTATTTTTCCTTTAGGGTATCTTATACTTTTATCAACTAATTGAATGACAGTCCTAGTAAGGATTAAGCTTTATAATCCTAAGGATGCAAATATATCACTAGGCATAACATTTATACCTGCACCTAGGTCTATTAAGGTTCTTTCCAGAATGATATTTCCTATGGTGCATGATATAACAAGGATTCTAGGATTAGATAACTTTTTAGGAATTTGTGGCAGAAATAGGGAACTACTTTGCTCAGCTAAAAAGACTTTTCTTAAAACTTTTTGCTCTCTTTTCTTAGTACACCAATCCTTAAGAAATTTAGAATAATGTGATATTTTCTACAATAAGTCTAACAAAGGAATGTTAATTTGTACTTTTTCAAGAATTTCTCTAATTTTTTCTTATTTTTTAGAAAATGTTTGTTGTAATCTTTTAGGATATGGTGCTAATGATTATGATTTAAAAGATTCTTTTTCCTTCATTTCATTTGTTTGATCATTTTTAGTCTCATTTTCAGATTCAGATTTTTCTTTAGTGATTTCTACGTTTTCAAATATTACATTTTCATGATCATTTTGAATTTTGTTCTTATCCACCTTCATGTTACTTTCTTTTTGAATTCTTGGTGGTATATCAATTCTAGATCTTAATGTTATACATACATCTTCCAGATTTCCATTACTTTCATGATGTTTTCGTATTTCATTTTTGTGATTATGATCTTCAACTATTTTTAGTTTTAAATTGCATTCTTTAAATTCTATTGCATTGGTATTTTCTTTTGTTTGTATGTCTTGCAAATTATGCAAATCTGTAACATTAAAGTTTTCATTTATATTTTCCTGTTGCATAACTTGTAATTTCATTGTAAATTCGTCCAATGCTTTTAGTTTTCTTTCTTGATCATCTAATCTCATTGCATTCAATTTTTGATCAATTTTCATTATGATTTTTTTAGTTTCGTATATGATATCAATTTTAGGTTCTGTATATTCTTCCCTATAATTTAATTGGTTGACTTCTTATTGCTGACACATATATTGTTCCAGTTTGTCCATGTTTTGCTCTAAGCTACACTCCAATCTGTCATACCTATACCAAATTTCCTTGTCTCTCAACATATTACACATTCTAAACTGACCATCAATTGGGTAAACTATAGGATTCTCATACTCAACCCTATTATATTGAATATAATTCATTTGTTGTTGATGTGATCTAGTCATCTACAATCGTCTCAGTTTCAAACAATCAGAGATATCGTGACCTTCCAAATTACAAAATTCACATATGCTAATTATAGGTTTCAAAAATCTTTGAACATAAGCATATGCCATATTCTCAATTATAGAATAAAACACACAACACTCCTTTACTATTAAAACAAAACAGCACTCACAGTTACTTAGATTCTCAATCCCCAGCAACAACGTTAGAAAAACTTGTTTTATGTTGTGAAAGTTAAATTAGAAACTTGTTTGATTTGTTTTTATGCTTATATTAATAAATTCTTTTAGAAGTAAACAAACAACCTTTCACACAAATTAGATATTAAGTCCAATTTGTATTTTAACTACAAGTGTACAATGTATATTGTATTTGTGTACAAGTATAAGTCGATCTCATAGAGATTGAGTAAGAATTGTATACTATTCCGATTTTTATAATGGAGTTTATATGTGTTTAGTTAAACACTCTGTTGAATTACAGTTAACTCAACGGACTTAATTTGTGGAGTTATGGTTAACTCAATAGACTAACCTCGTAGGTTTAAGTTAACTCCATGAGCCTACCTTTCTAGTTAAATACTACTATTTAGAGAGGAATTCAAACAACCATTGTGTAGTTTCATAGAATGCAAATAACATCAATTAAACTCTTTAATGTTAGTTAATATTAGATTTGTCATTATACAATACTAACATTCAGATATTTTAACATGTAACCATTAAAATCTTTAAGTATTTGGGATGAATCAATTTCAGTAAATAATAAACTATTTTCCATTTTTTGAATCAAACAAACATAAAACATTCACAATACTAACAATGATAACATTAATTACGATACAAAACAAATAATATAACACTTTAATACTAAATGTAAACACAGATAGTTAGTTGTTTTTGGTATTTTTTGTTTTGATATATTTTTGAAAATAAGTGAAAGGTAAAATGTAAAAATCTCTGTCGAAAGTAAAAACTTTCGTCACTACATGTGACACGATTACACCATTGAAAACTTAATTACTTACAATCTTGCCTCCTCTCCCTATAGAATCGCAAACCAAGAATTATAAAATGATCTCCTCTTCAGCATACTAGCATCAACCCGAAACCAAGGCTAGAAGCTTTACGATCTCCTAATATATGAGTTGATACTTGGTGAAAATGACTTCCTTTCCTGCGACACGATCACTCCTCAATGGTTGTTAGTTACCTTGTTTGGTTCGGAATCTACCCGATATCTGTGAAGTATCCTCACAGACCTCCGATGGTTGGTGATTTTGGTGGTGGTGTGGAGCTTCAAGGAACTTCTAACGCTTTCTACAATTAGCACAGTTCTCCACCACCCTCCCCACACTTTTTCTTCGTCTTTTATATTTCTTTCATTAGTAACTAATTCTACTTAAATGATCGATTGGATTTCCTTCATTCATATCAATGATGGTGATTTCTTCTTCATTCCACGAGTGAATTTCTGTGTGATACGTGCAATCGTGATTTTCTTTTGAATTTCTTGTTTCTGCAATTGCTACAATGGCATGTTAGAAAATAAATGGTTTGTGGAGTTAGTGTAATTCAACGAACTTATTTCGTTGACTTAACTATAAAACACATGTAATAAAGAAATAACTTATAAGCTTATAACACTAACACAACACGTTATCTTAGTGTATATTCAAGTAACTCTACGCATATAGTTTTACTAACTTAATGAGTTAAACATGTGCAGCTCACGTGACATAATAAAACATTTAAATTCAACACGTGCATAATTCTAACTTAACAAGTTCAGATATTTCGGATACTTACAAACCTAACTATTTGATGCTCAGACACATTTCAGATAGATACCAAATAACTTACTGAACATTCACTTAAGTCATGCATTAAGGTTTCAACACATGTACTCTAGGAAATAATAAAATATTCTTTAAGCGTTTAAAACATAACTATTTGGTATATGCAATATAACTCTCCGAAGTAACAAACAATTCAGATACTTAAGAATTAAAAACTTGTAATTCACCGATAGTTTAGAAATATACTTAATTAACGCTAATTCCTTGAAATTATGCAGATTCTTTCATTAAAGCATATAATAGTGCAATTATAACATAATGACTTAATTTTTATATGATAAGCTAAATATTATGCAATTAACTATCATTTAACCCTTAATATTATGCACTTTTTCATTCTAAACACTAGGTGAGGGCGGTGAGGGTGTGTGCATGCGTGAGTGAGAGTGGCCATGTGTAGCAGGTGAAGGTGAGGATGAGGGCGGTTGAGGGTAGGGCGAGAGTAGGAGAGGGCAAGGTGAGCACGGCCAAGGGTGAGGGCGAGAGCAGGACCAGAAGTGGGCAAAAATCCCGACGCGTAGGCGAGAGCGGAAATGAACCCTAGAGCGAAAATCTTGGAGTGTGGGTGGGCTAGTGTGGACTAGAAGCGAACGAGCGTAGGCAGGCGAATTCTAGAGCTTTCTCACCTTAGAGGTGAGAAATTTTTTTTCTCATTCATAAAGGAGTTGGAAACCTAGGGAATGTAATTCCCTAAGTTTCCTACACGCCACTAAAATAAGAATTTTTTTTTTTCCTTAACTTTTCTTTTCCCTTACTTTCTCCTACTTTCATACTTACGCTAACTCCCCATTAGTATGATAGGAAAATAATGAAGAACTTTTGTAGGGTTTCTTCATTTTTTGCTAGATCTAAGATGTCATATTCCTTTTCATTATCTTTATTTTTCTACTTTGATTTTCCACACTTTGGACATGCATCCAAGTTAGCATTTTCTTTTTGAAATAAAACATGATCGTCTAGACCTGCATCAATTTTCTTGTAGTGTAGACCCAAGTTTTTTATCATTTTCTTCATTTCATACATATTAAAAGGCAAATGGGCCATTGGAAAGGCACTCTTTAATAAGGTCAAAAGCATATCAAATGATTTGTTGCTCCACAGACTTAAACGCTTAATATGAAATGAATGAATTATGAATGTCAATTTATTATACTTTTCACAACCAAGATAAATTCTTACTTTACATCATTTAAGCTATTATAAAATGACTTTATATTATCATATCTATGCCTATAACTTTCTTCCATTCCATCTTGCTTCAAACATATCATGCATATCTTCAAAGAGTTCCTACAAGTTATCATGTTCATTGCCTCCATCACTACTACTATCACCATTGTGCGTGCTTGTAGAACCATGTTGATGTTGAGATACAACTTCTCCATGATCCTTCCAAGTTGTGTAATTTGGAAGAATGCATTTCCAATATAAGTGTTCCTCCACTACTTCACTTTGGATACCAAAGTGAATTACAACATTTACAACATGGACACTTCATCCTCTCATTTACAAGTACTACATTTTTCTTTGCAAACCCAATGAACTCTTTCACTCCTTTAATATACTGTAAAGTATGCCTACATAATACAATACAAACATTACACAAATTAAATAAGTTATACCAACTTATTTAATTTGTATTGCATATTAAGCACTTATAAAATTTCGTAAGTACCATGGGCATCTGAACCCAAGCTTTGTCCATGGTCCTTGTAGAAATTAAGTCCTTCCCAGTTACTTAACGTCTGAGTTTAATAATATGAAAAATAGCATAGTTGATAAGATACAAGATCTACTAATAAAGTGTCTAACATAAATGATAAAATACAAAGTCAAATAAAATATCTATTAATAAAAATTTTATTCTTATTATCCTGATTGATCAAGAAAATGAGACATACGTGTGTCGCTTATGTTTTCCCCCTACAAATTGAGTATCAGCAACTAATAAAACACGAATGAATTCAAATGGGTGAACCGTAAAACAATTGATAAGATGATAGAAAGTTAAATAAAACATCTATTAATAGTCAAACTTTGAAACTATTGACGTACGTACACTAAACATGCAAGGTAAATAAAAAAAAAAAGGGTTGAGGAATTAATCTACAAATGAAATAGGTGGCGTAGAGACGAAAGCGAAGAGGGCAACATAGAGCCAAAGGTGATAGACATATGGAGCAAGCAATTCCTAGATAAAGCTCGGGTTACGAAGGGAAGAACACTTTGATTTTTGAAGAGAGAACATATATACCTATATATGGAGGAGAAGAAGAAGAAGAAGAGGGTGCATGTCGTAGAAGGTCGATGATGGCAACAGCAGTGTTGGCGATAGCTAGTCGGTGATGGCAGAGATGTTGCAACCGAAGGAAGATAGGAGATGTGCAACGTACTATCATCAGCGTGACGACTAGAGTACCAGCGATAGGAGGGTGTGGAGGCGGCAGGAAGCTCGAGCGTACATGACTGGCACGAAATATATGAGACGTGTGATCTATGAATTTGGATCATGCGAAGGATTTTGTACTTACAGTGAACTGTTGTAGGTGCCACTGTTAAGATATCATTGGGCGGCTAAGATATTCTCTCGGTCGGAAAAGCTCATCCACTCTACGAGACTCTTCCTTGCAAGATGGGCAAAAGGTGGAAGGGAGAAAACGGTGGATGATGGCACACGTATGACATGGCAAGGGGAAGGAAGTGCACGGTAGGGACGAGGAGGCAAGAGATGCAAGTTGGTGTGGGGGAAGAAGACATGAACAAGGGAAGAAGAGAGAGAGAGGTAGACAAGCTCATGAGCAGAAGGTAGATCACAAGAAGAGAGAAAAGAACGTTTGAGACGATCGTCTAATTTATTTTACTCCTCGCTACCGAACGATCGAGCAATCAAGCTCAAATCCAAGCTTATATATATATATATTTTAAAATGGTTAAAAATCACTCATCGTCGTTCCTCTTCCCAGCCTCCTCGAATTCTTGGCGTCCACGTACGAAAGAAACTATAAAACACTCGATTCGTGGTGCCCTCAAACGGTGGCGACGGTGGTTTTCGAACGGAGAGGAGATGCTGGTTCCGCTCCCACGCCTTACGGGGTCTCTAAGGGACGACCACTTTGAAGTGGATCACGCCTATCTCCGCAGGAAAACTCTATTGCAGGCTCTCAGACCTCCAAGGTAGAATGGCCGGGCACTCCTCCCCCTTTCGGCTCTCTTACCGTCCATCTTTTATTCTATCCCTACTCCAGCCTTCTCGTTGTTTTTCTTCCTCTAGGGCACATGACGATCGCGAGCTTGCGCGGAAGCTGCTTCTCTCCTCCTGGGACGAAGGTCCGTCGCTCGTTCTTCACTTTCCTTCTTCCCATCGAACGTCACTATTCTTCACTTCGATGTTCTCTCTGTCCGTCTTTTTATTATGCAGCGTCTTCGGAAATTCGACAGACCTATAGGAAATTCCTAGGCGCTGTGGTGGATTTGATGGCTGGCGAGGTCGCCCACGAAGAATTTCAAGAATTGGCCGTCAAAATATACGACCTATTTGCTGCGATTGATATGGACAACGGTGATGGCAGAAACATTCTTCAAAAAAAGTTAGTTAGTTCCTTAATTCTCGTTTATGTCTTCTGTTTAAACCGAAATTTATGTTTGGCGATCAACCTCTTGTTTGAAATGCCACTCTTCCTATAAGGTCAGATAGATACTTTGTGGTTGGTTCGAAAGTGGGCACCCTACGCAAGCAAATGAGCTGCTGATGTTGATTGATCTGCTTTGTCCTTTCCATCGTGGAATGGATAAAACACTAGAATATCCTTTTCCCAGTTGCCTGTTTACCCTCCCCATTTGAGGATTCTTATTTCTGATTGACCAAGTTGTGGTTGGCTTAGCTGCCTCATCAACAGAGACGTGGGATATGTCGAGAAACTGTTGATGGGGTGAATACACTAGCAGCAACATCAGTTTGGCCTTTGGCTACATGCTTTTCTATGGATCATTTGGGCTTTGGCATTTTGCTGCACATTGGGACTGTTATGAGGAATTTAGATTTGGTTTTTCTTGTGATTTTTCACATTTTCATGGTGATTTTTTCAATCTCAATGTGAATCATCCCCATCCAATTTCTCGTAAAACTAACCAGGTGAAAGTGGGGTTTCATACTATCTTTTGGAAGTTGGAATACATAATCAGATTAAGGTATTTGTAGTTGTTGTCAGCATATGATAGCTGTGAGTGGCTGTTACAGAGATCATGGACTTGTTTTATGGACATTTAGCTTGGCGAGTGAACTGAGAATGATATTTTTGTTGTCAGAAAACTTATTGCCAGCATAGAATTGGTTTGAATAGTAATTTTTCATTTCTGTTGCACTACATTTGTGATCTAAAAGCAACTGCTAACAGCTGTTAAGATGGATTTCAACATAATCCATTTTATTGTTAGTCAGCTCATCTCCATCAGTTGTGCATAGTGGCCATCAGTTTCCTGTTCTATTGCTGTATAAATACTAGGTGCTTGTTCTATTTGAAGGACTTCATCAACAATAGAAGAAGGTTCCAGCAACAAAAGTAGGTTCAACAATGTAGGAAATGAAGAGCAATCAAGAGAATGAGAAAATGGGAACCAAGGATGGGGAGTTGAATCATCAGAAGTCTCTGTTGGAGGGTTGGGAGCTTGTGGGTGGTTGCTGGAGGTGACAAATTCTGGCCACCACCTTTAACCCCACTTGGTGGGGTTGGTGAAAGAAAGCTTCCCTGCTCTCACTAGCAAGTGGGGCAAATTCCACTGTATTGGGAACATCTCCACCACCTTTTTATGGAGGAGGTAATTGTTCATATAGGATGGGTTTTTGATCTCCAGCCCTCCAATTTTATAGAGGAAGGAATTATTCATATAGGATGGGAATTGACACCCCCAATCTCCATTAAAATGCCTTTATTAAATGGAGGATTAAGATGGGAAAACTTTAATTTCTTCCAAGAAACTTTAGAAAATGTTAATTGGCAAAATTGAACCCATAATGCCATGTCTAGTAAGAGAAAAATAGGTTTGAAAAGCTGAATGAAGTAATGTGTACCCTAGTGGTGTTGGTAATGAAGATAGATTGGAAGATAGCATCTAGATTAGGGTACAAGAATTGCAATCAATATAGAAAACCTAAGTTTATATGGCATAAAAATAGTTGTACAATTTGTGAATATTTTAATTGAAGTTGCTTTTTTTTGGTGTATAAGTTAGCAATAGCTCCAATCTTAATTGGATGGTACAACAACAACAATAACAATAGTTTGAGCCATATTTCTACTACATAGGGTCAGCTACTTGAATCTTTTTCTTTCAAATACTTTTATGTATGGTCAAATCTTTGGCTAAATTAAATAAATTCAAATCTTTTTTTATAATTCCTAAGTAGTTTTACACCTACCTCTACTTCTTTTTACTTCTTCTACACCAATTAATTTTTCTCTTAATTGATGCGTTCCTTGATCTTTGAAGGATGTGACCAAACCATCTAAGTTGATTTCCTCCTTATAGGCCTTATTTTTAACTTTGCTAACAACTTTTTGAACATTCTTTTTTGCTAGCTTATACTTCTTTAAAATTTTCTCATTTCTACATTTATGATAGGTTTTATAGTATTCTTTCTTTCTTTTATTATCTTTTGTACATCTTCATTCCACCAATTTTTTTAACCTAGTGGAGCTACCTTGTAGGACTCTCCTGAAATAGTAGTGTTGTAATTCTGACTGGATGGTTATTGGTTTAAATTGTTCAGGGTAGAAATGCAGAGGGTTGTTGGCTGTGCTGTTTCAGACTTGAATCTCCAGAAAATTTCTTCACTAGCTATGAAGCTGTATTCTTTGCAGTATGCTGGTCATGGGATTGCAGACAAAAAAGAAATGGCTGAGGATACATCTGATTTGAGTGAATTTGGTTCTAACCTTGATTTTAAAGTTCCAGAACGTTTTTTGTACAATGCTTCATTAGAAAATGGTACATTCTTTGGGAACTTGAGCCATCTTGCTGTTTCACCCTTTCATGGTTATCAATCTGGTCACGTCGAATCTAGAATATCTCAAACTTGTGCCAGAAGTGGAATCGTGAATCTGCGATTTTTAAAAAATGCCTGTGATTTAATAGTTAAGGACTGTGGTTCACAACTTTCTGGAGATGAACTTGCATTGGCTCTTTGTAGAGTGCTGAAGTCTAATAAAGCAGGTGACGAGGTACTTAATTTACTTGCGATGCTATATACTTTATTTGCACCCTATATTATGTTAAATTGTTCTGCATTTCTGTTTTAAGATAGCTGGAGATTTGTTGGATCTTGTTGGCGATGGTGCCTTTGAAACAGTGCAAGAACTTTTATCAGTAAGCTTTATTAATTGCTAGCTTTTCTAAGTAAACACATTCTTTTAAAATTTATGTTTTTGTCGTGATGGTGTTTTCCTTCCAATGGTTTTTTATGTATATTGAAATTGAATAAGGTTGTAAAGAACTATCTAAATGCATGCCTATTTGATTTATTGTGATATCAATAACCTTTAAATGAATTTGTACTAATTCATGCTATTAGAATAAATAGATCCTTATACTGATTTTTTTAAGATGGGGATTCTCATTGATTAATAAGATGCATCAAAATTACAAAACCTTTTCAAGGTGGCAAGATTCAACAACAAAATAAAATCAACTATGGCATGCTTCATCCAAAACCCATGCAACTTCCTTGCCTTTCTGATGATGTTCTCTATAGAGCCACTGATATGGCTGTTGTACAGAATCTCATTCCTGTGCAGCCATATAGGCCAAAAAATAATTTGAATTAAGCTTAGGAAGTATCTAGTTGTAGGCCTGCTTGCTGATTGGATACCCAAAGGAAAGGTGTGACTGTTAGACAGCCTCCCTGATCCTTTGGACCAAGGCATGCATGTTAAGTCACATCCTTTCACCCATTTACTTTTGGAGTTTTTAGTGAGAAGACTACCATGACATGGGTAACCACATGAAAGCTCGATCTTTAATGGTTTTACATATTGCCATGCCTTGGAGGCTTGCCTTGTCTTATTTGAGCAGGTTTTTGTAAGATCCATTTGTTAAATATATGTTTTAAAGGTTTTTTTAATATGTTTCATGGGAAAAAGTTAAATATATATTTTTTATGGGATACTTCTGAAATATACATAATTATTGAAATATATAATTATATATATTGCTGAAATGTACATATTACTATTATTCATATTTTGATGTTATCTTAGAATTATTTATGTATTCAAATGCTATTTAAGAAATAATAAAGCTAAAAGTATACATAATTATTATTAAATATGTATAAATACATATAATATATGTTTAAGAAATTAAAAAAATAATATGCCCAAGGCATCTGGGCTCTAGGCTTACCTCCTAAGCACCTTGTCACCTTAGCTATGCACAAATATTTCTGCTTAGTTTTAAGTCCCATGACCATGTATTTTTGGCATTTCATTCAATTTGGCCAAGGTGTCTCTAGTATGATCAAAGATGGTTTGACAATCCTCAACCAAAACAATCGGGCATTGTGTGTCCTGCTAAAACAAAGCTTAGGACCTACCCCAAGTTGAATTGTAGGCATTTCTAGAAGGAACCTTGAATGAATGGAATGTTGTGCTAGAAATGTGAGAATTTGGCATGTCCAAAACTACAAGTAATAATTGAGGGTCATTGAGCTCCTCAACCCTCTATTTGCCACAAGTATTTGCATAGGAGGGATTTGTTAAAGACCATTGTAGATCTGATTCCAATACCACCATATCTCAGTGGCATGCATATTGTTTCCTATCCAACTAGGTAGATGTCTACTGTGTTAGACCTATTTCTGTGCCATAACAAATTTAATCATTTTTTCTATCATCTTGACCATGCTGACTGGAAACAAGAAGACTAACATGTGAAATACCGCAATGGAAATCAGGCCTGGCTTGATAAGGGTTATTCAATCCCCAAGACTTAGGTATTTAGGGAATTAGGGTCAGTTCAGTTCAGATTATGAGGCATCTTAATTATGCATAAAAAAGATAACTAAAATTGAGCAAATTTTGAAGGCATTGTAGATTTACTATATAGAATAATGTTTGGTTGGTATTACACACAATCGATTATCAACATATATTTTGGTATGTTTATTAAAATTCTCATGTGTCTTCCACTCCTAAAGAGCATAACTCATCCTACCCTTGTAGTAGCCCCCATTGTTGGTGAAGTAGAGATGATTTCCTCATGTAGGCTTAGCTAATTCTAGAGTCTTATTTATCATTAAAACAAAAATGATTAATCAGATGAGAATAAAATGCTTTTTATGGTTGAGCCATCATCCTGCCACATGTGGTTGACCACATGAATCCTTTCCTTCTAAGATTATGTTTGCTTATCTCTTAGCTCTAGCTCTTAGAGGTTGAGAGCTATGTACAGACACTGTAGGGTAGCTCCTCCCTTTTTTCTGAGGGATTTGGAAGTTGTGTTTGTGAAAAACTTCCACCTCCACGAAGATAGTAGAAATTTCCAGTATTACCCTTGACTGGAAATAATAATTACATTGTAATGCCATTGATAACTTTATTTGATATATAGCATGAGAAGGAATAAATTATTTATTTATTTACATTGTTACAAAATTAATTAATAACATTGTTGTGAAAATCAATATTAAATTTCAAGTATATTATTAATTGCAAGCAATAATATAATAGTTACAATCATAATTTAATTTACATATCAATAAAACTAAAAATTTACAACTTAAAGGAAAAAAAAGACAAATAAATGCAGTGTCCTGAATTTAAATATAACCATCCTGAAATTATCCTTGTTTAACAAAGCATTTAAGAAACATCACAAAAATCTATTGATCATAGGGGTAGACATGTAATTTCAATCAAGTTCTTTTTGGGAGTTGTGGAAACTGACTTCCAACTTACTCCATCTCTTTTCACATTTGAATAGTGAAAAAAACCCATTTAAACTCCAACTTTTTGTTTGAGTTGAACCATTTGTTTCACTAGTTTTGACACTAGCAGATTAATGTGTTAAGACCGTATGATACATTAAAGGAGAGGTGAATGGTGAAGTTACTCAATTAAAATGATTTTTAACTTATATAACATGATGCATATGTTCAGTTATCACAACAAAATAAATTAAAACATGTACAATAGAAAATAAATAATAGAACATAGAGAATTTTAGGTGGTTCATTATTAATGGTTAGTTCATTTTCAAACACGACTTGAGTTTTATTAAGTGTTCAAACTTACATAACTTACTTTCAGGTCAAAGTAAAAACCAACACCAATGAACTTTTAGGTCAAATTTCTAAAACCAACCAATCTAGAGCTTTCAAGTCAAAGTTCAAGAACCAACCAATTAGAGGTTTTAGAGTCGAAGCTACAAACTAACAATTCTTTGTGAATTTGACTTTTAGCATATAGAGAGTTTTGTTAATCTTCTTGACTTTCGTAATTTCTACGTTGAAACTTTCTCAATTTGGTTTTCTACTTTTTGAGTGTATATTCTTGTTATGCACTAGCTCTCTATGTTTTTATTAAATGATTTAGTTGTATTTATACCTGTATATGTAAGAATCAAATTCTTTCTAATCTTGTGAAATTCTATTGCTGTACTTGTTGATCTTGATAGTTTTAAAAGTAGAAATGATTTGTTGTTCTAACGATCAATTGAATTTATAGAAATAGTCTTTGATTGACTAAGTTGCAATATATTTGTAAGGTTCATTCAAACATAATAAAGTTACTCTGTTGTGTTTAGACTTGTCTTTTTTAATCAATGACGTCTTAGAGTAAACACAATGAACTTAACTCATTGAATTTATGTGCATGCTATGAGTCCTTTGTTGTGTTTATGTAAATCTTATGAATGTATTTTGTTAGGTTTACATGCCTCAATTCTATATATATTCTCAACTTGTTGAGTTTGACTAAACTCAATGAACTTACTTCGTTGTATTTGTGTATTGACTTTTCTAGGTTCGTTGAGTTTAAGATCATGAAGCTCATTGTATTTTCTATGATCTGGTGGATTGTACGATTCATTGTGTAGAATTGGTGTTAGATTGACAAATCAATAGATTCAATGTATTTTTAACTTGTTGGAGGTTGGATTAGTTGATCTAGAGATGACTTCTTTATTGAAACTGTTGTTAATCATTGAAGCCTTCACCAAAGGGTTCATTATTGATCATTGAAGTCTCCATTGATCGTTGAAAGCTCTATTGCAGCCTCCTTTTCACTACTATAACCCTTTAGGGTCTTTAGGTGGGAAGGTGGGGAGGGAGGATGGTGAAGGAGGAGGGAGGGGGTGAAACATGTGAAAGGAAAAGGAAAAAAGAAAAGAAAAAAGGGAAACAGAAAAAAAAAGGAAAAAAAAGAAAAAGTGAATATGGAGAAAAGAGAAAAAAGAAATATGTGAAAAAAGAAAAATATTCGTGAATAACATTCCTTTGGTACCTATCCCTTTGTATTCTCATGAACTTTATTTTCTATTTTTTAAATTAATTCATGTAAGATTTTGTTAAAAAGATATTAACTACATTATAGGAATAACAATTTATAATTTACTCTAAAATCTTATAATTGATACAATTTTTGCATAATCTTATTAATTTGTGTTTTATGTATGAATTGTAAGCTAGATTTTATTGAAATGTACTTTGATAAATATTGAATCGTAACTTGGATTCTATTGAAATGTAACTTGATATGTATTGTAATGTAACTTGGTTTTTATTAAAATATAACTTGAAATATAATTTAAATTATATTTAATTGTAGCCTAGATTTTATTCAAATGATTTGAATTTTAAATCAGTTGTCATTGAGTCTTTTTTGGTTATTTGTATATGTTTTAAAATTTTTCTCATGCATGTGACTACTATATTTTTATCTAATCGATATTTTATGCATGGTAATTGCCTAAAAGATGTATCTAGGTATTTTTGTATGCTTATCATAACTTATTTTATCTTATCCTTGAGTTTCAAATTGAAATTTGAAGTTTTTTAGCTATTTCCACAAAAGTATTGCATTTCCACCGATATGAACCTTGATCTGCAATATGTTTCCTGTTTTTGAAGGACCAATATTCAATACAGATATTTGAGACCTTTGTCAAATATTCTATTAAATTACATAAATTTAAATATTTTCTTTCAATTTTGAAGCACAGTTTTCAATAGGTGTAACTAATCCATCTAACTTGATTTTCTTTTATCTTCAATAGGTGTAACTCTTACTCTATTCTTAATAAAATCATTTTTTAGCTTCTCTTATGAGGTTACTATTTACCTATCTAAGCATATACATATTCCATATGTTCATGCTTTACAACCTATAATTCTAAGTCATAAAGTATGGTTAAGCAAATGATAGTCTTCTAGAATTTTCCTTTTAATTTTAATGGTATTCTCCTATCACACACCACTCTGGAAGCATTTTTTTACTTCATCCATCCTACTTTAATCCTATAAATAACATCCTTTATAATTTCACCATTACTACTTATCACATATCCCAAAATATTTAAAAGTTTTACTTTTATGAATCTTATAGTCATCTTAGTATATACTTTTATCATTCTTATTATTGCTAAGCCTACATTTTATTTATTTAGTTTTTGACCTACTCATTCTAAATTTTTTGGCCTCTAAAGTGTCTCTCTATAAATCTAATTTAGAATTAATTCTTGACTTACTTTCATTGGTTAAGATTATGTCATTAACATATATCAAGGTATTTCTCTTTGAATTTTCTTAGTTATTTCATTTATAATCAAGATGAAAAGATATAGACTTTAGAGGGGACCTTTGATGTAAATTTATGTCTATTGGAAATTTTTTAGTTTCCTCTTATAATTTTGACACTAGTAACTATTTTAAGTACAATAGGTTTTTTAAGTACTCTATCCTAAGCTTTTTTTAAATCAATGACAAAGTACTCTAGAGCACAAGACATAATATAGAAAAAGGTAGATCTTTTGGATTAAAATACTTATGTGTCTTTCGCTTATGAAGGACATAACTCATCTTACTCTTGTAGTAGTAGTCTTCTTTCTTGATGATGGGTAGTGACAAAGATAATTTCCAATTATGGCTTTAACTTAATGTTCTCTCACTTGGCTTTAATTCCATGTTATTAATTTCATTGGAGAGGATGAGAATATTTCTTTGGAAGAATTCAAAATGTGAGACATGATATGGGATAAAATCTCTTGGATTTGTGTGAAAGAGAATTCAATCACCATTAAAAGTTGAAGAGCTCCATTAGAAAACAAATTGAGTTAGAGCTTTTATATGAATGGGAGGATGAAGAAACTTGTGGTGATTGAGGAGCAAGTGGATGACATGAAGGGCTTATTTCAAATTTATACATGGATTACTTTAATTGGTGGTAGTTGTAAATGTGTTAAGGTGTTCATGTAAATTACAAGCCACAACAATGGTCAATATGGAAAACATATTTCGTAATCCACCCGATAGTCTCATAATCAAGCTAAGAGCCAATTATGAAATTAACACCAGAAAAAGAGCTTTTGCCTGAAATTATCTTTAAGGCTAAAATGTGTACAAAGGTATGGTTATTAGTTGACTAGTAGATGCCACTTTTGTCATCAAGAAATTGAATGCTAGTGGCACCTTTTCTTTGGCTGCACATTCCTTACTCTTTAATAGGGGAGATTGATACAAAAATCTCTAGTGGAATTCTATTTTTAAAAATGCTTACAATCATGTACAAGTCAAGATTTTCATTGATAACTGATGCCACCAACATTTAGTAGCCTTTGGTCCTCCTTAAATAGCCTTCTCCATTTAGCCTTGAAGTTTTTCTTGACTAAGGTTTGCCTTCAAAGAAGCACCTCTATTCAATAAAAGCCTTGACTACCAACCAAATACTCCCTATCCTTTGGTTCCCGAGATGGATTTGAAGGAAATGAAGGTCTTCATTAGTAGTTTCTTTATGCTCCATCTCATCCCTTTATAGCTTGATAGAACTAGTCTCCATTAGGCTTGTCAATGTTGCCTCATGAATAGGAGATGGTTGCATAATGACAACAATTTCACTCGTTTAAAGGGTTAGTTCCATTTTTGAGAAGGAATATTCCCACTATCGCTACATGCTCTCCCATTGCCATGTTACACATGTCAACTCCTTTATTGTAACTGCTAGAGTAAATAATGTATTAGAGTTATGTGTATTTAGTGGTTTTAGTCCCACATTGCTAGTGATGAGATGATCATATCCTTGAAGTCTATAAATAAAGACATTATCTTTGCTAATAACAATTCATTCTTACCAAAATCTTACATTTTCACATGGTATAAAAGTATGGGTTTAAACCTTAAGGTAGTCATTAACCACTACTAACTACCACCTCTCTTCACCACCTCTTCTACTCCACCTACCATCTCCTTAGTCTCACACTACTAAGGGGAGAAATCCTCCCTCCTACCACCACTAATAAGGGTCCAAGAACCCCTTTCTCCCATTGCTACTGGTAGGGATCAAGGACTCACTCCTTGCTGCTACCAACACCTGCTCGAGGTTTAGAACCCCTCCCTAATAAAGTTCTGGAAGCTTTTAGCCCACATCAAGTAATTCATCTCATTCAATTTCTTTGAGGTTGCACTAAGATTTCTGACTAGGGTGTTAGTTCTAGCCATGTTTTCTATTAGAAAAGGGTGTGATTTAGACTGTGGTAGAGAATATTCATATTACTTGCATCCATTGGATTTCCATTTAGATCTAAATGGATATCCGATTATTCCAAGGGGTATATATTCCCCTCTCTTGTACCCTAAAGCTGTGTATCAATCGATTTTGTCAAGTTCTTGCTTAACTTGCTATCAGAACTAGGTTATGACTCATCATCCATCGAACTCCATCACAACCAAACACTAAAGAAGCCACTATAATCCACCATCATTGAAGGGAACACAAATCACTAAAGAAACGCATGTCTTTTGCTCCTAGGTTTAATGGTTGACATTTTTTTTCATCATCGATGTTGATCACTGCTCCTTAATGGGTGACAATTCTTATTGAACGACTGAAAGAGGAAGGACTGTCATCTCTCGACTGGATTCAAATTGTTGATTTCTTCATTTGTCAGATGTGAAGACCATTAGTTAGATTCAAATTGCTAATCAAGCTTTCCCTCACCTTCGTCTATCCTCAAGTTTCTAGACTTTGTTGGCTAGATCTAGATTGCCAATAACTCAAAGGAAACTTAGGTCGTGCTGACGCCTTCTTCACTATAGCCTCACTGGAACGCTTCTAGACTTCCTTCACCATTCGAAGCTTCAATCCACTTAGCTTTTCTTCACCCATCGGAACTGCTAGCTTTTCGGTATTGTCCTCCCTTATTGCAAAAACAAGCCTATCGTTCTTTGTTTACTTGTAGTATCAAAACTCAGTGCATTGGTTGAACAGTGGACAGTGATGGACATTTACACATAGTGACTCTTGTGCAATAAAAAAAAAAACTTAGATAAATATTTGCTTGTTAAACCTTGGCACTTCTCTTGTGAAAGTTATGGCATCAAGCTCATCAAACATTCGTGGTAGTGATTTGTTAGTTAAGAATTTTCCTAGTGTGTTTGAAAAATTAAATGGTTCCAACTACATCATATGGGTATAAAGTTCTGAGCAAATAGTTATTGCTTATCGTTAAGAGAAACATCTCTTTTCATTGCCCCTAGATATTAAGGAACTAGAGTATAGGGACTAGCTTGCTGATGATATTACTATTAGTTCATGGATGCTATCAAGTATGGAAGCCAATGTGGTTCAAGGTGTAGTCATGATGAAGATTGCAAAGGAGATTTGGGATAACTTGTGTAAAACCTATAGGTATGAGAAAAACATATCAAAAATCTTGCAGGTGTGAAGATTTGCTTCACTTTCAACAATAAGATAGCACTTGTTAAGACCATTATAGTCTGTTTTGTAGGTTGATGAATGAATTAGATATCTATCAACCTTCTACTTTAGTTATTGCCACCTTTAAAAGATATAAGGAGGAACTTGAAATGACATTTTATCTTGCTAGTATCAACTCTACTATTGCTTCTCAGATTCATGAGGCTATTTTAGGAGCTTATCAGATGTCTGACCTAGTTGATACCTTCACTAAGGCTTTGTGTGTCTCTATACTTGTCAACCTTGGACATGATCATTTAGGAGGAGACATCTACATTGATTGCCTTTGACAGTCATGACTGTGGTAAAGGTTGTGGAGATTGTCAACGTTTAAAATGACAGTGGTATGGAAAACTAGGACATCTATTTGAAAAGTGTTGGAAAAAGTTTTCTCATCTAAAGTCTGCTCAGTTTGCTCATGTCATATTAGAGATTAGTACTCCTTTTGGTCTTATAGTCATTATCCCCCAAACTGACTATGAACAGTTTATCCAAACTCAAAATTCTAGTTCGAGTGCTATGAGTGCTCAAGCTACATCTTCTTGTTCAAGTATCGACATTGCCCTATTAGCCTTCAATGATGATTCTTGGATCATAGATTTTAGAGTCTCCTCTTATATATTAGGTACATGCAACCTTTTTGACCGTTTATCTCATCTTTCTGATAAATCAATTATCGCTATTGTTACTAGTTGTTCATGCCCTATGATTAGTCAATGGGAAGTTCAAGTCTCTTTATAGTTAAGGTTGAACAATGTTCTTTATGTACCTGATTTCTCTTTTAACATTTTGTCTATTAGTGCTATCACTGTCCAATTAAACTATTTTGTAAATTTTTTTCCTTCCACTGTACCTTTCAAGACTTGTAGACGAGTCGACAGATTGATTTGGGGCGTAAGACAAGCACCTCTAAAGCATATATGTTGAGTCATGATTGTATTCCCCATGGATTGGTGGTTGGATTATCAAGCATTGATTATTCTCTCCTTTGGCACCATCGCTTGGGGCATCCTTCATGTACCAAACTTAAACAGGTTGTTCCATGACTCCCTATTTCTTCCTTTGATTGTGAGTCTTATCAACTTGAGAAATATACTCGTGCTTCTTTTAAACATTTACATTTAGTATCATCTTTGTCCTTGTTTGAAATTGTTCATCGTGATATCTAAGGTCCAAGTAGGGTTTCATCTTCTATTGGCTACAAGTATTATATTATTTTTATTGATGATTTTTCATGTGTGTCTTAAGTATCTCTTGAAAAATCGTCATGAAGTTGTTGATGTACTTTAAAGTTTATTTCTAAAATACAAAAGTAGTTTTCAGTTTGTCTAAAAATTTTATGTACTGATAATATTCTTGAATTCCTCTAACATGAATTTTAATCTATTTGTTTCTCCTTTGGTATCATCCATCAAACTACCTGTCCTCATATATTTCAATAGAATGGGGTTGTTCAGTATAAATATCGTCACATTCTTGATGTTGCTCATACTCTTATGGTTCATATGAATGTTTCCAAATTTTTATAGTCTGATGCCATTCTTACTAGTGTTTATCTCATTAACAAGATGCCTTCCACACCTTTAAGGGGTGATACACCTATTGCATGGCTCTATTCTGATTGTGATTTGTTTGCTATTCCCTTAAGGGTGTTTGGTTGTATTGCCTTTCTTCAAAGTCTATCTCTTAACCCTAATAAGTTGTCTTCTTGTGCTTTCAAATGTGTTTTTGTTAGATATCCTCGTACTCAAAAGGGATATTGCTTATATCATTCACTTAGCAGAAAATATTATACATCCATGGATGTTACCTTTTTTGAGATCCAATCCTACTTTAGCATTGGTTCCTTTGCAAATCTTATCTCTACTTCACTTCTAGGACCCGTGGATTTAACCACTAGCTAGTCTTCTCCTAAGATAGAATCAGTGTGTGATGATTGCTCTCCTCAACCCTTATAGGTCTATAGTCGGTGCCACCAACCTTTTATTGCCCTTGAACCAATCCCTACCCTTGATGGTGAGTACTCTCTTGACCTTTCCATTACTCTTTGCAAGGGCATACACTCCTGTACATGTCACCCTTTATCTAATGTTATTACTTATGCTAACCTTACTGATACATTTCACAATTTTGCCTTAACCATCTCCACAGAATCATTGCCTAGGAATCATCATAATGTCCTTCAAACTCCTCATTGAAAGATAGTAATGGATGAAGAAATGAGAACTCTCCTCTTTCATAGTACTTGAGAACTCGTTCCTCGACTTGGAGACACCAACATTATCACTTGCAGGTGGGGATTTACCTAGTAGTATGATGTTGACTATGTTGAAACTTTCTCTCCTATTGCTCGTTTGGACTCTGTTTGTGTTATCCTCTCCATGACAGTGAATAATGATTGACCTCTTGTCTAGTTTGACATCAAAAATGCCTTCTTGTATGGTGATCTGGATGAACAAGTTTTCATGGAGTAATCTCTTAGGTATGTTGCTTAGGGTAAGAATCAAGTCTACTACTTCATAAGGCACTTTATGGACTCAAGTAGAGTTTGAAGGCTTGGTTTGACAAATTTAGCAGAGTCATATGAAGTGCTAGCTTTAATAGTTGTCGAGTTGATCATTCTGTATTTATTAAACACACTTTCAGAGGTATCATTATTCTCATAGTTTAGTTGATGATATGTTGTTGACTAGGGATGACCTTCAGATCATTGAAGAAATTAAATAATTTTTATGATGTAACTTTGTCACAAGAAATATGGGAAAACTAAGATACTTTCTTAGTATTGAATTTGACCATTTTGGAGACCGTTTATCTCTATCTCAAAGGAAGTATGCACTTGATCTATTAAAGGAAACAGAACTTGAAGATTACAAACCTAAGAACACTTTTATTAACAAAACCACTCATTGTGGGATGAAGACTCTCTAGTATACGATGATTCAGGAAAATACAGAAGACTCATTGGAAAACTTATTTACCTAATAGTCACTCGATTAGATATTAGCTATGCTATGAATCTCTTTAATCAATTTATGCATGCTTTAAGAGAGGTTCATTGGCAATGAGCTAGTAGAGTTCTTGCATATGGTAAGCACACCCCAAGAAAGGGCATTCTATACATAGAACATGGACATCTATAGGTGACGAGTTTCTCTAATGTCGAATATGTAGGTGACAAGGTCAATAGAAAATCTACCATCGAATACTTAACATATCTTGTAGGAAATCTAGTTACTTGGCGAAGCAAAAAACAAAACATTATTTCAAAGTCAAGTGCTGAAGCAAAATATCGTAGCATGTCCAATGCAACCTTTGAACTCATCTAGTTGCATTATTGTTCAAGCTAGGAGTTGAAGTGAATGTTCTGATGCAAATGTATTGTGACAACTAAGCTATCATTCACATTACTAATAATCTCACCTTTTATGAGAGAACCAAACATGTTGAAGTGGATCATCATTTCATTTAAGACAATGTTGTCAAAGAGGTTGTCTCAACACCTTTTATTCGCTTAGAAGATCAAGTTGCTGATATTCTTACTAAAGGGTTAGGTGTACGAGTGTTTGAATACCTTTGTAACAAGTTGAGTATGCTTGATATATATGCTTTAATTTGTGGGAGAGTGTTAGAGAATATTTATATTACTTGCATTCATTGGATCTAAATGGATATCCAATTATTCCAAGGGGTATATATTCCCCTCTCTTATACCCTAAAGTTGTGTATCAATCGATTTTGCCCAGTTCTTGCTCAACTGACTGCAAATGGTGGACAATTGCTAATTTGTAGAACTATATGGCTGTTTGGGCTGATGTGAGTTGTTTGAAGGTAGTGAGAGAGGTGGACAATTGGAATCCACCCTCGGAAACAAACTGTCCAGATGCTACACAGCCTTTTTCATGAGATGCACAGCTGAAAAAACCACCAGCTGGGGTGGCCAACAGCAAGAAGAGGGGCGGCCACTCCTGAAGGTGGCTGCAAAAGAGGGTACAGCCCCTGTGGGGGGCCACAGGTTAGGCTGGGTGTAATAACTTTTAATGTTATCGGGTCTTAGTCAGGTAATTGGGTCTTATTGTATGAGGGGGGGTTATATTTCTGTAGTCTGTAACTAGGAAGGACATCATCAGTCTTATATGTTGAAATCAAGGCGAGTTTGCTACCTCTCAAATGTAGCCCTAACTTTGTTTTCCTCTTCATCATTCTACTCTTTCTTCCACTCAATCACCATAGATCTAGGGAGATTTTGTTGCTACAAGTGTTGGACATAACTGGAACATGAAGGTTGCCACACTGGGAGCCTCAGGGGAGGCTGCCAGCAGCCCTTGGAGCCCTTCCTACTACTGTTTCCTTTGATTTCAGAGGCTGGAAGGGACAGAAAATGTTGGGGGAGGGCTGGAGAGGCTTCCTGTAGTGATAGAGGTAAGGGACTGGCCTAATGATGACATTGACAATGCTGGCAGCTGTGGCAGACTGAAGGTGGTGGGTGCAGCTTTCTTCCAGTGGTGGAGAGAGGGAGGGAGCAACAGAAATGAGTTGGTTGGTGGTGGTGCGGCTAGACAGTGATGGTGGCAATGGAGAGAGGAAGGGAGGTTGTGGCTAGGGTTTGGAAACGCTAGGGTTTTGTCCTGTGCTCTGATATCATGAAACAGGAAAGAAAAATGATTATCTACTACTTTTATGGGATTACATGAGATATATATAGGGTGATTAGGGTTCATATCAAATGGATATCTAAGAAACCTGTTTACTCATATAATTAATAATCTAACAACTTTGTGTATATGCTTTTTCCTTTCAATTTGTTTGTGGATAATTGACCCCAAAATGAACATATCAACACTTTTGGAGTGAAAAAAGCAGTTTGCTTTGAATATTGAGTTGCTGCCATTCATCTTCGTATCTTGGCAGAACCGAAAAAAACTTGTTGATGCCATTCACCAAGGATTATTTGTACTGAAATCTGAGAAGGCATCCTCAAATAGTCAATCTCGGATGCCTAGTTATGGTACTCAGGTAATACACTATTACTCTTGTTCTGTGATATATCCACTACTTTTTTGCTTGATCTGGTTCTTGTTACTATTCTACCTTTCAGGTAACAATTCAAACAGAATCTGAGCGTCTAATTGATAAACTTCGTCGGAAAGAAGAAAGAAGACATAAACGTGGTGTTGAGCAAGACAATGAGATGGATTTCGTAGACAATTTTTCATCATTGCTTTATGCTAGTGAAAGAAAACAACCCTTTGATGATTTGGTTGGCACTGGATCTAACTCCTTTTCAGTTACTTCTCTTCCCCAAGGGACTAAAAGAACAGTTCACAAGGGCTACGAGGAAGTTCAGATACCCCCATTCATCATGGCACCAATGAGACCTGATGAGAAGTTGGTACATTCATTAACTTATCACAAATATCTGATTGTAATCGTAATCAGAAAAATCTATCATCTGCAAATTGTTCTTTTTCAAAGACTATTTTTTGTTCCTTTCAATTGTCCAAAATAATTAAATATAATATAATACATCATTTCATGCTTTGCTTGACTCTGTTCTAGATTGAGATAAAGGAATTAGATGACTTTGCTCAAGTTGCTTTTGAAGGATACAAGTCATTGAATCGCATTCAGAGCTGTATATTCCAAGCAACTTATTACACAAATGAAAATATCCTGGTAAAATCTTGTCATTATGAACCATCTTTTGTTTTTGCTTTTTCCTTTTATTGTAATTTGTTCTGTTTCTTAGGAAATTTTCTCTTCCAGGTCAGTGCCCCAACTGGTGCAGGAAAAACAAATATTGCTATGATTGCTATCCTGCATGAGGTATGATTTGGGAATGTGTCAACATATCCTGCATGAGTAGTTCTGCATCTATGTGTGTATATTAATAACATTGATGCCTTGCAGATCAAACAACACTTCCGTGATGGAATTTTGTATAAAAATGAATTCAAAATAGTTTATGTTGCTCCTATGAAGGTATACATTCCGTACTTATCATTTTTTACATTTCATTTTGATGTAATTTTTCTTTTTCTTTTCTTGTCCATGATTCTTGCAGGCATTGGCTTCAGAGGTTACATCAACATTTAGCCGTCGTTTAGCTCCACTGAATTTGTCCGTCAGGGAACTTACAGGGGATATGCAACTTACAAAGAGTGAACTTGAAGAAACTCAGGTCTCATTCATCATTCTCTATTAGGTATTTAACACAATTTTGCAGCAGACATCAATGAAATATTTGCTTTTATTTTTGTGTTATTAGATGATAGTTACGACACCTGAGAAATGGGATGTCATTACTCGCAAAAGTAGTGATATGTCACTGTCAATGCTGGTGAAGCTGTTAATAATTGATGAAGTACACCTTTTGAATGATGACCGTGGTCCTGTAATTGAAGCACTAGTTGCTCGAACTCTGCGTCAGGTAAGCTAATATGGTGTAACATTGATTTTTGAATGTGTCACAAGATTTATTCCTATATATCTACCTTCCTAGCATGACATATCCTTCTCAATAAACAAATATTCAATTGATTCCCAAAAAAAGCCTTAAACTTATTATTGCCATGTTTTTTCATTCTTGTTTTACTATAACTTCCATAACATATGAGAAGTTCATTTAAAGTGGTTCCCGTTATGTTTGATAGGTGGAATCAACACAATCTATGATTAGGATAGTGGGCCTATCTGCAACCCTGCCAAATTATCTAGAGGTTTCTAGTTGAATTACCTTTAATTTTCATTTCAAGATGTATTTCGTATTTTTTGTTTAATATATTTTATTCTAATATACTACTTCCATTGTCCAGGTTGCTAAATTTTTGAGGGTAAATCCTGAAACAGGATTGTTTTATTTTGATTCTAGTTACCGTCCAGTTCCTCTAGCACAACAATATGTTGGCATCAGTGAGCTGAACTATGCCAAAAGAACTGATTTAATGAACAATATATGCTACAAGAAGGTATATTACTATATTCTCATTTTTTGCAAGTGAAAAATGTAAATTTTTGTTTCATCAGTTTTCATGGATATTTTAATTAGGTAGTAGATTCAATAAAACAAAGTCATCAAGCAATGGTTTTTGTTCATGCCCGCAAGGACACCGGAAAAACTGCACATATGCTGGTCAGTCTCAATTTTTCTTTCTTAAAATGTGTAGAGAAACCATTGTGTCGATCCATTGCCCTTGAAAGCATGCCTTAATATTCATTTTTCCTTTCTCTAATGATAAGAAATGGAATTTGCAGAATACTTTTTCTTATTGTTGGTTGTTAAAGTTCATTTTAAAATTAATTGGTAGTGAGAGAACAAAGCACAATATTATAAAAGTTAGGATCGATCACATCAGTACCAATGCGGAACTTTTTATAGTCACTCCTCCACACTTGTAGTATTCCCTTTTAGTCTACAAGTGTTTTATGGATAATGTACGTGAATCAGACTTTGATACCATGTTAGATGAAAATGACATCAAACCTTAAAAGAAGAGTTCCAAGGGGTTTTATAGTGAATATATGGAAATCCTCTAAATGGATATCTGTTTACCCACATACAATGTAACAATATAATACATAAAGATATTACATCTAACAGAAGGTCTTTGCCAAAATAATACAAATTGGAATAAAATCAAATTAATAAAAAATTGCATCTAATAGAGATCTTTTGGCTACAACTTCTCTATTGAAAAATACTGTTAATGATTAAGGTTGTTTGTTGTGATTAACTGTCATTTATGCTTTAACGTTGAATAACTCATATCACAAACCATTGATAATTATTGAATACTCCTGACATCCTACTGGTCAGATCTTGTTATTAATTCAAACTTCTGTTGAACTGTCTTAACATCATATTTTGTGATCATGTGAAGAGTTTTAACTTGTAACAAGTGCTGATATATCTTGTATTGCTGAAATAATTGAGTAATCGTTATTCATCCTCTTCTAGTGATCGATACTGATCTTAACATTATTAAGGTAGATAAACACATACAAGAAATCTAAGTTCAAATTGATTAGGTTTTGGGTGATCTTAGAGAGATTCGTTCAGATTAGTTTGTGTGAATAGGATGGACCTAATTTTGGTATTTGATTTTGCATTCAATTTGACATGTGGTGATGTGCATGTTTTTGGTTTTGATTGCAAAAGTTTTGTATTTTCTAGAGAATAGTGGATTCTTACGGTGATGAGTTGTGAATTGGGGTTGTACGGTGTATCTCACAACGTACTTGTATAAGGGAAGAAGGGTGGAGGAAGGAGAATACAGTCATTAGACAGTTATTATGAGAGAAAGGAGGGTGATATACTTAGGTTGGTCTGCTTCAGTTCAATGCTTGAACTGTTCTAATTCGTTCCATCCTAGAAATTGAATAAAACCAACCTATGGTTAATCCAATTGTCTTTTGCATGACGGCCCAAGTATTGACCAGGTTAGCAAGGAATTGAATTTTGATTTTGTATCAAACTTTGTTGAAATTAAAAAATGGCATGTGTTGGTAAAACTTCAACATATGGATGATATGTTGATAGAAACATGGGGAAGAAAAATGTCAGTGTATAAACAAAATTATCACATTGACATCGACTTTGATGTTTGGCAAAATTTTGTCAACATGTGTAGATGATTGATTCTATGCAGGTTAGCAGGTGTGCTTCATCAGATGAACCATCATGCCAATCCAACAATCTTGGAGTTAGGCAATGCTTTTGCCAATTATGAGCTACATGGCAGTTTGTCATTTGTGGGACATGGCAGTTTGTCAATTGTGGGCTACCACTAGCCATCATCCGTTATGAGGATCACTATAAAAACCCTATGAATCCATAGCTATGAAACTACAAACATCACTTAATCCCTCAAAATCTAATCTCCATCCATGTCATTTCTCTGCTGTGCTTTTAATTAGAAATTCTTTGAGCAGATAACGCAAGCTCAACAGGCAGGGGAGTCAGAACTCCTTAATAATGAGGCACATCCACGGTTTAAATTGATTCAGGTGTGACACTTTTTTTATCTTTCTGGTATAACATTTTACTCATGCTAGTAAAATAAACTGAATCATTGCAGAAGGAAGTCCAAAAGTCCAGAAACAAAGAGGTTGTTGAACTATTTCAACATGGCATCGGTATTCATCATGCTGGAATGCTACGGGCTGATAGAGGCTTGACCGAGCGTCTTTTTAGTGAAGGCCTCCTTAAAGTACTTCTGATTAATTTTTATGCTTTGTCATCAATTTCTAGACTTGGGTTATGCTTGATGTTTGTGTTACAGGTGCTTGTCTGCACTGCAACATTGGCTTGGGGTGTGAATCTTCCTGCACACACAGTTGTTATAAAGGTAATTTATCCTTTTTATTTGTTCATATTATTATATCCTGATGTTCATCTATGATAAATGGCATAGTTGGTTGATCATGATAAGTTTCATAGTTTACTATTTATGTTCCCATGAAATATATGGGCATATGTCCTTGTTCAAGTAATACTATAACCTTGAACCAGTCAAAACATGGTTACAAGTTAAAGTTCTTATATTATTATCTTTTAGTGTGCTTGGTGTGATTTCCATACCATGATTTCTTATACATTTAAAATAAAACGATCAATTCTCTTTTTGTCAAATCTTTAAAAGGACAAAAGGGATATCTGATAAATAGGAGAAGGTTCCTCAATCATAGGCATCTATTAAATAGTCTTGACTCTTACTTCCATAGGCATGAATTAGGATGCATAGGCACACAATATACATTTATGTGTTCAAGTGCACACACACACTTAGCTTTACAAGAACAAGAACAACAATCACAGTCCAAGCTATAATCTCATGATGTGGGGTTAGTCACATGAATCCTTTTTTTCTAAGTTTTCTATCTATGGTCAAATTTTTGGTTAAATTATATAAATTTACAATTACTTAGCAAGTAGTTTTATGCACCTCTATTAAGGATTCAAATATCAATTAGATTGGATGTTATAGTTCAGATTTTAAAATTGTTGATCCTGAAACATGTATTTCAAAGAATACATCAGATTGGATGATTTTTCTTATAAGATTGGTACAAAATCGATGAATTTTTTCACTTGCTAGAAGATGGATTGATTGATCCATTGAAAGGATTGGTTGATCCAAAGAGATGAGTTCTCCACTGAAGTCACTACAAATCCTTGAAAACTTTGCTGAAGGGTTCACCACCAAGCATTGAGTCATAACTCATATCCATCATTCTAATTTTAAGGATATTATCATATGACATAACACTTAGAAGTA
Organism: Cymodocea nodosa; assembly: GCA_036874045.1. Classification (NCBI taxonomy): domain Eukaryota; kingdom Viridiplantae; phylum Streptophyta; class Magnoliopsida; order Alismatales; family Cymodoceaceae; genus Cymodocea; species Cymodocea nodosa. The sequence goes on along the minus strand of CM072339.1, from coordinate 14,555,869 downwards.
TTTTTCCACTTTATCCATTCTATTTTAATCTTATGAATAACATTCTAATTTTAAGGATAAAATTTTCCTTTTAATTTTAAGGATATCATCTTATGACATAACACTTAGAAGCATTTATCCACTTTATCCATTCTATTTTAATCTTATGAATAACATTTTCTATAATTTCACTATTACTAATTATGAATCCTAAGTAATTAAAAATCTTACTTTTATGAATCTCATTACCATTTAAATATATATCTTTATCATTATTTTTATTTTCTTTGACCTACATTCTATATATTTAGTTTTTGATTTAATTAATTTAAATTCTTTGGACTTTAAAGTATCTATCCAATGTAGAACTGATTCTTGATTTACTTTCATTAAGTCAATTTATGTCATTAGCAAATAGCATGCACCAAGGTATTTTTCTTTGAAATTTCTTGTTTATTCATCCATAACTAAGACAAACAAATATAGATTTAGAGAGGAGTCTTAATATAAACCTATGCAATTTCTGACTTTTTTAGTTTTAACACTAGTAATTGCACTTTTATACTTATCTTTTATAATATATCTAATGTTTACTCTTTCTTTCTCTAAAACTCACAACAATAGGTTTTTAGGTAAGTTTTTTCTAAATCATATGGAGGTCTTTTTTCTTAGCTCTAAAATTTTTTATTTGTTGTCTAAGTAAATGGATGACTTCCATTGTTGTCCTAAACAACATAAACCTAGATTAACTTTCTGTGATTTTTGTTAAATGCCTTAATCTCTACTTAATTACCCTTTCTCATAATTTTATTGTGACTTATTAACTTAATACTATGATAATTATTACAAGTCTCTGCCTCTCTTATTATTAAATATAACTATTAAATAACTTTCTTCATTCATCTGACATCTTTTTTGCCTTTAAAATTATATTTATAAGTTTAGTGAACTACTTAATTCTCACTTCACTCTTACGCTTCCATAGGAATACCATCTGGTCCAATGGTTTTCCTACATTTCATTTTTTTAATGGCCTTTTCTACCTTTGAACTACTAATTCTTCTAAAATAATTATAGTTTATATTCTTTGTATTGTTACTCAAATTTTGCATGTAAGAGTTTCTAATGGTAGACTCATTACAAAGTTTACAAAAATACTTATAGTAGCTATCTTTTATTTCATTTGCTATTACCAAAACTCTACACTTAAATTTCTAGATTTTCTTTTTCTAGCCTTGCCAATTTATATATTATATTTTCTCCTTGTTTTGTGTTCAAATTGCTATATAATTCCTTATAGGTCTTCATTTTAACTTCCCTAACAATTTTTTTAGCATTTCTTTTTGCTAGCTTATATTTTCCTAAATTTTTCTTTTTTCTACATTTATGATAGGTTTTATAATTTGTACATCTTCATTTGATCACCTTTTTTTTATAAAACTAATAACCCTAGTCTATATAGGGGATGTGAACCCACAATAAAAGGAATAAAGCATGAGGGAGGATACAAAGGAGAGAAACAGAACAATCACAAGCGGCATATAAGATGACTAGGATAAAAAGTTTTAAGTCTATTTTAAGCAGGGAAGGCTCGACACATCTAGTTGGTATATTTTCTTGGTAGGAGTTGGAAGCTTCGTTGTAATCTACAAATTTTTCTATGTATGCTACCAGGAGCTACTTTTGTGAGAGAGTTCGCTAATACATTGGCTTCTTGAGGAATATGGTGGATTAAAGGTCAAATCTTTTAAGCATTTTCGAGGAGATTTAGGGTTCGTTTGTGTCACTCAAAAAGTTAGAAAATGGAAAGTCAAAAAAGTTAAGAATTAGAAAGTTAGAAAAATTAAGAATAAGAAAGTCGAAAAGTAAAATTTGAAGGTGTTTGTGCTACCTATGGAAAACTTGAAAAATTATATAGTTCTTGAAATTTTTTTCTTAAGTTACTTATAATACATATTTTAAATAATAAAATAAAATAAATTATTTAGTTCTCTATAATTTTATTCTTGCTCGTATAATTTCTTATCTTTAATTACATAATTTTCATTTTCTACTTTTTCTTGCACCAACCTATACTCTTTACTTTCATTTACGTGATAAAAAATACCATAGAAACAACAATTACCATGACATTGTCTTTAATTATTTAATAATCATACAATATATACTTTAATTATTTATGATTATAAATTTTAAAAAATATAGATAAAACAATATTGAAATACAATGATGAAATAGAAGTAAATTATAAGAAGAAAATGCAAAGTCATATCTTCCATCATTACAAATATTCTATGACAAACTCTTAAATAAAGAAAATACAAAACATAGTTCATGATTTAATAATAACGATTATGCCACATAGATTGGGATATTGTTGCATGCATTTGATCTATCATTGTTTTTCTTTATTTTTGACTACTACTAGCAATATGTAGTTCATCATCTTTAAAATGTGTTGAAAATTTTATTTCTTGATTATAGTATTCAACTCCTATTTCATCTTCAAGTAGATTTGTTTTATCTACCTTACAAATAAAATTATGAAGCAGAAAACATGTTTGAATAATTTTTACTTGTGTTTTATAAGGAAATAACATATAACATCGTAAAATTGAGAATTGATGATTCACTACTCCAAATGTGCATTCTTTGATTGTCCATAATTGTGAATGCCTATAATTAAAATTTTTGATTGTATTACTTGTAAGTTGATTAACAACATAATCATTTAAGTGATAACGAACACTTCAAAATAGAGCAAGAAATTCTAGTCAATTTAGATAACCAGTATCAACCAAACAAAATTTCCTTACAAACAAGATTTAAATCAAAGCTATTAAAAATCATTCTTATCTAATTTAACTATCATATAAGAATAATGACATTATATTTACTAAAAATAGTACCTGATGGAACTCAAAGACCATTTGATCGACTAATTGCATCTTAAAGTATACATACATCAGATGCAAAACCTTCCCATTTACTCATAATATAAATAAATTCCATATCAAAATTGTAAGTTGCTATAATATTTTGTGATAATTTACCTTTTCTATTTCTAAATCTAGTATTTTCCTTTTCTACAATTGTTGCTTTTACATGTGTCCCATCAATAGTTCTAATACAATACTACAAATAAAAAAAACTTAAATAAAAAGAAATTTATATTGGAAATGTATCTATAATTCTATTAAAAGACTAATTTTACCTTAAAATAAGGAAAAATAGTACAATCATTACGAATCCTTTTTGGAGTTGATATAGATGGCTTTGCTATCAAGATGTTAGTCAATTGTATTATTGCATTTAGAATTTTATTGAAATAAACATTGATAGTCTAAGTAGAGTGATGAAAACACTTTTGTATTACTTTATATCTTTGATTTTGCCTGACTATTACAAAGAATATTGTAAGCTTCTCTTCTACTATAACATATCTACCATCATATATAATTCCTTTATTTCTTAACAAAGTTAATAATTTGATGAAAACATCCTAACTCATTCGATATATTTGTCTATAGTTGTAAACTTGATTAGACAACAATGAATCTAATAATCTTGTTATATATTCTACACCTTCCTTACTATAAATTCTTTTAGTATTTCTTAAAATATTACTCGAATATGTTGTCAAGGAAAGTAGTAAAGTAGTCACTGTCATGATAATAACATTTATGATCATTTAATCTTTCTTCTTTTCCTCTTCCAATAGTATCTTCAAACGTTGTAAATTGAAAGATGAAAACATGCTTGAAATGTTCTAATTCCTACATGATAAACATCAAGTATAAGTATCATGTAAAGATAAATTCCAATAAAAAGTGTATTTCATAATAATAACATTTATCCTAAAAAAGTTTCATATGTTCATAACAAAATGATATTCATCATTATACAACATTCAACAAAACAATACAATAATATCCATATTCAAAATAAAAAGTTCATTATACATCATCGTAATTTATATTTTAACCATTCAACTTTCATCTCTTCTTGCATATACAGAAATTGATGTTTATTCTCTCTATCCTTCAAAATCTCTAGTGCTCTGAATCTCTCATTTATATTAATTTCTAGAATAAATAAAAGTTCATCCATCATAGCCTTCATTTCTTGCTTGTTAGAATTCATTCTACGTATTTCAAGTGCAATCCTACGTGATTCAAGTTCTGATGTCTCTTATAATTGCATTTTGTTCTTCACCTCTTTGATTTATTTTCTTAACAAAAGATTCAAGTGTTCCTACAACTTTTTTTATAGCATTACACATAAGTGCATGTGATTCTGCATGTGGTCTTGGACTTTTTTTCACTTAGGAAACTCACTACTTGTATTGATATTCATTGGTAAAGATTGATTAAGAGGTTCCTGTGTGAAAAATTGGATGCTTTCATTCATACGATTCCTAGAAGAAGCATCAAGCATATGTTCATTTGAATGGATAGCATCTCTTTCTAAATGCTATATTCATCTAAAAAAGCATTTCAAGTTGAGGGTAAATGGGACATGCCTTCCTCCTACATGAATTGCACTTTGGATGTACCTAACTAAAAAAAAAAAAAAATTAAACTATTGATATATGTATTGAGAAATAAATACAAATGATGTAAATTTTACCTTAATAAATTCTTTTCATACTTCTTTTGGGATATCTATATGACCATTGACATAATCCCACTCTCATCCACTTTAATTTATATTAAAGTGTAGTTCTTGTACATGACTTGCTAGGTCTTGATTCGGCTTTCAACATTTTTCTTCTCAATATTGCATCCTGTTTTCTCATTGTATCTTTTGATTACTTTGTTCTATGTCTTTAGTTTAACTTTTTCAGAATAGCATGATTCAAGTCGTATATATTATATTTTAAGAATTAACGACACAACTTCCAACATCTTCCAATGTCTAAACCATCTTGTTGAATATATGAAAATAGATACCATCATAAGTCAATGGTTTAATTCAAAAACATAAAAACTAGACTGTTTCATGCCAATAGGTTAGTATCAATCCTGAAACCAAGGGTGATATCACTGTCTTGTTTGCTCTCTCACTATCTCCAGTTGTTTTCAAAGTTCATCAAATATCAAGGGTGATATTAAGAGAACTCCTTGCACTTCAAGGCCTTCAAGCCATTGGAAAAATATTCTTCCATCTTAAATCAAATTGAAGATTTGATATTGGCACATGAATATGAAGCTGCATTGAAACTCTCCCAAAATCTCAGACATTTGTCTTTGTCAGGCTTGCATTACTTTCAGACCTACGATTAAATCTCAGACACTTGTCTTTGTCAGGCTTGCGTTACTTTCAGACCTACGATTGGTTTACTTTGATGACCACCATCACACTTGGATATGTTGGCTAGATTGTTAATCTAGTTGTTCATGTTTTGTAGTCTTTATACCAATTTGAATTTTGACATTTTATCAAAGAAATATAATTTGACTCATCTTCAAAGCATCAAAAATAAAGTATAATGGGTTATTGTTCTAATAGTCAATTGGGTTATTGGATCGTGTATAGATTTATTTATCTTACAAATAAATTAAATTAAATTCTAAATCTATATATGACAAATCATGAAATTAAGCATCATCATAGGTAGATTTCTGCAACACAGAGAGGAGACGATTAAGGAAAGGCTATATAATGCCACAAAAAATGCCATGAATATATTGTTAAGAAAAAGTTGAAAAGGAAAATGCAATGGATATACTGTTAAGAAAAGGTTCTATAAAAAACACATTTGTTCCTAACCTTGCAACACAGAGAGGAGACAATTTCCTGCAATCACTGAATTCCACCTTCTTCTGCTAAGAACGAGGGTTTTAAACATGAAAGATGATTTCTGATTCTAAAATGGGAGAATAAGGGTGATTTCAGATGATGGGCGAGAGATTTGGGTAATTTCAAATTTATTTCAGAAGAAAAGATAACTAACTCATCAAAGATAACATAAAAGTAGCTAATATGTTTTTGATTTACCATAAATAATCAAACCAAGAGATTAGTTAACATGACCCTAATTTAACAAAAATGAGTAAATAAATTAAGAGAGTAACTGACATGCTACTTCTAAAAGACATATTGGACATACATGGCTGTACATAGCATTTCTTTTAGGAAAGTCATATAGTGTAATACAGCAACAAAATAACAACAGCTTATGGCATAATTTCACTGTGGGGTCGACCACCCATATGATGTAAAATGAAAATTTGTATAGTTCCCAAAGTAGGTTTATAAAAATAAATATCATTCTCTACTTATTAAACATCTGCCTCCTAATTCATGAATGCACTAAGTAGTAATTTTAACCTGCTTCCTAAATATCATTCTAAAAACCTGCTTTTTAACTCTTCACAACTTACAAGGTAAATATCATTTTGACTACAACATCGAATTCACCACAGACTTCAAAGATCTATAGCTTCTTCCTCTCTACTCAAAATGTAGTAAAATCAATGTCAACAGAAAGCATTGGGAATGATCTTTCAAATAAAAATATGCACCAATGATTTAAAACACTGGAGTAAGTGTAGATCAGTGCTGAAAATCGGATCCCACGATATTTTAGGTTGAAATCTGCATACAACAGCACTGAAATACTTCAGAAATAAATTTGAAAGTCACTCTAAAATTCAAGATTCCTTCCTACATGATTATACCCTAAATTTACTACAAATTCATGAAATAGACACACTGAAATCCACACAAAACAAAGCAAAAGTATGGACCCAAAACAAAACCAACTCTACCCAGCAAAACACTTAAAATTACTTTAAAGATTCAGGATTCCTTTCTACACAGTTATATCCTAAGTCTACTACAAATCCACAAAATAAACACACTGAAATCTGCACAAAATAGGGCAAAAACATTGGCCTAAAACAAAGCAGACTTTTGGCCGGTAGAACCCAACAGTACTACTGAAAACCTCTAAAAGTGATTCTGAAATCACCCTAAAATTTATAATACGAAAATCCACTAAGATCTATCCTAAAACTACTACAAAAGCACCACAAAACAACACAGATTTATTCAAAACCCATTCAAGGAACAACTCCCATTTGCAAGGTAATGATGAAAACAAAGTTGCACAGAACAAATAAATTAACAGTGATGTTAGCATCTACTAACAGTGATGAATTAAATGTGTTATGATATATATTCTGTGTAATTAGGTATACGGATCCTTATATGGATCCTTGCTTCATGTATATATATATATATATATATGTATGTATCCTATGTTAGAAAGGAGACTTTTTCTTCAATCCTTAAATTCCACATGGTATTAGAGCTGGGGCAAAACAGGAGGCCAATTGCTTGGTGATCGGTGACCAACACCAGAGAACGCGTGATCGGCGATTGCATCTCCAAATGCAGGTGTCTCGGGGTGACCAGGTTCAACGACTAGAAGCTGAGTGACCGACTCTGTCTAATGCGATCGAGAGCTTTAGTCGCTCCATCCTTGCGTGATTGAGTCTGTTGAGTTCTGCTAACTAGCGACCACGTCTTTGTCCGTGCATAGCTAAGTCTATTGTGTCCGAGTGTTTAGCTGGCAGGCGGTTAGGGCTTCGACCAAGGCTTTCGGGTGTTCGGGCAACGAACAAAGAAAAAAAAAAATTGAAACTGTGGGATTACATGATTCTTGTGTGGGTGTGCAAATTTCCAGACATGAGTTTGACTCATTAGGTCTCCTTTGCAGATGTTGAAGACTAAAGGCCTCTAGGTCAGTGGTTGTTGTTGACCTTTATGCAGACGGTGGTTGCTGAATTTACCGGTGTTGCAGAAGGTGACTGTTGAATCCATTAGTATTGATTGATCAGATAGGTTCTGATGGCCTTTAGAGAGATTGTGATCCAACAACTGTTCGAAACATCAATCAAACTTAGTGAGTTAAACTACCATATGTGGTCGTTGAGTTTTCTCACCTTTGTGGCAACACAAAGGAAGAGTTGACACCTCATTTAACCGCCTCTAAATGTTAAGGATGGTGCATATGATGATTGGTTTGCTGATGATGCTGTTATTATTACTTAATTGGAAAATAGTATGGAGCCATTAGTTGCTAAGGGCGTGATGATGCTTCACCCTACAAAACTTATATAGGACACCTTAAAGCAAATGTATGTTGAGGAGAAGAACATTTTAAGAGTGTATGAGATCTATAAGAAGATATTTACTCTTAGGATGTTGGGGCAATCAATACAAGAGTATTATGGGATAATGAGATCTTTATTTGAGGAACTGAGTATTTTTCAACCACCTACTACTGATCTTGTGACATTGTAGAGGTATCAGAATGATCTTCAGGTGTCTACCTTCCTAGTTGGTTTCTCACCAGATTTAGTATCTCAGGTTCGAGGGCACCTCTTAAGAGGAGATACTACACCAAATTTGGGGATTGCCTTTTCTAGAGTGTTATGTATTTCCAAAGCAAGCAACGTGACAAGTACAAAAATGTAGAAGGCCTTAGCCTTAGCTGTCGGAAACACTCTGAATAGGTAGGATAGTCATCCCAACCATGGGATTGAAAGACGTAGGATTCTTTGTTCTCATTGTGCAAAGACAAACCACAGATTAGAGAAATGCTGAGAGAAGTTTGGGAAGCCAACTTAGGCTTGGGCAATAACAAAAACAAAGGATACACCGGGTGCTACTTCTGAGGTAGTGATAGTAACCATCACTTAGTAAGAGTATGAGAACCTGAAGCGGGCATAGGACTTCAGCTTCCTAGCTGTTACGTCCTTGGCTTCCACCTTCGGCATGGTCATGTCTACTAGTGAGGCTCAACCCTAGATTGTTGACTCAGGTGTATCTCAACATATAATAAGATGTCCTACCATTTTCTCATGCTTGTAGAAAACTACAAACCTACACAATCATCATTGCCGATAGATATTCATGTCAAATATTAGGACGTGGCACAATTGATGTCACCCTTGATATTCGACTTGAACATACCTTATATGTTTCTGAACTTTCTGTTAACATTTTATCTATTAGTTCCATTACGATCTAATTATCCTGTTTTGTGACTTTCTTCTCTTTTCATTGTACCTTTTAGGGAGGGTTAGTGCATACAGGAATTCATGAAAAGGAAAGAAAAGTTTAAACTTTCCTTTTATAAGTCGTTAGTGTGCATACCAATTGACGAAAAGGAATTCTACACATTTCCGTTTATATAAAACCTTCATTTTCCATTTCCGTCAAAAACTTTCCCACCTTACGCACACGATTTCACCCTCGCGCTCGCACTTGTGCTCGCCCTCCCTTGCGCTCACACTTGCACTAGCCCTCCCTTGTGCTCGCACTTGCGCTCGCCCTCGCCCTCGCCCTCCCTCGTGCTCGCACTCGCCCTTGCCCTTCCTCGCGCTCGCACTCGCACTCGCCCTTGCCCTTCCTCGCGCTCGCACTCGCACTCGTCCTTGCACTTGCACTCGCCCTTGCGCTTGCACTCGCCCTTGCGCTCGCACTTGCCCTTGCGCTCGCACTCGCCCTCGCACTCACCCTTGCACTTGCAGTCGCCCTCGCGCTTGCACTCGCCCTTGCACTCACCCTCACGCTCGCACTTGCCCTCGCGCTCGCACTCGCCCTCGCGCTTGCACTCGCGCTCGCCCTCGCGCTCGTAGTCACCCTTGTGCTCATCGTCATGCTCGCGCTCGCAGTCGTAGTCGCCTTCGTGCTCGCCATCGCCCTTGCACTCACAGTGGTCCTTGCGCTCACAGTGGCCGTCACACTTGCAGTAGCCCTTGCCCTTACGCTCATTGTCGTGCTCGTAAATATTAAATTAATTAAGTAATTAACTGATAATACTGAAAAATTAATTAAATTAAGTAATTTCGTTTAATTAAATACTTACAATATAATAATAATAATATTTGTTTAACTAAAGTTTCAGATTAATGTATCAATTACACAATTTTAGGTAATATTTACAATTTATTTCATTATTTTTTTAATTTTTGAACATTCTGACGTGCACTAAACCCCCATGAGAATTTTAACTTTTTGAACTTTCCAGTTTGTGCACTAAACCCTTACAAGAATTTTGACATTTCGGATATTCCATTTCCTTTCCTTTTGAATTTTTCATTTCCTTTTTGTCTGAACTTTTCGATGTGCACTAATAGCCCCTTAGGATCTGTAGATGAGGAAGAGAATTTGTTTGGACCATAAAAGAAGCTTTGGGGAGTATGTTCTCGTCCGTGATACTCCTTTTCGTGGTCTTGCAGTTCTGTTGTCATCCATTGTTGTGTATTCTCTTCTTTGGCATCATTGGTTGGGGCATCTTTTGACTCACAAGCTTCGGCAAGCATTGCCTTAGGTTAGTATATCAGATTTTGAGTGTGAATCTTGTCAAGTAGGAAAATACTGTCGGTCTACCTATTCTCGTGTATCTCTTCCTAAAAGTAGTACAATGTCTGACTTAGTTCATTGTGATGTGTGGGACCTTAGTCGTGTTACCTCACCACATGGTTTTCGTTATTATCTTGTTCTTGTAGATGATTTTTCAAGAGTGTGCTGGGTGTATTTATTGAAAGATAGGTAGAACATTGTAACTTTTGTTGAAAACTTTGTTAATGAAATCAAAACACAGTTTTCTGTTATTCCTAAGTGTCTTTGTACTGATAATGCACTAGAATTTGTTAGTACTATATTTCAGAGTTTCTGTTTATCTTAGGGGATTATTTATTATTCACTAGACGACGTGTCCTCACACCTTTCAATAGAATGAGGTTGTTGAGAGAAAGCATCGTCATCTATTGGATATCAATAGGATTCTTTTTCTTCATATAAAAGTCCTAAAGTACCTTTAGTCTGATGTTGTTCTTATTATTGCATATCTTATCAACAGAATGCCATTTTCTCCGTTAAGGGGAGAAATTCCCATTCATCGCCTTTACCCTATTAGAGAGTTGTTTGACCTTACTCCTAGAGTATTTGGATGCACTGTATATGTTCGTAATCTTAACCTTAGTAGAAATAAACTTGATGCCCATGCTATTAAGTGTGTGTTTGTAGGGTACTCTCAGATCTAGAAAGGGTATAAGTGTTATTATCCTCCCACAAAATGTTACTACATATCTGCTGATATTGTTTTTTTTGAAAATTAGACTTACTTCTCAGGAGACATTAGTCAGACTGAATCTCCTTTACCTAGTTTGACTCTTGCTAGCCAAGATGAGAGAGTTTTGGTTGAGGATTCCTAAGGGGAGAGTGGTGTAAAGCTTGTTGATGCGGATTGGGATGACAACGTAGGTGAAGAAAGACCACTACTGGTGTATCACAGAAGATGATGCTCCCAAGCTATTCTTTTAGCTCCTCCAAGGATCTCTTTAGATGCAGATTCTTCTACTAACCATCTTCAATAGTCTCCTACAGTTTTTGATGATCTTCCTATTACTCTCTGAAAAGGTATTCACACTTGCACACAACACCCAATTGCTAACTTTATTTTCTATGATCACCTTAATCATTCCTATCATACTTTTGCTTTAGCTGTCATGTTTGAGAATGTACTAGAGACATATCAGGAAGTCTTACAGAGCCCTACGTGGAAGCATGCCTTAGATTAAGAGATGGAAGCACTATGATCATGTGGCACATGAGAGTTGGTTCCTTGCCTAGCTGATGTGAACCTCGTCTCTTGCAAGTAGGTATTCATAGTGAAATACAAACTAGACGGTTCAATAGAGAGACATAAGGCACGTTTGGTAGCAAGGGGATTTATATAGGAATATGGAGTTTACTATGCTGAAACCTTCTCACTTGTTGCCCATCTTAACTTCATTAAAGTTCTTCTGTCTATAGTAGTCAACTAATAGTGGAAACTTCACCAATTGGATATAAAAAATGTCTTTCTCTATGATGATCTAGCGGAAGAGGTCTAAATGACATAACCCCCTAGGTATGCCAACCAAGGGGGACAACTAGTTTGCAAATTGAGGAAAACTATGTACGGATTAAAACAGAGCCCTTGAGTGTGGTTTGATAGATTGAGTGAAGTACTGGTTGCTAGCTGATTCAGGAGATGTGCGGTTGATCACTCTATATTCATTTATAGCTTCGATTGAGGCTATACTGTTCTAGCTATATATGTTGATGACATTCTACTTACAGGTAGTGATAATGAGGAGATTATTAAAACCAAAGAACATCTTGCCAAGGTTTTTGAGACAAAGGATCTTGGAAAACCAAGATATTTTCTTGGGATTGAGTTTGCTTACTTCAAGAGAAAAATGATGCTATTCCAACGGAAATACGCTCTTGATTTGCTTGTAGAGACAGGAAATTTAGGATGCAAACCAGAAACTACACCTATTGAACAAAACCTATCTTTTTAGGACCCATCTTCTAGGGAATTGGCAGATCCGAGTAGCTACAGGAAATTAGTTGGGAAGTTGATTTATCTCACGGTCACTAGGCTAGATATTTCTTATACTATGGGACTGCTAAGTTAGTTCATGCACTAGTCTCGTCTGGTAGATTGGGTAAGGGCTTAAAGAGTACTAGCCTATATCAAGGAGACTCTAGGAAAGGGGTTGTTATATCAAGCTAATGGACACATGAAGATTAAAACATTCTTTGATGCTGATTTTGCAGGGAACAAAGGAGACAGGAAATCTACCTCTAGATATCTTACCTATGTAGGAGGAAATCTGATCACATGATGGAGCAAGAAACAAAGTGTGGTGTCTTGTTCAAGTGTTGAAACTGAGTACAGGTCTATGCGGCTCACTAGTTGTGAGTTGGTATGGATCCGATCTCTTGTAAGGGAACTTGGGATGCCTGTGGAAGAACCTATTACTATGCAATGTGTGAACCAAGTGGCGATTTATATTGCATAACATGAGGCATTTCATGAACAAACCAAATACATAGAGATTGATTGTCATTATATTCGTGATTTGGTTACAAAGGGTATTATTCACACTCCTTATATCCTATCCTTTGAAGAGTAGGCCGATATTCTCGTTAAGGCGTTATGTCGTAGGTTTTTTGATTACCTTTGTAACAAGTTGGGAGTGATAAATATATGTTCTCTAGCTTGAGGGGGAGTGCTATGATATATATTCTGTGTAATTAGGTATACAGATTCTTATATGGATCCTTGCTCCATGTATATATATGTATATGTATCCTATGTTAGAAAGGAGACTTTTTCTTTAATCCTTAAATTCTACAAAATGGTTTTTCCTTCTCATAAAAGATAAACTTTTTTATGCTTTATAAATGACTACAGTAGCTTAGCTTGGTCCATGGTGTCCTGTTTACAAGTGGATGGGCAAAAAAGGGACTATATTATGAAACAAGGAAAATATCATCATTCGAATTCAAAAAAGCATTACAAGGGCATTTAGCTTCTTTGTTCTTCCTCATGATTTTTACATCATTTGAATTCATTGGCATATCTTTGTAGAAAGTATTGCATACCAATATATTTTTTATGTTCTTGATTTACTTATGATCTTATCATAATAAATAGGATACATCCAAGAAAAATGTTTTATCAAAGGGATTAACCAAAAAAGAAAAGCTACATTAATGGGGGACTATGGTTGCTTCAAAATTCCAATTTGAGAATATCTATACTATTCTCCTATAGAAATGTTATTATTAGCTAAGATTTCAAAAGAGTGGGAGTGACTCCTTGTCTGTTACAACCCCCTTTGCCATGAGAATGGAACTAATTTTTGGAAATAAAATGATATGGTAGCAACAACATAGATGGATGAAAACCACATGGAAAAGCATCAACAAGGAGTCAAACCCTACTGTTTACATGACCATATAGATAGATAATGTGATGATATGATAACAACAAGATAGATGGACGAAGACCACATTGACATGCATCAAAATAGTACATCACAAGTAAATTAGTAAAGGGGAAGTAAGATTATTATTGTTGGAAAACCTATATGTAGTCGGTCCGACTTTTCCTCCACAACGATAAGGAAATGCAAAGATCCACTACTTTAATACCCATTTCAAAGATTTACCAGTACATTGGATAAATTTCACAAAAGCTTTAAGCTTACCTAGAGAAGCCTCATTGGTTGAAGAGAAGGGAGACAATGTTGGTTGTAGGTGCAAACCATTGGAAGTATTCAGTTAAGCGAAGGGAGTGTTGGAGGGAGTGTTGTGTCAAGTGGAGGTTGATGGAGCACTTAATCGTAGTAGCTTTGGAGGGAGTGTCGATTGTTGGATGTAGCATCAAGCGTCAAAGAGAAGAGAGACAATGTTGGTCGATGAAGCAGTCGATCACGGTCAATTTCTCAATTAAGGTCGAGGTTGGTTTCTCAATTGAGGTCTTGATTTCACAATCAAGGTCGAGGGCAAGGTCAATTTCTCAACATTCGGAGGGTTTAGGTTGAGAATCTTGGGAAATCAATCTCTTTTATATTAATGTTATATTTTCCTTAAAATCTTACAAATCCAAGAGGCACAAATGACTCTGTATATTTCCAAACTTTCCTAAAATTCCAAGAGGCACAAACCCCCCTTAAGACTATCTAGCCTTCTATATTGTATGCTTTGACCTTTTTGGTTATTACACCATGAGAGAGATTCTCTTGTAAAGGAGGTTCCTAAAAACCAATATCATATATCATCTCATTAAAATCCATAGAGCTTGGGGTGCTGGGGGCATAGTGGGAAAGAATCTCATCCTGAGTTCTAACCATATTGAAATCCCTCCTACTATCCAGGGGATCTCAGGATACTTGTGGATATTGTAAAGCTCCTCCTAGAGATGACATCTATTGTTGACATTGCAAGAAGCGTAAATGGCTAAGAAGAGCGATTTCTCTCCTTCCAGCAAGAGAATGTTGTAGGTGGTGGATTGTTCTGTTTCATTGACCAGGAATATTGAAATTTTGTCAGCCCAAAATAACCATAATTTACCAGAAATTGGATTAGGGTGCTAGTTGGATAGTCTAGTGAAGTTTGCAACCTGTTGTTCTCCGTCAGGGTCATGGAAAGGTTCAAGAATAGCCACAAGCTGAATTTTGTTAAGATGAATGGTATCTTTGGGAAAGGTCATAGAGGCCTTGTTGGCAAGACCTCTGCAGTTCCAGATAAGAAACTTCATAGATAACAAAATCAGGGAGAGGTGGGGAATAGTCCCCTCCTAGATAAGAGGTTAATGGGTTGTATCTGACGGGTGGGGATTAGTCCCCTCCTTTTCAAGCTCTAGAAAGAGGCTATTCTCTGTGCTTTTTTTCTGGGAAATGATAGAACCTGCTGTCAAGATGAAACTTATTCAATATATGTATTGTCTAAATGATAGCATTCATTCATATAAA
This sequence comes from Cymodocea nodosa, assembly GCA_036874045.1. Lineage (NCBI taxonomy): Eukaryota > Viridiplantae > Streptophyta > Magnoliopsida > Alismatales > Cymodoceaceae > Cymodocea > Cymodocea nodosa. Next base: position 14,540,558 of record CM072339.1, on the reverse strand, counting down.
GGAAACTATATGGAGTTGAAATTTTTAGGATAATTTCCTTTACAAGCATTAATGTTAAAGTTAAGATATGGTGAATGGTTTCAAGTCTGTGCTATTCAATGGGTGGGAATTTTAGATTCCATTTCAGATTATTCCTCTTTTTATTTTTTATTTCGTGGGGTGAGGATGGGAAGGTGGATTTTGAAACCCTCTCTCACAGAGATTTAGACAGGTTCTGCAGGTGACATCCCTAACCGATATTAACTTTCATGTAAATAATCAAAGAGCAGCTCCAAGTATGTGTAACCAATAGGCATTGAAATTTTTTTCTATGGAATGACCTCTTTCATATTTTCTATACGGAAACCCTTTCTCATTGTGACCTAGGAGGGTGCTGAAGGTTGCTGTGTTGGTCTTTTAGGGGTTTCCACTTAGTTGGAGGAGAAAGATTTGAGATATGAGTGAGATGCTGATGATTTTCGAAGGTCTTTGCCCATCTAATGTTGGAAGACATGCTCATTTGGGATGTTGTTGCTTGTGATATTTTCTCTGAAGTCACCTACCATATGAGTCTGACAAAGGGAAAACTGAGAATGAGAGTTACAGTTATCAGAAGATTATATAAAAATAAAGAAAACACCCATTGCAAGGATGTTAAATTTTTTAAATGAATAGGCTGTTGACAGAGTAAAAAGTTTAGTTTGAAATGTAACATAATGCTTTTAGTTGAACCACAAACATCACTTACTAGTATTTAATTGACCTACAAATATGTGTCATTTTGGCATGACCCTATATAGTGGAATTAAGGGCACTGGTTGTTGAATGTGTATTACCTTTGTTATTGTTTCTTTCCTCTTGAAGAGGTTTTGGACTTGTAAAATTTGAATGCTCGATCATGAATTTGTATATGAACTTTTGACTAAGTACTAGATTTTCCATTTAATATGATGGTTTAATGATGTTCCACTTTCTTGCTCTGATTGTGTTCATAAACTGATTTCAGGGTACACAAATATATGATCCCAAGGTTGGTGGATGGCGAGATCTAGGCATGTTGGATGTTATGCAGGTAAGGCTGCAAATCACATTCTTAGTAATCATATCAGTTCAAATGTTTACCTTTTGAATTTTGTAGATTTTTGGACGTGCTGGTAGACCACAATTTGACAAAAGTGGTGATGGCATCATAATCACAACACATGATAAACTTGCTTATTATTTACGGTTATTGACATGTCAACTCCCTATTGAAAGCCAGGTGATTTATTGATTTTTTGTTGGGCACTTTTAGACAAAGAATAGCTATTCATTTCGATATTTTTTTTAAAATTTTCCTAAATGATTGTGGATCTGCAATATTTTCACAGACATACGTATGTATACATTCATGCATGTTGTATGCATGCATGATGCATACATCCATATGTACGTACCTACATATGAACGTGTGTATACATTTTAGTATGTTATATATAGACATACATACATGCAAGAGTACACCAAACTTGTTGAGGCACTGATGGGGTGGAAAATGCATTAGCTAAGGCAGTGCTTGGGAGTCACTTGTGTTCTAGATTTAAATTTGTGGAAGAACTTTTAGACACAGTTGCTAAGATTTTTGGTTTGGATGCTAGAGGAGTATCCATGCTTAGGGCTGCCTTCTTTTTATGTATAAATCTACACTTGTACCCTTTGCTTTGTTTTTGGGATCTTGTCCTTGTATAGATCTTGGATTTATATATATAAAAAAAAAGCTTGTTGAGGCATTTGTTTAGTCACCTAGGTGGTTAGGTGGTTTTTCTTGATTGTTTGGGCTCTAGGTGACAATAAGCCTAGGTTCCTAGATCCAGTTAATGATTCAATAAAGGTCCATCTATGAGATATCTTGTATAAAGGTTTGCTAGGGTTTTTAAACCATAAAATAATAAAAAACCCTAGAAATCTCTTTCCTCCCTCCAGTTCTCCTGTTTGGTGGCGTTAGCATCAAATTTGATGCTTGGGCGACCTCTTGATGTGAGCATGTTATTTTTGAATATATATATATGTATTTTTTGACATATAAAATATATGTTATTTATGAATATATATTTTTACATATGTACATTTTGAAATGCAATATATATATATATCTATATATATATATATATATATCGAGAGAGAGAGAGAGAGAGAGAGAGAGAGAGAGAATAATGTAATGTAATATAAATATGGAAATAATCCAGAAAAAATTTGAAAAGATAGGCGTGCTTAGGCACCACTTGGGTAGGCACCCATTTCTGCAGGCATCCTAAAAAATTTGCCTAGATGCCTTGCCACCTTAACAACCTTGGCATACACATGCATGCATGCATGTAAGCATACATGCATATATATGCATGTGTGTGCGTATGTATGTACATATATACACATTGCATCAAGAATGACAATCCTAAATAAGAAATAGGTGATTACTCCACCTTACAATGGAAAATTATTGCAGCCTTCTCAATGATGTCATTTTACAAGTTAACAACTATGACCATGCATTTGTTGAAGTTGATTTTCATGCCTGGTAAGATCTCAGACAGCCTCACAAATAAGACCATCATTGGCAAATTAAAGAAGTGAAACATGCACCCGATCTGCACCAATCCTCTTAACTCCTCAGCCATCCATCTTTAAGAGCCTGATCACACATAAAAGCCAAAATATTGACATCATAGTTGAACAAGAGGGCATAGGGTATTCCCTTGTGGAGCTCCCCTTCTAGAAGGAAATGAGCCTTCGATGGTCTATTGATAAGGAGGGAACCTTTAGTTGAGGGAAGAATACCCTTGATCCATGTTGACTACTTCAGGGGAAAGCCATGCAACTCTAGTAGTTACAAGAAGAATTTCTTATTGATATTGTCCAGCACCTTTCGAAAATTTACCTTAAGGTGTAAATCACTTTCCTTCCCTTGTTGGTAGATTGCCACAGATTCCTTTCTAGCTTGTATAGAATTGATTCCTATTTAGCATTTTAGATTTATAAGGATAGATATTTGGAGTGGATATAGTTCATCTTAGAGTCTATCTTTAGTCCATCTTTTTGTAGATCTTGTGGATTTCAATGGCTACACTAGCTATCATGTTAGATCAGTCTACGATGGTGCCTTTAATTGGTCATGGTGGTTGATGTATTTGTTGTGGTTATATATCCTTTAGAGTTTTGGTGGATGGTAGGGCACTTTTTGATATAAGCACTATAGGATGACCAACTCTATTCTTGACAAGTGCTTGGGCAATTATTGTAAAACTCCCATGGCACAACACATTCCCTCCAAGACTCCTTCCTTTGATTAGCACATATAGAAAATGGCCATAACTTGAGCTAAATATGAGAGATAACATCAATTGAAAGTAGGAAAATTTACATCTTCCTCCCATGTTCATGGTGTCTAGCAAAATTTTTGAATTAGCTAAAGTAGTTAATAATAGACATGTGGACATAAACAACAACAATAATCTAAGCTATTTAATTAGTCGTAGTAATTCTTTTCTTTCATGTATTTCAATCTATAGTTAAATCTTTGATTAAATTATGTAAATTTGTATCTTTTCTCACAATTTCTAAGTAGTATTTGTTTTCTTTTACTTATGTTAATTTCTTTTGCATTAATTTTTTTTTCTTTCCTAATTAATATATTCTTTGGTCTTTTAAGGATATGGTCAAACTAAGTCGATTTTCTTTTATCTTTAGTTGATGTAATAATTAAACCATGGCTAAATGTGATTAGGGAAGTCGAAAAAAAACATTCCATTACAAAAGGAATATATATATACATGTAATAGAGTATATGGATCCTAAAATCTGACTATTCAAGATCCAACACTCTCCCTCAAGTTGAAGCATAAATATTACATAAGTTCAACTTGTTACAAATGGCATTAAAAGGTCCAACATGAAGAACTTTGGTGAAAATATCTGCAAGTGGTTGAGAGGATGGTGTGAAGAGTAGAGTGATAGTGTTATTCTTCACTAAATCCTGAATATAGTGATAATCCACCTTAATATGCTTGGTCCTTTCATGAAATACTTCATTGCTGACGATATAAATGATAGTCTTGTTGTCATAATGCATGGGTATAGGAGCTGTAATCTCTACTCAAATTCTGATGGTAGTGACTTTACCCAGATAAGTTTGCTCTTTGTCTGAGACATACCTTGGTATTCGGATTCACAACTTAATTTTGTTATCACATTTTGTTTCTTGCTTCTTTAAGTTACAAGATTTCCCTTGAAGTAAGTGTAGTAGCTGGAAGTAGATCTTTTGTTTGATTGATCATTAGCGTAGCTAGCATCAAAATATCTACTGATCATGTTATGGCCATGATGAGAATAAACTAATTCTTTTTTCAGACAACTTTTGATGTAGGCAACTACTCTTAAAGTCTCCTACTAATGTATTTTACTAAATGATTGCATAAATTGGCTTAGCAACCTTATTGCAAAGGATATATCTGGTTGAGTCACGGTGAAATATAGGAGTTTGTCTAAAAGCCTACAATAATTGTTGGCATCTTCAAGTGGTTTTGAGTCCTTATACCAAAAGGAGGGATTTGGTTCAACAGGAGTGTTGACAGGCTTGCACCTAGTAAAACTAGTCTCCTTTAATAATTTCATAGCATAATTTTGTTGAGATTAGACCAAGTTGCCATTGGCATATGCAAATTCAATTCCAAGGAAGTATTGAGGTCTACTAAAATCTCGAATAACAAATTGGTGATTAAGAAAATACTTGGTGAATTGTATGCCATCTTTGTCATCCCTTGTGATAAGAATATCAATATATACTGTAAGAATAGTATGATCATTAGAAGATTTCCGTATAAAGATGGAACTATCAATGTAACACTTGTAATAGTCATGAGCTAGCAAGATAGAACTGAACTTGACATACCATGCTTTGGGACTTTGTTTAAGACCATATATAGACTTTTTCAGATGGCAAACTTGATTCTTCTCTTGAGCAACAAACTTAGGACGTTGCTCTATATAAACCTCCTCATCAAGATCGTCGTAGAGGAATGTATTGTGAATATCAAGTTGATACAAAGTCCAAGAGCGACATACAACCAAGGAGAGAAGAATCTGAATAGATGGAAGTCGAGCAGTCGGTGAGAATGTGTCCCAAAAATCAACATCATGTGTTTGAGTAAAACCACAAGCCACAAGAAGTGCTTTGTGATGAGCAATGGAGCCATCAACCAGGTATTTATTAGCAAACACCCATCGACAACTAACCATAGGAAGATGGTGAGGGCAAGGCACAAGTTCCCATGTTTGCTGCTCTAAAAGTACCTGCATCTCATCATCCATAGCTTTCTTCCAAGAAAGAAGAGCAAGCACCTCTAATTCTTAGGTAATGACTTAGAGTTGAGGGATATGGCAAAATGTTTGAAATCAAGTGATAGAGAATCATAAGAAAAGTTGGAGAAGAAGAAAAAGAATTCAATCTTCAAAATTAGTGTATATATCCATAACCCACAACTACATATATATATAGGGGAAAGAGAGATAGATGGATCCTTAAATGGATCCTTGTTAAGCACAAGACACTTAACATTTCTCCTTAAGTTGGAGCATACATATCATACATGCTCAACTTATTACAAAGTTTTCTAAAGGCATTAGCATTCAGCCATTTGGTGAGAATATCTGCAACCTGATCTTCAGACTTGATATAAGGAGTAGATATAATTTGCTTCTAAATATTATTGTAGATGAAATGACAATCTACTTCTACATGTTTGGTGTTTTTATGAAACATTGGATTGATAGTAATATGTATAGCAACTTGATTGTCACGATACATTGGCATTGGACCACAATTGTTAACTCCTAGCTCAAACAACAAGGCCTTTAACCAAATTAGCTTCGTAGAGGTGTTGGACATACTTTTATATTCAGCCTTAGTATTGAATTTTACAATCATATTCTGTTTCTTGCTCCTCCACACGACAAGATTACCCCTAATATAGGTTAGGAAGCCAGATGTAGATTTTCTACTAATCTTATCTCCAGCATAATTTGCATCTAAGTAGCCTTCAATATTAGTATGATCATGTCTTTCATACAGAAGCCCTTTGCTAGAAGTTTGTTTAATGTATGCCAACAAACGAAGAACACCACGCCAATGAACCTCTCTAGGTGCATGCATAAATTGACTAAGGAGATTAACAATGTAAGAGATGTTAGGCCTAGTTGTAGTTAGATAAATAAGCTTGTCAACAAGTTTTCTGTATCGACCTAGATCATCAAAAATGGGAGACTCAATGTCCTACAAGGAGTGAGTCTGTTCAATAGGTGTATCTTCTGGCTTGTAGCCCTCACGTCTTGTCTCTTTAAGAAGATTTAGAGCATACTTCATTTGAGATAAAGATAGAGTTCTATTAGAATAAACAAATTCAATACTTAGGAAGTATCGAGGAGTTCTCATATCTTTTGTGATAAAGTGTCTACGGAGAAAGAGTTTGGTATCTTCAATACCTTGAACATCACTTCCAGTTAATAATACTTCATCTACATACATAGTAAGAATCACAATACCATGAGAGGTGTGTTTGATGAAAATAGAGTAGTCAACCTTGCAGCTATGAAAACCATCACCCCACATAACCCTGCAAAAGGTCTCGAACCAAGCCTTAGGACTTTGTTTGAGACCATAGATGGCCTTGTGAAGATAACAACCTTGCATCTCCTCCTAAGCAACATAACTAGGAGATTGCTCCATGTAAACTTGCTCATCAAGGTCACCATATAAGAAGGCGTTTTTGACATCAAGCTGTACAAAAAGCTAGTAAGAATTTATAGCCAAGGATAGAATCAAGGCATGCCACTGGAGAGAAAGTCTTTGAATAGTCAACCCCATACTCCTGAGTGAAGCCACGAGTAACTAGGTGTGCCTTGTAGCGATCAACAGTGCCATCAGGTTTATGCTTGATAGTAAACACCCATCGACAAGAAACTACATTCGCCTTGAGAGAGCATGGAATTAGATCCTACGTACCTTGTGAGAGAAGAGCACCCATCTCCTTATCCATGGCAACTTTCTAATGAGGTACCTGAAGAACTTCCTGATAATCCTTGAGCAGAGACTCGTCAGTAATGACAAAAGTAAATGCATGAGAATCAGGAGGAATGCTAGCATAGGAAGCAACATGAGAAAGAGGATGATGGGTACAAGAGCGAGTTCCTTTGTGCAAAGCAATAGGAAGATCCTCTTCATTCAGAGAGTTGGTAGGAGGTGATATCATGGGGGTAGAGGAGCCAGGAGTCGGATCAAAGGATGGAGTGTCCACCACCTAGGGAATGCGCGGTCGTCGACGATAAACCTATAGAGTGTCTCGTTGACTACCCTTGGTGTGGTGTGATTCCTTTGTAGAAGATGTGGCATCACAAGACAAAGAGATATCAAGAAAGGGAGGATCAGAAGTGGTAGATGAATAAGATGACAAGTGAGAGATATCACGAAAATATGATTGTAATTCGAAAAAGGTGACATCTATGGAGATATAATAGCGCTTGGTTGGTGGATGATAGAGACGATATCTCTTTTGAGTACAAGAGTACCCAACAAAGGTGCACTTGATAGCATAGGGAGACAACTTGTCAAGGCCTAGTGTGTGGTCATGAACAAAAGCCATACAACTAAAGATTTTTAGTGGAATGGGAAAGATGTCTTTTTCAGAATAAAGATGACTAAGGGGAACAATACCTCCCAAAAGGGTAGAAGACATGCGATTGATCAAAAAAACAGAAGTAAGAACAACATCAACCCACGGATAATAAGGAACATGCATGTGAACCGTAAGAGTACGAGTAATGTCCAAGATGTGACGATGCTTGCGCTCGGCCACACCATTCTGTTAAGAGGTGTGGGGACAAGTGGTTTGGTGAATGATGCCAGAAGACGCACAAACATTCTGAAATTCATGATGTAGAAACTCAAAAGCATTGTCTATACGTAAAATTTTTGGAAATACAGAAAACTTATTTTTGATTTCAGCCAAAAATTTTCTGAGTACATCAAGACATCCTTTCGGGACTTTAACAAGTAAGTTCACGAAACACAAGCATAATCATCTACAAAAATAATGTAATATCTGTGCTCACCACAAGACACAACACAACTAGGACGTTAGATATCACAGTGAACAACATCAAACATACTAGTAGACGAAACAAGACGTAGATGTTTAAAGGTAGCATGGTGATGCTTACCAAGCTGATAAGACACATTGAAAAGAAGGAAGAGAAAACCAAGGTAGGGTTTGATATATCTTCTGATGAGATGGATGTTTAAGCCGACAATGCCACAAGAAGGAGGAATCAGAACCAGCAAGATTAGTCACCAGCCTTCGAGGAATATGATCATGAACCAGCACATATGCTCCAGATAGAGACTTACGCCTTAAACCAATTCTATTCCCCATCTGAAGGTCCTGAAAAATTACATGAAAGGGAAAAAATGTCACAAAACATTGTAACTGAATGGTAATGGTGCTAATGGACAAAATGTTAACAGAGAACTCCGGAACATAAAGGACATCGTTTAGTCGTATCTGTGAAGAGACTTGTATCTCCCCCTAGCCAAATATAGGACATAAATGACCATCGGCTATAGTAATGGAGGTTTTGTTAGAAAGGGCAGAAAGTTTTTCAAAGAGAGTGGATGTGCCTGAAACATGGGTGGTGGCTCTAGAGTCTATAACCCAAGAATCATCTCTAGAAGCAACCAGGGTAATAGAAGATTGTATACCTGAATGATGAGGCAGGGCTTGAGCAAGCATGGTCGCCGAAGAGTGTCATTGTCCCTGTATGAGACGATCATATTCTTCTTAAGATAAGGTGACTGTGGTAGACAAGGAGGAAGGGGCAGTACTAAAGACAACTCAAGCAACTTGAGGCTTTAGATGTGAGAATTTCTCTTAGCATTTCTTTGACTTGTGACCTAGTTTGCCACACCACTAGCATTTAGGTTGCTGTCTATCTCCACAAGCATCACGACCACGTGAAGCAATTAAGGTAGAAGGATCAGGTGTAGACACTACAGAAGATCCGATGACAACCCGTAAGGCCTTTCCAAAAGTCTCATCTAAGTTCGACATATACTCAACACTAAGGATGAAGCTACGAATCTGAGAAGCGATATCTAGATGAAAGGTAGTAAGGAAGACAACTACTACAAGTTTTTCTCTATAGCGTTGAAAAGTGCGAACATCAGAAGTGGGCGGCTGATACACATTTAATTCATTCATTAGTCTACGAAGTGTGTCGAATAATTGCTAAATAGAGTGGTCTCCTTGTCGGAGCTGAAGGAGACTCTCATAAATTGAGAATGTCTTAGATATGTTTTTGTGGCCATAAATGTGACAAAGAGTACCCCAAAGTACTTTGGCAGGTTGAAGCATGGACACTCCATTAGCCATTCAAGTAATAATAGTTGCATCATTAGTCAACCAATCTCTATACTATGAATCCTTCATGTCTGGAGGAGGTTGATAGAGGTGATGTTTTTGACGAAAAGCAATGACAACATTTCAAAATTCTATGCCCAGAGGATGTAGTTTGACTCGTTTAGCTTCTGAAAAATTCCTAGAAAGCTACGAACCAGAAGATCGCTATGAGGCATAGAGGAGTTGGCCATGACAATAAACCAATCTGATTGAAATAAGATCTACGGTGGACCAAACAGACCTAAGAGCAAACAAGATGGAAAGAGGAGCCGCTACTGCATTAGTCCTCGGGAGTTATCACGCGTTTTTCACCAGAAGGCCTACGTGCTGCATCTATCAAAGGGAGCTACTGCATCAGCACTGGAACATAAGTGAAGGGAAAGAGGGCCCACATGTTTCTGCTAGAGGGCAGTGTCTAGAACGTGCGGAAGGAAGGACCTTGCAGGAGATGGACATGCCCGTAGGAGAGGGAGGCTTGCGGTATGCAGAGGTCTGTGGAAGGGATGGAGGATGCTCGCGCGGGGAGCTTGCACGGATGTGGAAGGGAAGACGTCGGACACGTCCGTAGGGAGGATGCCTGCGTGGAAGGCAGGCACGAAAGGGAAGATGTCGGACACGTCTGTAGGGAGGATGCTTGCGTGGAAGAGAAGACATTTGCATGTACGCCCGCCTGCCAGGAGCACGACTGGGCTAAGTTTTAGTGGGAGCTGGGGTGTAGGTATGCTCTGATACCAAGTTAGAGAAGAAGAAAAAGAATTCAATCTTCAAAATTAGTGTATATATCCATAACCCACAACTACATATATATATAGGGGAAAGAGAGATAGATGAATCCTTAGATGGATCCTTAAATGGATCCTTGTTAAGCACAAGACACTTAACAAGAAATATAACGTGAAAGAGGATACATTGTGTATGAGCGATGACCTTTGCAAAGAGTAATAGGAAGAGTAAGGTTGACCTCTGAAGATGAAGAGCTAGGATCTACCATGGGAGGAGGTGATGCGGTAGTAGAAGTCTTTGGTGCAACCGTGGATTGCTGATGATATTCCTACAAAGGATGAGAAGGAGGTGGTAATGAAGAACGTGAGTATGGGCTAGGAGGACCAGTGTCCTTATGAGGAACAGAAACCTTTGAAGGGAGAGGGGATGGTGGATGGGTGATTGAGGCAGGGGAAGTCATAATCAGCTTTACCATAGGGGAGGGAACACCAACAAGAGAAGTGGTGGAGGAAGATAGACCAAAGTAGGGAACATCTTCTTGAAATACTACATCAACGGAGATAAAGTAACGACGAGAGGGAGGATGATAACAATGGTACTCTTTAGTACATTGAGAGTACCTAACGAATAGATCGAAGAGAAAGTTTGTCAAGACTTAGAGTGAGATTTTTGACGAAACAAGAACAACCAAAGACTCTAAGAGAGAGAGGAAACAATTCCTTGTCGGGGGAAAACCATTGTAAAGGAATTGCTCCACTCAACGAGGTTGAAGGTAAGCGACTGATGAGATAGATAGCAGTAGAAACAACATTAGACTACAAAAATTTTGGAACATTATCTCAATCATCAGGGAACACGCAACATCAAGAATATGTCGATGTTTGCGCTCAGCAATCCCATTTTGTTGAGATATATGTGTATAAGTGGTTTGATGCAAAATATCTCATTAGAAACAAAGGAAAGGAAGAGAAGATTGAGTAAATTTCAAAACATTATTAGTACGAAAGTTTTTTGGAACAATATTAAACTAATTTTGAATTTCATTGAAAAAAGAGCAAGCTACATCAAATATTGTTTGATGATTCTTTAACAAATATAACCAAGAGGTTTGAGAAAAATCGTCAACAAAGATCACGTAATAATGATAATCTGAAATAAAAGAACCCTAAACATTACAATGGACAATATCAAAAGGTTTGGAAGTTGTTACCAGTTCTCAACTCGCATAGGTAGCTCGAAAATGCTTACCCTTTATACAAGATGAATAAGAAAAAAGAGGAACAATATCCTAAGGTAAAGCCTCTTTGAACTTCCAAGGTGAAAGATGCCTTAGTCTACGATGCCAGAATAGAAAGGAGCTACGATTTGATGTGGTAATGGTGGCAAGTCTTCGAGGAATATCATCTTTGGCTAATAGGTAAACACCTTGACCTTGATTATGGCCAACCCTAATCCTCCTCTTTGTGTGTAGATCTTGAAAGTTATAGTGAAAATGGTAGAAGGTTACTGAACAAGAAAGTTGTTTGGTGATAGTACTAATAAAAAGTAGGTTAACAGGAAAATCTGGTATAAAAAGAACTTTTTGCAAAGAAATGGTAGATGTAATAGGGGTTGTCTTCACCAATGACTACACAATGACGACCATTAGCAATGGAAATTGATTTTATATTGGAAATGTGAGAAATATGGGAAAATAAAAAATCATTATCTGTAATATGATTGGAGGTTCCAAAGTCAATAATCCAAGAAGAATCAGAAGCAATAGAATCATGAGAAGTAGAAATACCTAAGAAGACATGAGATGTAGTAGCCTTACCTTGATGTTGAGCTTGTAAGATACAAAGCTCATCGAAATCAACTTGAGTGATCTAAACCATATTAGTTGATGAGCTTGAATTCATCAATGGAATAGGATCAAAAGGTTATGAGACAGAGTTTGCACGAGTCACATGAGTTGTAGATGGCAGAGCAAGTGGTCTCCTAAACTTGGCCCAACAATGCTCAGATGGGTGATTCTTTTGTCTACAATGAATACACGGGAGGAACCACTAGTCTTGTGTTCTTTACCTCCTTTGGAGGATTGTCCACCTAAGGAAGTGCATCCTGTTGTAGAAGAGGTAAGGGTAGTGGCCTCAACAATGGTCGTGAGAGTAATTGTGGATATTCGTAAAGCCTTGTTGAATGTGTGTTGAAGGGATGACAAGACATCAACAAATATCTGACCACGTAACCGTATATCAACGTTAGGTTGCAAACTAGTAAGAAAGAGATCAACATCAAGCTCTTCCTTATATTGTCGCTGTGTAGCCAAATCCAAGGAGCATGGCTGATAAATTTTGAGCTCTTCTAATAGAGCTTTGAGTCTAGTATAGTAGCTTAGAAGAGAGGAGTCTCCTTGACGATGAGAGAAAAGACTCTCATATACCTCACAAACCTTTTCAATATTCTATTCTTGCTTATAGGTAGAGCGAAGAGTTTCCCAAATATGATGATTTGGATGAATGCAGGCAATGTTTCGTGCTATACTATCATTAACACTATTCAGTAGCTAAAAACAAACTATAGCATTTGAGGCATGCCATGCTGAATAGGCATCACTTTTCTCATCCAAGGGTTAGTGGTTAGATGATGCTTTTTTACTTGTAAAATTAAAAGGGTTTCAAAAGTTGGGACTAGGTATGATAATTTGATTCATTTAGTTTTATACCTGTAACATTTAATTTGGAGTTATCAACTGACGTTGTAAATCCTGCCCTATTAAACACTAGGGAAGAGAACTAACTGAGTTTTGTGAGGATAACGAGAAACTAAGGAGCTGATGATGTTTGCATTGAAGAGAACTGAGGAAGGAGGTTGGAGACACCCTAGAAGAGATTATGTAAGGTGGTCACCAAAGTCACCTCAGAGTCAACCCCATAGAACATCGGGAATTGTAGTAGAAGAGGACGATGAAGATTAACAACCATTAAGGATAACCAAATTAAAGAGGGCGGTGATAGGAAGTTGATTGGACGACTTCACAGTGGCCAACGAAGGACGTCTAGTGTGGTAGTGGAGGCACGACCTACCCTGTGGTCATGAACAGAAGGAAGAATGGAGAGATACAAAACTCTCCTACCCCGTTAGAGACGTTGAAGATGGAGTACCACCAATTAAAATAGCTTGAACAACGGTGATTCTGGTGAAGCAAATGGATCTAAAAGGAAGAAGATTGTTTAACCCTAGATTAGTTTTGATACCAAGTTAAACTAGGGCTAAACGTGATTGGGAAAGTCAAAAAAAAAACATTCTCATTACAAAAGGAATATATATATACATATAATAAGGTATATGGATCTTAAGATTTGATTGCTCGAGATCCAATAGTAACTTATATTTTATTCATTATAAAATTATTTTTTACCTTTTTTTATTAAAGGAAAACCCTTGATCTATTCATAAGGTAGGTACCCAATGGAAAAAGGAGGCAAATACAAAGTGAGGGGGATTAGGTTAAAACCTCACCCAAACAAAGGAATGATAAGGCAAAGGAACACAAAATATGATACTAATCCAAGAACACTTTCTGATCTAAGGATATCTTGAAAGCCAACATTGTTGCAAACTCTTGAAGGGGCCCTCCTCCATCGCGCCATCATTTTCAACCCTTATTGGAATCAATGGAAGATAACAACAACCTGCTTTGGTCACTGGTACATTTTCTTAACATTAATGTGACTTCAACTCTGAAAATAATGGCCCTTGAAGGTCAACAGGTCTCCTTTGTAGTAACCTTTAAAGACTCTCTTACACCTTCAAATTTTCTTGACATCCTAGTTAAGGCTTTGACTTTAGAAATGGAGAATAGGTTTTGGCATTCACCATAGATGAAGTCTCTCAACATGCTAGTACCTTTAGTTGGGACATTGGTAGGTCATTTTAGCTCCCAATGTTCGTCCATGTTTGATGTTATGGTAGAGATGAAGAAGGCAATCCCTTTTTAGGATGATTTCTTCCCAGCAACAATTAATTTCAAGTATATGTTGGTAAGATTCAAATCTAGAGAAGATTTTATACATGCTTATGTGAAAAATCATTTGATTATCATTTGTTGGTCCCCCTCTTTCTCTCTTGGGTTGGAATCTCCATGAGTACAATTTGGGTGTATTTCCTAAAGTTGTGAGTTCACCTCCAAGCTCCTACTATTATAAGTCCATAGTTGGTATGTTAGGAAGGTTTTCGTACATGCATAATGACATTTAGAAATTCACTTAGCTAAGATTAACTATTATTTGTGTTGAGATGGATTTGTTCCAAGCTCTTCCCACAAACTATTAAAATCAAGAATGATATTAAATTGATAACTCAACTAGTTGAATATGGAGGAGAGAGCCTAGATTATATGCCTCATGTTTCAAGATAGGATATTAAACAAACTGTGATTAAACCTTAATTCTTGGTAATTTTTCATTAATAGAAGAAAGAGATACATTAATAGTGAGGTTGAATATATATATAGATCCTTAGATAGATCTTTAATTGGATACACCACGTAAACCCTAATAACTATACTTTCCCTCAAGCTGGAAGATATATATTCTTCATTTTTAACTTGTTACAAATAATTTCTAAAGTATCACGACTCAACCCTTTGGTGAGAATATCAACCATCTCTTTTGATGATAAAATATATAGTGTAGTTGTCACTAGATCATGAATATAGTGAAAATTAATCTTAATGTACTTTATGTGTCTATGGAATGTCTCATTCTTAGCTATATGTATGACTGCTTGATTATCACAATACATAGACATTGACTCTTAGACAATTATATCAAATTCCTGTACTTGAAGTGAATGTTAAGGCCATCGTAGCATTGAAATTGGTTGCTTAAATTTGCAAAAGATGATTGTAGTTTGCTTGTGAGATTTTCACCATTGCTAGCTCATTTGAAGGAGAGTTACTAGGAGTTTTGGAAAGATTTATTGGAATCTATAGCCACCCTTGACTTTTGGTAGCCAAAGTAGATGACTCTTGTTGAGGTTGAGTTCCAAATTTAGAGATGCAAAGGATGTGAACAAATGTAGTGGACAAGTTTGGAGTTATGTCACTACTAAGGATTTGCCCCCTCACTTGAGAAGCCAAGTCTAATGGGAGATCAATCAGAAAAGTAACCACTTGTAAGTTATTTCTGTATTGTTGTAAAGTTGCAGCGTTAGTAGTCAATGATTGATGTGTTTTAAGTTTTTCAAACAAGTATTATCATTAGTAGGATTGGATAGTTTGATTTGACATGCAAAGTGTGAAGATTTGCTCGTATCTCATATACATGTAGGATGTTTTTTTTCCTGAGCATACATTTGCTTTAATGTGTCCTAAATGGCCTTCATTGGAGGTAACACCATAACTCCCTAGACAATGCTATGTTCTATATTGTTCTTCAACCATGTAACAACTATTGAGTCATTTGCAAACTAATCATCATATGAAGAATCTTTAATGTCAGTTGGGTTTTTGTCTAGGTGATTGTGTTTCCGTTGGGATGTAGTGAAGGCATAGAAGCTCTTGAACTACATCACATAATTCATGTCATTTAATCTTTCAGTAGTGGGTAAAGCATGACACGCTATGGATTCCTTTTGAGTCATTGTAATTATTTCTTGACTCCTCAACAGTTGTATCAAAATAGCCTAACCAAAGCTGCAGGGAAGATCTTAACGTGGATCAAGGAGAGTGTGTGGTTTAGCTACCATACATCTACAAAGAGGAGTGCAGACACACATGCAAACTCATGGAGAGGCTCGTTGACAAGTAGTGCAACACACGTGTGGACTCGATGCCCTGTTTGGTCGATAGCACATGGGACGAAAGCAACAAATGAACGAGGTTGGGCATTGAAGATATATGTTCACATAGGCGATGTTGGTGCTTTGTCGTGCAGGCTCGGACAAATGAGGTGAAAGGTGTAGGAGGATTAGGTTAGCTCTGAATCCATGTGATTAAGCCCTAATCCTTGGTAATTTTTTATTAACAGATGAAAGTGATACATAAATAGTGAGGTACCCATATATGGATCCCCAATTGGATAGACCAAGTAAACCTCAATAAACACATAAAATAATATAGTCATGCAAGGAAACACTCTCACCCATTGAAGACAAATAAGAAGACCAACCCAACAAATGACAATGACCAAGAACGAAGGTAGTTGTAGACCCAAAAAATGGATAAAATCAATGTGGCTAGAGTTGAACCCATTATAATTGGCACCAAAGAGACAAGAATCAAAAGTTTAGACACCAAAGAGAACAATTAAAGGTCTATACCACAAGGAGAGCGATTAAATGCAAGTCCATTGATGAAAAAAGAAAAAGAAAATTAGCAAATTTTCTTCTTCCAATAGTCTAGAGGACAACTCAATTGAAACAGAATCTCTATGCATTGTTGATCGACAATGCAATGAAGAATTAAGGATTTCTTGGGTTAACACAGAGGACAAGGCCTCAAAGGAAGAGCTAATGATCATAGAAGTTCACAATATTGTTGATGGCTCTATTAGTGAATTAGGGCAAGCACGATAGGGAGTGGAGACAAAACTTGAGCATAGGTTGGAAGGAGAGACATCTTGTAGAATTAGAAATACCTATGTTAGAGGCTACATCGAATCTCACAAAGGAAATAAAAGCACTAGCATGTAGTTTGTGGTAGTTGAAAGGGATGACTCCTCTTTATTGTGTCAACTATTAATCTTCCATCAAAGGCATACCCCAAGTCCCTTATTTACCATGAAGATATTCATTTGGAATTGTAAGGGCCTAAAGAATAGGGCCTCCCAATTTATTTCAAAGATAAGTTCTATAATAATAAAATTCATTTATCAGTTACCTGAAACCTTTCACTGCTTTTATTGGGGGCAAACAAATTGTCAATTATATCAGTCTCCCCAATTGGCATTCTAATATGACATTGAGGAAAATTTAACTTTTTTGGTCCAATCACATAGTCATGTCTCTTGTCCATGAAATGAAACAAAATTTCACCTATGGAATATATTGCTTTTCATGACAATCTATTTCTCTTGCAATGTAAGTTTTAGATGTCATCTATGGAAAGAGCTTCAACAAGTGAATAACTGTTTTCTTGAGTCTCTATGGATCATTGGTGGTGATTGCAATGTAGTTAGGTGAGTAGAGGATATCATGTCTGATGCCTTTTTCAACTAAATGGGAGTTAGAGACTTCAATGATATGATACATGAAATAGGCTTGGAGGAACCCTTCTTTCTTGGTAATCCTCTTTTTTGGTGTAACAATCAAAGAGGTCTAGGTAGGCAATAAAAGATTGGATAGAGTATTGATGAACAACATTGTTATTTCTCCTTGAAAAATTCTAGCTGAGTACCAAACTCAGATACATTTAGATCACTCCCTAATGTTATTAACACTTACAATTGGTTGATGGTTAGGAGCTGCTCCTTTTCATTTCTAAAGAATGTAGACTGCATGATGATTTCAAGAAAAAAGTCTCTTTTATTTAGAACAATATACATATTCGTTACCCTAAAAGGATAATGAGCACAAAACTTTTAGAAACACCTGAAATGTTGAAATAAACAGAAATTTGGAGATATAGATCAAACTAGTAATCAATTAATGAAAGAAATTGAGAATATAGAAAACAAGCTCTAGATGTCATGGAATGAAGAAGCCTTTTCTTGTTTAGAGTAGTTGAAATCCTCCTTGGTTAGATGAAATCAACAAAAGGACATTTTCTTTGCATAAAAAGCTCGTATTAAATGGCTAACTGAAGGAAACAAGAATTCAACTTATTTCCACAAGGTTTTCAACAGTGGAGGGTACTCATGACCAACAACAATTTCAACTTGTTGGATGAAGTGAGTGACAAATGAAAAGAATTCTTCACTAGTCTTCTTATGACAAAGGGTTCCCAAGGTGATAGCTACCTTCTTTAAAACATCTTGGTTTTAATCAATGCAAATGACAATGAACTCTTAAGCAATATCCTTAACGAGGAAGAGATTAAAGATATAGTTTTTTCCATTGATAAAGATTATGCCCCTGGCTTTGATGGTTTTACACCTAAATTTTTCCAATTTTGTTGGGAGATTGTTGTAGATGACTTAATCTAGGCTGTCCAACATTTTTTTCTGGGTTATGTTTTAGATAACTCTTAGAAGGTTACTTTTCTTGTGCTAATCCCCAAAAAGGAGGACTTTAGCGAATTTAGAGATCTTAGTCCAATCAGCCTCTGCAATGTTAGATATAAAATTATATCAAAAATCATCTTCGAGCGAGTTTCTTTCCAAAAATTATATCTCCCTCTCACGGTGCTTTTGTGGTAAGCAAAAACATTACAGACAATGTAGCCCTAGCTCAAGAATTAGCTTAAAACATTGATAATGGATTCAAAGGGGGAAATATTATACTTAACCTAGATATGGACAAAGCTTTTGATTGTTTAGAATTGGGGGCAATTTGACAAGTTTTGGCTAAGTTCGATTTTTCTTCTTGTTAGATTGTAATTATTGTATTTGTGTAGATGGTCCAATAGGCCCATGTAGACTTGTATATATTTGTACATTTCTCATTAGTGGATTAAAAAAAAAAATTATTCCTATAATTTGACATGGTATCAGAGCTTAACCTTAATCCTCTCCACCCCTGTTGATTCCCTGTTATTGGTGAGTCTTGAGCAGCACTGATGTTCATCTCTACAACAATGAAGTCATAGCGAGCCTTCATGTCAAATGCATGCTTGGTTTTGTCGTTGGACCTCCATGTTTTGTGTTGAAGGATGAGTGGATCTCTTAGTTGATGGTGACTAGTGTTTGTCTTTCTCCTACCAACTATTACCTTTAGGTTGTCACTTTTAAGAACTTCTTGGCCACTCACATGAAATAGAAGCATCTGTGGGAGGATCTACTATACTCAAAAGTTGTTGATTACTGCATTTGGTATGTCTCCAATTATATTGTTGGTTGGCTTATTGCAAGTGAGGAGGAGCCCATTACATGTAGCATTTCACATGTTTGACTAGTCAAGAAGATTTGGGAGACGCTTAGGGCTACCTATGAGAGTGAGAATAATATTGCTAGGTTATGTCAAATAATGAATAGAATAGATTTGGGAGACGCTTGCAGAATTAAAGGCTCTTTATGATAGGTTATGTCTTTGCAGAATTAATAATTTTCAGTTCAAGAATATTGATGTGGAGATTGATTCCTTACAGATTTTTATGACCGTTAAGAAGCAAACATGCCCGATTTTTCAAATAATGAACTTTTGGTGTGATTTGTTAATTTTATTGGCTGAGGTGGGATCTTTTGTTCATATCTATGGGGATACTTTAACCTATGAAACTCTTAAGTCAAAAGTGCAAATCATCGTTTACAAGATGGATGATCTTCTGAAGTATGTTAAGTGTCAAGTTTTGTTAGACAAATAGAATATACCTAGTTGTAGGATGATTTAATATCCCTGAGGCTTGGTCTTTATTGTGTTGCCTTTGTTCCCCTTATGTTGTTTTTTCTTAGATGTTTTGGGTACCCACCCTATAAATAGATGGAGGGTTGTATAAAAAAAAAGGTTGGGATTTGTTAATTTTATGTTCACTCTATCATTTGTATGGTACAAGCTTACTTGCACAATATTTGTATTTTACTTAAATTAAATTTTATCAATATTTCAAAAATCTATTGAAAAAGTTAAAAATATATAAAATCTTTCATCTACAAATTTTATGTTAAATCCATGTAATGCATGTTTATTTACACTATATATTTCATTTAAATTAAATTTCATCAAAATATAAAAATGCATGCTTTAATTGCTAGTTTTATTAATCTCTAGAGACATTTCCTGGATGATAAACTCTAACTTCTCATTTCACACGTCAAGTGACTTTTTCACCGTCTTTCCTTGTCATTTGTCATGTTTTGTTGCCTTCCTTGATGATTGTGGATTTGTGGTCATGTGTTTGGCAAGGTGATCATTCAATTTTTTTTTCTAAATTAGCCTCTATAAAGCCTTTTATATACTTGCTTTTTTGGTTAATTTGCCTTCCATTAGTGAGTAACATGTTTAAATTTCATCGAAGTTGTGCCAGTTTTTCAACTTACTGAAGCCTGGCATTAATTCAAAATTGAATTCCTTGTTTAGTGGCATAAATTTCAATGTCTGATTGAGGTTAAAGAAATGTGAAGGGGTTATTCTATAGATGTGATAAAGCTTGTTTTATCTGTCTGTACCTTTTATTTGCATTTTCCCTAGATCATGCAAAGCAAATCAAATCACCCCTTTTGGATTAGTATATCCGAAATTGCTTATTGACTGCAATAAGTACCTATACTATAATTTGTTCTTTTAGATATATTTTGTCAGTATTTCATTATCATTGAATATGCATCCACATCATTGATAAAAATACCACAATTGTTATTGTGATGGAGCTATTCGAATCTGTTCGATTTATTTTAATTTGCCTTTAGTTTTATTGTCCCCAGTTTCCTATGGCCCACAACATATGTAAGGAATAATGGTAGACACATTTGCATTATATATACCTTGATGCAATTCCCCATCAAGCCTCTCTCTAAACTAGCTTGTTTTTTTATGCATTTGCCATTTGATATGGTGTATTTTTCGAGGATCATGTGATGCATAGTTTTATTCCTCAAGATTCTTTCAATTTTTGAATAATAATATGTTATATTTATCATTTTTTATGCAGTTCATCAGCTCCTTGAAAGACAATTTAAATGCAGAAGTTGCTCTAGGGACAGTAACAAATGTCAAGGAAGCTTGTGCTTGGCTTGGGTACACCTATCTTTTTATAAGAATGAAAACAAATCCTTTGGTATATGGTATAGGATGGGATGAGGTGAACCTTTGATTTCTATATTAGGCCTTGGTGTGGCTTGCATAAGTTTTCTTATGTTTATTTTTATTTATCATAAAGTTGAATAAGACTGGTTTGAATTACATAGGTATTTGGTGCATCCTGTTAGCGTGCTGTTTAGCCTCCTGATTCATTGCATCATGCCTATTTTCCCCATGATGGCAAACCTCTTAGCATTAAATATATACATAGCTTTCCTTGCCTGTGCATAACTTAATTTTGGTACTTAGCATGTTGTATACATATTGATCTCGTGGTCTGAATTGCTTATGTGGGCCTATTATTTATATCATGCAAATCCTAGTTGCCTTGCCATCTCTTGATTGATGCATGACTTCTATTTGCCTGTTCATGAGTATTGACATATCTGATCTGTGTCTATTTCAATATGATGAAGCTATTCTGCATTTTTTTCTTGGTATGAGTTGTTTGGCTTCAGTTTTGCCTTTTATCTTTCCCTTTTTTGGAACCTATGTAAAGAAAAACTCACCTAAATAACACTCAATGTTATCTCCATAGTGCTTAAATAACACTCAAACCTAAGTAAATGACATTTAGGGTAAATGGACACCAGTCACAGATGCACCTTCCCCCTCTTTTCTCCAATCTCCTTTCCACTTCTAAGGCAACCTCAACCCATCCCTCGTCCTATACCTTTAGGATGAACTGTCCTCGTTTCTTGGTTTATAAGGCATATTAGGAACACTAGACACACACCCCTTCTCCTCTACACTTGAGCTTACAAGCTTCAAGTTTCTTGCTTCTCATCCAAGGGCATTGTAAGCTTCATCCTCTTTTCTTTTCTCACTTAAGACACTATAGACTTATAACCTTAAAATACAATTATCACACTGGATATGACTGTTTGATTTAATAAACCTAAACAATAAAATATGCCATAAACATCCTTGACTCAAATTCATCATAAAGCATAAAAAAAAAACCTAATTTGCAAAATGCACTTTAAAATTGTAAAACCAGAACATAATCCTTAAAGATGTAGCCTGTTTGTACTTTTCTTTTTTCTGCAACAGCTATTCTTTCGTTAATTAAAATCAATGAAATCTCATCTGATACTGAGTCCACGACTTAGGACACTTCACTTAAACTTAGGTAAACTACATGATCTTCTCTTTCTCGTACATTCTTCCTTAGATTAGGTCAATCAAATCCTCTCTTTTCTATTCCCTCTCATCTCCTTAGGCAAGTTATGCCCACACCTACTTTTCTTAAATTTGTCTCAAGTGGGCCAGACATGCCCAGTTTGTGAATTGCATTTTCACTTACGACACTTATATTTGGGATCCACGTGCACTAAACTTGGATGACTTGAGAGGCTGAATTATTCTAGCATGCAAGATATCTAACATCTTCCTTATATGTACTTGGAGTGCTTACCCACTCTCTTGGTTTGCTTGGATCACAACCATCCACCTAGTGTATTGAAGTCATTTCTTTATATGTGCACTTGCATACTATATAGGTTTTTCTTAAATTACTTTTGGAATTAGATTAAATGGTGGCTCCATTCTTTTTCCATCTTTCTTTCTTCTTGGAGTACATATGCCACACTCAATGTATGGGAGGTCAAGGTTTACCACCCTATAATATCCATGTCAAAGGATGGTATTAGTAGTATTAGATGGGTAAAAAGATATTTATTTTCCCTTAGTCCTTATCATATTCATATCTATATTTGTTATGTACTCCTTTATCAATAATCAATATTCTTTTCCTCTCCCAACGGTATTATTTTGTTTATATTATTTTGCTTACAATACAGAAGCATATTCGTCTTGAGATCCTGATGTTTCTTCAAGTTGGTTCTTTCTCTCATGTTGTCTTCCTGATCAAATTTTTAATGGTCTTCTACAGATTATTTCAGATCCTTCACTTATTTCTAAGCAAAGATCACTGATAACTGATGCAGCACGTGCTCTTGACAATGCAAAAATGATGAGATTTGATGAAAAGAGTGGAAATTTTTACTGTACAGAGCTTGGTCGTATTGCTAGCCATTATTACATACAGTATACTAGTGTTGAGACTTACAATGAAATGCTGAGGCGGCATATGAATGATAGTGAAGTAATAACTTTTTCCTTTTACCTTATATAAAATATGGTTTTTGGATAGTTTTGTCTCATGATTTGCACCTCTACAGGTTATTAGTATGGTCGCCCATTCTACTGAATTTGAGAATATTGTTGTCAGAGAGGAGGAACAAGATGAACTTGAAAACTTGTGTAGAATGTCATGTCCATTAGAAGTTAAGGGTGGTCCTGCTAATAAATTTGGAAAAATATCAATCCTTATACAGGTATTTCACTAGCATTTTGATTTAATAATCCTTTAGTTTGGCATTTCATCCTTTTTTCTTTTCCCTTCCTAGGTTTAGTAGATTTAAAAAGTGTTTGATAATCATTTTGCAGTTGCACATATCACGTGGTTCAATCCAGAGCTTCTCGTTGATGTCTGATGCTGCTTATATCAGTGCAAGTTTAGCCCGTATAATGCGTGGCCTTTTTGAAATATGTCTACGAAGAGGGTGGTCTGAGATGTCATCTTTCATGTTAGAATATTGCAAAGCTGTTGATCGTCAGATTTGGCCTCATCAGCATCCACTCCGACAGTTTGGCCGGGACATATCTGTAGAAGTTTGTTTACTGTCTATTTCATGTCTAGATTTTGTCTTATATTGCTTGTTATTGATTATAATCTGGATCAATTATGGTTTGAATCTTTTTTTAGTTGTTAAGAAAGCTTGAAGAAAGAGGAATTGACTTGGAACATCTTTATGATATGGAGGAAAAGGATATTGGTGCTTTAATCAGGTTTGCTCCAGGTGGAAAGGTATTGCTTTTATTTATTTAGCTCTGTTCTTTCTTCCATAATGATTAGCATGATTTTCAGCAAATAAATTGAGATTTTCTATGGCATTAAAATGCTTTTTAATATATGGAATATAAACATCATGATTGTGGTGTAATATATTTGTATTTTCTGGAAGATTATCAAGCAATACCTTGGATATTTTCCTTGTATCAGCTTGTCTGCTAATGTGAGCCCAATTACTAGAACAGTTCTCAAGGTATCATCTGTGTTTTTGTACTTTGTTAGTGCAAGCATTTGATACCTTATACTTGTGTTTTTAAAATATCTTTACTTAAATTTCCAGGTGGATTTGCACATAACACCTTACTTCATTTGGAAGGATCGCTTCCATGGTGCTGCTGAACGTTGGTGGATATATGTGGAGGTTTGGTTTTCAGTTTTCAAAATATAATATTTGCAAGTGTATTAGATTTGTGTATTTTAGTTTGATTTCTTGAAATACACTGCAGATGCTTTTGCTTTAGTTTAGTACCATATAAATTTGAATATCCTAAAAGATAGTGTTGTTTTTAACCACATTTTCCAGCATGATATTTTATTATATATTATTCTTTCTCTACATCGTTTCATATTCTTAAAATGTAATCAGATTGGTATTTAGAATGACCCATGAAATTAAGAGGCCATTCCATTGTGGATAAGCACCTATCAAGTCTAGTATGTGAATTGTTTGCATGTTCAACTTCATCATTACTTTATCCCATGGAAAAGTAATGGAAAATTTGGGGTGTTTCTGGTATATATTGAATAATGAAAGAGTAACTAGGGAAGTGGGTGAAGATGACTTACAAGTTTGAATGTCTTTTGACTCTAGCTAAAGGTAAATCCAATATAATTGGTTAATTCATCAAATGTTGGAAAGAAGGGGAGTGGCCTTAGCAACAATCAGTTGGAAAGGGTATGAGACAACAACGACAATTGGATGGTCAAATGGAGGTGGGTTCATTAAGCTTTTGGGGAGGGGGTTGTCTTGTAAAATCATTTTTAATCTTGTGGGTTGTTTTTGACGGGTAGTGAATATTTTGGTGTGATTGTATGGTTGCTTCATGTGACATGTAGGTCATTGTAATACCTTTGTAGAGCTCTAATTATGTATGGGGAGTGTGTTGGATATCTTATATGTTTGAATTATTTGACCTCTTAGTTATTCTGATGCTAGATGTCTAAGGTGAGCAAGTCGTATTCTAAGATTGAGCATGTGTTAAGTCAAAGTGTAAAAATTGAGTAGAGTGGAATGAATCAAGGAAATCTAAATGAGACAAAATGAGAGAAGAGAAAAGATGAGAAGGGACCTAAGTAGGCTAGAGAAAGGTAAGGAAAGGAAAAGCATAATTGTGTAAGAATTTCTCATTCAAGTATAAATTTGATAGGAAATAATCTAAGTGCAACTAGTGTGTCTTAACCATGGTGTGTAGTGGTAAGTTAGTGTTGAATATCTGACTTGAATCCTTGTAAGGGTATTCTGATCATTTGACCAATTGTATTGTCTATGCTATTTAAGCATGGACCTAGGGTACCCATTAGTGTGCTGATCATTTTTGTATTCCACTTAAAACAAGAGAGAATTTTAACCCTCTCCATCCGTGGATATACCCAAGTTGGGGAACCACGTAAATCCAGGTGTTTTGTGCTTGCTTCCTCTTCTTTTGCATAACAATTGGTATCAGAGCCTAGGGTCCTTTTGGAAAACATCCTAGGGCTTTGGAAGAGAAGATCTGTTTGGAGTGAAGAAAAGGCTGCAGGAAATGCGTCATCATTCGTCTGCTTCCGTGTCACCTACGTCGTTTGCCAACACGAGCTGCACTTGTTTGCGTGCTTGCCTACGCGTGAGCTTCCGCACACATCTACCTGCGTGTGAGTTTGTCTACGTGCATCTTCCACGTGCGCATCTACCTGCGTGCATTGTCTACGTGCGTTGTATGTGCACATCTGCCTGCACATCTTCTTGCACGAGTTGCCCGCACATCTGTCAGTCTTGCATGCGCCTCTTACGTGCGTGAGGGTACACTTGCGTAGTCCACACGTGCAAGTTCATTGCGAGCACGTGAGTTGCTGTTTCTACCTTAGCATACATGTTGTCCAGAATCAATAGTTGTGATATAGTAAGGCATTGGAAGTAGAACAGGAAATAGCAATTTGTTGTTGATTAGATTATCACAACTTGTTGAAAATCTGTTTGTTTGATTTTTAAGATTGAGAATCACAACACCGGCTTTGAAAGTGAAGAAATTTAACAGCAAAAACAGCTTCAGCCTTTGGCAAATAAAAATAAAGGCTTTGCTGAAGTAATAGGGCATTTGGACTCCCTTAAACAAGGGGTCGTCTATGGATAGAAAATCTGCAAAGTATGAATTGCAAGAAGAGAAAGCCCACTTTGCTATTCTGCTATGCTTGTCTGATGAAGTTATCATTGAAGTTGCTGATGAGACCACAACTTCTAGGTGTTGGAACAAGTTGGAGATGTTGTACATGACAAAATCCCTTACCTACAAGTTATTGCTCAAGCAGAGATTGTTCTCTTTAAGGATGAAGGAAGGTATACTGTTGAAGCGACATTTGGATCAGTTAAACATTATTCTTATAGAGTTACGCAATATTGGTGTGACTATTGAAGATGAGGATGCAGCCTTCATTTTGCTTGTTTTACTTCCATTGCCATTTGAGAATTTTATGCAGTCTTTTGTGGTTGGTAGAGATACAAT
Source organism: Cymodocea nodosa (assembly GCA_036874045.1). NCBI lineage: Eukaryota > Viridiplantae > Streptophyta > Magnoliopsida > Alismatales > Cymodoceaceae > Cymodocea > Cymodocea nodosa. Next base: position 14,513,880 of record CM072339.1, on the reverse strand, counting down.
CACATTAGAGGAAGTGAGGTCCAACCTTCACTCAAGAGACTTAGGCACATGGTTACACATGAGAGCAATGACGCAGGTACATTTGGGTTGACTGTGCATCATGGTGATAGTAGGGGACGTCAGCAGAAACAAAATAACAACAAACATAGAAGAAGAAGTAAATCCAAAGGTAGGTACTTCATGGACACTTGCAACTATTGCAAGGAAAAAGGACATTGGAAAATAAATTGTCTCAAGTTGAAATCCAAAGGGAGTGCGGTAGTAGCTGAAAAAGAAGATTCAGCGTCAGAAGGTGACTTCTCTTTGACTGTTTTCTATAGTACATATACAGATCAACATTGGATCTTAGACTCTGGAGCATCTCATCATATGACTCCTAATAGAGAGTATTTCTACACTTATTAGATTGTTAATGGAGGGCAAGTTAGATTAGCAAACGATGATGTTTGCCTTAGAGCTGACATTGGTACAATCAGATTCAAGATGCATGATGGCACGGTGAGAACTCTTGAGGATGTATGGCATGTGCCTAAGTTGGGCAAGAGCTTGATATCCTTGATGGCACTTGATTCCAAGGGTTTCAAGTATTCAAGTGGAGGAGGCAAATTGTTGGTCTCAAAAGGCTCATTGGTGGTGATGAAAGGAGTCAAAAATGGGCCTTTATATATTCTGCAAGGTTCTCTAGTTGTAGGTGATGCTGCCACAATTATGAGTGATCAGCAAACCACTTCTGCAGTTTGACACTCAAGAATAGGTCATTTGGGGCAGAGAGGAATGTAGAAACTTAGCAGTTTGGACAGGCTAAATGGGTACAAATTCATTGATGTAGAGTTGTGCAAGCATTGCATCTATGGAAAGCAAAAACATGTACAGTTTGGAAGAGGAAAGCATACCACTCAAGGGATATTAGATTATGTCCATGCAGATTGTTGGGGACCTTCCCAACAACCCTCCATTGTAGGTTCCAGATATTTTCTTTCTATAGTGGATGATTATTCATGTATGACATGAGTTTTCATTTTGAAACATAAATGTGAGGCTTTCAAGAGTTTTAAGCAATGGAAGACTCAAGTTGAAAATTAAGTTGGTAGGAAGGTGAAATACTTGAGAACTGACAATGGTTTGGAATTCTGCTCTCATGAGTTTGATCACTTTTGTAAAGAGGTGGGTATCACAAGACATTATACAATTAAAGGCATTCTACAACAAAATAGAGTTGCAAAACGTCTCAACCGCATGCTGTTGGAGAAAGGAAGGTACACGCTTTCTCATGTCAGATTGGAGAAGAAATTTTATGCTGAGACTGTTAACACAGCCTCTTATCTTGTCAACAGGTACCCTTCAATGGTATAAGAGACAAGATACTTTATGAAGTGTGGATGAACAGGACTGCAAATTATTTCAAATTGAAGATTTTCGGTTGTTCAGTATACTATCATGTAGATAATGGCAAGTTAGAGTCACGTGCATCTTTGTTGGATATGGTATGGGAGTCAAAGGGTATAAAATTTTTGATAGAGAAACAAGAAAAGTTATTCACAGTCGTGATGTCACTTTTGATGAGGCTACTTTGATACAGAATGAAGAGTTGCCCATAGTGTTAGATGAATCTAACACTCTTGAGCAGGTGGAGTTTGACTTGTCACAACAGTATGTCCCGAAACAAATAGCTTTAGATGAAGATCAGCATTTGGACCTAGATGAAAATGCAGATCAACCTGGGGAGGAACCATAAGAGAGATGTGTTGCTAGGGACAGACCTAAGAGGGTTCCTCAACACTCGTAGAAGTATGATTTCAGTAATATGATTGCTTTTGCCTTGTAGGCTGCAAGTGAGGTGGAGGAAGTTATTGATCCTCTAACATATGATGCTGCTATGAAGGATTCAGATGTTACTCATTGGATGGAAGCTATGCAAGAGGAGCTTCAGTTTCTTCAAAAAAATCAAACATAGGATTTAGTGAAGCGTCCAAAAGATAAGAATATTGTAGATTGCAAGTGGGTGTTCAAAAGAAAAGTTGAAACATAAGACAATCTTAAAACACAATTCAAGGCAAGATTAGTGGCTAAAGGATATTCTCAATAGGAAGGTGTTGATTACAATGAAATATTTGTACCAGTGGTTAGACACACGTCCATCAGAGTTCTTTTAGCTATTGTTGCAACGAAGAACTTAGAGCTTGAACAGCTTGACGTGAAGACAACCTTCCTATATGGTGACTTAGAAGAAGAAATATGGATGGAACATCCAATTGATTTTGTAAAGAAAAGAGGATCTAATTTGGTTTGCAAGCTTAAGAAGTTCTTGTATGGATTCAAGCAATCTCCAAGATAATGGTATAAAAGATTTGATTCTTTTATTACCAAAGTTGATTTTCTACGCAGCTTCTTTGATTCATATGTGTATATCAAACACTTAAATAATGGTATACATGTATACTTGCTCTTGTATGTTGATGATATTTTAATTGTAGCTAAAGATATCAATGTTATATAGGATTTGAAAAATACCTTGAAGTTTGAATTTGCAATGAAAGACTTAGGTGTTGCAGACAAGATCCTAGGGATGGAGATACAACGTGACAGAAGTGTTGGAAAATTGTTTCTTCATCAACACAGCTATGTGCAGAAGATCTTGAATAGATTTGGAATGACTTCTAGTAAAGCCATTGGAACACCTTATGACAGGAATATTCGATTATCATCAGTCATGTCACCTCAAACACAATCAGAAAATGAATACATGCAGCGCATTCCTTACTCTCAAACTGTTGGGAGCTTGATGTATGCAATGGTATGTATTCGCCTAGATTTGGCCTATTCCTTTAGTGTGGTAAGCAGATTTATGTCAAATCCAGGGAAAGACCATTGATAGGCTGTAAAGAGGATTTTCAGATATTTGAAGGGAACTTCAGATGTTAGGCTGATATATGGTGTCAAACAGAGTTGCAGTATGGCAGAATATTCAGATTTTGCTAGAGATGTTGATCAGAGGAGGTCCTTAACAGGATATGTTTTTATAGTAGCAGGTTTAGTTGTCAGTTGGAAATCTACACTTCAACCTACGGTTTCGCTCTCCACTATTGAGACTGAGTACATGACAATGACAAAAGCTGCAAAGGAAGGAATCTAGCTAAAAGGGCTACTTGGAGACTTTAGATTGCAAGTTGACAGAGCTAATATCTTCTGTAATAGTCTTAGTGCTATTTGTTTGGTAAAGGATAATGTGTCCTATGATCGTACAAAACACATTGATGTCAGATATCACTTTCTTAGAAGTAAAGACAGAATAAAGATTCTGAAGATCAACACCAGAGACAATCCAACTGATATGTTCATAAAAGGAGTGATTGAGAGTAAGTTCAAGTATTGTCTTGACTTGCTCAACATATATGAATGTTGCTGACCCTACGTGGGTCATTGTGATGGAGAGTTTTGCTCAAGGTGGAGTTTGTAATTCAAGTTAAGGTGGAGATTGTTGAATATTTGACTTGAATCTTTGTAAGGGTATTTTGGTCATTTGACCAATTGTATTGTCCATATTATTTAAGCATGGACCTGTGGCACTCATTAATGTGCTGATTATTTTTGTATTCCACCTAAAACAAAAGAGAATTTCAGCCCTCTCCATCCGTGGACATACCCAAGTTGAGGAATTACATAAATCTAGGTGTTGTATGCTTGCTTCTCCATCTCTTCTTCCTCTTCTCTTGCATAACAGTTAGTCTAATGTATAAACAATGCAACACAAGGAAATAATGTGGCATATAAGTTGTGCATGAATGATTGCAAATATGGTGCACGTTTTGATGTGAAAATGTAATGGGTGATGAATGCAAGTGGGCCAATAAATTAACAAAAGTTAATTAGTGGTGTGTTTTAATTTAAACTTGGGTAGAAGTCTTGGTGGGCCTCCCATGTAACACACCAAGTGGCCCAAAGGTTGGTTGGGTGGTTTCTGAACTTAGGTACTTAATGATTTGTATTTGTTTAGTGAATATTCTTAATGAGAAAATGACATGACAAAGGGGAATGTAATAAAGAAGAGATGAGAAGTAATCCCATAGAACTTGGAGTGAGGAGATGAGAGGAAAGGATATGGATGATTCTAACTTATATACCATTGGAGTCAAAATATTTATGCATCCTACTTAGAGGACAAGAGAAGAGGTGAATCTTTACAAAGATCCATGAAAGAAGGGATTAAGAGATGAGTTGAAGAAGAGAGAAGTTTGGATGAACATAGGTGAGAGAGAGAAAGAGGAGGAGGCTATATGCATTCTAAATCACCCCCAATTAAGGTGAGAGTATGATTCACTAAACAAGTTAAGGGTGTGCTATGCTTAAAGCCTGAAGAAAAAGCCTAGAAGCATGAATTCAAAATGAAATTAAAGCATGGATTCTTTATGCAACATTGAAACATGGTGTTTACAAAGTTTAAACTTGAAGACTACATGATCATATAAGACTATGTGAATGCATGCATGGGATGATGTGTAAGTGGATGAAAGCGTGAAATTATATGAATGTAGATGGGTGCCACATGAATAAAGATGTATGGATCTACGATCATAGAATTATGTAAAGGTGCATAGGAGTTGTTGAAGGTGTTATCATGTTGATATGTTATTGGGTATCCATTTATGGGTCCATTTAGGGATCCATCATACCTTGTGTATATATATGTACTAATCTGTGATTAATGAGATATGACCTCATTTTTACCCTAATCCACATGGTATTAGAGCACCATGGTAATTAACCCTAATCCACCTATACACCCCTTTTGTTCACCATTTGCCATTGCTACCACTTCTGATTGTTCTATTGGTGCCACCTTTACTTCTCTATTTTCTCTCTTGCTTTGCAATTGCTTGTTGCTTTTGCTTCACTCATCTTAGTTCTACGTGGATGGAGGGAGATTTGTCATTGTCAATCTATAGTGGCTACCTCTTCCTCATCTACTAGTCGTCATCTGATCAACTCATCCTACTACTACCACTGTTTTTTCATTACCATCATTGCTCTTGTTGTGGCATGAGTTTCTTTGGACAAAGGTTCTCTGGACACAACTTCTCTCCTTGTGGGAACAGATAGCTATTGTAGCCCCTATTATCATTGATTGAGTTCATTGGTTTTGTATCTTCACTGTTTGAGTTTGGCAACTATATCAGCTTGTTCGCTAGTCTCCTCTTTTGCTAGTTACTTCTTCAACTTTCGTAAGGTAGCTTGATATAAAGACCAATTCTATTTTTGTATTATGGATTATTGTTTACAAATTGGTAGAAATGGCCAATAGAGAATCCATGGTTTGCCTTTTGACTAGTACATCTGAGAAGTTAAATGGAAAAAATTACCTCCTTTGGTCACAAAGTTTTCAAACATTTGTGGCTTTGTTGTGGAGGGTCCATCACCTTACTCATTCACCCCTAGATGTTAAAGACAACTCTTATGATGATTGGTTTGTAGATGTAGTCATAGTTACTTGACTTGAGAATAATATGGAACTGAATGTTGCTCAAGAAGTTAAGATGTTGAGACCTACAAAAAGATGTGGGACATCCTTTATGGGATATATGGACATGAGAAAAATATATTTCATGTCTATGAGATTTACAAGTAGATCTTCTCACTACTTATGGGCGATTAATCAATTTAGGAATACTTTGCTACCTTACAATCTTTGTTTGAAGAGCTAGACATGTATTAATCAGTCACATCTGATGTTGCTATGATGAAACAGTATTGTACAAATGTTGCAATTGTTGCATTCATTTTTGGGTCACCTCTTGATCTTGCATCTGAAGTTTGAGATTAGATTATTGGCAGTAATTGTGTCTCAGATTTGTCCTCTACATGTGCTTGTGACATGCACTTTTCATGTTCTATCCCACCAGGCATACAATTTGCTTTGGCTAGTATGTGTGGTTGGGAATGTGGAGGGAATACCAAGGGTGGTTGAGATAGTTGTAGAAAACCTTTTACAACTTATCAACACTATGGTTGAACAAATCATAGATCTGAATGGTGTTGGGAGAAATTTGGAAAACCTACTTGGGCACAAGTTGCATCAAAGACTCTTGATTCTTTTGCTAATTTTATTGTGCTTGCTCTTGATCATGATAACTCTTCAATGGTGACCATCTTTAAGGATGACTACAAGTGTTTCCTGCGACTTTAGGCTATTAATGCCTTTGCTATTACTACACTTGCTTCTACTTCAAGTATGGATAGAGTGATGATAGCTATGGGTGATAGTTGTTGGATTATAAACTCAAGTGCATCCTTTTATATGATAGGTAGTTCCAATTTATTTAGTTGCTTATAGTCCTTACCCAACCTTAAGAGTGTTATTGATGGATGATTTTGCCCTATTTCTAGTCAAGGCATTATATAATCCTCCTCCAGAATCATGCTTGATTAAGTCCTATTTGTATTTGATTTTCTTGTAAACCTATTATCTCATGTTTGTGTTTGGTTATCGCTACTATATTGTGTTAATGATTATTCTAGTGTTTTTTGGGTTTTCTTGCTTAAAGATGCCAAAATGTACTACAAATTGTTAAAGATTTTTTTGTTGAAATAAAAACTTTAAAATGTTTGCACATTGACAATGGTTTTAAATTTACCAAGCATGAATTTTAAAATTTTTGTGCTTCTCTTAGTGTCTTATATCAAACTACATGTCTTATGTCAAAATGTGGTGGCTAAGTGAAAGCATTGTCATATCTTAGACATTGCTTGCACCTTGTTGATTCAAATGAAAATGTCCAAATATTTTTGGTTGGATGTTGTTCTTATGGTCTTTTATCTTGTCAATCGTATGCTATTCACTCTTTTTGGTGGTGAAATTCCTCTTCATTAGCTTTTCCCTAACATAGAATTGTTTTCCTTGCCTTTGTGGGTTTTTGGGTATATTGTTTTTGTCTTGGACTTGTCTCTTAGGTTAGATAAACTCTTACCTTAATCTTTTAAATGTGTATTTGTTAGGTATTCTCATACATAAAAAAGTTATTGTTGTTTTTATCCTCTCACTAGGTGATAATACTATGTTTTAATTGATGTTACCCTTTTTAAGTCTCAAGCATATTTTGATGATATTCCTAAGGTCTTCGATACTTCACACTTGTGCTTGTTTTTGTTGATAGTGGACCTCCAACTTAAAATAATGAATTGGTCATTCATTAAAGGTCCATCAATGATGAAGGCAACATCCATAAACCTCCTCTTCAATCAAATCAAGCTTGGCCTCAGTAGTAACTCCACCACCTTGTACCATTGATGACCTTAATCTTCTCATTACTTACACTTATACCTCTCATTTTATTTCTAACTTTGTTTCTTGTGATTGTCTTTGTTCTGCTTCTTGAAAAGTTGTCTTATTTGTATCATTTGAATCTGTACCTAGGAATTATCAAGAGACATTACACTATCACATTGGAAGGTAACCATGGATGATTAAGTAGTAGCTTTGTGGTCATCAACTTGTGGGAATTGGTAGTTTATCTTATAGATGCTAATGTTTCACTTGTAAATGGTCTTCATTATCAGATATAAGTCTAATGGTTTAGTGGATAGATATAAGACTTGTCTGGTTATTCAAAATTCACACAAACATATGGTGTTAATTATGTTAAAATATTTTTCCTATTACTCATCTCAACTTCATTTGTGTTCTTCTCTTTATTGCTATTAATTAATAGTAGGAAATATATCAGTTGAATGTCAAAGATGCATTACTCTACGATGATTTTATAGAGAAGTTTTATTTGAAGTAACCTTTAAGGTATATTGCTTAGGGGGATAATATTATTTGTAAGTTGAAAAAGGTAATATATGACCTCAAACAAGTGCATGGGCTTGGTTTGGGAAATTTAATTTGGTTATGCTTGGTGGTGGTTTTTGGTAGTGTTATGTATATGATTCGGTATTTTATTGGAAGACAACTATGAGGTGTGTCATACTTACTATTTATATTAATGATATTTTAATGACAGGTAGTGATGCTAAAGAAATTGTGAATATCAAGAGTTATTTTAAGAAAGTTTTTGCTATGAAGAAATCGGTGAAGCAAAATATCTTTGGAAATTGAGTTTTCATACTCAAAAGGGAAAATGGTGATGCCTTAAAGGAAATATGTTATGAATTTGTTGCAGGAAATAGATACATTAGGGTGTAAAGTTAAGCTTATAACAATTGAGCTTAATCCTTCATTTTGGGATACCACATCATGGAAATTAGACAACCTTGGACAATATCAAAAATTGATTGGGAAATTAATGTATTTTATTGTCACTAGACTAGATATTGCTTATCTAGTTAACCTTTTTAATCAATTTATGCATGAGTCGAAAATGATACATTGGATAGGTGTATAATAATTACTTGTCTACATTAAAAGTACTTATGGAAAGAGGCTAATATATAAGTAGAATGGTCATTTGAAAATTGAAACTGATTCAAATTCAAGATATGTTGAAGACAGAGGGAACACAAATTTTACTTTTGGTTTTTTCCATATGCTGAAGAGGATTTAGTTACTTTGATAAGTAAGAAATAGAATGTAGATTCAAAGTCAAGTGTTGAAGTAGAATATAGATATACAAGTGAGATGATGTAGTTGAGTTTCCTATTAATTGAACTTGTGGCAACAATTCAATGTCTTATGCTAATGCACTATGATAATCAAGTAGTCATGTTTATAGCAAACAATTTTATGTTTCATGAATGTAGTAAAGATATTGAAGTTGCTTGCTACTATATTTGGAACAATGTGTTGAAGGGAATAATCCCTACTTAGACAAAATCAACTAAACAACTAGAAAATATTTTTACGAAAGGATTAAGTGTTAATATTTTTGAAATACTATGCAATAAGCTGGGTATAATAAATATATATACACTAACTTGAGGGGGAATTATACCTTGTATACATATGTGTATGTACTAATCCATGATTAATGATATATGACCTCATTTTTATATATGAGGCCATGGGAATACATATGAATGATCATGAAAGTATGTAGATGTATCTATGAAGGTGAGGTGTAGATGCTAACTACATAATTGAACATGCATGGATGAATATAGATGTACAAATAGGTATGAACGTGTTAGAATGCATGAGCATGTCGTGAACGTATGCATGTGGACATGTATACATGGATGCATGTAAGCACATGAGCCTAGGAATTATGCATGAATGCATGCACATATAGACATGGAAATGATGCATGAAATGGATGTACTTATAGGTGTGGGAATGATGTATGAATGCATGCATATGAGCATGGAAAAGATGTATGAATGCATGAACAAATGCATATATGAACATATAAGCATAGACATGTAATCTTGAATGGTTGTGTATGAAAGGAGGTAGGGAGGATGTTGTAGGTTATGAGGTTATATTGGCTTGAAAAATGATGTGTGAAGGGAGCTAAAAGAACATAAAGAATGATTCATGTAAGGAGGTAGAAGAGTGTGGAGCATGATGCATGCAAGGAGCTAAAGAATGTGAGAAATACAAACAAGGGTAAGAGCATGACTAATGGGGTTGTTGCACACAATTATGAGAGGGATGTCATAAGCGTTAGAAAGAACTAACATGAAAATGTATGCATGAAAAGGAATTAAATGAACAATATGAAAATAAGAACATGAACATGAAAGAGAATGAACTATATGACAATAAGTGCAAGAGTATCAAAATAGGGTAAAATGTGCTATGCATGCATGAAAGTGAACTAAATTGAATTATGTGAAAATAAGCTAAAAGGGGTTGTACAAGTATGTATACATGAAAATGAAATTAAATGGGCTATATGAAAATATATGCATGAAATGAAATAAAATGAGCTATGTGAAAATGTGGGTATGAAAATGAAATATGAACTACATTGATGCTAGCTAACATGGTAATGCATGGATGAAGTATAAATCATCATTGAAGTTAGTATAATTGTGAATTAGTATGAGAATGCATAAGTATGGAAATGCATGTATAAGATTGCATAGGCATGGACTAATATGAACACAAATGAAAATGGATTATACAAGCATGGTATGTGTAAATATGCACTAATGTAAAGTTGAAATAACATTGTATACATTCCTAAAAGAGTAGGAAAAATGAGGGAGAGAAGGATGACACCAAGTTTTCATGAGGTCTTGTAGAAAAATATTCCTTAGCCTTTTATCATACAAAATAATTTATAACAAAATAGAATAATGAATATAGCACCATAAAATGAAAATAGGGAGAAATAAAGGTGTTTACATGTTTTTCCTTCCCTTGTTGGATGATGGTGCCCTAAGACTAATGCTTGGTTTGGCCAAAGTTGTTGACATGATGACCTTAAAATGGAGGTGGCACGTGATCAAGAGGTGTCAATGGGGTAGATGGAGTGTCATTGTTGACTACTTGGAAAGCCTATAGAATCAAATAGATTGAACACACTCCCTCTTTGGAACTAAACAATAAAAGAGTAGCAAGAAACCACATGAAATAAGGGTGACACATTGTAGACCCAAAATATGGTAAGAGGAAGACATAAGATGGGCAACACAAAATTGATACACCAATCCATGAATTGGACTATTGATTTTGTAGTGAAATTGGAATTATAGAGATTAGATTGGTAGACTAATTTTGGAAAGTGAGCATTAAAATAGTATGCTGATTAAAGAAGAAATATGAAAAGAATTGTTGGGAAAGTCTCCCAAGGTTGGTTGGAGATGAGCCTTTGCTAGTTGAGTATCCAATTGGTGATTATGGTGGTTGGGAAAATTTTTAACCTTTTAATTTGAATAAAGAGGAAAGGAAACTACAAACTATGAAGCGTGAAGGATTCTAGAGTGAGACACTTGATTGAAAAAAATGAAAATTGGGTAGTTAGGGGATTTCCAATGAGTTGCAATGGAAAATTTGGGGGTTTCTAGTATATATTGAATAATGAAAGAGTAACTAAGGAAGTGGGTGAAGATGACTTACAAGTTTGAATGTCTTTTGACTCTAGCTAAAGGAAAATCCAATATAATTGGTTAAATCATCAAACATTGGAAAGAAGGGGAGGGGTTTCAACAACAATTAGTTGGAAAGGGTGTGAGACAACAACGAGAATTAGATGGTCAAATGGAGGTGGGTTTATTAAGTTTTTAGGGAGGGTGACAAGTTTAGTGTCACAACAAAGGCTACTAGAGATTAACGAAGTTTGACAAATTTGAGGTCTTCATGGACTAGGTAGAAGGTTAGAGGTTCCTTGGATAAGGGTGTCTCTTTTCAATCGATTTTGGTGGGATTTATAGATAGTCAATGGTGGAAATTAACACACTATTTGATGGTCAATTGTCATATTTGGTAAGGGGGTAGATCTATAATGTACATGAGAGTTTAAAGGACAGATATATGCAAGAGAGGGAAAATTGTTAGGGTAGCAATGAGTTTGCAAAGTTAAAGGCTTGATTGGTTAGATGACCAACCAATCAACTAGTAGATGATGTGATCCATAGGGTGTAGGGAAGGGTGGTGGGTGTACAGAAAGATGGGTACACACTCATTAAGAAGGTAGCACAAGAGAAAACAATGAAGATACAAAGTTCTTGACAACTTGTAGGTAGTGGATGAGAAAACAAGTGAGTAAGTAATCATTTAGTGATTTTGGAATGGCAAAAAGTAACTATGGAATAGTGAAAATCATGTGATTATAGAAATTAAGTAATTAAGAAAATTAAGTGATTATGATTATGATTATGATTGTGGGAACAATAACTATATGGTAAAAGACATGGGATGATAGTAAGGAGAGCAAGTACAAGATGCAATAGGTATGGTTAAACACAATTGACATTAGGAAGACAACTTATTATTTAACAATATCAACTAATAGTTGAGTATTAGAATGGGGATGTCTACGGTTATGAATTAAAATCTTAGTAAGCAATATCTCCATTTGTGCAACTTGCTTGAGTGAACTTCTTAAACCAACCATTGGATTATGTTTGAGATAGGTATTAAGGCACCAAGGTTTTTATTAAATATCTTGTTTTAAAATTTTTCATACATATATTGTTATATTTATAAACATTTTTTAATTATATATACATTTAGCTCTATTATTTCATTGAAATACATAAATAACATTAAAATAATGTAAATCATGAATGATAACTTGAAAATACATAAATAATCTTAAGGTATCATCAAAATGCAAAGTGTATTAATATGTATGTTTGTGTAATATATATTATTATATATTTGAGTACTTATGTATTGTGAAGTGGGAGAGTTTAATTAATTGTTTACTATGGAAAATAAGTCCAATATATATAGGTGATATATGGATCCATACCTAGTAACCCATATATCATACATAACTTACATTCCCTCTTAAGCTAAAAGATATATATTTGTTATATCTAGCTTGTTATTAATGGAACTAAACACACTATGACTTAATCTCTTTGTGAGGATATCAACAAGTTCTTAAGACGAGGGAAAACATGGCATGTAAATGATTCCTTTGATCACTAAATCTCAAATGTAATGACAGTCTATTTCGATGTGCTTTGTATGCTCATAGAATGTTTCATTTTTAACAATATAGATGACAACTTGATTATCATAATACTTGGACATTGACTCTTGAACAAAAATACCAAACTCTTTAAGAAGAGTCCTAAGTCATACCATTTCACATCTTGTCTCTCTCATTGATTTGTACTTGAATTTAGCACTTGAACAAAAAAGTAATATTTTATTTTTTACTCCATTAAGTAATAAGATTTCCCCCAACATAAGTAAGATATCTTGAAGTTGACTTTTGATCTGTCCTATCATTGGCATACCCTACATCAGAATAGGCTTCTACCTTCAAGTGCCTATTAGCTTGATATAGCAAGCCTTTTCTAGGAGTGTCCTTGATTTAGGCTAGCACTCTCAGAACTCCTATCTAATGTACTTATTGTGGCTGATGCATAAACTAGCTTAATAACTCTATGGTGTAAGTAATATCTGGTCTTATAATTGTAAGATAGAGAAGTTTTCTAATTAACTATTGATATTGCTTAAGATTTTCCAACTTATGGGAAGATGTATTCCAAAATGGTGGATTTTGCTCAATGGGTGTATTTTCGGGTTGACACCCAAGATAATCTATCTCCATCAAGAGGTCCAACACATACTTACGTTGTGACAACACAATTTTGCCTTTGGAGTAGGCAAACTCAATACCTAGAAAATATCTTGGCTTTCCCATGTCTTTTGTTTTAAACACATTTGTAAGATGTTCCTTGGTTTTAGTAATGTCCTTAGCATCACTACTTGTAAGAAGATTGTCATCAACATACATAGTGAGGATGACATACTCTCACATTGACTATCATATAAAGATAGAGTGATCGATAGCATGACGTTGGAAGCCCCTACTAAACATAACTTGATTCAACTGATCAAACCATGTCTATGGACTCTGCTTCAAACCATAAAGGAAAAAGACTAACAAAACTTATCCAAACTTTTGATGGCCTAAATTTTGGGTGTCAACAATTGATATGTTAGCTTTTGTTGGTAACTTTTAGATTATTAATTTTGGTGCCTCTTCACATAGGTTAGGTGCTTTTTGCTTTTTTGATAGGCTTTCTCATGTTTTTGATATATTCCCCATTACTATTGCTAATGTTCGTTCGTGTCCTATATCTAGACAATGTGTTGTTCAAGCTTTTTACCATATTAGGTTGGACAATGCTCTATATGTTCTCAATTTTCCTGTCATTTGTTGTCCATCAATATCATTTTTATCTACTTAAAATGTTATGTAATATTTTTCTCTTTTCATTGTATTTTTCAAAACTTGCAATTGAGGAAAATGATTGGTTGCCATAATCATAGTGAAGGGGTGTACTTGCTTGTTTGTGATAAAGTACCATAGTGTTTGATGTCCACTATAGAGCCTTCAATTCTGTGACACTATTAAATAGGACACCCCAACCATAAGAAACTTTAGCAAGTGATTCCTTAGACACTTGTTAGTCTTTTTGATTGTGAATCTTGTTGGCTTGATAAACACACTTGAACTATTTTTCAAAGTATGTGTTTGGTTTCTAGTAAGAGTTCATTTGAAATTGTTTATTGTGACATTTGGTGTTGGAGTTGTGTATCATCTATCCTAGGTTATCAATATTGTGTTATCTTTTTTGATGATTATTCTTGTTTTTCGTGAGTTATTTTGTTGAATGTTCATTTCTGTATTCTTGATGTATTCAAATAGTTTAGGGTTGAAATAAAAAAAAAAATTCTACTACAAAAAATTTTCGTTTAGATAATGCATTGTAATTTGTGCAACATGAATTTCAAAATGTTTGTCTTCTCTTGGTATTTTCTATTAGACCACTTGTTCAATACTTCTTGATAAAATGGTGTTGTAAAATGTAAGCATTGACATATTCTCAATGTTGCTTGCACATTAATATTGTATAGGCACATTCCTAATTATTTTTGGTTTGACGTGGTTCTTACAGTTTCATTTCTTATAAATTAGATGTCTTTCATGCCTTTGGTTGGTAACATGTTATGTTGTTTAAAACACAACTTAGATTTTTTTGTTACCCTCAAAGGTTTTTGTCTATGTTGTTTGTGTTAAAGACCTTCCCCATTGCCTTGATAAGCTATCTCCATAGTCTATCAAGTATCTTTTTGTTGGTTAGTCTTGTGCACGTAAAGGGTACTATGTTTATCATCCTCCAACCTGCAATTATTATGTGTTGGCTGATATCACTTCCACTTGTTTAGAAAGTCTGCCTTTCCTATTCTTGGTCAATTAGGAAGTATAAATTGGTCCATAGTGCTTAGTGAGGATGTCACTCTTGTAGAAAATCAAGCCCAACCATCACCATAGGTATATAGTCATTCTAGGTAGACATCATAGTTGCTTCCTACCTTGACCATCTCAACTATGCCTAGAGGTCCTCTACCTCAAATGACACCTTTTGATTTGCATTTACTTGTTGCTATATGGAGGGTAAAAGATCTTTTGTTTCATATCTTTTTTCCAATTTTGTCTTGTATGATAATTTTCATCCTTCCTTTCATTGCTTTTCCCTTTCTTTATGGTTGAAATCTTTTCCTAGGAATTATCAAGAAGTATTAAAAATATCTCATTGAAAAGTAGCCATAGATTGAGGACATAGAAGCACTTAGGTCACTTGGTATGTGGGATCTAGTCCCCTATCTTGATGGATCCAATGTTTGCTTTGACAGCATGTGAACTATTATGGCTTCGATCACTTCTAAAAGAGCTCAAGTTTGTTGTTAATTCTGCTATAACTATATATTGTGATAACTTGTCAACAATCCTACTTTCATAGAAAGAACAAAATATATAGAAGTTGACTACCACTTTGTTGGAGATGTGTTGATGAAGGACCTAATTGAATTGACACTCCATATACTTAATACTTGGATTTGCTAGCAGATATTTTTACAAAAGGTTTAAGTGTTGGTGTCTTTGAAAATGTGTATTTAGTTAGGCATGTTTGATATATATGCTTCTGTTTGAGAAGAATGTTACATAGGTATGTAAATGGGTAATCGGATATCCATTTACTATTAGATATCCTATCTATTATATGTAAAGATTATTGAGTAACCCTATTTTGATTTTTTGAATGCCATTATTTTTCGTCTATTCATCTTAATAGGTGTGAGGGTATAAGAAAAATCAATTTCTGGTATGGAAAATGGCTTTCGAGTGGTAGGCTTGTGAAGTAGATGCAACCTTAGGAGGGGTGGGAGCACCTTACCATGGCTGGTTTGGTAAAGAATGAGGATCTTCTTAGGGATGTATAGCATCCTCAAGTTATCTTAGAAGATAAACTCATGCTTGCAAAGGACAATGAGAAAGAGGACACATACGAGTGGCCATGGACTGTTGATGGTGAGGTGATAGTAAAAATTGCTAGGAAGGTGATTAGGAAGACACAGAATTGTTGCTTGGGTCTAAAGGGATTTGGGACAAGTACATCCCTTCAAAAGTTTGCTTCTTTCTATGGAAACTAGTGTAGAATGGCTTTCCTATTGAAGACAACATAAATAGAAGCGGGGTCTAACTTGCTTCTATCTGTCCCTATTATTTGGCTAATAGGGTAATAGAGTTGGCTACCCACCTATTTTTTGAAGGAGACTAGAACTTTCTCTATAGGACTTGGGTTGATAGAATTTTACCAAAAAAAAGGTGGGGCAAACATCCAAAGCATAAGCAAATATCCAATTTATATCACTTTAATTGATAGATATTGAAGTGTGAAAGTGTATAGGCGAAGTAAGGATTAAGTAATTAACTAAATTTTTTAATATAATTTTAAAAACAAAGTAGATACCAGACATATGGAGAAAGAGTTCTTTAATAAATATATTTAAAAATAAGGGAGAGATATAGAATTGTAATAATTATTTTCTTATTAATTTAATGAGTCATACTATGAAATTATGAGAAATGATAACTTAAACAAAGACTACAACATGTAATTAAATTCACATAAAATCAATTTGGTTTATATTGCGTAGGTCAACAATGAAGATTATTCATTTTCTTATACTACTATGGATAATTTTAGAGTTAAGAAAATGGGACACCATATTAATTTCATTGATTTAGAAAAAAACTTATGCAACCTATTATGTTTTGTTTTAGAAAGAAAAAGTGTATCCATAGGATATATATTGATAGCATAAATGACATGCATGCAATAGGAATTCGTGTTACAACTATAGGAGGAGAAATTAGGAAATTTTAATAGACATAGGTTTAGACCAAAGGTCTTCTCTAAGTCAATATTTGTTTATCTTAGTTATGGATGAATTTACTAGGGAAATTCAAGGAAAAATATTTTGGTGTATGATATTTTCTAATAACGTAGTTTTAGTTCAACATTACCTTAATTCATTGCAAATTGCAATTTGGACTCTATTTCCCCTGTTAGTAGAGGAGCATGGCATGGTATTTCCATTGTATTTCATTAATTCCATTTTCATGAACAGTTTGACCTAACTTCTTTGGTCTCTCTCTAGATATTAGATTTTCTTCTTATTTGTGAATAAAGTTCACTTTACGTCTGTATTCCTCTACCTTTTTATATCTCTGTTTTTTCTTTTACAACTTCTTGAATTTTTATGTCAGGATTCTGAGAATGACCATGTTTACCATTCAGAGCTCTTTACACTGTCAAAAAAGATGGCAAAGAAAGATCCTCAGAAAATTACTTTTACAGTACCCATATTTGAACCCCATCCTCCACAGTATTATATACGAGCTGTCTCAGATTCCTGGCTGCAAGCAGAAACACTATGCACAGTTTCATTCCAAAGTCTCACATTACCAGAGGTTCTTTTTTTTAATCCCACTTTTCTCAATATTTGTGATATGAGCTTCACTGGCAATGTTTTATTTGCTTGTCCATTTTATTCAGATGCAAACATCACATACGGAGCTTCTTGATTTAAAACCTCTTCCTGTGTCTGCTCTTGGTAATGCTACTTACATTGATATCTACACATTTTCCCATTTCAATCCAATCCAGACCCAGGTCAGTTTGTGGAAGCTCAGAATTTTTTTTATCCTTTTGTTTTTATTTTTCTGTCCTATATTGCATTCATCTGAGTTTTCTATGAGATCCAGGCATTTCATATTCTCTATCATACGGACGATAATGTTCTTTTAGGAGCACCGACAGGAAGTGGGAAAACCATATCGGCTGAACTTGCTATGCTTCATCTGTTTGACACTCAACCTGACATGAAGGTATTAGTGTTCATTTAAGATAGATTGATTAGTTCAATGACTTGACATTTGCATCTGTACAGATCATATATATTGCACCTTTAAAGGCCATTGTTCGTGAAAGAATGAATGATTGGAGAAACCAACTAGTCACTAAGCTTGGAAAGAAGATGGTTAATATCATTTTGTTTCGTGTATTCCATAGCTAAATAAGAATATGAAGCAAATATGACTTGACCGACATGATTTTTTTTAGGTTGAATTGACTGGGGATTATACTCCTGACATCAAGGCACTTTTATCTGCGGATATCATAATTTCAACCCCTGAGAAATGGGATGGAATCAGTCGTAACTGGAATAGTCGAAGCTATGTGATGAAGGTTTTTTCTTTCTTTTTTATAACCAAAATTATCTTTTTCTTTTCATCAATTATAAAAAATGTTGCCTATATTTGAAAACAAATTTGTAGGTTGGCCTTTTGATTTTGGATGAAATCCATTTACTTGGTGCTGATCGTGGACCCATTCTTGAGGTATTTCTTGTATTAGCTTGCTCATATTTATTCTAATCAAAATCTCTAGAATATTTTAATCTTCATATCTTTTTGGATTTCACTAATCATTAGATAGTTTGTGATTTTCTTTTCTTTTCAGTTGTGGCATGAATAGTTGATTGATTGTTGTGTTCTTAGATGGATTGAAGAAACATGTAGTTCCATATATTCTACAAGCTCTTTATTTATATCTTTAGTGAAGTATGGATATCAACTTGATAGTGTGAAGCAATATTTTTTTAAAGAGAGGGTCGAATGTAATACCTTGGCTTTAAACCTTAAAAATTTTTGATGGTAAATCTTTTAACTGTTCATTTTTATGGAATAACTGCAATTCCCTCCATTTATTTGTTAGATACGAGTACATCTAACCATTTCCAGTCTCACCTTTTGATTTAAGAGTTAAACTTTTGCTTCCTCAGGTGCTAAATTTAGATTGTCTGTTCTTTGGCTTATTATATGGTTTGTGTTTTATCTTTTGATTTAGATCAAATTATAATGTACATAACAAAGAACTCCTTTCAGGTTATTGTCTCAAGAATGAGGTATATATCATCCCAAACAGAACGTGCAATTCGTTTTATTGGATTGTCAACAGCACTTGCAAATGCCAGGTATGCCAATGCTAGGCCTTAGCAAATACTTTTATCTTTTTGCACTGCTAATATTCCAGTTTTTGGTGATGGTATGTAATGTATTAATGAGTCAGCCTTGTTAAAATATATAGTTTATATAAATGACAAATTAAATGCATGAGGCTCTCAGCAATGTGAAGTTTGAGGTGGATTAATCTTATCTAATCCATGATCTTCAAGTCAAAATGGAGTAATCTCATCGTTATGTCAAGTCTCTCTTTTAATGTCTGTAACAGAGGAACTTTCTGTAACTACTCGGGGTCCTCCAGTTGTTTGTTATAAAAGCTTGAAACATGCAATAAATATGTCGAAAGTGGAAATTTGAAAATCCAAAATGCAAATAATCTCATGAAATTTTGAAAAAGGAAAACCCTCTGAACCCTTTAAGGTTTAGGCCATTTTGGTATACAAATATTTTGATAGAGCTCAGCTCTTAATGTCTGTAACCTTGGGCCCTTTATTTCATCTGTGGTGATTAATTAATTCTTGTTTTCAGCATGTTTCTTTACTTTTTGTGCATTTAACTACTTTTTACATTAATTACTTTAGATATCTTTGTTTTTGGGTGTGTAGTTTTGCATGTGATTTTTAAATTCTAATCAAATTACAAGCTTATTAATAAGATTAACTAGAGTCCAATGTACATGCACATCATCGGTGAAGCTAAGGGTAGAGACACTTCCTTTCAAAAGAGAGTTGGCAAAGTTTCTTGAGGAAGTCACTCTGCGTTAAGAGGCAATCAGCAAATAGGAGTATGCCAGGTTGCATGACAATTCAGTTTATATGGGTGCATCAAAGCCTGGAATTTCAGTATATACCAAAGTTATTCTTAGAAACTCTTGGTGGTAAATCTTCTAATATAGCTAGATTTTCATCTAGATTTAAAAATGGGTTCTCACTTTCATCTAGACTAGATACTTTATCTACCCACTCAGTTTCTTCAAGTATATTTACTAAGTTCACTTCGAAATTTTCAACTCCACTTTGGGCTTTAGGTGCAGGGTTAAAGATATTCAAGTCGACCTTTGAATCTCCATAAGTGATTTACATTAAGCCCTTTTTACAACCAATGTAAGCATCAGCTATAGCGAGAAAAGGTTTTTCCAAAATTACATGTGTATTTTGCTTCCTAATGGGAGTTGTTTGACTTTCTAGAATAGCAAAATCTACTGGATAGATAGTCTTTAATTTTAATTAAAATGTTTTTCACGACTCCTAAAGGTATTCTAAAAGAATGATCTGTCAATTGAATCATCATCCTTGTAGGTTGTAGGCCATTGAGACCTAATTCCACAAATATAATCAAGAACATCACATTAACGCCAGCTCTCAAATCTATCAAGGCTTTCTCAAAATAGGTGCTCCTTATAGTGTAGGAAATCGTAGGGGTACCAGGATTATCATACTTTTTAGGCACAAAGTCAAAAAAGGAACTAACTATCTCAGCTAAAAATACTTTTTGGGGAAGCTTTCTAGTCCTCTTCCTGGTACACAACTCTTCAAGAAACTTAGCATAAGAAGGTATTTACTGAATTGCTTCCAAGAGAGGTATACTTATCCTAACTTGTTCAAAAGTTTCCCTAATCTTCTCTAATTGTAAATCTTCTTTTTGAGCTCTAAATTTATAAGGAAAAAGAGCAAATTGACTATCTAAAGGTTTTAACACTTCTTCCACCTTGTTTTTTCCTTTATCTTGGCCCACAAGTGGTTCTCTACTAACCTCGGGACAACCATGTTCCCTAGGACTTGCATCTAATCCAATAGATAGGGTAGTAGGGGGTGAAAGAATAGGTAGGCTTTCCTTAGGTGCACTTATCTCTCTCCCTGATCTTAAAGCTACAAAGGCATCTGCCTTGTTCTCTAATTCAGGGTAAGACAAACTCAAATCACTTGAGTTGAAACTACTTTCAACTTTAGAAGAATTAATAGAAGCCAAATCCAACTTCATTTCCTCAAATGAAGCAGCAGCTTCTTTAATTGCTTTCTCCAAATCAACTCTAGGCTCAACACTCGTAAATTCTACATTATTCAAGAAATTACCACTAGTACAAGATTCACCAAGAATAATACTTCGATCGTAATCATAAGGATTTTCAAAGACACCATGCATAGAAACATTCATATTATCATGAAGTGTGGATTTAACATTATAGTTTAGCATGTAAAAAGGATATTCATCATCAACATGATTATTCAGATTACATTTAGAACATGTAGGCATGGAATCAAATCTTAAAACATCATCCTCTTTTTCATCCATATTACTAGCACACTGATTATAAAAGATTAACTCAAATAATCATGCAAACCTACTTAATGTAAGAGATTTAAGCCTTTTTGAATGATTTTAATGATGTTTGCAATATGGTGAATTTACCTGAGGTCCCAGTAGATGTAATTAAGTTAAGATTCATCCTGTTTGTCTTAAGAGATGATGTTAAGTTGTGGATGAACACTTTGCCTGCAAACTCTATTGGTGCTTGGATGGAATTCTATGTTGTGTTCATAAAGAAGTTCCATCCTTTACACAAAACCATTCAAACTAAGAATGCAATATTAAATGTAACCCAGTAGGCTAACAAACCTTTTTTGAAATATTTTGAGAGATTTTCTCGATTGTTGGCTAGATGTCCCAACCACAGTCTCCTTAGATCAAGGCAATGCTAAATTATCTATGAGGACCTAGATTATCACACGAAGCTGATGCTAGAGTCAATGTGCCTAGGGAGATTCATGCATTTTAATGAAGTTTATGGATGCTTTGATGGACTTAGCTGAATGAACAATGTAGATGGAGGGATCATCTAACAGGACTTATGATAGATACCTGGCTCGTGGCATGCATACTATAGACCCTATGATGAGTCTAGAAGCGGGAATGACTTCCATAGTCAAAAGAGTAGAAGATATGGTTGTAGCCTAAAGCAAATTGAGTAGTAAGATAGCTGATGTGAAGTATGCTACTTATGGCATAGTGGGGCATGTGATTAAAGAATGCCCAGTTGTTCAAGATTTGCTAGTCAAGCAAGTTCAAGCAGTTACTTTTGGGAACTTCCCGATGTCGACACACTACCACATAGGATGGTGCAACCATCCTAATTTCTTGTTGCAATAGTTGGGATCTTCTAGTCATACTGTGAGAATGTTAGTTGCTGTTTGACCTAATTCAAGTGGGGCTTTACCTTTTCCACCCCCATTTCAACCCTATCATATATTCCAAGAACAAACATCTGACCAAGAGGATTGCATTAGAGAAAGGAATGCAAATTCTGTTGCAAATTAGTGGACAAGCAACACCTGTTTTAACAAACCATGAGAAGTCTATCAAGAATATTGAAGCACAATTGGAAGCACTAGTAGCTGCATTATCGGGGAGAGAAAGAGGATCACTTCCCAGTTCGTTAGTATCAAATCCAAAGAACGTGAATGTTTATGTTGTTAACCAAGAGCAGAGAGGACCTGACCCACCTCTATCTAGGTAAATGTTGAGAAAATATTCAAATATATATATATATAAAGTTCTTTGGTTCTACTATAGAAACATACACATATTATTCAAATTTACTGAAGTTTTAGTTTTAACTCCATTAATATCATCAATGACTTGAGTGATAGGATGTGATGAAGAATAACATTAATTTCTATGATTTTCCTCATTATTTTCATCAACATTTGGAAGTATATCAGTTTGATCATTCAAGTTCATATTTTTGATTTTCTTAAATAGGTCTTCAATCTCTCTATCAATCTCTAAATCTTTTAGGAAATTAATGATATCATCATTCTCATCTTTAGATTTTGATTCTTTAAATGAATTTTTATTAAAACTCACATAAAGAGTTTTTTTTATGGTTTTAGAAATCTTATTATAAACTCTATAAGTTTTACTTCTAGTTAAGTAACTTACAAAAATTCTTTTATCTGTTTTGGTTTGAAATTTCTCTTTTATTCTTAGTGTTAAGAATAAAATATTTACAGCTAAAATGTTTCATATAGGAAAGTTTTGAAACTCTATCATATATGATTTCAAAAGGAGTTTTATTAACAAGTAGTCCTAAGTGATTTCTGTTAATAATTTAATAAGTTGTATTAATTGTTTCAACCCAAAGATTTTAAGGTAATATATGTTATTTAACATAATTCTGATCATTTCCTAAAGTGATCTATTCTTTCTCTTAACAATATTATTTTGAGATGATGCTTTTGGAAAAGAATATCTGTGATCAATACTTAGATCTTTACAGTAATTATTCATTTGATTATTTTCAAATTCAATATCATGATTACTCTAAGTTTTTGAACAGAAACACCTTATTCATTTTGAACAAAATTGCAATACACTTTACATTTTTCAAAAATTTCTGTTTTTGATGTTAGAAAATACATCTAAGTGTATCTAAAAAAGTCATCTATTAAAATAAATATATATCATTTACCACAAAGACTCATAGTTCTTGTTGGTCTAAATAAATTTATATGTATAAGTTTTAAGATTCTCTTGCTTGATATATTATTTTTAGATTTAAAAGAGTTTTTATTAAGTTTACCTAGCTTACAAGGATCACACATAAAGTTCTTTAAGTATTTAATCATTGGTAAACTTCTCACTAACTTTTTATTAGATAATATATGCAACAATTTCATATTTATATGTCTGATCTTTTTTTACCAAAAATATGCATCACTTGTTTCAGCTAGCAAACATGAATTTAAATCAATTACACTAAAAGGTAAAGATAAAATACTTACAGAATCTTTTCTTTTAGTAATAAACTTAATTTTATCAATAATTATACATACATTATCTTCAAACAATACATAATATTTATTATCAATTAGTTGTATAACACTTAGCAAATTAAATCTTAGGTTTTCTACATATAGTATATTCGAAATAATATAAGTAAAAGTTATTTGAACATTGCTCGTACCTATGATTTTGTTATTACTTTTATTTTCAAATATTACACTTCCTTTTTTGGCATTTGTAAAATTTTTCAGTAAACTTTTCTATTTGGTCATGTGACTTGATGCTCTACCATTTAAAATTCATTTTGATATTGTTTTCTCCTGCAAAATAAATTATGAAAAATTGTTTCTTAGTACTTAATGTTTTTGATGACTAAATTCATTAAAAAAATATTTCTTGTTGTTTAAAAATAGTTTAACATTATCATTTATAATCTTATTATGTGTAAGTACTATTGATTTATCATTAGCTTCATATAATTATTGTTCTTATTAATATTCATTTTGTTTTTAGATGTAGTATAACCAAGACTAAATCGATTTTTGTTAGATGTGAATTCATTTTGGTTATGCTCATATATTTCAGTAAAATCATACCAAGATTTTGTATTTGTATTAAAATTTTCTACACAAAAATTTTCAGATAAAAAACATGCAGAAATAGTAATGTGTCTAATACCTTTATTTGAATTTCATGCTTTGATTTCTAAATTTCCTACTCTGATTTCTAAATTTCTTGATTACTACAAGTATTTAAAATTTTAGAAATATTAGTAATTGAATTTTTTGAACATGAAATAAGATTTTTAGAAATATTAATAGTCATGTCAAAAGTACATTTAGATAAATCACATTGATTTGTATATTTACTACATGATTCATCTCTTGAAGTACTTATTTCTACATATTTATCACATTGTTTCATAATAAAAGGAATTTTTAGTCTTTGATTGGTTTGAACTGTAATTAATAAATCTTTTATTAACTTGAGATTCAGAGTATTCAAGTTAATCAAATTCTAAGTCAAATTTATATGACACCCCTAAAGTATTAGTTAGTTTGTCTAACTTAGTTTAATTTAAATTCTATTTATCAATTGTGGAATTTAACTCTTACTCTCTCAGTTTTAGTTTGTCAATTTCCAACTCAAGATTATTTACGTTTATTCTCAATTTTTCATTTTCAAATTCTATTTTTAATTTCTCGGTATTTATATTTTATATTTATTCATGCAAAATAGATTCATTAAATCTAAATCTATGCAAATATACAGCATATTTTTCAGTAGTACATTCAAATTTTTCTAAAATTATAGATAAGGAACAATTTTATTCTTCCATAATGAATAAAGAATTTTTGATATTCTTATTTTCCAATTTACAAATTTTAAGTTTATGCAATAATGTATTATAAGCATATAATAATTCATTAAAGTCAAAATCTGAATGATTTTCAAGATCAGAAATTACCTTAAACTCTTTTGTCATGAAGTACATGTTGACCATATCTTTTGACTTTTGTTTTCTTTTGAATGTGAAGATTTTGATAGTGATTCTTCAAATTCAGACTCTTATGACGTGTCATCCTAATTGACTTTTAAAGTTTTTCTCTTATAAAACTTTTTTTGAGTTTTTTGAACATTTTTCTTTTAATTTGTTTAAACTCTTTTGATGTGTCATCTCAAGTGACTTTTAAAGTTTTTTTCTTGTAAAACTTTTTTTGAGTTTTCTAAACCTTCTTCTTTCGATTTATCCTACTTTATTTTTCATTTTCCTTATAAGACAGTTTAGAGAAAGATGTTCAGGTTTCTTACAATTGTAACATACATACTTTCTAAATGAAGAATTATTTTCATTCAAAGATTTTCATATTGAGGGTTTTTCCTTTTTGTTCCTTTATTATCGCTTAGCTTTTCATGCTTTTTTGAATTTTTTAATTAACAAAATCAAGTCCTCATCAGAATTAGTTAAATTATCAGAATTTGCATTAATTTTGAAGACAATCTCTTTCTCTAATTTTAATTTTTTATGACTTAGAAAATCATTTAATTAAACTTCATAAGCAGTTAAATTTTCTATAAGTTCATTAACAATATAAATATTTAAGTTTTGTAATTCATTAATTAAAGTCATTTTTTGAAACCATTTAGAACTTAAGAATCTGAAAATTTTTCTCACCAAATCTTTTTATTCAAAATTCTTTCCTAAACATTTTAAAGAATTTATTATATTTAGGAATCTAGAAAACATCTTAGAAATATTTTTATTATCATGTATCTTAAAGAGTTTATATTTATGAATCAACATATTTATTTTAATTTTTTTAACTTGAGAAGTGCTTTCATATGAAAATTCTAATGTATGCTACATGTCATAAGCAAATTTATATGTCGATATTTTACTAAGTTTATCATAACTTAATGTACAAAATAAGATATTTAAGCTTTTTGTATTTAGAATTTCATTTCTTTTTTCAGTAACTATCCAATTATTATAATTAGTTAATAGAATATATAGTTTAGAAATCATGAATCATAATTTCTAATCTATACTTTAAAGAAAAACTGTCATATTATATTTTAAATATTCAAAATGTATTCTATTAAATAAAGGATGACTGTTAAGATTCTAACTATCATATAAAGAAAAATTATCATTTTCAGTAATCATCTAACCTTAGATTTTTCCACTTATAAGATTTTAAACAATTTAAACTTTTGATATTAGTAGATGACATTAATAGAAGGGTCTTTGGTTCTTTTGAGTATTGGGTGAATTGCTTTTAGTGTCGTGGCTTTTCTCTTTACCACTAACCATCTTGGTCAGTATATTTTTTGGTTGTCATTTATTGTTGATTAGATTCCAGAGAATGAACTTGGAAATCTCATTATCCTGAATTTAGGTTAGTTTGTTGTTAGTACTTGTGCATTATGTTGAACTAGTGAATTTTTCATGTATTGTTCTAGACCTGTTTCCCTTTTTTCATGTCTTTTTTGTATGTTGATTTTTCACATCATCTTTATCTCTTTTCTGCAAATGTCAATATCAATTGATTTTATTCATCATTTGTCATTTACTAATTATGAAACAATTTTTTCTTTGATTCAGTGATTTGGCTGACTGGCTAGGTGTTGCAGAAACTGGTCTTTTCAATTTCAAGCCAAGTGTAAGGCCTGTGCCACTTGAAGTACATATACAGGCAAGTAATTATGTGTTTTTAATACCCATATAATGCCTCTATGATTACTAACATGGTTTATTTATAAACTAAAAAATTTTGACAATATAGCCTAAGTACTTAAGTTTTGGTGGCATATTAATACTTCTAAAATCTGTTCTAGGGATCCTTCCAATTTTCCATATGTCGATCTTTAAGCTTCCACAGGGGGTTGCACAAGCAATGAAGAACAACAGCTGAAATTGGTTGTGGAAGGGAACTAACAGTTTGGCAGGTGGAGGGGGCTGGAGACCCATTTAGGGTCTACACTTCTGTCTTCTTCAACTAACAAACTCCTGTTGTGCATTTAGTGGTTAAATGGATCTCTTATGAGATTGCCCTTTGGGTTGAGATAGTGGTAAATATGGGAAAGAATCCATCAGCTATTCAGATAAGACGGGAGGCCAGGAAACTTGCTTCTTGACATGGTGCTTCATTGTCATTATATCACAGATAATGATGCTGTTCAATTCTATTAGATATATTTTGTTCTCATTTGAGTGGTGTGTGTTATATATTGTGAGTTGTGTGTGGTACCAAGTACAGATAGATATGTGTTAGCATTATATCTTGTGAGTTATGTGTGTGAGATTAGATGGATTTGTTGGATGAAACCAAGTACGGGTAGATTGAAATTAAATATGGATGGGGCTTGTAGAAATCATATTGGAGTGTGAGGTGGTATAATCCGTAATGCTAAAGGTAATATGTTGGTGGCCATGGTGTATTTCTATGATAATTGTAGTAGTACTCTTATTGAATTAAAGACTCTTCTTGGGAGGCTAATTGAAGCCCTCTATGATGCTTTCTATACCTACAAGAATTTAGGACTTAATCTGGCTAACCTCATGGTGGAGATTGAGTTCCTATCTCTCTACATTACCAACCATGAGTTTACTAGTCATAATATGACTCTTTGGACTAATCTATGTTTGGGGTTGGAGCTTGTGTCCTCCCTGAGATATATTCCCTGGGAGACCAATCTGGTGGTTGACGCCATGACCAAAGTGGGTCTTCAAGGTTTGTCAGACATTGCTTAAAACACTAGTACCCTTTTGCTTGAGGTTCGTAGACAGGTGTATTTGGATATGATTGTTGTCCCTAGTAGACGTATCTACTAGCTTTGGCTTTTTTGTTGTCTACTCCTTCCCTTGTGTTGTTACTTTGATTAGTGCCTTCAGGAACTTCTATAGTGAAGTTGATGGTTGAGTTTCTCTATAATTTGGGCTAGTTTTGGTTTTGAAGCTTTGTATTGTCTTGTTTTCCTTAGGTCCATGTGTGTCTTCGATTGCATTTACACTCAAGCCCTATCCTGAGGTAATAGATATTGGTTCTAGATGAAAAGAAAAAAAAAATGGGGAGAAAGTACTCAAGTTATCATTCTTGGGGTTGTCAAAATTAAAAAAATAAAATAAATAAAATTTTAAAAAAGAAATTAAAAGTTGCCATCCAAAGATTACTAGTGAACTGGATGCCCCTTTCTCAAACAAGAAAGGTTATTTGTGTTGCAAGGTGTTTGGAGGAAGAAAACTTTTTCCTTGGGGCAATGCACTCAAGGTGATTTTCTTAGGGTTGTCTTCAAGACCTTGCCGCTAAGAACTACTTAGAATACTAGTGGAAGGGATCCTTCACTTTCACACCTAACACACTTGATTTAGGTCAAAACAGGACAATTTGATGAATAGGACCCATCCCTACTCCTAGAGCGACAGTAGATGTAATAATTGAGAAAAAAATAACAAAAAAAATGCATGTATTTAACTTGTATGTGTAAAGTTACACCCCATATGAATGACGTGGCAAGATTTAATGGTGTTGTTATTGTAGGCCTTGAGGAACACCAAACCACACCCCCCCCCCCCCCCCCATTTTGTCTAGCCTGTCATCCATAGCTCTCATCTGGTGATAGCAGCCATGCTCGAGTGGAGGAGCACAGGACGAGAGGCAAACTCTCTGTTCATGTGAGTGTGGAATGCCACTTGTGTAGCAGGCAGGTCAGCCTCCTTTTCATGTGAGGAGTAAGGAGCTCTTCTACCTCTTGTGCCATGTTGGTCTATCATACCTTTCCCTAAATGCATGATTTTTATGACCACACTTTGGGAAAATTATTTTGGTGGGGAGATTGAAGAGGATAGACGTAAAGAATGTAGCTCTTCTCACCCTCAAAGCAAGGTAGCGTGACCACACACAAGAGATCAAGGGTGTGTATGTGTGACTATTATTTCCATAACCAGAAAATTCATTACTATTAAATGAAGGAAGGCACCCAAAGATCTGGGAAGAGCGTGGACCACATCTTGCTAACTCTTGAAAGAGGAAAAAGGGGGGAAATTGTGGGAAGCTTGAGAACCAAGCCACGGGTAAGTGCATCCTCTCAGATCCTTCAAGGTGTAGGAAAATGTGATCAGTGGTCATTAAGGAGCAAATGGAAGCCAGTAAGTCCTTAATGGAAATGTCCACAGGCTTTTATGGCCATTAAGGAGCAAAGGTGCCTGATATTTCAAATAACTAATTTCTGGTTTGATTTTTGAACTTAATGGCTGGAGTAGGGTCTCTTTCTCATATCTATAGGGAAGCAATTGGTACTGCGAATAGCTTGGTCAATGAAGCTATGAGGTTAAAAAACCAGTGCACTTTTTGCAAGGTGGGGAAGGTAGTCAAGTGTTATTTGATAAGTGGAATATACTTTGTTGTAGGAAAGGCTAATCTCATTGTCTTGGAATCTCTTTTTTGGTGAGGTCTTAGCCTAGTCCCCCTTACTTTGTATTTTCCCAGGTTTTCAGGTCCCCACCGCATGAATAGAATGGGGGTTGTGTTAAATTAAAAAGGTGTGTGGTACTAGGTAGGTGGATGCCTTGTGTCATATGGATCCTCTTCTTAAATAATTTGAGCTCAGGGCTTATGGAATGAAATATTACCATACTAGATGAGAAAACATGCCATTCCAACATAGGTTTTGTGAGGACTGGAGTTGAGATTTCAGAATCTCAGATGATAGGGATGATTTAGACGAGAAGTTGTGCTGTATTTTACTGGAAACATCGGACAAACAAGCAAACTCTTGCCGAGTGCAAAAAAATTCAACCCAACTCTCCTGCCCTTTAAGATATTTATGGACTTTTCTGACATGGTACTAGCCTAGTAACCACTTGCTACATGTCACTTGTTCACGTACAAGCTAACTCAGATGCTGACTAATCAAGTCAGCAATTTATTATGCCAACAATTACCCTCCCCTAAAGAAATGATATTGTCCTTGAGATCAAAGTTTAGAAATGTGTCCTTCAGTTTCTGATACATATGCTCTAGCTTGGTAAAGAGTGTTAGATTTAGGATTATGTATTATTTACATATAAATGGGTAATTAGATATTCCACCCATTATATATGTGTTTGTAACCCTATTTTGAATTATGATGCCCTTTTTCTCCCACAACACTTTAAAAGAAAGTTGAGAATACTTGCTTGTGCAGGGCTTTCCAGGGAAATTCTATTGTCCAAGAATGAACAGCATGAACAAGCCTGCATATGCTGCCATATGTACCCATTCACCTTCCAAGCCAGTATTAATTTTTGTTTCTTCTCGACGCCAGACTAGGCTTACTGCATTGGATATCATACAGGTGAGGAAGAATGCCATTTAATTTTCACATTTCTTGAAAAGTGATCATTATGGTATGATGAAATTTGAAAATTCAAAACTAGTCATTCTTACCATGTTGATAATATGGATTATGGTCACAGTATGCAACATCAGATGAACATCCAAGACAGTTTCTGAATATCCCAGAAGATGCCTTGAATATGGTCTTAACTCAGATCACTGATAATAATTTAAGGCATACTTTGCAATTTGGAATTGGTCTGCACCATGCAGGGCTTAATGATAAAGATAGGTCAATGGTGGAAGAACTCTTTGGACACAATAAGATTCAGGTCGAAAGCTACATTAAATATTCTATTTAATTCAATCTCTTATGTGAAACTATAATGTGAGAAAAAGT
The DNA here is from genome assembly GCA_036874045.1 of Cymodocea nodosa. Taxonomy (NCBI): domain Eukaryota; kingdom Viridiplantae; phylum Streptophyta; class Magnoliopsida; order Alismatales; family Cymodoceaceae; genus Cymodocea; species Cymodocea nodosa. Next base: position 14,482,945 of record CM072339.1, on the reverse strand, counting down.
TAAATATTCTGTTTTTTTTTTTTGCTTGCATGTTTTGTCTCACAGATTTTAGTAAGTACAAGCACATTGGCTTGGGGAATTAACCTTCCAGCCCACTTGGTTATCATTAAGGTTCCATTGATTCTTGTATTCTTTGAGCTTGTAGTATTCATTTTTCCTTGACTGCTAACCATGCCCACTAACTAATACAGGGAACAGAATATTTTGATGGAAAAACAAAAAGATATGTTGATTTCCCAATAACAGATATCTTACAGATGATGGGGCGTGCTGGTCGTCCACAGTATGATCAACATGGAAAAGCAGTTATACTAGTTCATGAACCTAAGAAAAGCTTCTATAAAAAGGTAAAATTTTATTTTCTGGCTACAATTTGAATATGAACAGTTCACTTATCAAGAATATATTTTAACTAATATTCACCTTTTGACAGTTTCTTTATGAGCCTTTCCCAGTAGAAAGTAGTTTGAAAGAACAGTTGCACGATCACATCAATGCTGAGATAGTTTCTGGTACAATTTGCCACAAAGAAGATGCAGTACATTACCTTACATGGACATATTTGTTTCGTCGCCTGGTAAGATTTTGACTTGCTTATTTGTCATACTTGCTAGACAATGTAGCATGCACAAGTGTTAAACTTCTCATTTATGGTAATTACATATAGAAACTCCAAATGATATCTTAACTGGAAGATAGGCTAATATAAGTGATCTTGATAAAATGTTTTCCATATAAACAAACCATATCTGGCAGAAACCTATAGAGTAGAAAAATTGGCCACCAGAGCAGAATAGTAACACAATTCCTCTGCAAGGGCCCCAGCCAACCAATAGCACACCACAACCACATGCCACAACAGAATACCATAAGCATGGAAGAACCAGCAACATGATAGTGGCTATAGGAGGGTCTAGTAGTGGCTTGAAGAGTGCTCCACAGTGGTCAGAAACTTGCTGGAATGGTGGTGCATTGGTATTGTGGAGTATAGGTGGGAAATGGGACATCATCAGCCATGAGTTTCACATGACATGACCTATAGCTCAAATTTTGCACAAGCTTCAGTCTTGGGAACTTGATAAATTGCCTGTAATAGAGAACATGCTATATCATCGATGACTTGGATAACAATTTTTGATACTAAACAAATCCTTAAGAAGGGAACAAATTGTTAAAAGGGAAATACCTTCATTTTTGATAGCCTCAGAGATCTCAGGTACATCTTTCATCAACAAAATACTGCTATGATCGTGGCATTGCTTGACTAAATTATGAAGTTTTCTGACCCCAAAGCAGTTCTCTTTTTTTTAATGCATTCTCTAAATCCTAAGCCACAAGCACCTGTTGGAAACCATTGTCTGAATAGTGTTTGTTTTTTATTATAACCATGGAAAACAGTCCTGATACTAGAATGGCAGGATGCATATGGTCATGTGGATGATTCTGAAAGAGATGTGATCCTTATGGATATTAAAACTATGATCGCCTACATCCTAATGAGGATGAGATGAGACCCAAAAAGTCATCTATTATAGCAAAGTCACCATGTAGTTTATTGAGGAAAAAATTAGGAAAACAGAATGATTGCATGCTTACTGTATGACTCTTATCCTAAACACAGACTTGGATATTAATCTAATTCAACCAAAGATAGGTAAGAGCCTTGGGTACTTGCAAAGAAGGTGCTAGGCACCCTCATGTGCAATAGTGACATAAGTGTGTACAGGGTTTCAAGTTTGGAATGACCATGGGGTCATCCACCTTCAATTTGAATGATGTGTGTGCAAGCATGAATTGACCTAAACATGGTTCTACTTGTTATCATGCATCTATGCTAATGATGATGGATAGATGCATTATCTTAGTTTAATTCATTGATTGTTTTCTCCCAATTTGGTACAATCATATAACAAAAGATAATGCATGAACATGAATATAAGTGTTAGGATTTGTTTGTATTTTTGTCTATTATTGTAGGATCCGTTTAAGGATCCATTTATCTCACTTTTCTTATATGTACTTGTGTATCCCTATAATGAAGTTAATACAACCCTAACCAAAGGTGCTTCATCAATCTCTAGCTTTCTCTCTCCCTCTCCCTCCTCCTCTCCTCCAGTTATTTCATCTTGGTATCAAAGTAGACGTAGCATCCTGTGCCGTCTGTGGCGTCATCTTGCAGATGCAACATCCCACATCATCCTGTAGCATTCTGCAGTCCGCACCACCTGTATCGTTGTTTAAAATGAAAAAGTGCATAATATTAACGGTTAAATGATAGTTAATTACATAATATTTAACTTATTATATGAGAATTAAGTCATTATGTTATAATTGCACTGTTATATGCTTTAATGAAAGTATCTGCATAATTTCAGGGAATTAATGTTAATTAGTACATTTCTGAACTATCGGTAAATTGCAGGATGTGAAATTCTTAAGTATCTGAATTTTCTGTTATTTCGGAGAGTTATGTTTAATGTACCGAACAGTTATGTTTTAAATGTTAAAAGAATATTTTATTATTTCTTAGAATACACGTGTTGAAACCTCAATACATTGACTTAAGTGGATTTTTGGTAAGTTATCTGTTAACTATCCGAAATGCATCTAGGCATCGGATAGTTAGGTTTGTAAGTATTCGAAATATCTAAACTTGTTAAGTTAGAATTATGCATGTGTTGAATTTAAATGTTTTAGTGTATCACGTAAGATGCACATATTTAACTCGTTAAATTAACATAACTGTACGCGTTGAGTTACATGAATACACATTAAGGTAGTGCGTTATGTTAGCAGCTTATTTCTTTATTGCACGTGTTTTATAGTTAAATCAACGAAGTAAGTCCGTTGTGTTATCTGTAACTCCACGGATCATTTATTTTCTAATATGTCACTGTAGTAGTTACAAAAATAGGACATTCGAAGGAAAATCACGATTGCACGTATTACGTAAGAATTTACTCGTGGAATAAAGAAGAAATCACCATCGTTGATATAAATGAAGGAAATCTAACCAATCATTTAAGCGGGAGCAGTTACTACTGTAAGAAATATAAAAGACGAAGAAAAAGTGTGTGCAGAGTGTGTTGGAGAACCGCGCTAACTGCAGGCAGCGTCGGAAGTTTCCTGAAGCTCCACACCACTACCATAATCACCAACCATCAGAGGTCTGTGAGGATACTTTCCTGATGTCGAGTCGATTCCGAGCCAAACATGGTGTCTGACAACCACTGCAAGGAGTGTTCGCATCGCGGGAAGGGAAATCATTTTCACTAAGCGCCGACTCATATCACAGAAGATCGTAAAACTTCTAGCCTTGGTTTCGGGTTGATGCCAGTATGCTGAAGAGATCGTCTTGTAATTTTGGACTTGTGATTCTATAGGGAGAGGAGACAAGATTGTAAGTAATTAAGTTTTTAGTGGTGTAATCGTGTCGTATGTAGTAACAGGAGTATTTAATGTCGATAGAGATTTTTACATTTCACCTTTCATTCATCTTCAAGAACATATCAAAAACAAAAATACCAAAAACAATAACTTATCTATGTTTACATTTAGTATTTAAGTGTTGTATTGTTTGCTTTGTATCGTGATTAATGTTATCATTGTTAGTATTGTGAATGTTTTATGCTTGTTTGATTCAGAAAATAGATAATAGTTTTATAGTTTACTGAAATTGATTCGTTCTAGATATTTAAAGATTTTAATGGTTACTGTTTGAATTATCTGAATGTTAGTGTTGTTTAATGATAAATCTAATCTTAACTAGTATTAAAGAGCTTAATTGATGTTATTTACAATCTGTGGAACCGTCCAATGGTTAGCTGAATTTCTCTGTAAATAATAGTATTTAATTGAAAAGATAGGCTCGTGGAGTTAACTTAAGTTCACGAGGTTAATCCGTTGAGTTAACCATAACTCCACTAACTAGGTCCGTTGTGTTAACTGTAATTCAATGGAGTGTTTTACTGAACACATAAACTCAATATAAAAATCAGAATAGTACGTAATTCTTACTCTATCTCTCTATATGATCGACCTGTACTTGAACACAAATACAATATACACTGTGCACTTGCAGTTAAAATACAAATTAGAATTAATATCTAATTTGTGTGAAAGGTTGTTAGTTTACTTCTAAAAGTAATTATTGATATAAGCATAAAGACAAAGTAAACAAGTTTAAGATCTAATCTTTCATACCTCAAACAAGTTTTCTTTGGTTATTTACAAGTGAAAACAGAAGTTAACAAACCATCTAAACAAGTTTTCTGACGCCATTGCCGGGAAATTAATCAAGTTTTCTAGTGTCGCCTAAAAACCCAAACAAGTTTTCTGGCGCCATTACCAGGGAACTAATCAAGTTCTTTGGTGCTGCCTAAAAACCTAAACAACTGTTCATCCCGCGGCATCCTGCAAGGCTCCTCGTTCTACCGTCGTCGGTGTTTCTTCTCTAGTGATGCAGACGTGTGTCTGCCTTCTCTCCAGGTTCATCTAGGGCAGATACTATAGACATCTTCCCTTCTTCATTTCTCTTGTTCCGGGTCTGCTTGGTCCATCGCAGATCTCTACTATGGCTAGTTCCTCAGCCCCAAGGGGTGATCTCCTAGTCAGGAGTTTTCCAAGAATTTCTCAAAAGTTTAATGGCGCCAACTATATATTGTGGGCGCAAAACTTTGAGAACGTTGTAATTGCCTCCCGTTAGGAACACCATCTATACCAGCCTCCTCTTGATGTGAAGGACTCGCAGTACAAAGATTGGTTGACTGATGATGCCGCTATTATCACCTAGATGGTATCTAGTATGGATGACTCTATGGCCAATGGAGTATCTATGCTCAGACCTGCCAAGGTGCTTTAGGACACAGTCAGACCTATATAGTCATGATAAGAATATTTCCAAGACCTTTTCGGTCTATGAGAGTCTCCTCCAGCTAAGGCAGGGAGATAGCTCCATTCAGCATTTGTTCAGCATCCTTCGTGGGTTGATGAATGAGTTGAATGTATATCAGCCACCCACCTCTGATATCTGCACCTTCCAACGCTACAGGGAGGAGTTTGCAATAGTTATCTTTCTTGCTGCTCTTGATCCAGCCATTACTTCTCAGATTCGTGGTGCCATTTTCAGTGTTGAGCACATGCCCAACTTAAATGAGGCTTTTGGTAAGGCCCTATGTGTGGCTACAAGATCCCATGGAGCTCCCCAGCCAGATCCCTCTGTTTTAGTCGCTACTCGTGGCTGTGTTGATTGGGGAGATCAATAGTGCCCCAAATGCCAGTGGTTTGGTAAACTGGACCACCGATCAGAGAAGTGTTGAGAGAAGTTTCCACACCTGAAGCCACTGTTTGCTCGAGTTTTTGCTTCTGAGGCGTTGATCTCTTCTACTCTGATCCCCGAACTTGGTACTGTTACTCTGTCTCAAGAGGATTATGCTTGCCTTCTTTAAGGCCAGGGACAAAATCCTACTGCCATGATCGCTTAGGCTCTATTTCGTACTTCAGGTATACAACCTTCCACTGCCTTGGTTGCTTCCCTTAATGACTCTTGGGTTATAGACTCTGAAGCCACTACCCACGTCTTAGGTACCTCCACACTTTTTGAGAGGCTTTGTGCCTTTCCTGACCACACTTCCATTACCATATTCGATGAACGGTCATGCTTTATATCTAAACAAGGGGAGGTTCAAGTCTCCTCTCAAATATGGTTGAATGACGTCTTTTATGTCTTCGATTTCACCTTCAACTTATTATCTATCAGTGTCATTACTATTCAGTTGCAATGTTTTGTGACTTTTTTTCCTTTTCATGTTGTCTTTCATGACCTTTAGACGGGGAAGAGGATTGGTTTGAGGCGTAAGTCCTCTATGTTAGGAGCTTATGTGCTGGTGTGCGATCGTATTCCCCGAAGATTAGCTACTGGGATTGTTGGTTCTGACTCCTCCTTTTTGTGGCATTGTTAACTTGGACATCTTTCCCATTAGAAGCTATGTCAGACCCTTCCTTGGATTTCCATTCCTATTTTTCAGTGTGAGTATTGTCAGCTGGGTAAGCATTATCGTGCTACCTTCAAGCGTCTTCATCTTGTGTCTCCTACTAGTATGTTTGATATTGTGCATTGTGATGTCTAGGGCCTAAGTTGTGTCATATCTTTTGGAGGGCACAGATACTATGTTTTTGTAGATGATTTCTCGCATGTTTCATGGGCCTACTTGTTAAAGTCCAGAAAAGATGTTCTTCATGTACTCCAGAAATTTCTAGCTGAAATCAAAAATCAGTTCTCTATTTTCCCAAAAATTTTGCGCACAGATAATGCTCTTGAATTTCTTCATCATGATTTTCAAAATGTTTGTGCTTCCTTTGGTATTACGCATCAGACCACCTGTCCTCATACTTCCCAATAGAACGGGGTGACTAAGCATAAACACTGCCACATTCTTGACGTTGCTCGTACCTTTATGGTTCATATGAGCGTTCTTCATTATCTTTGGTCAGATGTTGTTCTCACTTCGATTTTCTTAATTAATCGTATTCCCTCCACTCCTTTAGGTGGGGCAGTTCCTCTTAACCGCCTTTATCCTGACAAAGATTTGTTTCCCATTCCTCTCAAGGTCTTTGGTTGTGTGGCGTTTATTCATGATCACACTCTTGGCCTTGACAAATTATCTCCTCGTGCCATTAAGTGTGCTTTTGTTAGATACTCCACTCAAAAGGGGTATCGTCTATATCACCCATCCATTAAACACTACTATGTCTCCATGGACGTCGCTTTCTTTGAAGATCAATTTTTCTTTGGCGAGCATTCTTCCTCCTCTCCTTCGGTTGTCACCCTCGATTCTACCATTCTTGATATTCCCTTATTGAGTGATGTGCCCCATGCTTATGAGGATTCTACTTCTGTGCAATCATGACAACTCGTTCCTTTGCAGGTTTATCATCAACGACAGCATGCTTCACAGGCTCCTACTACCTCCACTCCAGATGAGGGTTCCTGCTCTCTCATGGTATCACCCTTTTCATCGCCTTCAGATGACACTGACCTACCTATTGCCTTGTGCAAAGGGACTCGGCTATGCACCCAATACCCTCTTTCTAATGTTATCTCGTATGTTAGCCTTCCTTTTACTTCTCAAGTCTTTGCTCTCGCTTTGTCTGATGAGTCTATGCCCAAGGATTATCAAGAAGCTCTATAAGTACCTCATTGAAAGGCTACCATAGATGAGGAGATAGGTGCTCTTCTATCTCGTGGTACGTGAGATTTGGTCCCTCACACTATAGGGGTGAATGCAATTTCCTGCAGATGGGTCTTCACCATTAAACGCAAGTTTGATTGGTCGATGGATCAATACAAGGCTCGCCTCATTGCTCGAGGTTTTACTTAGGAGTATAGAGTTGACTACACCGAGACTTTTTCCCTGATGGCACGACTAGACTCCATTCGTGTTCTCTCACTGGCCGTCAACTCCACTTGACTACTTGTACAGCTGGATGTTAAAAATGCCTTCTTATATGGAGACTTGGATGAGCAAGTCTATATGAAGCAACCTCTAGGCTATGTTGCTTAGGGGGAGATGCATGTCTGCAATCTGCACAAGGCTATCTATGGTCTCAAGCAAAACCTCAAGGTGTGGTTTGAGACATTCTGTAGAGTTATATGGAGTGATGGTTTTCATTCCTGCAGGGTGAATCATTCTATCTTTGTCAAGTACACCCTGCACGGGGTGGTTATTCTTGCGGTGTATGTGGATGATATGTTGTTGACAGGTAGTGATGTTCAAGGAATCGAGGATACTAAATTATTCCTGCGTAGACATTTTGCCACTAAAGATATGGGAACCCCTCAATACTTTCTTGGTGTTGAGCTTATCCACTCTGAGGGGACATTGTACTTGTCCCAAAGAAAGTATGTATTAGATTTACTTAATGAAATTGGATGTGAAGGGTGTCGGCCAGAAGAAACACCTATTGAGCAGACTCACTCATTGTGGGACACTGAGTCCCCCTTATTTGATGATCCAGATAGATATCGCAGGTTGGTTGGCAAGCTGATATACTTAATAGTGACTTGGCCTGATATATCCTATACTGTGAATATATTAAGTCAGTTTATGCACTCACCCAAAGAGATTCATTGGCATGGTATTCTTCGTCTATTGGCATATATCAAACGCACCCTAGGAAAGAAACTTCTCTACAAGAAGCATGGTCACACGAACATTGAGGGATATTCAAATGCTAGTTATGCCGGAGACAAGAACAGTAGAAAGTCTACTTTTGGCTTCTTGACCTTTGTTAGAAGTAACCTGGTTACATGGAGAAGCAAAAAGCAGAATGTAGTTGCCAAATCAAGTGCTGAAGCAGAATACAGGAGTATGTCCAACACGACAGCAAAGTTAGTATGGCTGAAGGCTTTGCTATTTGAGCTTGGCTTTGAACACACCAGTCCAATACCTATGCACTATGACAATCAGGCAGCTATATATATTGCCTCAAATCCTATGTTTCACGAGTGAACCAAACATGTGGAGATAAATTGTCATTTTATTCGGGATAATATCCAGAAGTAGGTTATATCCACTTCCTTTATTCGATCTGAAGACCAAGTGGCTGACATTCTTACCAAGGGCTTAAATACTCTTCCTTTCAAGAGATTATGTGGTAAGCTGGGCATGGGTGATATATATCCTTCAGCTTAAAGGGGAGTGTTAGGATTTGTTTGTATTGTTGTTTATTATTGTAGGATCTGTTTAAAGATCCATTTATCTCATTTTTCTTATATGTACTTGTGTATCCCTATAATGAAGTTAATACAACCCTAACCAAAGGTGCTTCACCAATCTCTAGCTTTCTCTCTCCCTCTCCCTCTCCCTCTCCTTCTCCTTCTCCTCTCCTCCGGCTATTTCATCTATAAGCATGGATGGTAACAAACATATACATTAGCATTTAGTTAACCATAGTCATGGGCATGGGCATGACTAAACAATGCATACTACTATATAACATGAGGTGATGCTTGAGCATATGACATGTAAGCATGTGCATGACAAAAAGCATGGTTGATCATGATTCATATGTATCAATGTTTAGATAAGCATCCAAATGGACATAGGCATCTCTAAACCAAAAATGAGTAAACATAAACATGGGTCAAATAACATAGATATCCAAAATGAGCGTGAATAAGGTGGCATACAAACAAACATGGTCAAGCATGGACATGAGTCAAGTAACATTGTCATTCATATATAAACCTAGCAACAATGCTTTTAACCTATTTTATTTGATATCCAAGAATGAAAAAAATCGATCATTGTCATGTTCATTTGTTTGATAAGAAAAATTAAAGGGAGAAACAAAATAAATGATTAAGTTAGTGGCCTCATGAAGGGGAGAATAGGTGAGGATCTCAGCATCTCCATACCCTCCACTTATGAAGGACCATGATATGCAGTGCAAGAGGAGAATGAGCATGGGGATTGAGAAGAGCAATATTAAACAGAAAGTGTTAGTGAGTTAATAGCCTCTTGCTGAGGGAAGTGTGTTTAGCCCCAACTCTGCACCCCTACCGTGTGTCATGGGCTAATCAAACAGGTAGGAGAGATTAGAAGCATGAAATCATAGTTAGATGATTAGCGAATTAGCAAACTAGTGAGAAAACACAACTGAATCATGCAAGTAATGAACATCCTCATTGGAGGATTTATGGCAATGTAACAGGACACTCAATTAGCTCTTTGGTGTGAAAGATGTGGTGGGTGAAATGAGGTGCTGTTTGAAGTGGACAAGAGGAAAAGGTGGTGGAAGAGAGGGGAAAGTGGTACTGGCTGCTTGTGTAGTGCTGTAGTGGGTTGTGGAGGGCCGTTTGGCGGTCTTGGCATGAGGTTGAGAGGTGATGGCCTGCTACAGGGCCATGTGGTAGTGGCTTGGGGATTTGTAGTAATGTGGTGTGGATGTGGAGCTGCTGAGAGGAAAAGAGGTGCTGGCTAGTGGACAAGTTGCTGGAGAAGTGCTGGTGGTGGTCATGGAGCTGCTAGAATGGTTTGGTTGCTGCCATCTAATAATGGGTTTGACATTGGTAGCAGCAGTTATAGGGTGCAGTGAAGGAGAGTTGCTGGTCGGTGGTGGTGTGGATATCTAGTGAGGGAGGGGGCTGTAGGAGATGGAGGTGTGCTGTGGAGTGGTGGTGTTGAATGTTGAGAAGAGGGTTCTAGGAGGCTGTGTGGAATGAGGACGAGGTCAAGGGGGTGGAGGTGTTTTGTGGTGACTAATGGGCTATAGGAGGTGGAGTGGAAAGAGGTGGAGGCAAGCAATGATGGAGAGAGTTGGAGAGAAGATTCGGCCCCTTCCACCCTTACATGCTTTTAGTGAAGTGAGTTGAAATGAGAACACTTGGATTGAAGTTTGTTATCCCTAGTTGGAATGAGTGCTAAAAGATTTAGAGAAGGTTAATGGAATGGTGTCCATTGGATGGAGTGGTGAGGCTTGAAAGGTCAGTAATATCTTGGTGAATTGAATGGCCCAGGTTGAGGAATGGGTAGAAGGCTAGGATGAAGTGGAATTGTTCCAAGGGTTGGGATTGGATTGTTAAAGCCATGAATTGTGATTCCTTGGATAAAAAATGAATGGCTCAAATTAGAACAATGTTGGATACATGGCATCAAACTTTGATATTTGGCAAAATTTGGTTGGCATGTGTCAACTTTTTCCATTTGTCAACACAACATAAAAACTGATATATCAGCATGATAATTTTGTTTAGACATAATGATTTTCTTTCCCATGTTTTTATCAACATGTCATCAATATGTTGAAGTTTTACCGATCTGTTGTGTTTTAATCTCATCAAAGTTCAACACAAAATCAAAGTTGAATTTCTTGGTTTGATAGAGGGTGGATGACTCGTATCTAATGGCCAAAACAAAATCAAATACTTCAAGTTTGATGGGGCTAGTTGTTGAGCTTGGGTACACCAAATAGGTGTAAACATCAGTTTAGTTAGGTACAATTGGGCTTAGCTGCATCAAATGGGCGTCAGCTTTGTTCAATTAGGTGTAATTGGGTACACTTTTAAGTAGATGGGTTTGATTGAGCCAAGACTAAGATGAAGAGATCCAACAGACTTGATGGCCTTACTTAGGCTCAAATAGGCTTAATGGACTTTAGTAGGCTCAATTAGGTCATGAGTCAAACATCCCTCAAACTTCACCAAAAAAGTGACGAAAGTTCCCTCCATTTGATTGGTGAATATTTTGATGCTTTGGGAGTTTTGGAAATTTGGTGCTTTGGTACCAAGGAATTGAACACTTGGACTTCTAATGCATGATGCAATGGGGATCCACAAAAGTAGGGTATTTACAGTGCTTGTCATTATATCTTTATCCTGTTTGACATTGAAAAAGTATCACAAAAATGCTACATGCGCCAAATATAGAGGTCTGCCTTTAGCCTTTCATATTTTGACCGCCACCAAAGGATCAACCACCCTGATCTGTGCTGGGAGAAGTGTTGGAATTAGAGGAGATTGCATGAAGGCAAGGTTCAAGGGAACTCTGGCTTAAAGAGGGTGACAAAAACCCTGCTTTCTTTCACAAATATGCTAACAGGAAACACAAATCAAACCATATATGAAGAGCCAAGCTGCCGAGGTTGGTAATCTCTTGTACTAGGGTTCTGATGTGTGGTGCTATATAAACCTTCTATCAAAATCTTTTCTCAAGAAAAAGAGCTGGCACCCTAAATGGATTCCAAAGGGGGCTTTTCAGTTACTGTCTTGAACAGGTGAGACTTGTTGCTCTAGTCTTAGATGTTCCTGTGATCAAACGGCAACAGTCTAACTTTGGGTGTTCTATTTCATTGATCCAAGCATTTTTGGCAAGCAACACTGGTTATACTGTGGTGAATGGAAATACTATCAGATTTTGGTTTAGGTAAATGGTTGAGTGGATCATCACTTGCCAAATCTTTTTCTTCTCTGTCACAAGCAAACTATGGGTGGTTATATATGACATGCAAAATCTTGATGCACCAGGTGGAATCTTTTGGAACTTCTATCTCGATCCAGCTAGCAATTATATTCACATAATTCCTGTTGTGGGTCTGCCTATATCTTTTGTACCAAAGTTTTTTGTAAATGCTTGTCTCTCTATAATTCCCACTATTTTGCAATTGCTAACTAGGAGGATGCCATCAATATATATTACTAATATGCATCACACTTCTACTGTTATGTTGATCTACTGTGCACCTTTGAAAGCTTTCTTGTGTAACAATAGTTCTCAACTTGTCTATATGCTTCACTATGCTTAAACTACATTCTCCTCTGAGCAGTGTAGTCGTTCCATATCATGTGCAAAATATAGGGATGTATTTTTAACTTCAAGATGACAGACAGAGCAATTCATGAATGTGATTCAATCTAGTCACAAATAGAAAGTCTAAGCATAGTCATTTTGACAATTTTGTAATGATCTTAACAGCCTTCAGGTTTGTAATGACCTCTCTGTTGCTCTTGATTATAGTTTCGGAAGAAATGGATTGGAGAATTTAGTGGAAGCTAGGTTATAGATTATAAGATATGACAGATTGAGAAATAGAATAGCACAATGATAGATCATTTATCTCAGAGGAGAATAATAGGAAGCACAATGATCAAACTGAGTGGACCCACTGTCCTTAAACAGGGATTGGATCAATAGGTAGGGTAACTATTGGAACTCTATGATGATGTATAACATGAAGGGATGAGTGGAAGCCACAAGAATGGTAGTACTTTTAGATACAACAACCATATTAATCAAGGCATCAAGAAACCATGGCATTGGCCATTGATGCCTAGGCTGCCTAAGTATCCTAGGCATCATTTTTTAAAAGTGTATTCTTTTCAGAATTATAAACTGCACGTACTTTCATATAGGGAACACTTATGGTGCATCAGAAGTATTTTATCGAAGTACACCTAGTATATTGTACACAATAATTCCACATAAAATGGTATCAGTAGTTTTAGGAAAATGTAAAATAGTGTCAGTAATAAAAAAGAGTATTAGTGATACCAAAAAGTTGATCAAAAAATCACCTGAAAATGATTTTTTGATTGATTTTAAAATTTTTTGGGTGCTAGTGACCATTTTTTGTAATTGATACTATTTTAGATTTTTTTTGGTTTTAGTTATTAATGCGACAAGGTACCTAGGCAGTAAGTCAGGAGCCTTGGCATTGATTCAAATATCCTTTTGAAGCATTTATGCATATATTATATATATTCATAAATATTTAATGGTAATTATAACATTGAAATACATAAATAATTCTATATTATACTTTTAGCTATATTATTTCTTAAATAACATTGAAATACATAAATAATTCTAAATCAACAACAAAACACTGAGTATGATTATAACCATATGTATGTCTCGGTATTGTATATGATTATACATTTCATTAATTTTTGTATATTCTGTAATATTCCATCAAAAATATATTTAAAATTTTCTTACAAAGAAAAACTTTAAAAATTTATTTATTTGATTAAATAGATATGATAGAAGAGCTTCTTCATTAAGAAAATGCAAAGTGATCCTCTGACACTTGCTTTAATAGGTATAGGTTTTAAAGTGTAAAATATACATGATGTATTTTAGAAAAATACATTCATGATGTATGTGTGTCCATCATACATACATACAAAAACACACACATATATGTGCATACCTTCTTAAGTGCCCAAGCTAAGCACCTAAATGCCATAACGATTCTATATGTATGGTCCTATCGCAAACAATTTGAAGGTACCCATCAATCATAAGGTATTAGATCGTATTCCATTCACATCCATCTTTTCTTTTGTACAATACAACTGACAATTTTCTTTTCCTTTTTATTGCAGGTTATGAATCCTTCTTACTATGGATTGGAAGATGCTGAAACTGCTACACTAAACCTTTTCCTTTCTAGGTAATTGTATAATGGTCTGAAATGTCAGATGCTATGTTTGGTTCCAAGTAACAGTATTATCCTTTTGTTACCCCCTTCATACCAATAGCAGTTTTTGAGCTAGTTTTGATGAAACAGATTGGTTGAGAATACCTTTGAAGACCTAGAAGATAGTGGCTGCATCATGATACAAGATAATGCTGTCCAACCACTCATGTTGGGATCAGTAGCTTCACAATACTACCTCAGTTACATGTCAGTGTCCATGTTTGGGACAAACATTGGACCAAATACTTCCCTAGAAGTAATTTGACATTTACTAGAACTGATTTTTTATTTTCTATGATAAGGATCACCAAGTTCGTTTATTTCATATTATTTATCATTTTCATGCTAATAACTCTTAGGTCTTGCTGCACATTCTTTCTGGTGCTTCTGAGTATGATGAGCTTCCGGTCCGGCATAATGAGGTCATTTACTATTCTCATTATTCTGTTTTTGTGAATTTATTCACATATATCCTTTCAATCAATAGTTTATCATTTAACCCTGGGTCCTTGGATACCTTAGCACTTGTGGATGTTTATTGTTCCATATCATATTGATACCATATGCATGCAACCTTGACATTATACTTCCCCATGTTAGTTATGACTTGAGTTAATATTACATACTTTTGTGACCTATATTATTTTGATTGTTATGATTTGCAATTAAATGTCTAATTACTGTTTTGTGATGGATTATGAATGTGATTCACTATTAACATTTAATGCATTATGTTGTACTGAGCTATTGTTTTTCAATTAATGTTTTAGTTTTCTATTTTTGTATTTTCTTATTAGAATTCTTATAAAAAATCTCATAAGTAAAATATATACATTAAAAAAAATTGTCTCTATACACATTTTGTCTATTTGTCTATACAATTTATCCATGTCATTTAATTTGAAAATTTGGTTTGTATTTGTGCTCATGTCAGATATTCATACCTGTATCCATGCCGGAGCTTCATAGCTTAGATCTTAACCTCTTTAATGGATACTTCTAAATAGGTTATATGTAGGTTATGTAATTAATGTGTTGGTCAAATGATGGTTCTCCTTTATACATGAGATTGTGCAGTTCATCATATCTTCTCCATAATTATGCAACAGTGTCGTTCCATTTGAGGATAAAATAATGATAAGTTTGTAAATGATTCCATCCAAAATAGAGTTAGAGATAGATCTATTGAGGGTAAAATAAAAGAAAATTACCTTAGATAATTTCATCATATCCATAAAAGATAAATGTATCTATAAGAAACGTAGAATGAACTAATTTAAGAAAGATTAAAAGAGGTAGGTGAAGAACATAAATTATTTGGTTAGAGGTAATGAAAAGAAATGAAATTACATACTTCAATACAAGGATTTAAAAATTGAGATGGATTGGTGAAATATCGTCAATTCATCTTGGTTTACAATTTTGTCAATACCAATATTCCATGTATTATCAAAAATATGGTGGTTCAAACTAATTTGTCATCCTACATTGACATCGGATCTTCTGATTCAGCATATTTTTTAAATTAGTAAAAACATCAGAAAAAATCCTGATATTTTTTATTTTTTTAAGTTATGAATAACATTCCTCTTCTGCCTATCTTTTATATTTTCACAAACTTTTTTTTTAATTTAAGTCATGTGAGACTTTTTTTAAAAGATGTTAACTACATTATAAGAATTAATATTTATAATTTACTCTAAAATCTTACAATCAATTGAATTGCTAATTACGAACATTATGGAAATTCTCTCATGTTGTACATAATCTAATTAATTTTTATTTCATATATGAATTGTAACTTTTTTTAATTTAAAACCTTTGATCTATTCATGTGGCGGGGACTTAAAAAAAAATTGAGAGAACAACGTGAGTGGAACTAGGCTAGAACCTCACAAAATACAAAAACAATAAGAACAAGTGGTAAGAAAAACAAATTATATTCTCCTACAGCAAGGGGTGCTTCATTTGTCAAGTAAAATTTGGCTTCTAATCTCCCTCAAAAGGTCATAAAAGGACTTTGAAATCAACCTTTTGGTGAAGTTTTAGTACTGCCCTAGCTAGAGAGTCCGTTGGACCATTCTCTTCCCTATAAAGATGAGAAATCAACTTTTATTATTATTAAACCCTCATTCTATTCATGGGGTAGGGACCCACATTAAATTGGAGATACAAACGTGAAGGGGACTAGGCCAAAACTCCACCAAAAAAGGTGTAATAAAAATAGGAAACAAAAACCAAATAGAAGGATCATGTTTCTCGGCCACCTCTGTAGCATAGGATATCATGACACTCTACCTAGATCTAACCCTTAATGTTCTAAGGAAGCTCCAAGCCACTGACATAAAAGGCACTACTCTGCATTTTGGGTCTCCACTTGGTTAGCTTATCCGCCATCAAGGATTGAAAAATCAATCCAGTTTTTCAAAAGGTTGATACCAAAATAGCATATATTTCATGTACTAGGTGATTTCAAATGATTTGTCCGTCAAGATCATCTAGGTTTCATGTGATCATTGGAAATAGAGTAGATTTTAAGTTGTGGATGGTTAGATCGATTGGTCTATGCTCTGGATCAATTGATCTAGTGCATTACTATGTCATTTATTGCTATTATGCAAGCCTCTACAACCACTATAACTCATTAATGTTTTCAACGATTGAGTGAAAGGAAGACAAAGGAGAGGACGAGGTGAGCTAGATTGATCAATCCAACATGTTGCTAGGTCATCTATTGCTATTTTGCAAGTGTTTGCAACCGCCATAACTCATTAGGGTTTCCAGCAGTGGGAAGAAAGAAAGGAAGACGAAGGCGAGGAGGAGGTGATGCATGTAAGGGTAGGAAAAAGAAGGGAAAAAAGAAAAAGAAAAAATAAGGGAAGAACAAATAAAAGGACAAAAAGAATATTAAAGAAAGAAATTATTGAACAAAAATTTATGTTAAAAAAATTGGTAGAAGTAATACAAATTATTAAATAAAATTTATTTTTAAAAGAAAAAATATTATATAAAAATTATGTTTAAAAAAAGAAAAGATATTAAAAAAAATTGACTTAACAAGTGGAAGGGCCCCTTCCCTTTTTTAGATTCCCTCCCCTTTACATCAAGGGCCCAATTACCCTTCACATGAAGGGTTTTCCTTCTCTAATTGAAAGGAAAAGATAGTTTAAAAAATGAAAAAAATAAAAATATTATATAAAAATTATATTTAAAAAATAAAAAGATATTAAAAAATTTACTTAACAATAATACAAGATATATAAATACAATCCATATGACTTGTTCAGATATTGAACTTGAAATTAATTTTTATATAATTACGTTGTTATTGAAATCATGTATGTCATAAGTTTTTTTCACTTATTTGTACATGATTTAAGAGTAATCATACATGCAACTATTATATTTGTATCTAATTGACAATTTATACATGATAATTACCTAAAAATTTTATTTAAGTTTTTTTTAATGTTTATCATAACTTCTTTTATCTTATTCTTGAGTTTTAAGTTGAAATTTTATGTTTTTTAGCTGTTTTCATAAAAGCATTATATTTCCATCAGTATGATCCGTGATTCTTGATGTGTTTGCTTTTTCTACAAGATTGATCCTCATTATGATACCAACATTTGAATCATTGTCCATTGTGTAGTTTTCCTC
The DNA here is from genome assembly GCA_036874045.1 of Cymodocea nodosa. NCBI lineage: Eukaryota > Viridiplantae > Streptophyta > Magnoliopsida > Alismatales > Cymodoceaceae > Cymodocea > Cymodocea nodosa. The sequence continues at coordinate 14,465,305 of CM072339.1, read as the reverse complement.
TCTAAATGTATAAGAAATCCTACTGACTTGCTTGATTAAAGGGGGAATGTTGAACCAAAAGTTTGTGGTGATAACAAGAGGACAGAATCTTTCCAGAATGGCATTATAGATAATTTGGGAGTTCACCTCTAGCTCAGTGTTGCTAAGTTGTAAACCTTTATCCACACAAAATTGAAGGCCTTGCATCAAAGCAAGAGCCTCATCTTGAATAGGTGACAAATTACCATAAAGGCTTTTGAATGCAAAGATTAACCCTCCAACTTGTTGTAAAGAATGCCCCCACCAACTGCAAGGTTTGCACAAGAACAGACCCTATTTGTATTTAACTTCATTAAGTTGTTCTCCGGATTCCTCTATTTGATCCACATAACCCTACTAGATTTAGAAACTTCATTTACAAGCTTATTTTTCAATCCATAGGCAAAGGTAAAATCCTTGATTTTAGAATTGACCATCCTCTTGATATTAGCAGAGGTACACCTTTGACTTTCAAACACGTAGGCACATCTCTTTTTCTAGGATTCCCAAAAAGCACAGTAATGAAATATTTTTTGATGGTGCTTAAGGCCTTAGAACTTTTTAGTTTGAAAGTTTATAAAACTAGTCGTTTCCAATCCTAAGCTTCCTGCAAGTTAGTGCCAAAAAGGCTATTAAACCATCTTCTACCCTACATGGCCCATTTACCATTGAACCAAAAGTGATCTATGGAATCAATATCCATCTTGATGTTATGACAAATACATGACAAAGCTAGAGTAACTCTTCTTTGAAGGTTGTCTTCCTTAAGAAGGGCATTCACAGATAACCTTTAAAGAAAAAAAGACACTTCAGATGGAATAAATATGCTCCAGATTCCTTTGGTAAGAGGGTTGATGCTAGGCTTTTTGCACAGGACACTCTATGTAGTTTTGACATTGAGCCTATTACCATGCAACCACTCAAAATCATCCTTTTCAGAGGAAACCTGTCCAAGCTCTATGAAGACAAAATGCTCCTATTCTGGTGAACCTCAGTGACCAGGAGATGAGAATGCTCCTTCACAATTGCTAACTTGTCTGAAAGTTGTCCACTTCATAGCCACCAAGATGTCCAAAATTAATCTTTCCCTATCCCCATTTCCATGTAATGTACTTAGATAAATCATCCCAAGCCCTAAGTAATCCCTTTCCTGTTGGGTCTAGCGTAGGTTTGGCTTTGGTTCTATTCTTTAGGAGCTCTATATTGAACCCAAGTCCTTACAAATAATTAATCCACTAAACAGAGTCTTAAGCTCTACCATCACCACACTAGTATGCCCATAGGACTCATGGAAGGTCGCTCATACATCTCTTTCAACATCACAAATAACTCCTCTTACCATATAGTCATCAATGTTAATTGTGCCATCTGTATTAAGCTTAATTCTCAGTTGTGAAGGTTTTTCCTAAGCAATCCACTAAACTACTAGCTCTAAATTCACAAACCCAAGTTGCTTTAGTAGTAGCACCTCTTTCAACTAGCATCTTATTCTGGTAAATGTACTAATAAAGGTGTCCAAGTCAAACTCAACTCTAGCTTTGACTTTCCTAAAGGATCCTCTGTTATTCTCATACACTACAAAGCATCATTCTTTCCAACACTCTTATGGAACATTGGCCACAAAAAACTCATAACATCGCTTAAGAAGGTCTTGCTTCTTTGAAATAGAGAAATTTGGATGAATCCCTTCCAATCAAGTTGATTTTGCAGGTTAAGGTCTAATTTTCTGCTAATGTTACCCCTTCCTCCAAGCCATTGAGCAAATTGGGTTATCTTGCACCAACAACCTGCAAGGACTTCCTTTTAGTCGGTTTGCTGCTTGTTAAAAGGGTAGTTGTATTTAGCCAAGATGACTTCAACTTAAAGAGTCTTCTTTTTGATCAATCTCTAAGCTATTTTCATTCTTAGAGTTATCATGAGTTCCCTAAGATCCCTAATGCCCAAACCGCCTTCCTCTACCCTCATCCCATAAGAATTTAGCAAACAAGGATTGCACCCTGTCAGTGACTCCCAACGAGATGTCAAAAGCATTTAACTAGGAAAGTTGGAAAGAACATGGTTTAAGACTGTGATTCTAGCTCCTGAGGAAAGAAGCTTGTTTTTCTAACCTGCTAATTTGCTTTTTGATCTCCCCTTGAAGATTAGGCAACCCAAATAGTGGAAGGGGAACTCTCCCTAGGAAAAATTAGTAATATCTTAGATCATATTCACTCTTTGGTTGGAGGTGCTCTTAAGGGCCATAAACAAGCTTTTGCTAGAATTGATTTTTTATCTCAAGAACCTTTAATAGTCTTGTAGAAGGTGAATAACCTCTTTAATTCTGTTCTTCCTACTGTTAAGAAACAAGATCACATTGTCTACATAAAGAAGATAGGAGACTATCATATTGCCTCTACCATACTGTAAGGAGTAATTTGGTTGGTAGTCACCAAATTTTGGAGACCCTTGCTAAGAATTTCATCCCCCTACTTGATATCAGCCCTTCTGCCCTCCTTTGTCCCTACTTGTGATATTTATCTCATTGCTATCTCTATCCACTTGAATAGATTGGCCTTATTGACATTTTTGCATTTCTCCACCTGATGACCAATTTTAAAGCAAAACGAGCTGAATTTGTGTTCCCTGAGGCCATATTCCACTAGTTAGTTGATTAATTCATTGTCGTTTCTTATTTTGATCACTCTCAACAAAAGTTTCTACAAGTCCATTTCTGTGCAAATGGCCATTAAACCTAGTTGAGTGAACCATTGAATGTCTTGGTGTATGCATAGAAATCAGCTAAACATTCCAACAATCGATTTTACAACACCTAGAGCATGAAGGTGAGCCTTGAGTTTTGGCAAGTGCACCCATACAGGCACCTACGGGGATTCTAGTCTAGGTGGGAAGGAGAGAGACCAGCGAGAGATGAGCATTTACTTTTCCTTAATGGCCTAGTAGTTCTTTACATAAGTCTTGATAAAGTCCTCCCTACGCTTGAAGCATATGAGAATATATCAAGAGTATATAGCCACAGGGAAGAAGTTGTACTGTAAAGGAAGTGCCTGCTACATCTCTACAATAATGTCAAAGCTAAAGTGACCAACCAGTGTCCAATTGTAAGTACTAGCCTACCGAGAGATGTCTTCTGGAAAGAAACAAAGGACTTGCTTGCCTTTTTCTACCATTGAAGCTCTCACTGGAATGTCTAGGAATTCTAGTAGGATTAGAGTGTCCTTTAAGGTTGCCACGAAGGAGACACATCACTCACCTGTCTTTCCCTGGACATGAATGGGAGCCACACTTAGTTTGAGGAAGTAGAATGGGGATCAAAGGGGTTCAACATTGTCCTCAGTCGACTCCATTTGGAACCCCATAAGAAGCCTATTGGTTCCAGTGCAACCTCTTCTCTCCTCTCTTTCTAATGTTTCTTTTGATATAGGACTTATTTGTCCTTATTGTTGTGTTTTGTTTTTGTTTCTCTCAAGTATACTGCTTAATCTATGTTAATGAGATACATCCTACCCTTCTCAAAAGAAAGAAAGTTTGGTGTATGTTGCTATATGGTTGTTTATATCCACACTTGGCTTTTGTGAAGGTAAATTTTATGATAGATTAAATATTGGGTTTTTTGCTTGCTTGTCCTTGAAAAGTTTCAAGTTACTTGCATGCCACTTTTTTTGGTTACATGCCACTGGAAAACTAATTTTTCAGTGGCATCTAAGCAATGAAAGTGGTATTCAAGTAAGTTGATACTTTTTGATGGTGTGAAAGCAAATATTTCTTAAATATTCTAAAATAAAAGAGATAAATAACATTGATTTTTCAACTTTGTCACATATCCATTGGCATGTCTTTAATCATTATCCTCCTGTCTCATTATGTCATTTGTACTTTAGGAAAACTATAACCGCCAATTATCAGAAATGCTCCCATATGCTGTTGACAAAAATCACCTTGATGATCCACATGTTAAAGCAAATATACTTTTCCAGGTCAGTGTCCATCTCTCCTTGTCTTGTGCTGTATGATGGTAACTGAATAAGTGGTCTTATCATTTCCGTTATTTTAAATTTAATTTCTGTTAATTAATGTATTCTCATTTCAGGCTCACTTTACACGTGTAGAACTACCTATCAGTGACTATGTCACTGACATGAAATCTGTGCTAGATCAAAGTATACGTATTATCCAGGCTATGATAGATGTGTCTGCTAATAGTGGATGGCTTTCTACTGCCTTGGCTTGTATGCATCTTATGCAAATGGTTATGCAGGTAGGCTTTTTTTACCTTACATCATTTATGAACTTGAATGATATTACGTCAATGATTTTTGGATGCTTTGGCACAACCGAAGTTTAATGCTTTGCTTTGATTATCTAAAGTTACTAAATTGAATTGGACTGGTGATTCTGAGAGCAGTCCTTTTTTCTTTGTTTTCAAAAAAGAGAGAAGTCTTTTTATGTAAAATTCTTAATTCACAGCTTCATAGTTTGGGAATTTATTTGATTTCACGGCCTCCAATATCTGGCCATAAACCACGTTAGATGTCAGCAAGCAACCAGTAAGTCGATAAAGAAAACTGACACTCTGTTCTATGTTTTTGATTAATTGTTGGTGAAAACTAATTTGGTAAAGATAGATGTCATGTTCATGTGCACATTTGTTTGGTAGTCCTTCTAGTGTAACATAAGTGAAGTTCCAGCACAGATTAGCTCTACGTACAATAGTTGCATGCTTTCTATAAAGTTGAACTTCATTGTGTGTCTCTATGTGAGCTGTCATATTATTTTTCAATGTCTTAGCTTAAGGCCTCATTTTGGAGCACGTTGGGAGAAACAATTTCTTTTTATAAGTGATTTTTGAGAAAGTTGGTCTGAACATGCCTTGTTTCCAAAGCTGTTTGGTAAATTACTTTTCTAACAGTAAGCAATAAAAAAATAGTATTAATGAAATAAAGCTATAAGAAACTCAACTAGGGGATAATCCAAAACGTGCAAGGAAAAGACAATAGGCAAGGCTCAAAATGAGCTTCCAAACAACACCCAAATCTGAGCAACTACACCAAATGACCACACTACACAACCTACAAACTAGTACAATTTAGCATGTTATGACCTAACGAAACCACCCCTCTCAGATTCACAAGTCCAGCTGATCAATATTTTACCGCCCTGCTCCTGCCAATCTTGGAAAAGCTTTGCTAGACCTTGGAAGATTCCTATGTTTCACTCTTGCATTACACCAAGCCTCAAGTGAGACCAAACTCCAGATCTTCTTACACCTTAAAGAGAAGGCCTCTCAGATGGACTCTGACACCAAATTTCCCAAAGCCTTGCAAGGAGGTGCCAAGTCTCTCCAACGATTCAGCTAGCTTTGTGCAATTGAAAAATGGTTTCCTCAAAGACTCAACCTTGGTTCTACAGAAGGAGCAAACACTAGCCAACTGCCCTTCTTCTGAAGTTGCACTTCTACAAGACCTTTGTCTACATCCACCACCATCCAAATAACTGAAACTTTGAGAGAACCAGGGAATTTCATGTGTCATCTAAATGAGTGAGGAGTAGCACCCAGAAGTTGAGGACAATTAAAATTCATAAATTCAATATCACTAACATCCGAGTGCGCAGACTAAAATTCATATATCCACTTCCTTATGTTGCCTAATGTTAATGTTGGTCTTATTTGTCTTAGTCCATTTATATTCTTGTAATCTTGTAAATTTTTTTAATATTACAATGCTATTTAATCATTTCAGTTCTAAATTGATTTGTAAATGAATATATCAATGCACAATGTCATGGCAATATATTATGGTAAGGAAGAAAGCAGGAATATATATTTCGTATTGATTCCTTATTAGCAACTACTACAAAAGTGTGTGTTAATATGTTTACAACAATAATAATAACAATGAATCATATTCCTACTACATAAATTTAAAGCTTTTCTTACAATTTTCTAATCAAAAAATTTTAAGCCTACCTTTACTTTTAAATTCTTTTATACTAATTAAATCTCCTCTCTTAACTAGTACACTCTTTGGTCTTCTAAAAATATGATCAAATCGCCTAAGCTAATTTTCTTGTATCTTATTTTCAATAGATGTAGCTCAGACTCTATTTGTAATAAAATTGTTTTGTATGTTATTATGTTTAAATCAATAAATTTAATATTCAATATTTTTGAAGTTTGGAAACTTTTTTTAATGAACTGATTTATTTTTTCTATATTTCAACACTTCTATACTTGCCTGCCTTGGCACCTTAATAATGACATTGTTACAAATGCATTGTGCATTAGGACTGTGATTAGGGTTGTGATTTGGGAAAATGATAAGATTAACTTCATTAGAAAAGGTTACAAGATATATATATATAGGTGTAAATGGATTCTTGATAATTGGATACTCATTTGTCCATATACAAGGATAAAATATAAATATATAAACTTCATACTCCCCATCGGGTTGATGCAAAAATATTCATCCTGTCCAACTTGTTACAAAGTAATTCAAACATAAGTGAAGCCTAATCTCTTAGTGTAAATATCAACAAGTTACTTTACTAAGTTAGTGTATGGTGTAGAAATCAAACCTTTTATCACAAAATCGTGAATGTAATGATAATTAGCTTCAATATGTTTGGTATGCTCATAAAAGATTGGATTAATAACTATATAGATAATAATTTGATTATCACAATGCATAGGCACAAGAGTTTAAATAATCAAATCAAGTTCATTAAGTAAAGATGTCAGCCACATCATCTCACATTTTATTTGTGTCATGGATCCATACTTTGTTTCAAGATTAGATTTGGAGATCACATTTTGTTTTTTGTTTTTGCTAAGTCTAAGTTTCCATTGACATAGGTGCAAAAATGTAAGGTAGATTTTCTGTCTCATTTGTCACTAGCATATCCTAAGTTGAGTAAGCCTTGATAATCAAATGTCCATCCTTTCCATATATCATTCCTTCCTTGGTATGTTCTCGATGTAAGCAAGTACACATGTAGTACCAATTAATGTACTTATCTTAGTTTTTGCATAAATTGGCTAGATAGACCAATGGTATATGTAATATCCAATCTAGTATAGGTAAGATAGATTAATTTCTGAATTAGTTTTTTGTGTTGTTCTAGATTCTCCAATTCTTTTGATTTGTCATCTCAAAAAGAAGGATTAGGCTCTATCGATGTAAGTTCCAGTTTGTAGTGTAAGAGACTTATTTCTTACAATAAGTCAAAAGCATATTTTCTTTGTGAGAGCATTAACTTTCCCTTTGTGTAAGTAAATTCATTGCTCAAAAAACATTGTAGTTTTCCCTTATCTTTTGTAGCAAAGAACTTTGCAAAATATGTCTTGTTCATCACGTGGTATATTGATAAAACATTCTAGTTCATATGTTAGAGGTAGATTGTAAGTATACCAATCTACAAGGTAGTTCATCATGAACTAGAAGATACACACTATCATCTTACTTACAAATCAAACCAATTCTCTTCTCCTTCAACAAACCTAAAAGGTACAATGAAAAGAGAAAAAAAGTAACTAAACAAGAAAGTTGAATAGTAATAACACTAACAGATAGAAGGTTAACTAGAAAATTAGGTATGTAAAGGACTTTGCCTAGCTAAATGTTAGAAAGGCTTGAATAGTGTCTTTTTAAGAAATTGGATAAGATCGTTCATCAACAATGGTGACATAAGAGATATTAGGTAAGTTGTGTAAGCAGATAAATAGAGAAATATATAAACCTTCACAAGGACATCCCACTTAAATTACATCAAACACCAAAAATGTTAAAACAGAGAAAAATTGCAAGGTATAAATAAAATAACATGAAATTAATTTTAAATACAACATCAAACAATGGATTAGATGTGCCAAGGTTTCCAAATGGTATATTCAATTTAATTTTGATAATTGGAGACCAATGGAACTGACGCAGGAGTTATTTCTGGAAATGTTGTTTATGCCTGCATTTTACTGTTATTTTTATCAATTATAAGTAATATTCTACTTAGAATAGATGGTGTTGGATACTAAGATTCATCAAATACTTTCAGTTGTAAACTAGATACTCATGTATCTGATTTGGTACTATAACATTGAAGGTGCAATAAAAATAGACTTGAATAAAATCCCAAAAGTTTTGTATGCAGAAATTTGACTAATTAAAAACATTATGTGATTGTTCGGCGCTTTGATAGTAGTTCTGTCTTTTTATCAATCAGTATTATGTGTTGCAATCATTGCCTTGTAACTTTTACAAGGATGAGATTGCTTCAATTCCATACACTTAAATGTGGCTTTTTCAACAATATTATGTGGAGATTTGTCGTGATTTCATCATTAGATAAAATTGTAGTTGTATATGGAATAATCTTCTTGTCTTTCTTACACTCTGTATTCTTCGTTACTATAATTGCAGGGGTTATGGTTCGAAAGAGATTCTTCACTTTGGATGTTACCATGTATGAATGATGAACTACATAGCTATCTAACCAAAAAAGGCATCGAAAGTTTGCAGGACTTAATGGTTATTCCTCAAAAGACTATGAAACATTTGCTACATGATTATCCTGTGTTAGAAATTTATCAGGTATATTGATAACTTCAGCACATTAATTTTTTTTGTAATTATATGCAAAGTTTCAAATATCGATGTTGTATCAATGATCGGTTATCAAGAAAAAGGAAATGTATCTTACATCATATTGGTAGAAACTCTATACTTTTAAATAAAAATATGATAAGTCACATACAACAAAATAATTAAAAAAAACTCATAATGACAAATGATTTAAAATTCAAGTTACGTTTCAAAATATATCAGATTATATTTTTATAAAATCTAAATTACAATTGAACATAATCCAAGTTAGAGTTGAATAGTCCAAGTTATAGCTCAATATATTTCAACTTATATTTTAATAACAATTAAGTTACATTTCAATATATATCAAGTTATTTTTCAATAGAATCTAGGTTGCAATTCAATATTTATTAGGTTATATTTTAATAGATTATGTATTAGGTTACAGCTCACACATTGAACACAAATTAATCAGATTGCATGATACGAGAGAATTTTCTTAATCTCCATAATTATAAATTTTATCGATTATAACATTTTAGAGTAAATTATAAATTTTTATTCCTATAATGTAGTTGATATCTTTTCAAAAAAATATATTCTGAATTAATTTAAAAAATAGAAAATCAAGTTTGCAAGAATACAATAAATAAGTAAAAGAAAATGTTATTCATAAGAAAACATACCTTTTTTTAAAAAATCAAAATTTTTTGTGATTTATTTAATACTTTCACCATTTTTAAACATAATTTTTTATATAATATTGTTCTTTTTTTCTTCTTCTTTTTTTCTCCTTTTGTTCACATGTTTCTTCTCTCTCTCTCTCTCTCTCTTTCTTCCCCTTTTCTTTTTTTTCTTTTCTTTTGCACATACTTCACCCCCTCACTTCTTCATCCCTGTCCGCACATTGGAAAACCCTAATGGATTATGGTGGTGGGTAAAGAGGAAGAGACTTTAGTGGTCAATAGAGAACCCTTTGGCAAAAACTTCAACGGTTGACAAAGGCTTCAATAGAAAACCCTTCAATCCTTTTGCTGGATCAATTGATTCAACCTCCAGCAAGTCAAAAAAATATGTTGGATTGTACAATCTGTCGATCTAGCACCAATCCTTGATGATAGATTGTTTGATCTACCATATTTTCAAGAATATATGGGTTGTTGGACTGATAAAATGAAATCCAAGATGGATAGGCAAAACTTTGTCGATCCATCTCATTTTCTAAATTCTTGATTATATGGAAAAACTTCTTCCTGCAAGTTAGGTTTTACTTCCATTTCAGTATGCTTTATGCATTTGCATTCACCTTTATAATAGTTTAGCAGCAAATTCCTAATTCTTCTTTAATGAATGTGTAATCTACAAGAAAGGATTTTACATATATATATACAAGGCTATTGGACCACAATAGGCTATGTGATTCTATAGAACATTAGAAGGAGAAAATACATATATCCTTATAATACTCTCCCTCAAGTTTGAGTATATATATCAAGCATGCCTAGCTTATTACATAAAGTACCAAAAATTCCATTCCCTAGACCTTTGGTGAAGACATCCACAAGCTGATCTGAAGAATGAGTGTAAGGAGTTGAAATAATCTTTTTTAACACATTATCTCTAATAAAGTAATAATCAACCTTAATGTGTTTTGTCCACTCATGGAAAGTAGGATTCTTAGCAATGTAGATGACAATTTGATTGTCATAATACATCAACATGAAAGTTGGGACATTAACTCCCGACTCATGGAGTATAGTTCTCAACCAAATCATCTCAGAGGTAGCTTGAGACAATTCTATATTCTACCTTGGCACTTGACTTAGACACAATGTTTTACTTTTTGTTGCATCATGTTATTAGGTTTCCTCTCAGATAACTATAATAGCCTGAGGTGGACTTTCTATTCAACCTATCTCTTACAGACCCAGCATCAAAGTAGGTTTCTACTCGTAGGTGTTCATGATTTTTATAAAGTAGACTTTTTCTATAAGACTTCTTTAGATATGCAAGAACTCTGATGGCTTTTTCCCAATGAACAAGCATTGGTACATGCATAAATTGATTTAGGAGATTAACTGTAAAAGTAATATCAAGTTGGGTGACAATGAAATATATAAGTTTGCCCATCGATGTTTGTATCTTCCTAAGTCTTCAAACAATGGAGAGGTATCATCATAAAAAAAATGATTTTACTCTATCGAAGTTGTCATCAATTTGCATCCTTCGAGATTAGTTTCTTTCAACATGTCAATGACATCTTTCCGTTAAGAGAGATAAACAACCTTTGGAGTAGGAAAATTCAACACCTAGGAAGTATCAAGGAGTACCTAAATTCTTTGTGGCAAAATGTTGGTTTAAGAACTGTTTGGTATCATCAATGCCTTGTTGATCATCATCAGTGAGTAATATATCAACATAGATTGCAAGAATAATAGTACTACGAGAAGTCTTTTTAATGAACACAGAATGATCAACAATGTAGCTTGTAAAACCAGCACTTCACATAATGGTGTTTAGCTTGGCAAACCAAGTCTTGGGACTTTGCTTAAGGCCATAGAGAGCTTTGTTCAACCTGCATACACATGACTCTCCTTAAGCAATATAGCCTAGATGTTGCTCCATGAAAATCAATTCTTTCAGATTGCCATATAAGAAATTCTTGATATCAAGTTAGCAAACTAACCTAGAGTGGTGAACAACAAGAGAGAGGAGAATACAAATGGAATCCAACTAAGCAATCGGGGAGAAGGTCTTAGAACAGTCAATGTCATACTTTTAGAAGAACTTGCAAGCCATGAGATGAGCCTTGTATCTATCAATAGAGCCATTAGGATGATGTTTGATGGTGAAGACCCATCGACATGATATGATGTTGGCATTAGTAGGGTAGGAAATAAGATCCCAAGTGCAACGAGAGTGAAGTGCAATCATCTTCTCATCTATAGCAACCTTCTAATGCAGAATTTGGAGTGTTTGATGATGATCCTAGGGAATTGACTTTGTAGAAAGAGATAGGGCAAAGATATGAAAAGTGAGATTTAGGTTAGTATAGGAAAGAACATTAGATAAGAGATGTTGAGTGCAAGTGCAGATGCCCTTGCGATGTCCAATAAGGTGGTCATTAGAGGTGGTGGGGGAGTGGATGTCGTAATTGGAGTTAGAGGATGGAGGGGGGGGCATCTGTGGTGCATCATACTCGTTGAGTATAGACTTGTAGGGGAGGAGGAGCATTAGGTGGTACCAGAAGATCCTTTGATACAAAACTAAGGTCATCATGAGCAGGAAGAGGATAAGAGACAGGAGTGTCAAGACCTTCACCAGATACTAGACTTGTGTTAGGATAGTAAAAACTAGACTCCAAAAAGGTAACATCCATGGAGGTGTAATATTTTCGAAAGGGAGAGTGATAAAGATGATAACCTTTTTGAGAGTGAGGATACTCAACAAACAAACATTTTAAGGTATGAGGAGAGAATTTGTCAAGACTAAGAAAAATGTCCTAAACAAACACAATACACCCAAAGACCTTGAGAGATAGGAGAAACAAGTACTTATCTGGGTAGAGACAACTAAGTGGAATAGCACCACCTAAGGGGGAAAAGGGCATTCTGTTGACAAGGTAAACAACGATAAGAACGACGTCAAACTAGAGAAATTTAGAAACATAAGCATGTAGAAGGGTGCAAGCAACATCAAGAATGTGATGATGTTTACATTCGACAACCCCATTCTACATAGAAGAGCAAAGAATTTGAAAATCAGTTTGCATAAACTACAAAGCATTATTAGTATGCAAAATTTTGGAATAAATATCAAACTAATTTTTGATTTCAACCAAAAAGGTTTGAAGTACATCAACAACATGATGATGATTTTTAAGAATGTACATTCAAGATACACGAGAGTAGTCATCAACAAAATATAATATAATAATGATGACCACTAATAGACTTGACAGAACTAAGATGCTATATATCACAATAAAGTAAATCAAACAAATTTGAAGTTGATGACAAACTTAACTATTTAAAGGTCGTATAGGTGTGCTTCCCAAGCTAATACAACTCATACTAAAAGGAGATGTGGAGGTCTACGAAAGAGTTTGATGAAGCTTGTACCAAGATAGATGACCTAAACAATAGTGCTAGTGGATAAGGACTCCTCCCATGTCATGTAGGCAATAAGACCAGGAGAAATATGTTCATGAGCTAAGATGTAAACGTTATTATTGTGCTTACCTCATACTAATTCTTTGACCTATCTACAAGTCTTGAAAAGTACAATGGAAAGGAAAAAAAAGTCATAAAAGAAGATAACTATTTAGTGATAATGCTAATGGACAAAATGTTAAAAGAGAGATCGGAAACATAAAGGATATTGTGTAACCACATTTGGGAGGAGGTTTGGACCTCTCCCTTACCAAATATAGGGTAGGACTGACCATCAGCCATGGTAACTATAGATAGGTCAAGAAGATGAGATAGTTAGTTAAAAAGGGTAAAATACCTAATAAATGAGAATAGACTCTAGAGTCAATTACCCAAGGATCACCACCTAAGGTAAAAAGGATAGTGCTATGGGTAGTACCTGTGTGTGAAGAGGAAGCATGGGCACTCATGGCGACGGAATCTGATCGCTAGGACCAAAGGAAACGGTCATACTCGACCTATGATATGGTAATAGTGGGGCCTCTTAATGGATCAATAGTTTGGAGGCACAGCATTAGCAGACTCTATAATAACATTAGCAATTATTGATGGTTTTCCCATTTATCATAGCATTTCTCAAATCTATGGCCTCAACGGCCACACCACTAACATTTTAGATGTTGTCCTCCATGACTAGAGCATCCCCTTCCTCGATTGTTGGAAGCAACAAAGGCAAACTGAGAGCTAGGAGAAGTGTCAAAGGAAGGGGTGGAGACATGTAGGGCTCTACAAAAGGTCTCCTTTAAGTCTAGCATGGATTTAATGCCAAGAACAAAGCCATAGATCTGTGAAGCAACCATAGGGTTAACATTGACAAGGAAACTAGCAACTCCAAGTTCTTCGCAGTACCGGTGAAATGTAGCTAAATCGATTGTGGGTGGCTGATAATACTTGAGTTCGTCTAGTAATCCATGAATTACACTATAATGTTCCTAACATGTTCGATCACCTTGCTTCAAAGTAAAAATCTATTCATAAACTTGAAAAACCTTGAAGATATTTTCGTCATGCCCATAGGTTTTCGATAAATTGTCTCAGATTTTCTTTGTAGGGCATAACATTGTCACTCCTCTTGCAATAGAGGGTTCTATGTTGGAAAACAGCCAAGAAACAATCACGACATCATCAGCCTTCCAATCTTTATAAGTATCATCTTTAGCATCTAGTGGAGGTTGGGAAATGTGATCTTCGTGATGATAATAGCCTTCAAGAATAGTCTCAAAGCTTTGAGCCATAACAAGTAATTTGAGTCATTAAGTTTCTCTGAAATGCCTAGAAAATTTTTGCTAAAACAAATCTCTGGAAGCTATCGTACAAGACACACTTTCAAATTATTATTTTTTTGTTTTTGTTTTTGTTTAAGAGGATAGTGGCAAACATAGTCGACTTGAGGTAGATTGAGGAAGAATTGAGCTTGTGGGAGTGAACACTTCCACACAATGAAAATGCTTGGAACCTCTTTGCTCCTTGTTGGGAGACAAAAGAAGGAGATCAAACAACTAGGCAACTAGCAGAGAGTGCGCCTGAACTGATGACTATTGTGGAGCAAGACAGATGCAATAGAGAGCTCTTGAGGGAGACTGTGAAGGACAGATGAACAGTAAGACAAACATCTGTCTACGAATGCATGAGTGAGACAACTTGCATAGAGGATGGACAACTTGCAGGAAGATCGATGACTCTACGAAGGAAACTCGAGCTTAGGACTGTGTGAAAGCCTATGTGGAGGACCACATGGAGGACACGTGCATAGAGAACACTTGTGTAGAAGACGTACACATGGAAGGACAGTGTTTGTCAGATGATCAGACGAGGACAGTTGATAGACATCAGATGCTTAAGGAGAGATGCTTCGGTGATTAAAAGAAAAAGGAAGAACGGAAGAATTGGGTCCTTGGTTGCTCTGATACCAAGTTGAGCAATAAATCCCTAATTTTTCCTTGATGAATGTGTAATCTAGAAAAAAGGATTTTACATATATATATATATATACAAGGCTATTGGACCACAATAGGCTATGTGATCTTACGGAACATTATAAGGAGAAAATACATATACCCTTACAACAATAATTGTTATATAATTGTTGTCCCCAGCCACAAATCATGCATGGATGCTTGCCTTGGTTTGATATTGTAATTATACATGCATGCCAAGGATATTATAGCAACCTTAATTCTGCAAGAATAGTATATTCCTTTTTCAGCCTGATGTTAGCTCCATTATCAAAAAAATGGGTATGCAATTACTAAATGATTAGCATACTTGGAAATGAACGTAATTCTTGCATTCACCAGTGTTGCAACCCCATCATCTGAAATTTTACCATTTTGTATTGTTTTATTCTCCATTACGGAGGTTCTTATTGTATGTCTACCTCTAAATCCTACTTTTCTGTCTTAACATTATACATGTAAGATTCATGTAAAAACTTACTTTTATTTCTAAGTCATATCAAATGAGGCAGGAATATTACTCATCACTTTATAGATACATTAAAATGATTAAATGCACACCTTCCTGTGCATGAATATATCTTCTAAGGCACAAGATGGTCTTCGTTTTGCATGGTGCATCGTCTTAATTTTTATTTGAGTGGATTATTTAACAAATCTGAACCAGTTTTGATAATGCCCAGCTTGTATACATCTAAGACGTTTGCATTAGTGAGTGAAATTATTTTTCATCTATAGGCATCTAACAATAATTATAATGACTACTTTTACAGAATATGCAGCTCTTTCCACATGTTCAAGTAAAATTGAATCTACAGAGGGAAGGAGAATCAAAACCTCAAAATCTCAGCATCAAGTTGGAGAAAACGAATAAGCACACATCCAGAGCTTTCACTCCTCGGTTCCAAAAGGTGGAGCATTCTATCATAACCTTACTCTTTTAGTATTCCTTTTATGAAAAATACGCCATGTATAATGAAATTGCTATAGAATAATCATCCTATGGTTTCTACAAATCTATTTTTCCAAGTATTACCACAACTTAATTTTGGAAAATTTGCTGGTCAGTTTTGGTATATTTATGAAATTGTGCATGTGTATACAGTTTAAAGAAGAGGCCTGGTGGCTAGTCCTTGGAAATGTAATGACATCTGAGCTCTTCATCCTCAGGAGAGTGACTTTTTCTAAGTATTTAGTTACACAAATGGAGTTAAAAGCAGGAATAACAAATCTTAAGGTAAGAATAATCTTGTACTTTAATTTTTTAACTGTTTTAAGTATTTTTCATTGTGCTTGCTTTACGAAGGTAACGTATGATTACTGAGTCATTATGCACTTCTGAATCAACATTTACTTTTTGATGGAGTCTACAACTACTTCGTGTATTGCATTTTTTATTTTTTATTTCTGGTCAAGTGGTTTTTTTTATCTATTATTCACATTCGTGAGAATGAACAGATTAACAACAGTTCTTGTTCTTTCTTTATTCCGAGTATTTTTTCTTGCACGGTAAAAACGACAGTTATCTCAGATTTTTATTACTTGCGATTCACTGTAGTAGTGCCAGATTTCTTCTGATACTGGAGTCTTCGTTTCAGGACACGAAGCTGTTTTTAGTTTCAGATTGTTATCTTGGACTTGAGCAGGAGTTCTCCCTCGCTGAGTTGTTGTAACATCATTTTAGACTCAGAATAGAAAAAAGCCATCAGAGTGGAAGTTGTTGTAAATGTTTCATTTCTCCTGAATGTTTATATGTTTACGGATGAAATGTTTGACATTAAATATTTGTGTCTGACGTAAGTGGTCATTTTTTGCGTGGTTTGTGTGAGATTTATCTATACAATCAGGAGAATGCTCCTTTAGAGTTGCTTAGCCGTGTTGCAATGGGGAGGCATGTAATCTGAGAATCACTTGTCCGTAGAATTTGGTTATTCAGAAGGTGGTTTGTGTGTGAGATTATCTATACAATCAGGAGAATGCTCCTTTAGAGTTGCTTAGCCGTGTTGCAATCAGGAGGCATGCAATCTGAGAATCACTTGTCCGTAGAATTTGGTTATTCTGAAGGTGGAACACAATCGTATGGAGTACGTGGACACTGGTGGGACACATCTTCCATACGATAACTTTTCACCGAGACTAATGATCTTAACAAATGGCTGTTTTGAATCCGGACGGACCATTGGTTTTGGAAGATTTCAAGTTTCATTGATTTGAGACGAATGATCATATAAATATCATAGAAGAATGATATTGGTTTCTTTGAATCTACTCTTCGTTATGATCCAATTGGGATAAGACTTGATTTTCCTACACTTCATTTGTCTTTGTTCGGCCTTTTATTACAAAACCATAATTCTTGTAATAAACTTAACACGTATCCTATCAAATACTTATCATTAAGTTTTGGTATCATCAAAACCAATCTGAAAAGATTTTCCTAACAAAACTATGGTCGTCGTGAATAAAATCATGTATAAATAGCAAAAGAATGTAAACGCCTAATGTTTTGGTTAAACCATGTGGTTCCAGTTAGATCGAATTTCTTTGATTCAAAATAGTAAATGTTAAAAGTGTAGATGAATGATCTAATTGATGATGCATGTTTCTATGCAATGTAATAAACATAATATAAACAAAAATTCAGGGAATTAAATTCATTATATATGCCTCCACAATATCCTCTCTTCCTTTCCCTCAGGGAGATGAGAGGTGGAAACTAATAATCACAAAAAGACGTCCCATCAAATAATTCCGATGAAAAATTAAGAATGATGCATGATCGTGCATTTGGTCTGCAAAATCAATCTAATGAAGGAGGAACCCTGGTATGGGATGGGCTATTATTGCAGCAATATATTTTTCATGCTTCACTTGAGATTTATGTGGTAATCTCAATATGCAATTGTCTTGCATGATTAATGGATAATGCACTAAACGCTATCCAAAAAGATTTGCAAATTCTACTACTTCGGACGAAAGTGGTTATGCAATATATAAGATGGAAGAAGAGAAAATGGACGAACATGAAGCATTTCTATTGATAACAGATGGATGGGTTCCACCCAATATTGATTTGGCGAGGAAGTATGATGCACATGGTCAGAATGTTGAGATTTGCAATAAGTTAGAAGGCAATTAAGTACCTTTTCGATTATACATGTTCAGAAGGGATTTGATCGAGCAAGTATTATTGTGGACAATGATACTGAGTGTGTAGATGAAATTAAAGCACATCGTAATGTGCAACATATTTGATCAGCTGCTGAAGCAAGTCGTCGATGTCTTGACTATTATTTACACAATAGATACCCAATTGTACAATACTTAATGTATCATTTGCCAAGTGAACAGAATATAACATTTTCAGATACAGATCAACCTTGATTTGATTTGATTTGATTTGATGATAAATCATCGGTCTAATGGTAGATCAACTTGATTTGATGATAAATCATCAGTCTAATGGGAAAACTAACTTTTACAGAATGGTTTGTTACAAATCACATCAATTCCGCAACGCATGCTTTCACATATATTGGATTTCCCCAAAATTAGATATTGGATAACAAGTCCATCCATATCATGTCATGGAAGCCTCGAAAGCAAGTAGGCACTTGTATCTGTATGTGTCCAATTAGGTAGTTCGTTATGTGATGTATGGGTTCTATTAGTGAGTTAGTTAAACTATCTATGTGATATTTGTCATAATCAATAACTTCACTAGAGAGAGAGTAAATGGAGAAGTTTAAATAGTTTTTATTTTTAAAATCTCATATAAAAATTGAAATCCAAATTAAAACTCTTAGAAATAACAATAATTATCAATTTTTAAAACGTGAACAAAGAAGTTGATAGTTTGAAATCGAGATTGTAAATATGAAAAGGAAATCACACACATAAAAGAAAAAGAAATACAAGATATTTTTATAGTGATTCTTTAAATCAAGTACGTCTACTTTACAAGCTTCTAAACTCCTATCCGATATTTTTATAGACTCAACAACCAACATTTACTTCTACAAGGAAACTCCTTGCAATCCAAGTATTTTATAAGAGAAATGCCCCAATCTCCACTTAGTAGAACTCTACCAAATGCAAATTTAACTCCAAGTTCTCTACAAGTTTGTGGATCCCTTACCATAACTAAGTGAGTTAGGTTTTTGAATGAGAAATCAAAGTTCAAACTAGTCACAATTAGAAACCAAGTGCACAAATAAAAATATAAATTAAAACCTTAAAAAATCCTCTTGAAAATGATTGAGAAAATTATTGATTGGAGCTCTAAGATGCTTAACCACCAGAGGATTCTCATACATGCACTTGAAAAATACAAAACCCTAAAAATATGTAAATAGGTTGACTTAAGGCTCCAAAGATAGCAATTGCAAAAATGATATGTTTTATGCTCAACGGTAGATCATTATTTGAATTCTTGTACAATTGTCGTCAAATCAACTTAAATATGATAAAATTGAATCTTCTGTCTTACACTTTTCTTTCATGAACTGGTATGTTATTCTATCTATCAGTGTGCCATTTTTTGAATTCCAGCAAAGTTAACATGGTATCGACATGTTTAAGGAAAGTTCAAATCTTTCATTCTATGCATTCTTTTTATGAACTCGTCTGCTAATAGGACTAGTCAATATGTCATTTGATCAACCTTGTGTCAATCTATCATTTACTAGTACTTACAATACCTATTACATAAAATAGTATGTCGGTAGAATGCACTTGTATGCCAGTAGTCAATCCTGCGTAGCAAATAATCAAACAATGCACTGCTATCTAATAATTTTCTACCATTTTCTTGTCTAAAAACTTAATTTGATTATTGTTTATTCAAAAACGGTGTGCCATTGAACTAAATGACAAGCTAAAATTTTGTTCCGTTAATTTAGGCAAATTTCTATTTAACCAAGAGTGATATGCCAATTATCTAATTAGTAGATCATTTTCAATGATAGTACAAAATATTTTCTAAGTCTCTATCTAAGTTAGTTAACTTATACAATTAAATATTATAAAGTTTTATTCGTCATCAAAATTGTCTATAAGATTTTTTATAACTGTATTTAATGGGTATTTCCTGCGTAAACAATGATTGATGAGACATTATTTAATTCAAACACCCCACTCTTGCCACAGCTCTCATATGATATCAAATTTTATCATGGATTCTTTGTCTCACTCGTCAGGGTCAGTTCCAATCTCATTAATGTTGCTCTTCTTATTGGTCTCATAGCTTCAATTTCTAACCACTCTAGAGGTGCATGGTCTTTAGTTTTTCATCTCTGATTCTTTTATTCTTTCATCTCCTCCAGTTGGATTTGAACTTCCTTTCAAGGAGTTCAAGCGATGGAAGAAAGTTGACAATCTCGTGCTAAGCTGGATTTATGGCACTATCGATTCAAAGCATTCTTTGACCATGCAAGACAGCTTTTGAGGCTTGGACGTTGTTGTTGAAACAACTTTCCCCAATATCCAAACTTCATGTTCGTTCACTGCAAGATCAACTCCGGTCGCTTAAGAATGGTGATCAATCAATGCTTGATTACTTGCTACAAGCAAAATCTATTTTCGATTCTCTAGCATTGACTAGATCTCCAATCTTGTTGTTATTACCAACCTCATTAATTTTGTTATTACCAGGTTGGGATTGGAGTATAAAGAACTTATTACCTTTTTACTTCTTTTGATGTTCTTTTTCTTTTACTAATTTAAGAGGAAGCTCTTTAGTAAAAGGTTGCCTTTCCTATGGCAACTATGTTGGTTGCAGAATTAGCATCGTCGAAGATCTCAAATGGTGAGGGTCACAACTCTAGCCACAATTCTCGTGGTTGTGGAGGACAGCATGGATGAAAGAAAGGTGGTCATCAATATCATGATGACAACTTTTGCCAAGTTGCTCGTGGTGGTTCAAATCCACTATTTCTTCCCTTTCTACCTTCAATCTCGTTTAATCCATGTTAGATCTATAATAGAAATGAACATACTATGTTGTGACATTTTCAATTAGGTGGTTGTACTTAAGGCAAGTAGGGTCATTCGCATAAAAAGATAGTTGGAGGAGAAAAAGAGGGGAGTATTATTTACTTAAGATGGTATTCTTAGGGTTATTCTTAGAAAGGCAAGTAGGGTCATTCGCATAAAAAGATAGTTGGAGGAGAAAAAGAGGGGAGTATTATTTACTTAAGATGGTATTCTTAGGGTTATTCTTAGAAAGAAAAAAAGAGAGTCAAATATATATATATATATATATATATATATATATATATATATATATATAATCTAAATTATATATATATATATAATCTAAATGAAAAGTGTTAAGGGTAGGCTTCAAAATCTTAAGTTAAGGACTGATTTCACTTACACAAGGTGCTAGTGGAACTAAATCTTAAGAAGGGTGTGGTGAAGAATAAGATTGTAATTCCACACTTATGGGTAAAAGAGAAATCTTAATTAGAGGCAAAACAATAAAATATCGACTAAAGGTATACTAGAAGCTTTTTAGTAGCTAAATAATTATGGGCAACACAACTTGTAATATTATATGTTCAATTTTGATAATTGTAGCTGTTTATTTCTCCTTTTTGTTTATGTGTGCTTTGATTTGTTATTACGTGGACTTAGGATGCGTTTGGTAGCATCATTTCCAGCTCCTTAGGAGTTGAAGTTGCTTAACTTTGGAAGATGTGTTGGCTCCAACTTCAGCTCTTGAGGAGCTCCCAATAGTTGTTTGGTTGGGATTACTAATGTCACAGCTTTTATTTTCATTTTTTTTTAACTAATGTTATATCTTTTAACGATTATATCCTTACTATTTATACTTAAATAAATATGGTGTATCAAAACATCAAAGTATTATGTAAATAACTTTTTTGAGGTAACTCGACCAGGCTCAAAATTTGACTTCGATCTAAAAGTGTCAATTGGGCTGGGTCATTACAGGCTAGCTTGGCCCGACCTAATTTTTTAATACACATTGATCATTATTTATAAGATTATGGTAATGTAGCACATAATAAGATTAAGATTTCAATATGTAAGTTTAAATCGACGATACATACTAATAAAAATTTGTAATTTATTATATAAACATTTAATCAATAATACATTATTTATTTATAATACGTTAACATTAAATAAATAAATAATACAGTATAATTATAAGTTGTATCAATGTTAACAATAATAAATGCGTTATAAGTTAACATTATAACAATATAACAAATAATCATAATATATAATAAATATAAATACGTTAAAGTCTTCTAATAAATAATAACTTATTATAATCACAAAAGAACGAAAATAATTAATGTAATAGAATGACAAGAATCAATAATCATAATGTTAAATAAATAATAGTGAAAGAAAGAATCTGAACGAGAATTACAACTATATATGTGAAGTTACATCAAATGTATTTAGATAAAACATATCTGAAGATTTGTGAGAGAGTTGAAAAAGAAAAAATTTTAATTTTTTACTTTAATTTAAAATCAAAAAAATAAATATAAAAAATAATAAACTTTGATTGGACCGAAGTTAAGATTCGGTCCAACCAATGGAAAAATAAAGAAAATAAAATACTTCGGATAGACCAAAGATTATCTTTAGTCAAATCGAAAAAAAATAATAATAAAATATTTAAAAAAATCATAAACTTCGATTGAACCGAAGTTGAACTTCAGTTAGACTGAAAAAGAAATAAATTAATTAAAATTATTAGAGATCGTCGCATGATCAACATTTACCATGTTGGGATTGCCTTTTGTTATGTTATAAAGAGTTGTGAATTGTGATATCGTGGGTTCGCCATCCTTTACGAGACTAGCCGACCCTTGGGTCTTATCGTAAGCTTAATCGTACTCTCAGGTGCATACAATATATAAAATAATTGTGGCATGTGAGTTGTGATATGACATGCATATTTATTTTGTTGTCACCGCATTTCTCCTTAAGTTACCATTGATGCCCTTTTCTTAAAATTTATTATTATTATTATTTATCTTGATTGCATTGTCATAGGAGGAATTTCTTCTTATTTTTTGTATCTGTACGTAATAGAAATCTTAAAAAAAAAAATTTCTATAATTTCCCAAGATGTTGTAAAAGTTTGCCGTCCCTTGTCGAGCTTAAAAGGTCTGAAACAAGAGAAGAAAAAAAACTCTGAAAACCTCCATTCGACGAACCACCATACCTTCCTTCCATTGACGATGCAGGCGTTATCGACACCCCTCACGGTCGAACTTCTCTTCACTTCTATTGCATTGTCATAGGCATCAATGTCTTCCTCCTTCCGTCAGTTTCTAACTCACAATAGCGATTTCTTCAACCTTACTTTCACACACATGTTTGTCTGACTTCCGATCAAAATACACTCACCTTTACGTCATTTTATTTCTTGTCATTTCTTATTATTTTCATTTCACACTGTTTACCAAATCTCACGTTTAGTTTCATTTTTCATCAAAAAAAAAGATATGCACAAACAAACAGACCCACATGCTCTCGTCTACCAGGCGGCTGGATCGGTGGTACGTCTTTCTCGGTGGCGGTGGGTAGAAGTGGAGCGCGAAGATGAAAGCGATACGGGCAGGCAGGTGGGGGGATGGCTTTAATATAATATGGTAATTTTTTTTTAAACCCGACGTTACCATCGATGGGCTTTTGCTTAAGGTTTATTATTATTATTAATATTTATCTTCTAACTGCATACATATATGCTCGTCAAAGATGAAGGCGATTAAGTAACGCGCAGGTGGGGGGGTAGGTTGTGATTAAGTAAAGGCAAAGCGTATGTGACGAGCACACGGACTTCTCCCTCTTTCTTAATTCCCAACCAAACAACCGTTGGCAACTCGTCACCTACGACGCCTCTCGTTGGCCCATCGTCCCCGGTGAGAAAGACACCACCACTGGTAAGGACGTAAGAGAAGGAAAGAGACCACACCACACTGAAAGATTGGGAGATTGGTTTCGATTGAACCGGTGGAGGGAGTTGGTGGAAGGATTTTCTTCTTTTTCGTATTGTCAATATTATGTACAAAAAGGGGTAATAACTTAGCGGACGGATACCTATAGATATTTAAATCTTCTATATATATTTAATTACTACTTTGAGATGGATTTAATTCAAAATTTAAGATATAAATAGACTCACCTACTGCAATAGTACCATCAAAAACTTTTTTCAACTTACTAGTAAATTTTATGACTCGATAGTAAAATTTCTTACAATTTAGTTCAATTTACATGTATCAAACAAAATTATCAAATAAATTGATAAATAATAAAATAAAATAAAATTATCAAACGTAGCGTACTTCCTTTCCTTCGGATGAAACGGTCCTCACCAACTCTACGGTTGTGTTTGGTCCTTGCCATCCTTGCAAAGTTGTTCTCTCACTAACCCCTACAATATTCCAAGATAAAGATCATTAACGAAATCTCTTATTACAGGCACAGGAGTCTTTGGATTAACCCAATCTCCTTTCTATCTTGTTTTCCATCTGTAGACCTTTTTCCAACTTGGTTTATTTTAATGTTATCTTCTTTACCACGTTGCAGAAGAACCGTAATTAAGAGAGAGAGAGAGAGAGAGAGAGCACCATTGAAGACTGATTCGATTGATTGTGTTGCCCTCGGCTGGTTGCATATCCATTTTCGGGTGAGTTGTCGAACCGGTGGAGCGGGGTTGGTGAAGGATTATTTATTTATTTATTTTGCTAACCGGGGTTGGTGAAGGATTATTTATTTATTTATTTTGCTAACCGGGGTTGGTGAGTGATTGAGCAAGAATTCAACACATGTACCTTTCCTTTTGCCAGGCTGAGTGAGTACAACTGCGCCACCTGCAACTTTTTCTTTTTGTAAGAACCACCCACAACTTTTTTATCCTTCACCAAATTGACAATCCACACCAACTCGTAGCTCGCGCACCCCTGCAGCGTCGTTATTTATTGGTGCCTCCCCTGATCAGTCCTGGTGCCTCGCCGTCGGAAGAATCATTCACCCCTGAGATGGGCAGCCTCTTGTCGGAGAAGACCGTCACGGGATGGGCTGCAGGGGACCCGACCGGTCACCTCTCTCCGTACTCCTACACCCTCAGGTATATTGTCATAATTATTACATATATATATATGTTTGTAGGTAGATTGATCGATGGTTGGTGGGTAGTTCCTGCTTCTGCTTCTGTGGGAATGAATTAGACGAATGATTGGTTGGTTTTGAAGGAAAACGGGCCCGGAGGACGTCCTGCTGAAGGTGCTCTATTGTGGAGTCTGCCACACCGACATCCACCAGACCAGGAACCACCTTGGCATGTCCAACTATCCCATGGTCCCAGGGTGAGTGACCCTGAATCCATCAATCTGTCCATCCATCCATCCATCCATTCATGGGTTGGTTGATCGGATCTGTCAACGCAGGCATGAGGTGGTGGGGGAGGTTGTGGAGATGGGTTGCAAGGTGAGCAAGTTCAAGGTGGGCGAGTTGGTGGGAGCCGGGGTGATCGTCGGCAGCTGCCGCTCGTGCGGTGCCTGCAAGGCTAACATCGAGCAGTACTGCAACAAGAAGATCTGGTCCTACAACGACGTCTACACGGATGGCAGACCCACCCAGGGAGGCTTCGCCTCCGCCATGGTCGTCGACCACAAGTAAGATTTCCTTACTCGCTCGATTGGTTGGGTTTTTCAGGGACTAAATAAAATTCAACTACGCTACCGCCGATTGGTTTAAATTAAATACCATGTAAATGGAACAGATTCCTAGTGAGGATACCGGAGAAGCTAGCGCCGGAGCAGGCGGGGCCGTTGCTCTGTGCCGGAGTCACCGTGTACAGTCCACTGAAGCATTTCGGGCTGAAGAAGAGCGGGCTGAGGGGAGCCATACTGGGGCTCGGAGGCGTGGGTCACATGGGCGTGAAGATTGCCAAGGCCATGGGCCACCACGTCACGGTCATCAGCTCTTCCGACCGGAAGCGGGCGGAGGCCATGGAACACTTGGGCGCCGACGCCTACCTCGTCAGCTCCGACGCTGCACCCATGGAGGAGGCCGCCGACAGCCTCGACTACATCATCGACACCGTCCCCGTGTTCCATCCTCTGGAGCCGTACCTGTCCTTGCTCAAGCTGGACGGCAAGCTCATCCTCTTGGGCGTTGTCAACGAGCCGCTCAAGTTCGTGACCCCGATGGTGATGCTGGGGAGGAAGAGCATAACCGGCAGCTTCATAGGCAGCATGGACGAGACGCAGGAGATGCTGGAGTTCTGCGCGGAGAAGGGGCTCGACTCCAGCGTCGAGATGATCAAGATGGATTACATCAACAAGGCCATGGAGAGGCTGGAGAACAATGACGTGCGCTACCGCTTCGTCGTCGATGTTGCCGGAAGCAAGCTCGACGGCTGACTTGGATTCCGTCGGACCGTGCCCGCTGCGTGCCGTGCCGTGCCGTGCCGTCCGTATGTGAAGAGGACAGGAACAGAGGCAAGATATTAATTAAAAACTGTGTTTTCTTTTCCCGGATGTTTTATCGTATCATTCGTGCTAATGTACGAGGAGTAAAAAGATGTTATTATTATTATGATTATTCGTGTTTGTCGCTTACATATTGAGTCTAAGGTCACATGTTTGTCGAACTTCTTTTCTATGTAATTTCCAGAGACGGAATCGAATGATATAACATTACACAACCTCTAGATTTGTAATTCTAAGAAAAATTAAAACAACCATCGGTACCCAAAGAAAGAACATGGATAATGGATGTCTCTGATTGAACAACAGGATCGGATTTGCCACCAATTAGATATACCCTTACTACAAGTGAAACGAACAGACACTTCCAGCAAAATGAACCTTATTTAAAAAAAAAGAATGCACTGCCACATACATCATCATACCAATAATGCCTTTCAAATTCGTCCCCAACATGGTGCTTTTTACTTGTTCCAGGTAAATTCAGCTATACTACAAAGGACACTCCGAATCAATGTACTAATTCTTGCCAAATCAGAAAACTAAATGATTCGCTCACCATTAATTTGATTTGGTTAATTTGACATTGCACTTCTCTGCCAATGACCATCTCAGAATTCTCAACTTTGCCGAGCTGGAGACACGTTACGGTCCTTCCTTACCAGAATCATTCCTGTCAATCATCAGAATAATCTTCCTTGCACTTTACCATCATTTGTTTATGTCATTTTCTTCATCCGAATCATTATGCTCCTCTGATGACTCTTTACATTGTTTCCCTTCACCATCATTTGTTTTGCTCTTCTTCTCTTTCTTCTTTTGTTTCTTTTTCTGACGTTTTGACCTTTTCTTCGACGTTCGTTCCTCTTCTGCTTTCAATCTCTCCTCCCTCCTCATATTAAACTCAGCCAACTCTTTTCTCTTCTTGTAGTCGGCGTCCATCCTAGTAAGTCGGTCTTGCTCTTTCCGTCTCATTTGCCGATACTGAAACAATGTCAATAGAATAAGCAATCAGAAGGATGCAGCTGAATAAAAAGGGCCCAAAAAAAGGTGAACGAGAATCGCTGAACTATTTCTACTATTTAAGTTTAACATCACTGAAAAGTAGATTACTTGCTTCCAAAATAATTACAGAAGAAAACCAGAAAGGCCATAGTTTCATTGGTAGTTCCAAACACACAATGATGCAATGTTCAATAATCATGAAAGTATCTGAAAGTTGGTAGAATAAGTATCCTGCAGATAGATGTCCCAATTTAATGATTCCTTCGAGGTTGGCTGGTGAGGGGTGTATGGAATAGTCTAACGGCAAAAGGTAATCCTAAGTGGGATGGATAGGCTACCCTTTGATTAGTGTGTATGAAAATACAAGAGATAGGTAGAAGTGGAATAATTTTATTAGCAAATATAAGTCTTTATATATAGAAGTTATACAAAGAGGACAAACACAACTTTACCAATGTACGA
Organism: Cymodocea nodosa; assembly: GCA_036874045.1. Lineage (NCBI taxonomy): Eukaryota > Viridiplantae > Streptophyta > Magnoliopsida > Alismatales > Cymodoceaceae > Cymodocea > Cymodocea nodosa. Next base: position 14,437,592 of record CM072339.1, on the reverse strand, counting down.
CTAAATTGTTATGAACCTCGAGTTGCTCCTGTAGTTGGGCTAAGCGTTGCATATCTGGTGATAGTCAATGGCACTCCACACCTTCCCAATTGTGAAAAACTGGAGGGTGCAATTCTAAGGGGTGTAGAATTTAGGAGTGAAGAGGTCAGAAAAACGGTGGAGAACCTCCAGTCTCACAGTGCAGTGCTCGAGAGAACATGTGGAAGGTAATTTGGAAAAAAACAAGGTTCAGCCCTTCCAACGCATTGCTGTGAGCTATTTATATTAATGTCAAAGGTCGTTACATGTACATATCGATCAATAGCGACCCATAACCACCTCTTACACCTAGCAACAGAAAAAAGGTAAAATAACAGAAATCACCTAATGACAAAAAGGGCTAAAGTAATAGAGAAACTAGACAGTTACAGCTTCAACTAACTTCAACAATCAGACTGATCTGTGCATGACATTCCTCCCCCTTACGCTAACATCATCCTTGATGTCTTGGTAACTTTCCCAAGTCGCCTCTCCCTCACTCATGCCCTCCCATTGTATGAGGAGCTTGGTGATTGCTCGATTGAATTTCTTTACCATGCAGGGCCACAGCAGCCATCCTGGTTGTCATCGGTCAAATCCACTGGTCAAATGGGTGGAATGGTGATTGCTGCCGGAACTTCTCCTACCTTGCGTCTTAACATGCATACATGGAAGACCAGATGTACCCTTGTGGTTTTTGGCAGTTGAAACTTGTAGGCAACTTCCCCTATTCGTGCAGTAATATGATATCGGCTGAAATACCACACAACCAACTTGTGATAAGCTTGTGAGTGGACTGTACTTTGATGGAATGGCTGTAAGTATACCCAATCGCCCACTTGGTAGACATTCAGTTTGACAATGATCAGTGAAACACTTTATGCAGTCTTTGCCTATTTCAACTTTATGATGTCATATTCTTTGAGTCTCAATTGTACTTAGTATTTCCACCTCTCTAAAGAGTATACCAAAATTGGAGTGTGATAATCAACATGTAGTGCCTAATGAGGATGGTAGTTCTATTGTTGATAATCAAGACCATCCACCACTTTAGGTATATAGTTGTCGCTAGTAGCATCACAATCACCTACTACTCTGATTGCCTCAACCACACCTACAAATCCTCCACCCCACACTACCCCTTATCCAATTTTGCCTCTTGTGATAACCTTCATCCTTTTTTCTATAGCTTTGTCCTTTCCCCATTTTCAAAATTTCTTCCCAAGAATTATCAAAAAGCTCTCCAAATACCTTATTGGAAAGTAGCCATCAACGAGAAAAGAGAAGCACTCAAGTCACTTGGCATGTGGGATCTAGTTCCCTATCTTGATGGGGGCAAACATCGTCTCTTATAGATGAGTTTATATTATCAAATATAAGTCAAATGAGAGTTGACTGGTACATAGTTTGTCTAATGACTCATGATCTTTCTCAAACATGTGGCGTAAATTATGCATAAATCTTTTCACTTGTGGTATGTCTTAATTCTATTTGAGTTATTCTATTTATTGTTAACCAATCTTGGCAACTCTTTTAGTTAGATGTTAAAAATATTTTCCTTTATGATTATCTTGTCAAACAAATGCATATGGCACATCTTAGATATGATTTTCAAGGGGAGAGTTACATTTGCATGCTCAAGGTCATCTATGACCTCAAACAAAGTCCCAAGGATTTGACAAATTCAATTTAGTATGTGCCAATGGTTTTTATAATTGTGTAATTGACAACTCAGTATTTTACAAGAAGATAGATGGTTAATGTGTCATTCTTATTGTATATATAGATGACATCATGCTTATAAGAAGTAATCTAACCATTATAGACACAGGCATATTTGAATAAACATTTTGTCACAAAGAATGTAAGAAAAACAAAATATTTCTTGAAGATTGAATTTGCATATGCCAATGAAACTCTTTTATTTTAGAGAAATATACATTAGATTTGTTGGAAGAGACAAAGTTGACTAGACGTAAACCTGAGAATACTCCTATTAAGTAGAATTTTCAATTCTAGGATGTGACATCCAAACCACTAGACAATCTAGAAAGGTATAACCTTGATTGGAAAACTAATATACTTGATTGGTACTACACCTAACACAACCTACACAATGAATCTATTGAACTAGTTTATGCATGAATCTAGAGAAGTCCATTAACAAGAGGTTATTTATATACTAGCATATTGTTTATCATATAATTCATACCTATGTTATTGTTATTTATTTTTATAATAATGCTTCGTGAAGGTATTTTGATTTGCTGGAACAAAGATATATATCAAGAAATGGATGAAAAGAGAAAAATGAAGCACAAATTCAAGAAGCATCTACATTACACATGATTTAAAGATAATATAGGAAATTGAAGCTAGTAGAAGGATGAGATGTACTAGAAATGGATTTTGGAAAAAGTTGTTCAGCCCACTAGGAAAAATGGTATCCTTTTTTAGTACAAAACTAATCAACAAACACACACTTGATAGTTTGTAAAGACAACTTGTCAAGACCTAAAGATAAGTCATTACCAAAGGTCACACAACTAAAAATCTTAAGAGGAATATTAAACAATTCTATATCAAGAGAAAGACAATGGAGAGGAATCTCACCTCCTAAAGGTGTGGAAGCCATGCAAATTCATAAAAAGAAAGTAGTAAGTATAACATTAAATCACAAGAATTTAAGAACATTCATTTTTAGCATAACGATGCAAACTATGTTAACGATATGATGATGTTTTGTTTTAACTACCCTATTCTATTCAAATGTATATAGGCAAATAGTTTGATGTATGATACCAAGAGAATAACACTGATTGAAACTCATTTTGTACAAATTCAAGAGTATTACTAATATGCAAAGTGTTTAGACATATAGAAAACTGATTTTAAATTTCAGCACATTAACAACACTATGATGATCTTTCAACAAATATACTTAAGAAACACGAAAATAAACATCAACAAACACCACATAATATTGATAATAAAAAATAGAAGATACACAACACAAACCCCCAAATATTACAATGAACTAAATTAAAAAGACTTTTAGTAAACACTAAACATAAACATTAAAAGATAGCATGAGTGTACTTACTAAGTTAATACAACTTACAATTAAAAGGGGAAATGGAGACCTAGAGAATAGCTTGACGTAGCTTTTCATAATATGAGTGACCCAACCAATAGTGTCATAAAATTGATGCCTCCATAGTGGATATACAAGTCAACAACCTGCTTGGTACATTATCTTGAACTAGTAGATACATCTTAGCACTTTGTTTATGTCCCAAACTAATCCTCTTCCCTATTTACAAGTCTTGAAATATGTAATGGAAAGGGAAAAAAGTTATACAATATTTTAATTAAGTGGTAATAACATTAATAGATAAAAGGTTAAATGAAAGTTAAAGAGCGTATAAAACATTATCCAACCTTATTTGCGAGGGAACTTTAACCTCTCCCTATCCATATATAAGACATGAATGACCATCTACAATGGTTACATTAGTTTTATCACTAAGGGAAGATATCTAACTCTTGATAAGTGATATCTAGTGACTCATTCTTATAAATATATCATATGACCATTTGAGATCTGTTTGTGCATTTGGAAAACGAAGGAAAAGAAAAATGATAGAAAAGTTTTTCAAAGAAAATAATAAAATTCAAATGTTAATACAATTAATGAAAATTAAAATTTAGATATTTGTGCATTCAAAAAAAAATGATAGAAATTAATATTTAAATATTTGTGCACTTAACAGAAAATGATAAAAATTAAAATTTAGGTATTTTCCAAAATTACAAAAAAATAACAGAAATTTAAAACTTACATTTTAATATAATAATACTACATATTTACAACATTCATCTTTTTCATTAGAAAAGTCAATAGTAGCCATACAATCAAATAATATTCAAATAAAACTTATACAAAATTCATATATTAAAATTCTAATAATCTCACGCAGCTTTATGATTTCTTCGCATGTTTTATCTGCAATTTCTTTCTTTTATTGTTGAATTTGTTTAACAGACATCTATACTTCAAACTTTCCTCCATGTTCAATACCTTTACTATTTTTATCTAACTCATATTGAAGATCCTCAACTAAATTATTTTTATCTACTTTACAAATAAAATCGTGAACTAAAAAATATGCTACAATAATTTTTACTTATGTTTAATAAGGAAATGGTATGTAATCCCATAATATTATAAATTTGTGCATTATTACTCCAAATGTCTACTCAATTATTGTCTTTAATTACAGATGTTGGTAATTAAAATTTTTTATAACATTTGTTAGAAGTTGATTGACATTATAGTTGAATAAATAATACTTAACATCTTGAAATAAACAAATAAATTCTAATAGATTTGAGAATTTAATGTCTATCAAGTAATACTTATCTGCATAAATTTCAATACAAATATGTTATAATTTCAAAAGAAAACAATAAAGAATTTTTTTCATCATTAAAGAGATTTCAAGTTACTTAAAAAAAGCATGAACCAAGTAAAACTTTAAGTCCATTAAATCAAGTTATTGCATTTTCTAGAACTCAAATATCAGCAATAGATCATTTCCATCTACTAAGAATATAAATAATTTTCATATAAAAAACATAAGCTACTAAAATTTTGTGATAATTTACCTTTTCCATTCTTGAACCTTACAATTTTTTCTTTATAAATGATAACTTTCACATGTATACCATTAATGACACCAATACAATCTGTTAAACTAGAAACATGTCTATTATCCTTTATATAGCGCAATAAACATACTTTAGATCAACAAAATCCTAAGCACCAATAAAAAAAATTTCCACAATGATTTATCTTAAATAGAAATATTAATAAAAAATGAATTTTATTTACCTGTAAGTATAAGTATACATGACAGTCATTTTGAATCCTATTAGGAATTGATGAATGAAGTTTAACTAGCAGTATGTTGCCTAATCTAATAATACCATTTAACACTGCATTAAAATAAGTGTTAACGATCCATCCAAAACAATAGAATTGCTTAATAGTGATATCATATATTTGATTTGACCCAACAATAACAAAGAATATGTTAAGTTTCTCTTTAACACTCATATATCTACTATTTTGTATTATTCTTTTCTACTTCAATAACTAACAAAATTTTAAAAAGATGTTGACTCATTCAATATATTTTTCTATAATTGTATACTTAATTAGATAAAAAAGGATCTAATAATCTTCTTATATAATTATATCATTCTCTACAAATATGATTACTACGTACTAAAATATCACTTGAACCACTTGCCACTACACATAAGGAGTATATTGAAAACATAAATAGTGTTACTTATTCTTATTTCTCATTCTCTACTATTAAATATTGTAACTGCTTCAAAAGATTGGTAGAATCTATCTATAATAATTATTGATACCTGTATTGAAAGCAAATACATTATAAGTAGTAAAATTACAATACTATTTATCATTCAACACTAGCAACTATCGATAAAGTAAATGACATTAGCAATTCCAAAATATCCTTCTTATTATAGAAACTTCATCACTTTATTCTGTCACAATTAAGGTTAATACTAAAAAGAAAGGATTTCAACTGGTATCTACTATAAATACTGCACTTTTCGGCAGTAAGAAGATTCTGCCTACCACCTTTGCTTTGAGGGAGAATAGATAATTTTATGTAGAATTTGGGTTAATAAAAAGCTAGGAATCAATTTACAGAATCAGCTAGATTGGAAGCATTTTGTCCAATGCTCTACATTTCCAAAAAGTAAGACTTTTTCACACAATGCAGTGAGGTTTCTAGTAACCAATGTTCAATGGGAGTGCTAGAAGGAAAGATGTTTTGTAATGTTTAAGAATAGGAGCTCCTTCGAAAGGATCAAGGCTAGAGTTGACTTTTCCTTGGACATATTTACTCATACTTTTAGCAAAATGAGATGTCAATCTGTGAAGGTGATGCAACTCAGATGTCTTGGCTTTGGAACCTAGACACTAGAAACTGCATTATTGACTTAAGCTTAACACAAATGATGTGGTTAATATAAATGGTTTCATGGTGGGAGGAAGCTTAATCCAGAATGCTGATAATGATATAGTAGTAACTTTCTACAAACCTTATAGGCAGACCAATGTAGTGATGGCAAAATTCTAAACTTTGTACACAAAGGCTTAAACATCTGTAGGGACTCAAGATTCAACATGAAGCTCATAGAGATAGAAACAGAATCTCTTTCTCTATTTACTGGTATTCATGACAACAATTGCATAATGGGACAAACAATATTAGTCTAGCTCAATCTTTGTGGGTTGATTAGCCAAATTCACTCCCTTTGGCATATGATGCGAGAAGCTAATTAGGTGACAAACTCCTTGGCTAAACAATGGCTCAAGTGTAGAAAGAGTAGATTTATTAGGTGAGTGATTGACCTTGCAGTAGAGTCACAAAGGCCATGGTAGTTGGACAAGATAGACATTTCCAATGGCAAGAGCTATTAAGGCTTTTAATGTATGTTTTTCTTTTGCTTTCCTTTGAGGTGAGGTTTTTCCCATTTATAACCTTTCTTTTGTTTAAACTTCACATCTTAGATAAATTAAAGAGTTTTGATAAAAAAAAATAGCATTAGCAACTACCATTTTATAAACATCTGCTAATATTAATTAACTAAAATATAAAAAGTGATTCTAATAATTAAAAAATTGTTCAACATAAATCACAAAAGTGTAATGTATTTTACAAAAACAAATCATAAAAACTTAGACAATTGAAACTTCAATCAATCCACTCTCATTTTGTTAGGTAGAGATCAAAATTAACGTCACTTAGACTCATTTTCTAGCAATGTCATTACATTGAAGATTTTCATTTCATTAAGACCTTGAAGTTCAAGTAATGAGTTAATGATGTAGACATTTGATTTTGTTCTTGTAATAATTGAATTTTTTTCTTTAAGTATCTAATTTGTTTCTTCTTCGAAACTAATCATACTTTGCATTACTCTCAATCTTTTTTATTCAGAATTTATCATATGTTTTATAACTCTCAATCTATCTGTATTATTTTCATCAAATCTGTTAAAAAACTGAAGCATTCTAGTGTTCATGTTTGAGCTATCTTTTCTTGAAACTTTGTATGTAATTTAGTTTGCTTTCCCCTTTTTCTATGTTAAATATTTCATGATACTGATAAAGGTGTATTTTGTTTATGATCATCGCTAGAAGGTATTAGACTGGTAAATAGGGTGAACATGTCTAAAAAGTCATTATTCACATTTTATTCTTGATTTTCCTGAATGATTATTGTAGGTTGAAAAGTTATTATTCCCATTGCATGACTCATTTGAACAAATAAAAAATTGGCCATATATTGGACAAGTTTTGCTTTTGTACAATGCATAATCAGAATGTTTCTAAAAAGAATTGAATAATACTATAAATGAATTATAATATAAAATACAAATATACTTATCATAAGAGAATTACTTCAATTAATAAAAATGTTAATAAAGTTAACCTCCACAAAGTCTTCCCAAACTTTACTTAGAATATCCATGTGACGATGAACAAAATCCTAACTTCACATATTTTGATTTACAATTTTACTATAATTTTCATACATTATTTGTCAAGTTTTCATTCAACTGTTCACATTTTTCCTCTCAAAATTTACTTGAAAATTTTCATTAAATTTTTTTTATAACTTCCATTCATATCTTTCCATTATGTATTTTTTTATTTCCTTCTTTAAGTACTTCAAATAGAATATTCAATATTACTTCATCAACTTTAGAATTTCATGTATGATAACTTCATCTTGATTACTTTTTCTTTTCCGAAGTAATCATATCCTAATCAATCATATAATTTAGTTAGCTTATCATCATAAGTATTAGATGATAAAAATACAACAATTACATATTTATGTAATTTACACTTTCTCTACAGTTCAGATAGGGAAACAGGACACTTCCTTCATATATAAATTCATAACAATTGATTTCATTTCCTCCAAAAGAAATTGACCTCTTGTAATTGTAAATTATTAATAACTAACAATAAAAATAAGAATTCATTTTAAATTATAAATTCATCTCATATGTCATTGATGTCAAACTTATTTTCAATTCATTGTGCTTATGTCATTGTAAGGTAGTAAAATTAACAAATACATTGTACTTACACTCAAAGTTTTAAATATCAATAAAGATTGATCTTTTAGAAAACAGTAACGTATTGAAGATTAAGGATCATATCAGTAGAAATACAATACTTTTGTTAAGATAAAGCAAGCTATGATAAGTATATAAAAACACTTAAATAAATTTTCTAGACAATTATCATAGATAAAATATCAATTAGACAGAGATATAAAAGTTTTATGCATAAGAAAAGTCTTAAACCATATACAAATAATTGAAAAAAACTCATAATAATTTAGGTTAGATTTCAATAAAATACAAGTTATTAAGTTACATTTAAATAAAATTTAAGTTACAATTCATATATGAAACACAAATTAATAAGATTATGAATAGTACTAGAAAATTTTCATAATCTCCACAATTAAAAATTATATCAACTATAAAATTAAAGAGTAAATTATAAATTTTTATTCCTATAATGTAGTTAATATCTTTTTAAAAAATATTATGTGAATTAATTAAAAGAATAGAAAATAAAGTTTGTGAAAATATAATAGATTGGTAGAAAAGGAATGTAATTCATAGGCAAAAATATTTTTTTTTAAAAAATTAAAAAATATCTAGATTTTTTGTGATTTTTTTCTAATTCTTCTATCATTTTTTATGTAATAATTTTTTTCATTTTTTCTTCTCTCTTCCATTCTCTTATTTTTCTTTTTATCCTTTCCCTTCTCTGTAATCTCCATAATTAAAAATTTTATCAATTATAAGATTTAAGGGTAAATTATAATTTTTTATTCATATAATGTAAATATCTTTTTAAAATCTCATGTGAATTAATTAAAAAAATAGATGATAAATTTTGAGAGAATAGGTAGAAGAAAAATGTTATTTATAGGCTAACATAATTTAAAAAAATATATAAAAATATGAAAATCTTTTGTGATTTTTAATACTTTCACCTTTTTTAAATATTATTTTTTATTTTTCTTCTTCCCTCTTCTCTTTTCTTTCTTTCTTTCTCATTTTTTATTTTTTTCTTTTTTTTCTCTTTCCTTTTCTTCATTCTCTCTCTCCCCCTTCCCCTCAATTTTTTTTTCTTCTCACATTCAGGCACATGACTCCCTCCCTTCCTTTTCTTCTTTCTTCTTCTTCGTCTTCTTCACCCACCCACCCATTAAAAACCTCACTAGATTCTAATGGTCTAGAGAGCAACAAAAGCTTTGGCAACTAATAGTAGAGGCTTCAATGACCAACGACAAAGACAACAATGTAAAGGAGAAAGCTTCGCAACATCAATCAATCCAATGCACAAATCAATCGATTTGACTTTCTATAGCTAAATAACATCCCAATTCCAACAATCTTGTGAAACAATGATAATCCTCAAGAAATGTGTTAGGACTGGTATGATTCACTAAAGGAGAAGTGAATAGTGAGTTTTTACAACCAATTCAAATTATACTCAATTTATTATTAGGAACGTATGAATCACCAAGAGAAGTGAACAAAGATCTATATCCAATTAAAATTATTTATGAGTTATACGAATTGAATAACTAAACTTGCAATCATATAGATATAATTAAAGCAAGCATAGCGAAAATAAAAGATACAAACACAGAAAATTTTAGATGATTCACTACTAACGGCTAGTCCACCTCTAAGCTTCACTTAAGTTTCACTAAGTATTCAATATTTACATACATTTATTTTTTAAGTCAAAGCTTCTAACTAACACAACAAATTTTTCAAATCGAAGCTCAACAACCAACCAACTAACTAGAGCTTTCATGTTGAAGCTTAATAATCAACTACTTGAGGCTTTGAGGTTGAAGTCACGAATCAATGATTCTTCTTTAATCAAACTTTATGACGCATAGAGAGTTTTTATTGATCCTCTAAGAAGTCTACAGTTGTGCTTTCACTAACTAGTTTTCTATTTTCAGAGTAGATGTATTCTTTATGCATTAGCACTCTTTGTTGTATAATTTCTTGTATAACATGTATACTCTCTTTTTTCTTATTTTCTGTTAATTGATTTGGATGTATTTATACCTGTAACAATTATATTTTCTCCAACATTATTGATCTATCATACTTGATCTTGACAATCCCATAAATAACAAATTATCATTTGATTTACTATAGAATATCTTCTAGATCCGATAGTTGTCAATCTTCTTTCAAGTTGCTAAGTTATTGTTAACTTAATGAGTTGTTCTACTTATGTCTCTGTAAAGATACATTGAGTTATGTTAACTCAACAAGCTATTCTTTCTATCTGCACGTGATGTTTGTCACGTGAAACTTACTAACTTAACGTGTTTGCTACTGCTAACTCAATGAGTTGTTCTGCACATATACTTGCAAAGTTACGTTGAGTTATGCTAACTTAACGAGTTCTATCACATGAAATCTTTAAGTTACATATGTGATATCTACTAACTTAATGAGTTCTTCTACTTGTATAGACATGTTAAGTTATCCTAACTCAACAAGTTACTCTAATTATTCCCTTATAAAAACACGTTAAGTTATTCTAACTTAATAAGTTATTTTTTCAATCTACAATAACTGTGGCTTCAATCTAATGACTTCTCCATCTCTTCATCTATATCTATGAAATACAATATAATGTCTCACATAGATTTTTGCATTATTAAAATACAAAAGTTCTAACATTCTTCTTCTTTTTGATAATGAAAAAAATATTTACATTAAATTTACATATATTTCACTCCTTATATTGTTTCAATATAGTGAATCACATAGAACAGAAATAATATAAAGATTTACAAGTTGTATAACAATAATCTTGATGTCTCCTTTCTATGTGCTAGAAATCTCAAACCCTTTCTAAGCTTTCTTGATCACATTTTTCTGAATTTTAATCTAATACTTTTCTCTCCATTTTTTGTCATTGTCCAAAAAGAGTTATTCATTGAATATTGAGTCAAACTGTTATCAATAGTTTTAGAATTTAGCTGAAAAGATACCAATTGTTGATGATCACCAGATAAAAGGTTATCATGATTTTCAAATAGCACTCTCCCTTTTTTCCTTTTTGATGTTGATTGCTCGGAATTATCAATTGTTAGGATATGGTAAGTACCATTACCATAATCTGAATTTTGTTTTCTGCAATGTTAAGCTTATTATATAATAGTAAAGCTTCCTTTCCTCTTTAAACTCATAATTTCTCCCCCTTTTTCTCATAATTCTATAGTTTCTCCCCCTTTTATTTGCAAAAAGAGTGAGGATATCAATTGTGGGGTTTAATAAATTGTTAACATGACTACTCTTGAGACCAATCCGAAGATGAGGGTCCGCTAATGCCAAAAATTGATTAATCCATGCTTGTTTACTACATCATCTCCAAATCTACAAATGGTCTAATGCCAATTGTTAATACCTCTAGTTAATAAAACATAAAAGCTATTTTGTACTCTCCCCCTGATTGTATGATGGTCTTTTTGGTTTTGAACTGTTTGTAATTTTTTCTCCTTGTAGTTGAATTCATAAATCTTCTTTTTGACACAAAACTTTATTCTGAATTTTCCTTTAATTCTGAACTATAAGCTCTCCTCCTATTTATATGCTCTTCCTAGTTGATACTTCTGTTGCCCTTGTTTTTGTAGTTTGTCATTTGTCCTAGCTCATGCAGATTTTGCTCTCTTTGAATGACATAATTCTGAGTATATTTTCTATGATATCAATTGTTGATTTCAAAACTTCATGAATGATTCCCTAAACGTTAAGCTTCTGATTTCCAAATGTTCAACTTCTCTTAAATGCTTATTTCCAAAGGTTCTTTCAATGGTACTGATCTTCAAAATTTAATCATGTGTAGAAAATAATTTTAAATGATAAACTAGCTGCTACTCTCCCATTTTGTCCTATAAATTAAATGGAAACAATGAATTTTGATACCCATATCTTTTTGGGTTTGGAAGTGTTAGTCCTAAAAACATTGAATTTATTATCTTTTGGTAGTCACATAGTTCTTAATATTCTTTTGATGGAAAATACTATAGTATTATCTCTATAAGATCAAATGACACCACTACAATAAGAAATTTCCTATGAAATAGCATATCCTAAGTTAAATCTGTTTGAAATACATCTTTGAAAACCAATGATTTTATTTAATCTATTTTGTCTATTGGTAAATTTATGCACAATACCTTTTAAATCAACAATTTCATATTTCAAATTCTTATTTTCCTCTATCAATTCATCATTCTTGCAACTATATTTATCCATTTTTGTTTTTACATCTTTATTATCAACATCTACTTTTTCAAGTTCAACATATGCAACTTCTAAACATGCAGTCAAATACTTAATTTCATTTTTATAATTTTTACATTTAATGTATAAGTTATCTATAGTAGATAAAAGAATATTTACATTTAAATTATTATTATCTACATTAGAATCATATTGAGATGAAGTAAAACATATCTCTTGTGTTGTAAAACATACATCTTCATTTGAGTTAGATAAACTATTGGATGAACTATTGTCATCTTAAGTAACCTTCATTGTCATTTTCTTTTTGATCTTCTTCTTCTTTATTTTCTATTGGTCTTCTTCCAGTTGCTTTTTACATTTAAAACAAACTGAAACCATGCTCTTTAACGTGCTGACTTATTTTCCTTTCTTCAATCATTTTTTAAAATTCTTGGCCAACAACATGACTTCATCTTCTTCTGAATTTTGAAGTTCTTTAGTTGATCAGAAGACTAACTTTTTTTTCTTTTCTATTTTCTTTTCAACACTTCCTTCCTCATCTTTCCATTCTTTCATCTAAACTTCATAAACCAGTAGATTGCTCATCAAATCTTTCACTGAGTATGTATTGAGATTTTTAGAATCTTGTATTTTAGTATTTTCTGCATATGTTCACACAAAAAATTCTTTTCTCAAACCTCTTAAGTCATTGATAATCTTGATAAATCTAAAAAACACATCAGTAACTGTTTCATTTTCACTCATCCTAAAAAGTTCATATTTTCTAAGCAGAATAATGATTTTAGTGTCATTCAATTGAAGGGTACCTTCAAAAGTTATTTGAAGAGTATTCTAAGCCTTATAAGCAAACTTACATGTAGAGATTTTATTAAACAATTTAAGGGTTAATGCACAATAAATGATATTTAACTCACAAGTATCTATCTAGATGATTCTCTCATCCTCCTTAGTTTAATCATCCTTATGATTGGTTGAAAGAGATGTTCCACGAATAACTGCTTTCCAAAGTTTCAAATCAAAGCTCTTAAGAAAATATTTCATTCTATTTTTTTAGTAACTATAATTAGTACTGTCAAACAAAAGAGGACGATGAATATTCTAACCTTCTCTAAAAAGTGATGTCATAAATCCTAAATGGTTAAATCTTTGTAGAGATTAATCTTGCTCTGATACCAATTGTTAAGAACGTAAAAATCACTAGAGAGGAGGTGAATAAAGATCTATGTCCAATTAAAATTATTTATGAGTTATACGAATTGAATAACCAAACTTGCAATCATACAGATATAATTAAAATATGCACAGTGGAAATAAAAGATACGAACACAAGAAATTTTAGATGATTCACCACTAACAATTAGTCCACCTCCAAACTTTACTTGGACTCTACCAAATGTTCAACACTTAAAGACACTTACTTTTAGATCGAAGTAAGAACCAACATCTTGAGTTTACAAGTTGAAACTTTCAACTAACATAACAAAGTTTTCAAGTTGGAACTCAACAACCAACCAACTAGAGCTTTTAGGTCAAAATTCAACAACCAATCATTTGAGGTTTTGAGGTTGAAACCATAAACTAATGATTCTTCTTTAATCAAACTTTATAGCACACAAAGAGCTTTTGTTGATCCTTTAAGAATTCTACAATTGTGTTTTCACCAACTGGTTTTCCATTTTTAGAGTAAATGTATTCTTCATGCACTAGCACTCTTTATTGTATAATTTCTTATATAGCGTGTATGCTCTCTTTCTTCTTATTTTCTATTAACTAATCTAAATATATTTATATATGTATCTGTAACGATCATATTTTCTCTAACGTTATTAATTTGTTGTACTTGATCTTGATAGTTCCATAAATAGTAAGTTACCATTTGATTTACTATAGAATATCTTCTAGATTCAATAATTATCAATCTTCTTTTAAGTAGTTAAGTTAACAATAACTTAACGAGTTGTTCTACTTATATCTCTGTAAAGATACGTTGAGTTATACTAACTCAACAAGTTATTCTTTTTGTCTACACGTAATGTCTGTCACGTAAAATCTGCTAACTTAACGAGTTGGTTGCTACTAACTCAACAAGTTGTTCTACTCATATACTTGTAAAGTCACATTGAGTTATGCCAACTCAACAAGTCCTATCATGAAAAATCTTTAAGTTGTACACGTGATATCTACTAATTTAACGAGTTCTTCTGCCTATAAAGACACGTTGAGTTATCCTAACTTAATAAGTTACTCTACTAATTTTCTTGTAAAAATACATTGAGTTAGAATAACTCAACAAGTTATTCCTTAAGTTTGCGATAATGTGTGGTTTCAATCTAGTGATTTCTTCTATCTCCATTTTTTCATTTGTACTTGTATAATATATTATAATACCTCACATAGATTTTTACATTATTAAAATATAGAAGTTCTAACATTTATTTCACAGTAAAGTTTATTTGTAATTTAATATGAAGCAATAAACTATTATAGTATAACTACAAGATGGTCATTAACTACTATTTGTTGCAATAACAAAGACAACACTTCTAACAATTCAAATTAGTATTCTTATAATGCAGCACTAATGAGATTGTAATTTGATTTCATTTAGGATATAATCACAAACATATGAATAGAAATAAAGGAACTCAAGAGTTTTATAGTAATTTCCCAAATAAGATATGTCCACTCTTCAAGTTTACCGCTTAAGTCTTTCACTAAACCAGTACTTTTGCAAGCTCAACACTAAATCTTTTGAGAATGACACAGATCTTGAGATGTTCTAAATGATTTTTATGTCTTCAACATTGTGTTCAGCTTGGGAGCAACTCTAGCAGACTTGAAGTAGACCGAAGTGAAGGTTTTTAGTCTTTTGAGAATGACAACACTTACATGTGATTAAGCATTTATTTTGTGAAACAACAAAATGATGTTTCAATAACTTTGGTTGTGAATAAGATTTGGGAAAATATTCATTAAATACATAGCCTTTCTAACTGAAGAGTAGTCACATATATATAGGAGTAGAATCCCAACAGTCACTTAATAACTGCTATATTTTTTTGTCAAATGGATGCCTGATTTCCAAATTCAACGACCCAGCTTGAGTGCAAAACAAATGATCCATTGACCTATCTGATTATTCCTTTTTCAAATATTTGCATTTTGCATCAAAAATTGAGTGTTCGAATTTTAGGTCCATTTTTCCCTGAAATAGGCTTCAGCAATATTGACCGTTATTTCCTTTGAAATGATCCTACAACGAATACTACATAACTTGTATAATAATAAGATATTCAATTAATCAAGAAATGGGCTTCCATTTCAGGAGTCCATTTTGTTCCAAATATAATTAGAGATAGTGTTCTAATATTCAATTAAACTGGTACAAACTTGGATTAAACTGGACATTCTTTTCAATCAAACTGGACAAGATTATGGTTAAATAATACCAATTTCATTCTTCAATTAGACCAAACAAGATTTTCAGACACTTAGTTTTTGGTTGAACCAATCACAAAATTTGGTCAAACCAATTTCAATGGTTAAGTCGGTGAATCATTTTTATTTAACATACCTTTAAATATACTGTCTCGCTATACAAAGTAAACTTCAACTTTGGTTTAAGAATTTTATTAAATTTTAACATGAATAGGTGCCCGATCTTGGAAATGGTGACCCAATTCTATTCATAATAAATTTGTTCAATGAGAAGAATTGATTATACTGATAGGGAGTATCAAACATTCAATACTGTAGTACCAAACACTTAGCATTGGTTAGACCGATCACAAAGTTTGGTTAGATCGGACATGGTTATCAGTCAGATTAATTTCAATTCAATTAAGCCAATTATAATTATCGATCACTTTGGCGAATTTATTATTGGTGGAGAAAAATAGGTGTCCGTTGGTGAAAACAATGACCTGATTTGACTTATTTTTGCATCTTTTGCAAGTGATTGCATGCTTGATAAAAAGCTGTTACTTGGCTAGCTTACAAGACAACGATTAGTTTCCTGTTGCATTAAATCCACCATAATAACTAAGGGTATGTGTGGGACCAAGAGGTTCCTGTGATTTTGGAATTTTTGCCGAAATCTGTCTGAAACATCCTTGGCATCATGGATTTTTAGTGGAATCCATTCGATCCTACAAATTGATTTGTTGTTCATTTTCTAAAAAAATCAGCATTTTTGCCAATTCTAAAATTTTGCATCGGATTTTCAACTGTGTGTGTTGTGCCCGTTCTCTTTTCCAACCCAAACAATTGAAAAACAGTGCACAACACAATTCACAGAATTTGAAGAGTTTGGATTGTATGCAAACTCTTGATGCTGCAAAAACATAAGCTACTACAATCGTAAACGAATACTACCTAGAATTAGAAAATGCAAACTCAATGTTGTATGGATGAACGAGTACGGAACATTCAAAATTTTTCTACGAAACCAAAGAAAAAACAGTAGGAATGAATTTTCTGGATTACGCTAAAAACAAACCTGGTGGAAATCGCCGGAGCCAGAGCCCGCAGAGCTACCGGAGGTGTTGCTGACACGAACGGGGACGTGGTCGATGATCCTTCGCAGCTTCACCTCGAGGTCTTCTTCCTCCTCCCTCAGCAAGACGCTCCCTTTACTGTACGCCACTATGGCACCGCCTTTTCCCGTGTCCTTCGCCAGGGGCTGGCCATCTCCAGCGTTCCTGGGGGGCGCCGGAACGAGACGAAGATCACTGTCCGACGGGGCACCATCACCACCCGCCATCGAGCACGAAACCTTTCGCCCTACCAATCGAATACCAACCGAAACTCTCAGGTCACGACGACGAGACGGGCAATCGGATCAAAGTCGGGTCCGGGCATGACCGGTCTCTTCCCTTTGAAGTTTTCTTCCGGGTGAGATTATAGGCATTTACCGTTAAAAATATTGCAAGCATTTATCACATAACTAAAAATTTTATTTATGGTGAATGCTGTCTTTGAAATAAAAATTTACAATAAAAAAATCTATTTTTTTTAATACAATTTTAATTTAATATATCTAAATTATAAGATGAATATCTACAATATTCTTAATTACGAGTAACTAATTGCAATAATATTGAATTCTAATATTTTGCCCAATTTAAACGTAGGTTCTATTATCTTTGCTTGTTTTATTTAAGAAAATATAGATACAAATTATATAATAACAACAATCTCAATTATAATTCTACTGTCACTATAAAAGATTATTTGTCATATGTGATTTATAATAGCAGATACTTAAATGGGTATTTATGTACTTAAAAAATAATAATAAATGTTAAAAAAAATTACAAATTTTTTTTTTTAACTATTTGTACATTAAATGGATTTCTAAAAAATCCTATCAATTTTTCTTCTGTATATAAGAAAAAATTTCTTTTATTTTGTAATTTCTTAATCTTCAAAATTGATAAAAAATAAAAAAAATAAATTATCGTAAAATATATTAACAATATGTAATTTTAATATTAAAATTAATTATATCTTTAATAGATAATAATTAATATTATAAAAAAATATATATAACTATTATTATCTTCTAAATCTTTCACTATCTACGATTCATCGTTACATAACGAAATTAGTGACGAATCAGGAAATCTGTGGTGCTTTTTTACCTACATCCATCGCTAAGGCATGATATAACGTGACATTTACGAGCATCCGTCACAATAAACTATATTTTGTAAAACCCTTTGTCTACGTATGCACGTGTCATTAAGCATTCCTTCCAAGCCTAACTGGAACCCCACAACCTCATTCAGCCCAGTTTGTGCATGCTCACAAAGTTCAACTAACATTGAGGGAAGGTTAATGACTAATGGAATTTAGTTGACAGAAAGAAAAATCGTTAAATTTTATCAGAATGCAGTTAGTGTGCACAATATTAAAGTAAAAAGAAAGTTAGATTTTATCGACATATAAATACCTAAAATTACCTTTACCGTTTCATGATTTTCAACCTTCTCCCTTTGGAAATCAACCTCCCCTTGAGCCCAATGCCCCCATTTCAACCCATGAAGCCGAAGAACATTCATCGCTACTGTCATGTTGCTTGAAGTCGACTCTTCCTTACCCCTTCCTTGCCATCACGTCGCTACTTTCTCATTGCTTGTGCAACAGGACTCTTGTGTGTTGCCAACTCTTCTTTACCACTAGTAAATCCCCTCCCAAATCTTCCTCGCTTGATTTTTGCTTTTCCTTGTGTGTGTTAAACTTGTTTCTGATTTGTGTTAAATCGATATTGTGTCGAACTTGTTTCCAATTTGTCAAACTTGTTTCCAACCGATATTGTGCCCAATTCTTGTTTGGACTTGAAATGTGGAATGATATTATGTCACATGTTTGTTTATCATATTTTGTTATGTTCTATTAATTGTGGAATAATTTCATGTAGTATGTTCATTTGTATTACAATCTTATAATATGTTTAAACATGAAATTTTGTAAGTGACGATGAAATTTGAAGAGGATTTTGACGAACTAGTAAATGACACATTGATATTATTTAAAGAAGAGGAAGAACATGCTAGAAAAAGGCAAAGATGTTTATTTACTTTTTGGAATATTTTAATAGGAATTGCAAGTATCTCAACTTCGTTTTCAAGTACAAGTCATATTTATAGTAAAGAATGTGTAGATTATATAAGAAGATTACTAGCTCCTTTTTTATCACATCAAGTTTACAATTGTCAAAAGATTTATAGAATGAGTCAAAGTGTTTTCAATGGTTTTTATGAATTATTGAGGAGGGAAGAAGTCTTGAAAGATACCAACAATATCAATGTATAAGAGAAGTTTGCCATGTTCCTTGTGATAGTTGGGCAAAATCAAAGGTACGGACTAACTACAGAACAATTTAGTCAATCAAGTTAAACAGTTAGTAAATACTTTAATGAAGTCTTGAATGCTATATTATAACTAAATCATGTTCTTCTAACAAGACCTTCATCTAAAACACCAAGTTGAATTCGTCATGACTCAAATGTGTACCCATATTTTAAGGTATATTTCCACACTTTTGTAGTTTCCTTATCTTTAATGTTATTTTAATCAATATCAAAATAAAAATGCATATTTATAGGATTGTATTGGAGTTATTGATGATACACATATCAAAGCAACTATTTATGGATAAGAAACAAGATTTAAGAACAAGAAAAGTGAATTATCCCAAAATGTAATGACAGTATGTAATTTTGATATGGAATTTACATATATTTTAGCTAGTTGGAAAGGATCAACTATTGATACTCATATTCTCCAAGATGTAGTTACTAGACCTAATGGTTTTCAGGTTCCACTAGGTAAATGTGTTTTCTACTTCTAGAAGTTATGAAGACATCACCATACCAATATTTTTTTTATATAGGTAAGTTTTACTTAGTTGATGTTGAATATCCAAATTGACCAGAATATATTTGTCCATATCAAGGTATAAGATATCATCTATCTGATTATGTTAATGATAGAGTTCCTTGTAATGCTGTAGAAAATTTCAACTACAGACATTCACAACTGAGAACAATCATTGAGCATACATTTGGAGTTGTGAAACATTGATTCTCAATATTACATGGTCAAATGTCATATCCATATGAAACACAAGTGAAGATTGTCATCACATTTTTTTGCTTCATAATTTTATTTGTAAGACTGATAGCGAAGATTTACTTGAAGACTTGCAAGATGAGTTGGAAGAGTTAAATATTATTGATGGCATACAACAAATAGGAGAGATACATATGAAAAGCAATGCATAAGTTCGAATGACTCAAGAACAAAAAAAAAAATGGCAGATAAGATGCGGGAAGATATGATGATAGCAATGTGGAATGGAAGAACTGCTTGATATTATTTAGCATTGTAATATTTGAATTCAGATGTATTTGTATTTTTCAAATATTAGTTGTAATAAATAATTGAATTTCTTTTTTTCAAAGATTTTCTTCTTTTTATCATTTCTTTCTCATCATGCACTAAACTTTCGTTAGAATTTTCATCATAACTTTCCATCATGCACTAACCCTTCATCAAAATTTCCATCAAAACTTTTTGTCCTACACTAAACCTTTTTCAAAATTTTCCTTTTCCTTTCCATCAAAATTTTTCGTCGTGCACTAACGAACATTTGGTGTCCACAACATCGAAAGCAATTGTCTATCTATGTGGAAGGAAAGGAGTATCAAAGGTAGTTGTCTCTTTAGCCATCTTCTACAAACAATCACAATCGTTGGGTTTGGAAATTGTCATTCGGGTGTTCACATGTAGGTGAGGATCACCAACCATCTTCTACAAATACTGATTTTCATAGTTTGCGTGATGTCATCTCTTCGACCATTGATTTCTTCTTCATCCATTCAAGTGCACGTGTAGATCAAGGTGATTTCTGGAAACCTAGTGATGAAGAAGGTGAGCTCTTGCAGCCATTGTAGAGATGAAAGAAAGGGAAAGGTGATTTTGACCTATGCCATGAGAAAGAAGGGGGAAAATATCTTTGATATTGCCCTCATTATAAGTATCCCTTCTATATTATGGAAAATTCTTATTTTCATGGTTTTTGTACATTTTAATAGGTTCATTGATGAGTTATGCATGTTTAGGAGTAGTTTAGCATTATTCTAGCTTGAGATGGATGCATGATCATTTAGGCTTGTAATTTAGTTGTTTTTTATTATATATGGCAATTATTTGATCAACAAATCTATCATTAAATTTTTTCAGAATACAAGCTAACGTTCCAAATGGGGTTATCTTTGTGAAGGGTTAGCATGCTACATTTTTATTAGGTTGCTCTAACTTTACTAACAATGTTGATAATGGTCTGCATCCAAATTGCTCTTATGAGATGGTCTGATGAAGTCAAAAACAAAGAAAAAATACAACTTGTTACTGCCTGTCTAGCTTCTCCTTGTTGGTTTGCTCTCCTTAGGTAATGAAATATAATGAAAACAAAGTGGATATCTTGGTTAAACCCAAGTTACAAAAATTGTTTGAATGGTACAAACTATTTAACTTGAATGGCCTTGTTAATTGTTAAGAATGTTGATGAACTAGAGTTAGTTGATAAACCTTGTTAAGCTAGAAGTTTATTGATATGTTTAGTTGCATCATTTAAAATACTTGTTCCATGGTTTTTAGTTGATATGTTGACATTTAACATGTATTTAAAATATTTTTAGTTGCATCATTTAACATACTCGTTCCATGGTTGGTTGCCTACTTATGTGTCCACCTTGGTATTTTTAGTTGATAGAGAGTTCATAGATAAAAATACTAGGTACATGTAGATTAATATTGATAGGTGTAGTTAGGAAATAGTTAAGTTGAGAATGTCTCGTGAGAATTGAGATTGCTTGATAATTTGAAACTAAATGTACTGTGAATAGTACATTTGCTTATTTGTGAATAATATACAAGTATATTATATATTGTACAATACATGTACTTTATATTATGCATTGTCTTAAATGTTCATATCTTATTACAAGAAGATGACTTTTAAAAAAAAGAAATATATAAGTTGGAGTATAAAGGTAGATGGATTTTTTTAAAGTATTTTAGCTACAACTATTAGAGAGGAGAACGTAAGGTAATATGACAAGAACATCAGATTGAAGACATGGACTTAAATAGAACACTAGGTTTTTAGTTAAGTAAATAATACTTTGATTGTCATTGAATAACACACTATTATCTTACTTATGACTTAGCTCCTTTAAAAAAAATTTCAATTAAATTCTCTCCTTTGCTAACTCTAAAATTGTCACATATTTTGCTTTAGTTGTTGAGAGTAACATGTTACCTTGCAATTTGGACATTCATCTCACTGTAGTACCTCTTATGTTGAAAACATAATCTGAAGTATTTTTGCTCTTGTTTAGATCTCCTCTTAAATTTGAATTACAAAAATTTTCTCATTGAATCGATCCCCTTCTATAGCACAACTCTACACTTGAGGAAGTTTTTAGATATTTTAGAATCTACTTAACTATACTTCAATGTTCTGTACCTAGATTTGTTATATATCTACTTACAACTCCAACAATATGAGTTATATCAAGTATTGTATAGATCAAAGTATACATCAAGCTTCTTGCAATTGATGTGTAAGGTACTTTGAACATCAAAGTCTTCTTCTTTGTAGTCTTTGGGGAATGCTCCTTAGATAGTTTGAATTGGCCTTCGAGTGGCAAACTTATGATCCTTACATCAAGAAAACTTGTATCTATTTAACACTTTCTCCAAGTACTTCTCATGAGACAACTTCAAGGTTCCAACAACTCTATTCCTGATAATTCTCATCTTGAGAATTTGTCTTGTCTCTTTTATGTCAAATTCTTTTAATAGTTAATTCTTTAATTGATTTATTTTATCTATACTTGAGTTTGTTATCAATGTCATCTACATATACTAATAGAATGATATAACAATCCTTAAATTGCTTATAGTAACAACAAAAGTATGTATCACATCTCCTAAAATCAATGGCACTAACAAAACTGTTAAATTTTCTATACTATTGTCTTAAGAACTGCTTCAAATAATACAAACTCTTCTAAAATTTGCAAATTAGAATTTTCTTGTCAAACATTGCAAATCTTTCTAACTATTATATATAAATCTCTTCCTCTAAATCTCTATGAAAGAATACTATTTGCATATCTATTTATTGTAGAAATAGATTTTCTATAGCCACTATGCTCGAGACCACCCTAACTATGGTTATCCTGATTACTAGAGAAAACAACTTTATGTAGTCAATATCCTTAATTTGTTAAAAACCCTTAACAACTAGTTTGACTTTGTTTCTTTTTCTATCATCTAATTCTTTCTTTAGTCTAAACATCCATTTATTCTAGAGGGCTTCCTTTCCTTCTAGCAATGGAGTCAACTTTTTAGTTTTTTTTTTTCCAAGGACCTCATTTATTCTTTCATTACTAATTCCCACTAATTTATATCATTTTGCTTTATTGCCTTAGAATATGATTATAATTCTTCACCATTTGTAAATAACAGATAATTAAAAGATGATACAAACCTCTTTAAAGGCCTTGAAACCCTAGATGGCCTCTTAAGTTATGGTGGAGCTTCCTATCTTTCCTCTTATAGTTGATCTTCCTATTTACCTTATTATTGAAAGTCTTTGTCACTAACATCCATGTGGATTAACTAGCCTTGTTTGCTCTCAACTTCTACAACACTTTTGTACTTGTAGACAATAGATTCATCAAATGTCACATCCTTAGATTTGATTACTTTCTTGACTTCATCATCTTAGAACTTATAACCAAAGTAATCTCTTTTATAGCCAATGAAATAACATTTCTATACTTTTGGATCAAGCTTGTCCCTTCTTTTTTCTCTAATGTAAACATAGGACATTGATTCAAATACCTTCAAGTGAGTATATCCAACCTTCTTTTCTATCTACAACTCTTTTGGAATTTTAAATCCTATTAGAATTAAAGGTTCTATGTTAATTAAGTAGGCTGTATTAATTGCTTCTACCTAGAATAATTTTGGCAAACCTACATGTAGCCTTATACTCCTAGCCCTCTCATTCAAAGTCTTATTCATCCTCTTTACAACTCCATTTTGTTGAAGGTTTCCAACAATAATCCTCAACCTCTTGATTTTATGCTCCTTACAAAAATTCTTAAATTTAGCTATCATATTCTCTATCATTGTTTGACTTTATGTACATTTTTTATATATTTTGATTCTTAATTTCTATTTTTCACTTCTTAAAAATTGAGAATACTTCTAACTTATGCTTTAGAAAGTAAATTCACACATTCATTGTATAGTCATTAATGAAGGTAATATAGAAACAAGATTCTCTAATAGAATTGACTGTAGTTGGTCCTCATACATCAATGTGAAATAACTCTAACTTTTGTGACTTAGACTCTTGAATTGATCTAAAGAAGTTGATACTTTTCTACTTCCTATAAATGCAATCCTTACACATTTCCAAATCTACAAACTTGATGTTTAGAAATTTTCCCTCAGCCACCAATATCGTCAATCCCTTCTTATTGATGTGTCCCATTCTCTAGTACCATAAAGTTGAATTAGTAATACTATTCACTACTACAATGGTGTCCTTGTAGTTAGATGTTAAATAAAGCATATTTGTTTTCATCCCCTTAGCGATCATCATGACACTCTTGGTTACCTTTCACTATTTGACTCCCAATTGTATGTGGTAACCCTCATTGTTTAGTTAGTTTATTGTTTTGAATGAAAAAGTGCATAATATTAACGGTTAAATAATGGTTAATTGCATTATATTAAGTCATTATGTTATAATTATACTATTATATGCTTTAATGAAAGAATCTATATAATTTCAAGGAATTAGTGTTAATTAAGTATATTTCTAAACTGTTGGTGAGTTACCAGCTTTGTAATTCTTAAGTATCCGAAATGTCTGTTATTTTGAAAAGTTACATTTCATGTACTAGACAGTTATATTTTGAACGCTTAAAGAATACTTCATTATTTCATGAAAGACACATGTTGTAACCTTAATACATGACTCAAGTGGATTTTTGATAAGTTAGATGATAATTATCCGAAATGTGTTTGAACATCAAATAGTTAGGTTTGCAAGTATCCGAAATATCTAAACTCGTTAAGTTAGAATTATGCACGTGTTGAATTTAAATGTTTTATGATGTCACATGAGCTACACATGTTTAACTCATTAAGTTAGCATAACTATATAAGTTGAGTTACTTGAATATAAGGTAACATGTTATGTCAGTGTTATAAGTTTATAAGTTATTCCTTTACTACACGTATTTTATAGTTAAGTCAACAAAGTAAGTTCGTTGAGTTACATTAACTAACTCCACAGACTACTTATTTTCTAACATGCTACTGTAGTAATTGTAGAAACATGAAATTCAAAGAAAAACTATGATTGCATGTATCACGTAGGAATTAACTCATGAAATGAAGAAGAAATCACCATCGTTGATACGAATGAAGGAAATCTAACCGATCATATAGGTAGAAGTAGTTACTATTGAAAGAAATATAAAAGAAGAGGAGAAAGATGAAGAAAAGTGTGTGAAGGTGGAGGACCGCGCTAACTACAGGAAGCATTGGAAGTTCCCTAAAGCTCCACAACACCATCAAAATCACCAACCAACTATCAGAGGTTTGTGAGGATACTTTTCGGATGTCAGGTCGATTTCGAACCATATATGGTGACTAACAACTATTGTAAGGAGTGATCACATTGCAAGAAGGGAAGCTATTTTCACCAAGCATCGACTCATATCTTAGGAGATCGTAAAACTCTTAACCTTAGTTTTGGGTTGATGCCAATATACTAAAGAGGAGATCAACTTACAAGTCTTGGTTCACAATTCTATAGGGAGAGGAGGCAAGACTGTAAGTGATTAAATTTTTAGTAGTGTAATTGTGTTGCATGTAGTGATAGAAGTTCTTACTATCGATAGAGATTTTTACATTTCACCTTTCGCTCATCTTCAAGAATATATCAAAACAAAAATACCAAAAAACTAATTATCTGTGTTTACATTTATATTAATGTGTTGTATTGTATTGTTTATTTTATATCGTGATTAATGTTATTAGTGTTAATATTGTGAATATTTTATGTTTGTTTGATTTAGAAAATAGAAAATAGTTTTATTATTTACTGAAATTGATTCGTATAGAATACTTAAAAAGCTTAATGGTTACTATTCAAAATATCTGAATGTTAGTATTAATTAATGACAAATCTCAGATTAACTAATGTTAAAAAGCTTAATTGATGTTATTTACATTCTATGGAACCACCCAATGGATGATTAAATTCATCTATAAATTGCAGTATTTAATTGGAAAAGTAGGCTCGTAGAGTTAACTTAAGTCTACAAGATTAGTTTGTTGAGTTACCTATAACTCTACGAACTAAATCCGTTGAATTAATAATAATTCAACAAAGTGCTTAATTGAACACATATACACCCTAGCATAAAAATTAAAATAGTACACAATTCTTACTCAATCTCTATGGGATCAACTTGTACTTACACACAAATATAATATATACTGTACATTTGCAATTAAAAATACAAATTAGATTTAATATCTAATTTGGTGAAAAGTTGTTTGTTACCTTAAAAGAATTTATTAATATATACAATAGATAAGATTTGATTGAATAATATAGGTTTCTAATTTAACTTCACAAACAACACGAATACTTATGGAAATCAAATTCTTGTCCAATCTAAGGACATACCTCATGTTCTTTAATTTTTACAACTCATTCTTGGTTCTTATCTGAACCTCTCCTTTGCTAATTACATCTAGGCCAACACCATTGGAAGTTGGCAAGATACACTTTTTAATTTCTATTGCACTGTAGGTGAAATAACTCCTAATTGCTAGAATAAAAAAAAACTCCTTAGTCCAAAATTTAAGACTCAATAGAATTGTTCAAATAATAAATTAAGACATCACTTATTTATTTGCACCTACTCCTCTAGGTGCCTTCTCTTTGTTATTCTTCTTGAAACTCATACATTCTAATTTGTAGTGTCCTTTCTTATCATAGTTCTAACAAATGATATTCTTCCAACCCTTTGACATGATTGGATCAAAACTTTATTAAAAAAGGGTGAATAGTAGAGCATAGAAAAACATAATTATTAAATATTGGACCTTGTACAATAGATTATTACTTTAGTCACTTAAAACAATTTAAAGCATTTGATAATTAATTCAAAAATGAAGTTCTTGGATGACAAATAAAGAAGCAAAATATAAATAAAATATACCAAAAATTTATAGTATTCCCCAAAAATGGGTAGTCCACTTCTCAAATCTAAACTTGAGATTTTCCATCAATTTTGATACTTTTGTAAGTTTAGCATCCAACATATTACACCTTGTATTTTTAAACTAAGGCTCAACATAAAAATCTCAACTTTGTGTTTTTCCTAGGGCTCAAAACAAAGCCCTATCTATGTGGTTTTTTATTCCAAAAGCACACTCCTTGTTATAAGGAATAATCCTTGTAATAAGGTCTTCACTACAACTCCATGAAGTAGGTCATTTTCTTTGGCTATAATTTGGAAGTGGGGCTATAAGGGGTGGTAATAGTTTAGATTGAAAGAAGGGGGCTATGGGGGATGATAATAGTTTGGATATTTTGAGACTAAAATCTTGTGATCATTGAGTAACTAGGTATCTGTGCCTTAGAAGACATTGTATATTCATGTAAAAATGTGTTTGAAGGTGCAAAGCTTAGAGTTAATAAGATGGGAGAAGGTAGTTCTTGTGATTGTCACCTTGATCACTTGAGTAATTAAGTCTTTAAGTGTCTTAACACCTAGTGTCTTAATGTTAATAAACATTACAAACTTATTTTGTTAGGTTTATGCTTAAACATTTAAATGTGCAAAATTAACTTAAAAATATCATCAAACTAAATAACCTTATACCTAACACTCTTAGAACCTGTCAACTGGTGAAAGGGTTAGGGTATTCTTGAACATTCATGATTTGGGGGTTTTTGATTCAACATGTTTGCAAAAATTTTGTATGATTTGTTAGTATGTTGTTTGAAAAAAAAAAAATATTCATTACAACAAATAGAAAATTTTTATGCAACAAATTCATCATGATATATCCCATATTTTAGAAACACAATTGCATATATCTTTATCCATGTCGTAAAAAATAGGTGAAGGTGAGTAAAGCAATTGTTACAATCCTAGCATACTTAAATATTCCCAAAGAGCCACAACAAAAGATGTAGTCATATTGCTGGTTTGAAGTTTTATGTATTATAAATGAAATTTCAACTTCATTGGTCATGGCTTTTTGATAAAGTACAATGAAATTATTTGTGTGAAAATCGACAGTGGTGACATGTTTGATGTTCTAGTTATTAAAGTTGGCGATAGTGTGTTTGAGGTGCTTTCTAGTTTTAGAGGCACACCTTAGTGGTGATAACTTTGATAAGATAATTGTTGATTGGAATGCAACTAACTTCAAGAGACATGAGGGTATCAATGTTTGAAGGATAAACAAGCCTACCCATGTCTCGTGGTAGAGATTGCAAGAAAGACCAGCATTTTGTATGATTTGTTAGTATGCCCTATTTATTTGCATGTTAGTATGCTGTTTGAAAAAAGAAATTCATTGTAGCAAATAGAAAATTATGCATCAAATTCATGATATATCCCATATTTTAGAAACACAATTGTGTGCATCTCTATCCATGTCATTGTACAAAATAGGTGAATGACTCCTTGAGATTATGGACAATTTTTTCATTATGAAACATGAGCTAACTAACTTTTAGCAATACATGGTTTATTTTCCTCACATGATAGTGAAATCTACAATTGTATGACAGTGAAACATGGATTAACTTATTATTGATGTACATTGTACAAGGATTATTCATTAATACTGAAACAATTTATAATAGAGGTGTAAACTATAAAAAAAAATATTATTAAATGAATCAAATTTGCAATTGTAAAAAAAATATATCAAATGAACCAAGGTATTTTCTTAAAATGTTTTGGAATATGTATTGTAATTTAATTATTAATAGTTTGTGATTTATTATAAAGTTAATGATATTAATATTTAAGTTATCAGTGATAAGATTCTAATTATATAACTTTCCTAACTTTCTAATAACAACATAAACAACTACTAATCTCACTTTCCTGACTTTCTATTTCTTAACCATTCTAACTTTCAATTTTTGTTTCTTTTGACTTTCTATTTTTTCGACTAGCTTTGTGATTGTAAACAAAAGACGAAGTCTTCATTTCTCTTCCAAGTAATCCATTCTTGAAATTTGTTGGTGACAAAAAATAACTACAAACGCGTCCTAGGACAGTGGGGGCCAACGAAGACAACTTCCGATTTAGAGACATCCCCTACCATGACTAAATTCACAACCGTAAGGTTAAAGGGAAGATGTCCCCCTCTACGTGGTCTAAATCTTATGTTTCTTGATAAGTATAAAGGCTTTCACAGAAAGATATCTATGAAACGCACACAAGTTCATGTTCTTCAATGCGGCGGCGTTGGTGGGACAGTTCGTTCTCTGAAAACCATGTACTTAAAAGATCTATTTGGGCAAGGAACTGAAAAAAATACCGTCATAGTGAGGGGGTTAAGTATATATATATCGCAGGCAGAGCAGTCCTCGTTGGTTAATGATTTGTTATAATATTCTAAAGGATGGTGGCATTTGGATGTGCATTCAGAAATGTACAATCAAAGATCACAAAATCCTCGTGTCGCTTGTGATCTTTAACGGTAAGAAATTATCCAAGGAGAATATGGATGGACAAGATTAAGAGGCTGTTCAGGGACATGGGGATATGATTTGCGTAAACCGTAGATGCTGCCACTTGGGATCAACAAGAAATGCAAAATGAATGGAGAACTAAAATCAAAATGTGGGCCACGTAACATAATGGATATATAAATAACAAACTTTGTCGACGACATGCTTGACACTTGTTGCATCAGTGAGTGAGATGGATGAGAAAAAGATATTCTCGGATGGGGTCATTGTGGTATAAGATAGACCAGCACATGTATACAAGTGTAATGGGTTGCTGTGGTATAAGACAGACCAGCACATGTGTACAAGTGTATTGGGGCTGCTGTGGTATAGACAGACGAGCACATGTTCCAGCTTTATCTACACGGTTTCAAATGTATATGCCCGAGGATTAATAATACAAATGCACATCTTAACCATGATTCCATAAAATGAATAATTATAATTATAAAAACGAATGAAGAAAAAATGACATGTTGAATTTACACGCCCGCCGTTTGAGCAGCGGTGCCCGATGGTGGCAGCTGCTTGAAAATAACGCTCAACGATGCTCTGAGACGATCAAGCAAGTGGCCGCCATCATGTAGGCACGACCAACTGGGATCGTTAAGAGCACGCGCTGAATTCAAGCAAACAAGCAGCGTCCCTCCTTCGTGGAGAAGAACCTGCAACAAAAGGGTGGAAAGTTTTTGCACCATCAACCAAAGCAAGTGAAACAACTTGCACGAAACAATGATTTAGCATTCAACTGCTCAGAAAGAAAAACTTCATGAATTAGATTCAGAACGTCGTCGATAATGCGGCATTCAAAATTTTAGCGTAAAAGTTACTTTTATCTTGATATTTTTACCAAGTGCACGCTTGGGTGGGTGTCTATTCTCCATATCAACAACAAAAAAAAAAAAACACGTAAAACATTGATCATACATAAATTTCACAATATCTTGGAAGCACCTACACAAATTCAGATGGGAAACATGATTCAAATTCATGCATTCAACAAATTTTTAATATTTAGGATACGACACAGCACTGATACAAACATTAAATAGATAAATTAGTACATTTAAATATAAATTTTTAAAGATTTAAAGCAACAATTTTAAATGGCATAAAATAGGTATATAAGTCATGCATGAATACCTTAACTAACAATAAAATATGCATAAAAATATCATAGATATCACATATTATTTTAGTATCACAAAACTAAAAATATATATCCGGT
Source organism: Cymodocea nodosa (assembly GCA_036874045.1). Taxonomy (NCBI): domain Eukaryota; kingdom Viridiplantae; phylum Streptophyta; class Magnoliopsida; order Alismatales; family Cymodoceaceae; genus Cymodocea; species Cymodocea nodosa. The sequence continues at coordinate 14,406,549 of CM072339.1, read as the reverse complement.
CAAATCTATTTTATGTTCCCAACAAGTTCATGTTGTATCGGAAGAAAACACATTATGTTTTTCTACAAGATAGAAATACCCAAACATGACATGATGCGTCCAAAAAGAATATTGAAGAATCCAAGCCATGTTGTATCAAAGATTTTTTGGGTATGGATGCAAAAGACTTTTTGGGGTAAAATAAAAGAACTCTCGATCAGCACATAACCTATTTAAAGGAATTTCACCGCCAATAGGACTAGAAGACATCCTATTGATTAAATAGGTAGTTATAAGCACCACATTGGACCATAAGAATTTTGGGATATGTTTCTCAAACAAAAGACTGCATGCAACATCTAAAGATGTGACAATGCTTGTACATTGCAGTACCTTTTTGTTAAGAGATGAGCACAAAAAGTTTAATGTATTGTGTCAAGAGAAGCACAAAAATCCTGAACAATACTATGCAAAAATTCCAATATACTTATAAGTAGTACAATGGTGCTTCCCTAATCAACACAACTTATAAGAAAAAGGTTCTATGGAAACATAAGGAATGACTTGTTGAAGACATTGAAAGGATGGATGACTAAACTGACAGTGCCACAGAAAAGATAACTCCACAATGGCCACAAATCCTTGAGGTATATCATCTCCAACAAGCTCGTATACACCATTACTTTGCTTACAAGTCAAACCAATCCTCTGCCCTATCCTTAGGTCTTGAAAAATACAATGAAATAGGTAAAAGGACACAAAACAAGAAAGTTGTTTAGTTCTAGACAATAAGTTGACTAGAAACTCTGAAACAAGAAAGACTTTTAAGTTGCCCTTTGAAGATTTGGATCTAGTAGTTTCCATAGTAGTGACCATAGCAGAATGATCTTGAAATGTGGAAGATTTTGTGGCAAGTATACTAGTGGATATACGAAGTGTAAGGATTGATGGCTTGGGTGAATAAAGAAGCTTATAAATTAAAAATTTAACTAAGTTGGAGAGGTATAAATAATTTGATAATGCAAGATTATAAGAAATACTAAAGAAAAGTAAAGAGAGAGTAAAAGAGGACACATGATTTTTATAGTGGTTTACTAAAATGTCTTTGCTTGAGCATTTCACTAAACGTTAGTATTTCCTCAAAATAACATTACAACCCCCTTACAAATCAAGGCAAATCCCTTACCTTCTTGCATCAAGAGAAAACAATTACCAGGCACTTTCTCCTCAAATGGCTCTCCCAGATGGAATGATCGGAATTATGCTCAAATTGCATAATTATGCTTAAAAATTGCAAGTGGACAAGAATGTTAGAAGAGTGAGTGGGCAAGTATCCGAAGGTAATTAGTTCAGATGAACTTTGTCCTATTTATAGAGAACTTTTAACAGCTAGAAATTTTCTCTCGTGTTTGACTAATTCAGTTGACTGATCCTGAATTGGTTGAATGAATAACTTAATGTTTAACAATTCGATTTTCTGTACTATGCAACAATTAGCCCATCAACTATTCATTTTTCAACACAAATAGTAGATCAGTCATCCACTTCATTCACTACGGTTGACTGAGTGGCCTGTTGAAGAATATTTCAGTAATCCAACTCATTTTTAGATGGCAAGAATGAACGTGCGTCAAAACAGCTACAGTTAACCAATGAAGTTCAGTTGGTTGAAAATCCCTGAATCTATATTAATGCCAGAAATGACATAAATGAGAATCATGATATGATTATGATCAGTTATCCAAAAATAATCGGTTGACAGATATGCTCATGAGTCCTAATTCTAAGTATATGCAATATCTATGAGCCATAAGGAAAGAAATCTACAAAATTTTTCTAAAATAATATATCTCAAACACAATTAGCATCCAATCCTTTAATTTTCTCTTTCATCCAATCCATCTCCTTGGAAGTCTTTTATAGTCTTCTTTTGGTTGACTTAGGAGAAGCCTCTACAAGATGAAAAAAAATTTATTTTGCAACCTATGACACAGCAAGATTGAAGGAGCTACAGGGAATTTTATTTTTTGATTATGACAAAAATGGAGAGAGAGAGTAACAATATAGTGTGATAGAGTGATGATGCAATAATGTGATGTAGGGGGAGAGTGATAATGTAATGTAATTTTAAAAGTTACTTTATGTCTCATATCAAGTTATCATAAAAAAAGAAGAAATTGTTAGGATAATCTTTTTCAAGAAGTTTTGATGATACAAAATTTAATGATACATATAGGTAAAAAGTATGTATTAATTATAGAAAAAATGAAAAAGATGAAAAGCCAAACAAAGAAAATCAAGATGACAATTCAAGACAAGCAATGACTACATAAAAATCAACACAAGCTAAGTGAAGATAGAGAAAAACTTGAAGAAGGGCCAAGGATGCAAGAAGAAAATGCTTTGAAGATTTGAATTATGCTCAAATTGCACAATTATGCTTGATGGAGAGTGAGGAATTGCAAGTGAAGGACAATAATATTAGAAGAGTGAGTGAGCAAGCATCCAAAGATAATTAATTTGGATGAACTTAGTCTTAATTTGCTCTTTAATTTCCTCTTACATCTGTCAAAGTCTTCATGCAATCCATCCACAACTTCTTGATTTTCCCTGGAAATCTTTTGTATTCTTCTTGATTATACTTTGTCATCCTTCAATGAATTTCCTTTGCTTTGTCGATTTCACTTCTAGGATTTTATGATCATCAAAATATATGTAAGGTAGAACTAACACAAACGGCATGTGGAAATGTAGGCTGCAATGTAGGAACAGTGCGAATTCCCAAAATCTGACCTCTAATCTGGTGTGAAATCTCTGATTGTAAACCTGCTAGGAAACTGGCAACAGCTAATTCAGCTTGATACTGTCTCATATTGGTAATGTCTACAACAAGGGATTGGTAAATATTCAACTCATTAAAGTACTATTCATGTACAGAACAGTCCCTTTGTTTTTGAGTGAATATCTACCCATAAATCTCCAAAACTTGAGCTATGTTCTTGTCATTTTTGTATGTACTCTTTAAGGTATCCCAAATAGACTTGGCAGACTTAAGCATCATCATAAAACAGACAATTTCATCATCCATACCATTGAGAAGCCACAAAATTATTGCACAATCATTGGACAACCAATCTGCATAAGTGGCATATTTGGTGTCCAGCTGAGGTTGAATAATGTGATGTATTTTCTTATATGCCGTAAGGAAGGCCACAAGGGCTTCAGATCAAAGAAGATAGTTCTTTCTATTTGGCGATCAATCCTTTCATCCATAAATCATGAGCAGAGGTCATGGTAGCTGAAAGCCACTGCAATGTGTAGAGAACAGAAAACTGATCTGAACTATACTGTAGCTGGCCTACAAATGGTACTTATGCAACCAGGATTGACAGAATAGGGGAAAGGCTGCAAATACAATTTTTTTGTCTAACAGACGTGTGAAGGGGCTGATCAGGGAAGCTGACTAAGGTAGAGGAGGCCTAGGAAGGCCTCCAGTGATTGAAAACGTGGTCCTGGTAGGGAGCACGGTTCTTCAAAAGGTTCTTCAATATTGATTCTTTGGGGAGTATGATTATTCTCAAAATCAGCAACAAAATCAAATCTATTTAAAGTTGAAAATGGTCAGTTCAGTGTCAAACAGTCCCAAGGAGGTAGAAGAGATGCCTTCAAGGCAGTGAGGTATGTGGACAGGAAAACCACCCTCAGTAGTAGTTGAAATGATGAAACAGAACCCATTACATGTGCTGCTCAGCAAAAAATCTCACCAGCCAAAGTACTGATGGGAGAGAGAATCATTGGCTTGTCTTGTGGCAGAAGCAGGAGGAAGGATCCCTGGAGAGGGCTGTAGAGAGGGTCAGGTAGCATGGCCGAAGCTGGACAGCAGCCCTGAAGGTGTTGGCAGATGTAGGGAAGGGCTGGAATCTCTGTGGCGGTAGTAGGGATTGGGCCTAGAGGTCTTGGTGATGGTGGAGGTTGGCCCTGGACGCCCTAACCGTGGTGGCATAAAGATGGGGCGTAAGGGTTAACCTAGGATTTCTACCCATGATCTGATACCATATGGAGAGGAAGAGAGTAAATACATGTAATGAGTAATGAAACCTTAATGTAAATGGATATCCCCTTAAACATTATTCTAATGATTGAACTCTAATAATAAGACATCTAACAAAAGACTATCAATATAATTTGCTTTAAATTACATGTATTTTTCTGGAATTATCTAGGATTTCATTGATGGTACCAAAGAATGAAACTTTTTAACATAAAACTATTGACAATTTAAAACATGGAATGAGTATTGATATTATCCAAACAATGCACACCTTTTCATTATGCCAAGATTTGGAAGGTCATTGAAGGTTGACAAACGGTGCGGCTTAATCAAAGATCAACTTCTCACTATAGTTGAATACCACTCCTTATGAAAGGCCTTGTTAGAGTGTCACACTTACAAATAGATGATTGGCCCTCAATATAAAGAAGGCTAGGGATCCTTCAATGCTCAAGTTAGTGAAACGTGGGGTAACATTAGGTCTTAGAGGGATTACAATTATTATTTACTTAGACTGTGTCTATTTATAAAAGTTGGGGGAAATGGTAATCCCCTAGCTTTTTCACCTGTTTAAGATGTATTACATGTGCAGCATGATGTTGAGGGCAAGATGGTCAAGGAAAAGTGGAGTACACCCTTTGGGGATGGTCATTGAGGGCCAACAGCAGGCTTCCTTCATATCTCTAGCCATTAGCATTTCTAGGTATAGCCTTAGGTTCAGCGATTATTTTGAATCCATTTGAAATGCAATTGAAAACTTCTATTGCCTAAGACTTGGTAGAAGTTTACTTGCAGGTGAAGTATGGGGATTGTAAAGGTCAGGTTAGACATTGGAAAACCTTCATAAGGGTTAGATCCCCTTCCTTCGCATAGGGTAATTGAGTAGCACAGTCAAGAACCTGACTATCCAGATTTAAGTATATTAAAATAAAACTAAAGTGATAAGCTTTTAATGATACGAATACAACCTTACCCACATGATTAAAACAAAGTAATAAGCAAACATGAATTTACATAGAAGGTGAAATTTAAATATTAAAAATCTAATGTACACAACAAGGCCGATTCATGTATAATATTATCAAATTGAGGTCTTCCACTTTCATTTAAAAACTAGTAATATGATGAGTTCAGTTGTTAGTTTGGTCCAATATCAAGTTTCTTGAAAAATGTTTTATAATTGATTGACTCACCGTTAACCAAAGAGGAAGAAAACCACATACAGAAGGTAGAGCAGCCAAAAGGATGCATGATAATGCAAGGACAACACTTTGCTTCACCTGCAAATAATGTAATAAACATCAAAATTAGAGCTTTTCAAGATGAATAGACAATGCTGGAGATGTGAAATACCAATGAAGTTGTTTGGCGAGCCTTTGCTATGCAAAATGGTACACTTGATATATCCTCTTGCAATAAAAGCACGTCAGCAACAGCTATAGCAGTAGCACTGGCACGTTGAGCCAATACAATACCAACAGTTGCGGCAGCAAGTGCAGGTGCATCATTGATGCCATCGCCCACCATTATCAAACCCCCACCTGAAGGCACAGTGGACCAAATATTATTTTCATAATACACAATACTAACCAATCTAGAAATGGAGTAAAAAAATATTTCCAAGTTAACAAATAACTGAATGCAAGCACTACCACCACCAAGGACATTGTACAAAGATTTGACAAGAATATAGTTGTTAATGCCACATCCAACTCTTGGAGACATATCCAAGGCACATTAAGTAGTTGCATAAATTCATGAAATTCTGTGTTACAAAGATCCATTGTGAATCTTGCATTGTAACCTTGTATGGTGCCTCTTATATAAGAAGTTACAAGAAGAGAATTACAAGAATACCCATAACATACTAAAGAAAATAATGCACCTAACAAAAACCATACATAACTCTTAACACTCCTCAAGCTAGAGCATAAATGTCAATTATGCTTAGCTGGGTACAAAAGTTGTCAAACACTCCAACACCTAAGCATTTGGTAAATATATATTCTTGTTGTTATAATGTCTTGATTTAAGGAGTTGCAATGATTTCACTTATTGTTATGTTACAAATATAATGACAGTCTTTTGCCTTTTTATGAAAAGTTAGATTATTAGCAATGAATATTATAACTTAATTATCTCCATACACTTTCATGGGAATCTAAACTTTAAATCTAAGTTTTGTCAAAAAGAATTTTATTTACATGGTATTCAACTTTTGTGTTGAATCTAAACACTATATTTTGCTTCTTACTCTACCATATGACTAGATTACCTCTAACATATATAGAGTAATCAAATGTAAACTTTTGATCACTTTGATCTTCAGCATATCCTGAGTTAGAAAATGCTTCAATCTTTAGAAGACTATGTCTAGAATAGACCAAAGCATTGCTAGGAGTACCTTTGATGTAGGTTAGGACATAGATGACTCCTCAATGAACAACACTTGGTTCATACATGAATTGTAAAAGTAATCCTACTACATAGGTAATATTGAGTCAAGCAATTGTTATATATATCAGTTTGCCAATAAATCTCCTATATCTTCTTAAGTCCCTCAATAGGTTGGGCTTGTCTCAAAATGGATGGTTTTATTCTGTCAGAGTACTCTCAAGTTTGCATCTCATAAGCCAAATTTCCTGCAATAAGTTTGACAAATACTTTCTTTGTAACAATGACATCATTCCTTTGGAATATGACAATTGAATTTTTAGGAAGTAACATGGTTTTCCCATGTCTATGGTGACAGTATGTCTTGAGGTATTCTTTGGCCTTTGCTATGCTTAGTCATTTTCTATTATCAAAATATCATCAACATGACTACAATGATGATGGAGCCTACTTTAGTTTTCTTCTGAAATATTCAACGATCAATTATGCACCTCTTGGATCCCCCCTACTTAACAATCTTACTGAATTTGTCAAATTAGGCTTGTGGACTTTCTTTATACCATAAATACCTTTCTTCAAGTAGTAGACTATACTCTCCTCTTAAGCAATAAACTTTGAAAGTTAACTCATTAGTACTTGTTCCTGCAAGACACTGTAAAAAAGGCATTTTTTACATCCAACTGTTGTAGCTCTCACATTTGATTAATTGTAACTAAGAGGACACTAATAAAATTAAGTTGAGACAGGAGAAAAAGTTTTGACATGGTCAATGTCATAAGTTTGACTAATCTGTAATCAAAAGCCTATCTAGACTATGGAAGGATTGACAAACACAAGAAGACGTGGGGGATAAGCCACAACAATTCAAGGCTTGAAATCATCATCAAAGAGCTTATCATAATTAAAGAGGAGATAGTTGCCTATAGAGGAGCCAATGTATACATGACTAATCATGAGGAAAGCCAAATCACTCTACACAATGCATGGAAAAGGTGAGCTACACCAACCAAGGACAACTACACTTGATGCTAGTGGTCAACCATGATGAACCGCTGATAGGTCAAGCCATTGACATTTAACCATTGAGTGTGTTGACCAATCACTCAAGAATGTTTATAGACTTGCCAACACTCATAGATGTATCATTGATCATTATTGAGACTTGCCAAAACTTTGTTCGACTTGTCAACACATCAGGTAGACCAGTTGAAGGACCCTCGCAAGTGCCCATGGACAACCAACATTCAACAAGGCAACATGGCTTTAGATAGGACATTGAAAATTCATGAAACAGTGCAATAACCATCAACATCTATAGATCTTGCCAATGAGACTTCTAGACAAGGACATGCAAATCAACCAATGATGTAGGTCGTGAGCAGACAAAATCTTCCACTTAGAATTTTGAATATTTGTTAGTCAAAACCAGGGAATATTTGCAAACCCAATATATGAAGATGAACCCTAAAAATGCGCTGAAGATAACCAAATCTATTGGTGAGCAAAACAAACACATTTTCTTCATGGAAAATGTGTTTGCAACGTGAATATTGATTGATGCAGATAGATGTACATCCAAAAGTGCATCTTGAAGATTTCACCAAATGGTAGCTCAAACGTGGTGAACTTCAAGGATGACCATATCTATTCAAAAGCTTAAAGATGCAAGGAAGATGTCAAGACCCATTACAATTGAAGATGAGGTGACATCACAAAGTTTCCATGTTGGCAACAACCACTATTCAACGGATGCCTAATAGTATGGTAGAACCTCTTTTTGTGGCTAATGTGACTAAGAGGGGTCAAATCACTTAGGAATGTCTTGTAGCATAGGGTAAGTGAAACTTTGAGTCTAGAACGTCCAAGAAGCACAACGGTTGGATTTATAGTATCCCATGCTTTATAAATTGCAGTGGCAACCAAAGGTGTCAACATAATCTAATTGTGTCATCCAAGTCAAGATACTCTTTGTAGTCTTCATTTCAATTCAATAATAAATTGATTGTTTTCCAAGATCTTGAGTTTCTTCACTAGTTTACTCACTTATAAGAGATTATGTTTTAGTAAGATAAGATATCAACTTCCACGTATCATGAGATCACAAAGTTGTCACTTCCTCATCCATAATTATTTTCTAACATAGTAGTTGTAAAACCTCTAGAGAATTTTATGGTATAAACTCAAAAAAGAAATGGTCAAAGTAAAATTATGATAAAGACTAAGATGATCATGAGAAATAAAGTTAGAGATAAGGTGATAAGTACAGGTTCATGTATCTTTTCATAAGGCAATTGACAAGTTCACTGTGAGAGTTGATACAAAATCTAGATAAGGAGATGTGAGAGGTTCTACTTGTAAAAGTGATAATGGTGTATGTCAATGTTGATACACTTGTAGTAGATGAGTGGTAACATTGCCATCCTTGTCAGGATTACCCTCATTGTTAAGATTACCATCTCTTTCAGGCTCGCTATTTAGAGGGACAAAAATTGGTAAAGGGACATTGTCAAGAATCTTAATATTTTCAGTAAAATAAGATTAAGATTCAAAAAAGTTAACATCAGTAGAAATATAGTATCTCCTCGTAAGGAGATAATAACATCTATTTCTCTTCTAGTTTTAGAAATATTCGACAAAAACACATTTTAGTGAACAAAGTGAAAGCTTATCTAAGCTAAGAGAAAGATGCTACATAAAAGTGACAACCAAATACATGAGGAGTTAAAAGAAAAACTGGAAATAAATGATGAAGATAAATTTCACCACCAAAGGGTATAGATGACATGATTTATACAATATGAAGTAATAAGAATAGCATCAAATCGAAGATATTTTGAAATATTTATCTGAATAAGTAGAGTTTTAATCAGATCTAAAAGGTAATAGTGTTTACACTCAACAATCCCATTTTCCTAAGACATGTGAGGACAAATAATTTGATAAATAATATCACGAGAAGAATAAAAGGTTTAAAAAGAATTATTATCAAATTCTAAAGCATTATGAATACAAATATTTTAAAGTAATATAATATTAAGTTTTATTTTAGAAACAAAATTCTAAATGACATTTAAGATACTTTGACAATCTTTCAACAAATAGATTCACAACACTTTGGAATTATCAAAAAATACCATATAATATTAATAATCAAATACAGACACAACATGATTAAGACCCTAAACCTTACAATTAATTAAATCAAATAAACTACTATTGGACACAAGCTAAACATGACTAAAAGTAGTAAAATTATGTTTTCTAGGTAATGTGGATAATCACTAAGACCACACCTGTCACTCAGCTAGGATTCCTCAAGAGGTGATGGCATCAATGCATGCCTCCTTAATAGGGCCCTCCCCCTTAGAACCTGAAGGCTTTCTTTGGGGTTTTGAAAGACACTAACAAATAACAAAGTCGACCCTCTTAGATCTCCAATCTACTTCATTAACCCAAGTGTGGCTCCTGACTGCAAATAAAGAGAGTTAAGTGAGTTGCAACTCCTTCATGGAAACTTTGAAAGATGCCCTAATCCCATTGGAATTCCCTGATATCCTGATGAAGGCTTCTATGCTTGAAAATGGAGAGCAGGTTCTCCCTTGAAGAAGTTTGTTAATTGGCTAACACTTTTAAGTTTTACTTGTACACTTAGAAAATGAAACAAAGAAAAATGAAGAAAATGATGGAAAAAAAGACGGGAATTTTTTTTCAAAATTTTTTATCCTAATGTTTGTGCACCTAAAAGAAAATGATAGAAATTGAAATTTAGGTATTTGTGACGAAAAATGATGAAAATTAGTATTTGCATATTTGTACATGTAATAAAAAATGACAAATTTAATTTGACAAAAAATTATTTTATGAAATAATTAATTTTACAAACTAAAAATTACTAAGAAATAAATAATAAACCATTAACTAATTTTTCTAGGTGATATAAGTATAAGATAGAAATTTAAAAATTACATATTAACATAATCAGAATATTAATTATAATATTCATCCTTTTTTTCATTTCTTTGGTTTTTTTACAATAGAGATTTTTTTTAAGTCATTTTCTTTTTATGTCCTTTTCCCTTTTGTCTTCATCATTTTTTTATTTTATTTTTTCCTTCTTTTATATATTTGTCTCTTTTTTTCTTCATTTCTCTTTACATTTCCTTTTTCTTTTCTTACTTTCCATTTTCCTTTCATTTCCATTTTCATTTTCTTCTTCATTTGACATAATGGTGGGAGGTAGTGCCGAAGGCAAACAAGGTGGAATGGGGTGATGCAAATGATTTCAACAAATCACAATAATGTATGATGTAGGTGATGCATAAGTGATAGATGCATAGATGGACATGTGGGCAGCAAACATGTCAAATGGTGGACATGCAATCGATAGACACTTAGAATGAAGGTCACATAGGTGGTAGATGTGTTAGACAGTGGATGAGCAATTGGTAGATGCATCAGGTGGAGGATGTGCAGGCAACAAATGCATTGAGTAGTGGATGAATTGGATGGTAGACACACAGGCAACAAATGTGTCAGGTAGTGGACATCACACAGGCGATAGATGCATTAAGTAGTGGACTTGAGATGCGAACAAACAACTTCAAATAGAGGGTTGCTAGGGCTGGAAAAAAATTTTAAAGGGTAAATAATCAGAAATTTCAACCTTTGAGTCCTTTTATTTGTTGATCAATGTCTGTAAAATTTTTCAATTTCTGAAACAGTACAAACGCTTGACAAATTTGGAAATTTTTTTCCAAATTTATTGTTACCAGCATTTTCCATCAACACAAACCTCTTATTAGTTGGACATTGATCAATAGTTTCAACACATGTATGTCCTCATATGTTTGACATTTTTTATAAATGAAATAAGCACTTCCCTTCCAAAAGGACTTATTCACAACAACTATAGACTCTCAATGCAATTTCATCCACCTCAATTATATGGAGGACTTCATCAAAGCTTATGTAAAAGACTACTAGGTCATTAGGGGGAAGTGTATGTTCATCTCCTATTGCTCCACATCCTTTTCACCTAGATTGGAATCCCTATAAGAACTTGTTTAGGTGTACCTTTCAAAACTCAAAACACATCTTCAACCTCTTGGTGTTGGCAAATCGATTGTAGGGATGGTAGGTTGGTTATTGTGCATGCACCAGGATGTTCAAAGATTCACCTAGCTAGGTTCGACTACTTTGTGTATGGAGATGGATTTGTCAAAATCATTATCGAGAGTTGTCAAAAGAAAAAATGAGAATGAACTAAATAAGCCTATTGAATACAACCCTAGAAAACCCAAATTTTGCTCATTACACTTTAAAATTGGTGATCATGTGGAGAAATGTAAGAATGCTAAAAAAGATCAACCTATCTAGACAAAAAGTTATATCAATGAGATAAATGCCACCAATAGAATTGAACAAGAGTAGGACCACTTGAATCAAGAGGAACCCTTGATTAAGACTATAACTCCTAAGGAATGGACTCAAGTGCATCTTAAATAGTCATTGTCAGATGTAGCATCATAACTCCTTTGGCTACATTCAACTCCATATTGTTCTCCAACCACGTAATCATGGCTAAATCATTGGCAAACTAGTCATCATAAGAATCATCCTCGATGCCCAATGGTGGCTTAACCAAACAAGCACTTTTTCGTTGTGCAGCAACAAATGTAGAAAAGCTCTTGGACTATATCAAATAATTGTATCATTTAGTCTGACTGTAGTTCCTGACAGTTGTCAAATACCCACATCTTGCTGAGTCATCTACCCTAAACTTACAATGGAGTCAACCCTTTCACATGGATTGCAATTGACTTGGTGGAAATCAGCAACTGCACATTTGCAAGAGGTGGCAAACCATCACACTCTGGAAACCTTGTCCACACATTTGTAGGTGATTTCTTGTCTACTGGAAACGAGACACAGAACATAGCACATGTGTGAAGTCAACATGCAGGACTATGTGTGGACCAAACATGTGGAGTCACATGTCTCCACTTGTAAGGAGGAGCTCTGCACATGGAGGAGAGTCACCATGCGACATAGCTCACATGTGGATTGGACAACACTAGAGGACGTGTCGCTTGCATGTGGGGAAGAGATGTCTGTGAATGCACACGAATTAGTTATAAATTCTGGAGCCTTCTCTTACATAATAAGTACCTAACATTTTTTCCACTTGTTCATATCCTACCACTTTGTCATCTACGTCCATCACCAATAGGCACTCTTGTACAATCTTTGGACAAAGGATTGTTCATGTGGACTCTAATATGACATTGAAAGACATTCTTTTGTACCTGATTTTCCTATTAATCTACTTTTCATTAGAGCTATTACCAAATAATTAGCTTGTTCTATAACATTCTTACTTTTTCACTGTATTTTTCAAGATCTACATGTTAAGAATAAGGATATTAATTTCAATGATGATCTAGGATAGTTCTTAAGTATAAACACAACAGAAGGTCCATGTGATTTAGGTAAACTCAACAAAATTAGTTCATTGTATTTAGGAATTTATATTTTGATAATGAAAAACTCAAACTCTTACTAAGTCTACACACTTGGATGTTTAAATGCTAAGTTTTTGTGAACCTTAGAATTTTTTGGTCACTTTAGTTGTTAAGTGTCTGTGTCTATGTAGAAAAACTTACAAACTATTAGAGACTTAAGAGATAACTCTCTGAATATCTCAAATATCTTCAGTCACATAGAAAGCTAAATATCCATGACCTAGAATTAAATGTAGTTGATAAACGAAAAGTTGGATGGTAACTCTGTGAGCCCAAGTTGTCTGTGTCTATGTAGAAAAACTTACAAACGAAGCTAAGACATTTTCAGATCACTTAGAACAATAATTCTGTGAGCCCGAGTGTACATTTCTTTAGAACGAAGACTTAAGAGTTAAGTCTCCGAATATTCTAGAATTCTTCAGATACATAGACTGTAAGTGTCCGTCAGCTGAAAATTTGAATAACATTGTAAGGATGTAACTCTTCGAACATTTTAAGTCCTTCTAGACACTTAAGTTGCTAGGTATCCATTAGCTACTTGGAATATTTGATAAAAATAAAAACCTGAACTTAACTTTCTGATTATTCTAAGTATATTTGGTGATATAAAATGTTATGTGTCCGTCAGTTGAACTATATAAACTACCAAGTATCCGTACAATATTTAAGAGTCGACAACTCATATCTGTTAGCATTTATTATATTGTAGATTTACAGAAATTCTTTTTTGCAAATTTTTTTAAGGAAATGAAAAATGACAAAAGGATTCAATGCATTCATTTTGATAGACATGCAAATCTTGATGATTGAAGACTCTACAGAATGCAAAAATAAAGAGCTACGAATTTCCAAAATAGAAAACACAATACAAAATAGACATCTCTGAAAAACCTCTTGATAGACCAAGTGTAGAGATAACTCTCTGAAGTATTCTATAAAGAGAACTGCAATTGTATCTTATAATTTTTTAAGAAAAATCAGAAGCCACTGTATGAGAAAACGTTTAACAACTCAACAACTATCTTTGGTATGAGTATCAATTTTCTATTCTTCTATGTTTTAAATAGTTTATTTCTATGTTGAATTAGTAATTTTCAATTAACTCTTTAATTAAGAAAACCTAGCTCACCGAGGTGTGGTAAATAATCTTCTCAAATTAGTGGATTTAAGAAGAGAGTGAAGTCAACATCTCATATGCACAAGGTAGTAGCCATGTAAAGTTAAGAGTTGTGGCCCTAAGTTAAACACAAAGTGAGACTATATGTTGTGTGGTTTAGTGTATAGTAAGAAAAATACCATTGTAAGAGTTTAAAACTCTGTAAATGTTGGTATTAAACTTAAAAAAATCAAGTTAATAAAACTCTCAAGGTTGAGGCCTTGAGAAGTAAACTAGTTCATTTGGATGAACTACTATAAAAAAAATTTGCGTACTTTATTATTTTATTTCTACAGTATTTATAGCTTTGATTATAATTATGGATTGATGGAAATAAAATTTAGAAAACTCTGATTTAAAATATTTAAATTAATTTAAAATAGTAGTGAATTAGAGAAATTCAATATTTACTCTTTAATAAGCTTTTGATCCATATCACTACAAACGAATAGGAGACTTAGATTGGGTTGTAAAGTGAAAACAGGTGTTTATGTATTAGTTTGAGATGCACTACCTCATGGATTTGCATGCTTGGATGGTGAAAAATATATTCTTTTATGGTGATTTGTAGGAAATTATTTTGATGGAACAATCTCCTAGATGCGTTGCTCAAGAGAAAAATATATGTTTTCTTAACAAGACTATCTATGACCTTAAGCAGAGCCTACAAGCATAGTTTCATAAGTTTAATTTCATTGTCACTAAAGGAGGCTTCACTTCATGTCAAATGGATCACTCAATATTTGTACGATGCACCTTAGTTAGGCATGTTATTATTGCAGTTTATGTTAATATTTTTGTCATAGGGGATGATTTTGCTGGGATAATTAAAATCAAGGAATATCTTACCACTCATTTTGCTAGTAAAGATTTAGGACAGTTATTTTTAAGTATAGAATTTGCATATGCCAGAAACAAAGTGTCACTTTCTCAAAGGAAATATGTACTTGATCTTTTGTAGAAGGTATGATTTTAGAATGCAAACCAGAAAAGACTCTAATAGAAAAAAATCCTCTTTTCTAGGATGATACAATAGAACTACTTCAAAATTCAAGGAGATATGATGACTCATTGGAAATTAATCTATCTTATAATTACACATCCAAATATTACCTTTGCTATAGGGTTGCTCTCATGCAACACCCAAGGCGGAATGGTGTAATTCAGGTTTTATACTATGTTAAAGGAACTCTCGAAAAGAGTTTATCCATAGGCAACATGGACATATTTAAGTTGAGACCTTTTCAGACTCAAGATATATAGTAGATTGTGTAGATTAGAAGTCCACCTTAGGTTATTGCACTTATGTTGGAAGAAATCTAATGACATAGAAAAGCAATAAACAAAATATTATCTCATTGTCTAGTGTAGAAGTTGAGTATTGATCTATGGCTAAAATTGGTTGTGAGATGGTGTGGGTAAAATCTTTCTTGCCAAAATTGGGTTTTGTCACTACTACTCCTATAACAAAGCATTGTGATAATCAGGTAGTCATATATATTACAAATAATCACACCTTCCAAAAAAGAACAAAATATATTGAAGTGGATTACCACTATAATAGAAATCTTGTAATGGGTAGTATAGTCTCAATCCTTACACCCCATCTATGGAGCAAATAAGTGATATCTTCACAAAAAGGTTAAGTAGTTGTGATTTTCTAAGATTATGTAATAAGTGAGGCATGACTGATTGATATATTTACTCCAACTTGAGGGAGAGTGTAAAGATTGACTTGTAAATATATGTAAATGTAAGGGTGCATGTATAAAACACCTCTTCTCTCTTTGTATTTCTTATAATCCTTTGTCATTAGTGAAATTAATCAAGTTTTTCCTCTCTAACTGTAATAATTGTTACAAGGTTGGACATAACATGAACTCCTACAAGAAATCCTTAAAGAACAATGGGAATGCTATGGAGAACCATAACTCTCATCAGGAGATGCAACCAAGGCAAGTCCCCAATCAGCAAGTAAACAATCGAAGAAACAAAGAGGTTTCGACCCATGTTTATAACAGAAGAGTATGCCAATGACTACGAATATTGAGACATCTAACAATGACCAAAGGAACAATGGGTCATCTAGCAATGATCAATGTCAGCTGACTCTAAACACATCCCCAAGAGAAAACATTGCTCTGGCCAACAAAGAAAGCCACAAAGAAATTACTGATGGGGCTGGAATTATACAGCCCACTCCACTCCCCTCTGGACAATTTGCTTTGGAGACTTTTGAAGCCCAAGCTAATCAAGTTATAATCCAAACCAGACTTGAAGTGGAGATTCCCCATTTGAATCATAACTCGCTATTAGATGGACAGGGTATTGAGTTGGACCAAGACGTTGGAAATCAGACTAATACAAACACAGGGTGTGAAACCAACATTGAACCAGATAAAACCCTCAGATCCATGGATGCAACTTGCTGATGTTATGTGACTACTAAAATCAAAACATAGGCAGGGACTGAAAATCATCAAACAATACTCTCTTAGAAGGAGACACGCAAATGATGCAAGGCAGAATATAGAAACTTCAAAAGAAGTTTCAGTAAAGGAGGTTGACATTAAAAGGAGCTTAGACTTCGTCTTTGAGGAGCAACACTAAGGATCCTTCCACTTTTAACAATGATTAATATCTTATTTTGGAATTGCCTTGGTCTTAGCAACAAGGCCACAAAAAGATACCTAAACAAGCTAATACAAGACGACAAAGTGGGGATTGTGGCCATCTTAGAGCCTTTCCTCCTAGCTAATAGTGCTAAGGAGGCTTTAGATTTCCTTAGGTTTGGAAGATGGATGTCCAACAATCCTTCCAACAAAATTTGGTTGTTGTGGGTTGATTCTATCTCGATCCAGTTGGTTAGCGACACAGATCAAATGCTAACTTATCAAGTTCATTAGAATGGAGGAAGTGCTTTTTTACTTTTTGTTGTTTATGTAGGATGCAACTTGACAAAAAGGAGGTCACTTTGGAATGAACCGAAGGAGACCAAAACACTTTTTCTTGATAAGGACAGACTTGATGGTAGAGACTTTAATGCCATCCAAATTGTCAGGGAAGCCCTTAATTCCTCTCCGATCAACATCAGAAGTATGATAGATATTAATGGAGCCATATCAATTGTAGATGTCAACAAAATGTAGCAAGTTAGGGACAGGTTTTCCTAATGTAACAATAAACATGGGGAGGGCCACAAGTATTAGAGACTTGATTGCATTCTTTGCTCCCTCTCTCTATTAAATAGTCAGGATTTGGTGGTGGAATACAAACAAAGATTGTGTTCTGATCATGCTTGTGAAAACAAATGAAATGGTGAAAGTGAATCACTACATTAACAAAATACAAGGCCTCTTATATAGAGGTTACAAGGAAAGACACAACTAAGAACACACCTAATAACTCTAACACATTGGGAACATCAAGAATCACACATTAATGACATTACACCTAATACCTATTTACTCAAACATTTAACACTCCCCCTCAAGTTGGAGCATCCAACTTGAACTAGACTCATGAGTAAAACTAGAACAAAATAAAGAAAAAGTCACAAGGAGATACATAATGGACAAATAAAATGAAAGAAGTGATCAAACCCTAGTTAATCACACACATACACGTTAACAATCATCCAAGAGAAACATGGATTGTTAACTTGAGGTATTCCACAAACCCTAGTGGATTTTTACTAGAGGTCATTGCACAAATCTCAAAAATACCTTGTAGAGCTGCTATGTTACAACATCCAGGTACACAATAGTTACTTGGATATTGATAGTGTAAACAAGTTTTTTTTTTTGTCCATTTTTTTTCCTTGTCTTTTTCCCTTCTTTCATTTTTTTTTTTTGTGCTTCCACCATTTTTTCTTTTTTAATCAACATCCTCTTCTCCTTTCTTTATATATAATTTTTGTTTCTTTTCTCCTTTCTCCTCCCAACTAGACTAACTTCCCCTTTCCCAACTAGAAACTAAAGAGCCACTACCAACTCCCATAGCAGAAGATTTGTGGAAGCCCTAGCAACTAGAGCAGCACAGTGGACTCGTCCTCCTCGCCACCATCATCAACGATGATCTGGTGCTCTCCAACTTTGGATCTTGGGTTCACCATCATGAACCTTGATGCTTTCGCCCTCCAACACTAAGGGATGACGACGATGAAGAAGAATGGTATGTAGAAGGGCAAGGAAGAGAAATCAAACAACAACAATGAAAGAAAGAAAGAGAAGCAACGACTAGTGGACAAAACTCGCACATAATGCAACATGATCGAGTGGTGGTCGTTGCTCTAGCACAAGCTTGTCATACAGGAATGATCTTAGGCACTTGGGTTTGTTCTTGCTAGAGACTATGTCTTGTAGCAAGGGCACTTGTCCTTGTTGTAGGTGCCGAAGGACATGTAGTTGCAACAACAACACATGCCGCAATACTTGAGGCACCTACCCATGATCCCTACCTTAACGCACCAAACCTTGCACTTGGTGTCATAGAACATTGATCCTAAAGCTTGGGGATAGAAAGAAGAGAGACACAAAAGGAGGAGAAGGAAGGGTGGGCTACCAGTCTCTCCTATTACACAGGTGGAGACCAGCAACCAACGTAAATGGTTGTTGTAGAGGTTTCCTGGGACAAAACCTAAAGCTCTAATACCATGTGAAAATAAATGAAATGGTGGAAGTGAATCACTACATTAACAAAATATAAAGCCTCTTATATAGAGGTTACAAGGAAAGACACAACTTAGAACACACCTAATAACTCTAACACATTGAGAACATCAAGAGTCACACATTAATGACATTACACCTAATACCTATTTACTCACACATTTAACATGTAAAAACAAATGAAATGGTAGAAGTGAATCACTACATTAACAAAATACAAAGCCTCTTATATAGAGGTTACAAAGAAAGACACAACTTAGAATACACCTAATAACTATAACACATTAGGAACATCAAGAGTCATAGATTAATGGCATTACACCTAATGCCTATTTACTCACACATTTAACAATGCTCCTATAGTGGTTAAGTGCAAGAATGCTAGAAGATGTTAAACAGTTCCTTTTTACTTTCAATCCATGTAGCTACCCTATGAAGATTTAACATCAAACTCTTCAACTTGAAGTCTCATTTGAAATGGTGGAACAAGTTCAAATTTGGTAGTGTGGAAGATAGACAATCCCAACTACTTAAGAATATTTGAGAACTAGAGGTGCAACTCCAAAATGACAAAAGTGTTGATCTGCACAATCAATTAGCAAAATTGAAGGATGATTGCTTTCTAAACAAGTAAAGAAGGGAGATCTTTTTAACCTAAAAGCTCAAGTTAGATGGTTGAAAGGAGACAGGAATTCACGTTATTTTCATGTTGTCACTAGCAAAAGAAAGATGACTAATTACTTCAAGCATATGTTGTCCCAATCTAGCTTCAATAACTCAAAGGACAAATTGGCCAAATAGGGGAGACTATTCTTTCAAAAATTGCTAACTTCAAAAGGTAGTAGTGGCAACATTAAGTTACTTAACCATACTGCTTTAGCGTTGGACAAGATGGATAATGAAGGGGGTAGATAAGGACTATGCTCCTAAGCTTGATTGTTTCTCATTCAAATTTTATCAACATTGTTGGGACATCATTTTCATAGATTTGTGTGGGGTAATTCAAAATTTCTTTGAAGGGGGTCAATTCATAGATCTTGGAAAGCACCTTCCTTTTCCTTCTTCCTAAGGAGTGTTCAATGGATTTTAAGGATTTTCAACCTATAAGTCTATGCAATGTTAAATACAAAATCATCACCAAGATTCTAGCAAACTGAATCGCTTTGATCTTAGACAAGCTAATCTAATAGCCAAGGGGCTTTCATCAAAGTCCGTAGCATCTTTGACAATGTTGCTCTTATTCATGAACTTGTGCAAAAAATAGACTCTAGTTTTAAAGGTAAAAACATCATCCTTAATATTGACATGGAGAAGGCCTTTGATAGAGTGAAGTGGGCTACCCTTTACAAGGTCTCAGCAAAATTTGGTTTCTTTTCTATTTTACTCTAGTTGGTCAAGAACTGCATTGAGGACATCAACTTTTCAATACTCATCAATGGGGAATTAGGTCAATCTTTTTAAGCATCTAGAGCACTCCACCAAGGCAACCCCTTGTCCCCTAATTTATCTATCTTCTTAGATGAGATTCTAAGCAAGGGACTTTGAAAATTGACTAAAGATAATGTTATCATCCCTTACAAACTTGGATCTATTCACAAGAAAATTTCTCATCTCTTTTATGCCAACAACACTTTGACGTTCCTTAATGAAAGAAAATCTAGTCTCAAGGTAGCTGTAAAATTGCTTAAGGATTATCAATCCTTTTTTGGTCCAAAGATCAACAAGAGAAAAAGCTTCTTTGTTACCTCTCACAAAAGTTGACATTCTCACACTTAACTCATCAAAGACACAACTAGTTTTAGTAAGGGTGAATTTCCTTTTAAATACCTAAGTTGTCCTATCTTTAACGGCAAAGCCAAAACCTCTTATTTTGAGGAACTATTGTAGAAGATTAAAAAGAAGCTTGCAGGTTGGAAATCCAAACTTCTTTCTCCTAGGGGAAAGATTACCTTAATCAAGCATATTCTTTGTAGCATCCCAATCCATCTTCTTAGTGTTTATGACCTCCCCATTAGTATTTTGGACAGAATTCAGCAGCTTTGTGCTGACTTCCTATAGGATAGTTAACTAGACAATAAAAGAACTCATTGGGTGAGGTGGAACTTAAGCACCAAACTAGCACTAAAAGGAGGACTAGGTATATGCGATTTGAGAGAAATAGGGCACAATCAAGATGAAAATGATGTGGAAACTCAAACATGACAAAAACATTTGGTCTGAATCTCTTACAGAAATGGAAGAACAACTTCTTCAGACTAGAACCGATAGTATGTTTGCAGGGTAGAAGACTATCAACTTAGCTTGACACAAGGTTACTCTTATAACCAAATGGAAGGGTGGTAAAGGTGAATTGGCGACCAAAACGAGGTAGGCTTGCAGGTCACGTGCCTGTCACCACACCATTCAACATCTCTGTTGTTGAATTAGACTGTTGCAGAGATACCTTGGATGCTCTCCAACTTCTGACTCAAATCCTCCAAGAAATCCATGCTAAATTCTAACTCTTGTATGGAAAAGATGATCAGTACCTATGGATCTGGGAGAAGAGCAACAATATCTCTATTAAAACTGATTGGGAAGCTTCTCATGCAAGACCAAATATCAAAAATTGAAACCTAGGCATTTGGTAGTCATTCATCCCTACTAAAGTTTCCTTCTTCCTGTGGAGAAGGCTTACCAATGTTCTTCCCATGATGGAGAATACAAAAAAACATGCATTTTCCATCACTTCAATATCTACCTGCTACATCTCCTTCAAGAATGTTGATTGTTTTAACTACACAGGCTTTGAAACCAACTGGGCTCACCTCGCTTGAAGTTGGTTTTGCCACATATTCTATCTTAATCTCATTAATCAAGAAGAATGGAAAGAATGGATCCTTAGCTCCTTCCAAAGTCAAAATAAAGGAAAATGATCGTACTACAGGAAATCTGCCATTGCGAGCCTATTGTGGCAATTCTAGAAATACTGGTGTAAAATCATATATGAAGACAAGAATGTCTCCTTTGTTAAAAATCAAAGGAAGGTCTTTGATAGCTTGGATGACTTTAGATGGGCACATGGTTTGAACTCTCAAGGTGGTAACATCCAAGCTAGATGGATAAGATGGCTAAAACCCCAAGGGAATGGATTGAAATTAAATACAAATGGAGCGTGCATGTCTCAACTTGGAGTAGGAGGCATTCTGCACAATGTGAATGAGGATATATAATCATGGCCAAGATGGACTTCTACAACTACACCACTAATACCCTTGCTGAACTCAAAACCATTTATGATAGATTATGGCTATGGAAAGCAAGAAAGATCTCTCTTAATATTATTGACATGGAAATTGACTCTCTTCATATCTACACGGTTGTGAATGAGAAAAGATGCCCAATCATCCAAACCATTAAATTTTGCTATGATTTAATTCACCTGCTAATGGAGGTTTAATCTTGTCACCATATCTACAAAGAGGCTAAAAGAGCAGCTAACAACCTAACCAAAGAAGCCTTGAGAACTAAAACCCACTACACCTTATTAAAAATGGAGGACCTCCCTAGGAGAAATGGAACACTCCTAATTGTAGAATGATTTAACTTTTGCTCCTTTTTCTCTCCTTGTATGTTTTGGGTCCCCACCCTTTAAATAGATTGGGGATTTTGTCATAAAAAAAAAAGATTACAATAAAATAACTATATATCACTATATCAGTGACAAAAATATTCTGAAATATTAGAACTGCTAAACAGCCAGGACACAAAATACATAACTGGTAACATAGGAACTTACGTCCAACTCTTGAGGCTCTTTTTACATGATTAAGCTTATCCTCAGGCCTTAAGTTGGAATACACTTCATCAATGCCTACAGCATTGGCAACATTAGCAGCACTTGAACTATGATCCCCAGTTAGCATCATTACACGAAGATTTCCTTCATTCTTCAAGGAAGAGATCACATTTGCCACTCCAACTCGAGGTTCATCCTCAAAATGAAACAGTGTAACCTAATCATATGCAACAGTCAAAGAGTTTTATGAACTATCTACTAGAAATTGACAGGATATATCCAAAAAAAATCAAAGCTTCAACATAACATGGAACCAAGAGGATAATCACATAAAAGTGACTGACCTTCTCATCAACAGATAAAGCTGCTTGAACAAATCCACACCCATATGCTGACATATTTACAGCTTCCCTTAGCTTCCCAGATTCGCCATCAGATTTACAAAGAGAGGCAACAAATTCCACAGAACCAAGTGAAGCTCTTGAGACGTCAGTACCACTGATTCCTGACTATTATGACAAACTAAATAACCAACTAGAGTAATACCCTTTGAGTAAAAAAAATCATAACAAGTTGAAGAATTATTATACATGATAGTAAATGGTTGTGAGATCAGGGAGTGAGATATGAGGTAATCATCTATTGAAGAGAGAATGGTTACATATTTATAAGTCATTAGATTAACAGATATCAAATAACCCATTAATTCACACACAGTAGCATAATGCAAATAAAATTTCTAATACACCCCTCATGTTGAAGCATAAGTATCAATCATATTTAACTTGTCACAAAGTCACTCGTAAGATTCTACAGTGTTTTGGTGAAAATATCTACAAGCTAATCTAAGGATTGAGTATAATGTACAAGTAACTCTCATCATCATTATATCACAAATGTAGTGATGAGTCACCTCTACATGTGCATTTAGAAAATTCTATGCAGATGTATTCATGAAAAGTTAGATTGAACATCAACCAGGAAACCAAGCTTGAACAATAGAAATCAAAGCTATATCATCTCACATGCAATCTGCATTATGAATCTGTAAACTTTTACATCAGACCTAGATACTTCACCTTATTTCTAGTCATGCTAGGTAACAAGATTGCCCTCGATTAAGGTGCAATATCAATAACTAGTTTTTTGGACACCTTTGTCTTTTGCATAGCCTTAGTTTGAATATACTTTAATGTAAAAATTGTCATATCTTCTATGTGAGAATAAATAATGTGTTAGGGTTATTTGTATATTGTGGGTTTAGTCTCACATTAGTTAAATTTGGTTCGTTTTCTTTATGTAACCTTTATATATAGAACTCTTGTCTTTGCTATTAGAACCATTCTGCTTTCACCTCTTTTTTGTATTCTTACATTGTATCAAAGCTTAATTTTAAGTGTGACGGATCAATGTAAGGAGGAAAGAAACTCTAGAGATCACCTTCCTCTCAAACACCATGACCATTGTTAGCCTTTGTTCAAGTCATCACCACCATTCGCTTGTGTCAATCACCCAGTATTTTTGTTACCTTCTCTCTCATGTTAAGGTTTAGGGTTTAAGAAAACTCTAGTGATCAATTTCCTGCCAAACACCAACACCATCGTTAGCCTTTGTTCAGGTCATTGCTACCATTCCCTTGTATCAATCACCTAGTATTTGTATATTGCTCTCTTGTTTGCTGTCCATTCCAACCAAACACCTATACCACCTTGCTCTTTCAATCACTAGCTGTTTCCCTAACTTGTCTTTCAATAACCAACCATCTCTTCCATCGATCAAGTGTCACCCACCTTCCAAGACCATGAATTCCCATGGATTGACCAAAGGCAACCATGGCAAGCTGAAAGCCTTTAAGTCTATCTCTCACTCACACAAGGAAGGCCTCCAGTTTCCTATCAGTAAGAATGCCCACTTCCTCAAGGTCAGCAAGTATGTGTTGGTGCCTGTGCTCTTCCAATCACTAGCTGTTTCCCTAACTTGCATTTCAATCACCAACCATCACTTCCATTGATCAAGTGTCACCCACCTTCCAAGACCATGAATTCCCATGGATTGACCAAAGGCAACCATGGCAAGCTGAAAGCCTTTAAGTCTATCTCTCACTCACACAAGGAAGGCCTCTAGTTTCCTATCAGTAAGAATGCCTGCTTCCTCAAGGTTAGCAAATACGCATTGGTGCCTGTGCTCCCATCTATCTCTTTGCCATCCTAGAGTACCTTACCATTGAGGTGTTGGAGTTGACAAGGACTACAGTGAGGGACAACAAGAAGTATAAGATTGTGCCAAAGCACATACTACTGGTGGTGAGGAATGATGAGCAGTTGAGCATGTTACACAAGGGGTAGAGAGAAGAAAAAAAATGAAAGTAAAAGAATTATTATGTTTAAAAAGTGTAAGTGAAAAAAAAGGAAAAACATAAAAAATTCTACAGATAGACTACATTTGTTTATCTATTTTATTACCTTTTGCTGCTACTTCTGCTATAGTAATTGGTTTCTAACCACGAATAGTATCTGACAGTTAATCTACAATTATCTGAAATATAGTTAGATTACCACCTGTTTCTATTACTTTTGCCACATCAATTAACTTTATATATTTCTTTATCTGTTATTTTCTATCATGTTTGTTGAGTTGTTATTAAGTCTATTATGTTATTAAGTCTACTGCAAGTTAAATACTTCAACTTGAGGGATAGTATCAGAATAAATGATGTATTAAGGTTATTTTTATATTGTGGGACTAGTTTCATATTGGTTAAATTTGATTTGTCTTCTTTAATGCAGCCTTTATATATATGGGCCTTGTCTTTGCTATTAGAATCACTTCATTTCCACTTCTCTTGTATTAGACTGATTGAGAACTCCCACTTTGGAAGTGTTTCTGCCAACAAAATAAAAAAAGAAAATAAGTAGTTAAAAGGAAACCGAAGGAAAATAAGTTTATAGGATTTTACTTTTCATTTAGGAGGTGTTCGTGCTAGTGGAAAATGACAAAAAAGGAAAATCTGGAAAAATATTTTGGATTTTCTTGACATTTGTGCCAACCATGAAAAGGGAAAAAATTTTAGTCATTTACTAGCATATAAAAGGGTCCAATTTCCATATTTTCCCACCTCAGACCCTCCATAAAAAGTTTCTGGTCCACCCTCTCCTGTACAACATCACTTGCTCTTGTTGTTAAAGGATTCACCGCACATCTCCTTACTCTCATGTTGCCCAAACTTCCAACTATGCCTGGTGGTCTCGTCATCGCTCTCTTGTTGCCAAAACAGGAAGCATTGCCTGTCTAGCTCATCATCACTCACTTGTCATGTGTCTCCTCCTCAGTCTTTGTGGTCTTTGTAATAAGCCCAAAACTCCTCTCGATTGACACTTTCTGCCCTCTGTTCCACATTCTTCTTCTTTGGCCTAAACTCCTCTTGTCTATCTTGATTGTTTACCCTAAAATGTGGAAAGTTGTTTTCAAGGTTGCATATAATTAAGTGTATAGAATAAGATCATAACAACGACAAATTTTTGGCTTCATTTGCTTCAAATAGTGAAGGTACTGTTTGTGAGAATGTAAGATTGTGCACATTGTCGAAAGTAAGCATCATTGCCAAGTCAAAATTAATCCTTGACGTAAACCTATGCTTATTGAAAATTCCTTAATTTCCCTTTCTATGGTTTTAATACTAATAACTGTTTTTTCATGAATATCCTTTGTAATATTAATATATCAAATGAGTAGTCTTTTTCTTTTTAAATCTATCATAATAGGTTTCTATGTACTCTATTGCAAGCATTTCTAAACCAATAAAAACTACATGGAAGCCATTTTTCTTAACTCAAATTTTCTACTAATTTTCTAAGTAAATGAATAGCTTCCATTATTAACATAACTATAGCATTTAAACCTAAATTAATTTTCAATGATTTTAGCTACATATCTTAGATTTTACACAATTACCCTTTCCTATAATTTCATAGTATAATTCATTAACTTAATGCAATAATAGTTATTATAATTTTATATGTTTCCCTTATTCTTAAAAATAGGTAAAAAAGAACTTTTTCTCCAATCATCTAATATCTTCTTTGTCTTTAAAATTATATTAAAAAGTTTAGATAACCTCTTAATATCTACTTCACTCATACTTCTATACTTCAACAAGAATACCATCTAGTCCAATAGTTTTTCAACATTTCATTTTTTCTAATGGTTTTTTATTTTCAAACTACTAATTTTATTACTATAATTATAGTTTATGTTCTTTGTATTACTAGCCAAATTTTGCATGAATGAATGAACATTATCTTGCACCCTAATTCTAGTAGAATAAATGAATACTCTCTTTCTTTCTCAACATGGTATTAGAGCCTGGGAAAAATACCTAAGATTTTTGTGCTTCCCTTGTCATTTTCCTTTGTCTCCACCACACACCTCTACCATCATCTACCATCAATTGCAGGCATCACAGCTTCACAAGCTGCAAGTTGTCATGTGCTTGCAGACATGGGCATCTCAACTTTGTGAGAGTCAGAGCTCGTGGCAATAGTGTTAGGGTATAGACTGTCTGCCACATTGTATTGTCACTGCTGAAAGGTGAACTCCTCAGTTCTGATGGTGTTAATGTTTTTGGCAACAGGTTTTTCCAGCTGTTCTCCATTTAGATCTCTGCCTTTTGGCAGTTCTTGTTAGTTTCCTCTGACAGGTCCTCCCTCCTGGTACACCTATCCTTGTATTGATCTGATTTTGCTCTAGTTGTTGAGCATGATGGTAGTTGGCAGTTAAGATTTCAATCATCAACTAAGCACTTAGATTTGTACAGTTCATGTTGCTTGGTACCACTAGATGATGTGTAGTATATCCTCGATGGTTTTGTGTTAGTGAGGTTCTAGTTGTCCTCAAAAATTGTCTCCCTTTGTTATTTTCAATAGTGTTGTTTACCCTCCTTGAGGAATGGCTAGTCGTAAAGTACTTATCAAAAATTTTTTGAGTATATCAAAAAAATTAAATGGATCAAAATATATTTTCTAGGCCTAAAGTTTTAAAATGATGAAAAGGACCATCCAAAATTTATGGCTCGCACAAATTCCTTGGTGACCATCCAAAGTTTTTTTGAACAAAAACTCCATTGTAGGCTTCGACTTGCATTGAAACATCACCCTCTACTACTCGCCACTCCAATGTCGGGCCTCCATCATGTGAACATCTCCTTCGATGTTGTCGTTAAAACACAAATTCATCCTCCACTCATGCATTGTTTGGACACTATAGGAAACCCTCCTCTGTCCACTACCGAAGGCTACATTCCTCCCCACACTGAATTTGCCTCAATCTCACGAGTATCCACTGCCACCTCCATCATTAGAGGCCGAAACAAGGGACAAAGGCCATTAGTCTATCCCCCATGCATATATTTTTATTTCCTAAGATCTTGTTGATTAAAGATGTAAACCTTGCATTCTCTACCTTGTCAAATTTCAAAATAAAATACGGGTCTTATGCATCTGTTCAAATATTTAGTGATTTTTGTGAAACATCTCCGAAATTGCAACCAAGTCCTCCGTTTGCTAACTAAATAGGAGTTCAAACAACCCTTCTTTGCCATTTTTGGCTAGATTCCTACAACCTAGGATTTTTAATCTTACATTCTTCTAGCAAAATAGATCCATCAGGCTACAATACCCCTTTGATTTCATTAAGTATAAATTTCTCCATGATTTTTCAAAGTTATGAATATACTCATTAATCTGAAATTGTTGCTCATGTTTTATACTTAACTTTGATCACTCATATATTTTGATCTAACTGTTGAATTTTGTTGAGATTTTGGTATGTTGTAGATCATTACTTTAACTTTCTAACAAGCCCAAGATCGAAAAAATCTGATTCCTAGATCAAAAGTTCTTAAGATTTTGGTCATACCATTTTCATCTAAGTAAGATCTGTTTGTTAGCAATGCATTTCAGCTTGAGGTTTTAAATCCAACTGTCAGATCTAATTGATATTTAATGCGTTGAAGCTTGATTAGTAACTTTTTCAACACATATCTCAAATCTAAAATCTATTGAGAAGATCAAGTAAATTTAAGTCTCAATTTATTACCCTCTATTGTTGTCTACCTTCCCAAGGCATCAATTGAAAATAAATTTTCATATGCAAGTCGCCATTTATAATTTTTGCTTAGCATTTTCCTTGGATGCATACTCGCTAAGCTTTTAAACAGTAGTTATATCGTGCTTTTCCGATTTGTCGCTTTGGAGTTGTGATTTTCTGAAGTAGATCAAACTGTCTAGCATTTTCTATTTACTACTTCCATATTGTCTAGCTTTCAATCATGCTTTTCATCCATAGGCTTTTGAATATGTAGCCCACTATTTTTCTCCTATAGCTGGCTTGTCCATCTTTCATTTATGAGTGGAATTATGTCATTCCACTAAGTAATTAGGAAGCTTTGAATTTTCAAACACAGGTTTAATTACCAATAGGTCATTTGTTTTTGAGTACACGCACTAAGATTACAATAGCAACTGTACTTCAACCCGACCTCAAAGATTTTTGTTCACATTTTTCCTTGAAACTAGACTCACTGAAATTTCAAACACCTTTTAAATCATGTTTTTCCAAGCATTGCGTTTTTCCCTATGATTTTATGAAGTTTGCATTGGTTAGTAGACATTTTCACAAATCTGTCATTAATTCATTTACACCTCCTAGCCACTTACGTATTTTTGTCATGTATTTTTTCTAGATTGTAGACTTGGAATACTTCAATCCAAAAGTGATTTCACAATTTTTTGATGAGCACACTTTTCGTTGTGATTTTCCAAATATGCGCATTTCTACAACATTTCAAGAATTAAGGGACTAATTTTTCATAGAAATTAAAATTGCATGCCATATATGTGATTGTTTGCTTAGCTGAATGATTGCAATACTATGCTTGTATGATATGCTTAATTGCTTATCTATGTTTGTTAACATATATTTCTCTAATCATTTCACTACTTTGCATGTTATGCTATGTTATTTTCATTTATATCATTACTTATAAAAATATCCTTGCTTAGAAATTACGTTTAAATTTACATTAGACAACACACAAATTTAATCAAATTACATTTCTAAGTCAAATAGAGTAGCATGAATTAAAATAAAAAGGATAGTACTTTTTAAAATCTAAAGTACACTTATGTTTTACTTTTTACATGTATGATCAAACTCAAGGGTAAAGCCATGTGAATCATTGCTTTTTATCATCATATACTTGTCATTTTCCATAGCTTTATCGGTTTTTATCATATATGGTTAGACTCAAGAGTGAAGTCACAGGTGCCACTTATCATTGTACGTTTTAGACAATATTTTATGCCATTTCACCAATAATACATAAAACATAGCATATAAAAAATAAGTCTACTCATAACAGATTATAAAAGAATAGGTAACACTTCTAAATTATTTCTCATTTCGAAGATTAGAGAAATCTTCTAACTCTGAAGATAGTTAAAATAAGGTCATCCCTCTTAATCAAGTTAAACCTTAAGGATACATTTGGCATTTCATGCAGGGCTAGGATCATGTTTACACTTTAGTTTCCCTTCTCATCTCTTTTGGTAGAATTTTCTAATTTCCCCTTCTTTTAAGATTATCACTTAAGTCTTGTCTTTAAATAAGTAATAATTCTTTTAATCATACTAAAATCAATCAAGATAATTCCTTTAGGAGGGCATGAATGGACGTACCTATTCTACGTGTTTCAAAATCACCTTGCATTTGCATCTTGTTTGTTTGTTTGTCCATTTGCTTGCCTCATTTATTTGGTCACACCATGCTTAGAGCATTTAGATTAAGATCATATAAAGCTTATTTCTTACTTACCACACAAGTGTGGAGGTATTTACAAGACTCTCTCCTAGACCTCTAGTTCTATTCATCTCTTAGATAAAAATACCCACTTTCATCCTCTCTTTCACATGACTAAGCATTTGCATTCATTATCTCACCTATACACCTAAGAATACCCGAAAGGCCAAGAAATTAGGTGTATAAGGTGCTTAACACCTTCCCTATGCATACCCAAAACACTTATTCAAACTCTTCGGTAGTAGATTTATATGAATTCATCTATTTTGCACGAATCCACATATAGCATGTAAGTTTTTCCTAATTTTCTCTTAGATTAGATTACATAACGACTCCATTTTTCACCTTTTCCCTTTAGAGCCCTCTTGTCATTTTCCCTTTCTAAAACCCTCTTTGATTCAAGGTGTTACATCCTATTTACAAAAGAAGAGCTAAAAATGTATACTTTGAAGAACTACTTCAAAAGATAAACAAGAAGCTAGCAAGCTAAAGTTCTTTCCCCAAGAGAAAAGATAACTCTCATTAAACATGTTTTATCAAACATTCTAATTCATCTTCTAAGTGTCTATCACCTTTTAGTTGGTATTTGGACAAAGTTTAGTAGTTATGCACGAATTTTCTTTGGGGCAGTTGGCCTGAGAATAAAAAGATGCATTAAGTAAAGTGGAAACAAGTCACTAAGCCAAGTTTGAAAGAGGGCTTGGTATTCAAGATCTAAGAGAATTGATGGGTGCCCACAAGATGAAAATGGTGTGGAAACTCAAGAATGACAATAACATCTGGTTGACTTCCTTAAAGAAAATGAAGGATAGCCAACTCTAGACAAGAAACAATAAAAAAAGCTCTATAGGATGGAGATTCATTTCTCTGGCAATGAACCAAGTAACTCAATTTGCTAAGTGGAAAAGTGGCAAAGGAAATGTTGATTTTTGGAATGGATGGTGGCTGGATAAAGGGCAATTAGCTGACTTGATGGTTTCAGCACCATTTAAATTTTGTGCTGCTGAAATTGCTAAGAATAGACAAAATTTGGAAATAGTGCAGCTTCCAACCAATATTATCTAGGAGATGACACTTAAATTTCACTTAGATGAATTAGGAAACATCAAATGATTTCTGAAAATTGACCTTAGATGCAAATATCATCAAATTCAAATGGTGGAGAAGACATTCATAAAATAGCCTTTATAACACACAATGGGTATTACAAGTTTGTAGTAATACCTTTTGAATTATACAATGCACTTCTAACTTTTCAAACGATTATGAATGATATATTTAGGTCATACTTATGGTGGTTTATATTAATTTTCTTTGATGACATATTAGTGTATATAATGTCTTTTAATCATCATCTGCAACATTTGGAGACAATTTTGCAAGTATTGGTGTCTTATAAATTCTATGCTAAGAAGAGCAAATGTGAGTTTGTGATCAATACAATTTCCTACTTGAGACATGTGGTGAACCTTGATGGAGTAGCAGTGGAACATGACAAGGTGCAAGCAATATTAAAGTGGTGAGAACCATACAATGTGAAGAGTTTACATAGCTTTTTGAACGTAGCAAGATATTATTGCTAGTTTATCCAAGATTTTGGCAAGTTAGTGCAACCACAGAATAATGCACTAAAAAGGGAGGGATCTAGATGGGTCAACCAAATGCAAGTGGCCTAAAGTTACTTAAGGAGGTGCTAACTTTAGCACTATTACTAGCACTATTAGATTTCTCCAAAACTTTCATGCTAGAATGTAATTTATTAATTTATTAGGGGTAGGCAAGAGGAGCCCACCAATTACAAAGATGGGCAATAGATGCTACCAATTTATGAGAAGGAGATGCAAACAATATTGATAGCAATTAGTAGGTGGAGACATCTTTCGTTGAAGATACAATTTGTGATACACACAAATCAACTTAGCTTAAAATATTTAGATGACTAGAAGATTAGAACACCAACCTAAGAACGTTGGTTGACAAAACTACAAGGGTTTAATTATATAATTGAGTACAAACCTAAAAAATCTAACAAAGTGGTGGATGCCCCATCATGACAAGAAATGCACATGACTTACAATGTCAAGTCATCACATTTATAATTCCTAATGGTTCCAATAGATTAAGGAAGCCCATCCACAATCAATAACTTATACAGATCTTCTCCAACAATGGCAAGAAGGCTGCCTCAACCCAAATGTAAATTGATCGGTGGACAATGTGCCTTTTTATAAAGGACAACTTGTGATTGTAGATGTGAAGGCTTTAAGGGATAAAATGATAAGAGATAAATCTTGGAACATTGCTTGAAAAGGTGCAACAACACAACAATGATGAGAGTGCTTTTGCAATGCACTGGTGAAGATGTGGCATGGCAATGTACGAGGACCATTACAATTTGCTAGTTTAATTTCCCAACTTTAAGCAGGGGAGAGGGGGGTAATGTAACAAAACTATTTTCTTATCCCACCAACTATTTAGTTAGTGTGTCCAACTGTCTAGTTAAATGTGCTCAATAGTCTAAATTAGTATGTCCAAATGTCTAGGTTAGCATATACGACTATCCAATTAAGTGTGTTTGATGGTTTGGATTAGTATGTCCAGCTATTTGGAGTGGTATGTCTGGTGGTCAAGGTTAGTATGTTCGATGGCCTGGGTTAATATGTCCAACTGTCTAGGTTAGTGAGTCTGGTGATCCGGGTTTAGTGATGTTGGTGTGAGTGTTTTTAAAGGGAGACTAGGGTTTTGGGAGAGTCATGCTATGATTGTATGTATTGAACAATTGAAGAGAGCTACCACTTGAATAGTAACAAAATCCAAATCTTGTTTTCACCTTGTTCTTATCATTTAGATTACCATAGATTCCAAGTTTGCTCTCCATTACAAGCACCAAACAATGCCACATAATCTACAAGTGTTGTAGGAGGTGATTAGGTGGGTTTGCCAAGATTGACGTAAAAGGTGAAATGTTAGCCTACAACACTGGTTATAGTGGAAAGCTCAAGTAGAAAAACTTGAGAAATAGATGTAACCTTGGATTTAAAGTGAACCACTATAAATTTTCATGTTCTTCCAGTGTGCACTTCATTTTGACATTTATCCTACTATTTCTGAAATTAAACAACCACATATACTTGCTCATTCATTCATACATTGCACCCATTATTTAATCTATTAAAAATAACTGAAAATTCAGTATTCACTCCCTTTTAGTGAAGTCATCAATCTTATTACTTCATTCCTATGCCTATTTTTTTCCTATATACCACAATTTAAAATTACCATCCTCAATTAACATAAATTTTTATCCCACCCATTAAGTTTCTTACAAGCATAATATATTAATTTTCTTTTATTATTATTATATTCACTAATTTCATAATCTCACTAGTCAAGGTTTTATATTCTAAGTTGCTAGCCTAATTTTGGTATTATAAATTAATTTCCTTACTTATACTTGTCCATTAAGATGTGAGAATCCTTGATTATTCTAGTCTTGAAAGGACTCTTAGTGCAAATATTCAGAACATTCCTACAAAAGGAAATTTGTAAAATAACAACCATCATCGTTCTCTTATTCCATGAAAATACTTGATTTGTTTTTCCAATCAAGTAGAATTTTTCTGTGTATATCAAAGAATGATAAAATTGAGTAAATAATTTAAATTTTTCTGAAGACCAGAAACATCATACAAAACTTAATGAAATTAAGAGGTAAAACAAAGACAAGTTATACTACCTTAATGCCAGTCAATGTTGCAGAGAGTCCTCTACCTGGTAGGCATTGGAAGCTTTCAATAGAAACACTAGGAAGTTCTTTTCCTAGGGTATGATCTAAAACTGCTCTGCATTAATTATGAAGGTGGGGAATCGGTGTCATTCCACAAACGTGGGTGCCATTTCAGTAATATGTGATAATTTAAATTAAGACATTTCAGATCAATTTTCTAAACATTAATAACATTAAAAAAACTAAATGCATTGAATATAAGAAGCTTGAATTATAAACAACTAGATAACAAGTAACAACAATCTGAAAAAGAAAACAATCTGAATCATAATCTCATTAAAAAAGTCTACCACATGAATTTTTTTCTTCCAATTATTTTTATAATCAAATCTTCAATTAAATTACATAAATTTAAATATTTTCTTACAATTCCTAACTAAGTAGTTTTAGGTCTATCTCTACTTCTAATTTTTTCCACACTAATTAATTCTCCTTTCCAAACTGATATATTTCTTAGTCTCTTAAAGATATGATAAACTACCAAAGTTGATTTTCATTTTAACTTATCTTCAATAAGTGCAACTCCTTTTCTATTTCTAATAAAATTATTTTTAAATTATCCCTTATAGTATTGTTATTTATCTAAGTATAAGTATTTTAGTAACATTAACTTTTTTTATGTGTTTATATTTTACAGCATAGCATTTTATGCTATAAAATATAGCTGAGTGAATGAAAGTTTTATAAAATTTTTCTTTTAATTTTAAGAGTATCTTCCTACCATATAATACTTCAAAAGTATTTTTTTCACTTCATTCATCTTACTTTAATATTATGAAATAACATCTTTTATAATTTCACCATTACTACTTATTATAGATTATAAGAATATATATGTCTTGCTTTTATAGATTTTATGTCTATCCAAATATATACTTTCATTCGTTATTCTTATTTTTGTTAAACCTACATTCTAAATATTTAGTTTTTGATCTACTCAATTTAAATACTTTGGACTCTAATGCTTAAACAACTAGACTTAAAAATATTCATCCCAAAGTCCTTGTCATGAAAAAGTTTGGGATCCACTACTTCGGAAACACTTGAAAACCCTTTTAGTTCTTGCAAAAAGACTCAGAAAACCAAAGTCAAGGGTAACCAAAACCCACTGCACCTACCCAATATATTCCATTCCATATACTTTCACTATTATTTTGTTCTTAGTTATTTTCTTATCAGGGCATGGAGTATAGGCAAGCCACCAAACCTTAACATGCAATACAGTAGGCAGAGCAGCCAACAGATGCCATAGATGTGTTTGTTGGTGTTGGACAAAGGTTCTGGAGGTCATAGCAGAGGCTTCCGGTAGTGCTAAAGGACAACTGGAGTTCTTTCAGGTGGTAGAGGTTTACCTGACGGGTTTTCTTGCCGGTTAGATCAGAAAGGATGTGGGGGTTGATTAGGGCTAATACTCCAACTTTGTTGACATTTACAAAGGAAAAAATGGAATTATATACAATTAATCATTAGGGATTACATAGTTCATGTCTCTCTAATGACCCACGGTATATGGATATCCACAACTCATTTAACAAAAGATACAATGACTTCCCAGAACTCTCCACCGCACAACACCTCTGGTAGTTTGTAGTGCCATAGAAGGGGGTATTATATACACTCATTACGGATTTTACAGAGTAGGGACTTATCTTATTAATTGGTTAAAGCGATTCACCCTTCTTTTCTTCAAAAAAGCCCAACTAATTCATACCAACCTCAGAAACAACAACAAAACATAAAATGCTTAAGTCAAAGATATGTTAGTTGATTTTAATTTTAGCCAACACACATCTTTTCTCCAACTAACGTGAGATTAAACCCTACTATTTTACAAAAAAAATTGACAAGTAATTGTTAATAGCTCTATAACTTGCATTCTTCTACCACATTAGCACTCTTTTATCACCCCTCCACTCTACCAAGTTGATGTCTAATCTGTCCCTAAAAGCATTTCTCAATCATGCTCTTGAAAAGGCAGCAAGACCTAAGGCTATAAATAAGCCCAACATCCTAAGCTATGATTCCATTCCATAACTCCTGATATCTCAAATTTTGTAAATAAATTTTAGAACTGTTTTGGTGACAGCTTTGCAGGCTCTTTAATTTATTATTCACTATACTTAACGTAATGAATTTGTGATTTCTTCGAAGATTTCTGATAAAACCATTTAACTCCTTGTGAATTTGATCCATACTCTCATATGCTTATTACAATAGATACTATATGTTTGCGGTATAAATGTAAAATTTAGGATTTTCACACTTTAATGTTGATGTTTAAATTTTATCTTAAAACAACAAAATCTGTCCTTACAAGTTTTTAGTGCCATTGTGGGGAGTTATGGTCTTGGTGCTTGATTGATTTTTTGGATGAATTACAATTTCAGTATTTTATGAAAACTCTGTTGTAAAGCTGATTAATGTATTCTTCTAAAATTGTGATTATTCTTTTAATTTGTGATTTTACATGCTTTAGACAAACGTATAGCTTAGTTGATGTCTATATAGCTGGAATTCTGAAGGGATTAATGGAGTGATAAAATCCAAGCGCATACATATATAAGGGTCAGACTCTGTCTACCTGCATGTTTTGAAATCTGCTATTGCACAGGATTTGAACTCAAGTTTATATTATTTTTGCTGGATTCCATGGTTTCTAAGCTTTCATTTGAATATTTGTGTGTAAATTGCCGAGTTATATTTAAAAAGTTATTAATTTTTGCAGAGCTGTAAATTTATTCAGATTTTCGGATTTTGTACAGAAATATTTTTTTTAAGATTCGAGTATAAATGCAATTCTAATTTTTACATGTTAAATTGATTGTTTATACAAGGATTACATGAAAAACAAGTTGAGCAAGTATGAGACAAGTTTATTTTAAAATAGAAGTAAGGATGTGTTGTTCTGTTTTTATTATGTGTAGATTTGAAATTACTGCTTGAGGACTTAAATTTCATCATACAGATTCGGTTAGATCATCTGCACTAAATTTAATCTTTGTGTTCTGAATTGTAAGCATGGATAATAAATATATCATTGATGAGTTAAATGTTAATTTAGCACCTACCTATTCTAGATGCAAATTGAATAATCCCGTTAAATCTGATTGTCATTTCTATATGCTAACTGATAATATGGGAGAACTTCCATCAGCAGAATGTAAGCTAAAAAACAACATTTTACAGAGACATTAAAGCAGAGAAATAAAGAAGTATTAGAAAAATAACTGTTTCACCTTCCAATAGGATGAGTAGTTCCTTTTTCCATGGCTGCAGCAACAGCAAGCGCTTCATTCTCACAGTTAGAGCTACAACAAGAACGCTTTTCAATCAGGTTACTTTCCACCAGATGGCCATGAATAGGCTCAATCGCTTTGCACATGAGTTTTCCAGTAGTCAATGTGCCTGTTTTATCAAATGCAACTGTCTGGCAGGATGCTAGAGCATCTAAAACATGCCCACCCTTTAGTAGTATGCCCTGTAGTAAATAATACAATTCTCAAGCTTCAAAACTATGTTTCAACCAATACTATGATGAAATAAGACCAGAAGGAAGATCCAATTGTGAATTAAAATGATGTTGCACAACAATCGGTACTTCAATCCCATCACGTGGAATCTATAACATGTGAGTATGCGGCAGTGGAAATATATCATTGCAGAGGGTAATATGACACCTTATTTCGAAAAATCCTTTAACATAGACATATATATATGTATATTGAATTACACCATTTAATAAAATCGTATAAGCCACCCATCACCCAACCACTTATATATCTAATTAAATATGTGTGGAACATGTAAATTCCAAACAAACACTAAACTTACAAATCAGTAAACATTAAATATAACACTTTGTCAAAAACTTAGGGAATTGAAAATGGATCATGTCTATTTTTTTATATATCTTCTAAAAATAATTGTTTCTTTCAATTGCTACTACTAATAGAAAAGATGGAAATATATGTTGATGTAACTAACCCACCCCCTTCATATGACTCTTAGTGACGACTCCTCCCAAGGTCGATGACTTCTCTTAAGTAGCTAGGCATGTACTTGGTGGTGGTTTTAAGAAGTTTGTTGGTTGTCTCTCCAAGATGGCAAATCCTTCAATGGAGATGGAGGTTGGTCTCAACTTCCCCCACCTTTTGTGAATCGGCAGATACAAAGCAAAGATCTAGGTTGCAGTTTCTTTTCTTCCATCATGAAGGACACATTGATCCCACCTGCATTCCCAGACATCCTCATCCATCAATCAACAGTGGTTGATGGAAAGCCTCATATTGTCTACAACCAAGAAAAGGTAGATGTATTGGCAGCTCCATTCCCATGGACACTTGTCAAGTAACTCTTCAATAGAAAACCAAAGTCGCAATTCATTTATGATGCTATGAAGAAAGCCTTATAATTCCAAGAAGATTTTTTCCCCTTAGTGGTGGATTCAAGGTATATCTTGCTAAGATTTCAGAACAAGGAGGACTTTATATGTCCATTGTTAAAAATTCATGGCAGATTTAAGGAAAGAAGATGATGGTGTTCAAATGGTCTGTCTTTCTCCCTGGGGCTAGTATTCACTTAGACTCTGGTTTGGTTTCACCTTCCTAAGCTTTGTGCTTACCTTCAAGCCCCAAGTGTAGTTAAGCCCATGCTTCTTTGCATGGTAAATTCATTTACATGAAAAATGATGTTAAAAATTTCACTCAACCTAGTGTCATGGCTATGTGGAGATAGATCTTGCCAAACCTCTTCTGAGATCAATTGTTATTGAAAATGGAGGGTAGATGATAACTCAGTCAATCGCCTAGCCTTTCGATCCAAAATTTTGCAAAATGTGTTGCAAGATTGGGCACATTGAACTTAATTATTGAAGGATCGATAGCAAACCGAATGATGCTCGTTGTCTTGATCCAACATCTAGTGACAGAAATTCTTATCAAAACTCACAGGGTGTGGACCAGTTACACAAAAGGACAAAGGACAAAATAAAACCGATTGGGTGAGGGTTGAAAGGAGAAAGAAAGGCAAAGATAACACTCCTAAGGAGACAAAGGAGGACACAAATTTGATTCTAGTTGCCCTAACTTCAGAGAGGGAGGCCCCAACTATTTCACCCAGTAATCTCCCGATGATTGATGGTGGAAATATGGACATGCAAGTCCCATTTGATCAGGTTGTAGTTAAACATTTTGAGAAAGAAGTTGTTGCTCCTGTAAGCAACCAAATTGAGGATTCTGGACATGGCAATGGGAATGAAGTTGAACTTGAGCATACCATCTATCCCATTGATTCCATTTGAGGTTATACTTCTAATGTTGAATACAGGAAAACTAGGATCCATAAAAGGTACCAACCAAGCAAGGCATACTATCAAGAAGCATCATCTTCTTAACAAGGATAAGGTCACAAAACCCATTAAGGAAGGTGGACTTGGTATTCATAATTTTAAGGAAGTTATGATTGCTCTTCGCATGAAAATGGCCTAGAGACTCCAAGACTCACAATTTATAAGCAAACTAGTTAACTTAAGTCTTTGGGTACTTACCAAATACGACCCCATATTGGAATGTTTTGAGATTGTAGTAGAGTCTGAAAGATGCTTCAAGCATTATTGGGAAAAAGCCTCGGTGGGTGGGAGGTGCTGGTCCCATTAAACCTTGGCTGGATAGATGGCTTGATTGTAGTCTAATCAAGTTGCTGAATTCTTCTATGGCACAATTCACCTTAGCAGATTTGAAGGAGTTCTTTGGTAATGGAGGTACTCTTGATATTTCTCAGATTAGAACCAAAATTTTAGAAAAGCTTGGCAAATTATGTGATGATAAGGAACATTTTGTTCAGGTTTCTTGAGAGAGATAGAAAAAAAAAAAAACTACTGTAAAGGAAAAGGTATTATCTATAATAAATATTGTTGTGCAAGAGAAAAAAGAGAAGCGATAAAAAACCAAACACACAAAGCTAAATTTACGTGGTTCCCCAACTTAGGTACGTCCACGGATAGAGAGAGATTTGGTTTTCTATTCAAATGGAATACAAAAGAATCAGCGACCTCATGGGTGCCCTAGGTCCATGCTTAAATAGCATAGACAATACAATTAGTCAAATAACCAAAATACCCTTACACTAATTTAAGTCATATATTCAACAATCTCCACCTTGACTTGAATTATAACTCCACATTGAGCAAGGCTCTCCATCACAATGAGTAACATCTGAATCATTCATAGCAGCATCATATGTTAAAGGATCAATAGCTTCTTTCACCTCACTTGCAGTCTGCAAGGCAAAAGCAATCATATTACTAAAACCATACTTCTGCGATCATTGAGGAACCCTTCTAGGT
The DNA here is from genome assembly GCA_036874045.1 of Cymodocea nodosa. Taxonomy (NCBI): domain Eukaryota; kingdom Viridiplantae; phylum Streptophyta; class Magnoliopsida; order Alismatales; family Cymodoceaceae; genus Cymodocea; species Cymodocea nodosa. The sequence goes on along the minus strand of CM072339.1, from coordinate 14,366,016 downwards.
CTGTCTCTAGCAACACATCTCTCTTGTGATTCCTCCTCAGATTGATCTACATTTTCATCTAAAGTCCAAATGCTGGTCTTTATCTGAAGTTGTTTGTTCCGGGACATTTTGTTGTGATAAGTCAAACTCCACCTGCTCAGGGGTGCTGGATTCTTCTGACACTATTGGCAATTCTTCATTTTGTATTAAAATGGCCTCATCAAAAGTAACATCACAACTGTGAATTACTTTTCTTGTCTCGCTGTCAAAGATTCTGTACTCTTTGACTCTCATACTATATCCAACAAAAATGTCTTTTCTCGCACGTGGTTCTAACTTGCCATTATCTACATGATAGTATGTTGTACAACCAAAAATCTTTAATTTGGAGTAATTTGCAGCCCTATTCATCCACACTTCATAAGGTATCTTGTCACCTATACTACTGGAGGGAGATCTATTAACAAGATAAGATGCTCTGTTCACAGCCTCAGCCCAAAATTTCTTCTCCAATCCGACATGAGAGAGCATGCACCTTGCTTTCTCCAACAATGTGCGGTTCAGACGTTCTGCTACTTCATTTTGTTGTGGAGTGCCTCTAACTGTATAGTGTCTTGTGATACCCATTTCTTTACAAAAATTGTCAAACTTATAGGAGCAAAATTCCAAGCCATTGTCAGTTCTCAAATATTTCACCTTTCTACCAACTTGATCTTCAACTTGAGTCTTCCACTGCTTAAAGCTCTTGAAAGCTTCACTTTTATGTTTCAAAATGAAAACTCATGTTATACGTGAATAGTCATCTACTATAGAAAGGAAATATCTGGAACCTACAAGGAAGGGTTATTGAGAAGATCTCCAACAATCTGCGTGGACATAATCTAATGCCCCTTTAGTGGTATGCTCTGCTGTTCCAAACTGCACACGTTTTTACTTTCCATAGATGCAATGTTTGCACAATTCTACATCAATGAATTTGTGCCCATTCAGTCTACCCAAACTATTGAGTTTCTGCATTCCTCTCTACCTTAGATGACCCATTCTTGAGTGCCAAATTGTAGAAGTGGTTTGTTGATCACTCATAGCTATAGCAACATCTCCTACAACTGGAGAACCTTACAGAATGTATAGAGGCCCATTTTTTACTCCTTTCATCACTACCAATAAGTCTTTTGAGACCAACAGTTTGTCTCCTCCTGAATACTTGAAACCCTTGGAATCAAATGTCATCAAGGATATCAAGTTTTTGCCCAGCTTGGGCACATGCCATACATCTTCAAGGATTCTCACCATGTCATCATGCATCTTGAATCTAATTGTACCAATGCTAACTCTTAGACAAACATCATCATTTGCTAATCTAACTTGTCCTCCATCAACAGTCTGATAAGTATAAAAATACTCTCTATTGGAAGTCATATGATGAGATGCTCTAGAGTCTAAAATCCAATGTTAATCTGTATATGCAGTACACCAAACAGTCAAAGAAAAGTCACCTTCAGACGCTGAATCTTCTTTTTCAGCTACTGACGCACTCCCTTTGGATTTCAATTTAGGACAATTTACTTTCCAATGTTCCTTTTCTTTGCAATAATTGCAAGTATCCTTGGAGTACTTGCCCCTTGATTTACTCCTTCCTCTATGCGTATTATTGCTGCTTTGTTTCTGTTGACGTCCCCTATTATCTCTCTGATGTACAGTCAAACCAGATACACTTGCATCATTGCTCCTATGTGTAACTATGTGCCTAAGTTCTCTTGAGTGAATATTGGACCTCACTTCCTCCAATGTGATTGTGTCTTTGCCAACTACAAAGGACTACACAAAATTTTCAAATAACAGTGGAAGTGAAACAAGTAAAATGAGAGTAGCATCCTCATCTTTAACAGTCACACCAATATTGCGTAGCTCCATAAGAATAATGTTTAACTGATCCAAATGTTGCTTCAACGGTGTACCTTCTTTCATTTTTAAAGAGAACAACCTCTGCTTGAGCAATAATTTATTAGTAAGAGATTTTGTCATGTACAGTGTCTCCAACTTGTTCCACAGCCCAGAAATTGTGGTCTCATCAGCAACTTCAATAATAACCTCATCTGATAGACATAGTAAAATAGTGGAGTGAGCATTTTCTTCTTGTTGTTCATACTCTGCAGATTTTTTATCCATAGTCGACTCCTTTTTTAAAGGTGTCCAAATGCCCTGTTGCTTCAACAAAGTCCTCATTTTTATTTGCCAAAGGCTGAAACTGTTTTTGCCATTAAACTTTTCCACTTTCAAAGCCGATGTTGACATCACAAAAAATGTGTAAATTCCTATACAAATTCACTGTTTACCTTCAAACAGACTGAATATGCCAACTTAATGTACTGACGAGCCTCTTTGCGGACTGACTAGCATGCACAGGCAATTGTGCGTCGGACGTGTAGACTAACCACTGTAGACGATGCGCGAAGAGAATCACGTGGTGTGGTAGAAACGCGAGAGGGCAGACGCACGGTCGATAGTTGTGCGTACGGCAGTCGAGCAGGCGGTAGTCACACGAACAGCAAGCGAGCAGGCAACAGTCGCGTGGGCAGAAGTTGTGTGAACGGCAGGCAGCAGTCGCGTGGACGGCAGGCAAGCAAGCGGCAGTCATGCGGACAGCAGGCAAAACCAGACGCGAGAGTGAGCAAACGTGCTGACGCACGTTCAGTAGTCGAACAGGCGGCTATCGAAGGTTGCGGGAGCAGATGCGCGTGTGAGCAGACGCACTAAACAGATGTGCGGACGTACGTGCGTAGGCAAACGTGCAAACGTACGCATGTAGATGGTCTCCCTCAGACGAACGTAGTGAAGGCTGATACTTCCGACTGATTTTCTCCCAAAAAAATAGTCTTTCTTTTTCTCTTCCAAAGAAACCCTAGCTTTGATACCAATTGTTGTGCAAGAGAAAAGAGAGAAGTGATAAAAAACCAAACACACAAAGCCAAATTTACGTGGTTCCCCAACTTGGGTACGTCCACGGATGGAGAGAGATTTGGTTTTCTATTCAAATGGAGTACAAAAGAATCAGCAGCCTCATGGGTGCCTTAGGTCCATGCTTAAATAGTATGGACAATATAATTGGTCAAATGACCAAAATACCCTTACACTAATTCAAGTCATATATTCAACAAATATCATAAAAACTCACATCCACAATAAAATTGGAGATGACTTCATGAATGATACAGTCTAACTGCATATTTAGCAATGTGTAGTTACGAGATTGATAACAAAACAATGACATCATTTCAAAATATGTCGTCATCTTAGACTTTGTAATGTAAATAAAACATTTGTTATTATAAATCATTTAAGTATATTTTTGTTAGTATTTATTTTTTAGAAAATGCATGTTTTCATTTATAAATGATTTTTTCATTATTTATACATTACAACCCACCCTTCAAAATTTGATGGCCACTATGAATGTCTTCATCTATGTTTACCACCACAGGTACATTATGTTATTTTAATCTTTTTTCACAATTAATAACAACATAGTTTCAATCTTCCAATATACATTGTGAGATCTAAGGTCAAGAATTACTAATTAGATGTGAGAAATTAGGAGTTTGTGTACCTCAAATTGGAATTTATCTTGGAGCAATTTAGATTCTTAATAGATCTATAGTTGGAGAGGCAAACTTGACTATTGAAGAAAAGAACAAACAAGGAAGACTCAAAGAGAACTAGGTCACAACATACCTAGTACTTGACTTCATTTTTACAAGTCAACAAGACTCGCCAACACATCAATTGAGATTTATCGACACTTGTCAAGACAAGCCAACTGTTCAAACAAGCCATCAAGGAATACAGAGGATTGTCGATAGACCAACAACATGTCAACCCAATCAACAACATTTTCAGCTTGACAACAAGCATGGGTAGTTCTTAACCCATCATTTTGGGGTGATTTCTCTAAGAATACTTGGTCAAATGAGGTGACTAAGTATATAGTTTGAATCTTAGGATATAAGCAACACATCAAAGTTATTTTAGCCTAATTTGATGAGATGTCATGAAGATATTCATCTAGCAAGACAGAGGTGTTGTAGAGGATGTGGTGGTTGAGGGATCCTTAAGCCTTTGAAGGTTCCAACCACTTGTGGAAGTGAAGAAATGTGTGGGACATGATCCTAGGGTTTGAGAGGGAATGCATGAGGCCTAGAATGTAGTGACCTATGCCTATAAATAGAGAACACTGGGGCTATCACTCCAAGTCCATCAAATCCAACAATTCCATTGGTCTTGTGTTAAGTACACTTCTTGTATTTTTTTGTAGTCTTCCATTTTATTTCCTTAGTGAATTGTTTGCCTATTTCTCAACTTTCTTTTACTACTCACATGAGAGTGAAGTGAAAAAAGAGTATTTGAGCTTGTTCATTTGTGCAATGCTCTCCAATGTGCAACCCTAGTTGGGTAACACCCTATGCATCCATCCAACTTCCCCCTAGCTCTTTCCCCTTCAAGTTAGACTTCCTTGGAGGGATGTGGACTACAAACAATAGAAGGTATTAGAACATCAAGTTTGTAATACATGTTAAGGACAAGAGTCTCACATTTAGCTACGAGAGAAGCTATTATCTAGCTTCTATTGAAGAGAAGGGCAATTGACAACACCACGAGTGCCCAAAGGTTGAAGAAACTTCTTCACAACCAAAAGGTAAGATTGCTTTCAATTTGGATAGTCCCATGAAGGGGATGCAAGCTCTTTTGGAAGGCATGAACAAGCAGTTGGAGACTCGAAATGAAGTGCATGCACACAACCTTGAAGCAACAACAATGAGAAGCCAAAAAAATGCATCAAAGAGACTACACTCAAGGTTCCAAATCAAGTAAGTTGACCTTTTAAAGTTGAAGTTTGTATTGATCTTCCCAACTTTGATGGATCTATGGATGTTGAGACGTTGAATTCCTGAGTAACACAACTCAATATTTATTTTTCCTTGTATGGGTATCTAAACAAAGAAAATGTGACTTTTACACATTTGAAGCTTACATGTTATGCTTTGACTTAGAGGAATAGCTTCTTAGACACACATGAGATAGTTAGCTACACATGAGATAGACATCTTGTCATGGGAAGACTTCAAGCATATGATTCAACAAGAGTTTTACCTCATGGGCTACCTCTAAGGAAGGTGGACAAGGTGGTATATATTGTACCAAGAAAAGAAAAACACCATATAAGGGTACACTATGAAGTTCCATCCCCTATCCATCCCTCTAGGCATGGCCATCGACAACAAGGAAGCTATTCAGAAATATATAGTTGGGTTGCAACCTTACATCTAGAAGGAGCTTTTACTATTTCATGTGCAAGGCATCACTAAAGCAATCACTACAACTATGACAATCAAGGTAAAGAATCTTCTAAGCCTACAAAGCCAAAGCAAGAGAGCTCTATGTTAGTCAACAAGACCTCCTACACAAAGAAAAAGAATTGTAAGCCTTATGATTCATTCTCTAAAGTTGCTTGTGAGCATTGCAATATGGCCAATCACAGAAAGGAGGAATGTCAATTCCTTTACAAGGAACTTGAAAAGAAATCCAAGGACATAGGCAAGCATGTGGCCATTACCCATGAAATAGACAAAGACATGGAAGGATTACAATTGGTGCAAAAGCTAGTTTCTAGTTTGATTTTGACAACACAAGGAAAAGGTGGAGAAGACTATGTAGAGGAGATTTTCATCATTACAAACTAAGTCAAGCAAGACTTGATAGACACTCATTAATTTAAAGGAATCAAAAGAATCTCATCTCCTATGAGCTTGTACATAAGCTAGAGTTGGAGAGAACACCCCATTGTATGGATGATATTTGTGCACAGTTATATATGATAATTCATGCATTTTATATCTTGAAACTCAAATTATGTGCATTTATACAAGAGAATATATACTAATCACATTTTTATGGCATTGCATGAGTATGTGCACAAATACACCCCTTTAATGCATATTTTCACTAAACATACTACATATTCATATAATTGAATACATGTTTTAATAATTCTTAGGCTAAGGAAAAGATTTTATAGGCTTACAAAAGGGTATCAAGGTATTAAAATAATTGGATATAACCACATACATTTTTTACACTATGGTTATGAATTTATGACATTAAATGCTATAATGTGACATTGGTTATGAATGATTTTAAATATATGTTACTAATTAATTTCATCGTGAACGAACTTGCATTTCACACTTATAAACATGTTAAAATAAATGTTACATACCTTAGAAATAAATCCATTACAAATTCATAACTAGAGTTATTTTTGACATGTATTACTAATATTACATGCATGAGTTAAATGACTTTGCTTATGGGTTAATGATGGCACTTGGATCAAGCATAAGGATCATCAATCCCTTGATGATGAAAATGCCTATAAATAAGCCTTGGATCTACGAATTCTTCTCTCTTCCACTTCATAATTTCGAAAGTCCCCTTGAGTGTGCAAGCAAGGAGAAGACCAAGCTCTTCTTTTAGTGTCCACTCCACAAATGACTCTTGAAGGTAAGTCTCTCCCCTCTCTCAGATTCTTCACTCATTCCTCCGACGTTCACCATCTTAGGAAAGTTGAATTGCTGCTGCAATACCTCTTTGAGGTACTAAATCTATGGAGGAGAGGAGCCTTGGAGATATTAGAGTAGGTGTGGGGAATTGTCTTCAAGAGTGCACTCCATTGTTCCTACACGTTGCTACATTTCTTTAGACGTTGGAAGTCCAATCCATGGAGGGAACAAGCTACATTCAAACGTGGAAAAATTGGTGGAGAAGGTAGACATCTCATTTGGCTTGAAGCAAGGAAGTGACACCCCTTGTATCATTGTCATTAGAGGTATGGTTTTAACATATGAGGAGATGGACTATGAGTTGAGATGGAGTTTGTATTTTCAATTTTCATGTTATATGTTTGTTGTATTTTGATTCAATGTTGTCCACGTGTTTTCATATCTTGTAATGTTGAAATTCTAGTTATTCTCTTAATGCTTTTCAATGTTAAATTTAGATTTAGTATCTTGCCCCTCATGTGTTTGATTCTATGCTTCTTTATGTTGATTCAATTCACTCTTTGTTTCTCTAACTTTAACATAGCTTAGATGTTTTTTACTTAACTCTAACCCCTTAATTTACTTGGATCTTAATGTCTCTTGCTTATACTTAGTAAATCAGAACATACATGGACATAGATGTATGGTTATAAGTCCATGTATGCTAGATTTGGAGTAGAATAAGTAGTATAATGTAGTGTAGTTTTATTTTCTTGCTTGTAATGTAATAACTAATATTATGTGTTGCATTCTCTTGAATGATGGATAAAGGAGGACATGAATGAGTTTTCTCATGACTGATTTAAATTTATATGAAGTCATTCCTAATGTATCCATGATTGTCAAGACAATCATGTGATGAGAATGTATTTATACAAAACATGTTTATTAAACTCTAGATGATTTTATTTTAATTGTTGTTCCCTATGGACTCGACTCATTTTTGCATACTTTCTATAATGGACTCTGTGCACTTATGGTTATAAATATAAAACTCAATTTCATATTAATTTCCTAACATTAAAATCACATACAAGTTTTTAACGTCATTGCCAGGGATCATGCCAATTTTTTGTTTGAAATTTTCTAGAGTTTTAATGTATTTTTTCTTTTGGAATTCTGATGTTAGAGTGTTTTTGATGTATTGATTGTGCATTAGTACGTCTTGATGCTTTGATTTCATGAATATTATGTCATATGCTTTAATCGACTTAAGTTTCTTATAACATTTGTAGATTACATGTTAGTAGCTAGATTTCTAAATTTTTGATCTCTGTTCCACATGAATCTACTATCATAGAACTTTTCAACATGTTGAGTTTATATTTTTTGATGATAGAATGTTTTCTTAGCTTTCCAAATTGTGTTTGAACACTAGAATTGGATTTCTAGAGATTTTTGTATAAATTTTTGAAGTTCAAGTTGTTTTCAGATCACAGAACAAGTTTTCTCAAAAGTATTTTTGTTGTATTGTCGATTCTATGGTGATTTGAGTTTCTAACACCTTGTATTGAGATTTTTACTTGAAAGTATGGAAGCTAGGTTTTCCTACAAGTATTTGCAAGTTAAATTTGGATTAGGAATAATAGGTTACTTAATTCTTAAGATATAAGGTATGATGCAGAGTAGTTTCTAGAATCCTCTCATTTACATGTTTTATATTCAAAAGTTGTTTGCATAATCATTGCTCTTCACAAAGGTACTTGCTCTTGTGCCCATCTCATTTCTCATTTTGTTGCTTATGATCTCTCTCTCTTAGTCTTCCTACATTTACTCTTAATGTTACCTTAGAATCTCTTCCCAAGGATTACCATCAAGCTCTATAACAACCTCAGTGGAAGGCTACCATAGATGAGGAGATGATTGCTCTTACATCTTGTCACACTTGGACTCTTGTTCCTCATCTAGATAGCACTCACGTTATGACATGCTATTGGGTCTATACTATCAAGCATAACTCTGATGGTAGTGTTGTCTACTATAAAACTCAATTAGTTACTCATGATTTTACTCAGACACACAGAATTAATTATAATGAAACATTCTCCCTTGTTGCCTAGCTAAACTTCATTTATGTCTTACTCTCTGCTACTATCAACAATAGTTGGGAAATGCATCAGTTGGATATCAAAAATGTCTTCCTCTATGGAAATCTTTAAGAGACAATCTTGATGAAGCAACCTCTTGAGTATGTTGTTCAAGGGGAGTTTACAATGTGCTTCCTTCAGAAGGCGATTTATGGACTCAATCAGAGTTCTCAAGCTTGGTTTCAAAAATTTAGCAATGTAGTTGTTCAAGGAGGATTCACTAGATGCTAGACGGATCACTCAATTTTTGTAAGGCACATTAAAATTGGTCACATTATCATTGTTGTTTATGAAGATGATATTCTTGTTACAAGTAGTGATTCTGTTGACATAGCTATCACTAAGGAACACCATGCCAACCATTTTGCCACCAAAGATTTGAGACACCCAAGCTACTTGGCACAAAATTTGCTTACTCTAAAAGAAAATTCTCTCTCATAGAGAAAATATACCTTGGATCTACTACAAGAAACTACACTACTAGGCTATAAACCAAAAGAAACCCCTACAAAGGAACATCCATCCTTTTGGGATGACTCATCAAAGGTCCTAGAAGATCCAAACAAGTATAGACAGCTAGTTGGAAAACTCATCTACCTTACCATCACTCGTCCCAACATTGCCTTTGCAATGGGACTTATCTCTCAATTCATGCAACAAGCCAAAGTTCATTGGAGAGGTTTAATCTAGGTTCTATCAAATATCAAAAGTGCTCTGAGAAAAGGTTTAATTTATCAAAATCATCTCTAAGTTTAAGCCTTTTTTGATTCAAGATATGTTGGAGACTGAGGAGATAGGAAATCCACCTTTAGATATTGTACCTATGTTGAAGGAAACCTAGTTATTTGGCAAAACAAGAAATAAAATGTTGTCTCTCTTTCTAGTGCAGAAGTTGAGTACCATGCCATGGCTCAAACAAGGTGTGAAATGATGTGGATCAAGTCCTTCCTTGTTGAGTTGGGATTTATGGTAACCACTCCTATGAAAATGTATTGTGACAATCAAACAACTATCTATATAGTCAGCAATCCAATTTTTCATGAGAGAATCAAACACATTGAGGTTGACTATCACTTCATCTAGAATCTTGTAATGAAGGGGACAATGACTACTCCTCACACCCCCTCTCAACAACAAGTACTAGACATTTTCACAAAAGGATTAAATACTAGAGATTTTCAAAGACTATGTAACAAGTTGGGTATACTACATTTATATACTCCAACTTGAAGGGGAGAGTTAGTCATGTACATATTATGTAACATAGGTGTCCTATGTTATTGTGAATACTTCTAGGGGGGGTTTTGTGGTTCTTGGAAACGTCAGGAAAGGTAATCTTGGGAAATACTTTCCTAAGGTTTGTGTGTTTGTGTATTTTGGAAATCTTGGGAAAGTAATTCCCAAGATTTCTTCAATATAAATAACTTGTTGGGAGATGATTTCCCAACCCCCCCCTCCTTCAGTAAGGTCAGGAAATCACCTCCAAAAAAACCCTCGCAACCCCCCCCCTCCATGCAAGGTGCAAAATCGACGCACGCAACCGTCAACACCAACGCTCGCGACCTCGACGCTCGTCTCCGACCTTGACATCAACGCTCGCCGACGACCTTGACGCCAACACTTGCCAACACCAACGCCAACAGTCGACAACACCGACGCTCATTCGCGACACTCGCCGACAACCCTGACACCAACCTTAACGCCGACACTCGCAACACCGACGTTTGTTCTCACTAGTTCTTTCTTATTTCTTCACTGGTAAACTATTTCCTCACCCAATTTATTTACAATAACTTATTTGCAATCAGTACTCTGTAGATCTCCAATTTTTATGGACAATATATATAAATCAGTGTATACGTAGCTACGTGCAGGTTATTAGCTAAGTACATATCTATGTATACATTTACAATATACATATCTATGTATACGTAACTAAGTAGTACTATTAGATTTATGTAAATCATACTACTAGATTTAGGGTGTGTTTGTTAGATTTAGTACTATTAGATTTAGGGTGTGTTTGTCAAGAGTTAGTAGGGTGTGTTTATCAAATTTAGTATTATTTCATTCTTATTACGGATGAAATACTATTAGATCTACATTTAGTGTTTTATTGGTAGGACGTCTAAGAATGTAGTTTCCTCCACAAGACATAATAATCTACCAAAAGTGACGTAATTATCTTGCACGTAACTGATTTCATTATAAGAATGTAGCTTGCACATAATTGTTACATAAGTGACATAATTATCTTCTTTTATTACACAATTAACTTTACATCATCACTAAAATTTAACATAGTACAAGAAATATGACCTTCGAGAAAAAGAAATACATGAACTGAAGCACAAAACAAGATGAAATTTTTTTAGGTATATTAGCAGCAGAAATCAAAGAAAGAAATGCAAAACAACAAGATGGTAAGCTTAGAGCGGAGACATGGGTAAAGGTGATTGCTGAATATGATACTCAAACAAATGCCAATGTTGAGAAGAAAAATGTGGAAAATAGAATGAAAACTTGAAGGACCATCTATAAAAATTATACAAAGATTGCAAAGCAAAGTGGATGGGGGTGAGATTATATTTGTGGTCATACTAATATACCGAAGGAAATATGGGATGAATTTGTTCAAGTACATAAGTATTTTATTTTCTTACGTAAAATACATTTTCACTAAAACTTATTATAATAGTGGACTTTTTCAATGTTTTATTTGCAACAACATCCAGAATGTAAATCATGTGCAAGAAAGTCATGTCATATCTATGATGACTTATATATAGTGTTTAATGGCAATATAGCTACTGGAGTGAATAGTCAAATTCCTCAAGATGTACAAGAAACGCAAGAGAAGGAAACTACAGAACCTGAAGACCCCATTCCTGTTTTTAGTACTCAACTACCTCCATCAATTCCTGAATTCGAAGAAGGCACTAGAAGCCCTAGCTCTTGTAATGTGGAGCGGACATTTAGAAAGGCACGAAAAAGAGCTCGACCTCATGTAGAATCTTCTCAATCTATTGCACAGTCAATGAATGAAATAATTGGGTTTGTGAAAAAGTTTGTGCAACAAGATGAACCATCTCATAATAAGTCTGAATTAAGAAGAATGCGTTCCCTACTTGATGAAAATGGAAGGTCTTACTAAGAAAGAAAAACTCGTTAGGGTTAAGCTGCTAGAAATTGAGATGAAAAGAGCTATTTTCCTATCACTAAAGACTGATGAAGATCGGATTGAATAGTTGCACTACAATTTGAAGGACTAGTCACTTGGTTGTGTTATGTTTTTATATTAGTTGTCTTTAGAAGTTGTGAACATGTTATATTCTATGTTTTCCCCAAATTTGAAACTCATGTTTTATTTCAGAAATGCTTATTTCATTTAAGAATGTTTCTATTGTTGAATGTGATTTTCACACATAAAAGAATGCTGACAGTTGAAAAGTGTGTCATGGTTGAAATGTTTAACAGATTATTACACGTTATGTTGATATTTGAGTATTGAATTGTTTGGTAGATTATTACATTATATGTTGATATTTTAGTATTGAATTGTTTGGCAGATTATTACATTTGATATTTGAGTATTGAATTATTTGGCAGGTTATTACATTATATGTTGATATTTGAGTATTGAATTGTTTAGTAGGTTATTACATTATATGTTGATATTTGAGTATTGAATTGTTTAGTAGGTTATTACATTGAAACATAATATTTAACTATTAAAATGTCATCTACTTGTACAGGTCATTTTACATATGGCAAACAATGTAGCACGAGATGAAAGGAGACGAAGAAGACAACGTAGGTTGCTATTGTCCATTTTTCAAACATGTGAATTAGCAGGACAATATATTACAGATGTTACTCCAAATGCAATAGAATGTATCTATAATAGAGAAGGACAACGATATATCATGAGATTGTTAGACTTATCACTACCTCACCAAGCATATCATTGTCAAAAAATATATCGATTGAGTCAACATGTTTTTCGGGAGTTTTGTGAATTACTTAGAAAACAAAAGGTAGTAGAAGATAGTCGAGGTGTTACTATTGAGGAGAAACTAGCGATTTTTCTTGTCACAGTTGAACAAAACCAAAGATATAGAGTTACCACTAAGCATTTTCATCATTCCGCTTGGACAATTAGCACATATTTCAATGAGATTGTAAATGCTATTTGTAGAATACAAGATTTACTTATAGTGAAGCCTTCATCATCAACACATAGTAGAATTCGAAATGATGTGAATGTCTTCTCATATTTTAAAGTAAGATGTGAATTTCATTTTATTCAAAGTTTAAAAAGTTGACATTGTATTACTAACATTCTATTTGATTTTTCAATGTAAGATTGCATTAGTGTTATTGATGGTACACATGTAAATGCAACAATTTATGGAGAAGAAAATGCAAGATATAGGAATAGGAAGAGAGCATTAACACAAAATGTTTTAACAGCTTGCAACTTTGATATAGAAATTACATATGTACTTGTAGGATGGGAAGGATCAGCTACAGATGCAAGAATCTTACAAGATGCTATTTCTCGACCTTATGGGCTTCAAGTCCCACCTGATATGAGTATAATTGTGTACATTTTTAATAATTTTAGATATTAATTTATTGAAATTACTTAATAGTATAGTACATTGTGCAGGTAAGTTTTATTTGATAGACGCAGGCTTTCCAAATCGTCTTGAATTTATTTCCCTATTTCGTGGTGTGTGATATCATTTATCAGAATATGATCAAAATCGTGCTCCAAATAATGCAATAGAGAATTTTAATTACAGACACTCTCAATTAAGGAATGTAATTGAACGTACGTTTGGAGTGATCAAATATCGATTTGCTATTTTACGAGGTTACATGTCATATCCATTCCAAACACAAGTTAAAATTGTATTAGCATGTTTTCTTATACACAATTTCATTAAAAGAGTAGATCGAGAAGACTTACTTCAAGATCTAGCAGAGGAATTAGTTGAAATAAATGTTTATATGTCTGAGGAAATTGCTAATAATGTTGTTGAATAAAGTATAAGTTCTAGTAATATGAGTGTAGAACAAAGAAAAAGAATAGCTGATATAAAACGAGATCATATTATGTATTCCATGTGAGAAAGGAATTGAAATGTTGTTTGTTGAACATGATGTAATGAATTATGTTTGTGATAAAAAATTTATAGCTAGATAAAATAATTATATATTATATTATATTATACTATATTACTTAATATAATTAATATATATTCTATTATTTAAAATATTACTTTAAAGTTGTACTATTATTTACTCCATCAAAAAATTATTAAAAATAATTGAAGTATGTAAAATCTCCAAAAAATTTCATGTCATTTTAAATCATTTCATTTCCTATTCTACACAAATATGTCAAACTTTCTTATCATTTCTTGTTATTTCTCGACCTGCACAAACACGTAAACTTTCCTATCATTTCTCAACTTTTTCAATTCCCAATACTTCCAGTAATTCCTGTCATTTCCTTTCCCGATGGGAATCGTGCACAAACACCCCCCTAGGGACTCCTATGTAAATGTCCCATTGTATAAACCCTTGTAAACCCTTTTGCTAATCTATTACAGCAATTACTTCCCTAATTGAAATAATAGGAGTTCCTATCCTTGTCCTTTAGCCATCTAACTTTAGCTTTTGCACTAGATAGATCTCTTTCCTCTATTCATTGATGATATAATCCTTCTTGAACCTATTCAAATATAATCCTTCTTGAACCTATTCAGCTGCTCCTACCATTCTTCACACCATTCTCACTGTAGGCTATGCGCCAACCTGTCGATTTCAGCCATGATTTGCACCTTCTTATCTTCAACATTTCTAAAGATCTATTCCACCATTTCAGGCAAGCCTTGAGATTGAATAGCTTCTCATTGATAGAGATGATGGCAGTGCCTCTATGAAATCTGTTCCAAACTTCCCTAACTTGAAGATGACGTTCATTGTGAAGCAACCGCATTCTTTGAAAATGGAATGGCACAAGGGCATTGGCCTTGACTTGCCTACCTTTAATAACTAAGGAAGCATGGTCAGAGCAAATTCTTTGCATATATTCCACTACAAACTCAAAGGAGTTAAACATATTGATGAAGCATAGAATTCAGTCAAGACTTCAATATTTACACCCATCACCATGCCTATTACTACACCAAGAGAAGAGATCTCCCAGGTGTTGTGGTTCATCTAGTTCTGCTTCATTGATGGCTTCAATAAATTCAACCATGGCATTAGTATTAAGTTTGGAAGAGTTCAGAGCTTCCTCTAGATTCTGGATGAAATTAAAGTCACCACCCACCAACCAGGTGTCATCTCCAAAGACAGCTTCGATGGCTTGCAATTCAATCCAAAGGAGTCTTCTCTCTGCGATGCTACAAGCTGCATAGACAGCCAACAGGAGAAAGGATCTACTTCCCAACCCACTCACTCTACAAGTGAGAGCCTGGTTAATGTCTGTGACAAACTGAACAGAAACAACCTCATCCCATAGCATGCAAATTTTACCAGACCCAGGGTTGACTAGCCAGCACTTCCCAACCCACTCACTCTACAAGTGAGAGCCTGGTTAATGTCTGTGACAAACTGAACAGAAACAACCTCATCCCATAGCATCCAAATTTTACCAGACCCAGGGTTGACTAGCCAGCCATTGAACTTAAGGAAATCAGTCACTTCTATGGTCATTTCTAGAGCAAGAAAAGGTTCCAAAATGGCCACCAAACATACCTTGTGACATTGAACCATTCTTAGTGGCTTTATTACCCAAGCCATGACAGTTCTAAACTATTGTATTAATCATCGAAAAAGGGGGATTCTACCTAAACTACCTTGGTAGCCAAACAATTAAGAGTTCAGCGTTCCCCTATTTCTAACCAAAATGGTTGTGCCTAGCTCAGTAGTTGATCTGGTATCCCCAGAGGTCCCCTAAGAGAATATAGTTTAATATTTCTCCAAGCATATTTTTGGGTTGACTTTTTCAAGCCAAGGTCATCTGAAAACTTCATCGAAGGATCAGGTGGCTTATCAGGCTCAATGTCTATCTCACAACACTAGGATTAGGCCCTTCTACCAAGGAAGCTGAAAGGATTAAGAGGCTATTTTTTCTTGAGGCAAGAGACATGCCTTCAATACCAGAAGAAACCATGAATACTACCTCAGCCAGATCTTGAGCAACTGCCCTGTCTTTATCTACCCTTCACTATCCTTACTATCAATCAGCATAGCAAAACAGACCTCCTTGGATTGCCCAATGTCATTTCCTTCCTGCTGACAAGATGGCAAAAGGTCAATCTGTTAAGATGTGGTTTCATTCTCTTGAGATCTATTTTCATTGTTTTCCTTCCTCCTCCCGTTAAGAGAGTTGTTATTATTCCTGGGAGCTTTTTTTTGAGTAACCTGTATCCACTCCTCACTAAGTACATTTTCTTGTCTACTAACATTTATCTCCAAGACTTCTATCTGTCCTCTATTGTTTACAGCATTATTGGTGTCTGCATTTGATGGCATATCCTTGTTAATGGTTTGTGACTTATTCTCCAAGAGATGTCTGCAGTTGGAAGCATTGTGCCCAACCTTAAAACATTCATTACAGAATTTTGGTTCCTCCTTACCACAAAGGATTGGTTATTCAATCATCTCCTCCCATTCAGAATCTTGATTGAACATGGGAGTCGCTTGGCCAAATCCACTTCCACACACAGTGAAGTTAAGCCCGGTCTAGTAACCTCATGGCATTGTTGTGAATGCATAAGAATCATCCAATCATATCAACAATAGATTCTAAGAATGTTGAAGCCTGAAAATGACCTCTAAGTTTTGGAAGAAAAATTCAGACTGATGCCTAGGATGACTCCAAACCAAGAGCAAAAGAGGGAGACTACCCGAAGATAGTCATCTTCTCCCTTTAATGATCCAAGTGTTCTTAACATAAGTTTTGATGAAATCTTCTCTACAATAAGAACTTGATAAAAACATATTGTCAAGATTTGTGTCTTGAAGCAAAATACTTGATGTATTTCATTTTTGTCTCGTATGTTCAAGATCTATATTTTACAAGTATTAAGCTTTGTCATTATCAAAATCAAGAGAGATTTTCCCCAACAATGCTGCACAAACCAACTCCTCTAGTAGACCCCCATTGAGTATTAAACTATCTGCTAGGAGTCTCAACTCTGATCCCAGGAACATCACAAATCAAACAATCATTCCAAAGCCTTCACCACCCATCTGCCCAAGAATCCTAGTTGAGGACAATGATCAACGATGCCTCAAAGCCAACTTGCCTCTATGATGTTGCTTCTTAATAGCAGCCATGGTTCCCTTGCTTTACCACCACAACCTTAAAACATTTAGATGCTTTGTGCCCCACACTACCATAGCTCTGAACACCTCAATGGATCCCAACAATCCATTACTCAATGTCCAAGACCAAGACAATGTAAGACTAAGACAATGTAAGCATTGGTCGGAGAACCAACACATCCATGTCCCTCCTTTTGCAATTCCTATCTCCAACTAGCACAATCAAGAGGAGCTCTAGTGCCCTAAGCCACACTAGCCTTCACTTCCTTTGTCCAAAAAGACCAGCTCTTCACTTCCTTGAACCTACTCCACCACCTCTCCCCTTGATGAACCCAAGTCCCTTTCATTCCTCTCCTATAGCAATAAGCCCTCCACCAACCGTTTTGATGCATTTTTTATAATCCAAAAAACTCTCTATTCTTCTCCTCTTTATCTTATTATCCCACTACTCTTCTCTTATTTTCTAAGTCATATGCGTCCTTCACTCCATCTTCATCTTTCATTTCTTCTTCTATTTTTTCCTTTTACATGCAACACTTTTGGAAGAGGCTAACAATGTTAAAGGAGGGGGGTTTCCTAGCCTCGGCAAGGCTTATAGAAGCATTCAGAAACTCAATAGAGTGTCCCCATGTTAGCAGCTGTAACAAAGATAGAAGTGACAAGTTGAAGTGGAGGCATTGTTGGTGTCATTGGTGGCTTTGGTTAGGGCAACAGTTGGTGGTTTCTAGGGTTTTATAGGAGGAATGCTAACATTAGGTGAGGAAAACAAGGATAGAAGAGGAAAAGGAGATCAAACGGAAAAAAGTAAAAAAGAAACAATGCTAGCTAAGGTCTAAAGTCCACCATCATCACCGTAGCAAAGTAGCAACGAAGACTAGGATTTTCTATACTTTCTCTTGTCCCTTAAAAAGTCCAAACTATTATATAATAGGAAATATAAGACTAAACCCACAACAAACATTAACTTATCCAATATCTATGTAAGAATCCATTTATTCTTATACTCTAACAATTACTAAATTGAAGATACTGCAATAATGGAATCACCATTAAAGGCCTCTCTACATCAAGAAAGTAATTACTTGTAGATTAGGACTAAGT
This sequence comes from Cymodocea nodosa, assembly GCA_036874045.1. Taxonomy (NCBI): domain Eukaryota; kingdom Viridiplantae; phylum Streptophyta; class Magnoliopsida; order Alismatales; family Cymodoceaceae; genus Cymodocea; species Cymodocea nodosa. The sequence goes on along the minus strand of CM072339.1, from coordinate 14,347,904 downwards.
TTGCTTTACTTAGATGGCTATAAGATTTATAAAAGACTCTTAAATATTTGTGATCTATAATAAGTACTAAGATGGATGAAGTAGAGAAATACTTATGTAATGTTGTGCTATAGGAGGATATTCTTAAAAAGGAAAAAAAAATTATAAAACAAACATTCACCCACTTATAGTTTATATCTCAGAATGCTAAGTTGTAAAGTATAATTATATGCAAAAATTAGTGTTGTTGACATGTGTCTGTTTAATAGATGAGTAGCAATACTATAAGAGATAAATTAAAATATGATTTTATTAGAAATAAGGGAGTTACACCTATTGAAGATAAAATAAGAGAAAGCTGGCTTAAATAGTTTGATCGTATCCTCAGGAGATTAAGGAATATACCATTTAGGAATCAAGAATTAATTAGTATAGAAAAATTAAAAGAAATAGAGATAAAACTAAAACTACTTGGTTAGAAATTTTAAGAAAAGATTTAGATTTAGATTTGAAAATAGATAGAAATACTTAAAATACAAAGATTCATGTAATCATCCTACCTAAGGGAATTATAACTCAAATTGTTGTTAACATTAACGCTTGCTTTGTCAATTTTGTTTTTGGATGAAGTTTCCATTCTTTTTCTTCCATTTTCGTACGTAATTTATTTGATTAATTGGAATCAAGCTAATCTTTTGACTCTTTTCACCAGAAAGTTTTTTCTATATCATATCAATTTTTACATTGGTCGAGCCAATGCTTTCACAAGAAAGCACTTATTAAATAAACAAAAGAAAAGCCAAAAATAGATTCACATACAAAAATTATTGCAACTTTTGTGATGCTGATAAAGTACCTTCCTCGCACATGAACTGACTGCAGTAGCATATGCTAATGGAGCTACAGCCAAAGCACAAGGAGATGCAGCCACCATGAGACCCAATGCTCGGTATATAGAACCTCTTGTAACTACATGGAAAAAATCATAAGCATAAGATTGTAGGTCATCATTCCTCAGCAGAAGAAAAGGGATTCATGGCAATATTGATAAGCTCAAAAATGCGGCAGATGTTGAAGTACAATAAATGTAGCCTATGAAAAATAATTTTTGACTAGTAATTAAAAAAAATTGAAAAAAAAAATCAGATGTTGAAAAATATTTGCTGACACAATAACAATAGTAGCTAATCTTACCAGAAAATAATGGAACAGAGTAAATTCTGGCATATTTATCACATAGCCAAAGTTGAAGAAAATAAGACAACAGAAAACATACCATTCAAGTGAATGAAAGAAATATACAGAAATGAAGTGCATAAAGAGAAAAAATGAAATGGTGGGGGAAATAGTGGGAAAGGAACAACAGAAACCGCCTGGACATCATCACATGAAGTGATGGTGGACCACAAGTGACAATTTTGAAATATTATTTGAATAAATACGTCAGTTTTATAACCAATATCCCATTTTTAACAGGATTGATGAAGCCTGTAGATCCTAAGCCTTTAGATATTTTTCAGATTTTATTCCACATAACTGACAACCTAAAAGTTCTGCAGGCCTACTTAAGATCTCAGCATCCATCAGTGAACAATTAAATAATGAAGTTGACAGTTCTACTTTTCAGTTTTCATGCAGTGAACATTTTGCCAAAGGCTGTCAACTCCTTATCCAGCTTTTATGACTAATATGGGTATAAAACAATCAGATCCATTAAACCTAAATAGATTATTCACACCTGCCTACAAGACTTGGCAAGGTAAGGTCTGTGTGCAACCCTGATTTCAAGGCTTGGCAAGACTCCGCCTATGAGACTCAGCAAATACAGGCCAACTATGAGTTACCTACCCTCCATAGAAATAATCAACAGAGGAGTGTCACTTCGAATCCCAAATCTCAGTTTCCATCCATTTCTAAACCTCAAATTCCCATTTATGGTAACTAAGCATGACTTAACAATCCTACACTCTACACAAGAGCAATGTCTCCTTCTGATCTACCACCAAATCAAGGAGTGAAAGGCCAACAATAATAAGACTTGGTTTCTATTTCCCATTTTCCTCAACTAGTCTCCCAAGTACAAGATCCATGGTGTTGACTTTAGAATTCATATCAACCTCCCTACTAGCCACAATCATCTTATCAAACAGCATACCAAGAGGATGTCTATGTATGAGCTGCTATGACTTAACAATATACAACTATGGGCTTCTCCATTCAATTTGCCACTAAACCCATATGTCTTGGGAGGATTATGCACACTAGATAGAGTCAGATGGGAGCAATGGCGCATGGCCAAAACTATAAATAAGCAAGATACTCTAGCTAGGAATAAGGATAAAGGTTAGATTTCTATTTTTTTGGATATGAACACCCGATCTATTCATGGGGTGGGGACCCACAAAAACAAAGAGGTTACAAGGAGGGGACTAGGCTTTACCCCTAAAAGCAAATCAGCTACATACATCCACAAAAGTAGTCCTAAAATTGACTAGGCAGATCCCTTCCATGGTAATGAGATTATCAAATGAGTGAGACAAACTATTGTATGCCACGTAGATCCTCGATGATCTATTATGATCTAATGCCCCTTTAGCTAAAGCATCCACAACCTCATTCACTTCATTAAAGGCATGCTGAACAAATTTACCTATCTCTTAAGGTCTTGCAACCCATCCCAAAAAGAATGAGCTCGCCAATAAGTGCAATCCCCTCCCAAAATCATCTGGATAGTCTTCTTCAAACCAGATTTGACAATAACATTCTTTAGATCCACCCCCATGTCTTTGTGGAGCTAAACACCACTAAGAATAGCCTTGAGCTCAATGAGTATAGGCAAAAGATTCTAATAAAAATTAGAATATGATAATATAACATTCACCCGATCATCCTTGACAAGACCACCACTTCTAGCTAAAAAAGTGGCAAAAGAGGCTCCATCCATGTTAAGCTCCAAACACCTTTGGTGGGGAGGCTCCCAAGGGTACCAGTTGAAGAAGTCTCACCTCAACAAAATGCACTTTACACTAAGCTTCGCTAGGACCTTCCAATCGTGCATGGACAAGGCTGCTGGAAGTTTGGAATTGTAGATAATCTCTTTTTTCCCAACTAAGGTCAAGTGGAAAAAGTTCCTAAAGGTACTCTTACTTGATCACATCTTAATTAAACATTTTTCTTTCCAAATTTCCACAACAATACAGCAAACCTTCCTCAAGAGCTGATTCAAGTTATGAGAGTGACTCTAGAGATTACAAATCACCTATTCAGGCCAGCTGGTATGGCTAGTCAACTGAATATCAAAGATTGCACCCAACTAGATCCAACCGAGGTTTGCCCACTCTCCTTGGAAGAATAGGTGCCTAGCTAACTCCTCACTTTTGAAATTTAGACAGCAAGGTTAGATGGAGGCTAGACTGATGCTTCTGCACTTCAAATTTGTCTCCAAAGGGAGGTCATTCTACATCAGCCTCCAAAGGAAGAAAGATACTTTGGTCAGAAGAAATTTGCTCCAGATGTTACTGCCCCAACACCTTATTTCTGCTTTAGATTTGATGAGCTCCCACCTAAACTTCATAGAAAAGTCCCCATTGTTGTTCCATCTCCACAAGAATGTGTCGTCTTCATTATTGAACCTACCTAGATCTTGTGTGACCACTTGCATATGGCTAAGAAGAATGCCAATGAAAAATTTTGCACAGCAACCTCTCTCACCCATAGCATTTCAATTCCTACAGCTAGAGGCATCTGATCAATCAAGGCACTCGAAGGGAGCCATCTATCAAACCAAAAATGGATAAAGGTTAGTTACTATTATTTTCCTAGTGATTTAGACATTTCCCGTAGTTTATTGTACTCCAATACTCTAGTTTCCTAGTATAATGAGTAATTCCATAAACAGAAAAATATTTTTATTATTCTTAGATGTGTATTTCTTATTACTTTAGATTATCTTAAAATTTCATGAAGAATTTGTAGTTTTTGTTATTGACCACTTGCATAAATCAAAAAAGGCACATTAAATAGGTGCATAATAAGTATTTGCTTATATTAAAGACACCAAGTAAAAGTCTTCTCTACAAGGCTAATGGACATCTAAAGATAAAAGCCTATTCAAATTTTAATTATAGAAGTGATAGAGGTGATAGAAAATCTACTTTTAACTATTGTACCTATATAAGGAAGAATCTAGTCACATGACATGGTAAGAAGTAAAATGTTGTTTCACTCTCTAATGCTGAAGCAAAGTACGAGTCAATAGTATAGAAAACTTGTGATTTGATGTGACTAAAATCTCTCTTTAAAGAGTTTGAGATGTCAATTCAAGACCTAATGCTCATGTATTGCAATAAATGGGTAGTCATGCATATTGCAAAGAATTAAACTTTCTATGAATGCACCAAGCACATATAGAGAGTCTATCATTATTTTCAAGATTTGGTAACAAAGGGAGTAATCTCCACACCTTATACTCCACCTTCAAAGCAACTTACTAATATTTTCACCAAAAGATTAGGTCAAGGGGTTTTCAAGTCAAGTTATAACAAGCTAAGTATGATAAATATATACTCCTCAACTTAAGGGGAATGTATTAGTATTTGTGGGTCCTTATTAAGATTTATTTAGGGGTCAAGTTGGGGATCTATTTAAGGATCCATTTGGGTCCACAGATATTTATATGTAATCTCTTATTGTTAGTGAAAGATATTCATTCTTTTTCTCTCTAATCACAACATCAATGATATTTTTCTTTCAAAGTGTGATATAATAGGTACTGCAAATGCTTATTATTAGGTGTCTGAGAAATCATGTTGCAGGTAAGAACTTGAGATAGTCAAGGTACATTTTAGATATTCAATTTGCCAAAAATAAACCCAAAATGGTATTAATTTATAGAAGTATGCTCCTAACCAATTGTAAGAAGCAGGTCTATTATGGTACAAAATTGAGGGTGTCGATAGGTATTATAAGAGAAAATTGGCACATTGATGTTAGAAACAATTCATGAATGAACCCAAAACTATTTAATCGAATGGAGCTTCAAATGAGCTAATTTTGATGAAAGAACACCATGAAATGAATTAGTATATAAGAAGCATGAGCATCAAAATATTAAGGAAATTTCAGATTCTATAAAGGACATGACAGTAATTCCACATCTAAATATTAGAATTATGTTGGAGGCAAGTTGGTCACATAGAAGAGCTAGAAACATTAAGTAGCATACAAGTCAAATATGTTGTAATACACAAATAGGAGCCATTTCTCTTAGAGATACCTTTTAGACAACTTCCAAAAATGCCTTTATATTCCCTCATAAACACATTGAGGGTAGAAGTTATCATATGACATTTAGGGCGTGTTAGTGCATGACGGAAAATTCTGACGGAAAGGAAAAGGAAAATTCTGACGGAAAGGAAATGGAAAATTTGTAACGGAAAGGAAAAGGAAAATTCTGAGAGGGGTTTAGTGTAGTACGGAAAATTCTGATAGAAATTCTGACAAAAGTTTATTACAACTAATATTCGAAAAATACAAATACATCTTAATTGAAATATTACAATACGAAATAATATCATCTAGTTCTTCCATCCCACATTGCCATCATCATATCTTCTCGCATCTTATCTACCATTTCTTTTCTTTGTTCTTGAGTCATTCGAACCTGGGCATTACTTTCTATATGTATCTCTCCCATTGGTTGTATGTCATCAATAATATTTAACTCTTCGAACTCATCTAGCAGGTCCTCAAGTAAATCTTCCTTATCAGTCTTACGAATTCCGTCAGACACGAGAGAGGGAGAAAAATTTTCTGAATGGGAGCGATCGGAAATTTTCTGACGGTAAAAGAAATTTTTGGATTTTATACAATGGTAAAATCCGACTTTCCTTTCCGTCAAGTGTAATGCACACTAACAGCATTCTGACGGAATTCAATAATTTTCCTTTCCGTCAGCTGAATTCCGTCAGGCACTAACCCCCCCTTAGGATAAAATGATCATAAACATGTGGTAAAATTTTTACTTAAATTAAGTATTTATTATTGATCTAAATGTCTTAATATTGGCCAATTTTTGTTAAATTTCAATTGATTAATTTTTAAATTAAAGTATCTTAATAAATATAGATTAGATTAAGTTAAAATTTTAATGAATAGTAGATTATACTATAAATTAACTAATTATAATAATTAGATTTTAGTGTTAAGAAATAAAAGATAAAATAAGAGACCACTAGCAATGTTTCCTAGAATCACCTCCACTAACACTTTTCTAGTACAAATATACAACTCAAAATACATGTGAAATGATATGGTTGAAATCCTTGTTGATTGAATTATTTCTTGCTAGATTTGGCCTCTTCTAATTTTCTTATGAGCCACAGTATCTTGTTTATTTCTTCCACCTTTACTTGACAAAATTTTTCTGCTTATCACTCAGAAAGATAAGTAGTCCAGTGAAACATCCTTCCAGGTTCCTTTTCTTCTGTTCCGTACTTTCCTAATCCACTATCACTTTTCTGTATCCGTTCCTTGCTCTTTAGCCAAAGGATGACTAAGAGTTTTTCCTTAAAATACTACCTACAAAATTTATTTAAAAAATGTTTGTTCTCTTTGAATGCTGCTTGTCATGACCCTAAATTTCAGAGGTACATATTATTGTTGTTAACCACAATGGAACGCTGCCTATTTTATGGTGACTTAGATTTTTTTTATCATGTCCAGTGGCATAAATTTGGTGGTCAAGTGTGTTTTTGCTTTCCTTGCAACATTGGTGTCAAGAGGGTGTAATATAGAAAGCAAAATGATGTCATCACATTGTTTCATTTATTTGCAGCTTTGTAATCATGAAGACCACCAGGTACAACCAAGGTTATTAACACAAGAAGGCATAACTTTTAGTAGAAAGAACCAAAGGAATGGAGGTGTGTGGAATAAATTTCTACCAACTAGGATCTCCTTCTTCCTTTGGAGATTATTCCATTTCATCCTACCGATGGAGACCAACACCTAAAAGAAGGTTTTAATCTGGCATCACAGTGCAAATGCCACGTCTACCTTCAACAAGAGGACTTCGGACATCATCTATGTTTTCATGAGGATTGTGCAATTCTATGGAGGTTTTGGATTAACTGAAAATTGGTCTGCAATCAACAAAACCAAATGGAATGGAAGCAATTTGTTCAAAAGACCCTGTTTCACAAAAGCAAGTCCCTCTTAAGCAATACCCAAAAAATTTTAGTTACCAATGTTCTTTGGGAATCTTGGAAAGAATAATGTTTCACGGTATATGAGAACAAAAAAGGATCCTTTATGGATATCAAAGCTAGAGTGGAATCTGCCTTAGAATTCACCAAAATGAGATACAAGTCAAACAAAGTTTTGCCACTTAAGCAACTTGGGCTCAAGCTCTTGGAAGCCAACAAACCACAGATCCAATGGATTGCAAGGGAAAAACTCTCTCAACCAAGAATCAAGCTTAACACAAATGGTGCTTCGAAATGTAAAGGGGGAAATTATAGCTGCTTTCTTCAAGCATTACAGCCAAACCAATGTGATTATGGCCGAATTTGAGGCCATGTAGAGTAGTCTAGCTATCTACAAAGATTTAAGCTTCAACTTGAAGATTCTTGACATCGAGACTGACTCTCTACCACTCTTTGACAGCTTTCAGCAAAATCAGTGTGTTTCTGGACAGGCCCAAATCATTTAGGCCACTCTCAGGCATTCTATCAATCAAGCACACTCCTTACAACATATTCCTCGCGAAGTGCTAGCAGATTTTTTTGCTAAAAGATGACTCAATGGTAGTCAAAGAGAACTTAACCACTTTAGGGAGCTCCCGATGGAGTCTTGTCAATCACGGACATGTTGGGTATTCCCAACAAGAGGAGGCAATAGCTAGTTCCACTTTCTTTTCCACCTGCATTCTAGATGTTTGCCTTTTCTATTTCTCCTAATTACTGTAATTTTTCAACTTGGACCCCCACCCCGTGAATAGAACAGGCTATTTTACAAAAGAAAAAAAAAAGGCATAACTTTTGGTGCCTTGGATGATTGGGAACCTAGGCACCCACCTAAGTGATGTCTACTTCCCTAGGCAACAATAATTCAAGTCATAATCTCATTACATAGATTTATTCTACGTATTTCTATTTATAGTCAAATCTTCAATTAAATTATATAAATTTAAATCTTTTTTTGCAATTCCTAATTAAATAGTTTTAGATCTTTATTTACTTCTTTTAGTTTCCTCTACACTAAGTAATTTACCACTCCTAACTGGTGATTCTTTGGTCTTTTAAAAATATGATTAAATCAACACTGATTTTTTTTAATCTTATCTTCAATTCGTGCAACTCTTGCTCTATGCCTACTAGTACAGGCACTCAAATTAATTGTTTTTTTCGTCAAAATTGAGACTTATCAAACCTATTTATATATGTTTTATTTTCAGTCATGCAATTTAAGTTTATTTATTTTCATGAGTTTATTTATGTGGAAACAAAAGAATAGATGGAAGTGAATTGATTTCATTAGCAAATATAAGACTTTTATATATAAAAACTATATAAAAGAGGCAAATACAATCTAAGCAACGTAGAACTAAACCCGCACATAACACTTAACCTTAATATAATATACGCTAACACTCCATCTCAAGTTAAAGAATCCAACTTGCAACAAACTCAATAACAATCCAATAAACTTAAACATAATACGGAATAACAAATATATAGACGAATATAAAAAATTAATTTCTGAAACATTAATAACAACAACAAGCAATAGTAGTTGCTACAACAGTAGCAACAAACAGTAGCAAAAGTTATAACAGAAGTAGCAGCAAAATGCAATAATAGTTGTGGTAGTAATAGTAAAAGACAATAATAGTTGTTCTAGCAGAAGTAGCAACGACAAGAAAATCTAAGACAAGTTCAAGAAGAACTATATCTCAAATAGTAATAACATAACCATCAGATGATACAACCCGATGTTGTAAAATAAATAGGCAAATGTAGTCTATTCTTAGAAAATAGGTAAATAAATGTGATCTATCTTTAGACTTATTTTTGTAATTTTTTAATATACACTTCCAACATTTTTTTACCTTGTTTACACAAGTTTTTCCCTTTTCTTTCATTTTTTCCCTTTTTGCTGTAAACATATGGCCTTTATATATAAAGACTATATAGAGAAGACAAATATAATTTCAGCAGTATAAAACCAAACTTACACATAACACTTAACCCTAGTACATTAATATACTCTTACAATTTAAATTTATTTATTTTTGAACATGTTGACCATATATAAAAATACATAGAAGAAAAAGATTTGTGTATTTTATGCCACATAGTAAGATTATAGTATAGGTAGTTGTTTGTTGCTTATTTAGGTTTGTTTATATCTACAATGCACCGATATAAATTTTCAAGTGTTTTAAACCTAAAATATGGATGCACTAAGGCATGAAATTTGAGTAGCATTAAACCCAGATAATATGCTAGATGATCCATTAACATATCCAACCAAGATCCATTTAAAAATGAAAAAATGACAAGCCATTATTCAAGACAAGAACATGTCAAACCTACGAGTTACCAATGGAAAACTTAAAACTTGAAATCAATATGAAGAATTGTAAACTATTGATCATTTAAATGATTATAATGATCTATACTAAATGAAGTTTGAATTTTACCAGAAGTGCTGATGAAAGGCCATTTAAAAAGAAATGGTCCAATGATAGCTACTGCCAATGAAAGAGCTACTACAATTTTGCTATAAGATTCACCAAATTCATCCAACCAACGTTGTAATTTAGGTTTGTTTAGTTGTCCTTCTTCAGTTAGCTGCATAATCTTGTTAATTGTTGAATCTTCCCATGATTTAGTTACCTGATCAGAATCATAAAGAAACAGAAGCTAAAAGCAAATATTTAACAAGAGGAAAAAAATGGCAAGCTTTAAATACAGGAAAACAATTCTGATTTGAAGAACATATTAAAAATTAAGCACTCAGACATAGCATCCATAAAATCATTTTTGCATGTGTTTTTTTGGTCACTCAGGTTCTCCCACAATAATTTCATGAAGCTACTACATCACGTGAATGATGATCAGATATAAATAAAACACAACCAGACTCCCAACTATCTTAATAGATACGTTTGACAATCTTTTATAAAATTGGTTGACCATAATAGACAGCACGGTAGCCCAGATAAACAAGAGACACGAAAGCAAGTATAATGGATCACAATGTAATAGTTTTCCAATAGCATATAGTGATGCCCTATGCCAATTTCGTCTCAGTTATTGGATTCAATATTTTTCTTTGGTTTAAACAAGCCATCGTTATGAAAACCCTTTTCTTTGCAGTTTATTTTGTATTCCTATGTCATGCATCAACAAACCACTTTCTTTTTTATTTTCATCAATTTATCTTTCAAAAATTTCACCTATCTGCGGAGGACAGTACCTAGTGTTAAAATATAAGGAGAGAAAAAACAATTTCCAATTAATTGTTTACATTAAGGATCGTCTCTTAGTCTTTACCTATTTGTTTTTATGATGGATAAAATAACTAAAGAAATTCAAGGAGAAATTATGTATGCTATTTGTTGATGATGGTGATGAAAGTAAAGTAAAAATTAAATCTAAACTAGAAATAGGAGAAATACAGTAAAATTCAAATAATTTAAACTAAGACTAAAAAATGGAGTGTAAACTCAGCAGTATCAGAAATAACTATGAAATAAAATAAAATCCTAAGGTGAAATTTGTGCACTTGAAATTGGACGAAAATGAATTAAAATTTCATCTAATTTCAAAACAATGGGTGTTTGTACACTTGAAATTTCAATTCCAGAAAAAAATAAAATTCTGAATTACAATGTAAACACAAAAATGTGAATTCACATCTTAAAAGATGTGAAATTCATTTCCATCTTAAAACAATCTTGCATACCATTTAGTTATTAATAAATGGCATATGAACATTGTTGGAATGTGCTTACTATCATCGAGTAAACAGATATCTGTTTACCCTAATCTCATGTATTTATCCCCTTCATGTGTGAATGCAAGCCCTAATCACTTCTTTTCACACTAAACCCATTGTTTTCTTCTTGGTATCAAAGTTTTCAATTTTTGAGTAATCCTCTGCATCTATCAGAGCTATTCCCTCTAACTAGTTAAGCTTGAGTGCACCTTCTACTATGATCGTCTTCTCTAATAGCTCTAATTGACGTCATCTTTGTAATACGACCAAATTGTAAAGGTTAGCACTTGTTCAACAACCGACCCATCTCCTTCTCCATCGCCATTGCACCATCTTTGAAGTCAATTTGTCTTTCTCCCAGCAATTGTGATCTCATCCAAGTAGTCAACTACATTAAAGGCTACTCTCCTTAATCAACTAACGATTACTAATGTAAGACTCATTGAGAATAACAATCATTGTTGGGCTTCAGCATTTGAAACCTTTTATGTCGTCAATATACGAGAGCACCACCTAACTAATCCTTGTTAAGACTAAGCTACCATTATGCTAAAAATTTAAGCTGATAGCAAAGATGTTACCAATCCTTTTTAAGTAAACCCTAGAATCCTTCACAAGTTTGAGTTCGTAGGAAAAACCATCAGAATTAACTCATTTCTCTCATAGGTCCCTAAAGCCTTTTCCCTTCTCCCATCGGGTTTATAAGGTCCATTCACTCAACTCCTCGTAAGCCCTTAAAGTGTTCATTCGTCGCCTGTCTATAAATCCTTCAGGTCTCTCAACCCATCTACCATCAAGTCCCTTAGCAGGTTCCTCAACAATTCTCTTCCATCGAAAAATGCATCCCATAATGCATCATCAGGGTTTCGAACAAACATTTGTAATCTCATTCTAATATCACTTGTTAGGACTAGACTACCGTTATGCCAAAAGTTCGAGCTGATGGCAAAGATGGTACTAATTATTTTTAAGTAAGCATCAAAATCCTTCACAAGTTCGAGTTCATAAGAGAAACCATTAGGATTAATCCTCTTCTCCCATAGGTTCCTAAAGTCTTCTACCTTCTTCCATTAGGCCTGTAAAGTCTCTCCACTCGTCTCCTTGTAGGTCCTTAAAATGTTCGCCCATTACCCGCCTATAGGTCCTTTAGGTCTCTTAGTCCGTCTCTCGTTAAGTCTCTCAGCAGGTTCCTCAACAATCCTCTCTTTAATGATAAATCAAAGACGTATGCGACTTGGTGTGCTACAAACCATGTTATTATCTCCTAGATCTTGAATAGTGTGGATGAATGCATAGTTTCAAGAATTTCTTGAATACATCTAGCCAAGAAGGTGTGCGAGAACCTTTGAGAAACCTATGGCAACGAAAATAATATTTCTAAGGTGTATGAGGTGTAATAAATTTCTTGATATTGAATCATCCTTGCACTTATTGTGACCAAGTCTTGATCTCTTTTTCAATTATTTGTAAAAATAGAAGCACCTATATCATCATGGTCGAGTAAATGAACGGTTACCACATTTCATTTCATTAATGGTAACACTTTGATATTTAGTGCAGATAACATACTTCAAATTTATTAGTTGAAGAAGTGAGCAAAGTCCATAGAAGTGGAATTAAAAGCTAGAAGAGTCATGCCTAAATGTTTTGCATGGACTGTTACATTCATTCCATATGTTACTTTCTAGTAATGTTTTTAAATTGTGTTTCTGTAATAATGATTTATTGTAAATGTATTACTGTTGCATTTATGAGTTAAATAGAAAAGATATATGTTCATGTTATTTATCATGATTCATTATGTCTTTAATTACAAGCAAATTAAAAAATCACCATTAATCTAATTTATTAGTATCTATTTTGAGAAACCATCTAACTTGCTTATGAATCATCAAAGACGTAGAAGCCTAAGTTCCACACAATGCATATAAATATATATATTTTACTTTTACTTGTTGTTTTGTTAATTTTGGTGAATGAAAGATATCTTAGGAACAAAATTCAAAATACATCATCTAAGTTATAAAAGAACAAGGTACGCCCATCATAATTACCTTTCATTCAATAGTTATTATAGTGCAATTCATTGAGTTACGTGATAACTTAATGGAATAAGTTCGTTGACTTAATCAATAACTCAATTAACCGACTTTATTCCATTATATCATGTTAGCTACCATGTAATACATATTCTGCTATTTGTTATATTGAAAACAATGCACAATGTAGATATAAGGGGGAAGTAATTGTAATTAAATTGAAGCAAACCTCGTCATTTTATGTGCATCAATGAAAAAGTTTTCGAAATTTCTTGAAACCTTCCAAAAATTTATACTGAAATTTTTTGAAATCTTTTGAAAATGAAACCTACCGAAAATTTATATTAAAATTTTTGAAACCTTCCAACATTGACCAATTGAAAAGAGAAATTCATTTTCAATGTATTTCACTTGAATAGAGATGAAAAGTAATTCCTAGCTATCTTTAAATAGTTTCGACCACTATGTATTTTCATCTTTATAATAAAGTTAACCAAGACAATTAATAACAGTAATAACAGTAGGATCATTTCATAATACTATTAAGACAAGGTACTCAATTTTTGTCTATCTAGAAATTATCTTCCTCATACATTAATACTTTCAATTCTTATTTTGCCTTAGTAATTTTTGTTTATCATACCATAAAGCAACATGATCAGGGGAAGTTGAAGTTAATGATATTATGAAGAAAAAAAAAAACTCTTTTCCAAATGCATTCACACTAGTTATGTCATTTCATTATCCTAAGTCTAAGGCAAGAAGACCTTACAATCAACAATGAAGCAATTATTCTTAGTAGATATTATGAGTGAACTTGTTACCAAGATGCATCAATAATTCTAGAGGATGAGAATATGAACATGAAAGTCTTGATTAACGTTATCATTTTTATAAAGTACATATAGTTTGATGTTAGAATAGGATAGAGAAAAATCTTTGCATAAATCTCAATTTGTAATGATATATGTTTGTGATTGAGTAACTTTTTAACAATGGACTTTATAAGGTGTAGATTTAAATCTATAGGTAATGTAATCCTAACAAGAAATTTGTTTTATATTATTTTATATCGTAAAATCAATTGATTAATGTAATAAATTTATTAATTAATTATATTTTTACTAACTAATTAAATTAATTAATTAAAGATAATTATATTACATTATTAATGTACACAAATATAAAATTCTAATTCTATCTTGTACATAAACACTTAAATTTTAATTTTCATCAAATTCTTGAACGTACACAGACACCTAAATTTCAAATTCTACTTTTGTTTAATTCTGTAAAATTCTAATTCCGTCAAAATTTCAATTCCAATTCCAAGTACACAAACAAACCTTAAATGATTAGGCAATTCCTATGTGAAGAGAAAATGATATCATTTACATGAGAGAAAAAGTATAAGGATATATATAAGGCATGGGTTAACATAACCCCTAACCCTATTATACAAAATTCCCTCGTAACAACATTTTATTACTCACATATTATAGCATACACTAGTATCTCTAACTCTTTCACTCAAGTTGAAGTATAAATATTTATCATATTTAGCTTATTACAAAGATTCTTAAACACCTTTACACTTAAAGATTTGGTATAAATATCATGTCATTATGCTAATGATGGAGTATATGACATGGAGATAATCTCATTCATCACTATATTCTAAATATGGTAACAATCTACCTTAATATATTTTATCCTCTCATGAAAATATTATTGTTAACAATAAATATTATCACTTGATTGTCACAATGCATCTCTATGAGAGTTCTTAAAGCAAACCTCAATTCATTTAGAAAGGATTTCACCTACATCATCTCACACCCAACTTGGGCCATACATCAATACTCCACCTCTGCACTAAATCAAGAAATCATATTTTGCTTTTACTATGCTATACTACTAGATTTTCCCTAACATATGTGTGGTAACTAAATATAGATTTCTAATTCCCACAATCTCCAACATATCTAGCATTTGAAAAGGTCTTAACCTTTAGATGGCCATGTTTTATATAGACAAGTCCTTTTCTAGGTGCACCTTTGATATAAGCCAACACTCAAGTGACTCCTTCGTAATAAACTTTCCTTGTCTACAACATGAGCTAAGAAGAGGCCTAATGCATAGGTGATGTCTAACTAAGTGACTACCAATGCAATGGATGTTCCATTGCAAGGCAAAACAAGACATCAAATGATCGAAACAATCAAGCAAATCATAGTAGAAATGGATTTAGATGGAAAGAAAATACAATTAGATACTAGAGTTTTACTCTAATTTGGGATGAAGCAATCTCTACTAGTTCAATGCATTACAAACCCTTAAATTCCCCTTAAATACAACTAACCACACAACACCACTAAATCAAGCAATCAATAAAGACAATCAGGCAATCAAACATTGCCAACCTAAGCAACCAAATAGTCAAACTCCACTAACCAAATAACCGATAAGGATAACCAGGCAATCAAACAAGTAGAGACAATCGAGTAGTCAATAACAAGAGGAAATAGTTCAATTACATCACCCCTTGGGGAAAGAAAATACCTTGTCCTCAATGTTAGGGAACTACTCCAACATCATGTAATAACTTTCCCACATTATCAACATCTCATCTCACATAGCTAATGGTTCTTTTGTTGTCAATAGTTGCCTTTCTCCCATTGCCCAATGATCCATTCCTTGCGAAGAGAATATGGTCAAAGATCATAAGCTTGGACTAAATAAAAATAAGCCCCAACATCCATAATAACAACCCATAGATTGCCAAACAAGGCAATACTACTTATAAAAAGACCATTGGCACAAAACTTTCCGTCAATTGCAAATCACAATAAAAATCGATTTAGATGGTAAAAAATATAATTAGATAATAGATTTTTTCTACCATTCAAGATGTAGCAATCTTTAAGAGTTCAATACAAAACAATCATAACATAACATTACAAACCCTTAGACTCCCCTTAAATACAACTAACAACACAACACCACTACATTAGGTAGTTGGTAAAGGTAATTGCACATCTAAACACCATCAAACCAGACAGTCAAACACCATTAACAAGGCAATCAATAGGGACAACCAAGTAGCCAAACACCCTTCTCCCACAGTATGCATATACCCAACACCACTTTGAAAAATAAAATAAAATAAGAAAAAGAAAATTCCCACACATGTTAGTTAATTTATGTTTATTTTTATTAATAACTTTGAATATTTAAAAATAAATGTAATTATTATTTTCAAATATAAAAATAATTATATGAAAGTTGAGGCTAATCATATTAATATCCAAGTTAATTTATGTTTCACAATTAGGGGAGGTTAGTGCCTGACGAAAAGGAAAATTGTTGAATTCCGTCAGAATGCTGTTAGTGTGCATTACACTTGATGGAAAGGAAAGTCAGATTTTACCGTTGTATAAAATTCAAAAATTTCCTTTACCGTCAAATCCTTTCCCATCGCCCTCGTTTAGAAAATTTCTCTTGCGAAACCCTCGACCGAGACTTCGCGACGTTCACCCGTGGAGGATTCACCGTCAAAGCTTCTCTCCTTCTCGCGCCTGCACCGGTAGTGGCCCGGTCTCGTGCCCAACAAAAGCTCTGGACTCCTCTCCACGCTAGTCCCCGCTCCCTCTGGCCTGCGATTGACGGCACCTGCTAACATTTCCCTCCAATAGTAGAAAGTGAAAGGAGAGAGCCTAATAAATTTCCAAAGCAAGATATTTCCAAGCTCTGGAACTAGAACAAGGGTGGTGATCTATTGGATAGCTGTGTGGGATTGAATTGGAGTTGCGGTGGAACCCAATCAAGAAGGTAAGCAAGTAGGTGTGGGTTTCTCTTTGTTGTTGCTAGACTGTCTATTTTTTATGTGGGTTTCGTTTGCTTCGTCCAAAAGCTGGGGTTTTTGACATGGGTTTTGCAAATTCTGCGTGTTTCGAGGTATGTGGTACTTGATCCACCGGTTTTCCAAGGGCTTATTGTGGTTGGTTGCTTCAATTGGGTCGATTAAATTATTTGGATGCGATCTGATGGTTGTGTCGGGGTGTTGAGTTTTCATTTAATTTTCTTTTCTGGTTTTGGAGATTTAGGTGCAGATTTCTTGAGACTCGAGAGTAGATCGACAGCCAATTTTCTCTGGTTAGTGCAGATTTCTTTTCTGTTTCAATTATATTTTGTTTCCAACGATTTCCCTTCTTTGAAAGCCAGAATCTTGAATGTTTATTGTACTTATTTTCAGCATCTGGGAGATTGATGTGGGATATAATAGCAAATCCATGAGGTAACTGACATATGATTCTGGAATCTGGAATTGAATCAAATTGAATATCGTGATCTAGTTGATACACAGAATCTGGAAACTGAATCTTTGACTGGACAGTGTATATTCAATCGTTGTTTGTGCTTTGTTAACTATCAATCACAGAGGGAAGAAAGCAAATTGAAAGAGTTGCAATAAATAAGCTATCAACCTGTTAGATATCCAAGGTTTGTATTGTTAATAACTTAATATATGGACATCCAAATGAAGACAAACCCAGATATCTTTGAAAGGGATGTTCATATTTCAGTTTGATATCAAAGCTGAAGTGGTTCAAATTAAGGTTATTACGGCACAAACTTGGTTAACTAGCTACCTCAGGGCTTGCATTGGTGGTGCTTAGACATCCATTGTACTTAATTTTAACATTTTAGATCTAGCTATATATGTTAAAAATTAAATAAATACTCATTGATAAATAGTATTATGCATTAATATCTTTCTTCAAACTGAAGAAAGCATTAACGAACATTGCCGCACAGACACACACATGAAGATATAGATATGAATATGTGTGTGTGTATGTGCACCATAATTACAGTGTGATATTTTTGAGTTCCCAACTGTTTTTAGAGTTCCCGATTGTTTTTTGCCTTCATTTTTCTCTTTTATTGCTGATATCTATAGATAAGAAAGAGTTGACATGTTCTTCCTAAAAGACAAATATTTGATATGAAGAATAAATATTTCTAGTGAGGGTTTATAGGTTAGTCACTGAATTGTAGTGGATATTTTGTAGTTATGTTCTATCATTGATTCATCTCTATAATATTTCAACATACTGTCCCCTTGGCTCTATTATACATGTTTTGTATTATTTTGTCATTTATTATATTTTATTGATAACATATTCTTCTTTGCAATATGATTGAGCAAGTCATCCTCTTTTAAAACTATAGGATCATTGCATCAGATGCTCCAAAGGTTATTATTTTGCTTTCATTTTCAAATATTGAGTAGATTGACAAAATATATTATGTTTTTGCAAATCTCATAATCTTTTGTCGGAGCAGTTAATTAATATTTGATCTTATGTAGTAAATGAGTACTCCTGATAGAGGACAGAGTAATGGAGGACGAACTTATATGACTTGGAATGCTGATGCAGATGCATTCTTTTTAGATATTTTGTCAGAAGTATTAAATAAGGGAAACAAAAAATCCAAGATGAAAAGATAAAAAGGAGCACTTGAGATGAAGTAGTTGAAAAATACAATAATAGAATGAATGCATGTATTACAAAGAAGAATGTGAAAGTCACTTAAAGACATGGAGACAAATTTATCGTAACTACTCAAAAATTACAAATCAGAGTGGATGGAGATGGAATTTCATATAAGAGTATACTGACATAGATGAAGAAATATGGAAGGAGTTTATTAAGGTAAGATTTTTATTTACATACTTTAAGATTATCCCAATTGTATTGAATTTTTCTTAATATATATTGTAATTTTATGTAGGCACATCCAGAGTGTGAAAGCTGCAAGGGAAAATCATGTTTGATTTATGAACAATTACAGCTCATTTTTGAAGGTACTATGGCTAGTGGAAATATGTCTAGATAGGCAGAAGAAGTAGACATTGTACCAAACACTCAAGTTCTAAATACATTTACTCCAGACATTACACAAGATGGAATGGACCTCGATTCTGACATACCTCCTAATTCAGGAAGAAGTGCACATGTTCCATTGGAGCAGAGGAAAAAAGGGAAGCGAGCATGCCCTCATGTAGAATCTCAACAAATGATAGCAGAATGTTTGAAAGATACGTCACGAGCTTTTCTTACTTTGTGTGAACAAGATATTGTTAATGGTGAAGTACGTAATGAACAAATGAGAGAGATGGTTCGCATACAAAAGGAGATGTTTGCATGGAAGAAGAAAATGTTTGCATGGCAAAAGAAGTCTGAGTCTTTTTTAGATGAAATTATTGCAGTAATATTTGAAATTGAAGATCTATCTATGACTGATCGATATAAAGCTACTCAATTATTCCAAAAGCAAGAAATCAGTAAAATATTTCTATCAATTCCAAAAGAAATACGACAAGGATGGTTGAAGTTTCACTTAGAAAAGATGAAAGACTAAAGATGATTTACATGTTTTTTTTTTTGTATTAAATGTATGATGTAACTACTTTTTGTTTGGACAAGAAAATATGGAATGATATTATTATTGATGTTTGTTTATCATATTTTGTTATGTTCTATTAATTGTGGAATGATTTCATGTAATATGTTTATTTGTATTACAACCTTGTAATATATTTAGACATGAAATTTTGTAGGTGACGAAGAATTTTGAAGAGGATTTTGACGAACTAGTAAATAACACATTAATGTTATTTGAAGAAGAGGAAGAACATGCTAGAAGAAGGCGAAGACGTTTACTTGCTTTTTGAAATATTTTAGCAGGGATTGCAAGTACCTCAACTTTGTTTTCAAGTACAAGTTGTATTTATAATAAAGAAGATGCAGATTATATAAGAAGATTACTAGATCCTTCTTTACCACATCAAGTTTACAATTGTCGAAAGATTTATAGAATGAGTCAAAGTGTTTTCAAGGGTTTTTGTGAATTAATGAGGAGGGAAGAAGTCCTGAAAGATACCCACAATATCAATGTAGAAGAGAAGTTTGCTATGTTCCTTGTGACAGTTGGGCAAAATCAAAGGTATAGAGTAACTACAGAACGATTTAGTCGATCAAGTTGGACAATTAGTAAATACTTTAATGAATTCTTGAATGCTGTATTACGACTAAATCATGTTCTTCTAGCAAGACCTTCATCTGAAACACCAAGTCGAATTCATCAAGACTCAAATGTGTACCCATATTTTAAGATACATTTCCACACCTTTGTAGTTTCCTTATCTTTAATGTTATTTTAGTCAATATCAAAATAAAAATGCATGTTTATAAGATTGTATTGGAGCTATTGATGGTACATATATCAAAACAACTATTTATGGACAAGAAACAGCAAGATTTAGGAACAGGAAAGGTGAATTATCTCAAAATGTAATGGCAGCATGTAATTTTGATATGAAATTTACATATATTTTAGCTAGTTGAGAAGGATCAACTGCTAATGCTCGTATTCTCCAAGATGCAGTTACTAGGCCTAATGGTTTTCAAGTTCCACCAGGTAAATGTGTTTTCCACTTCTACAAGTTATGAAGACATCACCATACTAATATTTTTTTTATACAGGTAAGTTTTACTTAGTTGATGTTGGATATCCAAATCGACCAGAATATATTTATTCATATCGAGGTGTAAGATACCATCTATAGATAGAGTTACTCGTAATGCTATAGAAAATTTCAACTACAGACATTCACAACTGAGAATAGTCATTGAGCGTACATTTGGAGTTATGAAACATCGATTCTCAATATTACGTGGTCAAATACCATATCTATATGAAACACAAGTAAAGATTGTCATCGCATGTTTTTTGCTTCATAATTTTATTCGTAAGACTGATAAGAAAGATTTACTTGAGGACCTGCTAGATGAGTTGGAAGAGTTAAATATTATTGATGACATACAACCAATGGAAGAGATACATATAGAAAGCAATGCCCAGGTTCGAATGACTTAAGAACAAAGAAAAGAAATGGCAGATAAGATGCGAGAAGATATGATGATGGCAATGTGGGATGGAAGAATTGGATGATATTATTTCGTATTGTAATATTTCAATTAAGATGTATTTGTATTTTCTCGAATATTAGTTGTAATAAACTTTTGTCAGAATTTCCATCAGAATTTTCCGTCCTGCACTAAACCCCTCTCAAAATTTTCCTTTTCCTTTACATTACAAATTTTCCATTTCCTTTCTATCAGAATTTTCCTTTTCCTTTCCGTCAGAATTTTCCGTCATGCACTAACAGACCCTTAAATTTGAATATTTAATTTTGTTTCATAACGTTGCAACATTTTGTATTATCTTTGACTAATTTATATTTGCTTTTATTAAAATCTCTTTATATGAAAATAATTATTATTTCCAAAAATAATATAAAATTCATCTACATAGAAGATAATTATTATTTTCAAAATTAATATAAAAATTGAACTTAATCACATTAATATACAAGTTAATTCAGGTTTTATTCTTTCAATTCCTATAAATTTTTACACTTGCACAAACACTTAAATTTCAAATTTTATCACTTTCCAATAGGCCCACAAATACTTCTTAAAAATAGTATTTTCCTACCATTTTCATTTTCTATGACCTCCAGACTTACTTGTCATTTCATTTTCCACCATTTCTAGTGACACAAACTAAGTCTTAAGTGTTGATATTTCATTCTAGGATTTGGTGTTTCTAATCATGATGTGGTAAAAAACAAATTTGAGGTTAGGCTAATGCAAATTTATACACAAGCTATGCTAATCATGTATACATAGAATATAAATTTGCAAATAATACATGTAATGAGGTGCTCAAATAACTAAATGGAAATTTTGTTAGGATTCAATTTTTAATGAATTTATTCAATGATTTGGGGATGAAAAAATGGTGAGCCAACCATGAAACACCTCAAAAGGCCCAAAGAACATTTTTTTAATTTTTAATTTCGTATTGTTATTACTATTATTATTTTTAATTTTTTTTTAATAACATGATTGTTAGCCTTAATGAGTAAAAGTAAAGGGCCTAATCCATGAGACCTAAAAATGTGAATTGGACATTATAGTGAAGGAAGAAGAGATAAGAAAAATTGGTTTGTAAAATTGAAAGGATAAGATGAGAAGAGAAACTAAAAAAGTGAGTACATGATGATCTATTCTATAAGTTTATTTGTGCACTTGGAATTTGAATTCTATGAAATTTGAATTTTGACAAAATTAATTTCTGCAAAATTTGATAAAAAGAATTCAAAATTCAAATATTTGTACACATGACATTATCAAAATTGATTTTTAATGAAATTCTTAAGTAATAAATTGAAGTAATTAGTTAAAATGTAATTAATCAATAAATTAATTACTTACATTAATCAATTAAATATGTAATAAAATTAGATCTTTATATATCATTTATCAATTAATTAAATCTTTATTAATCAATAGACTACTCTCTCTCTCTCTCTCTCTCTCTCTCTCTAGTAAAGAGTCAACCAAAGGACAAAGCCATCAATAGAATAGCAACCTCCTCCTCCCCCATTTGATGCCTTTGCTTCATAGGAAGCATTGACCTCCACTTCCATAACAAATTTGTGCCTAATTCCAACAATCTCACCATAACCTTTCACGGGAGTCGGGCACGCAAGCGAGAGGGAGAGATGGGAGTGGGAGGGAGAACTGGGAGTAAGAGAGACAATAGTGGAAGGGAGCATCAAGTAAGACAAGAGAGGTGGGAGCAAGAGTGGGAGGAAGCATCGAGCGAGACAAGAGACATAAGAGGGGAGATGACAAGCGAGACAAAATTAATGAAAATCTTTTTTCATTTTAGTCTAATTTTACGTGCACAAACCCATAATTGAAGTTGATTGCCCTTCATACATGCACCATTATCACCCTTAGAAGAGAGGAAGAAAAGAGGAGGAAAATAGATGAAAATTAGAGGAAAAGAACGAAAGGGAAGGAATTCTACATGTACTACATCATGCCCAACCTAAGATACAAACATAATTCATTAAGGTCTACTAAAGATGTTTTATAATTTAGCCATTTGTTGAAAATAAAATAAGCAAATTGATTTTAGCATGTACGGTGAAATCTAGAAGGATAGTTGCAAATGTAAACGCCCTCTTAGTATGATTCACATGCTTGAACATGCAACAATCTATTTAATTACTTGTGGAACATGAATTATCTAAGCATGATTCACATGCTTGAACATGCAACAATCTATTTAATTACCAGTGGAACATGAATTATCTAAGCATGAATGGAATGAAGGATGAATAATGTTGTAGGATCATTTACTCAAAACATTCATGCTTTATATATAGAACCTAATACATTAACATAAAAGAGAGATAAATATGACTTGACCAATGTCAAATTAAACCCACAATACACAAATAACCCTATATATTATTTTTTCTAGTAGAATTTATTGTAAGTTGTTCTTGATTGGTTTTAGGTTAGTTTTAGGTCAAGTAATTGGCTTTTGTTAGGTAACAATTCTCTAATATAGAAAGAGAAAAGCTAGCCCAGGCTGCTTTGAAAAGTACCAAATATTTTGGTACTTTTGAGTTATTTTCAATATTAGAAATCTCAAATAAAAAATAGAAATCATTGAAATTGATCAATATTCCTTACCATATCTATAAATCAAACTTCAATCACTCAAGATGATTATATTGTTAATTAGATGATTACAAAATGAAGTATTGAAATTATCTTAAAAAAAACACCTTTGGATGAACATAATTGATATCTTCTATTTGTTGGAAATTTTGTTTGCATATTTTTTTTATGTTAATAATTCAATTCAACAATTTGATTTTTGACTCAAAACCTCTAGTGCTAAAAAAAATTGGAAGTTGTAACATATTTGGTACTTCTAAAAGTAATTTGGGGCCCTAGACTCTCTCTCTCTCTCTCACTATCTATAGTGAGACAGGGAAAGTATAAATGTGATACATCCTCCCTAACCTAAAGGCTCGTACAAAAACACCAATAAAACCACTATTAAAATCACGTGTCTTCCTTCTTACACATTTCATAACAATTAATTCATTCACAAAGCAATTCATCTACAAGGCAACTAATTCACATGACAATTAATTTAGACAGTAATTATCCAAGCAAGGCAATATATTCACAAATTGCACTACAACACCTTGCACTACATTCAGAGAAAATTAATTATCAAAAAACATTTACTATGAAGCAACAGAAGCAAAAAGCAAATCATGCGCATTAGTGATTTACATTTATGTTTCATTATTCACATCATTTGCAGAAAGGAAAGCATGCGTGTAGTGTATGTGGATTACCAACGTTGCATATCTTGTCTATTAAATAGATATGCAAACAATGAGGTGTAGATTCCTTATGGAACCCCATTAAATATATTTAAAATATGAAAAACTACAAACGCCAAAAGCAAAAAATAACCATAGTAATACTAATTAAATAAGTAAAAAATAGAAATCAATTCATATTCAGAGTAAAGAAAAATTACCATAGATAAATAATTTTATATAAACAAAAAATACAGAAAAAGAAAATTATTAAATATTTTGAAATTTCTTTCATTTATGGAAAAGTAAATAATCTTAAATTTTCTATTCAAAATTATCATAATAGGAAAAATGTCAATAATACTATTTACATAATTGTAATATTATTACTATTACTGTATACTAATACTATTACTATTCATAGAAACATTGTTACACTGTTACCACTATTACTGTGTTTCACTATAATATTGAATCAAATTGTTGAAATGGTAACACTGATACAAATCATTTCAAAATTATCATTGCTAATAGTATTATTATTATTTCAGGCAATCATCAATTTGACATCAATAAATCTCAAGACATTCACAATTACTTCTTTAGTGGACAAATTTATGGTAAAAGATAAAAGAGAATAATAATCTACCAATAAATTGTCACTATATGTAAAACAGCAATACTGATTTATAATGAAAACGGCAATGCTGATTTGTTCGTTTTAGTAAGTAAATTTTTATCCAGATAATTTACCATAATAGGCGAAATCCAGCTATAAAAGCAAAATGTTCAAAATCTTTTAATTTCTAGAGGTTTTAATAAAAATACTAATATTATTTCAACAATTTAAATTTTGAATTCTGTATTTTGGAAGTAATTTTGGATTCATGATTAAAACAATCTACTAATGATATTAAAGCATGAAGTCACACAAGTGTACCATGATTAGAAGTTTTTTGATAAAATTAGGGATCATAAAAAAAGTAATGCAAGATTATGAATTTCATTAGTCAAAATACAATAATTACCTAAATTTCCATATCAAGAAAAGATGTTTAAACATAGAAATCATTGTGACATTATTAAAAAACTTAATTTGATGTATTTACTAATTTTCCTTAAAAAAGTGCTTTGAACCATGTTAACATCTGTAACAAAAATAATGTGTTAACACCTGCGTGGAAAGCTTACCATATTTATATTGGTAAATTAAGAAGCAATTAAAAACACTACCGGTCAGCAATTTTCTGCACATTTAGCAACATCCATTAGATTAGCCGCTAATAGTCACACGAAATCCTACCTCAAAATAGTGGTTTTTAGGGAAGATGCATCATAATAACACAACATTTCATTCTCCACTTCTTGGCACATAACTTTACCATGTTTCCACCAACACTTCTAATAATTTCTAATTTTGCTTGATCAACGTCCAAGTTGAAATCAATGCCATGAACCATGGTCTGAGGCCTACCCAACCTCTGAAGTTGATTTTCCATTAAACAGTGTTTTTATGCAGCACAACAGGTACTATCAACAAGAAATCTTGTTTTGCTATATTTCCATGTCATGCTCATGGACTTGCTTTTGTCTCTCTGGTTTTGCCTTGTTCTTTATTCACAATGAATGAAATTGCACAATATTCAAAAAATTATATATTTCTTATTTATTCTAATGCAGAAAAAGACGTGGAATTTTTGGGAAAAGCATACAAGAAAAGCTGGGCAACCATGACATGTTATTGTAATCACCTTGACAATCATCATGCCTTCCAGGTTTCTAGCTCCACCTGGAATTCTATCTCCAGCTTGCCTTTCCAGTGGTTTTGTCTCTCCCGTTAGATGTTCAATTGTAACAGTAGATGAGCCTTGGTGAACCTTGCAATCCACAGGCACAGCCTAATACATCAATAATGAAGAGATTCAATGAGGAATGTCAAAGATAAATTCAAAATGGGAAATATAAATCAAACCTTATCTGCAAGAATATAAGCACTGGTGTATTTTTTATTACTGAACTGGAAATAACTTGGCAAGATGCCAAAAAATGTAGGCAAAAGTATTGAAAATATAACGATCTAAAATCCAAAACCATAAGAAGCATAAGTTTTCAAATTTTTAGATCCAAATATATTATAAATGTAGCAACTGTAATACTAATCATAGGATAAAGAGCAACCATAAATACACAAATTAAATTAATACCCACAAATTCTTCGCTATTCAAAAACTAGTGATTTTTAGAAACCAAGGAAAATTGAAATGAGACTAAGCCATCTAAGAACAACAGAATCACAATACAAGGACTACCTGCACTTGGTCCAATCCATAACATGGGCACAAATCCTTTCCTACCATTGTTTGAAATTTGTTGCTCTTTTGAGCAGCAATGAATATATTAAAATCAAGAAAAGACTAAACCTAGGCAAGCCATAGGTAGGTTAAACAACACAAAACAAAGCAAAAACAAATGAAGATTTCAAAGATAAAATTGAAGGAAGAAGGGGGAAAAAAATAGAAACTCGCCACTCCAAAGATTAGATCTCCAAACCAAAGGTCACAAAGTAAGAAATATCTAAAGCCATGCCACCACCTCAATATCCATCATTACAAACCCCACCCCATCAGGATCTTATCCAATTGATCACACCAGACATCCTTTGAAAAGAAATAAGTTCCATCATGCTGTGAACCCCAAAAAATATTGCTATTTCTCACTAACTGATGTTGCCACCAAACTGCAAGAGAAATAGTATTCTGCAGCCTCTTTGTGGACTTATCTTAACTACCCTTGGCCATCCAAAACTCCCAAAAGGAGTCACTCTGAAACATCTAAACTATATCCAAACTAATCCACACATGCCACCATATTCGAAAGATATGCAAAAAATATGTTGGGGTTCTATGTAGAGACTGTAGGACAGTTAAGAGGCAAATGATTAAATTGCTTCCTAAGTATCCATAGAGTAACGAAGCTCAGGCGAAGATTTACCGCAAACGTCGAACGGTTAATGGTTGGCTTAGCTAAAGAAGTTAGAGAGTTAACATTGAAGATCCATCGGGTTTAGTCAAACACAATGAAAGAGGTTCACCCAATTTTAGCTAAAGACTACGAAGCAAGTCGGTGAATAAGCAACCAAATGTTTGAAGTTTTCAAAGGATTAGCCTATCGAGTCTTTGAAGTTCTACAACTAGATGGAAGTGGAATGTAGTGGATGAACGAACAATTCAATTGTGTAAGTGTTTGACATGCTTGGAGATTTTGAATAGTTAGTAACTACTTGTCTGAAGAATGAGCAAATTCAGAGAGTTGCTCCATATCTCATCCAGCAACATGTGTGCCCTAATGCTAACACTATAAATAGGTGTTTGGTGGCTATAATCAATGTATATGAGTGTAAACTATAACACAAAATATGACGACACCATAGTATAGTAACATTTCCCTTATACCCGTAGGCATAGACTTTACCGAACCACATAAACTTTGGTGTCCTTTTTTTATGTGTGATTGTCCATTGATTCTTCTTCCCCTCTTCTTTCTCTCGTCCTTGTCCAAAATGTATTCCACTACACATGACACTATAAGGTGTGACCCAACAATCTGATATCAAAGCGTCTAGATTGAAGTTGTGAGATATTGTTGTCATAGAGACTACAAAAAGAATAAGAGTAATGGTAGAAGACGACAATGTGAAGATCAACAGGTTCAATGGAAAAGACTTCAGATTCTAAAAGATACAAATAAAAGACTACCTATATTAGAAAAAGTTGCACAAATCGCTGTTAGGACAAAAGCCAAAAGGAATGAACCAAGTTGCATGGGAACTACTAGACCATCAAACCTTGGGAGTGATTAGACTAACATTAGCTAGAGAAAACCATAGTAGGCCTTATGAAAGCATTAATTGATATGTATGAGAAATCGTTAGCTTCCAACTAGGTATATCTGATGAAAAGGTTGTTTAACCTCAAGATACTAGAAGATGCATGTGTTACTAATCACATTAATGAGTTTAATACGATTTTAACATAATTAAGTTCTATGGAGATAAACTTTGATGATGAAATTAAAGCACTCATTCTTCTGTCTTCTTTACCAAAAAGTTGGTCTGGAGTTGTTACTAGTGTCAACAACTCTCTTGGTCATGAGAAGCTAAAGTTGAATGGCATTAGAAATTTAATTCTCAACCAAAACATGTATAGGAAAAGCAACTCACAAGTAGAGACATCTGGTACAGCTTTAAACATAGAAAGCAAAGGTAAAAGTCAGTACAAAGGTGGAGGCAGAAAAGCAACTCTAAGTCTAGAGGGAAGAGCAGCCACAAAAGAAAAGTTACTTGTTGGAATTGTGACAAAAGATGCCACTTCAAAAGGAAGTATAGAACCCTCAAGAGGACAGACCAAGGAGGAAACAAGGAATTAGCAAACTCAATGAATGAAGAGATTCCAGATACTCTAGTTTGCTACATTGAAAAGGACTTAATGCAGGTTGTCCAACAATTTTTCCAAGGTTATACATCGCATTTTTACTTTTCTTACTTTGATCCCTAAAAAGGACCTAAGCAAATTCAAAGTTCTCAAACCAATCAGCCTCTACAATGTCCGATATACAATTATATCAAAAATCATCTCCAAAAGAATAGCAAGTTTCCTTCCAAAAATTATATCTCACACAAGGTGCTTTTGTGATAGGCAAAAGCATTGTAAACAATGTAACCCTAGCTCAAAACAGTGATAATGGATTCAAAGGGAGAAATATTATACTCAACCTAAATATGAAAAAAGCTTTTGACCATTTAGAATGAGGGGGGGCAATTTGGCAAGTTTTGGCCAAGTTCAATTTCTCTCCAACTAGCATTAAATTACTTAAAAAATGTGTTAAACACAATAGTTCCTTTGTGGTGATTAATGGGAAAACCTCCAATTTCTTCAGAGCTTCCAAAGGCTTGCAACAAGGTGATCCTCTCTTACCGTACCTTTTACATTATTACAAAAGAAGTGCTAAGACAAAGGCTTGCAACAAGGTGATCCTCTCTTACCGTACTTTTTACATTATTACAAAAGAAGTGCTAAGATGTGAACTCCAGAATTGGATCTCATCTAGTAGATTAACCCCTTACAATGCTGGCAAAGATAGCACAAGAGTTTCCCACCTCCTTTATACTAATGATGTTATTCTACCCTTAAATAGTAGGAAAAATGCTCTTAAAAGTGTTCTTAATCTTCTACAAGAATATCAACATTTTTTAAGGTAGAAATTCAATCCAAGCAAGAGTTTCTTTGTGGATCCTAAGAATTTATCTCACCAAAGATGAGGCCTAATCCATGAGCTCACAATTTTCCAATGGAGGGACTTCCCTTTCTAATATGTAGGTTGCCCAATTTTTAAAAGTAGATCCAAGCATATATGCTTTGAAGACCTAGTGCAAAAGATCCAAAGCAAATTACAAAGATGGAAGGGTAAGCTTCTATCCACCAAAGCCAAGATTACTCTCTTAAAGCATGTCCTTTCCAGTTTACCTATCCACCTTATGAGTGCATTTGACATTCCAATGAAGGTCTTAGATAGAATTCAATCCATGTTTGCAAACTACCCATAGGGAGAAGGCAAAGCTCACTAATTTAAATAGAGCAGCATCACAAAGCTGATGGAGGAAGGTGGTTTAAGCAAGAAAGATCTTAAAGAGTTCATGTTGGCACTTAGAATGAAAATAACCTAGAGGTTGATCCAAAAAAAATATGGCTTTCCCTTTGATAAACAAGTTTGAAGTAAGTCAATCAGATGAAAATCACTATGTACAGCCTAGAAATTCACATCTTGATATACTAGATAGACAAGGGAAAAGGGTTATATCAATTTTCAGCATGATTGGTGGGGGGATTCCCTTTGTGTTATTATCACATTTGGTCAAGGTGGGGGCTAGATTAGAGCAATTGACAATTGCTAAGGTAGTAGTCAATCAAAACATGTTAAACCAAATCTCCCTTTTAGGTTGTATCATTGATGAAATTCATCAACATCTTAGCCTAATCATGGATTTTAGGGACAACTTTAGATGAATTGGAACATCAAATGGAGTTCTATTGGTTAAAGCTGCATGGGAGTCAATCAAAAAATGAAATAACTTAGCAAGATGGAATGTTGAACTTTGGAAAATATTCATCCCTACAATGATTTTCTTTTTCCTTTGCCATCTCTTTCACTCAACAGAACTCAATGCCAAGAAAAGGGGATTTCATATGACATTCAAATGCCAATGTTGTAATATCCAACCCCAAGAAGACTCAAAACATCATCTCTAGTTTGAAGGAGAGTGAGCAATCTAACGTAGATTTTGGATAAACAAGAAATTGGCCTTAGTTTAAGAAACCAACAAGAATGAAAACAATATGTCTAGAACTCCTTGTTTCAAAAGAGCAAGCTTCTAGCTAAAAATTCCATCAAATTCTTAGTGGCTAACATTCTCTAGTAATGCTAGAAGGAATGTTGTTTTATGATACATGGAAATGGTGGTGAATCCTCCTTTGCTAACATCAAAGCTAAGGTTCACTCCTCCTTGGATGCTTTGTACAGGACTCATATCAAGGTCAAATGTTATTCTAAAGAGGTCTCACTACTATCGAAACAAGGATTCAAAAATTTAGAAGCCAACTCCAACCAATCCACTGGTTTGCTTGGGAAAAGCCCTTTTAGAAGAGATTCAAACTTAGCACAGATGGTACTATAAGCATAAATGAGAGAGCTATAAGTAGTGCAATAATTCACAATGAATAAGGGTAGATGATTGTCACCTTCTCAAAGCCCTATGATCAATTAAATGTGATAATGGTAGAGCTCCATGCCATGCTCAATGAACTATCTATTGGAAATAACATAGGTATCCCTCTTGATTACATTGAGATAGAATCTAACTCCTCTACCTTATCAAGAGTCTAAGGAACAATCATTGTATCTTTAAACAAACTTTACCACTCTAGTCCACTTTAAAAGGATAAGTTAATCAAGCTTACGCCCTTAAACATGTGCCCTTAAACATGTACACCAAGAAGCCAACCACCTAGCTAATACACTAACAAAGCTGCGATTGAATAGCAACCAAAGATGCCTTGACAATGAAAAAAGGCTTATCAATAGTGGCATCTAGATAACTTAGGGATTCCTACTAGAACCTCTTGATCCTATCTTGTATTTTATTTTACCACCTTAATTGGGTCCCCAACCTATAATAGATTGGCGTTCTTTTATTAAATATATATATTAATTATCATAAATTGAAATTTTAAATGTGTAAAGTTCAAATACAACTTCATAAGAGAAAATATTGATAAAATAAAACTTTTTAAATATCAATAGAAGTGCATAAAAGTTGAAGATGAGTCATAAATTTCAAGCATTTCACATAGATGTCATGATTTTTTCATACATTTTATCTACTATTTAGTCACAAAAAAACTCATATGTCATTTTTAGAACATTGTTTATCATTTTAAAAATAGCATCATCTCTCTCTCTCTCACACACATCTATTCGTGTACAATGGTAATGGCAATCACCATGAGTAGGAAGGTGACAAGAGAGGGGCCAAAAGGGTTACATAAGCAAACTATTTCTTTTTCAAATGAAAGAGGGACACAATCAAGAGAGTTGCGAGTGCAAGCAAAAATCTATTTCAAAAGGGTAGAGTGTGGAAATGAATTTTTACCACCACCTCATATGGGGATACAAGGAATTCAAAGGAAAAGAATTCTTTTACATCACACTTGCACAAATACAACCTTCAAAATTTCAATTCCATTAGATTTCTTTCCAACCAATTCCAAGTGCAAAACAGCTACTGTAAAAGCATTTCTTCACCTCATTCACCTTACTTTAATCTTATGAATAACATCTTCTATAATTCCTCCATTGCTACTTATTAAAAGTCCCAAGTATTTAAAAATCTTACTTTTATAAATCTCATGCAATTTAATTGTATGTCTTTATCATTTTTCCTATTTTTGTTAAATCTACACTTGTATATTAATATTTTGGCCTATAATGTAAATCTTTTGGACTCTAAAATATCTCTACAAAATTCCAATTTAAAGCTAATTCTTGCCTTATTTTTGTCAACTAAAACTATGTCATTAGCAAATAGCATACACCCAAGTATTTCTCCTTGAATTTTCTTACTTATTTAATTCATAACTAAGACAAATAAGTATGGACTTAAAGAAGACCTTCAAGTAAACCTATCTCCTATAGTTTTAATACTAGTAACTACTCTTTTATATATATTTTTATCTAATCATATAATTTCATCATTATTCCCATTTTTGTTAAACCTACACTCCACATATTCAATTTTTAACCTATGCAATCTAAATCATTTGGACACTTAAGTATCTTTTCATAATTCTAATTTAAAATTTTTGCCTTACTTTTATCAATCAAAATTATGTCATCATCAACAATAGCATACACTAATGTATTTCTTCTTGAATTTTCTTAGTTATTTCATCCATAACTAAGACAAACAAGTATAAACTTAGAGAAAACCATAGCATAAATTCATGTCTATTGGAAATTCCTTAGTACCTCCTCTTATAGTTTTAACACCAGTAACTATATTTTCATACATATCCGTTACAATAACAATATATTCTAATAGGTACTTCTTTTCTCAAGACCTATTACAATAGGATTCTAAGTGATCTAGCATAAGCTTTCTTTAAATCAATGAAAACCATATGAAGATCCTATTTCTTAACTTTAAATTTTTTATTAGTTGTCTAATTAAATAAATAACTTCCATTGTTGACTTACCTAACATAAACCGAAATTGATTTTTTGTGATCTTAGTTACATGCCTTAATCTTTACTTAATTATCATTTCTCACCTTATAATATGACTCATTAACTTAATAACACAATAATTATTACAATTTTGTAAATTCCCCTTATTCTTAAATATAAGAATTAAAGAGCTCTTTCTCCATTCATTTCATATCTTCTTAGTCTCTAAAATTATAATAAAAAGCTCAACTAATCAATTAATCTTTACTTCACCCATGCACTTCCACACCTTAATAGGAATACAATTTAATCTAATAGTTTTTCTACATTTCATTTTCTTAAAAGCTTCTTTAACATCTAAATTGCTAATTCTTCTAAAATAGTTGTAGTTTTTTTTAAATAGAAATCCCCAATCTATTTATGGGATGGGGGCCCAAAACCTAAGAAATTACAAGTAGGGAAGACTAAGTCAGAGCCTCACACAACCAAAAAAAGGAAAACAAACATACAACAAAAAGAAAAAAGCAAAATAAATGATTCCACCTAACGAAGAGAATTCCTTAATAGAGACACAAACATTAGTAGCCTTTATGCTAACCATCCGTTAACTATCAAGCCTTCAAGCTCCTCTAACTTTAATGGGAAGATCATAAACTTTCTAATAAATCATTTTTTCTTTGTGCTTGCACGTTCTTTAGCTAAACAATCTATAGTGTCGTTGCTTTCCCTGTAAATGTAAGTAAACAAATGTACCTATTTGATCAAATAAATGAGGTAATCCTAAGACGAGAGCACTTGTGTATATGCATTTACCATCCTTGATCGTATCTACTACCTTTTTTAAATTGATTTCAACCTCAAGTCTATCCAACACCACATTGTTGCCTCAACATATGATAAGGCCTTCATGGAGTGATCTTAACTCAACCAAATTAATCAAAGTGTCATTGTAGCTAGTAGAGAAAGCTACCACCATACCTTGGTCTCTAAAAATACCACCTCCCCCAACAAGGTTGTCTATCCATAACACTCCATGTATGTTAAGCTTGAAGAAACATTCCTAAGGAGCCCTCTAGTATATCCATTACTTTCTTGAACTAGAGGATATTTATTGTATGTGGCATTTAGAATATGTTTTAAGTAGAGGATCTTTTTATTCTTCACACTTTTTGCACTTTAGATTGTTGACCATTCTAGAGAAATCCCAAATAGCTATTTTCTCCCTTCTTCTGATATAGGAAAAAGTCTTTCTATCTAAATCTCCAATAATAAATAAGCACAAACTATTTCCTTCAAAAAGCAACTTAGTTGCCCTTGCCTTTCACCTATAGAGATCTCTACACTAATGCTTTCCAAGACTACTATCTTTAATAAGTGTAGCAAATATTTTGCCAAACCATCACCTGCATAGGAACACCTAGTCAATATATGGTCATTTGATTCATTCTGCTTGTGTGTCCTGCAACAAAGGCAACATGACACAAGCTAGATTCCCTTGCTTTTTATGTTATCCTTAGTTGGTAGACCATGTCAAAGAACTGCCATAGAAAAGATATTTTTGTTAGGATATGTTGATCTCAAATTCCTTTGCCCTAACTCTTAATTTGTTGCTTGCTCCTAAGGGCTCCCCAAGCTCTTTTCACACTAATTTCCCTATCTTTAGAAAGTCTCCAAGCACAGTTATCTACCTCATCCGTCATATTTTCATAATCATTCTTGATTATAGACTTTGGAGTAGATTTTTATAATGATTTATATAGTTTATATCCTTTGTACCACTACCCAAATTTTGCATGTAAGAATTTTCTATGGTAGATTCAACAAAAAGTTTATTAAATACCTTTTAGTAAACTTTCTTTTACTAAAACTCTATCATGTTCATCTTTAATTTCTATATTTATATTTTCCAATATACCACAATTTAAAATCCCTGTCCTCAATTAAACTAGATTTTTCTCCTAACCTTTTAGTTTCTTACAAGCATAATATGTCAATTTTCCTTTTTATTATACCCACTAATTCCATACCCTTACCACTCAAATTGCTAGTCTGATATTGGTGTCTTCACAGAGAGAATGAGAAAATATTTTTCTTTACAATATTGTTAATATCTCAATTATTTACATGGATCCACACTGATTCATCATTGCAAGCATCATGCCAGTGTCTTTGCCAAATAATTTCTCGTTGGACAAATGAAGATTGACTAGGGGCTGGGATGCTTGTTCACACTTCTCACTACACAAGAATTCCAAAACAGTAAGCACAACATGGAAATCCTGGATTCATACAAGGTTCATATATACCTTGGACATAAGCTTTTATCCATATTTCTATCCACAAACAAGATTACAAGCCCACGTGTAAGGAATGAGACAGAGAATTTACCAAAAGAAAAGGAAAGAACTTTGTTACATGCATCTACAATATGTAAGGAATCACAATGTCACCCGGTGATCAAGATTAACTGCAATTTTTTGTTGTTTCAAAATAATATTGAAAGCAATATCAAGAACTTAAAAATGCACGGACCTCACCAGCTCTGACCAATAGATAAGCCCCAACTTCGAGATCATGTACAGGCATTTTCTTGTATTCCATTTCTGAGAAATCTGGCTCCTCACTATCACCTGCTTCCAGCACTAGAGCAAACTCAGGGTAGTTATCTTTCAACTCCTTCACATCTATCATTGACCGTCTTGTAAAATATTCTTCCGCTGTTCAGAACATGACATCACCGCAGAAGAATGTGTCACATACAAAAACAGGAAACCGAAAATAATACACCTAAATGCCAGTCCTTTGAGTCTTTTAACACTTTGTTCTTACCAATATGTGCAAGATTAAACATTGCTAGAAGAAGAGCCCCCTCCAGTGAATTCCCCATGAACACCGATGCAAATGCTGCCAGAGCCATGAGGACATGAATGTTAACTCTTCCAGCAGCAATATCCATAGTGGCATCAAGAGCGGACGAAACCTGAGATGTTCAACAGCACAATGTAAAGAGAGGCAATTTCGATCATCATCAAATCCATTCACAACAACATACCCCGACGATGGGAAAAGCGAGGACTACAGAGGCATTCTGGAAGAGCGGAACGACGGGCCGGGGGAGAAAGTAAGGGGAAGCGGCAGCAGCAAGGAGGAGTCCCATGGAACAGCAGCAGAGCTGGAGATGATCTCGTAGGAAATTGGCCAGACGCGTCCATCCCACTTCCCTGGCAAGCCGTAGCACCGCCTCCTGTGCCCTAGTGAGCTTCTGCCGATGTTCGCCTGCACCATAATGGCCATGACCGTGCCCATGGCAGTGGTGGCTCTGGTGGCCATGCGCGTGAGAAGAAAGATGACACTGGTGATGGTGGTTGGAGTGTGCGACGATTCTTGTGTGACGGCGGCGACTGGGGGAGGAGAGGACGATGACGGCGGAGAATCGGCGGCGGGAAGAGAAAGACAAACGGTGTTTCGTAAGATGGTGGTGGTGAAGAGAAGGGTCCAGTGACATGGCGGCAGATGGGACGCAGGCCCGGTGGATCACCTCCATCTTCTTCTCTCCTCCCGCCCTGCTTTCTCGGTGAATGAAATAAATTAATAGATCCCCTCACTTTTTCTATGGTATCCCGTTTTTCTTCCCGGAAGCCGGAAGATATAGTACTGCCAATCGATCGGCCGGCCCTTTTTCTTGGTCAACACATGTTTTCACCGACCCCGACGCCGCTAGTCGGCCGGCCGACCCTTCTTCTAACTCGTCTGGCGGAGACGTACAGCTACATCGACACGGTGATGTCATCCGCAGGCCACCGAGCATACCGTGCGAGTTGAGACCACATGCTTTCCGAGCCGTAGATGGACGGGCTTGGATGGATGCCAACACCGTCCCTCCTTCCCATCCACCGGACTGCGGTTGCGTCGCCGTAACGTCAACACTCTTTCCTCTCGATAAGAAAGAATGTCATCACTCTTTCTTCATCTCCCGTTAACCGTCCGTTGTCGACGATTTTTTCAAATGTATTTAGAGATGTCAACGGACTGGGCTGTGTCATCCGAAAAAATTGTAATTTTTTCAAGATGACCTAGTCTGGGCTAACCTATGGGTCATCCCAGGTTAGCCCATGGGTGTTAATTTTTAAAGTTTTTTATTTTTTTAAAATCTTTCATTAGATAAGATTGAAGTTTTTTAATTTTATTTTAACTTTTTAAAATTTTTAATTTATTTTAATCTTCGATTGGATTGAAGTTGTACTTCAGTCCAATCAATT
This sequence comes from Cymodocea nodosa, assembly GCA_036874045.1. Classification (NCBI taxonomy): domain Eukaryota; kingdom Viridiplantae; phylum Streptophyta; class Magnoliopsida; order Alismatales; family Cymodoceaceae; genus Cymodocea; species Cymodocea nodosa. The sequence goes on along the minus strand of CM072339.1, from coordinate 14,310,573 downwards.
TTTTTAATTTTGTTTAAAGTTTCTATTAAATCAAAAAAAATTTAATTTTATTTTATACTTCAATTAAATAGAATTTTTTTAATTTTATTTTAAACTTCAATCAGATCAAAGCTTTGATTTGACCAAAGTTTTTTTTTTTTTTTTAATTTCAAATCAAAGTTGTCCCACGCAACTTTAGTTCAACCAAAGCTTTTTAATTTTATAGATGGTTGATAAAACATATTATATTAATTAATTCTATTTTAAGTATAAAGATTAATAATATCTTGTTTAGTTGTATTTCTAAAAATATTTTTAAATTATGAACAATAAACTTGTGAAATATATTTTTGAAAATATTTACTATCATCAAAATTAATAAGGTAATTTTAAATAGCAATAAATTTAATATCTCTAACATTTCTAAGGTTGTAATGTTATTGTGATATATTACTTTTAGTATTTTTACCTAATTTATGTTTGAATCATTTTATTTTTTTTAATATTTTTAGATGAATAACTAGTTAAATGTCTAAATAAATAACTTATATTACTTGAAGTTTTGTTTTAAAAGTCTATATTACAAATGTTGTAGTAAGCCTTCTACACTATAATGTTGTCTCTCAGGTATTTCATCATTATTGTAAACTTTGATCATAAATTTGATCTTCTTTTTTATTTAGTAATAATAGTTGAAATTGATGTTACATCTTTTATAGTTTTAACTTAGAGAGTATTATTGTTCTTACTAAAAATCATTGTTAATAATGCTACTAAAGTTGTATATCATTTTTGTAAAGAATTTGACTTTGAGAGTTGAATTATTGAAGAAAATTAAAGTGTAAAAGATGAACTTGTGTTTTGTGTAAAAAAAAAAAAAATTAAATCAGTATGAGTTGTTTAAAAAAATTATTTTTTTTCCCTATTTATTGATTTCACCCATGACCCTTCCTCTCTCCCCCTTCTCTTTTTTTTTAAATTTTTTTATTTACAACGAATGAATGTTGGCAAGTGGCAACAAATGTTGCTAATGTTCGTTCATATATTTTAGTATTAATATATTATTTATTAAGAATAAAAAAATATTATAAAAAATTATAATTATATATTACAAAGTTAAAATTAACCTTAATGACATTGAATTTAATGATATTAAATAAAATTAAAATAATTAGTTTTATTAAAATAAGATTATTACAAATAATAATAATAATTAAAATTAACCTACAAGCCAAGTCACCCGTAAGTTGTCCCGACCTCACATGTAGGTTGATTTCTAAGAAACCTCTAACTTGGCATGTTTAAATATATTATTTTTTTAATAATATTTTTAGATGAATGAATGCTTCATATAAAAATATTTTTCAAAATGCGTAGGTTTTAACATTTCAATTCAAATCCATGATCAAAAGGATCGAAATGTTTTGGCATTTTAAATAAATAAAACCCTATGAGAGTAAAAAAAATCCAAGCATAAAACTCAATAAGAGTTCAAACAAAGAAATAAAAAATAGAACTAGTAGTAAAACATGTGTACTAAAATAGTTAAAGTGTTTTTTACCATTCTTTTGATTATAAATTTGAAACACAGGAAAATCATAACTTTACAAATAGAGTAAAATGTTAAGTGTTGATAACGTTAAAGAACTATGGAAGGTTATATCAAAAATGTGGTGAAGGAGAGATCCTCCACCTCTTTTTAAGCTTCACTACCATTAAAATTAAAAGATGAGAGAAATAAAATCTAGTTTAATTCTAAAGATAAATAAGGGAAAAACTTATATATACATATAAGTGAAGTAAATAACCACTAAAATTGTAAAGTTTGTTAAAACCCTTGTATTTTGATAATGCAAAAATCCATGTAAGTAAACAATTTATACTTTACAAGATAGTTACAGATGGTAGATAAATAGATATAGATAGGTCAGAAAATACTACTAAAGAAAAATAAGAACTTTGGATAATTTAAAGCTTAAGTATCTAAAAGAAGAAGAATTTCAAAAGGTTACCAGACTAAATATCTAAAATGTCAGTTTAAAGCAACATGAATTCCTTTAGAAAGTTAGGAAGCTAACTATTCGAAAGTTAAGTTTACTTAAAAAGTTACCAAAAAAAATATCCGAAAGTCAGTCTAAAGCATCAGGAATTATTTCAAAAAGTTAGAAGCCTAACTATCTAATATCAGAAGTCATTTGAAAAGTTAGTAGGATAGCTGCTTGAATGATCAAAGAGTTAAATAATTAATTATCTAAAAGTTTAAGAAAATTAGAGAGTTAGAAAAGCTAACTATCTGAATAGTTAAGTTAGTTAATTATCCATGTGTAGAATTTAAAAACTTAGTCAGAAGATTAAAAGGATCTTTTAGAAAGTTAAAAAAGCTAACTATCCGAAAAACAAGAAGGTTTGGAAGGTTACATATTTAATTATCTGAAATTTAAGTCATTTAAAGTGTACGTGGAGAAAGTCAGAAATATTAAAAGTCAGCTATTCGAATTTTTTGGTAAGTTAATTATCCAAAAATAAGACAAAATCAAAAAGTTAGAAAAGCTAACTATCCAAACTTAAGTTATTCAATTATGCATGTGCAAAAATCAGAAAATAGTAGTCGGAAGCTTAGAGGAAGAATCAAAAGGTTATTATAGCTAACTATCCGAAAGTTAAAACATTTTAGTAAGTTAACTCTTACAACTATCCGAAACTTAAATTACTTAAATACACACATGCAAAAATTAGAAAATAGCAGTCGGAAGCTTAGAGAGAGAATTAGAAGGTTACTATAGCTAACTAAAGTTGAAATGTTTCGGTAAGTTAATAGCTACAACTATTCAAACTTAAAGACTCACATATTGAATTTAAAGTCATGCGCAAAACTTAAAGATCATGTGAAAAGAATAACTCTTCAAGGTTTTTCAAAGAGTTACAGATCAAGCATTTGGATTTTTGAAAGGTTACAACAACTATCCGAAAATCAAAGGGAATTGGAAAGTTATCTTTAAACATCTTTCTAAATAATAACTTACCATATTTAAGATTAGCAAAGTGATAAGTACAACAGAATACATCTATTAGATAAAATATGATCATCGCGCACTTTAATATAAGTATGATCAAAACACCAAGATAACTACAACCACTTTTATCATATACTTTTAAGAGCTACACAAAACATTTCACGATACATATTTCAGAAAATATGGAAGAAGAAGAAGAATAGTAAAAGCTCCCTACACTCACATTCTGAAAGAAAGCAAGATTGTTGGTTTGTAGACTTACATCTGAAAGTTCATTGTTGGTTTAGAGCTTGCACTAGAAAGCTTAGGGGAAAAGTTGGTTCAAAACTTTTACCTAAAAGCTTAAATGTAAGTTGTTACTTATACCTTAAAGCAAGTGTTGTAAGTGATAACTTACTTAATGAAGCTTAAGTGAATCTTAGGGGTGGACTAGCCAAGTTGGTAAACCACCTAAAATTATCCAATGCCATTTATTTATTACTGCCATGAATGTTTATTTTATAACTGTGCTTACTGATTAATTAAATTAAGTGACTAAGTTAGAAAAGAGTTAAAATAACACATAGATCACTATTCACCCCCTCTTTGGTGAGTCATTCGATCCTAACAAAAGGATTTAACATTTTCAGTTCAAATCCACGATTAAAAGAACCAAAATGTTTTGGCATTTTAAATAAATAAAACCTCATGAGAGTAAAAAAAATCCAAGCATAAAACTCAATAGGAGTTCAAACAAAGAAATAAAAAGTAGAACTAGTAGTAAAGCATGCGTACTAAAATAGTTAAAGTGTTTTTTACTATTCTTTTGATTGTAAATTTGAAACACAGGAAAATCATAACTTTACAAATAGAGTAAAATGTTAAGCGATGATAACATTAAAGAAACTATGGAAGGTTACACCAAAAATGTGGTGAAGGAGAGATCCTCCACCTCTTTTTAAGCTTCACTACTATTAAAATTAAAAGATGAGAGAAATAAAATCTAGTTTAATTCTAAAGATAAATAAGGGAAAAACTTATATATACATACAAGTGAAGTAAATAACCACTAAAATTGTAAAGTTATGGTCTACTAAACCATAAGTCTAAGTAAATATTTCAAGTACACTTAAGTGTATGAGTCTTGGGCATCTTAGGGTATGTATGCTAAATTGGTGTAAAGTATTGTTAGAGAAAATCCTTCTTCAATTTGATAATATAATTACCAATCTTAATATTAAGTATATGCAAGTGTTAGGACCATTGTATTTTGATAATGCAAAAACTTATGTGAGGAAACAAACTATATTTCACAGATTAAACAATTCAGCAAAAGATCAGAAGGCAAATAAGTCGATACAAATAGTTTAGAAATTACTGTAAGAGATAAACATGAAATTGGAAGGTTACCAAGCTTAAGTATCTGAAAGAAATAAATCTTTAGTGAATTACATGCTTAAGTATCTGATGAGTCAGTTTAAGCAGTAGAAACACTATCACACAGTTAGAAAAATAACTATCCGAAAATACAAGGACTTTAGAGAGTTTTAAAGATAGCTAGTTGAATGATTAAAGAGTTAAAACACTAACTATCTAGAAGTTCAAAGAAATCAGAAAGTTAGGAAAGCTAACTATTCGAAACATAAGTCATTCAATTTCCCACGTACAAAAATTCAAACAAAAGCTTAAAAGGATTTTTCAGGGAGTTAGAAAGCTAACTATCTGAAAAATAAAAGGTTTCAAAAGGTTACAGATTTAACTATCTGAAACTTAAGTCACCCTATGCACGTGTAGAAATAAGAAGACAGCAGTTATAAGTATAGAAGAAGAATCAGGAAGTTACTATAGCTAACTATCCGAAAGTTGAAGAGTTTTGGTAAGTTAACAGTTATAACTATCTGAACTTAAGACATTTCATGTGTATGATTTAAAATCCCACGTGATATAGACAAAAGGACTTAAGTGGATTTTTAGTGAGTTACGGTTATCTTTTAGAGAGTTACACAGTTAACCATCCGAAAACTAAAGGAAACGAAAGGTTACAAGTTGGATAGCATACAGAATGGTAACTTACTATTTTTGGGACTGACTACACAATAAGTACAGTAGAAAATATTCATTAGAAGTGAATATGATCATTATACCTCTTGGTATAAATATGAGAAGTAAATGGAAGATTAGAACAACGATCATAAAATATTGTAAGCTACTCAAAAATTCCAGAAATACTCTCAAGTCTACAAAATACAAAAATATTCTCTAGTTCACTACAGTATAAAAGCTCCCTACACTCAAACTCTGTTTCAAAGTTTAAAGCTATTGGTTCTTGAGTTTCAACCTGAAAACTCACTATTGGTTAAGTGCTTCAACCTGAAAGCTCAAAGAAAGGTTGGTTGCTAAGCTTCAACTTGAAAGTTCAATTGTTGGTTCTTGCTTCAACTTGAAAGCAAGTGTTGTAAGTATTCATATACTTAGTGAAGCCTAAGTGAATCTTGGGGGTGGACTAGCCAAGTTGGTGAACTACTTAAAAATCTTCTTGTGTTCTTTACTATTTATTGTTTTGCATGCATATCAATTAATTTAGCTCACAGATAAATTGAATCAACAATTTAAGTTCTAAAAGAAGTCAATTTCACACACACACACCATTCACCTCCCTCTAGTGAGTCTATCGATCCTAATAGTAAGAACAAAGGTATGTAAGGCACAAATGCATGAAGACTTGAAGTACATAAATAAAGATGGAGCTTTGAAGTTTCTAAGATCATGAAGAAGTTTAAAATAATCTTCTTGCATTTTATAGACCTATATGTAATATATATCCTAATGTTGCTATTAAGTATTATGTTTTGATGATGTATGCTAAACAAATGCAATCATATTTACTCAATTACTATTATTTGTGAAAGTAAATTAAGAACATCAATTAATATAAAAAAAGTTTACTGATATAAATACTTGTCTGTAATGGATTTGACATTATGCTAAGTTAAATAACTAGTCGTTAAGTTATACTAACTTTTCATTTAACTAAACGTTAAGTTAACATGTGTTTTTATTGTAAAACATGATATGTTTTAAAGTTATATTTCTGTATCATGTACAATGCATGTTAAGACAACTCGTTGAGTTAATATTTTATTTTGTAAAAAGGTTGCGTGAGAACTCATTGAGTTACAGGCTTAAAGGTTAAAATAAATCACGTGAGAACTCCTTGAGAAGAAAATTCAATAAAGAAGAGAAAATTTAGATATATTTTACTGAAAGATAATGTTATAGAGTATATAATCATCTCTTAGCTATGTCTTTTAAAGTAAAAGGAATATATCAAATTTTAATAGTATTGTTTGTGTTTTCCTAGTACTACACCAGAAAAACTTGGATTTGTTACTTCTGTTTTTACTTAGTTAATTTATCTTTATGCCTATTCTTTCTTTTAGAAGTAAACAAACAACCTTTAATACAATTTAGATATTAATTCTAATTTGTACTTTAACTGCAAGTGCATAGTGTCTATTATATCAGTGTGCACGTACAGGTTGATCCCACAAGGAATTGCTGAAGAACTTGAGAACTATTCGTTTGTTAATAATCAAATTTATATATTCAATTAGCTCTCCGTTGAATTACAGTTAACTCAACAAACAAAGTTCATTGAGTTATGACTAACTCAATGGACTAACCTCGTGGACTTAAGTGAACTCTACAAGCATGTCTTTTCTTTTTAATACTACTATTTACAGAGGAATTCGGCCAACCATTAGGCGATTCCACAGATTGTAAATAACATCAATTAAGCTCTTTAATGTTAGTTAACATTGGATTTATCATTAAGCAATACTAGCATTCAGATAATTCAAACAGTAACCATTAAAATCTTTAAGTCTTTTGAACGAACCAATTTCAGTAAACTGTAAAACTAAAATAACATAAAACAATCACAACACTGACAAAGATAACATTAATCACGATACAACATAAACAATACAACACTCAAATACAACCTACAAACATAGATAAATTGTTTTTGATATTTTTGTTTTAATATGAACATGGAAATGGGCGAAAGGTGAAATGTAAAGTAATCTCACTTGACAGTAAATACTTTCGACACTACTTGCAATGCGATTACACCACTAAAAATTAAACCACTTACAATTCTGTCTCCTCTCCCTACAGAATCACGAGTCCAGAATTGTAAGATGATCTCCTCTTCAGCATATAGGCATCAACCTGAAACCAAGGCTAAAAGCTTTACGATCTCCTGAAATATGAGTCGGCGCTTGGTGAAAATGGCTTCCCTTTCCGTGACGCGATCACTCCACACAGTGGTTGTCAGACATTGTGTTTAGCTCGGAATCGACCCGACATCAAGAAATATTCTCACAAACCTCCGATGGTTGGTGATTGTGGTGGTGGTAATGATGGTTGGTGTGGTACTTTGGAGAATTGCTGATATTGCTTGTAGAAAGATCAGTGCTCCTCCTCTGTACACACTGACCATCCATCGATCACACACTTCTTCTTCTTTTTTTCTTTTCTTTTATATTTCTTCAATAGTAATTGCTTCTGCTTGAATGGTCGGTTGGATTTCCTTCATTCGTATCAACGACAATGATTTCTTCTCCCTACGTGATACGTGCAAACGTGATTTTTCTCTTCCAACTATCTGTTCCTACAACCGCTATAGTGGCATATTAGAAAATATATAGTTCGTGGAGTTACAGATAACTCAACGGACTTTTTTGTTGATTTAACTATAAAGCACGTGCATAAATGTAACTATCCGATGCTCAGGTGCATTTCTGATACTTATAAACTTAATTATCTAATGCTTAGATGCATTTCAAATAGTTATAGATAACTCACCGATATATAACTTAAGTCACTTTCCTAGAACATGACACATGTCCTTAGCTATTTTATAAATAAAAAGAGATTTCGGAGAGTTACACATGTAACTGTCCGATGCCCAACTGCAATTTCGGATAGTTATAGATAACACACCGAAAGTTTACTTAAGTCATGCATTATGGTTTCGACACATGTACCTCAAGAAATAATAAAATATTCTTTCAAAACATAACTGTTCAGCAATTCAAACATAGCTATCCAACATGTTCGGTCTGTTAAACATAACTGTCTGAAATATCAGAAAATTTGGATACTTAAGAATTTCACAGCCTGCAACTTACCGATAGTTCAGAAATGTACTAAATTAACATTAATTCCCCAAAATTAAGTAGATTCTTCAATTAAAGCATATAGCAGTGCAATTATAACACAATGGCTTAATTCCCATATGATAAGCTAAATATTATGCAATTAACCATCATTTAACCGTTAATAATATGCACTTTTTCATTCTAAACACTTCCCCCATACCTAAATTTTTCTAGTCCCTCAGCAAACTAAGATCTAATTAATTGGTCTTTCAAAAAGTGCTGGAATTAATTCTTCCCCATTCTTTTTCTTGTATTCAGCATAAAAATATATTCTGTATGTTTCAGTAATCAACTTGCAAATATACTTAGAATATATGCAAATTTACAAACAAAATATATCATCATCACATAGGTGTTAATTATATTATCGTTTGTTCTTCTTTTCATCACCTGTTATCTTGAATTTTCCAATAAGATTTCTAGAAGAAATTTCAACAACATACGAATCAAAGTACAATCCAATTCAATATGATTTAGACAAGTAGAATAAAGAATTGTATCTCCCTTAAACAACTTTAAAAGTCAATTCTAAATTCATATTACAGTAATTCTAGATAACAGAAAATATACTCGATTCATAAGATATCTGTATTTCACGAAACACTTGTATCTTTTCAGAACAGTATATGTTTTTTTTTTTTTTTTTCTTTAAAAGCTAATTTGACAAGCTTGAATCATACCAGAGCTTTCTAATGTACCCATGTAACGAGCTTTCACTCAGCAATCCTAGATCTGATCAAGATCTTAGGTTGCCAGATTTCAAGAGTCCTTTTTTAGGTCAACAATCCTTACATACCTATCTGCTCAAGTACAAAAGGCACGTGATCAAACAAGTCAAGAAACTCTCAAAATTTTCCCTCCTTTTTTTGTTCTTTTTTTTTTCTTCTCTTTTTTCTTTTTCTTTTTTTTTTCAATCAAAATACACACAAAACAAAACATTAATCACATACTGTATATGTACGCATTTCATTAATACAAATGTAGAAATCACCAATCTCATATAGTCCTGCTTCTATCATTTACTAAAAATATGAATCCATAACAATAAGCTCATACTTTTTCTGTAGTTTAATAAGTTCTACACATAAATCATTCTACATGTTCAATCAATCAAATTAAATGTATCTTTCATCATATATGCTTCATTTAATCTAGAATTCACATCTCAACTCTTTCAGGACTTTAGATAATTTTTTCATTAAGCATTCTGATTTCATTTTAAAATCGTGAAATTGTTAAACTCATGAAATTCAGAAAAAAAAAAACATAAGATACTATATCTAGATTTGCATAAATAGTAAATTCTATAGCATCTTATATAACCCTCTAAATATAACATTCAAGCAGTTACAGTTTATAAATTTTACAATCTCAATTATAGGATAATTATAGTAAGTTCATAAAAATTTTCAATTTCTACAAAACTTTACAGTACCATTTTTCAATTTCCTTTAATTAACAAACTTACATGGTTGTTACTTTAATTACTTCCCCCCATACTTACATTTTGCATTGTCCTCAATGTAAAAGATTTGACAATAAGTACAGTAATTGAAGCAGGCATGAATACAGTTTTGTTGTTTTAAATTTAGGATAAGTAATTAGTTACATACCTTGTTTCATTTGTATCTCCTTCTGCATATTCCGATTTTTATTCTAAAAAACTTTTCATTCACAGATAAAAGTAAAATATAAAACAAAATAACACTTAACAAATATTAATAAATCAGTGTCTTGTGTAGAACCTAGGCTCCTATGCCTCTAGTGGCTCACAAGCAAGCTAGTTGGTTTCCTAGAACAGATACCAACAAACTAGATTGATATTTTATTTTTTTTTCTTTTATAAAATAAACATGAAAACTACAAATTTTTTTTCTAAACATAACGTAGAATACACACAATATTAAACACACAAAATCACAGCTTAAGAACATGATTGAAAAGTAGGAACAAATGGAATAAATGTATCAGTCCAAGTAAACTTTTTAGGCATAGTTCTTCTTGCTATTAATTCTATTTTAATGCAGTTCTTGTTCCTTGTTAATTTGTAAACATGTAACATATTATAAATTTCAAATACAAGTGTATTACCATTAATGATAAGAAATGCAGAAAGGGATGCTTTTTGATTCCAAGGTAATGTAGCAGTTTCTATTTCTACATCTATTTCAATATATTCCTCTTCCCACTTCCATTCATTAATGTCTTTCATAATCCATATTTGAAATTTCATCAATTCATCCCACCATCTTATCAGACATAAAGTAGGATCATCTTCGTCATTATACCACATTCCTATTTGAATTTTATTAAATTCTCCAGATGGTGGTTTAGCTATTTCTCTCGGTATAGGTAAAATTTCTATAAATTCATTATAACTGTCTATGCTCACTATGTATAAATCAGATCCAAATGCTATTGATATATCTATGACTAGATATATATATCCATCAACTATGACATGTGTTTGGTTAATTAATGATTTTCGTCCCAGATATATCATAATATTTTCATTCCAAGATCTATTTAGAAAGTTATACACACTTAAGCGTAAATCTTCACCCCAATTTCCTGTAGGTCTCCAATAATATAATTTTTCAGGAATTGCAGAATTTTTATCAGAAAAAATCAAAGCCAATCCACAATTTATGGTTGGTACTTCAAATCTATTAGGTCTTCCTATATTCCATTCTTCTTCTATTATAGGATTTCTTATCAAAATATCTGGTAATAATAAACTTGCATACCTTGGTCTCGTCCTATATATAATTAGTCATTCATCTATCCCCATAATATGATCTATGCCTTCTAATGTATTGGGTGGAATTCCAGTAGTTTCTTCCATAGCTAGATATTCATCGGTATTTGAACTACGATTAAATGACCTCCATATAAATCTATCTCTAATCTTAGTCATTTTTGCAGCTTGTAGTCCTTGAAAATATTTTTCTTCAATACAGTCTTTAATTTCCTTTGATACACAACACAGCCTGCACAGATCTTTAGTTGATAAATTACTTAGTACTTCCCTTAGGGCATCCAACGGTAATTACATCAATTCCATTTGACGATTCTGTATAACATAAACAAAAATTCAGCAAAGACAAAAATTACCATAACTACGGCACACCCTTGTGGAGTTAAGGTATAACTCAACGAACAAAGTTCATTGAGTTAAGGACTAACTCTACGATACTATTAACTAAAAATAAAAACATATATACATATAGATAGTTGCTTCAATTATACTACTTCATTCAGCTACCCTCCTAGAAGAGGTATCAATTTCATTAATAGATCTATTGACAGAGTTAAGTATTGCTTGTATTGGCAATCCTCCAATATGTCTAACTTCCATTGGTTCCTTCTGTCTAAGTGGTATATTTCTAGTATGATTTTGAATTGTAGCATTTCCAAATACAAAATCTAGACGATTGTTTAATTGTTGGATTATCTTTTCTAATTTCTTTATTCTAGATCCTTGTTCTATTAATACTTCATAACTTATGTTCTTCTCGTTTATATTTTCTCCTCCCTAGAAATTGTTGTTTCTCGAAGATAAATTCGGGTGATTTCTCCAATTAGGATGATAAGAATTTCCCAAGTTATCTCTCTGGTTTCTAGCATAAATAATATCTAAGTCATTTATGTTTGCATTCTTTTCTGCTAGCTTTTGATTTAATGATAACTCTTCTATTTTGTTTGTTAATTCATTTAATTTCACTTCAAGCATAGTACTTGAATCTATTTCATGCATTCCTCTTGGCAATATTTTTTTATCTGTAATAGCTTCAATTGAATTTTCCCACTGTGCAGTTCTTTTTGCAAATATGCCCATGCTTCTTCACTACATAACTTTAAAAATCCATTTTGACAAGTAAATTCTAATAAAGATTTTGTTGAAACATCTAAGCCTTCATAAATTATACCTATTAATTGTGCCTTACTTATTGCATGATGTAGACATTGAGTCAATAAATTTTTAAATCTTTCAAAATATTTCCAAAATGATTCACCCTATTTTTGGCTACACATTAATATTTCTTTCTTCTTTTTAATCGTTTGATGTGTTGGATAATATTTTTCCAAAAAAATAGAGCAAAATTCAGTCCATGTAGAAATTGAATCAGGCGATAGAGTATATAACCAACTCTTAACTATGTCTTTTAAAGAAAAAGGGATATATCTAAGTTTAATAGCATCTATACTCATGTTCGGCATTTTCATCATTTGACAAACTTCCTTAAATTCTCTAAGGAAATAATAGGCATCCTCTCTTTCTAATCCATGAAAATGTGGGAATTGACTAATATAATTAGATTTCAGTTCAAACCTATCTCCCTCAAACTTTGACAATCGAATACATGAAGGTTTATCAACTAATTCAAGATACAAAATCTCTCCTAATGGTTTTTCTATTGGAGCAGCCATCTCTACGTTCTCTTTTAAAGAAAGGTTAGCTACACCCCAAAGAATTTCGTTAAAGTTCAGTTCAGAAAATTTTTCAGTACTCCTCTACAATGAAAATTCCTGGGTAGGTGTTCTTACTAATCGTTTAGTGCTTAGAGAACGAGTCCATGTGCTCATAAAAAAATAGCAGAAGATTAATTACATACCAGTCTGAAGCTTTCTATTCTATAAATATTTGTTGTCGGATGAAGGTTGAATCAGCTGCTTCTCCTTTCAGTTCCTCCAACGCTTTCTCCTTTCTTTTAAAAGTGCTGGTAACTCGTAAATAACATTTTGTTTCATATATATACTACGCATCCATAAAGTGAATAAATCTTGTTGCAAGAACGTGGCTTGCAATGTGCATCGTGGTTCCAGTTTATATGGGTACATGTACCACTACTAATTTCAAATTTTGGTAACCACTAAACTGACGAAGTTTCGTTAGTGGTTAAAAGAATAATTGTTCTGCTAAATCCACGAACTAACCTCGTTGAGTTATAGATTACTCAACAGAACACAGTCGGTTACTATTGCTAACTCCACGGACTAACTTCGTTGAGTTACAGATAACTCAACGGAGTGACCTTATATTATATTACTAACCTCGTGGAGTTACGGTTAACTCAACGGACTTACTTCATTGAGTTAACACTTGTGGCAACATCTAAGTTTTACTCTCGTAAGTTCTTCTTTGTTCTTTTTTCTTTCTTTTCATTCTACTAACTGTAATAAAGTTAAATCTATGTCATTAATACCTCATTTTGATTAAAATACATTTAAATCTGAACATTATATAAAGATTTAACTTGCAGGTCATTTTACGTTATGCAAAATTTACATTTTACCTTATAACATGCAGAAATTTTTAAGCAGTTATCCTGTCATTCGGCAAATTGTAAATTTGTTACATATTCATAAAGTTCTACAAATTACATAATATCGAATAATTTCCATTCATTTCACATCCAAATACGTATGAAAATTGCATCTGAAAAATTATATTCATTAATATGAATCAATTACATTACAAGTATATCATACAATTTTACACAAGTAGACGAACAATACAATTTAATCTCTATGCCAAAATTCATCTACTTCCTTCTAGAGTTTTTCTAATTTTAGGTCTTAGCTACAGTACTCCGTTGAGTTACAGTTAACTCAATGGAATAAGCTCGTTGACTAAATCAAGACTCAACGGAGTAAGATCATTGAGTTAAGCGTAACTCAACGGACTCCCCGTACAAGCAATTATAATAATAAAAATATTACAGAGAATAGTTTTTCAGTGCACTTTTTCATTCTAAAAATATTCCCCAAAATTAAGTAGATTCTTCAATTAAAGCATATAACAGTGTAATTATAACATAATGGCTTAATTCTCATATGATAAGCTAAATATTATGCAATTAACCATCATTTAACCGTTAATAATATGCACTTTTTCATTCTAAACACTCACACATCAAAGATTTCAACCTCAACAATAGGATTAAGAGGCATCATGTTCCTCTTTGATATTCGTCCTATTTGTTGACATCTTAAACAACTTAAGCAATATTTATGAGCATCTTTGAATAGTGTTGGCCAATAAAACCTATATTGCAAAATTTTTGCAGCAGTTTTCCCTGAACTAAAATGTCCTCCACAAGCTTGGTCATGACAGAAAGACAATATGCTCGAATATTCAGTTTCTGGAACACACCTCCTTAAAACCAGATCAGGACATCTCTTAAATAAGTAAGGGTCTTCCCAATAGTAATATTTTACTCTTGAGAAAAACAATTTCTTATCCTGTCTACTCCAATCCTTAGGTGTTAAACCAGTAACTAAGTAATTAACTATGTCTGCATACCAAGGCGTTGTGTTGATGGTCATTAATTGTTCATCAGGAAAATTATCCTTAATTTCAATATTTGATTTTTCTATTTGTAATCTTGATAAATGATCTGCTACTACATTCTCACAACCTTTTTTATCTTTAATTTCTAAATCAAATTCTTGCAATAATAATATCCATCAGATCAATCTAGGTTTAGTTTCTTTTTTCTTTACTAGATGTTTTAGAGCTGAATGATCCGTGTATACTATTACTTTAGCTCCAATTAGATATGATCTAAACTTTTCTAAAGCAAACACAACAGCTAACAATTCTTTTTCAGTAGTTGTGTAATTAACTTAAGCATCATTTAAGGTTTTGCTTGCATAATGAATCACTCTAGGAGATTTTTCTATCTTCTGTCCTAACACTGCTCCTACAACAAAATCAGAAGCATCACACATTAATTCAAATGGATGGTTCCAATTAGGTGCTTGAATTATAGGAGTTGAAATTAAGCTAGTCTTAAGTCTGAAAAATGTTTTTTTGCAATTTTTATCAAAGTTAAATGGAACATCTTTTAATAGATTAGTTAAAGGTCTAGCTATCTTGCTAAAGTCTTTAATAAATCTTCTATAAAAACCAGCATGTCCTAGAAATGATCTAAAATCTTTTAATGATTTAGGTTCTGGTAGATTGGAAATTACTTCTATTTTAGCTTTATCTACTTCCAACCTTTTTTTAGAAACAACATGCCCTAAGACTATTCCTTGTTTAACCATGAAGTGACATTTTTCCCAATTTAAAACCAGATTTTTTTCCACACAGCATTTTAATATTTGGTCTAAATTGCTTAAACACACTTCATATGAGTTACCATATACACTAAAATCATCCATAAATATTTCTAAAAATTCATCAGTCATTTCAGTAAATATGCCCTACACAAACCTTTGAAAGGTAGCTGGTGCATTGCATAATCCGAATAGCATTCTTTTAAAAGCATAAGTTCCATTAGGACAGGTGAAAGTTGTTTTCTCTTGATCCTCTAATGCTACTGGAATTTGATTATACCCTGAAAACCCATCTAGGAAACAAAAATATTCTTGCCCCGCTAATTTTTCCAGCATTTGATCTATAAAAGGTAAGGGAAAATGATCTTTCCTAGTCACACCATTTAGCTTTCTATAGTCTATACATACTCTCCAACCTGATTGAATTCTAGTAGGTATCAAGTCTTGACTTTCATTCCTAATAACTGTTAATCTTGATTTCTTGGAAACTACATGGATTGGACTAACCCACGAGCTATCAGAAATTGGATAAATTATATCATTATCTAACCATTTAACTATTTCCTTCCTGACTACTTCTTTAAGGTTGGGATTTAATCTCCTCTCAGGAATTCTAACAGGTTTAGCATTCTCTTCTAAATATATGTGGTGATAACATAAAGTTGAACTTAACCCTTTTATATCAGTCATAGTCCATCCTATTGCTTCTTTATAAGTTTTTATTACATCTTTTAATTTAGCTATTTGATCCTCTTTTAAATCTAAAGCAATAATGATTGGACATGTCCGTTTATCTTCTAGAAATATATAGGTTAATTCAGGAGGTAAAGGTTTTAATTCTAAATGTTGCCTATCAGAAGCTAAAGCTCCTAATTGAACATCATCATTTTTTAAATTAATTTCTTCCTGATCTCCTTCTATATTTATGCTTTCACTTTCTTCTAAAGTTTCAGAATTGATTTGCCTATTTAATTCTTCTTGAATCACATCATCTAACATATCTCCTTCATCCTCTAAAAAGTCTATGGTATGTAAGGACATTTCTAACTCCTCAAACCTCATTACCATATGCTAACTTCATTACTCCAATTTTACAATTTGTAACAGCCCCTCATTTTGCTAAAAATGGCCTTCCCAAAATTAAAGATGTATCACTATTTTTATGGTTAATTTGTTGGGAATCCAAAATTACAATATCAATAGGATATATAAAATTCTTGATTTTAATTAAGACATCCTCTATTTTTCCTCTAGGGTATCTTATACTTCTATCAGCTAATTGAATAACTGTAATAGTAGGAGTTAAGCCTTCTAATCCTAAGGATGCAAATATATCACTTGGCATAACATTTATACCTGCACCTAAGTCTATTAAGGTTCTTTCTAGAATGGTATTTCCTATGGTGCATGATATAACAGGGATTCCAAGATTAGATAACTTTTTAGGAATTTGTGGCAGAAATAGGTAACTACTTTGCTCAGCTAAAAAGACCTTTCTAAGAACTTTTCGCTCTCTTTTCTTAGTACACCAATCCTTCAGAAATTTAGCACAATGTGGCATATTCTGCAATAGATCTAACAAAGGAATGTTAACTTGTACTTTTTCAAAAATTTCTCTGATTTTTTCTTGTTTTTCAGGAATTGTTTGTTGTAATCTTTCAGAATAGGGTGCTAAAGATTTTGACTTCAAAGACTCTTTTTATTTCAGTAGATTTGTTTGATCATCTTTAGCTTCAATTGCAGATTCAGATTGTTCTTCAGTGATTTCTAAATTTTCAGCTATTACATTTTCGTTATCATTTTGATTTTTACTCTTGTCCACCTTCATATCATTTTCATTTTGAGTTCTTGGCGGTATATCAATTCCAGATCCTAATGTTACACATACATCTTCCAGATTTTCGTTACTTTCATGATGTTTTTTTATATCATTTTCGTGATTATGATCTTCAATTGTTTTTAGTTTTAAAGTGCATTCTTTAAATTCTCTTACATTAGTGTTTTCTGTTTGTTGTATACTTTGCAAATTGTGTAGGTTTATAACATTATAATTTTCATTGTCCTCTTGCAAAACTTGTATTTTCATCGCATTTTTGTCTAATGCTTTTAATTTTGTTTCCAGATCATCTAATTTCATTGCATTCAATTTTTGATCAATTTTCTTTATGGCTTTTTTAGTTTCGTAAATTATATCCTGTTTAGGTTCTGAATATGCCTCCTTATAGTTTAATTGGTTGACTTCTTGTTGTTGACACACAAAGTATTCTAGTTTGTCTAGATTTTGCTTTATACTATGCTCCAGTCTGTCATAGCTATCTCAAACTCAGTGTCTCTCATCATATTGCACATTCTATACTGACCATCAGTTGGGTAAACTATAAGATTCTCATACTCGACTCTATTATATTGAGGATAATTCATTTGTTGTTCATGGGATCTAGCAATCTGTAAATGTCTCAATTTCAAACAATCAAAAATGTCGTGTCCTTCAGAATTGCAGAATTCACATAAGCTAATTAAAGGTTTCAGAAATCTTTGAGCATAAGCATATGCCATATTCTCAATTACAGAAGAAAACACACAACTCTCATTATTAAAATGAAATAGCTCTAACAGTTGCTTATATCTATTCAATTCAATTCAATTTACTTCGATTCAATTCAATTCAATTCAATTCCCCGACAACGGCGCCATAGAACTTGTTTGGGTTTTCCCAGCACTACACTAGAAAAACTTGGATTTGTTACTTCTATTTTTACTTAGTTAATTTATCTTTATGCTTATTCTTTCTTTTAGAAGTAAACAAACAACCTTTAATACAATTTAGATATTAATTCCAATTTGTACTTTAACTGCAAGTGCATAGTGTCTATTGTATCAGTGTGCAAGTACAGGTCGATCTCACAAGGAATTGCTGACGAATTTAAGAAATGTTTGATTGTGAACAATTCAAATTTATATTCAATAAGCACTCCGTTGAGTTATAGTTAACACAACGGACTAAGTTCGTTGAGTTATGGCTAACTCAACGGACTATCCTCGTGGACTTAAGTTAACTCCATGAGCCTGTCTCTTCTTTATAATACTGCTATTTACAGAGGAATTCGGCCAACCATTGGGCGATTCCACAGATTGTAAATAACATCAATTAAGCTTTTTAATGCTAGTTAACATTGGATTTATCATTAAGCAATACTAACATTGAGATGATTCAAACAGTAACCATTAAAATCTTTAAGTTTTTTTGTACGAACCAATTTCAGTAAACTGTAAAATTAAAACTAACATAAAACCATCATAAAACTGATACAGACAACATTAATCACGATACAACACAAACAATACAACACTCAAATACAACATACAAATAAAGATAAATTGTTTTTGGTATTTTTGTTTTGATGTGAACATGGAAATGGGCGAAAGGTGAATTGTAAAGTAATCTCACTTGACAGTAAATACTTCCGACACTACTTGCAACGTGATTACACTACTGAAAATTAAACCACTTACAATTTTGTCTCCTCTCCCTATAGAATCGCGAGTCTAGAATTGCAATATGATCTCCTCTTCAGCATATAGGCATCAACCTGAAGCCAAGGCTAAAAGCTTTACGATCTCCTGAAATGTGAGTCGGCGCTTAGTGAAAATGTCTTCCCTTCCCGTGATGTGATCACTCCTCACAGTGATTGTCAGGCACTGTGTTTGGCTCGAAATCGACCCGACATCAGGCAAGTATCCTCATAGACCTCCCATGATTGGTGATTATGGTGGTGATACGATGGTTGGTGTGATACTTCGGAGAATAGCCGATACTGTCTATAGAAAGCTCGGTGCTCCTCCTCTATATACAGTGGCCATCCATCGATCACACTTTCTTCTTTTTTTCTTCTTTTCTTTTATATTTCTTCAGTAGTAACTGATTCTGCTTGAATGATCGATTGAATTTCCTTCCTTCAGATCAACGACGATGATTTCTTTCTCCCTACGCGATATAATTCCTACGTGATACGTGCAAACGTGGTTTTTCCTTCCAACTATCTGTTCCTGCAACCGCTACAGTTGCATTTTAGAAAATATATAGTCCGTGGAGTTACAGATAACTCAACGAACTTTCTTCGTTGATTTAACTATAAAACACGTGCAAAAAATAACAACTTATGTTTATAACGCTAACCTAACGCGTTACCTTAATGTTCAATATAGCAACTCAACGTGTACAGTTATGCTAACTTAACGAGTTATAACTTAAGTAAATCTACCAAATCTCAACACGTGTACATCTGGAAATAAAATATTCTCACTAAACATAACTATTCGGCAATTTAAACATAACTATCTGAAATATCAGAAAATTCGGATACTTAAGAATTTCACATCCTACAACTTACCGACAGTTCATAAATGTACTAAATTATCATTAATTCCCCAAAATTAAGCAGATTCTTCAATTAAAGCATATAACAGTGCAATTATAACATAATGGCTTAATTCTCATATGATAAGCTAAATATTATGCAATTAACCATCATTTAACTATTAATAATATGCACTTTTTCATTCTAAACACACCTTCATATCATTTTCATTTTGAGTTCTTGGTGGTATATTAGTTTCAGATTTTAATATTACGCATACATCTTCCAGATTTTCGTTACTCTCATGATATTTTTGTATATCATTTTCGTGATTATGATCTTCAATTGTTTTTAGTTCTAAAGTTCATTCTTTAAATTCTCTTACATTAGGATTTTCTGTTTGCTGTATATTTTGCAAATTATACAAGTTTATAACATTATAATTTTCATTGTCCTGTTGCATAACTTATATTTTCATTGTATATTCGTCTAATGCTTTTAATTTTCTTTCCAGATCATCCAATTTCATTGCATTCAATTTTTGATCAATTTTCATTTTGATTTTTTCAGTTTCATAAATTATATCCTTTTTAGGTTCTGAATATGCTTCCTTATAATTTAATTGGTTGATTCTTGTTGTTGACACATAAAATATTCTAATTTGTCTAGATGTTTCTCTATACTACGCTCCAATCTGTCATATCTATCCCAAACTTCAGTGTCTCTCAATATATTACACATTCTATACTGACCATCAGTTGGGTAAACTATAGGATTCTAATACTCGGATCTATTATACTTAGGATAATTCATTTGTTATTCATGGGATTTAACCATCTGTAAACGTCTGAATTTCAAATAGTCACAAATGTTGTGTCCTTCAGAATTGCAGAATTCACATATGCTAATTACAGGTTTCAGAAATCTTTAAGCATAAGCATATACCATATTCTCAATTACAGAAGAAAACACATAACTCTGGCTATTAAAACGAAACAGCTCTAATAGTTACTTATATTAATTCAATTCTATTCAATTCAGCTCAATTCAATTCAATTCAATTCTCCGGCAATGGTGCCATAAAACTTGTTTGTGTTTTCCTAGTACTCCACTATAAAAACTTGGATTTGTTACTTCTGTTTTTGCTTAGTTAATTTATCTTTATGCCTATTCTTTCTTTTCGAAGTAAACAAACAACCTTTAATACAATTTAGATATTAATTCCAATTTGTAGTTTAACTGCAAGTGCATAGTGTCTATTGTATCAATGTATAAGTACAGGTTGATCCCACAGGAAATTGCCCAAAATTAAGCAGATTTTTCAATTAAAGCATATAATAGTGCAATTATAACATAATGGTTTAATTCTCATATGATAAGCTAAATATTATGCAATTAACCATCATTTAACCGTTAATAATATGCACTTTTTCATTCCAAACAAGTATCAATACTCATATTCGTTATTTCATTATTTGACAAACTTCGTTAAATTCTCTAAGGAAATAATAAGCATCTTCCCTTTCTAATCCATGAAAATGTGGCAATTGACTAATATAATTAGATTTCAATTCAAACCTATCTCCCTCAAAGTTTGGTAATCGAATACATGAAGGTTCATCAACTAGTTTAGGATATAGAATTTCCGCTAATGGTTTTTCTACAAGAGCAATCATATATTCGTTCTCTTTTAAAGAAAGGTTAGCTACACCTCTAAAGATTTTGTTAAAGTCCAATTCAAAAAATATTTTAGTATGCCTTTGTGTTGAATAATCCTATGTTGAATAATGGACACAAGGATTTTAGGTGGTTCACCACTAACGACTAGTCCACCCCCAAGGGATACTTGGGCTTCACTAAGCTTTCAACAACTTACAAACACTTGCTTTAAGGTCAAAGCAAGAACCAACCAATCAGTTTGTGCTTTCTGGTCGTAGCTCCAACCAATCTATCACTGAAGTTTCAGTTGGTGCACTTTAGTAAACCACTTGCTTGAAGAAATCAGAGTTTAATGCATGGAAGGCTTCTGAGTTTGAATCTGTATTTGCTAATGATTTGATCTTGAGGATTTTCTATTGTCGAGCTTAGTGTATAGATTTGTATGAGCAAAAAGCTAACTTCATTGTTTGGTATTTGTATATATACCATTATATGTAATGATCATATTTTCTCCCAATGGATGTATTCTACAGCACTTGGTAAAGTTTCAGACCTAAATTTGGTAAGTTACTGTTTAGGGAGGTATTTCAAGATACCCTTTCGATTTATTAGGTTTTTTGGAGGTTTAGCTGTATAACTCTCCGAAGAATACCTATAACTTACTAAAGAGTCACTTAAGATCTTTTACCACATAGGACTTCAAGTTGTACACATGATGTATCATAAGATTGGATAATTATAACTGTAACTCACCGAAATGCCCTTTGACTATCGGATAGTTAGCTACAGTAACCCTCCGATTTCCTTCTTTAAGTTTTCAACTACTTTCTTATTTCAACACGTACATAAAAGTATAACTTAAGTTTCGGATAGTTAGATTTGCAACCTTCCAAAACTACTTATTTTTTGGATAGTTAACTTTCTAACTCTTCGAAAAATGACCTGATCTTCGTTTGATGGCAAACACAGTGGTGTCATCTCTATAAGATCGAATCACTCCACCACAATAAGGTGTTTCCTATGGTATAGCATACCCTAGGCCATATTTATTCCCATTGATTGTTGAGATCCTATTATGTTATTTAATCCTTTTTGTCCTTGAGTAAATTTACATATAGTATCTTTTAAATCTGATACAGTAGTTAATAGATTTTTATTTTCATCTTTTAATTCACAGTTATCACAACTAAACTTTTCTAAATTTGATTTTAGATTTCTATTTTCAACTATAGTTGATTCTAATTCAGCAAATGAATTTTTTAAGCAATGATTTAATCTTTTAATTTCTTTCTTAAAATCTCTACACTTCACATATAAATTATCTATAGTAGATAGAAGGCTGTTTATGTCTAAATCATCATGCTCATATTCTGAACTAGAGGAAGTAGAGCATACCTCTTGCGTTGCAAAACAAACATTGGATGCAGCTTCTTCTTCAGAATATGATGAATAGCTTGAAGAGCTACTGTCATCCCACGTAGCTTTGAAAGCCATCTTCTTTTTGTCCTTCAATCTCTTCTTCTTATCTCCTTGATCCTCTTCTGTCTGAAATGGACAGAAGGTCTGTATGTGCCCTTGCCTTTTACATTTGAAGCATGTAGGGTCCGTTCTTTTAGAAGAGCTGGACCTGTTCTTTTTCTTCATAAACTTTCTGAAGTTCTAAGCCAACAACATGATCTCATCATCGTTTGAGCTTAGAGCTTCCTCTGTAGATGGAAATGTCATTTCCTTTTTCTTTTCACCTTTCTTTTCAACAGCTCCTTCTTGCTCTTTCCAGTCCTTCATCTGAACTTCGTGGGCTAGAAGATTGCCCAACAGTTCTTCAACTGTGTAATTGCTGAGATCCTTGGAATCTTGAATAGATGTGGACTTCTGTTTCCACTCAACAATTAAGCTCCTTAAGATCTTCTGTACCTGTTTATGTGAAGAGAACTCATTTCCCAAGCCTTTCAGACTATTAATGATTTCAGTAAATCTAGAAAACATTTCAATTATGTTTTCATTTTCATTCATTTTAAACAGTTCTAGTTTTCTCAAAAGAATACTGATTTTTGTATCCTTGACTTGACTTGTACCTTCATGAGTAACTTGAAGGATTTTTCAAGCCTCATGAGCAGACTTACATGCAGATACCTTATTATATTGATCAACAGTTAGTGCACAATAAATGGCATTCAGCCCTCTAGCATCCAACTAAATGATTTTCTCATCCTCCTTAGACCAATTCGTAACCTCACTGGTTGGAAGTGTAGTTCCAAGAACAACAGTCTTCTAGAGTTTAACATCTGAACTCCTAAGGAAGCACTCCATTCTATTCTTCCAATAGTTATAATTGGAACCATCGAATAGAGGAGGTCTGTGGGTGTTTTGTCCCTTAGCAAATTGAGCCATAAATCTAGATGGTTAAATCATATGAAGGAATAACCTTGCTCTAATACCAATTGTTAGGATCGATAGGCACACCAGAGGGGGGTTGAATGGTGAAAGTATGTAGTTTTAAAATTCTTTTGATGTTGAATCGAATGATTCAATAGAAATGTAATGAGATGAAACCAAGAGAATGCAAATCAGCAGAGACAAGAAACACATAGCAAATTTTTAGGTGGTTCACCAATTTGGCTACTCCACCCCCAAGATTCACTTAGGCTTCACTAAGTGTTTCAACACTTACACACTTGCTTTCAAGTCAAAGCAAGAACTAATCTACACAGAAGTTTTTAGGTATAAACTTCAATAAACCAACCTCTAGAGTTTTCAGGTTGAAACTCAAACCAACACTGTATGTAGCTTTCAGGTTGAAACTACGAATCTACAACTTTAATCCTTCAATCAGAGTTTTGGCGCACATAGCTTTTTCTATAGTAGATCTTTAGAATATGCTTTACTATTTGCAAACTTGAGTGTAAAATGGAATTGGAGTGTAGCTCTCGTATATCCGTTGTTTGTATTTTGTATATATACTAGATATGTACAACGATCATATTTTCCTCCAACGGATATATTCTACTATACTTGAGTAGATTCAAGTCCTAATACGGTAAGTTACCGTTCAGAAAATCATTTCAAGATATCTTACTGATTTTCCTATCCTTTCAGATAGTTAGCTATTCCCGCGAAGCGATCACTCCTCACAGTGGTTGTCAAGCACTATGTTTGGCTCAAAATCAACCCGATATCAAGAAAGTATTCTCACAGACCTCCGATGGTTGGTGATTGTGGTGGTGGTAATGATAGTTGGTGTGGTACTTTGGAGAATTGCCGATACTGTCTGTAGAGAGCTCAGTGCTCCTCCTCTATACACACTAGTCATCCATCGATCACACACCCCTTTTTTTTCTTTTTCTTCTTTTCTTTTATATTTCTACAGTAGTAACTGCTTCTGCTTGAATTGTCGGTTGCATTTCCTTCACTCATATCAACAACGACGATTTCTTCTCCCTGCGCACTACGTGCAAACGTAGTTTTTCTCTTCCAACTGTCTGTTCCTGCAACTGCTATAGTAGCATATTAGAAAATAAATAGTCTGTGGAGTTATAGATAACTCAATGAACTTTCTTCGTTGATTTAACTATAAAACACAAGCATAAATTTAACTATCTGATGCTCAGGTGCATTTCGGGTACTTATAAACTTAACTATCTGATGCATAGATGCATTTCGGATAGTTACAGATAACTCACCGATATATAACTTAAGTAAATCTACCATATCTCGACACGTGTCAACAGTAGTTTAATAATAAAATACAAATTTTGGAGAGTTATAGGTCTAACTATCCGATGCTCAAATATATTTCAGATAGTTAAAGATAACTCACCGAAAATCCACTTAAGTCACTTTCCTAGTACATGACACGTGTCCTCAGCTATTTTATAAATAAAAAGAGATTTCGAAGAGTTACACATATAACTGTCCGATGCCCAACTGCAATTTCGAATAGTTATAGATAACTCACCGAAAGTTCACTTAAGTCATGCATTATAATTTCGACACATGTACTTCAGGAAATAATAAACTATTCTTTCAAAACATAACTGTTCGGCAATTTAAACATAACTATATGATACATGCTCGGTCTGTTAAACATAACTATCTGAAATATGTTCGGTATGTTAAACATAACTGTTCGAAATATCAGAAAATTCGAATACTTAAGAATTTTACAGCCTGCAACTTATCAACAGTTCAAAAATGTATTAAATTAACATTAATTCCCCAAAATTAAAGCAGATTCTTTAATTAAAGCTTATAACAGTGCAATTATAACATAATGACTTAATTCTCATATGATAAGCTAAATATTATGCAATTAACCATCATTTAACCGTTAATAATATGCACTTTTTCATTCTAAACAGGTAGTATTTTCCTTTTCTAATTTAATAGCCATTTTATTACTATTAGATAGTTCTCTCTTCAAAGTAGAATTTTCTAAACTTACATTCTTTAATTCATTAAGTAATTCATTATAATCTTCTTGATTTATGTCAGATACAATAGAATCATTATCATAATACTTGCATCAACTATTCTAGAATCAAAATGTCTCTCATTAATTTTAGCCATGAAACAGACATTGGCTAGTTCTTTATATTCAAATTTGGTTTGTGTACCATCAGTATTGGTATCTTCAGATACTTCTTATCCTATAGAGTCATCCCAAGTGACTTGGAATGTTTTCTTATTTCCTTGACTAAATTTTCTCTGATGGTATTTCTACTTCCCATGAGATTTCTTCTTATCAAAGTTCTTTCTGTCTTCTTTCTTTTGATATGTGCATTGACTTTGAAAATGCCCATATCTATTGTAGTTGAAACACTTTGAGGCTGATTGCCTCCCCTTGTCATGACCTTTCCCTTTCTTCTAGAATTTTCTATATTTCCAAATTACACATGCCAATTCTTCTAGAAATTCATTTGCAGGCTCCTGAGATGGTTGTTTAGCCTTCAATACTAGTTCCTTTTTCTTTTTAGTATTCCTTGAGGTTTCTCCTTCCTCTTCTTTTCAATCATTTAATTGAGTCTCATAGGCTAACAGATTGCTAGTGTTAGGAATTTTGTTTTGATGATATATGCTTTATTAAAGTTTTTAAATAAGTCTAAATAATATTCTCTAAGTATAATAGTTAACAGATTATCGAAAAGTTTCATTTTTATGTCGGATAAGTTAAAATTTTTTGAAGAGTTAGATTTCCGATAGTTAAACTTTCAGATAGTTAATGTTTCATTTTTGTCAAATAGTTTATGTTAAAAACTCATATAGTTAAGTTATCTACACGTGTGTTTTTAATGTTTTAAGTTGTCACGTGTTTTCCATGTGCGTTCGGTAATGAAAATCGAATAGTTAGATAACTGTCTGAGTTTTTATACGCATGGATAGATAAGTCTTCGAGTTTTATAAAATGACTAACGAACAGATAAGTTTGCTATGTTTAGTTACGTATTTTGCAGGTGCAAAAACTCGAAGAGTTATAGATAAGTGTTTAAGTTTTTATAGGAGTTAAAGGATAAGTGTTCAACTAAATCAAAGACTTAGAAGATATTCTACAAGACTCCAGGAAGATAAAAATCTTGATGAATCTATGAGTGGAGATCGTGGAAATTCAAATTATAGTGGAGAAAGTGGATACTCAAAAAGATAGTAATTTGGATTAAAGAAAAAATTAGTATGTGGATTATGGATTGTGGATTAAGTGGATGAACACACTGAACGTGAAAGACAACAGAGTTCGACTATTAATAGAGAGTACGAGCTACATTACAACAGAGGATCCCAATCTCAAAAACCAAGTCTGAATATTCAATCTAGATCCCTAACTGAAAAGTTAAGTTTGAATATTCATATTTTGAAAAATTCTCCAACATCAGAAGAAGTTCTAAATTCCAAGCAATTTCAGAAAATGAGCTGCAAACGCAAGAAGTCTGGAAATTCGACAGCTGGAGAAGAAGAGATACAGAAGCTGAGCAAAGAGAAAGAAAGAAGCTGTATGCATAAAGAACAGGTTTTATACAATTCAAAATTAGTTTTAAATAAGAGCTTTGTTTTTCTATTTGAATTGTATATCGAACATTACTGTATCAAAACCTTCAAGAAGGGAATTGAGCTGAAAAGATATTGTAAATTCTGTCTTTAAATAAATAATAGAATTTCATTTACGAGTGTTTTGTGCTCTTGTTTTATCTGCTAGTATTTTAATTACTAAAGACACAATTCACCCTCCCTCTTGTGATACAAACGATCTTATAGCTAGTGAGATCTTTTAGAGTGAAGATCCTCATATCCTTGGAGTCTTGAAGAGATGTAGCTTTGGCCTTCCAATCTTTATTTAGACTTCTCAAGACTTTAATAACTTATTCTTTCATAGGAAATTCTTTCCCAAGGTTCTTCAAGTCATTTATAATTTCTATAAATCAAGATATGAGATCATTAATACTCTCATTCTCCTTCATCTTGAACATTTCATATTTTCTTAACAAGATGTTGATTTTTGTATCTTTAACTTCATTTGTGCCTTCATAAGTAATTTCCAAGGCATGCTAAGCTTCACATATAGTAGAACAAGTAGAAATTTTGTTGTAAATATTGGTAGTGAGTGCACAAGTCAGTGCATTCATTCCTTTAGCATCAATCTGAATTTTCTTTTCATCCTCATTAGTCCACAAGTTTTTAGGGATGGTTGGGAGTTGTATCCCACATACAACAGCTCTCCAAACATTTACATCCATAGATTTTAGAAAATTACTCATCTTATTTTTCCAAAATCCATAATTATTACCATTAAAAAGTAGTGGTCTATGAACATGCTGACCCTCTACCATTAATCTCAGATTGGTTAAATCTATTACAAAGATAACTTACTTTGATATCACTTGTTAGGATTGAATGACATACTAGAGGGGGGTTGTATAGTGTCCTACCAAGATTTAATTATTTTTAAATAATTAGTCATTAAGTTATACTAACTTTTCATTTAACTAAACGTTAAGTTAAGGTGTGTTTTTAAAGCATGATATGTTTTAAAGTTATATTTCTATATCATGTACAGTGCACGGTAAGACAACTCATTGAGTTAGTGCTTTATTTGTAAAAAGGTCACGTGAGAATTTGTTGAAGTATAGGCTTAAAGGTTAAAATAAATCATGTGAGAACTCATTGAGTTAGTGAACATAGTGTTAAAGTGAAGAGACGAACTCGTTAAGTTAATATTATGCACATGGTGAGTTTAGAGTTTACGAATGTTATAGTGTATCACTTAAGTTGCACATGTTTATCTCGTTAAGTTAACATAACTGCACATGTTGTGTTGCTATATTGAATACTAAAGCAACGCATTAGGTTAGCGTTGTAAACTTAAAGTTATTATTCTTGCACGTGGTAAATGCTTTATTGTTGAAAATATTTATTTATTACTGGATAGTTAAGTTACCAAAGGGTATTTCGAAGACTTACAACCATAACTATTTGATACTTAAACTCATTTCAAATAGTTGTCATCTAACATTTCAAAAGACAACTTAAGTCACATAACATAATGGAGTTAGTTCATTGAGTTAGCTATAGTACATGATGAATTGGCATATGATGAACTCGTTAAGTTATAAATCTACTTGTTTTACTCATTTAGTTAACATTAATACAATGACTTGTTATTACACTTGATGAAAAATTTTGGACGAGAAAGTTTATTTTGCAGGAAAATTTTCAAAGATCTAGGGTTGATGATTAAAGAAAATTTGAGAGAAAAATATGGATTAGAGCGTGTGTATTCCGATGAAGGAAAAAAAGAAGATGTGAAAAGTCAAAAACTAATTGTGGATAAACGTGGAAGATATGCATGAAATAGAAATACAATATAAAAGGCATAGAATTCTTGTTGATCAATTATCTTTGCATGCTAAACGAAACATATTTTCAAGGATCAAACACCTTGTTTAGAATGAAAAAGTGTATAATATTAAGGGTTAAATGATGGTTAATTGTATAATATTTATCTTATCATAGGAGAATTAAGCCATTATGTTATAATTGCACTATTATATGCTTTAATGAAATAATTTGCATAATTTCAAGGAATTAGCATTAATTAAGTATATTTCTGAACTATCGGTGAGTTATAGGCTTTTTAATTCCTAAGTATCCAAATTGTCTATTATTTCAGAGAGTTATATTTCATGTACCGGACAGTTATGTTTTAAACGATAAAAGAATATTCAGATACATAGTAACAACTCGTTGAGTTAGTGTTCTTTTATTGAAAGATCACATGCCAACTAATTAAGTTACAAGTTTAAAGTTGTATAAAGATCACGTGAGAATTCATTGAGTTAGCGAGTAAAAATTGTAAGTTGTATATCTGAACTCGTTAAGTTAGAATTATGCACGTGTTGAAATTTAGAATTATGCACGTGTTGAAATTAAATGTTTTATTATGTCACGTGAGTTGCACATATATAACTCGTTAAGTTAGCATAATTATACGTGTTCGGTTACTTGAATATACACTAAGGTAACGTGTTGTGTTAGTGTTATAAGCTTATAAGTTATTTCTTTATTGCATGTGTTTTATAGTTAAATCAATAAAGTAAGTCCGTTGAGTTACACTAACTCCATGGATCATTTATTTTCTAACATGCCACTATAGTAGTTGTAGAAACAAGAAATTCGAAGGAAAACCACGATTGCATGTATCACGTAGGAATTTACTCATGGAATGAAGAAGAAATCACCATTGTTGATAAGAATGAAGGAAATCTAATAGATCATTTAAGTAGAAGCAGTTACTACTAAAAAGAAATAAAAAAGAAGAGGAAAAAAAACTATGCTATGTGTGTGGAGAATCGCGCTAACAGTATGAAGCATCAGAAGTTCCCTGAAGCTCCACACTACTACTAAATTTACCAACCATCGGAGGTCTGTGAGGATACTTTCCGGATGTCAGGTCTATTCCAAGCCAAATATGGTGACTAACAACCACTGTAAAGAGTGATCGTGTCGCAAGAAGGGAAGCCATTTTCACCAAGCACTGACTCATATCTCAAGAGATCGTAATGCTTCTAACCTTGGTCTTGGGTAGATGCCAATATAGTAAAGAGGAGATCAACTTACAAGTCTTAGTTTACGATTCTATATGGAAAGGAGGTAAGACTGTAAATGATTAAGTTTTTAGTAGTGTAATCGCATCGCATGTAGTGACGAAAGTTTTTACTGTTAATAGAGACTTTACATTTCACCTTTCGTTCATCTTCAGGAACATATCAAAACGAAAAAATATCAAAAACAACTAATTATCTATGTTTACATTTAGTATTAAAGTGTTGTATTGTTTGTTTTGTATCGTGATTAATGTTATCATTGTCAGTATTGTGAATGTTTTATGTTTGTTTGATTTAGAAAATAGAAAATAGTTTTACGGTTTACCGAAATTGAATCATTCTAGATACTTAAAGATTTTAATGGTTACTGTTTGAAATATCTGAATGTTAGTGTTGCTTAATGATAAATCTAATATTAACTAACATTAAAGAGCTTAATTGATGTTATTTACAATCTGTGGAACCACACAATGGTTGGCTAAATTCAAACAAGTTTCTAATTTAACTTTTCACACTGAACAAATTTTGTAGCGCCAATGCTAGGGATTGAGAAGCTAAGCAATTGTAAGTGTTGTTTTGTTTTAACATCAGAAGGAGTGTTGTGTGTTTTATTTTATAATTGAGAATATGGTATATGTTTATACTCAAAGATTTCTGAAACCTATAGTTAGCATATGTGAATTCTGCAATTTGGAAGGTTATGACATTTTTGATTGTTTGAAACTAAAACGATTGCAGATGGTTAGATCACATGAATAACAAATGAATTACATTCAATATAATAGAATTGAGTATGAGAATCCTATAGTTTACCTAACTAATAGTCAGTTTAGAACGTGTAATATGTTGAGAGATAAGGAAGTTTGGGATAGGTATGACAGACTGAAGTGTAGTTTAGAGCAAAACATAGACAAACTAGAATAATACATGTGGTAGCAATAAGAAGTCAACTAATTAAATTATAGGGAAGAATATTCAGAACCTAAAATTGATATCATATGAAAGGATCGAATGACACACTAGAGGAGGGGTGAATAGTGTCTTAATAAAATTTATTTTACTTTTTAAAATTTCGGAAGTTGTTGACACTAATGAACCCTAATTAATTGATTTTAGAATTAAAAACTAGCAGTGAAGAAAGTAAAGAACACAAGAGATTTATAGTGATTCCCCAAACTAGGTAGTCCACTCCTCAAGGCTTCAACCTCGAGAATTTCACTAAGAGCTTTTAAGGCTCAACACAAACCTTAAACAAGTTGCTTTTGTAAACTAAGCAACAACCTTACAGATGTTTTTACAGGATGAACAAAAACCTCACACAAAGCACCAACTTTGTGTACTCAAGACCCCAATCTTGAGTAAGTGAAGTATCATGCTCACTCTCTTCACCAAGGCCCCGACCTTGTGAAGGTATACTCACAACACCCTTGTGAGTTAAGGTTTTCAAGTAAATGAGAATATAATTTAAAACAGGAGTCATTGACTCAAAATGAAAATGACACACAAGACTAGATCAACTCCTATGAAGAGTTGACACAGAAGCTCTGAGGAGATTTCTTGATGAATCTACAGCTGATGATCTTCTGGACTTTGTTGTAGACGAATCTTCAAGGTGTTTGTAAAATTATTGAACAGACAAATTCTCTTGTTGAGTGTTGATAAATTCTGTGTGTCTCTTTTTGTTTTCTGCAAAAATCCTTTTTATTTTTCCTTCGAGATTTGCATAAATGAAAAGAATTCTGAAATGGTCAGATACCTTATGCAGGAATTCATTTTCGGCAACCTTCAATCATAATAAAGTTGAGATCTGCAATCAAAAGATATCTTGCCACAAAAATTAGTCAATTAATACTAGTTGCAGTTTCTATAAAAATAAAATCTTTGTTGGCTTTCAGAAAATCGGAGACTTAAACATATAACCTGCCAAAACTCAAAATCATTTCGGATAGTTAGAACTAACTTACTAAAAGACCACTTAAGTCATGTATTAAAAATAAAACATGTGCCCTTTAGAAACCATGTTATAAAATATTAAAAAAAATAAACTATCCGATAGAATGGGCGTGTTTCGGATACTTAAAAAGATAACTCTCCGATCCTTAAGTCATTTCAGATAGATACACAGGTAACCTTCCAAAAAGTCACTTAAGTCAGAAAATAAAAGAAAACTCAACCATCCGAAGCTTAAAACAGTTTTCAGATACTTACTGAAGATAACTCTCCGATTCTTAAGAGTTTTTGGATAGTTATATCGTAACCTTCTAAAAAGTCACTTAAGTCAAGCTATGAGAGACTGACACGTGTCCTTTAGAAGAAAGTAATCGAAAATATATTAAAGACAAACAAACAGCTAACTCTCCGAAATAAAAATATTAACTTTCTAAAACCAAAGGGATTTCGGAGACATACCATAAAAAAGTCATATCCGGACATAAAAATACTTAACTCACCGAAGATAAATACTTTTCGGATATTTACTGATATAACTGTCTAAAAAGCCAAGAGAGAGACTTAACCATCCGATTTGTCATATTCTGTTTGATGACTTATAAAATAACTCTCTGATCAAAATATTATAGACAAAATAACCTATCGAAATCTAATTTAAAAGATTTTGAAAACAAAGAGTTTGCCAAAATTCATTTGGGTAAAAAGGCATCTAATACATGGCACAAATAATTAAACCACACATTTTTCATCATCAAAATTAACTGATAAAATAAATGAACTAACAATCTTCCCCTTTTTGATGATGACAAAACTGTAAATAGATATACTCTCCCCCCTTGTCAGAATTAAAAAGTGGAGACAATTAAATGAAGAATACTCGAAGATAAAGAAAATGTAATTTTATTGATTCAAGAGTAAGAATAATAAGGATACATAAAAAAAATTGACAATTACATCAAAGGAAACAAAAAAAAAAACAAACTAAGTATCATTTGACTTTTTCTGTAACAATTCTTGAATTAAGGTATCTCTCTCTCTTAGAAGTTGTTCTAAATGAGCCACTTGATCCAAAAGCATCTGATTTTGCTGAAGAAGAAGCTCATTCTGTTTGAGGAGGGTCTTAAAACTGTCAACTACTGAAAATGAAGCTATTGGAGCTGGAGGAGGTGCTGCAGGAGGTGGAGTTTCTACAAAAGGAGGTACAGTAGGAGGTGGATGTTCTATAGACGAAGAAGGTGAATTCTGAGTTGTAGATGGTTGAAAATGAGAGGGCAACTCAATCGGATCAGAAGATGACATTCTCTAAAGATTCTTAAGTTGTAATACTCTTTTTTTAATGGATTTTAGAGGCTTGTTTGATAAATCACTGTATCTGGCCATCAGATGATAAATAAAATCTCCATAGTACAGAAAACTTCGCAGATGAGAAATTTAAGCAATAATAACTTTTGCCTAGCTAACCTTAATACCAACCATCACTACATAAGTGGCTTGATAGACTTTTCTTTTCAATTCATCTGCATGACCAATCTTCTGAAGTACAGAGGTAGACAGAATTGTAGCGATCATCCATGCCATAACATTTAGATCTGTAGTCTTTACTAACTTGAATTTTCTATCAGAAGTTTTTCAATCAATTTATTTATCTCTGATTCTTGCCACCCAAGCTCTAATGGAGAAAGAGCAATATTTATACCAGAAGATGGTATGCCAAACAGATTCTCCAAAAATTCTCCATCAATTCTTATTGTTTGATTTTGGAGGTGCAGGAGACAAAAATGAGGAAAAATCTCAAGGTTGGAGTAAAAAAGGAGAATTAGGTCTTCAAAAATAGATAACCCTGATGGGGAAGAAATAACACCTAAAAGCCCTTGACAAATTAGTAGACTATGAAACGAATCCATTCCTTTAAAATTTACAAGTCTGCCAAGAGCAATTTAGTGTAGAATTCCAATACATAACTTAGGAATGGGAGGATATGAACGGCCAGTTACATGCGTGAAATCAATCTCTTTCTATGGCAAAAAGAATGCAGGTTCAGCCAATGATTTCTTCTTCTCTGCCAAATCAGAAAAATCATGAAGACAAGCAAGCTCTATAGGCTCTTGAATCTTAATTCCTGGTTGCTCACAAAGTTTATGCAATAATGCTTATTCTAAAAACTAGACTAAAGTATGCGATGGAAGATGCGAGTTGCACGTCCTTAAGCCTCCAAAGCAACAAACTCGTGCTGTCTCGAGCCAAGAAGATGCTCCCTATTCACTGTCCACTGTAAAACACGTCCTCCTTTGCTTTTGAACGTTTCGACATGGCTTCTCTCCACCAATCCACCGTAAAACCACCTGTGAAGCTCCTTATGCCTAAGATTCCACCTTGAAAAAGGAGAAAGTATCTTCAATGGAGGAGGAAGATGTAGAAATGCTCACCTTTCTTGGGAAACTAGCTGTTCCACGTCCTTGGAAGAGAAGGGAAGCTGTTGGAAATGATGGAGAATTGCTGGAAACAACCGTCCACCTCCACCCTCGATGCTGGAATGGAAGAAACGGTTGTAGCCCTTGCGTGAATGGGGTTGCCCAAAATGGAGAGATGCTCTTGCATGGATGCTCATGGTCTTTTTATTAAGGGTAAGTCTTGATCCAATGGCTGGGATTAATCCAACCATTTATGCTTTAAAATCTCCATCCACTAGTGAAGATTAATTCATCTCTTTAACTCCAATAGATGCCACCTATTAAAATGAAACTTGGAGAATACTTAGCACATATCAAGAACATAAAATAGATGTAATAAAAATTGATATTAGATCTTGATTTTAACCATTAATAAAATGGGACTTATTATTTACATCATGCCAATTGATTTTTGTTGATAATAATATTTAATTGAAAAGCATATATAACAATTTTGTCATGCATGTGTACAATTGAAATGTGTGATAAATGGTTTATTCCCAACAACTAAGTGTTTACATATGGGCTAGTAACTTGACATTAATTTTATTAAAGGTAAATTTGTGCATTAATTAAATTTTAATACATAAAAACATGCATAGCCTAAAAATATAGTTTTCATGTAATCTTATATAAATATCATGTGATATGCAATTGAAATCCATAAAATGCATGCTTTAACATATAATAAAATGTACAAATCTTAACTTTACAAACACGTATCCCTAAAAATAGGAACCATACTACATCTTAAAAGACATTCTTACAACGAGATCATTTGCTTTACATGCTTGCATTATAAATATAGAACAAAATCCTATTTACTAATTACAAGCACTTGAGGAGAGAAAAGAAAATTTGTTGGGGAACTGTAATGAGAAGCAGCTGATTCAACTTCATCCGTCAACAACTATTTATTGAGAACAAAGCTTCAAACTAGTATGTAATTAATGTTCTACAATTTTACTTTATGTTAAGAGTTTATGAGTGCATTGACTCATTTTCCTAGTACTAAACGATTAGTAAGAACACCTAGACGAGATTATTTAACATAGAAGCATACTCGAAAAAAATTTGAAGGGAACTTTAACAAAATCTTTAGGGGTGTAGCTAACCTTTCTTTAAAGGAGAACCAAAATATAGTTGCTCTAGTGGAAAAACTATTAGGGGAAATTATGTATCTTGAATTAGTTGATAAACCTTCATGTATTCGATTGCCAAACTTTGAGGGAGATAGGTTTGAACTGAAATCTAATTATATTAGTCAATTGCCACACTTTCATGGATTAGAAAGAGAAGATGTCTATCATTTCCTTAGAGAATTTAACGAAGTTTGTTAAATGATGAAAATGCCAAACATGAGTATTGATGTTATTAAACTTAGATATATTCCTTTTGCTTTAAAAGACATAGCTAAGAGATGATTATATACTTTATCGCTTAATTTAATTTCTACTTGGACTAAATTTTACTCTATTTTTTTGGAAAAATATTATCCAACACATCAAATGATTAAAAAGAAAAATAAAATATTAATGTGTAGCCAAAAACAAGGAGAATCATTTTAGAAATATTTTGAATGATTTAAAGATTTATTGACTCAATGTCCACATCATGCAATGAGTAAAACATAATTAATAGGTATAATATATGAAGGCATAGTTGTTTCAACTACATCTTTATTAGAATCTACCTATCAGAATGGATTTTTAAAATTGTGTAGTGAAGAAGCATGGGCATACTTAGAAAACTTTGCAAAAAGAACTACATAGTGGAAAACTCAGTTGAAACTATTACAAATAAAAGAATATTGCTAAGGGGAATGTATAAAATAAATTCAAGCACTATACTTGAAGTTAAATTAATTGAGTTAACAAAGAAAATTGAGGAGTTATCATTAAATAAAAAACTAGCAGAAAAGAATGCAAATATTAATGGCTTAGATATTATTTATGCTAGAAACCAGAAAGATAACTTTGGAAATTCTTATAACCCTAATTGGAGAAATCATCCGAACCTATCTTAGAAAAATAACAATTTCCAAGGAAGAGAAAATATAAATGACAAAAATATAAGTTATAAAGTATTGATTGAACAATGATCTAGAATAGAGAAGTTAGAAAAGATAATTCAACAATTAAACAATCGTCTAGATCATGTATTTAGAAATGTTATCATTCAAAATCAAAATATGAATAGAAATATATCCCTTAGATAGAAGAAATCAATAGAAGTTAGACCTACTAGAGGATTGTCAATGCAAGTAGTGTCTAACCTTGTCAATAGAACTGTTAATGAAATTGATATCTCTTTTGGGAGGGAAACTGAATGAAGCAGTATAACTAAAGTAACTATGTATAATATAGTAGGTAGAAAAATATAAAAAGAAAAAAAAATGAGAGTTTAATTGTAGTTAGTAGTATCGTAGAGTTATTACTTAACTCAATGAACTTAGTTTGTCAAGTTATGACCTAACTCCATGAGGGTATGTAAGTAGCTATGTTAATTTTATCTCTACAAAAATTTGTTTATGTTACAGAATCACAACAGATAGAATTGATGAAATTATCATTAGATGCACGGAGGGAAGTATTGAGTAACTTATCAGTTAAAGATCTGTGTAGATTGTGTTGTGTGTCAAAAGAAATTAAAGAATGTGTTAGAGAAAAATATTTTCATGGATTACAAGCTACAAAGATGACTAATATTAAAGATAAATTTTTATGGAAGTCATTTAATTGTAGTTTAATCAGCTATGAATATCTGAATATGGAAGAAACTGCTGGAATTCCACCCAATACATTAAAAGGAATATATCATATTATGGAGATAGATGAAGGATTGATTATTTACAAAACCAAACCAAGGTATGCAATTCTATTACTTGATATTTTGATTAGAAATCCTATCACCAGAGAAGAATGAAATATAAGAAGACCTAATAGATTTGAAGTACCAATTGAAAATTGTGGGTTAGCTTTAACATTTTCTAATAAAAATTTGACCATTCCTGAAAAATTGTATTACTAGAGACTAACTAGAAATTGGGATGAGGATTTATCCTTAAGTATGTATAATTTTCTAAATAGATCTTGAATTGAAAATACTATGATATATCTAGGACAGAAAGCATTAATTAACAACATACATGTTATACTTGATGGATATATATTTAGTCACAGATATATCAATTGCATTTAGATTTGATTTATACATAGTAAGCATAGACAGTTATGATAATGACTTTATAGAAATATTGCTTATACCTAATGATATAGCTAAACCACCATCTACAGAACATAATAAAATTCAATTAGGAGTGTGGTATAATGAATATGATGATCCTACTTTATGTCTTATAAGATAGTGAGATGAATTGATGAAATTTCAAATATGGATTATGAAAGACCTAAATGAATGGAAGTGGAAAGAGGAATATATTGAAATATTTGTAGAAATAGAAACAACTACATTATCTTGGAATAGAAAATGATCCCTTTCTGTATTTCAATTCATTAATGGTAATACACTTGTATTTAGAATTGATAACATACTACAAGTTTACAAGTTAAAAAGGAAAATAGACTGCATTAAAACAGAATTAATAGCAAGAAGAATTATGCCTAAAAAGTTTGCTTAGACTAATATGTTTATTCCATTTGTCATTGTTAGGAATTTTATTTTGATGATAAATGCTTTATTAACATTTTTAAATAAGTCTAAATAATATTTTCTAAGTATAATAGTCACATAAATAAATGTTGACAAGTTATCGAAAAATTTCAATTAAAATTTTGGATAGTTAGATTTTTAGATAGTTAAAATTTTCGAATAGTTAGATTTTCAGATAGTTAAACTTTTAAATAGTTAACGTTTCGATTTAGTCGAAGAGTTATGTTTAAAAAATTCTATAGTTATGTTAAAAACTCCTATGTCTAATTAATTTAATTATATATTATTTGGGGTAGATTATATACCTAAATAGATAGAAGCTATTCCTACAAAAACTAATGACAACAAAGTGGTAATACATTTTATAAGAACTAATATAATTGCCAGATTTGGAATACCTAAAGCTATTATTAGTGATAAAGGAACTCATTTCTGTAATAGAAGTTTTGAAGCCTTAATGAAGAAATATGGAGTAAATCACAAAATTGCAACATCATATCATCCACAAACAAGTGGACAAGTAGAAAGTGCAAACAAACAAATTAAGTTAATCTTAGAAAAAGTAGTAAATCCTACTAGAAAAGACTAGACTAATAGATTAATAAATGCACTTTAGGCTTATAGAACTGCTTATAAGACAAGCTTAAGTATGTCACCTTTTAGGCTAGTGTATGGAAAAAGTTGTCATTTACTAGCTAAAATTGAACATAAAGCTTATTGGGCATTAAAAACTTTGAACACTAATTTAAATTAAGTTGTTGAAAATAAGAAAATGCAATTGATTGAATTAGAAGAATTTAGGAATAAAGCTTATTTAAAAACTATAAGAGAAAAAGAGAAAATGAAGTTCTAGCATGACAAGAAAATTATTCCAAAAACTTTTTAAATAGGACAATAAGTATATCTTTACATGACTAGACTTCATAACCATCTAGGAAAATTAAGATCTAGATGGGCAGAACCTTACATAATTTGAAACATTTATTCCTATGAAGTTATTAAAATTGAAAATCCTGAAAATCAAAATACATTTAAAGTAAATGGACAAAGACTTAGACTTATTCTGAAAATTCTAAAAAGTTCATTTGGAATTATAGAAGAAGTAAGAGTAGAGGATTACTCGAGCTTTACTTAGTAAGAAATTAAGTATTGTTTTTTTAAAAAAAAAACTTATTTAAACATAGTCACAGTTCAACCAAAAGAAATTATCGGTTTTACTGAAACATATATTAAAAGAAAAAATTGTTGCGGTTCAACCGACAGGATCCATCAGTCTAACCGAAACATAAAAAAAATCTATATATTATATTGAGTAAAATGTCAATTTTGCTGAAGCATAGTATCAATTCAACCAGTAGAAAATATATATATATATATATATTTAATTTCGATTCGACCGAGGAATATAATGATTTGACTAAAATTCTAAAATGTTGAAAAATTAAGAGTCGGTTAGACCAAAAATTCTTTGGTCTTGAATGAATTGAAAAAAATTATTATAAGTATTTTTATTAGTTATAACTTTACGGGAAGTCTGTTGAGTTACGCTTAACTTAGTGAACTTACTCCATTGAGTCTAAGATAAGTTAACGAACTTACTCCGTTGAGTTAACCAAAACTCAACAGAGTACTGCAGTTAAGTCTACGGACTTAGTCCGTGGAGTTAATCCTAACTCCATGGAGGAATGAGTGAGAGAGCGAGAGTTTGCATAGGAAAATGACCCGATTACCTGCCTAAAACTTAGGGTTTATTTATATTAAAACTTAGGATTTGAGGGCATTATCCGTAGAATCATTTAGAACTTAGAATAGTAGATATCAGAGCGATTCCGTTCTGTTCTATCACACCACGAAGATAAGATGATGCCTAAGTTCTCAGAGGAAATTGACACCACGAGATTTCTTAGAGAATCAAAAGAATGGCATACGAGACAAAAGATTAGGAACACAACGTAGGAAAAAGAACTAGAAAATTTAGAATCTGACATTTTCTGTTGGAGGAAAGTTTTAGTAGATTTAGATATTACCATACCTCAGATTGTGGAAATAAGGATTAAAGTAGCAATAGAAGTTGCTATGAATAGAGAAAGAAAAATTAGGCCAACTAACGTGGTTGCCCTAGAATTGATCTAACGTAAGTCTAGATTATGGTTCGTACGACATATTGGTGGACATGCCTGGTGGGCAATTTGGGAGTAATAAAGGAAAGAAGCAGAAGAGCCTGCAGTTGAAGAGCCGATTGCTGAAATATCATTTACTGAGGAATAGCAGCTAGGACCATCCATTCCACCACCTAAACCACTAGAAAGGGTGGTAGCTATGGGGCCTTCTATTGAAGAAGAGTTAAAAGAATTTGAAGAACTGGTTCAAGTTGAGAAAAACCAAGGAGAACCAGAAGATTTGGTAGTAGCTAAGCACATCTAGTGTTTGATGCACTTCATAAAAGGAGGGCTGTAGAAAAGTTGAAGGCCCAATATAGAGTTAAAGTTGAATAGCATCAAGAAGCCACTGCCATACCTACTACAAGAGAAACTAAAGTTGGTCCTTTAAGACCAGCAATTATAGAAAAAGTAAAATAGGAAGACCTAGTGCCTGTGACTCGAGGGCCTGTAGAGCCTATTTTTGTAGATTTAATCTCAAAGGAGGAAGAGAAAGACCAAACACAGCTATTTAGAAGAAGGAAAGGAAAAGAGATAGTGCTTGGAGCTCAAGTAGAGATTAAACCTAAGTCTATAATATTAGTAGGGCCTGTAGAGCCCATTTTTGTTAATCTGCTATCCGAATATGAGGAAGAGTAGCAACAGTAGCAAGAGCAAAGAGAAGAAGAAAAATAAGCTAAAATTTGTCTATGGCCTATACAAATAGAAGAAACTGAAGTTAGGGCAGAAGATGATATGCCCGTGACTCCATTCCAATCTGCCACAAAATCAGAAAGAACAGTGACAATGCAGATTGGTAGTCAAGAGGAAAAGGAAAGAGAAGACATTGAATAAGAAGCTGAACAAAAGCACTAGGAACAAGAAGGACATATCTCAACAGATTCCACTAAAGAGGGAGAGACTCTTCAGCAAATAATTGAGAGAATTCAAGAGAGAAGAGTGAAGAGTTCTACCGGCTCTCCACCACAGATAGAAAGAGAGGCTGAAATGTAGGAATCTCTAGATCATTTCCAACAAACTCAAGTTCAGCATATTGAAGAAGAAATTAAAGAACAAACCCCTCTAAAGCAACAAATTCAAATTCCTGACCTAGCTAAAGCAACAGTTCTAAATGAAGAATACTTTTAGAATCAGGAAGCATACAACAAATATCAAGAGATAAATGGGTATGATGTTATTTATAGTAGGCCAGTAGATTGGACTGGAATGGAGGAGATTAAAGAATTATTCGAATTTCAGGGCCTACTAAACTTTATTTCAAAAGAAAAAGAGCATGCTGTGTATGGAAATTTAGTACCTTATTTTTATGCAAACTTGAGAGAGGAAGAATGAAATTTAATTTCTAATGTGGAGCAATCTAATGTGCAAATAACACCAAAGCTTCTCCATAACATTTTTTAATTGAAAAATGATGGAGTTGAAATCTAAGAAAATACAATTGCAACTGAATGGATAGAACAAGCAATCAAGCAATGTTTGGCCATCGACCCTAGTGTGCCATTACTGAATAGACTGAAGTATTTAAATAGGAAAGCACACATGGTAGCAAACATTTTAGTTAAAATTGTCTATCAAAGACAAGGCCACGACTTTGAACTTAGTCAATTTGTTAAATGAGCCACGTATGTACTTGTAAATAAAATTCAAGTTAACTAGTGTTAAGTTTTCCTATCAAAGATAAAGTCTGCAAAGAAGAAACTATTTATGAAGATTTGATACCAGTATTAATGGAGGATAGTATTGACTTCAGGAAATGGACATCCAAAAGGATAATATCTAGAGTCATTTCAGTGAAGGAATATAGAAATTGCAATGCTACAGCTGTTGAGATAGCTGGACCTTCTAGAAGCATTATAGGAGCTATTGAATGGATAAATCAATTAGAGTAACAACTAGAAAAGCTCTAGAAGGAAGTAAATGAACTTAGGAAAAAAGACTAAATGTATTGTTCATCTACTTGTATTGAAAAATATCTAACTATATGTAAATGTAAACTATTTATATGAATGAATATTTGAATTTCAGATATTTCTGAATTTGTGTAATTGTGAACGAATGATTTAAAGTTGAATTGAATATTATATAGCTATTTAAATATTTGCAGACTGTTTAAAAGATTTACAACTTTTATGAATGACTTGATTAAATGCACGATGCCAGAATAATGCCTAAATATATCTGCATACTAAAAAGTAAAATGTAAATTTTACATAATAGGAAATGAGCTGTAAGTTAAATATGCATATAATGTTTAGATTTAAATAAGTTTAAATGAGAACATTGCATTAATGACATGTATTTAACTTTAATTAAGTTGACAAAATGTAGGAGAAAAAAATATAGAAGTTAATACGAGGAGTAAGTGTTAACTCAATGAAGTAAGTCCGTTGAGTTAACCTTAACTCCATGAGGTCAATAAGAAAATATAAGGTCACTCCATTGAGTTATTTATAACTCAACGAAGTTAGTCCGTGAAATTAGCAAATAGGCAACGAAGCTAGTCCGTTAAGTTAGCTGTAACTCAACAAGATTAGTTTGTTGAGTTAAAAATAGTAACCGAAGCTAGTTCGTTGAGTTAACTGTAACTCAATGAGGTTAGTTCGTAGATTAAGCTGAACGGTTATTCCTTTAGCCATGAATGAAACTTCGTGGGTTTAGCGGTTACTGAAATTTGAAATTAGAAGTGGAACATGTATTCATAAAAATAGGAACCATACTACACATTACAAGACATGTTCTTACAACGAGATTCATTTGCTTTATGGGCATGCATTATAAATATAGAAAAGAATGTTATTTACGAGTTACCAACATTTGAGGAAAGAAAATGAAATTCGTTGGGGAACTAGGAGGAGAAGTAGCTGATTCCACTTCATCCGTCAACAACTACTTACAGAAAATAAAGCTTCAAACTGGTATGTAATTAATCTTCTACTATTTTACTTTATGTTAAGAGTTTATGAGCACATAGATTCATTCTCTTAACACTAAATGATTAGTAAGAACAACTACATAGGATTATTCAACATAGAGGTGTACTGAAATATTTTCTGAATTGGACTTTAATGAAATCCTTAGGGGTGTAGCTAGTCTTTCTTTAAAAGAGAACGAAGATATGACTGCACTAGTAGAAAAACCATTAGGGGAAATTCTATATCCTAAACTAGTTAATGAACCTTCATGTATTCGATTGCCAAACTTTGAGAGAGATAGGTTTGAACTAAAATCTAATTATATTAGTCAATTGCCACACTTTCATGGATTAGAAAGAGAAGATACCTATTATTTTCTTAGAGAATTTAATGAAGTTTGTCAAATGATGAAAATGCTGAACATGAGTATTGATGTTATTAAACTTAGATATATCTCTTTTGATTTAAAAGACACAACTAAGAGATGGTTATATACTCTATCGCCTGATTCAATTTCTGCATGGACTAAATTTTGCTCTGTTTTTCTGGAAAAATATTATCCAACACATCAAATGATTAAAAAGAAAAAGAAAATATTATTGTGTAGCCAAAAACAAGGAGAATCATTTTAGAAATATTTTGAAAGATTTAAAGATTTACTGACTCAATGTCCACATCATGCAATGAGTAAAGCACAATTAATAGGTATAATTTATGAAGGCATAGATGTTTCAACAAAATCTCTATTAGAATCTACTTGTCATAATGGATTTTTAAAACTGTGTAGTGAGGAAGCATGGGCATACTTAGAAAACTTTGCAAAAAGAACTATATAGTGAGAAAACTCGGCTGAAGCTATTACAGATAAAAAAATATTGCCAAGGGAAATGCATAAAATAGATTCAAGCACTATGCTTGAAGTTAAATTAACTGAATTAACAAAGAAAATAGAAGAATTATCATTAAATCAAAAGCTAGCAGAAAAGAATGCAAACATTAATGACTTAGGTATTATTTATGTTAGAAACCAGAGAGATAACTTTGGAAATTCTTATAACCCTAATTGAAGAAATCA
Source organism: Cymodocea nodosa (assembly GCA_036874045.1). NCBI lineage: Eukaryota > Viridiplantae > Streptophyta > Magnoliopsida > Alismatales > Cymodoceaceae > Cymodocea > Cymodocea nodosa. The sequence continues at coordinate 14,265,984 of CM072339.1, read as the reverse complement.
TTCGAACCTATCTTGGAGAAATAACAATTTTCAGGGAGGAGAAAATATAAATGACAAAAATATAAGTTATGAAGCATTAATTGAACAAGGATCTAGAATAGAGAAGTTAGAAAAGATAATTCAATAATTAAACAATTTTCTAGATCATGTATTTGGAAATGCTACCATTCAAAATCAAAATATAAATAGAAATATACCCCCTAGACAGAAGGAATCAATAGAAGTTAGACCTACTGGAGGATTGCCAATGCAAACAGTACCTAACCTTGTCAATAGAACTGTTAATGAAATTGATATCTCCTATAGGAGGGAAGCTGAATGAAGTAGTATAATTAAAGTAACTATGTATAATATAGTAAGAAGAAAAATATAAAAAGAAAAAAAATGTAAGTTTAATTATAGTTAATAATATCATAGAGTTATTACTTAACTCAACGAACTTAGTCCGTTGAGTTATGACCTAACTCCACGAGGGTAAGTAAGTGGCTATGTTATATCTCTATTAAATTTTTGTTTATGTTATACAGAATCACAACAGATGAAATTGATGAAATTACCACTAGATGCACTAGGGGAAGTATTGAGTAACTTATCAGCTAAAGATCTATGCAGATTGTGTTGTGTGTCAAAAGAAATTAAAGAATGTGTTAAAGAAAAATATTTTCATGGACTACAAGCTGCAAAAATGACTAAGATTAGAGATGGATTTTTCTAGAAGTCATTTAATCGTAGTTCAATCAACTATGAATATTTGAATATGGAAGAAACTGTTGGAATTACACCTAATACATTAGAAGGAATAGATCATATTATGGGGATAGATGAAGGATTAATTATTTACAGAACCAAACCAAGGTATGCAATTCTGTTACCCGATATTTTGATTAGAAATCCTGTCACTAGAGAAGAATGGAATATAGGAAAGCCTAATAGATTTGAAGTACCAACTTAAAATTGTGGGTTAGCTTTAACATTTTCTGATAAAAATTTAACCATTCCTGAAAAATTGTATTATTGGAGACCAATTGGAAATTAGGATGAAGATTTATGTTTAAGTGTGTATAATTTTCTGAATAGATCTTGGACTGAAAATACTATGATATATCTAGGACAAAAAGCATTAATTAGCAATATGCATGTCATACTTGATGGATATATATATTTAGTGTTAGATATATCAGTTGCATTTAGATCTGATTTATACATAGTAAGCATAGATAGTTATGATGATGACTTTATAGAAATATTGCTTATACCGAGTGATATAGCTAAACCAATGTTTATAGAATATGATAAAATTCAATTAGGAATGTAATATAATGAATATGAGGATCCTACTTTATGTCTAATAAGATGGTGGGATGAATTGATGAAATTTCAAATATAGATTATGAAAGACCTAAATGAATGGAAGTGGGAAGAGGAATATGTTGAAATATATGTAGAAATAGAAACAACTACATTAGCTTGGAATAGAAAAGGATCTCTTTCTACATTTCAATTCTTTAATGGTAATACACTTATATTTAGTATTGATAACATACTACATGTTTACAAGTTAAAAAGGAAAATAGACTGCATTAAAACAGAATTAATAGCGAGAAGAATTATGCCTAAAAAGTTTGCTTAGACTGACACATTTATTCCATTTGTCACTACCTTTCAATCATGTTCTTAAACTGTGATTTTGTACTTTTAATGTTGTGTGTATTTTGCATTTATTATTAGAAAAGAAAGAAAATTTTTAATTTTATAAAAAGAAAGAAAAGAAAAACATAATATCAATCTAGTTTGTTGGTATCTATTCTAGGAAACCAATTGGCTTGCTTGTGAGCTACCAAAGGCGTAGGAGCTTAGGTTTCACACAAGACACTGATTTAATAATTTATGTTTTGTTATTTTGTTATATATTTTACTTTTATTTGTGAATGAAAAGTTTTTCAGAATCAAAAGTTGGAAGATATTGAAGGAGATACAAAAGAACAAGGTATGTAATTGATTACTTATCTTGAATTTACATTTAAACTCATTTCGTGGAGTTATTAATTAACTCAACAAATTAAGTTCATTGAGTTAAGTGCTAAGTCAACGAAACAATATTCATGCCTACTAACATTTACTGTATTTACTGTAAAATTTTTTACATTGAGGACAATGCAAAATATAGGTATGGGGGGGGAGGTAATTAGATTAAAAGCCAAGTAATTTTGTTAATTATAGGAATTAGAATGGTGCTGCAAATTTCTGTGGAAAAATTTTTTTATGAATTTGCTGTAACTAACCGAAATTTCTTGTAACTATTCGATAATTGAGACTATCAAGTTTTTAAGAATTGTAACTACTTGAATGTTATATTTATAATCTTATATAAGATGCTATAAAATTTTACTATTAAAACAAATCTAGATATAGTATCTTATGTTTTTGCTGAATTTTATGAGTTAATAGTTTCATAATTTTAAAAAAAATCAAAATGCTTAACTGAAACTCAGTGAATTATTTGAAATCCTGAAAGAGCTGAAATGCTGATTTTTGAATTAAATGAAATACATAGGATCAAAGATACATTTGATTTGATTGATCAAACTTGTAGAATGATTTATGTGTAAATCTTATTAAACTATAGAAAAAGTATGAGGTTATTGATATGGATTCATATTTTCAATAAATAATAGAAGCATGATTATATGAGATTTGTGTTTTATTGCATCTGTATTAATGAAATACGTATATATACTGTGTTGAAAAGAAAAAAAGAGAAAAACTTTGAGAGTTTATTGACTTGTTTGATCACAAACCTTTTGTACTTGAGTAAATAGGTATGTAAGGATTGTTGACTTGAAAAAGGACTCTTTAAATCTAGAAACCTAAGATCTTGATCAGATCTGAGATTGTTGACTGAAAGCTCTATACATGGGTATACTAGAAAGCTCTTGTATGATTCAAGCTTTTCAAATTAACTTTTAAAGTATAAATATGCATATATTGTTCTGAAAAGATAAAATTGTTTTGTGAAATATAGAAATCTTTTGGATGAAGTATATTTTCTATTATCTAAGATTATTAAAATATGAATCTAGAGTAGACTTTTGAAGTTGTTTATTTGAGATACAATTCATTATTCTACTTGTTTTAATCACATTGAGTTGGATTGTGTTTTGATTCGTATGTAGTTGAAATTTATTCTAGAAATCATATTGGAAAATTCGGGACAATAGATGTTGAAAAAAGAAAAGATGATAATATAATTACCACCTATGTGATGCTAATATATTTTGTATGAAATTTACACATGTTTTAAATATATTTGCAAGTTGAAGAGGAGAAAACAATGTTAAAATAGATTACTGAAAAATATAGAATCTCTTTATAATAATCTAATTTATGTATTCTGAAGAAAAAAAAGGAAGAATTAATTCTAGCACTTTAGAAAGACCAACCAGTTAGATCTTAATAGTTTGCTAAGGGACTAGTAAAATTTAAGTATGGAGGAAGTGTTTAGAATGAAAAAGTACATAATATTAATGGTTAAATGTTGGTTAATTGCAAAATATTTAGGTTATCATATGAGAATCAAGCCATTATGTTATAATTACACTAATATATGCTTTAATGAAAGAATCTACATAATTTCAAGGAATTAGCGTTAATTAAGTACATTTTTGAACTATCGGTAAGTTGCAAATTTTTCATTCGTAAGTATCTGAATTTTTTGTTATTTCAGAGAGTTATATTGCATATAACAACTCGTTGAGTTAGTGTTCTTTTTGTTGAAAGATCACATGCTAACTTGTTGAGTTACAGGTTTAAAGGAATAAAAAGATCACATGAGAACTCGTTAAGTTAAAATTATGCACGTGTTGAATTTAAATGCTTTATTATGTCACGTGAGCTGTATATGTTTAACTCGTTAAGTTAGCATAACTATACGCATTGAGTTTCTTGAATATACACTGAGGTAACACATTGTGTTAGTAGCTTATAAGTTATTTCTTTATTGCACGTGTTTTATAGTTAAATCAACAAAGTAACTCCGTTGAGTTATCTGTAACTCTACAGACCATTTATTTTCTAATATGCCACTATAGTAGTTGCATAAATAGGAAATTTGAAGGGAAACCATGATTGCACGTATCACGTAGCAATTTACTTGTGGAATGAAGAAGAAATTGCCATTGTTGATATGAATGAAGGAAATCCAATCGATCATTTAAGCAAAAGCAGTTACTATAAAAAGAAATATAAAATAAGTGGAGAAAGATGAAAAAAAAGTATATGTGTAGAGGTGGAGAATCGCACTAACTACAGAAAGCGTAGGAAGTTCCCTGAAGCTCCACACCACCACCAAAATTATCAACCATCGGAGGTCTGTGAGGATACTTTTTAGATGTCAGGTCGATTTTGAGTCAAACATAGTGACTGACAACCACTATGAGGAATGATCGCGTCACAGGAAGGGAAGCCATTTTCACCAAGCACCGACTCATATCTCAAGAGATTGTAAAGCTTCTAGCCTTGGTTTTGAGTTGATGCCAGTATGCTGAAGAGGAGATCATCTTACAATTCTTGGTTCGCGATTCTATAGGGAGAGGAGGCAAGATTATAAGTGATTAAGTTTTCAGTGGTGTAATTGTGTCGCATGTAGTGACGGAAATTTTTACTATCAATAGAGATTTTTACATTTCACTCTTGTTCATCTTTAGGAACATATCAAAACAAAAATACCAAAAACAACAAATTATCTATGTTTACATTTAGTATTAAAGTGTTGTATTGTTTGTTTTGTATATTGATTAATATTATCATTATCAGTATTGTAAATGTTTTATGTTTGTTTGATTCAAAAAATAGAAAATAGTTTTATTGTTTACTGAAATTGATTCATTCTAGATACTTAAAGATTTTAAGGGTTACTATTTGAAATATATGAATGTTAGTATTACTGAATGATAAATCTAATATTAACTAACATTAAAGAACTTAATTGATATTATTTACATTCTACGGAATCGCCCAATGATTGGCTGAATTCCTCTGTAAATAACAATATTTAACTAGAAAGATAAGCTCATGGAGTTAACTTAAGTCCACGAGGTTAGTCCGTTGAGTTAACCATAACTCCACGAACTAAGTCCGTTGTGTTAACTGTAACTCAATAGAGTGCTTAACTGAATACATATAAACTCTAATATAAAAATAAGAATAGTATACAATTCTTACTCAATCTTTGTGGGATCGACTTGTACTTGTACACAAATACAATATACACTATGCACTTGTAGTTAAAAATACAAATTAATATCTAGTTTGTGTGAAAGGTTCTTTGTTTACTTCTAAAAGTAATTATTGATATAAGCATAAAAACAAATTGAACAAGTTTTCTAGCACCTCTGTATAAATAAGTTTATGATTTAACTTTTCACAACAATACATGACATGAAGAAAAATAACTATTCAAGATATCGGATACTTTCATAAGGATCTTTTGGAAGGTTTGAAGTGAAATTATCTAAAAGTCAAGTCATTTTAGAAGGTTTCAAATCCAAGGAGTCTGAACTTCAAGAGACCTTACGTGACAAACTTAAATATTCACGTGACAGGTATAAAAAACCTACTCGAGCCTTCAAAGAGTTTAAGGAATGATTTTGAAGGGTTTTAAATGGGACATTCCAAAAGATACAAGAAATTGGAAGGTTTCAAGCTAAATGTCTGAAATATAGTTAAACCCACGTGCCTAATTTAAATCTCACATGGCAGGAATAAGAGAGTAACTATTTGACCCTATGAACAATTTCAAAGATAATTTTCGAAAGGTTTTAACATGAAACTATCTAAAAATCCAATAGAATTGGAAGGTTATAAAAAGGTAGCATATTAAATGGTAACTTTCTATTTATAGAACTAGTAGATCAGTAAGTACAACAGAATAAATCTATTGAAGAGAAATATGATCGTTGGATTTACAAATATAAATACAACCAAATTATTCAGCAACAAGTAAAGTTGAGAAAATAGAGACATATAGATATTGTAGATTATCTACCACTACATGAATACATATTACAGAGAATAGATTAGCAAAGCTCTCCATGTGTTGAAAGTCTAATCTAAGAAGGATCATTGGTTCGTGGCTTTCAACCAAAAAGCTACACACTATGTTAGTTTGAGTTTCGACCTAAAAACTCAAAGAGGTTGGTTATTGAGCTTTGACCTGAAAGCTCTAGGTTGGTTTGCTGAAGTTTCAACCTAAAAACTTTTAAGAAGTGTTAATTAGAGCTACGACCAGAAAGCTCAAGAGGTTGGTTCTTGCTTCAACTTGAAAGCAAGTGTATGTAAGTGTTTAAATACTTAGTGAAGCTTAAGTGATCCTTGGGGGTAGACTAGCCAAGTTGGTGAACCACTTAAAAATTCCTTGTGTTTTTATTTATATTTTCCACTATGCATGATTTATTTACCTATTTAATACTTGTGCATATTGATTAATCAAATAAGTTAGAAAAGCTTAAAATAACACATAGATCATCATTCACCCCCCTTTGATGAGCCATTTGGTCCTAATAGAACCAACAATTCTTCTTGAATCAAACTTTATGGCACAAAGAGAGCTTTGTTGATCCTCTAAGAATTTTGTAGTTGTGCTTTTACCAACTAATTTTCTCTTTTAAGAGTAGATGTACTCTTTATACACTAGCACTCTTTGTTTTATAATTTCTTCTATAGTGTGTATGCTCTCTCACCTTTTTTTTCCATTAACTAATCTAAATGTATTTATACCTAAAACTGTAATGATCATATTTTTTTCAATGTTATTGATCTATTGTACTTGATCTTGTTCTTCAACATTATTGAAGTATTGTACTTGATCTTGATAGTCCCATAAATTGTAAGGTACCATTTAATTTACTATAAAATATCTTCTAGATCTGATAATTGTCAATCTTCTTTTAGGTTATTAAGTTATTGTTAACTTAACAAGTTGTTCTACTTATGTCTCTGTAAAGATATGTTAAGTTATGCTAACTCAATGAGTTATTCTTTCTATTTGCATGTGATGTTTGTCACATGAAATCTACCAACTTAACGAGTTGGTTGCTACTAACTTAATGAGTTGTTCTACTTATATACTTGTAAAGTCATATTGAGTTATGCTAATTTAACAAGTTTTCTCACATAAAATCTTTAAGTTGCACACATGATATCTATTAACTTAACGAGTTCTTCTACTTGTAAAGACACGTTGAGTTGTCCTAACTTAATGAATTACTCTACTTATTTCCTTGTAAAAACACATCGAGTTATTCTAACTCAACGAGTTGTTCCTTCAATTTGTAATAATGTGTGGCTTTAATCCAATGGCTTCTTCTATCTCCAGCTCTTCATATATACCTATGAAATACATTATAATACCTCACATAGATTTTTGTATTATCAAAATACAAATGTTCTAACACAAGGAAAGCATTTGTCTCCACTATTCTCATTTTCATGTAAGGCCAAGGCACCAACGACTCCCTTTCCCTTTAACTTTGTGGTTCAGTGGTGGTGGAAGATGTGGAGAGCAATAGCTCTTGCTTTTTTTCCTCTCATTTTCGATCGTAGGTGAAATTGTGTAGAGGCTAGCATTCAAGGAAGGTGGACGACTATTCACATGCACATACTTGGACAACACCATATCTAACTTGCACCAACTAGGGGACCTCCTCTCCACCTTAGCAAGGATGTGACACTTGCAAGTACTGAAAGAGAGCTTATAAATGAACTATTTGGTGAAAGCTTAGAGGTGTAGGTGCAACCCAAAGCAAGTTGAACTAAGGCCACATGCTTGTCTGCATTGTATAAGCTTGGAGGTGACGACTTCAATGAGTAGGACATGAAGGGAACATGGAACCAAGCACTTGGAGGCATTAGATGAGTTTCTTGGGATATTCTTAAGGTATAATGAGATGTGGAAGACCAAAAAATATTATATGTGTTGTCATATTTGTTATTTCTTTATTCCATTCTTGTTTGTGTGTGTCTGTGTTAACTTACATGTGGTGTTTGTGTATTAACATTTTTATCATTTTAATAATAGTTTGTAGTAGATTAAGGAAGCTTGCTTTTATTCCTCCTTGATTCTTAATGAATTTATGTATAGAGTGAATATGAATATATTTACAATATGTGAATGTAAACTAGTTTTCTATTTGGTGTAGGTTTATATAAATGTTAGATTCATTTTCATGTATTATTTAAATTAGGTTTTTATCTTGATTTTGTGGTGTTTTGGGTTTAAAATAAATTAATGAAATCTTTTGAATTTTTGCAATTTGTTTTTAGTAGTTTTGTAATTTATTTTCGAAGAGGTGTTCTATCCTAGTTTTCTTGTCCCGTATGCAACATTGGCTAGATTTTTAGCTAGTTATGATAACTCTATGAGTTTTGTTGAATGGTTGACCAATAACTCTACGACTTTTGTTGAACGGTTAGCTGATAACTCTTCAAGTTTCCTTGGATGGTTACAGTACTAATTGTTCGAGCTAACTAGAGACTTGGGACTTTTGGTCTGCCTTGTCTATTTTGCGATTGAAACTTTATAGTGAAAATATACTATGCTATTGTAAAGATTGTTTACTAGCAAATTTCTTGTGGTGATTTCATCTAGAAATCAATTTCACCTTTCAAAGGACTCACATCTTTTCAACAAGTATTTATTTGTGGTTTTCCAACATCTATGACTACTTTTATCTAAGTGTCTAACTTTCAAATTATTTTAAACAAGTTTCTTGTGGATTGACTTACACTTGTCATATTTAATATAATAAATATTATGCACTTGTAGTTATAAATTTTAAAACAATTGATTTGTGTTAATTGAAAACACAAAAATCACGTAAAATACTTTTTTGGTTTAATAAACCCTTACCTTACATATCCCACCCTAAGCACATAGTTAGATAGGTTTTTGTAGTTTGGCTTAGAATTAAATTAGGTGGTGACTTCATTTTTCTCTTCACCTTGTGTGTGTTAAGAATCTTGGCAATACAACACTACAATTGCTAATATATATATTAATTAATATTATTTCTTACTTTTGTAATTTCTTTAAAATTGTTCATTAATATTGAATATTAATTGCAATAATTACTAATTAAATATTATATTATCATTATTCCAAAGCCAGATTTGATTACATTCATTATTGTGAATTATATAAAAACCATATTGTGATATTTATAATAAACATAACTAATATTTCATAATAATTTGGTATTTGAAAATTTCAATATGAAAATTGTATTATTAAATACATATGTTGGCTTTTTCGGTTTGTCTTTTTGACTTAATTAGACTAGGCTTACCATTGGATTTTATCTTTTGATCAAAATTTAATTTCTCGTTCCATTGTTTGTTAATTAGTTTTAGTTGGTACACATGCATAATTCGTAAATAAAATTGTGTTTCTTGAAATACCTCTAAACATCAACTTTTGTAAAACATCATGTCCTCACTTGTTGAAGGAAGAAAAGCGATTATTACAATTAATAGATGTCTGGTTCTATCATATATAGAATTAAGATATAGAACACATCAAATTGCCACAGTAGAGCATGCAAAATATAAATATTAGTTATGTGTGAATTAGAACTTCTTGTCCTTCATCACATAATTAGGTGATCACACTTGGCACATGTTCACACATCCGAGGCCTTCTGATCGCTGCCCTGTCCTCTCTTCCAGAACAGAAATTTGGGAGATGTATGTTGCAACATCTTCTCCACCTCCTCGATAGGGAGGCCTTTAGTTTCAGGCACAAAGATCAAGACGAAGTACAGTGCTATTACGGACACAACTCCAAAAATGAAGAATGACCAAGACGTACCAATGGCTTTCGTGAGCGATAAGAATGACTGCGAAACAATCAGATTTGAGACCCAGTTGGCAGTCGCAGCGATCCCACCACAGACACCTCGAAATCTTAGAGGATATATCTCCGAGTTGACGATCCATGGGACCGTTCCCATACCTGGGGAGAAGAATATTATGTACAATGAAAGTCCTACCAGTGCCAACCATCCATACTTACTGGGGCACCCTTGTGTGTACCACAGCCTTTGCTCACCATGGCACATGTCCCTCACTGTTGTGTTTGATATTAGACATGCTCCAGGAAGTAGCTGTCAAACCAACCAATCACTAGTATGCATTAGTATATATATATTTACCATTGCAACATATAAATGTAACAATTATTTCAAACCTCAAAGTATATATAGCTCGTCGGTTTCTGCTCTCATGTTAGAAGGCAATCGAACTACCAACCTTGTTAGTTGCCGATGCGCAGAAGCCGCATTCGGTGGACGTCGACTTCAGACACTTCACGCAATCCCATGTTGCAGGTGTGGCGTCACGATAATCGGAACATGTATAAGCAGAGAAATGGGCGGTCTCCTCCCGTCCAACATCCGGCGAATGTGATGTCGTTTCGTGAAATACCGCTGAAAGTAGGCCAAGCGACATGATGACGCCACACAAACTGATTACAAGTAGCTTTTTCCTCCCCGTCCTGTCTATGAAGTAGATGCTGACAACGGATCCCAGCGCATTGAGACCAGATGTAATCAGTGACAGCAATAGAGCTTTCTGTTTCGATGCGAATCCTGCAAGCTGGACTATCGTGGGGCTGTAGTACATTACCGTGTTTATGCCTACGAATTGCTGAAATACCTGCAGCCCAACACCAGCGATGAGACCTCTCCTCACCGTCTTTGTCTTCCAGAGCTTGATGAAGTTAATTTTCTCCGTTGAACCTTCCTCCTTGAGCTCCATTTCAACTGAGGCTTTCAGGGCTTGGATCTCTTCTTCAACCTCGTGTTCCGGATATATGCTTCTAAGAATGGATTCTGCTTCTTTCTCCCTGCACTGTATTTGCAAACAAAATCAACCATTACGTTCCCTTTCGACCTTGTTTTCCAAGTATTACAGCAGTTAGTCCCGAACCTTTCTGTACAGCCAACGAGGAGATTCTGGGAGGTAAAATAGCAAAATAAACTGCAATAAAGCTGGTAATCCAGCAATTCCAAGCATCCACCTCCATGTTCCACGAACCTGAAGATTGGTGCAGTACATTGTACATTAAATAGATATGATCACATATTTTCTTAACAAGCTTTGCAATAACAAAAAAAAACTGCTGTTGTTGTCACAGTTGGCCGGCAAGTGAGAAATGGAAAATAATAATAATAATAAAGCAAAGCAACTACCATGCATGCGGTGATATAATTAACTAATGTTGGTTGCTAACAAATTCAGTTTACCTTTGTGAAGCCTAAGTTTATGAGATATGAAAGGAACTGGCCTCCTGTTATAAGGAAGCCATTGGTGCTGACTAGAGCACCTCGGATCCTAGCGGGAGAAGCTTCCGAAATGTATAAAGGGCTTGTCATGGATGCCATTCCAACACCAAGTCCAACAAAGACTCGGCCTACAAGCAAAAGAGATGGATGTGGAGCGGTGGCCATCACAACCGCTCCGATAAAGAAGAGAAAATCAGCTACAAGGATTGAGGTCCTCCGGCCGAACTTGTCGTTGACCCAACCACCGAATGCAGCTCCGATTATGGCCCCGGCAACTGCCATGCTCACTATGCTTTCCTGTATCACGTCACCAAATAGTCCTCGTTTGAAGATCATGTTTCCGGCATTAATTAATAAGCGTACGTGTAAATGAATGAATGCATCGATTCTGAAAGAATTCTGTAGCTGGAGGTGTGATGGTTCAAAAGAAAAAATGTCTTTGAATATTGTAAGCATATGTTTGATTAGATCTACGTGAAACTAATTAAAAATTTAAGGGCCTGTCGACAGCAGGTATGATGTAGCCTCGTCCATAGTTAAACGTCAGGATTTTCATTCTTGCGAACGAAGGAATTTCGCGATGAATTGCGATTTGTTTTATAGATTCATCTGAGTAATTTTGAGTTTCATGTGCTGCTAATTTATTTATTATCTCGTGACTGAGCTAGCTTCACCCGCAACTCTTTAATTCCTTCCCAAGTGCATAAATTCTCCAAATATTCAAGTAATTTATTTCTACCGATAACAGCACATTTCTGGGCTACTTATAGGAATTGAAATTCAAATAACTGTCTGGAAGGTTTTATTGTTTAAGCAATTTATGTAAAGAATAAAATTATGCAGTAAATCTTTCCATCAGGATTCGAATCTCAGACAAATATTTGGAATAAATTTTGAAGCAAGACAAATTTCCTAATGATAATATTAGACAATTTTCGTCGTGTTATCTATCTCGTAGATACATAGAAAATGAAAGTAATCGTATAAATTTTATTATCAGATGAGTATACAGAAATGAATAAAATTATATTTAAATTAAATAACTATTATCCTTACCTAAGGTTCTTAGATTTGGCAAATTTTATTGTTAAATTTTGAACCGTTAATTTTTATAAATATTACTTATATTCAATGAAAATTTTAATTCGTACTAAATTATAACATATATTAAGTAATTATATGAATAGATTTTAATTTTAATAATAATAAATAAATAAAAGGCGCTGCAGGAAAATTTCATAGAATCACCTAGAACGTGATAGATGCTGTGTAAATATATACGTAAGGATTTTAACTTGCAAATATATATATATATATATATATATACATACGGATAAAATTGAACAGCTTTTCACATAAAAGATGAGTTTATCTTTTCTTTTTTTTTATTAATCCAAGAGATCAAAGGATACCGTGCGGATTTACCTGAAGCCATGTCTTCTCCTCGACGGAGCTGAAGTCGTCTCGAATGTACAGCAGAGCACCAGAAATGACTCCTGCAGAAAATCCGTAACCATGTAATACAAAATCAAAACTTGTAATCGAAATCTTACATGCATGTTGGACGACTCCTACCATTTAGAAAGCTTACTAGCTACTTCCTGCAACTAGAGAAGTACCTCATAAAAGGCTAGCAATGATATACATATATATATTTGTGATAAGCATGGAGCTCTCTGATTACATTCATTTTCTGCCGACGAGTAATACTTTGTTACCGATTAACAGAATACTGAGATCTAAATAACAAATAGATCAATGGAACGATGACTCTTAGAGCAGCAGCCTTTAGAGAAAGAGAGAAACAATAGCAAGTCTAAGACCTGTATCGTAGCCAAAGAGAAGGCCCCCAATTCCGGCAGAGAAAGCAAGGCGAAGAATATATGGGTTCCTCCACGCGAGGGAGAAGCATTCTTTGAATCCCGATGCATCTGCTCCATGGATACCTCCCTCCATGGTGTGCGACTACACCACTACAACCCAAGTTTGCAGAGACAAGTACTCTTGTAGGTCTTCTTCTGCAAGCAGAAGCCCACGAGATGGCGTTCACCCGATCCTGAGCAAGAAGAAATGTTAAACAAGTAGCATTGGACTGCCTCCCACCTTCCAGTGGTCCGAGGGAAGCCACTGTCAGCCAGAGGTCGCTATTAACAACATGCAGAGGACAAGAATCGTAGTGTATTTTAAGACGTAAGGTTGAAAAGATTCCATGGCATGAGCGTGATGGTCATTGTGCAGGTCAAGATTTGCCGTCTGTTCCGATGGCCCACTCCCTGACTTTTTTAACTTCGCTGATGAATCTCAATCATTCAAGGAAATTAGACTAGAAAGCCTTCACGTTGCCGAACTATATATTCCTTATTTAACCATAATGTTCCTTTTGACGAGAAAGAGACGATTGGATAGATTGTCTACGCAGAATAGCTCTTCTGTTTAATGGGCGGGATTAGAGAAGTATATATAACTTGTAAATTGCATCTAAATAATTATTTTGTCACAACTTTCCGTAAAATGAAAGAGGATGCTTTTGTTTATTTCGAAATTAAATTAGAAAAAAGTCGGGCTAATGCCTCAAATGGAACGTGCAGTAGAAAAAATTGTATTTATTTATTATACGAAGTGATTTGCCTCAACTGTGACTTTTCTAGTTGTTTAGTCTTCAAAGAATATTTTTTTGTTAAAACTTGCTAGTTGAAACTTCAATTTGTGCAAATATGTTCTTACAACTTCTAATTATTGAGTTATAAGATAGTAGCGTTGCCCTCCGTTTTCAAGATCTGCATCAGTAATCGTCGTTATCTATGGCAGGTAGCTTTTGAATTAAGTGCCAGAACAGTATCTCCATTAATGTGGGTACGACGTTAATGCATGATAGGATGGGGTGAATAATGAATTTAATATTATTAAATTAATTAATTAATTTTTACAACAAATATATAATGTGAAAGCAAAATAAACATATAAAATAGTAAATAACATAAAATAAAGTATGCACTACACAACCACAAGAACAACTCCAAACTAGAGTATGTCCACTCTTTAAGTAAATTGCACTTGGTAACTTCAAAACTTAAAAGAATCTACAAAGACATAGCATTAGCAAATGCTTAAATCTTCGTCAAAATTTATATACATTGATTTTTAGCCATTTTCATAGTCTATTTTATAGTTATTTAAGAAATTAACAAAAATATAGGTTTTTGGTGGTTTATAATTAAAACCTATATCAGTTCTATCACCAAAGAATTTATAACTGTTAATGATATTAGTTAATTTCTTATTTCCTTTACTAAAATCTTCTAATTTAAATTTCAATCTACCAATTTCTCTTTCTAATTGATCTATATCAATTTTTAGAATGGATTTTTCTTCACAGTAATTTTTAAGTTTGTCATTTAATTTAGAAATTTCATTTTGTAAATTTTTATTTCTTAAAAATTGATTCTTCACTTCTTTTACAAGTTCTAAATTATCTTTTTCAAGTTCAAAAATTTTATCATGCATATCAAAATCAATAGTAATAGATTTAATTTTCTAAAGAACTAAAATGATAAAGAAAAATAATCTTTCTTAATCATAACATTCAACTTCCTATAATCTATATACACTCTTCAGTCTGATTGAATTCTTATTAAAATCAATTCTTGACTTTCATTTCTAATAATTGTTATCCCTGATTTCTTAGGAACAACATGGATTAGATTAACCCTTGAGCTATCAGAAATCGAATATATGATAATAATTATCTAACAATTTCACAATTTCTTTCCTAACTACTTCTTTAAGATTTGAATTTAATCTACATTCAAGAATTCTTATTAGTTTAACATTTTCTTTCAGATATATATGATGTCAGCATATAGTTAGACTTAAACCTTTTATATCAGCCATAGTCCATCTTATTGCTTCTTTATATTTCTTTACTATACATTCTAATTTAGAAATCTGATGATATAATTATAGGACACATCCTTTATTCCTCAAGAAATCTATAAGTCAACTTAAGAGGTAATGGTTTTAATTTTAGATGCTAACTATTAGTAGTCAGAGCTTCTAATTTAACATTTTCATCTTTAACATCAAATTCAACTTGATATCTTTTTACTTCTATGGTTAATTCTTTATCTACATTTTCCCTCTCTTTAAGATTTTCAATATCTAATTGTCTATTTAATTTTTCTTGAATCACATATTCTAACACATCCCCTTCATTCTCAAGAAAGTTTATAGTGTGTAAAGAAATTTCTAAACTTTTATCTTTTTCTGGTTTGAAAATATTTAGTTGAGTATCTTCATTATCATAGGTTAATTTCATCATTCCGTTTTTACAGTTTTAATTGCCCTTGAAGTTGGTAGAAATGGCCTCCTTAAAATTAAAGATGTACCTCTATTCTTATTCATAGTTTTTTGAGAATCCAAAATAACAATATCCATAGGATAAATGAAGTTCTTAACTTTAATTAAGATATCATCTATTTTTCCTTTAGGATATCTTATACTTCAATTTGTTAATTGAATGATAGTACTAGTAGGATACAAATATATAACTTGACATAACATTTATACTTGCACCTAGGTCTATTAAGGTTCTATTCAAAATTGTATTACCTATTGTACATGATATAATAAGTGTTCCTCGATCAAATAACTTTTTAGGAATCTAAAGTAGAAATAAAAAACTACTTTGCTCTACTAAAAAGACATTTTTCAACACTTTCCTCTCTCTCTTCTTAGTATATCAATTCTTAAGAAATTTAGCACAATGTGACATTTTCTATAATAAGTTTAACAAAGGAATGTTAACTTGCATGTTTTCAAATATTTTTCGAATTTTCTCTTATTTTTCAAGAAATGTTTGTTGTAATCTTTTAGAATAGGGAGCTAATGCTTATGATTTTAGGGATTCATTTTTTTGTCCCAAATTTCCTTCATATTCTATCTTATCATTATCTTTTTCTTGTCTATTTGCAATTTTACTTTCAAATTCAGATTTTTCTTCATTCATTTCTATATCTTCTTATATTGTATGTTCATTTTCATTTTGAAGATTATTCTTACTTAAATGTAAATTATTATTTTTTGAATTGTAGGTGGCACATAGGTTTTAGATCTCAATGTTACATATACGTTTTCCACATTTTAAGAAATTTCATAATTTTCTTGCATTTTTGGTTCATCAAAATTTCTATCTATGATGGTTTCCATATATTCTTCAGTTAGATTAATTTTCTCAATTCCTATTTCATTTGTAATTTCATTTATCTTCATGTTTTGTACTTGCTACACATTTTCAAGTTTTAATTATTCATTTATATTATCTTGTTGATCTTGCATGTAAATTCGTCAAGTGCATTTAGCTTTCTTTCTAGATTATCTAATCTCATTACATTCAGTTTTTGATTAATTTTCATTATAGTTTTCTTAGTTTCATGAACAAATTCTATTTTAGATTTTAAATAATTTTTCTAATAATTTACTTGGTTAACTTATTGATGATAATATATGTATTTTTTTAGTTTGTCTAAGTTTTGTTCTAAACTTCATTCAAGTCTATCATACCTATTCCAAATTTCTTTTTTTCTAGATATATTACTCATCCTAAAGTGATTGTTAGTTTGATAAATTATAGGTGTTTCATACTCAGTCCTATATTGGATATAATTCATTTGTTGCTCATTTGATCTAACCATCTATAATCGTCTTAACTTTAAATAATCAGTAATATCATGTCCTTTTAAATTGTAGAATTCACATATGTTAACTATATGTTTCAGAAATCTTTGAGCATAAACATATGTCATATTCTCAATGATAAAATCATACAACACTCTTACTACTATGAAAACAAAATAGTGTTACGATTTTCAAATTTTCATTCCCTGATAATGGTGCCAGAAAAACTTGTCTTGTTAGCTTAAGTGTATTTTTTTATAAGTAACAAGTAATTTCACGAATAATTTCTAATTTTAGTAACTTAGTTCGTTAAATTTACTTCAATTACACAATATCTATTGTATAAGTGTGCAAGTACAGGTCGAACCAATAAGGAATGATCGAAATTAATTTGACTTTTTCAATTTTCATAGCAAGGGTTTAATGTATATTCACAATATGCTCACTTTATTGATTTACAATTAACTCAACAGACTTAGTTCGTAGAGTTATGCTTAACTCAATAGACTTTTCTCATAAAGTTATGGTTAATTCAACGAACTCTCTCGTAACTTCCGATTAATATTGTTGATTGTAGAAGAACTTGGTCATCCATTGGGTGGTTCTATACATTATAAACAACATCAATTAAGCCTTTGAATGCTACTTTGTATTACATTCATCATTGGTCAATTATAGCATTCAATATTCCAAATAGTAAATATATCAATCAACATTTTAGAGATTTGTATTAACTGGTTTAAACAATCAGTAATACGATTTTCTATTAATTGGAATAAAATAAACACGGAACATTTAACAATAGAAATACAAATGATACAAGACAGATTTGATAAACATAAATTTGTAAATGAACATAAATAATGGTTTTTGTTTTGTTCTATTTCTTAAGATGAGTGAGTGATAAAAGGTAAAATTCTCTATTGATGGTAAGAAACTTCTGTCACTACATGCAACACGATTACATCATTGAAAACTTAATCACTTACTATCAAGCACTTCTCTCCCTACTAGATTACGAACATAGACTTTTGTAAGTTGATCTCCTTTTTAGTATAACAGTATTAATCCAAAACTAAGGCTAGAAGCTTTATTATCTTTTTAGAGATGATTCAGTGCTTGGTGAAAATGTCTTTCCTTCTTATAGTACGATCACTCCTCACAATGGTTGTTAGTTATTATGTTTGACTCGGAATTGACCTAACATCTAGAAAGTATCCTCATAGACCTCTAATAGATGATAATAGTGATATTGGTAGGAGCTTAAGGAACGTCCAACACTTTCTACAATAGGCATGGTTCTCTCCCCTCTCTTTGTTTTTTTTCTTTTTTTTATATTTCTTTCAGTAATAACTATTTCTACCTAAATCACTGGTTGGATTTCCTTCATTTGTATCAATGATGGTAATTACTTCTTCATTCCATAATTGAGATTATGATGAGTTCATGCAATGTAGTTTCCTTCAAATTTATTGTAACTACTCATAATCAAATATTAGAAAATAATTGGTCCGTGGAGTTAGTGTAATTCAACAAGCTTACTTTGTTGACTTAACTATAACTCAACAAACTGATCTTGTTGAATTAAACTTAACTCAACAGACTCATTTAGTTCTGTAGTTTAGTAAAATAAATATTTATATAACATTTAATACTTGATATGCAAAAAAAGTAATTTCTAATTCATTTATAAATGATACTTAATTGATCACTAATTCCATGAAATTACGTATATTCTTTAATTAAGGCTTATAATTGTATAAATATAACATAATGACTTAATTCTCATATGATTAACTAAATACTTTGCAATTAACCACCACTAAGATTATGTACAATTTTATTTTAAACAGTCCCTTACAAGAAGCCAATTGTTTTAATACTTTTTCCTATTCTAGAAGAATTAAAGAACCTTTAGTAAAAGCAAAAGAAACTTATGATATCAACTTTGGGAAAACCATATGTCTTTTCACTCCTTAAAGATAGCTCTACAACACTTCAAGATGTATTTTGACTACAATTTTGTAAAGTTTCTATAGGAGTATTCTTACATTAATTTTTACATTACTATTTAATGATTGGATGGTAGACACCTACCATTTAGTGCTTTTGTAAAGATCTTTGTAGTAGAGTACCATTCAATACCATAACTTTGCAATGAATTTTAAATTTTATAAAATTTTTTAGATAGATTCCTCACTCATTTCATGTACCACAAGTTTACAAGTTTCATCATATTCTAAGCTAAGAAGTTTGAGATGGTTGGGAATAGCCATTTAGACTTTGAATGACAAGAATAAATTGTCTAGGCTCCCCTAGTTGACTTGTTCAAGTTAATCCATTAGTTATATTTTATTGTCATGATCTTAGATTCTTGTTTTGGATGGCTTTGAAGTTATACAATCTTACCCATAGACAAAACAATATCATAACAATAAAAAGATGTAGGGAGGTGGGTGTGGTGGTGGAAAGATGGGTAGTAGATTTGTGAGTTGAATGTTGTAGTAAGGTGGGTGTGATGGTGAAAATAATAATCATTTGCTAATGTTGATGAAAATAAATTTTCTAATCTATGCTAATGTTGAACCTTTATTTTTAGAATTGTTTGATTAATTCTTCAACAATATTTCTTTACTGGTGATTATTTATATAGGGATTTGTCAAAAATTGTTAATTTTAAGATAGATGGATGGTTTAGAAAATAGTAATAAATAAGAAAAAAGTTATTACATTTGAAGTGCAAAGGTAGACAAAACAATTTTGAGTATTTTAGTTGAAATGATTAATGAAGTAAATGTCAAACAACATAATGGTAAGATTCAAATGAAAACTTAGAATTAGATAATTGCAAAATACAATGAAATTGTAGGAGAAAATATCATTAGAAAAAATGTAGATAGTTAGATGAAAATGTAGTAGTTGATGTACAAGAATTACAAAAAAATTTCAAATTGAAGTGGTTGAAGTTTGAGATTTCATTCATGGATACACAAATATTCTTAATGAAATTTGCATGGAATTTGTGAAGGTTATATTTCTTCTTGAAATACTATTAATTTCAATTGTACTTTTGTCTAGCTTAATAATTCTTATATATATATTTTAAAAATATCTAGAATATAAATAATGTAAAGGGAAGGCTTGTATCAATTATGATTAAATTAGATATTCTTTGGAAATAATATGGCAACAAGAAATTATAGTAGATAAGTAGTAGATAACATGAATATGCAAGAAGATATTGAGCTTACCTAAGATAAAGAATTTCACTCTTCCGCCGTGCTCGTCTATCGCTTGCTCTCTGCTTGCACTCCTTTGTCGTGCTCATCTATCGTCTGCAGTCATCTCTCTGCTTGCGCTTCTTCCCCGTGCTCATCTGTCGCCTATGCTTGTCTCTCCACCTATGCTCCTCCTAGCAAAGACGAAGACGAAGACGAAGACGATGGATTGGCAGATTCAGATTGGGAACTTGCTTCGTGGTTGTTATCATTTTTATAATCATGTTATAAATCAAAAGATATATGTGCTCTACAAAATGGAACAAGTCATCCAATGGGAGAACAAAAAAAATTACGAATGGATTTATTATCGTCAAGTCACAGGAACGTGAAGGAGCCACTGATCTGTGGAGCAGCACTAGAAGGTGGTCTAATGGCCACCTAGAGCAAGGAAATGGTGATGGCAATGAGGCCAGACCAAACGAAGACGATGGTGGGCATCTTGCCCCTCCTCCCCATCAACCCCTTGGCAAAGGCGGTAGAGGTGCGCTAGCACCTAGAAGCTGAAGAACACCTCGTCCAATAGCTTGCTCCATTTGGGGGTGGTGCTGTACAGAGTGCGGCGGCTCAAGCCGACGGTGATGGTGATCAAGTTCACCGTGATGATGGTTATCAGCGGTATCATGAGGGATGTCCATTTCACCACGTACAGCTCCGCGAACTCGTCGTCCACCTCGTCCCATACTGACTTGACTTGGAGGTTGGGGTGAAGGAGATGTCAATGCCGAGACCACCTTCAGTAGACCCTGGACCATGATTGCAAGGTGCGTGTGCTCGTTCCACCGATCAACCAGAATTGCTCGTTCCTCCACCACTCCTCCAACTTATTCTCTGGTGCACAACGTCAACGTGATGATCAACCAACAGGTATTTAATTTCGAATTTGATGTTTGCCCTTATATTTATTTTTTTTTACATTTCTTGATTAACGTAAGTAATTCATTCTTTGATTAATTATATTTTTATTAATTATTTTAATTTATTACTTTGTTAAAAATCAATTTTTTATCAAATTCTGTATAATTTAAATTTCATTAAAATTTAAATTTTAATGAAATTTAAATTCTAAAAGCATACAAATAAGTCCTTAATAAAATTTGTATAGAATTTGTGAAGGTTATATTTCTTCTTGAAATACTATTAATTTTAATTGTACTTTTTTCTAGCTTAATAATTCTTATATATATTTTTTAAAAGTATCTAGAATGTAAATAATGTAAAGGAAAGTCTTGTATCAATTATGATTAAATTAGATATTCTTTGGAAATAAGAAATTATAGTCGATAAATAGTAGATAACATGAATATGCAAGACGATATTGAGCGTTCCTAAGATAAAGATGTCATCCTCATGTCTATTAAAGTTTAGGTGGATTTGGAGTTTGATGTACAACAAATAGGTTCTCCTTTAATAACTAATGTAAATGATGTTTGAAGGAAAAAAGGTAAGCAACCAAGGCTTCATGTAGAATCTTAAGAAGAGATAATTACATTAACAATTAAAGAAACGACAAATACTTTCAAAGTTGTACTATAAGAAAGAAAACATTAATAGGATTGAGTGATTACATGTTTTACATCATTTGAGTAATGTAAAGGAAATGAAGATACAATGGAATAAGAATCAATTAGAAAAAGTAATTCAAGTGTTACCTAACTTACTTGATCTTAGTAACGAGGAAGTATTTCAATTAATGAAGTTATTACAGAATTTTCAAAGTTGTGAGATCAATTTTTTTTCAATTTTATAGAATATTCACATAACGTGGTTACGATACAACTTGTCGCGAGCTAAACTTCTTTACTATTTCCAGATGTTTTGTTATGTTCAAGCTTTTTTACAATTACGGACAATGTTATTCTGTTGAACTTATGTTGTTGTTTCATGTTGAAGTTATATTGTGCTACATTAAACTTGTGTTTGAATGTTATGTTATATTATATTTTGTTGAAATAAATGAACAATCTTTTTAAATTTGAATTGATGTGTTACGATTATTTTCAAAAATAATATGCTTTAGAAAAAATTGTTAGAAAAGAGGGACGAAGAGCAGAGAGAGATGTACGAATATGCTGCATTTGTTATTTTTGCATCGCAACTACAACCGTATTCTACTTGAATTCCAATTAGCAAAAGATATTTGGAACTTTCTATTTTATGATCATAATCTATTCTTTGTCTCGCCTCCTGATAACTCATCATTGAAAGATTTGCTGCTTTCCAGTGCACCTGGCATGATCCTTGATTCTATCAATTTGTGATTAGAGTCTCTCGTGGGGATAAAACTCCAATGTCTTCGAACCGGTGCTTCACTTTCTCGCGAATCACCTCCGAGGAGACGATTCAGTCGTCGATGATGATAATATCAAAGATGAGTAACCACTACCAGGTGTAGAAGCAGAAGATACGGCCATCGATAGAAGAGGGCAGACAATCGAAACAAAACCGGTAGCCCGTTCTTGGGCCTGGTGCCCTACCACAGCAATGTACGCGCGTCCGAGAGAGAACGCACGGGAAAATTTTCTTTCGATTTCGTTTGATTTTTACGAAGCTGAAAAATAAACAAAGCCCTATCTTTTTTTCGTTCGGTCAGAGCTAGTGAGGCATGAAAGCCGCTGCACATGGAGATGGAGGACCTGCACTCGCCAAAGCGATCTCGGCTGCATTCTGCCAACCGTGCTACTGGTGTTCGCTGGGCCTGCGGGCCACCAGCTTCGGCCGTGAAGGTGGGAGATGAAAGCCACAACCGAAGCGATGAAGTCAAGAACAGGGAAGATGCTGGTCAAACGGTGAGGCATTGGCACCAGCACGCCTCCAGGATCTGTAGGGTTTCCCGGGCTTCTGGCGGGAAGGACCGTCACAGCAAGGTGCTGACCGCCAAGGGACTCCGCGACCGGAGGGTTCGCCTTTCCGTCTCTACCGCCATTCAGTTCTACGACCTCCAGGACCGCCTTGGTGTCGATCAGCCAAGCAAGGCGGTTGAATGGCTTATCAAGGCCGCGTCAGCTGCCATTAATGAGTTGCCAGCGCTGGATGGGCCATTTCCCAAACACTTTGATCAGTTGATAGTTGAGGAGGAATCTGGAACTAGGCAGAAAGAAAATGATGCAGTGGACGAGATGGAGGATGATACTGATGATGGAGAACGGAATGATGAGAAAGAACCGCAGCAGCAGAATTTGTCACTGTCAAAGTCTCCTTGTAGCAGCACATCGGTGACAAGTAAAGGGTCTGTATCGTCGCTGTTGCGGACGGAGTATTGTGTGAAGGCAAGGGATTGTGACAAGAAAAAGGAGAAAGGAGACGTAGATGAGCTCTGTCATCATCTGAATCTGCATAGTCACGATGCTCAGAGTTCTTTCACATTTCTACTTTCTGGCAGTGTTGGTAATGCTCATGACCATGATTCGGTTACTCTTGCCCAACCGCAGACTGCCGACAGTGCAAATGTGGGAGCTGGGCTCTTCTCCAAACAGTTCCGAAATTTTCCTGTGGCTTCTGCTACCACTGATTACTTCGTTCAATCTGGTTCCTTCGGGCAGGGAGAGAAGCCCCAGCAAACATCTGGACTCCCTGCCCAGACCCACCTTGGAGGCACCTCCTCCATTGGGATGATGCAGTTCAATGCAGCAGCTGCTACTGCCACTTCTGGAGATCATCCGGAGATGCAGCAGCAGTTCTCTTTTTTGCAGGATCATCTCATCCCAGTAGCAGCCGTTGCTGCACGTGGAGAATACAGCCTCAACTTCTCTATCTCTTCTGGCCTTGCTGGTTTCAACGGGGGGACCCTTCAGTCCAATTCACAATCTATAATGTCTCATAATCACCATCTACAAAGGTTGTCTTCTGCAGAAGATGTCTCTAATCTACCTTTCTTCTTAAGTGCTCCCACCCCAACTGCACCTGCCTCAGGGGTGAATCCTTTCCCCACTGGCTATGACAGCCGCTTGCAACTATGCTATGGTGATGAATACCAGAATGCAGATCTTAAAAGGAAAGAGAAGGGCAGAAACTATGAAAGGCATTAGTCCATGCTTGCTGGCTCCTCTCTCATTGGTAAAGAACAATTTCACTCTTGCAATTTTTGCTAGGCTAACAGTTACTGTATTTGATCTTTAGCTTATATATCTAACTCTTATAATAAAAGATGGACTTTTTTGAAAACGTTTTTGCCTTCATAAACTTTTTCTTCTTTGCCCTCTTAAGCTTTTTTCTATTCATCTTTGATTCCTCTTTGAATGAACTCTTCCCCCTGCTTTAGTTTCACTTTTGATATATATATGGGTGGCCTGGATGGTCTCTACGGCCTGTGCTTCAATGTGGTGTTCCTTGATGCTAGAGGCGGTGGGGAGTTTATGCTAGATCAGCTAAGGTGCTCATTGTTCATTGTAGTAGTTGGAGTGAACTAGAAGGTTTTGACAAGATAGAATACAACATTGGGGTGAGGATGAAGGGGTAATCATCAAAGATGACATCGATCATGCCAATATTAGAGTAGAGGTTGGACTACCATGCATCTTGGATCTCAATGTCAGCTAAAAGATCATGCTTTTACAAAGAATTCCACAATGATGAACAACACTTTTCTTTTTTCTAATTGAAGGGAGAACCAAGCTAAAATAAAATATCCATCTTTAATTTGATGTTCAAATTTTTAGGAGGGGGTTGGGAACAATGAGCACCTCTACCTCACTAGTGAAATTTCACTAGGAAATGTTCCTACCTCTTGGATCTTGCTTGAGAATGTTAATCACAACTTTGTTCAAATCTTTAGGAGGGGGTTGGGAACAATGAGCACCTCTACCTCACTAGTGAAATTTCACTAGGAAATGTTCCTACCTCTTGGATCTTGCTTGAGAATGTTAATCACAACTTTGTTCAAATCTTTAGGAGGGGGTTGGGAACAATGAGCACCTCTACCTCACTAGTGAAATTTCACTAGGAAATGTTCCTACCTCTTGGTTCTTGCTTGAGAATGTTAATCACAGCTTTGTTCTTTACTTGCTATGATCTCAATTCTTGAAAGAACCTAATTGGTCATCCTCTTTGGGCTTTTAATCTTCTTTAAGATCCCATTCTTCCTCATAGATTCTTCTCTAATTGATCTCTTCAGTTGGAAATTCGTGACCTTTGGCTTGAAGTAGATAAAGAACCTAGGCTTCACTTGCCAAGCTAGTTGAACTTTGTGCTCATTGACATGGGGGATCTAAGCATACCAATAGGTGATGTTGTGAGGCCGTTAAGGCATTGACAAGGCTTTTATGAAATGGGGCTTTATGACTTAGGATTTTGCTATATCCTCCTTGTGATGGCCTGTTTGCATCGAAACTAACATTGCAAGCATTTCAAAAATGACAAGGTTTATTGTTGCATATGCCATGTATATGTTGACAGCTGCCCTTCTAGTTGCACAAAAAATTAATCAACTTTACATCTACCATATGATAAGAATGATTAATGTTGTGAAAATGTACCTTTCTATCAATCAACATAAATTTTCTTCCACATTTTTCTTTAGAATTCAGAATATTATTTTTTTCTATCCTTCACACTTTTTCCAATCTTCCATCATGGAATTTCATTCACCTTCTCTAGTTATTGTCTTATTTCTTAGGCTGTGCTCTTTATTTATTTTGGAAATTATATTAAATCATGTATTTGTAAATGATTTAATATATAGAATGTATGTTTAATGAAATTAAGATTAATAATGAAGGTACATACTTAGATGATTATGAGATTCATAAATGTAAAACTTTTAAATACTTAAGATTTATATTAAGGGCTCATTTGTGTCACTTAAAAAGTTAAGAAATGGAAAGTCAGAAAAGTTAGGAATTAGAAAGTCAAAAAAATTAAAAATCAAGAAGTCGGAAAATAAAATTTGAAGGTGTTTGTGTCACTAACGGAAAGTTAGGAAAATTATATAGTTGTCGAAATTTTTTTCTTAATTTACTTATAATATATATTTAAAATTAAAAATAAATTAATTTAACCTTATATATTTTAATAATCATAAAATATATATTTTAATTATTTATGATCATAATTCTTAAAAAGCATAAATAAAAAATATTGAAATACAATAATGAAATAAAAGTAAATATTGCATCTCATCAATACCATGATGAGAAGGAAGAATTATATACATATGACAACATCTAGATCTAACCTTTAGATCAAAAGTTCTTTAGTCTTAATCATTTAATTCAAGTCTACCCATGTTGCTTGTTGTTTCATTTTTTCATTTTAAATTCAACCATTGTATCCTTGTAGGTTGAGATTGCTCTGTTATTAAAACTTTTCTACATAGTTTGATGTTTTATAATTATAAAATGATTTTAACTGAAAGTAGAATCTAGTAGATTGAAGATGGCAAGTACTGGACATTTCATCATTCATTGATCAAGATAAATCTATATATCTTGTCAACACCACATTTGAGTTCATGATCAAATATTAAAAACACCCGAATATGCTTTTATAGACTGATATCAAGAAATGAGTTTCACATATATCAAGTTCATGCAAAACACATGCTTATATTGGACAGGCTAATCAATTGTGAGGGAAGAAACCTTGGATTCGAATACACTGAAAAATGTTGCCACTATCAAAAATACACACAGGTAGAGATAAATAGTGTTTTACATATTGGGCATTTTTTTTAGCAATAATGAAGAATATATTAATCAAAACATCATCGACTATAAGCCTTTGAACCTACAAAACATCTTTGCATTTGGCTTTTGTCAAGCTAAGCAAAAATCTCACTAGAGAATTGTTGATTTTGTAAAATGTAGATGGGATAGAGTGGAAGATGCGGAAGATTAGCGACTTTCTTGGGCTTTGAATGTGAGTTGAAGATTGAATAACCTCGTGGAAGATCGGCAATTTTTGAAGCCCTCAAACACGATTGAAGATATAGAAGATCGATGGCTTTCTTGGGCTTCAAACGTGAGTTGAAGATTGGATAATCTCGTAGAAGATCGACATCTTTTGAAGCCCTTAAAAATGACTGAAGATGCGGAAGATTAGACAAACTTACAGTCAGCATTTCCCCTCGTGTAGTCGCTTTTGAGATAAACCCCTCATGCAATTGCCTTTGTATTGAACCCTTGTGTGTTGGACAGACAAGATGATGGAATACCTCACATGGTTGCCTTCCTTGAAGTTGACCAGTGAGCAGATGAGGTCCGTGCTTGGGCTTGTTTTCTTGACTTTTGGATTGGATGAGGTCTGAAAGATAGAAATTTGTTTGCTTTTATACCTTGGAAAGTTGGAAAAAATTCTCAACTTTTCATAATGGCACAAACACTAAAATTTAGGAATTTATTCCCAACTTTCTAATTCCTTAAATTCTAGATGGCACAAACCCTCCCTAAGTAACAGTGGTGAAATTATAGACACACTCTCTACTTATAAAAGGACTAATAGATAACCTAAGTTTGTGTGGATAACATGACTATTGACAAATGGAATAGATGTGTGACTATTGACAAATGGAATAGATGTGTGGCTACGAAGCTCAACTTGAAAGTTCATCCAATTGGCCGTGCAAACATGACAAACATCAAGGGAGGCTATATTAGATTGAAAGTTCAAGAAACGAAGAAGATTTCAAGACCCATTAGAGCATAAAATGAGGTGACATCACAAAGTTCTCTATTGGGAATAACAACTATCTAACAAATGTTGGACAACATGGTAGCATCTCTCACTTCATAGTTGAAAGTGAGGATTGAAAATAGTTTCACAAGAGTAGGGCAGTGAATTGTAACTTTAAAAATTTAAAACTAAATCCTACAAAAGACATTGTAAAAATCTTTTCTAAATAGTTTATCTATTATGCACATGATTTTTACAATTTATTACAACAAGCTACAATTTATAACACTTTCAGAATTTACCCTTGAGTAATAAAAATAACTACATAGAGAACTTACACCTTTTGATCTTCTAATTCATTATACGAAACCTTTTTACCTTTCTTTCTCCAAGCTTTTCCTCAACAATTGTTTAGAACACTGCTCTTTTGAATTCTTTGTTAATTTTCAAGTTTGATTCCTTTTGACCTTTAGCTCTTCAAATTAATCTTGTGTGGTGTAAGTGGTTGTTAGTGTTTGTGAAAGCTTTCTCTCTTACGCTGAATAGAGACATTGCATTGGATTGGGATGCCTTGAAATGTAGCTTGTATCTCTTATTTATGGTAGTCAAACTGAAGTTTCACATTCAATACGTTCATCTACCTTTTCATAATTCCACGATCGCATTTCTTTTTGAATTTTGAAATATCCATGTTCATCATGTTCTTGCATGATGCCTACGTTCTTCTATCGTAGATTCATCAAGAATATTTTTTTTGGAGAAATGTAGTGTTTTTCTCTTAAGTTGTCATTTTAGTCGAATACTTATCTTGTAACACTTGTAAAAATTTGAACATTTATTCGATAACTCTTCGAGTTTTTTACCTACAAAACACATGACTAAAAGGGAAAAACATTATGTTAGTCACTTATAAAATTTGAATAGTTATCTAATGTATGCGTAAAAACTCTAACAGTTATCTATCTCTTCGATTTTTTTAAAGAATGTACATGAAAAACACGTGAAAACTTAAATTGTTTAAAAACACATGTGCAAATAACTATAATTATACGAGTTTTTAATATAACTCTTTGATTAACTTGAAATATTAACCATAACTATACAACTTTTCAAAAACCTGTTAACGTCTAATTATACAACTAAGGTAAAGACTTAGATTGATTTAAACCTATTTTTAGACTAAGTAAAATATACATCATCAAAATAAAATTTCTAATAATGGCCACCATGAGTTAAATGGGTCAAACTAGTTAAGGATGTCTTATAATGTGGGGTAAGTGTAGTTTTACAAGTTTAGCACATTTAAGAAGTATGAGGGTTGGGTTTATGGTATCCCATGCTCTATAGGTTTAGTTGTTAGTTATGGGTGTCAACAAGGAAGTTAGTCTAGTCTTATGGTCAAGTAATTCTTGTAGTCTTCCTTTTAATTCAATAATAGATTGATTGTTTTCTAGAATATTATGTTGCTTCATTAGTTCATGCCTAATTCTACAAGAGTGAGTGAGATTTGAGCAGCCACAACCTTGTCCACTTGTGTCACCTTTACATCCACTCAACCTTAACTAATTGCCATAACATTTCCATTAAAGTCATCCTAGGCCATGAACCCATTGAGGTGAGATTTTCTTGAAGGGGAATGGTTTATGAACCATGCACTATTGGTCATTCCTTTTTTATAAGACAATTAATGATTGCTTAGCTATTTATCTTAATGATATGTCATGTTTCATCTATTTCTACTTTTCATTACTATATTGTCTTTGTTGATGATTTTTCATTACTATATTGTCTTTGGGTCTATTTATTAAAAGATTGTCATCATATCTTTAATGTCATTCAAAAAATTTTCAATGAAATAATAAATCTTTTAGAATGATGCCTTGGAATTTGTTATTACTATCAGCTGCATATTTGGATTTTCTATCAGTTGTAATGAATTACCCTTGGTCTTTTTGCCAGTTGGATGTTTGCAATTAATTTTTGTGTGGTAATCTTAAAGAGAAGGTTTTCATAGAATAATCTCTAAGATATATTATTCAGGGTATGAACATTGTATACATAGAAAAGCTATTTATGGACTCAAATAGGGCTTGTGGGCATAGTTTGACAAGTTTAGCTCAATAATGATATAGTAGGGATTTAGATGGTGTACAATGGATACTAAGTTTCATCAAAAAGAGTTTAATAGAATATTGTAATAGTATATATAGATGATATTTTACTAATAGGTGTGACATAGTTGACATTAAGACAACAAAGGAGTATTTAGCACAACATTTTGTTCTCAAAGATATTTCTTGGACATTAAACTTGTATATTTAAGGGGATTATTTGGTTTTTTTCCATAAAAGAAGTATGTCCTTGACTTATTGTAGGAAATTGGACTCCTAGGGTGCAAACTTGAGCACACTCATATTGAACAAAATCCTCCATTTTGGGGCATATCTTTCAAGCCTTTTCAAGATGTTGGAAGGTATCATAGATTGATTGGGATGTTGATCTACCTATTGTTACTTGTCTAGATATCTCCTATGTAGTTGGTTTTCTTAGTTAATTTATACATAAACCAAAAATGGTTCATTGGTAAATAACTTTAGTTGATGAAAGTAAGTCAAGAATTAGTTTCAAATTAGAATTATGAAGAAATACTTTAGAGTTCACAAAATTAGACTGAGTAGGTCAAAAATTGAATATATAGAATATATTTTCAATGAAAATAGGAATAATGATGAAGGTATATACTTAAATGACTATAAGATCCATAAAAATAAGATTTTTAAATACTTAAAATCTCTAGTAAGTTGTAATAGTGAAATCATAGACAATATTATTTGTAGGATTAAAGTAAAATGGATGAAGTAAAAAAAATGTTTTTGAAGTGTTATGTTATAACAAGATGCTCTTAAAATTAAAAGGAAAATTTTATAAAATTGCCATTCATTCAATGATACTTTATGACTTAGATTGTTAGGATATAAAATATGACCATAGGTAAATATTAGTAAAAGGAATATTATGTTGTTAAGATACGTATGCTTAAATGGATAAATGATAATACCATAAGGAATATTAGTATAATGAATAAATGACTCAAAATAGTCTTCAATCTATTTTTCTAGTAGGTAAAAAATCTATTTGACTAGTGTTGGAGAAAGAAGAGTTATATAACCATGGTTTGAGAGTGAAAATACTTTATAGCTTAAGCATTTTCTTATGGTGTGAAAGGGAGGTCCTTAGTAATCAACCATGGGCTACAAGTCACAAACAATAGGTTGGATCAAGAAGGCCTTAGAGATTGAGTCATGATAGCATGGTAGTAGAGTAGTTTATTAGCTAGAGGTGTGGGGAATGTATGAGTTTCTACACCAATTAGTGATCCTAGATTGGGCCTTGACAAGAGTGTTAAGGGCTTAAATGAGGGAGAATGTAGGCCCTACTAATGAGTATAGTCTAGCATTACTCAACAAAAGGTGATGAGTGGGGTTATATAGCTATGGTTTGAGAATAGAAGTACTTTACCATTTAAGTGTTTTCCCATGCTCAAGAAAAGAGAGGTCCTTAATGATTAACTATGAGCTATAGGTTGTAGATCGTGGGTTGGGCCAAGAGGGCCTTAGGGACTAGGCCTTGATATTATGGTATCAAAGTGATTCATTAGTCAAAAGTGTGGGAAAAATGTAAGTCTTACACACCACTTGGTTATCCTAGCTTGGGCCTTAAAGAGGATGTTAATGGCTTGAATAAGGAGAATGTGGGCCTTATGAGTATAGCCCTACATTGCCTAGTAAAGGTGATGGGTAGGGTTATATAGCTATGATTTAAGAGTAGTATCTTGCAACTTAAGCATCTTCCCATGGTAAGGAAAGAAGCTCCTTAGCAATTGATCATGGGCAATATGTCATAAATTGTGGGTTAGGTCAAGAGGGCTTTGGGGACCAAGTTATGACATTTGGTGCTTGCTAGGTTTTGGATATCTTTTGCTTAGGTACTCCCTCTTCTAACATGTTTGTTTGGAGTCAAGTTGTTTTGAAAGCCCTTGTACTATTTCAAGTAGGGTAGACCAAGATGGTAGTATTAATTTATGTCTAGAAAATCTAGAGGTTGAGAGTAAGGAAGTCTCTCTAAAGGGGGGGAGAGTGTAGTTCCTAGCTTGTTCAAATTTTGCTTGGCTTGCTTCTCTCTTCTTAGGGAAGGTTGAGAAACATTGGCTCTTTTGGTCATCAAGAGCATTGCAACACTCATAGGTCATGCATAAGATGCTTAAGAGTTAGGCTAGAGTCCAATATCTTACATCAATAGGAAACCACACCTATGAGATTAGAGGAGTGGGCATTACTGGGCCCTCAACTCCTAGATGTTTTTGGTCTAGATGTTGGAACCAAAAGTGATTTTCAAACATGTAAACTGCTGGAGTCCTATATTGATAGTTGGGACTAAACTTGAGATTAATATATGATGAATATCTTTATTTAATGTTAATTAATTTTGAATTGAAATTAAATATGGTATTAAAATAAGTTCATAGATAGTCACCTAATATAAAATAGAAAAGATACTTAATGGCATAAGATCAGCCACAAATAAGGAAGAGTATTAGAATAGTCTCATATTGATGGTGTAAAGACTAAACATAAGATTAAAATATGATACATCTTTCTCTAATCAATGCCAACTAATTTTAAGTTGGAATTTCATAGAAACCAATCTTTTTCCCTTATTATGGGAATCATGCTTAGTTCTCCTTGGTAAGAGGTACTTTAGTCACCATGAATTACAATGTTTAATGCAGTTTGTGCAACCCACATCATGTCCATTCTTGTCATTTGGTTGTCTACCTTTCCTTTTCTCAATATCTTAGAATCACATAGTTATGACCTAGGCATATGTTCTGTTAGGATCAAATATTATTACTATACCAAAAGTTTGAATTGAAAGTGAGGATGTAATACATCCTTTTAAGTAGTTAGCAATATCATGCAACAATTTGAGTATGACTCAACCCATCCTTGGCCTTTGCCATGAGTGTGCAATTGCTAGGCCTTGACTTGGCTTACCACTTTGGGTGCGACTTAACCCATTCTTAACTTCTATCACTTATAGCCTTTAGTATAACTAATCCTTCACCATGATTGACCATAACTTGGTCTATCTTGGCCTTTGGCATCACCAAGCCTTGCCATAGTTAGCCAAGAATCCCCTTCTAATATGCACTAATTGGGATTTGAACTTGCAACCTTTGACTCTAATACTACTTGCTAAGATTCGGTGTTAACACTACATCAAAACTTTGAACTAATAGTAAGGATGTACTATCTTATAAGTAGTTGGTAGCATTATGTTATCATTCGAGTGTGACTTGGCTCATCCTTAACCTTTGTTATGGATTGCTAGGCCCATGACTTGGCTCACCCCTTTGGGTGTGATTTGGCCCATTCTCGACCTTTGCCACTTATAGCCTTTTACATAATCAATCTTTTGCCACCGTTGACCATGACTTGGCCTATCTTGACCTCTAGCATCACTAGTCCCTTGCCATGTCACCCAACATGTTACATGTGCACTTTCGCACCTTATCATGCAATGAAGGGAAGTTGAACCTTTTGAGTGTATGTAGGTGTCTCTTACCTTTCACTTCCATATGTGAGACTTGAACCCCTAGTTGCATAAATCTGATCTATATATAGGGTTAAAGTTGCACATTTGTATGTTACATTTCCTAGTTCATAAATAATATTAGATGGCAACTCCATAACAAATATTTCCTGCTGTGTTTGAACATGCCAAGTAGATCTTTAAGTGTTACTGAGGTCAACATCTAATCTCCTCATATGCCCCATGCCTTCCTAGGTGAAGCCCTAGGTTCAACACTAGTTCTAGGACTTAGTCTCACAATATTATTCAATTCTTGTGCCTCTCCTTTGATGTGTGAGGGTCAGACTGTGAGTTAGGTAGCTTCTTAAGGGATGAGAGATAATGTGGAAGTTGTGAGACATCATAATGGTCATTGAGAGTCAGCTTATAAGGCTCAACTTGAAGCTCATTTTTATCCTTTGTGTATGGCAGTGATTTATTTGGGTTTTTTCTAAATGTGTAAATAATCCAACTACCCATATTACCATCAAAGATGGAAGTTGCTCATGGCAATCAAATAAAAGTGGACACTTTCCTCGTTATTGAAATGATTGTACCAATTTAACTAATATTATCTTGTAAGCTTTCTATACAATGCATTAACAAACTCATAGTGAGGTTAGGAGCATTTAGTTAGACAAAACTAAGAGATATAATAAATTCTCAAATAAATAAGGTATATGAGCAGGGTGCCAAGAAGATTACATAAATTGAAAAAATTTGTTCCATGAGGTTTATAGAAAAAGGATAAATCCATTCCATGAGGTTTCACTAATATTTTAAAAAATGAAGAATGATTATTAAAGTATTGAAAAAATATTTTTTAAAGATGGATGTCTAATCAAGCATGTTTCATAGGAAAGGGTAATAATATAAAATGAATAAATATAAATGCAATTCAATATTTATATGCAACATGTTAGTAAATTGTAATTAATCACATGAATTCATTCCTAAAATGAGGCAATAAAATTAAAAATCATGTTCAAAATTTCCCTATCCACGAGTACCTACTGCAAAATGCAAATATTTATTAAAAATATAGAAAGAATACCAAAGGAGTCTATCTGGATGGCTGGACTGTTAAAGGAGAGAAGAGGGTGCTGATGAAGAGGTAATCAGTGTCACTGGACAAAGGAGAAGCTGCTATCAACATCATCAAAGGAAAACATTGCTGTCAACCACAGTAGGAATTAGTACTAATGACCAAGGGGGGTAGGAGCAGTCATTGGTGTCGTGAATGTTAGAGGAAGAAGCTGCAGTTGAATGAGGAAGAACACATGGTTTCTGGTAGAGAAACTGCTGCAAGCACAGGAGAGATTGAGGCATGTTCATGTGATTGAACGTGTGTTCTGCTGTTCTCGTGTCTTTCTCTAGAACAATTTTTAGTTTATACTAAATGGATATTCATATGCAACCTTCCTCTCCCTCATTCTTAAGAAGGAACGTCCTCTAGAGTTTGATTTTCGGCTTATTAGTTTGTGTAATGTGAGGTATAAGATTATTTCTAAAATTATGGTGGATTGTTTGACAATGATTCTTGATAAATTAATTTCAGATAGCCAAAGAGCCTTTGTTCAAGAGTGCAATATCTTTGATAATGTGATTCTAGCTCAGGGGCTAGCTCAAAAAATTGATTTTGGTTATAGGAGTAGCAATGCTATTCTAAAAATAGACATGAAGAAGGCTTATGATAGGGTTGAGTGGTTGGCCCTTTACGAAGTCTTGGATAGATTTGAATTCTCCCAACGATTTGTATGACTAATTAAAGAATTTATTGAAGATATTAATTTCTTGGTTCTCATTAATGGCAGTTTGGGTGACTTTTTTCATGCCTCCAAAGGTCTTCAGCAAGGAGACCCCTTATCTCCTAGTCTCTTTATATTACTGGAAGAAATTTTATGCAGGGGACTTAATAGACTAACAGAGGACAATTGTCTCTTTACCTATAAATCTGGATGCACTCAAAGGAAAATTTTGCACCTTTTGTATGTAGATGACACTTTGTTATTTCTGAATGGAAGGAAATTTAGCCTCGAGATGATGATGAAGTTGCTCAAGGACTTTCAGAATTTCTCAAGCCAGAAGATCAACAAGGCTAAAAGTTTTTTTTATCACTCCCTGCAAGAGTTCTACAGCTCGCATTTAGCTCATAGAGGACGTGACTGGATTTAGCAAAGGTGCATTCCCCTTCAAATTTCTTGGCTGTCCTATATTCAAAGGAAGAGCAAAAGCTTTGTATTTTGAGGAGCTAATTCAAAAGATACAAAAGAAGCTGGTTGGTTGAAAGGCTAAAGTTCTCTCTCCTGGAGGAAGTATAACTTTCATCAAACGTTTTTTCAAGCATACTAATTCATCTTGTTAGTGTTTATGACCTTTTTGTTGGGATCTTGGACAGAATTCAGTGGTTATGTGCAAACTTTCTTTAGGGCAGTTAGCTTGAGAACAAGAAAGTGCATTGGGTAAAGTGGAAACAAATTACTAAGCCAATTTCAGGAGGGTCTTGGTATACGTGATCTAAGAGAATTGATGGGTGCCCTCAAGATAAAAATGGCATGGAGATACAAAAACGACAATAACATCTGGTTGACACCTTTAAAAGAAATGGATGAAAGCCAATCTTGGACAGGGAACACACGGAAATGCTCTGCAGGATGGAAACCTATCTATTTGGCTTGGAACCAAGTATCTCAACTAGCTAAGTGGTAGGGGGGTGAATATAATGTGGATTTTTGGGATGGATGTGGCTAGTTCAAGGGTACATAGCTGACCTTTTATCAATATCAGTGTCATTTAAGCGCTCTGTTGTTGAAATTGCTTAGAATAGATAGACTTCGAATTGTCACAGCTGCTGAACTAGAAAAATACAGAGGGTAAAAACAGACGGGGTTTCACAAAAAAAAGGATATTCATATAAATTAATTGGATCTTGACTAATGAGATATCCATCTTAATTGTTGTTTCCAACATTATAATCTTGTTTTCTTAGGAAAACATCCATTTAAACTCATTTATATGAAAAAATACACATTTTATTTTTATTGATCTTTTTTTGTCATTTTTTGTAAAAGAAAAATGGCTTTTTTCAAAACCATTTAAACAGCATTTAAATGCTGTTTTTTTGTTTGTTTGAAACAATGGTATTCTTGAATGTGGTGTCTAGGGAAGTCCAATTGCATACAACTGTACCTACAAAGTGGAGAAATTGATTCCTAAGATTCAAACCCATGATCTCTAGACTATATTGTAGAGTAACCTCATTGTTACGCCAAGTTTTATATATCACATAAAATTTATGACTGGACGTGGTACATTATAGATGAAAATTCAGTATGTCCAAGTTCACATATGTCTCAATCAAAGAAGGGCACACTTAGACCATAAGTGAGAAAAAGTGTTAAAATAGTTTGCGTTGATCAAATTGGGGATCAGATTTGTGGTTAAATATAAATAGACCTCTTTACTCAATCAACTTTAGCTGGATGTTTATACAAACAATTACAACTAATGCCCTATTCTCATTATATGGGGTTAGTTACATGAATACTTGTTTTTCCATTTATTTCTGTTTATCACTAAATCTTCCATTAATTTATGTAATTTTATATCTTTTTCACTATTTTTGGCCAAGTAACTTTTTCCTCTACTTCTTTAATTTTACTTAAATTACTTAATTTCCCTTTCTTTGTGAGTACATATATTGGCCTTGTATGTTTTATGCCTCTTGTCAAATGTAGATCAAGCTCGCATCCAAAAAGCAACAGAAGAAATAAAAATAATTTTACATGAAACTGACGTAAACAAGCCTTTACATATTTGACGAAGTTATTGCTCCACAAAAGAAATATGAATACTTTTCTCAATCTTGCAAATTAGTAAATTCATATAGTATCTGCCCTAGCACATTTATTTATTTTCTTCTATTTTTTTGTTCTGATTTTCGTACATGACTTAAATTCATGACATCAAGATAATAGAAAATGGTTATTGTCTATGTTCTACTTTTGTGCTCTAATGTATATTTTTCCACAATAGGCTTTTTGATTGAGGCTTCCTCCCATAGCAGGTCTTCCATTGCCATGTTTCTGATGGTCACACACTGTGTGCTTGATAGAGCTGATGTGGTTCTGTAATGCAGCCCTATTCAAATAGAAGGGATACAATTTCTCTAACTTGTTATGAATGGAAAAATTTCACTTTTAAACATAAAGAACCAGCAAAGTTGATAGAGTTATTTTTTCAATATTAAAATTGTCAAGCATTCTTTTAATTGTCTTTTTTTTTGAAGACACTTTTAGTTAACCTCTAGAGAAACATTTTGTTGTTTGTTCACATTCCTCATGTCCATCATTTTCCTGGTATATTGTGGATTTGTGGGTAATTCTCTACTAGGTTACAAAACAACTGAAATTGAGGTATGATACTCTTCACGGTATCAGTTCTACACAAAAAGGATTCCAACCTGGTTCAATAGTTCATTTTTCCTCTCTAAGTGCTAGGTAAGAAAACATCTTGCCAGCTTTCTTGGTGTTTGTTGTGCATGTCCGTTGTTCCTCAAGTGAATATCTTTACACAAGATCAGTTTACTCAGTTGATTAGGCAAGATTCTACTCTTGCTTTTTTTGAAACTCAATTGATTCACTTGAAGCGAATCTCTCTACTTTCACCTTGCCTTTTTTGTATGATATTACTACAAAAAGAAAATTTACTGTTTCTACTTCATAAGCTGGTAGACAATAATTTGACATGGTTTTGTGTTGTGATTAGGCATTTTTTGAACAGAGAATTGAATATGCATGTGATTCATCCTTGAATTTTGAATTAGTTTTGCAATGCTAACAGGTTTCCTTTTTTCACAGATTTGTGCAGATTGGCAAGCTAAGCTGCTGATGGATGAGCTCACTCTTCACCATTCTTGGTTCTTTCTAGTTTGCATATAATTGATTCCTTATCACTTAAACATCTATTTATTTATTTCAAGTTTTCAGCAACTCTCGAACATGTTCAGTCACTTGAGCGTATGCACTCTAGGTATGGAAAATGTCTTTTTTTTTGTTGGTAGGTTGGGGGGGGGGGATATCATTATATGTGATTATGTAATGTTATTTTTACTTGTCTCTATAATTCTTTTTGTCAGCACTCGGTAGTTCATTCTCTGTAATTTAATCGTGTTGTTGTGGAGCATGTTAAAAAATTGGGTTGCTTTGAAGCATTTTTGCAATTGCTTGGAAGCACAATTTTATTATGGAGGCCATCTTTGAAGTTCCATCCTGATTTTTATATTTGCTTTGAAGCATTCCGTTTGTCGGGTCGAATACTCTAAAGTATGCCACGTCTATGCTTCTTTTCAATAAAATGTCCCTTTTTGTAGGAGCACACTTGCATAATGTAGATCATTTAACATTAGAGGCAAGGTATATAATTTATAAGTCAATATTGTTCATACACACATCTGCACGCGTATTGTCATTGATGATTGTTTACTAATGACAAAATTCACATGCATTGATTTATTTGCAAGGTCTCATTTCTGTTCCATTGTTTAAGAGTCATGAATGGAAATTACAAGATGTGAGAAGACTAATGCATGGATTAGGCTATTAAAAGAGTAATATTGGAAATTTCATAAACTATCTTTTATGCCGATCTGTGCTTACAATTTTATCCTGGTGATACGATTTGATCTTGTTTGGCAATTTCGTCGTGTACAATGGTCTGTTGGTGTTTGTAAGTTATGTCCTTATTTTACCCTGCTGTAACAATTGTTTTTTTACCAGCAAGTTAAAAATTTATGAACCTTTTGGTTGCTACTTATGCAGTTACATATTGTTAGAATTCTACAGGAATTGGACTATTTGATTAGTTTACATTTCAGTAATGATAGTTATCGAATTAACCTTGAATTCGCATGATGTTCCTTTGCATGTGACTGTTGTGCATTTGCTAATGCTTTGTATAATAATTAGATCTTAATTAATAAAAAAATTTCCATTTGCGTAGGCCCTTCAAGCTTATCTTCCATACATGAGTTCCTGGCCATTCAATTTGTAGGTGATGCCAAATGTTGTCTGACTCTTGTACAAGGGTTGGTCACATTGTCTAGTGAGGAGGAAGTGGATCGTAATTGTACCGCTTCCATGGTGTTGGTGATGCATTATTTCTCTTATAGGACTCCTTGCATATGGTCGTGCCTGTGTAGAATGGAGGACCAATAGGACGTCGAAAGGTTTGAAGTCTTGACTTTAGATAAAGACTGCAATAATTCTATTAGAATCTTGACACTAGCGTTTTTTAGTAGGCCCATGTATTCTTGTCTGTTAGTCCTGGACATCACCCTCTCATTCTAGATGACTTGGTATCCGATTGCAGGTGAGCTGTCTGATTCAATAAGCAATGAAAATGTGTTTCCATTCGGTATTGTCTTTAGTTGCATTTGGATAAGATTTTTAAGAATAAAAATTTTATGAAATTGTAATTATGTGATGATTTAAAGATAATGAATGAACATGAAATGTAATTACCTTGGAGTCCATTTGGGAATAGTTCTCTTGGAACGACCTCCCATTCTTACACAATTAGGCCTGAGAACCCCATCTAACTTCAATTGTTCGGCTCCCATTTGAGAGAATTTGTCTCAACATTACCATAGCTAATACAAGGTACATGAAAATTTTAATGGTTAGGAAAATCCTTCTTCAAAGGTTTTTATAATACAAAATTTAATAATATATATAGGTAGAAGATATATATTAATTAGTTACATATTGAGTATTACATAAGTTAGTTATCCTTTGTGGTCTTTTTAGAAGTTGAAAGTGTAAATAAATAAATTAAAGGAATATTAGAAAAAGTTATCAATATCAAAAGATTAGATAGATAAGTTAGATGATGTTCTATAAGCATATACAACATTATATAAGACAACACTTGGAACATTTCTTTATAAATTAATTTATGGAAAAACTTATCATTTAATTGTTGAATTAGAACATAAAGCATTATAAATACTTAAACAATTTAATTTTAACATTAATACAGCAAGAAACAAAAGAAAATTATAACTAATTAAATTAGAAGAATTGAGACATAATACATATGAAAATTCAAGAATAGCTAAAGAGAAAATAAAGTGGCATGATAAAAGGATTTTACATAAGATATTTAGTTTAGGTTAATAAGTATTATTATATAATTTAAGATTGCAATACTTTCTAAGGAAATTAAAATCAAGATGGACTAGTCTTTACATAATTAAGCATATGTATCCTTATGAAGCAAAAGATATTGAAAATCTTAAAAATAATATAATTTTTAAAGTTATGGTTTATTAAAGTTAATGGGCAAAGACTAAAACATTTTCTAAATTTATTAGATATAAAGATTTAGAGTGTATTAATTTTCAAGGTAGTTAAAACTTGAAATAATAATAAAATTCTATTCTACTTTATTTTTAGTATTTTAGTTATTATTGCTTTAAGTTAATGTACTTGTTTAAGTTAAAAGATAGTAATTAAAAAAAAAATTTAAGTAAAATAGATGTTTTTAATCTTTTGATATTTTTAGAGATTACATATATGAAGATGTTAATAGATGTATTGCAAGAAGTGCTGATTTATTTGCTAGTTAAAGAAGTTTTCAAACTTAGTTGTTTATCAAAGGAAATTTATGTGTGCATTTTTTAGTACTATTTTTATTCACTTCAAGTTTATTAGAACAAGCAAATTAAATGAGTGATTTGTTATAATTGCTATTTAAATGAGTTTATATTATGGATTAGATGCTAATGTAGGGATACCACCTAGATCATTAAGAGGAATTGAATGCATCTTAGGATGTGATGGAGGCCTAATTATTCATAAATACAAAAAGAATCTAGACTCATTCATGGCCACTATTAGAATAAGAAATCTTGTCACAAATGAAGAGATACAAATCCCTACACCAAATAAGGATAAATATTTTTTGATAAATGTTGGAGTAGTCCTAACTTTTACCAAATCTAAAAAAAGAAAGTTATACAAGCTCTTCTACTAGGAAGAACCTACTAAAATCTAGACAAGTTATAAGTACTTAAATGTTTACAATTTTATATACAAATCTTGGAACACAGAAAAGATGTTATCTTGTACACCTATGTATACATCTAAATTAAAAATAATAATCATTGACATTGAAGATGAAT
The DNA here is from genome assembly GCA_036874045.1 of Cymodocea nodosa. Classification (NCBI taxonomy): domain Eukaryota; kingdom Viridiplantae; phylum Streptophyta; class Magnoliopsida; order Alismatales; family Cymodoceaceae; genus Cymodocea; species Cymodocea nodosa. Next base: position 14,224,276 of record CM072339.1, on the reverse strand, counting down.
CAATAAAGACTTTACTTTTACTACTACCAATGGGAGCATTAGTAACAACTTTTTATGATAGAGCTAAAATTACTTTGTAGGGAAAGAGTGAAAGTAGTCAATTTTTATGTGTGATACGATGGCGGGATATAAAGATGACATTTGAAATATGGATTATGAAAGATTTGAGAAAACGGAAGTAGAGTGAATCCTACATTAAACTACAATTAGATGATGTCCAACCATTCTAAGTTACACAAGGAAGAATTAAAGCATTCTCATTTATAAATGGACACTCATTTACAATTCTAGGAATGTAATTCATGTATACAAAATAAAGTTAGAAAAAGAAGAAGAATTGGAGGTGGAATTAATTAAATAATTTCACTAGATCTATGCCATGGATAAATAATTTCACTCCTTACTCTAATACTTTACAACCATGTATTCAGCTTTATTTTGTCTTTATTTTGTTTTGCAAACACCTACCTTCTTGATGAATAAGATGAGGGTAGAGATTTCTAGTGAAATTATTGTCAAATACTTTTATATAAAGGAAACAACCAATATTTAAGAAATATTTATGCTTTTAGCTGAGTTATCAAGTTCTTTTTACTTCAATTATTTTAATTATGATTTATAGGTGTGACAACTGATAAGTAAAATGATTGAAGTGTTAAGAATTATATTTTGATGATGTGTGTAAAACATTAAGTAATCATATTTAATCAATTAATTTTGTTATTTAAGAAGTTAAATTGAAAACATTGATTTATATAGAAACTGCTTTGAAGTTATATATTTGTTTGTATTGGATCTATATATGTACTAAGTTATATAACATGTCGTTTAGTTATACTAATTTTTATATAACTTGTCATTAAGTTATTATAACATATTTTTTAATGTTAAAGCATGATATATTTTAATTGCATGTATTTGTATCATGTGTTGTGCATATGAGTAACTCGTTAAGTTAGCAATGTAATGTTATAGGTTGTATATAATAACTCGTTGAGTTAACATTTTACACATGTTTGGTTTTTAACTTTAAAAATGTTATAAAATATCATGTGAGTTACATATATTTAACTTGTTAAGTTAGCATAATTGTGTGCATTGAGTTACATATTTGAGTACTAAAACAACACATTAGATTAGTGTTATAAAACTTAAAAAGTTAATTTTTGCTCATGATAAATTATTTTTATTTAAACATTTGATTTGTGTCACATGTTGAATTCATTGAATTATGTTAAATTACAAGTTCATATTTTTATTTACATGTTTAGTTAGTATTAATATAACAACTTGTTATTACATTTGATGAAAAAATTGGTCGAGAATATTTATTTTGTGTAAAATTTTTCAAAAGATCTAAAATTGATGATTCAAGAAGAAAACGTTGAATAAAACGTGTATAATTCAAGTTTTGAATTTAAAATTAAGATGAAGACGTGAAGAGTAAATGTTGATCAAGTTGTGGATGAACGTGGAGATATACATATGTTGATGATTAATTATTTAAGACATACATTTTCGTTGATCAAGATATACTCTCAAATACACTTTAAAAAATTACAGTTGGATATATGCACTTGAAAGAATAGAGAGGAAATTAGCAACTTGTGAAGAACTAGAACAAATTTTCTTCAAGGATTGGCAACTTTGGTGAAGATCAAGAAATTTCAAAAGTCTATTGTTAAAGAATTGTAGAAAGGAAGAATGAAAGAAAGAAAAGAAATTCTTTTAAAATCTTTGGATGTAAATGCTTTGTTTTGAATATAAAATATCAAAAGGATAAATTTGATGTTAAGTTAGATCCAATTGTGTTAGTAGGTTACTCTTCTAGAAGTAAATCATATAGAGTTTATTTTGAAAAAGAAAGAAGAGTGGAAGAGACCATTCATGTGAATTTTAATGAAGACTTAATTTGCAAAATGAAATAGCTCAATATTGAAAGTGATAGTGAAGATGAACTAGAAGATAATAGAAAAGATCAACCAAAAAAGAAATTTGATTCTCAAGCTTCTTGCTCAATTGAACAAAATTTGGAAAATCAAGTCTGACCATCCTATTAAGCAAATTATAGGTAATATAAATTAAGGAGTGCACACAAGAAGTCGAACTTAAAACATATGCAACTACTATGCATTTGTTTTAGAAATTGAATTAAAGAATATTGAAGAAGTTTGTAATGATAATTACTAGATTATGACCATGTAAGAAGAATTAAATTAGTTTCAAAAAAATAATGTCTAGGAATTAGTTAAAAACCTACTAAAAAATCTATTATTGGAACTAAGTGGATATTTAGAAACAAATTGGATGATACTGAAAACATAATAAAAAATAAAGTTAGACTAATTATACAAGGTTATAATCAATAAGATGGCTTAGACAATGAAGAAACATTTACATCAATGGACTTGAAGCTATCTAGATGCTACTTGCTTTTGCTAGTAGTATAAAAATCAAGTTACTTTGGATGGACATAAAAAGTACATTTTTGTATGGATTTCTACTAAAGGAAGTTTATGTGAAGCAACTTTTAGGTTTTGAAGAAGAAGATAAGCCAGATTATATTTACAAATTAAATAATGTTAGTTCCTTATTTACAGGTTAAATTTTGATGATGAAAAACTTAGGCCAACATTGTTAGAAAAGTATTTAAAGACCTATTTTTAATTATTATAGTTTTTGCCTAATTAGTTTCTCTAGAGATATTTCTGTAAACCTTTGAAATTGGGTATTAGATGGTTTCACATTCTCTAAGGTATAGAATTAGAGACTTCTACTGAAAGTCAATGAAACTTAAGTTAAAATTGGTAGGTTTCACTTTCTAAGGTTCTTTTTGGAGACTTTTATTTGATAGTATTCGAAAGATATTTAATTATTGGTAAGTTTCATTCTTTGAGTTGTTTCGGTGGGTTTTATTTGAAAGTCATCGAAATATAATTTCTCTATTGGTGAGTTTTAGTTTCTAAGTTTTCGGAGTGTTTTATTTTTGAAAGTCATTGAAATGTATTACTTAATCGGAAGGTTTCACCTTTGAATATCGAATGGTTTCATTGAAACATCTAAAGGGTGTTTTTGTTACACTATTTATAGGACATGTGTCATGATTTTAATGTATAACTTAAGTTATGTTCTTTGAAAGGTTTTAGCTGAAAGGTTTCATTTTTCCTAAAAGTATCCAAAATTTCCTTTATACTTTTTTGAAAGCCTTTGATATGTCTAATCTTGGTATTTTTACAAATTGTTATATGATATATTATTATTTTGGAAAGATATCATTTTACTGCAAATCTAATTTGAAAGATTACCATTTATGCTTGGTAATTAGTTATTGCACATGGAATTTTAACGAATATAGATAAAATTACTGGATAGAGGTAATCGAAGAAGAATTGAAAATCTAGAATACAAATATACAAAATCAAGAGAGAAAAAGAAAGATTGTGTGTTAACTATTAAAGCATTTCAATAAAGGATTAAGTTCAAAAAGTATATTGAAGAAAATTTCTGAAGAATTGAAAGAGCTAGTCTACAACAACTATTGAAGATTCATTCATGCAAAATCATCCAGATTCTTCTTGGAGTGTTTCAACATACAACATTCTTACAAGGAGTTTTCTATTATGTGTTTTAATCCTTTTGAGTCTTGTACTCTTGTGTTGAAAAGTTGTTTTAAATTTCAAATAATCTTAACTTACAGGGATGTTATGAGTGTACCTTCACAAAGTCAAGATCTTTATGAAAAGAGTAAAGTGTATGACTTCACTTACTCAAGATTAGAGTCTTGAGTGTACAAAGTTGGTGTTTTATGTAGAGTTGTTGAGCCTGAGAAAAATAACAATTTGTAAGGTTATTGCTTAGCTTGTAAAAGCAACATAATTCAGGTTTGTGCTTAGCTTGGAAAACACAGTGAATTCTCAAGGTTGAGGCATTGAGGAGTAGACTACTTGTTTTAGGGAACTGCTATAAATCTTTTGTATTCCTTTTACTTTGTGATTGTTTAATGCTAATTGAATCATCATAATTAGGGTTTATTAGTGTCAACTACTTTCAAATTTTTTAAAAGCAATTAGATTTACTAGGACACTATTCACCCCTCTTTAATGTGCTATTTGATCATCACAAATAAAGTATTGTATGGTCTAAAACAAGCACCTAGGGTTTAGTATGATTAGTTGAAAAATTTTCTTGTTTAGAATAACTTTAGCATAGGGAAAGTGGACAACACACTATTTATAAAGACTGTTAATCAAATATGTTGATTGTTCAAATATATGTTAATGATATAATCTTTGTTGCCACACATAAAAGCTTGTACCATGAATTTTAAGAATTAATAAAAAATAATTTTGAAATGAGTTTAATGGGAAAACTAAAATTTTTCTTAAACTTACGGATTCATCAATTGAGAAATGAAATCTTCATCAAACAATAGAAATTTTATAAGGAAATCTTGAAGAAATTTAGTTTGGAAAATGTAAAATCTACTAATTCTCTTATAAGTTCAAATGTAAAACTTGATAAAGATATTACTAGTATTGTTGTGTCTATTTGAAAAACTTGTTTGATTTGTGTTTATGCTTATACTAATAAATTCTTTTAGAAGTAAACAAACAACTTTTCACACAAATTAGCTATTAAGTCTAATTTGTATTTTAACTGCAAGTGCATAATGTCTATTATATTTGTGTACAAGTACAGGTCAATTTCATAGAGATTAATTAAGAATAATGTACTATTTTGATTTTTATAACTAGAGTTTTATGTGTTTAATTAAGCTCTCTATTGATTTATGGTTAACTCAACAGACTTAGTTCGTAGAGTCACAATTAACTCAATGGACTATCTTCATAGACTTAAGTTAACTTCACGAGCCTACCTAGTACTTTCCAATTAAATTTTGCTATTCATAGAGGAATTTAGCCATCCATTGGGTAGTTCTACAAAATGTAAATAACATCAATTAAACTTTTTAATGTTAGTTAATTTGAGATTTATCATTAATCAATACAAACATTCAGATATTTCGAATAGTAACCATTAAGATTTCTTGAGTATTCTGTACGAATCAATTTAAGTAATCAATAAAATTATTTTCTATTTTCTGAATCAAATAAATATGAAACATTCACAATATTGACAATGATAACATTAATCACGATACAAAACAAACAATACAACACATAAATACTAACTTTAAATGCAAATAAATAATTTTTGGTATTTTTGTTTTGATATGTTCTTGAAGATGAATGAAAGTTGAAATGTAAAAATTTTCTATCGATAGTAAGAACTTCTGTAACTACATGCGATGCGATTACATTATTGGAAACTTAATCAATTACAGTCACGCTTTCTCTCCCTATAGAATTGCGAATTGAGACTTATAAGTTGATCTCCTCTTCAATATATTAGTGTCAACCTAAAACTAAGGCTAGAAGCTTTACGATCTCCTAAGATATGAATTGGTGCTTAGTGAAAATGACTTTCCTTCTTGTAATGTGATCACTTCTTACAATAGTTGTTAGTCATCGTGTTTGGCTTAGAATCGACTAGACATCTAGAAAGTATCTTCACAGACCTTCGATGGTTGGTGATTGTGGTGTTGTTGTAGAGCTTCAGGGAACTTCTGATGTGTAGGATCGAATGTCTACATAAGAAGAGGGTGAATTGTGTTTTTAAATATTTTCAATTATAATTGAAATTTTAAAATTAAAAATAAGTCGAGATAATGTTTTAATCAAATCATTTTATTCAAGGTTTCAATTACAATATATAATTCAATTCTCTTCAGAAATTGTAGATGTAATTATATAATGATATCATGTTTCATCTAATCAATTTCTTAACTATAAATAGAGAAAACTAATTTATGAAATTTAAAATATTTCTCCCTGTTTGAAATTTCTTTTCTTCTTCTTCTTCTTTTACAAATCTTTAGTGATTAATATTTGATCGAATTTACTTTCTTTTGATTCTTCAATTCTTTAGTGATATTTATCTTTCTCTTATTTATTGAATTTTCTTCTATCTGAGAGATTTTCCTTGGAGAGGTGTTTTGATCTTTGAAAATATATTTTGTTTGGTGCGTAGGGATGATTGATCAACGAGAATTCTATGGTTTTTATATTATATCTTCATTTCATACATATCCTTTACGTTTAATCACAATTAGTTTTCCACTTTTCATGTCTTTTCTTTTTCCTTCATCGAAATATACACGTTCTAACCTATGTTTTCCTCTTGAATTTTCTTTAATCATCAATCCTAGTTCTTTGAAAAATTTCTTGCAAAATAAACTCTCATCCAAAAATTTTCTATTAAGTGTAATAACAAGTCGTTGTGTTAATGTCAACTAAATGAGTAAAATAATTAGATTTATAACTTAATGTATCTAATTTAATGAGTTTATCATGTGTCATGTATTGTAGCTAACTAAATGAACTAAGTCCGTGGTGTTATAGTTAACTTAATGAACCAGCTTCATGGTATTACAGTTAACTCAACGAACTAATTTCGTTGTGTTACTAATAACTCAATGAATCAGTAATAAATAAATGTTTTAAATAATAAAGTATTTACTACGTACAATAATAATAACTTTAAGTTTATAACACTAACTTAATGCGTTACCTTAGTGTTTAATATAGCAACTCAACGTATGTAGTTATGTTAACTTAACGAGTTAAACATGTGCAACTCACATGATATAATATAACATTCGTAAACTTTAATTTCACTATGTGCATAATACTAAATTAACGAGTTTGTCTCTTCACTTTAACATTTTGTTCACTAACTCAATGAATTCTCACATGACCTATTTTAACTTTTAAGCCTATAACGAACAAGTTCTCACGTGACCTTTATACAAATAAAGCAATAACTCAAAGAGTTGTCTTAATGTACATGATACATAAAATGTAACTTTAAAACATATCATACTTTACAATAAAAACACACGTTAACTTAATGTTTAGTTAAATGAAAAGTTAGTATAACTTAACGACTAGTTATTTAACTTAGTATAATTTTAGATCTATTACAAACAAGTATTTATATCATTAAACTTTTTCTATATTAATTGATGTTCTTAATTTACTTTCACAAATAATAGTAATTGAGTAAATATGATTATATTCCTTTAGCATGCATCATCAAAACAAAATACTCAACATGACGCTTCCTACAGTTAGTGCGGTTCTCCTCCTTCACACACACTTTTTCGTTTTTCTCCTCTTCTTTTATATTTTTTTCAGTAGTAACTGCTTTTGCTTAAATGATCAGTTGTATTTTCTTCATTCATATCAACGATGATGATTTCTTCTTCATTTCATGAGTTAATTCTTGCATGATATGTGTAATTGTGGTTTTCCTTCAAATTTCCTGTTTCCTGTAACTGCTAATAGTGGCATGTTAGAAAATAATTAGTTTGTGGAGTTAGCGTAACTCAACGGACTTACTCCGTTGTCTTAGTTGTTAACTCAATAGACTCCTCTCGTTGAGTAAAGTTTAACTCAACAAACTTGATATAAATAATATTAAACATATGCAACTCACGTGATATAATAAAATGTTTAAATTTATACGTGCATAATTCTAACTTTACAAGGGTTCATAACCTTAACTTTGTAAGTTTACGAGGATCTATAAACTTAACTAAAGTTGAGTTTCTAACCTTTTGAAAATATAACTATCTGATGCTTAATCACATTTTGGATAGTTAGTCTCTAACCTTTCGAAAGATAACTTGAGTCGAGTTTCTAAGTCACAACATGTGTCCTTAAAATAATAATAAAATACTCTTTAAGCATTTAAAACACAATTGTACGATACATAAAATATGTAACTCTCTAAAATAATAGACATTTTGGATACTTAGGAATTAAAAAGTCTATAACTCATCGATAGTTTAAAAATATAATTTATTAACACTAATTTACTGGAATTATGCACATTCTTTAATTAAGACATGTAATCATGCAATTATAATATAATGACTTAATTCTCATATGATAAGTTAAATATAATGTAATTAACTATTATTTAACCGTTAATATTATGTAATTTTTCATTCTAAATACTTCCTTTCATACTTAACTTTTGCTAGTCCCTTAGCAAACTAATATGATTTAGTTAACAAGTCTTTCTAAAGTGCTAGAACTATTTCTTTTCTTTAGAAATCAATATTTCTAATGAAAAAATATTTCTTCATTTTGTATCTTTAGAATACTAAGATTAGATTAATATAAAGATATTCTATAAAATTTAGTAATCTAATTTAACTTTGTTTTTCCTCACTAACCTTTAAATATATTAAAAATTAGGTAACTTACATATAAAATATACTACATCAATTAGGTGGTAGTTATATTATCAATTTTTTTTTCAAACATTTGTTCTCTTGAATTTTCTAATATGATTTCTAGAATAAATTTCAATTGTATACAAATCAAAACACAAGTCAACTCAATATGATTAAAACAAGAAAAATAATTAATTGTATCTCAAATAAACAACTTCAAAAGTCTAATTCTAGATTTATACTTCAATAATCATAAATAATAGAGAATATACTTGATTTAAAAGATATTTATATTTTAATAAAATATTTTTATCTTTTCAGAATAGTATATGCATATTTTTATTTTAAAATTTAATTTGAAAAACTTGAATTATACAATAGCTTTCTAGTGTACTCATGTATCGAGTTTTCAGTCAACAATTTTGTAAGATTGAATGATTATACAAGAGGAGGGTGAATTGTATTTTTTAACATATTTAAATATAATTAAAACTTCAATATTAAAAATAAGTCGAGACACTATTTTAATCAAATTATTTTATTCAAGGTTTTAATTACAATATACAATTCAATTCTCTTAAAAAATTGTAGATGTAATTATATAACAATATCATGTTTCATTTAATTAATTTCATAACTATAAACAGAGAAAACTAATTGACATAATTTAAAACATTTCTCCCTATTTGAGATTTTTCTTCTTATTCTTCTTTTACAATTCTTTAGTGACAAATATCTAACTTTCTCAGCCTCATCGAATTTTCTTTCTTTTAATTCTTAAAATCTTCAATGACATATATCTAACTTTCTCTTCTTCATTGAATTTTCTTTTATCTTAGAGCTTTTCCTTGGAGAGGTGTTTTGATCCCTGAAAACATATTTCATTTGGTATGTAGGGATAATTGATCAATAAAAATTCTGTCTTTTATACTATATATTCATTTCATGCATATCCTTCATGTTTAACCACAATCAATTTTCTACTCTTCACGTATTCTCTTTTTCCTTCATCAAGATATACACGTTTTGACTCACGTTTTATTTTCGAATTTTCTTTAATTATCAATCTTAGATCTTTAAAAAATTTCCTGTAAAATAAATTTTTTCGTCCAAAATTTTTCATCAAGTGTAATAACAAGTCGTATTAATGTTAACTAAATAAGTAAAACAAGTAGATTTATAACTTAACGTATCTAACTTAACGAGTTCATCATGTATCAAATCACATGACATGTATTATAGTTAACTCAATGAACTAAGTCTGTGGTGTTATACTAACTCAACAAACCAGCTTTGTGGTGTTACAGTTAACTCAACAAACCAACTTAACCTATCTTTCAGAAGGTTAAATGTTAACTCACTGAAAAGTATTTAAGTATCAAATAGTTACGATTGTAAGTCTCCAAAAATTCTAATAAGTGACTGATTGAGTAATAAATAAATATTTTTACAATAAGGTATTTACCATGTGCAATAATAATAACTTTAAATTTATAACACTAACCTAACATGTTGCCTTAATGTTCAATATAACAATTCAACACGTACAGTTATGTTAACGAGTTAAACATGTGCAACTCACGTGATACAATATAACATTCGTAAACTTTAATTTTACTATGCATAATACTAACTTAACAAGTTCGTCTCTTCATTTTAACCTTTTGTTTATTAACTTAATGAGTATTCACGTGACCTATTTTAACCTTTAAGCCTATAACTCAACAAGTTATCACATGACCTTTTTACAAATAACGTACTAACTTAACAAGTTATCTTAACGTGCACTATACATGATATAAAAAATATATCTTTAAAATATATCATGCTTTACAATAAAAATACACGTTAATTTAATGTTTAGTTAAATGAAAGGTTAGTATAACTTAACGACTAGTTATTTAACTTAGTATAATTTTAAATCCATTACAAATAAATATTTATATTAGTAAACTTTTTCTATAGTAATTGATGTTCTAAATTTACTTTCACAAACAATAGTAATTGGGTAAATATGATTACATTCGTTTAGCACATATCATCAAAATAAAATACTCAACAAATCCTAGATCTGATCAGTATCTTAAGTTGCCAGATTTAAAGAGTCATTTTTTAGGTCAATAATCTTTACATATCTATCTGCTCAAGTATAAAAGGCTCGTGATCAAATAAATTAATAAACTCTCAAAATTTTTCTCTTTTCTCCTTTGTTTTTCTTTTCAACACAATATATATATATATTTCATTAATACAGATGTAATAAAACACAAATCTCATATAATCATATTTCTAAAATCTATTGAAAAATATGAATCTATATCAATAAGTTCATACCTTTTCTATAGTTTAATAAGATTTACACAAATCATTCTACAAGTTTAATCAATCAAATTAAATGTATCCTTGATCATATGCATTTCATTTAATCTAAAAATCAACATTTCAACTCTTTTAGGATTTCAGATAATTTTCTGAGTTTCAATTAAGCAATCTGATTCCTTTTAAAATCGTGAAATCATTAAACTCATAAAATTCAATAAAAACGTAAGATACTATACCTAGATTTGTATTAATAGTAAAATATTGTAGTATCTTATATAAAATTCTAAATATAACATTCACGTAATTATAGTTCTATTTTTTATTTTATTTTTATAGTTTTAACTATCGAAAGGTTTTAGATAGTTACCATAATTTTTTAGATAGTTATAGGAAATTTTAAAAAGTTATAGTAAAATTCATAAAATTTTTTTTAGTTTCCACAAAAATTTATTGCACAATCCTAATTCCTCTAATTAACAAGATTACTTAGATTTTAATCTAATTACCTCCCCCTCATACCTACATTTTGCATTGTTCTCAATGTAAAAGATTTACAATAAATTTAGTATATACTAACATACATGAATAATGTTTTGTTGACTTAGCACCTAACTCTATGAATTATGCATGAATGTAAATTTAGGATAAGTAATCAATCACATACATTGTTCTTTTGTATCTCTATTAATATCTTTTGACTTTTGATTCTAAAAAGCTTTTCATTCACAAATAAAAGTAAAACTTATAACAAAATAACAACCAACAACAAAACATAAATTGTTAAATATGTGCCTTGTGTGGAACCCAGACTCCTATGCCTTTGGTGACTCACAAGTAAGTCAGTTGATCTCTTAGAATAGATATCAACAAACTGGATTGATATATATATATATATATTTGTAAGATAAATAAAACAGAAATTAAAGTTTTTTTCTCTTTTTTCTAAAAATAAATGTAGAATACACCCAACATTAAAAATATAAAATCACAATTTAAGAACATAATTGAAAAATAGTGACAAATGGAATAAACATGTTAGTCCAAGAAAAACCTTTAAGCATAATTCTTCTTGCTATTAATTCTATTTTAATGCAGTCTGATTTCCTTTTTAACTTGTAAACTTGTAGTATATTATTAATACTAAATACTAGTGTATCACCATTAATGAATTGAAATGTAGAAAGGGATCCTTTTCTGTTTCAAGATAATGTAGTTTCTATTTCTACATATTTCAATATATTCCTCTACCCACTTCCATTCATTCAGGTCTTTTATAATCCATATTTGAAATTTCATCAATTCATCCCACCATCTTACTAAACATAGTGTAGGATCATCAGATTCATTATACCATACTCTTAATTGAATTTTATCATGTTTTGTAGAGGGTGGTTCAGTTATATCATTAGGTATAGGTAATATTTCTCTAAAGTCATCATAACTATCTATGCTTACTATGTATAAATTAGATTTAAATGTAACTGATTTATTCGTGACTAGATATATATATCCATCAAGTATGACATGTATATTGTTAACTAATGCTTTCTCTCTTAGATATACCATAATATTGTCATTCCAAGATCTATTTAGAAAATTATACACATTTAAACATAGATCTTCATCCCAATTTCCATTTGGTCTCTTGTAATATAATTTTTCAGGAATAGTTGAATTTGTATCAGAAAATGTTAAAGTTGACCCATATTTTTCAGTTGGTATTTCAAACCTATTAAGCCTTCTTATATTCCATTCTTCTCTAGTAATAAGATTTTTAATTAAAATATCAAGTAACAGAATAGCATACCATGGTTTAGTTTTGTAAACAATCAATCCTTCATCTATTCCCATAATATGATTTATTCCTTCTAATGTATTAGGTGGAATTCTAGCAATTTCTTTTATGTTCAGATATTCATAACTGATTAATCTATGATTAAATGAATTCCATAAAAATCTATCTCTAATATTAGTCATCTTTGTAGTTTGTAGTCCATGAGAATACTTTTCTCTAACACATTCTTTAATTTGTCTTGACACACAACACAATTGGTACAGATCTTTAGCTAATAAGTTACTTAATACTTCTCTTAGTGCATTCAATGGTAATTTCATCAATTTCATCTACTGTGATTTTGTAATTCAACAACATAAACAAAATTTAAATAGAGATAAAATTAATATAACTACTTACATATAACTCTGTGGAGTTAGGTCATAACTCAACAAAATAAGTTCGTTGAGTTAAGTAATAATTCTATAGTATTACTAACTATAACTAAACTTCCACTTTTTTTTATATTTTCTTTTTCCCATATTTTTCTACTTACTATATTATGCATAGTTGCTAATAATTGTGGTACTTCATTTAACTTCCCTCCCATAAAAGGTATCAATCTCATTAGCAATTTTATTCAAAGAGTTAGGTATTACTTGCATTGGTAGTCCTCTAGTAGGTCTAACTTCTATTGATTCCTTCTGTCTAGTGGGTATATTTCTATTCATATTTTGATTTTGAATGGTAGCACTTTCAAATACATGATTTAGATAATTGTTTAATTGTTGAATTATCTTTTCTAATTTCTCTATTCTAGATTCTTGTTCAATTAATGCTTCATAACTTATGTTTTTGTCATTTATATTTTCTCCTCCTTGGAAATTATTATTTCTCCAAGATAAATTCAAGTGATTTCTCCAATTAGGGTTATAAGAATTTCCACAGTTATCTTTTTGATTTCTAGTATAAATAATATCTAAGTCATTAATATTTACATTCTTTTCTACTAGTTTTTGATTTAATGATAATTCTTCTATTTTCTTTGTTAATTTAATTTCAAGTATAGTGTTTGAATCTATTTCATGCATTTTCTTTGGCAATATTCTCTTATTTGTAATAGCTTTAGCTGAGTTTGTTCACTGAGTAGTTTTTTTTGCAAAGTTTTCTAAGTATACCCATGCTTTTTCACTACACAGTTTCAAAAATCTATTTTAACAAGTAAATTCTAATAAATATTTAATTGAAACATCTATACCTTCATAAATTATACCTATTAATTGTGCTTTACTCATTGCATGATATGTACATTGAGTTAATAAATCTTTAAATCGTTCAAAATATTTTCAAAATAATTCTCTCTGTTTTTGGCTACGCATTAATATTTAATTTTCCTTTTTAATTGTTTGATGTGTTGGATAATATTTTTCTAGAAAAATAGAGTAAAATTCAGTCTATGCAAAAATTGAATCAAGTAATAGAGTATATAATCATCTCTTAGCTATGTCTTTCAAAGCAAAAGTGATATATCTAAGTTTAATAGCACCAATACTCATGTTTGACATTTTCATCATTTTACAAACGTTATTAAATTCTCTAAGGAAATAATAGACATTTTCTATTTCTAATTCATGAAAGTGTAGCAATTGACTAATATAATTAGTTTTTAGTTCAAACTTATCTCCCTCAAAGTTTGGCAATCGAATACATGAAAGTTTATCAACTTATTTGGGATACAAAATTTTCCCTAATAGTTTTTCTACTAGAGTAACCATATCTTCGTTCTCCTTTAAAGAAAGGTTAGCTACATTATATTGTTATGAAAAGTTAAATCTTAAACTTGTTTATACAGCGGTGCTAGAAAACTTGTTTAATTTGTTTTTATGCTTATATCAATAATTACTTTTAGAATTAAATAAATAACTTTTTACACAAATTAGATATTAAATCTAATTTGTATTTTTTAACTGCAAGTGTACAATGTATATTGTATTTATGTGCAAGTACAAGTCGATCCCACAGAGATTGAGTAAGAATTGTGTACTATTTCGATTTTTATATTAGAGTTTATATGTGTTCAGTTAAGCACTCTATTGAGTTATAGTTAACACAACGAGCCTAGTTCGTGGAGTTATGGTTAATTCAACGGACTGATCTTGTGGACTTAAGTTAACTCCACGAGCCTACATTTTTAGTTAAATACTGCTATTTACAAAGGAATTTGGCTAACCATTGGGCGGTTCCATAGAATGTAAATAACATCAATTAAGCTCTTTAATGTTAGTTAATATTAGATTTATCATTAAGCAACACTAATATTTAGATATTTAAAACATTAACTATTAAAATCTTTAAGTATCTAGAATGAATCAATTGTAGTAAATAATAAAACTATTTTCTATTTTATGAATCAATCAAACATAAAACATTCACAATATTGACAATGATAACATTAATCACGATACAAAACAAACAATACAACACTTTAATACTAAATGTAAACACAGATAATTTGTTGTTTTTGGTATTTTTGTTTTGATATGTTCCTGAAGATGAACGAAAGGTGAAATGCAAAAATTTCTTTAATAGTAAAAACTTCTATCACTACATGTGATGCGATTACATCACTAAAAACTTAATCACTTACAATCTTGCCTCCTCTCCTTATAGAATCACGAACCAAGAATTGTAAGATGATCTCTTCAGCATACTAGTATCAACTTGAAACCAAGGCTAAAAGCTTTACGACCTCCTGAGATATAAGTTAATGCTTGGTGAAAATGGCTTCCCTTCTTGTAACGTGATCACTCATCATAGTAGTTGTTAGTTACCGTGTTTGGCTCAGAATCGACTCGACATCAAGAAAGTATCCTCACAGACCTTTGATGGTTGGTGATTTTGGTGGTGGTGTGGAGCTTCTAAAAGCTTTCGATGTTTCCTACAGTTAGTGTGATTCTCCACCTTTGCACACGCACTTTTTCTTCTTCTTTCTCCTCTTCTTTTATATTACTTTCTATAGTAATTGCTTCTGCTTAGATGATCGGTTGGATTTCCTTTATTCATATCAACGATGGTGATTTCTTCTTCATTCCACGAGTGAATTCCTGTGTGATACGTGCAATCATGGTTTTCCTTCGAATTTTCTGTTTCTATAACTACTATAGTGGCATATTAGAAAATAAATGGTCCGTAGAGTTACAGATAACTCAATGAACTTACTTCGTTGATTTAACTATAAAACACGTGCAATAAAGAAATAACTTATAAGCTACTAATACTAACACAACGTGTTACCTTAGTATATATTCAAGTAACTTAATGTGTATATTTATGCTAACTTAACGAGTTAAACATGTGCAACTCACATGACATAATAAAGCATTTAATTTCAACACATGCATAATTCTAACTTAACGAGTTCAAATATTTTGGATACTTACAACCTTAACTATTCGATGCTCAGATGCATTTTGGATAGTTACCAAATAACTTACCGAACATTAACTTAAGTCATGTATTAAGGTTATAATACGTGTACCTTAGGAAATAATAAAATATTCTTTAAGCATTTAAAACATAACTATTTGGTACATGCAATATAACTCTTTGAAATAATAGAGAATTTGGATACTTAAGAATTAAAAACCTGCAACTTACTGACAGTTCAGAAATGTACTTAATTAATGCTAATTCCTTGAAATTATGTAGATTATTTCGTTAAAGCATATAACAGTGCAATTATAACATAATGACTTAATTCTCATATGATAAGTTAAATATTATGCAATTAACCATCATTTAATCATTAATATTATGTACTTTTTCATTCTAAACATACAACCTTAAGGATTTCGTTAAAGTCTAATTCAAAAAATATTTCAGTACACTTCTATGTTGAATAATCCTATGTAGGTATTCTTACTAATCGTTTAGTATTAGGAGAATAAGTCCATGTGCTCATAAACTCTTAATATAAAGTAAATTGCAGAAAATTAATTACATACCAGTCTGAAGCTTTGTTCTAAATAAATAGTTGTTGATGGATGAAGTTGAATCAGCTGCTTCTCCTTCCAGTTCCTCCAACGAGTTCTCTTTTCTCTTCTCAATTGTTGGTAACTAGTAAATAACATTCTATTTTATATTTATAATGCATGTTAATAATGCAAATGAATCTCGTTGTAAGAACGTGTCTTGTAATGTGCGGTATGGTTCCTATTTTTATGGATATGTGCTCCACTTCTAATTTTTAAATTTTAGCAACCGCTAAACTCATGAAGTTTTGTTCGTAGAAAAAAGAATAATCGTTCAACTAACTCCATGGACTAATTTCGTTGAGTTACAATTAACTAACAGAGTGACTTCACTTATTGTCTTAACTTAACAAACTAACCTCGTTGAGTTACAGCTAACTCAACGGACTAACTTCGACTTCTATTTGCTAACTCTATGAACTAACTTTGTTGAGTTATAGATAACTCAATGGAGTGACCTTATATTTTATTATTGACTTCGTGGAGTTAAGGTTAACTCCATGAACTAACTTCGTTGAGTTAACACTTAGCAGATTTTCCTAAAAAACTTACTTCTCATATTAACTTCTATATTTTTTTTTCCCTACATTTTATCAACTTAAATAAAGTTAAATACATAGAATTAATGTAGTGTTCCAATTTGAACTCATTTAAATCCAAACATTATATGCATATTTAACTTACAGTTCATTTACTTTTATGTAGAAAATAGAGTTTCTTCAATTTGTAAACATATTCAGGTGTTTCTTAATTAATCGTGCCTTTAAGCACATCTTTCATTCAATTCAATTTCTTTTAAAATAGTCTTGTAATGCTTCAAACATATATATAGATTAGAATTTCAATATAGCTTTAAATCATTCACTCACAAATATGAATTCAGAAGCATCTTGATGTTCAAACATTCATATATATAAATTGTTTACAATTACATTCAATTAGATGTTTTATATTACAATTAGATGAAAAATACATTTAATCTTTCTTCCTAAATTCATCTACTTCTTTTTGAAGCTTTTCTAATTGTTGTTCTAATTGATTTATCCATTCTATAACTCTTGTAAGTTCTCTAGAAGTTCCTACAATTCTAGTAGCAGCATTAGAAACATAATTTCTATATTCTTTCGCTAAAATAGCTTGGATCTCATCTTTTTTGATGTCCATTTCATGAAGTCAATGCCTTTCACTATTAATTCTGGAATCAAGTCCTTAAAGAACAATTTCTTTTTTGCAGATTTTATCTTTGATAGAAAAACTTAACACCTGTTAACTTGAATTTTATTAACAACTGCATATGTGGCCTATTTAACAAATTGACTAAGCTCTATATCATGGTCATGCCTTTGATAAACAATTTTTACTAAAATGTTTGCTACCATATGTGTCTTTCCATTTAAGTACTTCAGTTTGTTTAGAAGTGGCACACTAGGGTCGATGGCCAAACACTACTTGATTTCTTGGTCTGTCCATTCAGTTGTAGTTGTATTTTTAAAAATCTCTATTCCTTCATTCCTTAATCCCAATATATTGTGGAGAAGATCGAGTGTTATCTGAATATTAACTTCTTCCACATTTGAGATTAAAATTCCTTATTCTTCCCTCGGATTTGTATAGAAACAGGGCACTAGATTTTCATAAACTACATGCCCTTTAGTTTTTGGAAAAAATTCTAGTAGGTCTTGGAATTCAAATAATTCTTTAATATCTTCCATTCCAATTCAATCTACTGGCCTATTATATATAACATCATACCCTTTTATTTCTTGATATTTATTGGCTGCTTCTTGACTCTAGAAATGAATTTCATTCAAAATTGTTGCTTTAGATAGGTCAGGAATTTTGATTTGTTGCTCCACAAGGGTTTGTTCTTCAATTTCTTCTTTAAGTTGCTAAACTTGTTGCTGTATTTGTTGAGGAAAATAATCTAGAGATTCCTACCTTTCAGTTCTTAATTATGGTGGAGAGCCTATAGAACTTTCCACACTTTTATCTTATAACTTCTCTATAAGTTGCTGAAGAGTTTCATTCTCTTCAATGAAATCTGTCAAATTCTTTTCTTCTTGTTTAGCTTTTTTCTTAGTTTCTTCCCTTTCTTCTTCCTTCTCACAACCAATCTCCATTGTTATTATTCTTTCTGATTGAGTGGCAGATTGGGATGGAGTCTTGGGCACAACAGATTTTGCCCTTACTTCTTTTTCAATTTCTTTAGGCTGCAGACTAATTTCAACCTGTTTTTCTTCCCTTTTTTGCTGCTGCTCTTGATCTTCTTCTTCTAATGATGATAAATCAACAAAAATGGGCTCTTTATGCCCTACTGTAAATACTATAGGTTTAGATTTCACTTCTTCTTGAGCCTCAGGTATTATTTCTTTCCCTTTTCTTTTTCTTAGCAATTATGCCTACTCTTCTTCTTCTTCCTCCTTAGATAATAAATCAATAGAAATGGGCTTTTTAGACCCTCGAGCCATAGGAACTAGCTCTTCCTATTTTACTTCTTCTATATTTGCTAGTTTTGAAGGTCCAATTTCATATTCTCTTGCAATTGGTGTTCTAGCTACTTTCTAGTGCTTTTCCACCTTAATTTTATATTGGGCCTTCAACTTTTCTTCAACCCTTTTCTTTTGAAATGCATCAAACACAAAGTATGCTTTGGTTACCACCATGTCTTCTAATTTTCCTTGGCTTTTTCCAAATTGAACTAGTTCTTCAAATTCTTTTAATTCATTTTTAGATGATAGGCTTATGAATACTACCCTTTCTAGTGGTTTGGGCAATGGAATTGAAGGTCCTGGTTGTTGTTCTACTTCAACAGGTACTTCAATTTGCTCTCTTTGTTGTTGTTGATATGAAGGTCCTAGCTACTGCTCTTCTTCTTTAGATGCTTCAACTTATTCTCTTCGTTGTTTCTCATGTCGAATCCTCACTTGTGCAACTATGTTCGTATGAACCACAGTCGCAACTTCCTCCTTATGAGTTCTAGGGCAACCTCATTATTTGGTCTGATTCTTCTCTCTCTATTTACAACTGTTTTAGTAATCTCCATTATTGTAGGTATTCTGACATTCAAATCTACTAAAACTTTTGTAAAAAAGAAGAGATCAACCTCTATCTTTTCTAGCTGTTTCTCCCTAGTAGTATTTTTGATTTTCTGTCTTGTACGCTACTCTTCCGATTCTCTAAGGAATTTTGTAGTGTCGATGGAATCCTAGAAGTTTTGCATCATCTTGGTCTTCATGGTGTTACTGAACAAAATGAATCGACTCTGATCTTTATTGTTCTAAGTACTAAATGATTTCTGTAGATAATGCCCCTAAATCCTAAGTTTTAGTCTAAATAAATCTTAAGTTTTTGGTGGGTAATCAAGTCATTTCCTATACAATCTATTGCTACTAACACGTACTACTACAGTTAACTCTACAGACTAACTCAGTAGACTTACTTTAAGTTCTCCATTGAGTTACATTTAACTCAATAGAGTAAGTTCGTCAACTTATCCTAGACTTAATGGAGTAAGTTCGTTGAGTTAAGTTAACTCAACGAACCTCTCAAAAAGTTATAACTAATAATAAAAATTATAAAAAGAATCCCTAGTTTGACCAACTCTTGATTTTACTATTTTCTTAACTTCAATTAGACCATTGTACATCCTCGATTGAATTGAAATTATAATTTTTTTAGACTTAGTTGAACTAATACCATGTTTTGGTCAAAATCGACACTTTTACTTAATATATAATTTTTTTTCTTTTTTTTTAAGTTTTAGTCATATCGATGGATCCTTTTAGTGTGACTATTGCAAAATTTTTCTTTTAATTTTTTACTTCGGTAAAACTGATAATTTCTTTTGGTTAGATTATTACTATATTAAAATAATAATAATAATTTTTTATTTTATATATATATATTTTAATATATATTTTTACTTAATAGGACTTATATAGTACTCTACTTTTACTTATTCTATAATTTCAAAGGAACTTTTTGGAAATTTTAGAATAGGTCTAAGTCTGTCCATTTACTTTAAATATATTCTGATTTTTAGGATTTTCAATTTCAATAGCTCTATATGAATAAATGTTTCGAATTATGTAAGGTTCTACCTATCTAGATTTTAATTTTCCTAGATGGTTATGAAGTCTAGTCATATAGAGATATACTTATTACCCTATTTTAAAAGTTTTTGGAATAATTTTCTTGTTATGCCAAACTTCATTTTCTCTTTTTCTATTATAATTTTCGAATAAGCTTCATTCCTAAATTCTTTTAACTCAATTAATTGTATTTTTCTATTTTCAATAGCTTGATTTAAATTAGTGTTTAGAGTATTTAATGCTTAATAAGCTTTATATTCAATTTCAGCCAGTAAATGGTAACATTTTCCATATACTATCCTAAAAGTTGACATATCTAAGCTTATTTTATAAGTAGTTCTATAAGCCCAAAGTGCATCTATCTGTCTATTAACCCAATATTTTCTAGTAGGATTTACTACTTTTTCTAAGATTAACTTAATTTGTTTGTTTGCACTTTCTACTTGTCTACTTGTTTGCAGATGATATGATGTTGTTATTTTATAATTTACTCCATATTTCTTCATTAAGGTTTCAAAACTTCTATTACATAAATGAGTTCCTCTATCACTAATAATAGCTTTAGGTATGTTGAGTATTTTGTTTTGATGATGTGTGATGAATGAAAGTAATCATATTTACTCAATTACTATTACTTGTGAAAAGAAATTAAAAATATCAATTAATATAGAAAAAGCTTATTGATATAAATATTTGTTTGTATTGGATCTGAAATTATACTAAATTAATAACTAGTCGTTTCGTTGTAGTAATTTCTCATTTAACTAAACGTTAAGTTAACGTGTGTTTTTATTGAAAAATATGATATGTTTTAAAGTTATATTTTCTATATCATGAATAATGTACATTTAGACAACTCGTTAAGTTAGACTGTTATTTGTATAGAGATCACGTGAGAACTCGTTAAGTTAGAGGCTTAAAGGTTAAAATAGGTCACGTGAAAACTCGTTAAGTTAGTGAGTAAAAGAAGAGACGAACTCGTTAAGTTAGTGTTGTACATGTGGTGAATTAAAAGTTACGAATATTATATTGTATCACGTGAGGTGCACATGTTTAACTCGTTAAGTTAACATAACTAAACGCGTTGAGTTGTTATATTGAATACTAAGGCAACACGTTAGGTTAGCGTTATAAAACTTAAGTTGTTATTTTTGCAAGTGGTAAAATTCTTATTATAAAAACATTTGTTTATTACTGGTTTGTTGAGTTATCTATAACACAACGGAGATGGTTCGTTGAGTTATCGTAACACCACGAAGCTGATTCATTGAGTTAGCATAACACCACAGACTTAGTTTGTTGAGTTAGCTATAGTACTTGTCACGTAATTTGGCACATGAGTAACTCATTAAGTTAGAAACGTTAAGTTATATATCTACTTGTGTTACTCGTTTAGTTAACATTAAAGTAATGATTTTTTATTATACTTGATGAAAAATTTTGTACGGGAAAGTTTATTTTGTAGAAATTTTTTTAGAAATCTAGGATCGATGATTAAAGAAAATTTGAAATGTAAACGTGGGTTAGAACGTGTGTATTTCGATGAAGGAAAAAGAGAAAACGTGAAGAAGTGGAAAACTGATAGTGATTAAACGTGGAAGATATGCATGAAATGAAGATACAATATAAAAGGCATAGAATTCTCGTTGATCATTTATCCCTACACACCAAACGAAAAATCTTTTCAGGGATCAAAAATAATTTTCGAGGAAAAGCTCTTAGGTGGAAGAAAATTCAGTGAAGCAGAAAAAGGTAAGATCTATGTCACTAAAGATCTGAAGTATCAAAAGAAAGCAAATTCGATGAAGTAGAGAAAGACAAGATATTTGTCACTAAAGAATTGCTGAAAAAGAAAAAGCAGAAGAAGATAGATCTCAAATAGGGAGAAATGTTTTAAATTCCGTAAATTAGTTTTCTCTATTTGTAGTTATAAAATTGTATAGATGAAATATGGTATCGATATATTATTGCATCTACAATTTTTGAAGAGAATTGAATTGTATATTGTAATTGAAACCTTGAATAAAAATGATTTTATGAAAATAGTGTCTCAACTTATTTTTGAGTATTGAAGTTTCAATTATAATCGAAAATGTTGAAATATACAATTCACCCCCTTCTTGTGTAGCCATACGATCCTACAAGTGGTATCAAAGTTTTGTTAATAATCTTTAATATAAAATCGATACCAACTTATTTAATATCATTGCTTATTCTGACTTCCTTATTTTTAAATAGAAATTGATATTTGAGCATACTCTTAACCTTCTTGATTTAAGGTTCAAATTGTTTTTATTATTTTAGACTGTTTAAAATCAAATAGGTTGAAAAATCTAAGGTAAGATGGTGTTCGTGTTTTCCCAACACTACACTAGAAAAACTTGGATTTGTTACTTCTATTTTTACTTAGTTAATTTATCTTTATGCCTATTTTTTCTTTTAGAAATAAACAAACAACCTTTAATACAATTTAGATATTAATTCCAATTTGTACTTTAATTGTAAGTGCACAGTGTCTATTGTATCAGTGTGCAAGTAGAGGTCGATCCCACAGGGAATTGCTGACGAATTTAAGAAATGTTTGATTGTGAACAATTCAAATTTATATTCAACAAGCATTCCGTTGAGTTACAGTTAACTCAACGGACTAAGTTCGTTGAGTTATGGATAACTCAACGGACTATCCTCGTGGACTTAAGTTAACTCCACGAGCATATCTCTTCTTTATAATACTACTAATTATAAAGGAATTCGGCCAAACATTGGGCGATTCCACAGATTGTAAATAACATCAATTAAGCTTTTTAATGCTAGTTAACAGTGGATTTATCATTATGCAATACTAACATTCAGATGATTCAAACAGTAACCATTAAAATCTTTAAGTTGTTTTGTACGAACCAATTTCAGTAAACTGTAAAATTAAAACTAACATAAAACAATCATAAAACTGATACAGATAACATTAATCACGATACAACACCAACAATACAACACTCAAATACAACATACAAACAAAGATAAATTGTTTTTGGTATTTTTGTTTTAATGTGATGGGCGAAAGGTGAAATGTAAAGTAATTTCTCTTGACAGTAAATACTTCCGACACTACTTGCAACGCGATTACACCACTGAAAATTGAATCACTTACAATTCTGTCTCCTCTCCTTATAGAATCACGAGTCCAGAATTGCAAGATGATCTCCTCTTCATCATACAGGCATCAACCCGAAGCCAAGGCTAAAAGCTTTACGATCTCCTGAAATATGAGTTGGCGCTTGGTGAAAATGTCTTTCATTCCCGCGACGTGATCACTCCTCACAGTGGTTGTCAGGCACTGTGTTTGGCTCGGAATCGACCCGACATCAGACAAGTATCCTCACAGACCTCCGATGATTGGTGATTATGGTGGTGATACGATGGTTGGTGTGATACTTCAGAGAATCGCCGATACTGTCTGTAGAAAACTTGGTGCTCCTCCTCTGTATACACTGGCCGTCCATCTATCACGCACACTTCTTTTTTTCTTCTTTTCTTTTATATTTCTTCAGTAGTAACTGTTTCTGCTTGAATGGTCGGTTGGATTTCCTTCCTTCAGATCAACGGCGATGCTTCCTTCTCCATGCGCGATTGAATTCCTACGTGATACGTGCAAACGTGGTTTTTCCTTCCAACTATCTGTTCCTGCAACCGCTACAGTGGCATTTTGGAAAATAACTATAAAATACATGCAATAAAGAAATAAGCTGCTAACCTAACGCGTTACCTTAGTGTATATTCATGTAACTCAACGTGTATAATTATGCTAACTTAACGAGTTATAACTTAAGTAAATCTACCAGCTTTCGACACGTGTCAACAGTAGTTTAAACATAAAATAACATTTCAGAGAGTTACAGGTATAACTATCCGATGCTCAGATGCATTTTTGGATACTTAAGAATTTCACAGCCTGTAATTTACCGACAGTTCATAAATATACTAAATTAACAATAATTCCCCAAAATTAAGCAAATTATTCAATTAAAGCGTATAATAGTGCAATTATAACATAATGACTTAATTCTCATATGATAAGCTAAATATTATGCAATTAACCATCATTTAACCGTTAATAATATGCACTTTTCATTCTAAACAGATGACTATTGGAAATGGTAATTTTTTTTTATATAAAGGTTGAAATCTTAATCGTCCTCTTTTATTTGATGGAATATATTTTGAATATTGAAAATATAGGATGACAGTCTTTCTTCAAAGTATAGATCACAAGTTGTGGTTCATGATTTCTAAATCATATACTCCGTTATCTACCTCTTATAATACTTGGACAATTACTGAAAAAGAAAATGAAACTCTGAATGTTAAAGGCTTAAATATTTTATTTTGTGCATTGAGTTATGAACAGTTCAGTAAAGTGTCGGCATATAAATCTACTTATGAGGTGTGACATGCATTAGAAGTTTCACATGAAGGTAATTCTCAAGTTAAAGAGACTAAGATTAACATGTTAATTCATAAGTATGAACTCTTTAAGATGCATGAAGACGAAAGTATTTCTGAGATGTTTTCCAGATTCCTTGATATTATAAACTCTTTAAAATGCTTAGGAAAGAATTTTGAACAAAAGGATTTGGTGAGGAAAATTCTCAAATCCCTAAGTTCCAAATGGTCTCAAAAAGTGATATCAATTGAGGAATCATGAGATTTAAATGTTTATACTATAAATGAACTTATAAGAAACTTAACTGCTTATGAAGTTCAATTAAATGAATCACTAAGTCACGACAAACTAAAAATAAAGAAAGAAAAAGCCTTCAAAATTAATTCAGATTCTGATATATCTACTGATTCTGATGATGATTTGATTTTATTGACTAGGAAATTCAAGAAAGTATGGAAAGCTAGGAAACAACAAAGGAACAAAAATGATAAACCCTCAACGTCAAAATCACTGAATGACAAGAATTCTTTATCTAGAAAGTATGTATGTTACAATTGTAAGAAACCTGAACATCTTTATCTAGATTGTCTTATAAGGAAAAATGAAAAGCATAGTAGGACAAATAAGAAGAAGACGGTTCAGAAAACTTAGAAAAAGTTTTACAAGAAAAAGTCTTTGAAGGTCACTTGGGATGACACATCAGAAGAGTCTAAATTTGAGGAATCATCATCAAAATCTTCACATTCAGAAGAAGAACAAGAGTTAGAAGATGTTGCTCATGTGTGCTTCATGGCAGATGAGTCTGAGGTAATATCTGATTCTGAAAGTCATTCAGATTTTAACTTTGATGAATTATTATGTGCTTATCATACATTATTACAAAAACTTAAAGTTTGTAAATTGGAAAATAAGAATATTAGAAACTCTTTGTACATTTTGGAAGAAGAAAATTCTTTTCTGTCTATTATTTTAGAAAAGTTTAAATATGACAATGGAAATCATGCTAGAGGTTTGCATAAATTTAGATTTAATGAATGTGTCTTGCATGAACAAATAAGAATACAAATGTTGAAAAATTAAAGATAGAATTTGAAAATGAAATATTGAGAAACAATATAAATGATATGGAATTAGAGATTGATAGATTAAAAATGAGAATGATAAATCAGTAGTAGACAAAAAGTAAGTATAATGCAAATGATAAATCAGTATTACTTACAACTAATAAGAATGTAAATGATAATGTTAAACTATTTTTAAACAAAAAGAAGAAATATGCATTTAATGACTTGGTCTTCAATAGCATTGGGTACCAAGAAATAGTTCTTCTTGATTTATTTTACAAGAGTAAACAACATCAAAATGGATCTTGGATAGTGGAGCATCAAGTCACATGACTAGACAGAAAAGTCTACTGAAAAATTTTACAAATACCAAGAAAGGAAATGTTATATTTGGAAACAAAAGCAAGGATAAAATCATAGGTATTAGAAATGTTCAAATAACTCCTACTTGTGTTATTTTGAATGTACTATATGTAGAAAACCTAAGATTTAATATGCTGAGTGTTATAAAACTAATTGATAATGGATATTATGTATTATTTGAAGATAATGTATGCAAAATTATTGATAAAAGTACAGATGAACTTAAGTTTATTGTTAAAAGAAATGCTTCTGTATGTATTTTATCTTTACCTTCTAGTGTAGTTGTTTTAAATTCATGATTACTAGTTGAAACTAGTGATGCATATTTGTGGCATAGAAGGATCAAATATATAAATATGAAACTATTGCATAAATTATCTAGAAAATATTTAGTGAGAGGTTTACTATAGATTAAATACTCAAATGACTTTATGTGTGATGCATGTAAGTTAGGTAAACTTCATAAAAACTCTTTTAAATCTAAAACTGATATATCAAGTAAGAGAGTCTTAGAACTTATACATATGGATCTATTTGGACCAACAAGAATCATGAGTCTTGGTGGTAAATGGTATGCATTTGTTTTAGTGGATGACTTCTCTAGATACATTTGGATATACTTTCTAGCATCTAAGATAGAAGTTTTTGAAAAGTTTAAAATGTTTTGCAATCTTGTTCAAAATGAACAAATTGTCTCTATTCAAAAACTTAGGAGTGATCATGGTATTGAATTTGATAATGATCAAATGAATAATTACTGTATAGATCATGACATTGATCACAGATTTTCTTTTCCAAGAGTACCATCTCAAAATGGTGTTGTTGAGAAAAAGAATAGATCACTTTAGGAAATGGCAAGAACTATGTTAAATGAACATAATTTACCTCAAAATCTTTAGAAACATCAGTCCATCATAGGTACAAAGTGGATCTTTAGAAACAAAACTAATGAAACTAGTCAAGTTATAAGGAACAAAGCTAGATTAGTTGCACAAAGGTATACACAGGAAGAAGGACTAGATTATGATGAAACATGGTATCCATATATAATTGCATCTACAATTTATGAGGAGAATTGAATTGTATATTGTAATTGAAACCTTAAATAAAAATGATTTTATGAAAACAGTGTCTCAACTTGTTTTTGAGTTTTGAAGTTTCAATTATAATTGAAAATGTTAAAATACACAATTCACCCCCCTCTTGTGTAGCCATACGATCCTATAAGATATTTCAAATCTAGTAATTATATTAGTTCTTATAAAATGTATTACCACTTTGTTGTCATTAGTTTTTGTAGGTATAACTTCTATACAAAATATAATTAAACTAATTAAACCTAGGAAATGGACCCATAAAATCTATTCCCTGCACATCAAAGATTTCAACCTCAACAATAGGATATAGAGGTATCATATTCCTCTTTGATATCCTTCTTATTTGTTAACATCTCAAATAACTTAAGTAGTATTTATGAGCATCTTTAAATAATGTTGGCTAGTAAAATCCACATTGCAGAATTTTGGCAGCAATTTTTCTTGAACCAAAATGTCCTCCACATGCTTGGTTATGGCAAAAAGACAATATACTTTGATATTCAGTTTCTAGAATACATCTCCTTAAAACTAGATCATGACATTTCTTAAATAAGTATGGGTCTTCCCAATAGTAATATTTCACTCTTGAAAAGAACAATTTCTTATTCTATCTATTCCAATCTTTAGGTGTTAAACCTGTAACTAAATAGTTAACTATGTTTACATATCAAGACATTGTATTTATGGTCATTAATTGTTCATTAGAAAAATTATCTTTAATTTTAATGTTTGATATTTCAATTTATAATCTTGATAAATGGTCTGCTACTACATTCTCACATCCTTTTTTATCTTTAATTTCTAGATCAAATTCTTGAATAATAATATCCATTGGATCAGTCTAGGTTTAGACTC
Source organism: Cymodocea nodosa (assembly GCA_036874045.1). Taxonomy (NCBI): domain Eukaryota; kingdom Viridiplantae; phylum Streptophyta; class Magnoliopsida; order Alismatales; family Cymodoceaceae; genus Cymodocea; species Cymodocea nodosa. The sequence goes on along the minus strand of CM072339.1, from coordinate 14,195,933 downwards.
TTTCTTTGCTATTAAGTACTTTAAAGTTGAATGATTTGTGTATACTATTACTTTAGCTCCTATTAGATAGGATCTAAACTTTTTTAAGGCAAACACAACAGCTAATAATTCTTTTCCAATAGTTGTATAATTAACTTGAGCATCATTTAAAGTTTTGCTTGCATAATGAATCACTCTAGGAGATTTTTTTATCTTCTGTCCCAACACTACTCCTATAGTAAAATCAGATGCATCTCACGTTAATTCAAATCCCCAGCAACGACGTTAGAAAACTTGTTTATTGGGAAAACTTGTTTAATTTGTTTGATTTGTTACGTGAGTTGCACATGTTTTATATTAAGTTCATTGAGTTAACAGTTAAGTTAATGGAGTAAGTTTGTTGAATTACACTAACTTCAAGGACCAATTATTTTCTAACATGCCATTGTCAGTAGTTGCAGAAAATAGAAAATTCGAAGGAAAACCACGATTGCACATATCACGTAGAAATTAACTCATAGAATGAAAAAGAAATTGTTAGGACCTTATGGCTTACCAGAGGGGGGGTGAATGGTAATAATTTGTTTCTTAGCTATTTAATGACAGATTGATATAGAAAAATAGCAAGCACACGATAACAAGAATACACACAGAGATTTCAAAATCTATAGAACCAAAGTTTGAGAATTCACAACATGTTGAAATAAAAATATCTGTTAAAGAAAATGAAGAATTACAAACAGATACATCGGTTGTTGAATTTGTGAAAAAATTGTACTCTAACTATTCTATAGAAACTGAACTTATGGATGTAGCAGATATTGAAAATGTTCTTTACACTATTGAAGCTGAAGAATTAAGCTTACCTAAGCAGCTTCAAGAAAATATTTTGAAAAAGGAACACAATGACATTCATTTTGAAGAATAGATTCCTAAAGGAAACTTAAATTATGAATCAAGGCTTCAAGTATCACCTTCTAAGTGTAGAGTACTACCCATTCAAGACAATTCAATATATTTTAGATCTAAGGAAGTATTGTAGAAATACAATAATTTGATTTCTTGTCAAATTTTACATGCTCGACCAATAAAATTTAGAGGTTTACTAGAAATAAAAGATTTATTTGAGTTTCAAGGCTTAATGCAATTCTTACCAGTTGGTACAAAATGAAAGTAATATAAAGAGTTTATTGCAGCTTTTTACAGTAATCTGGAACATAATGAAAATCTTTTGAAAACTCAAATAACTTAATAGGAGTTTACTTTATCTCTTGAATTGATTTTGGAAGTTTTAGGATTAAGGAATGAAGGTGTTGTTGTTACAAATAGATTTGACATTATTAGACAACTGGAATAGGACATTCAGTCTTTATCATAGATTCTAGGTGTATATATTGAAATGAAATTAATGAAAAATCTGAATGTAAAAGCTAGGTTTATTGCAAATATTCTACATGCAAATTTATTTTAGAGAGTCTAATATAATCTAGAAGTAAGCAGAAGTTGTTTATATACAACTTATGGCATATTACACAGAATTCAAATTAATTGGTTTGATGTTTTTATATATCAATTATAGCATATGAGTTCAAAGTTATTTTTTGGTGATGTTGTATGTTGAATTCTTGTAAGTCAATTAAATTTATCTGACTGGCCCTCTAAAACTAAAGGCATGAGAGCATTCAGTGTCAAAGATTTGTAAAAATACTAGTAAATGCAACAACAACAACAACAACAACAACAACAACAACAACAACAACCTGACCTTACAGAACAACAACAACAACAAAACTATTCAGATCAAGTACAACAACAACCTGAGTTACCTCTTGACTTAGATGTAGTGCTAAATGACATCAGAAATGATATTAGGCATCTAGGAGATAAAACTTATAATGCTATTTGTGATATCATTAGGAGGAATAGATAAATGCACTGTCATTTGTCTATTTACTTGATTTCTAAATACAAAATGTAGTATTTGTATTTATTATTTGACTATTTGAACAATACATTTTACTGTAATTGTGTTTTCATTTTTATTAATGTTTACAAAAAGTTTAGTTGTACATTCTTGTCTCTTGATTTTTATACTATGTAATCATCTTTTTGATTAATGACAAAAAAGGGAGATGATTATGAGTTTAAATGCATATATTAAAAAGGGGGAGATGATTATGTAATCGTTGGAATTTTTTTGAAAGTTTTACTTTTGAGAGATTTTTTTCACACAAACAACAGATATAACCTTAAGTGAACTTAAGTCAACAAACTTATTTATTGAATTAACACAACATAATGGAGGTGCTTCATTGAGTTAAACATATTTCATAATTGATTTAATATGATTTTGTTATCATCAAAAAGGGGGAAATTATTGGGTATTTTGTTTTGATGATGTGTACTAAACGAATGTAATCATATTTACTCAATTACTATTGTTTGTGTAAGTAAATTTAGAACATCAATTGATACAGAAAAAGTTTACTGATATAAATACTTGTCTGTAATGGATCTGAAATTACGCTAAGTTAAATAACTAATCGTTAAGTTATACTAACTTTTCATTTAACTAAACGTTAGGTTAACGTGTGTTTTTATTGCAAAGCATGATATGTTTTAAAGTTATATTTTCTGTTTTATGTATAGTGCACGTTAAGACAACTCATTGAGTTAGTGTGTTATTTGTATAAAGGTCATGTGAGAACTCGTTGAGTTATAAGCTTAAAGGTTAAAATAGGTCATGTGAGAATTGGTTAAATTAGTGAGAAAAAAGTTAAAATCAAGAGAAGAACTCGTTAAGTTAGTATTATGCACGTGGTGAAATTAAAGTTTACGAATGTTCTATTATATCATGTGAGTTGCACATGCTTAACTTATTAAGTTAACATAACTAAACACGTTGAGTTGCTATATTGAATAATAAGGCAACACATTAGGTTAGCGTTATAAACTTAAAGTTATTATTATTGCACGTGGTAAATACCTTATTATAAAAACATTTGCTTATTACTGCTTTCGATGAGTTAGTATTTAACCTTCTGAAAGAAAGGTTAAGCTAGTTCGTTGAGTTATTTGTAACACAACGAAGTTAGTTCGTTGAGTTAACTGTAACACCATGAAGCTGGTTCGTTGAGTTAGTATAATACCACAAACTTAGTTCGTTGAGTTAGTTACAGTACTTGTCACGTGATTTGGCACATGATGAAGTCGTTGAGTTAGATACCTTAAGTTATAAATCAACTTGTTTTACTCCTTTAGTTAACATTAACACAACGACTTGTTACACTTGATGAAAAATTTTGGTCGACAAAGTTTATTTTGCAGAAAATTTTTTAGAGGTCTAAGATTGATGATTAAAGAAAATTCAAAAGGAAAACGTGGGTTAGAACGTGTGTATTTTGATGAAGGAAAAAGAGAAGATGTGAAGAGTGGAAAACTGATAGTGATTAAACGTGGAAGATATGCATGAAATGAAGATACAATATAAAAGACATAGAATTCTAGTTGATCAATTATCCCTACACACCAAACGAAAAATATTTTCAGGAATCAAAACACCTCTTTAGGGAAAAGCTCTCAAATAGAAAAAAATTTAGTGAAGAAGAGAAAGCCAGATATATGTCACTGAAGATTTAAAGAATCAGAAGAAAGTAAATTTGGTAAAGTAGAGAAAGTCATATATTCGTCATTAAAGAATTGCAGAAGAAGAAGAAGAAAAATCACAAATAGGGAGAAATTTTTAAATTCTGCAAATTAGTTTTCTCTATTTGTAGTTATGAAATTGATTAGATGAAACATGATATCATTATATAATTGCATCTACAATTTATGAAGAGAATTGAATTGTATATTGTAATTAAAACCTTGAATAAAAAGATTTGATTAAAATAGTGTCTTGACTTGTTCTTAATTTTGAAGTTTCAATTATACTTAAATATGTTGAAAAACACAATTCACCCCCCTCTTATGTAGCTATTTGATCCTACAAGTGGTATCAAAGCTTGTTAATAATCTTTAATATAAAATCGATACCAACTTAATTAATATAAGAGCTTATTCTACCTTCCTTGTTTTTAAATAGCAATTAATATCTGAGCATACGTTTAACTTTGTTTATTTTAGACTCAAGTTGTTTTTAAAGTTTTAAACTATTTAAAATCTAATAGGTTGAAAATTCTAAGGTAAGATGGCTACTGGAAATGGTAATTTTTCTTTGTATGAAGGTCAAAATCTTAATCGTCCTCCTTTATTTGATGGAATACATTTTGAATATTGGAAATATAAGATGACAGTCTTTCTTCAAAGTATAGATCACAAGTTGTGGTCCATGATTTTTAAATCATATACTTTGTTAACTACTCATAATATTTAGATAGTTACTGAAAAAGAAAAAGAAACTCTGAAGGCTAAAGGCTTAAATATCTTATTTTGTACATTGAGTTATGAACAGTTCAATGAAGTGTGGACATATAAATCTACTTATGAGGTGTGACATGCATTAGAAGTTTCATATGAAGGTACTTCTCAAGTTAAAGACACTTAGATTAATATGTTAATTCATAAGTATGAATTCTTTAAGATGCATGAAGATGAAAGTATTTTTAAGATATTTTCTAGATTCTCAAATATCATAAACTCTTTAAATGCTTAGGAAAGAATTTTGAACTGAAGGATTTGGTGAGAAAAATTCTCAGATTCCTGTTCTAAATAGTCTTAGAAAGTAACATCAATTGAGGAATCATGAGACTTAAATGTTTATACTATAAATGAACTTATAGGAAATTTAATTGCTTATGAAGTTCAATTAAATGATTCACTAAGTCAGAACAAATTAAAAATAAAGAAAGTAATAGCCTTCAAAATTAATTTAGATTCTGAAATATCAACTGATTCTAACAAGGATTTGGTTTTGTTGACTAGGAAATTCAAGAAAGCATGGAAACCTAGGAAACAACAAAGGAATAGAAGTGACAAGAAAGAATCAAAGTCACTAAATGAAAATAATTTTTCATCTAGAAAGTATGTATGTTACAACTGCAAAAAACCTGGACATCTTTCTCTAGATTGTCCTATAAGAAAAAATGAAAGTCAAAGTAGGACAAATCAGAAGAAGAAGGCTCAGAAATCTCAGAAAAAGTTTTACAAGAAAAAGGCTTTGAATGTCACTTGGGATGATACATCAGAAGAGTCTGAATTTGAGGAATTATTATCAAAATCTTGACATTTAGAAGAACAAGAGTCAGAAGACGTTGCTCATGTGTGCTTCATAGTAGATGAGTCTAAGGTAATATCTGAACCTAAAATTCATTCAGATTTTAACTTTGATGAATTATTATGTACTTATCACGCATTATTACAAAAACTTAAAGTTTGTAAACTAGAAAATAAGAATATTAGAAACTCTTTGTCCATTATGGAAGAAGAAAATTGTTTCTTATCTACTACTTTAGAAAAGTTTAAGTATGATAATGAAAATCATGTTATAGATTTGCATAAATTTAGATTTAATGAATGTGTCTTGCATGAACAAATACAGAATATAAATGTTGAAAAATTAAAGATAGAATCTGAAAATGACAAATTGAGAAACAATATAAATGATCTTGAGTTAGAGATTGATAAATTGAAAATGAGAGGGTTAGATTTAAATTCTACCATTGAGAAATGGAATTTGTAATGAGAGCTAAATTTAAATTCCACTATTGAGAAATGAAATTTAAGTCAAACTAAGTTAGACAAACTAACTAGTACTCCTGCAATGTCATATAAATTTGGCTTAGGATTTGATTATCCTAAATACCCTAAATCTCAAGGCAACAAAGAATTTATTAGTTGTAGTTTAAGTAAATCTAAGACTAAAATTCCTTTTATCATGAGACAATGTAATATATATGTAGAAGTAGGTACTTCAATGGATGAATTATGCAGTAATAATATAAACCAATGTAATTTATTTAAATATACTTCTAACATAACTATCAATATTTCTAAAAATCTTGTTTCTTGTTTTGAAAATTCAATTACTAATATTTCTAAAATTTCAGATAATTATAGTAAACTAAAAATTCAAAAACCTAAGCATGAAATTCAAAACATTGGTTTTAGACTAATTACCGGTTCTACATGTTCTTTATCTGAAAATTCATGTGCAGAAAAAGATTTTGTATGTACTTAAAATTTAAATACAAGTACAAAATCTTGGTACGAACTTACTGAAATGTATGAGCATGACCAAAATAAACTAATATCTAATAAAAATTGGTTTGGTATTGGTTATACTACATCTGAAAATAAAAAGAATATTAATAAGAGCAATAATTTTATAAGTGAGTATGAAACTAATGATAAATCAATAGTACTTATAACTAATAAGAATATAAAAGATAATGTTAGATTGTTTTTAAACAAAAAGAAGAAATATGCTTTTAATGATCTTGGTTCTCAAAGTCATTGGGTACTAAGAAATAGTTCTTCTTAATTTGTTTTGCAGGAAAAAACAACATCAAAATAGATTTTGGATAGTGGAGCATCAAGTCACATGATCGGATAGAAAGCCTACTGAAAAATTTTACAAATACCAAGAAAGGAAGTGTAATATTTGAAAACAAAAGCAAAGATAAAATCATAGGTATGAGCAATGTTCAAATAACTCTTACTTGTGTTATTTCGAATGTACTGTATGTAGAAAACCCAAGTTAAATAATTAGTCATTACTAACTTTTCATTTAACTAAACGTTAAGTTAACGTGTGTTTTTATTGCAAAGCATGATATATTTTAAAGTTATATTTTCTATATCATGTATAGTGCACGTTAAGATAACTTATTGAGTTAGTGCATTATTTGTATAAAGGTCATATGAGAACTCATTGAGTTATAGACTTAAATGTTAAAATAGGTCATGTGAGAACTCATTAAGTTAGTGAGCAAAAGGTTAAAATGAAGAGAAGAACTTGTTAAGTTAGTATTATGCACGTGGTGAAATTAAAGTTTACGAATGTTATATTGTATCATGTGAGTTGCACATGTTTAACTTATTAAGTTAACATAACTAAATGCATTAAGTTGCTATATTGAACACTAAAGCAACATGTTAGGTTAGCGTTATAAACTTAAAGTTATTATTATTGCACGTGGTAAATATCTTATTGTAAAAACATTTGTTTATTACTATTTTCGGATAGTTAGCATTTAACCTTCTGAAAGAAAGGTTAAGCTAGTTCGTTAAGTTAACTGTAACAGCACAAAGTTGGTTTGTTGAGTTAGCATAACACCACAGACTTAGTTCATTGAGATAGCTACAATACTTGTCATGTGGTTTGACACATGATGAACTCATTGAGTTAGATATGTTAAGTTATAAATTTACTTGTTTTACTCATTTAGTTAACATTAACACAATGACTTGTTATTACACTTGATGAAAAATTTTGGATGAGAAAGTTTATTTTACAGGAAAATTTTTAAAAATCTAGGATTGATGACTAAAGAAAATTTGAAAGGAAAATGTGGGTCAGAACATGTGTATTTCGATGAAAGAAAAAGAGAAAACGTGAAGAGTGAAAAATTGGTAGTGATTAAATGTGGAGGATATGTATGAAATAAAGATACAATATAAAAGACATAGAATTCTCATTAATCAATTATCCCTACACACTAAACAAAAAATATTTTCAAAGATCAAAACACCTCTTTAGGGAAAAGCTCTTAGATAGAAGAAAATTTAGTGAAGAAGAGAAAATCAAATATATATCACTGAAGAATCAAAAGAAAGCAAATTCGGTGAAGTAGAGAAAGTTAGATATTTGTCATTGAAGAATTGCAAAAGAAGAAGAAGAAAAATCTCAAATAGGGAGAAATGTTTTAAATTTCGTAAATTAGTTTTCTTTGTTTGTAGTTATGAAATTGATTAGATGAAACATAGTATCGTTATATAATTACATCTACAATTTTTGAGGAGAATTGAATTGTATATTATAATTGAAACCTTGAATAAAATGATTTAATTAAAATAGTGTTTTGACTTGTTTTTAATTTTGAAGTTTCAATTATACTTAAATATGTTGAAAAACACAATTCACCCTCCTCTTGTGTAACCATTTGATCCTACAATAAAGCATAATGACTTTAAATTATCCTTTTATCCATATATTCATAACTTATATAATTTCATAACTTTACGAATATTTGTAAAATTATTCTCATAACTTTATGAGTATCCATAAAGTTATATACTTAGAAAATTTTTAGAGTTATAAACCAAAGTTATGAATCAAATAAGTTTTATGTGTCCGTAAAGTTAACTACATAACTTTACAACATTCCATAAAACTAACTATATAACTTTACGATAGTTCATAAACTTGTACTTAGAAAATATTTTAAGTTCATCAAGTATACATAAATATTGAATATAAATCATCTTGTCAATCATCAAAACATAAACATATTAATAAATAAGAATATTATCCCTAACAAGTAATATATTATACAATAATTGCAGAAATACCAAATTCAGACATATCAAAGGCTTTTAGAAAAGTAGAATGAACATTTTAGATACTTTTAGGAAAAACAGAACCTTTCACCTAAAACCTTCCAAAAAAAACACAACTTAAGTTATACGTTAAAATCATGACATGTGTCCTATAAATAGTGTAGCAAAAACACTTTTTAAGTGTTTTAGTGAAACCATCTGATATTTAAATGTGAAACCTTACGATTCAAAAAAACATTTTGGTGACTTCCAAAGATAAAATACTTGGAAAACTTAAATGTTGAAACTCACTGATAGTAAAATATATTTCAAATACTTTTAGATGAAACCATATGGAAGAACATTAAAGGTTGAAACCTTTCGACTTGACTTAAGTTTCAATGACTTTTAGTAAAAGTCTTTGATTCTATACCTTAAGGAATATGAAACCTTCCAAAGCACATTTTCACAAGTTTGCAATAATATTTCTAGATAAACCAACTAGGCAAAAATTGTATAATTAAAATAGGTTGTTAAAATATTTGCCTAGGTTTTTCATCGTCAAAATTCAATCTATAAATAAGGAACTAACAAATCATACTCTCTTTATCAAGAAGGATGATGAAGATCAAATTGTTGTTCAAATATATGTAGATAATATTATCTTTGGAGCAACTTTTGACAAATTGATAAAAAGATTTTTTGAAGAAATGACTAGCTAGTTTGAAATGAGTATGATGAGAGAACTCTCATATTTTTTAAGACTTCAAACTAAGCAAATGGATAAAGGTATATTTTTAAATTAGGAAAAATATGTGTTAAATATGCTCAAGAAATTTAATTTTAATGATATAAGGATTCGAAGAACTTCTATGAGTACTTCATTAAAGTTAGATATTGATGACTTAGGAAAATCAGTAGATCAAAGAAAATACAAAAGTATGATTAGTTCTTTACTTTATTTAATAGTTAATAGACTTGATATTATGTTCATTATGTGTGCTTATGCTAGATTTCAATCTAATCCTAAAGAATCACACTTAATTACTGTTAAAAGAATTTTTAAATATATGCAAGGAACTAAAAATTTTGGACTATATTATTCTAAGGATAGTTCAATAGATCTTATAGGATATATTGATGTTAATTATGTAAGATTTAAATCCGATAGAAAGAGTACTAGTGACACATGTTAATTATTAAGAAATAATTTAGTGTCATGGTTTAGTAAAAATTAAAATTGTGTAACCCTTTCAACCACTTAAGACTAAATATGTTCCTACTACATTGTGTTGTGCTCACATTCTATGCATGAGGCAAACTTTAGAGGATTTTAGATTATCTTATGATACAACTAAGATTTATTATGACAATAGTTCTACAATAAATCTTTCCAAAAATCCTATTCTACATTCTAGAGCAAAACATATAGATGTTAGACATCATTTTCTAAGGGATAACATAATTAAAGGTAAAAATAAGTTAAGATTTGTGTCTAGTAAAAATCAATTAGCTGATATATTTATAAAACATCTAGATGAAAATACTTTCTACAATATAAGATTAAATTTAGGTGTTTGTAGATTATGTGATGTGTAAAATGTTTAAACTCCACAAACCTAAAAATCTTTGATGATGTTGTTTTCCTCGTAGATATTATATACTAATTATAGATATCTTAGTAATAACTAAACTACTACATAGGATGCTATGTATTTATAGTAAAATTATTGTAGTATCTTATGGAATTTACTTAATTTTATAAGTTTAAACATTTTATCAAATTTTAACTAGAAATACTTCGTGCTTAAAAGAAATTTAGAATATTTCTAAAATCTTGAAATTTTGATTTGTTTCTTTTTGGATCAAAGAAATTGAATATGATCAAGAATAAGTTTAACTTCATTGACTGAACTTGTAAAATGATTTATATGTATGTAAATGCTCTTGTGTGTTATTAAATTAAATGACTAAAACACAAATTTTATATTTATACTGCAAGTGCACAATGCCTATTATAGTAATCGTGCAAATATAGGTCGAATCTACAAGGAGTTTGTCTTAAATGAATTTGTTGAAATAATTATTCAGTAAAATCTCCACACTATTTAAATCTATAACAAAAATTCTATTTACAAGCTAATAAGTTGAAAATTACAACATTTTATTGAAGAATTTAAATATAGCCCAAAATCCATTAAGTTCCTAAGGCTAAACCCAAGGAAACTCAAGAAAATCAATGGGTTTTGTCTCTGAAGTTACAAACATAAAGCTCAATTTCTAACTCTCCTTACTTTCAACATGGACATTGAAAAATCTAAATAAAATATTGGTTGGAAGGGTCCTTGAGTTATAATTAAAATGACAATAATTTCATGGACTAACTCATTTTAGAATTCTAACAATGTTAGATTTACATATAAGACATAAAATAGTTTTGTAAACTTTCAAAAAATGCACCTTTGGTGTAAAAATCATATCTTAGTCAAAACTCCATAAAATATTGTGAAATCATAGTACATTCAACAAAGACTTAGAGTGAGAAAAATTTACAGAACTACTTTCTAAAAAGTACGTAGTGTAGGCAACATGTAGGTGTTTAGCACAAAATCTAATGCTCAACCAGAAATTCAAAACTGCTGCAACCTCTAGAAGAAAAAATCAAAAACCAAAGAAATACATTCTTAAAAATTACAAAACTTACATAACTTGAAACTACACAAAATTTCCTACAAAATAGTATGAAAATTCTATGAAAAACTTACTTTTTGAAAGGAGTAAAGTAGGGCAAGAATTATATTTGTAAAGAAAATGTAACTACCAAAAATCCATCCATTAACCTATCTTATTCTTTTCATGAATCTCAACTCAAATAATGCAAAATCACAACTTGAATCTACTAAAGTAATAAGGAAACATATGCATAGACATTCACATGTATTTCTACACATTCACACTTTGAAACTATACTGAAAAATAAATATAAGCAAACATTCACAACATGTACAACAAGCAACCAAGATTTGAAGAATGAAGCATTAAAATAAATGTAAAGTTTACACTAATGTTAGTAAACTCAAAGACACACAAATAAAATACAAACAAGACTCTAACAAATACAAGAAAATATAGAAACACATGCAAGCACTAACATAAGACTTACACAATGGATCTTGATAGTCCATAAATCATACTTTAAGAACCCTTTTTCTTCATCCAAAGTTGCACCCAACTCCTAGATTCACCAACCCTCTATGTTTTCTCCAAGAGGCTATCACCACTCTTAAAGATTTGATTAGAAGGAGGAGTTGATCATTGGCTGAGTATGAGGAAGAAGTAGGCCACCAACTACCACAAGGCCAAAGCTTCCAGGATTGGAGATTCACCTTGATCCATGCAACCTCTAAGTGCTTGAAGGCTTGATCGAACCTAGGAGCTCCACTCTTGAAGACATCCTTGTTTTTGCAAGAGCTTGGACGGAGTTTGCCAAAAGATTTTATTAGTGGAGCTCATCCTTGGCTTTAAAGGAGAAGCCCTAAGGTGGGTTTCAATCTCCACCCTTTGATGAAGATCCAAGGGTCCCAAAATGCTCCACTTTATTTCCCTAGACTTTTCCTACAACACTTAAGACAATGTAAGGGATAATGTTCTTATCTATTAATATGCTTATATTTTGATGATTGACAAAATGATTTATACTTCTATTAGATAAAGTGATGAACTTCAAAATATTAACTAAGTCCATAAGTTTACGATGTATCGTAAAGTTATATAGTTAACTTTATGAAATGTTGTAAAGTCATATAGTTAAGTTCACAAACTATTGAACTTATTTAATTCATAACTCTAGATAATAATTCTAACTGTATTACTTTACGGACACTCATAAAGTTATAAGGATAACTTTACGGACATTTGTAAAGTTATGAAGTTACATATATAAGATATGATTCTTTGGCTCGTAAAGTTATAAGCTTAACTTTACGAATCTTTGTAAACTTATGATATATATAATCTGTAAAGTTATAAGTCTAGTATACAAAGTTTGTCAAAAATAAGTAATTGTGTTTCACACGTGTTAGCTTGTAAGGGTCCGTAAAGTTATGGGGATAAGCTTACAGATGTTTGTCATATTCTACTATACACAAAGCTCATAAAGTTTTGAGCATAACTTTACAAAGGGATGTAATGTTATGACTTTGATAGATTTATTTAATTGTTATTTGTTTAATCAAAGTTTGTTGTAGGAATATTTAATTTGCAGATGACACATGGCACACACGTTCACACATGTTCTACCATATTTCTAAAAACTCGATCAATAATTTACAGATGGTAATCAGAGATGAATTTGACAAAGTCAAGATTGAAGATCGTGGTTCGAAAAAGTCTAGAAACTGAATGCGTCTATTGAGTAAAACTTATCTCAATGAGGTAGGTCCATTGAGTTACAATTAAGTCAATGAAGTAAGTCCATTGAGTTACACTAACTCCATGAACCAGTTATTTTCTACTATTCGATTGTAAGTAGTTTTAGGAAATTTGAAAAAGAAAGAACGTGTATGCAGGATCGTGAGTAATCAATTAGAGTTCCTTATGTAATATAAATAGAGAAAAATTAAAGATAGAAAGTAATTCTTTCTGGCAGTACTTTAGGGAAAATACGTAGAGGATTTAGAGATTATTGGAGGGCGAGAGTTGAAAGTTATCTAAAGGAACTCAACAGCAACAAAACTATTACCTAAAGATTCAAGTGTTGTCGTATCTACAAGAGAAAAGTTTTTATTACATTTATGCTTTCTAGATTAATTCCTCTTTGTATTACAACGTAAATTGAAAAAGAGAATTTATCCATAAGGGATGTTGTGGAAGAAACTCTGAAATGTGCTCTTACAAAAGAGTTTTGTGTAACTTTACGGGAGTCCGTAAAGTTGTGTAGATAACCATACGAGTGTTCACATAGTTAGCATGGTAACTGTACGAGGGTTCATATAGTTAAAGAAAGAACTTGACGAAGGATTGGTGCATTGTCAAGTTGTTTTTTCTTTGAATAAAATTGTAGTACACCAGGTTTTGAGTGAACCAAAAACTCTTAAGGATAGTGAATTCTTGAGTAGGGACTCAAGAAGTAAACGTACCTTAGTTGAGGGGAACCACTATAAATAGTCTATGTGATTTAATCTCCGTTTCAATTCCGCATAACCTAGATTTAAAAAGGGACCAAAAATACAAGAAAATTTGTAGTATACTTAATTCACCCCCCTCTTAAGTATAAACCTTTCCTACAATCTAGTATCAAAGCCTTGGTAGATTATTTTTCTACTTGGAAAGGTATTTTAAATCTAGACTTTTAAGATTAAAAATGGCTAGTTTTGGAAGTGAAGGACACAATTTTCACATAGGCTACCTTTGTTCGATGAAACAAAGTATACTTATTGAAAATAGAGAATGATTATTTTCATCCAATCAATAGATTTTGAAATATGAAATGTGCTTATTGAAAAAGTTCCTGAGTTAAATAAGTCATATAATCTTTGGACACATGAAGAAAAAAAACTACAACAATTAAATGTTAAAGGCATGAATATTCTATTTTATGTGTTATCATATGAGCAATTTAATAAAGTATCATCACATACATCTATATTTGAAATATGGCATGCATTAGAAATTACAAATGTGGAAACAAATCAAGTTAAGGAATCCAAAATAAATTTGCTTTAGACTAGTATGAACTGTTTATGATGCATGAGAATGAAACTATTTCTGACATGTTTAATAGATTCCTTACCATAGTTAATGGTTTAAGAGAACTTGGTCGAGAGTGTGTAGGAGAAGATCTTGTGAGGAAAATTCTGAAATCCTTAACTTCAGAGTGAAAATGGAAAGCAATAATAATTGAAGAAGCAAAGGATTTGTCAACATATACCATAGATGAGCTGATTGGAAACCTCTCTGCATTTGAGGTTAAACTTAAAGCTAAACATGTCTCCAAAGAAAAGAATCAGAAGAAGAAAGAGATTGCATTTCAAGTATCTTCAGATATAGAAAGTAATTCTAATTCTAATTTAGATATTGTTCTTTTAGCTAGGAAATTCAAAAAGACCTGAAGAAAAAGAAAAAACTTGAAGAGAACTAAATCTTCAAGAAAAGGAAAAGAAAAAGCTGAAGTTTCCATTTGTTATCACTGTAACAAAATGGGACACTTTAGATTTAACTATCCCTCAAGGTCAAAGGAGGAAAAGAAATATAATAAGAAATTTAAGAAAAAGAAGAGTAAGTCCAAGCTTAAGTTTAAATTTGCAAAGAAAGGATTTAAGAAGAAGGCTTTGCAAGCAACGTTTGATGATAAGAGCTCTTCAGATGGTGAAGAAATATCAGATTCTACTAACTCAAGCTCAAGTTTAAACTCAAATACAAAATTAGTAAACCTTGCTAATGTAACTTTCATGGCATCCACGTTTGAGGTAATTTTTCTGATCATGAAGAAGATATTTCTGATGATAATGTATATACTAGACTTCTTCATGAATATAATAAATTAGCTTCAAAATTTCAGAAGTTAAAATTAAAAGAAAAATCTTATAAATCTTAGATTTCTAAGTTAGAGAAATTAAACAAATCTCTACATGATCAATCTGATGATTTAAATCTAGAATTAAAGAAACAAGTTTCTAAAAATGAAAATCTAAATGTTTCTATTATTGAATTATTTGTAGATGTTGAAAAGTTTTCTTCTAAGTTAGATTTAATTTTTGGATTGTATAAGAAAACCACATCTAAAATTTTAAATCTAAAATCAGAAAATAAAAATCTTAAAGAAAAATTAGGTAAAGTTGATAAAAATCGAATAAAATAGGTAACTCGTAAGACAACACTAGATAAATTAGAAAAAACCCAGTTTCCTGTTAAAAATAAAACTAGATTAGGTTTTAATCCTCATGCTAGTACTATTAAAGACTAAATTTGTTAGATCTAAAAATGTTAAACTAAATAATTATAAATCTAAAAAGAAATTTTATAATTTCAAGAAGTTTAGTTCTCATAGTAAGTCTGAAAATAGAAATTTTAATTATTCTGGTTATTATAAAAATTATAAGAAAAAGTTAAATAACCCTAATAATACAAATAATATGTTTAATACTTATTATAAAAAGAAAATTAGTTTTAGTAATCCTAAACCAAAATTAATTTAGAAGAAAAAGATTAAAACTATTCAAAAATAGGTTCCTATGGATAGCAATATTATTTCAATGTGTAGTTCTTTTGACATTTCTGGACCCAAACAAATCTAGGTTCCAAGAAATGTGATTTTACCCTTTCTGTAGGTGAAAAAGTCGAGATGGGTGATGGATAGTAGAGCCTCAAGTCATATGATAGGTAGAAAAGAATTACTTGAAAATATTCAAGAGTGTAGACAAGGAACTATCACATTTGGAAATTTAGAAAAGAGTAAAATTTTAGGTGTTGGCAAGGTTATAGTTATTGACTCTATATTTATTTCAAATGCTATGTTAGTTGATAACTTGGGTTTTAATCTTATTAGTGTAAATCAATTATAAGACAGAGGATATAAAGTTATCTTTGAAAATAATAAATGTCTTATTATTGATAATTGTTTTAATTTTGTTAAATTTAAGGCAAAAAGAAAAGGGTCTATAATTGTCTTGAAATTACCTTCTAGAGCACTAGATAAAAAGTCATGTTTAATTGCCAAATCTGAAAATGTATGGCTATGGCATAAAAGGTTAAGACATGCTAATATGAAATTATTAAGGAAATTAGCAAAGCATGAACTTGTTAAGGGTTTACCTAAAGTAAAATTTTCAAAAGACCATATTTGTGATGCATGTGAATTAGGTAAATAACATAAAACTTCATTTAAATCAATTAATCAAGTATCTAGTAAGAGTCCTAGAATTAGTACATATGGTCTTATTTGGACCTACTAGAACTCAAAGCCTAGGTGGAAGAAGATATGTACTTGTTTTAGTTGATGATTATTCTCGATTTACATGGGTTTATTTCCTAGCACATAAATTTGATGTTTTTGATATGTTTAAAGTCTTTTGCAATAAAGTTCAAAACAAAAAAGACTTACATATTAAGAAAATTAGAAGTGATCATGGAATAAAATTTTGAAATTCTGAGATGGATAAATTTTGTGAGGCTTAGGCATCGATCATAGGTATTTATTTCCTAGAGCCCTCACTCAAAATGAAGTTGTTGAAAGAAAGAATAGATTACTTTAGGAAATGGCTAAGACTATGATTAATGAGAATAATCTCTCATTTTCTGTGGATAGAAGCAGTAAATACAACATGTTATGTGATTAATAGAGTTCATTTAAGACCATTTTTGAATAAAACACCATTTGAAATCTGACATGAAAGAGTTTCTAATATTTGTTATATGAAACCTTTTAGATGTAGATGCTTTATTTTAGATACGAAGGGAAACAAAGATAAGTTTCATGCAAAATCAAATGAAGGTATCTTTGTTGGATATTCACTTAGGAGTAAAGCATATAGGGTATTTTAGAGAAATTCTAAAACTATAGAGGAAACTCTTCATGTGGTGTTTGATGAATCACATATTGAAAATTTACATTAGGTTGATAAAAATATCTCAGATGATAAATTACAACCTAAGATTGCCTTTGAAAAAGAAAATGTGCAAGGTGAAGAGGTTCATAAAAATAAGAATCGGAGGTATTCTTCTAGTCATCCACCAGAATTAGTTATAAGAAATCCTAATCAAAGGGTAATGACTAGATCTAGGATCATTATTGTTGGTGCTTATGTGTTTATTTCTTAAATTGAACCTAAATATGTTTCTGACACATTAGAATATGAATTCTAGGTAATGGCAATGTAAGAAGAATTGTAGCAATTTGTCAAGAACAATGTTTGGGAATTAGTACCATTACCTCCAGATCATCAGATTATAGGAACTAAATGGATATTTAGGAATAAATTTGATGAAACAGGGCATATTGTTAGAAATAAGGCTAAACTAGTAGCTCAAGGATATAATTAAGAGGAATGTATAGATTATGATGAAACTTTTGCTCCTAATGCTAGATTAGAAGCTATTAGGATATTGTTAGCCTTTGCTAGTTATATAAACTTCATACTATATCAAATGGATGTTAAAAGTGCATTTCTTAATGATTATATTAAAGAAGAAGTTTATGTTAAGTAACTACTTGGGTTTGAAGATGAAAAATATCTTGATTATGTTTTTAAATTGAAAAAGGCTCTCTACAGATTAAAGTAAGCCCCTAGATCTTAGTATGAAAGATTAAAAAATTTTCTCATTAAGAAAAATTTTAATATGGGTAAAGTAGATACTACTTTATTTATTAAAAAATCTGGGAATGATATTTTAGTTGTACAAATCTATGTAGATGATATTATATTCAGATCAATAAATGAAAACATGTGCAAAGCTTTTTGTTTGGATCTCCAACACGACATCAGAAAACTTGATTGGTTACCCCGTAATGCGGAAGAAAAACTTGGATTTGTTGACTTCTGTTTTTACTTAGTTAATTTATCTTTATGCCTATATCACTAAATTCCTTTTTAGAAGTAAACAAACAACCTTTCACAAAAATTAGATACTAATTCCAATTTGTATTTTTACTACAAGTGCACAGTGTCTATTGTATTAGTGTGCAAGTATAGGTCGATCCCACAAGGAATTACTTAAGAATTGCGAACTGTTCCGTTTTTAACAATCAAATTTATATATTCAATAAGCTCTCTGTTGAGTTACAGTTAGCTCAACAGACTAACCTCGTGGACTTAAGTTAACTCCACGTGCCTGTCTTTCCTATTTAATACTGCTATTTACAGAGGAATTCGGCCAACCATTGAGTGGTCACACAGATTGTAAATAACATCAATTAAGCTCTTTAATGTTAGTAAATACTGGATTTATCATTAGGCAATACTAACATTCATATAATTCAAATAGTAACCATTAAAATCTTTAAGTCTTTTGAACAAACCAATTTCAGTAAATTGTAAAACTAAAACAAACATAAAACAATCACAACACTAACAAAGATAACATTAATCACGATACAAAACAAACAATACAATACCTAAATACAAAATACAAACACAGATAAGTTGTTTTTGGTATTTTTGTTTTGATATGAGCATGAAAATGGGCGAAAGGTGAAATGTAAAGTAATCTCAGTTGACAATAAATACTTTCGTCACTACATGCGACGTGATTACACCATTGAAAATTTAACCACTTACAATTTTGTCTCCTCTTCCTATAGAATCGTGAGTCCAAAATTGCAAGATGATCTCCTCTTCAGCATACAAGCATCAACCCAAAGCCAAGGCTAGAAGCTTTACGATCTCCTGAGATATGAGTCGGCACTTGGTGAAAATGGCTTCCCTTCCCGCGATGCGATCACTCCTCACAGTGATTGTCAAACACTATGTTTGGCTCGAAATCGACCCGACATCAGGAAAGTATCCTCATAGACCTTCAATGGTTGGTGATTATGGCAGTGGTGGTGATGGTTGGTGTGGTACTTCAGAGAATTGTCGACGCTGCCTGTAGAAAGCTCGGTGATCCTCCTCTACACACACTGGCCACACCCATCGGCCACCACACTTCTTTTTTCTTCTTTTCTTTTATATTTCTTCAATGGTAATTGCTTCTGCTTGAATGATTGGTTGGATTTCCTTCATTCATATCAATGGCGATGATTTCTTCTTCCTTCGACGAGTGAATTCCTGTGTGATACGTGTGATTGTGATTTTTCTTCCAACTGTTCTGTTCTTGCAATCGCTACTGTGGCATATTAGAAAATAAATGGTCCGTAGAGTTATAGATAACTCAACGGACTTGCTTCGTTGATTTAACTATAAAACATGTGCATAAATTTAACTATCTAATGCTTAGGTGCATTTTAGATACTTACAAACTTAACTATTCGATGCTTAGATGCATTTCAGATAGTTACAGATAACTCACCGATATATAACTTAAGTCAATCTTCTAGATCATGACACATGTCATCAGCAGTTTTATAATAAAGAAATATTTCAGAGAGTTACAAGTCTAACTATCCGATGTCTAGATGCATTTCAGATAGTTAGAGATAACTCACCGAAAATCCACTTAAGTCATTCTTCCAGAACATGACATGTGTTCAACAACTATTTTATAATAAAAGGAGATTTCAGAGAGTTACACATATAACTATCTGATGCCCAACTGCAATTTCGGATAATTAGAGATAACTCACCGAAAGTTTACTTAAGTCATGCATTATGGTTTCGACACGTGTACTTCAGGAAATAATAAAATATTCTTTAAAACATAACTGTTTGGTAATTTAAACATAACTCTTTGGTATTAAGCATAAATGTCCGAAATAACAGAAAATTCGGATACTTAAGAACTTCACAGCCTGTAATTTACCGACAGTTCAGAAATGTACTAAATTAACATTAATTCCCCAAAATTAAGCAGATTCTTTCATTAACGCATATAATAGTGCAATTATAACAAAATAGCTTAATTCTCATATGATAAGCTGAATATTATGTAATTAACCATCATTTAACCATTAATATTATGCACTTTTTCATTTTAAACACTCCCCACATACCTAAATTTTGCTAGTCCCTTAGCAAATTAAGATCTAATTAATTGGTCTTTCTAAAAGTGCTAGAATTAATTCTTCCTTTTTTCTTCTGTTTAGCATAAGAACTTGTATTATTATATAAATATTCTATATGTTTCAGTAATCTGTTTTAACATTGTTTTCTCCTCTTCAACCTGCAAATATACTTAGAATATATGCAAATTACATACAAAGTATATCATCATCACATAGGTGTTAATTATATTATTGTTTGTTCTTCTTTTCATCATCTGTCATCCTAAATTTTCCAATAAGATTTCTAGAAGAAATTTCAACAACATACGAATCAAAGTACAATCCAATTCAATATGATTAAGACAAGTAGAATAAAGAATTGTATCTCCATTAAACAACTTCAAAGGTCAATTCTAGATTCATATTTCAACAATTCTAGATAACAGAAAATATACTCGATTCACAAAACACTTGTATCTTTTCAGAACAGTACATGTATTTTTGTACTTTAAAAGTTAATTTGACAAGCTTGAATCATACAAAAGCTTTCTAATGTACCCATGTAACGAGCTTTCAGTCAACAATCCCAGATCTGATCAGGATCTTAGGTTGCCAGATTTCAAGAGTCCTTTTTCAGGTCAACAATCCTTACATACCTATCTGCTCAAGTACAAAAGTCTCATGATCAAACAAGTCAATAAACTCTCAATTTTTTTTTTTTCACATTAATCACATACTTTATATGTACGTATTCCATTAATACAGATGCAATAAAACACCAATCTCATATAGTTCTGCTTCTATCATTTACTGAAAATATGAATCCATAACAATAAGCTCATACTTTTTTTGTAGTTTAATAAGATCTACACATAAATCATTCTACAAGTTTAATCAGTCAAATTAAATGTTTCTTAAATCATATGTGTTTCATTTAATCTAGAATTCACATCTCAACTCTTTCAGGACTTCAGATAATTTACTAATTTTCAGCTAAGTATTTTAATTTCATTTTAGAATCATGAAACTGTTAAACTCATGAAATTCAAAAAAAAACATAAGATACTATATCTAGATTTGCAAAAATAGTAAATTCTATAGCATTCTAAATATAACATTCAAGCAGTTACAGTTTATAAAAATTTTACAGTCTCAATTACCGGATAGTTACAGCAAGTTCATAAAAAAAAATTCAATTTCCACAAACTTTTCAGTACCATTTTAATTCCTTTAATTAACAAACTTACATAGTTGTTACTTTAATTACCTCCCCCTCATACCTACATTCTGTATTGTCCTCAATGTAAAAGATTTGACAATAAATATGGTAATTGTAGCAGACATGAATACAGTTTCGTTGATTTAGCACCTAACTCAACAAATGAGTTTAAATCTAAATTTAGGATAAGTAATTAGTTACATACCTTGTTTCGTTTGTATCTCTTTCTGCATATTCCAATTTTTGATTCTAAAATTTTTTTTATTCACAGATAAAAGCAGAATATATAACAAAATAACAATTAACAGATATTTATAAATCATTGTCTTGTGTGGAACCCAAGCTCCTACGCCTTTGGTGGCTCACAAGTAAGCCAGTTGTTTTCCCAACATAGATACCAACAAACTGGATTGATATTTTATTTTTTTATATAAAATAAACTAAAACTAAAATTTTTCTAAAAGTAAATGTAGAAAACACACAACATTAAAAGCACAAAATCACAACTTAAGAACATGATTGAAAAGTAGAAACAAATGGAATAAACGTGTCAATCGAATCAAACTTTTTAGGCATAATTCTTCTTGCTATTAATTCTATTTTAATGCAGTTTGTGTTCCTTCTTAATTTGTAAACTTTCAATATATTATCAATGCTAAATACAAGTGTATTACCATTAATGAAATGAAATGCAGAAAGGGATCCTTTTCGGTTCCAAGATAACGTAGCAATTTCTATTTCTACATCTATTTCAATATATTCCTCTTCCCACTTCCATTCATTTGTCTTTCATGATCCATATTTGAAATTTCATCAACTCATCCCACCATCTTATCAGACATAAAGCAGGATCATCATATTCATTATACCACATCCCTATTTGAATTTTATCAAATTCTGCAGATGGTGGTTTAGTTATTTCTCTCGGTATAAGCAAAATTTTTATATATTCATCATAACTATCTATGCTTATTATGTATAAATCAGATCTAAATGCAACTGATATATCTGTGACTAGATATATATATCCATCAAGTATGACATGCATGCTGTTAATTAATGATTTCTGTCCTAGATATATCATAGTATTTTTAGTCCAAGATCTATTTAGAAAATCATACACACTCAAGCATAAATCTTCATCCTAATTTCCTGTAGGTCTCCAATAATATAATTTTTTAGGAATGATCGAATTTTTATCAGAAAATATTAAAGCTGACCCACAATTTTCAGTTGGTACTTCATATATATTAGGGCTTCCTATATTCCATTCTTCTCTTGTGATAGGATTTCTGATTAAAATATCAGGTAATAGAATTGCATACCTTGGTTTGGTCCTGTATATAATTAGTCTTTCATCCATCCCTAGATCATTAAATAATATCTAGATCATTAATGTTTGTATTTTTTTCTGCTAGCTTTTGATTTAATGATAACTCTTCTATTTTCTTTGTTAATTTAGTTAACACTTCAAGCATAGTGCTTGAATCTATTTCATACATTCCTCTTAGCAATATTCTTTTATCTACAATAACTTTAGCCAAATTTTCCCATTGTGTAGTTCTTTTTGCAAAGTTTTCTAAATATGCCCGTACTTCTTCACTACATAGTTTCAGAAATCCATTTTGACAAGTAGATTCTAATAAAGATTTCGTTGAAACATCTATGCTTTCATAAATTATACCTATTAATTGTGCTTTACTCATTGCATGATGTGGACATTGAGTTAGTAAATCTTTAAATCTTTCAAAATATTTCTAGAATGATTCACTCTGTTTTTGACTACACATTAATATTTCTTTTTTCTTTTTAATCGTTTGATGTGTTGGATAATATTTTTCCAAAAAAATAGAGCAAAATTCAATCCATGTAGAAATTGTATCAGGCGATAGAGTATATAACCATCTCTTAGTTGTGTCTTTTAAAGCAAAAGGGATATATCTAAGTTTAATAGCATCTATACTCATATTCGACATCTTCATCATTTGACAAACTTCGTTAAATTCTCTAAGGAAATAATAGGCATCCTCTCTTTCTAATCCATGAAAATGTGGCAATTGACTAATATAATTAGATTTCAGTTCAAACCTATCTCCCTCAAAGTTTGGTAATCGAATATATGATGGTTCATCAACTAATTCAGGGTACAGAATTTCTCCTAATGGTTTTTCTATTGGAGCAACCATATCTACGTTCTCTTTTAAAGAAAGGTTAGCTACACCTCAAAGGATTTCGTTAAAGTCCAGTTCAGAAAATGTTTCAGTACGCCTCTGTGTTGAATATTCCTAGGTAGGTGTTCTTACTAATCGTTTAGTGCTAAGAGAATGAGTCCATGTGCTCATAAATAAAATAGTAGACGATTAATTACATACCAGTTTGAAGCTTTCCATTTAGTAAATATTTGTTGACGAATGAAGTTGAATCAGCTACTTCTCCTTCTAGTTCCCCAACGCATTCTCCTTTCTTTCAAAAGTGCTGGTAACTCGTAAATAACATTTTGTTCTATATATATAATGCACATCCATAAAGTAAATAAATCTCGTTGCAAGAATGTGTCTTGTAACGTGCAACGTGGTTCCTATTTTTGTGGGTACGTGTACCACTACTAATTTCAAATTTTGGTAACCGTTAAGCCAACGAAGTTTCGTTCATGGTTAAAAGAATAACTGTTCTGCTTAATCTACGAACTAACCTCGTTGAGTTACAGATAACTCAACAGAACAATATCGGTTACTGTTGCTAACTCCACGGACTAACTTCGATTTAGTCAAACATTTATCCTTTAAGTCCTGTAAAAACTCAAACACTTATCCTTTAACTCTTTGAGTTTTTACACCTGCAAAACACGTGACTGAACAAAGAAATTTATCTATTCATTAGTCCTTTTATAAAATTTGAACAGTTATTTATCTATGCGTATCAAAACTCGAACAATTATCTAACTATTCGATTTTTCATTACCGAACGCACTTGGAAAACATGTGACAACTTAAAACATTAAAAACACACGTGCAGATAACTTAATTATACGAGTTTTTAACATAAATTATTCGACAAAAATGAGACATTAACTATCCGAAAGTTTAACTATCAACGGAATGACCTTATATTATATTACTAGCCTCGTGGAGTTAAGTTTAACTCAATGAACTTACTTCGTTGAGTTAACACTTGGCAACCTCTAAGTCTACTCCTCGTAAGTACCTCTATGTTTTTTTTTTTCTCTCTTGCACTCTACTAACTAAAATAAAGTTAAATACATGTCATTAATGCAGCATTCTAATCAAAATTCGTTTAAATCTGAATATTATATAAATATTTAACTTGCAGTTCATTTCATGTTATGCAGAATTTACATTTTACCTTGCAGCATGCAGATATTTTCAAACGTCTATTATTTAATCCTGTCATTCAGCAAACTGTAAATCTTTTTAAACATTCATGCATAATGTTCCACAAATTATATAACATTCAATATAGTTCATCCATTTCATCATTCTAAACACGCATGAAAAATATATCTAAAAAACATATATTCATTCATATGAATAAATTACAGTACAATCAAATCAGATATTTTTCATACAAATATATACAAGTACAAGTAGACGCACTATACAATTAGCCTCTATTCTTAAGTTCATCTACTTCCTTCTAGAGTTTTTCTAATTGTTGCTCTAATTGTTCTATCTTTTCTACAGCTCCAATAATACCTCCAAAAGGTACAAATACTTCAGCTGCAACATAATTTCTGTATTCTTTCATTGAAATGGTTCTTGATCTTATCCTTTTGGATGTACATTTCGTGAAATCAATACAGTCTACCATCAATATAGGTATCAAATCTCCATAAAATAATTTCTTCTTTGCAGATTTCATTTTGGATAGGAAGACTTGACACCAATTAACTTGAATTCTGTTCACAACTGCATAAGTGGCCCACTTGATAAATTGACTCAGTTTAATGTCATGGCCTTGTCGTTGGTAGACATTTTTAATCGAAATGTTAGCTATCATGTGTGCTTTACCATTTAAATGCTTCAGTCTATTTAATAATGGCACACTAGGATTGATAGCCAAACTGTCCTTGATTTCCTGCTCTGTCCATTCAACAGTAGTTGTGCTTTCCAAAATTTCTTTTCCTTTATTCTTCAATCCAAAAATGTATTGGAGAAGCTCTGGTGTTATCTGTACATCAGCTTCCTCCACGTTGAAAATTAATTGTCCTTCTTCTTCTCTTAAATTAGCATAAAAATAGGGCACTAGATTTTCATATACTGCATGCTCTTTCTATTGATAAATAAATTGTAGTAGACCTTGGAACTCAAATAATTCTTTAATTTCTTGCATTCCGTCCCAATTTACTAGTCTACTGTATATGATATCATAACCCCTAATCTCTTGGTATTTATTATAAACTTCTTGACTCCAAAAGTATACTTCATTTAGAACTATTGCTTCAGTCGGGTCAGGAATGTGACTTTGTTGTTCTAGAGGGGTTTGCTCTTGATCTTCTTCTTCCATAGGCTAAATTTGAACTTGTTGAAAATGTTCTGTAGATTCCTGAATATTTGCTTCTGCTTTTTTCTATGGTGGTGAGCCAATAGAACTCTCCACTCTGTCTTGAAGTGTTTTATTAAATTCAATCGAATCTGCAAAGTCATTTTTGTCCATATGGCTTTGTTCAGCTTCTTGTTCATTATCTGTTCTTTCTTCTTCCTCCTATCTACCAATCTGCATTGTCACTGTTCTTTCTGATTCTTTAGCAGATTGGGATGGAGTCTGAAGCTTCAGACTAATATTTTGATCAGAAATCCTATCACAAGAGAAGAATGGAATATAGGAAGACTTAATAGATATGAAGTACCAACTGAAAATTGTGGGTCGGCTTTAATATTTTCTGATAAAAATTTGACCATTCTTGAAAAATCATATTATTGAAGACCTACAGGAAATTTGGACAAAGATTTATGCTTGAGTGTGTATGATTTTCTAAATAGATCTTGGACTGAAAACACTATGATATATCTAGGACAGAAATCATTAATTAACAACATGCATGTCATACTTGATGGATATATATATCTAGTCACAGATATATCAGTTGCATTTAGATCTGATTTATACATAGTAAGCATAGATAGTTATAATGAATATATAGAAATTTTGCTAATACCGAGAGAAATAGCTAAACCACCATCTGCAGAATTTGATAAAATTCAAATAAGGATGTGGTATAATGAATATGATGATCTTACTTTATGTTTGATAAGATGGTGGGATGAGTTGATGAAATTTCAAATATGGATCATGAAAGACATAAATGAATAGAAGTGGGAAGAGGAATATATTGAAATAGATGTAGAAATAGAAACTACTACATTATCCTAGAACCGAAAAGGATCCCTTTCTGCATTTCATTTCATTAATGGTAATACACTTGTATTTAGCATTGATAATATATTGCAAGTTTACAAATTAAGAAGGAACATGAACTGCATTAAAACAAAATTAATAGCAAGAAGAATTATGACTAAAAAGTTTGCTTGGACTGACACATTTATTCCATTTGTTTCTACTTTTCAATCATGTTCTTAAGTTGTGATTTTGTGCTTGTAATGTTGTGTGTTCTCTGCATTTACTTTTAGAAAAATTTTAGTTTTAGTTTATTTTATATAAAAAAAACAAAATATCAATCCAGTTTGTTGGTATCTGTGCTAGGAAACCAATTAGCTTGCTTGTGAGCCACCAAAGGCGTAGGAACCTGGGTTCCACACAAGACAATGATTTATAAATATCTGTTAACTGTTATTTTGTTATATATTCTACTTTTATCTGTGAATAAAAAGTTTTTCAGAATCAAAAATTAGAATATGCAGAAGGAGATACAAACGAAACAAGGTATGTAACTGACTACTTATCCTGAATTTAGATTTAAACTCATTTGTTGAGTTAGGTACTAAATCAACAAAACTGTATTCATGTCTGCTACAATTACTGTATTTATTGTCAAATCTTTTACATTGAGGACAATGCAAAATGTAGGTATGGGGGGGAGGTAATTAAAGTAACAACCATGTAAGTTTGTTAATTAAAGGAATTAGAATGGTATTGCAAAGTTTTTTGGAAATTGAAATTTTTTTTATGAACTTGCTGTAACTATCCGATAATTGAGACTATAAAATTTTTATAAATTGTAACTACTTGAATGTTATATTTAGAAGGCTATATAAGATGCTATAGAATTTACTATTTATGCAAATCTAGATATAATATCTTATGTTTTTTTTTCTGAATTTCATGAGTTTAACAATTTCATGATTTTAAAATGAAATCAGAGTACTTAATGAAAAATCAGTAAATTATCTAAAGTCCTAAAAGAGCTGAGATGTGAATTCTAGATTAAATGAAATACATATGATTAAAGATATATTTATTTTGACTAATTAAACTTGTAGAATAATTTATGTGTAGATCTTATTAAACTATAGAAAAAGTATGAACTTATTGATATGGATTCATATTTTCAGTAAATAATAGAAGCAGTACTATATGAGATTGGTGTTTTATTGCATCTGTATTAATGAAATACGTACATATACTGTATGTGATTAGTGTTGTGAAAAAATAAATAAATAAATAAATAAAAAGAGAAAAAGAGAAAAAATATATATATAATAATTTTGAGAGTTTATTGACTTGTTTGATCACGAGCCTTTTGTACTTGAGCAGATAGGTATGTAAGGATTGTTGACCTAAAAAAGGATTCTTGAAATCTGGCAACCTAAGATCTTGATCAGATTTGGGATTGTTGATTGAAAGCTCGTTACATGGGTACATTAGAAAGCTCTTGTATGATTCAAGCTTGTCAAATTAACTTTT
This sequence comes from Cymodocea nodosa, assembly GCA_036874045.1. NCBI lineage: Eukaryota > Viridiplantae > Streptophyta > Magnoliopsida > Alismatales > Cymodoceaceae > Cymodocea > Cymodocea nodosa. Next base: position 14,167,740 of record CM072339.1, on the reverse strand, counting down.
AAAGTACAAAAATATATATACTGTTCTGAAAAGATACAAGTGTTTTGTGAAATACAGATATCTTATGAATCGAGTATATTTTCTATTATCTAGAATTGTTGAAATATGAATCTAGAATTGACTTTTGAAGTTGTTTTATGGAGATACAATTCTTTATTCTATTTGTCTTAATCATATTGAATTGGATTGTACTTTGATTCGTATGTTGTTGAAATTTCTTCTAGAAATCTTATTGAAAAATTCAAGATGATAGATAATGAAAAGAAGAACAAATGATAATATAATTAACACCTATGTGATGATGATATACTTTGTATGTAATTTGCATATATTCTAAGTATTTGTAGGTTGAAGAGGAGAAAACAATGTTAAAACAGATTATTGAAACATATAGAATATCTATATAATAATACAAGTTCTTATGTTGAATAGAAGAAAAAAAGAAGAATTAATTCTAGCATTTTTAGAAAGATCAATTAATTAGATCTTAGTTTGCTAAGGGACTAGCAAAATTTAGGTATGGAGGAGTGTTTTGAATGAAAAAGTGCATAATATTAACGGTTAAATGATGGTTAATTGCATAATATTTAGCTTATCATATGAGAATTAAGTTATTTTGTTATAATTGCACTATTATATGCTTTAATGAAAGAGTCTGCTTAATTTCGGGGAATTAATGTTAATTTAGTGCATTTCTGAATTGTCAGTAAATTGTAGGTTGTGAAATTCTTAAGTATCCAAATTTTTTGTTATTTTGGACAATTATGTTTAATGTACTAGACAGTTATGTTTTAAAAGAATATTTTATTATTTCCTGAAGTACACGTGTCGAAACCATAATGCATGACTTAAGTGAACTTTCAGTGAGTTATCTCTAATTATCTGAAATTGCAGCTAGGCATCGGATAGCTAGACTTGTAACTCTCTGAAATCCCCTTTATTATAAAATAGTTGTTGGACACGTGTCATGTTCTGGAAGAATGACTTAAGTGGATTTTCGGTGAGTTATCGCTAACTATCCAAAATGCATTTGGGCATTAGATAGTTAGACTTGTAACTCTTCGAAATATTTCTTTATTATAAAACTGTTGATGACACGTGTCGTGATCTAGAAGATTGACTTAAGTTATATATCGGATAGTTAAGTTTGTAACTATTTGAGCATCGGATAGTTAAGTTTGTAACTATCTGAAATGCATCTAAGCATCGGATAGTTAAGTTTGTAACTATTCAAAATGCATCTAGGCATCGGATAGTTAAGTTTGTAAGTATCCAAAATGCACCAGAGCATTGGATAGTTAAATTTATGCATGTGTTTTATAGTTAATCAACGAAGTAAGTCTGTTGAGTTATCTATAACTCCACGTACCATTTATTTTCTAATATGCCACTATAGCGGTTGTAGGAAGAGAACAGTTGGAAGAAAAAAAACCACGATCGCACGTATTACACAGGAATTCACTCGTCGAAGGGAGAAGAAATCATCGTCGTTGATATGAATGAAGGAAATCCAACCGATCATTCAAGCAGAAGTAGTTACCATTGAAGAAATATAAAAGAAAAGAAGAAAAAAGAAGTAAGTGTGGTGGCTGATGTGGTGGCCGATGGGTGTGGCCAGTGTGTGCAGAGGAGGATCACCAAGCTTTCTGTAGGCAGCGTCGGCAATTCTTTGAAGTACCACACCAACCATCTCCACCACCACCATAATCACCAACCATCGGAGGTCTTGAGGATACTTTCTTGATGTCGGGTCAATTCCGAGCCAAACACAGTGTTTGACAACCACTGTGAGGAGTGATCTCGTTGTGGGAAGGGAAGCAATTTTCACCAAGCGCCGACTCATATCTCAGGAGATCATAAAGCTTCTATCCTTGGCTTTGGGTTGATGCTTGTATGTTGAAGAGGAGATCATCTTGCAATTTTGGACTCGCGATTCTATAGGGAAAGGAATAGAATTGTAAGTGGTTTAATTTTCAATGGTGTAATCACGTCGCATGTAGTGACGAAAGTATTTAATATCGATTGAGATTACTTTACATTTCACCTTTTGCCCATTTTCATGCTCATATCAAAACAAAAATACCAAAAACAACTTATTTGTGTTTGTATTTGGGTATTGTATTGTTTGTTTTGTATCATGATTAATGTTATCTTTGTTAGTGTTGTGAATGTAGGATCGTATGGCTACACAAGAGGGGGGTGAATTGTGTATTTTTAATATTTTCTGAAATATAATTGAAACTTTAAAACTCAAAAATAAGTCGAGACATTGTTTTCATAAAATCATTTTTATTCAAGGTTTCAATTATAATATACAATTCAATTATCCTCAGAAATTGTAGATGCAATTATAACTCGATACCATGTATCATCTAAACAATTTCATAACTACAAACAGAGAAAACTAATTTGCGAAATTTAAAACTTTTTTCCCTGTTTGAGATCTTTCTTTTTCTTCTTCAGCAATTCTTTAGTGACAAATATCTTGTCTTTCTCTGCTTCACCGAATTTGCTTTCACTTGATACTTCAAATCTTCAGTGACATAAATTTAACCTTTTCTGCTTCACTGAATTTTCTTCCACTTGAGAGATTTTGCCTAAAGAGGTGTTTTTGATCCCTGAAAAAGATTTTTCTTTTAGTGTGTAGGGATGGTTTGATCCTTGAAAAGATTTTTCATTTTGTGTGCAAGGATAGTTTGATCAATGAGAATTCTATGCCTTTTATATTGTATGTTAACTTCATGCATATCCTCCACGTTTAATCACTACTAGTTTTCCACTTCTTCATGTCTTTGCTTTTTCCTTCATCGAAACACACGTTCTAACTCACGTTTATATTTTGAATTTTCTTTAATCATCAGTCCTAGATCTTTGAAAAATTTCCTACAAAATAAACTTTCTCGTCCAAAAATTTTTCATCAATGTAATAAGAAGTCGTTACTTTAATGTTAACTAAATGAGTAACACAAGTATATATATATAACTTAACGTTTCTAACTTAACGAGTTCCTCATGTGCCATTTCACGTGACAAGTACTATAGCTAACTCAACAAACTAAGTCTGTGGTGTTATGCTAACTCAACGAACCAGCTTAACCTTTCTTTCAGAAGGTTAAACAATAACTCACCGAAAACAATTTAAGTTTCGGATAGTTACGGATGTAAGTCACCGAAAACTCTTTATATTATAAAACTAGTGAGACACATGTCAAGACCTGAAAACATGACTTAAGTTACCTTTCGGATAGTTACGACTGTAAGTCTCCGAAAAAACTTTAACTCACCGATTTAGTAATAAACAAATGTTTTTATAATAAGAATTTTACCACGTGCAAAAAAACAACTTAAGTTTGTAACGCTAACCTAACGCGTTGCCTTAGTGTTCAATATAACAACTCAACGTGTTTAGTTATGTTAACTTAACGAGTTAAACATGTGCACCTCACGTGATACAATACAACATTCGTAACTTATAATTTCACCATGTGTATAACACTAACTTAACGAGTTCGTCTCTTCTTTTACTCACTAACTTAACGAGTTATCACGTGACCTATTTTAACCTTTAAGCCTCTAACTTAACGAGTTCTCACGTGACCTCTACACAAACAAAACTCTAACTTAACGAGTTGTCTAAACGTGCATTGTTCATGATATAGAAGATATAACTTTAAAACATATCATGCTTTTCAATAAAAACACACGTTAACTTAACACTTAGCTAAATGAGAAATTAATGCAACAAAATGACTAGTTATTAACATCAGATCCAATACAGACAAGTATTTATATCAGTAAGCTTTTTCTGTATTAATTGATGATTTTAATTTCTTTTCACAAGCAATAGTAATTGAGCAAATATGATTATTTTCATTCAACACATATCATCAAAACAAAAATACTCAATAGTGAATGTTTTATGTTTGTTTTAGTTTTACAGTTTACTGAAATTGGTTTGTTCAATAGATTTAAAGATTTTAATGGTTACTGTTTGAATTATCTGAATGTTAGTATTGTCTAATGATAAATCCAGTGTTTACTAACATTAAAGAGCTTAATTGATGTTATTTACAATCTGTGGAACCACCCAATGGTTGGCCGAATTCCTTTGTAAATAGCAATATTAAATAGGAAAGACAAGCTCTTGGAGTCAACTTAAGTCCACGAGGTTAGTCCATTGAATTAGCCATAACTCAACGAACTTAGTCTGTTGAGTTAACTGTAACTCAACAGAGAGCTTATTGAATATATAAATTTGAATGTTAAAAATAGAGTAGTTCGCAATTCTTAAGCAATTCCTTGTGGGATCGACCTGTACTTGCACACTAATACAATAGACACTATGCACTTGTAGTTAAAATACAAATTGGAATTAATATCTAATTTGTGTAAAAGGTTGTTTGTTTACTTCTAAAAATGAATTCAGTGATATAGGCATAAAGATAAATTAACTAAGTAAAAACAGAAGTTAATAAATCCAAGTTTTTCTAGTGCATTGCTGGGTAACCAATCAAGTTTTCTGGTGTCGTGCTAGAGATCCAAACACCACCACATCGGCCACCACACTTACTTCTTTTTACTTCTTTTCTTTTATATTTCTTCAATGGTAACTGCTTCTGCTTGAATGATCGGTTAGATTTCCTTCATTCATATCAACGACGATGATTTCTTCTTCCTTTGATGAGTGAATTCCTGCATGATACGTGCGATCATGGTTTTTCTTCCAACTATTTTGTTCTTACAACCGCTATAGTGGCATATTAGAAAATAAATGGTTTGTGGAGTTACAGATAACTCAATGGACTTGCTTCGTTGATTTAACTATAAAACACATGCATAAATTTAACTATCCGATGCTTAGGTGCATTTTAGATACTTACAAACTTAACTATTTGATGCTTAGATGCATTTCAGATAGTTACAGATAACTCACCGATATATAACTTAAGTCAATCTTCTAGATCACGACACGTGTCATCAGTAGTTTTATAATAAAGAAATATTTCGGAGAGTTACAAGTCTAACTATCTGATGCCCAGATGCATTTCAGATAGTTAAAGATAACTCACCTAAAATCTACTTAAGTCATTCTTCCAGAACATGACACGTGTCCAACAGCTATTTTATAATAAAAGGAGATTTCGAAGAGTTACACATATAACTATCCGATGCCTAGATGCAATTTTGGATAGTTAGAGATAACTCACTGAAAGTTCACTTAAGTCATGCATTATGGTTTTGACATGTGTACTTCAGGAAATAATAAAATATTCTTTTAAAACATAACTCTTCGGTACATTAAGCATAACTGTTCGAAATAACAGAAAATTCGGATACTTAAGAATTTCACAGCCTGCAATTTACCGATAGTTCAGAAATGTACTAAATTAATATTAATTCCCTGAAATTAAGCAGATTCTTTCATTAACGCATATAACAGTGTAATTATAACAAAATGGCTTAATTCTCATATGATAAGCTAAATATTATGCAATTAACCATCATTTAACCGTTAATATTATGCACTTTTTCATTCTAAACACTTTTGCAAAAGACATGTTCGAAGAATTTGAAATGAGTATGATGAGAGAGTTAAATTATTTTCTTAGCTTGTAGATTATATAAACTATTAAAGGAATTTTTATAAATCAAGAAAAATATACAAAAGAGTTGTTTAAAAAGTTTGATTTTAAAGATACCAAAATTAAAGCCACACTTATGAATGCATCTCTAAAACTAAATGAAGATAAAATAGGAGAACCTATAGACCAAAAGAAATATAAAAGTACGATTGGGTCATTATTGTATTTGACAGCTAGTAGACTAGATATTATGTTTAGTGTTTGTGCATATACATGATTTTAGGCACATCCTAAAATATCTCATTTAAATGTTGTTAAGAGAATATTTAGATATCTATAGGGAACTCCTAACTATGGTCTATTTTATTTTAGAGACAATTTTATAGATCTTATAAGATATAGTGATGTTGATTATGCTAGAAGAAAATCAGATAGAAAGAGCACTAGTGGAACATGTCAGCTATTAGGAAATTCATTAGTTTCTTGGTTCAACAAGAAATAGAATTGTGTAGCTCTATCCACTACAAAAGTTGAATATGTTGTAGCTTCATTATGTTGTGCTCAGGTATTATGGATTAGACAAACCTTAAAAGACTATGGAATTCATTCTAGACCAATAGAAATTCTTTGTGATGGTAGTTCTGCTATTAATATTTCTAAAAATCTTGTATTGCACTCTAAGTCAAAACATATTGAAGTTAGACATCATTTCTTAAGGGATAATGTTCTTAAAGGAAAGATTAAATTAAATTTTATCCCTACAACTGAACAATTAATTAACCTATTTACTAAGCCATTAGATGAAAATTCTTTTTCTAATCTTAGAAGAAACTTAGGTGTATACAAACTGTTAGATGTTTATAATGTTGTCTAGTGCATCCTTCTTTTAAGAGTTTTAATAGATTTCTAATGTTATTGATATTGTGAATGTTAGTTACTTTCATGATTTTATATAATTTGATAATTATATAGTATCATCTAAAATTTTAACAATAAATGTGCTAAAAATCTTAATTAATAAAAGAAACTTAAGGTCAGATATATATTTCAAATTTTAGTCTAGTTGTTATATGTATTATGTATGATTAAAGAATTGAAAACTAAAATTCTTTATATTGAGTTATAAATATTTGTATCTTATAATTATTTAGAATTGATATCTAACAATAGCATCATTTTATTTTTATTTATACTTAATGTTCTAAAAAGTTCTAGACAAAGTCAAAATGATGTGAAAAAGTCCCACAAGCCTATTATACTCAAGCTATTAAGTACGAAGGGATATCTTGAAATTCTAGTAACCTAAGGTTATGCTTGATTTAGGATTGTTGACTGAAAGCTCTATACAATGGTATAATAGAAAGTCTGGTTGATAAAGGACTTAGTATTTGCATTGAAAAAAAAAATAAAATAACAAAAACAAAAAAAAGGAAGAAAAGGGTTGGTATAATGGTTTAAATGTTTAACTTATTACTAACAGATGAACTAACATATATCAATTTTTGATTGTGCTTCACAAAGATACATTGTTTATACTTATATATGAGACTAAAAGTTAGAAATTACTTAGTTGTGCTTAAGAAATCTCTAAATTAGAAAATATTTGGTTTATTACCTGGAACTTAACATTTATTGATCTAAAATGGAGATTATTAGCACATGAAATGTTGAACAAAAGTAACATGTTACATTATATTAAGTATTTCAACATTTTAGTATTTTTGTAATTTTTGTGTTCCAACATTTGAGTTTTGTTTACTATTTTTTAAAATCTGATGTACATGTGTAGGGGGAGAAGAAAAATTGAGAAAATCGAAAAAAAAACTAAGAAAAACTTAGACAATCAGTTACATTATATACACATTATCTGACTTAGAGGTTTAGATAGAACATAATAGATTATTTTTTGCAAAAACCTAGATAGCTAGATAAGGTTACGAGATCTCGTAAACTTAAGTGATTAAGTATACAAATCTTGTAATGTTACTAAGGTAAGTTTACGAAACTTCATAAAGTTAAGATTAAGTTTACGAAGAAATGTTTGTGTTTTTGTTACTTATGTATACACCATTATAGAGATTTTAACTAGAAAATACATAGAAAATATATACTGTTTATTAAAGGAAATTTATTAGCATACTGTTAGAAAAATTAAGTCTTACAGTTGTCTCTTATTCAATTTACTATCTTGTTTTATTGTTTGTCTACAATTACTTGAGTAATTAAGTACGTTAGGAGATCTTAAACCCTAATCACCTGAACCAACTAGTTTGGGATGTGTTAACTGAAACTCATTTTACAAGTAATTTAGATTCTATTTTTTTTAAAAAAAGGTTACATGTTCTAACTTATCATTGAGTAACTGGTTATTTTTCTCCTAAGTAAGTGATTGTGATCACATAAAAAGATGATATTATGGGAGGTAATACATAAAATATATAAATAAAAAAAACAATTAGGGTTTAAGATATATAAAATATATCATCTTTTTACTACATTTATGTAGGGGGAGCAAACAATGTTAAATTTAATCAAATGTAAATATTCGGGAACTTATACTGATAAAAAGTTAGACTCATTCAGTTAGTTTAACATATAGTTATGTAGGGGAATCAATTTCATAACTACAAACATAGAAAACTAATTTACGAAATTTAAAACATTTCTCTCTATTTGAGATTTTTCTTTTTCTTATTCTTCTACAATTCTTTAGTGACGAATATCTGACTTTCTCTACTTCATCGAAATTGCTTTCTTCTGATTCTTCAAATCTTCAGTGATATATATCTGACTTTCTCTTCTTCATTGAATTTTCTTCTATCTAAGAGCTTTCCCCGAAGAGGTGTTTTGATCCCTGAAAATATTTTTCATTTGGTGTGCAAGGATAATTGATCAACAAGAATTCTATGCCTTTTATACTGTATCTTCATTAATCAAAAAGATGATTACACAATATAAAAATCAAGAGACAAGAATGTATAGCTAATGTTAGGAATTTTGTTTTGATGATAAATGCTTTATTAAAGTTTATAAATAAGTCTAAATAATATTTTCTAAGTATAATAGTCATGTAATTAAATGTTGACAAGTTATTGGAAATTTTCATTTAAAATTTTGGATAGTTAACTTTCGGATAGTTAGATTTTCAAATAGTTAAAGTTTTCAGATAGTTAGAATTTAAGACAGTTAAACTTTCGAACAGTTAACATTTCGATTTAGTCGAAGAGTTATGTTAAAAACTCATATAGTTAAGTTATCTGCACATGTGTTTTTAATGTTTTAAGTTGTCACGTGTTTTCCATATGCATTTGGTAATGAAAATCAAAGAGTTAGATAACTGTTCGAGTTTTTATACGCATGGATAGATAACTGTTTGAGTTTTATAAAATGACTTACAAACAGATAAGTTTTCTATGTTCAGTTACGTGTTTTGTAGGTGCAAAAACTCAAAGAGTTACAAATAAGTGTTCGAGTTTTTACAGGACTTAAAGGATAAGTGTTCGACTAAAATGAAGACTTAGAAGATATTCTACAAATCTCCAAGAAGATAAAGTTTCGGTGAATCTACAAGTGGAAATTCTTGTAGGATCGTATGGCTACACAAGAGGGGGGTGAATTGTGTATTTTAATATTTTTTGAAATATAATTGAAACTTTAAAACTCAAAAACAAGTCGAGACATTGTTTTCATAAAATCATTTTTATTCAAGGTTTCAATTACAATATACAATTCAATTCTCCTTAGAAATTGTAGATGCAATTATAACTCGATACCATGTATCATCTAAACAATTTCATAACTACAAACAGAGAAAACTAATTTGCGAAATTTAAAACATTTCTCCCTGTTTGAGATCTTTCTTCTTCTTTTTCTTTTTCAGTAATTCTTTAGTGACGAATATCTTGTCTTTTCATGCTTCACCGAATTTGCTTTCTTCTGATACTTCAAATCTTCAGTGACGAAAATCTTACCTTTTTATACTTCATTGAACTTTCTTCCACTTGAGAGATTTTTCCCGAAGAGGTGTTTTTGATCCCTGAAAAAGATTTTTCTTTTGGTGTGTAGGGATGGTTTGATCCTTGAAAAGATTTTTCTTTTTGTGTGCAAGGATAAATTGATCAACGAGAATTCTATGTCTTTTATACTGTATCTTCATTTCATGCATATCCTTCACGTTTAACCACTACTAGTTTTCCACTTCTCCACGTCTTTTCTTTTTCCTTCATCGAAACACACACGTTCTAACCCACGTTTATATTTCGAATTTTCTTTAATCATTAGTCTTGGATCTCTGAAAAATTTCCTACAAAATAAACTTTCTCGTCGAAAAGTTTTTCATCAGTGTAATAAGAAGTCGTTACTTTAATGTTAACTAAACGAGTAACATAAGTATACATATAACTTAACGTTTCTAACTTAACGAGTTCATCATGTGCCATTTCACGTGACAAGTACTGTAGCTAACTCAATGAACTAAGTCTGTGGTGTTATGCTATCTCAACGAACCATCTCCATTGTGTTATGATAACTCAACGAACCAATAATAAACAAATGTTTTTATAATAAGAATTTTACCACGTGCAAAAATAACAACTTAAGTTTATAACGCTAACCTAACGCGTTGCCTTAGTGTTCAATATAGCAACTCAACGCATTTAGTTATGTTAACTTAACGAGTTAAACATGTGCACCTCACGTGATACAATACAACATTCGTAACTTATAATTTCACCACGTGTAATAACCCTAACTTCTACATTCAGATTTTTTATTAATCTCATTTCAGTATATACACTTGGAATTTGTGATAAAGACTGAACGTCTCATTCCAATTTGTTGAGTATTTTGTTTTGATGATGTGTGCTAAATGGAAATAATCATATTTGCTCATTTACTATTGCTTGTGAAAAGAAATTAAAATCATCAATGAATACAGAAAAAGTTTACTGATATAAATAATTGTCTGTATTGGATCTGAAATTATACTGTTAAATAACTAGTCGTTTCATTGCATTAATTTCTCATGTAACTAAATGTTAAGTTAACGTGTTTTTTTATTGAAAAGCATGATATGTTTTAAAGTTATATCTTCTGTATCATGTACAGTGCACATTTAGACAACTCGTTAAGTTAGAGTTTTGTTCATATAGAGATCACGTGACAACTCGTTAAGTTAGAGGCTCAAAGGTTAAAATAAGTCACGTGGGAACTCGTTAAGTTAGTGAGTAAAAGAATAGACAAACTCGTTAAGTTAGTGTTATACATGTGGTGAAATTATAAGTTACGAATGTTATATTGTATCACGTGAGGTGCACATGTTTAACTCATTAAGTTAACGTAACTAAACGTGTTGAGTTGCTATATTGAACACTAAGGCAACACATTAGGTTAGCATTATAAACTTAAGTTGTTATTTCTGCACATGGTAAAATTCTTATTATAAAAACATTTGTTTATTTCTGAATCAGTGAGTTAAAGTTTTTCAGAGACTTACAATCGTAACTATCCGAAAGGTAACTTAAGTCATGTTTTCAGGTCTTGACACGTGTCTCACTAGTTTTATGGTAAAAAGAGTTTTTTGGTGACTTACAACTGTAACTATCCGAAACTTAAACTATTTTTAGTGAGTTATCGTTTAACCATCCGAAAGAAAGGTTAAGCTAGTTCGTTGAGTTATCTACAGTACTAGTCACATGAATTAGCACATGAGGAACTCGTTAAGTTAAAAACGTTAAGTTAATATCTACTTGTGTTACTCGTTTAGTTAACATTAAAGTAACGACTTCTTATTATACTAATGAAAAATTTTTGGAAGAGAAAGTTTATTTTCCAGAAAATTTTTCAAAGATCCAAGACCGATGATTAAAGAAAATTCGAAATATAAACGTGGGTCAGAACGTGTGTTTCCATGAATGAAAAAGCAAAGACGTGAAGAAGTGGAAAACTGGTAGTGAATAAACGTGGAAGATATGCATGAAGTTAACCTACAGTATAAAAGGCATAGAATTGTCGTTGATCAAACTATCCTTGCACATCAAAAGAAAAAATTTTTCAGGGATCAAAAACACTCTTCGGGGAAAATCTCTTAGGTGAAAGAAAATTCAGTGAAGCAGAAAAAGTATTATTTGTCACTGAAGATTTAAAGTATCAGAAGAAAGCAAATTCTGTGAAGCATATAAAGACAAAATATTTGTCACTAAAGAATTGCTGAAGAAGAAAAAGAAGAAGAAGAAAGATCTCAAATAGGGAGAAATGTTTTAAATTCTGTAAATTAGTTCTCTGTTTGTAGTTATGAAATTGTATAGATGAAGCATGGTATCAAAATATAATTGCATCTACAATTTCTAAGGAGAATTGAATTGTATATTGTAATTGAAACCTTGAATAAAAATGATTTTATGAAAACAATGTCTCGACTTATTTTTGAGTTTTAAAGTTTTAATTATATATCAGAAAATATTGAAAAACACAATTCACCCCTCTTGTGTAGCCATACGATCCTACACAATTGTCTAACAATGCCAAATCTGTTTGTAACAATAACACCTTCATTTGTTAATCTCAAAACTTCCAAAATCAATTCAAAAGATAAAGTAAACTCTTGTTGAGTTATTTGAGTTTTCAAAAGATTTTCATTCTATACTAGATTACTATAAAAAGCTATAATAAGCTTTTTATATTGCTTCCATTTTGTGTCAACTGGTAAGAATTGCATTAAGCCTTGAAACTCAAATAAATCTTTTATTTCTAGTAAACCTCTAAATTTTATTGGTCGAGTATGTAGAATTTGACAAGAAATCAAACTATTGTATTTTTGCAACGCTTCCTCAAATCTAAAATACATTATATTGCCTTGAATGGGTAGTATTCTACACTTAGAAGGTGATACTTGAAGCCTTGATTCAAAATTTAAGTCTTCTTCAAGAATCTCTTCTTTAAAATGAATGTCATTGTGTTCCTCTATCAAAATATTTTCTTGAAGCTGCTCAAGTAAGCTTGATTCTTCAGCTTCAACAGTGTGAGGAACATTTTCAATATTTGTTACATCCATAAGTTCAGTTTCTATAGAATAGTTAGAGTGTAATTTTTCCACAAATTCAACAACCGATGTATCTATTTGTAATTTTTCATTTTCTTCAATAGATATTTCCATTTCAATATGCTGTGAATTCTCAAACTCTGGTTCTATAGATTTTGAAATAGGTTGATCAATGTTAAGCTCTTCTAGAGTCTTGTCTTTTTCAATAGCTATTACTTTAAACAATCCAGCCTCTGAACTAGTTACTACTTCAACATTTTCAAGTACATCTACAATAACTTGTTCAATGTCACCAATCTGATGCTCTGATTGTTCAATTACCTTATCATTAGGGCTTGATACTATAGGAAAACTTGAACTAATTTGTTGCTTTGATTTCTTTTCAAGTTTTCTAGAAAATGATAATAGAGTTTCATTGTCATCATCAGTTTCAGTGTGTTCTAAACTGATGAGCTTATCAGATGCACTGAAAGGCACAAAGTCTAAACATACATTGTCCTTTAGAAATAAATCCTCATTTGAATTTTCTTTTTCAACAAAATTTGTTTCCTTAGAAACAATTTTTCTAACTCTTTGTCTCTTGTAACAAGTCAGCTATTCTTCTTGTTGAATTATTGTTGTTTTCTTATGCATTTGTTCCATAAAAGTTTTTTGTTTCAATTCTTCCAAGGCACTTTCTATAGTTATTGCCTTTCGAAGACTTTCTCTAATCTACAGCAATATTTGTTTATTTTTCCTTTGAAAATAAAGGTGTAGGTATTGCAGATTCATGTTCTTCCTCAAATGTTTGTAGTTGTATTCCATTGATAAGTGTTTGAGGAATTATCTTTGATGAACCTACTCCATTTTCCAAGTATTTAGCATATTGTTCCAAAAATGTTATTTCAGCACATTTCATATGATACTCTCTATCAAATTTACTTCTAATACCCATGTATTGTATACTATTAGCTGTATTTTTAAGTTCTTGTTGAACTTCATCAACTATTTCTTTAGAAAAGAAATAGTCATTATTAAATTTGAGCTAACTTTTTGTCTACTTGAAAAATCTTCTTAAACCAAATATGTGGAACTTCATCTATTTCTTTGCCTTTTGCATTTCCTCTACCTCTTCCTTTTCCTCTACCACGCCTTTTGTAGAACTTTGAATACATCGTTGCAGGTGGTTATAGAAACAAGCAAAAAAGATTTTTAGAAAGATGTTATGAGATAACCTAAGTTCTTGTGTAATAAGTGTTTGAATAGGGTTTCAGTAGCATAACTTAACGAGTTTATTAGTCAGGTTTGGGTTTTAAATGAATATCGAATAAAGTTTATTTAATTGAGGTATCCAAAAATTTAAGCATTACTCATTGAGTTACCTAACCTAACAAGTAAAACACTATCTAGAGGCAGTTTCACACGTTACCTTACATAACATAACGTTTAATTAGTATACTTAAAAAAAACAAGTTTCAGATATTTTCAATTAAAAGCTTCCGAAAACAACATACAAGCTATAAGTAACTTATATAAAGCATGATCTTAAGAACATTGTAAACTATTCTAATATTCTTTTTATGAACCTAAAATAGTTTGCTTGTCTATTAAATTTTTCTCGTCAAGATCTTAAGAGGACTAAACTTAGATTAACCAAGGTTTATATTCTGAATGATATTAATCTGTTTTGGACATTGTAATTTCTCTCCCTACAAATATACTTCAAATATATTCAATAACATACAAAATATACTTGTATAAAATAGGTGTTAATTATAACTATACGTTACAATTTTCTTTTCAAAAATTTCTTGTTATCCTGAATTCATCAAGAATGATTTCCAGAATCAACTCCAACTATATATGAATCAAAACATAACTTTAAACTTAATATGATTAACACAAGGAGAATAAAGGAATATATCTCAATTAAACATTTTCAAAAGTACTAATTTAGATTCAACAAATCAGCAGTCATATTTGTAGAAACTATATTCGAGTCAAAGATATCTATATATAATGAAATAACTTTTATCTTTTCAAAATAGTAAATATTAATAATTTTCTTTAATAGTTAGTTTGAAAAGCTTGAATCATACAAGAGCTTTCTAATGTACCCATGTAATGAGCTTTTAGTCAACAAGCTCAGGTCTGATCAAAACCTTAGGTTGCTAAATTTAAAGAATCCTTTTCCAAGACAACAATCCTTACATACTTATCTACTCAAGTACAAGAGGCTCGTGATCAAGCTAATCAATAAACTCTCAAAAAATTTTACTTTGTAAGCACTTTTTATTTTAAGCACAATATATATGTATTTCATTAATACAAATGCAATAAAGCACAAAACTCATACAATTTTTACTTCTATGATTTTACTGAAAATATGAATCAATTTCAATAAGCTCATACTTTTGATCAATAGCTTAATATGATCTACATATAAATTATTCTACAAGTTTAATCAATCAAGTCAAACTCATTCTTGATCATATGCACTTTCATTGATCTAAAGAAAACACTTAATAATCTTTGATATAAAAATCGATATCAACTTATTTAATATCATTGCTTATTCTGTCTTCCTTGTTTTTAAACAGAAATTAATATCTGAGCATACGTTTAACTTTCTTGATTTAAGGCTCAAGTTGTTTTAAAGTTTTAAACTATTTAAAATCAAATAGGTTGAAAAATCTAAGGTAAAATGGCTACTGAAAATGGTAATTTTTCTTTATATGAAGGCCAAAATCTTAATCGTCATCCTTTATTTGACGAAATACATTTTGAATATTGAAAATATAGCATGATAGTTTTTCTTCAAAGTATAGATCATAAGTTGTGGTTCATGATTTCTAAATCATATACTCTGTTAACTATTCTTTATAATACGTGGACAATTACTGAAAAAGAAAATGAAACTCTGAATGCTAAGGGCTTAAATACTTTATTTTGTGCAATGAGTTATGAACAATTTAGTAAAGTGTCAGCATATAAATCTGCTTATAATCATGGTACGGAATTTGATAATGATCAAATGAATAATTATTGTAAAGAGCATGGCATTGATCACAATTTTTCTTTTCCGAGAGCACTGTCTCAAAATGGTGTTATTGAGAGAAAGAATAGATCACTTCAGGAAATGGCCAAAACTATGTTGAATGAACATAAGTTACCACAAAATCTTTGGACTAAAGTAGTGAATACAGCTTGTTATGTTATTAACAGAAGTCACTTAAGACCTCGTGTTAATAAAACTCCTTTTGAAATTATGTTTAATAGGATTCCAAAAATTTCCTATATAAAACCATTTGGCTGCAAGTATTTTATTCTTAATACTAAGGATAAAAGGGATAAATTTCAAGCCAAAGCGGATGAAGGAATTTTTGTAGGTTACTCTACTAGAAGTAAAACCTATAGAGTATATAACAAGACTTCTAGAACTATTGAAGAAACTCTACATGTAAGCTTCAATGAAAATTATTTTAGAGAATCTCAATCTAAAGCTGATAATGATGATTTGATCAATAGAGAGATTGAAGATTTATCTGAGAAAATAAAAATTATGAACTTAAATGATCAAACTAATGATGAAAGTGATGGACCTTCAGATGTTGATGAGAATATTGAGGAAAATCAGAGAAATTGGCGTTATTCTTCATCACATCCCATTACTCAAGTCATTAGTAATATTAATGAGGGAGTTAAAACTAGAGCTTTAGTTAACTTAAATAGTATGTATATGTTTGTTTCTATGGTGGAACTAAGGAATATACAAGAAGCATTATCTAAAGAAAATTGGATAGTGGCAATGCAAGAAGAACTAAATCAATTCATTAGAAATGATGTTTGGGAATTAGTCTCTCCACCAAAAAATCAATCCATAATAGGTACAAAGTGGATCTTTAGAAACAAAACTAATGAGATTGGTCAAGTTATAAGAAACAAAGCTAGATTAGTTGCACAAGGGTATACACAGGAAGAAAGACTAGATTATGATGAAACATTTGCTCTTGTGGCTAGGTTAGAAAGTATTAGAATATTATTGGCCTATGCTTGTTATATAGATTTTAAATTATATCAAATAGATGTAAAGAGTACATTTCTAAATGGTTTAATTAATGAAGAAGTCTACGTAAAATAACCACCTGAATTTGAAGATATTAAAAATCCTAACTTTGTATATAAATTGAAGAAAACCTTATATGGTTTGAAGCAAACACCTAGATCATGGTATAAAAGGTTATCTACTTTTTTAATAGAACAATATTATATCATGGGAAAAGTAGATCATACTCTATTTATCAAAAGAGATGGTAAAGATTAGATTATTATTCAAATATATGTGGATGATATAATATTTGAAGCAACCTTTAATAAACTGATAAAAATATTTTCTGAAGAGATGACTAGTCAGTTTGAAATGAGTATGATAAGAGAACTTTCATATTTTCTAGGACTTCAAATTAAGCAAATGGATAAAGGTATATTTTTAAATCAGGAAAAATATGCAGATGAAATGCTTAAGAAATTTAATTTTAATGATACAAGGATTCGAGGAACTCCTATGAGTACTTCTTTAAAGTTAGATATTGATGACATAGGAAAATCAATAGATCCAATAAAATACAGAAGTATGATTGGTTCTTTACTTTATTTGACTGCTAGTAGACCTGATATTATGTTTGATGTGTGTGCTTGTGCTAGATTTCAATCTAATCCTAAAGAATCACACTCAATTGTAGTTAAAAGAATATTTAGATATATACAATGAACTAAAAATTTTAGACTGTATTATTCTAAGGATAGTTCAATAGATCTTATAAGATATACTGATGCTAATTACGCAAGATCTAAATCTGATAGAAAGAGTACCAGTGGCACATGTCAATTATTAAGAAATAATTTGGTGTCATGGTTTAGTAAAAAGCAAAACTGTGTAGCACTTTGTACTACAGAAGTTGAATATGTTGCTGCTGCACTGTATTGCACTTAGATTCTGTGGATAAGGCAAACTTTAGAAGACTTTGGATTATCTTATGATACAACTTAGATTTATTGTGATAGTAGTTCTGCAATAAATCTTTCCAAAAATCCTATATTACATTCTAGAGCAAAACATATAGAGGTTATACATCATTTTCTAAGAGATAACATAAATAAAGGAAAAATTAAATTAGGATTTGTGTCTAGTAAAAGTCAATTAGCTGATATATTTACAAAACCTCTAGACGAAAATACATTTTGCAACATAAGATTAAATTTGGGTATTTGTAGGCTATGTGATATGTAAAATGCTTAAACTCCACATAAAGATAAATATTATTGATGATGTTGTTCACTTCATAGATATTATATACTTATCATAAATATCTAAGTAATATCTAAACTATTGCATAAGATACTATGCATTTATTGTAAAATCATAGTAATATCTTATTGATTTTACGTAGTTTATCAATTTTAATGGTTTTCACAATTTTAAGTGGAAGTGTAAATGAAAAACATTAAATACTTCTGAAATTTTGATTAAGTGATTTTTTTTGGATCAATGAAAGTACATATGATCATGCATGAATTTGACTTGATTGATTAAACTTGTAGAATAATTTATATGTAAATCATCTGAAACTGTTAATCAAAAGTATAAGCTTATTGAAATTGATTTATATTTTCAGTAAAATCATAGAAGTAAAAATTGTATGAGATTTGTGTTTTATTGCATTTGTATTAATGGAATACATATATACCATACTTAAAATGAAAAGTACTTACAAAGTGAAAATCTTTGAGAGTTTATTGATTAGTTTGATCACCAGCCTTTTGTACTTGAGCAGATAGGTATGTAAGGATTGTTATCCTAATAAAAGGATTTTTTAAATCTGGCAACCTAAGTTCCTAATCAAATCTAAGATTGTTAACTAAAAGCTCATTACACGGGTATATTAGAAAGCTCTTGTATGATTCAAACTTTTCAAACTAACTTTTAAAGAAAATTATCAATATTTACTGTTTTGAAAAGAAAAAGTTGTTTCATTAATTACAGATATCTTTGAATCGAATATAGTTTCTACCAATATGACTTAAAATTAGTACTTTTGAAAACGTTTATTTGAGATACATTCTTTTATTCTCCTTGAATTAATCATATTGAGTTCAAAGTTGTGTTTTGATTCATATAAAGTAGGAATTGACTCTAGAAATCATTTTTGATGAATTCAGGATAACGGAAGTTTTTGAAAAGAAAATTTAAAAGTATAGTTATATTTAACATCTATTGTTATACATTATATTTTGTATATTATTGAATATATATATGAAGTATATTTGTAGGGGGAGGATTAACAATGTCCAAAACAGATTAATATAATTTAGAATACAAATCTTGGTTAATCTGAATTTAAGTCCTCTTAAGATCTTGATGAAACAATTTAAAAAGACAAATAAACTATTTTAGATTCATAAGAAGAGAATTTTAGAATAGTTTACAATGTTCTCAAGATAATATTAAGTGTAGCATGTGTGTTGCCTTTGGAAGGTTTCAGTAGAAAGCATCCGAAACTTGTTTATTTTTGGTAAAGTATACTAACTAAACATTATGTTATATAAGGTAACGTGTAAAACTGCCTCTAGACAGCGTTTTACTCGTTAGGTTAGTTAACTCAATGAGTTATACTTGAATATTTCGAGTACCTTAATTGAATAAACTTTATTCAATATTCATTTAAAATCCAAACCCGACTTCTATACATGTTGTGTTATTCGCCTAAAACCCTATTTAAACACCTATTACATGGGCACTTAGGTTATTCATAAACCTTTGTCTGAAAATCTTTCCCGCTGTAACTACCTGCGGCGATGGTCTCAAAGTTCTACAAGGGTCGTGGCAGAGGAAAAGGCAAAAGTAGAGGAGATGAAAAAGGAAAAGAAATAGATACTGATGAAGTTCCACGCACTTGGTTTAAGAAAATACTTCAAGTGGACAAAAGGTTAGCAAAAATTTATAGTGAATACTTCTTTCTTGAAGGTATATTGAATGAAGTTAGATTAGAGCTTCATAATACTGATGCCAGTATTACATACATGGGGATTCGAAGTAAATATGATAGAGAATACCAAATGAAATATGTTGAGATTGCATTTCTCGAACAGTATGCAGAATATATGGAAAAATGTGTAGGTTCATCAAATAGAATTCCTTAAACTCCTCTGAGTGGTACATGACCACATGCATTTAAGGAAGAACATGAATTTGCTATACCTACTCCTTTGTATTCAAAAGAAGTAGAATCAAATATTGCTGTAGATAAAAGAAAAGTTGAAGAACTTCGAAAGGTCGTAGCAATAGAAAGTGCTTTCGAAGAATTAAAGTAGAAAACTTTTATAGAGCAATTTGAAAAGAAAACAACAATACTTGAAGAGGAGAAACAAAAGTGCTATAGAAGAAGAAAAATCAGAAAAATTATGTCTAAGCAAACAAAGACTACTGGAAAAGGAAAATCAGATGAGCATTTATTTCCAAAGGACAATGTATGTCTAGACATTGTATCTTATAGTGCATCTGATAAAATCATCAATTTTGAGCATACTGAAACTGATGAAGATAATGAGACTTTATTTTCTCTTACTAGAAAACTTGAGAAGAAATCCAAGTCAAATATGACCTCAAGTTTTTCTATTAGTATAAGTCTTGATGATGCAAAAATTGAAAAATCAGAGTATCAGGCAACTGACATTGAACAAGTTATTTCAGATATAATTAACAATGTTGAGGCAGAAACTAGTTCACAGGTTGAATTGTCTAAAGTAGCGGATATTGAAAAAGTTAAGACTCCAAAAGAACAAAATGTCAACCAACCTTCTTTAGAATCTATAGAAGCAGAGTCTAAGAATTTACAACATGTATCAATGGAAATATTTGTTGAACAAAATGAACAATTACAAATAGACACACCAGCTATAGAATTTGTGGAAAAATTGAACTCTAAACATTCTATAGAGACTAAATAGATGAATGTTGAGCATATTGAAGATATTCCTTACACTGTTGAAGTTGAAGAATCAAGCTTACCTGAGCAGCTTCAAGAAAATATTTTCACAGAGGAACAACATGACATTCATTTTGAAGAAGAGTTTCCTAAAGATGAATTAAATTCTAAATCAAGGCTTCAGGTATCACCTTCTTTGTATAAAGTATTACACATTCAAGGTAATTCAATTCATTTTAGATCTAAGGAAGCATTGCAAAAATACAATAATTTGATTACATGTCAGATTCTGCATGCTCGACCAATAAAATTCAAAAATTTGATTAATATAAGAGATCTATATGAGTATCAAGGCCTCATTCAATTCTTGCCAGTTGGAACGAAATGGAAGCAATACAAAGAGCTTATTGCAACTTTTTATAGCAATCTAGTCAAGAATGAAACTATACTGAAAAATCAAATAAATAAACAAGAGTTAATATTGTCTCTTGAATTAATTTTTGAAGTTCTGGGATTAAAGAATGAAGGTGTTGTTGTTACAAACAGATTTGACATGATTAGACAACTGGAATGGAACATTCAGTCTTTATCAAAAATTCCAGATGTATATATTGAAATGAGATTAATGGAAAATCTGAATGCAGAGGTAAGGTTTATTGCAAATATATTGCATGCCAATTTATTTCAGAGAGTCGGACACAATATGGAAGTTAGCAGAAGTTGTTTATATGCAACTTATGGTCTGCTGAATAGAATTCAAATCAATTGGTTTGATGTTTTTACTTCTCAACTACAGCATGAGTTCAAAGTTATTTTTTGATGATGCTGTATGTAGACTCCTTGCAAGCCAATTGAATTTATCCGATTGGCCCTTTGAAACTAAAGGCATTAGAGCTTTTAGTGTGAAATATTTGCAACGATTCTAGGCCATGCATCAACCTCAACAACAACAACAACAACCAACAGATTGTATAGAACAAATTCAACCACAACAACCAAGTTATTTAGTTTGAGTAGAATAGCAACCCCAACTACCTCCTGACCTAGATGATGTACTTAACGACATTAGAAATGATATTAGGCATCTAAGAGATAAAATATGTAATGTTATAAGTGATATACTTAGGAGGAATAGATAACTATCTGTTTGCTTGTATCTGAATACAAAATGTAATGTTTGTATTCATTGTTTGATTAATTGAATAATACATTTTATTCTGTAAATGCTTACAATTCTTATTATTGTTTACAAAAATCTTTGTTGTAAATATATCTCTTGCTTTATATTCTGTGTAATCATCTTTTTGATTAATGACAAAAATGGGGAGAAATGTTATAAAAGAAGATGATTATGATTTTAATTGCATATATTATAAAGGGAGATGATATTTATATGGTTATTGTAATCTGACAGATGATAATGTAATCTGAAAGAAAATTATATGGTTATTAAATTATATAATTAAAGGGGGAGAAATAATACTTATGTAATTATTGACATCTAGAAGTTTTATTTCTAAGAGGTGAAATTTTACACAAACAATAGTAATAAGCTTAAGTAAACTTAAGTCAATAAACTTATTTGTTGAATTAAAAGTTAACCCAACGAAGGTGCTTTGTTGAGTTAAATATATTTCATAATTGATTTAATATGGTTTTGTCATCATCAAAAAGGGGGAGATTGTTGAGTATTTTGTTTTGATGATGTGTGCTGAATGAAAATAATCATATTTGCTCAATTACTATTACTTGTGAAAGGAAATTAAGTACATCAATTAATACAGAAAAAGTTTACTGATATAAATACTTATCTGTATTAGATCTGAAATTATACTAAGTTAAATAACTAGTCGTTTCATTGCATTAATTTCTCATTTAATTAAACGTTAAGTTAACATGTGTTTTTATTGAAAAGTATGATATGTTTTAAAGTTATATCTTCTGTATCATGAACAATGCATGTTTAGACAACTCGTTAAGTTAGAGTATTATTTGTATAAAGATCACGTGAGAACTCGTTAAGTTAGAGTATTATTTGTATAAAGATCACGTGAGAACTCGTTAAGTTAAAGGCTTAAAGGTTAAAATAGGTCACGTGAGAACTCGTTAAGTTAGTGAGTAAAAGAAGAGACGAACTCGTTAAGTTAGTGTTGTACACATGGTGAAATTAAAAGTTATGAATGTTATATTGTATCACATGAGGTGCACATGTTTAACTCGTTAAATTAACATAACTAAATGCATTGAGTTGCTATATTGAACACTAAGACAATGCGTTAGGTTAACGTTATAAAACTTAAGTTGTTATTTTTGCACGTGGTAAAATTCTTATTATAAAAACATTTGTTTATTACTGGTTTGTTGAGTTATTTGTAACACAACAGAGATGGTTTGTTGAGTTATCGTAACACCACGGAGATGGTTCGTTGAGTTAGCGTAATACCACAAACTTAGTTCGTTGAGTTAGTTACAGTACTTGTCATGTGAGTTGGTACATGAGGAACTCGTTAAGTTAGAAACGTTAAGTTACATATCTACTTATTTACTCGTTTAGTTAACATTAAAATAACGACTTCTTATTACACTTGATGAAAGATTTTGGATGAGAGTTTATTTTGCAAGAAATTTTTCAGAGATCTAGGATTGATGATTAAAGAAAATTTGAAATGTAAACGTAAGTCAGAATGTGTGTATTTCAATGAAGGAAAAAGAAAAGACGTGAAGAAGTGGAAGACTGATAGTGATTAAACGTGGAGGATATGCATGAAATGAAGATACAGTATAAAAGACATAGAATTCTCATTGATCAATTATCCCTACACACCAAATGAAAAATCCTTTTAGGGATCAAAAACACCTCTTTGGGGAAAAGCTCTTAGGTGGAAGAAAATTTAATGAAGTAGAAAAACGTGAGATATATGTCACTGAAGGTTTGAAGTATCAGATGGAAGAAAATTCAATGAAGCAAAAAATGTCAGATTTATGTCACTGAAGATTTGAATTATCAAAAGAAAGCAAATTCGGTGAAGTAGAGAAAGACTAGATATTCGTCATTGAAGAATTGCTAAAGAAGAAAGAGAAGAAGAAGAAGAAAGATCTCAAACAGGGAGAAATGTTTTAAATTCCGCAAATTAGTTTTCTCTATTTGTAGTTATGAAATTGTATAGATGAAACATGGTATCGATATATAATTACATCTACAATTTCTGAGGAGAATTGAAACATTGAATAAAAATGATTTTATGAAAATAGTGTCTCGACTTGTTTTTGAGTTTTAAAGTTTCAATTATAATCGAAAATGTTGAAAAACACAATTCACCCCCCTCTTGTGTAGCCATACGATCCTATAGAATCTGAGTGCAACACAATACAGCAGCAACATATTCAGCTTCAGTGGTTGAAAGTGCAAAACAGTTTTGCTTTTTACTAAACCATGATACTAAATTATTTCCCAATAAAAGACATGTGCCACTAGTACTCTTTCTATCAGATTTAGATCCTACGTAATCAACTTTAGTATATCTTATAAGATCTATTGAACTATCCTTAGAATAATACAGTCTGAAATTTTTAGTTCCTTATATATATCTAAATATTCTCTTAACAATAGTTGAGTGTGATTCTTTAGGATTAGATTGAAATCTAGCACAAGCACACACAACAAACATAATATCTGGTCTACTAGTTATTTTATTTTGTATTGTGAATGTTTTATATTTAGTTGATTCAGAAAATAGAAAATCATTTTATAAATTATTGAAATTGATTCGTATAGAATGCTAAAAAAAATCTTAATGGTTATTATTCAAAATATCTGAATGTTAGTATTGATTAACGATAAATCTCAGATTAACTAACATTAAAAAGCTTAATTGATGTTATTTACATTCTGTGGAATCGCCCAATGGATGGTCGAATTCCTTTGTGAATAGTAGCATTTAACTAGAAGTTACTAAGTAGGCTTAGGGAGTTAACTGTAACTCTACGAACTACATCCATTGAGTTAACTATAAATCAATGGAGAGCTTAATTGAACACATATAAACTCTAGTATAAAAGTCAAAATAGTATATAATTCTTACTCAATCACTGTGGGATTGACCTATACTTACACACAAATACAATATATATTATGCACTTGTAGTTAAAAATACAAATTGGACTTAATATCTAATTTGTGTGAAAAGTTATTTGTTTACCTTAAAAGAATTTATTAATATATGCATACAAACAAATCAAACAAGTTCTCTAAATAGACAAGTTCTGATTTAACTTTTTACAACCATATAGCATGCATAGTAACAAGAATAGCATCAAAAGCAACAACAAAAATAGGAATAGAAACAACAGTAAGAGTAGGAACGGCAATAGTCACACCACCACCAACAATAAGTAGAAAGTCATATACCAATAAATGTTATAGATTAGTCATAGCAACCTCCACAAGTTAGGACCACAGATTTAGATCAAGAAATCATTGATCAAGTTAACAAAGTTGGCGTCGAAATTGCTCAAAAATTTTGTTAGATATTTTAAGAATACATAGAGACTTGTGATTGATGCAAGACAAATTATGTATTAACAGAAACATTTTATGTAATTTGTTGAAAAAAATTGTAATAATTGTTTTGTGATTCAATTCTGTATTTATTGAAACAATTTTGTATATCCACATTTTTGAGTTTTAATGAAAATCATTTTTATGATTTTTTGAATTTTATACTTAGCCTATTTTATCCCTCACATGATTTTTTGTTTAATGACAAAAAGGGGGGGAATGATTTTTTTGAAAATTAGACTTATTAGGTTTTGTCATCATTAAAAAGGGAGAGATTGTTAGGAATTTTGTTTTGATGATGTGTATTTTACTAAGTCTAAATATAAGTCTAAGTTTTTACCTTAATCATATAGTTAGGCATTAACAAGTTTTGAAAAGTCATATAGTTATGGTTAATGTTTTGAGTAAGTCGAAGAGTTATATTAAAAACTCGTATAGTTATAATTATCTACACGTGTATTTTTAATATCTTAAGTTTTCACGTGTTTTCTATGTGTATTCTTTAAAGAAAATTGAAATGTTAGATAATTATTCATGTTTTACGCATGAATTAGATAACTGTTCGAGTTTTATAAGTGACTAACATGATTTTAAGTTTTCTATTTCTTAGTCACGTACTTTGCAAGTGAAAAGTTCGAAGAGTTATCAAATAAGTGTTAGCATTTTTATAAGCATTAAAGGATAAGTGTTTGACTAAAGCAATGACTTAGAAGATAAATGTTAGGATTTGCAAGTGTGGATCCTGACTTGAGGTTCAGGAAATGCACTAGAATCTAAGTGGGCAATTCATGTTGTTAGTAGCCAAGATTTGGAATCTAGGTGCAACACTAGATAGGGTGAAACAAGTCACCTAATCAATAGCTTAGAGAGAGAGCCAAAATCCAATTGATTCACCAAATGAGGATGGTACTACCATATGGATATCCTACTAGTGGTGGATGAGCTGGTGCATCCAACAAATCAGTGGCGGAAGACACTAGAGGAGTCATGCAATGCAAGAGGCAGACTACAGTGGATGCTAACCTTGACGGAGGCAGACTACATGAGCTAGTAGAGGCGTGCGATGGTTTAAGATTGATGAGGAACTCCCTAGGTGAGGGAGAGGAACCATTAGTGGCAAACTAGTAATTACCAAGATTAGGGTTTGTACTACCACCTATAAGTAGGGGCATATTGTAACTTTGTAAAAATGTGATGGAGAGAACAAAGTTGAAGGGAGTGCTGAGTGTAAGGAGCACTCAAGCTATAGTGTCACAGTTGGTAAGCCGATACTTGTAATCCTTTGTTTTTCATGAGTTTCCATGCAATAGATTTATAGTCGCCCGTGGATGTAAGCACAATGCCAAACCACATATATCTCTCATGTTCTATTGGTGTGCTTGAGTATTCCGCAATTGTATGTGTGTGAGCACGTAGGAGAGAATGTGCTGATCTTCGAGAGACCAACCTAACTCGATAGCTTCTACAAAGGGCGAGAGGAGACCTCACCGATTACTATCATTCGTGAGACATTTGTGGTTCCATGGTGACTAAACTAGATTCTGAATATTGTTCTAAATAGACGAACCAGCTTCCGGATATTGTTTCAAATAGACAAACTGACTTCCAGATATTGTTCCAGATTCTGACATGAACACATGTGAGGATAGTGGGGGTTTATGCACAAGAACCCCAACAAAAAATTCTATAATTCTCCAAAAAAAACATTCTTGATGGATCTACGATAGGAGAGCATGCAAATTCAAAAAGAACATGATGAACATGGATATTTTGAAATTCAAAAAGACATGAGATCATAGAATTATGGATTAAGTGGATAAATGTGTTAAATGTAAAACTTCAATTCGACTACTATAAATAAAGGGTACAAGTTGTATTTCAATAATCTCATCTCATTTGATATAAGGAATTCTAGTAAAAACAAAGGAAAAGCTATCTCAGAGCAATCCTAGAGATTCCAAGTCAAGAATTAAAGAAAGGAACATAGAGATACAAAAGCAAAGCAATTCGAGGAAATTAAAAGCTTTGTGTAAAGCTCATGTTTGAAAGTCAAATTCACTCAAGGTTAAAATAAGATAAAATAATTTTCAAGTATTAATTTGTGTAAAGTAAAATTTATATCTAAACCAACAAATAGGGGGTTTGTGCATAAAAGTCTGTAAAGTGTTGCTTTCTCAATAAAGTTGTGCTTTACAAAATTTGTGTGAATTTGTGCTTTTATTTTATCTACTAGAATAATTATTAATTTTTTAAAGATACAATTCACCTCCTTCTTATGATACTTACGATCCTACACTAGTCACAGTGTGTGAGTAACTAGTTAGTCTAATAAATGTAAGTAATACAGAGCAAGTGTAAAAGCATAAGTACAAGTATGCATAAACAAGTTGTACATGAATATAAGCAAGAATGTGCATATCTATACAAGTAAATGAAGTATGCATGTATGTCTCATGTATATGCATGTATGTGTAAGGGAAGTGTATAAGGTATGCATGTATATGTAATATGAGTGTGTAGATCAAGATTATGAGTGTGTAAGTGATATGTAAATGTGTAAATATGGATGTAGAAGGCATGCAAATATTAACTCCAATGTGAGTGTAAGTTGTAGAAGGATTACTACACATGAATAGTGAATGAATGGACTAAATGGAGGTGAATGCTAGAGAAAAATTTGTGAAAGTGCAGCAAGGAACATGACAGGTGTATAGGATTTGATGGCCTCAATATGAGTGTATATAAGCAATATGTGAATAGGATCTTAACAAAAAAATATAACATGATACTAGTGTTAGTATCAATTTGCTTCACTAGAATGGGTGAATAATGCATTTTAATTATTTAAAAATGTTTCAATAAAAATAATCGATCAAACACTTTATATGAAAACTATTTGATACAAAAATGATATGCAAGCAAATAAACAATAAGAAATCAAAATTAAACCATAATAAGACACAAGAACTTCTATAATAGTTTTTCAAACTGAACACATTCACTCCACAAGCTCTCAAACTTAGTCTTCCACTAAATCCAATATTTTTATAAGTTAAACACTCAACATTTGTATCTAGTGTTCTTCCAAATTCAACACTCAACTTTTTTCATGTGTTTATGGTTGAACATTTCAACCAACCATGCTATCTTACAAGTTTAGCACTAGTCTTAGGTGTTTGTAGTTGAACACCTCAACCAACTTAGGTGTTTTAAGGTCAAACACCGTAATCAATCATATTATCTTGTGGTCTAGCACCAATTCTAGGTGTTTGTAATCGAACACCTCAACCAATCATTTTATTTTCAAGTTAGCATCAACTTGATAAAATACTATAAGTGTAAAATCACTCTTAACACTAGAAGTTCTATCTCAAATCCAACTTATTAGGTACATTTACACCTACTACCAAACACTCACTCCTATAAGAACTCTAGAGTTAACTGCCTAGCAATGCCTCCTACAAACATTCACATCTTTAGATACTCCTAATGTATATCAAGTCATTTTTAAGTGTCTATTAAGACTCACATTTTATCACCTCTATAGATACTTCTAAAGGATAAAAAAAAAATCACTAAAAAAATCCAACTTGTTCATACCAAAACTGGTGTTTCTCTCTACAACCTAATGAAATAAATTTATCAAAATATGAAAGTACAAAAGAAAACTTAATAGAGAGAGAGAGAGAGAGAGAAGGAAGAGGGAGAGATCACAGCCTATCGAAGACCTTCAATAAGAGACCAAAAAAGAAGGGATGGAAGGAGATAAAGGGGGGCATAGGTGGCGAGAGGGAGAGGGCGAGAGGAAACGAGAGCAGGGTGAGACTTATTATTGAGAGCCTGTGAGAGATGGAAGTGTGCGTGTGCATTTCATGACTTGAAGAATAACTTAATCTTCACGGACGGACAGAGAGATGGATCTAGAAATTGCCACTGTTCAAAACTTTCAAGAGTAACCAAACAATAACAATGGGAACAAAGGGAAGTACGAGAGTATCGAAGAAGAATGTGTGTAGAGGATAGGAAAATTGAAAGGATAACTGGATAAGTGAAAATTTTTTGCACCACTTTCATTATGTCCCATCCTCAAATAAAATGGTATGGAAGGCATTTGTCGACTAGTAATTGGAGGTCAACTTCAGGAATTTATTAATGTTGAACGTAGAATGCAAAAAAAATTGAATAAAGTTAAAGTATTAACAAAGAACTTAATCATCTATCTTATAATATTTAAATCTCTATTATATAAAAGGCAAATTGAATCACAGATTGAGTCCACCGAATAACAGATTATACAATTGATCTATTTTAAAAGGCCTGAAAAAGAACTTTAGATTCAAATTCAAATAAAACACAACTGAAAAACTAATCACAGGTTGAATCTACAAATTCATTAGAAATGACATCTTTTAACCGTCCTCCAATGGAATTTAACCATATCACAAAAGAAAAATCTTTGCAAATATCCGTGCCTACAGTCATCCCTCCTGTCTATCACATATATCAGTTGGGAAAGAGTAATATTATGAGATATAAAATTAGAGTACTTCGAATAGAAGCCCCAGAAAAGAATAGGGAAAAAAGAATTTGAAACATCTTATTCACCATAATTAGAAAAGTATTTTTCTTAGGCTTTTCGAATGCACCGATGATGAGATTTTGATGTTGGTTGATTTTTCTACGAAAGGCTAAAAAAGCTACAACTAAATCGAACCATATATGCAATAATTAATGGGAAAGGCTAATTAATATCAAAAAACAATACTGGAAGAGTTTCAAAAAATGGAATAAAAAGAAACATCAGCAATATTCTCAGTGATCTCTTTGCTTTTCAAGGGAAAAGGAAAATCGGTTATGCTTACAAACCGCTGCTGGAGCTATAGAGAAGGAAAGGAAGAAATTTACATCAGATATTCAATTCTTTTCAAGCATGTAAGTTCCCTATTTGTTTCCTATAAAGACATGATCCGGATGGGCTTGGTGAGGGAAGAAAGATCATCTAACCATTTGTCAGGTGATTCGTAAGCAACCTCCTTTAATGGACGAGAATACATTGGGCCATTCTTACCATCATCTTCACTGTCTGGATCAAGCCTTATGTACTCTGCAAAATGCCCTTCAGATAAGAAAGAATCTCCACTCCTCTCCCTGATGTTCAACCTTGAATCACATTGTTGACACACCTCAGTGATGCTGGAAACGAAGTAACGACCTTTCCTAGGTACCTGTTCAGTATTACTTTTCCTCTTTCTGGATTTGTTTTGTTGCTTTGGGTGATGAAGCTTGCAAGAAGATCCTTCCAAACACTTCCCGGTTGCCTCAAAATCAGGGCACACGTAGCTGTGCTTCTTCCGACACTGTATTAAGAGAAGAGAAAGAATCATACCCAAGTTCTATCACTAGGATGTAGATATCATTAGTAGTTAAAATGGTTTATTTACAACCACAAATCCCACAACATATATTTGCATGAATGGCTAAGAATGAAAAATAATGGAGGCCACAAAAAAAATATGGACCTATGTGGATGTCAAAAACATGCCAAAAATAAATATGCTACATGGTTTTCTTGTCAAATGATGTCATCAATTGCTTTTGTTAAACAATCTCTGGAAGAAGAGAAGAGAGAGAGAAGGTGAGGCTGCAACTCACAACAAAAGAAAAATATAACTACAAGAATAAGAAAACAGTCACCCCAATATAGAGGAAGAATGTAACCATGACGCACTTTCATCAAATCATAGGGCACAATGACTAACAGACTCTGCAGACATTAACTTAACTATCTTTAACTAACTTAACAGACTCTACACTAAAATCTCCCTCAAACTAATTCTTTAAAGGTGAGCATTAGTTTGTGGAAAAATTTATATCAACTGACATCTCAACTCAAACGCTTAGGAAATCTCTTGAAGGAAAAAGTCACCGCTAAGTTTATTGAAAAGGTAAATTAGGAAAATCTTAAGGTGCAATGCAAGATAATACATATAAGTGACATTTATATCTTACAAAGGAGATGAAGTTTGGATAAACTTTTCAATTATGTATGAGGAAGGTGTTAGGTATCCCATACATCTGACTAAAGGTTGGTCTCTCATATACCTAATAGATACTAATATATGTGTGTGTAGATGCAGGTTCATCTATTTATACAATAAGAAAATGAAGCTTAGGCTAATGAACCTAAAAGGAAGCGGACTCATAGGCCCAAGATGAAAAGTGCTAAGAACCTATGAGATAGTCGATATGTGTAAGGATGGACCTTAAATATGCCTTAGATTACATGGACTTAGTTCTAACATATTGAAGTCTAAGGTTGATCAGGCAATGCAATTGACCACATTGCCACCTATTGGTGACAAGGTTAGTAAATTATGTATGAAGGTGTATAATTCTAGCCAATAGAGTGCAAGGATGCTAGGAGACTAATCTTAAGTGTTGAGAGAGTTAGGCTACCATAGGCCCTTAACAAGCCTAGGGTTGTATATTGCTAAGGGGGTTGCAAACCTCTCACTAACCTATTGAGGCAAGGTCACAAGATAAAGTTATCAAGACAAATCCACATCTGATGCAAAGCTTATCTAGCGCATGCATGCACAATAAATGCTAAAAAGATGCAAGTGAGGGCATTTATAAGTATATACTTAACTTGGGAGAAATGTAGGATCTTTAGGTGAGATCCAATGATGATGGCAATTTTCCAATGGCAAAGGCAACAGTCTGACGGCTTGTTTGATGATTTCAATGGGTCCAATTGCTTGTCTGGCACTTGATGACAATAGTTTTGATGAGTCAACGATTTGTCCAATGGCTAGCAATGATAGTTCCAATTGACTTGGCAATAGAGGCAATGATGAAGCTCGTAATGACTCGACAAAGGCTTTAGCAGAAGTCTATAGAAGCTTTGGTGGAAGTATCCAAAGTTCAGCAAAAGGTTCGATGAAAGTGTTTAGAGTTCAATGAAAGGTTTCAATGGAAGTGTCTAAAGCTTAATGAAAGGTTTCAATGAAAGTGTCCATGGTCTAGGTAGAAGCTTCGACAAAGCGAGCAAAACTTGGTGGCAACTTCAAAGGAGCAATAGAGGAGTTGATTGGGCACAATAGAGGCATTGGTTGGACATAGTGGAGTCAAAGCAAACGAGCTTCTTGATTGTAGATCAAAGCATTTAAGCTCTCCAAGATCCCTAGATCTTTGTCTCCATGTCTGCCCCTAGTTGACAAGTAGAAGTAACCTTCTATAGCCATGCAGATGGGGAGGTGAAACAATAATGCAGGTGGTGAGCAACCAACTATGGAGAAGCTAAGGGACCATCGTCCTCGAGAGTTGAATCATCATGTTGAGGTCGCAAGGGTATTCCAATTGACAAGGCAAAATCTACGCATTGAATGCACATTCAAAAATGGAGTGCACAGCATCAATGTCAAGCTATGCTCATCCATGGGCTGGAAGGTGACATAACTACTAGATAAAGATCAAAGGACCATCTCAAGAGAAGGGTCATTGTCCTCAAAACACAGGAGAGGCACATAAAGAGGGCTATAGTTTGAATGCATCAACATGTAAGGCCGATGCAAACAACTCAATACATTGAATGTGCACCGCTTGGTGAAGAAATTGAGTCATCAACAACAACCAATTGCAACATTGATAGTAAGTGATGGCTATAAAGAAGTTGAAGAGTCACACATTGAAGTTAGACAATCTAATGCCATGAATATGCATCATCCAGTGAAGAAGTCAAGGAGTTGTCAACAAAGGGTGCCTCGAGAAGCCTATGAAGATCATCATCACTAATGGCCAGAGCCACTAGTGCTAGAGACAAAGGATAGGCCAAGGAAAAAAAAAGGGGGAATGATCATAGTCATCTGATCAAATTGATCTAAACTATTGGATTGACGAAGGGGTAAATGGGATAGTGACCATCCAATCATATCATAAAATTTAAGGACCATTGGATCATGGTATGATCTAGACCATTAGATGAAAATCATAGGGTCAAGATCGATCTGAGTTAAGTTAGACGAATCATAGTCATAAAATCTCATAGATTAAAATCAACATCTCAAATTATAATGTGAAGAGATACCTAATTGATTGTTAATCTTGGATCGAACAATCAAGATTTGCCCATGCAAGTCCATCAAAGGAGTCACTGAAGGAATGTTGTTGGGCAACAACATACTAATTCCAACACTCGTCGATCAAAAAAGGCCACCAAAGGGACAGTGACAAGCTAAAATTCCATTACAGACCTTGTCAAAAACCACTACAGGTCACCAAATCACCAAAGGAGTTATTGGAGGTGCCATCATGCAGGTTTCATTTGTCAATTTGCTTGGGATGACTCCTATGATGCTCTTGAAGGAGTTAGGATATTCTTTTGGTGTGACCAAACATTCTCTCAGCCTAGGATTACCTCAACTGATGCAATTGAGGCATCAACATTTTTTCTAAGTGAAAAGCCTAAAACTAGGGTGTCTACATTAGAAAAGTTCTTTGGAGAGAACTTAATCAATATGTCTATAATTTGACTTCCTAATGGAGTACAAAGAACTTACAGCTGACTATGAAAGACCTTATCACAAACAAAATTAAAATCCACTTCAACATGCTTTATGCAAGAATGGAATATTGAATTGGAAGACATAAAACTAGCACTAAGATTACAAAGAACAACATAGATGGTATCGAAAGATAAGACTCCAAGCTCAAATAGAAGGGACTGAATCCATGTAATCTCAGCAACAGCATCAACAATTGCTTTGTATTCAGATTCTGTACTTGAGCAAGCTATGGTAGACTACTTTTTTACTTTACCATAAGACAAGATTGCCAACAAGATCGACAACATACTCCCCTGTAGACTTACAATCATCTTTGTTGCTGGACCAATCAGCATCAAAGAAGGCTTGAAAACACAAGGGTGATGCAGTTTGAGTAGTGGAGACAGATTGATTGAACCTTTTAGATATCATAAAAAGTGTTTCAAGGCTTTCCAATGATCCACAGTTAGATTATGCATCATTTGGGCATGCTTATTAACAAAAAATGCAGCAATTGAGTTGAAGAGCCTCCCACAATACTGTGATACGCCCTAGAGTCTTGGGTTGAAACAGGGCATGCCCCATCCATCTTCATCTTTCGTAATGGATTAGCAAATATACCATTGCTGTGAAAGATAGGGTCCCGAATTAGTGTACTAAAATTCAATTCCAAGTAATGGGGGATCCCCATGTCTTTGACTGGAAATGCATCAC
This sequence comes from Cymodocea nodosa, assembly GCA_036874045.1. Lineage (NCBI taxonomy): Eukaryota > Viridiplantae > Streptophyta > Magnoliopsida > Alismatales > Cymodoceaceae > Cymodocea > Cymodocea nodosa. The sequence goes on along the minus strand of CM072339.1, from coordinate 14,133,340 downwards.
TTAATGCACAAAGAAAAGCTGCAATAGCATCGGGTTTATAATCAACAAGGAGCAAGTCATCAACATAGACCAAAAAATAAATAGTAGTATCATCACGGTCAAAAATGAAGAGGAAGAGATCAGTATAAGAAGCATGAAACCCATAGTCAAACAAGAAGTTAACAAAGTGGTGAAACCAAGCCCAAGGAACTTGTTTCAGCCCATACAACTTGTGAAGCTTGCATACATAATTGGGTAGGGAAACATCCACAAAACCTTGCAATTGAACCATGTCAATTTCATTATCAAGGTTCCCATGAAGAAAACCATTCTAAATATCAAGTTGTTGCATTGTCCAACCATTAGCAAGAACCACACTTACTATTCTAATATTGTGGTTTTGATAACAAGACTAAATGTATCATGAAAATCAAAGCCTTCTCATTGGTGAATGCCATAGCTACTAAATGAGCTTTATAACTATCAATTGTGCCATCAACTTTCCTTCTTATCTTATAAAACCATTTGTACTCCATGACATTCATATCAAGTGTTCAATGAACCAACGTCCATGTGCAATTTGCAATCAATGTGTTAAATTCTTTTTCCATAGCAGCATGCCAAAAAGGAGAGGCACTGACTTGTTTGAAAGTGGATGGTTTAAACCAAGAAAAAAAACTGTCAGGAAGAGGATGAAGAGAGGCAGTATATGCTCATTTCTTGATTATGCCATGCATAGCAAAAGTGATCATAGTATGAGTTCGAGAAGAAAGTAGAACATTGGTAGAAGGTAGTGATAGAGGTCAGGAGGTTGATTGTTAGCGTTGAAAGGGGAAAGGGGGAATGGAGGTTATAGTTGAAGGTTGATTTGTAGAAGTGGAAGTGAAAACAAGCATTCATCAAAGGTTACATGATGAGAGATAAGAAGTTTAGAAGACATTGGATCAAAACACTTCAAGGTAGAATGGTTGGGGCTTAAACTAAGAAATATATACAATCTATGGGGGGTTAGTGCATATCAGAATTGATGGAAAGAAAAGAAAAGTTTTAAATTTTAGTTTGTTTGCTGTTAGCAGACATGGGAAATGGTGGAAAGGAATTTATAAAAATTCCGTCCAAATATAAGATGAACTTTCCATTTCCACCAATGTTTTTCCAAGCCTGTCCCTTCTGAATCGCATTGCATCAACCCCTTTTCCAAACTTTCGTGGTTTGCTTCCATCCCTACTTTCATCGTCGCCATTTTCTCTATTGTTGCTTTTGTCGTCGTTGCTTCCATCATCGTCGCTTCTCTCATTATTGCTTCCATCATTGTTACTTTTGTCATCGTCACTTCCATCGTCATCTTTCAAAACTTCTCCCTTCTGAAAAGTCGACTATCGATCGCATAAAAGCCCCTGATTCTGTGACTCCCTCGACTTCCATTGTAATTGCTTCCATTGTCATTGTCATGTTCCCCAACTCAAAAACCCTAAAAGATATATTTCCTCCCTTTCGTCGTTGCCATCGCTTCTGTATCACTTTTGTTCCTCTTCATTAGATATATTATCGTTATAAGAAGTAGCATTATGATCTTTTGGTTTAACTCTTCGTTGTCTAAAGTAATGTCTGTTTACATTTTGGTTTAACTCTTCATTGTCTAAGGTAATAACGTTTAAACTACTATTCCATGAGCACAACCAAAAATAGTTTTTTCCCTTTGTATTTTAATTTGTCGGTGGCATTTAAACTTGAGGTGCATTTGTTTGCAGATATAGTTGATTGTTAATTTATATTTTTGTTCATTTATTTTTCTTGTTTTGTATAATATGTAAAAGTTGTGTATGTCATTTTTTACATTAAATTTAAATTTATCGTACAGTATCAAAAGTTTATTAGATATTTCATATATTAGAGAAGAAAAGACTCTAAGTACAAGTTACTACAATAAATAATTCTTATTTAAAAAAACAAGTTCTTTTAAAGTAAGTAATATCAATATTTTAAAGTATAAAGATTAATAATTATATTAATATATTATCAACAAAATGGATTTACAATGAATTTTAGGCAACATGAATATTTTTATACATTTTACTTTATATTACACACTAAATTGGAAGCAAGGGATTTACAAATAATTAAGACATTTCTAGTTCTTTTGTTATAATTTTGCTCATATCATTTTTATTGGTTTTAAATTTTATTATTAAAATATTTAAAAATTAAAATTTATTTATATTCATTCACAATACATGCAAAACTACTAATAAATACTAATTTGACAATCAAATGAAAACATATACAAGTATAAGAGACCTATTCTAAATTTTGTAAACAGAACTAGAACTATGTTCTTCATTTGTTGTCTTCAATTACTCTCTATATTTGGTTGATAAATCCTACCAAACCATTTTTAATCATCTAGCTATTAGTTACAACTCTTAAACTACCTTAATTTTACTAGTAGCATTTTTAGAAATCATCTGAAACTATATTTCGTTACTTGTGACCAATTTTTTTTCCAAACAAACCTTTTACCAAATGAAAACGAAATAACCTAATTAATGTAAAATATAATTTTAGATCCTCTCGATAACCAAAGGTACCATATCTTTTATTTTTGTTCAATGTTACTCTAAGAGCTTGTTAGTGCACACTTAAGAGTTCAAATGGAAAGGAAATAGAATGTCTTGAATCTCAGAATTCTCATAAGGGTTTAGTGCACCTACCAGAAAGTTCAAAAAGTTATAATTCCCATAGGATTTTAGTGTATGTCAAAATATTCAAAAATTGAAAAAGTAATGAAATAAATTGTAAAACACTACATAAAATTGTGTAATTGATACATCAATCTGTAATTTAATATTTAAAAATAAAAATAATATTAATGAATTAAAAATAATATTAATTTATTTCATGTTCAAATATAATTATGTACATTAAATGTAAAAATATTGTACATTAGGAAATATAGTGACTCAATATAGAATAACAATCATCAAAATGCAAAAGGTCCATAAAAGATAAGCATCTTTTAATATTAAAAATCTACATCCTAATTTTTTTTTTGTAATTTTAATTTTATTTTATTATTATTATTAATTATTGAATATATATATTTCTAATATTATTCTCTCTTTCTCTTAAATTTTTTTATATAATTATATTTATTTTATTTTATGTGTATTTATAATTTAAAGATGTTATATCATTATTAATCCATTGTTTACCATTATTATTTTAATATATATGTATGTATATTTACTTAACTTGGCCAAATCAAGAATGTCTTGGGTGAACATAAAAACAAAATATTTACTAATATATTATTATTATTTACATATTTATTTATTGGAAAATGATTGAACCGTAAATATATTGGTTGAACCAATAGATTATAAATTATTAATATTTATTAATATTGGAAATGATTGAATTCAATGATCTTTCAATTCAATCGATAATTTATGTTATATATATATTTTTTTAATTGGTTGAATGGATGGCTCAATAAATTTGTATTTTTTTATGATGTTTTTGAATTGGTTGAACCGATTTCATTTTGATTCAACCAATAGTTTAAATATATATATATTGTTTTATATATATCATGAATTGATTGAAAGTATCACTTGGTTCAATCGATATTTAATTGGTTGAATCGAAATCTCAATAAATTGATATTTTTTTAAGATATTTTTGAATTGGTTGAACCGATTTCATTTCGATTCAATCGATAGTTTAAATATATATATATATATTATATATATCTTGAATTAATTGAAAGTATCACTCGATTCAACCAATATTTAATTAGTTGAACCAAAATCTCAATAAATTGGTATTTTTTTATGATATTTTTGAATTGGTTGAACCATTTTATTTCAATTCAACTGATAGTTTAAATATATATATGTATATATATATATATTGTTTTATATATATCTTAAATTGATTGAAAATATTGGTTCAACCGATATTTAATTGGTTGAACGGAAATCTCAATAAATTACTATTTTTTTATGTTGTTTTTGAATTGATTGAACTGATTTCAAGGAATATACAAAAGAACTTGAAAATGATGTAATCAAGCATAGGTCTATTTCTCCTTTTACAATAATATATCTAATGAAGAGAAACAAAAGTGATATGGAAGCGATGATAATGATGAAAGGAAGGGAATATACCTTTTAAGGTTTTTAAGTTGATAAACCAGACAACGACGTAACTACAATGGAAGTCAAGGGAGTCATAGAATCAAGGACCTTCGTGCAATCGACAGTTGACTTTTCAGAAGGGAGAAGCTTTGAAAAATGACGACGAAAGTGACAATGACAAAAGCAACAACGATGGAAGCAACAATGATAGAAGCAACGATGATGGAAATAATGACGACAAAAGCAACAATCGAAGCAACGATAGAGAAAATGGTAGTGATGAAAGCAACGACGGAAGCGAACCACAAAAGTTTAGAAAAGTGGTTGATTTGACACGATTCGGATGGGCGGGTTTGAAAAGACATTGGCGGAAATGGAAAGTTCATCTTATATATGGATAGAATTTTTATAAATTCCTTTCCACCATTTCTCATGTCTGCTAACAGCAACCAAATAGAAAGTTAAAACTTTTCTTTCCTTTCTGTCAATTCTGGTGTACACTAACCCTCCATAGATGTGATCACTTGCTTTTTAAAAGGAAAAATAGACATATGCTTGATTACATCATTTTCATGTCCTAATAATTCCATATGATTTTTAAAAATGCTACTAGTAAAATTAAAGTAATTTGAGAGTTGTAACTAATAGCTAAATGATTAAAACTGGTCTAGTAGGATTTATCAACCATATGCAAAGAGCAAAGGTAACAAATGAAGAACATAGTTCTAATTCTGATTACAAAATTTAGAATAGGTCTCTTATACTTGCATATGTTTTCGTTAGATTGCCAAATTAGTATTTACTAATAGTTCTGCATGTATTGTGAATGAATATAAATAAATTTTAATTTTTAAATATTTTAATAATAAAATTTAAAACCATAAAAATGATATGAGCAAAATTATAACAAAAGAACTAGAAATATCTTAATTATTTATAAATCCCATGCTTCCAATTCAATATGTAATATAAAGTAAAATGTATAAAAATATCCATGCTACCTCAAATTCGTTGTAAATCCATTTTGTTGATAATATATTAATATAATTATTAATCTTTATACTTTAAAATATTGATATTAATTACTTTAAATTAACTTGTTTTTTCAGTAAGAATTATTTATTGTAGTAACTTATACTTGGAGTCTTTTCTTCTCTAATATATAAAATATCTAATAAACTTTTGATACTGTAAGATAAATTTAAATTTAATGTAAAAAATGATGTACACAACTTTTACATATTATACAAAACAAGAAAAATAAATGAATAAAAACATAAATTAACAATCAACTATATCTGCAAACAAATGCACCTCAAGTTTAAATACCACAAATAAATTAAAATACAAAGGAAAAAAACTGTTCTTGGTTGTGCCCATGGAATAGTAGTTCAGACATTATTACCTTAGACAACAAAGAGTTAAATCACTGATGAGAAAAATGTAAATAGGCATTACTTCAAACAACGAAGAGTTAAACCAAAAGATCATAATGTCACTTCTTATAATGATAATATATCCAATAAAGAGAAACAAAAGTGATACAGAAGCGATGACAACGACAAAAAGGAAGGAATATACCTTTTAGGGTTTTTGAGTTAGGGAACCCGACAATGACAACGGAAGCAACCACAATGGAAGTCGGGGGAGTCGCAGAATCAAGGGCCTTTATACGATCAATAGTCGACTTTTCAAAAGGGAGAAGCTTTGAAAGATGATGACGGAAGCGACAACAAAAGTAATGACGATGAAAGCAACAATGACAAAAATGACGACGATGGAAGTAATGATGACAAAAGCAACGACCGAAGCAACGATAAAGAAAATGGCGATGACGAAAGTAGTGACGGAAGCAAACCACGAAAGTTCAAAAAAGGGGTCGATACGGTGTGATTTGAAAGGGGTGGGCTTGGAAAGACATTGGCGAAAATGGAAAGTTCATTTTATATATGGACGAAATTTTTATAAATTCCTTTTCACCATTTCCCATGTCTACTAACAACAACCAAATAGAAAGTTAAACTTTCCTTTCCTTTTCGTCAATTCTGATGTACACTAACCCTCCAAAGATGTGATAACTTACTTCTTTAAAAGGAGAAATAGACCTTTGCTTGATTACATCATTTTCATGTTCTATTGGATTTTTTGTCTTTTCTACCATTGATGTTTTTTTAAAATGGGTTATGTTAATTTTTTAAAATTATGAATGTAATGGTTTTAGCAAATGCATATGAATGTCTTTATTGTTGTATTGTTATTCCATATGTTTTATTCTATTTGTTAAAATTGTGCTTATGTAGAATATGAGTACTCCTAATAGGAGAAAGGCAGGTGGAGGTAGAAGTTGCATTAGTTGGAATGTTGAAGCAGATGCATATTTTTTAGATATTTTAGCAAAAGTATTAAACGAAGAAAATAAAATAACTCATGATGGAAAAATAAAATATAACACTTGAGATGAAGTAATTGAAAAATATAATACTAAAAGAAACATAGATATCATAAGAAAGAATGTAAAAAGTTGCTTAAAAACTTGACAACAAATGTATCAAAATTATTCCAAAATTCCTAACTAGAGTGAATGGGGTTGGAATTTATCCAAAGCTACACTGACATTGATGATGAAATATGAAAGGAATTCATGCAGGTTAGTTTACTTGTAACTTGTAAGATATTATAATCTTTATCTTTTGACTACTTTTTTTTTTATAGGCACATCTAAAGTGTGAAAACTGTAAAAGAAAATCATACTTAATATTTGAGCAATTGCAAAAAATATTTGAAGTCAGTATGATTATTGAAAATATGACTAGACAAAATGATGATGTGAAGGTCGTACCAAATATACAAGATGTGGAACTCAACATTGTAGATAACACTCAAGAAACAATGGATATTGATTCTGATTTACCTCTTTCATCAGAAGGAAGTTCAAGAGTGCTAATTGAGAAGAGGAAGAAACGAGCAATACCTTATGCAATATCTCATCAAATCATAATAGAATCATTTAAATATACATCAAAAGCCATTATACATGTGTGAAACAAGACAACAAAATCAAGCTATTTAAAGATTTGGTTGAAACACAAAAAAATTGGTTGAATTATAAAGTTGGTCGATATTAATAAAAAGACTGAAAACTATTTAGATCATGCTGTTATAACATTACTTTAAATTGAAGGTCTTTCTACAGATGAACAATATGAAACTATATAACTATTCCAAAAGCCAGAATTTTGTAAATTATTTTTAGGTTTACTAACAGAAATGTATTATGGATGATTAGAGTTTAGGAAGTGAGCATGTGGTTACAATGGATGAAATCTTTGTGTATGAACTCACTTTTTTTCCAATCTAGAACTTGTTGCACTTATGAAGTATTTTTATGAATGTAATCTTTTTTGGATGAAATTTTTCGTGGATGAAATCTTTTTGTGGAAGGTCATATATGGATGAAATATAAAATAGATATTATATATTGAAATGTGAAATGACTTATCATTATGAAATGTGAATGTTTGTTATATTTTGAAACGTCGAATGTCTTTTATATATTAAAATGTTAAATGATAAATTCTTAATATTCTTGTTATCTTATAGGTGAGGATGATTCCTAGTACCATATTTACTACTACAATTGATAATACAATTTCATTTCTAGTAGATGAAGTAGATAAAAGGCAACTACATCTATTCACATCACAGATAATTTTAGCAAAAACGACAAATACGTCACCATTACTTTACAATAACACAAGCCGTATATATAGTAAAGAAGGTGCAAATTACATCAAGAGATTACTAAATCCTTCCCAACCTCATCAAGTTTACAATTGTCGAAAGATTTACAAAATGAGTCAAAGTATGTTTAAAAATTTTTGTACTTTAATGAGAAATGGAGTTATTACTAATACCAACATCAATGTAAAGGAGAAATTTGTCATGTTCTTTGTTACAACAAGGCAAAATCAAAGATACGAAGTAACAATTGAGCGATTAAGCCGTTCAAGTTGAAGTGTTAGCAAATACTTGAATGAAATATTAAATGCTATATTACGTCTAAATTATGTGTTTATAGCAAAACCTTCATCATAAACACGAAGTCAAATTGCAGATGATGCAAATAACTATCCTTATTTTAAGATATGTATTCACTTTTGTAATGTCCTTCCTTTTTTTTACATTATTTAAAATAAGATTAAATGATGTTTAACATGTACAAGATTGCATTAAAGCTATTGATGGTATTCATATACAAATAACAACTATTTTTGAACAACAAATAGCTAGATTTAGAAATAGGAAAGGTGAATTGTCTCAAAATGTGATGGCAACATATAATTTTGATATGAGATTTACATATATTTTAGCTTGGATTAGCAGCTGATGTTTGTATCTTTCAAGATGTAGTTACTAGACCTAATGGTTTCCAAGTTCCTCTAAGTAAATACAATTAGTATATTTTCAAGTAATAAGTACATTATCATACTAATTTCTATTCTTATATAGGTAAGTTTTACTTGACAGATGTTGAATATCTCAATCAACCAAAATATATTTGCCCATTTCAAAGTATACACTATCACTTATCTGATTACATTAATAACATACTTCCTAGTAATGCTATAGAAAATTTTAACTACAGAGATTCACAACTAAGAATAGTTATTGAGCACACATTTGAATTTGTGAAACATCGTTTTTCAATCTTGCAAGGTCAGATGTCATATCTATATCAAACACAAGTGAAGATTGTGATTGCATGTTTTTTACTTCATAATTTCATTTGAATGATTGACAAAAAAAATTTACTTAAAGATTTGTAAGATGAGTTAAAAGAATTAAATATTACTAATGATATACAACCAATAGGAAAAGTACATATGGATAGATATTCACAGGCTGGAACAAGTCAAGAATAACGAAAATAGGTAGCTGATAAGATACGTGAGTATATAATGATGATAATGTGGGATGGAAAGACTATTTAAGTCTATTTGTGTTATACCTTTGAATTATTTATTATATTGATATTGTAATAAGTAGAATGCTTTGTATCATTAGACTTTTGTTTACATTCATGTTGTAATACTTTGAATGCTTTGTATTTTAAACTACTTTTTAAATTTATGTTGTAATAATTTGAACGTGTTACTTTTTCAATTCATTAATATTATTTTCATTTTTAAATATGAGATTATAAAATCAGTTACACAATTTTAAGTAATGTTTTACAATTTATTTCGATTTAAACCTTAAATATATTGGTTCAAATTATAGATTATAAATTATTATTATTATATTAATGTTTAAAATGGTAATTTAGTTTATATGTATAATATAAACAAAAAAAATATAACATATATTAATAATATAATAAAAAATATGAATATATAAAAACAAAAATAATAATAATATAATATAACAAAAAAACATATATGAATATATTAAATTAATTCAATTAAATTAAATACTTAAAATATAATATATATTTAAAGTATCGATTGAACCAAAAGATGATCAGTTAAACCAATTCAATATATATATATATATAATATAATATAACAAAAAATATATATATGAATATATTAAATTAAGTAATTCAATTAAATTAAATATTTAAAATATAATATATATTTAAAGTATCAATTGAACTGAAAGATGATCAGTTAAACCAATTCAAAATATATATATATATATATATATTTAAAGTATCGATTGAATCAAAATAAAATCGGTTCAACCAATTCAAAAACATCATAAAAAAATACCAATTTATTGAAATTTTAGTTCAACCAATTAAATATTAGTTGAACCTATTAGTTGAACTGAGTGATACTTTCAATCAATTTAAGATATATATAAAACAATATATATATATATTTAAACTATCAGTTGAACCGAAATGAAATTGATTCAACCAATTCAAAAACATCATAAAAAAATACCAATTTATTGAGATTTCAATTCAACCAATTAAATATCGATTGAATCGAGTGATACTTTCAATCAATTCAAGATATATATAAAACAATATATATATATTTAAATTATCAATTGAACCAAAATGAAATTGATTCAACCAATTCAAAAACACCTTAAAAAAATATCAATTTATTGAGATTTAGATTCAACCAATTAAATATCGATTGAACTAAGTGATATTTTCAATCAATTCAAGATATATATAAAATAATATATATATATATATATATATATATATTTAAACTATTGATTGAACTGAAATGAAATCGATTCAACCAGTTTAAAAATATCATAAAAAAATACAAATTTACTAAGCCATCCATTCAACCGATTAATATATATATATATAACATAATTATCGATTGAACCAAAAGATCATCAATTCAACCGTTTCCAATATTAATAACTATTAATAATTTATAATCTATCGATTCAACCAATATATTTACGATTCAATCGTTCTCCAATAAATAAATATGTAAATAATAATAATATATTAGTAAATATTTTGTTTTTTTCTCAACCAAGATATTTTTGATTTACCAAGTTAAATAAATATACATACATATATATTAAAATAATAATGGTAAACAATGGATTAATAATGATATAACATCTTTAAATTATTTTTTTTAAATTATAAATACACATAAAATAAAATAAAATAAATATAATTATATAAAATAATTTAAGAGAAAGAGAGAATAATATTAGAAATATATATTCAATAATTAATAATAATAATAAAATAAAATTAAAATTACAAAAAAAAATTAGGATGTAGATTTTTAATACTAAAAAGCATGCTTATCTTTTATATACCTTTTGCATTTTAATGATTGTTATTCTATATTGAGCCATTATATTTCCTAATGTACAATATTTTTACATTTAATGTACATAATTATATTTGAACATGAAATAAATTAATATTATTTTCAATTCATTAATATTATTTTTATTTTTAAATATTAAATTACAGATTGATGTATCAATTACACAATTTTATGTAGTGTTTTACAATTTATTTCATTACTTTTTCAATTTTTGAATATTCTGGTGTGCACTAAAATCCTATGGGAATTGTAACTTTTTAAACTTTCTAGTAGGTGCACTAAACCCCTACAGGAATTCTAACATTCCAAACATTTTATTTTCTTTCCTTCTAAACTTTCCATTTTCTTTCCGTCTAAACTTTCCAATGTGCATTAACAAGCCTTTAAGGTGAAATTCAAAGAAAGCATTATTGTTTGTAAACTTACCAACTGAAAGAAGATTCTTAGTAGCTCTAGGAATGTGTAAAACATTTTTAAGATATAATTGACATACAAGAGAAGGAAGAAAAGTGTGACCAATATTTTTGTTATGGGTATTTTGGTCTTTTCACTGTAATAGGGTTTTTACCCTATATATCTCATTGTAACCCTACGATGAATGAACATGTTTTTCCTTCTTGTGTAACTTGATATCAAAGCATTCAGGTTGCACGACCACCCCCTTCACTACATCTTTTCCTTCTCCCCATTAGACAGAATTACGCCTCCATCTCCTTCCACATCTTCTCTAAAACATCTAAGCTTCTCCAATGCTACTATTATTTACCCTAGTTTGACCAAACCACAACAAACTTCCTTCCCCATGTGGTCAACATCATCAACAGCCACAACATTGACCATAGAGATGCCCTAGTTTGTTGCCTTTGTCGTTCATGCATGTGACTATGATTTCCACATGTTTTTCTCATGTTGGTGTGTGCTTGGGCCACAAATTGGTTGTGTAAGGGATGGCAAGCCATTTGTTGTTTTCTTGTGCCACCAATGGCTACTATTCATGTGGACAGTCATTTTACATTGTCCATGAAGTTTTGTTGTTCTCACAACTATCTATGGTGCTTGTGCCCTAGGTCATCCTAGTTTCAATTTGCCATCTATGGGCCATCTTCAATTTGTGAAGTTGTGCTGTCTATGATTTCTGGTTTTGCCACCTATATTGTGGCATATGCTTGGGTCTAGTGGTGCTATTGTGAACTATTTGAGAACCATTCATGATTACACTAAAGTTAACTACAAAAAAAAAAGGTGCTATTATAAAAAAACATATATTGAAGTTGTGGACTATTTGTATTGTAACATGGCATAGCTACCTATGACACTTTTCAAGGGTTTCATGGTAACTACAAAAAAATTGAACAAAAAGAATTACATATTATAGGCATGAAGTTTTAAAACAATTGTGGTTGTTCATCATATGTTAAATCACCTCACTAAAGATCCATTAGAAGTAAAGAATTCAATTTATGCAGATTGGTTGTAGATAACACTACAATTACTTCATGGATGCCTGCTAATATGAAGCCTTTTGTGGCTTATGAAGTTAAAATGATCCATCCAAGGGCTTACTCTGAAAGACTTATAAATATGAAAAGAACATTGCAAAGACACTTCAAGTGTATAAACAACTTTTTACATTCAAGCAATATGATCAAACACCACAAAACTATTACAACATTATACAAGGATTGATTGAGTTAGATATCTACCAGCCACCTATTGCAAATATCACAAAGATACACAATATAAGGAGTTAACTGTTGCAGCATATTTGTCTAGTTTAAATCATGAAGTGTCTTCACAAATATGTAGTCTAAATTCTTAGTGCTAATCAAATGCTTGATCTAGAAGAGACATTTACAAAGGTTATAAGGATCTCAATGAAATCATAACCCTCAATCATAGATCAACAATGTTTGCAACTTCTTTACATGGTCATAGATAAGGAGGTGGAAGCTACAAGAGCAAACAATTCATACATTGTCAACGCTATGATAAGACTAGTCACAATTTAGAAAAATGTTAGGACAAAGTTGGTAGCAAACCTCAATAGACCCATGTTGTTACAACGTCATCTCAACCTTCAACTACTCTAGTGTTGTCACCATCTCTCAAGAGTAATATGATCATCCCTATCAATCATAGGAATCAAGTTCCATAATCATGAGTGCTCAAACTTCAAGTAATACCACCCATGTTGCCCTCCTCACTTCCATAAATAACTCCTTAGTCAAATTCTAATGTCTCTTCTCATATGTCAGGTACATCAAGCCTTTTCTAAAAGATATCCTCTATTTCTAATATATCCAAAGTTACCATTGTTAATGATTGTTCTTGTTCTATATCTAAACAATGGGGCATTCAAGCCTCTTTCCAAATTAGACTCAACAATGTCCTATATGTACATAACTTTCCTATAAATTTATTATTCATTAGTGCTATTATTATCCACTTGCAATATTCAATAACCTTTTTTCCTTTCCATTGTAATTTTCAAGATTTATAAATAGGAAAGAGGATTGGTTTAGACCATAGACATAGCAATGGGGTATACCTACTTGTACACAACAATGTACTAAGTTGTTTGACAACTCTAATGTCTACAACAACTATCAATTCTTTGACATTAGGACACCTCTCTATCAAAGCTTCAACAAGCTCTACCATGACTTTCCATTTCTACTTTTAATTGTGAGTCATGTTAGTTGAGTAAACATACTTATACTTCTTTTCAACACCTTGCCTTGTGTCTAGCAAGAGTTTTTTTGATATTATCCATTGTGATGTTGGGATCTAAGTTGTATCACTTCTATTTTGGGACATCATTATTATTTGATTTTTGCTGAAGATTAATCTGGTGTTTCATAAGTATACTTGCTGAAAAATCATCATAATGTTATTGATGTACTCAAATTTTTTAGTTGAACCATTCCTAAAATCTCATATATTGATAATGCTCATGAGTTTGTTCAACAAGATATGCAAAATATTTGTGCTTTGCTTGGGATTATTTATCAAACAGCTTATCCACACACTTCTCAATATAATGGTACAACAATGTCAGCATTAGCATATCCTCAATGTGGACCGTACATTTATTATTCAAATGAATATTCTCAAGCATCTTTGGTCAAATGTTCTTTCTACTGCATTCCTTATAAATCACGTCATCAAACCCTTAGGTGGTGATATTCCAACTCTTAATAATATCAATGTAGGATATGTTGTCCAACATTCTTCCGCATTTGTGACTTTGTCTTAACTTACGAGTGTTTTACAAGTGACATGCACAAATTAGACTCACGAAGGTTATTTTAAAATTCACCTCAAAACTAATTGACAGTAAGAAAATAGGGGCACAATGTTATTAGGCCTAGGTTCAAACACATCACTTCCAAGGTGTGACTATGTTATCCAACATTATTCATTAAAAAATATAATTTTTAAAAAATCAGAATTTTTATAATTTTTTAACACTTTCACCATTTCTTAAATATAATTTTTTATGTAATATTTGTTATTACTTCTCTCTTCCATTTTCCTTTCTTCTTTCTTCTTTTCTTCTTTCTTTTCTAGTTTCTCATTCTCTCTTTCTTCCCTTTCTCTTTTTTATTCTTTTTTTCTCACATGAGTAACTCACCCCCTCCCTCCTTCTATCCTCCCCAACCACCTAAAAACCTTCATAGATTCCTACAATCTATGTAAAAGGAGACTTCAATGATCAACAACAAAGGCTTCAACGGTCAGTGAAAAATACTTTGGTGAAAGCTTCGACAATTGGCAATCAGCAAAGGTGATAGAGAACATTCTTTGGATCGACTAATGCTTCACTTGATTGATCAATTTGGCCTCCAACAACTCAAAAAATATATTGGATCAAATAATCCATTGATCCTTGATGAAAAATCATCCAATCCATAGTATTTTTGAGAATACATGGGATATCAGGATTGACACAAATGAAATCCAAAATTCACTGATCCATTACAATTTTTAAATCTATGGTAGTAGTATCATGGATGAGTATTACAAGGGAAGAAAAAAAAATTAAAGAAAGAGAATTGGAGAGAGAGATTATGAAGTGGTGTTAGACACAATTTAAATTATTTAGTTGGTATTTTCATTTTATAAACGCTTGGTATTTTATGTTTTGGTAAAGCTGTAATAAAATATACAATACTTTTTAAAATTATATAAAAACCAAACGAGGAAGTCACTTTTCTTTTATTATAATAGTTCTTGTAATACCATCAGAAATTATACGTGCCATGCATACAGAATACAATGCATACCTCATCACCATCAGCACAATAACCCTTTAGGAACCCTTCACAGATGGAAGACTTAGGATGTACATTTACATGCCTGTAGGGACAGCCGATGTTGGTGCAAAGGCCTGCAGCAACATGTGCCTTTATGTTTTATGTTCCCTAAAAAATATAAAATCATGTGCAAAAAAGGCCCACCTTGCAAGAAATATGAACAGTCTGGCATTCTTTCAGGAATCACCTGAAACAAGCTAGTTTATCAAAAAGCTACCCAGCATATGCATTACTTGTAATTAAGAATTTTCAATCAATGAAAGGAGCCTTCACCTTGTGTGTTAATCTGCAGTTGGTGCCAAAGCATATGCCTTTCAGAAACTTTGTACATATTGCCACCTTGCCAGGATCATGAATATATGGACATTTCCCAGCCTCTTTATTGCACTTTCCAAATCTTGTAAAGAACTGACAATATTCCTGTTTTCTGGCTAGTCGTTTTCTAGCAGTGTGCAAGCTCCATCGAATTTTTTCACTTGCCAACATGCGAACAAGTTTTTTTGGATCTCGAACAAGCTTATTGCCATTCCCTATTCGAATATATCTGTATTCCAAAAGCCAAAACCAAAAGTACAACCCTGTGTTAAACTTGCATTAGAATTTATGGTCATTCCCAACATATATTAAACTTGAATTTATGATGATTTTAAACATATGAAATACATCCTTACTCATCATGTCCAATTAACAGTCTTCTAGGATTGAAAGAATTTGGAATGCCATTTTCTGACTGCTGATTTGTAGGAGATGAAAGCAAACCTGTAGTACATGGAATAAGGCTTGCTTAAGTATTTAATTATGTGACATCTTATGATAATGCACAACAGTGATTGCCAAAAATTAAGGAAAAATCTAAGCACTTATGACTCAACTAATCTTATTTGTTTTCCTAATCATTCTAATACCTATTAGCTTTTCTATTTCAGCTCTTGTTTCTGACGACAGCTCCAGGAAAAACCAATTGTGACATCAATCAAACTGTAGCATGCTTATCGTTCAAAAATCACTTACCTAAACTCTTAATCATCTTCACAATTCACACCAAGGTTCCAAATATCAATATTGTATAGAGGATTGATCCTCTGAGAAAAAGAAATGTATTGAAGATCAAGGATCATATCAATGAAAATGCAACACTTTTGTGAAAATGGCTAAAAACCTCTAGATTCCAACTTAAAACTCAGGGATATGATAAAACAAGTTACAATAAGTATATCTAAACATCTAAATAAATTTTTTAAGCAATTATCTTGCTTAAAATATCACTTAGAAAGAGATATAGTAGTGGCATGTATGAGGATTCTTAAATCATATACAAATAACTAAAAAAAACAAATGATTTAAAATTCAAGTTATATTTTAATAAAATCCAAAGTACAGTTGAATATAATCTAAGTTACAAATCAATATATTTCATATTATATTTTAATAGAAACCAAATTATGTTTCAATAGAATCTAGATTATAGTTCAATATTTATGAAGTTACATTCCAATAGAATTCAGGCTATATTTCATACATGAAACACAAATTAATAAGGATGTGTTTGTTAATGCTCTATGTTGCTCCATCCACTGGGCACAGTTGTACCTACTCCGCCCAATGAATGCTATCACAATGCACAGTAGAAGGCGTAGACCTTAATTATTGTTACTATTCATTAAAGAATGGTAACAGTGCATTTGGGGAGCAGTTTTCTAAATCCTCCCTCACAACACATGTATAGTGTCATTCTACATTGCTCTAACACTGCTCAAGCCCGTTAACAAATGCAGCCTAAGATTATGCATGGTACAAAAGAATTTTCATAGTCACCATAATTAAAATTTTTATCGATTATAAGATTTTATGGTAAATTATAATTTTTTATTCCTATAATGTAGTTAACATCTTTAAAAAAAATCTTACATGAATTAATAAGAATAGAAAATAAACTTTGTGTGAATATAATTGATAGGTAGAAGAGGAACATTATTCACTTGCAAACATAATTTTTAAAAAAAATTCAAAATTTATTAGTATTTTTGTGATTTTTTTAACACTTCCATCATTTTTTATGCAATAAATTTTTTCATTTTTTCTTCTCTTTTCCTTTTTTTTCTTTTTGTTATTGCCCTTCCTAATCTCCATAATTAAAAATTTTATCAATTATCAGATTTTAGAGTAAATTATAAATTTTTATTCCTATAATATAGTTAATATCTTTTTTTAAAAAGTTCACTTGAATTAATTTAAAAATAGAAAATAAAGTTTTGAGAAGTACACTTCTCTCCTTTTTTTCTCTTTGTTTGATCTCTCCTTTTTTCTCTTTTTTCTTTTTTTTCTTTTCTTCTTTCTTTTCTCACATTCTTCCCTTTCTTTCTTTTTCTTTTTCACATCATCATCCCCTCCCTCCTTCAACCCTCTCCACCACCCACCTAAAAACCCTAATGGGTTCTAATGTTGGGCAAAGAGGAAGCTTCAACAGTCAGTGGTGGAGGCTTTAGTAGTTGGTGAAGACTTCAATGGTTGGCAGTCACAACGGCTTAGTATGATCAACCGATTCTTTCATCAAATTGATCGATCCAACCTCACTTAAAAAATGCATTGGATCAAACAACCTATAAATCTAGCACCAATTCTCAATGATAGATTGCTCAATCCATCATATTTTCAAGAATGCATGGGATATTGAGTTTGGTAAAAATAAAATCCGAGACGGATAAGTGAAATTTCACTGATCCATCTTGACTTTTAAATCCTTGGTTCACACCAACTCAAGTCTCATGCTTCGTTTCCACTTTCCAAATGTCAAATATCATTTTTTTACCTTTCATTTATCATATACAAACATATTTGTATCCTATATTTACAATATCCCAAACATGGTATCCCATAATATAATCCAAATTTTTGCAAAGCCCAACCACATAAGAGAACCAAATGGATGCAACCACCATCATGTCCATTAAATCTTATTAGATATTGAAGCTTCAAAAGGAAAGAAAAGGAAGAAAAAATAATTGTCCCCATTGTTATTAATTTTCTAGTAAAATATGTCACATCTTAACTTCTTAATAACATTCTAAGAAAATATGTAACATCTGTGTAACCAAAAATCGAACATACATTACAAACAGGTTTATAAACAAGAAAGAACACATGCTTACCTAGGATCCTAATCAGACTTCTTTTAGATGAATCCATTTTGAAGAAAATAATGTATGACAGTTTTAGCTGTGTGGGTTTAATCTCATATTAGCAGAGTTGTGTTTGTTTCCCTTATGTAACCTTTATATATAAAGAGACTCTTATGTTTGCTAATGCATCAATCTACTTCCACCTATTTCTTGTGTTCTCACATAATATCCAAGCTTAAGAGTTTAGAAATTGTGAAAAATCCAAATAAGGAGAAGAGAAATCCTAGCCACCGCCCTCCTCCCAACCACTCCACCACTAGCCCTACCCAAGTCATCACCACCAATGCCACTAGTTTGTCTTCATTCAATTTACATGCAAGGATTTAAAAAATTGATCATATTTCACTGATTTAGGTTGGTTTTTGACATTCTTGATCCCAAAACCTTAGGTATTATCAAAAATACTATATATCAAAATATCTGTTGTTTGAGACCAGTGCTGGATCAATGAATCATTCGATGTGGCTAAGTTTTTGACTTACTAAAGGATGGATCAATTAATCCATTTAAAGGATCAATTGATCCAGTGATGGGTTCTCCACTTATCAAATAATCTATATGATCTTTCTGTACATATTTTAGTTTAACCTAAATAAGCTAGTTCTCCTTTCTTTATATGTGCATCTATAAGCTTTCTATGGCTCATATAATCAAACCATCTAAGATAATATTCTATTATTTAATCATTAATAAGTCCAACTTCCATCTTATTTTCGACAAAAACATCATCTATATAATACAGCCATCCCTCTTGAAGATTTCATTACTGTAATACTAATTTTTCATATGTACAGGTTTAACAGTCCAAAGTTCACCTATGGAGATTAACACTTACACAGCTAGTCACAAACTATTAAAAATTAAAAGAAAATTTCTATAAAATTGTTATTTGTTCAACCATATTTTGACTTAGATTATTGAATTGTAAAGCATAACTATTTAACAGTCCAAAGTTCACCTATGGAGATTAACACTTACACAACTAGTCACAAACTATTAAAAATTAAAAGAAAAATTCTATAAAATTGTTATTTGTTCAACCATATTTTGACTTAGATTATTGAATTGTAAAGCATAACTATTTACAAAAAAGTAGTATTACAGAAATACAGATGTTTAAATAGATCATTGATTATACCATAAGAGATAAATTAAAAATTGTTTTTATTGAGAATATACTAAAAGTTGCACCAATCAAAGATAAGATAAAGGAAAATCAACTATAAGATAAGATAGGAGACAAGAATTAATTAGTATAAAAGAAACTAAGAAAAGTAATGGAAAATCTAACATTACTTAGGAATTGTAAGAATAGACTTAAATTTATGTAACTGAAGATTTGAACATATATAAAAATATAAAAAAAGAAAAGAATTCATATGACTAACCCCACATGATGGGATTATAGCATAAGTTGTTTTCTTGCCGTTGTATGCTTAGCAATCCAACAGTCTAAACCATACATTATCTAGATTAATAGATGACATATAACATTTTCAAGATACACTTCTAAACTTTTAAAGTATTTGTCCATCTTAACCATTCTACTTTAATTTTATGAACATGCTTTATAGCTTCTTCATTCTTTCTTATAATAGATCTTAAGCATCTAAAGTTATTAGTTTTAGATATTTTATGACCATCTAATTTTACTCTTCAACATACAACCTAAAACAATTAAGGTGAAAGGCAATCTCAAGGTGATCCCCTTGAAGATGCCTATGGTGAGAGACTAAAAGGCAAGGTGATGCCACAACTAAGGTGATAACATTGTTATTTTAGGTGTTTCACCACTTCAACATCTTACTGTAATTCTATGAACATCCTTTGTAATTTCTTTACACTATCTTATAATAGATCTTAAGCATCTAAAACTATTATTTTTCAGGAATTTTATGGTCATCTAAGTTTATTCTTTCAACATTATTCCTGTCATTACCATGCTTACACTCCATTTTAGTGTAAATCCTTTGGATTCCAAGGAACCTCTCCATAATTATAAATTAAAACTATTTCCTACTTGAGGCAATTAAGGTAAAAGGCAATCTTAAGGTGACACCATCGAAGATGCCTAAGGTAAGAAACTAAAGGCAAGGCAATGCCACAACTAAAGTGAGGCAATCACAAAGTTATTTTAGGTGTCAAGGTGTTTGGATAGGCAAGATGCCTTGGACACCCATTATAACCCTAATGTTTAGCTACACTTTTTTGTTGACCTTTTTGTCCACTTATATACTTTTCAAAAAATTCAATGTTTTTATATTTATGATAGATTTTATAACATTCTTACTTTACTTCTATTAGTTTTGTATATCTTTATTCCACCATCAAGTTTCTTTATGTAGTACTTATATTCCTTTAATTAAACTCTTCTAAAATCTTCTTGACAATTTTTTTAAAACAAGTGTTTATTTCGTTCCAAAGATGATTTACTTTTCCATCTAGTTCCTACCTTCCATCTTTTAAAATCTTTTCTTAAAATCATTTGTATTTCAACTTTTAGATTCCACCAACTAATTTTTGTATTTCTATGTATTTTAATCTTTTTCTTCCATGTTTTAATTCTTACATCTAATACTAACAAACTTTGTTGTGTCATTAAACTCCCATATAATTTTACTAACTACCAAAGAACATAAGCAAAAATTGTTTTCACATTGTGCTTGTTACATCATTAGAAACTTGTAACTTACTTGAAAGGTGATGATCACTCTTTCCTCCATTAAGATGGCATGGTTCCTTTAGTTCTCTTTTCTTCCTCTCAACCTCAGCAACAGCTCGTGTAGCTTGCTACAAGAAAAGAACAAGAATAAATAAAAACACAAATAAACAATATAAATAACACAATAAACAATATAACTTTAGGAGAAGATGTTTGAGTTTAGTAGGTAGAATTGTCCTAAAATCTGTGCTCTTGAGTATTCTTCAATTTCATAAGTCAAGATTCAAGCTGCCATAGGGCATCATCAATGCAATCTAAGCAAAGTACAGACAATGGCTCTGGAAAGGCAACATCAACAAGGGGAACCACCTTATTGATTGTTTAACTGTGTTGTCCTTTATCTCAGGGAGGACTAGGCATATGTAAGTTGGTAGATCTTAGCATCACCTTATTGTGTAAACGGTGGTGGAGAAGGTTTAACAATGATAAGGGTATATGGGCAAGTATTCCCAACAGAAAATATGGGGATGCTAGAGATCATTGTGGCCCACTGCAAAAGAAACTGAAGGATTCCCACTTCTGGATGGTTATTTTACAACATCAGCACTTTACAAGAAAGTCCTGCCTTTTACCAAATTCATTCTGGAAGCAGGACTTTATTCTGACATGACTATTGTTAATAACAGGAGGTTTTGGCAGAAATCTTCCCTTCTACATTTGCACTTACTCAGAAACTTTGGGCTAAAGTGCCTGAGGTGTACAATGAAGACAAGGATGGCAGAAAATGTAACATGTACCCAAGGAGATCATGGAAGGAGCTAAGCAGCAACAGAGCTACTGGATTCACTGGCAACAAGCCTATCACTGGATCAGGAAGGGGATGATATTCCATCTTGGAAATTGATGAATAGTACTGCTTTTTCAGTGAAGACCTTCTTTATACCCTAGCTGGCCATACTTCAAGCTAGTCTGGCCAGCTGCATTGCCCAAAAAATTCATGCATTTAAATGGTTGCTTGTACATGGAAGGCCGGTTACCAATCATTTTAGGAGAAAATTGGTACCTGATGCTAATACTGCATGCACATTTTGCACCAAGGAAATTGAAGTGATTAGCCAACAGTCCAGATTACTACTCTTAAACTGGATCTCTAACTCAATAAAAGGGACAAAAACTCAATATCAGCATCATCTTCTCCAATACATCCATGCTACCTGCTGGTGGATCTAGCTTACTAGGAAGGATCATCTCTTTAATGATGAAAACGTCAGTCAGGGAAAAACTGTTTATCAGGTCCTAAATTTCCTTCATTTGCTGGCAATCTTCCCCTATGGTTGATCTTTAAACCATCTCATTGTATTTTGATTAATCTTATGATCTTATCTAATAAGATATAACTTTACCCTATATCAAAAAAAACTAAATGATACATGTCAACTGTATGTAATACATGAATTGAATTTTGTTTATGACCCTCTATTTTGAGTGACTATCATCAATCATTGCATTATTAGATTCCCTTTTTTAAATCAGACCTGATTTTCTTGTGATTTTAGTTAATAGGATTTGTTTCTATTTTTTGGTCTCTAATTGCATCTCTATTAATTTTTTTAGCATGGGCACGTGTTTGTAAATGCTTTGTGATCCATAGCTCAATCCCCTTTAAGAATTCAAGGACTCAAGAGGTGGAGAAGACTAGGACTTATGATTTGGGTGATAGAGATGTAGGAGTGCACTTTCCAAAAGAGAAGTGAGGGATGGCATATACATGGATTAAAAAATCAATCCAGATCAGCAAAACATCACTGACCCAGATCAATGTTTGATTTGGTCAATTTCTATTTTCAAAAATACCATGGTTTGAATGATCCCACATCTAAGATTAGTTACAAATTGATGGATCATTAGGATTTAGCCCTTTTTTCAACTTTCCAAGGACAGATCAATCAATCTGTTGAAAGGATTAATCAAGATCTAGAGATGGGTTCACTATCACTGTCACTAAGAACTTCTCCATGGACCACTAAAGCCTCTGCCAAGCATTAGAGTCTTCGCTAGAGCAGCTAATCACCACTACCCTCCATTGAAACCCATTAGGGTTTTACAGGTGGGGAGACAAACGACAAATGTGGAAGGAAGACAATGAACGTGGGCGGCACATGTGAAAGAAAAAAAAAAGAAATGAAAAGATATTTGAAAATAAAAAAGAGAAAAAAGAAACATGTGTAAAAAAAGGGGGAAGAGAAAGAAGAAAAAGAAAAAAAGAGAAGGGAAGAGAAAAGAAAAGAAAAAAAATGAAAGCATTATTATATAAAAATTATGTTAAAAAATGAAAGTATCAAAAAAAATCACAAAACATTCTATTGTTTTAATTTTTTTTAAAAATTATGTTTGCTTGTGAATAACATTTCTCTTCTAACTTTCACAAACTTTATTTTCTATTTTTTTAATTAATTAATGCAAGATTTTTTTAAAAATATACTAATTACATTACAAGAATAAAAAATTATAATTTACTATTAAAATGTATTAAAAAATATATTTTAATTGTATGAATATAAGAATTCTACTGAAATGTAATCTAATAAATATTAAATTATAACATAGATTCTATTAAAATGTAATCTAATATATATTGAAATGTAGTATGATTACTACTCAAATATAGCCTAAAATATGTTAAACAATAACTTGAATTTTAAATCATTTGTTATTATAAGTTTTTTCTATTATTTGTACATGATCTAAAACTTTTCTTATGCCTTCAACTATTATATCTCTATCTAATTGATATTTTATGTTTGATAATTACCTAGAAAATTTATCTATGTTTTTATATGCTTATCATAGCTTATTTCATCTTATTTCTAAGTTTCAATTTGAAATTTAATATATTTTAGCCATTTCCACAAAAGTATGATTTTTTCACAGATACAATTCTCAATCCTCAATACATTTCCTTTTTCAAAAGATCGATCATCAATACAGTATTTGAATCATTAGGCGTGTATGGAAGAGTAGGACATATGCACTTAGCCTCTTCTCTCCTTAAATGACACGTGGGAACGTGAATTTGGCAAGAAAAAAACATAACTCTCTTTATTGCTAAATGGATTTACAAAGTACTTACACAATTGACTAAAACTTGACCTTGTGGATATCCAACTTTGAAAATGGCTCATAAACATATAATACCCGAGAACTAAAGGTCAATGCTAAGGCTTACAAGGCCACTCACACCCATTAAATCACGTTCCCCACATTTCCAAGTGGTGGAACTCTCTCCCTTTACATTTAAGTGAAAGGAGTTAACATAGTCCTAAGATATTGATGCCAAGAACAGTAACAATCTTCTCAGATGAATCTTTCAAATGCCACATCAACAGGAGATCCTCTTGTACTTCTAGTCTTCCTCTTTAAGTCTTCTTTTCAACAAGTACTCACATATCACATTCCACCCACATTTGAGCCATTAACTGAATGAAACTTTCAAAGGATGCAATCACCAAGTTTTTTGGGATACCTTGCAAAAATGTGAGTTTTACTCCACAATGACACATTCAAAATTCATCAAAACTCCATAGTTTGTTAGCTTATCTCTAAGGTTTTCATGTATATGTGGCACATCACATGGCCCCTCCATTTGAAGGCTCAAATTTAAATTCTTCCAATGGTCAAAATCTATCATTAAATGACTAGTCTAGCATGGGCACCCGAACACCTACACTAGGTGGATGAATTTTTCATGCCAAATGGCCTAATCCAAATGCTAAATGTCAATGTGTCATAGTAGACACTCAAATTGTCACAATAGGCACTCAATCTATTGGCCGAGTTCTTAATGACTATGCATGATCACTGAATGCCTGAATTTGTCCATCAGATGCTTGAACCTTTCTTCCAAGCAGCCAAACCTAAAGTGTCCAAATCTTTTGCTTATCATCTCTTGAATCCTCATTAGCAAAAGTCACTAATAGGTGGCAAAGTGTCACTAACCTATCTCACTAACTCATTAGCAAAACTTGATGACTTTATTGGTTGGTGAAATTTGTTGGCCTACTTCTAAGGTTAACTGTCAGTCAATGAACCAAGTGACCTATTTACTTATATGGACATTAGCCTAGCTGGCTAGCTAAATGATGGGTGACTTAGACTGGTAAAATTTCAATTTTACCCTTGATTGGGCTTCAAGCTTTCCTTAGCTAATGAAATACTTGTTTTACCCTTAAAGGGAAAAAGTCTACCTAGGACTATAATTTACCATTTTACCTTTACGAATGAAATTGGAGAGCGTTCCCCCTTGGATGCCACATATGCACCTCCTTGGTGCCACATCTACACCTCCTTGGTGCCACATGTGCACCTCTTTGGGTTGTAGCATATACACTCATTGGGTTGCCATGTGTGCACCTCCTTTCCACATATTTCTATAAACTAGGTGATCTTCCATCAATTATGGATCACTTTGTCCCTTTCTTGTAAGAAAGTCAAATCTCTTCCAAAATCTTAATTGCACTTCTCTACTCTCATTACTTGAGTTAAAAGCACATCATTCTTAATTTCCTTTACTCATAGAATCTTTCATAATTAGGTTAGCCCTTTTAACCACAAATCATTTTGTCCCCCTTCTTATGAGAAAGATGAAGCTCTTAAAGTATTAGAACTTCAAATAGTGGAACTTGTACTTCATAAGTTCTTTGATGTACCACTTAGCAGCACAATATGCTTCCCTTTATACCTTATGCAATATACCTTCTTGACTCCACACTGGATAGTTGTGTTATTCATCTCTAAAATTGCAACTCTAATCAACCTTCCTTCCTTTCAAGGTATCTCCTTTGTGACAATTCCCTCACTACCATTGGTAATCCACCTCTTTTGAGATAGATGTTATCCCTGCTAAACAACTCAAATCTACTTGTCTTGACTGGTGGTTGGGTTAGTAAGTGGATGTCCATACTACTTCAACATATTTCAAAAATAAACTAGAGCTAGTTGCATATTCTGCACCATGAGAATTGTAATCTTCTCATTTTGGAGCTTCTTCCAAGGATGTCACCTAAAGATGAATCTACGTCCATCCTTGAAAAGCTTGTATGTCTCCTATGATATTGACCATTACATTACCATAAACAATGGATACCAAATATCACTTAGCACACATCAAAAGGTACCACATCACATACCACTTTGTTAATGTAATGAATAGTGATTGCAAACTTCAACTAGCATTGCCATGTGACTTGTTGTCCAGCACCTTATATATTCCACCCTAAAGGATAAGGCTTCAAATGGGGTATGGTTTCCAATCCAAGCTTACATACAATCTCTTCAGAGACCAAATTCTTTTGACACTCAAGGTCTGTAAGTGTGTCCACCACATCATGTTTCACTTGAATGGTGAAGGTAAACAACTCAGCACAACCATCTTAGTTGTCTTCCTGGGTTATCAAGTTGAGGGTTGAATTAATAGTCTAAACTCCCTCTAATTCTTCTGACTTCTCTTCTACATCATAAGCAATGGTCACACACTTGCCCTTATCCTTGTTCTTGGACTTAGGTTTGAGTTTTGAATGAAGAACCTAGCATCTCTCCTTGCTATGGCAATTAACCTTATAATGTTTATAATATAAGGTTTCCTTCAAGGAGGAACAAGAAAACTCTCCATTTTCCTTCTTACTTAAGGAAGTCTTGCCAAATGGAGAGGGTAGCTCCTCTTGCTTTGTTGAGTTGAAGTGGTGTTCTTCAACTCTATTGCCATGGCCCTTGTGAATGCCTTCAATATGCTCCCTCCAAATCTATGAATGTAATCTGGCAATATGCTTTTGAATAACTTCCTCATTGTTGATAGCAACTCCAAAATAGATGGCTAAATGCCAAAATTCTGAAGTGTACTTTTGCACTATTTGGCCTCTTTATTGGCAAAGTGCATACCACTTAGTCCAACATCCTTGGAGGTATCCCATCAAATAAAACTCCTCCAAAAGCATTTACTTAAAGCTTATCCATGAGAGTTTCATCACCTCAAGATGGGCCAAACACTATTCCACCACAACAAGGTTGGGTGGGTTAGTTTTAAATAGGAAAAAAACCACTTTATCCTTATCCTTGTAACCATACAAGGAGACGTGCATCTCTAATTGAGTAAACCACAAATCAAGTCATTCCACATTGATAAATCCATCAAAATCAAAAAGATTTATCCTAGCTTCAATCTTAAAAGGCCAACTTACTTGGTTGAGAGGTTTGATGATGCCTTCCTCTCCTTGCTATTCTTTTTTGCTCACCTCCAGTCCTTGACTTAAACCTTCTCCTCATGTCTCAAGCACTTCAATCTTGTGTTCATGCTATCCAACAAGGATTGTATGCCTTCAATGAGCACCCTGAGGTTAGCAACAATGCTTCCCTCTTGCCATGATGAGGGCATCTCCTCTCCTTTTTGAGCACTCATGTCAATGGTCAAATGGGACCTTCTCTCTGACTCAATTTGGATGAAAGCTTCACCTACGGTTGACCTTGTGGATCTCATGCCCAACATCAACCTTTGGATCTAAACTCTAAAACCAAGTGATCCATAAGTCACTCCCCTTCAAGAGTTGAAAGACTCAAGAGGTGGAGGAGACTAGGACTTAAGATTTGGGTGGTAAAGATGTAGGAGTACACTTTCTGAAAGGGAAGTGAGGGATGACATGTAAAAAGAGTAGGGCGTATGCACTCAACCTCTCCTCTCCTTAAATGACATGTGGGAACACAAATTTGGCAAGAAAAATAATGTAACTCTCTTTATTGCTAAATGGAATTATGAAGGACTAGCACAATTGACTAGACCTTGTGCATATCCGACTTCAAAAATGGCCCATAAACTTATAATGTCTGGGCACCACAAGTCAATCCTCAAGCTCACAAAGCCATTCACACTTACTAAAACATGTTCCTTACATTTCCAAGTGGTAGAACCCTCTCCCTTCATCTTTAGGTGAGAGGGGTTGACACGATCCTAAGATATTAATGCTAAGAACAGCATCTATCTTCTCAAATGAATATCTTTCAAATGTTACATCAATAGAGCATTCTCATGCTTTCAATCTTCCTCTTTAAGTCTTCTTTCCAATAAGTACTCACATGTCACATTTTACCCACATTTGAGCTATTAATCAAATGAAACTTTCAAAGGATGCAATCATTGAGTCTATTGCAAAACCTTGGAAAATTGTGGGTTTT
Organism: Cymodocea nodosa; assembly: GCA_036874045.1. Taxonomy (NCBI): domain Eukaryota; kingdom Viridiplantae; phylum Streptophyta; class Magnoliopsida; order Alismatales; family Cymodoceaceae; genus Cymodocea; species Cymodocea nodosa. The sequence continues at coordinate 14,105,023 of CM072339.1, read as the reverse complement.
CCACCATTAAGACACATTTGGAATTCATCAAAATCAATATTCCATTAGCTTATCTCTTAAGGTTTCCGTGCATATATGGCACATCACATGACCCCTCCATTTGAAGGTTCAAATTCAAATTCTTCAAACAATCAAGATTTGTCATCAAATGACTAGTCTGGCATGGGCTCCCAAATGCCTGCACCTATGTGCTTGAATTTTTCACGTAGAATGGCCTAATCTGAACACTAAACATCAAAGTGTCACAGCAAATGCTTGAATTGTCACAATGAGAGAGGTAGAAGATGTTCTCATTGACTATTACTAAACCTCCATAAATAGAGGTTACATAATGGACTAATTGCATTTAAGATACATGAATTCTGATATAGCACCATGACCTCATTATTAAGACAATAATCCTAATAACTTTAAGACTTTGCCTCAAGCTAGAGCAACAAGCTTATAACAACACCAAATACAACTACAAACAAAGAAATAACTTAAAACAGAATTGGATAGTAGTAATAGGTACAAGGCATGCAAGAATGGTAGTTGTAGCATAGTAACGGTAGCATATAATAAGCAACATGTGGATAGTGACAACATGTAGCTTCACTATAAACTTGTTTGACTGCTAGAAGGCCCTCAAAGAGGGGCAATGACAGCTCTAGCATTGTCAAGGGGTAAAATTTATCAGCAATGAAGACTGAATTTTAAGTAATATAAGAAAGGCTGGGCCAAGTAAGCAAACAAAAATGGTTTAGTCCATGATTATAAAATTCAAACCAACAACAATGTATCTTCAAGAAATGAAACTCAACAATATGGATTGTTGCATGTCAAAGCAATTTCAGGTAATAGATTTGAAAGCTTGTGTGAAAAATACAGCTGGGGCCACTTAAGGCATTGTAACAATATTAGACTCCATTGGTATTGGTGGATCAGTAAATATTGACATTTGCCATCTGCATGAGTCTGAAAGACAAGAATTCAAACATGTAGTGGTGCATCCTCAGTGTTTACGGGCTGTGTGATTAAAGTCTCCATCATGAGCTTTGAGATGACCTTCGTAAAGTGGGACAGCACCATTATCAACAGTTGGTAGTGGGAAGGGACTTCAATATCACCAGATTCACATCAGATAGGCTATGGAACACAGGACTGACAGCTGAGATGCACAAATACAATGATATCATTTGTGAGTTGGAATGGGTGAAACTGTTGATTGGCAATGAGTCCTTCACTTTGTCCAACTTCCAAGCAAACTCTATGATGGCAAGCCTTAATTGCATCTTCGTGGGAGCTGATAGGTATGATCCATACTAAAATTCCTTCTCTAGTGTCCGCCTTATGGTGAGCATTAAACATTGAATGGGAGCCCAAGCCCTTCAAATTTGAGGTTTGTTGTCTGGGTATGAAGGGATTTTATTAGAAAAAACATGGATGGTGGCACTCCATTCAAGCTATTGTATATTCAATCTTCCCAACAAACTGGATCTCTACTAGATGACCATTTGCCAAACATAGATGTCTCAAACAACACCGAGATGTTGGCAATGGAAAGTATACGATGTTGGCAATCTAGATGTGATAACTTCCAAACTGAGCAACCTAATTGAATTTTGTCAAGCCAAACAACCTAGATGTGATAAAGCTAATAAATAATTTTGAATTTTGCTATTTGTGAAAGGAATATTATTTAGCAACAAAGGAAAAATTAAGCTTGAGCTTATAAGTATAAAGTCATTCTTGGATGAGCTAACCTCATTAACCTTCTTTGAGCGCCTCTCAATAGATTTTGACCAAGTCAAATTAGACCTTCCAATACTTAAAACACCAGACTTCCGAAGAGAAAATCCACCTTTTGAAACTGTATACAAAGTATCTCTCTTTCTAGAGAGTTGCAACTTTTTACTGAATTCAAAGTAGCATACACAATTCATAAGCATCCCATGCATAGGAAGATGATTCACATAAACAAAAATAATAAGAAAACAAAAGGAATATATAGAATTTTTAATCATCTGGTAAACCTGATCAATGCTATGGTGCGTGTTCTGGAAATATTATTTGCTGATGGCCTCCAATACATTGCCCTTTTCCATGGGAAGATGCATGGCAATATGTTATTTATAGTGTGAATTACTTTACCTGGTGTGTTCAGACCATTATCTAGTCTCCAAACTGCCGAGAACTTTCTAACTGCAATATATTGAAGAAGAAAATAGAGTTTGTCTAGGATAATAACCAAAAATAAGGATCACAATATGAATAACTCATGCAATAAATGGGTATAGGATCATTATAATAAGCTGGGGAAAAGCATGCACAAAGATGTATGGTGCAAACCTAACCTTCTTGAGGGCAGTCACAAAAGGAATTTTTAAATGAAGAAAGGTGAAACTCATTAATCAAAAAATAAATTAGATACTTGCGTCAAAAATAGGAAAAGGAAAGGGTTTACCATAACAGTAAACTAAGAAAATAAAAAAATACAATAAGCACTAAGAGATTACAAAACTTCATAAAAATCCCATAGAGTATTTGCCAACTCAGCTATGACTTAAAAACACCAGGTAACCACCTTAAAAACAATCAGGTTCCTATAATGCCACAGCCCACAATGCCCAGAAAATCCAATGGATCAGCTGAAGAAAACACTTCTTTGCCTTTGGAAAATTTCCCTTCCACTTGAACTTAAACTGAAACTTGGCTATGTTCTGGAATGCTAGAAACTTTTGAACAGCCAATGGCAATAGGCTTTTCCAAAGCATTTGACTCTCAGGGAAACAGAAGCAAAGATAATTGATACTTTATTCTGCTCTCAAACAACAATTTCAGCAGAAACTCTTGAAGCAAAAGCCAAAGGAAAACAACCCATGCCATAATCCCACTATGTGAGATTGGTCACATGAATTATTTTCTTCCATATATTACTATCAATGGTTAAATCTTCAGTAAAATTCCATAAATTTAAATCTTTTTTCACAATGCCTGAGTGATTTTAAACCTTCCCCTACTTCTGTTAATTTTATTCAACACTAATTAATCCCCTCCTCCTAATTGATGTATTCTTTGACCACCGAAAGATATGACCAAAATATTTAAACCAATTTTCTCTAAAATATAAAATTGGCGCAACTCCTACTATATTCCTAATAAAATCATTTTTTAACTTATCCCTTATAATATTAAACCACTTATCCATTTAAACATTTGCATCTCAACAACACTAAGTTTTGCACATATTCACATTTTACAACCTAGCATTCTAAACCATAAAGCATAATTAGACAAATAATAGTTTCATAAAATTTTCTTTTTAATTTTAAGGATATCCTCCTATCACCTAATACTTCAAAAGCATTTCTCCACTTCATCTACCCTAGCTTAATCTCATTAATAACATCCTCTACAATTTTTTCATTGCTGCTTTTATAGATCCTAAGTATTTAAAAGTCTTGCTTTCCTAAATCTCATAGCCATCTAATTGTATATTTCATCATTATTTCTATTTTTGTTAAACCTACACTTTATATATTCAATTTTTGACCTATTCAATCTAAATCCTTTAAACTATAAAGTAAATTTTGATAATTCTAATTTAAAACTAATTTATGCCTTACTTTTATCAAGCAAGACTACACCTCAATAAATAACACATACCAAGGTATTTGTCCTTGGATTTCCTTAGTTATTTCATCCATAATTAAAACAAAGTACAAACTTAGAGAAAACATTAGTGTAAACCAATGTATATTAAAAATTCCCTAGTTTCTCCTTTTATAGTTTTAACACTGGTAACTACACTTTTATACATGTTTTCTAACACCTTCCACAATAGGTTTCTAAATACTTTATAATAAATTTTCTCTAAATCAATGAAAACCATGTGGAGATTTTTTTTTAAACTCTAAAATTATCTATTAATCATCTAAGTAAATGAATAGCTTTCATTATTGACCTGCTGAACATAAACCCAAATTGATTTTCTATGATTTTAGTTGCATACCTTAGTCTTTGCTCAATTAACTTTTCCTATAATTTCATGATATAACTTATTAACTTAATACCCCAATAATTACAATTTTGTATGTCTCCCTTATTCTTAAATATAAATATTAAAGAATTATTTCTCCATTCCTATGACATCTTCTTTGTCTTTAAAGTTATATACAAAAACTTTGTTAATTGTAGTTTATAATTATAGTTTATATCCTTTGTACTACTTCATTCATGCACTTCCACTCTTCAATAGGAATAACATCTAATCCAATAATTTTCCCATATTGCATTTTCTTAATGGCTTTTTTTACCACCAAACTACTAATTCTTCTAAAATAACTATAATCTATAGTCTTTGCACTACCAACCAAATTTTGCATGTAAGAGTTTTCTATGGTAAATTCATCAAAAAGTTTACTAAAATACTTAAACTATTTATCTTTTCTTTCATTTTATTTAACTAAAGTTCCACCATCTTCATCCTTGATACGCTTTACTTGAGTCAAATCTCTAAATTTTCTTTCTCTAGCCTTAACTAATTTATATTTTCTATTTTCTTCTTTTTTTATGTTCAAACCATCATATAATTCCTTATAGACTTGATTTTTAATTTCATTGATAATTTTCTTAGCATTCCTTTTTATAAGCTTGTACCTCTCTAGTTGTTATGGATATGTATTTTAATATTTTAAGTTTAATTTTTATTTAAATTTATATGATTAATCAATTTTTTACCAAAAACCACTAATTTATTAAACATTAAATAAGTCACACGCTAACCTATTTAACTAGGTTAATTGATTAAACACACTAATAAGTAAATTCATTTAATAAACAAGTCATATTAGGGTTGTCTCAATGACTAAATATTAGGACCTATATTAGAACATGCAGGTCAAATCCAAATAGATATTATATAACCTGACAAAATAATAGAATTCATTGTATTAACAAATCCAACAAATAATTGGCTAACTTCTTAGTTGCATGTGGTGATACCAACTAGTAATTGGTAATTACATAAACCACAATGAATTCAACTTAATCTTTATCATATGAATCAATCCCCCTTCAAACACAATTATACACAAATCTATAATATTATTATGAAAAAAGTGGATAAAAGAACAAAATAGATAACTGACTTATAATTTTGGTAACTGACCCAACATATTGACAATTAATTGTCAATAAACCCAACTTATAATTGGGTCAGCTATTACCTTGCTCAATTTGGGTTGGATAATGGCCACCTGTGGGTAACATTAAATGTATGCATGCTTAGTTAGAGTTGACCATAAACAAGTCAAATTGTAAATGAGTTGAATCTGAACCTGACATGTCGATCCATTTTACCCACTAGATCTAAGAATCAATGGACAACCTATACAAACAAGCAAGAAATTTTTAGAAAGAAAAGCATAAAGACACAAACCTTTCCCTGACTTTCTTTTACATGGAACTCTGTGCTTTTCTTCTAGTATTGAAGTTTTAGAAATATTTTGGCTTTCCGGTTTTGAATTATCAGTAAGATCTACTTGCTTGAGATGCCTATTCAACAAAGTGGTATCACGAACTAGCTGGCTCTTCTTCCTTGTGAAATAAGCATCAGATAATGAAGAAGAAACTGCACAATCTCTCTCAGTCAAATGAGAAGACAAATTTCCAGTCTCAATCTCAGTTGTGGCAACTAACTGGTTGGACCTGTGCTTTACATATACCATTGGTTTAGAAGTGTACTTTTTGTTTTCTTCAGTACTTGGGAAACTATGATGCTCTGGGCTTCCCAAGCCAAAATTCCTGCTCTTAGCAGAAAGAGTTTGAACTTCTGAATCAACTTCTTGAGAAGGGTAAAGTAATCCTGGATGAATGAAAGTAAGAGGATCAGAGGTGCAGCTCATTTGCTTGGAACTAGGAGCTACAGGTGGTGTCCTGGGTCTCTCAATATTAGGGCTTATCCCTCCAAATGTAGAACAGGTCATATCATTGACATTTTCAATCTTATTCACAGAGGTAGTTGAATTACTTGTCACATTTCTATCAGCCTGAAATATGGCACCCAGATCATTAGATTGTTGAAGCGGGGCAGCTGTGCTAGATTTTCTTATGAGGCTATTACCCTTACGAACATATGAGCCCTGTTGCTTCCCAATTTTCCTGGGTAAGTGCCTCTGAAAAGAACTCAAATTAGCATGTTTCAGTTGAAACTGCTGTCTAGTTGATTGTGAGGAAGCACAAGAAGAATTTGTTCGGCACCATGTTCTGTGTCTCCCATTTTGGCTAGAAGTCAAGTTTGCCTGTGGCTTTGCAGCAAAACTAGCCCGATGAGGGAGTACAGGAGGTAGTAAATAGTTATTACAATCCTTCACAACAGTTGATGTTCTTTTTGCTAAAATATTAGAACAATTGAAGTGTATTTTTCTTTCCGGTAATAATTGTGACATTTTGCCCTCATGAAACAAACGATCATTATTGGATGTTTTATCCAATTCTAACCCCAGTTGAGGTTCTGAGGCAGAACGCTTGATTGGACTTTTTAAAGATCCTTTATAAGAATCTTCTCCATTAGTAAGATTATTACCACAGAAGATATCATTTTGCTGGTATATCTGTACAGGGTACATTACTTCTGGAACATTTTCATCTGGTTTTTGTGAATCTAGTTGGGGAACTTGTGTACCCAAAGAATGCTTTGTCAATGTACTATTACAATCAGATGTAGATGAACACAGCAAACCTGCTTTTTCAAGCTCTGAACTATTAGAAAGTGTGGAGCCACCCTGCAGCAGCAAATTTAGATGATTACATTTACTTTCAACAGTGACAGGGACATCATCAACAGAAACCTGGGTTTCTGAAGTCAAAAGGATTGGTACTTGCTGATTTTTTTTGCCTTCTTCCCCTGCATGCACAATTTCCATGTTAGCATTTGTAATAATGCTTCCCATATCAACTATAGGAACTTCTGGTTTTGTACATGAATTTGATGGAACTAGTATATCTTGTTCAATCTCTCTTTCCCTACTACTAATGTCATGTACATGTACTGGTTTCTCTACCAAATTATTAACAGCTAAATTCTCCATATCTTCACCAGCTTTTATGCTAGAAGACCCCACCATATTGGTCGCAGCACCACCATCATGAAAGGATTTAGCAAGCGCAACTCCACCAGCAAGCTGTTCACTATCACCTGGTCCTGGTAGAAAACCTCCAGAGTGGGATTTACCATCCCTGACATCATCCTGATGGAATATGAGATTTTCCTTGCTACAATGCTTGGGTGATATGCAGTTTCTAACATCCTCAATAGTTGGGCAGAAGAGATTGTTGTCTATAGATACTATTACTTTTGGGCAGAAGAGATTTTCCTCCATAGTCAATTCCGCTATGTTCTTTTCCATTGAAATGTTGTTGCTAACAAACCTTAAACTTGTTTTCCCTGAGAGTTTGGACTCATCTAGATCCTCACATGGACTTGATAATGCTAGCAGATTCTGTGCATTTTCCAAACATTTGGGGTCACTGCTAGGAATGACTTTCTCCAACTGATTAGGTTTCTTACAAGACTTTCCAGAAGATAAAGAAAACTTGTCATCACTCATGTAGCTGATGATAATGCAATTTTCTTTGGTTTGATTCAAACTTGGCAATGGTGGTACAGGAGGATTGCAATACTTCCTCTTCTTTCTTCTCTTCTTTTTAGTTGGCAGCACTTGTGCTTCTTTTGAAAATGTGGAAGTGAGATCCTTGGTAAGATCACTGGACCCTAATGTCTTGCAAAGTTCATGTGTAGAACCAAGACTCGATAGAACCATGGGATTGCTAGTTTTTTCCTTACTCTTTTGCTTCCTATTCCTTTGTGTTTTTGTTGAACTGCCAACATTTTCATTACTAATTGTGGGAGAGCCAAGTGAAAACAAATTCTCTTTGACCTTATTATTACTGAAAGATAGATTCAATATTGGAGCTGAAGTGATTGGTGCCAAAACTTCATCAGTTTCTCTTATTAACAATGACTCTGCAGTGGTAACTTTGTTAATGGGACTTACTGGGGTAGTCATTGTGGTAACAACTGGCTCTTCAAGCTCAGCCTTTACTTCTCTGGTATTCTTTCTGGAAACTGCAGAACATGGAAGCGATACTCTCTCTTGGGAAGCTTTCTCATTGGAATTTCTGTCTGAGGCATTTTCTCTGTTACAATCTATCATGCCCTTTTCTCGCAGCTCTTCTTGCACCTCCTCCCTGTCTATATTTACTGGTTCAATGGTTTGACCAAATTTTAGTTGGTGTGTGTCAGGGGAAAACAAAGTGTCCTTCCAAACTTCTTCCTTAAGATGATGCACTGGGGTAACTTCTGTTTGTGTATCTGAAATACAAGTGCTTGGAGAAGTTAATACCTTCCATGAACTTACTTCTTTCATATCCTTTGGAGCAAGTGTTGCTCCAGGGGCATCTAATGTGTTCTCAGTCTGTACCTTCTTGAATGTCTCTAGGTCACAAATATTACCATCAGAATTTGTTAAATCCACTTTATGGGAGACCAAAGAATTGTTAGTTCTTTCATATTCTAAAAAATCTGTTTCAGTAGTCTTTCCATTATTAGCAAGAACAGAATCATTTATATTCTTAGCATTCTCACCTGACTTCACCATGGCGGCACTAACAGGAGAAAATACATTTTCAAACGTTGAATCTGTAGGGGGATCTATTGATGATGAAGTATTTAAATCTGTGCAGACACCTTCAACAGTAGCATTTCCATCAGAAGATTTTACAACATGGCAATGCAAATCTGTTGGTTTGCTTACTACTTTCTCCTTAGAGGTGACAAGTGAATGTTTTTCACCATCAGAGCAACTCAGGGCATGGGCATCACAGGCACCCTTTTGCACTTCCAATTTGGGGGAAGCAACAGTTGTAACCTTCTTGACAGGATTTGGTATACAGGAAACAGAACCTTCTTTCATTTTAATCTTATCAAAGCTCTCCTTCAGTTTATTCTTTCGTTGATCTTTTGAAATGCCAATGCTGATGCCAGATACCAAGGCTTTCTCATTAGACTTCAGTGTAGCATTACTGGAGTCCGAGGTTCCAACAATAAGAGTTTTTTTTGATCTGTTAAGTTTAATGACCCTTCCCTCAGATTTTTTATTTGCTTGTGGTCTCACATAAACAGGGATCTCCTTCATAGTACTTTTGTGTGACTCTACTGTTTCGGTAGCAGCAGCAGTGGTAGCAATAGATGCCTTCCTGTTGATATCTTCCCCAATTGCCAATTTTATCTTGGGATTTCTTTCCTTACCATTTCTTCCATCAGTATTCTGCAAATCACCTGATAGTGAGGAAGGTAAGATAACCTTAGGTACCAAAACATTAGATTTGTATCCAACCTTAAGTTCAGGTGGATTGCTCTGTACAGCTGTATCAGAATGTACAGACGATGATAATGGCACGTGCCTCTGTTCCTCTAACCTATTCCAAACAGGCTGTGAATGCTGGATTCTGCTAAGAACGCTGGGTTTTCTACCACCACCAACTTCTTGGGTATTTTCATTCCCAAACAAAACCCTCTTTCCTTTCCCTGCAGATTGATGATCACCCGGCAAATCATGGCTACTTTCCACGTTGAATAAGAACCTGCTTTTCTCCGAATCCCTAGAATCATCAACTGGATGTTGATTTCTGCCGAACACGAATCCCGCCGGATGTTGAGTCTGGAAAGGGGCATGACCGTGAGAGGATGCTTCGGATGGCTCCCGTTCAAAAGGCATGTCTTGATGGCGAGAGCCACCACGGCGACCGCCCCAGAACCCCGCCTTCCTCCGTCCTCTCAAGTCATGACTTTCCTCCAAAAAAACGGCATCCGAATAAACAACTTCCTCCTCCCTCCTAGTTCTCTTCCTCCCAATAACGTCACCTCCGCTCTCCAATATCACATGCCGAGACTCCATCCCCTCTTCGTACCTTCCAGGAAGTCCGCGTTGAAGATCCGAGGGAGGAACCCTAACCCTAAAACTGCCATCATCGACATGATCACCAACGATAGCAAGATCCCCTGGGTTTCCCCTGACCATCATTCCACCTCGATGAGGCGCCATGGAAGCCGCCCCGTCCTGAAGACCACCAGGGAAGGCGATGCGGTTGGAAACCCTGGGATTGGGGACGATCTGGGAATGATTGATGAAATGCAACCTATCCCTTTCTTCTTCTTTCACACTGGAATCATAGAGCAATCTCTCGACCCGTCTCCGGTCCTCCATCTCCGCCGCCTCGAGGAGGTATTTGCGGCGGGCATGATCGGGAGAAGAAGACAGACAGAGGTTGTTCTGGTGTTGGTCAGGGCGGTGATGAGGCCGAGGAGAGGAGAAAGGATGAGCGATTGGGTGGGAACGGTGGAAGTAGTAGGGATCGATGAAGCGAGGGGCAAGTGGTGGAGGAGGAGGGGCGTTGTTGTATCTGCGGGATGTGGTCATGATGGAAGAGGAGAGGAAGGAAGGTGACGGTGGCCGGTAGTGATGTAAGTGGCGACGACGAGGATCCATCTTTGGAACGTTTTGACACCAGCAGGGATGGGGAGGAGAATTGGGAATTAGTGGCTGGCTTTCTGCCTGTATAAATAAATCAGTTCGGCTACGATCTTTGACGGCGGGCGAGCGCATATTGAATTTCAATCTACCGAGGGGGTTAGTGACTGATGTAATTCAGGTGATAAAAAGTAAAATTGTCAAGAGAGGTTAGTATCTAATGAAATTCAGTTGACGGAAATTAAAATTATTGAATTTTATAAAAAAATTATTAGTGTGTATAATATTAAATGAAAAAAAAATTATAAATTTATCGACATATAAATATGTAAATTTACCTTTACATTTTCGTCATTTTCGACTTCCTAAGTCCAAAAATTTTTCAATCTCCCTCTTAACGGTCTTTCGTTGCCTGCATCCGTCGTCGCTCACGGTCGTCGCCCGCATCCATCACTCGTCACCCCCTCTTCACACTCGTAGTCGTCACTCACGCTGCTCACGCTCGCAACCGTCGCAGTCGTTACTCACGGTCGCTACCCCTACATCTGCCGATGCCGTCACATTCGAAGCTCGCAACCATCACATTCGTCGCGACCGCTCGCAACCGTCGTAGTCGTCACTCACGGTCGTTGCCCCCACATCCGTCGCTGCTGCCGCATCCGAAGCTCGCAACCATCGCTAACGCTCATAACCATCATAGTCGTGGATCACGGTCGCTGCCGCCGCATCGGCTGCTGTCGCTCGCATCCACCGCCGTTGCCGCTACCGCTGCATCCGAACGCTCAGTATTCCAACATCCATACATAATAGTTTTGTTTAATCAGAGTTTTCAGCAATACTATTTGTTTTTAGATATGTTTTGATCAGTTTCCATATAATAATATTAGGATATTACCCCTTCACATAGATGAAATAGGAATATAGATGAAAATAATTTTGAAATTAAAATAATAATATTAGGATATTACCCCTTCATGTATTTGTATTTTTCGAATATTAGTTGTAATAAACTTTTGTCACAATTTTCATCAAAATTTTCTGTCCTACACTAAACCCCTCTCAGAATTTTCTTTTTCATTTCTGTTATAAATTTTTCATTTCCTTTCCGTTAAAATTTTCATTTTCATTTACGTTAGAATTTTACATCATATACTAACAGATCCTAAGGTTAAATTTGTACATGGGAAAACGAGAAAAAAAACAACGATTTTCTTTTTCTATTTAGACGACATTTGTACATTTAGTAAATATTAAAATTTAATTCTTGGCATTTATCTAAAGATATCAATAGGTCGGACTGGTTCGTAGTCTCAGCTCATACAGATTAGACTCAAGCCACGTTTTTATATATTATTTAAAAAAAATGTATAAAAGCTTTGATTTATCATAATTTCAGTTGAATCAAAGATTTTTATATATTTAATATAAAATTATGTTAAAAATATATATTTAATATATTTTAATCTAATTAAAGTTTTGTAAAAGGTATAATAATACATTAATATTATATAAACTTGGATCACATCAAACATCTTCTTTGGTTAGACAGAAGTTTATATATAATATTTTTTTTTAAAAAGTTACGATTGGATGAAAGATCTACTTTAGTCAAAACTTCGGTACAATCGAAATTTATATATAATATTATATATATATTTAATCAAAATTTTTATATTAAATGGAAGTTCTACTTTAGTTAATCAAAATTTTTATATTAAATATATCTTTTTATTATTTTTCTATATTAAAAAAAAAATGCAACATTATTCATCATTTGAATTTTACAATGTTTGAATTTATTTAGCCTTCAATGTTCAAATTTTGTAACGTTGAGATTTTATTTATAAAGGAATAAAATATTTTATTTATAAGTACATATACATGAATACATTAACATCAATATCAAAACATCAACTCATCATAAATAAACATCAACACATTTAAACATTAGTCATAAAGTTAAAATATTTATTTTATTTCTAAATTAAAATTAAAAATACATTATTTTTATAATTACATCAAATATTTTTACATTTAATGTATATATTACATTAAAATATTTAAATTTATAAATTCATTAATAAAGTCATCTTGTTGTTATTATCCACAAATACAAGTAAGCTTTTTGTTAGGATCTAATAGCTTATTAGAGAGGGGGTGAATGATAAGATTTAATGATTTCTAAGTAATTTCAAGACTTTACATTAGTTGATTTTTAGTCAAATTTCAACAAACATAAAATAATTTTTCTAGTGAAAGCACAAAGTAAATGAAGATAATACACATAAGAATTTTTAGGTGATTTACCACTAACGACTAATCTATCCCCAATGGTTACTTGAGCTTCACTAACTTTTCTAAACTTACGAAACACTTACTTTATGGTCAAAGCAAGAACCAATTAATCGATCTAAGCTTTCTAGTCGTAGCTCTGTTTAGAATGAAAAAATGCATAATATTAACGATTAAATGATCTAAGCTTTCTAGTCGTAGCTCTGTTTAGAATGAAAAAATGCATAATATTAACGATTAAATGATAGTTAATTGGATAATATTTAGCTTATCATATGAGAATTATGTCATTATGTTGTAATTGCACTATTATATGCTTTAATGAAAGAATCTACATAATTTCAGGAAATTAGCGTTGATTAAGTGTATTTCTAAACTATCGGTGAATTACATGCTTTTTAATTCCTAAGTCTCCGAATTTTCTGTTATTTCGAAGAGTTATACTTAATGTACTAGATAGTTATGTTTTAAACGTTTAAAGAATATTTTATTATTTCCTAGAGTACACGTGTTGTAACCTTAATGCATGACTTAAGTGAATGTTCGGTAAGTTATCTACTAACTATTTGAAATGTATCTAAGCATCGGATAGTTAGGTTTGTAAGTATTTGAAATATTTGAACTCGTTAAGTTAGGTTTATGCACGTGTTGAATTTAAATGCTTTATTATGTCATGTGAGTTGCACATGTTTAACTCGTTAAGTTAGTATAACTATACGCGTTGAGTTATTTGAATATACACTAAGATAACACGTTGTGTTAGTTTTATAAGCTTATAAGTTATTTCTTTATTACACATGTTTTATAGTTAAATCAATGAAGTAAGTCTGTTGAGTTACATTAACTCTACAGATCATTTATTTTCTAATATGCCACTATAACAATTGCAAAAACAGGGAATTCGAAGAAAAACCACAATTGCACGTATCACGTAAAAATTCACTCGTGGGATGAAGAAGAAATCACCATCATTGATATAAATGAAGGAAATTCAACCAATCATTTATGCAAAAGTAGTTATTATTGAAAGAAATATAAAAGAAGAGAAAAAAGACAAAGAAGTGTATGTGTAGGTGGAGAACCGCACTAACTGCAGGAAGCGTCAGAAGTTCCTTAAAGCTACACACCACCAAAATCACCAACCATTGGAGGTATATGAGGATACTTTCTAGATGTCAAGTCGATTCCAAGCCAAACATGATGACTGACAACCACTGTAAGGAGTGATCGCGTCATAGAAAAGGAAGTCATTTTCATCAAGCACCGACTCATATCTTAGGAGATCGTAAAACTTCTAGCCTTGGTTTCAGGTTGATGCTAGTATGTTGAAGAGGAGATCATCTTACAATTCTTGATTTGCGATTCTATGAGGAGAGGAGGCAAAATTGTAAGTGATTAAGTTTTTAGTGGTGTAATTGCATCGCATATAGTGATAGAAGTTTTTATTGTCAATAGAGATTTTTACATTTCACCTTTCACTCATATTCAGGAACATATCAAAATAAAAATACCAAAAACAACAAATTATATATGTTTACATTTAGTATTAAAGTATTGTATTGTTTGTTTTGTATCGTAATTAATGTTATTATTGTCAGTATGTGAATGTTTCATATTTGTTTGATTTAGAAAATAGAAAATAGTTTTTACAGTTTACTGAAATTGAATCATCCCAAATACTTAAAGCTTTTAATGGTTATTGTTTGAAATATCTAAATGTTAGTATTGCTTAATGACAAATCTAATATTAACTAACATTAAAGAGCTTAATTGATGTTATTTACATTCTGTGGAACTGCCCAATGGTTGGTCGAATTCTTTTGTAAATAACAATTTTTAACTGGAAAGATAGGCTCGTGGAGTTAACTTAAGTCTAAGAGGTTAGTCCGTTGAGTTAACTATAACTCTACGAACTAAGTCTGTTGTGTTAACTATAACTCAACGGAGTGTTTAACTGAACACATATAAACTCCAATATAAAAATTAGCACAGTACACAATTCTTACTCAATCTCTATGGGATCGACCTGCACTTGCACACAAATACAATATACACTATACACTTGCAGTTAAAATACAAATTGGACTTAATATCTAATTTGTGTGAAAGGTTATTTGTTTACTTCTAAGAGAATTTATTTATACAAGCATAAAAAAAAAATCAAACAAGTTTATGATGTGACTTAATAATCCCAAACAAGCTCCAATCAACCTATTTGTGAAGTTTTCAATTAGAAAACTTTAGCAAACCACTAGCTTGAAAAGATCAAATATTATTCACATAGTGAGTTTTTGACTTGAGTTTTGTACTTTGTTAAGAGTTTGATCTTGAATGTATTCTATAATTTTCGTGGAGTTCAATGTATAAATGTGTATGTTCTATTATTTTCTTCTCTTGATTACTATTTGTATTTATATCAAGAAGTATAATGATCATATTCCTTTCTAATAGTTTCTTCCTGCTATACTTACTGTTCTAGCAGACCTAATTTTGGTAAGTTACCGTTGAGTGAACAGTAATACTTAACCTTCCGATAATTTTGAAATTTCAGATAGTTAGCTTTCTTAACTTTTCGTAACTCTCTGGAAATATTCTTGTAACTCTTGGAATATCCAAACAGATCTTTCTACTTGTATCACATGAGTACTTAAGCACGTGCTTGGACTTAAGTTCGGATAGTTAAATCTGCAACCTTTCGAACCTTCTTGTTTTTCGGATAGTTAGCTTTCTTAACTTTTCAAAAATTCTTTTAAGCTTTCGACTACTAGTTTTTTGATTTCTGCACGTGTGTATTTGAATAACTTAAGTTCAGATAGTTAAATCTGCAACATTCTGAAACTTCTCATTTTTTAGATAATTAGTTTTTCTAACTTTTTGAAGAATTCAAGCCTTTATCTAACTTTCCAAAAGCCTTCTTATTTTCGGATAGTTAGCCATGTAACTTTCCGAAGAGCTTTCTTGCTACCTTTAAGTGATCTTTTAGATACTTAAATTGTTAACCTTCCGAAAATCCACCTCTTCCAAATACTTAAGCTTGTGAATTGTCCAAACCTCTTGCTTTTATCTATCAGCTTTGAATGCATTACTTATGACTGTCTATAACTGTTTATCTATCAACCTATGAAATGTAATAGATGATTCCTCATATTGATTTTTGCATTATCAAAATCTAGAGGTCCTTTCAATCTCACTTTTTTTGATAATGGCAAAAACCTTATAAAATTTTCCATGTATTTCACTCTATATAGCTATACAAATAAACTCACAAAGAACGAAAGAAGAAAAATGAGAATAAGTTGTCTAAGTTTTCTCCCCCTATTTTTTTAAGTTTACTCCTATTTCTGTACTACTTGTAGTGATAATGTTGTGTTCTTCTCCCTCTATCTTGTCATTGGTCAAAAAGAGTTGCAATTATAACTACACTTGATCTTTCCTATCTTGAGATTGACTAAGTTTTTGTAATATAAAATATTAGCAGAGAACAAGCTCTTGTTCATGAGCTTGGAGAGTGAGGAGAATAATCATAAAAGAGCATTGATTATAAATCATAAAAAGAGCAGATCCCTAGATTTCATCTAATGTGATTAAATGCATATTCAGATAGTGGTTTAGTGAAAATGTCTACTAATTGTTCTTTAGTAGAGACATATTCTAAAGAAATATGACATTTGTCAACATGATCCCTTAGAAAGTGGTGCCTAATCTCAATATGCTTTGCTCTTAAGTGTAGCACTGTATTTTTGGAGAGATTTATGACACTACTATCATAGTAAATGATTGTATTTTGAAATTTAAGTTTATAATCGACTAGTGTTTGTTGTATCCATAAAATCTGAGCATAGCATAATCCTACTACAATATATTCTACTTCAATGGTAGATAAAACTACAAAGTTTTATTTTCTACTAAACTATGATACTAAAGAGTGACCAAGCAATTGGCAAGTGGCACTCGTGCTTTTCTTGTCTAACTTGCATCCTACATAATCTACATTACTATAACCATTTAAAATTAATAGATTCTATGAGGAGTAAAATAAATCAAAATCTTTTGTACCCTGTAGGTATTTAAAGATTCGTTTAACTACTTTTAAATGTGATGCTTTAGAAGAGGCTTGATATCTTGTACATGCACATACACTAAACATTATGTCTGGTCTACTAACTATTAAATACAGAAGTGATCTAATCATGCCTTTGTATTTCTTTTGATCTATAGAAATACCAAAGATATCTTTATCAAATTTTTCATTTGAATTCATAGGTGTGTGAGCCAAATTTTAAGAGAATCTCTTTATAAAATTTTTCTTGGTTCAGGAAAATTCTATGTTGTAATTAATGAATTTGTAATCCTAGAAAGAATTTTAATTCTCATGTAAGGGGGTGTTTGTGCATGTTGGAAAGTTCAAAAATGAAGAAAATGGAAAGTTCAGATTCCTGTGAATTAGAAAGTCTAAATTCTTGAGAAATGAAGGGCTATTTGTGCACATCTCAGAAACTTAGGAAAGTTAAGATTCCCATAGTGGGGTTTGTGCTAGATGGAATGTTCAGAATTGAAATATATTTTTTTAATCAAAGAATTCTAATAATTAATTTTAATTTACTCTATTTCTTCACATCATAATACTTACATTTTTTTAAAAAAAATATCAAAAATAAAAATATTTATTTATTAATAATATCATAAACAAATTGAACAAAAGTTGTATTGTGTATTACTTATTTGAACATACCATATCACAACCAATTACCTTTCGAAATTGTTAACTAACGTAAATATATTATTCGGCCAGGCTAGGCTGGTCCGTGGGTTGGTTCGGGCTAGGCCTAGGCTGGCCCGTGGGCCAATTCGGGCCTAGTTGAAATCTAACGTAAAATAAAAAATAGAAAATAGAATATGATACCTCTCTTATATACATTAATAAATGTAAATATACAAAATTAATAAATGTTAAAGTAAAAGTTGTTAAAAAATTAATAAATGTAATACAAACTTGTTTAAACATAGAACTTGATGTAACAATTGAAAATTAATAAATGTATTTATAAATAAAATAATGTGTTTGAATGATGAATTGATTATCGAAAACGTTGTAAATTTATTTATTTTTATTTTAATTTAAAATAAAGAAAATAAATATAAAAAATCAGCTGATGAAAATTAATAAGTTTATTTATAAATAAAATAATGTGTTTGAATGATGAATTGATTACTAGAAACGTTGTAAATTTTTTTATTTTTATTTTAATTTAAAATCAAAAAAATAAATATAAAAATTAATAATTGAAAATTAATAAATGTATTTATAAATAAAATAATGTGTTTGAATGATGAATTGATTATCGAAAACGTTGTAAATTTTTTAATTTTTATTTTAATTTAAAATTAAAAAAATAAATATAAAAAATTAACAATTGAAAATTAATAAATTTATTTATAAATAAAATAATATGTTTGAATGATGAATTGACTATTGAAAATGTTGTAAATTTTTTTCTTTTTATTTTAATTTAAAATCAAAAAAATAAATATAAAAAATCAAAAACTTCAATTGGATCAAAGTTGAGATTCGGTCTGACCGAAAAAAATAAAAAATTGAAAAACTTATGTTTGATCGAAGATTGAGCTTTGGTCTGACTGAAGAAAAATATAAAAAAATAAAAAAGTTTTAGTTAGTCAGATTGAAAAAATAAATAAAAGAAAAAAATAACGATCAGACCAAAGCTCGATCAAATCGAAAAAAATTAAAAGACTTCAGTCAGACTGAAGGAAAAAATTTGATTTGACTAAAAAAAAATAAAAAACTTCAGTCGGACCGAAGGAAAAAATTCAGTTTGATCGAAAAAAAGTAAAAAAATGAAAAAACTTCGGTCGGATCGAAGGAAGAAATTCGGTCTGACCGAAAAAAAAGTAAAAAAACTATAAAACTTTGGTTAGATCAAAGGAAATAATTCGATCTAACTAAAAAAAATAAAAAACTTCGATCGGACCGAATTAAAAAATTCGGTCTAACCGAAAAAAAAGTAAAAAAACGAAAAAACTTCGGTTGGACCGAAGGAAGAAATTCGGTCTGACCGAAAAAAAAGTAAAAAAACTATAAAACTTCAGTCGGACCGAAGGAAAAAATTCGGTCTAACCGAAAAAAAATAAAAAACTTAAAAACTTCGGTTAGATCGAAGTTTAGACTTCAGTTTGACCGAAGGAAAAAACAAAAAACACTTCAATTAGTCGGAGTGTTGAACCGAAGAAAAATAAGAATGAAGAAAATTTTACCGATCGCACTGAAGGTGGTCTAACAGTTTGATCGGAAAAAAAATAAAAGAAAAAGGAAACTTATATTTTAAGAAAAAATATTAAGTCTTCTTATTTATATTTATTAATAATATCAATTTGAACAAATTGAAGAAAAGCTGTATTGTGTATTACCTATTTGAACATAACATATCACAAACAATTACTTTTCAAAATTGTTAACTAACATCCATTATATAAATAAAATTCACAACATAAATATAAATTGTCAACATACAAATATTCAAATATTGTAACATAACAATTTGACAAAGTTACATATGAAATAATTTAAAAGTCACATCCATCCCACATGGTAGTCTTCATGTTGTCATGCATTTCATCTGCTATTTGTTTTCTTTGTTCTTGTGTCATTTCTAATGTACTATCTATCTGTGAAAGCTCATCTTCAGTAATTCTAATTTCTTCATTTTCTAGATCAAATTCAGCTAACTCATCTTCTAGATCTTCTAATAAATCTGCTCTATTAGCTTTACGTATAAAATTATGTAATAGGAAGCAAGTCATCACAATCTTCGTTTGTGTATCATAAGGATACGACATATGTTCTCGTAAGATTGCAAAATGATGTTTAACAACTCCAAATGATCGCTCAATCACTAATCTTAATTGTGAATGTCTGTAATTGAAGTTTTCGACTGTATTTTCTGGAACTCTATTATTTTCATATTCAGATAGATGATATCTCACTCCTCGATATGGACAAATAAATTCAGGTCGATTAGGATAACCAGCATCAACCAAGTAAAACTTTCCTGTAAATAATTAAAAATTAGTGTAAATAAAAAATATATATTCAATAATGTCATTTTATACCTGATGGAACCTTGAATGGATGATGTCTTGTGACGGCATCTTGAAGGATTCTTACGTCTGAAGCTGATCCTTCCCAACCACTAAGAATATATATAAATTCCATATCAAAATTACATGCGGCCATAACATTTTGACTTAACTCTCCTTTTCTATTTCTAAATCTTGCTGTTTGTCATCTATAAATAGTTGCCTTAATATGTGTTCCATCAATAGCACCAATGCAATTCTGTTAACATATGAATAAGAAAATGAGAAAAAAATAATATACAAATCAATTTCATATGAAAATATATATTTACCTAAAAATAGGGATACACATTTGAATCATTCAGTATTCTACTTGGAGTTGATGTTGGAGGCATTGCAAGAAGTTGTTTATGCAAGTTCAAAATTGCATTAAGTACTTCATTGAAGTACGTACTAACAGTCCATGTAGACCGAGAGAAGCGCTCCCTTGTTACTCCATATCGTTGGTTTTGACCAACAGTGACAAGAAAGATTGCAAACTTCTCTTCGACACTAACATTGCTTGTATTTCCCATGCCACCTTCTCTTCGTAACAAATTACAGAAGTCAAGAAATACATGTGACTCATTCTATATATTTTTTGACAATTATATGCTTGATGTGGTAATGATGGATCTAATAACCTTCTAATGTAGTCATGCCCTTCTCTACTATAAATGTGATGTGTAATATTAGTCAATGTACTTGACATACATGCAACACCTGCAAGGAAGTTCCATAGTGAAAGAAGTAACGTTCGTCGTCTTTCCGCTTCTTCCTCTTCTTCCTCAAGCATATTCTTTAACAATTCCAAACCATCCATACCATTCATGATAATTATTACCTACAAGAAGTAATGAGATTAGTACACATTTTCCTAAAAATATATAAGAATCTTCAACAATAATAAAAACATTTATTTTACATAACAATATTTATATAAAATATCAAGTAATAAAGCATTCACATATGAAAATCAATAGTCATCATCATTGTCTAAAATTCAACATTACACATTATTCACCACAATAATAAAGTTCATCACATCCATCAACATTACTCAACAATAGAAAAGTACATTCATAAGTTGTGATACTTAATCCATTCTACCCTCATATCTGTTGGGATGCTAAGAAATTACTCTGCTAGTTCTTTTCTTTCTAATAAAGCCATTGCTTTGAATTTCTCACTATTGGTAAGACTTTCAATTTGCAATAATGCTTCTATAGCTTGTGCTGTAAGACTTCCTTGTTTCACTTTGAAATGTAGCATTTGCTCTTGCACTTGTTGTTTCTAGATCTGAAGTTCCTCTTTCTAGATCTGAAGTTGTTCTTTCTGTATGTTTGTTACATTATCATAATATTCTTGTTGAGCTTTAATTTTATCCTCTTCTTTTTCACATAATGACATAATAGCAGATGTAGCTTCTTTAAATGAAGATGCCATTAGTTGTGTTGACTCTGCATGTGGTCTTGGACGTTTTCCCTTTTTCACCTCATTGAACCTTCTTGATGAAGACATTGGAGATTGAAGTTGGGTACCATCTGTATCCATTGGACTATCACTTAGTGGTGTGAAATATTGAAAATGATTTAGTGGAGGTGTCATTTCATTTGGTTCATTCATAGGTATGTCTCTTTTATTCTGAGTAATTGTTTCAAGGTCTCTACTGACATTCTCTATAGCCATATTACTTTCAAATAACAATTGCAGTTGATCATAAATAGGACATGGTTTACCTTTGAGGGGGGCACAATCTGGGTGTTTCTGCATGATTAAAAATATGTTAGTATATACAGAACGTACAAATTATATTAACACATTCAAAAATAGTACCTTAATAAATTCATTCCAAACTTCATCTGAAATATCAGTATGACCTTGTATGCAATTCCATCCCCAACCACTTTGAGACATAATTTTTGTGTAGTTATGATACATCTGTCGCCATGTTTTAATTCGATTGTCAACATTTTTCTTTGTGGTACCTGCATTTGTGTCATTATTGTACTTCTCTATTACCTTATTCCATGTTTCAATTTTAACTTTTCCATCATGTGTTTTTCCATTCCCTTCATTTAAAACATCTTCTAATATACCCAAAAATGTCGCATCTACTTTTGCATTCCAACTAGTATAAGATCTTTGTCTACTTGGTACTATATTATCTGTAGTAGCCATATCTAATTTGCAAAACATATATATAAATGAAAAACACATCATTGAAATATGGATGACTATGACAACATCAATCATTAACATAAAAATTAAATAAGTTATTATTCATTCAATGACAATATGCATTAAAAATGGATAAGAATGAATAACTTAAATAAGTTACTAGTCATTCATAACACATATGAAATGGCATACATAAGAATTTCATACTTTTTTTCGTTGGATTTGTAATCAAAATATAACTAAAGAAATAAGTTGGATATCATGAAAAGGGAAGCAAATGAAGTAAGAACAACAGCAAAAGATATTCAAGAATTAACACATAGCCTACATTAAGATTGCTTAAGTCCAGGCATGCTTTGTTGCTAATGCAAGGCCAACGTAGTCCCTCCTTGTCTAAAGCAAAATCCAAATAATGTAGGACCTCATTAATGCAAATTGAGTCATATTGATCACAACATAAAATATTGAGTCATATTAACAAAATCTTAAATCTTCAACAACCTTAGTTCTTGCAAAAGATCTTGCTTCTTGTTTTTTCAATTTTCCTCTTCTCATTAATCTCCACTAACCATATAAACATGATATGAACTTCTAACTCTTATTAACAAAATACATATTTTACAAATGTTACCTTGTAAATAAGTTCAAATGATTGATACAAAATAAATTCCACCGCAAACAACAGAAATTATTAGAGGTGATGAATGGATGAAATAAAAAGTTACTCAATTTAAACTTTGGTAGATAAGATAAGAGTGTTTGCTCGGAAAGCTCTACATCTACCCCTATTAGTTTCCACTATATGTCCCTGCTTATTTGTTCTTGTAACGACAAAAATGAAATTTTGAACGCAGTAAACCAGGAATAGTGGCTCGCCGACATGCATAGGTAATAATATTTGTTAGTATTCTTCTAACTGCAAGAAATAAACTATGCAAAAGTTTCATGAAATTATTAGCTTCGAGCAGTCGGTGAGCTTCGAGCAATCGACAAGCTTGGAGCAGTCGGCGAGCTTGGAGCGGTCGACGAGCTTCGAGCGGTCGGCGAGCTTTGAGCGGTCGGTGAGCTTTCGAGCGGTCGGCGAGCTTCAAGCGGTCGGCGAGCTTTCGAGCAGTCGACGAGCTTCGAGGTATTCGCGAGCTTCAAGCAGTCGGTGAGCTTTGAGCAGTCGGCGAGATTTCAAGCAGTCGACGAGCTTCGAGCGGTCGGTGAGCTTTTGAGCAGTCGGTGAGCTTCGAGTGGTCCGCGAGCTTTGAGCAGTCCAGGAGCTTTCGAGCAGTTGGCAAGCGGTCCGCGAGCTTTCGAGCAATCGGCGAGCTTCGAGTGGTCCGCGAGCTTCGAGCAGTTGGCAAGCTTCAAGCGGTCGGTGAGCTTTGAGCAGTCGGCAAGCTTTTGAGCGGTCCGCGTGCTTCAAGCGGTTTGCGAGCTTTCGAGCAGTCAGCGAGCTTCGAGTGGTCTATGAGGTTCGAGCAGTCGGCGAGCTTCAAGCGGTCGGTGAGCTTTGAGCAGTTGGCAATCTTTTGAGTGGTCCACGAGCTTCAAGCGGTTTGCGAGCTTTCGAGTAGTCAGCAAGCTTCAAGTGGTCCGTGAGCTTCAAGCAGTCGGCGAACTTCAAGCGATCGGTGAGCTTTGAGCAGTCAGTGAGCTTTCGAGCGGTCGGCAAGCTTCGAGCGGTCGGCGAGCTTTCAAGCAGTCGGCGAGCTTCGAGTGGTCCGCGAGCTTTCAAGCAGTTGGCGAGCTTCAAGCAATCTACGAGCTTGAAAGCAGTCGGCTAGCTTCAAGCGGTCCACGAGCTTTCGAGTAGTCGGCGAGCTTCGAGCGATCGACGGCCTTCGAGCGGTCAACGAGCTTCAAACGGTCGGCGGGAATCACACACCTGGCGAGCTTCGAGCAAACGAAATCAGGGCATTCAGGCGGTCGGGGATTCCTTGACTTTATAGGGGAGAGTCTCCGAAATTAGGGAAAATTTTTCCTCTTATATTTGGGAAAGTTAACAAACTTTCCCAAGTTTCCAAATCTACACAAACTACTTACATACTTTCTTTACTTTCATTTCTTTCCTTTCTTAAAAATCCGAGTAGGCACAAACCCTCCCCTAAGACTCATTTCAAATTCATTCTACATTAAATTCTAGAAGTCATGACATAATTTCTCATTTGTTGCACTAAAGATAATATCATTAACATAAATTTGAATGATCAATATGTGAGAGTTTTCTAGCTTAATAAAAAGAGTGTTATCTGCAGTTCTTATATTGAACTAATTCTCAAGAAGGAAACCCTTAAACTTATCATACCATGCAGGTGGTGCTTGTTTCAGACCATAAAGAGCTTTGTTCAATTTGTATACATGATTTGGTCTATCTTCATTTTCAAAACCTAGTGGTTGTTCTACATATACTTCTTGTAAAATGTTATTCAAGAATGCACTCTTAACATCTATTTGAAAGAGCTTTATTTTCATACTACTTGCAAAGGCAAGCAACATTCTGATTGTTTCAAGTCTTGCTACAAGTGCAAAGATTTTTTCATAATCGATTCATTCCTATTGGTTGTATCCTTGAGTAACAAGTTTGGCTTTGTTTCTAATAATGCTGCTACTATTATCTAATTTATTCTTAAACACCCATTTAGTTCCAATAATTAATTTTTTAGTGAGCCTTTCAATTAAATTCTAGACTTCATTTTTCTTGAATTGATTCATCATTACATGGCCATAATCTAGTATTCATCATTACAAGCTTCTTCAACTGTTGTAAACTCAAGTTCAGATACAAATGCACAATAATTACAAATATTTTGAATTTTGCTCCTTGATTTATATTTCCAATAATTTGTGCAATGGGATGTCTAGATTTTATTTTCCATACTATTTCTATCAAGATAGGTGCAAGCAATGTTGTGCTTTCCTTTTTTTGTAATACTTTCTGATTTTCTAATTCACTTTCACCTTCACTGTCTATTTTCAACTGCTTTAATTTTTCTACTAGATCTTCATCAAATGATACATTAATTGATTCTTATACTCTTCTTTCCTTTTCAAAATAGATCTTGTAAGCTTTGCTTCTTGAAGAATCCCCAACAAATATTGCAGAATCAGATTTTGCATCAAATTTGTCCTTTTGATCCCTTGTATTGAGCATAAAGTATTTTGATCCAAATATTTTGAAGTAACTAACATTTGGTGTTTTACCATACCACAATTCAAATACTGTCTTAAGCAATATAAGTCTGAGATGAGTTCTGTTTATTGTATGACATGCAATATTCACAACTTCAGCCCATAAAAATTTTAGTAGATTAGATGCATTAAGTATTGTTCTTACAATTTCTTGTACTGATCTATTCTTTCTCTCCACTACTCCATTTTAGGTAGGAGTTCTTGGACACGAATACTCATGTAATATATCAAATAAGTTGCATAAATCTTCAAAATCAGTATTCTCAAATTCACCACCATGATCACTTTTGATATTTTTCATAGTTAATTCTTTTTCATTTTGAATTCTAACACAGAGATGTTTGAATTCAGTACATGCTTCATTCTTTTGTGTTAAGAAAATGACCCAAGTGAATCTTGTATAATCATCAACCACAACAAAGGTGTATTTTCTTCCTCCTAAACTAGTTGTTTGAGTAGGACCAAACAGGTCTAGTTGTAGTAATTCTAGTGGCTAGCTTGTGGCAATATCTTTTATACTTTTGTGTACTGATTTCTTCTATTTTCCAATAATACAATCACTACATGGTTTATCCTTTTTGAATTTGAGCTTGGGCACACCTCTAATAAGATCATGTTTGGTTAATTTTCTTAAGGTTCTCATATTTACATGATTTAATCTCTTATGTCATAACCATTCATTTTCACTAGAACCAATTAAGTATGCATCACTAGTCGTATTATTTGATGGAAATTCTAAGGCATAAATTGAATTCTCTATATCTAGTAAATTTAATTTCAAGTGTATCTTGTTGTAATATAAAATAGTTTTCAACAATAAATAGTAGATTATAACCTTTGTCACATAATTGACTTACACTTAACAGATTTTGTTTTAAACCATTTACATGCAAGACATTTTCTATTTTCCCATTTTTAAATGCAACATTTCCTACAGTAGTAATTTTGCATTTTTCATTATTACCAAATGTTTAGAATGGAAAAGTGCATAATATTAAGGGTTAAATGATGGTTAATTGCATAATATTTAGCTTATCATATGAGAATTAAGCCATTATGTTATCATTGCACTATTATATGCTTTAATGAAGGAATCTGCATAATTTCAAGAAATTAACGTTAATTAAGCATATTTCTAAACTGTCGATAAATTACAAGTTTTGAAATTCCTAAGTATTCAAATTTTCTGTTATTTCAGAGAGTTATATTGCATGTACCAGACAGTTATGTTTTTAACAATAGAAGAATATTTTAATTTCCGGGAGTACACGTGTTGAAACATCAATGCATGACTTAAGTGGATTTTCGGTAAGTTATTTGGTAACTATCCAAAATACATCTGAGCATCGGATAGTTAAGGTTGTAAGTATCTGAAATATTTGAACTCGTTAAGTTAGAATTATGTACGTGTTGTATTTAAATGCTTTATTATGTCACGTGAGCTGCACATGTTTAACTCGTTAAATTAGCATAACTATATGCGTTGAGTTACTTGAATATACATTAAGGTAACACGTTTTGTTATGTAGAAATAGGAAAAGTAAACTTTCGGATAGTTAACGTTTCGTTTTTGTCGAAAAGTTATGTTAAAAACTCATATAGTTAAGTTATTTGCACGTGTGTTTTTAATGTTTTAAGTTGTCACGTGTTTTCCATGTGCGTTCAATAATGAAAATCAAAGAGTTAGATAACTATTCGAGTTTTATACACATGGATAGATAACTGCTTGAGTTTTATACACATGGATGGATAACTGTTCGAGTTTTATAAAATGACTAACGAACAGATAAGTTTTTTTATTCAGTCACATATTTTGTAGGTACAAAAAACTTGAAGAGTTATATATAAGTGTTCGAGTTTTTATAAGACTTAAAGGATAAATGTTCGACTAAAACGAAGACTAATACGCCATTGTAGTAGTTGTAGAAACAGGAAATTCGAAGGAAAACCACGATTGCATGTATCACGTAGGAATTCACTCGTGGAATGAAGAAGAAATCACCATCATTGATATGAATGAAGGAAATCCAACTGATCATCTAAGTAGAAGTAGTTACTACAAAACGAAATATAAAAGAAGAGGAAAAAGATGAAGAAAGTGTGTGTGCAGAGGTGGAAGACCGCGCTAACTGCAGGCAGCGTCGGAAGTTCCCTAAAGTTTCACACCACTACCAAAATCACCAACCATTAGAGGTCTGTGAGGATACTTTCCTAATGTCGGGTTGATTCTGAGCCAAACACGGTGACCGACAACCATTGTGAGGAGTGATCACGTCGCGGAAAGGGAAGCCATTTTCACCAAGCACTG
The DNA here is from genome assembly GCA_036874045.1 of Cymodocea nodosa. NCBI lineage: Eukaryota > Viridiplantae > Streptophyta > Magnoliopsida > Alismatales > Cymodoceaceae > Cymodocea > Cymodocea nodosa. Next base: position 14,077,414 of record CM072339.1, on the reverse strand, counting down.
ATTCATATCTCAAGAGATCGTAAAGCTTCTAGTCTTGGTTTCAGGTTGATGCTAATATGCTGAAAAGGAGATCATCTTACAATTTTGGATTCACGATTCTATAGGGAGAGGAGGCAAGATTGTAAGTGATTAAATTTTTAGTGGTGTAATCGCGTCACATGTAATGACGAAAGTTTTTACTGTCAATAGAGATTTTTACATTTCACCTTTCATTCATCTTTAAGAACATATCAAAACAAAAATTCCAAAAACAACAAATTATCTGTGTTTATATTTAGTATTAAAGTGTTGTATTGTTTGTTTTGTATCGTGATTAATGTTATCATTGTTAGTATTGTGAATGTTTTATGTTTGTTTGATTTAGAAAATAGAAAATAGTTTTATTGTTTACTGAAATTGATTCGTTCTAGATACTTAAAAATTTTAATGGTTACTATTTGAAATATCTGAATGTTAGTGTTGCTTAATGATAAATCTAATATTAACTAGCATTAAAGAGCTTAATTGATGTTATTTACATTCTTTGGAACCGCCCAATTGTTGGCCGAATTCCTTTGTAAATAGTAGTATTTAATTAGAAAGATAGACTCATGGAGTTAACTTAAGTCCACGAGACCAGTCTGTTGAGTTAGCCATAACTCAACGAACTAAGTCCGTTGTGTTAACTATAACTCAACGGAGTGCTTACTGAACACATTTATACTCCAATATAAAAATCGAAACAATACACAATTCGTACTCAATCTTTGTGGGATCGACCTGTACTTGCACACAAATACAATATACACTATGCACTTGCAGTTAAAACACAAATTGGAATTAATATCTAATTTGTGTGAAAGATTGTTTGCTTACTTTTAAAATTAATTATTGATATAAGCATAAAGACAAATTAAACAAGCCTAACAAACAGAAGTAAGCAAATCTAAGACACCAAACTTAACTGATCCTGAGTTTATAGTCTTAATAGATTTAAGAAATCTTTTCTTACCTGTCATGTGCTTTGAACATCCACTGTCAATAATTCACTTTGACGTTTGAGCTTCCTTATCCTTGCAATCCTACAAATTATGTTGAAATTAAGGCTTTTGGTATTCATATTTTCTTAGCATATTAAATTTATTGTCTTTTGACAACTATATATGTGTAGATCTTCTTTTGATGACAAATATAGTTGTGTCATCTCTATAAGATCTAATCTTTCCACCATAGTAGAAAGTTTGTTGTGGTGCAACATACCCTAGGCCAAATTTATTTATTCCTATTCTTTGAGATACTATAATTTTATTTAAACTACTTTCACCTTTCGTGTGTTAGGGCAAGTGGTTTAGGTGTGGAGTATGCCACAAGTTGCTTAGGTTCAATTAGAAGCTTGTCAACTATAAGTCTCTAACAAGTTAAATATTTTTCGAAAGGTTATTAATTGAAGTATCCAAAAATAATAATGTAGTCGAAAGGCTCAGATCTAATTATCCAAAAGTCAAGAGATTTTGAAAGGTTACTACTAGAACCTTCCAAAATGACTTAAGAGGGATAGTAACTATTTGAAAGACAGGATAGTAACTATTCGAAAGACAGGATTTCTTCGGATAGTTAGGATACTTAAGTGAATCTTCGGATAGTTAGGATAGTAACTATTCAAAAGATAGGATCTCTTCGGATAGTTAGGATACTTAAGTGAATCTTCGGATAGTTAGGACAGTAATTATCTAAAAGTCAAGAGTTTTGGGAAGGTTACAACTAGAACCTTCCAAACTGACTTAAAAGGGAATTAAGTGAATCTTTGAATAGTTAGGATAGTAACTATCTAAAAGTCAAGAGAACCTTCCAAAAGGACTTAAGAGAGACTTAAGTGGATCTTCAAATAGTTAGGACAATAACTATCCGAAAGACAAGATCTCTTCAAACAATTAGCTTGCTACAATATTCGACCATTTTGATAGACATAGAGAGAAAAAATACCTTTAGATAGTTAAGGCCAGTAACTATTTGAAATGTTATAATTTTTGAAGAGTTAGGAAGAAAGGCTCTAAAAATGAGTCTTCCTTCTCTAAAGTGTTTATTTGCTATTGTAATGACTCTACTGTAATTAAAGGTTTATTAACCCTAGGTTTGGGTAGTATATAAACCTTTATGATGTTGTAAAACATATAGTTGATCGTGTTGAAGCTCATAGAAGAACATTCAACTCCTGTGGACGTAGGTAGTTACTAAACCACATAAATCTTGTGTTGTTTTCTGTATGCTTTCTTCCATTAATCTCTATTTCACAATTTTGATGAGTTTGAGAGGTGAGCTTATTCAGAATCATGCTAGAGTGTCATCAAAGAAGAGTAGCTTTGAAGTCCAACAACTGATATTAGAGTGAAGGTACAAATTGACAGAATGACAAACGATAGAAAGCTCAAAATCGAAAAGTTTGATGAAAAAGATTTCGTATACTAGAGGTCTTAGATAGAAGACTATTTGTATCAGAAGGATCTTCATCAACCTTTGTTTAGAAGAAAACTAGAGAAGATGGACCAAGAAGAGTGGGAGCTACTAGACAAGAAGGTGTTAGGTCTCATTAGGTTGTCATTGGCAAGGAACGTTCATTCGAATGTTGCCAAGGAGAGAACAACAGCTGACTTGATGAAAACATTGTCCAACATATATGAGAAGTCATTAGCCACCAACAAGGTATTTCTCATACATAGATTATTTAATCTTAAAATGCATGAAAGTGGAAATATAACAGAACACGTTAATGAGCTAAATACTATATTGAATTGACTACACTCAGTAGATATAGTATTTAATGATGAAGTTAGGGTTTTAATTTTGTTATCCTCATTACCAAAAAGTTGGTTTCCTATTGTGACTAGTGTAAATAGTTCACTAGGTCATGAAAAGCTCAAAATGAGTGACATCCGAGATTTAACTTTGAGTAAGGACATTCATAGAAACAGTGAATTGTTAGCTTCAATTTCTATCCTTAGTGTTGAAAGTAGAGGGAGAAGTAAATCAAAACAATTTAAATCTGAGGGAAGGTCAAAGTCTAGAGGTACTAGCAAAGTTAGGTTAGATATTAAGTGTTGGAAATGTAATCAATGGAGGCACTTCAAGTCATAGTGTAAGGCTCCTAAGAAAGATAGCAAAGGGAAGGGATCTGAAGGAGCAGGTGCAAATATTATCTCCTATGATTCAGATGATGCCCTAGTATATTGTGTGGATAGTTCCATTGACTTATGGGTACTAGACTTAAGAGCTTCATTCCACACTACCTATAGGAAGGATTTGTTGCACAATTATCGTGCAACTCTTGTAAAGAAAGTGTATCTTGCCAACAACATTAGTTTGGATGTGTTGGAAAGAGGAGAGGTACACATAAAAACAAAACAAGGGATATGGAAATTGTAGGAAGTCAAATATGTTCTTGATCTTGCAAAGTAATTAATTTCCATAAGCTCCTTAGATAATGATGGTTACTAGATTGACTTTTGTGTAGGCAAATGGAAGGTAATCAAAGGTGCAAGAGTTGTTGCATTAGGATAGAGGACTGACATCTTGCATTTAACATTAGATCAATATTACACTATTATAGTAGTTAGTGACATTGATGACACTGACTTATGGCATAAGAGATTGGGACACCTTAGTGAGAAAGGATTGAAGGTTTTAGTGGAAAAAGGGAAAATCCCTAAGTTAAAGAATGTTAATTTAGGGGTATGTGAGGATTGTATTGAGGAAAAGCAAAAAAGAGTCAGCTTTGCCAAGACTCCTCATGATCCAAAGTCACAAAAATTGGAGGTGATTCACATGGATGTGTGGGGGCTTACCCCTATCAGTTCTTTAGGAGGTGTTCTTTACTATGTCACCTTCATTGATGACAGTACTAGAAAAGTGTGGATTTATTTTTTAAAACAGAAGTCTGAAGTTTTCCAAGTCTTCAAGAAATGGAAGGTAGAAGTGGAAAATAAGAGTGGGAGGAAAATTAAATCCATCAGATTAGACAATGGAGGAGAATATGATAGCCAAAAATTTAAAATCTATTGTGAAGAGCAAGAAATTAGAAGTTAGAGAACTATAGCTGAAACTCTACAATAAAATGGAGTTGCTGAAAGAATGAACGTGACCTTGAATGAATGGGCAAGATGCATGAGATTACATACATGTTTTCCCAAAACATTCTAGGTAGAAGCTATCAATATAGTTGCCTATCTAATAAATAGAGGACCATCTGTTCCAATGGGTCTTAAAAACTTTGAAGAATTATGGATTGGGAAGGAGGTCAACTATGCTCATTTGAAGGTTTTTAGATCTAAGTCATTTGTCCACTTAAGTAGTGACAAAATGGACAAGTTGAATTCAAAATCACAGAAGTATTATTTCATTAGCTATGGTAAGAATTATTTTGGTTATAGATTCTAGGTGGAAGAAACCAAAAAAATAATTCATGCAAAAGATGTTACCTTCATTGAATCCAAAATGTACAAGCATAGAGAAAGTGTAGATGAACAACAGTTAGGGTTTCAATATGAAAGTACTGTTGAAATTAGTCTAGATAATGATGCTAAACAACTTCAAAAGGAACCTGTAGAAGAAATTCAACTTCTAGAGGCTAAACCGCAAGAATATCTAGACAACCAAGAGTATGAAGTTATCACTAGACAACTTAGAAGATCTAAAAGGGTTTCCAGACAACCTAAAAGGTATGTACCATCATTTAATTATCTGTTATTGATGGAGTGTAGGATCGTTGTATCACAAGACTGGGGGTGAATTGTGTCTTTAGCAATTAAAATTATTAGTGAATAAAACAAGAGCACAAAACACTCGTAAATAAAATTTTATTCTTTATAAACTTTAAAGACAGAATTTACAATATCTTTTCAGCTTAATTCCCTTCTTGACGGGTTTGATACACTAATGTCCGATATACAATTCAAATAGGAAAATGAAGTCCTTATTCAAAACTAATTTTGAATTGTATAAAACCTGATCTTTATGCACGTAGCTCCTTTCCTTCTTTTTGCTTAGTTTCTGTATCTCTTCTTCTCCATTTGTTGAATTTTCAGACTTCTTGCGTTTGCAGCTCCTTTTCTAAAATTGCTTGGAATTTCGAACTTCTTTTGATGTTGGAGAATTTTTCTAGATATGAATATTCAAACTTAACTTTTCAGTTAGGGAACTGGATTGAATATTCAGACTTGGTTTTTGAGATTGGAATCTTGATTGTAATGTAGCTCGTACTCTCTATTTGTAGTCGAACTATGTCTTCACGTTCAGCATGTTCATCCACTTAATCCACAATCCATAATCCATAATCCACGTACTAATTTTTTCTTTAATCTAAATTACTATCTTTTTGAATTTTCACTTTCTCCATTATCATTTTGAATTTCCATGATCTCCACTTGTAGATTCACCAAAACTTTATCTTCTTGGAGTTTTGTAGAGCATCTTCTAACTCTTTGTTTTAGTCAAACACTTATCCTTTAAGTCTTGTAAAAACTTGAACACTTATCTGTAATGCTTCGAGTTTTTGCACCTGCAAAATACGTGACTAAATAAGAAAAACTTATCTATTCGTTAGTCATTTTATAAAACTCGAACAGTTATCTATCCATACATATAAAAACTCAAACAATTATCTAACTCTTCAATTTTCATTACCGAACGCACATGGAAAACATGTGACAACTTAAAACATTAAAAACATACGTGTAGATAACTTAACTATACGAGTTTTTAATATAACTCTTCAACTAAATCGAAACGTTAACTATCTGAAAGTTTAACTGTTTGAAATGCTAATTATCCGAAAACTTTAACTATTCGAAATTTTAAATAAAACTTTCTGATAACCTGTTAACATTTAATTACGTGACTATTATACTTAGAGAATATTATTTAGACTTATTTTATAAAATTTAATAAAGCATTTATCATCAAAATAAAATTCCTAACAATCTCTCCCTTTTTGGCATTATAAAAAAGTAAATAAAATGTAAGGAAGAAAAACTTGCTAAGTATGTATCGTTCAAAAAGATATTTTTAAACATGCATAACTTTCGTGGATAAGCATAAACTATTTAAAGAAAACTGTTTTAAACATAAACTGTCAAAAACAAGTATATGATCATTAAATGTAGTAAATAGTTTACATAATGCGATTTCTTTACATAAATAATTTTTTATAATAAATTACAAGAAAGAAATCATGCAATACATAATTTGTATAATCATAAGCTTCTTTGTCTTTGAAAAATATTGATCAAAGTATTTGAAATTTGCCTTGTAATTTCTGTACTTACTCTGTTTATCTGATCAATTACTACTTGATCTAAATCAGTTTGTGAAACTTGTGACGGTTGCTATAAAAATTCAGTATTTATGTTTGTATGTAAATCTATATGTGTATCTGTATGTATACCTATATTTGTATTTGTATATTGTTGTTGTTCTAAAAATTGTGTCGACTATTGCTGTTGCTGTTATGATTAATTTTGCTGATCTTGTTGTTGTTGTTGTTGTTGAATTACAAGTATATCTACTTCTTGGTATTTTTGTAGTTCCTTTGTAGAGAAAGATCTTGACTTGCCACAATTCTCAAAAGCGTATCACCATAAAATAATTTACTCTACAAGTTTAAGATATGAGAAACAAAAATATAGTTCACTTGTATATGGTTAATTAATGCATATGTAGCATAAAGACAGCATCTGCCAACTTCTACCCTATGACCAAACCTCTGAAAGAGTGAAACATACAATATTTTTGCAATAAAATGTGCTTAGCCATTTAAATTATTTAGTAATCTCATTGGATTGTTGGCAGTCGGATCTTTGGCTAAACTTTTAATGTCCCATCCCAACTGATAAACCTATTTTCTTTCTGATAATTTAACTCCATTTTTCAGGCCAAGTACTTGATAAAGTAATTCTGGAGTTAAATATATATCGTAGTCTTGCATATTGGAAACAGGAGTACCTTCTTCCATTGCTAAGTTTGAGTAAAAACAACTTATAAGTTCTGGTATAACAAGATGGCCTAGCTGTTGTGGAAGTAGAGTCAACAAGCATTGAAATTCAAACATTTCTTGTATATGTGTCATCCCTTCAAACTTAACTAGTCTTGAATATAAAATTGTAAAAGTTTTATATGTCTGAAATCTTTCATAATAAGAATGATTTCTGGACCATAACAATGTATTTTCATCTAAATTTTGTTTAGGATTAGGTATTTTCTTATCATGATGTTCTGATCTGGGATTGGTTTCAATATTATCAGTAGTATCTATATTTTCAAATCTTTCAGAACTGGTGGAATTTCTATCAAAGCTACTATAAATGTTAGAAATATCTGTTATTATCGTACCAATAATCTACTGAAATTCTTTTGTTTGATATTCTTGAAACATATCAGTAGCAACAGTCTCTATATTAATTTGTCTATCAGCAACATTTATCTTTATGATTTGTCTATACAACAACTGTCTCGGTATGAAAGAATGTTCTATATTTGTCTGTGTAATAGAATCATCTTGTATTTCTGAAATTTCTATAATTGAAACATTGGTAGTGTTATATTTTATTTGTAACTATGTAGTTTGTTGATTATATACATTTATCAACAAATGTATTGTATACTGTAACACACATAACCACATATATAAACTGTAGTATAAGCAACTATACCAAAAATCAAAAGTTCTATCTGAGATACAGTAAGAGGAAGAATATCTGTACATTCCTCTTCAGATGAAATATCTTCAAAATTCATAGACTTAGTGTCTATGTCATCAAAAATGTCATCAAAATTGATATCATCTGTATATATATCATCAAAATTTCCTACATGTTCTCTTTCCGTAGGAAAAGAATGTTGACTTGCAGCATGATGTGAAAAACTATCCATTGTATTAAAAGAAACATTATATACTAATGTGACACAATACCTTAGAGTGTATGCTTTTAATCCGATATTTGTCACATCTACTAGGATTCCTAACACAAAAGTCTGTCTAGCTTCTGCAATGGAACATAGTTTTCCATTTTTCAACGATTCTTCTCTTTGCTGTAATATGCCTTGTATACCTGTAGTTAGTCTAAAATATTCTAATATCTTTTTCTTTTTCTGACTATATGTCTGCAGTGTTTCTGGTTGTTCAGGAGGTTCCAAAGTTTTCTTAATTTCTCTTGTTAAAAGCACCTGTGGTTGTGATGGTCCTTTACCATGTTGCTTAGGTTGCAATAATGGAATATAGAGTTTTAAGCTCTCAACCTCTACCATTTTTAGTTGATAAGCTTTTTGTCTTTCACTACGAAGGCCCATTTTCCAAATGGCAGTTTTCTATTCATCAATAAATTGTTGGATGTCGTCTAAAACAGCTGGGGGAAAATAATGTTGGGAATACAAAGATTCTAATTCCCTGTTGGCATTTTCTATCATTGGTCCCCATTTCTTTCCATAATAAGTAATAGATTGTACCAATTTTTCAGGTACCTGTCTAGAACTTATAACAACCGTAGGGTTAGGTTGTAAAGTTTATTTCCACATTTGTAATGTGAAAAGTTCGGTCTGTTTTATTCTAAACTATGTTTCAGCATAATTTCGAATAAATTTCTAATAGAAAATTTTCTCATCTTGAACAGCTTTTCTAATTTCATATAGTACTTCATTAGAAAAAGTATACCTTGTGTAGATGTCGTTGATTTCATTTTCTATCTTCTAAAGTTCCATCTCTCTTTTCTGTACTTTTGTCATTTTACCATATCCTCTTCCAAGTCTTGACATTGTCGATTAATCTTCACTGTTCACTATAGAACTTAGTGGAAGTAAAGATTATGAAATTAGGGTTTTACCAAGGTAGAAACACGAAAGGTTAGCAGTAAAACATTTATAACTCTTCAAGTTTATAAATGGATAAACGAATTCAATCATTGAAATCATAAATATAAGCTCCGTTACTGATAAATAACTCGAATGCTTACAATAACTGTACGAGTTTTACAACCGAAAAAAGTAGAATACTTAGCGTAACTGTTCGTGTAAAGAAAATAACTACGGGCTAAGTGAAAAGTGAGAAAACTCGAAGACTTATGATAACTATTCGAGTTTTGTGAGCAGTAAAGCACATAACTATACGACAAACTAGAATAGTTATTGTCATAGTTTAAGTCTTTCAGAAAAATATAATAATATTAAGTTAACTATTCGAGTTTCTTGGATAGATATGCTTAAAAGTCGAAGACTTAAGTATAACTATTCGATTTTCAACATGAGACATAATAAAGCAATGAAATTCAACACGTGCATAATTCTAACTTAAGGAGTTCAAATATTTCGGATACTTACAAACTTAACTATCTAATGCTCAGATGCATTTCGGATAGTTACCAGATAACTTACCGAACATTCACTTAAGATATGCATTAAGGTTTCAACACGTGTACTTCAGGATATAATAAAATATTCTTTAATTGTTTAAAATATAACTGTCTGGTACATGCAATATAACTTTCCAAAACAACAAACAATTTGAATACTTAAGAATTAAAAAGCTTGTAATTCACCGACAGTTCAAAAATGTACTTAATTAATGTTAGTTTCTTAAAATTATGTAGATTAAAACATATAATATTTCATAATGGTTGAATTGTCATAAGAGAAATTGCTCTCCCTACATAAATGTAGTTTAAAGAATCTATGGCGTACTTAAATTGGGTTGCTAAGCCCTAATAGATTTGTCATTAAAGTTCAAATAGTTGACTTAAGTTGGTTGTTAAGCCTTAAATAGATTTGTCATTTAAGTTCAAAATCTAGCGGACTTAAAATGGGTTGCGAAACCCTAATAGATGTGTGTCTCTCTATTTTTTTTTTTAATTGAAAAACAGAAATAAGTAGTAGATTTAACAATTTAGACTTTTTGGCTTTTATTTTATTCATTTTACAAAAGAAAATTCATAAAGATATACCTTCAAGTAACTTAAAAGAATTCAATAATGAGTATATGAACTTAAGAAAATAAATGCATTACATTATGTGTAAAGGATAGATAATAACAAAGATTATATGCACAGATTATGGTAGAATTGTTATAACACTTGTAAAATAAATTAAGCTTGAGTATATTGCCCCTTTTGTTTTTTTTAAATAGAATCTGAATTACTTGTAAAATGAGTTTTCAGTTAGCACATTCCAAACTAGTTGGTTCAAGTGACTAGGGTTTAAGATCTCTCAACAGACTTAATTACTCAAGTAATTGTAGACAAAAAAGAAATAAAACAAGATAGTAAATTGAATAAGAGGCAACCGTAAGACTTAATTTTTCTAACAGTATGTTAAGAACTTTCTTTTAATAAATGGTACATATTTTCTATGTATTTTCCAGTTAAAATCTCTATAATAACGTATACATAAGTAACAAAAATACAGTTGGCACTCATATTGAATCAAATTAACTTTCCTTAAGTAACATTTTTTGAATTTTTCTTAAATAAATTGACTTCAATAAAAATCAGAATTTCATAAATTATTAACTACTAGTAAACAGTAATTCTAAGATAGATATTTTGAGTTTTTTTTTTTTTAATAAGGAAATTAAATTCTAAAGCTACTTTATAACAAACCAAAATGTTATGCAATGAACAAGACAATTTAAACACAGATAACCTACAGATACCAAGTTCTAATGGTAATTTTGAAAAGGTATTCTCATCTAAGGGTTTTGTAAATGGATTTGCTAATTGTTTTGTGGTAAGAACAAAATTTAATACTATTTTTCCTTTTATAACATTATCCCTTAGAAAATGATGTCGAACTTCTATATGTTTAGCTTGTGAATGTAAGACAGGATTTTTAGACAAACTTATTGCAAAACTACTATCACAGAAAATCTTAGTTGGTTCATAGGCTAAATTAAAATCTTTTAAAGTTTGTCTAATCCACAAGATTTGAGCACAACACAGTACAACAGCTATATATTCAGCTTCAGTTGTAGATAATGCTACATAATTTTGCTTTTTGCTAAACCATGACACTAAAGAATTTCCTAATAATTGACAAGTGCCACTTGTGCTTTTTCTTTTAGACTTACATCCTGCGAAATCAGCATCACTATAATCTATTAAATTTAAAGAATTGTGTTTAAAGTAAAACAATCCGAAATTGATGGTTCTTAATAGATATTTAAAAATTCATTTAACAGCAAGTAGGTGTGATTCTTTATGATTAGATTGATATCTAGCACAAGTACACACACTAAACATAATATCTGGTTGGCTAGTTGTTAAATAAAGTAATGAACCAATCATACTTCTATATTATTTTATATCTACAGTTTTTCAAAGTCATCTTTATCCAACTTAGTGATAGTACTCATTGGTGTATTCTTTGTTTTAGTGTTGTCTAACCCAAACCTCTTTAATAAATCTTGAGTATATTTTTCTTGTGAAATAAAAGTACCCTGTTCTAATTGCTTAATTTGTAAGCCTAGGAAAAATGATAGTTCACCCATCATACTCATTTCAAATTGATTAGTCATATCTTTCGAAAAAGACTCAACTAATTTATCATTTGTTGCTCCAAATATGATGTCATCTACATAGATTTGAACTACCAATATATCTTTTTCGACCTTCTTGATAAAAAGAGTGTGATTTGCCTTTCCCATAGAATACCCTTTTTCCATAAGAAATTTAGATAATCTCTCATACCAAGACCTAGGGGCTTGTTTAAGGCCATATAGTGCTTTCTTAAGCTGGTAAACATACTTAGGATGTTTTGAATCTTCAAAACCTGGAGGTTGTTTTACATAAACTTCTTCTTTTATATTTCCATTTAAAAAAGTAGTCTTAACATCCATTTGATATAATTTGAAATCCATATAACAAGCATATGCTACCAAAATTTGTATTGATTCTAGTTTAGCAATAGGAGCAAATGTTTCATCATAGTCAATTCCTTCCTCTTGCTTATAACCTTGAGCAACTAATCTAGCTTTATTTTTAACTATATGTCCATCTTGATCTACTTTGTTTTTAAATGCCCACCTTGTTCCTATTATGGATTGATTTTCAAGTGGTGGAACTAGATCCCATACCTCATTTCTTATAAATTAATTTAACTCATCTTGCATAGCTAAATACCAAAATTCATCTTCTAAGGCATCTTCAATTTTCTTAGGTTCTAGTAAAGAAACAAATGAGTAAGCTCCACAAATGTTGACTACTGATGACCTAGTCCTAACTCCTTGATTAGGATCGCCTATTATCTGATCAATAGGATGAGATGAAGCATAACGGCAATTTCTATGTTGTTCCACATTTTCTATAGGTATGACATTATTTTCTTCTAAATATTCATCATTTAAGTTTATATTTCTTATTCCTTCAGATAATCTCTCAATTTCTCTATCAACATCATTTGATACCATTTCTGGGAAAATTTCTGAATCAAAGTTTTCAGCATTTCTAAAATCCAAATGAAAATTTTCATGAAATTTCACATGTAGGGTTTCCTCAATGGTTTTTGTTGATTTGTTATATACTCTATATGCCTTACTTCTAATGGAATAACCAACAAAAATACCCTCATCTGATTTGACTTTAAATTTGTCTCTTCGTTCTTTAGTGTTTAAAATAAAATACTTACAGCCAAAGGGTTTTAAATAACTTATTTTTGGAACCCTGTTATACTATATCTCATAAGGAGTTTTATCCAAAATTGGTCTTAGATGTACTATATTTATAACATAACATGTTGTATGAATTGCTTCTGCCTAGAGAGATAAGGGTAACTTATTTTTATTTAACATGGTTCTGGACATTTCCTGAAGTGATCTATTTTTACGTTCTATTATTCCATTTTGTGAAGGAGCTCTTGGAAATGAGCATCTATGGTCTATGCCTAATTCTTCACAAAAGGTGTCCATTTGATCATTATCAAATTCTGTACCATGATCACTCCTAAGTTTTTGAATTTTAACATTTTGCTCATTCTGAACTTTACTACAGAATAGCTTAAATATTTCAAAAACTTCAGTTTTATTAGCTAGAAAATAAACCTAAGTAAACCTAGAATAGTCATCAACTAGTACAAAAGCATAATGTTTACCTCCTAGACTAGTTTTCCTAGTAGGTCTAAATAAATCCATATGCACTAGTTCTAATACTCTTTTGCTTGTTATTTCATTTAAACTTTTAAAAGATGTTTTATGCAATTTACCTAGTTGACATGCATCACACATAAACTCTTTTGAATACTTAATACTAGGTAAACCTCTAACTAGATTCTTTTTAGACAACTTTTGTAATAATTTTAGGTTTGAGTGTCCTAGCCTTCTATGCCACAAAATAACTTCATCCGATTTTGCAATTAAGCAAGCATTGCCTTTAATAATATCAGAAGGTAAATTCAAAATACAAACGGATCATTTCTTGTATGCAGTGAATAAAATTTCGTTTGTAGACATGTCCATAATTTTACAGGAATCTTTTTCAAAAATTACTCTGTAAAACTTCATTAAAATAGGAACACTCAATAAATTAAAACCTAAATTTTCTACTAATAAAACATCATTTATAAAACATTTTTTAGTTACCTGAACCTTGCCAGACCTAAGGATATTTGTTTTACTTTTATTTCCAAAGGTAACTTGTCCATTCTTGGTCTTTGTTACTTTTGTAAGTAATCGTATATCTCCAATCATGTGGCTGGATGCTCCACTGTCCATTATCCATTTTGATTTGTGTACCTACAAAACAGTTAAGAAGAGATTTTATCTCTTAGAACCTATTTTTGAGTGGGTCCAAGAATTTTAGAGAGAGTCATATCAAAATAATCAATATTTTTAAACTTCAACTTATCTATTTTCTAATAATTATTCTTGCATTTATTTTTCTTATTATTATAATTATCAGAACATTTATCTCTATGTAAACTAGAGTTGAAATTTTCATTTCTAACATTATTTGATTGCTGATCCCAATATCTGATATTTTTTAAATATAAAGAAAATTGATCAAAAATATTAAAATTCTCAAATGTCTTAGCTTGATTTTTCTGAAAATTTCTTTTGAAATTCTTGCATCGTATGCTATCATTTATTTGCTGCATTTTATCAATTTGCACATATTTATCTCCCTTTTTAATCACACATGGAATAGTTTTTCTTTTACTATTCTTAGTACTAGAAATAAAGACATTATTTTTAGTAATACTATCATGCAATATATAATTTTCAGAAGATGCATCGTGCAAACCAATATCATGCTTTTCTACATTTGATATTTTACTACCAAGTTCATTTGTTATAGTTTGACTATTATTCCATTTACTTAATGTAGCCTTTTGATCAAAAACCTTAATCATTAACATATCAATTTCTGAATTTAAATCAGTAATAGTTAGTTTCAATTTTTCATTTTCATAGATCATTTTCTTTTTATCAGCAATTAAATTTTCACAATTTGCATGCAATTTTCTTTCTATTGCAGTAAACTTTAAAATTTTCTATGCATGCTTTTAATTTTATTTTTTAAATTTATTCAACGTAGAGTTCAGAAAATCAATCTTATTTTCAGATTCATCTAGCATCTTCTTAGTACTCTTTCCTTTTATTTTTACTTTATTATATTTTCTAGCCAGTTTATTGTATTCAACAAGTAATCTATCAAAACTAGTATTTTGATCAAAGGATACCTCACTAGATTTTGCCATGAAGCATATATTTGCTAGATTTTCTTTTGAATCTGATGTTGATGAGGATTCATTGACTAATGTTGAATCCTTTGTTTCTTCAGTTTGTGAAGCTGAAGAGTCATCCCATGTCACTTTAAGTACCCTTCTTTTTCTAAATTTTTTATTCTTGAAATTTCTCCTTGAATTCTTCTTATCTTTGTTGAGAGGATAGTTAGTTTGAAAGTAACCCGGCCTGTTGCACTTGTAGCATATGATTTTGTCTTTCATGAATGACTTCTTCTCCATATTTCTAGATGTCTTTGCTAACCTGAAGTTCCTACATTTCTTCAATAGATTTTTAAATTTTCTAGTCAACAATAGTAAATCATCGTCAGAATCACTAGTGACTTCTAAGACTTTATGAGCCTCAAAAGCTAGATCCCTTCTAGGATTCTTCCCTTTTAGATCTAAATGTTGTACTTCATAGGCTGTCAAATTTCCTATGAGATCATCAAGAGTATATGTATTTAAATCTTTGGACTCTTCAATAGATGTTGTCTTTTGAGCCCAAATTTTAGTTAAAGATCTAAGGATCTTTCTTACCAAGTCTTTTTCCTTAAATTTCTTGCCTAAAGATTTTAATGAATTTACAATTTCAAGAAAATGGGAAAACATATCAGAGATACATTCATTTTCGTGCATTTTAAAAAGCTCATATTTATGTACTAACATATTAATATTAGATTCCTTAACCTGATTAATACCTTCGTTGGCAACTTCTAATGCATGTCATATCTTATATGTAGTTTGATATGCAGAAACTTTATTAAATTGATCATGAGATAAAGCACAAAACAAGATGTTTAAACCTTTAGCATTTAGTGTTATTCGCTCATTTTCATCAAAAGTCCAAGTATCATATGGAGTCGTAACTAACACTATAGGATTGCTAATTATATGCCATAATTTGAAATCAATAGACTGAAAGAATACTTTCATTCTATATTTCCAATAGCCATAATTGCTACCCTCGAACATAGGAGGACGATTAGTGGTCTGCCCTTTAGTCATAACTAAGATTTCAGTATTATCCATTTTAAATAGATGACCCTAAGTAAATGATAGGAAAAATTGACTCCTAAATAGAGAAATGAAAGCTTTTCAGATGCTTTAATACTAGATGTAGTAGAGTGTAGACAATCTGACAAGAATTCAAGCTCTAATACCAGTTGTAGGATCGTTGTATCACAAGAGGGGGGGTGAATTGTGTCTTTAGCAATTAAAATTACTAGCGGATAAAACAAGAGCACTAAACACTCGTAAATAAAATTCTATTCTTTATAAACTTTAAAGATAGAATTTACAATATCTTTTCAGCTCAATTCCCTTCTTGACAATTTTGATACAGTAATGTCCGATATACAATTCAAATAGGAAAATAAAGTCCTTATTCAAAACTAATTTCGAATTGTATAAAACCTGATCTTTATGCACGTAGTTCCTTTCCTTCTTTTTGCTTAGTTTTTGTATCTCTTCTTCTCTAGTTGTCGAACTTCCAAACTTCTTGCATTTGCAGCTTCTTTTCTGAAATTACTTAGAATTTTGAACTTCTTCTGATGTTAGAGAATTTTTCTAGATATGTATATTCAAACTTAACTTTTCAGTTAGGGACCGAGATTGAATATTTAGACTTGTTTTTTGAGATTGAGATCCTGATTGTAATGTAGCTCGTACTCTCTATTTGTAGTTGAACTATGTATTCACGTTCAACATGTTCATCTACTTAATCCACAATCCATAATCCATAATCCACGTACTATTTTTTTTTTAATCCAAATTACTATCTTTTTGAATTTCCACTTTCTTCATTATCATTTTGAATTTCCATGATCTCCACTCGTAGATTCACTGAAACTTTATCTTCTTGGAGTTTTGTAGAGCATCTTCTAACTTTTCGTTTTAGTCAAACACTTATCCTTTAAGTCTTGTAAAAACTCAAATACTTATCTATAACGCTTCGAGTTTTTGCACCTGCAAAACACGTGACTAAACAAGGAAAACTTATCTATTTGTTAGTCATTTTATAAAACTCGAACAGTTATCTAGCCATGCGTATAAAAACTCGAACAGTTATCTAACTCTTCGATTTTCATTATTGAACATACATGGAAAACATGTGACAACTTAAAACATTAAAAACACACGTGTAGATAACTTAACTATACAAGTTTTTAACATAACTCTTCGACTAAATCTTAACGTTAACTATCCGAAAGTTTAACTGTCTGAAATGCTAACTATCCGAAAACTTTAACTATTTGAAAATCTAACTATCCAAAAGTTAACTATTCAAAATTTTAAATGAAACTTTTCGATAACCTGTTAACATTTAATTACGTGACTATTATATTTAGAGAATATTATTTAGACTTATTTTATAAGATTTAATAAAGCATTTATCATCAAGACAAAATTCCTAACACGGAAGATGGTGAACTTGAAACATATCAGGAAGCAGTCTGTGTAAGTAATGTACATGAATGGGAGTTAGCAATGAAAGAGGAATTAAGGTCCCTTATAAAGAATAAAACCTAGAAGCTAACTCCATTGCCAAAAGGGAAGAAAATCTTAGGAAACAAGTGGGTGTTCAAGTTAAAAGAACAACCAAACGGTAGTAAGAAATATAAAGCCAAACTTATTGTTAAGGGTTTTCAGCAAATTCAAGATATAGACTATATTAAAGTATTTTCACCAATTGAAGATGAATACTATAAGAATAATCTTGAGTATTGTTGCTATAGAAGATTTGTTTTTGGAGCAAATGGATGAAAAGATAGCATTCCTATATGGAGACTTGGAGGAAGAGCTTTACATGATGTAGTTAGAAGGATTTGTAGTAATTGGCAAGAAAGCAAAGATGACATGTAAATTGCTGAAGAGTTTGTATGACTTGAAGTAAGCATCAAGACAATGGTACAAGAGATTAGATACCTTTATCTGTACCTTAGGCTTCAAGAGATGTGATACAGACTATTACTACTACATAAAATTGCTTGATGACTGTTTTATCATTTTACTGATTTATGTAGATGATATGCTAATTGCTTGTTCAAGTATGGAACAAATTAAGCAATTAAAGAAACAATTGTCAAAGGAATTTGGCATGAAGGGTTTGGGAGAAGCCAAACAAATCTTAGGTATGAGAATCATTTGAGATAGAATGACAAGTACATTGAGGTTAAATCAGAAGAAGTATTTAGAAAAGGTGCTTAGAAGATTCAACATCTCAAAGGAGAGGAGAATTGAATTACCTCTTGGACCTTAATTCAAGTTGTTTAAAGATCAGTCTACTAAGACTAAAGAAGAGAGGACAAAAATGTCTAGAATACTGTATGCTTCAGTAGTAGGAAGTCTTATGTATGTCATGATATGTACAAGACCAAATATATCCTATGCAGTGGGAGTTGTCAGCAAATACATGACAAATCTAGGAACTAAGCATTGGTCTGCTGTACTGTGGATACTCAGATATCTCAGATATTCCCTAGACATAGATCTGAACTTCAAGAAATGACTAGTTGAATAGATTGGCTACTATGATGTTGATTTGGGAGGAGAGGTGGTTAAAAGCAGAAGTACTTCAGGTTATATATTTTACATAGGAAGTACTATAATAAGTTGGAGATTCAAGCTACAAAGTATTGTTGCACTCTCAACCATAGAAGTTGAATATGTTGAAGTTGTAGAGACAACTAAAGAAAGAATTTGGTTAGAAAATATACTAGCTTAATTAGGGCATAGATAGAAAAGAAACATTCTATTTTGTGATAGTGAAAGTGCCATTTACTTAGCTGAAAATCTTAAATTCCATTCAAGGTCCAAACATATGAGAATGATGTTTCATTTCATAAGAGAAGAGATAGAGCAGAACATGCTAGATCTGCAGAAGATTGCTGGTGTTGAAAATGCTATAGACATGTTAAACAAGGTTCTGAATCTACAAAAATTAAGGTTGTGTATGGCCTTAATTGGTCTCTTAGATAACTGACAAAAAGGGGACTATTAGGATCGTATGGCTCACCTAAAGGAGGGTGAATGGTGTGTGTGTGTGTGTAATTTTAAGTTCTTTTCAAACTAAATTTGTTGATTTGCTTAATGAGTGAGTATAGAAATTTAATAAACATGCACAACAGTAATAAAGACTAGACACAAAGAGATTTTTTAGGTGGTTCACCAACTTGGCTAGTCCACCCCTAAGATTCACTTGGACTTTACTAAGTATTTAAATACTTACAACACTTGCTTTTAGGTTAAAGCAAGAATCAACACTTGAGCTTTCAGGTAGAAGTTCAGTAACCAATCTTTCTCGATCTTTCAGGTTAAAGCTCTTAACCAATAGTGAGTTTTCAAGTAGAATCTCATGAACCAATAGCTTTAAGCTTTTAACTAGAGTTTGAGCGCAATGAGCTTTTGTGCTTCAGTATGCTTGAGAATATTTCTCTACTATATATGCAGACTTAGTGTGTTGTTGGAATTTTTGAGTAGCTCACAATATTTGATAATCGTTGTCATATTCTTCCCTTTACTTATCATATTTATATCAAGAGGTATAACGATCATATTCCCTTCTAATGGATGCTATATGTTATACTTACTGTGTGGTTAATCCCAAAAATAGTAAGCTACCATTTTGTATACTATCCAGCTTGCAACCTTCTGATTCTCTTTGATTTTTGGATGGTTAACTATTTAACTCTCTGAAGGATAGTCATAACTCACTTAAAATCCACTTACGTATTTTTGTTTGTCACGTGGAATTTTAAGTCATACACATGAGGCTTCTTAGTTTCGGTTAGTTAGCTTGTAACGAAAAACTCGAACAATTATTTGTAACCCTTCGAAAAACTCGAGCAGTTATACTTCAAGTCTTTTAACTACATGACACATATTTCTTTATTTCTACACGTGCATAATTGAATGACTTAAGTTTCAGATATTTAAATCTATAACCTTTTGAAACTTCTTGTTTTTCGGATAGTTAACTTTCTAACCCTCCGAAAATCCTTTTAAGCTTCCGATTGGATTCTACATGTGAGTAATTGAATGACTTAAGTTTTAGATACTTAAATCTGTAACCTTCTGAAACTTCTTGTTTCTCGGATAGTTAGCTTTCTAACTCTCTGAAAATCCTTTTAAGCTTTTGATTGGATTTCTGCACGTGAGTAATTGAATGACTTAAGTTTCGAATAATTAGCCTTCCTAACTTTCCAATTTCCTTGAATTTCCAGATAGTTAGCTTTTCTAACCCTCCGATCATTCAACTAGTTATCTTTCAAATGTTCCGAAGGCATTGTAATTTCAGATAGTTATTCTTCTAATTTTTTGACAGTGTATCTGCTACTTTAAACTAACTCTTCGGATACTTAAGCATTTAACTTTCTGATTTTCTTCTTCTTTTGAATACATAAGCTTTAACTTGTGTTGTAACTATTCGAAGTTCCTGTATCTGTTTATCTGCCTTCTGATCTTCAGTATGCTGAACTGTTACGAGATATCTATGAAATACAATTTGTTTCCTCACACAAGTTTTTGCATTATCAAAATATAAGGGTTCTAATAGGGACTAGGTGTTGATGTTCTAGTTGAGCTGCTATTGCAAGTTAATTATGAGCCAAGAGTATAATTTCTTTTAATATTTGTGTCAAATTCCAAGTAGGAGATTGTTAGGGAAAGTGGTTTAGGTGTGGAGTATGCCACAAGTTGTCCAAGTTCAATCGGAAGCTTGTTAGCTATAAGTCTCTAACAAGTTAAATGTTTTTCGGAAGGCTATTAGTTGAAGTATCTGAAAATAATAAAGTAGTTGGAAGGCTCAAATCTAACTATCCAAAAGTTAAGAGATTTCGGAAGGTTACAACTAGAACCTTCCAAAATGACTTAAGAGGAACTTAAGTGAATTTTCGGATAGTTAAGATAGTAGCTATCTAAAAGATAGGATCTCTTTGGATAATTAGGACACTTAAGTGAATCTTCGAATAGTTAGGACAGTAACTATCCGAAAGTCAAGAGTTTTCAGAAGGTTACAGTTAAAACCTTTCGAACTGACTTAAGAGGGACTTAAGTGAATCTACGGATAGTTAGGATAGTAATTATTCAAAAGTCAAGAGCTTTCGGAAGGTTATAGCTAAAACCTTCTGAAAGGACTTAAGAGAGACTTAAGTGGATCTTCAGATAGTTAGGATAGTAACTATCCAAAAGACAAGATCTCTTTGGACAGTTAGCCTACTATAGTATTTGACCATTTTAACAAATGTAGAGAGAAAGAATTCCTTTTGATAGTTAAGGTTAGTAACTATCCAAAATGCTACAATTTTCGGAGAGTTAGGAAGAAATGCTTTGAAAATGAGTCTTCCTTCTCCAAAGTGTTTATTTACTACTATAATGGCTCTATTGTAATTAAAGGTTTATTAACCCTAGGTTTGGGTAGTATATAAACCTTTATGATGTTGTAAAACATACGGTTGATTGCGTCGAAGCTCATAGAAGAACATTCAACTCCCATGGATGTAGGTAGTTGCTAAACCATGTAAATCCTGTGTTATTTTCTATGTGCTTTCTTTCATTAATCTTCATTTCATAGTTTTGGTGAGTTTGAGAGGTGAGCTTATTCAGAATCATGCTAGAGTGTCATCAAAGAAGAGTAGCTTCGAAGTTCAACACTAATATCAATTGTTGGGATATTTTCATAATTATAGTTTGTTTACTTCTCTCCCTTTGATGCTGTATTACTTTTCCTCTTTTTTATTCAAGCACTACATCAATTGTAAGTATTGATGTTGAAATATAAATTTCCTGATTGCCTCAATCCTTGTTTAATACTAATTGTTAATATATCAATTTTTGAGATATCAGTGATTACTCTCTTGGTTTGTGATATTTCTTCCTTTGTCTCATTTGTTTACTGCATCATCTAAAAATAATGAAATACCAATTGTTAATGTATCAATTTATAATAATGCAATTAATATTTGTAGTTACTACCACATGCTCTCCCCCTATTTGTATGGAGGTTATTCTGTTTCTGAATAATAAGCTCTCCTTGAACTTGAGTTCATAAACTTTCTTCTTAAAATAGAACTTCATCTTGAATTTTCTTTAGATTCTAGATAGTGAGCTCTCCCCCTACATGTATGCTCTTCTTTTCTGATAAATCTGATTTCATTGTTTTTATATTCATTAATCGTAGCTCATGTAGATCTTATTTCCTTTGAAGAACATGATTCAATCATTGATGCCACTTATGATACCAATTGTTAATTTCAAAACATCATAACTGATCCTTAACTGTTTAGCTTCTGATCTCTTGTTTGTGTTGTAAAAGGTTAAATCAGAAAATCGACTTGAATTTTTTATGCCTATATTAATAAATTCTCTTAGAAGTAAATAAACAACCTTTCGCACAAATTAGATATGAAGTCCAATTTGTATTTTAAACTGCAAGTGCACAATGTATATTGTATTTGTGTGTAAGTACAGATCGATCCCATAGAGATTGAGTAAGAATTGTGTACTGTTTCGATTTTTATATTGGAGTTTATATGTGTTCAATAAAATACTCCGTTGAGTTACAATTAACACAACAGACTTAGTTCATAGAATTACAGTTACTCAACGAATTAACCTCGTGGACTTAAATTAACTCCGCGAGCCTATATTTTTGTTAAATACTGTTATTTATAGAGGATAACAGTAACCATTAAAATCTTTAAGTATTTGGAACAATTCAATTTCAGTAAACTGTAAAACTATTTTCTATTTTCTGAATCAAACAAGCATAAAACATTCAAAATACTAACAATGATAATATTAATCATGATACAAAGCAAACAATACAACACTTTAATACTAAATGCAAACACATATAATTTGTTGTTTTTGGTATTTTTGTTTTGATATGTTCTTGAAGATGAGCGAAAGGTGAAATGTAAAAATCTCTATCGACAGTAAAAACTTTCGTCACTACATGCGTCGCAATTGCACCACTAAAAACTTAATCACTTACAATCTTGCCTCCTCTCCTTATAGAATTGTGAATCAAGAATTGTAAGATGATCTCCTCTTCAGCATACTAGCTTTAACCCGAAACCAAGGTTAGAAGCTTTATAATCTCCTAAGATATGAGTTAGTGCTTGGTGAAAATGGCTTCCCTTCTTGCGACACGATCACTCCTTACAGTGGTTGTCAGTTACCATGTTTGGCTTAGAATCGACCTGACATCCGAAAAGTATCCTCACTAGCCTCCGATGGTTGGTGATGTTGGTGGTTTTGGTAGTGGTGTGGAGCTTCAGGGAACTGCCGACGCTTCCTATAGTTAGCATGGTTCTCCTCCTACACACACTTTTTCTTCATCTTTCTTCTCTTCTTTTATATTTTTTTTTGTAGTAACTACTTCTACTTAAATGATCAGTTGGATTTCCTTCATTCATATCAAAGATGGTGATTTCTTCTTCATTCCATGAGTGAATTCCTACGTGATGTGTGCAATTGTGGTTTTCCTTTAAATTTCCTATTTCTGCAACTACTATAGTGGCATATTAGAAAATAAATGGTTCGTGGAGTTACAAATAACTCAATGGACTTACTTCGTTGATTTAACTATAAAACACGTTCAATAAAGAAATAACTTATAAGCTACTAACACAACATGTTACCTTAGTGTATATTCAAGTAACTCAACGCGTATAGTTATGCTAACTTAATGAGTTATACATGTGCAACTCACGTGACATAATAAAGCATTTAAATTCAACACGTGCATAACTCTAACTTAACGAGTTCAAATATTCTAGATACTTACAAACCTAACTATCCGATGCTCAGATACATTTCGAATAGTTACCAGATAACTTATCGAACATTCACTTAAGTCATGCATTAAGGTTACGACACGTGTACTCTAGGAAATAAAATATTCCTTAAGCATTTAAAATATAACTGTCCGAATTAATAGAAAATTCAAATACTTAAGAATTAAAAACCTACAACTTACCAATAGTTCAAAAATGTACTTAATTAATGTTAATTCCTTGAAATTATGTAGATTCTTTCATTAAAGCATATAACAGTACAATTATAACATAATGGCTTAATTCTCATATGATAATGTTAAGTATTTTGTTTTGATGATGTGTGCTGAATGAAAGTAATCATATTTGCTCAATTACTATTGTTTGTAAAAGGAAATTAAGAACATCAATTAATACATAAAAAGTTTACAAATATAAATACTTGTCTGTATTAGATCTGAAATTATATTATTAAATAACTAGTCGTTTCGTTGTAGTAATTTATCATTTAACTAAACGTTAAGTTAACGTGTGTTTTTTTATTGAAAAACATGATATGTTTTAAAGTTATATTTTCTATATCATGAACAATGCACGTTTAGACAACTCGTTAAGTTAAAGTGTTATTTGTATAGAGGTCACGTGGGAACTCATTAAGTTAGAGGCTTAAAGGTCAAAATAGGTCATGTGAGAACTTGTTAAGTTAGTGTAAAAGAAGAGACGTACTTGTTAAGTTAGTATTGTACATGTGGTGAAATTAAAGGTTACAAATGTTATATTGTATCACGTGAGTTTCACATGTTTAACTCGTTAAGTTAACATAACTGCACGTGTTGAGTTGCTATATTGAATACTAAGGCAATGCGTTATAAACTTAAGTTATTATTGCACGTGATAAAATTCTTATTATAAAAACATTTGTTTATTATTGGATCAGTGAGTTATCAGATTTTCGGATACTTAGAAAACTTAACTATCCGATACTTAAACCGTTTTCGATGAGTTAGCATTTAACCTTTCAAAGGAAAGTTTAAGCTGGTTCGTTGAGTTATTGTAACACCATGAAGCTAGTTCGTTGAGTTAGCGTAACACCACAGACTTAGTTCGTTGAGTTAGCTACAGTACTTGTCACGTGAGTTGGCACATGAGGAACTCGTTAAGTTAGAAACGTTAAGTTATATATCTACTTGTTTTACTCATTTAGTTAACATTAAAGTATCGACTTATTATTACACTTGATGAATAATTTTGGACGAGAAAGTTTATTTTGCAGGAAATTTTTTAGAGATCTAGGATTGATGATTAAAGAAAATTCGAAATGTAAATGTGGGTCAAAATGTGTGTATTTCGATGAAGGAGAAAGAGAAGACGTGAAGAAGTGGAAAATTGGTAGTGATTAAACGTGGAGGATATACATGAAATAAAGATATAGTATAAAAGACAGAGAATTCTCGTTGATCAATTATCCCTGTACACCAAATGAAAAATCTTTTTAGGGATAAAAAACACCTCTTCAGGGAAAAGCTCTTAGATGGAAGAAAATTCATTAATGTAGAAAAGGTCAGATTTATGTCACTAAAGATCTGAAGTATCAGAAGAAAGCAAATTTGGTGAAGCAGAAAATGTTAGATTTATGTCACTGAAGATTTGAAGTATTAGAAGAAAGTAAATTTGGTGAAGAAGAGAAAGTCAGATATTCGTCACTAAAGAATTGCTGAAGAAGAAAAAGAAGAAGAAGAAGAAAGATCTCAAATAGGGAGAAATATTTTTAAATTTCGTAAATTAGTTTTCTCTGTTTGCAGTTATGAAATTGTATAGATGAAACATGGTATTGGTATATAATTGCATTTACAATTTCTAAGGAGAATTGAATTGTATATTGTAATTGAAACCTTGAATAAAAATGATTTTATGAAAACAATGTCTTGACTTGTTTTTGAGTTTTGAAGTTTCAATTATAATCCAAAATGTTGAAAAACACACTTCACCTCCCTCTTGTGTAGCCATACCATCCTACAAGTGGTATCAGAGCTTTGTTAATAATCTTTGATATAAAATCGATACCAACTTATTTAATATCATTGCTTATTCTGCCTTCTTTGTTTTTAAACAGAAATTAATATTTGAGCTTACTCTTAACCTTCATGATTTAAGGCTCAAATTGTTTTAAAGTTTTTAAATTGTTTAAAATCAAATAGGTTGAAAAATCTAAGGTAAGATGGTTGCTAGAAATGGTAATTTTTCTTTGTATGAAGGCCAAAATCTTAATCGTTCTCCTTTATTTGATGGAATACATTTTGAATATTGGAAATATAGGATAACAATCTTTCTTCGAAGTTTAGATCATAAGTTGTGGTTCATGATTTCTAAACCATATACTCCGTTAACTACCCCTTATAATACTTGGACAATTACTGAAAAAGAGAATGAAACTCTGAATGCTAGGGGCTTAAATATTTTATATTGTGCACTAAGTTATGAACAGTTTAGTAAAGTGTCGGCATATAAATCTACTTATATGGTGTGACATGCATTAGAAGTTTCACATGAAGGTAATTCTCAAGTTAAAGAGACCAAGATTAACATGTTAATTCATAAGTTTGAATTCTTTAAGATGCATGAAGACGAGAATATTTTTAAGATGTTTTCCAGATTCCTTGATATCATAAACTCTTTAAAATGCTTAGGAAAGAATTTTGAACAAAAATATTTTGTGAGGAAAATTCTCAAATCACTAAGTTCTAAATAGTCTCAAAAAGTGACATCAATTGAGGAATCACGAGATTTAAATGTTTATACTATAAATGAACTTATAGGAAATTTAACAGCTTATGAAGTTCAATTAAATGATTCAATGAGTCACAACAAAGTAAAAATGAAGAAAGAAATAGCCTTCGAAATTAATTCGGATTCTGATATATCTACTGATTCTGACGAAGATTTGATTTTGCTGACTAGGAAATTCAAGAAAGTATGGAAAGCTAGGAAACAGCAAAGTAACAGAAATGATAAACCCTCAACGTCAAAATCATTGAATGACAAAAATTCTTCATCCAAAAAGTATGTATGTTACAACTGTAAGAAACCTGGACATCTTTTTCTAGATTGTCCTATAAGGAAAACTGAAAAGCATAGTAGGACAAATCATAAGAAGACGACTTAGAAATCTCAAAAAAGGTTTTATAAGAAAAAGGCTTTGAAGGTCACTTGAGATGACATGTCAAAAGAGTTTGAATATGAGGAATCATCATCAAAATCTTCACATTCAGAAGAAGAACAAGAGTTAGAAGATATTGCTCATGTGTGCTTCATGGTAGATGAGTCTGAGGTAATATCTGATCCTAAAAGTCATTCAGATTTTAACTTTGATGAATTATTATGTGCTTATCATGCATTATTACAAAAACTTAAAGCTTGTAAATTGAAAAATTAGAAACTCTTTGACCATAATGGAAGAAGAAAATTGTTTCCTGTCTACTACTATAGAAAAGTTTAAATGTGATAATGAAAATCATGCTAGAGATTAGCATAAATTTAGATTTAATGAATGTGTCTTGCATGAACAAATATAGAATATAAATGTTGAAAAATTAAAGATAGAATCTAAAAATGAAAAATTGAGAATCAACATAAATGATTTTTAGTTAGAGATTGACAGATTAAAAATGAGAGAGCTAGATTTTACAATCTTGCCTCCTCTCCCTATAGAATCACATATCAAGAATTGTAAGATGATCTCCTCTTTAGCATATTGGCATCAACTCGAAACCAAGGCTAGAAGCTTTACGATCTCTTGAGATATGAGTCAGTGCTTGGTGAAAATGACTTCCCTTCCTGTGACGTGATCACTCATCACAATGATTTTCAATCACCATGTTTGGCTTGGAATCGACCCAACATTTGAAAAGTATTGTTTGGGTTTTCCCAACACTACACTAGAAAAACTTGGATTTGTTACTTCTATTTTTACTTAGTTAATTTATCTTTATGCCTATTCTTTCTTTTAGAAGTAAACAAACAACCTTTAATATAATTTAGATATTAATTCCAATTTGTACTTTAACTGCAAGTGCACAATGTCTATTGTATCAGTGTGCAAGTACAGGTCGATCCCACAGGGAATTGCTGACGAATTTAAGAAATGTTTGATTGTGAACAATTTAAATTTATATTCAGTAAGCACTCCGTTGAGTTACAGTTAACTCAACAGACTAAGTTCGTTGAGTTATGGCTAACTCAACGGACTATCCTCGTGGACTTAAGTTAACTCCACGAGCCTATCTCTTCTTTATAATACTACTGTTTACAAAGGAATTCGGCCAACCATTGGGCGATTCCACAGATTGTAAATAACATCAATTAAGCTTTTTAATGCTAGTTAACATTGGATTTATCATTAAGCAATACTAACATTCAGATGATTCAAACAGTCACCATTAAAATCTTTAAGTTTTTTCTACGAACCAATTTCAGTAAACTGTAAAATTAAAACTAACATAAAACAATCATAAAACTGATACAGATAACATTAATCACGATACAACACAAACAATACAACACTCAAATACAACATACAAACAAAGATAAATTGTTTTTGGTATTTTTGTTTTGATGTGAACATGGAAATGGGTGAAAGGTGAAATGTAAAGTAATCTCACTTGAGAGTAAATACTTTTGACACTACTTGCAACGCGATTACACCATTAAAAATTAAACCACTTACAATTCTGTCTCCTCTCCCTATAGAATCACGAGTCTAGAATTGCAAGATGATCTCCTCTTCAGCATACAGGCATCAACGCGAAGCCAAGGCTAAAAGCTTTACGATCTCCTGAGATATGAGTCGGCGCTTGGTGAAAATGTCTTCCCTTCCCACGACGCGATCACTCCTCACAGTGGTTGTCAGGCATTGTGTTTGGCTCGGAATCGACCTGACATCAGGCAAGTATCCTCACAGACCTCCGATGATTGGTGATTATGGTGGTGATAACGATGGTTGGTGTGATACTTCGGAGAATCGCTGATACTGTCTGCAAAAAGCTTGGTACTCCTCCTCTGTATACACTAGCCATCCATCGATCACACTTTCTTCTTTTTTTCTTCTTTTCTTTTATATTTCTTCAGTAGTAACTACTTCTGCTTGAATGATCGGTTGGATTTCCTTCCTTTAGATCAACGGCGATGCTTCCTTCTCCATGCGCGATTGAATTCTTGCGTGATACGTGCAAACGTGGTTTTTCCTTCCAACTGTCTATTCTTGCAATCGCTACAGTGGCACTTTAGAAAATAACTATAAAATACATGCAATAAAGAAATAAGCCGCTAACCTAACACGTTACCTTAGTGTATATTCATGTAACTCAACGCATATAGTTATGCTAACTTAACGAGTTATAACTTAAGTAAATCTACCAGCTCTCGACACATGTCAGCAGTAGTTTAAACATAAAATAACATTTCAGAGAGTTATAGGTATAACTATCCGATGCTCAGATGCATTTTCGGATAGTTATAGCTAACTCACCGAAAATTCACTTAAGACATTCATTCTGGTTTCGACACGTGTACATTTGGAAATAATAAAATATTCTCTCTAAACATAAATGTTCGGCAATTTAAACATAACTATCCGATACATATTCGGTATGTTAAACATAACTGTCCGAAATATCAGAAAATTCGGATACTTAAGAATTTCACAGCCTGCAACTTACCGATAGTTCATAAATGTACTGAATTAACATTAATTCCCCAAAATTAAGCAGGTTCTTCAATTAAAGCATATAATAGTGCAATTATAACATAATGGCTTAATTCTCATATGATAAGCTAAATATTATGCAATTAACCATCATTTAACCGTTAATAATATGCACTTTTTCATTCTAAACAAGTATCCTTACAGACCTCCGATGGTTGGTGATGTTGGTGGTTTTGGTGGTGGTGTAGAGCTTTAGGGAACTACTAACGCTTCCTGCAGTTAGCGTGGTTCTCCTCCTACACACACACTTTTTCTTCGTCTTTCTCCTCTTCTTTTATATTTCTTTCTATAGTAACTACTTCTACTTAAATGATCAGTTGGATTTCCTTCATTCATATCAATGATGGTGATTTCTTCTTCATTCCACAAGTGAATTCCTATGTGATATGTGCAATCGTGGTTTTCCTTCGAATTTCTTATTTTTGCAACTGCTATAGTGGCATATTAGAAAATAAATGGTTTGTGGAGTTATAGATAACTCAACGGACTTACTTCGTTGATTTAACTATAAAACACGTGTAATAAAGAAATAACTTATAAGCTACTAACACAACGCGTTATCGTAGTGTATATTTAAGTAACTCAACGTGTATAGTTATGCTAACTTAACGAGTTATACATGTGCAACTCACATGACATAATAAAGAATTTAAATTCAACATGTTCATAATTCTAATTTAACAAGTTCAGATGTTTTGGATACTTAGGAACCTAACTATCCGATGCTCAGATGCATTTCAGATAGTTACCAGATAACTTACCAAACATTTACTTAAGTCATACATTAAGGTTACGACATGTGTACTCTAGGAAATAAAATATTCCTTAAGCATTTAAAACATAACTGTCCGGTACATGCAATATAATTCTCCAAAATAATAGAAAATTCAGATACTTAAGAATTAAAAACTTGCAGCTTACCAACAGCTTAGAAATATACTTAAGTAACACTAATTTCTTGAAATTATGCAGATTCTTTCATTAAAGCATATAACAGTGCAATTATAACATAATGACTTAATTCTCATATGATAAGCTAAATATTATGCAATTAACCATCATTTAACCGTTAATATTATGCACTTTTTCATTCTAAACATCTCTCTTCAAGAGGTTCTTTCAAACATATGTAGAAGACAAATTGAAGACTATAGTCTAGCTGCTACTTTCTTTTCTATATGCTTGATATTTTCGTTTCTACCTCTTTTACTGATAATATTTGTTTCTAACTACTATAGATTTTGCTCTTCCTGAATATCATAATTTTAGGTATATTTGCCACATAGTCTGTATGTGGCACTTTATACCAATTAATGGTGCCTTTAGTGATATCAAATATTGCTTTCACAATTGATTTCCAAATGTTCAACCTTTTCTAATTGATATTCAGATTTTGGTCAATTGCAAATATTGATTTGAAGTTGTAGCCCAACTGCTCCCTCTAGATGTTATAATCCTGCAATTTAAATAGAAATAGATTTTAGTACACATACTTTCTTGGGTCTAGAAGTGTTAGTCCTGAAAACACTTAACTTATTGCTTTTTGGCAACCACATAGGTTTTGGTCTTCTTTTGATGACAAACACTATTGTACCATCTTTGTAAGATCAGATAACACCATCATAGTAAGGTGTTTCTTATGGAGTAGCATACCCTAGGCTAAATCTATTTGAGCTATGTCTTTGTAAACCAATGATTTTATTTAATCCATTTTGTCCATTGGTAAACTTATGCTTAGTATTTTTCAAATCAGTAATTTCAGATTTCAAATTTTGATTTTCATTTATCAAATCATCATTATTGCATTTTTTATTTTCAACATGCAAATTTTCAAGTTCAGCATAAG
This sequence comes from Cymodocea nodosa, assembly GCA_036874045.1. Classification (NCBI taxonomy): domain Eukaryota; kingdom Viridiplantae; phylum Streptophyta; class Magnoliopsida; order Alismatales; family Cymodoceaceae; genus Cymodocea; species Cymodocea nodosa. The sequence goes on along the minus strand of CM072339.1, from coordinate 14,046,300 downwards.
CATCTTTTAAACATGCAGTCAAATACTTAATTTCCTTTTTATAATTTTTACATATAACATATAAACTATTAATAATAAACAAAAGAATATTTACATCTAAATTCTCATTGTCTACATCAGAATCACTTTGAGATGAAGTGAAACATATCTCTTATGCTGTATAGCACATGTTTACTAGTACATCTTCATCTAAACCAGATGAGCTACTAGATGAACTGTTGTCATCCCAAGTGACTTTCAATGTCTTCGTCAATTTGTAGCTCTTCTTCTTCTTCTTCATTTGTTGATCTTGTTCTAGTTGTAGTGGACACTTAGGTTGTATATGTCCCTACTTTTTGCATTTAAAGCACACTAGAACATTACTTTTTTATGTGCTAGCTTTGTTCTTTTTCTTCATCCATTTTCTAAAATTTCTAGCCAATAGAACAACTTCATCTTCATATGAACTTTGAAGTTCTTAAGTTGATGGGAAGGCCAACTTTTTCTTCATTTCTATTTTCTTTTTAGCACCTCCTTCCTCATCTTTCCATTCTTTCATTTGAACTTCATGGGCTAGTGTAAGGGGTGAATTTGTGCACTTTTAGACACTTTAAGTCATGCATTTTAGAGATCAATTAGTTGTAATAATAGAAAATTAAATAGAATTTCATTATATGCATGATTATTCAATTATAAGTTAAATGTTACATCTTATACAAAAATTAAAGAAGAATTAGAGTCATGAAACACTTGATGCCTATGTGTTTAATTGAAAAAGAATGCATGTTTTTAATTAGAAATGATTATGTTGGCATTTTTATAACTAAGCATGATTATAAAATGAAATTATCTTGATGTGCACAAATTAACTCCTTTTTCTAACCACTAATATTATGCATAATTTCATTCTAAACACTTTCCTCATACCTAAGTTTTGCTAGTCCCTTAGCAAACCTACTATGTTTTAGTTAAAAATGGTCTTTCTAAAGTGCTAGGACTATTTCTTTCCTTTATAAATCTATAATATTTCAAAACTATTTTGTGCAACTCACTAGGGCTTAATGTTATTTTCAACTAAGAAAGATTTAGAGTGTAAAATCACCGTGTATTTTTAGATAACTTAAAACCCTTTCTAGAACATATTTTGTATGATTTTTCAGTGCCTAGTTTGGGAGAAATTGTTGTTAAGTAAAGACCTTTTCTATGATTTCGAAGAACAAGATAGGAAAGGAGTGGATTTTTGTAGTTCCAAATTCTGTATAAATAGAATCCTTGCCATACTTTACTCTTTTCAAAGAGGAAGTTTTCTATAGAATTTTTTAGTGTTTCTTGATATGATTTTGTAAGAAATTTTGTGTAGATTACAGTAATGTTGTATTTTTTTAGAACATATTTTATTGGTTTTTGATTTTTTCTTTTAGAGGTTGTAGTAATTTTGAATTTCTGTTTGAGTGTCAGATTCGATGCTTGATGCTTGAGTGTTGCCTATACTACAAACTTTATGGAAAGCTATTCTATCAATTTTCCATATTAGTAGTACAAGTATTCATTCAAAGCTCTTTGATTTCGCAAGATTTCATGGAGTTTTGATTGAGATACGATTTTTGCACTAAAGGTGCATTTTTGGGAAGTTCCAGAACTATTCTACGCCTTGTTAGTAAATTCAACACTATCAAAGTTCTATAATGAGTTAGTCTATGAATTTACTACCATTTCAAAGATCACTCGAGGATCTTTCCAACCTATATTTTTTTTGGATTTTTCAATGTCCAGGTTGGAGGAAGGGAGAGTTAGAATTTGGGCCTTATTTTTATGATTTTAGGGCTGAAACTTATTAATTTTCTTGAGTTTTCTAAGACTTGACTTTAGGAACTTAATGGATTTTGGGCTAAATGTGAATTCTTTAATGTATTTATGTCATTTTTGTTTAATATTATGTAATTAGAATTTTCATTATGGATTTAATGATGTTGATATTTTGCTAAATAATTATTTCACTAAATTCATTTAAAACAAACTCCTTGTAGATGCAACCTGTATTTGCATGATTACTATAATAAGCACAATACACTTGCAATATAAATGTAAAATTTACACTTTAGTTATTCAATTTAACAACATATAAAAATATTACAACCAATAGATTGCCCATCAGATCCTCTACTGAGTATTTGTTGAAATCTTTGGAATCTTGTATTGATGTAGATTTTTGCTTCCATTTCATAGTTAAGCTCCTAAGAATTTTCTACACTTATTCACAAATAGAAAATTCCTTTCCCAAACCTCTTAAGTCATTAATAATCTCAATAAATAAATAAAAATATCAGTAATAGTTTCATCATCAAGTATTTTAAATAATTTAAATTTTTTGAGTAAAATGCTAATTTTTGTGTCTTTCACTTGGCCAGTTTCTTCAAAGGTTATTTGAAGAGTATTCCAAGCCTCGTGAGCTGATTTACAAACTAAAACTTTATTATATTATTTAGTAGATAAAGCACAATAAATAATATTCAACTTTCGAGCATCCATTTGGATGATTTTCTCATCCTCCTCGTTCCAATCATCTTCATGACTAGTTGGAAGGAGAGTTCCTCGAACTATCACTCTTTAGAGACTCACATCTGAGCTCTTGAGGAAACATTCCATCCTATTTTTCCAGTAATTATAGTTATTACCATCAAACAAAGGTTGACAATGGATATTCTATCTCTCTCTATGATGTGATGCCATGATCTCAGATGGTTAAATCTATAAGAAGAGATCAACCTACTTTGATACCAATTGTTAGGACTAAATGACTCACTAGAGGGGCGGTGAATGGTGATCTATGTGTAATTTTAGACTTTTTCTAGCTTAACTAACTCATTTGATTAATTAGTATGCACAAGTATTAAATAGGTGTATAAACATGTATAGTGGAAATATAAATAAGAAACACAAGGAGATTTTAGGTAGTTCACCAACTCAGCTAGTCCACTCCCAAGGATCACTTGGGCTTTACTAGGTGTCTCAACACTTACATACACTTGCTTTTAGGTCAAAGCAAGAACCAACCTCTTGAGTTTTCTAATTGTAGCTCTAACCAACACTTCTTAGAAGTTTTCAGGTTGAAACTTTAGCAAACCAACCTAGAGCTTTCAAGTCAAAGCTCAACAACCAACCTCTTTGAGTTTTTAGGTCGAAACTCAAACCAACATAGTGTGCATCTTTTTAGTTGAAGCCATGAACTAATGATCCTTCTTGGATTAGACTTTCCGTTCTTGGAGAACTTTGATTATCTTCTAGTATTTCTAGCTTTCAACTTGTTCTCAACTATATTGAATCTAAATTAAACTTTCATCAGTAATGGTAGCTGATCTGCAATCTGTATTTTATCTCTATATGTGATTGTATATGCAATCTCTCTCTTGTTAGCTCTACTTGATGTTGAATGATCTATTTGTATTTATACTTGTAAATCCAATGATCATATTTTCTCTTCAATGGATTTATTCTACTGTACTTACTAATTTACTAATCCCAAATATGGTAAGTTACTGTTCTGTATATTCTCTTTTTGAAACCTTCTGATTCTATTTGATTTTTAGTATATTTCATATTGAAACCTTCCGAAAACTATTGTAAAACTCTTTGAAGGATCGAACGATTATTCTCTTGATCCTGTCACGTGAGGTTTAAGTCAGACACGTGGAGTCTTCTTAGTTTCGGATAATTTGGTTGAAACCTTTTGAAAATTCGAACAGTTATTCTGTAACTATTCAAAAAACTCAAATAGTTATCTTGTAACTATCTGAAAAACTCGAATAGTTATCCTTTTATGCTTGTCACGTTATTCTTTAAGTTCTACACATGAGTCTTTTTAGTTTCGAATAGTTTGCTTAAAACCCTCCAAAACCTCAAACAGTTATCTTGTAACTATCCAAAAAACTCAAATAGTTATCCTTTTAAACTTATCATGTGATTCTTTAGTTCTACATGTGAGATCTTTTGATTGTAGATTGTATGAACTGAACCCTTCCAAAACTTTTTCAACTTTCAAATAGTTTCATTCTAAACTTTCCAAAAACTTGAGATCTCTTTCTGTCCTTGTTGTTAGAACCCGAGTATTTTGATAATGCAAAACCTATGTGAGGAAACATATTGTATTTCACAGTTAAGTCTGTACTACATTAGATCAGAAGGCTGTTAGAACAAATTCCAAGCAAACGAACAGATTGAGAAGGTTCTAGATGATAATACTTTCAAGTTACAAGTTCAAGCATCCGAAGAGTAAAATAGAAGCAAGACTATCGGACAGTTAGAAGGATAACTATCCGAATTTTACAAAGCCTTAGTTAAAGGTCCTCATTAGACACTCAAACAGCCTGGTGAACACCAAGAGTATCGTTAGAGGTGATAGAAGGTGAACCTTCATGAACACTCAAACAGCCTGGTATACACCAGGAGTATCCATGGAGGTGATAACATGTGAGTCTCAATAGACACTCAAATGGCCTGGTATACACCAGAAGTATCTAAGGAGACGAAAGCTTGTAGGGGGCCTTGCTAGGCCCACTTTGGTAAGTGAGGCACACAGCTACAGCTTGCCAATGCTTGAGCAGAGTCAACACTACTGCCCATAGGCACTGCACGAGAACTTCCCAAGTGGTCACCCATCCTGGTTCTGCTCCCGCCCAAACACAGTTAACTCCAGAGTTCTTATAAGAGTCAGTGCTTGGTAGTAGGTGTAAATGCACCTAACTAAGAAAGGCTCTATATGGTTTGAAATAGGCACCTAGAGCTTGGTATGAGAAATTGAAAAAAAATTTAACTGAAAACAATTTTTCTATAGGCAAAGTGGACAACACTTTGTTTATCAAAACTTTTGATGTGCATATGTTGATTGTTCAGATATATGTTGATGATATAGTCTTTGGAGCCACTTCAGAAAATCTCTGTCATGAATTTCAAAATTTGATGAAAAATAAATTCGAAATGAGCATGATGGGAGAATTGAAGTTTTTCTTGGGATTACAGATTCATCAAGTACATAATGGTATCTTTGTCAACCAAGAAAAATACTACAAAGAGATGTTGAAGAAATTTGGTTATGAAAACATCAAATCCACAAATACTCCAATGAGTTCAAGCATTAAAATAGAAATGGATAATTCAAGTGTTGTAGTGGATCAAAGGCAATATAGAGGTATGATTGGATCCCTGTTATACCTTTCAGCTAGCAGGCCAGATATTATGTTCAGTGTATGCTTGTGTGCTAAATTTCAAGTATCACCAAAGGAATCACATTTGAAATCAGTCAAAAGGATTTTCAGATATCTACAAAGAACAAAAGATTTCAGATTATTCTACCCAGCTAACAGTAGTTTGATTTTAACAAGCTATAGTGATGCAGATTATGCAAGCAGCAGATCTGATAGAAAAAGCACTAGTGGTACTTGTCAACTACTTGGATGTTCTTTAATCTCATGGTTCAGTAGGAAACAAAATTGTATAGCTTTATCTACTACTGAAGTCGAGTATATTGTAGCAGGTTTATGCTGTGCTCAAATCCTTAGGATGCAGCAAACTCTAGCAGATTATAGACTGAAAATTCAAAATTCAATCATTTTTTGTGACAATAGTAATGCAATCAGTCTATCCAAGAATACAGTACTTCATTCCAGAGCCAAACATATTGAGATCAGACATCATTTTCTGAGAGATCATGTGGAAAAAGGGGATGTCTTACTTAAGTTTGTGCCAACAGAAAATTAACTTGCAGATATTTTCACCAAACCTTTAAATGAATAAACTTTTAATCATATTAGACGAAATCTAGGAATATGTTATTTACAAGATCTTTAAATATTTTTTCTTTATCAAGCTCACCATATGGGAGCTTGTTTTCTGCTAACCTACTCATGTAGGATGCAGTCAATATTAGTTTTACAGTCCTCACCTTTTTATATAATGACAAAAAGGGGGAGAAGAATTTGGAAATTTGGTCACTTACAGTATTTCCAGCAAGCACTGAAAGAGAATTTTTAAAAGGAGAAAAAAAAAGAAAACTTAGCACATAGATAGGGGAAGAAGTAAGCTCAAATTTAGGGGGAGGAATTCCTTCTCGTCAGTATAGTATTGATAAATTCCTATTTTATTTTTTTGTGTGACTGAATGTATAGAAATACACTAGGGAGTGAAATACATGTAAATATTTGTAAAGGTTTTTGTCATTATCAAAAAGGGGGAGATTGTTAGAACTCGAGTATTTTGATAATGCAAAACCTATGTGAGGAAACATATTGTATTTCACAGTTAAGTCTATACTGCATTAGATCAAAAGGTTGTTAGAACAAATTCCAAGCAGACAAACAGATTGAGAAGGTTCCAGATGATAATACTTTCAAGTTATAGGTTCAAGCATCTGAAGAGTAAAACAGAAGCAAGACTATTGGACAATTAGAAGGATAATTATCTGAATTTTACAAAGCCTTCGGAGAGTTATTAAATCAAATAGTTAAGTTGGTTGAATGATCGGAGAGTTATGGAGTTAACTATCTGAAAGAAAAAGGGAAATCAGAAAGTTAGAAAGGCTAACTATCTGAAACTTAAGTCATTCAATAAATCACATGTAGAAATACAAAACGGAAGCTTAAAGGACTTGTCGGAGAGTTAGATAACTATCCGAGTTTTCTTTTCGGAGAGTTAGATAACTATTCGAGTTTTTCGGTAAGTTACAGACATAACTTTCTGGAACTTAAGTCATTTTATTACGCACATGCAAAAAGGAGATACCGACAGTTAAAAGCTTAAAAGGGAAAATCGGAGAGTTAGATAACTATTCGAAATCTCAAGAGAATTTCAGTGAGTTATGGTTTAAGTATCCAAAACTTAAGTTAGTGAATTTCCCACGTGTAGAATTCCAGACAGATGTTCAAATGGGTTTTTCGGAGAGTTAGAAAGATAACTATCCGAAATCTCAAGAGAATTTTGGTGAGTTATGGCTTAACTATCTGAAACTTAAGTTATATTTTTATGCACGTGCAGTTTTGAAGGGACAGTTATCGGAGACTTAAATGAAAGTTCGATAAGTTACAGTAGTTAACTATCCGAAAGACTGGAGCTCTTTCGGTAAGTTAAATACAAGACTCCAAACACTTGACTTTACACGTGAGCAACTTAAAATCTTCATGTGACTCAGAGAACAGAACATGAGTGATGAATCAGCTAGTTATGGATGGTTTTTGGTAAGTTATTTTTATAACCATCCAAAAGCCTGAGATTTTCGGAAGGTTACTTACTGAACTTCAGATAAAATGGTAACTTACCATATTTAGGTTTGATTATTTACCAAGTATAGAAGAATACATCCGTTGCAAGAAAAATATGATCGTTATACTTTTAATATAAATTTGAGGGGTTTAAGAGAGGAAGATAGAGATAACAGATATACGAAATACAGTGAGCTACAATCCAATTTCAAAATACACTCAAGTCTGCAAATAGTGAAGCATACTCTAAAGACATACTGTAGAAAAAGCTCTATGCACCAAAACTCTGATTGAAAAACTCAAGCTGTTGGTTTGTGGCTTCAACCTGAAAGCTACATTCAGTTGTTGGTTTGAGTTTTGACCTGAAAACTCTAGAGGTTGGTTTATTGAAGTTTATACCTGAAAACTTCTATGTTGTTGGTTCTTGCTTTGACTTGAAAGCAAGTGTGTAAGTGTTGAAACACTTAGTGAAGCCTAAGTGAATCTTGGAGGTGGACTAGCCAAGTTGGTGAACCACCTAAAACTTGCTGTGCGTTATCTTTCTTTACTGCTTTGCATTCGATTATTTTCATCTCTTTTTGCTACTATTTGAACCATTTGTTTCAACAATTAAAAGAACATAAAAAGTTACACACATTCACCATTCACCCCCCCTCTAGTGAGTCTACCGATCCTAACACTTGTCATGTGAGATTTTAACTTTGTCACGTGTAGTTTCTTTAAGTTCGAATGTGTTTGGGGTTGTTAAGTCAAATCATAAACTTGTTTGATTTTGTTTTTATGCTTATATTAATAAATTCTTTTAGAGATAAACAAACAACCTTTCACACAAATTAGATATTACGTCCAATTTGTATTTTAACTACAAGTGCACAATGTATATTGTATTTGTGTGTAAGTACAGGTCGATCCCATAAAGATTGAGTAAGAATTGTACATTGTTCTGATTTTTATATTGGAGTTTATATGTGTTCAGTTAAGCACTCCGTTGAGTTACAGTTAACAGAACAGACTTAGTTCGTGGAGTTATGGTTAATTCAACGAACTAACCTCGTGGACTTAAGTTAACTCCATGAGCCTCTTTTTCCAATTAAATACTACTATTTATAGAGGAATTCGGCTAACCATTGGGCAGTTCCACAGAATGTAAATAACATCAATTAAGTTCTTTAATGTTAGTTAATATTAGATTTGTCATTAAGCACTAACATTCAGATATTTCATACAGTAACCATTAAAATCTTTAAGTATCTAGAACAAATCAATTTCAGTAAACAATAAAACTATTTTCTAAATCAAACAAACATAAAACATTCACAATATTGACAATGATAATATTAATCACGATACAAAACAAACAATACAACACTTTAATACTGAATGTAAATACAGATAATTTGTTGTTTTTGGTATTTTTGTTTTGATATGTTCTTGAAGATGAGCGAAATGTGAAATGTAAAAATCTCTATCAATAGTAAAAACTTCTGTCACTACATGCGACGTGATTACACCATTGAAAACTTAATTACTTACAATCTTGCCTCCTCTCCCTATAGAATCACGAATCAAGAATTGTAAGATGATCTCCTCTTTAGCATACTGGCATCAACCCAAAACCAAGGCTAGAAGGTTTACGATCTCTTGAGATATGAGTCGATGCTTGGTGAAAATGGTTTCCTTTCCTACAATGCGATCACTCCTCACAGTGGTTGTCAATCATTGTGTTTGGCTCGAAATCGACTTGACATCCAGAAGGTATCCTCATAGACCTTTGATGGTTGGTGATTTTGGTAGTGATGTGGAGCTTTAGGGAACTTTCGACGCTTCCTGTAGTTAGCACAGTTCTCCACCTACATATACACACTTTTTGTCTTTCTCCTCTTCTTTATATTTTTTTCAATAATAACTGCTTTTGCTTAAATGATTAGTTGTATTTCCTTCATTCATATCAACGATGGTGATTTTCTCTTCATTCCACGAGTGAATTCCTTCGTGATATGTGCAATCGTGGTTTTCCTTCATATTGTAGCTTCTCGTAATTCTTCTATTTTTGCACCTGCAAAACACACGACTAAACAAGAAAACTTCTTTGTTTGTTAATCATTTTATAAAACTCGAATAGTTATCCATCCATGCATATAAAAACATTACCTATGGATTTTTCATTACCAAATGTACGTGGAAAACACGTGAAAACTTAAAACATTAAAACATATGTGCAAATAACTTACTATATGAGTTTTTAACATAACTCTTCAACTAAAACGAAACGTTAACTATCCGAAAGTTTACATTACCTATTTCTGCATAATACTAACACAACATGTTACCTTAGTGTATATTCAAGTAACTCAATGCGTATAATTATGCTAACTTAATGAGTTATACATGTGTAGTTCACGTGACATAATAAAGCATTTAAATTCAACACATGCATAAATCTAACTTAACGAGTTTAGATATTTCAGATACTTATAAACCTAACTATTTGATGCTTAGATGCATTTCAGATTGTTAACAAATAACTTACCGAACATTCACTTAAGTTATGCATTAAGGTTATAACACGTGTACTCTAGGAAATAATAAAATATTCTTTAAGCGTTTAAAACATAATTGTCCGGTATATGCTGTTGAGGTTTTTGTTGTCCCCAAAATAAGATCTTAAAACTCACAAAGGGACCAAAATGATAAAACATTAAACTCAAAACTCATTTTAAAATAACCACAAGTGCACGGTGCAATTGTAATATACTTCGGTGAGTACGGGTCGAATCCACAAGGATTTGGCTTTTACAAAATATTTCTAAGGTGCAAAAACAATAATAATTAGAAGTGATTCAAAATTTATCAAAATTCACTCAATAGAGTATAAATTCCTCATTTCCATTCATAAAACACTAAATCACTACAGCATAGAATCTCAAAATTCAGTCAATTTCACACATGTCCTTCTCTCAGTATCTCAATGGCAAAATATAGTAAAAATATCATACAGAGTACTCATTGGATTAACTTTACAACCCCACTGATTTCGTTACAAAATATGAAATAGGCAAGTGTCAGCAATGCTTTTCCTATAGGCATGCAGACTGGCAACTAACATCCCTAAATTGCGCATAGTTGCTAAAAATGACATAAGATTTTCAAATCTTCATTAAAGTCTGCAAAATCAGCGTGCTTCGAAACTTAACTCATTCATCTAACATAGAAAATTTATAGAGGTTGATTTTGTGCTGTAGATAAAAAGAAATCGAGTTTGGCACAAAAACAAAAATCGGGCAAAAAACGCTAGGATGCGCCAGATGTGACATCAACGAAATAAATTTGAAAACCTATACAAATTGATTGTAAAATTCTAAAAACTATACAGGATTAAAGTAAATTTGAAGCTCTACAAAATAGAATAAAAAAATAAAGCAAAACATCACTAGATCATCAAGTTACAACCTAAACAAAATCATCAAATTTATAGGATTCTACACCGACGATAAACAACCACAAGTTAGCTTTTTTAGCATACAAATATTCACATATGTACAAGATTCAACCTAAATTTTCTTTCATTCATTCAAAACAAATATAATATGCTACTGAAATGAAAGTTCTATGATTAAACTATAATGTAACATTACAACTAAACCTAAAACTACCATTACCCTACTGAAATTACAAAGAACACAACTTAAAACAAGGAAATGAAAACCTAAAGAGCTAAACCAATACAACCCTTTTTACCTTGAAGTGCAAACTTGTTTTGGAGAAGAATGATGCAAGAGATGTGCTCCTAGCCAAGAAATTTGTGGCTGTCACCACACGAGTTCTCTTCCGAAAGCAAGAGGTCTTCAAACACTACCAAACACCAAGAAACAAGTAGTCGTCCACCTCAAGTCCACAACCCTTGCCTTTCTTCTACTAGGAATGATCCACAGAAGAAGGGAGATAGTTGCACGGTTGGAAGTGTGCTCCAAACAGCACCCACAAGTTCTGGAAATGATGCCCTAGCTGTCCTCTTACCAAGAACCACCAAGAGAGGAAGAAGGGAGGTCGGCCAAACCTTGTCTTCCACCTTGGAGCTCCACGAGAAGAAGGAGAACACCACCACCAAGAGTTCTTGAGGGAAGCTTGAGGGTTGACGACTCCAAGGGCTGGAATGGGGGAAAGCTCGTCTAAAGAGAGGGCTGAAATGTTGGCCTTACCTCTTCTTTTATAGAGGCTCCAAGTAATGGAACTTGATCTCCACCATAGATCTTCAATCCAAGGGCCAAAATTCATCCCAACTTATTTGCTTTATTCTTCTTATTTTTCAACCTACAAAACTCAAACAAATACATCAAAACACTCAAGAAATAAGATAAGATATATTCCTAAACATGGATACTTCAAAAGGGGCAAAAATCATATTTTTCATTGAATTCCAAAAATACCCATGTACTTATTTAAATAATTAATCCTAAGTGCTAAAATAAAATTAATCTACTTAATAAAATGCAATTGTATTGCCACCAAGATGCAAATGTGTTTTCATGAATTGTGAAATAATAAATAGAGTCTCATTTATGCATTACTTTCTTCATTTAAACCCATAACTACATTATTTGCCCAAAATGCATTATAACTTAAATCTTCATTAAGCACTTATGAGTATATGACTTTAAGCACATAAAATGCATCAATTAACTATGCAAAATATGCATAAATTATGACTCTACACATGCAATATAATTCTTCGAAATAATAGAAAATTCGAATACTTAAGAATTTCAAGGCTTGTAACTTACCGACAGTTCAGAAATATACTTAATTAACGCTAATTTCCTGAAATTATGCAGATTCTTTCGTTAAAGCATATAATAGTGAAATTATAACATAATGATGTAATTCTCATATGATAAGCTAAATATTATGCAATTAACCATCATTTAATCGTTAATATTATGCACTTTTTCATTCTAAATAGGATGCTTGAATTTGAAACCTTCCGAAATCTCTTATTTTTCAAATAGTTTCCTTTTAAACCTTTTGATTTACTTACAACTTCCTTGATCTATCTTCCGGATAGTTGGCTTTGAAAACCTGCCGAAGCTCTTTTCTCTTCTAGATGGTTGCACTCGGAACCTTTTGATTGTTTTGTCTTTTATCCTACAGTTTAGTTGTGAAACCTTTCGATCATCTCTGTCTTTTGTCTTTCAGCTAAATTGAACTATCTTTAGTGTTCTTCTACAACAATACTTGAAATACAACTTGATATCTTCTAGATTTCTTGTGCAGCAATCATTTAGTCTATTTGGCTGCAATTTGCTTTGACTCTTTCATCCATATCTATTCATCTTCCAACTTGTGAAATACATAAGATTCTCACATAGATGTTTGCATTATTAAAACACAAGGGTACTAACAAACATCTTATTATTACATTTTGATGAAAAATTTTGGACGAGAAAGTTATTTTGTAAGAAAATTTTCAAAGGATCTAAGATTAATGATTCAAGAAAATTCGAGAGGAAAATGTGGACCAAAACATGTGTATTTCGAAATTTGAATTTGAAAGTAAAATAGAAGACATGAAGAGTGGAGACTTGTTTAGAATGAAAAAGTGCATAATATTAATGCTTAAATGAAGGTTAATTGCATAATATTTAGCTTGTTATATGAAAATTAAGCTATTATATTATAATTACACTATTATATGCCTTAATGAAAGAATCTATATAATTTCAAGAAATTAATGTTAATTAAGTACATTTCTAAATTGTAGGTGAGTTACAGGCTTTTTAATTCTTAAGTATCTGAATTGTCTATTATTTTAGAGAGTTACATTTCATGTATTAGACAGTTATGTTTTAAATGCTTAAAGAATATTTTATTATTATTTCCTGGAGTACACGTGTTGAAACTTTAATGCATGACTTAAGTGGATTTGTGGTAAGTTATCCACTAAATATCCAAAATGCATATAAGTTTCGGATACTTATAGTGGTAACTATTTGAAACATCTGAACTCGTTAAGTTATAATTATGCATGTGTTGAAATTAAATGCTTTATTATGTCATGTGAGTTGCACATGTATAACTCGTTAAGTTAGCATAACTATATGCATTGAGTTACTTGAAAATACACTAAGGTAACGCATTGTGTTAGTGTTGTAAGCTTATAAGTTATTTCTTTATTGCATGTGTTTTATAGTTAAATCAACGAAGTAAGTCTGTTGAGTTACACTAACACTATAGACCATTTATTTTTTAACATGCTACTCTAGCAGTTGCAGAAATAGAAAATTCGAAGGAAAACCACGATTGCATATATCATGTAGGAATTCACTCGTGGAATGAAGAAGAAATGACCATAATTGATATGAATGAAGGAAATCCAATTGATCATTTAAGTAGAAACAGTTATTATTGAAAGAAATATAAAAGAAGAGGAGAAAGATGAAGAAAGTGTGGGGAGAGAGGTGAAGAACTACGCTAACTGTAGGAAACGTCGGAAGTTCCCTAAAGCTCCACACCACCACCAAAATCACCAACCATTAGAGGTCTATGAGGATACTTTTCAGATGTCGGGTCGATTTCGAGCCAAACACGGTGACTGACAACGACTATGAGGAGTGATCGCGTCGCAAGAAGGGAAACCATTTTCACCAAGCACCGACTCATATCTCAAGAGATCATAAAGCTTCTAGCCTTAGTTTCGGGTTGATGCCAGCATACTAAAGATGAGATCAACTTACAAGTCTTGGTTCGTGATTCTATAGGGAGAGGAGACAAGACTTTAAGTGATTAAGTTTTCAGTAGTGTAATTGCGTCACATGTAGTGATAGAAGCTTTTACTATCGAGAGAGATTTTTACATTTCGCCTTTCACTCATCTTTAGGAATATATTAAAACAAAAATACCAAAAACAATTAATTATTTGTGTTTACATTTAGTATTAAAGTGTTGTATTGTTTGTTTTGTATCGTGATTAATGTTATCATTATTAGTAATGTGAATGTTTTACGTTTGTTTAATTCTGAGAAGAGAAAATAGTTTTATTGTTTATTAAACTTGATTCGTGTAGAATACTAAAAATCTTAATGGTTACTGTTTGGAATATCTGAATGTTAGTGTTGCTTAATGACAAATCTCAGATTAATTAACATTAAAAAACTTAATTGATGTTATTTACATTCTGTAGAACCGCCAAATGGTTTGTCGAATTCCTTTGTGAATAACAGTATTTAACTGGAAAGGTATGCTCGTCGAGTTAACTTAAGTCTATGAGGTTAGTCCGTTGAGTTAACCATAACTCCACGAACTAAGTCCATTGAATTAATTGTAACTCAACAAAGTGCTTAACTAAACACATATAAACTATAATATAAAAATAAAAATAGTACACAATTCTTACTCAATCTTTGTGGGATCGACCTGTACTTGCACACAAATACAATATACATTGTGCACTTGCAGTTAAAATACAAATTGGACTTAATATCTAATTTGTGTGAAAAGTTGTTTGTTTACTTCTAAAAGAATTTATTAATATAAGCATAAAAACAAATCAAATAGATTTTCACACCGAATAAGTTTTTTGGCGTCGTTGCTAGGGATTGAGAAGCTAAGTAACTATGAGTGTTGTTTTGTTTTAATAGTAGAGGGAGTGTTGTGTGCTTTTGTTATATAATTGAGAATATGACTTATGCTTATGCTCAAAGATTTCTAAAACCTGTAGTTAGCATATGTGAATTCTACAATTTGGAAGGTCATGACATTTCTGATTGTTTGAAACTAAGACGATTGCAGATGGTTAGATCACATGAACAACAAATGAATTATATTCAATATAATAGAATTGAGTATGAGAATCCTATAGTTTACCCAACTAATGGTCAATTTAGAACAAGTAATATGTTGAGAGATAAGAAAGTTTGGGACAGGTATGATAGACTTGAGTGTAGTTTAGAGTGAAACATGGACAAACTAGAACAATACATGTATCAGCAATAAGAAGTCAACCAATTGAATTATAGGGAAGAATATTCAGAACCTAAAATCGATATCACATATGAAATAGAAAAAACCATAATGAAAATTGATCAAAAATTGAATGCAATGAGATTAGATGATCTTGAAAGAAAGCTAAAAACATTAGATGAATTTACAAAGAAATTACATGTTATGCAACAGGAAAACATAAATGAAAACTTTAATGTTACAGATCTACATAAGTTGCAAGACATACAGACAAAAGAAAATACCAAAGAAATAGAATTTAAAGAATGTAAGTTAAAACTAAAAACAATTGAAGATCAGAATTATGAAAATGAAATACAAGAACATCATGAAAGTAATGAAAATCTGGAAGATGTATGTATAACATTAAGATCTAGAACTGATATACCGCTAAGAATTCAAAAAGAAAGTAATGTGAAGGTGGATAAGAACAAAATTCAAAATAATAATGAAAATGTAATATTTGAAAACTTAGAAATCAATGAAGAAAAATTTGAATCTTTAAAAATGATCAAACAAATGAAATGAAAGAAAAAGAATCTTGTAAATCACAATCATTAGCACCCTATCTTGAAAGATTACAACAAACATTTTATGAAAAATAAGAAAAAATTAAAGAAATTTTTGAAAAGGTACAAGTTAACATTCCTTTGTTAGACTTATAATAGAAAATGCCACCTTGTGCTAAATTTCTTAAGGATTGATGTACTAAGAAAATAGAGTGAAAAGTTTTAAGGAAAGTATTTTTAGCTAAGCAAAGTAGTTCCCTATTTTTGCCACAAATTCATAAAAAGTTATCTAATTTAGGAATCTCTATTATATCATGCACCATAGAAAATACCATTCTGGAGAGAACCTTAATAGACCTAAGTGTAGGTATAAATGTTATGCCTAGTGATATATTTGCATCCCTAGGATTAGAAGGCTTAATCCCTAGTAGGATTGTCATTCAATTAGTTGATAGAAGTATAAGATACCCTAGAGAAAAAATAAAAGATGTCCTAATTAAAATCAAAAACTTCATATATCCTATTGATATTGTGATATTGGATTCCCAACAAATTAAGCATTAGAATCATGATACATCTTTAATTTTGGAAAGACCATTTTTTGCGACATCAAGGACTATTATAAATTGTAAAACAGGAGTAATGAAATTAGAATATGGTAATAAGGATACTCAATTAAACATTTTCAAACCAGAAAAGTTTGAGGAGTTAGAAATGTCCTTACATACTATAGACTTTTTAGAAGATGAAGGAGAAAATGAGGATTCATCCATTTGAATTAATGTACGATGCATCTGATTTTGTTGTAAGAGTAGTGCTAGGATAGAAGATTGAAAATCTCCTAGAGTGATTCATTATGTAAGAAAAACTTTAAATGATGCTCAAGTTAATTATACAACTACTGAAAAAGAACTATTAACTATTGTGTTTGCCTTAGAAAAATTTAGATCATATCTGATACGAGCTAAAGTGATAGTATACATGGATCATTCAACTTTGAAACACCTAATAACAAAGAAAGAGACTAAACCTAGATTGATTTAGTGGATATTGTTATTGTAAGAATTTGATCTAGAAATTAAAGATAAAAAAGGTTGTGAGAATGTAGTAGCAGACCATTTATCAAGATTACAAATAGAAAAATCAAACATTGAAATAAAGGATAATTTTCTTGATGAACAATTAATGACCTTAAACACAATGCCTTGATATGCAGACATAGTTAATTACTTAGTTATTGGTTTAACACCTAAAGATTGGAATAGACAGGATAATAAATTATTCTTTTCAAGAGTAAAATATTATTATTGGGAAGACCTATACTTATTTAAGAAATGTCCTGATCTAGTTTTAAAGAGATGTGTTCTAGAATTTGAATATCATAGCATATTGTCTTTCTATTATGACCAAGCATGTGGAGGACATTTTGGTTCAGGGAAAACTGTTGCCAAAATTTTGCAATATGGATTTTATTGGCCAACACTATTCAAAGATGCTCATAAATACTATTTAAGTTGTTTAAGATGTCATCAAATAGGAAGAATATCAAAGAGGAATATGATGCCTCTAAATCTTATCGTTAAGGTTGAAATCTTTGATGTGTGGGGAATAGATTTTATGGGTCCATTTCCTATGTTTAATCAATTTAATTATATATTGTTGGGGGTGGATTATGTATCTAAATGGATAGAAGCTATTCCTACAAAAACTAATGACAACAAAGTGGTAATACATTTTATACGAACTAATATAATTGTTAGATTTGGAATACCTAAAGCTATTGTTAGTGATAGAGGAACTCATTTTTGTACTGGAAGTTTTGAAGCCTTAATGAAAAAATATGGAGTAAATCACAAAATAGCAAAATCATATCATCCGCAAACAAGTGGACAAGTAGAAAGTGCAAACAAACAAATTAAGTTAATCTTAGAAAAAGTAGTAAATCCTACTAGAATAGATTAGGTTAATAAATTAATAGATACACTTTGGGCTTATAGAACTACTTATAAGACAAGCTTAGGTATGTCACCTTTTTGGATAGTATATGGAAAAAGTTGCCATTTACCAACTGAAATTGAACATAAAGTTTATTGGGTATTAAAAAATCTAAACACCAATTTAAATCAAGCTACTGAAAATAGAAAAATGCAATTGATTGAATTAGAAGAATTTAGGAATGAAGCTTATTCAAAAACTGTAAAAGAAAAAGAGAAAATAAAGTTTTGGCATGATAAGAAAATTATTCTAAAAGTTTTTGAAATAGGATAAGAAGTATATCTTTACATGACTAGACTTCATAACCATCTAAGAAAAGTAATATCTAGATGGGTAGAACCTTACATAATTCGAAATATTTATTCCTATAGAGTTATTGAAATTGAAAATCCTAAAAATCAAAATATATTTAAAGTCAATGGACAAAGACTTAGACCTATTCTGAAAATTCCAAAAAGTTCCTTTAGAATTATAGAAGAAGTAAGAGTAGAGGACTACTCAAGCTTTATTAAGTAAGAAATAGATATATGTTAGTTTGTAAAAAAAAAAACTTATTTTAAATATAGTAGTCCAACCGAAAGAAATTATCAATTTTATTGAAACATATATTAAAAGAAAAATATTGTTACGGTTACACCGAAAGGATCCATTGGTTTGATCGAAATATAAAAACATAAATATATATATATATTAAGTAAAAGTGTCAGTTTTAGTGAACACATGACATCGGTTCAATCGAAAGAAAAAGAAAAATTTTGTGTAAACTTCGATTCAATCGTGGATGTATAACGGTTTGACCGAAATTCTAAAATATCGAAAAATTAAGGGTCAGTCAGACCAGAGATTCTTCGATCTTGATCGAGTTAAAAATTGTTATTATAAATATTTTTATTAGTTATAACTTTACGGGAAGTCTGTTGAGTTAAGCTTAACTCAACGAACTTACTCCATTGAGTCTAGGATAAGTTAACAAAGTTACTCCATTGAGTTAACTATAACTCAATGAAGTACTTAAGGTAAGTCCACAGACTTAGTCCATGGAGTTAACTGTAACTCCACCGAGTAGTATATGTTAGAAGTGATAGTTTGCACGGGAAAATGACCCGATTACCTGCCAAAAACTTAGGGTTTATTTATACTAAAACTTAGGTTTTGAGGTCATTATCTACAGAAATCATTTAGAACTTAGAACAGTAGAGATTAGAGTGATTCCATTTCGTTCCGTAACACCATGAAGTTCAAGATGATGCTAGACTTCTAGGATCAAATTGACACTACAGAATTCCTCAAACAATTGGAAGAATGGCATTCAAGGCAGAAGATTAGAAATACTACCAGAGAAAAGTAGCATGAAAAGGTAGAGGACGACCTCTTTTTCTTTACAAGAAGACTCGTAAACTTGAATGCTAGAATACCTCAAATAATGGAAACAAGAATACGAGTCACTATAGAAGTAGTCGTAAATAGAGAAAGGAAAATCAGGCCAAACAATGAAGTTGCCCTAGAACTCATAAGAAGGAAATCTCGACTATGGTCTATTAGAAAGATAATTGCAAAAGTGGCTATTCAACTTAAGAAAGAGCAAGTAGAAATGCCGGCTATAGCAGTAGAACAAGCAGGACCTTCAGTTCCATCAACAGAACCATTACCATAAGTAACATTTGCTTGGTCGAGAATTGAAGAAGAAGACAATTAGTTTACTAGCTTGGTCAAAGCAACAAAAGACCAAGGAGACAGTGAGGAAATGGCTATGGCTAAGACACATATTCTGTATGATGCCATAAAGAAAAAACAGACTGAAAAAAAGTTGAGGGCCCAATATAAAATTAAGGTGGAAAAACACCAAGAAGCAGTTAGAATAGCAATTGCAAAAGAAGTACAAGCTGGTCCTTTGAGACCAGTAATTATAGAAAAAGTGAAACAAGAAGAGCTAGTACCTATGGCTTGAGGGTTTGAAGAGCCCATTTTTGTTGATTTAGTGTTAGAAGAAGAAGATAGAGAATAAGAAGAATATTAGGCACAACTATTTAGAAGAAGAAAAGGAAAAGAAAAAGTGCCTGAGGATCAAGAGGAAATCAAATCTGAGCCTATAATGTTTACAATAGGGCAGAAAGAGCCCATTTATGTAGATTTACTAACAGAAGAAGAAGCAGATTAATAGCAGAAACAAAGAGGAGAAGAAAAACAAGCTAAAATTAGTTTGCAGTTTGAAGAATTAGAAACTAAAGTTAGGGCAGAATATACTGTGCCCAAGACTCCATCCCAATTTGCCACAAAATCAAAAAGAACAGTAACAATATAGATTGGTAGTCAAGAGGAAGAAGAAAGAGAAGAAGCTAAGCAAGAAGCTGAACAAAAAGAAAAGAATTTGATAGATTCCTCTGAAGAGAATGAAACTCTTCAGCAACTTATAGAGAGAATTCAAGATAAAAATGTGGAAAGTTCTATAGGCTCTCCACAACAATTCAAAGTAAAAGAATAGGAATCTCCAGATTATTTTCAACAACAATTACAACAACAAGCTCAGCAAATTGAAGAGGAAATTCAAGAACAAACCCCTTTGGAGCAACAAATCCAAATTCCTAACCCGTTTGAAGCAACTATTCTAAATGAAGTTCATTTTGGAGTTAGGAAGCATACAACAAGTATCAAGAGATAAAGGGGTATGATATCATTTATAGTAGACCAGTAGATTGGACTGGAATGGAGGAGATTAAAGAATTATTTGAATTCCAAGGCCTACTGCAATTTATTCTAAAAGAAAAAGAGCATGTAGTTTATGAAAATTTAGTGCCTTGCTTTTATGCCAATTTAAGAGAGGAAGAAGGAAATTTAATTTCTAATGTGGAGGAAGTTAATATTCAGATAACAACTAAGCTTCTCAACAATATTTTTGGACTGAAAAATGAAGGGATTGAAAGTTTAGAAAATACAACTGCAACTGAATGGATAGAATAAGAAATCAAGCAATGTTTAGCCGTCAACCCTAGTGTGCCATTACTAAATAGATTGAAGTACTTAAATGGAAAAGCACACATGGTGGTAAATATTTTGATTAAAAATGTCTATTAGAGGAATGACCATGATATAGAATTGAGTCAATTTGTCAAATGGGCCACGTATGTAGTTGTATACAAAATTCAAGTTAATTAGTGCCAAGTCTTCTTGTCAAAAATAAAGTTTGCAAAGAAGAAACTACTTTATGGGGACTTGATACTAGTATTAATGATTAAAGGAGTTGACTTCACGAAATGGACTTCTAAGAAAATAAGATCTAGAGCCATTTTAGTGAAGGAGTATAGAAATTATAATATTGCTGCTGTGTTTATTGTTGGACCTTCTAGAGACTTTACAAGAGCTTTAGAATGTATAAATCAATTAGAGCAGCAATTAGAAAAGCTCTAGAAGGAAGTAGATGAATTAAGGAAGAAAGACTAAATCTATTATTCATCTACTTGTACTGAAAAATGTCTGAGTATATGTAAATGTAAACTATTTATATATATGAATGTTTGAACAGCAAGATGTTTCTGAATTAATGTTTATGAATGAATAATTTAAAGTTTTATTAGATATTATATATATATCTATTTAAAGCTTTATAGGATTGTTTTACAAGTTTTACAATTTTATTAATGATATGGTTAAATGCACGATGATTTGATAATGTTTGAATATATTTGCACATTAAAAAGTAAAATATAATTCTGCATAACAAGAAATGAACTATAAGTTAAATATGCATATAATGTTCAGATTTAAAGGAGTTTAAATTAGAACACTACATTAATGTAATGTATTTAACTTTATTTAAGTTGATAAAATGTAGGAGAAAAAAATATAGAAGTTAAGATGAGGAGTAAGTTTTTAGAAAATATTTGCTAAGTATTACCTCAACAAAGTTAGTTCGTGGAGTTAACCTTAACTTCATGAGGTCAATAACAAAATATAAGGTCACTCTGTTGAGTTATTTGTAACTCAACGAAGTTAGTCCGTGGAGTTAGCAAATAGGTGACGAAGCTAGTCCGTTGAGTTAGTTGTAACTCAATGACATTAGTTTGTTGAGTTAGAAATAGTAACCGAGGCTAGTTTGTTGTGTTATCTGTAACTCAATGAGGTTAGTTTGTGGATTTTGTAACAATTATTCTTTTAGCCACGAACAAAACTTCATGGGTTTAGTAGTTACTGAAATTTGAAATTAGAAGTGAAACACATATCCATAAAAATAAGAACCATACTACATGTTACAAGACACGTTCTTGCAACGAGATTCATTTGCCTTATGGATGTGCATTATAAATATAGTACAGAATGTTATTTACTAGTTACCAGCACTTGAGAAAAGTAAAGAAAATTCATTAGGGAACTGGAAGGAGAAGCAGCTGATTCAACTTCATCTGTCAACAACTATTTACTAAGAACAAAGTATTAGATTGGTATGTAATTATTTTATGTTAAGAGTTTATGAGCACATGGACTCGTTCTCCTAGTACTAAATGATTAGTAAGAATACCTACACAGGATTATTCAACATAGAGGCGTACTGAAATATTTTCTGAATTAGACTTTAACGGGGTGTAGCTAACCTTTCTTTAAAGGAAAACAAAGATATGACTGCTCCAATAGAAAAACCATTAGGGGAAATTTTGTATCCTGAATTAGTTGATGAACCTTCATGTATTCAATTGCCAAACTTTGAGGGAGATAGTTTTGAACTGAAATCTAATTATATTAGTCAATTGCCACACTTTCATAGATTAGAAAGAGAAGATGCCTATTATTTCCTTAGAGAATTTAATGAAATTTGTCAAATAATGAAAAAGCTGAACATGAGTATTGATGTTATTAAACTTATATATATTCCTTTTGCTTTAAAAGACACAGCAAAGAGGTGGTTATATACTCTATTGCCTGATTCAATTTCTACATGGACTGAATTTTGCTCTGTTTTTCTAGAAAATATTATCCAACACATCAAACGATTAAAAAGAAAAGGAAATATTAATGTGTAGTTAAAAACAAGGGGAATCATTCTGAAAATATTTTGAATGATTTAAAGATCTACTAACTCAATGTCCACATCATGCAATGAGTAAAGCATAATTAATAGGTATAATTTATGAAGGCATCAATGTTTCAACTAAATCTTTATTAGAATCTACTTGTCAGAATGAATTTTTAAAACTATGTAGTGAAGAAGCATGGGCATTAGAAAACTTTGCAAAAAAAACTGCTTAGTGAGAAAACTTAGTTGAAGCTATTACAGATAAAAGAGTATTGCCAAGGGGAATGCATGGAATAGATTCAAGCACTATGCTTAAAGTTAAATTAACTAAGTTAACAAAGAAAATAGAAGAGTTATCATTAAATCAAAAGCTAGTAGAAAAGAATGCAAATATTGATGACTTAGATATTATTTATGCTAGAAACCAAAAAGATAACTTTGGAAATTCTTATAACCCTAATTGGAGAAATCACCCGAACCTATCTTGGAGAAATAACAATTTCTAGGGAAGAGAATATAAATGACAAAAATATAAGTTATGAAGCATTAATTGAACAAGGATCTAGAATAGAGGAGTTAGAAAAGATAATTTAACAATTAAACAATCATCTAGACCATGTATTTGGAAATGCTATTATTTAGAATCATAATATGAATAGAAATATACCCTCTAGATAGAAGGAATCAATAGAAGTTAAACCTATTAGAGGATTGCTAGTGCAAGCAGTGCCTAACTTTGTCAATAGAACTGTTAATGAAATTGATACCTCCTATAGGAGGGAAGCTGAATGAAGTAGTATAACTGAAGTAACTATGTATAATATAGTAAGTAGAAAAATATAAAAAGAAAAGAAAATATAAGTTTACTTATAGTTAGTAGTATCATAGAGTTATTACTTAACTTAATGAACTTAGTCCATTGTGTTGTGACCTAACTCCACAAAGGTATGTGAGTAGCTATGTTAATTTTATCTCTGTTCAAAATTTTATTTATGTTATATAGAATCACAACAGATGGAATTGATGAAATTACCACTAGATGCATTGAGGGAAGTACTGAGTAACTTATCAGCTAAAGATCTGTGTAGATTGTGTTGTGTGTCAAAAGAAATTAAAGAATGTATTAGAGAAAAATATTTTCATGAACTATAAGCTGCGAAGATGACTAATATTAGAGATGAATTTTTATGGAAGTCATTTAATCGTAGTTCAATCAGTTATGAATATTTGAATATGGAAGAAATTGCTAGAATTCCACCAAATGCATTAAAAGAAATAGATCATATTATGGGGATAGATGAAGGATTAGTTATTTACAGAACCAAACCAATGTATGCAATTCTATTACCTGATATTTTGATTAGAAATCCTATCACTAGTGAAGAATGAAATAAAGGAAGGACTAATAGATTTGAAGTACTAATTGAAAATTATGGGTCAGCTTTAACATTTTCTGATAAAAATTTGACTATTTCTGAAAAATTATATTACTAGAGACCAACTAGAAATTGGGATGAGGATTTATGTTTAAGTGCGTATAATTTTTTGAATAGATCTTGGACTGAAAACACTATGATATATTTAGGATAGAAAGCATTAATTAACAACATCTTGATGGATATATATATCTAGTCACAGATAAATCAGTTGCATTTAGATCTGATTTATACATAGTAAGCATAGATAGTGATGATGACTTTATAGAAATATTGCATGTACCTAGTGATATAGCTGAACCACCATCTGTAGAACATGATAAAATTCAATTAGGAGTATGGTATAATGAATATGATGATCCTACTTTATGTTTAGTAAGATGGTGGGATGAACTAATGGAATTTCAAATATGGATTATAAAAGACCTAAATGAATGGAAGTGGGAAGAGAAATATATTGAAATATATGTAGAAATAGAAACAACTACATTATCTTGGAATAGAAAAGGATCCCTTTTTGCATTTCAATTCATTAATAATAATACACTTATATTTAGTATTGATAACATACTACAAGTTTACAAGTTAAAAAGGAGAGCAAACTGCATTAAAATGGAATTAATAGTAAGAAGAATTATGCTTAAAAAGTTTGCTTGGACTAACATGTTTATTCCATTTGTTACTACTTTTCAGTCATGTTCTTAAATTGTGATTTTGTACTTTTAATGTCATGTGCACTTTGCATTTATTTTGAAAAAAGAAAAGAAAAGAAAAGAAAAACAAAATATCAATCTAGTTTGTTGGTATCTATTCTGGGAAACCAACTAGCTTACTTGTGAGCCACCAAAGGCATAGGAGCTTAGGTTCCTCACAAGACACTGATTTAACAATTTATGTTTGTTGTTAAGTTGTTATTTTGTTATATATTCTACTTTTATTTGTGAATGAAAAGTTTTTCAGAATTAAAAGTTGGACGATGTTGAAGAAGATACAAAGAATAAGGTATGTAATTAATTACTTAGCCTGAATTTACATTCAAACATAATTCGTGGAGTACACACGACATTAAATTAAATCCCCAACAAAACACAGTTTTTGTAGGAATAGCTTCTATCCATTTAGATACATAATCCACCCTCAATAATATATAATTAAATTGATTAGACATAGGAAATAGACCCATAAAATCTATTCCCCACACATCAAAGATTTCAACTTCAACAATAGGATTTAGAGGCAACATATTCCTCTTAGATATTCTTCCTATTTGTTGGCATCTTAAACAACTTAAGCAGTATTTATGAGCATTTTTGAATAGTGTTGGCAAATAGAATCCACATTATAGAATTTTGGTAGTAGTTTTCCCTGAACCAAAATGTTCTCCACATGCTTGGTCATGGCAAAAAGACAATATGCTTTGATATTCAGTTTCTGGAACACACCTCCTTAAAATCAGATCATGACATTTCTTAAACCAGATCATGACATTTCTTAAATATTTTACTCTTGAAAAGAACAATTTCTTATCCTGTCTATTCTAATCTTTAGGTGTTAAACCAGTAACTAAGTAATTAATTATGTTTGCATACTAATGCATTGTGTTTATGGTCATTAATTGTTCATTAGGAAAATTATCCTTAATTTCAATGTTTGATTTTTCTATTTGTAATCTTGATAAATGATCTGCTACTACATTCTCACAACCTTTTTTATCTTTAATTTCTAGATCAAATTCTTGCAATAATAATATTCATCAGATCAATCTAGGTTTAGTCTCTTTCTTTGCTATTAGGTGTTTTAAAGCTGAATGATCCATGCATATTATCACTTTAGCTCCAATTAGATATTATCTAAACTTCTCTAAGGTAAACACAATAGCTAATAGTTCCTTTTCAGTAGTTGTATAATTAACTTGAGCATCATTTAAAGTTTTGCTTGCATAATGAATTACTTTAGGAGATTTTTTCTATCTTTTGTCCTAGCATTGCTCCTACAGCAAAATCAGATGCATCACACATTAATTCAAATGGATGGCTCCAATTAGGTGCTTGTATTATAGGAGTTGAAATTAAGCTAGTTTTAAGCTTGAAAAATGCTTCTTTGCAATTTTTATCAAAGTTAAATGGGATATCTTTTAATAGATTAGTTAAAGGTCTAGCTATTTTGCTAAAATCTTTAATAAATCTACTATAAAATCTAGCATGTCCTAGAAATGATCTAATATCTTTTACTGATTTAGGTTCTGGTAAATTAGAAATTACTTCTAATTTAGCTTTATCTACTTCCAGCTCTTTCTTTGAAACAACATGTCCTAAGACTATTCCTTATTTAACCATGAAGTGACATTTTTCCCAATTTAGAACTAGATTTTTTTCCACACAGTATTTTAATACTTGGTTTAAATTATTTAAACATACTTCATATGAAGTTCCATATACAGTGAAATCATCTATAAATATTTCTAAAAAATCTTCAGTCATTCCAATGAATATGCCCTACACACACCTTTGAAAGATAACTAGTGCATTACATAATCTGAATGGCATTCTCTTAAAAGCATAAGTTCCATTAGGACATGTGAAAGTTGTTTTCTCTTAATCCTTTAATGCTACTGGAACTTGGTTATATCCTGAATACCCGTCTAGGAAACAAAAATATTCTTACCTTGCTAATTTTTCTAGCATTTGATCTATAAAAGGTAAGGGAAAATGATCTTTCCTAGTCACAACATTCAACTTTCTATAGTCTATACACACTCTCCATCCTGATTGAATTCTAGTAGGTATCAAGTCCTAACTTTCATTCCTAATAACTGTTAATCCTGATTTCTTAGGAACTACATGGATTGGACTAACCCATGAGCTATCAAAAATCAGATAAATTATGTCATTATCTAACCATTTGACTATTTCCTTCCTGACTACTTCTTTAATGTTTGGATTTAATCTCCTCTAAGGAATTCTAACAAGTTTAGTATTCTCTTCTAAATATATGTGGTGACAACATATAGTTGCACTTAACCCTTTTATATTAGTCATAGTCTATCCTATTGCTTCTTTATAAGTTTTTACTACATTTTTTAATTTAGAAATTTGATCCTCTTTTAAATCTGAAGCAATAATGATTGCACATGTTCATTTTTCTTTCAGAAATATATAGGTTAATTTAGGAAGTAAAGGTTTTAAATCTAAATGTTGACCATCTAAAGCTAGAGCTCGTAATTAAACATTTTCATTTTCACTATTAAACTCTTATTGATCTCCTTCTACATCTATACTTTCACTTACTTCTAAAGTTTCAAAATCTAGTTGCCTATTTAATTCTTCTTGAATCACATCATCTAACATATCTCCTTCATCCTCTAAAAAGTCTATAGTATGTAAGGACATTTCTAACTCCTCAAACTTTTC
Organism: Cymodocea nodosa; assembly: GCA_036874045.1. Lineage (NCBI taxonomy): Eukaryota > Viridiplantae > Streptophyta > Magnoliopsida > Alismatales > Cymodoceaceae > Cymodocea > Cymodocea nodosa. The sequence goes on along the minus strand of CM072339.1, from coordinate 14,018,721 downwards.
TAGTTTGAAAATGTTTAATTGAGTATCCTCATTACCATATGCTAACTTCATCACTCCAATTTTACAATTTATAACAACCCTTGATATTGCTAAGAATGGTCTTCCCAAAATTAAAGATGTATCATGATTCTGATGCTTAATTTGTTGGGAATCCAAAATCACAATATCAATGAGATATATGAAGTTGTTGATTTTAATTAGAACATCTTCTATTTTTCCTCTAGGGTATCTTATACTTTTATCAGCTAATTGAATGACAGCCTCAATAGGGATTAAGCCTTCTAATCCTAAGGATGCAAATATTTCAGTAGGCATAACATTTATACTTGCACCTAGGTTGTTTAGAAAAAAAAAGTGCATATTATTAACGGTTAAATGACGGTTAATTGCATAATATTTAGCTTATCATATAAGAATTAAGCCATTATGTTATAATTGCATTGTTATATGCTTTAATTGAAGAATCTGCTTAATTTTGGGGAATTAATGTTAATTTAGTACATTTCTGAACTATCAGTAAGTTGTAGGTTGTGAAATTCTTAAGTATCCAAATTTTCTGATAATTTAGATAGTTATGTTTAACAGATCGATCATGTCGGATAGTTATGTTTAAATTGCCGAGCAGTTATGATTTGAAAGTTTCCTGAAGTTAACAACTAGTCATTTCGTTGCATTAATTTCTCATTTAGCTAAACGTTAAGTTAACGTGTGTTTTTATTGAAAAGCATGATATGTTTTAAAGTTATATCTTCTATATCATGAACAGTGCACATTTTGATAACTCGTTAAGTTAGTGAGTAAAAGAAGAGACGAACTCATTAAGTTAACATAACTAAATGCGTTGAGTTGCTATATTGAACACTAAGTCAACGTGTTAGGTTAGCGTTATAAACTTAAGTTGTTATTTTTGCACGTGGTAAAATTCTTATTATAAAAACATTTGTTTATTATTGAATCGGTGAGTTATCTATAACTATCCAAAATTGCAACTGGGCATCAGATAGTTATATGTATAACTCTCCGAAATCTCTTTTTATTTATAAAAACTAGTTGAGGACACGTGTCATGTTCTAGTAAAGTGACTTAAGTGGATTTTCGGTGAGTTAGCTGTAACTATCCGAAATGCATCTGAGCATCAGATAGTTAGACCTGTAACTTTCCGAAATGTTATTTTATGATTAAAATGTTGTTGACACGTGTCGAGATCTGGTAGATTTACTTAAGTTATATATTGGTGAGTTATTTGTAACTATCCGAAATGCATCTGAGCATTGGATAGTTAAGTTTATAAGTATTCGAAATGCACCTGAGCATTAGATAGTTAAATTTATGCACGTGTTGAATTTAAATGCTTTAGTATATCACATGAGATGCACATGTTTAACTCGTTAAGTTAGCATAACTGTACGCGTTGAGTTACATGAATACACACTAAGGCAACACGTTATGTTAGCAGCTTATTTCTTTATATTTTCTAATATGCCACTGTAGCGGTTATAGAAACAGGATAGTTGGAAGAAAAACCACGACTGCACGTATTGCGCAGGGAGAAGAAAACATCACCGTTGATATGAATGATGGAAATCCAACCGACCATTCAAGCAGAAGCAGTTATTACTAAAGAAATATAAAAGAAAAGAAGAAAAAGAAGAAAATGGTGTGATCGATGGATGGCTAGTGTATACAGAGGAGGAGCATCGAACTTTCTGCAGATAGTATCGGCGATTCTCTGAAGTATCACACCAACCATCGTTACCACCACCACAATCACCAACCATCAGAGGTCTGTGAGAATACTTTCTTGATGTCGAGTCGATTCCGAGCCAAACATAGTGCTTGACAACCACTGTGAGGAGTGATCGCGTCGCGGGAAGGGAAGCCATTTTCACCAAGCGCCGACTCATATTTTAGGAGATCGTAAAGTTTTTAGCCTTGGCTTTGGGTTGATGACTGTATGCTGAAGAGAAGATTATCTTGCAATTCTGGACTCGCGATTCTTTAGGGAGAGGAGACAGAATTGTAAGTGGTTTAATTTTCAGTGGTGTAATCGCGTTGCAAGTAGTGTCGGAAGTATTTATTGTCAAGTGAGATTACTTTACATTTCACCTTTCTCCCATTTCCATGTTCATATTAAAACAAAAATACCAAAAACAATTCATCTATGTTGGTATGTTGTATTGTTTGTGTTGTATCGTGATTAATGTTATCTTTGTCAGTGCTGTGATTGTTTTATGTTTGTTTTAGTTTTACAGTTTATTGGAATTGGTTTGTTCAAAAGACTTAAAGATTTTAATGGTTACTATTTGAATTATCTGAATGTTAGTATTGCTTAATGATAAATCCAATGTTAACTAACATTAAAGAGCTTAATTGATGTTATTTATAATCTGTGAAATCGTCCAATGGTTGGCCGAATTCCTCTGTAAATAGCAGTATTAAAAAGAAAAGACAGGCTCGTGGAGTTAACTTAAGTCCACGTGGTTAGTCCGTTGAGTTAGCCATAACTCAACGAACTTTGTTCGTTGAGTTAACTGTAATTCAACGGAGAGCTTATTGAATATATAAATTTGATTGTTAACAAACGAACAGTTCTCAAATTCTTCAGCAATTCCCTATGGGATCAACCTATACTTGTACATTGATACAATAGACACTGTGCACTTGCAGTTAAAGTACAAATTGGAATTAATATCTAAATTGTACTAAAGGTTGTTTGTTTACTTCTAAAAGAAAGAATAGGCATAAAGATAAATTAACTAAGTAAAAACAGAAGTAACAAATCCAAGTTTTTCTAGTGTAGTGTTGGGAAAACACAAACATAGGTCTATTAAGGTTCTTTCTAGAATGGTATTTCCTATGGTGCATGATATAACAGGGATTCCAAGATCAGATAACTTTTTTGGAATTTGTGGCAGAAATAGGGAACTACTTTGCTCAACTAAAATGACTTTCCTTAAAACATTTCACTCTCTTTTCTTAGTACACCAATCCTTAAGAAATTTAGCACAATGTGGCATTTTCTGCAATAAGTCTAACAAAGGAATGTTAACTTGTACTTTTTCAAAAATTTCTCTAATTTTTTCTTATTTTTCAGGAAATGTTTGTTATAATCTTTCAAGATAAGGTGCTAATGATTGTGATTTACAAGATTCTTTTTCTTTCATTTGATCATTTTTAATCTCATTTTCAAATTTATATTTTTTTTCATTGATTTCTACATTTTTAGATATTACATTTTCATTATCATTTTGAATTTTGTTCTTATCCACCTTCACGTTACTTTCTTTTTGAATTCTTGGTGGTATGTCAGTTCCAGATCTTAAGTTTATATATACATCTTCTAGATTTTCATTACTTTCATAATATTCTTGTATTTCATTTTCATGATTTTGATCTTCAATTGTTTTCAATTTTAAATTACATTATTTAAATTCTATTGCATTGGTATTTTCGTTTGTCTGTATGTCTTGCAAATTATGCACATTTGTAACATTAAAGTTTTTAGTTGTGTTTTCATGTTGCATAACTTGTAATTTTATTGTAAATTCATCCAATGCTTTTAATTTTCTTTCCAGATCATCTAATCTCATTGTATTCAATTTTTGATCAATTTTCATTATGGTTTTTTCAGTTTCGTATATGATATCAATTTTTAGTTCTAAGTATTCTTCCCTATAATTTAATTGGTTGACTTCTTGTTGCTTATACATGTATTATTCCAGTTTATCTATATTTTGCTCTAAACTATGCTCCAATCTGTCATACCTATCCCAAACTTCCTTATCTCTCAACATATTACTTGTTCTAAACTGATCATTAGTTGGTTAAACTATAAGATTCTCATACTCAGCTCTATTATATTGAATATAATTCCTTTGTTGTTCATATGATCTAACCATCTACAATTATCTCAGTTTCAAACAATTAGAGATGTCATGACCTTCCAAATTGCAGAATTCACATATGCTAACTACAGGTTTCAGAAATTTTTGAGCATAAATATATGCCATATTCTCAATTATAAAATAAAACACATAACACTCCTTCTGCTATTAAAACAAAACAACACTCATAGTTGATTAGCTTCTCAATCCTCGGCAACGACGCCATAAAAACTTGTTTGGGGTTGTTAAGTTAAATCATAAACTTGTTTGATTTTGATTTTATACTTATATTAATAAATTTTTTTAGAAGTAAACAAACAACTTTTCACACAAATTAGATATTAAGTCCAATTTGTATTTTAACTACAAATGCACAATGTATATTGTATTTGTGTGCAAGTACAGGTTGATCCCATAGAGATTGAGTAATAATTGTGTACTATTTTTCTTTAAATTGGAGTTTATATGTGTTTAGTTAAGTACTCCATTGAGTTGCAGTTAACTCAACCGATTTAGTTTGTGGAGCTATGGTTAACTCAACGGACTAACCTCGTGGACTTAAGATAACTCCACCAGCTTATCTTTTCAGTTAAATATTATTATTTATAGAGGAATTCGGCCAACCATTGGGCGGTTCTATAGAATGTAAATAACATCAATTAAGTTCTTTAATGTTAGTTAATATTAGATTTGTCATTAAGCAACACTAACATTTAGATATTTCATACAGTAACCATTAAAATCTTTAAGTATCTAGGACGAATCAATTTCAGTAAACAATAAAACTATTTTCTATTTTCTAAATCAAACAAACATAAAACATTCACAATATTGACAATGATAACATTAATCACAATACAAAACAAATAATACAACACTTTAATACTAAATGTCAACACAGATAAAAAGTTGTTTTTGGTATTTTTGTTTTGATATGTTCTTGAAGATGAACGAAAGGTGAAATATAAAAATCTCTATCGACAGTAAAAACTTTCGACACTACATGCGACACAGTTACACCACTAAAAACTTAATCACTTACAATCTTGCCTCCTCTCCCTATAGAATCAAGAATTGTAAGATGATCTCCTCTTTAGTATACTGGCATCAACCCAAAACTAAGGCTAGAAGCTTTATGATCTCTTGAGATATGAGTTGGTGCTTAGTGAAAATGGATTCCCTTCTTGCAACGCGATCACTCCTCACAGTGGTTGTCAGTCACCGTGTTTGGTTCAAAATCGACCCGACATCCGGAAAGTATCCTCACAGACCTCCGATGGTGGGTGATTTTGGTGGTAGTGGTGTGGAGCTTTAGAGAACTTCTGACGCTTCATGTAGTTAGCGTGGTTCTCCTCCTATACACACACACTTCTTTGTCTTTCTCCTCTTATTTTATATTTCTTTTAGTAATAACTACTTCTACTTAAATGATCAGTTGGATTTCCTTCATTCATATCAACGATGGTGATTTCTTCTTCATTCCACGAGTGAATTCTTATGTGATACATGCAATCATGGTTTTCCTTCGTATTTTTTGTTTCTGCAACTACTATAGTGGCATGTTAGAAAATAAATGGTCCATGGAGTTAGTGTAACTCAACGGACTTACTTCGTTGATTTAACTATAAAATACATGCAATAAAGAAATAACAAGTTTAGATGTTTCAGATAGTTACAACTATAAGTATCTAAACTTATATGCATTTTGGATAGTTAGCACCTAACCTTTCGAAAGATAACTTAAGTCAAGTTTTCAGATCGTGACATGTGTCCTCAGTAAGTTTTATGATAAAAAGATATTACGGATACTTGCAAACTTAACTATCCAATGCTTAGACACATTTCAGATAGTTATCAGATAACTTACCAAACATTCACTTAAGTCATGCATTAAGGTTACAACACGTGTACTCTAGGAAATAACAATAAAATATTCTTTTATCATTTAAAATATAACTATCTGGTACATGAAATATAACTCTCCGAAATAACAGAAAATTTGGAGACTTAGGATTTAGAAAGCTTGTAATTTACTGACAGTTCAGAAATATACTTAATTAAAATTAATTCCCTGAAATTATGGAAATTCTTTCATTAAAGCATATAACAATGCAATTATAACATAATGGCTTAATTCTCATATGATAAGCTAAATATTATGCAATTAACCATCATTTAACCCTTAATATATGCACTTTTTCATTCTAAACAAAGAGTTATTTGAACATTGCCCATACCTAATATTTTATCATTGCTTATGTTTTCAAATATTACACTTCCTTTCTTGGTATTTGTAAAATTTTTCAGTAGACTTTTTTGTCTGGTCATGTGACTTGATGCTTCACTATCCAAAATTCATTTTGATGTTGTTTTCTCTTGCAAAATAAATTAAGAAGAATTGTTTCTTGGTACCTAATGTCTTTGATGATCAAGTTCATTAAAAGCATATTTCTTCTTTTTGTGTAGAAATAGTCTAACATTTTCATTTATATTCTTATTAGTTGTAAGTACTACTGATTTATCATTAGCTTCATACTCACTTATAGAATTGTTGCTCTTATTAATATTCTTTTTATTTTTAGATGTAGTATAACTAAGACCAAATTGATTTTTATCAGATGTTAATTTATTTTGGTCATGCTCATACATTTTAGAAAGATCGTACCAAGATTTTGTACTTGTATTTAAATTTTCAATACATATAAAATCTTTTTCTACACAATAATTTTTAGATAAAGAACATGTAGAAGTAGTAATGGGTCTAATACTAGTGTTTTGAATTTCATGCTTAGGTTTCTGAATTTCAAGTTTACTACAACTGTTTGAAATTTTAGAAACATTAGTAACTAAATTTCCAAAACAAGAAACAATATTTTTTGAAACATTGATAGTCATGTTAGAAGTACATTTAGATAAATCACATTGGTTTATATTATTACTACATGATTCATCCCTTGAAGTACATATTTATTACCTTGTTTCATAATAAAAGGAATTTTAGTCTTAGATTTACTTGAACTGCAACTAATAAACCCTTTGTTGGCTTGAGATTCAGGGTATTCAAGATAATTAAATCCTAAGCTAAATTTATATGACACCGTAGGGGTACTAGTTAGCTTATCTAACTTAGTTTGACTTAAATTCCATTTCTTAATGGTGGAATTTAACTCTAGCTCTCTTATTTTTAATTCATCAATCTCTAACTCACGATCATTTATGTCGATCATTAATTTTTTATTTTCAAATTCTATCTTTAATTTTTTAGTATTTATATTCTATATTTATTCATGCAAGACACATTCATTAAATTTAAATTTATACAAATCTATAGCATGATTTTCATTATCACATTTAAACTTTTCTAAAGTTGTATACAAGAAATACTTTTCTTCTTCCATAATAGACAAAGAATTTCTAATTTTCTTATTTTCCAATTTACAAGCTTTAAAGTTTTGTAATAATGCATGATAAGTACTTAATAATTCATCAAAATTAAAATCTAAATGACTTTTAGGATTAGATATTACCTAAGACTCATCTACCATGAAGCACACATGAGCAATGTTTTCTAACTCTTATTCTTCTTCTAAATTTGAAGACTTTGATGATGATTCCTTAGATTCAGACTCTTCTGATATGTCATCCTAAGTGACTTTCAAAGCCTTTTTCCTATAAAACTTTTTCTGAGTTTTCTGAGCATTTTTCTTTTGATTTATCCTACTTTGTTTTTCATTTTTCCTTATAGGACAATCTAGAGAAAGATGTCCAAGTTTCTTGCAATTGTAACATACATACTTTTTGGATGAAGAATTCTTTTCATTCAAAGACTTTGACGTTGAGGGTTTGTCATTTCTATTCCTTTGTTGTCTCCTACATTTCCATGCTTTCTTGAATTTCCTAGTCAGCAAAATCAAACCCTCGTTAGAATCAGTTGATATTTCAGAATTTGAATTATTTTCGAAGACTATTTCTTTCTTCATTTTTAATTTATTGTGACTTAGTAAATCATTTAATTGAACTTCATAGGCAGTTAAATTTCCTATAAGTTCATTTATAGTATAAACATTTAAGTCTCGTAATTCCTCAATTGATGTCAGTTTTTAAGACCATTTAGAACTTAGAGATCTGAGAATTTATCTCACCAAATCCTTTTGTTTAAAATTCTTTCCTAAGCATTTTAAAGAATTTATGATATCTAGGAATCTGGAAAACATTTCAGAAATACTTTCGTCTTTATGCATCTTAAAGAGTTTATACTTATGAATTAACATATTAATCTTAGTTTATTTAACTTGGGAAGTACCTTCATATGAAACTTCTAATGCATGCCACACCTTATAAGTAGATTTATATGTCGACACTTTACTAAACTGTTCATAACTCAATGCACAAAATAAGATATTTAAACCTTTTGCATTTAGAGTTTCATTTTTTTTTCAATAACTATCCAAGTATTATAAGGAGTAGTTAACAGATTATATGGTTTAGAAATCATGAACCATAACTTATGATCTATACTTTGAAGAAAGACTATCATCCTATATTTCTAATATTCAAAATGTATTCCATTAAATAAAGGAGGACGGTTAAGATTTTGACCTTCTTATAAAGAAAAATTACCATTTCCAGTAGTCATCTTACCTTAGATTTTTCAACCTATAAGATTTTAAATAGTTTAAAAATTTCAAAAACAACTTGAGCTTAAAATCAACAAAGTTCAACTTATGCTCAGATATTAATTTTTGTTTAAAAACAACAAAGGTAGAACATGTTCTGATATTAATTAAGTTGGTATCGATTTTATATCAAAGATTATTAACCAACTCTGATACCACTTGTAGGATCAAATGGCTACACAAGAGGGGGGGTGAATTGTGTTTTTCAACATTTTCGATTATAATTGAAACTTCAAAATTAAAAACAAGTCAAGACACTATTTAAATCAAATCATTTTATTTAAGGTTTCAATTATAATATACAATTCAATTCTCCTCAAAAATTGTAGATGCAATTATATAATGATACCATGTTTCATCTAATCAATTTCATAATTACAAACAAAGAAAACTAATTTGCAGAATTTAAAACATTTCTCCCTATTTGAGATTTTTCTTCTTCTTCTTTTGCAAATCTTCAATGACTAATATCTGACTTTCTCTACTTCACTAAATTTGTTTTCTTTTGATTTTTCAATTCTTTAGTGACATATATCTGACTTTCTCTTCTTCACCAAATTTTCTTCTATTTGAGAGCTTTTCCTTGGAGAGGTGTTTGATCCTTGAAAATATGTTTTGTTTGGTGTGCATGGATAATTGATCAACAAGAATTCTATACCTTTTATATTGTATTTCTATTTCATGCATATCTTCCACGTTTATCCACAATCAGTTTTCCACTCTTCACGTCTTCTCTTTTTCCTTCATCGAAATACACATGTTTTGATCCACGTTTTTCTCTTGAATTTTCTTTAATCATCAACCCTAGATCTTTGAAAAATTTCTTGCAACATAAACTTTCTTGTCCAAAATTTTTCATCAAGTCTAATAACAAGTCATGTTAATGTTAACTAAACAAGTAAAACAAGTAGATTTATAACTTAACATATCTAACTTAATGAGTTCATCATGTGCCAATTCACGTGACATGTACTGTAACTAACTCAACAAACTAAATTTGTGATGTTACACTAACTCAACAAACCAACTTCGTGGTGTTATGCTATTCAACGAACCAATTTTATGATGTTACAGTTAACTCAACGAACTAACTTCGTTGTGTTACTAATAACTCAATGAACCAGTAATAAATAAATGTTTTAAACAATAAAGTATTTACCACATGTAAGAATAATAACTTTAAGTTTATAACGCTAACCTAACGTGTTGCCTTAGAATTCAATATAGCAGCTCAACACGTGTAGTTATATTAACTTAACGAGTTAAACATGTGCAACTCACGCAATACAATATAACATTTGTAAACTTTAATTTCACTACGTGCATAATATTAACAAGTTCGTCTCTTCACTTTAACACTTTGTTCACTAACTCAACAAGTTCTCACGTGATTTATTTTAACCTTTAAGCCTATAACTCAACGAGTTCTCACGTAACCTTTTTACAAATAAAGCACTAACTCAACGAGTTGTCTTAACGTGCACAGTACATGATACAGAAATATAACTTTAAAACATATCATGCTTTATAATAAAAACACACATTAACTTAACGTTTAGTTAAATGAAAAGTTAGTATAACTTAACGACTAGTTATTTAACTTAGTATAATTTCAAATCCATTATAGACAATTATTTATATCAATAAACTTTTTCTATATTAATTGATGTTCTTAATTTACTTTCACAAACAATAGTAATTGAGTAAATATGATTACAATAGACAAAGAATTTCTAATATTCTTATTTTCCAGTTTACAAGCTTTAAGTTTATGCAATAATGCATTATAAGCACATAATAATTCATCAAAGTCAAAGTCTAAATATTTTTAGAATTAAAAATTACCTTAGACTCATCTACCATGAAGTACATGTTGGCAACATCTTCTAACTCTTGTTCTTCTTTTGAATGTAAGGATTTTGATGATGATTCCTAACATTCAAACTCTTCTAACATGTCATCTCAAGTGACTTTCAAAGCCTTTTTCCTGTAATTTTTTTTTTGATTTTTCTAAATCTTTTTCTTCTCATTTGTCCTACGTTATTTTTCATTTTTGCTTATAGGACAGTCTGGTGAAAGATGTCTAAGTTTTTTACATTTATAACATACATACTTTCTAGATGAAGAATCATTTTCATTCATAGATTTTGATGTTGAGGGCTTATCCTCTCTATTCTTTTGTTATCTCCTAGATTTCCATACTTTCTTGAATTTTGTAGTCAGTAAAATCAAATCCTCATTAGAATCAGTTAATTATTAGAATCTGAATTAATTTCTAAGGTAATTTCTTTCTTTAATTTTAATTTGTTGTGACTCAAGTAATCATTTAGTTAAACTTCATAAGCAATTAAATTTCCTATAAGTTCATCAATAGTATAAAATTTAAGTCTCATAATTCCTCAATTGAAGTCACTTTTTGAAACTATTTAGAACTTAAAGATTTGAGAATTTTTCTCACCAAATCCTTTTATTCAAAATTCTTTCCTAGGTATTTGAAAGAATTTATTATATCTAGAAATCTAGAAAACATCTCATAAATACTTTCATTATCATGCATCTTAAAGAGTTCATATTTATGAATTAACATATTAATCTTAGTCTCTTTAACTTAAGAAGTACCTTCATACAAAACTTCTATTGCATGCCACACCTCATAAATAGATTTATTTGTAGACACTTTATTGAACTAATCATAACTCAATGTACAAAATAAGATATTTAAGCTTTTTTCATTTGGAGTTTTATTTTCTTTTTTAATAACTATCCAAGTATTATAAGGTATAGTTAACAAAGTATATGGTTTAGAAATCATAAACTATAACTTATGATCTATACTTTGAAGAAAGACTATCATCTTATATTTCCAATATTCAAAGTGTATTTTATCAAATAAAGGAGGATAGTTAAGATTTTGACCTTTATATAAAGAAAAATTATCATTTCCAATGGCCATCTAACCCTAGATTTTTCAACCTATAAGATTTTAAACAATTAAACTTATGATATTAGTTGACCCTAAAATCAATAAAGTTAAGCCTATGCTTAGATATCAACTTGTGCTTAAAATCAATAAAGTTAAACTAAGCTTTGATACCACTTTGTAGAGGATCAAAATGCTAAACAAGAGGGAAATGAATTGTATTTTCCAACATTTTCAAATATAATAAAAACTTTAAGATTAAAACAATTTGAAACATTGTTTTATTCAATATTTTATATTCAAGGTTTTAATTATAATTTATAATTCAACTTTCCTTAGAAGTTTTAGATGCAATAATAAAATGATACAATGCTTCATCTAATCAATTTTAGAATTACAAATAAAGAAAACAAATTTACAAAATTAAAAATATTTCTCCCTGTTTGAGATTTTCCTTTTCTTTTTCTTTTACAAATCTTTAGTGACAAATATCTGACATTCTCCTCTTCACTGAAATTACTGAATTTTCTTCCTTCTAAGAGTTTTCTCCTAAAAGATGTGTCCCATAAGTATATTTCTTTAGGTGTGTAGGACTCTATTGATCAATGAGAATTCTGTCTTATATAATCAATTTCCATTGTATGCATATCTTCCATGTCTATTCACGATCAATATCCACTCTTCACATTTTCCATTTTAATTTCAAATTCAAATTTTGAACTACACATGTTCTATTCCATGATTTCCTCTCGAATATTCTTGAATCATCTTGAATCATCAATCTTGGATCTTTTGAAAAATTTCTTATAAAATAAACTTTCTTGTCCAAAATTTTTCATCAAGTGTAATAACAAGACGTTGGGTTAGTACTAACTAAACACATAATAAAGAATAGACTTATAACTCAATGCATCTTACTCATCAAGTTCAACATGTGACATACACGTGACATGTTCATTCGATAACATGATAACCAATAGAGTAAGTTCGTTGATTATTGGTGTTGAGTATTTTTGTTTTGATGATGTGTGCTAAATGAAAATAATCATATTTGTTCAATTACTATTGCTTGTGAAAAGAAATTAAAATGATCAATTAATACAGAAAAAGCTTACTAATATAAATACTTGTCTGTATTGGATCTGAAGTTAATAACTAGTCGTTTCGTTGCATTAATTTCTCATTTAGCTAAACGTTAAGTTAACGTGTGTTTTTATTGAAAAGCATGATATGTTTTAATGTTATATCTTCTGTATCATGAACAGTCCACGTTTAGACAACTCGTTAAGTTAGAGTTTTGTTTGTATAGAGGTCACGTGAGAACTCGTTATGTTAGAGACTTAAAGTTAAAATAGGTCACGTGATAACTTGTTAAGTTAGTGAGTAAAAGAAGAGACGAACTTGTTAAGTTAGTGTTATACACGTGGTGAAATTATAAGTTACGAATGTTGTATTGTATCACGTGAGGTGCACATGTTTAACTCGTTAAGTTAACATAACTAAATGCGTTGAGTTGCTACATTGAACACTAAGGCAACGTGTTAGGTTAGGGTTATAAACTTAAGTTGTTATTTTTGCACGTGGTAAAATTCTTATTATAAAAATATTTGTTTATTACTGAATCGGTGAGTTAAAGTTTTTTTTGGAGACTTACAGTCGTAACTATCTGAAAGGTAACTTAAGTCATGCTTTTAGGTCTTGACACGTGTCTCACTAGTTTTATAATATAAAGAGTTTTTCGATGACTTACATCTATAACTATCCGAAACTTAAATTGTTTTCGGTGAGTTATTGTTTAACCTTCCGAAAGAAAGGTTAAGCTAGTTCGTTGAGTTAGCATAACACTACGGACTTAGTTCGTTGAGTTAGCTACAGTACTTGTCACGTGAAATAGCACATGGTGAACTCGTTAAGTTAGAAACGTTAAGTTATATATATATACTTGTGTTACTCGTTTAGTTAACATTAAAGTAATGACTTCTTATTACACTAATGAAAAATTTTTGGATGAGAAAGTTTATTTTGTAGGAAATTTTTTAGAGATCCAGGACTAATGATTAAAGAAAATTTGAAATATAAACGTGGGTTAGAACGTGTGTGTTTCGATGAAAGAAAAAGAAAAGACGTAGAGAAGTGGAAAACTGGTAGTGGTTAAACGTGAAGGATATGCATGAAATGAAGATACAGTATAAAAGGCATAGAATTCTCGTTGATCAAACCATCCTTGCACACAAAATAAAAAATCTTTTCAAGGATCAAACTATCCCTGCACACCAAAAGCAAAATCTTTTTTAGGGATCAAAAACACCTCTTCGGGAAAAATCTCTCAAGTGGAAGAAAATTCAGTGAAGCATAAAAAGGTAAGATTTTCGTCACTAAATATTTGAAGTATTAGAAGAAAGCAAATTCAGTGAAGCATAAAAAGATAAGATATTCGTCACTGAAAAATTGCTGAAGAAGAAAGAAGAAGAAGGAAGATCTCAAACAAGGAGAAATGTTTTAAATTCCGCAAATTAGTTTTCTCTGTTTGTAGTTATGAAATTGTTTAGATGATACATGGTATTGAGTTATAATTGCATCTACAATTTCTGAGGAGAATTGAATTGTATATTGTAATTGAAACCTTGAATAAAAATGATTTTATGAAAACAATGTCTCGACTTGTTCTTGAGTTTTAAAGTTTCAATTATATTTCAGAAAATATTAAAAATACACAATTAACCCTCCTCTTGTATAGCCATACGATCCTACAAGTGGTATCAGAGCTTTGTTAATAATCTTTGATATAAAATCTATACCAACTTATTTATTGTCATTGCTTATTCTACCTTCCTTATTTTTAAATAGAAATTAATATCTGAGCATACGTTTAACTTTCTTGATTTAAGGCTCAAGTTGTTTTAAAGCTTTTAGACTATTTAAAATCAAATAGGTCGAAAAATCTAAGGTAAAATGGCTACTGAAAATGGTAATTTTTCTTTATATCAAGGCCAAAATCTTAATCATCCTCCTTTATTTGATGGAATAAATTTTGAATATTGGAAATATAGGATGACTATTTTTCTTCAAAGTATAGATCATAAATTGTGGTTCATGATTTCTAAACCATATACTCTGTTAACTACTCCTTATAATACTTAGACAATTATAGAAAAAGAAAATGAAACTCTAAATGCTAAGGGCTTAAATATTTTATTTTGTGCATTGAGTTATGAACAGTTCAGTAAAGTGTCGGCATATAAATCTGCTTATGAGGTGTGGCATGCATTAGAAGTTTCACATGAAGGTACTTCTCAAGTTAAAGAGACAAAAATAAACATGTTGATTCATAAGTATGAACTCTTTAAGATGCATGAAGACGAAAATATTTCTGAGATGTTTTCCAGATTTCTTGATATCATAAACTCTTTAAAATGTTTAGGAAAGAATTTTGAACAAAAGGATTTGGTGAGGAAAATTCTCAGATCCTTAAGTTCTAAATGGTCTCAAAAAGTAACATCAATTGAGGAATCACAAGATTTAAATGTTTATACTATGAATGAACTTATAGGAAATTTAACAGCTTATGAAGTTCAATTAAATAAATCATTGAGTCATAACAAACTAAAAATAAAGAAAGAAATAGCCTTCGAAATTAATTCAGATTCTGATATATCTACTGATTCTAACGAGGATTTGATTTTGCTGACTAGGAAATTCAAGAAAGCATGGAAAGTTAGGAAACAGCAAAGGAACAAAAATGATAAACCCTCAACGTCAAAATCACTGAATGACAAGAATTCTTCATCCAGAAAGTATGTATGTTACAACTATAAGAAACCTGGACATCTTTCTCCAGATTGTCCTATGAGGAAAAATGAAAAGCAAAGTAGGACAAATAAGAAGAAGACAGCTTAAAAAACTTAGAAAAAGTTTTACAAGAAAAAGGCTTTGAAGGTCACTTGGGATGACACGTCTGAAGAGTCTGAATCTGAGGAATCAACATCAAAATCTTCACATTCAGAAGGAGAAGAAGAGTTAGAAGACGTTGCTCATGTGTGCTTCATGGCAGATGAGTCTGAGGTAATATGTGATCCTGAAAGTCATTCAGATTTCAACTTTGATGAATTATTATGTGCTTATCATGCATTATTACAAAAACTTAAAGTATGTAAACTGGAAAATAAGAATAGTAGAAAATCTTCATCCATTATGGAAGAAGAAAATTGTTTCCTATCTACTACATTAGAAAAGTTTAAAAGTGATAATGAAAATCATGCTAGAGATTTGCAAAAATTTAGATTTAATGAATGTATCTTGCATGAATAAATACAGAATATAAATGCTAAAAAATTAAAGATAGAATCTAAAAATGAAATGTTGAGAAACAATATAAATGAACTTGAATTAGAGATAGATAAATTAAAATTGAGAGAGCAAGATTTAAATTCTACCATTGAGAAATGGAATTTAAGTCAATCTAAGTTAGACAAACTAACTAGTACCCCTGCAGTGTCTTATAAATTTGGCTTAGGATTTGATTATCCTGAATATCAAGCCAATAAAGGATTTATTAGTTGTAGTTCAAGTAAATCTAAGACTAAAATTTCTTTTATGATGAAACAAGGTAATAAATATGTAGAAGTAGGTACTTCAAGGGATGAGTCATGCAATAATAATATAAATCAATGTGATTTGTCAAATTGTACTTCTAACATGACTATAAATGTTTCTAAAAATCTTGTTTCTTGTTCTGGAAATTCAGTTTCTAATGGTTCTAAAATTTCAAAAAATTGTAGTAAACTGAAAATTCAGAAACCTGAGCATGTAATTCAATACATTGGTATTAGACCAATTACTCATTCTACATGTGATAAAACTAAAAATTCTTGTGCAGAAAAAGATTTTGTATGTACGGAAAATTTTAATACAAGTACAAAATCTTGGTATGAACTTACTAAAATGTATAAACATGACCAAAATAAATTAACATCTGATAAAAATCTGTTTGGTCTTGATTATACTACATCTGAAAAGAAAAAGAATGATTGTAAAAGCAATAATGCTATATGTGAGTATGAAGCTATGATAAATCAATAGTACTTACAACTAATAAGAATATAAATGATAATGTTAAACTATTTTTAAACAAAAAGAAGAAATATGCGTTTAATGAACTTGGTCCTCAACAACATTGGGTACCAAGAAAAAGTTTTTCTTAATTTGTGTTGTAGGAGGAAACAACATCAAAATGGATCTTGGACAATGGAGCGTCAAGTCACATGACCGGACAAAAAAGTCTATTACAAAATTTTACAAATACCATGAAAGGAAGTGTAGCATTTGGAAACAAAAGCAAAGATAAAATCATAGGTATGGGCAATGTTCAAATAACTCCTACTTGTGTTATTTCGAATGTACTATATGTAAAAAACCTAGGATTTAATTTGCTGAGTATCATAAAACTAACTGAAAATGGATATTATGTAGTGTTTGAAGATAATGTATGCAAAATAATTGATAAAAATACAGATGAAATTAAGTTTATTGCTAAAAGAAAAGGTTCTGTATGCATTTTATCTTTACCTTCGGGTGTAGTTGATTTAAATTCATGTTTGCTAGTTGAAACTAGTGATGCATATCTATGGCATAAAAGGATTGGGCATATAAATATGAAACTGTTACATAAACTATCTAGAAAACATTTAGTGAGAGGTTGACCAAAGATTAAATACTCAAAGGACTTTATATGTGATGCATGTGAGTTAGGTAACTTCATAAAAACTCTTTTAAATCTAAAACTGATATATCAAGCAAGAGAGTCTTAGAACTTATACATATGGATCTATTTGGACTAACAAGAATCATGAGTCTTGGTGGTAAACGGTATGTATTTGTTTCAATAGATGACTTCTCTAGATACACTTGGGTATATTTTCTAGCATCTAAGACAGAAGTTTTTGAAAAATTTAAAATGTTTTACAATTTTGTTCAAAATGAGCAGAGTGTCTCTATTCAAAAACTTAGGAGTGATCATAGAATTGAATTTGATAATGATCAAATGGATAACTATTGTAATGAGCATGGCATTGATCACAGATTTTCTTTTCCAAGAGCACTATGTCAAAATGGTATTGTTGAGAGAAAGAATAGATCACTTCAAGAAATGGCCAGAACTATGTTGAATGAACATAAGTTATCTCAAAATCTTTGGGCTGAAGTAGTAAATACAGCTTGTTATGTTATTAACAGAAGTCATTTAAGACATCATGTTAATAAAACTCCTTTTGAAATTATGTTTAATAGGGTTCCAAAAATTTCCTATATGAAACCATTTGGCTGCAAGTGTTTTATTCTTAATACTAAGGATAAAAGGGATAAATTTCAAGCCAAATCGGATGAAGGAATTTTTGTAGGTTACTCTACTAGAAGTAAAACCTATAGAGTATATAACAAGACTTCTAGGACTATTGAAGAAACCCTCCATGTAAGCTTCAATGAAAATTCTCTTAGAGAATCTCAATCTAAAGCTGATAATGATGAATTGATCAATCTTCCAAAAGAGTTAGAGATCAATAAAGAGATTGATGATTTATCTGAGAAAATAAAAAAATATGAACTTAAATGATCAAACTAATGATGAAAGTGATGGACTTTCAGATGTTGATGAGAATATTGAGGAAAATCAGAGAAATTGGCGTTATTCTTCATCACATCCCATTACTTAAGTCATTGGTGATATTAATGAGGGAGTTAAAACTAGAGCTTTAGTAAATTTAAATAGTATGTGTATGTTTGTTTCTATGGTGGAACCAAGGAATATACAAGAAGCATTATCTGATGAAAATTGGATAGTGGCAATGCAAGAAGAACTAAATCAATTCATCAGAAATGATGTATAGGAATTAGTCTCTCCACCAGAAAATCAGTCCATAATAGGTACAAAGTGGATCTTTAAAAACAAAACTGGTCAAGTTATAAGGAATAAAGCTAGATTAGTTACACAAGGGTATACATAGGAAGAAGGATTAGATTATGATGAAACATTTGCTCTTGTGGCTAGGTTAGAAAATATTAGAATATTATTGGCCTATGCTTGTTATATGGATTTTAAATTATATCAAATGGATGTAAAGAGTGCATTTCTAAATGGTTTAATTAATGAAGAAGTCTATGTAAAACAACCACCTGGATTTGAAGATATTAAAAATCCTGACTTTATGTATAAGTTGAAGAAAGCCTTATATGGTTTAAAGCAAGCACCTAGATCATGGTATGAAAGATTGTCTACTTTTTTAATAGAAAAAGGCTATATCATGGGAAAAGTGGATCATACTCTATTTATTAAGAGAGATGGTAAAGATCAGATTGTTGTTCAAATATACGTGGATTATATAATCTTTGGAGCAACCTCTGATAAGTTGATAGAAATATTCTCTGAAGAGATGACTAATCAGTTTGAAATGAGTATGATAGGAGAACTTTCATATTTTCTAGGACTTCAAATTAAACAAATGGATAAAGGTATATTTTTAAATCAGGAAAAATATGCAGATGAAATACTTAACAAATTTAATTTTAATGATACAAGGATTCGAGGAACTCCTATGAGTACTACTTTAAAGTTAGATATTGATGACATAGGAAAATCTATAGATCAAAGAAAATATAGAAGTATGATTGGTTCTTTACTTTATTTGACAGCTAGTAGACCTGATATTATGTTTGTTGTGTATGTTTGTGCTAGATTTCAATCTAATCCTAAGGAATCACACTTAATTGCAGTTAAAAGAATATTTAGATATATGCAACGAACTAAAAATTTTAGACTGTATTATTCTAAGGATAGTTCAATAGATCTTATAGGATATACTGATGCTGATTATGTAGGATCTAAATCTGATAGAAAGAGTACCAATGGCACATGTCAATTGTTGGGAAATAATTTGGGGTCATGGTTTAGTAAAAAGTAAAATTGTGTAGCACTTTCTACTATAGAAGCTGAATATGTTGCTGCTACACTATGTTACACTCAGATTCTGTGGATAAGGCAAACTTTAGAAGATTTTGGATTATCTTATGATACAACTAAGATTTATTGTGATAGTAGTTCTGCAATAAATCTTTCCAAAAATCCTATATTACATTCAAGAGCAAAGCATATAGAGGTTAGACATCATTTTCTAAGAGATAATGTAATTAAAGAAAAATTAAATTAGAATGTGTCTAGTAAAAATCAATTAGCTGATATATTTACAAAACCTCTAGACGAAAATACATTCTGCAACATTAGATTAAATTTAGGTATTTGTAGGCTGTGATGTGTAAAATGCTTAAACTTCACATAAAAAGATAAATATTATTGATGATGTTGTTCACCTCATAGATATTATATACTTATTATAAATATCTAAAGTAATATCTAAACTGCTGCTTAAGATACTATGTCTTTATTGTAAAATCATAGTAGTATCTTATTGATTTTAAAGTAGTTTATCAATTTTAATGGTTTTTACAATTTTAAGTGGAAGTGTAAATGAAAAACATTAAATACTTCTGACATTCTGAAATTTTGATTAAATGTTTTCTTTGAATCAAGGAAAATGCATATGATCATGCATAAATTTGACTTAATTGATTTAACTTGTAGAATAAGTTATATGTAACTCATCTTAAACTATTAATCAAAAGTATAAGCTTATTGAAAATGATTCATATTCTCAGTACAATCATAGAAGTAAAAAATTGTATGAGATTTGTGTTTTATTGCATCTGTATTAATGGAATACATATATATTGTGCTTAAAATGAAAAGTGCTTACAAAGTGAAAATCTTTGAGAGTTTATTGATCAGTTTGATCACAAGCCTTTTGTACTTGAGTGAATAGGTATGTAAGGATGGTTGTCCTAAAAAAAGATTCTTTAAATCTGGTAACCTAAGGTCCTGATCAGATCTGGGATTGTTGACTGAAAGCTCATTACACGGGTATATTAGAAAGCTCTTGTATGATTCATGCTTTTCAAACTAACTTTTAAAGAAAATTATCAATATTTACTGTCTTGAAAAGAAGAAGTTGTTTCATTAAATACAGATATCTTTGAATCGCATATAGTTTCTACCAATATGACTACTGATTTATTGAATCAACATTAGTACTTTTGAAAATGTTTATTTGAGTTACATTCTTTTATTCTCCTTGAATTAATCACATTGAGTTCAAAGTTGTGTTTTGATTCATAGGAATTGATTCTTGAAATCATTTTTGATGATGTCAGGATAACAGAAGTCTCTGAAAAGAAAATTTGAAAAGTATAGTTATAATTAACATCTATTGTCACTACAAGTATATTTTGTATTTTGATTAAATATATTTGAAGTATATTTGTAGGGGGAGGATTAACAATGTCGAAAATAGATTAATATAATTTAGAATACAAATCTTAGTTAATCTAAATTAATGTCCTCTTAAAATCTTAATGAAATAATTTAAAAAGACAAATAAACTATTTTAGATTCAAAGGACAAAAAGTTCAAATAGTTTACAATGTTCTCAAGATAATATTAAGTTTAGCTTGTATGTTGTTTTCGGAATGTTTCAGTTGGAAGCATTCGAAAATTGTTTTAAGTGTACTAACTAGACGTTATGTTAGATAAGGTAGCGTGTAAAACTACCTCTAGACAGTGTTTTACTCATTAGGTTAGTTAACTCAACGAGTTATACTTGAATATTTTCAGGTACCTTGATTGAATAAAGTTTATTCAATATTTATTTAATTTTTAAACCCGACTTCTCTTCATGTTGTGTTATTCGCCTAAAAACCCTATTTAAACACTTATTACACAAGCACTTAGGTTATTTGTAAACTTTGTCAAGAAAATCTTTCCCGCTTGTTGCTATTACAACCTACGACGATGGTCTCCAAGTTCTACAAAGGTCGTGGTAGAGGAAAAGGCAAAAGCAGAAGAGATGCAAAAGGAAAAGAAATAGAGAATGATGAAGTTCCACGTACTTGGTTCAAGAAAATATTTCGAGTGGACAAAAGGTTAGCAGAACTTTATAGAGATTACTTCTTTTCTTAGGGTATATTAGATGAAGTTAGACAAGAACTTCAACATACTGATGTAAATATTACATACATGGGTATTCGTAGTAAATTTGATAGAGAATACAGAATGAAATGTGCTGAGATTGCATTTTTGGAACAATATGCAAAATATTTGGAAAAAGGTGTAGGTTCATCAAATAGAACTCCTCAAACTCCTATAAATGGTACAAGACTACATGCATTTGAGGAAGAGCATGAATTAGCTATCCCTACTCCTTTATATTTAAAACAAGTAGAATCAGATATTGCTGTAAACAAAACAAAAGTTGACAGTCTTCGAAAGGTCGTTGTAATAGAAAGTGCCTTAGAAGAATTAAAGCAGAAAACTTTTATGGAGCAATTTGAAAAGAAAACAACAATACTTGAAAAGGAGAAACAGAAATGTTATAGAAGAAGGAAAGTCAGAAAAATTATGTCTAAGGAAACAAAGTCTATTGAAAAAGGAAAGATGAAAATTTATTTCCAAAGGACAATGTATGTCTAGACATTGTACCTTATTGTGCATCTGATAAACTCATCAGTTCCGAACACACTGAAACTGATGAAGATAATGAGACTTTATTTTCCCTTGTTAGAAAGCTTGAGAAGAAATCCAAGTCAAATATGAGCTCAAGTTTTTCTATTAGTACAAGTCCTAATGATGCAGAAATTGACAAATCAGAGCATCAGGCACCTGCCATTGAACAAGTTATTGCAAATATAATTGACAATTTTGAAGCAGTAACTAGTTCACAGGCTGAATTGTCTGGAGTAGCAGATTTTGAAATTGTTAAGACTCTAGAAGAGCTAAAAGTTAACCAGCCTTCTACGGAATCTATAGAAGCAAAGTTTGAGAATTCACAGCATGAATCAATGGAATTATCTGTTGAACAAAATGAACAATTACAGACATATACACCAGCTATAGAATTTGTGGAAAAATTGAACTCTGAACATTCTATAGAGACTAAACAGATGAATGTTGAGCATATTGACAATGTTCCTAACATTGTTGAAGTTGAAGAATCAAGCTTACCTAAGCATCTTCAAGATAATATTTTGGAAGAGGAACAACATGACATTCATTTTGAAGAAGAGGTTCCTGAAGATGAATTAAACTCTAAATCACAACTTTAGGTATCACCTTCTTTGTGTACAATATTAAAAATTCAAGGTAATGCAATTCATTTTAGATCTGAAGAAGCATTGCAGAAATATAATAATCTGATTACATGTCAGATTCTGCATGCTCGTCTAATAAAATTCAGAAATTTGATGGAAATAAGAGATCTATTTGAGTTTCAAGGCCTCATTAAATTCTTGCCAGTAGGAACGAAATGGAAGCAATACATAGAGCTTATTGCAGCTTTTTATAGTAATCTAGACAAGAATGGAAATTTTCTGAAAACTCAAATAAATGAACAAGAGTTTATATTGTCTCCTGAATTAATTTTTGAAGTTTTAGGATTAAAGAATGAAGATGCTGTTATTACCAACAGATTTGACATGGTAAGACAATTGGAATGGAACATTCAGTCTTTATCAAAAATTCCAGATGTATATTTTGAAATGAGATTAATGGAAAATCTGAATGTAGAGGCAAGATTTATTGCATGCAAATTTATTTCAAAGAGTTGGACATAATTTGTAAGTCAGCAGAAGCTGTTTATATGCAATTTATGGCCTGCTGAATAGAATTCAAATAAATTGGTTTGATGCTTTTATGTCTCAACTACAGCATATGAGTTCAAAGTTATTTTATGGTGATGCTGTATGTAGAATTCTAGCAAGCCAATTGACTTTATACGATTGGCCCTCTGAAACTAAAGGCGTGAGAGCATTTAGTGTCAAAGATTTACAAAAATTCCAGGCCATGCATAAACCTCAACGACAACAACAACAACAACTTGATACAGACCATATACAACAACAACAACAAAGTTATTCAGTTCAAGCAGAACAGCAAACCCAGCTACCTCCTGACTTAGATGCAGTGCTTAACGACATCAGAAATGATATTAGGCATCTAGGAGATAAAATATGTAATGCTATAAGTGATATACTTAGGAGGGGTCGATAACTGTTTTTGTTTGTTTCTGAATACAAAATGTAATGTTTGTATTACTTGTTTGATTGATTGCACAATACATTTTTCTGTAAATGTGTTCAATTATTATTCTTGTTTACAGAAAGAGTTGTTGTAATTATATCTCTTATATATATATATATTCTCTGTAATTATCTTTTTGATTAATGACAAAAAGGGGGAGAAATATTATAAAAAAATGATTATGATCTTAATTGCATATATATATTATAAAAGGAGATGCTATTTAAATGGTTATTGTAATCTGACAGATGATAATTAGAAAATTGATACTTATATAATTATTGACATCTGAGAGTTTTAGTTATGAGAGGTAAAATTTACACAAACAATAGAAATAAGCTTAAGTGAACTTAAGTCAACAAACAAGTTTGTTGAATTAAAAGTTAACCCAACGAAGGTGCTTTGTTGAGTTAAACATATTTCATAATTGATTTAATATGATTTTGTCATCATCAAAAAGGGGGAGATTGTTGAGTATTTTTGTTTTGATGATGTGTGCTGAATGAAAATAATCATATTTGCTCAATTACTATTTCTTGTGAAAAGAAATTAAAATCATCAATTAATACAGAAAAAGCTTATTAATATAAATACTTGTCTGTATTGGATCTGAAGTTAATAACTAGTCGTTTCATTGCATTAATTTCTCATTTAGCTAAACGTTAAGTTAACGTGTGTTTTTATTGAAAAGCATGATATGTTTTAATATTATATCTTCTGTATCATTAACAGTGCACGTTTAGACAACTCGTTAAGTTAGAGTTTTGTTTGTATAGAGGTCACGTGAGAACTCGTTAAGTTAGAGGCTTAAAGTTAAAATAGGTCACATGATAACTCGTTAAGTTAGTGAGTAAAAGAAGAGACGAACTCGTTAAGTTAGTGTTATACACGTGATGAAATTATAAGTTACGAATGCTGTATTGTATCACATGAGGTGCACATGTTTAACTCGTTAAGTTAACATAACTAAACGCGTTGAGTTGCTATATTGAATACTAAGGCAACGCATTAGGTTAGCGTTATAAACTTAAGTTGTTATTTTTGCACGTGGTAAAATTCTTATTATAAAAATATTTGTTTATTACTAAATCTGTGAGTTAAAGTTTTTTTCGAAGACTAACAGTCTTAATTATCTGAAAGGTAACTTAAGTCATGTTTTTAGGTCTTGACACGTGTCTCACTAGTTTTATAATATAAAGAGTTTTTCGGTGACTTACATTTATAACTATCCGAAACTTAAACTGTTTTCGATGAGTTATTGTTTAACCTTCCGAAAGAAAGGTTAAGCTGGTTCGTTGAGTTAGCATAACACTACAGACTTAGTTCGTTGAGTTAGCTACAATACTTGTCACGTGAAATGGCACATGGTGAACTCGTTAAGTTAGAAACGTTAAGTTATATATATACTTGTGTAACTCGTTTAGTTAACATTAAAGTAACGACTTTTTATTACACTGATGAAAAACTTTTGGACGAGAAAGTTTATTTTGCAGAAAATTTTTTAGAGATCCAGGACTGATGATTAAAGAAAATTTGAAATATAAACGTGGGCTAGAACGTGTGTGTTTCGATGAAGGAAAAAGAAAAGACGTGGAGAAGTGGAAAACTGGTAGTGGTTAAACGTGAAAGATATGCATGAAATGAAGATACAGTATAAAAGGCATAGAATTCTCGTTGATCAAACCATCCTTGCACACAAAACGAAAAATATTTTCAATGATCAAACCATCCCTGCACACGAAAAGAAAAATCTTTTTCAAGGATCAAAAACACCTCTTCGAGAAAAATCTCTCAAGTGGAAGAAAATTCAGTGAAGCATAAAAAGGTAAGATTTTCGTCACTAAAGATTTAAAGTATTAGAAGAAAGCAAATTCGGTGAAGCATAAAAAGACAAGATATTCGTCACTGAAGAATTGCTGAAGAAGAAAGAAGAAGAAGAAAGATCTCAAACAAGGAGAAATGTTTTAAATTTCGCAAATTAGTTTTCTTTGTTTGTAGTTATGAAATTGTTTAGATGATACATGGTATCGAGTTATAATTGCATCTACAATTTCTAAGGAGAATTGAATTATATATTGTAATTGAAACCTTGAATAAAAATGATTTTATGAAAACAATGTCTCGACTTGTTTTTGAGTTTTAAAGTTTCAATTATATTTCAGAAAATATTAAAAATACACAATTCACCCCCCTCTTGTGTAGCCATACGATCCTACAATTGGGTTAACCAATGGACGTATATTGAATGTTTAGTTAATAAATAAATTTATCACGAGTAAAAAATTATAACTGTATAAGTTTATAGCGCTAACCTAACATATTGCCTTAGAGTTCTATTTAGTAATTCAATGTATGCAGTTATGTTAACTTAACAAGTTAAACATGTGCAACTCATGTGATATAGTATAATATTCGTAAACTTTAAATTCAACATGTGTATAATGCTAACTTAATGAGTTCATTCATAAAACTTAATGTTTTATTCACTAACTCAACGAGTTGCTTCATATACATTGTACATGATACATAAATATGCAATAACAAACATATTATGATATATAATAAAAACACACATTAACTTAACATTTAGTTATATAAAAAGTTAGTATAACTTAACGGTTAGTTATGTAACTTAGCATAATTTTAGATCCTTTACAGATAAGTATATAACTTTAAACTTTTTCTATATTAATTAATGTTCTTAACTTACTTTCACAAACAACAAAATTAATTGATTAAATATCATTAATAACTTTTTGCACACATCATCAAAACATAATACTCAACAATGAAAATTATAGATTCATATACAATTTCCTCAATTAGTGTGAGAGTGTACCATTTATGGGTGTTTGAGGTATTTTACTAGAAGAACTTATACCTTTTTCCATATAATTTGCGTATTCTTCCAAGAATATAATTTTAGCATATTTCATTCTATACTTTATCAAATTTACTCCTAATACTCATAAAATGTATATTCTTAACACTATACTTGAGTTCTAAATAAATGTTATCTAATATTTCTTCTGAAAAGAAATAATCTTTATAAATATAATTAATTAATTTAAATATAATTAATTAATATTTTACACACATCATCAATACAAAATTCTTAACAGAACATATCTTTCTTGATTACCTAAGGGTCTCCAACCATCTCTTAGGTTCGTTAAGGCTCTAGGCCTCTTTTAGTAGCATTAAGGCTCCTAGATTCTCTTAGTTGCTTCAAAGCTCTTGGCATCTCTTGTCCTCCTTTGCGTGGAGAGTTACATTCTCATACCTCTTCCTTATGATGCAACATTTAACCATCTCTTTTGCAAAGCATTTAGATAGTGAGGTGGTGCTATCATGTCTAGAGTCAATAGTCTTTTGTGATGGTATTGAGTTTTGTTATTATTTCTTGTCACTCGTGATTTGTTGTCTTTTTTCCTTTGTTTGGTGTTAGTTTAATTTCTTATTGGAAATATTGTTTTTCATGTTTCACTTTTTAATAATAATAATAATAATTGATGACAATAACACTAAAAAAAAAATTTTGAAATAATATTGATAATATCATTATCAATAATTATAGTATTACTAGTACAAATACAAATATCAACGACAATTTCATTTTTTTGTAAAATCTATTAATAAATATCAAATTAAATAGTAATAATAATTATTAAACATAATTATTATTCGTATTAACATAAATTATATAATTAACAATCATATATTAAAAAATATCACAATCAATATTGTTTTTAAATAACTATTAGAACTAAATTAATAAATACATTTTTATTTTTAAATAAATATTAATATATTACCATATTGGGAGACTCTTAATATCATGGATATAAGCCAATCCGTTCTGATCCCCTATATCAATTTGTAAGGCGTGCCAAGTCCAAGCCAACCGTCATTGAAAGTGATTATTATCCTTCCCCTGGTGCAAGATTCCATCCTAGTTGTAGCATAAATTACTACCAGAAGTCATTGATAACCCCACGAATGTGATTTTTAAGGTACACACCATCATAGCCCTCACTTTGAATTGCTTATTAAATAAACACTAAGAGCTTATTTGACGAGCTACCACTGGACAACCTAAAGAATAAGTTGAAAAGGGAACCGTCAATTAAGCACTTTTTAACTTCTTGTAAGTTAGATAAGTGGTTGCATTTGGCAATGTTTATTCAGGCATAACATTAAGCAGCGGTTCCAAACAGAACCTTAAGTTTTCGCTAATCATCTTAATTTTGATCCTTCAGCAGCTTCGGCCATTCACTCAGTATCAAACGTTCTTCAATGCCCACCCACACATAATGGCCCAAGAACATTCACTTCATCAAAAGGTTCAGGCTCAGGAGCATTAGGTGCAGCCTCATTCCCACGGCAATAACAAGTGTACCAACGAGATCGAAGACTGGGGCATGGTTTGCAGGAATTTTATGAGATAAAAAGAGAGGAGGCAAGAGCTTTGCAAATAGAAGAGGAAACAAGATCCCCATTTCCTATGGCTGTGCCGTTCCAATAAAGCCGGACCACAAAATGTGTACCTGTTCTTCTGCTTGGTCAATTGTAAATGTCACCATTCGACCAAATAATAGATGATGTAATGATAAATAGCGTATGATAAATGGAAGCTTAGAAAACGTCGATGCTTATGAAATCCTGCATTTACCACACAATCAAATGAAATAATTCATTCTTTCTCCGTACGTCTCTCTCACACGACAAAGCATAACAATTCATCACGGAAGGTCGCCCTCTGGCATCTCCCAGTTGTCATCGATGTCATCCCTAACCTTCTTGGGAGTGGTACTAGCATTGGACGACGACGACGACGACGAGAACCTTCCTCCAAATCGCCTGCAAGGTTTAAAGTATCAGTAATATATGGAGAGCAGTACAATTTCCTTTTTTTTCCACAGAATATTCTCCCAATTTATTCATGGGAGAGGATCTGAAGTTAAAAATAAAGTACAAAATGAAAAAGACTAAACTAAAACTTCATCGAAAAAGAAAAGCCCACAACATGAAAAAAGAGCAGTACAAGTTTTCTAGCTAGTTTTATATTTGCCATCAAAGCATCTATTGATTACTCTTGTGCCAATTTTGAGAAAAGGTAAACCCTCTATGATAAAAAGATGCATTAAAAAAGCTTCGTGTATATGATGAACACTGCAAATGTGGTAACAAAATAAATAGAGTTGAAAATATTTTGTTGCTATTTGTTATGACGGTTAGAAACATGAAAGCCAAATCCCGCTCAAGCAATACAGATAATCGTTCTATTCCAAAATGGCAAAGACTTGCAACACTCTTAAACAAATAGTTTGATCACTGCACCTAGAATAATCCATTATTTTACTAAATGCATTGTCTAATGTAACATTACTCTGAAAATATTTAGTTTAAGTCCATACTACACCTCATCTGTTCTTTATATGCATCTGGCTTGCATTAACATAAGTACATTTGAAAAGAAAATAGTCTGAACAAGAGAAGTCGAGCATAAATTACTGAGAATTTTAGTTTGTACTCTAATCCTCGTAAAGCAAAGTAGCATCTCTGTCTTACCATAAAGCAAATTTAAGCTACTCGGAGTAAGGTTTGGAATGCCGAGTAGTGAAAAGTATAATTCCATCTATAAACAATGCATCAAGTTAAAAGGTTTTGACAAGTTGGAAGAACACAATTGACCAAAATTTGATATGCAGTTTTAGTTTAAGCTTCGAGGACTATCTTAACAGAACGGGATGCAATGGTATGGTTCCCACATTGTGTCATGGTGAGTCACAAAATTTTGGAGATGAAACCAAAATAATGTCATGGGACAGTGCGACATATATCAAGTGCTATTATCTTATAATCAATAATAAAAATATGATGCACGTAAAAATTTTAAAACACAAATTCAAAAAAATTCTATAACCAATTTAAATGTAACATAACAAAGGTCGGATCAAAATTTCTGAGGAAATATATAATAAACTAACTAAAAGCTACATCTTTTCACATTATACTCTAACTGGTACTACTCATTAAACCATAAGGAACTGAAATAATATTTAGACACCATGAAGGTATACCCAGAATTTTAACAAAAATCTTTTTGAAAATAATTAAGTATTATTTAAGTTTCACTTTGTCATTGACGTCACAATTATTTATTGATGGTGGCAACCAAAGAATTAAAATTAATGCTAACCTGAGTTTCAAAATTATAAAAGTTTTATTTGAACTGATAGAAGATAATACTTCAATACATTATTTAGTACTTAAACTACTAGCACTACAATGTTGTTTATAATTTGAAACTTATATAAAGAATAAAGATCTCTCATTAAAAAGTTTCCAAAAGTACATCTTTAACGTAAAATTTAATCATAATCAGAAAGAAATTGATCCACAAAATAATTCACATATCAAATAGTGATCCATAATTGAAAGGGGGCCATCTAAACTATGGAATCATGTAGCAAGAAAGTGACAACATGACAACCAGAAAAGGTGTACATGTAGTAGCCAAAGGAGCTACACATGCCAACTCAAGGAGATATACATGTCACAACCTAAAGAGGTACATGTGACACCAAGGAAATGCATGTGGCATGTGTGGCATCCAAAGAGGCACACCCACCAATTTCATTTGTAAGGGTAAATTGGTAACTTTATAGTCCTAGGAAGATTTTTCTCCCTTAACGATAAAATAGGTATTTCACTAGCCAAAGAAAGCCTAAAACATGGCTGGGTGTAAAATTAAAATTTTAGTAGTCCAAGTCATCAATCGATCAACCAGATAGCTAAGCTAGTGATCATACAAGCAAATAGGTTACTTGGTTCATTAATTGATAGCTAATCCTAGAAGTAGGCCAACAAATTTTTCTAGTTGACAAAGCCATTGAGTTTTTCCAGTGAACTAACGTGGATTTATGAGATAGTTAATAGAAGAGTTGAACATTGATATAGGTTTGGCCACTCTCAAAGGATAAGTTTAGGCATCTAGTGACTGGGGATGGTCATCCAAAACCATATGAGCAAATTGGGCACTTGTTTTGACAATTCGAGCATCTATGGCAACACTTTGACATTCATTTTTGAACTAGGTCATTTGATGCAAAAGATCAAACACTTGGTTTAGGAATTTAGGCACATGTGCCAAACTAGTCAACTAGATAACCAAGTTAGCAACTAGACAAGTGAATAGGTCACTTGGTTCCTTGATTGACAACTAATCCTAAAAGTAGAGGTAAAATTAAAATTTTACTAGACCAAGTCACCCACTAGTCAACCAAATAGCCAAGTTAACAAGTGTACAAGTGAATAGGTTATTTGGTTCATTGACCAACAATTGACCCTAGAAGCAAGCCAATGAATTTCTTCAACAAAGCCATTGAATTTTGCCAATGAATCAATGTGGATTTACAAGAGAGTCAACAGAAGAGTTGAACACTTGTGAAAGGTTCGACCACCTAAAAGATAGGTTCGAACATTGATGGCTAGATTCGGGCATTTGATAATTAGGCATAGTCATCCAAAATCATATGAACAAATCAAGCGCACCCATTGTGACAATTCACTTTGATGTTCATTATTTGAACTAGGTCATTCCATGTAGAAGATTGAGCACCAAATTCAAGAATTTAGGCACTTGTGCTAGGTTGGTCATCCAATAGCAGCTCTTGTCCATTGGGAGAATTTGAATTTAAACCTTCAAATGGAGGAGCCATGTGAGGTACCACATATGCACAAAAACCTTAGAAAATAAGCTCACAGTCTATGGAGTTTTTGATGAATTCTGAATGTGTCTTCATGACAAAAAACCTACATTTTTCCAACATATTTCAACAAATTCATTGACTATATCTTTTGAAAGTTTCATCCAATTAATGGCTCGAATGTAGGTGGCATGCAACATGTTAGTACTTGTTGGAAAGAAGACTTAAAGAGGAACATTGGAAGCACAAAAGGAGTTCCAATTGATGTGGCATTCAGAAGATATTCATTTGAAAAGATAGATGATGTTCTTAGCATCAATATTTTAGGACTATGCCAACCCATCTCACCTAAATGAGAAAAGAGAGGGTTACACCATTTGGAAATGTGGTTTAGTAGGTGTGAGTGGCCTTGTAAGTCTGAGGACCAACTTGTGGTGCCTAGGCATTATAAGTTTAGGGGCCATTTTTAAAGTTGGATATGCACAAGGTTGAGTTCTAATCAATTGTGCTCTTGAGTCTTTGAACCTTTGAAGGGGATTAGACTTTGGATCAAATAGTAAGCATTTTGAATTTGAGTTAGAAAACCATTGATAATGAACTTTTTCTTTTAAGTGAAAGTTTAGACTATCCTATATGATATTTATAAGAGACTTTTTATCGATTTAATCTAACCATATAGAATAAGATATATACAATCGCTTTTTTCAAAACTTCACACGGTGTACATGACCCGTGTGGGGTTAAGGTTAAAGTTCTCCTCCACTTTGTGATCTAGATTGAAATCATAGAAAATAATTTGCCTACTTGTGAAAGTAAAACCATCCACATTTATATTTTCCGGATCCTACATTGGCAAGTCATGTTGTGGAAGAGGAAGACTGTTGGTGCCGTGCTAGGTTATTCTGGTGAGGTCACAAGACTTATCAAAACAAGAGAGCGGCAGACAGAAATCGAAGACACACCTCCTCCGGTTCCTTCTTCCAGCCTCGCGAGCCTTCCTCTTCTTCTCCTCCTGCTTGCTCTCGAAGAACTTCCTCCTCTTGCACTCCTGAATAACCCCCGCCCTGGACACCTCCCTCCGGAACCTCCTCAGGAGCACCTCCTCGGGCTCGTCCTCGCCGACAACAATCTGTACGTTGTACCCAGACCGGCAGAAGATCACGTTGGCATTTCTGACAGCCGCATTTGCGGCCGACTCCGCGAGGTCCACCGCAGCCGACCCAGAATCGGGCCAGTTGAGAGGCGAGCCGGTGGGGGACGAGCGGAGGGACAGAGAAGGGAAGGGGCGGAGCGAGGTGGAGAGGAGACGATTGGGGAAGGTGGTGGGGGTGCGGGTAGAGGCCAAGAAGGGGAGACGCGGTAAGGTGCAGGATGCAGAGGCCATTTCGATTCCGAATCTTATCCTTCGCAAGGGCCACGGAGGTCACCAATTCATCATCCTCCAGCCGGTCGTCTGGTTTGCGGGCGGATCCGGAGCCGGAGACTGGTGCTGACCGGATCCTTCGGTCTAAAATGTGTCAAGCATGTTTGGGCTACGCTTCAGGTTAAAATTTTTTTTAATTTTTTTAAATGATTTAATTTAAAAATTTTTCAAGATAATCTGATTTAATTTTGTTTTAAGACAGTTGAGTCTAAACCTATAGTTTGACTCACTTTTATAATTTTTTATTTTTTTCTTTGATTTAATCGAAGGTAAACTTCAATTTGACTAATTTTTTTTTAGTTTTTTATTTTTTTAATAGTTTAATCATATCTTTACTTTCATCCAATCGAAATTTTTATTTTTTTATTTTCTTTTTCGATTTGACTTAAGCTTAACTTCAATTTGATCAAAGTTTTTGATTTTTTTTTAATATTTATTATTATTTTTTGTTCTATCTAATCGACCAAAATTTTTTATTTTTTATTTTGATTTGATTGACATATTTTAATTTTTTAATTTTTTTTCTTCAGTTTAACTGAAGATAAACTTCAATCCAATTGAAGTTTTTTAAATTTATTATTTTTTCCTTTAATTTGATCGCAGCTAAACTTTGATTCAATTGAAGTTTTTTATTTTCTTTATTTTTCAGTTCAATTAGAGCTTTGGATTTCTTTATATTTATTTTTTTGATTTGAAATTAAAATAAAAAATTACAACATTTCTAATAATCAATTCATCATTTAAATATATTATTTTATTTATAAATACGCGAACATCAAACATAAGTTATTATTCATAAATTATGATTCATCACATTAACATCAATAGTAAGACATCATCAATAAACCATTCATGATTCATCATTCATCAAGACATTCAAACATAAGTTATAAAGTTAAAATAATTATTTTATTTCTGAATTAAAATTAAAATTACATTATTTTTGTAATTATATCAAATATTTTTACATTTAATGTACATAATTATATTTAAACATTTAAATTTGTAAATTCATTAATGAAGTCATCTTTCTATTGCTGTCCATGAATACAAGTAAACTCGTAATCTTTAACACATATTAATGCTTCTAAAATATCATTTTTTAATCTTGCTCTTTTATCATCTAATATATTACCACTAATATTAGATGTTTGTTCACATGCTGCAGAAGAAGTTGGAATTGTTAGTAAATCTCTAGTCATTAATGATAAAATAAGAAATATGCATTTTTGTATTTTCCTTCAATTTATTACATCAAAATCTAGAAAATTAGGATTATCTCTTATTAAATAGTTATAATTAAAATTATTTAATTCTTTCCTGTTTGTTACGATAAATCACTATGTTCATCATTAAATTATTATAATCAATTATTAATGATGATGATGATGATGGTTGTGAAAAGTAGGACATATTTTGTATTTATTGTGTTCCATATTTTGTAACATACATATCAAACATATTATTTAAACTTTATTCTACATTTTCAATTATTACATCAAGTTCTACGTTTAAACAAGTTTATATTACATTTATTAATTTTTTAACAATTTTTACTTTAATCTTAGGATCTAAATAAGCACTTAATATATATAAGAGAGGTATCTTGTTCCAAATTTTCTTTTTTAGTTTTTGTTGATTTTGATGTTCATTTTTTAAGAATGTTGAAAAACAAATGTTATTTTAACATTTATTTAATGTACGCGGACTTACAAAGCTTGGCCTGAATTGACTTGTGGGCCAGCCCGAGCCTGACCTGAATCGACCTACAGGCCAACCTGTTGAGTATTTTGTTTTGATGATGTATGCTAAACGAATGTAATCATATTTACTCAATTACTATTGTTTCTAAAAGTAAATTAATAGCATTAATTAATATAGAAAAAGTTTATTGATATAAATACTTGTCTGTAATGGATTTTAAATTATATTAAGATAAATAACCAGTTGTTACATTACACTAACTTTTCATTTAACTAAACGTTAAGTTAACATGTGTTTTTATTGTAAAGCATGATATGTTTTAAAGTTATATTTCTTATATCATATGCAGTGCACGTTAAGACAACTCGTTGAGTTAGTGTGCTATTTGTATAAAGGTCACGTGAGAATTCGTTGAGTTATAGGCTTAAATGTTAAAATTGGTTACGTGAGAACTCGTTAAGTTAGTGAGTAAAAGAACAGATGAACTCGTTAAGTTAGTATTGTGCATGTGATGAAATTAAGGTTTACAAATGTTATATTGTTGTTAGGACCCTAGTATTTTGATAATGCAAAACCTATGTGAGGAAACATATTGTATTTCACAGTTAAGTCAGTGCAGCATTAGATCAACAAATTCTATGTAGATGAATAGATGGAGAAGTTTCTAGATAATACTACCTTAAAGTTACAGGAAAATCGGACAGTTACAGGTCTGAAGAGCAAGTTTAAAGCAACAGCAATTCTATCGGACAGTTACAGGTCTGAAGAGCAAGTTTAAAGCAGCAGCAATTCTATTGGACAGTTAGAAGAATAACTATCCGAAATTATAAAGCCTTCGAAGAGTTATTTAATCAGACAGTTAAGGGGATTGAATGATCGGATAGTTAAAAAGATTTTTTAGAGAGTTACAAGTATAACTATCCGAAAGTTAAGTCACTCAATAAATCATGTGTAGAAATACAGAATGGAAGTTCAAAGGGCTTGTCGGAGAGTTAGATAACTATCCGAGTTTTCTTTTCGGAGAGTTAGATAACTATTCGAGTTTTTCGGTAAGTTACAGACATAACTTTCTAGAACTTAAGTCATTTTATTACGCACGTGCAAAATGGAGAAGCCGGTAGTTGAAAGCTTAAAAGAGAAAATCGGAGAGTTAGAAAGATAACTATCCGAAATTTCAAGAGAGTTTTGGTGAGTTACAGTTTAACTATTCGAAACTTAAGTCATTGAATTTCCCATGTGTAGAATTTAAGATAGATGCTCAAATGGGTTTTCGGAGAGTTAGAAAGATAACTATCCGAAATTTCAAATGAGTTTCGGTGAGTTACAGTTTAACCATTCGAAACTTAAGTCATTAAATTTCCCACGTGCAGAATTTTAGAGAAGTGGCTCATATAAGTTTTCGGAGAGTTAGAAAAATAACTATTCGAAATCCTGAAGCATTTCGGTGAGTTACAGGGATAACCTTTTGAAACTTAAGTCAGCCCTTTATGCACGTGCTAAATTAATGCAATCGGCAAGTATATAATTGTTTGGTAAGTTACAGTTATAAGTATCCAATTGGATAACAACTCACATTTAAATATTCTGGAATCCTACCTGGTAGAAAAGGTTAAGTGATCTTTCGGTGAGTTACAGAAACTCTTCGGAGAGTTACATAGCTAACTATCCGAAAGAACAGGAAAATCGGTAAGATATCTTGAAACGATTTTCTGAACGGTCACTTACCATATTGGGACTTGAGGCTAA
This sequence comes from Cymodocea nodosa, assembly GCA_036874045.1. NCBI lineage: Eukaryota > Viridiplantae > Streptophyta > Magnoliopsida > Alismatales > Cymodoceaceae > Cymodocea > Cymodocea nodosa. The sequence continues at coordinate 13,982,481 of CM072339.1, read as the reverse complement.
TCAAGTACAGTAGAATACATCCGTTGGAAGAAAATATGATCGTTGTACATATCAGGTATATATACAAGATACAGACAACAGATTTATGAGAGCTTTTTGCTCATATACATACAGAGATACAATATACATTGCAGATCAATTATTGATATAGAAGAAAGCTCAAATTCAGTTCAACAAAGAATCGATTGAAAGCTGGATTTACAAGAAGATTCTTAAAGCTCTCCATGTGTTGAAAGTCTGATCCAAGAAGGATCATTTGGTTCGTGGCTTCAACCTAAAAGCTACATTCAGTTGTTGGTTTGAGTTTCGACCTGAAAACTCAAGAGGTTGGTTTTCTGGAGTTTATACTTGAAAACTTCTGAGTGTTGGTTTTCTAGAGTTTATACTTGAAAACTTTTGTGTGGTTGGTTCTTGCTTCGACCTGAAAGCAAGTGTATAAACTCCACTTAGGGGTGGACTAGCCTAGTTGGTGAACCACCTAAAATTCTCTTGTGTTTCTTACCTTTTTTTCCACTATGCATGATATTGTTATTTGTTTATTACTTGTGCAAACTGATTAATCAAATTAGTTAGTAAAGTGAAAAATAGGCTTTAATTCACAATGTTCTCCATTCACCCCCCTCTAGTGAAGCCTATCGATCCTAACAATTGTATCACGTGAGTTGCACATGTTTAACTCGTTAAGTTAACATAATTGTATGTGTTGAGTTGCTATATTAAACACTAAGACAATTGTTATGCGGAATGATCAAACAAACGTGGAGCATCTAGGGGTGGCGTGGAGAAGAGATTAACGTGGATGAGAGGAATGCGAGTGGAGAATTCGGAAGAACAACAAATTTACGTGGTTCCCCAATACAGGTACATCCACGAGTGATCAATTTATCATGATTCTTTGTTATATGATTGCTGGTACAAAGAAGGGGGAGAACGAAATCTAGGAATTTGGCTTGTTGGCCTCCCTTGGACGAAGATGACCCCTTATATAGGGGCAACGGTGGGTGATACCTAAAAGACAAGTTTGCCCCTATACAAATTATCAAAGAAATACAACCATATACAATGACATATACATATACTTGATGGAAGACACACGTATCACAAATCTCCACATTGTCTTTCATCAATCTTCACCATGAACAAGTGATAGATCACCAAGACCCAACGTGGTTCAGTAGTAGTAGTAGACGTTGAGTAAGTCCAAGCAATGCTTGAACTTGCTTTCAACAACGCCCTTTGTGAACATATCAGCCGGGTTGTCCTTTGTGTTGACCTTCATAATCTTTAACCTGTCTTCATTCCTAAGGAAGTGATACTTAACATCAATATGTTTAGTTCTATCATGAAAGACATTATCTTTGGAGAGACAAATAGCGCTAAGACTATCAAAGAAGATATCAGTTTTATCAATGCGCCAACCAAAGTCTCCAAGTAAGCCTTTCAATCAAATCCCTTCCTTTGCAGCTTCTGTCATAGCCACATATTCAACCTCAGTTGTGGACAGAGATACCGTAGGCTGAAGAGTTGATTTCCAACTCACAATAGGACTTGCAAATGTAAAGACATAACCGGATAATGATCTCCTTCTATCAACATCACCTGCATAGTCTGAGTCTATATAACTAGCCATAGTACAACCTTGATCTGCTGCATATATCAAGCCAACGCTTGGAGTTCCTTTCAAATATCTGAATATCTTTTTAACTGCTTTCCAATGTTCCTTGCCTGGATTGGACATGAACCTACTAACAACACTCAAAGGATATGCCAAATCAGGCCTAGTGCATACCATAGCATACATAAGACTTTCAACTACCTATGCATAAGGAACTCGTTGCATATCAAGCTTTTCAGAATCAGTTTGTGGACACATCGTAGATGACAATTTGACATTTCTATCATAAGGCGTGCTAATAGCTTTGCATGAAGCCATACTAAATCTGCTAAGGATCCTTTCAATATACTTCTGTTGATTCAAAAATAGCTTACCAGAATTCTTTCATGCCTAATCTCCATTCCAAGAATTTTGCCAGCTGGACCAAGATCCTTCATATCAAATTCTGATTTTAATGTGTCCTTCAACTCCTGTATCACTTCGATATTCTTCGTAGCTATAAGAATATCATCAACATACAATAACAAATAAACATGTGTATTCTTATCAAGAGTTTTAATATATACACATGAATCATAGTAGCTGCGTCTAAAACCAACTTTAACTATAAAGGTATCAAACCTCTTGTACCATTGGCGTAGTGACTGTTTAAGTCCATATAAGGACTTATTTAATTTGCACACCCAATCAGATTTACCTTTCACCACAAACCCTGTTGGTTGTTCCATCCAAATATCTTCTTTTAACTCACCATGCAAGAAGGCCGTCTTTACATCTAGTTGTTCCAATTCTAAATTCTATGCTGCAGTAATAGATAACAAAATTCTAATAGATGCATGTCGTACAATAGGAGCAAATACCTTATTGAAGTCAACTCCTTCTCGCTGTGAATAACCTTTGGCGACTAATTTTGCCTTGTGCTGCGCACCTGCATTGCCTTGAGTCCCGATCTTCTTCTTATAGACCCATTTGCAACCAATAATATTTGTGTTCTTTGGATGCTTCACCAGTTCCCAAGTCTTGTTCTTATGGAGAGATTGGAGTTCCTCCTCCATAGTAGACATCCAAAGACCAGCTTCTGAATCTTTCATTGCAGCTTCATATGTAGGTAGATCAATAGAATTCTCCACCTCAACTGCTACTTGTAAGGCAAAAGCAACCAAATTGTCGTAGCCATATCTAATCGGAGGTCTAACGTCTCTTCTAGGACGATCTTTGCCAATGGTTCTTGGTGGTGGTTGCTCCACCTCTTCCTCCTCAATTTCATTTTCCTAAGTTTCAGATAAAGTTTCTCTAATTTCAACTTGATCAGTGATAGGCGGTTGCTGTGCGTCATCTATCTTCATCTGTTCAGGAAGGGTGTGCTCAACTTCTGGTGTTTCACTTGCTAGTCTATCTGTTACCCACAAAAGAGAATTCTCATCAAAAGTAACATCACAGCTATATATTACTTTGTAAGATTCAATATCATATATCCTGTATCCCTTTACACCAACACCATAGCCCATAAATGTGCCTTTCTTGGCACGTGGTTCTAGCTTGCCATTGTTTACATGATAGTAAGCTAGACATCCAAAAATTCTGAACTTTGAATAACTAGAAGATCTTTTCAACCATACCTCAAGAGGTATCTTCCCATCTAAGGCACTAGAAGGGGACTTGTTCACTAGATAGGAAGCTATGTTAACAGCCTCTGCCCAAAACTTGTTGCTCAAACCTACATGAGACAACATACAATGTGCCTTTTCTAGGAGTGTTCTGTTCAATCTTTTAGCCACTCCATTTTGCTGAGGGGTATACCTAACGGTGTTATGCCATGTAATACTTTCATCTTTACAAAAGTTATCAAATTCTTGAGAATAAAACTTAAGACCATTATCAGTTCTAAGATATTTTACCTTTTTGTTTGTTTGATTTTCTACTTGCTTCTTCCAATGCTTGAAGCAAGAAAAAGCTTCACTTTTGTATGTCAAAAAGAAAACCCAGTTCATCCTTGAATGATAATCAATGATAAAAAGAAAATATCTAGAACCTGTAATAGAGGGCTGACGTGAAGGCCCCCAACAATCAGCATGAATATAATCAAGAACTCTCTTGGAGTTGTGCTGACTACGTGCAAATGACACTCTTTTCTGTTTGCCAAAAACACAATGCTTGCACATGTCAATACAAGCAACCTTGTGTCCATCAAACTTGCCCAGACTACTCAGTTTCTGCATTCTTTCTGCCCTAAATGACCCATCCTTAAGTGCCACATAACAGAAAAATCCCGTTGACCAGATATAGCTGATGTAGCTGCGCCAACAATTGGAGTACTCTGCAGAATGTATAAGGGACTAGATTTGGTTCCCTTCATAACAACTAATGAGCCTTTTAGTATGCTAATCTTCCCCTCACCACTTGTATATCTATAACCCTTAGCATCAAGGGCCATCAGTGAGATCAGACTTTTTCCAAGCTTTGGGACATGCCAAATGTCCTCCAGAATTCTAATTGTGCCATCATGTAGTTTAAATTTTATAGTGCCCACACCAACTCTAGAACACACATCATCATTGGCCAAGGTCACTTGACCACCCTCCACCTGCTCGTAGGTGTCAAAATACTCCCTAGTAAGAGTCATATGATGTGAAGCTTCTGAGTCCATAATCCACTAATCATCAGAATAGGCACTACAACAAACTGTAAGAGAAAAGTCATCACTTCACACAGAACTGGTTTCTACCACAACAGCCTTTCCTTTGTTCATAAGCTTGGGACAATGTGATTTCCAGTGTCCTTTCTCCTTATAGTAATGGCAAGTATCCCTAGAGTACTTGCCCTTCGACTTGCTTCTACTTCTACTTTTCCCTCCACATTGTCTTTGGCTTCTTCCCCTATTCTCTTGCTGCTGAGCTGAGAGGCCAACACCACTTGCCTTGTTTCTTCCATGCACCATGTGCCTAAGCTCCCTAGAATGAAGGCTGGACTTCACTTCCTCCAGTGTAATTGAATCTCTTCCAACTACACAAGACTGAACAAAGTTTTCATAACTCAATGGGAGTGAACAAAGTAAGATAAAAGCTACATCTTCATCTTCTATGATTACTCCAATATTCTTGAGTTCCATCAGAATAGCATTTAGCTAATCTAAATGCTGCTTGAGAGGTATACCTTCTATCATCTTTAAAGAGAACAGTCTTTGCTTTAACAACAATTTGTTTGTTAAAGACTTAGTCATATACAATGACTCAAGTTTCTACCAAAGACCTAAAGAGGTAGATTCATCAGCAACTTCTATTATAACTTCATCAGACAAACACAACAAGATGGTGGAGTGAGCTTTCTCCTCCTATAATTCAAACTCTTGCGAATTTCTGTTGAGAGTAGTTTCCTTATTTAAAGGAGCCCAAATACCTTGTTGTTTTAGAAGTGCTTTCATCTTAATTTACCATAAGCTGAAGCTATTCTTACCATCAAACTTTTCTATCTTCAACCCCGAAGTATTCATGTTTTCAAATCAACAAACAACCAGTAATACACACGATATACAACCTGATTTCAACAAACACAATTCTGCAACAAGGTACACAATAGCAAACAATATCTCAACAACAATATGCTACTGAAACTACTAATTTCTACGAAATGCAATCAGCTACAAGCCAAGCACACTACTTAGCACAAAACAATAGCAAATACTCGCACAAACCAAGCACAAAACCACAATCACAAGATGCCCAAAATCTGATAATCAAAGAGTCACTCGTCTAGAAAACTACTATGCCCTAGCCAGACGCCTCCTACTGTATCTCTCTGAATACAAAACTTTTGACCATGAAATTTTAAAGGAAGGAATTTCAGGAAGCTTACAACATGTCCTCAAAATTTGAGATGCAATAGAGCACGGACGAGGAAAGCGCACGAGTTGGCGTCGGAGTGTGCAGATTGGCGCCGGCGACGACGGTAGTTGCGGCAATGGAGGAATTCCTTGCGGAAATGGCTTGAACCTTGATGAAACTCTACGAAACTTCAGATGTAAACCTGGAGATGTCCAACCTAGCTCTGATACTAGTTGTTGTACGGAAAGATCAAACAAACATGAAGCATTTAGGGGTGGCGTGGAGAAGAGATCAACGTGGATGAGAGGAATGCGAGTGGAGAATTCGGAATAACAACAAATTTACGTGGTTCCCTAACACAGGTACATCCACGGGTGATCAATCTATCGTGATTCCTTGTTGTATGGTTGTTGGTACAAAGAAGGGGGAGAACGAAATCTAGGGTTTGGCTTGTTGGCCTCCCTTAGATGAAGATGACCCCTTATATAGGGGCAACGATGGGTGATACCCAAAAGATAAGTTTGCCCCTGTACAAATTACCAAAGAAATACAACCATATACAATGACATATACATATACTTGATGGAAGACACACACATCACAACAATGCGTTAGGTTAGCGTTATAAACTTAAAGTTATTATTCTTGCACGTGGTAAATACTTTATAGTTTAAAACATTTGTTTATTACTGAATCGGTGAGTTATTAGATTTTCGAATACTTAGAAAACTTAACTATTTGATACTTAAACTGTTTTTGGTGAGTTAGCATTTAACCTTTTGAAAGAAAGGTTAAGTTGATTCGTTGAGTTAACTATAATACCATGAAGCTGGTTTGTTGAGTTAGCGTAACACCATAGACTTAGTTCGTTGAGTTAACTACAATACTTGTCATGTGATTTGGCACATGATGAACTCATTTAGTTAGATATGTTAAGTTATAAATATACTTGTTTTACTCGTTTAGTTGACATTAACACAACGAATTGTTGTTACACTTGATGGAAAATTTTGGATGAGAAAATTTATTTTGCAGAAAATTTTTCAAAGATCTAGGATTGATGATTAAAGAAAATTCAAAAGGAAAACATGGGTTAGCACGTGTGTATTTCAATGAAGGAAAAACAAAAGATGTGAAGAGTGGAAAACTGATAGTGATTAAACATGGAGGATATGCATGAAGTGAATATACAGTATAAAAGGCATAGAATTTTCGTTGATCAATTATCCCTACACACCAAACAAAATATATTTTCAGGGATCAAAACACCTCTTCGGGGAAAATCTCTCAAATAGAAGAAAATTTAGTGAAATAGAAAAAGTCAGATTTATGTCACTAAAGGTTTGAAGAAGAAGAAGAAAGAAATTCGGTGAAGCAAAGAAAGTCAGATATTTGTCATTGAAGAATTGTAGAAGAAGAAAAATCTCAAATAGGGAGAAATATTTTAAATTCCGTAAATTAGTTTTCTCTGTTTGTAGTTATGAAATTGATTAGATGAAACATGTTATCGTTATATAATTACATCTACAATTTCTAAGGAGAATTGAATTGCATATTGTAATTGAAACATTGAATAAAATGATTTGATTAAAATAGTGTCTTGACTTGTTTTTAATATTGAAGTTTCAATTATTTTTGAAAATGTTGAAAAACACAATTTACCCCCCTCTTGTGTAGCCATTCGATCCTACAAGTGGTATCAGAGCTATGTTTCTAATCTTTGATATAAAATCGATACCAACTTAATTAATATCATTGCTTATTTTGCCTTCCTTGTTTTTAAACAGAAATTAATATCTGAGCATTCGTTTAACTTTGTTAATTTTAGGCTCAAGTTGTTTTTAAAATTTTAAACTATTTAAAATCAAATAGGTTGAAAAATCTAAGGTAAGATGGCTATTGGAAATGGTAATTTTTCTTTGTATGAAGGTCAAAATCTTAACCGTCCTCCTTTATTTGATGAAAGACATTTTGAATATTGGAAATATAGGATGATAGTCCTTCTTCAAAGTATAGATCACAAGTTGTGGTTCATGATTTCAAAATCATATACTCCATTAACTACTCCTTATAATACTTGGACAATTACTGAAAAAGAAAATGAAACTCTGAATGCTAAGGGCTTAAATATCTTATTTTGTGCATTGAGTTATAAACAGTTTAGTAAAGTGTTGACACATAAATTTGCTTATGAGGTGTGACATGCATTAGAAGTTTCATATGAAGGTACTTCTCAAGTTAAAGAGACTAAGATTAATATGTTAATTCATAAGTATGAACTCTTTAAGATGCATGAAGACGAAAATATTTCTAAGATGTTTTCTAGATTCCTAGATATCATAAATTCTTTAAAATGCTTAGGAAAGAACTTTGAACAGAAGGATTTGGTGAGAAAAATTCTTAGATCCCTAAGTTCCAAGTAGTCTTAAAAAGTGACATTAATTGAGGAATCATGAGACTTAAATGTTTATACTATAAATGAGTTTATAGGAAATTTAACTGCTTATGAAGTTCAATTAAATAATTCACTAAGTCACAACAAATTAAAAATGAAGAAAGAAATAGCCTTCGAAATTAATTTAGATTTTGAAATATCAACTGATTCTGATGAAGATTTGATTTTGCTGATTAGGAAATTCAAGAAAGCATGGAAAGCTAGGAAACAACAAAGGAACAGAAATGACAAACCCTCAATGACAAAGTCACTGAATGAAAAGAATTCTTCATCCAAAAAGTATGTATGTTATAACTATAAGAAACTTGGACATCTTTCTCCAAATTGTCCTATAAGGAAAAATGAAAAGCAAAGTAGGACAAATTAGAAGAAGAAGGCTCAGAAATCTCAAAAAAAGTTTTACAAGAAAAAGGCTTTGAAGGTCACTTGGGATGACACGTCAAAAGAGTCTGAATCTGAGGAATTATCATCAAAATCTGCACATTCAGAAGAAGAACAAGAATCAAAAGACGTTGCTCATGTGTGCTTCATGGTAGATGAGTTTGAGGTAATATCTGATCTTGAAAGTCATTCAGATTTTAACTTTGATGAATTATTATGTGCTTATCATGTATTATTAGAAAAACTTAAAGTGTGTAAACTAGAAAATAAAAATATTTGATACTCTTTGTCCATTACGGAAGAAGAAAAATGTTTCTTATCTACTACTTTAGAAAAGTTTAAATGTGATAATGAAAATTATGTTAGAGATTTGCATAAATTTAGATTTAATGAATGTGTCTTGCATGAATAGTTACAAAATATAAATGCTGAAAAATTAAAGATAGAATTTGAAAATGAAAAATTGAGAAACAACATAAATGATCTTGAGTTAGAGATTGAAAGATTAAAAATGAGAGAGCTAGATTTAAATTCCACCATTGAGAAATGGAATTTAAGTCAAACTAAGTTAGACAAACTAACTAGTACCCCTGCGGTGTCATATAAATTTGGCTTAGGATTTGATTATCTTGAATACCCTAAATCTCAAACCAACAAAAGATTTATTAGTTACAGTTCAAGTAAATCTAAGACTAAAATTCATTTTATTATGAAACAAGGTAATAAATATGTAGAAGTAGGTACTTCAAGGGATGAATCATGTAGTAATAATATAAACAAATGTGATTTATCTAAATGTACTTCTAACATTACTATCAATGTTTCTAAAAATCTTGTTTCTTATTCTGGAAATTCAGTTACTAATGCTTCTAAAATTTCAGACAATTGTAGTAAATTGGAAAATTAACAACTTGAGCATGAAATTCAAAACACTAGTATTAGACCAATTACTGGTTCTGCTTGTTCTTTATCTAAAAATTCATGTGTAGAAATTTTTTTTGTATGTATTGAAAATTTAAATACAAGTATAAAATCTTGGTATGAACTTATTGAAATGTATGAGCATGACCAAAATAAATTAACATCTGATAAAAATCGGTTTGGTCTTGGCTATACTACATCTAAAAATAAAAAGAATATCAATAAGAGCAATAATTCTATAAGTGAGTATGAAGTTAATGATAAATTAGTAGTATTGACAACTAATAAAAATATAAATGATAATGTTAAGCTGTTTTTAACCAAAAAGAAGAAATATGCTTTTAATGAACTTGGTCCTCAAAGACATTGGGTATCAAGAAATAGTTCTTCTTAATTTGTTTTGTAGGAGAAAACAACATTGAAATAGATTTTAGATAGTGGAGCATCAAGTCACATGACCGGATAGAAAAGCCTACTGAAAAATTTTACAAATACCAAGAAAGGAAATGTAATATTTGGAAACAAAAGTAAGGATAAAATCATAGGTATGGGCAATGCTTAAATAACTCCTACTTGTGTTATTTCGAATGTACTATATGTAGAAAACTTAGGATTTAATTTGCTGAGTGTTATAAAACTAATTGATAATGGATACTATGTATTGTTTAAAGATAATGTATACAAATTATTGATAAAATTATAGATGAACTTAAGTTTATTGCTAAAAGAAAAGGTTCTGTATGTATTTATCTTTACCTTCTGGTGTAGTTGATTTAAATTCATGTTTACTAGCTAAAAATAGTGATGCATATCTTTGGCATAGAAGGATTGGGCATATAAATATGAAACTATTGTAGAAATTATCTAAACAAAATTTAGTGAGAGGTTTACCAAAAATTAAATACTCAAAGGATTTCATGTGTAATGCATGTGAGTTAGGTAAACTTCATAAAAATTCTTTTAAATCCAAAACTGATATATCAAGCAAGAGAGTCTTAGAACTTATACATATGGATCTATTTGGACCAACAAGAATCATGAGTCTTGGTGATAAATGGTATGTATTTGTTTTAGTAGATGACTTCTCTAGATACACTTGGGTATATTTTCTAGCAACTAAGATAGAAGTTTTTGAAACGTTTAAAATGTATTGTAATCTTGTGCAAAATGAACAAAGTGTCTTTATTCAAAAACTTAGGAGTGATCATGGTACTGAATTTGAAAATGATCAAATGGATAATTGTTGTAAAAATCATGGCATTGATCATAGATATTCTTTTCCAAGAGCACCTTCTCCAAATGGTGTTGTTGAGAGAAAGAATCAATCACTTCAAGAAATGGCTAGAATTATGTTAAATGAACATAATTTACCTCAAAATCTTTGGGCTGAAGCGGTGAATACAGCTTGTTATATTATTACTAGAAGTTACCTAAGACCTCTTGTTAATAAAATTCCTTTTGAGATTATGTTTGATAGAGTTCTAAAAATTTCCTATATGAAACCATTTGGCTATAAGTGTTTTATTCTTAATACTAAGGATAAAAAGGATAAATTTCAAGCTAAAGCGGATGAGAGAATTTTTGTAGGTTACTCTACTAGAAGTAAAGCCTATAGAGTTTATAATAAGACTTCTAGAACCATCGAAGAAACCCTTCATGTAAGCTTCAATGAAAATTATTTTAGAGAATCTCAATCTAAAGCTGATAATGATGATATGATCAACTTCCCAAGAGAATTAGAGATCAATTGAGAAATTGAAGATTTATTTGAGAAAATTAAAAATATGAACTTAAAGGATCAAACTAATTATCAAAGTGATGTACTTTCAGATGTTGATGAGAATATTGAGGAAAATCATAGAAATTGGCATTATTCTTCATCACATCCCATCACCCAAGTCATTGGCGATATAAATGAGGGAGTTAAAACTAAAGCTTCAATAAATTTACATAGTATGTGTATATTTGTTTCTATGGTGGAACCAAAGAATATAGAAGAAGCATTATCTAATGAAATTTGAATAGTGGCAATGCAAGATGAACTAAATCAATTCATTAGAAATGATGTTTGGGAATTAGTTTCTCCACCAGAAAATTAGTCCATAATAGGTACAAAGTGGATCTTTAGAAACAAAACTAATGAGACTGGTCAAGTTATAAGAAACAAAGCTAGATTAGTTGCACAAGAGTATACATAGGAAGAAGGACTTGATTATGATGAAACATTTGCTCTTGTGGCTAGGTTAAAAAGTATTAGAATATTATTGGCCTATGCTTGCTATATGGATTTTAAACTATATCAAATGGATGTAAAGAGTGCATTTCTAAATGGTTTAATTAATGAAGAAGTTTATGTAAAACAACCACTTGGATTTGAAAATTTAATAATCCTGACTCTGTGTATAAACTGAAAAAAGCCTTATATGGTTTGAAGCAAGCACCTAGATTATGGTATGAAAGATTATTTACTTTTCTGATAGAACAAGGTTATATCATAGGAAAAGTAGACCATACTGTTTTTATCAAAAAAGATGATAAAGATCAAATTGTTGTTCAAATATATGTGGATGATATAATCTTTGGAGCAACTTCTGAAAAACTGATAAAAATATTTTGTAAAGAGATGGCTAGTCAGTTTGAGATGAGTATGATAGGAGAACTTTCATATTTTCTAGGACTTCAAATTAAGCAAATGGATAAAGGTATATTTTTAAATCAAGAAAAATATGTAGTTGAAATGCTTAAGAAATTTAATTTTAATGATACAAGAATTCGAGGAACTCCTATGAGTACTTCTTTAAAGTTAGATATTGATGACATAGGAAAATCGATAGATCAAAGAAAATACAGAAGTATGATTGGTTCTTTACTTTATTTAACAACTAGTAGACCTGATATCATGTTTGTTATGTGTGCTTGTGCTAGATTTCAATCTAATCCTAAAGAATCATACTTAATGGTTGTTAAAAGAATATTTAGATATATACAAGGAACTAAAAATTTCGGTCTGTATTATTCTAAGGATAGTGTTTAGAATGAAAAAGTACATAATATTAACGATTAAATGATGGTTAATTGCATAATATTTAGCTTATCATACGAGAATTAAGCCATTATGTTATAATTGCACTGTTATATGCTTTAATGAAAGAATCTGCATAATTTCAGGGAATTAATGTTAATTTAGTACATTTCTGAACTGTCGGTAAATTACAGGTTGTGAAATTCTTAAGTATCCAAATTTTCTGTTAGTTTGGAAAGTTATGTTTAATGTACCGAACAGTTATGTTTTAAATGCTTAAAGAATATTTTATTATTTCCTAGATTACACGTGTTGAAACTACAATGCATGACTTAAGTGGATTTTCGAAAGGTTATCTGTAACTATCTGAAATGTATCTGAGCATCGGATAGTTAAGTTTGTAAATATCTGAAATATTTGAACTTATCAAGATAGAATTATGCACGTATTGAATTTAAATGCTTTAGTATATCACGTGAGATGCATATGTTTAACTCGTTGAGTTAACATAAGTATACGCATTGAGTTACATGAATACACATTAAGGTAACACGTTATGTTAGCAGCTTATTTCTTTATTGCACGTGTTTTATAGTTAAATCAACGAAGTAAGTCCGTTGAGTTATCTGTAACTCCACGAACCATTTATTTTCTAATATGCCACTGTAGCGGTTACAGAAATAGGACATTCAAAAGAAAACCATGATTGCATGTATCATGTAGGAAATCGCTCGTGGAAGGAAGAAGAAATCACCATCGTTGATATGAATGAAGGAAATCCAACCGATCATCGAAGCAGAAGCAGTTAGTACTAAGAAATACAAAAGACAAGGAGAAAAAAAAAATGAAAGGGTGTGGCTAGTGTGTGTGTAAAGGAGGACAAATTGAGCTAACTGCAGGTAGCGACGGAAGTTCCCTGAAGTTCCACACTACCATCACCACCACCGCCATAATCACCAACCATTGGAGGTCTGTGAGGATACTTTCCTGATGTCGGGTCGATTTCGAGTCAAACACGGTGCCTCACAACCACTGTGAGAAGTGATTGCGTTGCGGGAAGGGAAGCCATTTTCACCAAACACTGACTCATATCTCAGGAGATCGTAAAGCTTCTAGCCTTGATTTCGGGTCGATGCTAGTATGCTGAAGAGGAGATCAACTTGCAATTCTGGACTTGCGATTCTATAGGGAGAGAAGATAGAATTGTAAGTGGTTAAATTTTCAATGGTGTAATTGCGTCGCATGTAGTGACGGAAGTTTTTACTATCAATAGAGGTTACTTTTACATTTCACCTTTCGCCCATTTTCATGATCATATAAAAACAAAAATACCAAAAACAACTTATCTGTTTTTATAGTTAGTATTTGAGTGTTGTATTGTTTGTTTTGTATCGTGATTATTGTTATCATTGTTAGTGTTTGGAATGTTTCATATTTGTTTAAATTTAGAAAATAGAAAATAGTTTTATAGTTTACTGAAATTGAATCGTTCCTGATACTTAAAGATTTTAATGGTTACTATTTGAAATATCTGAATGTTAGTGTTGCTGAATGATAAATTTAATATTAACTAGCATTAAAGAGCTTAATTGATGTTATTTACAATCTGTGGAACCGCTCAATGGTTGACTGAATTCCTTTGTAAATGGTAGTATTAAACTAGATAGATAGCTTCGTTGAGTTACTTCAATTTCACGAGGTTAGTTCGTTGAGTTAGCTATAACTCAACGAAGTGCTTACTGAAGATATAAATTTCATTATTAAAAATAGAACAGTACACAATTCTTCCTCAATTCTCTATGGGATCGACCTGTACTTGCACACAAATACAATATACACTATGCACTTGCAGTTAAAATACAAATTGGAATTAATATCTAATTTGTGTGAAAGATGGTTTGTTGACTTCTAAAAAGGAATTAATGATAAACATAAAGATAAATTAACTAAGTTACAAATAGAAGTTAACAAGGCAGACAAGTTTTCTAGCGCCGTTGCCGGGGACTTAAGTAAGTTCTCTAGTGCCGCCTAAAAAGCCAAACCAAATAGTTCAATAGATCTTATAGGATATACTGATGTTGATTACGTAGTTTCTAAATCTGATAGAAAAAGTACTTGTAACACATGTCAATTATTGGGAAATAATTTGGAGTTATGGTTTAGTAAAAAGCAAAACTGTGTAGCACTTTCAACCATTGAAGTTGAATATGTTTGCATTGTCTTGCACTTAGATTTTATGGATAAGGCAAACTTTAGAAGACATTGGAATATCTTATGATTCAACTGAGATTTATTGTGACAGTAGTTCTACAATAAATCTTTCCAAAAATCTTGTATTATATTCTAGAGCAAAGCATATAGAGGTTAGACATCATTTTCTAAGAGATAACGTAATTAAAGGTAAAATTAAATTAGGATTTGTGTCTAATAAAAATCAATTAGCTAATATATTTACAAATCTCTAGATAAAAATACATTCTATAACGTAAGGTTAAATTTAGGTATTTGTAGGCTATGTGATGTATAAAATGCTTAAACTCCATAAAAGATAAACATTGTTGATGATGTTGTTTACCTCATAGATATTATATACTTATCATATATATTTGAGTAATATCTAAACTGCTACATAAGATACTATGTATTTACGATAAAATTATTGTAGTATCTTACTGATTTTACTTATCTTTCCAAGTTTAATGTTTTTAAAATTTTAAGTAGAAATGTTAATGAAAAACATTAAATTCCTCTGAAATCCTGAAATTTTGATTAAATGTTTTCTTTAGATCAATGAGAGTGAATATGATCATACATGAGTTTGACTTGATTGATTAAACTTGTAGAATAATTTATATGTAAATCATGTTAAGCTACTGATCAAAAGTATGAGCTTAATGAAATTGATTCATAGTTTCAGTAAAATCATAGAAGTAAAAATTGTATGAGATTTGTGCTTTATTTTATATGTATTAATGAAATACATATATACTATGCTTAAAATAACAAGTACTTACAATGAGAAAATCTTTGAGAGTTTATTGATCAGTTTGATCATGAGCCTCTTGTACTTGAGGAGATAGGTATGTAAGGATTGTTGTCTTGAAAAAGGATTCTTTAAATTTGGCAACCTAAGGTCCTAATCAGACCTGGGATTGTTGATTGAAAACTCATTACATAAGTACATTAGAAAGCTCTTATATGATTCAAGCTTTTCAAACTAACTTTTAAAGAAAATTATCAATATTTACTATTTTAAAAAGATAAAAGTTGTTTCATTAAATATAGATATTTTTAAATCAAATATGGTTTCTACCAATATGACTACTGATTTGTTGAATCAAAATTAGTACTTTTGAAAATGTTTATTTGAGATACATTCCTTTATTCTCCTTATGTTAATTATATTAAGTTTAAAGTTATGTTTTGATTTATATATAGTTGGAGTTGATTCTTGAAATCATTTTTAATAAATTCAGGATAACAGAAATTTCTAAAAAGAAAAGTTAAAATGTAGTTATAAGTAACACCTACTTTATACAAGTATATTTTGTATGTTATTGAATATATTTGAAGTATATTTGTAGGGGGAGGAATTACAACATCAAAAATAGATTAATATCATTCAGAATATAGATCTTAGTTAATCTGAGTTAGTCCTCTTAAGATCTTGATGAAATAAGTTAATAGTCAAACAAACTATTTTAGATTCATAAAAGGAATATTAGAATAGTTTATAACGTTCTCAAGATAATGATTATTTAAGTTATTTATAGCTTGTCTGTTGCTTTCGGAAGCTTTCAGTTGAAAACATCCGAAGTTTTTGTCAAGTATACTAATTAGAGGTTATGTTTTGTAAGGTAACATGTAAAACTACCTCTAGATAGCGTTTTACTTGTTAGGTTAGGTAACTCAACGAGTTATGCTTAAGTTTTTCAAGTACTTTGATTGAATAAATTTTATTCAATATTCTTTTCAAACTCAAACCTAACTAATAGACTCGTTAAGTTATTCTACAGAAACCCTATTTAAACACTTATTACACGGGAACTTAGGTTATCTTGTAAATATCTTTCTGAAAATCTTTCTTGCTTGTTTCTATTACAACTTGCTATGATGTTTTCCAAGTTCAACAAAGGGCATGATAGAGGAAAAGGAAGAGGTAGAGGAAGTGCAAAAGGCAAAGAAATAGATGTAGATGACGTTCCATGAGTGTGGTTTAAAATTTTTTTTCAAGTTGACAAAAGGTTAGCTCAAATCTACAACGACTATTTCTTTTCTGAAGAAATATTAGATGAAGTTAGACAAGAACTTCACAATACAGCTGCCAGTATACAATATATGGGAATAATAAGTAAATTTGATAGAGAATATCGTATGAAATGTGTTGAACTAGCATTTTTGGAACAATATGCTCAATACCTGGAAAAAGGAGTAGGTTCATCAAATAGAATTCCTCAAACACCTATAAATGGAACACGACTATAATCATTTGAGGAAGAACATGAATCTGCAATACCTACACCTTTATTTTCAAAGGAAAAATAAACAAATATTACTATTGATCAGGAAAAAGTTGAAAGTCTTTGAAATGCAATAGTTATAGAAAGTGCCTTTAAAGAATTAAAATAGAAAACTTTTTTGGATCAGATTCAGAAGAAAACAACAACAATAGAAGAAGAACAATTAACTTGCTACAAGAGAAAGAGAATAAGCAAAATGAAGCAAAAAGAGATTATTTCTAAGGAAACAACTTTAGTTGAAAAAGAAAAATCAAATGATGAGTTAATTCCAAAGGACAATGTATGTCTAGACATTATACCTTATAGTGCATCTAATAAGCTCATCAATTCAGAACACATTGAAACTGATGATGATAATGAGACTCTATTCTCTTTTTCTAGAAAACTTGAAAAGAAATCAAAGAAACAAATTAGTTCAATTTTTTTTATTGTTTCAAGCCCTAATGATAAGAAAATTGAACAATCAGAGCATCAAGCAACTGAAATTGAACAAGTTATTGCAGATGTGCTTGAAAATATTGAGGCAATAACTAGTTCAGAGGTTGGATTGTCTAGAGTGGTAACTATTGAAAAAGATAAGACTCTAGAAGAGCTTCATGTTGATTAGTCTACTTTAGAATCTATACAACCAAAGTCTGAGAATTCACAGCATGTACAAATGGAAATATCTGTTGAAGAAAATGCACAATTATAGATAGATACATAGGTTGATGAATTTGTGGAAAATTTGAACTCTATATTTTCTATAGAAACTGAACTTATGAATGTGGCAAATATTGCAAATGTTCCTCACTCTATTGAAGTTGAAGAATCAAACTTAAGTAGCTTCAAGAAAATCTTTTGACAAAGGAACACAATGACATTTATTTTGAAGAATAGATTCCTGAAGATGAATTACATTTTGAATCAAGGCTTTAGGTATCAACTTCTTTGGATAGAACAATAAACATTCAAGGAAATTCAATTTATTTTCGGTCTGAGGAAGCATTACAGAAATACAATAGTTTAATTTCATGTCAAATTCTACATGCTCGACCAATAAAGTTTAGAAATTTATTGGAAATAAGAGACCTATTTGAGTTTCAAGGCTTAATGCAATTCTTACAAGTTGGAACAAAATGGAAGCAATACAAAGAGCTTATTGTAGTTTTTTACAGCAATCTAGTCAAGAATAATAATATGTTGACAACTCAAATTCATCAACAAGAGTTTACTTTATCTCCTGAATTGATTTTTGAAGTTTTAGGATTACGAAATGAAGGTGTTGTTGTTACTAATAGATTTGACATTGTTAGACAGTTGGAATGGGACATTCAATCGTTATCATAGATTCTAAGTGTATATACAAAAATGAGATTAATGGAAAATCTAAATATAGAGGCAAGGTTTATTGCAAATATTCTACATGCCAATTTATTTTAGAGAGTCGAACATAATCTGGAAGTTAGCAGAAGTTGTTTATATGCAACTTATGGCCTTTTGAACAAAATTCAAATCAATTGGTTTGATGTTTTTATTTCTCAACTACAGTATATGAGTTCAAAGTTATTTTTTGGTGATGTTGTATGTCAAATTTTGCAAACCAATTAACTTTATCCGACTGGACCTCTAAAACTAAAGGCATGAGAGCTTTTGGTATAAAAGATTTACAAAAATACTAGTCTATGCAACAACAAAAACTTGACATTTCTGAACACCAACCACATCAGCCAAACTATTCATATCAAGTACAACAGCAAACAGATCTACCTCCTAGCTTAGATGTAGTGTTGAATGACATTAGAAATGATTTTAGACATTTAGGAGATAAAATTTGTGATGCTATTAGTGATATCATTAGGAGGCATAGATAAATGTATTGACATTTGTCTGTTTACTTGATTTCTGAATACAAAATGTAATATTTGTATTTATTGTTTGATTATTTGAATAATACATTTTACTGTAAATAATTTCATTCTTATTAATGTTTACAGAAAGTTGAGCTGTAGATACTTGTCTCTCGATTTTTATACTATGTAATCATCTTTTTGATTAATGACAAAAAGGGGGAGATGATTATGTATTTAAATTACATATATATTAAAAAGGGGGAGATGATTATGTTAAAATATTTTGTCTGAGAAGTTTTATTCCTGAGAGATGTTTTTCACACAAACAATAGATATAATCTTAAGTGAACTTAAGTCAACAAACTTGTTTGTTGAATTAAAACTTAACCTAATAGAGGTGCTTCGTTGAGTTAAACATATTTCATAACTGATTTAATATGATTTTTGTCATCATCAAAAAGGGGGAGATTATTGAGTATTTTGTTTTGATGATGTATGCTAAACGAATGTAATCATATTTACTCAATTACTATTTTTTATGAAAGTAAATTAAGAACATCAATTAATACAGAAAAAGTTTACTGATATAAATACTTGTCTGTAATGGATCTGAAATTATACTATGATAAATAACTAGTCATTATGTTATACTAACTTTTCATTTAACTAAACGTTAAGTTAACATGTGTTTTTATTGTAAAGCATGATATGTTTTAAAGTTATATTTCCTATATCATGTATAATGCATGTTAAGACAACTCGTTGAGTTAGTGTGTTATTTGTATAAAGGTCACGTGAGAACTCGTTGAATTATAGGCTTAAATGTTAAAATTGGTCACGTGAGAACTCGTCAAGTTAGTAAGTAAAAGAGCAAATGAACTCGTTATGTTAGTATTGTGCACGTGGTGAAATTAAGGTTTACAAATGTTATATTGTATCATGTGAATTGCACATGTTTAACTCGTTAAGTTAACATAACTGTACGCGTTGAGTTGCTATATTAAACACTAAGACAATGCGTTAGGTTAGCATTATAAACTTAAAGTTATTATTCTTGCACATGGTAAATATTTTATTGTTTAAAACATTTGTTTATTACTGAATCAGTGAGTTATCAGATTTTTAGATACTTAGAAAACTTAACTATTTGATACTTAAATTGTTTTTGGTGAGTTAGCATTTAACCTTTTGAAAGAAAGGTTAAGCTGATTCGTTGAGTTAATTGTAATACTACGAAGCTGGTTTGTTGAGTTAGCGTAACACCACAGACTTAGTTCGTTGAGTTAGCTACAGTACTTGTCACGTGATTTGGCACATGATGAACTCGTTGAGTTAGATACATTAAGTCATAAATATACTTGTTTTACTCGTTTAGTTAACATTAACACAACGACTTGTTGTTACACTTGATGGAAAATTTTGGACAAGAAAGTTTATTTTGCAAGAAAATTTTCAAAGATTTAGGATTGGCGATTAAAGAAAATTTAAAAGGAAAAAGTGGGTCAAAATGTGTGTATTTTGATGAAGGAAAAACAAAAGACGTGAAGAGTGGACAACTGATAGTGATTAAGTGTGGAGGATATGCATGAAGTGAATATATAGTATAAAAGGCATAGAATTCTCGTTGATCAATTATCCCTACACACCAAACAAAATATATTTTTAGGGATAAAAACACCTCTTTAGGGAAAAGCTCTCAAATAGAAGAAAATTCAGTGAAGTAGGAAAAGTCAGATTTATGTCACTAAAGATTTGAAAAAGAAGAAGAAAGTAAATTTGGTGAAGCAAAGAAAGTCAGATATTTGTTACTGAAGAATTGCAGGAGAAGAAGAAGTAGAAGAAGAAGAAAACTCTTAAACAAGGAGAAATGTTTTAAATTTTGTAAATTAGTTTTCTCTGTTTGTAGTTATGAAATTGATTAGATGAAACATGGTATCGTTATATAATTGCATCTACAATTTTTAAGGAGAATTGAATTGTATATTGTAATTGAAACCTTAAATAAAATGATTTGATTAAAACAGTGTTTCAACTTGTTTTTAATATTGAAGTTTCAATTATTTTTTAAAATGTTGAAAAACATAATTCACCCCTCTCTTGTGTAGTCATTTGATCCTACACAACCTAGCCCGAATCGGCTTGTGGGCCAACTAAACCTATGGGTCGATTTTCTAATATATTGTAGCCCAACCCAGCTTGATTTAAAAAATCGGGTCGAGTTGAGCCAGGCTAGCCTATAATGGCCTAGCCTAATTGACACCTTTAAAATGGTTGTCCTAATCAGATCTTGATTTACGAGAACTTGCATGGAAAATAGGAGTGGTCTTGTGTATTATTATTAAATAAAAAATGGAGTCTATAGCATCAATGAGAGTTAAATGATAACCAGATAATACTCTAGTGTTCACTCATGCACATCGACACCCTCCTACATTGGGAAAGAGGTTAGGGGAGGAATTGTCATTGTATTCCTCTACCTAAGGTGACATAGAAAAAAATTAGTGAGGTGGAAAGATCAACATTGATTAATCCCTCAAGAGAAGATGTAAGAAAATCATGTAAAATAAAGTTGCCACTATATTTTGATGATGAATAAGGAAACCAAAATAGGTCTATGATAAAGTCTAGAAAATAGGTAAGAGTTTTATGGTATTAGTGGAGAAGGTGTTAAGCACCCTCAACCAATCCGAGAAACCTGGCCTCTCCATGAATAAGAAGGGTAGGTAGTTCTCTAGCGTTCGGGATCCTCCTCTGGATTTCTACACACGTGGGGCGAAAATCAAGGTGATTGTTTGAGACAACATCAGTAAGGCAAATCCACACCAACACGGATAAAATGAGACGTTTGAGATCTTCTTCTAGTTTTCTATGCACGCAAGGTGGAAACCAAGGTGAATACTCAAGATAACACTAGCCAGGCCAAATCCACACCAATGCAAATGAAACAAGGCATCTAGGGTCTTCTTCTAGATTTCTACACATGTAGGGTGAAAATCAAGGTGAACGCCTAAGATAACACCAAGCAAGCCAAATCTACACCAATGCGAACGAAACAAGGCATTTGGGGTCTTCTTCTAGATTTCTATGCATGCAGGGTGGAAATAGGGTGAATGCCCAAGATAATGCTAGCTAGGCTAAATCCACACTAACACGGATGAAATAAGGCGTTTAGGGTCTTCTTTCCGAATTTTTGCACACGTAGGGTGAAAACTAAGGTGAATGCCTATGATAATGCTAGCTAGGCCAAATCCATACCAACGTGGATGAAATAAGGCATCCAAGGTCTTCTTCTAAATTTCTGCATATGTGGGGCAGAAACCAAGGTGAATGCTTGAGATAATGCTATTTAGGTGAAATCCACACAAATGCAGATGAAACAAGGCATCCAAGCTCTTCTTCCAAATTTCTAAGCACATGGGGAGGAAACTAGGGTGAACACCCAACGTAACACCAACTAGGTCAAACAACGAAGAAGAACGAAGAAAAACTAGCAATCAAGTAGGTATAAGAAAAATAGAATGACATAGAAAGACCATTAGGATAAAATGGCTTACTAAAGAGGGGGTGAATGGTAATTTTTTGAGTTCTTTACAATCTATTTTGTCTTATACCAATATGATTATTAACTATTTAAAATCTTAACTAAGTACTTCAATGAATCAATATACTTATGCACAATAAAGAAGAAAAAGAGAAACATAGAGAATTTTTAGGTGTTTTACCATTAATGGCTAGTTCACTCCCAAGGATCACTTGAACTTCACTAAGTATTTCAGCACTTATATACACTTACTTTAAGGTTAAAGCAAGAATCAACTATTCACTTGAGTTTTCTGGTCGTAGCTCTAACCAATCAACTCACAAAAGTTTTTAGGTTGAAACTTCAGCAAACCAACAACTTTGCTTCAATCAAAGATTTTAGCGTAGAGAGCTTTTTCACTTGTATTGACTTAAGAGATTTTTGCACTTTTGCTGGTTGTATCTATAAGAAGTCTAGTTATGCTCTATAGCTCTCACTATATGTAATTGTATGTGTACTCATATCTTTTTCTTCAATCCTCGGTTTCCTTTTATACTCAAGTATTATAACTATCAAAATAGATCCAACGTTACTTAGCCTATTGTACTTAACAAACTGTTAGACTAAATTTTGGAAAGTTATTATTGAGTGGGCAGTATATCTAAAACCCTTCAAAACTTCTTGTTGTTTAGAATGTTTCATCTGAAACCTTTTGAAAGCTCTCCTAAAACCTTCTTAACGCTTGAGAAGTCTTTCTGTCCTCGTTACATAAATACTTAAGTTTGACACATGAGGTCCTTTTAAATTATAACTACTTGTGCTGAAACCTTCTAAAACTGCTTAACTTTCAGATAGTTTCATTTGAAACCTTTTGAAAATTTCTTTCAAAGTTTTTGACTTCTCTAAACTATTATTTTTGCTTGTCACATGAGTCTTTAAGTTAGACATGTGAGATCTTTTTAAGTGAAAACTATTCATATTGAAACCTTTTGAAATTAATTGACTTTCGAACTATTTCATTTGAAACCTTCCAAAAAAAATATTCTGAAATCATCCGAAGGCTTGACATTTCTTCCTTTCATTCTTGTCATGTGATTTTTTAAGTTCTTCACGTGAGATCTTCTTAGTTTCAGTATACTATTTTGAAACATTTCGAAAAGACTTATCTTTCGAATAGTTTCTCCTCAAACCTTTTGAAACTTTCCTTTTTGGCTTACAACTATTTTAATTTAACTTCTAAATAGTTTGCCTTGAAATCTTCAGAAGCTCCTTTCCTTTTGAACTACTTCACCTTGAAACCTTCCAAAGCTCCTTGTGAAACAATAATTGTCTTTAGTATTCTTTTGAAAGAGTGTTCAGTTGCTTGTTTGATTTTTGATACTTCATTTGAACCTATGAAATACAATTTAAAACCTTACATAGATTTATACATTATCAAAATCTGAAGGTCCTTTCAATCTCACCTTTTTGATAATCGCAAAAACCTTTACAATTTATTACATGGATTTCACTTCCTATATTTCTATATAGATATGCACACAAAAAGAAATTCTAAATTACTTCCCCAGTCTTTGTGCTACTTGTGAATTCAATGCCCATTTTTCTCCCCCTATTTTGTCATTGTCTAAAAAGGGTTTATAGGAAGGGCTTATTGTAGTTTCTGAAAAGAAGGTAGTAACTAAATTTCTACAAGAGGACATGTTAGTAGAAAGCAAACTCCTATTTTGTGAGCATGAGAGGTGAAGAAAATAATCATGAAAAAATAGATTATAAGTCATGAATAGAGTAAATGCCTAAATTTTGTCTAATATGATTAAATGCAGATTTAGTTAAGGATTTTGTAAAAATATCTGCCAATTGATCTTTAGTGGAGACATATTCTAATGATATATGACCTTTTTCAACATGATCTCTTAGAAAATAGTGTCTGATCTCAATATGCTTAGCCTTTGAATGTAGTAAAGTATTTTTGGATAAGTTGATAGCATTGCTACTATCACAATAAATAATACTATTTTGAAATTTAAGCCTATAATCAACTAATATCTATTACATCCATAAAATTTGAGCATAGCATAATTCTACTACAATATATTCTATTTCAGTGGTCAATAGAGTTATACAAATTTATTTTCTACTTAACCACGACACAAGTGAGTGGCCAAGTTGACATGTACCATTAGTGCTCTTTTTACTTGATTTATATCCTACATAATTTGCATCATTGTAACTTATTAATATTAACTGATCATGTGATGAATAAAATAAGCCAAAATCTTTTGTACCCTATAGGTGCTTAAAAATTCATTTGACTACTTTTAAATGTGATGCTTTTGAAGAAGCTTGATATCTTATACATGCACACACACTAAACATAATATCTAGTCTACTGGTTGTTAAATACAAAAGTGATCCAATCATACCTTTATATTTCTTTTGATTCATAGAAATACTAGAAATATCTTTATCAAGTTTCTCATTTGGATTCATAGGAGTGTAAGCCTCTTTGAATTTTTTCATACCAAATTTGTCAAAATTTCTTTATAGAACTTTTCTTAGTTTAGGAAAATACCATCCTGTAGTTGATGGATCTGTAATCCTAAGAAGAATTTTAATTCTCCCATAAGGTTCATCTCGAATTCATTCTACGTTAAATTCTAAAGTCATGACATAATTTTTCATTTGTTGCACCAAAGATAATATCATCAACATAAATCTGAATAATCAACATGTGAGAATTGACTGATTTGATGAACAAAGTATTATCTACTATTCTTATATTAAACTGATTTTCAAGTAGGAAGTCTTTAAGCTTGTCATATCATGCTCTTGGTGCTTGTTTCAGACCATACAGTGCTTTGTTTAATTTGTATACATGGTTTGGTCTATCTTCATCTTCAAATCTTGATGGCTATTTTACATATACTTCTTCTTGTAGAGTGTCATTCAAGAATGCACTCTTTACATCCATTTGAAAGAGTTTTATTTTCATATTGCTTGCAAAGGCAAGCAACATTCTAATTGCTTCAAGTCTAGCAACAAGTGCAAAAGTTTCCTCATAGTTGATTCTTTCCTATTGGTTATAACCTTGAGCAACAAGTCTAGCCTTGTTTCTGATTATGCTTCCATCATTGTGTAATTTATTTCTAAAAACACATTTAGTTTTAATAATTGATTTTCTAGTGGACCTTTCAATTAGATTCCAAACATCATTCTTCATGAATTGATTCAACTCTTCTTGCATGACCATAATCCAATATTCATCACTATAAATTTCTTCAATTGTTGTAGGCTCAAATTCAGATACAAATGCACAATAATTACAAATATTTTGAATTTTGTTTCTTGTTTGACTTCTTGATTGATGTTACTAATAATCTATGCAATGGGATGTCCAGATTTGATTTTCCATAATTTTTCAATCAAGGTAGATGTAGGTAATGTAGTGCTCTTCTTTTTTTGTGAAATTCTCTGATTTTCTGATTCATCTTCACTTTCACTATCTATTTTTAGCTACTTTAATTTTCTTGTTAAGTCTTTATCAAATGATACATTTATGGATTCTTCTACTTTTTTTTCATTTTCGAAATAAACTTTGTATACCTTACTTCTTGATGAATATCCAACAAGTAGTATAGGATTAGACTTTAGCATCAAATTTGTCCTTTTGATCTTTTATATTAAGGACAAAACATCTTGAACCAAATATTTTAAAATATCTAACGTTTGGTGTTTTTCCATACCACAATTCAAATGTTGTTTTATGCAATATGGGTCTGAGATGAGTTCTGTTGATTGTGTGACATGTTGTATTAACAACTTCTGCCCATAAGAATGTTGGTAGTTCAAATACATTTAGTATTGTTCTTGCCATCTCTTGAACTGATCTATTTTTCCTTTCTACAACTCCATTCTAAGTAGGAGTTCTTGGATAAGAATACTCATGTGATATTCAAAATGAATTGCATAGCTCTTCAAATTCATTATTTTCAAATTCTCTTGTTTGATCACTTCTAATTTTCTTCATTGTTAGTCCTTTTTCATTTTGAATTATGATATAGAGATGTTTGAATTCAGTACAGGCTTCACTCTTGTGTGTTAGGAATATAACCCAGGTAATATTGTGAAGACATTAACAACAACTAATGTATATTTTCTTCCTCCTAAACTAGCTATTTGTGTTGGACTAAATAAGTCCAAATGCAATAATTCCAACGGCTAACTAGTGATAATATCATTTATACTTTTATGTATTGATTTCTTCTGTTTTCCAATAATACAGTTACTACATGGTTTATCCTTTTTAAATCTGAGTTTAGGCACACCTCTAACAACATCATGTTTAGTTAGTTTCTTGAGGGTTCTCATATTTACATGACATAATCTTTTATCTCATAACCATTCATCTTCATTAGAAGCAATTAAGCATGCATCACTTGCAAGATTTTCAAATGGAAATTCTAATGCATAAATTGAATTATCTCTATAACCAGTAAACTTAATTTCAAGGGTATTTGGATGCAATATAAAATAATTTTCGGTAGTAACTAATAAGTTGTACCCTTTGTCACAAAGTTGACCTACACTTAATAAATTTTATTTTAAACCATTTACATGCAAAACATTTTCTATTTTACCATTTTCAAATGCAACATTGTTAGTTAATTATTTACAAGTTTAATTTTGATGATGAAAAACCGAGTGCTTACTATTAGATCATATGTTGTCAGCACTCATTTGAATATATTTGTGATTGCCAAACTGATTTTATTCAATAAACCTTCAAAATTAGGTTTTGGAAGGTTTCCATTGTTATTAGGTACATTATCAAAGAGTTTCACTGAAAGTCACTAAAAATCCAAGTAAATCAGATAGTTTCATTTTTATATTATATGTTCAAAGAGTTTCATTTGAAAGTATCCAAAAATCTTTTAATAGTTAATGAGTTTTAGATTTATTTGTTCAAACTGTTTTGATTTTTGAAAGTATCTAAAATGTGTTTTGTTTCAGAATGTTTCATTTTATGTACCAAACAGTTTCATTTTAAACATTTTAAAGAGTATTTTGTATACTATTTCCAAAAGGACACATGTCTTGATCTTAATGTATGACTTAAGTTATCCTTCAAAAGGTTTCAAATGAAACTATCTAAAATGCTTCTAAGCATCGGAAGGTTTCATTCTGAAAGTATCTGAAATATTATTTTACTATTGGATGGTTTTGTTTTAAAGGATTATTAATTATTTTCTACTACTATTTATAGGACACATGTCTTGATTTGAATGCATAACTTAAGTTTGTCCATTAGAAGGTTTCATTTTAAATTATCTAAAATGTTGTTGAGCATTAGAAGGTTTCAATAAAAAGGTTCCGATTTTTTGAAAGTATCCGATGATTTTGAAATTAAGATTTTGCTACTATTATATGTTAACTTGCTATTTTGGCAAAATATCATTTTTGATTGCAGATCTAATTTGATAATCATTAATTACTACTGGAAATAGATTGATGCACAACCAATTTAACAAATCCAGAATACTTTCCAAATTAAGGATTTTTTGGAGAAGAAAAGAAAACCAGATTTACAAATGACAGATACATAGAGAACACACAAAAGGAGAAAATGTTTTTCACAATTCTGCAAACAACTAAAGAACCAAAAAGATCTCTCTACAACGTGAAGATCTAGCCTAGTAGATTGATCCAAAAATCTCCCAAAGCTTCAGCAATCGATTTCCATACAAGAGTTTTTCTGTTGTGTGTTTTTAATCATTTTGAGTCATTGACTCTTGAGCTAAACAAGTTTTATTAAATCTCTAAAAAACCCTAACTCACAAGGGTGTTGTAAGTAAACTTTCACAAGGGCAGGGCCTTAGTGAAGAGAGTGAAGTGTAAGACTTCACTTGCTCAAGATTGGGGTCTTGAGTACACAAAGTTAGTGCTTTGTGTAAGGTTGTTATTCAACTTGAAAAATAACATTTGTAAGGGTTGTTGTTGAGCCCGAAAAAAACAACACTTGTAAAGGTTGTTGCTTAGCCTACAAAAGCAACTTGACTAAGGTTTGTGCTTAGCCTTAAAAGCACTTAGTGAATTTTTAAGGTTGGTGCCTTGAGGAGTGGACTACCCATTTTGGGGAACCACTATAAAATTTTCTGTCTTTTTGTTACTACATTTTAATTATTGTGATTGAATGATTTTAATTAGGGTTAACTAGTGTCAATTGCTTCAAAATATTTAAAAGCAATTAAATATTGCCATGACACTATTCATCCCCCCTCTAATTGAAAGGACCTCTAGATTTTGATAATGCAAAAATCAATGTGAGGAAACAAACTATATTTCTCAGATATAACAGTTCAGCAAAAGAGTAGAAGTCGATATAGTTAATTTAGAATTTGCTGCAAGTGATAAAAAGGAAATTGGAAGGTTACTAGGCTTAACTATCTGGAAGAGACAGAATTTTGGTAAGTTACCAGACTTAAGTATCTGAAGAGTTAGTTTAAAGCAGCAGAAACATTGTCGGACGGTTAGAAGAATAACTATCTAAAATTACAAGGCCTTCAGAGAGTTTTAAAGATAGTTGGCTAAATGATTGGAGAGTTAAGGCGCTAATTATCTAGAAGCTCAAGGAAAATCGGAAAGTTAGGAAGGCTAACTATTCGAAACTTAAGTCATTGAATTTCCCATGTGTAGAAATCCAGAATAGAAGCTTAAAAGATTTTTTGAAGAGTTAGAAAGTTAACTATTCGAAAAACAGGATGTTTTGGAAGGTTACAAACTTAACTATCTGAAACTTAAGTCATCCTATTATGCACGTGCAGAAATAAGAAAACAGTTAGAAGCTTAGAAGAAGAAAATTGGAGAATTATTGTAGCTAACTATCTGATAGTCAAGAACATTTCAGTGAGTTACAGTTACAAATATCCAAACTTATGACACCCCACATGTACGACTTAAAATCCCACGTGGCAAAAGGACTTAAGTGGATTATCGGTAAGTTACGAGCATTCTTCAGAGTATTACATAGCTAACCCTCTAAAAGTCAGAGTAAATCGGAAGGTTATCTTGAAATACCTTTCTAAACGGTAACTTACCATATTTGGTTCTGCAATTTCAGTAAGTACAGCAGAATACATCCGTTGGAAGAGAAATTGATCGTTATGCATAATGTTATATATACAAGCAGCAGACAACAGAGTTAGATAGCTTTTGCATATATGAATCTATATACCAAGCTCAATGCATATAGTAGAAAGTTTTCAAGATCAAATCTTCAGTAAATGCAAACTCAAGTTTAGAAGCTCTCCACGCAATAAACTCTGATTTCTTCAAGCAAGTGGTTTACTGAAGTGCACCAACTGAAAACTTCAGAGATAGGTTGGTTGGAGTTACGACCAGAAAGCTTAGTCTGATTGATTGGTTCTTGCTTTGACCTTAAAGCAAGTGTTTGTAAGTTTGTGAAAGCTTAGTGAAGCTCAGGTATCCCTTGGGGGTGGACTAGCCGTTAGTGGTGAATCACCTAAAATCCCTGTGTGCATTATTTGTTATTGTGTGCTTGCTAATTTTCATTATCAATTAGTCATTCAGTGTTAAGAAACAAAATATTACCATTCACCCCCCCTCTAGTAAGCCATCAGGTCCTAACACTAATGTGCCATTTGATCCCAACAAGTGGTATCAAAGTAGGTTATATCTATAATAGATTTAACCAATTTGAGATAAATGGTAGATGGTCAGCATGTACATAGACTACCTCTATTTGATGGTAACAACTATGGTTTCTAGAAATATAAAATGGCTAACTTTCTTAAATCCATGGATGTAAAGGCATGGAGAGTAGTTGTTCATGGAATACAACTACCAACCATTCTAGAGGACATGTGGTTTGATGAAGATGAGAAGAAAATTCAGATAGATGTCAAAGGAATGAATGCTTTGACTTGTGTACTCATTGTTAGGATCGTATGGCTCACCAGAGGGGGGGGTGAATGGTGATCTATGTGTAATTTTAATTCTTTTCAAACTTAACTAGTTGATTTAATTAGTAAGTAAGCACATGTATTTAATAAACATGCACAATAGTAATAAATAATTTGACATAAGGAAACTTTTAGGTAGTTCGCCAACTTGGCTAGTCCACCCCCAAGTTTCACTTGGGCTTCACTAAGTATTTTACTACTTACAACACTTGCTTTTAGGTTGAAGCAAGAACCAACACTTGAGCTTTCAAGTAGAAGCTCAACAACCAACCTTTCTCGAGCTTTCAGGTTCAAGCTCTTAACCGATAGTGAGTTTTCATATATAAACTCACAAACCAACACTTGAGCTTTCAAACAAAGTATATGTGCAGGGAGCTTTCTGTACTTCAATATGCTTGAAAATTCTTCTCTTTTGAATTTGTAGAATGTATGTATTACTAGGAATTTTTGTGTAGCTCAATATGATAATCATTGTCTTTATCTTCCCTTTACTGATCATATTTATACCAACAGGTATAACGATCATATTTTTTCCAATGATATTTGTCTTGTTGTACTTACTGTGTAGTCAGTCCTAAAAATGGTAAATTACCATTCTGCATACTATTCTTTATACAACCTTCCGATTCCATTTGATTTTCAGATAGATTTATAACCTTTCAAAAACTTGAACAGTTATCTTGTAACTCTTTGAAAAACTCGAACAGTTATCCTTCAAGGCTTTTGACTTCTCGTCACGTGTTTCCAAAAAAAACTCAAATAGTTATCTTGTAATTATCTGAAAAACTCGAACAATTATCCTGTAATTATTCAAAAAACTCAAACAGTTATATTGTAAGGCTTTTAACTACTCATCACATGTTTCTATAAGTTCCTCACGTGTTTTTGAAAAACTCGAAAAGTTATTTTGTAACTCTTTGAAAAACTCGAACAATTATACTGTAACTATTTGAAAAAATCAAACAGTTATCCTTCAAGTCTTTCTAACTTTCACCACATGCGTATTTAAATAACTTAACTGTTTGGATAGTTAGCTTCCTAACTTTTCAATTCCAACATATTTTTGAATAGTTACCTATTGTAACTTACCGAAAGTCTTGAATAATGTTGAATATTTTGTTTTGATGATGTGTGCTAAACGAATGTAATCATATTTACTCAATTATTATTATTTGTGAAAGTAAATTAAGAACATCAATTAATACAGAAAAATTTTACTGATATAAATACGTGTTTGTAATGGATCTGAGATTATACTTAGTTAAATAACTAGTTGTTAAGTTATACTAATTTTTCATTTAACTAAACATTAAGTTAACATGTGTTTTTATTGTAAAGCATGATATGTTTTAAAGTTATATTTTTTGTATCATGTATAGTGCACATTAAGACAACTCGTTGAGTTAGTGTATTATTTGTATAAAGGTCATATGAGAACTCGTTGAGTTATAGGCTTAAAGGTTAAAATAGGTCATGTGAGAACTCATTGAGTTAGTGAACAAAAGGTTAAAATGAAGAGACGAACTCGTTATGTTAGTATTGTGCACGTGGTGAAATTAAGTTTACGAATGTTATATTGTATCACGTGAGTTGCACATGTTTAACTCGTTAAGTTAACATAACTACACTAATTGCACACGTTGGGTTGCTATATTGAACATTAAGGCAACACGTTAGGTTAGTGTTATAAACTTAAAGTTGTTATTATTGCATGTGATAAATACCTTATTGTAAAAATATTTATTTATTATTGGTTCGTTGAGTTATCAGTAACACAACGAAGTTAGTTTGTTGAGTTAACTGTAATACCATGAAGCTGGTTCGTTGAGTTAGCATAACACCACAGACTTAGTTCATCGAGTTAGCTACAATACTTATCACGTGATTTGGCACATGATGAACTCGTTAAGTTAGATACGTTAAGTTATAAACCTACTTGTTTTACTCGTTTAGTTAACATTAACACAATGACTTGTTATTACACTTGATGGAAAATTTTAGACGAGAAAGTTTATTTTGCAAGAAATTTTTCAGAGATCTAGGATTAATGATTAAAGAAAATTCGAAAGGAAAACGTGGGTCAAAACATGTGTATTTCAATGAAGGAAAAAGAGAAGACGTAAAGAGTGGAAAACAGATAGTGATTAAACATGGAAGATATGCATGAAATGAAGATATAATATAAAAGGCATAGAATTCTCGTTGATCAATTATCCCTGCACACCAAACGAAATATATTTTCAGGGATCAAAACACCTCTCTAGGGAAAAGCTCTCAGATAGAAGAAAATTCAGTGAAGTAGGGAAAGTTAGATATATGTAGGATCGTATGGCTACACAAGAGGGGGTGAATTGTGTATTTTTAATATTTTCTGAAATATAATTGAAACTTTAATTCTCAAAAACAAGTCAAGACATTGTTTTCATAAAATCATTTTTATTCAAGGTTTCAATTACAATATACAATTCAATTCTCCTTAGAAATTATAGATGCAATTATATTTCGATATCATGTATCATCTAAACAATTTCATAACTACAAACAGAGAAAACTAATTTGCGGAATTTAAAACTTTTCTCCCTGTTTGAGATCTTTCTTATTCTTCTTTTTCTTCTTCAGCAATTCTTCAGTGACGAATATCTTGTCTTTTCATGCTTCACCGAATTTGCTTTCTTCTGATACTTCAAATCTTCAGTGACGAAAATCTTACCTTTTTATGCTTCACTGAATTTGCTTTCTTCTGATACTTCAAATCTTCAGTGACGAAAATCTTATCTTTTTATGCTTCATTGAATTTTCTTCCACTTAAGAAATTTTCCACGAGAAGGTGTTTTTGATCCCTGAAAAAGATTTTTCTTTTGGTGTGTAGGGATGGTTTGATCCTTGAAAAGGTTTTTAGTTTTGTGTGCAAGGATAAATTGATCAACGAGAATTCTATGCCTTTTATACTGTATCTTCATTCCATGCATATCCTTCACGTTTAACCACTACTAGTTTTCCACTTCTCCACGTCTTTCCTTTTTCCTTCATTGAAACACACACGTTCTAACCCACGTTTATATTTCGAATTTCCTTGAATCATCAGTCTTGGATCTCTGAAAAATTTCCTGCAAAATAAACTTTCTCGTCCAAAAGTTTTTCATTAGTGTAATAAGAAGTCGTTACTTTAATGCTAACTAAACGAGTAACACAAGTATATATATAACTTAATGTTTCTAACTTAACGAGTTCCTCATGTGCCATTTCACGTGACAAGTACTGTAGCTAACTTAACGAACTAAGTCCGTGGTGTTATGCTATCTCAACGAACCATCTCCGTTGTGTTATGATAACTCAATGAACCATCTTCGTTGTGTTATAATAACTCAACGAACCAATAATAAACAAATGTTTTTATAATAAGAATTTTACCACGTGCAAAAATAACAACTTAAGTTTATAACGCTAACCTAACGCGTTGCCTTAGTGTTCAATATAGCAACTCAACGCGTTTAGTTATGTTAACTTAATGAGTTAAACATGTGCACCTCATGTGATACAATACAACATTCGTAACTTATAATTTCACCATGTGTATAACACTAACTTAACGAGTTCGTCTCTTCTTTTACTCACTAACTTAACGAGTTATCACGTGACCTATTTTAACCTTTAAGCCTCTAACTTAACGAGTTGTCTAAATGTGCAATGTTCATGATACAGAAGATATAACATTAAAACATATCATGCTTTTCAATAAAAACACACGTTAACTTGACGTTTAGCTAAATGAGAAATTAATGCAACGAAACGACTAGATATTAACTTCAGATCCAATACAGACAAGTATTTATATCAGTAAGCTTTTTCTGTATTAATTGATGATTTTAATTTCTTTTCACAGGCAATAGTAATTGAGCAAATATGATTATTTTCATTTAGCACACATCATCAAAACAAAAATACTCAACAATATATGTCACTGAAGATTTGAAAAACAAGAAGAAAGAAAATTCGGTGAAGCAGAGAAAGTTAGATATTTGTCATCGAAGAATTGCAAAAGAAGAAGAAAAATCTCAAACAAGGAGAAATGTTTTAAATTTCGCAAATTAGTTTTCTTTGTTTGTAGTTATGAAATTGATTAGATGAAACATGGTATCGTTATATAATTACATCTACAATTTTTGAGGAGAATTGAATTGTATATTGTAATTGAAACCTTGAATAAAATGATTTAATTAAAATAATGTCTTGACTTGTTTTTAATTTTGAAGTTTCAATTATTTTTGAAAATATTGAAAAACACAATTCACCTCCCTCTTGTGTAGCCATTTGATCCTACAAACAATTATCTTCTAACATTTCTAACTATCATTATGTGCGTATGTAAGTGACTTAACTATTTGGATAGTTAGCTTTTTTAACTCTTCGATTTTCTTAGATTTTTGGATAGTTAGCTCTCCTAAATTTTCGAAGAGCTCAACCCTTTACATAACTTTCCAAAGGATTTCTAGTTGATTTAAGTTGGCTTTCTGCTGTAACTGCCCTATGAAATACAACTTTATATCTTCTGGATTTTTTGTGCAGCAATCGTTTGGTCTATTTGGCTGCAATTTGCTTTGACTCTTTTATCCATATCTATTCATTCTCCAACTTGTGAAATACATAAACTTGTTACATGGATGTTTGCATTATCAAAACACAAGGGTTCTAACAATCTCCCCCTTTTTGATAATGACAGAATCCTTTACATTAAATTACATGTATTTCACTCCCTAGATTATTTCTATACATTGAGTCACATAGAAAAACAAATAAAATAGGAATTACAATGTGTATATCATAATAATTTTAATTTCACCCCTTGTTTGTGTGTTGGAAACTTCAACACTATAATTTCCATGTATTTTCTTGTCTTTCTCCCCTTGTCTATGTGTTGGGAACTGTTTAGGCATGAAATTCTCATATTCTTCTCCCCCTTTTTGACATTAGATAAAAGGAGATCCACATGTCTTTTCCCTTACTCTTGTAGTCAAATTCTTCTACCCTTTTCTTACATGTTTTATCTTGCTCTCCCCCTAAGATGATGCACCATTTAAAATCCTGCAATAGTACATTTTAGCAGAAAACAAGCTCCCATATGGTGAGCTTGAGTGGTGATAATAATAAACATAATATTGATGTATTATAAGTCATGTTTAGAACAAATGCCTAGATTTCTTTTAATATGATTAAATGTTGATTCATTTAAGGGTTTTGTGAAAATGTCTGCAAGTTGATTTTCTGTTGGAACAAACTTAAGTGAGATATGTCCTTTTTCCACATGATCTCTTAAGAAATGATATATGAGTTCGATATGCTTGGCTTTGAAATAAAGTATTGTATTCTTTGATAAACTTATTACACTACTGTTATCACAATATATTTCTATATTCTAAATTTTTAGTCGATAATTAGCTAATGTTTGCTGCATCGATAAAATTTAAGCACAACACAGACCTGCTGCAATATATTTTGCCTTAGTAGTACATAATGCAATATAGTTTTATTTCCTACTGAACCATGAAATCAAAGAATTTCTAAGCAGTTGACATGTGTGACTTGTACTTTTTTTATCTAATCTATTGCCTACA
This sequence comes from Cymodocea nodosa, assembly GCA_036874045.1. Taxonomy (NCBI): domain Eukaryota; kingdom Viridiplantae; phylum Streptophyta; class Magnoliopsida; order Alismatales; family Cymodoceaceae; genus Cymodocea; species Cymodocea nodosa. The sequence goes on along the minus strand of CM072339.1, from coordinate 13,946,803 downwards.
TAATCTACATCACTATAACTAGCTAAAATTAGGCTGCTATCGGTTGAGTAATATAATCCGAAATCTTTAGTGCATTGTAAATACTTGAAGATTCTTTTTACAGATTTTAGATGAGATTCTTTTGGTGATGCTTGAAATACTGCACATAAACATACACTAAACATGATGTCCGACCTACTTGTTGATAAATACAAAAGAGATCTAATCATACTTCTGTATTTCTTTTGATCTACTACAGTACTTAAATAATTATTTTCAAGTTTAGTATTTGAACTCATTGGTGTACTTGCAGATTTGATATTTTCAAAACCAAATTTCTTTAGAGTTTCCTTGTAGTATTTTTCTTGATTAATAAAGATGTCAGTTTTTACTTGATGAATTTGTAGTCCTAAGAAAAACTTCAATTCTCCCATCTTACTCATTTCAAATTCATTTTTCATCAAATTCTGAAATTCATGACATGGTTTTTCAAATGTAGCACCAAAGATAATATCATCAATGTAAATTTGAATAATCAACATATGTAAGTCAATTATCTTGATAAATAAGGTGTTGTCCACTTTACCTATATTGAAATTATTATCAATCAGAAACTTTTTCAATTTATCATACCAAGTCCTAGGTGCCTGTTTCAGTCCATATAAAATTTTATTCAACTTGTAAACATAATCTGATTTTTCTTCATCTTCAAATCCTGGTGGCTGCTTGACAAAAATAGTTATAGAGTCTTTCGTGATAGAATTGGTATAGGTTTTATTATGAACGACCAAAAACCTATGCTTTTGTTAATTTCTTTAATAGCTATAAAATGGACTATGGAAATGGCTATTTAAAAACAATTAATAAAGAAAAAGTCATTTATGTGCTAAAAAGAAATTCTGGAAATCAAAATAATACTTAGATTTGCAAACAGAATAGATTTCAAATATTTTCTATTGATAAGAATGGACCCAAGAATATTTGGGTACTAAAGAAAGTGATCATGACTATCCTTATAGGGCAAAACTAGGTCATGATGGGTGATGGACAGTGGGGCTTCAAAGCATATAATAGGAGACAAATTTGTCCTAAAAGATCTGAAGAAAATGGATGGAGGAAATGTGAGATTTGGAAACAACCAAAAAGGTAAAATTATTGGAATTGACTCTAGTTATGTAAATAATAAAATGATTATAGATAATGTTTTATTACTTGAGAATTTAGAACATAATTTAATCAGTATTACTCAACTAGAAGATAAAGGTTATATGGTGCTATTTAAATCTAAGAAATGTTTTGTTATAGATGAAAAATCTAATGAAGTTAAATTTACTACTCATAGAAAGAATGATGTTTGTTTTTTGAATTTACTTGATGATGTATTCTCTACTAATTCTTGTTTAATTGCAAATAATTTAGATAATGTATGGTTATAGTATCGTAGACTAGGTCATATTCATATGAAACAGCTAGATAAGTTACCTATGAAGAATTTAGTAGATGGTTTACCCAATTTAAGATATAAGAAGGATAAGATTTGTGATGCATGTGAACTAGGAAAGTAGACGAAGAATTCTTTTAAGTTTGGTAAGAAAATCATCTCTGAAAGAATTCTAGAATTAATTCACATAGATTTATTTGATCCTACTAAAACTGAAAGCTTAGGTGGAAAGAAATAGTATTTGGTTTAGTGGATGATTTCTCAAGATATACATGGGTAATTTTCCTAAGACATAAAAGTGAAGTATTTGAGGAGTTCAAAATTTTTCTAAATCTAGTACAAAATGAAAAGTAATTGAAAATTCAAAAAATTAAGAGTGATCATGGAGGAGAATTTGAAATTGAAAATATGGAAAATCTTTGCTAAGAACTAGGAATAAAACATAGATTTACTTTTCCTAAGGCCTTTTCTCATATTGGAGTTATTGAAAGGAAGAATAGATCTCTTCAAGAAATGGCTTAGATTATGCTTAATGAAAATAAGGTTGCTTATTATTTTTGGGCTAAGGCAGTTAATACTGCATGCTTTATTTTGAATAGAATAACCCTTAGAAGAGGTTTAGACAAGACTCCATTTGAATTATGGATGGGAAGAGTACCTAAAGTTCACTATTTTAAGCCTTTGGATCTAAATGTTTCATTTTGAATACAAAGGAAAATAAAGATAAATTTGAAGCTAAGTCTGATGAAGGCATATTTTTGGGATATTCTTCTAAAAGTAAAACTTATAGAATATACAATAAAATCTCATTGGTTGTTGAAGAATCAATGCATGTAAATTTTGATGAAGAGCCAAATATTCACTCAAGAGAAATTATTGGTACTTCTGAAGATGAATGTAAGGAATCAACTAATGGAGAATCGAGTACCATAGGTTAAGAGAGAAATGAAAACCCTAATATTCATAAATTTTTGCCTCAACACCCTAAGGAATTTATTATTGGTGATATTTCTAAAGGTGTTCAAATTAGATAAAAAATTATTGTATTCAAATGTTATGCATTTTTATCTAAAATAGAACTTAAAAATATTGATGAGGCATTAAATGATGAATTCTGGATTAGTGCCATGAAGGAAAAACTTAATTAGTTTAGAAGAAATGAAGTATGAGATTTGGTACCTAAATCCCAAGATCATTCAATTATAGGCACTAAATGGGTATTTAAGAATAAATTTGATGAATCAAGGCATGTGATTAAAAATAAGGCTAGATTAGTTGCCCAAGGATATAACCAATAGGAATGAATAGATTTTGAAGAAACTTTTACTCTTGTAGTTAGGTTAGAATTCATTAGAATCTTTCTAGTTTTTGCTGCTCATATGAATTTTAAATTGTATCAAATAGATGTTAAAAGTGTACTTCTAAATGGTTTAATTAAAGAAGAAGTATATGTGAGGCAACCATCTGGTTTTGAAGATGTTGAATTTCCTAAGCATGTTTTCAAACTAAAGAAGGCCTTGTATAGTTTGAAACAAGCTTTGAGAGCTTGTTAGATAGGCTGAAATCTTTTCTGTTAGATAATAATTTCTTAATTGGTAAGGTTGATAATGCATTATTCTTTAAGAAAAATTATCTTGGTTTGCTAGTTATTCAGATTTATGTTGATGATATTATTTTTGGAGCAACTAATGAGAATTTAAGTAATCAGTTTGCAGAACAGATATAGAATCAATTTAAAATGAGTTTAATGGGTGAGTTAACATTCTTTTTGAGTTTACAAATTAAATAAGTTGAGAAAGGAACTTTTGTATATCAAGAAAAATATACAAAACAACTTCTAGAGAAATTTGGAACGAGTAATTGCAAATCTTCAAGCACTCCTATGAGTTCATCAATTAAACTAAATAAAGATGAATTTGGAATAACTATTGACATTACTAAATATAGGGGTATGATAGATTCCCTTCTGTATTTAACAGCTTCTAGACCTAATAATATGTTTAGTGTATGTGTCTATGCACATTTTCAAGCTCAACCCAAGGAATCACACTTGTCTACAATGAAGAGGATAATGAAATACTTACAAGGAACTTCAAATTTTGGTTTAATGTTTTTCAAGGATAGTAGCTTGAATCTAATTGGATAGAGTGATGCTGACTATGTTAGATGCAAGTTAGATGGGAAAAGCACTAGTGGAACTTGTCAACTGTTTGGTAGTTGTAGGATTATTGTATCACAAGAGGGGGGTGAATTGTGTCTTTAGCAATTAAAAATTACTAGCAGATAAAACAAGAGCACAAAACACTCACAAGTGAAATTCTAATCTTTATTGACTTAAAGAAAGAATTTACAATTACTTTTTAGTACAATTCCCTACTTGTTGGTTTTGATATAATAAAGTCTAAGATACAATTCAAAGAGAAAATAAAATCCTTATTCTAAACTAGTTTGAATTGTATAATAAAACCTGATCTTTATGCACGTAGCTCCTTTTCCTTCCTTTTGCTCAGCTTCTATATCTCTTCTTCTCTAGTTGTCGAATTTCCTAAACTTCTTGCGTTGTAGCTCCTTTTTCTGAAATTGCTTGAAATTTGAACTTCTTCTAATGTTGGAGAATTTTTTTGGATTTGAATATTTTAAGTTGAATATTCTAACTTGTGATTGGAATGAGATTGAATACTCAAACTTGGTATTTGAGATTGGGATGATCGTAATGTAGCTCATACCCTCTATTTATAGTAGTTGAACTATGACTTCACGTTCAGCATGTTCATCCACTAAATCCATAATCTCACGTACTAATTTCAAATTCAAATTATCCACGATCTCCACTATCTTTTTGAATTTCCACTATGTCCATTTCTTATTTTGAATTTCCACTATCTCCACTATCATTTTGAATATCCATGATTTCATATCATAGATCTATCAAAACTTTATCTTCTTGGAGATTTGTAGAATATCTTCTAAGTCACCGCTTTAGTTAAACATTTATTCTTTAAGTCTTGTAAAAACTCGAATACTTATCTATAACTCTTTGAGTTTTTGTACTTACAAAACTTGTGACTGAAACAAGAAAACTTGAATAGTTATCCATCCATACGTATAAAAACTCAAACAATTATCTAACTCTTTGATTTTCATTACCGAACGCATATGGAAAACACGAGAAAACTTAAAACATTAAAAACACGTGTAGATAACTTAACTATACCAATTTTTTTAACATAACTCTTCGACTAAATTAAAACTATAGGATCATAGTATCACAAGAGAGAGGGTGAATTATGTTTTTAACAATTAAAATTACTAGCGGATAAAATAAGAGCATAATGTTAGAACCATTGTATTTTGATAATGCAAAAACCTATGTGAGAAAACAAATTGTATTTCACAGATATCACAAGATAGTTCAGCAAACTGAAGATCAAAAGGTAGATAAACAGATATAGGTAGTTCAAAAGTTGCTACTATAGAGATATAGGAACTTCAGATAGTTATAACACAGGTTAAAACTTAAGTATTTGAAAGAAGAAGAAAATTAGATGGTTAAATGTTTTTCTGGAAGACCACTTAAAGGCAACAAGAAAGTTTTTCAGAAAGTTACAGGGATAACTATTTGAAAATAAGAAGGTTTTCAGAATGTTAGATAAAAGATTTGAATTTCTTCGGAAAATTAGGATAGCTATCTATTTGATAAGTTAAGTCATTTATTTCACATGTGTAGAAATCTAGTCGAAAGTTTAGAAGACTTTTAGAAAGTTAGGAAAGCTAACTATCCAAAAATTAGGATGTTTTTGGAAGGTTACAAAATGAACTATCTGAGAACTTAAGTCATTCATTTATGCACATGCAAAAATAAAGAAATACGTGTCGAGCAGTCAAAAGCCTTGAAGTATAACCGTTCGAGTTTTTCGGAGAGTTACAAGATAACTGTTCAAGGTTTTCGGAGAGTTACAAGCTAACTGACCAAAACTAAGAAGACCCATGTGCAAAACTTAAAGAATCACATGACAACATAACTATTCGAGTTTTTCAGAGAGTTACAAGATAACTGTTCGAGTTTTGAGAAGGTTATAAATCTAACTATCTGAAAATAAAATGGAATCAAAAGGTTGTATAAAGAATAGTATGCAGAACGGTAACTTACCATTTATAGGACTGACTATACAGCAAGTACAACAAGACAAATATTGTTGGAAGAAATACGATTGAAAAGCTCTCCAAACAAAATATATTTTTAAGGATCAAAACACCTCTTCGGCAAAAAGCTCTTAGATAGAAGAAAATTCAGTGAAGTAGAGAAAGTTAGATATATGTCATTGAAGATTTGAAGAATCAGATAAAAGAAAATTTAGTGAAGTGGAGAAAGTCAGATATATGTCACTAAAGATTTGAAGAATCAAATAGATGAAAATTCAGTGAAGTGGAGAAAGTTAGATATATGTCATTGAAGATTTGAAGAATCGATAGAAGAAAATGAAAGGTCCTCAGGATTTTGATAATGCAAAAATCAATGTGAGGTATCAAATTGTATTTCTCAGGTATAACAAGTTCAGCAAAAGAGCAGAAGTCGATACAGATGGTTTAGAAATTGCAACTATAAAGCCATAGGAAAATTAGACAGTTACAGGTTTAAGTATCCAAAGAATCAGTTCAAAGCAGCCAAAGCACTATCGAATAGTTAGAAGAGTAACTATCCAGATATAAAAGGTCTTCGGAAAGTTTTAAAGGAAGTTGATTGAATGATCAAAGAGTTAAGACGCTAACTATCCAAAAGGTCAAGAATTTCGGAAGGTTAGGGAAGCTAACTATTCGAAACTTAAGTTAATGAATTTCCCATGTGTAGAAATCTAGAATAGAAGTTTAAAAGGTTTTTCGGAAAGGTAGAAAGTTAACTATCCGAAAAATAAGAAGTTTCGGTAAGTTACAGATTTAAGTATCCGAAACTTAAGTTATCCTTTTATGCACGTGCTGAAATATGAAAGTAGTTGGAAACTCAAAGAAGGAAATCGGAGGGTTACTATAGCTAACTATCTGATAGTCAAAGGACATTTCAGTGAGTTACAGTTACAAGTATTCGATCTTATGACACCTTATGTGTATGACTTGAAATCCTACATGGCAAAGAAACTTAAGTGACTTTTCGGTAAGTTACAGGTATTCTTTGGAGAGTTACATTGTTAAACCTCCGAAAAACCTAGAAAATCGGAAGGATATCTTGAAATACCTCCCTAAACGGTAACTTACCATATTTGGGTCTGAAATCTTACCAAGTACAGCAGAATACATCTGTTAGAGGAAAATATGATCGTTACACATAATAGTATATATACAAGCAACAGACAACAAAATCAGTTAGCTTTTTGCTCATACAAATCTATACACCAAGCTCAACAGAAGAAAGTCTTTAAGATCAAATCATCATCAGCATATACAGACTCAAATTTAGAAGCTCTCCACGCACTCAACTTTGATACATTCAAGCAAGTGTTTACTAAAGTACATGAATTAAAAAGCTTCAGTGAAAGGTTGATTGGAGCTATGATCTGAAAGCTCAATCAGATTGGTTGGTTCTTGCTTTGACCTGAAAGCAAGTGATTGTAAGTCTGTGAAAGATTAGTGAAGCCCAAGTATCCCTTGGGTGTGGACTAGCCGTTAGTGGTGAACCACCTAAAAATCTTGTGTGCATTCTTTTTATTGTGTGCCTGCTATCTTACATTACCAATTATTCTTCAAATTACTAAGAAACAAATATTATTACCATTCACCTACCCTCTGGTAAGCCATCAGGTCTTAACATTAGTATTAGAGCAATGTTGATCTCGTTAATAGATTTAACCATCTGAGATCATGGCTTTCCACACTACAGAGGGTCAGAATATCCATCGACCTCTCCTCTTTGATGGTAGCAATTATAGTTATTGGAAAAATAGGATGAAGTGTTTTCTCAAGAGTATTGATGTAAAACTCTAGAGAATGGTTGTACATGGTACACCACTTCCAATCAGTCATGAAAGTGACTGGTCTGAGGAGGATGAAAGAATCATCCAAATAGATGCTCATGGGCTAAATTCAATTTACTATGCACTGACTAGTGAACAGTATAACAAAATATTTGCCTATAAATCTTCTCATGAGGCTTGGAAAACCCTTCAAATCACATATGAAGGAACCAGCCAAGTAAAAGATACAAAGATCAACATTTTGTTAAAAAAATATGAATTATTCAAAATGCTTGATAAAGAATGTATTACTGAAATGTTCTCTAGATTCATAGAAATTATAAATGAACTGAGAGGCCTTGGAAGGAACATTTCTAATCATGAACTGGTACAGAAGATCTTAAGAAGCCTGACAGTTGAATGGAAGTAGAAATCTACTTCCATACAAGATTCAAAAGATTTAAACAATTATTCAGTTGAAGTCCAGACGATGGAATGGAAAGAAGAAGAAGGAGCTACTAAAAGAAAGGCTGAGAAAAAGAAAGAACTAGTCTTTCCCTCAATAGAAGACCAACCAAGCTCGGATGAGGATGAAGTATTACTACTGGCTAGAAACTTCAAAAAAATGATGAGACAAGGAGACAAAGCCAGCTCCTTAAGATCAAAAGTCCTTACATGCTACAAGTGCAAAAAACTAGGACACATTCAACTTTACTGTCCTTTTCAACAGGAGGAGGACAAACAAAAATGGAAGAAGAAGAATAAGAAGAAGATGGCCTTGAAAGCCACATGGGATGACAGCAGTTCATCGAGTAGTTCATTAGACTCAGACGAAAAGGCATCTGCAAATGTGTGCTTTGCTGCACAAGAGGTATGTTCTACATCCCCTTATAATTTTGAAAAAGAAAATGATGATCTAGATGTAGATGGTCTTCTCTATACAGTAGATAACTTATATGTAAAATGTAAGAACTATAAAAAGGAATTAAAGAGCTTAAATTCCTATCTAGAAGATGTTTTTGCTGAATTGGAAAAAGCCCTAGTTGATAACAGGGAATTAAAAACTAAAATGGATAGCTATAGCTGTAAAAATTTTGATTTGAAGGAAGAAAATAAAAATCTATTATCTGAAATTACTGATTTAAAGAAAATTGTATGTAAATTTACTAAAGGTGAAAACAGTTTAAACAAAATCATAGGATCCCAAAGAATAGGAATAAGTAAATTTGGCTTAGGGTATGCTGTACCACAGGAAACTCCCTATTGTGGTGGAAAAATTCGATCTTATAGAGATGACACAACTGTTGGATTAGGATCTTAGTGGGTTGTAAACCATTAAGTCCTAGATCTCTATAGACACTAGATGACATTACACTAATACTAGCTCCAAAATCTATTAAGGCCCTCTCAAAGTATGTGTCTCCTATAGTACAAGATATCGTGGGGGTACCTGGATCACTATACTTTCTAGGCAAACTATCACTGAAATAAGAACTAATTGGTTCGGTGAGATAGACTTTATAGGGTAACTTGCTAGCTCTCTTCCTCGTACAAAGTTCTTTTAGGAACTTGGCATACATAGGAAATTATTGGATTGCATCTAACAAGGGTATATTTATCCTTGTTCAAAGATTTCTCTACATTTTTCTATTTGATTTTCATTATTTTTATGTCTCAACCTACGGGGAAAAGGTGTAGAATGATTGTTTGGTACATTCTCCAAATCATTTGCATTAGTTTTACCCTTCCTATCATCCACAGGCTCTATAACTTAAGATTCTACAAATGGCTCCTTAGATAAATCTAACTCATCTATGGAAGGGATAGAAGGTAGTGGAATGGAAGTCATAAGATTAAGGAACCTCTAACTCTTTCCCAGATCTAAGAGTTACAAAAGCATCCACCCTATCCTTCTTTTCACTAGATAAAGAATTAAGGTCCAAATAAGACTCAACTTCTAATTCTTGTAAAGGATCAGTATTCCTTACTAACTCTAAAAGCTTCATAGACGAATTGAGTTCATTTATTGCAATATCTATATCAACATTAGGTTTAATCATGAAGTTACTTTCAACTCTATCAATCGTATTCATTGGGAAATTATTACTAACATTCAGATTGCTAGCATTATTATCACAAGTAAGCAAAGATAAATTTGCATCAATATGAAAGGAATCACCTACTTTGTGATTCAACATATAAAAAGGACATTCAGCATCTACATGATTATTTAATTTGCATAAAGAACATGTAGGTGCAAAATCAAAATCTAGTTTCTCATTATAATCATGCTTTCTATCCATAGTCAACAAGTTAAGAGATAACAAAATAAATTACACCAACCTATTGAATTAAAGTGTTTAAAAACTTTAGAGTTTCTATTGGCTACACATACACAAAAGATGCCACATCATTAAAATTCTCCAAATGAGTGAAATTTTGCAATAAAGGCAAGCAATGAACATGCATATTTAAATTTTGTACAACACTAGTGAGTTGAAAAATTCACAACTTGCAATATACATAACCAAATTTTTCCCATAAGTACTCATTTGAAAGGTGATTACTTCTAGTTTTTAGAAAAAATCAGATGAAAATACCCATAATTGAAGTATCATCAAAATCAAGTATAACTTAAACAACTCAAAATTCGAAATCTACAGAATAGCTCATTTTGGAAAAATTCTCTAGAAATGTACATAAATCCAAAAACAACGTATAATACCTTGTTGGAAAGGTAAAATCTCATAGTCTCATGAAAAAATCATGAAAATAAATTTTACTAAAACATGCAAGTGCAATTTTAATTAAAACACCTAAGATACAAAAGTACACTTGAAAACTGTACATATAAGCATTATCGGAAGGTTAGCCTGTCCAACCTTTCAAAGGTCAAGATTTTTGGAAGGTTAGAGATTCTAACCTTCTGAAAGGGAAAGTACTCCATACAAATTTCAGAGGGTTACATGCTAACCTTCCAAAAATGCTAAAAACTTACCATATCAATTTCAAAAATTCACATAGAAATTTATATTGATGCAAATGAAGTATATAAATACTCGTTGGAAAGATAATTTCCTCTATTTTCTAAAAAAAATCACTAAATTAAATTTTGAATACTAAAAAGATAGATAATTTTAAAAATCATTAGAAGAAAGCTATTTAGAAATCTATAAAACATCATTGTCTTCTACGATTTTTATTTTTTAATATATAATTCAGAATTTTATGCATAAGTATTCAAAAGAAATATCAGAAACCAAGTATTTCAAAAAAAATAATATAAAAATGAGTTCCAATCTCATGCACATAAAAAAATTCAAATTTCTAGACAGATAGATTCTATCTCTAATAATTTGCATACAAAGATTGTCATTACTCCATTAATTTTCTTGTCACCAACAAATATACATCAATAACCATGTGACAAGCATCCACATACCAAGGAAAATGAAAATATGAAATGGCCAATCCATATCCACATTTCCTTGCAAGAACAAAGAAAACCAAAATTACAAAGAAAAACAACTATACATCAAAACTGCATTAAAACAAAATCTATCGATTCTTGTAAAACATTCAATAAAACTTGAAAAGCACCAGAAATGAAATCCTCAACAAAGGTGCCAAAAACTTGTAACGATATTTGCTGTTAACAACAATCACAAATTTTACATTTATAAATTTTCCGCAAGCGCATAGTGCCTATTGTATTAAGAAGTGCAACTACGGGTCATCTCCATAGGGATTTTAATTTGTTGTATCCAATGATATATTGAATGAATACAAGTTTGGCTGCAGAAATTTAGCCACTAAAGGACACTCAAACCAAGGAATAAACTATTGAATTTGTGGCACAAAAATACTATGAAGAGTGGCAATGTGAGAGAAGCATGAGGTAGAGAAATTTGTGTTTCTCTACTAGTTTAATCCCCCAATTGAATATGACTTCTTCTAACACCAATTCACACCAACTTTGAGTAGATCTTAATCCACTGAAAGGGAGAGTAAACGGCTATTAACAAAGGTCCAAAATGGGTGCCAAAATCCAAGAGAACATGCATATAAAACATACAATCTCAAATAATACAATCTGAAATTTACATTTCAACACTTCAACAAGTGTGCATGCATTCACACGTAACATCATCTACTAAATGTATATGCAACTACCACATGAATATGGTCATAATTACAGCAAGGACTAGTCATTCACACCTAAGTAAAAACTATACTAAGTTAGCTATTGTTAGGCATATACACAAACCCCACATATGCACAAAATTCTATTCACATAATCACAAGTTTTCACCATTGTTTTATATCAAAATCTAACAATAAAATGTTGCAATTACCACTACTCCTACTCCTAATGTAACATGTAAGAACACACAAACAAGATCCACGACAACAAGTGGAAACAAAACAATCAACACACATAACAAATAACAACTACCTATGCTCATGTTACAACACAATTTAACACAAACTAAGCATAGGGATCCCACCCAAGTCCTCTTATACCTTTGAAGCAATTCCACTCCAACTTCACATGCTCTCTTGAGGATGTTTTCCACCTCAATTCAGTAGCTCCAATAGCTGTCACACGTTGGAATTCCTCTCTTGAGAAGCACCTTCTTTAGGCTGAATTGGAGTGGCCACCTTTCTCTCAAGCTCCTTAAACTTTGCATAAGCAACTCTTTTTAGGGATGGAACACTAGTGCCTCCTCAATCCACCAATATCTTCAACTTGATTCTCCCAAAGAGGCTGTCCGCTTCACCATGAAGCCTTGGACGTGGATCTCCTTGCAAGAGAATGGAGGTGGAAGCAAGATGGGGGAGGACGTCAAGACCCTTGGCTCACCATGTTGCATATAGTTGGTTGCTCAAGCTTGGAAGGAGGAGGGAAGGAGAGAAGAGAATGGAGGATGTCTTTACTGTTTTGGAGATGAGGAATGGCTGCCCTTGTGCATGGGGTGAGATGCCTCCAACAAGAATGGCTTGGCATCTTTATAGTGAGATTCTAGATCTAGATCTAGAATCTCAAAAGTGCTTTAGATGATCACAAGGAAGATCAATGACCCTCATTTTTCCATGCTTTACTTTTCCTTTTGCTAACCACTTACAAATAATGTTAAATGTCACACTTTAAATGAAGCTTGATAACTAATACAATAAATGTGTGGCATGTATAAGGAGCATTAAATTTGTACTAAAAATATACATACATGCAATAATTATCAATTGACGACATTGACATATTTGAGAAATTTAATTCATAATTCATTTTCATGGAAGTAATGTTGTGTGTTGCTAAATGAAATTCCTCCACAATGAATTCACTCTTATGGTAATATTGTCAAAATAAATGTGTTACATGCATAAGATTTCATGAATTTAAAAATCATTAGTTACATATTTTATGAAATCAATTCTATAACTAATTATGACCCTACATGTGGGTTATTTGATGTGATGCAACTAGAATAGTGATAAATTTGTGCATTTTTCTAACACTTAGCTCATTTGACATGCAATAGCCTCAAACATAGTTGACATGTAATCTCATTCAAAAAAAAATATTTAACACAGTTAAGTCCATAACTATCATGCAATAATATCTAATAAAATGCACAAATTTTGTCTCTACACATACATGACAAAAGGTTAGGAACTTGACACGAGAGAAAAAATTAGAAAAGGTAGAATCCGATATTTTCTACTAGAGAAAAGTTTTGGTTGATTTAGATATTAGAATACCTCAAATAGTAGAAATGAGAATCAAAGTAGCAATAGAAGTGGCTGTAAATAGAGAAAGGAGAATAAGACCAAACAATGAGGTTGCCCTAGAGTTGATCCGGTGCAAGTCACAACTGTGGTTTGTGAGACATATTACTGGACACAACCGGTGGGAAATCTAGGAGCAACAAAAGAAAGCAGTTGAAGAACTTGCAGTTGAAGAGCTGGTTGCTGAAAACCTGTTACTAAGGAACAATAGCTAGGACCATCCATTCCACCACCAAGACCATTAGAAAGAGCAGCATTTTTGGGGCCATTGACACTAGAGGAATGGAGAGAATTCGCAAAGATTGTTAAAGTTGCCAAGAGCTAAGGAAATTTTGAAGATATGGCTATGGCAAAGACACATTTACTATATGATGCACTTTGCAAGAAGAGGGTCGAAGATAGGTTGAAGGCCTAGTATAAAATTAAAGTAGAACAACATTTTGAAGTAGCTAGATCACTAGCTGCAAGAGAAACTAAGGCTGGTCCTTTGAGACCAGTAATTATAGAAACAGTGAAATAGGAAGAGCCAATACCTATGGCTCGAGGGGCTGAAGAGCCCATTTTTGTTGACTTAGTGTTAGAAGAAGAAGAAGAGGAAGATCATGCATAGTTATAGAAAAGGAAAAGAAAAAGTGTTTGAGGCTAAGGAGATAGTTAAATCCAAGCCTATACTATCAGTAGGGCCTAAAGAGCCCATTTTTGTTAGTCTGCTATCCGAATCTAAGGAGGAGTAGGAGCAGCAGCAGTAAACGCAAAGAGGAGAAGAAAAACAAGCTAAAATTAATCTATAGCTTGTACAAATAGAAGAAACAAGTAGGGTAGAAGTTGATTTGCCCATGACTCCATCCCAATCTGCCATAAAATCAGAAAGAACAATAACAATGTAGATTGGTAGTCAAGAGGAAGAAGAAAGAGAAGAAGCTGAGCAGGAAGCTAAACAAGAAGAAAAGAATGCAATAGATTCCTTTAAAGAAAATGAAACTCTTCAGCAACTTATGGAGAAAATTCAAGATAAAAATATGGGAAGTTCTATAGGCTCTCCACAACAATTCAAAGTAGAAGAGCAGGAATCATGAGATTATTTTCAACAAGAAATACAACAAGCTCAACAACTTGAAGAAGAAATTCAAGAACAAACCCCTCTAGAGCAACAAATCAAAATTCCTGACCCGTTTGAAGCAACTATTCTAAATGAAGTTCACTTTTAGAGTCAAGAAGCATATAACAAGTATTAAGAGATAAAGGGGTATGATATTATATATAGTATGCTAGGACCTTAAGGCTTACCAGAGGGGGGGTGAATGGTAAAAATTCGTTTCTTAACCTTTTAGAAGTAGATTAATGTAAAGTGATAGCAAGCATACAATAAAAGAAATCACACAAAGATTTTTAGGTAGTTCACCACTAACGGCTAGTCCACCCCTAAGGGATACTTGGGCTTCACTAAACTCTTGCAAACTTACAATCACTTGCTTTAAGGATTAAGCAAGAACCAACTAACCATTCACTTGAGCTTCCTTGTCGAAGCTTCAATCAATCCTTTCTCTGAAGTTTTAATCTGTGTACCTCAGTAAACACTATCTTGTGAACAATAGAGTTGAATGCGTGATGAGCTTCTGAAATTTGGTCTGTAAGTGTTGAAGATGATTTGATCTCTAAAGCTGTTCTTCTATTAAGCTTGGTGTAAGTATATGTATGAGCAAAGCGCTACTTAAATATGTTGTTTGTATCTTATATATATACCTGACATGTGTAACGATTATATTTTCTTCCAACGGATGTATTCTACTATACTTGATTAGACTCCAGTCCCAAATACGGTAAGTTACCGTTTAGAAAGTTATTTCAAGATGTCTTACCGATTTTCCTAACCTTTCGGATAGTTAGCTGTGTAACTCTCCGAAGAATATCTGTAACTCATCGAAAGATCACTTAAACCTTTCTGCTAGGTAGGATTCCAGAATATTTACTACGAGCTGACATTCAATCAAATGATTATAACTATAACTTACCGAACAGTTATATAACTGTCGGATAATTAGCTATAGTAACCCTCTATTAACTTTCCAATTACTTCAATTCAGCACGTGCATAAAAGGCTGACTTAAGTTTCGGATGGTTATCCCTGTAACTCACCAAAACGCTTTAGGATTTTGGATAGTTATCTTTCTAACTCTTCGAAAACATATTTGAGCTTTTTTCTGGAATTCTGCATGTGGGAAATTCAATGACTTAAGTTTCAAATGGTTATCCCTATAACTCACCGAAACGCTTCAGGATTTCGGATAGTTATCTTTCTAACTCTCCGAAAACATATTTGAGCTTCTTTCTAGAATTTTGCACAAGGGAAATTCAATGGCTTAAGTTTCGGATAGTTAAACTGTAACTTACTGAAACTCTCTTTGAGATTTCAGATAGTTATCTAACTCTCCGATTTTTCCTTTAAGCTTTTGACTATCGACTTCTCTATTCTGCACGTGCGTAATAAGATGACTTAAGTTCTGGAAAGTTATACCTGTAACTTACCGAAAAACTCGAATAGTTATCTAACTCTCTGAAAAAAAACTCGGATAGTTATCTAACTTTCTGACAAGTCCTTTAAGCTTCCAGATAGTTAACTCCTTAACTATCCGATCATTCAATCCTCCTTATCTTGAGAAATACAATTCTTAACTGTTCGATTTTCTGCAGTAGCATATTTTGAGATTTACTGCAACTTGTTTGCTACTTCGATTTGTTTGTCTTCTGATCTTTTTGCTGTACAGACTAATCCTGATAAATACAATTCAAAACCTTACATTGATTTTTGCATTATCAAAATCTAGAGGTCCTTTCAATCTCCCCCTTTTTGATAATGGCAAAAACCTTACAATGTATTACATGTATTTCTCTTCTTATATATCTATACAGAAAAGCACACGAGGAATACAGAATAATGTAAATTTAAAGACTCCCCCTGATTTTCTGAAATCACTCCCCTTGAATTTCTCCCCCTACTTTACTGCAGCTTTGCTTACCAAAATATGATATTTCCCCCCTTTTTTGCCAATTATCAAAAAGAAGTGAGAAGATAGATATTGAGTTGGTGGAGCAATTATAGCTGAGTATCAAAAAGTCTAAGTTGCTGCAAAACAGAGATGTTAGTAGAACAAGCTCCTAGTTGTGAGCTTGGAGAGTAGATATGAAATTATAAATCATATAAAGAACAAATCCCTAAATTTCGTCTAATATGATTAAATGCAGCTTTAGATAATGGTTTGGTGAAGATATCTGCAAGTTGTTCTTTAGTAGAGACATATTCTAAGGAAATATGACCTTTTTCAACATGGTCTCTTAAAAAGTGGTGCCTAATCTCGATATGTTTTGCTCTAGAGTGTAGAACTGTATTTTTGGAGAGATTGATGCCACTACTGCTATCACATTAAATAGTGGTATTCTGAAAATTTAGCTTATAATCTGCTAGAGTTTGTTGCATCCATAAGATCTGTGCACAACATAGGCCTGTTGCCATATATTCAGCTTCAGTGGTGGATAGAGCTATAGAGTTTTGTTTCCTGCTGAACCAAGAAACAAGTGAATGACCAAGCAACTGACATGTCCCACTGGTGCTTTTTCGATCTGATTTGCATCCTACATAATCTGCATCACTGTATCCTACTAAAATCAATTGATTCTGTGAAGAATAAAATAAGCCAAACTCCTTGGTACCCTGTAGATATTTAAATATACGTTTAACTGATTTTAAGTGTGATGCTCTTGGAGAGGCTTGATATCTTGCAGAAGAACAAACACTAAACATTATATATGGTCTACTAGCTGTTAGATACAGAAGTGATCCAATCATACCTCTATATTTCTTTTGATCTACTGGAATGCCAGAAATGTCCTTATAAAGTTTTTCATTTGAGTTCATTGGAGTACCTACTGCTTTGGATTTATCCATACCAAATTTCAAGAGAATCTCTTTGCAAAATTTTTCTTGATTCAAGAAAATGCCATGCTTAAGTTGATGAATTTGCAATCCTAGAAAGAATTTTAATTCTCCCATAAGACTCATCTCAAATTCATTCTTCATTAAGATTTGAAAATCATGACATAGATTCTCATGTGTGACACCAAAAATGATATCATCCACGTAGATCTGAATAATTAACATATGAGAACCTTCAGATTTGATGAATAAGGTGTTGTTTACAGTTCCTATGTTAAACTGATTCTCAAGAAGGAAACTCTTTAGTTTATCATACCATGCACGTGGTGCTTGCTTCAAACCATAGAGAGCTTTATTCAGTTTGTATACATGGTTTGGATTTTCTTCATCTTCAAAACCTGGTGGCTGTTCTACATATACTTCTTCTTGTAGAATGCCATTAAGAAATGCACTTTTAACATCCATCTGATAAAGCTTGATTTTCATACTACTTGCAAAGGCAAGTAACATTCTAATTGCTTCAAGTCTTGCAACAAGTGCAAAAGTTTCTTCATAGTCAATTCCTTCCTCTTGGTTGTATCCTTGAGCAACAAGTCTAGCTTTATTTCTGATAATACTACCATTATTGTCAAGTTTGTTCTTAAACACCCATTTAGTACCAATAATTGATTTTTCGATGGGCCTTTCAATCAAGTTCCAAACTTCATTTTTCTTGAACTGATTTAGTTCCTCTTGTATGGCCATGATTCAGTATTCATCATTGCAGGCATCTTCAACTATTGAAGGTTCAAGTTTAGACACAAAAGCACAATAATTGCAAATATTTTGAATTTTGCTTCTTGTTTGAACACCTTGATTTATATTCCTAATAATTTGTCCAATGGGATGTTCAGACTTTGTCTTCCATGCTTTTTCTGTCTCAATAGGTGTAGACAATGTTGAACTATCCTTTTTCTGAGGAATTTTCTGATTTATTACTTTACTTTCACTTTCACTGTCTATTGTTAGACTCTTCAATTTTCCTACCATGTCTTCATCAAAGAATACGTTTATTGACTCTTCTACTCTTCTTTCATGTTCAAAATAGACCATGTAGGTCTTGCTTTTTGAAGAGTATCCATCAAGTAGAGTAGGATCAAATTTTGCATCAAATTTGTCCTTTTGATCCTTTGTATTAAGCACAAAACATCTTGATCCGAAGACCTTAAAATATCCAACATTTGGTATTTTACCATACCATAGTTCAAAAGGTGTCTTATGTAGGATAGGTCTAAGGTGAGTTCTATTTATCGAATAACATGCAATATTTACAGCTTCAGCCTATAGAGACTTTGGTAGATCAGATGCATTAAGAATTGTCCTTGCTATTTCTTGTACTGATCTATTCTTCCTCTCTACAACTCCATTCTAAGCAAGAGTTCTTGGACATGAGAATTCATGTAGTATGCCAAAAGAATTGCATAATTCTTCAAATTCTGAATTTTCAAATTCACCTCTATGATCACTTCTGATCTTCTTCACAGTTGAATCTTTTTCATTTTGAATTCTAATACAAAGATGTTTGAATTCATCACAAGCTTCATTCTTGTGTGTTAAGAAAATAACTCAAGTGAATCTTGTATAATCATCAACTACCATTAAGGTATATTTTCTTCCTCCTAAACTAGGTGTCTATGTAGGACCAAACAGGTCCATATGCAATAGATCCAATGGTTGACGTGTGGCAATGTCTTCAATACTCTTGTGTGCTGATTTCTTTTGTTTTCCAATTGTACAATCACTACACAATTTATCTCTCTTGAATTTGAGCTTAGGCACACCTCTAACAAGATCATGTTTGGTCAATTTTCTTATAAGTCTCATGTTTGCATGATTTAATCTTTTATGTCATAACCATTCATTTTCATTAGAAGCAACTAAACATGCATCACTAGATATAATATCACATGGAAATTCCAAAGTATAAATTGAATTATTTCTATATCTAGTAAATTTGATTTCATGTGTATCAGGTTGTAATATAAAACAGTTTTCTGCAGTAAAAAGTATATTGTAACCTTTGTCACATAATTGACCTATACTTAGCAAATTCTGTTTTAAACCATTTACATGTAAGACATTTTCTATTTTTCCATTTTTAGATGCAACATTTCCTATGGCAGTAATTTTACATTTTTCATTGTTACCAAACTTAACAGATCCTGAATTTATTGATTTAACAGATTCCATAAGTCTTTTCTTACCTATCATATGCTTTGAGCAACCACTATCAATGATCCACTTAGACGTTTGAGCTTTCTTGTCTATGCAGTCCTGCAAGTCATGTTGAAATTAAGACTTTTGGTACCCATATCTTCTTGGGTCCATCACTGTTAGTCCTCTATATACTAAACATGTTACCTTTTGGTAGCCATATAGACGTAGATCTCTTCTTAATGACAAACACAGTGGTGCCATCTTTGTAAGATCTAATTTTTCCACCACAATAAGGGGTTTCCTATGGTACAGCATACCCTAGGCCAAATTTACTTTTTCCTATTCTTTGAGATCCTATGATTTTGTTTAAACTATTTTCACCCTTAGTAAATTTACATACAGTTTTCTTTAAATCAATAACTTCAGATAATAGATTTTTATTTCCTTCTTTCAGATCAAAATTTTTACAACTATAGCTATCCATTTTAGTTTTCAATTCCCTATTATCAACTAGGGCTTTTTCTAGTTCAGCAAAAATATCTTCTAGATAGGAATTTAAATTCTTTAATTCTTTCTTGTACTTCTTTCATTTTACATATAAGTTATCTACTATACAGAGAAGACTATCTATATCTACATCATCATTTTCTTTTTCCGAGCAATAGGGAGATGCAGAGTATACCTCTTGTGCAACAAAGCACACGTTTGCAGATGCCTCCTCATCTGAGTCTAATGAGCTGCTGGATGAACTGCTGTCATCCCAAGTGGCTTTCAATGCCATTTTCTTCTTATTCTTCCTTTTCCATTTCTGTTTGTCCTCCTCCTGTTGAAAAGGACAGTAAAGTTGAATGTGTCCCAGTTTCTTGCACTTGTAGCATGTAGGGACTTTTGATTTTGAGGAGCTGGCTTTGCCTCCTTGTCTCATCATCCTTCTGAAGTTCCTAGCCAGTAGTAACACTTCATCCTCATCTGAGCTTAGTTGATCTTCTGTTGAGGGAAAAGCTAGTTCTTTCTTTTTCTCTGCTTTTCTTTTAGTGACTCCTTCTTCTTCTTTCCATTCCTTCATTTGGACTTCATGGGCTAGAAGGTTTCCCAATAGATCTTCAATTGAATAGTTATTCAGATCCTTTGAATCCTATATGAAAGTAGACTTTTGCTTCCATTCGATTGTCAGGCTCCTTAGGATCTTTTGTACCTGTTCACGATTAGAGAAACTCCTCCCAAGGCCTCTTAGTTCATTCACAATTTCTATGAATCTAGAAAACATTTCAGTGATACTTTCATTTTCAAGCATTTTGAATAATTCATATTTTCTTAACAAAATGCTGATTTTAGTATTTTTAACTTGGTTGGTTCCTTCATATGTAATTTGAAGGATCTTCCAAGCTTCGTGGGAGAATTTACAAGCAGATATTTTATTATACTGTTCACCAATTAGTGCACAGTAAATGGAATTAAGCCCACGAGCATCCATCTAGATGATTCTTTCATCCTCCTCAGTCCAGTCACTTTCATGACTGATTGGAGTTGGTGTACCATGTACAACCATTCTCCAAAGTTTCACATTTGTACTCCTGAGAAAGCACTCCATCCTGTTTTTCCAGTAGCTATAATTGCTACCAACAAAGAGGGGAGGTCGATGGATATTCTGACCCTCTGTAGTGTGGAAAGCCATGATCTCAGATGGTTAAATCTATTAACGAGATCAACCTTACTCTAATACCAATTGTTAGGACCTTAAGGCTTACTAGAGGGGGGGTGAATGGTAAAAATTCGTTTCTTAACCTTTTAGAAGTAGATTAATGTAAAGTAATAGCAAGCATACAATAAAAGAAATCACATAGAGATTTTTAGGTGGTTCACCACTAACGGCTAGTCCACCCCCAAGGGATACTTGGGCTTCACTAAACTCTTGCAAACTTACAATCACTTGCTTTAAGGTTTAAGCAAGAATCAACTAACCATTCACTTGAGCTTCCTTGTCGAAGCTTCAATCAATCCTTTCTCTGAAGTTTTAATCCGTGTACTTTAGTAAACACTATCTTGTGAACAACAGAGTTGAATGCATGATGAGCTTCTGAAATTTGGTCTGTAAGTGTTGAAGATGATTTGATCTCTAAAGCTATTCTTCTGTTGAGCTTGGTGTAAGTATATGTATGAGCAAAGCACTACTTAAATCTGTTGTCTGTATCTTATATATATACCTGACATGTGTAATGATCATATTTTCTTCCAACGGATGTATTCTATTGTACTTGATTAGACTCCAGTCCCAAATACGGTAAGTTACCATTTAGAAAGTTATTTCAAAATGTCTTACCGATTTTCCTAACCTTTTGGATAGTTAGCTGTGTAACTCTCCGAAGAATATTTGTAACTCACCAAAAGATCACTTAAACCTTTCTGCCAGGTAGGATTCTAGAATATTTACTGCGAGCTGACATTCAATCAAATGATTATAACTATAACTTACCGAACAGTTATATAACTGTC
Organism: Cymodocea nodosa; assembly: GCA_036874045.1. Classification (NCBI taxonomy): domain Eukaryota; kingdom Viridiplantae; phylum Streptophyta; class Magnoliopsida; order Alismatales; family Cymodoceaceae; genus Cymodocea; species Cymodocea nodosa. The sequence continues at coordinate 13,925,031 of CM072339.1, read as the reverse complement.
GGATAGTTGGCTACAGTAACCCTCTGTTAACTTTCCTATTACTTCAATTCAACACGTGTATAAAAGGATGACTTAAGTTTCGGATGGTTATCCCTGTAACTCATCGAAACGCTTCAGGATTTCGGATAGTTATCTTTCTAACTCTCCAAAAAGATATTTGAGCTTCTTTCTGGAATTCTACACGAGGGAAATTCAATGACTTAAGTTTCGGATAGTTAAATTGTAACTTACCGAAACTCTCTTTGAGATTTTGGATAGTTATCTAACTCTCCGATTTTTCCTTTAAGTTTTTGATTGCCGACTTCTCTATTCTGCACGTGCGTAATAGGATGACTTAAGTTCTGGAAAATTGTACCTGTAACTTACTAAAAAACTCGAATAGTTATCTAACTCTCCGAAAAGAAAACTCGAATAGTTATCTAACTCTCCGACAAGTCTTTTAAGCTTCCATTCTGTATTTCTACATGTGATTTATTGAATGACTTAACTTTCAGATAGTTATACCTATAACTCTCTGAAAAGTCCTTTAAGCTTCTAGATAGTTAATTCCTTAACTATCCGATCATTCAATCCTCCTTATCTTGAGAAATACAATTCTTAACTGTTCGATTTTCTACAGCACCATATTCTGAGATTTACTGCAACTTGTTTGCTGCTTCGATTTGTCTGTTTTCTGATCTTTTTGTTATACAGACTAATCCTAATAAATACAATTCAAAACCTTACATTGATTTTTGCATTATCAAAATCTAAAGGTCCTTTCATAGTAAACCAATGAACTAGGATGGCATAGAGGACATTAAAGAATTATTTGAGTTCTAGGGTCTACTACAATTTATTTCTCAGTAGAAAGGGCATGTAGTGTATGAAAATCTAGGGCTCTACTTTTATGCAAATTTAAGAGATGAGGAAAGAGGATTAATTTCCAACATGGAAGAAGTTAATGTATTGATAACACTAGAGCTTCTCCACAATATTTTTGGACTAAGGAATGAAGGAAAAGAAATTCTAGAGAGCACAACTACAGTCAAGTGGACAGAACAAGAAATAAAAGACTATTTAGCTATCAATCCTAGTGTGTCATTATTAAACAGATTGAAGTACTTAAATGGTAAAGCATACATGGTAGCTAACATTTTAATTAAAAATGTCTACCAACGAGAAGGCCATGATATAGAATTAAGTCAATTTGTTAAATGAGCCACGTATGTAGTTGTGAATAAGATTCAAGTAAACTGGTCTACAATTTTTATCTCCAAGTTGAGAGCAGCACAGAAAAAATTATTGTATGGAGATCTGATTCCACTACTAATGGTGGATAGTATTGATTTCATGAAATGGACATCTAAAAGGATAAGATCAAGAACCATTTTAGTGAAAGAATACATAAATTATGCTACTGCTGCTGAGATGACTATACCTTCTAGAGACTTTACAGGAGCTGTAGAACATATAAATTAGTTAAAACAACAATTAGAAAAGCTCCAAAAGGAAGTAGATGAACTAAGGAAGAAAGACTAAATGTATTATTCATCTACTAGTACTGAAAAATGTCTGATTGTATGTAAATGTAAATTATTTATATATATAAATGTTTGAACAGCAGGATGTTTCTTAATTAATGTTTGTGAATGAATGATTTAAAGCTATATTGAATATTATATATATCTGTTTAAAGCTTTGCAGGAATGTGTTAAAGTTTTAAAATTTTATGAATGACATTGTTAAATGCACGATGATTGGATAATATCTAAACATATCTATATACTGAAAAGCAAAATGTAAATTTCTGCATAACAGGAAATGAATTGTAAGTTAAATATGCATATAATGTTCAAATTTAAATGGGCTTAAATTAGAACATTGCATTAATGTAATATATTTAACTTTATTTGAATTGATAAAATATAGGAAATAAAATATAGAAGTTAAGATGAAGAGTAAGTTTTAGAAAATTTTGCTAAGTGTTAACTCAACGAAGTTAGTCCATTGAGTTAACCTTAACTCCACGAGGTCAATAATAAAATATAAGGTCACTCTGTTGAGTTATCTGTAACTCAACGAAGTTAGTTTGTGGAGTTAGCAAATAGGTAATGAAGCTAGTCCGTTGAGTTAGCTGTAACTCAACGAGATTAGTTCATTGAGTTAGGAATAGTAACTGCGGCAAGTCCGTTGAGTTATCAGTAACTCAACAAGGATAGTTTGTGGAGTTAGTATAATGGTTATTCTTTTAGCCACGAACGAAACTTCGTGGGTTTAGCGGTTATTGAAATTTGAAATTAGAAGTGGAACATGTACCCATGAAAATAGGAATCATACTACATGTTACAAGACATGTTCTTGCAACGAGATTCATTTGCCTTATGGACGTACATTATAAATATAGAACAAAATGTTATTTACTAGTTATCAACACTTAATGAAAGAAAAGAAAATTCGTTGAGGAACTGGAAGGAGAAGTAGCTGATTCAACTTTGTCCGTCAACTACTATTTATTGAGAACAAAGCATCAAACTGGTATGTAATTAATCTTCTACAATTTTACTTTATGTTAAGAGTTTATGGGTACATGGATTCGTTCTCCTAGCACTAAACGATTAGTAAGAACACCTACACAAGATTATTCAACATAGAAGCGTACTGAAATATTTTTTGAATTAGACTTTAACGAAATCCTTAGGGGTGTAGCTAACCTTTCTTTAAAGGAGAACGAAGATATGGTTGCTCTAGTATAAAAACCATTAAGGGAAATTCTGTATCCTGAATTAGTTGATGAACCTTCATATATTCGATTACCAAGCTTTGAGGGAGATAGGTTTGAACTGAAATCTAATTATATCAGTCAATTGCCACACTTTTATGGATTAGAAAGAGAAGATGCCTATTATTTCCTTAGAGAATTTAACGAAGTTTGTCAAATGATGAAAATGCCGAACATGAGTATTGATGCTATTAAACTTAGATATATTCCTTTTTCTTTAAAAGACACAGCTAAGAGATGGTTATATACTTTGTTGCCTGATTCAATTTCTGCATAGACTGAATTTTGCTCTGTTTTCTAGAAAAATATTATCCAATACATCAAACAATTAAAAAGAAAAAGGAAATATTAATGTGTAGGCAAAAACAGGGAGAATCATTCTAGAAATATTTTGAATGATTTAAAGATTTACTAACTCAATGTCCACATCATGCAATGAGCAAAGCCAATTAATAGGTATAATTTATGAAGGCATAAATGTTTCAACTAAATCTTTATTAGAATCTACTTGTCAAAATAGATTTTTAAAATTGTATAGTGAAAAAGCATGGGCATACTTAGAAAACTTTGCAAAAAGAACTGCTTAATGGGAAAACTCGGCTAAAGCTATTACAAATAAAAGAATATTGCCAAGGGAAATGCATGAAATAGATTCAAGCACTATGCTTGAAGTAAAATTAATTGGGCTAACCAAGAAAATAGAAGAGTTATCATTAAATCAAAAGCTAGCAGAAAAGAATGCAAATATTAATGACTTAGATATTATTTATGCTAGAAACCAGAAAGATAACTTTGGAAATTATTATAACACTAATTGGAGAAATCACTCGAACCTATCTTGGAGAAATAACAATTTCTAGGGAGGAGAAAATATAAATGACAAAAATATAAGTTATGAAGCATTAATTGAATAAGGATCTAGAATAGAGAAGTTAGAAAAGATAATTTAATAATTAAACAATCGTCTAGACCTTGTATTTGGAAATGTTGCCATTCAGAATCATAATATGAATAGAAATATACCCTCTAGATAGAAGGAATCAATAGAAGTTAGACCTACTGAAGTATTGCCAATGCAAGTAGTGCCTAACCCTGTCAATAGAATTGTTAATGAAATTGATACCTCCTTTGGGAGGGAAGCTAAATGAAGCAGTATAATTGAAGCAACTATGTATAATATAGTAAGTAGAAAATTATAAATAAAAAAAATGTAAGTTTAATTTTAGTTAGTAATATCGTAGAGTTATTACTTAACTCAACAAACTTAGTCTGTTGAGTTATGACCTAACTCTACAAGGATGTGTAAGTAGCTATGTTAATTTTATCTCTACAAAATTTTGTTTATGTTATATAGAATCACAACAGATGGAATTGATGAAATTACCACTAGATGCACTAAGGGAAGTACTGAGTAACTTATCAGCTAAAGATTTGTGCAGATTGTATTATGTGTCAAAGGAAATTAAAGAATGTGTTAGAGAAAAATATTTTCGTGGACTACAAGCTACAAAGATGACTAATATTAAAGATGGATTTTTATGGAAATCATTTAATCGTAGTTCAATCAGCTATGAATATCTAAATTTGGAAGAAACTACTGGAATTCCACCCAATACATTAGAAGGAATAGATCATATTATGGGAATAGATGAAAGATTAATTATTTACAGAACCAAACCAAGGTATGCAATTCTATTACCCGATATTTTGATTAGAAATCCTATTACTAGAGAAGAATGGAATATAGGAAGGCCTAATAGATTTGAAGTACCAACTGAAAATTGTGGGTCAGCGTTAACATTTTCTGATAAAAATTTGACCATTCCTGAAAAATTATATTATTAGAGACCAACTAGAAATTGGGATGAGGATTTATGCTTGTGTGTATAATTTTATGAATAGATCTTGGACTAAAAATATTATGATATATCTAGGACAGAAACCATTAATTAACAGCATACATGTCACATTTGATGGATATATATATCTAGTTACTGATATATCAGTTGCATTTAGATCTGATTTATACATAATAAGCATAGATAGTTATGATGATGACTTTATAGAAATATTGCCTGTACCTAGTAATATAGCTAAACCACCACCTATAGAACATGATAAAATTCAATTAGGAGTGTGGTATAATGAACATGATGATCCTACTTTATGTTTGATAAGATGGTGAGATGAACTAATGAAATTTCAAATATGGATTATGAAAGACCTATATGAATGGAAATGAGAAGAGGAATATATTGAAATTTATGTAGAAATAGAAACAACTATACTATCTTGGAATAGAAAAGGATCTCTTTCTACATTTCAATTCATTAATGGTAATACACTTATATTTAGTATTGATAACATATTGCAAGTTTACAAGTTAAAAAAGAGAGCAGACTACATTAAAACAGAATTAATAGCAAGAAGAATTACGCCTAAAAAGTTTGCTTGGGCTAACACATTTATTCCATCTGTCACTACTTTTCAATCATGTTCTTAAATTGTGATTTTATACTTTTAATGTCGTCTATACTCTACATTTATTTTTAAAAAAAGAAAAGAAAAAAAAAATATCAATCTAGTTTGTTGGTATCTATTCTAAGAAACCAACTAGCTTGCTTGTGAGCCACCAAAGGCATAGGAGCCTAGGTTCCACATAGGACATTGATTTATCAATTTATGTTTTGTTGTTAAGTTGTTATTTTGTTATATATTCTGCTTTTATTTGTGAATGAAAAGCTTTTCAGAATCAAAAGTCTAAAGATGTCGAAGAAGATACAAAAGAACAAAGTATGCAATTGATTACTTATCTTGAATTTACATGCAAACTCAGTTCGTGGAGTTATTCATTAACCCAATGAATTAAGTTTGTTCAGTTAGGTGCTAAGTCAACAAAACAATATTCATGTCTGCTAATATTTTTTGTATTTACTGTAAAATTTTTTACATTGAGGACAATGCAAAATGTAGGTATGGGGGGGAGGTAATTAGATTAAATCCAAGTAATCTTGTTAATTAGAGGAACTAGGATGGTGCTGCAAATTTCTATGGAAATTGAAAATTTTTTTTATGAATTTGCTGCAACTAACTGAAATTTCCTATAATTATCCAATAATTGAAACCATAAAAAAAACTATAACTGCTTGAATGTTAAATTTAAAACCTTATAAAAGATGCTACAAATTTTACTATTAATACAAATCTAGATATAGTATCTTATGTTTTTACTGAATTTTATGAGTTTAATAGTTTCATGATTTTAAGAAATCAAAATGCTTAATTGAAACTCAGGAAATGATCTGAAATCCTAAAAGAGCTGAAATATTGATTTTTGGATTAAATGAAATACATATGATCAAGGATAAATTTAATTTGATTGATTAAACTTGTAGAATGATTTTTGTGTAAATCTTATTAAACTACAAAAAAAGTATGAGCTTATTGATATGGATTCATGTTTTCAGTAAATTATAGAAGCAGGATTATATGAGATTTGTGTTTTATTGCATCTATATTAATCAAATACATATATATATTGTGTTGAAAAGGAAAAAGAAATAAAAGAGAAAAACTTTGAGAGTTTAATGATTTGTTTGATCACAAGCCTTTTGTACTTAAGTAGATAAATATGTAAGGATTGTTGACCTAAAAAAGGACTTTTTAAATCTGGCAACCTAAGATCCTGATCAAATTTGGGATTGTTGACTAAAAGCTCGATACATGGGTACATTAGAAAACTCTTGTATGATTCAAGTTTTTCAAATTAACTTTTAAAGTAAAAATATGCATATACTGTTTTGAAAAGATAAAAGTGTTTTATGAAAATATAGATATCTTTTAAATCTAGTATATTTTCTATTATCTATGATTACTGAAGTATGAATCTAGATTAGACTTTTGAAGTTGTTTATCTAAGATACAATTCATAATTCTTCTTGTTTTAATCATATTGAGTTAGATTGTGTTTTGATTCCTATGAAGTTAAAATTTATTTTGGAAATCATATTGGAAAATTCAGGATAACAGATGTTGAAAAGAAAAAATGATAATATAATTACCATCTAAGAGATGCTAATATATTTTGTATGTAATTTACATATGTTTTAAATATATTTACAAGTTGAAGAGGAGAAAACAATGCTAAATTAGATTACTGAATTAATATAGAATATCTTTACATTAATCTAATTTATGTATTTTGAAGATACAAAATGAAGAATTAGTTCTAGCACTTTAGAAAGACTAACTAGTTAGATCTTAGTAGTTTGCTAAGGGGCTAGCAAAAGTTAAGTATGGGGGAAGTATTTAGAATGAAAAAATGCATAATATTAAGGGTTAAATGATGGTTAATTGCATAATATTTAGCTTATCATATGAGAATTAAGCCATTATGTTATGATTGCACTATTATATGCTTTAATGAAAGAATATGCATAATTTCAAGGAATTAGCGTTAATTAAGTATATCACTGAACTATCGGAGAATTACAGGCTTTTTAATTCCTAAGTCTCTGAAATGGCTATTATTTTGAAGAGTTATATTTCATGTACCAAACAGTTATGTTTTAAATGCTAAAAGAATATTTAGGTACACAGTGCCAACTCGTTACGTTACAAGTTTAAAGGTGTAAAAAGATCACGTGAGAACTCGTTGAGTTAGTGAATAAAAACTGTAAGTTGTATATTTGAACTCGTTAAGTTAGAATTATGCATATGTTGAATTTAAATGTTTTATAATGTCACGTGAGCTACACATGTATAACTCATTAAGTTAGCATAACTATACGCGTTGAGTTACTCGAATATACACTAAGGTAACGCGTTGTGTTTGTGTTATAAGCTTATAAGTTATTTCTTATTTACACGTGTTTTATTGTTAAATCTGTTGAGTATTTTGTTTTGATGATGTGTGCTAAATGTAAGTAATCATATTTGCTCAATTACTATTACTTGAGAAAGGAAATTAAGAACATCAATTAATACAGAAAAATTTTACTGATATAAATATTTGTTTGTATTGGATTTGAAATTATACTAAGTTAAATAACTAGTCATTTCATTACATTAATTTCTCATTTAACTAAACGCTAAGTTAATGTGTATTTTTATTGAAAAACATGATATGTTTTAAAGTTATATTTTCTATATCATGAACAGTGCATGTTTAGACAACTCGTTAAGTTAGAGTGTTATTTGTATAGAGGTCACGTGAGAACTCATTAAGTTAGAGGCTTAAAGGTTAAAATTGGTCACGTGAGAACTCGTTAAGTTAGTGAGTAAAAGAAGAGACAAACTCGTTAAGTTAATGTTGTACTCGTGGTGAAATTAAAGGTTATGAATGTTATATTATATCACGTGAGTTGCACATATTTAACTCGTTAAGTTAACATAAATGCACGCATTGAGTTGCTATATGGAACACTAAGGCAACACGTTAGGTTAGCGTTATAAACTTAAGTTGTTATTATTGCACGTGGTAAAAACCTTATTATAAAAACATTTGTTTATTACTAGATCGGTAAGTTATCAGATTTTTAGATACTTAGAAAACTTAACTATCCGATACTTAAACTATTTTCGGTGAGTTAGCATTTAACCTTTTGAAAGAAAGGTTAAGCTAGTTCGTTGAGTTATCGTAACACCATGAAGTTGGTTCGTTGAGTTTTCATAACACCATGGACTTAGTTGTTTAAGTTAGCTATAGTACTTGTCACATGAGTTGGCACTTGAAGAACTCGTTAAGTTAGAAACGTTAAGTTATATATATACTTATTTTATTTGTTTAGTTAACATTAAAGTAACGACTTCTTATTACACTTGATGAAAAATTTTGGACGAGAAAGTTTATTTTGCAGGAAATTTTTCAGAGATCCAAGATTGATGATTAAAGAAAATTCGAAATGTAAACGTGGGTTAGAATGTGTGTATTTCAATGAAGAAAAAAGAAAAGACATGAAGAAGTGGAAAACTAGTAGTGATTAAACGTGGAGGATATGCATGAAATGAAGATGTAGTATAAAAGACATAGAATTCTCGTTAATTAGTTATCCCTACACACCAAATGAAAAATCTTTTCAAGGATCAAAAACACTTCTTCAGGGAAAAGCTCTCAGATGGAAGAAAATTTAGTGAAGCAGAAAAAGTCAGATTTATGTCACTAAAGATATGAAGTATTAGGAGAAAGCAAATTCGGTGAAGTAGAGAAAGATAAGATATTCGTCACTGAAGAATTGCTGAAGAAGAAAAAGAAGAATAAGAAGAAAGATCTCAAACAAGGAGAAATATTTTAAATTCCACAAATTAGTTTTCTCTATTTGTAGTTATGAAATTGTATAGATGAAACATGGTATCGATATATAATTGCATCTACAATTTTTGAGGAGAATTGAATTGTACATTGTAATTGAAACCTTGAATAAAAATGATTTTATGAAAACAGTGTCTCGACTTGTTTTTGAGTTTTGAAGTTTCAATTATAATCAAAAATGTTGAAAAACACAATTCACCCTCCTCTTGCGTAGCCATATGATCCTACAAGTGGTATCAGAGCTGGTTAATAATCATTGATATAAAATCAATACTAACTTATTTAATATCATTGCTTATTTTGCCTTCCTTGTTTTTAAACAGAAATTGATATCTGAGCATACGTTTAACCTTCTTGATTTAAGGCTCAAGTTATTTTAAAGTTTTCAAACTGTTTAAAATCAAATAGGTTGAAAAATCTAATGTAATATGGCTACTAGAAATGGTAATTTTTCTTTGTATGAAGACCAAAATCTTAATCGTCCTCCATTATTTGATGGAATACATTTTGAATATTGGAAATATAGGATGATAGTCTTTCTTCAAAGTATAGATCATAAGTTGTGGTTCATGATTTCTAAACCATATACTCCATTAACTACCCCTGATAATACTTGGACAATTACTCAAAAAGAAAATGAAACTCTAAATGCTAAAGGCTTAAATATCTTATTTTATGCATTGAGTTATGAACAGTTCAGTAAAGTGTCGGCATGTAAATCTGCTTATGAGGTGTGACATGCATTAGAAGTTTCACATGAAGGTACTTCTCAAGTTAAAGAGACTAAGATTAACATGTTAATTCATAAGTATGAACTCTTTAAGATGCAAGACGAAAGTATTTCTGAGATGTTTTCCAAATTCCTTAATATCATAAACTCTTTAAAATGCTTAGGAAAGAATTTTGAATAGAAGGATTTGGTGAGGAAAATTCTCAGATCCCTAAGTTCTAAATGATCTTAGAAAGTGACATCAATTGAGGAATCACGAGATTTAAATGTTTATACTATAAATGAACTTATAGGAAATTTAACAACTTATGAAGTTCAATTAAATGAATCACTGAGTCACAACAAACTAAAAATGAAGAATGAAATAGCCTTCGAAATTAATTTAGATTCTGATATACCTACTGATTCTGACGAGGATTTGATTTTGCTGACTAGGAAATTTAAGAAAGCATGGAAAGATATGAAACAGCAAAGGAACAGAAATGATAAACCCTCAACGTCAAAATCACTAAATGACAAGAATTCTTCAACTAGAAAGTATGTATGTTACAACTATAAGAAACTTAGACATCTTTCTTCAGATTGTCCTATAAGGAAAAATGAAAAGTATAGTAGGACAAATCAGAAGAAGACGGCTTAGAAAACTTAGAAAAAGTTTTACAAGAAAAAGGCTTTGAAGGTCACTTGGGAAGACACGTCAGAAGAGTCTAAATCTGAGGAATCATCATCAAAATCTTCACATTTAGAAGAAAAACAAGAGTTAGAAGACGTTGCTCATGTGTACTTCATGGTATATGAGTCTGAGGAAATTTAAGTCAAACTAAGTTAGTCAAACTAACTAGTACTCCTACGGTGTCATATAAATTTGGCTTAGGATTTGATTATCCTGAATATCCTCAATCTCAAACCAATAAAAAATTTATTACTTGCAGTTCAAGTAAATCTAAGACTAAAATTCCTTTTATCATGAAACAAGGTAATAAATATGTAGAAGTATATAATTCAAGGGATGAATCATGCAGCAATAATATAAACCAATGTGATTTATCTAAATGTACTTCTAACATGACTATTAATGTTTCTAAAAATCTTGTTTCTTGTTTTGAAAATTCAGTCACTAATGTTTCAAAAATGTCAAACAATTGTAGTAAACTAAAAGTTTAGAAACCTGAGCATGAAATTCAAAACTCTAGTGTTAGACTAATTACTCATTCTACATGTTCTTTATCTAAAAATTCTTATGTAGAAAAAGATTTTGTATCTACTAAAAATTCAAATGCAAGTACAAAATCTTGGTATGAACTTACTGAAATGTATGAGCATGACCAAAATAAATTAACATCTGATAAAAATCGGTTTGGTCTTGGTTATACTACATTTGAAAACAAAAAGAATGATTATAAGAGCAATAATGCTATAAGTAAGTATGATGCTAATGATAAATCAGTGGTACTTACAACTAATAAAAATGTAAATGATAATGTTAAACTATTTGTAAACAAAAAGAAGAAATATGCATTTAATGAACTTGATCCTCAACAACATTGCGTACCAATGAATAGTTCTTAATTTGTTTTGCAAGAGGAAATTGTTAGGAACGAATGGCTTCACCAGAGGGGGGGTGAATGGAGAACAATGTGAATTTAAGCCTATTTTTCACTTTACTAACTAATTTGATTAATCAGTTTGCACAAGTAATAATCAGATAAAAATATCATGCACAGTGGAAATAAAGGTAAGAAACACAAGAGAATTTTAGGTGGTTCACCAACTTCGCTAGTCCACCCCCAAGGGTCACTTGGGCTTCACTAAGTGTCTCAACACTTACACACTTGCTTTCAGGTCGAAGCAAGAACCAACCACACAAAAGTTTTCAGGTATAAACTCTAGAAAACCAACACTTAGAAGTTTTCAGGTATAAACTCTAGAAACCAACACTCAAAAGTTTTCAGGTATAAACTCTAGAATACCAACACTCAAAAGTTTTCAGGTATAAACTCTAGAAACCAACACTCAGAAGTTTTCAAGTATAAACTCTAGAAAACCAACACTCAAAAGTTTTCTAGTATAAACTCCAGAAAACCAACCTCTTGAGTTTTCAGGTCGAAACTCAAACCAACAACTGAATGAAGCTTTCAGGTTGAAGCCACAAACCAAATGATCCTTCTTGGATCAGACTTTCAGCACATGGAGAGCTTTAAGAATCTTCTTGTAAATCCAGCTTTCAATCGATTCTTTGTTGAACTGAATTTGAGCTTTTTTCTATATCAGTAATTGATCTGCAATGTATACTGTATCTCTGTATGTAATTGTATCTGTAATCTCACTTGTAAGCTCTTTTTGAATACTAAATGATCTGACTGTATATATGCTTGAATATCCAACGATCATATTTTCTCCTCAATGGATTTATTCTGCTGTACTTGATTTTACTTCAGTCCCAAATACGGTAAGTTACCATTCAAAAAGATATTTCAAGATATCCTTCCGATTTTCTTAACCTTTCGAATAGTTAGTTGTGTAACTCTTCGAAGAATGTTTGTAACTCACCGAAAGATCACTAAGGTCTTTCTACCATGTATGATTCCAGATCATACAATGCGAGTTGTCATTCAATCGGATAGTTGTAGCTGTAACTTACTGAACTGTTACTTAACTGTCGGATAGTTAGCTATAGTAACCCTCTGTTAAGTTTCCAATTGCTTCAATTCAGCACGTGCATAAAAGACTAACTTAAGTTTCGGATGGTTATACCTGTAACTCACCGAAACGCTTCAAGATTTCGGATAGTTATCTCCGGTAACTTTCCGATTTTCCTTTTAAGCTTCTGTTTGGATTTCTGCACGTGGGAAATTCAATGACTTAAGTTTCGGATAGTTAAACTGTAACTCACCGAAACTCTTGAAATTTCGGATAGTTATCTAACTCTCTGATTTTTCCTTTTAAGCTTTTAACTACCGTCTTCTCCATTCTGCACGTGCGTAATAGGATAACTTAAATTTTGGAAAGTTATACCTGTAACTCACCAAAAAAGTTGGATAGTTATCTTCCTAACTCTTCGAAAAATCCTTTAAGCTTCTGTTCTGAATTTCTACAAGTGGTTAATTAAATGACTTAAGTTTCGGATAGTTAGCATTTCTAACTTTTTGATTTTCCTTTTGCTTTCGGATAGTTAACTCCTTAACTCTCCGATCATTCAACCAACTGCCTTTCATAACTCTCCGAAGGCTTTATAATTTCGGATAGTTATTCTTCTAACTATCCGATAGTATTGCTGCTGCTTTAAACTTGCTTTTCGGATACTTAGACCTGTAACTGTCCGATTTTCCTGTAGCTCTATAGTAGTATTTTCTGGAACTTTCTCCATCTATTCATCTGCTTTCTGATCTTTTGCTGAGCTATCATATCTGTGAAATACAATTTGGTTTCCTCACATAGGTTTTTGCATTATCAAAATACTAGGGTCCTAACAATCTCCCCCTTTTTTATAATGACAAAATCCTTTACATTAAATTACATGTATTTCACTCCCTAGATTGTTGCTATACATTCAATCACACAAAAACTAAGTAAAGCAAAGATTTACAATGAATATAATACAATGAAGTTAAATTCTCGCCGTGTTTGTGTGATGGGAATGCTCCCCCTGCCTTCTATGTAATTTTCTATATTCTTCTCCCCTTTTTGTCATTAGATAAAAGGAGTTCTACAATTTTCTTTTGCTGAATTTTCTTCTCCCTTTTTTGTCATTAAATTTGTATCTGATGATATACTAATTTTCTGATCTCTGTAATCCCATCAGATATCAAGTTGTGAAAAGAATCAAATGCATCAATATCTTCAAATACCAATTTTTGATTTTCCATCAAATGTAGACTGTTGATGTGTAGATCTCAATTGTTGAGATATTTTCATCATTGCAGTCTATTTTCTTCTTTTCCTTTGATTTGTGCTGCTTTTCTTCTTTCTTATTCGAGCATAGTATCAATTGAAGTGTCAATTTCCTTAATCCTTGTCTGATGCTAGTTGTTGATATTCTATCATTTGAGAAGTCAGTAATTGCTCTCCTGATTTGTGATATTTCTTCCTTTGTTTTCGTGTAATTACTACATCATCTATAAAAACTGAAAATAGTGAAATGCCAATAGTTAATGTAGCAATTTATAAATATGCAGTTAATATTTGTAATTTCTACCACATGCTCTCCCCCTATCTGTATGGAGGTTCTCTGATTTATAATAGCAAGCTATAGGCTCTCCCCCTATATGCATGCCCTCTTTATACACTTTTATTTTGTACTGAAGTAACATTCTGAATTCTCTTCATATAGTAGGTTCTCCCCCTACTTATATGTTTTTCCTTGTAGACAAATTTGTTGCACCTGTTTTGCAAAATGAATGTCATATATGATACCAATTGAACTAAATACCAATTGTTAATCAAAAATATCATAAAAGATTTTCAATCAATTTGCTTCTGACTCCAATTCGTTTATTTTCTCTTGGATCTTTGTTTCAAGTGGTTCTTTTATTTGTAGAAGATAATTTGAAGATTGTAATCTGTCTACTGCAGATTTTGGTTGTCCTTTGATGAATCTGATTTCCCTGCATTTGTAGTCATTCAACTTGGCTCGTACAAGCCTTATTTCCTTTAAAGAACATGATTCAATCATTGATGCTACTTTTGATGCCAATTGTTAATTTCAGAATATCATAACTGATTCTTAACTGATTGCCTTCTGATTACCAACTATTTAGCTTCTTAAACTCTCTCTTCAATAGATTCCTTCAAAACATATGCAGAGAGCAATTTGTGACTGTAGTTTGGTTGCTGTAGATTTTTCTCTCCTTGAGCATCAAGATTTTAGGCACAATTTCCACTTAGTCTAAGTGAGCACTTTCTACCAATTTATGGTGCCTCTTGTAATACCAAATTTTTACTGTCATAACTGGTTTGGAGCTATAGATCAACTACTCCCCCTAAACCATATAATCCTGCAATTCAAACAGAAATAGATTTTGGTACCCATACTTTCTTGGGTCCATAAGTGTTAGTCCTAACAATATTTAGTTTATTGCCTTTTGGCAGCCACATTGAACCAGATCTTCTTTTGATAGCAAACACTATTGTACCATCTCTATAAGATCAGATAACACCACCATAGTAGGGTATTTCCTATGGAGTAGCATACCCTAGGCCAAATCTATTTGAGCCATGTCTCCGTGAACCAATGATTTGATCTAATCTTTTCTGTCCATTGGTAAATTTATGCATAGAATTTTTCAGATTAGTGATTTCTGATTTCAAATTTTCATTTTCATTTATCAATTTATCATTATTGCATTTTGTATCTTCAGCATGCAAATTTTCATGTTTAGTATGTGCTTCTTCTAAGCATGCAGTTAAATGCTTAATTTCCTTTTTATATGTTTTGCATTTAACATATAAGCTGTCAACAGTAGACAAAAGAATATTTACATCTAGATTATCATTGTCTACAATAGAATCACTTTGAGATGAAGTAGAACATACCTCTTGTGCTATATAGCACACATTTACTGGTACCTCTTCATCTGAACTAGATGAGCTACTAGAAGAACTACTATCATCCCAAGCAGCCTTCAATGCCATTTTCTTTTTGTAGCTCCTCTTCTTCTTCTTCATTTCTTTTTCTTCTTCTTGTTGCAGTGGACAATCAGGTTGTATATGTCCCTACTTCTTGCATTTAAAGCATATTGGTGCATTACTTTTTGATGTGCTAGCATGATTCTTTTTCTTCATCCATTTTCTGAATTTTCTAGCCAATAGCACAACTTCATCATCATCCAAGCTTTGAAGTTTCTATGTTGATGGAAATGCTAGTTCTTTCTTTGTTTCAGTTTTCTTTTTACCACTACCTTCCTCAACCTTCCATTCCTTCATTTGAACTTCATGGGCCAGTAGGTTGCCCATTAAATCCTCTACTAAGTATTTGTTGAGGTCTTTGGAATCTTGTATCGATGTGGACTTTTGCTTCCATTCCACAGTTAAGCTTTTGAGGATTTTCTGTACATGTTCACAGACAGAAAATTCAATTCCCAAACCTCTTAAGCCATTAATAATCTCAGTGAATCTTGAAAACATATCAGTGATAGTTTCATCATCAAGCATTTTAAATAATTCAAGCTTTCTAAGTAAAATGCTTATTTTATTGTCTTTCACTTGGCTGATTCCTTCAAAGGTTATTTGAAGAGTGTTCCAAGCCTCGTGAGCAGATTTACAAGCTGAAACTTTATTGTATTGTTCAACAGATAAGGCACAGTAAATAATATTCAACCCTCGAGCATCCATTTGGATGATTCTCTCATCCTCCTCAGTTTAGTCATCCTCATGACTAGGTGGAATAGGTGTTCCTAGAACAACCATTTTCCATAAACTCACATCTAAGCTTCTGAGGAAACATTCCATCCTATTTTTCCAGTAATTATAATTAATACCATCAAACAGGGGAAGACGATGGATGTTCTGACCCTCTCTGTGAAAAGATGCCATGATCTCAGATGGTTAAATCTATAAAAAGAGATCAACCTGCTCTAATACCAATTGTTAGGAATGAATGGTTTCACCAAAGGGGGGGGTGAATGGAGAACAGTGTGAATTTAAGCCTATTTTTCACTTTACTAACTAATTTGATTAATCAGTTTGCACAAGTAATAATCAAATAAAAATATCATGCATAGCGGAAATAAAGGTAAGAAACACAAGAGAATTTTAGGTGGTTCACCAACTCGGCTAGTCCACCCCCAAGGGTCACTTGGGCTTCACTAAGTGTCTCAACACTTACACACTTGCTTTCAGGTCGAAGCAAAAACCAACCACACAAAAGTTTTCAAGTATAAACTCCAGGAAACCAACACTCAGAAGTTTTCAGGTATAAACTCTAGAAACCAACACTTAGAAGTTTTCAAGTATAAACTCTAGAAAACCAACACTCAGAAGTTTTTTGGTATAAACTCTAGAAAACCAACCTCTTGAGTTTTCAGGCCGAAACTCAAATTAACAACTAAATGAAGCTTTCAGGTTGAAGCCACAAACCAAATGATCCTTCTTGGATTAGACTTTCAGCACATGGAGAGCTTTAAGAATCTTTTTGTAAATCCAGCTTTCAATCGATTCTTTGTTGAACTGAATTTGAGCTTTCTTCTTTATCAGTAATTGATCTGCAATGTATACTGTATCTCTGTATGTAATTGTATCTGTAATCTCACTTGTAAGCTCTTTTTGAATATTGAATGATTTGACTATATATATGCTTGAATATCCAACGATCATATTTTCTCCTCAACGGATTTATTCTACTGTACTTGATTTGACTTCAGTCCCAAATACGGTAAGTTACCATTTAGAGAGATATTTCAAGATATCCTTCTGATTTTCTTAACCTTTCGGATAGTTAGCTGTGTAACTCTTCGAAGAATGTTTGTAACTCACCGAAAGATCACTTAAGTCTTTCTACCATGTAGGATTCCAGATCATACAATGCGAGCTGTCATTCAATCGGATACTTGTAGCTGTAACTTACCGAACTGTTACTTAACTATCAGATAGTTAGCTACAGTAACCCTCTGTTAAGTTTCCAATTGCTTTAATTCAGCACGTGCATAAAAGACTGACTTAAGTTTCGGATGGTTATACTTGTAACTCACCGAAACGCTTCAAGATTTCAGATAGTTATCTCTAATAACCTTCTGATTTTCCTTTTAAGCTTTTGTTTGGATTTATGCACGTGGGAAATTCAATGACTTAAGTTTCAAATAGTTAAACTGTAACTCACTGAAACTCTCTTGAAATTTCAGATAGTTATCTAACTCTTTGATTTTTCCTTTTAAGCTTTTAACTACCGTCTTCTCCATTCTGTATGTGCGTAATAAGATAACTTAAATTCTGGAAAGTTATACCTATAACTCACCGAAAAAGTCAGATAGTTATCTTCCTAACTCTCCGAAAAATCCTTTAAGCTTCTGTTCTGAATCTCTACATGTGGTTAATTGAATGACTTAAGTTTTGGATAGTTAGCCTTTCTAACTTTTTGATTTTCCTTTTGCTTTCGGATAGTTAACTCCTTAATTCTCCGATCATTCAACCAACTGCCTTTCATAACTCTCCAAAGGATTTATAATTTCGGATAGTTATTCTTCTAACTGTCCGATAGTACTGCTGTTGCTTTAAACTTGCTCTTCGAATACTTAGACCTGTAACTATCCGATTTTCTTGTAGCTCTATAGTAGTATCTTCTGAAACTTTCTCCATCTATTCGTCTGCTTTTTGATTTTTTGCTGAGCTATCATATCTGTGAAATACAATTTGGTTTCCTCACATAGGTTTTTGCATTATCAAAATACTAGGGTCCTAACAGAAACAACATCAAAATGGATCTTGGATAGTGAAGCATCAAGTCACATGACCAAACAGAAAAGTTTACTGAAAAATTTTACAAATACCAAAAAAGGAAATGTTACATTTGGAAACAAAAGTAAGGATAAAATCATAGGTATGGGCAATGCTCAAATAACTCCTACTTGTGTTATTTCGAATGTACTATATATAAAAAACCTAGGATTTAATTTGCTGAGTGTTATAAAACTAACTAATAATGGATATTATGTATTATTTGAAGATGATGCATGCAAAATTATTGATAAAAGTACAAATGAAATTAAGTTTATTGCTAAAAGAAAAGGTTCTGTATGTATTTTATCTTTATCTTCTGGTGTAGTTGATTTAAATTCATGTTTGCTAGCTGAAACTAGTGATGCATATCTGTAGTATAGAAGGATCGAGCATATAAATATGAAATTATTGCATAAATTATCTAGAAAACATTTAGTGAGAGGTTTACTAAAGATTTAATATTCAAAGGACTTTATGTGTGATGCATGTGAGTTAGGTAAACCTCACAAAAACTCTTTTAAATCCAAAACTGATATTTCAAGCAAGAGAGTCTTAGAACTTATACACATGGATCTATTTGGACCGACAAGAATCATGAGTCTTGGTGGTAAACGGTATGTATTTGTTTTAGTATATGACTTCTCTAGATACACTTGGGTATACTTTCTAGCATCTAAGACAGAAGTTTTTTAAAAGTTTAAAATGTTTAGCAATCTTGTTCAAAATGAACAAAATGTCTCTATTTAAAAACATAAGAGTGATCATGGTACTGAATTTGTTAATGATCAAATGGATAATTATTGTATAAATCATGGCATTGATTACAAATTTTCTTTTCCAAGAGCACCATCTCAAAATGGTGTTGTTGACAGAAAGAATAGATCACTTCAGGAAATGGCCAGAACTATGTTAAATGAACATAATTTACTTCAAAATCTATAGGCTGAAGCCGTAAATACAGCTTGTTATATTATTAACAGAAGTCACTTAAGACCTCTTGTTAATAAAACTCCTTTTGAAATTATGTTTGATAGGGTTCCAAAAATTTCCTATATGAAACCATTTGACTGCAAGTATTTTATTCTTAATACTAAGGATAAAAGGGATAAATTTCAAGCCAAAGCGGATGAAGGAATTTTTGTAGGTTACTCTACTAGAAGTAAAGCTTATAGAATATATAACAAGACTTCTAGAACTATTGAAGAAACCCTCCATGTAAGCTTCAATGAAAATTCTTTTAGAGAATCTCAATCTAAAAGTGATAATGATGATATGATCAATTTCCCAAAAGAATTAGAGATCAATAGAGAGATTGAAGATTTATCTGAGAAAATTAAAAATATGAACTTAAATGATCAAACTAATGATCAAAATGACGTTCTTTCAGATGTTGATGAGAATATTAAGGAAAATCAAAGAAATTGGCATTATTCTTCATCACATCCCATCACTCAAGTCATTGGTAATATTAATGAGGGAGTTAAAATTAGAGCTTCAGTAAATTTAAATAGTATGTGTATGTTTGTTTCTATGGTGGAACCAAAGAATATAGAAGAAGCATTATCTGATGAAAATTGGATAGTGGCAATGCAAAAAGAACTAAATCAATTCATTAGGAATGATGTTTGGGAATTAGTTTCTCCACCCAAAAATCAGTCCATAATAGATACAAAGTGGATCTTTAGAAACAAAATCAATGAGACTAGTCTGGTTATAAGAAACAAAGCTAGATTAGTTGCACAAGGGTATACATAGGAAGAAGGACTAGATTATGATGAAACATTTGCTCCTATGGGTAGGTTAGAAAGTATTAGAATATTATTGGCCTATACTTGTTATATGGATTTTAAACTATAACAAATGGATGTAAAGAGTGCATTTCTAAATGGTTTAATTAATGAAGAAGTTTATGTAAAACAATGACCTAGATTTGAAGATATTAAAAATTTTGACTATGTGTATAAATTGAAGAAAGCCTTATATGGTTTGAAGCAAACACCTAGATTGTGGTATGAAAGGTTATCTACTTTTTTAATAGAACAATGATATATCATGGGAAAAGTAGACCATACTCTATTTATCAAGAAAGATGATAAAGATCAGATTGTTGTTCAAATATATGTAGATGATATAATCTTTGGAGCAACTTCTGATAAACTGATAAAAATATTTTCTAAAGAGATGACTAGTTAGTTTGAAATGAGTATGATAGGAGAACTTTCATATTTTCTAAGACTTTAAATTAAGCAAATGGATAAATGTATATTTTTTTTAAATCAGGAAAAATATGTATATGAAATGCTTAAGAAATTTAATTTTAGTGATACAAGGATTCGAGGAACTCCTATGAGTACTTCTTTAAAGTTAGATATTGATGACAAAGGAAAATCAAAAGATCAAAGAAAATACAGAAGTATGATTGGTTCTTTACTTTATTTGACAACTAGTAGACTTGATATTATGTTTGTTGTGTGTGTTTGTACTATATTTCAATCTAATCCTAAAGAATCACACTCAATTACTGTTAAAAGAATATTTAGATATATACAAGGAACTAAAAATTTCAGATTGTATTATTCTAAGGATAGTTCAATAGATCTTATAGGATATACTGATGCTGATTACGTAGGATCTAAGTCAGATAGAAAAAGTACCAATGGCACATGTCAATTATTGGAAAATAATTTGGTGTCATGGTTTACTAAAAAGCAAAACTATGTAGTACTTTCAACCACTAAAGATGAATATGTTGCTGTTGCATTGTGTTGCACTCAAATTCTGTGGATAAGGCAAACTTTAGAGGACTTTATATTATCTTATGGAGTGTGTTCAAATTGCATTTTTGGAACAGTATGCACTATATATGGAAAAAGGCATAGGTTCATCAAATAGAATTCCTCAAACCCCTATCAGTGGTACACGACTACATGCATTTGAGGAAGAACATGAATTTGCTATTCCTACTCCTTTGTATTCAAAAGAAAAACAAACAAATATTATTGTGGATAAAAGAAAAGTTAAAGGTCTTCAAAAGGCAATAGCAATAGAAAGTGCCTTAGAAGAATTAAACCAGAAAACTTTTATGGAATAATTTCAAAAGAAAACAGCAATACTTGAAGAAGAAAGACTGACTTGTTATAAAAGAAGAAAAATCAGGAAAATTATGTCTAAGGAAACAAAGTCTGCTAGAAAAGAAAAATCAGATGAGCATTTATTTCCAAAGGACAATGTATGTCTAGACATTGTTCTTTATAGTGCATCTGATAATCTCATCAGTTCCATGTATACTGAAACTGATGAAGATAATGAGACTTTATTTTCTCTTGCTAAAAAACTTGAAAAGAAATCCAAGTCAAATATTAGTTCAAGTTTTTCTATTGGTTCAAGCCTTGATGATGTAGAAATTGAACAATCAGAGCATCAGGCAACTGACATAGAATAAGTTATTGCAGATATAATTGAAAATGTTGAGGCGGTAACTAATTCACAAGCTGAATTGTTTGGAGTAGCAGATATTGAAAAAGTTAAGACTCTAGAAGAGCTTAATGTCAATCAACCTTCTTTAGAATCTATAGAAGCAGAGTTTGAGAATTCACAGCATATATCAATGGAGACATCTGTTGAACAAAATGAACAATTACAAACAAATACACCGGCTGTAGAATTTATGGAAAAATTGAACTCTAAACATTCTATAGAGATTGAACTAATGAATGTAGAGCATATTGAAGATGCTCCTTACATTATTGAAGTTGAAGAATCAAGCTTACATACGAAGCTTCAAGAAAATAATTTGTAAGAGGAACAACATAACATTCATTTTGAAGAAGAGGTTCCTGAAGATGAATTAAATTCTGAATCAAGGCTTTAAGTATCACCTTCTTTGTATAGAATACTACACATTCAAGGAAATTCAATTCATTTTAGATCTGAGGAAGTATTGCAGAAATACAATAATCTGATTACATGTTAAATTCTGCATGCTCGTCCAATAAAGTTCAAAAATTTGATGGAAATAAGAGATCTATTTGAGTTTCAAGGCTTAATTCAATTCTTGCCAGTTGGAACAAAATGGAAACAATATAAAGAGCTTATTGCATCTTTTTACAGCAATCTGGTCAAGAATGACAATATATTAACAACTCAAATAAATCAACAGGAGTTCGCATTGTCTCTTGAATTAATTTTTGAAGTTTTGGGATTGAAGAATGAAGGTGTTGTTGTAACTAACAAATTTGACATGATTAGACAACTGGAATGGGACATTCACTCACTATCAAAGATTCCAAATGTATATAGTGAAATGAGATTAATGGAAAATCTAAATGTAGAGGTAAGGTTTATTGCAAATATATTGCATGCCAATTTATTTCAAAGAGTCGGACATAATATGGAAGTCAGCAAAAGTTGTTTATATGCAACTTATGGCCTACTTAACAGAATTCAAATCAATTGGTTTGATGTTTTCATTTCTCAACTACAGCATATGAGTTCAAAGTTATTTTTTGGTGATGTATGTAGACTCCTTGCAAACCAATTAAATTTATCTGACTGGCCCTCTAAAACTAAAGGCATGAGAGCTTTTAGTGTAAAAGATTTGCAAAAATTCCAAGCCATGCATCAACCTCAACGACAACAACAACAACCTGACTGTATAGAACACATACAACTACAACAGCCAAGTTATTTAGTTCGAGCAGAGTAGCAACCCTAGCTACCTCCTTCCATAGATGATGTGCTTAACGAAATCAGAAATGATATTAAGCATCTAGGAGATAAAATATGTAATGCTATAAGTGATATACTTAGGAGGGATAGATAAATGTCTGTTTGCTTGTTTCTGAATACAAAATGTAATATTTGTATTTACTGATTGATTATTTGAACAATACATTTTTTCTGTAAATGGTTCAATTCTTATTGATGTTTACAGAAAGTTTAGCTGTAAATATATCTTTCCATTTATATACTGTGCAATCATCTTTTTGATTAATGACAAAAAGGGGGAGAAATGTTATAAATTCAAAAGAAGAAGATGATTATGATTTTAATTGCATATATTATAAAGGCAGATGATATTTAAGTGGTTATGACAAATGATAATGTAATCTGAAAGATAATTATGTGGTTATTAAAATCTGAAGATACTTATGTAATTATTGACATCTGAAAGTTTTGTTTCTGAGAGGTGAATTTTACACAAACAATAGAAATAAGCTTAAGTGGACTTAAGTCAACAAACTTGTTTGTTGAATTAACCCAACGAATGTGCTTTGCTGAGTTATATATTTCATAATTGATTTAATATGGTTTTGTCATCATCAAAAAGGGGGAGATTGTTGAGTATTTTGTTTTGATGATATGTGTTGAATGTAAGTAATCATATTTGCTCAATTACTATTGCTTGTGAAAAGAAATTAAGAACATCAATTAATACAGAAAAAGTTTACTAATATAAATACTTGTTTGTATTGGATCTGAAATTATACCAAGTTAAATAACTAGTCGTGTCGTTACATTAATTTCTCATTTAACTAAATGTTAAGTTAACATGTGTTTTTATTGAAAAACATGATATATTCTAAAGTTATATTTTATGTATCATGAACAATGCACGTTTAGACAACTCATTAAGTTAGAGTGTTATTTGTATAGAGGTCATGTGACAACTTGTTAAGCTAGAGGCTTAAAAGTTAAAATTAGTCACATGAAAACTCGTTAAGTTAGTGAGTAAAAGAAGAGACGAACTCGTTAAGTTAGTGTTGTACACGTGGTGAAATTAAAGGTTACGAATGTTATATTGTATCACGCGAGTTGCACATGTTTAACTCGTTAAGTTAACATAACTGCACGCGTTGAGTTGCTATATTGAACACTAAGGCAACACGTTAGATTAACGTTATAAACTTAAGTTGTTATTATTGCACATGGTAAAAACCTTATTATAAAAATATTTGTTTATTACTAGATCAGTAAGTTATCAGATTTTCAGATACTTAGAAAACTTAACTATTTGATACTTAAACTATTTTCGATGAGTTAGCATTTAACCTTCCGAAAGAAAGGTGAAGCTAGTTTGTTGAGTTATTGTAACACCACGAATCTGATTCATTGAGTTAGTGTAACACCATAGACTTAGTTCGTTGAGTTAACTATAGTACTTGTCATGTAAGTTGGTACATGAAGAACTCGTTAAGTTAGAAACGTTAAGTTATATATATACTTATTTTACTCGTTTAGTTAACATTAAAGTAACGACTTCTTATTACACTTGATGAAAAATTTTGGACGAGAAAGTTTATTTTGTAGGAAATTTTTCAAAGATCTAGGATTGATGATTAAAGAAAATTCGAAATGTAAACGTGAGTCAAAACGTGTGTATTTCGATGAAGGAAAAAGAAAAGATGTGAAGAAGTGGAAAATTGGTAGTGATTAAACATGGAGAATATGCATGAAATGAAGATATAGTATAAAAGGCATAGAATTCTCATTGATCAATTATCCCTACACACCAAACAAAAAATCTTTTCAGTGATCAAAAACACCTCTTTGGGGAAAAGCTCTCAAATAGAAGAAAATTCAATGAAGCAGAAAATGTTAGAATTATGTCACTAAAGATCTAAAGTATCAAGAGAAAGCAAATTCGGTGAAGTAGAGAAAGACAAGATATTTGTGACTAAAGAATTGCTAAAGAAGAAAAAGAAGAAGAAGAAGAAAGATCTCAAACAGGGAGAAATATTTTAAATTTCGCAAATTAGTTTTCTCTATTTGTAGTTATGAAATTGTATAGATGAAACATGGTATCGATATATAATTGTATCTACAATTTCTGAGGAGAATTGAATTGTACATTGTAATTGAAACCTTGAATAAAAATGATTTTATGAAAGTAGTGTCTCGACTTATTTTTAAGTTTAGAAGTTTCAATTATAATCGAAAATGTTGAAAAACACAATTCACCCCCCTCTTGTGTAGCCATACGATCCTACAAAATCAATGAAGTAAGTTCATTGAGTTACACTAACTCCACAAACCATTTATTTTCTAACATGCCACTATAGTAGTTGCAGAAACAAGAAATACGAAGGAAAACCACGATTGCACGTATCACACAGGACTTCACTCATGGAATGAAGAAGAAATCACCATCGTTGATATGAATGAAGGAAATCCAACTGATCATTTAAGCAGAAATAGTTACTACTGAAAGAAATATAAAAGAAGAGGAGAAAGACGAAGAGTGTGTGGGTGGAGAACCACACTAATTGCTGGAAGCGTCGGAAGTTCCCTGAAACTCTACACCACCACCAAAATCACCAACCATCGGAGGTCTGTGAAGATACTTTCTGGATGTCAGGTCGATTTCAAGCCAAACACGATGATTGACAATCATTGTGAGGAGTGATCGCATTGCAGGAAGGGAAGCCATTTTCACCAAGCACTGACTCATATCTCAAGAGATCGTAAAGCTTCTAGCCTTGGTTTCGGGTTGATGCTAGTATGCTGAAAAAGAGATCAACTTACAATTCTTGATTCACAATTCTATAGAGAGAGGAGGTAAGATTGTAAGTGATTAAGTTTTTAGTAGTGTAATCGCATCACATGTAGTGACAGAAGTTTTTACTATCAATAAAGATTTTTATATTTCACCCTTCGCTCATCTTCAAGAACATATCAAAACAAAAATACCAAAAATAATTAATTATCTATGTTTACATTTAGTATTAAAGTGTTGTATTGTTTGTTTTGTATCATGATTAATGTTATCATTATCAATATTGTGAATGTTTTATGTTTATTTGATTCATAAAATAGAAAATAGTTTTATTGTTTACTGAAATTGATTTATTTCAAATACTTAAAGATTTTAATGGTTACTGTTTGAAATATCTGAATGTTAGTATTGCTTAATGATAAATCTTAGATTAACTAACATTAAAAAGTTTAATTGATGTTATGTACATTCTGTGGAACCACCCAATGGTTGACCGAATTGCTCTGTGAATGACAGTATTTAACTGGAAAGGTAGACTCATAGTGTTAACTTAAGTCCATGAGGTTAGTCCGTTGAGTTAACCATAACTCCACAAACTAAGTCTGTTGAGTTAACTATAACTCAATAGAGTGCTTAACTAAACACATAAACTCCAATTTAAAGAAAAATAGTACACAATTCTTACTCAATCTCTATGGGATCGACCTATACTTGCACACAAATACAATATACACTATGCACTTGTAGTTAAAAATACAAATTGGACTTAATATCTAATTTGTGTGAAAAGTTGTTTGTTTATTCCTAAAAGAATTTATCAATATAAGTACAAAAACAAATCAAACAAGTTTTCTAGCATCACCTAATAGACAAGTTTCTGATTTAACTTTTCACAACAATACAGCTAACTTAAGTGGGTTGCCAACCCCCAAGATATAGATTTTGCATTAAAGGCATATGGCTTACTTTAAACTGGGATGCCAAGCTCTACTATAAAATCTCTCTCTTTTCTTGAAAATTAAAAGAAAAATAAGCAATAGGTTAACAATTGAGACTTTCTAACTTTTATTTTATTCAGTTTACAAAAGAAAATTCATAGAGATATACCTTCAAGTAAATTAAAAGAATTCAACAATTAGTACTTGAACTTAAGAAAATAAATGCATTACATTATGTAAAGAATAGATAGTAACAAAAAAATAACAATGATTATATACATAGTTTATGGTAGAATTATTATACACCTGTAAAATAAACTAAGCTTGAGTACATTCCCCCCCCCTTTTTTTTTGTTACCTCCCACAATATCATCTTTTTACATGATCACAATCTCTTGCTTAAGAGAAAGATAACCAATTACTCAATGGTAAGTGAGAATAGGTAAATTTTTTTTTTAAAGTATAATCTGAATTACTTATATAATGAGTTTTCAATCAGCACATCCCAAATCAATTGGTTCAAGTAACTAGGGTTTAAGATCCCCCAACGAACTTAGTTACTCAAGTAATTTTAGATCAAAAATAAAATAAGATAGTAAATAAAATAAGAGGCAACCACAAGACTTAACTTTTCTAACAGAATGTTAATAACTTTCCTTTAATAAACTGTACATACTTTCTATGTATTTTCTAGTTAAAATCTTTATAAAGATGTATACATAAGTAACAAAACTATAGTTGGTACTCATATTGAATTAAATTAACTTTCCTTAAATAACCCTTTCTAAATATTTCTTAAATAAATTGACTTCAATAAAAATCAGAATTTCATAAATTCTTAACTACTAGTAAACATTAATTCTAGAGAAAATATTTTGAGTTTTTCTAATATAAAGAAATTAAATTCTAAACTTCTTCTTTTTTTTAACAAATCAAAATATTATGTAATGAATAGGACAATTTAAACATCAGATAACCTATAGATACCAAGTTCTAATCGTAATTTTGAAAAAGTATTTTCATCTAAAGGTTTAGTGAATAAATCAACTAATTGTTTTATGGTTGAAACAAAATTTAATACTAATTTTCCTTTTATCACATTATCCCTTAGAAAATGATGTCTAACTTCTATATGTTTAGCTCGTAAGTGTAAAATAGGATTTTTAGACAAACTTATTGTAGAACTACTATCACAAAAATCTTAGTTGGTTCATAGGTTAAGTTAAAATCTTTTAAAGTCTATCTAATCCATAAGATTTGAGCATAGCAAAGTGCAGCAACTATATATTCAGCTTCTATTGTGGATAATGCTACACAATTTTACTTTTTTCTAAACCATGACACTAAAGAATTTCGTAATAGTTGTTAAGTGTCACTGGTGCTTTTTTTTTCAAACTTACATCCTACAAAATTTGCATCACTATAACCTATTAAATTTAAAGAACTATGTTTAAAGTAAACAATCCGAAATTGATGGTTCCTAATAGATATTTAAAAATTCACTTAACAGCAAGTAGGTGTGACTCTTTAAGATTAAATTGATATCTAGCACAAGTACACACATTAAATATAATATCTGGACAACTAGCTATTAAATAAAGTAATGAACAAATCATACTTCTATATTGTTTTATATCTATAGATTTTCCTTGAGTCATCTTTATCCAACTTAGTGATAGTACTCATTAGTGTATTTTTCATTTTAGTGTTGTCGAGTCCAAACCTCTTTAATAAATCTCGAGTATATTTTTCTTGTGAAATAAAAGTACCCTTTTCTAATTGCTTAATTTGTAAGCCTAGAAAAAATGATAGTTCACTCATCATACTCATTTCAAATTGATTAGTCATGTCATTTGAAAAAGACTTAACTAATTTTTCATTTGTTGCTCCAAATATAATGTCATCTACATAGATTTGAACTATCAATATATCATTTTCAACCTTCTTGATAAAGAGGGTATGATCTACCTTTCTCATAAAATACCATTTTTCTATAAGAAATTTAGATAACCTCTCATACCAAGACCTAGGAGCTTGTTTAAGGCCATATAGTGCATTTTTAAGCTTGTAAACATACTTAGGATGTTTTGAATCTTCAAAACCTAGAGGTTGTTTTACATAAACTTCTTCTTTAATATATCCATTTAAAAAAGCAATTTTAACATCCATTTGATATAATTTGAAATCCATGTAACGAGCATTTGCTAACAAAATTCATATTGACTCTAATCTAGTAATAGGAGCAAATGTTTCATCATAGTTAATTTCTTCCTCTTACTTATAACCTTGAGCAACTAACCTAGCTTTGTTTTTAACTATATGTCCATCCTGATCTACTTTCTTTCTAAATACCCACATTGTCCCTATTACGGTCTGATTTTCAAGGGGTGGAACTAGATCTCATGCCTCATTTCTTATAAATTGATTTAGCTCATCTTGCATAGCTAAATACCAAAATTCATCTTCTAAGACATCTTCAATTTTCTTAGGCTCTAGTAAAGAAACAAAAGAATAAACACTACAAATGTTGACTATTGATGATCTAGTACTAATTCCTTGATTAGGATCGCCTATTATCTAATCAATAGGATGAGATGAAGCATAACATCAATTTCTATGATGTTTTACATTTTCTATAGGTATGCCATTATTTTCTTCAAGGTTTTCATCATTCAAGTTTATATTTCTTAGTTTGTAAGATAATCTCTCAATTTCTTTATTAACATCATTTGATTCTGTTAGGAGAATTTCTAAATCAATATGTTCAGCATGTCTAACATCCAAATGAGAATTTTTATAAAATTTCACATGTAAGGTTTCCTCAATAGTTTTTGTTGATTTATTATATACTCTATATACTTTACTTCTAATGGAATAACCAACAAAAATACCCTCATCTAATTTAGCTCTAAATTTATCTCTACATTCTTTAGTATTTAATATAAAACACTTGCAGCCAAAGGGTTTTAAATAACTAATTTTGGGAACCTTGTTATACCATATCTCATAAGGAGTTTTATCCATAATGGGTCTTAAATGTACCATATTTACAACATAACATGCTATATGAACTACTTTTGCCCAAAGAAATAAGGGTGACTTATTTTCATTTAACATGGTTCTAGATATTTCTTGAAGTGATCTATTTTTACGTTCTACTATCCTATTGTGTGAAGGAGCTCTTGGAAATGAATTGTAAGATCGTATGGCTACACAAGAGGGGGGTGAATTACGTTTTTCAACATTTTCAATTATATTTGAAACTTCAAAATTAAAAACAAGTTGAGACACTGTTTTCATAAAATCATTTTTATTCAAGGTTTCAATTACAATATACAATTCAATTCTACTCAGAAATTGTAGACGCAATTATATATCGATACTATGTTTCATTTATACAATTTCATAACTACAAATAGAGAAAACTAATTTACGGAATTTAAAATATTTCTCCCTGTTTGAGATCTTTCTTCTTCTTCTTTTTCTTTTTCAGTAATTCTTCAGTGACGAATATCTTGTCTTTCTCTACTTCACCGAATTTGCTTTCTCCTGATACTTCAGATCTTCAGTGACATAAATTTAACCTTTTTTGCTTCACTGAATCTTCTTCCATCTGAGAGCTTTTCCCTGAAGAGGTATTTTTGATATTTAAAAAGATTTTTCGTTTGGTGCGCAGGGATAACTGATCAACGAGAATTCTATGCCTCTTATACTATATTTTCATTTCATGCATATCCTCCACATTTAATCACTACTAGTTTTCCACTTCTTCACGTCTTCTCTTTTTTCTTCATCGAAATACACACGTTTTGACCCACATTTACATTTCGAATTTTCTGTAATCATCAATCTTGGATCTCTAAAAAATTTCCAAAAATCATAATAAGAAGTGTAATAAGAATTTCCTTCATCCAAAATTTTTCATCAAGTGTAATAAGAAGTTGTTGTGTTAATGTTAACTAAACAAGTAGTACAAGTAGATTTATAACTTAACAAGTTCCTCATGTGCCAACTCACATGACAAATATTGTAACTAACTCAACGAACTAAGTCTGTGGTGTTACGCTAACTTAACGAACCAACTCCGTTGTGTTACAGATAACTCAATGAACCAGTAATAAACAAATATTTTTATAATAAGAATTTTACCACATGCAATAATAACAACTTAAATTTATAACGCTAACCTAATGCGTTGCCTTAGTGTTCAATATAGCAACTCAATGCGTGTAGTTATGTTAACTTAACAAGTTAAACATGTGCAACTCACATGATACAATATAATATTCGTAACATTTAATTTCACCACGTGTACAATACTAATTTAACGAGTTTGTCTCTTCTTTTACTCACTAACTTAACGAGTTCTCACGTGACCTATTTTAACCTTTAAGCCTCTAACTTAACGAGTTCTCACGTGACCTCTATACAAATAACACTCTAACTCAACGAGTTCTCTAAACGTGCACTGTTCATGATACAGAAATATACCTTTAAAACATATCATGCTTTTCAATAAAAACACACTTTAACTTAACGTTTAGTTACATGAGAAATTAATGCAACGAAATGACTAGTTATTTAACTTAGTATAATTTTAGATCTAATATAGATAAGTATTTATATCAGCAAACTTTTTTTGTATTAATTGATGTTCTTAATTTCCTTTCACAAGCAATAGTAATTAAACAAATATGATTACTTTCATTCAGCACACATCATCAAAACAAAATACTCAATAATCTCCCCCTTTTTGATGATGACAAAGCCATATTAAATCAATTATGAAATATATGTAACTCAACAAAGTACCTTCATTGGGTTAATTTTTAATTCAACAAACAAGTTTGTTGACTTAAGTTCACTTAAGCTTATTTCTATTGTTTGTGTAGAATTCACCTCTCAAAAATAAAACTTTCAGATGTCAATAATTACATAAGTATCTTTCAGATTTTAATAACCACATAATTATCTTTCAGATTACATTATCATTTGTCAGATTACAATAACCACTTAAATATCATCACCCTTTATAATATATGCAATTAAAATCATAATCATCTCTTCTTTTGAATTTATAATCATCATCTCCCCCATTTTGTCATTAATCAAAAAGATGATTACATAGTATATAAATTGAGAGATATATTTATAGCTAAACTTTCTATAAACATAAATAAGAATTGAACCATTTACATAAAAATGTATTATTCAAATAATCAAACAATAAATACAAACATTGCATTTTGTATTCAGAAACAAGCAAACAGACAAATGACTTGACATTTACCTATTCCTCCAAAGGATATCACTAATAGCATTACATATTTTATCTCCTTGATGCCTAATATCATTTCTGATTTCGTTAAGCACATCATCTAGGGAAGGAGGTAGCTGGGGTTGTTGTTCTGCTTGAACTGAATAACTTGGCTGTATAGGTGATTGTATCTGTTCTATACATTCTAGCTATTATTGTTGTTGATGAGGTTGAGGTTGTTGCATGGCTTAGAATCTTTGCAAATCTTTTACACTAAAAGCTCTCATGCCTTTAGTTTTAGAGGGCCAATCGGATAAATTTAATTGGTTTGTAAGGAGTCTACATATTGCATCACCAAAAAATAATTTTGAACTCATATACTTTAGTTGAGAAATGAAAACTCAAACCAATTGATTTGAATTTTGTTTAGGAGGCCATAATTTCCATATAAACAACTTCTGTTGACTTCCAGATTATGTCCGATTCTTTGAAATAAATTGGCATGCAATATATTTGCAATAAACATTTCCTTTGCATTCAAAATTTCCATTAACCTCATTTCACTATATACATCTGGAATCTTTGATAGTGAGTGAATGTCCTATTCTAGCTGTCTAATCATGTCAAATCTATTTGTAACAACAACACATTCATTCTTTAATCCCAAAACTTCAAAAATTAATTCAGGAGATAATGTGAACTCTTGTTGATTTATTTGAGTTGTCAGTATATTGTCATTCTTGACTAGATTGCTATAAAAGGCTGCAATAAGCTCTTTATATTGTTTCCATTTTGCTCCAACTAGCAAGAATTGAATTAGGCCTTGAAACTCAAATAGATCTCTTATTTCCATCAAATTTCTGAACTTTATTGGACGAGCATGCAGAATCTAACATGTAATCAGATTTTTGTATTTCTGCAATGCTTCCTCAGATCTAAAATGAATTGAATTACCTTGAATTTGTAATACTCTATACAAAGAAGGTGATACCTGAAGCCTTGATTTAGAATTTAATTCATCTTCAAGAACCTCTTTTTCAAAATGAATGTCATGTTGTTCCTCTGAGAAATTATTTTCTTGAAGTTGCGTATGTAAGCTTGATTCTCCAATTTCAACAGTGTAAGGAACATCTTCAATATGCTCTACATTCATTAGTTTAGTCTCTATAGAAAGTTTAGTGTTCAATTTTTCCATAAATTCTACAGCCAATGTATCTGTTTGTAATTGTTCATTTTGTTCAACAGATATCTCCATTGATACATGCTATGAATTCTCAGATTCTACTTCTATAGATTTTGAAGAAGGCTAATTGACATTAAGCTCTTTTGAAGTCTTAACTTTTTTAATATCTACTACTCTAAACAATTCAACCTGTGAACTAGTTACGACCTCAACATTTTCAATTATATCTACAATAACTTGTTCTATGTCAGTTGCCTGATGCTCTGATTGTTCAATTTCTACATCATCAAGGCTTGAACCAATAGAAAAACTTGAACTAATATTTGACTTGGATTTCTTTTCAAGTTTTCTAGCAAGAGAAAATAAAGTCTCATTATCTTCATCAACTTCAGTATGCTCGGAACTAATGAGTTTATCAGATGCACTATAAGGAACAATATCTAGACATATATTTTCCTTTGGAAATAAATGCTCATCTGATTTTTCTTTTCCAACAGAATTTGTTTCCTTAGACATAATTTTCCTGATTTTTCTTCTTCTATAACAAGTTAGTCTCTCTTCTTCAAGTATTGCTGTTTTCTTCTGAAATTGTTCCATAAAAGTTTTCTGGTTCAATTCTTCTAAGGCACTTTCTATTGCTACTGCCTTTCGAAGACCTTCAACTTTTCTTTTATCCACAACAATATTTGTTTGTTTTTCTTTTGAATATAAAGGAGACGGAATAGCAGATTCATGTTCTTCCTCAAATGCATGTAATCTTGTACCGTTTATGGGTGTTTGAGGAATTCTAGTTGATGAACCTACACATTTTTCCATATATTGTGCATACTATTCTAAAAATGCCATTACGTCACACTTCATTATATATTCTCTATCAAATTTACTTCTGATACCCATGTATTTTATACTTTCATCAGTATTATAAAGTTCGAGTCTAACTTTATTCAGTATTCCTTCAGGAAAGAAATATTCACTATATATTTTTGCTAACCTTTTGTCAACTTGAAGTATTTTCTTAAACCAAGCTCGTGGAACTTCATCTTCATCTATTTCTTTTCTTTTTCCATTTCCTCTGCATTTTCCTTTTCCTCTGCGACGACCTTTGTAGAACTTGGAGACCATCATCGTAGGTTGTAACAGGAACAAGCGGGAAAGTTTTTCAGACAAAGTTTACGAATAACCTAAGTGCCCATGTAATAAGTGTTTAAATAAGGTTTTAGGCGACTAACTCAACGTGTATAGTAGTCGGGTTTGTATTTTAAATGAATATTGAATACAGTTTATTCAATCAAGGTACCTGAAATATTTAAGCATAACTCGTTGAGTTAACTAACCTAACGAGTAAAACATTGTATAGAGGTAGTTTTACATGTTACCTTATATAACATAATGTTTAGTTAGTCCACTTTACCAAAAACAAGTTTCGAATGCTTTCAACTGAAACCTTTCGAAGACAACACACAAGCTAAAATTAACATATATAACATCATCTTGAGAGCATTGTTAACTATTCTTAATATTCTTTTTATGAATCTAAAGATAGTTTTTTTTTCTTTTAAATTGTTTCATCAAGATCTTAAGAGGACTAAAATCAGATTAACCAAGATTTATATTCTAAATTATATTAATCTATTTTGCACATTATTATTTCTCCCCCCACAAATATACTTCAAATATATTCAATGGCATACAAAATATACTTGTATAAAAATAGATGTTAATTATAACTATACTTTAAATTTTCTTTTCAGAAGATTTCTGTCAACTTGAATTCATCAAAAATGATTTCAAGAATCAATTTCATTCGTATATGAATCAAAACATAACTTTAAACTTAATATGATTAACTCAAGGAAAATAAAAGAATGTATCTCAAATAAACATTTTCAAAAGTACTAATGTTGATTCAATAAATTAGCAATCATATTGGTAGAAACTATATTCGATTCAAAGATATCTGTATTTAATGAAACAACTTTTATCTTTTCAAAATAGTAAATATTGATAAGTTTCTTTAAAAGTTAGTTTGAAAAGCTTGAATCATACAAGAGCTTTCTAATGTACCTGTATAATGAGTTTTCAGTCAATAATCTCAGGCTTGATCAGGACCTTAGGTTGCAAGATTTAAAGAATCCTTTTATTAGGACAACAATCCTTACATACCTATCTGCTCAAGTACAAAAGGCTCT
The DNA here is from genome assembly GCA_036874045.1 of Cymodocea nodosa. Taxonomy (NCBI): domain Eukaryota; kingdom Viridiplantae; phylum Streptophyta; class Magnoliopsida; order Alismatales; family Cymodoceaceae; genus Cymodocea; species Cymodocea nodosa. The sequence goes on along the minus strand of CM072339.1, from coordinate 13,889,738 downwards.
TCAGCGACATAAATCTTACCTTTTCTGCTTCACTGAATTTTCTTCCACTTGAGAGATTTTGCCCGAGAAGGTGTTTTTGATCCCTGAAAAAGATTTTTCTTTTGGTGTGCAAGGATGGTTTGATCCTTGAAAAGATTTTTCTTTTTATGTGCAAGGATGGTTTGATCAACGAGAACTCTATGCCTTTTATATTGTATATTCATTTCATGCATATCTTCCACGTTTAATCACTACCAGTTTTCCACTTCTCCACGTCTTTTCTTTTTCCTTCATCGAAACACACACGTTCCAACCCACGTTTATATTTCGAATTTCCTTTAATCATCAGTCTTGGATCTCTGAAAAATTTCCTGCAAAATAAACATTCTCGTCCAAAAGTTTTTCATTAGTGTAATAAGAAGTCGTTACTTTAATGTTAACTAAACGAGTAACACAAGTATATATATATAACTTAACGTTTCTAACTTAACGAGTTCACCATGTGCCATTTCACGTGACAAGTATTGTAGCTAACTCAACGAACTAAGTTTGTGGTGTTATGCTATCTCAACAAACCAGCTTAACCTTTCTTTCGAAAGGTTAAACGATAACTCACCGAAAACAGTTTAAGTTTCGAATAGTTACAGATGTAAGTCACCGAAAAACTCTTTATATGATAAAACTAGTGAGACATGTGTCAAGACCTGACTTAACGAGTTCGTCTCTTCTTTTACTCACTAACTTAACGAGTTATCACGTGACCTATTTTAACCTTTAAGCCTCTAACTTAACGAGTTCTCACGTGACCTCTATACAAACAAAACTCTAACTTAACGAGTTGTCTAAATGTGCACTGTTCATGATATAGAAGATATAACTTTAAAACATATCATGCTTTCAATAAAACCACACGTTAACTTAACGTTTAGCTAAATGAGAAATTAATGCAATGAAATGACTAGTTATTAACTTCAGATCCAATACAGACAAGTATTTATATCAGTAAGCTTTTTCTGTATTAATTGATGATTTTAATTTCTTTTCACAAGCAATAGTAATTGAGCAAATATGATTATTTTCATTCAGCACACATCATCAAAACAAAAATACTCAACAATCTCCCCGTTTTTGATGATGACAAAACCATATTAAATCAATTATGAAATATGTATAACTCAACAAAGCACCTTCGTTGGGTTAACTTTTAATTCAACAAACTTGTTTGTTGACTTAAGTTCACTTAAGCTTATTTCTATTGTTTGTGTAAATTTTTCCTCTCAGAACTAAAACTCTCAAATGTCAATAATTATATAGGTATTAGTTTTCTAATTATCATTTGTTAGATTACAATAACCATTCAATAGCATCTCCTTTTATAATATATATGCAATTAAGATCATAATCATCTTTTTATAATATTTCTCCCCCTATTTGTCATTAATCAAAAGGATAATTATAGAGAATATATATACATATATAAGAGAATTACAACAACAATTTCTATAAACAAGAATAATAATTGAACACATTTACAGAAAAATGTATTGTTCAATGAATCAAACAAGTAATACAAACATTACATTTTGTAATCAGAAACAAACAAAAACAGTTATTGACCCCTCCTAAGTATATCACTTATAGCATTACATATTTTATCTCCTAGATGCCTAATATCATTTTTGATGTCGTTAAGCACTACATCTAAGTCAGGAGGTAGCTGGGTTTGTTGTTCTGCTTGAACTGAATAACTTTGTTGTTGTTGTTGTATATGGTCTATATCAGGTTGTTGTTGTTGTTGTCGTTGAGGTTTATGCATAGCCTGTAATTTTTGCAAATCTTTGACACTAAATGCTCTCATGCCTTTAGTTTCAGAGGGCCAATCGGATAAAGTCAATTGGCTTGCAAGGATTCTACATACAGCATCATCATAAAATAACTTTGAACTCATATGCTGTAGTTGAGACATAAATACATCAAACCAATTTATTTGAATTCTATTCAGCAGGCCATAAGTTGCATATAAACAGCTTCTGCTAACTTCCAAATTGTGTCCAACTCTCTGAAATAAATTTGCATGCAATATATTTGCAATAAACATTGCCTCTACATTCAGATTTTCCATTAATCTCATTTCAGAATATACATCTGGAATTTTTGATAAAGACTGAATGTTCCATTCCAGTTGTCTTATCATGTCAAATCTGTTGGTAACAACACCTTCATTCTTTAATCCTAAAACTTCAAAAATTAACTCAGGAGACAATAGAAACTCCTATTCATTTATTTGAGTTTTCAAAAAATTTCCATTCTTGACCAGATTGCTATAAAAAGCTGCAATAAGCTCTATGTATTGCTTCCATTTCGTTCCTACTAGTAAGAATTTAATGAAGCCTTGAAACTCAAACAGATCTCTTATTTCCATCAAATTTCTGAATTTAATTGGACAAGCATGCAGAATCTAACATGTAATCATATTATTGTATTTCTGTAATGCTTCTTCAGATATAAAATGAATTGCATTACCTTGAATTTGTAATATTGTACACAAAGAAAGTGATACCTGAAGCCGTTATTCAGAGTTTAATTCATCTTCAGGAACCTCTTCTTCAAAATGAATGTCATATTGTTCCTCTTTCAAAATATTATCTTGAAGCTGCTCAGGTAAGCTTGATTCTTCAACTTCAACAGTGTTAGGAACATTGTCAATATGCTCAACATTCATCTTTTCAGTCTCTATAGAATGTTCAGAGTTCAATTTTTCCACAAATTCTACAGCCAGTGTATCTGTCTGTAATTGTTCATTTTATTCAACAGATAATTCCATTGATTCATGCTGTGAATTCTCAGACTCTACTTCTATAGATTCTGTAGAAGGCTAGTTAACTTTTAGCTCTTCTGGAGTCTTAACATTTTCAATATCTACTACTCCAAATAATTCAGCCAGTGAACTAGTTAATGCTTCAACATTATCAATTATATATGCAATAACTTGTTCAATGTCAAGTGTCTGATGCTCTGACTAATCAATATCTACATCATCAGGACTTGTACTAATAGAAAAACTTGAGCTCATATTTGACTTGTATTTCTTCTCAAGCTTTCTAGCTAGGAAAAATAAAGTCTCATTATCTTCATCAGTTTCAGTATGCTTAGAACTGATGAGTTTATCAGATGCACAATAAGGTACAATGTCTAGACATACATTGTCCTTTGGAAATAAATTCTCATCTGATTTTCCTTTTTCAATAGACTTTGTTTCCTTAGACATAATTTTTCTGACTTTCCTTCTTCTATAACATTTCTGTTTCTCCTTTTCAAGTATTGCTATTTTCTTTTCAAATTGCTCCATAAAAGTTTTCTGCTTTAATTCTTCTAAGGCACTTTCTATTGCAACGACCTTTCGAAGACTGTAAACTTTTGTTTTATCTACAACAATATCTGATTCTACTTGTTTTGAATATAAAGGAGTAGGGATAGCTGATTCATGCTCTTCCTCAAATGCATGTAGTCTTGTACCATTTATAGGAGTTTGAGGAGTTCTATTTGATGAACCTACACCTTTTTCCAAATATTTTGCATACTATTCCAAAAATGCAATCTCAACACATTTCATTCTGTATTCTCTATCAAATTTACTTCGAATCCCCATGTATGTAATACTAGCATCAGTATTTTGGAGTTCTTGTCTAACTTCATTTAGTATACCTTCAGGAAAGAAGTAATCTTTATAAATTTCAGCTAACCTTCTATCCACTCGAAGTATTTTCTTGAACCAAGTACGTGGAACTTCATCATTCTCTATTTCTTTTCCTTTTGCATCTCTTCTGCTTTTGCCTTTTTCTCTGCCACGACCTTTGTAGAAGTTGGAGACCATCGTCGCAAGTTGTAACAGCAACAAGCGGGAAAGATTTTCTTGACAAAGTTTACAAATAACCTAAGTGCCTGTGTAATAAGTGTTTAAATTGGGTTTTTAGGCGTATAACTCAACGTGAAGCGAAGTCGGGTTTAGAAATTAAATAAATATTGAATAAAGCTTATTCAATCAAGGTACCCGAAATATTCAAGTATAACTCGTTGAGTTAACTAACCTAACGAGTAAAACGCTGTCTAGAGGTAGTTTTACACATTACCATATCTAACATAACGTCTAGTTAGTACACTTAACCAATTTTCGGATGCTTCCAACTAAAATGTTTCAAAAACAATACACATGCTAAACTTAACATTATCTTGAGAACATTGTAAACTATTTGAACATTTTGTCTTTTGAATCTAAAATAGTTTATTTGTCTTTTTAAATTAGTTCATCAAGATTTTAAGAGGACATTAATTCAGATTAACTAATATTTGTATTCTAAATTATATTAATCTGTTTTCGACATTGTTAATGCTCCCCCTACAAATATACTTCAAATATATTCAATCAACAGACAAAATATACTTGTAGTGACAATAGATGTTAAGTATAACTATACTTTTAAATTTTCTTTTCAGAAACTTCTGTTATCCTGAGATCATCAAAAATGATTTCCAGAATCAATTCCTACTGTATATGAATCAAAACACAACTTTGAACTCAATGTGATTAATTTAAGGAGAATAAAAGAATGTATCTCAAATAAACGTTTTCAAAAGTACTAATGTTGATTCAATAAATTAGTAGTCATATTGGTAAAAACTATATGCGATTCAAAGATATCTGTAATTAATGAAACAACTTTTTCTTTTCAAAACAGTAAATATTGATAAATTTCTTTAAAAGTTAGTTAGAAAAGCTTGAATCATACAAGAGTTTTCTAATGTACCCGTGTAATGAGCTTTCAGTCAACAATCCCAGATCTGATTAGGACCTTAGGTTGCCAGATTTAAATAATCCTTTTTTAGGACAACAATCCTTACATACCTATCTGCTCAAGTACAAAAGGCTCGTGATCAAACTAATCAATAGACTCTCAAAGATTTTCACTTTGTAAGCACTTTTCATTTTAAGCACAGTATATATGTATTCAATTAATACAGATGCAATAAAAACACAAATCTCATACAATTTTTACTTCTATGATTGTACTGAGAACATGAATCAGTTTCAATAAGCTTATACTTTTGATTAACAGTTTAAGATGAGTGACATATAACTTATTCTACAAGTTTAATCAATTAAGTCAAATTTATGCATGATCATATGCTTTTTCCTTGATTCAAAGAAAACATTTAATCAAAATTTCAAAATGTTAGAAGTATTTAATCTTTTTCATTTACATTTCTACTTAAAATCGTAAAAACCATTAAAATTGATAAACTACTTAAAATCAATAAGATACTACTATGATTTTACAATAAATACATAGTATCTTAAGCAGCAGTTTAGATATTACTTTAGATATTTATAATAAGTATATAATATCTATGAGGTGAACAACATCATCAATAATATTTATCTTTTTATGTGGAGTTTAAGTATTTTACACATCACATAGCCTACAAATACCCAAATTTAATCTAATGTTGCAGAATGTATTTTCGTCTAGAGGTTTTATAAATATATCAGCTAATTGATTTTTACTAGACACAAATTCTAATTTAATTTTTCCTTTAATTACGTTATCTCTTAGAAAATGATGTCTAACCTCTATATGCTTTGCTCTTGAATGTAATACAGAATTTTTGGAAAGATTTATTACAAAACTACTGTCACAATAAATCTCAGTTGTATCATAAGATAATCTAAAATCTTCTAAAGCTAGCCTTATCCACAGAATCTGAGTGCAGCACAGTGCAGCAGCAATATATTCAGCTTCTGTAGTAGAAAGTGCTACACAGTTTTACTTTTTACTAAACCATGACACCAAATTATTTCCCAATAATTGACATGTGCCACTGGTACTCTTTCTATCAGATTTAGATCCTGCATAATCAGCATCAGTATATCCTATAAGATCTATTGAATTATCCATAGAATAATACAAACCAAAATTTTTAGTTCCTTGTATATATCTAAATATTCTTTTAACTGCAATTAAGTGTGATTCTTTAAGATTAGATTGAAATCTAGCACAAACACACACAGCAAACAAAATATCAGGTCTACTAGCAATCAAATAAAGTAAAGAACCAATCATACTTTTGTATTTTCTTTGATCTATAGATTTTCCTATGTCTTCAATATCTAACTTTAAAGTAGTACTCATAGGAGTTCCTCGAATCTTTGTATCATTAAAATTAAATTTCTTAAGCATTTCATCTGCATATTTTTCCTGATTTAAAAATATACCTTTATCTTTTATAACACTCAGCAAATTAAATCCTAGGTTTTCTACATATAGTACATTCGAAATAACACAAGTAGGAGTTATTTGAACATTGCCCATACCTATGATTTTATCTTTGCTTTTGTTTCCAAATGTTACACTTCCTTTCATGGTATTTGTAAAATTTTGTAATAGACTTTTCTGTCCGGTCATGTGACTCGACGCTCCACTGTCCAAGATCCATTTTGATGTTGTTTCCTCCTGCAACACAAATTAAGAAAAATTTTTCCTTGGTACCCAATGTTGTTGAGGACCAAGTTCATTAAACGTATATTTCTTCTTTTTATTTAAAAATAGTTTAACATTATCATTTATATTCTTATTAGTTGTAAGTACTATTGATTTATCATTAGCTTCATACTCACATATAGCATTATTGCTTTTACAATCATTCTTTTTGTTTTCAGATGTAGTATAATCAAGACCAAATAGATTTTTATTAGATGTTAATTTATTTTGGTCAAGCTTATACATTTCAGTAAGTTCATACCAAGATTTTGTACTTGTATTAACATTTTCCATACATACAAAATCTTTTTCTGCACAAGAATTTTTAGTTTTATCACATGCAAAATGAGTAATTGGTCTAATACCAATGTATTGAATTACATGCTTAGGTTTCTGAATTTTCAGTTTACTACAATTGTCTGAAATTTTAGAAACATTAGAAACTGAATTTTCAGAACAAGAAACAAGATTTTTAGAAACATTTATAGTCATGTTAGAAGTACAATTTGACAAATCACATTGATTTATATTATTACTGCATAATTCATCCTTTGAAGTACCTACTTCTACATATTTATTACATTGTTTCATAATAAAAGGAATTTTAGTCTTAGATTTACTTGATCTGCAACTAATAAATCCTTTATTGGCTTGAGATTCAAGATATTCAGGATAATCAAATCCTAAGCTAAATTTATAAGACACCGCAGGGGTACTAGTTAGTTTGTCTAACTTAGTTTGACTTAAATTCCATTTCTCAATGGTGGAATTTAAATCTCTCTCTCTCAGTTTTAATTTATCTATCTCTAATTCAAGTTCATTTATATTGTTTCTCAACATTTCATTTTCAGATTCTATCTTTAATTTTTCAACATTTATATTCTGTATTTGTTCATGCAAGATACATTCATTAAATCTAAATTTTTGCAAATCTCTAGCATGATTTTCATTATCACATTTAAACTTTTCTAATGTAGTAGATAGGAAACAATTTTCTTCTTCCATAATGGATGAAGATTTTCTAATATTCTTATTTTCTAATTTACATACTTTAAGTTTTTGTAGTAATGCATGATAAGCACATAATAATTCATCAAAGTTGAAATCTAAATGACTTTCAGGATCAGATATTACCTCAGACTCATCTGCCATGAAGCACACATGAGCAACGTCTTCTAACTCTTGTTCTCCTTCTGAATGTGAAGATTTTGACGATGATTCCTCAGATTCAGACTCTTCAGACGTGTCATCCCAAGTGACCTTCAAAGCCTTTTTCTTATAAAACTTTTTCTGAGTTTTCTGAGCTGTCTTCTTCTGATTTGTCCTACTTTGCTTTTCATTTTTCCTCATAGGACAATCTGGAGAAAGATGTCCAGGTTTCTTACAGTTGTAACATACATACTTTCTGGATGAAGAATTCTTATCATTCAGTGATTTTGACATTGAGGGTTTATCATTTTTGTTCCTTTGTTGTTTCCTAGCTTTCCATGCTTTCTTGAATTTTCTAGTCAGCAAAATCAAATTCTCGTCAGAATCAGTAGATATATCAGAATCTGAATTAATTTCGAATGCTATTTCTTTCTTCATTTTTAGTGTGTTGTGACTTAGTGATTCATTTAATTGAACTTCATAAGCAGTTAAATTTCGTATAAGTTCATTCATAGTATAAACATTTAAATCTTGTGATTCCTCAATTGATGTTACTTTCTGAGATCATTTAGAACTTAGGGATCTGAGAATTTTCCTCACCAAATCCTTCTGTTCAAAATTCTTTCCTAAACATTTTAAAGAGTTTATGATATCAAGAAATCTGGAAAACATCTTAGAAATATTTTCGTCTTCATGCATCTTAAAGAGTTCATACTTATGAATCAACATGTTTATTTTGGTCTCTTTAACTTGAGAAGTACCTTCATGTGAAACTTCTAATGCATGCCACACCTTATAAGCAGATTTATATGCCGACACTTTACTGAACTGTTCATAACTCAATGCACAAAATAAAATATTTAAGCCCTTAGCATTCAGAGTTTCATTTTCTTTTTCAGTAATTGTCCAAGTATTATAAGGAGTAGTTAACGGAGTATATGGTTTAGAAATCATGAACCACAACTTATGATCTATACTTTGAAGAAAAATAATCATCCTATATTTCCAATATTCAAAATGTATTCCATCAAATAAAGGAGGACGATTAAGATTTTGGCCTTCATATAAAGAAAAATTACCATTTCCAGTAGCCATCTTACCTTAGATTTTTCAACCTCTTTGATTTTAAACAGTCTAAAAGCTTTAAAACAACTTGAGCCTTAAATCAAGAAAGTTAAACGTATGCTCAGATATTAATTTCTGTTTAAAAACAAGGAAGGTAGAATAAGCAATGATATTAAATAAGTTGGTATAGATTTTATATCAAAGATTATTAACAAAGCTTTGATACTACTTGTAGGATCGTATGGCTACACAAGAGGGGGGTGAATTGTGTATTTTTAATATTTTCTGAAATATAATTGAAACTTTAAATCTCAAAAACAAGTCGAGACAGTGTTTTCATAAAATCATTTTTATTCAAGGTTTCAATTACAACATACAATTCAATTCTCCTTAGAAATTGTAAATGCAATTATATCTTGATACCATGTATCATCTAAACAATTTCATAACTACAAACAAATAAAACTAATTTGCAGAATTTAAAACATTTCTCCCTGTTTGAGATCTTTCTTCTTCTTCTTTCTTCTTCTTCTTTCTTCTTCTTTAGCAATTCTTCAATGACGAATATCTTGTCTTTCTCTACTTCGCCGAATTTACTTTCTTTTGATACTTCAACTCTTCAGCAACATAAATCTGACCTTTTCTGCTTCACTGAATTTTCTTCCACTTGAGAGATTTTGCTTGAGAAGGTGTTTTTGATCCCTAAAAAAGATTTTTTTTTTTGGTGTGCAGGGATGGTTTGATCCTTGAAAAGATTTTTCTTTTTGTGTGCAAGAATGGTTTGATCAACGAGAACTCTATGTCTTTTATACTGTATCTTCATTTCATGCATATCCTCCACGTTTAATCATTACCAGTTTTCCACTTCTCCACGTCTTTTCTTTTTCCTTCATCGAAACACACACGTTCCAACCCACGTTTATATTTCGAATTTCCTTTAATCATCAATCTTGGATCTCTGAAAAATTTCCTGCAAAATAAACTTTCTCGTCCAAAAGTTTTTCATTAGTGTAATAAGAAGTCGTTACTTTAATGTTAATTAAACGAGTAACACAAGTATATATATATAACTTAACGTTTCTAACTTAACGAGTTCACCATGTGCCATTTCACGTGACAAGTACTGTAGCTAACTCAACGAACTAAGTCTGTGGTGTTATGCTATCTCAACGAACCAGCTTAACCTTTCTTTCAGAAGGTTAAACGATAACTCACCGAAAACAGTTTAAGTTTCGGATAGTTACGGATGTAAGTCACCGAAAAACTCTTTATATGATAAAACTAGTGAGACACGTGTCAAGACCTGAAAACATGACTTAAGTTACCTTTAAGATAGTTATGACTGTAAGTCTCTGAAAAACTTTAACTCACCGATTCAGTAATAAACAAATGTTTTTATAATAAGAATTTTACCATGTGCAAAAATAACAACTTAAGTTTATAATGCTAACCTAACGCGTTGCCTTAGTGTTCAATATAGCAACTCAATGCGTTTAGTTATGTTAACTTAACGAGTTAAACATGTGCACCTCACGTGATACAATACAACATTCGTAACTTATAATTTCACCACATGTATAACACTAACTTAACGAGTTTGTCTCTTCTTTTACTCACTAACTTAACGAGTTATCACATGACCTATTTAAACCTTTAAGCCTCTAACTTAACGAGTTCTCACGTGACCTCTATACAAACAAAACTCTAACTTAACGAGTTGTCTAAACGTGCACTATTCATGATACAAAAGATATAACTTTAAAACATATCATGCTTTTCAATAAAACCACATGTTAACTTAATGTTTAGCTAAATGAGAAATTAATGCAACGAAACGACTAGTTATTAACTTCAGATCCAATACAGACAAGTATTTATATCATTAAGCTTTTTCTGTATTAATTGATGATTTTAATTTCTTTTCACAAGCAATAGTAATTGAGCAAATATGATTATTTTCATTCAGCACACATCATCAAAACAAAAATACTCAACAGCTCTAGAATGCAATACAGGATTTTTGGAAAGATTTATTGCAGAACTGCTGTCAATATAAATCTTAGTTGTATCATAAGATAATCCAAAGTCCTCTAAAGTTTGCCTTATCCATAGAATCTAAGTGCAACACAATGCAGTAGCAATATATTCAGCTTCAATGGTTGAAAGTGCTACACAGTTTTGCTTTTTACTAAACCATGACACCAAATTATTTCCCAATAATTGACATGTGCCACTAGTACTTTTTCTATCAAACTTAGATCTTGCATAATCAACATCAGTATATCCTATAAGATCTATTGAACTATCCTTAGAATAATATAGTCTGAAATTTTTAGTTCCATGTATATATCTAAATATTCTTTTAACAGCAATTGAGTGTGATTCTTTAGGATTAGATTGAAATCTAGCACAAGCACACACAGCAAACATAATATCAGGTTTACTAGTTGTCAAATAAAGTAAAGAATCAATCATACTTCTGTATTTTCTTTGATCTATTGATTTTCCTATGTCATCAATATCTAACTTTAAAGAAGTACTCATAGGAGTTCCTCAAATTCTTGTATCACTAAAATTAAATTTCTTAAGCATTTCATCTACATATTTTCCTGATTTAAAAATATACCTTTATCCATTTGCTTAATTTGAAGTCTTAGAAAATATGAAAGTTCTCCTATCATACTCATTTCAAACTAACTAGACATCTCCTTAGAAAATATTTTTATCAATTTATCAGAAGTTGCTCCAAAGATTATGTCATCCATGTAGGATCGTCTATATCACAAGAGGGGGGTGAATTGTGTCTTTAGTAATTAAAATACTAGTGGATAAAACAAGAGCACAAAACACTCATAAATGAAATTCTATTCTTTATGTAAGGACAAAATTTACAATATCTTTTCAGCTCAATTCCCTTCTTGACAGTTTTGATACAGAAATGTTCGATATACAATTCGAATATAACAATAAAGCTCTTATTGAAAACTAATTTCGAATTGTATAAAACCTGATCTTTCTTTGTCTTTGCTCAACTTCTATATCTCTTCTTCTCCTATTGTCAAATTTCTAGACTTCTTACGTTTGCAACTCCTTTTCTGAAATTGCTTGGAATTTTGAACTTCTGATGTTGGAGAACCTTTCAAAATATGAATATTCAAACTTAACTTTTCAGTTAGGGATCCAAATTGAATATTCAGACTTGGTTTTCGAGATTGGGATCCCCTACTGTAATGTAGCTCGTACTCTCTATTTGTAGTCGAACTCTGTTGTCTTTCACGTTCAACATGTTCATCCACTTAATCCATAATCCACGTACTAATTTTCTCTTTAATCCAAATTACTTTCTATTTGAATTTCTACTTTCTCCACTAACATTTTGAATTTCCACGATCTCCACTTCGTAGATTCACTGAAACTTTATCTTCTTGAAGTCTTGTAGAATATCTTCTAAGTCTTTGATTTAGTCGAACACTTATCCTTTAAGTCCTATAAAACTTGAACACTTATCCTTTAACTCTTTGAGTTTTTTGCACCTACAAAACACGCAACTAAATAAAGAAACTTATCTAGTTGTTAGTCCTTTTATAAAACTCGAATAGTTATCTATCCATACGTATAAAAACTCGAACAGTTATCTAACTATTCGATTTTTCATTACCGAACGCACATGGAAATCACGTGACAACTTAAAACATTAAAAACACACGTGCAGATAACTTAACTATACGAGTTTTTAACATAAAGTATTTGACAAAAATGAGACGTTAACTATCTGAAAGTTTAACTATTGCAAATCTAACTCTTCAGAAATCTTTAATTTATCCAACATAAAAATGAAACTTTCCGATAATCTGTTAACTATTATACTTAGAGAATATTATGTAAACTTATTTAAAAACATTAATAAAGCATATATCATCAAAATTAAATACCTAACAATCCACATATATTTGAACAACAATCTGATCTTTATCATCTCTCTTAATAAATAGAGTATGGTCTACTTTTCCCATGATATATTCTTGTTCTATTAAAAAAGTAGACAACCTTTCATACCACGATCTAGGTGTTTGCTTCAAACCATATAAGGCTTTCTTCAATTTATACACAAAATCAGGATTTTTAATATCTTCAAATCCAGCTGGTTGTTTTACATAAACTTCTTCATTAATTAAACCATTTAGAAATGCACTCTTTACATCCATTTGATATAGTTTAAAATCCATATAACAAGCAAAAACCAATAATATTCTAATACTTTCTAACCTAGCCACAAGAGAAAATGTTTCATCATAATCTAGTCCTTCCTATGTATACCCTTGTGCAACTAATCTAGCTTTGTTTCTTATAACCAGACCAGTCTCATTGATTTTGTTTCTAAAGATCCACTTTGTACCTATTATAGACTGATGTTTTGGTGGAGAGACTAATTCCCAAACATCATTTCTAATGAATTGATTTAGTTCTTCTTGCATTGCCACTATTCAATTTTCATTAGATAATGCTTCTTCTATATTCTTTGGTTCCACCATAGAAACAAACATACACATACTATTTAAATTTACTGAAGCTCTAATTTTAACTCCATCATTAATATTACCAATGACTTGAGTGATGGGATGTGATGAAGAATAACGCCAATTTCTCTGATTTTCCTCAATATTCTCATCAACAACGGGAGGTACATCACTTTCATCATTAGTTTGATTATTTAAGTTCATATTTTTGATTTTCTCAAATAAATCTTCAATCTCTCTATTGATCTCTAATTCTTTTAGGAAATTGATCATATCATCATTATCAGCTTTAGATTGAGATTCTCTAAAAGAATTTTCATTGAAGCTTACATGAAGGGTTTCTTCAATTGTTCTAAAACTCTTATTATATACTCTATAGGCTTTACTTCTAGTAGAGTAACCTATAAAAATTCTTTCATCCGCTTTGGCTTGAAATTTATCCATTTTATCCTTAGTATTAAGAATAAAACACTTGCAGCCAAATGGTTTCATATAGAAAATTTTTGGAACCCTATCAAACATAATTTCAAAAGGAGTTTTATTAACAAGAGATCTTAAGTGACTTCTGTTAATAATATAACAAGCTGTATTTACTACTTCAGCCTAAAGATTTTGAGGTAAATTATGTTCATTTAACATAGTTCTGGCCATTTCCTGAAGTGATCTATTCTTTCTCTCAACAACACCAATTTGAGATGGTGCTCTTGGAAAAGAAAATATGTGATCAATGCCACGATCTTTACAATAATTATCCATTTGATCATTATCAAATTCAGTACCATGATCACTCTTAAGTTTTTGAATAGAGACACTTTGTTCATTTTGAACAAGATTGCAAAACATTTTAAACTTTTCAAAAACTTCTATCTTAGATGCTAGAAAATATACCCAAGTGTATTTAGAGAAGTCATCTACTAAAACAAATACATATCGTTTACCACCAAAACTCATGATTCTTGTTGGTCCAAATGGATCTATATGTATAAGTTCTAAGACTCTCTTGCTTAATATATCTGTTTTGGATTTAAAAGAGTTTTTGTGAAGTTTACCTAACTCACATGCATCACACATAAAGTCCTTTGAGTATTTAATCTTTGGTAAACCTCTCACTAAATGTTTTCTAGATAATTTATGCAATAATTTCATATTTATATGCCTGATCCTTCTATACCACAGATATGCATCACTAGTTTCAACTAGAAACATGAATTTAAATCAACTACACTAGAAGGTAAAGATAAAATACATATAGAACCTTTTCTTTTAGCAATAAACTTAATTTCATCTATACTTTTATCAATAATTTTGCATACATCATCTTCAAATAATACATAATATCCATTATCAATTAGTTTTATAACACTCAGCAAATTAAATCCTAGGTTTTCTACATATAGTACATTTGAAATAACACAAGTAGGAGTTATTTGAACATTGCCCATACCTATGATTTTATCCTTGATTTTGTTTCCAAAGGTAATATTTTCTTTCTTGGTATTTGTAAAATTTTGTAGTGGACTTTTCTGTCCAGTCATGTGACTTGATGCTCCACTATCCAAGATCTATTTTGATGTTATTTCCTCCTACAAAACAAATTAAGAAGAACTGTTCCTTGTTACCCAATGTTGTTGAGGACCAAGTTCATTAAACACATATTTCTTCTTTTTATTTAAAAATAGTTTAACATTATCATTTACATTCTTATTAGTTGTAAGTACTAACGATTTATCATTAGCATCATACTTACTTATAGCATTATTACTCTTATAATCATTCTTTTTGTTTTCAGATGTAGTATAACCAAGACCAAACCAATTTTTATCAGATGTTAATTTATTTTGGTCATGCTCATACATTTCAATAAGTTCATACCAAGATTTTGTACTTGTATTTGAATTTTCAGTAATACAAAATCTTTTTCTCCACAAGAATTTTCAGATAAAGAACATGTAGAATAAGTAATTAGTCTAACACCAAAGTTTTGAATTTCATGCTCAGGTTTCTGAATTTTCAGTTTACTACGATTGTTTGACATTTTTGAAACATTAGTGATTGAATTTCCAAAATAAGAAACAAGATTTTTTGAAACATTGATAGTCATGTTAGAAGTACATTTAGATAAATCACATTGGTTTATATTATTGCTGCATGATTCATCCCTCGAAGTACCTACTTCTACATATTTATTACATTATTTCATGATAAAAGGAATTTTAGTCTTAGATTTACTTGAACTACAACTAATAAATCCTTTATTGGCTTGAGATTCAGGATATTTGGGATAATCAAATCCTAAGACAAATTTATATGACACCGCAGAGGTACTAGTTAGTTTGTCTAACTTACTTTGACTTAAATTTCATTTCTCAATGGTGGAATTTAAATCTAGCTCTCTCATTTTTAATCTATCAATCTCTAACTCAAGATCATTTATGTTGTTTCTCAACATTTCATTTTTAGATTCTATCTTTAATTTTTCAGCATTTATATTCTGTATTTATTCATGCAAGACACATTCATTAAATCTAAATTTATGCAAATCTCTAGCATGATTTTCATTATCACATATAAACTTTTCTAAAGTAGTAGATAGGAAACAATTTTCTTCTTCCATTATGGTCAAAGAGTTTCTAATATTCTTATTTTTCAGTTTACAAGCTTTAAGTTTTTGTTATAATGCATGATAAACACATAATAATTCATTAAAGTTAAAATCTAAATGACTTTCAAGATCAGATATTACTCACTCATCGACCATGAAGCACACATGAGCAACATCTTCTAACTCCTTTTCTTCTTCTTAATGTGAAGATTTTGATGATAATTCCTTAGATTAAACTCTTCTGACGTATCATCCCAAGTGACCTTCAAAGCCTTTTTCTTATAAAACTTTTTCTGAGATTTCTGAGCCATCTTCTTCTGATTTGTCCCACTATGCTTTTCATTTTTCCTTATAGGACAATCTAGAGAAAGATGTTCAGATTTCTTACAATTGTAACATACATACTTTCTAGATGAAGAATTCTTATCATTCAGTGATTTTGATGTTGAGGGTTTATCATTTCTGTTCCAATGTTGTTTCCTAGCTTTCCATGCTTTCTTGAATTTCCTAGTCAGCAAAATCAAATCCTTATCAGAATCAGTAGATATTTCAGAATCTGAATTAATTTTGAAGGCTATTTCTTTCTTCAATTTTAATTTGTTGTGACTCAGTGAATCATTTAATTGAACTTCATAAGCAGTTAAGCTTCCTATAAGTTCATTTATGGTATAAACATTTAAATCTCGTGATTCCTCAATTGATGTCACTTTTTGAGATCATTTAGAACTCAAGGATCTAAGAATTTTCCACACCAAATCCTTCTGTTCAAAATTCTTTCTTAAGCATTTTAAAGAGTTTATGAAATCAAGGAATCCAGAAAACATCTCAGAAATACTTTCGTCTTCACGCATCTTAAAGAGTTCATATTTATGAATTAACATGTTAATCTTAGTCTCTTTGTTGAGTATTTTTGTTTTGATGATGTGTGTTAAAAGAAAATAATCATATTTGCTCAATTACTATTGCTTGTGAAAAGAAACTAAAATCATCAATTAATATAGAAAAAGTTTACTGATATAAATATTTGTCTATATTAGATCTAAAATTATACTAAGTTAATAACTAGTCGTTTCATTGCATTAATTTCTCATTTAACTAAATGTTAAGTTAACATGTGTTTTTATTGAAAAGCATGATATGTTTTAAAGTTATATTTTCTATATCATGTATAGTGCACGTTTAGATAACTCGTTAAATTAGAGTTTTGTTTGTATAGAGATCACGTGAGAACTCATTAAGTTAAAGGCTTAAAGGTTAAATTAGGTCACGTGAGAACTCATTAAGTTAGTGAGTAAAAGTTTAGACAACTCGTTAAGTTAGTGTTATACACGAGGAGAAATTATAAGTTACGAATGTTATATTGTATCACGTGAGGTGCACATATTTAACTCATTAAGTTAACATAACTAAACGCGTTGAGTTGCTACATTAAACACTAAGGCAATGCGTTAGGTTAACGTTATAAACTTAAGTTGTTATTTTTGCACGTGGTAAAATTCTTATTATAAAAAAATTTGTTTTTCACTGGTTCGTTGAGTTACCGTAATACAACGGAGATGGTTCGTTGAGTTAGCGTAACACCACGAACTTAGTTCGTTGAGTTAGCTACGATACTAGTCACGTGAATTGGCACATAAGGAACTCGTTAAGTTAGAAACGTTAAGTTATATATATATACTTCTGTTACTCATTTAGTTAACATTAAAGTAATGACTTCTTATTATACAGATGAAAAATTTTGGACGAGAAAGTTTATTTTGCAGGAAATTTTTCAGAGATCTAAGACTAATGATTAAAGAAAATTCGAAATGTAAACGTCGGTCAGAACGTGTGTATTTCGATGAAGGAAAAAGAAAAGACGTGGAGAAGTGGAAAACTGGTAGTGATTAAACGTGGAGGATATACATGAAATGAAGATACAGTATAAAAGGCATAGAATTCTCATTGATAAAATTATCCCTACGTACAAAACGAAAAATCTTTTCAGGGATCAAAAAAACCTCTTCAGGGAAAAACTCTCAGGTGGAAGAAAATTCAGTGAAGCATAAAAAGGTAAGATTTACGTCACTGAAGATTTAAAGTATCAGAAGAAAGCAAATTCAGTGAAGTATAAAAAGACAAGATATTCGTCACTGAAGAATTGCTAAAGAAGAAAGAAGAAGAAGAAAAAGAAGAAAGATCTCAAACAGGGAGAAATGTTTTAAATTCCGCAAATTACTTTTCTCTATTTGTAGTTATGAAATTGTTTAGATGATAAATGGTATCGAGATATACTTACATCTACAATTTCTGAGGAGAATTGAATTGTATATTGTAATTGAAACCTTGAATAAAAATGATTTTACGAAAACAATGTCTCGAATTGTTTTAGAGTTTTAAAGTTTCAATTATATTCAAAAATATTGAAAAACACAATTCACCCCCTCTCTTGTGTAGCCATACGATCCTACAAGTGGTATCAGAGCTTGGTTAATAATCTTTGATATAAAATTGATACCAACTTATTTAATATCATTGCTTATTCTACCTTCCTTGTTTTTAAATAGACATTAATATCTGAGCATACATTTAACTTTCTTGATTTAAGGCTCAAGTTGTTTTAAAGTTTTTAGACTATTTAAAATCAAATAGGTTGAAAAATCTAAGGTAAGATGGCTACTGGAAATGGTAATTTTTCTTTATATGAAGGCCAAAATCTTAATCGTCCTCCTTTATTTGATGGAATACATTTTGAATATTGGAAATATAGGATGACTGTTTTTCTTCAAAGTATAGATCATAAGTTGTGGTTCATGATTTCTAAACCATATACTCTGTTATCTACCCCTTATAATACTTGGACAATTACTGAAAAAGAAAATGAAACTCTGAATGCTAAGGGCTTAAATATTTTATTTTGTGCATTAAGTTATGAACAGTTCAGTAAAGTGTCGACATATAAATCTGCTTATGAGGTGTGGCATGCATTAGAAGTTTCACATGAAGGTACTTCTCATGTTAAAGAGACTAAAATAAACATGTTGATTCATAAGTATGAACTCTTTAAGATGCATGTAGACAAAAGTATTTCTGAGATATTTTCCAGATTTCTTGATATCATAAACTCTTTAAAATGCTTAGGAAAGAATTTTGAACAGAAAGATTTGGTGAGGAAAATTCTCAGATCCCTAAGTTCTAAATGGTCTCAGAAAGTAACATCAATAGAGGAATTATGAGATTTAAATGTTTATACCATGAATGAACTTATAGGAAACTTAACAACTTATGAAGTTCAATTAAATGAATAACTAAGTCACAACAAACCAAAAATGAAGAAAGAAATAGCCTTCAAAATTAATTCACATTCTGATATATCTACTGATTCTGATGAGGATTTGATTTTGCTAACTAGGAAATTCAAAAAAGCATGGAATGCTAGGAAACAACAAAGGAACAGAAATGACAAACCCTCAACGTCAAAATCACTAAATGACAATAATTCTTCATCCAGAAAGTATGTATGTTACAATTGTAAGAAACCTGGACATCTTTCTCTAGATTGTCCTATAACGAAAAATGAAAAGCAAAGTAGGACAAATCAGAAGAAGACAGCTCAGAAAACTCAAAAGAAGTTTTACAAGAAAAAAGCTTTAAAGGTCACTTGGGATGACACATCTGAAGAGTCTGAATCTAAGGAATCATCATCAAAATCTTCACATTTAGAAGGAGAACAAGAGTTAGAAGACGTTGCTCATGTGTGCTTCATGGCAGATGAGTCTAAGGGAATATCTGATCTTGAAAGTCATTCAAATTTTAACTTTGATGAATTATTATGTACTTATCGTGCATTATTACAAAAACTTAAAGTTTATAAACTGGAAAATAAGAATATTAGAAACTCTTTATCTATTGTGGAAGAAGAAAATAGTTTCCTGTCTACTACTTTAGAAAAGTTTAAATGTGATAATGAAAATCATGCTAGAGATTTGCATAAATTTAGATTTAATGAATGTATCTTACATGACCAAATACAGAATATAAATGCTAAAAAATTAAAGATAGAATCTGAAAATGAAATGTTGAGAAACAATATAAATGAACTTGAATTAGAGATAGATAAATTAAAGCTGAGAGAGCTAGATTTAAATTCTACCATTGAAAAATGGAATTTAAGTCAAATTAAGTTAGACAAACTAACTAGTACCACTACGGTGTCATATAAATTTGACTTAGGATTTGATTATCTTGAATATCTTGAATCTCAAGCCAATAAATGATTTGTTAGTTGCAGTTCAAGTAAATCTAAGACTAAAATTCCTTTTATCATGAAACAAGGTAATAAATATGTAGAAGTAGGTACTACAAGGGATGAATCATGTAATAATAATAAAAATCAATGTGATTTGTCAAATTGTACTTCTAACATGATTATTAATGTTTCTAAAAATCTTGTTTCTTGTTTTAGAAATTCAGTTTCTAATGTTCCTAAAATTTCAAACAATTGTAGTAAACTAAAAATTCAGAAACTCGAGCATGTAATTCAAAACATTAGTGTTAGACCAATTACTCATTCTACATGTGATAAATCTGAAAATTCTTGTGCAGAAAAAGATTTTGTATGTATAGAAAATGATGATACTATTACAAAATCTTAGTATGAACTCACTGAAATGTATGAGCATGACCAAAATAAATTAACATCAGATAAAAATTGATTTGGCCTTGGTTATACTACATCTGAAAACAAAAAGAATGATTATAAGAGCAATAATGCTATAAGTAAGTATGATGTTAAAAATAAGTCTATAGTACTTACAACTAATAAGAATGTAAATGATAATGTTAAACTATTTTTAAACAAAAAGAAGAAATATGCGTTTAATGAACTTGGTCCTCAACAACATTGGGTACCAAGAAAAAGTTTTTCTTAATTTGTTTTATAAGAGGAAACAACATCAAAATGGATCTTGGACAGTGGAGCGTCAAGTCACATGACTGGATAGAAAAGTCTACTACAAAATTTTACAAATACCATGAAAGGGAGTGTAACATTTGGAAACAAAAGCAAAGATAAAATCATAGGTATGGGCAATGTCCAAATAACTCCGACTTGTGTTATTTCGAATGCACTATATGTAGAAAACCTAGGATTTAATTTGCATAGTATTATAAAACTAACTGAAAATGGATATTATGTAGTGTTTGAAGATAATGTATGCAAAATTATTGATAAAAATACAGATGAAATTAAGTTTATTGCTAAAAGAAAAGGTTCTGTATGTATTTTTCTTTACCTTCTAGTGTAGTTGATTTAAATTCATGTTTGCTAGCTGAAACTAGTGATGCATATCTGTGGCATAGAAGGATTGGGCATATAAATATGAAACTGTTACATAAACTATGTAGAAAACATTTAGTGAGAGGTTTACCAAAGATTAAATACTCAAAGGACTTTATGTGTGATGCATGTGAGTTAGGTAAACTTCATAAAAACTCTTTTAAATCCAAAACTGATATTTCAAGCAAGAGAGTCTTAGAACTTATACATATGGATCTATTTGGACCAACAAGAATCATGAGTCTTGGTGGTAAACGGTATGTATTTGTTTTAGTAGATGACTTCTCTAGATACATTTGGGTATATTTTCTAGCATCTAAGACAGAAGTTTTTGAAAAGTTTAAAATGTTTTGCAATTTTGTTCAAAATGAACAAAGTGTCTCTATTCAAAAACTCAGGAGTGATCATGGTACTGAATTTGATAATGATCAAATGGATAATTATTGTAATAAGCATGACATTGATCATAGATTTTCTTTTCCAAGAGCACCGTGACAAAATGGTGTTGTTGAGAGAAAGAATAGATCACTTCAAGAGATGGCCAGAACTATGTTGAATGAACATAAGTTACCTCAAAATCTTTGGGCTGAAGTAGTGAATACAGCTTATTATGTTATTAACAGAAGTCATTTAAGACCTTATGTTAATAAAACTCCTTTTGAAATTATGTTTAATAGGGTTCCAAAAATTTCCTATATGAAATCATTTGGCTGCAAGTGTTTTATACTTAATACTAAGGATAGAAGGGATAAATTTCAAGCCAAAGCGGATGAAAAAAATTTTGTAGGTTACTCTACTAGAAGTAAAGCCTATGGAGTATATAACAAGACTTCTAGAACTATTGAAGAAACCCTCCATATAAGCTTCAATGAAAATTCTTTTAGAGAATCTCAATCTAAAGCTGATAATGATGATATGATCCAAAAGAGTTAGAGATCAATAGAGAGATTGAAGATCTATCTGAGAAAATCAAAAATATGAACTTAAATGATCAAACTAATGATGAAAGTGATGGACCTTCAAATGTTGATGAGAATATTGAGGAAAATCAGAGAAATTGGCGTTATTCTTCATCACATCCCATTACTCAAGTCATTGGTAATATTAATGAGGGAGTTAAAACTAGAGCTTCAGTAAATTTAAATAGTATGTGTATGTTTGTTTCTATGGTGAAACTAAGGAATATACAAGAAGCATTATTTGATGAAAATTGGATAGTGACAATGCAAGAAGAACTAAATCAATTCATCAGAAATGATGTTTGGGAATTAATCTCTCCACCAGAAAATCAGTCCATAATAAGTACAAAGTGGATCTTTAGAAACAAAACTAGCAAAACTGGTCAAGTTATAAGGAACAAAGCTAGATTAGTTGCACAAGGGTATGCATAGGAAGAATGACTAGATTATGATGAAACATTTGCTCCTGTGGCTAGTTTAGAAAGTATTAGAATATTGTTGGCCTATGCTTGTTATATGAATTTTAAATTATTTCAAATGGATGTAAAGAGTGCATTTCTAAATGGTTTAATTAATAAAGAAGTCTATGTAAAACAACCACCTGGATTTGAAGATATTAAAAATCCTGACTTTGTGTATAAATTGAAGAAAGCCTTATATGGTTTGAAGCAAGCTCCTAGATCATGATATGAAAGATTATCTACTTTTTTAATAGAAAAAGGCTATATCATGGGTGTGATGCGTGTGTCTTCCATCAAGTATATGTATGTGTCGTTGTATATGGTTGTATTTCTTTGATAATTTGTATAGGGGAAAACTTGTCTTTTGTGTATCACCAACCGTTGCCCTTATATATGTAAGGGGTCATCTACATCCAAGGGATGTCATGCCAAACCATCCCTTGATTTTGTTCTCCCCCTTCTTTGTATCAGCAACCATACAGCAAGGAATCATGATAGATTGATCACCCATGGACGTACCTGTGTTGGGGAACCACGTAAATTTGTTGTTCTTCGAATTCTCCACTTGCAATCCTCTCTTTCATGCAGATCTCTTCTCCACGCCACCCCTAGATGCTCCACGTTTGTTTGATCTTTCCGCACAACAATTGATATCAGAGCCAGGTTGGACATCTCCAAGTTTGCATCTGAAGTTTCGAAGAGTTTCATCAAGGTTCAAGCCATTTCCGCAAGGGATCTCTCCATTGTTGTAACCGCCGTCGTCGCCGGCGCCAGTCTACACACTCCGACGCCAAGTCGTGCGCCTTCCTCTTCCGTACTCCGTTGCATCTCAAATTTTGAGGAAGTGTAGTAAGCTTCCTGAACTTCCTTACTTTAAAATTTCGAAGAGATTGATCAAGGTTAAAGCCATTTCCGCAAGGATATCCCCCATTGTCGTAACTGCCGCCGTCTTCGGTGCCAATCTGCACACTCCGACGCCAAGTCGTGCGCCTTCCTCGTCCGTGCTCTATTGCATCTCAAATTTTTAGGACGTATAGTAAGCTTCCTCAAATTCCTTCTTTTATAATTTCGTAGTCAGAAGTTTCGTATTCAAAGAGATACAGTAGGAGGCGTTTAGCTAGGGTACAGCAGTTTTCTGGACGAGTGACTCTTTGATTGTCGGATTTTGGGCATTTTGTGATTGTGGTTTTGTGTTTGGTTTGTGTGAGTATTTGCTACTCTTTTGTGATAAGTAGTGTGCTTGGCTTGTGGCTGATTGCATTTCATTGAAATCAGTAGTTTCAGTAGCATATTGTTGTTGAGATATTGCTTGCTATTGTTAACCTTGCCGCAGAATTGTGTTTGTTGAAATCACATTATATCTCATGTGTATTGCTGGTTGTTTGTTGTTTTGAAAACATGAATACTTCTGAGTTGAAGATAGAAAAGTTTGATGGTAAGAATAGCTTCAGCTTATGGCAAATTAAGATGAAAGCACTTCTAAAGCAACAAGGTATTTGGGCTCCTTTAAATAAGGAAACTACTCTGAAGAGAAATTGGCTAGAGTTTGAATTGCAGGAGGAGAAAGCTCACTCCACCATCTTGTTGTGTTTGTCTGATGAAGTTATAATAGAAGTTGCTGATGAATCTACCTCGTTAGGTCTTTGGCAGAAACTTGAGTCATTATATATGACTAAGTCTTTAACAAACAAATTGTTGTTAAAGTAGAGATTGTTCTCTTTAAAGATGATAGAAGGTGTACCTCTTAAGTAGCATTTAGATCATTTAAATGCTATTCTGATGGAACTCAAGAATATTGGAGTAATCATAGAAGATGAAGATGCAGCTCTTATCTTGCTTTGTTCACTCCCATTGAGTTATGAAAACTTTGTTCAGTCTTGTGTAGTTGGAAGAGATTCAATTACACTGGAAGAAGTGAGGTCCAACCTTCATTCCAGGGAGCTTAGGCACATGGTGCATGGTAGAAACGAGGCAAGTGGTGTTGACCTCTCAGCTCAGCAACAAGAGAAGAGGGGAAGAAGCTAGAGACAAGGTGGAGGGAAGAATAGAAGCAGAAGCAAGTCGAAGGGCAAGTACTTTAAGGATACTTGCCATTACTGTAAGGAGAAAGGACACTGAAAATCACATTATCCCAAGCTTATGAACAAAGGAAAGGCTGTTGTGGCAGAAACCAGTTCTGCATCAGGTGATGACTTTTCTCTTACAATTTGCTGCAGTGCCTATTCTGATGATTAGTGGATTATGGACTCAGGAGCTTCACATCATATGACTCCTACTAGGGAGTATTTTGACACCTACGAGCAGGTGGAGGGTGGTCAAGTGACTTTGGCCAATGATGATATGTGTTCTAGAGTTGGTGTGGGCACTATAAAATTTAAACTACATGATCGCATAGTTAGAATTCTGGAGGACGTTTGGCATGTCCCAAAGTTTGGAAAAAGTTTGATCTCATTGATGGCCCTTGATGCTAAGGGTTATAAATATACAGGTGGTGAGGGGAAGATCAGCATACTGAAAGGCTCGTTAGTTGTTATAAAGGGAACCAAATTTGGTCCCTTATACATTTTGCAGGGCACTCCAATTGTTGGCACAGCTACATCAGCTATATCTGGTCAGTAGGATTTTTCTGTCATGTGGCACTCAAGGATGGGTCATTTGGGGCAGAAAGGAATGCAGAAACTGATTAGTCTAGGCAACTTTGATGGGCACAAGTTGCTTGTATTGGCATGTGCAAGCATTGTGTCTTTAGCAAACAAAAAAGAGTATCATTTGCACGCAGTCAGCATAGTTCCAAGGGAGTTCTTGATTATATTCATGTTGATTGTTGGGGGCCTTCACATCAGCCTTCTATTATAGGTTCCAGATATTTTCTTTCTAACATTGATTGTCATTCAAGGATGAACTAGGTTTTCTTTTTGACACACAAAAGTGAAGTTTTTTCTTGCTTCAAGCATCGGAAGAAGTAGGTAGAAAACTAAACAGACGGAAAGGTAAAATATCTTAGAACTGATAATGGTCTTGAGTTTTGTTCTCAAGAATTTGATAACTTTTGTAAAGATGAAGGCATTACACGGCATAACACTATCAGGTATACCCCTCAGCAAAATGGAGTGGCTGAAAGATTGAACAGAACACTCCTAGAAAAGGCACGTTGTATGCTGTCTCATGCAGGTTTGAGCAAGAAGTTTTGGGTAGAGGCTGTTAACATAACTTCCTATCTGGTGAATAGGTCCACTTCTAGTGCCTTAGATGGGAAGATACCTCTTAAGGTATGGTTGAAAAGATCTGCTAGTTATTCAAAGCTCAGAATTTTCAGGTGTCCAACTTACTATCATGTGAACAATGGCAAGCTGGAACCACGTGCCAAGAAAGGCATATTTGTGGGCTATGGTGTTGGTGTAAAGGGATACAAGATATATGATATTGAATCTCACAAAGTAATATATAGCCGTGATGTTACTTTTGATGAGAATTCTCTTTTGCAGGCAACAGATAAACTAGCAGGTGAAACACTAGAAATTGAGCACACCCTTCCTAAACAGATGGAGATAGATGACGCACAGCAGCCACCTATCACTGATCAAGTTGAAATTAGAGAAATCTCATCTGAAACTCAGGAAAATGAAGTTGAGGAGGAAGAGGTGGAGCAACCACCACCAAGAACCATTGGCAAAGATCGTCCTAGAAGAGACGTTAGACCTCCAATTAGATATGGCTACGACAGTTTGGTTGCTTTTGTCTTACAAGTAGCAGTTGAGGTGGAGGATTTCGTTGATCCACCTACATATGAAGTTGCAATGAAAGATTCAGATGCTGGTCTTTGGATGTCTACTATGGAGGAGGAACTCCAATCTCTCCATAAGAACAAGACTTGGGAACTAGTGAAACGTCCAAAGAACACAAATATTGTTGGTTGCAAATGGGTCTATAAGAAGAAGATTGAGACTCAAGGCAACGCAGGTGTGCAGCATAAGGCAAGATTAGTCGCCAAAGGTTATTCACAGCGAGAAGGAGTTGACTTCAATGAGGTATTTGCTCCTATTGTACGTCATACATCTATTAGAATTTTGTTATCCATTGCTGCAGCACAGAATTTAGAATTGAAACAACTAGATGTAAAGACAGCCTTCTTGCATAGTGAGTTGGAAGAAAATATTTGAATGGAACAACCAACAGGGTTTGTGGTGAAAGGTAAATCTAATTGGGTGTGCAAATTAAGTAAGTCCTTGTATGGACTTAAACAGTCACCACAACAATGGTATAAAAGGTTTGATGCCTTTATAGTTAAAGTTGGTTTTAGACGTAGCAACTATGATTCATGTGTATATGTTAAAACTCTTGATAAGAGTACACATGTTTATTTGTTATTGTATGTTGATGATATTCTTATAGCTGCAAAGAATATCGAAGTGATACAGGAGCTGAAGGACACATTAAAATCAGAATTTGATATGAAGGATCTTGGTCTAGCTGGCAGAATTCTTGGAATGGAGATTAGGCATGAAAGAAATTATGGTAAGTTGTTTTTGAATCAACAAAAGTATATTGAGAAGATCCTTAGCAAATTTGGTATAGCTTCATGCAAAGCCATTAGCACGCCTTATGACAGAAATGTCAAATTGTCATCTGCGATGTGTCCACAAACTGATTCTAAAAAGCTTGATATGCAGCGAGTTCCTTATGCACAGGCAGTTGGAAGTCTTATGTATGCTATGGTATGCACTAGGCCTGATCTGGCATATCCTTTGAGTGTTGTTAGTAGGTTCATGTCCAATCCAGGCAGGGAACATTGAAAAGCAATTAAAAGGATATTCAGATATTTGAAAGGAACTCCAGGTGTTGGCTTGATGTATGCAGCAGATCAGGGTTGTACTATGGCTGGTTATACAGACTCAAACTATGCAGGTGATGTTGACAGAAGGAGATCATTATCTGGTTATGTCTTTACATTTGCAGGTTCTATTGTGAGTTGGAAATCAACTCTTCAGCCCCCGGTATCTCTGTCCACAACTGAGGCTGAATATGTGGCTATGACAGAAGCTGCAAAGGAAGAGATTTGGTTGAAAGGCTTACTTGGAGACTTTGGTTGGTGCATTGATAAAGCTGATATCTTTTGTGATAGTCTTAACGCTATTTGTCTCTCCAAAGATAATGTCTTTCATGATAGAATTAAACATATTGATGTTAAGTATCACTTCCTCAGGAATGAAGACAGGATAAAGATTATGAAGGTCAACATAAAGGACAATCTGGCTCATATGTTTACAAAGGGTGTTGTTGAAAGCAAGTTCAAGCATTGCTTGGACATACTCAATGTCTATTTTTGCTGCTAACCCAAGTTGGGTCTTGGTGATCCATCACCTGTTCGTGGTGAAGATTAATGAAAAACAATGTGGAGATTTGTGATGCGTGTGTCTTCCATCAAGTATATGTATGTGTCTTTGTATATGGTTGTATTTCTTTGATAATTTGTACAGGGGCAAACTTGTCTTTTATGTATCACCAACTGTTGCCCCTATATATGTAAGGGGTCATCCACGTCCAAGGGATGCCATGCTAAACCATCCCTTGATTTTGTTCTCCCCCTTCTTTGTACAAGCAACCATACAGCAATGAATCACAATAGATTGATCACCCGTGGACGTACCTGTATTAGGGAACCATGTAAATTTGTTGTTCTTCGAATTCTCCACTTGCAATCCTCTCTTCCACGTAGATATCTTCTCCACGTTTGTTTGATCTTTCCATACAACAATGGGAAAAGTGGATCATACTCTATTTATCAAGAGAGATGGTAAAGATCAGATTGTTGTTCAAATATACGTGGATGATATAATCTTTGGAGCAACCTCTAATAAGCTGATAAAAATATTCTCTGAAGAGATGACTAATCAGTTTGAAATGAGTATGATAGGGGAACTTTCATATTTTCTCAGACTTCAAATTAAGCAAATGGATAAAGGTATATTTTTAAATCAAGAAAAATATGTAGATGAAATGCTTAAGAAATTTAATTTTAATGATACAAGGATTCGAGGAACTCCTATGAGTACTTCATTAAAGTTAGATATTGATGACATAGGAAAATCAATAGATCAAAGAAAATATAGAAGTATGATTGGTTATTTACTTTATTTGACTGCTAGTAGACCTGATATTATGTTTGCTATGTGTGTTTGTGTTAGATTTCAATCTAATCCTAAAGAATCACACTCAATTGCAGTTAAAAGAATATTTAGATATATACAAGGAACTAAACATTTCAAATTGTATTATTCTAAGGATAGTTCAATAAATTTTATAGGATATACTGATGTTGATTATGTAGGATCTAAATCTGATAGAAAGAGTACTAGTGGCACATGTCAATTATTGGGAAATAATTTGGTGTCATGATTTAGTAAAAAGCAAAACTGTGTAGCACTTTCTACTACTGAAGCTGAATATGTTGCTGCTGCACTATGTTGCACTCAGATTCTATGGATAAGGCAAACCTTAGAAGATTTTGGTTTATCTTATGATACAACTGAGATTTATTATGACAGTAATTCTGTAATAAATCTTTCCAAAAATCCTGTATTACATTTTAGAGCAAAGCATATAGAGGTTAGACATCATTTTCTAAGAGATAATGTAATTAAAGGTAAAATTAAATTAGAATTTGTGTCTACTAAAAATCAATTAGTTGATATATTTACAAAACCTTTAGACGAAAATACATTCTGCAACATTAGATTAAATTTAGGTATTTGTAGGCTATGTGATGTGTAAAATGCTTAAACTCCACATAAAAAGATAAATAGTATTGATGATGTTGTTCACCTCATAGATATTAGATATTTATCATAAATATCTAAAGTAATATCTAAACTGGTGTTTAAGATACTATGTATTTATTGTAAAATCATAGTAGTATCTTATTGATTTTAAGTAGTTTATCAATTTTAATGGTTTTTATGATTTTAAGTGGAAGTGTAAATGAAAAACATTAAATACCTCTAACATTCTGAAATTTTGAATAAGTGTTTTCTTTGAATCAAGGAAAGTGCATATGATCATGCATAAATTTGACTTAATTGATTAAACTTGTAGAATAAGTTATATTTAACTCATCTTAAACTATTAATCAAAAGTATAAGCTTATTGAAACTGATTCATATGCTCAGTAAAATCATAGAAGTAAAAATTGTATGAGATTTGTGTTTTATTGCATCTGTATTAATGGAATACATATATACTGTGCTTAAAATGAAAAGTGCTTACAAAGTAAAAATCTTTGAGAGTTTATTGATCAGTTTGATCACGAGACTTTTGTACTTAAGCAAATAGGTATGTAAGGATTGTTATCCTAAAAAAGGATTCTTTAAATTTGGCAACCTAAATTCCTGATCAGATCTGAGATTGTTGACTAAAAGCTCATTACATAGGTACACTAGAAAGCTCTTGTATGATTCAAGTTTTTCAAACTAACTTTTAAAGAAAATTATCAATATTTACTGTTTTTTAAAATAAATAAATAAAAATTGTTTCATTAATTACAGATATTTTTGA
Organism: Cymodocea nodosa; assembly: GCA_036874045.1. Classification (NCBI taxonomy): domain Eukaryota; kingdom Viridiplantae; phylum Streptophyta; class Magnoliopsida; order Alismatales; family Cymodoceaceae; genus Cymodocea; species Cymodocea nodosa. Next base: position 13,859,602 of record CM072339.1, on the reverse strand, counting down.
ATCGAATATAGTTTCTACCAATATGACTACTGATTTATTAAATCAGCATTAGTACTTTTGAAAACGTTTATTTGAGATACATTCTTTTATTCTCCTTGAATTAATCATATAGAGTTCAAAGTTATGTTTTGATTCATATACAGTAGGAATTGATTTTGAAAATCATTTTTGAGGAAGTTAGAATAACAGAAGTTTCTAAAAAGAAAATTTAAAAGTATAGTTATACTTAACATCTATTATTATACAAGTATATTTTGTATGTTATTGAATATATAAGAAGTATATTTGTAGGGGGAGGATTAACAATGTCTAAAACAGATTAATATAATTTAGAATACAAATCTTGGTTAATCTAAATTAATGTCCTCTTAAAAGCTTGATGAAATAATTTAAAAAGACAGACAAACTATTTTAGATTCAAAGGTCAAGAATGTTAGGATAGTTTACAATGTTCTCAAGAAAATGATAAGGTTTAGCTATTGTGATGTGTTCGGAACATTTCATTTGGAAGCATTTGAAAATTGTTTTAAGTGTACTAACTAAATGTTATGTTAGATAAGGTAACGTGTAAAACTACCTCTAGACAGTGTTTTGCTCATTAGGTTAGTTAACTCAACGAGTTATACTTGAATATTTCAGGTACCTTGATTGAATAAACTTTATTCAATATTTATTTTATTTCTAAACCCGACTTCTCTTCACATTGAGTTATTCACCTAAAACCCTATTTAAAAACTGATTACACGGGCACTTAGGTTATTCGTAAACTTTGTCAAGAAAATTTTTCCTACTTATTGTTGTTACAACCTGCGACAATGGTCTCCAAGTTCTACAAAGGTCGTGGCAGAGGAAAAGGCAAAAGTAGATGAGATGCAAAAGGAAAAGAAATAGAAATTGATGAAGTTCCACGCACTTGGTTCAAGAAAATATTTCGAGTGGACAAAAGGTTAGTAGAAATTTATATAGATTACTTCTTTCCTCAAGGTATACTAGATGAAGTTAGACAAGAACTTCAAAATACTAATGAAAATATTACATACATGGGTATTCGTAGTAAATTTGATAGAGAATACAGAATGAAATGTGTTGAGATTGCATTTCTCGAGCATTATGCAAAATATTTGAAAAAAGGTGTGGGTACTTCAACTAGAACTCCTCAAATACAAATAAATGGTACAAGACTACATGCATTTGAGGAAGAGCATGAATCAGCTATCTCTACTCCTTTATATTCAAAACAAGTAGAATCACATATTGCTGTAGATAAAAGAAAAGTTGACAATCTTTGAAAGGCTATAGCTATAGAAAGTACTTTTGAAGAGTTAAAGCAAAAAACTTTTATAGAGCAATTTGAAAAGAAAACAGCAATACTTGAAGAGGAGAAACATAAATTTTATAGTAGAAGGAAAATCAAAAAAATTATGTTTTCATAGACAGTCTATTGAAAAAGGAAAATCAGATGAAAATTTATTTCTAAAGGACAATGTATGTCTAAACATTGTACCTTATTGTGCATCTAATAAACTCATCAATTCTGAACATACTGAAACTGATGATGATAATGATACTTTATTTTCTCTTGCTAGAAACTTAAGAAGAAATACAAGTCAAATATGAGCTCAAGTTTTTCCATTCGTACAAGTCCTGATGATGCAGAAATTGAAAAATTAGAGCATCAGGCACCTGACATTGAACAAGTTATTGCAAATATAATTGACAATGTTGAGGCAGTAACTAGTTCACAGGCTGAATTGTCTAGAGTAGCAAATATTGAAAAAGTTAAGACTCCAAAAGAGCTAAATGTTAACCAGCCTTCTTCAGAATCTATAGAAGTAGAGTTTGAGAATTCACAGCATGTATTAATGGAAATATCTGTTGAACAAAATGAACAACTACAGACAGATACACCGGCTGTAGAATTTGTGGAAACATTGAACTCTGATCATTCTATAGAGATTGAACAAATGAATGTTGAGCATATTGACAATGTTCCTTACACGGTTGAAGTTGAAGAATCAAGCTTACCTAAGCAGCTTCAAGATAATATTTTGACAAAGGAACAACATGACATTCATTTCGAAGAAGAGGTTCCTAAAGATGAATTAAACTCTGAATCAAGGCTTCAGGTATCACCTTCTTTGTGTACAATATTAGAAATTCAAGGTAATTCAATTCATTTTAGATCTGAAGAAGCATTGCAGAAATATAATAATTTGATTACATGTCAGATTCTACATGCTCGACCAATAAAATTCAGAAATTTGATGGCAATAAGAGATCTATTTGAGTATCAAGGACTCATTCAATTCTTGCCAATTGGAACGAAATAGAAACAATACATAGAGTTTATTGTAGCTTTTTATAGCAATCTGGTCAAAAATGGAAATTTTCTAAAATCTAAAATCAATCAACAGGAGTTTATAATGTCTCCTGAGTTAATTTTTGAAGTTTTGGGATTAAAGAATGAAGGTACTGTTGTTACAAGCAGATTTGACATGATTAGACAACTGGAATGGAACATTCAGTCTTTATCAAAAATTCCAGATGTATATTCTGAAATGAGATTAATGGAAAATCTAAATGCAGAGGCAAGGTTCATTGCAAATATATTGCATGCAAATTTATTTCAGAGAGTTGAACACAATTTGGAAGTCAGCAGAAGCTGTTTGTATGCAACTTATGGTCTAATGAATAGAATTCAAATTAATTGGTTTGATGTTTTTATTTCTCAACTACAACATATGAGTTCAAAGTTATTTTATGGTGATGCTATATGTAGAATCCTTGCAAGCCAATTGAATTTATCCGACTAGCCCTCTGAAACTAAAGGCATGAGAGCATTTAGTGTAAAAGATTTGCAACGATTCCAGGTCATGCATAAACCTCAACAACAACAACAACAACAACCTGATTGTATAGACCATATACAACAACAACAACAAAGTTATTCTGTTTAAGCAGAACAGCAACCCCAGATACCTCTACTTAGATGCAGTGCTTAATGACATCAGAAATGATATTAGGCATCTAGGAGATAAAATATGTAATGCTATATCTCATATACTTAGGAGAGATCGATAACTTTATGTTTACTTGTTTCTGAATACAAAATGTAATGTTTGTATTCATAGTTTGATTCATTGAACAATACATGTTTTTGTAAATGCATTCTATTCTTATTATTGTTTACAGAAAGCATTATTGTAAATATATCCCTTACTATATATATATTCTCTGTAATTATCTTTTTTATTAATGACAAAAGGGGGGAGAAATATTATAAAAAGATGATTATGATTGAAATTGCATATAATATAAAGGGAGATGATGTTTATATGGTTATTGTAATCTAAAAGAAAATTATATGGTTATTAAATTATATAATGAAAGGGGGAGAAATGATACTTATATAATTATTGACATCTGAAAGTTTTATTTCTGAGAGGTGAAATTTACACAAATAATAGAAATAAGCTTAAGTGAACTTAAGTCAACAAACTTGTTTGTTGAATTAAAAGTTAACCTAACAAATGTGCTTTGTTGAGTTAAATATATTTCATAATTGATTTAATATGGTTTTGTCATCATCAAAAAGAGGGAGATTGTTGAGTATTTTTGTTTTGATGATGTGTGCTAAAAGAAAATAATCATATTCGCTCAATTACTATTGCTTGTGAAAAGAAATTAAAATCATCAATTAATACAAAAAAAGTTTACTAATATAAATATTTGTCTGTATTGGATCTGAAATTATACTAAGTTAATAACTAGTCGTTTCATTGCATTAATTTCTCATTTAACTAAACATTAAGTTAACGTGTGTTTTTATTGAAAAGCATGATATGTTTTAAAGTTATATTTTCTGTATCATGTATAGTGCATGTTTAGACAACTTGTTAAGTTAGAGTTTTGTTTGTATAGAGATCACGTGAGAACTCGTTAAGTTAGAGGCTTAAAGGTTAAATTAGGTCACATGAGAACTCGTTAAGTTAGTGAGTAAAAGTTTAGACAACTTGTTAAGTTAGTATTATATACGTGGACAAATTATAAGTTACGAATGTTATATTGTATCACGTGAGATGCACATGTTTAACTTGTTAAGTTAACATAACTAAACGCGTTGAGTTGCTACATTGAACACTAAGGCAATGCGTTAGGTTAGCGTTATAAACTTAAGTTGTTATTTTTGCACGTGGTAAAATTCTTATTATAAAAACATTTGTTTTTCACTGGTACGTTGAGTTATCATAACACAATGGAGATGGTTCGTTGAGTTAGCGTAACACCACGAACTTAGTTCATTGAGTTAGCTATAGTACTAGTCACGTGAATTGGCACATGAGGAACTCGTTAAGTTATATATATATACTTATGTTATTCGTTTAGTTAACATTAAAGTAACGACTTCTTATTATACTGATGAAAAATTTTGGACGAGAAAGTTTATTTTGTAGAAAATTTTTCAAAGATCCAAGATTGATGATTAAAGAAAATTCAAAATGTAAACGTGGGTCAGAACGTGTGTATTTCGATGAAGTAAAAAGAAAAGACGTGGAGAAGTGGAAAACTAGTAGTGATTAAACATGGAGGATATGCATGAAATGAAGATATAGTATAAAAGGCATAGAATTCTCGTTGATAAAATTATCCCTGCACACAAAATGAAAAATCATTTCAAGGATCAAAAACACCTCTTCGGGGAAAAGCTCTCAGGTGGAAGAAAATTCAGTGAAGCATAAAAAGGTAAGATTTACGTCACTGAAGATTTGAAGTATCAAAAGAAAGCAAATTCAATGAAGCATAAAAAGACGAGATATTCATCATTGAAGAATTGCTGAAGAAGAAGAAGAAAGATCTCAAACATAGAGAAATGTTTTAAATTCCGCAAATTAGTTTTCTTTGTTTGCAGTTATGAAATTGTTTAAATGATACATGGTATCGAGATATAATTGCATCTACAATTTCTGAGGAGAATTGAATTGTATATTGTAATTGAAACCTTGAATAAAAATGATTTTATGAAAATAATGTCTCGAATTGTTTTTGAGTTTTAAAGTTTCAATTATATTCGAAAATATTGAAAAACACAATTCACCCCCCCTCTTGTGTAGCCATACAATCCTACACTCTTTAACTTGAGAAGTACCTTCATATGAAACTTCTAATGCATGCCACACCTCATAAGCAGATTTATATGCCGACACTTTACTGAACTATTCATAACTCAATACATAAAATAAAATATTTAAACCTTTAACATTCAGAGTTTCATTTTCTTTTTCAATAATTGTCCAAGTATTATAAGGAGTAGTTAACGGAGTATATGGTTTAGAAATCATGAACCACAACTTATGATCTATACTTTGAAGAAAGACTGTCATCTTATATTTCCAATATTCAAAATGTATTCAATCAAATAAAGGAGGACGATTAAGATTTTAGCTTTCTTACAAAGAAAAATTACCATTTCCAGTAGCCATCTTACCTTAGATTTTTCAACCTATTTGATTTTAAAATAGTCTAAGCAATAAAAATAATTTGAGCCTTAAATCAAGAAGGTTAAGGGTATGCTCAAATATTAATTTCTGTTTAAAAACAAGGAAGGTGGAATAAGCTTTGATATTAATTAAGTTGGTATCAATTTAATATCAATGATTATTAATCAGCTCTGATACCACTTGTAGGATCGTATGGCTACACAAGAAGGGGGTGAATTGTGTTTTTCAACATTTTCGATTATAATTGAAACTTCAAAATTAAAAACAAGTCGAGACACTATTTTCATAAAATCATTTTTATTCAAGGTTTCAATTACAATATACAATTCAATTCTACTCAGAAATTGTAGATGCAATTATATATCGATACCATGTTTTATCTATACAATTTCATAACTACAAATAAAGAAAACTAATTTGTGGAATTTAAAGCATTTCTCCCTGTTTAATATCTTTCTTCTTCTTCTTCTTTTTCTTCTTCAACAATTCTTTAGTGACGAATATCTTATCTTTCTCTGCTTCACCGAATTTGCTTTCTCTTGATACTTCAGATCTTTAGTGACATAAATCTGACATTTTCTGCTTCACTGAATTTTCTTCCATTTGAGAGTTTTTCCCTAAAGAAGTGTTTTTGATCCTTGAAAAGATTTTTCATTTGGTGTGCAGGGATAACTGATCAACGAGAATTCTATACCTCTTATACTGTATTTTCATTTCATGCATATCCTCCACGTTTAATCACTATCAGTTTTCCACTTCTTCATGTCTTCTCTTTTTCCTTCATCGAAATACACACATTTTGACCCATGTTTACATTTCGAATTTTCTGTAATCATTAATCCTAGATCTCTAAAAAATTTCCTGCAAAATAAACTTTCTCGTCCAAAATTTTTCATTAAGTGTAATAAGAAGTTATTGTGTTAATGTTAACTAAACGAGTAGTACAAGTAGATTTATAACTTAACGTTTCTAACTTAACGAGTTCCTCATGTGCCAACTCACGTGACAAGTATTGTAGCTAACTCAACAAACTAAGTTTGTGGTGTTATGCTAACTCAATGAATCAAGTCCTTTGTGTTACAGATAACTCAACGAACCAATATTAAACAAATATTTTTATAAAAAGAATTTTACCACGTGCAATAATAACTAACTTAAGTTTATAACACTAACCTAACGTGTTGCCTTAGTATTCAATATAACAACTCAACGCGTGCAATTATGTTAACATAACAAGTTAAACATGTGCAACTCACGTGATATAATATAGCATTCATAACTTTTAATTTCACCATGTGTACAACACTAACTTAACGAGTTTGTCTCTTCTTTTACTCACTAACTTAACGAGTTCTCACATGACCTATTTTAACCTTTAAGCCTCTAACTTAACGAATTCTCACGTGGCCTCTATACAAATAACACTCTAACTCAACAAGTTGTCTAAACGTGCACTGTTCATGATACAGAAAATATACCTTTAAAACATATCATGCTTTTTAATAAAAACACACATTAACTTAACGTTTAGTTAAATGAGAAATTAATGCAACAAAATAACTAGTTATTTAACTTAGTATAATTTCAGATCTAATACAGACAAGTATTTATATTAGTAAACTTTTTCTATATTAATTGATGTTCTTAATTTCCTTTCACAAGCAATAGTAATTGAGCAAATATGATTACTTTCATTCAGCACATATCATCAAAACAAAATACTCAACATCAATACCTATGATCTATGCCTAATTCTTCACAAAAGGTGTCCATTTGATCATTATCAAATTCTGTATCATAATCACTCCTAAGTTTTTGAATTTTAACATTTATCTCATTCTAAACTTTATTACATAATACTTTAAATATTTTAAAAACTTTAGTTTTATTAGTTAGAAAATAAACCTAAGCAAACCTAGAATAATCAACTAATACAAAAGCATAATGTTTACCTCCTAGACTTGTTGTCCTAGTAGGTCCAAATAAATCTATATGCACTAGTTCTAATACTTTTTTGCTTGTTATTTCATTTAAAGTTCTAAAGGATGTTTTATGTAGTTTACCTAATTGACATGCATCACACATAAACTCTTTTGAGTAATTAATACTAGATAAACCTCTAACTAGATTCTTTTTAGACAACTTTTGTAATAACTTTAGGTTTGAATGACCTAACTTTCTATGCCATAAAATGACTTCATCCAATTTTGCAATTAAGCAAGCATTGTCTTTAATAATATCATAAGGAAAATTTAAAATACGAACGGATATTTTCTTGTATCTAGTAAATAAAATTTCGTTTGTATGCATGTCTATAATTTTATTGGAATCTTTTTCAAAAATCACTCTATAAAATTTCATTAAGACAAGAACACTTAGTAAATTAAAACCTAAATTTTCTACTAATAAGATATCATTAATAAAACATTTTTTAGTTACCTAAACCTTGCTAGACCCAAGGATTTTTGTTTTACTTTTATTTCCAAAGGTAATTTGTCTATTCTTGGTCTTTGTTACTTTTGTAAATAATCGTATATCTCTAGTGATGTGACTAAATGCTCCACTGTCCATTATCTATTTTAATTTGTGTACCTACAAAACAATTAAGAAGAGATTTTATTTCTTAGTACCCATTTCTGAGTGGGTCCAAGAATTTTAGAGGGAGTTATATCAATATCTTTAAATTTCAAATTATTCATTTTCTAATAGTTATTCCTACGTTTATCACTCTTAGTGTTATAATTATCAGAACATTTATTTCTATGTACAATAGAGTTGAAATTTTCATTTTTAACATTATTTAATTACTGATTCCAATATCCGATTTTTCTTAAATATGAAGAAAACTAATCAAATATATTAAAATCCTTATTTTCAAATGACTTAGCATGATTTTTCTGAAAATTTCTTTTGAGACTCTTGCATCATGTGTTATTATCTATGTGTTGTATTTTATCTATTTGCACATATTTATCTCCTTTTCTAATTACACACAAAATAGTTTTTCTTCTACTATTCTTAGTACTAGAAATAAAAGCTTTATTTTTAGTAATAACATCATGCAATATATAATTTTCAGAATGTGCATCGTGTAAACCAATACCATGTTTTTCTACATTTGATATTTTACTACTAAGTTCATTTGTTATTGTCTAACTATTATTTCATTTACTTAAGGTAGCTTTTTTATCACAAACCTTAATTTTTAACATATCAATTTGTGAATGTAAATCAATAATAGTCAGATTTAGTCTTTCTACTTCACAAAACATTTTCTTCTTATCAGCAATTAAATTTTCACGATCAGCAAGTCTTTCTCTATTACAGTAAGCTTTAAAATTTCTTGTGTATGCTTCTAATTTTCTTCCTTAAATTTATTCAACATAGAATTCAGAAAATCAATTTTATTTTTAGATTCATCTAACATTACCCTAATGTTCTTTCCTTCTATTTTTAATCTTTTATATTTCTTAGCTAATTTATTGTATTCACTAAGTAGTCTATCAAAATTATCATAAGTAACATTAGGGTCAGAAGATACCTCACTAGAATTTTCCATAAAGCACACATTTGCTAAATTTTCTTTTGAATCTGATCTTAACGAGGATTCATTCTCTGATGTTGAATCCTTCGTTTCTTCACTTTATGAAGAGGAAAAGTCATCCCATGTCACTTTAAGTGCCCTTCTCTTTTTGAATTTCTTATTCCTGAAATTCCTCCTTGAATTCTTCTTATTTTTGTTGAGAGGACAATCAGTTTGAAAGTGACCCAACCTATTACACTTGTAGTATATGATTTTGTCCTTTATGAATGACTTTTTCTCCATATCTCCGGATGTCTTTGCTGACCTAAAGTTCCTGTGTTTCTTCAACAAATTTCTAAATTTTTCGGTCAACAAAAGTAAATCATTGTTAGACTCACTAGTGACTTCTAAGACTTTATTAGCCTCAAAAGTCAGATCTCTTTTAGGATTCTTCTCTTTTAGATCTAAATGCTAAACTTCATAGACTGTTAGATTTCCTATGAGATCATCTAAAGTATATGTATTTAAATCTTTGGACTCTTCAATAGACGTTGTCTGTTGAGCCCAAATCTTTGTTAAAGATCTAAGGATCTTTCTTACTAAGTTTTTTTCCTCAAATTTCTTGCCTAAAGATTTTAAAGAATTTACAATCTTAAGAAAACCGGAAAACATGTCAGAGATAGATTCATTTTCATGCATTTTAAAGAGCTCATATTTATGTACTAACATATTAATCTTAGATTCCTTTACTTGGTTAGTACCTTCGTTGGCAACTTCTAATGCATGTCATATCTCATATGCAATTTGATATGCAGAAACTTTATTAAATTGATCATGAGATAAAGCACAAAATAAGATATTTAAGCCTTTAGCATTTAGTGTCATTCGCTTCTTTTCATCAAAAGTCCAAGTATCATATGGAGTCGTAACTAACACTATAGGATTGCTAATTACATGCCATAATTTGAAATCAATTGACTGAAAGAATACTTTCATCCTATATTTCCAATAGTTGTATGTATTGTTGTGAAAAGTTAAATTAGAAACTTGTCTATTAGGTGGTGCTAGAAAACTTGATTGTTTCCCTGGCAACAATGTGAGAAAACTTGTTTATTAGATTAGAAAACTTGTTTGATTTGTTTTTATGCTTATCTTAATAAATTCTTTTAGGAGTAAGCAAACAAATTTTCACACAAATTAGATATTAAGTCCAATTTGTATTTTTTTAACTATAAGTGCACACTGTATATTGTATTTGTGTGCAAATACACGTCGATCCCACAGAGATTGAGTAAGAATTGTATACTATTTCGATTTTTATATTGGAGTTTATATGTATTCAGTTAAGCACTCTGTTGAGTTACTGTTAACTCAACGGACTTAGTTCGTGAAGTTATGGTTAACTCAACGAACTAACCTCGTGGACTTAAGTGAACTCCACGAGCCTACCTTTCCAATTAAATATTGCTATTCATTGAGAAATTCGACCATCCATTAGTCAATTCCACAAAATGTAAATAACATCAATTAAGCTTTTTAATGTTAATTAATCTAAGATTTGTCATTCAACAACACTAACATTCAGATATTTCAAACAGTAACCACTAAAATCTTTAAGTATTCTATACAAATCTATTTCAGTAAACAATAAACTATTTTCTATTTTCTGAATTAAACAAACATAAAACATTCACAATACTGACAATGATAACATTAATCACGATACAAAACAAACAATACAACACTTTAATACTAAATGTAAATACAGATAATTAGTTGTTTTTAGTATTTTTGTTTTCATATGTTCTTGAAGATGAGCGAATGGTGAAATGTAAAAATCTCTATCGACAATAAAAACTTCTGTCACTACATGCGATGCAATTATATAATTGAAAACTTAATCACTTACAATCTTGCCTCCTCTTCCTATAGAATCGCGAACCAAGAATTGTATGTTGATCTCCTCTTCAACATACTAGCATCAACCCAAAACCAAGGCTAGAAGCTTTACGATCTCCTGAGATATGAGTCGGTGCTTGGTGAAAATGGCTTCCCTTCCTATAATGCAATCACTCCTCATAGTGGTTGTCAGTCATTGTATTTGACTTGGAATCGACCTGACATCCAAAAAGTATCTTCACAGACCTTCAATGGTTGGTAGTTTTGGTGGTGTTGTGGAGCTTTAAGGAACTTCCAACACTTCCTGTAATTAGTGTGGTTCTCCACCCTCTCCCTACACTTTCTTCGTCTTTCTCCTCTTCTTTTATATTTCTTTCAGTAGTAACTGCTTCTGCTTAAATGATGAGTTGGATTTCCTTCATTCATATCAACGATAGTGATTTCTTCATCATTCCACAAGTGAATTCCTACATGATATATGCAATCGTGGCTTTCCTTTGTATTGTATCTTCTCGTAACTCTTCTATTCTTGCACCTGCAAAACACATGACTAAATAAGAAAATTCTCGATTTGTTAGCCATTTTATAAAACTCGAATAGTTATCCATCTATGCGTATAAAAACTTGAATAGTTATCTAACTCTTTGATTTTTCATTACTGAGCGCACATGGAAAACACGTGAAAACTTAAAACATTAAAACACACGTGCAATTACCGAACGCATATAATAGTGCAATTATAACATAATGGCTTAATTCTCATATGATAAATTAAATATTATGCAATTAACCATTATTTAACCCTTAATATTATGCACTTTTTCATTCTAAGCACTTCCCCCATACTTAACTTTTGCTAATCCCTTAGCAAACTACTAAGATCTAACTAGTTGGCCTTTTTAAAGTGCTAGAACTAATTCTTCATTTTGTATCTTCAGAATACATAGATTAAATTCATGTAAAGATATTCTGTATTAATTCAGTAATCTAAGTTAACATTGGTTTCTCCTCTTCAACCTGCAAATATATTTAAAACGTATGTAAATTACATACAAAATATACTAGCATCACATAGGTGGTAATTATATTATCATTTTTTTCTTTTCAAACATTTGTTATCCTGAATTTTCCAATATGATTTTCAGAATAAATTTCAACTACATATGAATCAAAACACAATTCAACTCAATATGATTAAAACAAGAAGAATAATGAATTGTATCTCAAATAAACAACTTCAAAAGTCTAATCTAGATTCATACTTCAGTAATCTTAGATAATAGAAATATACTCGATTCAAAAGATATTTGTATTTCACAAAACAATTTAATCTTTTTAGAACAGTATATGCATATTTTTACTTCAAAAATTAATTTGAAAAGCTTGAATCATACAAGAGCTTTCTAATGTACCCATGTATTGAGCTTTTAGTCAACAATCCCAAATTTGATCAGGATCTTAGGTTGCCAGATTTAAATAGTCATTTTTTAGGTCAATAATCCTTACATACCTATCTACTCAAGTATAAAAGGTTTGTGATCAAACAAATCAATAAACTCTCAAAGCTTCTCTTTTTTTCTCTTTTTCCTTTTCAACTCAGTATATATAAGTATTTCATTAATACAGATGCAATAAAACACAAATCTCATATAATCCAGCTTCTATAATTTACTAAAAACATAAATCCATATCAATAAGGTCATACTTTTTTTGTAGTTTAATAAGATTTACACATAAATCATTCTACAAGTTTAATCAATCAAATTAAATGTATCCTTGATCATATGTATTTCATTTAATCTAAAAATCAACATTTCATCTCTTTCAAGATTTCAAATCATTTACTGAGTTTCAGTTAAGCATTTTGATTTCTTTAAAATCGTGAAATTGTTAAACTCATAAAATTCAGTAAAGACATAAGATACTATATCCAGATTTAGATTAATAGTAAAATTTGTAGCATCTTATATAAGATTCTAAATATAACATTCAAGTAGTTATAGTTCTCAAAAAAAAATTTATAGTTTCAATTATTGGATAGTTATAGGAAATTTTGGTTAGTTAAAGCAAATTCATAAAAAATTTTCAATTTCCACAAAAATTTGCAGCACAATCCTAATTCCTCTAATTAACAAGGTTACTTAGATTTAATCTAATTGCCTCCCCCCCCATACTTACATTTTGCATTGTCCTCAATGTAAAAGATTTTACAGTAAATACAGTAAATGTTAACAAGCATGAATATTATTTCATTGACTTAGCACCTAACTCAACAAACTTAATTCGTTGAGTTAATAAATAACTTCACAAACTGAGTTTAAATGTAAATTCAGGATAAGTAATCAATTACATACCTTTTTCTTTTGTATCTCCTTCAATATCTTTCAACTTTTGATTCTGAAAAACTTTTCATTCACAAATAAAAGAAAAATATGTAACAAAATAACCACTAACAATATAACATAAATTGTTAAATCAATACCTTGTGTGAAACCCAAACTCCTATACCTTTGGTGGCTCACAAGCAAGCCAGTTGGTTTCTCAAAACAGATACCAACAAACTAGATTGATATTTTGTTTTTCTTTTTATTTTCTAAAGATAAATAAAATAGAAACTAAAAGTTTTTTTTTTAAAAATAAATGTAACATACACACAACATTAAACGTACAAAATCACAATTTAAGAACATGATTGAAAAGTAGTGACAAATGGAATAAACGTGTTAGTTCAAGCAAACTTTTTAGGCATAATTCTTCTTGTTATTAATTCTATTTTAATGCAGTCTACTTTCCTTTTTAACTTGTAAACTTGCAGTATGTTATCAATACTAAATATAAGTGTATTACCATTAATAAATTGAAATGCAGAAAGGGATCATTTTCTATTCCAAGATAATATAGTTGTTTCTATTTGTACATATATTTCAATATATTCCTTTCCACACTTCCATTCATTTAGGTCTTTCATAATCCATATTTGAAATTTCATCAATTAATCCCACCATCTTATCAAACATAAAGTAAGATCATCATATTCATTATACCACACTCCTAATTGAATTTTATCATGTTCTATAGATGGTGGTTTATCTATATCATTAGGTATAGGCAATATTTCTATAAAGTCATCATCATAACTATCTATGCTTACTATGTATAAATCAAATCTAAATGCAATTGATATATCCATGACTAGATATATATATCCATCAAGTATGACATGTATGTTGTTAACTAATGCTTTCTCTCCTAGATATATCATAGTATTTTCAGTTCAAGATCTATTTAGAAAATTATACACACTTAAGCATAAATCCTCATCCCAATTTCCAATTGGTCTCCAATAGTACAATTTTTCAGGAATGGTTGAATTTTTATCAAAAAATATTAAAGCTGACCCATAATTTTCAATTAGTACTTCAAATCTATTAGACCTTACTATATTTCATTCTTCTCTAGTGATAGGATTTCTAATCAAAATATCAGGTAACAGAATTGCATACCTTGGTTTGGTTCTGTAAATAATTAATCATTCATCTATCCCCATAATATGATCTATTCCTTCTAATGTATTGGGTGAAATTCCAATAGTTTCCTCCACATTCAAATATTCATAGTTGATTGAACTACGATTAAATGACTTCCATAAAAATCCATCTCTAATATTACTCATCTTTGCAGCTTGTAGTCTATGAAAATATTTTTCTCTAGTACAGTCTTTAACTTCTTTTGACACACAACATAATCTGCACAGATATTTAGCTGATAAGTTACTCAGTAATTCCCTCATTGCATTTAGTGGTAATTTCATCTATTGTGATTCAATTTGAAGCTTTTCTTAGTAAATAGTTGTTAATAGATGAAGTTGAATTAGTTGCTTCTCCTTCTAGTTCCCCAACGAATTTTCTTTTCTCTCCTCAAGTGTTGGTAACTAGTAAATAACATTCTGTTCTATATTATAATGCATGTCCATAAGTGTTTGGTTACCCAGCACGACACCAGAAAACTAGTTTGGATCTCCAACAACGTACCAAAAAAACTTGGATTTGTTAACTTCTGTTTTTACTTAGTTAAGTTATCTTTATGCCTATTCCTTTTTTAGAAGTAAACAAACAACCTTTCACACAAATTAGATATTAATTCCAATTTGTATTTTAGCTGCAAGTGCACAGTGTCTATTGTATTAGTGTGCAAGTACAGGTCAATCCCATAGGGAATTGCTTAAGAATTGAGAACTATTCGTTTATTAACAATCAAATTTATATATTCAATAAGCTCTCCGTTGAGTTACAATTAACTTAACGGACAAAGTTCGTTGAGTTATGGCTAACTCAATAGACTAACCTCGTGGACTTAAGTTAACTCCACGAGCCTGTCTTTTCTTTTTAATACTTCTATTTACAAAGGAATTCGGCCAACCATTGGGCGATTCCATAGATTATAAATAACATCAATTAAGCTCTTTAATATTAGTAAACACTGGATTTATCATTAGGCAATACTAACATTCAGATAATTCAAACAGTAACCATTAAAATCTTTAAGTCTTTTGAACGAACCAATTTTAGTAAACTGTAAAACTAAAACAAACATAAAACAATCACAACACTGACAAAGATAACATTAATCACAATACAAAACTCAAATACAAAATACAAACACATATAAGTTGTTTTTGGTATTTTTGTTTTAATATGAACATGGAAATGGGCGAAAGGTGAAATGTAAAGTAATCTTAATCGACAGTAAATACTTCTATCACTACATGCGATGCAATTACACCACTGAAAATTAAACCACTTACAATTCTATCTCCTCTCTCTATAGAATCACGAGTCCAAAATTGCAAGATGATCTCCTCTTCAGCATACAAGCATCAACCTGAAGCCAAGGCTAGAAGCTTTACGATCTCTTAAGATATGAGTCGATGCTTGGTGAAAATGGCTTCCCTTCCCGCAACGCGATCACTCCTCACAGTGGTTGTCAGGCACTGTGTTTGGCTCGGAATCGACCCGACATCAAGAAAGTATCATCACAGACCTCCGATGGTTGGTGATTATGGTGGTTATGGTGGTGGTAATGATGGTTGGTGTGGTACTTCAGAGAATTGCCGACGTTGCCTGCAGAAAGCTCGGTGCTCCTCCTCTGTACACACTAGCCATACCCATCGATCACATACCCCTTTACTTCTTTTTCTTCTTTTCTTTTATATTTCTTCAGTGGTAACTACTTCTACTTGAATGGTCGGTTGGATTTCCTTCATTCATATCAACGACGATGCTTTCTTCTCCCTACGCGATATGTGCAATTGTGGTATTTTTCTTCCAACTATCGTGTTCTACAACCAGTACAGTGGCATATTAGAAAATAAATAGTCCGTGGAGTTAAAGATAACTCAACGGACTTTCTTCGTTGATTTAACTATAAAATACGTACATAAATTTAACAATCTGATGCTCAGGTGCATTTCAGATACTTATAACTTAACTATCTGATGCTCAGATGCATTTTGGATACTTATAAACTTAACTATCTGATGCTCAGATGCTTTTCGGATAGTTACAGATAACTCACCGATATATAACTTAAGTAAATCTACCAGATCTCGACACATGTCAACAGCAGCTTAATAATAAAAGAAACATTTCAGAGAGTTATAGGTCTAACTATCTGATGCCCAGCTGCAATTTCGGATAGTTATAGATAACTCACCGAAAGTTCACTTAAGTCATGTATTATGGTTTCAACATGTGTACTTCAAAAAATAATAAAATATTCTTTTAAAACATAACTGTTCGGTAGTTTAAACATAACTATCTGATACATGTTCGGTTTGTTAAACATAATTGTCTGAAATATCAGAAAATTCACAGTTCAGAAATGAAATGTAATTCACAGTTTAGAATCCGATACTTAAGAATTTCATAGCCTATAACTTACCGACAGTTCAGAAATGTACTAAATTAACATTAATTCCCCTAATTTAAGAAAATTCTTTAATTAAAGCTTATAATAGTGTAATTATAACATAATGGCTTAATTCTCATATGATAAGCTAAATATTATGTAATTAACCATCATTTAACCGTTAATATTATGCACTTTTTTCATTCTAAACACTTCCCCTATACCTAAATTTTGCTAGTCCCTTAGCAAACTAAGATCTAATTAATTAGTCTTTCTAAAAGTGCTAGAATTAATTCTTCTTCTTCTTTTTTTCTTCTGTTCAACATAAGAATTATTATATAGATATTCTGTATGTTTCAGTAACCAACCTGCAAATATACTTGAATATATGCAAATTACATACAAAGTATATCATCATCACATAGGTGTTAATTATATTATCGTTTGTTCTTCTTTTCATCATCTATTAGCCTAAATTTTCCAATAAGATTTCTAGAAGAAATTTCAACAACATACGAATCAAAGTACAATCCAATTCAATCTGATTAAGACAAGTAGAATACAGAATTGTATCTCCATTAAACAACTTCAAAAGTCAATTCCAGATTCATATTTCAGTAATTCTATATAACATAAAATATACTCGATTCATAAGATATTTGTATTTCACAAAACACTTGTATCTTTTCAAAATAGTATATGTATATATTTTTTTTTTTTGTACTTTAAAAGTTAATTTAACAAGCTTGAATCATATAGGAGCTTTCTAATGTACCCATGTAACAAGCTTTTAGTCAACAATCCCAGATCTAATCAGGATCTTAGGTTGTCAGATTTCAAGAGTCCTTTTTCAAGTCAACAATCCTTACATACCTATCTGCTCAAGTACAAAAGGCTCGTGATCAAACAAGTCAATAAACTCTCAAAGTTTCCTACTTCTTCTTCTTCTTCTTTTCTCTTTTTTTTTTTTCAATCAAAATACAAACACAAAACAAAACATTAATCACATACTGTATATGTACGTATTTCATTAATACAAATGCAGTAAAACACCAATCTCATATAGTCATGCTTCTATCATTTACTGAAAATATGAATCCATAACAATAGGCTCATACTTTTTTTGTAGTTTAATAAGATCTACACATAAATCATTCTACAAGTTCAATCAGTCAAATTAAATGTATCTTTAATCATATGTGTTTCATTTAATCTAGAATTCATATTTCAGCTCCTTCAGGACTTTAGATAATTTACTGATTTTTCATTAAGCATTCTGATTTCATTTTAAAATCATGAAACTGTTAAACTCATGAAATTCAGAAAAAACATAAGATATTATATCCAGATTTGCATAAATAGTAAATTCTATAGCATCTTATATAACCTTCTAAATATAACATTCAAGTAGTTATAGTTTATAAAAATTTTACAGTCTCAATTATCGGATAATTACAGTAAGTTCATAAAAATTTTCAATTTCCACAAAACATTGCAGTACCATTTTAATCCCTTTAATTAACAAACTTACATGTCTGTTACTTTAATTACCTCCCCCCCATACCTACATTTTGCATTGTCCTCAATGTAAAAGATTTGACAATAAACACAGTAATTGTAGCAGGCATGAATATAGTTTCTTTGATTTAAAATTCAAGATAAGTAATCAGTTACATACCTTGTTTCGTTTGTATCTTTTTCTGCATATTTCGATTTTTTATTCTGAAAAACTTTTCATTCACAAATAAAAGTAGAATATAAAACAAAATAACATTTAACAGATATTGATAAATCAGTGTCTTGTGTGGAACCTAGGCTCCTATGCTTCTAGTGGCTCACAAGCAAGCCAGTTGGTTTCCCAGAATAGATACCAACAAACTAGATTGATATATTTTTTTTTTTATAAAATAAAATAAAAACTCAAAAAAAAAATTTCTCTTTTTTTTTTCTAAAAATAAATGCAAAATACACAACATTAAACATACAAAATCACAACTTAAGAACAAGATTGAAAAGTAGAAACAAATGGAATAAACATGTTAGTCCAAGTAAACTTTTTAGGCATAGTTCTTCTTGCTATTAATTCTGTTTTAATGTAGTTCTTGTTCCTTCTTAATTTGTAAACGTGTAATATATTATAAATTCCAAATACAAGTGTATTACCATTAATGATATGAAATGCAGAAAGGGATCCTTTTCGGTTCCAAGTTAATGTAGTAGTTTCTATTTCTACATCTATTTCAATATATTCCTTTTCCCACTTCCATTCATTTATGTCTTTCATAATCCATATTTGAAATTTCATCAATTCATCCCACCATCTTATCAAACATAAAGTAGGATCATCATCTTCATTATACCACATTCCTATTTGAATTTTATTAAATTCTGCAGATGGTGGTTTAGCTATTTCTCTCGGTATAGGTAAAATTTCTATATATTCATCATAACTGTCTATACTCACTATGTATAAATCAGATCCAAATGCTCTTGATATATCTGTGACTAGATATACATATCTATCAAGTATGACATGTGTTTGGTTAATTAATGATTTCTGGCCTAGATATATCATAATATTTTCATTCCAAGATCTATTCAGAAAATTATACACACTTAAGCGTAAATCTTCACCCCAATTTCCTGTAGGTCTCCAATAATATAATTTTTCAGGAATTGTAGAATTTTTATCAAAAAATATTAAAGTCGATCCACAATTTATAGTTGGTACTTCATATCTATTTGGTCTTCCTATATTC
Organism: Cymodocea nodosa; assembly: GCA_036874045.1. Taxonomy (NCBI): domain Eukaryota; kingdom Viridiplantae; phylum Streptophyta; class Magnoliopsida; order Alismatales; family Cymodoceaceae; genus Cymodocea; species Cymodocea nodosa. Next base: position 13,840,016 of record CM072339.1, on the reverse strand, counting down.
CATTCTTCTCTTGTTATAGGATTGCTTATCAAAATATCAGGTAATAAACTTGCATACCTTGGTCTCGTCTTGTATATGATTAATCATTCATCTATCCCCATAATATGATCTATTCCTTCTAATGTATTGGGTGGAATTCCAGTAGTTTCTTCCATAGCCAGATATTCATGGTTAATTAAACTACGATTAAATGACCTCCATTTGAATCCATCTCTAATCTTAGTCATTTTTGCAGCTTGTAGTTCCTGAAAATATTTTTCTTCAATATAGTCTTTAATTTCTTTTGATACACAACACAGCCTGCACAGATCTTTAGCTGATAAATTACTCAGTACTTCCCTTAGTGCATCCAACAGTAATTGCATCAATTCCATTTGTCGATTCTGTATAACACAAACAAAAATTTAGCAAAGACAAAAATTAACATAACTACTGCACACCCTCGTGGAGTTAAGGCATAACTCAATGGACTAAGTTCGTTGAGTTAAGGACTAACTCTACGATACTATTAACTATAAATAAAAACATATATATATACAGATAGTTGCTTCAGATATGTTGCTTCATTCAGCTACCCTCCCAAAAGAGGTATCAATTTCATTAACAGTTCTATTGATAGGGTTAGGTATTGCTTGTATTGGCAATCCTACAGTAGGTTTAACTTCCATTGGTTCCTTCTGTCTAAGTGGTATATTTCTATTCTGATTTTGAATTACAGCATTTCCAAATACAAAATCCAGACGATTGTTTAATTGTTAGATTATCTTCTCTAATTTCTCTATTCTAGATCCTTGTTCAATTAATGCTTCATAACTTATATTTTTCTCATTTATATTTTCTCCTCCCTGGAAATTGTTGTTTTTCCAAGATAAATTCAGGTGATTTCTCCAATTAGGATTATAAGAATTTCCCAAGTTATTTCTCTAGTTTCTAGCATAAATAATATCTAAATCATTTATGTTTGCATTCTTTTCTGCTAGCTTTTGATTTAATGATAACTCTTCTATTTTCTTTGTTAATTCAATTAATTTTACCTCAAGCATAGTACTTGAATCTATTTCATGCATTCCTCTTAGCAATATTTTTTTATCTGCAATAGCTTCAGTTGAGTTTTCCCACTGTGTAGTTCTTTTTGCAAAGTTTTCTATATGCCTATGCTTCTTCACTACAAAGTTTTAGAAATCCATTTTGACAAGTAAATTCTAATAAAGATTTTGTTGAAACATCTATACCTTCATAAATTATACCTATTAATTCTGCTTTACTCATTGCATGATGTGGACATTGAATCAGTAAATCCTTAATTCTTTCAAAATATTTCCAAAATGATTCACCCTATTTTTGGCTACACATTAATATTTCTTTTTTCTTTTTAATCGTTTGATGTGTTGGATAATATTTTTCCAGAAGAACAAAGTAAAATTCAGTCCATGTAGAAATTGAATCAGGCGACAGAGTATATAACCATCTCTTAGCTGTCTTTAAAGAAAAAGGGATATATCTAAGTTTAATAGCATCTATACTCATGTTCGACATTTTCATCATTTGACAAACTTCGTTAAATTCTCTAAAGAAATAATAGGCATCCTCTCTTTCTAATCCGTGAAAATGTGGCAATTGACTAATATAATTAAATTTCAGTTCAAACCTATCTCCCTCAAAGTTTGGCAATCAAATACATAAAGGTTCATCAACTAATTCAGGATACAGAATTTCTCTTAATGGTTTTTCTACTGGAGCATCCATCTCTACGTTCTCTTTTAAAGAAATGTTAGCTACACCCCAAAGAATTTCGTTAAAGTCCAGTTCAGAAAATGTTTCAGTACGCCTTTGTGATGAAAATTCCTGAGTAGGTGTTCTTACTAATCATTTAGTGCTTAGAGAACGAGTTCATGTGCTCATAAATAAATAATAGATGATTAATTACATATCAGTTTGAAACTTTCCATTCAATAAATATTTGTTGACAGATGAAGTCAAATCAGCTGCTTCTCCTTCTAGTTCCTCCAACGCATTCTCATTTCTTTTAAAAGTGCTGGTAACTCGAAAATAACATTCTGTTTATATATATAATGCACATCCATAAAGTGAATAAATCTCATTGCAAGAACGTGTCTTGCAACGTGCATCATGGTTCCTATTTTTATGGGTACGTGTACCACTACTAATTTCAAATTTTGGTAACCGCTAAACCGACGAAGTTTCGTTCGTGGTTAAAAGAATAACTATTCTGCTTAATCTACGAACTAACCTCGTTGAGTTATAGATAACTCAACGGAACACAGTCGGTTACTGTTGCTAACTCCACGGACTAACTTCGTTGAGTTACAGATAACTCAACGGAGTGACCTTATATTATATTACTGACCTCGTGGAGTTACATTTAACTCAACGAACTTACTTCGTTGAGTTAACACTTGGCAACCTCTAAGTTTTACTCCTCGTAAGTACCTTTCTGCTTTTTTTCTTTTTCATTCTGCTAACTGAAATAAAGTTAAAGCTATGTCATTAATGCATCATTCTAATCAAAATTTGTTTAAATCTGAACATTATATAAATATTTAACTTGCAGGTCATTTTATGTTATGCAGAATTTACATTTTTCCTTGCAACATGTAGAAATTTTCAAGCATCTATCCTGTCATTCAACAAATTGTAAATCTGTTAAACATTCATTCATAAAGTTCCACAAAATATATATAACATTCAATAAATTCCATTCATTTCACATTCAAAACACGTATGAAAAGTACATCTGAAAAATTTATATTCATTAATATGAATCAATTTACATTACAAATACATCATACAATTTTCATACAATTCTATACAAGTAGACGAACAATACAATTTAGTCTCTATTCCTAAGTTCATCTACTTCCTTCTGGAGTTTTTCTAATTGTAGCTCTAATTGATTAATTCTTTCTACAGCTCCTGTAATTCCTTTAGAAGGTACAGCTATTTCTGCAGCTACAAAATTTCTGTATTCTTTCACTGAAATGGTTCTTGATCTAATCCTTTTTTATGCCCATTTCGTGAAATCAATACAATCCACCATTAGCAGTGAAATCAAATCTCCATAAAACAATTTCTTCTTTAATGTTTTCAGCTTGGAGATAAAAACTGTAGTCCAATTTATTTGAATTCTATTTACAACGACAAACGTGGCCCATTTGACAAATTGACTCAATTCTATGTCATGGCCTTGTTGTTGATAGACATTCTTAATCAAAATGTTGGCTACCATGTGTGCTTTACCATTTAAATGCTTCAGTCTGTTTAATAAAGGCACACCAGGATTGATAGCCAAACTGTCCTTGATTTCTTGTTTTGTCCATTTAACGACAGTTGTACTTTCTAAAATTTCCTACCCTTCATTCTTTAATCCAAAAATGTTGTGGAGAAGCTTTGGTGTTATCTGTACATCAGCTTCCTCTATGTTGGAAATTGATCTTCCTTCTCCTTCTCTTAAATTTGCATAAAAACAGGGCACTAGATTCTCATATAGTGCATGCCCTCTTTCTTGAGAAATAAAATTCAGTAGACCTTGGAATTCAAATAATTCTTTGATTTCTTGCATTCCATCCAAATTTATTGGTCTACTGTAAATAATAGCATAACCTCTAATCTCTTGATATTTATTATAAGCTTCCTAACTCCAAAAATGTACCTCATTCAGAACTATTGTTTCAGTCGGGTTAGGAATGTAACTTTGTTGTTCTAGAGGGGTTTGTTCTTGATCTTCCTCTACCATAGGTTGAACTTGAAAATGTTCTACAGATTCCTGAATTTTTACTTCTGCTTCTATCTGTAGTGGTGAGCCGGCAGAACTCTCCACTCTATCTTGAATTCTTTCCATAAATTGTTGAAGAGTTTCTTGCTCTTTAGTGGAATCTGTAAAGTCATTTTTGTCCAAATGGCTTCGTTCAGCTTCTTCTTCATTTTCTACTCTTTTTTCTTCCTCCTGACTACCAATCTGCTCTATCACTGTTCTTTCTGATTCTGTGGCAGATTGGGATGGAGTCACGGGCAATTCAGTTTCTACCCTAATTTTTGTTTCTTCTTCTTGTATAGGCTGCAGACTAATTTCAACATGTTTCTCTTCTTCTCTTTGCTCTTGCTGCTGCTCCTCCTACTCCTCCTCAGAATCGGATAGCAGGTTTATAAAAATTGGCTCCACAGGCCTTATTGAAATTGGTACCTCAGATTTAATCTCTTTTTGATAGTCAGTCACTTTCTCTTTTCCTTTCCTTTTTCTGATTAATTGTGCATGTTCTTCCTCTTCATCATCTGAGATTAAATCTAAAAATAAAGGCTTTGTAGGCCTTCGAGCCATAGGTACTAGCTCTTCCTGTTTAATTCTCTCTATAATTACTGGTCTCGAAGGACCAGCTTCAGCTTCTCTTGCAGCACTTGATTTAACTACTGTTTGATGTTGTTCAACCTTAATTTTGTACTAGGCCCTCAACTTTTCTTCGGCCCTTCTTTTCTTAATGGCATCATATAAAATATGTGCCTTAGCTGTAGCTATTCCTTCATCATCACCTTGGTCTCTTGCTGTTTTTACCAAGCTAGCAAACTCTTTCTCTTCTTCATCAGTTCTCGGCCAAGCAAATGCTACTCGTGGCAATGGCTTTGTTGGCTGAACTGGAGGTCCTAACTGCTGTTCCTCAGGAACAGGTCTTTCAGCAATTGGTTCTTCCTGTTCTCCTGCTTGTTGTTGCTGCCATATTTCCCAACTTCCACGACCAGCAATGCACCTTTTAAACCATAATCTAGCCTTGCGCTAGATTAGCTCTAAGGCTACTTCATTGTTTGACCTAATTTTTCTTTCTTTACTAACTGCAATTTTTGTTGCTACTCTAATTCGTGTCTCCATTATCTAGGGTATTTGTATACCACAATCTACTAACATTCTTCTTAATCTAAAAAGTTCGGATTCTACCTTCTATAACTCTTTTTCTCTTATCGTATTCTGAATCTTTTGTCGCGTGTGCCATTCCTCTGATTCCTTCAGAAACTGTGCTGTGTCAATTGCATCTTCCCAGAACTCAGGTGTCATCTTCCTTATCATGGAGTTACACAACAATATGAATCACTCTGATTTCTACTATTCTAAATTCCAAATGGTTTGCCAAATAATGCCCCCAAAACCCTAGGTTTTAGTTTAAATAAACCCTAAGTTTAGGCGAGTAATCGGGTCATTTCCCGAACCAACTATTGCTCTCTCATCCACGGTCTTAGCTACAGTACTCCGTTGAGTTACAGTTAACTCAACAGAATAAGCTCATTGACTAACTCAAGACTCAACGGAGTAAGCTCGTAGAGTTAAGCGTAACTCAACGGACTTCTCGTACAAATAGATATAATAATAATAATACTAAAGATAATAGTTTTTCTATTTTTTTATCGGTTTAACCGATACTATGTTTCGGTCAGACCTAATTTTTTTTCCCAATTGAACCGATACTATGTTTCGATTTTTTTCTGAAAATTAATATACATATTTTTTATGTTCCGGTCATACCGATGGTTCCGTTCGATTGAACCGCAACGATTTTTATATTTTATATTTATATATATATATATATAAACATAAAAACTGATTTCTTACTAAGTAAAGCTCGAGTAGTCCTCTACTCTAACTTCTTCTATAATTCCAAAGGAGCTTTTTGGTGTTTTCAGAATAGGTCTAAGTCTTTTTCCATTTACTTTAAATATATTTTGATTTTTAGGATTTTCAATTTCAATAGCTCCATAAGGATAAATATTTCGAACTATGTAAGGTCCTACCCATCTAGATCTTAATTTTCCTAGATGGTTATGGAGTCTAGTCATATAAAGATATATTTCTTGTCCTATTTCAAAGCTTTTTTGAATAAACTTCCTATCATGTTAGAATTTCATTTTCTCTTTTTCTCTTACAGTCTTCGAATAAGCTTCATTTCTAAATTCTTCTAATTCAATTAATTGCATTTTTCTATTTTCCGCAGCTTGATTTAAGTTAGTGTTCAGAGTTTTTAATGCCCAATAAGCATTATGTTCTATTTCAGCTGATAAATGACAACTTTTTTCATATACTAGCCTAAAAGGTGACATACCTAAGCTTGTTTTATAAGCAGTTCTATAAACCCAAAGTGCATCTACCAATCTATTAACCCAATCTGTTCTAGTAGGATTTACTACTTTTTCTAAGATTAACTTCATTTGTTTGTTTGCACTTTCTACTTGTCCACTTGTTTGCGAATGATATGATGTTGCAATTTTGTGGTTTACTCCATATTTCTTCATTAAGGCTTCAAAACTTCTATTACAGAAATGAGTTCTTCTATCATTGATAATAGCTTTAGGTATTCCAAATCTAGCAAATATATTGGTTCTTATAAATTGTATTACCACTTTGTTGTCATTAGTTTTTGTAGGAATACCTTCTATCCATTTAGATACATAATCCACCCCCAACAATATGTAATTAAATTGATTAGACATAGGAAATGGACCCATAAAATCTATTCCCCACACATCAAAGATTTCAACCTCAACAATAGGATTAAGAGGCATCATATTCCTCTTTGATATTCTTCCTATTTGTTGACATATTAAACAATTTAAGCAATATTTATGAGCATCTTTGAATAGTGTTAGCCAATAAAATCCACATTGCAGAATTTTTGCAGCAGTTTTCCCTAAGCCAAAATGCCCTCCACAAGCTTGGTCATGACCAAAAGACAATATGCTCTGATATTCAGTTTCTAGAACACACCTCCTTAAAACCAGATCAGGACATTTCTTAAATAAGTATGGGTCTTCCCAATAGTAATATTTTACTCTTGAGAAAAACAATTTCTTATCCAGTCTATTCCAATCCTTAGGTGTTAAACCAATAACTAAGTAATTAACTATGACTGCGTACCAAGGTACTGTGTTGATGGACATTAATTGTTCATCAGGAAAATTATCCTTAATTTCAATATTTGATTTTTCTATTTGTAATTTTGATAAATGATCTGCTACTACATTCTCACAACCTTTTTTATCTTTAATTTCAAGATCAAATTCTTGTAGTAATAATATCCATCGGATCAATCTAGGCTTAGTTTCTTTTTTTGCTATTAGGTGTTTTAAAGCTACATGATCCGTGTATACTATTACTTTAGCTCCAATCAGATATGATCTAAACTTTTCCAAGGCAAACACAACAGCTAATAGTTCTTTTTCAGTAGTTATGTAATTAACTTGAGCATCATTTAAGGTTTTGCTTACATAATGAATCACTCTAGGAGATTTTTCTATCTTCTGTCCCAACACTACTCCTACAGCAAAATCAGATCTATCACACATTAATTCAAATGTATGACTCCAATCAGGTACTTGAATTATAGGAGTTGAAATTAAGCTAGTTTTAAGTCTGAAAAATGCTTCCTTGCAATTTTTATTAAAGTTAAATGGGACATCTTTTAATAGATTAGTTAAAGGTCTAGCTATTTTGCTAAAGTCTTTAATAAATCTTCTATAAAAACCAGCATATCCTAGAAATGATCTAATATCTTTTACTGATTTAGGTTCTGGTAGATTAGAAATTACTTCTATTTTAGCTTTATCTACTTCCAACCCTTTCTTAGAAACAACATGCTTTAAGACTATTCCTTGTTTAACCATGAAGTGACATTTTTTCCAATTTAAAACCAGATTATTTTCCACACAACGTTTTAATATTAGGTCTAAATTTTTTAAACCAACTTCATATGAGTTGCCATATACAGTAAAATCATCCATAAATATTTCTAAAAAATCTTCAATCATTCTAGTAAATATGCCTTGCATACACCTTTAAAAGGTAGCTAGTGCATTGCATAATCCGAATGGCATTCTATTAAAAGCATAAGTTCCATTAGGATAGGTGAAAGTTATTTTCTCTTGATCCTCTAATGCTACTGGAATTTAATTATAACCTAAATACCCGTCTAGGAAACAAAAATATTATTGCCCTACTAATCTTTCCAGCATTTGATCTATAAAAGATAAAGGAAAATGATCTTTCCTAGTCACAACATTCAGCTTTCTATAGTCTATACATACTCTCCAGCCTGATTGAATTCTAGTAGGTATCAAGTCTTGACTTTCATTCCTATTAATCCTGATTTCTTGGGAACTACATGGATTGGGCTAACCCACGAGCTATCAGAAATTGGATAAATTATGTCATTATCTAACCATTTCACTATTTCTTTCCTGACTACTTCTTTAAGGTTTGGATTTAATCTCCTTTCAAGAATTCTAACAGGTTTAGCATTCTCTTCTAAATATATGTGGTGACAGCATAAAGTTGAACTTAACCCTTTTATATTAGTCATAGTCCATCCTATTGCTTCTTTATAACTTTTTACTACATCTTTTAATTTAGCTATTTGATCCTCTTTTAAATCTAAAGCAATAACGATTGGACAGGTTCGTTTCTCTTCCAGAAATATATAGGTTAATTCAAGAGGTAAAGGTTTTAATTCTAAATGTTACCCATCAGAAGCTAGAGCTCCTAATTGAACATCATCCTTTTCTTAATTAATCTCTTCCTGATCTCCTTCTATGTTTATGCTTTCACTTTCCTCTAAAGTTTTAGAATTGATTTGCCTATTTAATTCTTCTTGAATCACATCATCTAACATATCTCTTTCATCCTCTAAAAAGTCTATGGTATGTAAGGACATTTTTAACTCCTCAAACCTTTCTAGTTTGAAAATATTTAATTGAGTATCCTCATTACCATATGCTAACTTCATTACTCCTATTTTACAATTTATAACAGCCCTTGATGTTGCTAAAAATGGTCTTCCTAAAATTAAAGATGTATCACTATTTTTATGCTTAATTTGTTGGGAATCCAAAATTACAATATCAATAGGATATATAAAGTTTTTTATTTTAATTAAAACATCCTCTATTTTTCCTCTAGGGTATCTTATACTTCTATCAGCTAATTGAATAATAGTACTAGTAGGAGTTAAGCCCTCTAATCCTAAGAATGCAAATATATCACTTGGCATAACATTTATACCTGCACCTAAGTCTATTAAGGTTCTTTTTAGAATGGTATTTCCTATGGTGCATGATATAACAAGGATTCCAGAATCAGATAACTTTTTAAGAATTTGTGGCAGAAATAGGGAACTACTTTGCTCAACTAAAAAGACATTTCTAAGAACTTTTCGCTCTCTTTTCCTAGTACACCAATCCTTCAGAAATTTAGCACAAGGTGGCATTTTCTGCAATAGATCTAACAAAGGAATGTTAACTTGTACTTTTTCAAAAATTTCTCTAATTTTTTCTTGTTTTTCAGGTATTGTTTGTTGTAATCTATCAGGATAGGGTGCTAAAGATTATGATTTAAAAGATTCTTTTTCTTTCAGTTGATTTGTTTGATCATTTTTAGCTTCATTAGCAGATTCAGATTGTTCTTTAGTGATTTCTAGATTTTCAGCTATTACATTTTTGTTATCATTTTGATTTTTACTCTTATCCACCTTCATATCATTTTCATTTTGAGTTCTTGGTGGTATATCAGTTCCAGATCTTAATGTTACACATACATCTTCCAGATTTTTGTTACTCTCATGATGTTTTTGTATATCATTTTCGTGATTATGATCTTCAATTGTTTTTAGTTTTAAAGTGCATTCTTTAAATTCTCTTGCATTAGTATTTTCTTTTGGCTATGTATTTTGTAAATTATGCAGATCTATAATATTATAATTTCCATTGTCCTATTGCATAACTTGTATTTTCATTGTATATTCATCCAATGCTTTTAGTTTTCTTTCCAGATCATCTAATCTCATTGCATTCAATTTTTGATCAATTTTCATTATAGTTTTTTCAGTTTCGTAAATTATATCCATTTTAGGTTCTGAATATGCTTCCTTATTGTTTAATTGGTTGACTTCTTGTTGCTGACACATAAAGTATTCTAGTTTGTCCAGGTTTTGCTCTATACTACGCTCCAATCTGTCATACCTATCCCAAACTTCAATGTCTCAACATATTACACATTCTATACTGACCATTAGTTGGGTAAACTATAGGATTCTCATACTCGACTCTATTATACTGAGGATAATTCATTTGTTGTTCATGGGATCTAACCATCTGCAAATGTCTTATTTTCAAACAGTCAGAAATGTCGTGTCCTTCAAAATTGCAGAATTCACATATGTTAATTACAGGTTTCAAAAATCTTTGAGCATAAGCATATGCCATAATCTCAATTACAGAAGAAAACACACAACTCTAACTATTAAAATGAAACAACTCTAACAGTTGCTTATATTAATTCAATTCAATTCCCCAGCAACGGCGCCATAAAACTTGTTTGGTTACCTAACACAACACCAGACAACTAATTTGGATCTCCAGTAACACACTAGAAAAACTTGGATTTGTTAACTTCTATTTTTACTTAGTTAAGTTATCTTTATGCCTATTCCTTTTTTAGAAGTAAACAAATAACCTTTCACACAAATTAGATATTAATTCCAATTTGTATTTTAACTGCAAGTGCACAGTGTCTATTGTATTAGTGTGCAAGTACAAGTCGATCCCACAGGGAATTACTTAAGAATTGAGAACTGTCCGTTTGTTAACAATCAAATTTATATATTCAATAAGCTCTCCGTTGAGTTACAATTAACTCAACGGACAAAGTTCATTGAGTTATGACTAACTCAACGGACTAACCTCGTGGACTTAAGTTAACTCCACGAGCCTGTCTTTTCTTTTTAATACTACTATTTACAGAGGAATTCGACCAACCATTGGGCGATTCCACAGATTATAAATAATATCAATTAAACTCTTTAATGTTAGTAAACACTAGATTTATCATTAGGCAATACTAACATTCAGATAATTCAAAAGTAACCATTAAAATCTTTAAGTCTTTTGAACGAACCAATTTCAGTAAACTGTAAAACTAAAACAAACATAAAACAATCACAACACTAACAAAGATAACATTAATCACGATACAACACTCAAATACAAAATACAAACACATATAAGTTGTTTTTGGTATTTTTGTTTTAATACGAACTTGGAAATGGGCGAAAGGTGAAATGTAAATTAATCTCAATCGACAGTAAATATTTCCATCACTACATGCGACGCAATTACACCACTGAAAATTAAACCACTTACAATTTTGTCTCCTCTCCCTATAGAATCGCGAGTCTAGAATTGCAAGATGATCTCCTCTTCAGCATACAGGAATCAACCTAAAGCCAAGGCTAAAAGCTTTACGATCTCTTAAGATATGAGTCGGTGCTTGGTGAAAATGGCTTCCCTTCCCGCAACGCGATCACTCCTCACAGTGGTTGTCAGGCACTGTGTTTGGCTTGGAATCAACTCGACATCAAGAAAGTATACTCACAGACCTCCGATGGTTGGTGATTATGGTGGTTATGATGGTGGTAATGATGGTTGGTGTAGTACTTCAGAGAATTGCCAACGCTACCTACAGAAAGCTCGATGCTCCTCCTCTGTACACACTAGCCATACCCATCGATCACACACCCCTTTACTTCTATTTCTTCTTTTCTTTTATATTTCTTCAGTGGTAACTGCTTTTGCTTGAATGGTCGGTTGGATTTCCTTCATTCATATCAACGATGATGTTTTCTTCTCCCTACGCGATACATGCAATCATGGTTTTTTTCTTCCAACTGTCCTATTCTGCAACCACTACAGTGGCATATTAGAAAATAAATAGTCTGTGTAGTTAAAGATAACTCAACGGAATTTCTTCATTGATTTAACTATAAAATACGTGCATAAATTTAACTATTTGATGCTTAGGTGCATTTCGGATACTTATAACTTAACTATCCGATGCTCAAATGTATTTCAGATATTTATAAACTTAACTATTTGATGCTCAGATGCATTTCGGATAGTTACAGATAACTCACCGATATATAACTTAAGTAAATCTACCAGATCTCGACACGTGTCAGCAGCAGTTTAATAATAAAAGAAACATTTCGGAGAGTTACAGGTCTAACTATCCGATGCTCAACTATAATTTTGGATAGTTAGAGATAACTTACCGAAAATCCACTTAAGTCATTTTCCCAGAACATGACACATGTCCACAACTATTTTATAAATAAAAAGATATTTCAGAGAGTTACACATATAACTATCCGATGTCCAGCTGCAATTTCAGATAGTTATAGATAACTCACTGAAAGTTCACTTAAGTCATGCATTATGGTTTCGACATGTGTACTTCAAAAAATAATAAAATATTCTTTTAAAACATAACTGTTCAACAGTTTAAACATAACTATCCAATACATGTTCGGTCTGTTAAACATAACTGTCCGAAATATCAGAAAATTCGGATACTTAAGAATTTCACAACCTACAACTTATCGACAGTTCAGAAATATACTAAATTAACATTAATTCCCCCAATTTAAGAAAATTCTTTAATTAAAGCTTATAATAGTGCAATTATAACATAATGGCTTAATTCTCATATGATAAGCTAAATATTATGCAATTAACCATCATTTAACCGTTAATATTATGCACTTTTTTCATTCTAAACAATAAGGTAAATTAATCTCGTTGCAAGAACGTGTCTTGTAACGTGTAGTATGATTCCTATTTTTATGGATACGTGTTCCACTTCTAATTTCAAATTTCAGTAATCGCTAAACCCACGAAGTTTCGTTCATGGATAAAAGAATAACCATTACACTAATTCCACAAACTAACCTCATTGAGTTACAACTAACTCAACAGACTAGCCTCGGTTACTGTTTGCAAACTCCACGAACTAATCTCGTTGAGTTACAACTAACTCAATGGATTAGCTTCATCACCTATTTGCTAACTCTACGGACTAACTTCATTGAGTTATAGATAACTCAACAAAGTGACCTTATATTTTATTATTGACCTCATGGAGTTAAGGTTAACTCAACGAACTAACTTCGTTGAGTTAACACTTAACAAATTTTCTAAAAACTTACTTCTCATCTTAACTTCTATATTTTTTTTCTCCTACATTTTATCGACTTAAATACAGTTAAATATATTACATTAATGCAATGTTCTAATTTAAACTCACTTAAATTTGAACATTATATGCACATTTAACTTACAATTCATTTCCTCTTATGCAGAAATTACATTTTACTTTTAGTATGTAGATATATTCAGACATTATCAAATCATCGTGCATTTATCCATATCATTAATAAAATTGTAAAACTTTTAAAACAGTCCTGCAAAGCTTTAAATAGATATATAATATTCAATTCAACTTTAAATCATCCATTCACAAACATTAATTCAGCAACATCTTGTTGTTCAAACATTCATATAAATAAATAGTTTACTTTTACATACAATTAGATATTTTTCAATACAAGTAGACAAACTATACATTTTAATCTTTTTTTCTAAGTTCATCTACTTCCTTTTGGAGCTTTTCTAATTGTTACTCTAATTGATTTATATGTTCTATAACTCTTGTAAAGTCTCTAGAAGGTCTAGTTATCTCAGCAGCAACAACATTATAATTTCTATATTCCTTCACCGAAATGGCTCTAGATCTTATCCTCTTAGATGTCCATTTCGTGAAGTCAATTCCTTCCATCATTAATACTGGTATTAAGTCCCCATAAAATAGTTTCTTCTTTGCAAACTTTATCTTTGACAGGAAGACTTCACACCAATTAACGTGCATTTTGTTTACAACTGCATACATGGCCCATTTGACAAATTAACTCAATTCTATATCATGGTCATGCCTCTCATAGACATTTTTAACTAAAATATTTGCCACCATGTGTGCTTTTCCATTTAAGTACTTCAGTCTATTCAGTAATGACACACTAGGGTCAATGGCCAAACATTGCTTGATTTCTTATTCTGTCCATTCAATTGCAGTTGTATTTTCCAAAATTTCAATCACTTCATTTTTCAATCAAAAATGTTGTGAAGAAGCTCAATTGTTATCTGAATATTAACTTCCTCCACATTAGAAATTAATTTTCCTTCTTACTCTCTTAAATTTGTATAAAAGCAAAGCACTAAATTTTCATAAATTGCATGCCCTTTTTCTCTCTGAATAAATTACAGTAGGCCCTAGAATTCAAATAATTCTCTAATCTCCTCCATTCTAGTCAACTGGCCTACTATAAATTATATCATACCCCTTTATACTTATTGTATGCTTCCTAACTCTAGAAATGAATTTCATTCAAAATAGTTGCTTCTGCAGGGTCAGGAATTTGGATTTATTGCTCTAGAGGGGTTTGTTCTTGAACTTCTTCTTCAATTTGCTGAGCTTGTTGTTGCATTTCTTGTTGAAATTAATCCAAAGATTCCTGCTCTTTTGCTCTGAATTGTTGTAGAGAGCCTACAAAACTTTCCACATTTTTATTTTGAATTTTCTCCATAAGTTGTTAAAGAGTTTCATTCTCTTCAAAGGAATCTATCAAATTCTTTTCTTACTATCTAGCTTCGTGCTCAACTTCTTCTCTTTCTTCTTCTTCCTTACTATCAATCTACATTGTTACTATTCTTTCTGATTCTGTGGCAGATTGGGATGGAGTCTCGGGCATAGTATATTCTGTCATAACTTCAATTTCTATTTCTTTAGGCTGTAGACTAATTTCAACCTATTTTTCTTCTCCTCTTTGCTGCTGTTGTTGATCTACTTCTTCTTCTAATAATAAATCTACATAAATGGGCTCTTCATACTCTACTGTAGACATTATAGGTTCAGATTTAATTTTTACTTGAGCCTCAAGCACTATCTCTTTTCTTTTTCTTCTTCTTAATAATTGTGTCAGATCTTCTTCTTCTTCTTCTTATCAATTGTGCATGATCTTCTTCTTCTTTAGATAACAGGTCAACAATAATGGGCTCTACAGGCCCTCGACCCACAAGTACTAACTCTTCATGTTTCACTGTTTGCCCTATAATTGTTGGTCTCGAAGGACCAGCCTTAGTTTCTCTTATAATAAGTATGGCAGTGGCTTCTTGATGTTGTTCAACTTTAACTTTATATTGGGCCTTCAACTTTTCTACAGCACTCCTTTTGTGAAGTGCATCAAACACTAGATGTGCTTTAGCTACTACCAAATCTTCTAGTTCTCCTTAGTTTTTCCTAACTCAAACCAGTTCTTTAAACTCTCTTAACTCTTCTTTAGTTGATGGCCCAATACCTATCACCCTTTCTAGTGGTTTAGGTGGTGGAATTGAAGGTCCTACTTATTGTGCTGCTACAGTTGGCATTTCACCTTGCTCTTTCAACTGTTGATGTGACAATTTCGGCTACTACTCTTGTTTTCCCTACTCTCTCTGTTCTTTAAATTGTTGATAAGTTGCTTCTACAGCTATCTTCCTAATAAACCACAATCAAGATTTCCTTCTTATAAGTTCTAGCGCAACTTCATTATGCAGCCTGATTTTTCTTTCTCTATTAACGGTTGCTTCTATAGCTACTCGTATTCTAGTTTCCATTATATCAGGTATTCTAACATTCAAATTTATGAACTTTCTGGTAAAGAAGAATAGATCATCCTCTACCCTTTCCAATTGCTTTCTCTCATGGTGTTTCTAATCTTTTGCCATGAATGTCATTCCTCCAACTGTTTGAGAAATTTGATAGTGTCAAACTAATCCCAAAAGTTTTACTCCATCTCTATCTTTGTTGTGTTATGGAACGAAACGAAATCACTCTTACTTTTACTATTCTAAGTTCTAAATGATTGCTACAGATAATGCCCCAAATCCTAAGCTTTAGTATAAATAAACCCTAAGTTTTTGGCAGGTAATCAAGTGATTTTCCTGCGCAAACTATCACTACTCACACATACTACTCTGTGGAGTTACGATTAACTCCATGAACTAAGTCTGTGGACTTACCTTAAGTACTTCATTAAGTTATAGTTAACTCAATGAAGTGTAAGTTTGTTAACTTATCCTAGACTCAACGTAGTAAGTTTGTTGAGTTCAGCTTAACTCAACGGACTTCCCATAAAGTTATAACTAATAAAATACTTATAATAACAATTTTTACTTCGGTCAAGACTGAAGAATCTCCAGTCAGACCAACTCTTAATTTTTCTATTTGCTTAACTTCGGTTAAACCATTGCTTTTCCTCAATCGAATCAAAATTACAGAATTTTTTTCTTTTTCTATCGATTGAACTAATACCAAGCTTTAGTAAAACCGACATTTTTACTTAATATAATATATATATATATATTTATATATTTTATGTTTCAATCAAACCGATGGATCCTTACGGTGTGACCGTAACAATTTTTTTTTCTTTTAATATATGTTTCGATAAAACTGATAATTTCTTTCGATTGGACTGCTACTATATTTAAAATAAGTTTTTTTTTCAAAAAACAAACATATGTATATTTACTTAATAAAGCTCGAGTAGTTCTCTACTCTTACTTCTTCTATAATTTCAAAGAAACTTTTTGGAATTTTCAGAATAGGTCTAAGTCTTGTCCATTTACTTTAAATATATTCTAATTTTTAAGGTTTTCAATTTCAATAGCTCCATAAGAATAAATATTTCAAATTATGTAAGGTCCTTCCCATCTAGATCTTAATTTTCCTAGGTGGCTATAAAGTCTAATCATGTAAAGTATACTTCTTATCTTATTTCAAAAGTTTTTAGAATAATTTTCTTGTCATGCCAAAACTTCATTTTCTCTTTTTCTTTTACTATTTTCGAATAAGCTTCATTCCTAAATTCTTCTAATTTAATCAATTGCATTTTTATATGTTCAACACCTTGATTTAAATTAGTGTTCAGAGTTTTTAATGCCTAATAAACTTTATGTTCAATTTTAGCAAGTAAATGGTAACTTTTTCCATATACTATTCTAAAAGTTGACATACCTAAGCTTGTCTTATAAGCACTTCTATAAGCCCAAAGTGCATCTATTAATCTATTAGCCCAATCTTTTCTAATAGGATTTACTACTTTTTCTAAGATTAACTTCATTTGTTTGTTTGCACTTTCTACTTGTCCACTTGTTTGTAGGTGATATAATGTTGCTATTTTGTGATTTACTCAATATTTCTTTATTAAGGCTTCAAAACTTCTATTACAGAAATAAGTTCCTCTATCACTAATAATAGCTTTAGGTATTCCAAATCTAGCAATTATATTAGTTCTTATAAAATGTATTATCACTTTGTTGTCATTAGTTTTTGTAGGAATAACTTCTATTCATTTAGATACATAATTCACCCCCAACAATATATAATTAAATTGATTAGACATAGGAAATGGACCCATCATAAAATCTATTCCCCACACATCAAAGGTTTCAACCTCAACAATAGGATTTAAAGGCATCATATTCCTCTTTGATATTCTTCCTATTTGTTGACATCTTAAACAACTTAAGCAATATTTATGAGCATCTTTGAATAGTGTTGGCTAATAGAATCCACATTGTAGAATTTTGGCAGTAGCTTTCCCTAAACCAAAATGTCATCCACATGCTTAGTCATGGCAGAAAGATAATATGCTCTGATATTCAGTTTTTAGAACACACCTCCTTAAAACCAAATCAAGACATTTCTTAAATAAGTATGGGTCTTCCCAATCATAATATTTCACTCTTGAAAAGAATAATTTCTTATCCTGTTTATTCCAATCCTTAGGTGTTAAACCAGTAACTAGGTAATTAACTATGTCTGCATACCAATGCATTATGTTTATCATCATTAATTGTTCATCATGAAAATTATCTTTAATTTCAATGTTTGATTTTCTATTTATAATCTTGATAAATGATCTGCTACTACATGCTCACAACCTTTTTTATCTTTAATTTCTAGATCAAATTCTTGCAATAACAATATCCACCAAATCAATCTAGGTTTAGTCTCTTTCTTTGCTATTAGGTTTTTTAAAGCTGAATGATCCATGTATACTATCACTTTAGCTCCCATTAGATATGATCTAAATTTTTCTAAAGCAAACACAATAACTAAAAGTTCTTTTTCAGAAGTTGTATAATTAACATTTAAAGTTTTGCTTACATAATGAATTACTCTAGGAGATTTTTCTATCTTTTGTCTCAACACTACTCCTACAGCAAAATCAGATGCATCGCACATTAATTCAAATGGATGGCTCCAATTAGGTACTTGTATTATAGAGGTTGAAATTAAGCTATTTTTAAGCATGAAAAATGTTTCTTTGCAATTCCTATCAAAGTTGAATGGGACAACTTTTAATAGATTAGTTAAAAGTCTAGCTATTTTGCTAAAAATCTTTAATAAATCTTCTATAAAATCCAACATGTCCTAGAAATGATCTAATATCTTTTACTAATTTAGGTTCTGGTAGATTACAAATTACTTCTATTTTAGCTTTATCTACTTCCAACCCTTTCTTTGAAACAACATGTCCCAAGACTATTCCTTATTTAACCATAAAGTGACATTTTTCCCAATTTAGAACCAAATTTTTTTTCACACAACGTTTTAATACTTGGTCTAAATTGTTTAAACACACTTCATATGAAGTTCCATATACAATAAAATCATCCATAAATATTTCTAAAAAATCTTCAATCATTTCAGTGAATATGCCCTACACACACCTTTGAAAGATAGCTAGTGCATTACATAATCCAAATGGCATCCTCTTAAAAGCATAAGTTCCATTAGGACATGTGAAAGTTGTTTTCTCTTGATCCTCTAATGCTACAGGAACTTGGTTATATCCTGAATAACTGTCTACCGAACAAAAATATTCTTGCCCTACTAATTTCTCTAGCATTTGGTCTATAAAAGGTAAGGGAAAATGATCTTTCCTAGTCACAACATTTAGCTTTCTATAGTCTATACACACTCTCCAGCCTATCTGAATTCTAATAGGTATCAAGTCCTAACTTTCATTCCTAATAACTGTTAATCCTGATTTCTTGAGAACTACATGGATTGGACTAACCCATGAGCTATCAGAAATCGGATAAATTATGTCATTATCTAACCATTTCACTATTTCCTTCCTGACTACTTTAAGGTTTGGATTTAATCTCTTCTTAGGAATTCTAACTGGTTTAGCATTCTCTTCTAAATATATGTGGTGACAGCATATAGTTGCACTTAACCCTTTTATATCAGCCATAGTCCATCCTATTGCCTCTTTATAAGTTTTTACTACATCTTTTAATTTAGAAATTGATCCTCTTTTAAATCTAAAGCAATAATGATTGTACATGTTCATTTTTCTTCTAGAAATATATAGGTTAATTTAGGAGGTAAAGGTTTTAAATCTAAATGTTGACCATCAAAAGCTAAAGCTCCTAATTTAACATTTTCATCTTCAATATTAAACTCTTCTTGATCTCCTTCTACATTTATGCTTTCACTTACTTCTAAATTTTCAGAATCTAGTTGCCTATTTAATTCTTCTTGAATCACATCATCTAGCATATCTCATTCATCTTCTAAAAAGTCTATAGTGTGTAAGGACATTTCTAACTTCTCAAACTTTTTAGGTTTGAAAATATTTACTTGAGTATCCTCATTACCATATGCTAATTTCATCACTCCAATTTTACAATTTATAACAACCCCTGATGTTGCTAAAAATGGCCTTCCCAAAATTAAAGATGTATCATGATTCTAATGCTTAATTTGTTGGGAATCCAAAATCACAATATCGATAGGATATATGATGTTGAGTATTTTTGTTTTGATGATGTGTGCTGAATGAAAATAATCATATTTGCTCAATTACTATTGCTTGTGAAAAGAAATTAAAATCATCAATTAATATAGAAAAAGCTTACTGATATAAATATTTGTCTGTATTGGATCTGAAGTTAATAACTAGTCGTTTCGTTGCATTAATTTCTCATTTAACTAAACGTTAAGTTAACGTGTGTTTTTATTGAAAAGCATGATATGTTTTAAAGTTATATCTTCTGTATCATGAACAGTGCACGTTTAGACAACTCGTTAAGTTAGAGTTTTGTTTGTATAGAGGTCACGTGAGTACTTGTTAAGTTAGAGACTTAAAGGTTAAAATAGGTCACGTGATAACTCGTTAAGTTAGTGAGTAAAAGAAGAGACGAACTCGTTAAGTTAGTGAGTAAAAGAAGAGACGAACTCGTTAAGTTAGTGTTATACACGTGGTGAAATTATAAGTTACGAATATTGTATTGTATCATGTGAGGTGCACATGTTTAACTCGTTAAGTTAACATAACTAAACGCGTTGAGTTGCTATATTGAATACTAAGGCAACGCATTAGGTTAGCGTTATAAACTTAAGTTGTTATTTTTGCACGTGGTAAAATTCTTATTATAAAAACATTTGTTTATTACTGAATCGGTGAGTTAAAGTTTTTCAGAGACTTACAGTCATAACTATCTGAAAGGTAACTTAAGTCATGTTTTCAGGTCTTGACACGTGTCTCACTAGTTTTATCATATTAAGAGTTTTTCGGTGACTTACATCTGTAACTATCCGAAACTTAAACTATTTTCGGTGAGTTATCGTTTAACCTTCCGAAAGAAAGGTTAAGCTGGTTCATTGAGATAGCATAACACCACGGACTTAATTTGTTGAGTTAGCTACAGTACTTGTCACGTGGAATGGCACATGGTGAACTCGTTAAGTTAGAAACGTTAAGTTATATATATATACTTGTGTTACTCGTTTAGTTAGCATTAAAGTAACGACTTCTTATTACACTAATGAAAAACTTTTGGACGAAAAAGTTTATTTTGTAGGAAATTTTTCAAAGATTCAAGACTGATGATTAAAGGAAATTCGAAATATAAACGTGGGTTGGAATGTGTGTGTTTCGATGAAGGAAAAAGAAAAGACGTGGAGAAGTGGAAAACTGGTAGTGATTAAATGTGGAGGATATGCATGAAATGAAGATATAGTATAAAAGGCATAGAGTTCTCGTTGATCAAACCATCCTTGCACAAAAAAAGAAAAATCTTTTCAAGGATCAAACCATCCCTGCACACCAAAAGAAAAATCTTTTTCAGGGATCAAGAACACCTTCTCGAGCAAAATCTCTCAAGTGGAAGAAAATTCAGTGAAGCATAAAAAGGTAAGATTTATGTCACTGAAGAGTTGAAGTATCAAAAGAAAGCAAATTCGATGAAGCAGAGAAAGACAAGATATTTGTCACTGAAAAATTGCTAAAGAAGAAGAAAGATCTCAAATAAGGAGAAATGTTTTAAATTCCACAAATTAGTTTTCTCTGTTATGAAATTGTTTAGATGATACATGGTATCGAGATATAATTGCATCTACAATTTCTCAAGAGAATTGAATTGTATATTGTAATTGAAACCTTGAATAAAAATGATTTTATGAAAACAATGTCTCGACTTGTTTTTGAGTTTTAAAGTTTCAATTATATTTCAGAAAATATTAAAAATACACAATTCACCCCCCTCTTATGTAGCCATACGATCCTACATATGAAGTTTTTGATTTTAATTAGGACATCTTCTATTTTTTCTCTAAAGTATCTTATACTTCTATCAACTAATTGAATGACAGTCTTAGTAGGGATTAAACCTTCTAATCCTAAGGATGCAAATATATCACTAGGCATAACATTTATATCAACACCTAAGTCTATTAAGGTTCTTTATAGAATGGTGTTTCCTATGGTGCATGATATAATAGGGATTCCTAGATCAAATAATTTTTTAGGAATTTGTGCCAGAAACAAGGAACTACTTTGCTCAGCTAAAAAGACTTTTCTTAAAATTTTTTGCTCTTTTTTCTTAGTACACCAATCCTCAAGAAATTTAGCATAAGGTGGTATTTTCTACAATAAATCTAACAAAGAAATGTTAACTTGTACTTTTTCAAAAATTTCTCTAATTTTTTCTTGTTTTTAGGAAATTTTTGTTGTAATCTTTTAGGATAGGGTGCTAATGATTGTCTCTTACTAGATTCCTTTTCTTTCATTTCATTCTTTTGATCATTTTTAATCTCCTTTTCAAATTCAGATTTTTCTTCATTGATTTCTAAGTTTTCAGATATTACATTTTCATTATCATTTTTAATTTTGTTCTTATCCACCTTCACATTACTTTCTTTTTGAATTATTGGTGGTATATCAGTTCCAGATCTTAATGTTATGCATACATCTTCCAGATTTTCATTACTTTCATGATGTTCTTGTATCATTTTCATAATTTTGATCTTCAATTGTTTTCAGTTTTAAATTACATTCTTTAAATTCTATTGCATTGGTATTTTCTTGTCTATATGTCTTGCAAATTATGTAAATCTGTAACATTAAATTTTTCATTTGTATTTTTCCGTTGCATAACATTTATACCAGCACCTAAGTCTATTAAGGTTCTTTCTAGAATGGTGTTTCCTATGGTGCATGATATAATAGGGATTCCTGAATCAGATAACTTTTTAGGAATTTGTGCCAGAAACAATGAACTACTTTGCTCAGCTAAAAAGACTTTTCTTAAAATTTTTCGCTCTTTTTTCTTAGTACACCAATCCTTAAGAAATTTAGCACAAGGTGGTATTTTCTACAATAAATCTAACAAAGAAATGTTAACTTGTACTTTTTCAAAAATTTCTCTAATTTTTTCTTGTTTTTCAGGAAATTTTTGTTGTAATCTTTCAGGATAGGGTGCTAATGATTGTCTCTTACTAGATTCCTTTTCTTTCATTTCATTCTTTTGATCATTTTTAATCTCCTTTTCAAATTCAGATTTTTCTTCATTGATTTCTAAGTTTTCAGATATTACATTTTCATTATCATTTTTAATTTTGTTCTTATCCACCTTCACATTACTTTCTTTTTGAATTATTGGTGGTATATCAGTTCCAGATCTTAATGTTATGCATACATTTTCCAGATTTTCATTACTTTCATGATGTTCTTGTATCATTTTCATAATTTTGATCTTCAATTGTTTTCAGTTTTAAATTACATTCTTTAAATTCTATTACATTGGTATTTTCTTTTGTCTATATGTCTTGCAAATTATGTAAATCTGTAACATTAAATTTTTCATTTGTATTTTTTTGTTGCATAACTTGTAATTTCATTGTTAATTCATCCAATGCTTTTAGCTTTCTTTCAAGATCATCTATAATTTAATTTTTTATTATGGTTTTTTTTGTTTCATTCATTCAATTTTTGATCAATTTTCATTATGATTTTTTTCATTTCATATGTGATATCGATTTTAGGTTCTGAATATTCTTCTCTATAATTTAATTAGTTGACTTCTTGTTGCTGACACATGTATTGTTCTAGTTTGTCTATGTTTTGCTCTAAACTACGCTCTAGTCTATCATACCTATCACAAACTTCCTTGTCTCTCAACATATTACTCATTCTAAACTAACCATTAGTTGGGTAAACTATAGGGTTCTCATACTCAGCTCTATTATATTGAATATAATTCATTTGTTGTTCATGTGATCTAACCATCTGCAATTGTCTCAGTTTCAAACAATTTGAAATGTCATCACCTTCCAAATTGTAGAATTCACATATGCTAACCACAGGTTTCAGAAATCTTTGAACATAAGGATATGTCATATTCTCAATTATACAATAAAACACAACACTCCCTCTGATTTTAAAACAAAATAGCACTCACAATTTTTTTAGCTTCTCAATCTCCAACAACGACACTAGAAAACTTGTATTATTGTGAAAAGTTAAATAAAAAACTTGTCTATTAGGCGGTGCCAAAAAACTTGATTGTTTCTCCAACAACGACACTAGAAAACTTGTTTATTAGATTGGAAAACTTGTTTGATTTGTTTTTATACTTATATTAATAAATTCTTTTAGGAGCAAACAAACAAATTTTCACACAAATTAGATATTAATTCCAATTTGTATTTTTTTAACTGCAAATGCACAGTGTATATTGTATTTGTGTGCAAGTACAGGTCAATATCATAGAGATTGAGTAAGAATTGTGTACTATTTCGATTTTTATATTGAAGTTTATATGTGTTCAGTTAAGCACTCTATTGAGTTACTGTTAACTCAACGGACTAACCTCATGGATTTAAGTTAACTCCACGAGCCTACCTTTCCAATTAAATACTGCTATTCACAGAGGAATTCGACCATCCATTGGGCAATTCCATAGAATGTAAATAATATCAATTAAGTTTTTTAATGTTAGTTAATCTAAGATTTGTTATTAAACAACACTAACATTCAGATATTTCAAATAGTAACCATTAAAATCTTTAAGTATTCTATACGTATCAATTTCAGTAAACAATAAACTATTTTCTATTTTCTAAATCAAACAAACATAAAACATTTACAATACTAACAATGATAACATTAATCACAATACAACACTTTAATACTAAATGTAAATACAGATAATTAGTTGTTTTTGGTATTTTTGTTTTGATATGTTACTAAAGATGAGCGAATGGTGAAATGTAAAAGTCTCTATCAACAGTAAAAACTTCTGTCACTACATGCGACGCGATTACACCATTGTAAACTTAATCACTTACAATCATGCCTCCTCTCCTTATAGAATCATGAACTAAGAATTGTATGTTGATCTCCTCTTCAACATACTGGCATCAACCCAAAACCAAGGCTAGAAGCTTTATGATCTCTTGAGATGAGTCGATACTTGGTGAAAATGGCTTCCCTTCTTGTGACGCGATCACTTTTTCATTCTAAACACTATAATTGCTACCTTCAAACATAAGAAGACGACTAGTGGTCTGTCCTTCAGTCATAATCAAAATCTCAGTATTATCCATTATAAACAGATGATCCTAAATAAATGATAGGAAAAATCTATTCCAAAATAGATAAATGCTCTGATACCAATTGTAGGATCGTCATATCACATGAAAGGGGGTGAATTGTCTTTAACAATTAAAAATTACTAGCAAATAAAACAAGAGCACAAAATACTCACAAATGAAATTCTAATCTTTATTAACTTAAAGAAAGAATTTACAATTATTTTCAACACAATTCCCTACTTGTCGGTTCTAATACAATAAAGTTTGAGATACAATTTAAAGAGAAAATAAAATCTTTATTCTAAACTAGTTTGAATTGTATAATAAAACCTAATTTTTATGCGCATTACTCTTTTTCCTTCCTTTTACTCAACTTCTGTATATCTTCTTCTTTAGTTGTCAAATTTCCTAGACTTCTTGCATTACAACTTTTTCTGAAATTGCTTGGAATTCGAACTTCTTGTGATGTTAGAGAATTTTTCTAGATTTGAATATTCTGAGTTGAATATTCTAACTTGAATACTCCGATTTGGGATTGAATACTTAGACTTGGTATTTGAGATTGGGATGACTGTAATGCAACTCGTTTCCTTCTATTTATAGTAATTGAACTATGACTTCATGTTCAGTATGTTTATCTACTTAATCCATAATCTCACGTACTAATTTCAAATTTAAATTATCCACAATCTCCATTGTCTTTTTGAATTTCCACTATCATTTTGAATATCCACGATTTCATATCATAGACCTTTCGAAACTTTATCTTCCTAGAAATTCGTAGAATATCTTCTAAGTCACTACTTTAGTCAAACACTTATCCTTTAAGTCTTGTAAAAACTCAAACATTTATCTATAACTCTTCAAGTTTTTACACTTGCAAAACACATGACTAAAATAAGAAAACTTATCTATTCATTAGTCACTTTATAAAACTCAAATAGTTATCCATCCATACGTATAAAAACTCGAATAATTATCTAACTCTTCCATTTTCATTAACGAACACACATACAAAACACGTGAAAACTTAAAACATTAAAAACACATGTGTAGATAATTTAACTATACGAGTTTTTTAACATAACTCTTAGACTAAATCGAAACATTAACTATCTGAAAGTTTAACCATCCAAAACTTAACTATCCAAAAACTTTAACTATCTGAAAACCTTAACTATCTAAAAGTTAACTATCTGGAATTTAAATGAAACTTTCTGATAACTTGTCAACATTTAACTTTGTGACTATTATACTTAGAAAATATTATTTAGACTTATTTATAAACTTTAATAAAATATTCATCATCAAAACAAAATTCCTAACACCTTCACTAACTCTCAAAGCTCTTGTTGATAACTCCCACTAGGTGGGATTTTCTTCCTCCTTCCTACAATAGCAATGACACTTGAGTCTTGTCCTTCTTCCTTGGAGAATCTTTTATTCCTCCTAACAAACCCTTACTCAACTAAACCCTTCTCTAACACTTCCAAATCTATGCTTTAGCCCTTCCTTATTTAATGACATTAAACAATCTATTGTGTAATGCTTAGGAGATTTCTACATATCCCTACATCTCTTTTTTGTAGCTAAAGAAATTTTGACCTTGGATGTTGCCTCACTTCAAGTCCCTTTGAAGTCTTCTTTGCAGTGCCACTATTGCAACCACCTTTCAATACTCTATTGTGAACTTTAGTCACCCTTGAAATTCTCCAAACAGCTTTACTACTACCATTTTCCTTTAGTATCTTCTTGTTGAGCCTTAACACACTCCTTTTGGACACTCGTAGCACACTCCCACTAAACTAGCTTGTTGGAAATTGATCCACTCATATAGACATAAGTGGTGGATTCATCTTGACATCCTTCATCATCAAAATTTACTTGTTTCGATCATCTCAAACCCAACAATCAAAACCTATAGATCCATATCTGTTAAGTAATATCTTCTGACCCCTAGATAATCACTTGTACCAATGGTGATATAATATTAGAAATTCAAAAGTTAGGTGCAACATTCAAGTTTTAAAGTTAGATTCACTCAAAGTTAAAATAAGGTCAATTAGTTTTTCGAGTGTTAATCTATGTAAGGTGAATTTTTCTATTTGAACCGACAAGTAGCAAATTTATGCATAAAAGTTTGTAAATTATTACTTTTTAAATAAAGTTGTGATTTAAAAAATTTATGTGCATTTGTACTCTTATTTTATCTATTAGAATACTTCTTAATTTTCTAAAGACACAATTCACCCCACCTCTTATGATACTTACAATTCTACATATACATACTCAACATATGCTTAAGTGAGTACTTCCAACCTTCTTTCCTATCTACTCCTCTTCTAGAGTCCTAAGGCCTTGATGGATAGAAGGTTCCCAATTAATCAATCACATACGAACATCTAGTCTCATGCTCTTGGCCTTTTCACCATCTAATACACTCCTCCAACAACCTTCACCTATTGTCAAATACAAGGAGCTCCCTTAATCAATCTGATTTTCTACACCCTATAGAAAAACTCCTACTCACTATTATGACACTCCTCAAAACAATTCATCCACAAACAATCTACTTTCTAAGATTGGTCCTCCACCTCTAATTTCACTTCTTAAAGACGTCAAGCACATCACTCCTATACTTTAAAAACTAGACTCACATCTTCACTTAGTGCAATCATCCAAGAAGGTGGCATAGAATCGTGAACCTCCTAAGGATTCAACAAGAACTAAGCCCAATATGCTTGTATGCATTAAGCCTAGCTTCCTCTTCTTTGATACTTGAGAAGTCCACTCTCTAATTCTCACACTAATAGTCTTCACCAAATTCCACTCTAAAAATTCTTCCTAAAAGTGTCATCATCTTTTCTCCTTGTTCACTCATATGTCTAAACCTTCTCGTTTAGGGGTGTTTGTACATGTTGGAAAGTTCAGAAATGAAGGAAATGGAAAGTTCAGATTCCTGTGAATTAGAAAGTCTAGATTCTTGAGAAATGAAGGGCTATTTGTGCACGTCTCAGAACTTAGAAAAGTTAAGATTCCCACAGTGGGGTTTGTGTTAGATGGAATGTTCAGAATTGAAATATACTTTTTTAATCAAAGAATTCTAATAATTAATTTTAATTTACTCTATTTCTTCACATCATAATACTTACATTTTAAGAAAAAATTTCAAAAATAAAAATATTTATTTATTAATAATATCATAAACAAATTGAACAAAAGTTGTATTGTGTATTACCTATTTGAATATAGCATATCACAACTAATTACTTTTCGAAATTGTTAACTAACATAAATAAAATTCACAACGTAAATATATTATTCGGCCAGGCTGGGCTGGTCCGTGGGTCGATTCGGGCTGGGCCTAGGCTGGCCCGTGGGCCAATTCAAGCCTGGTTGAAATCTAATGGAAAATAAAAATTAGAAATTACAATATGATACCTCTCTTATATACATTAATAAATGTAAACATAAAAGTTGATGTATACAAAATTAATAAATGTTAAAGTAAAAGTTGTTAAAAAATTAATAAATGTAATACAAACTTGTTTAAACGTATAACTTGATGTAACAATTGAAAATTAATAAATGTATTTATAAATAAAATAATGTGTTTGAATGATGAATTGATTATCGAAAACATTGTAAATTTATTTATTTTTATTTTTATTTAAAATAAAGAAAATAAATATAAAAAATCAATTGATGAAAATTAATAAGTTTATTTATAAATAAAATAATGTGTTTGAATGATGAATTGATTATCGGAAACGTTGTACATTTTTTTTTTAATTTAAAATAAAAAAAATAAATATAAAAAATAAATAATTGAAAAATAATAAATGTATTTATAAATAAAATAATGTGTTTGAATGATGAATTGATTATCAAAAACGTTGTAAATTTTTTTATTTTTATTTTAATTTAAAATTAAAAAAATAAATATAAAAAATTAACAATTGAAAATTAATAAATGTATTTATAAATAAAATAATGTGTTTAATGATGAATTGACTATAGAAAATGTTGTAAATTTTTTTCTTTTTATTTTAATTTAAAATCAAAAAAATAAATATAAAAAATCAAAAACTTCAATTGGACCGAAGTTGAGATTCGGTCTGACCGAAAAAAATAAAAAACTAAAAAACTTATGTTCGACCGAAGATTGAGCTTAGGTCTGACCAAAGAAAAATATAAAAAAATAAAAAAGTTTCAGTTAGTCAGACTGAAAAAATAAATAAAAGAAAAAAAAATTCGATCGAATCGAAGCTCGATCAAACCAAAAAAAAATAAAAGACTTCGATCGAACTGAAGGAAAAAATTTGATCTGACTAAAAAAAAATAAAAAACTTCAGTCGAACCAAAGGAAAAAATTCAGTCTAACCTAAAAAGAAGTAAAAAAAACTAAAAAACTTCGGTCGGGCCGAAGGAAAAAATTCGGTCTGACCGAAAAAAAAGTTAAAAAACTATAAAACTTCGGTTGGACCGAAGGAAAAAATTCGGTCTAACCGAAAAAAAATAAAAAACTTAAAAACTTCGATCAGACCGAAGTTCAAACTTCGATCAGACCAAAGTTCAAACTTCGGTTTGACCGAAGGAAAAAACAAAAAACACTTCAGTTAGTTAGAGTGTTGAATTGAAGAAAAATAAAAATGAAGAAAATTTTAACAATCACACCGAAGTTGGTCTAATGGTTTGGTCAGAAAAAAAATAAAAGAAAAAGAAAATTTATATTTTAAGAAAAAATATTAAGTCTTCTTATTTATATTTATTAATAATATCAATTTGAACAAATTGAACAAAAGTTGTATTATGTATTACCTATTTGAACATAACATATCACAGATAATTACTTTTCAAAAATATTAAGTATTCTTATTTATATTTATTAATAATATCAATTTGAACAAATTGAACAAAAGTTGTATTGTATATTACCTATTTGAACATAGCATATCACAAACAATTACTTTTCAAAATTATTAACTAACATCCAATATATAAATAAAATTCACAACATAAATATAAATTGTCAACATACAAATATTCAAATATTGTAACATAACAATTTGACAAAGTTACATATGAAATAATTTAAAAGTCACGTCCATCCCACATGGCAGTCTTCATGTTATCACGCATTTCATCTGCTATTTGTTTTCTTCGTTCTTGTGTCATTTCTAATGTACTATCTATCTGTGAAAGCTCATCTTTAGTAATTCCAATTTCTTCATTTTCTAGATCAAATTCAGCTAACTCATCTTCTAGATCTTCTAATAAATCTGCTCTATCAGCTTTACGTATAAAATTATGTAATAGGAAGCAAGCCATCACAATCTTCGTTTGTATATCATAAGTTTGTCCTCATAAGATTGCAAAACGATGTTTAACAACTCCAAATGATCGCTCAATCACTACATTTTCTGGAACTCTATTATTTTCATATTCAAATAGATGATATCTCACTCCTCGATATGGACAAATAAATTCAGGTCGATTAGGATAACCAACATCAACCAAGTAAAACTTTCCTGTATATAATTAAAAATTAGTGTAAATAAAAAATATATATTCAATAATGTCATTTTATACCTGGTGGAACCTTGAATGGATGATGTCTTGTGACGGCATCTTGAAGGATTCTTGCGTCAGAAGCTTATCATTCCCAACCACTAAGAATATATGTAAATTCCATATCAAAATTACATGCGGCCATAACATTTTGACTTAACTCTCCTTTTCTATTTCTAAATCTTGTTGTTTGTCGTCTATAAATAGTTGCCTTAATATGTGTTCCATCAATAGCACCAATGCAATTCTGTTAACATATGAATAAGAAAATGAGAAAAAAATAATATACAAATCAATTTCATATGAAAATATATATTTACCTCAAAATAGGGATACACATTTGAATCATTCAGTATTCTACTTGGAGTTGATGTTGGAGGC
Source organism: Cymodocea nodosa (assembly GCA_036874045.1). Classification (NCBI taxonomy): domain Eukaryota; kingdom Viridiplantae; phylum Streptophyta; class Magnoliopsida; order Alismatales; family Cymodoceaceae; genus Cymodocea; species Cymodocea nodosa. The sequence continues at coordinate 13,809,256 of CM072339.1, read as the reverse complement.
ATTGCAAGAAGTTGTTTATGCAAGTTCAAAATTGCATTAAGTACTTCATTGAAGTACGTACTAACAATCCATGCAGACCGAGAGAAGCACTCCCTTATTACTCCATATCGTTGGTTTTGACCAATAGTGACAAGAAATATTGCAAACTTCTCTTTGACACTAACATTGCTTGTATTTCCCATACCACCTTCTCTTCGTAACAAATTACAGAAGTCAAGAAATACATGTTGACTCATTCTATATATTTTTCGACAATTATATGCTTGATGTGATAATGATGGATCTAATAACCTTCTAATGTAGTCATGTCATTCTCTACTATAAATGTGATGTGTAATATTAGTCAATGTACTTGACATACATGCAATACCTGCAAGGAAGTTCCATAGTGAAAGAAGTAACGTTCATCGTCTTTCCGCTTCTTCCTCTTCTTCCTCAAGCATATTCTTTAACAATTCCAAACCATCCATACCATTCATGATAATTATTACCTACAAGAAGTAATGAGATTAGTACACATTTTCCTAAAAATATATAAGAATCTTCAACAATAATAAAAACATTTATTTCACATAACAAGATTTATATAAAATATCAAGCAATAAAGCATTCACATATGAAAATCAATAGTCATCATCATTGTCTAAAATTCAACATTACACATTATTCACCACAATAATAAAGTTCATCACATCCATCAACATTACTCAACAATAGAAAAGTACATTCATAAGTTGTGATACTTAATCCATTCTACCCTCATATCTGTTGGGATGCTAAGAAATTGCTCTGCTAGTTCTTTTCTTTCCAATAAAGTCATTGCTTTGAATTTCTCACTGTTGGTAAGACTTTCAATTTGTAATAATGCTTCTATAGCTTGTGCTGTAAGACTTCTTTGTTTCACTTTGAAATGTAGCATTTTCTCTTGCACTTTAACTTGTTGTTTCTGGATCTGAATTTCTTCTTTCTGGATCTGAAATTGTTTTTTCTAGATCCGAAGTTGTTCTTTTTGTATGTTTGTTATATTATCATAATATTCTTGTCGAGCTTTAACTTTATCCTCTTCTTTTTCACATAATGACATAATAGCAAATGTAGCTTCTTTAAATGAAGATGTCATTAGTTGTGCTGACTCTACATGTGGTCTTGGACGTTTTCCCTTTTTCACCTTATTGAACCTTCTTGATGAAGACATTGGAGATTGAAGTTGGGTACCATCTGTATCCATTGGACTATCACTTGGTGGTGTGAAGTATTGAAAATGATTTGGTGGAGGTGTTATTTCATTTGGTTCATTCATAGGTATGTCTTCTTCATTCTGAGTAATTGTTTTAGGGTCTCTACTGACATTCCCTGTAGCCATATTACTTTCAAATAACAATTGCAATTAATCATAAATAGGACATGGTTTACCTTTGAGGGGGGCACAATCTAGGTGTTTCTGTAAGATTAAAAATATGTTAGTATATATATAACATACAAATTATATTAACACATTCAAAAATATTACCTTAATAAATTCATTCCAAACTTCATCTGAAATATCAGTATGACCTTGTATGTAATTCCATCCCCAACCACTTTGAGACATAATTTTTGTGTAGTTACGATACATCTGTCGCCATGTTTTAATTCGACTGTCAACATTTTTCTTTGTGATACCTATATTTGTGTCATTATTGTACTTCTCTATTACCTTGTTCCATGTTTCAACTTTAACTTTTCCATCATGTGTTTTTCCATTCCCTTCATTTAAAACATCTTCTAATATACCCAAAAATGTCGCATCTGCTTTTGCATTCTAACTAGTATAAGATCTTTGTCTACTTGTACTGTATTATCTGTAGTAGCCATATCTAATTTGTAAAACATATATATAAATGAAAAACACATCATTGAAATATGGATGACAATGACAACATCAATCATTAACATAAAAATTAAATAAGTTATTATTCATTCAATGACAATATGCATTAAAAATGGATAAGAATGAATAACTTAAATAGGTTACTAGTCATTCATAACACATGAAATGGCATACATAAGAATTTCATACTTTTTTTCGTTGGATTTGTATTCAAAATATAACTAAAGAAATAAGTTAGATATCATGAAAAGGGAAGCAAATGAAGTAAGAACAGCAGCAAAAGATATTCAAGAATTAACACATAGCCTACACTAAGATTGCTTAGGTCCAGGCATGCTTTGTTGCTAATGCAAGGCCAACGTAGTCCCTCCTTGTCTAGAGCAAAATCCAAATAATGTAGGACCTCATTAATGCAAATTGAGTCATATTGATCATAACAAAAAATATTGAGTCATATTAACAAAATCCTAAATCTTCAACAACCTTAGTTCTTGCAAAAGATCTTGCTTCTTGTTTTTTCAATTTTCTTCTTCTCATTAATCTCCACTAACCATATAAACATGATATGAACTTCTAACTCTTATTAACAAAATACATATGTTACAAATGTTACCTTGTAAATAAGTTCAGACGATTGATACAAAATAAGTTCCATCGAAAACAACATAAATTATTAGAGGTGATGAATGGATGAAATAAAAAGTTACTCAATTTAAACTTTGGTAGATAAGATAAGAGTGTTTGCTCGGAAAGCTCTACATCTACCCCTATTAGTTTCTACCATACGTCCCTGCCTATTTGTTCTTATAACGACAAAAATGAAATTTTGAACGCAATAAACCAGGAATAGTGGCTCGCCGACATGCACAGGTAATAATATTTGTTAGTATTCTTCTGGCTGTAAGAAATAAACTATGCAAAAGTTTCATGAAATTATTACCTTCGAGCGGTCGGTGAGCTTCGAGCAATCGATGAGCTTGGAGTGGTCAATGAGCTTGGAGCGGTCGATGAGCTTCAAGCGGTCGGCAAGCTTCGAGTGGTCGACGAGCTTACGAGCAGTCGATGAGCTTCGAGCTTCAAGCGGTCCGCGAGCTTTGAGCAATCGGCGAGCTTTCGAGCGGTCGGTGAGCTTTCTAGTAGTCAGCGAGCTTCGAGTGGTCTGCGAGCTTCGAGCGGTCCAGGAGCTTTCGAGCAGTCAACGAGCTTCAAGCAATCCGCGAGCTTTCAAGCAGTCAGCAAGCTTCAAGCGGTCCGCAAGCTTTCGAGCAGTCGGCGAGCTTTGAGCGGTCGGCGAGCTTCGAACGATCGACAGGAATCACGCAACTGGCAAGCTTCGAGCAGACAAAATCAGGGCATTCGGGCGATTGGTGAGCTTCCAGCGATCGATGAGCTTTTGAGCAGTCGACGAGCTTCGAGTGGTCCGCGAGCTTTCGAGCAGTCAGCGAGCTTCGAGCGATCGACGACCTTCGAGCGGACTACAAGCTTCGAGCAGTCGGCGAGCTTCGAGCGGTCGGCGAGCTTCGAACGATCGACGGGAATCACGCACCTAGAGAGCTTCGAGCAGATGAAATCAGAGCATTCGGGCGGTCGGGGATTCCTTGATTTCAGAGGGGAGAGTCTCCGAAATCAGGGAAAAATTTTCCTTTTATATTTGGGAAAGTTAACAAACTTTCCCAAGTTTCCAAATCTACACATACTACTTACATACTTTCTTTACTTTCATTTCTTTCATTTCTTAAAAATCTGAGTAGGCACAAACCCCCCCTTAGTCATTTTCTCTCATTGGTGCTACCAAGGAAGCACACTTTCTTTTTACAAGATTCATCATAGCTCTTTGATTACTTTCCACTATTCACCCTCAAATGGAATAACCTTTATGGTTAAACTAAGTAGTGGAAATTAAACTCTTTGTCAGATCAAGAATGTATCTAACACCCTTCAATTTCCATTCACCTTTAGTGTTAGTCCAATCACTCAATGACCACTATTTTGTAGTAAATTCCTTCTATTGGTGGAGTAAACAAATGCCTCAAAGTCTTTCACCCAATACTCAATTTGTTGAACTATCTTTTTGCTCCTCTTCACAAAGCTTGGCATTGGTCACAAAAGTGACTCATCCTCTCATAATTCCAGCACACCACATCATCTCTTCTCCTCCAACCTCCCTTGAACTTGAATCTCCACTATAAGTCTTATCCTCTCTACTATTGTCTTCCCTTGTTGTCCACACTCTAGGCAAAGGTAAAAATGCCATCATTACTTCTTTTAATCTCTTCACTCAAATTTAAGTCTTGGATGTCATATCCATCACCCAACGATCTAATAGCTCTCATTCTTCCTATTTTATCCCTTCTAGTCTCCTCCCTCGAAGCAATTCATGCAACCCTCTCTAAAACAAATAATCCTTTATTTATATTCTCTAAAACCTAAAATCACTACCATCAAATTTGTCAATCCTAATCTTCTTATTTTTTGCCAACACTTCTACCCTTCCCTTTCGATTTGACTCCCTATAAAAACCCTAACTACACACATTCCTATGACATCAACAACCTTTGGCTTTGATAGTAATTATTGGGATCAACACTCCAATACAATGACATCAACATCACTTGCATATCAATTAGTGAAGGTACTTTCTCATAAATTAAACAAAAAAATAATAGTAGAAGAAATGAAAATCATACACAAATTGACATAGGAATATATGTAATTCAACAATAACCTACGTCCACAATGATGTTAGTTCTTCACTATACTCATCCTTAACAACAATGCATATTTTAAGGACATTGTCACTCACACATACAACATTAGGTTACAAGCCTTTAAATAAGATAGTTAAGGTTACAACACCATTTATAAGATTACAAAAATACCCTTACAACCTCTAGAGATTATCAATTGACATCCACCTGAAGCTTCACATCTAACAATCAACAACGTTTCACTTAAACATCTAATCTAAGCAAACACTCCATCAATATAATTGAACTCGTAGTAATACCAGAACCACCAAACATCTTACTTGTCTTATCAAACATCAAAAAACAAGTCAATTTGATGTTGCCTGCACTACTAGACATTAGGTACACCTGTGTTCTCCCATCAAACACTACTACGATGCTAATAACTCTGGCCACTAGTTCAACTTATACTTCAATTCAATCATCTTTTACTCATTGTTCAACCATTACTTTTCCTTCAATTTGACCAACACTCCAACAAGATTAAACGTTTTTAGTAATTAACGAAATGTCTTCACACCCAATACCAACATTTTCAACATTACACCTATTACATTTCATTTTAAATTTGATACTTTAACAAAAAAAAAAAAAAATGAAAGCTATGGGAAAAGCTATAAAAACATTGTCCCATATTTTCAAGACCATTCTTATAATTTTTGTATTGACAAAAAACCATAAAAATCTGCAAACATTACTTCTTTCCAATATCCTAGCATTCCTCGAGAAACTACAATCTCAACTACACGCCCAAAATAACATCCCTTATAATAGAATAAAAGACCAAGAGCATTATCCCATTGTTGATAATGATTTTGATTTATCCGGAAAGTGTTTAAATCAATCCATAGAATTTGGTTTAAAAATTTGTCAAATCAAATCAAGCCAAGACCACCCCAATTTTTTCACCTCCAGTCAGACCACACACAAAAGATTAACTAATTTGCGGTGCACAACCATATAAATAAAAATAATGTACAAATCACCTCTTCTATCGCAGCGAAAAAATTGCCGTTGACAATGCAATAGGCGCATGCCCATCCTAAATCTCTAAAAAACAATGGTAATAAAATTCGAACTCACTGATTAAATGTACATTCGATATTGTTTTTCTTTTCTGATTTTGCTCACAGATTATTATGCCTATTTATGACAATATTTTCCAGATTTTTTATAGGCAGACCTGTTGATTATAAGCATCGTTTAACCACTACCGATTGAGTTGAGGCAAGTCTTTCCACGTCAACCTCAAGAGCCACCGTATTAACTGGTGGTGAGCTTGTGATCTCTTCATAATTTGTTGTTAGCTTTAAGTACACGGGACTGGATCAATGGTCTTCTCATGAATCTCCACTTGTTCAGCTTTGATTGCCCTAGTAATTTTAGCTGTTCTCTTCGAAACCTCCGATTTGTGTACCACGAACCACCACGCCAACCAAGGCCATACCTATAGTTGGCAGGGTAAAATGTTTATGATAAGAATCACACTTCATAAAACATGCAATTATGACCATGAATATTTTGGACATGCAATTAATATGCAGAGATCATTTGGCTCATTCTAAGCATAGTCAATCATCAATAACTCATTAAATTAAAGCATGGGTTTACAAGATTTCAGTGGACCACTCATAAAAAAGGCAATATTTTTAACAGTATCCATATGTGGTAGGAATGTATAGTACACAACAAAACAGTAGGGGAAATGCAGTCCCCCTGTGGTGAATACTCAAAAGATCCTCAAGCCATTCTCTAGTAGTCTACTAACGGACCATCTACTTTAGCATATATATATATATACTTTAAGAAAACAATATGCCATCTTCAAATACCATATCTGATTTGATCCATGCAATGGGGTTTCTCTTCCATGATTTGAAATATTTTGGAACCCACAGGAAAGTTCCCTGGTTCAGTTCAACATGTGGCCTAGCCCATTACCACTTGAGATCTCATTGAAATGCTGAGAGATTATTTGACTGTATCCTAGTCCACTAACAGTTGAACATTATAAATGATGCATACAACTCAGCTCATAAAATAGCAAAGTAAAAGGAATGATCAGAAGAAGACTGAAAAGTTGTCACACAAATGCCCAATAAGATTCTTGAACTTTGCCTTTACCCATAAGTTTTGTCACACAAAAGTTGTCATGCATGAGCCACTCAATCGCTAAGACAAATGAAAAAAGAAAATAAACAGATCAAGCATGTATATACTCATTACATTCGAACAGTGTATAAAACTCAACCAATTAAAATCTTCAAGAATGACAGAAATGCATTGTATTCTTGGTATAATAATGCAACAACTTCAAAAAGAAACAATGGGCACACTGATGAACCGAAATAGAAAAAAGTAGACAATTACGAACCCAATTGCCAAGGATGTGCAAGCAGTGGCAATACAAGTTGAAGCGCTGACATTTCCAGAACTAACAATTCTTTTGATTTCTTGTTGCTCAATATCATGGCTGTTCTTCATCTGTACAAGTCATTATTCACATAACATTATTTATATCTCTCCAAAAAAATGGAAGAGTAACAAGCCTGAGTAATTGTTAGTGTATTAATGTATTAGGGTAAGTGTTATGTGTAGGTTTGTCCCATATTATTTATGATGTATGTATCCACTAACACCTATCTCTTATGTTCACACATGATATTAAAGTAGGTTCACGATGTGAGTCATTTGTAGGCATATAAAGTAGGGTTAAATGCTATGTGTAGGGTTGTCCCACATTATTTAAAATGTATCTATCCACTTACACCTATCTCTTATGTTGACACATGTTGTTAAAGTAGATTCATGAGGTGAGTCATTTGTAGGCATATATAATAAAAAAATCATAAGCTGTTGGAGCCGGTGTTCAATCGTTAATTTTGATGACAAACACTAAAGGGCAGACAAGTCAAAGTGCTAATGCTACAGGAATGACAAGCTTGGAGCATTTGAAGAATATCCTGTTAGTTTTACAGGTGATGTTTTTTAACATATACATCCAAGTTTATTCTTTATATCATGGTAGAGAACCCATTTTGAACCCTTAGTCCCTTCTCATATCGATCATTTCTGGTTACTGTTCTTTCCACCAGATGTCCATTTACACCCTGTTTGGAAAACAAGTCAAGACCACAATTAGTTCAGATCTGTTTCACCACTGGATAACCGTTTCATTCATTATCTTATGAGTCTACCCAAATTGGATCAATGGGACATCTACAGTAAATCCGTTTTGCATACATTGGTGGAAAGGAACTTTCCAATTGTACAACTGGTGAATGATCTTTGTCTGTTCCTGTGTAGAGAACCAGCTATTACTGTTTTCAAGTTAACTGTAAAATTGTTAATTCACTTTGCATGTGTTGGTGGAGAGAAACTTTTGGATTGTACAACTGAATGAACCTTAGTCTGTTCTTGTAAAAAACTATCTATTACAGTTTTTGGATTAACAGTAAAATCAATAATCCGTTTCAATATAGAAACTAACAATTAGACCATTTTTGGGAAATCCTTCTAGCTATATGTGCATACCGTTTTGCTCATTGTCTCTCTCTTTATACATTCATACCTTACTTACAATTAAAGAACATTCCTAATGACTTTCTTAAGCATGCATTCACATCATTTTTCTTCTCTTGCACAAAGCATTCAAGAACAAAGTTTGCACAGCTACTGCAAGAGTAAAATAGATTTCTGGTTATAAGTTGTAAGGTGCATTGTTATTCTTTTCATGTGTAGATTGATTATAAAGATTTATTCTCTTCTTGTTACTTCACTTAGGGCTGGTAGAAAGACTTCTTAGAAGGAGAGTGTAGTTTGGGTTGAGAGGTGCAATCTTGGTTGGTGTATTTAGTCCATAAAGCATATGATTTGTGTTCCTCTGTGATAAGGAAAGTTTTGTCGGGGTTGAGTGCTTAACCTGGTAAAAAGCACTGTTTGTAAAGATAGGTATTATCTACACTTAACACTAAGAAATTAGTGGAATACCAAAAGTCAGCCATCTTATGAAGTAGAACCACCATAAAATTTGTGCCCTTTATGGTTTATGTTAGATGATGTCTTCAAGCTGCTAGATCTTAGGTTGTAAGAGTGAAATTTGGAAGAGGAAGCTATGGTGAAAATAGTGAAAATACTAGATAATTGGTTGTTGTTCGAGATGCAACTGATCTCCCAAGTTCAACAATAGGTTACAGACCAAAAGCTAACTCTAACAAGACAACAAGTATATAAAAAGCACAGATATTCACTCAGGTATCTATACTCGAATACCTGACTACCACCTTCAGTTACTAACATTACTCTACTGCCATTGAGACCTTGTCCTCAGGTTGGTGTTTACTTCACTTTGCATGGAACCTATTTTCAACCAGAACCTACAATACCTTTTCTAGATCCTTCAAATGTGCTTCATAAGAAATACTATACACTAAAATATCATCAAACAAAGACAAGTACAAATCACCTTAGATACGGTTTGAAAACATCATTCAAAATGACTTGGAATGTGGCTAGAGTGTTATAAAGACCAAAAGGCATCACTGTGAATTCAGTGTCCATTATGTGTTCTAAAAGCAATCTTGGAAATATCTTCTTCTGTCATCCTGATTTGATGGTATTTTGCTTTGAGATCAATCTTAAAGAACCACTTAGCCTTTCCCAATTCATCCAAGAGCTCATCTATAATTGGCATTGGCTATTTGTCCTTTACAATGTTTCTATTTAATTCTCAATAATCTACACACATGTGCCAAATCCCATCCTTCTTTTTCACTAATAAGACTAGGGAGAAGGGGCGCACACTAGGTCAACAACAGAGGAAGAGGAGAGTTGTCAAGAGAGACGGAGAGAAGTTGATCTTGATGTCCTCTTTCTTGTACAACACTTCCTTCAAGGCACACTCACTCTTTGCTAGCACTCCTTAAGCTCCAACCTCTCCTCTACCTATGTTGATTTGATCTTGATGTCCTCTTTCTTCTATAACACCTCCTTTAGAGCTCACTAACCCTTTGCAAGAACCCTTTAAGCACAGTAGAAGCTCTTGAGTTTCTGCTTGGCAAATGAGGGGTCATCAATAACATAATCCAATAATATTAACACCTTGAGCATGCCTTGCACACAAACCACCTCAAGTTAACCAACAAAAGTAGCACAATAACTTCATGTCAACATGACATAATAATACACCTCTCAAAGGGAGCAATAGCTAGTCTAGCAAAAGTCTGTCAATTTGTGAAACTTGAATAGTGGGCTAGGACCATAGTGAAGTTTTAGGGACAAACTCAACACAAGACTGAGGGGCATAGGCCTTCCTAGCTCCCATGCATAACTTGGCATGGATGAAGTAGCATTGCACTATAAGGAAGAGGTGGCTCCATGCCACAAAGGTAGCAACGTTAATCTTTGAGAAAGAGGTGAGACATTGATCTATTGAAAGGTGTACCTAGGACTAATGGCACTATATTTATTGGTCAGCATCCTCCAAGGCACAATAGGGGGTGCAGATTTAAAGAGGCCCAACCTATGCATTTTTTCCTTAATAGCTACACAATCGACCATAGATAGACACTTGCAAAATAAAGATAAACAAACACAACCACTCGTCTTGACTTCCTACTTTGCTTGACTTTTGTCCTCAAAGTCAACATCACTTTCGTCAACTCCATCAACCTTGTTACCAAACTCTAGCCATTGCATATGGACCTTGCAAAAGGTAACAACAGCATAACATGTGGGACACTGCTCAAACCTATTATCATGTTCAACCAAAACTGCCCTCTATAAATCTTTAAGTGCAATAGCTCATTATATGCACATACATCCCTCACCAATAAAATACCAACCGTAGACAATCTAACTACTCAACAACCAATTTCATAGAGGCAAGTTTATCCCTTGAACTTGCTATGCAACTTGCCCCAACATATTTCAATGGAACAACCTAACATTGATATTAATAGAAGAGGGACATCCTCAACAAAACTTTTGACCTTTCCAGGAAAGACATAGTACTAACCTTTTTGATCAAGCACACCTTTCACTACAAAGAAATGTCAATAATCAATACTTTTAGAAACACCCTTATATAGGTGCACATCACAAAAAAGAAGTGATTGCCTACAACACCATCTAGATCAAACAAAACCCTGCCGCTTTGAACAAATTAACCAATAGTGATGAAAAGGGTAGAAGCAATTCAACTTGCAAAAATTCCTAATAGAGCACTACCTTCCCAATCTTTCCATTTGAATGATTCCTATGTTGACAGCAAGTACATCATACTTTGTATAATGGCCTTGCAACTCCTCCCAAAGGATGCTTGGCTTATCATGAGAAGAAACATAGCATAGTAATTTCTTCCCTTGCAAGGGTAAGCTTGCACAATGTTACACTCCTTATGACCATAAATTTAAAAATCAAAACAGATCAATGAAATCGGATTTCAATTTGTCAATCTCAATACCCCATGTATTTCTAAAAATGGTAGAAATCAAATGATTTTTCATTGAGGATCAATGGATCATTTGTTTGGGTGTATTTTTTGAGTTGTCAAAGGTCAAATCAATTGATCCAACGAAGGATTGGTCAATCTAAAGAAGCCAATCATCGATTGTTGACTGCATATTTTGACTTCTATACTACTACCATTGAGCGTTGACCTTTGAAACTTCCACAAAAGGGTTTTCCACCACCATCAAAGCCTTCACTGCTGACCATCAAACACTCCTTCCCCTATGAAGAGCATCAAACCCCATTAGGATTTTCAGATGGGTGGGGAAGGTTGAAGGAGTGAGCGGGTGAATCATGCACCTGAGACAAAAATGGTAAAAAAAAAGAGGAGAGGAAGAAAGAGAGAAAGAGAGAGAAGAAAAAAAGAAAAGAAGGAAGAAAAAAAAGAAGAGAAAAGAAAAAATAAAAAATTATATTTAAAATTGGTGAAAGTATTAATAAATCATAAAATTTATATTATTTTTTATTTTTTAAAATTATATTTCCTTATAAATAACATTCTTTTTCTACATATCTCTTGTATTTTTGCAAACTTTATTTTCTATTTTTTAAATTAATTTGCATGAATTAACTACATTATAGGAAAGCTAAATTCAATGGTCAAAAATAGTGGACTTGTAAATCTTATTAGGGTATGAATCTCTATGAACACAAAATCCACAAATTCCATATGTTTTAAACCTTTTGGGGGGCTTTTGTAATTTTACCAAATTTCCAATGAAATGTCCATCAAAATTTGAAATATTTCTTTTTTCATCATACTAAAGTCCAACATGAAACCAAAGTTGAATTCTTTGGTCAAAAACAGTGGTACTTGTAATCCTACTAGGGTTGGAATCTTTATGAGCACAAAATCCACCATTATAAAAAAGAAACGAATCTTATTGTTTAACAAGATTCACTCTATTGCATATTCTATTTCAAAAATATATCTACATATATAATCAAGAATATATGTTTATGTTGCCTGCATATGTAAACTATAACAATTGTGATTTAGGTCAGCAAAGAACATACCAATGAAACCTTGTACAATACCTATTATACCAAGAGGTTACAAGATGAGATAATTACAAGAATACCCCTACCATATAGAAGCAAATAACACAAATAATAAAAGACACAAATCACTCTTAACATTCCCCCTCAAGCTAGAATGTAAATACTGATCATGTCCAACTTGGTACACAAGTTTTCAAACAATATAACCCTTAAGCTTTTGGTAAATATATCTGCTTGTTCTAATGATTGGATGTAAAGAGTAGAAATGATTCCATTCATTACCATGTCACAAATATAATGAGTGTCTACTTTGATGTATTTTATTCCTTTATAAAAGGTGGGATTGTTAGCATTGAATATCATAGCTTAATTATCAGAATGCATCGTCGTGGGAATCTATGCTTCAAACTTTAGTTCTATCAGAAAAGATTGTCAACCTACTTAACCTATTGCATACTTATGTGACAAACATTTTTCCTTTTGAATACACAAATCTAATCATCAATAAGTAACAAGATGTTCCCATCTATTTGATAACAAAGTGTCTTAAGATATTCTTTAGTCTTTGCTATGTCTGTTGAATCATTTCCTATTACCAAAATATCATCAACATAAATTGTAATAATAATGGAGTCTACTTCAGTTGTCTATAGAAATATTGAACAATCAACTATACACCTCTGGAATCTCCCTCACTCAACAATACAAATTAATTTCTCAAAGCTCACAGGCTTTACTTTAGACCCTAAATAGCTTTTTTCAAGTAACACACCATATTCTTTCCTTACGCAACATATCTTAGAGGTTGCTCCTATGGTGTTTGTTATTATAAGTCACCATAAAAGACATTCTTTACATCCAACTAACATAACATCTACATATGATTAATTGCAATTAAAATGTCCCTAATGAAATTAAGTTAAGCTATTGATCCGTAGATCATATGATCCATAGCTCCAACATCTTTTAAGTTTAAGAGCTCTAGACATAGAAGAAGCTAAGTTGATTTTTTTTTCTTTTAAAGGATTGGAGGTAAAAATGCCTTCACACAACAAGATGAAAGGTCTAATACTAATATTCATCAAGCACAAGAAACTTGAAGAATATGAAAAGATATGTAGGAAACAAGAGGACTTTATTGCACATAACTAAGGCAAACTTATAGATACACAATTAGACCATACAGACACAAAATGGACTGACTTACTTTTGATAGATTAACTATCACACAACGAATGACTACTCAATAGGTGAAGATACAGATTGGATTTGGATCACACCTTTGCAAGTCCACTCATCCAACCTTGCTTATCTCACCTTGCATGGGATGCATGCTCTTGATGAGTGTAGATTCGAATACTGTCCCTACATATCTTGGTTATCCAAACTCACCCTTGGCTTTCTCACTCTTAATAGGTATAAATTCAGATACCACCTTTACATATCTTGCCTATCGAACCTTGCCCTTGGCTCTCTCTCTCATAGATCAAAATACATATACAAAAACTCAAGCTAACCAAACTTGAATGTGAGTTATCATACGTTGGGCCTCACATTCAAATGATAACCCTACCATTTCTTCTATCACATGTCCAAATAATTGTCACGTATCCCAAACAGTTGTTTGAAGACTCATTCCTTCATCCATCCACATTCATATTACTTAGTCTCCATTTAAGCAAGTCTACGCTCCTAACCACTACCTCCACTCATCATACAACACATGGGTTTAACAGAGTCAAATTGTTATCTACGTCCTTCACTCAAATTGTACCATATTGACTTTTCTAGATTTACCATCCAGAATTCAAATTCTAACCTCTGGTGAACCATATTTTTTTCTAGTCATCCAATCCAATGGTCCAAATTCCTTTTTGATAGTTCCAAATTGCAATTTCTGCTCATGTTTAGATTTCAATTTCCAGCCACATTTGAGTTTTTTCTTAGTCCTTCAAGTTTTCATCCCAGCCATTTACCTTTTTCTTTTTGATCATCTAAAACTTGCTAACGTGTCATCTAACTTTGGCTGACCCATCTCCTGGTCCTTGCTGACCCACCATTTGATGTTGACCCTTCATCAGATCCTTACTGGCCCATCATCCAATCTTGACCCCTTCAATAGATCCATGCTAGTCCATCATCCAATCATGACCCATCATTGGATCCATACTAGCCGATCATTTGATCTTGACCCATCATTGGATCCATGTTGGCCCATCATCTGGTCCTACTTGCTTAGATGTCCAACAACCACTGCTCAAAAGTTCGACCCTGTTACCCAGAAATTTGGCCTCTACCATCTAGAAGTCTAATCCTGCTACTTCTAGAACTTTCTCTAGATTTTCACCTTTCAACTTCCAGAATGTATAGGAATTTTCCCAAATGCTTGCACTTCTACCTTCGGATGTCCAAAACTTTTCTCCAAATGTCTGAAATTCTCTACTTATAGCCTATTGAACATTCCTCTATTGAGTTGTATGTCATGGATCACGAACAATTGCTTGTCTCAATTGGAAATCATCCAACACACTTGATTGGCTTGTTCAATCAATCGTTCTACTTCTATACATGGCTTCTTGAGCTCTAGTTGTCACACATATCTTGTGTAAATCTCTTGCCCCATGGTGAAACTCATTAGACCTACATGCATTAGCCATTAAACAAAAAGTCACAATGTAGTCAACACCATAAGTCCAATCCTTTAATAAATAAACCTAAGATACACAAGAATAATCATTAATAAAAATAATGTAATACTTATGAACAACTATAAAAGAAACTCTGGCAGGACCTCAAAGATAACAATGAATTAACACAAATGGACTCTAACTTGATTCAAGATACAAATAACAAAAAATAGCATGATAGTGCTTACTCAATTGATAGAACTCAAACAAAAGCAAAAAGACACCCAAGGTAAAGCTTGTTAAGCTTGTAATATGAAGAATGTCCCAATCAATAATGACAAAGGTTAAAAAACTCAAAAGCTGATCCCAAGTATGCTAATCCATAAGAAATATCCCCAGCAAGGATATACACACCATGTTTTGCCTTATGATCCAAATTAATCTTTTTCCCCATCTGTAAGTCTTGGAAAACACAATAAAAAGGAAAAAATATTACAAAACAAGATAAATGTTCAGTAATAATACTAATAGACAACAGTTTAATAAAAAAATCAGCTACAAAGAGGACACAATCAAGGGTTAGTTGAAGGGAAGCCTAAACAGCCCCTTCTTTAGAAACAAAATAGGTGCATCCATTAGCTATAACACAAATTAACATTGAATAAGTTGAAAAGGTGGGAGAGCAATTCATGAATACCTAACATGTGAGAAAAAGCTCTACAATATTATCTAAGAATCATTCTTGAAGGCTAAAAGGATAGTAACAATTGAAGAGGATGTTATAGCATGGGATGCTATGGTAGACACTTGATGTTCTTGAAGCTGCAAGAACTCAACATATTCAGATTGTGCAAGTATTAGTGTAGAGGCACCTATAGATCTAGAGTCTCTAGATGAGGCATCTCTAGATGATTCTGGTATTTCAAAGAAAACTATGCCCACTTGGGTCTATGAAATTTTTGCCATTACCTATCAAAGTGGTGGTTGGTGTGTCTATAATACTCATAAGGCTATCAACTGCAACCTCCTCCACTTGTGCCATGACCGCAACCTCGAATGACCATAGCAAACTGATCAACCAAGGATGTAAGAGTGAGAGAGGAGACATGCAACACCCTAGAAAAGGTACTCTAGAGATTAGGAGCAATATTGCTCCCAAGTATCTATGCATGCACTTGACTTGAGACTTTCAATTTCAATTTCAAATTGTAAAGGTACATAACAACAAGCAACTCATTGTGATACTAGTAGATAGCAACAAGCAACTCACCGTGATATTGTCAAAGTTTAGTAAGATCAGTAGTGAGTGGCTAGCATATCTCAAGCTCATCAGCAAGGGCATGAAATGTTGTGAAGTACTCTTGAACAATGTGCCCCCTTGATGATTAGTAAATATTCACTCATAAACCTCAAAAACTCAATTGATTTCTTCACATGTTCATATGGAAGATTTAATAGACATAATCACCAAAAAGAAGGTAGAATCTGGGATTACAGGTCTGAAATCGGCAAGGACAATAGCAGCCAAAGAGAGAGATGTCCCAAATAGTGGAGAAAGACCATCAGATAGACCCTAGAAATTCTGATGGCAGAAAAATAGGGGAGAGGAAGAACCAAATAGTGCTGTAAAACCCTAGCTCCCAGCCTAAAACATGGTCTGGTCATAGAGGAAGAACCAACAGCATTTTGTGCTGCAACAAAAGGTGGCAACCACCAACCATAGGAGAGCACTTGAGACTGGGCAGCCCAAAAATGGGGTTGAGCGGCCAGGCAAGAGGCCCAAAAAGTGGCAGGCCAAGCCATAGGCCTAGAAACTAGAGCAGTGAGTGGCTCTAATAGCAGCAAGCAGCTCTAACAATGACAAAAGGGGTGGAGGAGGAAGGTCTAGTGACAGCTTAGACGGGTGGGTGAAAGGTTTTGGAAGGGTTTGGCTTTGGTACCATGAGATTTAAGGCAGAAAAGAATATATTATTGAAACACCTTGTACAATACCTCTTATACCAAGAGGTTACAAGATGAGATAATTACAAGAAAGAGGTAGGGTTTGGCTTTGATACAATATCCCTGCTATACAAAAGCAAATGATACAATAATAAAAGCCATGCATTACTCTTAACAACAACAATAGAAAATGTGCTAAATATATTTATAATGTTACAACATCAGATTTTAATTAATAAAAATTATGTAATAGCATGAAAATATGAAAAATAAGTCATAAAGTATAGATTTTGACAATAATATGAAAAATGAAAATCATATAAATGATGTAAAGCATGCTAAATAAATGTATTTATAATGCAATAAAATCAGATGTTAATTACTGAAAATAAAGTAATATGCAGTACTATGAAATTATGAAAAATAGGTCACGATGCATGGATTTTGTTAATATGTTACATAAGGAAAAGTAAAATTTTGAAAATCAGATTAACATGAAAACATTGTATAAACATGACTAGATGAGTTTGGAGCGGTTGAAAAAGTATTGAATCAAATTAAGATTTGGATATTTCCATAAAGGATATGCATTTTTATTATGGCGACTGGGCAACACCCATGCAAATGTCTCATGCATTGCTCTTGAACAGAATTTAAATACAATCTAAACCATGACACCAATCCCATTTCCAAAGTAGGGTCAGAACCAACAAAATTATTTGATCATATTCTAAAAGCATTAACATGGTTAATACTCACAGCCTGCTCAATTGATTCAAGTCTTTTCTCTACATTGGACTGATGATAGTATCTTAACGAATAACCTGCATCATCAGCAGCATTACAACAGTTAATTGATGGTAATTCTGGACACAAAGTAAGGATTCTCGACACAGAGAATTTATGTTACAAGGTTCAAATTGTTTTATAATACACAATGATGGATGCTTATAGGTCAAAATCTTATGTTTTACCTAAACCATGCTCAGTAGAGTATTATTTATAAAAACTTAGTAGAGAAATACATCATGAAATGCTATTCATTTTGATGGAAAAGACTTCGGCCAAGAAATTCTAATGACAAGCAAATGAAAAAAAAAAGTTAATCCAGGTCATTCTGCAGTTAACAAAAAAGGGTAAAAAGCAGAGCATTTTATTTCAATACGAGAATTCCTGTTTAGCAATTAGGGCATAATGTAAGACTTTTTAAGAAAATAGTACGTTGAAAACAAAACAGAAAAAAGATGATCACTGAATTAATGTCTTGAAAAGTGTCAAGGGAAATAAATGTTAAGCAAAATAATATAATAATTGTTTAATAAAAAATATATATGGACTCCACAATATCCATTTACAATCGATGTAAAATTTTATATAAGAAATAAATAACCTAGGTGACAAGGCGACCTTGGAAGTAAAAGATGCAATTCATTTATCTGATTTATAGAATGAAAACAGTATTACAGATTCAATTTAAAATATTAACTTAGTATTTTATAAATTCCATACAAATAACTCCACTTGTGGAGATTAACACCTTTATAGTGGTTCCAAGCTCAAATAAAAGAGGAAGGTTAGTATTAAGTAAACAACCAATTGTAGAAACTTATCAATCCTTCACAAACATGAATCCTAAAAATAATTTGTCAAGACATAAGCTTGAGTGTAATGAAAAAAAAATAAGAGAGAAGAATTGCATATGCCCCGCTATATAGAACACCTGTCTTCCTCTAACCAAATTTCCCACGTTACCCCTTCTCTCCTCTCCTCCCCCAAGCCCAAACCCTTGCCTTCTTCTTCCATGGTATCATAGCCCAAATTCATGCAATACCCCACCTAAGCCCGTACTCCAATGATGTTGGAAGAAACACCAACTATTGTGATTCATCAAGATGGCAACCTATCATTGTTATTAGAGCAATAGAGCTCCAACCACCACCAGAGCAAGTAGAAGCTTAGGCTCCCTAGGGCCTGCATGGCAAGATCCTCCCTATGCCTAGCATCCTTGCCAAGTACACAGCATGGTTCAGCAATAGCAATGAGGAGGGAGAAACAATGTAGAAGGGTGGTCACACTGCTCATTGAGGCATTGAAGTCACCTATGCAGATGCTGTGGTGGTCACTCTGATCAATATGGGAACTCGCACCACTTCTTGATTTCCAACATGTGTTTAGGTCCTTCTCTCTCCTTCCTTTAGGTTTCATTGTCTTCATCATTGCCTACACCTATTAGGGTTGTAGAGGGGTGACAGATGAGTTTCAAATAAAAGTGAGGGGAGGTGTTGGCGTTGAAGGAGAAGTGAAGGGAAAGTAAAGAAAAAGGGAAAAAGGAGGGAGAGAGAAAGAGGAAAAAAGGAAGAAAAAGGGAAAGAGAAAAAAAGAGGGGGAGAGAAGAAAAAATAAAAAAATATGGTGCAAGTTCAAAGAAAAAAAGAGAAAAACAAGAAAAGAAAAAGTATTTAATACTCTATTCTCAATGTTGTAGCAATGCTATTCCATCAAAGTTGTTTGTGCTTCACAAAATCAGTTTTGATGTTGAACAATGTTATCCTATTATTTTTATTGGATGGCTGATGGTTGTAATGGTATTTGCAGAAGCATGTGTATAAGCTTTTTAGTATGTGTAAGTTAAGTATTCATATGTTGATTGAGTCTAATGATGACAACAACATATTAGCCTTTTAGTATGTGCACATGTCCGAATGTTGACTAAGTCAAATTATATCAATAACGAATTAGTGTTTACACCTATTAAAGTGTAGTCAAGTAGTATTTAATTATTTTTCTTGCTTACATAGCATTGCAACTACTAGTTAGTATCTATCTATTATGTATCTCCTTATTTAGTTTATTATAAATTATTTATGTAGGAGTCTATTACAAATTGGATGCTCCAACTTAAGGAGTGTTAGTCTAAATAAATGAATTCTTATATAGATCCTAAGTAGTGTTGTATTGCAAGTAGGTTTAATCTCACATTATTTATGTTGTGTTTGTTTTTTCTATATGGTCTCTATAAATAGAAGTCTTATGTTATCATAGTAAAAAAAATTACTTCTATCTATTTCTTGTGATGTGATTCAACAACTATCATTCCAACAAGTTTAAATGCTCTTTTCTAGTCTGGTGATATCACCAATGATTTAGTCATGATTCTTCTTGATGTCCCAAAACACATTTCTATTCTAGCTTTTCAAATGAGTTTGAGAACTTGAAGGGAGTATTTATGTACCTAGAAAATGGTAGAAAAGAATAACAGAAAATGATGAAAATAAAAAATGACAAACAATAGGTAATTTTCTTGACAATTATGTACATTGTAGAAAATGACAGAATTTAGAAAGTAGGTATTTGTGCATGTAGTGGAAAATTATGAAATTTAAACTTACATAGTGTTCAATCATAATAAATTAATTATCTATAAATTATAGCATTCTTATATTATTATAAAATTCAAGTTTCATATATAAATCCAAGTTATGATAAATGAATCATCTATAATTATTCTTGTTCAATCTGAACTCCATTTATATAATTTTAATATCTGATATTAACATTAATATCTAAAATCTATTAATATCTAAATTATTTCAAATACTACATAAGAGTAGTAACAATAGCATATTGTTTACATTAATATCTACAATCCATTATAGTAATAACAACATATTGTATTGTTCATTTTCAATACCCTACATGCAGAGGGTTGAATCTTCAACAATTAGCGACTGCAGCAAAAGATCATGTGAGAAGGGAAGTGGGGGGCTATGCATAGATCGCATAAGCATGGTCAATGGGGGCCTATGCATGGATTGCACGAGAGGGAGATGGGGACTTGCACATGGATCACATGAGGAAAGGGATGTATAGATTGCACGAGCATGGTTGGTGAGGGCCTATGCATAGATCATGCCAGGAGGGGAAGGTGGGGGCTTGTGTGTAGATCATGTGAGAGGGAGGTGGGGCCTATGCACAAATTAATGAGGGAGGACGGGGAGAGGGAGGAGATGGAGGAAGGTGGAGGAGGGTAGAGGAGGTGGTGGAGAGGCAAGGTTTTCTGAAGGGAGGAGACAAGCTTCCACTGACTTCACGAAAGTTTTGCTTTCATAAGAAATTTTCCACCATTGTGCTCAGATTTTCTGGAGGGTTGGGGTTAGAAAAATCAACCCCTAATCCTTTTATACCTAGGCAATTGCCAGAATTGAATTCTAACATTTGCCAGATGCAAAAGCATAGGTAAAATAAGGGAAATGAATTCCAACATTTTCCTTTCCCTCATTTTCCCTGATTGCTCATCCAAGCCAACAACACTAATGAATTCATTGCACTCATCAATGCTCTATTGATCCAAACCTGCAAAGTTTTGATTTTCTTCAGCATATCTAATTGTATTGAAATCACCTCCAATAAACCAAGGCTTATCTCCAATCTCATTAAAATTCTTAAATTCCAGCCACAGATTCCTCCTTAAATCAATATTGTTGTTGCATAGAGAACTGTTAGCTACAACTATGTGAAATTAAAACTCAAAACAGGAGGCTTGCCCATTGTCCAATGAATGTTTAACCTTTACCTGGTTAGACCACATCAGCCATATCTTTCCAGAAACAATATTGACTGCCCAAATCTCCAAACCCAGCGAGCTGTGCTACAGCCGAGATTTCCTTCAAATTAAGAAAAGGTTCCAAGGGAAATAGCAGGAAAAATTGGTCCTTATGGATAGTATCTTTAAGAAAATTGATGGTGAGCTTATTGCCAAGCCCTTTACAATTCTGTATCATAAAACTCTACATGGCAAAAGCACTAACAGGTACAGGGTTGAAGGAAAGTTAATTTATCAGCAGTGAGACTTGAGTGGACTGATTGCCAGGCATACCTCCTCCAGTTTTGTTCTAGCATGGATGGTTGATGAGCCTTCCTCTCTTTCCTTTGTGTTCTCCTTAGGTTGTAGAGATTTATTCTGTTATAGGAATTTTTTCCTCCTCACTTCCCCTTCTGGCTTATACCCTGGGTATACATATGGGGGGCTTCTCCAAAGCAACTCTATTTAGCCAATCATCTTCGCTACCATTCCTCTCCTGCCAATCAGCCTCGTCCTTCAGCAGACAGATACCTGCAGTCAAGCTGGGTATCTTCTCCACTTAAACCAGAATTTGTTAACATTTCCAGACCAAAGGATGTAGCTACCAACATTGTTTTAGATGTCCAACCTAGTGTTGCTTGCCGATAGGCCCTCTTATTTGCCTTGAAGTTTTCTGTTCTGGCTGAATTTTTACCACCCTGTCCAATAATCTCTTCACAGTTATTTGCACTATCTGCCACCTCCCATGAGACTCACAGCTGGATTAGCCATCTGCATCTGATGGCCCTCACCTTTCATATGATTTTCCTAATTTTTCTGTGCTGCCCTACCTCCTCCCTATCATCTTGTTGCATAATTATCCATTAGTAGTTTCTCTGTTCTGCCAATCAAACTGCACACTCTGTTTTAAGCTCCAACTGGCCTTATTCCCTACAAAGGTATTTACCACTACAACCACCTCCTCAAACTGCTGTCCACTGCCTCCCCCCACCAAAGAAACTTCATTGCCATTGTTATTGCATTCACTAATGACTAACTGACTCTTACTACTTGAAGTCCCTCCCTGATCTTTCCACCTGCTAGTAAGCAATGTCCAACTAGCCTCTTTCTCTACCATAGCTTCTCCTTTCCTTTGTCTAGCCTTCCTAGCTGTTGCTGCCGATCATTGGGGACCTCAAAACATCACTGTGCCCTCCTAAACTGCTGCCCATGGTGACTCATAGCCCAAAGTAAAAGATGGAGACCATCTGAAAATGGCCATCTTCCTCCCATTGACAAACCAGGGATCTTTAATCTGATCAGAACATACCTACTATCAATAGCCACCAGAAAAATCTCTTCCTAAAAGGGGATGATCCACTTCATCATTTGCAGGATGTCCATCAAGGAGGGCAGCCAATGCTAAATTTCCCAATGAGTGTCAACTGGAAAACCATGGATATTTGTCACATCTGCAAGGGTAAACCACACAGCTTTCTCCTCATTTGAAACCTCCAGACAACAAAATGGGAAAGCCGCTGGGGAATGGGTCTCACTGGTCAACACAGCAAAAGACATTCGGTTGCCAGGAGTGGATGTCTTCTTCTCTACATTAGTTGTCTTCTCAGCAACTACTGTTTTATTGGCCAGATTAAAGAAACAAGTTGGTGATTACAACGGATCTACATTCCCAATGGAAGCTGCTATCACTCCAGCTGATGCAATAACATTTTGTTAGGGCAACACCACAGGAGAGTTACCCCATAGAACCTTGCTGCTCAAGAAACATCTAACTTTTTATTGACAATCCCTCCAACTCCTCCACAAGGCCTTTCTGATCTACAAACATCAAGCTACACCCTAGCAGACCCCACTTCAAAGCACCAAGGTCCTCATGCCCCTCAACCACTCCATGTAGTGGTCTCAGTGGCATCCATGTAGTGGTCTCAATGGCAATGCCACTACGGGGGTGTTTGTGCACCTAGATTCCGACGGAAAATGTCGGAAAGGAAAATGGCGGAAAATTTTCTACCATTTTCTGGGTGTTTGTGCATGCAGAATATTTTCCGACATTTTCCCCCTCACTTGGCAAACAGTGAAAACTTTTTTCCGTCGTTTTCTCAAGACACCCGAGGGTGAAAACAATGGAAAACACATCGTCGTCGCCCTCCTCGCGAATAGGTTGCCCTCCTTGCGCATCTTCTTGCACCGTCGTTGTCCTCATCGTCTCTTCGTCGTCGTCTCCTCGCCGTCGTCCTTGCGCCATCGTCTCTGTACTTATTTATTGCGCATCGTCGTCTTTCGCCGTCGTCTCCTCACCGTCGCATCTTCTTGTGCCGTCGTCCTTCTTGCACATCTTCTTGCGCATCTTCTTGCGCCGTTGTCTCTGTACTTATTTCTTGCGCATCTTCTTGCACATCTTACGCCGTCGTCTCAGATCAATCATCCTTCTTGTGTTGTGGTCTCCTCGTCGCATCCTTGTGCATCTTCTTGCGCCGTCGTCTCAGGTCGGTCGTCCTTCTTGCACCGTCTACTCGTCGCATCCTTGTGCATCTTCTTGCACTGTCGTCACGCATCCTCATCGTCATCTCCTTACACAGGTAATCGGTAGATCAACTTATTTCATACACATCATTTCCTTTCTCCTTCGGTAGATCAACTTATTTCATACACGCGTGGATACTAAACAAGGGTAAACTCACTTGGGATATACATGATCAATAATATCTGCCATTTTGGAATACATCTGTATGCATAAAGAAATTTCCTGCTTCTATCATAATTGGCATGCGATGTTTTTAGCGTTCATTCAAATGAACTTGCCCGTTGTTTGAGTTGATTGTTTAGTCCATGAAGGAAATAAACCCACCTTCAGGATAATATTAAACTTGCTCTTTTGTGATGCCATGGACGAAGGTTGTCACTTTAGGTGGGTGCTTATGTGAGGCAACTTGTGTTTGCGGACCATTGTTCGCTGCTACAATGGAACAGATCAGACAATAAAGTTGGGTGGAATCATCTCAGAATAACAGTTGTACTTGTAACACAGTTGAACCTAAATAAACCTATTCAGAAAATAAAGTTGATTTAACTTAGAATGTCATAGTTTTCTAACACAATTTTTCGTAGGTGGACAAAAGCTGAGTATGCTCGTGAATAATAGTTGGATCATCCACAAGAACTTGTACATTTGGATTTGAACTCAAATACATCTCAAAGAATAAAGATTATGAACATGTGCATTTGATTCTCTTTAGTCATTGCAATGTTGAATTTGTCATAGGTGTGAACAATTGAGGCACATGCTATAGACATTATTTATCTTATTGTACTTGTACTCTTAACTGTTTAACAAATCTAGGACACACATTTCATGGACATTATAATATCCAGCAAAGTATGGATATCATGCTTATGACAAAATACAATATGTGCATGAGCAATTGATGGTACTGTTTTTTTGTAAATTTGAAATATTCTAGTTCTCCTAATTTCTGAAAGATGCCTTACACAGGTAATCGGTAAAATTCCAATGGATTCTTTTACTTATATATCTTTCAACATTTGCAATTTCTCACAGATCATTTTGTCTACGTCCTTATACACCACTTAAAAGTGATTTTTCAATATCAGACATGCAAGTAATTCAATATTTTTACATGTTAATGTAATTATATTTAGTTTTTTATGATGGTAATGTTGACAACTAATTATCTTATTGACTATGGTGTTGTTTTTTATCATTCCAGGAATAGAGTAGAATATTTCTTTTTTATGAAGGAATTACAGTATTGCATTGTGGTATCTATGCATGGATGGGGAGTCTTGTTAATATTGGAGTTGCCAAATATTTGCTTTTGCATGTTAATATTGCAACCCTAGAATCATTTGTTATTTGTTCTTTTCTGTTAATCTATTTCACTTGAATACTTGACATTATGTTTCTTTATCAATCTTAATTACTTGTGAGGTATTTTAATTATGCAAATAATACATTTGTAGACAATGGCAGAAAGCAATGGTCATGGAAAGAAGACTACATCAAGGAAAAATTTCACATGAAGTCAGAAAGATGATGAAATGATCTTAAATCTTCTTTGTGATACTATTAATCAAGGAAACGCCAAAACACCTGTTGGCAAGATTAGAGCGGACACATGGATTGAAGTAATCAAAGCTTACAATGAGAAAACTAATGCTGGGTTAGAGAAAAAATATTGATAGTCGTCTAAAGACCTGGCGGCAAATGTATAAAAATTATAGTAAGATTGTCAATCAAAGTGGATGGGGATGGGACTATATAAGTGGTCATACATCTGTACCTGATGAAATCTGGGAAGAATTTGTGAAGGTGACTTTAATTATTATGATGCATATTTTTCTCTTATTTTTTATATACTTTATTTTGTACTCATTATATTTCTTCTTCATTTGTAGAGTCATCCTGAATGTGCCACCTTGAAAGGAAAGTCATGTACAATATATAAGCAGTTGAAGTTAATTTTTCAGACAAGTGCTACTGGAGGAGGAACAAGCACAATACCTATGGACTTCTATGAGTCTAAAGATGTTAACTTAAATTATGACATATCTCTATCTAGTAACTTCAATAACATCACATGTCCAATACCATCTAGTGATGATATGTCAACACCACCTTCACAAAAACTGAATTCTAAAAAGAAACGCTCGCGAGCTCGTCCTCATGCAGAATCATCTAAGAAGATGGCAGAATCAGTTAAGGATATGGAAATAGACATGAAAGAATTTTTACAGGAATATAAAGAGTGTAATAGAACTAGAATGCAGATAATGGAGCGTATAGCCAAAGCTGAGGAAGAAAGAAATAGATTCTTAAGACTCCAACATAATGAAGAAAGAAATAAATTAGACATTATTCCATCATTGCTTCAACTAAGTGAGCTAAATGAAGATGAAGTATATAATGCAATGACATTATTAGAAAATCATCAAAAACGAAGAATATTTTTAGGTTTACCGTAGGACATGAGACTAACTTGGTTAAGACATAATATGAAATGAAGAATGTTGTTGATGTTAGGCAGTAAACATTGTTATTAAGGCCTTGATATTATTATGAATGTTGTTGGTGGTATTATGTTGTTGAATGTTATGTATGTTGTTGATATTTTTGATGTACAAGATAATGTTTTATGTTATTTAATGTTATGTATGTTGATGATGTACCAGATATTTTTATTATGTTCTAATGTAGATTGTTATTGTCATCATCTGATGTAAATATTATTGTCTATCTCGTTTTTTTTTGTAGGTATTTTTACTAAAAACAAATGGACACAAATGCAAACATGAAACTTCTGAAAGCGCTTATGGAAGAGGAAGAGGCAGAACAAGAACAAATACTCTTATATCTGATGAAAGCATGAAAATTCATAACCATTTTTGCAAGTGGTGCGAATTATGTTGCAAGGAATACTTCTAGAATATACAACAAAGAAGGACAAGAATACATTACTACGTTATTAAATCCATCTTTACCTAATCAAGTATATAATTGCAAGAAAATTTATAGAATGAATCAACATGTATTCTTCCACTTTTGTAGTTTTTTGAGACGTAAAGGGGTAGTGCAAGATAGTAGATGTATGAATGTGGAAGAAAAGGTGGCAATATTTTTAGTTACAATTGGATAAAATCAAAGATATGGTGTAAGTATTGAACGCTTTCGTCGATCTGGTTGGACAATTAGTACATACTTCAATGAAATGTTGAATGGAATTTTAAAAGTAGGATATAAACTATTAGCTAAGCAAGAATCATCAACACCAGCACGAATTCAAAATGATCGGCATGTTTATCCTTATTTCAAGGTGAGTTAATGTTATATTTCAATATCTTCTTTACTATGTAGTGGTCTTTATTATGTATACTCTTTTTTCTTTTAGGATTGCATTGGAGCAATTGATGGTACTCATGTCAAAGCTACAATTTATGGTGAAGAAACTGCATGTTGGAGGAATAGAAAAGGTGAATTATCACAAAATGTATTAGCAGCATGTAATTTTGATATGAAAATTGTTTATGTTCTTAGTGGATGGGAAAGATCAGCAGCTGATGCTCATATTCTTCATGATGCACTTTCTCGACGTAATGCTTTTAAGATTCCATCAGGTATAATACTAATAAAAATAATATGAATACTTATGTATAGTAGAAATTGTAGAATTAATGTTTCTAACATTATATTCTAAACTTCTATATAAATTACAGGTAAATATTACTTGAGAGATGCTGATTTTCCTAATAGGCCAGAATTTATTGTACCATTTCGAGGTGCAAGATATCACTTGAATGATTATAATGCTAATAGACTTCCAATGAATGCAATTGAAAATTTCAATTATAGGCATTCACAGTTAACGACAATAATTGAACGTACATTTGGAATAATCAAACATCGATTCTCAATTTTACGAGGTTATATGTCATTTCCTTTTGAAACACAAGGAAAGCTTGTATTGGCATGTTTTTTAGTTCACAATTTTATTCGGAAAGCAGACAAAACAGATTTACTTGAAGATGAGCAAGAAGAATTACAAGGAATGCCAGATGATAATGTTCAACAAACTTTTACAGAAGAAGCTACATCTGCTACTATTGAATCAAGTCAAGATTATAGAAAGAAAATTGCTGATACAATACGTGCCAATATTATGAGAGAAATGTGGAACAATAGAGAGATGTGATATGTATTTTATGTTGTAACTATCTTGTATTATTTATGACAAATTTTCTTATTCTCTATCTTCTAAACATAAACAATAAATATTGAATTGAGTTAGTCTTCAATATTTTCTAATTTATAAACAAGCATACATAATTTACATTCTATAATTTTTCGTCATTTTCTATTACATGCACAAACATACGTTTTTCAAATTCCGTCATTTTCTGTTACGTGCACAAACACTCTGATTTTCTATAAATTTTCCATTACTTTCTGTTATTTTCCTTTCTGATGTTTTCCGTAGTTTTTCGTCATTTTCTTTCCGTCGTTTTCTGGGTGCACAAACACCTCCTACATGTCGCCAACAAAAATGCCTAGCATAGCTTTAAAAATTGAGACAAATCAGCAAAATCTCATTGATCCGTATCATATTCTATTTTGTCAATCCTAATATCCCATGTATTCTTGAAAATACTATAGATTGAACAATTTTTCATTAAAGATCATGCTGGATTGACGAATCATTTGGTCTGAAATTTTTTGAGTTGTTGGAGGCTGAATTGATTGATCTAGCAAAGGATTGATCAATCCAAAGAAAAGATCTCTGCTACTTTCACCAATAGCCAATTGTTGAAACTTCCACCAAAGGACTTTTGCTGTCATTAAAGCTTTCATTGTTGATTGTCGAAGTCTCCTTCTGCTATGCAAACCACCAGAATCCATTAAGATTTTTAGGTGAGTAGGAAAAGTCAAAGACAAAGGAGGGAAGGGGCAAATGATGCGCATGAGAAAAAAAAAGAGAAAGGGAATAAAGAGAGAAAGAGAAAAAAGAAAAAAAAGAAAGAAAAAAGAGGAAAAAAAAAGAAGAAAAGAGAAAAGACAAGAAAAAATAAAAAAATATTACAATAAAAAATATATTTAAAAATGGGGAAAGTATTAAAAAATAAAAAATTCGGATTTTTTTTAAAATTATGCTTGCTTATAAATAATATTCTTCTACTTATTCTCTTATATTCTCAAAAAAATTATTTTCTATTTTTTTATTTCACGTGAGATTTTTAAAAAATATTAACTACATTATAGGAATAAAAATTTAGAATTTACTCTAAACCATTATAATGAATAAAATTTTTAATTACGGAGACAACAGAGAAGAGAAGGAAAAAGAGAAGGAAAGAAAGAAGAAAAAATGAAAAAAATTATTACGTAAGAAATGATGGAAGAATTAAAAAATTCACAAAAATCCTAATATTTTTTAAATTTTTTAAAAATTATGTTTGCTTATGAATAACATTCCTCTTCTATTTATCTAATAATATTCTTATAAACTTTATTTTTCTATTTTTTAATTAATTTAGGTGAGATTTTTTTTAAAGATATTAACTACATTATAAGAATAAAATTTATAATATAATCTTATACTGAATAAAATTTTTAATTATAGAGATTATGAAAATCCTCTAGTACAGTGTATAATTTTATTAATTTATATTTCATTAACAATTGTAACCTAAATTTTATTGAAATGTATATTGAACTATAAACTAGATTTTACTAAAATAAAATTTGATATTTATAGAAACATAACTTAATTTCTATTAAAATATAATCAGAAATATATTAAATTGGAACTTAGTTTATATTCAATTGTAATTTGGATTTTTATTAAAATGTAACTTGAATTTTAAATCATTTGTTATATAAGTTTTTCTCAAATATTTGTATATGATTTAAGACTTTTCTTATGCATGCAATTGCAATATCTCTATCTAATTGATTATTATTTAGAAAATTTATCTAAGTATTTTTATATGCTTATTATAGCTTGTTTTATCTTATACTTGAGTTTCAAGTTGAAATTTAAGGTTTTTGTATGGTTTTCACAAAAGTATTATGTTTCTATGATCCTCAATATGTTTCCTTTTTCTAAAAGATTGTTCTTCACTATATTACTGATTTTTGAATCCTTGATCCCAAGAATCCTAGGTTGCCTCCCAAACTAGGTGTTAAAACCTTCTTAAGGATGTTTGAGAGTTTCTCCTCCTATCACTTCTACTCTGCCACCTCCTCCATTTTCTTCCTTTTCTACTTATACTTCTTCTTCTTCTTCTTCTTCTTCTTCTTCTTCTTCTTCTTCTCCTTAGGTTAAGTTAAAGTTTCTTGTGTAATTAGTCCACCATTGTTTGTCATATATTTATTGTCATTTTGTAACTCCTTTATATAGAGGTCTACTATTAGTCAATAAATCAATTCACTCTTTTATCATCTCATCTTTAAATAGTACCAAAGAATTAGGTTTAAAGGAAGAAAAGAAAAAAATCCCTAACCATGGTTGCCTGCTTACTACAGTGGTGACAACAAACCTTAAATCCTAACTATCATCATTTTTCTCCATTTTTTTATTACTATCTTAGCCTCTCATTTCTCCCATCCTCCTCCCAAATCTTAGTCATCTAGCCTTAAACCTAACTATAGTAATCACCACTAGCAACCATGCAAGTAACCCATAGTCAACATCAACAAAGACATCCCCAACTTGCCACACCTTCCTAACTTCCTCTTGACATTAGAAAAACCTAGAGCTAGCGTTGATAGGAGATTTGATGTTTCCACTACCTTCTATTGCCTTAAGAAGTGCAACAAGCATGGATTGTGAGACATAGTCTAACACTCGTAATGACAAATAAACTTGAGATCTATGGTGATCAATGGATTTGAATAACATACAAACTACAGTTGATATTGTTACTATTTGAGACATAGCTATCTCCAAAGGTCAGTACAACATATTTGAACATAAATCCCTTAAAATCCTAAACGTCCCTTGAATATAACCAAACACATGTACAACACTAAACCTACCAAAGAACCCCACCAAAATAGATGACCGAACACCATTATCTAGATTGTCTAGAAGCTAATCCAAATGATTGAACACCAACATCCAAATTATCCAAAAACAATCCAAATGATTGAACACCATCATTTGAACCTCCATGCGAGACAGCCAAACAACTAAGTCAATTAAGACCTACAACATCACCTTTAGTCACAAAAGAGATAATAGCACTCCCTCTCACACTTCCAAGGTCAAAAGATCAAAGGTACAGAAAGAATGGCACAGGTCTCCCAAAAGGAAAACAAGAAAAATGAAGTTACCACCTAGTCTAATCTAAGGGAAAACTAGGAAAACCTAAATGTAATTCATAGATGCATCCAAAGTGAGTAACTCCATATATAGTCTGCTGATCAAAGAGTCTAGATAAGGATTTTGGGTATGTATAGGGAATGTGTTAGGCACCCCTACATGTCCAATTTCTTGACCTCTTAGATGTCCTTAAGTGAGTGTATGTGTGTGATGTATGCAAGTGACTAATTGTGCAAAAGAAAAACAGACATTTTGTCCAAATAAATAGAAAACTAAGAGCCTAGAAGAGGGTCATGTAAGTATCCTCTCACTCATGTGGTGAGTGAGAAATGAGTTTTATATGGTCCTAATCTAAATGGCCTTACAAAGTGTGACCAAACAAGTAGATAGGCAAACAAGCAAGATGCAAATAACTTTGAGGCATGTAGAATGCATATGCAAATTCATGCCCTCTCGAAGGAATTATCTTGATTGATTTTAAGATGATTAAAGGAGTTATCACTTATTTAAACGCAAAGCCAGTGTGATAATCCTAAAGAAAAGGGAATCATAAGATTTCCTAAAGATGAGAGAGGGAACTAAAGTGTATGCATGACATTAGCCCTACATGATATGTCAAATGCATTCCTATAGCTTGACTGAACTAAAGGGTAAATTACCCTGTATAAACAACGTTCTCAAAGTTGGGGGTTTCTCTAGTCCTTGAGATGAGTAGTTTAGAAGTGTTATGTAACATTCGATGATTTTTTATAGGTAGACTTTAACTTTTATGAGGCATTTTAAAATTCTTAGTGAAACGGCATGAAGTGTTATTTGAAAAAACACAATGATAGACAACACATGTGACTTCACTCTTAAGTCCAACCACATATGTTAAAGTCAATAAAAGTTGTGAATCATCTGAAAACATATGTATATATGTCGAAAAAAGGACAATGCATATGATTTCACCCTCGAGTCTAATGATGGATGTGAAAACAAAACAAGTGTGTTTTCAAACTCTAAATCATGTTACTCTATTTATATTAAGTCATAGATTAAAAATTAGTTTGCATGTTGTCTAATGCAAACTAATGTGAATAAGAATGATTCACACACTTACCTGTGTTTACCTCCCCTTAATTTAGATCAAGAATGCAAAATATGGAAAGCATTTATACATGAGCATGGCAACAATGCTTGGCATAAATAAGTAGGCAAATCATCCAAGTGTTTGTACTTGAAGAGGTAAACAAGTCTAATGATAACTATGCAATCATTAAAGTTCAAACAAGTTTCATGTGTTTGCACATGAAATCAAGTAAGCATAAGCATGAAAAGATAAGTAACTTTTATAAATGTTTGCATTTAAGAAAATAAGCAAGCATTCCCTACAATGACTACGCAATTGTGGGAATGTACATACAAATTCCATATATTCTCACACAAAAGCCAAACACAGCATAAGTATTAATAATATGTAAACTCAGTCAAATAACCAAAGAGGGCATAGGCAGTAAGCAAGCATACATGTTAAACATCAACAGTGGCATAAATGCTAGAAATAAAAGGGCAAAAAATATACTGACATTGAAATATTGACAAGGAATGCATGATTATCCGAAAAATATGAAAGAAGTCTAAACCGTATGACTTTGAGTTTACAATCCAGGAAAAATATGCAATGAAAATGTTGAATAAACATAAGACAGTAAATATCATGAGGGCATTGATAGTACAAAATGGAGCAGTACAAAATCCACTCAACCACAAAAGTTTCAAAAAACCTGTTTGAAAATCTTACTGATCAAGCAAAGATGGTTCAAACGAGGTGTGAAACTTAAGTCAATCTAGTTTCACATGAACATATGAAATGACAATTTAAGGTCTTGCGAAAATGCAACTGCCATTACGAGTGTAGTAAGCATGCAAGAACGTAACAGGCTTATTTCTATGTTAAAACACTTCAAAAAACAAAGGTTGTTCAACTGAAATTTGGAAAATCACAAATAAGCATATAGATGTAAGTTTGAAAAGTATTTTAAAGAGAAAATATGGGTTATATATTCAAAAACCCACAAAACACACCTTGAGAGAATTTTTTTCTCCAAAGAAAAGAAGCGGATTCAAGTCATTTAAGCCTCTTTTGAAGACTAACTTGATTACCACACAAAGAACATCATAAAAATTAAGAGGTCTTCGTTGGGTCAAAATGAATAGGGGAAGTAAAATCTCAAGTTTTGGGGTGACTCCAACAAGTGTTCATGGATTATATGTGTGGAAAATCACAATTTGTAAAGTATTAGACAGAAATATGAAAGGACAAAATGCATTGAACAGTACGACAATCACACATTAACAATATTAAGCATGGCAAAATACATTCAATATGTACATGAAGTCAATATATTTAATAGGAGCATCCAATTTACTAATTTCTAATAGCATGAGTATGAAAAAATAAATAAACAGTGGACAGACCAATGTAGTCTGTCCCCTGTTTAGGTGAGAATAAGAGTTTTACCTGCTTAAGAGTTACTAATTTCAAGTAGATGCGGTCTCCAAGGGAATTTCATGTATTTTAACATGTGATGCCATTCATACAGCAAAACAAATCAGAGCATGCATCTGTTTTCAATTAAATTTTTGATCAAGATGAAATCATTCAAATAATTGTACAATACAACCAAGGGGAATGCAAAAAAAGACTTCATACTTGAGTCTAGTTTTGGTTTCTGGTAACAACAATCAGATGGTGGTTGATCATCAAGATGGGCCAACAACGATATAAAGGTTCACAAGTAAAATAGAGTAGGTAGTGGGACCAAGTGAGAAGCCAACGAGTGATCTCCTGAAGTCCAAAGGATGCCTAGAGGGCATTTGCAAAGTTCACTAAGTGTCAGATGAAATTCTAGAGAAGGTTCGAGACTCCAAGGAAAGGTGCCTCCATACTAAAAGAAATTGTTTTTATCTCTCAAAGAGTCAGCAAGGACAAAGGCATGGCCTCTGCTCTAACCCACCATGGGCTCCAATAAGGTAGTTACAGGAAGAGTGGTTGGCAGTCAGAAAGAACGTTTGACAGATTACTATATTGGAGAAAGGATCAAATTAACATTGACCTGGTAGTAGACGACACACTAAATACTAAGAAGGGTGTCAAGTTCACGCAATCATAATAAGAGGATGCTCGGAAAGAAGGATTGATAGGTCTACGCAAACACAACAAAGAGATTTCAACCAATTCATGTAAACACAATGGAAGGGTCTGTTGAGTTTATGCAAATATAATGAAGGAGGTTAACCAGTCTACGTAAACACAACAAAGAAATTTGCTGGGTTTACATAAATACAACAAAAGGCATCAACATATTATATAAACAAATATATATATATATATATGTAGTATGTAATATAGCATTTTCAT
The DNA here is from genome assembly GCA_036874045.1 of Cymodocea nodosa. NCBI lineage: Eukaryota > Viridiplantae > Streptophyta > Magnoliopsida > Alismatales > Cymodoceaceae > Cymodocea > Cymodocea nodosa. The sequence continues at coordinate 13,774,738 of CM072339.1, read as the reverse complement.
ATAGTATATTATCTATTTCTAAAAAATTTAGATTAGAATGAATAATGTTGTTTAATTACAAATATGTTATTTTACATGTTACATCTATTTAATGAAATGTTAATATATACTATAATATTTAAAATATTACTTTTCAAATATAATAATTTTTTAAATTTATTTTCCTAATTTATTATTTAATTTTTTTAAAATTATTAACATTTTCATTTCCTCTCGTTTCCTATAACAACACAAATACCTTATTTTCTAATTTCAAACGATAATTAGGGTTAACATGTAATTATCAAACATGTCATGCAATAGTCAATGATAACATGTAATCATTACCAATAATTATGCAACAATCCATAAAAATTTTCTATTTAAAACTAAATAATAGAAATACTTCTAAAGTCAAGGATCATGTAAGCCATTAATCTAACATGTTAGTCTATATAAAGCTAATTTAACCAAATATGGTTAAAACTTCCCCTAAGGCATAATTCACCTCCCTAAATTTCCAACTAACACAATAAGGTATAAATAAAGGATGCATTTTCCTAAGTATAGACCAAATAGTAATGGCATACTATAATAATCGATAACTATATGCACAATGGTAGCAACAATTTATTTAGCTAAACAATCAAGGTTTCTCAATTGCTGTTGAGTATTTTGTTTAAATGATATGTACTAAACGAATGTAATCATATTTACTTAATTACTATTATTTATGAAAGTAAATTAAAAACATCAATTAATACAGAAAAAACTTACTGATATAAATACTTGTCTGTAATAGATCTAAGATTATACTAAGTTAAATAACTAATCATTAAATTATACTAACTTTTTATTTAACTAAGCGTTAAGTTAACGTGTGCTAAAACATAAGATATTTTAAAATTATATTTTCTATATCATGTACAGTGCACGTTAAGACAACTCATTGAGTTAATACATTATTTGTATAAAAGTCACATGAGAAATCATTGAGTTATAAGTTTAAATGTTAAAATAGGTCACATGAGAACTCGTTAAGTTAGTGAACAAAAGGTTAAAATAAAGAGAAAAACTCGTTAAGTTAGTATTATGCACGTGGTGAAATTAAAGTTTACGAATATTATATTGTATTATGTGAATTGCACATGTTTAACTCATTAAGTTAACATAATTAAACATGTTGAGTTGCTATATTGAACACTAAGACAATGTGTTAGGTTAGTGTTATAAACTTAAAATTATTATTATTGCACGTGATAAATACCTTATTATAAAAACATTTATTTATTACTAGATTGGTGAGTTATCAGGAGTTTTCGAAAACTTACAACCGTAACTATTTGAAACATAAACTCATTTCGGATACTTAACATCTAACCTTCCAAAAGATAACTTAAGTCACGTCTCCAAGTCTCGACACATGTCTCATTAGTTTTATAATAAAAAGATATTTCAGATACTTAGAAAACTTAACTATCTAATACTTAAATATTTTTCGGTAAGTTAGCCTTTAACCTTCCGAAAGACATTTTTACTAATTCGTTGAGTTAACTGTAGCACCACGAACTTAATTCGTTAAATTAGCTATAATTTATATCACGTGATTTGGTTCATGACGAACTCGTTAAGTTAAATACGTTAAGTTATAATTCTACTAGTTTTACTTATTTAATTAACATTAACACAACGACTTGTTATTACACTTGATGGAAAATTTTTGAACAAGAAAGTTTATTTTACAGGAAATTTTTCAAAGATTCAGGATTGATGATTAAAGAAAATTCGAGAGGAAAACATGGGTCAAAACATGTGTATTTCAATAAAAGAAAAAGAGAAGACGTAAAGAGTGGAAAATTGATTGTGGTTAAACGTAAAAGATATGCATGAAATGAAGATATAGTATAAAAGGCATAGAATTATTGTTGATCAATTATTCTTGCACACCAAACGAAATATATTTTCAGAGATCAAAACACATCTTCAGGGAAAAACTCTAAGATAGAAGAAAATTCAATGAAGAAGAGAAAGTCAAATATATATCATTAAATATTTGAAGAATCAAAAGAAAGTAAATTCGATGAAGCAAAGAAAGTTAAATATTTGTCACTGAAGAATTGCAGAAGAAAAAGAAAAATTTCAAACAGAGAGAAATGTTTTAAATTCTGCAAATTAGTTTTCTCTATTTATAGTTATGAAATTGATTAGATGAAATATGGTATCGTTATATAATTGCATCTACAATTTCTAAGAAGAATTGAATTGTATATTGTAATTGAAACCTTGAATAAAATGATTTGATTAAAACAGTGCCTTAACTTGTTTTTAATTTTGAAGTTTCAATTATTTTTGAAAATGTTGAAAAACACAATTCACCCCTTCTTGTGTAGTCATTCGATCCTACAATTACAAGTATACTATACATGCACAAATACTACATTTTATTACACTATTAAGGAGGAAGGATTACTTACGAACAATGAGGATGAAAATCCCCAAAACCCCCCTTCTTCTAAGTTTCCCTCATCCTTCTTCTATTTCTTCTTCCACTTTTTTCTTTTTTTCATAGACTCCATTCAACGGTCCAGTCCACAAGGAAGACACATACCATCGCCTCATGACACCTAGAGATCGTCGAAATTGTCAAAATCACACACCACAGCCACACACGTCCATTGGAATCATACGTCTATATCGCGTGCATTCATCCAACTGAAGATGCACCTTCTCACCATGGTGTTCACTTAGTTGAAGCTACACGCTTGCACCATTGTGTTGTTTGCTAGAGTATTGAAGTTGATGAATCCCAAGCTCCCATCGTCATTGTCGTTAGAGCTCTAGACGCAAGGCTATGAGAGGAGAATCGAAGGAAGTAAAGAAAAATCAAATTATTTTCCCTTTCACAACCCACGAAGAAAGACCAAAATGCCCTTACAGATTGAAAATTTTACATTAAACTCTTACATTTCATACCCCTTAAAAAACGTTTTGTCCTCAAAATTTAAAATTACCTGAATCCTCAAATAAAAAGGAGTGTAGCCTTTGAACATCCTCTTTAAGCTCCCAAGTGGTTTCTTACTCTGTATGGTTTGCCACTACACCTTAACATAGTATATAGTCTATCTCCTAAGGGCCTACAGTTTTGCATCCACAATATGTATTGGTACCTCTCAATATGATAAGTTTCAACTAATAAGTACTAACACTTGATTCAACACGTAAGACAAATCTAAAACATACTTCTTCAACATTGAAATATGGAAGACATTGTGCACTCCTGCTAAGGCAATTGACAAGTCTAATCTATAGACTACGGGCCCAATCCTCACCAAGATCTCGACTAACCTAATATACTGAAGACTCAACTTGCTTCAAACTCTGAAATGCATGATACCCTTAGTAAGGGTGATCTATAGAAAAACTTTATTGCCCTCTTGAAACTTTAGAGGCTATCACCTACAATCGACATAACTCTTCTATCAACTCTAAGCTACCTTGAGTCGTTTCCTAATTTGCTAAATCTTCTCTCAAGTATCCTGAATAAACTCAAGATTTAAGTGACTACTCTTGCTGATATCATTTCAACAAATGGATGAGCAACACTTCCTACCATTTAGGGTCTCATATAGTGTCATTTAGATACTTGCTTAGAAGCTATTATTATAAGCAAACTCAATTAATGGTAAGTACTTGTCTCAATGGCCTTTAAAATCGATAGCACACACCGTCAACATGTCCTCCAAGGTTTGAATCATCTACTTCAATTAACCATCCATCTAAAGGTGGAAAGCAATGTTAAACTATAGTTTAATATCCAAAGCTCAATGTAGGCTTTCCCAAAACTTGAAAATGAATCTCAAGTCTCGGTCAAAGGTGATAGTCAAGGGCACTCTGTGCAATTTTACTATCTTCTCTACCTTCGTGTCACGATGTTCACTCATCCAAGGTTGTGTGCTCATGTTGCCACACCGCTTGCCATTAATTGAGTTTGCTTATAATAATATCCAAGGTTGTGTGCTCATGTTTCCTAATTTAAAAATCTATTATTGCACTCAAAAATAAAGCACATTGAAGTAAGACATCATTTTCAAAAAGAATTTGTAACTAAAAGTGATATTAAATTGAAATATATCTTATCAAAATATCAACCTACAGATATTTTCACATAGTCCTTGATTAAGCAACAATTCACAAGAATTAATAGAAACTTAAGAATCTATTATTTGAATGATATAGTTTGAATAGATATTTGTCTAAATGCAGAAATTTTGTTAATCAACGGATATACATTCTAAAGGCCAACTTTCAAAATCTGCTAAAGATCCTTAATCTGAAATAAATTTGGATATCTGTATCCCTTGGGAAATTCTAGAAAATAACTTCAGTAAATATCATTGATCCCAATGAACCATTTGGATACCCATTTTACTATTGTAGGATTTTTACTGCCCTTTTAATGTCAGTACATATACATATATATCAAAAAACCCTAAGGCAGAATACACCCTCATTAACCCATTTAGCCATAAGACCACCCTGTTCTTCGCTGAATCCCATAGGGTTTCACCCAAAAATCTTAGGATCAAGCCATTCATTAGTCACGTTTTCACCCAAATTATGAAAATCATGCATCGATTATTGCTTTATTGTATTTGTCCTGGATGTAGATGCCCATTTTAAATTTCGAAACGAGTTAAATGTGAAGCACACTATAATGCAAGTAGAATTTCATATTCATTACATCACACAAGATTCTGAAAATATGCATGTTCTGTAAGACTTCAAAATCACCAGAACTCACCCGCCCATGCAGTCAAGATAGATGCCAACGATGTCGTGATAGTAAACACCACCCGATGCCTCTCGAATATATCCTAGGGTAAGGAATACACATTTGCATATAAATACATGAATTGAACATGTAAGAACCCGTTTCCAATCCAACAGACCGAAAAGAGTGGCGACGGCAGTAAAAAATGCATGCGGAGTAACACGATGGTAACCAAGACCAATGACCCAATTTAAAAATCGGAAGAGACCATGAAATCCACGAAAAACGACGGCAGCGAAACGAAGAGAAGCAAAACCTTAGTAGAAAAGTATGTGTCTTGGACGGCAGACCAAGAGTTGGAAGTCTTCTTCTTGAGGATGGGGAGGATAGCATCGCCACGAAGGATCGAGAAGCTAGGTCGCTTCATCCGCTGCAATCGCCTCAGAAGCATATCTCCTGTGCACCTCCCCTACCACCTCTGGGATGATACCAGAGGGGCGCGATGGGCGGAGAATGGACGAATCGTCTGCCCAAAACACACTTTCCTTCGAGATCAAATTCTTCCAACCGAAGCTTCTTCCGAGTACTTAATTTAATTTGTAAAAGCTTATACACTATCTTGTTAATTTACCTGAGACAACTTCGTAAAAAATTTATATTACAATTTCGTAATTTCCTTTTTTAAAAAAACCCTCGAGACTCGAACCCAAATTTAAAAGAAGCACAAGTAGGGTTAAAGTTTTAAAGGAAAAACAAAACAAAGTCAAAAATAGAAATAGGATATTGACATGACTTCTCCATTAGTCGACTCTTACGGGGGGGTTAGTGACTGACGGAATTCAGCTGACGGAAAGGAAAATTATTGAATTCTGTCAGAATGCTGTTAGTGTGCATTACACTTGACGGAAAAGAAAGTCGGATTTTACCGTTGTATAAAATCCAAAAATTTCCTTTACCGTTAGAAAATTTCCGATCACCCCCATTCAGAAAATTTTTCTCCCTCTCTCGTGCCTGACGGAATTCGTAAGACTGATAAGGAAGATTTACTTGAGTACCTGCTAGATGAGTTGGAATAGTTAAATATTATTAATGACATACAACCAATGGGAGAGATACATATAGAAAGCAATGCCCAGGTTCGAATGACTCAAGAACAAAGAAAAGAAATGGCAGATAAGATGCGAGAAGATATGATGATGGCAATGTGGGATGGAAGAACTAGATGATATTATTTTGTATTGTAATATTTCAATTAAGATGTATTTGTATTTTTCGAATATTAGTTGTAATAAACTTTTGTCAGAATTTCCATCAGAATTTTCCATCCTACACTAAACCCCTCTCAGAATTTTCCTTTTCCTTTCCGTTACAAATTTTCCATTTCCTTTCCGTCAGAATTTTCCTTTTCCTTTCCGTCAGAATTTTCCGCCATGCACTAACACGCCGTTAGAGGTATCAATGAGTCCCGACCCAAAAAGTATCAGCCCCTTCACGTGATGGGTTGGGTTGAAATTTTTTAAAATTTTTTTAAAAAGTTCAATGTAATTTAAAATTTTTTTTAGATAACCTAGCTTAATCTGTAATTTATTTTTTTTATAATTTTTTATTTTTTTAATAGTACGACTGTAACTTTTCTTTAGTCCAATAAAAATTGTTATTTTTTTATTTTTCTTTTTGATTTGATCAAAGCTTAACTTCGATTCAATCGAAGTTTTTAATTTTTTTAAATATTTTTTTATTAGTATTTTTCTTCGATCTAACCAATCAAATTTTTTTTGGTTTTTTATTTTTTTAATGGTATGACCATAACTTTACTTTGGTCCAACTAAAATTTTTATTTTTTTATTTTCTTTTTTGATCAGATCAAAGTTTTTGATTTTTTTCAACATTTTTTAATTAGTATTTTTCTTCGATCTATTCAATCGAAGTTTTTAAATTTATTATTTTTTTCTTTGGTCTAATCGAAACTTTTTAAGTTATTATTTTTTCTTTCAGTCTAACCAAAGATATGCTTCAATCTAACCAAAATTTTTTATTTTCTTTATTTTTTTATTCAGTTAGACCAAATCATAACTTTGGTTCAATTGAAGTTTTTGATTTTTTATATTTATTTTTTTATTTTAAATTAAAATAAAAATAAAAAAATTTTACAACGTTTTCGATAATCAATTCATTACTCAAATACATTATTTTATTTATAAATACATGAACATCAAACATAACTCATCATTCATAAATCATTATTCATCACATTAACATCAATATCAAAACATCAAAACAAACTATTCATAATTCTTCATCCATCAACACATTCAAACACAAGTCATAAAGTTAAAATAATTATTTTATTTCTAAATTTATATTAAAATTACATTAATTTTATAATTACATCAAATATTTTTACATTTAATGTACAATGTACATAATTATATTTAAACATTTAAATTTACAAATTCATTGATGAAGTTGTATTTTTATTGTTGTCCATGAACACAAGTCAACTCCTAGTCTTTAACATACATTAATGCTTCTAAAATATCATCTTTTAATCTTACTCTTCTATCATCTAGTATATTACCACTAATACTAATTACTTGTTCACATACTACAAAGGAAGTTAGAATTGTTAGTAAATCTCTTGTCATTAATGATAAAATAAGAGATGTGCATTTTTGTGTTTTCCTTCAATTTATTACATCAAAATCTAGAAAATCAAGATTATCTCTTATTAAATAGCTATGATTAAAATTATTTACTTCTTTCCTATTTGTTACAATAAATCTCTTATTTCATTTTTTCTATATTTTGTAACATACCGTAGACACCCAAATCTTGATCCTTTCTTAGGAACTACCTTTTTCACTATTGCAAACTCCCAAGGTGTACATTATCATTGCGCTTATGTAATTATGCATCTTTGTCATTTGGAGTAGTGCTAGAAGGTATTGTCCCTTGTTCGAGTATGTGACCACTACTGGTCCCTTGATGGAGTTTTCTCCATCTAACCTTATGGTTAAAGCCTCCTTGTTCTTGATTGACTAATCCTTTGGTCAAAAAGTCAATTGAAGCTTCTAATTGTCCGAATCAGTCCTAGATAATCTAGGTCGTTCATTTAGTCCCTATCTTGATTGGTACATCTCGAGATATTGAATCAGTCGTCTGATCACATTTTCGTGATAAAAGCACCTTGGATCGTATAGATACACTATTTGATCGATGTTGACCCATGTCGATCACCTAGTTCTGCCTCGAACAATCATGGCTATTCGTACAAGGTGTTTTGACTTTGAATTCATCTCATCTACCATCGAGTACTTCTAATCATTTAGATATGATCAATGCCATTCAAATTGATTGATCCTTCAATTGGATCATTGATCGCACCCTTGATCTTCCAAGATTAACTCTAAGGAATCTTAGCCCTCCATTTGGGTGAGGAATGAGAATCTCACTCATCCGGCTAACGATAGAGAAATTTGATCACAAGATGAGGCTCATCTCCTCCTTGATTGACCAATCCTTCAATCAGATTGTCAATCGGGTCTCCGGATTGTTTGAAATCAACTCAAACAATCTAGGCCATCCATTTGAGGATTTAACTTCTCGAGGCTATTTCAACATCCTACAAGTTAAATTTGCCAAAACGGAGGCTGGATTCAAACTCAGCATGTCTGAATTACCTAGGGAGGACCCTTACCCAAATTTGGCCATGTGGCACAACTACCACATGTTGCCCTCTTGCATTGCCACATGGTAGTCAACATCTCAGCAACTCATCAATGCTGGATCCACCTAGATTTCTCCCTTAAAACCTCTTAAGGATTCGTGCAAAACCATGAAAGCACTTTTCTCTAATTGTCAGTTACTACACGTTGTTGTCCTACTGCCGTGATCATCACTCATCTTTGACCATCCCGCAATTGTTCTTCCACGTGCAGGCACCCACCTAGATAACTAGTTATGCATTTTTCAGCATTTTCTTCCAAATGCATGCTATTTTTCATGGTCGATAGCAAAGCTTACCGTCGACCCTTTTTCCCATGTGGGTTTTACGAATTTTTTTCCTCGATCCAACCTCCTCTAATCGAGATTGAGGTGTGTTTGTGTTTTCCCAGCACTACACCAGAAAAACTTGGATTTGTTACTTCTGTTTTTACTTAGTTAATTTATCTTTATGCCTATTCTTTCTTTTAGAAGTAAACAAACAACCTTTAATACAATTTAGATATTAATTTCAATTTGTACTTTAACTACAAGTGCATAGTGTCTATTGTATCAGTGTGCAAGTACAAGTCGATCCCATAGGGAATTGCTAAAGAACTTGATAACTGTTCGTTTGTTAATAATCAAATTTATATATTCAATAAGCTCTCTATTGGATTACAGTTAACTCAATGGACAAAGTTCATTGAGTTATGACTAACTCAACGAACTAACCTCGTGGACTTAAGTTAACTCCACGAGCCTGCCTTTTCTTTTTAATACTGCTATTTACAAAGGAATTCGGCCAACCATTGGGCGATTCCACAGATTGTAAATAACATCAATTAAGCTCTTTAATGTTAGTTAACATTGGATTTATCATTAAGCAATACTAACATTCAGATAATTCAAACAGTAACCATTAAAATCTTTAAGTCTTTTGAACGAACCAATTTCAGTAAACTATAAAACTAAAACAACATAAAACAATCACAACACTGACAAAGATAACATTAATCACGATACAACACAAACAATACAACACTCAAATACAACATACAAACATAGATAAATTGTTTTTGTATTTTTGTTTTAATATGAACATGGAAATGGGCGAAAGGTGAAATGTAAAGTAATCTCAATCGATAGTAAATACTTCTAACACTACTTGCAACGCGATTACACCACTGAAAATTAAACCACTTACAATTCTGTCTCCTCTCCCTATAGAATCGCGAGTCTAGAATTGCAAGATGATCTCCTCTTCAGCATACAGGCATCAACCCGAAGCCAAGGCTAAAAGCTTTACGATCTCCTAAAATATGAGTCGGTGCTTGGTGAAAATGGCTTCCCTTCCTGCGACGTGATTACTCCTCACAGTGGTTGTCAGGCACTGTGTTTGGCTCAGAGTCGACCCAACATCAAGAAAGTATTCTCATAGACCTCTAATGGTTGGTGATTGTGGTGGTGGTAATGATAGTTGGTGTGGTACTTTGGAGAAAATAAACATTTCGGAGAGTTACAGAGCTAACTATCTGATGCTCAGATGTATTTTGGATAGTTAGAGATAACTCACCGAAAATCCACTTAAGTTACTTTCCCAGAACATGACACGTGTCCTCAGCTATTTTATAAATAAAAAGAGATTTCGGAGAGTTACACATATAACTATCCGATGCCCAGCTGCAATTTCGGATAGTTATAGATAACTCACCGAAAGTTCAATTAAGTCATGTATTATGGTTTCGACACATGTACTTCAAGAAATAATAAACTATTCTTTTAAAATATAACTGTTCGACAATTTAAACATAACTATCCGATACATGTTCGGTCTGTTAAACATAACTATCTGAATATGTTCGGTATGTTAAACATAACTGTCTGAAATATCAGAAAATTCAGATATTTAAGAATTTTACAGCTTGCAACTTACCAACAGTTCAGAAATGTACTAAATTAACATTAATTCCCCAAAATTAAGCAGATTCTTCAATTAAAGCATATAATAGTGCAATTATAACATAATGGCTTAATTCTCATATCATAAGCTAAATATTATGCAATTAACCATCATTTAACCGTTAATAATATGCACTTTTTCATTCTAAACACTTCCCCCATACCTAAATTTTGCTAGTCCTTTAGCAAACTAAGATCTAATTAATTGGTCTTTCAAAAAGTGCTAGAATTAATTCTTCTCTTTTTTTTTCTTCTGTTCAGCATAAAAATATATTCTGTATATTTCAATAATCAACCTGCAAATATACTTGGAATATATGTAAATTACATACAAAGTATATCATCATCACATATGTGTTAATTATATTATCGTTTGTTCTTCTTTTCATTATCTGTTATCCTAAATTTTTCAATAAGATTTCTAGAAGAAATTTCAACAACATACGAATCAAAGTACAATCCAATTCAATATGATTAAGATAAGTAGAATAAATAATTGTATCTCTCTTAAACAACTTCAAAAGTCAATTCTAGATTCATATTACAGCAATTCTAGATAACAGAAAATATACTCGATTCATAAGATGTCTGTATTTCACAAAACACTTGTATCTTTTCAGAATAGTATATGTTTTTTTTTCTTTTTCTTTTTCTTTTTTTTAAAAGCTAATTTTGACAAGCTTGAATCATACAAGAGCTTTCTAATGTATCCATGTAACGAGCTTTTAGTCAACAATCCCAGATCTGATCAGGATCTTAGGTTGCCAGATTTCAAGAGTCCTTTTTCAAGTCAACAATCCTTACATACCTATCTGCTCAAGTACAAAAGACTCGTGATCAAACAAGTCAATAAACTCTCAAAATTTTCCTTTTTCTTTTTCTTTCTTTTTTCACTCAAACTACAAACACAAAACAAAACATTAATCACATACTGTATATGTATGTATTTCATTAATATAGATGTAGTAAAACACCAATCTCAAATAGTCCTGCTTCTATCATTTACTAAAAATATGAATCCATAACAATAAGCTCATACTTTTTCTGTAATTTAATAAGATCTACACATAAATCATTCTACAAGTTCAATCAGTCAAATTAAATGTATCTTTCATCATATATGTTTCATTTAATCTAGAATTCACATCTCAGCTCTTTTAGGACTTTAGATAATTTTTTCATTAAGCATTCTGATTTCATTTTAAAATCATGAAATTGTTAAACTCATGAAATTCAGAAAAAAAACATAAGATACTATATCTAGATTTGCATAAATAGTAAATTCTATAGTATCTTATATAGCCTTCTAAATATAACATTCAAGTAGTTACAGTTTATAAATTTTACAGTCTTAATTATCGGATAATTACAACAAGTTCATAAAAATTTTCAATTTCCACAAAACTATGCAGTACCATTTTTCAATTTCCTTTAATTAACAAACTTACATGGTTGTTACTTTAATTACCTCCCCCCATACCTACATTTTGCATTGTCCTCAATATAAAAGATTTGACAATAAGTACAGTAATTGTAGTAAACATAAATACAATTTTGTTGATTAAAATTCAAGATAAGTAATCGGTTACATACCTTGTTTCGTTTGTATCTCCTTCTACATATTCCGATTTTTGATTTTGAAAAACTTTTCATTCATAGATAAAAGCAAAATATAAAACAAAATAACACTTAACAGATATTAATAAATCAGTGTCTTGTGTAGAACCTAGGCTCCTATGCCTCTGGTGGCTCACAAGCAAGCCAATTGGTTTCCCAGAACAGATACCAATAAACTAGATTGATATTTTGTTATTTTTTTATTATAATAAAATGAAAACTTCAATTTTTTTTTTTTTTTTTCTAAACATAACGTAGAATACACACAACATTAAACACACAAAATCTCAACTTAAGAACATGATTGAAAAGTAGGAACAAATAGAATAAATGTATCAGTCCAAGCAAACTTTTTAGGCATAGTTCTTCTTGCTATTAATTCTGTTTTAATGCAGTTCTTGTTCTTTGTTAATTTGTAAACATGTAATATATTATAAATTCCAAATACAAGTGTATTATCATTAATGATATGAAATGCAGAAAGGGATGCTTTTTGATTCCAAGGTAATGTAGCAGTTTCTATTTCTACATCTATTTCAATATATTCCTCTTCCCACTTCCATTCATTTATGTCTTTCATAATCCATATTTGAAATTTCATCAATTCATCCCACCATCTTATTAGACATAAAGTAGGATCATCTTCGTCATTATACCACATTCCTATTTGAATTTTATTAAATTCTTCAGATGGTGGTTTAGCTATTTCTCTCGGTATAGGTAAAATTTTTATATATTCATCATAACTGTCTATGCTCACTATGTATAAATTAGATCCAAATGTTATTGATATATCTATGACTAGATATATATATCCATCAAGTATGACATGTGTTTGGTTAATTAATGATTTCCGTCCCAGATATATCATAATATTTTCATTCCAAGATCTATTCAGAAAGTTATACACACTTAAGCATAAATCTTCACCCCAATTTCCTGTAGGTCTCCAATAATATAATTTTTCAGGAATTGCAGAATTTTTATTAGAAAAAATCAAAACCGATCCACAATTTACAGTTGGTACTTCAAATCTATTAGGTCTTCCTATATTCCATTCTTCTCCTGTTATAGGATTTCTTATCAAAATATCAGGTAATAATAAACTTGCATACCTTGGTCTCGTCCTGTATATGATTAATCCTTCATCTATCCCCATTATATGATCTATGCCTTCTAATGTATTGGGTGGAATTCCAGTAGTTTCTTCCATAGCCAGATATTCATGGGTATTTTAACTACGATTAAATGACCTCTATATAAATCCATCTCTAATCTTAGTCATTTTTGCAGCTTGTAGTCCCTGAAAATATTTTTCTTCAATATAGTCTTTAATTTCCTTTGATACACAACACAGCCTGCATAGATCTTTAGCTGATAAATTACTCAGTACTTCCCTTAGTGCATCCAATGGTAATTGCATCAATTCCAGTTGTCGATTCTATATAACACAAACAAAAATTTAGCAAAAACAAAAATTAACATAACTACTACACACCCTCGTGGAGTTAAGGCATAACTCAACGGACTAAGTTCGTTGAGTTAAGGATTAACTCTACGATACTATTAACTAAAAGTAAAAACATATATACATACAGATAGTTGCTTCAGTTATACTACTTCATTCAATTACCCTCCTAAAAGAGGTATCAATTTCATTAATAGATCTATTGATAGGGTTAGGTATTGCTTGTATTGGAAATCCTCTAGTAGGTCTAACTTCCATTGGTTCCTTCTGTCTAAGTGGTATATTTCTATTCTAATTTTGAATTGTAGTATTTTCAAATACAAAATCTAGACGATTGTTTAATTGTTGGATTATCTTTTCTAATTTCTCTATTCTAGATCCTTGTTCAATTAATACTTCATAACTTATGTTCTTCTCATTTATATTTTCTCCTCCCTAGAAATTGTTGTTTCTCCAAGATAAATTCGGGTGATTTCTCCAATTAGGATGATAAGAATTTCCCAAGTTATCTCTTTGGTTTCTAGCATAAATAATATCTAAGTCATTTATGTTTGTATTCTTTTCTGCTAGCTTTTGATTTAATGATAACTCTTCTATTTTCTTTGTTAATTCATTTAATTTCACTTCAAGCATAGTACTTGAATCTATTTCATGCATTCCTCTTGGCAATATTTTTTTATCTACAATAGCTTCAGCCAAATTTTCCCACTGTGTAGTTCTTTTTGCAAAGTTTTCTAAATATGCCCATGCTTCTTCACTACATAACTTTAAAAATCCATTTTGACAAGTAGATTTTAATAAAGATTTTGTTGAAACATCTATGCCTTCATAAATTATACCTATTAATTGTGCATTACTCATTGCATGATGTGGACATTGAGTCAATAAATCTTTCAAAATATTTCTAGAATGATTCACCCTATTTTTGGCTACACATTAATATTTCTTTCTTCTTTTTAATCGTTTGATGTGTTGGATAATATTTTTCCAGAAAAATAGAGCAAAATTTAGTCCATGTAGAAATTGAATCAGGCGACAGAGTATATAACCATCTCTTAACTATGTCTTTTAAAGAAAAAGAGATATATCTAAGTTTAATAGCATCTATACTCATGTTCGGCATTTTCATCATTTGAGAAACTTCATTAAATTCTCTAAGGAAATAATAGGCATCCTCTCTTTCTAATCCATGAAAATGTGGCAATTGACTAATATAATTAGATTTCAGTTCAAACCTATCTCCCTCAAAGTTTGGCAATCGAATATAAGAAGGTTCATCAACTAATTCAGGATACAGAATCTCTCTTAATGGTTTTTCTACTAGAGCAGCCATTTCTACGTTCTCTTTTAAAGAAATGTTAGCTACACCCCAAAGAATTTCGTTAAAGTTCAGTTTAGGAAATTTTTCAGTACTCCTCTGCGATGAAAATTCCTAGGTAAGTGTTCTTACTAATCGTTTAGTGCTTAGAGAACGGGTCTATGTGCTCATAAATAAATAGCAGAAGATTAATTACATACCAGTCAGCTTTCCATTCAATAAATATTTGTTGTCGGATGAAGTTGAATTAGCTGCTTCTCCTTCTAGTTCCTCCAGTGCATTCTCCTTTCTTTTAAAAGTGCTAGTAACTCATAAATAACATTCTATTTTATATATATAATGCACATTCATAAAGTGAATAAATCTCGATGCAAGAACGTGTCTTGCAACGTGCATCGTGGTTCCTGTTTTTATGGGTATGTGTACTACTACTAATTTCAAATTTTGGTAACCGCTAAACCGACGAAGTTTCGTTTGTGGTTAAAAGAATAACCGTTTTGCTTAATCCACGAACTAACCTCATTGAGTTATAGATAACTCAACAAAACATAGTCGGTTACTGTAGCTAACTCCACGGACTAACTTCGTTGAGTTACAGATAACTCAACGGAGTGACCTTATATTATATTATTGACCTCGTGGAGTTACGTTTAACTCAACGGACTTACTTCGTTGAGTTAACACTTAGCAACCTCTAAGTTTTACTCTCATAAGTTCCTCTACTTTTTTTTCTTTGTTTATTCTACTAACTAAAATAAAGTTAAATCTATGTCATTAATGCATCTATTATAATTAAAATTCGTTTAAATCTGAACATTATATAAAGATTTAACTTGCAGGTCATTTTATGTTATGCAGAATTTACATTTTACCTTGCAACATGCAGAAATTTTTAAGCATTTATCTTGTCATTCAGCAAATTGCAAATCTATTAAACATTCTTTCATAATATTCCACAAAACATATATAACAATCAATACATTCCATTCATTTTCACATCCAAAACACGTATGAAAATTGCATCTAAAAAATTTACATTCATTAATATGAATCAATTACATTACAAGTACATCATACAATTTCAAACAATTTTATATAAGTAGACGAACAATACAATTTAATCTCTATGCCTAAGTTCATCTACTTCCTTTTGGAGTTTTTCTAATTGAAGCTCTAATTGATTAATCCTTTCTACTACTCTCGTAATTCCTCTAGAAGGTATAGCTAGTTCTGCAGCTACAAAATTTCTGTATTCTTTTACTAAAATGGTTCTAGATCTGATCCTTTTTTATGCCCATTTTGTAAAATTAATATAGTCCACCATCAGTAGTGGAATCAAATCTCCATAAAATAATTTCTTCTTCACTATTTTCAGCTTGGAGATAAAAACTGCAGACCAATTTATTTGAATCTTATTTACAACTGCATATGTGGCCCATTTGACAAATTGACTTAATTCTATGTCATGGCATTGTCGTTGGTAAACATTTTTAATTAGAATGTTAGCTACCATGTGTGCTTTACCATTTAAATGCTTCAATTTGTTTAATAAAGGCACACTAGGATTGATAGCTAAACAATCCTTAATTTGCTGTTCTGTCCACTCGACTGTAGTTGTATCTTCCAAAATTTTTAGTCCTTCATTCTTTAAACCAAAAATATTGTGGAGAAGCTCTACTGTTATCTGTACATCAGCTTCCTCCACGTTGGAAATTAATCTTCCTTCTCCTTCTCTTAAATTTGCATAAAAATAGGGCACTAAATTCTCATATACTACATGCCCTCTTTCTTGAGAAATGAATTGCAGTAGACCTTGGAATTCAAATAAATCTTTGATTTCTTGCATTCCATCCCAATTTACTGGTCTACTGTAAATAATGTCGTAACCCCTTATTTCTTGGTATTTAGTATAAGCTTCCTGACTACAAAAATGTACTTCATTCAAAATTATTGTTTCAGTCGGGTCAGGAAGGTGACTTTATTGTTCTAGAGGGGTTTGCTCTTGCTCTTCCTCTTCTATAGGTTGCATTTGAACATTTTCTACAGATTCCTGAATTTCTGTTTCTGTTTGTGGTGGTGAGCCGGCAGAACTCTCCACTCTATCTTGAATTCTCTCCATAAATTGCTGAAGAGTTACTTACTCTTCAGCGGAATCTGTGAAATTATTTTTGTCCAAATGGTTTCTTTCAGCCTCTTCATTTTCTGCTCTTTCTTCTTCCTCCTGACTACCAATCTGTTCTGTTATTGTTCTTTCTGGTTCTGTAACAGATTGGGATGGAGTCATGGGCAATTCAGTTTCTACCCTCATTTCTGTTCTTTCTTGTACAGGCTGCAGACTAATTTCAGCTTGATTTTCTTCTTTTCTTTGCTCCTACTGTTGCTTCTCCTCCTGCTCCTCCTTAGAATCGGATAGCAGGTTAATAAAAATTTGCTCCATAGGCCCTATAAAAATTGGTACTTCAGATTTAATTTCTTCATATTCAGGCACTTTTTCTTTTCCTTTCTTTTTTCTGATTAATTATGCCTATTCTTCCTCTTCTTATTCTAAAATTAAATCTACAAAAGTAGGCTCTATAGGCTTTTGAGCCACAAGTACTAGCTCTTCTTGTTTAATTCTTTTCATAACTGTTGGTCTCGAAGGACCAGCCTCAACTTCTCGTGCAGCACTTGATTTAGTTGCTGCCTGATGTTGTTCAACTTTTATTTTGTACTAGGCCTTCATCTTTTCTTCGACCCTTTTTTTCTTAATGGCATCATATAAAATACGTGCCTTAGCCGTAGTTATTTCTTAAGTATCACCTTGGTCTCTTGCTATTTTGACCAAGCTAGTAAATTCTTTCTCTTCTTCTTCAATTCTCGACCAAGCAAAAGCTACTTGTGCCAATGGCTCTGTTGGCTGAACTAGAGGTCCTGACTGTTGTTCCTTAGGAACAAGTCTTTTAGCAGTCGGTTCCTCCTATTCTTTTGCTCGTTGCTGCTCCCATATTGCCCATCTTGCATGACCAGCAATGCGTTTCTTAAACTACAATCTGGTTTTACGTTGAATTAACTCTAGGGCTACTTCATTGTTTGGTCGGATCTTTCTTTCTTTACTTACTACAATTTCAATTGCCACTCTAATTCGTGTCTCCATTATCTGTGGTATCTATATTTCTAACTCAACCAAAACTTTCCTCAAGTTAAAGAGTTCTGATTCTACCTTTTGAAGCTCTTTCTCTCTTGTTGTATTTCGGATCCTTTGCCGCGTGTGTCATTCTTCAGATTCCCTCAGAAACTATGTGGTGTCCATTGCATCTTCCCAGAATTCAGGTGTCATCTTCCTCATCATGGAGTTACACAACAGCACGGAATCGCTCTGATTTCTACTGTTCTAGATTCTAAATGATTTGCCGGATAATGCTCCCAAAATCCTAGGTTTTAGTTTAAATAAGCCCTAAGTTTAGGCGGGTAATCAGGTCATTTCCTGAACTAACTATTACTATTTTATCCGCGGTCTTAGCTACAATACTTCGTTGAGTTACAGTTAACTCAACGGAATAAGCTCGTTGACTAACTTAAAACTCAACAGAGTAAGCTCCTCAACAGAGTAAGCTCGTTGAGTTAAGCATAACTCAACGGACTCCCCGTACAAACAGATATAATAATAAAAATACTATAGATAATAGTTTTTTTTTTTACTAGTTTAACTGATACTATGTTTCGGCCAGACCTATTTTTTTTTCTGAAAATTAATATACATATTTTTTTATGTTCTGGTCATACCGATGGATCTAATCGGTTGAACTACAATGATTTTTATATTTTATATTTTTTTATTTTTTTATGTTTTATATTATTTTTTTTATATAATCATAAAATTGATTTCTTACTAAGTAAAGCTTGACTAGCTAGGTTGGTTAATGTTTTGATTTAAGGGTTGATGTCATGTTTGTCTACTGACATCATCATCCCATCTACTAGCATCACTATGCCAATTGCTGACATCAGCATTCCATCTATTGATGTCAACACTACTTGAATTAGTTTAATTTAAGCCAACCCTCTAAGAGAGCCTTATCACTTTTCCATGTGATACCTTAGAGGAGGAATATTATCTATTTGGGTGTATTCTAGATCATTTTTACCTCAAGGGAGGTCCCCTTTATACATTTTGTATAAAGCCCTTGAGGATAATTTTATCTTGGACCTTTTTACCCCTTGAGGTGACCCGACCACAATACTGACTTGTGATACCCTAAGGGGGGATGTCAAGTCTATGACTTTGATATCTAGGGTCTGTCATGCATACTTTTTGCATAACCTCTCTACCCTAGTTGACTTTTTATAAAAGTCAACCCCAAAGGCTTTTGACTTTACTTGGGCCTTTTGGGCCTAGGGTTTCTTGCCTTCCTAGACCTGTATTTAGGAAGATCTTTTGAGTGATCCCACACATAGGTCACTCCCTAGTGGATCTGGTCGACTAAGTTGACTCTGATCAAAGTCAACTATGTGGCTTTACCGATCAAAGTCAACTAAGTTGACTTTGACTTTTGACATTTTCCCTTCCATTTTGACTAAAGACCTATGGTCTTTACATAAGCCTCATGGGCCTATGATTTTTAGAGGGAAACCTTTCTATTGTCTTGTAAACCCTTGTTTCGTGCTTTAGAACTTGATAGGACATTTACATGACCCTTTAGAGAGGTTGGCTTCTACCAAGCGAGTAGGGCACCTCACACCTTCACTACTTGTATCTAAGAGACTTGCCTAGAGTCTTGGGGGCTTTTCTTGTCGGTCCCTTGATACACGAGAGATCGATAGTGTAGGTTTTCCTAGTCTCCCTTTAATAGACTAGGTGGCAACTCCTTCTTCACCAATGTGGGCCCCTTTTGGGTTCGCGATGGTGGAATGTTGGCGTCATTCGTGGGCATTCGAGTCCCCCCCCATCAATTTTTTTTTGAACATTCACACATACATATCAAACATTATTTAAATTTTGTTCTACATTTTCAATTGTTACATCAAGTTCTACGCTTAAACAAGTTTATATTACATTTATTAATTTTTTAACAACTTTTACTTTAACATTTATTAATTTTGTATACATCAAGTTTTACATTTACAATTATTAATTGCATAAAATTTATTAATGTATATAAGAGAGTTATCATATTCCATTTATTATTTTTTATTTTCCATTGATTTCATCTTGGCCCAATTTGGCTCGCAAGCCAACCCAGGTCCAACCCCAATCGACCCACGGGCCAGCCCAGCTCAACCTGAATCGGCTTGTTGGCCAACTGTTTAAAATGAAAAAATGCATAATATTAATAGTTAAATAATGGTTAATTGCATAATATTTAGCTTATCATATGACAATTAAGTCGTTATATTATAATTGCATGATTATATGCCTTAATGAAAGAATCTGCATAAATTCAAGGAACTAGTGTTAATTAAGTACATTTTTGAACTATCGGTGAGTTATAGGCATTGTAATTCCTAAGTATCCGAAATGTCTATTATTTCAGAGAATTACATTTCATGTACTGATAATTATGTTATAAACGCTTAAAGAATATTCTATTATTTCCTGAAGTACACATGTTGTAACCTTAATACATGACTCAAGTGGATTTTTGGTAAGTTAGATGTTAACTATCCGAAATGTGTCTAAGCACCAGATAGATAGGTTTGCAAGTATCCGAAATACCTTTTTATCATAAAAACTTATTGAGGACTCGTGTCGTGATCTGGAAACTTAACTTAAGTTATATTGTGGAAGGTTAGGTGATAACTATTTGAATTGCATTTAAGTTTCAGATACTTATAGTTTGTAACTATCCGAAATATTTGAACTTGTTAAGTTAGAATTATGCATGTGTTGAAATTAAATGCTTTATTATGTCACATGAGCTACACATGTTTAACTCATTAAGTTAGTATAGTTATACGCGTTGAGTTACTTGAATATACACTAAGGTAACACGTTGTGTTAGTATTATAAGCTTATAAGTTATTTCTTTATTGCACAAGTTTTATAGTTAAGTCAATGAAGAAAGTTCATTAAGTTACAATAACTCTATAGGCTAGTTATTTTCTAACATGTCATTGTTAGCAGTTGCAGAAATAGAAAATTCAAAGGAAAACCATGATTGCACATATCATGTAGGAATTAACTCATAGAATAAAGAAGAAATCACCATCGTTGATATGAATGAAGGAAATCCAACTAATCATTTAGGCAGAAGCAGTTACTACTAAAAGAAATATAAAAGAAAAGGAGAAAGACGAAGAAAGTGTGTGTGAAGGTGGAAGACCATGCTAATTGCAAGAAGCATTAGAAGTTCCCTGAAAATATACAATTCAATTCTTCTCAAAAATTGTAAATGCAATTACATAATGATACCATGTTTCATCTAATCAATTTCATAATTATAAAAAGAGAAAACTAATTTGTGGAATTTAAAACATTTCTCCCCGTTTGAGATTTTTCTTCTTCTTCTTCTTCTACAAATCTTCAATGACTAATATCTGACTTTCTCTACTTCACTAAATTTGCTTTCTTTTGATTCTTCAATTCTTCAATGACATATATCTGACTTTCTCTTTTTCACCGAATTTTCTTTTATCTGAGAGCTTTTCCCCAAAGAGGTGTTTTAATCCTTAAAAGTATTTTTTGTTTGGTATGCAGGGATAATTGATCAATGAGAATTCTATGCCTTTTATACTATATTTCTATTTCATGCATATCTTTCACGTTTAACCACAATCAATTTTCCACTCTTCACGTCTTCTCTTTTTCCTTCATTGAAATACACACGTTTTGATCCACGTTTTCCTCTCGAATTTTTCTTTAATCATCAACCCTACATCTTTGAAAAATTTCCTGCAAAATAAACTTTCTCGTCCAAAATTTTTCATCAAGTGTAATAACAGGTCGTATTAATGTTAACTAAAATAGTAAAATAAGTAGATTTACAACTTAACGTATCTAACTTAACGAGTTCATCATGTGCTAATTCACGTGACATATACTCTTGCTAACTTAACGAAGTAAGTCGGTGGTGTTATAGTTAACTTAATGAACCAGCTTTGTGGTGTTACAGTTAACTCAATGAACTAACTTCGTTGTGTTACTAATAACTCAACAAACTAGTTAAAAATAAATGTTTTAAACAATAAAGTATTTACCATGTGCAAGAATAATAACTTTAAGTTTATAACGCTAACTTAACGCATTGCCTTAGTGTTCAATATAGCAACTCAATATATGTAGTTATGTTAACTTAACGAGTTAAATATGTGCAACTCACATGATACAATGTAACATTCATAAACTTTAATTTCACCATGTGTGTTTGGTGTGAAAATCTTGTTTGATTTATTTTTATGCTTGTATTAATAAATTATTTTAGAAGTAAACAAACAACTTGTCACACAAATTAGATATTAAATCCAATTTGTATTTTAACTACAAGTACATATTGTATTTGTGTGCAAGTACAGGTCGATCCCATAGAGATTGAGTAAGAATTGTGTACTATTTCTATTTTTATATTAGAATTTATATGTATTTTGTTAAGCACTTCGTTGAGTTACAATTAACTCAATAGACTTAGTTTGTGGAGTTACAGCTAACTCAACGAACTAACCTCGTGGACTTAAGTTAACTCTACAAGCCTATCTTTCTAGTTAAATACTGCTATTCACAAAGGAATTCGACCAACCATTGGGCGGTACCACATAATGTAAATAACATCAATTAAGCCTTTTAATGTTATTTAATCTGAGATTTGTCATTAAGTAACACTAACATTCAGATATTTCAAACAATAACCATTAAGACTGTTAGGAATTTTATTTTGATGATGAATGCTTTATTAAAGTTTATAAATAAGTCTAAATAATATTTTCTAAGTATAATAGTCATGTAATTAAATGTTCATAAGTTATCGAAAAGTTTCATTTAAAATTTTGGATAGTTAACTTTTAGATAGTTAGATTTTTGGATAGTTAAAGTTTTCAAATAGTTAGATTTTCAAATAGTTAAACTTTCGGATAGTTAACGTTTTGATTTAGTCGAAGAGTTATGTTAAAACTCATATAGTTAAGTTATCTACACGTGTGTTTTTAATGTTTTAAGTTGTCACGTGTTTTCCATGTGCATTTGGTAATGAAAATCGAAGAGTTAGATAACTGTTCAAATTTTTATACACATGGATAGATAACTATTCGAGTTTTATAAAATGACTAACGAACAAATAAGTTTTCTTTGTTCAGTCATGTGTTTTGCAGGTGCAAAAACTCGAAGAGTTATAGATAAATGTTCGAGTTTTTACAGGACTTAAAGGATAAGTATTCGACTAAAGCGGTGACTTAGAATATATTCTACAAATCTCTAGGAAGATAAAGTTTTGATAAATCTGCAAGTAGAAATTGTGGAAATTCAAAATGATAGTGGAGAAAGTGGAAATTTCAAATGATAGTGGACATAATGGAAATTAAAAAAGATAATGGAAATCATGGATAATTTGAATTTGAAATTAGTACGTAGATTATGAATTGAGTAGATGAATATGCTGAACGTGAAGTTAGAGTTTGACAACTAAAAATAGAGGGTACAAGCTGTATTACGAAGATCCCGATCTTGATCCTAATCCCTAATCACAAACTGAAAGATCAAGTCTAAATATTCAATCCCAAATCTCAAATATCAAATCTGAATATTCAACTACATATCAAATCCAGAAAAATTCTCCAACATCAGAAGAAGTTCAGAATTCCAAGTAATTTCAGAAAAGGAGCTGTAGACGCAAGAAGTTTGGAAATTCGACAACTAGAGAAAAGATATAGAAATTGAGTAAAAAGAAGGAAAAGGAGCTACGTGCATAAAGATCAGGTTTCATACAATTCGAAATTAGCTTTGAATAAGGACTTCATTTTCTATTTGAATTGTATATCAGACATTACTGTATCAAAACCAACAAGAAGGGAATTGAGCTGAAAAGATATTGTAAATTCTTTCTTTAAAGTTTATAAAGAATAGAATCAAGTGCAAATATTCTAGAACTTGTACTAATAAAAAGTTAGACTCATTCAGGTCATTTAACATACAGTTATGTATTTCACTTGATATCTGCTATCTTATCTCACATATAGATAACTAACCATCCAAGTTTTTCATATTGTTATGTTTTACTCTTCTACAAACTCGAATAGTTAGGTTTCTCTCTAACCTTTTGTTTTAAATTCTTATATTTTATCCTTTTAAGAAACTCGAACAGTTATACTTAAGTCTTTGACTTTTTCACATATTCATCTAAGAAACTCGAACAGTTAACCTAATATTATTATATTTTTATGAAAGACTTAAAATATGACAATAACTATTCTAGTTTGTCGTATAGTTATGTGCTTTACTGCTCATAAAACTCGAATAGTTATCATAAGTCTTCGAGTTTTCTCATTTTTACTTAGCTAGTAGTTATTTTATTTACACGAATGGTTATGCTAAGTCTTGTGCTTTTATAGGTTGTAAAGCTCGTATAGTTATTATAAGCATTCTAGTTATTTGTTAGTAATTGATTTTATATTTATGATTTCAATAATTGAATCCGTTTATCTGTTTATAAACTTGAAGAGTTATAAATGTTTTACTAACAACCTTTCGTGTTTCTACCTTGGTAAAACCCTAGTTTCACAATCTTTACTTACACTAAGTTCTACAGTGAACAACGAAGATTAATTGACAATGTCAAGACATGGTAGAATGACAAAATTGCAGAAAAAAGAGACAATTTCAGAAGATAGAAAGTGAGATTAACGACATTTACTCTAAGTATACTTTTTCAAATGAAGTATTACATGAAATTAGAAAAGATGTTCAAGACGAGAAAAATTTCTATTGGAAATTTATTAGAAATTATGTTGAGACTAAAACAAATCGAACTTTCTACGTTAGAAATGTGGAAAAGAACATTACAACCTAACCCTGAGGTTTTTACAAGTTCTAAACAAGTACTTGAAAAATTGGTATAGTTTATTACTTATTACGGAAAGAAATAGGGACTAATGATAAAAAATGCCAATAGGAAATTAGAATCTTTGTATTCCCACCATTATTTTCCCTAGCTGTTTTAGACAAAATACAAAAGTTTATTGATGAACAGAAAATTGCCATTTAGAAAATGGGCCTTCGAAGTGAAAGACAAAAAGTCTATCAACTAAAAATGGTAGAGGTTGAGAGCTTAAAACTTTATATTCTATTATTGCAACCTAGGCATCATGGTGAAGGACCGTCAAGACCACAGGTGCCTTTAACAAGAGAAATTAAGAAAACATTAGATCCTCCTAAACAACCTGAAACACTATAAACATATAGTCGGAAAAAGAAGAAGACATTAGAATATTTTGGACTAATTGTAGGTGTACAAGGCATATTGTAGCAAAGAGAAGAATCATTGAAAAATGGAAAACTATGTTCCATTGCACAAGCTGGATAATATTTTATTTCAGGAATCTCAACAGATGTGACAAATATTGGATTACAAGCATACACTTTAAGGTATTATGTCACATTAGTACGTAATGTTTCTTTTAATATAATGGATAGTTTTTCACATTATGCTGCAAGCCAACATTCTTTTCTTATGGAAACAAAAAATATAAGAAATTTTGATGATATATATACAGATGATATCAATTTTGATGATATAGACTCTAAGTCTATGAATTTTGAAGATATTTCATTTAAAAAAGAATGTATAGATATTTTTCCTCTTACTATATCTCAGATAGAGACTTTTGATTTTTGGTATAGTTGCTTATACTACATTTTATACATGTGGTTATGTCTGTTACAGTATACAGTATATTTGTTGATAAATATATATAATCAGTAAATTACACAGTTCTAAATAGAATATGACATTGCTAATGTCTCAATTATAGAAATTTCAGAACTACAAAATGACTATTACACAAGTAGATGGTATAGAACATTCTTTCATACAGAGACAATTGTTGTATAGATTAATTATAGAAATACATGTTGTTGATAGATAGAATAGTACATAGACTATTGATATTGATATACAAATATCAATTACTGATATGTTTCATGAAGATCAAACAAATGAAACTCAGTAGATTATTGATACAATAATAACAGATATTTTAGACATTTATACTAGCTTTGATAGAAATTCCACCAATTCTAGAAGATCTGAAAATATAGATGCTGCTGACAATATTAAAATAAGTCCTAGGTCAGAAAATCATGATAGGAAAATACCTCATCTTGACTAAAATTTAGATGAAAATACATTATTATGGTTCAGAAATACCTCCTATTATGAAAAATTTCAAACATATAAAACTTTTATAGTTTTATATTCAAGACAAGTTAAGTTTGAAGGGATGGCACATATACGAGAAATATTTGAATTTCAAGGCTTGTTGACTCTACTTCCACAACAACCAGGCCATCTTGTTATACTAGAACTTGTAAGTTGTCTTTACTCAAACTTAATAGTGGAAGAAGGTATTCCTGTTTCAAATATACAAGAATTTGATATATATTTAATTACAGAAATACTTTATCAAGTACTTGGACTGAAAAATGAAGGATTTAAATTATTAGAAAGAAAATAGGTTTACAATTGGGATGAGACATTAAAACTTTAACCAAAGATCCAACTGCCAATAATCAAATGAGATTGTTAAATGATTTAAATGGTCAAGCACGTTTTATTGTAAAAATATTGCATGCTTCACTGTTTTAGAGGTTTGGTCATGATGTAGAGGTTGGTAGATGCTATCTTTATGCTACATATGCATTGATTAACCATATACAGGTGAACTGGTATGATATTTTTGTTTCTCATATCTTAAACTTGCAGAGTAAATTATTTTATGATGATACACTTTTAAGAATTGTGGCAAGTCAAACAAATATTGCACCTTGGTTACATAAAAGATTAAAGTCTAGATCTTTTTCTGCAAAAGAACTTCACAAATACCAGGAAGCAGATACACCTGTGATTTGACAGCAACAACAATAATCAGATAGGCAAACTTGGTCATAGCAGTAACAACAACAGTCAACATCGTTTTTAGTACAACAGCAACATACAGTACATGAACAACATATAGGTATACATACAGATACAAATACAAATATACATACAGATACAAATACAAATATACATACAGATACACATATAGATTTACATATAGACATAAATACAGAATTCTTATAGTAACCATCACAAGTTTCACATTTAGATTTAGATCAAGCAATAATTGATCAGATCAACAAAGTAAGTACAAAAATTGCAAGGAAAATTTCAGATACTCTACTAAATATTTTTCGAAGATAAAGAAGCTTGTGATTATACAAATTATGTATTGCATGATTTATTCATTGTAATTTGTTACCAAAAATTACTTATGTAAAGAAATTGCATTATGTAAACTATTTACTGCATTTAATGTCATACACTTGTTTTCAACAAATTCTTGTTTAAAACAGTTTAATTTAAACAGTTTATTCTTATCCATGAAAGTTATGCATGTTTAAAAATTTCTTTTTGAATGATATGTACTTAGCAAATTTTTCTTCATTACATTTTATTTACTTTTTTATAATGCCAAAAAGGGAGAAAAGAGAGATTATTTGACTTATTAGGTTTTGACATCATCAAAAAGGGGGAGATTGTTAGGAATTTTGTTTTGATGATGAATGCTTTATTAAAGTTTATAAATAAGTCTAAATAATATTTTCTAAGTATAATAGTCATGTAATTAAATGTTGACAAGTTATTGGAAAGCTTTCATTTAAAATTTCGGATAGTTAGATTTTCAGATAGTTAAAGTTTTTAGATAGTTAGATTTTCGGATAGTTAAACTTTTAGATAGTTAACGTTTCGATTTAGTCAAAGAGTTATATTAAAAACTCGTATAGTTAAGTTATCTACACGTGTGTTTTTAATGTTTTAAGTTGTCATGTGTTTTCCATGTGTAATGAAAATCGAAGAGTTAGGTAACTGTTTGAGTTTTTATATGCATAGATAGATAACTGTTCGAGTTTTATAAAATGACTAACAAACAGATAAGTTTTCTTTGTTCAGTCACGTGTTTTGCAGGTACAAAAACTTGAAGAGTTACAAATAAGTGTTTAAGTTTTTATAGGACTTAAAGGATAAGTGTTCGACTAAAGCGGTGACTTAGAATATATTCTACAAATCTCCAGGAAGATAAAGTTTTGATGAATCTACGAGTGGAAGTCATGGAAATTCAAAATGATAGTGGAGAAAGTAGAAATTTCAAAATGATAATGGACATAGTGGAAATTCAAAAAGATAGTGGAAATTGTGGATAATTTGAATTTGAAATTAGTACGTGGATTATGGATTGAGTGGATGAACATGTTGAACGTGAAGTCAGAGTTCGACTACTAAAAATAGAGGGTACGTGTTGCATTACGAAGATCTCGATCCCGATCTCAATCCCTAATCACAAATTGAAAGACCAAGTCTAAATATTCAAACCCAAATCTCAAATATCAAATTTGAATATTCAACTACATATCAAATCTAGAAAAATTCTCCAACATCAGAAAAAGTTCAAAATTCTAAGCAATTTTAGAAAAGTAGTTGCAAATGCAAAAAGTCTGGAAATTCGACAACTGGAGAAGAGATACAAATGCTGAGTAAAAAGAAGGAAAATGAGCTACGTGCATAAAGATCAAGTTTCATATAATTCAAAATTAGCTTTGAATAAGGACTTCATTTTCTATTTGAATTGTATATTGGACATTACTGTATCAAAACCGACAAGAAGGGAATTGAGTTGAAAAGATATTATAAATTTTTTCTTTAAAGTTTATTAAGAATAAAATTTTATTTACGAGTATTTTGTGCTCTTGTTTTATTCGTTGGTAATTTTAATTACTAAAGACACAATTCACCCCCCTCTTGTGATACAATGATTCTACAAAGATTTTTAGTATTTTGTATAAATCAATTTCAGTAAACAATAAAACTATTTTTTCTTTTCTAAATCAAACAAACATAAAACATTCACATTACTAACAATGATAACATTAATCACGATACAAAACAAATAATACAATACTTTAATACTAAATGTAAACACAGATAATTAATTGTTTTTGGTATTTTTGTTTTGATATGTTCTTGAAGATGAGCGAAATGTGAAATGTAAAAATCTCTATCGATAGTAAAAACTTTCGTCACTACATGTGACGTGATTACACCACTGAAAATTTAACCACTTACAATCTTGCCTCCTCTCCCTATAGAATCACAAATTAAGAATTGTAAGTTGATATTCTCTTTAGTATAATAGCATCAACTCGAAACCAAGGCTAGAAGCTTTACGATCTCCTAAGATATGAGTCGGTGCTTGGTGAAAATGACTTCCCTTCCTATAAGGTGATCACTCCTCATAATGGTTGTCAATCACCATGTTTGGCTTGGAATCGACTCGACATCCGGAAAGTATTCTCATAGACCTCCAATGGTTGGTGATTTTGGTGGTGGTGTGGAACTTCTGATGCTTCCTGTAGTTAGCATAGTTCTACACCACACACTTCTTCATCTTTGTCCTCTTCTTTTATATTTCTTTTAGTAGTAATTGTTTTTGCTTAAATGATTGGTTGGATTTCCTTCATTCATATCAATGATGGTGATTTCTTCTTCATTCCACGAGTTAATTCCTATGTGATACGTGCAATCATGGTTTTCCTTCGTATTTCCTGTTTCTACAACTACTATAGCGGCATGTTAGAAAATAAATGGTCTATGGAATTAGTGTAACTCAACAGACTTACTTCATTGACTTAACTATAAAACACATGTAGTAAAACAACTTATAAGTTTATAACACTAACACAACGCGTTACCTTAGTGTATATTCATGTAACCCAACGCATATAGTTATGCTAACTTAACAAGTTGAACATGTGCAGCTCACGTGACATAATAAAGCATTTAAATTCAACACGTGCATAATTCTAACTTAATGAGTTCAGATGTTTCAGATAGTTACACTATAAGTATCCAAAACTTATATTCTTTTTAGATAGTTAGCACCTTACCTTTTGAAAGATAACTTAAGTCAAGTTTCTAGATTGCGACATGTGTCTTCAATAAGATTTATGATAAAAAGATATTTCAGATACTTGCAAACCTAACTATCAGATGCTTAGACACATTTCAGATAGTTAGCACCTAACTTACCGAAAATCCACTTAAGTCAAGTTACAACATGTGTACTTTAGGAAATAATAAAATATTCTTTAAGCGTTTAAAACATAATTGTTTGGTACATGAAATGTAACTCTTCGAAATAACAGAAAATTCAAATACTTAGGAATTTCAAAGCCTGTAACTCATCGACAGTTTAGAAATGTACTTAATTAACACTAATTCCCTGAAATTATGCAAATTCTTTCATTAAAGCATATAATAGTGCAATTATAACATAATGGTTTAATTCTCATATGATAAACTAAATATTATGTAATTAACCATCATTTAACCGTTAATATTATGCACTTTTTCATTCTAAACAACGCGCATAATACTAACTTAACAAGTTTGTCTCTTCACCTTAACATTTTGTTCACTAACTCAATAAGTTCTCACATGACCAATTTTAACCTTTAAGCTTATAACTCAATAAGTTCTTACGTGACCTTTTTACAAATAAAGCACAAACTCAATAAGTTATCTTAACGTGCACTATACATGATACAGAAATATAACTTTAAAATATATCATACTTTACAATAAAAACACACGTTAACTTAACATTTAATTAAATGAAAAGTTAGTATAACTTAACGACTAGTTATTTAACTCAGCATAATTTCAGATCCATTACAGACAAGTATTTATATCAATAAATTTTTTTTGTATTAATTGATGTTCTTAATTTTCTTTCACAAACAATAGTGATTGAGTAAATATGATTACATTCATTTAGCATACATCATCAAAACATAATACTTAATAAGAACTTCCCTATAGGTCAAATCTTAATGAATGAGTACAGATACTTGCTCAAGTATATAAGAGGGGTCTACAATGTACTTTCTCAACATAAAACACATTATATACTCCTATCAAAGTAGTTGGCAAGTTTAATTTGTATGCCATAGGCTCAATTTTCACCAAAATCTCAAATGTCCAATATATCAAGGACTAAGCTTACCTTGAATTCCAAATCTCATGATGCCTTTAGTAAGTGCAATGTAAAGAAAAACTTTCTTACTTGAAATTCCAAAAGTCATCATCTAAAGTCCATATAACTCTTCTATCTACTCTAAGTAGTTTTAAGTTGCTCTCTAATCTATTAGACATTTACCAAGTATCTTATACATTTCAAGATCTAAGGGGGGTTTTGTGTAGGCAGGTAATGAAGGGAAATGATATGCAATGGTAGGAAATTAAAAAATTTCCCTCCATTACCTAGTGAAGCCATGTTTGTGCAGTCAAGAAATCATATGACATGGTTTTCCCTTGTTACCTGAGTATAAATACATTGAAAGAAAAAAATTTCCCCCCTCCCCCCTTCGTAATACTTGGAAACCGTTGGACTTGTCTCGACTGATCTCAAGCTCAATGCTTTTGTTGCCTCCATTTGCCCAAGAGGCATCACATACACACCTCCACCTATTCAGCAAATGCATTTCTCCTTCCATCGAACTCGCACCTCAACCTACATGCGAGAGGCACCACATATGCACCTTCACCTATTCGGCACATGTGTTTCTCCTTCCATCAAACTCACACCTCCACCTACGTGCGAGAGGCTCCACATACATATTACAACTCACCACACACGTCTCTCGCCAAACCCACCATTGACACCCATGTAGTAGACAAGAAAATGACCGACCTACTTGCACACATAGTCGCATTGTTTAGAATGAAAATGTGCATAGTATTAATAGTTAACTAATGGTTAATTGTATAATATTTAGCTTATCATATGAGAATTAAGTCATTTTGTTATAATTGCACGATTATATGCCTTAATTACAAAATGTGCATAATTTCAATGAATTAACGTTAATTAGATATCATTTCTGGAAAATTGAAAACCTGATTTAAGTGTGGTTTTCTAGTGTTAAGCATGATATGTTTTGTTTGCATATATTAATCATGTACAGATGCACAGTAACAACTCGTTGAGTTACAATTAACTCAATGAGATAAGTTCGTTGAGTTACAGGTTTGAAGGTGTAAAAACTCAGATTATTATGCATGTGAGTTGCACATGTTTTATATTATTTTATATCAAGTTCATTGAGTTAAGCTTTATTCAACGAGGGAAGTTCATTGAGTTAACAGTTAAGTCAACGAAGTAAGCCCGTTGAGTTACACTAACTCCATGAACTAGTTATTTTCTAATATGCCATTGTGAGTAGTTGCAAAAACAGGAAATTTGAAGAAAAACCATGATTGCATGTATCACGTGAGATTTAAATCATGGAATGAAAAAGAAATCACCATCATTGCTATGAACGAAGAAGATCCAACTAGTCATTTTGTCGGAGGCAGTTACTATTGAAAAAAATATAAAAAGAAGAGGAGAAGAATAAAGAGTAGGGTTGAGAACCACACTAACTATAGAAAGTGTCGCTAGTTCTTTCAAGCTCCACAACACCACCACCAATCACCAACCATCGAAGGTCTGTGAGGATGAGGATACTTTTCGGATGTCAAGTTGATTCTGAGTCAAATACGGTGACTAACAACCACTTTGATGAGTGATCACGTCATAGGAAGGGAAGTCATCTTCACCAAACACCGAATCATATCTTAGGAGATTGTAAAGTTTCTAGCCTTGGTTTCAAGTTGATGCCAATATACTAAAGAAGAGATCAACTTACAAGTCTCAGTTCGTGATTATATTGGAAGAGGAAGCGTGACTGTAAGTGATTAAGTTTTTAGTGGTGTAATCATGTCACATGTATTGACGGAAGTTTTTATTGTCAATAGAGAATTTCTATATTTCACCTTTCGTTCATCTTCAAGAACGTATCAAAACAAAAATCCCAAAAACAAAACTGATTATATGTGTTTATAGTTAGCATTTGTGATGTAGTGTTTGTTTTGTATTGAGATTAATGTTATTATTGCCAGTATTGTGAATGTTTCGCATTTATTTGATTTAGAACATAGGAAATAGTTTTAGTGATTACTAAAATTGATTTGTATAAAACATCCAAAATCTTAGTGGTTACTATTTGAAATATCTAAATGTTAGTATTGATTAATGACAAATCCCAGATTAACTAACATTAAAAAGCTTAATTGACGTTATTACATTTTGTGAAACTACCTAATAGATGGTTGAATTCCTCTATGAATAGAAAAATTTAATTGGAAATTACTAGTTAGGCTCGTGGAGTTAATTTAAGTCCACAAGGATAGTCTGTTGAGTTAACTATAACTCCACGAACTAAGTCTGTTGAGTTAGTAGTAAGTCAATGGAGTGCGTAATTTAAAACACAAAAACCTTTGGTTATAAAAATCAAAATGGTATATAATTTTTACTCAATCTTTATGGGATCGACATGTACTTGCACGCAAATACAATAGATATTGTACACTTGCAGTTAAGAATAAATTGGATTTAATATCTAATCTATGAAAATTATTTGTTTACTTCTAAAAGAAATTATCAATATATAATTAAAGCAAACGAAAATCACCCAAACAAAGTTTTTAAGTAAATATACATATATAAGTAAACAAAATAAATTGAACTAGAATGACTGAAGATTTTTTAGAAATATTTATGGATGATTTTACTATATATGGAACTTCATATGAAGTATGTTTAAACAATTTAGATCAAGTATTAAAACGTTGTGTAGAAAAGAATCTAATTCTAAATTGGGAAAAATGTCACTTCATGGTAGAACAAGGAATAATCTTGGGACATGTTGTTTCAATGAAAGGGCTAGAGGTAGATAAAGTGAAAATAAAAGTAATTTCTAATCTACCAGAACCTAAATCAATAAAAGATATTAGATCATTTCTAGGACATGCAAGATTTTATAGGAGATTTATTAAAGACTTTAGCAAAATAGCTAGACCTTTAACTAATTTATTAAAAGATGTTCCATTTAACTTTGATAAGAATTGCAAAGAAGTCTTTTAAGCTTAAAACTAGTTTAATTTCAACTCCTATAATACAAGCACCTAATTGGAGCTATCCATTTGAATTAATTTGTGATGCATCTGATTTTGCTGTAGGAGTAATGTTGGGACAGAAGATAGAAAAATTTCCTAGAGTGATTCATTATGCAAGCAAAATTTTAAATGATGCTCAAGTTAATTATACAACTACTGAAAAAGAATTATTAGCTGTTGTGTTTGCTTTAGAAAAATTTAGATCGTATCTGATAAGAGCTAAAGTAATAGTATACACGGATCATTCAACTCTAAAATACTTAATGGCAAAGAAAGAAACTAAACCTAGACTAATCTGATGGATATTATTATTGCAAGAATTTGATCTAGAAATTAAAGATAAAAAAGGATGTGAAAATGTTTTAGCAAACTATTTATCAAGGTTACAATTAGAAAAATCAAACATTGAAATTAAGGATCATTTTCCTGATGAATAATTAATGCCCATAAACACAATGCCTTGGTACATAGATATAGTTAACTACTTAGCTACAAGTTTAACACCTAAGGATTGGAATAGACAGGATAAGAAATTGTTCTTTTCAAGAGTAAAATATTACTATTGGGAAGACCCATACTTATTTAAGAAATGTCTTAATTTTGTCATAAGGAGGTGTGTGCTAGAAACTAAATATCAAAGTATATTATCTTTCTACCATGACCAAACATGTGGAGGACATTTTGGTTTAGGGAAAACTACTATCAAAATTTTACAATGTGGATTCTACTAACCAACATTATTTAAAGATGCTCACAAATATTGCTTAAGTTGTTTGAGATGTCAACAAATAGGAAGGATATCAAAGAGGAATATGATGCCTCTGAATCCTATTGTTGAGGTTGAAATCATTGATGTGTGGGGAATAGATTTTATGGGTCCATTTCTTACATCTAATTAGTTTAATTATATATTATTGGGGGTGGATTATGTATCTAATTGGATAGAAGCTATTCATACAAAAACTAATGACAACAAAGTGGTAATACATTTTATAAGAACTCATATGACAAAGTGGTAATTGAGTTAGAAGAATTTAGGAACGAAGCTTATTCAAAAACTATAATAGAAAAAAAGAAGATAAGGTTATGGCATGATAAGAAAATTATTCTAAAAACTTTTGAAATAATCCAAGAAGTATATCTTTACAAAATTAGACTTTATAACCATCTAAGAAAATTAAGATCTAGATGAGCATGACCTTACATAATTCGAAACATTTATTCTTATGGAGCTATTAAAATTGAAAATCCTAAAAATTAGAATGTATTTAAAGTGAATGGACAATGACTTAGACCTATTCTGAAATTTTCAAAAAGTTCCTATGGAATGATAGAAGAAGTAAGAGTAAAGGACTACTCAAGTCCTATTATGTAGATATAAACATCTCTATAGCAAAAAAGAAAAGAAAAAAAGATTATATATATATTATTATTATTTTAACGGTTTAACCAAGAATAGTCTTCGGTCTAACCGAAATAGAAAATCTAAACTTTTAATTTGTTCGATAAAATCAAGAGAAATCAACGATTTTTACCAAAGAAGAAAAAAAAACTAACTATAAAAAGAAAAAGAAAAAAAATTTTTGGTAGCACCAAAAGGATCCATCGATTTGATCAAAGCTAAAAGGGAATTTTTATATTAAGTAAAAGTGTCGGTTCAACCGAAACATACTAGTGGTTTAACTAAGTGTTTAAGAAAATTTAATTTTGGTTCAACTAAAGAGGAACACGGTTTGACTGAAATTAAGAAAAGAGTAAAAATCAAGAGTCAGTTAGACCAGAGATTTTTTGGTTTTGACTGAATATAATTTATTATATTAACATTATTTTATTAGCTATAACTTTATGAGAGGTCCGTTGAGTTAAGCTTAACTCTATGAACTTAATTTGTTGAATCTAGGATAAGTCAACGAACTTACTCCGTTAAGTTAACTGTAACTCAACGGAGTACTAAGGTAAATCCATAAAGTAAGTTCGTGGAGTTAACTGTAACTCTACGGAAAAGTAAGTGTGAGTAGTAGAAAATTACGTGGGAAATGACCCAATTACCCACCAAAAACTTAGGGTTTATTTAAACTAAAACTTAGGACTTAGGGGCAATATCTGCATAAGTCATTTAATACTTAGAGCAGAAAATATCAAGTCTGTTTTGTTCTGTAACACCATGAAGGAGAAGATGGCATAGAGCTTTTGAGATTCGATTGATGTGATGAGGTTCCTTAGAGACTTAGAAGAGTGGCATTCAAGGTAGAGAATCTAGAATACCATTAGAGAGAAAGAGCTAGAAAGAATAGATCATATTATGGGAATAGATGAAGGATTGATCATATATAGAGAAGAATAGATCATATAGTTAGTGCATTACATATAAAGATACCACTAGAAAGAATAAATTATATTATGGGAATAGATGAAGGATTGATCGTATATAGAACCAAACCAAGGTATGCTATTCTATTACCTGATATTTTTATTAGAAATCCTATCACTAGAGAAGAATAGAATATAGGAAGACCTAATATGTTTGAAGTACCAAATAAAAATTATAGGTCAGCTTTAACATTTTCTAATAAGAATTTGACTATTCCTAAAAAATTATTTTATTAGAGACCAATTGGAAATTGGGATGAAGGATTATGTATAAGTGTGTATAATTTTATGAATTGGTCTTGGAATGAATATATTATGAAATATCTAGGAGAGAAAGAATTACTTAACAATACTCATGTGATACTTGATGGATATATATATCTAGTTATAGATATATTAGTTGCATTTAAATCTAATTTATACATAGTAAGCATAGATAGTTATGATGAAATTATAGAAATATTACCTATACCTAAAGCTATAGCTGAACCACCATCTGTAGAACATGGTAAAATACAATTAGGAGTATAGTATAATGAATTTGATGATCCTACTTTATATCTAATAAGATGGTGGGATGAACTAATGAAATTTCAAATATGGATTGTGAAAGACCTAAATGAATGGAAATGGGAAGAGGAATACATTGAAATATATGTGGAAATAGAAACAACTACATTATTTTGGACAAAAAGAGAATCTCTTTCTGCATTTCATTTTATAAATGGTAATACTCTCATATTTAGTGTTGATAACATACTACAAGTTTATAAGTTAAAAAGGAAAGCAGATTACATTAAAACAAAATTAATAGCAAGGAGAATAATGCTTAAAGGTTTTACTTGGACTAACACATTTATTTCATTTGTTCCTACTTTTCAGTCATGTTCTTAAATTATGATTTTGTATTTTTAATGTTTTGTGTATTCTACATTAATTTTAAGAAAAGAAAAGAAAGAAAACAACACTTTAGTTTATGTTTTATTTATCATACAAGAGAAAAATAAAATATCAATCCAGTTTGTTGGTATCTATTATGAAAAACCAACTAGCTTGCTTGTGAGCCACACAAGACACATATTTAACAATTTATAGTTATTATTTTGTTATATGTTTTACTTTTATTTGTGAATGAAAAGATTTTCAGAATCAAAAGTTAAAAGATATTAATGAAGATATAAAAGAACAAGGTATGCGATTGATTACTTATCTTAAATTTATATTTATGCATAGTTCATGGAGTTATACATTAACTCAATGAACTTGGTTCGTTGAGTTAGGTGCTAAGTTAACGAAATAGTATATTATGTTTGCTAACATTTACTGTATTTTTTGTAAATCTTTTACATTAAGGATAATGCAAAATGTAAGTATAGGGGAGAGGTAATTAGATTAAAATTGAAGTAATCTTGTAAATTGTAGGAATTAGGATTGTATTACAAATTTTTGTAGAATTTGATAAATTTTTATGCATTTTGTTATAACTATCCGAAATTTTTTTTGAAACCTTTTGATAACTGAAATTGTAAATTTTTTTTTTCTGTAACTACTTGAGCATTCTATTTAGAATCTTATATAAGATGCTACAATACCTCACTATTAATACAAATTTGGTATAGTATCTTATATTTTTACTGAATTTTATGAGCTTAACGGTTTTACGATTTTAAAAGGAAATCAGAATACTTAACTAAAATTCAGAAAATTAATTGAAATTCTAAAAAAGCTGAAATGTTGACTTTTGGATTGAATGAAATGTACATGATCAAGGATACATTTAATTTGATTGATTAAACTTGTAGAATGATTTATGTGTAAGTCATATTAAACTACAGAAAAAGTATGAGCTTATTGATATGGATACATTTTTTTCAGTAGATTGTAGAAGTAGGATTATATGAGATTTATGTTTAATTGCATCTGTATTAATGAAATACATATATATATTATGTTGAAAAGAAAAAAAAATGATAAAAGTGAAAAAATTTAAAAGTTTATTGATTTGTTTCATCACGGGCCTTTTGTACTTAAGCATATAGGTATGTAAGGATTGTTGACCTGAAAAAAAACTCTTTAAATCTGGCAACCCAAGGTCTTGATCAGATCTGGGATTGTTGATTGAAAGCTCAATACATGAATACACTAGAAAGCTCTTATATGATTCAAGCTTTTCAAATTAACTTTTAAAGTAAAAATATACATATACTGTTCTAAAAAGATGAAAGTGTATTATTAAAAGTACAGATATCTTTTGAATCGTATATATTCTTTATTATTTATGACTATTGAAGTGTGAATCTAGATTAGACTTTTGAAGTTATTTATTTGAGATACACTTCATGATTCTCCTTGTTTTAATCATATTGAATTGAATTGTGTTTTGATTTGTTTGTAATTGAAATTTATTCTAAAAATCATATTGGGAAATTCAAGATAACAGAAGTTTGGAAAAAAAATTGATCGTATAACTACCACCTACTTTATGTAAGTATATTTTATATGTAATTTGAGTAATTTTGAAATATATTTGCTAGTGGAGGAGAAAGAAGAATCTTAAATTAGATTTTTGAATTATAGAGAATATCTTTATATTAATCTAATCTTAGTATTTTGAAGATACAAGCTGAAGAAATATTTTTTTCATAAGGAATATTGATTTAAAAAAAAAAGAAATAGTTCTAGTACTTTTTAGAAAGACCAATTAATTAGACCTTATTAGTTTGCTAAGACACTAGCAAAAGTTAGGTATGGGGGAAGTATTTAGAATGAAAAAGTGCATAATAGTAATAGTTAAACAATGGTTAATTGTATAATATTTAGCTTATCATATGAGAATTAAGCCATTATGTTATAATTGCAAGATTATATGTCTTAATTACAAAATGTGCATAATTTCAAGGAATTAACGTTAATTAAAAATCATTTCTGGAAAATTGAAAATCTGATTTAAGTGTGGTTTTATAGTGCTAAGCATGATATGTTTTGTTTGCATATATTAATCATGTATAGATGCACGGTAACAACTCATTGAATTACAGTTAACTCAACGAGATAAGTTCATTGAGTTACAAGTTTAAAGATGTAAAAACTTGGATTATTATGCACATGTTGAATTTAAATGTCTTATTATGTCACATGAGTTGCACATGTTTTATATTATTTTATATCAAGTTCGTTGAGTTAAGTTTTACTCAATGAGGGAAGTCAGTTGAGTTAATAGTTAAGTCAACGAAGTAAGTCCATTGAGTTACACAAACTCTACGGACTAGTTATGTTCTAATATGCCACTATGAGTAGTTGCAGAAATAGGAAATTCGTAGGAAAACCATGATTGCATGTATCATGTAGGATTTAAATCATGGAATGAAAAAGAAATCACCATCATTGGTATGAACGAAGAAGTCAAGAGTGGGGTGGAGAACCACATTAACAATAAGAAGCGTTGGTAGTTTCTTGAAGCTCCATAACACCACCATCAATCACCAACCATCAGAGGTTTGTGAGGATACGTTTTGGATGTCAGGTTAATTTTGAGCTAAATACGGTGACTAACAACCATTGTGAGGAGTGATCACGTCCTAGAAAGGAAAACCATTTTCACTAAGCACCGAATCATATCTCAGGATCGTAAAGCTTCTAGTCTTAGTTTTGGGTTGATGCCAATATATTGAAGAGGAGATCAACTTACAAGTCTTAGTTCATGATTCTATAGGGAGAGGAGGTGTGACTATAAGTGATTAAGTTTTCAGTGGTGTAATCATATCGCATGTAGTGATAGAAGTTTTTATTATCAATAGAGAATTTATACATTTCACCTTTCGTTCATCTTCAGGAACATATCAAAACAAAAATCCCAAAAACAAAACTTATGTGTTTATAGTTAGCATTTGTGATGTAGTGTTTGTTTTGTATTATGATTAATGTTATTATTATCAATATTGTGAATGTTTCGTATTTATTTGATTTAGAATATAGGAAATAGTTTTAGTAATTACTGAAATTGATTTGTATAAAGCACTCAAAATCTTGGTGGTTAGTTTTGATTAATGACAAATCTCAAATTAACTAATGTTTAAAAACTTAATTGATGTTATTTACATTCTGTAGAACTGCCTAATGGATGGTTGAATTCTATTGTGAATAGCAAAATTTAATTGAAAATTATTAGTTAGGCTCGTGGAATTAATTTAAGTTCATGATGATATTTTGTTGAGTTAACTATAACTCCACGAACTAAGTCCGTTGAATTAGCAGTAAGTTAATAGAGTGCGTAATTTAAAACACATAAAACTCTATTTATAAAAATCAAAGTGGTGCGCAATTTTTACTCAATCTCTATGAGATCGACCTGTACTTGTACAAAAATATAATAGACACTATGCACTTGTAGTTAAGAACAAATTAGATTTAATATCTAATCTGTGAAAATTATTTGTTTACTTCTAAAAGAAATTATCAATATATAATTAAAGCAAATGAAAATCACCCAAACAAAGTTTTTAAGTAAATATACATATATAAGTAAACAAAACAAATTGAACACCCTTCATAGACCAAATGTTTGAAAAATTGGCTAGGCAAGACTTTATTGCTTCTTAGATGGGTATTCTGGGAATAACTAAATTCCTGTAGCTCTAAAAGACCAAGACAAAACCACCTTCACTTGTCCCTTTGGAACATATGCTTTCAAATGAATGCCTTTTGGTCTTTGTAATGCTCTTGCCACATTCCAAAGATGTATGATAGGAATCTTTAGTGACATGACTAAAAACTATTTAGAGATTTTCATGGATGATTTCTCGATATTTGGACCTTATTTTGGCTAATGTCTACATCTGACGTCATGCATTTGCGATCTTATAAATTTTAAAACTCAGAATTAACGAACACCTAGATTGATTTGGTGGATATTATTACTACAATAGTTTGATTTAGAAATTAAAGAAAAAAAAGATTGTGAGAATGTAGTAGCAAATCATTTATCAAGGTTACAAATAGAAAAATCAAACATTGATATTAAGGATAATTTTCCTGACAAATAATTAATGACAATAGAAACAATGCCTTAGTATGCAAACATAGTTAATGATTTAGTTATAGGTTTAACACCTAAGGATTAGAATAGATAAGGTAAAAAATTATTCTTTTCAAGAGTGAAATATTATTATTGGGAAAACCTATACGTATTTAAGAAATGTCTTGATTTAATCATAAGGAGGTATGTTCCAAAAATTGAATATTATAGCATATTATCCTTTTGTCATGACTAAACATGTGGAGGACATTTTGGTTTAGGAAAAACTACAGCCAAAATTTTACAATGTGGATTCTACTGGCCAACACTATTTAAGGATGCTTACAAATACTGTTTAAGTTATTTAAGATGTCAACAAATAGGAAGGATATCAAAAAGAAACATGATGCCTCTGAATCCTATTGTTGAAGTCGAGATCTTTGATGTATGGGGAATTAATTTTATAGGTCTATTTCCTATGTCTAATCAGTTTAATTATATATTGTTAGGTGTGGATTATGTATCTAAATGGATAGAAGCTATTCTTACAAAAAGTAATGACAAACTATTATTATTAGAAAGTGTAAAACATTTTATAAAAACTAATATAATTGTTAGATTTGGAATATCTAAAACTATTATTAATGATAGGAGAACTCATTTTTGTAATAGAAGTTTTAAAGCTTTAGTAAAGAAATATGGAGTAAATCATAAAATTGTAACTTCATATCATCTTCAAACAAGTGGACAAGTAGAAAGTGTAAACAAATAAATTAAATTAATTTTAGAGAAAGTAGTAAATCCTACTAGGAAAGATTAGGCTAATAGACTAATAGATACACTTTGGGCTTATAGAACAACTTATAAAACAAGCCTAGGTATGTCACATTTTAGGATAGTATATGAAAAAAGTTGTGACCTACCTGTTGAATTAGAACATAGAGCTTATTGGGTATTAAAAACTTTAAATACTAATTTAAATTAAGCTACTAAAAATAGAAAGATACAATTAATCGAGTTAGAAGAATTTAGAAATGAAGCTTATTCAAGAACTGTATAGTAAAAAGAAAAAATGAAGTTATGGCATGACGAGAAAATTATTCTAAAAACTTTTGAAATAGGATAAGAAGTATATCTTTACATGATTAGAGTTCATAACCATCTAGGGAAATTAAGATCTATATGGATAGGACTATACATAATTCGAAACATTTATTCCTATGGAATTATTAAAATTGAAAATCCCAAAAATCAGAATATATTTAAAGTAAATGAACAAAGACTTAAGACCTATTCTTAAATTTCCAAAAAATTCATTTGGAATTGAAGAAGATGTAAGAGTGGAGGACTACTCAAGTCCTATACCAAAGCTATATATATATATATATTAAGTATAATTGTAGGTTCAACCACAATATAGTATTGGTTTAACCTATTGTCTTAAGAAAATTTGTCAGTTTGACCGAAGAAAAATATTGGTTCGATCAAAATTAAGAAAAAAATTATAAAAATCAAGAGTTGGTTAGATCAAAGATTCTTCGATTTTGATCAAAGCAAAAAATTATATTTATATTATTTTATTAAATATAGCCTTTTTGGGAAGTCCATTGAGTTAAGCTTAACTCAACAAAGTTAGTCTGTTGAGTCTATCGGTAAGTCCATGAACTTAGTTCCTAGAGTTAACATGTAATTCAATGGAGTAGTAAGAG
Organism: Cymodocea nodosa; assembly: GCA_036874045.1. Classification (NCBI taxonomy): domain Eukaryota; kingdom Viridiplantae; phylum Streptophyta; class Magnoliopsida; order Alismatales; family Cymodoceaceae; genus Cymodocea; species Cymodocea nodosa. The sequence goes on along the minus strand of CM072339.1, from coordinate 13,731,614 downwards.
AGAGAATCATAAATTTACACAAGAAATAACCCGATTACTAGCCAAAAACTTAGGGTTTATTTAAACTTTAACTTAAGATTGAGAGCATTATCTACAGAAATTATTTAGGGCTTAGTATAGTAAAAATCCGTTCTGTTATGTTTCGTAAAGCAATGAAGTTGAAGATGACATAAAACTAGTGGGATGAGATTGACATCACGAGTTTTCTACATCAGTCTAAAGATTGACATTCATGGAAAAGGATTTGGAATACAATATGTGAGAAGGAGCTTCAAGAAGTAGAAGAACAAATCCTTCATTTTACTAAAAATATTGCGAAATTGGATGTTAGAGTTCCAAGCATTTTTGAGACTACAATGTGAGTAGCAACAGAATCAGTAGCAAATAGAGAATGTTGAATCAAGTCTCATAATGGGACTGCATTGGAACTGATCCAACGAAAATATAGGGCATGGTTCCTACATAAAATTTATTGTGTGGCTGAAAGATGAGTTGAACAACAACAACAAGAGAAACAATGAGAACCATTTGGAGTCCTGCAACAACAACACCAACCAAGACCCTCAGATCAACAACCAAGACCCTTAGATCAACAACCAAGACCAACATAAAAAGTTGTATTTTTAGGTTCGAGATCTAAGGAGGAGATTAAAGAATTTAATGATTTGGTTAAACTCTGGAAAGAATAGGGGGCTAAGGAGTTGATGGTCTTAGCAAAAACATGCATTCTGTTTGATGCAATCCAGAGGAGATGGATTGAAGAAAGAGTAAAAGCAAAATATAAAGTTAAATTAAAATAACATCAGGAAGCAGTTGGAATAACACCAGTTGTAAAAGAACCTAAGGTTGGTCCTTCGAGACTAGTAACTATCAAGGAAGAAGAGCCAATTCCTATGGCTCAAGGACAAAAAAGGGTTAATTTTTGTTGATTTACTATTTAAGGAAGAAGAGAAAGAATAGATACAATTAATTAGAATAAAAAAAGGAAAAGAAAAAGTGCTTGAGGCTTAGGAAATTAAACCTGAGTCGGTAACACTTATATTAGGGCCATAGGAGCCCATTTATATAGATTTAGTATCAAAAGAAGAAGAAGATCAAGTGTAGTAGCAAAGAGAAGAAGAAAATTAGGCTGAAATAGAGCTGCAGCTTGAAGAAATTAGCGAGGAAGAAAAAGAATCTGAAAGAGCAGAATCTGCTATGCCCAAGACTTCATCTTCCATTAACACAGAGAAGCCATTAATAGTGGAATATGAAGAGGAGGAAGAAGAAGAAACAGAAGAAGTTGATCAAGATTCAATAGAAACTAAAGAAAACAGTTCGACTGATTCCATTGAAGAGGATGAAACCCTTCAACAATTTATAGACAATTTAAAAAGTAAAAGTGTGGAAAGTACTGTAGACTCTCCATCAAATATAAGAGTTGAAGAATAGGAATCTATAGACAACCTATCTTTTCAGTAGTAACAAGTTTAGCAAATAGAGGAAGAATTGGAAGAGCAAACCCCTATGGAACAAGAAGTTCAGTTTCCTAACCCTTTTGAAGTAATAGTAATGAATGTAGTTCATTTTTGGAGCCAGGAAGCATATGACAAATATCAAGAAATAAAGATGTATGATATTATATATAGTAGGCTAGTTTACTAGACTAGAATGGAGGACATTAGAGAACTATTTGAATTCCAAGGTCTATTGGAAATAATTTCGAAAGTAAGTGGGCATGCAATATATGAGAATTTAGTGCCCAACTTTTATGCAAACTTAAAAGAAGATGGAACATTATTATCAAATGTGGAGGAGGCTAACATATAGATAACACTCGAGCTTCTCCACAGTATATTAGGAGTAAAGAATGGAGGAATAGAAATTTTGGAAAAAACAACTGCAACTAAATAGATAGAACAGGAAATCAAGCAGTGTTTAGCCATCGACCCTTGTGTGCCACTTCTAAACAGAATGAAATACTTAAAAGGAAAGACACATATGGTGACTAACATTTTAATTAAGACTATCTATCAGAGGCATAACCATGATGTAGAATTGAGTTAGTTTGTAAAATGGGTCACATTTGTAGTTGTCAATAGAATTCAAGTGAACTAGTGCCAACTACTCCTATCAAAAATCAGATCTTTAAAGAAGAAGCTATTTTATGGAGACTTGATACCAATAATAATGATGGATGTTATTGATTTCACCAAATAGACATCAAAGAAGATCTAATCTAGGGCCATCTTGATAAAAGAATACAGAAGTTATGTTGCTATTATTGACATGACTAGGATTGTAGGACCTTCTAGAGAAGCTTCAGGAGCAATAATTAGAAAAACTCTAGAGAGAAGTAGATGAATTAAGAAATAGAGATTAAATGTATTAATCATCTACTTGTATTGTAAAATGTCTAGTTGTATGTAATTTCAACAAATTATATATATATGTTTATTTGACAAATAAATATGCTTTTGAAATGTTCTAAATGTGAGTGACTAATTTAATTCAAAGTTGTATTGGAATTCAAATCTATATATTTGTTTGAAACATTACAAGACTGTTTTAAAAAAAATTTATGAATGATATGGTTAAATGCACGATGATTTGAAAATATTTGAATATGTTTACAGATTGAAGAAAATTCTATTTTTTGTATAATAAGAAATGAATTTTGAGTTAAATATACATTTATGTTTGGAATTAAATGAAATTAAATGAGTTTGAATTTGAATACTAAATTAATTATATATATTTAATTATATTCATGTTGATAATATGTAGGAAAGAAAATAGGAGATAAAATGAGAAGCAAGTTTCTTAGGAAAAATTGCCTAAATGCTAACTTAACGAACTTAGTCTGTTGAGTTAACCTTAATGCCACGAAGCTATAATAGTATATATGGTCACTCCATTGGGTTATCTATAACTTAACGAAGTTAGTTTGCGAAATTAGCAAATAGAAGCTTGAGCTATTCATTTGAGTTAATTAATTATTAGGGATAATGTTTTTATACATTAATATGTTTATGTTTTAATGATTACAAGAAGATTTATATTCAACATTTATGTATACTTGATGAACTTAAAATATTTTCTAAGTGCATAAGTTTACAAACTATCGTAAACTTATATAGTTAAGTTTATGAACTGTCGTAAAGTTATATAGTTAACTTTGTGGACTACTATAAAGTTATATAGTTATGTAGTTAGCTTTATGGACACTCATAAACTTATTTGATTCATAACTTTAGATTATAACTCTAAAATTTCTACAAGTTATAACTTGACGAGGTTAGTTCATTAAGTTAGGAATAGTAACCGAGGTCACTCTGTTGAATTATCTATAACTCAATGAAGTTAGTCCATGGAGTTAGCTGAACAATTATTCTTATCTCCATGTACATGACTTCATGGGTTTAGCGGTTACTGAGAATTTAAATTTAGAAGTGGAGCACATATCGATAAATATAAGAACCATACCGCACATTACAAGACACGTTCTTGCAACGAGATGCATTTGTAATGTAGGATCGTTATATGATAAGAGGAGGGTGAATTGTGTCTTTAGTAATTAAATTACCAACAGATAAAACAAGAGCACAAAACACTCGTAAATAAAATTCTATTCTTTATAAACTTTAAAGAAAGAATTTACAATTTCTTTTCAGCGCAATTCCCTTCTTATCGATTTTGATACGGTAAAGTTCGATATACAATTCAAATAGAAAATGAAGTCCTCATTCTAAGCTAATTTTGAATTGTATAAAACTTGATTTTTATGCACGTAGCTCTTTTTCCTTCTTTTTGCTCAACTTCTGTATCTCTTCTTCTCGAATCGTCAAATTTCCAAACTTCTTACGTTTGCAGCTTCTTTTTTGAAATTGCTTGGAATTTCGAACTTCTTCTAATGTTAGAGAATTTTTTTGGATTGGGATTGAATATGTAGTTGAATATTCAGACTTGATTTTTCATATTGTGATTGGGGATTGGGATGATCGTAATGCAGCTCGTACTCTCTATTTATAGTAGTCGAAACTATGACTTCACGTTCATCATATTCATCCACTTAATCCATAATCTATGTACTAATTTCAAATTTAAATTATCCACGATTTTCACTATCATTTTGAATTTCCACTATGTCCACTCTCTATTTTGAAATTTCCACTATCTCCATTATCATTTTGAATTTCCACAATTTCATATCGTAGATCCACTAAAACTTTATCTTCTTGGAGATTTGTAGAATATCTTCTAAATTACCGCTTTAGTCAAACACTTATCCTTTAAGTATTGTAAAAACTCAAACACTTATTGTTAGGGCAAGTAGTACAGTGTAAAGTATGCCACAAGAAGTCTAGGTTAAATCGGAAGCTTGTTAACAGCAAGTATTCGACAAATTTATTTTTCGGTAGGTTATTAGACCTAAGTATCTGAAAAATATAGTTTTAGTCGGAGGCTTTGAGCTAACTATCCAAAAGTTAGAAGATTTCAGAGGGGTACTGGTTGTAACCATCTGAAATGACTTAAAGGACACTTAAGTGGATGCTCGGACAGTTATGAAGCTAAGTATTCGAAAGTCAGACACTTAAGTGGATGTTCGGATAGTTAAGAAGCCAAGTATCCAAAAAGTAGAAACTTAAGTGGATCTTCGGATAGTTAGGCAGTAACTATCCGAAAATCATAAGTTTTCGGAAGGTTAACAGTAGAACCTTCCGAAATGACTAAAGAGACACTTAAGTGAGTTTTCGGATAGTTAAGACCTGTCTTAACTATTCGAAAGACATGTAGTTTTTCGGAGAGTTAACAGTAGAACCTTCTGAAAGGACAGAGAGAGGAGTAAGTGGGTTTTCGGACAGTTAAGTCAATAACTATCCGAAAGATCGAATCTCTCCAGACAATTAGCTTGCTACAGTACCGCCCGTTACAATAAATGAAGAAAGAAGAATTTCTTCAGATAGTTAAGTCTATAACTATCCGAAATGTTGCAGATTTCGGTAAGTTAGGAAGATAAGGCTCCAAAAGTGAGAGTCCCTTCTCTGAAGCATTATTTCTCTATTGTAATGGCTTGAATGTAATTAAAGGTTTATTAACCCTAAGTTGGGTAGTATATAAACCTTTATGATGTTGTAAAACATTGCGGTTGATTGTGTCGAAGCTCATAGAAGAACCCTCAACTCTCCATGGACGTGGGCTATTGCTGAATCACGTAAATCTTGTGTCTTCATTGTGTTATTTCTTCCTTCTACTCTTCACTTCCAATTTTGGTGAGTTAAGAGGTGAGTGTTTCTGAATCATGCCATAGAAAGTTGACTGAATGATTAGTTCCGAACGTAACACTTATTTGTAACTCTTCGAGTTTTTGCACTAGCAAAAACACGTGACTGAACAAAGAAAACTTATCTGTTCGTTAATCTTTTATAAAACTCAAACAGTTATCTATCCATGCGTATAAAAACTAGAACAGTTATCTAACTCTTCAATTTTCATTATTAAATGCACATGAAAAACACGTAAAAACTTAATTATTTAAAACACGTACAGATAAGTTAACTATATGAGTTTTTAACATAACTCTTCGACTAAATCAAAACATTAACTATTCGAAAGTTTAACTATCTAAAGCATAACTATTCGAAAATCTTAACTATTCGAAATTTTAAATGAAACTTTCCGATAACTTGTCAACATTTAACTACATGACTATTATACTTAGAAAATATTATGTAGACTTATTTATAAAATTTAATAAAGCATTCATCATCAAAACAAAATTCCTAACATGTAATATGGGCATGCATTATAAAAACAAAACCAAGAGTTATTTACTAGTTACTGTTCAAGCTTTAATTTTGCCCATTTTTAATGAATTTTATAAGTAATTTTGCATGATATTATCTATCTATGGTGGATAAATGATATTAATTATAAGTAATATAAGTCTTGAAATATAGTGCAATATAGAAATTTAATTAACAAGTGCATCCCCCATTGGATATAATTTTACATGGAACACATTGATTTTATTTTGAATGTCCTATGTTGGCTAATGTCTCTTGGAGTTCAATTTCCATTAATTGTAGGTAACACACATATAGAAGGAGCTTAATGCAAAAGACCAAAAGAAGATGTAAAGAATCAAAAGTTGGTGGACTAAACTTTAAAGAAGAGGACATGCCAACACCTTATTGGCCCTCCTAGATCTATGACATCCTATTGGCTTGGTGATAAAACCAAGGTGCCACATCAAAGAGAGAGAACACATGCCAACATAAATGCAAGGGGAGAGGAATTTCGTAGGCCACCTTGGTGCTTCCAACAAGAGAAAGAAAGAAGAGAAGAAAGCTTGGAGGTGAGGCTTATGCTTGCAAGGAGACCATCCATTGATGCTATTCACCATTCCAAGGGCTAAGGAGAAAACGTCTAGGGTTGGAGGTGAGGTTGCTGCCAAGTTCCATTGAATTCAAAGCTCTAGAGAAGAAGAGAAGAAGCTCCTAAGGTAGTGACAACCCTTAGAGTTTATTATTTTCTTGTATAGAAGGAAGAATTGATGAGAATTGGTGGTGAACATCTCAATTATATGTCTTCTTAGCTAGATAGAGTTCTAATGAATGTATATGAATGTTTAATTCTTCTTTTTAACTTCTAAATTGCATCCTCTATTCACATGTATTGTTGGGGCTATTGGTGGGCTTTCACAAGAGTGAATGACACCCATCAATGGTGGCTTGGCGCATTTGAGTAGGAGGTGTGAATTGAAAGAAGAAGAAAATAAGTGTTGATGTTCATTTGAATGAAGAACCTATCATTTATCTCTTGTTGTTAATTTTAATTTCAGTAGTTAATTGAGTTTGCTATCTCTTATATTGATCACCTTTTATCCAAATCAATCCCAAAAAGAATTTATAATGCAAGTAGTGTAGTATAGTTTTAGCTAGATTAGCAAATAGCATAGTTGCATGCACTTAGTATAAATTAGAATAGAGTAGTGTATTCTTTCTTCATATTCTATAATTTTTCTCTTGTTTTCTTTTGCATATATCTTGCATTTAAACTCACGTGGAATTGGTGTGGATTTTATACTTGAATGGCTTGATAGATTTACAAGTAAAGAAATTGATTCACATCACCATTTTCCACTACACATTGCCTTAAAACTACATGATTTGTGAGCTTGTGTTATTTTGATTATTCTACATTCACATGTCATTAATTTATTGAAGTATACCTAAGAGGTTAAAGAGCAAAGTTGAGTAATAATTGATTAAGTCATAAACACAATCCTTGTAGAAGAATGACCTGTATTTGCCATGTACACCAAAGGAACTGTGCACTTGCAGTAAAGCTTGAGCTAAAAGTATAGCTCAACAGTTACCAGCATTAAGTGAAGAGAAGAGAACTCGTTGGGGAACTAGAAAGAGAAGTAGCTGATTCAACTTCATCTGTCAACAATCTTTTACATCATCAGAGCAAAACGTCAAATAGGTATGTAATTAACTTTTTGAAATTTGCTATATGTTGAGAGTTTATGAAAACATAGATTTATTCTCCTAACACTAAACGATTAATTAGAACACCTACATAGGATTATTTAACATAGAATTATATTGTTAAATTTTTTGAAATTGAATTAAACAAAATCCTTCAAGGTGTAGCTAACCTTTCATTTGAGGAAAATGTAGAAATGTCTATTCTAGTAGAAAAACCATTAGGAGAAATTCTTTATCCTGAGTTAGTAGATGAACCTTGATGTATTCAGTTACCAAACTTTGAGGGAAATATGTTTGAATTGAGATCTAATTATAGTAGTCAATTACCACACTATTATGGATTTGAAAAAGAAGACACCTGTTTAAAATGAAAAAGTGCATAATATTAACAGTTAAATAATGGTTAATTGCATTATATTTAGCTTATCATATGAGAATTAAGCCATTATGTTATAATTGCACGATTATATACCTTAATTAAATAATGTGCATAATTCTAGTAAATTAACGTTAATGAAGTATATTTTTAAATTGTCGGTGAGTTATAGGCTTTTTAATTTCTAAGTGTCTAAAATGTCTGTTATTTCGGAGAGTTACATTGTATTTTACTCTCCGTTCATTTTAGTTACATTATGTTTTGAATACTTAAAGAGTATTTTATTATTTCAAGAAAGACACGTGTCGTGATCTAAAAACCTGATTTAAGTATGGTTTTATAGTATTAAGTATGATATATTTTATTTGCATATATTTATATCATGTACAGGTGCACAGTAACAACTCATTGAGTTAGTGTTATTTTTGTTAAAAGATCACATGCTAACTCGTTGAGTTATATGTTTAAAGGTGTAAAAAGATCACGTGAGAACTCGTTGAGTTAGCGAGTAAAACTGTTAGTTGTATATCTGAATTCATTAAGTTAGAATTATGCACGTATTGAATTTAAATGTTTTATTATGTCACATGAGCTGCACATGTTTAACTTGTTAAATTAGCATAACTATACGTGTTGAGTTACTTGAATATACACTAAGGTAACGCGTCGTGTTAGTATTATAAGCTTATAAGTTATTTCTTTATTTCACGTGATATATTATTTTATGTTAAGTCCATTGAGTTAACAGTTAAGTCAACAAAGTAAGTTCGTTGAGTTACACTTACTCCATAGACTAGTTATTTTCTAACATGTCACTATTAGCAGTTGCAGAAATAGGAAATTCGAAGGAAAATTGTGATTGCACGTATCATGTAGGAATTAACTTGTGGAATGAAGAAGAAATCACTATCATTGATATGAATGAAGGAAATCCAACCGATCATCAGGTAGAAGCAGTTACTACGGAAAAAAATATAAAAAGAAGAGGAGAAAGATGAAGAAAGGGGGTGTGAAGGTGGAGAATCGTGCTAACTGTAGGAAACATCGGAAGTTCCCTAAAGCTCCACAACACCACCACAAGCATCAACCATCGGAGGTTTGTGAGGATAGTTTCTGGATGTCAAGTCGATTCTAATCCAAACACGGTGACTAACAACCACTGTGAGGAGTGATTGTGTCGTAGGAAGGAAAGCCATTTTCACCAAGCACCAACTCATATCTCAGGAGATTGTAAAACTTCTAGCCTTGATTTCAGGTTGATGCCAATATACTGAAGAGGAGATCAACTTACAAGTCTCGGTTTGCGATTCTATAGGGAGAGGAGGCGTGACTGTAAGTGATTAAATTTTCAATGGTGTAACTGCATCACATGTAGTGACAAAAGTTTTTACTGCTGATAGAGAATTTTTACCTTTCATCTTTTGTTCTTCTTGAGGAACATATCAAAACAAAAGTACCAAAAAAAACTAATTATCTGTGTTTATAGTTAGTCGTATTTATGTGTTGTATTGTTTGTTTTGTATTGTGATTAATGTTATCATTGTCAATATTGTGAATGTTTTGTATTTATTTGATTTAGAAAATAGAAAATAGTTTTATTGATTATTGAAATTGATTTGTACAGAATACTTAAAAATCTTACTAGTTATTGTTCGAAATATTTGAATGTTCGTGTTGATTAATGATACATCTCAAATTAACTAACATTATAAAGCTTAATTGATATTATTTACATTCTGTAGAACTACCCAATGAATGACCAAATTCCTCTTTGAATAGCAACATTGAATTGGAAATTACAAGTTAAGCTCATAGAGTTAACTTAAGTCTACGAGGATAGTTCGTTGAGTTAACTATAAATCAACGGAGAGCTTAATTGAATATATATAAAACTCTAGTTATAAAAATCAAAATAATACATAATTCTTGCTCAATTCCTATGGGATCGACCTGTACTTGCACACAAATATAATAAACACTGTGCACTTGTAGTTAAAAATACAAATTTGACTTAATAGCTAATTTGTGTGAAAAGTTGTTTGTTTACTTTGAGAGAATTTATTAATATAAGCATAAAAAAAAAATCAAATAAGTTTTTTGATTTGACTTTTCACAACCAAGACAACACCTATTATTTTCTTAGAGAATTTAATGAGATTTGTCAAATGATGAAAATATCGAACATGAGTATAGATGCTATCAAACTTAGATATATTTCCTTTGCTTTAAAAGACACGACTAAGAGATGGTTATATACTTTGGCTCCTAATTCAATTTCTATGTGGACTGAATTTTGTTCAATTTTTTTGGAAAAATATTATCCAACTCATCAAACGATTAAGAAAAAAAAGTAATATTAATGTGTAGCGAAAAACAAGGAGAATCATTCTAGAAATATTTTGAATGATTTAAAGATTTATTAATCAATGTCTACACCATGTGTTTAGAATGAAAAAGTGCATAATATTAATGGTTAAGTAATGGTTAATTACATAATATTTAACTTATCATATGAGAATTAAGCCATTATGTTACAATTGCATGATTATATGTCTTAATTACAAAATGTGCATAATTTTAAAGAATTAACATTAATTAAATATCATTTTTGGAAAATTGAAAACTTGATTCAAGTGTGGCTTTATAGTGTTAAACATGATATGTTTTATTTGCATATATTAATCATGTATAGGTGCTTGGTAACAACTCGTTGAGTTATAGTTAACTCAACGAGATAAGTTCATTGAATTACAGGTTGAAGCTATAAAAACTTGTTAAGTTAGGAGTATGTATGTGTTGAATTTAAATGTGATATTTGTTTCCAATAGGACACATGTCGTGACCTTAAAACATGACTTAAGATTATCCTTTGGAAGGTTGGATGCTAACTGTCCGAAAGGCATATAAGTTTTGGATACTTATAGTTTGTAAGTAATCGAAAAATCATTTTATCATTGGAAAGTTGTTTTAAATTATAAATATTTCTTTATGTCATGTGAGTTGCACATGTTTTATATTTTTATATCAAGTCCGTTGAGTTGATCTTTTCCTAATGAACAATTATTGACCATAAACACAATGCCTTGGTATGCAGACATAGTTAATTACTTAACTACAGGTTTAACACCTAAGGATTGGAATAGATAGGATAAGAAAATTTTCTTTTCAAGAGTAAAATATTACTGTTGGAAAGACCCAAACTTATTTAATAAATGTCTTGATTTAGTCATAAGGAGGTGTGTGCCAGAAACTGAATATCAGAGTATATTATCTTTTTGCTATGACCAAGCATGTGGAGGACATTTTGGTTCAGGGAAAACTATTGCCAAAATTCTGCAATGTAGATTCTACTAGCCAACATTATTTAAAGATACTCACATATACTACTTAAGTTGTTTGAGATGTTAATAAATAGGAAGGATATCTAAGAGGAATATGATGCTTTTGAATCCTATTATTGAGGTTGAAATCTTTAATGTGTGGGGAATAGATTTTATAGGTCATTTTCTTACATCTAATTAGTTTAATTATATATTGTTGGGGGTGGATTATATATCTAAGTGGATAGAAGCTATTCCTACAAAAACTAATGATAACAAAGTGGTAAGACATTTTATAAGAACTCATATAATTGATAGATTTGGAATACCTAAAGCTATTTGTAGTGATTGAGGACCTCATTTCTGTAATAGAAGTTTTGAAGCCCTAATGAAGAATTATGGAGTAAATCACAAAATTACAACATCATATCATCTACAAACAAGTGGACAAGTAGAAAGTGCAAACAAACAAATTAAGTTAATTTTAGAAAAAGTGGTAAATTCTATTAGAACAGATTGGGCCAATAGATTAATAGATGCACTTTGGGTTATAGAACAACTTATAAAACAAGCCTAGGTATGTCACTTTTTAGGATAGTATATGGAAAAAGTTATCACTTACTAGTTGAAATTGAACATAAAGCTTATTGGGCATTAAGAAATCTAAACATTAATTTAAATCAAGCTGCTAAAAATAGAAAGATACAATTAATTGAGTTAGAAGAATTGAGGAATGAAGCTTATTCAAAAACTATAATAGAAAAAGAGAAGATGAAGTTATGGCATGACAAGAAAATTATTCCAAAAACTTTTGAAATAGGCTAAGAAGTATATCTTTACATGACTAGACTTCATAACCATATAGGGAAATTAAGATCTAGATGGGCAAGATCTTACATAATTTGAAACATTTATTCCTATAAAGCTATTGAAATTGAAAATCCTAAAAATCAGAATATATTTAAAGTGAATGGACAAAGACTTAGACCAATTTTGAAATTTCCAAAAAGTTCTTTTGAAATGATAAAAGAAGTAAGAGTAAAGGACTACTCAAGTCCTATTAAGTAGATATAAACATCTCTATATATAAAAAAGAAGAAGAGAAGATCATATATATATTATTATTATTTTAACAGTTTAATCGAGAACAGTCTTCTTCGGTCTAACTGAAATAGAAAGTCTAAATTTTTAATTTGTTTGGTAGAATCAAGAGAAATCAATAGTTTTACCGAAGGAAAAAAGAACTAAGTATAAAAAGAAAAAGGAAAAAAATTTTGGTAGCACTGAAAGGATTCATCGGTTTGACTGAAACTAAAAGAGAATTTTTATATTAAGTAAAAATGTTGGTTCAACCAAAACATACTAGCGGTTTAACCGAGTGTCTAAGAAAATTTGATTTCAATTCGACCGAGGAAGAACACGGTCTAATCGAAATTAAGAAAAGAGTAAAAATCAAGAGTCGATGAGACCAAAGATTTTTCGATTTTGACTGGATAAAAATTATTATATTAGCATTATTTTATTAGCTATAATTTTACAGGAGGTTTGTTGAGTTAAGTTTAACTAAACGAACTTACTTCGTTGAGTCTAGGATAAGTTAATGAACTTACTCTGTTGAGTTACTATAACTCAATAGAGTACTAAGGTAAATCCACGAACTAAGTCCATGGAGTTAACTGTAACTCCACGTAGAAGTAAGTGTGAGTAGTGGAAGATTGCGTGGGAAATGACCCGATTACTTGCCAAAAACTTAGGGTTTATTTAAACTAAAACTTAGGATTTGGGTGCATTATCCATAGAAATTATTTAGTACTTAGAGTAGAAAAGATCAAGCCTATTCCGTTATACCATGAAGAAGAAGACGACGTAGAGCTTTTGGAATTAAATTGACATGACAAGGTTCCTTAGAGACTCGGAAGAGTGGCATTCAAGGTAGAGAATCTAGAATACCACTAGAGAGAAGGAGCTAGAACATGTAGAAGTAGAGATTTTTCATTTTACGAAGGTATTAGTAGATTTAAATGTCAGAATACCTACGATAATGGAAACTAGAGTACGAGTGGGAATAGAGACAACTATTAATAGGGAGAGAAGAATCAGACCTAATTATGAAGTTTCCCTAAAGCTCATCAAACGAAAGTTAAGACTATGGTTTGTAAGAATTATAGTTGCTCATGCGAGAATTCAAAGGGACGAACAAGAGAGAGAATAGATAGAAGCACTAGCAGTAGCAGAACAACAGCTAGTTCCACCACCTAGACCAATAGAAAGAGTAGTATTCATGGGCCCAACATCTAAAGAGGAATTAAAAGAATTTGAAGAACTAGTTCGATTTGGAAGAAGCCAAGGAGAATCAGAAGATATGATAGTAGTAAAAGCACACCTTTTGTTTGATGCACTTTAAAAAAGACGGGCTGAAGAAAAGTTGAAAGCTCATTATCAAATTAAAGTTGAACAACACTAGGAAGCAGCTAGAACACCAGTTGCAAGAGAATCTAAGGCTGGACCTTCAAGTCTAGTAGATATCAAGGAAGAAGAGTTAGTACCTATGGCTCAAGGGCCTAAAGTGCCTAGTTTTGTTGATTTAATATCAGATGAGGAGGAAGAAGAACAGACACAATTAATTAGAAGAAGAAATGGAAAAGAAATAGTGCTAGAGGCTCAAAAAGAAATAAAATCTGAGCCTATAGTATTTATAGGAAGGCCTAAAGAGCCCATTTTTGTAGATTTATTATTAGAAGAAGAAGAAGAGCAATTATAACAGTAAAGAGGAGAAGAAAAATAGGCTGAAATCAGTCTACAGCCTAAAGAAACTAAAAAAGAATTTAGGGCAGAATTCATTGTGCCTAAAACTCCATCCCAATCTGCAAGTGATTCAGAAAAAATAGTAACAATGCAGATTAGTTATGAGGAGGAATAAGAAAGAGAAGAAGCTGAACAAGAAAGCACAGAACATGAAGAAAATAATTCGACAGATTCCATTGAAGAGGGAGAAAGTCTTCAACAATTACTAGAGAAATTAAAAGATAAGACTATGGAAAGTTCTGTAGGCTCTCCACCACAAGTAAGAACTGAAATGCAGGAATCTTCGAAGTAATTTCAGTAATCACAATAACAAATTCAGCAATTCGAAGAAGAGAATCAAGAACAAACTCTATAGGAGCAACAAATTCAACTTCCTAACCCAACTAAAGTAATAGTTTTGAATGTAATTCATTTTCAGAGTTAGGAAGCATACAACAAATATCAAGAAATAAAGGGGTATGATATTATATATAGTAAGCTAGTAAATTGGACTGGAATGAAGGACATTAGAAAGTTATTTGAATTCCATGGCTTACTGAATATGATTCCAAAGACAAAAGGGCACACAATTTATGAAAACCTAGTACCCTGTTTTTATGCAAATATGAGGGAAGTAGAATGAGCATTAATTTCAAATGTGGAGCAAGTTGATATTTAGATAACACCTAAGCTTCTCAACAACTTATTTGGATTAAGGAATGAAGGAATTGAAATTCTAGAAGAAACATCTGTAGTAGAGTAGATTGAACAAGAAATAAAATAGTGTATACCTAGTGACCCTCCTCGTGTGCCATTACTTAACAGAATGAAGTACTTAAATGGAAAGACACACATGGTTGCAACTATACTGGTAAAGACTGTTTATCAAAGATAAGGCCACGATATAGAACTAAGTCAGTTTGTAAAATGGGCCACATATGTAGTTGTTAACAGAATTCAAGTCAATTGGTCAAAAGTAATAATCTCCAAGGTCAAAGCAATAAAGAATAAATTATTTTATGGAGATTTGATTCCATTGTTGATGGTGGAAGTTATTGATTTCATGAAATGGACATCAAAAAGGATGAGATTCAAGGCCATTTCAATGAAAGAGTATAGAAATTATGTTTCTACTACTACTACTACGATTGTAGGACCTTCTAAGGAAATTATAGGAGCTATGGAACGTATAAATCAATTAGAACAATAATTAGAGAAGCTCTGCAAGGAAGTAGACAAATTAAGGAATAGGGATTAAATGTATTATTCATCTACTTGTAAGGAAAAATATCAAATTGTATGAAATTGAAAACAATATATATATAAATGAATGTTTGAAACTCAATATGCTTTTGAATTTGTGTGTTTTTGAATGAATGATTTAATTTAGAGTCATATTGAAGAAAGTTTTGAATATATATGTGCTTGAAGCATTACAGGACTGTGTTAAAAGAAATTATATGAAGATGTGCTTAAAGGCATGATTATTTAAGAAGCACCTATATATGTTTACAGATGGCAAAAATTCTATTTTCTATATAACATGAAATAAACTGAGTTAAATATACATATATGTTTGGATTAAATGAATTTAAATCTGGACATTGTGTTAATTCTATGTATTTAACTATATTTCAAGTTGATAATCTGCAGAAAAGGAAATGTAGAAGTTAATATGAGAAGTAAGTTTCTTAGGAAAATTTGTTAAGTGTTAACTCAACAAAGTTAGTTTGTTGAATTAACCTTAACTCCATGAAGTTAGTAATAGAAATTATAAGGTCACTCTGTTGAGTTATTTGTAACTCAATAAAGTTAGTCCGTGGAGTTAGCAAATAGAAGTTTGAAGCTAGTCCATTGAGTTAGTTATAACTCAATGAGGTTAGTTCATTAAGTTAGGAATAGTAACTAAGGTCACTCCATTGAGTTAACTATAACTCAACGAAGTTAGTCCATGGAGTTAGTTAAATGGTTATTCTTTTTTCCACAAACGAAATTTTGTAGGTTTAGTGGTTACTGAAATTTAAAAAATTAGAAGTGGAACACGTATCCATAAAAATAGGAATCATACTACACGTTACAAGACACATTTTTGCAACGAGATTCATCTACATTATGGACATGCATTATAAATACAGAATAGAATGTTATTTACTAGTTACCAATAGTTGAGGAAAGATGAAAGAACTCGTTGGGGGAACTAAAAGGAGAAGTAGCTGATTCAACTTCATCCGTCAAAAATTATTTATTTAGAGCAAAACTTCAAATTGGTATGTAGTTAATTTTCTATAATCTACTATATGTTAAGAGTTTATGAGCACATGGACTCATTCTCCTGATACTAAACAATTAGTAAGAATACCTACACAAGATTATTCAACACAGAAATGTACTGAAATATTATCTGAAATAGACTTTAACGAAATCCTTAGAGGTATAGCTAATCTTTCTTTAAAAGAGAATGAAGACGTGACTGCTCTAGTAAAAAAATCATTAGGAGAAATTCTATATCCTGAACTAGTTGATGAACCTTCATGTATTCAATTGTCAAACTTTGAGGGAGATAGGTTTGAACTGAAATCTAATTATATTAGTCAATTACCACACTTTTATGGATTAGAAAGAGAAGACGCCTATTATTTCCTTAGAAAATTTAATGAAGTTTGTCAAATGATGAAAATGCTGAACATGAGTATTGATGCTATCAAACTTAGATATATCCCTTTTGCTTTAAAAGACATAGCTAAGCGATAGTTATATACTCTATCGCCTGATTCAATTTCTACATGGACTGAATTTTGTTTTGTTTTTTTGGAAAAATATTATCCAACACATCAAACAATTAAAAAGAAAAAAAATATATTAATGTGTAACCAAAAATAGGGAGAATCATTCTGAAAATATTTTGAATAATTTAAAGATTTATTGACTCAATGTCCACATCATGTAATGAGTAAAGCATAATTAATAGGTATAATTTTTGAAAGTATAGATGTTTCAACTAAATCTTTATTAGAATCTATCTATCAGAATGGATTTTTGAAATTGTGTAGTGAAGAAGCCTAGGCTTATTTAGAAAACTTTACAAAAAGAATTGCTCAATAGGAGAACTTGACTAAAGCTATTACAGATAAGAAAATATTGCATAGGGGAATGTATGAAATAGATTCGAACAATGTGCTTGAAGTTAAATTAATTGAGTTAATAAAGAAAATAGAAGAATTATCATTAAATCAAAAACTAGTAAAAAAGAATGCAAATATTAATGACTTAGATATTATCTATGCTACAAACTAGAAAGATAATTTTGGTAATTCTTATAACCCTAATTGGAGAAATCACCCAAATTTATCTTAGAGAAATAACAATTTCCAAGGAGGAGAAAATATAAATGATATAAATGCTGGTTATGAAGCATTAATTGAACAAGGATCTAGAATAGAGAAATTAGAAAAGATAATTCAATAATTAAACAATCGTCTAGATCATGTATTTGGAAATGCTGCCATTCAAAATCAGAATATGAATAGAAATATACCTTTATACAAAAGGAATCAATAAAAGTTGGACCTTCTAGAGGACTACCAATTCAAGTAGTACTGAATCCTTTAAACAGAATTGTTAATAAAATTGATACCTCCTATGGGAGGGAAGCTAAATGAGGCAACACAATTATTAGCAACTACATATAATATAGTAAGTACAAAAATATAGAAAAGAAAAGAAAAAAAACATAAAAAAATAGAAGCTTTAGTTATAGTTAGTAGTACCATAGATGTAGGATCGTTGTATCACAAGAGGGGGGGTGAATTGCATCTTTAGCAATTAAAATTACTAGCGGATAAAACAAGAGCACAAAACACTCATAAATAAAATTCTATTATTTATAAACTTTAAAGACAGAATTTACAATATCTTTTCAGTGCAATTCCCTTCTTAATGGTTTTGATATAGTAATGTTCGATATACAATTCAAATAGAAAATGAAGTCCTTATTCAAAATTAATTTCGAATTGTATAAAACCTAATCTTTATGCACGTAGCTCATTTCCTTCTTTTTGCTCAACTTTTGTATCTCTTTTTCTCTAGTTGTCGAATTTCCAGACTTCTTGCATTTGCAGCTCCTTTTCTGAAATTACTTGGAATTTCGAACTTCTTCTAATGTTGGAGAATTTTTCTAGATATGAATATTCAAACTTAACTTTTCAGTTAGAGATTCAAATTGAATATTTAGACTTGGTTTTTGAGATTGGGATCCTCATTGTAATGTAGCTCGTACTCTTTATTAGTAGTCGAACTATGTTTTCATTTTCAGCATATTCATCCACTTAATCCACAATCCATAATCCACAATCTATGTACTAATTTTTTCTTTAATCCAAATTATTATCTTTTTGAATTTCCACTTTCTCCACTATCATTTTGAATTTTCACGATCTCCACTCGTAGATTCACCAAACCTTTATCTTCCTAGAGTTTTGTAGAATATCTTCTAAGTCTTCGTTTTAGTCGAACACTTATCATTTAAGTCCTGTAAAAACTCGAATACTTATCTGTAACTCTTCAAGCTTTTGCATTTGCAAAATACGTGACTGAACAAGGAAAACTTATCTATTCGTTAGTCATTTATAAAACTCGAATAGTTGTCTATCCATGCGTATAAAAACTCGAATAATTATCTAACTCTTCGATTTTCATTACCAAACACACATGGAAAACATGTGATAACTTAAAACATTAAAAACACACGTGTAGATAACTTAACTATACGAGTTTTTAACATAACTCTTCGACTAAATTGAAATGTTAACTATACAAAAGTTTAACTATCCAAAAATCTAACTATCCGAAAACTTTAACTATCCGACAGTTAACTATCCAAAATTTTAAATGAAACTTTCTGATAACCTGTTAACATTTAATTACGTGATAATTATACTTAGAGAATATTATTTAGACTTATTTTATAAACTTTAATAAAGCATTTATCATCAAAACAAAATTCCTAGCAATCTCCCCCTTTTTGATGATGTTAAAACCTAGTAAGTCAAATAATCTAGCTTCTCCCCCTTTTTGGCATTATAAAAAAGTAAATAAAATGTAAGGAAGAAGAACTTGCTAAGTATGTATCATTTAAAAATATATTTTTAAACATGCATAACTTTTGTGGATAAGCATAAACTATTTAAAGAAAACTATTTTAAACATAAACTGTTAAAAACAAGTATATGATCATTAAATGCAGTAAATAGTTTACATAATGTGATTTCTGTACATAAATAATTTTTGTTAACAAATTATAAGAAAGAAATCATGCAATACATAATTTGTATAATTACAAGTCACTTTGTCTTCGAAAAATATTGATCAAAGTATATGAAATTTACTTTGCAATTTCTGTACTTACTCTATTTATCTAATCAATTACTGCTTGATCTAAATTAGTTTGTGAAACTTGTGACGGTTGCTGTAAAAATTCAGTATTTATGTCTGTATGTAAATCTGTATGTTGCTGTTGTTTTGAAAACTATGTCGACTGTTGTTGTTGTTGTTGTGATTGATTTTGCCAATCTTGTTGTTGTTGTTGCTGTCGAATTACAAGTGCATCTGCTTCCTAGTATTTTTGTAGTTCCTTTGTAGAGAAAGATCTTGACTTTAATCTTTTCTATGGCCAAGGTGTAATATCTATTTGACTTGCCACAATTCTCAAAAGCGTATCACCATAAAATAATTTACTCTACAAGTTTAAGATATAAGAAACAAAAATATCATACCAATTCACCTGTATATGGTTAATTAATGCATATGTAGCATAAAGACAACATCTGCCAACTTCTGCCCCATGAGCAAACCTTTGAAAGATTGAAGCATGCAGTATTTTTGCAATAAAACATGCTTGGCCATTTAAATCATTTAGTAATCTCATTGGATTGTTGGCAGTCGGATCTTTGGTTAAACTTTTAATGTCCCATCCCAATTGATAAACCTGTTTTCTTTCTAATAATTTAACTCCTTCGTTTTTCAGACCAAGTACTTGATAAAGTAATTCTAGAGTTAAATATATATCGTAGTCTTGTATATTGGAAATAAGAATACTTTCTTCCACTGTTAAGTTTGAGTAAAAACAACTTGTAAGTTCTGATATAACAAGATGATCTGGCTGTTGTGGAAGCAGAGTCAACAAGCCTTGAAATTCAAACATTTCTTGTATATGTGCCATCCCTTCAAACTTAATTGGTCTTGAATATAAAACTGTAAAAGTTTTATATGTCTGAAATTTTTCATAATAGGAACGATTTCTGAATCATGACAATGTATTTTCATCTAAATTCTGTTCAGGATTAGGTATTTTCTTGTCATGATGTTCTGATTTGGGACTGGTTTCAATATTATCAACAGTATCTATATTTTCAGATCTTTCAGAACTGGTGGAATTTCTATCAAAGCTAGTATAAATGTCTGAAATATCTGTTATTGTTGTATCAATAATTTGCTGAAATTTTTCTATTTGATCTTCTTGAAACATATCAGTAGCAATAGTCTCTATATTAATCTATCTATCAACAACATTTATCTCTATGACTAATCTATACAATAACTGTCTCTGTATGAAAGAATGTTCTATATCTGTTTGTGTAATAGAATCATCCTGTATTTTTGAAATTTCTATAATTGAGACATGGCAGTGTTATATTCTATTTGTAACTGTGTAGTTTGTTGATTATATACATTTATCAACAAATATATTGTATACTATAACAGACATAACCACATGTATAAATTGTAGTATAAGCAACTATACCAAAAATCAAAAGTCTCTATCTAAGATACAGTAAGAGGAAGAATATCTGTACATTCTTCTTCAGATGAAATATCTTCAAAATTCATAGACTTAGTGTCTATGTCATCAAAAATGTCATCAAAATTGATACCATCTGTATATATATCATCAAAATTTCCTACATGTTCTCTTTCCGTAGGAAAAGAATGTTGGCTTGCACCATGATGTGAAAACTGACCATTGTATTAAAAGAAACATTATGCACTAATGTGACACAATACCTTAGAGTGTATGCTTATAATCTGATATTTGTCACATCTGCTAGGATACCTAAAACAAAATTCTGTCCAGCTTGTGCAATGGAACATAGTTTTCCATTTTTCAAAGATTCTTCTCTTTAATGCAATATGCCTTGTACACCTACAGTCAATCCAAAATATTCTAATGTCTTCTTCTTTTTCTAACTATATGTCTGTAGTGTTTTTGGTTGTTTAGGAGGTTCTAAAGTTTTCTTAATTTCTCTTGTTAAAGGCACTTATGGTCGTGATGGTCCTTCACCATGATGCCTAGGTTGCAATAATGGAATATAGAATTTTAAGCTCTCAACTTCTATCATTTTTAGTTGATAAACTTTTTGTCCTTCACTACGAAGGCCCATTTTCCAAATGACAGTTTTCTGTTCATCAATAAATTGTTGGATGTCGTTTAAAACAAC
This sequence comes from Cymodocea nodosa, assembly GCA_036874045.1. Classification (NCBI taxonomy): domain Eukaryota; kingdom Viridiplantae; phylum Streptophyta; class Magnoliopsida; order Alismatales; family Cymodoceaceae; genus Cymodocea; species Cymodocea nodosa. The sequence continues at coordinate 13,710,166 of CM072339.1, read as the reverse complement.
CAGGGGAAAATAATGTTGGGAATACAAAGATTCTAATTCCTAATTGGCATTTTCTATCATTGGTCCCTATTTCTTTCTATAATAAGTAATAGACTATAGCGATTTTTCAAGTACTTGTCCAGAACATGTAACAACTACAGGATTAGGTTGTAAAGTTCGTTTCCACATTTGTAACGTGGAAAGTTCAGTTTGTTTTATTCTAAATTGTGTTTAAGCATAATTTCGAATAAATTTCCAATAGAAATTTTTCTCGTCTTGAACAACTTTTCTAATTTCATGTAGTACTTCATTAGAAAAAGTATACCTTAAGTAGATGTTGTTGATTTCATTTTCTATCTTCTGAAGTTCCATCTTTTTTTTCTGCACTTTTGTCATTCTACCACGTCCTCTTCCACGTCTTGACATTGTCGATTAATCTTCGTTGTTCGCTGTAGAACTTAGTGGAAGTAAAGATTGTGAAACTAGGGTTTTACCAAGGTAGAAACACAAAAGGTTGGCAGTAAAACATTTATAACTCTTTGAGATTCTAAATGGATAAACAGATTCAATCATTGAAATCATAATATAAGATCTGTTACTCATAAATAACTCGAATGCTTACAATAACTATATGAGTTTTACAACCGACAAAAGCAGAATACTTAGTGTAACTATTCGTGTAAAGAAAATAACTACGGGCTAAGTGAAAATTGAGAAAACTCGAAGACTTATGATAACTATTTGAGTTTTATGAGCAGTAAAACACATAACTATACGACAAACTAGAATAGTTATTGTCATAGTTTAAGTCTTTCAGAAAAATATAATAATATTAAGTTAATTGTTCGAGTTTCTCGGATGGATATGCATAAAAGTTGAAGACTTAAGCATAATTGTTCAAGTTTCAACATGAGACATAATAAAGCAATGAAATTTAACATGTGCATAATTCTAATTTAAGGAGTTCAAATATTTTCAGATACTTACAAACCTAACTATCCGATGCTCAGATGCATTTCAGATAGTTACTTGATAACTTACCGAACATTCACTTAAGAAATAATAAAATATTCTTTTAATCGTTTAAAACATAACTAACCAGTATATACAATAGAAAATTCGAATACTTAAGAACTAAAAAGCCTGTATTTCACCGTTAATTCAGAAATGTACTTAATTAATATTAATTTCCTAAAATTATGCAGATTCTTTCATTAAAGCATATAATAGTTCATAATGGTTGAATTATCATAGGAGAAATTACTCTCCCTACATAAATGTAGTCTAAAGAATCTATGGCGTACTTAAACTGGGTTGCCAAGCCCCAAATAGATTTGCCATTTAAGTTCAAAATCTAGCGTATTTAAACTAGGTTGCAAAGCTCTAATAGATTTGAGTCTCTCTACCTTTTTTTTTTAATTTAAATACAGAAATAAGTAGAGATTTAACAATTTAGACTTTCTGGCTTTTATTTTATTCAGTTTACAAAATAAAATTCATAGAGATATACCTTTAGGTAACTTAAAAGAATTCAATAATGAGTACACGAACTTAAGAAAATAAATACAATACATTATGTGTAAAGAATAGATAATAACAAAGAAAAATAACAAAGATTATATGCATAGATTATGGTAGAATTGTTATAATAATTGTAAAATAAATTAAGCTTGAGTACATTGCCCCCCCTTTTTTTTATATTTATATATATATATTTTTTATGTATTACCTCCTATAATATCATCTTTTTACGTGATCACAATCCCTTGCTTAGGAGAAAGATAATCAGTTACTCAATGACAAGTGAGAACAGGTAAATTTTTTTTTTTTTAAATAAAATTTGAATTACTTGTAAAATGAGTTTTCAGTCAGTACATCCCAAACTGGTTGGTTCAAGTGACTAGGGTTTAAGATCCTCCAATGGACTTAATTACTTAAGTAATTGCAGACAAAAAGAAATAAAAGAAGATAGTAAATTGAATAAGAAGCAACCGCAAGACTTAATTTTTCTAACAATATGTTAATAACTTTCCTTTAATAAACGGTACATATTTTCTAGTTAAAATGTCTATAATAGCATATACATAAGTAACAAAAATACAGTTGGCACTCACATTGAATCAAATTAACTTTCCTTAAGTAATCTTTTCTGAATTTTTCTTAAATAAATTAACTTCAATAAAAATCAAAATTTCATAAATTCTTAACTACTAGTAAACAATAATTCTAAAATAGATATTTTGAGTTTTTTTTTTAATAAAGAAATTAAATTCTAAAGCTACTTTATAACAAACCAAAATGTTATGCAATGAACAAGACAATTTAAACATCAGATAACCTACAAATACCAAGTTCTAATCGTAATTTTGGAAAGGTATTTTCATCTAAGGGTTTTGTAAATAGATCTACTAATTGTTCTATGGTAGAAACAAAATTTAATACTATTATTCTTTTTATAACATTATCTCTTAGAAAATGATGTCGAACTTCTATATGTTTAGCTTGTGAATGTAAGACAGGATTTTTAGACAAACTTATTGCAAAACTACTATCACAGAAAATCTTAGTTGGTTCATAGGCTAAATTAAAGTCTTTTAAAGTTTGTCTAATCCACAAGATTTAAGCACAGCAAAGTGCAGCAGCTATATATTCAGCTTCAATTGTAGATAATGCTACACAATTTTACTTTTTGCTAAACCAATGCACTAAAGAATTTCCTAATAACTGACAAGTGCCACTAGTGCTTTTTCTTTCAAACCTACATCCTATGAAATCAGCATCACTATAACCTATTAAATTTAAAGAACTGTGTTTAAAGTAAAACAATCCGAAATTGATGGTTCCTAATAGATATTTAAAAATTCGTTTAACAGCAAGTAGGTGTGATTCTTTAGGATTAGATTGATATCTAGCACAAGTACACACACTAAACATAATATCTGGTGGCTAGCTGTTAAATAAAGTAATGAACCAATCATATTTCTATATTATTTTATATCTATAATTTTTTCAAAGTCATCTTTATCAAACTTAGTGATAGTACTCATTGGTGTATTTTTTGTTTTAGTGTTGTCTAAACCAAACCTCTTTAAAAAATCTTAAGTATATTTTTCTTGTGAAATAAAAGTATCATGATCTAATTACTTAATTTGTAAGCCTAGGAAAAATGATAGTTCACCCATCATACTCATTTCAAATTGATTAGTCATGTCTTTTGAAAAAGACTCATCTAATTTATCATTTGTTGCTCCAAATATGATGTCATCTACATAGATTTGAACTACCAATATATCTTTTTCGACCTTCTTGATGAAAAGAGTGTGAACTGCCTTTCCCATAGAATACCCTTTTCCATAAGAAATTTAGATAATCTCTCATACCAAGACCTAGGGGCTTGTTTAAGGCCATATAACGCCTTCTTAAGCTTGTAAACATACTAAGGATGTTTTGAATTTTCAAAACTTGGAGGTTGTTTTACATAAACTTCTTCTTTTATATATCTATTTAAAAAAACAGTCTTAACATCCATTTGATATAATTTGAAATTTATATAACAAGCATATGCTAATAAAATTCGTATTGATTCTAGTCTAGCAATAGGAGCAAATGTTTCATCATAGTCAATTCCTTCCTCTTGCTTGTAACATTGAGCAACTAATCTAGCTTTATTTTTAACTATATGTTCATCTTGATTTACTTTATTTTTAAATACCCACCTTGTTCCTATTATGGACTGATTTTCAGGTGGTGGAACTAGATCCCATACCTCATTTCTTATAAATTGATTTAGCTCATCTTGCATAGCTAAATACCAAAATTCATCTTCTAAGGCATCTTCAATTTTCTTAGGTTCTAATAAGGAAAGAAATGAGTAAGCACTTCAAATGTTGACTATTGATGACCTAGTCCTAACTCCTTGATTAGGATCACCTATTATCTGATCAATAGGATGAGATGAAGCATAATGCCAATTTCTATGTTGTTCCACATTTTTTATAGGTATGACATTATTTTCTTCTAAATCTTCATCATTTAAGTTTATATTTCTTATTTCGTTAGATAATCTCTCAATTTCTCTATCAACATCATTTGGTACCATTTTTGGGAGAATTTCTGAATCAAAGTTTTCAGCATGTCTTAAATCCAAATGAGAATTTTCATGAAATTTCACATGTAGGGTTTCCTCAATGATTTTTGTTGATTTGTTATAAACTCTATATGCCTTACTTCTAATGGAATAACCAACAAAAATACTCTCATTTGATTTGGCTTTAAATTTGTCTCTTCGTTCATTAGTGTTTAAAATAAAACACTTACAGCCAAAATATTTTAAATAACTTATTTTGGGAACCCTGTTATACCATATCTCATAAGGAGTTTTATCCAAAATTGGTCTTAGATGTACTCTATTTATAACATAACATGCTGTATGAATTGCTTTTGCCTAGAGAGATAGGGGTAACTTATTTTCATTTAACATAGTTCTGGACATTTCCTGAAGTGATCTGTTTTTACGTTCTAGTATTCCATTTTGTGAAGGAGCTCTTGGAAATGAGTACCTATGATCTATGCCTAATTCTTCACAAAAGGTGTCCATTTGATCATTATCAAATTCTGTACCATGATCACTCCTAAGTTTTTGAATTTTAACATTTTGCTCATTCTAAACTTTATTATAGAATATCTTAAATATTTCAAAAACTTCAGTTTTATTAGCTAAAAAATAAACCCAAGTAAACCTAGAATAGTCATTAACTAGTACAAAAGCATAATGTTTACCTCCTAGACTAGTAGTCCTAGTAGGTCCAAATAAATCTATATGTACAAGTTCTAATACTCTTTTTGCTTGTTATTTCATTTAAACTTTTAAAGGATGTTTTATGTAATTTACCTAGTTGACATGCATCACACATAAACTCTTTCGAGTACTTAATACTAGGTAAACCTCTAACTAGATTATTTTTAGACACCTTTTGTAATAATTTTAAGTTTGAGTATCCTAGCCTTTTATGCCATAAAATCACTTCATCCGATTTTGCAATTAAGCAAGCATTGTCTTTAATAATATCAGAAGGCAAATTCAGAATACAAATGGTTCTTTTCTTGTATGCAGTGAATAAAATTTTGTTTGTAGACATGTCCATAATTTTACAAGAATCTTTTTCAAAAATTACTCTATAAAACTTCATTAAAATAGGAACACTTAATAAATTAAAACCTAAGTTTTCCACTAATAAGACATTATTTATAAAACAATTTTCAGTTACCTGAACCTTGCTAGACCCAAGGATATTTGTTTTGCTTTTATTTCCAAAGGTAACTTGTCCATTCTTGGTATTTGTTACTTCTGTAAGTAATCGTATATCTCCAGTCATGTGGTTGGATGCTCCACTATCCATTATCCATTTTGATTTGTGTACCTACAAAATAGTTAAGAAGAGATTTTATATCTTGGAACCCATTTCAGTTATTTGAGTGGGTCCAAGAATTTTAGAGAGAGTCATATCAAAATAATCAATATTTTTAAACTTCAACTTATCTATCTTCTGATGATTATTCTTGCATTTATTTCTCTTAGTATTATAATTATTAGAACATTTATCTCTATGTAAACTAGAGTTGAAATTTTCATTTTTGACATTATTTGATTGTTGATCCCAATTTTTGATATTTTTTAAATATAAAGAAAATTGATCAAAAATATTAAAATTCTCAAATGACTTGGCTTGATTTTTCTAAAAATTTCTTTTGAAATTCTTGCATCATGTTCTATCATTTATATGCTTCATTTAGCAATTTGTACATATTTATCTCCCATTTTAATCACACACGGAATAATTTTTCTTTTATTATTCTTAGTACTAGAAATAAAGAAATTATTTTTAGTAGTACCATCATGCAATATATAATTTTCAAAAGATGCATCATGTAAACCAATACCATGTTTTTCTACATTTGATATTTTACTACTAAGTTCATTTGTTATAGTTTAACTATTATTCCATTTACTTAATGTAGCCTTTTGATCGCAAACCTTAATATTTAACATATCAATTTCTGAATTTAAATCAGTAATAGTCAGTTTCAGTTTTTCAATTTCACAAATCATTTTCTTTTTATCTGCAATTAAAATTTCACAATTAGCATGCAATTTTCTTTCTATTGCAGTAAACTTTAAAATTTCCTATACATGCTTTCGATTTTCTTCTTTAAATTTATTCAACATAGAGTTCAGAAAATCAATCTTATTTTCAGATTCATTTTGCATTTTCCTAGTGTTCTTTCCTTCTGTTTTTACTTTCTTATATTTTCTAGCCAGTTTATTGTATTCAAGAAGTAATCCATCAAAACTATCAAAACTAGCATTTTGATTAGAGGATACCTCACTGGATTTTGCCATGAAGCATACATTTGCTAGATTTTCTTCTGAATCTAATGTTGATGAGGATTCGTTGTCTGATGTTGAATCCTTTGCTTCTTCACTTTGTGAAACTAAAGAGTCATCCCATGTCACTTTAAGTGCTCTTCTCTTTCTGAATTTCTTATTCCTAAAATTCCTCCTCAAATTCTTCTTATCTTTGTTGAGAGGACAACTAGTTTGAAAGTGACCCGGCCTGTTGCACTTGTAGCATATGATTTTGTCTTTCATGAATGACTTCTTCTCCATATCTCTAGATGTCTTTGCTAACTTGAAGTTCCTACGTTTCTTCAACAGATTTCTAAATTTTTTGGTCAACAACAGTAAATCCCTTCTACATCAAAATCACTAGTGACTTTTGAGACTTTATCAGCCTCAAAAGCTAGATCCCTTCTAGGATTCTTCCCTTTTGCATCTAAATGTTGTACTATATAGGCTGTCAGATTTCCTATGAGATCATCGAGAGTATATGTATTTAAATCTTTGGACTCTTCAATAAATGTTGTCTTTTGAGCCCAAATTTTAGTTACAGATCTAAGGATCTTTCTTACCAAGTCTTTTTCCTCGAATTTCTTGCCTAAAGATTTTAATGAATTTACAATCTCAAGAAATGGGAAAATATATCAGAGATACATTGATTTTCGTGTATTTTAAAAAGCTCATATTTATGTACTAACATATTAATCTTGGATTCCTTGACCTGGTTAGTACCATCGTTGGTAACTTTTAATGCATGCCATATCTCATATGTAGTTCGATATGCAAAAATTTTATTAAATTGATCATGAGATAAAGCACAAAACAAGATGTTTAAACCTTTAGCATTCAGTGTCATTCGCTCCTTTTCATCAAAAGTCCAAGTATCAGATGGAGTCGTAACTAACACTATAGGATTGCTAATTATATGCCATAATTTGAAATCAATTGATTGAAAGAATACTTTCATTCTATATTTTCAATAGCCATAATTGCTACACTCGAACATAGGAGGACGATTAATGGTCTGTCCTTCAATCATAAGTAAGATTTCAATATTATCTATTTTAAACAGATGATCGTAAGTAAATGATAGGAAAAATCGATTCCTAAATAGAGAAATGAAAGCTTTTCAGATGCTTTGATACTAGATGTAACAGAGCGTAGACAATCTAATAAGAATTTAGTTCTAATACCAGTTGTAGGAGAGCGTAGGCAATCTGATAAAAATAAATGCTCTGATACTAGTTGTAGGATCGTTGTATCACAAGAGAGGTGGTGAATTGTGTCTTTAGTAATTAAAATTACTAGAGAATAAACAAGAGCACAAAACACTTGTAAATAAAATTCTACTCTTTATAAACTTTAAAGACGGAATTTACAATATCTTTTCAGCTTAATTCCCTTCTTGACGGTTTTGATATAGTAATGTCTGATATACAATTCAAATAGAAAATGAAGTCCTTATTCAAAACTAATTTCGAATTGTATAAAACCTAATCTTTATGCACGTAGCTCCTTTCCTTCTTTTTGCTCAGCTTCTGTATCTCTTCTTCTCCAGTTATCGAATTTCCAGACTTCTTGTGTTTGCAGCTCCTTTTCTGAAATTGCTTGGAATTTCAAACTTCTTTTGATGTTGGAGAATTTTTCTAGATATGAATATTCAAACTTAACTTTTCAATTAGGGATCCAGATTGAATATTCAGACTTGGTTTTTGAGATTGGGATCCTCATTGTAATGTAGCTCATACTCTCTATTAGTAGTCGAACTATGTCTTCACGTTCAGCATGTTCATCTACTTAATCCACAATCCATAATCCATAATCCATGTACTAATTTTTTCTTTAATCCAAATTACTATCTTTTTGAATTTCCACTTTCTCCACTATCATTTTGAATTTCCACGATCTCTACCCATAGATTCACCGAAACTTTATCTTCTTGGAGTTTTGTAGAATATCTTCTAAGTCTTCATTTTAGTCGAACACTTATCCTTTAAGTCCTGCAAAAACTTGAACACTTATCTATAACTCTTTGAGTTTTTGCACCTACAAAACACGTGACTGAATAAGGAAAACTTATCTGTTCATTAGTCATTTTATAAAACTCGAACAGTTATCTATCCATGTGTATAAAAACTTAAATAGTTATTTAATTCTTCGATTTTCATTACCGAACGCACATGGAAAACACGTGACAACTTAAAACATTAAAAACACACGTGTAGATAACTTAACTATACGAGTTTTTAACATAACTCTTCGACTAAATTGAAACATTAATTATCCAAAAGTTTAACTATCCAAAAATCTAACTATTCGAAAACTTTAACTATCCGAAAACTTTAACTATCCGACAGTTAACTATCCAAAATTTTAAATGAAACTTTTCGATAACTTGTTAACATTTAATTATGTGACAATTATACTTAGAGAATATTATTTAGACTTAGTTTATAAACTTTAATAAAACATTTATCATCAAAACAAAATTCCTAACAATAGAGATATTACTTAACTCAAGGAACTTAGTCCGTTGAGTTACAACTTAACTCCATGGTGGTAGATGTAAGTAGATATGTTAATTTTATCTCTTTTAAATTTTGTTTTATGTTACTGAATACAAAATCGCAACAGATGGAATTGATGGAATTACCAATGGATGCACTAAGAGAAGCATTAAGTAATTTATCAGCTAAAGATCTATGTAGACTGTCTTGTGTGTTAAGGTAAATGAAAGAATGTGTTAGAAAAAAATATTTTCAAGGATTACAAGCTGTAAAGATGATTAACATTAGAGATAGAGTTTTATGGAAATCATTCAATCGCAGTTCAATCTATTATGAATATCTGAACATAGTAGAAATTGTTGAAATTCCACCCAATTCATTAGAAGGAATAGATCATATTATGGGAATAGATGAAGGATTGATCGTATATAGAACCAAACCAAGGTATGCTATTCTGTTACTTGAATTTTTATTAGAAATTCTATCACTAGAGAAAAATAGAATATAGGAAGACTTAGTATGTTTGAAGTTCCAATTGAAAATTATGGGCCAGCTTTAACATTTTCTGATAAGAATTCGACTATTCCTGAAAAATTATTTTATTGGAGACCAACTTAAAATTGGGATGAAGGATTATGTTTAAGTGTGTATAATTTTATGAATTGGTCTTAGAATGAATATATTATGATATATCTAGGAGAGAAAGAATTAGTTAACAACACTCATGTGATACTTGATGGATATATATATCTAGTTACAGATATATCAACTGTATTGAGATCTAATGTATACATAGTGAGCATAGATAGTTACGATGAAATTTTAGAAATATTACCTATACTTGAAGCTATAGCTGAACCACCATCTAAAGAAAATGATAAAATTCAATTAGGAATATTGTATAGTGAATCTAATGATCTTACTTTATGTCTAATAAGTTGGTGGGATAAACTAATGAAATTTCAAATATGGATTATGAAAGACCTAAATGAATGGAAGTGAGAAGAAAAATATATTTAAATATATGTGAAAATAGAAACAACTACATTATCTTGGACGAAAAGAGGATCCATTTGTGCATTTCATTTCATAAATGGTAATACTCTCATATTTAGTGTTGATAACATTTTGCAAGTTTATAAGTTAAAAAGGAAAGCAAATTGCATTAAAACAGAATTAATAGTAAGAAGAATAATGCCTAAAGGTTTTTCTTAGATTGACACGTTTATTCCATTTATCATTACTTTTCAATCATGTTATTAAACTGTGATTTTGTATTTGTAATGTTTTGTGTATTTTGCATTAATTTTAAAAAAAGAAAAGAAAGAAAACAAAACTGTAGTTTATATATTTTTTTATTTATCTTACAAGAGAAAAATAAAATATCAATTTAGTTTATTGGTATCTATTCTAAGAAACCAATTGGCTTGCTTGTGAGCCACCGAAGGCATAGGAGCCTAGGTTCCACACAAAGCGCATATTTAACAATTTTTAGTTGTTATTTTATTATATGTTTTGCTTTTATTTGTGAATGAAAAGTTTTTCAAAATCAAAAGTCAGAAGATATTAATGAAGATACAAAAGAATAAGGTATGTGATTGATTACTTATCCTGAATTTATATTTATTCACAGTTCGTAGAGTTAATCATTAACTCAATGAACTTAGTTCATTGAGTTAGGTGCTAAGTTAATGAAATAGTATATCATGTCTACTGACAATTACTGTACTTCCTGTAAATCTTTTACATTGAAGACAATGCAAAATATAGGTATGGGGGAGAGGTAATTAGATTAAAATTGAAGTAATCTTGTCAATTGTATGAATTAGGATTATTCTACAAAATTTCTTTAGAATCTGATAAAATTTTTTATGAAGTTTCCTACAACTTTTCAAAAATTCACTATAACTATCTGTAAATTATTTGAATCATTTTGATAACTGAATCTGATTAAAAAAAAGTTTATATCGATTATAAGATATCTTAGTAATCATATATTTACATATATGGATTATCTTATGCTTTTACGAAATTTTTTAAGTTTAATAGTTTTATGATTTTGAAAGGAAATCAGAATGCTTATTTGAAATTCAGAAAATTATCTGAAATCTTGAAAGAGTTGAAATGATAATTTTTGGATTGAATGAAATACATGTGATCAAGGATACATTTAATTTGATTAATTAAACTTGTACAATGATTTATGTGTAAGTCATATTAAATTACAGAAAAAGTATGAGTTTATTGTTATGGATTCATATTTTTCAGTAGATTGTAGAAGTAGGATTATATGAGATTTTTGCTTAATTGCATCTGTATTAATGAAATACATAGATATACTATGTTGAAAAGAAAAAAATTAGGATAAAGAGAAAAAACTTTAAGAGTTTATTTATTTGTTTGATCAGAGTCTTTTGTACTTAAGTAGATAGGTATGTAAAGATTGTTGACCTAAAAAAGGATTCTTTAAATCTGGCAACCTAAGGTCTTGATCAGAATTGGGATTGTTGATTGAAAGCTCAATACATGAGTACACTAGAAAGCTCTTTTATAATTCAAGCTTTTCAAATTAACTTTTAAAGTGAAAATATAGATATACTGTTTTGAAAAGATGAAAGTGTTTTATTAAAGGTGCAAATATCTTTTGAATCGCGTATATTCTTTGTTATTTATGACTACTAATGCGTGAATATAGATTAGACTTTTGAAGTTGTTTATTTAAGATACAATTCATTATTCTTCCTGTTATAATCATATTGAGTTGAATTGTGTTTTGATTTGTATGTAGTTGAAATTTATTCTTGAAATCATATTGGAAAATTTATGATAACAGATGGTTGAGAAATTGATAGTACAACTATCACCTATTTGATGCCAATATATTTTGTATGTAATTTACGTATTTTTGAAATATATTTGTAGGTTGGAGAGGAGGAAACAATGTTAAATTAGATTACTAAATTATAAAGAATATCTTTATATTAATTTAATCTTAGTATTTTGAAGATATAAGATGAAGAAATATTTTTCATAAGGAGTATGAATTTATAAAGAAAAGAAATAGTTCTAGCATTTTAGAAAGACCAATTAGTTAGATCTATTTAATTTGCTAAGAGACTAGCAAAAGTTAAGTATGGGGGAAGTGCTTAGAATGAAAAAGTGCATAATATTAATGGTTAAGTAATGGTTATTTGCATAATATTTAGCTTATCATATGAGAATTAAGCTATTATGTTACAATTACATGATTACATGCATTAATTATAAAATGTGCATAATTTCAAGGAATTAATGTTAATTAAATATCATTTTTGGAAATTGAAAACCTAATTTAAGTGTGGTTTTATATTGTTAAGCATGATATGTTTTATTTGCATATATTAATCATGTACATGTGCACGGTAACAACTCGTTGAGCTACAATTAACTCAACGAGATAAGTTTGTTGAATTACAAGTTGAAGCTGTAAAAACTCATTAAGTTAGGAGTATGCATGTGTTGAATTTAAATGTGATATTTGTTTCCAGTAAGACATGTGTTGTGACCATAAAACATAACTTAAGACTATCCTTTGGAAGGTTGGATACTAACTATCTAAAATGCATATAAGTTTCAGATACTTACAGTTTGTAAGTAGCTGAAAAATCATTTTATCATTGGAAAGTTGTTTTAAATTATAAATATTTCTTTATGTCACGTGAGTTGCACATGTTTTATATTTTTGTTTCAAGTCTGTTGAGTTAAGTTTTACTCAATGAGAGAAGTCCATTGAGTTAACAGTTAAGTCAATGGAGTAAGTTCGTTGAGTTACACTAACTCTATAGAACAACTATTTTCTAATATTTAATGTGAAGTAGTTGCAGAAATAAGAAATTCGAAGAAAAATGATGATTGCATGTATCACACAAAATTTAAATTACGAAATGAAAAAGAAATCATCACTGTTGATACGAAGCAAGGAAATCCAATTGATCATCTAGGTAGAGGCAGTTGCTACTAAAATAAAAGTATGTCTAGCCATTGTGCCTTACATTGCATTTGATAAAGTGATTAGTTTAGAACACATTGAAACTGATGATGATAATAAGACATTATTATCATTTTCTAGAAAACTTGAAAAAAGACCAAAGCAACAAATTAGTTCAAGTTTTTTTATGGAATCAAGCCCTAATGATAAGGAAATTGAACAATCAGAACATTAGGTAGAGGAAATTGAACAAGTTATTGTAGAAGTGCTTGAAAATATTGAGGTAGTAACTAGTTCAGAGGCTGAATTATCTGGAGTAGCAGCTATTGAACAAGATAGGACTAAAGAAGAGCTTAAAGTTGATCAGGCTATTTCAGAATCTATAGAAAAAGAGTCTAAGAATTCATAGTATGTAGACATGGACATATATGTTGAAGAAAATGAAGATTTACAAACAGATACAAGGGTTGTTGAATTTGTGGAAAATTTGAACTCTGAATATTCTATAGAAACTAAATTTATGGATGTTGTAGATATTGAAAATGTTTCTTATACTGTTGAAGCTAAAGAATCAAGCTTACCTAAGCAGCTTCAAGAAAATATTTTGACAAAGGAACAAAATGACATTCATTTTGAAGAAGAGATTCCTAAAGAAGAATTAAATTCTGAATCAAGGCTTCAAGTATCACCTTTTGAAAATAGGTCCCTACACATTCAAGGTAATTCAATTCATTTTAGATTTAAGGAAGCATTGCAGAAATACAATAGTCTGATTATATATCAAATTCTACATGCTAGACCAATAAAGTTTAAAAGTTTAATGGAAATTAAAGATCTATTTGAGTTTCAAGGCTTAATACAATTCTTACTAGTTGGAATGAAATGGAAACAATATAAAGTGCTTATTGTAGTTTTTTATAGCAATCTGGTAAAGAATGAAAATCTTTTAAAAACTCAAATAATTGAATAAGAGTTTACTTTATCTCCTGATTTAATTTTTGAAGTTTTGGGATTACGGAATGAAGGTGTTGTTGTTATCATTAGATTTGACATAGTTAGACAACTAGAATGGGACATTCAGTCTTTATCATAGATTCCAGATGTATATTCAGAAATGAGATTAATGGAAAATCTGAATGCGGAAGCTAGGTTTATTGCAAATATTCTACATGGAAATTTATTTCATAGAGTTGGACATAATCTGGAAGTAAGCAGAAGTTGTTTATATGTAACTTGTTTAGATTGGAAGAAGTATGTCTTCCTTTGTTCAATTACTTTTAAATGTATATTTATAAGTTCTGTTAAAAGTAAACAAACAATTTCCACACAAATTAGATATTAAATCCAATTTGTATTTTTAACTACTAGTGCATAGTGTATATTATATTTATATGCAAGTACAAGTCGATCCCATAGAGATTGAGTAAGAATTGTGTACTATTTCGATTTTTATATTAGAGTTTATATGTGTTTAGTTAAGCACTTTGTTGAGTTATAGTTAACTCAACAGACTTAGTTTATGGAGTTATGGTTAACTCAATGGACTAACCTCGTAGACTTAAGTTAACTCCACGAGCCTACCTTTCTAGTTAAATATTACTATTCATAAAGGAATCTAGCCATCCATTGGGTGGTTCCACAGAATGTAAATAACATCAATTAAGCTTTTTAATTTTAGTTAATTTGAGATTTGTCATTAAGCAACACTAACATTCAGATATTTTAAATAGTAACCATTAAGATTTTTAAGTATTTTGGACGAATCAATTTCAGTAAAGAATAAACTATTTTCTATTTTTTGAATCAAACAAATATAAAACATTCATAATACTGACAATGATAACATTAATCATGATACAAAACAAATAATACAACACATTAATACTAAATGTAAACACAGATAATTAGTTATTTTTGGTATTTTTGTTTTGATATGTTTTTGAAGATGAGTGAAAGGTGAAATGTAAAAATCTCTATTGATAGTAAGAACTTCCATCACTACATGTGATGCGATTACATCATTGAAAACTTAATCACTTACAGTCTTGCCTGCTCTCCTTATAGAATCGTGAACCAAGACTTGTAAGTTAATCTCCTCTTCAATATACTGGCATCAACCCAAAACCAAGGCTAGAAGTTTTATGATCTCTTGAGATATGAGTCAGTACTTGGTGAAAATGGCTTCTCTTCCTACGACACTAACACTTCTCATAGTAGTTATCAGTCACCATGTTTGGCTCAGAATTGACCTGACATCTGAAAAGTATCTTCACAAACCTTCGATTGTTGGTGATTTTGGTGGTGTTGTGAAGCTTCAGGGAACTTTCGACGCTTCTTGCAGTTAGTGCGGTCCTCCACCTTCACACACACACAATTTTTCTCCTCTTCTTTTATATTTCTTTTAGTAGTAATTGTTTCTACTTAAATGATCGGTTAGATTTCCTTCATTCGTATCTATGATGGTTATTTCTTCTTCATTCCACGAGTTAATTCCTACGTGATATGTGCAATCATGGTTTTCCTTCATATCGTAGATCCACCGAAATTTTTCTAGTTCTTGCACCTGCAAAACACATAACTAAACAAGAAAACTTATCTGTTCGTTAGTCATTTTATAAAACTTGAATAGTTATCCATCTATGCATATAAAAACTCGAATAGTTATCTAACTCTTTGATTTTTCATTACCAAATGCACATGGAAAACACGTGAAAACTTAAAACATTAAAATACATGTGTAGATAACTTAACTATACGAGTTTTTAACATAACTCTTCGTCTAAAACAAAATGTTAACTATCCAAAAGTTTACATTTCCTGTTTCTACATAACACTAACACAACGTGTTACCTTAGTGTATATTCAAGTAACTCAAAGGGTATAGTTATGCTAACTTAACAAGTTAAACATGTGTAGCTCATGTGACATAATAAAGCATTTAAATTAAACACGTGCATAATTCTAACTTAATAAGTTTAGATGTTTTAGATAGTTACAAACTATAAGTATCTGAAACTTACATGCATTTCAGATAGCACCTAACCTTCAGAAAGATAACTTAAGTTAAGTTTCTAGATCACGACACGTGTCTTCGAGAAGTTTTATGATAAAAAGATATTTTGGATACTTGCAAACCTAACTATCCAATGCTCAGACGCATTTCGGATAGTTAGCATCTAACTTACCGAAAATCCACTTAATTCATGTATTAAGGTTATAACATGTGTACTCCAGGAAATAATAAAGTATTCTTTAAGCATTTAAAACATAACTGTCTGATATATAAAATGTAACTCTTTGAAATAACAAACAATTTGGATATTAAGAATTACAAAGCTTGTAACTCACTGATAATGCAGAAATGTACTTAATTAACACTAATTCCCTGAAATTATGTAGATTCTTTCATTAAAGCATATAATAGTGCAATTATAACATAATGGCTTAATTCTCATATGATAAGCTAAATATTATGTAATTAACTATTATTTAACCATTAGTATTATGCACTTTTTCATTCTAAACACAACCTATGGCATATTGAATAGAATACAAATAAATTGGTTTGATGTTTTATATATCAACTACAACATATGAGTTCAAAGTTATTTTTTAGTGATGTTGTATGTTGAATTTTTGCAAGCCAAATGAATTTATCCAACTAGCCTTGTAAAATTAAAGGCATGAGAGCATTTAGTATTAAAGATTTGTAAAAATACCAATCGAAGCAACAACAGCAACAACAACAACCTGATTTTCAACAACAACAACAAAATTATTCAGATCAAGTACAATAGTAATTCGAGCTACCTCCTTGTAGGATCGTTTGTATCACAAGAGGGGGGGTGAATTGTGTCTTTAGTAATTAAAATACTAGCGGATAAAACAAGAGCACAAAACACTTGTAAATGAAATTCTATTCTTTATGTAAGGATAGAATTTACAATATCTTTTCAGCTCAATTCCCTTCTTGACGGTTTTGATACAGAAATGTTTGATATACAATTCAAATATAACAATAAAGCTCTTATTGAAAACTAATTTCGAATTGTATAAAACCTGATCTTTCTTTGTCTTTGCTCAGATTCTGTATCTCTTCTTCTTCAGTTGTCGAATTTCCAGACTTCTTACTTTGCAGCTCCTTTTCTAAAATTGTTTGGAATTTCGAGCTTCTTCTGATGTTGGAGAACTTTTTAGAATATGAATATTCAAACTTAACTTTTTAGTTAGGGATACAGATTGAATATTCAAACTTGGTTTTCGAGATTGGGATCCCCCGTTGTAATGTAGCTCATACTCTCTATTTGTAGTCGAACTCTGTTGTCTTTCACGTTCAGCATGTTCATCCACTTAATCCATAATCCACGTACTAATTCTCTCTTTAATCCAAATTACTTTCTATTTGAATTTCCACTTTCTCCACTAACATTTTGAATTTCCACGATCTCCACTTCCTAGATTCACCGAAACTTTATCTTCCTGGAGTCTTGTAGATATCTTCTAAGTCTTCGATTTAGTCGAACACTTATCTTTTAAGTCTTATAAAACTCAAACACTTATACTTTAACTCTTCGAGTTTTTGCACCTGCAAAACACGTGACTAAACAAAGAAACTTATTTGGTCATTAGTCCTTTTATAAAACTCGAACAGTTATCTATCCATGCATATAAAAACTCGAACAGTTATCTAACTATTCGATTTTTCATTACCGAACGCACATGGAAAATAGGTGACAACTTAAAACATTAAAAACACATGTGCAGATAACTTAACTATACGAGTTTTTAACATAAAGTATTCGACAAAAACGAGACATTAACTATCCGGAAGTTTAACTATTGCAAATCTAACTCTTCGAAAATCTTTAATTTATTCGACATAAAAATGAAACTTTCCGATAATCTGTTAACTATTATACTTAGAGAAATATACTTAGAGAATATTATGTAGACTTATTTAAAAACGTCAATAAAGCATATATCATCAAAATTAAATACCTAACAATCTCCCCCTTTTTGATGATGTCAAAACCTAATAAGTCACATAATTTATATCTCCCCCTTTTTGGCATTATAAAAAAGTAAACAAACTATTTTCTCCCCCTTTAGGAAGTTAAACAAGTTAAATGTAAGGAAGGAAATCTTACTAAGTATATATTAATCAAAATGATAGTTTCAAACATACATAAAATTTATGGATTAAGCATAAACTGTTTAAACATAAATTGTGAAAAATAATCACGTAACATTAAAATCAGTAAACAGTTGACATAATAGTTTTGGTTACAAATTACAAAAAATAAATCATGTAATACATAATTTGTATAATCACAAGCCTCTTTGTCTTCGAAAAATATTGTTAGGTATTTAATTTTGATGATATATGTTTTATTAACATTTTTAAATAAGTCTACATAATATTCTCTAAGTATAATAGTTAACAGATTATCAGAAAGTTTCATTTTTATGTTAGATAAGTTAAAGATTTCCAAAGAGTTAGATTTGCAATAGTTAAACTTTCAAATAGTTAACGTCTCGTTTTTGTCGAATACTTTATGTTAAAAACTCGTATAGTTAAGTTATCTACACGTGTGTTTTTAATGTTTTAAGTTGTCACGTGTTTTCCATGTGCATTCGGTAATGAAAAATCGAATAGTTAGATAACTATTCGAGTTTTTATATGCATGGATAAATAACTATTCGAGTTTTATAAAAGGACTAACGACCAGATAAGTTTCTTTGTTTAGTCACATGTTTTGTAGGTGCAAAAACTCGAAGAGTTAAAGGAGAAGTGTTTGAGTTTTTACAGGACTTAAATGATAAGTGTTCGACTAAATCGAAGACTTAGAAGATATTCTACAAGACTCTAGGAAGATAAAATTTCGATGTATCTACGAAGTGGAGAAAGTGGAAATTCAAATAGAAAGTAATTTGGATTAAAGAGAAAATTAGTACGTGGATTATGGATTAAGTGGATGAACATGCTGAACGTGAAAGACAACAAAGTTCGACTACTAATAGAGAGTATGAGCTACATTACAGCAGAGGATCCCAATCTCGAAAACCAAGTCTGAATACTCAATCTGGATCCCTAACTGAAAAGTTAAGTTTGAATATTCATATTCTGAAAAATTCTCCAACATTAGAAGAAGTTCAAAATTCCAAGCAATTTCAGAAAAGAAGTTGCAAACGTAAGAAGTCTGGAAATTCGACAATTGGAGAAGAAGAAATACAAAAGCTAAGCAAAGAGAAAGAAAGAAGCTGTATGCATAAAGATCAGGTTTTATACAATTCAAAATTAGTTTCGAATAAGAGCTTTATTTTTCTATTTGAATTGTATATCAAACAATACTATATCAAAACCTTCAAGAAGGGAATTGAGCTGAAAAGATATTGTAAATTCTGTTTTTAAATAAAGAATAGAATTTCATTTACGAGTGTTTTGTGCTCTTGTTTTATCCGCTAGTATTTAATTACTAAAGACACAATTCATCCCCCCTCTTATGATACAGACGATCCTACAAATTGATATCAGAGCTTCTGTTTTCCACTTATTTTTTTTCAGATTTACTACGCTTTGCTACAACTAGTATCAGTGCACTTAAACTGTTTAAAGCATCCGAAAAGCCTTCATTTCTCTATTTAAGAATCGGTTTTACCTGTCATTTACTTCGGATCATCTATTTAAAATGGATAATTTTGAAATCTTAGTTATGACTGAAGGATAGACCACTAATCGTCCTCCTATGTTCGAAGGTAGCAATTATGGCTACTAGAAATATAGGATGAAAGTATTCTTTTAGTCAATCGATTTCAATATATGGCAAATAATTAGCAATCCTATAGTGTTAGTTACGACTCCATATGATACTTGGACTTTTGATGAAAAGGAGTGAATGACATTGAATGCTAAAGGTTTAAACATCTTGTTTTGTGCTTTATCTAATGATCAATTTAATAAAGTTTCTGCATATCAAACTGCATATGAGATATGGCACACATTAGAAGTTGCCAACGAAGGTACTAATCAGGTCAAGGAATCTAAGATCAATATGTTAGTACATAAATATGAGCTTTTTAAAATGCATGAAAATGAATGTATCTCTGACATGTTTTCCTGTTTTCTTGAGATTGTAAATTCATTAAAATCTTTAGGCAAGAAATTCGAGGAAAAAGACTTGGTAAGAAAGATCCTTAGATCTTTAACTAAAATTTGGGCTCAAAAGACAATATCTATTGAAGAGTCCAAAGACTTAAATACATATACTCTCGATGATCTCATAGGAAATTTGACAGCTTATGAAGTACAACATTTAGATTCAAAAGGGAAAAATCCTAGAAGGGATCTAGCTTTTGAGGCTGATAAAGTCTCAGAAGTCATTAGTGATTCTAACGATGATTTACTGTTGTTGACCAGAAAATTTAGAAATCTGTTGAAGAAACGTAGGAACTTCATGTCAGCAAAGACATTTGGAGATATGGAGAAGAAGTCATTCACGAAAGACAAAAGTATATGCTACAAGTGCAATAGGCCGAGTCACTTTCAAACTGATTGTCTTCTCAACAAAGATAAGAAGAATTCGAGGAGGAATTTCAGGAATAAGAAATTCAGAAAGAGAAGGGCACTTAAAGTGACATGGGATGACTCTTCAGCTTCACAAAGTGAAGAAACAAAGGATTCAACATCAGACAATGATTCCTCATCAACATCAGATTTAGAAGAAAATCTAGCAAATGTATGCTTTATGGCAAAATCCAGTGAGGTATCCTCTGATCAAAATGCTAATTTTGATAGTTTTGATGGATTACTTGTTGAATACAATAGACTGGCTAGAAAATATAAAAAAGTCAAAATAGAAAGAAAGGACACCAGGAAAATGCTAGATGAATTTGAAAATAAGATTGATTTTCTAAACTCTATGTTGAATAAATTTAAAGAAGAAAATCAAAGGCATGCATAGAAAATTTTAAAGTTCACTGCTATAGAAAGAAAATTGTATGCTGATTGTGAAAATTTAATTGCTGATAAGAAGAAAATGATCTGCGAAATTGAAAAACTGGAATTGACTCTTACTGATTTAAATTCAGAAGTTGATGTGTTAAAGATTAAAGTTTACGATCAAAAGGCTATATTAAGTAAATGGAACGATAGTCAAACTATAACAAATGAACTTAGTAGTAAAATATCAAATGTAGAAAAACATGGTATTGGTTTACATGATGCATCTTCTGAAAATTATATATTGCATGATGGTAATGCTAAAAATAATGTCTTTATTTCCAGTACTAAGAATAGTAAGAGAAAAACTATTCCGTGTGTAATTAAAAAGGGAGAAAAATATGTGCAAGTTGATAAAATGCAGCATATAGATGATAGCACACGATGTAAGAATGTCAAAAGAAATTTTTAGAAAAATCAAGCTAAGTCATTTGAGAATCTTAATATTCTTGATCAATTTTCTTCATATTTAAAGAATATCGGATATTGAAAATCAAATAATGTTAGAAATGAAAATTTCAACTCTAGTTTACATAAAAATAAATGTTCTGATAATTATAATACTAAGAGAAAGAAACGCAAGAATAATTATCAGAAAATAGATAAGTTGAAGTTTAAAAATATTGAGAATTTTGATATGACTCTCTCTAAAATTCTTGGACCCACTCAAAAATGGGTTCCAAGAGATAAAATCTCTTTTTGACTGTTTTGTAGGTACACAAATCAAAATTACGATTAGAACTTGGTATCTGTAGGTTATTTGATGTTTAAATTGTCCTGTTCATTGTATTTTGGTTTGTTATATGGTAGTTTTAGAATTTAATTTCTTTATTACAAAAAAAAAACAAAATATCTATTTTCGAATTACAATTTTCTAGTAGTTAAGAATTTATGAAATTCTGATTTTTATTGAAGTCAATTTATTTAAGAAAAATTCAGAAAAGGTTATTTAAGGAAAGTTAAATTGATTCAATGTGAGTGCCAACTATATTTTTGTTACTTATGTATATGCTATTACAGAGATTTTAACAGGAAAATACATAGAAAGTATGTACTTTTTATTAAAGGAAAGTTATTAACATTCTGTTAGAAAAATTAAGTCTTGCAGTTACCTTTAATTTAAATCTACTGTTTTATTTCTTTTTGGTCTATAATTACTTAAGTAATTAAGTCCGTTGGGGGATTTTAAACCCTAGTCACTTAAACCAACTAGTTTGGGATGTGCTGATTGAAAACTCATTTTGCAAGTAATTCAGATTATATTTAAAAAATAAATAAATTACCTATTCTCACTTGTCATTGTGTAACTGGTTATCTTTCCCCTAAGCAAGGGATTGTAGTCACATAAAAAGATGATATTGTGGGAGATAATGCATAAAGTATATTTATAAAAAAAAAAAAAACAAAAAAAAAACAAAAATGGGGCAATGAAATCAAGCTTAATTTATTTTCTAGGTGTTATAACAATCCTGCCATAATCTGTGCATATAATCCTTGTTATTTTTTTTGTTATTATCTACTTTTTACACATAATGTACGATATTTATTGTCTTAAGTTTGTGTACTCATTATTGAATTCTTTTAAGTTCCTAAAGGTATATCTCTATGAATTTTCTTTTGTAAACTGACTAAGATAAAAGCCAAAAAGTTCAAATTGTTAACTCTACTACTTATTTCTATATTTAATTCAAATTAAAAAAAAGAAAAAAGGAAGAGAGACTCAAATCTATTTAAGACTTAGTATCATTGTTAAGTATGCTATTTGACCTTTTAAAGTCAAATCTACTTAGGGCTTGGCAACCCAGATTAAGTACGCCATAGATTCTTTACACTACATTTATGTAGGGGAAGTAATTTCTCATATAATAATTCAACTCTTATGAACTATTATATGTTTTCATGAAAGAATCTGCATAATTTCAGGAAATTAACATTAATTCAGTATATTTCTGAACTGTCGGTGACTTGCAGGTTTTTTAATTCTTAAGTATCCGAATTTTCTATTATTTTGGCAAGTTATATTGCAAGTATCAGACAGTTGTGTTTTAAAACGTTCAATAGACTATTTTATTATTTCCTGAAGTACACGTGTCGAAACCATAATGCATGACTTAAGTGGATTTTCGGTAAGTTATCTGTAACTCTCCGAAATGCGTCTGGGCATTGGAAAGTTAGATTTGTAACTGTCCAAAACATCTCTTTATTATAAAACTGCTTAAGTACACGTGTCGTGATCTAGAAGATTGACTTAAGCTATCTTTCGGAAGGTTATCTGTAACTCTCTGAAATGCACCTGAGCATCGAATAGTTAGGTTTATAAGTATCTGAAACTTTCTGAACACCTTAAGTTCAAATTGTGCACGTGTTGAATTTCACCGCTTTATAATGTCTTAGTTGAAACTCGAACAGTTATGTTTAACTTTTTGACTTTCACACCTATCCATTCGAGAAACTCGAACAGTTAACTTAATATTATTATATTTTTTTTTTGAAAGACTTAATCTTTGACAATAACTATTCATGTTTGTCGTATAGTTATGTGCTTTACTGCTCACAAAACTCAAATATTTATCATAAGTCTTCGAGTTTTCTCACTTTTCACTTAGCTTGAAGTTATTTTCTTTTACGAACAATTACGCTAAGTATTCTGCAATTGTTGGTTGTAAAACTTGTACTGTTATTGCAAACACTCGAGTTATTTATCGGTAACAGATCTTATATTTATGATTTCAATGATTGAATCTGTTTATAAACTCGAAGAGTTATAAATGTTTTACTAACAACCTTTTATGTTTCTACCTTGGTAAAACCCTAGCTTTACAATCTTTACTTCCACTAAGTTCTACAGTGCAAAGCGAAGATTAATCGACAATGTCAAGATGTGGTAGAATGACAAAAGTGCAAAAAAGAGAGTTGGAAATTCAGAAAATACAAAGTGAAATCAATGACATCTACTCCAGGTACACTTTTTCAAACGAAGTACTACATGAAATAAGAAAAGCTGTTCAAGATGTGAAAAATTTCTGTTGGAAATTTATTCGAAATTATGCTGAAACACAGTTTAGACTAAAACAGACTGAATTTTCTGCATTGCATTTATGAAAAAGAAATTTACAACCTAACCCTGCGGTTGTAAGTTCTGGACATGTACTAGAGACATCGGTACAGTCTATCACCTACTATGGAAAGAAGTGGGGACCAATGATCGAAAATGCAAACAAGGAATTACAATCCTTGTATTCCCAACATTATTTTCCCCCAACTGTTTTAGATGATATTAAACAGTGTATAGATGAACAGAAAACTGTCATTAGCAAAATGGGCCTTCGAAGTGAAGGACAAAGAGTTTATCAACTCAAAATGGTAGAGGTTGAGAACTTAAAACTCTATATTCCATTATTACAACCTAGGCATCATGGTGAAGGACCATCAAGACACCAGGTGCCTTTAACTGGAGAAATTAAGACAATTTTAGAACCTCCTAAATAACTTGAAACACTATAGACATATAGTCGGAAAAAGAAAAAAACAATTGAATATTTTGGACTAACTGCAGGTGTACAAGGAATATTGCAGCAAAAAGAAGAATCAGTAAAAAATAGAAAACTATGCTCTATTGTAGAAGCTGGATAGACATTTTTGTCAGGAATCCCAATAGATGTGACAAATATTAGCTTACAAGCATATACTCTAAGGTATTCACATTAGTGCATAATGTATCTTTTAATACAATGGACAGTTTTTCACACAATGCTGCAAGCACACATTCTTTTCCTACCGAAAGAGAGCATGTAGGAAATTTTGATGATACATATACAGATGATATCAATTTTGATGATATTTTTGATGATATAGACACTAAGTCTATGAATATAGAAGATATTTCATCTGAAGAGGAATGTACAGATATTCTTCCTCTTACTGTATCTCGAACAGAGACTTTTGAATTTTGGTACAGTTACTTATACTACATTTTCTATATATGGTTATGTCTGTTACAGTATATAATATACTTGTTGATAAATGTAAATAATCAACAACATACACAGTTACAGATTGAATATCACATTGCCTATGTCTCACAAATAAAAATTTCAGAAATACAGGATGATTCTATTATACAGACAAATATAGAACATTCTTTCATATAGAGACAGTTGTTGTATAGATCAATTATAGACATACATGTTGCTAATAGGCAGATTGATACAGAGATTGTTGCTACTAAAATGTTTCCAGAAGAACAAACAGAAGAATTTCAGCAGATTATTGATACGACAATAACAGATATTTCAAACATTTATACTAGTTTTGATGGAAATTCCATGAGTTCTGAAAGATTTGAAAATATAGATGTTGTTGATAATATTGAAACAAGCCCCAAATCAAAACATTATGACAGGAAAATAATATAAAGAGTTTTTCGGTGACTTACATCCGTAACTATCCGAAACTTAAACTATTTTCGGTGAGTTATCGTTTAACCTTCTGAAAGAAAGGTTAAGCTGGTTCATTGAGTTAGCATAACACCACAGACTTAGTTCGTTGAGTTAGCTACAATATTTGTCACGTGAAATGGCACATGAGGAACTCATTAAGTTAGAAACGTTAAGTTATATATATATACTTATGTTACTCGTTTAGTTAACATTAAAGTAACGACTTCTTATTACACTGATGAAAAATTTTTGGACGAGAAAGTTTATTTTGCAGGAAATTTTTCAGAGATCCAAGACTAGTGATTAAAGAAAATTTGAAATATAAACGTGGGTTAGAACTTGTGTGTTTCGATGAAGGAAAAAGAAAAGACGTGGAGAAGTGGAAAACTGGTAGTGGTTAAACGTGAAGGATATGCATGAAATGAAGATACAGTATAAAAGGCATAGAATTCTCGTTGATCAAACCATCCTTGCACACAAAATGAAAAATCTTTTCAAGGATCAAACCATCTCTACACACCAAAAGAAAAATCTTTTTCAGGGATCAAAAACACCTCTTCGGGCAAAATCTCTCAAGTGGAAGAAAATTCAGTGAAGCAGAAAAGGTTAAATTTATGTCGCTAAAGATTTGAAGTATCAAGTGAAAGCAAATTCGGTGAAGCAGAGAAAGACAAGATATTCGTCACTGAAGAATTGCTGAAGAAGAAAAAGAAGAAGAAGAAAGATCTCAAACAGGGAGAAAAGTTTTAAATTCCGCAAATTAGTTTTCTCTATTTGTAGTTATGAAATTGTTTAGATGATACATGGTATCGAGTTATAATTGCATCTACAATTTCTAAGGTGAATTGAATTGTATATTGTAATTGAAACCTTGAATAAAAATGATTTTATGAAGACAATGTCTCGACTTGTTTTTGAGTTTTAAAGTTTCAATTATATTTCAGAAAATATTAAAAATACACAATTCACCCCCCTCTTGTGTAGCCATACGATCCTACAAGTGGTATTAGAGCTTTGTTAATAATCTTTGATATAAAATCTATACCAACTTATTTAATATCATTGCTTATTCTACCTTCCTTGTTTTTAAACAGAAATTAATATCTAAGCATACGTTTAACTTTCTTGATTTAAGGTTCAAGTTGTTTTAAAGTTTTTAGATTGTTTAAAATCAAATAGGTTAAAAAATGTAAGGTAAGATGACTACTGGAAATGGTAATTTTTCTTTATATGAAGGCCAAAATCTTAATTGTCCTCCTTTATTTGATGGAATACATTTTGAATATTGGAAATATAGGATGATTGTTTTTCTTCAAAGTATAGATCATAAGTTGTGGTTCATGATTTCTAAACCATATACTCCATTAACTGCTCCTTATAATACTTGGACAATTACTAAAAAAGAAAATGAAACTCTAAATGCTAAGGGCTTAAATATTTTATTTTGTGCATTGAGTTATGAATAGTTCAGTAAAGTGTCGGCATATAAATCTGCTGATGAGGTGTGGCATGCATTAGAAGTTTCACATAAATGTACTTCTCAAGTTAAAGAGACTAAAATAAACATGTTGATTCATAAGTATGCACTCTTTAAGATTTATGAAGACGAAAATGTTTCTGAGATGTTTTCCAAATTTCTTGATATCATAAACTTTTTAAAATGTTTAGGAAAGAATTTTGAACAAAAGGATTTGGTGAGAAAAATTCTCAGATCCCTAAGTTCTAAATGGTCTTAGAAAGTAACATCAATTGAGGAATCACGAGATTTAAATGTTTATACTATGAATGAACTTATAGGAAATTTAACAGCTTATGAAGTTCAATTAATTGAATCACTGAGTCACAACAAACTAAAAATGAAGAAAGAAATAGCCTTCGAAATTAATTCAGATTCTGATATATCTACTGATTCTGACGAGGATTTGATTTTGCTGACTAGGAAATTCAAGAAAGCATAGAAAGCAAGGAAACAACAAAGGAACAAAAATGATAAACCCTCAACGTCAAAATCACTAAATGACAAGAATTCTTCATCCAGAAAGTATGTATGTTACAATTGTAAGAAACCTAGACATCTTTCTCCAAATTGTCTTATGAGGAAAAATAAAAAGCAAAGTAGGACAAATCAGAAGAAGATGGCTCAGAAAACTCAGAAAAAGTTTTACAAGAAAAAGACTTTGAAGGTCACTTGGGATGACATGTCTGAAGAGTCTAAATCTAAGGAATTATCATCAAAATCTTCACATTCAGAAGGAGAATAAGAGTTAGAAGACGTTGCTCATGTGTGCTTCATGGTAGATGAGTCTGAGGTAATATCTGATCCTAAAAGTCATTCAGATTTCAACTTTGATGAATTATTATGTGCTTATCATGCATTATTACAAAAACTTAAAGTATGTAAACAGGAAAATAAGAATATTAGAAAATCTTCATCCATTATGGAAGAAGAAAATTGTTTCCTGTCTACTACTTTAGAAAAGTTTAAATGTGATAATGAAAATCATGCTAGAGATTTGCAAAAATTTAGATTTAATGAATGTATCTTGCATGAACAAATACAAAATATAAATGTTGAAAAATTAAAGATAGAATCTGAAAATGAAATGTTGAGAAACAATATAAATGAACTTGAATTAGAGATAGATAAATTAAAACTAAGAGAGCAAGATTTAAATTCTACCATTGAGAAATGGAATTTAAGTCAAACTAAGTTAGACAAACTAACTAGTACCCTTGCGGTGTCTTATAAATTTGGCTTAGGATTTGATTATCCTGAATCTCAAGCCAATAAAGGATTTATTAGTTGCAGTTCAAGTAAATCTAAGACTAAAATTCCTTTTATTATGAAACAAGGTAATAAATATGTAGAAGTAGGTACTTCAAGGGATGAATCATGTAGTAATAATATAAATCAATGTGATTTGTCAAATTGTACTTCTAACATGACTATAAATGTTTCTAAAAATCTTGTTTCTTGTTCTGGAAATTCAGTTTCTAATGTTTCTAAAATTTCAGACAATTGTAGTAAACTGAAAATTTAGAAACCTGAGCATGTAATTCAAAACCCTGGTATTAGACCAATTACTCATTCTGCATTTGATAAAACTAAAAATTCTTGTGCAGAAAAAGATTTTATATGTACGGAAAATGATAATACAAGTACAAAATCTTGGTATGAACTTACTGAAATGTATGAGCATGACCAAAATAAATTAACATCTAATAAAAAACTGTTTGGTCTTGATTATACTACATCTGAAAACAAAAAGAATGATTGTAAAAGCAACAATGCTATATGTAAGTATGAAGCTAATGACAAATCAATAGTACTTACAACTAATAAGAATATAAATGATAATGTTAAACTATTTTTAAACAAAAAGAAGAATTATGTGTTTAATGAACTTGGTCCTTAACAACATTGGGTACCAAGAAAAAGTTTTTCTTAATTTGTGTTGTAGGAGGAAACAACATCAAAATGGATCTTGGACAGTGGAGCGTCAAGTCACATGACCGGACAAAAAAGTCTATTACAAAATTTTACAAATACCATGAAAGGAAGTGTAACATTTGGAAACAAAAGCAAAGATAAAATCATAGGTATGGGCAATGTTCAAATAACTCCTACTTGTGTTATTTTGAATGTACTATATGTAGAAAACCTAGGATTTAATTTGCTGAGTGTCATAAAACTAACTGAAAATGGATATTATGTAGTGTTTGAAGATAATGTATGCAAAATAATTGATAAAAATATAGATGAAATTAAGTTTATTGCTAAAAGAAAAGGTTTTGTATGTATTTTATCTTTACCTTCTGGTGCAATTGATTTAAATTCATATTTGCTAGTTGAAACTAGTGATGCATATCTATGGCATAGAAGGATTGGGTATATAAATATGAAACTGTTACATAAACTATCTAGAAAACATTTAGTGAGAGGTTTACCAAAGATTAAATACTCAAAGGACTTTACGTGTGATACATGTGAGTTAGGTAAACTTCACAAAAACTCTTTTAAATCCAAAACTGATATTTCAAGTAAGATAGTCTTAGAACTTGTACATATGGATGTATTTGGACCAACAAGAATCATGAGTCTTGGTGGTAAACGGTATGTATTTGTTTTAGTAGATGACTTCTCTAGATACACTTGGGTATTTTTTTTAGCATCTAAAATAGAAGTTTTTGAAAAATTTAAAATGTTTTGCAATTTTGTTCAAAATGGGCAGAGTGTCTCTATTCAAAAACTTAGGAGTGATTATGGAACTGAATTTGATAATGATCACATGGATAACTATTGTATTGAGCATGACATTGATCACAGATTTTCTTTTCCAAGAGCACCGTGTCAAAATGGTGTTGTTGAGAGAAAGAATAGATCACTTCAAGAAATGGCTAGAACTATGTTGAATGAACATAAGTTACCTCAAAATCTTTGGGCTAAAGTAGTAAATACAGCTTGTTATGTTATTAACAGAAGTCATTTAAGGCCTCATGTTAATAAAACTCATTTTGAAATTATGTTTAATAGGGTTCCAAAAATTTCTTATATGAAACCATTTGGCTGCAAGTGTTTTATTCTAAATACTAAGGATAAAAGGGATAAATTTCAAGCCAAATCGGATGAAGGAATTTTTGTAGGTTACTCTACTAAAAGTAAAGCCTATAGAGTATATAATAAGACTTCTAGGACTATTGAAGAAACCCTCCATGTAAGCTTCAATGAAAATTCTCTTAGAGAATCTCAATCTAAAGCTGATAATGATGATTTGATCAATCTTCCAAAAGAGTTAGAGATCAATAGAGAGATTGATGATTTATCTGAGAAAATAAAAAATATGAACTTAAATGATCAAACTAATGATGAAAGTGATGTACCTTCAGATGTTGATGAGAATATTGAGGACAATCAGAGAAATTGGCGTTATTCTTTATCACATCCCATTACTCAAGTCATTGGTAATATTAATGAGGGAGTTAAAACTAGAGCTTCAGTAAATTTAAATAGTATGTGTATGTTTGTTTCTATGGTGGAACTAAGGAATATACAAGAAGCATTATCTAATGAAAATTGGATAGTGGCAATGCAAGAAGAACTAAATCAATTCATCAGAAATGATGTATGGGAATTAGTCTCTCCACGAGAAAATCAATCCATAATAGGTACAAAGTGGATCTTTAGAAACAAAACTAACGAAACTGGTCAAGTTATAAGGAACAAAGCTAGATTAGTTGCACAAGGGTATACACAGGAAGAAGGACTAGATTATAATGAAACATTTGCTCTTGTGGCTAGGTTAGAAAGTATTGGAATATTATTGGCCTATGCTTGTTATATGGATTTTAAATTATATCAAATGGATGTAAAGAGTGCATTTCTAAATGGTTTAATTAATGAAGAAGTTTATGTAAAACAACCACCTGGATTTGAAGATATTAAAAATCTTGACTTTGTATAAATTGAAGAAAGCCTTATATGGTTCGAAGCAAGCACCTAGATCATGGTATGAGAGATTGTCTACTTTTTTAATAGAAAAAGGCTATATCATGGGAAAAGTGGATCATACTCTATTTATTAAGAGAGATGGTAAAGATCAGATTGTTGTTCAAATATACGTGGATTATATAATCTTTGGAGCAACCTCTGATAAGTTGATAGAAATATTCTCTGAAGAGATGACTAATCAGTTTGAAATGAGTATGATAGGAGAACTTTCATATTTTCTAGGACTTCAAATTAAGCAAATGGATAAAGGTATATTTTTAAATCATGAAAAATATGCAGATGAAATGCTTAAGAAATTTAATTTTAATGATACAATGATTCAAGGAACTCCTATGAGTACTACTTTAAAGTTAGATATTGATGACATAGGAAAATCTATAGATCAAAGAAAATACAGAAGTATGATTGGTTCTTTACTTTATTTGACTGCTAGTAGACTTGATATTATGTTTGTTGTGTGTGTTTGTGCTAGATTTCAATCTAATCCTAAAGAATCACACTTAATTGCAGTTAAAAGAATATTTAGATATATACAAGGAATTAAAAATTTCAGACTATATTATTCTAAGGATAGTTCAATAGATCTTATAGGATATACTGATGTTGATTATGCAGGATCTAAATCTGATAGAAAGAGTACCAGTGGCACATGTCAATTATTGGGAAATAATTTGGTGTCATGGTTTAGTAAAAAGCAAAACTGTGTAGTAGTTTCTACTATAGAAGCTGAATATATTGCTGCTGCACTATGTTGCACTCTGATTCTGTGGATATGGCAAACTTTAGAAGATTTTGGATTATCTTATGATACAACTGGGATTTATTGTGATAGTAGTTCTGCAATAAATCTTTCCAAAAATCCTATATTACATTCAAGAGCAAAGCATATAGAGGTTAGACATCATTTTCTAAGAGATAACGTAATTAAAGGAAAAATTAAATTAGAATTTGTGTTTAGTAAAAATCAATTAGGTGATATATTTACCAAACCTCTAGATGAAAATACATTCTGCAACATTAGATTAAATTTAGGTATTTGTAGGCTATGTGATGTGTAAAATGCTTAAACTCCACATAAAAAGATAAATATTATTGATGATGTTGTTCACCTCATAGATATTATATACTTATTATAAATATCTAAAGTAATATCTAAACTACTACTTAAGATACTATGAATTTATTGTAAAATCATAGTAGTATCTTATTGATTTTAAGTAGTTTATCAATTTTAATGGTTTTTACGATTTTAAGTGGAAGTGTAAATGAAAAACATTAAATACTTTTGACATTCTGAAATTTTGATTAAATGTTTTCTTTGAATCAAGGAAAATGCATATGATCATGCATAAATTTGACTTAATTGATTAAACTTGTAGAATAAGTTATATGTAACTCATCTTAAACTGTTAATCAAAAGTATAAGTTTATTGAAATTGATTCATATTCTCAGTACAATCATAGAAGTAAAAATTGTATGAGATTTGTGTTTTATTGCATCTATATTAACGGAATACATATATACTGTGCTTAAAAGGAAAAATGCTTACAAAGTGAAAATCTTTGAGAGTTTATTGATTAGTTTGATCATGAGCCTTTTGTACTTGAGCAGATAGGTATGTAAAGATTGTTGTCCTGAAAAAGGATTCTTTAAATTTGGCAACTTAAGGTCCTGATCAGATCTGGGATTGTTGACTGAAAGCTCATTACATAGGTACATTAGAAAGCTCTTGTATGATTCAAGCTTTTCAAACTAACTTTTAAAGAAAATTATCAATATTTACTATTTTGAAAAGAAAAAGTTGTTTCATTAATTACAGATATCTTTGAATCGCATATAGTTTCTACCAATATGACTACTGATTTATTGAATCAACATTAGTACTTTTGAAAATGTTTATTTGAGATACATTCTTTTATTCTCCTTGAATTAATCACATTGAGTTCAATGTTGTGTTTTGATTCATATACAGTAGGAATTGATTTTGGAAATCATTTTTGATGATGTCAGGATAACGGAAGTCTCTGAAAAGAAAATTTAAATGTATAGTTATACTTAACATCTATTGTCACTACAAGTATATTTTGTATTTTGATTGAATATATTTGAAGTATATTTGTAGGGGGAGGATTAACAATGTCGAAAATAGATTAATATAATTTAGAATACAAATCTTAGTTAATCTGAATTAATGTCCTCTTAAAATCTTGATGAAATAATTTAAAAAGACAAATAAACTATTTTAGATTCAAGGGACAAAATGTTCAAATAGTTTACAATGTTCTCAAGATAATGTTAAGTTTAGCATGTGTGTTGTTTTCGGAACGTTTCAGTTAGAAGCATCCGAAAATTGTTTTAAGTGTACTAACTAGACGTTATGTTAGATAAGGTAACGTGTAAAACTACCTCTAGATAGCGTTTTACTCGTTAGGTTAGTTAATTCAATGAGTTATACTTGAATATTTCAAGTACCTTGATTGAATAAACTTTATTCAATATTTATTTAATTTCTAGACCCGACTTCTCTTCACGTTGAGTTATACGCCTAAAAACCATATTTAAACACTTATTACACGGGCACTTAGGTTACTTGTAAACTTTGTCAAGAAAATCTTTCCCGCTTGTTGCTGTTACAACTTGCGACGATGGTCTCCAAGTTCTACAAAGGTCATGGCAGAGGAAAAGGCAAAAGCAGAAGAGATGCAAAAGGAAAAGAAATAGAGAATGATGAAGTTCCATGTACTTGGTTCAAGAAAACATTTCGAGTAGACAAAAGGTTAGTAGAAATTTATAGAGATTACTTCTTTCCTCAGGGTATATTAGATGAAATTAGACAAGAACTTCAACATACTGAAGCAAATGTTACATATATGGGTATTCGTAGTAAATTTGATAGAGAATACAGATTGAAATGTGTTGAGATTGTATTTTTGGAACAATATGCAAAATATTTGGAAAAAGGTGTAGGTTCATCAAATAGAACTCCTCAAACTCCTATAAACAGTACAAGACTACATGCATTGAGGAAGAGCATAAATCAGCTATCCCTACTCCTTTATATTCAAAACAAGTAAAATCAGATATTGCTGTAGACAAAAGAAAAGTTGACAGTCTTCGAAAGGTCGTTGCAATAGAAAGTGCCTTAGAAGAATTAAAGTAGAAAACTTTTATGAAGCAATTTGAAAAGAAAACAACAATACTTGAAAAGGAGAAATAGAAATGTTATAGAAGAAGGAAAGTTAGAAAAATTATGTCTAAGGAAACAAAGTCTATTGAAAAAGGAAAATCAGATGAAAATTTATTTCTAACGGACAATGTATGTCTAGACATTGTACCTTATTGTGCATCTGATAAACTCATTAGTTCCGAACACACTAAAACTAATGAAGATAATGAGACTTTATTTTCCCTTGCTAGAAAGCTTGAGAAGAAATACAAGTCAAATATGAGCTCAAGTTTTTCTATTAGTACAAGTCTTGATGATGTAGAAATTGACAAATCAAAGCATCAGGCACCTGACATTGAACAAGTTATTGTAGATATAATTGACAATGTTGAAGCAGTAACTAGTTCATAGGTTGAATTGTTTGGAGTAGTAGATATTGAAAATGTTAAGACTCTAGAAGAGCTAAAAGTTGACTAGCCTTCTACAGAATCTATAGAAGCAGAGTCTGAGAATTCATAGCATGAATCAATGGAATTATCTGTTGAACAAAATGAACAATTACAGACAGATACACCGGTTGTAGAATTTGTGGAAAAATTGAACTCTGAACATTCTATAGATACTGAACAGATGAATGTTGAGCATATTGACAATGTTCTTAACACTGTTGAAGCTGAAGAATCAAGTTTACCTGAGCAGCTTCAAGATAATATTTTGGATGAGGAACAACTTGACATTCATTTTGAAGAAGAGGTTCTTGAAGATGAATTAAACTCTGAATCACGGCTTCAGGTATCACCTTCTTTGTATACAATATTAAAAATTCAAGGTAATGCAATTCATTTTAGATCTGAAGAAGCATTACAGAAATACAATTATCTGATTACATGTCAGATTCTGCATGCTCGTCCAATAAAATTCAGAAATTTGATGGAAATAAGAGATCTGTTTGAGTTTCAAGGCCTCATTAAATTCTTGCCAGTAGGAATGAAATGGAAGCAATACATAAAGCTTATTGTAGCTTTTTATAGCAATCTGGTCAAGAATGGAAATTTTCTGAAAACTCAAATAAATGAACAGGAGTTTATATTGTCTCCTGAGTTAATTTTTAAAGTTTTAGGATTAAAGAATGAAGGTGTTGTTACCAACAGATTTGACATGATAAGACAACTGGAATGGAACATTCAGTCTTTATCAAAAATTCTAGATGTATATTCTGAAATGAGATTAATGGAAAATCTTAATGTAGAGGCAAGGTTTATTGCAAATATATTGCATGCAAATTTAATTCAGAGAGTTGGACACAATTTGGAAGTCAGCAGAAGCTGTTTATATGCAACTTATGGCCTGCTGAATAGAATTCAAATAAATTGGTTTGATGTTTTTATGTCTCAACTAGAGCATATGAGTTCAAAGTTATTTTATGGTGATGTTGTATGTAGAATCCTTGCAAGTCAATTGACTTTATCCGACTGGCCCTCTAAAACTAAAGGCATGAGAGCATTTAGTGTTAAAGATTTACAAAAATTCCAGGCCATACATAAACCTCAACGACAACAACAACAACAACAACCTGATACAGACCATATACAACAACATTAACAAAGTTATTCAGTTCAAGTAGAATAGCAAACCTAGCTACCTCCTGACTTAGATGTAGTGTTTAACGACATCAGAAATGATATTAGGCATCTAGTAGATAAAATATGTAATGCTATAAGTGAGATACTTAGGAGGGGTCGATAACTGTTTTTGTTTGTTTCTGAATACAAAATGTAATGTTTGTATTACTTGTTTGATTGATTGAACAATACATTTTTCTGTAAATGTGTTCAATTATTATTCTTGTTTACAGAAAGAGTTGTTGTAATTCTCATATATATATATATATTCTTTGTAATTATCTTTTTGATTAATGACAAAAAGGGGGAGAAATATTATAAAAAGATGATTATGATCTTAATTGCATATATATATTATAAAAGGAGATGCTATTTAAATGGTTATTGTAATCTGATAGATGATAATTAGAAAACTGATAATTATATAATTATTAACATTTAAGAGTTTTAGTTCTAAGAGGTAAAATTTACACAAACAATAGAAATAAGCTTAAGACATAATTGATTTAATATGATTTTGTCATCATCAAAAAGGGAGAGATTGTTGAGTATTTTTGTTTTGATGATGTGTGTTGAATGAAAATAATCATATTTGCTCAATTACTATTGCTTGTGAAAAGAAATTAAAATCATCAATTAATACAGAAAAAGCTTACTAATATAAATACTTGTCTGTATTGGATCTAAAGTTAATAACTAGTCGTTTCGTTGCATTAATTTCTCATTTAGCTAAACGTTAAGTTAACGTTTGTTTTTATTGAAAAGTATGATATGTTTTAAAGTTATATCTTCTGTATCATGAACAATGCACGTTTAGACATCTCATTAAGTTAGAGTTTTGTTTGTATAGAGGTCACGTGAGAACTCACTAAGTTAGAGGCTTAAATGTTAAAATAGGTCATGTGATAACTCGTTAAGTTAGTGAGTAAAAGAAGAGACGAAGTCGTTAAGTTAGTGTTATACACGTGGTGAAATTATAAGTTACTAATCAAGGCTTTTCGGATGCTTTAAACAGTTTAAGTGCATTGATACTAGTTGTAGCAGAGCGTAGTAAATCTGAAAAAAAATAAGTGAAAAACAGAAGCTCTAAAACTAGTTAGTAGGATCGTCTGTATTACAAGAGAGGGGGTGAATTGTGGCTTTAGTAATTAAAATACTAGCGGATAAAACAAGAGCACAAAACACTTGTAAATGAAATTCTATTTTTTATGTAAGGACAGAATTTACAATATCTTTTCAGCTCAATTCCCTTCTTGACAGTTTTGATATAGAAATGTTCGATATACAATTCGAATATAACAATAAAGCTCTTATTGAAAACTAATTTCGAATTGTATAAAACCTGATCTTTCTTTGTCTTTGCTTAGCTTCTATATCTCTTCTTCTCCAGTTGTCGAATTTCCAAACTTTTTACGTTTGCAGCTCCTTTTCTAAAATTACTTGGAATTTCGAACTTCTTCTGATGTTGGAGAACTTTTCAGAATATGAATATTCAAACTTAACTTTTCAGTTAGGGATCCGGATTGAATATTCAGACTTGGTTTTCGAGATTAGGATCCCCCGCTATAATGTAGCTCGTACTCTCTATTTGTAGTCGAATTCTGTTGTCTTTCACGTTCAGCATGTTCATCCACTTAATCCATAATCCACATACTAATTTTTTATTTAATCCAAATTACTTTCTATTTGAATTTCCACTTTCTCCACTAACATTTTGAATTTCCACGATCTCCACTTCGTAGATTCACTGAAACTTTATTTTCCTGGAGTTTTATAGAATATCTTCTAAGTCTTTGATTTAGTCGAACACTTATCCTTTAAGTTTTGTAAAACTCGTACACTTATCTTTTAGTTGTTCTAGTTTTTGCACTTGCAAAACACGTGACTAAACAAAGAAACTTATCTGATCGTTAGTCCTTTTATAAAACTCGAATAGTTATCTATCCATGCGTATAAAAACTCGAACAATTATCTAACTATTCGATTTTTCATTACCAAACGCACATGGAAAATATGTGACAACTTAAAACATTAAAAACACACATGTAGATAACTTAATTATATGAGTTTTTAACATAAAATATTCGACAAAAATGAGACGTTAACTATCTGAAAGTTTAACTATCTGAAATGTTAACTATCTGAAAGTTTAACTATTGCAAATCTAACTCTTCGAAAATCTTTAATTTATTCGGCATAAAAATTAAACTTTCCAATAATCTGTTAAC
Organism: Cymodocea nodosa; assembly: GCA_036874045.1. NCBI lineage: Eukaryota > Viridiplantae > Streptophyta > Magnoliopsida > Alismatales > Cymodoceaceae > Cymodocea > Cymodocea nodosa. Next base: position 13,672,352 of record CM072339.1, on the reverse strand, counting down.
TATTATACTTAGAGAATATTATGTAGACTTATTTAAAAACGTTAATAAAGCATATATTATCAAAATTAAATACCTAACACTCCTAACTTAGATGCAGTACTTAATAACATTAGAAATGATATTAAGCATCTAAGAGATAAAATTCGTAATGCCATAGGTGATATTGTTAGGAGGAATAGATAAATGTATTGTCATTTGTCTGTTTACTTGTATTCTAAATACAAAATGTAATGTTTGTATTTATTGATTGACTTTTGAACAATACATTTTATTGTAAATGTGGTTCAACTCTTATTAAAGTTTATAGATAATTTAGTTGTACATACTTGCCTCTTGTTTTAATACTTTCTAATCATCTTTTTGATTAATGATAAAAAAAGGAGAGATGATTATGATTTTAAATCTATATTTTAAAAAGGGGGAGATGATTATATTTTTTTGAAATATTTTTTTGAAAGTTTTACTTTTGAGAGATGATTTTTACACAAACAACAAAAATAAGCTTAAGTGAACTTAAGTCAAAAAACTTGTTTGTTTTGATGATGTGTGCTAAACGAATGTATTCATATTTACTCAATTACTATTATTTGTGAAAGTAAATTAAGAATATCAATTAATTCAAAAAAAGTTTACTAATATAAATACTTGTTTGTAATGGATATGAAATTATGCTAAGTTAAATTACTAGTCATTAAGTTGTATTAACTTTTCATTTAATTAAATGTTAAGTCAATGTGTGTTTTTATTGTAAGCATGATATGTTTTAAAGTTATATTTCTGTATCATATATAATGCACATTTAGACAACTCGTTGAGTTAGTACTTCGTAAAAAAGTGCTGTAAGAACTCGTTGAGTTTTAGGCATAAAGGTTAAAATTGGTCACGTGAGAACTCGTTGAGTTAGTCAACAAAGTGTTAAAGTGTTAAAGTGAAGAGACGAACTCGTTGAGTTAGTATTATGCACATGGTGAATTTAGAGTTTATGAATATTATAGTGTATTATGTGAGTTGCACATGTTTAACTCGTTAAGTTAACATAACTACATGTGTTGAGTTGTTATATTAAACATTAAGGCAACGCATTAGGTTAGCGTTATAAACTTAAAGTTATTATTCTTGCACATGGTAAATACTTTATTGTTTAAAACATTTATTTATTACTGGTTTGTTGAGTTATCAATAACACAATGGAGTTAGTTCGTTGAGTTAACTGTAACACTACGAAGTTAGTTCGTAAAGTTAGCATAACTTCACGAAGTTAGTTCCTAAAGTTAGCGTAACTCCACGAAGTTAGTTCTTAAAGTTAATTTGTAAAGTTAGCATAACACCACAAACTTAGTTCGTTGAGTTAACTACAATACATGTTATGTGAATTGGCACATAATGAACTCATTAAGTTCGATACATTAAGTTATAAGTCTACTTGTTTAGTTAACATTAGTAAAATAACTTGTTATTACACTTGATGAAAAATTTTGGACGAAAAAGTTTATTTTTGTAGGAAATTTTTCAAATATCTAGGTTTGATGATTAAAGAAAATTCAAAAACTTAATCTTGTTCAAAATGAACAAAGTGTCTCTATTCAAAAACTTAGGAGTAATCATGATACTGAATTTGAAAATGATCAAATGAATAACTACTGTAAAGATTATGACATTAATCACTGATATTCTTTTCTTAGAGCACCTTTTCAAAATGGGGTTGTTGAGAGAAAGAATCGATCACTTCAGGAAATAGCTAGAATTATGTTAAATGAACATAATTTACCTCAAAATTTTTAGGATAAAGTAGTTAATATAGCTTGTTATATTATTAACAAAAGTCACTTAAGACCTCTTGTTAATAAAACTCCTTTTGAAATTATGTATGATAGAGTTCTAGAAATTTCTTATATAAAACCATTTGACTATAAGTGTTTTATTCTTAACACTAAGGATGAAAGGGATACTTTTTAAGCCAAAGCGGATGAAGCAATTTTTGTAGGTTACTTGTTTAGAAGGAAAAAATGCATAATATTAACGGTTAAATGATGGTTAATTACATAATATTTAGCTTGTCGTATAAGAATTAAGCCATTATGTTATAATTGCACTATTATATGCTTTAATGAAAGAATTTGCATAATTTTAGGAAATTAATGTTAATTAAGTACATTTCTGAACTATCGTTAAATTACAGGCTTTTTAATTCCTAAGTATTTGAATTTTCTGTTATTTTGGAGAGTTATATTTCATGTAATAGATAGTTATGTTTTAAATGCTTAAAGAATATTTTATTATTTCTTGGAGTGCATGTGTTGTAACCTTAATATACGACTTAAGTGAATGTGTGTTAAGTTATGTGCTAACTATCTGAAATGTGTTTGAGCATCGGATAGTTAGGTTTGCAAGTATTCGTAATATCTTTTTATCATAAAATTATTTGACATGTGTCGCATTCTAGAAACTTGACTTATGTTATCTTTCAGAAGGTTAGGTACTAACTATCCAAAATACATATAGGTTTCGGATACTTATAGTTATAACTATCTGAAACATCTGAACTCGTTAAGTTATTTCTTTATTGCACGTGTTTTATAGTTAAATCAATGAAGTAAGTCTGTTGAGTTACACTAACTCCATGGACCATTTATTTTCTAATATACCACTCTAGTAGTTGAAGAAATAGGAAATTTGAAGGAAAACCACGATTGCACGTATCACACAGGAATTCACTCGTGGAATGAATAAGAAATCACCATCGTTGATATGAATGAAGAAAATCCAACCAATCATTTAAGGAGAAGCAGTTACTACTAAAAGAAATATAAAAGAAGAGGAAAAAGACGTGTGTGTGTGAAAGTGGAGAATTGTGCTATATAGGAAACGTCAGAAGTTCCCTAAAGCTCCACACTACCACCAAAATCACCAACCATCGGAGGTCTGTGAGGATACTTTTCAGATGTTGGGTCGATTTTGAGCCAAACATGGTGACTGACAACCACTGTGAGGAGTGATCGTGTTGCAGGAAGGGAAACTATTTTCACTAAGCATCGACTTATATCTTAGGAGATCGTAAAGCTTCTAGCCTTGGTTTCGAGTTGATGCCAGTACGCTAAAGAGGAGTACATCTTACAATTCTTGGTTCACAATTCTATAGGGAGAGGAGGCAAGATTGTAAGTGATTAAGTTTTTAGTGGTGTAATCGTGTCGCATGTAGTGACGAAAGTTTTTACTGTTGATAGAGATTTTTATATTTCACCTTTCACTCATCTTCAAGAACATATCAAAACAAAAATACCAAAAATAACTAGTTATCTGTGTTTACATTTAGTATTAAAGTGTTATATTGCTTGTTTTGTATCGTGATTAATGTTATCATTGTCAGTATTGTGAATGTTTTATGTTTGTTTGATTCAGAAAATAGAAAATAGTTCTTTGTTTACTGAACTGATTTGTCCCAAATACTTGAAGAATTTAATGTTTACTGTTTGAAATATCTAAATGTTAGTGTTGCTTAATGATAAATCTAATATTAACTAACATTAAAAAGCTTAATTGATGTTATTTACATTCTATGGAACTGCCCAATGGTTTATCGAATTCCTTTGTAAATAATAGTATTTAATTGGAAAGGTAGGCTCATAGAGTTAACTTAAGTCCATGAGGTTAGTCCGTTGAGTTAGCCATAACTCCACGAACTAAGTCCGTTGAGTTAATTGTAACTCAACGGAGTGCTTAACTGAACACATATAAACTCCAATATAAAAATCGAAATAGTACACAATTCTTACTCAATCTCTATGGGATCAACCTGTATTTACACACAAATACAATATACACTGTATTTGCAGTTAAAATACAAATTAGACTTAATATCTAATTTGTGTGAAAGATTGTTTGTTTACTTCTAAAAGAATTTATTAATATAAGCATAGAAACAACCTAAACAAGTTTTTTGGCACCGTTGTTGGGGATTGAGAAGCTAAGCAACTGTGAGTGTTGTTTTGTTTTAATAGTAGTAGAAGTGTTGTGTGTTTTATTTTATAATTGAGAATATGGCATATGCTTATGCTCAAATATTTCTGAAACCTATAGTTAGCATATGTGAATTCTGCAATTTGGAAGGTCATGACATCTCTGATTGTTTGAAACTAAGATGATTGCAGATGATTAGATCACATGAACAACAAATGAATTATATTCAATATAATAGAACTGAGTAGGAGAATCCTATAGTTTACCCAACTAATGGTTAGTTTAGAACATATAATATGTTGAGAGACAAGGAAGTTTGGGATAAGTATAACAAACTGAAGCGTAGTTTAGAGCAAAACACGGATAAACTGGAATAATACATGTGTCAGAAATAAGAAGTCAACCAATTAAATTATAGGGAAGAATATTCAGAACCTAAAATTGATATCATATACGAAACTAAAAAAATCATAATGAAAATTGATTAAAAATTGAATGCAATAAGGCTAGATGATCTTGAAAGAAAGCTAAAAGCATTAGATGAATTTACAAACAAATTACAAGTTATGCAACATGAAAATACAAATGAAAACTTTAATGTTATAGATTTGCATAATTTGCAAGACATACAAACAAAACAAATTACCAATGCAATAGAGTTTAAAGAATGTAAGTTAAAACTAAAAATAATTGAAGATCAAAATCATGAAAACGAAATACAAGAACATCATAAAAGTAATGAAAATCTAGAAGATGTATGTATAACATTAAGATCTAGAACTGATATACCACTAAGAATTCAAAAAGAAAGTAATGTGAAGGTGGATAAGAACAAAATTCAAAATGATAATGAAAATGTAATATCTGAAAATGTAGAAACCAATGAAGAAAAATCTGAATCTGAAAATGAGATTAAAAATGATCAAACGAATGAAAAGAATGAAAAAATTAGAGAACATTAGACTTCCTCATAATCATTAGTACCCTAAAAGATTACAACAAACATTTCCTGAAAAATAAGAAAAAATTAGAGAAATTTTTGAAAAAGTACAAGTTAACATTCCTTTGTTAGACTTATTATAGAAAATGCCACATTGTGCTAAATTTCTTAAGGATTGGTGTACTAAGAAAAGAGAGCAAAAAGTTTTAAGTAAAGTCTTTTTAGTTAAGCAAGGTAGTTCCCTATTTCTGCCACAAATTTCTAAAAAGTTATCTGATCTTGGAATCCCTGTTATATCATGCACTATAGGAAATACCATTTTAGAAAGAGCCATAATAGACCTAGGTGTAGGTATAAATGTTATGTCTAGTGATATATTTGCATCCTTAAGATTAGAAGGTGTGATGCGTGTGCCTTCCATCAAGTATATGTATGTGTCATTGTATATAGTTGTATTCCTTTGATAATTTGTACAGGGGCAAATTTGTCTTTTGGGTATCACCAACTGCTGCCCCTATATATGTAAGGGGTCATCCACGTCTAAGGGATGCCATGCCAAACCATCCCTTGATTTCGTTCTCCCCCTTCTTTGTACCAGCAACCATACAACAAGGAATCACGATAGATTGATCACCCGTGGATGAACCCGTGTTGGGGAACCACGTAAATTTGTTGTTGTTCCAAATTCTCCACTCACAATCCTCTCTTCCACGCAGATCTCTTCTCCACGTCACCCCTAGATGCTCCACGTTTGTTTGATCTTTCCGTACAACAACTGGTATCAGAGCGAGGTTGGACATCTCCGGGATTGCATCTGAAGTTTTGAAGAGATTGATCAAGGTTCAAGCCATTTCCGCAAGGATATCCCCCATTGCAGCAATTGTCGTCGTCGCTAGCGCCAGTCTGCACACTTCAACGCCAAGTCATGCACCTTCCTCGTCCGTGCTACGTTGTATCTCAAATTTTAAGGACGTGTAGTAAGCTTCCTGAACTTCCTTTCTTTAAAATTTCGTGGTCAGAAGTTTCGTATTCAAAGAGATACAGTAGGAGGCATCTAGCTAGGGCACAGTAGTTTTCTAGACAAGTGACTCTTTGATTGTCGGATTTTGGGCATTTTGTGATTGTGGTTTTGTGCTTGGTTTGTGCGAGTATTTGCTACTATTTTGTGCTAAGTAGTGTGCTTGGATTGTGGCTGATTGCATTTCGTTGAAATCAGTAGTTTCAGTAGCATATTGTTGTTGAGATATTGCTTGCTATTGTGTATCTTGCCGCAGAATTGTGTTTGTTGAAATCACATTGTATCTCGTGTGTATTGCTGGTTGTTTATTGTTTTGAAAACATGAATACTTCGGGGTTGAAGATAGAAAAGTTTGATGGTAAGAATAGCTTCAGCTTATGGCAAATTAAGATGAAATCACTTCTAAAGCAACAAGGTATTTGGGCTCCTTTAAATAAGGAAACTACTCTGAATAGAAATTCGCCAAAGTTTGAATTGCAGGAGGAGAAAGCTCACTCCACCATCTTGTTGTGTTTATTTGATGAAGTTATAATAGAAGTTGCTGATGAATCTACCTCGTTAGGTCTTTGGTAGAAACTTGAGTCATTGTATATGACTAAGTCTTTAACAAACAAATTGTTGTTAAAGTAGAGACTATTCTCTTTAAAGATGACAAAAGGTGTACCTCTTAAGCAGCATTTAGATCAGCTAAATGCTTTTCTGATGGAACTCAAGAATATTGGAGTAATCATAGAAGATGAAGATGCAGCTCTTATCTTGCTTTGTTCACTCCCATTGAGTTATGAAAACTTTGTTCTATCTTTTGTAGTTGGAAGAGATTCAATTACACTGGAAGAAGTGAGGTCCAACCTTCATTCTAGGGTGCTCAGGCACATGGTGCATGGTAGAAACAAGGCAAGTGGTGTTGGCCTCTCAGCTCAGTAGTAAGAGAAGAGGGGAAGAAGCTAGAGACAAGGTGGAGGGAAGAATAGAAGCAGAAGCAAGTCAAATGGCAAGTACTCTAGGGATACTTGCCATTACTGTAAGGAGAAAGGACACTGAAAATCACATTGTCTCAAGCTTATGAACAAAGGAAAGGCTGCTGTGGCAGAAACTAGTTTTGCGTCAAGTGATGATTTTTCTCTTACAGTTTGTTGCAGTGCCTATTTTGATAATAAGTGGATTATGGACTCAGGAGCTTCACATCATATGACTCCTACTAGGGAGTATTTTGACACCTACGAGCAGGTGGAGGGTGGTAAGTGACTTTGGCCAATGATGATGTGTGTTCTAGAGTTGGTGTGGGCACTATAAAATTTAAACTGCATGATGGCACAGTTAGAATTCTAGAGGACGTTTGACACATCCCAAAGCTTGGAAAAAGTCTGATCTCACTGATGGCCCGTGATGCTAAGGGTTATAGATATATAGGTGGTGAGGGGAAGATCAACATACTGAAAGGCTTGTTAGTTGTTATGAAGGGAACCAAATCTGGTCCCTTATACATTTTGCAGGGCACTCCAATTGTTGGTATAGCTACATCAACTATATCTGGTCAGCAAGATTTTTCTATCATGTGGCACTCAAGGATGGGTCATTTGGGGCAGAAAGGAATGCAGAAACTAAGTAGTCTGGGCAAGTTTGATGGGCACAAGGTTGCTTGTATTGACATGTGCAAGCATTGTGTCTTTGGCAAACAGAAAAGAGTGTCATTTGCACGCAATCAGCATAGCTCCAAGGGAGTTCTTGATTATATTCATGTTGATTGTTGAGAGCCTTCACGTCAGCCTTCTATTGCAGGTTCCAGATATTTTCTTTCTATCATTGACTGTCATTCAAGGATGAACTAGGTTTTCTTTTTGACACACAAAAGTGAAGGTTTTTCTTGCTTCAAGCATTGGAAGAAGCAAGTAGAAAACCAAACAGACAGAAAGGTAAAATATCTTAGAACTGATAATGGTCTTGAGTTTTGTTCTCAAGAATTTGATAACTTTTGTAAAGATGAAGGCATTACACGGCATAACATTGTCAGGTATACCCCTTAGCAAAATGGAGTGGCTGAAAGATTGAACAGAACACTCCTAAAAAAGGCATGTTGTATGCTGTCTTATGCAGGTTTGAGCAAGAAGTTTTGGGTAGAGGCTGTTAACACAACTTCCTATCTGGTGAACAGGTCCCCTTCTAGTGCCTTAGATGGGAAGATACCTCTTGAGGTATGGTTGAAAAGATCTGCTAGTTATTCAAAGCTCAGAATTTTTGGGTGTCCAGCTTACTATCATGTGAACAATGGCAAACTAGAACCATGTGCCAAGAAAGGCATATTTGTGGGCCATGGTGTTGGTGTAAAGGGATACAAGATATATGATATTGAGTCTCACAAAGTAATATATAGCCGTGATGTTACTTTTGATGAGAATTCTCTTTTGCAGTCAACCGATAGACTAGTAGGTGAAACACCAGAAATTGAGCACACCCTTCTTGAATAGATGGAGATAGATGACGCACAGTAGCCGCCTATCACTGATCAAGTTGAAATTAGAGAAATCTCATCTGAAACTCAGGAAAATGAAGTTGAGGAGGAAGAGGTGGAGCAACCACCACCAAGAACCATTGACAAAGATCGTCTAAGAAGAGATGTTAGACCTCCGATTAGATATGGCTACGACAGTTTGGATGCTTTTGCCTTACAAGTAGCAGTTGAGGTGGAGGATTCTGTTGATTCACTAACATATGAAGCTGTAATGAAAGATTCAGAAGTTGGTCTTTGGATGTCTGCTATGGAGGAGGAACTCCAATCTCTCCATAAGAACAAGACTTGGGAACTGGTGAAACATCCAAAGAACACAAATATTGTTGGTTGCAAATGGGTCTATAAGAAGAAGATTGAGACTCAAGGTGTGGGATCGTATGGGTACATAAGAGGGGGGTGAATTGTGTATTTTTAATATTTTCTGAAATATAATTGAAACTTTAAAACTCAAAAATAAGTCGAGACATTGCTTTCATAAAATCATTTTTATTCAAGGTTTCAATTACAATATACAATTCAATTCTCCTCAAAAATTGTAGATGCAATTATATTTCGATACCATGTTTCATCTATACAATTTCATAACTACAAACAGAGAAAACAGATTTGCGAAATTTAAAACATTTCTCCCTATTTGAGATCTATCTTCTTCTTCTTTCTTCTTCAGCAATTCTTCAGTGACGAATATCTTGTCTTTTTATGCTTCACCGAATTTGCTTTCTTCTAATACTTCAAATATTCAATGATGAAAATCTTACCTTTTTATGCTTCACTGAATTTTCTTCCACTTGAGAGATTTTGCCCGAAGAGATGTTTTTGATCCCTAAAAAAGATTTTTCTTTTGGTGTGCAAGGATGGTTTGATCCTTGAAAAGATTTTTCGTTTTGTGTGCAACGAGAACTCTATGCCTTTTATACTGTATCTTCATTTCATGCATATCCTTCACGTTTAACCACTACCAGTTTTCCACTTCTCCACGTCTTTTCTTTTTCCTTCATCAAAACACACACGTTCTAACCCACGTTTATATTTCGAATTTTCTTTAATCATTAGTCTTAGATCTCTGAAAAATTTCCTGCAAAATAAACTCTTGTCCAAAAATTTTTCATCAGTGTAATAAGAAGTCGTTACTTTAATGTTAACTAAACGAGTAACACAAGTATATATATATAACTTAACGTTTCTAACTTAACGAGTTCACCATGTGCCATTTCACGTGACAAGTACTGTAGCTAACTCAACGAACTAAGTCTGTGGTGTTATGCTAACTCAATGAACCAGCTTAACCTTTCTTTTGGAAGGTTAAACGATAACTCACCGAAAACAGTTTAAGTTTCAGATAGTTATAGATGTAAGTCATCGAAAAACTCTTTATATTATAAAACTAGTGAGACACGTGTCAAGACCTGAAAACATGACTTAAGTTACCTTTCAGATAGTTACGACTCTAAGTCTCCGAAAAAACTTTAACTCACCGATTCAGTAATAAACAAATGTTTTTATAATAAGAATTTTACCACGTGCAAAAATAACAACTTAAGTTTATAACGCTAACCTAACGCGTTGCCTTAGTGTTCAATATAGCAAATCAACACGTTTAGTTATGTTAACTTAACGAGTTAAACATGTGCACCTCACGTGATACAATACAACATTCGTAACTTATAATTTCACCACCTGTATAACACTAACTTAACGAGTTCGTCTCTTCTTTTACTCACTAACTTAACGAGTTATCATGTGACCTATTTTTACCTTTAAGCCTCTAACATAACGAGTTCTAATGCGACCACAATACAAATAAACCTCTAACTTAATGAGTTGTCTAAACGTGCACTGTTCATGATACAGAAGATATAACTTTAAAACATATCATGCTTTTCAATAAAAACACACATTAACTTAACGCTTAGCTAAATGAGAAATTAATGTAACAAAATGACTAGTTATTAACTTCAGATCCAATACAGACAAGTATTTATATTAGTAAGTTTTTTTTGTATTAATTGATGATTTTAATTTCTTTTCACAAGCAATAGTAATTGAGCAAATATGATTATTTTCATTCAGCACACATCATCAAAACAAAAATACTCAACAATCTCCCCCTTTTTGATGATGACAAAATCATATTAAATCAATTATGAAATATGTTTAACTCAACAAAGCACCTTCATTGGGTTAACTTTTAATTCAACAAACTTGTTTGTTGACTTAAGTTCACTTAAGCTTATTTCTATTGTTTGTGTAAATTTTACCTCTCAGAACTAAAACTCTCAGATGTCAATAATTATATAAGTATCAGTTTTCTAATTATCATCTGTCAGATTACAATAACCATTTAAATATCATTTCCTTTTATAATATATATATGCAATTAAGATCATAATCATCTTTTTATAATATTTCTTCCCCTTTTTGTCATTAATCAAAAAGATAATTACAAAGAATATATATATATAAGAGATATAATTACAACTCTTTCTGTAAACAAGAATAATAATTGAACACATTTATAGAAAAATGTATTGTTCAATCAATCAAACAAGTAATACGAGCATTACATTTTGTATTCAGAAAGAAACAAAAACAGTTATCGACCCCTCCTAAGTATATCACTTATAGCATTACATATTTTATCTCCTAGATGCTTAATATCATTTCTGATGTCGTTAAGCACTGCATCTAAGTCAGGAGGTAGCTAGGTTTGCTGTTCTGCTTGAACTGAATAACTTTGTTGTTGTTGTTGTTGTATATGGTCTATATCAGGTTGTTGTTGTTGTTGTCATTGAGGTTTATGCATGGCCTGGAATTTTTGCAAATCTTTGCACTAAATGCTCTCATGCCTTTAGTTTCAGAGGGCCAGTCGGATAAAGTCAATTGGCTTGCAAGGATTCTACATACAGCATCACTATAAAATAACTTTGAACTCATGCTGTAGTTGAGACATAAAAACATCAAACCAATTTATTTGAATTCTATTCAACAAGCCATAAGTTGCATATAAATAGCTTCTGCTGACTTCCAAATAATGTCCAACTCTCTGAAATAAATTTGCATGCAATATATTTGCAATAAATCTTGCCTTTGCATTCAGATTTTCCATTAATCTCATTTCAGAATATACATTTAGAATTTTTGATAAAGACTGAATGTTCCATTCCAGTTGTCTTATCATGTCAAATTTGTTGGTAACAACAACACCTTCATTCTTTAATCCTAAAACTTCAAAAATTAACTCAGGAGACAATATAAACTCCTGTTCATTTATTTGAGTTTTCAGAAAATTTCCATTCTTGTCTAGATTGCTATAAAAAGCTGCAATAAGCTTTGTGTATTGCTTCCATTTCGTTCCTATTGGCAAGAATTTAATGAGGCCTTGAAACTCAAACAAATCTCTTATTTCCATCAAATTTCTGAATTTTATTGGACGAGCATGCAGAATCTGACATGTAATCAGATTATTGTATTTCTGCAATGCTTCTTCAGATCTAAAATGAATTGCATTACCTTGAATTTTTAATATTGTACACAAAGAAGGTGATACCTAAAGCCGTGATTCAGAGTTTAATTCATCTTTAGGAACCTCTTCTTCAAAATGAATGTCATGTTGTTCCTTTTCCAAAATATTATCTTGAAGCTGCTCAGGTAAGCTTGATTCTTCAGCTTCAATAGTGTTAGGAACATTGTCAATATGCTCAACATTCATCTGTTTAGTCTTTATAGAATGTTCAGAGTTCAATTTTTCCACAAATTCTACAGCCGGTGTATCTATCTGTAATTGTTCAATTTGTTCAACAGATAATTCCATTGATTCATGCTGTGAATTCTCAGACTCTGCTTCTATAGATTCCGTAGAAGGCTGGTTAACTTTTAGCTCTTCTAGAGTCTTAACAATTTCAATATCTGCTACTCCAGAATTTCAGCCTGTGAACTAGGTACTACATCAACATTGTCAATTATATTTGCAATAACTTGTTCAATGTCAAGTGCCTGATGCTCTGATTTGTCAATATCTGCATCATCAGGACTTGTACTAATAGAAAAACTTGAGCTCATATTTGACTTGGATTTCTTCTCAAATTTTCTAGCAAGGGAAAATAAAGTCTCATTATCTTCATCAGTTTCAGTATGCTCAGAACTGATGAGTTTATCAGATGCACAACAAGGTACAATGTCTAGACATACATTATCCTTTGGAAATAAATTTTCATCTGATTTTCCTTTTTCAATAGACTTTGTTTCCTTAGACATAATTTTTCTGACTTTCCTTCTTCTATAATATTGATGTTTCTCCTTTTCAAGTATTGCTGTTTTCTTTTCAAATTGCTCCATAAAAGTTTTTTGCTTTAATTCTTCTAAGGCACTTTCTATTGCAACGGCCTTTCAAAGATTGTCAACTTTTGTAGGATCGTATGGCTACACAAGAGGGGGGTGAATTGCGTATTTTTAATATTTTATGAAATATAATTGAAACTTTAAAACTCAAAAACAAGTCGAGACATTATTTTCATAAAATCATTTTTATTCAAGGTTTCAATTACAATATACAATTCAATTCTCCTTAGAAATTGTAGATGCAATTATATTTCGATACCATGTATCATCTAAACAATTTCATAACTACAAATAGAGAAAACTAATTTGCGGAATTTAAAACTTTTCTCCCTGTTTGAGATATTTCATCTTCTTCTTTTTCTTCTTCAGCAATTCTTCAGTGACGAATATCTTATCTTTTCATGCTTCACCGAATTTGCTTTCTTCTGATACTTCAAATCTTCAATGATGAAAATCTTACCTTTTTATGCTTCACTGAACTTTCTTCCACTTGAGAGATTTTTCCCGAAGAGGTGTTTTTATCCCTGAAAAAGATTTTTCTTTTGGTGTGCAAGGATGGTTTGATCCTTGAAAAGATTTTTCCTTTTGTGTGCAAGGATGGTTTGATCCTTGAAAAGATTTTCCTTTTTGTGTGCAAGGATAAATTGATCAACGAGAATTCTATGCCTTTTATACTGTATCTTCATTTCATGCATATCCTTCACGTTTAACCACTACTAGTTTTCCACTTCTCTACGTCTTTTCTTTTTCCTTCATCAAAACACACGTTCTAACCCACATTTATATTTCAAATTTTCTTTAATCATCAGTCTTGGATCTCTGAAAAATTTCCTACAAAATAAACTTTCTCGTCCAAAAGTTTTTCATCAGTGTAATAAGAAGTCGTTACTTTAATGTTAACTAAACCAGTAACACAAGTATATATATAACTTAACATTTCTAACTTAACGAGTTCCTCATGTGCCATTTCACGTGACAAGTACTGTAGCTAACTCAACGAACTATGTCTGTGGTGTTATGCTATCTCAACGAACCATCTCCGTTGTGTTATGATAACTCAACGAACCAGTAATAAACAAATGTTTTTATAATAAGAATTTTACCACGTGCAAAAATAACAACTTAAGTTTATAACGCTAACCTAACGCGTTGCCTTAGTGTTCAATATAGCAACTCAACGCGTTTAGTTATGTTAACTTAACGAGTTAAACATGTGCACCTCACGTGATACAATGCAACATTCGTAACATATAATTTCACCACGTGTATAACACTAACTTAACGAGTTCGTCTCTTCTTTTACTCACTAACTTAACGAATTATCACGTGACCTATTTTAACCTTTAAGCCTCTAACTTAATAAGTTCTCATGTGACCTCTATACAAACAAAACTCTAACTTAACGAGTTGTCTAAACGTGCACTGTTCATGATACAGATGATATAACATTAAAACATATCATGCTTTTCAATAAAAACACACGTTAACTTAACATTTAGCTAAATGAGAAATTAATGCAACGAAACAACTAGTTATTAAATTCAGATCCAATATAGACAAGTATTTATATCAGTAAGCTTTTTCTGTATTAATTGATGATTTTAATCTCTTTTCACAAGCAATAGTAATTGAGCAAATATGATTATTTTCGTTCAGCACACATCATCAAAACAAAAATACTCAACAATCTCCCCCTTTTTGATGATGACAAAATCATATTAAATCAATTATGAAATATGTTTAACTCAACAAAGCACCTTCGTTGGGTTAACTTTTAATTCAACAAACTTGTTTGTTGACTTAAGTTCACTTAAGCTTATTTCTATTGTTTGTGTAAATTTTACCTCTCAGAACTAAAAATTTCAGATGTCAATAATTATATAAGTATCAGTTTTCTAATTATCATCTGTCAGATTACAATAACCATTTAAATAGCATCTCCTTTTATAATATATATATGCAATTAAGATCATAATCATCTTTTTATAATATTTCTCCCCCTTTTGTCATTAATCAAAAAGATAATTACAAAGAATATATATATATATATAAGAGATATAATTACAACAACTCTTTCTGTAAACAAGAATAATAATTGAACACATTTACAGAAAAATGTATTGTTCAATCAAATCAAACAAGTAATACAAATATTACATTTTGTATTCAGAAACAAACAAAAACAGTTATCGACCCCTCCTAAGTATATCACTTATAGCATTACATATTTTATCTCCTAGATGCCTAATATCATTTCTGATGTCGTTAAGCACTACATCTAAGTCAAGAGGTAGCTAGGTTTGGTGTTCTGCTTGAACTGAATAACTTTGTTGTTGTTGTTGTATATGGTCTATATCAGGTTGTTGTTGTTGTTGTCGTTGAGGTTTATGCATGGCCTGGAATTTTTGCAAATCTTTGACACTAAATGCTCTCATGCCTTTAGTTTCAGAGGGCCAGTCAGATAAAGTCAATTGGCTTGCAAGGATTCTACATACAACATCACCATAAAATAACTTTGAACTCATATGTTGTAGTTGAGACACAAAAACATCAAACCAATTTATTTGAATTCTATTCAGTAGGCCATAAGTTGCATATAAACAGCTTCTACTGACTTCCAAATTGTGTCCAACTCTCTGAAATAAATTTGCATGCAATATATTTGCAATAAATCTTGCCTCTACATTCAGATTTTCCATTAATCTCATTTCAGAATATACATCTGGAATTTTTGATAAAGACTAAATGTTCCATTCCAATTGTCTTATTATGTCAAATCTGTTGATAACAACAACACCTTCATTCTTTAATTCTAAAACTTCAAAAATTAACTCAGGAGACAATATAAACTCCTGTTCATTTATTTGAGTTTTCAGAAAATTTCCATTCTTGACCAGATTGCTATAAAAAGTTGCAATAAGCTCTATGTATTGCTTCCATTTCGTTCCTACTGGCAATAATTTAATGAGGCCTTGAAACTCAAACAGATCTCTTACTTCCATCAAATTTCTGAATTTTATTGGACGAGCATGCAGAATCTGACATGTAATCAGATTATTGTATATCTACAATGCTTCTTCAGATCTAAAATGAATTGTATTACCTTGAATTTTTAATATTGTACACAAAGAAGGTGATACCTGAAGCTGTGATTCAGAGTTTAATTCATCTTTAGGAACCTCTTCTTCAAAGTGAATGTCATGTTGTTCCTCTTCCAAAATATTATCTTGAAGCTACTCAGGTAAGCTTGATTTTTCAACTTCAATAGTGTTAGTAACATTGTCAATATGCTCAACATTCATCTGTTTAGTCTCTATAGAATGTTCAGAGTACAATTTTTCCACAAATTCTACAACCGGTGTATCTATCTGTAATTGTTCATTTTGTTCAACAGATAATTCCATTGATTCATGTTGTGAATTCTCAGACTCTACTTCTATAGATTCCGTAGAAGGCTGGTTAACTTTTAGCTCTTCTGGAGTCTTAACAATTTCAATATCTGCTACTCTAGACAATTCAACCATTGAACTAGTTATTGCCTCAACATTGTCAATTATATCTGCAATAACTTGTTCAATGTCAGGTGCCTGATGCTCTGATTTGTTAAATTCTGCATCATCAGGACTTGTACTAATAGAAAAACTTGAGCTTATATTTGACTTGGATTTCTTCTCAAGTTTTCTAGCAAGGGAAAATAAAGTCTCATTATCTTAATCAGTTTCAGTGTGTTCGGAACTGATGAGTTTATCAGATGCATAACAAGGTACAATGTCTAGACATACATTGTCCTTTGGAAATAAATTTTCATTTGATATTCCTTTGTCAATAGACTTTGTTTCCTTAGACATAATTTTTCTGACTTTCCTTCTTCTGTAACATTTCTATTTCACCTTTTCAAGTATTGCTGTTTTCTTTTTAAATTGCTCCATAAATGTTTTCTACTTTAATTCTTCTAAGGCACTTTCTATTGCAACAACCTTTCGAAGACTATCAACTTTTGTTTTGTCTATAGCAATATCTGATTCTACTTGTTTTGAATATAAAGGAGTAGGGATAGCTGATTCATGCTCTTCCTCAAATGCTTGTAGTCTTGTACCGTATATAGGAGTTTGAGGAGTTCTATTTAATGAACCTACACCTTTTTCCAAATATTTTGCATACTGTTCCAAAAATGCAATTTCAGCACATTTCATTTTGTATTCTCTATCATATTTACTTCGAATACCCATGTATGTAATACTTGCATCAGTATGTTGAAGTTCTTGTCTAACCTCATCTAATATATTCTAAGAAAAGAAGTAATCTCTATAAAGTTCTTCTAACCATTTGTCTACTCAAAATATTTTCTTGAACCAAGTACGTGGAACTTCATGATTCTCTATTTCTTTTCCTTTTGCATCTCTTCTGCTTTTGCCTTTTCCTCTACCACGACCTTTGTAGAACTTGGAGACCATCGTCACAGGTTGTAACAGCAATAAGCGGGAAAGATTTTCTTGACAAAGTTTATAAATAACCTAAGTCCCTGTGTAATAAGTGTTTAAATAGGGTTTTTAGGCGTATAACTCAATGTGAAGAGAAGTCGGGTTTAGAAATTAAATAAATATTGAATAAAGTTTATTCAATCAAGGTACCCGAAATATTCAAGTATAACTCGTTGAGTTAACTAACCTAACGTGTAAAACGCTGTCTAGAGGTAGTTTTACATGTTACCTTATCTAACATAACGTCTAGTTAGTACACTTAAAACAATTTTCGGATGCTTCCAACTGAAACGTTCCAAAAACAACACACATGCTAAACTTAACATTATCTTGAGAACATTGTAAACTATTTGATCATTTTGTCCTTTGAATCTAAAATAGTTTATTTGTCTTTTTAAATTATTTCATCAAGATTTTAAGAGGACAGTAATTCAGATTAACTAAGATTTGTATTCTAAATTATATTAATCTGTTTTCAACAATGTTAATCCTCCCCCTACAAATATACTTCAAATATATTGAATCAAAATACAAAATATACTTGTAGTGACAATAGATGTTAAGTATAACTATACTTTTAAATTTTCTTTTCAGAGACTTCCATTATCCTAACATCATCAAAAATGATTTCCAGAATCAATTCCTATTGTATATGAATCAAAACACAACTTTGAACTTAATTCGATTAATTCAAGGAGAATAAAAGAATGTATCTCAAATAAATGTTTTCAAAAGTACTAATGTTGATTCAATAAATCAGTAGTCATATTGGTATAAACTATATGCGATTCAAAGATATCTATAATTAATGAAACAACTTTTTCTTTTCAAAATAGTAAATATTGATAATTTTCTTTAAAAGTTAGTTTGAAAAGCTTGAATCATACAATAGCTTTCTAATGTACCCGTGTAATGAGCTTTCAGTCAACAATCCCAGATCTGATCAGGACCTTAGGTTGCCAGATTTAAAGAATCCTTTTTCAGGACAACAATCCTTACATACCTATCTACTCAAGTACAAAAGGCTCGTGATCAAACTGATCAATAAACTCTCAAAGATTTTCACTATGTAAGCACTTTTCATTTTAAGCACAGTATATATGTATTCCATTAATACAGATGCAATAAAACACAAATCTCATACAATTTTTTATTTCTACGATTGTATTGAGAATATGAATCAGTTTCAATAAGCTTATACTTTTGATTAACAATTTAAGATGAGTTACATATAACTTATTCTACAAGTTTAATTAATTAAGTCAAATTTTTGCATGATCATATGCATTTTCCTTGATTCAAAGAAAACATTTAATCAAAATTTCAGAATGTCAGAAGTATTTAATGTTTTTCATTTACACTTCCACTTAAAATCGTAAAAACCATTAAAATTGATAAACTACTTAAAATCAATAAGATACTACTATGATTTTACAATAAATACATAGTATCTTAAGCAGCAGTTTAGATATTACTTTAGATATTTATAATAAGTATATAATATCTATGAGGTGAACAACATCATCAATAATATTTATCTTTTTATGTGGAGTTTAAGCATTTTACACATCACATAGCCTACAAATACCTAAATTTAATCTAATGTTGCATAATGTATTTTCGTCTAGAGGTTTTTTAAATATATCAGCTAATTGATTTTTACTAGACACAAATTCTAATTTAATTTTTCCTTTAATTACGTTATCTCTTAGAAAATGATGTCTAACCTCTATATGCTTTGCTCTTGAATGTAATACAGAATTTTTGGAAAGATTTATTACAGAACTACTATCACAATAAATCGCAGTTGTATCATAAGATAATCCCAAATCTTCTAAAGTTTGCCTTATCCACAGAATCTGAGTGCAACAAAGTGCAACAACAACATATTCAGCTTTTGTAGTAGAAAGTGCTACACAGTTTTGCTTTTTACTAAACCATGACACCAAATTATTTCCCAATAATTGACATGTGCCACTGGTACTCTTTCTATCAGATTTAGATCCTGCATAATCAGCATCAGTATATCCTATAAGATCTATTGAACTATCCTTAGAATAATACAGTCCGAAATTTTTAGTTCCTTGTATATATCTAAATATTCTTTTAACTGCAATTAAGTGTGATTCTTTAGGATTAGATTGAAATCTAGCACAAACACACACAGCAAACATAATATCAGGTCTACTAGCAGTCAAATAAAGTAAAGAACCAATCATACTTCTGTATTTTCTTTGATCTATAGATTTTCCTATGTCATCAATATCTAACTTTAAAGTAGTACTCATAAGAGTTCCTCGAATCCTTGTATCATTAAAATTAAATTTCTAAAGCATTTCATCTGCATATTTTTCCTGATTTAAAAATATACCTTTATCCATTTGCTTAATTTGAAGTCCTAGAAAATATGAAAGTTCTCCTATCATACTCATTTCAAACTGATTAGTCATCTCTTCAGAGAATATTTCTATCAACTTATTAGAGGTTGCTCCAAAGATTATATCATCCATGTATATTTGAACAACAATCTGATCTTTACCATCTCTCTTAATAAATAGAGTATGATCCACTTTTCCCATGATATAGCCTTTTTCTATTAAAAAAGTAGACAATCTATCATACCATGATCTAGGTGCATGCTTCAAACCATATAAGGTTTTCTTCAATTTATACACAAAGTCAGGATTTTTAATATCTTCAAATCCAGGTGATTGTTTTACATAGACTTCTTCATTAGTTAAACCATTTAGAAATGCACTCTTTACATCCATTTGATATAATTTAAAATCCATATAACAAGCATAGGCCAATAATATTCTAATACTTTCTAACCTAGCCAGAGAAGAAAATGTTTCATCATAATCTAATCCTTCTTCCTGTGTATACCCTTGTGCAACTAATCTAGCTGTATTCCTTATAATTTGACCAATTTCGTTAGTTTTGTATCTAAAGATCCACTTTGTACCTATTATGGACAGATTTTCTAGTGGAGAGACTAATTCCCATACATCATTTCTAATGAATTGATTTAGTTCTTCTTGCATTGCCACTATCCAATTTTCATCAGATAATGCTTCTTGTATATTCCTTGGTTCCACCATAGAAACAAACATACACATACTATTTAAATTTATTGAAGCTCTAGTTTTAACTCCCTCATTAATATTACCAATGACTTGAGTAATGGGATGTGATGAAGAATAACGCCAATTTCTCTGATTTTCCTCAATATTCTCATCAACATCTGAAAGTCCATCACTTTCATCATTAGTTTGATCATTTAAGTTCATATTTTTGATTTTTTCAGATAAATCATCAATCTCCCTATTGATCTCTAACTCATTTGGAAAATTGATCATATCATCATTATCAGCTTTAGATTGAGATTCTCTAAGAGAATTTTCATTGAAGCTTACATGGAGGGTTTCTTCAATAGTCCTAGAAGTCTTGTTATATACTCTATAGGCTTTACTTCTAGTAGAGTAACCTACAAAAATTCCTTCATCCGATTTGGCTTGAAATTTATCCCTTTTATCCTTAATATTAAAAATAAAACACTTGCAGCCAAATGGTTTCATATAGGAAATTTTTGGAACCCTATTAAACATAATTTCAAAAGGAGTTTTATTAACATGAGGTCTTAAATGACTTCTGTTAATAACATAACAAGTTGTATTTACTGCTTCAGCCTAAAGATTTTGAGGTAACTTATTTCATTCAACATAGTTCTGGCCATTTCTTGAAGTGATCTATTCTTTCTCTCAACAACACCATTTTGACACGGTGCTCTTGGAAAAGAAATCTGTGATCAATGCCATGCTCATTACAATAGTTATCCATTTGATCATTATCAAATTCAGTTCCATGATCACTCCTAAGTTTTTGAATAGAGACACTCTGCTCATTTTGAACAAAATTGCAAAACATTTTAGATTTTTCAAAAATTTCTATCTTAGATGCTAGAAAATATACCCAAGTGTATCTAGAGAAGTCATCTACTAAAACAAATACATATCATTTACCACCAAGACTCATGATTCTTGTTGGTCCAAATAGATCCATATGTATAAGTTCTAAGACTCTCTTGCTTGAAATATCAGTTTCGGATTTAAAAGAGTTTTCATGTAGTTTACCTAACTCACATGCATCACACATAAAGTCCTTCGAGTATTTAATCTTTGGTAAACCTCTCACTAAATGTTTTCTAGATAGTTTATGTAACAGTTTCATATTTATATGCTCAATCCTTCAATGCCATAGATATGCATCACTAGTTTCAACTAGCAAACATGAATTTAAATCAACTGCACCTGAAGGTAAAGATAAAATACATACAGAACCTTTTCTTTTAGCAATAAACTTAATTTCATCTGTATTTTTATCAATTATTTTGCATACATTATCTTCAAACACTATATAATATCCATTTTCAGTTAGTTTGATGACACTCAGCAAATTAAAACCTAGGTTTTCTACATATAGTACATTCGAAATAACACAAGTAGGAGTTATTTGAACATTGCCCATACATATGATTTTATCTTTGCTTTTGTTTCCAAATGTTACACTTCCTTTCATAGTATTTGTAAAATTTTGAAATAGACTTTTCTGTTTGGTCATGTGACTTGACGCTCCACTGTTCAAGATCCATTTTGATGTTGTTTCCTCCTGCAACACAAATTAAGAAAAACTTTTTCTTGGTACCTAATGTTGTTGAGGACCAAGTTCATTAAACGCATATTTCTTCTTTTTGTTTAAAAATAGTTTAACATTATCATTTATATTCTTATTAGTTGTAAGTACTATTGATTTATCATTAGCTTCATACTCACATATAGCATTATTACTTTTACAATCATTCTTTTTGTTTTTAGATGTAGTATAATCAAGACCAAACAGATTTTTATCAGATGTTAATTTATTTTGGTCATGCTCATACATTTTAGTAAGTTCATACCAAGATTTTGTACTTGTATTAACATTTTCCATACATACAAAATCTTTTTCTGCACAAGAATTTTTAGTTTTATCACATGTAGAGTGAGTAATTGGTCTAATACCAGTGTATTGAATTACATGCTCAGGTTTTTGAATTTTTAGTTTACTATAATTGTCTGAAATTTTAGAAACATTAGAAACTGAATTTCCAGAACAAAAAACAAGATTTTTAGAAACATTTATAGTTATGTTAGAAGTACAATTTGACAAATCACATTGATTTATATTATTACTGCATGATTCATCCCTTGAAGTACCTACTTCTACATATTTATTACCTTGTTTCATAATAAAAGGAATTTTAGTCATAGATTTACTTGAACTGCAACTAATAAATCTTTTATTGGCTTGAGATTCCGGATATTCAGGACAATCGAATCCTAAGCCAAATTTATAAGACACCGCAGGGGTACTAGTTTGTTTGTCTAACTTAGTTTGACTTAAATTTCATTTCTCAATGGTAGAATTTAAATCTTGCTCTCTCAGTTTTAATTTATTTATCTCTAGTTCAAGTTCATTTATATTGTTTCTCAACATTTCATTTTCAGATTCTATCTTTAATTTTTCAGCATTTATATTCTGTATTTGTTCATGCAAGATACATTCATTAAATCTAAATTTTTGCAAATCTCTTGCATGATTTTCATTATCACATTTAAACTTTTCTAATGTAGTAGATAGGAAACAATTTTCTTCTTCCATAATGGATGAAGATTTTCTAATATTCTTATTTTCCAGTTTACATACTTTAAGTTTTTGTAATAATGCATGATAAGCACATAATAATTCACCAAAGTTGAAATCTGAATGACTTTCAGGATCAGATATTACCTCAGACTCAACTGCCATGAAGCACACATGAGCAACGTCTTCTAACTCTTGTTCTCCTTCTAAATGTGAAGATTTTGATGTTGATTCCTTAGATTCAGACTCTTCAGACGTGTCATCTCAAGTGACTTTCAAAGCCTTTTTCTTGTAAAACTTTTTCTGAGTTTTCTGAGCCGTCTTCTTCTGATTTGTCCTACTTTGCTTTTCATTTTTCCTCATAGGACAATCTGGAGAAAGATGTCTAGGTTTCTTACAGCTGTAACATGCATACTTTCTGGATGAAGAATTCTTGTCATTTAGTGATTTTGACGTTGAGGGTTTATCATTTTTGTTCATTTGTTGTTTCCTAGCTTTCCATGCTTTCTTGAATTTCCTAGTTAGCAAAAGCATATCCTCGTCAGAATCAATAGATATATCAGAATCTAAATTAATTTCGAAGGCTATTTCTTTCTTCATTTTTAGTTTGTTGTGACTCAATGATTCATTTAATTGAACTTCATAAGCTGTTAAATTTCCTATAAGTTCATTCATAGTATAAATATTTAAATCTCGTGATTCCTCAATTGATGTTACTTTCTGAGACCATTTAGAACTTAGGGATCTGAGAATTTTCCTCACCAAATCCTTCTGTTCAAAATTCTTTCCTAAACATTTTAAAGAGTTTAAGATATTAAGAAATTTGGAAAATATCTCAGAAATATTTTCGTCTTCATCCATCTTAAAGAGTTCATACTTATGAATCAACATGTTTATTTTTGTCTCTTTAACTTGAGAAGTACCTTCATGTGAAACTTCTAATGCATGCCACACCTCATAAGCAGATTTATATGCCGACACTTTATTGAACTGTTCATAACTCAATGCACAAAATAAAATATTTAAGCCCTTAGCATTCAGAGTTTCATTTTCTTTTTAAGTAATTGTCCAAGAATTATAAGGAGTAGTTAACGGAGTATATGGTTTAGCATTAATCATGAACCACAATTTATGATCTATACTTTGAAGAAAAACAGTCATCCTATATGTCCAATATTCAAAATGTATTCCATCAAATAAAGGAGGACGATTAAGATTTTAGCCTTCATATAAAGAAAAATTACCATTTCCAGTAGCCATTTTACCTTAGATTTTTCAACCTAATTGATTTTAAATAGTCTAAAAGCTTTAAAACAACTTGAGCCTTAAATCAAGAAAGTTAATCGTATGCTCAGATATTAATTTCTGTTTAAAAACAAGGAAGGTAGAATAAGCAATGATATTAAATAAGTTCGTATAGATTTTATATCAAAGATTATTAACAAAGCTCTGATACCACTTGTGGGATCGTATGGCTACACAAGAGGAGAGTGAATTATGTATTTTTAATATTTTTTGAAATATAATTGAAACTTTAAAACTCAAAAACAAGTCGAGACATTGTTTTCATAAAATCATTTTTATTCAAGGTTTCAATTACAATATACAATTCAATTCTCCTCAGAAATTGTAGATGCAATTATATTTTGATACCATGTTTCATCTATACAATTTCATAACTACAAACAGATAAAACTAATTTGCAGAATTTAAAACATTTCTCCTTGTTTGAGATCTATCTTCTTCTTCTTTCTTCTTCAGTAATTCTTCAGTGACGAATATCTTGTCTCTTTATGCTTCACCGAATTTGCTTTCTTTTGATACTTCAAATCTTCAGTGACGAAAATCTTTCCTTTTTATGCTTTACTGAATTTTCTTCCACTTGAGAGATTTTTCCCGAAGAGGTGTTTTTGATCCCTAAAAAAGATTTTTCTTTTGGTTTGCAGGGATGGTTTGATCCTTGAAAAGATTTTTCGTTTTGTGTGCAAGGATAAATTGATCAATGAGAACTCTATGCCTTTTATAGTATATCTTCATTTCATGCATATCCTTCACATTTAACCACTACCAGTTTTCCACTTCTCCACGTCTTTTCTTTTTCCTTCATCAAAACACACGTTCTAACCCACGTTTATATTTTGAATTTTCTTTAATCATCAGTCTTGGATCTCTGAAAAATTTCCTGCAAAATAAACTTTCTCGTCCAAAAATTTTTCATCAGTGTAATAAGAAGTCGTTACTTTAATGTTAACTAAACGAGTAACACAAGTATATATATATAACTTAACGTCTCTAACTTAACGAGTTCACCATGTGCCATTTCACGTGACAAGTACTGTAGCTAACTCAACGAACTAAGTCTGTGGTGTTATGCTAACTCAACGAACCAGCTTAACCTTTCTTTCGGAAGGTTAAACGATAACTCACCGAAAACAATTTAAGTTTCGGATAGTTATAGATGTAAGTCACTGAAAAACTCTTTATATTATAAAACTAGTGAGACACGTGTCAAAACCTGAAAACATGACTTAAGTTACCTTTCTAATAGTTACGACTGTAAGTCTTCGAAAAAACTTTAACTCACCGATTCAGTAATAAACAAATGTTTTTATAATAAGAATTTTACCGCGTGCAAAAATAACAACTTAAGTTTATAACACTAACCTAACGCGTTGCCTTAGTATTCAATATAGCAACTCAACGCGTTTAGTTATGTTAACTTAACGAGTTAAACATGTGCACCTCACGTGATACAATACAACATTCGTAACTTATAATTTCACCATGTGTATAACATTAATTTAACGAGTTCGTCTCTTCTTTTACTCACTAACTTAACGAGTTATCACGTGACCTATTTTAACCTTTAAGCCTCTAACTTAACGAGTTCTCACGTGACCTCTATACAAACAAACCTCTAACTTAACGAGTTGTCTAAACGTGCACTATTCATGATACAGAAGATATAACTTTAAAACATATCATGCTTTTCAATAAAAACACACGTTAACTTAACGTTTAGCTAAATGAGAAATTAATGCAACGAAATGACTAGTTATTAACTTCAGATCCAATACAGACAAGTATTTATATTAGTAAGCTTTTTCTGTATTAATTGATGATTTTAATTTCTTTTCACAAGCAATAGTAATTGAGCAAATATGATTATTTTCATTCAGCACACATCATCAAAACAAAAATACTCAACATGAGATGTGATGAAGAATAACGCCAATTTCTCTGATTTTCCTCAATATTCTCATCAACATCTGAAAGTTCATCACTTTAATCATTAGTTTGATCATTTAAGTTCATATTTTTGATTTTCTCAGATAAATCTTCAATCTCTCTATTGATCTCTAACTCTTTTGGAAAATTGATCATATCATCATTATCAGCTTTAGATTGAGATTCTCTAAAAGAATTTTCATTGAAGCTTACATGGAGGGTTTCTTTAACAGTTCTAGAAGTCTTGTTATATACTCTATAGACTTTACTTCTATTAGAGTAACCTACAAAAATTCCTTCATCCACTTTGGCTTGAAATTTATCCCTTTTATCCTTAGTATTAAGAATAAAACACTTACAACCAAATGGTTTCATATAGGAAATTTTTGGTACCCTATTAAACATAATTTCAAAAGGAGTTTTATTAACACGATGTCTTAAGTGACTTCTGTTAATCACATAACAAGCTGTATTTACTGCTTTAGCCCGAAGATTTTGAGGTAACTTATATTCATTCAACATAGTTCTGGCCATTTCCTGAAGTGATCTATTCTTTCTCTCAACAACACCATTTTGAGATGGTGCACTTGGAAAAGAAAATCTATGATCAATGCCATGATCTATACAGTAATTATTCATCTGATCATTATCAAATTCAGTACCATGATCACTCCTAAGTTTTTGAATAGAGACACTTTGTTCATTTTGCACAAGATTGCAAAACATTTTAAACTTTTCGAAAACATCTATCTTAGATGCTAGAAAATATACCCAAGTGTATCTAGAGAAGTCATCTACTAAAACAAATACATACTGTTTACCACCAAGACTCATGATTCTTGTTGGTCCAAATAGATCCATATGTATAAGTTCTAAGACTCTCTTACTTGAAATATCAGTTTTGGATTTAAAAGAGTTTTTGTGAAGTTTACCTAACTCACATGCTTCACATATACAGTCCTTTGAGTATTTAATCTTTGGTAAACCTTTCACTAAATATTTTCTAGATAGTTTATGTAACAGTTTCATATTTATATGCCTAATCCTTCTATGCCACAGATATGCATTACTAGTTTCAGCTGGCAAACATGAATTTAAATCAATTACACTAGAAGGTAAAGGTAAAATACATATAGAACCTTTTCTTTTAGCAATAAACTTAATTTCATCTGTATTTTTATCAATAATTTTGCATACATTACATAGTATCCATTCTTAGTTAGTTTTATAGCACTCAGTAAATTAAATCTTAGGTTTTCTACATATAGTACATTCAAAATAACACAATTTTGAGTTATTAGAACATTGCCCGTACCTATGATTTTATCTTTGCTTTTGTTTCCAAATGTTACACTTCCTTTCATGGTATTTGTAAAATTTTGTAGTAGACTTTTCTGTCCGGTCATATTACTTGATGCTCAACTGTCTAAGATCCATTTTGATGTTATTTCCTCCTACAAAACAAATTATGAAAAATTTTTCTTGGTACCCAATGTTGTTGAGGACCAAGTTCATTAAACGCATATTTCTTCTTTTTGTTTAAAAACAGTTTAACATTATCATTTACATTCTTATTAGTTGTAAGTACTATTGACTTATCATTAGCTTCATACTTACTTATAGCATTATTACTGTTATCATCATTCTTTTTGTTTTCAAATGTAGTATAACCAAGTCCAAGCCGATTTTTATCAGATGTTAATTTATTTTGGTCATACTCATACATTTCAGTAAGTTCATACCAAGATTTTGTACTTGTATTAAAATTTTCAATACATACAAAATCTTCTTCTACACAAGAATTTTCAGATTTATCACATGTAGAATGAGTAAATGGTCTAATACCAGTATTTTGAATTACATGCTCGAGTTTCTGAATTTTCAGTTTACTACAATTGTTTGAAATTTTAGAAACATTAGAAATTGAATTTCCAAAACAAGAAACAAGATTTTTAGAAACATTAATAATTATGTTAGAAGTACATTTAGACAATTTATATGACACCGCAGGGGTACTAGTTAACCAGTGTTTTGAAATCCTTTATTGGCTTGAGATTCAGGATGTTAAGGATAATCAAATCTTAAGCCAAATTTATATGACACCGTAGGGGTACTAGTTAGTTTATCTAACTTAGTTTGACTTAAATTCCATTTCTCAATGGTAGAATTTGAATCTAGCTCTCTCATTTTTATTTTATCAATCTCTAACTCGAGATCATTTATATTTTTTCTCAACACTTCATTTTCATATTCTATCTTTAATTTTTCAGCATTTGTATTTTGTATTTGTTCATGCAAGACACATTCATTAAATCTAAATTTATGCAAGTCTCTAGCATGATTTTCATTATCACATTTAAACTTTTCTAAAGTAGTAGATCGGAAACAATTTTCTTCTTCCACAATGGATAAAGAGTTTCTGATATTCTTATTTTCTAGTTTACAAACTTTAAGTTTTTGTAATAATTCATGATTAGCACATAATAATTCATCAAAGTTAAAATTTGAATAACTTTCAGGATCAGATATTACCTTAGACTCATTTGCCATGAAGCACACATGAGCAACGTCTGCTAACTCTAGTTCTCCATTTGAATGTGAAGATTTTGATGATGATTCCTTAGATTCAAACTCTTTTGACGTGTCATCCCAAGTGACCTTCAAAGCCTTTTTCTTGTAAAACTTTTTCTTGTAAAACTTTTTCTAAGTTTTCTGAGCCGTCTTCTTCTGATTTGTCCTACTATACTTTTCATTTTTCCTTATAGGACAATTTGGAGAAAGATGTCCAGGTTTCTTACGGTTGTAACATATATACTTTCTAGATGAAGAATTCTTGTCATTCAGTGATTTTGATGTTGAGGGTTTATTATTTTTGTTCCTTTGTTGTTTCCTAGTTTTCCATGCTTTCTTGAATTTCCTAGTCAGCAAAATCAAATCCTCATCAGAATCAGTAGATATATTAGAATCTGAATTAATTTCGAAGGCTATTTCGTTCTTCATTTTTAGTTTGTTTTGACTCAGTGATTCATTTAGTTGAACTTCATAAGTAGTTAAGTTTCCTATAAGTTCATTCATGATATAAACATTTAAATCTCGTGATTCCTCAATTGATGTTACTTTCTGAGACCATTTAGAACTTAGGGATCTGAGAATTTTCCTCACCAAATCCTTCTGTTCAAAATTCTTTCCTAAACATTTTAAAGAGTTTAAGATATTAAGAAATCTGGAAAATATCTTAGAAATATTTTCGTCTTCATGCATCTTAAAGAGTTCATACTTATGAATCAACATGTTTATTTTTGTCTCTTTAACTTGAGAAGTCCTTCATGTGAAACTTCTAATGCATGCCATACCTCATAAGCAGATTTATATGCTAACACTTTACTGAACTGTTCATAACTCAATGTACAAAATAAAATATTTAAGCCCTTAGCATTCAGAGTTTCATTTTCTTCTTCAGTAATTGTCCAAGTATTATAAGGGGTAGATAACGGAGTATATGGTTTAGAAATCATGAACCACAACTTGTGATCTATACTTTGAAGAAAAACTGTCATCCTATATTTCCAATATTCAAAATGTATTCCATCAAATAAAGGAGGATGATTAAGATTTTGACATTCATACAAAGAAAAATTACCATTTCCAATAGCCATCTTATCTTAGATTTTTCAACCAATATGATTTTAAACAGTCTAAAATGATAAAACAATTTGAGCCTTATATCAAGAAAGTTAAACGTATGCTCAGATATTAATTTCTGTTTCAAAACAAGGAAGGCAAAATAAGCAATGATCTTAAATAAGTTGGTATTGATTTTATATCAAAGATTATTAACAAAGCTCTTATAGCACTTGTAGGATCGCATGGCTACATAAGAGGGGGGTGAATTGTGCTTTTCAACATTTTCGAATATAATTGAAACTTTAAAACTCAAAAACAAGTCGAGACACTGTTTTCATAAAATCATTTTTATTCAAGGTTTCAATTACAATATACAATTCAATTCTCCTCAGAAATTGTAGATGCAATTATATATCGATACCATGTTTCATCTATACAATTTCATAACTACAAATAGAGAAAACTAATATGCGAAATTTAAAACATTTCTCTCTATTTAAGATCTTTCTTCTTCTTCTTTTTCTTCTTCAGCAATTCTTTAGTGATGAATATTTTGTCTTTCTCTACTTCATCGAATTTGCTTTCTCCTGATACTTCAGATATTCAGTGACATAAATCTGACTTTTTCTACTGCACTAAATTTTCTTCCATCTAATACTTCAAATCTTCAGCGACATATATCTTACCTTTTTATGCTTCACTGAATTTTCTTTCACTTGAGAGCTTTTCCTCGAAAAGGTGTTTTTGATCTCTGAAAAGATTTTTCGTTTTGTGTGCAGAGATAACTGATCAACGAGAATTCTATGCCTTTTATACTATATCTTCATTTCATGCATATCCTCCACGTTTAATCACTATCAGTCTTCCACTTCTTCACGTCTTTTCCTTTTCCTTCATTGAAATACACATGTTCTAACCCACGTTTACATTTCGAATTTTCTTTAATAATTAATCTTGGATCTCTAAAAAATTTTCTGCAAAATAAACTTTCTCTTCCAAAATTTTTCATCAAGTATAATAAGAAGTCGTTACTTTAATGTTAACTAAACAAGTAATACAAATAGATATAAAACTTAACGTTTCTAACTTAACGAGTTCCTCATGTGCCAAGTCACGTGACAAGTACTATAGCTAACTCAACGAACTATCTTCGTGGTGTTATGATAACTCAATGAACCATCTCCATTGTGTTACAAATAACTCAACGAACCATCTTCGTTGTGTTACAGATAACTCAACGAACCAGTAATAAACAAATGTTTTTGTAATAAGAATTTTACCACGTGCAAAAAATAACAACTTAAGTTTTCTAACACTAACCTAACGTGTTGCCTTAGTGTTTAATATAGCAACTCAACGCGTTTAGTTATGTTAACTTAACGAGTTAAAAATGTGCACCTCACGTGATACATTATAACATTCGTAACTTATAATTTCACCACATGTACAACACTAACTTAACGAGTTCGTCTCTTCTTTTACTCACTAACTTAACGAGTTATCGAAACGTGCACTGTTCATGATACAGAAGATATAACTTTAAAACATATCATGCTTTTCAATAAAAACACACGTAAACTTAATGTTTAGCTAAATGAGAAATTAATGCAACGAAATGACTAGTTGTTAAGTTCAAGAAACTTTCAAAACATAATTGCTCGACAATTTAAACATAACTATCTGATACATATTCGGTCTATTAAACATAACTGTCCGAATTTGTTCGGTATGTTAAACATAAATGTCTGAAATATCAGAAAATTCGGATACTTAAGAATTTCATAGCCTACAACTTACCGACAATTCATAAATGTACTAAATTAACATTAATTCCCCTAAATTAAGCAGATTCTTCAATTAAAGCATATAACAGTGCAATTATAACATAATGGCTTAATTCATATATCATAAGCTAAATATTGTGCAATTAACCATCATTTAACCATTAATAATATGCACTTTTTCATTCTAAACACTTCCCCCATACCTAATTTTTGCTAATCCCTTAGCAAACTAAGATCTAATTAATTGGTCTTTAAAAGTGTTAGAATTAATTCTTCCCCTTTTGTTTTTCTTCTGTTTAGCATAAAAATATATTCTGTATGTTTCAGTAATCAATCTACAAATATACTTAGAATATATGTAAATTACATACCAAGTATATCATCATCATATAGGTGTTAATTATATTATCATTTGTTCTTCTTTTCATCATCTATCATCTTGAATTTTCCAAAAAGATTTCTAGAAGAAATTTCAACAACATACGAATCAAAATACAATCTAATTCAATATGATTAAGACAAGTAGAATAAAGAATTGTATCTCCATTAAACAACTTCAAAAGTCAATTACAAATTCATATTTCAGCAATTCTAGATAACAGAAAATATACTCGATTCATAAGATATCTATATTTCACAAAACACTTGTATCTTTTCAGAACAGTATATGTATTTTTTCTTTTTTCTTTTTTTTTTCTTTTTTTTTCCATACTTTAAAAGTTAATTTGACAAGCTTGAATCATACAAGAGCTTTCTAATGTACCCATGTAACGAGCTTTCAGTCAACAATCCCAGATCTGATTAGGATCTTAGGTTGTCAGATTTTAAGAGTCCTTTTTCAGGTCAACAATCCTTACATACCTATCTGCTCAAGTACAAAAGGCTCGTGATCAAACAAGTCAATAAACTCTCAATTTTTTTTTTTTTTTCAATCAAAACTACAAACACAAAACAAAACAATAATCACATACAATATATGTATGTATTTCATTAATACAGATGCAGTAAAACACCAATCTCATATAGTTCTACTTCTATCATTTACTGAAAATATGAATCCATCTCAATAAGCTCATACTTTTTCTGTAGTTTCATAAGATCTACACATAAATCATTCTACAAGTTAAATCAGTCAAATTAGATGTATCTTTAATCATATGTGTTTCATTTAATCTAGAATTCACATCTCAAATCTTTCAGGACTTCAGATAATTTATTGATTTTTCATTAAGCATTCTGATTTCATTTTAAAATCGTGAAACTGTTAAACTCATGAAATTCAGAAAAAAACATAAGATACTATATCTAGATTTACATAAATAATAAATTCTATAGCATCTTATATAGCCTTCTAAATATAACATTCAAGCAGTTTATAAAAAAATTACAGTCTCAATTATCGAATAGTTATAGCAAGTTCATAAAAATTTTCAATTTCCTCAAAACTTTGCAGTACTATTTTAATTTCTTTAATTAACAAACTTACATAGCTGTTACTTTAATTACCTCCCCTCATACCTACATTTTGCATTGTCCTTAATGTAAAGAGTTTGACAATAAGTACAATAATTGTAGCAGACATGAATAAAGTTTTGTTTGATTTAAAATTCAAGATAAGTAATTGGTTACATACCTTGTTCCATTTGTATCTCCTTCTACATATTCTAATTTGTTTTTTATTCTGAAAAACTTTTCATTCATAGATAAAAGCAAAATATAAAACAAAATAACATTTAACAGATATTACTAAATCAATGTCTTGTGTGGAACCCAGGCTCTTATGCCTTTGGTGGCTCACAAGCAAGCCAATTGGTTTCCTAGAACAGATACCAACAAACTGGATTGATATTTTTTTATATTTTTATTTATAAAATGAACATGAAAACTTCAAAATTCCTTTTTTTTTTCTAAAAATAAATGCAGAATACACAACATTAGACACACAAAATCACAGCTTAAGAACATGATTGAAAAGTAGAAACAAATGGAATAAATGTATCAGTCCAAGCAAACTTTTTAGGCATAGTTCTTCTTGCTATTAATTCTGTTTTAATGCAGTTTTTGTTCCTTCTTAATTTGTAAACATGCAATATATTATAAATTCCAAATACGAGTGTATTACCATTAATGATATGTAATGCAGAAAGGGATCCTTTTTGGTTCTAGGGTAATGTAGTAGTTTCTATTTCTACATCTATTTCAATATACTCCTCTTCCCACTCCATTCATTCATGTTTTCCATAATCCATATTTGAAATTTCATCAATTCATCCCACCATCTTATCAGACATAAAGTAGGATCATCTTCTTCATTATACCACATTCCTATTTGAATTTCATTAAATTCTGTAGATGGTGGTTTAGCTATTTCACTCGGTATAGGTAAAATTTCTATATAATCATCATAACTGTCTATGCTCACTATGTATAAATCAAATCTATATGCTATTGATATCTCTGTGACTAAATATATATATCCATCAAGTATGACATGTGTTTGGTTAATTAATGATTTCTGTCCTAGATATATTATAATGTTTTCAATCCAAGATCTGTTCAGAAAATTATACACACTTAAACGTAAATCTTCACCCTAATTTCCTATAGGTCTCTAATAATATAATTTTTCAAGAATTGTAGAATTTTTATCAGAAAATATTAAAACTGACCCACAATTTACAGTTGGTGCT
Organism: Cymodocea nodosa; assembly: GCA_036874045.1. Classification (NCBI taxonomy): domain Eukaryota; kingdom Viridiplantae; phylum Streptophyta; class Magnoliopsida; order Alismatales; family Cymodoceaceae; genus Cymodocea; species Cymodocea nodosa. Next base: position 13,638,101 of record CM072339.1, on the reverse strand, counting down.
TCAAATCTATTAGGTCTTCCTATATTCCATTCTTCACCTGTTATAGGATTTCTTATCAAAATATCCGGTAATAATAAACTTGCATACCTTGGTCTCGTCTTGTATATGATTAATCCTTCATCTATCCCCATAATATGATTTATTCCTTCTAATGCATTGGGTGGAATTCCAGTAGTTTCTTCCATAGTCAGATATTCATGGGTATTTGAACTACGATTAAATGACCTCCATATAAATCCTTCTCTAATCTTAGTCATTTTTGCAGCTTGTAGTCCATGAAAATATTTTTCTTCAATACAGTCTTTAATTTCCTTTGATACACAACACAACCTGCACAGATCTTTAGCTGACAAGTTACTTAATACTTCTCTTAGTGCATCCAACGGTAATTGCATCAATTCCATTTGTCGATTCTGTATAACACAAACAAATATTTAGCAGAGACAAAAATTAACCTAACTACTGCACACCCTCGTGGAGTTAAGGCATAACTCAACGGACTAAGTTCATTGAGTTAAAAATTAACTCTACGATACTATTAACTAAAAATAAAACATATATACATACAGATAGTTGCTTCAGATATGTTGCTTCATTCAGCTGCCCTCCTAGAAGAGGTATCAATTTCATTAACCGTTCTATTGATAGGATTAGGTATAGCTTGTATTAGTAATCCTCTAGTAGGTCTAACTTCCATTGGTTCCTTCTGTCTAAGTGATATATTTCTATTTTGATTTTGAATTGCAGCATTTCCAAATATAAATTCTAGACGATTGTTTACTTGTTGGATTATCTTTTCTAATTTCTCTATTCTAGCTCCTTGTTCAATTAATACTTCATAAATTATGTTCTTCTCATTTATATTTTCTCCTCCCTGAAAATTATTGTTTCTCCAAGATAAATTCGGGTGATTTCTCCAATTAGGATTACAAGAATTTCCCAAGTTATCTCTCTGGTTTCTAGCATAAATAATATCTAAGTCATTTATGTTTGTATTCTTTTCTGCTAGCTTTTGATTTAATGATAATTCTTCTATTTTCTTTGTTAATTCATTTAATTTCACCTCCAGCATAGTCTTGGAATCTATTTCATGCATTCCTCTTGGCAATATTCTTTTATTTGCAATAGCTTTAGCCAAATTTTCCCACTGTGCAGTTCTTTTTGCAAAGTTTTCTAAATATACCCATGCTTCTTCACTACATAATTTTAAAAATCCATTTTGACAAGTAGATTCTAATAAAGATTTCGTTGAAACATCTATGCCTTCATAAATTATACCTATTAATTGTGCTTTACTCATTGCATGATGTGGACATTGAGTCAGTAAATCTTTAAATCTTTCAAAATATTTCCAAAATGATTCACCCTGTTTTTGGCTACACATTAATATTTCTTTCTTCTTTTTAATCGTTTGATATGTTAGATAATATTTTTCCAGAAAAATAGAGCAAAATTCAGTCCATGTAGAAATTGAATCAGGCGATAGAGTATATAACCATCTCTTAGCTGTATCTTTTAAAGAAAAAGGGATATATCTAAGTTTAATAGCATCTATACTCATGTTTAGCATTTTCATCATTTGACAAACTTCGTTAAATTCTCTAAGGAAATAATAGGCATCCTCTCTTTCTAATCCATGAAAATGTGGCAATTGACTAATGTAATTAGATTTCATTTCAAACCTATCTCCCTCAAAATTTGGCAATCGAATACATGAAGGTTCATCAATTAATTCAAGATACAGAATCTCTCCTAATGGTTTTTCTACTGGAACAGCCATCTCTACGTTCTCTTTTAAAGAAAGGTTAGCTGCACCCCAAAGAATTTCGTTAAAGTTCAGTTCAGAAAATTTTTTAGTACTCCTCTGCAATGAAAATTCCTGGGTAGGTGTTCTTACTAATCGTTTAGTGCTTAGAGAATGAGTCCATGTGCTCATAAATAAATAGTAGATTAATTACATACCAGTCTGAAGCTTTCCATTCTATAAATATTTGTTGTCGGATGAAGTTGAATCAGCTGCTTCTCCTTCCAGTTCCTCCAACGCTTTCTCCTTTCTTTTAAAAGTACTGGTAACTCGTAAATAACATTCTATTTCATATATATACTGTGCATCCATAAAGTGAATAAATCTCATTGCAAGAACGTGTCTTGCAACGTGCATCGTGGTTCTTGTTTTTATGGGTACGTGTACCACTACTAATTTCAAATTTAGGTAACCACTAAACTGACGAAGTTTCGTTCGTGGTTAGAAGAATAACTGTTCTGCTTAATCTACGAACTAACCTCGTTGAGTTACAGATTACTCAACGAAACACAGTCGGTTACTGTTGCTAACTCCCCAGACTAACTTCGTTGAGTTACAGATAACTTAACGGAGTGACCTTATATTATATTACTAACCTCGTGGAGTTACGGTTAACTCAACGGACTTACTTCGTTGAGTTAACACTTCGCAACAACTAAGTTTTACTCTTGTAAGTGTTTCTATTCTATTTTTTTTTTTTATTTGCTCTGTCATTCTGCTAACTGTAATAAAGTTAAATCTATGTCATTAATGCCTCATTTTGATTAAAATACATTTAAATATGAACATTATATAAATATTTAACTTGCAGGTCATTTTATGTTATGCAGAATTTATATTTTACCTTACAACATGCAGAAATTTTTAAGCAGTTATCTATCATTCAGCAAATTGTAAATCTATTACATATTCATTCATAAAGTTCCACAAATTACTTAATTTTCAATAAATTCCATTCATTCTCACATCCAACACACGTATGAAAATTGTATCTGAAAAATTATCTTCATTAATATGAATCAATTACAATACAAGTACATCATACAATTTCATACAATTTTACATAAGTAGACGAACAATACAATTTAATCTCTATGCCTAAGTTCATCTACTTCCTTCTAGAGTTTTTCTAATTGAAGTTCTAATTGATTAATCCTCTCTACAGCTCCTGTAATTTCTCTAGAAGGTACTGCTAGTTCTGTAGCTACAAAATTTCTGTATTCTTTCACTGAAATGGTTCTTGATCTGATCTTTTTTGATGTCCATTTAGTGAAATCGATACAGTCCACCATCAGCAGTGGAATCAAATCTCCATAAAATAATTTCTTCTTCACTGTTTTCAGCTTGGAGATAAAAACTACAGACCAATTTATTTGGATCTTATTTACAACTACATACGTGGCCCATTTGACAAATTAACTTAATTCTATGTCATGACCCTATTGTTGATAGACATTCTTAATCAGAATGTTAGCTACCATGTGTGCTTTACCATTTAAATGCTTCAATCTGTTTAATAATGGCACACCAGGATTGATAGCTAAACAATCCTTAATTTGTTGCTCAGTCCATTCAACTGCAGTTGTATCTTCCAAAATTTTTGTTCCTTCATTCTTTAAACCAAATATGTTATGGAGAAGCTCTGGTGTTATCTGTTCATTAGCTTCCTCCACGTTTGAAATTAATCCTCCTTCTCTTTCTCTCAAATTTGCATAGAAACAGGGCATTAAATTTTCATATACTACATGCCCTCTTTCTTGAGATATAAATTGCAATAGACCTTGGAATTCAAATAGATCTTTGATTTCTTGCATTCCATCCCAATTTACTGGTCTACTGTAAATAATATCGTAACCCCTTATTTCTTGGTATTTGGTATAAGCTTCCTTACTACAAAAATGTACTTCATTCAAAATTGTTATTTCAGTCGGGTCAGGAAGGTGACTTTGTTGCTCCTAAGGGGTTTGTACTTGTTCTTCCTCTAGCATAGGCTGCATTTGGACATTCTCTTCAGATTCCTAAATTTTTGCTTTTGCTTCTGTTTGTGGTGGTGAGTCGGCAGAACTCTCCACTTTGTCTTGAATTCTTTCCATAATTTGCTGAAGAGTTTCTTGCTCTTCAATGGAATCTGTGAAATTATTTTTGTCTAAATGGCTTCTTTCAGCCTCTTCATTTTCTGCTCTTTCTTCTTCCTCCTAACTACCAATCTATTCTATTACTGTTCTAGATTCTAAATGATTTGCCGGATAATGCCCCCAAAACTCTAAGTTTTAGTTTAAATAAGCCCTAAGTTTAGGCAGGTAATCGGGTCATTTCCCAAACCAACTATTACTATTTTATCCGCAGTCTTAGCTATAGTACTCCGTTGAGTTAACTGTAACTCAACGGAATAAGCTCGTTGACTAACTCAAGACTCAACGGAGTAAACTCGTTGAGTTAAGCATAACTCAACGGACTTCCCGTACAAGCAAATATAATAATAAAAATATTACAGAGAATAATTTTTCTATTTTTTTACCGGTTTAAACAATACTATGTTTCGGTCAGACCTAAATATTTTTTATTTTTCTTTCAGTTGAACCGATACTATGTTTCGGTAAAACCATTATTTTTTCTGAAAATTAATACAATTTTTTTAATGTTCCGGTCATACCGATGGATCCAATCGATTGAACCGCAACTATTTTTATGTTTTATATATATTTTTAATATTTTTTTTATATATATATAAACATAAAAATTGATTTCTTACTAAGTAAAGCTCGAGTAGTCCTCTACTCCGACTTCTTCTATAATTCCAAAGGAGCTTTTTGGTGTTTTCAGAATAGGTTTAAGTCTTTGTCCATTTACTTTAAATATATTCTGATTTTTAGGATTTTTAATTTCAATAGCTCCATAAGGATAAACATTTCGAACTATGTAAGGTCCTGCCCATCTACATCTTCATTTTCCTAAATGGTTATGGAGTCTAGCCATATAAAGATATACTTCTTGTCCTATTTCAAAGCTTTTAGGAATAATTTTTCTATCATGCCAAAATTTAATTTTTTTCTTTTTCTCTTACAGTCTTTGAATAAACTTCATTTCTAAATTCTTCTAATTCAATTAATTACATTTTTCTATTTTCAACAGCTTGATTTAAATTAGTGTTTAGAGTTTTTAATGTCCAATAAGCTTTATGTTCTATTTCAACAGGTAAATGACAACTTTTTCCATATACTAGCCTAAAAGGTGACATACCTAAGCTCGTTTTATAAGCAGTTCTATAAGCCCAAAGTGCATCTACCAATCTATTAGCCCAATCTGTTCTGGTAGGATTTACTACTTTTTCTAAGATTAATTTAATTTGTTTGTTTGCACTTTCTACTTGTCCACTTGTTTGTGGATGATATGATGTTGCAATTCTGTGGTTTACTCCATATTTCTTCATTAAGGCTTCAAAACTTCTATTACAGAAATGAGTTCCTCTATCACTGATAATAGCTTTAGGTATTCCAAATCTGGCAAATATATTTGTTTTTATAAATTGTATTACCCCTTTGTTGTCATTAGTTTTTGTAGGAATAGCTTCTATCCATTTTGAAACATAATCCACCCCCAACAATATGTAATTAAATTGATTAGACATAGGAAATGGACCCATAAAATCTATTCCCCACACATCAAAGATTTCAACCTCAACAATAGGATTAAGAGGTATCATATTCCTCTTTGATATTCTTCCTATTTGTTGACATCTTAAACAACTTAAGCAATATTTATGAGCATCTTTGAATAGTGTTGGCCAATAAAACCCACATTGCAGAATTTTTGCAGTAGTTTTCCCTAAACCAAAATGTCCTCCACAAGTTTGGTCATGACAGAAAGACAATATGCTCGGATATTCAGTTTCTGGAACACACCTCCTTAAAATCAGATCAGGACATTTCTTAAATAAGTATGGGTCTTCCCAATAGTAATATTTTACTCTTGAGAAAAACAATTTCTTATCCTGTCTATTCCAATCCTTAGGTGTTAAACCAATAACTAAGTAATTAACTATGTCTACATACCAAGGCATTGTGTTGATGGTCATTAATTGTTCATCAAGAAAATTATCCTTAATTTTAATATTTGATTTTTCTATTTGTAATCTTGATAAATGATCTGCTACTACATTCTCACAACCTTTTTTATCTTTAATTTCTAGATCAAATTCTTGTAATAATAATATCCATCGGATCAATCTAGGTTTAGTTTCTTTTTTCTTTATTAGATGTTTTAGAGCTGAATGATCCGTGTATACTATTACTTTAGCTCCAATCAGATATGATCTAAACTTTTCTAAAGCAAACACAACAGCTAATAATTCTTTTTTAGTAGTTGTGTAATTAACTTGAGCATCATTTAAGGTTTTTCTTGCATAATGAATCACTCTAGGAGATTTTTCTATCTTCTGTCCTAACACTGCTCCTACAGCCAAATCAAAAGCATCACACATTAATTCAAATGGATGGTTCCAATTAGGTGCTTGAATTATAAGAGTTGAAATTAAGCTAGTCTTAAGTCTGAAAAATGCTTCCTTGCAATTTTTATCAAAGTTAAATGGAACATCTTTTAATAGATTAGTTAAAGGTCTAGCTATCTTGCTAAAGTCTTTAATAAATCTTTTATAAAAATCAGCATGTCCTAGAAATGATCTAATATCTTTTACTGATTTAGGTTCTGGTAGATTAGAAATTACTTCTATTTTAGCTTTATCTACTTCCAACCCTTTTTTAGAAACAACATGCCCTAAGACTATTCCTTGTTTAACCATCAAGTGACATTTTTCCCAATTTAAAACTAGATTTTTTTCCACACAACGTTTTAATATTTGGTCTAAATTGCTTAAACACACTTCATATGAGTTGCCATATACAGTAAAATCATCCATAAATATTTCTAAAAAATCTTCAGTCATTCTAGTAAATATGCCCTACACACATCTTTAAAAGGTAGCTAGCGCATTGTATAATCCGAATGGCATTCTTTTAAAAGCATAAGTTCCATTAGGACAGGTGAAAGTTGTTTTCTCTTGATCCTCTAATGCTACTGGAATTTGATTATACCCTGAATACTCGTCTAAGAAACAAAAATATTCTTGCCTTGCTAATCTTTCCAGCATTTGATCTATAAAAGGTAAGGAAAAATGATCTTCCCTAGTCACAGCATTCAGCTTTCTATAGTTTATACATACTCTCCAGCCTAATTGAATTCTAGTAGGTATTAAGTCTTGACTTTCATTCCTAATAACTGTTAATCCTGATTTCTTAGGAACTACATGGATTGGACTAACCCACGAGCTATCAAAAATCGGATAAATTATATCATTATCTAACCATTTAACTATTTCCTTCCTGACTACTTCTTTAAGGTTTGGATTTAATCTCCTCTCAAGAATTCTAACAGGTTTAGCATTCTCTTCTAAATATATGTGGTGACAGCATAAAGTTGAACTTAACCCTTTTATATCAATCATAGTCCATCCTATTGCTTCTTTATAACTTTTTACTACATCTTTTAATTTAGCTATTTGATACTCTTTTAAATCTGAAGCAATAATGATTGGACAGGTTCGTTTATCTTCTAGAAATATATAGGTTAATTCAGGAGGTAAAGGTTTTAATTCTAAATGCTGCCCATCAGAAGCTAGAGCTCCTAATTGAATATCATCATTTTTTAAATTAATTTCTTCCCGATCTCCTTCTATATTTATTCTTTCACTTTCTTCTAAAGTTTTAAAATTGATTTGCCTATTTAATTCTTCTTGAATCACATCATCTAACATATCTCCTTCATCCTCTAAAAAGTCTATGATATGTAAGGACATTTCTAACTCCTCAAACCTTTCTGGTTTGAAAATATTTAATTGAGTATCTTCATTACCATATGCTAACTTCATTACTCTAGTTTTACAATTGATAACAGCCCCTGATGTTGCTAAAAATGGTCTTCCCAAAATTAAAGATGTATCACTATTTTTATGCTTAATTTGTTGGGAATCCAAAATTACAATATCAATAGGATATATAAAATTTTTGATTTTAATTAAGACATCCTTTATTTTTCCTTTAGGGTATCTTATACTTCTATCAACTAATTGAATAACCGTACTAGTAGGAGTTAAGCCTTCTAATCCTAAGGATACAAATATATCACTTGGCATAACATTTATACCTACACCTAAGTCTATTAATGTTCTTTCTAAAATGGTATTTCCTATGGTGCATGATATAACAAGGATTCCAAGATTAGATAACTTTTTAGGAATTTATGGCAGAAATAGGGAACTACTTTGCTCAGCTAAAAAGACCTTTCTAAGAACTTTTCACTCTCTTTTCTTAGTACACCAATCCTTAAGAAATTTAGCACAAGGTGGCATTTTCTACAATAGATTTAACAATGGAATGTTAACTTGTACTTTTTCAAAAATTTCTCTGATTTTTTCTTGTTTTTCAGGAATTGTCTGTTGTAATCTTTCAGGATAGGGTGCTAAAGATTTTGATTTCAAAGACTCTTTTTCTTTTAGTTGATTTGTTTGATCATTTTTTGCTTCATTCGCAGATTCAGATTGTTCTTCAGTGATTTCTAGATTTTCAGCTATATTTTCATTATCATTTTGATTTTTACTCTTGTCCACCTTCATATCATTTTCATTTTGAGTTCTTGGTGGTATATCAGTTCCAGATCTTAATGTTACACATACATCTTCCAAATTTTCATTATTTTCATGATGTTTTTGCATATCATTTTCGTGATTATGATCTTCAATTGTTTTTAGTTTTAAAGTACATTCTTTAAATTCTCTTACATTAGTGTTTGCTGTATATTTTGCAAATTATGTAGGTTTATAACATTATAATTCTCATTGTTCTGTTGCATAACTTGTATTTTCATTGTATTTTCGTCTAATGCTTTTAATTTTGTTTCCAGATCATCTAATTTCATTGCATTCAATTTTTGATCAATTTTCTTTATGGCTTTTTCAATTTCGTAAATTATATCCTATTTAGGTTCTGAATATGATTCCTTATAGTTTAACTGGTTGACTTCTTGTTGTTGACACACAAAGTATTTCAGTTTGTCAAGATTTTGCTCTATACTATGCTCCAGTCTATCATAGCTATCCCAAACTTCAATGTCTCTCATCATATTACACATTCTATACTAACCATCAGTTGGGTAAACTATAGGATTCTCATACTCGACTCTATTATATTGAAGATAATTCATTTGTTGTTCATAGGATCTAACAATCTGTAGACGTCTCAATTTCAAACAATCAGAAATGTCGTGTCCTTCAGAATTGCAGAATTCACATATGCTAATTATAGGTTTCAGAAATCTTTGAGCATAAGCATATGCCATATTCTCAATTACAGAAGAAAACACACAACTCTGACTATTAAAACGAAACAGCTCTAACAGTTGCTTATATCAATTTAATTTAATTCAATTCAATTCCCTGACAACGGCGGCATAAAACTTGTTTGGGTCTTCCCAGCACTACACTAGAAAAACTTGGATTTGTTACTTCTGTTTTTACTAAGTTAATTTATCTTTATGCCTATTCTTTCTTTTAGAAGTAAACAAACAACCTTTAATACAATTTAGATATTAATTCCAATTTGTACTTTAACTGCAAGTGCACAGTGTCTATTGTATCAGTGTGCAAGTACAGGTCGATCCCACAGGGAATTGCTAACGAACTTGAGAACTGTTCGTTTGTTAAAAATCAAATTTATATATTCAATAAGCTCTCCGTTGAATTACAGCTAACTCAACGGACTAAGTTCGTTGAATTATGGATAACTCAACGGACTAACCTCGTGGACTTAAGTTAACTCCACGAGCCTGCCTTTTCTTTTTAATACTGCTATTTACAAAGGAATTCGGCCAACCATTGGGCGATTCCACAGATTGTAAATAAGATCAATTAAGCTCTTTAATGTTAGTTAACATTGGATTTATCATTGAGCAATACTAACATTCAGATAATTCAAACAATAACCATTAAAATCTTTAAGTCTTTTGAATGAACCAATTTCAGTAAACTGTAAAACTAAAGTAAACATAAAACAATCACAACACTGACATAGATAACATTAATCACGATACAACACAAACAATACAACACTCAAATACAACATACAAACATAGATAAATTGTTTTTGGTATTTTTGTTTTAATATGAACATGGAAATGGGCGATAGGTGAAATGTAAAGTAATCTCACTTGATAGTAAATACTTCTGACACTACTTGCAACGCGATTACACCACTGAAAATTAAACCACTTACAATCCTGTCTCCTCTCCCTATAGAATTGCGAGTCCATAATTGCAAGATGATCTCCTCTTCAGCATACAGGCATCAACTCGAAGTCAAGGCTAAAAGCTTTACGATCTCCTGAAATATGAGTCGGCGCTTGGTGAAAATGGCTTCCCTTCCCGCGGCGCGGTCACTCCTCATAGTGGTTGTCAGGCACTGTGTTTGGCTCGGAATCGACCCGACATCAGGCAAGTATCCTCACAGACCTCCGATGGTTGGTGATTATGGTGATGGTAACGATGGTTGGTGATTATGGTGGTGTTAACGATGGTTGGTGTGATACTTCGGAGAATCACCGATATTGTCTGTAGAAAGCTCGATGCTCCTCCTCTGTATACACTGGTCGTCCATCGATCACACACCTCTTCTTTTTTTCTTCTTTTCTTTTATATTTATTCAGTAGTAACTGCTTCTGCTTAAATGATCGGTTGGATTTCCTTCATTCATATCAACGGCGATGATTTCTTTTCCCTACGCAATTGAATTCCTGCGTGATACGTGCAAACGTGGTTTTTCCTTCCAATTGTCCTATTTCTACAACTGCTACAGTGGTATATTAGAAAATATATAGTCTGTGGAGTTACATATAACTCAACGGACTTTCTTCGTTGATTTAACTATAAAACACGTGCATAAATTTAACTATCCGATGCTTAGGAGTATTTCGGATACTTATAAACTTAACTATCAGATGCTCAGATGCATTTCAGATACTTACAAATAACTCACCGATATATAACTTAAGTAAATCTACCAGATCTCAACACGTGTCAGTAGTAGTTTAATCATAAAATAACATTTTGGAGAGTTATAGGTCTAACTATCCGATGCTCAAATGCATTTCGAATAGTTACAGCTAACTCACCGATTCAGTAATAAACAAATGTTTTTATAATAAGAATTTTACCACGTGCAAAAATAACAACTTAAGTTTATAACGCTAACCTAACACGTTGCCTTAGTGTTCAATATAGCAACTCAATGCGTTTAGTTATGTTAACTTAACGAGTTCGTCTCTTCTTTTACTCACTAACTTAACGAGTTATCAAAACATGCACTATTCATGATACAGAAGATATAACTTTAAAGCATATCATGCTTTTCAATAAAAACACACGTTAACTTAATGTTTAGCTAAATGAGAAATTAATGCAACGAAACGACTAGTTGTTAACTTCAGGAAACTTTCAAAACATAACTGCTTGGCAATTTAAACATAACTATCTGATACATATTCGGTCTGTTAAACATAACTATCCGAATTTGTTTGGTATGTTAAACATAAATGTCTGAAATATCAGAAAATTCGAATACTTAAGAATTTCACAACCTACGACTTACCGACAGTTCATAAATGTACTAAATTAACATTAATTCCCCCAAATTAAGCAGATTCTTCAATTAAAGCATATAATAGTGCAATTATAACATAATGGCTTAATTCATATATGATAAGCTAAATATTGTGCAATTAACCATCATTTAACCATTAATAATATGCACTTTTTCATTCTAAACATGTGTCTTCCATCAAGTATATGTATGTGTCTTTGTATATAGTTGTATTTCTTTGATAATTTGTATAGGAGCAAACTTGTCTTTTGTGTATCACCAATCGTTGCCCCTATATATGTAAAGGGTCATCCACGTCCAAGGGATGCCATGCCAAACCATCCCTTGATTTCGTTCTCCCCCTTCTTTGTACCAGCAACCATACAGCAAGGAATCACGATAGATTGATCACCCATGGACGTACCCATGTTGGGGAACCATGTAAATTTGTTGTTCTTCGAATTCTCCACTTGCAATCCTCTCTTCCACACAGATCTCTTCTCTACACCACCCCTAGATGCTCCAGGTTTGTTTGATCTTTCCGCACAACAGTAGTAGTAGAGCGAAGAAACACAAGTTGAAAAAGAGTTGTAGCTTGAAGAGAAGACAAACAAAGAAATTAGGGTAGAATCCACTATGCTCAAGATTTCATCCCAATCTACCACTGAATCTGAGAAAATAGTAATAATGGAGATTGATTGTGAGGAGGAAGAAGAAAGAGAAGAAGCTGAACAAGGGAGCACGAAGAAAAAAAATAGTTCAACAAATTTCATTAAAGAGGATGAAACTCTTCAGCAATTACTAGAAAAGTTACAAGATAAAAGTATGGAAGGTTCTGTAGGCTCTCCACCATAATTAAGAATTGAAAGTCAGGAATCTCTAGAATATTTTCAACAACCTCAACATTAAGTTCAGCAATTAGAAGAAGAGAATCAAGAACAAACCTAGTAAACTCACAAGCAAAAGAATTTTCACGTAGGAGAAAAGGTAAGGACAAAAGATAGAAAACTCATATAATTATGTGTTAATTATTCAAGTTTCTTAAAGAATTACGATAACCTTATGATTCTTTTAAGAACTCACATGTAGATGACTTAAGTTATCATGTGACAAAGAAGGGAAAAGTAAAAGAAGGAAAACTCATATGGTTAAGTAATAACTATTCGAATTTCTTGAAGAATTACAAATAACTTTACGTCTTTACAATAACCTCATGTACCCAACTTATATTCTCACGTGACAGAAGAATAAAAAATATCAAATGAAAAACTCATACAGTTATGGTTTGACTATTCAAATTTCTTGGAAAGTCATGAGACAACTATTTGAGTTTGGTGACGCGATAAATTATTTATAGAATAATAGTTAGAATCTTCGATAGTCAATTAACTTTTCATTTTTGGGACTAGTAGATCTGTAGTACAATAGATTTTCATCTATATCATCGTCATGCACTTCATTTTCCTTTAACATACGCATCTATTTATAGTGTAATTTTCAATCACACATGTTTGATAGTGGTATATCATGGTTTACAAATAATAATGGACAACATGGTTTACATTCATGGATAGCAACAAATTCTTAAGTTTATCCTTCATTCCACATTCATACTTCTCAAAAATTCTGTGTATGCTCCCACGTTCTACCTTCACATTCTATCATAATATTGTGTCTTGAAAATGTACTACAAAATATTCTACAAAACATAGTTAGACAAATAAAGAACAAGATGAATTATCAGATGTATTGTTCAAAATACTTAATATATCATCAAGTTATCTTTACTTTATATGTAAAACTCGTAGTGTTAATGTTAACTCTATGACTTTTAAAGACCTCTCATGTGAATGTTTTAAGTTTTTTATGTGTATAATTAATATTCTTTTCTATCTTTGCCATGTGACATTTAAGTTCTTCACATGTCCTCTTAAGTCTAGTAGTTTTTCACCTTAAGTTTATGAGTTTTTAGTTTACGAGTTATGTGCTCATCTAAATACTAAGAGTGTTTCATGTGATATCTTTAAGTTAACACGTGACCAAAGTTAACTCTACGTGTTTTAGTCTTAACTCTATGACTTTTTACACCTTTAAAACATGTAACTCTATGTATTGATGTGAAAGGTTAGATCAAAAAATTGGTCCCCGACAACGACGCTAGAAAACTTGTATTGATTTGTTAACTTTTGTTTTTATGATTATATAACTAATTACTTTTAGAAGTAAACAAACAACCTTTCACACAAATTAGATATTAATTCCAATTTGTATTTTAACTATAAGTGCACAGTGTATATTGTATTTGTGTGCAAGTATAGGTCGATCCCACAGAGATTGAGTAAGAATTATGTACTGTTTCGATTTTTATATTAGAGTTTATATGTGTTCAGTAAGCACTCCATTGAGTTAAGGTTAACACAACAGACTCAGTTCGTGGAGTTATGGCTAACTCAATGGACTAACTTTATGGACTTAAGTTAACTCCACGAGCCTATCTTTCTAGTTAAATACTGCTATTTATAGAGGAATTCAGCCAACCATTGGACGGTTCCACAGATTGTAAATAATATTAATTAAACTCTTTAATGTTAGTTAATATTAGATTTATCATTAAGTAATACTAACATTCAGATATTTCAAATAGTAACCATTAAAATCTTTAAGTATCTGGAACAAATCAATTTCAGTAAACAATAAAACTATTTTCTATTTTCTGAATCAAACAAACATAAAACATTCACAATATTGACAATGATAACATTAATCACAATACAAAACAAATAATACAATACTTTAATACTAAATGTAAAGACAGATAATTGGTTTTTTTCGGTATTTTTGTTTTGATATGTTCTTGAAGATGAATGAAAGGTGAAATGTAAAAATCTCTATCGACAGTAAAAGTTTCTGTCCCTATATGCGATTACACCGCTAAAAACTTAATCACTTACAATCTTGCCTCCTCTTCCTATAGAATTGCGAATCCAGAATTGTAAAATGATCTCCTCTTCAACATACTGGCATCAACCCGAAACCAAGGCTAGAAGCTTTACGATCTCCTGAGATATGAGTCGGTGCTTGGTGAAAATGGCCTCCCTTCCCACAATGCGATCACTCATCATAGTGGTTGTCAGTCACCATGTTTGGCTCGGAATCGACCCGACATCAGGAAAGTATCCTCATAGACCTCCGATGGTTGGTGATTTTGGTGGTGGTGTGGAGCTTTAGGGAACTTTTGACGCTTCCTATAGTTAGCGCGATTCTCCACCTCTACACACACACTTTCTTCGTCTTTCTCCTCTTCTTTTATATTTCTTTCTGTAGTAACTGCTTATGCTTAGATGATTGGTTGGATTTCCTTCATTCATATCAACGATGATGATTTCTTCTTCATTCCACGAGTGAATTCCTACGTGATACGTGTAATTGTGATTTTCCTTCGAATGTCCTGTTTCTGTAACTACTACAGTGACATATTAGAAAATAAATGGTCCATGGAGTTACAGATAACTCAATGGACTTACTTCGTTGATTTAACTATAAAACACATGCAATAAAGAAATAACTTATAAGCTTACTAACACAATGTGTTACCTTAGTGTATATTCATTTAATTCAACGCAAATAATTATGCTAACTTAACGAGTTATACATGTGCAGTTCACATGATATAATAAAGCATTTAAATTCAACACGTGCATAATTCTAACTTAACGAGTTCAAATATATAATTTACGATTTTTACTCAATAACTCAACGAGTTCTCACATGATTTTTTTATACCTTTAAACCTGTAACTCAACGAGTTGGCACGTGATCTTTCAACAAAAAGAACACTAACTCAACGAGTTGTTACTATGCACTTGTACATGATATAAATATATGCAAATAAAATAAATCATGCTTTATAAAACCACACTTAAATCAGGTTTTTAGGTAACAACACGTGTCCTTAGTAAGTTTTATGATAAAAAGATATTTTGGATACTTGCAAACCTAACTATCTGATGCTTAGATGCATTTCAGATAGTTAGTAGATAACTTACTGAAAATCTACTTAATTGATGTTTCAACACGTGTATTCCTAGAAATAATAAAATATTCTTTAAGTATTTTAAACATAATTGTCCGGTACATGCAATATAACTCTCCAAAATAATAGAAAATTCAGATACTTAAGAATTAAAAACCTACAACTTACCAACAATTCAGAAATGTACTTAATTAACGTTAATTTTCTGAAATTATGTAGATTCTTTCATTAAAGCATATAACAGTGTAATTATAACATAATGGCTTAATTCTTATATGATAAGCTAAATATTATGCAATTAACCATCATTTAACTGTTAATATTATGCACTTTTTCATTCTAAACACTCTACAAGTTTTTAGTACTTAGCATTTTTATCTCTCTTTCTACAGTTGTTATACTCGGATGCTATAGCCTATAGTCTGGATACTTAATTTCTTAACTTGCCATCTTACTTAGATATGTAAGAATTTAACTCCCCAAGTTTCAACTATTCTATTTTCCATAAAATAAATTCTTTCTAACTTATATTTTATCAACTAAACTAATTAAATGACTAATTAACCACATCATCATCAAAGTATAATTCCTAATAAACAAAAATATGGAAGGACAAAACAATACATTCAAAATTGGCAAAAATCATGGGTGTGACTAGAGTTTCTGAAGTTAGGAATCAAGAACAAAATTGGAAAGGATATTGTTAGGGATAATGTTCTTATCTTTTAATATGTTTATGTTTTGATGATTGACAAGATGATTTATATTTCAATAAGTCAAATGATGAACTTCAAAATATTTATAAATGAATTAGCAATTACTTCTTTTACATATCAAGTGTTAAATGTTATATGAATATGTATTTGTTTTATTAAAATTACAAAACTGATGAAGTTGTTGTGTTGAGCTTCATGTAACACTTTTATGTGTTGTTAAATGAAATGGTAAAAGTGCAAATTTTTCATTTATAACCACAAGCGCACGGTGCCCATTGTAATAATCATGTACAAGTACAAGTCAAATCCATAAGGAGTTTAGAGAATGTGTGTAATTAATTAGAGTTCCTCATATAATATAAATAGAGTCAAATTAAAATTAAAAGTTAGTTCTTTCGATGGTACTCTAGAGAAAATTCTTAGAAGACTTAAAGATTCTTGGAGAACGAGAGCTCAAAGTCATCTAAAGGAACTCAACAACAACAAAGCTATTTCTTGAAGATTCAAGTGTTGTTGTATCTACAAGAGGAAAGTTTCTATTACGTTTATGCTTTCTAGATTAATTCCTCTTTGCATTTCATTGTAAATTGAAAAAGAGATAACTTATCCACAAGAGGTGTTATAGAAGAAACTTTGAAAGATTCTCTTTCAGAAGAATTTCAGGTAACTTTATGGGAGATTGTAAAGTTGTGTAGATAACTATAGGAGAGTTTATACAGTTAGCATGGTAATTGTACAGATAACTATACGAGAGTTGACAAATGATTGATGCCTTGTCAAGTTGATTTTGCTTTGAATAAAGTTGTAGTACATTAGGTTTTTAGTGAACCAAAAACTTCTAAGATTAGTGAATTATTGAGTAAGGACTTAAGGAGTGGACGTACCTTAGTTGAGGGGAATTACTATAAATTGTTTGTATGTTTTTATCTTTGTTTCATTTCCACATTACCTAGATTTAAAAAGAGATCGAAAATTAGAAAATTTGCAATATACTTAATTCACCCCCTTCTTAAGTATAAACCTTTCCTACAGATATGCACGTTAATAAGACAATTGATTAATGAGTGCAATTAGAGAAAATTAAGAATAGAGAGAACAAATCAAAAATATTCTATGCTTGCCAACTCTACAACTTGCATTCACTTGAATTCAATTTTCAATTGAAGATAGTAGAGTCTCTCTAAGCATT
This sequence comes from Cymodocea nodosa, assembly GCA_036874045.1. NCBI lineage: Eukaryota > Viridiplantae > Streptophyta > Magnoliopsida > Alismatales > Cymodoceaceae > Cymodocea > Cymodocea nodosa. Next base: position 13,620,676 of record CM072339.1, on the reverse strand, counting down.
TCAATCAAGAGAACAAGAAGATTATTATATGGTTTGCATGTTTAATTGTTCTCATGTGGAATTAAGTGTTTTATTGAATGCTCATATATTGAATTGTTTTTAGATCTTTAGGTTTTTAACTATGAAAAACCTAACCCACTAGGTTGTGGTGAGACTCCTTCTCAAATTCTTAAATTTGAGAAGAAGGTGAGGTTGATGCTTCATTTGAACAAGGTTGATGCCTTATTGACATAAGGTTGGTGTCCTATATATTTGCATAAAATGGTGCTTTATGTTGTGGTTTAGTGTTGAGCTAGGAAAACACCACTATAAAAGTTTGAGGACTCTTGTATAGGTTGATATTGAACCTTAAAAATACCTAATTAATGAAATTCTTAAGATTGAGACCTTTAAGAGTGGATTAACTCATTTAAATGAACTACTATAAAAATATTTTGTGTTCTTTTTTATTATTACTTTTGTAGTAAACTTTTGTTATTATGTTGATTGTAATCTACTTAAAATAAAATTGAAAAACTCTCACATATATAATTTTTAAAGTGAAATAAAAATCAATAATAATTTTAGAAGACTCACTATTCACCTATCATCTAATGAGTCATCGATCCATAATAATTTTAAAATCAAATGATTATAAATGCAAGGTTAAAATTTTATTTAAATTGAATAAGTATTAGTTCTTATCTAAATATTTTAAATCTAGCCAATTTTAGCTACATTTCAACTACTAATTTTAAATCAATAAATATTAGTAGATATGACTTACATTAAATTGAAAACTTTAATATATATTAAATTATATTATAGATTAAGTTTTAATTTTTTTAAAAAAATACAACAACAATCCAAGTCATGTTTCCATTACATGGAGTCACTTACATAAATCTTTTCTTTTCACGTGGAAAATCTTCAACTAATTAAATTATATAAATATAAATTGATTCTCATGATTCCTAAGTAATTTTAGATGTTTCTTTACTTTTTAGTTTTTTTCTATAATTAGTGCATTTTTTAGTTATGCCTAAAATTATCTTATTTTCAATTAGTACAATTCTTACTTTGTTTTTAATAAAATTATTTTTAACCTATTTCTTATGATATTACAACTTATTCATCTAAGTCAGCCGTTGTTTTCTCCTTGGCAACGTTTGAATGAACGTTCCTTACCAGTGACAACCTGACGAGACCTAGAGCTTTTCTGTCCAGCAACTCCCACTCTTCCTGATCCATCTCTAATTTTCTTCCAAATAGAGGTTGATGAAGATCCTTTTGATATAAATAGTCTTCAATCTGAGACCTCTAGTATCCAATATCTTTTCCATCAAACTTTTCGATCCAAAGCTTTCTATCATCTGCCATTCTATTAAACTAAAAAACCTACTGCTCTAATACTAGTTGTTACGTTTGAAACTAATCGTTCAGTTAACTTTCTATGACACGATTCAAAAACACTCACCTCTTAACTCACTAAAACTGGAAGTGAAGAGTAGAAGGAAGAAATAACACAATGAAGACACAAGATTTATGTGGTTCAGCAACAGCCTACGTCCACGGAGAGTTGAGGGTTCCTTTTTGAACTTCGGCACAATCAACGGCCATGTTTTATAACATCATAAAGGTTTATATACTACCCAACTTAGGGTTAATAAACCTTTAATTACATTCAAGCCATTACAATGGAGAAATAATTCTTTGGAGAAGGGACTCTCACTTTCGGATCCTTATTTTCCTAACTTACCAAAATCTGCAACATTTTGGATAGTTACAGACTTAACTATCTGAAGAAATTCTTCTTTCTTCATTTATTGTAACGGGCAGTACTGTAGTAGGCTACTGTCTAGAGAGATTCAATCTTTTGGATAGTTACTGACTTAACTGTTTGAAAACCCACTTACTCCTCTCTCTGTTCTTTCGGAAGGTTTTGCTGTTAACTCTCTGAAAACTACATGTCTTTCGGATAGTTACTGTCTTAACTATCCAAAAACTCACTTAAGTGTCTCTTCAGTCATTTCGGAAGGTTCTGCCATTAACCTTCCAAAAACTTATGATTTTCGGATAGTTATTGCCTAACTATCCGAAGATCCACTTAAGTCTCTGCTTTTCAGATACTTGGCTTCTTAACTATCCGAACATCTACTTAAGTGTCTGACTTTCGAATACTTAGCTTCATAATTGTCCAAACGTCCACTTAAGTGTCCTTTAAGTCATTCCGGATGGTTACAACTAGTAACCCTTCGAAATCTTCTGACTTTCGGATAGTTAGCTCAAAACCTCCGACTAAAACTATATTTTTCGAATACTTAGGTCTGATAACCTATCGAAAATAAATCTGTCGGATACTTACTGTTAACAAGCTTCCGATTTAACTTGGACTTTTTGTGGCATACTCCATACCTATACTACTTGCCCTAACATATGCCCTACATACACCTTTGAAAGGTGGCTGGTGCATTGCATAATCTGAATGGCATTCTCTTAAAAGCATAAGTTCCATTAGGACAGGTGAAAGTTCTTTTCTCTTGATCCTGTAATGCTACTAGAACTTGGTTATATCTTGAATACCCGTCTAGGAAACAAAAATATTTTTGCCCTGCTAATTTCTCTAGTATTTGATCTATAAAAGGTAAGGGAAAATGATCTTTCCTAGTCACAACATTCAACTTTCTATAGTTTATACACACTCTCCAGCCTGATTGAATTCTAATAGGTATCAAGTCCTGACTTTCATTCCTAATAACTGTTAATCCTAATTTCTTGAGAACTACATAGATTGGACTAACCCATGAGCTATCAGAAATCAAATAAATTATGTTATTATCTAACCATTTCACTATTTCCTTCCTGACTACTTCTTTAAGGTTTAGATTTAATCTCCTCTCAGGAATTCTAATAGGTTTAACATTCTCTTCTAAATATATGTGATGACAATATAAAGTTGAACTTAACCCTTTTATATTAGTCATAGTCCATTCTTATTACTTCTTTATAAGTTTGTACTACATCTTTTAATTTAGCAATTTGATCCTCTTTTAAATCTAAAGCAATAATGATTGGACATGTTCATTTTTTTTCTAGAAATATATAGGTTAATTTAGGAGGTAAAGGTTTTAAATCTAAATGTTGCCCATCAGAAGCTAGAACTCCTAATTGAACATCATCATTTTCTATATTAATCTCTTCTTGATCTCCTTCTATATTTATGCTTTCACTTTCTCCTAAATTTTTAGAATTTAGTTGCCTATTTAGTTCTTCTTGAATCACATCATCTAGCATATCTCCTTCATCCTCTAAAAAGTTTATAGTATGTAAGGACATTTCTAACTCCTCAAACTTTTCTGGTTTGAAAATGTTTAATTGAATATCCTCATTACTATATACTAACTTCATCACTCCAGTTTTATAATTTATAACAGCCCTTGATGTTGCTAAGAATGGCCTTCTCAAAATTAAAGATGTATGATGCTTTTGATGCTTAATTTGTTGGGAATCCAAAATTACAATATTAATAGGATATATGAAGTTTTTTATTTTAATTAGGACATACTCTATTTTTCCTCTAGGGTATCTTATACTTCTATCAGCTAATTGAATAATTGTCCAAGTAGGGATTAAACCTTCTAATCCTAAGGATGCAAATATATCACTCGACATAACATTTATACCTACACCTAGGTCTATTAAGGTTCTTTCTAAAATGGTATTTCCTATAGTGCATGATATAACAAGGATTCCAAGATCAGATAACTTTTTAGGAATTTGTGGTAGAAATAGGGAACTACTTTGCTCAGCTAAAAAGACTTTGCTTAAAACTTTTTGCTCTCTTTTCTTAGTACACCAATCCTTAAGAAATTTAGCACAATGTGGCATTTTCTACAATAAGTCTAACAAAGGAATGTTAACTTGTACTTTTTTAAAAATTTCTTTAATTTTTTCTTATTTTTCAGGAAATGTTTGTTGTAATCTTTCAAGATAGGGTGCTAATGATTGTGATTTACAAGATTCTTTTTCTTTCATTTCATTTTTCTGATCATTTTTAGTCTCATTTTTAGATTTAGATTTTTCTTCAGTGATTTCTACATTTTCATTATCATTTTGAATTTTGTTCTTATCCACCTTCATATTATTTTCTTTTTGAATTCTTGGTGGTATATCAGTTCCAGATCTTAATGTTATACATATATCTTCCAGATTTTCATTACTTTCATGATGTTCTTGTATTTCAATTTCGTGATTATGATCTTCAACTATTTTTAGTTTTACATTGCATTCTTTAAATTCTATTGCATTGGTATTTTCTTTTGTCTGTATGTCTTGCAAATTATGCAAATCTATAACATTAATGCTTTCATTTGTGTTTTCCTATTGCATAACTTGTAATTTCATTGTAAATTCGTCCAATACTTTTAATTTTCTTTCCAGATCATCTAATCTCATTGCATTCAATTTTTGATCAATTTTCATTATGGCTTTTTCAGTTTTGTAAATGATATCAATGTTAGATTCTATATATTCTTCCTTATAGTTTAATTGGTTGACTTCTTATTACTGCCACATATATTGTTCCAGTTTGTGTATGTTTTGCTTTAGGCTATGCTCCAATCTATCATACCTATCACAAACTTCTTTGTCTCTCAACATATTACACATTATAAACTGACCATCAGTTCGGTAAACTATAGGATTCTCATACTCAACTATATTATATTGAATATAATTCATTTGTTGTTCATGTGCTTTAACCATCTGTAATCGTCTCAGTTTCAAACAATTAGAGATGTCGTGACGTTCAAAATTGCAGAATTCACATATTCTAATTACAGGTTTCAAAAATCTTTGAGCATAAGCATATGTCATATTCTCAATTATAGAATAAAGCACTCAACACTCCCTCTGCTTTTAACACAAAACAGCACTCATAGTTGCTTAGTTTCTCAATCCCCGGCAACGGCGTCAGAAAACTTGTTTGGGGTTGTTAAGTTAATTCTTAAACTTGCTTATATAAATAATTACTTTTAGAAGTAAACAAACTACATTTCACACAAATTTGATAGTAAATCCAATTTGTGCTTTTAACTGCAAGTGCATAGTGTATATTGTATTTGTGTGTAAGTATAAGTTGATCCCATAGAGATTGAGTAAGAATTGTGTACTGTTCCGATTTTTATATTGGAGTTTATGTGTGTTCAATTAAGCACTCCATTGAGTTACAGTTAATACAACGGACTAAGTTCGTGAAGTTATGGTTAACTCAACGGACTAACCTCGTGGACTTACAGTTAACTCCACAAGCCTATCTTTCTAGTTAAATACTACTATTTACAGAGAAATTCGGCCAACCATTGGGCAATTCCATAGATTGTAAATAACATCAATTAAGCTCTTTAATGTTAGCTAATATTAGATTTATCATTAAGAAATACTAACATTCAGATGTTTCAAACAGTAACTATTAAAATTTTTAAGTATTTGGAACGAATCAATTTCAGTAAACTGTAAAACTATTTTCTATTTTCTAAATCAAACAAACATAAAACATTCACAATACTGACAATGATAACATTAATCACAATATAAAACAAACAATACAACACTTTAATACTAAATGTAAACATAGATGATTTGTTGTTTTTGGTATTTTTGTTTTGATATGTTCCTGAAGATGAGCGAAAGGTGAAATGTAAAAATCTCTATCGATAGTAAAAACTTTCGTCACTACATGTGACGCGATTACACCACTGAAAACTTAATCACTTACAATCCTACCTCCTCTCCCTATAGAATCGCGAATCCAGAATTGTAAGATGATCTCCTCTTCAATATATTGGCATCAACCCAATACCAAGGCTAGAAGCTTTACAATCTCTCGAGATATGAGTCAGTGCTTGGTGAAGATGGCTTCCCTTGCTGCGACACAATCACTCCTCGCAGTGGTTGTTAGGCACCGTGTTTGGCTCAGAATCGACCCAACATCAGAAAAGTATCCTCACAGACCTCCGATAGTTGGTGATTTTAGTGGTGGTGTGTAGCTTCAGGGAACTTTTGACGCTTCCTATAGTTAGCGCGGTCCTCCACCTTTGCACATACACTTTCTTCGTCTTTCTCCTCTTCTTTTATATTTCTTTCAGTAGTAACTGCTTTTGCTTAGATGATCGGTTGGATTTCCTTCATTCATATCAATGACGGTGATTTCTTCTTCCTTCTACGAGTGAATTCCTGCATGATACATGTAATTGTGGTTTTCTATCAAATGTCTTGTTTCTGTAATTGTTACAGTGGCATATTAGAAAATAAATGGTCCATGGAGTTACAGATAACTCAACAGACTTACTTTGTTGATTTAACTATAAAACACATGCAATAAAGAAATAAGTTGCTAACATAATGCGTTATCTTAGTATGTATTCATGTAACTCAATGCGTAGAGTTATGCTAACTTAACGAGTTAAACATGTGCATCTCACGTGACATGGTAAAACATTTAAATTCAACACATGCATAAATCTAACTTAACAAGTTTAGATATTTCAAATACTTATAAACCTTAACTATCCAATGCTCAGATATATTTCAGATAGTTAGCAGATACTTACCGAAAATCCACTTAAGTCATGCATTGAAGTTCCAACAAGTGTAATCCAGGAAATAATAAAATATTTTTCTATCGTTAAAAACATAACTATTTGGTACATTAAGCATAGCTCTCTGAAATAACAGAAAATTCAGATACTTAAAAATTTCATAGCCTGTAATTCACCGATAGTTCAGAAATGTACTAAATTAATGCTAATTCCTTGAAATTATGTAGATTCCTTCATTAAAGCATATAACAGTGCAATTATAACATAATGACTTAATTCTCATATGGTAAGCTAAATATTATGCAATTAACCATTATTTAACCGTTAATATTACACACTTTTTTATTCTAAACAATGGTCACCACCAAGGAGGAAGGTTGATGGATGCCCTTGGAGAGGAAAGAAACAATAGGTTTAAAGAGGGAAAAAAGTGTTCTCTAAGTTGCCTCTTATAGGAGACTCTCTTGGCCTAATGACCAAGTTGCCCCTTTAACTAAGTCTTCATGCTCTAGGGCAACTTAGTAATCTCCATCTAAGAAATCAAATCACTAAAAGAAACATTAGTACTCACAAAAAATAAAACTAAGCTAGTACATATGTCATTTAAATGATGACATGAAGTTCTAATTAAGTAAAGTTTAATTTGTGCACTTTATATCATTTAAACCCATAATTCATGTAAGTCCATAAAAATATGCAATTCATGTAATATGACTTAAAAGTTTATAATGTTTAGTCATTTAATCTCTAAAATGCATGAATTAACCTACCTAAATGTACACAAATTATCACTTTACACTTAACTCAACAAGGTTAGTCCATTGAATTATTGTTATGTCAACAGAGTAAATCTGTTGAGTTATAATAACTCTATAGACCAGTTATTTTCTAATATTTGATTGTGAGTAGTTGTAGAAAATTAGAAGAAAACCACATTGCACGAATCATGTCATAATCTAAATCATGTAATGAAGAAGTAATCACCATCATTAATGTGAAAGAAGGAAATCTAACTAGTGATTTTGGTGGAAGTAATTATTATTGAAAGATATATAAGGAAAAGAAAAGAACAATAAAAGGGGAGTTAACTTTACAGACTATCATAAAGTTATATAGTTAACTTTACGGATTATCGTAAAGATATGAAGTTAACTTTACGGACATTCATAAACTTATCTGATTCATAACTCTAAATTATTACTCGAAAAATTCTCTAAGTATATAACTTTATAGACATATGTAAAGTTATGAGAATAACTTTACGAATATTCGTAAAGATATAAAATTACATATATAAGTCATGAATCATGGTTAAGTATACAAAGTTTATTAAAATAAGTCATTGTGCTTTACATGTGTCAACTTGTAAGGGTTCATAAAGTTATGGAGATAAGTTTATGGACATTTGTCATATTATGCTATACATAAGCTCGTAAAGTTATGCCCATAACTTTACGAAGGGCTATAAGTTATGACTCTGATGAATTTATTTAATTGTTATAATTTTTAATCAAAGTTTGTTATAGGTATAATTATTTTTGTAGATGACACGTGACACACACTCATGCACACATGTTCTACTATATTTCTAAAGACTTGGTCAATATTTACAAATGGCAATCAAAAATAAATTTGATAAAGTCAAAATTGAAAATCATGGTTTGAAGAAGTTTAGAGAATGTGTGTAATTAATTAGAGTTACTCATATAATATAAATAGAGTCAATTAAAATTGAAAGTTAGTTCTTTCGATAGTACTCTAGAGAAAATTCTTAGAAGACTTAAAGATTCTTGGAGAACGAGAGCTCAAAGTCATTTAAAGGAATTCAACAACAATAAAGCTATTTCCTAAAGATTTAAGTGTTGTTGTATCTACAAGAGGAAAGTTTATATTACGTTTATGACGTTTATGCTTTCTAGATTAATTCCTCTTTGCATTTCATCATAAATTGAAAAAGAGATAACTTATCCACAAGAGGTGTTATGGAAGAAACTTTGAAAGATTCTCTTTTAGAAGAATTTCAAGTAACTTTATGGGAGATTATAAAGTTGTGCAGATAACTGTACGAGAGTTTATATAGTTAATATGGTAATTGTGCAGATAACTATACAAGAATTGATGAATGATCGACACCTTGTTAAGTTGATTTTGCTTTGAGTAAAGTTGTAGTACATTAGGTTTTGAGTGAACCAAAAACTTCTGAGATTAGTGAATTATTGAGTAGGGACTTAAGGAGTGGACATACCTTAGTTGAGGGGAACTGCTATAAATTGTTTATATGTTTTTATCTCTGTTTCATTTCCACATTACCTAGATTTAAAAAGAGATCGAAAATTAGAAAATTTGCAATATACTTAATTCACCCCCTTCTTAAGTATAAACTTTTCCTATAGATATGCACGTTAATAAGACAATTGATTAATGAGTGCGATTAGAGAAAATTGAGAATAGAGAGAACAAATCAAAAATATTCTATGCTTGAAAACTCTACAACTTGCATTCACTTGAATTCAATTTTCAATTGAAGATAGTAGAGTCTCTCTTGTAAAGCATTTCAATCAAGAGAATAAGAAGATTATTATATGGTTTGCATGTTTAATTGTTCTCATGTGGAATTAAGTGTTTTATTGAATGCTCATATATTGAATTATTTTTAGATCTTTAGGTTTTTAACTATGAAAAACCTAACCCACTAGGTTATGTGAGACTCCTTCTCAAATTCTTAAATTTGAGAAGAAGGTGAGGTTGATGCTTCATTTGAACAAGGTTGATGCCTTACTAACATAAGGTTGGTGTCCTATAGGATCGTATGGCTACACAAGAGGGGGGTGAATTGTGTTTTTCAATATTTTCGAATATAATTGAAACTTTAAAACTCAAAAACAAGTCGAGACATTGTTTTCATAAAATCATTTTTATTTAAGGTTTCAATTGCAATATACAATTCAATTCTCCTTAGAAATTGTAGATGCAATTATATCTCGATACCATGTATCATCTAAACAATTTCATAACTACAAACAAAGAAAACTAATTTGTGGAATTTAAAACATTTCTCCTTGTTTGAGATCTTTCTTCTTCTTCTTCTCTTTCTTCTTCAGCAATTCTTCAGTGACGAATATCTTGTCTTTTTATGCTTCATCGAATTTGCTTTCTTCTAATACTTTAAATCTTCAGTGACACAAATTTAACATTTTCTACTTCACTGAATTTGCTTCCACCTGAGAGATTTTCCCCGAAGAGGTGTTTTTGATCCTTGAAAAAAAATTTCGTTTAATGTGTAGGGATAGTTTGATCAACGAGAATTCTACACCTTTTATATTGTATCTTCATTTCATGCATATCATCCACATTTAATCACTACCAGTTTTCCACTTTTTCACGTCTTTTCTTTTTCCTTCATCAAAATATACACATTTTGACCCACATTTACATTTCGAATTTTCTTTAATCATCAATCCTAGATCTCTGAAAAATTTCCTGCAAAATAAACTTTCTCGTCCAAAATTTTTCATGTGTAATAAGAATTCGTTACTTTAATGTTAACTAAACGAGTAACATAAGTACATATATAACTTAACGTTTCTAACTTAACGAGTTCCTCATGTGCTAATTCATGTGATAAGTACTGTAGCTAACTCAACGAACTAATTCCATTGTGTTATGAATAACTCAATGAACTATGTCCGTTGTGTTATGATAACTTAACGAACTAGTAAAATACAAATGTTTTTATAATAAGAATCTTACCACATGCAAAAAATAACAACTTAAGTTTGTATCGCTAACCTAATGTGTTGCCTTAGTATTCAATATAGCAACTCAACACATTTAGTTATGTTAACTTAACAAGTTAAACATGTGCACCTCATGTGATACAATATAACATTCGTAACTTATAATTTCACCACGTGTATAACACTAACTTAACGAGTTCGTCTCTTCCTTTACTCACTAACTTAACGAGTTCTCACGTGACCTATTTTAACCTTTAAGCCTTTAACTTAACGAGTTCTCACGTGACCTCTATACAAACAAAACTCTAACTTAACGAGTAGTCTAAACGTGCACTGTACATGATACAGAAAATATAACTTTAAAATATATCATATTTTTAATAAAAACACACGTTAACTTAACGTTTAGTTAAATGAGAAATTAATGCAATGAAACGACTAGTTATTAACTTAGTATAATTTCAGATCCAATACAGACAAGTATTTATATCAATAAGCTTTTTCTGTATTAATTAATGATTTTAATTTCCTTTCACAAGCAATAGTAATTGAGCAAATATGATTATTTTCATTCAGCACACATCATCAAAATAAAATACTCAACAATCTCCCCCTTTTTTATGATGATAAAATCATATTAAATCAATTATGAAATATATTTAACTCAACAAAGCACCTTCGTTGGGTTAACTTTTAATTCAACAAACAAGTTTGTTGACTTAAGTTCACTTACGCTTATTTCTATTGTTTGTGTAAATTTCATCTCTCAGAACTAAAACTTTCAGATGTCAATAATTATATAAGTATCATTTCTCTAATTATAATCTGTTAGATTACAATAACCATAAATATCATCTCCCTTTATATTATATGCAATTAAAATCATAATCATCTTTTTATAACATTTCTCCTCCTTTTTGTCATTAATCAAAAAGATAATTACAGAGAATATATATATAGGAAGAGATATATTTGCAACAACTCTTTCTGTAAACAATAATAAGAGTAGAATGCATTTACAGAAAAATGTATTATTCAATGAATCAAACAAGGAATACAAACATTACATTTTGTATTCAGATACAAACAAAAACAGTTATCGACCCCTCCTAAGTATATCACTTATAGCATTACAAATTTTATCTCCTAGATGCCTAATATCATTTCTGATGTCATTAAGTACATCATTTAGGTCAAGAGGTATCTAGGTTTGTTATTCTGCTTGAACTGAATAACTTTGTTGTTGTTGTTGTATATGGTTTGTACAATCAAGTTGTTGTTGTTGTTGTTCAGGTTTATGCATGGCCTGGAATCGTTGCAAATCTTTTACACTAAATGCTCTCATGCCTTTAGTTTCAGAGGGCCAATCGGATAAATTCAATTAGCTTGCAAGGATTCTACATACAGCATCACCATAAAATAACTTTGAACTCATATGCTGTAGTTGAGAAGTAAAAACATCAAACCAATTGATTTGAATTCTATTCAACAGGCCATAAGTTGCATATAAACAGCTTCTGCTGACTTCCAAATTGTGTCCAACTCTCTAAAATAAATTTGCATGCAATATATTTGCAATGAACCTTGCCTCTACATTCAGATTTTCCATTAATCTCATTTCAGAATATACATCCAAAATTTTTGATAAAGACTGAATGTTCCATTCTAGTTGTCTAATCATGTCAAATCTGTTTGTAACAAGAGCACCTTCATTCTTTAATCCCAAAACTTCAAAAATTAACTCAGGAGACAATATAAACTCTTATTGATTTATTTGAGTTTTCAGAAAATTTTCATTTTTGACCAGATTGCTATAAAAAGCTGCAATAAGCTCTGTGTATTGCTTCCATTTCGTTCCAACTGGTAAGAATTGAATGAGTCCTTGATACTCAAATAGATCTCTTATTTCCATCAAATTTCTGAATTTTATTGGTCGAGTATGTAGAATCTGACATGTAATCAGATTATTATATTTCTGCAATGCTTCTTCAGATCTAAAATGAATTGAATTACCTTGAATTTGTAGTACTATACATAAAGAAGGTGATACCTGAAGCCTTGATTCAAAGTTTAATTCATCTTCAGGAACCTCTTCTTCAAAATGAATGTCATGTTGTTTCTTTGTGAAAATATTTTCTTGAAGCTACGTATGTAAACTTGATTCTTCAGCTTCAATAGTGTAAGGAACATTGCCAATATGCTCAACATTCATTTGTTCAGTCTCTATAGAATGATCAGAGTTCAATGCTTCCATAAATTCTACAACCGGTGTATCTGTCTGTAGTTGTTCATTTTGTTCAATAGATATCTCCATTGATACATGCTGTGAATTCTCAAACTCTGCTTCTATAGATTCTAAAGAAGGTTGGTTAACGTTTTGCTCTTCTAAAGTCTTAACTTTTTCAATATCTGCTACTCTAGACAATTCAGCTTGTGAACTAGTTACTACCTCAACATTGTCAATTATATCTGCAATAACTTGTTCAATGTCAAGTGCCTGATGCTTTGATTTTTCAATTTCTACATCATCAGGACTTGTACTAATAGAAAAACTTGAGCTTATATTTGACTTGCATTTCTTCTCAAGTTTTCTAGCAAGAGAAAATAAAGTCTCATTATCATCATCAGTTTCAGTATGCTCAGAACTGATGAGTTTATTAGATGTACAATAAGGTGCAATGTCTAGACATACATTGTCCTTTGGAAATAAATTTTCATCTGATTTTCCTTTTTCAATAGACTTTGTCTTTGAAGACATAATTTTTCTAACTTTCCTTCTACTATAAAATTTATGTTTCTCCTCTTCAAGTATTGCTGCTTTCTTTTCAAATTGCTCCATAAAAGTTTTCTACTTTAATTCTTCAAATGCACTTTCTATTACTATAGACTTTCGAAGACTATCAACTTTTCTTTTATCTACAGTAATATTTGATTCTACTTATTTTGAATATAAAGGGGTAGGTATAGCAGATTTATGTTCTTCCTCAAATGGTTGTAGTCATGTACCACTAATAGGAGTTTGAGGAATTCTATTTGATGAACCTACACATTTTTCCATATATTTTGTATACTATTCCAAAGATGCAATTTCAGCACATTTCATACGATATTCTCTATCATATTTACTTTGAATCCCCATGTATGTAATACTAGCATCAGTATTATGAAGCTCTAATCTAACTTCATTCAGTATACCTTCAGGAAAGAAGTATTCACTGTAAATTTTTGCTAACCTTTTATCAACTTACAAAATTTTCTTAAACCAAGTGCGTGGAACTTCATCATTTTCTATTTCTTTTCCTTTTGCATCTCCTTTGCTTTTGCCTTTTTCTCTACCATGACCTTTGTAGAACTTGGAGACCATCATCGCAGGTTATAACAGCAATAAGCGGGAAAGAGTTTAGGCAAAGTTTACAGAATAACCTAAGTGCCCATGTAATAAGTGTTTAAATAGGGTTTTAGGCGAATAACTCAACATGAAGAGAAGTCGGGTTTAGATATTAAATGAATATTGAATAAAATTTATTCAATCAAAGTACCCGAAATATTCAAGTATAACTCGTTGAGTTAACTAACCTAACGAGTAAAACGCTGTCTAAAGGTAGTTTTACACGTTACCTTATCTAACATAACATCCAGTTAGTACACTTAAAACAATTTTCGGATGCTTCGAACTGAAACGTTCCAAACACATCACAATAGGTATACCTTATCATTTTCTTAAGAACATTGTAAACTATTCTAACATTCCTGTCCTTTGAATCTAAAATAGTTTGTTTGTCTTTGTAAATTATTTCATCAAGCTTTTAAGAGGACATTAATTCAGATTAACCAAGATTTGTATTCTGAATTATATTAATCTGTTTTGGACATTGTTAATCCTCCCCTACAAATATACTTTATATATATATTCAACAAAATACAAAATATACTTGTATAATAATAGATGTTAAGTATAACTATACTTTTAATTTTTCTTTTAAGAAACTTCCGTTATTCTGACTTCATCAAAAATGATTTTTAGAATCAATTCCTATTGTATATGAATCAAAACACAACTTTGAACTCAATATGATTAATTCAAGGAGAATAAAAGAATGTATCTCAAATAAATGTTTTCAAAAGTACTAATGTTGATTCAATAACTCAATAGTCATATTAGTAAAAACTATATTTGATTCAAAGATATCTGTCATTAATGAAACACCCTTTTTTTTCTTTTTTTGAAAGTTAGTTTGAAAAGCTTGAATCATACAAGAGCTTTCTAATGTACCCATGTAATGAGCTTTTAGTAAATAATCTCAAATCTGATTAGGACCTTAAGTTGTCAGATTTAAAGAATCCTTTTTTAGGACAATAATCCTTACATACCTATCTGCTCAAGTACAAAAGGCTCGTGATCAAACCGATCAATAAACTCTCAAAGATTTTCACTTTATAAGCACTTTTCATTTTAAGCACAGTATATATGTATTCCATTAATACAAATGCAATAAACACAAATCTCATACAATTTTTACTTCTATGATTTTACTGAAAATATGAATCAATTTCAATAAGCTTATACTTTTGATTAACAGTTTAAGATGAGTTACATATAAATTATTCTACAAGTTTAAACAATTAAGTCAAATTTATGTATGATCATATGCATTTTCCTCGATTCAAAGAAAACACTTAATCAAAGTTTCAGAACTTCAAAAGTATTTAATGTTTTTCATTTACACTTCCACTTAAAATCGTAAAAACCATTAAAATTGATAAACTACTTAAAATCAATAAGATACTACCATGATTTTACAATAAATACATAGTATCTTAAGTAGTAGTTTAGATATTACTTTAGATATTTATGATAAGTATATAATATCTATGAGGCGAACAACATCATCAATACTATTTATCTTTTTATGTGGAGTTTAAGCATTTTACACATCACATAGCCTACAAATACCCAAATTTAATCTAGTGTTGCAGAATGTATTTTCGTCTAGAGGTTTTGTAAATATATCAGCTAATTGATTTTTACTAGACACAAATTCTAATTTAATTTTTCCTTTAATTACGTTATCTTTTAGAAAATGATGTCTAACCTCTATATACTTTGCTCTAGAATGTAATACAGGATTTTTGGAAAGATTTATTGTAGAATTACTGTCACAATAAATCTCAGTTGTATCATAAGATAATCCAAAATCCTCTAAAGTTTACCTTATCCATAGAATCTTAGTGCAACATAGTGCAGCAGTAACATATTCAACTTCAGTAGTAGAAAATGCTACATAGTTTTGCTTTTTACTAAACCATGATACCAAATTATTTCCCAATAATTGACATGTGCCACTTGTACTTTTTCTATCAGATTTAGATCTTGCATAATCAGCATCAGTATATCCTATAAGATCTATTGAACTATCCTTAGAATAATACAGTCTGAAATTTTTAGTTCCTTGTATATATCTAAATATTCTTTTAACTACAATTGAGTGTGATTCTTTAGGATTAGATTGAAATCTAGCACAAACACACACAGCAAACATAATATCAGGTCTACTAGTAGTCAAATAAAGTAAAGAACCAATCATACTTCTATATTTTCTTTGATCTATTGATTTTCCTATGTCATCAATATCTAACATTAAAGAAGTACTCATAGGAGTTCCTCGAATCCTTGTATCATTAAAATTAAATTTCTTAAGCATTTCATCTACATATTTCTCCTGATTTAAAAATATACCTTTATCCATTTGCTTAATTTGAAATCCTAGAAAATATGAAAGTTCTCCTATCATACTCATTTCAAACTGATTAGTCATCTCTTCAGAGAATATTTTTATCAACTTATCAGAGGTTGCTCCAAAGATTATATCATCCACGTATATTTGAACAACAATCTACTCTTTACCATCTCTCTTGATAAATAGAGTATGATCCACTTTTCCCATGATATAGCTTTTTTCTATTAAAAAAGTAGATAATCTTTCATACCATGATCTAGGTGCTTGCTTCAAACCATATAAGGTTTTCTTCAATTTATACACAAAGTCAGGATTTTTAATATCTTCAAATCCAGGTGGTTTTTTTACATAGACTTCTTCATTAATTAAACCATTTAGAAATGCACTCTTTACATCTATTTGAAATAATTTAAAATCCATATAACAAGCATAGGCCAATAATACTCTATTACTTTCTAACCTAGCCACAAGTGCAAATGTTTCATCATAATCTAGTCTTTCTTCCTGTGTATATCCTTGTGAAACTAATCTAGCTTTGTTCCTTATAACTTGACCAGTTTCGTTAGTTTTGTTTCTAAATATCCACTTTGTACCTATTATGGACTGATTTTCTGGTGGAGAGACTAATTCCCAAACATCATTTCTAATGAATTGATTTAGTTCTTCTTGCATTGCCACTATCCAATTTTCATCAAATAATGCTTCTTCTATATTCCTTGGTTCTACCATAGAAACAAACATACACATACTATTTAAATTTACTCAAGCTCTAGTTTTAACTCCCTCATTAATATTACCAATGACTTGAGTAATGGGATGTGATGAAGAATAACGCCAATTTCTCTGATTTTCCTCATTATTCTCATCAACATCTGAAGGTCCCTCACTTTCATCATTAGTATGATCATTTAAGTTCATATTTTTAATTTTCTCAAATAAATCTTCAATCTCTCTATTGATCTCTAACTCTTTTGGGAGATTGATCATATCAACTTTAGATTGATTCATCAAAGTTAAAATCTGAATGACTTTCAGGATCAGATATTACCTTAGACTCATCTGCCTTGAAGCACACATGAGCAACATCTTCTAACTCTTGTTCTCCTTCTAAATGTGAAGATTTTGATGATGATTCCTCAGATTCAGACTCTTCAAACGTGTCATCCTAAGTGACATTCAAAGCTTTTTTTTTGTAAAACTTTTTATGAGTTTTCTAAGCCATCTTCTTTTGATTTGTCCTACTATACTTTTCATTTTTCCTTATAGGACAATCTGGAGAAAGATGTCTAGGTTTTTTACAGTTGTAACATACATACTTTCTAAATGAAGAATTCTTGTCATTCAATGATTTTGATGTTGAGGGTTTGTCATTTCTGTTTCTTTACTGTTTCCTAGCTTTCCATGCTTTCTTGAATTTCCTAGTCAACAAAATCAAATCCTCGTTAGAATCAGTAGATATATCAGAATCTGAATTAATTTCGAAGGCTATTTCTTTCTTCATTTTTGGTTTGTTGTGACTCAATGATTCATTTAATTGAACTTCATAAGCTGTTAAGATTCCTATAAGTTCATTCATGGTATAAACATTTAAATCTCGTGATTCCTCAATTGATGTTACTTTCTAAGACCATTTAGAACTTAGGGATCTAAGAATTTTCCTCACCAAATCCTTTTGTTCAAAATTCTTTCCTAAGCATTTTAAAGAGTTTATGATGTGCATATTAAAAAGTTCATACTTATGAATCAACATGTTTATTTTAGTCTCTTTAACTTGAGAAGTAACTTCATGTGAAACTTCTAATGCATGTCACACCTCATAAGCAGATTTATATGCCGACACTTTACTGAAGTGTTCATAACTCAATGCACAAAATAAAATATTTAAGCCCTTAGCATTCAGAGTTTCATTTTCTTTTTTAGTAATTGTCCAAGTATTATAAGGGGTAGATAACGGAGTATATGATTTAGAAATCATGAACCACAACTTATGATCTATACTTTGAAGAAAAACAGTCATCCTATATTTCCAATATTCAAAATGAATTCCATCAAATAAAGGAGGACGATTAAGATTTTAGCCTTTATATAAAGAAAAATTACCATTTCTAGTAGCTATCTTACCTTAGATTTTTCAACCTAATTCATTTTAAACAGTCTAAAAACTTTAAAGCAACTTGAGCCTTAAATCAAGAAAGTTAAACGTATGCTCAGATATTAATGTATGTTTAAAAAGAAGGAAGGCATAATAAGCAATGATATTAAATAAGTTGGTATCGATTTTATATCAAAGATTATTAACAAAGCTCTAATACCACTTGTAGGATCGTATGGCTACACAAGAGGGGGGTGAATTGTGTTTTTCAATATTTTTGAATATAATTGAAACTTTAAAACTCAAAAACAAGTCGAGACATTGTTTTCATAAAATCATTTTTATTCAAGGTTTCGATTACAATATACAATTCAATTCTCCTCAGAAATTGTAGATGCAATTATATCTCGATACCATGTATCATCTAAACAATTTCATAACTACAAACAGAGAAAACTAATTTGCAGAATTTAAAACATTTCTCTCTGTTTGAGATCTTTCTTCTTCTTCTTTTCTTTCTTTTTCAGTAATTCTTTAGTGACAAATATCTTGTCTTTTTATGCTTCATCGAATTTACTTTCTTCTGATACTTTAAATCTTTAGTGACGTAAATCTGACCTTTTCTGCTTCACTGAATTTGCTTCCACCTGAGAGATTTTCCCTGAATAGGTGTTTTTGATCCTTAAAAAGATTTTTCGTTTGATGTGCAGGGATAGTTTGATCAACGAGAATTCTATGCCTTTTATACTGTATCTTCATTTTATGCATATCCTCCACACTTAATCACTACCAGTTTTCCACTTCTTCACGTCTTTTCTTTTTCCTTCATCGAAATACACACATTCTGACCCACGTTTACATTGCGAATTTTCTTTAATCATCAATCCTGGATCTCTGAAAAATTTCCTGCAAAATAAACTTTCTCGTCCAAAATTTTTCATGTGTAATAAGAAGTCATTACTTTAATGTTAACTAAACGAGTAACACAGGTATATATATAACTTAACATTTCTAACTTAACGAGTTCCTCATGTGCCAATTCATGTGATAAGTACTGTAGTTAACTCAACGAACTAACTCCGTTGTGTTATGAATAACTCAACGAACTATCTTCGTTGTGTTACGATAACTTAACGAACTAGTAAAATACAAATGTTTTTATAATAAGAATTTTATCACGTGCAAAAAATAACAACTTAAGTTTGTAACGCTAACTTAACGTGTTGCCTTAGTATTCAATATAGCAACTCAACGCGTTTAGTTATGTTAACTTAATGAGTTAAACATGTGCACCTCACGTGATACAATATAATATTCGTAACTTATAATTTCATCACATGTATAATACTAACTTAACGAGTTCGTCTCTTCTTTTACTCACTAACTTAACGAGTTCTCACGTGACCTATTTTAACATTTAAGCTTCTAACTTAACGAGTTCTTACGTAACCTCTATACAACCAAAACTCTAACTTAACGAGTTGTCTAAACGTGCACTGTGCATGATACAGAATATATAACTTTAAAATATATCATGTTTTTCAATAAAAACACACGTTAACTTAACATTTAGTTAAATGAGAAATTAATGCAATGAAACGATTAATTATTAACTTAGTATAATTTCAGATCCAATACAGACAAGTATTTATATCAGTAAGCTTTTTCTGTATTAATTAATGATTTTAATTTTCTTTCACAAATAATAGTAATTGAGCAAATATGATTATTTTCTTTCAACACATATCATCAAAACAAAATACTCAGCATGTCTTATATATTTGCATAAAATGGTGCTTTATGGTTTAGTGTTGAGCTAGGAAAACACCACTATAAAAGTTTGAGGACTCTTGTATAGGTTGATATTGAACCTTAAAAATATCGAATTAATGAAATTCTTAAGATTGAGACCTTTAGGAGTGGATTAACTCATTTAAATGAATTACTATAAAAATCTTTTGTGTTCTTTTTTATTATTACTTTTGTAGTAAACTTTTGTTATTATGCTGATTGTAATCTACTTAAGATAAAATTGAAAAACTCTCACATATATAATTTTTAAAGTAAAATAAAAATCAATAATAATTTTAGAAGGCTTACTATTCACCCTTCATCTAGTAAGCCATCGATCCATAACAATTTTAAAATCAAATGATTATAAATGCAAGGTTAAAATTTTATTTAAATTGAATAAGTATTAGTTCTTATCCAAATATTTTAAATCTAGCCAATTTTAGTTACATTTTGACTATTGATTTTAAATCAATAAATATTAGTAGATATGACTTACATTAAATTGAAAACTTTAATATATATTAAATTATATTATAGATTAAATTTTAATTTTTTTAAAAAAATACAACAACAATCCAAGTCATATTTCCATTACATGGAGTCACTTACATAAATCTTTTCTTTTCACGTGGAAAATCTTCAGCTAATTAAATTATATAAATATAAATTGATTCTCATGATTCCTGAGTAATTTTAGGTGTTTCTTTACTTTTTTAGTTTTTTTCTATAATTAGTGCATTTTTTAGTTATGCTTAAAATTATCTTATTTTCAATTAGTACAATTCTTACTTTGTTTTTAATAAAATTATTTTTAACCTATTTCTTATGATATTACAACTTATTCATCTAACGATACAATGCTAACTTTTTACGATGTAACATTCTAAACCATATAATATACAACGGTTACTCTCGCCACAATTATTGTTCTTGCTGATGTCAATCATCATTTATCTGTCAGTATTTCGTCTTCTTTCTCTTTGGTTACATTTATTTTTGCTTCAAAGTGTGACAACTCTAGTTAAGAGTAATATTGTAATTATGATTGACTTTTGACAACTCTAGCAGAAATTTAGGAGTGATGTTTATTTATTAGAGTAGTATTGTAAATAGTTTTCCAAATTTGCCTTTTAATCATTTTTTAAGAAAATAAGTATTATAATGAATATTTGGTACATTTGAAACTATTTTTATTGATATTGTAATATTATAAATTATATGAAATAATATATTAGATATTAAAAAAATAAAAATTTGTAATTTATGTATGACATAATTTCCCAAATAGCTGTATGACATTTTGATTTGATATATTGTGATGATAGAAAAAATGGAAACATTGAAATAGAAAAATTGGGACATGCCAAAAAAAAAATCATCACTCAAATTATGAGAATGATGAGTTCCTCCTAAATTTAGGTACAATAGTAAGGTAAACCGACTTCTACTTGTCAACTTTTGCTGCAACTATTTCTTTAGTTATTGTAGTATATTTCTTTTCTTATAAAACAGATCAACATCTATACGTTAAGGAAGAAATCATACATCTATAAGGCAACAATAGTGGCGAGCAGTTCAGACGTTCTTCCTATAGTGCGAGAGTGGAGAACGAAGGAGAGGAAAGGAAAAAAACAAGTGCATTCCTTAGGGAGAGGGTTCTTCCTGCAATACAAAAGCGAAGGAGAGGAGAGGAGGCCTTGCATCGGGCGAGAGAGAAGAGGAGGCGTCAAACGAAGCTCTTGGAGTGGACATGGTGTGAGAGTGGTGAGAGGAGAGAAGGTTCTCGTGTCGGGGATAGGTTCCACAAGAGGAGTCGCGAGAGAAGAGAGCTTCCACAAGGATTATTTTTGGGACATCCTCCATCCTCAGAGCAAATTTTGATCTCGGTTGTTGGTTGAAAGCATGCTTTAGGGGAAAGATAAACAAAAAAGAAAAAGTAAGATAGAAGCAGATTAGAGCAGATCTAAGAAGTTGGGGTAGATGTGTTTGTTTTACATTGTCTTACTCTTTAACTCTTGACATGAGTTGAAGTTAGAAGTAAAGTCAAATAAAAAAACCCTTGGGTTTTTTATATCAATTATAGAGTCATCTCTCTCTCTCTTTGTGCCTGACAAAAAAAAAGTTAGGAAAATAAATTATTAAATATTAATAAAATTTAATTTAACGTCAAATAAAATATTAAATATTTATAAAAAAATATAAATTAGGTACAAGTGCATAAATTATCAATATTAAATTTTATTTTTATTTGTGAAAAATAATATTACTTTCTAAATTTCCTGTGAAACTTTTGAAAGGAAGGAGAAAGGAATGTCCGAAAACTTTTAATATTTATAATAAAGGAAACTTAGAATTATTTTTTAGACTTTTCGTTTTGTATTAAATGTTCTTGTTTACTTTTTTAAAAATTTTTTTGACTGACATTTCAAACCGTACAAATGAACATTATAATATTATTTTATTTTTCACTTTGAAATCACACATGAAATGAACATTATTTATCTAGAACCAAGCAGGGTCACAGCTAAGTAGAAGTTAAGTTTCTACCGAACACATTTCTAAGACAATATAATTTTCATTCAAATTACAAGGTTGTTTGTTTCATCCACAGTAAATCACTGACTTGTTAACACCTCATGTGAATAGTGATCGATGGAAAGAGAAAAATAATCCTGGGCGAATTCAAAACATACTTGTGAAATCTTTCTCGAATTTAATGGGCCATCAACGCGCAGATAACGCCGCCGTGACACCTAGACAACCATGTACATCATACACACCTATTCCACCAACACGTCATCACTGCCGACAAACCCACCAACCCAGACCCGTCTCTTTCTTCCGTGGCACCTTGATAATAAATAAACGGCCATGAAACAAAACGGTCGTCCTCAAGATTCCAATTTGCGTTCATCTCCTAATTAGTAAATTAAATACAAATTCAATTTGCACATGTACCGTTGAGTTCACCTTCATCTCTCGAAGTTCCTTTTCTTTAATTATCAATATCTTGCGTTATGAATAATCAATCACCGACCAAGTTTATCTTTCTTCACCTTACAAGGAAAGAAATTCTAAATTCAAATCCAGAAAAAATCTTTATCATCGTAAAAAGTAATGAATGACGAGACAGCCGAAATTTTGGCGGGTGAAATTCTCTCTTTTGCAAGTATGCTCGGCTAATTTAAACTTGTGGATTCGCAGTTGTATAAGAAATCTTCTTCACACGGAAGAAGATTTGTAATTGTCTGTCAATACTTGCAAGGGAGAACGAGACGTTATTCACAAGTTCCTACCTGAAATCGTTAACTGTAGCGAGGGTAATGTAAGCTCGTAATAATATTAATTGCGAGATAAGAAACGTAAAAGAAATCATAAATTCTGGTTAATAATCAGAATAGAATGCTTGCCATGTTTTCTCCCACGCCTTTTTTTTTTGAATAACTAACTACACACAAAAGATGTATTTCTCCCTTCCTGAAGTGGTAACGCCTTCCTTTTCGGCCTTCTTTACAGTCAACTCACAGACCGTCATCAACTCGTCAATAATCCGCCAACTCACCTTCAGATCGATATCCGCCGCGGGATCTGCCTCCCGCTGCTGTAACGGCTAGCCAGCCGTCCTCGATCGATGTCCAAGACACGTGTAATCAGCAATAAGTGAAATAAACCCACTCTTTTTTTTTGAATAACTACTACACACGCACTCTCGCACACGAAAGATGTATTTCTCCTCCCTTCCTGTGGTGGTAACGCCATCCTTCTTTTCAGTCTTCTTTACAGCTGGGCGAATACTGCAAGTGTGAGGTGGAGGTAGTGCACCAGAAGCCGGATTTCCGTTCGGTTTCCCCTCCAGAGATTTCTGCTTTCCATCTTTCCCAAGCTAGTTGTTGCCTTCCCGACTCCTGCTTGCTACTGTTTAAGACATCCTCGCCACTATCACGCCACTTTTGTTGGGGGGGGGAGGGTTGGTTTCCCCTCCAGAGATTTCTGCTTTCCATCTTTCCCAAGCGAGTTGTTGCCTTCCCCACTCCGGCTTGCTACTGTTTAAGACATCTTCGCCACTATCACGCCACTTTTGCCGGGGGGGAGGGTTGGCTTCCCAGAAGATCTGGTGTTGGGAAGACTAAGGCAAAACTATCGCTGCTACTCTATTGGGTAAATCTCTCTCTCTCTCTCTCTCTCTCTCTCTCGTCTTAGTCGTATTTCCGTGTTTAATTTATTTAGCTTCATTTTTGGGAGTCGTTTTCCTCATTGGGGCCCGTAAAAGTGATATTTTTCTTACTAGACGCTCATCATCGAGTGGGGATTCTCTTCTTCCTAATTGTAATTTTTGATGATGCTCTTCTTCTTCTAAAATACTAGTGCGTTTTCCTTTCTATTTTGGCTTTCAGAGCTCAAGGATTGGATATGCCTTTTTCATGCTTACATGATTTAGTGATTAATGCTTATTTCTCTGACTTGTATCCAAACATTCCATAATTTTTATTCAAACTAGATAACCTTGTCTAGTCTTCTAATATTTTCTGCTGTTTGTGAATTGGCACAAGCCGTGCAAGAATTTGTGCTTCTTTATTCTGTCGATTTGACGTATGTTTTGAATTCTGCATAGAAATACGTGATTTCGTTCGTTCGCTAATTTGAGCTTGTATTCACCAGGATTCCTATCTTGCTCTTGGAAGATCTAAATGGCTACCCTTGGTGACATTGGACTTGCTGCTAGCATCAACATACTTACTGCCTTTGGATTTTTGGTGGCATTTGCCATACTGCGTTTGCAGCCATTTAATGATCGAGTATACTTTCCAAAATGGTATCTAAGGGGCCTGAGGAGTGGTCCATCAAGCTCTGGGGTGGTTGGTAGATTTGTAAACTTGGACTACCGGTCATATTTGAGATTCCTCCAATGGATGCCTGCAGCCCTGAAAATGCCTGAGCTTGAGCTTATTGAACATGCAGGACTTGACTCTGCTGTTTATTTAAGAATATACCTGATTGGGTATGCTGCAACAATTCCAATTTCATGCATCGTTACTTTCTTTATTCTAGTGCATGATCTTTTATTGAAGAATAAATGTGACATCCAAAGCTGTAATAAACGTCCTTTATCATTTAATCTATTTAAGAAACTAATTAAAATGCTTAGAGTTAAGAATATGGACCTCCATATCGTGTTTATTGATTAAGAAGCAACTAATTAAATTGTTTGTGAAAAGATACTTTGATACTCGGTTGTGGTGGGTATCGGAAAGAAAATGTAAAATGGTGGCTGAAGATGAGTGATAATACTCATTTATTTATAGTAATCTTATGGTTCTTTTCTTTCAACATTGTGATATGCTGATTGAAGATGTTTATGGCATCACTTTTAAATTTCTTTTAGTCAAGGTAAAATATACCTAATACATAATCAGATTGTGTGCAAATGCAACACCTCTATACTGCATAAATTTTCCCATAAGAAGCAAATTTTATAATCAAAAACAGAAAAATGAAGGGAATACAATGCAAAGGAACTAGATTTTGTTTACCTCATGTTAAAGTTATTTATTATTTCTGTTCATGTATTTGGTCATACTTCATTTTTTCACATGTTTTCTTGCTCCTTATACATGATACTGCTGTGATGCAATTGATAAGATAAAAAATGAGCGATTACGTACTTTAATTAATCAGGTCATTGATGTCATCATATTATATTATATAAAAGGTTGTTAGGAATTTCTAAATCAAAAATTCTTTCACTTCTCATTGTTTGCTTCCCTTGAAAAATTGACAATAAGGCATCACTTTTAAATTTCTTTTAATCAAGGTAAAATATACCTAATACATGATTAGAATGTGTGCAAATGTGGCACCTCTATACTGCATAAATTTTCCAATAAGAAGCAAATTTTATAATCAAAAGCAGAAAGATGAAGGGAATACAATGCAAAGGAACTAGATTTTGTTTACCTCATGTTAAGCTTATTTTATTATTTTCTGTTCATGAATTTGGTCGTACTGCAGTTTTTCACATGTTTTGTTGCTCCTTATACATGATACTGCCATCACTTTTAAATTTCTTTTAATCAAGGTAAAATATACCTAATACATGATTAGAATGTGTGCAAATGTGGCACCTCTATACTGCATAAATTTTCCAATAAGAAGCAAATTTTATAATCAAAAGCAGAAAGATGAAGGGAATACAATGCAAAGGAACTAGATTTTGTTTACCTCATGTTAAGCTTATTTTATTATTTTCTCTTCATGTATTTGGTCGTACTGCAGTTTTTCACATGTTTTGTTGCTCCTTATACATGATACTGCTGTGTTGCAATTGATAACATAAAAACTGAGTGATTATATACTTTAATTATCATGTCATTGATGTCATCATATTATATTATATAAAAGGTTGTTAGGAATTCCTAAATCAAAAATTCTTTCACTTCTCATTGTTTGCTTCCCTTGAAAAATTGACAATAACAAACTTTTCTTTCTGAGAGTGACTTTAAGCTTGCTACATGCTAAAAAAGTTCATATCACACACACACACACACACATTAAGTTCATATCACACACACACACATACATTACCAATGAACTATATATTTTTCTAATGATTCCCCAAGAAAGCTACTTGGTGCATTACTTGAATTTACACTATTCTTTTTCTTTTTTACACATCATCTTTATATCTTTAGTAGGATCCTATTATTTTCATGGTAACTGACACTTTCTTCAAAAAATTGCTCTTATTAGGTTAAAAATATTTGTTCCACTTGCATTCTTTGCATTTGCAATCCTGGTTCCAGTGAATTGGACTAGTGACAATCTCCGAACGACCACTGAGAAAGTAGACTTTAGTGATATTGACAGGCTTTCCATATCTAATGTCAGGCCTGGCTCTGTCAGGTAAACCACATTGCTCTTTTCACTGATGAAGTGTTATTTTAAACATGTAAACTGAAAAAGTTGGCCTTGGGATTGGGCCCCTCTCAAATGATGCATATTACAGGAATTTATATGCAGTGGGTTGTACCATTTGCATGTAAAAATGATGATCAGCCCCCAAAATATGATTTAAGGCAACATGCTTATAATCCTTCAAAATGTAACTGCTGAAAAGATCCCTGAAAAAATATCTCACCTCTTGGTGTTAATGTCCTTTTTTGATGTTTTTGATAGTCATGCTTGGGCCTTGTTATTCAATTTCTTCTCTAAGGTTTTCCCTTGTCATGTTTAAAAAACCCAATTTAAATCTGAAGGTTCAAATTCTATTCTACCTCTAATAAAACTGACTATTAAAAAACACTTGCTGAGAAACCTCAAATATGTAACACATTATTGACATAATATTTATTCTTTGTTTAGTTTTTCAATAACCAGTAATGCTTGGGCCTTGATATTCAATTTTTTCTTTAGGTTTTCCCAATGTCATGGTTTAGAATCCAATATCGAGGATGACCACATACTAGTTCTAATAAAAGTTGTTGAAGAGCACATGCAAATGCATATGACAAAGCATTTTATATTTAACATTGATATTCAACCATGATTAGTAAACAATAACAAAATAGAAAAATAGTTAAAAATCTATGTAAGAGAAATTATGGTTTAGTCAAAGAACCTGTACTACATATTTTTAAATTGATAATAAAAAAAATTTAATTGTAGATTCTGAAATTGGTAATTTTTCAATTTATGTTTGGGATTAAAATCTTTTTTTTTCTAATTTCAATGTTCAGAATATTATAAAACTACATCATATTTCTGGTGGTGCCAACAGGAAATTTTCAACTTGGTCTAATTAATTAAATAATTTTCAGCAGGAAATTTTCCTTGTGGGATCTATTTTTTAAATTATTTTATTGTTAAAATTAAGCTCTTTGAATAATTATTTAGTCTATTATGTACTAAATTTTCAACATGGTCTAAGTAGTATTCATTGTTACTTTTTCATCTGAAAATCAGTCATTGTAATTCCAAAATAATTGATAAATTTTAAGATCTTCGGATCAAGGTCAATATTTATTTAATTTAAATAAAAAATTTATCTTGTATTTATAGTCAACTGATAATAAATTGTATATTATTACTTTTATTTTCTCATGTATTTATAGGGAGAAATAATGGTGATATTAGGAAAATTACCTATTATCACCACTAGGAAACTTGTCCCTTATTACAAATTTCTGGAACTTATTACTTTTAAATTGTTTTTAGAATAGACTCACATTCAAATCTGTTTATGAATTTTGAATCTCACAAAATTTATTAAGCCTGATATTTGATACTTTAGTAGATGTTGGAAAATAAATAGTGTAGCTTCAACATTTCAAGAAAAGATCATTTGATGTAAAGGGGTTGAGTTCTTTTAATATAGTCAATGATTACTTGGGTTTAAATCAATTGAACATTGTGAAGTACACTAGTTTAACAATGTATTTCTTTGGAAGATTGGATGTACAAAAGCAGCACATTCCAATGATATTTTAGTATTTTAGCTCTTTAAATTATTGCATAGCACTATCATTTGGTATAAAATGCATGCAAATTCACTAAATCCTTATGCATTGTCCCAATTTATAATGATTTATTGCTTAAGATCTTTCCAGAAAATTGCCAACAATTACGAAGTAAGCTATTTTATGCAACATGAAAACTCTATCAAGTGTTATTGTTATTAATATTTGAATTAAAATTCATGACTGTACTCTGTAGGAGTGCTACAAGTGCAACCTAGGCTTTTTTCATGGTATACATTTAATAAGACTTGTTAATTTTTTCTTGTAGGTTTTGGGCTCATCTAGTGATGTCATATGCATTTTCATTTTGGATATATTTTGTTTTGTATAAAGAATATGAGAAGGTTGCAACCATGAGATTGCACTTTCTCGCTACGGAGAGGCGCCGTGCAGATCAATTTACAGTAAGCTCATATATGTAAAATTGTGTTGATTAATACAAACAAAACTCATGCTTTACAATTGATGGTTTTTATTTGAATGCTTATTGTAAGTTGTGACATGGTAATACATACTGTCTTGTATTTATGACAATGAATCTTATTGAACTCTTATTGAAGTAGTTGGATGCATTACATTTATTTTTTGACAATTTTACATTACATTCTTGAGATGAATTTTGCATGTGGTTCATTGTTTTAAACATCAATATCATTTCAGATTTTAGTCCAAAAAATATATAGCTTGTTAGGATTTGTAAAATAGGGTCAAAATATAGAAGCCCACTAAATGGGCAAAAAGAAGTTAAATGTGAAAATATTTAGCCCACTAAATGGGACCTTTATATTACATATAAGGAGCAGTTACTATTATTAAAACCATAGGAAGAGAAATTAAACAATTTCCAATAGACATCAATTGACATTGAAGGTCTTTTCTAAGTCAATACCTGTTTATCTTAATTATGGATGAAATAATTAATGAAATTCAAGTAGAAATAGGTGTATGCTATTTACTAATAACATAGTTTTGATTTATTGAAGGAAAAAATTAGTTCTAAATTATAATTATGGAGAAATACTTTAGAGTTTAAAGGATTTAAGCGGAGTAGGTCAAAAATTGAATCTATGTAGTATAGGTTTAACAAAAATAGAATAATGATAAAAGTATAGAATTAAATAGCCATGAGATTTATAAAAATAAGACTTTTAAGTACATAGGGTTTATAATAAATAATAATGGAGAACTTATAGAGGATATTATTCATAGGATTAAATAGCATGGATGAAGTGGAGAAATATTTTTGGAGATTTAGTTGATAGGAAGATACCTTTAAAATTAAAAGGAAAATTTTATAAAACTATTATTTGTCCAAACATACTTTATGGCTCAAAATGATTGCATGCAAAAAGTTAATGTTACAAAGATATGAATGCCTAAATGGGTAAATGATAATACTATAAAGTATAAGCTAAAAAATGATTTTATTAGAAATAAAGTAGAAGTTACAATAATTGAAGATAAAATAAGTGAAAATTGGCTTAAGTAGTTTGGTCATATCCTTAGAAGGCCAAAGGATATACTAGATAGGAGAGAAGAATTAATTAGTATGGAAGAAACTAAATGTAGGGAATTGCTTAAAACTACTTGGTTAGAAATTTTGAGGGAAGGTTTAAATTTATGCAATTTAATTAAAGATTTAATCATAGATAGAAATATAGGAAAAAAAAGGATTCATGTGATTGATCTCACATAGTAAGATTATGACACAGGTTATTATTATTGTACTTTTATATTAGACATATTCAATAGAACATCTTGAAGTAATATATGGGAATGCAGACAGGTTAGTGAATGAAAATTGTAAATGGAAAGTGATGGAGAACATAGGCAGGATAAAATGGTGAAAGATGAAAATGAATGGGAGGCAGGATAACTTGATTTTTAAGGGCATTCTCGGAAATGAAAATGTCAAACTTACATATGTGCATCTTTCAATTTTAATATAAGGGGTATAGGTTGATGGTAACATTTTTGACAATGAGATTAGAACTCTAATAAACACGTTAGAGCAATTTCTTCTTAGCAAGCTTAAATTATACCAACCAAGTTGATAGCATTTAATGAGATAATGTTAAATTATGTAATGCCTGTTATCTTCTTATGGAGCTTATTACCAATCATCACTTGGAAATTGTTTCATCTGTTTAAGTTTGTTTTTTAATTAGTGAAAAAGAAATTAAAATAAGTAGAGGTAGGCTTAAAACTATTTAGTTAAGAATTATAAGAAAATATATAAATTTATGTAATTTAACTAAAGATTTGACTATAGATAGAAATATATGGAAGAAAAGAATTCATATGGCAAACCTCATGAAGTGGGATTATGACTTAGGTTGTTATTTATGTCATTTGATTTTTATTGATCATTGATGCTTGTAGGGACGTTAATATGACTGGTGTTGGTTAGAACTTACAAATATAACATATGCCTCTATTTTTTGAATTATAAGATGTGATAGTGCATGAACCTATATGAAAACCTAGATATGAATTATTGGATTTGGTACAGCATTCACTATGGCTAGATAATGGTTAATTTGAATTTGATGTTTTGCATTATAAATGTAGCAATATTTTGGAGTGGAATGCAAAACTACTTCTGTTTGAAATTTAAGTATAGTTCTTAACAATGTATTAATAAATTTATATACATTTAGTTTGTTTTACCTTACACTTTTTCCTGATCTCTTGCTTTTTACAGGTTTTAGTCAGAAATATTCCACCAGATCCTGATGAATCCATCAGTGAGCTTGTTGAACATTTTTTTCTTGTCAATCATCCAGATCATTATCTTACTCATCAGGTTGTGCATATTTCTGTTGATGAATATTGACATATATGCTTCTATGGTTCAATAGATTCAACTGAAGTGTCAATGTGTCTGCAAAATTGGAACTCTTATGAATGCTGAGGGTATAGTGACCAATGAATTCAACTTTGAATTTATTTCTGACTTTAGTCTAGTGGGAAAGGGAAAGATGTACTTTGTTGGAGGTGTCTCTGGAAATTTAGCAAAACTTAGAAGTCTGCAGAAATGGGCTATGAACTAGGAAATTTATTTTTAAATAATAAGTAATAGTGCATATATAGAACTAATTAAATTTATTTTGTAGATATGATATGAAAAGTACTACATGTCATCAAAAATAATTTATTAAAATATTAGTAGTTAAACTTACTATGGAATTATGGGAAAGATAATTGAGAAAAGACTAAGATATTTAACTAAAATCACTGAAAATCAATTTGTGCTTATGTCAAATAGGTCAACAATGCAGCTACTTATTTACTTAAACAACTAATAGAAAGTTTTAGAGTTAAGAAAAGAAAACCTTCATACGATTTTTATTGATTTAGAAAAAGCTTATGATAGAATACCTTCATATGGTTTTTTATTGTGGTGGAATTTGGAAAGAAAAGGAGCACCTATAAGATATATTGATATTATAAAAGATATGTGAAAGAGTAATTACTAGTGTTAAAATCATATGAAAAAAAAAAGAAATTTCCAATAGACATAGGCTTGCACCAAAGTCCTCTTTAAGTCCATATTTGTTTCTCCTAGTTATGGATGACATATCTAAGGAAAAATGCCTTCATGTATGTTATTTACTTTTGACATAGTTTTCATTTATTAAGGCAGGAATTAGTCTTGAATTACAATTATGGAGAGATACTTTAGAGTCCAAAGGATTTAAATTGAATAGATCAAAATTGACTATATGGAGTGTAGGTTGAACAAAAACAAAAATAATGATAAAAGCATACAATTAAATGATCATGAGATTCATAAAAGTAAGACTTTTAAGTACTTAAGATCCATAATAAATGGTAATAGAGAAATTATAACGGATGTTATTTATAAGATTAAAGTAGGGTGGATCAAGTGGAGAAATGCTTTTAAAGTGCAAGGTGATAGGAGGATAGTTTTAAAATTAAAAAAAAAAATCTATAAAACTACTGCACACCTAACTATATGACAGATTGTCAGACTGTTAAGTATATCATGTGCAAAAAGTTAGAATTGTAAAGATGTGAACATTTTGATGGATGAGTGGTAGTATTGCAAGAGATAAGTTAGATACTGATTTTATCAGGAATAGCGTAAGAATTGCACCAATTGAAAATTATAAAAGAGAAAATCAGCTTAGGTGATTTGGTCATATTCTTAAGAGACCAAAGAATGTATTTGTTAGAAGAGGAGAATTAATTAGTGCAAAAGAAACTAAAAAAAGTAGAAAGTTTAAAATTACTTGTTTAGGGATTGTGATAAAGAATTAAATTTATGTAATTTAATAGGGGATTTGACCATTGATAAAAATACATGGGAAAGAAGGATTCATGTAGTCAACCTTAGTAGGATTATGACTCTGATTGTTGTTTTTTGTTTGTATCAATAAAACCACACAATCTATCTTAAAATTAAATATAACATTGTATATTGAGGACTAATTAAATTTAGTTTTTACTTTGGAGATATGATATGAAAAGTACCATATGTAATTGAAAATAATGTGTTGAAATATAAGTAGGTAATCCATGCAATCAATCTTAAAAAATAAATATAACAATGCAAACCATATCTATAAAATATACAGCCAATATAAGAAAACTTGATGTGCTAAGATCTATGCATGATTATTACTATTAACTTGTTTGATATCAAGATATTAACATCAAAATGCAAAGTAATTATGAAGAAGCATAAAA
Organism: Cymodocea nodosa; assembly: GCA_036874045.1. Classification (NCBI taxonomy): domain Eukaryota; kingdom Viridiplantae; phylum Streptophyta; class Magnoliopsida; order Alismatales; family Cymodoceaceae; genus Cymodocea; species Cymodocea nodosa. The sequence continues at coordinate 13,587,511 of CM072339.1, read as the reverse complement.
TCATTGTAAATCTAACCTAGATTTATGCTGTTGACAGTATGGCAGTCATTACTGTTCAATAAGCTTCACTGCGCCCCTCCAAATTGGATCCATAAATGAATTCAAAATACAATAAGAAATATTTGCCCAACTTCTGTTAAATGTAGGAGAGTGGAAGAGAAAAGAGGAAAGCAAAAAAGGAGAAATGAGTAAGAAGCATTGCTATCATCATCATTATGAACTGTCATTTGAAAATGTTACTTGACATGATGGAGAAGAAATGAGTGAGAAATACTGCTATGATCATTATCATAATATTTTGGACTGATTTGAAAATGTTGGTTGACATGACCGACAACAGTTATGAAAAATCCCATGAAAAATATTTTCCACTGAAATAGTTGTATCCCAAATTTTGTCCCTGTATGGCAGTCATTACCGTTCAATAAGCTTCACATGCACCCCTCCAAATTGGATCCATAAATGAATTCAAAATACAATAAGAAATGTTTGCCCAACTTCTGTTAAATGTAGGAGAGTGGAAGAGAAAAGAGGAAAGCAAAAAAGGTGAAATGAATAAGAAAAGCATTGCTATCATCATCATTATGAACTGTCATTTGAAAATGTCACTTGACATGGAGAAGAAATGAGTGAGAAATACTGCTATGATCATTATCATAATATTTTGGACTGATTTGAAAATGTTGGTTGACATGACCAACAACAGTTATGAAAAATCCCATGAAAAATATTTTCCACTGAAATAATAGTTGTATCCCAAATTTTATGTCCTTGTATTGAAAAAGAGCACAACCATTAAGTTTGTGGGTGAGTGTGTCAATGTTGAATTCCATGGGATCCACATGAATTTGTGATATTAATAAAGTGTCTATATGCCTTCTATTTTTATAATTTTGTTAGTTGCTGTTATCCAATAAAAACTCCTTATAAGAAGTTACATTGTTGCACTTTTATGGTGGTTGAAGGACCTAATTATTTGAGACTCTGATTCAAAATAATATTTACATTTTATATCTACTTTTATTACATCGAAACTTACTACTTTTCTCCAAAATAAATATATCACATCTAACTGTTATATAAATCTCCCGTTCCATTGCTGTTTAATTTCTCTGTATGCTGGGAAATGCATGTAGTTTATTTTTTTCTTCAAATTTAGTAGGCATATTTGTTACACTTGCATAATTTTGTTTTGTGCAGCATATATCTTGTTTGACAATTAAATTCACTAATTCGCTACTACTATTCCACTATCTTTGTATTACTTTTTTGCGCACTTTGGTGGCCATCTAAAGCAAAATATTGAGTTTGCGTACAATATTTTGTGTTTCTTTATTTACATATGGAAATGTCATTATTCTGAATATCTTGTTCTTCAAACATATTTTCAATGTTTTTCCTAATGTTAAATTTTCTTGGCAACAATATTATCTTTTTTGGTTAACTTCTAAGTTTGTATTCTTAGTATAAAAACTGGCCATTATTTCTAATATTTTGTGACTAACCTTATGTTCTTAACATATTGGGAGATTGTATTTTTTTTTAGTTCTCATTGAAAAAGTTCTCATTTTCAGGTTGTTTACAATGCTAATAAGCTTGCAAAACTGGTAAAAGAGAAGAGTTCAAAGCATAATTGGCTGGTATATTACCAAGGAAAATATGAACGGAATCCATCAAAACGACCAACTCATAAGGTAATCTATGCTGGTCTCTAGTTAGAACACACTAGTTCCAATATTCCAAATTTTCTCTTATTTTGTTTCCATTGTTACAATAAATTTGTCCAAATGGTTTACTTTTATTTTATCAAATAGGCTGGTTTTTTGGGGTTATGTGGCACAAGAGTGGATTCCATTGAATTTTACACATCTGAGATTGAGAGGATCTCAAAAGAAGTAAGTTCTTTTCCTTGTTGACATCATTATTACTATTATTATAGCCATCATGGTATACGGTGGGGAATGGGCATTTTTGGCGAGACATTGTGTGGTAGGAAGGTGCCATGGTGAACATGGCAGAGAACCAGTTGTAGGTAGCAAATAGTCTCTCTTTGGTACAATGGTTGAATGAAGAAAATGTGAATATTTTTATTAATAGAAAGAGCCCCATGCATATTGAAGATTACATATTTCAGGTACTGAAGCAAACCATAATTAAAAGATACTGGTTACAATCTAAATGAAACTAGGATTTCTTTTGTAATATAAAATAATTACCTTATAATGGTTATTAGAATCTCCTGATCAGATATTATGCATTGTATTACTTATTACCAACTAAACGCATATAGAGATTGAAAGCTGTTTCCTGCATGTTTTTGCACTTCACATTGTCATAGATATAAGAAATGACATTCATTTGGACAATGCACAAGGATCTGAGTTTGAAACGCATATTGAAGATTACATATTTTAGGTACTGAAGCAAACCATAATTAAAAGATACTGGTTACAATCTAAATGAAACTAGGATTTCCTTTGTAATATAAAATAATTACCTTATAATGGTTATTAGAATCTCCTGATCAGATATTATGCATTGTATTACATATTACCAACTAAACGCATATAGAGATTGAAAGCTGTTTCCTGCATGTTTTTGCACTTCACATTCATTTGGACAATGCACAAGGATCTGGGAAGGGTTCATTTGTATGCTGTCACAGATATGAATTGGGAATTTATTGGACATCTTTCAGTTAGTTTCATTACCATGAAGAATGTAACTGTATAGTCTGTAAGTCCATTCTTTTTTGCAGGAAGCTGCTGAGCGTGAAAGAATAAAAAAAGATGAAAAAGCTATTGTGCCTGCAGCATTTGTTTCTTTTAAAACACGATGGGCAGCTGCAGTTTGTGCCCAAACACAACAGACCAGAAATCCAACCCTGTGGTTGACTGACTGGGCTGCTGAGCCTCGTGATATCTATTGGCGAAATCTTGCAATACCATTTGTCAACCTCACATTTAGAAGACTTGTTGTAGCTGTTGCTCTCTTCTTTCTCATATTTTTCTTCATGATCCCTATATTGTTTGTGCAATCACTTGCTAATATTGAGGGTATTGAGAAGGCTCTTCCTTTCTTAAAACCTATAATAGAAGTGTAAGTGGTCCAATAATTTATTTGAGTTCTCATTCTTAATCATATGTTTGTTGCAACTGTTAGGACCATCATACTTGTGTGCCAATTCAAACCATTATGTGCATGAATCATTCCAGTGATGTTTTCAGTTTTGGGACAGAACTTCAGAATCTGGGGTTTCAATTTGTTTGAATCCAGAAAATGTCTTTACAAATATTTAGTATTCTGTTTAGCTTGTTCAAGTAGTCCTTTTTATATAAATGGGAATTTTTTGTGGAAAGATTGCATATACATTTGTGCATGGTACTACGAATTTCATTTCATCCAAATTTCATTTGGATAATATCTTTTTGATGAGCATGCTTCACAATTTTTTCAGGAAGATAATCAAATCATTTATCCAAGGCTTTCTCCCTGGCCTTGCTCTGAAGATTTTTCTCATCTTGCTCCCGACCATATTGATGCTCATGTCAAAATTTGAGGGGCTTATCTCGATATCATCACTTGAAAGAAGATCTGCATCTAAATATTATTTATTTTTACTTGTGAATGTATTTCTTGGTAGTGTAATTACTGGAACTGCCTTTCAACAGCTGAATAGTTTCCTGAAGCAGTCAGCAAAACAGTAAGCTTATATATTTCTATTTTTATATTTTAGGTTATCTTTTGCTTCTATTTCAAGGTCTCCATTAGTGGTAGTAATTTCAATTTTTATTCAAAATTATATAAAATAGCTAAAATCAGTAGTGAAATTATGTAAAAATAACATGTGAAGTTGTAAGAGAAAAATAGAATCTGCTTGACTTGAATTTGGAAGTGAATACTTGGATGGCCAAGACGTATGCAAGCAAGCTCATTAGGATCTCAGAGTTTAACCAAATCTTGGTCAGTTCTGGATGTGGCATGGTCTATGTTTTTTAAGTAAAAAATAGGGGTTGCCCTCCCTTCAAAATAAAGCCAATTTATATAGTTAATTATTTAAATAAACTTTTTATCAATCTCCGCTCCTCTCAGTCTTCCTTGGTTATTATACCTCTTCTTCCCCTTGTTAGCATGCTTCTTTCTCTTGAAACATTTCAAGATGAAAGGAGAGCCCTTGCTTTTTGTCTGAAAAGTGTATATTTAATTCCTTTCTTGGTAAGTATCTAAGGTGCCCCTAGCTTTTATTCAATATTTACTGTTGTTTTGGAAGTCTGTATTTAATAGCTGGTGTACAATTTTAGGAGGAAGGTAGTGGACATGTCTCAGTTTTCTTTGAAGTATAATTTGTCCATTTAACATTTTCTTGTCATTTTCCATATTTCTAAATTTCTGCAAATTTCCAAGAAATATAATTTTAGTTGTCTTTTCTCAATTTCAGCATCAACCTACAGCAAACATTCTTGGACACAAAAAACATGCAAAAGATAATTTTATTATTTCAGTTTGACTAATTTTTTTCTTGTGGTACCCAAGAAATATATTTTGTTACTTGTGTCAAAAAAAAATTAGGTTTATAATTTTCAATGTCTTAAGCAAATGAAGTTTTATTTGTTAGCATATCTTGTATTGTTTTCTATCATATCATGCATGAATTATCTTCTAACCAATATAATTTTTTAAGTTATTTCTCTTGTATTTTTGCAGAATCCCAATTACAATTGGCAATGCAATCCCAATGAAAGCGACTTTCTTTATAACTTACATAATGGTTGATGGTTGGGCTGGAGTTGCTGGAGAGATACTAAGGTTGAAGCCACTGATTTTTTATCACATAAAGAACTTCTTCCTTGTTAAGACTGAAAAGGACAGGGAAGAGGCAATGGATGCAGGAAGTATTGGCTTCAACACTTCTGAACCTCAAATACAGTTGTATTTCTTGCTTGGTCTTGTCTATGCCGTTGTGACACCTTTTCTACTTCCATTCATAATAGTATTTTTTGGACTGGCATATGTAGTGTATCGTCATCAGGTAGACTTTTATTTATCTTATTTACTATTTTTAAGTTTTAAGTACTATGGCAATAATTAACTCATTTAGTGCTTTGCGCTTCAAATCATATTTGAACTTAAGTGCCTGCTATAGCAGCAAGAGTATATCTTTTCCATGATTCTTATATTATTATGAAACATTTTTAAAAGCTTGAATTCTTTGGCTGTGTTTGTTGTACTACTTTTGCCTTTATACATCCACCTATTACAGCATGGATCTTTGTGTTCTTGTTTTTTTAGATTTCTTGCAGAATTTTTGAGTTCTTATGGGGTTGGCTTGCTCAGCTTGCTCCCCTGTATAAAACAATAAAAAAAAGTATAGGGTTATTTCTTGTATGGTTGACATCAACATTAGTTGACATTGAATTTGTCAAATCAAAATTGATCTTTGAGTCTTGGTATTAAATGATGATATAAAACACAACAGTGGTATGAATTGTTCACAGTTTAGTTTGCAAATTAATATTAGATATGCTTTAGGTCTAGTATGTGCAGTATTTACCAATATGTTGTGCAGGCTTTTTTGGATTCAGGTCATCATCATACATGCTTACACACCGAGTTTTTTTCTAAGATACATGACATGAAACTATGTATTATTACACATAATATGCACCTTTTTTGTAAACCATTAACACATTTGAATTGTTAGTTTCCCTCTTTATATTTATACCTTATGCCATTTTAAAACTTTGGTGATTCTCTCTTTTTTCAGATAATAAATGTTTACAACCAAGAATATGAGAGTGCTGCTGCATTTTGGCCAAATGTGCATGGCCGTATTATTACAGCTTTGATTATATCTCATGTTTTGTTGTTTGGATTGATGAGCACTAAGAAAGCAGCTCAGTCAACACCTTTGCTTCTATTTCTTCCTGTACTGACCATTTATTTTCACAAGTTCTGCAAGGGTCGCTTTGAATCAGCTTTTCTGAAAAACCCTTTACAGGTTTGAGCCTTTCTATTACAATTTACAAGTGTAATGCTTCATTTGTTTAGACCATTAGAGATTAAAAATGTAATCTACAAGTTCCTAAAATGACACATCTAGGTTAGGTCTCACTAGATCATTTGGTAAAAGCATGCTTAACCATTGTATTTTGAGTATTCATTAATGGGGTATACGTGTCTCTCTGATGCCGAGTTGAACTTGAAAATGAGTCACCCTTTCCTCTTGTTTTGACCATCTATTTTTGACAAGTTCTGTAATTGTTGTTGTGTATTATGTTTACAAATGCCCTTTTATATCAGCAGTATTTCATTTACAGTTAAACATGTACATATTCAAATAATCTTGTGATGTCTTGGGAAAACTAAATTAAGTTTTATTATCGGTAGGATCAAGATGAAGGGTAATCTAGATGAGCATGGATATGGACAATAACCTGTCAACAGTAAAAAAATGCAATTGAACATGATAAATAGAAAATTGAAAGATGCTTCTCATGATATTATTAGCACAGTGATGATATAATGAATTCTTCATTTTGGACTACCAGAGATATAAGATTGGTCTGAAAAATTCAGTGAATCATCTCACTGTTGTACATGTGGGTATTTTTTTCAAGGGGGGCTCATTGCAATAACCTGCATGCATGTGGATGCATTGAGGCAGCGAATAATTAGAATAGGTGATCTGTCCTAATGCTGTGACTGATGTGCTTCATTATGAAGGTCATTTAGTAAGGCTGAGCTTATCTTTGATTTTAACATATATCAATTGTATATTAGTTTTGATCTATATATTTGAGATTTTGGATCTACATAATTATTGATATCCATATATAGAGAATATCAAGTGACTTGAATCACATTATACGAGTGAATATAAACATTGGAAATTTGGATTTGCAGATAATATCATTATTGTTTCTCAATATTTGTTTTCTGGATTTGTAATAATTTGAATTTGAACTATCTCATGGCAATATGAGAGAAACTTGCACAAACTCGGTATCCAAAGATCCATTACAAAACAAACTTTTATACCTATAAAAATTGATTAATCACTGAACTGTCATTTGCCAGTATTAGAATTTAAAAAATTGTCTCAGAGATCATTCTTTATTTTCCATATATATTATTATCAAAAGAAGTGTGCCTTTCTTTCTCTCCTCTATTATAGACTAGTGTAACTAATAAATATTGATTTTGACATTATCTTAGGATCCGTTTGGAATAGCTTCTAGGACATTACTTCTAGAAGCTGCTTCATCGCAGAAGCTATCTCAGATGGGACATGCAGCTTCTGAGGAAAGCTCCTTTAGACTCTAGGAGAAAATAAAGTAGTATTTTAGATTCTGGGAGAAGATAGGTGAAGGCTACTTTTCTCAGAAGTTTTTAGCTTTTGGAAATTCTCTTTTTTTACCCTTGTTTGTTTATTCTATTTACAATAAAAAATAAGGTTTAATTACAAAGATGTCATCCAATTTTCAATAATTAGATGCTAACGAAAATAATAATAAAAATACACAATGATTTATGTACATTAACAATGATTTATAAATAATATAAATGTATGCTAAGGTATAAATTATTATCTAATCAACATTTATATATGAATTAAATATATAAGTGAATTAAAGTAGTATGCGAATTAGGTAAACAATGTATTAAAATAATATTATATTTATTTCTTCTACCTTTATATATAATGTATCATTAACACGTAGTGTATGTTTAAAAAATGTACGAATTCAATTGTTAGTTATGTACACTTTGAATCGTACAGAAAAAAGGGTGGCAGAAGGTTGAAAACCTAGGATTATTCAAGGTGGAAAGAAGATAAGGGTTAGATCTGTCTTCATGTTTAATGCAGAAGCTATTTATGAATTGGGTCGATACAAAACAAACAAGCTTTTACAACTTGTACAAAAGCTATGTTTCCTTGATGCATCCAAAGAGCTAGATTTAATCTTTAAAATTATAATAATTTGTTTTTTGGGAGAGTCCAAACCAGACTCTTGTTCTATTAGACAATGTAAAAGAATATTATGATTGCTTTCAAATTAATTTCATTCTAAAAAACCTAAAATAATTGATTGCTTTACCGTATTTTATTCTAAAATAACTAATATGATATTCTCGTCAATCTTGAAATAATACGATTTTCTTTTGAATGATTGAAATGCTTAAAATTTAATTTTAAAATTACATGAAATATTTTATATGTGCAAAAGCTTTGACAATGAACTCTTTAAAAGTCTAGCTGATTTTTGTGTTTCTAACTGGATTGGGATTTTCCATTTGATATTTTTCCTTCTGATGCTGGTTTACTATTGTTACTTTGATAAGAAAATTCCAATGCAACTTGGGATGTTGAGGGAATGTTGCTGCTATTCTCACTTTCTTTACTTCTACTGCTATTCAGGAAGCTATGATGAAGGACACACTTGAACGGGCAAGGGAGCCGAACCTAGATTTGAAAGCATACCTGGCATATGCATATATTCATCCAGTTTTCAAGGGTGATGAAGATGAGGATAGTTTCTCGATTGAAGGGGAACAAGAATTTGAAAAGATGCTTGTGCCTACAAAACGCCAGTCACGGAGAAACACGCCTGTGCCTAGCAAATACAATGGTTCCTCGTCGCCTTCTCTACGTGAATTCGTCCTGGAAGGTTCTGAAAGGCATGTGTAGTCATCATATCTGCCTTTGGGACCTATAATTCACATTTATAGGTTTTTGTGTGTGTGTGTGTGTGTTTGTAATGAAAGTAAGTAGTTCAGGATGCAGCTTCCTATTGTAAAAATTCGTTGCATGTTTCTTTGTCGGTTCCTATAGTTGCAAAACAGCGTGAATATATTTTTTATTAGTTTCTTGATACTATATCTATTTCGATTGTATTTAACTGCTCTACAAAATGAAATAACTTCTAAAGATGGTTATATATACGGACACTGGATACTTGTACCTGAGTACATGTTCTCTCTAAAAATGTAATTTGATTAAGAAAATACATTTAATAATGTAATTTTGAATTGTCATGTCTAATTTATCAAATTCTCAAATTCTACTCCAACAGATTCTTATTTGTAAAAGGAGCGTTTAAATCATTTCTTATTTTTTAGATTGGCAGAAAGATCAAAGATGTAGGTAGGCGTTAAGATGTAAAACTTGGTGTGTGAAATCTGTACGATCTACACAACAGAGCCAACCAGAGAAGAAAGGGCAAGGTGAGACTTTTAACACATGCAGTGGTGACACAAACCAACACAACCGACTCAATGCAACGAGGAACAAACTTGACTGACTGAAAAAGATTGAGCTTGAACGCCATACTCGCCCGCCATGCTCGGTTAGAAAGCTCACCGGTCAAACTCGTCAAACCCACATCCCTTTCCCTTTCCTTGATGAGAGATAACCCAGAAACAAAACGCTAGTTCAACCATGTCTGCACGCCTGTGAAGAAGACCTGATGACACATGCAGGCCGCAGGGAGACAGGCCTCATGGCGACCAGCCTCGCACCCACCAACTGAGAGGAACAAGATAGACTGGTGTGTTGTAGTTGAAACCATGTGTAACGAGCCGATATCTTCATAATTATATTTTTTTTAAGATTTGGTCATTGGATCTGTTATAATCTAATTGAGCTCTCTGCCTTCTGCACTCTGTTGTCATCAAGTGCGAACGAGTACCATGAAGGCAAACAAATAGACAATCTTCCTACTTTCAAAAGGAAAGAACAAGGTAGAGGGAGATTTGGGAATTTAGAAGGGACAAGGTGATGCGGGAGCACGTGATGCTTCGCAATTGGAAGGGCGTCGAGAAGTAGGGGAAATGAGCAACGAGCATGTAGACCAATAGGGAGTAACAAACATGGAAAGAAAGATCTCAGAATGTGTTGAAGGAGAGACAACCAGAAAGGAAGAAGATGACAATTATAATACCTACAATTAGCACGTGTTGTTCACATGCTATTAGGCATGTGGACTGCACTTGTTCTCTTAATGTAGCGAGTATAAATATATGATCTATGTTTGTTTTGGAGCAAGGTTGATTAGGAAGCTCATAATTGCTCATTGGTCTGCCTTCCTCTCATTTCCTGCCCAACAATCTCAACAAGATCATGATTTGTTATTGTAATCTTTTTCTCTCTTACTATCTTTTCTCTCTCTCTCTCTCTCTCTCTCTCTTTCTCTTCTTTCTCTATTTGTTGCCATCTTGAATTTCACTTGTTGACATTGTCATCGACATCACGACTTTGATGACCACTTGATCCCAGTGTTGTCAAGGAAAGGATTAATTTGGGATTAGAGCTAGTAGTTCACAGGAAAGGATGAAACCCGAGGAGTTGGAAGCCTTCAAGAATCTATTGAGGGAGGCCCCGGGGGAATTATGGGAGAGCTTAGACGACATGATCGACACAATCAACCTCAAGATTGACAACGTAAATTGAAATCTTCGACAAGAGATATCAAGCCTAGCGCGATTGATGGGAGATGAACTCTCAGATGTGGCTAGGAGGTTGCAGAAATTGGAAATAGGTAGTGGAATTGGAGAAGGCAACTGGACAAGCATGAATCGAAGTCATTGGCGGACATTAACAACGCCTAGGGATGAATTGAATATCATTTCAAGTTTGCAATCGTGAAACTACCATAGTATGATAGGGGCTCAAGATTTGGGTGTACGAGACAAAGGAGGTATTTTTCTTTCTACCAAGTACATGAAGAGTAGAAGGTACTGATAGCTGCATATCGTCTTGACGATATATATAGCTTTGGAGTGGTTTTGGTTCCACACTATGATGAAGGACGTGATGTGGGTGGAATTGTCTGTAGATCTTATAACCTTCTTTAATTGTTCCTAGATGTAAGGATCCCATGACAATGCTAGCGAAGTAGAGCCCAGAAGGCATGGTGAAAGATTGTCATAAGGACTTCGAGAGACACAGCAACATGGTAGGAAATTTATTGAAGGGACAACTCAATATATATCTTAGTGAACTTATAGGTAAGCTCCAATATGATGTTAGATCATTTAGGCTGCAATTGTTGAGGGAAGCCATAGAATTGGTAACCTTCCAAACACTCAAGAATTAGGAGTTCAAAAAGTAGGAGCATAATGGGGGCACTAAATAGGAGACATTGGATCCTATTCCCTCTTAGAGCTAGGAAAAGGCAAAATTACCCATCACATGAATATCACAAGAAGAATATGAGAGGAGGAAACGTATATGTTTGTGCTTCAATTGTGATGGTAGATGGGTGATAGATCATAAATGCCCTTTGGGGGAGACAGACATTTTTACTGTAACTCCTAGCCAACAAGGATGATGATTCAGAAGAGGACCTAGGGAAAGAGATTGGTCCAAAGGTGTCAATCCATTCTCTAAGTAGAAGGGTGACACCCAAAACCATAGACTAAAGGGAAGGGTGCAGAATTTGGAAATAATGGTGTCGATTGATTTGGGAAGCACCGATAATTTCCTATCTCTTACAATAGCCTGACAAATAAAGCACCAAATGGTAGAAACTTGAAATTTTCCCATCAAGGTGGCCTATGAAGTAACTACCTTGCGTTTGGGAGTTCGCAAGTCAATGGGCTTAAAGCTCTAAGACTTGAGGTTAAGGGAGACCTTTTATGTGATGAATTTGCAACCATATGGGGTAGTGCTAGGGGTGGAATGGCTAGAGAAATTGGGCGACATTTAGTAGAATTTTTGTTGAAAGTTGATGAAATTTGAGCTCTAGGGGAAATTCTATACCCTAGAGGGAATCCAAGAGCCTAATCCCATTGAGTTAGGGGAGATACAATGCAACAAATTGTTGACGGTGGCTAGTGAGATATATACCATTGAGTCATTTTTATTGCAAAGAATTGAGCTTGAAGACTTGCAACTAGAGATAAGAAAGAAGGTTCTAGAACACTTAGTAGAGATTCTCCTTGAGTATCAAGAGGTGTTCTAACTATTGCATATCTCTCCCTCCTTAGTGAGAATAATATCACACTATAACAATCAAGCTAGGTAATCAACTTGTGCATATAGACTATATTGTAATTCTCTTTAGCAAAAGAAGGTAATTAAGGACCAACTAGAAGGGCTCCTCAATGAAGGGCTTGTACATGGTAGTAATAGCCCATATGTTGCTCCTATATTCTTGGTGTGCAAGAAGAGTGGGGAGTGGAGAATGTGTGTGGACTATAGAGGGTTGAATTAGTAGATGGTGAGATATTGATATCCCCAACAATGACGTTAAAAACTTGTCTATTTAAAATATCTACGTTCACCATGTTTTTGCATAATGCCCATGTTTTCCTATCGTAGATCCATTGAGAATGCTCTTTTTAGAGAATCACAAAATTATTTCTTAAGTCATCGCTTTAGTTGAACATTTATCTTTTAATGCTTGTAAAAATTTAAACACTTATCAATAACTTTTCAAGTTTTCCGCTTGCAAAATATGTGACTAAAATAGAAAGCTTAATGTTATGTTAGTCACTTATAAAACTTGAACAGTTATCCAATCCATGTATAAAAATTTGAATAGTTATCTAACTCTTCAATGTTTTCTAAAGAATCACATATGGAAAATATGTGAAAACTTAAGACATTAAAAATACTTGTAGATAACTATAACTATACGAGTTTTTAATATAACTCTTCGATTAACTCGAAATGTTAACCATAACTATATGATCTTCTAAAACCAGTTAATGTTTAACTATACAACTAAGGTAAAGACTTAGACTTATTTTCAAACTAAGTAAAATACATATCATCAAAACAAAATTCCTAATAATCTCCTTTTTGATGATGACAAAACCTAATAAGTCTAATTTTCAAAAAACCATATCTCCCCCTTTTTGTCATTAAACAAAAACATAAAATCAAGTGAGGGATAGAAAAAGATAAAACTTTAAAAACATGCTAAGTATAAAATCCATAAAGCATAAAACTTTGAAAAACCATTTTTCATTGAAAACTCAAAAACAAGGATATACAAAATTGTTTCAATAAATACATTCATGAATCATAAAACAGTTATTACAAGTTTTCCAACAAATTACATATGATTTAATGTTCAATGCATAATTTTCCATACACCAATCACAAGTTTTTGTGTCTTCTTAAAATATCTAATAGTCTTTGAAATCTTTTGAGCAATTTTGATGCCAACTCTGTTAGCTTAATCAATTATTTCTTGATCTAAATTTGTTCTTCTAACTTGTGGAGGTTGTTGTGGTTGATCTGTAATATTTATTGGTACTTGAATTTCATATTATTATTGTTGGTGGTGGTGTTCCTATTCCTATTCCTATTGTTACTATTCTTGCTACTACTTCTGTTGTTGTTTCTGCTGCTATTGTACCTGTCATTGCTGTACTTCAGGTAAATTAGTAGCCTGGTATTTTTAAAGTTCCTTTGTAGAGAAAGATCTGGATTTTATCTTTTTCTATGGCTAAAGTGTTTATATTTATTTGACTTTCTACAATTCTCAATATAACATCACCATAAAATAATTTACTTTACAAATTCAAAATTGTTAGGAATGAATAACACACTAGAGGGGGGGTGAATAGTATCCTAGTGAGTTTTAATTACTTTTAAAAAAAATTTGGAAGTAGTTGACACTAATTAACCATAATTAGGAATGATTTAGAATTTAGTAACCAATCACACACAAAAAGGAACACAGGAAATTTATAATGGTTTCCCAAATGGGTAGTCCACTCCTCAAGACCCTAATCTTGAGAATTCACTAAGTGCTTTTTAAGTCTAAGCACAAACCTTAGTCTTGTTGCTTTTAAAGGTTGAGCAACAATCTTTACAAGTGTTGTTTTTCTTAGGCTCAACAACAACCCTCACAAATGTTGTTTTTCAAGCTCAACAACAACTTTACACAAAACACTAACTTTGTGTACTCAAGACCCTAGTCTTGAGTAAGTGAAGTCACACCCTTCACTCTCTTCACCAAGGTCCTGACCTTGTGAAGGTTTACTCACAACACCCTTATGAGTTAGGATTTTTAGAAGTTTAAAAAGATTTTCAACATAGGAGTATACGACTCAAAATGATTAAAAACACACAATAGAAAACTTCCTATTTGAATGTTGATGTTTGAAGTTTCAAGACAATTTTGGATGAATCTACATGATTGGATCTTCAATAGTTGTTGTAGAAAAAAAGTCTTTCAAATCTTTAGTAGTTGTAGGATGTATTCTTTTCCCTTCTAGTGTGTTCTTAATATTCTTCTTCTTCTGTAATGTGATTTTCAATTCTTCTCCCAATTTTCTTTATCAAGCAATTTCTCTAAATTTGTCAGATTCCATGTGTAGTAATTAATTACCAAGCATAATTGGTAATCTTTAAATCAAATCTACAATTAAAATAATATCTTTCTAAAATAGTAATGTATCGTATAATAGTAGTAGAAATTCCAAGTTCAGATATATCGGATACTTTCAAAAAAATCAGAAGAGGAAAATTGGATACTTTCAGGTGAAACCTTCTAAAGGACAAAACTTAAGTTATGTGTTAAGAGTATGACGTGTGTCTTTTTGTAAACAATAAATTGAAACACTCTTTAAAACATTTAAAAATGAAACCATCTAATATTTAAAATGAAACCTTCTGAAACAAAAAACATTTTAGATACTTTCAGGTGAAACCTTCTCAAGTACAAAACTGAAGTTATGTGTTGAGAGCATGACATATGTCCTTTTGTAAATAGTAGCACAAATCATTCTATAAATGTTTAAAACAAAACTATTCGATAGTCAAAGTGTATTTTGGATACTTTCAAATGAAACCTTCTGAAAATGAAAAGCAAAATTGAAATTGTCTAATTGACTTGAGATTTCGGTGACTTTTAGTGAAGCTCTCCAATCTTATGTCTTACGAGAAATGAAACCTTTCGAAACCTATTTTCGAATGTTTGCAGTAATAATTCAGAATAAAAACAACTAGGCAATAATAGTGGAATTATAAGTAAGTTTTGAGACATTTTCTTACTAATATTTACTATTTTGATTTGTTCTTATTTACTTAAAATGTGTATTTATATTTTCTTTTAGAAGTAAACAAACAAATTTCACAAATTAGATATTACATCTAATTTGTAATTAACTGCAAGTGTATAGTGTTTATTGCATAAATGTGTAAGTACAGGTCGATTCAATAGAGGCTGAGTAAAAATTTTGTACTATTTCAATTTTTACAACTAAAGGTTTATATGTGTTAAATTACGCACTTCGTTAACTTACTGCTCACTCAACAAACTTAATTCGTTGAGTTGTAGTTAACTTAATAGACTATCCTCGTTAATTCCATAAGCCTCACTAGTAACTTCTAATTAAATTTGCTATTCACAAAGGAATTCGATCATCCATTGGGTAGTTCCATAGAATGTAAACAACATCAATTAAGCTTTTAATGTTAGTTTATACGGAATTTATCATTAATAAATACTAACATTCAAATATTTCAAACAGTAACCATATTAATCAGGATTTCAGAATTATATATGAACTAGTTTCAATAATTAGTAAGACAATTTTCTATTTTCTAGAATGAAATAAACATAAAACATTCAACAATACTGACAATACTAACATTAATGACAATACAAAACAAATGATACAACATTGATTTGATAAATATAAAAATAGATAATGAGTTTTTGGTTTATTTTTGTTATGATATGTTCTTGAAGATGAATGAAAGGTGAAATGTAAAATTCTCTATTGATAGTAAAAACTTCCGTCACTATATGCATTGTGATTAGACTACTAAAAACTTAATCACTTATTGTCACACATCCCTCTCCCTATAGAATCACTAACCGAGACTTTGTAAGTTGATCTCCTCTTAAGTATATTGGCATCAACCCAAAACCAAAACTAGAAGCTTTACTATCTCCTAATAGATGATTCAGTGCTTGGTGAAATAGCTTCCCTTCCTACGATACGATTACTCCTCACAGTAGTTGTTAGTCACCGTGTTTGGCTCAAAATTGACCCGACATCTGGAAAGTATCCTCAAAGACCTCTAATGGTTGGTGATTGGTGGTGGTGTTAGAATTTCAAGAAACTATCGACGCTTGTTATAGTTAGTGTGATTCTCCACACACTCTTTTCTTCGTTCCTTTTCTTTTTATATTTCTTTCAATAGTAACTGCCTTCACCTAAATGACTGGTTGGATCTCCATTCATATCAACGATGGTGATTTCTTCTTCATTTCACGAGTTAAATCCTATGTGCAATCATGGTTTTCCTTCGAATTTCCTATTCCTACAACTATTCATAGTTGAATATTTAGAGAATAACTAGTTCGTGGAGTTAGTGTAACTCAATGAACTTATTTCGTTGACTTAACTATAACTCAATGGACTTATCTCGTTGAGTTAAGCTTAATTCAATGGACTCGTTTAGCTCTATAGTTGAATAAAATAAATATTTTTATAACATTTAATATTTAAAATGTAAAAGAAGTAATTCTTAATCATTTAAAAGTTTGACATGTGAAATAATTCCTAACTTTATGAGGTTTCGTAAACTTATGTGAGTAACATTACGAGGGTCCGTAAACTTAAGTGAATAACTTTACGAGCTTCTGTAAACTTCTATATAACCACACATACTAGGCTTTCAATCTTTTAGAAATGATATTTAATTAATGCTAATTCCTTGAAATTATGCATATTCTGTAATTAAGGTATGTAATTGTATATTTATAATATAATGACTTAATTCTCATATGATAAGTTAATATTATGTAATTATCCATTAATATTATGCACTTTTTCATTCTAAACACTTCCCCCATACTTACTTTTTGCTAGTCTCTTAGCAAACTAATATGATCTAGTTAATTGGTCTTTCTAAAGTGCTAGAACTATTTCTTTTCTTCATAAATCTATATCCTTTTTGAAAATATCTATTCATCTTGTATCCTCAGAATACTAAAATTAGATTAATATTAAGATATTCTCTGCAAATCAAGAATCTAATTTAACATTGTTCTTCCTCTCTCTCTTGGAAATATATTTCAAAAATACTTAAATTACATACAAAATATACTTACATAAAATAGGTGGTAGTTATATTATCAGTTTTTTCAAACATTTGTTATCCTGAATTTTCCAATTTGATTTCCAGAATCAATTTCAACTACATACGAATCAAAACACAACTCAACTTAATATGATTAAAACAAGAAGAATAATGAAATGTATCTCACATAAACAACTTCAAAAGTCTAATCTTGATTTAATCATCAATAGTCATAAAAAATAGAAACCATACTAGATTCAAAAGATATCTATATTTTTAATAAAAAACTTTCATCTTTTCAGCATAGTAGATGCATATTTTTATCTTAAAAGTTAATTTGAAAAGCTTGAATTATACAAGAACTTTTTAGTGTACTCATGTATCGAGCTTTTAGTCAGTAATCTTAGATTTGATCAGGACCTTAGGTTGCCAGATTTAAAGAGTCATTTCTCAGGTCAACAATCCTTACATACGTATATGCTGAAGTACAAAAGGCTCACGATCAAATAATTCAATAAACTCTCAAAGCTTTTCACTTTATCCTCATTTTTTTCTTTTCAACATAATATATATGTATTTCATTAATACAGATTCAATAAAGCACAAATCTCATATAATTCTGCTTCTACAATCTACTGAAAAATATGAATCCACATCAATAAGTTCATACTTTTTGTTTTAGTTTAATATTATTTACACATAAATCATTCTACAAGTTTAATCAATCAAATTAAATGTATCCTTGATCATATGCATTTCATTTAATCTGAAAATCAATAGTTCAACTCTTTCAGGATTTCAAATGATTTTTTGAGTTTCAGTTAAACATTCTGATTTCCCTTTAAAATTGTAAAATTATTAAACTCATAAAATTTAGAAAAAACATGAGATAAGATATATCAGATTTGTCTTAACAGTAAAGTATCATAGTATCCTATGTAAGATCCTAAATATAATTTTTGAACAATTACAGTTGTTAAAAAAACTTTTTTTTTATAGTTTCAGCTATTAGAAGGTTTTAGATAATTTTCAGATAGTTATAGTGAACTTTTGGAAGGTTGCAGCAAAATTCATAAAAAAATTTATCAGATTCTATAGAAAATTTGCAGAACAATCCTAATTCCTACAATTGACAAGATTACTTCGATTTTAATTTAATTACCTCTCCCCCGTACCTACATTTTGCATTGTCGTCAATGTAAAAGATTTACAGAAAATACAGTATATGATAGTAGGCATGATAAACTATTTCGTTAACTTAGCACTTAAATCAACGAACTTAGTTCATTGAGTTATTGAATAACTCCATAAACTACATATGAATATAAATTCAGGATAAATAATTAATCAACATACCTTGTTCATTTGTATCTTTATTAATATCTTCCAACTTTTGATTTTGAAGAGCTTTTCATTCACAATTAAATGTAAAATATATAACAAAATAACAAATAAAACATATATTGTTAGATATGTGCATTGTGTGGAACCCAAGCTCTTACGCCTTTGGTGGCTCACAAGCAAGCCAATTGGTTTCTTAAAATAGATACCAACAAATTGGATTGATATTTTTGTTTTTCTTGTAAGATAAATAAAACATAAACTAAAATTTTTCCTTTCTCTTTTTTTTCTTTATATATAAAAAAAAAAAAATACACACAATATTAAAAATACAAAATCACAATTTAAGAACATGATTGAAAAGTAGTGACAAATGGAATGAATGTGTCAGTTTAAGTAAAACCTTTAGACATTTTTCTCCTTGCTGTTAATTCTACTTTAATGCAATCTGCTTATCTTTTTAATTTATAAACTTGCAATATATTATCAACACTAAATATGAGAGTATTACCATTAATGAAATGAAATGTAGATATGACTCTTTTTCTCGACCATGATGATGCAGGTGTTTCTATTTTCACAAATACTTTAATGTATTCATCTTCCCACTTCCATTCATTCAAGTTTTTCACTATTCATATTTGGAATTTCATCAGGTCATCTCACCATCTTACTAGACATAAAGTAAGATTATTAGATTCACTATACCATATTCCTAGTTGAATTTTATCATATTTTGCAGATGGTGGTTCAGCTATAACTTGAGGTATAGCTAATATTTCTATAAATTCATCATAATTGTCTATGTTTACTATGTACAAATTAGATTTAAATGCAACTGATATATCTATGATTAGATATATATACCCATCAAGTATCACATAAATGTTGTTAACTAATGTTTTCTCTCCTAGATATATCATAACATTTCGTTCCAAGATCTATTCATAAAATTATAAATACTTAAACATAATCCTTCATCTTAATTTCTAGTTGGTCTCCAATAAAATAATTTTTCAAGAATCGTTGAATTCCTATAAGAAAATGTTAAGGTTGTCCCACAATTTTCAGTTGGTACTTCAAACATATTAGGTCTTCTTATATTCCATTCTTCTTTAGTGATAGGATTTCTAATAAAAATATCACGTAACAGAATAACATACCTTGGTTTAGTTCTATATATGATCAATCCTTTATCTATTCACATAATATGATCTATTTCTTCTAATGTATTGGGTGAAATTCTAGTAGTTTCTTCTATATTCAGGTATTCATAACTGATTGTACTACAATTGAATAACTTCCATAAAAATTCATCTCTAATGTTAGTCATTTTCGTAGCTTGTAGTCTATGAAAATTTCTTTCTGTAACACATTCTCTAATTTGTCTTGAGACACAACACAATTTGCATAGATCATTATCTAGTAGATTACTCAATACTTCTCTTAGTGCATCTAGTGGTAATTTCATCAATTCCATCTATTGTGATTCTATATTCAGCAATATAAAAAAAAATTCAAAAGAAATAAAATTTAATAGCTACTAACGGATACCTTCGTGGAATTAAGTCATATCTCAATAGACTAAGCTTGTTAGGATCGATAGGCTCACTAGAGGGGGAGTGAATGGTGACAGTGTGTATTTTTAAAATTCTTTTAATGTTGAATCGAATGATTCAACAAAAATGAAATGAGATGAAACAGATATAAAGCAAATTAATAGAGATAAGAAACACACAGCAAATTTTTAGGTGGTTCACCAAATTGTCTAGTCCACCCCCAAGGTTCACTTGGGCTTCACTAAGTGTTTCAACACTTACACACTTGCTTTCAGGTCAAAGCAAGAACCAACTACACAGAAGTTTTCAAGTAAAAACTTCAGTAAACTAACCTCTAGAGTTTTCACTCAAACCAACACTGTATGTAGCTTTCAGGTTGAAGCCACGAACCAACAGCTTTAAACCTTCAATGAGAGTTTTGGCGCAAAAGCTTTTTCTGCAATGGATCTTCTGAATATTCTTCACTGTTTGCAGACTTGAGTATCAATGGAATTAGAGTGTAGCTCACTGTATATATCTCTATCGTATATTCGTTGTCTGTATTTTGAATATATACTTGATATGTACAACGATCATATTTTCCTCCAACGGATGTATTCTATTGTACTTGATTAGGATCAAGTCCCAATACGGCAAGTGACCGTTCAGAAAAACGTTTCAAGTCAACTTACCAATTTTCCTATTCTTTCGGATAGTTAACTATGTAACTCTTTGAAGAATAACTGTAACTCATCGAAAGATCACTTATCCTTTACTACCAGGTAGTATTCCAGAATATTTAAATGTGAGCTGTCATCCAATCGGATACTTATAACTGTAACTCACCGAATAGTTGTATACTTGACTCTGTCAAATTTCAGAAGGTTATCCTGTAACTCACTGAAATTCTTTAGGATTTCGGATAGTTATTTTTCTAACTCTACGAAAACTTATTTGAGCCACTGTTTGGAATTCTACACGTGGGAAATTCACTGACTTAAGTTTCGGATAGTTAAATTGTAACTTATCGAAACTCTCTTTTAAATTTCGGATAGTTATCCTAACTCTTCGATTTTCTCATTTAAACTTTTAATTGCCGGCTTCCTCCATTTTGCACGTGCGTAATAAAATGACTTAAGTTCCAGAAAGTTATGCCTGTAACTTACCGAAAAACTTGAATAGTTATCTAACTCTCCGAAAAGAAAACTCGGATAGTTATCTAACTCTCCGACAAGTCTTTTAAGCTTCCGTTCTATATTTCTACACATGGTTTATTGAATGACTTAACTTTCGGATAGTTATACCTGTAACTCTCCGAAAAGTCCTTTAAGCTTCCGGATAGTTATCTCCTTAACTATCCGATCATTCAATCCCTTTAACTGTCTGATTAAATAACTCTCTGAAGGCTTTGTAAAATTGGATAGTTATTCTTTTAACTGTCCGATAGCATTGCTGCTGCTTTAAACTTGCTCTTCGGATACTTAGACCTATAACTGTCCGATTTTGCTTAATCTTCTTGATCTGTTCATCTGGAACCTTCTTGATCTTTTCATCTACCTGGAAATAGTTCTAACAACCTTCTGATCTAATGCAGACTTAACTATGAAATACAATATGTTTCCTCACATAGGTTTTGCATTATCAAAATACTCGGGTACTAACAAAACTAAGGCTAGAAGTTTTACTATCTCTTGAGAGATGATTCGGTGCTTGGTGAAAATGGCTTCCTTTCCTATGACATGATCACTCCTTATAGTGGTTGTTAGTCACTGTGTTTAGCTTAGAATCAACTCGACATCTAGAAAGTATCCTCACAGACCTCTGATAGTTGGTGATTGGTGGTGGTGTTGTGGAGCTTCAGGGAACTACCAATGCTTGTTGTAGTTAGTGCGGTTCTCCACATCTTATTCTTCGTTCTTTCTCTTTTCCTTTTATATTTCTTTCAGTAATAATTGCTTCCACCTAAATGATCGATTGGATCTTCTTCCTTTAATTCAACGATGGTGATTTCTTCTTCATTTCATGATTTAAATCCTGCATGATATGTGCAATCGTGGTTTTCCTTCAACTTCCTATTTATGCAACTACTCACAATTAAATATTAGAAAATAACTAGTTTGTGAAATTAGTGTAACTCAATAGAATTACCTCGTTGACTTAACTGTAACTCAATGAACTTGATATAAATAACAATATATGTATCACATTGTTTAGAATGAAAAATTGTATAATATTAAGGGTTAAATGATGGTTAATTGCATAATATTTAGCTTATCATATGAGAATTAAGCCATTATGTTATAATTGCACTGTTATATGCTTTAATGAAGGAATCTACATAATTTCAGGAAATTAGCGTTAATTAAGTACATTTCTGAATTGTTGGTAAGTTACAGGTTTTTAATTCTTAAGTATCCAAATTTTCTGGTATTTCAGAGAGTTATATTACATGTACCAGACAGTTATGTTTTTAACAATAGAAGATATTTTATTATTTCCTAGATACATGTGTTGAAACCTTAATGCATGACTTAAGTGAATGTTCAATAAGTTATCTTGTAATTATCCGAAATGCATCTGAGCATCGGATAGTTAGATTTTTAAGTATCTGAAATAGCTTTTTATCATGAAATTGCTTGAGGACACGTGTCACATTCTGGAAACTTGACTTAAGTTATCTTTCGGAAGGTTAGGTGCTAACTATCTAAAATGTATATAAGTTTCGGATAGTTAAGGTTTGTAAGTATCTGAAACATCTAAACTAGTTATTTCTTTATTGCACTTACTATAGTATACATTTTTGTTAATAATTATACTACCTCATTCAGCTTCTCTCCCATAGGAGGTATCAATTTCATTAACATTCCTGTTCAAAGGGTTCGGTATTGCTTGAATTTGTAGTCCTCCTGTAGGTCTAACTTCTATTGATTTCTTTTGTCTAAAAGGTATATTTCTATTTATGTTTTGATTCTAAATGACAGCATTACCAAACACATGATCTAGATGATTGTTTAATTGTTGAATTATTTTTTCTAATTTCTCTATTCTAGATCCTTGTTTCATTAATACTTCATAACTTGCATTTCTATTATTTATATTTTCTCCTCCCTAGGAATTGTTATTTCTCCAAGATAAATTTGGGTGATTCCTCTAATTAGGGTTATAAGAATTACCAAAATTATCTTTCTGGTTTCTAGCATAGATAACATCTAAGTCATTAATATTTGCATTCTTTTCTACTAATTTTTGATTTAATGATAACTCTTCTATTTTTTGGTTAATTCAGTTAATTTGACTTCAAACATAGTGCTTGAATCAATTTCATGCATTCCTCTTGGTAATATTTTCTTAGCGAACTAAAACTTGTAAGTTGATCTCCTCTTTAGTATATTAGCATCAACCTGAAACTAAGGCTAGAAGCTTTACTATCTCTTGAGAGATGATTCGGTGCTTGGTGAAAATGACTTCCTTTCCTATGACATGATCACTCCTTATAGTGGTTGTTAGTCACTGTGTTTGGCTTAGAATCAACTCGACATCTAGAAAGTATCCTCACAGACCTCTGATAGTTGGTGATTGGAGGTGGTGTTGTGGAGCTTCAGGGAACTACCAATGCTTGTTGTAGTTAGCGCGGTTCTCCACATCTTGTTCTTCGTTATT
Source organism: Cymodocea nodosa (assembly GCA_036874045.1). NCBI lineage: Eukaryota > Viridiplantae > Streptophyta > Magnoliopsida > Alismatales > Cymodoceaceae > Cymodocea > Cymodocea nodosa. Next base: position 13,563,922 of record CM072339.1, on the reverse strand, counting down.
TCTCTTTTCCTTTTATATTTCTTTCAGTAATAATTTCTTCCACCTAAATGATTGATTGGATCTTCTTCCTTCAATTCAACAATGGTGATTTCTTCTTCATTTCACGATTTAAATCCTGCATGATATGTGCAATCGTGGTTTTCCTTCAACTTCCTATTTATGCAACTACTCACAATTAAATATTAGAAAATAACTAGTTTATGGAATTAGTGTAACTCAATAGACTTACCTCGTTGACTTAACTGTAACTCAATGAACTTGATATAAATAACAATATATGTATCACGTTGTTTAGAATGAAAAAGTGCATAATATTAAGGGTTAAATGATGGTTAATTGCATAATATTTAGCTTATCATATGAGAATTAAGCCATTATGTTATAATTGCACTGTTATATGCTTTAATGAAGGAATCTACATAATTTCAGGAAATTAGCATTAATTAAGTACATTTCTGAATTGTTGGTAAGTTACAGGTTTTTAATTCTTAAGTATCCAAATTTTCTGGTATTTTAGAGAGTTATATTGCATGTACCAGACAGTTATGTTTTTAATGATAGAAGATATTTTATTATTTCCTAGAATACACGTGTTGAAACCTTAATGCATGACTTAAGTGAATGTTCGGTAAGTTATCTTGTAACTATCCGAAATGCATCTGAGCATCGGATAGTTAGATTTTTAAGTATCTAAAATAGCTTTTTATCATGAAATTGCTTGAGGACACGTGTCACGTTCTGGAAACTTGACTTAAGTTATCTTTCGGAAGGTTAGGTGCTAACTATCTAAAATGTATATAAGTTTTGGATAGTTAAGGTTTGTAAGTATTTGAAACATCTAAACTAGTTATTTCTTTATTGCACGTGTTTTATAGTTAAATCAACGAAGTAAGTCCGTTGAGTTATCTGTAACTCCATGGACCATTTATTTTCTAATATGCCACTATAGTGGTTACAGAAACAGGATATTCGAAGGAAAACCACAATTACATGTATCACACAGGAATTCACTCATGGAAGGAAGAAGAAATCACCATCGTTGATATGAATGATGGAAATCCAACCGATCATCTAAGCAGAAGTAGCTACTACGGAAGAAATATAAAAGAATAGGAGAAAAACGAAGAAAGGGTGGTTGGCAATGTGTGCAAAGGTGGAGGACCGTGCTAACTGCAGGCAACGTCGGAAGTTCCCTGAAGCTCCACACCACCACCAAAATCACCAACCATTGGAGGTTTGTAAGGATACTTTCCTAATGTCGAGTCGATTCCAAGCCAAACATGGTGCTTGACAACCACTATGAGGAGTGATCGTGTCGCAAGAAGGGAAGTCATTTTCACAAAGCATCGACTCATATCTCAGGAGATCGTAAAACTTCTAGTCTTGGTTTTGGGTTGATGCCAATATGTTGAAGAGGAGATCATCTTCCAATTCTGGACTCGCGATTCTATAGGGAGAGGAGACAGGATTGTAAGTGATTAAGCTTTTAGTGGTGTAATCACGTCGCATGTAGTGACAGAAGTTTTTACTATCGATAGAGATTTTTCCATTTCACCTTTCGCTCATCTTCATGAACATATCAAAACAAAAATACCAAAAATAATAAATTATTTTTGTTTACATTTAATATTTAAGTGTTGTATTGTTTATTTTGTATCGTGATTAATGTTATCATTGTCAGTATTGTAAGCATTTTATGTTTGCTTGATTCAGAAAATAGAAAATAGTTTTACAGTTTACTGAAATTGATTCGTTCTAGATACTTAAAGATTTTAATGGTTACTGTTTAAAATATCTGAATGTTAGTGTTACTTAATGATAAATCTAATATTAACTAACATTAAAGAGCTTAATTGATGTTATTTACAATCTATGGAACCGCCCAATGGTTGGCCAAATTCCTCTGTAAATAGCAGTATTTAACTAGAAAGATAGGCTCGTGGAGTTAACTTAAGTTCACGAGGTTAGTCCGTTGAGTTAACTATAACTTCACGAACTAGGTCCGTTGTGTTAATTATAACTCAACGGAGTACTTACTGAACACATAAATTTCAATATTAAAACTGGAACAGTACACAATTCTTACTCAATCTCTATGGGATTGACCTGTACTTGCACACAAATACAATATATACTGTGCACTTGCAGTTAAAATACAAATTAGAATTAATATCTAATTTGTGTGAAAGGTTGTTAGTTTACTTCTAAAAGTAATTATTGATATAAGCATAAAGACAAATTAAACAAGTTTAAAAACAGAAGTTAACAACCCAAGAACAAGTTTTCTAGCGCCGTTGCTAGGGACCAATTGTCTAATCTAACCTTTCACATCAACAACAAGTTTTCTAGCACCGTTGCTGGGGATTGAGAAGCTAAGTAATTGTGAGTGCTGTTTTGTTTTAATAGCAAGAGAAGTGTTGTGTGTTTTCTTCTATAATCGAGAATATGACATATGCTTATGCTCAAAGATTTCTGAAACCTATAGTTAGCATATGTGAATTCTGCAATTTGGAAGGTCACGACATTTCTGATTATTTGAAACTGAGATGGTTGCAGATGGCTAGATCACATGAACAACAAATGAATTATCTTCAATATAATAGAGTTGAGTATGAGAATCCTATAGTTTACCCAACTAATGGTTAGTTTAGAATGTGTAATATGTTGAGAGACAAGGAAGTTTAGGATAGGTATGACAGACTAGAGCGTAGCTTAGAGCAAAACATGGACAAACTGGAACAATATATGTGACAGCAACAAGAAGTCAACCAATTAAACTATAGAGAAGAATATTCATAACCTAAAATTGATGTCATTTACGAAATTGAAAAAACTATAATGAAAATTGATCAAAAATTGAATGCAATGAGATTAGATGATCTGGAAAAAAAATTAAAAGCATTGGATGAATTTACAATGAAATTACAAGTTACGCAACAAGAAAACACAAATGAAAACTTTAATGTTACAAATCTACATAATTTGCAAGACATATAGAAAAAAGAAAATACCAATGCAATAGAATTTAAAGAATGCAATTTAAAACTAAAAACAGTTGAAGATCATAATCACGAAAATGAAATACAAGAACATTATGAAAGTAACGAAAATCTAGAAGATGTATGTATAACATTAAGATCTGGAATTGATATACCACCAAGAATTCAAAAAGAAAGTAATATGAAGGTGGATAAGAACAAAAATCAAAATGATAATGAGAATGTAATATCTGAAAATATAGAAATCAAAGAAGAAAAATCTGAATTTGAAAATGAGACTAAAAATGATTAAACAAATCAAATGAAAGAAAAAGAATCTTGTAAATCACAATCATTAGCACCCTATCCTGAAAGATTACAACAAACATTTCCTGAAAAATAAGAAAAAATTAGAGAAATTTTTGAAAAAGTACAAGTTAACATTCCTTTGTTAGACTTATTGCAGAAAATGCTACCTTATGCTAAATTTCTTAAGGATTGGTGTACTAAGAAAAGAGAGCGAAAAGTTTTAAGGAAAGTCTTTTTAGCTGAGCAAAGTAGTTCCTTATTTCTGCCACAAATTCCTAAAAAGTTATCTGATCCTGGAATTCTTGTTATATCATGCACCATAGGAAATATCATGCTAAAAAGAACCTTAATAGACCTAGGTGCAGGTATAAATGTTATGTCAAGTGATATATTTGCATCCTTAGGATTAGAAGGCTTAATCTCTACTAAGACTGTTATTCAATTAGCTGATAGAAGTATAAGATACCCTAGAGGAAAAATAGAGGATGTCTTAATTAAAATCAAAAACTTCATATATTCTATTGATATTGTAATTTTGGATTCCCAACAAATTAAGCATAAAAATCGTGATACATCTTTAATCTTGGGAAGGCCATTCTTAGCAACATCAGGGGCTGTTATAAATTATAAAATTGGAGTAATGAAGTATATGGTAATGAGGATACTCAATTAAACATTTTCAAACCAGAAAAGTTTGAGGAGTTAGAAATGTCCTTATATACTATAGACTTTTTAGAGGATGAAGGAGATATGCTAGATGATGTGATTCAAGAAGAATTAAATAGACAACTAAATTCTGAAACTTTAGAAGAAAGTGAAAGCATAAATATAGAAGGAGATCAGGAAGAAATTAATTTAGAAAATGATGATGTTTGATTAGGAGCTCTAGCTTCTGATGGGCAACATTTAGAATTAAAACTTTTACCTCCTGAATTAACCTATATATTTCTGGAAGAAAAACGAACATGTCCAATCATTATTGCTTCAGATTTAAAAGAGGATCAAATTGCTAAATTAAAAGATGTAGTAAAAACTTATAAAGAAGCAATAGGGTGGACTATGACTGATACGGTCTTAACAATTGGTATCAAAGCTAGTTGATCTCTTCTTATAGATTTAATCATCTAAGATCATGACATCTTTTCATAGAGAGGGTCAAAACATCCATCGTCCTCCCCTATTTGATGGTATTAAATATAATTACTGGTAAAACAAGATGGAATGTTTCCTTAGGAGCTTAGATGTGAGTCTCTGAAAAATGGTGGTTCTAGGAACACCTATTCCACCCAGTCATAAGAATGATTAGACTGAGGAGGATGAGAGAATCATCCAAATGGATGCTCGGGGGCTGAACATTATTTATTGTGCTTTATCTACTGAACAATACAATAAAGTTTCAGCTTGTAAATCTACTCATGAGGCTTGGAACACTCTTCAAATAACCTTTGAAAGAATCAGCCAAGTGAAAGACACAAAAATTAGCATTCTATTGAGAAAATTAGAACTATTTAAGATAGATGATAATGAAAGCATAATTGATATGTTTTCTAGATTTATTGAGATTATTAATGGTTTAAAAGGTTTAGGAAAGGAATTTTCTATCTGTGAATAGGTGCAGAAAATTCTTAGGAGCTTAACTATGGAATGGAAGCAAAAGTCCACATCAGTACAAGATTCTAAAGACCTCAACAAATACTCAATAGAGGATCTGATGGACAATCTACTAGCCTATGAAGTTCAAATGAAAGAATGGAAAGATGAGGAAGGAGGTGCTGAAAAGAAAACAGAAATGAAGAAAGAGCTGACCTTCTCATCAACTCAAGAACTTCAAAGTTCATATCAAGATGAAGTTGTGCTATTGGCTAGAAAATTCAGAAAATAGATGAAGAAAAAGAATAAAGCTAGCACATTAAAAAGTAGTGCTCTAGTGTACTTTAAATGTAAAAAGTAGGGACATATACAACCTGATTGTCCACTGCAACTAGAAGAAGAAAAAGAAATGAAGAAGAAGAAGAGCTATAAAAGAAAATGGCATTGAAGGTGTTGAGTATTTTTGTTTTGATGATGTGTGCTAAATGAAAATAATCATATTTGCTCAATTACTATTGCTTGTGAAAAGAAATTAAAATCATCAATTAATACAGAAAAAGCTTACTGATATAAATACTTGTCTGTATTGGATCTGAAGTTAATAACTAGTCGTTTCATTGCATTAATTTCTCATTTAGCTAAACGTTAAGTTAACGTGTGTTTTTATTGAAAAGCATGATATGTTTTAAAGTTATATCTTCTATATCATGAACAGTGCACGTTTAGACAACTCGTTAAGTTAGAGTTTTATTTGTATAGAGGTCACGTGAGAACTCGTTAAGTTAGAGACTTAAAGGTTAAAATAGGTTACGTGATAACTCGTTAAGTTAGTGAGTAAAAGAAGAGACGAACTCGTTAAGTTAGTGTTATACACGTGGTGAAATTATAAGTTACGAATGTTGTATTGTATCACGTGAGGTGCACATGTTTAACTCGTTAAGTTAATATAACTAAATGCGTTGAGTTGCTATATTGAACACTAAGGCAATGCGTTAGGTTAGCGTTATAAACTTAAGTTGTTATTTTTGCACGTGGTAAAATTCTTATTATAAAAATATTTGTTTATTACTGAATCGGTGAGTTAAAGTTTTTCGGAGACTTACAGTCGTAACTATCTGAAAGGTAACTTAAGTCATGTTTTCAGGTCTTAACACGTGTCTCACTAGTTTTATAATATAAAGAGTTTTTCGGTAACTTACATCCAAAACTTAAACTGTTTTCGGTGAGTTATCGTTTAACCTTCCGAAAGAAAGGTTAAGTTGGTTCGTTGAGATAGCATAACACCACGGACTTAGTTCGTTGAGTTAGCTACATTACTTGTCACGTGAAATGGCACATGGTGAACTCGTTAAGTTAGAAATGTTAAGTTATATATATATACTTGTGTTACTCGTTTAGTTAACATTAAAGTAACGACTTCTTATTACACTGATGAAAAACTTTTGGACGAGAAAGTTTATTTTGCAGGAAATTTTTCAGAGATCCAAGACTAATGATTATAGGAAATTCGAAATATAAACGTGGGTTGGAATGTGTGTGTTTCGATGAAGGAAAAAGAAAAGACATGGAGAAGTGGAAAATTGGTAGTGATTAAACGTGGAGGATATGCATGAAATGAAGATACAGCATAAAAGGCATAGAGTTCTCGTTGATCAAACCATCCTTGCACACAAAACGAAAAATCTTTTCAAGGATCGAACCATCCCTACACACCAAAAGAAAAATCTTTTTTAGGATCAAAAACACCTTCTCGGGGAAAATCTCTCAAGTGGAAGAAAATTCAGTGAAGTAGAAAAGGTCAGATTTATGTCACTGAAGATTTGAAGTATCAGAAGAAAGCAAATTCAATGAAGCATGAAAAGACAAGATATTCGTCACTGAAGAATTGCTAAAGAAGAAGAAAGAAGAAGAAGAAAGATCTCAAACAGGGAGAAATGTTTTAAATTCCGCATATTAGTTTTCTTTGTTTGTAGTTATGAAATTGTTTAGATGATACATGGTATCGAAATATAATTGCATCTACAATTTCTGAGGAGAATTGAATTGTATATTGTAATTGAAACCTTGAATAAAAATGATTTTATGAAAACAATGTCTCGACTTGTTTTTGAGTTTTAAAGTTTCAATTATATTTCAGAAAATATTAAAAATACACAATTCACCCCCCTCTTGTGTAGCCATACGATCCTACAGAAGGCTACTTGGGATGATAGTAGTTCTTCTAGTAATTCATCCAGTTCAGATGAAGAGGTATCAGTAAACGTATGCTATACAGCACAAGAGGTATGTTCCACTTCATCTGAAAGTGATTCTGATGTAGACAATGATAATTTAGATGTAAACATTCTTTTGTCTATTGTTGATAGCTTATATGCCAAATGCAAAAATTATAAAAATGAAGTTAAGCATTTGACTACATGTTTAAAAGATGCCTATGCTGAACTTGAAAATTTGCATGTTGAAAATAGAAAATGTAATAATGATGAATTGATAAATGAAAATGAAAATCTAAAATCTGAAATTACTGATTTGAAAAATACTATGCATAAGTTTACCAATGGACAAAATGGATTAAATAAAATCATTGGTTCACAAAGACATAGTTCAAATAGATTTGGCCTAGGGTATGCTACTCAATAGGAAATACCCTACTGTGATGGTGTTATTCGATCTTATAGAGATGACACTACAATGTTTGTTATCAAAAGAAGATTTGGATCAATGTGGCTGCCAAAAGGTAATAAATTAAATGTTGTCAAGACTAACACTTATGGACCTGAGAAAGTATGGGTACCAAAATCTATTCCTGTTTGATTTGTAGGATTGTATTATTCAAGGAGAGCAGCTAGTTTACAGTTTCAATTTATTATCTGCAAATGACTAAAATCTAAAGATCAATGGAATGATCAATTAGAAAAGGGGCTGAAAATTTGAGTATCAGTTATGAGAGCAACTATTTGGTATTATAGGATGCACCATAAATTAGTAGAAAGTGCTACACATAGGTTGAGTGGAAAATTTACCTAAAATCATGATATTCAAGGAAAGCAAAATCTACAGCAATTAGAAATAAGCATACAGAAAAGAAAGCAATAGTTAGACTACAATCTCAAATTGTTTTCTACATATGAGTGAAAGAATCTCTTGAAGAGACAATTTAAGAAGCTAAACAATTGGAAATTAGTTATGATATTCTAAAATTAACAATTAGTATCAAAGTGGCATCAATGATTGAATCATGTTTTTTAAAAGAAATAAGATCTACATGAGCTAGGATGGATAAATATAGAAGTAAGGAAATCAGATTTATCAGGAAAGGAAAAGTAAAATTTGCAATAGCTAGATTACAGTCTTCAAATTATCTTTTGAAAAATTGAAAGAACCTCTTGAAATAAAGATTTAAGAGAAGATAAATGGTTAGGAATCAAAAGCTAAATGATCGAGAATCATTTATGATGTTTTTGAGATCAACAATTGGTACCTAGTTTAGTTGGTATCATGAATGACATTTTGCAAAACAAGTGCAACAAATTTGTTTGCAAGGAAAAGCATATAAGTAGGGGGAGAACCTACTATTCTCTGAAATTCGGAATGTTGCTTTGGTTCAAAAAGAAAGTTTATAAAAAAGGCACGCATATAGGGGGAGAGCCTATAGCTTATTATTCAAAATCAAAAAACCTCCATACAGATAGGGGGAGAGCATGTGGTAGTAACTACAAATATTAACTACATAATTATAAATTGCTACACTAACAATTGACATTTCGCTATTTTCAGTTTTTACAAATGATACATTAAACAAACAAGACGAAGGAAGGAATACCACAAATCAAGAGAGTAATTACTGACTTCTCAAAAATTGATATATTAACAATTGATATCAGACAAGGATTGAGACAATCAGAAAATTGATACTTCAATTGATGTTGTGCTTGAATAAGAAAGAAGAAAATCAGTACAACATCAAAGGGAAAGAAGAAAACAGATTGCAATTATGAAAATATCTCAACAATTGATATCAACACATAGACAATTGATATTTGATGCAAAATCAAAATTGGTATTCGAAGAGATTGATTCTTTCAACATTTGATATTAGATAGAATTAAGGTAATCAGGAAATTGATATTTGACAAAAAGGGGAGAAATATGGCAGTAAAAGAAGATTTCAAAGGAAAGAAAATTGTCGAACTCCTTTTATCTAATGACAAAAGGGGGAGAAGAATAACAAGAATTACATAGAAGAATATGGAATTTACAGTCTTGAATTTCCCAACACACAGACAGAGGGAGAAATTAACTCCATTATATTGTATTCATTGTAAATCTTTGTTTTACTTATGCTTTGTGTGATTCTCTGTATAGAAACAATCTAGGGAGTGAAATACATGTAAAATATTGTAAGGTTTTTGCCATTATCAAAAAGGGGGAGATTGAAAGGACCTCTAGATTTTGATAATGTAAAAATCAATGTGAGGAAATAAATTATATTTCATAGGTGTCACAAGACAATTCAGTAAACTGAAGATCAGAAGGCAAATAAATAGATACAATTAATTCAAAACTTACTACTAGAGAAAAATAGTATTTTTCGGTGAGTTAAAGACTTAAGTATCTAATGAGTTAGTTTAATAAGCAGCAACAACACCTTCGGAAAGTTAGAAGGTTACCTAGCTTAAGTATCTAAAAGAAATGAATTTTCAGTGAGTTAAAGACTTACGTATCTAAAGAGTTATTTTAAAGTAGCAGAAACACTGTCGAATATTTAGAAAGATAACTATCCGAAAATACAAGGCCTTTAGAGAGTTTGAAAGATAGTTAGTTGAATGATCGAAGAGTTAAGACACTAACTATCCAAGAGATTGGAAAGTTAGGAAGGATAACTATCTAAAACTTAAGTCATTAAATTACTCACGTGTAAAAATCTAGACGGAAGCTTAAAAGACTTTTGGAAGGTTAGGAAAACTAACTATCTAGAAATTCAAGGAAATCGAAAAGTTAGGAAGGCTAACTATCCAAAACTTAAATCATTTAATTACTCACATGTAGAAATTCAAACAGAAGCTTAAAAGAATTTTTTAGAAAGTTAGAAAGCTAATTATTCGAAAAATTAGAAGTTTCGAAAGGTTACAGAATGAACTATCTAAGTCATTCTATTATGAACATACTGAAATAGGCAAACTACAGTCGAAAGCTTTGAAGAAAATCGGAAGTTTACTGTAGCTAACTATTCGAAAGTCAAAAACAATTTAGTAAGTTACAACTACAAGTATTCGAACTTAAGACACCTCACATGTATGACTTAAAATCCCACGTGACATAGACAAAAGAACTTAAGTAGATTTTCGGTGAGTTACGGCTATCCTTCAGAGAGTTACATAGCTAACCATCCGAAAATCAAAGGAAATTAGAAGGTTATCTTGAAACACCCTTCTAAATGGTAACTTACCATATTTGGACCTGCAAACTTAGCAAGTACAACATAATCAATCCGTTGAAGAGAAAACATGATCGTTGGACTTACAAGCATAAATACAAATAGATCATTCAATATTCAGTAGAGCTAACAAGTGAGATTACATATACAATCACATATAGAAATATAGTATACATTATAGATCAACTACTGTCACAGAAGAAAGGTCAATTCAGATTAAACGCAACAAAGAATAAGTTGAAAGCAGAATTCAAAAGAAGATTCTCAAAACTCTCTAAGTACGCTAAAAATCTGATCCAAGAAGGATCATTTGGTTTGTGGCTTCAACCTGAAAGCTTCAAGTAGTTGGTTTGAGTTTCAACCTAAAAACTCAAGAGGTTGGTTTTCTGAAGTTTATATTTGAAAACTTCTAAGTATTGGTTTATTGAAGTTTATACTTGAAAACTTCTAAATGGTTTGTTAGAGCTACGGCCAGAAAGCTCAAGTGAATGGTTTGTTCTTGCTTCGACTTGAAAGCAAGTATATGTAAGTGTTGAGACACTTAGTGAAGCCCAAGTGATCCTTGGGGGTGGACTAGCCTAGTTGGTGAACCACCTAAAATTCCCTTGTGTTTCTTGTTTATATTTCCGTTGTGCATGTTTACACATCTATTTAATACTTGTGCAAACTGATTAATCAAATTGGTTAATTAAGTTAGAAAGAGTTTAAAATACACTTAGTTCACCATTCACCCCCCTCTAGTGATGTCTTACAGTCCTAACAACTCTGTGGTGTCAATTTCATCCCACCAATTCTATGCCACCTTTAGCTTCGTGGTGTTGTGGAACAGAACAAAATTGATTTTTACTGTTCTAAGTGCTATATGATTTCAATGGATAATGCCCTCAATCCTAAGTTTAAGTTAAATAAATCCTATATTTTTGGCAGGTAATCGAGTTATTTCTCATGTAACCATTCACTTCTCTCACTTACTACTCCGTGGAGTTACATGTTAACTCCATAGACTAAGTTCATGGACTTACGTTTAGTACTCCATTGAGTTACAGTTAATTCAATGGAATAAGTTTGTGCACTTACCTTAGACTTAATGGAGTAAGTTCGTTGAGTTAAGCTTAACTTAATAGATTTCTCGAAAAGTTATATCTAATAAAATAATGTAAATATAATTTTTATTTATTTATTTATTATTATTCGGTCAAAACCGAAGAATCTCTAGTCTGACTGACTCTTGGTTTTCTAGTTTTCTTAATTTTGGAAGAACTAAGATTTTTCTTCAATAGAACCGGCAAATTTTCTTAGACAATAGGCTAAATTAATACTATACTTCAGTTGAACCAAGAATTATACTTAATATAAAACTTTTTCTTTTAGCTTCGGTCGGACTGATGGATTTTTTTGATGTTGCCAAAACAAAATTTTTCTTTCTTTTTCTATTCTTTTGCTTCGGTAAAACCTATAGTTTCTCTCAGTTTTACTGAGCAAAAACACATAAATAAAAGTTTATATATTCCTTACTTCAGTTAGACCAATGATTTCTTTTGGTCAAATTGCTATGATATTCAAATATATTAATAATAATAATATATATATATATTATATTATATTATTATTATTTTATATATATATATATATATATATATATATATATTATTGAGTAATTTGTTTTGATGATGTATGCTGAATGAAAATAATCATATTTGCTCAATTACTATTGCTTGTGAAAATAAATTAAAATTATCAATTAATACAGAAAAAAGCTTACTGATATAAATACTTGTCTGTATTGGATCTGAAATTATATTAAGTTAATAACTAGTTGTTTCGTTGCACTAATTTCTCATTTAACTAAACGTTAAGTTAATGTGTGTTTTTATTGAAAGCATGATATGTTTTTAAAGTTATATTTTCTGTATCATGAACAGTGCACGTTTAGACAACTCGTTAAGTTAGAGTTTTGTTCGTATAGAGATCACGTGAGAACTCGTTAAGTTAGAGGCTTAAAGGTTAAAATAGGTCACATGAGAACTCGTTAAGTTAGTGAGTAAAAGAAGAGACGAACTCCTTAAGTTATTGTTGTACACGTGGTGAAATTATAAGTTACGAATGTTATATTGTATCACGTGAGGTGCACATGTTTAACTCATTAAGTTAACATAACTAAACGCGTTGAGTTGCTATATTGAACACTAAGGCAACACGATAGGTTAGCGTTATAAACTTAAATTGTTATTTTTGCACGTGGTAAAATTCTTATTCTAAAAACTTTTGTTTATTGCTAGTTCGTTGAGTTATCGTAATACAACGAAGATAGTTCGTTGAGTTATCGTAACACTATGGAGTGTTAGGATTGATAGGCTCACTAGAGGAGGGGTGAATGGTGAAGGTGTGTACTTTTTAAATCTTTTCACTTAGATTCGAATGATTCAACAAAACAATGAGATGAGATGAGTTAAATGTAAGCAAACTAGTAAGAAGAAATTAACACAGTAATTTTTTAGGTGGTTCACCAACTTGGCTAGTCCACCCCCAAGATACACTTGGGCTTCACTAAGTATTCAAATACTTACAACACTTGCTTTCAAGTTGAAGCAAGAACCAACACTTAGAGCTTTCAAGTATAAGCTCAATAACCAACCTTTCTTTCTCGAGCTTTCAGGTTGAAGCTCTCAACCAACAATGAGTTTTTAGGTTGAAACTCACAAACCAACAGCTTTGAATTTTTCTATCAGAGTTTTGGCAAACGGAGCTTTTCTGTAGTGAATCTTCAAGAGTATACTTGACTGTTTGTAGAGTTGAGAGTGTATCTGGAATTAAGTGTAGCTCATTGTATAATGTATGATCATTCTTTCTATTCTTCTCTTAATCTTCTTATATTTATACCAAAAGGTATAACGATCATATTTTTCTTTCAACGAATGTATTCTGTAGTACTTGCAAAATAATCAGACCTAAATATGGTAAGTTACCGTTCTGTCTGATGTTCAGTAAGTAACCTTCCGATTTCCTTTAATTTTTGGATGGTTATATGAATAACTCATCGAAGAGCTTCTATAACTTACCGAACCTTCACTTACATCTTGTTGTATGTGTCACGTGAGGATTTTAAGTTGCTCACGTGAGGTGTCTAGTGATCAGAGACTTGTAGTTTTAACTTACTGAAAAGCTCTTGACTTCCGAATAGTTAACTATAGTAACTCTCTAATTTTTCCTTTTAAGCTTCTGACTACTGTCTCTTTAATTCTGCACGTGCGTAATAGGATAATCTAAGTTTCAGATAGTTATACCTATAACTCACTGAAATCCTTCAAATTTCGGATAGTTATCTTTCTAACTTTTCGAAAAGTCTTTTAAGCTTTTGTTCTAGATTTCTACACGTGATTAATTGAATGACTTAAGTTTCGGATAGTTAGCCTTTCTAACTTTCCGATTCTTAACTTTCCGATCATTCAACCAACTGCCTTACACAACTCTTTGAAGGCTTTATGATTACGGATAGTTATTCTTCTAACTGTCTGACAATACTACTGCTGTTTTAAATTAATTCTTCAAATACTTAGTTCTGTAACTCACCGAAGATTAACTTTCTTTTGGATACATAAGCCTGAAACTATCTGATTTTCTGTAGCTTTATAGTAGCATATTCTAGAATTAACTACAACTTGTTTGTCTTCCTTCTGATCTTTTGCTGCACTAACTTATCTGTGAAATACAATATGTTTCCTTACTTAGGTTTTGCATTATCAAAGTACTCGAGTACTAACAATCTCCCCCTTTTTGATAATGACAAAATCCTTTACATTTATTTACATGTATTTCACTCCCTAGATTATTTCTATACATTCAGTCACACAGAAACTAAGTAAAACAAGGATTTACAATGAATATACTATAATGGTGAGATTCCTCCCCCTGACTTTGTGTTGTCTTCTCCCCCTATCTGTGTGCTGAGTTTTTCTTCCCCCTTTGAATACTTCTCTTTCTATTTGTATTGGAAATACTTTAAGTTTCTATATTTTTTCTCTAATTCCCATATTCTTCTCCCCCTTTTTGTCATTATATAAAAAGGTGACAACTGTAAGACTGATATCTAATATGTCTTGCATGAATACAAGTTAGCAAAAAGCAAGCTCCCATATGGTGAGCTTGAGGAAGAATGAATAAAAGTATTTAAAGATCTTGTAATGAACATATGCCTAGATTTTTTCTAATATGATTAAAAGTTGATTCATTTAAAGGTTTGGTGAAAATATTTGCAAGTTGATTTTCTGTTGGCACGAACTTGAGTGAGATGTTCCCTTTTTTCACATGATCTCTTAGAAAATGATGTCTGATCTCGATATGCTTGGCTCTGGAATAAAGTACTATATTCTTAAATAAACTGATTGCACTATTGAAGAATTGCTGAAGAAGAAAAAGGAGAAGAAGAAGAAGAAAGATCTCAAATAGGGAGAAATGTTTTAAATTTTGCAAATTAGTTTTCTTTGTTTGTAGTTATGAAATTGTATAGATGAAACATGGTATCGATATATAATTGCATCTACAATTTCTAAGGAGAATGGAATTGTATATTGTAATTGAAACCTTGAATAAAAATGATTTTATGAAAACAGTGTCTCGACTTGTTTTTGAGTTTTAAAGTTTCAATTATATTCAAAAATATTGAAAAACACAATTCACCCCCCTCTTGTGTAGCCATACGATCCTACAAGTGGTATTAGAGCTTTGTTATAAAATCGATACCAACTTACTTAATATCATTACTTATTCTACCTTCCTTGTTTTTAAATAGAAATTAATATCTAAGCATACGTTTAACTTTCTTGATTTAAGGCTCAAGTTGTTTTAAAGTTTTAAACTATTTAAAATCAAATAGGTTGAAAAATCTAAGGTAAGATGGCTGCTGGAAATGGTAATTTTTCTTTGTATGAAGGCCAAAATCTTAATCGTCCTCCTTTATTTGATGGAATACATTTTGAATATTGGAAATATAGGATGACTATTTTTCTTCAAAGCATAGATCATAAATTGTGGTTCATGATTTCTAAACCATATACTCCGTTAACTACTCCTTATAATACTTGGACAATTACTGAAAAAGAAAATGAAACTCTGAATACTAAGGGCTTAAATATTTTATTTTGTGCATTGAGTTATGAACAGTTCAGTAAAGTGTCGGCATATAAATCTACTTATGAGGTGTGGCATGCATTAGAAGTTTCACATGAAAGTACTTCTCATGTTAAAGAAACTAAGATAAACATGTTAATTCATAAATATGAACTCTTTAAGATGCATGAAGACGAAAGTATTTCTGAGATGTTTTCCAGATTTCTTAATATCATAAACTCTTTAAAATGCTTAGGAAAGAATTTTGAACAGAAGGATTTAGTGAGGAAAATTCTCAGATCCCTAAGTTCTAAATGGTCTCAGAAAGTAACATCAATTGAGTAATCACGAGATTTAAATGTTTATACCATGAACGAACTTATAGGAAACTTAACTACTTATGAAGTTCAATTAAATGAATCACTAAGTCACAACAAACTAAAAATAAATAAAGAAAGAAATAGCCTTCGAAATTAATTCAGATTCTGATATATCTACTGATTCTGATGAGGATTTGATCTTGCTAACTTGGAAATTCAAGAAAGCATGGAAAGCTAGGAAACAACAAAAGAACAAAAATGATAAACCCTCAATGTCAAAATCACTAAATGACAAGAATTCTTCATCTAGAAAGTATGTATGTTACAATTGTAAGAAACCTGGACATCTTTCTCTAGATTGTGCTATAAGGAAAAATGAAAAGCATAGTAGGACAAATCAGAAGAAGACGGCTCAGAAAACTCAGAAAAAGTTTTACAAGAAAAATGCTTTGAAGGTCACTTGGGATAACATGTCTGAAGAGTCTGAATCTGAGGAATCATCATCAAAATCTTCACATTCAGAAGAAGAACTAGAGTTAGAAGACGTTGCTCATGTGTGCTTTATGGTAGATGAGTCTGAGGTAATATCTGATCCTGAAAGTTATTCAGATTTTAACTTTGATGAATTATTATGTGCTTATCATGCATTATTACAAAAACTTAAAGTTTGTAAACTAGAAAATAAGAATATCAGAAACTCTTTATCTACTGTGGAAGAAGAAAATTGTTTCATGTCTACTACTTTAGAAAAGTTTAAATGTGATAATGAAAATCATGCTAGAGATTTGCATAAATTTAGATTTAATGAATGTGTCTTGCATGAACAAATAAAGAATATAAATGCTGAAAAATTAAAGATAGAATCTGAAAATGAAGTATTCAGAAAAAATATAAATGATCTTGAATTAGAGATTGATAAATTAAAAATGAGAGAGCTAGATTTAAATTCTACAATTGAGAAATAGACTTTAAGTCAAACTAAGTTAGACAAACTAACTAGTACCCCAGTGGTGTCATATAAATTTGGCTTAGGATTTGATTATCTTGAATATCCTAAATCTCAAGCCAATAAAGGATTTATTAGTTGCAGTTCAAGTAAATCTAAGACTAAAATTCCTTTTATCATGAAACAAGGTAATAAATACATGGAAGTAGGTAATTCAAGGGATGAATCATGCAGTAATAATATAAATCAATGTGATTTATCAAAATGTACTTCTAACATAACTATTAATGTTTCTAAAAATCTTGTTTCTTATTTTGGAAATTCAGTTTCTAATGTTTTTAAAATTTCAAACAATTGTAGTAAACTGAAAATTCAGAAACCCAAGTATGTAATTCAAAACACTAGTATTAGACCAATTACTCATTCTACATGTGATAAATCTGAAAATTCTTGTGCAGAAAAAGATTTTGTATGTACTGAAAATTCAAATACAAGTACAAAATCTTTGTATAAACTTACTGAATTGTATGAGCATAACCAAAATAAATTAACAATTGATAAAAATCGGTTTGGTCTTGGTTATACTACATCTGAAAACAAAAGGAATGATTATAAGAGCAATAATGCTATAAGTAAGTATGATATTAATGATAAGTCAATAGTACTTACAACTAATAAGAATGTAAATGATAATGTTAAACTATTTTTAAACAAAAAGAAGAAATATGCATTTAATGAACTTGGTCCTCAACAACATTGGGTACCAAGAAAAAATTTTTCTTAATTTGTTTTATAGGAGGAAACAACATCAAAATGGATATTGGACAATGGAGCGTCAAGTCACATGATCAGACAGAAAAGTCTACTACAAAATTTTACAAATACCATGAAAGGAAGTGTAACATTTGGAAACAAAAGCAATGATAAAATCATAGGTATGAGTAATGTTCAAATAACTCCGACTTGTGTTATTTCGAATGTACTATATGTAGAAAACCTAGGATTTAATTTGTTGAGTGTTATAAAACTAACTGAGAATGAATATTATGTAGTGTTTGAAGATAATGTATGCAAAATTATTGATAAAAATACAGATGAAATTAAGTTTATTGCTAAAAAAAAAGGTTCTATATGTATTTTATCTTTACCTTCTAGTGTAGTTGATTTAAATTCATGTTTGCTAGCTGAAACTAGTGATGCATATCTATGGCATAGAAGGATTGGGCATATAAATATGAAACTATTACATAAACTATCTAGAAAACATTTAGTGAGAGGTTTACCAAAGATTAAATACTCAAAGGACTTTATGTGTGATGCATGTGAGTTAGGTAAACTTCACAAAAACACTTTTAAATCCAAAACTGATATTTCAAGCAAGAGAGTCTTAGAACTTATACATATGGATGTATTTGGACCAACAAGAATCATGAGTCTTGGTGGTAAACGGTATGTATTTGTTTTAGTAGATGACTTCTCTAGATACACTTAGGTATATTTTCTAGCATCTAAGATAGAAGTTTTTGAAAAGATTAAAATGTTTTGCAATTTTGTTCAAAATGAACAAAGTGTCTCTATTCAAAAACTTAGGAGTGATCATGGTACAGAATTTGATAATGATTAAATGGATAATAATTATAATGAGCATGACATTGATCACAAATTTTCTTTTCCAAGAGCATTGTCTCAAAATGGTGTTGTTGAGAGAAAGAATAGATCACTTCAGGAAATGACCAGAACTATGTTGAATGAACATAAGTTACCTCAAAATCTTTGGGCTGAAGCAGTGAATACAACTTGTTATGTTATTAACAGAAGTCACTTATGATCTCGTGTTAATAAAACTCCTTTTGAAATTATGTTTAATTGGGTTCCAAAAATTTCCTATATGAAACCATTTGGCTGCAAATATTTTATTTTTAATACTAAGGATAATAGGGATAAATTTCAAGCCAAAGTGGATGAAGGAATTTTTGTAGGTTACTCTACTAGAAGTAAAGCATATAGAGTATATAACAAGACTTCTAGAACTATTGAAGAAACCCTACATGTAAGCTTCAATGAAATTTCTTTTAGAGAATCTCAATCTAAAGCTGATAATGATGATATGATCAATTTCCCAAAAGAGTTAGAGATCAATAGAGAGATTGAAGATTTATCTGAGAAAATCAAAAATATGAACTTAAATGATCAAACTAATGATGAAAGTGATGGACCTTTAGATGTTGATGAGAATATTGAGGAAAATCAGACAAATTGGCGTTATTCTTCATCATATCTCATTACTCAAGTCATTGGTAATATTAATGAGGGAGTTAAAACTAGAGCTTCAGTAAATTTAAATAGTATGTGTATGTTTGTTTCTATGGTGGAACCAAGGAATATGAAGAAGCATTATCTGATGAAAATTGGATAGTGGCAATGCAAGAAGAACTAAATCAATTCATTAGAAATGATGTTTGGGAATTAGTCTCTCCACTAGAACGTCAGTCCATAATAGGTACAAAATAGATCTTGAGAAACAAAACTAATGAAACTGGTCAAGTTATATGGAACAAAGCTAGATTAGTTACACAAGGGTATACACAGGAAGAAGGACTAGATTATGATGAAACATTTGCTCTTGTGGCTAGGTTAGAAAGTATTAGAATATTATTGGCCTATGCTTGTTATATGGATTTTAAATTATATCAAATGGATGTAAAGAGTGCATTTCTAAATGGTTTAATTAATGAAGAAGTCTATGTAAAACAGCCACCTGGATTTGAAGATATTAAAAATCCTGATTTTGTGTATAAATTGAAGAAAGCCTTATATGGTTTGAAGTTTGGGTATTTGTAGGCTATGTGATGTGTAAAATACTTAAACTCCACAAAAAGATAAATATTATTGATGATGTTGTTCACCTCATAGATATTATATACTTATCATAAATATCTAAGTAATATTTAAACTGCTGCTTAAGATACTATGTATTTATTGTAAAATCATAGTAGTATCTTATTGATTTTAAGTAAGTTATCAATTTTAATGGTTTTCACGATTTTAAGTGGAAGTGTAAATGAAAAACATTAAATACTTCTGAAATTTTGATTAAGTGTTTTTTTTGAATCGAGGAAAGTGCATATGATCATGCATGAATTTGACTTGATTGATTAAACTTGTAGAATAATTTATATGTAACTCATCTTAAACTGTTAATCAAAAGTATAAGCTTATTGAAACTGATTCATATTTTCAGTAAAATCATAGAAGTAAAAATTATATGAGATTTGTGTTTTATTGCATCTGTATTAATGGAATACATATATACTATGCTTAAAATGAAAAGTGCTTACAAAGTGAAAATCTTTGAGAGTTTATTGATCAGTTTGATCACGAGCCTTTTGTAATTGAGTAGATAGGTATGTAAGGATTGCTGTCTTGAAAAAGGATTCTTTAAATCTAGCAACCTAAGGTCCTGATTAGATCTAGGATTGTTGACTAAAAGCTCATTTCATGGGTACATTAGAAAGCTGTTGTATGATTCAAGCTTTTCAAACTAACTTTGAAAGAAAATTATGAATATTTACTATTTTGAAGGAAAAAAAAAAGGTGTTTCATTAATTACAGATATCTTTGAATCGAATATAGTTTCTACCAATATGATTACTGATTTATTGAATTAAAATTAGTACTTTTGAAAACGTTTAGTTGAGATACATTCTTTTGTTCTCCTTGAATTAATCATATTGAGTTCAACATTGTGTTTTGATTCATATACAGTAGGAATTTATTCTAGAAATCATTTTTGATGAATTCAAGATAATAGAAGTTTCTGAAAAGAAAATTTAAAAATATAGTTATACTTAACATCTATTGTTATACAAGTATATTTTGTATGTTATTGAATATATAAGAAGTATATTTGTAGGGGGAGGATTAACAATGTCCAAAATAGATTATTATAATTCAGAATATAAATCTTGGTTAATTTGAATTAAAGTCCTCTTAAGATCTTGATGAAACAATTTAAAAAAAGACAAACAAACTATTTTAGATTCATACGAAGAGAATGTTATAATAGTTTACAATGTTCTCAAGATAATGTTAAGTATACCATGTGTGTTGTCTTTGAAAGGTTTCAGTTGAAAGCATCCGAAACTTTTTTTTTTTTAAGTGTACTAACTAAACGTTATGTTATATAAGGTAACATGTAAAACTACCTCTAGACAGCATTTTACTCGTTAGGTTAGTTAACTCAACGAGTTACACTGGAATTTTTTGGGTACCTTGATCGAATAAACTATATTCAATACTCATTTGAAATCCAAACCCGACTTATACACATTGAGTTATTCACCTAAAAACCCTATTTAAACACTTATTACACGGGCACTTAGGTTATTCGTAAACTTTGTCAAGAAAATCTTTCCCACTTGTTGCTGTTACAACCTGCAACGATGGTCTCCAAGTTCTACAAAGGTCGTGGCAGAGGAAAAGGCAAAAGCAGATGAGATGCAAAAGGAAAAGAAATCGATACTGATGAAGTTCCACGCACTTGGTTCAAGAAAATACTTCGAGTGGACAAAATGTTAGTAGAAATTTATAGAGATTACTTCTTTCCTCAAGGTATACTAGATGAAGTTAGACAAGAGCTTTAACATACTAATGAAAATATTACATACATGGGTATTCGTAGTAAATTTGATAGAGAATACAGAATGAAATGTGCTGAGATTGCATTTCTTGAACAATATGCAAAATATTTGGAAAAATGTGTAGGTACATCAACTAGAATTCCTCAAATACCTATAAATGGTACAAGATTGCATGCATTTGAGGAAGAGCATGAATCAGCTATCCCTACTCCTTTATATTCAAAACAAGTAGAATCACATATTGTTGTAGATAAAAGAAAAGTTGACAGTCTTTGAAAGGCTATAACAATAGAAAGTGCCTTTGAAGAATTAAAGTAGAAAACTTTTCTAGAACAATTTGAAAAGAAAATAGCAATACTTGCAAAAGAGAAACAGAAATGTTATAGACGAAGAAAAGTAAGAAAAATTATGTCTACAAAAATAAAGTATATTAGATAAGGACAATCGGATGAACATTTATTTCCAAAGGACAATGTATGTCTAGACATTGTACCTTATACTGCATCTAATAAACTCATTAGTTCTGAACATACTAAAACTGATGATGATAATGAGACTTTATTTTCTCTTGCTAGAAAACTTGAGAAGAAATGCAAGTCAAATATGAGCTCAAGTTTTTCTATTAGTACAAGTCTTGATGATGCAAAAATTGAAAAATCAGAGCATCAGGCAATTGACATTGAACAAGTTATTGCAAATATAATTGACAATGTTGAGGTAGTAACTAATTCAAAGGCTGAATTGTCTGGAGTAGCAGATATTGAAAAAGTTAAGACTCTAAAAGAGCTAAATGTCAACCAACCTTCTTCAGAATCTATAGAAGTAGAGTTTGAGAATTCACAACATGTACAAATGGAACTATCTGTTGCAGAAATTGAAAATTTATAGACAGATACACAGGTTGATGAATTTGTGCAAAATTTGAACTCTGTATTTTCTATAGAAACTGAACAAATGAATGTGGTGGATATTGACAATGTTCCTTACACTGTTGAAGCTGAACAATCAAGTGTACATACGCAGCTTCAAGAAAATATTTTGATAGAGGAACAACATGACATTCATTTTGAAGAAGAGGTTCCTGAAGATGAATTAAATTCTGAATCACGGCTTCAGGTATCACATTCTTTATGTACAATATTACAAATTCAAGGAAATTCAATTTATTTTAGATCTGAGGAAGCATTGCAGAAATACAATAATTTGATTACATGTCAGATTCTGCATGCTAGACCAATAAAATTTAAAAATTTGATTAATATGAGAGATTTATTTGGGTATCAATGCCTCATTCAATTCTTGCCAGTTGGAACGAAATGGAAGCAATATAAAGAGCTTATTGCAGCTTTTTACAGCAATCTGGTCAAGAATGAAAATATACTGAAAACTCAAATAAATAAACAAGAGTTAATATTGTCTCCTGAATTAATTTTTGAAATTTTGGGATTAAAGAATGAAGGTGTTGTTGTTACAAACAGATTTGACATGATTAGACAACTGGAATGGAACATTCAGTCTTTATCAAATATTCCAGATGTATATTCTGAAATGAGACTCATGGAAAATCTGAATGTAGAGGCAAAGTTTATTGCAAATATATTGCATGCCAATTTATTTCAAAGAGTCGAACACAATATGGAAGTCAGTAGAAGCTGTTTATATGCCACTTATGGTCTGCTGAATAAAATTCAAATCAATTGGTTTGATGTTTTTACTTCTCAACTACAGCATATGAGTTCAAAGTTATTTTATGGTGATGCTGTATGTAGAATCCTTGCAAGCCAATTGAATTTATTCGACTGGCCCTCTAAAACTAAAGGCATGAGAGCCTTTAGTATAAAAGATTTACAAAAATTCCAGGCCATGCATAAACCTCAACGACAACAACAACAACCAATAGATTGTACAGACCATATACAACAACAACAACAGAGTTATTCAGTTCAAGTAGAACAGCAACCACAACTATCTCCTGACCTAGATGATGTACTTAACAACATTAGAAATGATATTAGGCATCTAAGAGATAAAATCTGTAATGCTATAAGTGATATACTTTGGAGGAATAGATAACTGCTTGCTTGCTTGTATCTGAATACAAAATGTAATGTTTGTATTCATTGTTTGATTCATTGAACAATACATTTTTTTGTAAATGTATACAATTCTTATTATTGTTTACAGAAAGCATTGTTGTAATTATCTCTTACTATATATATTCTCTATAATTATCTTTTTGATTAATGACAAAAAGGGGGAGACATGTTATAAAAAAAGATGATTATGATTTTAATTGCATATAGTATAAAGGGAGATGATATTTATGGTTATTGTAATCTAACAGATGATAATATAATGAAAGGTAGAGAAATGATACTTATATAATTATTGACATCTGAAAGTTTTATTTCTGAGAGGTGAAATTTACACAAATAATAGAAATAAGCTTAAGTGAACTTAAGTCAACAAACTTGTTTGTTGAATTAAAAGTTAACCCAACGAAAGTGCTTTGTTGAGTTAAATATATTTCATAATTGATTTAATATGGTTTTGTCATCATCAAAAAGGGGGAGATTGTTGAGTATTTTGTTTTGATGATGTGTGCTGAATGAAAATAATCATATTTGCTCAATTACTATTGCTTGTGAAAAGAAATTAAAATCATCAATTAATACAGAAAAAGCTTATTGATATAAATACTTGTCTGTATTAGATCTGAAATTATATTAAGTTAATAACTAGTCGTTTCATTGCATTAATTTCTCATTTAACTAAACATTAAGTTAATGTGTGTTTTTATTGAAAAGCATGATATGTTTTTAAAGTTATATTTTCTGTATCATGAACAATGCACGTTTAGAGAACTCGTTAAGTTAGAGTTTTGTTCGTATAGAGATCACGTGAGAGCTCATTAAGTTAGAGGCTTAAAGGTTAAAATAGGTCACGTGAGAACTCGTTAAGTTAGTGTGTAAAAGAAGAGACGAACTCATTAAGTTAGTGTTGTACACGTAGTGAAATTATAAGTTACGAATGTTATATTGTATCACGTGAGGTGCACATGTTTAACTCGTTAAGTTAACATAACTAAACGTGTTGAGTTGCTATATTGAATACTAAGGCAACACATTAGGTTAGCGTTATAAACTTAAGTTATTATTGTTGCACATGGTAAAATTCTTATTATAAAAATATTTGTTTATTACTGGTTCATTGAGTTATTGTAACACAACAGAGATAGTTTGTTGAGTTATCGTAACACCACGGAGATGGTTCGTTGAGTTAGCGTAACACCACGGAGATAGTTCATTGAGTTAGCTACAGTACTTGTCACGTGAGTTGGCACATGAGGAACTCGTTAAGTTAGAAACATTAAGTTCTATATATATACTTGTGTTACTTGTTTAGCTAACATTAAAGTAATGACTTCTTATTACATTGATGAAAAATTTTGGAAGAGAAAGTTTATTTTGTAGGAAATTTTTCAAAGATCTAGGATGGATGATTAAAGAAAATTTGAAATGTAAATGTGGGTCAGAACGTGTGTATTTCAATGAAGGAAAAAGAAAAGACGTGAAGAAGTGGAAGACTGATAGTGATTAAACGTGGAAGATATGCATGAAATGAAGATACAATATAAAAGGCATAGAATTCTCGTTGATCAGTTATCCCTACACACCAAAAGAAAAATCTTTTCAGGGATCAAAAGCACCTCTTCGGGGAAAAACTCTCAAGTGAAAATTTAGTGAAGCATAAAAAGGTAAGATATATGTCACTGAAGATTTGAAGTATTAGAAGGAAGAAAATTCAGTGAAGCATAAAAAGGTAAGATATATGTCACTAAAGAATTGAAGTATCAAATGGAAGAAAATTCAGTGAAGCAGAAAAGGTAAGATTTACATCATTGAAGATTTAAAGTATCAGAAGAAAGCAAATTTGGTGAAGCAGAGAAAGACAAGATATTCGTCACTGAAGAATTGCTGAAGAAGAAAAAGGAGAAGAAGAAGAAGAAAGATCTCAAACAGGGAGAAATGTTTTAACTTCCGCAAATTAGTTTTCTCTATTTGTAGTTATGAAATTGTATAGATGAAACATGGTATCGATATATAATTGCATCTACAATTTCTGAGGAGAATTGAATTGTATATTGTAATTGAAACCTTAAATAAAAATGATTTTATGAAAACAGTGTCTCGACTTGTTTTTGAGTTTTAATGTTTCAATTATATTCAAAAATATTGAAAAACACAATTCACCCCCCACTTGTGTAGCCATACGATCCTACATATATTTACATAATAGAACCTTAATAGTCCTCCAGTCTTACTTATTCAATTCTAAATGAACTTTTTGGAAATTTAAGAATAGGTCTAAGTCTTTGCCCATTTAATTTAAATATATTCTAATTTTGAGATTTTCAATTTCAATTACTCTATAGGAATAAATGTTTCGAATTATGTATGGTTCTGCCCATATAGATTTTAATTTCCTTAGATGGTTATGAAGTTTAGTCATGTAAAGATATACTTCTTATCCTTTTTCAAAAGTTTTTAAAATAATTTTCTTATCATGCCATAATTTCGTCTTCTCTTTTTCTTTTACAATTCTCGAATAAGTTTCATTCCTAAATTCTTCTAGCTCGATTAATTATATCTTTCTATTTCCAACAGCTTAATTTAAATTAGTGTTTAGAGTTCTTAATGCCCAATAAGCTCTATGTTCTAATTCAATAGGTAGATGACAACTTTTTTCATATACTATCCTAAAAGGTGACATCCTAGGCTTGTTTTATAAGCTATTCTACAAGCTCAAAGTGCGTCAATTAATCGATTAACCTAATCTTTCCTAATAGGATTTACTACTTACTCTAAAATTAATTTAATTTATTTGGTTGCACTTTCTACTTGTCCACTTGTTTTCAGATGATATGAAGTTGTAATTTTGTGATTTATTCCATATTTCTTCATTAAAGCTTTAAAACTTCTATTACAGAAATGAGTTCTCCTATCACTAATAATAGTTTTAGGTATTCCAAATCTAGCAATTATATTACTTTTTATAAAATGTATTGCCACTTAATTGTCATTAGTTTTTGTAGGAATCGCTTCATCCATTTAGATACATAATCCACACCTAACAATATATAATTAAACTAATTAGACATAGGGAATGGACCTATAAAATCAATTCCTCATACATCAAAAATCTCAACTTCAACAATAGGATTCAGAGGCATCATGTTTCTCTTTGATATCCTTCCTATTTGTTGACATTGTAAGCAACTTAAGTAGTATTTGTGAGCATCCTTAAATAGTGTTGGCCAATAGAATCCACATTGTAAGATTTTGACTGTAATTTTTCTTGAACCAAAGTGTCCTCCACATGTTTGGTCATGATAGAAGGATAATATGGTATGATATTCAATTTCTGGAACACACCTCCTTATAACTAAATCAGGACATTTCTTAAATAAGTAAGGGTATTCCCAATAGTAATGTTTCACTCTTGAAAAGAACAATTTTTTATCTTGTCTATTCCAATCATTAGGTGTTAAACCTATAATTAAATAATTAACTATGTCTACATATCAATGCATTATTTTTATGGTTGTTTAGACTTCAAAGTTTACATTTTGTATATGATAATTTATGCATTTTATAGATTATAATTGCAATTATATGTGATTTAATGAAGAATGTATGATAATTGTGATTTTAAGGTTTTACATGTTTTAAATGGTTAAATAATGCATAAATTGTTATATGATAATTATTATATAAAATATGCTTCATGGAAAGATATCTTATATGATTTTATAGGAAGAATTAAAGACATTGCAAATTTCATTCTTAAAGTAGAGATATTTAACTAATTGTTCATCTAAAAATCTTGAAAAAAATAAAATGATTCAAATACAAATTAATTTTAACTTTGAAGATAATATAATATAATGACATTATGAACCTAGAAATACTAGAGAACTACATGCTAAATTTATTGTCATTCAAAATTTACCTATTAATTTTGGTAATAATCAACATTTTCAAGATTATATTTCATAAGCTTATTGTCCACAATTTAAAAATATTTCTAGAAATACAACTAGGCAAGATATTATTAATCTTTATAATAAACTTAGAATGAAACTAATTAATATAATAAGTTCTTTTAATACATTTATAGCATGTACATTTAATATTTGAGAGGGTAGAACTAAAATATGATATATTGCTATTATTACACATTTTATTAATGATAACTTAGATTTTACAAAAAAGATTAATAGGATTTAAAAGAATAAATCATCCACATAATGCTTAAAATATTTTTTCCACTATTATAAAATTTTTGAATTTTATGAAATTAAAGAAAAAGTAGGTAGTATTACATTTGATAATGCATCTACTATTACTACAATTATCCATATGTTTAAAAATAAATTAACTCTACCAAATGGTTTTAATTTATTTCACTAAAGATGTATATGTTATATAATTAATCTTATAGTTCAAGTAAGTATTGAAGAAATAAAATATTTAAAAAAAAAATATTAGAACTACATTAACTTATATTTTAACTAGTGGTAGACGTCAATAAGAATTTAATCATGCATGTGATTCTTTTGATTTAACATATAAAATATTTATAATAGATGTTCCTTATAAGTGGAATTCTTTATATTTAATGTTAAATAATTATTTACCTTATAAATAAGCTATAAAAAGTTATTATAATAATAGAATTGATGATAGTATAATATCATTAAATGAAAATGATTTTGTAATAGTTAATTGTTTTGTTGAATTTTTAAAACCATTTTATAATGCAATAGAACATTTATCAAAAATATATTATTCTACCTTTATATATGCAATACACCATTTTATATAATATTGCAAGAGTTTATAATAATTATGGTAATTATTCATCTTTTACACTTATAATTCTAAAAATGAAAGAAATTTTTTTAAAATATTGAAATAATATACCTCTTTTATATACATTAAGTACTTGTTTAGATCCTAGGACTAAAATAAAAGTTGTTAGAAAATTAATAATGTTGAGTATTATGTTTTGATGATGTATGCAAAACATAAGTAATCATATTTAATCAATTAATATTGTTTGTGAAAGTAAATTAAGAGCATTGATTAATACAGAAAAGTTTAATGTTATATACTTATCTGTAATGAATCTGGAATTATTTTAAGTTAAGTAACTAGTCATTAAGTTATACTAACTTTTCATTTAACTATATGTTAAGTTAACTTGTGTTTTTATTGTAAAGTATGATATGTTTTAATGTTACAAATTTGTATCATATATAGTACACATTAAGACAACTTGTTGAGTTAGCATTCTTTTTGTAAAAAGGTCACATGAGAACTTGTGTTATAGGCTTAAAGGTTAAAATAGGTCATGTGAGAACTCGTTGAGTTAGTAAATAAAACATTAAGTTTCATGAACAAACTCGTTAAGTTAATATTATACACGTGTTGAATTTAAAGTTTATGAATATTATACTGTATTACATGAGTTGCACATGTTTAACTTGTTAAGTTAACATAACTGCACACATTGAGTTGCTATATTGAATACTAAGGTAATGTGTTAGGTTAGCATTATAAACTTATAAAGTTATTATTATTGCACATGATAAATACATTATTGTTTAACATTTATTTATATTAGTTCATTGAGTTATCTGTAACACAATAGAGTTAGTTCATTGAGTTATCATTTTATACATTGAAGTATGTCACATATATGACACATGCTGAACTCGTTGAGTTAGACGCATTGAGTTATAAGTTTATTTGTTTTACGTGTTTAGTTAATATTAATACAACGTTTTGTTATTACATTTGATGAAAAATTTTAGACAAGAAAGTTATTTTACAAGAAATTTTTCAAAGGATCCAAGATTGATGATTCAAGAAAATTCGAGAAAAAAATATGGACCAGAACATGTGTATTTCAAAATTTGAATTTGAAAGTAAAATAGAAGACGTGAAGAGTGGAGACTAATCATGGATGAACATGGATGATATGCATGGAATGAAAATCGACTATAAAAGACATAGAATTCTCATTGTTCAAAGTATCCCTACACACTTAAAGAAATATAATTTTAGGGATCAACACTTCTCAAGAAAAAAAAAACTCTTAGAAGGAAGCAACTTCAATGAAGAAGAGAATGTCAAATATTTTTCATTAAAGATTTGTAGAAGAAGAAGAAGAAGAAAAGGAAAATCTCAAACAGTGAGAAATATTTTTAAATTCCGTAAATTAGTTTTCTTTGCTTGTAATTATGAGATTGATTAGATAAAATATTATATAGATATATCATTGTATTTATAATTTCTAAGGAGAATTGAATTGTATATTGAAATTGAAACCTTAAATAAAATAATATCTTGACTTATTTTAATTTTGAAGTTTCGATTATAGTTAAAATACACAATTCACCCACTTCTTGTGTAGCATTTCAATCCTACAAATAATTGTAATACAATTTTTTTAAATGTAGAATTTAATGTAACAATTGAAAATATAGAAGAAAATTTAAACAACATATTTGTTTATATATTGTAAGATATGAAACACAACAAATACAATTTACATCTTATTTACCATAACAACCATCATCATCATCATCATCATCATCATTAGTTTATGATTATAGTATATTTATTGATGATTATAATGATTTTACTTGATAAGAATTAATTAATTGTAATAATACTAATCATAATTATTTAATAAGAGAAAATCTTCATTTTCTAGATTTTGATGTAATTAATTAATGAAAAAAAGATACATTTCCTAATTTATCTTTATGACTAAAGATTTACTAATAATTTCAACTTCTTCTATAGCATGTGAATAGATATTTAGTATTAGTGATAATATATTAAATGATAGAAGAACAATATTAAAAGATGAAATTTTAGATATTTTAATGTGTATTAAAGACTAAGAGTTTACTCATGTTTATAGACAACAATAGTAAGATGACTTTACAAATGAATTTGAAAATTTAAATATTTAAAAATAATTATGTAAATTAAATGTAAAAATATTTGATGTAATATTTATGTCATAACAAGTATAATATAATTTTAATTTATAAATAAAATAATTTATTTTAACTTTAGATGTATCACATATTTATAAATGAAATAATTTATTTTTTTATGTTGATTTATTCAAATATTGTGTTTTAATAATATTTAAATTTAATTTAATATATTTATTTAAAAAATTATAATAAAAAAAACTTCAGGGGTCATTTAAAAACTTTAACGTTCAGAACATTATTTTCAAACGTTTTCTAAATGTTCAACGTTCGAAAAATCCAAATAGATGGTCTGAATGTCTAAATGAATAGATAGGCTGCCCACAAGCTCGTCTAAGTCTGACCTTTTTATTTTTTCAGGCCAACCTAACTCAACTCATTGACATCTATAGCTACTGCAAGGACACGTGAGGGTGAAGTTACATATCGATTCTTATGTAGTCCAACTTGTTCTTCTACGTGGAGAGGTTAAACTTAGTTTAGTTATCTTATTTTAGTTGTAGTTAGTCTAGTGTAGCAGTTTAGTAGCTTAGTCTAGCTTTACCTTAAACTTTAATTTGTCTTTAGCTTGAAATACTCTTTGAATACTTTATTGTGAATGATTAAATGTGCTTTTCATTTGTGTTTGTACATTCTTCTGTGTGAGTGAATAAATGTGTGTGTTCTCGCATTCACTTATTTCTTGAGTAAGTTTTGCCGGCATTTTAGTTTGGTTTAACTTGTAGGTGTTTATGAGTAACTTTGGTGTGTTTTAAAAGTGCTTGTCATAGTGTAGAGTTTTATTTATTGCTTTTGCTTTCCTTGAATCTTCGTTTATCTTAGGCAAGAAATCTCTCTAAATCGACCAATCTTTTTGGGATACTTGTCTGAGAATACAAAATGTTGTTTCAACATAATATAAAGATAATATAATCTTGCATCGAAAGAATAGGTCAAGATTGTCTTCAAATATGGCAACTATGGACCCGATTGTCCCGTCCCTTCAAAATCAACAGAGTGCCAATTTAGGCCCTGCCACAAAGTCGGAATCAAGAAAGTAGTGGTCCTCCCTTTCCGTCTTCCTACATGGTTTTTCCTGTTTTATAATTTTTGGAGTTAGGTATTGAAACTTTATAATTACAAACCCTTTCCGTCTACACGATTTTTATGCCACTCCTCCTTCCATGAACGGACCTTTCTACTCTCATTCTTTGCTGAACACTCGTAGTTTTATTGAAATAAGTTCACATAAAATCTAATTTGTGCTTCACTAGTCTACGTTTTTCAAGAATGGACAAAGACAAAGATATTTAGAAGGAAGATGTGCGTAATCTGTACCATACATCTCCTTCTTCAAAGTTTAAATCAGTATTAGAAAGACTAGCATCTATATGCAGTGCCAAGTCCTTCAACGTATCTCGATCAACTTGAACCCATCAATAAAGAATGGTAAATGGACCTTATGTTATAGGAGAATGAATCATTTTTTCTTTCTCTACGAAATAGATAGTCCTTATCTCTTTGTTTAATTAAGCATATGTCTCTGAAAAGCGTTCGTTCTGTCTCCTTTTAGGAAATAAAACAGATCGAAGGTTTTTTTTAATTTTTTTATTACACAAATAACGGATATTTTCAAGGGATGCCACGAAAACGCCTTCCTGGTTTTTCTCTGAGCCTTTCACTTACAATGGAGGAAGACGAGAGAACACAAACAAATACCCACTGTATCTTCTTTCCAATCTCCAACCTTCAACAGCACTAGTGGCCGGAAGAAAAGCGTGATGGAATTTGATCTAAAGGTTTTATAATAAACCTTTAGATCAAATCTACCACAAAACTATTGCGAATTTGGAACTTCGGCCATCAGTGAAGGAGAGAAGGTACGCACACATTTCTATTAGTTTTGACTATGATTGGTTTCTGAAAACGATTCCTGATTCTCAGTTGATTTCATTCTCATTTTGTTTTGGTTCAGTTTTCATGCCACATTGAAAATTATGAAACAAGAAATCTAGTATTCCGTAAACCGTGTGCATCCATTTAAATTAGTTTAAAAATGTGCGAAATTTTGAAAGAAAACGTACCAAACAAAGATTCAATGCCATTATTTGGATCAATGGGTATTGTTCACATGAGGTTTGTAAAGGATCGACAAGAAGATCTCCTATATTTATTTGTTTGTTTTGGATGCAGGAGCGGCGCAAGGAAACATTTAGATCTCTGTAGATATTAATTATGGATCCAAATTCGGTTCCCTTTTCGGCTAACAGATCCACGGAAGAAGATAGCGGCAAATGTGAATCCATGCCTAAGATACTACGAGAACATGGTAAGACACCACTGCCCGCCTCTTCGTAGAAAGCATAACTACGGCACATATAGCAGAACGCGTGTCGTGTGCCTTCTTCAGCTTTCGTCTGTGGTGTCTGAGCTTCTTATCCGTAAAATTACTTATGCGCCCACGCTTAGCCGACTGGAATTCATGCATGATAATTTGCTCGAGTTGATGCATTTCTGATTAATCGAAAGGATGGTGACAAACTGGGCAGGAGGTTCAGGCCCACACGAGGATGATTCGCACGGCGGCAGTGATGATTACCGTGACACAAATTCCAACGATTCAAACAACGGAAGCAAGATTGAGGTAGTCGATGATTTCTTTATACTCTAACTATATAGGTCGGATTTTGTGTCATAAGTAACAAGGAGGGTCAAGCGTGCAGGAAAAGGATGATTTAGAATGCCGTGTGCGCGACGGATTGGACGAGTTCAAAAAGAAGGCTGTGATGATAATAGAAGAGCATTTTGCAACGGACGACGCGGTATCGACCGCGAACGAACTGAAAGATCTGGGATGGCCATGCTACCACTACTATTTTGTGAAGAAGCTCATCTCGACTGCGATGGATAGGCATGACAAGGAGAAAGAGATGGCTGCAGCGTTATTGTCCACGCTGTACGCCCAAGTCATCGAACCAGCCCAAGTTTACAAAGGATTTAGCGAACTGGTAATTTCTTGTGACGACTTGTGTGTGGACATTCCTTATGCCGTGGACGTGCTTGCTCTTTTCACGGCTCGAGCAGTGGTGGACGACATCCTCCCTCCCGCTTTCTTGATGAGGCAAATGGCTGCTCTGCCGGTAAATTCGAAGGGAGTGGACGTCGTGAAGAAAGCAAACAAGGCGTACCTGTCGGCTCCTCTGCACGCGGAGAACGTACTGCATCGATGGGGAGGGAGCAAGAGTGTCAGAGTAGAAGACGTAAAGACTAGGATAAAGGATTTGTTGACGGAGTACGTAGTAAGCGCTGACACTGCAGAGGCCTGTAGATGCATCAAGGACTTGAAGCTTCCCTTCTTCCACCACGAAATCGTCAAGCAGGCCCTGGTGATGGCCATGGAACGAAGCTCCGCAAAGGGACTCCTCCTTGACCTGCTCAAGGAAGCAGCAGAGGAGGGGAGCATCAACCAGAGCCAAATGACCAAGGGCTTCGCTCGACTCATCGACGTAATCGATGATCTGTCCCTGGACATACCCCGCGCCAAGCAGCTACTGCAGTCTTTGATCTCCGATGCGTCGTCCGAAGGATGGCTGTGCTCATCCTCCCTCAAGTCTATTTCCACCCAACCTCAGAGCCATCCCCATGATGACGATGCTGCGAGACTTTTCAAGCCCAAGGCTACGCTGATCGTCCAGGAATATTTCCTGGCGGGCGACATTCTCGAGGTCATCAACAGCTTAGAGTCGGAGGCGGCTTCGTCTCCCGAGTGTAATGCCATTTTCGTAAAGCGGTTGATAACTCTGGCGATGGGCCGAAAGAACAGGGAGAAGGAGATGGCTTCCGTGTTGCTGCCGTCCATGTGCTTCTCATCGAACGACATTCTTTCCGGTTTCTTCTTGCTCATCGACTCTGCGGAGGACGCCGCCCTCGACAATCCTTCCGTCGTTGAGGATTTGTCAATGTTCCTAGCAAGGGCGGTGGTGGATGAGGCAATGGCTCCGTCCCACCTAGACGAACTCGGGATGCAATCCAATGGCAACAGCCCTGCCGGCGACCGAGCGATTCAAATGGCACAATCCTTGCTCCGGGCCCCGCTTTCCAGCGAGAGGATTCTGAGGTGTTGGGGTGGAGGTGGTAGCGATAAGCCAGGGTGGGAGATTGAGGACGTCAAGAACAAGATTACGAGACTTCTTGAAGAATACCAATTTGGGGGGGACTTAGTAGAAGCTTGCCGATGCATCAAGGAGCTGGGGATGCCGTTCTTCCACCACGAGGTCGTCAAGAAGACTTTGGTGACTGTCATGGAGAAAAAGAATGAGAGGCTGTGGGGTCTGCTTGGAGAGTGCTTCACCATCGGCCTCATCACGCCAAATCAAATGACCAAAGGCTTCGAGAGGGTGGCCGACTGCATCGACGACTTGATGCTGGACATACCGGACGTCCGTCGCCAGTACGACCGGTACGTAATGCTTGCCAAGGAGGAATCTTGGCTGGAGGATTGCTTTCCTTCTCCGACATGAACCAGTGCGAAGAACGGCGACCAGGACGTTTACTGAGTTCAAATGTATGACAGGAAGAGTCGTTTAGACGTTTCCTTGGTTTTTTTTTTTTTTTTTTTTTCTAAAAATTTGTTTTCACATTTTTGTTCTGGAGCTTGCGATTTTTTCTGCACGGCAGGTCATGATCCTTTCAGTGGAAGAAGATGACTGCGTTCTATTTTTTTTATAATTTTGGTTTTTAAGTTCATAAGAATTTAAACTTGACTATTGCTTTTAAATAATTGAGTGGAGTAATGTTCAGTCACCCGGGTGAAGCTAAGATGTGAGAGACATGGGCATTACTTGCTCAAGAGGGAAAAGATGAAATAAGAATATTTGATTAACCTAATCTAAGGAAGAAGAGATTAGAGAGTTGGTCGTGCATTTTCCCCTAAGTTAAGTGATGTATCCTGAATCGTGGCATTAGGCGAAGATGGATTAATTCACGCTTAGTAACAGAGCAGAGGCAAGAGCATAAGTGAGAGCATATAAACTAAGCAAGAAATATGTTGTTAAGGTTGGGGTTATGCCCGAAGTTTTAATTATGTTTCATTCCGTTTAGGAATTAATTTGGTTTTGTTTGGCTAACTTGTCAATCCTATCTATTAATTTTAGTTGTATGTTTTAGCATTGTAATGAGTGCGCCAAGCAGAGAGACGTGAGTACGCTTGTTGAAGATTGAAACATTTTGTTAGATTTCAATTGTTGTATGGTGTTTCTGTTAATCTTGACCTTAAGACTGTTAGGTAGTTAATTTTGTTGATGACTAGTTTAAACCAGCTATAAATACTCCTCATGAATAACCTGCGAACTTTTACTAAATGGATGGAAGATCTATCAGTTTTATCTTTTATGGTGTCAACCGTAGATTTATGATCCTACAATTCTCATTTTCTTCAACTACTTTTCTCTCTCTCTCTTTACTCAATTACTTCTTTCCACTCGCCTACCACACTAGCTCCACTATCATTGTTTTTCAGCTGCCCTTCCTCAACTTTCTTTTCTCTTTCTTTCCCTTCCCACGTTGATCCAATTGTTAGACAACTTGTCGTCGAACTGTTTGCCTTCGAGTACGCATTGGCACCGTGGGATTGAAGTGAGGCAAAAGATTTAGGAACAAGGAGAAGATAAGGGACATATATTAATATATTCGGAATCATAGGATTCAAATGAGCACCTATTCTTCGCTGATGATCAGAACCAAGTTCCCAAACTTAAATACGAACTTACTTTTGATGGTTCATGATGAACACTGACTGAGGCCAAGTGATTGATGCCTGAAATTAAGATGACATGGAACGCAAGATGACCCAAACTTAAATAGGAGACAATAAAGACTTGGACATCAAATAAATGTAAATAGTAGGTGTTATTCCTTAGAATCCTCACACGCAGGAACACGTGTGCATATTTCTCTATCGCCGTTTCACTAGGTCCTACCATTCTGCCCTTAACAATTCTACCCGCCATGGAAGAAGGCTTGTCCTCAAGCTGGAAAGTAGGAAATTTCATGATGAAATCTTGGTAATCCTCCCATGTGGCCTCCCCGGGACACTCGTGCTACCATTGGATGGGCAGCTATGTAACTACGTGGCCATTCCAATTGACCATCCTCTTGGCTGGTAATTAATAAGCTGGTTCGTGCAACTGGTTGCATATCACCTACGACAGGTCTAGCATGCTTTGTGGAGGCAAGGGGGCCATGATATTCTTTTAAGGGGGATACATGAAATATAGAGTGGATCTATGTAGAAGTTTGAAAAATGACATACCGATACAAGAAAGAATATACCAATGATACCATTGGTATGCCATTTATTCATTTTTTATTGTCTCAAGAATAAACAATGTTTCATCCATTTGAGCTCGACTTCCGTTCACTAAAGACCTATAACACCTGTATACAATAAATGGTAGGTTTGGCAGCACAATTGGCATTTTGGTTACTCATCTTGGCTTGTGAATGATCTAAAAGGTGTGTCACTACTTTGAGACTTCAGCAGATCACTATACTTCATAAAATGGTATGTTGTTGAACTCAACAGTATGCTAAAAATTGGCTGTAAGTGGTCAATTTGTGCATATTTAATTAACATTATTCATGCATTTTAGGATTAAAATGTTGAATTATATAAATTCTTAAGTGATTTTACATGTCAATCATATTTTTAAGGACATGCATGAAATTTAAATTTAAAAGTTATGAAATACATAAATTAAACCTTTATTTGTGAACATTTGTTGGTGACAAAATGGTAACATGCTAAATATTATTATCTTGTTATTTCTAATCTTCGTTGTAGTTTTGAGTTGTTATTTTTGTAGGAAATAAAATTTCCTTTTAGGATTGTCTTTGCAAATTCTTATGGAGCTAAAAAAACCTAAAAAACTTAAGGATGAGCTTGCAAATTATCCACCCCTTTAAAAGGAGTGTAGGATCGTATGACTACATAAGAGGGGGGTGAATTGTGTATTTTTAATATTTTCTAAAATATAATTGAAACTTTAAAACTCGAAAACAAGTCGATACATTGTTTTCATAAAATCATTTTTATTCAAGGTTTCAATTACAATATACAATTCAATTCTCCTCAGAAATTATAGATGCAATTATATTTCGATACCATGTATCATCTAAATAATTTCATAACTACAAACCGAGAAAACTAATTTGCGGAATTTAAAACTTTTCTCCCTATTTGAGATCTTTCTTCTTCTTCTTTTTCTTCTTCAGCAATTCTTCAGTGACGAATATCTTGTCTTTTCATGTTTCACCGAATTTGCTTTCTTTTGATACTTCAAATCTTCAGTGATGAAAATCTTACCTTTTTATGCTTCACTGAACTTTCTTCCACTTGAGAGATTTTTCCCGAAGAGGTGTTTTTGATTCCTGAAAAAGATTTTTCTTTTGGTGTGCAGGGATGGTTTGATCCTTGAAAAGATTTTTCGTTTTGTGTGTAAGGGTAAATTGATCAACGAGAATTCTATGCCTTTTATACTGTATCTTCATTTCATGTATATCCTTCATGTTTAACCACTACCAGTTTTCCACTTCTCCACGTCTTTTCTTTTTCCTTCATCGAAACACACACGTTCTAACCCACGTTTATATTTCGAATTTTCTTTAATCATCAGTCCTGAATCTCTAAAAAATTTCCTGCAAAATAAACTTTCTCGTCCAAAAATTTTTCATCAGTGTAATAAGAAGTCGTTACTTTAATGTTAACTAAACGAGTAACAAAAGTATATATATATATAACTTAACATTTCTAACTTAACGAGTTCACCATGTGCCATTTCACGTGACAAGTACTGTAGTTAACTCAACAAACTAAGTCTGTGGTGTTATGCTAACTCAACGAACCAGCCTAACCTTTCTTTCGGAAGGTTAAATGATAACTCATTGAAAATAGTTTAAGTTTCGGATAGTTATGAATGTAAGTCACCGAAAAACTCTTTATATTATAAAACTAGTGAGACACGTGTCAAGACCTGAAACATGACTTAAGTTACCTTTCGGATAGTTACGAATATAAGTCTCCGAAAAAACTTTAACTCACCGATTCAGTAATAAACAAATGTTTTTATAATAAGAATTTTACCATGTGCAAAAATAACAACTTAAGTTTATAACGCTAACTTAACGTGTTGCCTTAGTGTTCAATATAGCAACTCAATGCGTTTACTTATGTTAACTTAACGAGTTAAACATGTGCACCTCACGTGATACAATACAACATTCGTAACTTATAATTTCACCACGTGTATAACACTAACTTAACGAGTTCGTCTCTTCTTTTACTCACTAACTTAATGAGTTATCACGTGACCTATTTTAACCTTTAAGCCTCTAACTTAACGAGTTCTCACGTGACCTCTATACAAACAAAACTCTAACTTAACAAGTTGTCTAAACGTGCACTGTTCATGATACAGAAAATATAACATTAAAACATATCATGCTTTTCAATAAAAACACATGTTAACTTAACGTTTAGCTAAATGAGAAATTAATGCAACGAAACGACTAGTTATTAACTTCAGATCCAATACAGACAAGTATTTATATCAGTAAGCTTTTTCTGTATTAATTGATGATTTTAATTTCTTTTCACAAGTAATAGTAATTGAGCAAATATGATTATTTTCATTCAGCACACATCATCAAAACAAAAATACTCAACAATCTCCCCTTTTTTGATGATGACAAAACCATATTAAATCAATTATAAAATATGTTTAACTCAACAAAGCACCTTCATTGGGTTAACTTTTAATTCAACAAACTTGTTTGTTGACTTAAGTTCACTTAAGCTTATTTCTATTGTTTGTGTAAATTTTACCTCTCAAAACTAAAACTCTTAGATGTCAATAATTATATAAGTATCAGTTTTCTAATTATCATCTGTCAGATTACAATAACCATTTAAATAGCATCTCCTTTTATAATATATATATGCAATTAAGATCATAATCATCTTTTTATAATATTTCTCCCCCTTTTTGTCATTAATCAAAAAGATAATTACAGAGAATATATATATATATAAGAGATATAATTACAACAACTCTTTCTATAAACAAGAATAATAATTGAACACATTTACAGAGAAATGTATTGTTCAATCAATCAAACAAGTAATACAAACATTACATTTTGTATTCAGATACAAACAAAAACAGTTATCAACCCTTCCTAAGTATATCACTTATAGCATTACATATTTTATCTCCTAGATGCCTAATATCATTTCTGATGTTGTTAAGCACTGCACCTAAGTCAGGAGGTAACTAGGTTTCCTGTTCTGCTTGAACTGAATAACTTTGTTGTTGTTGTTGTATATGGTCTGTATCAGGTTGTTGTTGTTGTTGTCTTTGAGGTTTATGCATGGACTAGAATTTTTGCAAATCTTTGACACTAAATGTTCTCAAGCCTTTAGTTTTAGAGGGCCAGTCGGATAAAGTCAAATAGCTTGCAAGGATTCTACATACAGCATCACCATAAAATAACTTTGAACTCATATGCTGTAGTTGAGACATAAAAACATCAAACCAATTTATTTGAATTCTATTCAGCAAGTCATAAGTTGCATATAAACAGCTTCTGCTGACTTCCAAATTGTGTCCAACTCTTTGAAATAAATTTGCATGCAATATATTTGCAATAAACCTTGCCTCTACATTCAGATTTTCCATTAATCTCATTTCAGAATATACATCTAGAATTTTTGATAAAGACTGAATGTTTCATTCTAGTTGTCTTATTATGTCAAATCTGTTGGTAACAACACCTTCATTCTTTAATCCTAAAACTTCAAAAATTAACTTAGGAGACAACATAAACTCCTGTTCATTTATTTGAGTTTTCAGAAAATTTCCATTCTTGACCAGATTGCTATAAAAAGTTGCAATAAGCTTTGTGTATTGCTTCCATTTCGTTTCTACTGGCAAGAATTTAATGAGGCCTTGAAACTCAAACAGATCTCTTATTTCCATCAAATTTCTGAATTTTATTGGACGAGCATGTAGAATCTGACATGTAATCAGATTATTGTATTTCTGCAATGCTTCTTCAGATCTAAAATGAATTGCATTACCTTGAATTTTTAATATTGTACACAAAGAAGGTGATATCTGAAGCTGTGATTTAAAGTTTAATTCATCTTCAAGAACCTCTTCTTCAAAATGAATGTCATGTTGTTCCTCTTCCAAAATATTATCTTGAAGCTGCTCAGGTAAGCTTGATTCTTCAACTGCTTCAATAGTGTTAGGAACATTGTCAATATGCTCAACATTCATCTATTCAGTCTCTATAGAATGTTCAGAGTACAATTTTTCCACAAATTCTACAGCCGGTGTATTTGTTTGTAATTGTTCATTTCGTTCAACAGATAATTCCATTGATTCATGTAGTGAATTCTCAGACTCTACTTCTATAGATTCCGTAGAAGGCTGGTTAACTTTTAGCTCTTTTGGAGTCTTAACAATTTCAATATCTACTACTCCAGACAATTCATCCTTTGAACTAGTTACTGCTTCAACATTGTCAATTATATTTGCAATAACTTGTTCAATGTCAAGTGCCTGATGCTCTAATTTGTCAATTTCTACATCATTAGGACTTGTACTAATAGAAAAACTTGAGCTCATATTTGACTTGGATTTCTTCTCAAGTTTTCTAGCAAGGGAAAATAAAGTCTCATTATCTTCATCAGTTTCAGTGTGTTCGAAACTGATGAGTTTATCAGATGCACAATAAGGTACAATGTCTAGACATACATTGTCCTTTGGAAATAAATTTTCATCTGATTTTCCTTTTTCAATAGACTTTGTTTCCTTAGACATAATTTTTCTGACTTTCCTTCTTCTATAACATTTTTGTTTCTCCTTTTCAAGTATTGCTGTTTTCTTTTCAAATTGCTCCATAAAAGTTTTATACTTTAATTCTTCTAAGGCACTTTCTATTACAACAGCCTTTCGAAGAC
Organism: Cymodocea nodosa; assembly: GCA_036874045.1. NCBI lineage: Eukaryota > Viridiplantae > Streptophyta > Magnoliopsida > Alismatales > Cymodoceaceae > Cymodocea > Cymodocea nodosa. Next base: position 13,522,518 of record CM072339.1, on the reverse strand, counting down.
TATCAACTTTTGTTTTGTCTGCAGCAATATCTGATTCTACTTGTTTTGAATATAAAGGAGTAGGGATAGCTGATTCATGCTCTTCCTCAAATGCATGTAGTCTTGTACCATTTATAGGAGTTTGAGGAGTTCTATTTGATGAACCTACACTTTTTTCCAAATATTTTGCATACTATTCCAAAAATGCAATCTAAGCACATTTCATTCTGTATTCTCTATCAAATTTACTACGAATACCCATGTATGTAATATTTGCATTAGTATGTCGAAGTTCTTGTCTAACTTCATCTAATATTCCCTAAGGAAAGAAGTAATCTCTATAAAGTTCTGCTAACCTTTTGTCCACTCGAAATATTTTCTTGAACCAAGTACGTGGAACTTCATCATTCTCTATTTCTTTTCCTTTTGCATCTCTTCTGCTTTTGCCTTTTCCTCTGCCACGACCTTTGTAGAACTTGGAGACCATCGTCGCAGGTTGTAACAACAACAAGCGGGAAAGATTTTCTTGACAAAGTTTACAAATAACCTAAGTCCCCGTGTAATAAGTGTTTAAATAGGGTTTTTAGGCGTATAACTCAACGTGAAGAGAAGTCGGGTTTAGAAATTAAATAAATATTGAATAAAGTTTATTCAATTAAGGTACCCGAAATATTCAAGTATAACTCGTTGAGTTAACCAACCTAACGAGTAAAACGCTGTCTAGAGGTAGTTTTACATGTTACCTTATCTAACATAACGTCTAATTAGTACACAACAATTTTCGGATGCTTCCAACTGAAACGTTCCGAAAACAACATACATGCTAAACTTAACATTATCTTGAGAACATTGTAAACTATTTGAACATTTTGTCCTTTGAATCTAAAATAGTTTATTTGTCTTTTTAAATTATTTCATCAAGATTTTAAGAGGACATTAATTCAGATTAACTAAGATTTGTATTCTAAATTATATTAATCTATTTTCGACATTGTTAATCCTCCCCCTACAAATATACTTCAAATATATTCAATCAAAATACAAAATATACTTGTAGTGACAATAGATGTTAAGTAAAACTATACTTTTACATTTTCTTTTCAGAGACTTCCGTTATCCTGACATCATCAAAAATGATTTCCAGAATCAATTCCTACTGTATATGAATCAAAACACAACTTTGAACTCATTGCGATTAATTCAAGGAGAATAAAAGAATGTATCTCAAATAAACGTTTTCAAAAGTACTAATGTTGATTCAATAAATTAGTAGTCATATTGGTATAAACTATATGCGATTCAAAGATATTTGTAATTAATGAAACAACTTTTTCGTTTCAAAACAGTAAATATTGATAATTTTCTTTAAAAGTTAGTTTGAAAAGCTTGAATCATACAAGAGCTTTCTAATGTACCCGTGTAATGAGCTTTCAGTCAACAATCCCAGATCTGATCAGGACCTTAGGTTGCCAGATTTAAAGAATCCTTTTTTAGGACAACAATCCTTACATACCTATCTGCTTAAGTACAAAAGGCTCGTGATCAAACTGATCAATAAACTCTCAAAGATTTTTACTTTGTAAGCACTTTTCATTTTAAGCACAGTATATATGTATTCCATTAATACAGATGCAATAAAACACAAATCTCATACAATTTTTACTTCTATGATTGTACTGAGAATATGAATCAATTTCAATAAGCTTATACTTTTGATTAACAATTTAAGATGAGTTACATATAACTTATTCTACAAGTTTAATCAATTAAGTCAAATTTATGCATGATCATATGCATTTTCCTTGATTCAAAGAAAACATTTAATCAAAATTTCAGAAGTATTTAATGTTTTTCATTTACACTTCCACTTAAAATCGTAAAAACCATTAAAATTGATAAACTACTTAAAATCAATAAGATACTACTATGATTTTACAGTAAATACATAGTATCTTAAGTAGCAGTTTAGATATTACTTTAGATATTTTATAATAAGTATATAATATCTATGAGGTGAACAACATCATCAATAATATTTATCTTTTTATGTGGAGTTTAAGCATTTTACACATCACATAGCCTACAAATACCTAAATTTAATCTAATATTACAGAATGTATTTTTGTCTAGAGGTTTTGTAAATATATCAGCTAATTGATTTTTACTAGACACAAATTCTAATTTAATTTTTCCTTTAATTACGTTATCTCTTAGAAAATGATGTCTAACCTCTATATGCTTTGCTCTTAAATGTAATATAGGATTTTTGGAAAGATTTATTGCAGAACTACTGTCACAATAAATCTCAGTTGTATTATAAGATAATCCAAAATCTTCTAAAGTTTGCCTTATCTACAAAATCTGAGTGCAACATAGTACAGCAGCAACATATTCAGCTTCTGTAGTAGAAAGTGCTACACAGTTTTGCTTTTTACTAAACCATGACACCAAATTATTTCCCAATAATTGATATGTGCCACTGGTACTCTTTCTATCAGATTTAGATCCTACATAATCAGCATCAGTATATCCTATAAGATCTATTGAACTGTCCTTAGAATAATACAATCTAAAATTTTTAGTTCCTTGTATATATCTAAATATTCTTTTAACTACAATTAAGTGTGATTCCTTAGGATTAGATTGAAATCTAGCACAAACAACACAGCAAACATAATATCAGGTCTACTAGCAGTCAAATAAAGTAAAGAACCAATCATACTTCTGTATTTTCTTTGATCTATAGATTTTCCTATGTCATCAATATCTAACTTTAAAGTAGTACTCATAGGAGTTCCTCGAATCCTTGTATCATTAAAATTAAATTTCTTAAGCATTTCATCTGCATATTTTTCCTGATTTAAAAATATACCTTTATCTTTTATGACACTCAGCAAATTAAATCCTAAGTTTTCTACATATAGTACAATCGAAATAACACAAGTAGGAGTTATTTGAACATTGCCCATACCTATGATTTTATCTTTGCTTTTGTTTCCAAATGTTACACTTCCTTTCATGGTATTTGTAAAATTTTGTAATAGACTTTTCTGTCCGGTCATGTGACTTGACGCTCCACTGTTCAAGCCATTTTGATGTTGTTTCCTCCTGCAACACAAATTAAGAAAAACTTTTTCTTGGTACCCAATGTTGTTGAGGACCATGTTCATTAAACGCATATTTCTTCTTTTTGTTTAAAAATAGTTTAACATTATCATTTATATTCTTATTAGTTGTAAGTACTATTGATTTATCATTAGCTTCATACTCACATATAGCATTATTGCTTTTGTAATCATTCTTTTTTTTTTCAGATGTAGTATAATCAAGACCAAACATATTTTTATCAGATGTTAATTTATTTTGGTCATGCTTATACAATTCTGTAAGTTCATACCAAGATTTTATACTTGTATTAACACTTTCCGTACATAGAAAATTTTTTTCTACACAAGAATTTTTTGTTTTATCACATGTAGAATGAGTAATTGGTCTAATACTAGTGTATTGAATTACATGCTCAGGTTTCTGAATTTTCAGTTTACTACAATTGTTTGAAATTTTAAAAACATTAGAAACTGAATTTCTAGAACAAGAAACAAGATTTTTAGAAACATTTATAGTCATGTTAGAAGTACAATTTGACAAATCACATTGATTTATATTATTACTGCATGATTCATCCCTTGAAGTACCTACTTCTACATATTTATTACCTTGTTTCATAATAAAAGGAATTTTAGTCTTAGATTTACTTGAACTACAACTAATAAATCCTTTATTGGCTTGAGATTCAGGATATTCAAGATAATCAAATCCTAAGCCAAATTTATAAGATGCCGCAGGGGTACTAGTTAGTTTGTCTAACTTAGTTTGACTTAAATTCCATTTCTCAAAGGTAGAATTTAAATCTTGCTCTCTCAGTTTTAATTTATCTATCTCTAATTCAAGTTCATTTATATTATTTTTGAACATTTCATTTTCAGATTCTATCTTTAATTTTTTAGCATTTATATTCTGTATTTGTTCATGCAAGATACATTCATTAAATCTAAATTTTTGCAAATCTCTAGCATGATTTTCATTATCACATTTAAACTTTTCTAAAGTAGTAGACAGGAAATAATTTTCTTCTTCCATAACGGATGAAGATTTTCTAATATTCTTATTTTCCAGTTTACATACTTTAAGTTTTTGTAATAATGCATGATAAGCACATAATAATTCATCAAAGTTGAAATCTCAATGACTTTCAGGATCAGATATTACCTCAGACTCATTTGCCATGAAGCACACATGAGCAACGTCTTCTAACTCTTGTTCTCCTTATGAATGTGAAGATTTTGATGCTGATTCCTCAGATTCAGACTCTTCAGACGTGTCATCCCAAGTGACCTTCAAAGCCTTTTTCTTGTAAAACTTTTTCTGAGTTTTCTGAGCCGTCTTCTTCTGATTTGTCCTACTTTACTTTTCATTTTTCCTCATAGGACAATCTGGAGAAAGATGTCCAGGTTTCTTACAGTTGTAACATACATACTTTATGGATGAAGAATTCTTGTCATTTAGTGATTTTGACGTTGAGGGTTTATCATTTTTGTTCCTTTGCTGTTTCCTAGCTTTCCATGCTTTCTTGAATTTCCTAGTCAGCAAAATCAAATCCTCGTCAGAATCAGTAGATATATCAGAATCTGAATTAATTTTGAAGGCTATTTCTTTCTTCATTTTTAGTTTGTTGTGACTCAATGATTCATTTAATTGAACTTCATAAGCTGTTAAATTTCCTATAAGTTCATTCATAGTATAAACATTTAAATCTCGTGATTCCTCAATTGATGTTACTTTTTGAGACCATTTAGAACTTAGGGATCTGAGAATTTTCCTTACCAAATCCTTCTGTTCAAAATTCTTTCCTAAACATTTTAAAGAGTTTATGATATCAAGAAATCTGGAAAACATCTCAGAAATATTTTCGTCTTCATGCATCTTAAAGAGTTCATACTTATGAATCAACATGTTTATTTTTGTCTCTTTAACTTGAGAAGTACCTTCATGTGAAACTTCTAATGCATGCCACACCTTATAAGCAGATTTATGTGCCGACACTTTACTGAACTATTCATAACTCAATGCACAAAATAAAATATTTAAGCCCTTAGTATTCAAAGTTTCATTTTCTTTTTCAGTAATTGTCCAAGTATTATAAGGAGTAGTTAACGGAGTATATGGTTTAGAAATCATGAACCACAATTTATGATCTATGCTTTGAAGAAAAATAGTCATCCTATATTTCCAATATTCAAAATATATTCCATTAAATAAAGGAGGACGATTAAGATTTTGGCCTTCATATAAAGAAAAATTACCATTTCCAGTAGCCATTTTACCTTAGATTTTTCAACCTATTTGATTTTAAACAGTCTAAAAACTTTAAAACAACTTGAGCCTTAAATCAATAGAGTTAAACGTATGCTCAGATATTAATTTCCATTTAAAAACAAGGAAGGTAGAATAAGCAATGATATTAAATAAGTTGGTATCGATTTTATATCAAAGATTATTCACAAAGCTCTAATACCTCTTGTAGGATCGTATGGCTACACAAGAGGGGGGTGAATTGTGTATTTTTAATATTTTTTGAAATATAATTGAAACTTTAAAACTCAAAAACAAGTCGAGACATTGTTTTCATAAAATAATTTTTATTCAAGGTTTCAATTACAATATACAATTCAATTCTCCTCAGAAATTGTAGATGCAATTATATTTCGATACCATGTATCATCTAAACAATTTCATAACTACAAACAAAGAAAACTAATTTGCGGAATTTAAAACTTTTCTCCCTATTTGAGATCTTTCTTCTTCTTCTTCAACAATTCTTTAGTGACGAATATCTTGTCTTTTCATGCTTCACCGAATTTACTTTCTTCTGATACTTCAAATCTTCAGTGACGAAAATCTTACCTTTTTATGCTTCACTGAACTTTCTTCCACTTGAGAGATTTTTCCTGAAGAGGTGTTTTTGATCCCTGGAAAAGATTTTTCTTTTGGTGTGCAGGTATGGTTTGATCCTTGAAAAGATTTTTCGTTTTGTGTGCAAGGATAAATTGATTAATGAGAATTCTATGCCTTTTATACTGTATCTTCATTTCATGCATATCCTTCACATTTAACCACTACCAGTTTTCCACTTCTCCACGTCTTTTCTTTTTCCTTCATCGAAACACACGTTCTAACCCACGTTTATATTTCAAATTTTCTTTAATCATCAGTCCTGGATCTTTGAAAAATTTCTTGCAAAATAAACTTTCTCGTCTAAAAATTTTTCATTAGTGTAATAAGAAGCCGTTACTTTAATGTTAACTAAACGAGTAACAAAAGTATATATATATATAACTTAACATTTCTATCTTAACGAGTTCACCATGTGCCATTTCACGTGACAAGTACTGTAGCTAACTCAACGAACTAAGTCCGTGGTGTTATGCTAACTCAATGAACCAGCTTAACCTTTCTTTCGGAAGGTTAAACGATAACTCACTGAAAATAGTTTAAGTTTCAGATAGTTATGAATGTAAGTCACCAAAAAACTCTTTATATTATAAAACTAGTGAGACATGTGTCAAGACCTGAAAACATGACTTAAGTTACCTTTTAGATAGTTACGACTATAAGTCTTCGAAAAAACTTTAACTCACCGATTCAGTAATAAACAAATATTTTTATAATAAGAATTTTACCACGTGCAAAAATAACAACTTAAGTTTATAATGCTAACCTAACGCGTTGCCTTAGTGTTCAATATAGCAACTCAATGCGTTTACTTATGTTAACTTAACGAGTTAAACATGTGCACCTCACGTGATACAATACAACATTCGTAACTTATAATTTCACCATGTGTATAACACTAACTTAACAAGTTCGTCTCTTCTTTTACTCACTAACTTAACGAGTTATCACGTGACCTATTTTAACCTTTAAGCCTCTAATTTAACGAGTTCTCACGTGACCTCTATACAAACAAAACTCTAACTTAACGAGTTGTCTAAACGTGCACTGTTCATGATACAGAAAATATAACATTAAAACATATCATGTTTTTCAATAAAAACACACGTTAACTTAACGTTTAGCTAAATGAGAAATTAATGCAACGAAACGACTAGTTATTAACTTCAGATCCAATACAGACAAGTATTTATATCAATAAGCTTTTTCTGTATTAATTGATGATTTTAATTTCTTTTCACAAGCAATATTAATTGAGCAAATATGATTATTTTCATTCAGCACACATCATCAAAACAAAAATACTCAACAAGGAGTAATTAGGGATTTCTCAAGGAGTTGCTTGCAATTTTTATGCCCATGATTGATTGGAAATAGAAAGGAAGAAAATTCATAGAAGTGTTAACTTTTGTGAGTCAAAAATATAACTCAAGTGAGTCTAGAGAAATCATCTACTATCACAAGTGTACATTTACGTTTATCTAGACTCAAGGTTTGTCTTGGACTAAATAGATCCAAACATAGTAATTCTAGTGGCTTCCTAGTAGTAATATCATTTTTGTTGTACTGTGAAGATCTTTTCTGTTTGCCTATCATACATTGACTATAGATTTTATCCTTCTTAAACTTGAGCTTAGGTACACCTCTAATAAGAACATATTTGGATAGTTTTTTGAGTGTTTTTATATTAACATGTCTAAGTCTTTTGTGTTATAACTAGTCATCATCATTAGATGTCACTAGGCAGGAATCATTTGTAGATTTTTCAAATGAAAAATCTAATGCATATATAGAATTATTTCGTTTGAGTTTTGATCAACTATAAAACAAATTTTAGTAGTAAAAAATACATTATATCCTTTATTATAGAGTTGTCTTATACTTAATAGATTTTGTTTTAATCCATTTACATGTAGAATATTTTCAATTTTACCATTTTCAGATGTAATATTTCTTACAATAGTAATTCCACATTTTCATTGTTATCAAATCTAATAGATTTAGAATATATTGATTTAATGGAATCAAGAAATCTTCTCTTACTTGTCATATGCTTTAAGCATCTGCTGCCTATAATCCATATTGATGTATGTGTTAGAACCCTTGTGCTTTGATAATTCAAAAATCCATGTAAGGAATTAAGTTGTATTTCACAAGTCAACTAAAAAAGATAGATCAATTAGTTGTAAGATAGGAGACAGACTAATCGGAAGGTTTCCCAACTGATTGGATAGTTTCAGAGCTAATCGAAAGGTTTCCTAGCTGATCGAATAGTTTCAAAGCTAATCGGAAGGTTTCACACTATTCTAGATAGATTTAGAACTAATTGGAAGGACTCATTGCAGATCTGAAGGTTTCATAGCTAATCAAAATGTTTTACAATTCTTTGGAAGGTTTCAAGTTGAAACTATTTGAAATTTGAATTACAAAATAGCTTCAAAGATGGTCAAGACATTCAAATAACTTTAGGATGCTTTTGGAAGATTTCAAATGAAATAGTCTAAAAAGCAAGCAATTTCGGAAGGTTTTAGACTGAACTCTCCAAACTTAAAATGACTTCACGTAGCTAACTTAAAAACTCACATGACAAGAATGAAAGAAGGGAGTATCGAGCCTTTGAATAGTTTCAAGACATCTTCAAAAGGTTTCAAATGAAACAATTCGAAAGTTAGATAATTTTGGAAGTTTCAAGCTGAACAATCTATATTTAAAAGACCTCACATATAGAACTTAAATATTCACGTGACAAGTTAAAAGGAATAACTATTCGAGCCTTCAGATAGTTTCATAGAAATTTTCGGAAGGTTTCAAACAAAACATTTTGAAAAACAAATAACTTCAAAAAGTTTCAGAAAGATACTTTACTAAACAATAACTTGCTATTTTTAGGACTAAGCAAACAGCAAATACAACAAGTTGTATACTGTAAATACTTAAATCTCGACCCCCTTTTAGGAACTACCTTTTTCACCATTGCAAACTGTTGTGCGAAAAGATCAAACAAACGTGGAGCATCTAGGGGTGGCGTGGAGAAGAGATCAACATGAATGAGAGGAATGTGAGTGGAGAATTCGGAAGAACAATAAATTTACGTAGTTCCCCAACACAAGTACGTCCATAGGTGATCAATCTATCGTAATTCCTTGCTGTATGGTTGCTGGTACAAAGAAGGGGGAGAACGAAATCTAGGGATTTGGCTTGTTGCATCTCCCTTGGACGAGGATGACTCCTTATATAGGGACAACGATGGGTGATACCCAAAAGACAAGTTTGCCCTTGTACAAATTACCAAAGAAATACAATCATATACAACGATATATACATATACTTGATGGAAGACACACACATCACAAATCTCCACCTTGTCTTTCATCAATCTTCACCACAAACAAGTGATAGATCACCAAGACCCAGCGTGGGTCAGTAGCAACAATAGACGTTGAGTAAGTCCAAGCAATGCTTAAACTTACTTTCAACAACACCCTTTGTAAACATATCAATCGGGTTGTCCTTTGTGTTGACCTTCATAATCTTTATCCTATCTTCATTCCTGAAGAAGTGATACTTAACATCAATATATTTAGTTCTATCATGAAAGACATTATCTTTGGAGAGACAAATAACACTAAGACTATCACAGAAGATATCAGCTTTATCAATGTGCTAACCAAAGTCTCCAAGTAAGCCTTTCAACCAAATCCCTTCCTTTGCAGCTTCTATCATAGCCACATATTCAGCCTCAGTTGTGGACAGAGATACCGTAGGCTGAAGAGTTGATTTCCAACTCACAATAGAACCTGCAAATGTAAAGACATAACTGGATAATGATCTCCTTTTGTCAACATCACCTGCATAGTCTGAGTTTGTATAACCAGCCATAGTACAACCCTGATTTGCTGCATACATCAAGCCAATGCCTGAAGTTCCTTTCAAATATCTGAATATTCTTTTAACTGCTTTCCAATGTTCCCTGCCTGGATTGGACATGAACCTACTAACAACACTCAAAGGATATGCCAAATTAGGCCTAGTGCATACCATAGCATACATAAGACTTCCAACTGCTTGTGCATAAGGAACTCATTGCATATCGGGCTTTTCAGAATCAGTTTATGGACACATCGCAGATGACAACTTGACATTTCTGTCATAAGGCGTGCTAATGACTTTGCATGAAGCCATACCAAATCTGCTAAGGATCCTTTCAATATACTTTTGTTGATTTAAAAATAGCTTACCAGAATTTCTTTCATGCCTAGTCTCCATTCCAAGAATTCTGCCAGCTAGACCATGACCCTTTATATCAAATTTTGATTTTAATGTATCTTTCAGCTCCTGTATCACTTCGATATTCTTCGCAGCTATAAGAATATCATCAACATACAATAACAAATAAACATGTGTATTCTTATCAAGAGTTTTAACATATACACATGAATCATAGTTGCTGCGTCTAAAACCAACTTTAACTATAAAGGCATCAAACCTCTTGTACCATTGGCGTGATGATTATTTAAGTCCATACAAGAACTTCTTTAATTTGCACACCTAATCAGATTTGCCTTTCACCACAAACCCTGTTGGTTGTTCCATCCAAATATCTTCTTCTAACTCACCATGCAAGAAGGTTGTCTTTACATCTAGTTGTTCCAAATCTAAATTCTGTGCTGCAGCAATAGATAACAAAATTCTAATAGATGTATGACGTACAATAGGAGCAAATACCTCATTGAAGTCAACTCCTTCTCACTGTGAATAACCTTTGGCAACTAATCTTGCCTTGTGTTGCACACTTGCGTTGCCTTGAGTCTCAATCTTCTTCTTATAGACCCATTTGCAACCAACAATATTTGTGTTCTTTGGATGTTTCACTAGTTCCCAAGTCTTGTTCTTATGGAGAGATTGGAGTTCCTCCTCCATAGCAGACATCTAAAGACTAGCTTCTGAATCTTTCATTGCAGCTTCATATGTAGGTGGATCAACAGAATCCTCCACCTCAACTACCACCTGTAAGGCAAAAGCAACCAAACTGTTGTAGCCATATTTAATCGAAGTTCTAACGTCTCTTCTAGGATAATCTTTGCCAATCTTGGTGGTGGTTGCTCCACCTCTTCCTCCTCAATTTCATTTTCCTAAGTTTCAGATGAAGTTTCTTTAATTTCAACTTGATCAGTGATAGGTGGTTGTTGTGCGTCATCTATCTCCATCTGTTCAGGAAGGGTGTGCTCAACTTCTGGTGTTTCACCTACTAGTCTATCTATTGCCTGCAAAAGAGAATTCTCATCAAAAGTAACATCACAGCTATATATTACTTTGTGAGACTCAATATCATATATCCTGTATCCCTTTACACCAACACCATAGCCCATAAATATGCCTTTCTTGGCACGTGGTTCTAACTTGCCATTGCTCACATGATAGTAAGTTGGACATCCAAAAATTCTGAGCTTTGAATAACTAGCAGATCTTTTCAACCATACCTCAAGAGGTATCTTCCCATCTAAGGCACTAGAAGGGGACCTGTTCACCAGATAGGAAGCTGTGTTAACAGCCTCTACCCAAAACTTCTTGCTCAAACCTACATGAGATAGCATACAACGTGCCTTTTCTAAGAGTGTTCTATTCAATCTTTCAGCCACTCCATTTCGCTGAGGGGTATATCTAACAGTGTTATTCCATGTAATGCCTTCATCTTTACAAAAGTTATCAAATTCATGAGAACAAAACTCAAGACCATTATCAGTTCTAAGATATTTTACCTTTCTGTCTGTTTGGTTTTCTACCTGCTTCTTCCAATGCTTGAAGCAAGAAAAAACTTCACTTTTGTGTGTCAAAAAGAAAACCCAGTTCATCCTTGAATGACAGTCAATGATAGAAAGAAAATATCTGGAACCTACAATAGAAGGTTGACGTGAAGGCCCCCAACAATCAGCATGAATATAATCAAGAACTTCCTTGGAGCTGTGTTGACTACGTGCAAATGACACTCTTTTCTGTTTGCCAAAAACACAATGCTTGCACATGTCAATACAAGCAACCTTGTGCCCATCAAACTTGCCCAGACTACTTAGTTTCTACATTCCTTTCTACCCCAAATGACCCATCCTTGAGTGCTACATGACAAAAAAATCTTGCTGACCAGATATAACTAATGTAGCTGCGCCAACAATTGGAGTGCTGTTCGTGTTTTCCCAGCACTACACTAGAAAAACTTGGATTTGTTACTTCTATTTTTACTTAGTTAATTTATCTTTATGCCTATTCTTTCTTTTAGAAGTAAACAAACAACCTTTAATACAATTTAGATATTAATTCCAATTTCTACTTTAACTGCAAGTGCATAGTGTCTATTGTATCAGTGTGCAAGTACAGGTCGATCCCATAGGGAATTGCTGACGAATTTAAGAAATGTTTGATTGTGAAAAATTCAAATTTATATTCAATAAGCACTCCATTGAGTTACAGTTAACTCAACGGACTAAGTTCGTTGAGTTATGGCTAACTCAACGGACTATCCTCGTGGACTTAAGTTAACTCCACGAGCCTGTCTCTTCTTTATAATACTGCTATTTACAGAGGAATTCGGCCAACCATTGGGCGATTCCATAGATTGTAAATAACATCAATTAAGTTTTTTAATGCTAGTTAACATTGGATTTATCATTAAGCAATACTAACATTCAGATGATTTAAACAGTAATCATTAAAATCTTTAAGTTGTTTTGTACGAACCAATTTCAGTAAACTATAAAATTAAAACTAACATAAAACAATCATAAAACTGATACAGATAACATTAATCACGATACAACACAAACAATACAACACAAACAATACAACACTCAAATACAACATATAAACAAAGATAAATTATTTTTGGTATTTCTGTTTTTGATGAAATGGGCGAAAGGTGAAATGTAAAGTAATTTCACTTGATAGTAAATACTTCCGACACTACTTGCAACGCGATTACACCACTGAAAATTGAAACACTTACAATTCTGTCTCCTCTCCCTATAGAATCGCGAGTCCAGAATTGCAAGATGATCTCCTCTTCAACATATAGGCATCAACCTGAAGCCAAGGCTAAAAGCTTTACGATCTCCTGAAATATGAGTTGGCGCTTGGTGAAAATGTCTTCCCTTCCCGCGACGCGATCACTCCTCACAGTGGTTGTCAAACACTATGTTTGGCTCAGAATTGACCTAACATCAGGCAAGTATCCTCACAGACCTTCGATGATTGGTGATTATGGTGGTGATGACGATGGTTGGTGTGATACTTCAGAGAATCGCCGATACTATCTGCAGAAAGCTCGGTGCTCCTCCTCTGTATACACTGGCCGTCCATTGATCACACACCCATAATCACCAATCATCGAAGGTCTGTTAGGATTTTCAATATATTCTGGTTCTAAGCATCGGTATGACCGGAACATTAAAAAAAATTTGGTTTTATCGAAACATAGTATCGGTTCAACCGAAAGAAAAGAAAAAAAATAAAAAATATTTAGGTTTGACTGAAGAGTAGTATCGGTTACACTAGCAAAAAAAAAAAAAAAAAATGAAAAACTATTCTCTGTAATATTTTTATTGTTATATTTGATTGTACGGGGAGTTCGTTGAGTTACGCTTAACTCAACGAGCATACTCCGTTAAGTCTTGAGTTAGTCAACGAGCTTATTCCGTTGAGTTACCTGTAACTCAACGGAGTACTGTAGCTAAGACCGCAGATAAAATAGTAATAGTTGGTTCGGGAAATGACCCGATTACCCGCCTAAACTTAGGGCTTATTTAAACTAAAACTGAGGGTTTTGGGGGCATTATCTGGCAAATCATTTAGAATCTAGAACAGTAGAAATTAGAGCGATTCCATGCTATTGTGTAACTCCATGATGAGGAAGATGACGCCTGAATTCTGGGAAGATGTTGTTGATACATCAGAATTTCTGAAGGAATCAGAAGAGTGGCACACGCGGTAGAAGATCAGAAATACGACAAGAGAGAAAGAGCTACAGAAGGTAGAATCAGAACTTTTCAAGTTTAGAAGAGATTTAGTAGATATGGGTATATAAATACCTCAAATAATGGAAACACGAATCAGAATAGCAACAGAAATAGCTGTAAGCAAGGAAAGACAAATAAGGCCAAGTAATGAAGTTGCCCTAGAATTAATCCAACGTAAGTCCCGGCTCTAGTTCAAAAGACGAATCTGTAGACAAGCTAAATGGGTGATCTAGGAGCAAGAAAGGAAAGAAAATGAAGAGGCAACTGAAGAACGGGAGGAACCAACTGTTGAAAGACCTGTTCCTGAGGAGTAGTAGTCTGGACCTTCAGTTCCACCATTTAAGCCATTAGCACGAGCAGAAATGATGGGGCCTTCGACTGAAGAAGAAATAAGAGAATTTGCAGAACTGGTTCAAGTTGGAAAAAACCAAGGAGAATCAGAAGATTTGGTAGTGGCTAAAGCACACCTAGTGTTTGATGCACTATACAAAAAGAGGGCTGCAGAAAAGTTGAAAGCCCAATATAAAATTAAAGTGGAACAGCATCAAGAAGCTACTACCAAAACTGCTGTTAGATATGCTGAAAAAGAAGCTGAAGCTGGTCCTTTGAGACCAGCAATTATTGGAAGAATTAAACAGGAAGAGCCAGTACCTGTGGTTCGAAGGCCTGCAGAGCCTATTTTTGTAGATTTAATTTCAGAAGATGAAGAGGAAGAATAGGCACAATTAATCAGAAAAAAGAAAGAAAAAGAAAAAGTTCCTGAATATGAAGAAATTAAATCTGAAGTACCAATTTTTACAAGGCCTATGGAGCAGATTTTTATTAACTTGCTATCCGAATCCGAGGAGGAACAGGAGGAGCAAAGAAAACAAAAAAAATCAGGCTGAAATTAGTTTGCAGCCTGTACAAGAAGAAATAGAAATTAGGGCAGAAACTGAATTGCTTGTGACTCCATCCCAATCTGTTATAGAATCAGAAAGAACAGTAACAGAATAGATTGGTAGTCAGGAGGAAGAAGAAAGAGTAGAAAATGAAGAGGCTGAAAGAAGCCATTTAGACAAAAATAATTTCACAGATTTCATTGAAGAGCAAGAAACTCTTCTACAAATTATAGAAAAAATTCAAGATAGAGTGGAGAGTTCTGCCGGCTCACCACCACAGATAGAAGCAAAAGCAAAAATTCAGGAATCTAAAGAGAATGTCCAGATGTAGCCTATGTTAGAGGAAGAACAAGAGCAAACCCCTCTAGAGCAACAAAGTCACCTTCCTGACCCGACTGAAACAACAATTTTGAATGAAGTACATTTTTGTAGTCAGGAAGCTTATACCAAATACCAAGAAATAAGGGGTTACGATATTATTTATAGTAGACTAGTAAATTGGGATGGAATGCAAGAAATCAAAGATCTATTTGAATTCCAAGGTCTACTGCAATTTATATCTCAAGAAAGAGGGCATGCAGTATATGAGAATTTAGTGCCCTGTTTCTATGCAAATTTAAGAGAAGGAGAAGGAGGATTAATTTCAAACGTGGAGGAAGTTGATGTATAGATAACACCAGAGCTTCTCTACAACATATTTGGTTTAAAGAATGAAGGAACAAAAAATTTTGGAAGATACAACTACAGTTGAATGGACTGAGCAGTAAATTAAGGATTGTTTAGCTATCAATCCTGGTGTGCCATTATTAAACAGATTGAAGCATTTAAATGGTAAAGCACACATGGTACCTGACATTCTGATTAAGAATGTCTATCAACGATAGGGCCATGACATAGAATTAAGTCAATTTGTCAAATGGGCCACGTATGCAGTTGTAAATAAGATCCAAATAAATTGGTCTGCAGTTTTTATCTCCAAGCTGAAAACAGTGAAGAAGAAATTATTTTATGAAGATTTGATTCCATTGCTGATGGTGGATTGTATTGATTTCACTAAATGGACATCAAAAAGGATCAAATCTAGAACCATTTCAGTGAAAGAATACAGAAATTTTGTAGCTGCAGAATTAGTTGTACCTTCTGGAGAAATTGCAAGAGCAGTAGAGAGGATAAATCAATTAGAGCAGTAATTAGAAAAACTCCAGAAGGAAGTAGATGAACTTAGGCATAAAGATTAAATTGTATTGTTCGTCTACTTGTGTAAAATTGTATGAAATTGTATGATGTACTTGTAATGTAATTGATTCATATTAATGAATATAATTTTTCAAATGCAATTTTCATACGTATTTGGATGTGAAATGAATGGAATTTATTGAATATTATGTAATTTGTGGAACTTTATGAATATGTAACAAATTTACAATTTGCTGAATGACAGGATAACTGCTTAAAAATTTCTACATGTTATAAGCTAAAATGTAAATTCTGCATAACGTAAAATGACCTACAAGTTAAATCTTTATATAATGTTCAGATTTAAATGTATTTTAATCAAAATGAGGCATTAATGACATAGATTTAACTTTATTACAGTTAGCAGAATGAAAAAGAAAGAAAAAAGAACAAAGAGGAACTTACGAGAGTAAAACTTAGAAGTTGCCAAGTGTTAACTCAACGAAGTAAGTCCGTTGAGTTAACCGTAACTCCACAAGGTCAGTAATATAATATAAGGTCACTCCATTGAGTTATCTGTAACTCAACAAAGTTAGTCCGTGGAGTTAGCAATAGTAACCGACTGTGTTCTGTTGAGTAATCTATAACTCAACGAGGTTAGTTCGTGGATTAAGCAGAATAGTTATTCTTTTAACCACAAACGAAACTTCGTCGATTTAGCGGTTACCAAAATTTGAAATTAGTAGTGGTACACGTACCCATAAAAATAGGAACCACGATGCACGTTGCAAGACACGTTCTTGCAACGAGATTTATTCACTTTATGGATGCACAGTATATATATGAAACAGAATGTTATTTATGAGTTACCAGCACTTTTAAGAGAAAGGAGAAAGCATTGGAGGAACTGGAAGGAGAAGCAGCTGATTCAACCTTCATCCGACAACAAATATTTATAGAATGGAAAGCTTCAGACTGGTATGTAATTAATCTTCTGCTATTTGTTTATGAGCACATAGACTCGTTCTCTAAGCACTAAACGATTAGTAAGAACACCTACCCAGGAATTTTCATTGCAGAGGAGTACTGAAAAGTTTTCTAAACTGAACTTTAACGAAATTCTTTAGGGTGTAGCTAACCTTTCTTTAAAAGAGAACGTAGAGATGGCTGCTCTAGTAGAAAAACCATTAGGAGAGATTCTGTATCTTGAATTAATTGATGAACCTTCATGTATTCGATTGCCAAACTTTGAGGGAGATAGGTTTGAACTGAAATCTAATTATATTAGTCAATTGCCACATTTTCATGGATTAGAAAGAGAGGATGTCTATTATTTCC
The DNA here is from genome assembly GCA_036874045.1 of Cymodocea nodosa. Lineage (NCBI taxonomy): Eukaryota > Viridiplantae > Streptophyta > Magnoliopsida > Alismatales > Cymodoceaceae > Cymodocea > Cymodocea nodosa. The sequence continues at coordinate 13,505,126 of CM072339.1, read as the reverse complement.
TTAGAGAATTTAACGAAGTTTGTCAAATGATGAGAATGCCGAACATGAGTATAGATGCTATTAAACTTAGATATATCCCTTTTGCTTTAAAAGATACAGCTAAGAGATGGTTATATACTCTATCGCCTGATTCAATTTCTACATGGACTGAATTTTACTCTATTTTTCTGGAAAAATACTATCCAACACATCAAACGATTAAAAAGAAGAAAGAAATATTAATGTGTAGCCAAAAACAAGGTGAATCATTCTGGAAATATTTTGAAAGATTTAAAGATTTATTGACTCAATGTCCACATCATGCAATGAGTAAAGCACAATTAATAGACATAATTTATGAAGGCATAGATGTTTCAACGAAATCTTTATTAGAATCTACTTGTCAAAATGGATTTTTAAAATTATGTAGTGAAGAAGCATGGGCATATTTAGAGAATTTTGCAAAAAGAACTGCACAGTGGGAAAATTCGGCTGAAGCTATTGCAGATAAAAGATTATTGCCAAGAGGAATGCATAAAATAGATTCCAATACTATGCTTGAGGTGAAATTAAATGAATTAACAAAGAAAATAGAAGAGTTATCATTAAATCAAAAGCTAGCAGAAAAGAATACAAACATAAATGACTTAGATATTATTTATGCTAGAAACCAGAGAGATAACTTGGGAAATTCTTATAATCCTAATTGGAGAAATCACCCGAATTTATCTTGGAGAAACAATAATTTCTAGAGAGGAGAAAATATAAATGAGAAGAACATAAGTTATGAAGTATTAATTGAACAAGGAAACACACAACTCTGACTATTAACATGAAACAGCTCTAACAGTTGCTTATATCTATTCAATTCAATTCAATTCAGTTCAATTCATTTCAATTCAATTCAATTCAATTCAATTCAATTCAATTCAATTTAATTCAGTTCAATTCAAATCCCTGGCAACGGCGCCATAAAACATGTTCGTGCTTTCCCAGCACTACACTAGAAAAACTTGGATTTGTTACTTCTATTTTTACTTAGTTAATTTATCTTTATGCCTATTCTTTCTTTTAGAAGTAAACAAACAACCTTTAATACAATTTAGATATTAATTCCAATTTGTACTTTAACTGCAAGTGCACAGTGTTTATTGTATCAGTGTGCAAGTACAGGTTGATCCCACAGGGAATTGCTGACGAATTTAAGAAATGTTTGATTGTGAACTATTCAAATTTATATTCCATAAGCACTCCATTGAGTTATAGTTAACTCAACGGACTTAGTCCGTTGAGTTATGGCTAACTCAACGGACTATCCTCGTGGACTTAAGTTAACTCCACGAGTCTGTCTCTTCTTTATAATACTGCTAATTACAGAGGAATTCGGCCAACCATTGGGCGATTCCACAGATTGTAAATAACATCAATTAAGCTTTTTAATGCTAGTTAACATTGGATTTATCATTAAGCAATACTAACATTCAGATGATTCAAACAGTAACCATTAAAATCTTTAAGTTGTTTTGTACGAACCAATTTCAGTAAACTGTAAAATTAAAACTAACATAAAACAATCATAAAACTGATACAGATAACATTAATCACGATACAACACAAACAATACAACACTCAAATACAACATACAAACAAAGATAAATTGTTTTTGGTATTTTTGTTTTTGATGAAATGGGCGAAAGGTGAAATGTAAAGTAATTTCACTTGATAGTAAATACTTCCGACACTACTTGCAACGCAATTACACCATTGAAAATTGAAACACTTACAATTCTGTCTCCTCTCCCTATAGAATCGCGAGTCCAGAATTGCAAGATGATCTCCTCTTCAGCATACAGGCATCAACCCGAAGCCAAGGCTAAAAGCTTTACGATCTCCTAAAATATGAGTCGATGCTTGGTGAAAATGTCTTCCCTTCCCGCGAAACGATTACTCCTCACAATGGTTGTCAGGCACTGTGTTTGGCTCGAAATCGACCCGACATCAGGCAAGTATCCTCACAGACCTCCGATGATTGGTGATTATGGTGGTGATGACGATAGTTGGTGTGATACTTCGGAGAATCGCCGATACTGTTTGCAGAAAGCTCGGTGCTCCTCCTCTGTATACACTGGCTGTCCATCGATCACACACTTCTTCTTTTTCTCTTTTCTTTTATATTTCTTTAGTAGTAACTGCTTCTGCTTGAATGGTCGGTTGGATTTCCTTCCTTTAGATCAACGGTGATGATTTCTTTCTCCCTGCGCGATTGACTTCCTGCGTGATACGTGCGAACGTGGTTTTTCCTTCCAACTATTTGTTCCTGCAACCGCTACAGTGGCATATTAGAAAATATATAGTCCATGGAGTTACAGATAACTCAACGGACTTCCTTCGTTGATTTAACTATAAAACACGTGCAAAAATAACAACTTAAGTTTATAACGCTAACCTAACGCGTTGCCTTAGTGTTCAATATAGCAACTCAACGCGTACAGTTATGCTAACTTAACGAGTTATAACTTAAGTAAATCTACCAGATCTCGACACGTGTCAGTAGTAGTTTAAACATAAAATAACATTTCGGAGAGTTATAGGTATAACTATCCGATGCTCAGATGCATTTTCGGATACTTAAGAATTTCACAGCCTGCAATTTACCGACGGTTCATAAATGTACTAAATTAACATTAATTCCCCAAAATTAAGTAGATTCTTCAATTAAAGCATATAACAGTGTAATTATAACATAATGGCTTAATTCTCATATGATAAGCTAAATATTATGCAATTAACCATCATTTAACCGTTAATAATATGCACTTTTTCATTCTAAACAAGTGCCCTGCAGAATGTATAAGGGACTAGATTTGGTTCCCTTCATAACAACTAATGAGCTTTTTAGTATGCTGATTTTCCCCTTACCACCTATATATCTATAACCCTTAGCATCAAGGGCCATCAATGAGATCAGACTTTTTCCAAGCTTTGGGATGTGCCAAATGTCCTCCATAATTCTAATTGTGCCATCATGTAGTTTAAATTTTATAGTACCCACACCAACTCTAGAACACACATCATCATTGGCCAAGGTCACTTGACCACCCTCCACCTGCTCGTAGGTGTCAAAATACTCCCTAGTAGGAGTCATATGATGTGAAACTCCTGAGTCCATAATCCACTGATCATCAAAATAGGCACTACAACAAACTGTAAGAGAAAAGCCATCACCTGACGTAGAACTAGTCTCTACTTCAGTAGCCTTTCCTTTGTTCATAAGCTTGGGACAATGTGATTTCCAATGTCCTTTCTCCTTACAGTAATGGCAAGTATCCCTAGAGTACTTGCCCTTCGACTTGCTTCTACTTCTATTCTTCCCTCTACCTTGTCTCTAGCTTCTTCCCTTGTTCTCTTGCTGTTGAGCTGAGAGGCCAACACCACTTGCCTTGTTTCTACCATGTACCATGTGCCTGAGCTCCCTGGAATGAAGGCTGGACCTCACTTCCTCCAATGTAATTGAATCTCTTCCAACTACACAGGACTGAACAAAGTTTTCATAACTCAATGGGAGTGAACAAAGCAAGATAAGAGCTACATCTTCATCTTCTATGATTACTCCAATATTCTTGAGTTCCATCAGAATAGCATTTAGCTGATCTAAATGCTGCTTGAGAGGTATACCTTCTATCATCTTTAAAGAGAACAATCTTTGCTTTAACAACAATTTGTTTGTTAAAGACTTAGTCATATACAATGACTCAAGTTTTTGCCAAAGACCTAAAGAGGTAGATTCATCAGCAACTTCTATTATAACTTCATTAGACAAACACAACAAGATGGTGGAGTGAGCTTTCTCCTCCTGTAATTCAAACTCTGGCGAATTTCTATTTAGAGTAGTTTCCTTATTTAAAGGAGCCCAAATACCTTGTTGCTTTAGAAGTGCTTTTATCTTAATTTGCTATAAGCTGAAGCTATTCTTACCATCAAACTTTTCTATCTTCAACCCCGAAGTATTCATGTTTTCAAAACAACAAACAACCAGCAATACACATAATTCTGCGGTAAGGTACATAATAGTAAGCAATATCTCAACAACAATATGCTATTGAAACTATTGATTTCAACGAAATGCAATCAGCCACAAGCCAAGCACATTACTTAGCAAAAAACAGTAGCAAATGCTCGCACAAACCAAGCACAAAACCATAATCATAAAATGCCCAAAATCTGACAATCAAAGAGTCACTCGTCTAGAAAACTACTGTGCCCTAGCTAGACGCCTCTTACTGTATCTCTCTGAATACGAAACTTCTGACCATGAAATTTTAAAGGAAGGAAGTTCAGGAAGCTTACAATACGTCCTCAAAATTTGAGATGCAACGGAGCATGGACGAGGAAGGTGCACGAGTTAGCGTCGGAGTGTGCAAACTGGTGCCGACGACGATGGTAGTTACGACAATGGAGAAATCCCTTACGGAAATAGCTTGAACCTTGATGAAACTCTTCGAAACATCAGATGCAAACCTAGAGATGTCCAACCTCGCTCTGATACTAGTTTTTGTACGGAAAGATCAAACAAACGTGGAGCATCTAGGGGTGGTGTGGAGAAGAGATCAACATGTATGAGAGGAATGCGAGTGGAGAATTCGGAAGAACAACAAATTTATGTGGTTCCCCAACATGAGTACGTCCACGAGTGATCAATCTATTGTGATTCCTTGCTGTATGGTTGCTGGTACAAAGAAGGGGGAGAACGAAATCTAGGGCTTTGGCTTGTTGCATCTCCCTTAGACGAGGATGACCCCTTATATAGAGACAACGATGGGTGATACCCAAAAGACAAGTTTACCCCTGTACAAATTACCAAAGAAATACAACCATATACAACGACATATACATATACTTGATAGAAGACACATGCATCACACAAACCCCCAAGGTGTACACTATCATTGCACTTATGTAATTGTGCATCTCTATCATTTGGAGTAGTACCAAATGACCTTAGCCCTTGTCCAAGTGTATGACCACTATCAATCCCTTGGTGGAGTTTCTTCCATCTAACCTTATGGTTAGGGTCTCCCTATCCCTGATTGACTAGTTCTTCAATCGAGTCATCAATCAGAGCCTTCATTTGTGTAGTTGTGCCTTCATGTGTGTAGATTGCCACCATGTGTGCCTTCCCATTTAAATACTTTAGTTTGTTTAGTAGTGGCATACTAGGGTCGATGGCCAAATATTACTTGATTTCTTAGTCTATCCATTCAGTTGTAGTTATATTTTCAAGAATTTCAATCCTTTCATTTTTCAATCTAAAAATGTTGTAGAGAAACTCAAGTATTATCTGAATATTAACTTCCTCCACATTTGAGATTAATTCTCCTTCTTCCTCTCTCAAATTTGCATAAAAACTAGGCACTAAATTTTCATAAATTATATGCCCTTTTGCTTTTGGAATAAATTGCAGTAGGCATTGGAATTCAAATAATTCTTTAACATCATCCATTCCAGTCCAATCTATTGGCCTATTATAAATTATATCGTACCCCTTTATTTTTTGATACTTATCATAAGCTTCCTAACTTTAGAAATGAATTTCATTCAGAATAGCTACTTCTGTTGGGTTAGGAATTTGGATTTGTTGCTCCACTCAGGTTTGTTCTTGAATTTCTTTTTCTAGTTGCTGAGCTTGTTGTTGCACTTGTTGCTGCAAATAATTTGGAGATTCTTGCCTTTCAATTCTTAATTGTGGTGGAGAGCCTATAGAACTTTCCACACTTTTATCTTGCATTTTCTCCATAAGTTGCTGAAGAGTTTCATTCTCTTTAGAGGAATCTGTCAAATTCTTTTCTTTCTGTTTAGCTTATTCTCTTTCTTCTTCCTCCTCACTACCAATCTGCATTGTTACTATTCTTTCTGATTCTATGGTAGATTGGGATGGAGTCTCGGGCATAGCATATTCTGCCCTAACTTCTTTTTCCAATTCTTCAAGCTGTAGACTAATTTCAGCCTATTTTTCTTCTCTTCTTTGCTCCTGCTCTTGATCTTCTTCTTCTTCTGATAGCAAATCTATAAAAATGGGCTCTTTATGCCCTACTCCAGATATTACAGACTCGGATTTAATTTCTTCTTGAGCCTCAGGCACTATTTCTTTTCCTTTTCTTCTTCTTAACAGTTGTGCCTACTCTTCTTCTTCTTTTTCTTTTGACATTAAATCAACAAAAAGAGGCTCTTTAGGCACTCGAGCCACAAGTACTAGCTCTTTCTATTTTACTTCCTGTCTATTTATTGATCTCAAAGGATTAGCCTCAACTTCTCTTGTAACTAGTGTTGCAGCTACTTCCTGATGTTGTTGTAATCTAACTTTTATTTTTACTTGTACTCTTTCTTAGATCCTTCTCCTCTAGATTCCATTAAATAGAATAAGTGCTTTAACTCTTGCCAAGGCTTCATCAGCACCTTGGTCTTTGTAGAGTTTAATTAACTTTTCTAATTCTTTTTCCTCCTCTTTAGATCCTGGACCTACCATTACAACTTTTTCTCCTTGTTGTGGTTGGTATGAAGGCCCTAGCTGTTGCTCTTCCACTGTAAACACTTCAGCTTGCTCTCTTAATTGTTGTTGATGTAAAGGTTCCGGTTGTTGCTCTTGTTCTTCCTGCATTTCAAATTATTCCCTTCTTTATTACTCTATGCATTGCATTCTTGCATATGCAACTATCTCCCTTATAAACCATAGTTTGGACTTATGTCTTATGAGTTCTAGAGTAACTTTATTATTCAGTCTAATTTTTCTTTCTCTATTTACAGTAGTTTCAGTTGCCACCCATATTCTTATTTCCATTATTGCAGGTATTCTAATATTTAAATTTACGAGCCTTCTTGTAAAAAAGAAGAGATCATCCTCTACCTTTCCTAGTTGCTTCTCTCTAGTGGTGTTTTTGAACTTCTGTCTTGAATGTCATTCCTTCGATTGTTTGAGGAATTCTATAGTGTCGATTGAGTTCCAGAAGTTTGGTATCATCTTGACCTTCGTGACCTTATAGAACGGAACAGAATCGCTCTGATCTTTCCTATTCTAAGTTCTAAATGATTTCTATAGATAATACCCTCAAACCCCAAGTTTTAGTCTAATAAACCCTAAGTTTTTGGTACATAATCGGGTCATTTCTCGTGCTATCTATCGCTACGAACATGTACTACTCCATGGAGTTAAGGTTAACTCCATGGACTAGTCCGTGGACTTACCTTAAGTACTCCATTGAGTTACAATTAACTCAACGGAGTAAGTTCGTTGAGTTAAGCTTAACTTAATGAACTTCTTGTAAAGTTATAACTAATAAAAATAATTATAATAATAATTTTTAATTCAATGAAGATTGAAGAATCTCTAGTGTAGGATCATTGTATCACAAGAGGGAGGGTGAATTGTGTCTTTAGTAATTAAAATTACCAACGGATAAAACAAGAGCACGAAACACTCATAAATAAAATTCTATTCTTTATAAACTTTAAGAAAGAATTTACAATATCTTTTCAGTTCAATTCTCTTCTTATTGGTTTTGATATAGTAATGTTCGATAGACAATTCAAATAGAAAATGAAGTTCTTATTCAAAGCTAATTTCGAATTGTATAAAACCTGATTTTTATGCTCGTAGTACCTTTTCCTTTTTACTCAGCTTCTATATCTCTTCTTCTCTAGTTATCGAATTTCCAAACTTCTTGCATTTGCAGCTCCTTTTCTGAAATTGCTTGGAATTCTGAACTTCTTCTGATGTTGGAGAATTTTTTTAGATATGAATATTCAGACTTGATCTTTTAGTTTGTGATTAGGGATTGGAATTGGGATGATCGTAATGCAACTCGTACTCTGTATTTTTAGTAGTCGAACTTTGACTTCACATTCAGCATGTTCATCTACTTCATCCATAATCCATAATCCACTATTTAGATTTCCCCAGCACTACACTAGAGAAACTTGGATTTGTTACTTTTGTTTTTACTTATTTAATTTATCTTTATGCCTATTCTTTTTCTTTTAGAAGTAAACAAACAACCTTTAATACAATTTAGATATTAATTCCAATTTGTAATTTAATTGCAAGTTCACAATGTCTATTGTATCAATGTGCAAGTACAGGTCGATCCCATAGGGAATTGCTTAAGAACTTGAGAACTGTTCGTTTGTTAACAATCAAATTTATATATTCAATAAGCTCTCAATTGAATTACAGTTAACTCAACGGACAAAGTTCGTTGAGTTATGGCTAACTCAACGGACTAACCTCGTGGACTTAAGTTAACTCCACGAGCCTGTCTTTTCTTTTTAATATTGCTATTTACAGAGAAATTCGGCCAACCATTGGGCGATTCCACAGAATGTAAATAACATCAATTAAGCTCTTTAATGTTAGTAAACACTGGATTTATCATTAAGCATACTAACATTCAAATAATTCACACAGTAACCATTAAAATCTTTTAGTCTTTTGAATGAACCAATTTTAGTAAACTATAAAACTAAAATAAACATAAAACAATCACAATACTGACAAAGATAACATTAATCACGATACAACATAAACAATACAACACTCAAATACAACATACAAACACAAATAAATTGTTTTTGGTATTTTTGTTTAATATGAACATGGAAATGGGCGAAAGGTGAAATGTAAAGTAATCTCAGTTGACAGAAAATACTTCCATCACTACTTGCAACGCGATTACACCACTGAAAATTAAACCACTTACAATTCTATCTCCTCCCCCTATAGAATCGCGAGTCTAGAATTGCAAGATGATCTCCTCTTCAGCATATAGGCATCAACTCGAAGCCAAGGCTAGAAGTTTTACGATCTCCTGAAATATGAGTCGGCGCTTGGTGAAAAAGGCTTCCCTTCCTGCGACATGATCACTCCTCACAATAGTTGTCAGGCACCGTGTTTGGCTTGGAATCGACCCGACATCAAGAAAGTATTCTCACAGACCTCTGATGGTTGGCGATTATGGTGGTGGTAATGATGGTTGGTGTTGTACTTTAGAGAATTGCCGATACTACTTGCAGAAAGCTAAGTGCTCCTCCTCTATACACATTGGCCGTCCATCGATCCCACACCCTTTACTTCTTTTTCTTCTTTTCTTTTATATTTCTTCAGTAGTAATTGCTTCTACTTGAATGGTCGGTTGGATTTCCTTCATTCGTATCAACAGTGATGATTTCTTCTCCCTATGCGATACGTACAATCGTGGTTTTTTCTTCCAACTATCTTGTTTTTGCAATCGCTACAGTGGCATATTAGAAAATAAATAGTCCGTGGAGTTATAGATAACTCAATAGACTTTAAAACATGTGCATAAATTTAACTATTCGATGCTCAGGTGCATTTCGGATACTTACAAACTTAACTATCTGATGCTCAGATGCATTTCAGATACTTGTAAACTTAACTATCCGATGCTTAGATGCATTTCGGATACTTGTAAACTTAACTATCCGATGCTTAGATGCATTTCAGATAGCTACAGATAACTCACCGATATATAACTTAAGTAAATCTACTAGATCTCGACACATGTCAGCAGCAGTTTAATAATAAAATAAACATTTCGAAGAGTTACAAGGCTAACTATTCGATGCTCAGATGCATTTTGGATAGTTATAAATAACTTACCGAAAATCCACTTAAGTCACTTTCCCAAAAGATGACACGTGTCCTCAGCTATTTTATAAATAAAAAGAGATTTTGGAGAGTTACACATATAACTGTCCGATGCCCAACTGCAATTTCGGATAGTTAGAGATAACTCATCGAAAGTTCACTTAAGTCATGCATTATGGTTTTGACACGTGTACTTCAGGAAATAATAAACTATTCTTTCAAAACATAATTGTTCAGCAATTTAAACATAACTATCCGATATATGTTCGGTCTGTAAAACATAACTGTCTAAAATATCAAAAAATTCGGATACTTAAGAATTTCATAGCCTGCAACTTACCGACAGTTTAAAAATGTACTAAATTAACATTAATTCTCCAAAATTAAGTAGATTCTTTAATTAAAGCATATAATAGTGCAATTATAACATAATGGCTTAATTCTCATATGATAAGCTAAATATTATGTAATTAACCATCATTTAACCGTTAATAATATGCACTTTTTCATTCTAAACACTTCCCTTATACCTAAATTTTTCTAGTCCCTTAGCAAACTAAGATCTAATTAATTGGTCTTTCAAAAAGTGCTAGAATTAATTCTTCTTCTTTCTTTTTTTCTTCTATTCAGCATAAGAATATATATTCTGTATGTTTCAATAATCAACCTGCAAATATACTTAGAATATATGCAAATTACATACAAAGTATATCATCATCACATAGGTGTTAATTATATTATTGTTTGTTCTTCTTTTCATCATCTGTCATCCTGAATTTTCTAATAAGATTTCTAGAAGAAATTTCAACAACATACGAATCAGAGTACAATCCAATACAATATGATTAAGACAAGTAGAATAAAGAATTGTATCTCTCTTAAACAACTTCAAAAGTCAATTCTAGATTCATATTATAGCAATTCTAGATAATAGAAAATATACTCGATTTATAAGATATCTGTATTTCACAAAACACTTGTATCTTTTCAGAACAGTATATGTATATATATATATTTTCTTGTACTTTAAAAGTTAATTTGACAAGCTTGAATCATACAAGAGCTTTCTAATGTACCCATGTAACGAGCTTTCAGTCAACAATCCTAGATCTGATTAGGATCTTAGGTTGTCAGATTTCAAGAGTCCTTTTTTAGGTCAACAATCCTTACATACTTATCTACTCAAGTATAAAAGGCTCGTGATCAAACAAGTCAATAAACTCTCAAATTTTTTCTTTTTTCTCTTTTTTTTTTTTTTTCAATCAAAATACACACAAAACAAAGCATTAATCACATAATGTATATGTACGTACTTCATTAATACAGATGTAGTAATCACCAATTTCATATAGTCCTGCTTCTATCATTTACTGAAAATATGAATCCATAACAGTAGGCTCATACTTTTTCTGTAGTTTAATAAGATCTACACATAAATCATTCTACAAGTTCAATCAGTCAAATTAAATGTATCTTTAATCATATGTGTTTCATTTACTCTAGAATTCACATCTCAGCTCCTTCAAGACTTCAGATAATTTACTGATTTTTTATTAAGCATTCTGATTTCATTTTAAAATCGTGAAACTGTTAAACTCATGAAATTTAGAAAAAACATAAGATACTATATCTAGATTTGCATAAATAGTAAATTCTATAGCATCTTATATAGCATTCTAAATATAACATTCAAGTAGTTATAGATTATAAAAATTTTACAGTCTCAATTATCGGATAGTTACAGCAAGTTCATAAAAATTTTCAATTTCCACAAAACTTTGCAGTACCATTTTAATTCCTTTAATTAACAAACTTACATGACTGTTACTTTAATTACCTCCCCCCCATACCTACATTTTGCATTGTCCTCAATGTAAAAGATTTGACAATAAATACAGTAATTGTAGCAGGCATGAATACAGTTTTGTTGATTTAAAATTCAGGATATGTAGTTGGTTACATACCCTTGTTTCGTATGTATCTCCTTCTGCATATTCTGATTTTTGATTTTGAAAAAATTTTCATTCACAGATAAACGCAAAATATAAAACAAAATAACATTTAACAGATATTAATAAATCAGTGTCTTGTGTGGAACCCATGCTCCTATGCCTTTGGTGGCTCATAAGCAAGCTAGTTGGTTTCCCAGAACAGATACCAACAAACTGGATTGATATTTTGTTTTTTTCTTTTTCTTTTATAAAATAAAATAAAATCTACAAATTTTTTCTCTTTTTCTTCTTCTAAAAATAAATGCAGAATACACACAACATTAAACACACAAAATCACAGCTTAAGAACATGATTCAAAAGTAGGAACAAATGGAATAAATGTATCAGTCCAAGCAAACTTTTTAGGCATAGTTCTTCTTGCTATGAATTCTGTTTTAATGCAGTTCTTGTTCCTTCTTAATTTGTAAACGTGTAATATATTATAAATTCCAAATACAAGTGTATTACCATTAATGATATGAAATGCAGAAAGGGATCCTTTTTTATTCCAGGGTAATGTAGTAGTTTCTATTTCTACATCTATTTCAATATATTCCTCTTCCCACTTCCATTCATTAATGTCTTTCATAATCCATATTTGAAATTTCATCAATTCATCCCACCATCTTATCAGACATAAAGTAGGATCATCTTCTTCATTATACCACATTCCTATTTGAATTTTATTAAATTCTGTAGATGGTGGTTTAACTATTTCTCTCGGTATAAGTAAAATTTCTATAAATTCATCATAACTGTCTATGCTCACTATGTATAAATCAGATCCAAATGCTATTGATATATCTGTGACTAGATATATATATCCATCAAGTATGACATGTGCTTGGTTAATTAATGATTTCCGTCCTAGATATATCATAATATTTTCATTCCAAGATCTATTCAGAAAGTTATACACACTTAAGCGTAAATCTTCACCTCAATTTCCTGTAGGTCTCCAATAATATAACTTTTCAGGAATTACAGAATTTTTATCAAAAAATATTAAAGCCGACCCACAATTTACAGTTGGTACTTCATATCTATTAGGTCTTCCTATATTCCATTCTTCTCCTGTTATAGGATTTCTTATCAAAATATTAGGTAATAAACTTGCATACCTTGGTCTAGTCCTGTATATGATTAATCCTTCATCTATCCCCACAATATGATCTATTTCTTCTAATGTATTAGGTGGAATTTCAGTAGTTTCTTCCATAGCCAGATATTCATGGTTAATTGAACTACAATTAAATGACCTCTATATGAATCCATCTCTAATCTTAGTCATTTTTGCAGCTTGTAGTCCCTGAAAATATTTTTCTTCAATACAGTCTTTAATTTCTTTTGATACACAACACAACCTGCACGGATCTTTAGCTGATAAGTTACTCAGTACTTCCCTTAGTGCATCCAATGGTAATTGCATCAATTTCATTTGTTGATTCTATATAACACAAACAAAAATTTAGTAGAGACAAAAATTAACATAACTACTGCACACCCTTGTGGAGTTAAGGCATAACTTAACGGACTAAGTTTGTTGAGTTAAGGACTAACTCTATGATACTATTAACTATAAATAAAAAACATGTATATACATAGATAGTTGCTTTAGATATGCTGCTTCATTCAGCTACCCTCCCAGAAGAGGTATCAATTTCATTAACAGTTCTATTGACAGGGTTAGGTATTGCTTGTATTGGCAATCCTCTAGTAGGTCTACCTTCCATTGGTTCCTTCTATCTAAGTGGTATATTTATATTCTGATTTTGAATTGCAGCATTTCCAAATACAAAATCTAGACGATTGTTTAATTGTTGGATTATCTTTTCTAATTTCTCTATTCTAGATCCTTGTTCAATTAATGCTTCATAACTTATATTCTTCTCATTTAGATTTTCTCCTCCTTGGAAATTGTTGTTTCTCCAAGATAAATTCAGGTGATTTCTCCAATTAGGATTATAAGAATTTCCCAAGTTATCTCTCTAGTTTCTAGCATAAATAATATCTAAATCATTTATGTTTGCATTCTTTTCTGCTAGCTTTTGATTTAATGATAACTCCTCTATTTTCTTTGTTAATTCAGTTAATTTCACCTCAAGCATAGTACTTGAATCTATTTCATGCATTCCTCTTGGCAATATTTTTTTATCTGCAATAGCTTCAACCGAGTTTTCCCACTATGCAGTTCTTTTCGCAAAGTTTTCTAAATATGCCCATGCTTCTTCACTACATAACTTTAAAAATTCATTTTCACAAGTAGATTCTAATAAAGATTTTGTTGAAACATCTATGCCTTCATAAATTATACCTATTAATTGTGCTTTACTCATTGCATGATGTGGACATTGAGTTAGTAAATCTTTAAATCTTTCAAAATATTTCCAAAATGATTCACTCTGTTTTTGGCTACACATTAATATTTCTTTCTTCTTTTTAATCATTTGATGTGTTGGATAATATTTTTCCAGAAAAACAGAGCAAAATTCAGTCCATGTAGAAATTGAATCAGGCGATAGAGTATATAACCATCTCTTAGCTGTGTCTTTTAAAGAAAAAGGGATATATCTAAGTTTAATAGCATCTATACTCATGTTCTACATTTTCATCATTTGACAAACTTCATTAAATTCTCTAAAGAAATAATAGGCATCCTCTCTTTCTAATCCATGAAAATGTGGCAATTGACTAATATAATTAGATTTCAGTTCAAACCTATCTCCCTCAAAGTTTGGCAATCGAATACATGAAGGTTCATCAACTAATTCAGGATACAGAATCTCTCCTAATGGTTTTTCTACTGGAGTAGCCATTTCTACGTTTTCTTTTAAAGAAAGGTTAGCTACACCCCAAAGAATTTCGTTAAAGTTCAATTCAGAAAATTTTTCAATACTCCTCTGCAATGAAAATTCCTAGGTAGGTGTTCTTACTAATCGTTTAGTACTTAGAGAATGGGTCCATGTGCTCATAAATAAATAGCAGAAGATTAATTACATACCAGTTTGAATCTTTCCATTCAATAAATATTTGTTGTCGGATGAAGTTGAATCAACTACTTCTCCATCTAGTTCCTCCAACGCATTCTCCTTTCTTTTAAAAGTGCTGGTAACTCGTACATAACATTTTGTTTTATATATATACTGCACATCCATAAAGTGAATAAATCTTGTTGCAAGAACGTGTCTTGCAACGTGCATCGTGGTTCCTGTTTTTATGGGTATGTGTACCACTACTAATTTCAAATTTTGGTAACTACTAAACCAACGAAGTTTCGTTCGTGGTTAAAAGAATAACCGTTCTACTTAATCTACAAACTAACTTCGTTGAATTACAGATAACTCAATGGAACAAAGTCGGTTACTGTTGCTAACTCCATAGACTAACTTCATTAAGTTACAGATAACTCAACGGAGTGACCTTATATTATATTACTGACCTCGTGGAGTTACGTTTAACTCAATGAACTTACTTCGTTGAGTTAACAGTTAGCAACCTCTAAGTTTTACTCTCGTAAGTTCCTCTCTGCTTTTTTTTCTTTTTCATTCTGCTAACTAAAATAAAGTTAAATCTATGTCATTAATGCATCATTCTAATCAAAATTCGTTTAAATCTGAATATTATATAAAGATTTAACTTGTAAGTCATTTTATGTTATGCAGAATTTACATTTTACCTTGCAACATGTAGAAATTTTTAAGCATTTATCCTGTCATTCAGCAAATTGTAAATCTGTTAAACATACATTCATAATCTTCCACAAAATATATATAACATTCAATAAATTCCATTCATTTCACATTCAAAACACGTATGAAAAGTACATATGAAAAATTTATATTCATTAATATGAATAAATTTACAATACAAATACATCAGACATTTTTCATACAATTATACAAGTAGACGAACAATACAATTTAATCTCTATTCCTAAGTTTATCTACTTCCTTCTGGAGTTTTTCTAATTGAAGTTCTAATTGATTAATCCTTTCTACTGCTCCTGTAATTCCTTCAGAAGGTACAGTTAGCTCTGTAACTACAAAATTTCTGTATTCTTTCACTGAAATGGTTTTGGATCTAATCCTTTTTGATGTCTATTTCGTGAAATCAATACAATCCACCATCAGTAGTGGAATCAAATCTCCATAAAATAATTTCTTCTTTACTATTCTAAGCTTGGAGATAAAAACTGCAGACCAATTTATTTGAATCCTATTTACAACTGCATATGTGGCCCATTTGACAATTTGACTTAATTCTATGTCATGGCCTTGTTATTGATAGATATTTTTAATCAGAATGTTAGTTACCATGTGTGCTTTACCATTTAAATGCTTCAATCTATTTAATAAAGGCACACCAGGATTGATAGCTAAACAATCTTTAATTTGCTGTTCTGTCCACTCAACGGTAGTTGTGTCTTCCAAAATTTTAATTCCTTCATTCTTTAATCCAAAAATGTTGTGGAGAAGCTCTAGTGTTATCTGTACATCAGCTTCCTCCACGTTGGAAATTAATCTTCCTTCTCCTTCTCTCAAATTTGAATAAAAATAAGGCACTAAATTCTCATAAACTGCATGCCCTCTTTCTTGAGAAATGAACTACAGTAGACCTTGGAATTCAAATAAATCTTTGATTTCTTACATTCCATCCCAATTTACTAGTCTTCTGTAAATAATATCATAACCCTTAATTTCTTGATATTTGATATAAGCTTCTTGACTCCAAAAATGTACTTCATTCAAAACTATTATTTCAATCGGGTCAGGAAGGTGACTTTGTTGTTCTAGAGGGGTTTATTCTTGATCTTCCTCTTCTATAGGCTGCATTTGAACATTCTCTATAGATTCCTAAATTTTTGTTTCTGTTTGTGGTGGTGAGTCGGTAGAACTCTCCACTCTATCTTGAATTCTCTCCATAAATTGCTGAAGAGTTTCTTGCTCTTTAGTGGAATCTGTAAAGTTATTTTTGTCCAAATGGCTTCTTTCAACCTCTTCATTTTCTACTCTTTCTTCTTCCTCCTGACTACCAATCTGTTCTATTACTGTTCTTTCTGATTCTGTAATAGATTGGGATAGAGTCACGGGCAATTCAGTTTCTGCCCTAATTTCTGTTCTTTCTTCTTGTACAGGCTGCAGACTAATTTCAGCCTGTTTTTCTTCTTATCTTTGCTCCTACTACTGTAGCTCCTGCTTCTCCTCAGAATCGGATAACAGGTTTATAAATATTGGCTCCACAGGCCCTGTTAAAATTGGTACTTCAGATTTAATTTCCTCTCTATATTCAGGCACTTTTTCTTTTCCTTTCCTTTTTCTGATTAATTATGCTTGTTCTTCCTCTTCTTCTTCTGAAATTAAATCTACAAAAGTAGGCTTTGCAGGCCTTCGAGCCACAGGTACTAGCTCTTCCTGTTTAATTCTCTTCATAACTACTGGTCTCGAAGGACCAGCCTCAACTTCTCCTACAGCACTTGATTTAGCTGTTGCCTAATGCTGTTCAACTTTTATTTTGTACTAGGCCCTCATCTTTTCTTTGACCCTTTTTTTCTTAATGGCATCATATAAAATATGTGCCTTAGCCGTAGCTATTTCTTGAGTATCACCTTGGTCTCTTGCTATTTTGACCAAGCTAGTAAATTCTTTCTCTTCTTCATCAGTTCTCAGCCAAGCAAATGCTACTCGTGGCAATGGCTCTGTTGGCTGAACTGGAGGTCCTGACTGTTTTTCCTCAAGAATAGGTCTTTCAGCAGTCGGCTCTTCCTATTCTCTTGCTCGTTACTGCTCCTATATTGCCCAGCTTCCACAACCAACAATGCGTTTTTTAAACCACAATCTGGCTTTACACTGAATTAGCTATAAGGCTACTTCGTTGTTCGATCGGATTTTTCTTTCTTTACTAACTGCAATTTCTGTTGCCACTCTAATTCGTGTCTCCATTATCTATGGTATTTGTATTTCTAACTCAACCAAAACTTTCCTTAAGTTAAAGAGTTCTAATTTTACCTTTTGTAGCTCTTTCTCTCTGGTTGTATTCCGAATCTTTTGCCGCGTGTGCCATTCTTCTGATTCCTTCAGAAACTGTGCGGTGTCAACTGCCTCTTCCCAGAATTCAGGTGTCATCTTCCTCATCGTGGAGTTACACAACAACACGGAATCGCTTTGATTTCTACTGTTCTAGATTCTAAATGATTTGCTAGATAATGCCCCTAAAACCCTAGGTTTTAGTTTAAATAAGCCCTAAGTTTAGGCAGGTAATCGGGTCATTTCCCGAACCAACTATTATTATCTTATCCACGGTCTTAGTTATAGTACTCCGTTGAGTTACAGTTAACTCAACGGAATAAGCTCGTTGACTAACTCAAGACTCAACGGAGTAAGCTCGTTGAGTTAAGCGTAACTCAACGGACTCCCCGTACAAACAGATATAATAATAAAAATACTATAGATAATAGTTTTTCTGTTTTTTTACTGGTTTAACCGATACTATGTTTCGGTCAAACCTAATTTCTTTTCTGAAAATTAATATACATATTTTTTATGTTCTGGTCATATCGATGGATCCAGTCGGTTGAACCGTAATGATTTTTATATTTTATATTTATATTTTTTTAATGTTATTTTTTATTATTATATTTTTTTAATGTTTTTTTATTTATTTATATAAACATAAAAACTGATTTCTTACTAAGTAGAGCTCGAGTAGTCCTCTACTCTGACTTCTTTTATAATTCCAAATGAACTTTTTGGTGTTTTCAGAATAGGTCTTAGTCTTTGTCCATTTACTTTAAATATATTCTGATTTTTAGGATTTTCAATTTCAATAACTCCATAAGGATAAATATTTCGAACTATGTAAGGTCCTACCCATCTAGATCTTAATTTTCTTGGATGGTTATGGAGTCTAGCCACATAAAGATATACTTCTTGTCCTATTTCAAAGCTTTTTCAAATAATTTTTCTATCATGCCAGAATTTCATTTTCTCTTTTTTTCTTACAGTCTTCGAATAAGCTTCATTTCTAAATTCTTCTAATTCAATTAATTGCATTTTTCTATTTTCAGCAGCTTGATTTAAATTAGTGTTCAGAGTTTTTAATACCCAATAAGCTTTATGTTCTATTTCAGGTGGTAAATGACAACTTTTTCCTTATACTAGCCTAAAAGGTGACATACCTAAGCTCATTTTATAAGCAATTCTATAAGCCCAAAGTGCATCTACCAATCTATTAGCCCAATCTATTTTAGTAGGATTTACTACTTTTTCTAAGATTAACTTAATTTGTTTGTTTGCACTTTCTACTTGTCCACTTGTTTGCGGATGATATGATGTTGCAATTTTGTGGTTTACTCCATATTTCTTCATTAAGGCTTCAAAACTTCTATTACAGAAATGAGTTCCTCTATCATTGATAATAGCTTTAGGTATTCCAAATCTGGCAAATATATTTGTTCTTATAAATTGTATTACCACTTTGTTGTCATTAGTTTTTGTAGGAATAGCTTCTATCCATTTAGATACATAATCCACCCCAACAATATGTAATTAAATTGATTAGACATAGGAAATGGACCCATAAAATCTATTCCTTGCACATCAAAGATTTCAACCTCAACAATAAGATTAAGAGGCATCATATTTCTCTTTGATATTCTTCCTATTTGTTGACATCTTAAACAACTTAAGCAATATTTATGAGCATCTTTGAATAGTGTTGGCCAATAAAATCCACATTGTAGAATTTTTGCAGTAGTTTTCCTTGAACCAAAATGCCCTCCACAAGCTTGGTCATGACAGAAAGACAATATGCTCGGATATTTAGTTTCTGGAACACACCTCCTTAAAACCAGATTAGGACATTTCTTAAATAAGTATGGGTCTTCCCAATAGTAATATTTTACTCTTGAGAAAAACAATTTCTTATCCTGTTTATTCCAATCCTTAGGTGTTAGACCAGTAACTAAATAATTAACTATGTCTACATACTAAGGTATTGTGTTGATGGTCATTAATTGTTCATCAAGAAAATTATCTTTAATTTCAATATTTGATTTTTCTATTTGTAATCTTGATAAATGATCTGCTACTACATTCTCACAACCTTTTTTATCTTTAATTTCTAGATCAAATTCTTGTAATAATAATATCCATCGGATCAATCTAGGCTTAGTCTCTTTTTTCTTTATTAGATGTTTTAGAGCTGAATGATCTGTGTATACTATTACTTTAGCTCCAATCAGATATGATCTAAACTTTTCTAAAGCAAACACAATAGCTAATAATTCTTTTTCAGTAGTTGTGTAATTAACTTGAGCATCATTTAAGGTTTTGCTTGCATAATGAATCACTCTAGGAGATTTTTCTATCTTCTGTCCTAACACAGCTCCTACAACAAAATCAAAAGCATCGCACATTACTTCAAATGGATGGTTCCAATTAGGTGCTTGAATTATAGGAGTTGAAATTAAGCTAGTCTTAAGTTTGAAAAATGCTTCCTTGCAATTTTTATCAAAGTTAAATGGAACATCTTTTAATAGATTAGTTAAAGGTCTAGCTATCTTGCTAAAGTCTTTAATAAATCTTCTATAAAAACCAGCATGTCCTAAAAATGATCTAATATCTTTTACTGATTTAGGTTCTGGTAGATTAGAAATTACTTCTATTTTAGCTTTATCTACTTCCAACCCTTTCTTAGAAACAACATGCCCTAAAACTATTCCTTGTTTAACCATGAAGTGACATTTTTCCCAATTTAAAACTAGATTTTTTTCCACACAACGTTTTAATATTAAGTCTAAATTTTTTAAATAGACTTCATATGAGTTGCCATATACAATAAAATCATCCACAAATATTTCTAAAAAATCTTTAGTCATTCCAGTAAATATGCCCTGTATACACCTTTGAAAGGTAGCTGGCGCATTGCATAATCCAAATGGTATTCTCTTAAAAGCATAAGTTCCATTAGGACAGGTGAAAGTTATTTTCTCTTGATCCTCTAATGCTATTAGAATTTGATTATACCCTGAATACTCGTCTAGGAAACAAAAATATTCTTGCCCTGCTAATCTTTCCAGCATTTGATCTATAAAAGGTAAGGGAAAATGATCTTTCCTAGTCACAGCATTCAGCTTTCTATAGTCTATACATACTCTCTAGCCTGATTGAATTCTAGTAGGTATCAAGTCTTGACTTTCATTCCTAATAACTGTTAATCATGATTTCTTGGGAACTACATGGATTGGACTAACCCACGAGCTATCAGAAATCGGATAAATTATGTCATTATCTAACCATTTCACTATTTCCATCCTGATTACTTCTTTAAGGTTTGGATTTAATCTCCTCTTAGGAATTCTAACAGGTTTAGCATTCTCTTCTAAATATATGTGGTGATAGCATAAAGTTGAACTTAACCCTTTTATATCAGTCATAGTCCATCCTATTGCTTCTTTATAACTTTTTACTACATCTTTTAATTTAGCTATTTGATCCTCTTTTAAATTGAAGCAATAATGATTGGATAGGTTTGTTTCTCTTCCAGAAATATGTAGGTTAATTTAGGAGGTAAAAGTTTTAATTCTAAATGTTACCCATCAGAAGCTAGAGCTGCTAATTGAACATCATCATTTTCTAAATTAGTTTCTTCTTGATCTCCTATATTTATGCTTTCACTTTCTTCTAAAATTTCAGAATTGATTTGCCTATTTAATTCTTCTTGAATCACATCATCTAACATATCTCCTTCATCCTCTAAAAAGTCTATGGTATGTAAGGACATTTCTAACTCCTCAAATCTTTTTGGGTTGAAAATATTTAATTGAGTATCCTCATTACCATATGCTAACTTCATTACTCCAATCTTACAATTTATAACAGCCCTTGATGTTGCTAAAAATGGTCTTCCTAAAATTAAAGATGTATCACTATTTTTATGCTTAATTTGTTGGGAATCCAAAATTACAATATCAATAGGATATATAAAGTTTTTAATTTTAATTAAGACATTCTCTATTTTTCCTCTAGGGTATCTTATACTTCTATTAGCTAATTGAATAACTGTACTAGTAGGAGTTATGCCTTCTTACCCTAAGGATGCAAATATATCATTTGGCATAACATTTATACCTGCACCTAAATCTATTAAGGTTCTTTCTAAAATGATATTTCCTATGGTGCATGATATAACAGGGATTCCAGGATCAGATAACTTTTTAGGAATTTGTAGTAGAAATAGGGAACTACTTTGCTAAGCTAAAAAGACATTTCTAAGAACTTTTCGCTCTCTTTTCTTAGTACACCAATCCTTCAGAAATTTAGAACAATGTGGCATTTTCTGCAATAGATCTAACAAAGGAATGTTAACTTGTACTTTTTCAAAAATTTCTCTGATTTTTTCTTGTTTTTCTTGTAGGTTTATAACATTATAATTTTCATTGTCTTGTTGCATAACTTGTATTTTCATTTTATATTCGTCTAATGCTTTTAATTTTCTTTCCAGATCATCTAATCTCATTGCATTCAATTTTTGATCAATTTTCATTATGGTTTTTTCAATTTCGTAAATTATATCATTTTTAGGTTCTGAATATGCTTCCTTATAGTTTAATTGGTTGACTTCTTGTTGCTGACACATAAAGTGTTCTAATTTGTCCAGGTTTTTCTCTATACTATGCTCCAGTCTATCATACCTATCCCAAACTTCAGTGTCTCTCAACATATTACACATTCTATACTGACCATCAGTTGAGTAAACTATAGGATTCTCATACTCGGCTCTATTATATTGAGGATAATTCATTTGTTGTTCATGTGATCTAACCATCTGTAAACATCTCAGTTTCAAACAATCAGAAATGTCGTGCCCTTCAGAATTGCAGAATTCACATATGCTAATTATAGGTTTCAGAAATCTTTGAGCATAAGCATATGCCATATTCTCAATTACAAAAGAAAACACACAACTCTAGCTATTAAAATGAAACAGCTCTAACAGTTGCTTATATTCAATTCAATTCCCTAACAACAACGCCATAAAACTTGTTTGGATTTCCCCAACACTACACCAGAGAAACTTGGATTTGTTACTTCTGTTTTTACTTAGTTAATTTATCTTTATGCCTATTCTTTTTCTTTTAGAACTAAACAAACAACCTTTAATACAATGTAGATATTAATTCCAATTTGTACTTTAACTGCAAGTGCACAGTGTCTATTGTATCAGTGTGCAAGTACAGGTCGATCCCATAGGGAATTGCTTAAGAACTTGAGAACTGTTCGTTTGTTAACAATCAAATTTATATATTCAATAAGCTCTCCGTTGAATTACAGTTAACTCGATGGATAAAGTTCGTTGAGTTATGGCTAACTCAACGGACTAACCTCGTGGACTTAAGTTAACTCCACGAGCCTGTCTTTTCTTTTTAATATTGCTATTTATAGAGGAATTCGACCAACCATTGGGTGATTCCACAGATTGTAAATAACATCAATTAAGCTCTTTAATGTTAGTAAACATTGGATTTATCATTAAGCATACTAATATTCAGATAATTCACATAGTAACCATTAAAATCTTTCAATCTTTTGAACAAACCAATTTCAGTAAACTGTAAAACTAAAATAAACATAAAACAATCACAACACTAACAAAGATAACATTAATGACGATACAACATAAACAATACAACACTCAAATACAACATACAAACACAAATAAATTGTTTTTGGTATTTTTGTTTAATATGAACATGGAAATGGGCGAAAGGTGAAATGTAAAGTAATCTCAGTTGACAGTAAATACTTCGGTCACTACTTGCAACATGATTACACCATTGAAAATTAAACCACTTACAATTTTGTCTCCTCTCCCTATAGAATCGCGAGTCCAGAATTGCAAGATGATCTCCTCTTCAACATACAAGCATCAACCCGAAGCCAAGGCTAGAAGCTTCTTGAAATATGAGTTGGCGCTTGGTGAAAATGGCTTCCCTTCCTGCGACACAATCACTCCTCACAGTGGTTGTCAGGCACCGTGTTTGGCTCGGAATCGACTCGACATCAAGAAAGTATTCTCACAGACCTCCGATGGTTGGTGGTTATGGTAGTGGTAATGATGGTTGGTGTTGTACTTTGGAGAATTGCTGATACTACTTGTAGAAAGCTAGGTGCTCCTCCTCTATACACATTGGCTGTCCATCGATCCCACACCCTTTACTTCTTTTTCTTCTTTTCTTTTATATTTCTTCAGTAGTAATTGCTTCTACTTGAATGGTTGGTTGGATTTCCTTCATTCATATCAACAGTGATGATTTCTTCTCCCTATGCGATATGTGCAGTCGTGGTTTTTTTCTTCCAACTGTCTTGTTTCTACAACCGCTATAGTGGCATATTAGAAAATAAATAGTCCATGGAGTTACAGATAACTCAACGGACTTTCTTCATTGATTTAACTATAAAACACGTGTATAAATTTAACTATCCGATGCTCAGGTGCATTTCAGATACTTACAAACTTAACTATCCGATGCTTAGATGCATTTCAGATACCTATAAACTTAACTATTCGATGCTCAGATGCATTTCGAATAGTTACAGATAACTCACCGATATATAACTTAAGTAGATCTATCAGATCTCGACACGTGTCCGCAGTAGTTTAATAATAAAATAAACATTTCAGAGAGTTACAGGGCTAACTATCTAATCCTTAGATGCATTTCGGATAGTTATAGATAACTTACCGAAATTCCACTTAAGTCACTTTCCCAAAACATGGCACGTGTCCTCAGCTATTTTATAAATAAAAAGAGATTTTGGAGAGTTACACATATAACTGTCCGATGCCTAGCTGCAATTTCGGATAATTAGAGATAACTCACTAAAAGTTCACTTAAGTCATGCATTATGATTTTGACACGTGTACTTCAGGAAATAATAAACTATTCTTTTAAAACATAACTGTTCGACAATTTAAACATAACTATCCGATACATGTTCGATCTGTTAAACATAACTGTCTGAAATATTAGAAAATTCGGATACTTAAGAATTTCACAGCCTGTAACTTACCGATAGTTCAAAAATGTACTAAATTAACATTAATTCCCCAAAATTAAGTAGATTCTTTAATTAAAGCATATAATAGTGCAATTATAACATAATGGCTTAATTCTCATATGATAAGCTAAATATTATGCAATTAACCATCATTTAACTGTTAATAATATGCACTTTTTCATTCTAAACGTCCACACACTAATTTCAAATTCAAATTATCCATGATTTCCATTATCTTTTTGAATTTCCACTATGTCCGCTATCATTTTGAAATTTCCACTATCTCCACTATCTTTTTGAAGCTCCATGATTTCCACTCATAGATTCACCAAAACTTTATCTTCCTAGAGATTTGTAGAATATCTTCTAAGTCACCGCTTTATTCGAACACTTATCATTTAAGTCTTATAAAAACTCGAACACTTATTTGTAACTCTTCGAGTTTTTGCACCTACAAAACATGTGGTTGAACAAAGAAAACTTATTTGTTTGTTAGTCATTTTATAAAACTCGAACAATTATCTATCCATGCATATAAAACTCAAATAGTTATCTAACTCTTTGATTTTCATTACCGAACGCACATGGAAAACACGTGACAACTTAAAACAATAAAAATACACATGTAGATAACTTAATTATATGAGTTTTTAATATAACTCTTCGACTAAATTGAAATGTTAACTATCCAAAAGTTTAACTATTCGAAAATCTAACTATCTGAAAGTTAACTATCTGAAATTTTAAATGAAACTTCTCGATAACTTGTTAACATTTAATTACGTGACTATTATACTTAGAAAATATTATTTAGACTTATTTAAAAATGTTAATAAAGAATTTATCATTAAAACAAAATTCCTAACAATCTCCCCTTTTTTGATGATGTCAAAACCTAATAAGTCAAATAATCTATCCTCTCCCCCTTTTTGGCATTATAAAAAAGTAAATAAAATTTAAGGAAGAAAAACTTGCTAAGTATATATCATTCAAAAAGAAATTTTTAAACATGCATAACATTCGTGGATAATAATAAACTATTTAAATAAAACTATTTTAAACAAGAATTGTCAAAAACAAGTGTATGACATTAAATGTAGTAAATAGTTTACATAATGCAATTTCTTGACATAAGTAATTTTCGATAACAAATTACAATGAATAGATCATGCAATACATAATTTGTATAAGGCAAACCTCTTTGTCTTCGAAAAATATTTATCAGAGTATCTGAAATTTGCCTTGTAATTTCTGTACTTACTCTGTTGATCTGATCAATTATTGCTTGATCTAAATCTGAATGTGAAACTTGTGATGGTTGTTGTAAGAATTCTATATTTATGTCTGTATGTAAATTTGTATGTGTATCTGTATGTATATTTGTATGTATATTTGTATTTGTATCTATATGTATACTTGTATGTTGTTCATGTACTACATGTTGTTGTTGTTCTGAAAACTATGTTGATTGTTATTGTTGTTGTTGTGACTGAGTTTGCCGATCCTATTGTTGTTGTTGCTGTCAAATTACAGATGTATTTGTTTCCTAGTATTTTTGTAATTCTTTTGTAAAGAAAGATCTTGACTTTAATCTTTTTTGTGGCCAAGGTGTAATATCTATTTGACTTGCCACAATTCTCAAAAGTGTATCACCATAAAATAATTTACTCTACAAGTTTAAGATAGGAGAAACAAAAATATCATACCAGTTCACCTGTATATGGTTAATCAACGCATATGTAGCATAAAGATAACATCTGCTAACCTCTACACCATGACCAAACATCTGAAATAGTGAAACATGTAATATTTTTATAATAAAACATGCTTAGCCATTTAAATCATTTAGTAATCTCATGTGATTGTTGGCAATCAGATCTTTGGCTAAACTTTTAATGTCTCATCCCAATTAATAAACTTGTTTTCTTTCTAATAATTTAAGTCATTCATTTTTCAGACCAAGTATTTGATAAAGTAATTCTAGAGTTAAATATATATCTAATTCTTGTATATTTGAAATAGGAATACCTTCTTGCACTGTTAAGTTTGAGTAGAAACAACTTACAAGTTCTAGTATAACAAGATGACCTGGCTGTTATGGAAGTAAAGTCAACAAGCCTTGAAATTCAAACATTTCTCGTATATGTGCCATCCCTTCAAACTTAACTGGTCTTGAATATAAAATTGTAAAAGTTGTATATGCTTGAAATTTTTCATAATAGGAGCTATTTCTGAACCATAACAATGTATTGTCATCTAAATTCTGTTTAGGATTAGGTATTTTCTTGTTATGATTTTCTGACCTAGGACTTGTTTCAATATTATCAGCATCATCTATATTTTCAGATCTTTCAAAACTGGTAGAATTTTTATCAAAGCTGGTATAAATGTCTGAAATATTTGTTATTATCGTATTAATAATCTACTTAGTTTCTTTTGTTTGATCTTCGTGAAACATATTAGTATCAATAGTCTGTGTACTGTTCTATCTGTCAACAACATTTATTTCTATAATTGGTCTATACAACAATTGTCTCTATATAAAAGAATGTTCTATATTTGTTTGTGTAATAGAATCATTCTGTAATTCTAAAAGTTCTATAAATGAGACATCAACAATGTCATATTCTATTTGTAACTGTGTAGTTTGCTAATTATATACATTTATCAACAAATATACTATAGATTGTAACAGACATAACCATGTATAACATGTAGTATAAGCAAGTATACCAAAAACCAAAAGTCTCTATCCGAGATACAATAAGAGGAAAAATATCTATACATTCCTCTTCAAATGAAATATCGTCAAAATTCATAGACTCAGTGTCTATTTCATCAAAAATATGATCATAATTGATATCATTTATATATATATCATCAAAATTTCCTACATGTTCTCTTTCCGTAGGAAAAGAATGTTGGCTTGCAACATAATGTGAAAAACTGTCCATTGTATTAAAAGAAACATTATGCATTAATGTGACACAATACCTTAAAGTGTATGCTTGTAATCCGATATTTGTCACATCTACTGGGATTCCTGAAACAAAATCTTGTCCAGCTTGTGTAATGGAACATAGTTTTCCATTTTTCAATGATTCTTCTCTTTGCTGTAATATGCCTTGTACACCTATAGTTAGTCCAAAATATTCTAATGTCTTCTTCTTTTTCTGACTATATGTCTGTAGTGTTTCAAGTTATTTAGGAGGATCTAATGTTTTCTTAATTTCTCCTATTAAAGGCACCTGTTGTCTTGATGGTCCTTCACCATAATGCCTAGGTTGCAATAAGGGAATATAGAGTTCTAAGCTCTCAACCTCAGCCATTTTCAATTGATAAACTTTTTGTCCTTCACTTCGAAGGCCCATTTTCCAAATGGCAGTTTTCTATTCATCAATAAACTCTTGTATTTCGTCTAAAACAGCCAGGGGAAAATAATTTTGGGAATACAAAGATTCTAATTCCCTATTGGCATTTTCTATCATTGGTCTCCATTTCTTTCTATAATAAGTAATAGACTGTACCAATTTTTCAGGTACTTATCTAGAACTTGTAACAACCTCAGGGTTAGGTTGTAATGTTCTTTTCCACATTTGTAACGTAGAAAGTTTGGTCTATTTTAGTCTAAACTGTGTCTCAACATAGTTTCTAATAAATTTCCAACAAAAATTTTTCTCGTCTTGAACAACTTTTCTAATTTCATGTAGTACTTCATGGGAAAAAGTATACCTTGATTAAATGTCGTTAATCTCACTTTCTATCTTTTGAAGTTCCATCTCTCTTTTCTGCACTTTTGTCATTCTACCATGTCCTCTTCCATGTTTTGACATTGTCGATTAATCTTCGTTGTTCACTATAGAACTTAGTGGAAGTAAAGATTGTGAAACTAAGGTTTTACCAAGGTAGAAACACGAAAGGTTATTAGTAAAATATTTATAACTCTTCGAGTTTATAAACGGATAAACAGATTCAATCATTGAAATCATAAATATAAAATCTGTTACTGATAAATAACTCAAATGCTTATAATAATTGTACGAGTTTTACAACTGACAAAAGCAGAAAACTTAGTGTAACTGTTCGTGTAAAAAAAAAAACTACTGGTTAAGTAAAAATGAGAAAACTCGAAGACTTATGATAACTATTCGAGTTTTATGAGCAGTAAAGCACATAACTATACGACAAACTAGAATAGTTATTGTCATATATTAAGTCTTTCATAAAAATATAATAATATTAAGTTAACTGTTCGAGTTTCTTGGATAGATATGTGAAAAAGTTGAAGACTTAAGCATAACTATTCGAGTTTCTTAAAAGGATAAAATATAAGAATTTAAAATAGAAACTCATAGAGAAATCTAACTATTCGAGTTTGTAGAAGAGTAAAAACTTAACAATATGAAAAACTCGGATAGTTAGTTATTGATATGTGAGATAAAATAACTGAATTCAAGTGAAATACATAACTATATGTTAAACTAATTGAATGAGTTTAACTTTTTATTCGTATAAGTTCCAGAATATTTGCATTTGATTAAATTTACCATTGTTTGTCATTGTTTGCTCTCCCTACATGAATGTAGTCAAGAGAAACTATGACATACTTAATATTAGGTTGCCAAGCTCTAATAGATTTGTCATTAAAGTTCAAATTGCTTACTTAAGTGGGTTGCTAAGCCTTAAATAGATTTGTCATTTAAGTTCAAAAATTGTCATACTTAAACTGGATTGCTAAGCCCCAATAGATTTGAATCTCTCTAATTTTATTTTATTTTTAAATTTAAATATAGAAATAAGTAGTAGATTTAACAATTTAGACTTTCTAACTTTTATTTTATTTAGTTTACAAAAGAAAATTCATAGAGATATACCTTCAAGTAACTTAAAAGAATTCAATAACGAGTACACAAACTTAAGAATATAAATGCATTACATTATGTCTAAAGAATAGATAATAACAAAGAAAAATAACAAAGATTATATGCACAGATTATGGCAGAATTGTTATAACACCTGTAAAATAAACTAAGCTTGAGTACATTACCTCCTCTCTTTTTTTATTATATATTTTATGTATTACCTCCTACAATATCATCTTTTTATGTGATCACAATTCCTTGCTTAGGGGAAAGATAACTAGTTACTCAATGATAAGTGATAATAGGTAATCTTTTTTTTTTTAAAAAAAGAATCTGAATTACTTGTAAAATGAGTTTTCAATCAACACATCCCAAACTAGTTGGTTCAAGTGACTAGGGTTTAAGATCCCCCAATGGACTTAATTACTCAAGTAATTACAAACAAACAATAAAACAAGATAGTAAATTTAATAAAAAGCAATCGCAATACTTATTTTTTTTTTAATAGTATGTTAATAACTTTCCTTTAATAAACGATACATATTTTTTATGTATTTTTCAGTTAAAATATCTATAATGGTGTATACATAAGTAATAGAAAAATACAGTTGGTACTCATATTGAATTAAATCAACTTTCCTTAAGTAACCTTTTCTGAATTTTTCTTAAATAAATTGACTTCAATAAAAATTAGAATTTCATAAATTCTTAACTACCAATAAACAATAATTCTAAAAATAGATATATTGAGTTTTTTTTTAAATATAAAGAAATTAAATTCTAAAGCTACTTTGTAACAAACCAAAATATTATGTAATGAATAAGACAATTTAAACATTAGATAACCTATAGATACCAAGTTCTAATCGTAATTTTGAAAAGGTATTCTCATCTAAGGGTTTTGTAAATAGATTTGCTAATTGTTCTGTGGTAGAAACAAAATTTAATATTTTTCCTTTTATAACATTATCCCTTAGAAAATGATGTTGAACTTCTATATGTTTAGCTTGTGAATATAAGATAGGATTTTTAGACAAACTTATTGCAGAACTACTATCATAGAAAATTTTAGTTGATTCATAGGCTAAATTAAAATCTTTTAAAGTTTGATCCACAAGATTTGAGCACAGCAAAGTGCAGCAACTATATATTCAGCTTCAGTTGTAGATAATGCTACACAATTTTGCTTTTTTCTAAACCATGACATTAAAGAATTTCTTAATAATTGACAAGTGCCACTAGTGCTTTTTCTTTTAGACTTACATCCTACGAAATCAGCATCACTATAACCTATTAAATTTAAAGAACTGTGTTTAAAGTAAAATAATTCAAAATTGATGGTTTTTAATAGATATTTAAAAATTCATTTAACCGCAAGTAGGTGTGATTCTTTAGGATTAGATTGATATCTAGCAAAAGTACACACACTAAACATGATATCTGGTTGGCTTGCTGTTAAATAAAGTAATGAACCAATCATACTTCTATATTGTTTTATATCTACAGTTTTTCCAAAGTCATATTTATCCAACTTAGTGATAGTACTCATTGGTGTATTCTTTATTTTAGTGTTGTCTAATCCAAACCTCTTTAATAAATCTCGAGTATATTTTTCTTGTGAAATAAAAGTACCCTGTTCTAATTGCTTAATTTGTAAGCTTAGAAAAAATGATAGTTTACCCATCATACTCATTTCAAATCGATTAGTCATGTCTTTCGAAAAAGACTCAACTAATTTATCATTTGTTGCTCCAAATATAATGTCATCTACATAGATTTGAACTACTAATATATCTTTTTCGACCTTCTTGATAAAAAGAGTATGATCTGCCTTTCCCATAGAATACCCTTTTTCCATAAGAAATTTAGATAATCTCTTGTACCAAGACTTACGGGCTTGTTTAAGGCCATATAGTGACTTTTTAAGCTTGTAAACATACTTGGGATGTTTTGAATCCTCAAAAACTAGAGGTTGTTTTACATAAACTTCTTCTTTTATATATCCATTTAAAAAAGTAGTCTTAACATCCATTTGATATAATTTGAAATCTATGTAACAAGCATATGTTAACAAAATTTGTATTGATTCTAGTCTAGCAACAAGAGCAAATGTTTCATCATAGTCAATTCCTTCCTCTTGCTTGTAACCTTAAGCAACTAACCTAGCTTTATTTTTAACTATATGTCCATCTTGATCTACTTTGTTTCTAAATACCCACCTTGTTCCTATTATGGACTGATATTCAGGTGGTAGAACTAGATCCCATACCTCATTTCTTATAAATTTATTTAGCTCATCTTACATAGCTAAATACCAAAATGCATCTTCTAAGGCATCTTTAATTTCTTAGGTTCTAGTAAGGAAACAAATGAATAAGCACCACAAATGTTGACTACTAATGACCTAGTCCTAACTCCTTTATTAGGATTGCCTATTATCTAATTAATAAGATGAGATGAAGCAAAATGCCAATTTCTATGTTGTTCCACATTTTCTATAGGTATGACATTATTTTCTTCTAAATCTTCATCATTTAAGTTTATATTTCTTATTTCATTAGATAATCTCTCAATTTCTCTATTAACATCATTTGGTACCATTTCTGGGAGAATTTCTGAGTCAAAGTTTTCAGCATGTCTAAAATCCAAATGAGAATTTTCATGAAATTTCTCATGTAGGGTTTCCTCAATGGTTTTTGTTGATTTATTATATACTCTATATGCCTCACTTCTAATGGAATAACCAACAAAAATACCCTCATCTGATTTGGCTCTAAATTTATCTCTACGTTCCTTAGTGTTTAAAATAAAACACTTGCAGCCAAAGGGTTTTAAATAACTTATTTTGGGAACCTTGTTATACCATATCTCATAAGGAGTTTTATCCAAAATTGGTCTTAGATGTACTCTATTTATAACATAACATGCTGTATGAACTGCTTCTGCCTAAAGAGATAGGGCTAACTTATTTTCATTTAACATGATTCTGGACATTTCCTGAAGTGATCTATTTTTATGTTCTACTATCCTATTTTGTGAAGGAGCTCTTGGAAATGAGTACCTATGATCTATGCCTAATTCTTCATAAAAGGTGTCCATTTGATCATTATCAAATTCTATACCATGATCACTCTTAAGTTTTTCAATTTTAACATTTTGCTCATTCTAAACTTTATTACAAAATATTTTAAATATTTCAAAAACTTTAGTTTTATTAGTTAGAAAATAAACCCAAGTAAACCTAAAATAGTCATCAACTAGTACAAAAACATAATGTTTACCTCCTAGACTAGTAGTTCTAGTAGGTCCAAATAAATCTATATGCACTAGTTCTAATACTCTTTTGTTTGTTATTTCATTTAAACTTTTAAAGGATGTTTTATGTAATTTACCTAGTTGACATGCATCACACATAAACTCTTTCGAGTACTTAATACTAGGTAAACCTCTAACTAGATTCTTTTTAGACAGTTTTTGTAATAATTTTAAGTTTGAGTGTCCTAGCCTTCTATGCCATAAAATAACTTCATCTGATTTTTCAATTAAGCAAGCATTGTCTTTAATAATATCAGAAGGCAAATTCAAAATACAAACGGATCCTTTCTTATATGCGGTGAATAAAATTTTGTTTGTAGACATGTCCATAATTTTGTAGGAATTTTTTTCAAAAATTACTCTATAAAACTTCATTAAAATAGGAACACTCAATAAATTAAAACCTATGTTTTCCACTAATAAGACATCATTTATAAAACATTTTTCAGTTACCTGAACCTTGCCAGACTCAAGGATATTTGTTTTGCTTTTATTTCCAAAGGTAACTTATTCGTTCTTAATCTTTGTTACTTTTGTAAGTAATCGTATATCTTTAGTCATGTGGCTAGATGCTCCACTATCCATTATCCATTTTGATTTGTGTACCTGCAAAATAGTTAAGAAGAGATTTTATTTCTTGGAACTCATTTTTGAGTGAGTTCAAGAATTTTAGAGAGAGTCATATCAAAATAATCAATATTTTTAAACTTCAACTTATCTATTTTCTGATAATTATTCTTGTGTTTATTTCTCTTAGTATTATAATTATTAGAACATTTATCTCTATGTAAACCAAAGTTGAAATTTTCATTTTTGACATTATTTGATTGCTGGTCCCAATATCTGATATTTTTTAAATATGAATAAAACTAATCAATAATATTAAAATCCTCAAATGACTTAGCCTGATTTTTCTAAAAATTTCTTTTGAAATTGTTGCATCATGTGCTATGCTGCATTTTATCAATTTGCACATATTTATCTCCCCTTTTAATCACACATAGAATAGTTTTTGTTTTACCATTCTTAGTACTAGAAATAAAGATATTATTTTTAGTAGTACCATCATGCAATATATAATTTTCAGAAGATACATCGTGTAAACCAATATCATGTCTTTCTACATTTGATATTTTACTACTAAGTTCATTTGTTATAGTTTGACTATTATTCCATTTACTTAATGTAGCCTTTTGATCGCAAACCTTAATCTTTAACATATCAATTTCTAAATTTAAATCAGTAATAGTTAGTTTCAGTTTTTCAACTTCACAGATCATTTTCTTTTTATCAGCAATTAAATTTTCACAATTAGCATGCAATTTTCTTTCTATTGCAGTAAACTTTAAAATTTCTTGTGCATGCTTTTGATTTTCTTCTTTAAATTTATTCAATGTAGAGTTCAGAAAATCAATCTTATTTTCCAATTCATTTAGTATTTTCCTAGTGTTCTTTCCTTCTGTTTTTACTTTCTTATATTTCTAGCTAATTTATTGTATTCAACAACTAATCCATCAAAACTATCAAAACTAGCATTTTGATTAAAGGATACCTCACTAGATTTTGCCATGAAGCATACGCTTGCTAGATTTTCTTCTAAATCTAATTTTGATGAGGATTCATTGTCTAATGTTGAATCTTTTGTTTCTTCACTTTGTGAAGTTGAAGAGTCATCCCATGTCACTTTAAGTGCCATTCTCTTTTTGAATTTCTTATCCCTGAAATTCCTCCTCGAATTCTTCTTATATTTGTTGAGAGGACAATCAGTTTGAAAGTGACCCAACCTATTGCACTTGTAGCATATAATTTTGTCTTTCATGAATGACTTCTTCTTCATATCTCCAAATGTCTTTGCTAACTTGAAGTTCTTGCATTTCTTCAACAGATTTCTAAATTTTCTGGTCAACAATAGTAAATCATTGTTAGAATCACTAGTTGTTCGAACCCGAGTATTTTGATAATGCAAAACCTATGTGAGGAAACATATTGTATTTCACAGTTAAGTCTATACTACTTTAGTTCAGAAGGTTGTTAGAATAATTTCCAAGCAAACAAATAGATTGAGAAGGTTCAAGATGTTAATACTTTCAAGTTACAGAAAAATCAGATAGTTACAGGTTCAAGCATCCGAAGAATAAAACAGCAGCAAGACTATCATACAGTTAGAAGGATAACTATCCGAATTTTACAAAGCCTTCGGAGAGTTATTATATCAGACAGTTAAGTTGGTTGAATGATCGGAGAGTTATGGAGTTAACTATCCAAAAGAAAAAGGAAAATCGAAAAGTTAGAAAGGCTAACTATCCAAAAGAAAAAGGAAAATCGGAAAGTTAGAAAGGTTAACTTAAGTTAATGATTTTCCCACGTGCAGAATTCCAAGCAGATGTTCAGATGGGTTTTTCGGAGAGTTAGAAAGATAACTATTCGAAATCTCAAGAGAATTTCGGTGAGTTATGGCTTAACTATCCGAAACTTAAGTTATGTTTTTATGCACGTGCAATTTTGAAGGAATAGTTGTCAGAGGCTTAAATGAAAGTTCAGTAAGTTACAGTAGTTAACTATTCGAAAATCAGGAGCTCTTTTGGTAAGTTAAATACAAGACTCCGAACACTTGACTTTGCACGTGAGCAACTTAAAATCCTCATGTGACTTAGAGAACAGAACATGAGTGATGAATCGGCAAGTTATGAATGCTTTTCGGTAAGTTATTTTTATAACCATCCGAAAGCTTGAGATTTTTGGAAGGTTATTTATTGAATATCAGACAGAACGGTAACTTACCATATTTAGGTCTGATTATTTACCAAGTACAACAGAATACATCCGTTGAAAGAAAAATATGATCGTTATGCCTTTAGTATATATATATAAGGAGTTTAAGAGAAGAAGAGACACACAATAGATATAATTTATACAATGAGCTACACCCTAATTTCAAAAACACTCAAGTTTGCAAACAGTGAAGTATACTCTAAAGACTTATTGCAGAAAAAGCTTTGTGCGCCAAACTCTGATTGAAAGATTCAAGCTTTTGGTTCGTGGCTTCAACCTGAAAGCTACATTGAGTTGTTGGTTTGAGTTTTGACCTGAAAACTCAAGAGGTTGGTTTACTGAAGTTTTCACCTAAAAACTTCTGTGTTGTTGGTTCTTACTTTGACCTGAAAGCAAGTGTGTAAGTGTTGAAACACTTAGTGAAGCCCAAGTGAATCTTGGGGGTGGACTAGCCAAGTTGGTGAAGCACCTAAAACTTGCTGTGTGTTATCTTTCTTTACTGCTTTGCATTCGTTTAAATTCATCTCATTTCACTTCTATCTGAATCATTTGTTTCAACAATCAAAAGAACTTAAAAATTACACACTTTCACCATTCACCCCCCCTCTAGTGAGTCTACCGATCCTAACAATAGGTATCAGAGCAAGGTTAATCCTTCATAAGATTTAACCATCTGGATTTATGGCTCAATTTGTTGAGGGACAAAACAACCACAGACCTCCCCTATTCGATGGCTCCAATTATAACTATTGGAAGAATATAATGGAGTGTTTACTTAGGAGTTCTGATGTTAAACTCTAGAAGATTGTTGTTCTTGGAACTACACTTCCAACCAGTAATGTTATGGACTGGTCTAAGGAGGATGAAAAAATCATCCAGTTGGATGCTAGAGGGTTGAATGTCATTTTATTGTGCACTAACTGCTGATCAATATAATAAAGTATCTGCATGTAAATCTACTTATGAGGCGTGGAAAATCCTTCAAGTTACTCATGAAGGTACAAGCCAGGTTAAGGATACAAAAATCAGTATTCTTTTAAGAAAACTTGAACTGTTTAAAATGAATGATAATGAAAACATAACTGAAATGTTTTCTAGATTTACTGAAATCACTAATAGTCTAAAAGGCTTGGAAAAGGAGTTCTCTTCACGTGAACAGGTACAGAAGATCCTGAGGAGCTTAACTGTTGAGTGGAAACAAAAGTCCACATCTATTCAAGATTCCAAGGATCTTAACAACTATACAGTTGAAGAATTGTTAGGCAATCTTCTAGCCCATGAAGTTCAGATGAAGGATTGGAAAGAGCAAGAAGGAACTGTTGAAAAGAAAGCTGAAAAGAAAAAGGAAATAGCATTTCCATCTACAGAAGAAGTTCCAATCTCAGATGATGATGAGATCATGTTGCTGGCAAGAAATTTCAGAAAATTCATGAAGAAAAAGAATAAGCCCAGCTACTCTAAAAGAACTGTTCCTACATGTTTCAAATGTAAAAGGCAAGGGCACATACAGACCTTCTGTCCATTTCAGACAGAAGAGGATCAAAGAGATAAGAAGAAGAGATTGAAGGACAAAAAGAAGATGGCTCTCAAAGCTACGTGGGATGATAGTAGCTCTTCAAGCTGTTCATCAGATTTTGAAGAAGAAGCTGTAGCAAATGTTTGTTTTGCAGCACAAGAGGTATGCTCTACTTCCTCTAGTTCAGAAAATGAGCATGATGATCAAGACATAAATAGTATTTTATCTACTGTAGATAATTTATATGTGAAGTGTAGAGATTTTAAGAAAGAAATTAAAAGATTAAATCATTGCTTAGAAAATTCATTTACTGAATTAGAATCAACTATAGTTGAAAATAGGAATCTAAAATCAAATTTAGATAAGTATAGTTGCGATAACTATGAATTAAAAGATGAAAATAAAAATCTATCAACTACTATATTAGATTTGAAAAATACTATATGTAAATTTACTCAAAGACAAAAAGGATTAAATAAAATAATAGGATCTCAACGATCAAATGGGAATAAATATGGCCTAGGGTATGCTACACCATAGGAAATACCTTATTGTGGTGGAGTGATTCGATCTTATAGAGATGGCACCACTATGTTTGTCATCAAACGAAGATCAGGTCATATGTGGCTGCTAAGAGGCAATAGATTTATTGTTTTAAGGACTAACTCTACTGGACCTAAGAAGATTTGGGTACCAAAAGCTTTAATTTCAGTATAATTTGCAGGGTGACAAGGAGTTTCAAGCACGTTCAACTAAATGGATTGTGGACAGTGGATGCTCAAAGCATATGACAGGTAAGAAAAGCTTTCTTGACTCAGTTAAAAACTTAAGTTCAGGATCTGTTAAGTTTGGAAATAATGAAAAGTGTAAAATAACTACAATAGGAAATATTACATCTGAAAATGGTATAATTGAGAATGTCTTGCATGTAAATGGAATAAAACAAAATTTGTTAAGTGTAGGACAATTATGTGATAAAGGCTATACTGTTTCTTTTAATGCTAAAAACTGCTACATTATTGATCTTGCCACAAATGAAACAAAATTTACTGGTATTAGAAATTGCTCAATATATACATTAAACTTTCCATGTGAAAATTCTGCAAGCAATTCCTGTTTGGTAGCAACTAGTGAAGACGATTGGATGTGGCATAGAAGACTTGGTCACATCAGTATGAAGAATATCAGAAAGCTATCCACGGGTGATCTTGTTAGGGGTCTGCCTAAACTCACTTTTAAGAAGGATAGAGTGTGTAGTGAGTGTATGCTAGGGAAGCAGAAGAGAACTGCTCTTCACAGCAAAAGTGTTGTTTCCACCAAAAGGCCATTAGAACTGCTACATCTATATTTGTTTGGTCCTTCTCAAGTATCAAGTCTTGGGAGTCGAAAATATACCTTTGTTATTGTTGATGATTTCTCCAGATTAACTTGGGTGATATTTTTAACACATAAAAATGAAACTTGCAATGAGTTCAGAAATTTTTGCATAAGAGTTCAGAATCAGAAGGAACTAATAGTGAAGAAAATTAGAAGTAATCATGGAGGTGAATTTGAAAACTATGAATTTGAAAACCTCTGCAATTCATTTGGAATTTTGCATGAATTCTCTTGTCCTAGAACTCCTACTCAAAATGAAGTTGTGGAAAGGAAAAATAGGACATTACAAGAAATGGCTAGAACTATGTTAAATGCCATGGATCTACTTAAATTTCTCTGGGTAGAAGCTGTAGGAATAGCTTGTCACATTTCTAACAGAACTCATATTAGATCCATTTTGAATAACACACCCTTTGAAATTTGGTTCGATAAAACTCCGAATGTTGGCTATTTTAAGACATTTGGATGCAAATGTTTTGTCTTAAATACAGGAAATGCTAAAGACAAGTTTGATGCTAAGTCTGAACCTGCCATACTTGTTGGTTACTCCTCGAGAAGCAAAGCTTATAGAGTATATTTTGCTGAAGATAGAAGAGTGGAGGAAAGTATAAATGTTTAGTTTGATGAAGATCTGTTCCAGAATTTCAAAAAGCTGAAGATTAATGATGATAGTGAAAATGAATACTTTGAAGATGATAAAAGCAAGCAGAATACCAATTCACAAGTGTTAGACCAGAATCTCAACCTTAGATATCAGAATCATAACAGTTGGAAGTTTAGATTTGATCATCCTGAGGAACAAATTATTAGAAATATATCTAAAGGGGTACAAACCAAAAGCAAAGTACAAGATATCTGCAATCTTTGTGCATTTGTGTCAGAAATCGAGCCAAAATCAGTAGATGAAGCTTGTAAGGATACCTATTGGACAATGGCTATGTAGGAAGAATTAAATCAGTTCTAGAAAAATAATGTGTGGGAAATAATAGAAAAACCTGCAGGAAAATCCATCATTGTTACTAAATTGATTTTCAAAAACAAATTAGATAAAGAAGGTAACATTCTCAGAAATAAAGCTCGATTAGTTGCACAAGGCTACAATCAGCAGGAAGGTATTGACTATGAAGAAACTTTTGCTCTTGTAGCCAGGATTGAAGCTATCAGAATGTTGCTAGCCTTTGCAAGTAGTATGAAGATAAGATTGTTTCAAATGGATGTGAAAAGTGCCTTCTTAAATGGAGAAATTCAAGAAGAAGTGTTTGTTAAACAACCTCCTGGATTTGAAGATGAACTCAAGCCGGATCATGTCTACAAACTAAGAAAGGCTCTATATGGTTTGAAACAAGCACCTAGAGCTTGGTATGAGAAATTGAAAATTTTTTTAACTGAAAACAATTTTTCTATAGGCAAAGTGGACAACACTTTATTTATCAAAACTTTTGATGTACACATGTTGATTGTTCAGATATATGTTGATGATATAGTCTTTGGAGCCACTTCAGAAGATCTCTGTCATGAATTTCAGAATTTGATGAAAAATAAATTCGAAATGAGCATGATGGGAGAATTGAAGTTTTTCTTGGGTTGACAGATTCATCAAATGCATAATGGTATCTTTGTCAACCAAGAAAAATACTGCAAAGAGATGTTGAAGAAATTTGGTTATGAAAACATCAAATCCGTAAATACTCCAATGAGTTCAAACATTAAAATAGAAATGGATGATTCAAGTGTTGCAGTGGATCAAAGGCAATATAGAGGTATGATTGGATCCCTGTTATACCTTTCAGCTAGCAGACCAGATATTATGTTTAGTGTATGCTTGTATGCTAGATTTCAAGCATCACCAAAGGAGTCACATTTGAAATCAATCAAAAGGATTTTCAGGTATCTACAAGGAACAAAAGATTTCAGATTATTCTACTCAGCTGATAGTAGTTTGATTTTAACAGGCTATAGTGATGCAGATTATGCAGGCAGCAGATCTGATAGAAAAAGCACTAGTGGTACTTGTCAACTACTTGGATGTTCTTTAATC
Source organism: Cymodocea nodosa (assembly GCA_036874045.1). Classification (NCBI taxonomy): domain Eukaryota; kingdom Viridiplantae; phylum Streptophyta; class Magnoliopsida; order Alismatales; family Cymodoceaceae; genus Cymodocea; species Cymodocea nodosa. Next base: position 13,464,559 of record CM072339.1, on the reverse strand, counting down.
TCATGGTTCAGTAGGAAACAAAATTGTATAGCATTATCTACTACTGAAGCCGAGTATATTGCAGCTGGATTGTGCTGTGCACAAATCCTTTGGATGTAGCAAACTCTAGCAGATTACAAATTGAAAATTCAGAATTCAATCATATTTTGTGATAACAGCAGTGCAATTAGTCTATCTAAGAATACAGTACTTCATTCCAGAGCCAAGCATATTGAGATTAGACATCATTTTCTGAGAGATCATGTGGAGAAAGGGAACATTTCACTTAAGTTTGTACCAACAGAAAATCAACTTGCAGATATTTTCACCAAACCTTTAAATGAATCAACTTTTAATCATATTAGACGAAATCTAGGAATATGTTCTTTACAAGATCTTTAAATATTTTATTCATCAAGCTCACCATATGGGAGCTTATTTTTCTGCTAACCTACTCGTGCAGGATACAGTCAATATCAGCTTTACAGAAACTCAGTTTTACAGTCCTCACCTTTTTATATAATGACAAAAAGGGGGAGAAGATTTTGGAAATTTGGTCACTTACAGTATTTCCAGCAAGCACTGAAAGAGAATTATTAAAAGAAAAGAAAAACTCAGCACATAGATAGGGGGAGAAGTTAGCTCAAAGTTAGGGGGAGGAATCCCTTCTCATTAGTATAGTATTGATAAATTCCTCTGTGTGACTGATTGTATAGTAATACACTAGGGAGTGAAATACATGTAAATAAATGTAAAGGTTTTTGTCATTATCAAAAAGGGGGAGATTGTTAGAACCCGAGTATTTTGATAATGCAAAACCTATGTGAGGAAACATATTGTATTTCATAGTTAAGTCTGTACTGCTTTAGTTCAGAAGGCTGTTAGAACAATTTCCAAGCAGATGAACAAATTGAGAAGGTTCAAGATGTTAATACTTTCAAGTTACAGAAAAATCAGACAGTTACAGGTTCAAGCATTCAAAGAATAAAACAGCAGTAAGACTATCGGACAGTTAGAAGGATAACTATCTGAATTTTACAAAGCCTTCGGAGAGTTATTATATCAGATAGTTAAGTTGGTTGAATGATTGGAGAGTTATGGAGTTAACTATCCAAGAGAAAAAGGAAAATCAGAAAGTTAGAAAGGCTAACTATCCGAAACTTAAGTCTTTCAATAAATCATGTGTAGAAATTTAGAACGGAAGCTTAAAGGACTTATCGGAGAGTTGGATAACTATCCGAGTTTTTCTTTTCGGAGAGTTAGATAACTATTCGAGTTTTTCGGTAAGTTATAGGCATAACTTTCTAGAACTTAAGTCATTTTATTATGCACGTGCAAAATGAAGATGCTAGTAGTTGAAAGCTTAAAAGAAAAAAATCAAAGAGTTAGATAACTATCCGAAATTTCAAATGAGAGTTTCGGTAAGTTACAATTTAACTATCCGAAACTTAAGTTATTGAAATTGCCACGTGTAGAATTCCAGAAAGAAGATCATTTAAGTTTTCAGAGAGTTAGAAAGATAACTATCCGAAATCTCAAGAGAATTTCAGTGAGTTATGGTTTAACTATCTGAAACTTAAGTTAGTGATTTTCCTACTTGCAGAATTCCAAACAGATGTTCAGATGAGTTTTTCGGAGAGTTAGAAAGATAACTATCCAAAATCTCAAGAGAATTTCGGTGAGTTATGGCTTAACTATCCAAAACTTAAGTTATGTTTTTATGCACGTGTAGTTTTGAAGGAACAGCTGTTAGAGGCTTAAATGAAAGTTATAGTAGTTAACTATCCGAAAATCAGGAGCTCTTTTGGTAAGTTAAATACAAGACTCTGAACACTTGACTTTACACATGAGCAACTTAAAATCCTTACGTGACTCAGAAAACAGAACATGAGTGATGAATCGGCAAGTTATGGATGTTTTTTGGTAAGTTATTTTTATAACCATCCGAAAGCCTGAGATTTTCGGAAGGTTATTTACTGAATATCAGACAGAACGGTAACTTACCATATTTAGGTCTGATTATTTACCAAGTACAGCAGAATATATCCGTTGAAAGAAAAATATGATCGTTATGCCTTTAGTATATATATGAGGAGTTTAAGAGAAGAAGAGACACACAACAGATATAATTTATACAGTGAGCTACACCTCAATTTCAAAAACACTCAAGTCTGCAAACAATGAAGTATACTCTAAAGACTTACTACAGAAAAAGCTCTTTGCACCAAACTCTGATTGAAAGATTCAAGCTGTTGGTTCGTGGCTTCAACCTGAAAGCTACATTCAGTTGTTGGTTTGAGTTTTGACCTGAAAACTCAAGAGGTTGGTTTACTGAAGTTTTCACCTAAAAACTTCTGTGTTGTTGGTTCTTGCTTTGACCTGAAAGTAAGTGTATAAGTGTTGAAACACTTAGTGAAGCCCAAGTGAATCTTGGGGGTGGACTAGCCAAGTTGGTGAAGCACCTAAAACTTGTTGTGTGTTATCTTTCTTTACTACTTTGCATTCGTTTAAATTCATCTCATTTCACTTCTATCTGAATCATTTGTTTCAATAATCAAAAGAACTTAAAAATTACACACTTTCACCATTCACCCCCCCCTCTAGTGAGTCTACCGATCCTAACACTAGTGACTTCTAAGACTTTATCAGCCTCAAAAGCTAGATCCCTTCTAGGATTCTTCCTTTTTGGATCTAAATGTTGTACTTCATAGGTTGTCAAATTGCCTATGACATCATTGAGAGTATATGTATTTAAATCTTTGGATTCTTCAATTGATGTTGTCTTTTGAGCCCAAATTTTAGTTAAAGATTTATGGATCTTTCTTACCAAGTCTTTTTCCTCAAATTTCTTGCCTAAAGATTTTAATGAATTTATAATCTCAAGAAAATGGGAAAGCATATCAGAGATACATTCATTTTCATGCATTTTAAAAAGCTCATATTTATGTACCAACATATTAATCTTAGATTCCTTGACCTGGTTAGTACCTTAGAGATAATTATGCACATGTAGAAATTAAACATACAATAGTTAGAGGCTTAAAAGGATTTTCAGAAAGTTAGAAAAACTAACCATTTGAAAAATGAGAAGTTTCGAAAGGTTATAGATTTAACTATCTGAAACTTTAGTCATTTAAATACGCACGTGGAGAAAGTCAGAAATATTAAAAGTCAGCTGTTCAAAAAATCAGAAAATAGTAGTCGAAAGCTTAGAGGGAGAATCAAAAGGTTACTGTAACTAACTATCTGAAAGTTGAAACATTTCGGTAAATTAATAGTTACAACTATCCAAACTTAAAGACTCACGTGTTGAATTTAAAGTCACACGTAGAATTTAAAGATCACATGAAAGGAATAACTCTTCAAGGTTTTTTGGAGAGTTACAGATCAGACATTTGAATTTTCGGAAGGTTACAACAGCTAACTATTTGAAAATCAAAAGGAATCAGAAGGTTATCTTGAAATATCTTTCTAAATGGTAACTCACCATATTTAGGACTGGCAAAGTGATAAGTACAATAGAATACATCCATTAGATAGAATATGATCGCTGTGCACTTTGGTTTAAGTATGATCAGAATAGAAAGATAACGACAACTACTTTTTCATCATATACTTTTGAGAGCTACACAAAAACATTCCACGATACACATTTCAGAAAATACTGAAGAAGAAGAAGAAAATAGCAAAAGCTCCTTGCACTCACATTTTGAAAGAAAGCAAGATTGTTGGCTCATGGACTTACACCTAAAAGTTCACTATTTGTTCAGAGCTTGCACTAGAAAGCTTAGAGGAAAGGTTGGTTTAGAGCTTTTACTTGAAAGCTCAAGTGTAGGTTCTTGTTTATACCTAGAAGCAAGTGTTGTAAGTGATAACTTACTTAGTGAAGCTCAAGTGAATCTTGAGGGTAGACTAGTCAAGTTGGTGAACCACCTAAAATTCTCTTGTGTCATTTATTTATTACTGATGTGAATGTTTATTTTATAACTATGCTTATTGATTAATTAAATCAAGTGACTAAGTTAGAAAAGAGTTAAAATAACACATAGATTACCATTCACCCCCCTCTAGTGAGCCATTGGATCCTAACAATTGGTATTAGAGCTTGGTTAATCCATATAAAGATTTAACCATTTAGATTATAATGGCACAATTTGCTAAGGGGTAAAACATCTACAAACCTCCTCTATTTGATGGTTCCAATTATAACTATTAGAAGAATCAAATGGAGTGTTTCCTTAGGAGTTCTAATATAAAACTCTAGAAGATTGTTGTTCTTAGAACTACACTTCCTACTAGTAATGTTATTGATTGGACTGAAGAGGATGAGAGAATCATCTAGTTGGATGCTATATTGTTGTGAAAAGTTAAATCAGAAACGTGTTTGATTTGTTTTCATGCTTATATTAATAAATTCTTTTAAAAGTAAACAAATAACTTTTCACACAAATTAGATATTAAGTCCAATTTGTATTTTAACTATAAATGCATAGTGTATATTGTATTTGTGTATTATTCTGATTTTTATATTGGAGTTTATATGTGTTTAGTTGCGTACTTCGTTAAGTTATAGTCAACTCAACAGACTAACCTCATGGACTTAAGTTAACTCCACGAGCCTACCTTTCCAGTTAAATACTACTATTCACAGAAGAATTCAACCAACCATTGGGCAGTTCCACAGAATGTAAATAACATCAATTAAGCTCTTTAATGTTAGTTAATATTAAATTTGTCATTAAGCAACACTAACATTTAGATATTTCAAACAGTAACTATTAAAATCTTTAAGTATCTGGGACGAATCAATTTCAGTAAATGTATTGTTGTGAAAAGTTAAATCATAAACTTGTTTATACAATAGTGCTAGAAAACTTGTTTAACCTGTTTTATGCTTATATCAATAATTACTTTTAGAAGTAAACAAACAAACTTTCACACAAATTAGATATTAACTCCAATTTGTATTTTTAACTACAAGTGCATAGTGTATATTGTATTTGTGTACAAATATAGGTCAATCTCATAGAGATTGAGTAAGAATTGTGTAATGTTCTTATTTTTATATTGAAGTTTATATGTGTTCAGTTAAGCACTACGTTGAGTTACAGTTAACACAATGAACTTAGTTCGTGGAGTTATGGTTAACTCAACGGACTAACCTCGTGGACTTAAGTTAACTCCATGTGTCTAATTTTTCCTGTTGAATATTGTTAATTACAGAGGAATTCGACCAATCATTGGGCAATTCCATAGAATGTAAATAACATCAATTAAGCTCTTTAATATTAGTTAATATTAGATTTGTCATTAAGCAACACTAACATTCAAATATTTCAAACAGTAACTATTAAAATCTTTAAGTATCTAGGACAAATCAATTTCAGTAAATGTATTGTTGTGAAAAGTTAAATCATAAACTTGTTTATACAATAGTGCTAGAAAACTTGTTTGACTTGTTTTATGCTTATATCAATAATTACTTTTAGAAGTAAACAAACAACCTTTCACACAAATTAGATATTAACTCCAATTTGTATTTTTAACTGCAAGTGCATAGTGTATATTGTATTTGTGTGCAAATATAGGTTGATCCCACAGAGATTGAGTAAGAATTGTGTACTATTCTTATTTTTATATTGAAGTTTATATGTGTTCAGTTAAGCACTCCATTGAGTTACAGTTAACACAATGGACTTAGTTCGTGGAGTTATGGTTAACTCAGCGGACTAACCTCGTGGACTTAAGTTAACTCCACGTGTCTAATTTTTCCTATTGAATATTGTTAATTACAAAGGAATTCGGCCAACCATTGGGCGATTCCATAAAATGTAAATAACATCAATTAAGCTCTTTAATATTAGTTAATATTAGATTTGTCATTAAGCAATACTAACATTCAAATATTTCAAATAGTAATCATTAAAATCTTTAAGTATCTGGGACGAATCAATTTCAGTAAACAATAAAACTATTTTCTATTTTTCTGAATCAAACAAACATAAAACATTCACAATACTGACAATGATAACATTAATCACGATACAAAACAAACAATACAACACTTTAATATTAAATGTAAATAGAGATAATTTGTTGTTTTTGGTATTTTTGTTTTGATATGTTCCTAAAGATGAGCGTAAGGTATAATGTAAAAAAATCTCTATCGACAATAAAAACTTCCATCACTACATGCGACACGATTACACCATTGAAAACTTAATGACTTACAATCTTGCCTCCTCTCCCTATAGAATTGCGAATCAAGAATTGTAAGATGATCTCCTCTTCAACAAACTAGCATCAACTCAAAACCAAGGCTAGAAGCTTTACGATCACCTGAGATATGAGTCGGTGCTTGGTGAAAATAGCTTCCCTTCTCGTGATGTGATCACTCCTCACAGTGGTTGTTAGTCACTGTGTTTTGCTCAGAATCGACCCGACTTAAGTTAACTCCACAAGCCTACCTTTCCTTAAATACTGCTATTTACAAAGGAATTCGGCCAACCATTGGGCGATTCCACAGAATGTAAATAACATCAATTAAGCTCTTTAATGTTAGTTAATATTAGATTTGTCATTAAGCAACACTAACATTCAAATATTTCAAACAGTAATCATTAAAATCTTTAAGTATCTGGGACGAATCAATTTCAGTAAACAATAAAACTATTTTCTATTTTTCTGAATCAAACAAACATAAAACATTCACAATACTAACAATGATAACATTAATCACGATACAAAACAAACAATACAACACTTTAATACTAAATGTAAATAGAGATAATTTGTTGTTTTTGGTATTTTTGTTTTGATATGTTCTTGAAGATGAGTGAAAGGTAAAATGTAAAAAAATCTCTATCGACAGTAAAAACTTCCGTCACTACATGTGACACAATTACACCACTGAAAACTTAATCACTTACAATCTTGTCTCCTCTCCCTATAGAATTGCGAATCAAGAATTGTAAGATGATCTCCTCTTCAACATACTGGCATCAACCCGAAACCAAGGCTAGAAGCTTTACGATCTCCTGAGATATGAGTCGGTGCTTGGTGAAAATGGCTTCCCTTCTTGCGATGTGATCACTCCTCATAGTGATTGTTAGTCACCGTGTTTTGCTCGGAATCGACCTGACATCTGGAAAGTATCCTCATAGACCTTTGATGGTTGGTGATTTTGGTGGTGGTGTGGAGCTTCAGGGAACTTCCGATACTTCCTGCAGTTAGCACGGTTCTCCACCTCTACACACACACTTTCTTCATCTTTCTCCTCTTCTTTTATATTACTTTTAGTAGTAACTGCTTCTGCTTAAATGATGGGTTGGATTTCCTTCATTCATATCAACAACAATGATTTCTTCTTTATCCACAAGTGAATTCCTACGTGATACATGCAATCATGGTTTTCCTTCGAATTTCCTATTTCTACAACTGCTACAGTGGCATATTAGAAAATAAATGGTCTATGGAATCACAACTAACTCAACGGACTTACTTCATTGATTTAACTATAAAACACGTGCAATAAAGAAATAACTTATAAGCTTATACACTAACACAACAGGTTACCTTAGTGTATATTCAAGTAACTCAACATGTATAGTTATGCTAACTTAACGAGTTATACATGTGCAATTCACGTGATATACTAAAGCATTTAATTTCAACATGTGCATAATTCTGACTTAACAAGTTCAGATATTTCGGATACTTACAAACCTAACTATCCGATGCTCAAATGCATTTTGGATAGTTAGTAGATAACTTACCGAACATTCACTTAAGTCATGTATTATAGTTTTAACACATGTACTCTAGGAAATAATAAAATATTCTTTAAGCATTTAAAACATAACTGTCTGGTACATGTAATATAACTCTCTGAAATAATAGAAAATTCAGATACTTAGGAATTTCAAAGCCTGTAATTCACCAATAGTTCAGAAATATACTTAATTAACGCTAATTCCTTGAAATTATGCAGATTCTTTCATTAAAACATATAACAGTATAATTATAACATAATGGCTTAATTCTCATATGATAAGCTAAATATTATGCAATTAACCATCATTTAACCGTTAATATTATGCACTTTTTCATTCTAAACACTTCTCCCTTTCTTAAATTTTGCTAGTCCCTTGGCAAACTACTAAGATCTAATTAGTTGGTCTTTCTAAAGTGCTAGAATTAATTCTCCCTTTTTTCTTCAAAATACATAAATTACATTACTATAAAGATATTCTGTATTTTTCAGTATTCTATGTTAACATTGTTTTCTCCTCTCCAACCTGCAAATATATTTAAAACATATGTAAATTACATACAAAATATATTAGCATCACATAGGTGGTAATTATATTATCATTTTTTCTTCTTTTCAACATCTATTATCTTGAATTTTCCAATATGATTTCCAGAATAAATTTTAACTACATACGAATCAAAACACAATCCAACTCACTATGATTAAAACAAGTAGAATAATGAATTGTAACTCAAATAAACAACTTCAAAAGTCTAATCTAGATTCATACTTCAGCAATCTTAGATAACATAAAATATACCTGATTCAAAAGATTTTTATATTTCACAAAACACTTTTTATCTTTTGAGAACAGTATATGCATATTTGTACTTTAAAAGTTAATTTGAAAAGATTGAATCATACAAGAGCTTTCTAATATACCCATGTATTGAGCTTCAATCAACAATCCTAGATCTGATTAGGATCTTAGGTTGCCAAATTTAAAGAGTCATTTTTCAAGTCAACAATCCTTACATACCTATTTGCTCAAGTACAAAAGGCTTGTGATCAAACAAGTCAATAAACTCTCAAAGTTTTTCTCTTTTTTTCCTCTTTTTTTCTTTTCAACACAGTATATATTCGTATTTCATTAATATAGATGCAATAAAACACAAATCTCATATAATCCTGCTTTTATTATTTACTAAAAATATGAATCCATATCAATAAGTTCATACTTTGTTAGGTTTTTAATTTTGATGATATATGCTTTATTAACGTATTTAAATAAGTCTACATAATATTCTCTAAGTATAATAGTTAACAGATCATCGAAAAGTTTCATTTTTATGTCGAATAAATTACAGATTTCTGAAGAGCTAGATTTGCAATAGATAAACTTTCGGATAGTTAACGTTTTGTTTTTGTCGAATACTTTATGTTAAAAACTCGTATAGTTAAGTTATCTACACGTGTGTTTTTAATGTTTTAAGTTGTCACGTGTTTTCCATGTGCGTTCGGTAATGAAAAATTGAATGGCTAGATAACTATTCGTGTTTTTATATGCATGGATAGATAACTATTCGAGTTTTATAAAAGGACTAACGAACAGATAAGTTTCTTTGTTTAGTCACGTGTTTTGTAAGTGCAAAAACTCGAAGAGTTAAAGGATAAGTGTTCGAGTTTTTACAGGAGTTAAAGGATAAATGTTTGACTAAATCGAAGACTTAGAAGATATTCTACAAGACTCCAAGAAGATAAAGTTTCGATGTATCTACGAGTGGAGATCGTGGAAACTCAAAATGTTAGTGAAGAAAGTGGAAATTTAAATAGAAAGTAATTTGGATTAAAGAGAAAATTAGTACGTGGATTATGGATTATGGATTGTTGATCAAGTAGATGAACATGCTAAACGTGAAAGACAACAGAGTTCGATTACTAATAGAGAGTACAAGCTACATTATAACAAGGATCCCAATCTCAGAAACCAAGTCTGAATATTCAATCTGGATCCCTAACTGAAAAGTTAAGTTTGAATATTCATATTCTTAAAAGTTCTCCAACATCAGAAAAAGTTCGAAATTCCAAGAAATTTTAGAAAAGGAGCTGCAAACGCAAGAAGTCTAGAAATTCGACAATTGGAGAAGAAGAGATACAAAAACTAAGCAAAGAGAAAGAAAAGAGTTGTGTGCATAAAGATCAGGTTTTATACAATTCAAAATTAGTTTTGAAAAAGAGCTTTGTTTTCCTATTTGAATTGTATATCAAAAATTACTATATCAAAATCATTAAGAAGGGAATTGAGCTGAAAAGATATTGTAAATTCTATCTTGAAATAAAAGAATAGAATTTCATTTATGAGTATTTTGTGCTCTTGTTTTATTTGCTAGTTTAATTACTAAAGACACAATTCACCCCTCCTCTTGTGATACAGACGATCCTACATACTTTTTCTATAGTTTAATAAGATTTACACATAAATTATTCTACAAGTTTAATCAATCAAATTAAATGTATCCTTGATCCTATGTATTTCATTTAATCTAAAAATCAACATTTCAACTCTTTTAAGATTTTAGATAATTTACTGAGTTTCAGTTAAGCATTCTGATTTCTTTTCTAAATCGTGAAACTGTTATACTCATAAAATTCAGCAAAAACATAAGATATTATATCTAGATTTGTATTAATAGTAAATTTTGTAGCATCTTATATAAGATTCTAAATATAACATTTAAGTAGTTACAATTCTTAAAAATTTGACAGTCTCAATTATCGAATAGTTATAGCAAATTCATAAAAAAAAAAAATTTCAATTTTAGTTTCCACAGAAATTTGCAGTACCATTCTAATTCATCTAATTAACAAAATTACTTAGCTTTTAATCTAATTACCTCCCCCCCATACCTACATTTTACATTGTCCTCAATGTAAAAGATTTTACAGTAAATATTGTAAATGTTAGCAAGCATGAATATTGTTTCGTTGATTTAGCACCTAACTCAACGAACTTAATTCATTGAGTTAAGTTCGTTGAGTTAATGAAAAACTCCACGAACTAAGTTTAAATGTAAATTCAGGCTAAGTAATCAATTACATACCTTTTTCTTTTGTATCTCCTTCAACATCTTTCGACTTTTGATTCTGAAAAACTTTTCATTCATAATTAAAAGCAGAATATATAACAAACTAACATTTAACATCAAAACATAAATTGTTAAATCAGTGTCTTGTGTGGAACCTAGGCTCCTATGCCTTTGGTGGCTCACAAGTAAGCTAGTTGGTTCCTAGAACAGATACCAACAAACTAGATTGATATTTTGTTTTTTTCTTTTCTTTCTTTTTATAAAATACATGCAGATTACACACAACATTAAACGTACAAAATCATAGTTGAAGAACATGATTGAAAAGTAGTAACAAATGGAATAAACATGTCAGTCCAAGCAAACTTTTTAAGCATAATTCTTCTTGCTGTTAATTCTGTTTTAATGCAGTCTACTTTCCATTTTAACTTGTAAACTTGTAGTATGTTATCAATACTAAATATAAGTGTATTTCCATTAATGAATTGAAATGCAGAAAATGATCCTTTTCTATTTCAAGATAATGTAGTTGTTTCTATTTCTACATCTATATTGATATATTCCTCTTCCCACTTTCATTCATTTAGGTCTTTCATAATCCATATTTGAAATTTCATCAATTCATCCTACCATCTTATTAAACATAAAGTAGGATCATCATATTTATTATACTACATTCCTAATTGAATTTTATCATATTCTGTAGACGGTGGTTTAGCTATATCACTAGGTATAAACAATATTTCTATAAAGTCATTATCATAACTGTCTATGCTTACTATGTATAAATCAGATTTAAATGCAATTGATATATCTGACACTAAATATATATATCCATCAAGTATGACATGTATGTTGTTAATTAATGCTTTTTGTCCTAGATATATCATAGTATTCTCAGTCCAAGATCTATTCAGAAAATTACACACACTTAAGCAAAAATCCTCATCCCAATTTCCAGTTGTTCTCTAGTAATACAATTTTTCAGGAATGGTCGAATTTTTATTAGAAAATGTTAAAGTTGACCCACAATTTTCAATTGGTACTTCAAATCTATTAGGCATTCCTATATTCCATTCTTCTCTAGTGATAGGATTTCTAATCAAAATATAAAGTAACAGAATTGCATACCTTGGTTTGGATTTGTAAATAATTAATCCTTCATCTATCCCCATAATATGATCTATTCCTTCTAATGTATTGGGTGGAATTCCAACATTTTCTTCCATATTCAGATATTCATAGTTGATTGAACTACGATTAAATGACTTCCACAAAAATCCATCTCTAATCTTAGTCATTTTTGTAGCTTGTAGTCTATGAAAATATTTTTCTCTAACATAGTCTTTAATTTCTTTTGATACACAACACAATCTGCACAGATCTTTAGCTGATAAGTTACTCAGTACTTCCCTCAGTGCATCTAGTGGTAATTTCATCAATTCCATCTATTGTGATTCTATATAACATAAACAAAAATTTAACAAAGATAAAATTAACATAGCTACTTACTTACCCTTGTTGAGTTAGGTCATAATTCAATGGACTAAGTTCGTTGAGTTAAGTAATAACTCTACGATATTACTAACTATAATTAAACTTACATTTTTTCTTTTTTTTTATTATATTTTTTTACTTACTATATTATACATAGTTACTTTAATTATACTACTTCATTTAGCTTCCCTCCTATAGGAGGTATTAATTTCATTAACAATTTAATCCATGAACTAACCTCGTTCTGTTACAATTAACTCAACGGACTAGCTTCGGTTACTGTTTCTAACTCAACGAACTAATCTCGTTGTGTTACAGCTAACTCAACGGACTAGCTTCGTTTCCTATTTGCTAACTCCACGGACTAACTTCGTTGAGTTACAGTTAACTCAACGGAGTGACCTTATATTTTATTATTGACCTCGTGGAGTTAAGGTTAACTCAACGGACTTACTTCGTTGAGTTAACACTTAGCAAATTTTTCTAAAACTTACGCCTCGTATTAACTTCTATATTTTTTTTCTTCTGCATTTTGTCAACTTAATTAAAGTTAAATACATGTCATTAATGCAGTGTTCTAATTTAACTCATTTAAATCTAAACATTATATGCATATTTAACTTATAGTTCATTTCCTGTTATGTAGAATTTATATTTTACTTTTCAATATGTATATATATTCAGACATTAACCAATCATCGTGCATTTAACCATCTCATTCATAAAAAGTTGTAAATCTTTTAAACAGTCTTACACATCTTTAAACAGCTATATAATATTCAATACAGCTTTAAATCATTCATTCATAATTACATAAATTCAGAAACATCTGAAATTCAAACATTCATTTATATGAATAGTTTACATTTACATATAGTCAGATATTTTTCAACACAAGTAGATGAACAGTACATTTAGTCCTTTTTCCTAAGTTCATCTACTTCCTTTTGGAGCTTTTCTAGTTGTTGCTCTAATTGATTTATCCATTCAACAGCTCTTATAATGCCTTCAGAAGGTCCAACTATCTTAGCAGCTACAGCATTGTAATTTCTATATTCCTTCACTAAAATGACTCTAGATCTTATCCTTTTGGATGTCTATTTCGTGAAGTCAATACTGTCCTCCATTAATACTAGTATCAAATCTCCATAAAATAGTTTCTTCTTTGTAGACTTTATCTTTGATAAGAAGACTTGACACCAGCTAACTTGAATTCTATTTACAACTGCATACGTGGCCTATTTAACCAATTGACTAAGTTTAATGTCATGGCATTGTCTCTGATAAACAGTTTTAACTAAAATGTTTGCCACCATGTGTGCTTTCCCATTTAAATACTTCAGTCTGTTCAGTAATGGCACACCAGGATTGATAGCTAAATTGTCTTTCATTTCTTGTTCTCTCCACTCGACTGCAATTGTGCTCTCTAGAATTTCTATCCCTTCATTTTTCACTCCAAAAATATTATAGAGAAGCTTTGGTGTTATTTGTACATTAACTTCTTCCACATTGGAAATTAAATTTCCTTCTTCCTCTCTCAAGTATGCATAAAAATAGGGTACTAAATTTTTGTATACAACATGCTCTTTTTCTTTTGAAATAAAGTTCAATAGGCCCTGAAATTCGAATAATTCTTTAATCTCCTCCATTCCAGTCGAATCTACTAGCCTACTGTAAATAACATCATACCCCTTTATCTCTTGATATTTGTTGTATGCTTTCTGACTCCAAAAGTATACTTGATTTAGAACTATTGCTTTAGTTAGGTCAGGAATTTGAATTTCTTCTTCAATATACTGAACTTGAGTTTGTTGGAAATGATCTGAAGATTCTTGCATTTCAACCTCTCTTTCTATCTATGGTGGAGAGTCGATAGAACTCTCCACTCTTCTTTCTTGAATTCTCTCAAAAATTTGCTAAAGAGTCTCTCCCTCTTTAGTGGAATCTATCGAGATATTTCCTTCTTGTTCCTAGTGCTTTTGTTCAGCTTCTTGTTCAGTTTCTTCTCTTTCTTCTTCCTCCTGACTACCAATCTACATTGTCATTGTTCTTTTTGATTCTGCGACAGATTGGGATGGAGTCACGGGCAAATCAGCTTCTACCCTAACTTCAATTTCTTTTGTTTGTACAGGCTGCAGACTAATTTCAGCCTATTTTTCTTCTTCTCTTTGCTCTTGCTGCTCCTGCTCTTCCTCGGATTCAGATAGCAGATTAACAAAAATGGGCTCTACAGGCCCTACTAATATTACAAGCTCAGGTTTAATCTCTATTGGAGCTTCAAGCACTATCTCTTTTCCTTTCCTTCTTCTAAATAGCTGTGCTTGATCTTCCTCTTCCTCCTCTATGATTAAATCTACAAAAATAGGCTCTACAGGCCCTCGAGCCACAAGTATTGGCTCTTCCTATTTTACTTTTTCTATAATTGTTGGTCTTAAAGGACCAGCTTCAGTTTCTTTTGCAGACATTGATCTAGCTGCTTCTTGATACTATTCTACTTTAATTTTATATTGGGCCCTCAACTTCTTTAGCCCACCTTTTCTTTATGGCATCATATAGAATATGTGCCTTGGCCATAGCCATTTCTTCATCATCTCCTTGGTCTTTTGCTATTTTGACCAAGCTAGCAAACTCCTTGTCTACTTCTTCAGTTCTTGGCCAAGCAAATGTTACTCGTGGTAATGGCTCTGTTGGTGGAATTGAAGGTCCTGCTTGTTCTGTAGTAATGGGCTTTTCAGCTGTTGGTTCTTCAACTACTTTCCTCTATTGTTGTTGCCACCTAATTTCACCTCTTGCACAACCAGCAATTTCTCATAAGAACCATAATCTAGATTTGCGTTGAATCAATTTTAGGGCAACCTTGTTGTTTAGCCTGATTTTTCTTTCTCTATTCACAGCAACTTTTGTTGCTACTTTAATCCTTATTTCCACAATCTGAGGTATGGTAATATCTAAATCTACTAAAACTTTCCACAAGTAGAAAATGTCAGATTCTACCTTTTCTAGCTCTTTTTCCTGTGTCGTGTTCCTGATCTTTTGTCTTATATGCCATTCTTCTAATTCTTTGAGAAATCTTGTGGTGTCAATTTCCTCCCAGAACACAAGCATCATCTTGTCCTTGTGGTGTGACGGAACAGAATAGAATCGCTCTGATCTCTATTGTTCTAAGTTCTAAATGATTCTGCAAATAATGCCCCCAAATCCTAAGTTTTAGTATAAATAAACGCTAAGTTTTAGGCAGGTAATCGGGTCATTTTCCAATGCAAACCCTCGCTATCTCACTCACTTCTCCGTGGAGTTATAGTTAACTCCGTGGACTTAACTACAATACGCTGTTGAGTTATAGTTAACTCAATGGGGTAAGTTCGTTAACTTATCTTAGACTCAACGAAGTAAGTTCATTGAGTTAAGCGTAATTCAACGGACTTCCTGTAAAGTTATAACTAATAAAAATACTTATAATAATAATTTTTAATTCGGTCAAGACTGAAGAATTTCTAGTCTAACCGACTCTTAATTTTTCAATATTTTAGAATTTCAGTCAAACCGTTAAATTCCTTGGTCGAACTGAAATTAAATATTTTTTTTTCTCTACTGATTAAATCGATACTATGCTTCGATAAAATCGACATTTTTACTTAATATAATATATAGATTTTTTATGTTTTTATGTTTTGATCAGATCGATTGATCTTATTTGTTGAACTACAACAATTTTTTCTTTTTAATATAAGTTTCGGTAAAATTGATAATTTCTTTCGATTGAATTGTGACTATGTTTAAATAAGGTTTTTTTATTTTAATAATACTTAGATAATTTCTACTAAGTAAAGCTCGAGTAGTCCTCTACTCTTACTTCTTTTATAATTCCAAAGGAACTTTTTGGAATCTTTAGAATAGGTCTAAGTCTATGTCCATTTACTTTAAATATATTCTAATTTTTAGGATTTTCAATTTCAATAGCTCCATAGGAATAAATATTTCAAATTATGTAAGGTCCTGCCCATCTAGATCTTAATTTTCTTGGATGGTTATGGAGTCTAGTCATGTAAAGATATATTTGTCCTATTTTAAAGGTTTTTGGAATAATTTTCTTGTCATGCTAGAACTTCATTGTCTCTTTTTCTCTTATAGTTTTCGAGTAAGCTTCATTCCTAAATTTTTCTAATTCAATCAATTGCATTTTTCTATTTCAACAGCTTGATTTAAATTAGTGTTCAAAGTTTTTAATGCCCAATAAGCTTTATGTTCAATTTCAGTTGGTAAATGACAACTTTTTCCATATACTAGTCTAAAAGGTGACATACCTAAGCTTGTCTTATAAGCAGTTCTATAAGCCAAAAGTGCATCTATTAATTTATTAGCCCAATCTTTTCTAGTAGGATTTACTACTTTTTCTAAGATTAACTTAATTTGTTTGTTTACACTTTCTACTTGTACACTTATTTGCGGATGATATGATGTTGCAATCTTGTGATTTACTCCATATTTCTTCATTAAGGCTTCAAAACTTCTATTACAGAAATAAGTTCCTCTATCATTGATAATAGCTTTAGGTATTCCAAATTTGGCAATTATATTAGTTCCTATAAAATGTATTACCACTTTGTTGTCATTAGTTTTTGTAGGAATAATTTCTATCCATTTAGATACATAATTTACCCCCAACAATATATAATTAAATTTATTAGACATAGGAAATGGACTCATAAAATCTATTCCCCACACATCAAAGATTTCAACCTAACAAATAGGGTTTAGAGGCATCATATTCCTCTTTGATATTCTTCCTATTTATTGACATCTTAAACAACTTAAGTAGTATTTATGAGCATTTTTGAATAGTGTTGGCCAATAAAATCCACATTGTAGAATTTTGGTAGTAGTTTTCCCTGAACCAAAATGCCCTCCCCATGTTTGGTCGTGACAGAAAGACAATATGATCTGATATTCAGTTTTTGGAACACACCTCCTTAAAACTAGATCAAGACATTTCTTAAATAAGTATGGGTCTTCCCAATAGTAATATTTTACTCTTGAAAAGAACAATTTCTTATCTTGTCTATTCTAATCCTTAGGTGTTAAACCAGTAACTAAGTAATTAACTATGTCTGCATACCAAGACATTGTGTTGATGGTCATTAATTGTTCATCAAGAAAATTATCCTTAATTTCAATATTTGATTTTTCTATTTGTAATCTTGATAAATGATCTGCTACTATATTCTCACAACCTTTTTTATCTTTAATTTCTAGATCAAATTCTTGTAATAATAATATCTAACGGATCAATCTAGATTTAGTCTCTTTCTTTGCTATTAAGTGTTTTAAAGCTGAATGATCCATGTATACTATCACTTTAGCTCCAATCAGATATGATCTAAACTTTTCTAAGGCAAACACAACAGCTAACAGCTCTTTTTCAGTAGTTTTATAATTAACTTGAGTATCATTTAATGTTTTGCTTGCATAATGAATCACTCTAGAAGATTTTTCAATCTTTTGTCCCAACACTTCTCCTACACCAAAATCAGATGCATCGCACATTAATTCAAATAGATGGCTCCAATTAGGTGCTTGTATTATAGGAGTTGAAATTAAGCTAGTCTTAAGTTTGAAAAATGCTTCTTTTCAATTTTTATCAAAGGTTTATCTATTTTGCTAAAATCTTTAATAAATCTTCTATAAAATCCAGCATGTCCTAGAAATGATCTAATATTTGTTATTGATTTAGTTTCTAATAGATTAGAAATTACTTCTATTTTAGCTTTATCTACTTCCAACCCTTTCTTTGAAACAACATGTCCCAAGACTGTTCCTTGTTTAACCATGAAGTGACATTTTTCCCAATTTAGAACCAAATTTTTTTCCACATAGCGTTTTAATACTTAGTCTAAATTGTTTAAACACACTTCATATGAAGTTCCATATACAGTAAAATCATCCATAAATATTTCTAAAAAATCTTCAGTCATTCTAGTGAATATACCCTACATATACCTTTGAAAGGTGGCTAACACATTGCATAATCCGAATGGCATTCTCTTAAAAGCATAAGTTCCATTAGGACAGGTGAAAGTCATTTTCTCTTGATCCTCTAATGCTACTAGAACTTAGTTATATCCTAAATACCTGTCTAGGAAACAAAAATATTCTTGCCTTGCTAATTTCTTTAGCATTTGGTCTATAAAAGGTAAGGGAATATGATCTTTCCTAGTCACAACATTCAGCTTTCTATAGTCTATACACACTCTCCAGCCTGATTGAATTCTAGTAGGTATCAAGTCCTAACTTTCATTCCTAATAACTGTTAATCTTGATTTCTTAGGAACTACATGGATTGGACTAACCCATGAGTTATCAGAAATCGGATAAATTATGTTATTATCTAACCATTTCACTATTTCCTTCCTAGCTACTTCTTTAAGGTTTGGATTTAATCTCCTCTCAGGAATTCTAACTAGTTTAGCATTCTCTTCTAAATATATGTAGTGACAGCATAAAGTTGCACTTAACCATTTTATATCAGTCATAGTCCATCCTATTGCCTCTTTATAAGTTTTTATTACTTCTTTTAATTTAGTTTTCAATGGTGTAAGTGATTAAGTTTTCAATGGTGTATTCACGATTCTGAAGCAATAATGATTGGACAAGTTCATTTTTCTTCTAGAAATATATAGGTTAATTTAGGAGGTAAAGGTTTTAAATCTAAATGTTGACCATTAGAAGCTAGACCTCCTAATTGAACATTTTCATCTTCTTTGTAAATCTCTTCTTGATCTCCTTCTACATTTATGCTCTCACTTACTTTTAAAGTTTCAGAATTTAGTAGCCTATTGTTCTTGATGTGAAAGGTTAAATTAGAAAACTTGTATTGGTTTGTCTTTATGTCTTTATCAATGATTACTTTTAGAAGTAAACAAACAACCTTTCACACAAATTAGATATTAATTCCAATTTGTATTTTAATTGCAAGTGCATAGTGTATATTGTATTTGTGTGCAAGTACAAGTCGATCCCATAGAGAGATGGAGTAAGAATTATTTACTGTTTCGATTTTTATATTGGAGTTTATGTGTTTAGTTAAGTACTTCGTTGAGTTACAGTTAACTCAACGGACTAACCTCGTGGACTTAAGTTAACTCCACGAGTCCAATTTTTCCTGTTAAATATTGTTAATTACAGAGGAATTCGGCCAACTATTGGGCGGTTCAATAGATTGTAAATAACATCAATTAAGCTCTTTAATGTTAGTTAATATTAGATTTATCATTAAGCAATACTAACATTTAGATATTTCAAACAGTAACCATTAAAATCTTGATGTATCTGGAATGAATCAATTTCAGTAAACTGTAAAAGTATTTTATAATTTCTGAATTAAACAAACATAAAACATTCAAAATATTGACAATGATAACATTAATCATGATATAAAACAAACAATACAACACTTTAATACTACATGTAAACACAGATAATTTGTTGTTTTTGGTATTTTTGTTTTGATATGTTTCTAAAGATGAATGAAAGGTGAAATGCAAAAATCTCTATCGATAGTAAAAACTTCCATCACTACATGCGACGCGATTACACCATTGAAAACTTAATCACTTATAATCCTACCTCCTCTCCCTATAGAATCGTGAATCTAGAACTGTAAGATGATCTCCTCTTCAGCTTACTAGCATCAACCCGAAACCAAGGCTAGAAGCTTTACGATCTTTTGAGATATGAGTCAGTGCTTGGTGAAAATGGCTACCCTTTCTGCAACGCGATCACTCCTCATAGTGGTTGTTAGGCATCGTGTTTGGCTCGGAATCGACCCGACATCAGAAAAGTATCCTCATAGACCTCCGATGGTTAGTGATTATGGTGGTGGTGTGGAGCTTCAGGGAACTTCCGACACTTCCTGTAGTTAGTGTGGTCCTCCACCTCTACACACACACACTTCTTCGTCTTTCTCCTCTTCTTTTATATTTCTTTCTGTAGTAACTACTCTTGCATAGATGATTGGTTAGATTTCCTTCATTCATATCAACGTTGGTGATTTCTTCTTCATTCCACGAGTGAATTCTTGCATGATACATGCAATCGTGGTTCTCCTTCGAATGTCCTGTTTCTGCAACTGCTACCGTGGCATATTAGTCTTCGTTTTAGTCGAACACTTATCCTTTAAGTCTTGTAAAACTTGAACACTTATCTGTAACTCTTCAAATTTTTACACCTGCAAAACACGTGACTGAACATAGAAAACTTATTTGTTCATTAGTCATTTTATAAAACTCAAACAATTATCTATCCATGTGTATAAAAACTCGAACAGTTATCTAACTCTTCGATTTTCATTACCAAACACACATGAAAAACACGTGACAACTTAAAACATTAAAAACACACGTGTAGATAACTTAACTATACGAGTTCAGATATTTCAGCTACTTACAACCTTAACTATCGAACACTCAAATGCATTTTGGATAGTTATCAGATAACTTACTGAAAATCCACTTAAGTCATGCATTGAAGTTTCAACACGTGTAATTTAGGAAATAATAAAATATTCTTTAAGCATTTAAAACATAATTATCCGGTACATTAAACATAACTCTCCAAAATAACAGAAAATTTGGATACTTAAGAATTTCATAGCTTGCAATTTACCAACAGTTTAGAAATGTACTAAATTAATCGTTAATTCCTTGAAATTATGTATATTCTTTCATTAAAGCATATAACAGTGCAATTATAACATAATAGCTTAATTCTTATATGATAAACTAAATATTATGCACTTAACCATCATTTAACCGTTAATATTATGCACTTTCTCATTCTAAACACTTCCCCCATACTTAAATTTTGCTAGTCCCTTAGCAAACTAAGATCTAACTAGTTGGTCTTTCTAAAGTGCTAGAATTAATTCTTCCTTTTGTTCTTCTTTAGAATAATAAATTAGATTACTATATAGATATTCTGTATTTTTCAGTAATATTTTTTAACTTTGTTTCTCCTCTACAACCTACAAATATATTTAAAACCTATGTAAATTACATACAAAATATATTAGCATCATATAGGTGTTAATTATATTATCATTTTTTCTTCTTTTCAAACATGTGTTACCTTGAATTTTCCAATATGATTTCCAGAATAAATTTCAACTACATACGAATCAAAACACAATCCAATTCAATATGATTAAAACAAGTAGAATAAAGAATTGTATCTCAAATAAACAACTTAAAAAGTCTATTCTAGATTCATACTTCAGCAATCTTAGATAATAGAAAATATACTCGATTCGAAAGATATCTCTATTTCACAAAACACTTTTATCTTTTTAGAACAGTATATGCATATTTGTACTTTAAAAGTTAATTTGAAAAGCTTGAATCATACAAGAGCTTTCTAGTGTACCCATACATCGAGCTTTCTATCAACAATCCCAGATCTGATCAGGATCTTAAGTTGCCAGATTTAAAGAGTCCTTTTTCAAGTCAACAATCCTTACATACCTATCTACTCAAGTACAAAAGGCTCGTGATCAAGCAAGTCAATAAACTCTCAAAGTTTTTCTCTTTTTTTTTCTCTTTTTTCTTTCCAACACTGTATATATACGTATTTCATTAATACAGATGCAATAAAACACAAATCTCGTATAGTCCTACTTCTATTATTTATTGAAAATATGAATCCATATCAATAAGCTCATACTTTTTCTATCGTTTAATAAGATTTACACATAAATCATTCTACAAGTTTAATCACTCAAATTAAATGTATCATTGATCATATGCATCTCATTTAATCCAAAAATCAACATTTTAGCTCTTTCAAGATTTTAGATAATTTATTGAATTTCAGTTAAGCATTTTCTTTTTAAAATCGCGAAACTGTTAAACTCATAAAATTCTGCAAAAACATAAGATACTATATCTAGATTTGTATTAATAGTAAAATTTTGTAGCATCTTATATAAGATTATAAATATAACATTCAAGCAGTTATAGTTCTTAAAAATTTTACAGTCTCAATTATCGGATAGTTACAGTAAATTCATAAAAAATTTTCAATTTCCACAGAACTTTTGTAGTACCATTCTAATTCCTTTAATTAACAAAATTACTTGGCTGTTAATCAAATTACCTCCCCCCCATACCTACATTTTACATTGTCCTCAATGTAAAAGATTTTACAATAAATTCAGTAAATGTTAGCAGGCAGGAATATTGTTTCGTTGACTTAACACCTAACTCAACGAACTTAATTCGTTGAGTTAATGAATAACTCCACGAATTGAGTTTAAATTTAAATTCAGGATAAGTAATCAATTACATACATTGTTCTTTTGTATCTCCTTCAATATCCTCCAATTTTTTATTCTGAAAACTTTTCATTCACACATAAAAGCAGAATATATAACAAAATAACAAAACATAACTTGTTAAATCAGTGTCTTGTGTGGAACCTAGGCTCCTATGCCTTTGGTGGCACACAAGCAAGCAAATTGGTTTTCCATAACAGATACCAACAAACTAGATTGATATTTTGTTTTTCTTTTATAAAATAAAATACAAAATACACACAACATTAAACGTATAGAATCACAGTTTAAGAACATGATTGAAAAGTAGTAACAAATGGAATTAACATGTCAGTCCAAGAAAACTTTTTAGGCATAATACTTCTTTCTATTAATTCTGTTTTAATGCAATCCACTTTCCTTTTTAACTTGTAAACCTACAGTACGTTATCAATACTAAATATGAGTGTATTTCCATTAATGAATTGAAATGCAGAAAGGGATCCTCTTTTGTTCCAAGATACTATAGCTATTTCTATTTCTACATCTATTTCAATATATTCCTCTTCTCACTTCCATTCATTTAAGTCTTTTATAATCCATATTTGAAATTTCCTCAATTCATCCCACCATCTGAACAAACATAAAGTAGGATCATCATATTCATTATACCACATTCATAATTGAATTTTATCATATTCTGAAGATGGTGATTTAGCTATATCACTAGATATAGGCAATATTTCTATAAAGTCATCATCATAATTGTCTATACTTACTATGTATAAATCAGATCTAAATGCAACTGATATATCTGTGACTAGATATATATATCCATCAAGTATGACATATAAGTTGTTAATTAATGCTTCCTGTCCTAGATATATCATAGTATTTTCAGTCCAAGATCTATTCAGAAAATTATACACACTTAAGCATAACTCTTCATCCCAATTTCTAGTTGGTCTCTAGTAATACAATTTTTCAAGAATAGTTGAATTTTTATCAGAAAATGTTAAAGTTGACCTACAATTTTTAGTTGGCAGTTCAAATCTATTTGGCCTTCCTATATTCCATTCTTCTCTAGTAATAGGATTTCTAATCAAAATATCAGGTAACATAATTGCATACTTAGGTTTGGTTCTGTAAATAATTAATCCTTCATCTATCCCCATAATATGATCTATTCCTTTTAATGTATTGGGTGGAATTCCAGTAGTTTCTTCCATATTTAGATATTCATAGCTGATTGAACTACGATTAAATGACTTCCATAAAAATCCATTTTTATGATCTATTCCTTTTAATGTATTGGGTGGAATTCCAGTAGTTTCTTCCATATTTAGATATTCATAGTTGATTGAACTACGATTAAATGACTTCCATAAAAATCCATTTTTAATCTTAGTCATTTTTGTAGCTTGTAGTCTATGAAAATATTTTTCTCTAACATAGTCTTTGATTTCCTTTGATACACAACACAATCTGTATAGATCTTTAGCTGACAGGTTACTCAATACTTCCCTTAGTGCATCTAGTGGTAATTTCATCAATTCCATCTGTTGTGATTTTGTATAACATAAACAAAAATTTAACAGAGACAAAATCAATATGGCTACTTACTTACTCTCGTAGATTTAGGTCATAACTAAATGGACTAAGCTCGTTGAGTTAAGTAATAACTCAATGATATTACTAACTATAATTAAACTTACATTTTTTTCTTCTACTTACTATATTATACATAGTTACTTAAGTTATACTGCTTCATTCAGTTTCCCTCCCATAGGAGGTATCAATTTCATTAATAGTTTTGTTGACAGGGCTAGGTACTACTTGCATTGGCAATCTTCTAGTAGGTCTAACTTCTATTGATTCCTTCTGTATATGGGGTATATTTCTATTCATATTTTGATTTTGAATTGTAACATTTCCAAATACAAGATCTAGATGATTGTTTAATTGTAGAATTATCTTTTCTAATTTCTCTATTCTTGATCCTTGTTCAACTAATGCTTCATAACTTATATTTTTGTCATTTATATTTTCTCCTCCCTGGAAATTATTGTTTCTCTAAGATAAATTCGAGTAATTTCTCCAATTAGGGTTATAAGAATTTCCAAAGTTATCTTTTTAGTTTTTAGCATAAATAATATCTAAGTCATTAACGTTTGCATTCTATTCTGCTAGTTTTTTATTTAATGATAACTCTTCTATTTTGTTTGTTAATTCAGTTAATTTAACTTCAACCATAGTGCTTGAATCTATTTCATGCATTCCCCTTGGCAATATTCTTTTATCTGTAATAGCTTCAGCCGAGTTTTCCCACTGTGTAGTTCTTTTTGCAAAGTTTTCTAAATATGCCCATGCTTCTTCACTACATAGTTTTAAAAATCCATTCTGACAAATAGATTCTAATAAAGATTTCGTTGAGACATCTATGCCTTCATAAATTATACCTATTAATTGTGCTTTACTCTTTACATGATGTGGACATTGAGTTAGTAAATCTTTCAAAATATTTCCAAGATGATTCTCCTTGTTTTTGGCTACACATTAGTTTTCCTTTTTCTTTTTAATCGTTTGATAGTTGGATAATATTTTTCCAAAAAAACAGAGTAAAATTCAATCCATGTAGAAATTGAATCAGGCGACAAAGTATATAACCATCTCTTAGCTATGTCTTTTAAAGCAAGTGGGATATATCTAAGTTTAATAGCATTAATACTCATGTTCGGCATTTTCATCATTTGACAAACTTCATTAAATTCTCTAGGGAAATAATAGGCATCTTCTCTTTCTAATCTATGAAAATGTGGCAATTGACTAATATAATTAGATTTCAATTCAAACCTATCTCCCTCAAAGTTTGGCAATCGAATACATGAAGTTTCATCAACTAATTCAGGATACAGTATTTCCCCTAATGGTTTTTCTACTAGAGCAGCCATATCTTCGTTCTCTTTTAAAGAAAGGTTAGCTACACCCTTAAGGATTTCGTTAAAGTCCAATTCAGAAAATATTTCAGTATGGCTCTATGTTGAATAATCTTGTGTAGGTGTTCTTACTAATCATTTAGTGCTAGGAGAATTAATCCATGTGCTCATAAACTCCTACATAAAGTAAAATAGTAGAAGATTAATTACATACCAGTCTAAAGCTTTCTTTTTAGTAAATAGTTGTTGACGAATGAAGTTGAATCAGCTACTTCTCCTTCCAGTTCCCCAACAAATTTTCTTTTCTTTCAAAAGTGCTGGTAACTCATAAATAACATTCTATTCTAATTTATAATGCACGTCCATAAAGCAAATGAATCTTGTTGCAAGAATGTATCTTGTAACGTGTATTATGTTTCCTATTTTTATGGATACGTGTTCCACTTCTAATTTCAAATTTCAGTAACCGCTAAACCCACGAAGTTTCGTTCGTGGATGAAAGAATAACTGTTCAGCTTAATTCATGAACTATCCTCGTTGAGTTATAGTTAACTCAACAGACAAGCTTCAGTTACTATTTGCTAACTCCACAGACTAACTTCGTTGAGTTATAGTTAACTCAACGGAGTGACCTTATATTTTATTTATTGACCTCGTGGAGTTAAGGTTAACTCAACGGACTAACTTCATTGAGTTAACACTTAACAAATTTTCTAAAACTTACTCCTAGTATTAACTTCTATATATTTTTCTCTCCTACATTTTGTCAACTTAAATAAAGTTAAATTCATGTCATTAATGCAGTATTCTAATTTAAATTCATTTAAATTTGAATATTATATGCATATTTAACTTGCAGTTTATTTCCTATTATGCAGAATTTACATTTTACTTTTCAGCATGCAGATATGTTCAAGCATTAACCAAACATCGTGCATTTAATCAAATCATTCAGAAAATTTGTAAATCTTTTAAATAGTCTTGTACATTGTTCAAACAGTTATATAATTTTCAAGATAGTTCATCAATTATATCATTCATTCTCAAACACGAAATGTAAAAGCATCTAAAAAACATTCATTCATTTATATGAATAATTTACATTTATAATCAATCAGATATTTTTCATACAAATATAAGTAGACAAACAATACAATTTAATCTTTCTTCCTAAGTTCATCTACTTCCTTCTGAAGTTTTTCTAGTTGTTGCTCTAATTGGTCTATCCTCTCTACAACTTCGATAATGCTTCCAGAAGGTTCAGTAATTTTAACAGCAGCATAATTTCTATATTCTTTCACTGAAATGGTTATTGATCTTATCCTTTTAGACGCCCATTTCGTGAAATCAATATTGTCCACCATCAGTAGTGGAATTAGATCTCCATAAAATAGTTTCTTCTTTATTGCTCTCAGTTTGGAGATAAAAATTGTAGACTAATTAATCTGAATTCTGTTCACAACTACATATGTTGCCCATTTGACAAACTGACTTAATTCAATATCATGGCCTTATCGTTGGTAGACATTTTTAATCAAAATGTTAGCTATCATGTGTGCTTTACCATTTAAGTGCTTCAATCTATTTAATAATGGCACACTAGGATTGATAGCTAAATAATCCTTTATCATTTGTTCTATCCATTCGACTGTAGTTGTGCTTTCTAGAATTTCTATTCCTTCATTCTTCAGTCTTAAAATATTGTGGAGAAGCTCTAGTGTTATCTATACATCAACTTGCTCCACCTTAGAAATTAATCCACTTTCTCCTTCTCTTAAATTTGCATAGAAGCAAGGCACTAGATTCTCATACACTACATGCCCTCTCTACTGAGAAATAACTTGCAGTAGACCTTGGAACTCAAATAAATCCTTAATTTCCTACATACCATCCCAGTTTACTAGTCTACTGTAAATAATATCATAACCCCTAATCTCTTGATATTTATTATAAGCTTCCTGACTCCAAAAGTGTACTTCATTTAGAATGGTAGCCTTAGTCGGGTTAGGAATTTGAATTTGTTGTTCCCAAGGGGTTTGTTCTTGAATTTCCTCTTCCATGTGCTGAACTTGAATTGGCTGGGAATGCTCTGGAGATTCTTGCATTTTTGCTTCTGCTTCTATTTGTGGTGGAGAGCCAGTAGAACTCTCTACTCAATCTTGTATTCTTTCAATTAATTGCTAAAGAGTTTCTCCATCTTCAGTGGAATTTGTCGAGTCATTTCTTTCTTGTTCAATGAGTACTTGTTTAGCTTCTTCTCTTTCTTCTTCCTCCTAACTACCAATCTGCATTGTCATTGTTCTTTCTGATCTTGTGGCAGATTGGGATGGAGTCACGGGCAAATCAGCTTCTACCCTAATTTCAGTTTCTTTTGTTTGTACAGAATGTAGATTAGTTTCAGCCTATTTTCCTTCTCTTCTTTGCTCTTGCTGTTGCTGCTCCTACTCTTCCTCAGAATCAGATAGCAAGTTTACACAAATTGGCTCTATAGGCTCTACTGATATTGTAGGCTTGGGTTTAATCTCTTCTTGGTATTCAAGCACTATCTCTTTTCCTTTCCTTCTTCTAATTAATTGTGCTTGATCTTCCTCTTCCTCATTTGATATTAAATCTACAAAAATAGGCTTTACAGGCCCTCGAGCCATAGGTTCTGACTCTTCCTGTTTAACTCTTTTTATAATTGCTGGTCTCAAAGGACTAGCTTTAGCTTCTCTTGCAACACTTGATCTAGTTGCTTCTTGATGCTGTTCAACTTTAATTTTGTGTTGGGCCCTCAACTTTTCTTCGACCCTTCTTTTCTTTATGGCATCATACAAAATATGTGCCTTGGCTATAGCCATTTCTTCCTCATCTCCTTGGTCTGTTGCTATTTTGACTAAGCTAGCAAACTCTTTATTTTCTTCTTCTATTCTCGGCCAAGCAAATTCTACTCGTGGTAATGGTTCTGTTGGTTGAACTAAAGGTCCTAGTTGCTATTCCTCAAGGACAGGTCTTTCAACAATCGATTCCTCTTGTTGTTCTTCAATGGCCTGTTCTTCATTTACTTTCCTCTATTGCTCCCAGATTGCCCACCGAGCCTGTTTACCTATGCGTCTTTTGAACCAGAGTCGGGACTTACGTTGGATCAATTCTAGGGAAACTTCATTATTTGGCTCGATTCTTTTTTCTCTATTCATAGCAATTTTCGTAGCTACTCTGATTCTTTTTTCCATAATCTGAGGTATTCTTATGCCTAAATCCACTAACACTTTCCTCTAGTAGAAAAGGTCAGATTCTACCTTTTGTAGCTCTTTTTCCCTCGTTGTATTTCTGATCTTCTGCCTTGTGTGCCATTCCTCCGATTCTTTAAGAAATTTTGACGTGTCAACTACATCCTCCCATAATTCTAGTGTCATCTTTGTCATCATGGAGTAACGAAACGGAACGGAATCGCTCTAATCTCTATTATTCTAAGTTCTAAATGATTTTGCAGATGATGCCCCTAAATCCAAAATTTTAGTATAAATAAGCCCTAAGTTTAGGCGGGTAATCGAGTCATTTTCTTGCGCAAACTCTCGCTCTCTCACTTACCTCTCCGTGGAATTACGGTTAACTCCACGAACTAAGTCCATGGACTTAACTACAGCACTCCATTGAGTTATAGTTTTCTCAACGAGGTAAGCTCACTAACTTATCCTAGACTCAACAGAGTAAGTTTGTTGAGTTAAGCGTAACTCAACGAACTTCCCGTAAAGTTATATCTAATACAAATACTTATATTAACAATATTTACTTCGGTCAAGACCAAAGAATTTTCGGTCTAACCGACTCTTAATTGTTCAACATTTTAGAATTTTCGGTCAAACCGTTATATTCCTCGGTTGAATCGAAATTAATTACTCTCTTTTTTTCTTACCGGTTGAACCAATACTATGTTTCGGTAAAATCGACATTTTTACTTAATATAATATAAAGATTTTTTATGTTTTTATATTTTGGTCAGACCGATGGATCCTGTCAGTTGAACCGCATCGATTTTTTTTTACTTTTAATATATGTTTCGGTAAAATCGATAATTTCTTTCGGTTGAACTACAACTAAGTTTAAATAAGGTTTTTTTTTTAATCACAACTTAGAAAATTTCTTCCTAAGTAAAGCTCGAGTAGTCCTCTACTCTTACTTCTTCTATAATTCCAAAGGAACTCTTTGACATTCTCAAAATAGGTCTAAGTCTTTGTCCATTTACTTTAAATATATTCTAATTTTTAGGATTTTCAATTGCAATGACTCCATAGGGATAAATATTTCGAATTATGTAAGGTCCTACCCATCTAGATCTTAATTTTCCTAGATGGTTATGGAGTCTAGTCATGTAAAGATATACTTGTCCTATTTCAAAGGTTTTCGGAATAATTTTCTTGTCATGCTAGAACTTCATTTTCTCTTTTTCTCTTACAGTCTTTGAATAAGCTTCATTCCTAAATTCTAGTTCAATCAATTGCATTTTCCTATCTTCAGCAGCTTGATTTAAATTAGTGTTCAAAGTTTTTAATGCCCAATAAGTTTTATGTTCAATTTCAGTTGGTAAATGACAACCTTTTTCATATACTAGCCTAAAAGGTGACATACCTAAGCTTGTGTTATAAGTAGTTCTATAAGCCCAAAGTGCATCTATTAATCTATTAACCCAATCATTTCTAGTAGGATTTACTACTTTTTCTAAGATTAACTTAATTTGTTTGTTCGCACTTTCTACTTGTCCACTTGTTTGCGGATGATATGATGTTGGAATTTTGTGGTTTACTCCATATTTCTTCATTAAGGCTTCAAAACTTCTATTACAGAAATGAGTTCCTCTATCACTGATAATAGCTTTAGGTATTCCAAATCTGGCAATTATATTAATTCTTATAAAATGTATTACCACTTTGTTGTCATTAGTTTTTGTAGGAATAACTTCTATCCATTTAGATACATAATCCACCCCCAACAATATATAATTAAATTGATTAGACATAGGAAATGGACCCATAAAGTCTATTCCCCACACATCAAAGATTTCAACCTCAACAATAGGATTAAGAGGCATCATATTCCTCTTTGATATTCTTCCTATTTGTTGACATCTTAAACAACTTAAGCAATATTTATGAGCATCTTTGAATAGTGTTGGCCAATAAAAACCACATTGCAGAATTTTGGTAGCAGTTTTCCCTGAACCAAAATGCCCTCCACATGCTTGGTCATGGCAGAACGACAATATGCTCTGATATTCAGTTTCTGGAACACACCTCCTTAAAACCAAATCAGGACATTTCTTAAATAAGTATGGGTCTTCCCAACAGTAATATTTTACTCTTGAAAAGAACAATTTCTTATCTTCTCTATTCCAATCTTTAGGTGTTAAACTAGTAACTAAGTAATTAACTATGTTTGCATATCAAGGCATTGTGTTGATGGCCATTAATTGTTCATCATGAAAATTATCCTTAATTTCAATATTTGATTTTTCTATTTGTAATCTTGATAAATGATCTGCTACTATATTCTCACAACCTTTTTTATCTTTAATTTCTAGATCAAATTCTTGTAATAATAATATCCACCTGATCAATCTAGGTTTAGTCTCTTTCTTGGTTATTAGGTGTTTTAAAGCTGAATGATCCATGTATACTATCACTTTAGCTCCAATCAGATATGATCTAAACTTTTCTAAAGCAAACACAACAGCTAATAGCTCTTTTTTAGTAGTTGTATAATTAACTTGAGCATCATTTAAGGTTTTGCTTGCATAATGAATTACTTTAAGAGATTTTTTTATTTTCTATCCCAACACTACTCCTACAGCAAAATCAGATGCATCGCACATTAATTCAAATGGATGGCTCCAATCTGGTGCTTATATTATAGGAGTTGAAATTAAGCTAATTTTAAGCTTGAAAAATGCTTCTTTTCAATTTTTATCAAAGTTAAATGGGGCATCTTTTAATAGATTAGTTAAAGGTCTAGCTATTTTGCTAAAATCTTTAATAAATCTTCTATAAAATCTAGCATGTCCTAGAAATGATCTAATATCTTTTACTGATTTAGGTTCTAGTAGATTAGAAATTACTTCTAGTCTAGCTTTATCTACTTCCAACCATTTCTTTGAAACAACATGTCCCAAGACTATTCCTTGTTTAACCATGAAGTGACATTTTTCCCAATTTAGAACCAACCTTTTTTCCACACAGCATTTTAATACTTTGTCTGAATTGTTTAAACACACTTCATATGAAGTTCCATAAACAGTAAAATCATCCATAAATATTTCTAAAAAATCTTCAGTCATTCTAGTGAATAAGGCCTGCATACACCTTTGAAAGGTGGCTGGTGCATTGCATAATCTAAATGACATTCTCTTAAAAGCATAAGTTCCATTAGGATAGGTGAAAGTTGTTTTCTCTTAATCCTCTAATGCTACTAGAACTTGGTTATATCCTGAATACCCATCTAGGAAACAAAAATATTCTTGCCCTACTAATTTCTCTAGCATTTGATCTATAAAAGGTAAGGGAAAATGATCTTTCCTAGTCATAGCATTCAGCTTTCTATAGTCTATACACACTCTCCAGCCTGATTGAATTCTAGCAGGTATCAAGTCCTGATTTTCATTCTTAATAACTGTTAATCCTGATTTCTTAGGAACTACATGGATTGGGTTAACCCATGAGCTATCAGAAATCGAATAAATTATGTCATTATCTAACCATTTCACTATTTCCTTCCTGACTACTTCTTTAAGGTTTGAATTTAATCTCCTCTCAGGAATTCTAACTAGTTTAGCATTCTCTTCTAAATATATATGGTGACAGCATAAAGTTGCACTTAACCCTTTTATATCAGTCATAGTCTATCCTATTGCTTCTTTATAAGTTTTTACTACATCTTTTAATTTAGCAAGTTGATCCTTTGATAAATCTGAAGCAATAATGATTGGGCATGCTTGTTTTTCTTCTAGAAGTATATAGGTTAATTCCAGAGGCAAAGATTTTAAATCTAAATGTTTCCCATCAGAAGCTAAAGCTCCTAATTGAACATCATCATTTTCTATATTAATTTCTTCTTGATCTCCTTCTACATTTATGCTTTCACTTTCTCCTAAATTTTCAGAATTTAGTTGCCTATTTAATTCTTCTTGAATCACATCATCTAGTATATCTCCTTTATCCTCTAAAAAGTCTATAAGGACATTTCTAACTCCTCAAACTTTTCTAATTTGAAAATGTTTAATTGAGTATCCTCATTACCATATGCTAACTTCATTACTCTAGTTTTACAATTTATAACAACCCCTGATGTTGCTAAGAATGGTCTTCCCAAAATTAAAGATGTGTTATGATTTTGATGCTTAATTTGTTGGGAATCCAAAATTAAAATATCAATAGGATATTTGAAGTTTTTGATTTTAATTAAGACATCCTCTATTTTTCCTCTAGGGTACCTTATACTTCTATCAGCTAATTGAATAACAGTCCTAGTAGGGATTAAGCCTTCTAATCCTAAGGATGCAAATATATCACTCGGCATAACATTTATACATGCACCTAGATCTATTAAGGTTCTTTCTAAACTGGTATTTCCTATGGTGCATGATATAACAGAAATTCCAAGATGAGATAACTTTTTAGGAATTTGTGGCAGAAATAGGGAACTACTTTGCTCAGCAAAAAATACTTTCCTTAAAACTTTTCACTCTCTTTTCTTAGTACACCAATCCTTAAGAAATTTAGCACAAGGTGGCATTTTCTGCAATAAGTCTAACAAAGGAATGTTAACTTCAGGAAATGTTTGTTGTAATCTTTCCAGATAGGGTGCTAATGATTGTGATTTAAAAGATTCTTTTTCTTTCATTTCATTTGTTTGATCATTTTTAGTCTCATTTTCAGATTCAGATTTTTCTTCAGTGATTTCTACGTTTTCAGATATTATATTTTCATTATCATTTTGATTTTTGTTCTTATCCACCTTTTTGTTACTTTTTTGTTTAATTCTTGGTGATATATCAGTTCCAGATCTTAATGTTATACATACATCTTCTAGATTTTCATTACTTTCATGATGTTCTTGTATTTCATTTTCATAATTTCGATCTACAAGTGTTTTTAGTTTTAACTTAGATTCTTTAAATTCTATTGCATTGGTATTTTCTCTTGTCTGTATGTTTTGCAAATTATGCAAATCTATAACATTAAAGTTTTCATTTGTGTTTTCCTGTTGCATAACTTGTAATTTCATTATAAATTCGTCCAATGCTTTTAATTTTCTTTCTAGATCACCTAATCTCATTGCATTCAATTTTTGCTCGATTTTCATTATAATTTTTTCAGTTTCATAAATAATATCAATTTTAGGTTCTAAATATGCTTCCTTATAGTTTAATGGGTTGACTTCTTGTTGCTGACATATGTATTGTTCTAATTTGTCCATGTTTTGCTCTAAGCTACACTCTAGTCTGTCATACCTATCCCAAACTTCCATGTCTCTCAACATATTACACATTCTAAACTGACCATCAATTGGGTAAATTATAGGATTCTCATACTCAGCTCTATTATATTGAATATAATTCATTTGTTGTTCATGCGATCTAACCATCTGCAATCATCTTAGTTTTAAACAATCAGAGATGTCGTGACCTTCCAAATTGCAGAATTCACATATGCTAACTACAGGTTTCAAAAATCTTTGGGCATAAGCAAATGCCATATTCTCAATTATAGAATAAAGCACACAACAATCCTCCTACTATTAAAAAAAAATAGCACTCACAATTTCTTAGCTTCCCAATCTCCCCAACAACAATGCCAGAAAACTTGTTCTTGATGTGAAAGGTTAAATCAGAAAACTTGTATTGGTTTGTTTTATGCCTTTATCAATGATTACTTTTAGAAGTAAACAAACAACCTTTCACACAAATTAGATATTAATTCCAATTTGTATTTTAACATCAAGTGCATAGTGTATATTGTATTTGTGTGCAAGTATAGGTCGATCCCACAAAGAGATGGAGTAAGAATTATGTACTGTTTTGATTTTTATATTGGAGTTTATGTGTTCAATTAAGCACTCCATTGAGTTATAGTTAACACAATGGACTAAGTTCGTGGAGTTATGGTTAACTCAACGAACTAACCTCGTGGACTTAAGTTAACTCTATGAGTCCAATTTTTCTTGTTAAATATTGTTAATTATAGAGGAATTCGGCCAACCATTGGGCGGTTCCACAAATTGTAAATAACATCAATTAAGCTCTTTAATGTTAGTTAACATTAGATTTATCATTAAGCAATACTAACATTCAGATATTTCAAACAGTAACCATTAAAATCTTGAAGTATCTGGAATGAATCAATTTCAGTAAACTGTAAAAGTATTTTCTAATTTCTGAATCAAACAAACATAAAACATTCACAATACTAACAATGATAACATTAATCACGATACAAAACAAACAATACAACACTTTAATACTACACATAAACATAGATAATTTGTTGTTTTTGGTATTTTTGTTCTGATATGTTTCTGAAGATGAATGAAAGGTGAAATGTAAAAATCTTTATCGACAGTAAAAACTTCCATCACTACATGCGACATGATTACACCACTGAAAACTTAATCACTTACAATCCTGCCTCCTCTCCTTATAGAATCGCAAATCCAAAATTGTAAGATGATCTCCTCTTTAGCTTATTGGCATCAACCCGAAAGCAAGGCTAGAAGTTTTACGATCTCTTGAGATATGAGTCAGTGCTTGGTGAAAATGGTTTCCCTTCCCGCGACGCGATCACTCCTCACAATGGTTGTCAAGCACCGTGTTTGGCTCAGAATGAACTCGACATCAGAAAAGTATCCTCATAGACCTCCAATGGTTGGTGATTATGGTAGTGGTGTAGAGCTTCAGGGAACTTTTGACGCTTCCTGTAGTTAGTGCGGTCCTCTACCTCTACACACACACACTTCTTCGTCTTTCTCTTCTTCTTTTATATTTCTTTCTGTAGTAACTGCTCTGCTTAGATGATCGGTTAGATTTTCTTCATTCATATCAACGATGGTGATTTCTTCTTCTTCATTCCATGAGTGAATTCTTACGTGATACATGCAATCATGGTTTTCCTTCGAATGTCTTATTTCTGCAACTACTACTGTGGCATATTAGTCTTCGTTTTAGTTGAATACTTATCCTTTAAGTCCTGTAAAACTCAAACACTTATCTATAATTCTTCGAATTTTTACACCTACAAAACACGTGATTGAACATAGAAAACTTATCTATTCGTTAGTCATTTTATAAAACTCAAATAATTATCTATCCATGCATATAAAAACTCGAATAGTTATCTAACTCTTCGATTTTCATTACCAAATACACATGGAAAACACGTGACAACTTAAAACATTAAAAACACATGTGTAGATAACTTAACTATACGAGTTTAGATATTTCATCTATTTACAACCTTAACTATCCGATGCTCAGATGCATTTCAGATAGTTATCAGATAACTTACCGAAAATCTACTTAAGTCATGCATTGAAGTTTCAACACATGTAATTCAGGAAATAATAAAATATTCTTTAAGCATTTAAAACATAATTGTCTAGTACATTAAACATAACTCTCCGAAATAACAGAAAATTCGAATACTTAAGAATTTCACAGCCTACAATTTACCGGCAGTTTAGAAATGTACTAAATTAATCGTTAATTCCTTGAAATTATGTATATTCTTTCATTAAAGCATATAATAGTACAATTATAACATAATGGCTTAACTCTTATATGATAAGCTAAATATTATGTACTTGTTAGAACCCGAGTATTTTGATAATGCAAAACCTATGTGAGGAAACATATTGTATTTCACAGTTAAGTCTGTACTGCATTAGTTCAGAAGGCTTTCAGGTTGAAGCCACGAACCAATAGTTTGAATCTTTCAATCAGAGTTATGGCGCATAGAGCTTTTTCTGCAGTATGTCTTTAAAGTATGCTTCACTGTTTGCAGACTTGAGTGTATATGAAATTGGGGTGTAGCTCACTATATGAATTATATCTGTTGTATGTGTTTTCTTCTCTTAAACTCCTCATATTTATGCTAAAGGTATAACGATCATATTTTTCTTTCAACGGATGTATTCTGCTGTACTTGGTAAATAATCCGACCTAAATATGGTAAGTTACCGTTTTGTCTGATGTTCAGTAAATAACCTTCCGAAAATCTCAGGTTTTCAGATGGTTATAAAAATAACTTACCGAAAAACATCCATAACTTGCCGATTCATCACTCATGTTCTGTTCTCTAAGTCACGTGAGGATTTTAAGTTGCTCACGTGTAAAGTCAAGTGTTCGAAGTCTTGTATTTAACTTACCGAAAGAGCTCCTAATTTTTGGATAGTTAACTACTGTAACTTATCGAACTTTCATTTAAGTCTCCGACAGCTGTCCCTTCAAAACTACACGTGCATAAAAAACATAACTTAAGTTTCGGATAGTTAAGCCATAACTTACCGATATTCTCTTGCGATTTCGGATAGTTATCTTTCTAACTCTCCGAAAAACCCATTTGAACATCTGTCTGGAATTTTGCACGTGGGAATTTCACTGACTTAAGTTTTGGATAGTTAAACCATAACTCACCGAAATTCTCTTGAGATTTCAGATAGTCATCTTTCTAACTCTCCGAAAACTTAAATGATCTTCCTTTTGGAATTCTGCACGTGGCAATTTCAAAAACTTAAGTTTCGGATAGTTAAACTGTAATTTACCGAAACTCTCTTTAAAATTTTAGATAGTTATCTAACTCTCCGATTATCC
This sequence comes from Cymodocea nodosa, assembly GCA_036874045.1. NCBI lineage: Eukaryota > Viridiplantae > Streptophyta > Magnoliopsida > Alismatales > Cymodoceaceae > Cymodocea > Cymodocea nodosa. Next base: position 13,427,169 of record CM072339.1, on the reverse strand, counting down.
CTTTTAAGCTTTCAACTATCGGCATCTCCATTTTGCACGTGCGTAATAAAATGACTTAAGTTCTGGAAAGTTATGCTTGTAACTTACCGAAAAACTCGAATAGTTATCTAACTCTCCGAAAAGAAAACTCAGATAGTTATCTAACTCTCTGACAAGTCCTTTAATCTTCTATTATATATTTCTACACGTGATTTATTGAATGACTTAAGTTTCGGATAGTTAACCTTTCTAACTTTCCGATTTTCCTTTTTCTTTCGGATAGTTAACTCCATAACTCTCCGATCATTCAACCAACTTAATTGTCTGATATAATAACTCTCCGAAGGCTTTGTAAAATTCGGATAGTTATCCTTCTAACTGTTTGATAGTCTTGCTACTATTTTATTCTTCGGATGCTTGAACCTGTAACTGTCCGATTTTACTGTAACTTGAAAGTATTATCTTCTGGAACCTTCTCAATCTGTTTGTTTGCTTGGAATTTGTTCTAACAGCCTTCTGAACTAATGCAGTACAGACTTAACTGTGAAATACAATATGTTTCCTCACATAGGTTTTGCATTATTAAAATACTCGGGTTCTAACAATCTCCCCCTTTTTGATAATGACAAAAACCTTTACAATTATTTACATGTATTTCATTCCTTAGTGTATTACTATACATTAAGTCACACAGAGAAAAATAAAACAGGAATTTATCAATACTATACTGACGAGGAGGGATTCCTCCCCCTGACTTTGAGCTAACTTCTCCCCCTATCTATGTGCTGAGTTTTTCTTCTCTTTTAATAATTCTCTTTCAGTGCTTGCTGGAAATACTGTAAGTGACCAAATTTCCAAATTCTTCTCCCCCTTTTTGTCATTATATAAAAAGGTGAGGACTGTAAAATTGATATTGATTGTATCCTGCATGAGTAGGTTAGCAGAAAACAAGCTCCCATATGGTGAGCTTGATAAAAAAATATTTATAGATCTTGTAAAGAACATATTCCTAGATTTCGTCTAATATCATTAAAAGTTGATTCATTTAAAGGTTTAGTGAAAATATCTGCAAGTTGATTTTCTGTTGGCACAAACTTAAGTGAGATGTCCCCTTTTTCCACATGATCTCTCAAAAAATGATGTCTGATCTCAATATGTTTTGCTCTAGAATGAAGTATTGTATTCTTGGATAGACTGATTGCACTGTTGTTGTCACAAAAAATGATTGAATTTTGAATTTTCAGTCTGTAATTTGCTAGAGTTTGCTGCATCCAAAGGATTTGAGCACAACATAATCCTACTGCAATATACTCGGCTTCAATAGTAGATAAAGCTATACAATTTTGTTTCCTACTGAACCATGAGATTAAAGAACATCCAAGTAGTTGACAAGTAACACTAGTGCTTTTTCTATCAGATCTGTTGCTTGCATAATCTGCATCACTATAGCCTGTTAAAATCAAACTACAGTCAGCTGAGTAGAATAATCTGAAATCTTTTGTTCCTTGTAGATATCTGAAAATCCTTTTGACTAATTTCAAATGTGATTCCTTTGGTGATGCTTGAAATCTAGCACACAAGCATACATTGAACATAATATTTGGCCTACTAGCTGAAAGGTATAATAGGGATCCAATCATACCTCTATATTGCCTTTGATCCACTACAACACTTGAATCATCCATTTCTATTTTAATGCTTGAACTCATTGGAGTATTTGCGGATTTGATGTTTTCATAACCAAATTTCTTCAACATCTCTTTGCAGTATTTTTCTTGGTTGACAAAGATACTATTATGCATTTGATGAATCTGTAATCCCAAGAAAAACTTCAATTCTCCCATCATGCTCATTTCGAATTTATTTTTCATCAAATTCTGAAATTCATGACAAAGATCTTCTGAAGTGGCTCCAAAGACTATATCATCAACATATATCTAAGCAATCAACATGTGCACATCAAAAGTTTTGATAAACAAAGTGTTGTCCACTTTGCCTATAGAAAAATTGTTTTCAGTTAAAAGTTTTTTCAATTTCTCATACCAAGCTCTAGGTGCCTGTTTCAAACCATATAGAGCCTTTCTCAGTTTGTAGACATGATCCAACTTGAGTTCATCTTCAAATCCAGGAGGTTGTTTAACAAACACTTCTTCTTGAATTTCTCCATTTAAGAAGGCACTTTTCACATCCATTTGAAACAATCTTATCTTCATACTACTTGCAAAGGCAAGCAACATTCTGATAGCTTCAATTTTGGCTACAGGAGCAAAAGTTTCTTCATAGTCAATACCTTCCTACTGATTGTAGCCTTGTGCAACTAGTCAAGCTTTATTTCTGAGAATGTTACCTTCTTCATCTAATTTGTTTTTGAGAATCCATTTAGTTCCAATGATGGATTTTCCTGTAGGTTTTTCTATTAGTTCCCACACATTATTTTTCTGGAACTGATTTAATTCTTCCTGCATAGCCATTGTCTAGTAGGTATCCTTACAAGCTTCTTCTATTGATTTTGGCTCTATTTCTGACACAAATACACAAAAATTGTAGATATCTTGTGCTTTGCTTCTAGTTTGTACCCCTTTAGATATATTTCCAATAATTTTTTCCTTGGGATGATCATATCTAAACTTCCAACTATTATGATTCTGATATCTATGGTTGAGATTTTGGTCTAACACTTGTGAATTAGTATTCTGCTTGCTTTTATCATCATCAAAGTATTCATTTTCACTATCATTATTAATCTTTAGCATTTTGAAATTCTGGAACAGATCTTCATCGAACTGAACATTTATACTTTCCTCCACTATTCTATCTTCAGCAAAATATACTCTATAAGCTTTGCGTCTTGAGGAGTAACCAACAAGTATGGCAGGTTTAGACTTAGCATCAAACTTGTCTTTAGCATTTCCTGTATTTAAGACAAAACATTTGCATCCAAATGTCTTAAAAAAGCCAACATTTGGAGTTTTATCGAACCAAATTTCAAAGGGTGTCTTATTCAATATGGATCTAACGTGAGTTTTGTTGGAAATGTGATAAGTTGTTCCTACAACTTCTGCCCAAAGAAATTTAGGTAGATCCGTGGCATTTAACATAGTTCTAGCCATTTCTTGTAATGTCCTATTTTTCCTTTCCCCAACTCCATTTTGAGCAGGAGTTCTAGGACAGGAGAATTCATGTAGAATTCCAAATGAATTGCAAAGGTTTTCAAATTCATAGTTTTCAAATTCTCCTCCATGGTCACTTTTGATTTTCTTCACTGTTAGTTCCTTCTGATTCTGAACTCTTATGCAGAAATTCCTGAACTCATTGCAAGTTTCATTTTTATGTGTCAAAAATATTACCCAAGTTAATTTGGAGAAATCATCAACAATAACAAAGGTATATTTTCGACCCCCAAGACTTGATACTTGAGAAGGACCAAACAAATCAACATGTAGCAATTCTAATGGCCTTTTGGTGGAAACAACATTTTTGATGTGAAGAGCAGTTCTCTTCTGCTTCCCTAGCATACACTCACTACACACTTTATCTTTCTTAAAAGTGAGTTTAGGAAGACCTCTAACAAGATCACTCGTGGATAGCTTTTTGATATTTTTCATACTGATGTGACCAAGTCTTCTATGCCACACCCAATCATCTTCACTAGTTGCTACCAAACAGGAATTGCTTGCAGAATTTTCACATGGAAAGTTTAATGTATATATTGAGCAATTTCTAATACTAGTAAATTTTGTTTCATTTGTGGTAGGATCAATAATGTATCAGTTTTTAGCATTAAAAGAAATAGTATAGCCTTTATCACATAATTGTCCTACACTTAACAAATTTTATTTTAATCCATTTACATGCAAGACATTCTTAATTATACCATTTTCAGATGTAATATTTCCTATTGCAGTTATTTTACACTTTTCATTATTTCCAAACTTAATAGATCCTGAACTTAAGTTTTTAACTAAGTCAAGAAAGCTATTCTTACCTGTCATGTGCTTTGAGCATCCACTGTCTACAATCCATTTAGTTGAACGTGTTTGAAACTCCTTGTCACCCTGCAAATCATACTGAAATTAAAGCTTTTGGTATCCAAATCTTCTTGGGTCCAGTAGAGCTAGTCCTTAAACCATTAAATCTATTGCCTCTTGGCAGCCACATATGACCTGATCTTCGTTTGATGGCAAACACAGTGGTGCTATCTCTATAAGATCAAATCACTCCACCACAATAAGGTATTTCCTGTGGTGTAGCATACCCTAGGCCATATTTATTCCCATTTGATTGTTGAGATCCTATTATTTTATTTAATCCTTTTTGTCCTTGAGTAAATTTACATATAGTATCTTTCAAATCTGATATAGTAGTTGATAGATTTTTATTTTCATCTTTTAATTCACAGTTATCACAACTATACTTATCTAAATTTGATTTTAGATTCCTATTTTCAACTATAGTTGATTCTAATTCAACAAATGAATTTTCTAAGCAATGATTTAATCTTTTAATTTCTTTCTTAAAATCTCTACACTTCACATATAAATTATCTACAGTAGATAGAAGACTGTTTATGTCTAAATCATCATGCTCATTTTCTGAACTAGAGGAAGTAGAGCATACCTCTTGTGCTGCAAAACAAACATTGGCTGCAACTTCATCTTTAGAATCTGATGAACAGCTTGAAGAGCTACTATCATCCCACGTAGCTTTGAGAGCCATCTTCTTTTTGTCCTTCAACCTCTTCTTCTTATCTCCTTGATCCTCTTCTGTCTAAAATGGACAGAAGGTCTGTATGTGCCCTTGCCTTTTACATTTGAAACATGTAGAAACAGTTCTTTTAGAGTAGCTGGGCTTATTCTTTTTCTTCATGAACTTTCTGAAATTTCTTGTCAGCAACATGATCTCATCATCATCTGAGCTTGGAACTTCTTCTATAGATGAAAATGCTATTTCCTTTTTCTTTTCAGCTTTCTTTTCAACAGTTTCTTCTTGCTCTTTCCAGTCCTTCATCTAAACTTCGTGGGCCAGAAGATTGCCCAACAATTCTTCAACTGTATAGTTGTTAAGATCCTTGGAATCTTGAATAGATGTGGACTTTTGTTTCCACTCAACAGTTAAGCTCCTTAGGATCTTCTGTACCTATTCACGTGAAGAGAACTCCTTTCCCAAGCCTTTTAGACTGTTAATGATTTCAGTAAATCTAGAAAACATTTCAGTTATGTTTTCATTATCATTCATTTTAAATAGTTCTAGTTTTCTTAAAAGAATACTACTTTTTGTATCCTTAACCTGGCTTGTACCTTCATGAGTAACTTGAAGGATTTTCCAAGCCTCATGAGCAGATTTACATGCAGATACTTTATCATATTGATCAGTAGTTAGTGCACAATAAATGGCATTCAACCCTCTAGCATCCAACTAGATGATTTTCTCATCCTCCTCAGACCAGTCCATAACATTACTGGTTGGAAGTGTAGTTCCAAGAACAGCAATCTTCCAAAGTGTAATATCAGAACTCCTAAGGAAACGCTCCATTCTATTCTTCCAATAGTTATAATTGGAGCCATCGAATAGGGGAGGTCTGTGGACGTTTTGTCCCTCAGCAAATTGAGCCATAAATCCAGATGGTTAAATCTTATGAATGATTAACCTTGCTCTGATACCAATTGTTAGGATCGGTAGACTCACTAGAGGGGGATGAATGGTGAAAGTGTGTAATTTTTATGTTCTTTTGATTGTTGAAACAAATGATTCAGATAGAAGTGAAATGTGATAAAATTAAACAAATGCAAAGTAGTAAAGAAAGATAACACACAGCAAGTTTTAGGTGGTTCACCAACTTGGCTAGTCCACCCCCATGATTCACTTGGGCTTCACTAAGTGTTTCAACACTTACACACTTGTTTTTAGGTCAAAGCAAGAACCAACAACATAGAAGTTTTTAGGTATAAACTTCAGTAAACCAACCTCTAGAGTTTTGAGGTCAAAATTCAAACCAACAACTGAATGTAGCTTTTAGGTTGAAGCCACGAACCAACAGCTTGAATCTTTCAATCAAAGTTATGGCGTAGGAGGATTATGCTGTGCTCAAATCCTTTGGATGCAGCAAACTCTAGTAGATTACAAATTGAAAATTCAAAATTCAATCATTTTTTGTGACAACAGCAGTGCAATCAGTCTATCGAAGAATACAATACTTCATTCCAGAGCCAAACATATTGAGATCAGACATCATTTTTTGAGAGATCATGTGGAAAAAGGGGACATCTCACTTAAGTTTGTGCCAATAGAAAATCAACTTGCAAATATTTTCACCAAACCTTTAAATGAATCAACTTTTAATCATATTAGACGAAATCTAGGAATATGTTCTTTACAAGATCTATCAATATTTTTTTATTTATCAAGCTCACCATATGGGAGCATGTTTTCTACTAACCTACTCGTGCAGGATACAGTTGTTTAGAATGAAAAAGTGCATATTATTAACGGTTAAATGATGGTTAATTGTATAATATTTAGCTTATCATATAAGAATTAAGCCATTATGTTATAATTGCACTGTTATATGCTTTAATTGAAGAATTTGCTTAATTTGGGGGAATTAATGTTAATTTAGTACATTTATGAACTGTTGGTAAGTTGCAAGCTGTGAAATTCTTAAGTATCCGAATTTTCTGATATATCGGATAGTTATGTTTAACATACCGAACATATTTGAATAGTTATGTTTAACAGACCGAACATGTATCGGATAGTTATGTTTAAATTGCCAAACAGTTATGTTTTGAGAGAATATTTTATTATTTCTTGAAGTACACGTGTTGAAACCATAATGAATGACTTAAGTGAACTTTCGGTGAGTTATCTATAACTATCCAAAATTGCAGTTGGGCATCGGATAGTTATCCCTATAACTCTCCGAAATCTTTTTTTATTTATAAAATAGCTGAGGGCACGTGTCATGTTTTAGGAAATTGACTTAAGTGGATTTTCGATGAGTTAGCTATAACTATTCGAAATGCATCTGAGCATCGGATAGTTAGACCTGTAACTCTCCGAAATGTTATTTTATGATTAAACTACTGCTAACACGTGTCGAGATCTAGTATATTTACTTAAGTTATATATCGGTGAGTTATTTGTAACTATTTGAAATGCATCTGAGCATCAGATAGTTAAGTTTATAAGTATCCGAAATGCACCTGAGCATCGGATAGTTAAATTTATGCACGTGTTGAATTTAAATGCTTTAGTATATCACGTGAGATGCACATGTTTAACTCGTTAAGTTAGCATAATTGTACGTGTTGAGTTACATGAATACACACTAAGGTAACACGTTATGTTAGCGGCTTATTTCTTTATTGCATGTGTTTTATAGTTAAATCAACAAAGAAAGTCTGTTGAGTTATCTGTAACTCCATGGACTATTTATTTTCTAATATGCCACTGTAGCGGTTGCAGAAACAAGACAGTTGGAAGGAAAAACCACGTTTGCACGTATCGCGCAAGAGAAGAAAGCATCGCCGTTGATATGAATGAAGGAAATCCAACCGATCATTTAAGCAGAAGTAGTTACTACTAAAGAAATATAAAAGAAAAGAAGAAAAAAAGAAGAAAGGGTGCCTATGTGATCGATGGACGGACAATGTGTGCAACGGAGGATGAGCATTGCAATTCTCTGAAGTACCACACCAACCATCATCATCACCACCACAATCACTAACCATCGGAGGTCTGTGAGGATACTTGCCTGATGTCGGGTCGATTCCGAGCGAAACACAGTGCTTGACAACCACTATGAGGAGTGATCGCGTCGCGGGAAGGGAAGCCATTTTCACCAAGCGCTGACTCATATTTCAAGAGATCGTAAAGCTTTTAGCCTTGGCTTCGGGTTGATGCCTGTATGCTGAAGAGAAGATCATCTTGCAATTCTGGACTCGCGATTCTATAGGGAGAGGAGACAGAATTGTAAGTGGTTTAATTTTCAGTGGTGTTATTGCGTTGCAAGTAGTGTCGGAAGTATTTACTGTCAAGTGAGATTACTTTACATTTCATCTTTCGCCCATTTCCATGTTCATATTAAAACAAAAATACCAAAAACAATTTATCTATGTTTGTATGTTGTATTTGAGTGTTGTATTGTTTGTGTTGTATTGTGCTTAATGTTATCTTTGTCAGTGTTGTAATTGTTTTATGTTTATTTTAGTTTTACAGTTTACTGAAATTGGTTTGTTCAAAAGAGTTAAAGATTTTAATGGCTACTGTTTGAATTATCTGAATGTTAGTATTGCTTAATGATAAATCCAATGTTAACTAACATTAAAGAGCTTAATTGATGTTATTTACAATTTGTGGAATCGCCCAATGGTTGGCCGAATTCCTCTGTAAATAGCAATATTAAAAAGAAAAGACAAGCTCGTGGAGTTAACTTAAGTCCACGAGGTTAGTCCGTTGAGTTAGCCATAACTCAACGAACTTAGTCCATTGAGTTAACTGTAATTCAATAGAGAGCTTATTGAATATATAAATTTGATTGTTAACAAACGAACAGTTCTCAAGTTCGTCAGCAATTCCCTATGGGATTGACCTATACTTGCACACTGATACAATAGACACTGTGCATTTGCAGTTAAAGTACAAATTGGAATTAATATCTAAATTGTATTAAAGGTTGTTTGTTTACTTCTAAAAGAGAGAATAGGCATAAAGATAAATTAACTAAGTAAAAACAGAAGTAACAAATCCAAGTTTTTCTGGTGTCGTGCTGGAAAAGCCAAATAAGTTTTATGACGTCGTTGCCGGGGAATTGAATTGAATAGATATAAGCAACTGCTAGAGCTGTTTCATTTTAATAGCCAGAGTTGTGTGTTTTCTTCTGTAATTAAGAATATGGCATATGCTTATGCTCAAAGATTTCTGAAACCTGTAATTAGCATATGTGAATTCTGCAATTCTGAAGGACACGACATTTGTGATTGTTTGAAATTGAGACATTTACAGATGGTTAGATCTCATGAACAACAAATGAATTATCCTCAATATAATAGAGCCGAGTATGAGAATCCTATAGTTTACCCAACTGATGGTCAGTATAGAATGTGTAATATGATGAGAGACACTGAAGTTTGGGATAGCTATGATAGACTAGTTATGTTTTCTTCAGCTAACATTATGTGCTTTTAATTTGCATTCAATTTTTGATCAATTTTCATTATGTTTTCATAGTATAGAGCAAAATCTGGACAAACTGGAATACTTTATGTGTCAACAACAAGAAGTCAACCAATTAAACTATAAGGAACATACTCAGAACCTAAAAAGGATATAATTTATGAAACTGAAGAAAACATAATGAAAATTGATCAAAAATTGAATGCAATGAAATTAGATGATCTGGAAAGAAAATTAAAAGCACTAGACGAAAATGCAATGAAAATACAAGTTATGCAACAGGACAATGAAAATTATAATGTTATAAACCTGCATAATTTGCAAAATATACAGCAAACAGAAAATACCAATGCAAGAGAACTTAAAGAATGCACTTTAAAACTAAAAACAATTGAAGATCATAATCACGAAAATGATATACAAAAACAACATGAAAGTAACGAAAATCTGGAAGATGTATGTGTAACATTAAGATCTGGAACTGATATACCACCAAGAACTCAAAATGAAAATGATATGAAGGTGGATAAGAGTAAAAATCAAAATGATAATGAAAATGTAATAGCTAAAAATCTAGAAATCACTGAAGAACAATCTGAATCTGCGAATGAAGCTGAAAATGATCAAACAAATCAACTGAAAGAAAAAGAGTCTTTGAAATCAAAATCTTTAACACCCTATCCTGAAAGATTACAACAAACAATTCCTGAAAAATAAGAAAAAATCAGAGAAATTTTTGAAAAAGTACAAGTTAACATTCCTTTGTTAGATCTATTGCAGAAAATGCCACCTTGTGCTAAATTTCTGAAGGATTGGTGTACTAAGAAAAGAGAGCGAAAAGTTCTTAGAAAGGTCTTTTTAGCTAAGCAAAGTAGTTCCCTATTTTTGCCACAAATTCCTAAAAAGTTATCTGATCTTGGAATCCCTGTTATATCATGCACCATAGGAAATACCATTCTAGAAAGAACCTTAATAGACTTAGGTGCAGGTATAAATGTTATGCCAAGTGATATATTTGCATCCTTAAGATTAGAAGACTTAACTCCTACTAGTACAGTTATTCAATTAGCTGATAGAAGTATAAGGTACTTTAGAGGAAAAATAGAGGATGTCTTAATTAAAATCAAAAATTTTATATATTTTATTGATATTGTAATTTTGGATTCCCAACAAATTAAGCATAAAAATAGTGATACATCTTTAATTTTGGGAAGGCCATTTTTAGCAACATCAGGGGCTGTTATAAATTGTAAAACTGGAGTAATGAAGTTAGCATATGGTAATGAGGATACTAAATTAAATATTTTCAAACTAGAAAGGTTTGAGGAGTTAGAAATGTCCTTACATACCATAGACTTTTTAGAGGATGAAGGAGATATGTTAGATGATGTGATTCAAGAAGAATTAAATAGGCAAATTAACTCTGAAATTTTAGAAGAAAGTGAAAGCATAAATATAGAAGGAGATCGGGAAGAAATTAATTTGAAAAATGATGATGTTCAATTAGGAGCTCTAGCTTCTGATGGGCAGCATTTAGAATTAAAACTTTTACCTCCTGAATTAACCTATATATTTTTGGAAGATAAACGAACTTGTCCAATCATTATTGCTTCAGATTTAAAAGAGGATCAAATAGCTAAATTAAAAGATGTAGTAAAAAGTTATAAAGAAGCAATAGGATGGACTATGACTGATATAAAAGGGTTAAGTTCAACTTTATGCTGTCACCACATATATTTAGAAGAGAATGCTAAACTTGTTAGAATTCTTGAGAGGAGATTAAATCCAAACCTTAAAGAAGTAGTCAAGAAGGAAATAGTTAAATGGTTAGATAATGATATAATTTATCTGATTTCTGATAGCTCGTGGGTTAGTCCAATCCATGTAGTTTCCAAGAAATCAGGATTAACAGTTATTAGCAATGAAAGTCAAGACTTGACACCTACTAGAATTCAATTAGGCTGAAGAGTATGTATAGACTATAAAAAGCCGAATGTTGTGACTAGGAAAGATCATTTTCCATTACCTTTTATAGTTCAAATGCTGGAAAGATTAGCAAGGCAAGAATATTTTTGTTTCCTAGATGGGTATTTAGGGTATAATCAAATTCCAATAGCATTAGTGGATCAAGAGAAAACAACTTTCACCTGTCCTAATGGAACTTATGCTTTTAAAAGAATGCCATTCGGATTATGCAATGCACTAGCTACCTTTCAAAGGTGTGTGTAGGGCATATTTACTAGAATGACTGAAGATTTTTTAGAAATATTTATGGATGATTTTACTATATATGGCAACTCATATGAAGTGTGTTTAAACAATTTAGACCAAATATTAAAACGCTGTGTGGAAAAACATCTGGTTTTAAATTGGGAAAAATGTCACTTCATGGTTAAACAAGGAATAGTCTTAGGGCATGTTGTTTCTAAAAAAAGGTTAAAAGTAGATAAAGCTAAAATAGAAGTAATATCTAATCTACCAGAACCTAAATTAGTAAAAGATATTAGATCATTTCTAGGACATGCTGGTTTTTATAGAAGATTTATTAAAGACTTTAGCAAGATAGCTAGACCTTTAACTAATCTATTAAAAGATGTTCCATTTAACTTTGATAAAAATTGCAAGGAAGCATTTTTCAAACTTAAGACTAGCTTAATTTCAACTCCTATAATTCAAGCACCTGATTGGAACCATCCATTTGAATTAATGTGTGATGCTTTTGATTTTGCTGTAGGAGCAGTGTTAGGATAGAAGATAGAAAAATCTCCTAAGGTGATTCATTATGCAAGCAAAACCTTAAATGATGCTCAAGTTAATTACACAACTACTGAAAAAGAATTATTAGCTGTTGTGTTTGCTTTAGAAAACTTTAGATCATATCTGATTGAAGCTAAAGTAATAGTATACACGGATCATTCAGCTCTAAAACATCTAATAAAGAAAAAAGAAACTAAACCTAGATTGATCCGATGGATATTATTATTGCAAGAATTTGATCTAGAAATTAAAGATAAAAAAGGTTGTGAGAATGTAGTAGCAGATCATTTATCAAGATTACAAATAGAAAAATCAAATATTGAAATTAAGGATAATTTTCTTGATGAACAATTAATGACCATCAACACAATGCCTTGGTATGCAGACATAGTTAATTACTTAGTTACTGGTTTAACACCTAAAGATTGGAATAGACAGGATAAGAAATTGTTTTTCTTAAGAGTAAAATATTACTATTGGGAAGACCCATACTTATTTAAGAAATGTCCTGATTTGGTTTTAAGGAGGTGTATTCTAGAAATTGAATATCCGAGCATATTGTCTTTCTATCATGACCAAACTTGTGGAGGGCATTTTGGTTCAGGGAAAACTATTGCAAAAATTCTGTAATGTGGGTTTTATTGGCCAACACTATTCAAAGATGCTCATAAATATTGCTTAAGTTGTTTAAGATGTCAACAAATAGGAAAAATATTAAAGAGGAATATGACGCTTCTTAATCCTATTGTTGAGGTTGAAATCTTTGATGTGTGGGGAATAGATTTTATGGGTCCATTTCCTATGTCTAATCAATTTAATTACATAATGTTGGGGGTAGATTATGTATCTAAATGGATAGAAGCTATTCCTACAAAAACTAATGAAATAGATGAACTTAGGCATAGAGATTAAATTGTATTGTTCGTCTACTTGTGTAAAATTGTATGAAATTGTATGATGTACTTGTAATGTAATTGATTCATATTAATGAATATAATTTTTCAGATGCAATTTTCATACGTGTTTTGGATATGAAATGAATGGAATTTATTGAATATTATGTCATTGTGAAACTTTATGAATGAATATGTAACAGATTTATAATTTGCTAAATGATAGGATAACTACTTAAAATTTATGCATGTTATAAGGTAAAATGTAAATTCTGCATAACATAAAATGACCTGCAAGTTAAATCTTTATATAAGGTTTAGATTTAAATGAATTTTAATCAAAATGATGCATTAATGACATAGATTTAACTTTATTTTAGTTAGCAGAATAAACAAAGAAAAAAATAGAAAGGAACTTACGAGAGTAAAACTTAGAAGTTGTTAAGTGTTAACTCAACGAAGTAAGTCCGTTGAGTTAACTGTAACTCCACGAGGTCAGTAATATAATATAAGGTCACTCCGTTGAGTTATCAATAACTCAACGAAGTTAGTCCGTGGAGTTAGCAACAGTAACCGACTGTATTCTATTGAGTTTTCTGTAACTCAATGAGGTTAGTTCATGGATTAAGCAAAACAGTTATTCTTTTAACCACGAACGAAACTTCATCGATTTAGCGGTTACCAAAATTTGAAATTAGTAGTGGTACACGTACCCATAAAAATAGGAACCATGATGCATGTTGCAAGCCACGTTCTTGCAACGAGATTTATTCACTTTATGGATGTGCAGTATATATATAAAACAGAATGTTATTTATGAGTTACCAGCACTTTTAAAAGAAAGGAGAATGCGTTGGAGGAACTGGAAGGAGAAGTAGCTGATTCAACTTCATCCGACAACAACTATTTATTGAATGGAAAGCTTCAGATTGGTATGTAATTAATCTTCTGCTATTTATTAATGAGCACATGGACTCGTTCTCTAATCACTAAACGATTAGTAAGAACACCTACCTAGGAATTTTCATTGCAGAGGAGTACTGAAAAATTTTCTGAACTGAACTTTAACGAAATTCTTTGGGGTGTAGCTAACCTTTCTTTAAAAGAGAACGTAGAGATGGCTACTCCAGTAGAAAAACCATTAGGAGAAATTTTGTATCCTGAATTAATTGATGAACCTTCATGTATTCGATTGCCAAACTTTGAGGGAGATAGGTTTGAATTGAAATCTAATTATATTAGTTAATTGCCACATTTTCATGGATTAGAAAGAGAGGATGCCTATTATTTCCTTAGAGAATTTAACGAAGTTTGTCAAATGATGAAAATGCCAAACATGAGTATAGATGCTATTAAACTGAGATATATCTCTTTTTCTTTAAAAGACAGCTAAGAGATGGTTATATACTTTGTCGCCTGATTCAATTTCTACATGGACTGAATTTTGCTTTATTTTTCTGGAAAAATATTATCCAATACATCAAACGATTAAAAAGAAGAAAGAAATGTGTAGCCAAAAACAGGGTGAATTATTCTGGAAATATTTTGAAAGATTTAAAGATTTACTGACTCAATGTCCACATCATGCAATGAGTAAAGCACAATTAATAGGTATAATTTATGAAGGCATAGATGTTTCAACGAAATCTTTATTAGAATCTACTTGTCAAAATGGATTTTTAAAATTATGTAGTGAAGAAGCATGGGCATATTTAGAAAATTTTGCAAAAAGAACTACATAGTGGGAAAATTCGGCTGAAGCTATTACAGATAAAAGAATATTGCCAAGAGGAATGCATGAAATAGATTCCAATACTATGTTTGAGGTGAAATTAAATGAATTAACAAAGAAAATAGAAGAGTTATCATTAAATCAAAAGCTAGCAGAAAAGAATGCAAACATAAATGACTTAGATATTATTTATGCTAGAAACTAGAGAGATAACTTGGGAAATTCTTATCATCCTAATTGGAGAAATCACCCGAATTTATCTTGGAGAAACAACAATTTCTAGGGATGAGAAAATATAAATGAGAAGAACATAAGTTATGAAGTATTAATTGAACAAGGAGCTAGAATAGAGAAATTAGAAAAGATAATCCAACAAGTAAACAATCGTTTAGAATTTATATTTGGAAATGCTGCAATTCAAAATCAGAATAGAAATATATCACTTAGATAGAAGGAACCAATGGAAGTTAGACCTACTAGAGGATTGCCAATACAAGCTATACCTAATCCTGTCAATAGAACGGTTAATGAAATTGATACCTCTTCTAGGAGGGCAGTTGAATGAAGTAGCATATCTGAAGCAATTATGTGTATGTATATATGTTTTTTATTCTTAGTTAATAGTATCGTAGAGTTAATTTTTAACTCAACGAACTTAGTCCGTTGAGTTATGCCTTAACTCCACAAGGGTGTGTAGTAGTATGTTAATTTTTGTCTCTACTAAATTTTTATTTGTGTTTTACAAAATCGACAAATGGAATTGATGCAATTACCATTGGATGCACTAAGGGAAGTACTAAGTAACTTGTCAGCTAAAGATCTGTGCAGATTGTGTTGTGTATCAAAGGAAATTAAAGACTGTATTGAAGAAAAATATTTTCAGGGACTACAAGTTGCAAAAATGACTAAGATTAGAGATAGATTCATATGGAGGTCATTTAATCGTAGTTCAAATACCCATGAATATCTGGCTATGGAAGAAACTACTGGAATTCCACCTAATGCATTAGAAGGAATAAATCATATTATTGGGATAGATGAAGGATTAATCATATACAAGATGAGACCAAGGTATGCAAGTTTATTATTACTTGATATTTTGATAAGAAATCCTATAATAGGAGAAGAATGGAATATAGGAAGACCTAATAGATTTGAAGCACCAACTGTAAATTGTGGGTCATCGTTAATATTTTCTGATAAAAATTCTGCAATTCCTGAAAAATTATATTATTGGAGACCTATAGGAAATTGGGGTGAAGATTTACGCTTAAATGTGTATAATTTTTTGAACAGATCTTGGAATGAAAATATTATGATATATCTAGGACAGAAATCATTAATTAACCAAACACATGTCATACTTGATGGATATATATATTTAGTCACAGAGATATCAATAACATATAGATCTGATTTATACATAGTGAGCATAGACAGTTATGATGAATATATAGAAATTTTACCTGTACCGAGTGAAATACCTAAACCACCATCTATAGAATTTAATGAAATTCAAATAGGAATGTGGTATAATGAAGAAGATGATCCTACTTTATGTCTGATAAGATGGTGGGATGAACTGATGAAATTTCAAATATGGATTATGGAAGACATGAATGAATGGAAGTGAGAAGAGGAGTATATTGAAATAGATGTAGAAATAGAAACTACTACATTACCCTGGAACCAAAAAGGATCCCTTTCTGCATTACATATCATTAATGGTAATACACTCGTATTTGGAATTTATAATATATTACATGTTTACAAATTAAGAAGGAACAAGAACTGCATTAAAACAGAATTAATAGCAAGAAGAACTATGCCTAAAAAGTTTGCTTGGACTGATACATTTATTCCATTTGTTTCTACTTTCAATCATGTTCTTAAGCTGTGATTTTGTGTGTTTAATGTTGTGTGTATTCTGCATTTATTTTTAGAAAAAAAAAAAAGAATTTTGAAATTTTCATGTTCATTTTATAAAAAAACAAACAAAACAAAATATCAATCCAGTTTGTTGGTATCTGCTTTGGGAAACCAACTGGCTTGCTTATGAGCCACCAAAGGCTTAGGAGCCTAGGTTCCACACAAGACATTGATTTATTAATATCTGTTAAATGTTATTTTGTTTTATATTTTGCTTTTATCTATGAATGAAAAGTTTTTTAGAATCAAAAATTGAATATGCAGAAGGAGATACAAATGAAACAAGGTATGTAACTAATTACTCATCCTGAATTTTAAATCAAGCAAAAATGTATTCATGCCTGCTACAATTACTGTACTTATTGTGAAATCTTTTTACATTGAGGACAATGCAAAATGTAGGTATCGGGGGGAGGTAATTGAAGTAACAGCTATGTAAGTTTGTTAATTAAAGAAATTAAAATAGTATTGCAAAGTTTTGAGGAAATTGAAAATTTTTATGAACTTGCTGTAACTATCCGATAAATGAGACTGTAAAATTTTTATAAACTGCTTGACTGTTATATTTAGAAGGCTATATAAGATGCTATTGAATTTACTAGTTATGCAAATCTGGATATAGTATCTTATGTTTTTTTGAATTTCATGAGTTTAATAGTTTCACGATTTTAAAATGAAATCAGAATGCTTAATGAAAAATCAGTAAATTATCTGAAGTCCTAAAGGAGCTGAGATGTGAATTCTAGATTAAATGAAACACATATGATTAAAGATACATTTCATTTGACTGATTGAACTTGTAGAATGATTTATGTGTAAATCTTATTAAACTACAGAAAAGGTATGAGCTTATTGAGATGGATTCATATTTTTAGTAAATGATAGAAGCAGGACTATATGAGATTGGTGATTACTGCATCTGTATTAATGAAATACATACATATATAGTATGTGATTAATGTTTTGTTTTGTGTGTATTTTGATTGAAAAAAAAAAAAAAATGAAAAAAAAGAGAAAAAAAAAGGGAAAATTTTGAGAGTTTATTGACTTATTTGATCACGAGCCTTTTGTACTTGAGTAGATAGGTATGTAAGGATTGTTGACCCGAAAAAGGACTCTTAAAATTTGGCAACCTAAGATCCTAATCAGATCTGGGATTGTTGACTGAAAGCTCATTACATGGGTACATTAGAAAGCTCTTGTATGATTCAAGCTTGTCAAATTAACTTTTAAAGTACGAAAAAAAAAAATATATATATATATACATATACTGTTCTGAAAAGATACAAGTGTTTTGTGAAATACAGATATCTTATGAATCGAGTATATTTTCTGTTATCTAGAATGGTTGAAATATGAATCTGGAATTGACTTTTGAAGTTGTTTAATGGAGATACAATTCTTTATTCTACTTGTCTTAATCAAATTGAATTGGATTGTACTTTGATTCGTATGTTGTTGAAATTTCTTCTAGAAATCTTATTGGAAAATTCTGGATGACAAATGATGAAAAGAAGAACAAACGATAATATAATTAACTCCTATGTGATGATGATATACTTTGTATATAATTTACATATATTCTAAGTATATTTGCAGGTTGATTACTGAAACATATAGAATATATTTTTATGCTAAACAGAAGAAAAATAAAAGGGGAAGAATTAATTCTAGCACTTTTAAAGACCAATTAATTAGATCTTAGTTTGCTAAGGGACTAGCAAAATTTAGGTATGGGGGAAGTGTTTAGAATGAAAAAGTGCATATTATTAACGGTTAAATGATGGTTAATTGCATAATATTTAGCTTATCATATAAGAATTAAGCCATTATGTTATAATTGCACTGTTATATGCTTTAATTGAAGAATTTGCTTAATTTGGGGGAATTAATGTTAATTTAGTACATTTATAAACTATCGGTAAGTTGCAGGCTGTGAAATTCTTGAGTATCCGAATTTTCTGATATTTCAGACAGTTATGTTTAACATACCGAACATATTTAGACAGTTATGTTTAACAGACCGAACATGTATCGGATAGTTATGTTTAAATTGCCGAACAGTTATGTTTTGAGAGAATATTTTATTATTTCCTGAAGTACACGTGTCGAAACCATAATGAATGACTTAAGTGAACTTTCGGTGAGTTATCTATAACTATCCGAAATTGTAGCTGGTCATCGGATAGTTAGACTTGTAACTCTCCAAAATGTTATTTTATGATTAAACTGCTACTGACACGTGTCGAGATCTGGTAGATTTACTTAAGTTATATATCAGTGAGTTATTTGTAACTATCTGAAATGCATCTAAGCATCGGATAGTTAAGTTTATAAGTATCCGAAATGCACCTGAGCATCGGATAGTTAAATTTATGCACATGTTGAATTTAAATGCTTTAGTATATCACGTGAGATGCACATATTTAACTCGTTAAGTTAGCATAATTGTACGCGTTGAGTTACATGAATACACACTAAGGTAACGCGTTATGTTAGCGGCTTATTTCTTTATTGCATGTGTTTTATAGTTAAATCAACGAAGAAAGTCCGTTGAGTTATCTGTAACTCCATGGACTATTTATTTTCTAATATGTCACTGTAGCGGTTGCAGAAATAGGACAGTTGGAAGGAAAAACCACGTTTGCACATATTGTGTAGGAGAAGAAAGCATCGCCGTTGATATGAATGAAGGAAATCCAACCGATCATTCAAGCAGAAGCAGTTACTACTGAAGAAATATAAAAGAAAAGAAGAAAAAAAGAAGAAAGGGTGCATGTGTGAGCGATGGACGGACAGTGTGTGCAGAGGAGGATGAGCATTGCAATTCTCTGAAGTACCACACCAACCATCATCATCACCACCACAATCACCAACCATCGAATGTCTGTGAGGATACTTGCCTGATGTCGGGTCGATTCCGAGCCAAACACAGTACCTGACAATCACTATGAGGAGTGATCGCGTCGCGGGAAGGGAAGCCATTTTCACCAAGCGCCAACTCATATTTCAGGAGATTGTAAAGCTTTTAGCCTTGGCTTCGGGTTGATGCCTGTATGTTGAAGAGAAGATCATCTTGCAATTCTGGACTCGCGATTCTATAGGGAGAGGAGACAGAATTGTAAGTGGTTTAATTTTCAATGGTGTAATCGCGTTGCAAGTAGTGTCGGAAGTATTTACTGTCAAGTGAGATTAATTTGCATTTCACCTTTTGCCCATTTCCATGTTCATATTAAAAAAAAAATACCAAAAATAATTTATCTATGTTTGTATGTTGTATTTGAGTATTTTATTGTTTGTGTTGTATCGTGATTAATGTTATCTTTGTTAGTGTTGTGATTGTTTTATGTTTATTTTAGTTTTACAGTTTACTGAAATTGGTTCGTTCAAAAGACTTAAAGATTTTAATGGTTACTATTTGAATTATCTGAATGTTAGTATTGCTTAATGATAAATCCAATGTTAACTAACATTAAAGAGCTTAATTGATGTTATTTACAATATGTGGAATCGCCCAATGGTTGGCCGAATTCCTCTATAAATAGCAGTATTAAAAAGAAAAGATAGGCTCGTGGAGTTAACTTAAGTCCACAAGGTTAGTCCGTTGAGTTAGCCATAACTCAACGAACTTAGTCTGTTGTGTTAACTGTAATTCAATGGAGAGCTTATTGAATATATAAATTTGATTGTTAACAAACAAACAGTTCTCAAGTTCGTCAGCAATTCCCTATGGGATCGACCTGTACTTGCACACTGATACAATAGACACTATGTACTTGCAGTTAAAGTTCAAATTGGAATTAATATCTAAATTGTATTAAAGGTTGTTTGTTTACTTCTAAAAGAGAAAATAGGCATAAAGATAAATTAACTAAGTAAAAACAGAAGTAACAAATCCAAGTTTTTCTAGTGTCGTGTTGGAAAAACCAAACAACAGTCAATATCAGTTTTACAAAAACTTAGTTTTACAGTCCTCACCTTTTTATATAATGACAAAAAGGGGGAGAAGAATTTGGAAATTTGGTCACTTACAGTATTTCCAGCAAGCACTGAAAGAGAATTATTAAAAGAGAAGAAAAACTCAGCACACAGATAGGGGGAGAAGTTAGCTCAAAGTCAAGGGGAGGAATCCCTCCTCGTCAGTATAGTATTGATAAGTTCCTGTTTTATTTTTCTCTGTGTGACTGAATGTATAGTAATACACTAGGGAGTGAAATACATGTAAATAATTGTAAAGGTTTTTGTCATTATCAAAAAGGGGGAGATTGTTAGAACCCGAGTATTTTGATAATGCAAAACCTATGTGAGGAAACATATTGTATTTCAAAGTTAAGTCTGTACTACATTAGTTCAGAATGTTGTTAGAACAAATTCCAAGCAGACGAATAGATTGAGAAGGTTCTAGATGATAATACTTTCAAGTTACAGTAAAATCGGACAGTTACAAGTTCAAGCATCCGAAGAATAAAACAGCAGCAAGACTATCAAACAGTTAGAAGGATAACTATCTGAATTTTACAAAGCCTTCGGAGAGTTATTATATCAGACAGTTAAGTTGGTTGAATGATCGGAGAGTTATGGAGTTAACTATCCGAAAGAAAAAGGAAAATCAGAAAGTTAAAAAGGCTAACTATCCGAAAATTAAGTCATTCAATAAATCACATGTAGAAATATAGAACGGAAGCTTAAAGGACTTGTCGGAGAGTTAGATAACTATCTGAGTTTTCTTTTCAGATAGTTAGATAGCTATTCGAGTTTTTCGGTAAGTTACAGGCATAACTTTCTGGAACTTAAGTCATTTTATTACGCACGTGCAAAATGGAGATGCCAGCAATTGAAAGCTTAAAAGAGAAAATCGGAGAGTTAGATAACTATTCGAAATTTCAAAGAGAGTTTTGGTAAGTTACAGTTTAACTATCCAAAACTTAAGTTATTGAAATTGCCACGTGCAGAATTCCAGAAAGAAGATCATTTAAGTTTTCAAAGAGTTAGAAAGATAACTATCTGAAATCTCAAGAGAATTTCGGTGAGTTATGGTTTAACTATCCGAAACTTAAGTCAGTGACTTTCCCACGTGCAGAATTCTAGACAGATGTTCAGATGGGTTTTTGGAGAGTTAGAAAGATAACTATCTGAAATCTCAAGAGAATTTCGGTGAGTTATGGCTTAACTATCTGAAACTTAAGTTATGTTTTTATGCACGTGTAGTTTTGAAGGGATAGCTGTCGGAGACTTAAATGAAAGTTCGGTAAGTTATAGTAGTTAACTATCTGAAAATCAGGAGCTCTTTCTGTAAGTTAAATACAAGACTTCGAACACTTGACTTTACATGTGAGCAACTTAAAATCATCACGTGACTTAGAGAATATAGAACATGAGTGATGAATCGGCAAGTTATGGATGTTTTTCGGTAAGTTATTTTTATAACCATCCAAAAGCCTGAGATTTTCAAAAGGTTATTTACTGAACATCAGACAAAATGGTAACTTACCATATTTAGGTCTGATTATTTACCAAGTGCAACAGAATACATCCGTTGAAAGAAAAATATGATCGTTATACCTTCGGCATAAATATGAGGAGTTTAAGAGAAGAAAAAACAGACAACAAATATACTACATACAGTGAGCTACACCCCAATTTCAAATACACTCAAGTCTGCAAACAGTGAAGCATACTCTAAAGACATATTGCAGAAAAAGCTCTGTGCACCATAACTCTGATTGAAAGATTCAAGCTATTGGTTCGTGGCTTCAACCTGAAAACTCTAGAGGTTGGTTTATTGAAGTTTATACCTGAAAACTTCTATGTTGTTGGTTCTTGCTTTGACCTAAAAGCAAGTGTGTAAGTGTTGAAACACTTAGTGAAGCCCAAGTGAATCTTGGGGGTGGACTAGCCAAGTTGGTGAACCACCTAAAACTTATTGTGTGTTATCTTTCTTTACTACTTTGCATTCGTTTAATTTCATCTCATTTCACTTCTATCTGAATCATTTGTTTCAACAATCAAAAGAACATAAAAATTAAACACATTCACCATTCACCCCCCCTCTAGTGAGTCTACCGATCCTAACAGTACTAACCATCATTTAACCGTTAATATTATGCACTTTTTCATTCTAAACACCTATTTAGTTCTTCTTGAATCACATCATCTAACATATCTCCTTCATCCTCTAAAAAGTCTATAGTATGTAAGGACATTTCTAACTCCTCAAACTTTTCTGGTTTGAAAATGTTTAATTGAGTATCCTCATTACCGTATGCTAAGTTCATCACTCCAGTTTTACAATTTATGACAACCCCTGATGTTGCTAAGAATGGTCTTTCCAAAATTAAAGATGTATCATGATTTTGATGCCTAATTTATTGGGAATCCAAAATCACAATATCAATAGGATATATGAAGTTTTTGATTTTAATTAAGACATCCTCTATTTTACCTCTAGGGTGTCTCATACTTCTATCAACTAATTGAATAACAGTCCTAGTAGGGATTATGCCACCTAATCCTAAGGATGCAAATATATCACTCAGCATAACATTTATACCTGCACCTAGGTCTATTAAAGTTCTTTCTAGAATGGTATTTCCTATGGTGCATGATATAATAGGGATTCTAGAATCAGATAATATTTTAGGAATTTTTGGCAAAAATAGGGAACTACTTTGCTCAGCTAGAAAGACTTTCCTTAAAACATTTCACTCTCTTTTCTTAGTACACCAATCCTTAAGAAATTTAGCACAAGGTGGCATTTTCTGCAATAAGTTTAACAAAGGAATGTTAACTTGTACTTTTTCAAAAATTTCTCTAATTTTTTCTTGTTTTTTAGGAAATGTTTGTTGTAATCTTTCAGGATAGGGTGCTAATGATTGTGATTTTCAAGATTCCTTGTCTTTCATTTCATTTGTTTGATCATTTTTAGTCTCATTTTCAGATTCAGATTTTTCTTCATTGATTTCTAGGTTTTCAGATATTATGTTTTCATTATTCTTTTGAATTTGGTTCTTATCCACCTTCATATTACTTTTGTTCTGAATTCTTGGTGGTAAATCAGTTCAAGATCTCAATGTTATACATACATCTTCTAGATTTTCATTACTTTCATGATGTTCTTGTATTTCATTTTCTTAATTTCGATCTACAAGTGTTTTTAGTTTTAACTTACATTCTTTAAATTCTATTGCATTGGTATTTTCTCTTGTCTATATGTTTTGCAAATTATGTAAATCTATAATATTAAAGTTTTCATTTGTGTTTTCCTATTGCATAACTTGTAATTTCATTACAAATTTGTCCAATGCTTTTAGTTTTCTTTCTAAATCATCTAATCTCATTGCATTCAATTTTAGATCAATTTTCACTATGCTTTTTTCAGTTTTGTATATGATATCAATTTTAGGTTTTGAATATTCTTCCCTATAGTTTAATTGGTTGACTTCTTGTTGTTGACACATATATTGTTCTAGTTTGTCCATGTTCTGGTCAAAGTTACGCTCCAGTCTCTCATACATATCTCAAACTTCATTGTCTCTCAACATATTACACATTCTAAACTGACCATTAGTTGGGTAAACTATAGGATTCTCATACTCAACTCTATTATATTGAATATAATTCATTTGTTGTTCATGTGATCTAACCATCTGCAATCGTCTCAATTTCAAACAATCAGAGATGTTGTGACCTTTCAAATTGTAG
This sequence comes from Cymodocea nodosa, assembly GCA_036874045.1. Classification (NCBI taxonomy): domain Eukaryota; kingdom Viridiplantae; phylum Streptophyta; class Magnoliopsida; order Alismatales; family Cymodoceaceae; genus Cymodocea; species Cymodocea nodosa. The sequence continues at coordinate 13,403,004 of CM072339.1, read as the reverse complement.
AATTCATATATGCTAACTGCAGGTTTCAGAAATCTTTGAGCATAAGCATATGTCATATTCTCAATTATAAAATAAAACACACAACACTCCCTTTGCTATTAAAACAAAACAGCACTCACAGTTGTTTAGTTTCTCAATCCTCGGCAATGGCGTTAGAAAACTTGTATTGTTGTGAAAAGTTAAATCATAAACTTGTTTATATAGTGGTGTTAGAAAACTTGTTTGATTTGTTTTTATGCTTATATCAATAATTACTTTTAGAAGTAAACAAACAACCTTTCACACAAATTAGATATTAAATCCAATTTGTATTTTTAACTACAAGTGCACAATGTATATTGTATTTATGTGCAAGTACAGGTCGATCCCACAGAGATTGAGTAAGAATTGTATACTGTTCTTATTTTTATATTGAAGTTTATATGTGTTCAGTTAAGCACTTCGTTGAGTTATAGTTAGCACAATGGACTTTGTTTATGGAGTTATGGTTAACTCAATGGACTAACCTTGTGGACTTAAGTTAACTCCATGAGCCTACCTTTCCTTAAATACTGCTATTTACAGAGGAATTTGGCCAACCATTGGGCGATTCCATAGAATGTAAATAACATTAATTAAGCTCTTTAATGTTAGTTAATATTAGATTTGTCATTAAGCAACATTAACATTCAGATATTTCAAACAATAGTCATTAAAATCTTTAAGTATCTAGGACGAATCAATTTCAGTAAACAATAAAACTATTTTCTATTTTTCTGAATCAAACAAACATAAAACATTCACAATATTGATAATGATAACTTTAATCACGTTACAAAAAAAATAATATAACACTTTAATACTAAATGTAAACAGAGAAAATTTGTTGTTTTTGGTATTTTTGTTTTGATATGTTCCTGAAGATGAGCGAAAGGTAAAATGTAAAAAAATCTCTATCGACAGTAAAAACTTTCGTCACTACATGTGACACGATTACACCACTAAAAACTTAATCACTTACAATCTTGCCTCCTCTCCCTATAGAATTGCGAATTTAGAATTGTAAGATGATCTCCTCTTCAACATACCAGCATCAACCCGAAACCAAGGCTAGAAGCTTTACGATCTCTTGAGATATGAGTCGGTGCTTGGTGAAAATGGCTTCCCTTCTCGCGATGCAATCACTCCTCACAATGGTTGTCAATCACCGTGTTTTGCTCAGAATCGACCCGACATTAGGAAAGTATCCTCATAGATCTTCGATGGTTGGTGATTTTGGTGGTGGTGTGGAGCTTTAGGGAACTTCTGATGCTTCCTACAGTTAGCGCGGTTCTCCACCTCTACGCACACACTTTCTTCGTCTTTCTCCTTTTTTTTTATATTTCTTTCAGTAGTAACTGCTTCTACTTAAATGATGGGTTGGATTTCTTTCATTCATATCAATGATGGTGATTTCTTCTTCATTCCACGAGTGAATTCTTGTGTGATACATGCAATCGTAGTTTTCTTTTGAATTTCCTGTTTCTGCAACTACTACAGTGGCATATTAGAAAATAAATGGTCCATGGAGTCACAACTAACTCAAAGGACTTTCTTCATTGATTTAACTATAAAACACGTGTAATAAAGAAATAACTTATAAGCTTATACACTAACACAACGCGTTACCTTAGTGTGTATTCAAGTGACTCAACGTGTATAGTTATGCTTGTTAGGATTGGTAGACTCACTAGAGGGGGGGTGAATGTGTGTAAATTTTTATATTCTTTTAATTGTTGAAACAAATGATTCTAATAGTAATGAAATGAGATGAAATTAAACAAATGCAAAGCAGTAAAGAAAGATAACACACAACAAGTTTTAGGTAGTTCACCAACTTGGCTAGTCCACCCCCAAGATTCACTTGGGCTTCACTAAGTGTTTCAACACTTACACACTTGCTTTCAGGTCAAAGCAAGAACCAATAACACAGAAGTTTTCAGGTATAAACTTCAGTTAACCAACCTCTAGAGTTTTTAGGTCAAAACTCAAACCAACAACTGAATGTAGCTTTTAGGTAGAATCCATGAACCAACAACTTGAATCTTTCAATCAGAGTTTTGGCGCATAGAACTTTTTCTGTAGTATATCTTTAGAATATGCTTCACTGTTTGCAAACTTGAGTGTAATTGGAATTGGAGTGTAGCTCACTGTATGTGGTATATACGTTATCTGTATCTTTTTCTCTCTTAAACTCCTCATAGTTATACCAAAGGTATAACGATCATATTTTTCTTTCAACAGATGTATTCTGCTGTACTTGGTAAATAATCAGACCTAAATATGGTAAGTTACCATTCTGTTTGATGTTCAGTAAGTAACCTTCTGAAAAACTCAAGCTTACGGATGGTTATAAAAATAACTTACCAAAAAGCATTCATAACTTATCGATTCATCACTCATATTCTGTTAATTGAGTCACGTGAGAAATTTAAGTTGCTCACATGTAATGTAAATCGGAGTCTTGTATTCAACTTACCAAAAAGAGCTCCTGACTTTCGGATAGTTAACTACTGTAACTCTCCGAACTTTCTTTTAAGTCTCCGACAGCTGTCTCTTCAATTCTGCACGTGCATAAAAGAATTACTTAAGTTTCGAATAGTTAAGAATGTAACTCACCGAAACTTCCCATTTTTTGGATAGTTATCTTTCTAACTCTTCGAAAACCCATTTGAGCATCTGTTTGGAATTTTGCATGTGGGAAATTCAATGACTTAAGTTTCGGATAGTTAAACTGTAACTCACCGAAACTCTCTTGAAATTTCGGATAGTTATCTTTCTAACTCTCCAAAAACTTAAATGATCTTCTTTCTGGAATTTTGCATGTGGCAATTTCAATAACTTAAGTTTCGGATAGTTAAACTGTAACTTACCGAAACTCTCTTTGAAATTTCGGATAGTTATCTAACTCTCCGATTTTTCCTTTTAAGCTTTCAACTGTCGGCTTCTCCATTTTGCACGTGCGTAATAAGATGACTTAAGTTCTGGAAAGTTATACCTGTAACTTTCCGAAAAACTCGAATAGTTATCTAACTCTCCGAAAGAAAACTCAGATAGTTATCTAACTCTCCGAAAAGTTCTTTAAGATTCTATTTTGTATTTCTACACGTGGTTAATTGGATGACTTAAGTTTCGGATAGTTAGCCTTTCTAAATTTCCGATTTTCCTTTTTCTTTCGGATAGTTAACTCCATAAGTCTCCGATCATTCAACCAACTTAACTGTCTGATTAAATAACTCTCCGAAGGCTTTGTAAAATCGGATAGTTATCCTTCTAACTGTTTGATGGACTTGCTGTTGTTTTACTCTTTGGACTTGTAATTGTCCGATTTTCCTGTAACTTTAAGGCAGTATCATCTGGAACTTTCTCCATCTATTCGTCTACATGGAATTCCATTGAGTTATAAGTGGATTTTATAACTATGTAGAGATAAAATTAACATAGCTACTTACTTACCCTTATTGAGTTAGGTCATAACTCAATGGACTAAGTTCGTTGAGTTAAGTAATAACTCTACGATATTACTAACTATAATTAAACTTACATTTTTTCTTTTTTTTATTATATTTTTTTACTTACTATATTATACATAGTTACTTTAATTATACTTCATTCAGCTTCCCTCCTATAGGAGGTATTAATTTCATTAATAGTTTAATCCATGAACTAACCTCCTTGAGTTACAATTAACTCAATGGACTAGCTTCGGTTACTGTTTCTAACTCAATGAACTAATCTCGTTGTGTTACAACTAACTCAACGGACTAGCTTCGTTGCCTATTTGCTAACTCTACGGACTAACTTCGTTGAGTTACAGTTAACTCAACGGAGTGACCTTATATTTTATTATTGACCTCGTGGAGTTAAGGTTAACTCAATGGACTTACTTCGTTGAGTTAACACTTAGCAAATTTTTCTAAAACTTACTCCTCATATTAACTTCTATATTTTTTTTCTTCTGCATTTTGTCAACTTAATTAAAGTTAAATACATGTCATTAATGTAGTGTTTTAATTTAACTCATTTAAATCTGAACATTATATGCATATTTAACTTACAATTCATTTCCTGTTATGTAGAATTTACATTTTACTTTTCAGTATGTAGATATATTCAGACATTAACCAATCATCGTGCATTTAACCATCTCATTCATAAAAAGTTGTAAATCTTTTAAACAGTCTTACACATCTTTAAATAGCTATATAATATTCAATTCAGCTTTAAATCATTCATTCATAATTACACAAATTCAGAAACATCTGAAATTCAAACATTCATTTATATGAATAGTTTACATTTACATACAGTCAAATATTTTTCAATACAAGTAGATGAATAGTACATTTAGTCCTTTTTCCTAAGTTCATCTACTTCCTTTTGGAGCTTTTCTAGTTGTTGCTCTAATTGATTTATCCATTCAACAGCTCCTATAATGCCTTCAGAAGGTCCAACTATCTTAGCAGCTACAGCATTGTAATTTCTATATTCCTTCACTAAAATGACTCTAGATCTTATCCTTTTGGATGTCTATTTCGTGAAGTCAATACTGTCCTCCATTAATACTAGTATCAAATCTCCATAAAATAGTTTCTTCTTTGCAAACTTTATCTTTGATAAGAAGACTTGACACCAGCTAACTTGAATTCTATTTACAACTGCATACGTGGCCCGTTTAACCAATTGACTAAGTTTAATATCATGGCATTGTCTCTGATAGACAGTTTTAACTAAAATGTTTGCCACTATGTGTGCTTTCCCATTTAAATACTTTAGTCTGTTCAGTAATGGCACACCAGGATTGATAGCTAAATTGTCTTTCATTTCTTGTTCTGTCCACTCAACTGCAATTGTGCTCTCCAGAATTTCTATCCCTTCATTTTTCACTCCAAAAATATTATGGAGAAGCTTTGGTGTTATTTGTACATTAACTTCTTCCACATTGGAAATTAAATTTCCTTCTTCCTCTCTCAAGTTTGCATAAAAATAGGGTACTAAATTTTTGTATACAGCATACCCTTTTTCTTTTGAAATAAAGTTCAATAGGCCCTGAAATTCGAATAATTCTTTAATCTCCTCCATTCCAATCCAATCTACTGGCCTACTGTAAATAACATCATACTCCTTTATCTCTTGATATTTATTGTATGCTTTCTGACTCCAAAAGTATACTTGATTTAAAACTATTGCTTCAATTAGGTCAGGAATTTGAATTTCTTCTTCAATATACTGAACTTGAGTTTGTTGGAAATGATCCGAAGATTCTTGCATTTCAAACTCTCTTTCTATCTATGGTGGAGAGTTGATAGAACTCTCTATTGAGTATTTTTGTTTTGATGATGTGTGCTGAATGAAAATAATCATATTTGCTCAATTACTATTGCTTGTGAAAAGAAATTAAAATCATCAATTAATACAGAAAAAGCTTACTGACATAAATACTTGTCTGTATTGGATCTGAAGTTAATAACTAGTCGTTTCATTGCATTAATTTCTCATTTAGCTAAACGTTAAGTTAACGTGTGTTTTTATTGAAAAGTATGATATGTTTTAAAGTTATATCTTCTGTATCATGAACAATACACATTTAGACAACTCGTTAAGTTAGAGGCTTAAAGGTTAAAATAGGTCACGTGATAACTCGTTAAGTTAGTGAGTAAAAGAAGAGACGAACTCGTTAAGTTAGTGGAATTGAAGCGTAATTAAATGTGTTGAGTTGATATATTGAACACTAAGGCAACGCGTTAGGTTAGCGTTATAAACTTAAGTTGTTATTTTTGCACGTGGTAAAATTCTTATTAAAAAAACATTTGTTTATTACTGAATCGGTGAGTTAAAGCTTTTTCGAAGACTTACAGTCGTAACTATCCGAAAGGTAACTTAAGTCATGTTTTTAGGTCTTGACACGTTTCTCACTAGTTTTTTAATATAAAGAGTTTTTCGATGACTTACATCCGTAACTATCTGAAACTTAAACTGTTTTCGGTGAGTTATCGTTTAACCTTCCGAAAGAAAGGTTAAGTTGGTTCGTTGAGTTAGCGTAACACCACAGACTTAGTTTGTTGAGTTAGCTACAGTACTTGTCACGTGAAATGGCACATGAGGAACTCGTTAAGTTAGAAACGTTAAGTTATATATATATACTTGTGTTACTCGTTTAGTTAACATTAAAGTAACAACTTCTTATTACACTAATGAAAAATTTTTGGACGAGAAAGTTTATTTTGAAGGAAATTTTTCAGAGATCCAAGACTGATGATTAAAGAAAATTCGAAATATAAACGTGTGTTAGAACGTGTGTGTTTCGATGAAGGAAAAAGAAAAGACGTGGAGAAGTGGAAAACTGGTAGTGGTTAAACATGAAGGATATGCATGAAATGAAGATACAGTATAAAAGGCATAGAATTCTTGTTGATCAAATTATCCTTGCACACAAAACGAAAAATCTTTTCAAGGATCAAACCATTCCTACACACTAAAAGAAAAATCTTTTTCAGGGATCAAAAACACCTCTTCGGGCAAAATCTCTCAAGTGGAAGAAAATTCAGTGAAGCATAAAAAGGTAAGATTTTCATCACTAAAGATTTGAAGTATCAGAAGAAAGCAAATTCGGTGAAGCATAAAAAGACAAGATATTCGTTACTAAAGAATTGCTGAATAAGAAAGAAGAAGAAAGAAGAAGAAGAAGAAGAAAGATCTCAAACAGGGAGAAATGTTTTAAATTCTGTAAATTAGTTTTCTCTATTTGTAGTTATGAAATTGTATAGATGAAACATGATATCGAAATATAATTGCATCTACAATTTTTGAGGAGAATTGAATTGTATATTGTAATTGAAACCTTGAATAAAAATGATTTTATGAAAACAATGTCTCGACTTGTTTTTGAGTTTTAAAGTTTCAATTATATTTCAAAAAATTTTAAAAATACACAATTCACCCCCCTCTTGTGTAGCCATACGCTCCTACACTCTCCACTCTTCTTTCTTGAATTCTCTCAAAAATTTACTAAAGAGTCTCTCCCTCTTTAGTGGAATCTATTGAGATATTTCCTTCTTGTTCCTAGTGCTTTTGTTCAGCTTTCTATTCAGTTTCTTCTCTTTCTTCTTCCTCCTGACTACCAATCTGCATTGTCATTGTTCTTTTTGATTCTGTGACAGATTGGGATGGAGTCACAGGAAAATTAGCTTCTACCCTAACTTCAATTTCTTTTGTTTGTACAGGATGCCAACTAATTTCAACCTATTTTTCTTCTTCTCGTTGCTCTTGCTGCTCCTGCTCTTCCTCAGATTCGGATAGCAGATTAACAAAAATGGGCTCTACAGGCCCTACTGATATTACAAGCTCAGGTTTAATCTCTACTAGAGCTTCAAACACTATTTCTTTTCCTTTCCTTCTTCTAAATAGCTATGCCTGATCTTCCTCTATGATTAAATCTACAAAAATAGGCTCTATAGGCCCTCGAGCCATAAGTACTGGCTCTTCCTATTTTACTTTTTCTATAATTGCTGGTCTTGAAGGACCAGCTTCAGTTTCTTTTGCAGCCATTCATCTAGCTACTTCTTGATACTATTCTACTTTAATTTTATATTGGGCCCTCAACTTTTCTTTAGCCCGCCTTTTCTTTATGGCATCATATAGAATATGTGCCTTGGCCAAAGCCATTTCTTCATCATCTCCTTGGTCTTTTGCTATTTTGACCAAGCTAGCAAACTCCTTGTTTTCTTCTTCAGTTCTTGGCCAAGCAAATGTTACTCGTGGTAATGGCTCTGTTGGTGGAATTGAATGTCCTGCTTGTTCTGTAGTAATGGGTTTTTCAGATGTCGGTTCTTTAGCTACTTTCCTCTATTGTTGTTGCCACCTAATTTCACCTCTTGCACAACTAGCAATTTCTCGTAAGAACCATAATCTAGATTTGCGTTGAATCAATTTTAGGGCAACCTTGTTGTTTGGCCTAATTTTTCTTTCTCTATTTACAGCAACTTTTGTTGCTACTTTAATCCTTATTTCCACAATTTGAGGTATGGTAATATCTAAATCTACTAAAACTTTCCTCTAGTAGAAAATGTCAGATTCTACCTTTTCTAGCTCTTTTTCCCGTGTTGTGTTCCTGATCTTTTGTCTTATATGCCATTCTTCTAATTCTTTGAGAAATCTCGTGGTGTCAATTTCCTCCTAGAACTCAAGCATCATCTTGTCCTTGTGGTGTGACGAAACGGAACAGAATCGCTCTGATCTCTACTGTTCTAAGTTTTAAATGATTCTGCAGATAATGCCCCCAAATCCTAAGTTTTAGTATAAATAAACGCTAAGTTTTAGGCAGGTAATCGGGTCATTTTCCCACGCAAACCCTCGCTATCTCACTCACTTCTCCGTGGAGTTATAGTTAACTCTGTGGACTTAACTACAATACTCTATTGAGTTATAGTTAACTCAATGGGGTAAGTTCGTTAACTTAACTACGATACTCTATTGAGTTATAGTTAACTCAATGGGGTAAGTTCGTTAACTTATCTTAGACTGAACGAAGTAAGTTCATAGAGTTAAGCGTAATTCAATGGACTTCCCGTAAAGTTATAACTAATAAAAATACTTATAATAATAATTTTTAATTCGATCAAGACTAAAGAATTTCTAGTCTAACCGACTATTAATTTTTCAATATTTTAGAACTTCAGTCAAACTGTTAAATTCCTTGGTCGAACCGAAATTAAATATTTTTTTTTTCTCTACCGATTAAACCGATACTATGCTTCAATAAAATCGACATTTTTACTTAATATAATATATAGATTTTTTATGTTTTTATGTTTCGATCAGATCGATGGATCTTATTTGTTGAACTACAACAATTTTTTCTTTTTAATATATGTTTCGGTAAAACTGATAATTTCTTTCGATTGAACTATGACTATGTTTAAATAAGGTTTTTTTTTAATAATACTTAGATAATTTCTATTAAGTAAAGCTCGAGTAGTCCTCTACTCTTACTTCTTTTATAATTCCAAAGAAACTTTTTGGAATCTCTAGAATAGGTCTAAGTCTTTATCCATTTACTTTAAATATATTCTGATTTTTAGGATTTTCAATTTCAATAGCTCCATAGGAATAAATATTTCAAATTATGTAAGGTCCTGCCCATCTAGATCTTAATTTTCTTGGATGGTTATGGAGTCTAGTCATGTAAAGATATATTTGTCCTATTTCAAAGGTTTTTGGAATAATTTTCTTGTCATGCTAGAACTTCATTGTCTCTTTTTCTCTTATAGTTTTTGAGTAAGCTTCATTCCTAAATTCTTCTAATTCAACAATTGCATTTTTCTATTTTAGCAACTTGATTTAAATTAGTGTTCAGAGTTTTTAATGCCCAATAAGCTTTATGTTCAATTTCAGTTGGTAAATGGCAACTTTTTCCATATACTACTCTAAAAGGTGACATACCTAAGCTTGTCTTATAAGCAGTTCTATAAGCCCAAAGTGCATCTATTAATCTATTAGCCTAATCTTTTCTAGTAGGATTTACTACTATTTCTAAGATTAACTTAATTTGTTTGTTTACACTTTCTACTTGTCCACTTGTTTGCGGATGATATGATGTTGCAATCTTGTGATTTACTCCATATTTCTTCATTAAGGCTTCAAAACTTCTATTACAGAAATAAGTTCCTCTATCACTAATAATAGCTTTAGGTATTCCAAATTTGGCAATTATATTAGTTCTTATAAAATGTATTACCAATTTGTTGTCATTAGTTTTTTTAGGAATAGCTTCTATCCATTTAGATACATAATTCACCCTCAACAATATATAATTAAATTTATTAGACAAAGGAAATGGACCCATAAAATCTATTCCCCACACATCAAAGATTTCAACCTAACAAATAGGGTTTAGAGACATCATATTCCTCTTTGATATTTTTCCTATTTGTTGACATCTTAAACAACTTAAGTAGTATTTATGAGCATTTTTGAATAGTGTTGGCCAATAAAATCCACATTGCAGAATTTTGGTAGTAGTTTTCCGTGAACCAAAATGCCCTCCCCATGTTTGGTCATGACAAAAAGACAATATGATCTGATATTCAGTTTCTGGAACACACCTACTTGAAACCAGATCAAGACATTTCTTAAATAAGTATGGGTCTTCCCAATAGTAATATTTTACTCTTGAAAAGAACAGTTTCTTATCCTGTCTATTCTAATCCTTAGATGTTAATCCAGTAACTAAGTAATTAACTATGTCTGCATACCAAGGCATTGTGTTGATGGTCATTAATTGTTCATCAAGAAAATTATCCTTAATTTCAATATTTGATTTTTCTATTTGTAATCTTGATAAATGATCTGCTACTATATTCTCACAACCTTTTTTATCTTTAATTTCTAGATCAAATTCTTGTAATAATAATATCTATCAGATCAATCTAGGTTTAGTCTCTTTCTTTGCTATTAGGTGTTTTAAAGCTGAATGATCCATGTATACTATCACTTTAGCTTCAATCAGATATGATCTAAACTTTTCTAAGGCAAACACAACAGCTAACAACTCTTTTTCAGTAGTTGTATAATTAACTTGAGCATCATTTAAGGTTTTGCTTGCATAATGAATTACTCTAGGAGATTTTTTTATTTTCTGTCCCAACACTACTCCTACAGCAAAATTAGATGCATCACACATTAATTCAAATGGATGGCTCCAATCTGGTGCTTATATTATAGGAGTTGAAATTAAGCTAAATTTAAGCTTGAAAAATGCTTCTTTTCAATTTTTATCAAAGTTAAATGGGGCATCTTTTAATAGATTAGTTAAAGGTCTAGCTATTTTGCTAAAATCTTTAATAAATCTTCTATAAAATCTAGCATGTCCTAGAAATGATCTAATATCTTTTATTGATTTAGGTTCTGGTAGATTAGAAATTACTTCTAGTCTAGCTTTATCTACTTCCAACCATTTCTTTGAAACAACATGTCCCAAGACTATTCCTTGTTTAGCCATGAAGTGACATTTTTCCCAATTTAGAACCAACCTTTTTTCCACACAGCATTTTAATACTTTGTCTGAATTGTTTAAACACACTTCATATGAAGTTCCATAAATAGTAAAATCATCCATAAAAATTTCTAAAAAATCTTTAGTCATTCCAGTGAATATGCCCTACATACACCTTTAAAAGGTGGCTGATGCATTACATAATCTGAATGACATTCTCTTAAAAGCATAAGTTCCATTAAGACAGGTGAAAGTTGTTTTCTCTTAATCCTCTAATGCTACTAGAACTTGGTTATATCCTGAATACCCATCTAGGAAACAAAATTATTCTTGCCCTACTAATTTCTCTAGCATTTGATCTATAAAAGGTAAGGGAAAATGATCTTTCCTAGTCACAGCATTCAGCTTTCTATAGTTTATACATACTCTCCAGCCTAATTGAATTCTAGCAGGTATCAAGTCCTGATTTTCATTTCTAATAACTGTTAATCCTGATTTCTTAAGAACTACATGGATTGGGCTAACCCATGAGCTATCAGAAATCGAATAAATTATGTCATTATCTAACCATTTCACTATTTCCTTCCTGACTACTTCTTTAAGGTTTGAATTTAATCTCCTCTTAGGAATTCTAACTGGTTTAGCATTCTCTTCTAAATATATATGGTAACATAAAGTTGCACTTAACCCTTTTATATCAGTCATAGTCCATCCTATTGCTTCTTTATAAGTTTTTACTACATCTTTTAATTTAGCAATTTGATCCTTTATTAAATCTGAAGCAATAATGATTGGGCATGCTCATTTTTCCTCTAGAAGTATATAGGCTAATTCCGGAGGCAAAGATTTTAAATCTAAATGTTTCCCATCAGAAGCTAAAGCTCCTAATTGAACATCATCATTTTCTATATTAATTTCTTCTTGATCTCCTTCTACGTTTATGCTTTCACTTTCTCCTAAATTTTCAGAATTTAGTTGCCTATTTAATTCTTCTTGTATCACATCATCTAGCATATCTCCTTTATCCTCTAAAAAGTCTATAAGGACATTTCTAACTCCTCAAACTTTTATAGTTTGAAAATGTTTAATTGAGTATCCTCATTACCATATGCTAACTTCATTACTCCAGTTTCACAATTTATAACAGCCCTTGATGTTGCTAAGAATGGTCTTCCCAAAATTAAAGATGTGTTATGATTTTGATGCTTAATTTGTTGGGAATCCAAAATTAAAATATCAATAGGATATTTGAAGTTTTTTATTTTAATTAAGACATCCTCTATTTTTCCTCTAGAGTACCTTATACTTCTATTAGCTAATTGAATAACAGTCCTAGTAGGGATTAAGCCTTCTAATCCTAAGGATGCAAATATATCACTCGACATAACATTTATACATGCACCTAGATCTATTAAGGTTCTTTCTAAACTAGTATTTCCTATGGTGCATGATATAACAGGAATTCCAAGACTAGATAACTTTTTAGGAATTTGTGGTAGAAATAGGGAACTACTTTGCTCAGCAAAAAATACTTTCCTTAAAACTTTTTACTCTCTTTTCTTAGTACACCAATCCTTAAGAAATTTAGCACAAGGTGGCATTTTCTCCAATAAGTTTAACAAAGGAATGTTAACTTGTACTTTTTCAAAAATGTCTCTAATTTTTTCTTGTTTTTCAGGAAATGTTTGTTGTAATCTTTCAGGATAGCGTGCTAATGATTATGATTTAAAAGATTCTTTTTCTTTCATTTCATTTGTTTGATCATTTTTAGTCTCATTTTAAGATTCAGATTTTTCTTCAGTGATTTCTACGTTTTCAGATATTATATTTTCATTATCATTTTGATTTTTGTTCTTATCCACCTTTTTGTTACTTTTTTGTTTAATTCTTGGTGGTATATCAGTTCTAGATCTTAATGTTATACATACATCTTCTAGATTTTCATTACTTTCATGATGTTCTTGTATTTCATTTCCATAATTTCGATCTACAAGTGTTTTTAGTTTTAACTTACATTCTTTAAATTCTATTGCATTGGTATTTTCTCTCGTCTGTATGTTTTGCAAATTATGCAAATCTATAACATTAAAGTTTTCATTTGTGTTTTCCTGTTGCATAACTTGTAATTTCATTGTAAATTCGTCCAATGCTTTTAATTTTCTTTCTAGATCATCTAATCTCATTGCATTCAATTTTTGCTCAATTTTCATTATAGTTTTTTCAGTTTCATAAATAATATCAATTTTAGGTTCTGAATATGCTTCCTTATAGTTTAATTGGTTGACTTCTTGTTGCTGACATATGTATTGTTCCAATTTGTCCATGTTTTGCTCTAAGCTACACTCCAGTCTATCATACCTATCCCAAACTTCCATGTCTCTCAACATATTACACATTCTAAACTGACCATCAATTGGGTAAACTATAGGATTCTCATACTCAGCTCTATTATATTGAATATAATTCATTTGTTGTTCATGCGATCTAAACATCTGCAATCATCTCAATTTTAAACAATCAGAGATATCATGACCTTCCAAATTGCAGAATTCACATATGCTAATTACAGGTTTCAGAAATCTTTGGGCATAAGCATATGCCATATTCTCAATTATAGAATAAAACACACAACACTCCTACTATTAAAAAAAAATAGCACTCATTGCTTAGCTTCCCAATCTCCCCAGCAACGATGCCAAAAAACTTGTTCTTGATGTGAAAGGTTAAATCAGAAAACTTGTATTGGTTTGTCTTTATGCCTTTATCAATGATTACTTTTAGAAGTAAACAAACAACCTTTCACACAAATTAGATATTAATTCCAATTTGTATTTTAACATCAAGTGCACAGTGTATATTGTATTTGTGTGCAAGTATAGGTCGATCCCATAGAGAGATGGAGTAAGAATTATGTACTGTTTCAATTTTTATATTGGAGTTTATGTGTTCAATTAAGCACTCCATTGAGTTATAGTTAACACAATGGACTAAGTTCGTGGAGTTATGGTTAACTCAACGGACTAACTTCGTGGACTTAAGTTTACTCCATGAGTCCAATTTTTCTTGTTAAATATTGTTAATTACAGAGGAATTTGGCTAACCATTGGGCGATTCCACAAATTGTAAATAACATCAATTAAGCTCTTTAATGTTAGTTAACATTAGATTTATCATTAAGCAATACTAACATTCAGATATTTCAAACAGTAACCATTAAAATCTTGAAGTATCTGGAACAAATCAATTTCAGTAAACTGTAAAAGTATTTTCTAATTTCTGAATCAAACAAACATAAAACATTCACAATACTGACAATGATAACATTAATCACGATACAAAACAAACAATACAACACTTTAATACTACACGTAAACATAGATAATTTGTTGTTTTTGGTATTTTTGTTTTGATATGTTTCTGAAGATGAATGAAAGGTGAAATGTAAAAATCTTTATCGATAGTAAAAACTTCCATCACTACATGCGACATGATTACACCACTGAAAACTTAATCACTTACAATCCTACCTCCTCTCCTTATAGAATTGCAAATCCAAAATTGTAAGATGATCTCCTCTTTAGCTTACTAGCATCAACCCGAAACCAAGGCTAGAAGTTTTATGATCTCCTAAGATATGAGTCGGTGCTTGGTGAAAATGGCTTCCCTTCCCACGATGCGATCAATCCTCACAATGGTTGTCAAGCACTGTGATTGGCTCAAAATCAACCCGACATCAGAAAAGTATCCTCATAGACCTCCAATGGTTGGTGATTATGGTAGTGGTGTGGAGCTTCAGAGAACTTCTAACGCTTCCTGTAGTTAGTGCGGTCCTCTACCTCTACACACACACACTTCTTCGTCTTTCTCTTCTTCTTTTATATTTCTTTCTATAGTAACTGCTCTGCTTAGATGATCGGTTAGATTTCCTTCATTCATATCAACGATGGCGATTTCTTCTTCATTCCACGAGTGAATTCTTACGTGATACATGCAATCATGGTTTTCCTTCGAATGTCTTGTTTCTGCAACTGCTACCGTGGCATATTAGTCTTCGTTTTAGTCGAATACTTATCCTTTAAGTCCTGTAAAACTCAAACACTTATCTGTAACTCTTCAAATTTTTACACCTGCAAAACACATGATTGAACATAGAAAACTTATCTGTTCGTTAGTCATTTTATAAAACTCAAATAGTTATCTATCCATGCGTATAAAAACTCGAACAGTTATCTAACTCTTCGATTTTCATTACCAAATGCACATGGAAAACACGTGACAGCTTAAAACATTAAAAACACACGTGTAGATAACTTAACTATACGAGTTCAGATATTTCAGCTATTTACAACCTTATCTATCCGATGCTCAGATGCATTTCGGATAATAATCAGATAACTTACCGAAAATCTACTTAAGTCATGCATTGAAGTTTCAACACATGTAATTCAGGAAATAATAAAATATTCTTTAAGCATTTAAAACATAACTGTCCAGTACATTAAACATAACTCTCCTAAATAACAAAAAATTTGGATACTTAAGAATTTCATAGCCTGCAATTTACCGACAGTTTAGAAATGTGCTAAATTAATCGTTAATTCCTTGAAATTATGTATATTCTTTCATTAAAGCATATAATAGTACAATTATAACATAATGGCTTAACTCTTATATGATAAGCTAAATATTATGTACTAACCATCATTTAACCGTTAATATTATGTACTTTTTCATTCTAAACACCTATTTAGTTCATCTTGAATCACATCATTTGGCATATCTCCTTCATCCTCTAAAAAGTCTATAGTATGTAAGGACATTTCTAACTCCTCAAACTTTTCTGGTTTGAAAATGTTTAATTAAGTATCCTCATTACCGTATGCTAAGTTCATCACTCTAGTTTTACAATTTATAACAACCCCTGATGTTGCTAAGAATGGTCTTTCCAAAATTAAAGATGTATCATGATTTTGATGCCTAATTTGTTGGGAATCCAAAATCACAATATCAATAAGATATATGAAGTTTTTGATTTTAATTAAGACATCCTCTATTTTACCTCTAGGGTGTCTCATACTTCTATCAACTAATTGAATAACAGTTCTAGTAGGGATTAAGCCTTCTAATCCTAAGGATGCAAATATATCACTTGGCATAACATTTATACCTGCACCTAGGTCTATTAAAGTTCTTTCTAGAATGGTATTTCCTATGGTGCATGATATAATAGGGATTCTAGAATTAGATAACTTTTTAAGAATTTTTGGCAGAAATAGGGAACTACTTTGCTCAGTTAGAAAGACTTTCCTTAAAACATTTCGCTCTCTTTTCTTAGTACACCAATCCTTAAGAAATTTAGCACAATGTGGCATTTTCTGCAATAAGTTTAACAAAGGAATGTTAACTTGTACTTTTTCAAAAATTTCTCTAATTTTTTCTTGTTTTTTAGGAAATGTTTGTTGTAATCTTTCAGGATAGGATGCTAATGATTGTGATTTTCAAGATTCTTTGTCTTTCATTTCATTTGTTTGATCATTTTTAATCTCATTTTCAGATTCAAATTTTTCTTCATTGATTTCTAAGTTTTCAAATATTATGTTTTCATTATTCTTTTGAATTTGGTTCTTATCCACCTTCATATTACTTTTGTTCTGAATTCTTGGCGATAAATCAGTTCCAGATCTCAATGTTATACATACATCTTCTAGATTTTCATTACTTTCATGATGTTCTTGTATTTCATTTTCTTAATTTCGATCTACAAGTGTTTTTAGTTTTAACTTACATTCTTTAAATCTATTGCATTGGTATTTTCTCTTATCTATATGTTTTGCAAATTATGCAAATCTATAATATTAAAGTTTTCATTTGTGTTTTCATGTTGCATAACTTGTAATTTCATTATAAATTCATCCAATGCTTTTAGTTTTCTTTCTAAATCATCTAATCTCATTGCATTCAATTTTAGATCAATTTTCACTATGGTTTTTTCAGTTTTGTATATGATATCAATTTTAGGTTTTGAATATTCTTCCCTATAGTTTAATTGGTTGACTTCTTGTTACTGACACATGTATTGTTCCAGTTTGTCCATGTTTTGGTCAAAGCTACGCTCTAGTCTCTCATACCTATCTCAAACTTCCTTGTATCTCAACATATTACACATTCTAAACTGACCATTAGTTGGGTAAACTATAGGATTCTCATACTCAACTCTATTATATTGAATATAATTCATTTGTTGTTTATGTGATCTAACCATCTGCAATCGTCTCAATTTCAAACAATCAGAGATGTTGTGACCTTTCAAATTGCAGAATTCATATATGCTAACTATAGGTTTTAGAAATCTTTGAGCATAAGTATATGTCATATTCTTAATTATAAAATAAAACACACAACACTCCCTTTGCTATTAAAACAAAACAGCACTCACAGTTGTTTAGTTTCTCAATCCTCGGCAACGGCGCTAGAAAACTTGTATTGTTGTGAAAAGTTAAATCATAAACTTGTTTATACAGTGGTGCTAGAAAACTTGTTTGATTTGTTTTTATGCTTATATCAATAATTACTTTTAGAAGTAAACAAACAACCTTTCACACAAATTAGATATTAAATCCAATTTGTATTTTTAACTACAAGTGCACAATGTATATTGTATTTATGTGCAAGTACAGGTCGATCCCATAGAGATTGAGTAAGAATTGTATACTGTTCTTATTTTTATATTGAAGTTTATATGTGTTCAGTTAAGCACTCTGTTGAGTTATAGTTAACACAACAGACTTTGTTTATGGAGTTATGGTTAACTCAATGGACTAACTTCATGGACTTAAGTTAACTCCATGAGCCTACCTTTCCTTAAATACTGCTATTTAAAAAGGAATTCGGCCAACTATTGGGCTATTCCACAGAATGTAAATAACATCAATTAAGCTCTTTAATGTTAGTTAATATTAGATTTGTCATTAAGCAACACTAACATTCAGATATTTCAAACAATAATCATTAAAATCTTTAAGTATCTAGGACGAATCAATTTCAGTAAACAATAAAAATATTTTCTATTTTTCTGAATCAAACAAACATAAAACATTCACAATACTGACAATGATAACATTAATCACGATACAAAACAAACAATACAACACTTTAATACTAAATGTAAACAGAGAAAATTTGTTGTTTTTGGTATTTTTGTTTTGATATGTTCCTAAAGATGAGCGAAAGGTAAAATGTAAAAAAATGTCTATCGATAGTAAAAACTTCTGTCACTACATGTGACACGATTACACCACTGAAAACTTAATCACTTACAATCTTACCTCCTCTCCTTATAGAATTACGAATCAAGAATTGTAAGATGATCTCCTCTTCAACATACCAGCATCAACCCGAAACCAAGGCTAGAAGCTTTACGATCTCTTGAGATATGAGTCGGTGCTTGGTGAAAATGGCTTCCCTTCTCGCGATGCAATCACTCCTCATAGTGGTTGTTAGTCACCGTGTTTTGCTCAGAATCGACCCGACATTAGGAAAGTATCCTCATAGATCTTCGATGGTTGGTGATTTTGGTGGTGGTGTGGAGCTTCAGGGAACTTCCGATGCTTCCTATAGTTAGCGCAGTTCTCCACCTCTACGCACACACTTTCTTCGTCTTTCTCCGTTTCTTTTATATTTCTTTCAGTAGTAACTACTTCTACTTAAATAATGGGTTGGATTTCCTTCATTCATATCAATGATGGTGATTTCTTCTTCATTCCACGAGTGAATTCTTGCGTGATACATGCAATAGTGGTTTTCCTTTGAATTTCCTGTTTCTACAACTGCTATAGTGGCATATTAGAAAATAAATGGTCCATGGAGTCACAGCTAACTCAAAGGACTTTCTTCATTGATTTAACTATAAAACACGTGTAATAAAGAAATAACTTATAAGCTTATACACTAACACAACGCGTTACCTTAGTGTGTATTCAAGTGACTCAATGTGTATAGTTATGCTTGTTAGGATCGATAGACTCACTAGAGGGGGGGTGAATGGTGAATGTGTGTAAATTTTTATATTCTTTTAATTGTTGAAACAAATGATTCAAACAGTAATGAAATGAGATGAAATTAAACAAATGCAAAGCAGTAAAGAAAGATAACACACAGCAAGTTTTAGGTGGTTCACCAACTTGGCTAGTCCACCCCTAAGATTCACTTGGGCTTTACTAAGTGTTTCAACACTTACACACTTGCTTTCAGGTCAAAGCAAGAACCAACAACATAGAAGTTGTTAGGTATAAACTTCAGTAAACCAACCTCTAGAGTTTTCAGGTCAAAACTCAAACCAACAACTAAATGTAGCTTTCAGGTAGAAGCCACGAACCAACAGCTTGAATCTTTTAATCAGAGTTTTGGCGCATAGAGCTTTTTCTACAATATATCTTTAGAATATGCTTCACTGTTTGCAGACTTGAGTGTAATTGGAATTGGAGTGTAGCTCACTGTATGTGGTATATATGTTATCTATATCTTTTTCTCTCTTAAACTCCTCATATTTATACCAAAGGTATAACGATCATATTTTTCTTTCAACGGATGTATTCTGCTGTACTTGGTAAATAATCAGACCTAAATATGGTAAGTTACCATTCTGTCTTATGTTTAGTAAGTAACCTTCCGAAAAACTCAGGCTTTCGGATGGTTATAAAAATAACTTACTGAAAAGCATTCATAACTTACCGATTCATCACTCATATTCTGTTAATTGAGTTACGTGAGAAATTTAAGTTGCTCATGTGCAATGTCAAGTGTTCAGAGTCTTATATTCAACTTACTGAAAAGAGCTCCTGACTTTCAGATAGTTAACTACTGTAACTCTCCGAACTTTCTTTTAAGTCTCTGACAGCTATCTCTTCAATTCTGCACATGCATAAAAGAATTACTTAAGTTTCGGATAGTTAAGAATGTAACTCACTAAAACTTTCCATTTTTCGGATAGTTATCTCACTAACTCTCCGAAAACCCATTTGAGCATCTGTTTGGAATTCTGCACGTGGGAAATTCAATGACTTAAGTTTCAGATAGTTAAACTGTAACTCACCAAAATTCTCTTGAAATTTCGGATAGTTATCTTTCTAACTCTCCGAAAACTTAAATGATCTTCTTTATGGAATTTTGCACGTGGCAATTTCAATAACTTAAGTTTCAGATAGTTAAACTGTAACTTACCGAAACTCTCTTTAAAATTTTAGATAATTATCTAACTCTCCGATTTTCCCTTTTAAGCTTTCAACTGCCGGCTTCTCCATTTTGCATGTGCGCAATAAGATGACTTAAGTTCTGGAAAGTTATACTTGTAACTTTCCAAAAAACTCGAATAGTTATCTAACTCTCTGAAAGAAAACTCAGATAGTTATCTAGCTCTCTGAAAAGTCCTTTAAGATTCTGTTTTGTATTTCTGCACGTGGTTAATTGAATGACTTAAGTTTCGGATAGTTAGCCTTTCTAACTTTTCGATTTTCCTTTTTCTTTCGGATAGTTAACTCCATAACTCTCCGATCATTCAACCAACTTAACTGTCTGATTAAATAACTCTTTGAAGGCTTTGTAAAATCGGATAGTTATCCTTCTAACTATCTGATGGACTTGCTGCTGTTTTACTCTTTGGACCTGTAACTGTCCGATTTTCTTGTAACTTTAAGGCAGTATCATCTGGAACCTTCTCCATCTGTTCGTCTACATGGAATTTGTTCTATCTGCCTTCTAATTTAATGCTGCACTGACTTAACTGTGAAATACAATATGTTTCCTCACATAGGTTTTGCATTATCAAAATACTAGGGTCCTAACAATGCTAACTTAATGAGTTATACATGTGCAATTCACATGATATACTAAAGCATTTAATTCCAACACGTGCATAATTCTAACTTAATGAGTTTAGATATTTCAGATACTTACAAACCTAACTATCCGATGCTCAAATGCATTTCGAATAGTTAGCAGATAACTTATCGAACATTCACTTAAGTAATGCATTACGGTTTCAACACTTGTACTCCAGGAAATAATAAAATATTCTTTAAGCATTTAAAACATAACTGTTCGATACATGCAATATGACTCTCCGAAATAACAAAAAATTTGGATACTTAGGAATTTCAAAGCCTGTAATTCACTGATAGTTCAGAAATATACTTAATTAATGCTAATTCCTTGAAATTATGTAGATTCTTTCATTAAAGCATATAACAGTGCAATTATAACATAATGGATTAATTCTCATATGATAAGCTAAATATTATGCAATTAACCATCATTTAACCGTTAATATTATGCACTTTTTCATTATAAACAGTAAATAATAAAACTATTTTCTATATTTCTGAATCAAATAAACATAAAACATTCACAATACTGACAATGATAACATTAATCATGATATAAAACAAACAATACAACACTTTAATATTAAATGTAAACACAGATAAGTAGTTGTTTTTGGTATTTTTGTTTTGATATGTTCCTGAAGATAAGTGAAAGGTGAAATGTAAAAATCTCTATCGATAGTAAAAACTTCAATCACTGCATGCGACGTGATTACACCACTAAAAATTTAATCACTTACAATCTTGCCTCCTCTTCTTATAGAATCGCAAGCCAAGACTTGTAAGTTGATCTCCTCTTCAGCATACTAGCATCAACCTGAAACCAAGGTTAGAAACTTTATGATCTCTTGAGATATGAGTCGGTGCTTGGTGAAAATGGCTTTCCTTCTTGCCACGCGATCACTCTTCACAATGGTTGTCAGTCACCAGGTTTGGCTCAAAATCAACTCGAAATCTGGAAAGTATCCTCGCAAACCTTCGATGGTTGGTGATTTTTGTGGTGGTGTGGAGCTTCAGGGAACTTCCGATGCTTCCTACAATTAGCTCGGTTCTCCACCTCTCTCCCCACACTTTTTCTTCATTTTTCTCCTCTTCTTTAATATTTCTTTCAATAATAATTGTTTCTACTTAAATGATCGGTTGGATTTCCTTCCTTCATATCAACGATGGTGATTTCCTCTTCATTCCATAAGTGAATTCCTACATGATATGTACAATCATGGCTTTCCTATGAATTTCCTGTTTTTGCAACTACTATAGTGGCATGTTAGAAAATAAATAGTCTATGGAGTTAGTGTAACTCAACAGACTTATTTCATTGATTTAATTATAAAACACGTGTAATAAAGAAATAACTTATAAGCTTATAACACTAACACAATGCATTACCTTAGTATATATTCAAATAACTCAACGTGTATAGTTATGCTAACTTAACGAGTTAAACATGTGCAGCTCACGTGACATAATAAAGCATTTAAATTCAACACGTGCATAATTCTAACTTAACGAATTTAGATATACAACTTTATAGTTTTTACTCGCTAACTCAACAAGTTCTCACATGATCTTTCTACACCTTTAAACTTATAACTTAACGAGTTGGCACGTGATCTTTCAACAAAAGAACACTAACTCAATGAGTTGTTACTATGTATCTGAAAATTCTTTTAGCGTTTAAAATGTAATTGTCTGGTCCATAAAATATAACTCTCCAAAATAACAAACAATTTGGATACTTAGGAATTAAAAAACCTATAACCTACTAACAATTCAGAAATATACTTAATTAATGCTAATTCCTTGAAATTATGCAGATTCTTTCATTAAAGTATATAACAATGCAATTATAACATAATGGCTTAATTCTCATATGATAAGCTAAATATTATGCAATTAACCATTATTTAACCCTTAATATTATGCACTTTTTATTCTAAACACTTCTCCCATACTTAACTTTTTCTAGTCCTTTAGCAAACTATTAAGATTTAACTAGTTGGTCTTTCTAAAGTACTAGAACTAATTCTTCATTTTGTATCTTCAGAATACATAAATTAGATTAATATAAAGATATTTTGTATTAATTCAGTAATCTAATTTAACATTGTTTTCTCCTCTCCAACCTACAAATATATTTAAAACATATGTAAATTACATACAAAATATATTAGCATCACATAGGTGGTAATTATATTATCATTTTTTTCTTTTCTAACATCTGTTATCCTGAATTTCCATTATGATTTCCAGAATAAATTTCAACTACATACAAATCAAAACACAATTCAACTCAATATGATTAAAACAAGAAGAATAATGAATTGTATCTAAAATAAATAACTTCAAAAGTCTAATCTAGATTCATACTTCAGTAATCATAAATAACAGAAAATATACTAGATTCAAAAGAGTTCTGTATTTCACAAAATACTTTTATCTTTTCAAAACAGTAAATGCATATTTTTACTTTAAAAGTTAATTTGAAAAGCTTGAATCATACAAAAGCTTTCTAGTGTACCCATATATCGAGCTTTCAGTCAACAATCCCAGATCTGATCAAAATCTTAGGTTGCCAGATTTAAAAAATCTTTTTTGAGGTCAACAATCCTTACATACTTATCTGCTCAAATACAAAAGGCTCGTGATCAAACAAATCAATAAACTCTCAATGTTTTTCTCTCTTTTTTCTTTTCAACACAATATATATATGTATTTCATTAATACAAATGCAATAAAACACAAATCATATATAATTCTACTTCTATAATTTACTAAAAACATGAATCCATATCAATAAGCTCATACTTTTTCTATAGTTTAATAAGATTTACATGTAAATTATTCTATAAGTTTAATCAATCAAATTAAATGTATCCTTGATCATATGTATTTCATTTAATTCAAAAATCAACATTTCAGCTCTTTCAAGATTTCAGATAATTTATTGAGTTTCAGTTAATTATTCTAATTTCTTTTTTTAAAATTGTGAAACTATTAAACTCATAAAATTTAACAAAAACATAAGATACCATATCTAGATTTGTATTAATAGTAAAATTTGTAGCATCTTATATAACATTCTAAATATAACATTCAAACAGTTACAATTCTTAAAAATTTTACAATTCCAATTATTGGAAAGTTATAGGAAATTTTGGTTAGTTACAGCAAATTCATAAAAAATTTTCAATTTCTACAAAAATTTGCAGCACAATCCTAGTTCCTCTAATTAACAAAATTACTTAGATTTTAATGTAATTACCTCCCCTCATACCTACATTTTGCATTGTCCTCAATGCAAAAGATTTTATAGTAAATATAATAAATATTAACAGACATGAATATTGTTTCGTTGACTTAGCACCTAACTCAACGAACTTAATTTAAGTTCGTTGAGTTAATGAATAACTCCACAAACTGAGTTTGAATGTAAATTCAGGATAAGTAATCAATTACATACCTTATTCTTTTGTATCTCCTTTAATATCTTTCGACTTTTAATTCTGAAAAGCTTTTCATTCACAAATAAAAATAGAATATATAACAAAATAACATTTAACAACAAAATATAAATTGTTAAATCAGTGTCTTATGTGGAACCTAGGCTCCTATGCCTTTGGTGGCTCACAAGCAAGCTAGTTGGTTTCCCAGAATAGATACCAACAAACTGGATTGATATTTTATTTTATTTTTCTTTTCCTTGTAAATAAAATAAAACATAACTAAAGTTTTTTTTTTCTTAAAAATAAATGCAGCATATACACAACATTAAAAGTACAAAATGATAGTTTAAGAACATGATTGAAAAGTAGTGACAAATGGAATAAATGTGTCAGCCTAAACAAACTTTTTAGGTATAATTCTTCTTGATATTAATTCTGTTTTAATGCAGTCTGTTTTCATTTTTAACTTGTAAACTTATAGTATGTTATCAATACTAAATATAAGTGTATTACCATTAATGAATTGAAATGCAGAAAGAGATCATTTTCTGTTCCAAGATAATGTAGTTGTTGCTATTTCTATATATATTTCAATATATTCCTCTTCCCACTTCCATTCATTTAGGTTTTTCATAATCCAAATTTGAAATTTCATCAATTCATCCCATCATCTTATCAGACATAAAGTAGGATCATCATATTCATTATACCACATTCCTAATTGAATTTTATCATGTTCTACAAACGACGGTTTAGCTATATCATTAGGTATAGGCAGTATTTCTATAAAGTCATCATCATAACTATGCTTATTATGTATAAATCAGATCTAAATGCAATTGATATATCCGTGACTAGATCTTTATATCCATCAAGTATGACATGTATGTTGTTAATTAATGCTTTCTGTCCTAGATATATTATAGTATTTTTAGTCCAAGATCTATTTAGAAAATTATACACACTTAAACATAGATCCTCATCCTAATTTCCAGTTGGTCTCCAGTAATACAATTTTTTAGGAATGGTCAAATTTTTATCAAAAAATGTTAAAGCTGACCCACAATTTTCAGTTGGTACTTCAAATCTATTAGACCTTCCTATATTCCATTATTCTCTAATGATAGGATTTCTAATCAAAATATCGGGTAATAGAATTGCATACCTTGGTTTGGTTTTGTAAATAATCAATCCTTCATCTATCTCCATAATATGATCTATTCTTTCTAATGTATTGGGTGGAATTCCAACATTTTCTTCCATATTCAGATATTCATAGCTGATTGAACTACGATTAAATGACTTCCATAAAAATTCATCTCTAATATTAGTCATCTTTGTAGCTTGTAGTCTATGAAAATATTTTTCTCTAACACATTCTTGAATTTCCTTTGACATACAACACAATCTGCATAGATCTTTAGTTGATAAGTTACTTAGTACTTCCCTTAGTGCATCCAGTGGTAATTTCATCAATTTCATTTGTTGTGATTCTGTAACATAAAGAAATTTTTGTAGAATTAACATAGCTACTTACATACCCTCATGGAGTTAGGTCATAACTCAACAGACTAAGTTTGTTGAGTTAAGTAATAACTCTACGATATTACTAACTATAATTAAACTTACATTTTCTTTTCTTTTCTTTTTATATTTTGCTACCTACTATATTATACATAGTTACTTCAGTCATACTGCTTCATTCATCTTCGCTCCCAAAGGAAGTATCAATTTCATTAATAGTTCTATTGATAGGGTTAGGCACTGCTTGCATTGGCAATCCTTCAATAGGTCTAACTTTTATTGATTCCTTCTATCTAGGGTGTATATTTCTATTCATATTTTGATTTTGAATGGCAGCATTTTCAAATACATGGTCTAGACAATTGTTTAATTATTGAATTATCTTTTCTAACTTCTCTATTCTAGATCATTGTTCAATTAATGCTTTATAACTTATATTTTTATCATTTATATTTTCTCCTCCCTGGAAATTGTTGTTTTTCCAAGATAAGTTCGAGTGATTTCTCCAATTAGGGTTATAAGAATTTTCAAAGTTATCTTTCTAGTTTCTAGCATAAATAATATCTAAGTCATTAATATTTACATTCTTTTCTGCTAGTTTTTGATTTAATGATAACTCCTCAATTTTCTTTGTTAACTTAGTTAATTTAACTTCAAGCGTAGTGCTTGAATCTATTTCATGCATTCCCCTTAGCAATATTCTTTTATCTGTAATAGCTTCAACTGAGTTTTCCCACTATGTAGTTTTTTTTGCAAAGTTTTCTAAGTATACCCATGCTTCTTCACTACACAGTTTTAAAAATCCATTCTGACAAGTAAATTCTAATAAAGATTTAGTTGAAACATCTATGCCTTCATAAATTATACCTATTAATTATGCTTTACTCATTGCATGATGTAGACATTGAGTCAGTAAATCATTAAATCATTCAAAATATTTCCAAAATGATTCTCCTTGCTTTTGGCTGCACATTAATATTTCCTTTTTCTTTTTAATCATTTGATGTGTTGGATAATATTTTTCCAGAAAAACAGAGAAATTCAGTCCAAGCAGAAATTGAATTAGGCGATAGAGTATATAACCATCTCTTAGCTATGTCTTTTAAAGCAAAACGAATATATCTAAGTTTAATAACATCAATACTCATGTTCGACATTTTCATCATTTGACAAACTTCGTTAAATTCTCTAAGGAAATAATAGACATCTTCTCTTTCTAATCCATGAAAGTGTGGTAATTGACTAATATAATTAGATTTTAGTTCAAACCTATCTCCCTCAAAGTTTGGCAATCGAATACATGAATGTTTATCAACTAATTCAGGATACAGAATTTCCCCTAATGGTTTTTCTACTAGAGCAGCCATATCTTCATTCTCTTTTAAAGAAAGGTTAGCTACACCTCTTAGGATTTCGTTAAAGTCCTCTTTAGAAAATTTTTCAGTATGCTTCTGTGTTGAATAATCCTGTCTAGGTGTTCTTACTAATCGTTTAGTGCTAGGAGAACGAGTCCATGTGCTCATAAACTCTTAACATAAAGTAAAATAGCAAAAGATTAATTACATACCAATTTGAAGCTTTATTCTTAATAAATAGTTGTTGACGGATGAAGTTGAATCAACTACTTCTCCTTCCAGTTCCCCACCAAATTTTCTTTTCTTTCCTCAAGTGCTGGTAACTAGTAAATAACATTCTGTTCTATATTTATAATGCACATCCATAAGGTAAATGAATCTCGTTGCAAGAATGTGTCTTGTAACGTGTAGTATGGCTCCTATTTTTATGGACAGGTGTTCCACTTCTAATTTCAAATTTTAGTAACCACTAAACCCACGAAGTTTCATTCATGACTAAAAGAATAACTGTTACACTAACTTCATGAACTAAGCTCGTTGAGTTACAGATAACTCAACGGACTAGCCTTAGTTATTTTTTGCTAACTCCATAGACTAACTTTGTTGAGTTACATCTAACTCAATGAAGTGACCTTATATTTTAATATTGACCTCATGGAGTTAAGGTTAACTCAACGGACTTACTTCGTTGAGTTAACACTTAGCAAATTTCCTAAAAACTTACTTTTCATTTTAACTTCAATATTTCTTTTCTTGAATGTCATCAACTCAAATAAAGTTAAATATATTTCATTAATGCAGTGTTCTAATTTAAACACATTTAACTCTGAACATTATATGCATATTTAACTTACAGTTCAATTCCAACTATGTAGAAATTAAATTTTACTTTTCAGTATATAGATATGTTCAGATATTATCCAATCATCATGCATTTAACCATGTCATTCATAAAATTTTGAAAAAACTTCAAACAGTTTTAACACACATATATATAATATTTTCGTTCAATACAGTTTTGAATTAAATATTGTATTCATTGTCATACAAATTCAACAACATTTTGCTTCAAACACTCACATATATATATATTGAAATGTTTTGTATTACAACAAACAAATGTTACAGTATAAGTAGATGGTTGATACATTTAATCTTTTTCTCTTAATTCATCTACTTCCTTCTGGAGTTTTTCTAATTGCTACTCTAACTGATTTATACACCCTACAGCCCCTCTACTTTCTCTAGAAGATCCTACAACAAATGTTCCAATAGCAATAGTTAAATAATTCCTGTATTCCTTCACCGAGATGGCCTTGGATTTCATCTTTTTGGATGTCCATTTGGTGAAGTCAATATTGTCCACCATCAGTAGTGGAATTAGATCTCCATAGAATAATTCTTTCTATACTGCCCTCAACTTGGAGATAAAAACTGTAGACCAGTTTACTTGAACTTTGTTCACAACTACATATGTGGCCCATTTAACAAACTAACTTAATTCTATATCATGGCCTTGTCGTTAGTAGATAGTTTTAATCAAAATGTTAGCTACCATGTGTGCTTCACCATTTAAGTACTTCAATCTGTTTAATAATGGCACACCAAGATTGATAGCTAAATAGTCTTTTATTTCTTGTTTTGTCCACTCGATTGTAGTTGTGCTCTCAAGAATTTCTTTTCCTTCATTTCTGAGTCCAAAAATATTATGGAGAAGCTCTAGTGTTATCAATACATCAGCTTGCTCCACATTGGAAATTAATCATCTTTCCTCATCTCTTAAATTTGCATAAAAACAGGGCACTAAATTTTCATACACTGCATGCCCTTTCTGTTGAGAAATAAATTGCAGTAAACATTGGAACTCAAATAATTCTTTAATGTCCTCCATGCTGTCCCAGTTTACTGGTCTACTATATATAATATCAAACTCCTTTATCTCTTCATATTTATTCATTGTTTCCTAACTCCAAAAATATACGTTATTTAGAACTTACTATTGGGAAGAGTCAGGAATCTAAAATTGTTCCTCTACTAGGGTTTGTTTTTCTACTACTTCCTCAAATTGCTGAACTGGTGTTTGTTAGAAATGATCTGGAGATTCCTATAATTCAGTTCCTACTTCTATCTGTGGTGGAGAGCTAGTAGAACTCTCTACTCTTTTTCCTTGTACTTTCTCAATAATTTGCTGAAGAGTCTCTCACTCTTTAGTGGAATCTATCGAGTCATTTCCTCTTTGTTCAATATATTCTTGTTCAGCTTCTTCTATTTTTTCTTCCTCCTGACTACCAATCTCTAATGTCACTATTTTTTCTAAATCATTAGTAGATTGGGATGGAGTCCTAGGTAAATCAGCTTTTGCCCTAACTTCAGTTTCTAATTCCTCAGGCTACATACTAATTTCAACCTATTTTTCTTCATTTCTTTGCTCTTGCTATTGCTACTCCTCCTCCTCAGATTCAGATAATAGATTAAGAAAAATGGGCTCTTTAGGCCCTACTGATAATATAGGCTTAGATTTAACTATTTCCTCAGCCTTAGGCACTTTTTCTTTTCCTTTTCTTCTTCTTATTACTTGTGTTTGTTCTTCCTCTTCTTCCTCTAAGACTAAGTCAACAAAATTGGGCTCTCCAAGCCCTCGAGCTATAGGTACTGGCTCTTCTTACTTAACACTTACTAGTCTAGAAGGACCAACTTTAGTTTTTCTCGCAGTTAGTGATCTAGCTACTTCAGAATGTTGTTCTAATTTAATTTTATACTAGGCCTTCAACTTATCTTCGACCCTCTTCTTGCATAGTGCATCATAAAGTAAATGAGTCTTTTGTTGAGGAACCCGCTAAGGGACTCAATGGGTGATGGGCTGAGGGACTTGAAGGACCTAAAGGGTGAAGGGAGAAGGCCTTAGGAACCTATGGGAGAAAGGGGTTAATCCTAATGGTTTCTCCAACGAACTCAGACTTGTGAGGGATTCTAGGCTTACTTAAAAGGATTGGTAATGCCTTTGCTATTAGCTCGAGCTATTGGCATAATGGTAGCCCGGTCCTAACAATTGGTATCAGAGTAAGGTTGATCTCGTTTATAGATTTAACCATCTCAAATCATGGCTTTCCATACTATAGAGGGTCAGAATATCCATCGACCTCCCGTCTTTGATGGTAGCAATTATAGCTACTGGAAAAATAGGATGGAGTGTTTTCTCAGAAGTATAGATGTGAGGAGAATGATTGTACATGATACACCAATTCCAATCAGTCATGAAAGTGATTGGACTAAGGAGGATGAAAGAATCATCCAGATGGATGCTCGTGGGCTTAATTCCATTTACTATGAACTAACTAGTGAACAATATAATAAAATATCTGCTTGTAAATCCTCTCATGAAGCTTGGAGGACCCTTCAAATTACATATGAAGGAACCAACCAAGTTAAAGATACTAAAATTAGCATTTTGTTAAGAAAATATGAATTATTCAAAATGCTTGAAAAAGAAAGTATCACTAAAATGTTTTCTAGATTCACTGAAATTGTGAATGAACTAAGAGACATTGGAAGGAATTTTTCTAATCGTGAACAGGTACAGAAGATCTTAAGAAGCTTGACAGTCGAATGGAAGTAGAAGTCTACTTCCATACAAGATTCAAAGGATCTAAACAACTATTCAGTCGAAGATCTGTTGGGAAATCTTCTAGGTCATGAAGTTTAGATGAAGGACTGGAAAGAAGAAGAAGGAGCCACTGAAAGAAAGGCTGAGAAAAAGAAAGAACTAGCTTTTCCTTCAATAGAAGACCAACCAAGCTCAGATGAAGATGACGTTTTACTACTAGCCAAAAATTTCAAAAAATGATGAGACAAGGAGGCAAAGTTAGCTCCTCAAGATTAAAAGTCCCTACATGCTACAAGTGCAAAAAATTGGGATACATTCAACTTTACTGTCCTTTCCAACAAGAGAAGGACAAACAAAAATGAAAGAAGAATAAGAAGAAAATGGCCTTGAAATCCACATGGGATGACAATAGCTCATCCAGTAGCTTATCAGACTCAAAGGAAGAGGCCTCTGCAAACGTGTGCTTTGCTACACAAGAGGTATGTTCTACATCTCCTTATTACTCAAGAAAGGAAAATGATGATTTAGATGTAGATAGTCTTCTCTGTACAGTAGATAATTTATATGTAAAATGTAAGAATTATAAGAAAGAATTAAAGAGTTTAAATTCCTATCTAGAAGATGTCTTTGCTGAATTAGAAAAATCCCTAGTTGATAATAGAGAATTTAAAACTAAAATGGATAGCTATAGTTGTAAAAATTTTGATCTAAAAGAAGAAAATAAAAATCTATTATCTGAAATTACTGATTTGAAGAACATTGTATATAAATTTACCAAAGGTGAAAATAGTCTAAACAAAATCATAGGATCTCAAAGAACAGGAATAAGTAAATTTGGCCTAGGGTATGCTATACCATAGGAAACTCCTTACTGTGGTGGAAATATTAGATTTTACAAAGATGGCACAACTGCTTTTGTCATTAAAAGAAGATCTACTCATATATGGCTACCAAAAGGCAACAAGTTTAATATTCAAAGGACTAACATTGATGGACCCAAGAAAATATGAGTACCAAAAGTCTTAATTTCAACATGATTTGTAGGACTGTAAGGACAAGGAAGCTCAAATGTCCAAGTAGATTATTGATAGTGGATGCTCAAAGCACATGATAGGTAAGAAAAAATTTCTAGAATCTATTAAGTCAATAAATTCAGGATCTGTTAAGTTTGGTAATAATGAAAAATGTAAAATTACTGTCGTAGGAAATGTTGCATCTAAAAATGGAAAAATAGAAAATGTCCTGCATGTAAATGGTTTAAAACAAAATCTACTAAGTGTAGGTCAATTATGTGACAAAGGTTACAATATATTTTTTACTGCTGAAAACTGTTTTATATTACAATGGATACACATGAAATCAAATTTACTAGATATAGGGATAATTCAATTTATGCATTGGAATTTCCATTTGATAATATATCTTGTGATGCATGTTTAGTTGCTTCTAATGAAGATGAATGGTTATGGCATAAGAGATTAAATAATGTGAACATGAAAATCTCAAGAAAATTGGCCAAACATGACCTTGTTAGAGGTGTGCCTAAACTCAAATTCAAGAGGGATAAACTCTGTAGTGACTGTACGATTGGAAAACAAAAGAAATCAGTTTACAAGAGTATTGAAGACATTACCACAAGTCAACCATTAGATCTACTACATTTGGACCTATTTGATCCTACACAGACAGCCAGTTTAGGAGGAAGAAAATATACCTTAGTAGTAGTTGATGATTACACAAGATTCACTTAGGTTATTTTTTTAGCACACAAGAATGAAACTTGCTATGAATTCAAGCATCTCTGCATTAGAATTCAAAATGAAAAAGAATCAACTGTGAAGAAGATCAGAAGTGATCATGGAGGTGAATTCGAAAATTCTGAATTTGAAGACTTATGTAATTCCTTTAGTATATTACATGAGTTTTCATGTCCAAAAACTCCTACACAAAATGGAGTTGTAGAAAGGAAAAATAGATCAGTACAAGAAATGGCAAGAACAATCCTTAATGCATCTGATCTACCAAAGTCTTTATGAGCTAAAGCTATAAATACTGCATGTTATTCAATAAACAGAACTCATGTTAGGCTTATCCTGCATAAGACACCATTTGAATTATGGTATGGTAAAACACCAAATATTAGATATTTTAAAGTTTTTGGATCAAGATGTTTTGTGCTTAATACAAGGGATCAAAAGGACAAATTTGATGCAAAGTCTGATCTTGCTCTACTAGTTGGATACTCTTTGAGAAGTAAGACTTACAAGGTCTATTTTGAACATGAAAGAAGAGTAGAAGAGTCAATAAATGTATCTTTTGATGAAGACCTAGTAGGAAAATTGAAGAAGCTAAAAATAAATAGTGAAAGTGAAAGTGAATCAGTAAATCAGAAAATTCTTCAAAAAAAGGATAGTTCAACACTGCCTACACCTACTGTGACAGAAAAAGCATGGAAGACAAAATCTGGACATCCCATTGCACAAATTATTGGGAATATAAATCAAGGTGTTCAAACAAGAAGCAAAATACAGAATATTTGTAATTATTGTGCTTTTGTATCTGAACTTGAACCTACAATAGTTGAAGAAGCCTACAATGATGAATATTGGATTATGGCCATGCAAGAGGAACTAAATCAATTCAAGAAAAATGAAGTCTGGAATTTAATTGAAAGGCCCATTGAAAAATCAATCATTGGAACTAGATGGGTGTTTAAGAATAAACTAGATAATAATGGCAGTATTATCAGAAACAAAGCTAGACTTGTTGCTCAGGGATACAATCAGCAGGAAGGAATCGATTATGAAGAAACTTTTGCACTTGTTGCAAGACTTGAAGCAATTAGAATGTTGCTTGCCTTTGCAAGCAGTATGAAAATCAAGCTCTATCAGATGGATGTTAAAAGTGCTTTTCTTAATGACATTTTGCAAGAAGAAGTATATGTAGAACATCCACCAGGTTTTGAAGATGATAAAAGACCAGACCATGTATACAAACTAAATAAAGCTCATTATGGTCTGAAGTAAGCACCACATGCATGGTATGATAAACTAAAGGGTTTCCTTATTGAAAATCAATTTAACATAGGAACTGCAGATAACACTCTTTTTATCAAGTCAGAAAATTCTCATATGTTGATCATTCAAATTTATGTTGATGATATTATTTTTGGTGCCACAAATGAGAAACTATGTCATAACTTTCAGATCTTAATGAAGAATGAATTTGAAATAAGTCTTATGGGAGAATTAAAATTCTTTCTAGGATTACAAATTCATCAATTACAGCATGACATCTTTCTAAATCAAGAAAAATTCTGCAAAGAAATTCTCTTAAAGTTTGGTATGGAAAAATCCAAAGAAGCAAATACACCTATGAACTCAAATGAAAAGCTTGATAAAGATATCTCTAGCTCTTCTATAGATCAAAAGAAATACAAAGGCATGATTAGATCACTTTTGTATTTAACAGCTAGTAGACTAGACATAATGTTCAGTGTATGTGCTTGTGCAAGATATCAAACTTCTCCAAAAGCATCACATTTAAAAGCAGTCAAACGTATCTTTAAATATTTACAAGGTACAAAAGACTTTGGCTTATTTTATTCTTCATAGAATCATCTAATATTAGCAAGTTACAATGATGCATACTATGTAGGATGCAAATCAGATCGAAAAAGCACTAGTGGTACATGTCAATTACTTGGTCACTCTCTTGTTTCTTGGTTCAGCAGGAAACAAAACTCTATAGCATTATCTACCACTGAAGCTAAATACATGGCAACAAGCCTATGCTGTGCACAGATCTTGTGGATGCAACAAACTTTGGCAGATTATGAGGATCGAATGGCACACTAGAGGGGGGGTGAATAGTGTCCTAATAAAATTTATTTTGCTTTTAAAATTTTTGAAAGTTGTTGACACTAATGAACCCTAATTGATTGATTTTGAAATAACAAAATGCAATGTAGAAATTAAAAGACAAAGGATTTATAGTGGTTCCCCAAATTAGGTAGTCCACTCCTCAAGGCCACAACCTCGAGAATTCCACTAAGTGCTTTTAAGGTAAAGTACAAACCTTAAACAAGTTGCTTATGTAGGCTAAGCAACAACCTTACAGATGTTTTTAAAGGCTAAACGAAAACCTCACACAAAGCACCAACTTTGTGTACTCAAGACCCCAATCTTGAGAAAGTGAAGTATCACACTTCACTCTTTTCACTAAGGCCCCGACCTTGTGAAGGTATACTCACAACACCCTTGTGAGTTAGGGTTTTAAAGCAAACGAGAAAATAGTTTAAAACCAGGAATCACAGACTCAAAATGAAAAAGACACATAACACAAGGTCAACTCCTAAGAAGAGTTGATTTATGAAGCTCTAAGGAGAATTCTTGATTGATTTGCAGCTTTTGATCTTCTAGGCTTTGTTGTAGACAAATCTTCAAAATGTTTGCAGAATTGCTGAGCAGACAATTTCTCCTTTCAAGTGTTGAAAAATTTTGTGTGTGTTTGTTTTAGTTTTCTACAAATCCTTTTTATTCTTCCTTCGAGATTTGCATAGGTGGAAAGAATTCTGAAATGGTCAGATGCCTTATGCAGTAATTCATTTCCAGCAACCTTTAATCATAATAAAGTTGAGATCTGTAATCAAAAGATATCTTGCCACAACGGTTAGTCTATTAATAATAGTTGTAGTTTCTATTAAAATAAAATCTTCGGAGGCTTTTAGAAAATCGGAGACTTAGAAAGATAACTTGCCGAAACTCAAAATCATTTCGGATAGATAGAACTAACATTTCGAAAGACCACTTAAGTCATGTATTAAAATTGAAACACGTGTCCTTCTAAAACAACATCATAAAATATTAAAAATAAATTATCCAATAGAGAAGGCATGTTCCGGATATTTATAAAAGATAACTCTCCGAACCTTAAGTCATTTCAGATAGTTACACAGGTAACCTTCCGAAAAGTCACTTAAGTCAGAAATAATAAAAAATTAACTATCCCAAGCTTAAAACCAATTTCGGGTACTTATTGAAGGTAACTCTTCAATTCTTAAGAGTTTTCAGATAGTTACATTGTAACCTTCCGAAAAGTCACTTAAGTCAAGTGATGAGAGACTAACACGTGTCCTTCAGAAGAAAGTAACCAAAAATACATTAAATCAGAGAAACAGCTAACTATCCGAAATGAAAAACCTTAACTATCCAAAACTGAAGGGATCTCAGATACTTACCATAAAAGTTATATCCGGACATAAAAGGACTTAACTCACCGATGATAAATACTTTTTGGATAGTTACTGATATAATTGTTCGAGAAGCCAAGAGAGAAGCTTAACCATCTGATTTGTCCTGTTTTGTTCGGTGACTTTTATATTAACTCTCTAATCAATTCATTGTAAAAATAACAACCTACCAAAATCTAATTTAAAAAGTTCTAAGTGCATAGCAGTTAGAGAATTTTCATTCTAGTAAAATGATTGCTAAAATTATTGCAGAAATAATTAAAACACTTTTTTTTTTCATCAACAAAATTAACTGATAAAATATGAGCTAACAATCTCCCCCTTTTTGATGATGACAAAACTGTAAACAGATATATTCTCCTCCTTTATTAGAATTAAAAAGTGGAGAAATTTATTGAAAGATACAATGAGATAAAGAAAATGTAATTGCATTAATGAGAAGTAAGAACCAAGATGGATACAAAGGGAAACAAACAAAGAAAATTACATCAAAAGAAAACAAAAATACTAAGGATCGATTGACTTTTTTTGTAACAAAACTTGAATTAAATTATCCCTCTCCCTCAGAAGTTGTTCTAAATGAGCTACTTGGTCCAAAAGCATCTGATTATGTTGAAGTAGAAGCTCATTTTGTTTTAAGAGGGTAACAAAACTATCAACTGTTGGGGTTCAATGTTCCTAAGGAGCTGGAGATGGAGATGTTGCATGAGGAGGAGGACTTTGATGAGCAGAAGGTTGAACAGGAGTAGGTACCTCTGCAGGATCTGTAAAAGACATTCTCTGAAGATCCTTTAACTATATTGTTCTTCTTTTAATCAATTTTAGAGGTTTTCCCAACAAATCAACATATCTGGCCATCAGATTGAAATGAAGTCTCCATAAAACAAAAAACTTTGCAGATGAGATATCTGAGCAATAATTATTTTTGCCTAGTTAACCTTTATACCAGCCATCACAGCATAAGTGGCTTGGTAAACCCTTCTTTCTAGTTCATCTACATGTCCAATTTTCTGAAAAATAGAGCAAGTTAGAATGGTGGCAATCATTTGAGCCAAACCATGAAGATCTGCTTGCTTAATCAATTTAAAATTTCTACCAAGTGATTTACCAACCAATTTATTCATTTCATGTTCCTTCCAACCCAATTCTAATGAAGAAAGAGAAATGTTTATACTAGTAGATAATATGCCAAAAAGGTTCTCCAAAAATTCTTCATCAATTCTTGTTGGGCAGATGTAGAAGAAAATAATGAGGAAAAATCTCAAAACACTAATGTTTCTAAAATTTCAAACAATTGTAGTAAATTGGAAATTCAGAAACCCGAGCATGTAATTCAAAACACTGGTGTTAGACTAATTACTCATTCTACATGTTCTTTATCTGAAAATTTATGTGTAGAAAAAGATTTTGTATGTACTGAAAATTCAAATACTAGTACAAAATCTTGGTATGAACTCACTGAAATGTATGAGCATGACCAAAATAAATTAACATCTGATAAAAATCGGTTTGGTCTGATTATACTACACCTGAAAACAAAAAGAATGATTATAAGAGCAATAATGCTATAAGTAAGTATGATGTTAAAAATAAGTCTATAGTACTTACAACTAATAAGAATGTAAATGATAATGTTAA
This sequence comes from Cymodocea nodosa, assembly GCA_036874045.1. NCBI lineage: Eukaryota > Viridiplantae > Streptophyta > Magnoliopsida > Alismatales > Cymodoceaceae > Cymodocea > Cymodocea nodosa. The sequence goes on along the minus strand of CM072339.1, from coordinate 13,365,297 downwards.
ACTATTTTTAAACAAAAAGAAGAAATATGCGTTTAATGAACTTGGTCCTCAACAACATTGGGTACCAAGAAAAAGCTTTTCTTAATTTGTTTTGCAAGAGGAAACAACAACAAAATGGATCTTGGACAGTGGAGCGTCAAGTCACATGACCAAACAAAAAAGTCTACTACAAAATTTTACAAATACCATGAATGGAAGTGTAACATTTGGAAACAAAAGCAAAGATAAAATCGTTGGTATGGGTAATGTTCAAATTACTTCGACTTGTGTTATTTCGAATGTACTATATGTAGAAAACCTAGGATTTAATTTGCTGAGTGCTATAAAACTAATTGAAAATGGATATTATGTGGTGTTTAAAGATAATGTATGCAAAATTATTGATAAAAATACATATGAAATTAAGTTTATTGCTAAAAGAAAAGGTTCTGTATGTATTTTATCTTTACCTTCTGGTGTAGTTGATTTAAATTCATGTTTGCTAGTTGAAACTAGTGATGCATATCTATGGCATAGAAGGATTGGGCATATAAATATGAAATTGTTACATAAACTATCTAGAAAACATTTAGTGAGAGGTTTACCAAAGATTAAATACTCAAATGACTTTATGTGTGATGCATGTGAGTTAGGTAAACTTCATAAAAACTCTTTTAAATCCAAAACTAATATTTCAAGCAAGAGAGTCTTAGAACTTATACATATGGATCTATTTGGACCAACAAGAATCATGAGTCTTGGTGGTAAACGGTATGTATTTGTTTTAGTAGATGACTTCTCTATATACACTTGGGTATATTTTCTAACATCTAAGACAGAAGTTTTTGAAAAATTTAAAATGTTTTGCAATTTTGTTCAAAATGAACAAAGTGTCTCTATTCAAAAACTTAGGAGTGATCATGGTACTGAATTTGATAATGATCAAATGGATAATTATTGTATAGATCATGGCATTGATCATAGTTTTTCTTTTCCAAGAGCACTGTCTCAAAATGGTGTTGTTGAGAGAAAGAATAGATCACTTCAGGAAATGGCCAGAACTATATTGAATGAACATAAGTTACCTCAAAATCTAAGCTGAAGAAGTGAATACAGTTTGTTATGTTATTAATAGAAGTCACTTAAGACCTCGTGTTAATAAAAATTCTTATGAAATTATGTTTAATAGGGTTTCAAAAATTTCCTATATGAAACCATTTGGCTACAAGTGTTTTATTCTTAATACTAAGGATTAAAGGGATAAATTTCAAGCCAAAGCGGATGAAGAAATTTTTGTAGGTTACTCTACTAGAAGTAAAGCCTATAGAGTATATAACAAGACTTCTAGGACTATTGAAGAAACCCTCCATGTAAGCTTCAATGAAAATTCTTTTAGAGAATCTCAATCTAAAGTTGATAATGATGATATGATCAATTTCCCAAAAGAGTTAGAGATCAATAGAGAGATTGAAGATTTATCTGAGAAAATCAAAAATATGAACTTAAATGATCAAACTAATGATGAAAGTGATGGACCTTCAGATGTTGATGAGAATATTGAGGAAAATCAGAGAAATTGGCGTTATTCTTCATCACATCCTATTACTCAAGTCATTAGTAATATTAATGAGGGAGTTAAAACTAGAGCTTCAGTAAATTTAAATAGTATGTGTATGTTTGTTTCTATGGTGGAACCAAAGAATATAGAAGAAGCATTATCTGATGAAAATTGGATAGTGGCAATGCAAGAAGAACTAAATCAATTCATTAGAAATGATGTTTAGGAATTAGTCTCTCCACTAGAAAATTAGTCTATAATAGGTACAAAGTGGATCTTTAGAAACAAAACTAACAAAGCTGGTCAAGTTATAAAGAACAAAGCTAGATTAGTTGCATAAGGGTATACACAGGAAGAAGGACTAGATTATGATGAAACATTTGCTCCTGTGGCTAGGTTAGAAAGTATTAGAATATTATTGGCCTATGCTTGTTATATGGATTTTAAATTATTTCAAATGGATGTAAAGAGTGCATTTCTAAATGGTTTAATTCATGAAGAAGTCTCTATAAAACAACCACTTGGATTTAAAGATATTAAAAATCCTGACTTTGTGTATAAATTGAAGAAAGCCTTATATGGTTTGAAGCAAGCACCTAGATCATGGTATGAAAGATTATCAACTTTTTTAATAGAAAAAGGCTATATCATGGGAAAAGTGGATCATACTCTATTTATCAAGAGAGATGGTAAAGATCAGATTGTTGTTCAAATATACGTGGATGATATAATCTTTAGAGCAACCTCTGATAAGCTGATAAAAATATTCTCTGAAGAAATGACTAATCAGTTTGAAATGAGTATGATAAGAGAACTTTCATATTTTCTAGGACATCAAATTAAGCAAATGGATAAAGGTATATTTTTAAATTAGGAAAAATATGCAGATGAAATGCTTAAGAAATTTAATTTTAATGATACAAGGATTCGAGGAACTCCTATGAGTACTTCTTTAAAGTTAGATATTGATGACATAGGAAAATCAGTAGATTCTTTAAAGTTAGATATTGATGACATTGGAAAATCAGTAGATCAAAGAAAATACAGAAGTATGATTGGTTCTTTACTTTATTTGACTACTAGTAGACCTGATATTATGTTTGTTGTGTGTGTTTGTACTAGATTTCAAACTAATCCTAAAGAATCACACTCAATTGCAGTTAAAAGAATATTTAGATATATACAAGGAACTAAAAATTTTAGACTGTATTATTCTAAGGATAGTTCAATAAATCTTATAGGATATACTAATGCTGATTATGTAGGATCTAAATCTGATAGAAAGAGTACTAGTGGCACATGTCAATTATTGGGAAATAATTTGGTGTCATGGTTTAGTAAAAAGCAAAACTGTGTAGCACTTTCTACTACAAAAGCTGAATATGTTGCTGCTGCACTGTGTTGCACTCAGATTCTATGGATAAGGTAAACTTTAGAAGATTTTGGGTTATCTTATGATACAACTAAGATTTATTGTGACAGTAGTTCTGCAATAAATCTTTCCAAAAATCCTATATTACATTCAAGAGCAAAGCATATAGAGGTTAGACATCATTTTCTAAGAGATAACGTAATTAAAGGAAAAATTAAATTAGAATTTGTGTCTAGTAAAAATCAATTAACTGATATATTTACAAAACCTCTAGAAAAAAATACATTTTACAACATTAGATTAAATTTGGGTATTTGTAGGCTATGTGATGTGTAAAATGCTTAAACTCCACATAAAAAGATAAATAGTATTGATGATGTTGTTCACCTCATAGATATTATATACTTATAAATATCTAAAGTAATATCTAAACTACTGCTTAAGATACTATGTATTTATTGTAAAATCATAGTAGTATCTTATTGATTTTAAGTAGTTTATCAATTTTAATGGTTTTTACGATTTTAAGTGGAAGTGTAAATGAAAACATTAAATACTTTTGACATTCTGAAATTTTGATTTAGTATTTTCTTTGAATCAAGGAAAGTGCATATGATCATGCATAAATTTGACTTAATTGATTAAACTTGTAGAATAAGTTATATGTAGCTCATCTTAAATTGTTAATCAAAAGTATAAGCTTATTGAAACTGACTCATATTTTGAATAAAATCATAGAAGTAAAAATTGTATGAGATTTGTGTTTTATTGCATCTGTATTAATGGAATACATATATACTGTGCTTAAAATGAAAAGTGCTTACAAAGTGAAAATCTTTGAAAGTTTATTGATCAGTTTGATCACAAGCCTTTTTAGTTGAGCAGATAGGTATGTAAGGATTGTTGTCCTGAAAAAGGATTCTTTGAATCTGGCAACCTAAGGTCCTAATCAAATATAGGATTGTTGACTGAAAGTTCATTACATGGGAACATTAGAAAGCTCTTGTATGATTCAAGCTTTTCAAACTAACTTTTAAAGAAAATTATAAATATTTACTGTTTTGAAAAAAAAAAGTTGTTTCATTAATTATAGATATCTTTGAATCGCATATAGTTTCTACCAATATGACTACTGATTTATTGAATCAACATTAATACTTTTGAAAACGTTTATTTGAGATACATTCTTTTATTCTCCTTGAATTAATCATATAGAGTTCAAAGTTGTGTTTTGATTCATATATAGTAGGAATTGATTCTGGAAATCATTTTTGATGAAGTTAGAATAACGGAAGTTTCTGAAAAGAAAATTTAAAAGTATAGTTATACTTAACATCTATTGTTATACAAGTATATTTTGTATGTTATTGAATATATAATAAGTATATTTGTAGGGGGAGGATTAACAATGTCCAAAAATAGATTAATATAATTTAGAATACAAATCTTGGTTAATCTGAATTAATGTCCTCTTAAAATCTTGATGAAATAATTTAAAAAGACAAACAAACTATTTTATATTCAAAGGACAGGAATGTTAGAATAGTTTACAATGTTCTCAAGAAAATAATAAGGTATAGCTGTTGTGATGTGTTTGGAACGTTTCAGTTGGAAGCATCTGAAAATTATTTTAAGTGTACTAACTAGACGTTATGTTAGATAAGGTAACGTGCAAAACCGCCTCTAGACAGCGTTTTACTCGTTAGGTTAGTTAACTCAACGAGTTATACTTGAATATTTCGGGTACCTTGATTGAATAAACTTTATTCAATATTTATTTAATATCTAAACCCGACTTCTCTTCACGTTGAGTTATTCGCGTAAAACCCTATTTAAACACTTATTACACGGGCACTTAGGTTATTTGTAAACTTTGTCTAGAAAATATTTCACGCTTGTTGCTGTTACAATTTGCGACGATGGTCTCCAAGTTCTACAAAGGTCGTGGTAGAGGAAAAGGCAAAAGTAGAGGAAATGCAAAAGAAAAAGAAATAGAAAATGATGAAGTTCCACGCACTTGGTTCAAGAAAATATTTCGAGTGGATAAAAGGTTAGCAGAAATTTATAGAGATTACTTCTTTCCTCAAGGTATATTAGATGAAGTTAGACAAGAACTTCAACATACTGATGCAAATATTACATACATGGGTATTCAAAGCAAATTTGATAGAGAATACAGAATGAAATGTGCTGAGATTGCATTTTTGGAACAATATGCAAAATATTTGGAAAAAGGTGTAGGTTCTTCAACTAGAACTCCTGAAATACCAATAAGCAATACAAGACTACAACCATTTGAGGAAGAGCATGAATCAGCTATCCCTACTCTTTTATATTCAAAACAAATAGAATCAAATATTGCTATTGATAAAAGAAAAGTTGAAAGTCTTTGAAAGACTATAGTAATAGAAACTGCCTTTGAAGAACTAAAGTAGAAAACTTTTATGGAGCAATTTGAAAAGAAAACAGCAATACTTGAAGAGGAGAAACAAAAATGTTATAGTAGAAGGAAAGTCAGAAAAATTATGTCTAAGGAAACAAAGGCTATTGAAAAAGGAAAATCAGATGAAAATTTATTTCCAAAGGACAATGTATGTCTAGACATTGTACCTTATTGTGCATCTGATAAACTCATCGGTTCCGAACATACTGAAACTGATGAAGATAATGAGACTTTATTTTCCCTTGCTAGAAAGCTTGAGAAGAAATACAAGTCAAATATGAGCTCAAGTTTTTCTATTTGTACAAGTCCTGATGATGCAGAAATTGAAAAATCAGAGCATCAGGCACCTAACATTGAACAAGTTATTGTAGATATAATTGAAAATGTTGAGGTAGTAACTAGTTCACAGGCTGAATTGTCTAGAGTAGTAGATATTGAAAATGTTAAGACTCTAGAAGAGCTAAAAGTTAACCAGCCTTCTTCAGAATCTATAGAAGCAGAGTTTGAGAATTCACAACATGTCTTAATGGAAATATCTGTTGAACAAAATGAACAATTACAAACAGATACATCGACTGTAGAATTTGTGGAAAAATTGAACTCTGAAGATTCTATAGAGACTGAATAGATGAATGTTGAGCATATTTAAAATGTTCCTTACACTGTTGAAGTTGAAGAATCAAGCTTACCTGAGCAACTTCAAGATAATATTTTGACAGAGGAACAAAATGACATTCATTTTGCAGAAGAGATTCCTGAAGATGAAATAAATTCAGAATCACAGCTTCAGGTATCACCTTCTTTGTGTACAGTATTACAAATTCAAGGTAATTCAATTCATTTTAGATCTGAAGAAGCATTGCAGAAATACAATAATTTGATTACATGTCAGATTCTGCATGCTCGTCCAATAAAATTCAAAAATTTGAGGGAAATAAGAAATCTATTTGAGTTTCAAGGCCTCATTCAATTCTTGCCAGTTGGAACGAAATGAAAACAATACAAAGAGCTTATTGTAGTTTTTTATAGCAATTTGGTCAAGAATGACAACATACTAAAAACTCAAATAAATCAACAAGAGTTCACATTGTCTCTTGAGTTAATTTTTGAAGTTTTGGGATTAAAGAATGAAGGTGTTGTTGTTACAAACAGATTTGACATGATTAGACAATTGGAATGGACCATTCAGTCTTTATCAAAAATTCCAGATGTATATTCTGAAATGAGATTAATGGAAAATCTGAATGCAGAGGCAAGGTTCATTGCAAATATATTGCATGCAAATTTATTTCACAGAGTTAGACACAATTTGGAAGTCAGTAGAAACTGTTTATATGCAACTTATGGCTTGCTGAATAGAATTCAAATCAATTGGTTTGATGTTTTTATTTCTCAACTATAGCATATGAGTTCAAAGTTATTTTATGGTGATGCTGTATGTAGAATCCTTGCAAGCCAATTGAATTTATCCAATTGGCCCTCTAAAACTAAAGGCATGAGAGCATTTAGTGTAAAAGATTTGCAACGATTCCAGCTCATGCATAAACCTCAATGACAACAACAACAACAACCTGATTGTACAGACCAAATACAACAACAACAACAACAAAGTTATTCAATTCAAGTAGAACATCAAACCCAGCTACCTCCTAACTTAGATGCAGTGCTTAACGACATCAAAAATGATATTAGGCATCTAGGAGATAAAATATGTAATGCTATAAGTGATACTTATGAGGGGTTGATAACTGTTTTTGTTTGTTTCTAAATACAAAATGTAATGTTTGTATTCCTTGTTTGATTCATTGAACAATACATTTGTTTCTGTAAATGTATTCTATTCTTATTATTGTTTACAAAGAGAGTTGTTGTAAATATATCTCTTACTATATATATATTCTTTGTAATTATCTTTTTGATTAATGACAAAACGGGGGAGAAATATTATAAAAAGATGATTATGATTTTAATTGCATATATTATAAAGAGAGATGATATTTAAATAGTTATTGTAATATGACAGATGATAATTAGAAAACTTATACTTATATAATTATTGACATTTGAAAGTTTTAGTTCTGAGAGGTGAAATTTACACAAACAATAGAAATAAGCTTAAGTAACCTTAACTCAACAAACTTGTTTGTTGAATGAAAAGTTAACCCAACGAAGGTGCTTTGTTGAGTTAAACATATTTCATAATTGATTTAATATGGTTTTGTCATCATCAAAAAGGGGGAGATTGTTGAGTATTTTGTTTTGATGATGTGTGCTGAATGAAAATAATCATATTTGCTCAATTACTATTGCTTGTGAAAAGAAACGAAAATCATCAATTAATATAGAAAAAGCTTACTAACATAAATACTTGTCTGTATTGGATCTGAAATTATACTAAGTTAATAACTAGTCGTTTCATTGCATTAATTTCTCATTTAACTAAACGTTAAGTTAACGTGTGTTTTTATTAAAAAGCATGATATGTTTTAAAGTTATATCTTCTGTATCATGAACAGTGCACGTTAAGACAACTCGTTAAGTTAGAGTGTTATTTGTATAGAGGTCACGTGAGAACTCGTTAAGTTAGAGGCTTAAAGGTTAAAATAAGTCACGTGAGAACTCGTTAAGTTAGTGAGTAAAAGAAGAGACAAACTCGTTAAGTTAGTGTTATACACGTGGTGAAATCATAAGTTATGAATGTTATATTGTATCACATGAGGTGCACATGTTTAACTCGTTAAGTTAGCATAACTAAATGTGTTGAGTTGCTATATTGAACACTAAGGCAATGCGTTAGGTTAGCGTTATAAACTTAAGTTGTTATTTTTGCACGTGGTAAAATTCTTATTATAAAAACATTTGTATATTACTGGTTCGTTGAGTTATCGTAACACAACGGAGATGGTTCATTGAGTTAGTGTAACACCATGGACTTAGTTTGTTAAGTTAGCTACAGTACTTGTCACACGAAATGGCACATGAGGAACTCATTAAGTTAGAAACGTTAAGTTAATATCTACTTGTGTTACTCGTTTAATTAACATTAAAGTAACGACTTCTTATTACACTAATGAAAATTTTTAGACAAGAAAGTTTATTTTGTAGGAAATTTTCAGAGATCCAAGACTGATGATTAAAGAAAATTTGAAATATAAATGTGGGTCAAAACGTGTGTGTTTCGATGAAGGAAAAAGAAAAGACGTGAAGAAGTGGAAAACTGGTAGTGATTAAACATAGAGGATATGCATGAAATGAAGATACAGTATAAAAGGCATAGAGTTCTCGTTGATCAAACCATCCTTGAACACAAAATGAAAAATCTTTTCAAGGATTAAACTATCCCTACACACTAAACGAAAAATCTTTTCAGGGATCAAAAACACTTCTTCGAGGAAAAGCTCTCAGGTGGAAGAAAGTTCAGTGAAGCATAAAAAGGTAAGATTCACGTCACTGAAGATTTGAAGTATTAGAAGAAAGCAAATTCGGTGAAGCATAAAAAGACAAGATATTCGTCACTGAAGAATTTCTAAAGAAGAAAGAAGAAGAAGAAGAAGAAGAAAGATCTCAAATAGGGAGAAATGTTTTAAATTTCGCAAATTAGTTTTCTCTATTTGTAGTTATGAAATTGTTTAGATGATACATGGTATTGAGATATATAATTGCATCTACAATTTCTGAGGAGAATTGAATTGTATATTGTAATTGAAACCTTGAATAAAAATGATTTTTTGAAAATAATGTCTTGACTTATTTTTGAGTTTTAAAGTTTCAATTATATTCAAAAATATTGAAAAACACAATTCACCCCCCTCTTGTGTAGTCATACGATCCTATAGTGCCAATACTCATCTCAGGAATTTGAGGATATGATCTGCCAGCCACATGCCTGAAATCAACTCCTTTCTTGGGCAAAAAGAATTCAGGTTTAGCCATTGATTTCTTCTTATCTGCCATATCAAAAAAATCATGATAACAAGCAGGTTATGTAGGCTCTTGAATTTTAATTCCTGGTTGCTCACTAAGTCGATTGAGTAAAACCTGATTTCTCCTCTTTAGTAAAGTATCTTGTAATTGTAGGGCCATATGCAATGCACGTTTATCAGAAGCCCTAGTATCCTCAAAAGTACTCAAAAATTAGTTGACATAAGCCTCATAAACAAATTTAAACTGAGGTTCTAAGGAGTTAACTTTAGTTGTAAACATATCTTCATCATCGGAGGAAGATTCCTTAGAAACTCTAGTAGTAATAGAAGGTGTCTTACTACACTAGGAAGAATGTGTAGACTTGGTCTTCTGTTTCTTATTGTCAATTGGAGTGTTGTACGATTGTTTCTTCGAGGCTCACTTTTTGGTTTTCAACTAATGTCCACTTTTATCAAAGGTGCTAATAGGACGATATTTACTAAGAACAAACAATTGTTTCTCCAAACATAGGAAATGAGTGACTATTTCTAAGGTTCCATAAACTAACTCAATATCAATGACCTCTTCTTTGGTAGAAATAATGAGTTGAGCTTTTACAGGAGAAAGATCTGCCATACCTGTCTAGAGTTCATGTTCCATTATTTGAATCTTCTGTTCTTGCTCTTGCTGAGAGAGGGCAGAAAATCGTCTAGACGAAGCCATGAAGTTGAAGGCACAAAAAAGAAATGAAGTAGATGAAGGGTTTGAGAATTGGAAGGTCAAGGCAGAGTGAGAAGATAATCCTCTAAAAGCATATAAATATCAAAAAGTTCCAGAGATCGGTGAGTTAGAGGCCTAACTTACCGAAAAGAAAGAGAATTTCGGATAGTTACAAGATAACTATCTAAAAAAAATGAACTAAGGTCACAAGATAGGAACTTGCCAAAACTAAGGATTTTTCAGATAGTTACAAACTTAACTGTCTGAAAAGCCCTTAAGATAAAATGTTAACTCTCCGAAGACTTCCAACACCTAACTAGGTAAAGAAAATAACTCCCCCTAAAAATTTGCTGACTAAGAAAGTAATAGAGCTTAAAATTAAGAAAATTAGACATATCAAAAAAAATAAACTCCCCCTGAATTTTTGAATAAAAGAAATCAGCAAGTAAAGGTTTTGTTATGGTTTTTGTATTTTTATTTTATTTTTGTTTGTTATTTTTGTTTTATGATTATATATATAGATATATATATATATTAATTATTGTTTGTGTGAGGATTACTAAACTATTCAATGCTCCACATTAAGATAAATAACACATTTCACTTAGCATAAGAACTTGATCCTATGGTTCGCCTTATTAACCTTAAAAAAATCAGGTTTCATAAACTTCAGTGCTATAACTTAATGTTTTTAGAATAGAAAAATTCAGAATTATTTAATATGTTCTCTCTAGCCAGTTTGACATTTCCATGAAGCAACCCTAAGGTATATTTTCCCTTAACAATGTCTGTTATATAATTAACTAAGAGGAAAAGAAGATCTTTGAGAATTATGAAACTATTAGTACTGCATAGCTGTAATTGGAGTTTTTTTTTTTATATATAATGGCAATCAGTTTGACAGTACTGAAAATGGGAAAGTGTAGAAAGTTAAAAACATTTGGACAAGGTTAGGTTAAATATCTTGAGTCTTAATGCTTCCAGCCACTTTTCCTTGTTTTTCACCCACACATATTAAATACCTCTAAATTATCTAATCATGTAACATTCAATCTAGTAAATAGGAATACAATCACTGAATTAATAAGGTAACTTGGCTATTTTTCGGATTTAGATCCCCATTCTAAGTGTCATGTGGACATTATTCTATTTGTGGAGCAGAAACGTTTAGTAATTTTGTGAATTATTCTAAGTTGATTTTAATATAGATGTATGAAATCATTGTAACTTATAAACTCAGTAGAAAATCCCATGAAGAGTGTTGGTTGTTTTGTTTTTGTTTTAAAGTTTGAAAAATAATAATTTGTAAATATTCTCAAAAAATAACTCAATATAAGGATTAAACTAAAGTAGATCATCAAAATAACTCAATATAAACAAATAATAGAAAATGAGATGGTGAAGTAAATATTGAAAAAGTAGAAGATAAAAGATAGTAGGTAAAGTTAAAAATCATTTAGGCAGCATATACCTAAATCTCTTCTTAATTTGATAAACTATTTTTCTTTAAGAGGTTTTGTAAATATATCTGCCAACTGCTCATGAGTAGAAACAAAATTCAGCTCAATATTATCCTTCATAACATTATCTCTTAAAAAATGGTGTCTTATCTCAATATGTTTTGCCCGAGAGTGCAGCACAAGATTCTTTGACAAACTTATTGCACTATTACTGTCAGAATTAGTAGGAGTTTTTCCATATGTAATTTCATAATCTTTCATAGTTTGTTTCATCCAAAGAATTTGTGCACAACATAGGGTAGCAGCAACATATTTAGCTTCAGTAGTTGATAAGGCAACACAATTCTACTTCTTACTAAACCATGAAATTAATGAACTGCCAAACAGTTGGCAAGTTCCACTAGTACTCTTTCTATCAGATTTACATCTAGCATAATCAGCATCACTATATCTAATTAGATCCAAACTGCTATCCTTGAAATACATTAAACCAAAATTTGAAGTTCCTTGCAGGTATTTCATTATCCTTTTAACTGTAGATAGGTGAGATTCTTTTGGTTGAGCTTGAAAACGAGCACAGGCACGTACACTGAACATGATATCAGGTCTAGAAGCTATTAAATAACGAAGAGAACCTATCATTCCTCTATATTTTGTAATATCAACAGCTGGTCTAGATTCATCTTTATCCAATTTAATTGATGAACTCATAGGAGTGCCTAAGGACCTTGCAGTTACTCATTCCAAATTTTTCTAAAAGTTGCTTTGTATATTTTTCTTGATATATAAAAATTCCTTTTTCTACTTGTTTAATTTGCAATCCCAAAAAGAATGTCAACTCACCCATTAGACTCATCTCAAACTGATTCTTCATCTGATCTGCAAACTTATTACTTAAATCCTCATTAGTTGCTCCAAAAATGATATCATCTACATAAATCTGAACAACTAACAAACCTAGATGATTTTTCTTAAAGAATAAGGTATTGTCAACCTTACCAATAGAAAACAATTATCTAACAGAAAGGATTTTAGCCTATCATACCAAGCTCTCAAAGCTTGTTTCAAACCATACAAGGCCTTCTTCAGTTTGAAAACATGCTCTGGAAAATTTGCATCAGCAAAACCAAGGGGTTGCCTAACAAATACTTCTTCTTTAATTAAACCATTTAGAAATACACTTTTGACATCCATTTGATATAGTTTAAAATTCATATAAGCAGCAAAAGCTAGAAAAATTCTAATTGATTCTAATCTAGCTACAAGAGCAAAAGTTTTGTTTGGGTTTTCCTAGCACTATACTAGAAAAACTTGGATTTGTTACTTCTGTTTTTACTTAGTTAATTTATCTTTATACCTATTATCTCTTTTAGAAGTAAACAAACAACCTTTAATACAATTTAGATATTAATTCTAATTTGTACTTTAACTGCAAGTGCACAATGTCTATTGTATCAGTGTGCAAGTACAGGTCGATCCCACAGGGAATTGCTGATGAACTTGAGAACTGTTCGTTTGTTAAAAAATTAAATTTATATATTCAATAAGCTCTCCGTTAAATTACAGTTAACTCAACAGACTAAGTTTGTTGAGTTATAGCTAACTCAACGGACTAACCTCGTGGACTTAAGTTAACTCCACGAGCTTGTCTTTTCTTTTTAATATTGCTATTTACAAAGGAATTCGGCCAACCATTGGGCGATTCCACAGATTGTAAATAACATCAATTAAGCTCTTTAATGTTAGTTAACATTGGATTTATCATTAAGCAATACTAACATTCAGATAATTCAAACAGTAACCATTAAAATCTTTAAGTCTTTTGAACGAACCAATTTCAGTAAACTGTAAAACTAAAATAAACATAAAACAATCACAACACTTACAAAGATAACATTAATCACGATACAACACAAACAATACAACACTCAAATACAACATACAAACATAGATAAATTGTTTTTGGTATTTTTGTTTTAATATGAACATGGAAATGGGCGAAAGGTGAAATGTAAAGTAATCTCACTTGACAGTAAATACTTCCAACACTACTTGCAACGCGATTACACCACTGAAAATTAAACCACTTACAATCTTGTCTCCTCTCCCTATATAATTGCGAGTCCAGAATTGCAAGATGATCTCCTCTTCAGCATACAGGCATCAACCCGAAGCTAAGGCTAAAAGCTTTATGATCTCCTGAAATATGAGTCGGCGCTTGGTGAAAATGGCTTCCCTTCTCGCGACGCGATCACTCCTTACAGTGGTTGTCAGGCATTGTGTTTGGCTCGGAATCGACCCAACATCAAGCAAGTATCCTCACAAACCTTCGATGGTTGGTGATTATGGTGGTGATGATGATGGTTGGTGTGGTACTTTAGAGAATTGCGACGCTCATCCTCCTCTGCACACATTGTCCATCCATCAATCACACACTTCTTCTTTTTTTCTTCTTTTCTTTTATATTTCTTCAGTAGTAACTGCTTCTGCTTGAATGATCGGTTGGATTTCCTTCATTCATATCAACGGTGATGCTTTCTTCTCCCTATGCGATACGTGCAGTCGTGGTTTTTCTTCCAACTATCTTGTTTCTGCAACTGCTACAGTGGCATATTAGAAAATAAATAGTTTATGGAGTTATAGATAACTCAACGGACTTTCTTCGTCTATTTAACTATAAAACACATACAATAAAGAAATAAGCCGCTAACATAACGCGTTACCTTAGTGTATGTTCATGTAACTCAACGCGTACAGTTATGCTAACTTAATGAGTTAAACATGTGCATCTCACGTGATATACTAAAGCATTTAAATTCAACACGTGCATAAATTTAACTATCTAATGCTCAGGTGCATTTCAGATACTTATAAACTTAACTATCCGATGCTCAGATGCATTTCAGATACTTATAAATAACTCACCGATATATAACTTAAGTAAATCTACCAGATCTCGACATGTGTCAACAGTAGTTTAATCATAAAATAACATTTCGGAGAGTTACAGGTCTAACTATCTGATGCTCAGATGCATTTCGGATAGTTACAGCTAACTCACCGAAAATCTACTTAAGTCAATTTATCAGAACATGACACGTGTCCTCAGCTATTTTATAAAAAAAGAGATTTCGGAGAGTTACAGGGATAACTATCCGATGCCTAGCTGCAATTTCGGATAGTTATAGATAACTCACCGAAAGTTCACTTAAGTCATTCATTATGGTTTCGACACGTGTACTTTAAGAAATAATAAAATATTCTCTCAAAACATAACTGTTCGGCAATTTAAACATAACTATCCGATACATGTTCGGTCTGTTAAACATAACTGTCCGAATATGTTCGGTATGTTAAACATAACTGTCTGAAATATCAGAAAATTCGGATACTTAAGAATTTCACAGCCTGCAACTTATCGACAGTTCGTAAATGTACTAAATTAACATTAATTCCCCCAAATTAAGCAAATTCTTCAATTAAATCATATAACAGTGCAATTATAACATAATGACTTAATTTTTATATGATAAGCTAAATATTATGCAATTAACCATCATTTAACCGTTAATAATATGCACTTTTTCATTCTAAACACTTCCCCCATACCTAAATTTTGCTAGTCCCTTAGCAAACTAAGATCTAATTAATTGGTCTTTAAAAGTACTAGAATTAATTCTTCCCTTTTTGTTTTTCTTCTATTTAGCATAAAAATATATTCTGTATGTTTCAGTAATCAACTTGTAAATATACTTAGAATATATGTAAATTACATACAAAGTATATCATCATCACATAGGTGTTAATTATATTATCGTTTGTTCTTCTTTTCATCATCTGTCATCCTGAATTTTTCATTAAGATTTCTAGAAGAAATTTCAACAACATACGAATCAAAGTACAATCCAATTCAATTTGATTAAGACAAGTAGAATAAAGAATTGTATCTCCATTAAACAACTTCAAAAGTCAATTCCAGATTCATATTTTAGCAATTCTAGATAACAAAAAATATACTCGATTCATAAGATATCTGTATTTCACAAAACACTTGTATCTTTTAAGAACAGTATATGTTTTTTTTTTTTTTTATACTTTAAAAGTTAATTTGACAAGCTTGAATCATACAAGAGCTTTCTAATGTACCCATGTAACAAGCTTTTAGTCAACAATCCCAGATCTGATCAGGATCTTAGGTTGCCATATTTTAAGAGTCCTTTTTCAAGTCAACAATCCTTACATACCTATCTACTCAAGTACAAAAGGCTCGTGATCAAACAAGTCAATAAACTCTCAAAATTTTCCCCTTTTTTTTTTCTTTTTTTGTTTTTTCATTCAAAATACACACAAAACAAAACATTAATCACATACTGTATATGTACGTATTTCATTAATACAGATGTAGTAAAACACCAATCTCATATAGTCCTGCTTCTATCATTTACTAGAAATATGAATCCATCTCAATAAGCTCATACTTTTTCTATAGTTTAATAAGATCTACACATAAATCATTCTACAAGTTCAATTAGTCAAATTAAATGTATCTTTAATCATATGTGCTTCATTTAATCTAGAATTCACATCTCAGCTCTTTCAGGACTTCAAATAATTTACTGATTTTTTTATTAAGCATTCTGATTTCATTTTAAAATCGTGAAATTGTTAAACTCATGAAATTCAAAAAAACATAAGATACTATATCTAGATTTGCATAACTAGTAAATTCAATAGCATCTTATATAGCCTTCTAAATATAACAGTCAAGCAGTTTATAAAAATTTTACAGTCTCATTTATCGGATAGTTACAACAAGTTCATAAAAATTTTCAATTTCCTCAAAACTTTGCAGTACTATTTTAATTTCTTTAATTAACAAACATACATGGCTGTTACTTCAATTACCTCCCCCACATATCTACATTTGGCATTGTCCTCAATGTAAAAAGATTTCACAATAAGTACAGTAATTGTAGCAGGTATGAATACAGTTTTGCTTGATTTAAAATTCAGGATAAGTAATTAGTTACATACCTTGTTTCATTTGTATCTCCTTCTGCATATTCTGATTTTTGATTCTGAAAAACTTTTCATTCACAGATAAAAGCAAAATATAAAACAAAATAGCATTTAACAGATATTAATAAATCAGTGTCTTGTGTGGAACCCAGGCTCCTATGCCTTTGGTGGCTCACAAGCAAGCCAGTTGGTTTCCCAGAACAGATACCAACAAATTGGATTGATATTTTGTTTTGTTTGTTTTTTTTTATAAAATGAAAATGACAACTTTAAAATGCCCCCCTTTTTTTTTCTAAAAATAAATGCATAATACACACAACATTAAACACACAAACTCACAGCTTAAGAACATGATTGAAAAGTAGAAACAAATGGAATAAATGTATCAGTCCAAGCAAACTTTTTACGCATAGTTCTTCTTGCTATTAATTCTGTTTTAATGCATTTCTTGTTCCTTCTTAATTTGTAAACATGTAATATATTATAAATTCCAAATACGAGTGTATTACCATTAATGATATGTAATGTAGAAAGGGATCCTTTTTGGTTCCAAGGTAATGTAGTAGTTTCTATTTCTACATCTATTTCAATATACTCCTCTTCCCACTTCCATTCATTCATGTCTTCCATAATCCATATTTGAAATTTCATCAATTCATCCCACCATCTTATCAGACATAAAGTAGGATCATCTTCTTCATTATACCACATTCCTATTTGAATTTCATTAAATTCTGTAGATGGTGGTTTAGCTATTTCACTTGGTACAGGTAAAATTTCTATATATTCATCATAATTGTCTATGCTCACTATGTATAAATCAGATCTATATGCTATTGATATCTCTGTGACTAAATATATATATCCATCAAGTATGACATGTGTTTGGTTAATTAATGATTTCTGTCCTAGATATATCATAATATTTTCATTCCAAGATCTATTCAGAAAATTATACACACTTAAGCGTAAATCTTCACCCCAATTTCCTGTAAGTCTCCAATAATATAATTTTTCAGGAATTGCAGAATTTTTATAAGAAAATATTAAAGCTGACCCACAATTTACAATTGGTGCTTCAAATCTATTAGGTCTTCCTATATTCCATTCTTCTCCTGTTATAGGATTTCTTATCAAAATATTAGGTAATAATAAACTTGCATACCTTGGTCTCGTCTTGTATATGATTAATCCTTCATCTATCCCCATAATATGATTTATTCCTTCTAATGCATTGGGTGGAATTCCAGTAGTTTCTTCTATAGCCAGATATTCATAAGTATTTGAACTACAATTAAATGACCTCCATATGAATCCATCTCTAATCTTAGTCATTTTTGCAACTTGTAGTCCCTGAAAATATTTTTCTTCAATACAATCTTTAATTTCCTTTGATACACAGCACAGTCCGCACAGATATTTAGTTGACAAGTTACTTAGTACTTCCCCTAGTGCATCCAACGGTAATTGCATCAATTCCATTTGTTGATTCTGTAAAACACAAACAAAAATTTAGCAGAGACAAAAATTAACATACTACTGCACACCCTCATGGAGTTAAGGTATAACTCAACGGACTAAGTTCGTTGAGTTAAAAATTAACTCTACGATACTATTAAAAAAATAAAAAACATATATACATACAGATAGTTGCTTCAGATATGCTGCTTCATTCAGTTGCCCTCCCAGAAGAGGTATCAATTTCATTAACCGTTCTATTGACAGGATTAGGTATAGCTTGTATTGGCAATCCTCCAGTAGGTCTAACTTCCATTGGTTCCTTCTGTCTAAGTGATATATTTCTATTCTGATTTTGAATTGCAGCATTTCCAAATATAAATTCTAGACAATTGTTTACTTGTTGGATTATCTTTTCTAATTTCTCTATTCTAGATCCTTGTTCAATTAATACTTCATAACTTATGTTCTTCTCATTTATATTTTCTCCTCCCTGGAAATTGTTGTTTCTCCAAGATAAATTCAGGTGATTTCTCCAATTAGGATGATAAGAATTTCCCAAGTTATCTCTCTGGTTTCTAACATAAATAATATCTAAGTCATTTATGTTTGCATTCTTTTCTGCTAGCTTTTGATTTAATGATAACTCTTCTATTTTCTTTGTTAATTCATTTAATTTCACCTCAAGCATAGTATTTGAATCTATTTCATGCATTCCTCTTGGCAATATTCTTTTATCTGCAATAGCTTCAGCCGAATTTTCCCACTATGCAGTTCTTTTTGCAAAGTTTTCTAAATATGCCCATGCTTCTTCACTACATAATTTTAAAAATCCATTTTGACAAGTAGATTCTAATAAAGATTTTGTTGAAACATCTATGCCTTCATAAATTATACCTATTAATTGTGCTTTACTCATTGCATGATGTGGACATTGAGTCAGTAAATCTTTAAATCTTTCAAAATATTTCTAGAATGATTCACCCTATTTTTGGCTACACATTAATATTTCTTTCTTCTTTTTAATCGTTTGATGTGTTGGATAATATTTTTCCAGAAAAATAGAGTAAAATTCAGTCCATGTAGAAATTAAATCAGGCGATAGAGTATATAACCATCTCTTAGCTGTGTCTTTTAAAGAAAAAGAGATATATCTAAGTTTAATAGCATCTATACTCATGTTCGGCATTTTCATCATTTGACAAACTTCGTTAAATTCTCTAAGGAAATAATAGGCATCCTCTCTTTCTAATCCATGATAATGTGGCAATTGACTAATATAATTAGATTTCAGTTCAAACCTATCTCCCTCAAAGTTTGGCAATCGAATACATGAAGGTTCATCAATTAATTCAGGATACAGAATCTCTCCTAATGGTTTTTCTATTGGAGCAGCCATCTCTACGTTCTCTTTTAAAGAAAGGTTAGCTACACCCCAAAGAATTTCGTTAAAGTTCAGTTCAGAAAATTTTTCAGTACTCCTCTACAATGAAAATTCTTAGGTAGGTGTTCTTACTAATCGTTTAGTGCTTAGAGAATGAGTCCATGTGCTCATAAATAAATAGCAGAAGATTAATTACATACCAGTCTGAAGCTTTCCATTCAATAAATATTTGTTGTCGGATGAAGTTGAATCAGCTGCTTCTCCTTCCAGTTTCTCCAACGCATTCTCCTTTCTTTTAAAAGTGCTGGTAACTTGTAAATAACATTCTATTTTATATATATACTGCACATTCATATAGTGAATAAATCTCGTTGCAAGAACGTGGCTTGCAACATACATAGTGGTTCCTGTTTTTATGGGTACGTGTACCACTACTAATTTCAAATTTTGGTAACCGCTAAACTGACGAAGTTTCGTTCGTGGTTAAAAGAATAACCGTTCTGCTTAATCCACGAACTAACCTCGTTGAGTTACAGATAACTTAACAGAATATAGTCGGTTACTGTTGCTAACTCCACGGACTAACTTCGTTGAGTTATTGATAACTCAACGGAGTGACCTTATATTATATTACTGACCTCATGGAGTTACGATTAACTCAAAGGACTGACTTCGTTGAGTTAACACTTAGCAATTTCTAAGTTTTACTCTCGTAAGTTCCCCTCTGTTTTTTTTTCTTTGTTTATTCTGCTAACTGAAATAAAGTTAAATCTATGTCATTAATGCATCATTTTGATTAAAATTCATTTAAATCTAAACCTTATATAAAGATTTAACTTGCAGGTCATTTTATGTTATGCAGAATTTACATTTTACCTTATAACATGTAGAAATTTTTAAGCAGTTATCTTGTCATTCATCAAATTATCCTGTCATTTAAATTTTTAAGTAGTTATCCTATCATTCAGCAAATTGTAAATCTATTACATATTCATTCATAAAGTTTCACAATGACATAATATTCAATAAATTCCATTCATTTCACATCCAAAATAAGTATGAAAATTGCATCTGAAAAATTACATTCATTAAAATGAATCAATTACATTACAAGTACATCATACAATTTCATACAATTTTACACAAATAGACGAACAATACAATTTAATCTCTATGCCTAAGTTCATCTACTTCCTTCTGAAGTTTTTCTAATTGAAGTTCTAATTGATTAATCCTCTCTACTACTCTTGTAATTCCTCTAGAAGGTATAGCTAGTTCTACAGCTACAAAATTTCTGTATTCTTTCACTAAAATGGTTCTTGATCTTATCCTTTTTGATGTCCATTTCGTGAAATCAATACAATCCACCATCAGTAGTGGAATTAAATCTCCATAAAATAATTTCTTCTTCACTGTTTTCAGCTTGGAGATAAAAACTGCAGACCAATTTATTTGGGTCTTATTTACAACTGCATATGTGGCCCATTTGATAAATTGACTTAATTCTATGTCATGACCCTATCGTTGATAGACATTCTTAATTAGAATGTTAGCTACCATGTGTGCTTTACCATTTAAATGCTTCAATCTGTTTAATAATGGCACACCAGAATTGATAGCTAAACAATCCTTAATTTGCTGCTTAGTCCATTCAACTGCAGTTGTATCTTCCAAAATTTTTGTTCCTTCATTCTTTAAACCAAAAATGTTGTGGAGAAGCTCTGGTGTTATCTGTACATCAGCTTCCTCCACGTTTGAAATTAATCATCCTTCTCTTTCTCTTAAATTTGCATAAAAATAGGGTACTAAATTCTCATATACTACATGCCCTCTTTCTTGAGATATAAATTGCAGTAGACCTTGGAATTCAAATAAATCTTTGATTTCTTGCATTCCATCCCAATTTACTGGTCTACTGTAAATAATGTCGTAACCCCTTATTGCTTGGTATTTAGTATAAGCTTCCTGACTACAAAAATGTACTTCATTCAAAATTGTTGTTTCAGTCAGGTCAGGAAGGTGACTTTGTTGTTCCAAAGGGGTTTGTACTTGCTCTTCCTCTTCTATAGGCTGCATTTGAATATTTTCTACAGATTCCTAAATTTCTGTTTCTGTATGTGGTGGTGAGCCAACAGAACTCTCCACTCTATCTTGAATTCTCTCGATAACTTGCTGAAGAGTTTCTTGTTCTTCAATGGAATCTGTGAAATTATTTTTGTCCAAATGGCTTCTTTCAGCCTCTTCATTTTCTACTCTTTCTTTTTCCTCTTGACTACCAATCTGTTCTGTTATTGTTCTTTCTGATTTTGTAACAGATTGGGATGGAGTCACGGGCAATTCAATTTCTGCCTTAATTTCTATTTCTTCTTGTACAGGCTACAGACTAATTTCAGCCTGATTTTCTTCCTTTCTTTGCTCCTCCTGCTCCTCCTCAGAATCGGATAGCAGGTTAATAAAAATTTGCTCCATCGGCCTTGTAAAAATTGGTACTTCAGATTTAATTTCTTCATATTCAGGCACTTTTTCTTTTCCTTTCTTTTTCTGATTAATTGTGTTTGTTCTTCCTCTTTATCTTCTAAAATTAAATCTACAAAAATAGGCTCTGCAGGCCTTCGAGCCATAGGTACTAGCTCTTCCTATTTAACTTTTCCTATAATTACTAGTCTCGAAAGACCAGCTTCATCTCCTTTTGTAGTAGGTTTGGCAGTAGCTTCTTGATGCTGTTCTACTTTGATTTTATATTAGGCTTTCAACTTTTTTGCAGCCCTCTTTTTGTAAAGTGCATCAAACACTAGGTGTGCTTTGGCCACTACCAAATCTTTTGATTCTCCTTGGTTCTTCCCAACTTGAACCAGCTCTACAAATTCTCTTATTTCTTCCTCAGTTGAAGGCCCCATCATTTCTGCTCGTGCCAACAGCTTAAATGGTGGAACTAAAGGTCCAAGCTGCTGCTCCTCAGGAATAGGTCTTTCAGCAATCGGCTCCTCTTGTCCTTCAGTAGCCTCTTCTTCATTTTCTTTCCTTGCTTGCTCCCAGATCACCCATTTAGCTCGTCTACAGATTCATCTTTTGAACCAGAGCTGGGATTTACATTAGATTAATTCTAGGGCTACTTCATTGTTTGGTCGTATCTTTCTTTCTTTACTTAATGCAATTTCAGTTGCCACTCTAATTTGTGTCTCCATTATCTATGGTATCTGTATTTCTAACTCAACCAAAAATTTTCTCAAGTTAAAGAATTCTGATTCTACCTTTTGTAGCTCTTTCTCTCTTGTTGTATTTCTAATCTTCTACCGCGTGTGTCATTCTTCAAATTCCTTCAAAAACTATACGGTGTCCACTACCTCTTCCCAGAATTCAGGCTTCATCTTCTCATCATGGAGTTACACAACAGCACGGAATCACTTTGATTTCTATTGTTCTAGATTCTAAATGATTTGCTAGATAATGCCCCCAAAACCCTAGGTTTTAGTTTAAATAAGCCCTAAGTTTAGGTGGGTAATCGGGTCATTTCCCGAACCAACTATTACTATTTTATCTAAGGTCTTAGCTACAGTACTCCATTGAGTTATAGTTAACTCAACGGAATAAGCTCGTTGACTAACTCAAGACTCAACGGAGTAAGCTTGTTGAGTTAAGCGTAACTCAACGAACTCCCCGTACAAGCAAATATAATAATAAAAATATTACAGAGAATAGTTTTTTTTTTTTTTTTTACCGGTTTAACCGATACTATGTTTCGGTCAGACCTAAATATTTTTTATTTTTTTATTTTTCTTTCGGTTAAACTAATACTATGTTTCGGTAAAACCAACATTTTTTTGAAAATTAATATACATATTTTTTTATGTTCCGGTTATACCGATAGATCTAGTCGGTTGAACCACAACGATTTTTATGTTTTATATATATTTTTAATGTTTTATTATTATTATATATATATATATATAAACATAAAAACTGATTTGTTACTAAGTAAAGCTTGAGTAGTCCTCTACTCTGACTTCTTCTATAATTCCAAAGGAGCTTTTTGGTGTTTTTAGAATAGGTTTAAGTCTTTGTCCATTTACTTTAAATATATTCTGATTTTTAAGATTTTCAATTTCAATAGCTCCATAAGGATAAACATTTCGAACTATGTAAGGTTCTGCCCATCTAGATTTCAATTTTCCTGGATGGTTATGGAGTCTAGCCATATAAAGATATACTTCTTGTCCTATTTCAAAGCTTTTAGGAATAATTTTTCTATCCTGCCAAAATTTAATTTTTTCTTTTTCTCTTATAGTCTTCGAATAAGCTTCATTTCTAAATTCTTCTAATTCAATTAATTGCATTTTCCTATTTTCACCAGCTTGATTTAAATTAATGTTCAAAGTTTTTAATGCCCAATAAGCTTTATGTTCTATTTTAGTAGGTAAATGACAATTTTTTCCATATACTAGCCTAAAAGGTGACATACCTAAGCTCGTTTTATAAGCAGTTCTATAAGCTCAAAGTGCATCTATCAATCTATTAGCCCAATCTATTCTCGTAGGATTTACTACTTTTTCTAAGATTAATTTAATTTGTTTGTTTGCACTTTCTACTTGTCCACTTGTTTGCAGATGATATGATGCAATTTTGTGGTTTACTCTATATTTCTTCATTAAGGCTTCAAAACTTCTATTACAAAAATGAGTTCCTATATCACTGATAATAGCTTTAGGTATTCCAAATCTGGCAAATATATTTGTTCTTATAAATTGTATTACCACTTTGTTATCATTAGTTTTTGTAGGAATAGCTTCTATCCATTTAGATACATAATTCACCCCCAACAATATGTAATTAAATTGATTAGACATAGGAAACGGACCCATAAAATCTATTCCCCACACATCAAAGATTTCAACCTCAACAATAGGATTAAGAGGCATCATATTCCTCTTTGATATTCTTCCTATTTGTTGACATCTTAAACAACTTAAGCAATATTTATGAGCATCTTTGAATAGTGTTGGCCAATAAAACCCACATTGCAGAATTTTTGCAGTAGTTTTCCCTGAACCAAAATGCCCTCCACAAGCTTGGTCATGACAGAAAGACAATATGCTCGGATATTTAGTTTCTAGAACACACCTCCTTAAAACCAAATCAGGACATTTCTTAAATAAGTATGGGTCTTCCCAATAGTAATATTTTACTCTTGAGAAAAATAATTTCTTATCCTGTCTATTCCAATCCTTAGGTGTTAGACCAGTAACTAAGTAATTAACTATGTCTGCATACCAATGTATTGTGTTGATGGTCATTAATTGTTCATTAGGAAAATTATCCTTAATTTCAATATTTGATTTTTCTATTTGTAATCTTGATAAATGATCTGCTACTACATTCTCACAACCTTTTTTATCTTTAATTTCTAGATCAAATTCTTACAATAATAATATCCATCGGATCAATCTAGGTTTAGTTTCTTTTTTCTTTATTAGATGTTTTAGAGTTGAATGATCCGTGTATACTATTACTTTAGCTCCAATCAGATATGATCTAAACTTTTCTAAAGCAAACACAACAGCTAATAATTCTTTTTCAATAGTTGTGTAATTAACTTGAGCATCATTTAAGGTTTTGCTTGCATAATGAATCACTCTAGGAGATTTTTCTATCTTCTATCCTAACATTGCTCTTACAGCAAAATCAGAAGCATCGCACATTAATTCAAATGGATGGTTCCAATCAGGTGCTTGAATTATAGGAGTTGAAATTAAGCTAGTCTTAAGTCTAAAAAATGATTCCTTGCAATTTTTATCAAAGTTAAATGGAACATCTTCTAATAGATTAGTTAAAGGTCTAGCTAACTTGCTAAAGTCTTTAATAAATCTTCTATAAAGACGAGCATGTCCTAGAAATGATCTAATATCTTTTACTGATTTAGGTTCTAGTAGATTAGAAATTACTTCTATTTTAGCTTTATCTACTTCCAACCCTTTCTTAGAAACAACATGCCCTAAGACTATTCCTTGTTTAACCATGAAGTGACATTTTTTCCAATTTAAAACCAGATGTTTTTCCACACAGCGTTTTAATATTTGGTCTAAATTTCTTAAACACACTTCATATGAGTTGCCATATACAGGAAAATCATCCATAAATATTTCTAAAAAATCTTCAGTCATTCCAGTAAATATGCCCTGCACACACCTTTGAGAGGTAGTTGGCGCATTACATAATCCAAATGGCATTCTCTTAAAAGCATAAGTTCCATTAGGACAGGTGAAAGTTGTTTTCTCTTGATCCTCTAATGCTACTGGAATTTGATTATACCTTGAATACCCGTCTAGGAAACAAAAATATTCTTGCCCTGTTAATCTTTCCAGCATTTGATCTATAAAAGGTAAGAGAAAATGATCTTTCCTAGTCACAACATTCAGCTTTCTATAGTCTATACATACTCTCCAGCCTGATTGAATTCTAGTAGGTATCAAGTCTTGACTTTCATTCCTAATAACTATTAATCCTGATTTCTTGGGAACAATATGGATTGGACTAACCCACGAGCTATCAGAAATCAGATAAATTATATCATTATCTAACCATTTAACTATTTCCTTCCTGACTACTTCTTTAAGGTTTGGATTTAATCTCCTCTCAGGAATTCTAGCAGGTTTAGCATTGTCTTCTAAATATATGTGATGACAGCATAAAGTTGAACTTGACCCTTTTATATTAGTCATAGTCCATCCTATTGCTTCTTTATAACTTTTTACTACATCTTTTAATTTAGCTATTTGATCCTCTTTTAAATCCGAAGCAATAATGATTGGATAGGTTCGTTTATCTTCCAAAAATATATAGGTTAATTCAGGAGGTAAAGGTTTTAATTCTAAATGCTGCCCATTAGAAGCTAGAGCTCCTAATTGAACATCATCATTTTTTAAATTAATTTCTTCCCGATCTCCTTCTATATTTATGCTTTCACTTTCTTCTAAAATTTCAGAATTGATTTGCCTATTTAATTCTTCTTGAATCACATCATCTAACATATCTCCTTCATCCTCTAAAAAGTCTATGGTATGTAAGGACATTCCTAACTCCTCAAACCTTTCTGGTTTGAAAATATTTAATTGAGTATCCTCATTACCATATACTAACTTCATTACTCCAATTTTACAATTTATAACAGCCCCTGATGTTGCTAAAAATGGCATTCCCAAAATTAAAGATGTATCACTATTTTTATGCTTAATTTGTTGGGAATCCAAAATTACAATATCAATAGGATATATAAAATTTTTGATTTTAATTAAGACATCCTCTATTTTTCCTCTAGGGTATCTTATACTTCTATTAGCTAATTGAATAACCGTACTAGTAGGAGTTAAGCCTTCTAATCCTAAGGATGCAAATATATCACTTAGCATAAATTTAATACCTGCACCTAAGTCTATTAAGGTTCTTTCTAGAATGGTATTTCCTATAGTGCATGATATAACAGGGATTCCAGGATCAGATAACTTTTTATGAATTTGTGGCAGAAATAGGGAACTACTTTGCTCAGCTAAAAAGACATTTCTAAGAACTTTTCGCTCTCTTTTCTTAGTACACCAATCCTTCAGAAATTTAGCACAAGGTGGCATTTTTTGCAATAGATCTAACAAAGGAATGTCAACTTGTACTTTTTCAAAAATTTCTCTGATTTTTTCTTATTTTTCAAGAATTGTTTGTTGTAATCTTTCAGGATAGGGTGCTAAAGATTTTGATTTCAAAGACTCTTTTTCTTTCAGTTGATTTGTTTGATCATTTTTAGCTTCATTAGCAGATTCAGATTGTTCTTCAGTGATTTCTAGATTTTTAGCTATTACATTTTCATTATCATTTTGATTTTTACTCTTATCCACCTTCATATCATTTTCATTTTAAGTTCTTGGTGGTATATCAGTTCCAGATCTTAATGTTACACATACATCTTCCAGATTTTCGTTACTTTCATGATGTTTTTGTATATCATTTTCGTGATTATGATCTTCAATTATTTTTAGTTTTAAAGGGCATTCTTTAAATTCTCTTGCATTAGTATTTTCTGTTTGTTGTATATTTTGCAAATTATGCAGGTTTATAACATTATAATTTTCATTGTCCTGTTGCATAACTTGTATTTTCATTGCATTTTCGTCTAATGCTTTTAATTTTCTTTCCAGATCATCTAATTTCATTGCATTCAATTTTTGATCAATTTTCATTATGGTTTTTTCAGTTTCGTAAATTATATCCTGTTTAGGTTCTGAATATGCTTCCTTATAGTTTAATTGGTTGACTTCTTGTTGTTGACACACAAAGTATTCCAGTTTGTCCAGATTTTGCTCTATACTATGCTCTAGTCTGTCATACCTATCCCAAACTTCAGTGTCTCTCATCATATTACACATTCTATATTGACCATCAGTTGGGTAAACTATAGGATTCTCATACTCGGCTCTATTATATTGAGGATAATTCATTTGTTTTTCATGGGATCTAACCATCTGTAAATGTCTCAATTTCAAACAATCAGAAATGTCGTGTCCTTCAGAATTGCAGAATTCACATATGCTAATTACAGGTTTCAGAAATCTTTGAGCATAAGCATATGCCATATTCTCAATTATAGAAGAAAACACACAACTCTGGCTATTAAAATGAAACAACTCTAATAGTTGCTTATATCTATTCAATTCAATTCAATTCAATTCCCCGGCAACGGCGCCATAAAACTTGTTTGGGTTTTCCCAGCACTACACTAGAAAAACTTGGATTTGTTACTTCTGTTTTTACTTAGTTAATTTATCTTTATACCTATTATCTCTTTTAGAAGTAAACAAACAACCTTTAATACAATTTAGATATTAATTCCAATTTGTACTTTAACTGTAAGTGCATAGTGTCTATTGTATCAGTGTGCAAGTACAGGTCGATCCCACAGGGAATTGCTGACGAACTTGAGAACTGTTTGTTTGTTAAAAAATTAAATTTATATATTCAATAAGCTCTCCGTTAAATTACAATTAACTCAACAGACTAAGTTTGTTGAGTTATGGCTAACTCAACGGACTAACCTCGTGGACTTAAGTTAACTCCACGAGCTTGTCTTTTCTTTTTAATATTGCTATTTACAGAGGAATTCGGCCAACCATTGGGCGATTCCACAGATTGTAAATAACATCAATTAAGCTCTTTAATGTTAGTTAACATTGGATTTATCATTAAGCAATACTAACATTCAGATAATTCAAACAGTAACCATTAAAATCTATAAGTCTTTTGAACGAACCAATTTCAATAAACTGTAAAACTAAAATAAACATAAAACAATCACAACATTGACAAAGATAACATTAATCACGATACAACACAAACAATACAACACTCAAATACAACATACAAACATAGATAAATTGTTTTTGGTATTTTTGTTTTAATATGAACATGGAAATGGGCGAAAGGTGAAATGTAAAGTAATCTCACTTGATAGTAAATACTTCCGACACTACTTGCAATGCGATTACACCACTGAAAATTAAACCACTTACAATCCTATCTCCTCTCCCTATAGAATTGCGAGTCCAGAATTGCAAGACGATCTCCTCTTCATCATACAGGCATCAACCCGAAGCCAAGGCTAAAAGCTTTACGATCTCCTAAAGTATGAGTCGACGCTTGGTGAAAATGGCTTCCCTTCCCGCGATGCGATCACTCCTCATAGTGGTTGTCAGGCATTGTGTTTGGCTTGGAATCGACCCGACATCAGGCAAGTATCCTCACAAACCTCCGATGGTTGGTGATTATGGTGGTGATGATGATGGTTGGTGTGGTACTTCAAAGAATTGCGACGCTCATCCTCCTCTACACACACTGTCCATCCATCGATCACACACTTCTTCCTTTTTTCTTTTTTTCTTTTATATTTCTTCAGTAGTAACTACTTCTGCTTGAATGATCAGTTGGATTTTCTTCATTCATATCAACGGTGATGATTTCTTCTCCCTACGCGATACATGCAGTCGTGGTTTTTCTTCCAACTGTCCTGTTTCTGCGACTGCTACAGTGGCATATTAGAAAATAAATAGTCCGTGGAGTTACAGATAACTCAATGGACTTTCTTCGTTGATTTAACTATAAAACACATGCAATAAAGAAATAAGCCGCTAACATAATGTGTTACTCTAGTGTATGTTCATGTAACTCAACACATACAGTTATGCTAACTTAACGAGTTAAACATGTGCATCTCACGTGATATACTAAAGCATTTAAATTCAACACGTGCATAAATTTAACTATCTGATGCTTAGGTGCATTTCGGATACTTATAAACTTAACTATCCGATGCTCAGATGCATTTTGAATACTTATAAATAACTCATCGATATATAACTTGAGTAAATCTACCAGATCTTGACACGTGTCAGCAGTAGTTTAATCATAAAATAACATTTCGGAGAGTTACAGGTCTAACTATCCGATACTCAGATGCATTTCAGATAATTACAGCTAACTCACCGAAAATCCACTTAAGTCAATTTATCAGAACATGACACGTGTCCTCAGCTATTTTATAAAAAAAGAGATTTCGGAGAGTTACAAGGATAACTATCCGATGCCTAGTTGCAATTTCGGATAGTTATAGATAACTCACCGAAAGTTCACTTAAGTCATTCATTATGGTTTCAACATGTGTACTTCAGGAAATAATAAAATATTCTCTCGAAACATAACTGTTCGACAATTTAAACATAACTATTTGATACATGTTCGGTCTATTAAACATAATTGTCCGAATATGTTTGGTATGTTAAACATAACTGTCTGAAATATCAGAAAATTCGGATACTTAAGAATTTCACAGCCTGCAACTTACCGATAGTTCATAAATGTACTAAATTAACATTAATTCCCCCAAATTAAGCAAATTCTTCAATTAAAGCATATAACAGTGCAATTATAATATAATGGCTTAATTCTTATATGATAAGCTAAATATTATGCAATTAACCATCATTTAACCGTTAATAATATGCACTTTTTCATTCTAAACAAGTTTCTTTAAAATCTATTCCCTCCTGTTGGTTATACCCTTGGGCTACTAGTCTAGCCTTATTTCTAATTATATGCCTTGATTCATCATATTTATTCTTAAATATCCATTTAGTGCTAATAATTGAATGATCTAGAGGTTTAGGAACTATGTCCCAAACTTCATTTCTTCTAAACTGATTAAGTTCTTCCTACATGGCACTAATCCAAAATTCATCATTTAATGCCTCATCAATA
This sequence comes from Cymodocea nodosa, assembly GCA_036874045.1. Classification (NCBI taxonomy): domain Eukaryota; kingdom Viridiplantae; phylum Streptophyta; class Magnoliopsida; order Alismatales; family Cymodoceaceae; genus Cymodocea; species Cymodocea nodosa. The sequence continues at coordinate 13,334,712 of CM072339.1, read as the reverse complement.
TTTTTAGGTTCTATTTCAGATAGAAAAGCATAGCACCCAGATACATTAATCCTAGATCTTGTTTGCACACCTTTAGAAATATCACCAATAATAAACTCCTTACGGTGTTGAGGCAAGAATTTATGAGTCAAAGGGTTATCATTTCTTTCTTAACCCATGGTACTAGATTCTCTAATATTTAATTCATCACATTCATAATCAGAAGTATCAATAATTTCTTTTGAAATATTACTTGGTTCTTCATCAAAATTTACATGCAAAGATTCTTCAACAGCCAAAGAAATTTTGTTATAAATTCTATATGCTTTACTTCTTGAAGAATATCCCAAAAATATACCTTCTTCAGATTTTGCTTCAAATTTATCTTTATTCTCTTTTGTATTCAGAATAAAACATTTTGATCCAAAAGCTTTAAAATAATGTACTTTAGGAATTCTTCCCATCTATAGTTCAAAAGGAGTCTTATTCATTTCTCTTCTTAGGGTTACTCTATTTAAAATGTAACATGTAGTACTAACTGCCTCAGCCCAAAAATAATAAGCAACCTTATTTTCATTAAGCATAGTCCTAGCCATTTCTTAAAAAGATCTATTCTTTCTCTCTACAACTCCATTCTAAGAAGGGGCTCTAAGAAAGGCAAATCTATATTCTATTCCTAGATCTTGACAAAGGTTTTCCATATTTTCATTTTCAAATTCCCCTCCATGATCACTCTTAATTTTCTAAACTTTTAATTGCTTTTCATTTTGAACAAGATTCAGAAAGATCTTAAACTCCTCAAATACTTTACTCTTATGTCTTAGAAATATTACCCAAGAATATCTTGAAAAATCATCAACTAGAACAAATACATATATCTTTCCACCTAAATTTTCTATTCTAGTAGGGCCAAATAAATCCATGTGAATTAATTCCAAAATTCTTCTAGATATAATTTGCTTACCCGATTTAAAAGAACTCTTCTTCTGTTTTCCCAATTCACATGCATCACAGATTTTATTCTTTTTGAATTTCAAATTGGGTTAACCATCTACTAGGTTCTTCTTAGCTAACTTATCTAGCTACTTCATATGAATATGACCTAGCCTACAATGCCATAACCATGCATTGTCCAAATTATTAGTAATTAAACAGGAATCAGCAGTAGAAACATCATCAGGCAAATTTAGAAAACAGACATCATTTATTCTATGAGTAGTAAATTTGATTTCATTAGAATTTTCATCAATAACAAGGCACTTCTTAGATTTAAACAAAACCATATAACCTTTATCTTCTAACTGAGTAATACTAATTAAATTATGCTCTAAATTTTCAACTAACAAAACATTATCTATAATCATTTTATCATTTACATAAACAGATCTGATACCAATAATCTTACCTTTCTAATCATTACCAAATCTGGCATTTCCTCCATCAATTTTCTTCAGATCTTTTAGGACAGATTTATCTCCAGTCATATGCTTTGAAGCACCACTATCTATCACCCATCGTGATCTTTTAGATTTGACCTGCAAGAATAGTCATAATCACATCCTTTGGTACCCATATTTTCTTGGGTCAATTTTTGTCAATGGAGAATATTTGAAATCTATTTTGTTTTGAGATCCATGTGTTATTTCGATTAACAGAATTTCTTTTTAACACATAGATAACTTTCTCTTTATTAATTGTTTTCAAATAGCCATTTCCATAGTCCATTTTATAGCTATTTGAAAAATTAACAAAAGTATATGTTTTTGGTGGTTCATAGTTAAAACCTATACCAGTTCTATCACCAAAGACTTTATAACTATTAATAATATTTGTCAATTTCTTATCTCCTTTGGTAAAAACTCCTAGTTTAAATTTTAGTCTACCAATTTCTTATTCTAATCTTTCTATATCAGAATTAGAACTAGATTTTTCTACACATTGATTTTTAAGTTTTTCATTCAATTTTTCAATTTCATCTTGTAGCCTTTTGTTTTCTAAAAATTTATCCTTCAATTCTTTAATAAGTTCTAAATTATATTTTTCAAGTTCAGAAATTTTATCATGCATATCAAAACTATTAGCAACACATTTATTCTTCTTTAATGCAGAATTTTCAGTTTTTAATGTAGTAATTTCCTTTTCTAGCTTAGCAGCAGTTTTATTACTATTAGATAACTTCCTTTTTAACATAGAATTTTCTAGACTAACATTTTTTAGTTCTTCCAATAATTCATTATAATCATTTTGATTTATATCAGACACATCAGAATCATTATCAGAAATTATTTCATTAGCTATATTAGAATAAGAATGTACCTCATTGGTGTTAGCCATAAAATAGACATTGGCTAGTTCTTCAGACTCAGACTCAGTCTATGTACCATCAGTACTGGTACCTTCAAATACTTCAGATTCTGTAGAGTCATCCCAAGTAACTTGGAATGCTTTCTTCTTCCCTTGATTAAATCTTCTCTAATGAAACTTCTATTTTCCATGAGATTTCTTCTTGTCAAAGTTCTTTCTTTCATCCTTCTTTTGATATGTTCATTGGCTTTGAAAATGCCCATATTTGTTGTAGTTGAAGCATTTTGTAGCAGATTGCTTCCCTTTGTCATGACTTTTTCCTTTCTTCTAGAATTTTCTGTATTTTCTGATAATACAGGCCAATTCTTTTGGAAATTCATTAACAGGCTCCTCAGATGGTTGTTGAGCCTTCAGTGCTAGTTCCTTCTTCTTTTCAACCTTCTTGAGGTTTCTCCTTCATCTTCTTTCCAATCTTTTAGTTGAGTCTCCTAAGCTAACAAATTGCTAATGAGATCTTCTAGAGTAAAGGTACTCATATCCTTTGAATCTTCGAGTGATGTTGCCTTAGCTTTCCAATCCTTATTTAGGATTCTCAAGACTTTGATAACTTGTTCTTTCATGGGAAATTCTTTCCCAAGATTCTTCAGTCCATTTATGATCTCAATGAAATGAGATATGAGATTAGTGATACTCTCATTCTCTTTCATTTTGAACATCTCATACTTTCTTAGTAGGATACTTATTTTTGTATCCTTCACTTCATTTGTTCCCTCATATGTAATTTCTAATGCACGCCAAGGTTCATGTGTAGTAGAGCAAGCAAAAATCTTGTTGTATATATTAGTAGTGATTGCACAAGTTAGTGCATTCATTCCTCTTGCATCCATTTTAATTTTCTTCTCATCTTCATCATTCCACATGTCTTCAGGAACATTTGGAAGTTGTATTCCACGAACCACTGCTGTCCATACCTTCACATCCATAAATTTTAAAAAATTAATCATTTTATTTTTCCAAAAACCATAATTATTTCTATCAAAGAGTGAAGGTCAATGTACATGCTGACCCTCTGCCATTGATCTCAAATTGATTAAATCTATTACAGAGATAACCTACTCTAATACCACTTGAAAGGATCGAATGTGTTGAGTATTTTGTTTTGATGATGTGTACTGAATGAAAATAATCATATTTGCTCAATTACTATTGCTTGTGAAAGGAAATTGAAATCATTAATTAATACAGAAAAAGCTTATTGATATAAATACTTGTCTGTATTGAATCTGAAATTATACTAAGTTAATAACTAGTTGTTTAATTGCATTAATTTCTCATTTAACTAAACATTAAGTTAACGTGTGTTTTTATTGAAAAGCATGATATGTTTTAAAGTTATATTTCCTGTATCATGTATAGTGCACGTTTGGAAAACTCGTTAAGTTAGAGTTTTAGTCGTATAGAGATCACGTGAGAACTCGTTAAGTTAGAGGCTTAAAGGTTAAAATATGTCATGTGAGAACTCGTTAAGTTAGTGAGTAAAAGTTTAGACAACTCGTTAAGTTAGTGTTATACACGTAGTGAAATTATAAGTTACAAATGTTATATTGTATCACGTGAGGTACACATGTTTAACTCGTTAAGTTAACATAACTAAACGTGTTGAGTTGCTATATTGAATACTAAGGCAATGCGTTAGGTTAGCGTTACAAACTTAAGTTATTTTTTGCACGTGGTAAAATCTTATTATAAAAACATTTGTATTTTACTGGTTCGTTAAGTTATCGTAACACAACGGAGATAGTTCGTTGAGTTATCCATAACACAACGTAGTTAGTTCATTGACTTAGCTACAGTACTTGTCAAGTGAATTGGCACATGAGAAACTCGTTAAGTTGAAAACGTTAAGTTATATATATACTTGTGTTACTCGTTTAGTTAACATTAAAGTAACGACTTCTTATTATACTTGATGAAAAATTTTGGACGAGAAAGTTTATTTTGCAAGAAATTTTTTAGAGATCCAGGATTGATGATTAAAGAAAATTCAAAATGTAAACGTGAGTCAAAACGTGTGTATTTCGATGAAGGAAAAAGAAAAGACGTGAAGAAGTGGAAAACTAGTAGTGATTAAACGTGGAGGATATGCATGAAATGAAGATACAGTATAAAAGGCATAGAATTCTCGTTGATCAAACTATCCCTGCACATCAAACGAAAAATCTTTTCAAGGATCAAAAACACTTCTTCAGGGAAAATCTCTTAGGTGGAAGCAAATTCAGTGAAGCAGAAAAGGTCAAATTTATGTCATTGAAGATTTAAAGTATTAGAAGAAAGCAAATTCGGTGAAGCATAAAAAGACAAGATATTCGTTACTGAAGAATTGCTAAAGAAGAAAGAGAAGAAGAAGAAAAATCTCAAATAGGGAGAAATATTTTAAATCCCGCAAATTAGTTTTCTCTGTTTGTAGTTATGAAATTGTTTAGATGATACATGGTATCGAGATATAATTGCATCTACAATTTCTGAGGAGAATTGAATTGTATATTGTAATTGAAACCTTGAATAAAAATGATTTTATGAAAAGAGTGTCTCGACTTGTTTTTAAGTTTTAAAGTTTCAATTATATTCGAAAATATTGAGAAACACAATTCACCCCCCTCTTGTGTAGCCACACGGTCCTACAAGTGGTATCAGAGCTTTGTTAATAATCTTTGATATAAAATCGATACCAACTTATTTAATATCATTGCTTATTCTGCCTTCCTTGTTTTTAAACAAACATTAATATCTGAACATACGTTTAACTTTCTTGATTTAAGGCTCAAGTTGTTTAAAAGTTTTTAGACTGTTTAAAATCAAATGGGTTGAAAAATCTAAGGTAAGATGGCTACTAGAAATGGTAATTTTTCTTTATATGAAGGCCAAAATCTTAATCGTCCTCCTTTATTAGATGGAATTCATTTTAAATATTGGAAATATAGGATGACTGTTTTTCTTCAAAGTATAGATCATAAGTTGTGGTTCATGATTTCTAAACCATATACTCTGTTATCTACCCGTTATAATACTTGGACAATTACTAAAAAAGAAAATGAAACTCTGAATGCTAAGGGCTTAAATATTTTATTTTGTGCATTGAGTTATGAACAGTTCAATAAAGTGTCGGCATATAAATCTGCTTATGAGGTGTGGCATGCATTAGAAGTTTCACATGAAGGTACTTCTCAAGTTAAAGAGACTAAAATAAACATGTTGATTCATAAGTATGAACTCTTTAAGATGCATGAAGACGAAAGTATTTTTGAGATGTTTTCTAGATTTTTTGATATCATAAACTCTTTAAAATGCTTAGGAAAGAATTTTGAACAGAAGGATTTGGTGAGGAAAATTCTTAGATCCCTAAGTTCTAAATGGTCTTAGAAAGTAACGTCAATTGAGGAATCACGAGATTTAAATGTTTATACCATGAATAAACTTATTGGAAACTTAACAGCTTATGAAGTTCAATTAAATGAATCATTGAGTCACAACAAACCAAAAATGAAGAAAGAAATAGCCTTCAAAATTAATTCAGATTCTGATATATCTACTGATTTTGACGAGGATTTAATTTTGTTGACTAGGAAATTCAAGAAAGCATGGAAAGCTAGGAAATAGCAAAGGAACAGAAATGACAAACCCAATGTCAAAATCACTGAATGACAAGAATTCTTCATCTAGAAAGTATGTATGTTACAACTGTAAGAAACCTAGACATCTTTCTCTAAATTGTCCTATAAGGAAAAATGAAAAGCAAAGTAGGACAAATAAGAAGAAGACGGCTCAGAAAACTTAGAAAAAGTTTTACAAAAAAAAGGCTTTGAATGTCACTTGGGATGACACGTCTGAAGAGTCTGAATTTGAGTAATCAACATCAAAATCTTCACATTTAGAAGGAGAACAAGAGTTAGAAGATGTTGCTCATGTGTGCTTCATGGTAGATGAGTCTGAGGTAATATCTGATCTTGAAAGTCATTTAGATTTTAACTTTGATGAATTATTATGTGCTTATCATGCATTATTACAAAAACTTAAAGTTTGTAAACTAGAAAATAAGAATATTAGAAACTCTTTATCCATTGTGGAAGAAGAAAATTGTTTCCTGTCTACTACTTTAGAAAAGTTTAAATGTGATAATGAAAATCATGTTAGAGATTTGCATAAATTTAGATTTAATGAATGTGTCTTGCATGAACAAATACAGAATACAAATGATGAAAAATTAAAGATAGAATCTGAAAATGAAATCTTGAAAAAAAATATAAATGAACTTGAATTAGAGATAGATAAATTAAAACTGAGAGAGCTAGATTTAAATTCTACCATTGAGAAATGGAATTTAAGTCAAACTAAGTTAGACAAACTAACTAGTACCCCTACAGTGTCATATAAATTTGGCCTAGGATTTGATTATCCTGAATATCCTAAATCTCAAGCCAATAAAGGATTTATTAGTTGCAGTTCAAGTAAATCTAAGACTAAAATTCCTTTTATCATGAAACAAGGTAATAAATATGTAGAAGTAGGTACTTCAAGGGATGAATCATGTAGTAATAATATAAATCAATGTGATTTGTCAAATTGTACTTCTAACATGACTATTAATGTTTCTAAAAATCTTGTTTCTTGTTCTAGAATTCAGTTTCTAATGTCCCTAAAATTTCAAACAATTGTAGTAAACTGAAAATTCAAAAACCCGAGCATGTAATTCAAAACACTAGTGTTAGACCAATTACTCATTCTACATGTGATAAATCTGAAAATTCTTGTGCAGAAAAAGATTTTGTATGTATGGAAAATGTTAATACTAGTACAAAATCTTGGCATGAACTTACTGAAATGTATGAGCATGACCAAAATAAATTAACATCTGATAAAAATCGGTTTGGTCTTGGTTATACTACATCTGAAAACAAAAAGAATGATTATAAGAGCAATAATGCTATAAGTAAGTATGATGTTAAAAATAAGTCTATAGTACTTACAACTAATAAGAATGTAAATGATAATGTTAAACTATTTTTAAACAAAAAGAAGAAATATGTGTTTAATGAACTTGGTCCTCAACAACATTGGGTACCAACAAAAAGTTTTTCTTAATTTGTTTTGTAGGAGGAAACAACATCAAATGGATCTTAAACAGTGGAGTGTTAAGTCACATGACCAGACAGAAAAGTCTACGACAAAATTTTACAAATACCATGAAAGGAAGTGTAACATTTGGAAACAAAAGCAAAGATATAATCATAGGTATGGGCAATATTCAAATAACTCCGACTTGTGTTATTTCGAATGTACTATATGTAGAAAACCTAGGATTTAATTTGCTGAGTGTTATAAAACTAATTGAAAATGGATATTATGTAGTGTTTGAAGATAATGTATGCAAAATTATTGATAAAAATACAGATGAAATTAAGTTTATTGCTAAAAGAAAAGGTTCTATATGTACTTTATCTTTACCTTCTAGTGTAGTTGAATTAAATTTATGTTTGCTAGTTGAAACTAGTGATGCATATCTGTGGCATAGAAGGATTGGGCATATAAATATGAAACTGTTATATAAACTATCTAGAAAACATTTATTGAGAGGTTTACCAAAGATTAAATACTCAAAGGACTTTATGTGTGATGCATGTGAGTTAGGTAAACTTCACAAAAACTCTTTTAAATCCAAAACTAATATTTCAACCAAGAGAATCTTAGAACTTATACATATGGATCTATTTGGACCAACAAGAAACATGAGTCTTGGTGGTAAATAGTATGTATTTGTTTTAGTGGATGACTTCTCTAGATACACTTGGGTATATTTTCTAGCATCTAAGACAGAAGTTTTTGAAAAGTTTAAAATGTTTTGCAATCTTGTTCAAAATGAACAAAGTGTCTCTGTTCAAAAACTTAGGAGTGATCATGGTACTAAATTTGATAATGATCAAATAGATAATTATTGTAATGAGCATGACATTGATCACAAATTTTCTTTTCTAAGAGCACCGTGTCAAAATAGTGTTGTTGAGAGAAAGAATAGATCACTTCAAGAAATGGCTAGAACTATGTTGAATGAACATAAGTTACCTCAAAATCTTTGGGCTGAAGTAGTAAATACAACTTGTTATGTTATTAACATAAGTCATTTAAGACCTCATGCTAATAAAACTCCTTTTGAATTTATGTTTAATAGGGTTCCAAAAATTTCCTATATGAAACCATTTGACTGCAAGTGTTTTATTCTTAATACTAAGGATAAAAGGAATAAATTTCAAGCCAAATCGGATGAAGGAATTTTTGTAGGTTACTCTACTAGAAGTAAAGCCTATAGAGTATATAACAAGACTTCTAGAACTATTGAAGAAACCCTCCATGTAAGCTTCAATGAAAATTCTTTTAGAGAATCTCAATCTAAAGCTGATAATGATGATATGATCAATCTCCCAAAAGAGTTAGAGATCAATAGAGAGATTGAAGATTTATCTGAGAAAATCAAAAATATGAACTTAAATGATCAAACTAATGATGAAAGTGATGGACCTTCAGATGTTGATGAGAATATTGAGAAAAATCAGAGAAATTGGCGTTATTCTTCATCACATCCCATTACTCAAGTCATTGGTAATATTAATGAGGGAGTTAAAACTAGAGCTTCAATAAATTTTAATAGTATGTGTATGTTTGTTTCTATGGTGGAACCAAGGAATATACAAAAAGCATTATCTGATGAAAATTTGATAGTGGCAATGCAAGAAGTGTTAGAACCCAAGTATTTTGATAACGCAAAACCTATGTGAGGAAACATATTGTATTTCACAGATAAGTCAGTACAGCAAAAGATCAAAAGGTAGATAATTCTAAGTAGCAAACAGGTTGCAGTTAATCTCAGAATGTGTTGCTATAGAAAATCGGATAGTTATAGATCAAAGTATCTGAAGAGCAAGTTTACAGCAGCAGCAATACTATCGTACAGTTAGAAAAATATCTATCCGACTTTTTCGGAGAGTTGAATGATCGGACAGTTAAGAAAGATTGAATGATCGAAAAGTTAAGGAGTTAACTATCTGAAAGCTTAAAGGACTTTTCGGAGAGTTAGAAAGATAACTATCCGACTTTTTCGGTGAGTTACAGGTATAACTATCCGAAACTTAATTCATTCAATTTACCATGTGTAGAATTCCAAGACAGAAGCTTAAAAGACTTTTTGAAGAGTTAGAAAGATAACTATCTGAAATTTGAAGGATTTCAGTGAGTTACAGGTATAACTTTCCGGAACTTAAGTTATCCTACTACGCATGTGCAGAATGGAGAAGACGACAATTAAAAGCTTAAAAGGAAAAATCGGAGAGTTAGATAACCATCCAAACTTTCAAAAGAGTTTTGTTGAGTTACAGTTTAACTATCCGAAACTTAAGTCATTGAATTTCCCACGTGTAGAAATCCAGACAAAAGCTCAAATGAGTTTTCAGAGAGTTAAAAAGTTAACTATCCGAAAAACAGGAAGTTTCGGTGAGTTACATTTCTAACTATCCGAAACTTAAGTTATTCTTTTATGCACGTGCAAAATTAAAGAGATAGCAGTCGGAAGCTTAAAAGAAAAACCAGAGAGTTACTATAGTTAACTATCCGAAAGTCAAGAGTTTTTCGGTGAGTTAAAACTACAAGTCTCCGATCACTTAACATTTCACGTGAGCAACTTAAAATCCTCACGTGACACAGATAACAGGATGTAAGTGAAGAATCAATAAGTTATGGACGTTCTTCGATGAGTTATTCATATAACCATCTGAAAGTTAAAGGAAATCGGAAGGTTACTTACTAAACATCAGACAAAACGGTAACTTACCATATTTAGGTTTGATTATTTAGCAAGTATAGTAGAATACATCCGTTGAAAGAAAAATGTGATCATTATACCTTTTGGTATAAATATGAGGAGTTTAAGAGAAGATTAGACAGAGATAACGATCATACAATATCTAGTGAGCTACACAAATTCCAGTTACACTCTCAAGTCTGAAAACAGTCAAGTATACTTAAAAGATTCACTGCAGAAAAAGCTCTATATGCCAAAACTCTGATAGAAAGACTCAAAGCTGTTGGTTCGTGAGTTTCTACCTGAAAACTCATTGTTGGTTGAGAGCTTCAACCTAAAAGCTCAACAAAGAAAGGTTGGTTATTGAGCTTATACCTGAAAGCTCTAAGTGTTGGTTCTTGCTTCAACCTGAAAGCAAGTGTTGTAAGTATTTGAATACTTAGTGAAGCCCAAGTGTATCTTGGGGGTGGACTAGCCAAGTTGGTGAACCATCTAAAAATTTGCTGTGTGTTATTTTCCTCTTACTGTTTTGCTTTCATTTAATTCATCTCATCTCACTTTTGTTGAATCAATCGATTCAAAGTTAAAAGATTTAAAAACTTATACACCTTCACCATTCACCCCCCCTCTAGTGAGCCTATCGATCCTAACAATTGGTATCAGAGCAAGTTAATCCATTATAAGATTTAACCATCTGGATTTATGGTTCAATTTGCTAAGGGACAAAACATCCACAAACCTCCTCTATTTGATGGTTCCAATTATAACTTTTGGAAGAATAGAATGGAGTGTTTCCTTAGGAGTTCTGATGTAAAACTCTAGAAGATTGTTGTTCTTGGAACTACACTTCCAACCAGTGCCGTTATAAACTGGTCTAAGGAGGATGAGAGAATCATCTAGTTGAATGCTAGAGGGCTGAATGTCATATATTGTGCACTAACTGCTGAACAATATAATAAAGTATCTGCATGTAAGTCTTCTCATGAGGCTTGGAAAATCCTTCAAGTTACTTATGAAGGTACAAGCCAAGTAAAGGATACAAAAATTAGTATTCTGTTGAGAAAATTAGAATTGTTTAAAATGAATGATAATGAAAACATAACTGAAATGTTTTCAAGATTTACTAAAATTATTAACAGTCTGAAAGGCCTGGGAAAGGAATTTTCTTCTCATGAATAGGTACAGAAGATCTTGAGGAGCTTAACTATTGAGTGGAAACAGAAGTCCACATCTATCCAAGATTCTAAGGATCTCAACAATTACATAGTTGAAGAACTATTGGGTAATCTTCTAGCCCATGAAATACAAATGAAGGACTGGAAGGAGCAAGAAGGAGTTGTTGAAAAGAAAGCTGAGAAGAAAAAGGAAATAGCATTTCCTTCAACAGAAGAAGCTCCAAGCTCAAATGATGATGAGATCATGTTGTTGGCAAGGAACTTCAAGAAGTTCATGAAGAAAAAGAATAAGACCAGCTCCTCTAAAAGAACTATTCCTACTTGCTTTAAATGCAAAAGGCAAGGATACATACAGACTTTCTGTCCATTTCAGATAGAAGAGGATCAGGTAGATAAGAAGAAGAGATGGAAGGACAAAAAGAAGATGGCACTCAAAGCTACATGAGATGACAGTAGCTCATCAAGTAGTTCATTTGATTCTAAAGATGAAGCTGCAACAAATGTGTGTTTTGCAGCTCAAGAGGTATGTTCCACTTCTTCCTCCAGTTCAAAAGATGAGCATAATGAAATAGATATTAATAGCCTTCTATCTACTGTAGATAATTTATATATTAAATGTAGGGAATTTAAGAAAGAAATTAAAAGGTTAAATCACTACTTAGAAGATTCTTTAGTTGAATTAGAAACTTCTGTAGATGAAAATAGAAATCTGAAATCTAACTTGGATAAATATAATTGTGATAACTATAAATTGAAAGAAGAAAATAAAAACTTAGTAACCACAATATCTGATTTGAAAAATACCATATGTAAATTTACTCAAGGTCAAAAAGGACTAAATAAAAATATAGGATCTCAACGACCTAATGGAAGTAAATATGGCCTAGGGTATGCTACACCATAGGAAGTACCTTATTATGGTGGAATGATTCGATCATATAGAGATGACACAACTATGTTTGCCATCAAAAGAAGATCAGGTCATACGTGGTTGCCAAGAGGCAATAGATTTAATGTTTTAAGGACTAATTCTATTGGACCCAAGAAGATTTAGGTACCAAAAGCATTAATTTCAGAAGAATTTGCAGGATTACAAGGAGCTCCAAGCACGTACAACAAGATGGATTGTGGACAGTGGATGCTCAAAGCACATGACAGGTGAGAAAAGTTTTCTTAATTCTTTTAAAATCTTAAGTTCAGGATCTGTTAAGTTTGGTAATAATGAAAAGAGTAAAATAACTACAATAGGAAATATTACATTTCAAAATGGTATAATTGAAAATGTATTGCATGTAAATGGATTAAAACAAAATTTATTAAGTATAGGACAATTATGTGATAAAGCTTATACAGTCTCTTTTACTATTGAAAATTGTCACATTATTGATCAGCTACAAATGAAATAAAATTTACTAGTATTAGAAATTGCTCAATTTATATATTAAACTTTCCATGTGAAAATTCTGCAAGCAATTCCTGTTTGGTAGCTTCTGTTAGGTATTTAATTTTGATGATATATGCTTTATTAACATATTTAAATAAGTCTACATAATATTCTCTAAGTATATTTCTCTAAGTATAATAGTTAACAAATTATCGGAAAGTTTCATTTTTATGTCGGATAAATTAAAGATTTCCGAAGAGTTTGATTTGCAATAGTTAAACTTTCGAATAGTTAACGTTTCATTTTTGTCGAATACTTTATGTTAAAAACTTGTATAGTTAAGTTATCTACATGTGTGCTTTTAATGTTTTAAGTTGTCACGTGTTTTCCATGTGCGTTCGGTAATGAAAAATCGAATGGTTAGATAACTGTTCGAGTTTTTATATGCGTGGATAGATAACTATTCGAGTTTTATAAAAGGACTAACAAACAGATAAGTTTCTTTGTTTAGTCACGTGTTTTGCAGGTGCAAAAACTCGAAGAGTTAAAGGATAAGTGTTCAAGTTTTTACAGGAGTTAAAGGATAAATGTTCGACTAAATCGAAGACTTAGAAGATATTCTACAAAACTCCAGGAAGATAAAGTTTCGATGTATCTACGAGTGGAGATCGTGGAAACTCAAAATGTTAGTGAAGTAAGTGGAAATTTAAATAGAAAGTAATTTGGATTAAAGAGAAAATTAGTACGTGGATTATGGATTGTGGATCAAGTGGATGAACATGCTAAACGTGAAAGACAACAAAGTTCGACTACTAATAGAGAGTACAAGCTACATTACAACAGAGGATCCCAATCTCAAAAACCAAGTCTGAATATTCAATCTGGATCCCTAACTGAAAAGTTAAGTTTGAATATTCATATTCTGAAAAGTTCTCCAACATCAGAAGAAGTTCAAAATTCCAAGCAATTTTAGAAAAGGAGCTGCAAACGCAAGAAGTCTGGAAATTCGACAACTAGAGAAGAAGAGATACAGAAGCTGAGCAAAGAGAAAGAAAAGAGCTGTGTGCATAAAGATTAGGTTTTATACAATTCAAAATTAGTTTTGAAAAAGAGCTTTGTTTTCCTATTTGAATTGTATATCAAAAATTACTGTATCAAAACCGTCAAGAAGGGAATTGAGCTGAAAAGATATTGTAAATTCTATCTTGAAATAAAAGAATAGAATTTCATTTACGAGTGTTTTGTGCTCTTGTTTTATCTACTAGTTTAATTACTAAAGACACAATTCACCCCCCCTCTTGTGATACAAACGATCCTACAACTGGTATCAAAGCAATTAAACTATTTACAACATCCGAAAAGCCTTCATTTCTCTATTTAGGAATCGGTTTTTCCTGTCATTTACTTCAGATCATCTGTTTAAAATGGATAATTTTGAAATCTTAGTTATGACTAAAGGACAGACCATTAATCGTCCTCCTATGTTCGAAGGTAGAAATTATGGCTACTAGAAATATAGGATGAAAGTATTCTTTCAGCCAATCGATTTCAAATTATGGCATATAATTAGCAATCTTATAGTGTTAGTTATGACTCCATATAATACTTGGACTTTTGATGAAAAGGAACGAATGACACTGAATGCTAAAGGTTTAAACATCTTGTTTTGTGTTTTATCTCATGATCAATTTAATAAACTTTCTACATATCAAACTGCATATGAGATATGGCATGCATTAGAAGTTGCCAACGAAGGTACTAATCAAGTCAAGGAATCTAAAATCAATATGTTAGTACATAAATATGAGCTTTTTAAAATGCACGAAAATGAATGTATCTCTCACATGTTTTCCCGTTTTCTTGAGATTGTAAATTCATTAAAATCTTTAGGCAAGAAATTCGAGGAAAAGGACTTGGTAAGAAAGATCCTTAGATCTTTAACTAAAATTTGGGCTCAAAAGACAACATTTATTGAAGAGTCCAAAGACTTAAATACATATACTCTCAATGATCTCATAGGAAATCTGACAGCCTATGAAGTACAACATTTAGATCCAAAAGGGAAAAATCCTAGAAGGGATCTAGCTTTTGAGGCTGATAAAGTCTCAGAAGTCACTAGTAATTTTAACGATGATTTACTATTATTGACTAGAAAATTTAGAAATCTATTGAAGAAACGCAAGAACTTCAAGTCAGCAAAGACATCTGGAGATATGGAGAAGAAGTCATTTAGGAAAGACAAAAGTATATGCTACAAGTGCAATAGGCCGGGTCACTTTCAAACTGATTGTCCTCTCAACAAAGATAAGAAGAATTCGAGGAGGAATTTCAGGAATAAGAAATTCAGAAAGAGAAGGACGCTTAAAGTGACATGGGATGACTCTTCAGCTTCACAAAGTGAAGAAAGAAATGATTCAACATCAGACAACGAATCCTCATCAACATCAGATTCAAAAGAAAGTCTAGCAAATGTATGCTTTATAGCAAATTCCACTGAGGTATCCTCTGATCAAAATGCTAATTTTGATAGTTTTGATGGATTACTTGTTGAATACAATAGACTGGCTAGAAAATATAAGAAAGTTAAAATAGAAAGAAAGGACACTAGGAAAATGCCAGATAAATCTAAAAATAAGATTGATTTTCTGAACTCTACGTTGAATAAATTTAAAGAAGAAAATCAAAGGCATGTACAGGAAATTTTAAAGTTCACTGCTATAGAAAGAAAATTGCATGCTGATTGTGAAAATTTAATTACCAATAAGAAGAAAACGATTTGTGAAATTGAAAAACTGGAACTGACTATTACTGATTTAAATTCAGAAATTGATGTGTTAAAGATTAAAGTCTGCGATCAAAAGGCTATATTAAGTAAATGGAATAATAGTCAAACTTTAACAAATGAACTTAGTAGTAAAATATCAAATGTAGAAAAACATGATATTGGTTTACACGATGCATCTTCTGAAAATTATATATTGCATGATGGTATTGCTAAAAATAATGTCTTTATTTCCAATACTAAGAATAGTAAGAGAAAAACTATTCTATGTGTAATCAAAAAAGGAGAAAAATATGTGCAAGTTGATGAAATGCAGCATATAAATGATAGCACATGATGCAAGAATTTCAAAAGAAATCTTCAAAAGAATCAAGCTAAGACATTTGAGAATTTTAATATTCTTGATCAATTTTCTTCATATTTAAAGAATATTGGATATTGGAAATCAAATAATGTCAGAAATGAAAATTTCAACTCTGGTTTACATGGAGATAAAGGTTCTGATAATTATAACACTAAGAGAAAGAAACGCAAAAATAATTATCAGAAAATAGATAAGTTGAAGTCTAAAAATATGGATTATTTTGATATGACTCTCTCTAAAATTCTTGGACCCACTCATAAATAGGTTCCAAGAGATAAAATCTCTTTTTGACTATTTTGTAGGTACACAAATCAAAATGGATAATGGACAGTAGAGCATCCAGCCACATGACTAGAGATATACGATTACTTACAGAAATAACAAAGACCAAGAACGGATAAGTTACCTTTAGAAATAAAAGCAAAACAAATATCCTTGGGTCTGGCAAGGTTCAGGTAATTGAGAAATGTTTTATAAATGATGTCTTATTAGTAGAAAACTTAGGTTTTAAATTATTGAGTGTTCTTATTTTAATGAAGATTTATAGAGTAATTTTTGAAAATGATTCCTGTAAAATTATGGACATGTCTACAAACGAAATTTTATTCACTGCATACAAGAAAGGATCTGTTTGTATTCTAAATTTTCCTTCTGATATTATTAAAGACAATGCTTGCTTAATTGTAAAATCGGATGAAGTCATTTTATGGCATAGAAGGCTAGGACACTCAAACTTAAAATTATTACAAAAGCTGTCTAAAAGGAATCTAGTTAGAGGTTTACCTAGTATTAAGTACTCGAAAGAGTTTATGTGTGATGCATGTCAACTAGGTAAATTACATAAAACATCCTTTAAAAGCTTAAATGAAATAACAAGCAAAAGAGTATTAGAACTAGTGCATATGGATTTATTTGGACCTACTAGAACAACCAATATAGGAGATAAACATTATGCTTTTGTACTAGTTGATGACTATTCTAGATTTACTTGGGTCTATTTTCTAGCTAATAAAACTAAAGTTTTTGAAATATTTAAGATATTCTGTAATAAAGTTCAGAATGAGCAAAATGTTAAAATTCAAAAACTTAGGAGTGATCATGGTACAGAATTTGATAATGATCAAATGGACACCTTTTGTGAAGAATTAGGCATAGATCATAGGCACTCATTTCCAAGAGCTCCTTCATAAAATGGGATAGTAGAACGTAAAAACAGATCACTTCAAGAAATGTCCAGAACCATGTTAAATGAGAATAAGTTACCCCTTTTTCTCTAGGTAGAAGCAATTCATACAGCATGCTATGTTATAAATAGAGTACATCTAAGACCAATTTTAGATAAAACTCCTTATGAGATATGGTATAACAGGGTTCCCAAAATAAGTTATTTAAAACCCTTTGGCTGTAAGTATTTTATTTTAAATACTAAGGAACGAAGAGAAAAATTTAAAGTCAAATCAGATGAAGGGATTTTTGTTGGTTATTCCATTAGAAGTAAAGCATATAGAGTTTATAATAAATCAACAAAAACCATTGAGGAAACCCTGCATGTGAAATTTCATGAAAATTCTCATTTGGATTTAAGACATGCTGAAAACTTTGATTCAGAAATTCTTCCAAAAATAGTACCAAATGATGTTGACAGAGAAATTGATAGATTATCTAACGGAATAAGAAATCTAAGTTTGAATGATGAAAATTTAGAAGAAAATAATGTCATATCTATAGAAAATATGGAACAACATAGAATTGGCGTTATGCTTCATCTCATCCTATTGATCAGATAATAGGCGATCCTAATCAAGGAGTTAGGACTAGGTCATCAGTAGTCAGCATTTGTGGTGCTTATTCATTTGTTTCTTTATTAGA
Source organism: Cymodocea nodosa (assembly GCA_036874045.1). NCBI lineage: Eukaryota > Viridiplantae > Streptophyta > Magnoliopsida > Alismatales > Cymodoceaceae > Cymodocea > Cymodocea nodosa. Next base: position 13,317,009 of record CM072339.1, on the reverse strand, counting down.
ATCTAAGAAAATTGAAGATGCCTTAGAAGATGAATTTTGGTATTTAGCTATGCAAGATGAGCTAAATCAATTTATAAGAAATGAGGTATGGGATCTAGTTCCACCACTTGAAAATTAGTCCATAATAGGAACAAGGTGGGTATTTAGAAACAAAGTAGATCAAGATGGACATATAGTTAAAAATAAAGCTAGATTAGCTGCTCAAGGTTACAAGCAAGAGGAAGGAATTGACTATGATGAAACATTTGCTCCTGTTGCTAGACTAGAATCAATACGAATTTTGTTAGCTTATGCATGTTATATGAATTTCAAATTATATCAAATGGATGTTAAGACTACTTTTTTAAATGGATATATAAAAGAAGAAGTGTATGTAAAACAACCTCTAGGTTTTGAAGATGCAAAACATCCTAAGTATGTTTACGAGCTTAAGAAGGCACTATATGGCCTTAAACAAGCTCCTAGGTCTTGGTATGAAAGATTATCTAAATTTCTTATGGAAAAAGGGTATTCTATGGGAAAGGCAGATCACACTCTTTTTATCAAGAAGATCGAAAAAGATATATTAGTAGTTCAAATCTATGTAGATGACATCATATTTGGAGCAACAAATGATAAATTAGTTGAGTCCTTTTCGAAAGACATGACTAATCAATTTGAAATGAGTATGGTGGGTGAACTATCATTTTTCCTAGGCTTACAAATTAAGTAATTAGATCAAGGTACTTTTATTTCACAAGAAAAATATACTCAAGATTTATTAAAGAGGTTTGGTTTAGACAACACTAAAACAAAGAATACACCAATGAGTACTATCACCAAGTTGGATAAAGATGACTCTGGAAAAACTGTAGATGTAAAACAATATAGAAGTATGATTGGTTCATTACTCTATTTAACAGCTAGCCGACTAGATATTATGTTCAGTGTGTGTACTTGTGCTAGATATCAATCAAATCCTAAGGAATCACACCTACTTATTGTTAAACGAATTTTTAAATATCTATTAGGAACCATCAATTTCAGACTGTTTTACTTTAAACACAGTTCTTTAAACTTAGTAGGTTATAGTGATGCTGATTTCACAGGATGTAAGTTTGAAAGAAAAAGCACTAGTGACACTTTTCAATTGTTAGGTAATTCTTTAGTGTCATGGTTTAGCAAAAAGCAAAATTGTGTAGCATTATCTACAACTGAAGCTGAATATATAGCTACTGCACTTTGCTGTGCTCAAATCCTGTGGATCAGACAAACCTTAAAAGATTTTAATTTAGACTATGAACCAACTAAGATTTTCTGTGATAGTAGTTCTACAATTAGTTTATCTAAAAATCTTGTCTTAGATTCACGAGCAAAACATATAGAAGTTCGACATCATTTTCTAAGAGATAATGTTATAAAAGGAAAAATAGTATTAAATTTTGTTCCTACTACAAAACAATTAGCAGATCTATTTACAAAACCTTTAGATGAAAATACATTCTCAAAATTACGATTAGAACTTGGTATCTGTAGGTTATCTGATATTTAAATGGTCATGTTCATTGTATTTTGGTTTGTTATAAGGTAGTTTTAGAATTTAATGTCTTTATTATTAAAAAAAACAAAAAATAAACAAAACAAAATATTTATTTTTGAATTACAGTTTTCTGGTAGTTAAGAATTTATGAAATTCTAATTTTTATTGAAGTCAATTTATTTAAGAAAAATTCAAAAAAGATTACTTAAGGAAAAGTTAAATTGATTCAATGTGAGTGCCAACTATATTTTTGTTATTTATGTATATGCTATTACAGAGATTTTAACAGGAAAATACATAGAAAGTATGTACTTTTTATTAAAGGAAAGTTATTAACATTCTGTTAGAAAAATTAAGTCTTACGGTTGCCTCTAATTTAATTTACTGTCTTGTTTTATTTCTGTTTATTTTTTGTATGTAATTACTTGAGTAATTAAGTCCATTGGGGGATCTTAAACCCTAGTCACTTAAACCAACTGGTTTGGGATGTGCTGACTAAAAACTCATTTTGTAAGTAATTCAGATTATATTTTAAAAAAAAAAAAATTACCTATTCTCACTTGTCATTGAGTAATTGGTTATCTTTCTCCTAAGGGATTGTGATCACGTAAAAAGATGATATTGTAGGAGGTAATACATAAAATATATATATATGAATCTAATAAAAAAAAAGGGGGGGCAATGTACTCAAGCTTAATTTATCTTTCAAAGTGTTATAACAATCCTGCCATAATTTGTGCATATAATCATTGTTACTTTTTTTGTTATTATCTACTCTTTACACATAATGTATGATATTTATTGTCTTAAGTTGTGTACTCATTATTGAATTCTTTTAAGTTTCTGAAGGTATATCTCTATGAATTATCTTTTGTAAACTGAATAAGATAAAAGCCAGAAAGTCTAAATTGTTAACTCTACTACTTATTTCTGTATTTCATTCAAATTAAAAAAAGAAAAAGAAAAGGAGAGATTCAAATCTATTTAAGGCTTAACATCCTCTTTAAGTATGCTATTTGACCTTTTTAAGCCAAATCTATTTAGGGCTTGGCAACCTAGATTAAGTACGCCATAGATTCTTTACACTACATTTATGTAGGGGGAGCAATTTCTCATATAATAATTCATATCTTTTGAACTATTATATGTTTTCATGAAAGAATTTGCATAATTTCAGGAAATACACTTTAATTAAGTACATTTCTAAACTGTCAGTGACTTGTAGGTATTTTAATTCTTAAGTATCTGAATCTTCTAGTGTTTCGGCAAGTTATATTACAAGTATCGAACAGTTATGTTTTAAAACGTTCAATAGACTATTTTATTATTTCCTGAAATACACGTGTCGAAACCATAATGCATGACTTAAGTGGATTTTCGGTAAGTTATCTGTAACTCTCCGAAATGCGTCTAGACATCAAAAAGTTAGATTTGTAACTGTCTGAAACATCTCTTTATTATAAAACTACTTAAGTACACGTGTCGTGATTTTGACGATTGACTTAAGTTATCTTTTAGAAGGTTATCTGTAACTCTCCAAAATGCACCTGAGCATCAGATAGTTAGGTTTATAAGTCTCCAAAACTTTCTAAACACCTTAAGTTCAAATTGTGCACGTGTTGAATTTCACTACTTTATAATATCTCAGTTGAAACTCGAACAATTATGTTTAACTCTTCGACTTTTCACACCTATTCCTTTGAGAAACTCGAATAGTTATCTTAAGTCTTCGAGTTTTCTCACTTTTTCACTTAGCCTGAAGTTATTTTCTTTATATGAACAGTTACACTAAGTATTCTGCAATTGTTGGTTGTAAAACTTATATAGTTATTGCAAGCTGTAGGATCATATGACTACACAAGAGGGGGGTGAATTGTGTATTTTTAATATTTCTGAAATATAATTTAAACTTTAAAACTCAAAAACAAGTCGAGACATTGTTTTCATAAAATCATTTTTATTCAAGGTTTCAATTACAATATACAATTCAATTCTCCTCAGAAATTGTAGATGCAATTACATTTCGATACCATGTTTCATCTATACAATTTCATAACTACAAATAGAGAAAACTAATTTGCGGAATTTAAAACTTTTCTCCCTATTTGAGATCTTTCTTCTTCTTCTTTTTCTTCCTTCTTCAGCAATTCTTCAGTGACGAATATCTTGTCTTTTCATGCTTCACCGAATTTGCTTTCTTCTGATACTTCAAATCTTCAGTGACGAAAATCTTACCTTTTTATGCTTCACTGAATTTTCTTCCACTTGAGAGATTTTTCTCGAAGAGGTGTTTTTGATCCTTGAAAAAGATTTTTCTTTTGGTGTGTAGGGATGGTTTGATCCTTGAAAAGATTTTTCGTTTTGTGTGCAAGGATAATTTGATCAACGAGAATTCTATGCCTTTTATATTGTATCTTCATTTCATGCATATCTTTCACGTTTAACCACTACTAGTTTTCCACTTCTCCATGTCTTTTCTTTTTCCTTCATCGAAACACACATGTTCTAACCAACGTTTATATTTCAAATTTTCTTTAATCATCAGTCCTGGATCTCTAAAAAATTTCCTGTAAAATAAACTTTCTCGTCCAAAAATTTTTCATCAGTGTAATAAGAAGTCGTTACTTTAATGTTAACTAAACGAGTAACACAAGTATATATATATGACTTAACGTTTCTAACTTAACGAGTTCATCATGTGCCATTTCACGTGACAAGTACTATAGCTAACTCAACGAACTAAGTCTGTGGTGTTATGCTAACTCAACGAACCAGCTTAAACTTTCTTTCGGAAGGTTAAACGATAACTCACCGAAAATAGTTTAAGTTTCGGATAGTTACGACTATAAGTCATCGAAAAACTCTTTATATTATAAAACTAGTGAGACACGTGTCAAGACCTGAAAACATGACTTAAGTTACCTTTCGAATAGTTACGACTGTAAGTCTCCAAAAACACTTTAACTCACCGATTCAGTAATAAACAAATGTTTTTATAATAAGAATTTTACCACGTGCAAAAATAACAACTTATGTTTATAACGCTAACCAAACGCGTTGCCTTAGTGTTCAATATAGCAACTCAACGCGTTTAGTTATGTTAACTTAACGAGTTAAACATGTGCACCTCACGTGATACAATACAACATTCGTAACTTATAATATCACCACGTGTATAACACTAACTTAACGAGTTCGTCTCTTCTTTTACTCACTAACTTAACGAGTTATCACGTGACCTATTTTAACCTTTAAGCCTCTAACTTAATGAGTTCTCACGTGACCTCTATACAAATAAAACTCTAACTTAACGAGTTGTCTAAACGTGCTGTTCATGATACGGAAAATATAACATTAAAACATATCATGCTTTTCAATAAAAACACACGTTAACTTAACGTTTAGCTAAATGAGAAATTAATGCAACGAAACGACTAGTTATTAACTTCAGATCCAATACAGACAAGTATTTATATCAGTAAGCTTTTTCTGTATTAATTGATGATTTTAATTTCTTTTCACAAGCAATAGTAATTGAGCAAATATGATTATTTTCATTCAGCACACATCATCAAAACAAAAATACTCGACAATCTCCCCCTTTTTGATGATGACAAAACCATATTAAATCAATTATGAAATATGTTTAACTCAACAAAGCACCTTCGTTGGGTTAACTTTTAATTCAACAAACTTGTTTGTTGACTTAAGTTCACTTAAGCTTATTTCTATTGTTTGTGTAAATTTTACCTCTCAGAACTAAAACTCTTAGATATCAATAATTATATAACTATCAGTTTTCTAATTATCATCTGTCAGATTACAATAACCATTTAAATAGCATCTCCTTTTATAATATATATATGCAATTAAGATCATAATCATCTTTTTATAATATTTCTCCCCCTTTTTGTCATTAATCAAAAAGATAAATACAGAGAATATATATATATATATATAAGAGAATTACAACAACTCTTTCTGTAAACAAGAATAATAATTGAACACATTTACAGAAAAATGTATTGTTCAATCAATCAAACAAGTAATACAAACATTACATTTTGTATTCAGAAAAAAACAGTTATCGACCCCTCCTAAGTATATCACTTATAGCATTACATATTTTATCTCCTAGATGTCTAATATCATTTCTGATGTCGTTAAGCACTACATCTAAGTCAGGAGGTAGCTGGGTTTGTTGTTTTGCTTGAACTGAATAACTTTGTTGTTGTTGTTGTATATGGTCTGTATCAGGTTGTTGTTGTTGTCGTTGAGGTTTATGCATGGCTTGGAATTTTTGCAAATCTTTGACACTAAATGCTCTCATGCCTTTAGTTTCAAAGGGCCAGTCGGATAAAGTCAATTGGCTTGCAAGGATTCTACATACAGCATCACCATAAAATATCTTTGAACTCATATACTGTAGTTGAGACATAAAAACATCAAACCAATTTATTTGAATTCTATTCAGCATGCCATAAGTTGCATATAAACAGCTTCTGCTGACTTCCAAATTGTGTCCAACTCTCTGAAATAAATTTGCAATAAATCTTACCTCTACATTCAGATTTTCCATTAATCTCATTTCAGAATATACATCTGGAATTTATGATAAAGACTGAATGTTCCATTCTAGTTGTCTTATTATGTCAAATCTATTGGTAACAACAACACCTTCATTCTTTAATCCTAAAACTTCAAAAATTAACTCAAGAGACAATATAAACTCTTGTTCATTTATTTGAGTTTTCAGAAAATTTCCATTCTTGTGCAGATTGCTATAAAAAGCTGCAATAAGCTCTATGTATTGCTTCCATTTCGTTCCTACTGGCAAGAATTTAATGAGGCCTTGAAACACAAACAGACCTCTTATTTCCATCAAATTTCTGAATTTTATTGGCGAGCATGCAGAATCTGACATGTAATCAGATTATTGTATTTCTATAATGCTTCTTCAGATCTAAAATGAATTGCATTACCTTGAATTTTTAATATTGTACACAAAGAAGGTGATACCTGAAGCCGTGATTCAGAGTATAATTCATCTTCAGGAACCTCTTCTTCAAAATGAATGTCATGTTATTCCTCTTCCAAAATATTATCTTGAAGCTGCTTAGGTAAGCTTGATTCTTCAGCTTCAACATTGTCAATATGCTCCACATTCATCTGTTCAGTCTCTATAGAATGTTTAGAGTACAATTTTTCCACAAATTCTACAACCGGTGTATCTTTCTGTAATTGTTCATTTTGTTCAACAGATAATTCCATTAATTCATGCTGTGAATTCTCAAACTCTGCTTCTATAGATTCTGTAGAAGGCTGGTTAAATTTTAGCTCTTCTGAAGTCTTAACATTTTCAATATCTGCTACTCTAGACAATTCAGCCTTTGAACTAGTTACTGCTTCAACATTGTCAATTATATTTGCAATAACTTGTTCAATGTCAGGTGCCTGATGCTCTGATTTGTCAATTTCTACATCATCAAGACTTGTACTAATAGAAAAACTTGAGCTCATATTTGACTTGGATTTCTTCTCAAGCTTTCTAGCAAGGGAAAATAAAGTCTCATTATCTTCATCAGTTTCAGTGTGTTCGGAACTGATGAGTTTATCAAATACACAATAAAGTACAATGTCTAGACATACATTGTCCTTTGGAAATAAATTTTCATCTGATTTTCCTTTTTCAATAGACTTTGTTTCCTTAGACATAATTTTTCTAACTTTCCTTCGTCTATAACATTTTTGTTTCTCCTTTTCAAGTATTGCTGTTTTCTTTTCAAATTGCTCCATAAAAGTTTTCTACTTTAATTCTTCTAAGGCACTTTCTATTGCAACGGCCTTTCGAAGACTGTCAACTTTTGTTTTGTCTATAGTAATATCTGATTCTACTTGTTTTGAATATAAAGGAGTAGGGATAGCTGATTCATGCTCTTCCTCAAATGCATGTAGTCTTGTACCGTTTATAGGAGTTTGAGGAGTTCTATTTGATGAACCTACACCTTTTTCCAAATATTTTGCATACTGTTCTAAAAATGCAATCTCAACACATTTCATTCTATATTCTCTATCAAATTTACTACGAATACCCATGTATGTAATATTTGCATCAGTATGTTGAAGTTCTTGTCTAACTTCATCTAATATACCTTGAGGAAAGAAGTAATCTCTATAAAGTTCTGCTAACCTTTTGTCCACTCGAAATATTTTCTTGAACCAAGTACGTGGAACTTCATCATTCTCTATTTCTTTTCCTTTTGCATCTCTTCTACTTTTGCCTTTTCCTTTGCCATGACCTTTGTAGAACTTGGAGACCATCATCGCAAGTTGTAACAGCAACAAGCGGGAAAGATTTTCTTGACAAAGTTTACAAATAACCTAAGTGCTCGTGTAATAAGTGTTTAAATAGGGTTTTTAGGCATATAACTCAACGTGAAGAGAAGTCGAGTTTAGAAATTAAATAAATATTGAATAAAGTTTATTCAATCAAGGTACCCAAAATATTCAAGTATAACTCGTTGAGTTAACTAACCTAACGAGTAAAATGTTGTCTAGAGGCAGTTTTACATGTTACCTTATCTAACATAACGTCTAGTTAGTACACTTAAAACAATTTTCGAATGCTTCTAATTGAAACGTTCCGAAAACAACATACAAGCTAAACTTAACATTATCTTGAGAACATTGTAAACTATTTGATCATTTTGTCCTTTGAATCTAAAATAGTTTATTTGTCTTTGTAAATTATTTCATCAAGATTTTAAGAGAATAGTAATTCAGATTAACTAAGATTTGTATTCTAAATTATATTAATCTGTTTTCAACAATGTTAATCCTCCCCCTACAAATATACTTCAGATATATTCAATCAAAATACAAAATATGCTTGTAGTGACAATAGATGTTAAGTATAACTATACTTTTAAATTTTCTTTTCAGAAGCTTCCGTTATCCTGACATCATCAAAAATGATTTCCAGAATCAATTCCTACTGTATATGAATCAAAACACAACTTTGAACTCAATTCAATTAATTCAAGGAGAATAAAAGAATGTATCTCAAATAAATGTTTTCAAAAGTACTAATGTTGATTCAATAAATCAGTAGTCATATTGGTAGAAACTATATGCGATTCAAAGATATCTGTAATTAATGAACAACTTTTTCTTTTCAAAATAGTAAATATTGATAATTTTCTTTAAAAGTTAGTTTGAAAAGCTTGAATCATACAAGAGCTTTCTAATGTACCCATGTACTGAGCTTTCAGTCAACAATCCCAGATCTGATCAGGACCTTAGGTTGCCAGATTTAAAGAATCCTTTTTCAGAACAACAATCCTTACATACTTATCTGCTCAAGTACAAAAGGCTCGTGATCAAACTAATCAATAAACTCTCAAAGATTTTCACTTTGTAAGAACTTTTCATTTTAAGCACAGTATATATGTATTCTATTAATACAGATGCAATAAAATACAAATCTTATACAATTTTTACTTCTATGATTGTATTGAGAATATGAATCAGTTTTAATAAGCTTATACTTTTAATTAACAATTTAAGATGAGTTACATATAACTTATTCTACAAGTTTAATCAATTAAGTCAAATTTATGCATGATCATATGCATTTTCCTTGATTCAAAGAAAACATTTAATCAAAATTTCAAAATGTCAGAAGTATTTAATGTTTTTCATTTACACTTCCACTTAAAATTGTAAAAACCATTAAAATTGATAAACTACTTTAAAATCAATAAGATACTACTATGATTTTACAATAAATACATAGTATCTTAAGCAGCAGTTTAGATATTACTTTAGATATTTATAATAAGTATATAATATCTATGAGGTGAACAACATCATCAATAATATTTATCTTTTTATGTGGAGTTTAAGCATTTTACACATCACATAGCCTACAAATACCCAAATTTAATCTAATGTTGTAGAATGTATTTTCGTCTAGAGGTTTTGTAAATATATCAGCTAATTGATTTTTACTAGACACAAATTCTAATTTAATTTTTCTTTTAATTACGTTATCTCTTAGAAAATGATGTCTAACCTCTATATGTTTTGCTCTTGAATGTAATACAGGATTTTTAGAAAGATTTATTGCAAAACTACTGTCACAATAAATCTCAGTTGTATCATAAGATAATCCAAAATCTTCTAAAGTTTGCCTTATCCACAGAATCTGAGTGCAACACAGTGCAGCAGCAACATATTCAACTTCTGTAGTAGAAAGTGCTACATAGTTTTGCTTTTTACTAAACCATGACACCAAATTATTTCCCAATAATTGACATGTGCCACTAGTACTCTTTCTATCAGATTTAGATCCTGCATAATCAGCATCAGTATATCCTATAAGATCTATTGAACTATCCTTAGAATAATACAGTCTGAAATTTTTAGTTCCTCGTATATATCTAAATATTCTTTTAACTGCAATTAAGTGTGATTCCTTAGGATTAGATTGAAATCTAGCACAAACACACACAGCAAACATAATATCAGGTCTACTAGCAGTCAAATAAAGTAAAGAACCAATCATACTTCTGTATTTTCTTTGATCTATAGATTTTCCTATGTCATCAATATCTAACTTTAAAGTAGTACTCATAGGAGTTCCTCGAATCTTTGTTTCATTAAAATTAAATTTCTTAAGCATTTCATCTGCATATTTTTCCTGATTTAAAAATATACCTTTATCCATTTATGATACTCAGCAAATTAATTCCTAGGTTTTCTACATATAGTACATTCGAAATAACACAAGTAGGAGTTATTTGAACATTGCCGATACCTATGATTTTATCTTTGCTTTTGTTTCCAAATGTTACACTTCCTTTCATGGTATTTGTAAAATTTTGTAATAGACTTTTCTATCCGGTCATGTGACTTGATGCTCCACTATCCAAGATCCATTTTGATGTTGTTTCCTCCTACAACACAAATTAAGAAAAACTTTTTCTTGGTACCCAATGTTATTGAAGACCAAGTTCATTAAACGCATATTTCTTCTTTTTGTTTAAAAATAGTTTAACATTATTATTTTTATTCTTATTAGTTGTAAGTACTATAGATTTATCATTAGCTTCATACTCACATATAGCATTATTGCTTTTGCAATCATTCTTTTTGTTTTCAGATGTAGTATAATCAAGACCAAACATATTTTTATCAAATGTTAATTTATTTTGGTCATGCTCATACATTTCAGTAAGTTCATACCAAGATTTTGTACTTGTATTAACACTTTCCGTACATACAAAATCTTTTTCTACACAAGAATTTTTTGTTTTATCACATGCAGAATGAGTAATTAGTCTAATACCAGTGTATTGAATTACATGCTTAGGTTTTTGAATTTTCAGTTTACTACAATTGTCTGAAATTTTAGAAACATTAGAAACTGAATTTCCAGAACAAGAAACAAGATTTTTAGAAACATTTATAGTCATGTTAGAAGTACAATTTGACAAATCACATTGATTTATATTATTACTGCATGATTCATCCCTTGAAGTACCTACTTCTACATATTTATTACCTTGTTTCATAATAAAAGGAATTTTAGTCTTAGATTTACTTGAACTGCAACTAATAAATCCTTTATTGGCTTGAGATTCAAGATATTCAGGATAATCAAATCCTATGCCAAATTTATAAGACACCGCAGGGGTACTAGTTAGTTTGTCTAACTTAGTTTGACTTAAATTCCATTTCTCAATGGTAGAATTTAAATCTTCCTCTCTCAGTTTTAATTTATCTATCTCTAATTCAAGTTCATTTATATTGTTTCTCAACATTTCATTTTCAGATTCTATCTTTATTTTTCAGCATTTATATTCTGTATTTGTTCATGCAAGATACATTCATTAAATCTAAATTTTTGCAAATCTCTAGCATGATTTTCATTATCACATTTAAACTTTTCTAAAGTAGTATACAGGAAACAATTTTCTTCTTCCATAATGGATGAAGATTTTCTAATATTCTTATTTTCCAATTTACATACTTTAAGTTTTTGTAATAATGCATGATAAGCACATAATAATTCATCAAAGTTGAAATCTGAATGACTTTTAGGATTAGATTACCTCAGACTCATCTACCATGAAGCACACATGAGCAACGTCTTCTAACTCTTATTCTCCTTCTGAATGTGAAGATTTTGATGCTGATTCCTTAGATTCAGACTCTTCAGACTTGTCATCCTAAGTGACCTTCAAAGCATTTTTCTTGTAAAACTTTTTCTGAGTTTTCTGGGCCGTCTTCTTCTAATTTGTCCTACTTTGCTTTTCATTTTTCCTCATAGGACAATCTGGAGAAAGATGTCCAGGTTTCTTACAGTTGTAACATACATACTTTCTAGATGAAGAGTTCTTGTCATTCAATGATTTTGACGTTGAGGGTTTATCATTTTTGTTCCTTTGCTGTTTCCTAGCTTTCCATGCTTTCTTGAATTTCCTAGTCAGCAAAATCAAATCCTCGTCAGAATCAATAGATATATCAGAATCTAAATTAATTTCGAAGGCTATTTCTTTCTTCATTTTTAGTTTGTTGTGACTCAGTGATTCATTTAATTGAACTTCATAAGCTGTTAAATTTCCTATAAGTTCATTCATAGTATAAACATTTAAATCTCGTGATTCCTCAATTGATGTTACTTTCTAAGACCATTTAGAACTTAGGGATCTAAGAATTTTCCTCACCAAATCCTTCTGTTCAAAATTCTTTCCTAAACATTTTAAAGAGTTTATGATATCAAGAAATCTGGAAAACATCTCAAAAATATTTTCGTCTTCATGCATCTTAAAGAGTTCATACTTATGAATCAACATGTTTATTTTTGTCTCTTTAACTTGAGAAGTACCTTCCTATGAAACATCTAATGCATGTCACACCTCATAAGCAGATTTATATGCCGACACTTTACTAAACTGTTCATAACTCAATGCACAAAATAAAATATTTAAGCCATTAGCATTCAGAGTTTCATTTTCTTTTTCAGTAATTGTCCAAGTATTATAAGGAGTAGTTAATGGAGTATATGGTTTAGAAATCATGAACCACAATTTATGATCTATACTTTGAAGAAAAACAGTCATCCTATATTTTCGATATTCAAAATGTATTCCATCAAATAAAGGAGGACGATTAAGATTTTGTCCTTCATATAAAGAAAAATTACCATTTCCAGTAGCCACTTTACCTTAGATTTTTCAACCTATTTGATTTTAAATAGTCTAAAAACTTTTAAACAACTTGAGCCTTAAATCAAGAAAGTTAAATGTATGCTCAGATATTAATTTCTGTTTAAAAACAAGGAATGTAGAATAAGCAATGATATTAAATAAGTTGGTATCGATTTTATATCAAAGATTATTAACAAAGCTCTGATACCATTTGTAGGATTGTATGGCTACACAAGAGGGGGGTGAATTGTGTATTTTTAATATTTTCTGAAATATAATTTAAACTTTAAAACTCAAAAACAAGTTGACACATTTTTTTCATAAAATCATTTTTATTCAAGGTTTCAATTACAATATACAATTCAATTCTCCTCATAAATTGTAGATGCAATTATATTTCGATACCATGTATCATCTATACAATTTCATAACTACAAACAGAGAAAACTAATTTGCGGAATTTAAAACTTTTCTCCCTGTTTGAGATCTTTCTTCTTCTTCTTTTTCTTCCTTCTTCAGCAATTCTTCAATGACGAATATCTTGTCCTTTCATGCTTCACCGAATTTGCTTTCTTCTGATACTTCAAATCTTCAATGACGAAAATCTTACCTTTTTATGCTTCACTGAATTTTCTTCCACTTGAGAGATTTTTCCCGAAGAGGTGTTTTTGATCCCTGAAAAAGATTTTTCTTTTGGTGTGTAGGGATGGTTTGATCCTTGAAAAGTTTTTTCATTTTGTGTGCAAGGATAATTTGATCAACGAAAATTCTATGCCTTTTATACTGTATCTTCATATCATGCATATCCTTCACATTTAACCACTACCAATTTTCCACTTCTCCACGTCTTTTCTTTTTCCTTCATCGAAACACACACATTCTAACCCACGTTTATATTTCAAATTTTCTTTAAACATCAGTCCTAGATCTCTAAAAAATTTCCTATAAAATAAACTTTCTCGTCCAAAAATTTTTCATCAATGTAATAAGAAGTCGTTACTTTAATGTTAACTAAACGAGTAACACAAGTATATATAAATGACTTAACGTTTCTAACTTAATGAGTTCATCATGCGCCATTTCACGTGACAAGTACTGTAGCTAACTCAACAAACTAAGTCTGTGGTGTTATGCTAACTCAACGAACCAGCTTAACCTTTCTTTCGGAAGGTTAAATGATAACTCACCAAAAACAGTTTAAGTTTCGGATAGTTACGACTGTAAGTCACCGAAAAACTCTTTATATTATAAAACCAGTGAGACACGTGTCAAGACCTGAAAACATGACTTAAGTTACCTTTCAGATAGTTACGACTGTAAGTCTCCGAAAAAACTTTAACTCACCGATTCAGTAATAAACAAATGTTTTTATAATAAGAATTTTACCACGTGCAAAAATAACAACTTAAGTTTATAACGCTAACCTAACACATTGCCTTAGTGTTCAATATAGCAACTCAACATGTTTAGTTATGTTAACTTAACGAGTTAAACATGTGCACCTCACGTGATACAATACAACATTCGTAACTTATAATATCACCACGTGTATAACACTAACTTAACGAGTTCGTCTCTTCTTTTACTCACTAACTTAACGAGTTATCACGTGACCTATTTTAACCTTTAAGCCTCTAACTTAACGAGTTGTCTAAACGTGCACTATTCATGATACAGAAAATATAATATTAAAACATATCATGCTTTTCAATAAAAACACACGTTAACTTAACGTTTAGCTAAATGAGAAATTAATGCAATGAAATGACTAGTTATTAACTTTAGATCCAATATAGACAAGTATTTATATCAGTAAGCTTTTTCTATATTAATTGATGATTTTAATTTCTTTTCACAAGCAATAGTAATTGAGCAAATATGATTATTTTCATTTAGCATACATCATCAAAACAAAAATACTCAACACAAGCACTCGAGTTATTTATCGGTAACATTTCGTCTATTTATGATTTCAATGATTGAATCCGTTTATCCATTTATAAACTTGAAGAATTATGAATGTTTTACTAACAACCTTTCGTGTTTCTACCTTGGTAAAACTGTAGCTTCACAATCTTTCCTTCCACTAAGTTCTACAGTGGAAAGCGAAGATTAATCAACAATGTCTGGACGTGGAAGAGGACGTTGTAGAATGACCAAAGTGTAGAAAAGAGAGCTGGAACTTCAGAAATTGTAGAATGAAATCAACGACATCTATTCAAGGTACACTTTTTCAAATGAAATACTGCATGAAATAAGAAAAGCTATTCAAGATGAGAAAAATTTTTGTTGGAAATTTATTCAGAATTATGCTAAAACACAATTTAGACTAAAACAGACTGAACTTTCCGCATTGCATTTATGGAAAAGAAATTTACAACCTGACCCTGCGGTTGTAAGTTCTAGACATGTACCAAAGACATCGGTGTAGTCTATCACTTATTATGGAAAGAAATGGGGACCAATGATTGAAAATGCAAATAGGAAATTACAATCCTTGTATTCCCAACATTATTTTCCCCCAATTGTTTTAGATGATATTAAACAGTATATCAATGAACAGAAAACTGCCATTAGCAAAATGGGACTTCGAAGTGAAGGACAAAGAGTTTATCAACTCAAAATGGCAGAGGTGGAGAGCTTAAAACTCTATATTCCATTATTACCACCTAAGCATCATGGTGAAGGACCATCAAGACAATAGGTGCCTTTAACAGGAGAAATTAAGACAATTTTAGAACCTCCTAAACAACCTGAAACATTGTAGACATATAGTCGGACAAAGAAAAAGACAATTGAATATTTTGGACTAACTACATGTATAAGGAATATTGTAGCAAAAAGGAGAATAAGTGAAAAATGGAAAACTATGCTCCATTGCAGAAGCTAGACAGACATTTTTGTCAGGAATCCCAGCAGAACAAATATTGGCTTACAAGCATATACTCTAAGGTATTGTGTCACATTAGTGCATAATGTATCTTTTAATACAATGGACAGTTTTTCACACAATGTTGCAAGCACACATTCTTATCCTACGGAAAGTGAGAATGTAGGAAATTTTGATAATATATATATAGATGATATCAAATTTGATGATATTATTGATGACATAGACATTGAGTCTATGAATTTTGAAGATATTTCATTTGAAGAGGAATGTACAAATATTCTTCCTCTTAATGTATCTTGAATAGAGACTTTTGAATTTTGGTACAGTTGCTTATACTACACTTTATATGTATGGTTATGTCTGTTATAATATATCGTATACTTGTTGATAAATGTATATAATCAACAACATATACAGTTACAAATAGAATATGATACTACCAATGTCTCACATATGCAAATTTTAGAAATACAGGATGATTCTATTCCATAGACAGATATAGAACATTCTTTCATACAGAGACAATTGTATAGATCACATATAGATATACATGTTGCTGATATATAGATTGTTATAGAGACTGTTGCTACTGCAATGTTTCTAGAAGAAATTCAACAGATTATTGATACGACAATATCAGATATTTTAGACATTTATACTAGTTTTGATAGAAATTCCACCAGTTCTGAAAGATCTGACAATATAGATGCTGCTGATAATATTGAAACCAGTCCTAGATCAAAACATCATGACAGGAAAGTACCTAATCCTAAACAGAGTTTAGATGAAAATACACTATGATGGTTCAGAAATAATTCCTATTATGACAAATTTCAAACATATAAAACTTTTACAGTTTTATATTCAAGACCAAGTTTGAAGGGATGGCACACATACGTGAACTGTTTGAATTTCAAGGCTTGTTGACTCTACTTCCACAACAGCCAGGCCATCTTGCTATACTTGAACTTCTCAGTTGTTTTTACTAAAACTTAACAGTGGAAGAAGGTATTCCTGTTTCTAATATACAAGAAAATGACATATATTTAACTCTAGATTTACTTCAACAAGTATTTGGTCTGAAAAATGAAGGAGTTAAATTATCAGAAAGAAAATAGGTTTATCGATTGGGATGAGACATTACAAGTTTAGCCAAAGATCCAGCTGCCAACAAACCATTGACATTACTAAATGACTTAAATGGCCAAGCACGTTTTATTGCAAAAATATTGCATGCTACATTGTTTCAGAGGTTTGGTCATGAGGCAGAAGTTGGCAGATGTTGTCTTTATGCTACATACGCATTAATAAACCATATACAGGTGAACTGGTATGATATTTTTGTTTCTCATATCTTACATTTGCAGAGTAAATTATTGTTAGGACCCTAGTATTTTGATAATGCAAAACCTATGTGAGGAAACATATTGTATTTCACAGTTAAGTCAATGCAGCTTTAGATCAGAAAGTAGATAGAACAAATTCCATGCAGATGAATAGATGGAGAAGTTTCCAGATAATACTGCTTTAAAGTTACAGTAAAATCAGACAGTCACTGGTTCAAGCATCCGAAGAATAAAATAGTAGCAAGACTATCAGATAGTTAGAAGGATAACTATCCAAATTTTACAAAGCCTTCGGAGAGTTATTATATCAGACAGTTAAGTTGATTGAATGATCGGATAGTTAAGGAGTTAACTATCCAGAAGCTTAAAGGACTTTTCAGAGAGTTACAGGTATAACTATCCAAAAGTTAAGTCATTCAATAAACCACGTGTAGAAATACAGAATGGAAGCTTAAAGGACTTGTCAGAGAGTTAGATAACTATCCGAGTTTTCTTTTCGGAGAGTTAGATAACTATTCGAGTTTTTCGGTAAGTTACAAGCATAACTTTTCAGAACTTAAGTCATTTTATTACGCACATGCAAAATGGAGAAGCCGACAGTTGAAAGCTTAAAAGGGAAAATCGGAGAGTTAGAAAGATAACTATCCGAAATTTCAAGAGAGTTTCGGTAAGTTACAGTTTAACCATCCAAAACTTAAGTCACTGAATTTCCCATGTGCAGAATTCCAGACAGATGCTCAAATGGGTTTTCGGAGAGTTAGAAAGATAACTATCTGAACTTTCAAATGAGTTTCGGTGAGTTACAGTTTAACCATCTGAAACTTAAGTCACTGAATTTCCTACGTGCAGAATTCCAAAAAGAAGTGCTAAATTAAAGCAATCGAAAAGTTGACAGAGTCAAACTATCCGACAAGTATTTAACTATTCGGTGAGTTATAGTTATAAGTATCCGATTGGATGACAGCTCACACTTAAATATTCTGGAATCCTACCTAGTAGTAAAGGTTAAGTGATCTTTCAGTGAGTTACAGTTCCCTTCGGTGAGTTGCATAGCTAACTATCCGAAAGAATAGGAAAATCAGTAAGTTATCTTGAAACGATTTTTTGAACGGTCACTTATCGTATTGGGACTTGAGGCTAATCAAGTACAGTAGAATATATCCATTGGAAGAAAATATGATCATTGTACATATCAGGTATATATACAAGATACAGACAACAGATTTAGATAGCTTTTTTCTTATATACATATAGAGATACAGTATACATTGCAGATCAATTACTGATATAAAAGAAAGCTCAAATTCAGTTCAACAAAGAATCAATTAAAAGCTGGATTTACAAGAAGATTCTTAAAACTCTCCATGTGCTGAAAGTTTGATCCAAGAAGGATCATTTGGTTTGTGGATTCAACCTAAAAGCTACATTCAATTGTTGGTTTGAGTTTCGACCTGAAAACTCAAGAGGTTGGTTTTCTGGAGTTTATACATGAAAACTTCTGAGTGTTGGTTTTCTGGAGTTTATACCTGAAAACTTCTAAGTGTTGGTTTTTTGGAGTTTATACTTGAAAACTTCTATGTGGTTGGTTCTTGCTTCGACCTGAAAGCAAGTGTATAAGTGTTGAGACACTTAGTGAAGCCCAAGTGACCCTTGGGGGTGGACTAGCCGAGTTGGTGAACCACCTAAAATTCTCTTGTGTTTCTTACCTTTATTTCCGCTATGCATGATATTTTTATCTGATTATTACTTGTGCAAACTGATTAATCAAATTAGTTAGAAAAGTGAAAAATAGGCTTAAATTCACACTGTTCTCCATTCACCCCCCCCTTTGGTGAAGCCATTCGTTCCTAACAATTGGTATCAAAGTAGGTTGATCTCTTTTTATAGATTTAACCATCTGGGATCATGACATCTTTTCACAGAGAGGGTCAAAACATCCATCGTCCTCCCCTGTTTGTTGGTATTAATTATAATTATTGGAAAAACAGGATGGAATGTTTCCTCAGAAGCTCAGATGTGAGTTTATGGAAAATGGTTGTTCTAGGAACACCTATTCCAACTAGTCATGAGGATGACTAGACTGAGGAGGATGAGAGAATCATCCAAATAGATGCTCGAGGGCTGAATATTATTTACTATGCCTTATCTGCTTAACAATATAATAAAGTTTCAACTTGTAAATCTGCTCACGAGGCTTGGAACACTCTTCAAATAACCTTTGAAGGAACCAGCCAAGTGAAAGACACTAAAATAAGCATTTTACTCAAAAAGCTTGAATTATTTAAAATGCTTGATGATGAAACTATCACTGATATGTTTTCAAGATTCACTGAGATTATTAATGGCTTAAGAGGTTTGGGAAAGGAATTTTCTGTCCGTGAACAGGTATAGAAAATTCTTAGAAGCTTAACTGTGGAATGGAAGCAAAAGTCCACATCGATACAAGATTCCAAAGACCTCAACAAATACTCAGTAGAGGATCTAATGGGCAACCTGCTGGCCCATGAAGTTCAAATGAAGGAATGGAAAGTTGAGGAAGGTAATGGTAAAAAGAAAACTGAAACAAAGAAAGAACTAGCCTTTCCATCAACACAGGAACTTCAAAGCTCAGATGATGATGAAGTTGTGCTATTGGCTAGAAAATTCAGAAAATGGATGAAGAAAAAGAATCATGCTAGCACATCAAAAAGCAATGCACCAATATGCTTTAAATGCAAGAAGTAGGGACATATACAACCTGATTGCCCACTGCAACAAGAAGAAGAAAAAGAAATGAAGAAGAAGAAGAGGAGCTACAAAAAGAAAAAGACATTGAAGGCTGCTTGGGATGACAGTAGTTCTTCTAGTAGCTCATCTAGTACAAATGAAGAGGTACCAGTAAACGTGTGCTATACAGCACAAGAGGTATGTTCCACTTCATCTCAAAGTGATTCTGATGTAGACAATGATAATCTAGATGTAAATATTCTTTTGTCTACTGTTGATAGTTTATATGTTAAATGTAAAAAGTATAAAAAGGAAATTAAGCATTTAACTGCATGTTTAAAAGAAGCACATACTGAACTTGAAAATCTGCATGTTGAAGATAGGAAATGCTATAATGATGAACTGATAAATGAAAATGAAAAATTGAAATCTGAAATCACTTATCTGAAAAATACTATGCATAAATTTACCAATGGACAGAAAGGATTAGATCAAATCATTGGTTCTCAAAGATACAGTTCTAATAAACTTGGCCTAGGGTATGCTACTCCACATGAAATACTCTACTGTGGTGGTGTTATCCGATCTTATAGAGATGGTACAATAGTGTTTGCCATCAAAAGAAGATCTGGTTCAATGTGGCTGCCAAAAGGCAATAAACTAAATATTGTCAGGACTAACACTTATGGACCCAAGAAAGTATGGGTACCAAAATCTATTTTTGTTTGAATTACAGGATTATATAGTTTAGGGGGAGTAGTTGATCTATAGCTCCAAACCAGTTATGACTGAAAAATTTTGGTATTACAAGAGGCACCATAAATTGGTAGAAAGTGCTCACTTAGACTGAGTGAAAATTGTGCCTAAAATCTTGATGCTCAAGGAGAGAAATATGTGCAACAGTTAGAAACAAGTGTTATCAGAATAAGCAGAATCTCGTGAAGAGAAATTTTTTTTTAGAAGCCAAACAGTTGATAACCAGTTATGGTATTCTGAAATTAACAATTGACATCAAAAGTAGCATCAATGATTGAATCATGTTCTTTAAAGGAAACAAGGCTTGCACGAGCCAAGTTGAATGACTACAAATGCAGGAAAATCAGATTCATCAAAGGACAACCAAAATCTACAGTAGACAGATTACAGTCTTCAAATTATCTTCTATAAATAGAAGAACCACTTGAAACAAAGATCCAAGAGAAGATAAATGAATTGGAGTCAGAAGCAAATTGATTGAAAATCTTTTATGATATTTTTGATTAACAATTGGTATTTAGTTCAATTGGCATTATATATGACATTCATTTTGCAGAACAGGTGCAACAAATTTGTCTTCAAGGAAAAACATATAAGTAGGGGGAGAACCTACTATATGAAGAGAATTCAGAATGTTACTTCAGTACAAAATAAAAGTGTATAAAGAGGGCATGCATATAAGGGGAGAGCCTATAGCTTGCTATTATAAATCAGAGAACCTCCATACAGATAGGGGGAGAGCATGTGGCAGAAATTACAAATATTAACTGCATATTTATAAATTGCTACATTAACTATTGGCATTTCACTGTTTTCAGTTTTTACAGATGATGGAATAATTACACGAAAACAAAAGAAGAAATATCACAAATCAGGAGAGCAATTACTGACTTCTCAAATGATAAAATGTCAACAACTGATATCTGACGGGATTATAGAAATCAGAAAATTGGTATATCATCAGATATAAATTTAATGACAAAAGGGGAGAAGAAGAATCAACAAAAGAAAATTGTGGAACTCCTTTTATCTAATGACAAAAAGGGGGAGAAGAATATAGAAAATTACATAGAAGGTAGGGGGAGCTTTCCCAACACACAGACAAGGCAAGAAATTAACTTCATTATATTTATTGTAATTCTTTGCTTTACTTAGTTTCTATGTGATTCGTATAGCAACAATCTAGGGAGTGAAATACATGTAATTTAATGTAAAGGTTTTTGTCATTATCAAAAAGGGAGAGATTGTTAGGACCCTAGTACTTTGATAATGCAAAACCTATGTGAGGAAACATATTGTATTTCATAGTTAAGTCAGTGTAGCTTTAGATCAAAAGGCAGATAGAACAAATTCCATGCAGATGAACAAATGGAGAAGTTTCCAGATAATACTGCTTTAAAGTTATAGTAAAATCGAACAATCACTGGTTCAAGCATCCGAAGAATAAAATAGCAGCAAGACTATCAGACAGTTTGAAGGATAACTATCCGAATTTTACAAAGCCTTCGGAGAGTTATTATATCAGATAGTTAAGTTGATTGAATGATCGGATAGTTAAGGAGTTAACTATCCGGAAGCTTAAAGGACCTTTTAAAGAGTTACAAGTATAACTATCCGAAAGTTAAGTCATTCAATAAACCACGTGCAGAAATACAAAACGGAAGCTTAAAGGACTTGTCGGAGAGTTAGATAACTATCTCAGTTTTCTTTTCAGAGAGTTAGATAACTATTCGAATTTTTCGGTAAGTTACAGGCATAACTTTCCAAAACTTAACTCATTTTATTACGCACGTGCAAAATGGAGAAGCCAGCAGTTGAAAGCTTAAAAGGGAAAATCGGAGAGTTAGAAAGATAACTATCTGAAATTTCAAGAGAGTTTCGGTAAGTTACAATTTAACCATCCGAAACTTAAGTCACTGAATTTCCCATGTGCAGAATTCCAAACAGATGCTCAAATGGGTTTTCGGAGAGTTAGAAAGATAACTATCCGAAATTTCAAAAGAGTTTCGGTGAGTTACAATTTAACCATCTGAAACTTAAGTCACTGAATTTCCCACGTGTAGAATTCCAAAAAGAAGTGCTAAATTAAAGCAATCGAAAAGTTGACAAAGTCAAACTATCTAACAAGTATTTAACTGTTTGGTAACTTACAGTTATAAGTATTTGATTGGATGACAGCTCACATTTAAATATTCTGGAATCCTACTTGGCAGTAAAGGTTAAGTGATCTTTCGGTGAGTTACAATTCCCTTCGGAGAGTTGCATAGCTAACTATCCGAAAGAACAGGAAAATCGGTAAGTTATCTTGAAATGATTTTTTGAACAGTCACTTATCGTATTGGGACTTGAGGGTAATCAAGTACAGTAGAATACATCCGTTGGAAGAAAATATGATCGTTGTACATATCAAGTATATATACAAGATACAGACAACGGATTTAGATAGCTTTTTGCTTATATACATATAGAGATATAGTATACATTGCAGATCAATTACTGATATAGAAGAAAGCTCAAATTCAGTTCAACAAAGAATCGATTAAAAGCTGGATTTACAAGAAGATTCTTAAAGCTCTCCATGTGCTGAAAGTCTGATCCAAGAAGGATCATTTGGTTCGTAGCTTCAACCTAAAAGCTACATTTAGTTGTTGGTTTGAGTTTCAACCTCAAAACTCAAGAGGTTGGTTTTCTAGAGTTTATACCTGAAAACTTCTAAGTGTTGGTTTTCTGAAGTTTATACCTGAAAACTTCTGAGGGTTGGTTTTCTGGAGTTTATACCTGAAAACTTCTGTGTGGTTGGTTCTTGCTTCGACCTGAAAGCAAGTGTATAAGTGTTGAGACACTTAGTGAAGCCCAAGTGACCCTTGGGGGTGGACTAGCCGAGTTGGTGAACCACCTAAAATTCTCTTGTATTTCTTACCTTTATTTCCGATGTGCATGATATTTTTATCTGATTATTACTTGTGCAAACTGATTAATCAAATTAGTTAGTAAAGTGAAAAATAGGTTTAAATTCACACTATTCTCCATTCACCCCCCCTTTGGTGAAGCCATTCATTCCTAACAATTTTATGGTGATACAATTTTGAGAATTGTGGCAAGTCAAACAGATATTACACCTTGGCCATAGAAAAGATTAAAGTCACGATCTTTCTCTACAAAGGAACTCCAAAAATACCAGGCGGCAGATACACCTATCCTCCGACAACAACAACAACAGGATCGGTAAACACAGCAACAATCCACGGAATTTACAGAAACACAGCAACATATAGATATACAACAAGATATACATATAGATATACAATAAGGTATACATAGAAAAATACATACAAGTATAGATACAGACATACATACTGAATTTTTACAGCAACCATCACAAGTTTCTCAAAATGATTTAGATCAGGCATTACTTGATTAGATAAACAGAGTTAGTATAGATATTGCAAAGAAAATTTCAGATACTCTAATTGATATTTTTTGAAGACAAAGACGCTTGTGATTATACAAATTATGTATTACATGATTTTTTTTTTTTAATTTGTAACCAAAACTATTATGTAAACTGTTTACTGATTTTAATGTTACGTGATTATTTTTCACAGTTTATGATATTAAACAGTTTATACTTAATCCATAAATCCTATGTATGTTTGAAACTATTGTTTTGATTAATATATACTTAGTAAGATATCATTCCTTATATTTATAAAACTTAACTTCCTAAAGGGGGAGAAAATAGTTTGTTTACTTTTTTATAATGCCAAAAAGGGGGAGATATAAATTATGTGACTTATTAGGTTTTGACATCATCAAAAAGGGGGAGATTGTTAGGTATTTAATTTTGATGATATATGCTTTATTAATGTATTTAAATAAGTCTACATAATATTCTCTAAGTATATTTCTCTAAATATAATAGTTAACAGATTATCGGAAAGTTTCATTTTTATGTCGGATAAATTAAAGATTTTCGAAGAGTTAGATTTGCAATAGTTAAACTTTCGGATAGTTAATGTTTCATTTTTGTCGAATACTTTATGTTAAAAACTTGTATAGTTAAGTTATCTGCACGTGTGTTTTTAATGTTTTAAGTTGTCACGTGTTTTCCATGCGCGTTTAGTAATGAAAAATCGAATGGTTAGATAACTGTTCGAGTTTTATAAAAGGACTAACGAACAGATAAGTTTCTTTGTTTAGTCACGTGTTTTGCAGGTGCAAAAACTCGAAGAGTTAAAGGATAAGTGTTAGAGTTTTTACCGGAGTTAAAGGATAAATGTTCAACTAAATTGAAGACTTAGAAGATATTCTACAAGACTCCAGGAAAATAAAGTTTCGATGTATCTATGAGTGGAGATCGTGGAAACTCAAAATGTTAGTGAAGTAAGTGGAAATTTAAATAGAAAGTAATTTGGA
Organism: Cymodocea nodosa; assembly: GCA_036874045.1. Taxonomy (NCBI): domain Eukaryota; kingdom Viridiplantae; phylum Streptophyta; class Magnoliopsida; order Alismatales; family Cymodoceaceae; genus Cymodocea; species Cymodocea nodosa. Next base: position 13,292,160 of record CM072339.1, on the reverse strand, counting down.
TTAAAGAGAAAATTAGTACGTGGATTATAGATTATGGATTGTGGATCAAGTGGATGAACATGCTAAACGTGAAAGACAACAGAGTTTGACTACTAATAGAGAGTACGAGCTACATTACAATAGAGGATCCCAATCTCAAATACCAAGTCTGAATATTCAATATGGATTTCTAACTGAAAAGTTAAGTTTGAATATTCATATTCTGAAAAGTTCTCCAACATCAGAAGAAGTTCGAAATTCCAAGCAATTTTAGAAAAGGAGCTGCAAACGTAAGAAGTCTGGAAATTTGACAACTAGAGAAGAAGAGATACAGAAGTTAAGCAAAGAGAAAGAAAAGAGCTGTGTTTATAAAGATCAGGTTTTATGCAATTCAAAATTAGTTTTGGAAAAGAGCTTTGTTTTCCTATTTGAATTGTATATCAAAAATTACTGTATCAAAACCGTCAAGAAGGGAATTAAGCTGAAAAGATATTGTAAATTCTGTCTTGAAATAAAAGAATAGAATTTCATTTACAAGTGTTTTGTGCTCTTATTTTATCTGCTAGTTTAATTACTAAAGACACAATTCACCCCCCCTCTTGTGATACAGACGATCCTACAACAGCTTCTAATGAAGATGATTGGGTGTGGCACAAAAGACTTGGACACATCAGTATGAAGACTCTTAGAAAGTTATCCAAGGGTGATCTTGTCAAGGGTTTGCCTAAACTTTCATTTAAGAAAGATAGGGTGTGTAGTGATTGTATGCTAGGGAAGCAGAAGAGAACTGCTCTTCACAACCAAAATGAAGTTACCACCAAAAGGCCATTGGAACTGCTACATCTGGATTTGTTTGGCCCTTCTCAAGTATCAAGTCTTGGAGGTTGAAAATATACCTTTATTATTGTTGATGATTCCTCTAGATTAACTTAGGTAATATTTTTGACACATAAGAATGAAACTTGCAATGAGTTTAGAAACTTTTTCATAAGAGTTCAGAATCAGAAGGAATTAACAGTGAAGAAAATCATAAGTGATCATGGAGGAGAATTTGAAAACTATGAATTTGAAAATCTTTGCAATTCATTCGAAATTCTGCATGAATTTTCCTGTCCTAGAACTCTAGCTCAAAATGGAGTTGTGGAAAGGAAAAATAGGACATTGCAAGAAATAGCTAGAACTATGTTGAATGCCACTAATTTACCAAAATTTCTCTAGGTAGAAGCTGTAGGAACAGCTTGTCACATTTCCAACAGAACTCACATTAGATCTACGTTGAAGAAGACACCATTTGAAATTTGGTTTGATAAGACTCCAAATGTTGGTTACTTTAAGACATTTGGATGCAAATGCTTTGTCTTAAACACTAGAAATGCTAAAGACAAGTTTGATGCAAAGTCTGAACCTTCCATACTTGTTGGATACTCATCTAGAAGCAAAGCTTACAAAGTATATTTTGCCAAAAACAGAAGAGTAGAAGAAAGTATAAATGTTCAGTTTGATGAAGATCTGATACATAATTTTAAAAATTTGAAGATTAACAGTGATAGTGATAGTGAACACTTTAAAGATGATAACCGCAAGCAGACACTCAAATCCCAAGCTTCAAACCAGAATCATAACCATAGGTTTCAGAAGCATAACAGTTGGAAGTTCAGATCTGATCATCCTGTGGAACAAATAATTGGAAATATATCTAAATGGGTACAAACTCGAAGCAAAGCACAAGATATCTGCAATTTTTGTGCATTTGTGTCAGAAATAAAGCCAAAATTAGTAGATGAAGCTTGTAAGGATATCTATTGGATAATGACTATATAGGAAGAATTAAATTAGTTCCAGAAAAATAATGTTTGGGAACTAGTAGAAAAACCTGTAGGAAAATCCATCATTGGAACTAAATGGATTTTCAAAAACAAATTAGATGAAGAAGGTAACATACTCAGAAATAAAGCTTGACTAGTTGCACAAGGCTATAATCAGCAAAAAGGTATTGACTATGAAGAAACTTTTGCACCTATAGCTAGAATAGAAGCTATCAGAATGTTACTTGCTTTTGCAAGTAGTATGAAGATAAGATTATTTCAGATGGATGTGAAAAGTGTCTTTTTAAATGGATCTGATAGAAAAAGTACTAGTGGCACATGCCAACTACTTGGAAATTCTTTAATCTCATGGTTCAGTAGGAAACAAAATTGTATTGCATTATCTACTACTAAAGCCGAATATATTACAGCAGGACTATGCTGTGCTCAAATTCTTTGGATGCAGCAAACTCTAGTATACTACAGACTGAAGATTCAGAATACAATCATATTTTGTGATAATAGTAGTGTAATCAGTTTATCTAAGAATACAACACTTCATTCCAGAGCTAAGCATATCGAGATCAGACATCATTTTTTAAGAGATCATGTGGAAAAAGGAAACATCTCACTCAAGTTTGTGCCAACAGAAAATCAACTTGTAGATATTTTCACCAAACCTTTAAATGAATCAACTTTTAATCATATTAGAAGAAATCTAGGCATCTGTTCATTACAAGATCTTTAAATGCTTTTATTTCATTCTTCCTCAAATCTCGCCATATGGGAGCTTGTTTTCTACTAACTTATACTCGTGTAGGACATATTAAATATCAGTTTTATAGTTGTCACCTTTTTATATAATGACAAAAAGGGGGAGAAGAATATGGAAATTAGAGAAGATTATGGAAACTTACAGTATTTCTAACACAAACAGAAAGAGAAGTATTAAAAGGGGAAGAAAAACTCGGCACACAGATAGGGGGAGAAGACAACACAAAGTCAGGGGGAGGAATCTCACCTCTACAGTATAACTATCCGAAATTTGAAGGATTTTGGTGAGTTATAGGTATAACTTTCAGGAACTTAAGTTATCCTATTACGCACGTGCAGAATGGAGAAGACGACAGTTAAAAGCTTAAAAGGAAAAATCGGAGAGTTAGATAACCATCCAAAATTTCAAAAGAGTTTCGGTGAGTTACAGTTTAACTATCCAAAACTTAAGTCATTGAATTTCCCACGCGCAGAAATCCAGACAAAAGCTCAAATGAGTTTTCAGAGAGTTAAAAAGTTAACTATCCGAAAAAGAGGAAGTTTCGGTGAGTTACATTTCTAACTATCCGAAACTTAAGTTATTCTTTTATGCACGTGTAGAATTAAAGAGATAGCAGTCGAAAACTTAAAAGAAAAATCGAAGAGTTATTGTAGTTAACTATCCGAAAGTCAAGAGTTTTTGAGTGAGTTAAAACTACAAGTCTCCGATCACTTGACATTTCACGTGAGCAACTTAAAATCCTCACATGACACAGATAACAGGATGTAAGTGAAGAATTGGTAAGTTATGGATGTTCTTCGGTGAGTTATTCATATAACCATCTGAAAGTTAAAGGAAATCAAAAGGTTACTTACTAAACATTAGACATAACGGTAACTTACCATATTTAGGTCTGATTATTTAGCAAGTACAACAGAATACATCCGTTGAAAGAAAAATGTAATCGTTATACCTTTTGGTATAAATATGAAGAGTTTAAGAGAAGATTAGATAGAGATAACGATCATACAATATCTAGTGAGCTACACAAATTCCAGTTACACTCTCAAGTCTGAAAATAGTTAAGTATACTCAAAAGATTCACTACAGAAAAAGCTCTGTATGCCAAAACTCTAATAGAAAGACTCAAAGTTATTGGTTCGTGAGTTTCTACTTGAAAATTCATTGTTGGTTGAGAGCTTCAACCTGAAAGCTCAACAAAGAAAGGTTGGTTATTGAGCTTATACCTGAAAGCTCTAAGTGTTGGTTCTTGCTTCAACCTGAAAGCAAGTGTTGTAAGTATTTGAATACTTAGTGAAGCCCAAGTGTATCTTGGGGGTGGACTAGCCAAGTTGGTGAGCCACCTAAAAATTTGCTGTGTTATTTTCCTCTTACTGTTTTGCTTTCATTTAATTCATCTTATCTCACTTTTGTTGAATCAATCGATTCAAAGTTAAAAGATTTAAAAACTTATACACCTTCACCATTCACCCCCTCTCTCGTGAGTCTATCGATCCTAACAAGAAGAACTAAATCAATTCATCAGAAATGATGTTTGGGAATTAGTCTCTCCACCAGAAAATCAGTCCATAATAGGATCCTAAAATCATATTTACAAAATCTTCTAAAGTTTGCCTTATCCACAGAATCTGAGTGCAACACAATGCAACAGTAACATATTCAGCTTCTGTAGTAGAAAGTGCTACACAGTTTTGCTTTTTAGTAAACCATGACCCCAAATTATTTCTCAATAATTAACATGTGCCACTTGTACTTTTTCTATCAGATTTAGATCCTACATAATCAGCATCAATATATCCTATAAGATCTATTGAACTATTCTTAGAATAATACAATTTGAAATTTTTAGTTCCTTGTATATATCTAAATATTCTTTTAACTGCAATTGAGTGTGATTCTTTAGAATTAGATTGAAATCTAGCACAAACACACCCAGCAAACATAATATGAGGTCTACTAGCAGTCAAATAAAGTAAAGAACCAATCATACTTCTGTATTTTCTTTGATCTATTGATTTTCCTATGTCATCAATATCTAACTTTAATGAAGTACTCATAGGAGTTCCTCGAATCCTTGTATCATTAAAATTAAATTTCTTAAGCATTTCATCTGCATATTTTTCTTGATTTAAAAATATACTTTTATTCATTTGCTTAATTTGAAGTCCTAGAAAATATGAAAGTTCTCCTATCATACTCATTTCAAATTGATTAGTCATCTCTTCAAAGAATATTTTTATTAGCTTATCAGAAGTTACTCCAAAGATTATATCATCCATGTATATTTGAATAACAATCTGATCTTTACCATCTCTCTTGATAAATAGAGTATGATCCACTTTTCCCATGATATAGCCTTTTTCTATTAAAAAAGTAGATAATCTTTCATACCATGATCTAGGTGATTGCTTCAAACCATATAAGGCTTTCTTCAATTTATACACAAAGTCAGGATTTTTAATATCTTCAAATCCAGGTGGTTGTTTTACATAGACTTCTTCATTAATTAAACCATTTAGAAATGCACTCCTTACATCCATTTGAAATAATTTAAAATCCATATAACAAGCATAGGCCAATAATATTCTAATACTTTTTAACTTAGCTACAGGAGCAAATGTTTCATCATAATCTAGTCCTTCTTCTTGTGTATACCCTTGTGCAACTAATCTAGCTTTGTTCCTTATAACTTGACCAATGTCATTAGTTTTGTTTCTAAAAATCCACTTTGTACCTATTATGGACTGATTTTCTAGTGGAGAGACTAATTCCCAAACATCATTTCTAATGAATTGATTTAGTTCTTCTTGCATTGCCACTATCCAATTTTCATCAAATAATGCTTCTTGTATATTCCTTGGTTCCACCATAGAAGCAAACTTACACATACTATTTAAATTTACTAAAGCTCTAGTTTTAACTCCCTCATTAATATTACCAATGACTTGAGTAATGAGATGTGATGAAGAATAACGCCAATTTCTCTGATTTTTCAATTTCTACATCATCAAGACTTGTACTAATAGAAAAACGTGAGCTTATATTTGACTTGTATTTCTTCTCAAGTTTTCTAGCAAGAGAAAATAAAGTCTCATTATCATCATCAGTTTCAGTATGCCAAAACTGATGAGTTTATCAGATGCACTATAAGGTACAATGTCTAGACATACATTGTCCTTTGGAAATAAATTTTCATTTGATTTTCCTTTTTCAATAGACTTTGTCTTTGAAGACATAATTTTTCTGACTTTCCTTCTACTATAAAATTTTTGTTTCTCCTCTTCAAGTATTGCTGTTTTCTTTTCAAATTACTCCATAAAAGTTTTCTACTTTAATTCTTCAAAGGCACTTTCTATTGCTATAGCCTTTCGAAGACTGTCAACTTTTCTTTTATCTACAACAATATTTGATTCTACTCTTATTATTGTTTACATAAAGAGTTGTAAATATATCTCTTACTATATATATTCTCTATAATTATCTTTTTGATTAATGACAAAAAGGGGGAGAAATGTTATAAAAAGATGTTTATGATTTTAATTGCATATAATATAAAATGGAGATATTTATAGTTATTGTAATCTGACAGATGATAATTAGAGAAATGATACTTATATAATTATTGACATCTGAAAGTTTTATTTCTAAGAGGTGAAATTTACACAAAAAATAGAAATAAGCTTAAGTGAACTTAAGTCAACAAACTTGTTTGTTGAATTAAAAGTTAACCCAATGAAGGTGCTTTATTGAGTTAAATATATTTCATAATTGATTTAATATGATTTTGTCATCATCAAAAAGGGGGAGACTATTGAGTATTTTGTTTTGATGATGTGTGCTAAATGAAAATAATCATATTTGCTCAATTACTATTGCTTGTGAAAGGAAATTAAAATCATTAATGAATACAGAAAAAACTTACTGATATAAATACTTGTCTGTATTGGATCTGAAATTATACTAAGTTAATAACTAGTCATTTCATTGCATTAATTTCTCATTTAACTAAACATTAAGTTAACGTGTGTTTTTATTGAAAAGTATGATATGTTTTAAAGTTATATTTTCTATATCATGTACAGTGCACGTTTGGAAAACTCATTAAGTTAGAGTTTTAGTCGTATAGAGATCATGTGAGAACTTGTTAAGTTAGAGGCTTAAAGGTTAAAATATGTCACGTGAGAACTCGTTAAGTTAGTGAGTAAAAGTTTAGACAACTCGTTAAGTTAGTGTTATACACGTGGTGAAATTATAAGTTACAAATGTTTAACTCATGAGGTGCACATGTTTAACTCGATAAGTTAACATAACTAAACGCGTTGAGTTGCTATATTGAATACTAAGGCAACGCGTTAGGTTAGCATTACAAACTTAAGTTGTTAATTTTTGCACATGGTAAAATTCTTATTATAAAAATATTTGTATTTTACTGGTTCGTTAAGTTATCGTAACACAATGGAGATAGTTCGTTGAGTTATCCATAACACAACGGAGTTAGTTCGTTGAGTTAGCTATTGTAGTTGTCACGTGAATTGGCACATGAGAAACTCGTTAAGTTGAAAACGTTAAGTAATATATATACTTGTGTTACTCGTTTAGTTAACATTAAAGTAATGACTTCTTATTATACTTGATGAAAAATTTTGGACGAGAAAGTTTATTTTGCAGGAAATTTTTCAGAGATCCAGGATTGGATGATTAAAGAAAATTCGAAATGTAAACGTGGGTCAGAACGTGTGTATTTCGATGAAGGAAAAAGAAAAGACGTGAAGAAGTGGAAAATTAGTAGTGATTAAATGTGGAGGATATGCATGAAATGAAGATATAGTATAAAAGGCATAGAATTCTCGTTGATCAAACTATCCTTACACATCAAACGAAAAATCTTTTTAGGGATCAAAAACACTTCTTTAGGGAAAATCTCTTAGGTGGAAGCAAATTCAGTGAAGTAGAAAAGGTCAGATTTACGTCACTGAAGATTTAAAGTATCAGAAGAAAGCAAATTCGGTGAAGCGTAAAAAGACAAGATATTCATTACTGAAGAATTGCTGAAGAAGAAAGAGAAGAAGAAGAAGAAAGATCTCAAACAGGGAGAAATGTTTTAAATTCTGCAAATCAGTTTTCTCTGTTTGTAGTTATGAAATTGTTTAGATGATACATGATATTGAGATATAATTGCATCTACAATTTTTGAGGAGAATTGAATTGTATATTGTAATTGAAACCTTGAATAAAAATGATTTTATGAAAATAGTGTCTCGACTTGTTTTAAAGTTTTAAAGTTTCAATTATATTCGAAAATATTGAGAAACACAATTCACCTCCCCTCTTGTGTAGCCATACGGTCCTACAGAATAGCACACTAGAGGGGGGTGAATAGTGTCCTAATAAAATTTATTTTGCTTTTAAAATTTTGAAAGCTGTTAACACTAATGAACCTTAATTGATTGATTTTGAAATAACAAAATGCAGTGCAGAAATTAAAAGACACAAAGGATTTATAGTGGTTCCCCAAATTGGGTAGTCCACTCCTTAGGGCCACAATCTCGAGAATTCCGCTAAGTGCTTTTAAGGTAAAGCACAAACCTTAAACAAGTTGCTTTTGCAGGCTAAGCAACAACCTTACAGATGTTTTTAAAGGTTAAACAAAAACCTCACACAAAGCACCAACTTTGTGTACTCAAGACCCCAATCTTGAGCAAGTGAAGTATCACACTTCACTCTCTTCACCAAGGCCCCAACCTTGTGAAGGTATACTCACAACACCCTTGTGAGTTAGGGTTTTAAAGCAAACGAGAAAATAGTTTAAAACTAGGAGTCACAGACTCAAAATGAAAAAGACACACAACACAAGGTCAACTCCTAAGAAGAGTTGATTTATGAAGCTCTAAGGAGAATTCTTGATTGATCTGCAGCTTTTGATCTTCTAGGCTTTGTTGCAAACGAATCTTCAGAATGTTTGCAGAATTACTGAGTAGACAATTTCTCCTTTCGAGTGTTGAAAAATTCTGTGTGTGTTTGTTTTAGTTTTCTATAATCAAAAGATATCTTACCACAACGGTTAGTCAATTAATAATAGTTGTAGTTTCTATAAAAATAAAATCTTCAGAGGCTTTTAAAAAATCGGAAACTTAGAAAGATAACTTGCTGAAACTCAAAATCATTTTGGATAGATAGAACTAACATTTCGAAAGACCACTTAAGTCATGTATTAAAATTAAAACACGTGTCCTTCTAAAATAGCATCATAAAATATTAAAAATAAACTATTCGATAGAGAAGGCATGTTTCAGATACTTATAAAAGATAACTCTCCAAACCTTAAGTCATTTCGAATAGTTACACAAGTAACCTTCCGAAAAGTCACTTAAGTCAGAAATAATAAAAAATTAACTATCCGAAGCTTAAAACCAATTTTGGATACTTACTAAAGGTAACTCTCCAATTCTTAAGAGTTTTCGGATAGTTACATCATAACCTTCCGACAAGTCACTTAATTCAAGTGATGAGAGACTGACACATGTCATTCAAAAGAAAGTAACTAAAAATACATTAAATCAGAGAAACAGCTAACTATCTAGAATGAAAAACCTTAACTATCCAAAACTTAAGGGATTTTGGATACTTACCATAAAAGTTATATCTGGACATAAAAGGACTTAACTCACTGAAGATAAATACTTTTCGGATAGTTACTGATATAACTATCCGAAAAGCTAGGAGAGAAGCTTAACCATCCGATTTGTCCTATTTTGTTCGATGACTTATATATTAACTTTTCGATCAATTCACTGTAAAAATAACAACCTGCCGAAATCTAATTTAAAAAGTTCTAAGTGCATAGCAGTTAGAGAATTTTCATTCTAGTAAAATGACTGCTAAAATTATTGCAAAAATAATTAAAACACATTTTTTTTTTTTCATCATCAAAATTAACTGATAAAATAATGAACTAATAGATTATAAGCTTAAATTTCAGAATACAATTATTTACTATGACAGTAGTAGTGCCATCAATCTCTCCAAAAATACAGTCCTACACTCTAGAACAAAACATATTGAGCTTAGGCACCACTTTCTAAAAGACCATGTTGAAAAAGGTCATATTTCTTTAGAATGTCTCTACTAAAGAACAACTTGCAGATATTTTTACAAAACCCTTATCTGAATCTGCATTTAATCATATTAGACGAAACTTAGGAATTTGTTCTTTATATGATTTATAATTCCATATCTCTCTACTCTCCAAGCTCAATTCCATATCTCTCTACTCTCCAAGCTCACAACTAGGAGCTTGTTCTACTAACATCTCTGTTTTGCAGCAACTTAGCCACTTTTTTTTAGGATAACTAGTTATAATTGCTCCACAAAGTTAGTATCTTACTTCTCACTCCTTTTGACAAATGGCAAAAAAGGGGGAGAAAAACCATATCTTGGTAGTAGGCTACAGTAAAGTAGGGGGAATAATCTCAGAAAATTAGGGGGAGCTATTCAATTTAAAAATTCTATATCCTATTCCTTTCTTTGTGTGATTATCTGTATAGATATATAGGGAGAGAAATACATGTAATATATTGTAAGGTTTTTACCATTATCAAAAAGGGGGACATTGAAAGGACCTCTAGATTTTGATAATGCAAAAATCAATGTGAGGAATCAAATTGTATTTCTCAGGCATAACAGTTCAGCAAGAGAGCAGAAGATAATACAGACAGTTCAAAGTTTGCTGCAAGTGATAAAAAGGATTTCAGAAGGTTACTAGGCTTAACTATCCGAAAGCTCAAGGAAAATTGAAAAGTTAGGAAAGCTAACTATCCGAAATTTAAGTTGTTGAATTTCCCACGTGTAGAAATCCAGACAGAAGCTTAAAAGGAATTTTTGGAGAGTTAGAAAGTCAAGTATCCTTCAAGCTCCTAGGTATACTTCAGTAAATTAATGACATGTAAATGTAGAATAATCAAAGTTAACACAAGCTCACAAATCATGCAATTTCAAGGCAATGTGTAGAAGAAAATGGTGATGTAAATCAATTTCTTTACTTGTAAATCTATCAACTCATTCAATTATAACATGCACACAAGTTCCACGTGATTTCAGAAGTGATATCCATGCATCAATATTAAGGAAAGAAAAATAAAACAAGAAGGTTCAATAGACTATACTACTCTATTCTAATTTATACTAAATGCATGCAACTATGCTATTTGCTAATCTAGCTAAACTATACTATACTACTTGCATTAGAAATTCTTTTTGGAGATTGATTAGGACAAAATGTGATCAATATAAGATATAACAAACTCAATTAACTACTGAAATTAAAATTAACAACTAGAGATAAGTGATAGGTTCTTCATTCAAATGAACATCAACACTTATTTTCTTCTTCTTTCAATTCACACCTTCTTCTCAAATGCGCCAAGCCACCATTGGTGAGTGTCATTCACTCGTGTGAAAGCCTCACCAACAGCCCCAACAATACACGTGAATAGAGGATGCAAATTAGAAGTTGAAAAGAAGAATTAAACATTCATATACATTCATTGAACTCTATCTAGCTAAGAAGACATATAATTGAGATGTTCACCACCATTTCTCATCAATTCTTCCTTCTACACAAGAAAATAATAAACTCTAAGAGTTGTCACTACCTTAGGAGCTTCTTATCTTCTTCTCTAGAGCTTTGAATTCAATGGAACTTGGCAGCAAATCCACCTCCAAGCTTGGACGTCTTCTCCTTAGCCCTTGGAATGGTGAATAGCATGAATGGATGGTCTCTCTTTGGAAGCACAAGCCTCACCTCCAAGCTTCTTCTCCTCCTTCTTTCTCTTGTTGGAAGCACCAAGGTGTTGGTCGAAATTCCTCTCCCCTTGTATTTATGTTGTTTTGTCTTCTCTCTCTTTGATGTGGCACCTTGGTTTTATCACCAAGCCAATAAGATGCCATAGATCTAGGAGGGCCAATAAGGTGTTGGCATGTCCTCTTCTTTAAAGTTTAGTCCACCAACTTTTGATTCTTTACATCTTCTTTGGTCTTTTGCATTAAGCTCCTCCCATATATATGTTACCTACAATTAATGGAAGTTGAACTCCAAGAGACGTTAGCCAACATAGGACATGCAAAATAAATCAATGTGTTTCATGTAAAATTATATCCAATGGGGGATGCACTTGTTAATTAAATTTCTATATTGCACTATATTTCAAGACTTATATTACCCATAATTAATATCATTTATCCATCATAGATACATAATATCATGCAAAATTACTTATAAAATTCATTAAAAATGGGCAAAATTAAAGCTTGAACAACTACTTGCAACGCGATTACACCACTGAAAATTGAACCACTTACAATTCTGTCTCCTCTCCCTATAGAATCGCGAGTCTAGAATTGCAAGATGATCTCCTCTTCAGCATACAGGCATCAACCCGAAGCCAAGGCTAAAAGCTTTACGATCTCCTGAAATATGAGTCGGCACTTGGTGAAAATGTCTTCCCTTCCCGTGACGCGATCACTCCTCATAGTGGTTGTCAGGCACTGTGTTTGGCTCAGAATCGACCCGACATCAGGCAAGTATCCTCACAGACCTCCGATGATTGGTGATTATGGTGGTGATACGATGGTTGGTGTAATACTTTGGAGAATCGCCGATACTGTCTGTAGAAAGCTTGGTGCTCCTCCTCTATATACACTGGGCGTCCATCGATCACACACTTTCTTTTTTTTTCTTCTTTTCTTTTATATTTCTTTAGTGGTAACTACTTCTGCTTGAATGGTCGGTTGGATCTCCTTCCTTCTGATCAACGGCGATGATTTCTTTCTCCCTACGCGATTGAATTCCTGCGTGATACGTGCAAACGTGGTTTTTCCTTCCAACTGTCTGTTCCTATAACCGCCACAGTGGCATATTAGAAAATATATAGTCTGTGGAGTTACAGATAACTCAACGGACTTCCTTCGTTGATTTAACTATAAAACATGTGCAAAAATAACAACTTAAGTTTATAACGCTAACCTAACGCGTTGCCTTAGTGTATTTTCATGTAACTCAATGCATGCAGTTATACTAACTTAACGAGTTATAACGTAAGTAAATCTACCAGCTCTCAACATGTGTCAGCAGCAGTTTAAACATAAAATAACATTCCGAAGTGTTACAGGTATAACTATCCGATGCTCAGATGCATTTTCGGATACTTAAGAATTTCACAGCCTACAATTTACCGACAGTTCATAAATGTGCTAAATTAACATTAATTCCCCAAAATTAAGCAGATTCTTCAATTAAAGCATATAACAGTGCAATTATAACATAATGGCTTAATTCTCATATGATAAGCTAAATATTATGTAATTAACCATCATTTAACCGTTAATAATATGCACTTTTTCATTCTAAACACTTCCCCCATACCTAAATTTTGCCAGTCCCTTAGCAAACTAAGATTTAATTAATTGGTCTTTCAAAAAGTGCTAGAATTAATTCTCCCCCTTTTGTTTTTTTTTTTTTTTCTTCTGTTTAGCATAAACATATATTCTGTATGTTTCAGTAATCAACCTATAAAGATATTTAGAATATATGTAAATTACATACAAAGTATATCATCTTCATATAGGTCTTAATTATATTATCGTTTGTTCTTCTTTTCATCATCTGTAATCCTGAATTTTCCAATAAGTTTTCTAGAAGAAATTTCGACAACATACGAATCAAAGTACAATCCAATTCAATCTGATTAAGACAAGTAGAATAAAGAATTGTATTTCCATTAAACAACTTCAAAAGTCAATTCCAGATTCATATTTCAGCAATTCTAGATAACAGAAAATATACTCGATTCATAAGATATCTGTATTTCACAAAACACTTGTATCTTTTCAGAACAGTATATGTTTTTTTTTTTTTTTTTTGTACTTTAAAAGTTAATTTGACAAGCTTGAATCATGCAAGAGCTTTCTAATGTACCCATGTAACGAGCTTTCAGTCAACAATCCCAGATCTGATCAAGATCTTAGGTTGCCAGATTTTCAGAGTCCTTTTTCAGGTCAATAATCCTTACATACCTATCTGCTCAAGTACAAAAGGCTCGTGCTCAAACAAGTCAATAAACTCTCAAGGTTTTTTTTTTTTTTTTTCTAAAAATAAATGCACACACAAAACAAAGCATTAATCACATACTGTATATGCATGTATTTCATTAATACAGATGCAATAAAACACCAATCTCATATAATCCTGCTTCTATCATTTACTAAAGATATGAATCCATAACAATAAGTTCATACTTTATCTGTAGTTTAATAAGATCTACACAAAAATCATTCTACAAGTTCAATCAGTCAAAGTAAATGTATATTTCATCATATGTGTTTCATTTAATCTAGAATTCACATCTCAGCTCCTTCAAGACTTCAGATAATTTTCTGATTAAGCATTAAATATTCTGATTTCATTTTAAAATCGTGAAACTGTTAAATTCATGAAATTCAGAAAAATCATAAGATACTATATCTAGATTTACATAAATACTAAATTCTATAGCATCTTCTATAGCCTTCTAAATATAACATTCAAGCAATTTATAAAAATTTTACAGTCTCAATTATCGGATAGTTATAGTAAGTTCATAAAAATTTTCAATTTCCTCAAAACTTTGTAGTACCATTTTAATTCCTTTAATTAACAAACTTGCATGGGTGTTACTTTAATTACCTCCCCCCCATACCTACATTTTGCATTGTCCTCAATGTAAAAGATTTGACAATAAGTACAGTAATTGTAGCAGGCATGAATAAAGTTTTGTTTGATTTAAAATTCAAGATAAGTAATTGGTTACATACCTTGTTCCATTTGTATCTCTTTCTACATATTCCGATTTTTTATTCTGAAAAACTGTTCATTCCCAGATAAACACAGAATATAAAACAAAATAACATTTAACAGGTATTAATAAATCAGTATCTTGTGTGGAACCCAGGCTTCTATGCCTTTGGTGGCTCACAAGCAAGCCAGTTGGTTTCCCAGAACAGATACCAACAAACTGGATTGATATTTTGTTTTGTTTGTCTTTTTTTTTAAAAAAAAATAAATGCAGAATACACAACATTAAACACACAAAATCACAACTTAAGAACATGATTGAAAAGTAGAAACAAATGGAATAAATGTATCAGTCCAAGCAAACTTTTTAGGCATAGTTCTTCTTGCTATTAATTCTATTTTCATGCAGTTCTTGGTCCTTTTTAATTTGTAAACATGCAATATATTATAAATTCCAAATACGAGTGTATTACCATTAATGATATGTAATGCAGAAAGGGATCCTTTTTGGTTCTAGGGTAATGTAGCAGTTTCTATTTCTACATCTATTTCAATATACTCCTCTTCCCACTTCCATTCATTCATGTCTTCCATAATCCATATTTGAAATTTCATCAGTTCATCCTATCATCTTATCAGACATAAAGTAGGATCATCTTTTTCATTATACCACATTCCTATTTGAATTTTATTAAATTTTTCAGATGGTGGTTTAGCTATTTCACTCGGGACAGGTAAAATTTCTATATAATCATCATAACTGTCTATGCTCACTATGTATAAATCAGATTTATATGCTATTGATATCTCCATAACTAAATAAATATAACCATCAAGTATGACATGTGTTTGGTTAATTAATGATTTCTTTCCTAGATATATTATAATGTTTTCATTCCAAGATCTGTTTAGAAAATTATACACACTTAAGCGTAAATCTTCACCCCAATTTCCTGTAGGTCTCCAATAATATAATTTTTCAGGAATTGCAGAATTTTTATCATAAAATATTAAAGCTGACCCACAATTTTCAGTTGGTGCTTCAAATATATTAGGTCTTCCTATATTACATTCTTCTCCTGTTATAGGATTTCTTATCAAAATCTCAAGTAATGATAAACTTGCATACCTTGGTCTCGTCTTGTATATGATTAATCTTTCATCTATCCCCATAATATGACTCATTCCTTCTAATGCATTAGTTGGAATTCAAGTAGTTTCTTCCATAGCCAGATATTCATGGGTATTTGAACTACGATTAAATGACCTCCATATGAATCCATCTCTAATCTTAGTCATTTTTGCAGCTTGTAGTCCCTGAAAATAACATCCTGCACAGATCTTTAGCTGACAAGTTACTTAGTATTTTCCTTTGTGCATCCAACGGTAATTGCATTAATTCCATTTGTCGATTCTGTAAAATAAAAACAAAAATTTAGCGAAGGCAAAAATTAACATAACTACTGCACACCCTCGTGGAGTTAAGGCATAACTCAACGGACTAAGTTCGTTGAGTTAAAAATTAACTCTACGATACTATTAACTTAAAATAAAAATAAAAACATATATACATACAGATAGTTGCTTCAGATATGCTGCTTCATTCAGTTGCCCTCCCAGAAGAGGTATCAATTTCATTAACTGTTCTATTGATAGGATTAGGTATAGCTTGTATTGGCAATCCTCCAGTAGATCTAACTTCCATTGGTTCCTTCTGTCTAAGTGGTATATTTCTATTCTGATTTTGATTTACAGCATTTCCAAATATAAATTCTAGACGATTGTTTACTTGTTGGATTATCTTTTCTAATTTCTCTATTCTAGCTCCTTGTTCAATTAATACTTCATAACTTATGTTCTTCTCATTTATATTTTCTCCTCCTTGGAAATTGTTATTTCTCCAAGATAAATTTGGGTGATTTCTCCAATTAGGATTATAATAATTTCCCAAGTTATCTCTCTAGTTTCTAGCATAAATAATATCTAAGTCATTTATGTTTGTATTCTTTTCTGCTAGCTTTTGATTTAATGATAACTCTTCTATTTTCTTTGTTAATTCATTTAATTTCACCTCAAGCATAGTATTGGAATCTATTTCATGCATTCCTCTTGGCAATAATCTTTTATCTGCAATAGCTTTAGTCGAATTTTCCCACTGTGCAGTTCCTTTTGCAAAATTTTCTAAATATGCCCATGCTTCTTCACTACATAATTTTAAAATCCATTTTGACAAGTAGATTCTAATAAAGATTTTGTTGAAACATCTATGCCTTCATAAATTATGCCTATTAATTGTGCTTTACTCATTGCATGATGTGGACATTGAGTCAGTAAATCTTTAAATCTGTCAAAATATTTCCAGAATGATTCACCTTGTTTTTGGCTACACATTAATATTTCTTTCTTCTTTTTAATCGTTTGATGTGTTAGATAGTATTTTTCCAGAAAAACAGAGCAAAATTCAGTCCATGTAGAAATTAAATCAGGCAACAGAGTATATAACCATCTCTTAACTGTATCTTTTAAAGCAAAAGGGATATATCTAAGTTTAATAGCATCTATACTCATGTTCGGCATTCTCATCATTTGACAAACTTCGTTAAATTCTCTAAGGAAATAATAGGCATCCTCTCTTTCTAATCCATGAAAATGTGGCAATTGACTAATATAATTAGATTTCAGTTCAAACCTATCTCCCTCAAAGTTTGGCAATCAAATACATGAAGGTTCATTAATTAATTCAGGATACAGAATCTCTCCTAATGGTTTTTCTACTGGAGTAGCCATCTCTACGTTCTCTTTTAAAGAAAGGTTAGCTACACCCCAAAGAATTTCGTTAAAGTTCAGTTCAGAAAATTTTTCAATACCCCTCTACAATGAAAATTCCTGGATAGGTATTCTTACTAATCGTTTAGTACTTAGAGAACGAGTCCATGTGCTCATAAATAAATAACAGAAGATTAATTACATACCAGTCTGAAGCTTTCCATTCTATAAATATTTGTTGTCGGATGAAGGTTGAATCAGCTACTTCTCCTTCTAGTTTCTCCAACGCTTTCTCCTTTCTCTTAAAAGTGCTGGTAACTCGTAAATAACCTTCTGTTTCATATATATACTGCGCATCCCTAAAGTGAATAAATCTCGTTGCAAGAACGTGTCTTGCAACGTGCATCGTGGTTCCTATTTTAATGGGTACGTGTACCACTACTAATTTCAAATTTTGGTAACCGCTAAACCGACGAAGTTTCGTTTGTGGTTAAAAGAATAACTGTTCTGCTTAATCCACGAACTAACCTCATTGAGTTACAGATTACTCAATAGAACACAGTCGGTTACTATTGCTAACTCCACGGACTAACTTCGTTGAGTTACAGATAACTCAACGGAGTGACCTTATATTATATTACTGACCTCGTGGAGTTACGGTTAACTCAACGGACTTACTTCGTTGAGTTAACACTTAGCAACTTCTAAGTTTCACTCTCGTAAGTTTTCTATTCTTTTTTTCTTTTCTTTTTTTTTCTTTGTCATTTTGCTAACTGTAATAAAGTTAAATCTTTGTCATTAATGCCTCATTTTGATTAAAATACATTTAAATCTGAACATTATATAAAGATTTAACTTGCAGGTCATTTTACGTTATGCAGAATTTACATTTTACCTTATAACATGTAGAAATTTTTAAGCAATTATCCTGTCATTCAGCAAATTGTAAATCTATTACATATTCATTCATAAAGTTTCACAATAACATAATATTCAATAATTTCCATTCATTTCACATTCAAAACATGTATGAAAATTGCATCTGAAAAATTATATTCATTAATATGAATCAATTACATTACAAGTACATCATACAATTTCATACAATTTTACACAAGTAGACGAACAATACAATTTAATCTCTATGCCTAAGTTCATCTACTTCCTTTTGGAGTTATTCTAATTACTACTCTAATTGATTTATCCTTTCTACTGCTCTTGCAATTCCTCCAGAAGGTACAGCTAGTTCTGCAGCTACAAAATTTCTGTATTCTTTCACTGAAATGGTTCTAGATCTTATCCTTTTTGATGTCTATTTAGTGAAATCAATACTATCCACCATCAGCAGTGGAATCAAATCTCCATAAAATAATTTCTTCTTTACTGTTTTCAACTTGGAGATAAAAACTGCAGACCAATTTATTTGGATCTTATTTACAACTGCATACGTGGCCCATTTGACAAATTGACTTAATTCTATGTCTTGGCCTTATCGTTGATAGACATTCTTAATCAGAATGTTAGCTACCATGTGTGCTTTACCATTTAAATGCTTCAATCTGTTTAATAATGGCACACTAGGATTGATAGCTAAACAATCTTTAATTTGCTGCTCAGTCCATTCAACTGCAGTTGTATCCTCCAAAATTTTTGTTCCTTCATTCTTTAAACCAAATATGTTGTGGAGAAGCTCTAGTGTTATCTGTACATCAGCTTCCTCCACGTTTGAAATTAATTCTCCTTCTCCTTCTCTTAAATTTGCATAGAAACAGGGCACTAAATTCTCATATACTGCATGTCCTCTATCTTGAGATATAAATTGCAGTAGACCTTGGAATTCAAATAGATCTTTGATTTCTTGCATTCCATCCCAATTTACTGGTCTACTGTAAATAATATCATAACCCCTTATTTCTTGGTATTTGATATAAGCTTCCTGACTACAAAAATGTACTTCATTCAAAATTGTTGTTTCAGTCGGGTCAGGAAGGTGACTTTGTTGCTCTAGAGGGGTTTGCTCTTGCTCTTCCTCTATCATAGGCTGCATTTGGACATTCTCTTCAAATTCCTGAATTTTTGCTTTTGCTTTTATCTATGGTGGTGAGTCGGCAGAACTCTCCACTCTATCTTGAATTCTTTCCATAATTTGCTGAAGAGTTTCTTACTCTTTAGTGGAATCTGTGAAATTATTTTTGTCCAAATGGCTTCTTTCAGCCTCTTCATTTTCTACTCTTTCTTCTTTCTCCTGACTACCAATCTATTCTGTTACTGTTCTTTCTGATTCTGTAACAGATTGGGGTGGAGTCACGGGCAATTCAGTTTCTGCCCTAATTTCTGTTTCTTCTTGTACAGGCTGCAAACTAATTTCAGCCTGATTTTTTTCTTTTCTTTGCTCCTCCTGCTCTTCCTCAGATTCAGATAGCAGGTTAATAAAAATCTGCTCCATAGGCTTTGTAAAAATTGGTACTTCAGATTTAATTTCCTCAAATTCAGGCACTTTTTCTTTTCCTTTCTTTTTTCTAATTAGTTGTGCCTATTTTTCCTCTTCATCTTCTGAAATTAAATCTACAAAAGTAGGCTCTACAAGCCTTCGAGCCACAGGTACTGGCTCTTCCTGTTTAACTTTTCCTATAATTACTGGTCTCAAAGGACTAGCTTCATCTTCTTTTGCAGCAGATTTGGCAGCAGTTCTAGCAGTAGCTGCGTGATGCTGTTCCACCTTGATTTTATATTGGGTTTTCAACTTTTCTGCAGCCCTCTTTTTGTACAGTGCATCAAACACCAGGTGTGCTTTAGCCACTGCCAAGTCTTCTGATTCTCCTTGGTTTTTTCCAACTTGAACCAATTCTGCAAATTCTCTTATTTCTTCTTCAGTCGAAGGCCCCATCATTTCTGCTCGTGCCAACGGCTTAAATGGTGGAACTGAAGGCCCAGGCTGCTGCTCCTCAGGAACAGGTCTTTCAGCAGTTGGTTCCTCCCGTTCTTCAGTTGCCTCTTCATTTGCTTTCCTTTCTTTCTCCCAGATCACCTGTTTAGCTTGTCTACAGATTCAACTTCTGAACCAGAGTCGAGACTTATGCTGGATTAATTCTAGGGCAACTTCGTTACTTGGCCTTATTTGTCTTTCCTTACTTACTACTATTTCTGTTACTATTCAGATTCGTGTTTCCATCATTTGAGGTATTCGTATATCCATATCTACTAAATCTCTTCTCAACTTGAAAAGTTCTGATTCTACCTTCTGTAGCTCTTTCTCTCTTGTCGTATTTCTGATCTTCTGCTGCATGTGCCACTCTTCTGATTCCTTCAAAAATTCTGATGTATCAACAACATCTTCCCAGAATTCAAGCGTCATCTTCATCATCGTGGAGTTACATAACAACACGTAATCGCTCTAATTTCTACTACTCTAGATTCTAAATGATTTGTCGGATAATGCCCCCAAAACCCTAGGTTTTACTTTAAATAAGCACTAAGTTTAGGCAGGTAATCGGGTCATTTCCTGAACCAACTATTACTATTTTATCTGCGGTCTTAGCTACAGTACTCTGTTGTGTTACATGTAACTCAATGGAATAAGCTCGTTGACTAACTTAAGACTCAACGGAGTAAGCTCGTTGAGTTAAGCGTAACTCAACGAACTCCCCATACAAGCAATTATAATAATAAAAATATTACAAACAATAGTTTTTTTGTTTTTTTATAGGTTTAACTGATACTATGCTTCGGTCAGACCTAAATATTTTTTTATTTTTTTATCTTTCTTTCGGTTGAACCGATACTATGTTTTGGTAAAACAAATTTTTTTCTGAAAATTAATATTCAATTTTTTTCCCGGTTTAACCGATACTATGCTTCGGTAAAACCAATATATATATATTTTTTTTAATGTTCCGGTCATACCGATGCTACGCTTCGGTCAGACCTAAATATTTTTTTAATTTTTCGGCCATATCGATGGATCCAGTCGGTTGAACCGCAACTATTTTTATGTTTTATATATATTTTTAATGTTTTTTTTTTATATATATATATAAACATAAAAACTGATTTCTTACTAAGTAAAACACAAGTAGTCTTCTACTCTGATTTCTTCTATAATTCCAAAGGAGCTTTTTGGTGTTTTCAGAATAGGTTTAAGTCTTTGTCCATTTACTTTAAATATATTCTAATTTTTAGGATTTTCAATTTCAATAGCTCCATAAGGATAAACATTTCAAACTATGTAAGGTCCTACCCATCTACATCTTAATTTTCCTAGATGGTTATGGAGTCTAGCCATATAAAGATATACTTCTTGTCCTATTTCAAAGTTTTTAGGAATAATTTTTCTATCATGCTAGAATTTCATTTTCTCTTTTTCTCTTACAGTCTTTGAATAAGCTTCATTTCTAAATTCTTCTAATTCAATTAGTTGCATTTTCCTATTTTCAACAGCTTGATTTAAATTAGTGTTCAGAGTTTTTAATGCCCAATAAGCTTTATGTTCTATTTTAGTAGGTAAATGACAACTTTTTCCATATACTAGCCTAAAAGGTGACATACCTAAGCTCGTTTTATAAGCAGTTCTATAAGCCCAAAGTGCATCAATCAATCTATTAGCCCAATCTGTTCTAGTAGGATTTACTACTTTTTCCAAGATTAATTTAATTTGTTTGTTTGCACTTTCTACTTGTCCACTTGTTTGCGGATGATATGATGTTGCAATTTTGTGGTTTATTCCATATTTCTTCATTAAGGCTTCAAAACTTCTATTACAAAAATGAGTTCCTATATCACTGATAATAGCTTTAGGTATTCCAAATCTAGCAAATATATTTGTTCTTATAAATTGTATTACCACTTTGTTATCGTTAGTTAGTTTTTGTAGGAATAGCTTCTATCCATTTAGATACATAATCCACTCCCAACAATATATAATTAAATTGATTAGATATAGGAAATGGACCCATAAAATCTATTCCCCACACATCAAAGATTTCAACCTCAACAATAGGATTAAGAGGCATCATATTCCTCTTTGATATTCTTCCTATTTGTTGACATCTTAAACAACTTAAGCAATATTTATGAGCATCTTTGAATAGTGTTGGCCAATGAAACCCACATTGCAGAATTTTCGCAGCAGTTTTCCCTGAACCAAAATGTCCTCCACAAGCTTGGTCATGACAGAAAGACAATATGCTTGAATATTCAGTTTCTGGAACACACCTCCTTAAAACCAGATCAGGACATTTCTTAAATAAGTAAGGGTCTTCCCAATAGTAATATTTTACTCTTGAGAAAAACAATTTCTTATCCTGTCTATTCCAATCCTTAGGTGTTAAACTAGTAACTAAATAATTAACTATGTCTGCATACCAAGGCATTGTGTTGATGGTCATTAATTGTTCATCAGGAAAATTATCCTTAATTTCAATATTTGATTTTTCTATTTGTAATCTTGATAAATGATCTGCTACTACATTTTCACAACCTTTTTTATCTTTAATTTCTAGATCGAATTCTTGTAATAATAATATCCACCGGATCAATCTAGGTTTAGTTTCTTTTTTCTTTATTAGATGTTTTAGAGTTGAATGATCCGTGTATACTATTACTTTAGCTCCAATCAAATATGATTTAAACTTTTCTAAAGCAAACACAACAGCTAATAATTCTTTTTTAGTAGTTGTGTAATTACCTTGAGCATCATTTAAGGTTTTGCTTGCATAATGAATCACTCTAAGAGATTTTTCTATTTTCTGTCCTAACACTGCTCCTACAGCAAAATCAGAAGCATCGCACATTAATTCAAATGGATGGTTCCAATTAGGTGCTTGAATTATAGGAGTTGAAATTAAGCTAGTCTTAAGTCTAAAAAATGCTTCCTTGCAATTTTTATCAAAGTTAAATGGAACATCTTTTAATAGATTAGTTAAAGGTCTAGCTATCTTGCTAAAGTCTTTAATAAATCTTCTATAAAAACCAGCATGTCCTAGAAATGATCTAATATCTTTTACTGATTTAGGTTCTAGTAGATTAGAAATTACTTCTATTTTAGCTTTATCTACTTCCAACCCTTTTTTAGAAACAACATGCCCTAAGACTATTCCTTGTTTAACCATGAAGTGACATTTTTCCCAATTTAAAACCAGATTTTTTTCCACACAGGATTTTAATATTTGATCTAAATTGCTTAAACACACTTCATATGAATTGCCATATACAGTAAAATCATCCATAAATATTTCTAGAAAATCTTCAGTCATTCTAGTAAATATGCCCTGCATACACCTTTGAAAGGTAGCTGGTGCATTGCATAATCCGAATGGCATTCATTTAAAAGAATAAGTTCCATTAGGACAGGTGAAAGTTGTTTTCTCTTGATCCTCTAATGCTACTGGAATTTGATTATACCCTGAATACCCGTCTAGGAAACAAAAATATTCTTGCCCTGCTAATCTTTCTAGCATTTGATCTATAAAAGGTAAGGGAAAATGATCTTTCCTAGTCACAGCATTCAGCTTTCTATAGTCTATACATACTCTCCAGCCTGATTGAATTCTAGTAGGTATCAAGTCTTGACTTTCATTCCTAATAACTGTTAATCTTGATTTCTTGGGAACTACATGGATTGGACTAACCCACGAGCTATCAGAAATCGGATATATTATATCATTATCTAACCATTTAACTATTTCCTTCCTGACTACTTCCTTAAGGTTTGGATTTAATCTCCTCTCAAGAATTCTAACAGGTTTAGCATTCTCTTCTAAATATATGTGGTGACAGCATAAAGTTGAACTTAACCCTTTTATATCAGTCATAGTCCATCCTATTGCTTCTTTATAACTTTTTATTACCTCTTTTAATTTAGCTATTTGATCCTCTTTCAAATCTGAAGCAATAATGATTGGATAGGTTCGTTTATCTTCTAGAAATATATAGGTTAATTTAGGAGGTAAAGGTTTTAATTCTAAATGCTGCCCATCAGAAGCTAGAGCTCCTAATTGAACATCATCATTTTTTAAATTAATTTCTTCCTGATCTCCTTCTATATTTATGCTTTCACTTTCTTCTAAAGTTTCAAAATTGATTTGCCTATTTAATTCTTCTTGAATCACATCATCTAACATATCTCCTTCATCCTCTAAAAAGTCTATGGTATGTAAGGACATTTCTAACTCCTCAAACCTTTCTGGTTTAAAAATATTTAATTGAGTATCCTCATTACCATATGCTAATTTCATTACTCCAGTTTTACAATTTATAACAGCCCCTGATGTTGCTAAAAATGGCCTTCCCAAAATTAAAGATGAATCACTATTTTTATGCTTAATTTGTTGGGAATCCAGAATTACAATATCAATAGGATATATAAAATTCTTGATTTTAATTAAGACATCCTCTATTTTTCCTCTAGGGTATCTTATACTTCTATCAGCCAATTGAATAACCGTCCTAGTAGGAGTTAAGCCTTCTAATCCTAAGGATGCAAATATATCACTTGGCATAACATTTATACCTGCACCTAAGTCTATTAAGGTTCTTTCTAGAATGGTATTTCATATGGTGCATGATATAACAGGGATTCCATGATCAGATAACTTTTTAGGAATTTGTGGCAGAAATAGGTAACTACTTTGCTCAGCTAAAAGACCTTTCTAAGAACTTTTCGCTCTCTTTTCTTAGTACACCAATCCTTCAGAAATTTAGCACAAGGTGGCATATTCTACAATAGATCTAATAAAGGAATGTTAACTTGTACTTTTTCAAAAATTTCTCTTACTTTTTCTTGTTTTTTAGGAATTGTTTGTTGTAATCTTTCAGGATAGGGTGCTAAAGATTTTGATTTCAAAGACTCTTTTTCTTTCAGTTGATTTGTTTGATCATTTTTAGCTTCAATTGCAGATTCAGATTATTTTTCAATGATTTCTAGATTTTCAGCTATTACATTTTCATTATCATTTTGATTTTTACTCTTGTCCACCTTCATATCATTTTCATTTTGAGTTCTTGGTGGTATATCAGTTCCAGATCTTAATGTTACACATACATCTTCCAGAATTTCGTTACTTTCATGATGTTTTTGTATATCATTTTCGTGATTATGATCTTCAATTGTTTTTAGTTTTAAAGTGCATTCTTTAAATTCTCTTACATTTGTGTTTTCTGTTTGTTGTATATTTTGCAAGTTGTGCAGGTTTATAACATTATAATTTTCATTGTCCTGTTGCAAAACTTGTATTTTCATTGCATTTTTATCTAATGCTTTTAATTTTGTTTCCAGATAATTTAATTTCATTACATTCAATTTTTGATCAATTTTCTTTATGGCTTTTCAGTTTCATAAATTATATCCTGTTTAGGTTCTGAATATGCCTCCTTATAGTTTAGTTGGTTGACTTCTTATTGTTGACACACAAAGTATTCTAGTTTGTCCAGATTTTGCTCTATATTATGCTCCAGTCTATCATAGCTATCTCAAACTTTAGTGTCTCTCATCATATTACACGTTCTATACTGACCATCAGTTGGGTAAACTATAGGATTCTCATACTCGGCTCTATTATATTGAGGATAATTCATTTGTTGTTCATGGGATCTATCAATCTGTAAATGTCTCAATTTCAAACAATCAGAAATGTCGTGTCCTTCAGAATTGCAGAATTCACATATGCTAATTAAAGGTTTCAGAAATCTTTGAGCATAAGCATATGCCATATTCTCAATTACAGAAGAAAACACACAACTCTGACTATTAAAATGAAACAGCTCTAATAGTTGCTTATATCTATTCAATTCAGTTCAATTCAATTCAATTCCCTGGCAATGGTGCCATAAAACTTGTTCGTGTCTTCCCAGCACTACACTAGAAAAACTTGGATTTGTTACTTCTATTTTTACTTAGTTAATTTATCTTTATGTCTATTCTTTCTTTTAGAAGTAAACAAACAACCTTTAATACAATTTAGATATTAATTCCAATTTGTACTTTAACTGCAAGTGCACAGTGTCTATTGTATCAGTGTGCAAGTATAGGTCGATCCCACAGGGAATTGCTGACGAATTTAAGAAATGTTTAAATGTGAACAATTCAAATTTATATTCAATAAGCACTCCATTGAGTTACAGTTAACTCAACGGACTAAGTTCGTTGAGTTATTGATAACTCAATGGACTATCCTCGTGGACTTAAGTTAACTCCACAAGCCTGTCTCTTCTTTATAATACTGCTAATTATAGAGGAATTCGGCCAACCATTGGGCGATTCCACAGATTGTAAATAACATCAATTAAGCTTTTTAATGTTAGTTAACATTGGATTTATCATTATGCAATACTAACATTCAGATGATTCAAACAGTAATCATTAAAATCTTTAAGTTGTTTTGTACGAACCAATTTCAGTAAACTGTAAAATTAAAACTAACATAAAACAATCATAAAATTGATACAGATAACATTAATCACGATACAACACAAACAATACAACACTCAAATACAACATACAAACAAAGATAAATTGTTTTTGGTATTTTTGTTTTAATGTGATGGGCGAAAGGTGAAATGTAAAGTAATTTCTCTTGACAGTAAATACTTCTGACACTACTTGCAACGCATTACACCACTGAAAATTGAACCACTTACAATTCTATCTCCTCTCCCTATAGAATCGCGAGTCTAGAATTGCAAGATGATCTCCTCTTCAACATACAGTCATCAACCTGAAGCCAAGGCTAAAAGCTTTACAATCTCCTGAAATATGAGTCGGTGCTTAGTGAAAATGTCTTCCCTTCCCGCGACGCGATTACTCCTCACAGTGGTTGTCAAGCACTGTGTTTGGCTCGGAATCGACCCGACATCAGGCAAGTATCCTCACAAACCTCCGATGATTGGTGATTATGGTGGTGATACGATGGTTGGTGTGATACTTCAGAGAATCGCCAATACTGTCTGCAGAAAGCTCGTTGCTCCTCCTCTGTATAGACTGGCCGTCCATCGATCACACACTTTCTTTCTTTTTCTTCTTTTCTTTTATATTTCTTCAGTGGTAACTGCTTCTACTTGAATGGTCGGTTGGATTTCCTTCCTTCTGATCAACGACGATGATTTCTTTCTCCCTGCGCGATTGAATTCCTGCGTGATACGTGCAAACGTGGTTTTTCCTTCCAACTATATGTTCCTGCAACCGCTACAGTGGCATATTAGAAAATATATAGTCCATGGAGTTACAGATAACTCAACGAACTTCCTTCATTGATTTAACTATAAAACACGTGCAAAAATAACAACTTAAGTTTATAACGCTAACCTAACGCGTTGCCTTAGTGTATTTTCATGTAACTCAACGCGTGCAGTTATACTAACTTAACGAGTTATAACGTAAGTAAATCTACCAGCTCTCAACATGTGTTAGCAGTAGTTTAAACATAAAATAACATTCCGGAGAGTTACAGGTATAACTATCCGATGCTTAGATGCATTTTCGGATACTTAAGAATTTCACAGCCTGCAATTTACCGATAGTTCATAAATGTGCTAAATTAACATTAATTCCCCAAAATTAAGCAGATTCTTCAATTAAAGCATATAACAGTGCAATTATAACATAATGGCTTAATTCTCATATGATAAGCTAAATATTATGCAATTAACCATCATTTAACCGTTACTAATATGCACTTTTTCATTCTAAACAGTTACAGATGTAACTATCCAAAACTTAAGTTATCCTATTATGCACGTGTCGAAATAAGAAAGTAGTCGAAAGCTTAAAGAAGGAAATCGAATGGTTACTGTAGCTAACTATCCGATAGACAAGAACATTTCAGTGAGTTATAGTTACAAATATCTGATCTTATGACACCTCATGTATACGACTTGAAGTCCTACGTAGCCAAAGAACTTAAGTGACTCTTCGGTAAGTTACAGGTATTCTTCGGAGAATTATATAGCTAAACCTCCGAAAAATCCAATAAATTAGAAGGGTATCTTGAAATACCTCCCTAAACGGTAACTTACTATATTTAGGTCTGAAACTTTACCAAGTACAGCAGAATACATCCGTTGAGAGAAAATATGATCGTTACACATAATGGTATATATACAAGCATTAGACAATGAAGTTAGATAGTTTTTTGCTCATACAAATCTATACACCAAGCTCAACAATAGAAAGTTCTCAAGATCAAATCATCAGCAAATATAGATTCAAACTTAGAAGCCCTTCACGCAATATACTCTGAGTTCTTCAAGCAAGTGTTTACTGAAATACACGAATTGAAAACTTCAGTGAAAGATTGGTTGGAGCTACGACCTGAAAGCTTAATCAGATTGGTTGGTTCTTGCTTTGACCTTAAAGCAAGTGTTTGTAAGTTTGTGAAAGTTTAGTGAAGCTGTTGAGTATTTTTGTTTTGATGATGTGTGCTGAATGAAAATAATCATATTTGCTCAATTACTATTGCTTGTGAAAAGAAATTAAAATCATCAATTAATACAGAAAAAGCTTACTGATATAAATACTTGTCTGTATTGGATCTGAAGTTAATAACTAGTCATTTCGTTGCATTAATTTCTCATTTAGCTAAACGTTAAGTTAACGTGTGTTTTTATTCAAAATCATGATATGTTTTAATGTTATATCTTCAGTATCATGAACAGTGCACGTTTAGACAACTCGTTAAGTTAGAGTTTTGTTTGTATAGAGGTCACGTGAGAACTCGTTAAGTTAGAGGCTTAAAGGTTAAAATCGGTCATGTGATAACTCGTTAAGTTAGTGAGTAAAAGAAGAGACGAACTCGTTAAGTTAGTGTTATACACGTGGTGAAATTATAAATTACGAATGTTGTATTGTATCACGTGAGGTGCACATGTTTAACTCGTTAAGTTAACATAACTAAACGTGTTGAGTTGCTATATTGAACACTAAGGCAACGCGTTAGGTTAGCGTTATAAACTTAAGTTGTTATTTTTGCACGTGGTAAAATTTTTATTATAAAAACATTTGTTTATTACTGGTTCGTTGAGTTATCATAACACAACGGAGATAGTTCGTTGAGATATCATAACACCACGGACATAGTTCGTTGAGTTAGCTATAGTACTTGTCACGTGAAATGGCACATGAGGAACTCGTTAAGTTAGAAACGTTAAGTTATATATATACTTGTGTTACTCGTTTAGTTAACATTAAAGTAACGACTTCTTATTACACGGATGAAAAACTTTTGGACGAGAAAGTTTATTTTGCAGGAAATTTTTCAGAGATCCAGGACTGATGATTAAAGAAAATTCGAAATATAAACGTGGGTTAGAACGTGTGTGTTTCGATGAAGGAAAAAGAAAAGACGTGGAGAAGTGGAAAACTGGTGGAGGTTAAACGTGAAGGATATGCATGAAATGAAGATACAGTATAAAAGGCATAGAATTCTCGTTGATCAAACCATCCTTGCACACAAAAAGAAAAATCTTTTCAAGGATCAAACCATCCCTACACACCAAAAGAAAAATCATTTTCAGGGATGAAAAATACCTTCTCGGGGAAAATCTCTCAAGTTGAAGAAAGTTCAGTGAAGCATAAAACAGAATGTTATTTACGAGTTACCAGCACTTTTAAAAGAAAGGAGAAGGCATTGGAGGAACTAGAAGGAGAAGCAGTTGATTCAACTTCATCCAACAACAAATATTTATTGAATGGAAAGCTTCAGACTAGTATGTAATTAATCTTCTACTATTTATTTATGAGCACATGGACTCGTTCTCTAAGCACTAAACGATTAGTAAGAACACCTACCCAGGAATTTTCATTGCAGAGGAGTACTGAAAAATTTTCTTAACTGAACTTTAATGAAATTCTTTAGGGTGTGGCTAACCTTTCTTTAAAAGAGAACGTAGAAATGGCTGCTTCAGTAGAAAAACCATTAGGAAAAATTCTATATCCTGAATTAATTGATGAACCTTCATGTATTCGATTGCCAAACTTTGAGGGAGATAGGTTTAAACTGAAATCTAATTATATTAGTCAATTGCCACATTTTCATGGATTAGAAAGAGAGGATGCCTATTATTTCCTTAGAGAATTTAACGAGGTTTGTCAAATGATGAAAATGCCGAACATGAGTATAGATGCTATTAAACTTAGATATATCCCTTTTTCTTTAAAAGACACAGTTAAGAGATGGTTATATACTCTATCGCCTGATTCAATTTCTACATGGACTGAATTTTACTCTATTTTTCTGGAAAAATATTATCCAACACATCAAATGATTAAAAAGAAGAAAGAAATATTATTGTGTAGCCAAAAACAAGGTGAATCATTCTGGAAATATTTTGAAAGATTTAAAGATTTACTGACTCAATGTCCACATCATGCAATGAGTAAAGCACAATTAATAGGTATAATTTATGAAGGCATAGATGTTTCAACGAAATCTTTATTAGAATCTACTTGTCAAAATGGATTTTTAAAATTATGTAGTGAAGAAGCATGGGCATATTTAGAAAATTTTGCAAAAAGAACTGCATAGTGGGAAAATTCGGCTGAAGCTATTGCAGATAAAAGAATATTGCCAAGAGAAATGCATGAAATAAATTCCAATACTATGCTTGAAGTGAAATTAAATGAATTAACAAAGAAAATAGAAGAGTTATCATTAAATTAAAAGCTAGTAGAAAAGAATGCAAACATAAATGACTAAGATATTATTTATGCTAGAAACTAGAGAGATAACTTGGAAAATTCTTATCATCCTAATTGGAGAAATCACCCGAATTTATCTTGGAGAAACAACAATTTTCAAGGAGGAGAAAATATAAATGAGAAGAACATAAGTTATGAAGTATTACTTGAACAAGGAGCTAGAATAGAGAAATTAGAAAAGATAATCCAACAACTAAACAATCGTCTAGAATTTATATTTGGAAATGCTACAATTCAAAATCAGAATAGAAATATATCACTTAGATAGAAGGAACCAATGGAAGTTAGACCTACTAAAAGATTGCCAATACAAGCTATACCTAATCCTGTCAATAGAACGGTTAATGAAATTGATACCTCTTCTAGGAGGGCAGCTGAATGTAGCAGCATATCTGAAGCAACTATCTGTATGTATATATGTTTTTTTTATTTTTAGTTATTAGTATCATAGAGTTAATTTTTAACTCAATGAACTTAGTCCGTTGAGTTATGCCTTAACTCCACGAGGGTGTGTAGTAGTATGTTAATTTTAGTCTCTGCTAAATTTTTGTTTGTGTTTTACAGAATCGACAAATGGAATTGATGCAATTACCGTTGGATGCATTAAGGGAAGTACTAAGTAACTTGTCAACTAAAGATCTGTGCAGACTGTGTTGTGTATCAAAGGAAATTAAAGACTGTATTGAAGAAAAATATTTTTAGGGACTACAAGTTGCAAAAATGACTAAGATTAGAGATGGATTCATATGGAGGTCATTTAATCGTAGTTCAAATACCCATGAATATCTGACTATGGAAGAAACTACTAGAATTCCACCCAATGCATTAGAAGGTATAAATCATATTATGGGGATAGATGAAGGATTAATCATATACAAGACAAGACCAAGGTATGCAAGTTTATTATTACCTGATATTTTGATAAGAAATCCTATAACAGGAGAAGAATGGAATATAGGAAGACCTAATAGATTTAAAGCACCAACTGTAAATTCTAGGTCAACTTTAATATTTTCTGATAAAAATTCTACAATTCCTGAAAAATTATATTATTGGAGACCTATAGGAAATTGGGGTGAAGATTTACACTTAAGTATGTATAATTTTCTGAATAGATCTTGGAATGAAAATAGTATGATATATCTAGGACAGAAATCATTAATTAACCAAACACATGTCATACTTGATGGATATATATATCTAGTCACAGAGATATCAATAGCATATAGATCTGATTTATACATAGTGAGCATAGACAGTTATGATGATTATATAGAAATTTTACCTATACCGAGTGAAATAGCTAAAACACCATCTACAGAATTTAATGAAATTCAAATAGGAATGTGGTATAATAAAGAAGATGATCCTACTTTATGTTTGATAAGATGGTGGGATGAACTGATGAAATTTCAAATATAGATTATGGAAGACATGAATGAATGGAAGTGGGAAGAGGAGTATATTGAAATAGATGTAGAAATAGAAACTGATACATTACCTTGGAATCACAAAGGATCCCTTTCTGCATTACATATCATTAATGGTAATACACTCGTATTAGGAATTTATAATATATTACATGTTTACAAATTAAGAAGGAACAAGAACTGCATTAAAATAGACTTAATAGCAAGAAGAACTATGCCTAAAAAGTTTGCTTGGACTAATAAATTTATTCCATTTGTTTCTACTTTCAATCATGTTCTTAAGTTGTGATTTTGTGTGTTTAATGTTGTGTGTAGTTTGCATTTGTTTTTAGAAAAAAAAGAAGAAGAAGGAATTTTTTGAAGTTTTCATGTTCGTTTTATAAAAAAAAAACAAAATAAAATATCAATCTAGTTTGTTGGTATCTATTCTGGGAAACCAACTGGCTTGCTTATGAGCCACCAAAGGGATAGGAGCCTAGGTTCCACACAAGATACTGAATTATCAATATCTATTAAATGTTATTTTGTTATATACTCTGTGTTTATCTGGGAATGAAAAGTTTTTCAGAATCAAAAATCAGAATAGGCAGAAGGAGATACAAATGCAATAAGGTATGTAACTAATTACTCATCCTGAATTTTAAATCAAGCAAAACTATATTCATGCCTGCTACAATTACTGTACTTATTGTCAAATTTTTTTACATTGAGGACAATGCAAAATGTAGGTATGGGGGGGAGGTAACTGAAGTAACAGCCATGTAAGTTTGTTAATTAAAGAAATTAAAATAGTATTGCAAATTTTTGAGGAAATTGAAAATTTTTATGAACTTGCTGTAACTATCCGATAATTGAGACTATAAAATTTGTATAAACTACTTGAATGTTATATTTAGAAGGCTATATAAGATGCTACTGAATTTACTATTTATGCAAATCTAGATATAGTATCTTATGTTTTTCTAAATTTCATGAGTTTAATGGTTTCACGATTTTAAAATGAAATTAGAATACTTAATGCTTAATCAGAAAATTATATGAAGTCCTGAAAGAGCTGAAATATGAATTCTAGATTAAATGAAACGCATACAATTAAAGATACATTTAATTTGACTGATTGAACTTGTAAAATGATTTATGTGTAGATCTTATTAAACTACAGAAAAAGTATGAGCTTATTGTTATGGATTCATATTTTCAGTAACTGATAGAAGCAGGACTATATGAGATTGGCGTTTTACTACATTTGTATTAATGAAATACATACATATATGGTATGTGATTAATGTTTTGTTTTGTGTTTGTAGTTTTGATTGAAAAAAAAAAAAAAAGGAAAAATTTTGAGAGTTTATTGACTTGTTTGATCACGAGCCTTTTGTACTTGAGCAGATAGGTATGTAAGGATTATTGACCTGAAAAAAGACTCTTAAAATCTGGCAACCTAAGATCCTGATCAGATCTGGGATTGTTGACTAAAAGCTCGTTACATGGGTACATTAGAAAGCTCTTGTATGATTCAAGCTTGTCAAATTAACTTTTAAAGTACGAAAATATATATATATATATATATATATATATATATATATATATATATATATATATACTATTCTGAAAAGATACAAGTGTTTTGTGAAATACAGATATCTTATGAATCGAGTATATTTTATGTTATCTAGAATTGCTGAAATATGAATCTGGAATTGACTTTTGAAGTTATTTAATGGAGATACAATTCTTTATTCTACTTGTCTTAATCAGATTGAATTGGATTATACTTTGATTCATATGTTGTTGAAATTTCTTCTAGAAATCTTATTGGAAAATTCAGGATGACAGATGATGAAAAAAGGAACAAACGATAATATAATTAACACCTATATGATGATGATATACTTTGTATGTAATTTACATATATTCTAAGTATATTTGCAGGTTGATCACTGAAACATACAGAATATATTTTTAATGCTAAATAGAAGAAAAACAAAGGGGAAGAATTAATTCTAGCACTTTTAAAGACCAATTAATTAGATCTTAGTTTGCTAAGGGACTAGCAAAATTTAGGTATGGGGGAAGTGTTTAGAATGAAAAAGTGCATATTATTAACGATTAAATGATGGTTAATTGCATAATATTTAGCTTATCATATAAGAATTAAGCCATTATGTTATAATTGCACTATTATATGCTTTAATTGAAGAATTTGCTTAAATTGGGGGAATTAATGTTAATTTAGTACATTTATGAACTATCAATAAGTTGCAGGCTGTGAAATTCTTAAGTATCCGAATTTTCTGATATTTCAGACAGTTATGTTTAACATACTGAATATATTTCAAATAGTTATGTTTAACAGACCGAATATGTCGGATAGTTATGTTTAAATTGCTGAACAGTTATGTTTTGAGAGAATATTTTATAATTTCCTGAAGTACACGTGTCGAAACCAGAATGAATGACTTAAGTGAACTTTCGATGAGTTATCTATAACTATCCGAAATTGCAGTTGGGCATCAGATAGTTATCCCTATAACTCTTCGAAATCTCTTTTTATTTTATAAAATAGCTAAGGACACGTGTCATATTCTAGGAAATTGACTTAAGTGGATTTTCGGTGAGTTAGCTATAACTATTCGAAATACATCTAAGCATTGGATAGTTAGACTTGTAATTCTCCAAAATGTTATTTTATGATTAAACTGCTGCTGACACGTGTTGAGATCTAGTAGATTTACTTAAGTTATATATCGGTGAGTTATTTGTAAGTATCCGAAATGCACCTGAGCATCGGATAGTTAAGTTTATAAGTATCTGAAATGCACCTGAGCATCAGATAGTTAAATTTATGCACATGTTTTATAGTTAAATCAACGAAGAAAGTCCGTTGAGTTATCCGTAACTCCACGAACTATATATTTTCTAATATGCCATTGTAGCAATTGTAGGAACAGACAGTTGGAGGAGAAAAACCACGTTTGCATGTATCGCGTAGGGAAAAGAAATCATCGCCATTGATACGAATGAAGGAAATCCAACCGACCATTCAAGCAGAAGTAGTTACTACTAAAGAAATATAAAAGAAAAGAAGAAAAAAAGAAGAGGTGTGATCGATGGGCGGAGAGTGTGTGTAGAGGAGGATCAGCGTCGCAATTCTCTAAAGTACCACACCAACCATCATCATCACCATCATCACCACCATAATCAATAACCATCAGAGGTCTGAGAGGATACTTACCTGATGTCGGGTCAATTCTGAGCCAAACATAGTGCTTGACAACCACTGTGAGGAGTGATCACGTCGCGAGAAGGGAAGCCATTTTCACCAAGCGCCGACTCATATTTAAGGAGATCGTAAAGCTTTTAGCCTTGGCTTCGAGTTGATGCCTATATGCTGAAGAGGAGATCATCTTGCAATTCTGGATTCGCAATTCTATAGGGAGAGGAGATAGAATTGTAAGTAGTTTAATTTTCAGTGGTGTAATCGCGTTGCAAATAGTGTCGAAAGTATTTACTATCAAGTGAGATTACTTTACATTTCACCTATTGCCCATTTCCA
Organism: Cymodocea nodosa; assembly: GCA_036874045.1. Classification (NCBI taxonomy): domain Eukaryota; kingdom Viridiplantae; phylum Streptophyta; class Magnoliopsida; order Alismatales; family Cymodoceaceae; genus Cymodocea; species Cymodocea nodosa. The sequence continues at coordinate 13,256,335 of CM072339.1, read as the reverse complement.
TGTTCATATTAAAACAAAAATACCAAAAACAATTTATCTATGTTTGTATGTTGTATTGTTTGTGTTGTATCGTGATTAATGTTATCTGTATCAATTTTATGATTGTTTTATGTTTATTTTAGTTTTACAGTTTACTGAAATTGGTTCGTTCAAAAGACTTAAAGATTTTAATGGTTACTGTTTGAATTATCTGAATGTTAGTATTGCTTAATGATAAATCCAATGTTAACTAGCATTAAAGAGCTTAATTGATGTTATTTACAATCTGTGGAATCGCCCAATGGTTGGTCGAATTCCTCTGTAAATAGCAGTATTAAAAAAGAAAAGTTAGGCTCATGGAGTTAACTTAAGTCCATGAGGTTAGTCCGTTGAGTTAGCCATAACTCAACGAACTTAGTCCGTTGAGTTAACTGTAAGTCAACGGAGAGCTTATTGAATATATAAATTTGATTGTTAACAAACGAACAGTTCTCAAATTCGTCAGAAATTCCCTATGGGATCGACCTGTACTTGCACACTGATACAATAGATACTGTGCACTTGCAGTTAAAGTACAAATTGGAATTAATATCTAAATTGTATTAAAGGTTGTTTGTTTACTTCTAAAAGAAAGAATAGGCATAAAGATAAATTAATTAAGTAAAACAGAAGTAACAAATCCAAGTTTTTCTAGTATAGTGCTGGGAAAACCCAAACACCTATCTTTCCAATTTAATACTGCTATTTATAGAGGAATTCGGTCAACCATTGGGCGATTCCACAGATTGTAAATAACATCAATTAAGCTCTTTAATGTTAGTGAACATTAGATTTATCATTAAGCCATACTAACATCCAGATATTTCAAACAGTAACCATTAAAATCTTTAAGTACTTTGAACGAATCAATTTCAGTAAACTATAAAACTATTATCTATTTTTTGAATCAAACAAACATAAAACATTCACAATACTGACAATGATAACTTTAATCACGATACAAAACAAACGATACAACAATTAAATACGAAATACAAACACAGATAAGTTGTTGTTTTTGGTATTTTTGTTTTGAGATGTTCATGAAAATGGGCGAAAGGTGAAATGTAAAAATTCTCTATCGACAATAAATACTTCCATCACTACATGCGACGTGATTACACCACTGAAAACTTAATCACTTTCAATTCTGCCTCCTCTCCCTATAGAATCACGAGTCTAGAATTGCAAAATGATCTCCTCTTTAGCATACTGGCATCAACCCAAAACCAAGGCTAGAAGCTTTACGATCTCCTCAGATATGAGTTGGTGCTTGGTGAAAATGGCTTCCCTTCCCGCCACGTGATCACTCCTCACAGTGGTTGTCAGGCATCGTGTTTGGCTTGGGATCGACCCGACATCAGGAAAGTATCCTCACAGACCTCCGATGGTTGGTGATTATGGTGGTAGTGGTGATGGTTGGTGTGGAACTTCAGGTAACTTCCGACGTTTCCTGCAGATAGCTTGGTTTGTCCTCCTCCGCAGACACACTGGCCACCCACTTCTTTGTTTTTTCTCCTTTTCTTTTACATTTCTTAGTAGTAACTGCTTCTACTTCTATGATTGGTTGAATTTCCTTCGTTCATATCAACGATGGTGATTTCTTCTCCCTTCCACGAGTGTATTCTTACATGATATGTGCAATCGTGGTTTTCCTTCGAATGTCCTATTTCTGTAACCGCTACAGTGGCATATTAGAAAATAATGTTAAGATCGGTAGACTCACCAGAGGGGGAGTAAATGGTGAATGTGTGTAATTTTTTATGTTCTTTTGATTGTTGAAACAAATGATTCAGATAGAAGTGAAATGAGATGAAATTAAATGAATGCAAAGCAGTAAAGAAAGATAACACACAGCAAGTTTTAGGTGGTTCACCAACTTGGCTAGTCCACCCCCAAGATTCACTTGGGCTTCACTAAGTGTTTCAATACTTACGCACTTGCTTTTAGGTCAAAGCAAGAACCAACAACACAGAAGTTTTCAGGTATAAACTTCAGTAAACCAACCTCTAGAGTTTTCAGGTCAAAACTCAAACTAACAACTGAATGTAGCTTTCAGGTTGAAGCCACGAACCAATAGCTTGAATCTTTCAATCAGAGTTATGGTGCACAGAGCTTTTTCTGCAATATGTCTTTAGAGTATGCTTCACTATTTGTAGACTTGAGTGTATTTTGAAATTGAGGTGTAGCTCCTAGTATCTGGAGTATCTTTTGTGTATCAATCCTTCTCTTAAACTTCTCATATTTATGCCAAAGGTATAACGATCATATTTTTCTTTCAACGGATGTATTCTACTGTACTTGGTAAATAATTAGACCTAAATATGGTAAGTTACCATTCTATCTGATGTTCAGTAAATAACCTTTCGAAAATCTTAGGCTTTCGGATGGTTATAAAAATAACTTACCGAAAAGCATCCATAACTTGCCGATTCATCACTCATGTTCTGTTCTCTAAGTCACATGAGGACTTTAAGTTGCTTACGTGTAAAGTCAAGTGTTCTGAGTCTTGTATTTAACTTACCGAAAGAACTCCTGACTTTCTAATAGTTAACTACTATAACTTACCAAACTTTCATTTAAGTCTCCAACAGTTGTCCCTTCAAAACTACACGTGCATAAAAACATAACTTAAGTTTCGGATAGTTAAGCCATAACTCACCGAAATTCTATTGAGATTTCGGATAGTTAAGCCATAACTCACCGAAATTCTATTGAGATTTCGGATAGTTATCTTTCTAACTCTTCGAAAAATTCATCTGAACATCTGTCTGGAATTCTACACATGGGAAATTTACTAACTTAAGTTTCGGATAGTTAAACCATAACTCACCGAAATTCTCTTAAGATTTCGGATAGTTATTTTTCTAACTCTCCGAAAACTTAAATGATCTTCTTTCTGGAATTCTACACGTGGTAATTTCAATAACTTAAGTTTCGGATAGTTAAACTTTAACTTACCGAAACTCTCTTTGAAATTTCGAATAGTTATCTAACTCTCCGATTTTCCATTTTAAGCTTTCAACTGCCAGCATCTCCATTTTGCACGTGCGTAATAAAATGACTTAAGTTCCGGAAAGTTATGCCTATAACTTACCGAAAAACTCGAAATAGTTATCTAACTCTCTAAAAAGAAAACTCGAATAGTTATCTAACTCTCCGACAAGTCCTTTAAGCTTTAGTTCTATATTTCTACACATGATTTATTGAATGACTTAAGTTTCGGATAGTTAGCCTTCCTAACTTTCCAATTTTCCTTTTTCTTTCGGATAGTTAACTCCATAACTCTCCGATCATTCAACCAACTTAACTGTCTGATATAATAACTCTCCGAAGGCTTTGTAAAATTCGGATAGTTATCCTTCTAACTGTCCGATAGTCTTACTGCTGTTTTATTCTTTGGATGCTTGAACTTGTAACTGTCCGATTTTACTATAACTTGAAAGTATTATCATTTGGAACCTTCTCAATCTGTTCGTCTGCTAGGAAATTGTTCTAACAGCCTTTTGAACTAATGCAGTACAGACTTAACTGTGAAATACAATATGTTTCCTCACATAGGTTTTGCATTATCAAAATACTCAGGTTCTAACAAATAAATGGTCCATGAAGTTACAGATAACTCAACGGACTTACTTCGGTTATTTAACTATAAAGCACGTGCAATAAAAAAATAAGCCGCTAACATAACGTGTTACTTTAGTGTGTATTCACATAACTCAATGCGTATAGTTATGCTAACTTAACAAGTTAAACATGTGCATCTCACATGATATACTAAAGCATTTAAATTCAACACGTGCATAATTCTAACTTAACAAGTTCAAATATTTTGGACACTTACGAACCTAACTATCCGATGCCTAGATGCATTTCGAATAGTTAACAAATAACTTACCGAAAATCCACTTAAGTCATACATTGTAGTTTCAACACATGTAATGCAGGAAATAATAAAATATTCTTTAAGCATTTAAAACATAACTGTCCGATACATTAAACATAACTTTCTGAAATAACAGAAAATTCGGATACTTAAGAATTTCACAGCCTGCAATTTACCAAAAATTCAGAAATGTACTAAATTAACATTAATTCCCTAAAATTATGTAGATTCTTTCGTTAAAGCATATAATAGTGCAATTATAACATAATGGCTTAATTCTCATATGATAAGCTAAATATTATGTAATTAACCATCATTTAACTGTTAATATTATGCACTTTTTCATTCTAAACATGCCTGTTGATGCCATCAAGTTGAGGTTCATTCCCTTGGCATTACAAGATGATGCTAAGTGTTCGATGTTCACTTTACCGGCATTATCTATTTGGACTTGGGCAGAATTTTGTGCCCTATTTATTAAGAAATTCTATCCATTGCATCGCACAATCCAAACGTAGAATGCCATAAAGAACATTGTTCAAGGATCAGAAGAGCCATTCTAGAAGTACTTTGAGAGATTTAACAGAATGCTGGCTTGGTGCCTAAACCATGGGATCCTTCGTTCAAGGCAGTGTCAAATCTTATACGAGGGGCTGAACTATCCTACTAAGACAATGCAAGAGTCCATGTGTCCTATGGGATTTATGAGGTATAATGAAGAACAAGCATGGATGTTTTATCAGGATTTAGTTGAGCGCACTATGCAAATGGAGAGTTCAGTTAAGAGTTTTGATAGATCCCTCCCAACTAGAGGAGTGCATCGTGTTGATCCGATGACTGGGGTTGAGGCACGTGTGACAACGATGCTGAAGAAGATGGAGGATTTCATGATTAGGGGGCCTACTGAGAGCCCTAGTATTAAGTGTGTAGGGTGTGGGGCATTGGGACACGTGATTAAGACTTGCCCTGCTGTCACTAGCACTGATTCTTACATGACTGAGGATGTTAATGCCATTGGGGTAGGTTATAGACCCAACCCTCCATCATAGTATTATCACCCAGGATGGCAAAACCATCCTAATTTTTCTTGGTGACAACCTGAGCTGCCTAGAGAGAACCCACCACCATCATTTCTGAGCACTTCTAGAGCTCCTTTTTCGTCGTCCCATGAGTCGCATACTTCTATCGATAAATGCCTTGCTGATCTCCAGAAGGGTATTGCATCTTTGCTAAAGATAAGTAGCCAAGCTACACCCATCTTAGCAAAGCATGGGAATGCTATTAAGAACATAGAAGCTCGTCTGGATCAGATTGCTTCCTCATCTGGAGGACGTGATAGAGGTTCTTTACCTAGTTCCACCATTCCCAACCCGCGTAGCACTACCGTTCATTCTGTGTAGGACACTACACCTACTAATAGACCTTCCAGTTCTGGTTGATGTTCTTTTATTTGTTTTGCTGTATTTATGTTTGTCTTTTTACATGTCCTTTTATAGAATTGTTTGATGTGTTTGTTCATGTTTTCAGTTACGAATTCTTACTACAGCGCAGGTATGCATTTCGTTCTCCTTATATATTTTTGTTCTTAGAATGTCCACTTTCATATTGGTTGCATGCATGTAGGAGTATACTGCGATATTATTCTACATTTGTTGTGACTATTTGTGCTCATTTTGTGTTGCTTGTTGTTTTTGTTTTGTTTTTGCTTCACAGGTTTACCAATTTCATACTTACGAGTACATTAGGGACAATGTACAAGATAGGTATGGGGGGGTGGTTGTGAAGTGTATTTTGCATTTTTGTGATTGACAATATTCCTATTAACAAGCTACTCAATCTCCATTGCTTGTTCGTAGGAGTGTTATTAGTCGCATCTTTTGTCGATTTATTTTTGGTGTTTGGTGCCTTTTGTTAGCATACCTAAGGTCTTAATTAATGAAGTGCTTATTTAAGGTTTATTAGTTGAACCTTAGAGGTAACACTAATAGGATAATACCCTTGAACTTAAAGGTAAGAACTTAAGAGTAAATTCAATTTTCATTCATATGTTTATTATATATAGGTATTGCACAACCTCGAGGCCTTAACTAAAAAAGAACATAACTAGCTTATTCCTTTTTGAAGTGAAGCTTAAGTAATAGTCTAAAGTGCTATCCAATGGGTTGTCTCTCAAGAAGGGTAGTAAAAAGGGAATAAGGTGATTACCTGTTCTTACAAAGGACACTTAGTAGCCGGATATAGAGGCTAAGCAACCTCTTAATATTCACACAAAATCGTGTTTCTAAGTAAGAGGTAATCTTAAAGGTAGATGTAGGTAGAGAGTAAAAAAAAGAAAAAGAAAAAAAAAGCAAGTTATAAAAGAAAAAAAAAAGAGAAAAGAAAAAAAAAAGAAAAAAAGAGAGAGAGAGAGAGGAATAAAATAAAAGAGACAATGTACTAGAGGATAGACTTTTGAAGATTAGGTAAGTAACATGGATGGAGTGAGTAGGTTATTATGTGAACTTTTAGTTTTGGCCATTTCACTTACACCTATATGATAGGAACGTATGGCTTCACTAGAGGGGGGTGAATGGTGATCAGTGTGTAATTAAAACTTTTTATAAACTTTCTATCTAAATTTATTAATCAGTTTGCACAAGTACTAAACAAATATACCAAACATGCACAGCGGAAATAAAAGTAAGAAACACAAGGGAATTTTAGGTGGTTCACCAACTCGGCTAGTCCACCCCCAAGGATCACTTGGGCTTCACTAAGTGTTCCAACACTTACACACTTGCTTTTAGGTCGAACCAACCACTTGAGCTTTCAGGTCGTAGCTCTAACCAACACTTAGAAGTTTTTCAGGTATAAACTCCAGAAAACCAACACTCAGAAGTTTTCAAGTATAAACTCTAGAAAACCAACACTTAGAAGTTTTCAAGTATAAACTCCATAAAACCAACCTCTTGAGTTTTCAAGTCGAAACTCTAGAAAACGAACAACTGAATGAAGCTTTAAGGTTGAAGCCATGAACCAAATGATCCTTCTTGGATCAGACTTTTAGTACATGGAGAGCTTTAAGAATCTTCTTGTATATCTAGCTTTCAATCGATTCTATGTTGTAGTCAATCTGAATTGAGCTTTTCTTCTGTAACAGTAATTGATCTGCAATGTATACTGTCTCCCTATATGTGATATCTATATTCTCACTTCATAGCTCTACCAAATATTGAATGATCTATCTGTATTTATGTTTGAACTACCAACGATCATATTTTCACTTCAACGGATTGATTCTATTGTACTTGCTAAGTTTGCAAATCCAAATATGATAAGTTACCATTCTGTATACTGTCTAGTCTGTAACCTTTTGATTCCCTTTGATTTTCAGATAGTTACCTATGTAACTCCCCGAAGAACAGTCGTAACTCACCAAAAATCCACTTAAGTTCTTTTGGTCTGAGTCACGTGAGAATTTAAGTCATACACATGAAGTATTTAAAGTTCGGATACTTGCAATTGTAACTCACCAAAATTCTCCTAACTATCAAATGGTTAGCTACAGTGACTCTCCAATTTTCCTTTTGAGTTTTAGACTGCTGTCTTCTTAATTCTACACGTGCATAATAAGATAATTTAAGTTTCGGATGGTTATAACTATAACTCACCGAAACTTCCTATTTTTCGGATAGTTATCTTTCTAACTCTCCAAAAACTCATTTAAGTTTCTTGTTCTGGATTTCTACATGTGAGAAATTGAAAGACTTAAGTTTCAGATAGTTAGCCTTTCTAACTTTTCGATTTTCCTTTTGCTGTCAAATAGTTAACTCCTTAACTCTCCGATCATTCAACCAACTGCCTTTCATAACTCTCCGAAGGCTTTATGATTTCAGATAGTTATTCTTCTAACTATCCAATAGTGTTGTTGTTGCTTTAAACTTGCTCTTCGGATACTTAGACCTGTAACTATCTGATTTTCCTATAGCTCTATAACCATATCTTCTAGAACTTTCTGCATCTGTTCATCTACCTTCTGATCTTTTGCTGAGCTATCATATATGTGAAATACAATTTGGTTTCCTCACATAGGTTTTTACATTATCAAAATACTAGGGTCCTAACAATCTCCCCCTTTTTGATAATGACAAAATCCTTTACATTAAATTACATGTATTTCACTCCCTAAATTGTTGTTATACATTCAGTCACATAGAAACTAAGTAATGTAAAGATTTACAATGAATATAATGCAATGAAGTTAAATTCTCCCCTTGTCTGTGTGCTGGGAATGCTCCCCCTGCCTTCTATGTAATTTTCTATATTCTTCTCCCCCTTTTTGTCATTAGATAAAAGGAGTTCCACAATTTTCTTTTGCTGAATTTTCTTCTCCCCCTTTTTAAAATTTGTATCAAATATTCTGATTTCTATGATCCTATCTGATATCAACTTGTTAAAGGAATCAAATGCATCAATTTCTTTGAATACTAATTTTGATTTTCCATCAAATGTTGACTATTGGTGTGTGGATCTCAAATGTTGAGATATTTTCATCAATGTAGTCTATTTTCTTCTTTTCCTTTGATGTTGTGTTGTTTTTCTTCTTTCTTATTCGAGCATAGTATCAATTGAAGTGTCAATTACTTCAAACCTTATTTGATGCCAGTTGTTGACATTCTAACTTCTGAGAAGTCAGTAATTGCTCTCCTGATTTTTGATATTTCTTCCTTTGTCTCGTTTAATTACTACATCATCTATAAAAATTGAAAACAATGAAATGCCAATAGTTAATGTAGCAATTTATAAATATGTAGTTAATATTTGTAATTTCTGCCACATGCTCTCCCCCTATCTATATGGAGGTTCTCTGATTTATAATAGCAAGCTATAGGCTCTCCCTCTATATGCATGCCCTCTTTATACACTTTTATTTTGCATTGAAGTAACATTTTGAATTCCCTTCATATAGTAGGCTCTCCCCTTACTTATATGCCTTTCCTTGCAAACAAATTTGTTGCACCTATTCTGCAAAATGAATGTCATATATGATACCAATTAAACTAAATACCAATTGTTAATCAAAAACATCATAAATAATTTTCAATCAATTAGCTTCTGACTCCAATTCATTTATCTTCTCTTGGATCTTTGTTTCAAGTGGTTCTTCTATTTGTAGAAGATAATTTGAAGACTGTAATCTGTCTACTGCAAATTTTGGTTGTCCTTTGATGAATCTGATTTCCCTGCTTTTGTAGTCATTCAACTTGGCTCATGCAAGCCTTATTTCCTTTAAAGAACATGATTCAATCATTGATACTACTTTTGATGCCAATTGTTAATTTCAGAATATCATAATTGATTCTTAACTGATTGCCTTCTAATTACCAATTGTTTAGCTTCTTAAAATCTCTCTTCAATAGATTCCTTCAAAACATATGTAGAGAGCAATTTATGACTATAGTCTAGCTGCTGCTCTCCTTTCTATGTACATGTTTCAAGCTGCTACAGATTTTGCTCTCCTTGAGTGTTTGGCTTTCCTAGCACTTCACTAGAAAAACTTGGATTTGTTACTTCTATTTTTACTTAGTTAATTTATCTTTATGCCTATTCTTTCTTTTAGAAGTAAACAAACAACCTTTAATACAATTTAGATATTAATTCCAATTTCTACTTTAACTGCAAGTGCACAATGTCTATTGTATCAATGTGCAAGTACAGGTCGATCCCACAGGGAATTATTGACGAATTTAAGAAATGTTTGATTGTGAACAATTCAAATTTATATTCAATAAGCACTCTGTTGAGTTACAGTTAACTCAACGGACTAAGTTCGTTGAGTTATGGCTAACTCAACGGACTATCCTCGTGGACTTAAGTTAACTCCACGAGCCTGTCTCTTCTTTATAATACTGCTATTTACAGAGGAATTCAGCCAACCATTGGGCGATTCCACAAATTGTAAATAACATCAATTAAGCTTTTTAATGCTAGTTAACATTGGATTTATCATTAAGTAATACTAACATTCAGATGATTCAAACAGTACCCATTAAAATCTTTAAGTTTTTTTGTACGAACCAATTTCAGTAAACTGTAAAATTAAAACTAACATAAAACAATCATAAAACTGATACAGATAACATTAATCACGATACAACACTCAAATACAACATACAAACAAAGATAAATTGTTTTTGGTATTTTTGTTTTGATGTGAACATGGAAATAGGCGAAAGGTGAAATGTAAAGTAATCTCACTTGACAGTAAATACTTCCGACACTACTTGCAACGCGATTACACCACTGAAAATTAAACCACTTACAATTCTGTCTCCTCTCCCTATAGAATCGCAAGTCTAGAATTGCAAGATGATCTCCTCTTCAGCATACAGGCATCAACCCGAAGCCAAGGCTAAAAGCTTTACGATCTCTAGAAATATGAGTCGGTGCTTGGTGAAAATGTCTTCCCTTCCCGCGACGCGATCACTCCTCACAGTAGTTGTCAGGCACTATGTTTGGCTCAGAATCGACCCGACATCAGGCAAGTATCCTCACAGGCCTCCGATGATTGGTGATTATGGTGGTCATAACGATGGTTGGTGTGATACTTCGAAGAATCGCCGATATTGTCTGTAGAAAGCTTAGTGCTCCTCCTCTGTATACACTAGCCATCCATTGATTACACTTTCTTCTTTTTTTCTTCTTTTCTTTTATATTTCTTCAATAGTAACTGCTTCTGCTTGAATGATCGGTTGGATTTCCTTCCTTCAGATCAACGGTGATGATTTCTTTCTCCCTACGCGATTGAATTCCTACGTGATACATGTGTTGAGCTATATTTTTAGCTCAAGCTTTACTGCAAGTGCACAGTTCTTTTGGTGTACATGGCAAATACAAGTCATTCTTCCACAAGGATTGTGTTTATGACTTAATCAACTATTACTCAACTTGTTCTTCAAGCTCCTAGGTATACTTCAGTAAATTAATGACATGTGAATGTAGAATAATCAAAGTTAACACAAGCTCACAAATCATGCAATTTCAAGGCAATTTGTAGTGGAAAATGGTGATGTGAATCAATTTCTTTACTTGTAAATCTATCAACTCATTCAATTATAACATGCACACAAGTTCCACGTGATTTCAGAAGTGATATCAATGCATCAATATTAAGGAAAGAAAAATAAAACAACAAGGTTCAATAGACTATACTACTCTATTCTAATTTATACTAAATGCATGCAACTATGCTATTTGCTAATCTAGCTAAACTATACTATACTACTTGCATTAGAAATTCTTTTTGGAGATTGATTAGGACAAAATGTGATCAATATAAGATATAACAAACTCAATTAACTACTGAAATTAAAATTAACAACTAGATATAAGTGATAGGTTCTTCATTCAAATGAACATCAACACTTATTTTCTTCTTCTTTCAATTCACACCTTCTTCTCAAATGCGCCAAGCCACCATTGATGAGTGTCATTCACTCGTGTGAAAGCCTCACCAACAGCCCCAACAATACACATGAATAGAGGATGCAAATTAGAAGTTGAAAAGAAGAATTAAACATTCATATACATTCATTGAACTCTATCTAGCTAAGAAGACATATAATTGAGATGTTCACCACCATTTCTCATCAATTCTTCCTTCTATACAAGAAAATAATAAACTCTAAGAGTTGTTACTACCTTAGGAGCTTCTTATCTTCTTCTTTAGAGCTTTGAATTCAATGGAACTTGGCAGCAAATCCACCTCCAAGCTTGGACATCTTCTCCTTAGCCCTTGGAATGGTGAATAGCATGAATGGATGGTCTCTCTTTGGAAGCACAAGCCTCACCTCCAAGCTTCTTCTCCTCCTTCTTTCTCTCGTTGGAAACACCAAGTTGTTGGCCGAAATTCCTCTCCCCTTGTATTTATGTTGTTTTGTCTTCTCTCTCTTTGATGTGGCACCTTGGTTTTATCACCAAGCCAATAAGATGCCATAGATCTAGGAGGGCCAATAAGGTGTTGGCATGTCCTCTTCTTTAAAGTTTAGTCCACCAACTTTTGATTCTTTACATCTTCTTTGGTCTTTTACATTAAGCTCCTCCCATATATATGTTACCTACAATTAATGGAAGTTGAACTCCAAGAGACGTTAGTCAACATAGGACATGCAAAATAAATCAATGTGTTTCATGTAAAATTATATCCAATGGGGGATGCACTTGTTAATTAAATTTCTATATTGCACTATATTTCAAGACTTATATTACCCATAATTAATATCATTTATCCATCATAGATATATAATATCATGCAAAATTACTTATAAAATTCATTAAAAATGGGCAAAATTAAAGCTTGAACAACATACAAACGTGGTTTTTCCTTCCAACTATCTATTCCTGCAACCGCTATAGTGGCATTTTGGAAAATAACTATAAAATACATGCAATAAAGAAATAAGCTGCTAACCTAACGCGTTACCTTAGTGTATATTCATGTAACTCAACGCGTATAGTTATGCTAACTTAACAAGTTATAACTTAAGTAAATCTACCAGATCTCGACACGTGTCAGCAGCAGTTTAAACATAAAATAATATTTCGGAAAGTTACAGGTCTAACTATCCGATGCTCAAATGCATTTTCAGATAGTTACAGCTAACTCACCGAAAGTTCACTTAAGACATTCATTCTGGTTTCGACACGTGTACATCTGGAAATAATAAAATATTCTCTCTAAACATAATTGTTCGGCAATTTAAACATAACTATCCGATACATATTCGGTCTGTTAAACATAACTGTCTGAAATATCAGAAAATTCGGATACTTAAGAATTTCACAGCCTGTAACTTACCGACAGTTCATAAATGTACTAAATTAACATTAATTCCCCAAAATTAAGTAGATTCTTCAATTAAAGCATATAACAATGCAATTATAACATAATGGCTTAATTCTCATATGATAAGCTAAATATTATGCAATTAACCATCATTTAACCGTTAATAATATGCACTTTTTCATTCTAAACACTTCCCCCATACCTAAATTTCACTAGTCTCTTAGCAAACTAAGATCTAATTAATTGGTCTTTCAAAAAGTGCTAGAATTAATTCTTCCCCTTTTGTTTTTTTTTTTCTTCTGTTCAACATAAACATATATTCTGTATGTTTCAGTAATCAACCTGTAAAGATATTTAGAATATATGTAAATTACATACAAAGTATATCATCTTCATATAGGTGTTAATTATATTATCGTTTGTTCTTCTTTTCATCATCTATTATCCTGAATTTTCCAATAAGTTTTTCTAGAAGAAATTTCAACAACATACAAATCAAAGTACAATCCAATTCAATCTGATTAAGACAAGTAGAATAAAGAATTGTATTTCCATTAAACAACTTCAAAAGTCAATTCCAGATTCATATTTCAGCAATTCTAGATAACAAAAAATATACTCGATTCATAAGATATCTGTATTTCACAAAACACTTGCATCTTTTCAGAATAGTATATGTTTTTTTTTTTTTGTACTTTAAAAGTTAATTTGACAAGCTTGAATCATACAAGAGCTTTCTAATGTACCCATGTAACGAGCTTTTAGTCAACAATCCCAGATCTGATCAAGATCTTAGGTTGCCAGATTTTCAGAGTCCTTTTTCAAGTCAACAATCCTTACATACCTATCTACTCAAGTACAAAAGGCTCGTGATCAAACAAGTCAATAAACTCTCAAAGTTTTTGTCCTTTTTTCTTTTTTTCATAATAAATGCACACACAAAACAAAGCATTAATCACATACTGTATATGCACGTATTTCATTAATACTGATGTAGTAAAACACCAATCTCATATAATCTTGCTTCTATCATTTACTAAAAATATGAATCCATAACAATAAGCTCATACTTTATCTGTAATTTAATAAGATCTACACATAAATCATTCTACAAGTTCAATCAGTCAAATTAAATGTATCTTTCATCATATGTGTTTCATTTAATCTAGAATTCACATCTCAGCTCCTTCAAGACTTCAGATAATTTTCTGATTAAGCATTAAATATTCTGATTTCATTTTAAAATCGTGAAAATGTTAAACTCATGAAATTCAGAAAAATCATAAGATACTATATCTAGATTTGCATAAATAGTAAATTCAATAGCATCTTATATAGCCTTCTAAATATAGCATTCAAGTAGGTCATAAAAATTTTACAGTCTCCTTTATCGGATAGTTACAGCAAGTTCACAAAAATTTTCAATTCCCTCAAAACTTTGCAGTACCATTTTAATTCTTTTAATTAACAAACTTACATGGCTATTACTTTAATTACCTCCCCCCCATACCTACATTTTGCATTGTCCTCAATGTAAAAGATTTAACAATAAATACAGTAATTGTAGCAGGCATGAATAAAGTTTTGTTTGATTTAAAATTCAGGATAAGTAATTGGTTACATACCTTGTTCCATTTGTATCTCTTTCTGCATATTCCGATTTTTGATTCAGTCTAAAGCTTTCCATTCTATAAATATTTGTTGTCGGATGAAGTTGAATCAGCTGCTTCTCCTTCCAGTTCCTCCAACGCTTTCTCCTTTCTTTTAAAAGTGCTTGTAACTCGTAAATAACATTCTGTTTCATATATATATTGCGCATCCATAAAGTGAATAAATCTCGTTGCAATAACGTGTCTTGCAACGTGCATCGTGGTTCCTATTTTTATGGGTACGTGTACCACTACTAATTTCAAATTTAGATAACCGCTAAACCGACGAAGTTTCGTTCGTGGTTAGAAGAATAACCGTTCTGCTTAATCCACGAACTAACCTCGTTGAGTTACAGATTACTCAACAGAACACAGTCGGTTACTGTTGCTAACTCCACGGACTAACTTCATTGAGTTAACACTTGGCAACTTCTAAGCTTCACTCTCGTAAGTTTTCTATTCTATTTTTTTTTTTTTTCATTCTGCTAACTATAATAAAGTTAAATCTATGTCATTAATGCCTCATTTTGATTAAAATACATTTAAATCTGAACATTATATAAAGATTTAACTTGCAGGTCATTTTACGTTATGCAGAATTTACATTTTACCTTATAACATGCAGAAATTTTTAAGCAGTTATCTTATCATTCAGCAAATTGTAAATCTGTTACATATTCATAAAGTTCCACAAATTACATAATATTCAATAAATTCCATTCATTTCACATACACATACGTATGAAAATTGCATCTGAAAAATTATATTCATTAATATGAATCAATTACATTACAAGTACATCATACAATTTCATACAATTTTACACAAGTAGACGAACAATACAATTTAATCTTTATGCCTAAGTTCATCTACTTCCTTCTGGAGTTTTTCTAATTGCTGCTCTAATTGATTTATCCTCTCTACTGCTCCTGCAATTTCTCCAGAAGGTACAGCTAATTCTACAGCTACAAAATTTCTGTATTCTTTCACTGAAATGGTTCTAGATCTGATCCTTTTTGATGTCCATTTAATGAAATCAATACAATCCACCATCAACAGTGGAATCAAATCTCCATAAAATAATTTCTTCTTCACTATTTTCAGCTTGGAGATAAAAACTACAGACCAATTTATTTGGATCTTATTTACAACTGCATACGTGGCCCATTTGACAAATTAACTTAATTCTATGTCATGGCCGTGTCGTTGATAGACATTCTTAATCAGAATGTTAGCTACCATGTGTGCTTTACCATTTAAATGCTTCAATCTGTTTAATAATGGCACACCAGGATTGATAACTAAACAATCCTTAATTTGTTGCTCAGTCCATTCAACTGCAATTGTATCTTCCAAAATTTTTGTTCCTTCATTCTTTAAACCAAATATGTTGTGGAGAAGCTCTGGTGTTATCTGTACATCAGCTTCCTCCACGTTTGAAATTAATCCTCCTTCTCCTTCTCTTAAATTTGCATAGAAATAGGGCACTAAATTCTCATATACTGCATGCCCTCTTTCTTGAGATATAAATTGCAGTAGACCTTGGAATTCAAATAGATCTTTGATTTCTTGCATTCCATCCCAATTTACTGGTCTACTGTAAATAATATCGTAACCCCTTATTTCTTGGTATTTGGTATAAGCTTCCTGACTACAAAAATGTACTTCATTCAAAATTGTTGTTTCAGTCAGGTTAGGAAGGTGACTTTGTTGCTCTAAAGGGGTTTACTCTTGCTCTTCCTCTAGCATAGGCTGCATTTGGACATTCTCTTCAGATTCCTGAATTTTTGCTTTTGCTTCTGTCTGTGGTGGTGAGCCGGCAAAACTCTCCACTCTGTCTTGAATTCTTTCCATAATTTACTGAAGAGTTTCTTGCTCTTCAATGGAATTTGTGAAATTATTTTTGTCCAAATGGCTTCTTTCAACCTCTTCATTTTCTACTCTTTCTTCTTCCTCCTGACTACCAATCTGTTCTGTTACTATTCTTTCTGATTCTGTAACAGATTAGGATGGAGTCACGAGCAATTCAGTTTCTGCCCTAATTTCTGTTTCTTCTTGTACAGGCTGCAAACTAATTTCAACCTGATTTTTTTCTTTTCTTTGCTCCTCTGCTCCTCCTCAGATTCGGATAGTAGGTTAATAAAAATCTACTCCACAGGCCTTGTAAAAATTGGTACTTCAGATTTAATTTCTTCATATTCAAGAACTTTTTCTTTTTCTTTCTTTTTTCTGATTAGTTGTGCCTGTTCTTCCTCTTCATCTTCTGAAATTAAATCTACAAAAATAGGCTCTGCAGGCCTTTGAACCACAGGTACTAGCTCTTCCTGTTTAATTCTTCCAATAATTGCTGGTCTCGAAGGACCAACTTCAGCTTCTTTTGCAGCATATCTAATAGTAGTTCTGGTAGTAGCTTCTTGATGCTATTCCACTTTAATTTTATATTGGGCTTTTAACTTTTCTACAGCCCTCTTTTTGTACAATGCATTAAACACCAGGTGTGCTTTAGCCACTACCAAATCTTCTGATTCTCCTTGGTTTTTTTCAGCTTGAACCAGTTCTGCAAATTCTCTTATTTCTTCTTCAGTCGAAGGCCCCATCATTTCTGCTCGTGCCAATGGCTTAAATGGTGGAACTGAAGGTCTAGACTGCTGCTCCTTAGGAACAGGTCTTTCAGTAGTTGGTTCCTCCCGTTCTTCAGTTGCCTCTTCATTTTCTTTCCTTTCTTGCTCCCAGATCGCCCATTTAGCTCGTCTATAGATTCGTCTTTTGAACTAGAGCCGGGACTTACGCTGGGCAACTTCATTACTTGGCCTTATTTGTCTTTCCTTGCTTACAGCTATTTCTGTTGCTATTCTGATTCGTGTTTCCATTATTTGAGGTATTTGTATACCCATATCTACTAAATCTCTTCTAAACTTAAAAAGTTCTGATTCTACCTTCTGTAGCTCTTTCTCTCTTGTCGTATTTCTGATCTTCTACCGCATGTGCCACTCTTTTGATTCCTTCAAAAATTCTGATGTATCAACAACATCTTCCCAGAATTTAGGCGTCATCTTCCTCATCGTGGAGTTACACAATAGCATGGAATCGCTCTGACTTCTACTGCTCTAGATTCTAAATGATTTGCCGAATAATGCCCCTAAAACCCTAGGTTTTAGTTTAAATAAGCCCTAAGTTTAGGCGAGTAATCAGGTCATTTCCCGAACCAACTATTACTATTTTATCCGCGGTCTTAGCTACAGTACTCCGTTGAGTTACCTGTAACTCAACGGAATAAGCTCATTGACTAACTCAAGACTTAACGGAGTAAGCTCGTTGAGTTAAGCGTAACTCAACAGACTCCCCTTACAAGCAAATATAACAATAAAAATATTACAGAGAATAGTTTTTCAATTTTTTTGCTAGTTTAACCGATACTATGTTTCGATCAGACCTAAATATTTTTTATTTTTTTATTTTTCTTTCATTTGAACCGACACTATGTTTCGGTAAAACTAATATTTTTTTCAGAAAATTAATATACAATTTTTTTTTCCGATTTAACCGATACTATGCTTCGGTCAGACCTAAATATTTTTTTTTTCTAAAAATTAATATACAATTTTTTTTTTCAGTCATATCGATGGATCCAATTGGTTGAACCGCAACTATTTTTATGTTTTATATATATTTTTAATGTTTTATATATATATATATATATATATATATAAACATAAAAACTGATTTCTTACTAAGTAAAGCTCGAGTAGTCCTCTACTCTGTCTTCTTCTATAATTCCAAATGAGCTTTTTGGTGTTTTCAGAATAGGTTTAAGTCTTTGTCCATTTACTTTAAATATATTCTGATTTTTAGGATTTTCAATTTCAATAACTCCATAAGGATAAACATTTCGAACTATGTAAGGTCATGACCATCTAGATCTTAATTTTCCTAGATGGTTATGGAGTCTAGCCATATAAAGATATACTTCTTGTCCTATTTCAAAGCTTTTAGGAATAATTTTTCTATCATGCCAGAATTTAATTTTCTCTTTTTCTCTTACAGTCTTCGAATAAGCTTCATTTCTAAATTCTTCTAATTCAATTAGTTGCATTTCCCTATTTTCAACAGTTTGATTTAAATTAGTGTTCAGAGTTTTTAATGCCCAATAAGCTTTATGTTCTATTTCAGTAGGTAAATGACAACTTTTTCCATATACTAGCCTAAAAGGTGACATACCTAAGCTTGTTTTATAAGCAGTTCTATAAGCCCAAAGTGCATCTATCAATCTATTAGCCCAATCTGTTCTAGTAGGATTTACTACTTTTTCCAAGATTAATTTAATTTGTTTGTTTGCACTTTCTACTTGTCCACTTATTTGCGGATGATATGATGTTTCAATTTTGTGGTTTACTCCATATTTCTTCATTAAGGCTTCAAAACTTCTATTACAGAAATGAGTTCCTCTATCACTGATAATAGCTTTAGGTATTCCAAATCTGGCAAATATTACAGAAATGAGTTCCAGTCTGTCATAGCTATCCCAAACTTCAGTGTCTCTCATCATATTACACATTTTATACTAACCATCAGTTGGGTAAACTATAAGATTCTCATACTCAGCTCTATTATATTGAGGATAATTCATTTGTTGTTCATGGGATCTAACAATCTGTAAATGTCTCAATTTCAAACAATCAGAAATGTCGTGTCCTTCAGAATTGTAGAATTTACGTATGCTAATTAAAGGTTTCAGAAATCTTTGAGCATAAGCATATGCCATATTCTCAATTACAGAAGAAAACACACAACTCTGGCTATTAAAACGAAACACCTCTAACAGTTACTTATATTAATTCAATTCAATTCTATTCACTTCAATTCAATTCCCCAGCAACGGCGCCATAAAACTTGTTTGGCTTTCCCAACACTTCACTAGAAAAACTTGGATTTGTTACTTCTATTTTTACTTAGTTAATTTATCTTTATGCCTATTCTTTCTTTTAGAAGTAAACAAACAACCTTTAATACAATTTAGATATTAATTCCAATTTGTACTTTAACTGCAAGTGCACAGTGTCTATTGTATCAGTGTGCAAGTACAGGTTGATCCCACAGGGAATTGCTGACGAATTTAAGAAATGTTTGATTGTGAACAATTCAAATTTATATTCAATAAGCACTCCGTTGAGTTACAGTTGACTCAATGGACTAAGTTCCTTGAGTTATGGCTAACTCAACGGACTATCCTCGTGGACTTAAGTTAACTCCACGAGCCTGTCTCTTCTTTATAATACTGCTATTTACAGAGGAATTTGGCCAACCATTGGGCGATTCCACAGATTGTAAATAACATCAATTAAGCTTTTTAATGTTAGTTAACATTGGATTTATCATTAAGCAATACTAACATTCAGATGATTCAAACAGTAACCATTAAAATCTTTAGGTTTTTTTGTATGAACCAATTTCAGTAAACTGTAAAATTAAAACTAACATAAAACAATCATAAAACTGATACAGATAACATTAATCACGATACAACACAAACAATACAACACTCAAATACAACATATAAACGAAGATAAATTGTTTTTGGTATTTTTGTTTTGATGTGAACATGGAAATGGGCGAAAGGTGAAATGTAAAGTAATCTCACTTGACAGTAAATACTTCCGACACTACTTGCAACGCAATTATACCACTGAAAATTAAACCACTTACAATTCTGTCTCCTCTCCCTATAGAATCGCGAGTCCAGAATTGCAAGATGATCTCCTCTTCAGCATACAGGCATCAACCAAAGCCAAGGCTAAAAGCTTTACGATCTCCTGAAATATGAGTCGGCGCTTGGTGAAAATGTCTTCCCTTCCCGCGACGCGATCACTCCTCACAGTAGTTGTCAAGCACTATGTTTGGCTCGGAATCGACCCGACATCAGGCAAGTATCTTCACAGGCCTCTGATGATTGGTGATTATGGTGGTGATAACGATGGTTGGTGTGATACTTCGGAGAATCGCCAATATTGTCTGTAGAAAGCTCGGTGCTCCTCCTCTGTATACACTAGTCGTCCATCGATCACACTTTCTTCTTTTTTTCTTCTTTTCTTTTATATTTCTTCAGTAGTAACTGCTTCTGCTTGAATGATCGATTGGATTTCCTTCCTTCAGATCAACGGTGATGATTTCTTTCTCCCTACGCGATTGAATTCCTACGTGATACGTGCAAATGTGGTTTTTCCTTCCAACTGTCTGTTCCTGCAACCGCTATAGTGGCATTTTGGAAAATAACTATAAAATACATGCAATAAAGAAATAAGCTGCTAACCTAACGCGTTACCTTAGTGTATATTCATGTAACTCAATGCATACAGTTATGCTAACTTAACGAGTTATAACTTAAGTAAATCTACTAGATCTCGACACGTGTCAGTAGCAGTTTAAACATAAAATAACATTTCGGAGAGTTACAGGTCTAACTATCCGATGCTCAGATGCATTTTCAGATAGTTACAGCTAACTCACCGAAAGTTCACTTAAGACATTCATTCTGGTTTCGACACGTGTACATCTGGAAATAATAAAATATTCTCTCTAAACATAACTGTTCAGCAATTTAAACATAACTATCCGATGCATATTCGGTTTGTTAAACATAACTATCTAAAATATCAGAAAATTCGGATACTTAAGAATTTCACAGCTTGCAACTTACCGACAGTTCATAAATGTACTAAATTAACATTAATTCCCCAAAATTAAGCAGATTCTTCAATTAAAGCATATAACAGTGTAATTATAACATAATGGCTTAATTCTCATATGATAAGCTAAATATTATGTAATTAACTATCATTTAACCGTTAATAATATGCACTTTTTCATTCTAAACATTGAGCATCAAGATTTTAGGCACAATTTTCACTCAATCTAAGTGAGCACTTTCTACCAATTTATGATGCCTCTTGCAATACCAATTAGTTACTCTCATAACAAATTTTCAAATTTTTCAACCTTCTCTAATTGATCATACCATTGATTTGCAAAAAATAATTTGACACCGTAAATTAGCTGCTCCCCTAAATGATGTAATCTTGCAATTCAAATAGAATTAGATTTTGGTACCCATACTTTCTTGGGTCCATAAGTGTTAGTCCTAATAATATTTAATTTATTACCTTTTGGTAGCCACATTGATCTAGATCTTCTTTTGATGGCAAACACTGTTCTACCATCTTTATAAGATCGAATAACACCACCATAGTAGTGTATTTCCTGTGGGGTAACATACCCTAGGCCAAATCTATTTGAACCATGTCTCTATGAACTAATGATTTGATCTAATCTTTTCTATCCATTGGTAAATTTATGCACAGTATTTTTCAAATCAGTGATTTCAGATTTTAGTTTTTCATTTTCATTTATCAGTTCATCATTATTGCATTTTGTATCTTCAGCATGTAGATTTTCAAGTTCAGTATGTGCTTCTTCTAAGCATGTAGTTAAATGCTTAATTTCCCTTTTATACTTTTTGCATTTAACATATAAACTATCAACAATAGACAAAAGAATATTTATATCTAAATTATCATTATCTACATCAGAATCACTTTGAGATGAAGTGGAACATACCTCTTGTGCTTTATAGCACACGTTTACTGGTATTTCTTCATCTGAATTGGATGAGCTACTAGAAGAACAACTGTCATCCCATGTAGCCTTCAATGCCATTTTCTTTTTGTAGCTCCTCTTCTTCTTCTTCATTTCTTTTTCTTCTTCTTGTTGCAGTGGACAATCAGGTTGTATATGTCCCTGCTTCTTGCATTTAAAGCATATTGGTGCATTGCTTTTGATGTACTAGCTTGGTTCTTTTTCTTCATCTATTTTCTGAATTTTCTAACCAATAGCTCAACTTCATCATCATCCAAGCTTTGAAGTTCCTGAGTTGATGGAAAGGCTTGTTCTTTCTTTGTTTCAGTTTTCTTTTTAGTACTACCTTCCTCATCTTTCCATTCTTTCATTTGAACTTCATGGCCCAGCAGATTGCCCATTAGATCCCTACTAAGTATTTGTTGAGGTCTTTGGAATCTTGTATTGATGTGGACTTTTGCTTTCACTCCATAGTTAAGCTTCTAAGGATTTTCTACACCTGTTCACGGACAGAAAATTCCTTTCCCAAACCTCTTAAGCCATTAATAATCTCAGTGAAACTTGAAAACATATCAATGATAGTTTCATCATCAAGCATTTTAAATAATTCAAGCTTTCTAAGTGAAATGCTGATTTTAGTATCTTTCACTTGGCTGGTTCCTTCAAAGGTTATTTGAAGAGTGTTCCAAGTCTCGTGAGCAAATTTACAAGTTGAAACTTTATTATATTATTCAGCAGATAAGGCACAGTAAATAATATTCAGCCTTAGAGCATCCATTTGGATGATTCTCTCATCCTCCTCAATCTAGTCAACCTCATGACTAGGTGGAATAGGTGTTCCTAGAATAACCATTTTCCAAAGACTCACATCTGAGCTCCTAAGGAAACATTCCATCCTGTTTTTCGAGTAATTATAGTTAATACCATCAAACAGGGGAGGACGATGGATGTTCTAACCCTCTCTATGAAAAGATGTCATGATCTCATACAGTTAAATCTATAAAAAGAGATCAACCTACTCTGATACCAATTGTTAGGAATGTATGGCTTCACTAGAGGGGGGGTGAATGGTGATCAATGTGTAATTAAAACTTTTTATAAACTTTCTATCTAAATTTATTAATCAGTTTGCACAAGTACTAAACAAATATACCAAACATGCACAACGGAAATAAAAGTAAGAAACATAAGGGAATTTTAGGTGGTTCACCAACTCGGCTAGTCCACCCCCAAGGATCACTTGGGCTTCACTAAGTGTTCTAACACTTACACACTTGCTTTTAGGTTGAACCAACCACTTGAGCTTTCAGGTCGTAGCTCTAACCAACACTTAGAAGTTTTTCAGGTATAAACTCCAAAAAATCAACACTTAGAAGTTTTCAGGTATAAACTCCAAAACACCAACCTCTTGAGTTTTCAAGTCGAAACTCCAGAAAACCAACAACTAAATGAAGCTTTAAGGTTGAAACCACAAACCAAATGATCCTTCTTGGATCAGACTTTTAGTACATGGAGAGCTTTAAGAATCTTCTTGTATATCTAGCTTTCAATTGATTCTATGTTGTAGTCAATCTGAATTGAGCTTTTCTTTTGTAATAGTAATTGATCTGCAATGTATATTGTATCCCTATATGTGATATTTATATTCTCACTTCATAGCTCTATCGAATATTGAATGATATGTCTGTATTTATGCTTGAACTACCAACAATCATATTTTCACTTCAACGGATTGATTCTGTTGTATTTGCTAAGTTTGCAGATCCAAATATGGTAAGTTACCATTCTGATACTGTCTAGTTTGTAACCTTCCAATTCCATTTGATTTTCGGATAGTTACCTATGTAACTCTCCGAAGAACAGTCATAACTCACCGAAAATTCACTTAAGTTCTTTTGGTCTAAGTCACATGAGAATTTAAGTCATACATGTGAAGTATTTAAAGTTCGGATACTTGCAATTTTAACTCATCGAAATTCTCTTGACTATCGGATGGTTAGCTACAGTGACTCTTCAATTTTCCTTTTGAGCTTCAGACTACTATCTTCTTAATTCTACATGTGCATAATAAGATAATTTAAGTTTCAGATGGTTATAACTGTAACTCACCGAAACTTCTTGTTTTTCGGATAGTTAGCTTTCTAACTCTTTGAAAACTCATTTAAGTTTCTTGTTCTGGATTTCTACACATGGGAAATTGAAAGACTTAAGTTTCAGATAGTTAGCCTTTCTAACTTTTTGATTTTTCTTTTGCTTTCGGATAGTTAACTCCTTAACTCTACGATCATTCAACCAACTGCCTTTCATAACTCTCCGAAGGCTTTATGATTTCGGATAGTTATTCTTCTAACTGTCCGATAGTGTTGTTGCTGCTTTAAACTTGCTCTTTGGATACTTAGACTTGTAATTATCTGATTTTCCTGTAGCTCTATAGTTGTATCTTCTGGAGCTTTCTACATCTGTTCGTCTGCCTTCTAATGTTTTGCTGAGCTGTCATATCTATGAAATATAATTTGGTTTCCTCACATAGGTTTTTGCATTATCAAAATAGTAGGGTCCTAACACTATATATGTATGTACTTATTTTCTTAGGATGAAATGAGAATGAGCAATTAAGTTTAAACCTAAAAGGATAAGGGTGTTGGAATAAAGGTGGAGCCAAAAAGGTTAAACTAAAAACTTTGTAAGTAACGTCATGCATGTTTAAGTAATCTTGGGTATGTCAACTTTTGTCCTTGTTATGTGTATGTTTGTGATTTGTGATGTTTTGTTCGTTTTCTTTTGTTTTAGTTTGCATTTTTGTTTTTGAGTTTTTGGATTTTGTGTGTTATCCGTTGAAAACTCTCTGAAGACAACACTCCGCCACTAGGGTGACCTAGGGGTTTAATGCCTTGTTGCATAGGCTAAATGCAACCATGATTCCTACGAAAGTGAGTTAGGATTTCCGTTTTTAAATGTTATTGTGTTTTGAATAAAGTCATTCATTCATTTAGCATTTGTATGTTTTGTTCATTTTAGCCTAGATTTTGCCAAGGGACTAGCAAAGTTTAAGTATGGGGGAATTTGTATAGATGATATTTGTGCACATTTTTATATGATAATTCATGCATTCTATGTCTTAAAACTCAAGTTATATGCACTTATACAAGAAAATACATGTTAATTACATTTTTATGACATTGCATGAATATGTGCACAAATGCACCCCTTTAATGCAATTTTCACGAAACATACTATATGTTCATATGCTTGAATGTATGATTTAATAATTCTTAGGCCAAGAAAGAGATTTTAAAGGTCATCAAGGTATTGAAATAATTTGATATGGCCACATATATTTTACACACTATGGTTATGAACTTGTGGACATTAAATGCAATAATGTGACATTAGTTATGAATGATTTTAAATACATGTTACTAATTGATTCATTCATGGATGAACTTACATTTCACATTTGTAAACATGTTAAAATGAATGTTACATACCTTAGAAATAAATATATTTCAAGTTCATAACTAGAGTTATTTTTGGCATGTATTACTAACATTACATGCATGACTTAAATGGAATTTGTTATAGGTGAATGTTGGCCCTTGGATCAAGCTTTGGGATCATCAACTCTCAGATGATCAAAAATCTCTATAAATAGGCCTTGTATCCCACAATTTCTCTCCCCTCTCCAACTCCGAAATTCAGAATCCCCCTTGGTGCTCCAAGCAAGAAGGTGAAGGAGCTCCACTCATGGTGATTTCTCTTCCAAACGACTCTTGGAGGTAGGTCTCTCCCTTCCCTTGTTCTCTCCACTTCCTTCTCTGGCGTTCTTCACCATTAGGGAGGTTGAATTGCTGCTACAATTACTCCTTGAGGAGTTGAATCCGTGGAGGAGAGAAGCCTTGGAGAAGACAAGTTGAGGTGTAGTGAAGGATCTTCAAGAGTGCACTCTCTTGTTCTACACGTTGTTGCATTCCTTTCGGCATTGGATCTCCAATCCATGGAAGGAACAAGCTGTATTAGGCATGGAGAATTGGTGGAGAAGGTAGACATCTTTGGTGGCTGAAGCAAGGAGGTGACGTCCCTTGTGAAAAGATCATTGGAGATGTGAGCTTAAGGTGAGGAGATGAACTATGAATTGAGATGGAGTTGTTTGTATTTCCTGTTTTGATGTTGTATGTTTGTTAATTGTTGTTGTTTGTGTTGTCCACGTATTTCCCCTTATTGTAATGTTGAATTCTTGTGTTAGTTTCAATGAATTTCAATTCTAAGTTTAGTTTGAGTTTTTACCTCTTATGTGTTTGATTTTATGCGTCCATGTGTGAATTCTTCTCAAATGTTTGTTCCTCTAACTCTAACATAGTTTAGATGTTTTTTACTTAACTCTAACCTCCTGATTTACTTAGTTTTGATTGTATATAGCTTGTACTTAATAGATTAGAGCATACAGGGATGTAGATGTATGGTTATAAGTCCATGTATGCTAGTTTTATAGTAGAATTGGTAGTTTGATGTAGTGTAATTTTATTTTCTATGTTTGTAGTTTAATAATTATTGTGTGATGCTTTCTCTTAAGTGATGGATAGAGAGGGACATGTATGAGGTTTCTCATTACTGATTCAACTCTATATGAAGTCATTTCTAACATTCACATGATTGTTAAGGCAAACATGTGATGAGAATGTATGTACACAAGGCATATCTATAAAATCTAGTGAATTTTGTATTTAATTGCTGATCCTTGTGAACTCAACCTGTTCTTGCGTGCTTTCTATAATTGACTCCATGCACTTGCAGTTATAAATATTAAAACTCGGTTGTGTGTTAATTTCATAACATATAAACCCCGAACATTAAGCTAGGCTATAATATATTAGAAAATCAACCTATGGGCTGATTCAAGTCGAGTCGATTAGGGCCCCAACATTTGTTTTTGTTGAGTATTTTGTTTTGATGATGTGTGCTAAAAGAAAATAATCATATTTGCTCAATTACTATTGCTTGTGAAAAGAAATTAAAATCATCAATTAATATAGAAAAAGCTTACTGATATAAATACTTGTCTCTATTGGATCTGAAATTATACTAAGTTAATAACTAGTCGTTTCATTGCATTAATTTCTTATTTAACTAAACGTTAAGTTAACATGTGCTTTTATTGAAAACATGATATATTTTAAAGTTATATTTTCTATATCATGTATAGTGCACGTTAAGACAACTCGTTAAGTTAGAATTTTGTGTGTATAGAGATCACGTGAGAACTCGTTAAGTTAGAGGCTTAAAGGTTAAAATAGGTCACGTGAGAACTCGTTAAGTTAGTGAGTAAAAGTTTAGACAACTCATTAAGTTAGTGTTATACACATGGTGAAATTATAAGTTACGAATGTTATATTGTATCACGTGAGGTGCACATGTTTAACTCGTTAAGTTAACATAACTAAGCATGTTGAGTTGCTATATTAAACACTAAGGCAACGCATTAGGTTAGCGTTATAAAACTTAAGTTGTTATTTTTGCATGTGGTAAAATTCTTATTATAAAAACATTTGTTTATTACTGAATCGGTGAGTTAAAGTTTTTCAGAGACTTACAGTCGTAACTATCAGAAGGGTAACTTAAGTCATGGTTTCAGGACATGACACGTGTCCCACTAGTTTTATGGTAAAAAGAATTTTTCGAAGACTTACAGTCGTAACCATCTGAAACTTAAACTGTTATCGGTGAGTTAGCATTTAACCTTTCGAAAGAAAGGATAAGTTAGTTCGTTGAGTTAGCTACAGTACTAATCCCGTGAATTGGCACATGAGGAACTCATTAAGTTAGAAACGTTAAGTTATATATAGATACTTATGTTACTCGTTCAGTTAACATTAAAGTAACGACTTCTTATTATACTGATGAAAAATTTTGGACGAGAAAGTTTATTTTGCAGGAAATTTTTCAGAGATCCAAGACTGATGATTAAAGAAAATTCGAAATGTAAACGTGGGTCAGAACGTGTGTATTTCGATGAAGGAAAAAGAAAAGACATGGAGAAGTGGAAAACTGGTAGTGATTAAACGTAGAGAATATGCATGAAATGAAGATGCAGTATAAAAGGCATAGAATTCTCGTTGATAAAATTATCCTTGCACATAAAATGAAAAATCTTTTCAAGGATCTATCCCTACACATCAAACGAAAAATCTTTTTAGGGATCAAAAACACCTCTTTGGGGAAAAGCTTTCAGGTGGAAGAAAATTCAGTGAAGCATAAAAAGGTAAGATTTACGTCACTGAAAATTTGAAGTATCAGAAGAAAGTAAATTCAGTGAAGCATAAAAAGACAAGATATTCATCACTGAAGAATTTCTTAAGAAGAAAGAAGAAGAAAGATCTCAAAAAGGGAGAAATGTTTTAAATTTCGCAAATTAGTTTTCTCTATTTATAGTTATGAAATTGTTTAGATGATATATGGTATCGAGATATAATTGCATCTACAATTTCTGAGGAGAATTGAATTGTATATTGTAATTAAAACATTGAATAAAAATGATTTTATGAAAACAATGTCTCAAATTGTTTTTGAGTTTTAAAGTTTCAATTATATTCGAAAATATTGAAAAACACAATTCACCCCCCCTCTTGTGTAACCATACGATCCTACAAGTGGTATCAGAGCTTGGTTAATAATCGTTGATATAAAATCGATACCAACTTATTTAATATCATTGCTTATTCTGCCTTCGTTGTTTTTAAATAGACATTAATATCTGAGCATACGTTTAACTTTCTTGATTTAAGGCTCAAGTTGTTTTAAAGTTTTTAAACTGTTTAAAATCAAATAGGTTGAAAAATCTAAGGTAAGATGGCTACTAGAAATGGTAATTTTTCTTTATATGAATGTCAAAATCTTAATCATCCTCCTTTATTTGATGGAATACATTTTGAATATTGGAAATATAGGATGATTGTTTTTCTTCAAAGTGTAGATCATAAGTTATGGTTCATGATTTCTAAGCCATATACTCCATTATCTACCCCTTATAATACTTGGACAATTACTAAAAAAGAAAATGAAACTCTGAATGCTAAGGGCTTAAATATTTTATTTTGTGCATTGAGTTATGAACAGCTCAGTAAAGTGTCGGCATATAAATCTGCTTATGAGGTGTGGCATGCATTAGAAGTTTCACATGAAGGTACTTCTCAAGTTAAAGAGACTAAAATAAACATGTTGATTCATAAGTATGAACTCTTTAAGATGCATGAAGACGAAAATATTTTTGAGATGTTTTCCAGATTTCTTGATATCATAAACTCTTTAAAATGCTTAGGAAAGAATTTTGAATAGAAGGATTTGGTGAGGAAAATTCTTAGATTCCTAAGTTCTAAATGATCTCAGAAAGTAACATCAATAGAGGAATCACGAGATTTAAATGTTTATACCATGAATGAACTTATAGGAAACTTAATAGCTTATGAAGTTCAATTAAATGAATTACTGAGTCACAACAAACCAAAAATAAAGAAAGAAATAGCCTTCAAAATTAATTCAGATTCTGATATATCTACCGATTCTGATGAGGATTTGATTTTGCTGACTAGGAAATTCAAGAAAGCATGGAAAGCTAGGAAACAGCAAAGGAATAAGAATGATAAACCCTCAACGTCAAAATCACTAAATGACAAGAATTCTTCATCCAGAAAGTATGTATGTTACAACTGTAAGAAACCTAGACATCTTTCTCCAAATTATCCTATAAGGAAAAATGAAAAGCAAAGCAAGACAAATCAGAAGAAGATAGCTCAAAAAACTCAGAAAAAGGCTTTGAAGGTCACTTGGGTTGATACGTCTGAAGAGTTTGAATCTGAGGAATCATCATCAAAATCTTCACATTCAGAAGGAGAACAAGAGTTAAAAGACGTTTCTCATGTGTGCTTCATGGCAGATGAGTCTGAGGTAATATCTGATCTTGAAAGTCATTCAGACTTTAACTTTGATGAATTATTATGTGCTTATCGTGCAGTATTACAAAAACTTAAAGTTTGTAAACTAAAAAATAAGAATATTAGAAACTCTTTATCCATTGTGGAAGAAGAAAATAGTTTCCTGTCTACTACTTTAGAAAAGTTTAAATGTGAGAATGAAAATCATGCTAGAGATTTGCATAAATTTAGATTTAATGAATGTGTCTTGCATGAACAAATACAGAATAAAAATGCTAAAAAATTAAAGATAGAATCTGAAAATGAAATGTTGAGAAACAATATAAATGAACTTGAATTAGAGATAGATAAATTAAAACTAAGAGAGCTAGATTTAAATTCTACCATTGAGAAATGGAATTTAAGTCAAACTAAGTTAGACAAACTAACTAGTACCCCTACGGTGTCATATAAATTTGGCTTAGGATTTGATTATCTTGAATATCCTGAATCTCAAGCCAATAAAGGATTTGTTAGTTGCAGTTCAAGTAAATCTAAGACTAAAATTCCTTTTATCATGAAATAATGTAATAAATATGTAGAAGTAGGTACTCCAAGGGATGAATCATGTAGTAATAATAAAAATCAATGTGATTTGTCAAATTGTACTTCTAACATGACTATTAATGTTTCTAAAAATCTTATTTTTTGTTCTAGAAATTCAGTTTCCAATGTCCCTAAAATTTCAAACAATTGTAGTAAACTGAAAATTCAGAAACCCGAGCATGTAATTCAAAACACTAGTGTTAGACCAATTACTCATTTTGCATGTGATAAATCTGAAAATTCTTGTGCAGAAAAAGATTTTGTATGTACGGAAAATGTCGATACTAGTACAAAATCTTGGTATGAACTTACTGAAATGTATGAGCATGACCAAAATAAATTAACATCTGATAAAAATCGATTTGGTCTTGGTTATACTACATCTGAAAATAAAAAGAATGATTATAAGAGCAATAATGCTATAAGTAAGTATGATGTTAAAAATAAGTCTATAGTACTTACAACTAATAAGAATGTAAATGATAATGTTAAACTATTTTTAAATAAAAAGAAGAAATATGCGTTTAATGAACTTAGTACTCAACAACATTGGGTACCAAGAAAAAGTTTTTCTTAATTTGTTTTGCAGGAGGAAACAACATCAAAATGGATCTTGGACAGTGGAGCGTCAAGTCACATGATTGGACAGAAAAGTCTATTACAAAATTTTACAAATACCATGAAAATGAGTGTAACATTTGGAAACAAAAGCAAAGATAAAATCATAGGTATGGGCAATGTTCAAATAACTCCGTCTTGTGTTATTTCAAATGTACTATATATAGAAAACCTAGGATTTAATTTGCTAAGTGTTATAAAACTAAATGAAAATGGATATTATGTAGTGTTTGAAGATAATGTATGCAAAATTATTAATAAAAATACAGATAAAATTAAGTTTATTGCTAAAAGAAAAGGTTCTGTATGTATTTTATTTTTACCTTCTAGTGTAGTTGATTTAAATTCATGTTTGCTAGCTGAAACTAGTGATGTATATCTGTGGCATAGAAGGATTGGGCATATAAATATGAAACTATTACATAAACTATTTAGAAAACATTTAGTGAGAGGCTTACCAAAGATTAAATACTCAAAGGATTTTATGTGTGATGCATGTGAGTTAGGTAAACTTCATAAAAACTCTTTTAAATCCAAAACTGATATTTCAAGTAAGAGAGTCTTAGAACTTATACATATGGATCTATTTGGACCAACAAGAATCATGAGTCTTGGTGGTAAATGGTATGTATTTGTTTTAGTAGATGACTTCTCTAGAAACACTTGGGTATATTTTCTAGCATCTAAGACAGAAGTTTTTGAAAAGTTTAAAATGTTTTGCAATTTTGTTCAAAATGAACAAAGTGTCTCTATTCAAAAACTCAAGAGTGATCATGGTACTGAATTTGATAATGATCAAATGGATAATTATTGTAATAAGCATGACATTGATCACAAATTTTCTTTTCCAAGAGCACCATGTCAAAATGGTGTTGTTGAGAGAAAGAATAGATCACTTCAAGAGATGGCCAGAACTATGTTGAATGAACATAAGTTACCTCAAAATCTTTGGGCTGAAGCAGTGAATACAGCTTGTTATGTTATTAACAGAAGTCATTTAAGACCTCATGTTAATAAAACTCATTTTGAAATTATGTTTAATAAGGTTCCAAAAATTTCTTATATCAAATCATTTGGCTACAAGTGTTTTATTCTTAATACTAAGGATAGAAGGGATAAATTTCAAGCCAAAGTAGATGAAGGAATTTTATAGGTTACTCTACTAGAAGTAAAGCCTATAGAGTATATAACAAGACTTCTAGAACTATTGAAGAAACCCTCTATGTAAGCTTCAATGAAAATTCTTTTAGAGAATCTCAATCTAAAGTTGATAATGATGATTTGATCAATCTTCCAAAAGAGTTAGAGATCAATAGAGAGATTGATGATTTATCTGAGAAAATCAAAAATATGAACTTAAATGATCAAACTAATGATGAAAGTGATGTACCTTCAAATGTTAATGAGAATATTGAGGAAAATCAGAAAAATTGGCGTTATTTTTCATCACATCCCATTACTCAAGTCATTGGTAATATTAATGAGGGAGTTAAAACTAGAGTTTCAGTAAATTTAAATAGTATGTGTATGTTTATTTCTATGGTGGAACCAACGAATATACAATAAGCATTATTTGATGAAAATTGCATAGTAGCAATGCAAGAAGAACTAAATCAATTCATCAGAAATGATGTTTGGGAATTAGTCTCTCCACTAGAAAATCAGTCCATAATAGGTACAAAGTGGATCTTTAGAAACAAAACTAATGAAACTAGTCAAGTTATAAGGAACAAAACTAGATTAGTTGCACAAGGGTATACATAGGAAGAAAGACTAGATTATGATGAAACATTTGCTCCTATGGCTAGGTTAGAAAGTATTACAATATTGTTGGCCTATGCTTGTTATATGGATTTTAAATTATTTCAAATGGATATAAAGAGTGCATTTCTAAATGGTTTAATTAATGAAGAAGTCTATGTAAAACAACCACCTAGATTTGAAGATATTAAAAATCCTGACTTTTTGTATAAATTGAAGAAAGCCTTTTATGGTTTGAAGCAAGCACCTAGATTATGGTATGAAAGATTATCTACTTTTTTAATAGAAAAAGGCTATATCATGAGAAAAGTGGATCATACTCTATTTATCAAGAGAGATGGTAAAGATCAGATTGTTGTTCAAATATACGTGGATGATCTAATCTTTGGAGCAACCTCTGATAAGCTAATAAAAATATTCTTTGAAGAGATGACTAATCAGTTTGAAATGAGTATGATAGGAGAACTTTCATATTTCCTAGGACTTCAAATTAAGCAAATGGATAAAGGTATATTTTTAAATCAGAAAAAATATGCAGATGAAATGCTTAAGAAATTTAATTTTAATGATACAAGGATTCGAGGAACTCCTATGAGTACTTCATTAAAGTTAGATATTGATGACATAGGAAAATCAATAGATCAAAGAAAATATAGAAGTATGATTGGTCCTTTACTTTATTTGACTACTAGTAGACCTGATATTATGTTTGTTGTGTGTGTTTGTGCTAAATTTCAATCTAATCCTAAAGAATCACACTCAATTGCAGTTAAAAGAATATTTAGATATATACAAGGAACTAAACATTTCAAACTATATTATTCTAAGGATAGTTCAATAGATCTTATAAGATATACTAATGCTAATTATGTAGGATCTAAATTTGATAGAAAGAGTACTAGTGGCACATGTCAATTATTGGGAAATAATTTGGTGTCATGGTTTAGTAAAAAGCAAAACTGTGTAGTACTTTCTATTACTAAAGCTGAATATGTTGCTACTGCACTGTGTTGCACTCAAATTCTATGGATAAGACAAACCTTAGAAGATTTTGGTTTATCTTATGATACAACTAAGATTTATTGTGATAGTAATTCTACAATAAATCTTTCCAAAAATCTTGTATTACATTCTAGAGCAAAGCATATAGAGGTTAGACATCATTTTCTAAGAGATAACATAATTAAAGGTAAAATTAAATTAGAATTTGTGTTTAATAAAAATCAGTTAGCTGATATATTTACAAAACCTCTAGACGAAAATACATTCTGCAACATTAAATTAAATTTGGGTATTTGTAGGCCATGTGATGTGTAAAATGCTTAAACTCCACATAAAAAGATAAATAGTATTGATGATGTTGTTCACCTCATAGATATTATATACTTATCATAAATATCTAAAGTAATATCTAAACTACTACTTAAGATACTATGTATTTATTGTAAAATCATAGTAGTATCTTATTGATTTTAAGTAGTTTATCAATTTTAATGGTTTTTACGATTTTAAGTGGAAGTGTAAATGAAAAACACGAAATACTTCTGACATTCTGAAATTTTGATTAAGTGTTTTCTTTGAATCAAAGAAAGTACATATGATCATGCATAAATTTGACTTAATTGATTAAACTTGTAGAATAAGTTATATGTAACTCATCTTAAACTGTTAATCAAAAGTATAAACTTATTGAAACTAATTCATATTCTCAGTAAAATCATAGAAGTAAAAATTGTATGAGATTTATGTTTTATTGCACCTGTATTAATGGAATACATATATACTATGCTTAAAATGAAAAGTACTTACAAAGTGAAAATCTTTGAGAGTTTATTGATCAGTTTGATCATGAACCTTTTGTACTTGAGTAGATAGGTATGTAAGGATTGTTATCCTAAAAAAGGATTCTTTAAATCTAGCAACCTAAGGTCCTGATCAAATCTGGGATTGTTGATTGAAAGCTCATTACATGGGTACATTAGAAAGCTTTTGTATGATCCAAGCTTTTCAAACTAACTTTTTTAAAAAAAAAAAAAGATGTTTCATTAATTACAGATATCTTTGAATCAAATATAGTTTCTACCAATATGACTATTGAGTTATTGAATCAACATTAGTACTTTTGAAAATGTTTATTTGAGATACATTCTTTTATTCTCCTTGAATTAATCATATTGAGTTCAAAGTTGTGTTTTGATTCATATACAGTAGGAATTGATTCTGGAAATCATTTTTGAGGAAGTCAGAATAATGGAAGTTTCTGAAAAGAAAATTTAAAAGTATAGTTATGCTTAACATCTATTGTTATACAAGTATATTTTGTATGTTATTGAATATATATGAAGTATATTTGTAGGGGAGATTAACAATGTCCAAAACAGATTAATATAATTCAGAATACAAATCTTGATTAATCTGAATTAATGTCCTCTTAAAAGCTTGATGAAATAATTTAAAAAGATAAACAAACTATTTTAGATTCAAAGGTCAGGAATGTTAGAATAGTTTACAATGTTCTCAAGAAAATGATAAGGTTTAACTATTGTGATGTGTTCGGAACGTTTCAATTGGAAGCATCCGAAAATTGCTTTAAGTGTACTAACTAGACGTTATGTTAGACAAGGTAAGGTGTAAAACTACTTCTAGACAGTGTTTTACTCGTTAGGTTAGTTAACTCAACAAGTTATACTTGAATATTTAGGGTACCTTGATTGAATAAACTTTATTCAATATTTATTTAATATCTAAACCCGACTTCTCTTCACGTTGAGTTATTCACCTAAAACCCTATTTAAACACTTATTACACGGACACTTAGGTTGTTTGTAAACTTTGTCTAGAAAATCTTTTCCGCTTGTTGTTGTTATAACTTGCGATGATGGTCTCCAAGTTCTACAAAGGTCGTGGCAGAGGAAAAGGCAAAAGCAGAGAAGATGCAAAAGGAAAAGAAATAGAAAATGATGAAGTTCCACGCACTTGGTTCAAGAAAATATTTCAAGTGGACAAAAGGTTAGCGAAAATTTATAGAGATTACTTTTTTCCTCAAGGTATACTAGATGAAGTTAGAGAAGAACTTCAAAATACTGATGAAAATATTATATACATGGGTATTCGTAGTAAATTTGATAGAGAATACAGAATGAAATGTGCTGAGTTGCATTTCTCGAGCAATATGCAAAATATTTGAAAAAAGGTGTAGGTACTTCAACTAGAACTCCTCAAATACCATTCATCGGTACAAGACTACATGCATTTGAGGAAGAGCATGAATCAGTTATCCCTACTCCTTTATATTCAAAACAAGTAGAATCACATATTGCTATAGATAAAAGAAAAGTTGACAATCTTCAAAATGCTATAGCTATAAAAAGTACTTTTGAAGAATTAAAGCAGAAAACATTTATGGAGCAATTTGAAAAGAAAATAGCAATACTTGAAGAGGAGAAACAAAAATTTTATAGTAGAAGGAAAATCAAAAAAATTATGTTTTCAAAGACAAAGTCTATTGAAAAAGGAAAATCAGATGAGCATTTATTTCCAAAGGACAATGTATGTCTAGACATTGTACCTTATTGTGCATCTGATAAACTCATCAGTTCTGAGCATACTAAAACTGATGATGATAATGAGACTTTATTTTCTCTTGCTAGAAAACTTGAGAAGAAATACAAGTCAAATATGAGCTCAAGTTTTTCTATTAGTACAAGTCTTGATGATGTAGAAATTGAAAAATTAGAGCATCAAGCACCTGACATTGAACAAATTATTGCAAATATAATTGACAATGTTAAGGTAGTAACTAGTTCACAGGCTAAATTGTCTAGAGTAGCAGATATTGAAAAAGTTAAGACTCTAGAAAAGCTAAATGTCAACCAGCCTTCTTTAGAATCTATAGAAGTAGTCTGAGAATTCACAACATGTATTAATGGAAATATCTGTTGAACAAAATGACCAACTACAGATAGATACACCAGCTGTAGAATTTATGGAAACATTGAACTCTAATCATTCTATAGAGACTAAATAAATGAATGTTGAGCATATTGACAATGTTCCTTACACTATTAAAGATGAAAAATCAAGCTTACCTGAGCAGCTTCAAGATAATATTTTGACAGAGGAACAACATGACATTCATTTTGAAGAAGAGGTTCCTGAAGATGAATTAAACTCTGAATCAAGGCTTCAGGTATCACCTTCTTTGTGTACAGTATTAGAAATTCAAGGTAATTCAATTCATTTTAGATCTAAAGAAGCATTGCAGAAATATAATAATTTGATTACATGCCAGATTCTACATGCTCGACCAATAAAATTCAAAAATTTGATGGCAATAAGAGATCTATTTGAGTATCAAGGACTCATTCAATTCTTGCTAGTTGGAACGAAATGGAAACAATACATAGAGCTTATTGTAGCTTTTTATAGCAATCTGGTCAAGAATGAAAATTTTCTGAAAACTCAAATCAATCAACAAGAGTTTATAGTGTCTCCTGAGTTAATTTTTGAAGTTTTGGGATTAAAGAATGAATGTGTTGTTGTTACAAATAGATTTAACATGATTAGACAATTGAAATGGAACATTCAGTCTTTATCAAGAATTCCAAATGTATATTCTGAAATGAGATTAATTGTTGAGTATTTTTGTTTTGATGATGCGTGCTGAATGAAAATAATCATATTTGCTCAATTACTATTGCTTGTGAAAAGAAATTAAAATCATCAATTAATACAGAAAAAGCTTACTGATATAAATACTTGTCTGTATTGGATGTGAAGTTAATAACTAGTCATTTCGTTGCATTAATTTCTCATTTAGCTAAACGTTAAGTTAACGTGTGTTTTTATCGAAAAGCATGATATGTTTTAAAGTTATATCTTCTGTATCATAAACAGTGCACGTTTAGACAACTCGTTAAGTTAGAGTTTTGTTTGTATAGAGGTCACGTGAGAACTCGTTAAGTTAGAGGCTTAAAGGTTAAAATAGGTCACGTGATAACTCGTTAAGTTAGTGTTATACACGTGGTGAAATTATAAGTTACGAATGTTGTATTGTATCACGTGAGGTGCACATGTTTAACTCGTTAAGTTAACATAACTAAACGCATTGAGTTGCTATATTGAACACTAAGGCAACGCGTTAGGTTAGCGTTATAAACTTAAGTTGTTATTTTTGCACGTGGTAAAATTCTTATTATAAAAACATTTGTTTATTACTGAATCGGTGAGTTAAAGTTTTTTCGGAGACTTACAGTCGTAACTATCCGAAAGGTAACTTAAGTCATGTTTTCAAGTCTTGACATGTGTCTCACTAGTTTTATAATATAAAGAGTTTTTCGGTGACTTACATCTATAACTATCCAAAACTTAAACTGTTTTCGGTGAGTTATCGTTTAACCTTTTAAAAGAAAGGTTAAGCTGGTTCGTTGAGTTTGCATAACACCACAGACTTAGTTTGTTTAGTTAGCTACAGTACTTGTCACGTGAAATGGCACATAGTGAACTCGTTAAGTTAGAAACGTTAAGTTATATATATATACTTATGTTACTCATTTAGCTAACATTAAAGTAACGACTTCTTATTACATTGATGAAAAATTTTTTGGACGAGAAAGTTTATTTTACAGGAAATTTTTCAGAGATCTAGAACTGATGATTAAAGAAAATTTGAAATATAAACGTGGGTTAGAACATGTGTTTCGATGAAGGAAAAAGAAAAGACGTGGAGAAGTGGAAAACTAGTAGTGGTTAAACGTGAAGGATATGCATGAAATGAAGATACAGTATAAAAGGCATAGAATTCTCATGGATCAAACCATCCTTGCACATAAAACGAAAAATCTTTTCAAGGATCAAACCATCCCTGCACACCAAAAGAAAAATCTTTTTTAGGGATCAAAAACACCTCTTCGAGAAAAATCTCTCAAGTGGAAGAAAATTTAATGAAGCATAAAAAGGTAAGATTTTCGTCACTGAAGATTTGAAGTATTAGAAGAAAGCAAATTCGGTGAAGCATAAAAAGACAAGATATTCGTCATTGAAGAATTGCTGAAGAAGAAAGAAGAAGAAGAAGAAGAAAGATCTCAAACAGGGAGAAATGTTTTAAATTCCGCAAATTAGTTTTCTCTGTTTGTAGTTATGAAATTGTATAGATGAAACATGGTATCGAAATATAATTGCATCTACAATTTCTGAGGAGAATTGAATTGTATATTGTAATTGAAACCTTGAATAAAAATGATTTTATGAAAATAATGTCTCGACTTGTTTTTGAGTTTTAAAGTTTCAATTATATTTCAAAAAATATTAAAAATACACAATTCACCCTCCTCTTGTGTAGCCATACGATCCTACATTAATGAATGAATGTAGAGGCAAGGTTCATTGCAAATATATTGCATGCAAATTTATTTCAGAGAGTTGGACAAAATTTGGAAGTCAGCAGAAGTTGTTTATATGCAACTTATGGTCTGCTGAATAGAATTCAAATCAATTGATTTGTTGTTTTTATTTCTCAACTACAGCATATGAGTTCAAAGTTATTTTATGGTGATGGTATATGTAGAATCCTTGCAAGCCAATTGCATTTATTCGATTGGCCCTCTGAAACTAAAGGCATGAGAGCATTTAGTGTAAAAGATTTGCAACGATTCTAGGTCATGCATAAACCTCAACGACAACAATAACAACAACCTGATTGTACAGACCATATACAACAACAACAAAGTTATCAAGTTCAAGCAGAACAGCAACCCTAGATACCTCCTGACTTAGATGTAGTGCTTAACGACATCAAAAATGATATTAGGCATCTAGAAGATAAAATATGTAATGCTATATCTCATATACTTAGGAGAGATCGATAACTTTCTGTTTGTTTGTTTCTGAATACAAAATGTAATGTTTGTATTCATAGTTTGATTCATTGAACAATACATGTTTCTGTAAATGCATTCTATTCTTATTATTGTTTACAGAAAGCATTGTTGTAAATATATCCCTTACTATATATATATTCTCTGTAATTATCTTTTTGATTAATGACAAAAAGGGAGAGAAATATTATAAAAAGATGATTATGATTGAAATTGCATATAATTTAAAGGGAGATGATATTTATATGATTATTGTAATCTGAAAGAAAATTATATGGTTATTAAATTATATAATGAAAGGGGGAGAAATGATAATTATTGACATTTGAAAGTTTTATTTCTGAGAGGTGAAATTTACACAAACAATAGAAATAAGCTTAAGTGAACTTAAGTCAACAAACTTGTTTGTTGAATTAAAAGTTAACCCAACAAAGGTTCTTTGTTAAGTTAAATATATTTCATAATTGATTTAATATGGTTTTGTCATCATCAAAAAGGGGGAGATTGTTGAGTATTTTGTTTTGATGATGTGTGCTAAAAGAAAATAATCATATTTGCTCAATTACTATTGTTTCTGAAAAGAAATTAAAATCATCAATTAATACAAAAAAAGCTTATTGATATAAATACTTGTCTGTATTGGATCTGAAATTATACTAAGTTAATAACTAGTCGTTTTATTGCATTAATTTCTCATTTAACTAAACGTTAAGTTAATGTGTGTTTTTATTGAAAAGCATGATATATTTTAAAGTTATATTTTCTATATCATGTATAGTGCACGTTAAGACAACTCGTTAAGTTAGAATTTTGTGTGTATAGAGATCACGTGAGAACTCATTAAGTTAGAGGCTTAAAGGTTAAAATAGGTCATGTGAGAACTCGTTAAGTTAGTGAGTAAAAGTTTAGACAACTCGTTAAGTTAGTGTTATACATGTGGTGAAATTATAAGTTACGAATGTTATATTGTATCACGTGAGGTGCACATGTTTAACTCGTTAAGTTAACATAACTAAATGCGTTGAGTTGCTATATTGAACACTAAGGCAACGTGTTAGGTTAGCGTTATAAAACTTAAGTTGTTATTTTTACATGTGGTAAAATTCTTATTATAAAAACATTTGTTTATTACTGAATCGGTGAGTTAAAGTTTTTCAGAGACTTACAGTCGTAACTATCCGAAAGGTAACTTAAGTCATGGTTTTAGGACACGACACGTGTCTCACTAGTTTTATGGTAAAAATAATTTTTCGGAGACTTATAGTCGTAACCATTCGAAACTTAAACTGTTATCGATGAGTTAGCATTTAACCTTCCGAAAGAAAGGATAAGTTAGTTTGTTGAGTTAGCTATAGTACTAATCACGTGAATTGGCACATGAGAAACTCGTTAAGTTAGAAACGTTAAGTTATATATAGATACTTATGTTACTCATTCAGTTAATATTAAAGTAACGACTTCTTATTATATTGATGAAAAATTTTGGACGAGAAAGTTTATTTTGCAGGAAATTTTTTAGAGATCCAAGACTGATGATTAAAGAAAATTTGAAATGTAAATGTGGGTCAGAACGTGTGTATTTCGATGAAGGAAAAAGAAAAGATGTGGAGAAGTGGAAAACTGGTAGTGATTAAATGTGGAGGATATGCATGAAATGAAGATATAGTATAAAAGGCATAGAATTCTCATTGATAAAATTATCCTTGCACATAAAATGAAAAATCTTTTCAAGGATCTATCCCTGCACATCAAACGAAAAATCTTTTTAGGGATCAAAAACACCTCTTCAGGGAAAAGCTCTCAGGTAGAAGAAAATTCAATGAAGCATAAAAAAGTAAGCTTTACGTCACTAAAGATTTAAAGTATCAGAAGAAAGCAAATTCAGTGAAGCATAAAAAGATAAGATATTCGTCATTGAAGAATTGCTTAAGAAAAAGAAGAAGAAGAAATATCTCAAATAGGGAAAAATATTTTAAATTCCGCAAATTAGTTTTCTCTGTTTGTAGTTATGAAATTGTTTAGATGATACATGGTATTGAGATATAATTGCATCTATAATTTCTGAGGAGAATTGAATTGTATATTGTAATTGAAACCTTGAATAAAAATGATTTTATGAAAACAATGTCTCAAATTATTTTTGAGTTTTAAAGTTTCAATTATATTCAAAAATATTGAAAAACACAATTCACCCCCCTTCTTGTGTAGCCATACGATCCTACAGTTTTTTACAAATGTTATAAAAACAAACATTAAAATAACATTCATTTTTTGTGAACATTATTTCAATGAGAAAAAAACAAATATTAAAACCAATGACTAGATGAAAATACAAAACCACTAAATGAAAATAATTTTGCAATAACTAATTATTTTATTGAATTATTAAAACCATTTTATAATGCAATAGAACATTTATCAAAAATATATTATTGTACATTTATTTATGCAATCCATTAATTATATAATATTGCAAGAGTTTTTAATAATTATTGTAATTATTCATTTTTTGCACTTATAGTTTTCAAAATGAAAGAAAACTTTTTAAAATATTAGAATAGGATACCTCTCTTATATACATTAAGTTCTTGTTTAGATCTTAGGACTAAAGTAAAAGTTGCTAAAAAATTAATAAATGTAATACAAATTTGTTTAAACGTAGAACTTAATCTAACAATTGAAAATGTAGAAGAAAGTTTAAATAATATTTTTTATTTGTATGTTACAAAATATGAAATACAATAATAAATAGGAAAAAATTAAATAATTTTAATAATACTAATCATAGCTATTTAATAAAAAAATAAAAAATTTCAATCATACCAAAGAAAAAAATAAGAAAATAAAAAACTTCAATTAGATTGAAGTTTATCTTCAGTTAGACTGAAAGAAAAAAAAAAAAAACTTTAGTCAAATTAAGGTTGAGCTTTGATCAGATTAAAATAAAAATAAAAAAATAAAAAATCTCAATCGGATCAAAGTTGAACTTCGATAATTAAATAAAAAAATAAAAAACTTTAATCAGTTAAACTAAAGAAAAATAAAAGAAAGAACATATATGCAAATAATGAAAAATAATAATTAAAATGAAAACTATATGAAAATTTTGGTTTAACCAAAAAATTTTCGGTCAAACCAATTGAACTAAATGAATGTTATATATACATATATATAATATATATAATTATCGATTTGAACCAAAACATGATTGATTCAATTGAGTTTGTTTCTTTTAAAAATAAAATATATAGTGTTTTCACCTTGTCCATTAAATAGAAAGAAGACTCGGCTAAACTAATTTCTTAAAATCATATAGGTATAATTATAATAAAAAAATAATATAATCTCAATTGAATCGAAATGTTTGTAGTTTAGTCATTTTCTAAAAACAATAATATAATCATAAAATATTTTATGGACTCAATCGAGACACTTCTAATTTGGTTGATTTAAATAAATATAATATATATATAATAAAAATATTATTAATCAACATAAATGTGTGAGGAGACCACATGGCGGCAATGCATGAGATGAAAATTTTTTTTCGTTGGATTTGAAGGGATTGCGGTTGGAAAATCAAGGATAACGATTGTAAGTATATTAGGGAAAATAATAGAAAATGATAAAAACTTGTTAGATGCACAGATATCTGAAAAATGATGAAATTTTTTTTATCATATTTCTTTTTAACATTTTTTATTATTTTTTAGGTGTACAAATACCTACTTAATGTTTCTTTAGAAATTTTCTTTGATTTTCTAAGGTTTATTAAGTTTCTCCTTCAATTTAATTAATCCACCTCATTTCTTCCTAATTAATTCTTTAAAAATTAAGCTAATTACTAACCAAAACTGTAGGCCTGTAACATACCTGTAACATATTTTTTTGGATTGATTTCCTTATTACAGGAACGTATATTTTTGATTTGCTAATAAGTTATTTTTGTGTTTAAATAATTTAACTGCATGCTTTGTTAATGGCATTTTAGTATTTAATTTGTTTTGACCTACGAACTTGATCTAATTCATTTTCTCTTAGACGAGGAATAAGTCAAGGAGTGAAATAATGAGTAATGATCGGACTAATAACGTATTTAACATTTGGTTGTGAATTGTTGATAAAAGGTTAGGTATATTATGTGTATGTTGACCATTTTTTGCAAAGAAGTAAAAAAAAAAATTTATTTGAGGGAACTTTTGTAAATTATTTGAAAAAGAATAATCTAGTAGTGTATAATATAACTTAATATTTTAGATAAAAAAAAACCTTACAAATATTCGGATACAGTGGAAGGTATTATCGTGACAGCTGAGTCGACCGAAGATAATAATATTCGTAATCTGAATGCAAAATAGTCTACCGTTGTAAAAAAATTATATTTAGATTTAGATTCAAATTTTATTTGATTGATGGTAATTTTAATATAGTTGAATTAACACATACTAAATTAATTAAATTATATATTAAAAAATTTAATTTCTTATAGTTAAAATTTAAAATCTATAA
The DNA here is from genome assembly GCA_036874045.1 of Cymodocea nodosa. NCBI lineage: Eukaryota > Viridiplantae > Streptophyta > Magnoliopsida > Alismatales > Cymodoceaceae > Cymodocea > Cymodocea nodosa. The sequence continues at coordinate 13,212,055 of CM072339.1, read as the reverse complement.
TACTAAAATTCAAATATTTAATTAAAAAAATATAATTCAATTACATTATAAATATCTGACAAGGCCCATAAGCTTTTCGATGGGCTGAGATCGGAAGCGCGGTGGAATCCAATCGTACGCGTCCATCTGTCCGTGTGCGGTGTGGCTACGCACGGAATCCGAAGATCTCTGCTTCACTTTCCTTCCACTCGTCCGTTCCACTTCCCTTCTGTTCCGTCCCCGTGACTGAGCATCTCCATCTGCGGTGGCGATGTTGTCGGCGCTCGCGAAATGGCTGGTCGATCCGTCCAAGAACTGGTTCGCCGCCCAGCACTACAAAGCCCTCACAAACCGCCTCAGGAAATACGGTGGGTTCTCCGGTGTTGGTTGCCATCATCCCTTTCTGTCTGTCTGTCTCTCTCTCTCTCTCTCTCTTTTCAAGGCTATGCCGTTTAAATCGGTCTGTCTTTGTCCAGGGTTGCGCTACGATGACTTGTACGACCCAATGCAGGATCTGGACATCAAGGAAGCGCTCGCGAGGCTCCCACGAGAGGTCGTCGACGCCAGGAACCAACGCCTTAAGCGCGCCATCGATCTCTCCATGAAGCACCAGTACCTTCCTGAGGACTTTCAGGTCAATTCTCTTGTTATTCTCCTTCTCTTATTTTCCTATTTCTTTCTGTCTCTCTTTCGTTGTTCGGTTCGGAAACTTTTCGATTAATTAGGCTTCAACATTGTAGACATATTAGAAAGTTTCTATTCTGATTGTGATTATTACATCCTGATTTAGTAGTATGTTAAGAATTTTAAGAGTAGAATTTGTTTTATTATTTTGGACTCATAGGGGTAGTTTCCTTTGTATTTTTTTTGAATACCCTATGCTTTTTTTGATAGTGATCAATTATATTAATAGATAGTCTGGTCATGAGTTCCACAACCAGAAGTAGAATGTTCTGCAACTACGATTAAGTGCAGTATCTTTAAAATATCAAATAGAGAAAAAAAAACACAAGGATATCAACCAATGGAAGTCCTAAGCATTTTCTTCTTCCAATGCCCATTCTCCTATTGGTTCCACCAGATTGGCAGCTTGATTATTGCTGGCTAGGGTATGCATGTCCATCAGTTTGTGGGAGGTGGAATGATTCTCGGATGCATCACTGAGATTCCAATGAGATTGAATTTCTTGGATAGTTTTTTTGTCTTGCATTAAGATTATCTAATCAAAACATGACTAGACGTAAGACACATGAGAATAATGAGTACCTTTTTTTGGTATTGCAAGCCAACCAACAACTTTACTTTGTGGGTTTGGGTTGCACTTTTTCAAATATTTTTATAGTGTGGCATGTGGACTCCACCATCATTTAATATTTTGTAACATCTTTTGATTAAATAAATTTCATCAGATTTGAGTGTCTAGTTGATGGAATCCAAATTAATGCTAGCTTGAAACTGAGAAGCAATTTTGAAAGAAGTGTTTGTCAATAGCAATAAGGATCAACTCATATTTTTGAAAATGTGTATCTGTTCGTTGATTGATGTATTTGCATACTTTGGCTAGAGTTAAGTTTTTTATTCCTTTCAAAGTTAAATATAGTTGGGAAAATATAATCTAGAGGTGTGCTATCTCACCATTTACTTTCCCAAGATCGTATGAGTTCATCATTATGGGGTAGATGGAAGTAAATGTGTTAATTATGGGAAATAATTTTTTAATGAGTCTGCAAATGTTGGAGGAGTGAGTATTAGATATGTTCAAAATACCCCCAAGACCGCTAGACCAGAGATATTTATTTTTTATAATTTTAGACTGAGTTCGGTTGGTATCTTCTACTAAAACTTTCTGAACTAATTTACCTTTGAAGGCATTTGAAAATGGCATAAATTGATAATTCCAAAGCCTCTTTTTTTTTTTCAGATTTACATACTTGCTCTTTTCTCATCAAGTGGTTATTTGGGTTAACCTCTATTAGTGTTATACTAGAGGAGTCTTATTCTTGATTTTGTCAATTTCATTCTCTGCAGTAATCAGGAGGTGTAAAACTGGGTGAATGATGGATAGTATAAGGGATCATTGAGAGTTTAGCATAGTTATCTTGCCATCAATAGAGAGGTATTTGCCTTTCCAGTAATCTAGTTTAGATTTAAGTTTTTCAGTCACTAGAATCTAGTCCTTATTTGTTGCTTTCCTAAATGGACAAGGGGGCCATCTAGTTAATTGGGAGATTTTGTACTAGGCATTCGAAGATTCTATTGAATCCATGGAATCACATATCAATTTGTATCTGAAAAATTTTACTGACATGTCAGTTTCCCAATTAACTGATTTGATAAACCTAACAGACAAGTTTTGATAAAGATTTCAATTTGTATCAGGAAAATTTTGATAATACAATTGAAATTTCTACCAAAGTTTGTTGATATGACTAGAAACCTTCTTCAACCTGGTCACCTACTGTTACTCTTCTCTTTTCTCTAGTCTCCATTGGATCTTTATGAGATTTTATTCTTTGAATCTTCTCCACATGTACTTCTATCTTCTTTGGATAGTTGAAGGCTTCCCAACATTTTATTTTGTGAAGATTCTCAGTATGTATTTTTGTTACTTCTCTTGTTTAAGCCTTGTTCTTGATTGTTAACTTTTAGCTAAGGTTATTATTGTAACCCAAAAAATTAAATCTGGAAATTTAGTTAAGACTTTTGTCTGATTTTTTCCCCAAATTTGTGGTCCTATTCTGCTTTCATGAAGTGACTTGACAATAAGTAATGGCTGGGCTAGGCACCTTTAAATGGCATGGAGGTTCTTTCTATGAAAATATCCTTATCATGCCTTGAAGTGCCATTTCATTAAGAAAACTTGTTTGCTTGTAAATCTTTATGTTTGTTACTTGCCCTTATTATATCTGTAGATTTGTTTGCAGAAAATTATGCTTTGTGGGTTTGGGATGTTTGGACTCTCAGAATGGTGTTTCAAAGTTTTATATTTATTTTTCTTTAAATGAATTTACAGTATTTATGTTATTATGGGATGATGATATCTCAAATGTTAATTTTGTTGCTGAAGGTCATTTTATGCCATATATGTCATTCGTATTAACCATTCATTCTTTATTGCTTTCCTTATTCACAGGCAATTCAGACACCATTTAGGTATTATCTTCGTGATATGTTAGCTCTTGTAAGTTCTCAAAGCCATCTCTTATATATGGGATTTCCTTTCATGCCAATAGAGTAGACTTTATTTGGTTGTTTTTCTTTGCTGCCAATTATATTTTTCCATTCATCATTGGTGATGCATGGTTTTATTTTCATTTATCTCTGTATCATCTTATGTTTGATATTGTTTTATCTAAGTTACAAAATCTAAGAAAGAATTGCTATCTATGATGAAAAGAAAGGATGATAAATATCCATTTGTATTGGAACGTGAGAAAAAACTGCCCAGTTATGTAAATATCAGTAAAATGTAAACTTCTACTGTATAGTGAGCCTAGTGGTACTCTGTGTTCTTACTTTTCATTGTCATGGTTTGAGGAAGGAAGCATTATATTGGAATGCTTGGGTGTGATATGGTATGTGATTTTGACATGTGATAAATCATAAAAGTTTCCCCATGCTTCTTTTGTAAATAGATACATACTTTAAAAAAATACTTTTTCCAAAAGCAAGAACTATGAATTGTTTAGCAACTTCTACTTTGAAGTGGCAAGCTTTCAAAGAAGATACAGCTTGCTAGGAATATTGTTTCTAATTTATATCCTAAGCTTAATCAAGGTGATAGTGGTGGTGGTGGTTGTTGTTATTGCTATTATTATTATTATTGTTATTATTTATAGTATTAGGATGCTTAAATGTAATTTTCGTTCTAGACATTGATCTTTTAAGATTAGAAAATATATTGGTCATTGGACATCAACCGAGATGTCAATAGAAATGTTGCAAAAATATGGAAGTCTGTTGAAATAATAAGAACTTGATTTTTGATTTGAAACTTTAGGATAAGCTAACAATAGTAAGAATGCAAGATTGGAAGTGTTGTATAGTATATATATAAATGGCACAAAAGTATCCCAGCGTTTTATTTTATTCTATTACTTAGATTAAATATAATTGTTGAACTTCTTAATGTGATTAGAGTGCTAACACATAAGAAAATTTGAAATTAATGAAACATGTTTGAAAATGTTGTGATTACTTGTTTCCGTTACAAGGCATGCTACCTATGTGCATTTACAAATCACTAATATTGAGTCTTTCATGAAATACAACTAAATATTGTATTGGTAATTGGAAGCTTCGTTTGTAGAATATTAGCTGAGTTAGGCATTGCACGCAATGTCGTCATTGTTTAGTTGCCATCTACACCCCTCCTTTTTCACCTTCATCATCCCTACACCCATTAGGGTTGTAGAGAGTGACAGTGAGACAGATGGATGAAGGTGTGGGGGAGAGAGAAGAGAGAGAAAGAGAAAAGGAGAGATAAGATGGAAAACAATGGGTTCATGCTAACTTCAAAAATTTATATCTTTTAATTCACTTGTTGAAACATTGTAAATAAGATTTTGAATTAAAGCACAGAAACATGCTAATAAGGAAAAATATGAAAATGGGAATTTGACAAGTGGATTAAGAGCAAATTCATAAAGAATGATCATGTATATGTAGATCAAGCAAGAAAATATTGTGTTCATATGAACTTCAAAAATCTGTCTTCAAATCCATTAGTCAAAACATAGTAAATAAGATTGGATTAAAGCATAGGGAGCACACTAACAAGGGAAAAATTGTAAATGGGAATTCAACCAGTGGATTAAGAGCAAATTCATAAGGAATGATCATGTATACATAGAAATCAGGTCAGAAAATGTTGAAGTTTATCTTATAATCAATGGGTAGTAAGAGAAGAAAGCAAAATGTTATAAGTTCTAGGGTCAACCACATTGGTATTAATGTGGAACTATTAAGTTCAATACTCGTTTGCACTTGGCAATGTGTTGAACCAAGTTTTAATATTACATTAAAGTTCATTTTAAAGTCAATTGGTAGTAAAAGAACAGAGCACAATGTTATAAGTCTCAAGCTCAACCAAACCGATATGGATGTGGGACTATGAAGTCCAACAAAAATAGTGGGTTCATATTAACTTCAAAAATCCATATCTTTAAATCCATCGATTGAGACTTATGAAATTTAGATTAAAGAAAAGGCACATGATAATAAGGAAAAATATAAAAATGGGAATTCAATAGGTAGATTAAGAGTAGATTCATAAAGAATTGCCATCTATATATAGAAATCAAGCTAGAAAATAGTTAGTTCATGCTAAATTCAAAAATCTATATCTTTTAATTCACTCATTGAAACATTGCAAATAAGATATTGGATTAAAGCATAGGTTAACAAAGAAAAATATGAAAATGGGAATTCAACAAGTGAATTGAGAGAAGATTCATAAAGGATAATCATGTATATGTAGAAATCAAGCTAGAAAATAATGGGTTCATATTAACTTCAAAAATTTGTATCTTTAAATTCACTAGTCAAAATATAGTAAATAAGATATCAAATTAAAGAACAAGAAATGAGTTTTTAAGGAAACAATGAAATGAAGATCTAATGGTTGGATTGAGAGTAATAATGTGAAGAAAAATAGTATGCAAATAGTCAATTCAATACCATATGATGGTAAAATGATATAGAGATTTGGCATATTGGTGACCTACTTGTTTGCTTGGTTGGTGGAGTCCTAAATTGATAGGGGGGCAAGAGTGATACCTATTGGTGAATGATTGGTTGATAGAGAGCTTTATTGGTTGCACCTCACTTGTTTTCTTAGTTGGTGCTCATGGAAGAGGATTGTATGTGTAACATGATTTGTTGAACTGCTACTACCTAATGTATGTTGAGATGTGTGACATGATTTACTAAGTTGTCACTGCTTAATAAAGGACATTTGTGACATGATTTATTGAGTTGTCATTGCTCAATAGAGAGATGAGATGTGTCACATAAGTTACATACATGTCATTATTTAAGAGAGTTTAGATATGTGACATGGTTTACCAAGCTATCATTTCTTAAGAGAGATGAGATATGTAACATGATTTTTGAGTTGACACTATTTGAGAGAGATATGTGATATGATTTACTAAACTATTATTGCTTGCTTGATAGAGAGATGAGATGTGATATAATTTGCTGAAATGTCATTACTTAAGAGAGATAAGATATTTGACATTTAAGACTTAACTCCTAATTTGGATAAGTTAGCCTATTGGTTAATCAAGTATATTTTTGTTGGACACTCTTATACACAAGGGTATTTATATTTCCATCCACCCATCCACTAGGTGGTATTTAGTGTTTGTTGACGTTACCTTTTATTAATTACAATCATATTTTGATTCTAGTGATTGTCAAGTTGAAAGTGTTTCCCTACCTTGTCCTATTGAGTATGTAGAACCATGAAATCGACGTTCATTGTAGGTTTATCATCAGTGTATTAAATTTCATAATCACCAACACCCATTGTTTCATCCTTTTTTGACTTGTGTAAGAGATTAAGGAGATTGGAAGTCCACTTTTGGTTATTGCATATATGTTGGAGCAAGGTGAAATAAGAAGTAGAATGTGGTATCCAAATCAAGTGTCAAAATTGGACTCTATTATAAAGCCAACTTTGGAAGTTGGATTAGGACTTTAGGGCTTGAGTAAACTCTTTTTAGTTCTTGTTATAGGATCAAAGCTCATTAGAGAGAGATGAATAATGCGTTTTCTAATATTTCTATAAATTTTAATTCACCTTCAGATTATATATCAAAGTTATTAGATTTATTTCTTCAAGTAGTTTACAATTATCATAACATACAAATATATTGTAGGAATGAAATATTAAAGAATACAAGCAAATTTTTATAGTGGTTCACTCAAACAGGTTACATCACTCTCCAAAGTCTTAATCTTGAGAATTCCACTAACTCGGTATTTTTAAAGGCTCAATATCAACCTATACAAGAGTTCACAAACTCTTACAGTGGTGTTTTCTAATTATACACTCAACCACAATACACTAAGCATCACTTTGTGTATCACATTAGGCAACAACCCTATGTTAATAAGGCAACCACTTTGTTTAGATGAGACACCAACCTTACCTTCTTAAATCCTCAAATTTAAGAAGGTTACCTACCATATCCTTGTGAATTAAGTTTTTTTCAATTAAAAACCTATTAAACTATTAGAATTCAGCACATGATCATTCACTATTATTGAAATGTAACGTAATATACAAAAGAACAAAAACAAACTCAAACCAAGATGTGAACACCGGTTGTTCTTGTAGAATGCTCTAGAATTCTTCGCACTTTAGTTCTCTCTAGAGATGTAGTAGTCATTCGCTAAATTTTTTTGATAGATGCTTTTCCGCACACACATATGATTTTCTTTTTATTTGTTCTCATTTTTTGATTCTGGAAACTTTGTAACATTTAATTTGCATCCTTGATCATCGTAATTTGTCATATGAGGGGTTTATGCGATCGAGAAATAGCCAGAAATGAGGAGAAATGAAATGACAGGAAAACTTTTCTTGTCATTTCTCATGTTTGTGTTAATAGAAACCAGGGGAGATGATTTTCCACTATTTCCTTTCATATTAAAGAAAATATTTTTTATCATTTCCTAAGTAGGAAATGATATAGACTTATAATATAATAAATAATATATAATTATTAATATAATTATAATAAATTAAAATATAATATATTAAAATAAATAATAACATTAACATGATATCAAGAAGTATGATTATAATAATAAATAAATAATAACATATTATAATTATAATAGATTAAAATAAAAATAATGTTGAAGAATGATACTAGATTACGATACATTAAAATATAATAACATTAATGTTATAAGAATAAATAATACATTAACATATTTAGTAACTTAATAATATGTTAAATAAGGGACATTAATTTCAAGATTTTAGGTAAACCTCTTACAAGATCTTTAACTACAAGTTTGGAGAGTTAACTGTAAAGAGAGGTTTGTCCAATTTAGCTGAAGACTGCAAGAAGTTTGTTAGCATTTGCTATAGTTCAACTCTCCGTCAACTTGGACAATTAAGGGCGTAAGTCTTTGTAAGGTCCAGAGTGTTCGTTCTTATGTATTTTATTTTGTTAAAACCCTTGTGTTTTGATAATGTAAAAATTCATGTGAGAAAATAATTTGTATTTCACAGGATAATTACAAATACAAATAAACAGGAGGAACTGATACAGAGATGGATATAGAGAAATAAACAGATGACAGATAAACAGATATAGGTAGTTTAGAAAATGCTGTCAGAGAAAAATAGGAACTTCGAATAGTTAAAACACAGTTTAAAGCTTAAGTATCCTAAAGACTACTTAAATGTAGTAGGAAAGTCTTTTCGAAAAGTTATGAGGATAATTCTTTGAAAACAAGAAGACTTTCGAAATGTTAAGATAATTGCTCAAGTTTTCAGAAAGTTAGAAGGGCTAACTATCTGAAAATATTATGAAATCGGAAAGTTAATTGGGATAACTATCTGAACAGTTAAATTAATTAAATACGCACGTGATGAGTATAATTATTTGAGTTTTTTAGAAAGTTACAGAATAACTATTCGAGTTTCTTGGAAAGTTCAAACACAACTATCCGAACTTAAAGACACGTGCAGAACTTAAAGAATCATGTGACTAACTGTTCGAGTTTTTTGAAAAATTACAGAATAACTATTCGAGTTTCTTGGAAAGTTACAAATACTTCTATCCGAACTTGAAGACACATGTGCAGAACTTAAAGGATCATGTGATGAGTATAATTGTTTGAGTTTCTCGAAGAGTTACAGAACAACTGTTTGAGTTTTTCGGAAGGTTACAATAGGTAACTATCTAAAAATCAAATAGAATCGGAAGACTACATAAAAGACAGTATATAGAATGATAACTTATCATTTTTAGAATTGACTGTACAATAAGTACAATAGGACAAATACCGTTAGAAGAAATATGATTGTTATACCTCTTGGTATAAATATGATCAGTAAAGGAACGATAAAGATAACGATTATCACATACTTTTAAGAGTTACACAAAATATTCCATGATACACATTTCAGTAAAGATTGAAGAAGAATAACAAAAGCTCCCTACGCTCAAACTTAGACAAAAAGAAAGATTGTTAGTTCGTGAACTTGCACTTAAAAGTTCACTGTTGGTTTAGAGTTTGCACCAAAAAGTTCAAAGGAAAGGTTGGTTCAGAACTTTTACCTGAAAGTTCGAGTGTTGATTTTTGCTTTTACCTAAAAGTAAGTGTTGTAAGTTATAACTTAGTGAAGTTCAAGTGAATCTTGAAGGTGGACTAGTCGAGTTGGTGAATCACTTAAAATCTCTTTGTGTTAATTATTTACCATTGTTGTGCATGTTCATTTAATTTTTCTGATTACTAGTTAATCAAATCAATTAGTTAAATTAGAAAAGAATCAAAATTATACATAGATCACCATTCACTCCTCTTTTGGTGAGTCATATGATCCTAACATATTTATGTCTTAGTGTTTCTCCATTCACTTGTAACTTATGCTATAAATAGGATTGTAACCTCATTGTTGAGGTGTGTTGCCATTATTCCATTGCATGAGAGTAGGCCTTCATATTGAACCACATAAATCCTTTTTTGTTTGCATGTTTGGATCGTTCTCTTCTTCTTCTTCTATGACATCCACTCTCATTTTGTATTCTTTTGCCATTTTGGAGTGCAAGAGTAAACTAGGAAGGTAGTCTAGAGCTAGGTGTTGTACATGGGGTCTTGAGGAGATTCCCTTTCACAAATGAGCAACTACAATCTTTTAGGAGACTACACAGTTGGAAGACATAAACACACGATTGGTTCATTAAAAGAGCTGCTTATGGCATGGTGATCGACATCAATGGTTGTTGACAATGCTAATCACCTACAAATGGGAGTTTGAATAGAGAGAATGATCAATTTGATAACATGAAAGAAACTGCCAAACTGGATGAACCTTATACTGTTGGATCTGAGAAGCTGTAATGTTAATGATTGCACATATGAACTCAAAGAGTGTTGGTGATCATAGGAGATGGCGACATTGAGGAAGGAAGGATGCTAGGGCATGGGTGATGACATTGTTTTCTTCATGTGAAGGTTATAGGATTTGAGGTGTAGTGGCATTGGTGATGGATGTAGTGGTGATGGAGGAACGAAGGTGGGGTGACAGTGTATTAGGGTTTTCATTGAGGCTTTGATACTATGTTGGAAAGATTGATTTACATTAGGGTTTTATAAAACATATACTCAAATGTGGATATCCATTTATCTCCATTTACATAATAATAGTCTAACAAAAAGGAAGGTAATGGTGTTGCTAATGTCCTTAGACACTTGTCACAAGATGAAGGAACTACCTTTCTGAGCCTGATATTCCTGCAAACTAGATGAAGGTGGCATTTTGAATGTTTGCAATTTTTGGTCTTAGATTTTTGTCTATTCCTATATGGCTGTATCTTATGTATACGTTTGTTTTTGTTGTGGGGCCTTTGGTCTAGTCCTTCCTATTTGTACCTTTTATTTTCTTGGTCCTTGCCCTATAAATAGATTGTTGATGTTTTACAAAAATCTAGTGTCTAGATAGAGTATAGGTCTATGGCTTAGATTGCTTGTAAGATATTGTAGGTTAGATCATTTTTGATGGTGCTTGACTTTACCGACACACCTATGAAGATGTATTATGACAACCAAACAATTATATTTATTGCTGAAAATTCTATATTTCTTGAGGACAAAACATGTTGAGGTTATGTTTGAGATATGGTGATGTGTGGGATCATTTTTACATTATATACTCACACTTTAGAGCAACTAGTTGATATTTTCATAAAATGCTTTAGTGTAGGGGTATTTGAATGTACCAAGCTAGGTGTGGTTGACGTAAATGTTCAAACTTGTGGGGAAGTGTTGGAGGTTATTATTATATATCTTAATGAGGTCATAATTGTAATAGGGTAATTGGATATCCAATATGTATACAATCACACACACACACACACACACTCTCTCTCTCTCTCTCTCTCTCTCTCTCATGGAATTGCTGTTCCTTTTCCTTCCCCTCTCGCACGTGGAGAATGGATCTGGACCTACGTATCTTGATGCCCATGCTGTCAGATCTTGGCTTGTCTCTTTTGTGCTTTCTAGGCATTTCCCTTTTTTTTCTTTTTCAGGCTTCCTCTTGAATCTCACCATACTCTTCTTTAGGCCTGTCTATGGCTTGTCTAGACACTCCCTTTTCGTGTTCAATTTAATCATCATTAGTGCTTGGAAAAGGAGGTAAAGGAATGCAATGACTATTGTGTTAGAAATAGTGAAAAAAATAAAATTACATAACCTAATGCAAAATTTCGTGATGGATTGAGGTTGTATACTCTACGTAAGGCATTGACAGATGTTATGTGTAATAGAGAATGTGAAATAAAAATAAATGGAGAAAAGAATTTATGTTGTAAACCTTATGCAGATTGTTTTTGATGGCATAAATTTTTAATAAGAGTAAACTATTAAATTTTTAAAATTCAACATGAATTGATGTTAGATTAGTTGAAGTCTTGAAACAGTGCTGAAAGATGGGAATGCTCGGTTTTTTCTCAAGTGACGAAGTTTGTTGCACATAAAGGTCAACTTTTAAATTTCAAAGAAAGGGGTCAACTTTTCATAAGTTTATCTTGCAACCAAACGGGCCATGATAATGGCTCCCAAAAAGTTCTTTATTACACTAGTTGGTGACATCTAGTTGCTGAGATCACACAACTTTCAGCTTTTCAGTTTCATATTCATGGAGTTCGAAAGAAAATTTGAATGATTGAATAAACAAAAAGCATTGTATATCTATAGTACTATTTTGCTCCCATTGTTTATAGATTTTTTAAATAACAGCTATAGCCTATTGAAGCTTTTCTTTTTTTACCCCGACTTTAGTTTGTATTTTCAATATCTAATTGGTTTTTGTTACTGGTGCAGGTGAAGAGGGAGAAGGCAGAGCGTGAAGCTCTGGGAGCACTGCCTACGTACCAGCGCACCATTCCTTGATCAGAACATGATGCTTAAATGTGTCAAATTTCATTAAATAAAGTAAAAAAGTTTCTAAAACAATAAAAGGCTAGGTCTTCTTTCTTGTATTTGATCTGGTTTTGAATGCCATCTATATGGCAGGCACGCTCGATAAAAATGCATTTCAATTCGTCAGCCATTTTGTTTGATACATTGAAGCTTTGGATGTCGTCCATCATCTAAATGTTTGAGTTCTGATGTCGAGTGTGGAAAGGAGAGATCACAGAATCAGAGGTTGGCATTACACAAGGATTGACGTTATCTACCATCTCTATTAAGATAGACAATCAGGAATTTTGGATGGCAGTTCTTGATACAAGTCTAATATATAAAAAATAAATTGCAAATAAAGAGATAGGCATTAAATTAAAAATATAAAAATGACAAATACACAGTTGCATTTTATGTTAATATACTTTTCATTTGGTTTCATGATTAACTTATTGTTGATTTCGTTAATCAGATTCTAATCAATTTAGACAAATGGGTAGTCATTAGTGATCCATCTCCATTTGATTGAGGAGTTTTTATCATGAACATTACAAAGAAATGCTAATTTCTTTAGGAGATTCATTTTGATAACATGAATGTCTAAGAAATCAAATAAAGAGATAGACATTAAATTAAAAATATAAAAATGACAAATACACAGGTGCATTTTATGTTAATATACTTTTCATACGGTTTCATGATTAACTTATTGTTGATTTCGTTAATCAGATTCTAATCAATTTAGACAAATGGGTAGTCATTAGTGATCATCTCCAATTGATTGAGGAGTTTTTATCATGAAAATTACAAAGAAATGCCAATTTCTTTAGGAGGTTCATTTTGATAACATGAATGTCTAAGAAATCCACATGCCTTTATAATCTTAAAATACAAATTTTCCAGTTGTACTTGCAAAATTTTACAAATTCTTTCATTGAGAAATAATATATATGATATGATATGAAAGATTGGGAGAACAATTTGTGAAGGAGACGGTTTGCATAGCTGAAGTACCTTACAAAAGTTTACGTTTTTGCACTTACAATTTGAACTTAGTCAAGAAAATCATACTTCGAGCAATATGATTTGTATTTTTAAAATGCAGATTCTTCTTATTTGACTTGTAAAACTTTTCAAATCCTTTTGCATATGAATATCATTTACTCTTTGACACTACTAGTTTATATTAGTTGGAAATCATCTGTAAACAGAAGAAAGATGGTAAAACGTTTGTACTGTTAAATGCAAAATTCTTTGAATTAATAATTTTCAGCAATTGAAGAATAGTTTATTATTGTTTGCCACTTCCACAAAGGAGTGTTTATCTTGGTCATGCATACCATTCTAATGAATGCATGATGTTTTCTGACGGCTGTCTTGGAATGAATGATATTAAAAATTTTCCTAACGAACTTTCAATAGATACCAACCATACCACAAACTACTTAGAATTTTGAAATAATAATTTTCTTTAAGGATGTCCAATATATATATATGTACCAAATCAATTTTACACAAAACCTCAATCATGTTACATATTATATTCATATGTTATGTTACATCATGAAATAGATGGTGTTATATATGTATTTAATAACGTTACATTTATTTTAAACCATGCCACATATTTCATAATTTATATTATATAGGTTCGAAGTGGTCATTACATATCAAATAAAACATACATTTAACACCAATCTAACACCAGTCATGTTACGATCACGATATATATGATGTTTTATTATTGTACATCTGTCTTTTATCATGTTACATCTGGCCTTGACCATGTTACATGTGAAACAAACCACGGCTTGATTTTTTTACTTCATAACTTGTGAGTCATAATGCACCTTCATTGATTGTTATAATTTGTTATAAATACATTTAGTGAGCCAAATGTCCTTTAGAAAAAAGAAATATATTACGAAACTGAGTAGGTGCTCACGAACGACATTCATGAATACATTCAATCGCCTCTTGTTCCTCTTGTCAACCATGTTGATCGACGTCCATTGGTCCAGTCTCCTAATTTGGAGACCAATCACCCCATGAGAATTTCATTCGCCACCACCACCAGAAAATCTCATCAAGCCCCCGCATTCTCGCAGCTCCCGATCTTTGTGCCCGAAGTCGTGAAGGATGACTCACAAAATGATGTTTTTCTTATGGACTTATTTGTAAAATGTCCATATATAAAATTTCGCCTAGGGTCAAAGAAAAAGGGTGCAACGTAACAACAAGAAAGAGAAAAGGGCTGCAATTTCCTTTGTGTTGGCTAACTACACAATCTTAATCAAACACACAATCGAAAGATCATTTGTGGTTGAATCGAACTTAACTTCATTGTCTCATTTGTGACTTTCTATTCTTCGATCTAAATGGTTGGATCAAAGATTGGAATAGAGTAAACTCAGTTTCTAGGGAGGTTTCAGAGAATCTTTGAATTGCAATTCTATCTATGCATAATTTTGGTAGACGATCAGTTTCAGGGGATAAACATCAGTTATTTGAGTTGAGGGGACATGTAAGCCATCCTTCCTATGGAATTTTTGAATTTTCAATGTAACAAAGTGGTGGCAGTTTTTCTTGAAATAGAGGTTAGAATTGGTAATCCATCATACCTCTTGCTGTATTGATTTATTATTGTGTCTTGAATTTGATTGTGGATGTGTGTATGATTCTTCTAATTTAATGCTAGAGAATATTCAATTGTAACTGTTTTTGATTACTGTAGAAGATTTGTAGGTGGATCTTTACATACCATGCCTTTTGCTCTCACATTAAGGAGATTTTCGTTGTAAGTTCATGTGGTTGCAATTGTGTTTTTGATTGATTTCCATTTTAATTTCACCATTGAGAAGATTGTTGAAAGATTAGATTTTCCCAATAAGTACTATTAGAGTCAAATTACCCTACCCTCTACATGTTTTTTGGCCAATCGGAGTAGGGTTGGTTGACTGAAATTGTGGACAACAAACATTCCAATTGACCAATTAGTACCAATCTTCTAAAATTCTAGACCTACTATAGAAATTGGTCTATCGAATTTGTCAATTAATTGAGATTTTAGATAGAGTATGTTGGATTGTAGTATCACAAGAGAAGTAATGAATTGTGTATTTAGAAATTTAAAATCTAATATACAAAACAAGAGCACAAAACACTCACTATTTATAATTCTAAATTTTTTATTGATAAAGTAAGAATTTATAGTCGTTTACAACATAATTCTCTACTTATTGATTTTAATACAATGTAATTCAAGATACAATTCAATCTAAAATAGACCTTATTTTAACCTTGATTGAATTGTATTTTTCAAATCTGAACTTTTGCACGTAGCTTTTTGATTCTTCTAAAAATTTGCTCAGCTTTTGTATTTCTTTGTTTCCTTCTTCGAATTTCTAAGACTTTCTTCATGATAGTTCTTTCTTTGATTTTGCTTGGGATTCGATGAGATGAGATTCCTTTGTTGAATTTGGGATTTCTCTATTGAAGTTGGGATTCTTTATCGAAGTTGGGATCTCTTTCTTAAATTTTGAGGATTTCTCTCTATAAATTTTGGGATGAATGAAGTGTAGTTTGTACCCTTTATTTATAGTAGTAGAATTGTGATTCATGTTTAGTATGTTCATTCACTAAATCCATAATTCATGATCTCATGTACTAATTCAAATTTAAATTATCTATGTTCTCTATTGTCTTTTTGAATTTCCACGATACATTGTCATAGAATAATCATTTTCTAGAGAATTGTAAAATATATCTTCTAAGTTTTCATTTTAGTTGAATACTTATCCTTTAAGATCTGTAAAAACTTGAACACCTATTTATAACTTTTCAAATTTTTTCACTTGCAAAACACATGATTGAAACAACAAAACTTAACTTTTCGTTACTCACATAAAAGAACTCAAACAATTATCTATCCATATGTAAAAACTCGAATAATTATCTAACTCTTTGATTTTTCTTTTCCAAATGTACATGAAAAATACGTGAAAAATTAAAACATTAAAAGTACATGTGTAGATAACTATATGAGTTTTTAACATAACTCTTTGACTAACTCGAAACGTTAACTTATAGTTATATGACTTTTCAAAATGTGTTAACGCTTAATTGTGCAACTGCTAAGACTTATTTATAGACTTATTAAAATATTTATCTTCAAAACAAAATTCCTAACAATCTCCTTCTTTTTGATGATGACAATACCTAATAAGTCTAACCTTCAAAATAATCTTTCTCCTCCTTTTTGTCATTATAAAAATCAATAATTCATGTAAGGAAGAAAAAAAATCTAAGTATACAAATTCAAAATGAACTTTAAACTTGCATAAATAAATGTGGTTACATAATAATTGCTTGAAATAATATATGAATAGAATAAATAAAATAGTTATTTACATTTTTGGCAACAAATTTAAAAATAAATGTGTTTGTTAATACATAATTTATTTTTAAGTCTTTCATAAGCTTCTTTGTCTTCTAAAAATATTAGAGTATTTGAAATCTTTTGTGTTATTTCTATATTGACTTGGTTTATTCAATCAACTATATCATGATCTAAGGCTATAGTATGGACTTGTGAAGGTTGTTGTATGTTTTTTGTATGTCTATCTATTTGTAAGTCTTGTTGTACTGTATGCTATTCTTGTTGTTGCTAGTATTGTTATGACTATTTGTTGTTACTATTCTTGTTGTTGTGGTTGCTTTTAATAATGATATTACTGTCTATGTTGAATTTCAAGTGGATCTATTTCCTAGTATTTGTTTAGTTTCTTTATAGAGAAAGATCTTGATTTCATCTTTTTCTGTGGCCAAAATGTAAGATTTATTTGACTTGCCACAATTCTTAAAATTATATCACCAAAGAATAATTTACTTTGCAAATTCAGAATATGATAAATAAATACATCATACTAGTTCACCTATATGTGATTTATTAAGGCATATGTCGCATAAAGACAACACCTACCAACTTCAGCTCTAAGATCAAATTTCTAAAAAATTAAAGCATGCAAGACCTTTGCAATAAATATTACTTGGCCATTTAAATTATTTAACAATCTCATTTCACTATTGGCATTAGGATATTTAGCTAACTATTTAATGTCTCATCCTAAATGATAAACCTATTTTCTTTCTGATAGTTTAACTCCATTTTTTAATCTAAGCACTTGATGTAATAATTTTGGAGTTAATTGAATATCTAATTCTTGTATATTGGAAACAAGAATATCTTCTACGACTGTTAAGTTTGAGTAAAAGTAACTTACAATATTCAGAAGTGATAGATGACCTAGCTGTTGTGGAAGTAAAATTAGCAAACCTTGGAATTCAAACATTTCTTTGATGTTTGTTATCCTTTCAAACTTAATTGGTCGGGGATTTAAAACCGTAAAAGTTTTATAAGTTCGATACCTCTCATAATAGGATCTATTTCTAAACCACAATAGTGTATTATCATCTAAATTTTGTTTAGGGTTTGGAAGCTTCCTATCATGTGCTTCTTCTAACCTAGGACTCATTGTAATATCTTCATTAGCAGCTATATTATCAGACTTTTCAAAATTATCATTATTTTTGTCAAACTTAGTATGAATTTTTGAAATATCTACAATTATTGTATCTATAATATCTTGGATATCATCTATTTGAATTTCTTTAAACGTTCTAGCAACAGTTATTTCTATTTCACTATCAATAGTCTTTATATGAATATCTTCACTATAGCAACAACAGACATTTCTATAAAATTATCAATCACTTATTCTATTTGTACAAATGTATTAACTAACAATCTCTTTATTGGAAAATATTCAATACTAATTTCTAGCATAAGAAGATCTTGTATTTTTGTGGTATTTTCTAAGACTTCAACAATATTATATTCTATTTGTAATTGTGTATTTTACTGACTATATACAATTATTAACAAATAATATGTACAATGTAGAAGACATAACTAGATATATATAATTTGATATAAGCAACTTTAACAAAAATTATTTGTAACTATTAGAGATATAGTAAGAGGAATAATGTAGGATCGAATGACTATACAAGAGGGGAGTGAATTGTATTTTTCAACATTTCAAATATAATCAAAACTTCAAAATTTAAAATAATTTGAAGCACTATTTTATTCAATACTTTATATTCAAGGTTTCAATTATAATTTACAATTCAACTTTCCTTAAAAATTATAAATACAAGTCATCTCTGTAAGATTGAATCATACCACCATAGTAGGAAACTTCCTATAGAGCAGCATATCCTAGGCCAAATTTGATCATGCTCAGTCTTTGAGATCCTATAATTTTATTTAGACTATATTTTCCTTTAGTAAATTTACATACAGTGTTTTTCAAATTAGTAACTTTATCTTTTAAGTTTTTATTTTCTTCTTCCAATTCAAAGTTACTACAGCTATAAGTATTTAGTTTTGTTTTTAAATTTTTGTTATCAACTAATGCTTTTTCTAACTTAGGAAATGCATATTCTAAACAAGAATTTAAACTTTTAACTTTCTTCTTATAACTTTTACATTTCACATACAAGCTATCTACTGTATAAAGAAGATTATCTATATCTAAATTTTCATTTCCATTATCCGAATAGTAAGGAGATGTGGAACATAACTCTTGTGCTGTAAAATACACATTTACAGGTACATCCTCATCAAAATCTGAAAAGCTGTTGGATGAACTACTATCATCCTATGTAGCTTTTAGTACCATTTTCTTCTTATTCCTCTTTCTTTACTTTTGTTGATCCTCTTCCTACAATAAGGGGCAATAAAGTTGAATATATCTCGATTTCTTACATTTGTAGCATATAGGGACTTTAGATCTTGATATGTTGGGCTTTGCTTCCATGTTTCATCATTCTTTTGAAATTCCTGGCTAGTAATAGTACTTCATCTTCTTTTGAACTCAATTGTTCTTCTATTGAAGAGAAGGTCAGTTCTTTCTTCTTTTCAACTTTTGTTTTAGTGGCTCCCTCCTCTTCCTTACATTCCTTCATTTGTACCTCATGAGCAAGAAGACTTCCTAATGGATCTTCAACTGAATAATTGTTTATATCCTTTAAGTCTTATATGGATGTTGACTTTTGTTTCTATTCAATTGTCAAACTCCTTAAGATCTTTTGTACTTGTTCATGAGTAGAGAATTCTTTTCTAAGGCCTCTTTATTGATGTGAAAGGTTAGATCAGACAACTGGTTTAATTTGTCTTTAGGCTTAAATCAATAATTACTTTTAGAAGTAATCTAACAAACTTTCACACAAATTAGATATTAATTCCAATTTGTATTTTAACCGCAAGTGCATAGTGTATATTGTATTTGTGTGTAAGTACAGGTTGATCCCATAGAGATTGAGTAAGAATTATGTACTATTCCGATTTTAATAATGAAATTTATGTGTTCAATAAGCACTCCATTGAGTTACAGTTAACTCAACGGACTAACCTCGTGGACTTAAGTTAACTCCATGAGCCTATCTTTCTAGTTTAATACTACTATTTATAGAGGAATTCGGCCATCCATTGGGCGGTTCCATAGATTATAAATAACATCAATTAAGCTATTTAATGCTAGTTAATATTAGATTTATCATTAAGCAACACTAACATTTAGATATTTCAAATAGTAACCATTAAAATCTTTAAATATCTGGAATGAATCAATTTTAGTGAACTGTAAAACTATTTTCTATTTTCGGAATCAAACAAACATAAAACATTCACAATGCTGACAATGATAACATTAAACACAATACAAAACAAACAATACAACACTTAAATACTAAATATAAACACAAATAAGTTGTTGTTTTCAGTATTTTTGTTTTAATATGTTCATGAAAATGGGTGAAAGGTGAAATGTAAAAATCTCTATCGACAGTAAATACTTCTATCACTACATGCGACGCGATTACACTATTGAAAACTTAATCACTTACAATCCTGCCTCCTCTCCCTATAGAATCGCGAGTCCAGAATTGCAAGATGATCTCCTCTTCAGCATATTGGCATTAACTCGAAACCAAGGCTAGAAGCTTTATGATCTCCTAAGATATGAGTCGATGCTTGGTGAAAATGACTTTCCTTCCCACGACGTAATCACTCCTCGTAGTGGTTGTCAGGTACCGTGTTTGGCTCGAAATCGACCTGACATCAAGAAAGTATCCTCACAGACCTCTGATGGTTGGTGATTATGGTGGTGTTGGTGATTTTTGGTGATGGTGTGAATGCTTTAGTAAACTTTCGATGTTGCTTGTAGTTAGCGCGGTCCTCCACCTCTACACACACTTTCTTCATTTTTTCTCCTCTTCTTTTATATTTCTTTAGTAGTAACTACTTCTGCTTAGATGATCAGTTGGACTTCCTTCATTCATATCAATGATGGTGATTTCTTCTTCCTTCTACGAGTGAATTCTTGCATGATATGTGCAATCGTGGTTTTCCTTTGAATGTCCTGTTTCTGTAACCGCTACAATGGCATATTAGAAAATAAATAGTCCGTGGAGTTACAGATAACTCAACAGACTTACTTCGTTGATTTAACTATAAAACACATGTAATAAAGAAATAAGTTGCTAACATAATGTGTTACCTTAGTGTATATTCATGTAACTCAACGCGTACAATTATGCTAACTTAATGAGTTAAACATGTGCATCTCACGTGATATACTAAAGTATTTAAATTCAACACGTGCATAATTCTAACTTAACAAGTTTAGATATTTTGGACACTTACGAACCTAACTATCTGATGCCCAAATGCATTTTGGATAGTTAACAGATAACTTACCGAAAATCCACTTAAGTCACGCATGATGGTTTCAACACGTGTACTCTAGGAAATAATAAAATATTCTTCTATCGTTAAAAACATAACAGTTTGGTACATGCAATATAACTCTCCGAAATAACAAAAAATTCAGATACTTAAGAATTTCACAGCCTGCAATTTAACGACAGTTCAGAAGTGTACTAAATTAATATTAATTCCCTGAAATTATGCAGATTCCTTCGTTAATGCTTATAATAGTGAAATTATAACATAATGGCTTAATTCTCATATGATAAGCTAAATATTATGCAATTAACCATCATTTAACCGTTAATATTATGCACTTTTTCATTCTAAACACTTCCCCCATACTTAAATTTTGCTGGTCCCTTAGCAAACTAATATCTAACTAGTTGGTCTTTCCAAAGTGCTAGAATTAATTCTTCACTTCGTTCTTCTTCAGAATACATAATTTAGATTACTATATAGATATTCTATATTTTTTAGTAATCTGTTTTAACTTTGTTTTCTCCTCTTCAACCTGCAAATATATTTAAAACATATGTAAATTACATACAAAATACATTAGCATCACATAGGTGTTAATTATATTATCATTTTTTTCTTCTTTTCAGCATCTGTCATCCTGAATTTTCCAATATGATTTCCAGAATAAATTTCAACTACATACAAATCAAAACACAATCCAATTTAATATGATTAAAACAAGTAGAATAAAGAATAGTATTTTAAATAAACAACTTCAAAAGTCTATTCTAGATTCATACTTCAGCAATTTTAGATAATAGAAAATATACTCGATTCAAAAGATATCTGTATTTCACAAAACACTTGTATCTTTTCAGAACAGTATATGCATATTTGTACTTTAAAAGTTAATTTGACAAACTTGAATCATACAAGAGCTTTCTAGTGTACCCATGTATCAAGTTTTCAGTCAACAATCCCAGATCTAATCAGGATCTTAGGTTGCCAGATTTAAAGAGTCATTTTCAGGTCAACAATCCTTACATATCTATCTGCTCAAGTACAAAAGGCTCGTGATTAAACAAGTCAATAAACTCTCAAAGTTTTTCTCCTTTTTTTCCTCTTTTTTTCTTTTCAACACACTATATGTATGTATTTCTTTCATACAGATGTAATAAAACACAAATCTCATATAGTCCTACTTCTATTATTTACTAAAAATATGAATCCATATCAATAAGCTCATACTTTTTCTGTAGTTTAATAAGATTTACACATAAATTATTCTACAAGTTTAATCAATCAAATTAAATGTATCCTTGATCATATGTATTTCATTTAATCCAAAAATCAACATTTCAGCTCTTCCAGGATTTCAAATAATTTGTTGAGTTTCAGTTAAGCATTTTGATTTCTTTTTAAAATCGTGAAACTGTTAAACTCATAAAATTTAGTAAAAACATAAGATACTATATCTAGATTTGTATGAATAGTAAAATTCTGTAGCATCTTATATAACATTCAAGTAGTTATAGTTTTTAAAAATTTTACAATTTCAATTATCGAATAGTTACAGGAAATTCAAAATTTTTTTTTTTCAATTTCCATAGAACTTTTGCAGTACCATTTTAATTCTTCTAATTAACAAAACTACATGGCTATTACTTTAATTACCTCCCCCCCCCATACCTACATTTTGCATTGTCCTTAATGTAAAAGATTTTACAATAAATACAGTAATTGTATTAAGCATGAATATTGTTTCGTTGACTTAGCACCTAACTCAACGAACTTAATTCGTTGAGTTAATGAATAACTCCACGAACTGAGTTTAAATGTAAATTCAAGATAAGTAATCAATTACATACCTTGTCCTTTTGTATCTCCTTCAATATTTTCTGATTTTTGATTATGAAAAACTTTTCATTCACAAATAAAAGTAGAATATATAACAACATAACAAAACATAACTTGTTAAATCAGTGTCTTGTGTGGAACCTAGGCTCCTATACCTTTGGTGGTTCACAAGCAAGCCAGTTGGTTTCCCAGAATAGTTACCAACAAACTGGATTGATATTTTGTTTTGTTTTTTTTCTTTCTTTCTTATAAAATAAAACTAAAACTAAAAATTTTTCTTTTCTCTTTTTTTTTTTTCTAAAAATAAATGCAGAATACACACAACATTAAAAGTACAGAATCATAATTTAAGAACATGATTGAAAAGTAGTAACAAATGGAATAAATGTGTTAGTCCATGCAAACTTTTTAGGCATAATTTTTCTTGCTATTAATTCTGTTTTAATGCAGTTTGCTTTCCTTTTTAGCTTGTAAACTTGCAGTATGTTATCAATACTAAATATAAGTGTATTTCCATTAATGAAATGAAATGCAGAAAGGGATCCACTTCTGTTCCAAGATAATGTAGCTGTTTCTATTTCTACATCTATTTCAATATATTCTTCTTCCCACTTCCATTCATTTAGGTCTTTCATAATCCATATTTGAAATTTCCTCAATTCATCCCACCATCTTATCTGACATAAAGTAGGATCATCATATTCATTATACCACATTCCTAATTAAATTTTATCATATTCTGAAGACAGTGGTTTAGCTATATCACTTGGTATAGGTAATATTTCTATAAAATCATCATAACTGTCTATGCTTACTATGTATAAATCAGATCTAAATGCAATTGATATATCTGTGACTAAATATATATATCCATTAAGTATGACATGCATGCTATTAATTAATACTTTCTGTCCTAGATATATCATAGTATTTTCAATCTAAGATCTATTCAAAAAATTATACACACTTAAGCATAAATCTTCATTCCAATTTCCAGTTGGTCTCTAGTAATATAATTTTTCAAGAATGGTCAATTTTTTATCAAAAAATGTTAAAGCTGACCCACAATTTTCAGTTGGTACTTCATATCTATTAGGCCTTCCTATATTCCATTCTTCTCTTGTGATAGGATTTCTAATCAAAATGTTGGGTAACAAAATTGCATACCTTGGTTTGGTTCTGTATATAATTAATTCTTCATCCATCCCCATAATATGATCTATTCCTTCTAATGTATTGGGTGGAATTCTAGTAGTTTCTTCCATATTCAGATATTCATAGTCGATTGAACTATGATTAAATGACTTCCATAAAAATCCATCTCTAATCTTAGTCATTTTTGTAGCTTGTAGTCCATGAAAATATTTTTCTCTGACACAATCTTTGATTTCCTTTGATACACAACAAAATATGCACAGATCTTTAGCTAATTGGTTACTCAGTACTTCCCTTAGTGCATCTAGTGGTAATTTCATCAATTCCATCTGTTGTGATTTTGTATAACATAAACAAAAATTAAACAGAGACAAAATTAACATAGCTACTTCACACCCTCATGGAGTTAGGTCATAACTCAACCAACTAGGTTCGTTGAGTTAAGTAATAACTCTACGATACTACTAACTATAATTAAATTTACATTTTTTTATTATTTTCCTACTTACTATATTATACATAGTTACTTCAGTTATATTATTTCATTCAGCTTCCCTCCCAAAGGAGGTATCAATTTCATTAACAGTTCTATTGATAGGGTTAGGTACTACTTGCATTGGCAATCCTCCAGTAGGTCTAACTTCCATTAATTCCTTCTGTCTAAGGAGTATATTTCTATTTATATTTTGATTTTGAATTGCAGTATTTCCAAATACAAGATTTAGACGATTGTTTAATTGTTGGATTATCTTTTCTAATTTCTCTATTCTAGATCCTTGTTCAATTAAAGCTTCATAACTTATATTTTTGTTATTTATATTTTCTCCTCCCTGGAAATTGTTGTTTCTCCAAGATAAATTAGGGTGATTTCTCCAATTAGGGTTATAAGAATTTCCAAAGTTATCTTTCTGGTTTCTAGCATAAATAATATCTAAATTATTAACGTTTGCATTCTTTTCTACTAGCTTTTGATTTAATGATAACTCTTCTATTTTCTTTGTTAATTCAGTTAATTTAACTTCAAGCATAGTGCTTGAATCTATTTCATGCATTCCCCTTGGCAATATTCTTTTATCTGTAATAGCTTCAGCTGAGTTTTCCCATTGTGCAGTTCTTTTTGCAAAGTTTTCTAAATATACCCATACTTCTTCACTACACAATTTTAAAAATCCATTTTGACAAGTAGATTCTAATAAAGATTTTCTTGAAACATCTATACCTTCATAAATTATTCCTATTAATTGTGCTTTACTCATTGCATGATGTGGACATTGAGTCAGTAAATCTTTAAATCTTTCAAAATATTTCCAGAATGATTCTCCCTGTTTTTGGCTACACACTAATATTTCCTTTTTCTTTTTAATCATTTGATGTGTTGGATAATATTTTTTCAGAAAAATAGAGTAAAATTCAGTCCATGCAGAAATTGAATCAGACGATAGAGTATATAACCATCTCTTAGCTGTGTCTTTTAAAGCAAAAGGGATATATCTAAGTTTAATAGCCTTGTTTGTAACTTAGTTAATTTGTTTTGATGCTTTTCAGTAATTCCTTTTTAGAAGTAAACAAACAATCTTTCACACAAATTAGATATTAGTTCCAATTTGTATTTTAACTACAAGTGCAAGTGTATATTGTTTTTGTGTGCAAGTACAGGTCGATCCCATAGAGAGTTGAGCAAGAATTGTATACTATTCCGTTTTTAATAATGAAATTTATATATTCAACAAGCACTCCATTGAGTTATAGCTAACTCAACGAACTAACCTCATGGAATTGAAGTAACTCAACGAAGCTATCTATCCAGTTTAATACTGCTATTTATAGAGGAATTCGGCCAACCATTGGGCGATTCCACAAGTTGTAAATAACATCCATTAAGCTCTTTAATGCCAATTAATATCAGATTTGTCATTCAGCAACACTAACATTCAGATATTTCAAATAGTAACCATTAAAATCTTTAAGTATCAGGAATGATTCAATACCATTAAACTGTAAAACTATTTTCTCTTTTCTAAATCAAACAAACATGAAGCATTCACAACACTGACATTGATAACATTAATCATGATACAAAATAAACAATATAACACTCAAATACTAACTATAAACACAGATAAGTTGTTTTTGGTATTTTTGTTTTGATATGATCATGAAAATGGGCGAAAGGTGAAATGTAAAAGTAATCTCTATCGATAGTAAAAACTTCCGTCACTACATGCGACACGATTACACCACTAAAAATTTAACCACTTACAATTTTGTCTCCTCTCCCTATAGAATTGTGAGTCCAGAATTGCAAGTTGATCTCCTCTTCAGCATACTGGCATCAACCCGAAACCATGGCTAGAAGCTTTACAATCTCCTAAGATATGAGTCGGTGCTTGGTGAAAATGGTTTCCCTTCCCGCGACGCGATCACTCCTCACAGTGGTTGTTAGACACTATGTTTGGCTTAGAATCGACCCGACATCAGGAAAGTATCCTCACAGACGTCCGATGCTTGGTGATTATGGTCATGGTGGTGATGGTAGTGTGGAACTTCAGGGAACTTCTATCGCTACCTGCAGTTAGCGCAGTCCTCCTCCTTTGTACACACATTGGCCACACTCTTCTTCGTTTTTTCTCCTTTTCTTTTATATTTCTTAGTAGTAACTGAAAGGACCTCTAGATTTTGATAATGCAAAAATCAATGTGAGTTTTTGAATTGTATTTCTCAGGCTTAGTCAGTGCAGTAAAAGATCAGAAGGTAGACAATCCTAGGCAGCAAACAGATTGCAGTAAATCTCAAAATGTGCTACTACAGAAAATTAGACAGTTAAGAATTGTATTTCTCAAGATAAGAAGGATTGAATGATCGGATAGTTAAGGAGTTAACTATCTAGAAGCTTAAAGGACTTTCCGGAGAGTTACAGGTATAACTATCTGAAAGTTAAGTTATTCAATTAATCACGTGAAGAAATACAGAAAGGAAGCTTAAAGGACTTGTTGGAGAGTTAGATAACTATCTGAGTTTTCTTTTTGGAGAGTTAGATAACTATTTGAGTTTTTTGGTGAGTTATAGGTATAACTTTCCAGAACTTAAGTCATTCTATTACGCACGTGCAAAATGGAGAAACCGGTAGTCAAAAGCTTAAAGAAAAAATGAGAGAATTAGATAACTATCCGAAATCTCAAAGAGAGTTTCGGTGAGTTACAGTTTAACTATCCGAAACTTAAGTCATTGAATTTCCCACATGTAGAATTCCAAAGAGAAGCTCAAATAAGTTTTCAGAGAGTTAGAAAGATAACTATCCGAACATTCAAGAGAGTTTCAGTAAGTTATAGTTTAACTATCCAAAACTTAAGTCATTGAATTTCCCACGTGCAGAATTCCAATGAGAAGCTCAAATAAATTTTCAGTCAGTCTTTTATGCACGTGCTGAATTAAAGCAATCGGAAAGTTAACGGAGGGTTACTGTAGCCAACTATTTGACAGTTAAATAACTGTTTAGTAAGTTACAGTTATAAGTATCCGATTGAATGACAACTTGCAGTATACATTCTGGAATCCTACATGGTAGAAAGTTTAAGTGATCTTTTGGTGAGTTATAGATATTCTTCGGAGAGTTACATAGCTAACTATCTGAAAGGTTAAGAAAATCGGAAGGACATCTTGAAATAACTTTCTGAATGGTAACTTATCGTATTTGGGACTGAAGTCTAATCAAGTATAGTAGAATACATCCGTTGGAAGAAAATATGATCGTTACACATGGTTGGTATATATACAAGATACAGACAACGGATGTAGACAACTTTTTGCTCATATACACACTTACACCAAGCTCAATAGAAGAAAAGCTTTAGAGATCAAATCATCTTCAACATTTACAGACTGAAGTTTAGAAGCTCATCACGCACTCAACTCTGTTGTTCACAAGCTAGTGTTTTACTGAAGTACACGGATCAAAACTTCAAAGAAAGGATTGATTGAAGCTTCGACAACGAAGCTCAAGTGAATGGTTAGTTGGTTCTTGCTTAAACCTTAAAGCAAGTGATTGTAAGTTTGCAAGAGTCTAGTGAAGCCCAAATATCCCTTGGGGGTGGACTAGCCGTTAGTGGTGAACCACCTAAAAATCCCTATGTGAACTCTTTATTGTGTGCTTGCTATCTCTTTACATTAAACTACTTCTAAAAGGTTAAGAAACGAATTATTACCATTCACCCCCCCTCTAGTAAGCCTTAAGGTCCTAACAGTAACTGCTTCTACTTCGATGATTGGTTGGATTTCCTTCGTTCATATCAACGATGGTGATTTCTTCTTCCTTCCATAAGTGATTTCCTACGTGATACGTGCAATCATGGTTTTCTTTCGAATGTCCTGTTTCTGTAATCGCTATAGTGGCATATTAGAAAATAAATGGTCCGTGGAGTTATAGATAACTCAACGGACTTACTTCGTTGATTTAACTATAAAACACGTGCACTAAAGAAATAAGCTACTAACCTAATGCGTTACCTTGGTGTATATTCATGTAACTCAACGCATACAGTTATGCTAACTTAACGAGTTATATATGTGCATCTCATGTGATATACTAAAGCATTTAAATTCAACACGTGTAATCTAGGAAATAATAAAATATTCTTTAAGCATTTAAAACATAACTGTCCGGTACATTAAACATAACTTTCCGAAATAACAGAAAATTCGGATACTAAAGAATTTCACAAACTGCAATTTACCAACAGTTCATAAATGTACTAAATTAATGCTAATTTCCTGAAATTATGCAGATTCTTTCATTAAAGCATATAACAATGTAATTATAACATAATGACTTAATTTTCATATGATAATCTAAAAATTATGTAATTAACCATCATTTAATCGTTAATATTATGCAATTTTTCATTCTAAACACTTCCCCCATACTTAAATTTTGCTAGTCCCTTAGCAAACTAAGATCTAACTAGTTAGTCTTTCTAAAGTGCTAGATTTAATTCTTCATTTCGTTCTTTTTCAGAATAATAAATTAGATTACTATATAGATATTCTGTATGCTTCAGTAATCTATTTTAACTTTGTTTTCTCCTCTTCAACCCGCAAATATATTTAGAATATATGTAAATTACATACAAAATATATCAGCATGACATAGGTGTTTATTTTATTATCATTTTATTTTTCTTTTCAGCATCTATCATCCTGAATTTTTCAATATGATTTTCAAAACAAATTTCAAGTTCATATGAATCAAAACACAATCCAATTCAATATGATTAAGACAAGTAGAATAAAGAATTGTATCTCAAATAAACAACTTTAAAAGTCTATTCTAGATTCATATTTCAGCAATTTTAGATAACAGAACATATACTCAATTCAGAAGATATCTGTATTTCACAAAACACTTGTATCTTTTCAAAACAGTATATGCATATTTGTACTTTAAAAGTTAATTTATCAAGCTTGAATTATACAAGAGTTTTCTAGTGTACCCATGTATCGAGCTTTCAGTTAACAATCCCAGATCTGATCAAGATCTTAGGTTGTTAGATTTAAAGAGTCCTTTTTCAAGTCAACAATCCTTACATACCCATCTACTCAAGTACAAAAGGCTCGTGATCAAACAAGTCAATAAACTCTCTAAGTTTTTTTTTTTTTCTTTTCAACACAATATATGTACGTATTTCATTAATACAGATGCAATAAAACACAAATCTCGAATAGTCCTACTCTTATTATTTACTGAAAATATGAATCCCTATCAATAAGCTCATACTTTTCTATAGTTTAATAAGATCTACACATAAATCATTCTACAAGTTTAATCAATCAAATTAAATGTATCATTGATCATATGTATTTCATTTAATCCACAAATCAACATTTCAACTCTTTCAAGATTTTAGATAATTTACTGAGTTTCAGTTAAACATTCTGATTTCTTTTTAAAATCGTGAAACTGTTAAACTCATAAATTTCAGCAAAAACATAAGATACTATATCTAGATTTGTATGAGTAGTAAAATTTGTAGCATCTTATATAAGATTATAAATATAACATTTCAGTAGTTACAGTTCTTTAAAAATTTTGTAGTTTCAATTATCGACTAGTTATAGCAACTTTATCAAAAAAAATTTCAATTTCCATAGAACTTTTGCAGTACTATTTTAATTCTTCTAATTAACAAAATTACATGGTTGTTACTTTAATTACCTCCCCCCATACCTACCTTTTGCATTGTCCTCAATGTAAAAGATTTTTCCGTACATATGTTAATTGCAGCAGGCATGACTATTGTTTCATTGACTTAGCACCTAACTCAACGAACTTAATTCATTGAGTTAATAAATAACTCTATGAATTGAGTTTAAATGTAAATTCAAGATAAGTAATTAATTACATACCTTGTTCTTTTGTCTCTCCTTCAATATCTTTTGATTTTTGAATCTGAAAAACTTTTCATTCAAAATTAAAAGCAGAATATATAACAACAAAACATAACTTGTTAATCAGTGTCTTGTGTAGAACCTAGGCTCCTATGCCTTTGGTGGCTCACAAGCAAGCCAGTTGGTTTCCTAGAATAGATACCAACAAACTGGATTGATATTTTGTTTTTTTTCCTTTTTTCTTTACACATAAATGCAGACTACACACAACATTAAAAATACAAAATCACACTTTAAGAACATGACTAAAAAGTAGTAACAAATGGAATAAACGTGTCAGTCCAAGCAAACTTTTTTTGCATAATTCTTCTTGCTATCAATTCTATTTCAATGCAATCCATTCTCCTTTTTAATTTGTAAACTTGTAGTATGTTATCAATGCTAAATATAAGTGTATTTCCATTAATGAAATGAAATGCAGAAAGAGATCCTCTTCTGTTCCAAGATAGTGTAGTTGTTTTTATTTCTACATCTATTTCAATATATTCCTCTTCCCACTTCCATTCATTTAGGTCTTTTATAATCCATATTTGAAATTTCTTCAATTCATCCCACCATCTTATCAGACATAAAGTAAGATCATCATATTCATTATACCACATTCCTAATTGAATTTTATCATATTCTATAGATGGTGGTTTAGCTATATCACTTGATATAGGTAATATTTCTATAAAATCATCATAACTGTCTATGCTTACTATGTATAAATCCAGATCTAAATGCAACTGATATATCTATGACTAGATATATATATATCCATCAAGTATGACATGCATGTTGTTAATTAATGCTTTTTGTCCTAGATATATCATAATATTTTCAATCCAAAGACCTATTCAAAAAATTATACACACTTAAGCATAAATCTTCATCCTAGTTTCTAGTTAGTCTCCAATAATATAATTTTTCAGGAATGGTCGAATTTTTTTCAGAAAAGATTAAAGCTGACCCACAATTTTCAATTGGTACTTCATATTTCTTAGGTCTTCCTATATTCCATTCTTCTCTTGTGATAGGATTTCTAATCAAAATATCATGTAACAGAATTGCATACCTTGGTTTGGTTCTGTAAATAATTAATCCTTCATCCATCCCCATAATATGATCTATTCCTTCTAATGTATTAGGTGGAATTCTAGTAGTTTCGTCCATACTCAGATATTCATAGCTAATTGAACTACGATTAAATGACTTCCATAAAAATCCATCTCTAATCTTAATCATTTTTGCAACTTGTAGTCCATGAAAATATTTTTCTCTAACATAGTCTTTAATTTCCTTTGACACACAACACAAACTGCACAGATCTTTAGTTGACAGGTTACTCAATACTTCCCTTAGTGCATCGAGTGGTAATTTCATCAGTTCCATCTGTTGTGATTTTGTATGACATAAACAAAGATTAATAGAGACAAAATCAACATAGCTACTTCATACCCTCGTGGAGTTAGGTCATAACTCAATAGATTAAGTTCGTTGAGTTAAGTGATAACTCTATGATACTACTAACTATAATTAAACTTAAATTTATTTATTTATTTATCTATTTTTCTACTCACTATATTATACATAGTTACTTCAGTTATGATGTTTCATTCGGCTACCCTCCTAGAGGAGGTATGAATTTCATTAACAGTTCTGTTAATAGGGTTAGGTACTGCTTGCATTGGCAATCCTCCAGTAGGTCTAACTTCTATTGATTCTTTCTGTCTAAGGGGTATATTTCTATTTATATTTTGATTTTGAATTGTAGCATTTCCAAATACAAAATCTAGACGATTGTTTAATTGTTGAATTATCTTTTCTAACTTCTCTATTCTAGATCCTTGTTCAATTAATGATTCATAACTTATATTTTTGTCATTTATATTTTCTCCTCCTTGGAAATTGTTGTTTCTCCAAGATAAATTCGAGTGATTTCTCCAATTAGGGTTATAAGAATTTCCAAAGTTATCTTTCTAGTTTCTAGCATAAATAATATCTAAATCATTAACATTTGCACTCTTTTCTGCTAGTTTTTGATTTAATGATAACTCTTCTATTTTCTTTGTTAATTCAGTTAACTTAACTTCAAGCATAGTGCTTGAATCTATTTCATGTATTCCCCTTGGCAATATTCTTTTATCTACAATAGCTTCAGTTGAGTTTTCTCACTGTGTAGTTCTTTTTGCAAAGTTTTCTAAGTATGCTCATGCTTCTTCACTACACAATTTTAAAAATCCATTCTAACAAGTAGATTCTAATAAAGATTTTGTTGAAACATCTATGCCTTCAGAAATTATACCTATCAATTGTGCTTTACTCATTACATGATGTGGACATTATGTCAGCAAATCTTTAAATCTTTCAAAATATTTCTGGAATGATTCTACCTATTTTTAGCTACACATTAATATTTCCTTTTTCTTTTTAATCATTTGATGTGTTGGATAATATTTTTCCAGAAAAATAGAGCAAAATTCAGTCCATGTAGAAATTAAATCAGGTGACAGAGTATATAACCATCTCTTAGCTATGTCTTTTAAAGAAAAAAGGATATATCTAAGTTTAATAGCATCTATACTCATATTCGGCATTTTCATCATTTGACAAACTTCGTTAAATTCTCTAAGGAAATAATAGGCATCATCTCTTTCTAATCCATGAAAATGTGGCAATTGACTAATATAATTAGATTTCAGTTCAAACCTATCTCTCTCAAAGTTTGGCAATTGAATACATGAAGGTTCATCAACTAATTTAGAATATAGAATTTCCCCTAATGGTTTATCTACTGGAGCAGCCATATCTTCGTTCTCTTTTAAAGAAAGATTAGCTACACCCATAAGGATTTCATTAAAGTCCAATTCAGAAAAGTTTTCAATACGTCTCTATGTTAAATAATCCTGTGTAGGTGTTCTTACTAATCATTTAGTGCTAGGAGAACGAATCCATGTGCTTATAAACTCTTAACATAAAATAAAATAACAAACGATTAATTACGTACTAGTCTGAAGCTTTATATTCAGTAGATAGTTGTTGACGAATGA
The DNA here is from genome assembly GCA_036874045.1 of Cymodocea nodosa. Lineage (NCBI taxonomy): Eukaryota > Viridiplantae > Streptophyta > Magnoliopsida > Alismatales > Cymodoceaceae > Cymodocea > Cymodocea nodosa. The sequence continues at coordinate 13,178,647 of CM072339.1, read as the reverse complement.
AGTTGAATTAGCTGCTTCTCCTTCTAGTTCCCCAACAAATTTTCTTTTCTCAAATGCTGGTAACTTGTAAACAACATTCTGTTCTATATTTATAATGCACGTCCATAAAGCAAATGAATCTCGTTGCAAGAACGTGTCTTGTAACGTGTAGTATGGTTTCTATTTTTATGGGTATGTGTGCCACTTCTAATTTCAAATTTCAATAACCGCTAAACCCACGAAGTTTCGTTCGTGGCTAAAAAAATAACCGTTTAGCTTAATCCACGAACTAACCTCGTTGAGTTACTGATAACTCAACGGAATAGCTTCGGTTACTACTGCTAACTCCACGGACTAACTTCGTTGAGTTACAGATAACTCAACAGAGTGACCTTATATTATATTATTAGCTTCGTGGAGATAATGTTAACTCAACGGACTTACTTCATTGAGTTAACACTTAGCAACCTCTAAGTTTACTCCTCGTATTAACTTCTATACTTTTCTTCTCTCCTGCATTTTTCCAACTTAAATAAAATTAAATACATGTCATTATTGCAGTATTCTAATTAAAACTCATTTACATATGAACATTATATAAATATTTAACTTGCAGTTCATTTCATGTTGTGTAGAATTTTATATTTTACTTGGCAGCATGTAGATATTTTCAAGCATTAATTAGTTATCGTGCCTTTAATTTTGTCATTCAGTAGATTGCATAATGTTCAAACAGTTGTTTAATATTCAAGATAGTTCATCTAGTACATCATTCTCAAACACAAATGCAAACACCTCTTCATTTATATGAATAGCATATATTACAATCAGTCAGATATTTTTCATACAAATATATACAATTACAAGTAGACGAACAATACAATTTTAATCTTTTCTCCTAAGTTCATCTACTTCCTTCTAGAGCTTTTCTAATTGTTGCTCTAAGTGGTTAATCTTTTCTACAGCTTCTGTAATTCCTCTAGAAGATTCTGCAATCTCTACAGCTACATAATTTCTGTATTCTTTCACTGAAATAGTTCTTGATCTGATCTTTTTAGATGCCCATTTCGTGAAATCAATATAGTCCACCATCAATAGTGGAATTAGATCTCCATAAAATAATTTCTTCTTTACTACTTTTAGCTTGGAGATGAAAACTGCAGGCCAATTTATCTGAATTCTGTTCACAACTACATATGTGGCCCACTTGACAAATTGACTCAGTTCTATATCATGGCCTTGTTGTTGGTAGACATTCTTAATTAGAATGTTTGCTATCATGTGTGTTGTACCATTTAGCTGCTTTAGTCTATTTAATAACGGCACACTAGGATTGATAGCTAAACAATCCTTTATTGCTTGCTCTGTCCACTCGACTGCAATTGTGCTTTCCAAAATTTCTAGTCCTTCATTCTTCAATTCAAGAATGTTGTGGAGAAGCTCCGGCGTTAACAGTACATTAGCTTCCTCCACGTTGGAAATTAACCCTCCTTCTCTTAAGTTTGCATAAAACCAGGGCACTAGATTCTCATATACTGCATGCCCTCTTTTTTGAGAAATAAACTTCAGTAGACCTTGGAATTCAAATAATTCTTTGATTTCTTGCATTCCGTCCCAATTTACTGGTCTACTATAAATGATATTATAACCCCTAATCTCTTGGTATTTGTCATAAGCTTCCTGACTCCAAAAGTGTACTTCATTTAAAACTGTTGCTTTAGAAGGATCATAAATATGCATTTGTTGCTCTTGAGAGGTTTGTTCTTGAATTTCCTCTTCCAAATGCTGAACTTGTACTTGCTGAAAATGCTCCACAGATTCCAGCATTTTTGCTTCTACTTTTGTTTGTGGTGGTGAGCCGGTAGAACTCTTCACTCTGTCTTGAATACTATCCAAAATTTGCTAAAGAGTTCTTTGCTCTTTAGTGGAATCTATTGAGTCATCTCTTTCCATATATACTTGTTTAGCTTCTTGTTCATTTTTTTCTTCTTCTTCTTCCTCCTGATTACCAATCTGCATTGTCACTATTCTTTCTGATTCTGTGGCAGATTGGGATGGAGTTCCGGGCAAATCAGCTTCTACCCTAATTTCTGTTTCTTCTATTTGTACAGGTTGTAGACTAGTTTTAGCCTGTTTTTCTTCTTCTCTTTGCTCTTGCTGCTACTACTCCTGCTCCTCTTCAGAATCGAATAGCAGGTTTACAAAATTTGGCTCTATAGGCTCTACTGACATTTGTCTTTCAGATTTAATTTCCTCTTGATATTCAGACACTATCTCTTTTCCTTTCCTATTTCTAATTAATTGTGTCTGGTCTTCCTCTTCCTCGTTTGAAATTAAATCCACAAAAATAGGCTCTACAAGCCTTTGAGCCATAGGTACTGGCTCTTCCTATTTAAGTCTTTCCATAATTACTAGTCTCAAAGGACCAGCTTCATCTCCTTTTGCAGCAGGTCTGGCAATAGCTTCACGATGTTATTCCACTTTGATTTTATATTGGGCTTTTAGCTTTTCTGCAACCCTCTTTTTACACTGTGCATCAAACACCAGATGTGTTATAGCTACTGCCAATTCTTTTGGTTCTCCTTGGTCTTTTCCTATTTGAACCAGTTCTTGAAATTCTCTTCTTTCTTCTTTAGTAGAAGGCCCCAAAATTGTTGTTCGTTCCAACAGCCTTGGTGTTGGAACTGAAGGTCCTAGTTGTTGTTCCTTAGGAACAGGTCTTTCAACAGTCGATTCCTCTTGTTCTTTAGTTGCCTTCCTTTGTTGCTCCCGTCTAATTTCTCCCCTTGCACAACCAATAATGTTCCTTTTGAACCATAGTCAGGACTTATGTTGGATTAGTTTTAGGGCAACTTCATTATTTGGCTTGATTTTTCTTTCTTTACTTACAGCGATTTCCGTAGCAACTTTGATTCTAGTTTCCATTATTTGAGGGATTTGTATACCCATATCTATTAACTCTTTCCTCCAATAAAAAAGGTCAAATTCTACCTTTTGTAGCTCTTTTTCCCTCATCGTATTTCTGATTTTCTGCCTCGTGTGCCATTCCTCCGAGTCTTTAAGAAATTCTAACATGTCTACTGCCTTTTCCAAGAACTCAAGTGTCATCTTCCTCATCATGGAGTTATGCAATGGAAAAGAGTCGCTCTGATCTTTACTGTTCTAAGTTCTAAATGACTCTGTGGATAATGCCCCTAAACCCTAAGTTTAATATAAATAAGCCCTAAGTTTAGGCAGGTAACTGGATCATTTCCCACACCAACTCTCGCTCTCTCATTCGTGGAATTACGGTTAACTCCACGAACTAAGTCCATGAACTTAACTATAGTACTCTGTTGAGTTATAGTTAACTCAATGGGTTAAGTTCGTTGACTTTTCCTAGACTCAACGGAGTAAGTTCATTGAGTTAAGTGTAACTCAATGGACTTTCCGTAAAGTTATATCTAATAAAAATACATATAATAATAATTTTTTTCTTTGGTCAAGACCGAAGACTTTTTGGTTTAAGCGATTTTTTTTTTTTTTTCTATCGGTTGAACCGATACTATACTTCGGTAACACCAACACTTAACTAAATATAATATATATATGTTTTATGTTTTTGCGTTTAAGTCAGACTGATGGATCTTGTCAGTTGAACCGTAACAAATTTTTTTATTTTTATTATATATACTTAGGAACTTTCTTACTAAGTAAAGCTTGAGTAGTTCTCTACTCTTACTTCTACAATTCCAAAAGAACTTTTTGGTATCTTCAAAATAAGTCTAAGTCTTTATCCATTTACTTTAAATGTGTTCTGATTTTTTAGATTTTCAATTTCAATAGCTCCATAGGGATAAATATTTCAAACTATGTAAGGTCCTACCCATCTAGATCTTAATTTTCCTAGATGGTTATGGAGTCTAGTCATATAAAGATATACTTCTTGTCCTATTTCAAAGGTTTTTGAAATAATTTTCTTATCATGCCAGAACTTAATTTTATCTTTTTCTCTTACAGTTCTAGAATAAGCTTCATTCCTAAATTCTTCTAATTCAATCAATTGTATTTTCCTATTTTCAGCAGCTTGATTTAAATTAGTATTCAAAGTTTTTAATGCCCAATAAGCTTTATGTTTAATTTCAACTGGTAAATGACAACTTTTTCCATATATTAGCCTAAAAGGTGACATACCTAAGCTTATCTTGTAAGCAGTTCTATAAGCCCAAAGTGCATTTATCAATCTATTAGCCCAATCTATTCTAGTAGGATTTACTACTTTCTCTAAGATTAACTTAATTTGTTTGTTTGCACTTTCTACTTGTCCACTTATTTGTGGATGATATGATGTTGTAATTTTGTGGTTTACTCCATATTTCTTCATTAAGGCTTCAAAACTTCTATTACAGAAATGAGTTCCTCTATCACTAATAATAACTTTAGGTATTCCAAATCTGGCAATTATATTGGTTCTTATAAAATGTATTATCACTTTGTTGTCATTAGTTTTTGTAGGAATAGCTTCTATCCATTTAGATATATAATTCACCCCTAACAATATATAATTAAATTGATTAGACATAGGAAATGGACCCATGAAATCTATTCGCCACACATCAAAGATTTCAACATCAACAATAGGATTAAGAGGCAACATATTCCTCTTTGATATTCTTTCTATTTGTTGACATTTTAAACAGCTTAAGCAGTATTTATGAGCATCTTTGAATAGTGTTGGCCAATAAAATCCACATTGCAAAATTTTTGGAAACGCTGTGTGGAAAAAGGTTTGGTTCTAAATTAGGAAAAATGTCACTTCATGGTTAAACAAGGAATAGTCTTGGGACATGTTGTTTTAAAGAAAGGGTTGGAAGTAGATAAAACTAAAATAGAAGTAATTTCTAATCTACCAGAACCTAAATTAGTAAAAAATATTAGATCATTTCTAAGACATGCTAGATTTTATAAAAGATTTATTAAAGATTTTAGCAAAATAGCTAGACTTTTAACTAATCTATTAAAAGATGTCTCATTCAACTTTGATAAAAATTGCAAAGAAGCATTTTTCAAGCTTAAAACTAGCTTAATTTCAACTCCTATAATTCAAGCACCTGATTGGAGCCATCCATTTGAATTAATGTGTAATGCATCTGATTTTGGTGAAGGAGTAGTGTAGGGACAAAAGATAGAAAAATCTCTTAGAGTGATTCATTATGCAAGCAAAATCTTAAATGATGCTCAAGTTAATTACATAACTACTAAAAAAGAGATGTTAGCTATTGTGTTTGCCTTAGAAAAGTTTAGATCATATCTGATTGGAGCTAAAGTGATAGTATACACGAATCATTCAACTTTAAAACACCTAATAGTAACGAAAGAGACCAAACCTAGATTGATCCGATGGATATTATTATTACAAGAATTTGATCTAGAAATTAAAGATAAAAAAGGTTGTGAAAATGTAGTAGCAGATCATTTATCAAGATTACAAATAAAAAAATCAAATATTGAAATTAAGGATAATTTTCTTGATGAACAATTAATGACCATCAACACAATGCCTTGGTATGTAGACATAGTTAATTACTTAGTTACTGGTTTAACACCTAAGGATTGGAATAGACAGGATAAGAAATTGTTCTTTTCAAGAGTAAAATATTACTATTGGGAAGACCCATACTTATTTAAGAAATGTCCAAATCTGGTTTTAAGGAGGTGTGTTCCAGAAACTAAATGTCAAAGCATATTGTCTTTCTACCATGACCAAGCATGTGAAGGGCATTTTGGTTTAGGAAAAACTGCTGCTAAAATTCTACAATGTGGATTTTATTGGCCAACACTATTCAAAGATGCTCATAAATATTGCTTAAGTTGTTTAAAATGTCAACAAATAGGAAAAATATCAAAGAGGAATATGTTGCCTTTTAATCCTATTGTTGAGGTTGAAATCTTTGATGTGTGGGGAATAGATTTTATGGGTCCATTTCCTATGTCTAATCAATTTAATTATATATTGTTGGGGGTGGATTATGTATCTAAATGGATAAAAGCTATTCCTACAAAAATTAATGACAACAAAGTGGTAATACATTTTATAAGAACCAATATAATTGCTAGATTTGAAATACCGAAAGCTATTATCAATGATAGAGGAACTCATTTCTGTAATAGAAGTTTTGAAGCCTTAATGAAGAAATATGAAGTAAACCACAAAATTGCAACATCATATCATTCGCAAACAAGTGGACAAGTAGAAAGTGCAAACAAACAAATTAAGTTAATCTTAGAAAAAGTAGTAAATTCTACTAGAATAGATTGGGCTAATAGATTGATAGATGCACTTTGGGCTTATAGAACTGCTTATAAGATAAGCTTAGGTATGTCACCTTTTAGGCTAGTATATGGAAAAAGTTGTCATTTACCAGCTGAAATTGAACATAAAGCTTATTGAGCATTAAAAACTCTGAACACTAATTTAAATCAAGTTGCTGAGAATAGAAAAATACAATTGATTGAATTAGAAGAATTTAGGAATAAAGCTTATTTGAAAATTGTAAGAGAAAAAGAGAAAATGAAGTTCTAGCATAATAGGAAAATTATTCCAAAAACCTTTGAAATAGGACAAGAAGTATATCTTTACATGACTAGACTCCATAACCATCTAGGAAAATTAAGATCTAGATGGGCAGGACCTTACATAGTTCGAAATATTTATCCCTATGGAGCTATTGAAATTGAAAATCTTAAAAATCAAAATATATTTAAAGTAAATGGACAAAGACTTAGACTTATTTTGAAGATACCAAAAAGTTCTTTTGGAATTATAGAAGAAGTAAGAGTAGATGACTACTCAAGCTTTATTTAGTAAGAAAATTTCTAAATATATGTATTAAAAAAAAAACTTATTTAAATATAGTCACGATTCAACCGAAAGGAATTATTGGTTTTACCGAAACATATTTTAAAAGAAAAAAATCGTTGTGGTTCAATTGACAAGATCCATCGGTCTGACCAAAACACAAAAACATAAAAAAAATCTATATATTATATTTAGTAAAAATGTCGGTGTTACCGAAGTATAGTATCGGTTCAACCGACAGAAAAAAAGAAAGAAAATATTTAATTTCGATTCAACCAAGGAATATAATGGTTTGACTGAAAAATTTTAAAATGTTGAAAAATTAAGAATCGGTTAGACCGGAAATTCTTCGATCTTAACCGAAGTAAAAACTATTATTATAAGTATTTTTAGTAGATATAACTTTACGGGAAGTCCGTTGAGTTACGCTTAACTCAACGAACTTACTCCGTTGAGTCTAGGATAAGTTAACGAACTTACCTTGTTGAGTTAACTATAACTCAACATAGTACTGTAGTTAAGTCTATAGACTAAGTTCGTGGAGTTAATCGTAATTTCACGGATGAGAGAGCGAGAGTTTTGTGTGGGAAATGACCCGATTACCCGTTTAAACTTAGGGCTTATTTATACTTAACTTAGGATTTGAGGGCATTATCTGTAGAATCATTTAGAACTTAGAACAGTAGAGATTAGAGTGATTCCATTATGTTTTGTAACTCCACAATGAGGAAGATGACACTAGAGTTTTGGGAAGATGTAGTTGACACAACAAGATTTCTTAAAGATTCGGAGGAATGGTACACAAGGTAGAAAATCAGAAATATGACAAGGAAAAAAGAACTACAAAAGGTAGAATCTGACCTTTTCTACAGGAGGAAAGTGTTAGTAGATTTGGGTATACATATACCTCTGATTATGGAAACGAGAATCAGAGTAGCTACAGAAGTTGCATTAAACAAAGAAAGACGTATCAGGCCAAATAACGAAGTTGCCCTAGAGCTAATCCAATGCAAGGCTAGATTATGGTTTTTGCGAGAAATTGCTGGTTGTGCAAGGGGTGAAAATACAGAAGTATGATTGGTTCTTTACTTTATTTGACTGCTAGTAGACCTGATATTATGTTTGCTATGTGTGTTTGTGCTTGATTTCAATCTAATCCTAAAGAATCACACTTAATTGCAATTAAAAGAATATTTAGATATATACAAGGAACTAAAAATTTCAAACTGTATTATTCTAAGGATAGTTCAATAGATCTTATAGGATATACTAATGCTGATTATGCAGGATCTAAATCTGATAGAAAGAGTACCAATGGCACATGTCAATTATTGGGAAATAATTTGGTGTCATGGTTTAGTAAAAAGCAAAATTGTGTAGCACTTTCTACTATTGAAGCTGAATATGTTGCAGCTGCACTATGTTGCACTCAGATTCTGTGAATAAGGCAAACTTTAGAAGATTTTGGATTATCTTATGATACAACTGAGATTTATTGTGACAGTAGTTCTGCAATAAATCTTTCCAAAAGTCCTGTATTACATTCAAGAGCAAAGCATATAGAGGTTAGACATCATTTTCTAAGAGATAACATAATTAAAGGACAAATAAAATTAGAATTTGTGTCTAGAAAAAATCGATTAGGTGATCTATTTACAAAACCTCTAGACTAAAATACATTCTGCAACATTAGATTAAATTTATGTATTTGTAGGCTATGTGATGTGTAAAATGCTTAAACTCCACATAAAAAGATAAATATTATTGATGATGTTGTTCACCTCATAGATATTATATACTTATTATAAATATCTAAAGTAATATCTAAACTGCTGCTTAAGATACTATGTATTTATTGTAAAATCATAGTAGTATCTTATTGATTTTAAGTAGTTTATCAATTTTAATGGTTTTTACGATTTTAAGTGGAAATGTAAATGAAAAACATTAAATACTTCTGACATTCTGAAATTTTGATTAAATGTTTTCTTTGAATCAAGGAAAATGCATATGATCATGCATAAATTTGATTTAATTGATTAAACTTGTAGAATAAGTTATATGTAACTCATCTTAAACTGTTAATCAAAAGTATAAGCTTAATGAAACTGATTCATATTCTCAGTACAATCATAGAAGTAAAAATTGTATGAGATTTGTGTTTTATTGCATCTGTATTAATGGAATACATATATAATGTGCTTAAAATGAAAAGTGCTTACAAAGTAAAAATCTTTGAGAGTTTATTGATCAGTTTGATCACAAGCCTTTTGTACTTGAGCAGATAGGTATGTAAGGATTATTGTCCTGAAAAAGGATTCTTTAAATTTGGCAACCTAAGGTCCTGATCAGATCTGGGATTGTTGACTGAAAGCTCATTACACGGGTACATTAGAAAGCTCTTGTATGATTCAAGCTTTTTAAACTAACTTTTAAAGAAAATTATCAATATTTACTATTTTAAAAAGAAAAAGTTGTTTCATTAATTACAGATATCTTTGAATCGCATATAGTTTCTACCAATATGACTACTGATTTATTGAATCAACATTAGTACTTTTGAAAACGTTTATTTGAGATACATTCTTTTATTCTCCTTGAATTAATCGAAGTGAGTTCAAAGTTGTGTTTTGATTCATATACAATAGGAATTGATTCTGGAAATCATTTTTGATGATGTCAGGATAACGGAAGTCTTTGAAAAGAAAATGTAAAAGTATAGTTATACTTAACATCTATTGTCACTACAAGTATATTTTGTATTTTGTTTGAATATATTTGTAGGGGGAGGATTAACAATGTCGAAAACAGATTAATATAATTTAGAATACAAATCTTAGTTAATCTGAATTAATGTCCTCTTAAAATCTTGATGAAGTAATTTAAAAAGACAAATAAACTATTTCAAATTCAAAAGACAAAATGTTCAAATACTTTACAATGTTCTCAAGATAATGTTAAGTTTAGCATGTGTGTTGTTTTCGGAACGGTTCAGTTGGAAGCATCTGAAAATTGTAGTGTACTAACTAGACGTTATGTTAGATAAGGTAACGTGTAAAACTGCCTCTAGACAGCGTTTTACTCGTTAGGTTGGTTAACTCAACGAGTTATACTTGAATATTTTGGGTACTTTGATTGAATAAACTTTATTCAATATTTATTTTATTTCTAAACCTGACTTCTCTTCAGGTTGAGTTATACGCCTAAAAACCCTATTTAAACACTTATTACACGAGGACTTAGGTTATTTGTAAACTTTGTCAAGAAAATCTTTCCCGCTTGTTGCTGTTACAACTTGCGACGATGGTCTCCAAGTTCTACAAAGGTCGTGGCAGAGGAAAAGACAAAAGCAGAAGAGATGCAAAAGGAAAAGAAATAGAGAATGATGAAGTTCCACGTACTTGGTTCAAGAAAATATTTCGAGTGGACAAAAGGTTAGAAGAACTTTATAGAGATTACTTCTTTTCTCAGGATATATTAGATGAAGTTAGACAAGAACTTCAACATACTGATGCAAGTATTACATACATGGGTATTCGAAATAAATGTGATAGAGAATACAGAATGAAATGTGCTGAGATTGCATTTTTGGAACAGTATGCAAAATATTTGGAAAAAGGTGTAGGTTCATCAAATAGAACTCCTCAAACTCCTATAAACGGTACAAGACTACATGCATTTGTGGAAGAGCATGAATCAGCTATCCCTACTCCTTTATATTCAAAACAAGTAGAATAAGATATTGCTGTAGATAAAACAAAAGTTAACAGTCTTCGAAAGGCCATTGCAATAGAAAGTGCCTTAGAAGAATTAAAGCAGAAAACTTTTATGGAGCAATTTGAAAAGAAAACAGCAATACTTGAAAAGGAGAAACAGAAATGTTATAGAAGAAGGAAAGTCAGAAAAATTATGTCTAAGGAAACAAAGTCTATTGAAAAAGGAATATTAGATGAAAATTTATTTCCAAAGGACAATGTATGTTTAGACATTGTACCTTATTGTGCATCTGATAAACTCATCAGTTCCGAACACATTGAAACTGATGAAGATAATGAGACTTTATTTTCCCTTGCTGGAAAGCTTGAGAAGAAATCCAAGTCAAATATAAGCTCAAGTTTTTCTATTAGTACAAGTCCTGATGATGCAGAAATTGACAAATTAGAGCATCAAGCACCTAACATTGAACAAGTTATTGCAGATATAATTGACAATGTTGAGGCAGTAACTAGTTCAAAGGCTGAATTGTCTGAGTAGCAGATATTGAAATTGTTAAGACTCTAGAAGATCTAAAAGTTAACCAGCCTTCTACGAAATCTATAGAAGCAGAGTCTGAGAATTCACAGCATGAATCAATGGAATTATCTGTTGAACAAAATGAACAATTACAGATAGATACACCGGTTGTAGAATTTGTGGGAAAATTGTACTCTAAACATTCTATAGAGACTGAACAGATGAATGTTGAGCATATTGACAATGTTCCTAACACTATTGAAGTTAAAGAATCAAGCTTACCTGAGTAGCTTCAAGATAATATTTTGGAAGAGGAACAACATGACATTCATTTTGAAGAAGAGGTTCCTAAAGATGAATTAAACTCTGAATCACGGCTTCAGGTATCACCTTCTTTGTGTACAATATTAAAAATTCAAGGTAATGCAATTCATTTTAGATCTGAAGAAGCATTGCAGAAATACAATAATCTGATTACATGTTAGATTCTGCATGCTCGTCCAATAAAATTCAGAAATTTGTTGGAAATAAGAGATTTGTTTGAGTTTCAAGGCCTCATTAAATTCTTGCCAGTAGGAACGAAATGGAAGCAACACACAAAGCTTACTGCAACTTTTTATAGCAATCTGGACAAGAATGGAAATTTTTTGAAAACTCAAATAAATGAACAGGAGTTTCTATTATCTCCTGAGTTAATTTTTGAAGTTTTAGGATTAAAGAATGAAGGTGTTGTTGTTACCAATAGATTTGACATAATAAGACAACTGGAATGGAACATTCAGTCTTTATCAGAAATTCCAGATATATATTCTGAAATGAGATTAATGGAAAATCTGAATGCAGAGACAAGATTTACTGCAAATATATTGCATGCAAATTTATTTCAGAGAGTTGGACACAATTTGGAAGTCAACAGAAGCTGTTTATATGCAGTTTATGGCCTGCTGAATAGAATTCAAATAAATTGGTTTGATGTTTTTATGTCTCAACTACAGCATATGAGTTTAAAGTTATTTTATGGTGATGCTGTATGTAGAATCCTGGCAAGCCAATTGACTTTATCTGATTGGCCCTTTGAAACTAAAGGCATGAGAGCATTTAGTGTCAAAAATTTGCAAAAATTCCAGGCCATGCATAAACCTCAACGACAATAACAACAACTTGATACAGACCATATACAACAACAACAACAAAGTTATTTAGTTCAAGCAGAACAGCAAACCCAGCTACCTCCTGACTTAGATGCAGTGCTTAACGACATCAAAAATGATATTAGGCATCTGGGAGATAAAATATGTAATGCTATAAGTGATATACTTAGGAGGGGTCGATAACTGTTTTTGTTTGTTTCTGAATACAAAATGTAATGTTTGTATTACTTGTTTGATTCATTGAACAATACATTTTTTTGTAAATGTGTTCAATTATTATTCTTGTTTACAGAAATTGTTGTTGTAATTCTCTTATATATTTATATATATTCTCTGTAATTATCTTTTTGATTAATGACAAAAAGGGGGAGAAATATTATAAAAAGATGATTATGATCTTAATTGCATATATATATTATAAAAGGAGATGCTATTGAATGGTTATTGTAATCTGACAGATGATAATTAGAAAACTGATACTTATATAATTATTGACATTTGAGAGTTTTAGTTTTGAGAGGTAAAATTTACACAAACAATAGAAATAAGCTTAAGTGAAATTAAGTCAACAAACAAATTTGTTGAATTAAAAGTTAACCCAACGAATGTGCTTTGTTGAGTTATACATATTTCATAATTGATTTAATATGGTTTTGTCATCATCAAAAAGGGAGAGATTGTTGAGTATTTTTGTTTTGATGATGTGTGCTGAATGAAAATAATCATATTTGCTCAATTACTATTGTTTGTGAAAAGAAATTAAAATCATCAATTAATACATAAAAAGCTTACTGATATAAATACTTGTCGGTATTGGATCTAAAGTTAATAACTAGTCGTTTCGTTGCATTAATTTCTCATTTAGCTAAACGTTAAGTTAACGTGTGTTTTTATTGAAAAGCATGATATGTTTTAATGTTATATCTTCTGTATCATGAATAGTGCACGTTTAGAAAACTCGTTAAGTTAGAGTTTTGTTTGTATAGAGGTCACGTGAGAACTCGTTAAGTTAGAGGCTTAAAGGTTAAAATAGGTCACGTGATAACTCATTAAGTTAGTGAGTAAAAGAAGAGACGAACTCGTTAAGTTAGTGTTATACACGTGGTGAAATTATAAGTTACGAATGTTGTATTGTATCACGTTAGGTGCACATGTTTAACTCGTTAAGTTAACATAACTAATCGTGTTGAGTTGCTATATTGAACACTAAGGCAACGCGTTAGGTTAGCGTTATAAACTTAAGTTGTTATTTTGCACTTGGTAAAATTCTTATTATAAAAACATTTGTTTATTACTGGTTCGTTGAGTTATCATAACACAACGGAAATGGTTCGTTGAGTTATCATAACACAACGGAGATGGTTCGTTGAGATAGCATAACACCATAGACATAGTTCATTGAGTTAGTTACAGTACTTGTCACGTGAAATGGCACATGAGGAACTCGTTAAGTTAGAAACGTTAAGTTATATATATACTTGTGTTACTCGTTTAGTTAACATTATAGTAATGACTTCTTATTACACTGATGAAAAACTTTTGGACGTGAAAGTTTATTTTGCAGGAAATTTTTTAGAGATCCAAGACTGATTGTTAAAGAAAATTCGAAATATAAACGTGGGTTAGAACGTGTGTTTCGATGAAGAAAAAAGAAAAGATGTGGAGAAGTGGAAAACTGATAGTGGTTAAACGTGAAGGATATGCATGAAATGAAGATATAGTATAAAAGGCATAGAATTTCGTTATTCAATTTATCCTTGCACACAAAACGAAAAGTCTTTTCAAGGATCAAACCATCCCTGCACACCAAAAGAAAATCTTTTTCAAGGTTCAAAAACACCTCTTCGGGAAAAAATCTCTCAAGTGGAAGAAAGTTCAGTGAAGCATAAGAAGGTAAGATTTTCTTCACTAAAGATTTGAAGTATCAGAAGAAAGAAAATTCAGTGAAGCATGAAAAGACAAGATATTCATCACTAAAGAATTACTGAAGAAGAAAAAGAAGAAGGAGAAAGATCTCAAACAGGGAGAAAAGTTTTAAATTCCGCAAATTAGTTTTCTCTGTTTGTAGTTATGAAATTGTTTAGATGATACATGGTATCGAAATATAATTGCATCTACAATTTCTGAGGAGAATTGAATTGTATATTGTAATTGAAACCTTGAATAAAAATGATTTTATGAAAACAATGTCTCAACTTGTTTTTGAGTTTTAAAGTTTCAATTATATTTCAGAAAATATTAAAGATACACAATTCACCCCCCTCTTGTGTAGCCATACGATCCTACACATCTTACCTTAGATTTTTCAACCTATTTAATTTTAAATAGTCTAAAAACTTTAAAACAACTTGAGTCTTAAATCAAGAAAGTTAAACGTATGCTTAGATATTAATTTCTATTTAAAAACAAGGAAGGTAGAATAAGCAATGATATTGAATAAGTTGGTTTCAATTTTATATCAAAGATTATTAACAAAGCTCTGATACCACTTGTAGGATCGTATGGTTACACAAGAGGGGGGTGAATTTTTAATATTTTCTGAAAAATAATTGAAACTTTAAAACTCAAAAACAAGTCAAGACTTTGTTTTCATAAAATCATTTTTATTCAAAGTTTCAATTACAATGTACTATTCAATTCTCCTCAAAAATTGTAGATGCAATTATAACTCGATACCATGTATCATCTAAATAATTTCATAACTACAAACAGAGAAAACTAATTTGCGGAATTTAAAACTTTTCTCCCTATTTGAGATCTTTCTTTTTCTTCTTCAGCAATTCTTTAGTGATGAATATCTTGTCTTTCTCTGCTTCACCAAATTTGCATTCACTTGATACTTCAAATCTTCAGCGACATAAATTTAATCTTTTCTGCTTCATTGAATTTTCTTCCACTTAAGAGATTTTGCCCGAAGAGGTGTTTTTGATCCTTGAAAAAGATTTTTCTTTTGGTGTGCAGGGATGGTTTGATCAAGAAGAATTCTATGCCTTTTATACTATATCTTCATTTCATGCATATCCTTCACATTTAACCACTACCAGTTTTCCACTTCTCCACGTCTTTTCTTTTTCCTTCATCGAAACACAGACGTTCTAACCCACGTTTATATTTCAAATTTTCTTTAATCATAAATCTTGGATCTCTGAAAAAATTCTTGCAAAATAAACTTTCTCGTCCAAAGAATTTTCCATTAAGTGTAATACCAAGTCTTTACTTTAATGTTAACTAAACGAGTAACATAAGTATATATATATAACTTAACATTTCTAACTTAACGAGTTCCTCACGCGCCATTTCACGTGACAAGTACTCTAGCTTACTTAACGAACTAAGTCCGTGGTGTTATGCTAACTCAACGAACCAAATTAACCTTTCTTTCAGAAGGTTAAACGATAACTCACTGATTCAGTAATAAACAAATGTTTTTATAATAAGAATTTTACCACGTGCAAAAATAAAAACTTAAGTTTATAACGCTAACCTAATGCATTGCCTTAGTGTTCAATATAGCAACTCAATGCGTTAAGTTATGTTAACTTAATTAGTTAAACATGTGCACCTCACGTGATATAATACAACATTCGTAACTTATAATTTCACCACGTGTATAACACTAACTTAACAAGTTCGTCTCTTCTTTTACTCACTAACTTAACGAGTTATCACGTGACCTATTTTAACCTTTAAGCTTCTAACTTAATGAGTTCTCACGTGACCTCTATACAAACAAAACTCTTACTTAACGAGTTGTCTAAACGTGCACTGTTCATGATACAGAAGATATAACTTTAAAACATATCATGCTTTTCAATAAAAACACATGTTAACTTAACGTTTAGTTAAATGAGAAATTAATGCAACAAAATAACTAATTATTAACTTCAAATCCAATACAGACAAGTATTTATATTAGTAAGCTTTTTCTGTATTAATTGATGATTTTAATTTCTTTTCACAAGCAATAGCAATTGAGAAAATATGATTATTTTCATTCAGCACAGATCATCAAAACAAAATACTCAACAGCTGTAGACAAAACAAAAGTTGACAGTCTTCGAAAGGTCGTTGCAATAGAAAGTGCCTTAGAAGAATTAAAGCAGAAAACTTTTATGGAGCAATTTGAAAAGAAAACAGCAATACTTGAAAAGGAGAAACAGAAATGTTATAGAAGAAGGAAAGTTAGAAAAATTATGTCTAAGGAAACAAAGTCTATTGAAAAAGGAAAATCAGATGAAAATTTATTTCCAAAGGACAATGTATGTCTAAACATTGTACCTTATTGTGCATCTGATAAACTCATCAGTTCCGAACACACTGAAACTGAAGAAGATAATGAGACTTTATTTTCCCTTGCTAGAAAGCTTGAGAAGAAATACAAGTCAAATATGAGCTCAAGTTTTTTTATTAGTACAAGTCCTGATGATGCAAAAATTGACAAATCAGAGCATCAAGCACATGACATTGAACAAGTTATTGTAGATATAATTGACAATGTTGAGGCAGCAACTAGTTCACAAGCTAAATTGTCTAGAGTAGCAGATATTGAAAATGTTAAGACTCTAGAAGAGCTAAAAGTTAACTAGCCTTCTACGAAATCTATAGAAGCAGAGTTTGAGAATTCACAACATGAATCAATGGAATTATCTGTTGAACAAAATGAACAATTATAGACAGATACACCGACTATAGAATTTGTGGAAAAATTGAACTCTAAACATTCTATAGATACTAAACAAATGAGTGTTGAGCATATTGACAATGTTCCTAACACTGTTGAAGCTGAAGAATCAAGTTTACCTGAGCAACTTCAAGATAATATTTTGGAAGAGGAACAACATTTCATTCATTTTGAAGAAGAGGTTCCTGAAGATGAATTAAACTCTAAATCATGACTTTAGGTATCACCTTCTTTGTGTACAATATTAAAAATTCAAGGTAATGCAATTCATTTTAGATCTGAAGAAGCATTGCAGAAATACAATAATCTGATTACATGTCAGATTCTACATGCTCATCCAATAAAATTCAGAAATTTGATGGAAATAAGAGATCTGTTTGAGTTTCAAGGCCTCATTAAATTCTTGCCAGTAGGAACGAAATGGAAGCAATACACATAGCTTATTGCAGCTTTTTATGGCAATCTGGTCAAGAATGGAGATTTTCTAAAAACTCAAATAAATGAACAGGAGTTTATATTGTCTCTTGAGTTAATTTTTGAAGTTTTAGGATTAAAGAATGAAGGTGTTGTTACAAACATATTTGACATGATAAGACAACTGGAATGGAACATTTAGTTTTTATCAAAAATTCCAGATGTATATTCTGAAATGAGATTAATGGAAAATCTGAATGTAGAGGCAAGGTTTATTGCAAATATATTGCATGCAAATTTATTTCAGAGAGTTGGACAATTTTTGGAAGTTAGCAGAAGCTATTTATATGCAACTTATGGCCTGCTGAATAGAATTCAAATAAATTGGTTTGATGTATTTATGTCTCAACTACAGCATATGAGTTCAAAGTTATTTTATGGTGATGCTATATGTAGAATCCTTGCAAGCCAATTGACTTTATCCGACTCGGCCTCTAAAACTAAAGGCATGAGAGCATTTAGTGTTAATGATTTTCAAAAATTCTAGGCCATGCATAAACCTCAACGACAACAACAACAACAACCTGATACAGACCATATACAGCAACAACAACAAAGTTATTCAATTCAAGCAGAACAGCAAACCCAGCTACCTCCTGACTTAGATGCAGTGCTGAATGACATCAGAAATGATATTAGGCATCTAGGAGATAAAATATGTAATGCTATAAGTGATATACTTAGGAGAGGTCGATAACTGTTTTTTTTGTTTCTAAATACAAAATGTAATGTTTGTATTACTTGTTTGATTCATTGAACAATACATTTTTCTGTAAATGTGTTCAATTATTATTCTTGTTTACAGAAAGAGTTGTTGTAATTATATCTCTTATATATATATATATTCTCTGTAATTATCTTTTTGATTAATGACAAAAAGGGGGAGAAATATTAGAAAAAGATGATTATGATCTTAATTGCATATATATATTATAAAAGGAGATGCTATTTAAATGGTTATTGTAATCTAATAGATGATAATTAGAAAACTGATACTTATATAATTATTGACATCTAAGAGTTTTAGTTCTGAGAGGTAAAATTTACACAAACAATAGAAATAAGCTTAAGTGAACTTAAGTCAACAAGCAAGTTTGTTGAATTAAAAGTTAACCCAACGAATGTGCTTTGTTGAGTTAAACATATTTCATAATTGATTTAATATGGTTTTGTCATCATCAAAATGGGGGAGATTGTTGAGTATTTTGTTTTGATGATGTGTGCTGAATGAAAATAATCATATTTGCTCAATTACTATTGTTTGTGAAAAGAAATTAAAATCATCAATTAATACAGAAAATACTTACTGATATAAATACTTGTCTGTATTGGATCTGAAGTTAATAACTAGTCATTTCGTTGCATTAATTTCTCATTTAACTAAACGTTAAGTTAACGTGTGTTTTTATTGAAAAGCATGATATGTTTTAATGTTATATCTTTTGTGTCATGAATAGTGCATGCTTAGACAACTCGTTAAGTTAGAGTTTTGTTTGTATAGAGGTCACGTGAAAACTCGTTAAGTTAGAGGCTTAAAGGTTAAAATAGGTCACGTGATAACTCGTTAAGTTAGTGAGTAAAAGAAGAGACGAACTCGTTAAGTTAGTGTTATACACGTGGTGAAATTATAAGTTACGAATGTTGTATTGTATCACGTGAGGTGCACATGTTTAACTCGTTAGGTTAACATAACTTAACGCGTTGAGTTGCTATATTGAACACTAAGGCAACGCGTTAAGTTAGCATTATAAAATTATGTTGTTATCTTTGCACGTGGTAAAATTCTTATTATAAAAACATTTGTTTATTACTGAATCGGTGAGTTATCGTTTAACCTTCCGAAAGAAAGGTTAAGCTGGTTCATTGAGTTAGCATAACACCACAGACTTAGTTTGTTGAGTTAGCTACAGTACTTGTCACGTGAAATAGCACATGAGGAACTCGTCAAGTTAGAAACGTTAAGTTATATATATATACTTGTGTTACTCGTTTAGTTAACATTAAAGTAACGACTTCGTATTACACTTGATGGAAAATTCTTTGGATGAGAAAGTTTATTTTGCAAGAAATTTTTCAGAGATCTAGGATTGATGATTAAAGAAAATTTGAAATATAAACGTGGGTTAGAACGTGTGTGTTTCGATGAAGGAAAAAGAAAAGACAGGGAGAAGTGGAAAACTGGTAGTGGTTAAACGTGAAGGATATGCATGAAATGAAGATATAGTATAAAAGGCATAGAATTCTCGTTGATCAAACCATCCCTGCACACTAAAAGAAAAATCTTTTTCAAAGATCAAAAACACCTCTTCGGGCAAAATCTCTCAAGTGGAAGAAAATTCAGTGAAGCAGAAAAGGTTAAATTTCTGTCGCTGAAGATTTGAAGTATCAAGTGAAAGCAAATTCGGTGAAGCAGAGAAAGACAAGATATTCATCATTGAAGAATTACTGAAGAAGAAAAAGAAGAAAATGAAAGATCTCAAATAGGGAGAAAAGTTTTAAATTTCGTAAATTAGTTTTCTCTATTTGTAGTTATGAAATTATTTAGATGATACATGGTATCGAGTTATAATTGCATCTACAATTTATGAGGAGAATTGAGTTGTACATTGTAATTGAAACCTTGAGTAAAAATGATTTTATGAAAACAATGTCTCGACTTGTTTTTGAGTTTTAAAGTTTCAATTATATTTCAGAAAATATTAAAAATACACAATTCACCCTCCTCTTGTGTAGCCATACGATCCTACAAGGGATAATGCAGATTGGTAGTTAGGAGGAAGAAGAAAAGAAGAAACTGAACAAGAAGTTGAACAAATACAAATGGAACAAGAAAGAAATGACTTGACAGATTCGACTAAAGAGCAAAGAACTCTTAAACAAATTTTAGAAATTCAAGACAGAGTGGAGAGTTCTGTTGGCTCACCACCACAGACAGAAGCAAAAGTAAAAATGCAAGAATCTCCAAAGCATTTTCAGTCTATTCAAGTTCATCACATGGAAGAGGAAGTTCAAGAACAAACCTCTCTAGAGTAACAAATTCACATTCCTAACCCGATTGAAGCAACAGTTTTGAATGAAGTACATTTTTGGAGTCAGGAAGTATATAATAAATACTAAGAGATTAGGAGTTATGATATCATATACAGTAGACCAGTAAATTGGGATGGGATGCAAGAAATTAAAGATTTATTTGAGTTCCAAGGTCTATTGCGATTTATTTCTCAATAGAGAGGGCATGTAGTATATGAGAATCTAGTGCCCTGTTTTTATGCAAACTTAAGAGAAGGAGAAAGAGGATTAATTTTCAACGTGGAATAAGTTGATGTACAGATAACACCAAAGCTTCTTCAAGTGGTATCAGATCTTTGTTAATAATCTTTGATATAAAATTGATACCAACTTATTTAATATCATTGCTTATTCTACATTCCTTGTTTTTAAACAGAAATTAATATCTAAGCATACGTTTAACTTTCTTGATTTAAGGCCCAAGTTGTTTTAAAGTTTTAGACTGTTTAAAATCAAATAGGTTGAAAAATCTAAGGTAAGATGGCTACTGGAAATGGTAATTTTTCTTTATATGAAGGCCAAAATCTTAATCGTCCTCCTTTATTTAATGGAATACATTTTGAATATTGGAAATATAGGATGACTATTTTTCTTCAAAGTATAGATCATAAGTTGTGGTTCATGATTTCTAAACCATACACTACGTTAACTACTCCTTATAATACTTGGACAATTAATGAAAAAGAAAATGAAACTCTGAATGCTAAGGGCTTAAATATTTTATTTTATGCATTGAGTTATGAACAGTTCAGTAAAGTGTCGGCATATAAATCTGCTTATGAGGTGTGGCATGCATTAGAAGTTTCACATGAAGGTACTTCTCAAGTTAAAGAGACTAAAATAAACATCTTGATTCATAAGTATGAACTCTTTAAGATGCATGAAGACGAAAATATTTCAGAGATGTTTTCCAGATTTCTTGATATCATAAACTCTTTAAAATGTTTTGGAAAAAATTTTGAACAGAAGGATTTGGTGATGAAAATTCTCAGATCCCTAAGTTCTAAATGGTTTCAGAAAGTAAAATCAATTGAGGAATCATGAGATTTAAATGTTTATACTATGAATGAACTTATAAGTAACTTAACAGCTTATGAAGTTCAATTAAATGAATCACTGAGCCACAACAAACTAAAAATGAAGAAAGAAATAGCCTTCAAAATTAATTTAGATTCTGATATATCTACTGATTCTGACGAGGATTTGATTTTGCTGACGAGGAAATTCAAGAAAGCATGAAAAGCTAGGAAATAGCAAAGGAACAAAAATGATAAACCCTCAACGTCAAAATCACTAAATGACAAGAATTCTTCATCTAGAAAGTACGTATGTTACAATTGTAAGAAACCTGGACATCTTTCTCTAGATTGTCCTATGAGGAATAATGAAAAGCATAGTAGGACAAATTAGAAGAAGACGGCTTAGAAAGCTTAGAAAAAGTTTTACAAGAAAAAGGCTTTGAAGGTCACTTGGGATGACACGTCTGAAGAGTCTAAATCTGAGGAATCAGCATCAAAATCTTCACATTCAGAAGCAGAACAAGAGTTAGAAGACGTTGCTCATGTGTGCTTCATGGCAAATGAGTCTGAGGTAATATCTGATCCTGAAAGTCATTCAGATTTCAACTTTGATGAATTATTATGTGCTTATCATGCATTATTACAAAAACTTAAAGTATGTAAACTGGAAAATAAGAATATTAGAAAATCTTCATCCATTATGGAAGAAGAAAATTGTTTCCTATCTACTACTTTAGAAAAGTTTAAATGTGATAATGAAAATCATGCTAGAGATTTGCAAAAATTTAGATTTAGTGAATGTATCTTGCATGAACAAATGTAGAATATAAATGCTGAAAAATTAAAGATAGAATCTGAAAATGAAATGTTGAGAAACAATGTAAATGAACTTGAATTAGAGATAGATAAATTAAAACTGAAAGAGCAAGACTTAAATTCTACCATTGAGAAATGGAATTTAAGTCAAACTAAGTTAGACAAACTAACTAGTACCCCTATAGTGTCTTATAAATTTGGCTTAGGATTTGATTATCCTGAATCTCAAGCCAATAAAGGATTTATTAGTTGCAGTTCAAGTAAATCTAAGACTAAAATTCCTTTTATTATGAAACAAGGTAATAAATATGTAGAAGTAGGTACTTTAAGAGATGAATCATGGAGTAATAATATAAATCAATGTGATTTGTCAAATTGTACTTTTAACATGACTATAAATGTTTCTAAAAATCTTGTTTCTTGTTCTAGAAATTCAGTTTCTAATGGTTCTAAAATTTCAGACAAATGTAGTAAACTAAAAATTCAGAAACCTGAGCATGTAATTCAATACACTGGTATTTGACCAATTACTCATTCTACATGTGATAAAACTAAAAATTCTTGTGTAGAAAAAGATTTTGTATGTACGGAATATGTTAATACAAGTACAAAATCTTGGCATGAACTTTTTAAAATGTATGAGCATGACCGAAAAAAATTAATATCTAATAAAAATCGGTTTGGTCTTGATTATACTACATTTGAAAACAAAAAGAATGATTGTAAAAGCAATAATGCTATATGTGAGTATGAAGCTAATGATAAATCAATAGTACTTACAACAAATAAGAATATAAATGATAATGTTAAACTATTTTTAAACAAAAAGAAGAAATATGTGTTTAATGAACTTGGTCCTCAACAACATTGGGTACCAAGAAAAAGTTTTTCTTAATTTATGTTACAAGAGGAAACAACATCAAAATGGATCTTGGAAAGTAGAGCATCAAGTCACATGACCGGACAGAAAAGTCTATTACAAAATTTTACAAATACCATAAAAGGAAGTATAACATTTGGAAACAAAAGGAAAGATAAAATCATAGGTATGGGCAATGTTCAAATAACTCCTACTTGTGTTATTTCGAATGTACTATATATAGAAAAACTAGGATTTAATTTAATGAGTGTCATAAAACTAACTGAAAATGGATATTATATGCAGATGAAATGCTTAAGAAATTTAATTTTAATGATACAAGGATTCGAGGAACTCCTATGAGTACTACTTTAAAGTTAGATATTGATGACATAGGAAAATCCATAGATCAAAGAAAATACAAAATTATGATTGGTTCTTTACTTTATTTGACTATTAATAGACTTGATATTATGTTTGCTGTGTGTGTTTGTGCTAGATTTCAATCTAATCCTAAAGAATCACACTTAATTGCAATTAAAAGAATATTTAGATATATACAAGGAACTAAAAATTTCAGACTATATTATTCTAAGGATAGTTCAATAGATCTTATAGGATATACTAATGCTGATTATGTAGGATCTAAATCTGATAGAAAGAGTACTAGTGGCACATGTCAATTATTGGGAAATAATTTGGTGTCATGGTTTAGTAAAAAGCAAAACTGTGTAGCACTTTCTACTATAGAAGTTGAATATGTTGCTGCTGCACTGTGGTGCACTCAGATTCTGTGGATAAGGCAAACTTTAGAAGATTTTGGATTATCTTATGGTACAACTGAGATTTATTGTGACAGTAGTTTTGCAATAAATCTTTCCAAAAATCCTGTGTTACATTCAAGAGCAAAGCATATAGAGGTTAGACATCATTTTCTAAGAGATAACGTAATTAAAGGAAAAATTAATTTAGAATTTGTGTCTAGTAAAAATCAATTAGCTGATATATTTACAAAACCTCTAGATGAAAATACATTCTGCAACATTAGATTAAATTTAGGTATTTGTAGGCTATGTGATGTGTAAAATGCTTAAACTCCACATAAAAAGATAAATATTATTGATGATGTTGTTCACCTCATAGATATTATATACTTATTATAAATATCTAAAGTAATATCTAAACTGCTACTTAAGATACTATGTATTTATTGTAAAATCATAGTAGTATCTTATTGATTTTAAGTAGTTTATCAATTTTAATGGTTTTTACGATTTTAAGTGGAAGTGTAAATGAAAACATTAAATACTTCTGACATTCTGAAATTTTGATTAAATGTTTTCTTTGAATCAAGGAAAATGCATATGATCATGCATAAATTTGACTTAATTGATTAAACTTGTAGAATAAGTTATATGTAACTCATCTTAAACTGTTAATCAAAAGTATAAGCTTATTGAAACTGATTCATATTCTCAGTACAATCATAGAAGTAAAAATTGTATGTGTGTTTTATTGCATCTGTAGTAGTGGAATACATATATACTGTGCTTAAAATAAAAAGTGCATACAAAGTGAAAATCTTTGAGAGTTTATTGATCAGTTTGATCACGAGCCTTTTGTACTTGAGTAGATAGGTATGTAAGGATTGTTGTCCTGAAAAAGGATTCTTTAAATTTGGCAACCTAAGGTCCTGATCAGATCTGGGATTGTTGACTAAAAGCTCATTACACGGGTACATTAGAAAGCTCTTGTATGATTCAAGCTTTTCAAACTAACTTTTAAAGAAAATTATCAATATTCACTATTTTGAAAAAAAAAAAAAAAAAATGTTGTTTCATTAATTATAGATATCTTTGATTCGCATATAGTTTCTACCAATATGACTAGTGATTTATTGAATCAACATTAGTACTTTTGAAAACGTTTATTTGAGATACATTCTTTTATTCTCCTTGAATTAATCACATTGAATTCAAAGTTGTGTTTTGATTCATATATAGTAGGAATTGATTCTAGAAATCATTTTTGATGATTTCAGGATAACGGAAGTCTCTGAAAAGAAAATTTAAAAGTATAGTTATACTTAACATCTATTGTCACTACAAGAATATTTTGTATTTTGATTGAATATATTTGAAGTATATTTGTAGGGGGAGGATTAACAATGTGGAAAACAGATTAATATATTTTAGAATACAAATCTTAGTTAATCTGAATTAATGTCCTCTTAAAATCTTGATGAAATAATTTAAAAAGACAAATAAACTATTTTAGATTCAAAGGACAAAATGTTCAAATAGTTTACAATGTTCTCAAGATAATGTTAAGTTTAGCATGTGTGTGGTTTTCGGAACGTTTCAGTTGGAAGCATCCGAAAATTGTTTTAAGTGTACTAACTAGACGTTATATTAGATAAGGTAACGTGTAAAACTACCTCTATACAGCGTTTTACTCGTTAGGTTAGTTAACTCAACGAGTTATACTTGAATATTTCGGGTACCTTGATTGAATAAACTTTATTCAATATTTATTTTATTTCTAAACCCGACTTCGCTTCACGTTGAGTTATACTCCTAAAAACCGTATTTAAACACTTATTACACGGGCACTTAGGTTATTTGTAAACTTTGTCAAGAAAATCTTTCCCGCTTGTTGCTGTTACAACCTACGACGATGGTCTCCAAGTTCTACAAAGGTCGTGGCAAAGGAAAAGGTAAAAGCAGCAGAGATGGAAAAGGAAAAGAAATAGAGAATGATGAAGTTCCTCGTACTTGGTTCAAGAAAATACTTCGAGTGGATAGAAGGTTAGCTGAAATTTATAACGATTACTTCTTTCCTCAAGGTATATTAGATGAAGTTAGACAAGAACTTCAAAATACTGATGCTAGTATTACATACATGGGGATTCGAAGTAAATTTGATAGGGAATACAAAATGAAATGTGCTTAGATTGCATTTTTAGAATAGTATGCAAAATATTTCGAAAAAGGTGTAGGTTCATGAAATAGAACTCCTCAAACTCCTATAAACGGTACAAGACTACATGCCTTTGAGGAAGAGCATGAATCATCTATCCCTACTCCTTTATATTCAAAACAAGTAGAATCAGATATTGCTGTAGACAAAACAAAAGTTGATAGTCTTCAAAAGGCCGTTGCAGTAGAAAGTGCCTTAGAAGAATTAAAGCAGAAAACTTTTATGGAGCAATTTGGAAAGAAAATAGCAATACTTGAAAAAGAGAAATAGAAATGTTACAGAAGAAGGAAAGTTAGAAAAATTATGTCTAAGGAAACAATGTCTATTGAAAAAAGAAAATCAGATGAAAATTTATTTCCAAAGGACAATGTATGTCTAGACATTGTACCTTATTGTGCATCTGATAAACTCATCAGTTCTGAGCACACTGAAATTGATGAAGATAATGAGACTTTATTTTCCCTTGCTAGAAAGCTTGAGAAGAAATACAAGTCAAATATGAGCTCAAGTTTTTCTATTAGTACAAGTCCTGATGATACCGAAATTAACAAATTAGAGCATTAGACACCAGACATTGAACAAGTTATTGCAGATATAATTGACAATGTTGAAGTAGTAACTAGTTCACAGGTTGAATTGTCTTGAGTAGCAGATATTGAAAACGTTAAGACTCTAGAAGAGCTAAAAGATAACCAGCCTTCTACAGAATCTATAGAAGTAGAGTCTGAGAATTCACAGCATGAATAGATGGAATTATCTGTTGAACAATTACAGACAAATACATCGGTTGTAGAATTTGTGGAAAAATTGAACTCTGAACATTCTATAGAGACTGAACAAATGAATGTTGAGCATATTGACAATGTTCCTAACTCTGTTGAAGCTGAAGAATCAAGCTTACCTAAGCATCTTCAAGATAATATTTTGGAAGAGGAACAACATGGCATTCATTTTGAAGAAGAGGTTCCTGAAGATGAGTTAAACTCTGAATCACGGCTTGAGGTATCACCTTCTTTGTGTACAATATTAAAAATTCAAGGTAATGCAATTCATTTTAGATCTAAAGAAGCATTGCAGAAATACACTAATCTGATTACATGTCAGATTCTGCATGCTCGTCCAATAAAATTCAAAAATTTGATGGAAATAAGAGATCTGTTTGAGTTTCAAGGCCTCATTAAATTCTTGCCAGTAGGAACGAAATGGAAGCAATATACAGAGCTTATTGCAGCTTTTTATAGCAATCTGGTCAAAAATGGAAATTTTCTGAAAACTCAAATAAATGAATAGGAGTTTATATTGTCTCCTGAGTTAATTTTTGAAGTTTTAGGATTAAAGAATGAAGGTGTTGTTGTTACCAACAGATTTGACATGATTAGACAACTAGAATGGAACATTCAGTCTTTATCAAAAATTCCAGATGTATATTCTGAAATGAGATTAATGGAAAATTTGAATGCAGAGGCAAGGTTTATTGCAAATATATTGCATGCAAATTTATTTCAGAGAGTTGGACACAATTTGGAAGTCAGCAAAAGCTATTTCTATGCAACTTATGGCTTGCTGAATAGAATTCAAATAAATTGGTTTGACGTATTTATGTCTCAACTATAGCATATGAGTTCAAAGTTATTTTATGGTGATGTTGTATGTAGAATCATTGCAAGCCAATTGACTTTATCCGACTGGCCCTCTGAAACTAAAGGCATGAGAGCATTTAGTGTCAAAGATTTGCAAAAATTTCAGGCCATGCAAAAACCTCAACGACAACAACAACAATAACCTGATACAGACCATATACAACAATAACAACAGAGTTATTCAATTCAAGCAGAACCACAAGCCCAGCTACCTCCTGACTTAGATGTAGTACTTAATGACATCAGAAATGATATTAGGCATCTAGGAGATAAAATATGTAATGATAGAAGTGATATACTTAGGAGAGGACGATAACTGTTTTTGTTTGTTTCTGAATACAAAATGTAATGTTTGTATTACTTATTTGATTTGATTGAACAATACATTTTTCTGTAAATGTCTTCAATTATTATTCTTGTTTATAGAAAGAGTTGTTGTAATTATATCTCTTATATATATATATATATTCTCTATAATTATCTTTTTGATTAATGACAAAAAGGGGGAGAAATATTATAAAAAGATGATTATGATCTTAATTGCATATATATATTATAAAAGGAGATGTTATTTAAATGGTTATTGTAATCTGACTGATGATAATTAGAAAACTAATACTTATATAATTATTGACATCTGAGAGTTTTAGTTCTGAGAGGTAAAATTTACACAAACAATAGAAATAAGCTTAAGTGAACTTAAGTCAACAAACAAGTTTGTTGAATTAGAAGTTAACCCAACGAATGTGCTTTGTTGAGTTAAACATATTTCATAATTGATTTATTATGGTTTTGTCATCATCAAAAATGGGAGATTGTTGAGTATTTTTGTTTTGATGATGTGTGTTGAATGAAAATAATCATATTTGCTCAATTACTATTGCTTGTGAAAAGAAATTAAAATCATCAATTAATATAGAAAAAGCTTACTGATATAAATACTTGTCTATATTGGATCTGAAGTTAATAACTAGTTGTTTCGTTGCATTAATTTCTCATTTAACTAAGTGTTAGGTTAACGTGTGTTTTTATTGAATAGCATGATATATTTTAAAGTTATATCTTCTATGTCATGAACAGTGCACGTTTAGACAACTCGTTAAGTTAGAGTTTTGTTTGTATAGAGGTCACGTGAGAACTCGTTAAGTTAGAGGCTTAAAGGTTAAAATAGGTCATGCGATAACTCGTTAAGTTAGTGAGTAAACGAAGAGACGAACTCGTTATGTTAGTGTTATACACGTGGTGAAATTATAAGTTACGAATGTTGTATTGTATCACATGAGGTGCACATGTTTAACTCGTTAAGTTAACATAACTAAACACGTTGAGTTGCTATATTGAACACTAAGGCAACACGTTAGGTTAGCGTTATAAACTTAATTTGTTACTTTTGCACGTGGTAAAATTCTTCTTATAAAAACATTTGTTTATTACTGAATCGGTGAGTTAAAGCTTTTTTGGAGACTTACAGTCGTAACTATCCGAAAGGTAACTTAAGTCATGTTTTCAGGTCTTGACATGTGTCTCACTAGTTTTATCATATAAAGAGTTTTTCGGTGACTTACATCCGTAACTATCCGAAACTTAAACTGTTTTTGGTGAGTTATCATTTAACCTTTTGAAAGAAAGGTTAAGCTGGTTCGTTGAGGTAGCATAACACCACGGACTTAGTTTGTTGAGTTAGCTACAGTACTTGTCACGTGAAATGGCACATGAGGAAATCGTTAGGTTAGAAACGTTAAGTTATATATATATACTTGAGTTACTCGTTTAGTTAACATTAAAGTAATGACTTCTTATTACACTAATGAAAAAATTTTAGACGAGAAAGTTTATTTTGCAGGAAATTTTTCAGAGATCCAAGACTGATGATTAAAGGAAATTCGAAATATAAACTTGGGTTGGAACGTGTGTGTTTCGATGAAGGAAAAAGGAAAGACGTGGAGAAGTGGAAAACTGGTAGTGATTAAATGTGGAGGATATGCATGAAATGAAGATATAGTATAAAAGGCATAGAGTTCTCGTTGATCAAACCATCCTTGCACACAAAAAGAAAAATCTTTTCAAGGATCAAATCATCCCTGCACACCAAAAGAAAAATCTTTTTCAGGGATCAAAAACACCTTCTCGGGGAAAATATCTCAAGTGGAAGAAAATTCAGTGAAGCAGAAAAGGTCAAATTTATGTCATTGAAGATTTGAAGTATTAGAAGAAAGAAAATTCAGTGAAGCAGAGAAAGACAAGATATTCGTCACTGAAGAATTGCTGTAGAAGAAAAAGAAGAAGAAGAAAGATCTCAAATTGGGAGAAATGTTTTAAATTCTGCAAATTAGTTTTCTCTGTTTGTATTTATGAAATTGTTTAGATGATACATGGTATCGAGATATAATTGCATCTACAATTTCTGAGGAGAATTGAATTGTATATTGTAATTGAAACCTTGAATAAAAATGATTTTATGAAAACAATGTCTCGACTTGTTTTTGAGTTTTAAAGTTTCAATTATATTTCAGAAAATAGTAAAGATACACAATTCACCCCCCTCTTGTGTAGCCATACGATCCTACAAAAATGTATTGTTCAATGAATCAAACAAGTAATACAAACAATACATTTTGTATTCAGAAACAAACAAAAACAATTATCGACCCCTCCTAAGTATATCACTTATAGCATTACATATTTTATCTCCTAGATGCCTAATATCATTTCTGATGTCATTAAGCACTACATCTAAGTCAGGAGGTAGCTGGGTTTGCTGTTCTGCTTGAACTGAATAACTCTGTTGTTATTGTTGTATATGGTCTGTATCAGGTTGTTGTTGTTATCGTTGAGGTTTATGCATAGCCTGGAATTTTTGCAAATCTTTGACACTAAATTCTCTCATGCCTTTAGTTTCAGAGGGCCAGTCGGATAAAGTCAATTGGCTTGCAAGGATTCTACGTACAGCATCACCATAAAATAACTTTGAACTCATATGCTGTAATTGAGACATAAATACATCAAACCAATTTATTTGAATTCTATTCAGCAGGCCATAAGTTGCATATAAACAGCTTCTGCTAACTTCCAAATTGTGTCCAACTCTCTGAAATAAATTTGCATGCAATATATTTGTAATAAATATTGCCTCTACATTCAGATTTTCCATTAATCTCATTTCAGAATATACATCTGGAATTTTTGATAAAGACTAAATGTTCCATTCCAGTTGTCTTATCATGTCAAATCTGTTGGTAACAACAACACCTTCATTCTTTAATCTGAAAACTTCAAAAATTAACTCAGGAGATAATATAAACTCCTATTCATTTATTTGAGTTTTCAAAAAATTTCCATTCTTGACCAGATTGCTATAAAAAGCTGCAATAAGCTTTGTGTATTTCTTCCATTTCATTCCTACTAGCAAGAATTTAATGAGGCCTTGAAACTCAAATAGATCTCTTATTTTCATCAAATGTCTGAATTTTATTGGACGAGCATGCAGAATCTGACATGTAATCAGATTAGTGTATTTCTGCAATGCTTCTTCAAATCTAAAATGAATTGCATTACCTTGAATGTTTAATATTGTATACAAAGAAGGTGATACCTAAAGCCGTGATTCAGAGTTTAATTCATCTTCAGGAACCTCTTCTTCAAAATGAATGTCATGTTGTTCCTCTTCCAAAATATTATCTTGAAGTTGCTCAGGTAAGCTTGATTCTTCAGCTTCAATAGTGTTAGGAACATTGTCAATATGCTTAACATTCATCTGTTCAGTCTCTATAGAATGTCCAGATTTCAATTTTTCCACAAATTCTACAGTCGGTGTGTCTGTCTATAATTGTTCATTTTGTTCAACAGATAATTCCATTGATTCATGCTGTGAATTCTCAGACTCTATTTCTATAGATTCTGTAGAAGGCTGGTTAACTTTTAGCTCTTTTGGAGTCTTAACATTTTCAATATCTGCTACTCTAGTTAATTCATCCTTTGAACTAGTTACTGCCTCAACATTGTCAATTATATCTACAATAATTTGTTCAATGTCTGGTGCTTGATGCTCTGATTTGTCAATTTCTGCATCATCAAGACTTGTACTAATAGAAAAACTTGAGCTCATATTTGACTTGTATTTCTTCTCAAGCTTTCTAGCAAGGGAAAATAAAGTCTCATTATCTTCATCAGTTTCAGTATGCTCAGAACTGATGAGTTTATCAGATGCACAATAAGGTACAATGTCTAGACATACATTGTCCTTTGGAAATAAATTTTCATCTGATTTTCCTTTTTCAATAGACTTTGTTTCCTTAGACATAATTTTTCTAACTTTCCTTCTTCTATAACATTTCTATTTCTCCTTTTCAAGTATTGCTATTTTCTTTTCAAATTGCTCCATAAAAGTTTTCTGCTTTAATTCTTCTAAGGCACTTTCTATTGCAACGGCCTTTTGAAGACTCTCAACTTTTGTTTTGTCTACAGCAATATCTGATTCTACTTGTTTTGAATATAAAGGAGTAGGGATAGCTGACTCATACTCTTCCTCAAATGCATGTAGTCTTGTACCATTTATAGGAGTTTGAGGAGTTCTATTTGATGAACCTACACCTTTTTCCAAATATTTTTCATACTGTTCCAAAAATGTAATCTTAGCACATTTCATTCTGTATTCTCTATCAAATTTACTACGAATACCCATGTATGTAATACTAGCATCAGTATTTTGGAGTTCTTGTCTAACTTCATTTAGTATACCTTCAAGAAAGAAGTAATCTCTATAAAGTTCTACTAACCTTTTGTCCACTCGAAATATTTTCTTGAACCAAGTACGTGGAACTTCATCATTCTCTATTTCTTTTCCTTTTGCATTTCTTCTGCTTTTGCCTTTTCCTTTGCCACGACCTTTGTAGAACTTGGAGACCATCGTCGCAGGTTGTAATAACAACAAGCGGGAAAGATTTTCTTGACAAAGTTTACAAATAACCTAAGTGCCCGTGTAATAAGTGTTTAAATAGGGTTTTTAGGCGTATAACTCAACGTGAAGAGAAGTCTGGTTTAGAAATAAAATAAAT
Source organism: Cymodocea nodosa (assembly GCA_036874045.1). NCBI lineage: Eukaryota > Viridiplantae > Streptophyta > Magnoliopsida > Alismatales > Cymodoceaceae > Cymodocea > Cymodocea nodosa. The sequence goes on along the minus strand of CM072339.1, from coordinate 13,145,855 downwards.
ATTGAATAAAGCTTATCCAATAAAGGTACCCGGAATATTCAAGTATAACTCGTTGAGTTAACTAACCTAACGAATAAAATGTTGTCTAAAGGTAGTTTTAAACGTTACCTTATCTAACATAACGTCTAGTTAGTACACGAAACAATTTTCGGATGCTTCCAATTGAAACGTTTTGAAAACAACACACATGCTAAACTTAACATTATCTTGAGAACATTGTAAACTATTTGAACATTTTGTCCTTTGAATCTAAAATAGTTTATTTGTCTTTTTAAATTATTTCATCAAGATTTTAAGAGGACATTAATTCAGATTAACTAAGATTTGTATTCTAAAATATATTAATCTGTTTTCGACATTGTTAATCCTCCCCCTACAAATATACTTCAAATATATAAATTCTGCATAACATGAAAGGAACAGCAAGTTCAATATTTATATAATGTTTAGATTTAATTGAGTTTTAATTAGAACACTTCATTAATGACATGTATTTAACTTTATTTAAGTTGACAAAATGCAGGAGAGAAAAAAAATATAGAAGTTAATACGAGGAGTAAGTTTTAGAAATTTGCTAAGTGTTAACTCAACAAAGTAAGTTCGTTGAGTTAACCTTAACTTCGCGAGGTCAATAATAAAATATAAAGTCACTACGTTGAGTTACAAATAACTCAACGAAGTTAGTCCGTGGAGTTAGCAACAATAACCGAAGTTAGTCCGTCGAGTTAACTATAACTCAACGAGGTTAGTTCGTGGATAAAGCTAAACGGTTATTCTTTTAGCCACAAATGAAACTTCGTGGGTTTAGTGGTTACTGAAAATTTGAAATTAGAAGTGACACACGTACCCATAAAAATAGGAACTATACTGCACGTTACAAGACACATTCTTGCAACGAGATTCATTTGCTTTATGGACGTACATTTTAAATATAGAATAGCATGTTATTTACTAGTTACCAGCACTTGTGGAAGAAAAGGAAATTCGTTGGGGAACTGGAAGGAGAAACAATTGATTCAACTTCATCCGTCAACAACTATTTACTGAATATAAAGCTTTAGACTGATATGTAATTAATCTTCTGCTATTTTACTTTATGTAAGAGTTTATGAGCACATGGATTCGTTCTCCTAGCATTAAACGATTAGTAAGAACAGCTACACAAGATTATTCAACCTAGAGACGTACTGAAAAATTTTCTGAATTGGACTTTAACGAAATCTTTAGGGGTATAGCTAACCTTTCTTTAAAAGAGAACGAAGATATGACTACTCTAGTAAAGAAACCATTAGGGGAGATTTTGTATCCTGAATTAGTTGATGAACCTTCATGTATTCGATTGCCAAACTTTGAGGGAGATAGATTTGAATTGAAATCTAATTATATTAGTCAATTGCCACATTTTCATGGATTAGAAAGAGAGGATGCCTATTATTTCCTTAGAGAATTTAACGAAGTTTGTCAAATAATGAAAATTCCGAACATGAGTATAGATGCTATTAAACTTAGATATATCCCTTTTGCTTTAAAAGACATAGCTAAGAGATGGTTATATATTCTATCGCCTGATTCAATTTCTACATGGACTGAATTTTACTCTATTTTTCTAGAAAAATATTATCCAACACATCAAACGATTAAAAAGAAAAAGGAAATATTAATGTGTAGCTAAAAATAGGGAGAATCATTCTGAAAATATTTTGAAAGATTTAAAGATTTACTGACTCAATGTCCACATCATGCAATGAGTAAAACACAATTAATAGGTATAATTTATGAAGGCATAGATGTTTCAACAAAATCTTTATTAGAATCTAATTGTTAGAATGGATTTTTAAAACTGTGTAGTGAAGAAGCATGGGCATATTTAGAAAACTTTGCAAAAAAAACTGCATAGTGGCAAAACTTAGCTAAAGCTATTATAGATAAAAGAATATTGCTAAGGGGAATGTATGAAATAGATTCAAGCACTATGCTTGAAGTTAAATTAACTGAATTAACAAAGAAAATAGAAGAGTTATCATTAAATCAAAAGCTAGGAAAAAAGAATGCAAACGTTAATGATTTAGATATTATTTATGCTAGAAATCAGAAATATAACTTTGGAAATTCTTATAACCCTAATTGGAGAAATCACTCAAATTTATCTTGGAGAAACAACAATTTCCAAGGAGGAGAAAATATAAATGACAAAAATATAAGTTATGAATCTTTAATTGAATAAGGATTTAGAATAGAGAAATTAGAAAAGATAATCCAACAATTAAACAATCATCTATATCTTGTATTTGGAAATGCTGCAATTCAAAATCAAAATATAAATAGAAATATACCCCCTAGACAGAAGGAATCAATGGAAGTTAGACCTATAGGAGGGTTGCCAATGCAAGTAGTACCTAACCTTGTCAATAGAACTATTAATGAAATTGATACCTCCTTTGGGAGGGAAGCTGAATGAAACAGTATAACTGAAGTAACTATGTATAATATAGTAAGTAGAAAAATATAAATAAAAAAATGTAAGTTTAATTATAGTTAGTAGTATCATAGAGTTATTACTTAACTCAACAAACCTAGTCTGTTGAGTTATGACCTAACTCCACGAGGGTGTGAAGTAGCTATGTTAATTTTGTCTCTATTTAATTTTTGTTTATGTTATACAGAATCTCAACAGATGGAATTGACGAAATTACCACTAGATGCACTAAGGAAAGTAATGAGTAACCTATCAGGTATCTAATATATTTTATATATGTTTTTTATATGTAAAAAAATTATACTCTTATTTGGGAGTATTGAACATATTTTATACGTACGTTGGCATCATCATTATATTTAAACCAAAACATAAATTTTATAGATAGTTTATACTTTTATCTAGGAGTATTTAATATATCTTACATATTTTGGCATTATCATGTTTTATTCAAGCCAAAATCAATAAATTTTTATAGATAGTTTATACTCATGAGTTTTGAATATATTTTTTATCATGTTAACAATTTCCACTTGGATCTTTTATATATTTATGTTACCTTTTAAGTATCTAAATTTATATTTTAAATATATGTATTTCCTTCGAAAACATCATAAGTTCCCTTTATTTTTTTTTAAACATAAATTAAATGTGTTCATATATATATATATATATATTCATTATCTCGTTGTTCCTTATTTTATTATTATAATATATATATTTTATTAGAGTACGATCGACCACATTTATTTGAGTCGACTATTCCTTTTTAAAGTAATATTATCACTGTTACTTTTGTTATAATGAAAGCATCTTTCGATGGAACGTTTGGTTAGATTGAATTTCATTTACGCATAATATATATATATTTGTTTTTATAAAAGATCCTATTGTCAAGTCGAAGCAAGCTTCAGTTGAACTGTTTTATATTTATATTATTATTATCATTTATTTTTTTATTTTATGATCGTATGAAACATAACTTCGATTCAACTGATTTTTATATCTTTATTATTTATTTTATTTTTTATCTTTTCGATCTGACCAAAGGATAGCTACAATTCAACTAAATTTTATATTACTTTTATTATTTTTACATTTTTATCAGGTTGAAGGATATTTTCAGTTTAACCGATCTTTATCTTATTATTATTATTATTAATTTTATCTTTCGATCAGATCGATAGATAACTTTGGTTCAATCGATTTTTATATTATTTTATTATTTTTATTTTTATCCTTCAAGTTGGACCAATAGATGGTTTTGGCTTAATTGAAACTTATTCTACATATGTATATATTCATTATATTTTATTATCTTGTTTATTATATATTTGAATACCACCTGACATTTTCAAAGTTGGGTGTGCTAACCCAACATTTATAAATGTCGGGTGGCATTTCTCCTTTTGTTGTTTTCTTTTTATAAATTTTTCCTAAATGCCAATACTTGATTTTAATTCAAATATTTATATTTTTGTATCATAAACATTTTTTTTCTATTTACTTCCATATCTAAAATGTTTAAACTTTTTATATTTTATTTTAAACCTTATATTTCACATATATTTTAGATATTCATATTTGATACCTCAAATATTTTAATCTTTGATACTTATATTTTATATTTAATTTTAGATACCTTTATTTAGTCTGTAATACTTTTAGATTTTAAAACTCCTTAGCTATATTTATATTTTGATGTCGCAAATTTCTTTAATATCATCGACATTATTCATGAATTTAATCTATCAAATTTAAATAAATATTATAGAATAAATACATTGAGTTTAAATTCGTGTGTTGAGTTTACACAAACCTAGCAAATGAACCCAAGATATTTTGACTTTAATTTCTTAAATATTTTTATATTTTATATCCAAGATATTTAATTATATTCTAAATATCTATGCTTTACCGAAAATATGTTTTTCTAAAACTTTACTCATAAAATCCATTAGGTTTAAGTGACCTTACGGATCATACCTAAATGCACTAGACTAAATCTATTATGTTTAAGTAAAGTTAACAAACTAAAATTTTATAAATATATATTAAAACCTTGGGTTGAACTAAAGAAAAGTTGTAATTGGACCAATTTTTTCCTTTCTTTAATAGATATATTTTTAATTTTGACAAAATGTATATATATATTATTATATATAAATTCTTTTATTCTAATTAGATCGAAAGTAGGGGTTGACTTAATCGATGCTTATATAGATATATTTATATCTTCGATTGGATTGGAGGATGTCTTCAATTCAACTGAAGCTTATTCTATATATATTATTATTCTTATTACTTATTTATTTTTATTATTATATATTTTTTAACAAGAATATATTTAAATGTCACTTGACATTTGCAAAGTCAGATGATATTGACTTAATATTTATAAATGTCAGGTAGCACTTCCTCCTCTCTTTCTTTTTTTTTTTTTTTTTGGTGCTTGGACCAAAGAGAATTTTGTTTGGACTAAATCTTCTCCCTTTTTAATAAATTCATTAGTGAGTCTATATATATATATTATTTTCATTAATTTCTTTCAACTTTTGTATGTCACATGAATATTTAAGTTTTCACATGCCTAATGAATAATTTAACGTATTTCTATGAAGAGTTACAGACAACTTAATGTTTTCTATTGAAGAGTTATAAACAATTCATTGATATATTTTGTGGAATACACCCTTAAGTTGGATCTTTTTTTTATTTCAAGCGAAGTTAAAATATATTTATTGTTACTTATCAAACATTTTATAATTTGTAGATTTACATTTGACTTCATTTTTTCTTTCTCCCACCCCTTTTTTTATATCTTAACATATACATTTCCTATGCATTTATGTTGAACACACTTGATGCTTTTGTAAATGTCAAGTGGCTTTCTCTCTTATTTATAAATATACATATATATATTTATATTTTAGCGCATACATTTCATTAGTTTGCATTGAATGTTACTCGACATTTTATAGATGTCATGTGATTGTTATACTTAAATGTTAACATGACATTCATCTTCTTTTTTTATATTCTATAGTTGGGTACTAGAAGAAAAATAACTTCACCAACATATGCCTTTTCGTGATTCTTGGAAGCCAAGAAAAATATTGGGTGATAATACTTTGACAGTGTTCATCTTCCTTGCACATATTTTTTTTTTGTTTCATAATTCTTTCCTACATTTAAGAAAACAAGGGAAAATGGATGACTCTATTAGCACCCACTTTCCTTGTAACATAATTTTTAAGAAACTACAAGAGATAACACTTGGTTGGTGCTGATCTTCCTTTGTAATATAATTTTTAGAAATTACAAGCGATAGCACTTGGTCGGTTCCCATCTTCCTTGTAACATAACTTTTAAAAATTATAGAAGATAGCATTCGAACATGGAGAGGGGAGGGCACTTGTTGAAAAAGATGGATAGTGTTTTATTTATTTATTCATTAAAAATCTTGACCAGTAATTTTAAATTTATCATTCATTTGTTTACCATTGATTTTTAACATCAGGAAGCTTTTCTTGCCATTGACATTAGGAAATTTTTTCTAAGAATTAATTCTAAAATTGGAAGAAAAGTCTTATCTCCTTGTCCAGGCTAAAAAAAATGTGTATAGAACACTTAATTTATTATAATGTATCAAACCATAAATTTAAAAGCTAGATATAAAACAATAGGCTGATTTTTTTAAAATTTTTTTGCGAAATATGCTAGGGTATATCATATGAGAGTATGGTATAGCCAGACAATTGACAATGAAGCAAAAATGCTGGATATATCAGTATTTAGAATGAAAAAGTTCATAATATTAATGGTTAAATACATAATATTTAGCTTATCTTATGAGAATTAAGTTATTATGTTATAATTGCACTATTATATGCTTTAATGAAAGAATCTGCATAATTTCAGGAAATTAATATTAATTTAGTACATTTCTGAACTGTCGGTAAATTGCAAGCTATGAAATTCTTAAGTATCTGAATTTTTTGTCATTAAAGAGAGTTATGTTTAATGTACGAGATAGTTATGTTTTAAAGAATATTTTATTATTTCCTGAAGTACACGTGTTGAAACCATAATGCATGATTGTTTAGAATGAAAAAGTGCATATTATTAATGATTAAATGATGGTTAATTGCATAATATTTAGCTTATCATATGAGAATTAAGCCATTATGTTATAATTGCACTGTTATATGCTTTAATTGAAGAATTTGCTTAATTTTGAGGAATTAATGTTAATTTAGTACATTTCTGAACTGTTGGTAAGTTGTAGGCTATGAAACTCTTAAATATTCGAATTTTCTGATATTTCGGACAGTTATGTTTAACATACCGAACATATTTTGGACAGTTATGTTTAACAGACCGAACATGTCGAATAGTTATGTTTAAATTGTCGAATAGTTATGTTTTGAAAGAATATTTTATTATTTCCTGAAGTACATGTGTCGAAACCGTAATGCATGACTTAAGTGAACTTTCGGTGAGTTATCTATAATTATCTGAAATTGCAGTTGGGCATCGGACAGTTATATGTATAACTCTCTGAAATCTCTTTTTATTTCTAAAATAGCTGAGGACACGTGTTATGTTTTGGGAAAGTGGATTTTTGGTGAGTTATCTCTAACTATTCAAAATGCATCTGAGCATTGGATAGTTAGCTTTATAACTCTCCGAAATGTTATTTTATGATTAAACTGTACTGACACGTGTCGAGATTTGGTAGATTTACTTAAGTTATATATCAGTGAGTTATCTGTAACTATCCGAAATATATCTAGGCATCGGATAGTTAAGTTTATAAGTATCCGAAATGCACCTGAGCATCGGATAGTTAAATTTATGCACGTGTTTTATAGTTAAATCAACGAAGAAAGTCCGTTGAGTTATCTGTAACTCCACGAACAATTTATTTTCTAATATGCCACTATAACGGTTGCAAAAATAGGATAGTTGGAAGAAAAACCACGACTGCACGTATCGTGTAGGGAGAAGAAAGCATCGCCGTTGATATGAATGAAGGAAATCCAACCGACCATTCAAGCAGAAGCAGTTACTACTAAAGAAATATAAAAGAGAAGAAGAAAAAGAAGTAAAGTATGTGATCGATAGACGACCAGTGTATACAGAGGAGGAGCATCGAGCTTTCTGCAGATAGTATCATCGATTCTCCGAAGTACCACACCAACCATCGTTACCACCACCACAATCACCAACCATCAGAGGTCTGTGAGGATACTTTCTTGATGTCGGGTCGATTTTAAGCCAAACATAATGCCTGACAACCACTGTGAGGAGTGATCAGGTCGCGGGAAGGGAAGCCATTTTCACCAAGCACTGACTCATATTTTAGGAGATCGTAAAGCTTCTAGCCTTGGCTTCGGGTTGATGCCTGTATGCTGAAGAGGAGATCATCTTGCAATTCTGGACTTGTGATTCTATAGGGAGAGGAGACAGAATTGTAAGTGGTTTAATTTTCAATGGTGTAATCGCGTTGCAAGTAATGTCGGAAGTATTTACTGTCAAGTGAGATTACTTTACATTTCACTGTTCACCCATTTCTATGTTCATATTAAAACAAAAATACGAAAACAATTTATCTATGTTTGTATGTTGTATTTGAGTGTTGTATTGTTTGTGTTGTATCATGATTAATGTTATCTTTGTTAGTGTTGTGATTGTTTTATGTTATTTTAGTTTTACAGTTTACTGAAATTGGTTCGTTCAAAAGACTTAAAGATTTTAATGGTTACTGTTTGAATTATCTGAATGTTAGTATTGCTTAATGATAAATCCAATGTTAACTAACATTAAAGAGCTTAATTGATGTTATTTACAATCTATGGAATCGCCCAATGGTTGGCCGAATTCCTCTGTAAATAGCAGTATTAAAAAGAAAAGATAGGCTCGTGTTGTTAACTTAAGTCCACAAGGTTAGTCCATTGAGTTAGCCATAACTCAATGAACTTTGTCCATTGAGTTAACTGTAATTTAACGAAGAGCTTATTGAATATATAAATTTGATTATTAACAAATGAACAGTTCTCAAGTTCTTCAGCAATTCCCTATGGGATCGACCTGTACTTGCACATTGATAGACACTGTGCACTTGCAGTTAAAGTACAAATTGGAATTAATATCTAAATTGTATTAAAGGTTGTTTGTTTACTTCTAAAGAAAGAATAGACATAAAGATAAATTAACTAAGTAAAGACAAAAGTAACAAATCCAAGTTTTTCTGGTGTAGTGCTGGGAAAACACAAACAAGTTTTATGGCGCCATCGCTAGGGAATTGAAATTGAATTGAATTGAATAGAATAGAATAGAATAGAATTGAATAGATATAAGCAACTATTAGAGCTGTTTCATTTTAATAGCCAGAGTTGTGTGTTTTCTTCTGTAATTGAGAATATGGATATGCTTATGCTCAAAGATTTCTGAAACCTATAATTAGCATATGTGAATTCTACAATTCTGAAGGACACGACATTTCTAACTATTTGAAATTGAGATGTTTACAGATGGTTAGATCTCATGAACAACAAATGAATTATCCTCAGTATAATAGATCCGAATATGAGAATCCTATAGTTTACCCAACTAATGGTCAGTATAGAATGTGTAATATGTTGAGAGACATTGAAGTTTGGGATAGGTATGACAGACTGGAGCGTAGTATAGAGTAAAATCTAGACAAACTAGAATACTTTATGTGTCAACAACAAGAAGTTAACCAATTAAATTATTAGGAAGCATATTCAGAACCTAAAAAGGATATAATTTACGAAATTGAAAAAACCATAATGAAAATTGATCAAAAATTGAATGCAATGAGATTAGATGATCTAGAAAGAAAATTAAAAGCATTAGACAAATATACAATGAAAATACAGGTTATGCAATAGGACGATGAAAATTATAATGTTATAAACCTGCATAATTTGTAAAATATACAGTAAACAGAAAATATTAATGCAAGAGAATTTAAAGAATGCACTTTAAAACTAAAAACAATTGAAGATCATAATTACGAAAATGATATACAAAAACATCATAAGAGTAATGAAAATTTGGAAGATGTATGTGTAACATTAAGATCTGGAACTGATATACTACCAAGAATTCAAAATGAAAATGATATGAAGGTGGATAAGAGTAAAAATCAAAATGACAATGAAAATGTAATAGCTAAAAATCTAGAAATCACTAAAGAACAATTTGAATTTGCTAATGAGGCTAAAAATGATCAAACAAATCAACTGAAAGAAAAAGAATCTTTTAAATCAAAATTTTTAGCACCCTATCCTGAAAGATTACAACAAACAATACCTGAAAAATAAGAAAAAATCAGAGAAATTTTTGAAAAAGTACAAGTTAACATTCCTTTGTTAGATCTATTGCAGAAAATGCCACCTTGTGCTAAATTTTTGAAGGATTGGTGTACTAAGAAAAGAGAGCGAAAAGTTCTTAGAAATGTCTTTTTAGCTGAGCAAAGTAGTTCCCTATTTCTGCCACAAATTTCTAAAAAGTTATCTAATCCTAGAATCCCTGTTATATCATGCACCATAGGAAATGCCATTCTAGAAAGAACCTTAATAGACTTAGGTGCAGGTATAAATATTATGCCAAGTGATATATTTGCATCCTTAGGATTAGAAGACTTAACTCCTACTAGTATGGTTATTCAATTAGCTGATAGAAGTATAAGATACCCTAGAGGAAAAATAGAGGATGTCTTAATTAAAATCAAAAACTTTATATATCCTATTGATATTGTAATTTTGGATTCCCAACAAATTAAGCATAAAAATAGTGATACATCTTTAATTTTGGGAAGACCATTTTTAGCAATATCAGGGGCTATTATAAATTGTAAAACTAGAGTAATGAAGTTAGCATATGGTAATGAGGATACTCAATTAAATATTTTCAAACCAGAAAGGTTTGAAGAGTTAGAAATGTCCTTACATACCATAGACTTTTTAGAAGATGAAGGAGATATGTTAGATGATGTGATTCAAGAAGAATTAAATAGGCAAATCAATTCTGAAACTTTAGAGGAAAGTGAAAGCATAAATATAGAAGGAGATCTAGAAGAAATTAATTTAGAAAATGATGATTGTTGAGCTATATTTTTAGCTCAAGCTTTACTGCAAGTGCATAGTTCTTTTGGTGTACATGGCAAATACAGGTCATTCTTCCACAAGGATTGTGTTTATGACTTAATCAACAATTACTCAACTTGTTCTTCAAGCTCTTAGGTATACTTCAGTAAATTAATGACATGTGAATGTAGAATAATCAAAGTTAACACAAGCTCACAAATCATGCAATTTCAAGGCAATTTGTAGTGGAAAATGGTGATGTGAATCAATTTCTTTACTTGTAAATCTATCAACTCATTCAATTATAACATGCACACAAGTTCCACGTGATTTCAGAAGTGATATCAATGCATCAATATTAAGGAAAGAAAAATAAAACAACAAGGTTCAATAGACTATACTACTCTATTCTAATTTATACTAAATGCATGCAACTATGCTATTTGCTAATCTAGCTAAACTATACCATACTACTTGCATTAGAAATTCTTTTTGGAGATTGATTAGGACAAAATGTGATCAATATAAGATATAACAAACTCAATTAACTATTGAAATTAAAATTAACAACTAGATATAAGTGATAGGTTCTTCATTCAAATGAACATCAACACTTATTTTCTTCTTCTTTGAATTCACACCTTCTTCTCAAATGCGCCAAGCCACCATTGATGAGTGTCATTCACTCGTGTGAAAGCCTCACCAACAGCCCCAACAATACATGTGAATAGAGGATGCAAATTAGAAGTTGAAAAGAAGAATTAAACATTCATATACATTCATTGAACTCTATCTAGCTAAGAAGACATATAATTGAGATATTCACCACCATTTCTCATCAATTCTTCCTTATATACAAGAAAATAATAAACTCTAAGAGTTGTCACTACCTTAGGAGCTTCTTATCTTCTTCTCTAGAGCTTTGAATTCAATGGAACTTGGCAGCAAATCCACCTCCAAGCTTGGACGTCTTCTCCTTAGCCCTTGGAATGGTGAATAGCATCAATGGATGGTCTCCTTGCAAGCATAAGCCTCACCTCCAAGCTTTCTTCTCTTCTTTCTTTCTCTCATTGGAAGCACCAAGGTGTTGGCCGAAAATCCTCTCCCCTTGTATTTATGTTGTTTTGTCTTCTCTCTCTTTGATGTGGCACCTTGGTTTTATCACCAAGCCAATAAGATGCCATAGATCTAGGAGGGCCAATAAGGTGTTGGCATGTCTTCTTCTTTAAAGTTTAGTCCACCAACTTTTGATTCTTTACATCTTCTTTGGTCTTTTGCATTAAGCTCCTCCCATATATATGTTACCTATAATTAATGGAAGTTGAACTCCAAGAGACGTTAGCTAACATAGGACATGCAAAATAAATCAATGTGTTTCATGTAAAATTATATCCAATGGGGGATGCACTTGTTAATTAAATTTCTATATTGCACTATATTTCAAGACTTATATTACCCATAATTAATATCATTTATCCATCATAGATATATAATATCATGCAAAATTACTTATAAAATTCATTAAAAATGGGCAAAATTAAAGCTTGAACACCCCCCCACACTTAAACATAGATAAATTATAAATATAGAAGGAGATCTAGAAGAAATTAATTTAGAAAATGATGATGTTCAATTAGGAGCTTGTTTGTGTTTTCCCAACACTACACTAGAAAAACTTGGATTTGTTACTTCTGTTCTTACTTAATTAATTTATCTTTATGCCTATTCTTTCTTTTAGAAGTAAACAAATAACCTTTAATACAATTTAGATATTAATTCCAATTTGTACTTTAACTGCAAGTGCACAGTGTCTATTGTATTAATGTGTAAGTACAGGTCGATCCTATAGGGAATTGCTGAAGAATTTGAGAACTGTTCATTTGTTAACAATCAAATTTATATATTCAATAAGCTCTCCGTTGAATTATAGTTAACTCAACAGACAAAGTTCGTTGAGTTATGGCTAACTCAACGGACTAACCTCGTGGACTTAAGTTAATTCCACGAGCCTGTCTTTTCTTTTTAATATTGCTATTTACAGAGGAATTCGACCAACCATTGGGCGATTCCATAGATTGTAAATAACATCAATTAAGCTCTTTAATGTTAGTTAACATTGGATTTATCATTAAGCAATACTAACATTCAGATAATTCAAACAGTAACCATTAAAATCTTTAAGTCTTTTGAACAAACCAATTTTTGTAAACTGTAAAACTAAAACAAACATAAAACAATCACAACATTGACAAAGATAACATTAATCATGGTACAACACAAACAATACAACACTCAAATACAACATACAAACATAGATAAATTATTTTTGGTATTTTTGTTTTAATATGAACATGGAAATGGGCGAAAGGTGAAATGTAAAGTAATCTCACTTGATAGTAAATACTTCCAACACTACTTGCAACGCGATTACACCACTGAAAATTAAACCACTTACAATTCTGTCTCCTCTCCCTATAGAATCGCGAGTCCAGAATTGCAAGATAATCTTCTCTTTAGCATACAGGCATCAACCCGAAGCCAAGGCTAAAAGCTTTACGATCTCCTGAAATATGAGTCGGTGCTTGGTGAAAATGGCTTCCCTTCCCGCGATGCGATCACTCCTCACAGTGGTTGTCAAGCACTATGTTTGGCTCGAAATCGACCCGACATCAAGAAAGTATTCTCACAGACCTTCGATGGTTGGTGATTGTGGTGGAGGTAACGATGGTTGGTGTGATACTTCAGAGAATCGTTGATACTGTCTGTAGAAAGCTCGGTGCTCCTTTTTTGTATACACTGGCCGTCCATCGATCACACACTTTTCTTCTTCTTTTTCTTGCCTTTTATATTTCTTCAGTAGTAACTGCTTCTGCTTGAATGGTCGGTTGGATTTCTTTCATTCATATCAACGACGATGATTTCTTCTCCCTGCGACGAGTGAATTCCTACGTGATACGTGCAAACGTGGTTTTTCTTCCAACTGTCCATTCCTGCAACCGCTACGTGGCATATTAGAAAATAAATAGTCCGTGGAGTTACAGATAACTCAACGGACTTTCTTTGTTGATTTAACTATAAAACACGTGTATAAACTTAACTATCCGATGCTTAGGTGCATTTTGGATACTTATAAACTTAACTATCCGATGCTCAAATGCATTTCGGATATTTACAAATAACTCACCGATATATAACTTAAGTAAATCTACCAGATCTTGACACGTGTTAGCAGTATTTTAATTATAAAATAACATTTCGGAGAGTTACAGGTCTAACTATCCGATGCTCAGATGCATTTCGGATAGTTACAGCTAACTCATCGAAAATCCACTTAAGTCACTTTACTAGAACATGACACATGTCCTCAGCTATTTTATAAATAAAAAGAGATTTCGGAGAGTTATATATATAATTGTCCGACCCAACTGCAATTTTGGATAGTTATAGATAACTCATTGATTCAGTAATAAACAAATGTTTTTATAATAAGAATTTTACCACATGCAAAAATAACAACTTAAGTTTATAATGCTAACCTAACGCGTTGCCTTAGTGTTCAATATAGCAACTCAATGCATTTAGTTATGTTAACGAGTTAAACATGTGCATCTCACGTGATACAATACAACATTCGTAACTTATAATTTCACCACGTGTATAATACTAACTTAACGAGTTCGTCTCTTCTTTTACTCACTAACTTAACGAGTTATCAAAACGTGCACTGTTCATGATACAGAAGATATAACTTTAAAACATATCATGCTTTTCAATAAAAACACACGTTAACTTAACGTTTAGCTAAATGAGAAATTAATGCAACGAAACGACTAGTTATTAACTTTAGGAAACTTTCAAAACATAATTGCTCGACAATTTAAACATAACTATCCGACATGTTCGGTCTGTTAAACATAACTGTCTGAATTATCAGAAAATTCGGATACTTAAGAATTTCACAGCCTACAACTTACCGATAGTTCAGAAATGTACTAAATTAACATTAATTCCCCAAAATTAAGCACATTCTTTAATTAAAGCATATAACAGTGCAATTATAACATAATGGCTTAATTCTTATATGATAAGCTAAATATTATGCAATTAACCATCATTTAACTGTTAATAATATGCACTTTTTCATTCTAAACAGAGCTCTAGCTTCTAATGGGCAACATTTAGAATTAAAACCTTTACCTCATGAATTAACCTATATATTTCTGGAAGATAAACGAACCTGTCTAATCATTATTGCTTCAGATTTAAAAGAGGATCAAATAGCTAAATTAAAAGATGTAGTAAAAGGTTATAAAGAAGTAATAGGATGGACTATGACTGATATAAAAGGGTTAAGTTCAACTTTATGCTGTCACCACATATATTTAGAAGAGAATGCTAAACCTGTTACAATTCCTGAGAGGAGATTAAATCCAAACCTTAAAGAAGTAGCCAGGAAGGAAATAATTAAATGGTTAGATAATGACATAATTTATCCGATTTTTGATAGCTCGTGGGTTTGTCCAATCCATGTAGTTCCCAAGAAATCAGGATTAACAATTATTAGGAATGAAAGTCAAGACTTGATACCTACTAGAATTCAATCAGGTTGGAGAGTATGTATAGACTATAGAAAACTGAATGTTGTGACTAGGAAAGATCATTTTCCCTTACCTTTTATAGATCAAATGCTGGAAAGATTAGCAGGGAAAAAATATTTTTGTTTCCTAGACGGGTATTCAGGGTATAATCAAATTCCAATAGCATTAGAGGATCAAGAGAAAACAACTTTCACCTATCATAATGGAACTTATGCTTTTAAGAGAATGTCATTCGAATTATGCAATGCGCTAGCTACCTTTCAAAGGTGTATGTAGGGCATATTTACTAGAATGACTGAAGATTTTTTAGAAATATTTATGGATGATTTTACTGTATATCGCAATTCATATGTAGTATGTTTAAAAAATTTAGACTTAATATTAAAACGTTGTGTGGAAAAAAATCTGGTTTTAAATTGGGAAAAATGTCACTTCATGGTAAAACAATGAATAGTCTTAGGGCATGTTGTTTCTAAGAAAAGGTTGGAAGTAGATAAAGCTAAAATAGAAGTAATTTCTAATCTACCAGAACCTAAATCAGTAAAAGATATAAGATCATTTCTAGGACATGCTGGTTTTTATAGAAGATTTATTAAAGACTTTAGCAAGATAGCTAGACCTTTAACTAATCTATTAAAAGATGTTTCATTTAACTTTGATAAAGATTTTAAGGAAGCATTTTTCAAAGTTAAGACTAGCTTAATTTAAATTCCTATAATTCAAGCACCTGATTGGAGCCATCCATTTGAATTAATGTGCGATGCATCTGATTTTGCTGTAGGAGCAGTGTTGGGACAGAAGATAGAAAAATCTCCTAGAGTGATTCATTATGCAAGCAAAACCTTAAATGATGCTGAAGTTAATTACACAACTACTGAAAAAGAATTATTAGCTGTTGTGTTTGCCTTAGAAAAGTTTAGATCATATCTGATTGGATCTAAAGTAACAGTATACACATATCATTCAGCTTTAAAACATCTAATAAAGAAAAAAGAAACTAAACCTAAATTGATCCGATGGATATTATTATTGCAAGAATTTGATCTAGAAATTAAAGATAAAAAAGGTTGTGAGAATGTAGTAGTAGATCATTTATGAAGATTACAAATAGAAAAATCAAATATTGAAATTAAGGATAATTTTCCTAATGAACAATTAATGACCATCAACACAATACCTTGGTATGCAAACATAGTTAATTACTTAGTTACTGGTCTAACACCTAAGGATTGGAATAAACAGGATAAGAAATATTGTCAAGAGTAAAATATTACTATTGGGAAGACCCATACTTATTTAAGAATGTCCTGATCTGATTTTAAGGATGTGTGTTCCAGAAACTGAATATTCGAGCATATTGTCTTTCTTTCATGACCAAGCTTGTGGAGGGCATTTTGGTTTAGGGAAAACTACTGCAAAAATTCTACAATGTGGGTTTTATTGGCCAACACTATTCAAAGATGCTCATAAATATTGCTTAAGTTGTTTAAGATGTCAATAAATAGGAAGAATATCAAAGAGGAATATGATGACTCTTAATCCTATTGTTGAGGTTGAAATCTTTGATGTGTAGAGAATAGATTTTATAGGTCAATTTCCTATATCTAATTAATTTAATTACATATTGTTGGGGGTGGTATCAGTGATAGAGGAACTCATTTCTGTAATAGAAGTTTTGAAGTTTTAATGAAGAAATATGGAGTAAACCACAAAATTGCAACATCATATCATCTGCAAACAAGTGGACAAGTAGAAAGTGCAAACAAACAAATTAAGTTAATCTTAGAAAAAGTAGTAAATCCTACTAGAACAGATTGAGCTAATAGATTGATAGATGCACTTTGGGCTTATAGAACTACTTATAAAATGAGCTTAGGTATGCCACCTTTTAGGCTAGTATATGGAAAAAGTTGTCATTTACCTACTGAAATAGAACATAAAGCTTATTGGGCATTAAAAACTCTGAACACTAATTTAAGTCAAGCTGCTGAAAATAGAAAAATGTAATTAATTGAATTAGAAGAATTTAGAAATAAAGCTTATTCGAAGACTGTAAGAGAAAAAGAAAAAATTAAATTCTAGCATGATAGAATAATTATTCCAAAAAGCTTTGAAATAGGACAAGAAGTATATCTTTATATGGCTAGACTCCATAACCATCCAGGAAAATTAAGATCTAGATGGGCATGACCTTACATAGTTCGAAACATTTATCCTTATGGAGTTACTGAAATTGAAAATCCTAAAAATCAGAATATATTTAAAGTAAATGGACAAAGACTGAAACCTATTCTAAAAACACCAAAAAGCTCCTTTGGAATTATAGAAGAAGTTAGAGTGGAGGACTACTCGAGCTTTATTTAGTAAGAAATTAGTTTTTATGTTTATACAGAAAAAAAATAATAATAATAATATATATATATAATATAAAAATTGTTGCGGTTCAATCGACTGAATCTATCGATATGACCGGAACATCAAAAATATGTATATTAATTTTCAGAAAAAGTGTTGGTTTTACCAAAACATAGTATTGGTTCAACTGGAAAAAATATTTAGGTCTGACCGAAACATCATATCGATTAAACTGGTAAAAAATAGAAAAACTATTATCTATAGTATTTTTATTATTATATTTGTTTGTACGGGGGAGTCCGTTGAGTTACGCTTAACTCAACGAGCTTACTCCTTGAGTTAGTCAACGAGCTTATTCCGTTGAGTTAACTGTAACTCAACGGAGTACTGTAGCTAAGACCACGGATAAAATAGTAATAGTTGGTTCGGGAAATGACTCGATTACTCGCCTAAACTTAGGGCTTATTTAAACTAAAACCTAGGGTTTTGGGGGCATTATCTGGCAAATCATTTAGAATCTAGAACAGTAGAAATCAGAGTGATTCTGTGTTGTTGTGTAACTCCACGATGAGGAAGATGACACCCGAGTTCTAGGAAGAGGCTGTTGACACATCAGAATTTCTGAAGCAATCAGAAGAATGGCACGTGCAGTAGAAGATCAGAAATACGACAAGAGAGAAAGAGCTATAGAAGGTAGAATCAGAACTTTTCAATTTCAGAAGAGATTTAGTAGAATTGAGTATACAAATACCTCAAATAATGGAAACAAGCATAAAGGTTGCAACAGAAATTGCTATAAGCAAGGAAAGAAAAATAAGGCCAAGTAATGAAGTTGCCCTAGAATTAATCCAACGTAAGTCCCAGCTCTGGTTCAAAAGACGAATCTATAGACGAGCTAGATGGGCGATTTGGGAGCAAGAAAGGAAAGAAAATGAAGAAGAGGCAACTGAAGAATAGGAAGAACCAACTGCTGAAAGACCTGTTCCTGAGGAACAGTAGTTAGGACCTCTAATTCGACCAATAGAGCTAGTGCCACGAGTTGCATTTGCTTGGCCAAGAATTGAAGAAGAAGAGAAAGAATTTACTAGCTTGGTCAAAACAATAAGAGACCAAGGTGATACTCAAGAAATAGCTACGGCTAAGGCACATATTTTATATGATGCCATTAAGAAAAAAAGGGTCGAAGAAAGGATAAGGGCCTAGTACAAAATAAAAGTTGAATAGTATCAGGCAGTAACTAAATCAAGTGCTGTCGGAGAGGCTGGTCCTTCGAGACCAGTAGTTATAAAAAGAGTTAAATAGGAAGAGCCAGTACCTGTGGCTCGAAAGCCTGTAGAGCCTATTTTGTAGATTTAATTTCAGAAGATGAAGAGGAAGAATAGGCACAACTAATCAGAAAAAAGAAAGGAAAAGAAAAAGTGCCTGAATATGAGGAAATTAAATCTGAAGTACCAATTTTTACAGGGCCTATGGAGCAAATATTTATAAACCTACTATTCAATTTTGAGGAGGAGTAGGAGTTGTAGCAGCAGGAGCAAAGAAAAGAAAAAAATCAGGCTGAAATTAGTCTACAGCCTGTATAAGAAGAAAGAACAAAAATTAGGGTAGAAATTGAATTGCCCGTTACTCCATCCCAACCTATTACAGAATCAAAAAGAACAGTAACAGAACAGATTGGTAGTCAGGAGGAAGAAGAAAGAGCAGAACATGAAGAGGTTGAAAGAAGCCATTTGGACAAAAATAACTTTACAGATTCCATTGAAGAGCAAGAAACTCTTCAGCAATTTATGGAAAGAATTTAAGATAGAGTGGAGAGTTCTGCTAGCTCACCACCATAGACAAAAGCAAAAGCAAAAATTCAAGAATCTGTAGAGAATGTTCAAATGCAGCCTATGTTAGAGGAAGAGTAAGTACAAACCCCTCTAGAACAACAAAGTCACCTTCCTGACCCGATTGAAACAACAATTTTGAATAAAGTACATTTTTGTAGTCGGGAAGCTTATACCAAATACCAAGAAATAAGGGGTTACGACATTATTTACAGTAGACCAGTAAATTGGGATGGAATGCAAGAAATCAAAGATTTATTTGAATTCCAAGGTCTACTGCAATTCATTTCTTAAGAAAGAGGGCACGCAGTTTATGAGAATTTAGTGCCCTATTTTTATGCAAATTTAAGAGAAAGAGAAGGAGGATTAATTTCCAACGTGGAGGAAGCTGATGTACAGATAACACTAGAGCTTCTCCACAACATTTTTGGTTTAAAGAATGAAGGTATAAAAATTTTGGAAGATACAACTATAGTCGAGTGGACAGAATAGCAAATTAAGGATTATTTAGCTATCAATCCTGGTGTGCCTTTATTAAACAGATTGAAGCATTTAAATGGTAAAGCACACATGGTAGCTAACATTTTGATTAAAAATGTCTACCAACGATAGGGCCATGACATAGAATTAAGTCAATTTGTCAAATGGGCCACATATGCAGTTGTAAATAGGATTCAAATAAATTGGTCTGTAGTTTTTATCTCCAAGCTGAAAATAGTGAAGAAGAAATTATTTTATGGAGATTTGATTCCACTGCTGATGGTGGACTGTATTGATTTCACGAAATGGGCATAAAAAAGGATCAGATCTAGAACCATTTCAGTGAAAGAATACAGAAATTTTGTAGCTGCAGAACTAGCTGTACCGTTTAGAGGAATTACGGGAGCAGTAGAAAGGATTAATCAATTAGGGATTCAATTAGAAAAACTCTAGAAGGAAGTAGATGAACTAAGGAATAGAGATTAAATTGTATTGTTCGTCTACTTGTGTAAAATTGTATGATGTACTTGTAATGTAATTGATTCATATTAATGAATGTAAATTTTTCAGATGCAATTTTCATACGTGTTTTGGATGTGAAAATGAATGGAATGTATTGACTATTATATATATTTTGTGGAATATTATGAAAGAATGTTTAACAAATTTACAATTTACTGAATGACAGGATAAATGCTTAAAAATTTCTGCATGTTGCAAGGTAAAATGTAAATTCTGCATAACATAAAATGACCTGCAAGTTAAATCTTTATATAATGTTTAGATTTAAATGAATTTTAATTAGAATGATGCATTAATGACATAGATTTAACTTTATTTCAGTTAGCAAAATAAATAAAGAAAAGAATAGAGAGGAACTTACGAGAGTAAAACTTAGAAGTTGCCAAGTGTTAACTCAACGAAGTAAGTTCATTAAGTTAAACGTAACTCTACGAGGTCAGTAATATAATATAAGGTCACTCCGTTGAGTTATCTGTAACTCAACGAAGTTAGTCCGTGGTGTTAGCAACAGTAATCGACTGTGTTCAATTGAGTTATTTGTAACTCAACGAGGTTAGTTCGTGGATTAAGCAGAATAGTTATTCTTTTAACCACGAACGAAACTTCGTCGATTTAGTGGTTACCAAAATTTGAAATTAGTAGTGATACATGTACCCATAAAAACAGGAACCACGATGCACGTTGCAAGACACATTCTTGTAACGAGATTTATTCACTTTATGGATGTGCAGTATATATATAAAACAGAATATTATTTACGAGTTACCAACACTTTTAAAAGAAAGGAGAATGCGTTGGAGGAACTAAAAGGAGAAGCAACTGATTCAACTTCATCCGACAACAAATATTTATTGAATGGAAAGCTTTAGACTGGTATGTAATTAATCTTCTACTATTTATTTATGAGCACATGGACCCGTTCTCTAAGCACTAAACAATTAGTAAGAACACCTACCTAGGAATTTTCATTGCAAAGGAGTACTGAAAAATTTTTTGAATTGAACTTTAACGAAATTCTTTGGGGTGTAGCTAACCTTTCTTTAAAAGAGAACGTAGAGATGGCTGCTCCAGTAGAAAAATCATTAGGAGAGATTCTGTATCCTGAATTAGTTGATGAACCTTCTTGTATTCGATTGCCAAACTTTGAGGGAGATAGGTTTAAACTGAAATCTAACTATATTAGTCAATTGCCACATTTTCATGGATTAGAAAGAGAGGATGCCTATTATTTCCTTAGAGAATTTAATGAAGTTTGTCAAATGATGAAAATGCCAAACATGAGTATAGATGCTATTAAACTTAGATATATCCCTTTTTCTTTAAAAGACACACCTAAGAGATGGTTATATACTCTATCGCCTAATTCAATTTCTACATGGACTGAATTTTGCTCTGTTTTTCTAGAAAAATATTATCCAACACATCAAACGATTAAAAAGAAAAAAGAAATATTAATGTGTAGCCAAAAATAGGGTGAATCATTTTGGAAATATTTTGAAAGATTTAAAGATTTACTTACTCAATGTCCACATCATGCAATGAGTAAAGCACAATTAATAGGTATAATTTATGAAGGCGTAGATGTTTCAACAAAATCTTTATTAGAATCTACTTGTCAAAATGTATTTTTAAAGTTATGTAGTGAAGAAGCATAGGCATATTTAGAAAACTTTGCAAAAAGAACTGCATAGTGGGAAAACTTAGCTGAAGCTATTGTAGATAAAAAAATATTGCCAAGAGGAATGCATGAAATAGATTCAAGTACAATGCTTGAGGTGAAATTAAATTAATTAACAAAGAAAATAGAAGAGTTATCATTAAATCAAAAACTAGCAGAAAAGAATGCAAACATAAATGATTTAGATATTATTTATGCTAGAAACGAGAGAGATAACTTGGGAAATTCTTATAATCCTAATTGGAGAAATCACCCGAATTTATCTTGGAGAAACAATAATTTTCAAGGAGGAGAAAATATAAATGAGAAGAACATAAGTTATGAAGCATTAATTGAACAAGGATCTAGAATAGAGAAATTAGAAAAGATAATCCAACAATTAAACAATTGTCTAGATTTTGTATTTGGAAATGCTGCAATTCAAAATCAAAATAGAAATATACCACTTAGATAGAAGGAACCAATGGAAGGTAGACCTACTAGAGGATTGCTAATACAAACAATACCTAATCCTATCAATAGAACTGTTAATGAAATTGATACCTCTTCTAGGAGGATAGCTGAATGAAGCAGCATATCTGAAGCAACTATCTATATGTATATATGTTTTTATTTTTAGTTAATAGTATCGTAGAGTTAGTCCTTAACTCAATGAACTTAGTCCGTTGAGTTATTCTTTAACTCCACAAGGGTGTGTAGTAGTTATGTTAATTTTTGTCTTTGCTAAATTTTTGTTTGTGTTATACAGAATCGAAAAATGGAATTGATGCAATTACCATTGGATGCACTAAGGGAAGTACTGAGTAATTTATCAGCTAAAGATCTGTGCAGACTGTGTTGTGTATCAAAAGAAATTAAAGACTGTATTGAAGAAAAATATTTTCAGGGACTACAAGGTGCAAAAATGACTAAGATTAGAGATGGATTTATATGGAGGTCATTTAATCATAGTTCAAATACCCATGAATATTTGGCTATGGAAGAAACTACTGGAATTCCACCCAATACATTAGAAGGAATAAATCATATCATGGGGATAGATGAAGGATTAATCATATACAGGACGAGACCAAGGTATGCAAGTTTATTATTACCTGATATTTTGATAAGAAATCCTATAAGGAGAAGAATGGAATATAGGAAGACCTAATAGATTTGAAGTACCAACTGTAAATTGTGGATCAGCTTTGATTTTTTCTGATAAAAATTCTGCAATTCCTGAAAAATTATATTATTGGAGACCTATAGGAAATTGGGGTGAAGATTTACGCTTAAGTGTGTATAACTTTCTAAATAGATCTTGGAATGAAAATATTATGATATATCTAGGATGGAAATTATTAATTAACCAAACACATGTCATACTTGATGGATATATATATCTAATCACAAATATATCAATAGCATTTGGATCTGATTTATATATAATGAGCATAGACAGTTATGATGAATATATAGAAATTTTACCTATATCGAGAGAAATAGCTAAACCACCATCTGAAGAATTTAATAAAATTCAAATAGGAATGTGGTATAATGACGAAGATGATCCTACTTTATGTCTAATAAGATGGTTGGATGAATTGATGAAATTTCAAATATGGATTATGAAAGACATAAATGAATGGAAGTGGGAAGAGGAGTATATTGAAATAGATGTAGAAATAGAAATTTCTACATTACCCTGGAATCAAAAAGGATCCCTTTCTGCATTTCATATCATTAATGGTAATACACTTGTATTTGGAATTTATAATATATTACATGTTTACAAATTAACAAGGAACAAGAACTGCATTAAAACAGAATTAATAGCAAGAAGAACTATGCTTAAAAAGTTTGCTTGGACTGATACATTTATTCCATTTGTTCCTACTTTTCAATCATGTTCTTAAGCTATGATTTTGTGTATTTAATGTTGTGTGTATTCTACGTTTATGTTTAGAAATTTTTTTTTGTTTTTTTGAAGTTTTCATGTTTATTTTTTTAAAAGAAAAAAAAAACAAAACAAAATATCAATCCAGTTTGTTAGTATTTGTTCTGGGAAACTAACTAGCTTGCTTGTGAGCCGCCAAAGGCATAGGAGCCTGGGTTCCACATAAGACACTGATTTATTAATATCTATTAAGTGTTATTTTTTTTTATATTTTGCTTTTATCTATGAATGAAAAGTTTTTCAGAATTAAAAATCAGAATATGTAGAAGGAGATACAAACATAACAAGGTATGTAACCAATTACATATCCTGAATTTTAAATCAAACAACACTGTATTCATGCCTGCTACAATTACTGTACTTATTGTCAAATATTTTACATTGAGGACAATGCAAAATGTAGGTATGGGGGGGAGGTAATTAAAGTAACAATCATGTAAGTTTGTTAATTAAAGGAATTAAAATGGTACTGCAAAGTTATGGAAATTAAAAATTTTTATGAACTTGCTATAACTATCCGATAATTGAGACGGTAAAATTTATATAAACTGTAACTGCTTGTATGTTATATTTAGAAGGCTATATAAGATGCTATAGAATTTACTATTTATGCAAATCTAGATACAATTTCTTATGTTTTTTTTGAATTTCATGAGTTTAACAGTTTCACGATTTTAAAATGAAATCAGAATGCTTAATGAAAAATCAGTAAATTATTTGAAGTCCTGAAGGAGCTGAGATGTGAATTCTAGATTAAATGAAACATATATGATGAAAGATACATTTAATTTGACTGATTGAACTTGTAGAATGATTTATGTGTAGATCTTATTAAACTACAGAAAAAGTATGAGCTTATTGTTATGGATTCATATTTACAGTAAATGATAGAAGTAGAACTATATGAGATTGATGTTTTACTACATCTGTATTAATGAAATATATACATATACAGTATGTGATTAATGTTTTGTTTAATGTTTGTATTTTTTTTTTT
This sequence comes from Cymodocea nodosa, assembly GCA_036874045.1. NCBI lineage: Eukaryota > Viridiplantae > Streptophyta > Magnoliopsida > Alismatales > Cymodoceaceae > Cymodocea > Cymodocea nodosa. The sequence continues at coordinate 13,120,864 of CM072339.1, read as the reverse complement.
TTAAAAAAAAGGAAAAATTTGAGAGTTTATTGACTTGTTTGATCACGAGCCTTTTGTACTTGAGTAGATAGGTATGTAAGGATTGTTGACCGGAAAAAGGACTCTTGAAATCTGGCAACCTAAGATCCTGATTAGATCTGGGATTGTTGACTGAAAGCTCATTACATGGGTACATTAGAAAGCTCTTGTTTGATTCAAGCTTGTCAAATTAACTTTTAAAGTACGAAAAAAAAAAAAAATATTGTTCTGAAAAGATACAAGTGTTTTGTGAAATACAGATATCTTATGAATCGAGTATATTTTCTGTTATCTAGAATTGACTTTTGAAGTTGTTTAATGGAGATACAATTCTTTATTCTAGTCTTAATCATATTGAATTGGATTGTACTTTGACTCGTATGTTGTTGAAATTTCTTCTAGAAATCTTATTGGAAAATTCAAGATGACAGATGATGAAAAGAAAAACAAACGATAATATAATTAACACCTATGTGATGATGATATACTTTGTATGTAATTTACATATATTCTAAGTATATTTGCAGGTTGATTACTAAAAAATACAGAATATATTTTTATGCTAAACAGAAGAAAAAAAGAAAGATGAAGAATTAATTCTAGCACTTTTTGAAAGACCAATTAATTAGATCTTAGTTTGCTAAGGGACTAGCAAAATTTAGGTATGAGGGAAGTGTTTAGAATGAAAAAGTGCATATTATTAACGGTTAAATGATGGTTAATTGCATAATATTTAGCTTATCATATGAGAATTAAGCCATTATGCTATAATTGCACTGTTATATGCTTTAATTGAAGAATCTGCTTAATTTTGGAGAATTAATGTCAATTTAGTACATTTCTGAACTGTCGGTAAGTTGTAGGCTGTGAAACTCTTAAGTAGTCAAATTTTCTGATATTTCAGACAGTTATGTTTAACATACCGAACATATTTTGGACAGTTATGTTTAACAGATTGAACATGTCGGATAGTTATGTTTAAATTTTCGAACAGTTATGTTTTGAAAGAATATTTTATTATTTCCTGAAGTACACGTGTCAAAACCATAATGCATGACTTAAATGAACTTTCGGTGAGTTATCTATAATTATCCGAAATTGCAGTTGGGCATTGGACAGTTATATGTATAACTCTCTAAAATCTCTTTTTATTTCTAAAATAGCTGAGGACACATGTCATGTTCTAGGAAAGTGACTTAAGTGGATTTTCGGTGACTTATCTCTAACTATCCGAAATGCGTCTGAGCATCGGATAGTTAGCTTTGTAACTCTCCAAAATGTTATTTTATGATTAAACTGCTGCTGACACGTGTCGAGATCTGGTAGATTTACTTAAGTTATATATCGGTGAGTTATCTGTAACTATCTGAAATGCATCTGGGCATCAGATAGTTAAGTTTATAAGTATCCGAAATGCACCTAAGCATCAGATAGTTAAATTTATGCACGTGTTTTATAGTTAAATCAACGAAGAAAGTCCGTTGAGTTATCTGTAACTCCATGGACTATTTATTTTCTAATATGCCACTGTAGCAGTTGCAGAAATAGGATAGTTGGAAGAAAAACCACGACTGCACGTATCGTGTAGGGAGAAGAAAGCATCGTCGTTGATATGAATGAAGGAAATCCAACCGACCATTCAAGCAGAAGTAGTTACTACTAAAGAAATATAAAAGAGAAGAAGAAAAAGAAGTAAAGTGTGTGATCGATGGATGGCCAATGTATACAGAGGAGGAGCACCGAGCTTTCTGCAGATAGTATCGGCGATTTTCCGAAGTACCACACCAACCATCGTTACCACCACCACAATCACCAACCATCGGAGGTCTGTGAGGATACTTTCTTGATATTGGGTCGATTCTGAGTCAAACACAGTGCCTGACAACCACTATGAGGAGTGATCGCATCGTGGGAAGGGAAGCCATTTTCACCAAGCGCCAACTCATATTTTAGGAGATCGTAAAGCTTCTAGCCTTAGCTTCGGGTTGATGCCTGTATGCTGAAGAGGAGATCATCTTGCAATTCTAGACTCACAATTCTATAGGGAGAGGAGACAAAATTGTAAGTGGTTTAATTTTCAGTGGTGTAATCGTATTGCAAGTGTGTCGGAAGTATTTACTATCAAGTGAGATTACTTTACATTTCACCTTTCGCCCATTTCCATGTTCATATTAAAACAAAAATACCAAAAATAATTTATCTATGTTTGTATGTTGTATTTGAGTGTTGTATTGTTTGTGTTGTACCGTGATTAATGTTATCTTTGTCAATGTTGTGATTGTTTTAGTTTTACAGTTTACAAAAATTGGTTCGTTCAAAAGACTTAAAGATTTTAATGGTTACTGTTTGAATTATCTGAATGTTAGTATTGCTTAATGATAAATCCTATGTTAACTAACATTAAAGAGCTTAATTGATGTTATTTACAATCTGTGGAATCGCCCAATGGTTGGCCGAATTCCTCTATAAATAGCAGTATTAAAAAGAAAAGACAGGCTCATGGAGTTAACTTAAGTCCACGAGGTTAGTCCGTTGAGTTAGTCATAACTCAACAAACTTTGTCCATTGAGTTAACTGTAATTCAACGGAGAGCTTATTGAATATATAAATTTGATTATTAACAAACGAACAGTTCTCAAGTTCTTTAGCAATACCCTATGGGATTGACTTGTACTTGCACAATGATACAATAGACACTGTGCACTTGTAGTTAAAGTACAAATTGGAATTAATATCTAAATTGTATTAAAGGTTGTTTGTTTACTTCTAAAAGAAAGAATAGGCATAAAGATAAATTAACTAAGTAAAAACAGAAGTAGCAAATCCAAGTTTTTTTGGTGTAGTGCTGGGAAAACACAAACAATGACTTAAGTGGATTTTTGGTAAGTTATTTGTTAACTATTCAAAATGCATCTGAGCATCGGATAGTTAGGTTCGTAAGTGTCCAAAATATTTGAACTTGTTAAGATAGAATTATGCACGTGTTGAATTTAAATGCTTTAGTATATCACGTGAGATGCACATGTTTAACCCGTTAAGTTAGCATAACTGTACGCGTTGAGTTACATGAATACATACTAAGGTAACACGTTATGTTAGTGGCTTATTTCTTTATTGCACGTGTGTTTTATAGTTAAATCAACGAAGTAAGTCCGTTGAGTTATCTATAACTCCACGAACCATTTATTTTCTAATATGTCACTGTAGCAGTTACAGAAATAGGACATTCAAAGGAAAACCACGATTGCATGTATCACGTAGGAAATCGCTCGTGGAAGGAAGAAGAAATTACCATCATTGATATGAACGAAGGAAATCCAATCGATTATCAAAGTAGAAGTAGTTACTACTAAGAAATATAAAAGACAAGGAGAAAAAAAATGAAAGGGGGTGGTGGCCAATGTGTGTGTAGAGGAGGAGGACCGCGCTAACTACAAGCAGCGACGGAAGTTCCCTGAATTTCCACACTACCATCACCACCACCACCATAATTACCAACCATCGAAGGTCTATGAAGATACTTTCCTAATGTTGGGTCGATTCCGAGCTAAACACGGTGTCTGACAACCACTAAGAGGAGTGATCGCGTCGCAGGAAGGGAAGCCATTTTCACCAAGCACCAACTCATATCGTAGGAAATTGTAAAGCTTCTAGCCTTGGTTTCAGGTTGATGCCAGTATGCTGAAGAGGAGATCAACTTGCAATTCTAGACTCACGATTCTATAGGGAGAGGAGATAGAATTGTAAGTGGTTAAATTTTTAGTGGTGTAATCACGTCGCATGTAGTAACGAAAGTTTTTACTATCGATAGAGATTACTTCTACATTTCACCTTTTGCCCATTTTCATGATCATATAAAAACAAAAATTCCAAAAACAACTTATCTGTGTTTATAGTTAGTATTTGAGTGTTGTATTGTTTGTTTTGTATCGTGATTAATGTTATCATTGTCGGTGTTTGAAATGTTTCATGTTTGTTTAATTTAGAAAATAAAGAATAGTATTACAATTTACTGAAATTGAATCGTTCCTGATACTTAAAAGATTTTAGTGGTTATTGTTTGAAATATCTGAATGTAAGTATTGCTGAATGATAAATCTAATATTAACTAGCATTAAAGAGCTTAATTGATGTTATTTATAATCTGTGGAATTGCTCAATGGTTGACCGAATTTCTCTGTAAATAGTAGTATTAAACTGGATAGATAGCTTCATTGAGTTACTTCAATTTCACGAGGTTAGTTCATTGAGTTATTTCAATTTCACGAGGTTAGTTCGTTGAGTTAGCTATAACTCAACGGAGTGCTTACTGAATATATAAATTTTATTATTAAAAACGGTACAATACACAATTCTTCCTCAATTCTCTATGGGATCAACCTGTACTTGCACACAAATACAATATACACTGTGCACTTGCAGTTAAAATACAAATTAGAATTGATATCTAATTTGTGTGAAAGATGATTTGTTGACTTCTAAAAAGGGATTACTGATAAGCATAAAAATAAATTAACTAAGTTACAAATAGAAGTTAACAAGACAAATAAGTTTTCTAGTACCGTTGTCGAAAAATTAAACAAGTTCTCTAATACCGCCTAAAAACTCAATCAGTCAGATACAACAACTCACATATAAGGTTTATTTCTCGGATACAATTATTCTTATTCTCCTTTTGAGATGCTTTTTGTTGTATTATATTGTTAAATTAATATTTCTTTCGTCAACTTAGACCGCATCAACTTCATTAATTTCAACCGTTAAAAAACATAAAATTTGCTTATACACATAAATTCCCAACCCTCCTTTTAAAAAATGAATTCTCGGGACGGCTTTAGACGCGCTTATTTTTCAAATCTAAGTGATATGTTTGTACTTTCGAAATTATTGATATGTATGTATGTACTTCATGGCCTTGCATAATAAATTCGATAATCTCAGTTGACAACCAACATTTAGATTATATAGCGGACGAGGAGAATCGACGCTGTGGGCTACGACCAAATCAAACAAATACTTTTCTCTTCGTTAGCACACGGGATGATGCATGGCTTATCCTTAAGTCGGAAGCAAGACAAGTTCCACCTCTTGCTTAATTGTACATGGCAATAATCTATTTATTACATGTCACTGCCTACACATCGATCTGGATAGAGCCGGCACATCACGCCAAATGAGAAATTCTAGACGCATCTGCGCTTCCTGGGGCCGGCTTCTTATTAATTTATTGCTTGGCGACAGCTATAGCGTTCCATTGACCATGATCTATAAAAATTAACTCGCAAACACGAGCACACCGTGTAGACCACAAGAAAAGGTTTATAAATAGCCCTTGGTGCAGAGAACAAATCAAAGGTTGGAGGAGGAGGAGGAGGAGGAGAAGAAAGAAGAAGAGAAGGTCCTTGGCAATGACGACGGACGTGTTATCGAAGTTACTCGCCAGGGTAATCATCGTCTCCAGACGATGTGTCCGTAAGAACAAGTTCGTGGACTTCGTCGGTGAGGAAATTAATTTTCTATGTCTTAACATGTTGAAGGGTCGGCAAATTGAAGTTGCTGGTCTCTTAGAACGATTTTTCTTCCCGAAGCTGATGGTTCGTTTTGAGAGAGTAATTAATATCCATCCATGATCAGGAGAATACCACCTTGACCTGATCGTGGGCTATGGCGCCGTGCCGGTCATTGTGCCCCGCGTCTCCGGGGTTCACATGCTCCTGGACAGCTTCGAGCCGATCCACGGCGTTCTCCTCTGCGAGGGCGAAGACATCGACCCTTCTCTCTACGAGTCGGAGATCTCTAGCCTCTCGCACGACGAGCTCGAGGACATCTGCCGCCTCCACACCAGTGACACCGCCATCGACCGAGAGAAGGACTCCATCGAGCTGGGCCTCGCCAAGCTCTGCCTCGAACGAAACATCCCCTACCTCGGCATCTGCCGTGGCTCCCAGGTATTTTAGCTAATCAAAATCGACAATAGCAACACGACAAGGCATCAATTAATTAAGTTGAGTTCGTTTTGAGGTCCTAAACGTTGCCTGTGGAGGCACACTGTACCACGACGTGGAGAAGGAAACGTCGAGAAGGGGAATAGATCCGGAAATCCACATTGACTACGACAACTACGACGGGCACAGGCATCCAGTGAAAGTCGTGGGGAAGACACCCCTGCACGCTTGGTTCAAGGAGTCTCTCGACGAAGAAGCAATGGAGATGGAGGTGAACAGCTACCACCACCAGGGTGTCAAGAGGCTGGCGGAGAGATTCGTTCCGATGGCGTACGCCAAAGACGGGCTGGTCGAAGGATTCTACGACCCAGACGCGTACAATCCTGAGGAAGGCAAGTTCATCATGGGCTTGCAGTTCCACCCAGAGAGAATGAGGCGGATTGGCTCTGATGAATTTGACTACCCGGGCTGTCCATCTGCTTATATGGTAGGTGGTATACATACGTACATACCTTGAGGGTTTTGTTTGATAAAATGCTTGTTCCCTTTTAGGAATTCGTGAAGGCAGTGATCGCTTACCAGAAGAAGCTGAATGCTTCCGTACCAAGGTCGGGCCCAAAGCTGGACGTGGAGATTGAGAAGAAGAGGAAGGTCATAGTCAGAAGTTTCTCCCTCGCCAGGAACTTGTATGCGGCAAGGAGGCCGGACATGCCTCCTTCCCAAGAACCAGAACTTCAGCCCGGGGCTGAGTTCCTTGAGGTATGTTATGTGTGCATCCATATATATGTATATATTTATTTATTTATACATGGGCTTGGAACACAGAACCCTATTGATCGATCGTTTGGGGTGTTGTTCTGATGCAACCTTTTCGTTTGACGATGGTTCAGTCGAACATGGCGTTGAGCTTGCACCAGGAGAAGAGGCTGAAGCAGATGGGTGCCACCGTGAGGAACGCTTCTTCCTACTTCCAGAGGTTGAAGATGAACGACGACAGGGAAGCAATGGCAAGGAATGCGATGGGTAAGATGTCCATAGAGCATTTGTCCGAACTCCTTTCCTTCTACCACATGATGGGGGAGATTTGCTCACAAGTGTTAGAGAGGAAACTCATGCCGGAGTGAGAGATGCTGCTTCTCAAGGATGCAGCGTGGACTCATCTCTACATTTGTTACCTCCGTTACTTGCCTGTTAGATTGTGGTCTACCCTATAAGATATGAATCAAATAACATATTTTATTTCTGAAAAAATTCATTTGCCCATCTTTTGGACAGTGTTTCTTGGGAAATCTGAGTTGCTGAATTGCGTAGTACTGTGTTGTTTAAAAAAAAATATATAATATATTTTTCTAAGTAAAATTTTCGATCGATTTACAAGATAAGATAGCGTCTTTAGACAGTGTTACGGTGGCCATTACATTCCCCGTAGACGTGTTAACAGTGTGCGTCCTTCTCATGCGCTGCATCATGAATTTCTGCGCCTGCCAAACTTCGCAAGCCTCCATTGATATCTTATCCATCGCGTCCTTGCAATCAAGCACCACAGTAACCTACCCAAAATCAATTCCAACTCCATTGCAAAATAAGAGGCCATTGAAAACATTATACCGCCTCCTCCTACTTGTGAGGAGATCGACCAAGCCTTGTCCATATTTAGCTTTAAAAAACCAGCCCTCAGGAGCGACCATTTATTCCAGTGGAAACCATAAGTTTGTCTAAAACGTACATTTGACATTCAATCTCTTCATCGCCTTCATCTCATCTCACGAAGAGCAATTCTATGTGGGTATATATACCTTCGAACACTTCCCTTGGTGTCTCTCTTGTTAGACTAAAAATTCGATCGACTGAAATTTTCTTTGGTTAGACCAAATTTATCTTCGATTAAACCAATCTTCTAGCATATTTTAATATTTTCTCTAGATTTTCAATTTCAATTGAATTCATTTGCCATGCCATCTGATACGTGGCATTTGATATGTCAACGACACATGACATTTTGTAATTGATCCTTATTTTTGATGTCAACATTTTGGGTCAATCAAGTGATGATATGTGGTGGTTCAAGCCACGCAACTGCTATATTGGCACACCACGTTAGCTACTTCGTCAGCACACCATGTTAGTTGCAACATTGGCACACCACATCATCATCATATCACACTTCATTACTCTCTCTCTCATGATTTTTTTTTTATCGACTAAATTACACTTCTTCGGTATAATTGTAACACTACTTTAGTCAAATTGAAAAATCAGTCAACCAAAATTTCCTTTGGTTTAACCAAATTTATCTTTGGTCAAACTTAACCACTTTGTATATTTTAATACTCTAACGCCTTTTACCTTCAATTAACATGGTATTAAACCTAGTGATGTCTAATGTATTACGGACTCCAACCAACAATCTCTACCAATGGATGTTTACAAATTACCAAATGTAGCAAGAGAACTAAGCAACCATTGAGGAGTTAGTACAAGTGGTTAGGGCTCTTTCCATGAGTTCTAGGAACATGGGTGTTAATACCTCACTTTTTGTGCTCTTTCTATGGTCCATCAGTCTCTTCATGGACCTGAGTTATGTTACTTTTACAGGTTGAGCAACAATCTTATAGATGTTGTTTTTCATGGACTAAACAATAATCCTACATAAAACACAAACCTTGTACACTCAAGACCCTAATCTTGAGTAAGTGAAGTCACATGTGTTAGGACCCTAATATTTTGATAATGCAAAAACCTATGTGAGGAAACCAAATTGTATTTCATAGATATGATAGCTCAGCAAAAGATCAGAAAGCAGACGAATAGATGGAGAAAGTTTCAGAAGGTACTGCTATAGAGCTACAGGAAAATCAGACAGTTACACGTCAATGTATCTGAAGAGCAAGTTCAAAGCAGTAGCCATACTATCGGACAGTTAAAAGAATAAATATCTGATTTTACAAAGCCTTCGAGAGTTATTTAATCAGATAGTTAAGGGGATTGAATGATCGGATAGTTAATGAGTTAACTATCCGGAAGCTTAAAGGACGTTTTAGAGAGTTACAGGTATAACTATTTGAAAGTTAAGTCATTCAATAAACCACGTGCAGAAATACAGAACGGAAGGACTTATCGAAGAGTTAGATAACTATCCGAGTTTTCTTTTCGGAGAGTTAGATAACTATTCGAGTTTTTCGATAAGTTACAGGCATAACTTTCCGGAACTTAAGTCATTTTATTACGCACATGCAAAATGGAGAAGCCGGTAGTTGAAAGTTTAAAAGGGAAAATCGGAGAGTTAGAAAGATAACTATCCGAAATTTCAAAAGAGTTTCGGTGAGTTACAGGTTAACCATCTGAAACTTAAGTCATTGAATTTCCCACGTGTAGAATTCCAGACAAATGCTCAAATGGGTTTTCGGAGAGTTAGAAAGATAACTATCCGAAATTTCAAAAGAATTTCGGTGAGTTACAGGTTAACCATCCGAAACTTAAGTCACTGAATTTTCCACATGTAGAATTCCAGAAAGAAGTGCAAATAAGTTTTCGGAGAAAGATAACTATTCGAAATCCTAAAGCATTTCGGTGAGTTACAAGGATAACCATCCGAAACTTATGTCAGCCTTTATGCACGTGCTGAATTAAAGCAATTGAAAAGTTAACAGAGTCAAACTATCCGACAAGTATTTAACTGTTCGGTGAGTTACAGTTATAAGTATCTGATTGGATGACAGCTCACATTTAAATATTCTAGAATCCTACCTGGCAATAAAGGTTATGTAATCTTTCGGTGAATTACAATTTCTCTTCGGAGAGTTGCATAGCTAACTATCTGAAAGAATAGGAAAGTCGGTAAGTTATCTTGAAACAATTTTCTGAACGGTTACTTGCCTTATTGGGACTTGATCCTAATCAAGTACAGTAGAATACATCTATTGGAAGAAAATATGATCGCTGTACATATCAGGTATATATACAAGATACAGACAACAGATTTAGACAGCTTTTTGCTCATATACATACAGAGATACAGTATACATTGCAAATCAATTACTGATATAGAAGAAAACCCAAATTCAGTTCAACAAAGAATCGATTGAAAGCTGGATTTACAAGAAGATTCTTAAAGCTCTCCATGTGTTGAAAGTCTGATCCAAGAATGATCATTTGGTTCGTGGCTTCAACCTGAAAGCTACATTCAGTTGTTGGTTTGAGTTTCGACTTGAAAACTCAAGAGGTTGGTTTTCTAGAGTTTATACCTAAAAACTTCTAAGTGTTGGTTTTCTAGAGTTTATACTTGAAAACTTCTGTGTGGTTGGTTCTTGCTTCAACCTGAAAGCAAGTGTATAAGTGTTGAGACACTTAGTGAAGCCCAAGTGACCCTTGGGGGTGGACTAGCCGAGTTGGTGAACCACCTAAAATTCTCTTGTGTTTCTTACCTTTATTTCAGCTATGCATGATATTTTTATCTAATTATTACTTGTGCAAATTGATTAATCAAATTAGTTAGTAAAGTGAAAAATAGGCATAAATTCACACTGTTCTCCATTCACCCCCCCTCTGGTGAAGCCATTTGTTCCTAACAGTTGGTATCAGAGCCAAGTTGATCTCTTTTTATAGATTTAACCATCTAAGATCATGACATCTTTTCACAGAGAGGGTCAGAACATCCATCGTCCTCCCCTATTTGATGGTATTAATTATAATTATTGGAAAAACAAGATGGAATGTTTCATCAGAAGCTCAGATGTGAGTTTATGGAAAATGGTTGTTCTAGGAACACCTATTCCACCTAGTCATGAGGATGACTAGACTAAGAAGGATGAGAGAATCATCCAAATGGATGCTCGAGGGTTGAATATTATTTACTGTGCCTTATCTACTGAACAATATAATAAAGTTTCAGCTTGTAAATCTGCTCACGAGGCTTGGAACACTCTTCAAATAACCTTTGAAGGAACCAGCCAAGTGAAAGACACTAAAATAAGTATTTTACTTAGAAAGCTTGAATTATTTAAAATGCTTGATGATGAAACTATCATTGATATGTTTTCAAGATTCACTGAGATTATTAATGGTTTAAGAGGTTTGGGAAAGGAATTTTCTGTCCGTAAACAGGTACAGAAAATCCTCAGAAGCTTAACTGTGGAATGAAAGCAAAAGTCCACATCGATACAAGATTCCAAAGACCTCAACAAATACTCAGTAGAGGATCTAATGGGCAACCTGCTGGTCCATGAAGTTCAAATGAAGGAATGGAAAGTTGAGGAAGGTAGTGGTAAAAAGAAAACTGAAACAAAGAAAGAACTAGCCTTTCCATCAACATAGGAACTTCAAAGCTCGGATGATGATGAAGTTGTGCTATTGGCTAGAAAATTCAGAAAATGGATGAAGAAAAAGAATTATGCTAGCACATCAAAAAGCAATGCACCAATATGCTTTAAATGCAAGAAGCAGGGACATATACAACTTGATTGTCCACTGCAACAAGAAGAAGAAAAAGAAATAAAGAAGAAGAAGAGGAGCTACAAAAAGAAAAAGGCATTGAAGACTGCTTGGGATGACAGTAGTTCTTCTAGTAGCTCATCTAAGTTCAGATGAAGAGGTACCAGTAAACGTGTGCTATACAGCACAAGAGGTATGTTCCACTTCATCTCAAAGTGATTCTGATGTAGACAATGATAATCTAGATGTAAATATTCTTTTGTCTACTGTTGACAGTTTATATGTTAAATGCAAAAAGTATAAAAAGGAAATTAAGCATTTAACTGCATGTTTAAAAGAAGCACATACTGAACTTGAAAATCTACATGTTGAAGATAGGAAATGCTATAATGATGAACTGATAAATGAAAATGAAAAATTGAAATCTGAAATCACTGATTTGAAAAATACTATGCATAAATTTACCAATGGACAGAAAAGATTAGATCAAATCATTGGTTCACAGAGACATGGCTCAAATAGATTTGGCCTAGGGTATGCTACTCCACATGAAATACCCTATTGTGGTGGTGTTATCCGATCTTATAGAGATGGTACAACGGTGTTTGCCATCAAAAGAAGATTTGGTTCAATGTGGCTGGCAAAAGGCAATAAACTAAATATTGTCATGACTAACACTTATGGACCCAAGAAGATGTGGGTACCAAAATCTATTTCTATTTGAATTGCAGGATTATATGGTTTAGGGGGAGTAATTGATCTATAGCTCCAAACCAGTTATGATAGTAAAATTTTGGTATTACAAGAGGCACCATAAATTGGTAGAAAGTGCTCACTTAGACTAAGTGAAAATTGTGCCTAAAATCTTGATGCTCAAGGAGAGAAATATGTGCAATAATTAGAAACAAGTGTTATCAGAATAAGCAGAATCTCTTGAAGAGAAATTTTTTTTTAAAAGCCAAACAGTTGATAACCAGTTAAGAATCAGTTATGATATTCTGAAATTAACAATTGACATCAAAAGTAGCATCAATGATTGAATCATGTTCTTTAAAGGAAACAAGGCTTGCACGAGTCAAGTTGAATGACTATAATTGTAGGGAAATCAGATTCATCAAAGGACAACCAAAATTTGCAGTAGACAGATTACAGTCTTCAAATTATCTTCTACAAATAGAAGAACCACTTGAAACAAAGATCCAGGAGAAGATAAACGAATTGGAGTTAGAAGCAAATTGATTGAAAATCTTTTATGATATTTTTGATTAACAATTGGTATTTAGTTCAATTGGTATCATATATGACATTCATTTTGCAGAACAGGTGCAACAAATTTTTCTTCAAAGAAAAACATATAAGTAGGGGGAGAACCTACTATATGAAGAGAATTCAGAATGTTACTTCAGTACAAAATAAAAGTGTATAAAGAGGGCATGCATATAGGGGGAGAGCCTATAGCCTACTATTATAAATCAGAGAACCTCCATGCAGATAGGGGGAGAGCATGTGGCAGAAATTACAAATATTAACTACATATTTATAAAATTGCTACATTAACTATTGGCATTTCACTATTTTCAGTTTTCTCAGATGTTGCAATAATTACACGAAAACAAAGGTAGAAATATCACAAATCAGGAGAGCAATTACTGACTTCTTAGATGATAGAATGTCAACAACTGATATCTGACGGGATTACAGAAATCAGAAAATTGGTATATCATCAGATACAAATTTAATGACAAAAAGGGGAGAAGAAAATTCAACAAAAGAAAATTGTGGAACTCCTTTTATCTAATGACAAAAAGGGGGAGAAGAATATAGAAAATTACATAGAAGGTAGGGGGAGCATTCCTAGCACACAAACAAGGCAAGTATTTAACTTCATTGTATTATATTCATTGTAAATCTTTGCTTTACTTAGTTTCTATGTGATTGAATGTATAGCAACAATCTAGGGAGTGAAATACATGTAATTTAATGTAAAGGATTTTTTCATTATCAAAAAGGAGAAGATTGTTAGGACCCTAGTATTTTGATAATGCAAAAACCTATGTGAAGAAACCAAATTGTATTTCACAGATATGATAGCTCAGCAAAAGATCAGAAAGCAGACGAATAGATGGAGAAAGTTTCAAAAGGTATTGCTATAGAGCTACAGGAAAATCGGACAGTTACAGGTCTATATATCCGAAGAGCAAGTTCAAAGCAGTAGCAATACTATCAGATAGTTAGAAGAATAACTATCCGATTTTACAAAGCCTTTGGAGAGTTATTTAATCAGACAGTTAAGGGGATTGAATGATCGGATAGTTAAGGAGTTAACTATCTGGAAGCTTAAAGGACATTTCAGAGAGTTACATCTATAACTATCCGAAAGTTAAGTCATTCAATAAACCATGTGTAGAAATACAGAACAGAAGGACTTGTCGAAGAGTTAGATAACTATCCGAGTTTTCTTTCCGGAGAGTTAGATAACTATTCGAGTTTTTCGGTAAGTTACAGGCATAACTTTCTGGAACTTAAGTTATTTTATTACACACATGCAAAATGGAGAAGCCGACAGTTGAAAGCTTAAAAGGGAAAATCGGAGAGTTAGAAAGATAACTATCCGAAATTTTAAAAGAGTTTCGGTGAGTTACAGGTTAACCATCCAAAACTTAAGTCATTGAATTTCCCACGTGTAGAATTCTAGACAGATGCTCAAATGGGTTTTCGGAGAGTTAGAAAGATAGCTATCCGAAATTTCAAAAGAGTTTTGATGAGTTATAGGTTAACCATCCGAAACTTAAGTCACTGAATTTTCCACGTGCAGAATTCCAGAAAGAAGTGCAAATAAGTTTTCAGAGAAAGATAACTATCCGAAATCCTAAAGCGTTTCGGTGAGTTACATGGATAACCATCTGAAACTTAAGTCAGCCTTTATGCACGTGCTGAATTAAAGCAATCGAAAAGTTGACAGAGTCAAACTATTCGACAAGTATTTAACTATTCGGTGAGTTACAGTTATAAGTATCTAATTGGATGACAACTCACATTTAAATATTCTGGAATCCTACCTAGCAGTAAAGGTTAAGTAATCTTTCAGTGAATTACAGTTTCTCTTCGGAGAGTTGCATAGCTAACTATCCGAATGAACAGGAAAGTCGGTAAGTTATCTTGAAACGATTTTCTAAACGGTCACTTGCCGTATTGGGACTTGATCCTAATCAAGTATAGTAGAATACATCCATTGGAAGAAAATATGATCGTTGTACATATCAAGTATATATATAAGATACAAACAACAGATTTAGACAACTTTTTGCTCATATACATACAGAGATACAGTATACATTGCAGATCAATTACTGATATAGAAGAAAGCCCAAATTCAGTTCAACAAAGAACCGATTGAAAGCTGGATTTAAAAGAAGATTCTTAAAGCTCTCCATGTGCTGAAAGTCTGATCCAAGAAGGATCATTTGGTTCGTGGCTTCAACTTGAAAGCTACATTCAGTTGTTGGTTTGAGTTTCGACCTGAAAACTCAAGAGGTTGGTTTTCTGGTTGGTTTTCTAGAGTTTATACCTGAAAACTTATATGTGGTTGGTTCTTGCTTCGACCTGAAAGCAAGTTACAGGGATAACCATCTGAAACTTAAGTCAGCCTTTATGCATGTGCTGAATTAAAGCAATCGAAAAGTTGACAGAGTCAAACTATTCGACAAGTATTTAACTGTTCGGTGAGTTACAGTTATAAGTATCTGATTGGATGACAACTCACATTTAAATATTCTAGAATCCTACCTGGCAGTAAAGGTTAAGTAATCTTTCAGTGAATTACAGTTTCTCTTCGGAGAGTTGCATAGCTAACTATCCGAATGAACAGGAAAATCGGTAAGTTATCTTGAAACGATTTTCTAAACGGTCACTTGCCGTATTGGGACTTGATCCTAATCAAGTACAGTAGAATACATCCATTGGAAGAAAATATGATCGTTGTACATATCAAGTATATATACAAGATACAGACAACGGATTTAGACAACTTTTTGCTCATATACATACAGAGATACAATATACATTGCAGATCAATTACTGATATAGAAGAAAGCCCAAATTCAGTTCAACAAAGAATCGATTGAAAGCTGGATTTAAAAGAAGATTCTTAAAGCTCTCCATGTGCTGAAAGTCTGATCCAAGAAGGATCATTTAGTTCGTGGCTTCAACTTGAAAGCTACATTCAGTTGTTGGTTTGAGTTTCGACCTGAAAACTCAAGAGGTTGGTTTTCTGGAGTTTATACCTGAAAACTTCTAAGTGTTGGTTTTCTGGAGTTTATACCTGAAAACATCTATGTGGTTGGTTCTTGCTTCGACCTGAAAGCAAGTGTATAAGTGTTGAGACACTTAGTGAAGCCCAAGTGACCCTTGGGGGTGGACTAGCCGAGTTGGTGAACCACCTAAAATTCTCTTGTGTTTCTTACATTTATTTCCGCTGTGCATGATATTTTTATTTGATTATTACTTGTGCAAACTGATTAATCAAATTAGTTAGTAAAGTGAAAAATAGGCATAAATTCACACTGTTCTCCATTCACCCCCCTTCTGGTGAAGCCATTCGTTCCTAACAACACGCTTCACTCTCTTCACCAAAGCCTTGACCTTGTAAAAGTATACTCACAATACCCTTGTGAGTTAGGATTTTTAGAAATTGAAAAAGGATTTTTAGCACATGAGTATAAGACTCAAAATGATTAAAAAAAAATCATAGAAAACTCCTTATAAAGATATTTGAATGTTGAAACACTTCAACAAAAATCTAGATGATTCTACATGATTTAATCTTTTGTAATTATTGTAGACTCTCTTTTTTTGTTCTTTAGAAAATTTTCTTCAGTAAGCTTTTAACATGATTCTCATTGAAAAATGCTTTAGTGGTTCACTAAAAGAATCATTCTTCTTTTCTTTCTTCTCTTGTTTTTCTGTATATCCTATATTTTGATTTTCAATTCTTCTCTGATTTTCTTTATCAGGCAATTACTCTATATTCATTAGATTTCATGAGTAGTAGCTAATTACCAAGTATAATTGGTACTCTTACAAATCAGATTTGTAATAAAAATGATATCTTTCCAAAAGAGTAATATATCGTATAACAATTGTAGAATTACCAAATTCAAACATATTGGAGGCTTTCAAGAAAAACAAAAGGAACATTTTGGATACTTTCAGGAAAAATGAAACCTTTCAATTGAAACCTTCCAAAAAATAAAACTTAAGTTATGTGTTAAAATCATGACACATGTCCTTCTAAAAATAGAGTAACAAAAATACTTTTAAAACATTTTAGCAAAACCATCTGATATTTAAATATGAAACATTCTAATTCTGAAAAGCATTTCGATGACTTTCAAAAATAAACATTCCGAAAAATTAAAAATTGAAACTCACCAATAGTTGAATATATTTCGGATACTTTTAAATGAAACCATTCGAAAAGAAGTTAAAAGTTGAAACCTTCCAATTAAACTTAAATTTCGGTGACAAAGTTTTCGATTCTATACCTTAAGAAAAATGAAACCTTTTGAAACCCATTTTCAAAGGTTTGTAGGAATATTTTTGGATAAACCAACTAGGCAAGAACCATATAATTAAAATAGGTCTTTAAACATTTGTCTAATAATATTAGCTTAGGTTTTTCATTATCAAAACTCAACCTGTAAATTAAGAACTAACAATCTCCCCCTTTTTGATGATGACAAAACTTTCAACATATATATTCTCCCCCTTTGTCACAATTAAAAAGAAATAATTGTAATGCAAAGAACAATCAGGACAATATAAAATCAATTTTCATTTTAAGTAGAGGATAAAAACAAATAGGATGTAGAATCAAATACAGAAGTGCAAACAGATTCAAAAATTAGTAAACAAACATTGTAACAATTCTTGAATTAATGCATCTTTCTCTCTTAGGGTTTCTTCTAAATGAGCAACCTATTCCAATAACAATTGATTGTGTATTAGTAATTGCTCATTTTGGTTGAGGAGAGAAATAGAACTGTCTACATGTTGAGAAGCTAAAATACGATCAAGTGGAGGCTACTCAACAACTAGAGGAAGCTATGGCTCAAGAAGTGATGTAGGCTTGGGTACAACAATAGGATCTGATACAAACATGCACTATAGATCTTTGAGTTTCAAAAATATTGTCCTAATAGATTTCAAAGGCTTGCTTGATATATTGAAATATTGAGCCATCAACTAAAAAATCAAATTTCCATAGAATAAAAAACTTTGTAGATGAGAAATCTAAGCAATGATCACTTTTGCCTAGTTTACTTTTATGCCAGCCATAACAACATAGGTGGCTTGATAAACTTTGCATTCCAATTCATCTACATGACCTCTCTTTGGGAAAAAGATGCAAGTTAAAATTGAGGCTATTATTCTAGCTAGACCATGAAGATCAACTTGCTTAACCAATTTAAATCTTTTGTCTTGAGATTTATGTTAGGATCGTATAGCTCACTAGAGAGGGGGGTGAATGGTGATCTTTATGTAATATTAGATTCTTTTTAAACTTTACTAGTTGATTCGATTAAACTATGAGTTTAAATAATGAATATGTATGCAAAGTAATAAAGAATAATGAACACAAGAAGATTTTAGGTGGTTCACCAACTCAACTAGTCCACCCCCAAGGTTCACTTGGGCTTCACTAAGTATATAACTACTTACAACATTTACTTTCAGGTTGAAGCAAAAACCAACACTTGAGCTTTCAAGTAGAAGCTCAACAACCAACCTTTCTCGAGCTTTCAAGTCCATGCTCTTAACCAATAGTGAGTTTTCAGGTACGAACTCACGAATCAACAGCCTTGAACTTTGAATCAGAACTTGAGTGTAGAGAGCTTTTGTGCTTTAGTATGCTTGAGAGTATATCACTTCTATATTAGCAAACTAAGTATTTTTCTAGAATTTTTGAGTAGCTCTCAATATATGATTATTGTTGTTTTTATCTTCCCTTTACTTATCATATTTATATCAGGAGGTATAACGATTATATTCACTTCTAACAGATGTTTTCTACTATACTTACTGTGTAGTTAGTCTCAAAAATAGTAAGTTGCCATTTAGTATACTGTCCAGCTTGTAACCTTCCAATTACCTTTGATTTTCAAATGGTTAGTTGTGTAACTCTCTAAAGGATAGCCATAACTCAACGAAAATCCACTTAAGTCCTTTTGTCTGTGTCACGTGGGATTTTAAGTCATACACATGAGGCTTCTTAGTTTTGGTCAGTTAACTTGTAACTCTCCAAAAAACTCAAACAGTTATCTTGTAACCCTCCGAAAAACTCGAACAATTATACTTCAAGGCTTCTAACTACTCGACATGTATTTCTTTATTTCTGCATGTGCATAATTGAATGACTTAAGTTTCAAATAGTTAAATTTGTAACCTTCCGAAACTTTCTATTTTTCGGATAGTTAGCTTTCTAACTCTCTGAAAACCCTTTTAAGCTTCCAATTGGATTTCTGAATTCTGCATGTGTGTATTTAAGTAACTTAACTTTCAGATAGTTGTAGCTGTTAACTTACCGAAGTATTTTAACTTTTGGATTTAGCTATAGTAACCTTTCAAATTTCCTCGTAAGTTTCCAACTGAATTTCTACACATGAGTAATTGAATGACTTAAGTTTCGGATAGTTAGCCTTCCTAACTTTTCAATTTCCTTGAATTTCTAGATAGTTAGCTTTCCTAACCCTCTGATCATTCAACCAACTATCTTTCAAACTTTCCAAAAGCATTGTAATTTCAAACAATTATCCTTCTAACTGTCCAACGGTGTATTTGTTGCTTTAAACTAACTCTTCGGATACTTAAGCCTATAATTCACCGAAGATCCATTTCTTTCGGATTCTTAAGCTTGGTAACCTTCCAAAAATCCTATTTTTCTCTTGCAGCAATTTCTGAACTGTGTATCAACTTATCAGCCTTTTGATCTTTAGTTTACTCAACTTTCTTGTGATATCTCTAAAATACAATTTGTTTCCTCACACAGGTTTTTGCATTATCAAAATATAATGATTCTAACAATCTCCCCCTTTTTGATAATGACAAAATCTTTTACATTTAATTACATGTATTTCACTCCTTAGTTTATTTCAATACATTCAGTCATATAGAAAATAAGTGAAACAGATTTCTAGAGTTACATGATTTACAATGAGTACAGAATACTAGAGTAGATTTCTCTCCCTATCTGTGTATTGAGAATTCTCCCCCTACCTTCCATGTAATTTCTCTTTATTCTTCTCCCCCCTTTTGTCATTAGATAAAAGGAGATCTCTATTTCTGATACCACAACTCTTGTAAGCAAAAATCTTTTTCTCTTCTAACCTTGAGTTGGATAGATCTTCTCTTGTTGATCCCTGCTATTTCCTAACATACTTTAAAATCCTGCAAGAGTACATGTTAGTGGAAAAAACAAGCTCCCATATAGTGAGCTTGAGTGGTAATAATCATAAAACCAATATGAATGCATTATAAGTCATGTATAGAGTATATGCCTAGATTTCTTCTAATATGATTAAATGTTGATTCATTTAATGGTTTTATGAAAATGTCTGCAAGCTGATTTTCTATTGGAACAAACTTAAGTGAGATATGCCCTTTTTCCACATGATCTCTCAAAAAATGATGTCTAATCTCGATATCCTTGGCTTTGGAGTAAAGTACTGTATTCTTGGATAAACTTATTGTACTACTATTATCATAATATATTTCTCTATTTTGAATTTTCAGTTTGTAATCTACTAAAGTTTGCTGTATCCATAAAATTTGAACACAACATAGTCCTATTGTAATATATTTTACCTCAATAGTGGATAATGCAATACAGTTTTGTTTCCTACTGAACCATGAAATTAAAGAATTTCCAAGTAGTTGGCATGTGTTACTTGTACTTTTCTGTCTAATCTACTACTTGTATAATTTACATCACTATAACCTGTTAAAGTTAGACTGCTATTAGTTGAGTAATATAATCTAAAATCTTTAGTGCCTTGTAAATACTTGAAGATTCTTTTGATTGATTTCAGATGAGATTCTTTTAGTGATGCATGAAATCTAGCACACAAGTATACACTGAACATGATATTTGGCCTACTTGTTGATAAATACAATAGAGAACCAATCATGCCTCTGTATTTATTTTGATCCACTGCAACACTTAGGTTATTATTTTCAAGTTTAATATTTGAACTCATTAGTGTGTTTGCAGATTTGATATTTTCAAAGCCAAATTTCTTCAGAGTTTCTTTATAGTATTTTTCTTGATTAACAAAGATGTCATTCTTCACTTGATGGATCTATAGTCCTAAGAAAAACTTCAACTCTTTCATCATGCTCATTTCAAATTTATTTTTCATCAAATTCTAACATTCATGACATAGTTTTTCTGATATACCCCCAAAAATAATATTATCAACATAGATTTGAACAATCAACATATGCAAATCAAAGGTTTTGATAAAGAAAGTGTTATCCACTTTGCCTATGTTGAAATCATTATCAGTTAAGAATTTCTTCAATTTTTCATACCATACCCTAGGTGCTTATTTCAAACCATACAAAGCCTTGTTTAATCTGTATACATGATCTAATTTTTCTTCATCTTCAAATTCAGGAGGTTGCTTAACAAATACTTCTTCTTGTATTTCTCCATTTAGAAATGCACTCTTTACATCCATTTGAAAGAGTTTTATTCTTATACTACTTGCAAAAGCAAGTAACATTCTGATAGCTTCAATTCTAGCTATAGGTGCAAAAGTTTCTTCATAATCAATGCCTTCTTGCTGATTATATCCTTGTGCAACTAGTCGAGCTTTATTTTTGAGAATGTTTCCTTCTTCATTTAATTTATTTTTGAAAATTCATTTGGTTTCAATGATGGATTTTCCTACTAGTTTCTTCACTAATTCTAAGACATTATTTTTCTGGAACTGATTTAATTCTTCCTGCATAGCCATTGTCTAGTAATTATCCTTACAAGCTTCATCTACTAATTTTGGCTCAAATTCTGACACAAATGCCCAATAATTACAAATATCTTGTGTCTTGCTTCTTGTTTGTACTCCTTTGGTTATACTTCCAATTATTTGTTTCATTGGATGATTTGATTTGAAGTTCCAATTATTTTGATTTTGATCTGATGCTTGGGACTTGGATTTCAGCTTGCATTTATTTGTTTCATATTCTTCATTTTCACTTTCATTAACAATCTTTAGATTTCTTATGTTCTGTATGAAATCTTCATCAAACTGAACATTTATACTTTCCTCTACTCTTCTGTCTTTAGTAAAATATACTCTATATGCTTTGCTTCTAAAGGATACCCAACAAGTATGGTAAGTTTAGATTTTGAGTCAAACTTATCTTTAGCATCTCTAGTGTTTAAGACATAACATTTGCATTAGAATGTCTTAAAATATCCAACATTTGGTGTCTTATCATACCAAAGTTCAAATGGTGTCTTATTCAACATATATTTGATATGAGTTCTATTGGAGACGTGACAAGCTATACCAACAGCTTCAACCTAAAGAAATTTTGGTAGATCAGTAGCATTCAACATAGTTCTAGCTATTTCTTGCAATGTTTTATTTTTCTTCATGAATTTTTTGAAATTCCTTGCCAACAACATAATCTCATTATCATTTGAGCTCAAAGCATCTTTAGTTGAAGGAAATGTAATTTCCTTTTTCTTCTCAGCTTTCTTTTCAACCATTCCCTCCTGTTCCTTTCAATCTTTCATCTAAACCTCGTAGACTAGTAGATTGCCCAACAACTCTTCAACAGTGTAGTTGTTGAGGTCCTTGGAGTCTTGAATGGAAGTGGATTTTTGTTTCTACTCAACAGTTAAACTTCTCAAAATCTTTTGTACCTATTCATGCATAGAAAATTCCTTTTCCAAGCCTCTTAGGTCGTTAATAATCTTAATAAATCTGGAAAACATTTCAGTTGTGCATTCATTTTCATTCATCTTGAATAGTTCTAATTTTCTCAATAAGATGCTGATTTTTGTGTTTTTTACTTGGCTTGTATCTTTGTGTGTAACTTGAAGGATTTTCGAAGCTTCATGTGCTGATTTACATGTATAAACTTTATTATACTATTCAGCTATTAGTGCACAATACATAGCATTCAGCCCTCAAGCATCCAACTAGATAATTCTCTCATCCTCCTTAGTCCAGTCCATAACATTACTAGTAGGAAGTGTAGTTCCAAGAACAATAATCTTCTAGAGTTTTACATTAGAACTCTTGAGAAAATACTCCATTATATTCTTTTAATAATTATAATTGGAACTATCGAATAGAGGAGGTCTGTGGATGTTTTTCCCTTCAACAAATTGTGCCATAAGAATCTAGATAGTTAAATCTTTAAATGGATTAACTAAGCTTTGATACCAATTGTTAGGATTGTATGGCTCACTAGAGGGGGGTGAATGGTGATCTATGTGTAATATTAGGTTCTTTTTAAACTTTATTAGTTGATTTGATTAAATTATGAGCTTAAATAATGAATATGCATGCAAAATAATAAAGAATAATGAACACAAGGAGATTTTAGGTGGTTCACCAACTTGGCTAATCCACCCCCAAGATTCACTTGGGCTTCACTAAGTATATAACTACTTACAACACTTACTTTCAAGTTGAAGCAAGAACCAACACTTGAGCTTTCAAGTAGAAGCTCAACAACCAACCTTTCTTGAGCTTTCAGGTCCAAGCTCTTAACCAATAGTGAGTTTTCAAGTACAAACTCACAAACCAACATCTTTGAGCTTTGAATCAGAACTTGAGCATATGGAGCTTTTGTGCTTCAGTATGCTTGAGAGTGTATCACTTCTGTATTAGCAGATTGAGTATTTTTCTGGAATTTTTGAGTAGCTTTCAATATATGATTATCGTTGTTTTTATCTTCCCTTTACTTATCATATTTATACCAAGAGGTATAATGATCATATTCACTTCTAATGGATGTTTTCTACTATACTTATTGTATAGTCAATCCCAAAAATAGTAAGTTACCATTCTGTATACTATCAAGCTTATAATCTTTCGATTTCCTTTGATTTTCGAATGGTTAGCTGTGTAACTCTCCAAAGGATAGTCGTAACTCACCGAAAATCCACTTAAGTCCTTTTGTCTATGTCATGTGAGATTTTAAGTCATACACATGAGGCTTCTTAGTTTCGGTCAGTTAGCTTGTAGCTCTTTGAAAAACTTGAACAGTTATCTTGTAACCCTCTAAAAAACTCGAACAGTTATACTTCAAGGCTTTTGACTACTCGACATGTATTTTTTTATTTCTGCACGTGCATAATTGAATAATTTAAGTTTCAGATAGTTAAATCTATAACCTTTCGAAACTTCATGTTTTTCGAATAGTAAGCTTTCTAACTCTCTAAAAATCCTTTTAAGCTTACGACTGGATTTCTGAATTCTACACGTGTGTATTTAAGTAACTTAACTTTCGAATAGTTGTAGTTATTAACTTACCAAAGTATTTTAACTTTTGAATAGTTAGCTACAGTAACCTTTTGAATTTTCTCATAAGCTTCCGATTGAATTTCTACACGTGAGTAATTGAATGACTTAAGTTTCGAATAGTTAGCCTTCCTAACTTTTCGATTTCCTTGAATTTTCGGATAGTTAGCTTTCCTAAACCTCCAATTATTCAACTAGCTATCTTTCAAACTTTTTGAAAGCATTGTAATTTTGGATAGTTATCATTCTAACTATTTAATGATGTATCTATTGCTTTAAATTAACTTTTTGGATACTTAAGCCTATAACTCACTAAAGATCCATTTCTTCTAGATACTTAATCTTGGTAACCTTTTGAAAATCCTGTCTTTCTCTTGTAGCAATTTTGAATTATCCTTAGCAGTTTGCTGAATTGTCTTGTGATATCTATGAAATACAATTTGTTTCCTCACATAGGTTTTTGCATTATCAAAATATAAGGGTTCTAACAATTTATAGATGAGTTGATTCATATCTTCCTCTTTCCAACCCAATGCAGTAGTGGAAAGGGAGATATCAATGCCATTATTGGATAATCTAAACAATTACTGTAGAAACTCTTCATCAATTTTGATAATTTATCCAAGTATATAATTTTATGGAGACTTGTAAAGTTACAATGATAAATTCATGGACAATCGTAAAGTTATGAAGTTACTTTTATATGCTAAAATCTTAATCTAGTAAAGTTATGACTTTAACGTTATGGATCTTCGTAAACTTATAATATATAGAATCCGTAAAGTTATAAGGTAAACTTGACAGACCTTTGTAAGGTTATCTCTTAAGAGGTTCATAAAGTTATAAGTCTAGTATAGGTAGTTTTATAAAAGATAAAGAATTATACGTTACACATGCCAGCTTGTAAGAGTCTGTAAAGTTAAGGAGATAAGTTTATGGATGTTCCTAATGTTTTACCATGTATAAGCTCGTAAAGTTATGAGTATAACTTTACGAATGGTCATAATGTTAGCACTTTGATGATTTTATTTAACTATTATATTTTTATATTTAATCAAAGTTTTGTTGTAGGATTATTTATTTTGCAGATGACATGTGACACACACGTACTCACACACATTCCACCATATTCCTAAAGACTTAATGAAATATTTATAGATGACAATCAGAGATCGATTTGACAAAGTCAAGATTAAAGATCGTGGTTCAAAAAAAATCTTAAACTGAACAGGTTCATTGAGTAAAGTTAACTCAATGAAGTAAGTCCATTGAGTAAAGTTAACTCAATGAAGTAAGTCTATTGAGTAAAGTTAACTCCACGAAGTAGGCCTATTGAGTTATAGTTAAGTCCATAGAATAAGTTCATTGAGTTTCACTAACTCCATGAACTAGTTATTTCTTGACGATCATGTAGCAAGTGGTTATAGGAAATCTGAAAGAAAAAGAATGTGTTGTAGGATTGTGTGTAAATAGTTAGATTTTCTCAATGTAAAATAAATTGAGTAAAATTGATGTTTGGTGTGAGTTCCCTTTCGATAAAAACTCTAGAAAGAAAATTCTTAGAAGACTTGAAGATACTTGGAGAATGAGAGCTAAAAGTCATCTAAAGGAACTCCGTGGCAACAAAGTTATTACCTGAAGATTTAAGGGTTGCCATATCTACAAGAGGAAAGTTTTATTATGTTTATGCTTTCATGATTAATTCCTCTTTGCATTACATCATTAATTGAAAAAGAGAATCTATCCATAAGAGGTGTTGTGGAAAAAACTTTGAAAGGTGTTCTTTCAGAAGAGTTTCAGATAACTTTACAAGAGCATGTAAAGTTGTGCAGATAACTATAAGGGTTGGTATAGTTAGCACGGTAGCTATACGAGGGTTTATATAGTTAGAGGGAGAACTTGACGAAGGATCAGTGCATTGTCAAGTTGATTTTACTTTGAGTAAAGCTGTATTACATCGGGTTTTGAGTGAACCAAAAACTCTTGAAGATAGTGAATTCTTGCGTAGGTGATGGAATCAAATGGCACACTAGAAGGGGGTGAATAGTGTCCTAATAAAATTTATTTTGCTTTTAAATTTTTGGAAGCTATTGACACTAATGAACCCTAATTAATTGATTTTATAATTATAAAATGTAAAGCAGAAAGTAAATAGTATAAAGGATTTTATAGTGGTTTTCTAAACTAGGTAGTCCACTCCTTAAGGTCACAACCTTGAGAATTCCACTAAGTGCTTTTAAGACTAAGCACAAACCTTAAACAAGTTACTTTTGCAAGCTAAGCAACAACCTTACAAATGTTTTTATAGGCTGAACAAAAAGCTCACACAAAGCACCAACTTTGTGTACTCAAGACCCTAATCTTGAGCAAATGAAGTATTACACTTCACTCTCTTCACCAAGGCCCTAACATTGTGAAGGTATACTCACAACACCCTTGTGAGTTAGGATTTTCAAACAAATGAGAAAATAGTTTAATTGCAGGAGTCATTAACTTAAAATGATTAAAACACACAGCACAAAGACAACTCCTATAGGGAGTCGATTGATGAAGCTTTGGGAGAAATCTTGATTGACTACATGCTTTAATCTTCAGTGCTTTGTTGTAGATGAATCTTCAGAGTGTTTGCAAGATTATTGAAAAATCAATTTCTCCTTCTATGTGCTAAAATTCTATGTTATCAATTCTTCTGTTTTCTACAAATCCTTTCTATTCTTCCTTCGAGATTTGCATATATGGAAAGGATTCTGAAATGGTTAGATTCCTTGTGCAGTAATCCATTTCCAGCAACGTTCAATCATAATTAATTTGAGATTTACAATCAAGAGATATCTACCAAAAGAGTTAGTCAATAAATAGTAGTTGTAGATTCTGTAAAAATAAAATCTTCAAAGACTTTTAGAAAATCAAAAACTTAGAATGTTAACCTGCCAAACCTTAAAATCATTTCGGATAGTTAGGGCACATTCTGAAAGGCCACTTAAGTCATGCATTTAAATTAAAACACATGTCCTTCTGAAACAGTAGCATAAAATATTAAAAATAAACTATCCGTTAGAGAAAATATGTTTCGGATACTTCAAGAAGATAACTCTCCAATTCTTAAGTCATTTCAGATAGTTACATTCGTAACCTTCTAAAAAGCCACTTAAGTCAAAAATAAACATTAAAATTAACTATCCGAAGGTTAAAACAGATTTCGAATACTTACTAAAGGTAACTCTCCAATTCTTAAGGGTTTTCAGATAGTTACATTTATAACCTTCTAAAAAGCCACTTAAGTCATGCATTAAGGGCATGACACATGTCCTTTAGAAGGAAGTAACCGAAAATACATTAAATCAGAAAAAGGCTAACTATCTAGAACTTAAAAACTTAACTATCCAAAAACAAAGGTATTTTGGATACTTAGAAATAAAACCATTTGAATAGGAGAAAAACTTAACTCACTGAAGAAAAATTCTTTTTGGATAGTTACAGAAATAACTCTTTGGTCAACTAGGAGAAAAAGCTAACTATTCGATTTACCTTTTTTTTTCGGTGACTTGTAGTGTAACTCTCCGATCAACCACTAGATAAAAATGAAAACCTTTCGAAATCTATTTTCAAAAGATTTCTAAATATATAGTAGTTAGACAATTTATTAAAATTATTTCAGAGATATTAAACACACATTTTTCATCATCAAAATTAACTTATAAAATAATGAACTAATAATAGAGATTCAAGGAGTGGACGTACCCTGGTTGAGGAGAACCACCATAAATTGTTTGTGTGTTTTAATCTCTATTTTATTTCTGCATTACCTAGATTTAAAAAGGGACTAAAAATACTACGAAATGTGTAGTATGCTTAATTCACCCCCTCTTAAGTATAAACCTTTCCTATCAACACTTATACAATAGATGTTGTGCATTTGTAGTCAATTTAACAAACTAAGTTGTAAAATTAGAAATTGTTTGTTAAATTACTTGTTACTTATAAAAAAATACACTTAAGTTGACAAGACAAGTCTTTTCATAGTAGTAAGAGTGTAGTATAATTTTATCATTCAGAATATGATAGATGCATATGTTCAAAGATTTTTGAAACTTGTAGTTAGCATATGTGAATTCTATAATTTAAAAGGACATGACATTACTGATTGTTTAAAGTTGAGATGATTGCAGATGACTAAATTAAATGAGCAACAAATGAATTATATCCAATATAAGATTGAGTATGAAATACCTATAGTTTACCAAACTAATAATCACTTCAGGACAAGTAATATGTCTAGGAAAAAAGAAATTTGGCATTGGTATGATAAACTTGAATGAAGTTTAGACCAAAACCTTGACAAACTGGAAGAATACATGTATTATCATTAAGAAGTTAGCCAAGTAAATTATTAGGAAAATTATTCAGAACCTAAAATAGATATTGTTTATGAAACTGAGAAAACTATAATGAAAATTGATCAAAAGCTTAATGCAATGAGATTAGATGATTTGGAAAGAAAGCTAAATGCACTTGATGAACAAACAATGAAATTACAAGTCATGCAAGATCAACAAGATAATATAAATGAACAATTAGAACTCAAAAATGTGCATCAAGTACAAACATGAAGATAAATGAAATTACAAATGAAATAGGAATTGAGAAAATTAATCCACTTGAAGAAATGCAAAAAAACCATGAAATTTCTAAGAATATAGAAAATGTATATGTAACATTGAGATCTAGAACCTGTGTGTCACCTAGAATTCAAAAAGAAAATGAGGTACTGTTAATTGGGAAAACTTGTTTGATTTGTTTTTATACTTATATTAATAAATTCTTTTAGAAGTAAATAAACAACCTTTCACACAAATTAGCTATTAACTCCAATTTGTATTTTAACTGTAAGTGCATAGTGTCTATTGTATTTGTGTGCAAGTACAGGTCGATCCCACAAAGATTGAGTAAGAATAATTTACTATTTTGATTTTTATAACTAGAGTTTTATATGTGTTCAATTAAGCTCTCCATTGATTTACAATTAACTCAACAAACTTATTTCGTGGAGTTATAATTAACTCAACAGATTATCCTCGTGGACTTAAGATAACTCCATGAGCCTACCTAGTAATTTCCAATTAAGTTTTTGCTATTCACAAAGGAATTTGGCCATCCATTGGGCAATTTCACAAAATGTAAATAACATCAATTAAGGTTTTTTAATGTTAGTTAATCTGATATTTATCATTAATCAACACTAATATTCAAATATTTCGAATAGTAACTATTAAGATTTTTGAGTATTCTGTATGAATTAATTTCAGTAATCAATAAAACTATTTTCTATTTTCTGAATCAAATAAATACGAAACATTTACAATACTAACAATGATAACGTTAATCATGATACAAAATAAACAATACAACATATAAATACTAACTACAAACACAAATAATTAGTTTTTGGTATTTTTGTTTTGATATGTTCCTAAAGATGAACGAAAGGTGAAATGTAAAAATTCTCTATCAATAGTAAGAACTTTTGTTATTACATGCGACGTGATTACACCACTGAAAACTTAATCACTTACAATCACACCTCCTCTCCCTATAGAATCATGAACCAAGACTTGTAAGTTGATCTCCTCTTTGGTATATTGGCATCAACCTGAAACCAAGGCTAGAAGCTTTATGATCACCTAAGATATGAGTCGATGCTTGGTGAAAATGACTTTCCTTCCTATGATGCGATCACTCCTCACAATGGTTGTCAGTCACCATGTTTGGCTCGGAATTGACCCGACATTCAGAAAGTATCCTCACAAACCTTCAATGGTTGGTGATTGTGGTGGTGTTGTGGAGCTTTAGGGAACTTTCGACGCTTCCTATAGTTGTGGTTCTCCATCTCTTTCTTCATCTTTCTCCTCTTCCTTTTATATTTTTTTCAATAGTATCTACTTTTGCTTAAATGATTATTTGGATTTCCTTCATTCATATCAACGATGGTGATTTCTTCTTCATTTCACTAGTTAATTCCTACGTGATACATGCAATCGTGGTTTTCCTTCGAATTTCCTGTTTCCTACAATTGCTAACAGTGGCATGTTAGAAAATAACTAGTCTGTGGAGTTAGTGTAACTCAATGGACTTACTCCATTGTCTTAACTGTTAACTCAACGGACTTCCCTCATTGAGTAAAGCTTAACTCAACAAACTTGATAAAATACTAATAATATACCATGTGAAATAAAAAAATAACTTATAAACTTATAACACTAACTCAACACGTTACCTTAGTATGTAATCAAATAACTCAATGCATATGCTAACTTAACGAGTTAAACATGTGCAACTCACGTGACATAATAAAACATTTAAATTCACATGTGCATAATTCTAACTAACGAGTTCAGATATACAACTTACAGTTTTACTTGCTAACTCAACGAGTTCTCACGTGATCATATTACACTTTTAAACTTGTAACCCAACGAGTTGGCACGTGATCTTTTAACAAAAAGAACACTAACTCAATGAGTTATTACTGTGCATTGTACATGATATAAATATGTGCAAATAAAACAGATTATGCTTAATTTTATAAAGCCACACTTAAATCAGGTTTTCAGATCACAACACGTGTCCTTAGTAATTTTTATAGAAAAAGGGTATTTTAGATACTTGCAAACCTAACTATCTGATGCTTAGACGCATTTCAAATAATTAGCATCTAACTTACCAAAAAATCACTTAAGTCATGTATTAAGGTAACAACACGTGTCCTTAAAATAATAATAAAATACTCTTTAAGCGTTCAAAACACAACTACCTGGTACATGAAATGCAACCCTCTAAAATAACAAGCATTTCTATTAGAACCTAATGGCTTACTAGAGGGGGGGTGAATGGTAATATTTTGATTTCTTAAATGTAAATTCAAAAGATTAACAATGAATGACTAATTGACAATGTAATTTAGCAAGCACACAATAATAGATAATGCATGTAGAGATTTTAGGTGATTCACTACTAACGGCTAGTCCACCTCCCAAGGGATACTTGGGCTTCACTAAGCTTTCAAAAACTTACAAACACTTGCTTTAAGGTCAAAGCAAGAACCAATCAATTAGACTGAGCTTTCTGGTCGTAGCTCCAACTAACCTATCACTAAAGTTTTTAGTTGGTGCACTTTAGTAAACCATTAGCTTGAAGAAATAAGAGTTTATTGTGTGGAGAGCTTCTAGACTTGAGTTTGCATTTGCTGAATATTTGATCTTGAAGATGTTCTACTGTATGTGTGAAGCTTGGTGTATGAATTTGTATGTTTAAGAAGCTATCTAACTTTGTTGTTTGCAGTTTGTATTTATAACATTATGCATAACGATCATATTCTCTTCCAACAGATGTATTCTACTATACCTATTGAAATTACAGAACCAAATATGGTAAGTTATCATTCTGTATACTGTCCAACTTGTAACCTTTTGATTCCCTTTAATTTTTGGATGGTTAGTTATGTAATAACTCTCTGAAGGGCAGTCATAACTCACTGATAATCCACTTAAGTCCTTTTTGTCTATGTCACATGGGACTTTAAGCCATACACGTGAGGTGTCATAAGTTTGGATGGTTATAACTATTAACTTATCGAAATATTTTAACTTTCAGATAGTTAGCTACAGTAATCTTCCAATTCTCCTTCAAAGCTTCTGACTACTTTCATATTTCTGCATGTGCAAAAAAGGATGACTTAAGTTTTGGATAGTTAAATCTGTAACCTTCTGAACCTTCTGGTTTTTTGGATAGTTAGCTTTCTAACTCTCCGAAAAGTCTTTTTAAGCTTCTGTTCTGAATTTCTGTATATGGGAAATTTAATGACTTAAGTTTCGGATAGTTAAATTTGTAACCTTCCGAACCTTCTGATTTTTCAGATAGTTAGCTTTCTAACTTTTCGATTTTCCATACAGCCATCTTTCTAACTCTTTGATAGAATTCCTACTACTTTAAACTACCTTCTGGATACTTAAGCTTGTAACTGTCTGATTTTCCTGTAGCTCTATAGCAGTAATTTCTGAACTTGTATTTATTTATCTGCCTCCTGATTTTGCTGAATTATCTTAATTGTGAAATACAATTTAATTCCTCACATTAATTTTTGCATTATCAAAATCTAGAGGTCCTTTCAATCTCCCCCTTTTTGATAATGGCAAAAACCTTACAATATATTACATGTATTTCTCTCCTTATATATCTATATAGATAAACACACAAAGAAGAAATAGGATATAGAGTTTGAAATTGAAATTGTTCCCCCTATTTTTCTGAGTTTACTCCCCCTACCTTACTACAACCTGCTAAAATGATATTGTGTCTTTCTCTCTCCCTATTTTGCCACTTGTCAAAAGGGGTGAATGTTATGTAACTGACTTTATGGAGCAATTATATCTAGATAGTTCGTAGTTGGCTTGAAATTTAGCTAAGTTGCTGCAAGAAAAAATGTTAATAGGATAAGCTCCTAGTTGTGAGCTTGGAGAGTAGAGAGGTAATGAATTATAAATCATACAAAGAACAAATCCCTAAGTTTCGTCTAATATGATTAAATGCAGATTCAGATAAGGGTTTGGTGAAAATATCTGCTAGTTGTTCTTTAGTAGAGACATATTCTAAAGAAATATAACCTTTTTCAACATGGTCTCTTAGAAAGTGGTGCCTAATCTCAATATGTTTTGCTCTAGAGTGTAGGACTGTATTGTTAGAGAGATTTATGGTACTGCTACTGTCACAGTAAATAATTGTATTCTGAAATTTAAGTTTATAATCTGCCAATGTTTGTTGCATCCATAGAATCTGTGCATAGCATAAACCTACTGCCATGTATTCAGCTTCAGTTGTAGAGTGTGCTATAGAATTATGTTTTCTGCTGAACCATGATACAAGAGAGTGACCAAGTAGTTGACATGTACCACTAGTGCTTTTTCTGTCTGATTTGCATCTTGCGTAATCTATATCATTGTAACCTGCTAATATTAGATGATTTTGTGATGAATAAAATAAGTCAAAGTCTTTTGTACCCTGTAAATATTTAAAGATATGTTTGACTGCTTTTAAATGTGATGCTTTTGGAGAGGCTTGATATCTTGCACAAGCACATATATTGAACATTATGTCTGGTCTATTGATTGTTAAATACAGAAGTGATCCAATCATGCCTTTGTATTTCTTTTGATCTACAGAAGTACTAGAGATATCTTTATCAAGCTTTTCATTTGAGTTCATAGGTGTATTTGCTTCTTTAGATTTTTCCATACCAAACTTTAAGAGAATCTCTTTATAGAATTTTTCTTGATTCAGAAAGATGTCATGTTGTAATTGATGAATTTGTAATCCTAGAAAGAATTTTAATTCTCCCACAAGACTCATTTCAAATTCATTCTTCATTAAAATTTGAAAGTCATGACATAGTTTCTCATTTGTGGCACCAAAAATAATATCATCAACATAAATCTGAATGATCAACATATGAGAATTTACTGACTTGATAAAAAGAGTATTATCTGCAGTTCCTATGTTAAATTAATTTTTAAGAAGGAAACCCTTTAGCTTATCATACCATGCATGTGGTGCTTGCTTGAGACCATAAAGAGCTTTATTCAGTTTATAGACATGGTTTGGTCTTTCTTCATCTTCAAAACTTGGTGGTTGTTCTACATATACTTCCTCTTGCAAAATGCCATTAAGAAAAGCACTTTTAACATCCATTTGATAGAGTTTTATTTTCATACTGCTTGCAAAGGCAAGCAATATTCCAATTGCTTTAAGTCTTGCAATAGGTGCAAAAGTTTCTTCATAGTCGATTCCTTCTTGTTGGTTGTATCTCTAAGCAACAAGTCTAACTTTGTTTCTGATAATATTGCCATTATTATCTAATTTATTCTTAAACACCCATCTAGTTCCAATAATTGATTTTTCAATGGCCCTTTCAATTAAATTCTAGACTTCATTTTTCTTGAGCTGATTCAGTTCCTCTTGCATGGCCATAATCCAGTATTCATCATTGCAAGCTTCTTCAACTGTTGTAGGTTCAAGTTCAGATACAAATGTACAATAATTATAGATATTCTGAATTTTGCTTCTTGTTTGAACACCTTGATTTATATTCCCAATAATTTGTGCAATGGGGTGTTCAGACTTTGTCTTCCATGCTTTTTTTATCATAGTAGGTGTAGGCAGTGTTGTACCATCCTTTTTCTATAGAACTTTCTGATTTCCTGATTCACTTTCACTCTCACTATCTATTTTCAACTACTTTAATTTTCCTATTAGGTCTTTGTCAAATGATACATTTATTGATTCTTCTACTCTTCTTTCATATTCAAAATAGACCCTGTAAGCCTTACTTCTCGAAGAGTATCGAACTAGTAGACCAAGATCAAACTTTGCATCAAATTTGTCCTTTTGATCCCTTATATTAAGCACAAAACATCTTGATCCAAAAACTTTGAAGTATCCAATATTTGGTGTTTTATCATACCATAATTCAAATGGTGTCTTATACAAGATAGGTCTAAGATGAATTCTGTTTATTGAATAACATGTAATATTTATAGCTTTAGCTCATAAAAATTTTGGTAGATCAAATGCATTAATAATTGTTCTTACCATTTCTTGTACTGATCTATTTTTCCTTTCTACAACTCCATTCTGTGCAAGAGTTCTTGGACATGAAAACTCATGTAGTATACTAAAGGAATTACATAAGTCTTCAAACTTAGAATTTTTAAATTCACCTCCATGATCACTTCTGATCTTCTTCATAGTTGATTCTTTTCATTTTGAATTCTAATGCAGAGATGTTTGAATTCATAACAAGTTTCATTCTTGTGTGCTAAGAAAATAACCCAAGTGAATCTTGTGTAATCATCAACTACCACTAAGGTATATTTTCTTCCTCCTAAACTGACTATCTGAGTAGGACCAAACAGGTTCATATGTAGTAGTTCTAATGGCTGACTTGTGGCAATATCTTCAATACTCTTGTGTACTAATTTCTTTTGTTTTTTAATCATACAATCACTACAAAGTTTATCCCTTTTGAATTTGAGTTTGGGCACACCTCTAACGAGATCATGTTTGGTCAACTTTCTTAAGATTCTCATATTCACATGATTTAGTCTCTTATGCCATAACCATTCATCTTTATTAGAAGCAACTAAGCATGCATCACTAGACATATTATCTAATGGAAATTCTAATGCATAAATTGAATTATCCCTATATCTAGTAAATTTAATTTCATGTGTATCTTGTTGTAATATAAAACAATTCTCAATAGTAAAAAGTAGGTTGTAACCTTTGTCACATAATTGACCTACACTTAGCAAATTTTGTTTTAAACCATTTACATGCAAGACATTTTCTATTTTCCCATTTTAGATGCAACATTTCCTACAACAATAATTTTACATTTTTCATTATTACCAAACTTAACTGATCTTGAATTTATGGACTTAACAGATTCTAGAAATTTTTTCTTACTTGTCATGTGCTTTGAGCATCTAGTGTCAATGATCTACTTTGACGTTTGAGCTTCCTTGTCCTTGTAGTCCTACAAATTATATTGAGATTAAGGCTTTTGGTACCTATATTTTCTTGGGTCCATAAGTGTTAGTCATTTGCATATTAAACTTGTTGCCTATTGGCAGCCATATATGAGTAGATCTTCTTTTAATGACAAAAACAGTTGTGCCATCTCTATAAGATCTAATTTTTCCACCACAATAGGGAGTTTCCTGTGGTACAGCATACCCTAGGCCAAATGTTCTTATTCTTGTTCTTTGAGATCCTACGATTTTATTTAAGCTATTTTCACCTTTAGTAAATTTACATATAGTGTTTTTCAAATCAGTAATTTTAGATAATAAATTTTTATTTTCTTCTTTCAAATCAAAATTTTTACAACTGTAATTATCCATTTTAGTTTTTAGTTCCCTGTTATCAACTAGGGCTTTTTTTAATTCAACAAAAACATCCTCTAAATAGGAATTTAGACTCTTTAATTCTTTCTTATAGTTTTTACACTTTACATATAGATTATCTACTGTATAGAGAAGACTATCTACATCTAAATCATCATTATCTTTTTTTGAACAATAAGGGGATGTAGAGCATACCTCTTATGCAGCAAAGCACACGTTTGCAGAGACATCTTCCTCTAAGTCTGATGAGGTGTTGTCATCCCATGTGGCTTTCAAGGCCATTTTCTTGTTATTCTTCTTCTTCCATTTTTGTTTGTCCTCCTCTTGTTGGAAAGGATAGTAGAGTTGAATGTGTCCCAATTTTTTACACTTGTAGCATGTGGGAACTTTTGATCTTAAGGAGCTGGCTTTGCCTCCTTGTCTTATCATTTTTTTGAAATTTCTAGCTAGTAGTAAAACTTCATC
The DNA here is from genome assembly GCA_036874045.1 of Cymodocea nodosa. NCBI lineage: Eukaryota > Viridiplantae > Streptophyta > Magnoliopsida > Alismatales > Cymodoceaceae > Cymodocea > Cymodocea nodosa. The sequence continues at coordinate 13,084,510 of CM072339.1, read as the reverse complement.
TTCATCCGAGCTTGGTTGGTCTTCTATTGAGGGAAATGCTAATTCCTTCTTTTTCTTAGCCTTTCTTTTAGTGGTTCCCTCTTCTTCTTTTCATTCCTTCATTTGGACTTCATGAGCAAGAAGATTTCCCAATAGATCTTCTACTGAATAGTTGTTTAGATCCTTTGAATCTTGTATGGAAGTAGACTTCTGTTTCCATTCAACTATCAGACTTCTTAGAATCTTTTGTACCTATTCACGATTAGAAAAATCCCTTCCAAGGCCTCTTAGTTCATTGACAATTTCAATGAATCTTGAAAACATTTCAGTATTACTTTCTTTTTCAAGCATTTCGAATAATTCATATTTTCTTAATAAAATGCTGATTTTGGTATCTTTTACTTGGCTGGTTCCTTCATATGTAATTTGAAGGGTCTTCCAACCCTCATGAGAAGATTTACAAGCAGATATTTTATTATACTGTTCACCAATTAGTGCACAGTAAATGGAATTAAGCCCACGAGCATCCATCTAGATGATTCTTTCATCCTCCTCGGTCTAGTCACTTTCATGATTGATTGGAATTAGTGTACCATGTACAACCATTCTTTAGAATTTTACATCTGTATTCCTGAGAAAACACTCCATCCTGTTTTTCCAGTAACTATAATTGCTACCATCAAAGAAGGGAGGTCAATGGATATTCTGTCCCTCTACAATGTGGAAAGCCATGATCTCAGATGGTTAAATCTATTAATGAGATAAACCTTGCTCTAATACCAATTGTTAGGACCTGATGGCTTACCAGAGGGGGGGTGAAAGGTAATATTTTGATTTCTTAAATGTAAATTCAGGAGATTAAGAATGAATGACTAATTGACAATGTAATTTAGCAAGCACACAATAACAGATAATGCACACAGGGATTTTAGGTGGTTTACCACTAACAGCAAGTCCACCCCCGAGGGATACTTGGGCTTCACTAAGCTTTCAAAAGCTTACAAACACTTGCTTTAAGGTCAAAGCAAGAACCAACTAATCAGACTGAGCTTCTAGTCATAGCTCCAACCAACCTATCACTAAAGTTTTTAGTTGGTGCACTTCAGTAAACCACTAGCTTGAAGAAATCAGAGTTTATTGCATGGAGAGCTTCTAGACTTGAGTTTGCATTTGCTGAATATTTGATCTTGAAGATATTCTACTATATGCGTGAAGCTTGGTGTATGAATTTGTATGTTCAAGAAGCTATCTAACTCTATTGTCTATAGTTTGTATTTATAACATTATGCATAACAATCATATTCTCTTCCAACAGATGTATTCTGTTGTACTTACTGAAATTGCAGAACCAAATATGGTAAGTTACCATTTTGTATGCTGTCTAGCTTGTAACCTTCCAATTCCCTTTAATTTTTGGATGGTTAGCTATATAACTCTCTGAAAGACAGTCGTAACTCACCGATAATCCACTTAAGTCCTTTTTGTCTGTGTCATGTGGGACTTTAAGTCATACACGTGAGGTGTCATAAGTTTGGATGGTTATAACTGTTAACTTACCGAAATATTTCAACTTTCAGATAGTTAGCTACAGTAACCTTTTGATTCTCCTTCAAAGCTTCCAACTACTTTCATATTTCTGCACGTGCAAAAAAGGATAACTTAAGTTTCAGATAGTTAAATCTGTAACCTTCTGAACCTTTTGGTTTTTCGGATAGTTAGCTTTCTAACTCTCCAAAAAGTCCTTTTAAGCTTCTATTCTGAATTTTTGCACATGAGAAATTTAATTACTTAAGTTTTGGATAGTTAAATCTGTAACTTTCCGAACCTTCTGGTTTTTCGAATAGTTAGCTTTCTAACTCTTCGATTTTCCATACAGCCATCTTTCTAACTCTTCGATAGAATTCTTGTTGCTTTAACTTGCCTTTCGGATACTTAAGCTTGTAACTGTTTGATTTTCTTGTAACTCTATAGCAGCAATTTCTAAACTACCTGATTTTTTGGAACTATCTTAATTATGAAATACAATTTGTTTCCTCACATTGATTTTTGCATTATCAAAATTTAGAGGTCCTTTCAATTTTGAATACATAGGAATTAAAAAGCCTATAACTCATTGATAGTTCAAAAAAATACTTAATTAACGTTAATTCCCTGAAATTATGCAGATTCTTTAATTAAAGTATATACTTGTGCAATTATAACATAATGGCTTAATTCTCATATGATAAACTAAATATAATACAATTAACCATTAACATTATGCACTTTTTCATTCTAAACACTTCCCTCATACTTAACTTTTGCTAGTCCCTTAGCAAACTAATTTGATCTAGTTAACAGGTCTATCTAACATGCTAGAACTATTTCTTTTCTTCAAAAATCAGTATTCCTTATGAAAAATATTTCTTCAATTTGTATCTTCAAAATACTAAGATTAGATTAATATAAAGATATTCTATATAATTCAGTAATCTAATTTAACTTTGTTTTTCCTCCCCCCCTTGCAAATATATTGCAAACATATGTAACTTACATACAAAATATACTAGCATCAAATAGGTGGTAGTTATATTATCAATTTTTTTAAGATATCTGTTATCCTAAATTTTCCAATATGATTTCCAGAATAAATTTCAACTGCATATGAATCATAACACAATTCAACTCAATATGATTAAAACAAGAAGAATAATGAATTGTATCTCAAATAAACAACTTCAAAAGTTTAATTTTAGATTCATACTTCAGTAATCATAAATAACAGAGAATATACTTGATTCAAAAGATATCTGTATTTTAATAAAATACTTTCATCTTTTCAAAATTGTATATGCATATTTTTACTTTAAAAGTTAATTTGAAAAGCTTAAAATATACAAGAGCTTTCTAGTGTACCCATGTGTCGAGCTTTTAGTCAACAATCCCATATCTGATTAGGATATTAGATTGCTAGATTTTAAGAGTCTTTTTTCAAGTAAACAATCATTATATACCTATTTACTTAAGTACAAAAGGCTCGTGATCAAACAAATCAATAAACTCTCAAAGTTTTTTTCTTTTCTCCTTTGTTTTTTTTTTCAACATAGTATATATATGTATTTTATTAATACAGATGTAATAAAACACAAATCTCATATAATCTTGCTTCTACAATCTACTGAAAAATATGAATTCATATCAATAAGCTTATACTTTTTTTGTAGTTTAATAAGATTTACACATAAATCATTCTACAAGTTTAATCCATCAAATTAAATGTATCTTTGATCATATGATTTCATTTAATCCAAAAATCAACATTTCAGCACTTTCAGGATTTCAAATAATTTCCTGAATTTTAGTTAAGCATTCTATTTCTTTTTTTAAAATCATGAAATTGTTAAACTCATAAAATTCAAAAAAAACATAAGATACTATACCCAGATTTGTATTAATAGTAAAATATTGTAACATCTTATATAAGATTCTAAATATAGCATTTAGGTAGTTATAGTTCTCAAAAAAAAAAAATTTCAGCTATCGAAAGGTTTCAGATAATTATAATGAAATTTGAGAGTTACAATAGATTCAAAATAATAGTTATCCAACTTTACAAAAATTTACAAAGCAATCCTAATTCCTATAATTAGTAAGATTACTTTAATTTTAATCGAATTACCTCTCCCCCATACCTATATTTTGCATTGTCCTCAATGTAAAAGATTTATAGTAAATTTAGTATATACTAGCAGACATGAATAATGTTTCGTTGACTTAGCACCTAACTCAATGAACTTAGTTCGTTGAGTTAATGAATAACTCCACGAACTGTGCATGAATGTAAATTCAAGATAAGTAATCAATCACATACCTTATTCTTTTATATTTCCATTAATATCTTCTAACTTTTGATTTTCAAAAAATTTTCATTCCCAAATAAAAGTAAAATATATAACAAAATAACAATTAACAATAAAACATAAATTGTTAAATATGTACCTTGTGTGGAACCCAAGCTTCTACGCCTTTGGTGGCTCACAAGCAAGCTAGTTGGTTTTTCAGAACAAATACCAACAAACTAGATTGATATTTTATTTTTTTATTACTTGTAAGATAAATAAAATAGAAACTAAAGTTTTTTCTCTCTAACAATAAATGCAAAATACACACAACCTTAAAAATACAAAAATCATAGTTTAAGAGCATGATTGAAAAGTAGTGACAAATGGAATAAACATGTTAGTTCAAGCAAAACCATTAGGCATGATTCTTCTTGCTATTAATTCTGTTTTAATGTAGTCTGCTTTCCTTTTGAACTAGTAAATTTGCAATATGTTATCAATACTAAATACTAATGTATTACCATTAATGAATTGAAATGTAAAAAGGGATCCTTTTTTGTTCCAAGATAATGTAGTTGTTTCTATTTCTACATATATTTCAATATATTCTTCTTCCCACTTCCATTCATTCAGGTATTTTATAATCTATATTTGAAATTTCATCAATTCATCCCACCATCTTACTAAACATAGAGTAAGATCATCATATTCATTATGTCATACTCCTAATTGAATTTTATTATGTTCTACAGATGGTGGTGCAACTATATCATTAGGTATAGGTAATACTTCTATTAATTCGTCATCATAACTATCTATGCTTACTATGTATAAATCATATCTAAATGCAATTGATATATCTGTGACTAGATATATATATCCATCAAGTATGACATGTATATTGATAACTAATGTTTTCTCTCTTGTTTTTAATTTTAACTTACATTCTTTAAATTCTATTTCTTTGGTATTTTCTTTTGTCTATATGTCTTGCAAATTATGTAGATCGGTAATATCAAAGTTGTTGTTTGTGTTTTCCTATTGCATAACTTGTAATTTCATTGTAAATTCATCAAGTGCTTTTAACTTTCTTTCCAGATCATCTAGTCTCATTGCATTCAATTTTTGATCAATTGTAGGATCGTATGGCTACACAAGAGGGGGGTGAATTGTGTATCTTTAATATTTTCTGAAATATATTTGAAACTTTAAAACTCAAAAACAAGTCGAGACATTGTTTTCATAAAATCATTTTTATTCAATGTTTCAATTACAATATACAATTCAACTCACCTCAGAAATTGTAGATGCAATTATATTTCGATACCATGTATCATCTAAACAATTTCATAACTACAAACAGAGAAAACTAATTTGCGGAATTTAAAACTTTTCTCCCTGTTTGAGATCTTTCTTCTTCAGCAATTCTTCAATAACGAATATCTTGTCTTTTCATGCTTCACCGAATTTTCTTTCTTCTAATACTTCAAATCTTTAGTGACGAAAATCTTACATTTTTATGCTTCACTGAACTTTCTTCCACTTGAGAGATTTTCCCCGAGAAGATGTTTTTGATCCCTGAAAAAGATTTTTCTTTTGGTGTGTAGGGATGGTTTGACCCTTGAAAAGATTTTTCGTTTTGTGTGCAAGGATGAATTGATTAACGAGAATACTATGCCTTTTATACTGTATCTTCATTTCATGCATATCCTTCACGTTTAACCACCACCAGTTTTCCACTTCTCCACGTCTTTTCTTTTTCCTTCATCGAAACACACACGTTCTAACCCACGTTTATATTTCAAATTTTCTTTAATCATCAGTCTTGGATCTCTAAAAAATTTCCTACAAAATAAACTTTCTCGTGCAAAAGTTTTTCATCAGTGTAATAAGAAGTCGTTACTTTAATGTTAACTAAACAAGTAACACAAGTATATATATAACTTAACGTTTCTAACTTAACGAGTTCCTCATGTGCCATTTTACGTGACAAGTACTGTAGCTAACTCAACGAACTATGTCTGTGGTGTTACGCTATCTAAACGAACCATCTCCGTTGTGTTATGATAACTCAACGAACCATTTCCGTTGTGTTACGATAACTCAATGAACCAGTAATAAACAAATGTTTTTATAATAAGAATTTTACCACGTGCAAAAATAACAACTTAAGTTTATAACGCTAACCTAACGCGTTGCCTTAGTGTTCAATATAGCAACTCAACGCGTTTAGTTATGTTAACTTAACGAGTTAAACATGTGCACCTCACGTGATACAATACAACATTTGTAACTTATAATTTCACCACGTGTATAACACTAACTTAACGAGTTCGTCTCTTCTTTTACTCACTAACTTAATGAGTTATCACGTGACCTATTTTAACCTTTAAGCCTCTAACTTAACGAGTTCTCACGTGACCTCTATACAAACAAAACTCTAACTTAATGAGTTGTCTAAACGTGCACTGTTCATGATACAGAAGATATAACATAAAAACATAACATGCTTTTCAATAAAAACACACGTTAACTTAACGTTTAGCTAAATGAGAAATTAATGCAACGAAACGACTAGTTATTAACTTCAGATCCAATACAGACAAGTATTTATATCAGTAAGCTTTTTCTGTATTAATTGATGATTTTAATTTCTTTTCACAAGCATTAGTAATTGAGCAAATATGATTATTTTCATTCAGCACACATCATCAAAACAAAAATACTCAACAATCTCCCCCTTTTTGATGATGACAAAACCATATTAAATCAATTATGAAATATGTATAACTCAACAAAGCACCTTCGTTGGGTTAACTTTTAATTCAACAAACTTGTTTGTTGACTTAAGTTCACTTAAGCTTATTTCTATTGTTTGTGTAAATTTTACCTCTCAGAACTAAAACTCTCAAATGTCAATAATTATATAAGTATCAGTTTTCTAATTATCATATGTCAGATTACAATAACCATTTAAATAGCATCTCCTTTTATAATATATATATGCAATTAAGATCATAATCATCTTTTTATAATATTTCTATATATATGCAATTAAGATCATAATCATCTTTTTATAATATTTTTATATATATGCAATTAAGATCATAATCATCTTTTTATAATATTTCTCCCCCTTTTTGTCATTAATCAAAAAGATAATTACAAAGAATATATATACATATATAAGAGATATAATTACAACAACTCATTCTATAAACAAGAATAATAATTGAAGACATTTACAGAAAAATGTATTGTTCAATGAATCAAACAAGTAATACAAACATTACATTTTGTATTCAGAAACAAACAAAAACAGTTAGCGACCCCTCCTAAGTATATCACTTATAGCATTACATATTTTATCTCCTAGATGCCTAATATCATTTCTGATGTCGTTAAGCACAACATCTAAGTCAGGAGGTAGCTGGGTTTGCTGTTCTGCTTGAACTGAATAACTTTGTTGTTGTTGTTGTTGTATATGGTCTATATCAGGTTGTTGTTGTTGTTGTCGTTGAGGTTTATGCATGGCCTGAAATTTTTGCAAATCTTTGACACTAAATGCTCTCATGCCTTTAGTTTCAGAGGGCCAGTCGGATAAATTCAATTGGCTTGCAATGAGTCTACATACAGCATCACCATAAAATAACTTTGAACTCATATGCTGTAGTTGAGAAGTGAAAACATCAAACCAATTGATTTGAATTCTATTCAGCAAGCTATAAGTTGCATATAAACAACTTCTGCTGACTTCCATATTGTGTCCAACTCTCTTAAATAAATTTGCATGCAATATATTTGCAATAAACCTTGCCTCTGCATTTAGATTTTCCATTAATCTCATTTCAGAATATACATCTGGAATTTTTGATAAAGACTGAATGTTCCATTCCAGTTGTCTTATCATGTCAAATCTGTTGGTAACAACAACACCTTCATTCTTTAATCCTAAAACTTCAAAAATTAATTTAGGAGACAATATAAACTCCTGTTCATTTATTTGAGTTTTCAGAAAATTTCCATTCTTGACCAGATTGCTAAAAAAAGCTACAATAAGCTCTGTGTATTGCTTCCATTTCGTTCCTACTGACAAGAATTTAATGAGGCCTTGAAACTCAAACAGATCTCTTATGTCCATCAAATTTCTGAACTTTATTGGACGAGCATGTAGAATCTGACATGTAATCAGATTATTGTATTTCTGCAATGCTTCTTTAGATCTAAAATGAATTGTATTACCTTGAATGTTTAACATTGTACACAAAGAAGGTGATACCTGAAGCCGTGATTCAGAGTTTAATTCATCTTCAGGAACCTCTTCTTCAAAATGAATGTCATGTTCCTCTTCCAAAATATTATCTTGAAGCTGCTCAGGTAAGCTTGATTCTTCAGCTTCAATAGTGTTAGGAACATTGTCAATATGCTCAACATTAATCTGTTCAGTCTCTATAGAATGTTCAGAGTACAATTTCTCTACAAATTCTATAGTCGGTGTATCTGTCTGTAATTGTTCATTTTGTTCAATAGATATTTCCATTGATTCATGCTGTGAATTCTCAGACTCTACTTCTATAGATTCCGTAGAAGGCTGGTTAACTTTTAGCTCTTCTAGAGTTTTAACAATTTCAATATCTGCTACTCCAAACAATTCAGCCTTTGAACTAGTTACTGCCTCAACATTGTCAATTATATCTACAATAACTTGTTCAATGTCAAGTGCCTGATGCTCTGATTTGTCAATTTCTACATCATCAGGACTTGTATTAATAGAAAAACTTGAGCTTATATTTGACTTGGATTTCTTCTCAAGCTTTCTAGCAAGGGAAAATAAAGTCTCATTATCTTCATCAGTTTCACTGTATTCGGAACTGATGAGTTTATCAGATGCACAATAAGGTACAATGTCTAGACATACATTGGCCTTTGAAAATAAATTTTCATCTGATTTTCCTTTTTCAATAGACTTTGTTTCCTTAGACATAATTTTTCTAACTTTCCTTCTTCTATAACATTTTTGTTTCTCCTTTTCAAGTATTGCTATTTTCTTTTCAAATTGCTCCATAAAAGTTTTCTGCTTTAATTCTTCTAAGGCACTTTCTATTGCAACAGCCTTTCGAAGACTATCAACATTTGTTTTGTCTACAGCAATATCTGATTCTACTTGTTTTGAATATAAAAAAGTAGCGATAGCTGATTCATGCTCTTCCTCAAATGCATGTAGTCTTGTACTGTTTATAGGAGTTTGAGGAGTTCTATTTGATGAACCTACACCTTTTTCCAAATATTTTGCATAATGTTCCAAAAATGCAATCTCACCACATTTCATTCTGTATTCTCTATCATATTTACTTCGAATACCCATGTATGTAATACTTGCATCAGTATGTTGAAGTTCTTGTCTAACTTCATCTAATATATCCTGAGAAAAGAAGTAATCTCTATAAAGTTCTTCTAACCTTTTGTCCACTCGAAATATTTTCTTGAACCAAGTACGTGGAACTTCATCATTCTCTATTTCTTTTCCTTTTGCATCTCTTCAGCTTTTGCCTTTTCCTTTGCCACGACCTTTGTAGAACTTGGAGACCATCGTCGCAGGTTGTAACACCAACAAGCGGGAAAGATTTTCTTGACAAAGTTTACAAATAACCTAAGTCCCCGTGTTATAAGTGTTTAAATAGGGTTTTTAGGTGTATAACTCAACGTGAAGATAAGTCAGGTTTAGAAATTAAATAAATATTGAATAAAGTTTATTCAATCAAGGTACCCGAAATATTTAAGTATAACTCGTTGAGTTAACTAACCTAACGAGTAAAACGCTGTCTAGAGGCAGTTTTACACGTTACCTTATCTAATATAACGTCTAGTTAGTACACTTAAACAAGTTTCGAATGCTTCCAACTAAAACCTTCCGAAAACAACACACATGCTAAACTTAACATTATCTTGAGAACATTGTAAACTATTTGAACATTTTGTCTTTTGAATCTAGAATAGTTTATTTGTCTTTTTAAATTATTTCATCAAGATTTTAAGAGGACATTAATTCAGATTAACTAAGATTTGTATTTTAAATTATATTAATCTGTTTTTGACATTGTTAATGCTCCCCCTACAAATATACTTCAAATATATTCAATCAAAATACAAAATATACTTGTAGTGACAATAGATGTTAAGTATAACTATACTTTTACATTTTATTTTCGGAGACTTATGTTATCCTGACATCATCAAAAATGATTTCCAAAATCAATTCCTACTATATATGAATCAAAACACAACTTTGAACTCAATTCGATTAATTCAAGGAGAATAAAAGAATGTATCTCAAATAAACGTTTTCAAAAGTACTAATGCTGATTCAATAAATCAGTAGTCATATTGGTATAAACTATATGCGATTCAAAGATATCTGTAATTAATGAAACAACTTTTTCTTTTCAAAATAGTAAATATTGATAATTTTCTTTAAAAGTTAGTTTGAAAAGCTTGAATCATATAAGAGCTTTCTAATGCACCTGTGTAATGAGCTTTCAGTCAACAATCCCAGATCTAATCAAGACCTTAGGTTGCCAGATTTAAAGAATCCTTGTTCAAGACAACAATCCTTACATACCTATCTGCTCAAGTAAAAAAGGCTCGTGACCAAACTGATCAATAAACTCTCAAAGATTTTAACTTTGTAAGCACTTTTCATTTTAAGCACAGTATATATGTATTCCATTAATATAGATGCAATAAAACACAAATCTCATACAATTTTTACTTCAATGATTGTACTGAGAATATGAATCAGTTTCAATATGCTTATACTTTTGGTTAACAATTTAAGATGAGTTACATATAACTTATTCTACAAGTTTAATCAATTAAGTCAAATTTATGCATGATCATATGCATTTTCCTTGATTCAAAGAAAACATTTAATCAAAATTTCAGAATGTCAGAAGTATTTAATGTTTTTCATTTACACTTCCACTTAAAATCGTAAAAACCATTAAAATTGATAAACTACTTAAAATCAATAAGATACTACTATGATTTTATAATAAATACATAGTATCTTAAGCAGCAGTTTAGATATTATTTTAGATATTTATAATAAGTATATAATATCTATTTGGTGAACAACATCATCAATAATATTTATCTTTTTATGTGGAGTTTAAGCATTTTACACATCACATAGCCTACAAATACATACCATTTACCACCAAAACTCATGATTCTTGTTGGTCCAAATAGATCCATATGTATAAGTTCTAAGACTCTCTTGCTTGAAATATCAGTTTTGGATTTAAAAGAGTTTTTATGAAGTTCACCTAACTCACATGCATCACACATAAAGTTCTTTGAGTATTTAATCTTTGGTAAACCTCTCACTAAATGTTTTCTAGATAGTTTATGTAACAATCTCATATTTATATGCCCAATCCTTCTATGTCATAGATATGCATCACTAGTTTCAGCTAGCAAACATGAATTTAAATCAACTACACTAGAAGGTAAAGATAAAATACATACAGAACCTTTTCTTTTAGCAATAAACTTAATTTCATCTGTATTTTTATCAATTATATTTCGATACCATATATCATCTAAACAATTTCATAACTACAAACAGAGAAAACTAATTTGCAGAATTTAAAACTTTTCTCCTTGTTTGAGATCTTTCTTCTTCTTCTTTTTCTTCTTCAGCAATTCTTCAATGACGAATATCTTGTCTTTTCATGCTTCACTGAATTTGCTTTCTTTTGATACTTCAAATCTTCAGTGACGAAAATCTTACCTTTTTATGCTTCACTGAACTTTCTTCCACTTGAGAGATTTTCCCCGAGAAGATGTTTTTGATCCCTGAAAAAGATTTTTCTTTTGGTGTGCAGGGATGGTTTGATCCTTGAAAAGGTTATTCGTTTTGTGTGTAAGGATAAATTGATCAACGAGAATTCTATGCCTTTTATACTGTATCTTCATTTCATGCATATCCTTCACATTTAACCACCACCAGTTTTCCACTTCTCCACGTCTTTTCTTTTTCCTTCATCGAAACACACACATTCTAACCCACGTTTATATTTCGAATTTTCTTTAATCATCAGTCCTGGATCTCTGAAAAATTTCCTACAAAATAAACTTTCTCGTCCAAAAGTTTTTCATCAATGTAATAAGAAGTCGTTACTTTAATGTTAACTAAACGAGTAACACAAGTATATATATAACTTAACATTTCTAACTTAACGAGTTCCTCATGTGCCATTTCACGTGACAAGTACTGTAGCTAACTCAACGAACTATGTCCGTGGTGTTATGCTATCTCAACGAACCATCTCCGTTATGTTATGATAACTCAACGAACCAGTAATAAACAAATGTTTTTATAATAAGAATTTTACCATGTGCAAAAATAACAACTTAAGTTTATAACGCTAACCTAACGTGTTGCCTTAGTTTTCAATATAGCAACTCAACGCGTTTAGTTATGTTAACTTAACGAGTTAAACATGTGCACCTCACGTGATACAATACAACATTTGTAACTTATAATTTCACCACGTGTATAACACTAACTTAACGAGTTATCACGTGACCTATTTTAACCTTTAAGCATCTAACTTAACGAGTTTTCACGTGACCTCTATACAAACAAAACTCTAACTTAACAAGTTGTCTAAACGTGCAGTGTTCATGATACATAAGATATAACATTAAAACATATCATGCTTTTCAATAAAAATACACGTTAACTTAACGTTTAGCTAAATGAGAAATTAATGCAACGAAACGACTAGTTATTAACTTCAGATCTAATACAGACAAGTATTTATATCAGTAAGCTTTTTCTATATTAATTGATGATTTTAATTTCTTTTCACAAGCAATAGTAATTGAGCAAATATGATTATTTTCATTCAGCACACATCATCAAAACAAAAATACTCAACAATGTCCCCCTTTTTGATGATGACAAAACTATATTAAATCAATTATGAAATATGTATAACTCAACAAAGCACCTTCGTTGGGTTAACTTTAATTCAACAAACTTGTTTGTTGACTTAAGTTCACTTAAGCTTATTTCTATTGTTTGTGTAAATTTTACCTCTCAGAACTAAAACTCTCAAATGTAAATAATTATATAAGTATCAGTTTTCTAATTATCATCTATCAGATTACAATAACCATTTAAATAACATCTCCTTTTATAATATATATATGCAATTAAGATCATAATCATCTTTTTATAATATTTCTCCCCCTTTTTGTCATTAATCAAAAAGATAATTACAAAGAATATATATACATATATAAGAGATATAATTACAACAACTCTTTTTGTAAACAAGAATAATAATCGAAGACATTTACAAAAAAATGTATTGTTCAATGAATCAAACAAGTAATACAAACATTACATTTTGTATTCAGAAAAAAACAAAAACAGTTAGCGACCCCTCCTAAGTATATCACTTATAGCATTACATATTTTATCTCCTAGATGCCTAATATCATTTCTGATGTCGTTAAGCACTACATCTAAGTCAGGAGGTAGCTGGGTTTGCTGTTCTGCTTGAACTGAATAACTTTGTTGTTGTTGTTGTTGTTGTATATGGTCTGTATCAGGTTGTTGTTGTTGTCGTTGAGGTTTATGCATGGCCTGGAATTTTTGCAAATCTTTGACACTAAATGCTCACATGCCTTTAGTTTCAAAGGGCCAGTCAGATAAATTCAATTGGCTTGCAATGAGTCTACATACAGCATCACCATAAAATAACTTTGAACTCATATGCTGTAGTTGAGAAGTGAAAACATCAAACCAATTGATTTGAATTCTATTCAGCAAGCTATAAGTTGCATATAAACAACTTCTGCTGAATTCCATATTGTGTCCAACTCTCTGAAATAAATTTGCATGTACTATATTTGCAATAAACCTTGCCTCTACATTCAGATTTTCCATTAATCTCATTTCAGAATATACATCTGGAAGTTTTGATAAAGACTAAATGTTCTATTCTAGTTGTCTTATCATGTCAAATCTATTGGTAACAACAACACTTTCATTCTTTAATCCTAAAACTTCAAAAAATTAATTCAGGAGACAATATAAACTCCTGTTCATTTATTTGAGTTTTCAAAAAATTTCCATTCTTAACCAGATTGCTATAAAAAGCTACAATAAGCTCTGTGTATTGCTTCCATTTCGTTCCTACTGACAAGAATTTAATGAGGCCTTGAAACTCAAACAGATCTCTTATGTCTATCAAATTTCTGAATTTTATAGGACGACCATGCAGAATCTGACATGTAATCAGATTATTGTATTTCTACAATGCTTCTTCAGATCTAAAATGAATTGTATTACCTTGAATGTTTAACATTGTACACAAAGAAGGTGATACTTGAAGCCGTGATTTAGAGTTTAATTCATCTTCAGGAACCTCTTCTCCAAAATGAATGTCATGTTGTTCCTCATCCAAAATATTATCCTGAAGCTGCTCAGGTAAGCTTGATTCTTCAACTTCAACAGTGTTAGGAACATTGTCAATATGCTCAACATTCATCTATTCAATCTCTATAGAATGTTCAGAGTACAATTTTTCTACAAATTCTACAGCCGGTGTATCTGTCTGTAATTGTTCATTTTGTTCAACAGATATTTCAATTGATTCATGCTGTGAATTCTCAAACTCTGCTTCTATAGATTCCGTAGAAGGCTGGTTAACTTTTAGCTCTTCTGGAGTCTTAACAATTTCAATATTTGCTACTCCAGACAATTCAGCATTTGAACTAGTTACTGCCTAAACATTGTCAATTATATCTGCAATAACTTGTTCAATGTCAGGTGCCTGATGCTCTGATTTGTCAATTTCTACATCATCAGGACTTGTATTAATAGAAAAACTTGAGCTTATATTTGACTTGGATTTCTTCTCAAGCTTTCTAGCAAGGGAAAATAAAGTCTCATTATCTTCATCAGTTTCAGTGTGTTCGGAACTGATGAGTTTATCAGATGCACAATAAGGTACAATGTCTAGACATACATTGTCCTTTGAAAATAAATTTTTATCTGATTTTCCTTTTTCAATAAACTTTGTTTCCTTAGACATAATTTTTTTGACTTTCCTTCTTCTATAACATTTTTGTTTCTCCTTTCAAGTATTGCTGTTTTCTTTTCAAATTGCTCCATAAAAGTTTTCTGCTTTAATTCTTCTAAGGTACTTTCTATTGCAACGACCTTTTGAAGACTATCAGCATTTGTTTTGTCTACAGCAATATCTGATTCTACTTGTTTTGAATATAAAGGAGTAGAGATAGCTGATTCATGCTCTTCCTCAAATGCATGTAGTCTTGTACCGTTTATAGGAGTTTGAGGAGTTCTATTTGATGAACCTACACCTTTTTCCAAATATTTTGCATACTGTTCCAAAAATGCAATCTCAACACATTTCATTCTGTATTCTCTATCATATTTACTTTGAATACCCATGTATGTAACACTTGCATCAGTATGTTGAAGTTCTTGTCTAACTTCATCTAATATATCCTGAGAAAAGAAGTAATCTCTATAAAGTTCTTCTAACCTTTTGTCCACTCAAAATATTTTCTTGAACCAAGTACGTGGAACTTCATCATTCTCTATTTCTTTTCCTTTTGCATCTCTTCAGCTTTTGCCTTTTCCTCTTCCACGACCTTTGTAGAACTTGGAGACCATCGTCGCAGGTTGTAACACCAACAAGCGGTAAAGATTTTCTTGACAAAGTTTACAAATAACCTAAGTCCTTGTGTTATAAGTGTTTAAATAGGGTTTTTAGGCGTATAACTCAACGTGAAGATAAGTCGGGTTTAGAAATTAAATAAATATTGAATAAAGTTTATTCAATCGAGGTACCCGAAATATTCAAGTATAACTCGTTGAGTTAACTAACCTAACAAGTAAAACGCTGTCTAAAGGTAGTTTTACACGTTACCTTATCTAATATAACGTCTAGTTAGTACACTTAAACAAGTTTAAGATGCTTCCAACTAAAACCTTCCGAAAACAACACACATGCTAAACTTAACATTATCTTGAGAACATTGTAAACTATTTGAACATTTTGTCTTTTGAATCTAGAATAGTTTATTTGTCTTTTTAAATTATTTCATCAAGATTTTAAGAGGACATTAATTCAGATTAACTAAGATTTGTATTTTAAATTATATTAATCTGTTTTTGACATTGTTAATGCTCCCCCTACAAATATACTTCAAATATATTCAATCAAAATACAAAATATACTTGTAGTGACAATAGATGTCAAGTATAACTATACTTTTACATTTTATTTTCAGAGACTTCCGTTATCCTGACATCATCAAAAATGATTTCCAGAATCAATTCCTACTGTATATGAATCAAAACACAACTTTGAACTCAATTCGATTAATTCAAGGAGAATAAAAGAATGTATCTCAAATAAACGTTTTCAAAAGTACTAATGTTGATTCAATAAATCAGTAGTCATATTGGTATAAACTATATGTAATTCAAAGATATCTGTAATTAATGAAACAACTTTTTCTTTTCAAAATAGTAAATATTGATAATTTTCTTTAAAAGTTTGTTTGAAAAGCTTGAATCATACAAGAACTTTCTAATGTACCCATGTAATGAGCTTTCAGTCAACAATCCCAGATCTAATCAGGACCTTAGGTTGCCAGATTTAAAGAATCCTTGTTGAGGACAACAATCCTTACATACCTATCTGCTCAAGTACAAAAGCCTCGTGATCAAACTGATCAATAAACTCTCAAAGATTTTCACTTTGTAAGCACTTTTCATTTTAAGCACAGTATATATGTATTCCATTAATACAGATGCAATAAAACACAAATCTCATACAATTTTTACTTCTATGATTATACTGAGAATATGAATCAATTTCAATAAGCTTATACTTTTGATTAACAGTTTAAGATGAGTTACATATAACTTATTCTACAAGTTTAATCAATTAAGTCAAATTTATGCATGATCATATGCATTTTCCTTGATTCAAAGAAAACATTTAATCAAAATTTCAGAATGTCAGAAGTATTTAATGTTTTTCATTTACACTTCCACTTAAAATCGTAAAAACCATTAAAATTGATAAACTACTTAAAATCAATAAGATACTACTATGATTTTACAATAAATACATAGTATCTTAAGCAGCAGTTTACATATTACTTTAGATATTTATATTAAGTATATAATATTTATGAGGTGAACAACATCATCAATAATATTTATCTTTTTATGTGGAGTTTAAGCATTTTACACATCACATAGCCTACAAATACCTAAATTTAATCTAATGTTGCAGAATGTATTTTCGTCTAGAGGTTTTGTAAATATATCAGCTAATTGATTTTTACTAGACACAAATTCTAATTTAATTTTTCCTTTAATTACGTTATCTCTTATAAAATGATGTCTAACCTCTATATGCTTTGCTCTTGAATGTAATACAGGATTTTTAGAAAGATTTATTGCAGAACTACTATCACAATAAATCTCAGTTGTATCATAAGATAATCCAAAATCTTCTAAAGTTTGCCTTATCCACAGAATCAGAGTGCAACATAGTGCAGCAGCAACATATTCAGCTTCTGTAGTAGAAAGTGCTACACAATTTTGCTTTTCACTAAACCATGACACCAAATTATTTCCCAATAATTGACATGTGCCACTAGTACTCTTTCTATCAGATTTAGATTCTGCATAATCAGCATCAGTATATCCTATAAGATCTATTGAACTATCCTTAGAATAATAGAGTCCGAAATTTTTAGTTCCTTGTATATATCTAAATATTCTTTTAACTGCAATTAAGTGTGATTCTTTAGGATTAGATTGAAATCTAGCACAAACACACACAACAAACATAATATCAGGTCTACTAGCAGTCAAATAAAGTAAAGAACCAATCATACTTCTGTATTTTCTTTGATCTATAGATTTTCCTATGTCATCAATATCTAACTTTAAAGTAGTACTCATAGGAGTTCCTCGAATCCTTGTATCATTAAAATTAAATTTCTTAAGCATTTCATCTGCATATTTTTCCTGATTTAAAAATATACCTTTATCCATTTGCTTAATTTGAAGTCCTAGAAAATATGAAAGTTCACCTATCATACTCATTTCAAACTGATTAGTCATCTCTTCAAAGAATATTTCTATCAACTTATTAGAGGTTGCTCCAAAGATTATATCATCCACGTATATTTGAACAACAATCTGATCTTTACCATCTCTCTTAATAAATAGAGTATGATCCACTTTTCCCATGATATAGTCTTTTTCTATTAAAAAAGTAGACAATCTTTCATACCATGATCTAGGTGTTTGCTTCAAACCATAGAAGGCTTTCTTCAATTTATACACAAAGTGAGGATTTTTAATATCTTCAAATCCAGGTGGTTGTTTTACATAGACTTCTTCATTAATTAAACCATTTAGAAATGCACTCTTTATATCCATTTGATATAATTTAAAATCCATATAACAAGCATAGGCCAATAATATTCTAATACTTTCTAACCTAGCCACAGGAGCAAATGTTTCATCATAATCTAATCCTTCTTCCTGTGTATACCCTTGTGCAACTAATCTAGCCTTATTCCTTATAATTTGACCAGTTTTGTTAGTTTTGTTTCTAAAGATCCACTTTATACCTATTATAAACTGATTTTCTGGTGGAGAGACTAATTCCCATACATCATTTCTGATGAATTGATTTAGTTCTTCTTGCATTGCCACTATCCAATTTTCATCAGATAATGCTTCTTGTATATTCCTTGGTTCCACCATAGAAACAAACATACACATACTATTTAAATTTACTAAAGCTCTAGTTTTAACTCCCTCATTAATATTACCAATGACTTGAGTAATGGGATGTGATGAAGAATAACGCCAATTTCTCTGATTTTCCTCAATATTCTCATCAACATCTGAAAGTCTATCACTTTCATCATTAGTTTGATCATTTAAGTTCATATTTTTGATTTTCTCAGATAAATCATCAATCTCTCTATTGATCTCTAACTCATTTGGAAAATTGATCATATCATCATTATCAGCTTTAGATTGAGATTCTCTAAGAGAATTTTCATTGGAGCTTACATGGAGGGTTTCTTCAATAGTCCTAGAAGTCTTGTTATATACTCTATAGGCTTTACTTCTAGTAGAGTAACCTACAAAAATTCCTTCATCCGATTTGGCTTGAAATTTATCCCTTTTATCCTTAGTATTAAGAATAAAACACTTGCAGCCAAATGGTTTCATATAGGAAATTTTTGGAACCCTATTAAACATAATTTCAAAAGGAGTTTTATTAACATGAGGTCTTAAATGACTTCTGTTAATAACATAACAAGCTGTATTTAGTGCTTCAGCCCAAAGATTCTGAGGTAACTTATGTTCATTCAACATAGTTCTGGCCATTTCTTGAAGTGATCTATTCTTTCTCTCAACAACACCATTTTGACACGGTACTCTTGGAAAAGAAAATCTGTGATCAATGCCATGCTCATTACAATAGTTATCCATTTGATCATTATCAAATTCAGTTCAATGATCACTCCTAAGTTTTTGAATAGAGACACTCTGCTCATTTTGAACAAAATTGCAAAACATTTTAAATTTTTCAAAAACTTCTATCTTAGATGCTAGAAAATATACCTAAGTGTATCTAGAGAAGTCATCTACTAAAACAAATACATACCGTTTACCACCAAGACTCACAATTCTTGTTGGTCCAAATAGATCCATATGTATAAGTTCTAAGACTCTCTTGCTTGAAATATCAGTTTTGGATTTAAAAGAGTATTTGTGAAGTTTACCTAACTCACATGCATCACACATAAAGTTCTTTGAGTATTTAATCTTTGGTAAACCTCTCACTAAATGTTTTCTAGATAGTTTATGTAACAGTCTCATATTTATATGCCCAATCCTTCTATGTCATAGATATGCATCACTAGTTTCAGCTAGCAAACATGAATTTAAATCAACTGCCTCAGAAGGTAAAGATAAAATACATACAGAACCTTTTCTTTTAGCAATAAACTTAATTTTATCTGTATTTTTATCAATTATTTTGCATACATTATCTTCGAACACTACATAATATCCATTTTCAATTAGTTTTATGACACTCAGCAAATTAAATCCTAGGTTTTCTACATATAGTACATTCGAAATAACACAAGTATGAGTTATTTGAACATTGCCCATACCTATGATTTTATCTTTGCTTTTGTTTCCAAATGTTACACTTCCTTTCATGGTATTTGTAAAATTTTGTAATAGACTTTTTTGTCCGGTCATGTGACTTGACGCTCCAATGTCCAAGATCCATTTTGATGTTGTTTCCTCCTGCAACATTGTTGAGTATTTTTGTTTTGATGATGTGTGCTGAATGAAAATAATCATATTTGCTCAATTACTATTGCTTGTGAAAAGAAACTAAAATCATCAATTAATACAGAAAAAGCTTACTAATATAAATACTTGTCTGTATTGAATCTGAAGTTAATAACTAGTCGTTTCGTTGCATTAATTTCTCATTTAGCTAAACATTAAGTTAACGTGTGTTTTTATTGAAAAGCATGATATGTTTTAAAGTTATATCTTCTATATCATGAACAGTGCACGTTTAGACAACTCATTAAGTTAGAGTTTTGTTTGTATAGAGTTCACGTGAGAACTCGTTAAGTTAGAGGCTTAAAGGTTAAAATAGGTCACGTGATAACTCGTTAAGTTAGTGAGTAAAAGAAGAGACGAACTCGTTAAGTTAGTGTTATACACGTGGTGAAATTATAAGTTATGAATGTTGTATTGTATCACATGAGGTGCACATGTTTAACTCGTTAAGTTAACATAACTAAACGCGTTGAGTTACTATATTGAACACTAAGGCAACGCGTTAGGTTAGTGTTATAAACTTAAGTTGTTATTTTTGCACGTGGTAAAATTCTTATTATAAAAACATTTGTTTATTATTAGTTCGTTGAGTTATCATAACACAACGGAGATGGTTCGTTGAGTTATCATAACACAACGGAGATGGTTCATTGAGTTATCATAACACCACAAACATAATTCATTAAGTTAGCTACAGTACTTGTCACGTGAAATGGCACATGAGGAACTTGTTAAGTTAGAAATGTTAAGTTATATATATACTTGTGTTACTCGTTTAGTTAACATTAAAGTAACAACTTCTTATTACACTAATGAAAAACTTTTGGACGAGAAAGTTTATTTTGCAGGAAATTTTTCAGAGATCCAGGACTGATAATTAAAGAAAATTCGAAATATAAACGTGGGTTAGAACGTGTCTGTTTCGATGAAGGAAAAAGAAAAGACGTGGAGAAGTGGAAAACTGGTGGTGGTTAAACATGAAGGATATGCATGAAATGAAGATACAGTATAAAAGGCATAGAATTCTCGTTGATCAATTTATCCTTGCACACAAAACGAAAAATCTTTTCAAGGATCAAATCATCCCTGCACACTAAAAGAAAAATCTTTTTCAGGGATCAAAAACACCTTCTCGGGGAAAATCTCTCAAGTGGAAGAAAGTTCAGTGTAGCATAAAAAGGTAAGATTTTTGTCACTGAAGATTTGAAGTATCATAAGAAAGCAAATTCGGTGAAGCATGAAAAGACAAGATATTCGTCATTGAAGAATTGCTGAAGAAGAAAAAGTAGAAGAAGAAAGATCTCAAACATGGAGAAAAGTTTTAAATTCCGCAAATTAGTTTTCTCTATTTGTAGTTATGAAATTGTTTAGATGATACATGGTATCGAAATATAATTGCATCTACAATTTCTGAGGAAAATTGAATTGTATATTGTAATTGAAACCTTGAATAAAAATGATTTTATGAAAATAATGTCTCGACTTGTTTTTGAGTTTTAAAGTTTCAATTATATTTCAGAAAATATTAAAGATACACAATTCATCCCCCTCTTGTGTAGCCATACGATCCTACAAGTGGTATCAGAGCTTTGTTAATAATCTTTGATATAAAATCGATACCAACTTATTTAATATCATTGCTTATTCTACCTTCCTTGTTTTTAAACAGAAATTAATATCTGAGCATACGTTTAACTCTATTGATTTAAGGCTCAAGTTGTTTTAAAGTTTTTTAAACTGTTTAAAATCAAATAGGTTGAAAAATCTAAGGTAAAATGGCTACTGGAAATGATAATTTTTCTTTATATGAAGGCCAAAATCTTAATCGTCCTCCTTTATTTGATGGAATACATTTTGAATATTGGAAATATAAGATGACTGTTTTTCTTCAAAGTATAGATCATAAGTTGTGGTTCATGATTTCTAAACCATATACTCCGTTAACTACTCCTTATAATACTTGGACAATTACTGAAAAAGAAAATGAAACTCTGAATGCTAAGGGCTTAAATATTTTATTTTGTGCATTGAGTTATGAATAGTTTAGTAAAGTGTCGGCATATAAATCTGCTTATGAGGTGTGGCATGCATTAGAAGTTTCACATGAAGGTACTTCTCAAGTTAAAGAGACAAAAATAAACATGTTGATTCATAAGTATGAACTCTTTAAGATGCATGAAGACGAAAATATTTCAGAGATGTTTTCCAGATTTCTTGATATCATAAACTCTTTAAAATGTTTAGGAAGGAATTGTGAACAGAAGGATTTGGTGAGGAAAATTCTCAGATCCCTAAGTTCTAAATGGTCTCAGAAAGTAACATCAATTGAGGAATCACGAGATTTAAATGTTTATTCTATGAATGAACTTATAGAAAATTTAACAGCTTATGAAGTTCAATTAAATGAATCACTAAGTCACAACAAACTAAAAATGAAGAAAGAAATAGCCTTCGAAATTAATTCAGATTCTGATATATCTACTGATTCTAACGAGGATTTGATTTTGCTGACTAGGAAATTCAAGAAAGCATGGAAAGCTAGGAAACAGCAAAGGAACAAAAATGATAAACCCTCAACGTCAAAATCATTGAATGACAAGAATTCTTCATCCAGAAAGTATGTATGTTACAATTGTAAGAAACCTGGACATCTTTCTCCAGATTGTCCTATGAGGAAAAATGAAAAGCAAAGTAGGACAAATCAGAAGAAAACAGCTTAGAAAACTCAAAAAAAGTTTTACAAGAAAAAGGCTTTGAAGGTCACTTGGGATGACACGTTTGAAGAGTCTGAATCTGAGGAATCAGCATCAAAATCTTCACATTCAGAAGGAGAACAAGAGTTAGAAGACATTGCTCATGTGTGCTTCATGGCAGATGAGTCTGAGGTAATATCTGATCTTGAATGTCATTCAGATTTCAACTTTGATGAATTATTATGTGCTTATCTTGCATTATTTCAAAAACTTAAAGTATGTAAACTGGAAAATAAGAATATTAGAAAATCTTCATCCATTATGGAAGAAGAAAATTGTTTCCTGTCTACTACTTTAGAAAAGTTTAAATGTGATAATGAAAATCATGCTAGAGATTTGCAAAAATTTAGATTTAATGAATGTATCTTGTATGAACAAATACAGAATATAAATGCTGAAAAATTAAAGATAGAATCTGAAAATGAAATGTTGAGAAACAATATAAATGAACTTGAATTAGAAATAGATAAATTAAAACTGAGAGAGCAAGATTTAAATTCTACCTTTGAGAAATGGAATTTAAGTCAAACTAAGTTAGACAAACTAACTAGTACCCCTACGGTGTCTTATAAATTTGGCTTAGGATTTGATTATCCTGAATATCCTAAATCTCAAGCCAATAAAGGATTTATTAGTTGCAGTTCAAGTAAATCTAAGACTAAAATTCCTTTTATTATGAAACAAGGTAATAAATATGTAGAAGTAGATACTTCAAGGGATGAATCATGCAGTTATAATATAAATCAATGTGATTTGTCAAATTGTACTTCTAACATGACTATAAATGTTTCTAAAAATCTTGTTTCTTGTTCTGGAAATTCAGTTTCTAATGTTTCTAAAATTTCAGACAATTGTAGTAAACTGAAAATTCAGAAACCTGAGCATGTAATTCAATACACTGGTAATAGACCAATTACTCATTCTGCATGTGATAAAACAAAAAGTTCTTGTGTAGAAAAAGATTTTGTATGTACGAAAAGTGTTAATACAAGTACAAAATCTTGGTATGAACTTACAGAAATGTATAAGCATGACCAAAATAAATTAACATCTGATAAAAATATGTTTGGTCTTGATTATACTACATCTGAAAACAAAAAGAATGATTGCAAAAGCAATAATGCTATATGTGAGTATGAAGCTAATGAAAAATCAATAGTACTTACAACTAATAAAAATATAAATGAAAATGTTAAACTATTTTTAAACAAAAAGAAGAAATATGCGTTTAATGAACTTGGTCCTCAACAACATTGGGTACCAAGAAAAAGTTTTTCTTAATTTGTGTTGCAGGAGGAAACAACATCAAAATGGATCTTGGACAGTGGAGCGTCAAGTCACATGACCGGACAAAAAAGTCTATTACAAAATTTTACAAATACCATGAAAGGAAGTGTAACATTTGGAAACAAAAGCAAAAATAAAATCATAGGTATGGGCAATGTTCAAATAACTCCTACTTGTGTTATTTCGAATGTACTATATGTAGAAAACCTAGGATTTAATTTGCTGAGTGTCATAAAACTAACTGAAAATAGATATTATGTAGTGTTTGAAGATAATGTATACAAAATAATTGATAAAAATACAGATGAAATTAAGTTTATTGCTAAAAGAAAAAGTTCTGTATGTATTTTATCTTTACCTTCTGGTGCAATTGATTTAAATTCATGTTTGCTAGCTGAAACTAGTGATGCATATCTATGGCATAGAAGGATTGGGCATATAAATATGAGACTGTTACATAAACTATCTAGAAAACATTTAGTGAGAGGTTTACCAAAGATTAAATACTCAAAGAACTTTATGTGTGATGCATGTGAGTTAGGTAAACTTCACAAAAACTCTTTTAAATCCAAAACTGATATTTCAAGCAAGAGAGTCTTAGAACTTATACATATGGATCTATTTGGACCAACAAGAATCATGAGTCTTGGTGGTAAACGGTATGTATTTGTTTTAGTAGATGACTTCTCTAGATACACTTGGGTATATTTTCTAGCATCTAAGATAGAAGTTTTTGAAAAATTTAAAATGTTTTGCAATTTTGTTCAAAATGAGCAAAGTGTCTCTATTCAAAAACTTAGGAGTGATCATGGAACTGAATTTGATAATGATCAAATGGATAACTATTGTAATGAGCATGGCATTGATCACAGATTTTCTTTTCCAAGAGAACCGTGTCAAAATGGTGTTGTTGAGAGAAAGAATAAATCACTTCAAGAAATGGCCAGAACTATGTTGAATGAACATAAGTTACCTCAAAATCTTTGGGCTGAAGCAGTAAATACAGCTTGTTATGTTATTAACAGAAGTCATTTAAGACCTCATGTTAATAAAACTCCTTTTGAAATTTTGTTTAATAGGGTTCCAAAAATTTCCTATATGAAACCATTTGGCTGTAAGTGTTTTATTCTAAATACTAAGGATAAAAGGGATAAATTTCAAGCCATTTCTTAGGCTGTAATTTTTTATTAAAGGAAAGTTATTAACATTCTGTTAGAAAAATTAAGTCTTGCAATTGCCTCTAATTTAATTTACTGTCTTGTTTTATTTCTTTTTTATCTACAATTACTTGAGTAATTAAGTTCGTTGGGGGATCTTAAACTCTAGTCACTTAAACCAACTGGTTTGGGATGTGCTGACTGAAAACTCATTTTGCAAGTAATTCAGATTATATTAAAAAAAAATAAAATTACCTATTCTCACTTGTCATTGAGTAACTAGTTATCTTTCCCTTAAGCAAGGGATTGTGATCACATAAAAAGATGATATTGTGGGAGGTAATACATGATATATATATATATATATATATATATATATGAATATAAACAAAAAAAAGAAGGAAAGGGGGTAATGTACTCAAGCTTAATTTATTTTTCAATGTGTTATAACAATCCTGCCGTAATCTATGCATATAATCTTTGTTATTTTTTTCTTGTTATTATCTACTCTTTACACATAATGTACGATATTTATTGTCTTAAGTTCGTGTACTCATTATTGAATTCTTTTAAGTTCCTAAAGGTATATCTCTATGAATTATCTTTTGTAAACTAAATAAGATAAAAGCTAGAAAGTCTAAATTGTTAAATCTACTACTTATTTCTATATTTAATTAATATTTAAAACAAAAACAAAAAAACAAAAAAATAGAGAGACTCAAATCTATATAAGGCTTAGCATCTTTTTTAAGTAAGCTATTTGACCTTTTAAAGCTAAATCTATTTAGGGCTTGGCAACCCAGTTTAAGTACGCTAGAGATTCTTTACACTACATTTATGTAGGGGGAGCAATTTCTCATATAATAATTCAACTCTTATGAACTATTATATGTTTTCATGAAAGAATCTACATAATTTTAGGAAATTAACATTAATTCAGTACATTTCTGAATTGTCGGTAAAATACAAGCTTTTTAATTCTTAAGTATCCGAATTTTCTGTGATTTCGGAAGACTATATTATATATATATCGGATAGTTATGTTTTAAACGATCAATAGAATATTTTATTATTTCCTGAAGTACACGTGTCAAAGCCTAAATGCATATCTTAAGTGAATGTTCGGTAAGTTATTTGGTCACTCTCCGAAATACATCTGAGCATCGGATAGTTAGGTTTATAAGTATTCGAAAATCTCTGAACACCTTAAGTTAGAATTATGCATGTGTTGAATTTCATTACTTTATTATGTCTTAGTTGAAACTCGAACAGTTATGTTTAACTCTTCGACTTTTACACCTATCCATTCGAGAAACTTGAACAGTTAACTTAATATTCTTATATTTTTCTGAAAGACTTAATCTCTAACAATAACTATTCTCGTTTGTCGTATAGTTATGTGCTTTACTACTCACAAAACTCAAATAGTTATCATAAGTCTTCGAGTTTTCTCACTTTTCACTTAGCTAAAAGTTATTTTCTTTACACGAAGAGTTATGCTAAGTATTCTACTTTTGTCGGTTGTAAAACTCGTATAGTTATTGTAAGCACTCGAGTTATTTATTAGTAACGGATCTTATATTTATGATTTCAACGATTGAATCTGTTTATCTATTTATAAACTCGAAGAGTTATAAATGTTTTACTAACAACCTTTCGTGTTTCTACCTTGGTAAAACCCTAGTTTCACAATCTTTACTTCCACTAAGTTCTACAATGCACAGCGAAGCTTAATTGATAATGTCAGGATGTGGAAGAGGACGTGGTAGAATGACAAAAGTGCTGAAAAGAGAGCTGGAACTTCAAAAAATGCAAAGTGAAATCAACGACATCTACTCAAGGTACACTTTTACAAATGAAATACTGCATGAAATTAGAAAAGCTATTCAAGATGAGAAAATTTTTTGTTGGAAGTTTATTCACAATTATGCTGAAACACAATTTAGACTAAAACAAACTGAACTTTCCACATTACAACTATGGAAACGAACTTTACAACCTAACCTTGCGGTTGTTACAAGTTCTAGACATATACCTAAAAAATCGATACAGTCTATCACTTACTATGGAAAGAAATGGGGACCAATGATAGAAAATGCAAACAGGAAATTAGAATCTTTGTATTCCCAACATTATTTTCCCTCGACTGTTTTAGATGACATTCAACAATATATAGATGAACAGAAAACTGCCATTAGGAAAATGGGTCTTCGAAGTGAAGGACAAAAAGTTTATCAACTAAAAATGACAGAGGTTGAGAGCTTAAAACTCTATATTCCATTATTACCACCTAGGCATCATGGTGAAGGACCATCACGACCACAGGTGCCTTTAACAAGAGAAATTAAGAAAATTTTAGAACCTCCTAAACAACCAGAAACACTGCAGACATATAGTCGGAAAAAGAAAAGGACATTAGAATATTTTGGACTAACTACAGGTGTAGAAGGAATAATGCAGCAAAAAGAAGAATCATTGAAAAATGGAAAACTATGTTCCATTGTAGAAGCTAGACAGACATTTGTGTCAGGAATACCAGCCAATGTGACAAATATTGGATTACACGCATACACTCTAAGGTATTGTGTCACATTAGTGCATAATGTATCTTTTAATATAATGGACAGTTTTTCACATCATGCTGCAAGAACACATTCTTTTCCTACGGAAAGAGAACATGTAGGAAATTTTAATGATACATATACAGATGATATCAATTTTGATGATATTTTTGATGATATAGACATTGAGTCTATGAATGTTGAAGATATTTCATCTAAAAAGGAATGTACAGATATTCTTCCTCTAACTATATCTCTGATAGAAACTTTTGATTTTTGGTATAGTTGCTTATACTATAGTTTATACATATGGTTATGTCTGTTACAGTGTATAATATACTTGTTGATAAATGTATATAATCAACAACATACACAGTTATAGATTGAATATCACACTACGAAATCTCAAGTATAGAAATTTCAGAAATACTGAATGAATCTATTATAGAACATTCTTTCCTACAGAGACAGTTGTTATATAGATCAATCATAAATATAAATGTTGCTGATAGACAGATTGATATAGAGACTGTTGCTACTCATATGTCTCAAGAAGAACAAATAGAAGAATTTCAGCAAATTATTGACACGACAATAACAAATATTTCAAACATTTATACCAGCTTTGATAGAAATTCCACTAGTTTTGAAAGCTCTGAAAATATAGATACTGCTGATAATATTGAAATCAGTCCCAGATCAGAACATCATGACAGGAAAATACCTAATCTTGAATAGAGTTTAGACGAAATTACATTATTATGGTTCAAAAATAGTTCCTGTTATGAAAAATTTCAAGCATATAGAACTTTTACAATTTTATACTCAAGACTAGTTAAGTTTGAAGGGATGGCACATATACAAGAAATGTTTGAATTTCAAGGCTTGTTGACTCTACTTCCACAACAGCTAGGCCATCTTGTTATACCCGAACTTATCAGTTG
This sequence comes from Cymodocea nodosa, assembly GCA_036874045.1. Classification (NCBI taxonomy): domain Eukaryota; kingdom Viridiplantae; phylum Streptophyta; class Magnoliopsida; order Alismatales; family Cymodoceaceae; genus Cymodocea; species Cymodocea nodosa. The sequence continues at coordinate 13,055,549 of CM072339.1, read as the reverse complement.
TTTTTACTCAAACTTAACAGTGGAAGAAGGTATTACTATTTCCAATATACAAGAAAATAACATATATTTAACTCCATATTTACTTTATCAAGTACTTTACTAAAATTAACTTTTTAGTGGTGTAATCATGTCACATGTAGTGATGGAAGTTTTTACTATCGATAGAGATTTTTACATTTCACCTTTCATTCATCTTCAGGAACATATCAAAATAAAAAAATACCAAAAACAACAAATTATCTGTGTTTACATTTAGTATTAAAGTGTTGTATTGTTTGTTTTGTATTGTGATTAATGTTATCATTGTTAGTATTGTGAATGTTTTATGTTTGTTTGATTTAGAAAATAGAAAAAAGTTTTATAGTTTACCGAAATTGATTCGTTCTAGATACTTAAAGATTTTAATGGTTACTGTTTGAAATATCTAAATGTTAGTGTTGCTTAATGATAAATCTAATATTAACTAACATTAAAGAGCTTAATTGATGTTATTTACAATCTGTGGAACTACCCAATGGTTGACTGAATTCCTCTATAAATAGCAGTATTTAACTGGAAAGATAGGCTTGTAGAGTTAACTTAAGTCTACGAGATCAGTCCATTGAGTTAACCATAACTCAACGAACTAAGTCCATTGTGTTAACTGTAACTCAACGGAGTGCTTAACTGAACACATGTAAAATCCAATGTAAAAAATCAAAACAGTAAACAATTCTTACTCAATCTCTATGGGATCGACCTGTACTTGCACACAAAATACAATATACACTATGCACTTGTAGTTAAATGCACAAATTGGAATTAATATCTAATTTATGTGCAAGGTTGTTTGTTTAATTCTAAAAAAAAAGGGTAATTATTGATATAAGCATAAAACAGAAGTTGACAAATACAAGTTTTCTGGCACCGTTATCAGAAAACTAATACAAGTTCTCTAGTGCCGCCTAAAAACACCAAACAGGTTTCAACACGTGTACTCCAAGAATTAATAAAATATTCTTTAAGCATTTAAAACATAACTGTCTGATACATGAAATGTAACTCTCTGAAATAACAGACAATTCAAAGACTTAAGAATTAAAAAGCCTGTAACTCACTAATAGTTCAAAAATGTACTTAATTAACATTAATTCCTTGAAATTGTGTAGATTCTTTCATTAAAGCATATAATAGTGCAATTATAACATAATGGCTTAATTCTCATATGATAAATTAAATATTATGCAATTAACAATTATTTAATCATTAATATTATGCACTTTTTCATTCTTAATAATGCACTTGTCCAAGTGAATTTAAGCTTCGATCAAACCAAAGGAAAAATACCAAAAATAAAAAAATTAGTCTAATCGAAGGTGAGATATGGTTTGACCAATGAGAACATAAAAAATAAAAAAAACTTCAATCTAATCAAAGTTGAGATACGATTAGACTAATGAACAAAATAAAAAAATAAAAAATTTCAATTAGTCGGACTAAAGGAAAAATAAAAATAATAATAAACTTCAATTGGATAGATGAAAAACTCAAAAACTTTAGTTGGATTGAAGTTGGGCTTTGATCTGATTGAATTGTTTTTAGTTCTTTTTTTTTTTAATGGTATGATCGTATCTTTACTTTTGTCCATTTTAAAATTTTTATTTTTTTATTTTCTTTTTCGATCTGATTGAAGCTCAACTTCAATCCAACCAAAGTTTTTGATTTTTTTAAATATTTTATTATTATTATTTTTCTTTGATCTGACCGACTAAAGTTTTTTATTTTTTCCTTCGATCTAACCAAAATATTTTAATTTCTTAATTTTTTTCTTTAGTTAGACCAAAGCCTTTTAAATTTATTATTTTTTCTTTTGGTTTAATTGAATATTAACTTTGGTCCAACCAAAGTTTATGAATTTTTATATTTATTTTTTTGATTTTAAATTAAAATAAAAAAATTAGCTTCTTCAACTCTCTCACAAATCTTCAGATACATTTTATCTAAATACATTTGATGTAACTTGTTTAGAATGAAAAAGTGCATAATATTAATGATTAAATCATGGTTAATTGCAAAATATTTAGCTTATCATATGAGAATTAAGTCATTATATTATAATTACACTGTTATATGCTTTAATGAAAGAATCTGCATAATTTTAGGAAATTAACGTTAATTTAGTATATTTCTGAATTGTTAGTGAATTACAAGCTTTGAAATTCCTAAGTATCTGAATTTTTTGTTATTTCAGAGAGTTATATTGCATGTACCAAACAGTTATGTTAAACGATTAAAGAATATTTTATTATTTCCTAGAGTACACGTGTTGTAACCTTAATGCATGACTTAAGTGAATGTTTGGTAAGTTATCTAGTAACTATCCGAAATGTGTCTAAACATCGGATAGTTAGGTTTGCAAGTATCCAAAATATCTTTTTATCATAAAACTACTTGAGGACACATGTCGTAATTTGGAAACTTAATTTATCTTTTGGAAGGTTAGGTGCTAACTATTTGAAATGCATGTAAGTTTCAAATACTTATAGTTTGTAATTATCCGAAACATCTAAACTCATTAAGTTATTTCTTTATTGCACGTGATTTTATAGTTAAGTCAACGAAGTAAGTCCGTTGAGTTACACTAACTCTACAAACTATTTAATTTCTAATATGCCACTGTAGTAGTTGTAGAAACAGAAAATTTGAAGGAAAACCATGATTGCACGTACCACATAGGAATTCACTCATGGAATGAAGAAGAAATCACCGTCATTGATATGAATGAAGGAAATCCAATCGATCATTTAAGCAGAAGCAATTATTACTGAAAGAAATATAAAAGATGAAGAAAAAGACTGTGAGAGTGAGGTGGAGAACCGTGCTAACTATAGGAAGTATCGGAAGTTCCTTGAAGCTCCACACCACACCACCAAAATCACCAACCATTGGAGGTCTGTGAGGATACCTTTCGGATGTCGAGTCGATTTTGAGCCAAACATGGTGATTGACAGCCACTGTGAGGAGTGATTGCGTTGTAGGAAGGGAAGCCATTTTCACCAAGCATCGACTCTGTTGAGTATTATGTTTTGATGATGTGTGCTGAATGAAAGTAATCATATTTACTCAATTACTATTGTTTGTGAAAAGAAATTAAAAACATCAATTAATATAGAAAAAGTTTACTGATTTAAATACTTGTCTGTATTAGATCTAAAATTATATTAAGTTAAATAACTAGTTAATTTCTCATTTAACTAAATGTTAAGATAACATGTGTTTTTATTGAAAAGCATGATATGTTTTAAAGTTATATCTTCTATATCATGAACAGTGCATGTTTAGACAACTCGTAAAGTTAGAGTGTTATTTGTATAGAGGTCACGTGAGAACTCGTTAAGTTAGAGGCTTAAAGGTGAGAACTCGTTAAGTTAGTGAGTAAAAGAAGAGACAAACTCATTAAGTTAGTGTTGTACACGTGGTGAAATTAAAGGTTACGAATGTTATATTGTATCACGTGAGGTGCACATGTTTAACTCGTTAAGTTAACATAACTAAACGCGTTGAGTTGCTATATTGAACACTAAGGCAATACGTTAGGTTAGCGTTATAAACTTAAGTTGTTATTTTTGCACATGGTAAAATTCTTATTATAAAAACATTTGTTTATTACTGGTTCGTTGAGTTATTTGTAACACAATGGAGTTGGTTCGTTGAGTTATTGTAACACCACAGAGTTGGTTCATTGAGTTAGTGTAATACTACGGACTTAGTTCGTTGAGTTAGCTACAGTACTTGTTACATGAGTTGTCATATGAGTAACTCGTTAAGTTAAAAATGTTAAGTTATATATCTACTTGTGTTACTCATTTAGATAACATTAAAGTAAGGACTTCTTATTACACTTGATGAAAAATTTTAGACAAGAAAGTTTATTTTGCAAGAAATTTTTCAGAGATCCAAGATTAATGATTAAAGAAAATTTGAAATGTAAACGTAGGTCAGAACGTGTGTATTCCGATGAAGGAAAAAAAGAAGACGTGAAGAAGTGGAAAACTGGTAGTGATTAAACGTGGAGGATATGCATGAAATGAATATACAATATAAAAGGCATAAAATTCTCATTGATCAATCATCCCTGCACACAAACGAAAAATCTTTTCAAGGATCAAAAACACTCTTCAAGGAAAAGCTCTTAGATGGAAGAAAATTCAGTGAAGTAGAAAAAGGTAAGAATTATGTCACTGAAGATTTGAAGTATCAGGAAAAAGCAAATTCGGTGAAGTAGAGAAAGACAAAATATTCATCACTGAAGAATTTCTAAAGAAGAAGAAAGATCTCAAACAAGGAGAAATGCTTTAAATTCTGCATATTAGTTTTCTCTGTTTGTAGTTATGAAATTGTATAGATGAAACATGGTATCGATATATAATTGCGTGTACAATTTCTGAGGAGAATTGAATTGTATATTGTAATTGAAACCTTGAATAAAATGATTTTATGAAAATAGTGTCTCGACTTGTTTTTGAGTTTTGAAGTTTCAATTATAATTAGAAAAAATTGAAAAACACAATTCACCCCCCTCTTGTGTAGCCATACGATCCTACAAGTGGTATTAGAGCTTCGTTTATAATATTTGATATAAAATTGATACCAACTTATTGAATATCATTGTTTATTCTGCCTTCCTTATTTTTAAACAGAAATTAATATTTGAGCATACTCTTAACCTTCTTAATTTAAGGCTCAAATTGTTTTTATTGTTTTAGACTATTTTAAAATCCAATAGGTTGAAAAATCTAAGGTAAGATGGCTACTAAAAATGGTAATTTTTCTTTGTATGAAGGTCAAAATCTTAATCGTCCTCCTTTATTTGATGGAATACATTTTGAATATTAGAAATATAGGATGACAATCTTTCTTCAAAGTATAGATCATAAGTTGTGGTTCATGATTTCTAAACCATATACTCTGTTAACTACCCCTTATAATACTTGGACAATTACTGAAAAAGAAAATGAAACTCTGAATGCTAAAGGCTTAAATATCTTATTTTGTGCATTGAATTATGAATAGTTCAGTAAAGTGTCGGCATATAAATCTGCTTATGAGGTGTGGCATGCATTAGAAGTTTCACATGAAGGTACTTCTTAAGTTAAAGAGACTAAGATAAACATGTTAATTCACAAGCATGAACTCTTTAAGATGCATGAAGATGAAAGTATTTCTGAGATTTTTTTCATATTCCTAGATATAATAAACTCTTTAAAATGCTTAGGAAAGAACTTTGAACAGAAGGATTTGGTGAGAAAAATTCTCAGATCCCTAAGTTCCAAGTGGTCTCAAATAGTGACATCAATTGAGGAATCACGAAACTTAAATGTTTACACTATAAATGAACCTATAGGAAATTTAACAGCTTATGAAGTTTAATTAAATGATTCACTGAGTCACAACAACCTAAAAATGAAGAAAGAAATAGCCTTCAAAATTAATTCAGATTCTGAAATATCTATTGATTCTAACGAGGATTTGATTTTGCTGACTAGGAAATTCAAGAAAGCATGGAAAGCTAGGAAACAGCAAAGGAACAGAAATGATAAACCCTCAACGTCAAAATCACTGAATGTCAAGAATTCTTCAACCAGAAAGTATGTATGTTACAACTGCAAGAAACCTGGACATCTTTCTCCAGATTGTCCTATAAGGAAAAATGAAAAGCATAGTAGGACAAATCAGAAGAAGATGGCTTAGAAAACTCAGAAAAAGTTTTACAAGAAAAAGGCTTTGAAGGTCACTTGAGATGACACGTCAGAAGAATCTGAATTTGAGGAATTATCATCAAAATCTTCACATTCAAAAGAAGAACAAGAGTTAGAAGACTTTGCTCATGTGTGCTTCATGGCAGATGAGTCTAAGGTAATATCTGATCCTAAAAGTCATTCAGATTTTAACTTTGATGAATTATTATGTGCTTATCATGCATTATTATAGAAACTTAAAGCTTGTAAAAAGGAAAATAAGAATATTAGAAACTCTTTGACCATAATGGAAGAAGAAAATTGTTTCCTATCTATTACTTTAGAAAAGTTTAAATGTGATAATGAAAATCATGCTAGAGATTTGTATAAATTTAGATTTAATGAATGTGTCTTGCATGAACAAATATAGAATACAAATGCTGAAAAATTAAAGATAGAATCTAAAAATGAAAAATTGAGAAACAATATAAATGATCTTGAGTTAGAGATTGATAGATTAAAAATGAGAGAGCTAGATTTAAATTCCACCTTTGAGAAATGGAATTTAAGTCAAACTAAGTTAGACAAACTAACTAGTACTCCTGTGGTGTCATATAAATTTAGCTTAGGATTTGATTATCTTGAATATCCTGAATCTCAAGCCAATAAAGGATTTATTAGTTGCAGTTCAAGTAAATCTAAGACTAAAATTCTTTTTATCATAAAACAAGGTAATAAATATGTAGAAGTAGGTAATTCAAGGGATGAATCATGCAATAATAATATAAACCAATGTGATTTATCTAAATGTACTTCTAACATGACTATTAATGTTTCTAAAAATCTTGTTTCTTGTTCTAAAAATTCAGTCACTAATGTTTCAAAAATGTCAAATAATTGTAGTAAACTGAAAATTCAAAAACCTGAGCATGAAATTCAAAACTCTAGTGTTAGACCAATTACTCATTCTACATCTTCTTTATCTGAAAATTCTTGTGTATAAAAAGATTTTGTATGTACTAAAAATTCAAATACTAGTACAAAATCTTGGTATGAACTTACTAAAATGTATGAGCATGACCAAAATAAATTAACATCTAATAAAAATCAGCTTGGTCTTGGTTATACTACATCTAAAAACAAAAAGAATGATTATAAGAGCAATAATGTGATAACTAAGTATGATGCTAATGATAAATCTTTAGTACTTACAACTAATAAGAATGTAAATAATAATGTTAAACTGTTTTTAAACAAAAAGAAGAAATATGTGTTTAATGAACTTGGTCTTCAACAACATTGTGTACCAAGGAACAGTTCTTCTTAATTTGTTTTCCAAGAGGAAACAACATCAAAATGGATCTTGGATAGTGGAGCATCAAGTCACATGACTGGACAGAAAAGTCTACTGAAAAATTTTACAAATACCAAGAAAGGAAATGTTACATTTGGAAACAAAACCAAGGATAAAATCATAGGTATGGGCAATGTTCAAATAACTCCTACTTGTGTAATTTTGAATGTACTATATGTAGAAAACCTAGGATTTAATTTGCTGAGTATTATAAAATTAACTGATAATGGATATTATGTAGTGTTTGAAGATAATGTATGCAAAATTATTAATAAAAGTGCAAATGAACTTAAGTTTATTGCTAAAAGAAAAGGTTCTATATGTATTTTATCTTTACCTTCTAGTGTAGTTGATTTAAATTCATGTTTGCTAGTTGAAACTAGTGATGCATATCTATGACATAGAAGGATCAGGCATATAAATATGAAATTGTTACATAAACTGTCTAGAAAAAATTTAGTGACAAGTTTACCTAAGATTAAATACTCAAATGACTTTGTAAAGTATCAATTTGTGCATTTTATATATGTTACTTCATGCATATTAAGGATTATAAGTCATCATTATATATGTTCTTATGAAAGATTACATGAAAATCATATTTTAGAACTATGCAGATTTTATTGGTTAAATAGTCAATAATGCACAAATTTATCCTTTATTAAATTAACACCTAGTCAATTAGCACATGTGTAGATATAAGTAATTTATATATTGATTTCATGCATATTTTAAAAGAATTATCATTAAGATATGAAATCAAATAATACTCAATTGAGCAAGCAATATATTATGCACATTTCATTTTTGCTTTATAATTGAGTAGCAATTTATGTGTAATGTGCAAATGCATTTAATGTTATATTTGAGTTGTTGATAATAGGTGAGGACGTGGATCCTTGGATTAAATCATGGGAAATCAACAACTAATGGTCGTCCAATTCAAACTCCAAATCAATCCACCAATCAATCAATAAATAATTAAAGCTTGCCTAAATTAGAGGCCACAAATTGAAAGGTGTTTGAAATATTTCCATAGATGGATGACAATGGAAAGCAAAAGAGGATGGTTGGCCAAAGGAAAGATCATCTCCTCTTTCTCCTCCACGCAAGGGCAAGAACTCCAACTCCAATTTTCGTCCATCCTCTTCCACCCAAGATTTTGGAAGAGTTTTCCTCCAAGATTGGTGAGCTTAGGCGCCTTCCCCCTCATACTAGAAGACCTCCTTCTCTCCACTCCAAGCCGACATACGGAAGGACCTCCACGGGTGAAATCGGTGGTATTGAAGGCATGTGTGCAGCATTGGAAGAGCTTGGGATGTGATCTTCAAGATGAGGTAATAGGAAGCATCAAAATTGAGAGGAAATTCAACAAATCTATATATCTTGGAAGTGGATTGAGGACGTGCAACCCATTTTCTCCAAAGCAAACATAGGCGGTTCCCCTTTGGACGTGATTTGCAAGTGGTGACATCCTTGTAGAGGAGCAGAGAAAGTGGTTCATCATCAAATAGGGATCAAATGTTTGAAGAGAAGTGGATGAATTAAAGGTAAAAGAGAAGGGAGAGATCCTCATACTTGTAATCATATTTTCATATCAAATGTGTATAAGTATTTAGGTATTTTTAATTTATAAATGTATGCACGTTTAGGATGTTTGTTAAATCTTTATTTCTTTAATTTAAATAGTTGTTTTAGATTATATCTCATGGAATATAGTTGCTTCATGTGAATATGTGAATGTTGTGCATAAAACTAACTCTTAACCCTTGTGAATGCGTGTATATCCTATTTGCTGTAAATTCCAATACATGTTCTGTTTTGTTATATGTTGTACGACTTGATTTCTCTAAGTTATATGTAGTGTTATAGCTTTTTTTGTAAGTAATTTAAGTTTTCAATACGTATGTAGTGTTTTTTGAATTTTTTAGAATGCATTTCTTCGGTTTTTAGATTTTTCTTTTGAAGGTAGCATCTACTCTGTTTTACTGGTCGAGCGATAGAAATTGTGCTTGACGCCTTCATGTTGTCTTGCTTTTGTGTGTTCCGAAATGTTTTCCTGTAAATTTTCCTAATTAGAGAAACGAGTTATCTTTCAAGGTGCGGTAATTTCGTGGTATTTCATGAAGATTTGATTGAGTTATGATTTTTACACCAACGATGCGTTTTTGGAAATTTTTCAGAATCGTTTTGCGCACTGTTTGTATATCCGACTTTGGCAGCAACCTAGAGTGAATTAGTTCTGGAAATCACTGCCATTTTAAAGATAACTCGATGACCTTTCCAACCAATATTTTCTCTGGATTTTTCAATGTCCAAGTTGGAAGGAAGAAGAGTTAGAATTCGGACTAATTTCTGTGATTCCAAAAATGTGAACTTAAGATTTTCTTGAGTTTTCTAGCTATTAGCTCTAGGAATTAACAAGTTTTATGCTACCTTTGAAATCTTTATTGTATTTTTATAAATTGTAACTTGATTACATATAATTAGAGTTTTAATTGTGGATTTAATAGAGTGTATGTTTTATCAAACAATCATTTTAATAAAATTATTTAAGACAAACTCCTTATGGATTCGACCCGTACTTGCACTTGCTTATTACAATGGGCACCGTGCGCTTGCGGTTATAAATGTAAAATTTGCGCTTTTACCGTTAACTTAACAACACATAAAAGCGTTACAAGTTTTTGGCACCGTTGCCGGGGAGTTTTGGTGCTTTAAAATGATTTATTAGATGATTTGCAAGATTTAATATCCTTTAAATTGTTTTAGTTTTATTTGTTTTCTTGTTGAGATTGTTATTTTTCTTTGTTTGTTTGCAAAGAAATGGATACATGGATTGGCCGTTCTATGTGTTCAATTCTTTGTTATCTGAATTGCTTGTTACATGTTTAATTCAAGTTTATGATTTGGTAACAAGTAGCTTAATGGAGTAATGATAATCTTTGTGTATAAATTATTAAGACATAATCTGTCTGTCTGGAAATTTAAATTTTTTGATGTGCACGAGATTAGAACTCATTTTTATGATATTTTTCCTGAAATACTCGGTTTCTGAGATTTCGTTTGAGTAATTATGCATAAAATTCTGATTAGTACGTTAAAAGATAAAAATCTTAGAATACAGGGATGTTTTACATAATTCTAGATACGTTTTTGCTAATGAATTTTGAAAATATGATATTATGAATGTATGTAAAATTTAATTTAGTGATTTTTTCCAGATATTAGATGAAATTACCTTTCCAACGAGTATTTATATGCTTCATTTGGATTTATATAAATTTCTGTGTGATTTGTTTTAAGTTGGCATATCAGATTTAACCAACATTATGAAAATCGGATAGTTATTTTCGCTGATATTTTTCGGATGGTTATTTTCTGGTGCAGAATAGCTTTATCTGAATTCTTATATTTGAAACTGTAGCTACATATTTGAATAAAAATTATTTTTGAAATTTTTCCATGAAACTACACGAGTTTACCTTTTCAATAAGGTATTATACGTTGTATTTGGATTTGTATACATTTCTAGAGAATTTTTCTAAAATGACATGTTCTGCAGATTATGAATTCTGAGTTATCTGAGTTTCACATGATTTTGACAATACTTCAGTTTTGGCAATTTTTGTCTCTGATTTTTCTTAGAAACTAGAAGTAATTAACTTTCAAAAGAGTATTTATTTGTGAATTTACATGCTATATGAATTTCTGTAGAAAACTTTTAAGCCAAGGTAGTACAGTTTAGTTTCAGAAATTCCATGACTACTTGTTTTAGATGAAACTCAGATTATATACAATGTTTACGAGATATATGCTTTGCTGTTTGTATCTAGAATTTAGTGGCATGATAATAGAATAGTCACTGAATGAATCTGAAAAAAATTAAGTTTCAAGTAAAAAAAAAAAAAATTGTTTATCAATTTCTCTATTATGTTGCAGATTTGCTTAAATCACTTGAAGATTGTGCTTGATTGAATACATTCAGTTTGTTCATTTAGCTGAAAATTTGCATGTCATTCTAGATAAATATTTAATTTATAATATGGATGAATTTAGCTTTGATTTGACACCTACATGTTCCAAATGTAAATTGAATATCACGTTGATGCTGATTGCCCATTTTATATGCTAAATAGCAATGTAGGTGCATGTTCTAGTTCTAATGTTAGTCTATCTATGCCAAATTTAAATTATAATGCTGATGCTTATGACACTAGTAGCTATAGTTGTGAAATTAAAATGGAAAAGTCTATAGGAAATATTCCCTATGCTGAATCTTCAATCAACTTAGCTAAGGCAATTGTTGAACTTAACACCTCTATGGATTTATTAAACTTAGCAAAAGCCTCTAGTGCCCCCATTGACATAGATGGTTATGAAAACATAGATTTAAGATCAACATCCTTGGTTGAGGATGAATCAATTGAAACTTATGTTGCTTTAAGGTCTAGGAGAGAGGTGAGCATTCCTGAAAAGGAAACTCCTTCTCTTGTACCGATGAGTGTTCCTACAGATGATTTAGGTTCATCCAATCAACTAAATAAAGAATCTGAAAATGAAATTTTATTGGGTGATAAAAAGGGTAAAGGTAAGTTATCCGAGGTAAGTATCCCTTTAGAAAGTCAACCTGCCCCTTTTCCCCCTAGATTAAGAACTCCACATAAGGATATTGATCAGAATATTAAGATGAGAGAAATCTTTGAACAGGTTAGTATTAACATTCCATTACTAGATGTAATAGAGCAAATACCTACCTATGCCAAGTTTTTAAAGGAATTATGTACAAAGAAACAAGCTAGGAAGACACCTATGAAAGTGTGCTTAGCTAAATCCATTAGTGCCTATTTCTGTCAAGACTTACCTAAGAAGTTTAGTGATCCAGGTACTCCAACCATCTCTTGTACAATTGGAGATACCTATTTTGATAGAGCATTGATAGATTTGGGAGCAGGAGTAAATGTTATGTCATCTGGTGTTTATGTGAACCTAAGACTTAATGGTATTCAACCCACTAAGGTTCTCATTCAACTAGCTGACCATTCTTTTAGAACTCCCTTAGGAGTTGCTGAGAATATATTGATTAAGATTAAAGATTTTGTCTATCTCATATATTTTATTGTCTTAGAAAATCAACCTTCACTTGGTAGAAAGTAGAATGTACCTCTTATTTTAGGAAGACCCTTCCTAGCCATAGCAGATGCATATATAGGATGTAGAGATGGGTCTATGCAAATAACATATGGTGATGCTAAGGTTGATTTAAATATATTTAAATCTCACCCAGACGTTAAAATTTTAGATAATGAAAATCTTAATGTGAGCTTATTAATCATTATGGATGAAGGTGAGGGGCTAGAAAATTATAGTTTATTTAAAGATGAAGATTGTCTACCTATAGAATATGAGGTTGATCTAGCACATATCCATGACTTAGATGATAACATTGGTGAGAGTGATAATATTTTTGAATTAAATTACATAGAGCCTTTAGAAAGAGATTTAGAAGAGATTAAGAAACCATCTATTGTAGAACCACCTTCTCTTGAATTAAAACCCTTGCCTCAAGACCTTAAGTATGCCTATTTGGGAAAAGAGAATACCTTGCCAGTTATTTTGTCTTCCCATCTTTCTAGAGAGCAAGAAGAGAAGTTGTTGGTAATTTTAAAAGAACATAAGGAGGCCATTGGTTGGATCATGGCTGACATCAAAGGAATTGACCCTAGTTTATGTCAACATAGAATTCATTTAAATAATGACATTACACCTTCTAGGGACCCACAAAGAAGATTAAACTCAAACATAAAAGATGTGGTTAGAAAAGAAATTATTAAGTGGCTAGATCATGACATCATTTATCCTATTTCTGATAGTCCTTGAGTTAGCCCTATTCAGGTTGTCCCAAAGAAATCTGGTATTACAATTGTAGAAAATAGCAATCATGAACTAGTCCCTACTAGAGTGCAAACAGGATGGCGAGTGTGTATTGATTATAGAAAACTAAATACCGCCACTAGGAAAGACCATTTTCCCTTGCCTTTTATGGATCAAATGTTAGAGAAGTTAGTTGGGCAAGAATATTATTATTTCCTAGATGGTTATTCTGGATATAACCAAATTCCTGTAGCACCTTGTGACCAAGAAAAAACCACATTCACATGTCCTTTTGGTACTTTTGCATTCCGACGCATGCCCTTTGGTTTGTGTAATGCTCCTGCAACTTTTCAAATGTGTATGACTGAAATCTTTTCGGACATGATTGATAACTTCTTAGAGATTTTTATGAATGATTTCTCTGTGTCAGGTTCTTCCTTTGATGTGTGCCTTAAGAATTTAGAATTGGTTTTAAAAAGATGTATAGAGAAAAATTTGGTTTTAAATTGGGAGAAATGTCACTTCATGGTGCAACATGGAATTGTGTTGGGCTACGTCGTCTCTAAGAATGGGTTGGAAGTAGATAAAGCCAAAGTAGACTTGATAGCCAACCTACCACCCTCTAAATCTATTAAAGATATAAGAGCATTTTTGGGTCATGTTGGGTTTTATAAACAATTTATTAAGGATTTTAGTAAGATTGCCCGTCCTTTAACTAGTTTATTATCAAAGGATCATAAGTTTGAATTCTCGGGAGAATGTCAAGATGCCTTTGATAAGCTTAAGGAAGTCCTCACCTCAGCCCCTATTGTGTATCCTCCTGATTGGTCTCAACCATTCGAGTTGATGTGCGATGCATCAAATTATGCAATTGGTGCTGTATTGGGGCAAAGAATTGATAAATTACCTAGGATAATCTATTATGCTACTAAAACTCTTAATGCAGCCCAATTGAACTATACAGTTACAGAGAAAGAATTTTTAGCTATAGTTTTTGCTCTTGAGAAGTTTAGATCTTATTTGCTAGGCTCTAAGGTTATCATTTTCACTGATCATTCTGCCATTAAATATTTATTAGCTAAAAAAGATGCTAAGGCTAGATTAGTTAGATGGATTCTTCTCTTGCAAGAATTTGATATTAAGATAAAAGATAAGAAAGGATGTGAGAACGTAGTTGCCGACCACTTGTCTCGTATTGTCACGCATCAAGGGAAGTTAGCCATCGATGAATCATTTCCTGATGAGCAGTTGATGGCTATAACTCTAATCCCTTGGTTTGCAGATATTGTGAATTATCTTGTGACAAAACGACTACCTGGCAATTGGTCAAGGCAAGATATTAAGAGATTTTTAGCTAGGGTCAAAGAATTTTATTGGGATGACCCCTATCTTTATAAGTTAGGCCCTGATTTGATTTTGAGGAGATGCATCCCAGATATGGAAATTCATAGTGTGCTATATTTTTGTCATGACCAACCTGCTGGTGGTCATCTTAACCCTATTAAGACTGCAACTAATGTTCTTCAATGTGGTTTTTTCTGTCCCACATTGCATAAAGATGCATACTTCTATGTTAAGAATTGTAGAGATTGTCAAAAAGCAGGAAGATTGACTAGAAGAAATATGATGCCGCTTACACCAATTATTGAAGTTGAAGTATTTGACGTATGGGGTATTGATTTCATGGGACCCTTCCCTAATTCTAGAGGTTATTTGTATATTCTGTTAGCTATTGATTATGTGTCCAAATGGGTTGAAGCTATTCCCACACGGACTTGTGATTCTAAGGTAGTAATAAATTTTATTAAGAGCAACATTTTTGCTAGATTTGGCATTCCTAGAGCAACCATTAGTCATAGGGGAACACACTTTAATAATAGAAGTTTTGAAGTATTAATGAAAAAATTTGGAGTAAACCATAAAATGACAACCCCCTATCACCCACAAACCAATGGACAAGTAGAAAATGCCAATAAGCAAATTAAGCAAATTTTGGAAAAGATAGTTAGAAAGACAAGAAAAGATTGGGCAGAAAAGTTAGATGAGGCATTATGGGCTTATCGGACTGCTTTTAAGTCTGTTTTAAATATGTCTCCATATAGAGTAGTGTTTGGAAAGGCATGTCATTTACCAGTAGAGCTTGAGCATAAGGCAAGATGGGCTATTCAAAGACTCAACTTAGATTTAAAGGTTGCTGGTAAGAAAAGAAATTTTCAATTGATTGAATTAGAAGAAATACGGAGAGAGGCATATGAGAATTCACGGATAGCTAAGGAAAAGAGTAAAGTATTTCATGATAACAAGCTCTTCCGTAAGAATTTTGAAGTAGGACAGCAGGTATTACTGTATAATTCTAGATTACATTTATTTCTTGGTAAGCTTAGATACGGTGGACAAGACCTTTTATGGTAAAAAGTACATTTCCTCATGGAGCAGTTGAGATAGAGAACATTAAAAATGGGGTAATTCTTAAGGTAAATGGACACCGGTTAAAACCATTTTTGCAGCAAGAAGTATTTGGTAAATGAGAGAATATTAATTTAGTAGATACTATCTATGCTGAATAGGACAGTAGTTTTTCTTTATTTTTTCTTTTCTTGTATAGTTATTCTATTCCTTTTATTTCTTTTCTATTATGCAATTTGATTCATGCTACTCACTCATCTAACATGCAGGTTGGACTTGGAGACTGCTTCATTGTAAGTGTTATTTTCCTCTACACTTACTATTTAAGTATCTTTCTATTGCATGCAACCTTTTGGTTGGGTGAGAGATCACACTTCTAGGCTTGTGAGAAGTACATCCATAGAAGAGGGTAGAACATTAGGAGAACCATTAGGAATGGCAGAGCAGCAGGGTAACCAACATTTACCTTCTCTTGAGGACATCTGCTATCCTCAAATACATGACCATCCTTCTTGTCTTGTGCTGCCACAGGTAGATGGACATAAATTTCAATTGCATATGAATTATGTCAATCAATTGCCTAGATTTCATGGACTAGATAAGGAAGATGCATATGCATTTCTAAATGACTTTAATGATGTTTGCAACATGATTAATCTACCTGAAGTGTCTGTTGATGCAATAAAGTTGAGATTTATTCCTTTTGCCCTTTGAGATGATGCAAAATTATGGTTGAACACCCTTCCTATTAATTCAATTTGTACTTGGACTGATTTTTGTGTTGTCTTTATTAAGAAATTTCATCCTTTGCATAAGACCATTCAAGCTAAGAATGCTATTCTAAACATTTGCCAGCAAACCAATGAACCCTTTTGGAAATATTTTGAACGTTTCAATAGACTAGTGGCAAGATGTCCTAATCATGGTCTACTTAAATCAAGACAGTGTCAAGTAATCTATGAAGGATTGGATTATCAGACCAAGTTGATGTTAGAATCTGTATGTCCTAGACGATTCACGAGATTAGATGAAGTCAGTGCATGGGATAGACTTGTGGACCTTGCTGAGAGAACAATGGAAATGGAAAGTTCATCAGATAGAACATTTGATAGAACTTTGGCAAAGGGAATGCACACAGTAGACCCCATGGTAGGCATGGAAGCTAGGATGTCATCCATGGTTAAAAAAGTAGAAGATCTGATTATAAGTCAACAAAAGGGAAAAGATAAAGTGAATGAAGTCAAGTGTATAGCATGTGGAATTCCTGGGCACATAATGGAAGAATGCCTTGCAATGCAAGGACAACAATTTGAGGAAGTCAATGCCATTGGTATGGGACAAAGGTCATTCTAACCGTCATCACACTATACCCGGGATGGAAAAACCATCCCAATTTTTCGTGGTGACAATAGGAAGCACTTGGAAACCGTACTGAGCATCATGGACCCACTCAACCAATTTTAAGTGATAGAATGTCCACCTTGGAGAAAAGATTCACTGAAATGGAGAAAGGGATTCAATCCTTAATTCAAGTTAGCGGACAAGTAAATCCCATTTTAGTTAGCCATGACCAAATCATTAAGGGATTAGAAGAAAAGTTTGATAGGTTGTCTACTTCATCTAGAGGTAGAGCACGGGGAGAATTACCAACACTGTACCAAATCCCCGCTTGGCAAGTGTGCATTTGGCACAAGGAGAGACTTCAGGAACTAACCCTTCACCATCTACATGAGTAGATATATAAAAAAAAGACAAAAACAAAAACAAAAATTTCTTTTTGTTAGTATTTTTATTCTTAATCACATGCTATAGTTTTGTTTATATAAATTTCTTTTCTGTTTTGATATGTTTGTTAGTTTTGTATTTATTATTTTCCTTCATCAAGCAAGGTACGCACTCTTCACCTTATTTCTGTATGATGCATTTGAATGATACATGTATTGAACATTATTTCTTCAGCATACTACTCAATCTCCATTGTATGTTTTAGGAATAATACAATTTAACTTTACACATGTGCATATGGATTACATGCTAGGTATGGGGGTGTAATCTGTCCTTGCTTGTCATAGTTTGTTTCTTTTATTTTTGTCATCTTCATGCTTTTTATCTTATTGCCTAAATACTTTC
The DNA here is from genome assembly GCA_036874045.1 of Cymodocea nodosa. Taxonomy (NCBI): domain Eukaryota; kingdom Viridiplantae; phylum Streptophyta; class Magnoliopsida; order Alismatales; family Cymodoceaceae; genus Cymodocea; species Cymodocea nodosa. Next base: position 13,038,068 of record CM072339.1, on the reverse strand, counting down.
TTTTACATTGGGGACAATGCAAAATTTAGGTATGGGGGGGAGGCATTTGACGACAATTTTTTTTTTCAATTTTGTACTTTTTCTTGTTTATTTTGTTTTATAAATGCTCATAGGCCCTAATTGATAGAGTTCTTTTAGGTATAATTGAGATCTAAAAGTGAATCCTTTAGGAAAGAAACCTTGAACCTTAAGGGAAGGAGAAGAATAAAATTCAAAACCATCCATATTTTTGAGCTTATATGTAGTATTGCACTTACATGAGGCCTTAACTAGAAAGGAACCACTCCTCTTGAAGGGAAACTTAGGAATACCTTGGGGTTGTCCTATGAGAAGGGTAGAATAAAACAGCTAAGGTAAAATTGCCCATTCCTACACAATGATGTGGGAGGCACTCTTAAGGGTAGAGGGCTAGAGAGAAAAAAAAAGAAAAAGAAAAGAAGAAGAGAGATTGATTACTTGTTCTTACAAAGGCTACTAAGTAATCGGTCAACTTTACCCTAAGTAAGGGATTGTGGTCACGTAAAAAGGTGCTGGAGTAGAAGGTAATCTAAAAAGAAAAAAAAAAAAAAAAGAGTCAAAATAAAAGGACAATGGACTCAAGGATAGACCTTTGGGATTACCTAGGTAACTTGGAGGGAGTTGAGTAGGTTATTTCTTAGTCTTGGCTATTTTCACATACACTTATTTATATAGTACTTTACTTTCTTAGGATGGAAATTGAATGATTATTTGAATCCAAATTAGAAAGGTGAGAGGTGATTGAATAAAGGTGAAGCTAATAGGTCAAGACTACTTAAAAGCAACTTTATCCATGATTAGGAAACCAAGAGCATATTTTTGTTGTTTTTTGTCTTTCATTTGTGTTGTTTTATGTATTGTTTTGGATTTTGTGGGTATATCTGTTGAAAACCCTCTAAAGACACAACTCCACCACTAGGGTGACCTAGGGGTTTAAAGGCTTGCTGCACATGCTAAGTGTAGTCGTGATCCCTACGAAAGTGGCTTAGGTTAGTTCTATTTTTGTTATTTGTTTATTAGTTGTTTTTGTTTTCTATTTTTTAATAAGTGCATTTTCATATGGGATTTATGTTATCATTGTTTAGTTTTAGTCCTTTGCTAAGGGACTAGCAAAGACTAGGTATGGGGGTGTGTAAAGTATCAATTTGCGCATTTTATATATGTTAATTCATGCATATTAAGGATTATAAGTCATCATTATATATGTTCTTATGAAAGATTACATGAAAATCATATTTTAGAACTATGCAGGTTTTATTGTTAAATAGTCAATAATGCACAAATTTATCCTTTATTAAATTAACACCTAGTCAATTAGCCCATGTGTAGATATAAGTAATTTATATATTGATTTCATGCATATTTTAAAAGAATTATCATTAAGATATGAAATCAAATAATACTCAATTGAGCAAGCAATATATTATGCACATTTCATTTTTGCTTTATAATTGAGTAGCAATTTATGTGTAATGTGCATATGCATTTAATGTTATGTTTGAGTTGTTGATAATAGTTGAGGACGTAGATCCTTGGATTAAATCATGGGAAATCAACAACTAATGGTCGTCCAATTCAAACTCCAAATCAATCCACCAATCAATCAATCAATGATTAAAGCTTGCCTAAATTAGAGGCCACAAATTGGAAGGTGTTTGAAATATTTCCATAGATGGATGACAATGGAAAGCAAAAGAGGATGGTTGGCCAAAGGAAAGATCATCTTCTCTTTCTCCTCCACGCAAGGGCAAGAACTCCAACTCCAATTTTCGTCCATCCTCTTCCACCCAAGATTTTGGAAGAGTTTTCCTCCAAGATTAGTGAGCTTAGGCACCTTTCCCCTCATACTAGAAGACCTCCTTCTCTCCACTCTAAGCCAACATACGGAAGGACCTCTATGGGTGAAATCGGTGGTATTGGAGGCACGTGTGCAGCATTGGAAGAGCTTGGAACGTGATCTTCAAGATGAGGTAATAGGAAGCATCAAAATTGAGAGGAAAGCCAACAAATCCGTATATCTTGGAAGTGGATTGAGGACATGCAACCCATTTTCTCCAAAGCAAACATAGGCGGCTCCCCTTTGGACGTGATTTGCAAGTGGTGACAGCCTTGTAGAGGAGCGGACAAAGTGGTTCATCATCAAATAGGGATCAAATGCTTGAAGAGAAGTGGATGAATTAAAGGTAAAAGAGAAGGGAGAGATCCTCATACTTGTAATCCTATTTTCATATCAAATGTGTATGAGTATTTAGGTATTTTTAATTTATAAATGTATGCACGTTTAGGATGTTTGTTAAATCTTTATTTTTTTAATTTAAATAGTTGTTTTAGATTAGATCTCATGGAATATAGTTGATTCATGTGAATATGTGAATGTTGTGCATAAAACTAACTCTTAACCCTTGTGAATGCATGTATATCCTATTTTCTGTAAATTCCAATACATGTTCTGTTTTGTTATATGTTGTACGACTTGATTTCTCTAAGTTATATGTAGTGTTATAGCTTTTTTTGTAAGTAATTTAAGTGTACAATACGTATGTAGTGTTGTTGGAATTTATTAGAATGCATTTCTTTGGTTTTTCGATTTTTCTTTCGAAGGTAGCATCTACTCTGTTTTACTAGTCGAGTGATAGAAATTGTGCTTGACGCCTTCGTGTTGCCTTACTTTTTTGTGTTCCGAAATGTTTTCCTGTAAATTTTCTTGATTAGAGAAACGAGTTATCTTTCAAGGAGCAGTGATTTCGTGGTATTTCATGAAGATTTGATTGAGTTATGATTTTTACACCAACGATGTGTTTTTGGAAAGTTTTCAGAATCGTTTTGCGCACTGTTTGTATATCCGACTTTGGCAGCAACCTAGAGTCTCGATGACCTTTCCAACCAATATTTTCTCTGGATTTTTCAATGTCCAGGTTGGAAGGAAGAAGAGTTAGAATTCGGACTAATTTCTGTGATTCCAAAAATGTGAACTTAAGATTTTCTTGAGTTTTCTAGCTATTAGCTCTAGGAATTAACAAGTTTTATGCTACCTTTGAAATCTTTATTGTATTTTTATAAATTGTAACTTGATTACATATAATTAGAGTTTTAATTGTGGATTTAATAGAGTGGATGTTTTATCAAATAATCATTTTAATAAAATTATTTAAGACAAACTCCTTGTGGATTCGACCTGTACTTGCACTTGCTTATTACAATAGGCACCGTGCGCTTGCGGTTATAAATATAAAATTTGCGCTTTTGCCATTAATTTAACAACACATAAAACCATTACAGACTTTATGTGTGATGCATGTGAGTTAGGTAAACTTCACAAAAACTCTTTTAAATCCAAAACTGATATTTCAAGCAAGAGAGTCTTAGAACTTATACATATGGATCTATTTGGACCAACAAGAATCATGAGTCTTGGTGGTAAACGGTATGTATTTGTTTTAGTAGATGACTTCTCTAGATACACTTGGGTATATTTTCTAACATCTAAGATAGAAGTTTTTGAAAAATTTAAAATGTTTTGCAATTTTGTTCAAAATGAGCAAAGTGTCTCTATTCAAAAACTTAGGAGTGATCATGGAACTGAATTTGATAATGATCAAATAGATAATTACTGTATAGATCATGGCATTGATCATAGATTTTCTTTTCCAAGAGCATCGTCTCAAAATGGTGTTGTTAAGAGAAAGAATTGATCACTTTAGGAATTAGCCAGAACTATGTTAAATGATCATAATTTACCTCAAAATCTTTAGGCTGAAGTAGTGAATACAGCTTGTTATGTTATTAACAAAAGTCACTTAAGACCTCTTGTTAATAAAACTCCTTTTGAAATTATGTTTGATAGGGTTCCAAAAATTTCCTATATGAAACCATTTGGCTGTAAGTGTTTTATTCTTAATACTAAGGATAAAAGGGATAAATTTCAAGCCAAAGCGGATGAAGGAATTTTTGTAGGTTACTCTACTAGAAGTAAAGCCTATAGAGTATATAATAAGACTTCTAGAACTATTAAAGAAACCCTTCATGTAAGTTTCAATGAAAATTCCTTTAGAGAATCTCAATCTAAAGTTGATAATGATGATATGATCAATTTCCCAAAAGAATTAGAGATCAATAGAGAGATTGAAGATTTATCTGAGAAAATAAAAAACATGAACTTAAATGATCAAACTAATGATGAAAGTGATGTACCTTCAGATGTTGATGAAAATATTGAGGAAAATTAGAAAAATTAGCGTTATTCTTCATTACATCCCATCACTCAAGTCATTGGTAATATTAATGAAGGAGTTAAAACTAGAGCTTCAGTAAATTTTTTAAGACTTCAAATTAAGCAAATGGATAAAGGTATATTTTTCAATCAGGAAAAATATGCAGATGAAATGCTTAAGAAATTTAATTTTAATGATACAAGGATTTGAGGAACTCCTATGAGTATTTCTTTAAAGTTAGATATTGATGACATAGGAAAATCAATAGATCAAAGAAAATATAGAAGTATGATTGGTTCTTTACTTTATTTGATAGTTAATAGGCCTAATATTATGTTTGCTATGTGTGCTTGTGCTAGATTTCAATCTAATCCTAAAGAATCACACTCAATTGCTGTTAAAAGAATATTTATATATATACAAGGAACTAAAAATTTCAGACTGTATTATTCTAAGGATAGTTCAATAGATCTTATAGGATATATTGATGCTGATTACGCAGGATCTAAATCTGATAGAAAAAGTACCAATGGCACATGTCAATTATTGGGAAATAATTTGGTGTCATGGTTTAGTAAAAAGCAAAACTATGTAGCACTTTCAACCACTGAAGCTGAATATGTTGTTGTTGCACTGTGTTGCACTCAGATTCTATGGATAAGGCAAACTTTAGAAGATTTTGGATTATCTTATGATACAACTGAGATTTATTATGACAATAGTTCTGCAATAAATCTTTCCAAAAATTCTGCATTATATTCTAGAGCAAAACATATAGAGGTTAGACATCATTTTTTAAGAGATAACGTAATTAAAGGAAAAATTAAATTAGGATTTGTGTCTAGTAAAAATCAATTAGTTGATATATTTACAAAACCTCAAGATGAAAATACATTCAGTAACATAAGGTTAAATTTAGGTATTTGTAGGCTATGTGATGTGTAAAATGCTTAAACTCCACAAAAAGATAAATTTTGTTGATGATGTTGTTTACCTCATAGATATTATACACTTATCATAAATAACTAAGTAATATCTAAACTACTACATAAGATACTATGTATTTATTGTAAAATTATAGAAGTATATTATTGATTTTACGTATTTTGTCAAGTTTGATGGTTTTCAAAATTTTAAGTGGAAGTGTAAATGAAAAACATTAAATACCTCTGGAATCCTGAAATTTTGATTAAATGTTTTCTTTGGATCAATGAAAGTACATATGATCATGCATGAATTTGACTTGATTGATTAAACTTGTAGAATAATTTATATGTAAATCATCTTAAACTACTAATCAAAAGTATGAGCTTATTGAAACTGATTCATATTTTCAGTAAAATCATAGACGTAAAAATTATATGAGATTTGTGTTTTATTGCATCTGTATTAATGGAATACATATATACTGTGCTTATAATGAAAAGTGCTTACAAAGTGAAAATCTTTGAGAGTTTATTGATCAGTTTGATCACGAACCTTTTGTACCCGAGCAGATAGGTATGTAAGGATTGTTGTCTTGAAAAAGGATTCTTTAAATCTAGCAACCTAAGGTCCTGATCAGATCTGGGATTGTTGATTGAAAGCTCATTACACGGGTACATTAGAAAGCTCTTGTATGATTCAAACTTTTCAAACTAACTTTTAAAGAAAATTATCAATATTTATCGTTTTGAAATGATAAAAGTTGTTTCATTAATTATAGAGATCTTTGAATCGAATATGGTTTCTACCAATATGACTACTGATTTGTTGAATCAAAATTAGTACTTTTGAAAATGTTTATTTGAGATACATTCTTTTATTCTTCTTGTGTTAATCATATTAAGTTTAAAGTTATGTTTTGATTCATAACAGATGGAATTGATTCTTGAAATCATTTTTAATGAATTAAGGATGACAGAAATCATCTTAAAAGAGAATTTAAAGTATAGCTATAATTAACATCTACTTTATACAAGTATATTTTGTATGTTATTGAATATATTTGAAGTATATTTGTAGGGGGAGGAATAACAATGTCCAAAACAGATTAATATAATTCAGAATACAAATCTTAAGATCTTGATGAAATAATTTAAAAGACAAACAAACTATTTTAGATTCATAAAAAGAATATTAGAATAGTTCACAATGTTCTCAAGATGATGTTATAAATGTTAAGGTTTAGCTTGTATGTTGTCTTTGGAAGGTTTCAGTTGAAAGCATCTGAAACTTGTTTTTGGTAAAGTATACTAACTAAATGTTATGTTATGTAAGGTAATGTGTAAAACTGCCTCTAGATAGTATTTTACTTGTTAGGTTAGTTAACTCAATGAGTTATGCTTAAATATTTCAGGTATCTTAATTGAATAAACTATATTCAATATTCATTTAAAATCCAAACCCGACTTATATACACGTTGAGTTAGTCTCCTAAAACCCTATTTAAACACTTATTAGACAAGCACTTAGGTTATTCGTAAACTTTGTTTAGAAAATCTTTCCCACTTGTTGCTGTTACAACCTGCGACGATGGTCTCCAAGTTCTACAAGGGTCGTGGCAGAGGAAAAGGCAAAGGAAAATGAGATGGAAAAGGAAAAGAAATAGACCATGATGAAGTTCTATGAGCTTGGTTTAAGAAAATATTTCAAGTGGACAAAATGTTAGTAGAAATTTATAATAATTACTTCTTTCCAGAAGGAATACTAAATGAAGTTAGATTAGAACTTTATAACACTGATGAAAGTATAAAATACATGTTCAAAGCAAGTTTGATCAGAAATACAGAATGAAGTGTGCTGAAATTGCATTTTTAGAATAGTATGCAAAATATTTGGAAAAAGGTGTAGGTACATCAACTAGAATTCCTCAAATACCTATAAACGGTACAATATTACATGCATTTGAGGAAGAACATGAATCTGCTATTCCTACTCCTTTATATTCAAAAGAAAAACAAACAAATATTGCTATGGATAAAAGAAAAGTTGAAGGTCTTCGAAAGGCAATAGTAATAGAAAGTGCCTTAGAAGAATTGAACTAGAAAACTTTTATAGAACAATTTCAAAAGAAAACAGCAACACTCGAAGAAGAGAGACTAACTTATTATAGAAAAAGAAAAATCAGGAAAATTATGTCTTAGGAAACAAAGTCTATTGGAAAAGAAAAATCAGATGAGCATTTATTTCCAATGGACAATGTATGTTTAGACATTATTCCTTATAGTGTATCTTATAAACTCATCAATTTCGAGCATACTGAAACTGATGAAGATCATGAGACTTTATTTTCTCTTACTAGAAAACTTGAAAAGAAATCCAAGTCAAATATGAGTTCAAGTTTTTCTATTAGTTCAAGCCTTGATGATGCAGAAATTGAAAAATCAGAGCATTAGGCAACTGACATAGAATAAGTTATTGCAGATATAATTGACAATGTTGAGGTAGTAACTAGTTCACCGGTTGAATTGTTTGGAGTAGTAGATATTGAAAAAGTTAAGACTCTAGAAGAGCTTAATGTCAATCAGCCTTCTTTAGAATCTATAGAAGTAGAGTCTGAGAATTCACAGCATGTATCAATGGTGATATTTGTTGAACAAAATAAACACTTACAGATAGATACACCGGCTGTAGAATTTGTGAAAAAATTGAACTCTGACCATTCTATAAAGACTGAACTAATGAATGTTGAGCATATTGAAGATGTTCCTTACAATGTTGAAGCTGAAGAATCAAGCTTACATACGTAGATTCAAGAAAATATTTTCACAAAGGAACAACATGACATTCATTTTGAAGAAGAGGTTCGTGAAGATGAATTTAACTCTGAATCAAGGTTTCAGGTATCACCTTCTTTATGTATAGTATTACAAATTCAAGGTAATTCAATTCATTTTAGATCTGAGGAAGCATTGTAGAAATACAATAACCTAATTACATGTCAGATTCTGCATGGTCATCTAATAAAATTCAGAAATTTGATAGAAATGAGAGATCTATTTGAGTTTCAAGGCCTCATTTAATTCTTGCCAGTTGGAACACAATGGAAACAACATAAAGAGCTTATTCCAACCTTTTATAGCAATCTGGTCAAGAATGACAATCTACTAAAAACTCAAATAAATCACTAGGAGTTCACATTATCTCCTAAATTAATTTTTAAAGTTTTGGGATTAAAGAATGAAGGTGTTGTTGTTACAAATAGATTCGACATGATCAGACAACTGGAATGGGTTATTCACTTGCTATCAAAAATTCCAGATGCATATACTGAAATGCGATTAATGGAAAATCTAAATGCAAAGGCTAGGTTTATCGTAAATATATTGCATGCCAATTTATTTCAAAGAGTCGGACACAATATGGAAGTTAGCAGAAGTTGTTTATATGCAACTTATGATCTGCTGAATAGAATTCAAATCAATTGGTTTGATGTTTTCATTTCTCAACTACAGCATATAAGTTCAAAGTTATTTTTTGGTGATGCTGTATGTAGACTCCTTGCAAACTAATTGAATTTATCTAACTGACCCTCTAAAACTAAAGGCATGAGAGCTTTTAGTGTAAAAGATTTGCAAAAATTCCAAGCCATGCATCAACCTCAACCTCATCAACAACACAACTAGCTGAATGTACAGAACAGATTCAACCACAACAGCCTAGTTATTCAAATCGAGTAGAACAGCAACCCTAGCTACCTCCTTCCCTAGATGATGTGCTTAACGACATCAGAAATGATATTAGGCATCTAAGAGATAAAATATGTAATGTTATAGTGATATACTCAGGAGGGATAGATAACTGTTTGTTTGCTTGTTTCTGAATACAAAATGTAATGTTTGTATTTCTTGTTTGCTTATTTGAACAATACATTTTTCTGTAAATGATTCAATTCTTATTTATGTTTACAGAAAGTTGAGTTGTATACGCTTATCTCTTGATTTATATAATGTGTAATCATCTTTTTGATTAATGACAAAAAGGGGGAGAAATGTTTATAAATTCAAAAGAAGAAGATGATTATGATTTTAATTGCATATATTATAAAGGGAGATGATATTTAAGTGGTTATTGTAATTTAACAGATGATAATGTAATCTAAAAGATAATTATATGGTTATTAAAATCTAAAAGATACTTATGTACTTATTGACATCTGAAAGTTTTATCTCTAAGAGGTGAATTTTACACAAACAATAGAAATAAGCTTAAGTGAACTTAAGTCAACAAACTTGTTTGTTGAATTAAAAGTTAACCCGAAGGTGCTTTGTTGAGTTAAAATATATTTCATAATTGATTTAAAATGGTTTTGTCATCATTAAAAAGGGGGAGATTGTTGAGTATTTTGTTTTGATGATGTGTGCTGAATGAAAGTAATCATATTTGCTCAATTACTATTATTTGTGAAAAGAAATTAAAAACATCAATTAATACAGAAAAAGTTTATTGATATAAATACTTGTCTATATTGGATCTAAAATTATATTAAGTTAAATAACTAGTTATTTCATTGCATTAATTTCTCATTTAACTAAATGTTAAGATAACGTGTGTTTTTATTGAAAAGCATGATATGTTTTAAAGTTATATCTTCTGTATCATGAACAGTACACGTTTAGACAACTCGTTAAGTTAGAGTGTTATTTGTATAAAGGTCATGTGAGAACTCATTAAGTTAGAGGCTTAAATGTTAAAATAGGTCACATGAGAACTTGTTAAGTTAGAGGCTTAAAGGTTAAAATAGGTCACGTGAGAACTCATTAAGTTAGTGAGTAAAAGAAGAGACGAACTTGTTAAGTTAGTGTTGTACACGTGGTGAAATTAAAAGTTACGAATGTTATATTGTATCACGTGAGGTGCACATGTTTAACTTGTTAAGTTAACATAACTAAACGCGTTGAGTTGCTATATTGAACATTAAGGCAATGTATTAGGTTAGCGTTATAAACTTAAGTTGTTATTTCTACACGTGGTAAAATTCTTATTATAAAAACATTTGTTTATTACTAGTTCGTTGAGTTATTTGTAACACAACAGAGTTGGTTCGTTGAGTTATCGTAATACTACGGAGTTGGTTCGTTGAGTTAGCGTAACACCATGGACTTAGTTCATTGAGTTAGCTACAGTACTTGTCACGTGAGTTGTCCCATGAGGAACTCGTTAAGTTATATATCTACTTGTGTTACTCGTTTAGATAACATTAAAGTAACGACTTCTTATTACACTTGAAGAAAAATTTTGGATGAGAAAGTTTATTTTGTAGGAAATTTTTCAGAGATCCAAGATTGATGATTAAAGAAAATTCGAAATGTAAACGTGGGTCAGAACGTATGTATTTCGATGAAGGAAAAAGAGAAGATGTGAAGAAGTGGAAAACTGGTAGTGATTAAACGTGGAGGATATGCATGAAATGAAGATACAATATAAAAGGCATAGAATTCCCGTTGATCAATCATCTTTGCACACCAAACGAAAAATATTTTCAGGGATCAAAAACACTCTTCGGGAAAAAGCTCTCAGATGGAAGAAAATTCAGTGAAGTAGAAAAAAGGTAAGATTTATGTCACTGAAGATCTAAAGTATCAGAAGAAAGCAAATTCGATGAAGTAGAGAAAGACAAAATATTCGTCACTAAAGAATTGTTGAAGAAGAAAAAGAAGAAGAAGAAAGATCTCAAACAGGGAGAAATATTTTAAATTCCGCATATTAGTTTTCTTTGTTTGTAGTTATGAAATTGTATAGATAAAACATGGTATCGATATATAATTGCATCTACAATTTCTGAGGAGAATTGAATTGTATATTGTAATTGAAACCTTGAATAAAATGATTTTATGAAAACAGTGTCTCGACTTGTTTTTGAGTTTTGAAGTTTCAATTATAATTAGAAAAAGTTGAAAAACACAATTCACCCCCTCTTGTGTAGCCATACGATCCTATAGACTCATATCTCAAGAAATCGTAAAGCTTCTAGCCTTGGTTTCAAGTTGATGCTAGTATGCTGAAGAGGAGATCATCTTACAATTCTTGGTTTGTGATTCTATAGGGAGAGGAGACAAGATTGTAAGTGATTAAGTTTTCAATGGTGTAATCGTGTCGCATGTAGTGACGAAAGTTTTTATTGTCAATAGAGATTTTTACATTTCACATTTCACTCATCTTCAGGAACATATCAAAACAAAAATACCAAAAACAACAAATTATTTATGTTTACATTTAGTATTAAAGTGTTGTATTGTTTGTTTTGTATCGTGATTAATGTTATCATTGTCAGTATTGTGAATGTTTTATGTTTGTTTGATTTAGAAAATAGAAAATAGTTTTATTATTTACTAAAATTGATTCGTCCTAGATACTTAAAGATTTTAATAGTTACTATTTGAAATATCTGAATGTTAGTGTTGCGTAATGACAAATCTAATATTAACTAATATTAAAAAGCTTAATTGATGTTATTTATATTCTGTGGAACTACCTAATGATTGGCCGAATTTTTCTGTAAATAGTAGTATTTAACTAGAAAGGTAGGCTTGTAGAGTTAACTTAAGTCCACAAGGTTAGTCCATTGAGTTAACCATAACTCCATGAATTAAGTCTGTTGAGTTAACTGTAACTCAACGGAGTGCTTAATTAAACATATATTAACTCTAATATAAAAATTGGAATAGTACACAATTCTTACTCAATCTCTGTGTGATCGACCTATACTTGCACACAAATACAATATACATTGTGCACTTATAGTTAAAATACAAATTAGGGTTAATATTTAATTTGTGTGAAAAGTTGTTTGTTTACTTCTAAAAGAATTTATTAATATAAGCATAAAAACAAATCAAACAAGTTTTGATCCAACTTTTCTCAACTTAAACATAACTTCACATATATAGTTGTCATTCTCATTCAGAAATTTTCTTTCACTTTTATTTATTTAATATTATGATTATTGATTCTTGTCATTTTGTTATGTTATTTATTTTCATTCTTCTGTGATTATAATAAGTTATTATTTATTTAACATATTATATAATAATTATATCACAATAATTATTAATGTATTATATGGTGTACAATATATATTATATTTGTTTATCGTGTTATATAATAATTATTTGTTTAACATGTTATATAACTATTATTGTGATGTTGTTATAATGTTAACTTATGACACATTTATTACCGTTAACATTGATACAACTTATAATTATACTGTATTATTTATTTAATTAATGTTAACATATTATAAATAAATAATGTATTATTTATTAAATGTTTATATAATAAATTAAGAATTTTTATTAGTATGTTTCGTCGATTTAAACTTACATATTGGAACCTTAATCTTATTATGTGCTACATCAACATAATCTTATAAATAATGATCATTGTCCATTAAAAAATCAGACTAGGTCAGGTTGGCTTGCAATGGCCCTACCTAATTGACACCTCTAAGTAGAAGTCAAATTTTAAGTTGGACCAGACTACCTCAAAAAAAATTATTTACATAATATTTTGATATACCATATTTATTTAAGTACAAATAGTGAGAGTAAAATTGTTAAAAGGTATAACATTAGTTTAAAAAAAATAGTAGTAGGAGTTGAGGCATTAATAGTCCCAACCAAACGACTCTTGGGAGCTCCTCAAGAGCTAGAGTTGGAGCTAATACGTCTTCCAAAGTTAAGCAGGTTTAGCTCCTAAGGTGATACCAAACACAACCTAAGAGGGTTAATTAGGTGTTACATGTCTACTCCTAGGATTTTTTAAGATAAATCCAAAAATGCCTTAAAAACCCACATTAATGGCAATTAACCACAAAGAATTTACAAGAATGTTTTTGGAATTTTTAGAATTAATTAAAAAGGATAGAAAAGGACCTAGATTTAGGGTTGTAAGCTTAATATAATAAGCCTTTGTGATCCACTCTTTTTTCACTATTAAAACCCAATTTAGGAACGACCCAAAGCTATGAATTCTAGAAGAAATTAAGAAGATTAATCAAATTACAAATCAAGAAAAATAACTCATGAGTAGTAATTTTCGATACAACTTATACTTGCATACTTATTATTTTTGATATCATACACTTGTGGTGATAAATTTAATGAACAATTCCTTAGTCACTCACTGGGAGGTAAATAGCCTTGGCAAACATTTGGATTTTTACATGATTGCATTGTGTGTGGAAGCCTCTTTTGCATCGTGAATATTTCGATTACCGTCCAAAGATGTATTTTTGGATTTGGGTGTTAAAATCATGTATTGTATCCTTGTCTCGATGTGGATGATTGTATTAAACTAAATTACCATAGAGATGTATGTTGACTTTTTTTGACGTAGTTGCAGGTTGGATCATATTATTATTGTGATAGATTTGTGTGATGATCGGAGCCGTGTGCAACAGCTTGGTTACATGTTTTTTTATTTATTTAAGTTTTCCTTAATACTTTCAAGTTATTGTGTAAAATATTTTTCAGGTACTAACTTTACCATAAAACATAAGGATTTTTTCACGTCGTTTTATTTTTTTTCTTAAGATGTGAATTCTCTCTTGTATTTTGTCACGACGATTGTTGCGTCCTCTAGAGCTTAACAACATGTGTGCAATAACTTCCTAGCTTCATAATCTATTGCTTACCCTTCTCAACCTTTGATAAACCTTTTTGGAGATTGTGGTTAGGAAACCAATGCCCTATAACACTTCTCTTACACGTTCTTGAAGTTTCACATGAATCAATCTTTCTAGTTGTTCCACTTGTTGGTCTTGCTAGCGTAGGATGCATTCTTATTCATCACTACAATAGCATGTAGACTTGTTTCATTTTTGAGTTCTAGTCTTAACTATGTTATGTACCATTTTGATAAAAGATTGATCATTGAATAGTTGATTTTCTAGATAATAATATTTTTTTTGCATTTCTAGAATTCAACCTAAAAAATTAGAAATACGAATATTCTAAGGGATTTTATTACAATATTCTTGTTATTTTTGATAATTATCAGTATGCCCTTAGATTACAAAATAAATTAAGTAATTATGTAAATAAATTTTAATATCAATAATAAAATAATTTAAAAAAGTGTTGACCACACCGCGTGATTCCAGTGTTATTACAACTGGTCGTAGTACCACCCTTCGTTCTCCCTTGCCTCGGGCGGGATCGTTCGTCTGGGTGGGTGACCCGGTTGTGGATCACGTGGTCCTCCCTCATCCCCCGGGCCACCGTCCAATGGGTAAACAAACAGGCACTGTAAGACCGTCCATCTTCAACGTTAGTGAAGTTTGTTCGTTAAGCACCCGCATTGTTTCGTCGCTTGGAAAAAGGCAACAGCCAATACCACGACTGACGACCAAAAGCACCGTGAGTACCGTAAGGCCGAATCATCGATGACCCACCCATGGCGTTTTGCAGTTCACGTTCAACCGCTGCCGTCAGGAAGAGGTCACTTTCGCCTTCTTCTCCTCTCCCCTCCTCTGCAATTTTAACCGTTCGTCTCTCCCCACCATCGCCAGCTCACCCGGCATCATTCGCCCGAGCCGATCCGAGATGGCTGGGCAGTGGATTCGCGATTAATGCCGTAGATTTCGTCAACTCCTTCCTCCTCCTCCCGTTCCTTTGCAGCCCCAACTTGCTCCACCCTTTTCCTTCCACTTTTGCGTATAAGTACCTCCCATTCTCTGCGTCCCATGGCGCATCTCTTGTCACCGTCCCCAACTCCTCCTCATCCTCCTTTCGTCCCTCCCCCGCCGTCCTCTTCTTCACTCTGGCTAGGACTTGATGGAGGTGGAGGCCAAGCCGAGGCCGCGGTGGCTCAGGTGCTGCGTTCAGAACTACGACTGGGGGCGGAAAGGGGAGGACTCCACCGTCGGAAGGCTCTTCTCCAAGAACTCCGGCGCCGAGGTAACAACGGACATGCCCTACGCAGAGCTCTGGATGGGAACGCACGCCTCCGGACCGTCCTTCCTCCTGGAGGATGAGTCCACAACCTTGAAGTCACTGATCCGTGAAAACCCTACTATGCTGCTTGGAGACAGAGTTGCGTGCCAATGGGGCTGTGATCTCCCTTTTTTATTCAAAGTGAGTTTTTGCCTGTTTACCTTCTCACAACATTCTTCGACTTTCATTATGTTTCTCGGTCCACTGGGAGAAGTGAATCTCTATTTTCATTCATATTATATGTTTTTTTTAGTTTTTTCATTTCTTTTATGTTGTTCGGACTTCGGATGAATTTAGGTGTTGTCGGTGGCGAAGGCGCTGTCGATACAGGCACACCCAGACAAGAAACTGGCAGGCGTGCTGCACAAGATGCACCCTTGTGTTTACAAGGACGAGAACCACAAGCCCGAGATGGCAGTGGCCATCACTGAGTTCAGGGCCCTCTGTGGCTTTGTCAGTCTTGAGGTACGCAACATTTTGGTTCCTTGGAAAGCGGTTGTTTGATGCTTGTAGAAACGTTTCCTTCCGTTGTTATTGTTGTACCGACTGGCTGTTTTTTTTTTTTTTTTGAATATTTACTAGCTGGCTGGCTGTGTGTATAATTTTTGCGCTGCTTTCCAGCAAGCAGAATAGCATATAAAACATATTATTTGGTTGACGAACTCTGAGCAGCTGAGTCGGTTAAGGTTGTTTGCTTTCAAACTTCTCACCAAATTTTGAATCTTCATGCCTACATCTTATTATCAACTTCAGTAAAACATATTGGTTGGTTCCACTCGATTGAAATGTGTTCCAGAGTCTTTTCATTACACGTCTAGCAGATAAAAGACACTTCTCTTTTGCTGTGGTTGGCATACCATTAACTGCTGATTTATCTTGGAAGTTTACACAACTGTTTCAATAACATATCATTCTGTATGTTCTATTACTATGTTCAGATTTCCACTGACTCATGTCCTGAAATTACGTTTTTCCATCATTCAAGAAAGCTTTCCATGTACCGACTAATGTAACTTATATATGCTTCCTTTATGTCCTGAGTAATTTCTCTTTCACTGCAATCATACAAATATTTTCTTATTCTTTTTGGCTAAATATAGTTTCAAATTTGCAGTCAGCTCACACAATCTATTAAGTGTAACACAAGTATTATTGATCAAAGCTAGAGTACAAAAATCTTAGTTGATTGTTGATATCCAATTATATTGGCCTTCATGTGACAAATGATTAAAACTTGTTCTAACAAAGAAGTGATGATGTTGTCCTGGTAGTAGTAGTTATTGATTTTACAAGAAGTTATCCGTCCTGGAACCCAAGTAATTATATTTTTAACTTGCATTTCTTGTGGAAAAGCTATTATATCTTTTAGTTGTGAATTAATGCCTTCATTATTTAGCCAATGCTCCAGAAATGTAACTGTACTGATTAAAATCTATTATATTCCACCAAATCTGCTATGTAGTCGGTAATTGTAAGAATTAAGAGTAATCTAGTGTATATTACACTTGAATTTCAAAGTTATAGATTTTCAAAAGTATGTAAGCTGTGAGAGTCCTGTGATCTTTGACTCTAATAGGATCTGAATGCAACAGCAACAATAATCCGTAACTATTTTAGTGGGAGGAAGAGTATTTGATAACGCTTGTCTTTTTACCATTCCTTCTCAGCAAACTGGAAACTCATTTTTTTCTATTTCTATCATAGATTCTTCTAAACGTACATCACACCAATATCCGATGCATGTCAGACGCAAGATGGCTAGGACTCTTTAGTATCTTTGTGCACAAGTCATGTGACATATTGGGCTAGCTTTAGGGAAAACAATAATTTGAATTTTCTTCTAATACAATACAAACTTGTTGGCAACATAATATAAATTTAATAGGAGATTTTTGAGTTGCACGTTACTAAAATAATATGTAATACTTTTATGCATGTTTCATTATTGTAGTATTAGATCATGTATTTGCTTGTGCTTTGTTGATTTGTATTTGTGCGGCATAAGGTTGACCTGGAGTTGACACGTTCGAATTGTAGGAAGCAATTCTCTATTTATGGAGATTGTGTATAATTGGACATTCCTTGGACCATATATTGGTGGGATTCTCTCCAGGCTTGCCCTTTTTGGCTGTAGTGCTAGAGTTTTCCAATTTAAAACTAAAATGAAATCATGCTTGAAAGTTGGTTATGCAGTGATATTGCTCCTATATGTCAACAGTTTTTACTCCTATATGATATGATGCATTTTTATTTGACTTTCAGGAGCTTAAGAATGTTTTCTCTAGTGTGCCTGAGATTGCAGAGTTGGTCGGAAGTGATGATACAAACAAGGTGCTTAAAATCAGTAGTAAAGGTGAAGATGCGAAAGTGTTGGATACTCTGAAATCAATATTTACCAAGTTTATGACGGCAAAAGAAGAAAATATCTCTGAGCTCATTTACAAATTGAGAAGTCGTCTAACTGCAGAAAATAAGGTAATTTACGTCCATTTACTTCCCTTTGATATTTTTGGGAGAATATTCCTTTGATCTTTCCTTTTTGTTAATTATTCCTTTTGCCTTGTCTTTTGCAAATTTACCCAAATTTTTGCTAAACTCACTCAGGTTCGAATGCTGACAGAGAAGGAAAGGTTGGCACTTGAATTAGAAAAGCAATATCCCAATGACATTGGTGTTATATCCTCTTTCTTCTTTAATTATGTAAAACTTAATCCTGGAGAAGCCCTGTATTTAGGTCCCAATGAGCCGCATGCATACATTTCTGGTGAATGCATTGAATGTATGGCAACCTCAGACAATGTTGTTCGTGCTGGGCTTACTTCGAAGTTTCGAGATGTCCAGACACTTTCTTCAATGCTAACATATAAACAAGTAAGTTAATATTAGAAATTCTTTCTAGAATGGAAGGTAAATTTACATGTACAAATGAGTATATTATGCTGAATCTCGTAAATCTCAATGGTAATATTTTTTACCCATGCAAAAGATCCTTTATCCATTCTAGGGTTTTGGAAATGGCTATAATAATAGAAAATCTACAACAACAACAATAATCCATCCTACTACCTGGAGGTGGCTATATGAATCATTTTTTTCATATATTTCTATGTAACATTAATTAATTATTCTCTCTTAATTAGTATATTCTTTAGTTTCTTAATAATACGATCAAATCACCTAAGATGATTTTCTCTTATTTTATTTTTAATTATTGCAAATCTTACTCTATTCTTAATATATTTTTTTTAACTTATTGTTTATAATATTATTTCTCATCTAAGCATATGCATCTTAGTAATATTAATTTGTTTTAAGGTATTTTACATATTATCACTCATCTTTTTGCATATGATCACGTTTTACAAGTAGTATTTTGAGCTATAGAGTGTAGCTAAATAAATAGTCGTATTATAGAATTTTCTTTTTAATTTTAAGGGTATTCTCTTATGATGTAATACTCTTGTGATATTTCTCCATTTCAATTATCTTACTTTAAATTTATGAATAACATATTCTATAATTTTGCTATTGTTACTTATTATAAATCCTGAATATTTAAGTCTTTTATTAATCTTATAACCATCTAGGTATATATTTTCATCATTATTTTTGTTTTCGTTGAACCTATATTTTTTATATATTTAGTTTTTGACCTACTAAATTTAAAACCTTTACACTTTAAAACATTTTTCCATAATTCTAATTTAGACTTTATTCTTAACTTTTATCAACTAAAATTGTCATCAAAAATAATGTACACTTAAGTATTTTTCTTTGAATTTTCTTATTTATTCCATTCGTAATTAAGATAAATAAATATAGACCTAGAAAAGATGCTTGGCGTAAATTTTTGTTGATTGGAAATTTCTTAGTTTCTCCTCTTATAGTTTTAATATTAATATCTTTTTTGTCATGCATGTTTTAAGATTTTTCTAGATATCACAGGTTCTATCTAGCAAATTTGGTACTTGAAATCCAGTGTCAAAACTGCATGAGTTACGCCTAGACCATGATTAGTGTCTTGTGGTCTTTTCCTTTTTTGGCATAATGATAATTTTTTTAATTACCATGATTTGAACTTTGGTGAGAGTTACAAAATTTTAGTAAAATTTTTCTAACTCAATTTAATTTGTTTTACATTGAATGCATTAAAAGTTCTATCTTGGTGTATTATTTATTTTGGACTCATTATGACAATATTTGAAATAAAATTTCTATTTTTTATGTTAAGCTATTTTTGCTCGAAACTTCTCAATACAAAGTTTTGATATTTTTCATGGAAAACCATTGATTTTTCTCGTAGAAGTTTAGAACATACTTGAGTCCGAGAACATATTATATTGACGAGTTTGTCTTGTTTGTGAATTGTGTGTAGGGTTTCCCTGAGATACTGAAAGGGGTTCCTTTGAATAAATATGTATCAAGGTATTCTCCCCCATTTGAGGAATTTGAGGTTGATTGGTGCTTTCTTCCTTCTAAAGAATCTATGGATTTCTCTGCAATCCCTGGTCCATCTCTTTTTTTGATTTTTACTGGGAAAGGCGAGATTAAATTTGATTCTTCAACTGAAAAATATTTAATTATGGAAGGGGACGTCCTCTTTGTGCCTGCGGAAACTCAAACTACTGTAACTTGTGGGGTTGATGGATCTCTCATATTATTTAGAGCTGGGGTAAATGGAAGGTTCTTCGAGTAGAAAAAACAGCTGTGGTTCTCTTCTGGGTGCAGCTGCATACGGTCGAGATTTCTTTGATGGCTATAGACTACCACTGGGCGATGCTCCTTCAGGCCAGTCATATACATAATTTATTTGTCATCTCTACTTGATAAATGCAAATGAAAATTTAGAAATGCATCATTAGGCCTACTGTCGTTAATAACTTCACGAAGTATAGCTGGTGTCATCCATTTTATGTTCATGTTAAATCTGATGGTCATACTTTAAGGAAAAGAAAATCCAAAGGTTGTAAGAAATCTTCTCATCTACAAGCACATCTTGCCCACTCTTCCCTTCTTTCACATGTAGCACCCCTCTACCACTTCGTTGCTGCCACTCCTTCCATGTCGTCCTCCCTTTCTCCTTCCTTCGACCGTCTACTATATTGTCCTCCCTTTCTTGAACCTTTGTACTACATCACCGCCCCCTCTCCACGTATCATATTGTGTAAACGGATTTAAATTTATGTTTTTTGCAAGGTTAAAATATTTTTTGCATATTTTGGATCTTTAATTTGTACGAGATTTGAATTTTCAAGCAAAGGGATTGTAAGAAAATTTCTCACTACTCAGATACATGATATTGTGTGATTTAAATTTATGAAATTTAATTAAAGATTTGATTATAGATAAAAATATTTAGAAGAAAAGGATTCGTGTGATTAATCTCACGTAATGAAGTTATAACTTGAATTATTGTTTTTTTTATAATTCTTAATCAATTAGTTTATAGTCTTTCTTTACTTTTGTTATTTTTTTGTACTAATTAATTCTCTTCTCCTAACTATGTAATCTTTAGTCTCCTAAGGATATTATCAAGCATCATAAGTTGATTCTCTTATCTCCAATTGGTGCAACTCTTATACTATTCTTAATAAAATACTTTTTAACTTATCTCTTATAATATTATTACTCATCCATCTAAGTATACACATCATAATTAAATGTGAGGATTAGAATAACTTTACGAGAGAAAAGGTGAATTGTGAATTTAAATTATTTAATCAATTAAATACAAAACAACACAGTAAAAAAATCTTTTCAAAACTTTATTATCTATTAAGAATAAGATTTTTTACAATTACAAATAGGGTAAGAAGATAACAAATTTGTACAAGCCTTTACCCTTTTGTAAAAGTTATAAATCAGACTTACAACATTTGATCTTCAAGCAATCACATGATTTACTAAGCTCTTTCTTAGTTGTTGGAATCTTTCTTTTATATGTTTTTGTAAATCTTTAGTTTTGACCCTTCTAACTTTGAGCTCTTCAAGTAAATCTTAAGTAGTGTAAACAATTTGCCATGGAGTAGTGGAATTTCTAAAACTCTCTAGTTTATAAGTAGTGTATAGGATAACAAAGAGATGTATAGCACAAGAATGTATGTATCTATGAGAGAGATATTTGGAAGTGTAACTCGAACTCTTTATTTATAGTCCTAGAATTAGAGATGTATGTTCATCCACTTATGACATTTTTCCATAATCTCACATTCTTTTTAAATTTTGAATCAATCACATTCTTCAAGCCCATGTTCTACATGTTTCTCACAATCTCCTATTCTAGATCTATCAAAAACAAGCTTCTAGAGAATCGTTGCGTTTTTGCCTAAGTTGTTTTAATTAAATAATTACACTTGTAAAAACTTAAATACTTATCTGATAACTTTTCAAGTTTTTCACATGTAATACTTAACTTATAATGTTAGTCACATGTAAAACTTGAATAGTTATTACTATCTATGCATAAAACTCAAATAGTTGTCTTAACTCTTCAATTTTTTTTTAAAATACATATGGAAAACACGTGAATGACTTAAAACTTATAAAATACACATGAATAAATCATTACTATATGAGTTTTTAATAACTCAACTTTTTAAAACACTTAACCTTATAACTATACAACTTTGGCTAGACTTATAGTTAAATTCACTTAGACCTATTTTCATATAAAAACCAAACCATTCATCATCAAAACTAAAATCCTAATAATAATCAAACTATTTGCATATGATTATGGTTTACTATTTAGGATTTTGAGTCATTGTATGCAAAAATTGTGTTTGAATAAATACAAGTTTTACATTTATAAATAATCACAAGTGCATGATACCTATTGTAATAAGTATTGACAAGTATGGGTTAATCCATAAGGAGTTTGGTTAAAATGTTAATTTTAGATTTTATATCTTGAATGCACTTTCATTAGACTCTTATTTACATCTAAACTACACTAAAAACCTATTAAAGTGATAACCTACATTGGGTATGGACATTCTCATAAAGAAAAATTATGTTTTGGGGCTTAAAAAGGGACTCTCCTCATATTACTTCCTCTCTTGCCTTCATAGAAATACTTCCTTAATAAGATCTGAAATTTTTAGATATTTGAAAGTATTTCTCAAGCATGTTCTTTGGAAGATGTAGATGAAGATCAAGCCAAAAAAATGCTTATAAACATTCATTAACAATTATTACTTAAAATCATTGCAAAACTTCCATATTTAGCAATTATTGAATTGAACCCAACTTTTGACTTTGATTCCTCCCAAATTGGACATCAAAAAATTATGTAAAAATATGTGTTGGAAAAGATTTCAAGTAATCTAAAAAACAATGGTGATTCTAGGATCTAAATCATTCCAGAGCGCTACCATCTTCAAATCCTAATATAGTGTGCAAAACCATCTAGAAATGTTGCAAAACACACTCTTAATCAAAGTTCAATAACATTTTCCTTCATGAAAATGCATGAAGTTAGTGCTCAATGAAAGATAACTTCTCCATCTAACGAACCTCAAAAATATGTTGTAGATAGGGAGAAATCACAATCAACAATTCCATAAATTTACTACCTAAACAGATAATTTCAAACCAAAAGTGTACTCTTCGTATGAAATAGGAAAATCAACACAGATATGTTTAGAAAAATAAACAAAAGATACAGGAAGAATTGTCTTTCAATCCTATACAAAAAGAACTCAAGAATTGATTAAAAACATTGCTAAAATCTTGAGATATGATTAGAATAAGTTGGCCCTAATTCTGTACATGAATTTGTTCTTATATAAACACACATATTTACAACACATTTATACAAGTTGATATTCTCACTCCATTTTTACCTTAATTCCTCTTGTGTCTTGGTCCCAATTGCTCCAAATTAGAAGGGATGCTACATGTACCTTGAAATGAACGTGCTTTAGGTTGTCACCCCTCCACAACCTTACTAAAAGAATGGACCTTCCTTGGTTGGTACAAGCATAGAGAGTCATCCCATTTCCCCAAGCCTTCTTCCTCCTAAAATGTGGATTTCTAGCCCCCTTTCAACAAAGTTTCTATCACTAACCTTGCAAAGGAGGGAGCCACAACATGGGGGATGGTTTTGGAGAGCACCTCCTCTAATCTCCAAGCTTTCACCATAAGAAGTGTGTGTCGATCTAAGCTTGTTAGGGTTGAATGACACATTAGAAGGGGGTAAATAGTGTCCTAGCAAGTTTTAATTATTTTTAAAAATTTTGAAAGTAGTTAACACTAATTAACCCTAATTAAGATGATTTTAAAATTAGTAAACAATCACACATAAAAAGGAATATAGAAAATTTTATAATGGTTCCCTAAATGGGTAGTCTACTCCTCAAAGCTTCAACCTTGAGAATTCACTATATACTTTTAAAGGTTAGCACAAACCTTAGTTTTGTTGCTTTTACAAGTTGAACAATAATCTTTATAAGTATTGTTTTTTTTGGACTCAGCAACAACCCTCACAAATATTATTTTTCAAGCTCAATAACAACATTGTACAAAGCACTAACTTTGTACACTCAATATTCCAACCTTAAGTAAGTGAAGTCACACACTTCATTCTCTTTACCAAGGCCCTTGACCTTGTGAAGGTTTACTCACAATACCTTTGTGAGTTAGGATTTTCAAAGAGTTGAAAAATTTTTTTTAACATAGGAGTACATGACTCAAAATGAATAAAACAAACAACAGAAACTCCTTGTATAAATGTTGATAGTTGAAAGCTTCAAGAGAATTCTAGATGAATCTACATAATTGAATCTTCAATAGTTATAAAAAGAATCTTTTAGTTCTTTAGAAAAATTCTTCAATATACTTGAACTTGATCTTTTCAAAGATGTTTTAGTAGTTCATGTAGGATCTCTCTTTTCTCTTAATTCTCTCTATTTCTTCTCTTCTTTATTTTTTGTTTATTCTGTAATATGATTTTCTATTCTTCTCCAAATTTCTTAATCAAGAAGCTACTCTATATTCGTTAGATTCCATGTGTAGCAATTAATTTCTAAGTATAATTGGTAATCTTTCAAATTAGATTTGCAATAAAAGTATCTTGCCAAAACAGTAATATATCATAATATAGTTGTAGAAATACCAAGTTAAGACATATCATATACTTTTAGAAAAAATAGTAGAAACATTTCAGATACTTTTAGAAAATATAGGAACCTTTCAGTTGAAACATTTCAAAAGACAAAACTTAAGTTATGTGTTAAAAGCATGATGTGTGTCCTATAAACAGTAAAACAAAATACTCTTTAAACATTTTAAATGACAATATCTGATAAAATTATGAAACCCTTTGATACTGAATAGTATTTCGGTAACTTTCAAAAACAAACATTCGGAAGGATTAAAACTAAACTCATCGATAGGTAAAAAGTATTTCAGATACTTTCAACTAAAACTATTTGAAAATGAAAAGCATTTTGGTGGCTTTCAAAAACAAAACATTATGAAAACTTAAAAATTGAAATTTATTGATAGTTAAAAAATATTTTGGATACTTTCAAATGAAACCATCTAAAAATGAAGTTTAAAACTAAAACCTTCCGATTGACCTAAGATTTTGGTGACTTTCAGTGAAGCTCTTTGATTTTGTACTTTAAGAGAAATGAAACCTTTTGAAACTTCGATTTTTCATCATCAAAATTGAACTTGTAATTAAAGAACTAACAATCTTCTCCTTTTTATGATGACAAAACATTCAACATAAATATTCTCTTTCTTTGTCATAATTAAAAAAGATAATAACATTGTAGAGAATATGTAAAGGAGTATAAATTCAAAATTTCATTGCAAAGATAGTGGAAACATACATGATGTAAAAGAAAATTACATAAGTTCAAACTATATTACATAATCAAAAATTTGTAGATAAATGTAGCACAAGGTCTTGGATTATAGCATCCTTCTCTCTTAACATTTCTTCTAAATGAGCAACTTATTCCAAAAACAATTGATTAGAAACAAAATAAGCTCCCCCTAAAATTGTGCCTTATGATAGAAAGTAATAAGTTTTAAAATTAGAAAAATCAAGAACATCATAAAAAATGATAAACTCTCTTTGTTTAAATGCTCAAAAGAAATTAAAAAAATCAATAGATGTAGAAGTTATTCTTATTGTATAACATGATAGTCTATATAGATAATTATGTTTTCAAAAAAAAAAACTTAATTGAGTGTAAGATTATCGAAGCTTTCAAGTCTCCACATTTAGTTTAAATTGTACATTCTACCTATCATGAAGACTTAATCCTATATTTCACATCATTAGTCTTAATAACCAAGTCATATAAACCTTAATGCTATGACTTAAAGTTCTTAGTATAGAAAATTTAGAATCATCCAATATGTTCTCTTTAGCTAATTAAAAAATTTCCATGAAGCAACCTTAATGTATATTTTTCCTTAACAATGTCTATGATGTATATAACAGAGGAAAAAGAAGTGAGAATAGAGATTGATTGATTTTCAAGACTGCACATCCAAAGTCTTGAAAATTATTATTATTATTATTTTTTTCATAACTTTTACAATACATGTATTTGTATAAATGAAGTAGATACATAAGAAATTAAATACATAAAGATAAGGTCAAGCAAAATATCTTAAGTATTATTACTTCCAACCACTTTTCCTTATTTTTCACCCCAACATACCAGACTTTTCTAGGTTTCTAACTAGGAATCATCAAGTCTAGCTTTGAAGAAAATAATTATTGAATTAGAATTAGTAGGTAACTTGGCTATTTTTAGATTTAGATCTTCATAGTAAACTTCATATGAGCATTATTCTATTTGTGGAGCTCTAAACTTTAGTAATTTTGTGGAAGCGTTAATTTTGTTTTAATATTGATACAAAATTATTCTAGAATAAAACTCAATAGAAAAGTACAATCAACACACAAAATCAAACATTTGTTTTTGTTTTTCTAATTTTTTTTTGTTTTTCTAATTTTTTTTTGTTTTTGAAATTATAGAGAGGGAAAGGAAACAAATCAACCAAAAATAACTAAAAGGAAACAATAAAAAATAAGATGATTAAGAAAAAAATAGTACAAGGATATTAGAAATTATTTAGGCAACATATTCTTAAGTCTCTTGTTAATTTTATGAATTGTTTTTTTTCAAAAGGTTTTATGAAAATATTTACCAATTGATCATGAGTAGGAACAAAATTCAACTTTATATTTTCCTTGATAACATTATCTATTAAGAAATGATGTCTAATCTCAATATGTTTTGCTCGTAAGTATAGCACAAGATTCTTAGATAGAATTATAGCATTGTTATTATGACAATTGATAGGAGTTATTGTATACTCAATATTATAATATTTCATGATTTGACTTATCCATAAAATTTGTGCACAATATAAGGCAGTAACAACATATTCTGCTTTAGTTGTAGATAGTGCAACACAGTTTTACTTCTTACTGAACCATAAAATTAATGAAGTGCCAAATAGTTGACAAATTCCACTAGTACTTTTCTTGTCTAACTTACATCTAATATAATCGATATTACTATATCCAATTAAATTCAGATTACTATCCTTGAAATACATTTGACGATAGTTTGAAGTTCCTTGTAAGTATTTCATTATTCTCTTTATTATAGTCAAATGGAATTCCTTAGGTTGAGCTTGAAATCTAGCACAGGCATAGACATTAAGGGGGTGTTTGTGTCACCTAGAATGTTGGGAATTGGAAAGTTGAGAATAAATTCCTAACATTTTAGTGTTTGTGACATCTTAGAAAGTTTAAGAATTTTTTCTAACTTTCTAATATATAAATAGATAGCATTTCCCAACTTTTAGACCAAAGATGGTTTGAAAGTTGGAAAACCCCAACGTGAAGAAAAAACCCTTCGATGCAAGAAAGACCTACATCAAATTAATTTGTATAATATAATTAAAGTATAATATATTAATATATTATTTATTTCATTAAAGTGTATTAATTAAAGGATTATATTATTTTAATTATTACATTGTATAATATATTATTATTTTAATAAAAATTACCTTGTATATACTTTAGTATAATTAAAGTATATTAATATAATATATTGTTTTATTATTGTTAATATAATTAAAGTATATATGGTTAATATCGTTTTATTAAATTAATTATATTATTATTATTATTTTATTAATAATAAAATATAAATTATGTTAATAATAATAAATATAAATTATTCTATTATTCTAATATTATTTAATTTTAATTAATTATTTAATTATTATAAAATATTTTATTTTTATTATTATTTTAATGTTATACGATTATTCATATTATTGTTTTATTATTTCATTATTTATTATTGTTTTATTATTTAAAATTAATTATAATTAAAGATTAATATATTAATATAATTTATTCTTTATTTACTTAAAGTATTTTAGTTGAAGTATTATATTATTTTAATTATTACTTTGTAATATACTTTTTATAATATATTATTATTTTAATTAAAATTGCTTTCTATATACTTTAATATAATTATTGTTAATATCGTTTTATGTAATTAATATCATTATTATTATTTTATTAATAATGAAATAATTTATATTATTCTTATTACTATTAATTATTTTATTTTATAATATTAAATTCACAAATATTATTTTTTTTAATTCATATTATTTTATTATTATTTATTATTTAAAGTTAATTATAATTAAAGTTTATATTGTTAATATAATTAAAGTATAATATATTAATATAATATACTTTTTTATTTCATTAAAGTATTATATTATTTTAATTATTACTTTCTAATGTACTTTGTATAATATATTATTGTTTTAATTAAAATTACTTTGCATATACTTTAATATAATTAAAGTATATTAACATAATATATTGTTCATTTATTGTTAATATAATTAAAGTATATATTGTTAATATAATAAAATATATATTAGTATAAATTTTTTTGATTTATTATTTTATTATTATTTCATTAATAATAAAATATTAATTACTTTATTATTGTTAGTATCATTTAATTTCATTTTATAATATTAAAATCACAAATATTATTTTATTTAATTATTTAATATATAATATTAAAAGTTCAATAACTATATAATTTTCTTAACTTTCCATTGGTTGCACAAACACCATCAAATTTTACTTTTCAATTTTTTGATTCTTAACTTTTTTGACTTTTTAATTCCTAACTTTTCTAACATTTTGAGTAGCACAAATCTCTCCTAAATATAATGTCAGGTTTAGAAGTTGTTAAGTACAAAAGGAAATCTATCATTCATCTATATTTTGTAATATCAATAACTTTTCCTAATTCATCTTTGTCCAATTTAATTGAAGCACTTATAGGTGTTCTTGAAGTTTTGCAGTTACTCGTTCCAAATATCAAATATTTCTAGAAGTTGTTTTGTATATTTTTCTTGATATACAAAGGTGCATTTCTTAACTTATTTAATTTGCAAACCTAAAAAGAAAGTTAACTCATCTACTAAGCTTATTTCAAACTGATTTTGCATTTGATATGCAAACTGATTACTTAAACTCTTATTTGTTGCTCCAAATATAATATCATTAACATAAATCTGAATAACAAGTAGATTAAGATAATTTTTCTTAAAGAATAATGTATTATCAACCTTACCAATTAAGAAATCATTATTTAATAGAAAAGTTTTCAATCTATCATACTAAGCTCTCAGAGTTTGTTTCAAACTATACAAGACCTTCTTCAGTTTGAAAATGTGCTCAAGAAAATTAGCATCTTCAAAACTAGGTAGTTGTTTCACAAAAACTTCCTCTTTAATTAATCTATTTAGAAATGCATTATTAACATTCATCTAATATACTTACTAAACCCAAAACCCTTCCAAGTGCTAGGTAATACAAGACATGCACCTAGGCACCACCTAAGTGGTAGTAAGAATCCATTAAATAGATTCATTTTTTTAATTTAGTTTTCTTATAATCTAGAAGCTTATTTTTAAAAATCCAGATGTTTACTTTTCTAAATCCAACTTTTTTAAGGAGATGCTTAAAATTATATTTCATTTGTTTAAAATTTAGACTTTGTAATAGTTAAACAAACTAAGAATTCTTCAAAATTTATTACTTCTTGTTAGTTATATCCTTGAGCAACTAATCTAGCATTATATCTAATTATATGTTTTGATTCATCAGATTTATTCTTAAAAACCTAATGTTTGGATTTAATCTACGTTCAGGAATTCTTACTGATTTATTATTTTCTTTTAAATATAAATGATGTTAGCATATAGTTGGACTTAACCTTTTTATATCAACTATAGTCTAGTCTATTGCTTCTTTATATTTCTTTACTACACATTCCAATTTAAAAATTTGATCTTTATTTAAATTTGATGATATAATTATAGGACACATTCTTTCTTCTTTAAGAAATCTATAGGTCAATTCAGGCGGTATTGTTTAAGTCTAAATGTTGACCATTAGCAACTAGAGCTTTTTATTTCACCTCTAACATTAAATTCCTCTTGATCTCTTTTTACTTTTGTACTTAATTCTTTATCTACATTTACACTCTTTTTAAGATTTTTAGTATCTAGTTGTCTATTTAATTCTTCTTGAATCACATCTTCTAACACATCTCCTTCATTCTCTAGAAATTTAATATTGTGTAAAGATATGTCTAAGCTTTCATCCCCTTCTAGTTTGAAAATATTTAATTGTGTATCTTCATTACCATAAACTAATTTCATCATTCTACTTTTACAGTTTATAATTGCCCTAGAAGTTGCTAGAAACGGCCTCTCTAAAATTAAAGATGTACCTTTGTTTTGATTTATAGTTTTTTGGGAATCCAAAATAATAATATCCACAAGATAAATGAAGTTCTTAACCTTAATCAAGACATTATCTATTTTTCCTCTAGGGTATTGTTCTCTCTATTTATAATTTTGCCGCAAGTGTATGATATCCAAAGTAGTAGCATGTAGGTATAGGTTTGTTCTTAGGGAAAGGGTAAATTGTTTGTTAAATTTTATTTTAATTTAAGTGTAATTTTATAAAGTCTTAAGTAGATTTCTTAATTATTCCTAAAATTCAAGGGAAAAGGATTTATAACTTTTAACTTAAATTTAGGAACTCCTACCACAATTTCTAGAAATAAATGTAAAACTAAAGGGAAATTAGTTTTCTACATTAGTTTTTACTTGGTCTTAATAAGCATCATTGTAATTTTAACATTAGAATTTGATAGTTAAAAAGTATTATGAAGTTACTAGTTTAATTGAAAATTATTCTAATTTTTATGGGTGAAATGCATGCAATCCTATTACACACAATCGACATATAAACAAGCATTAACATATATCTCTTTAATTTTTCAAAGCTAACATATAACATATACAAACATAGAAGCATTCATACAAAATCTAAAAACATATATATTATAAATAAAAAGGAAAATGGAATGAACACCTATTTTCTCTATGTGAATTCCTTCCTTCAAAACTTACTCAAGAGTAGATACTTCGTATCTTTACTCTAAGTATATCACTTTTCAGATGATATACTCCTTCAATCAAATGGGACTTCGAGGGGCATCACTTCCACCAAGTGAAGAAGATGAAATGGCCAATTTCCAAATTTTCACCCTTCAAGAATATGCTCAGGCAAGGAGGTTCCAAATGAATGAATAGGGGAATGGAAGAAGAAGGGGCATCACTTCTTTCTCGAATAAAATGAATGGGTGCAATAAGAAGAAAATGAAGTGAAATTTGTTAGACGAAGTGAGAGGGAGAAATTGGAAGAAGTTAAAGCTATATTTATAATGATGATCAGATGTCTTGTAAGGATGCATTGCAACTAAATTTCTTAGTGAACCTACTATATTTCTCCATTTCAGTCTACGATCTTTGCCATATCATTCATTGCATCCTTTGGAATGGGAATACGTCTTTTAATGTCATTCCTTCTTAGAAATTCTCATCATGTATATTTCCATGTTGTCTTATGCAATCTTTCTTCTTTTCTTCATTGTAGATCTAACGAGAATAAGCTTCTAAAGATGTGTTTAATTTTTTTTCATAACTTACCATCTTTGTCAAATAGTTATCTTGTAACACTTATGAAAACTCGAATAGTTTTCTCATAACCCTTCTAGTTTTGTCACCTGCAAAACACGTGATCTATAATTTTATAATTATTAGGTACTTTACAAAACTCAAATAGTTATCTATTATTTATATGTAAAATTCGAATAGTTATCCATTATCCATATATAAAACTCGAATAGTTATCATAACTCTTCTAGTTTTTCAAAGCTGTATATGAAAAACACGTAAAAACTTATAACTTTTAAAACACATGGGCATAAATCATAACTATACAAGTTTTTTAATAATAACTTTTTGACTTTTTATGCATTTAATCTTAACTATATGACTTTTTACTTAACCTTTGAAATTAATTCTTCTCGTATTTCTTCCTTCTTGAACTTTGTTTTAAGAATGAAATTTGCAATGTCTTCAATTCTTCTTATAAAATCATATAAGATATCTTTTTGTAAAGCATATTTTATATAATAACTATCATAAATCAATTTATGCATTATTTAACCATTTAAAACATGTAAAACCTTAAAATCACAATTATCATACATTCTTCATTAAATCACATATAATTGCAATTATAATCTATAAGATGTATAAATTAACATATAAAAATTGTAAACTTTGAAGTCTAAACACACCCTCGTACCTAAGATTTGCTAGTCCCTTAGCAAAGTACTAGATTCATAAACAAAAATAACTTTAAAGTAAATAAAACTAACTTAAACTACTTTCATAGGAAACATGACTACACTTAGCATGTGTAGCAAGTATTTAAACCTCTAGGTCACCCTAGTGGCAGAGTTGTGTCTTTAAAGGGTTTGTAGCGGATATACTTGTATTATTGTGAAACTTAAATCAAAACTTGTTTGATTTGTTTTTATGCTTATATTAATAAATTATTTTAAAAGTAGACAAACAACCTTTCACATGAATTAGATATTAAGTTCAATTTGTGTTTTTAACTGTAAGTGCACAGTGTATATTATATTTGTGTGCAAGTACAAGTCGATCCCACAAAGATTAAATAAGAATTGTGTACTATTCCAATTTTTATATTGAAGTTTATATATATTTAGTTAAGCACTCCGTTAAGTTACAGTTAACTTAACTGACTTAGTTTATGGAGTTATGGTTAATTCAATGGACTAACCTCGTGGACTTAAGTTAACTCTACGAGCCTACCTTTCTAGTTAAATACTGTTATTTACAAAGGAATTCGGCCAACCATTAGGTGGTTCTACAAAATGTAAATAACATCAATTAAGCTCTTTAATGTTAGTTAATATTAGATTTGTCATTAAGCAACACTAACATTTAGATATTTCAAACATTAACCATTAAAATCTTTAAGTATTTGGAATAAATCAATTTCAGTAAACAATAAAACTACTTTTTATTTTCTGAATCAAACAAACATAAAACATTCACAATACTAACAATGATAACATTAATCACGATACAAAACAAATAATATAATATTTTAATACTAAATGTAATCACAGATAATTTGTTATTTTTGGTATTTTTGTTTTGATATGTTCTTGAAGATGAGTGAAAGGTGAAATGTAAAAATCTCTATCAACAGTAAAAACTTCTATCACTACATGCGATGCGATTACACTATTAAAAACTTAATCACTTACAATATTGCCTCTCCCTATAGAATTGCAAATCAAGAATTGTAAGATGATCTCTTCTTAAGCATACTGGTATCAACCTGAAACCAAGGCTAGAAGCTTTACAATCTCCTAAGATATGAGTCGGTGCTTGGTGAAAGTTGCTTCCCTTCTTGCGATGCGATCACTCCTCACAGTGGTTGTCAGTCACTGTACTTGGCTTAGAATCGACCTGACGTCCAGAAAGTATCCTCACAGACCTCCGATGGTTGGTGATTTTGGTAGTGTGATGTGGAGCTTCAAGGAACTTTTGACACTTCTTATAGTTAGCACGGTTCTCCACCTTCACTCCCACACTTTTTCTTCGTCTTTTATATTTCTTTCAGTAGTAACTGCTTCTGCTTAAATGATTAGTTGGATTTCCTTCATTCATATCAACAATGGTGATTTCTTCTTCATTCTACGAGTGAATTCCTACATGATATGTGCAATCATGGTTTTCCTTTGAATTTTCTATTTTTGCAATTGCTACAACGGTATATTAGAAAATAAATGGTTCGTGGAGTTAGTGTAACTCAACGGACTTACTTCATTGACTTAACTATAAAAACACGTGCAATAAAGAAATAACTTATAAGCTTATAACACTAACACAACACATTACCTTAATATATATTCAAGTAACTTAACGTGTATAGTTATGCTAATTTAACGAGTTAAACATGTGCAGCTCACGTGATATAATAAAACATTTAAATTCAACACGTGTATAATTCTAACTTAACGAGTTAAGATGTATAACTTACAGTTTTTATTCACTAACTCAATGAGTTCTCACGTAATCTTTTTACATCTTTAAACTTGTAACTCAATGAGTTGTTACTGTGTACCTAAATATTCTTTTAGCTTTTAAAACATAACTATTCAGTACATGTAATATAACTCTCTGAAATAACAGAAAATTCAGATACTTAAGATTTAAAAAGCTTGTAATTTAATGATAGTTCAGAAATATACTTAATTAATGCTAATTCCTTGAAATTATGTAGATTCTTTCATTAAAGCATATAACAGTGTAATTATAACATAATGGCTTAATTCTTATATGATAAGCTAAATATTGTGCAATTAACCATTATTTAACCATTAATATTATATACTTTTTCATTCTAAACAATACCCATAAAATCCAAGATAAAACACAAAGCAAACACAAATAAAAGATAAAGAAAAATATGCAATTAGTTTCCTAAACATGGATAAAGTATTCTTAAGTAGTCTTGACCTATTAGCTTCACATTTATTCAATCACTCTCTTACCTTTCTAGTTTGGATCCAAATACTCATTTAATTTCCATCCTAAGAAAGTAGAGTCTTATATAAATAAGTATGTATGAAATTAGCCAAGACTAAGAAATAACCTACTCAACTCCCTTCAAGCCACTAAAGCAATCCCAAAAGTCTATACTTGAGTATATTACCCTTTTATTTTTACTCTCTTTTCTTTTTTTTTCTTTTAAAATTTATTATTATTATTATTATTATTATTATTATTTTAAAGCATTTCTCATCCTAGCCCTCCACCCTTAAGAGTGTCTCTCATATCATTGTATAGGAATAGATAATTTAACCTTAATCTTTTTTATTCTACCATTCTCATAAGACAACCTCAAGGTATATTCTCAAATTTTTGCTTAAGATTCCCTTCAAGAAGAGTGGTTCCTTTTTAATCAAAGCCTCATGTAAATGCAATGTTACATATAAGTGCCAAAATATGGATGGTCATGAATTTTCTTCTTCTCCTCCCTTTAAGGTTCAAGGGTTCTTTCTTAAAGATTTCATTTTTAGGTCTCAACTATACATTAGAGTACTTTATCCATTAGGACCTAAAAGCATATAAAAACTTAATAATAATAATAATAATAATAATAATAAGCTATCGTCAAATGTCTTCACCCCATACTTAAACTTTGCATTGTCCTCAATGTAAAAAGAATTCGTTTAGGCATAAAAAGGAATATGCATGAAGATGAGTATAAGTGCACAATTAGAAAGTAAAATGATAACATATTTCTCTAATAATAGAGACACTATTGATTTAATAATATTGCAGATACATATTAAAGAAATAAAAGATAAAAGCATAACATGTAATAATTTGTTCAATTTAATTCATTGCAAGGAATGACATAAGTAGATAAGAATTCTATGAAAGATTAATAAAAGTTACTCTTCCTTTGATTCTTCTTCCTCTAGTATTGTTGGCAATATAAGTATATATTTGTCAGCATTGGGAAGAGCAATAGCATTGATCCCTCCTTCCATATCAGTAGTGTGAGTTAGTTTTCCTCTTACCCTATCAAGACCTCTAACATAATATCTGATAAAATCCTCATTAGTCTTCTTTTCCATAGTAACAATATTTTTTTCAATTATAACTTCTAAAGTACTTCCCTTCTCAAATAGTGATGTGATCAATGGAGTTTTTCCTTTATCTTCAGGTTGACTCTTTAATTGCATTACCCACTATCTACGGTACTCTTTATCATTTATGAGTTTTCATGGCTTTTTACCTGTTTTTCTAATTTCTTTCTTTACTAAAAAAACTCATAACTACTGAATAGCAAATGATAGTTAGAAAAGAAAGAAAACATCATTAAAAAGATAACACATAAATGAAAACTAAAAACTAAAAACAAAAACTAACAAATTTGCCAATTGAGAAAAAATACAATAAAATAAATTAAAATGATTTTATTTTTATTTTTATATTTACATATTCTTGTAAGGTTCCTAAACCTTTTAATAACTCACAAGCAAGGTAGATGGTTTGACAGAATAGACACCATCAAATTGTGTTATCCCTTAAGTGATGTTGTTAGGTCTAGTCCCTTATTCTCTACATTTGATTCTTGAATTTGAGGATTTTAAATAGATTGACTTGGAAAATTACCTTTATTTTTAGAATTCAAAGCACTTGTAATTTGATTTAGTTGAGTTTCAATTTGTTTAATTTCTTGATCATGCCCTGAAACTTGTACACTTAATTTTAATAAGGACTCTATTCCTTGTGCTAGATTTGCTAAGTGGTTTTCTAGATAAGTCATTATTGAATTGGTTTTGATTAGATCTTACAAATTTTCATTGTATTGTTGTCCTCCTATAGGTACATTAGATTGTTGCCCCTAATTCCTCCATGAAAAGTTAGGATGATTTCTCCAAGCATGGTTATAAGTTGGGCTAAAAATAAGGTTATTACATTGATTTTGAAAAATAGCATTCACATCTTCAGTCCACTTAAATGAGAACAATCTTCCACTACATGGCCAATAGCCTAACAAGCTAAGCATTTAGGAACATTAGTTTCAATTTTCTATGGTTTAGTATGTAGTTTCTCAATTTTATGCATCATACTTGATAATTTTGCTTCTAATGCTTTATAGGGTTCAATAGCATGTACTCCCTTAGGTAAAGGATTTTGGTCTTAACAAATTTCAACATAACTTTTCCATTGTACTATTCTCTTTGCTAGATCTTCTAGAAATCTCCAAGCTTCTTCTATATCTAGATTTAAAAATCCATTATGACATAAAGATTCTAAAAGTATTTTTGTTTGATAATCAAGTATTTCATAGATTGTTCTAATTTGAGTAGCTTTTTCAATTCTATGATGTGGCCATTGGGCCAGGAGATCACGAAATTTTGCAAAATAAGTCTAGAAAGGTTCTCCTACCTTTTGTTTACAATTTAGAATCTCATTTTTTCTTTTAATTGTAACATACATTGGATAATATTTCTCTAAAAATTTAGAGTAGAATTTACTCCAATTAGTAATAGAGTTAGGTGGTAAGTTATATAACCATCTTTTTGATACATCTTTTAAAGTAAAAGGTATATATCTTAACTTAATAACATCAACAATCATATTAAGTACCTTCATCATATTACATACTTCATTAAATTCCTTTAGAAACCAATAAGTATCTTCTTTTTCAAATCCATGAAACTTAGACAATTGATTTATATAATTTGAGTTCAGTTTAAATTTATCACTTGCACATTCAGGAAGTGCTATGCATGATGGTTCATCTACGAAATTTAGATAAAAAAGCAACAATTTGGATTAATTACTTAAATATGTTTTTATATAAGTGTTTAAATTTTGTTATATAGATCTAATTGTGGAACAAAAGTTATTTAAAGACTACTATTAAAACTAAATAAACATGAATAATAAAATCATTGAAACGTATAACATGCCAGCAATAAGTAGACAAGGTTGCATTACATTAAACAATAATGAATCACAAGTAACAAATATCTTAAATTTATTATTATTATTATTATTATTTTAACAAACATATATATAAACTTAATAATGTAGATGAAAAATCTAACTACTATTACTATATCTACGAAATTAATAGAGATGTAATTTTACAAAATTTTTCTTTCTAACGGGTAACTCCAGAAATGGTTAGATAAAATTCTCATGAATGCTCTCCTTATAAGTTGAGGGGATTTAAATCTCCTTTCCTTCTTTTCTTCCTTAAAAGAAACATTTATTCTTAAATTAATGATCTATTCAAAAGGTTTATGCTTAATATCAAATGAAACAACTTTAGCTAGTGTATTAATTAAAAGTTCAATAAGTTTAATATCATTCATAATTATTTCTTCATAAAAGCTTACACATTTTTGGAATATATGCTCAAAAATTATAAAAGGGGGTATAAGCTTTAGAGATGATTTTTCAATAATGGGTTTAGATGACATTGATTCAAATGAAGTTGGTTCATATGATGGTAATTATTAATATTTTCTTTGTCTTCTAATATTTTCAATTCTTTATCATAAATTTTCTCAAAAGGTTGATCGAAATATCTAAGTTTAAATTCATATCTTTATCATTAGATAAGTTGTCTTCTAGTATAATTTGTTGAAAAGTATTCATTATTGGATCTTCATCTTTAAATTATTCTTCTATTATGTCATTCTTATTATATAAGCAATTGGATTCAAGATTGTATTCTTCAATAAGTCCTTTTCTATAAAGATTTCTTCTTTTATATTTATCTGGAACGCTTCATTAAGGTCCTTACTAGTTTTTTGAAAATTTTTAGCAACAACTAAAACATCATTAATAGTTTTCTTTTTTTCATTATCTACTATAGGAACATTAAAATCTATAGGGGTGCGTAACACTTCAGCTATCACTTCTATATATTTGGAAACATGGTCATTCATAACCTCAATTAGTCCTATTGAACAATGTCAAATAGTTAGGTATTTCATATCCTTCCCATATTTTATCTTTTTCTTTAAAATTCTTAACTTCTGGAATTCTATAGATTCTATCTGATATGAGTGTTGTACCTTTGTCTATAGATATCTTTTGAAAATCTATATTTACTTCAAAAATGTCTTCACTTAACTTTGATGAATTATAATTAGATGAATTTCTTATAAAAGTATCAATAGCTATTTGAATTTCATCTAACCTTTCTTTATGACTGAATGAACTTAAATTAGATAATTCATCATCATCATTAAAATTGGTTAATTGTTTAACATTATCCTTCATGGATATAAAATTTTCTAGTGCATTCATTTCAAGATAATTTTGATTATCATTCCAACTATTTAAATCAGATAATTTTGCATTAAATTTAAAATCTCTTAACCTTTGATGTTCTTCAATTTGTTGTACTACCTTATTTACTTCATTTGCCAATCTCTCTATCTATAAAGATATTTCTTTAAGATTGTTATAATTATTTTTCATATCTAAAATAATATTTCCTTTTAAACCACATGTACCCACATTATCATGATAACTCCAATTGTTATGATTGTTATTCCAATTATAATTATAATGAGAATTAGCATTAATCACACCTAAATTATGTTGTGAAGGATTTCCATTTAGATCAAAAGGTTGATAGTCTTCTCTAACATAACTATTAAAATAACAACTCCTATAATTATCACTTGGAATAAACCTCAAATTTCATGAATTGTTTAGATGCATTATGATATTATCAGAGTTATTCTATAAAAACTACCTAAAATTCAGGAAATAAATAATAAAAATTTATACTAGAATTAAAATTAATAACTTCTATAACGAAGAAAATGCAATTAAGTAAAATTTGTAAATAAAGGAGATTGCAAGGAAATAACACTAATAATAATTTAAATATAAATATAGAAAAATTCTACTAAAATCCTACTAATTATGAATTAAAATTCAACAATAATTTAACACCATTCCTTATCAACGACGTCAAAAACTTG
The DNA here is from genome assembly GCA_036874045.1 of Cymodocea nodosa. Lineage (NCBI taxonomy): Eukaryota > Viridiplantae > Streptophyta > Magnoliopsida > Alismatales > Cymodoceaceae > Cymodocea > Cymodocea nodosa. Next base: position 12,998,900 of record CM072339.1, on the reverse strand, counting down.
TTCTCTCTATTTTATAATTTTACCGCAAGTGTACAGTATCCAAAGTAGTAGCATGTAGGTATAGGTTTGTCCTTAGGGAAAGGGTAAATTGTTTGTTAAATTTTATTTTAATTTAAGTGTAATTTTATAAAGTCTTAAGTAGATTTCTTAATTATTCCTAAAATTCAAGGGAAAACGATTTATAACTTTTAACTTAAATTTACTTAATTAAATTTAGAAACTCCTACTACATTTTCTAGAAATAAATGTAAAACTAAAGGGAAATTACTTTTCTATGTTAGTTTTTACTTGGTCTTAAGAAGCATCATTGTAATTTTAAAAGAATTTGATAGTTGAAAAGTATTCTGAAGTTACTAGTTTAATTGAAAATTATTCTAATTTTTATAGGTGAAATGCATGCAACACTATTACACACAACTAACACAAACAAGCATTAACATGCATCTCTTTAATTTTTCAAAGCCAACATATAACATATACAAACATAGAAACATTCATACAAAAACTCAAAACATATACATTACAAATAAAAAGGAAAATAGAATAAACACCTATTTTCTCCACGTGAATTCCTTCATTCAAAACTTGCTTAGGAGCAAATACTTCATATCTTTACTCTAAGTATATCACTTTTCAGATGATATACTCCTTCAATCGAATGGGGCTTCCGAGAGGCGTCACTTCTACAACTCCCACCAAGTGAAAAAAATGAAATGGCCAATTTCCAAATTTCAACCCTTCAAAAATATGCTCAGGCAAGGAGGTTCCAAATGGATGAACAAAGGAATGGAGGAAGAGTAAGCGGTGTCACTTCCTTCTTGGATAAAATGAATGGGTGCAATAAGAAGAAAATGAAGTGAAATTTGTTGGACGAAGTGGGGAGGAGAAATTGGAAGAAGCTAAAGCTGTATTTATAATGACGATCAGATGTCTTGTAAGGATGCATTGCAACCAAATTTCTTAATGAACCTATTATATTTCTTCATTTCAATCCACGATCTTTGCCATGTCATTCATTGCATCCTTTGGAATGGGAATACATCTTTTAATGTCATTCCTTTTTAGAAACTATCATCATGTATATTTCCACGTTGTCTCATGCAATCTTTCTTCTTTTCTTCATTATGGATCTAATAAGAATAAGCTTCTAAAGATGTGTTTAATTTTTTTCATAACTTGCCATCTTTGTCAAATAGTTATCATGTAACACTTATGAAAACTCGAACAGTTATCTCATAATCCTTCTAGTTTTGTCACCTACAAAACATGTGATCTACAATTTTATAATTATTAGGTACTTTACAAAACTCGAACAATTATCTATTATCTATACGTAAAACTCAAACAATTATCTATTATCTATATATAAAACTTGAATAGTTATCATAACTCTTCTACTTTTTCAAAGTTATACATGAAAAACACATGAAAATTTATAACTTTTAAAACACACGTATATAAGTCAAAACTATATGAGTTTTTTAATAATAACTCTTCAACTTTTTATACACTTAATCTTAACTATACGACTTTTTACTTAACCTTTAAAATTAATTCTTATTGTTTTTCTTCCTTCTTGAACTTTGTTTTAAGAATGAAATTTGTAATGTCTTCAATTCTTCTTGTAAAATCATATAAGATATCTTTTCATGAAGTATATTTTATATAATAACTATCATAAATCAATTTATGCATTATTTAACCATTTAAAACATGTAAAACCTTAAAATCACAATTATCATACATTCTTCATTAAATCACATATAATTGCAATTATAATCTATAAGATGCATAAATTAACATATAAAAATTATAAACTTTGAAGTCTAAACAAGTATCTTATACTTTGATCTGTTAATTGAAAGACGGTACTAGTAAGATTTAAACTTTCTAATCATAGGGATACAAATATATCACTTGACATAACATTTATACTTGTACCTAGGTCTATTAAGGTTCTATTCAAAATTATATTACTTATAGTGCACGATATAATAGGTATTCTTAGATTTTATAACTTTTAGGAATTTGAAGTAGAAATAAAAAACTACTTTGCTCTTTTAAAAAGACTATTCTTAATACTTTATGCTCTCTCTTCTTAGTACAACACTCCTTAAGAAATTTAACATAAAGTGGTATTTTCTGCAATAAGTTTAATAAAGGAATGTTAACTTGCATTTTCTCAAATATTTCTCAAATTTTCTTTTAGTTTTTGGAAAATGTTTGTTGTAATCTTTTAAGATAAGGTACTAATGATTGTGATTTAAAACATTCTTTTTCTTGTCTAAAATTTCCTTCAGATTCTTTCTTATTTTTATCTTTTTCTTGTCCATTTATAATTTTACTTTTAGATTCAAATTTTTCTTCATTCATTTCTACGTCTTTAGCTATTATATGTTCATTTTTATTTTGAAGATTGCTCTTACCTAAATGTAACTAATTTTCTTTTTGAATTCTAGGTGGCACAAGTTCCAAACCTCAATGTTACATATACATTTTTCACATTTTTTGAAATTTCATGATTTTCTTGCATTTTTGGTTCTTTCTCAATATTTTTATCTATGATGGTTTCCATATATTCTTTAGTTAGATCATATTTCTCAATTCCTATTTCATTTGTAATTTCATTTATCTTCATGTTTTGCACTTGATGCACATTTTTGAGATTTGACTATTCATTTATATTATCTTGTTGATCTTGTATGACTTGTAATTTCATTGTAAATTTATCAAGTGCATTTAGGTTTCTTTCCAAATCATCTAATCTTATTACATTTAGTTTTTGATCAATTTTCATTATAATTTTCTCAATTTCATAAATAATATCTATCTTAGGTTCTAAATAATTTTCCTAACAATTTACTTAATTAACTTTTTGATGATAATACATGTATTCTTCTAATTTGTTTAGGTTTTGTTTTAAACTTCGTTCAAGTCTATCATACCTATCACAAATTTCTCTTTTTTGGACATACTACTCATCCTAAAATGATTATTAGTTGGGTAAACTATAGGTGTTTCATACTTAGTACTATCATATTGGATATAGTTTATTTGTTGCTCATTTGATCTAGCCATCTACAATCATCTCAACTTTAAATAATCAGCAATGTCATGTCCTTCTAAATTGTAAAATTCACATATGCTAACTACAAGTTTCAGAAATCCTTAAACATAAGCATATGTCATATTCTCAATGATAAAATCACACCACGTTTACTGCTAAGAAAACAAAATAGTGCTATGATTTTTAGATTTTCATTCTCCAGCAATGGCGCTAGAAAAACTTGTCTTGTCAACTTAAGTGTATTTTTTTATAAGTAACAAGTAATTTCACGAATAATATTTAATTTCAGTAACTCAATTCGTTAAAATAACTATAAGTGTGCAAGTACAAGTTGAATCCATAGGAAATGATTGAAATCAATTTGACTTTTTAAATTTTTATAGCCAAAGTTTAACATATACTCAAATCTAGTCACTCTATTGATTTACAGTTAACTCAATGGATTTAATTTGTGAAGTTACAGTTAACTTAATGGACTTCCTTCATGGAGTTATGGTTAACCTAACGAGCTCTTTGGTAACTTCCAATTAGTATTGTTAATTACAAAAGAACTCGATCATCCCTTGGGCGATTCTATACATTACAAACATCTTTAAAGCTTTTAAATGCTATTTTATATTACATTCATCATTGATCAATTCGAGCATTCAATTACTCTAAAAAGTAAACATATCAATCAAGATTTCAGATATTTATATTAACTAGTTTCAGTAATGAATAATACAATTTCCTATTAACTAGAATAAAATAAACACAAAATATTCAACATTTACTAACAATACAAACAAAGATGATACAACACAAACTTGATATATAGAAATATGTAAATGTAAACAAATAATTGTTGTTATTTTCTTTTTGTTATGTTCCTTAAGATGGGTGGATTGTGAAAGGTAAAATTCTCTATTAATAGTAAGAAACTTCTATCACTACATGCGATACGATTATACTACTGAAAACTTAACCACTTACTATCAAGCACTTCTCTCCCTATTAGATTGCGAACCTAGACTTTTGTAAGTTGATCTCCTCTTTAGCATAATGACATCAATCCGAAACTAAGGTTAGAAGTTTTACTGTCTCTTAAGAGACGATTTGATGCTTAGTGAAAATGTATTTCCTTCTTGTGACATGATCACTCATCATAGTGGATGTCAGTCATCGTGTTTTGCTTGAAATTGACCCAACATTTGGAAAATATCATCATAGACCATTGATGGATGGTGGTATTGGTGGGAGCTTAAGGAACATCCGACGCTTTCTATAGTAAATGCGGTCCCCCCTCCCCCACCCCCCCCCCCCCCCCCCCCTTTTTTTTTGTTTTTTCTCTTTTCCTTTTATATTTCTTTCAATAATAACTACTTCTGCCTAGGCACTTGTTGGATTTCTTTCATTCATATCAACAATAGTAATTACTTTTTCATTCCATGATTTAGATTGACATGATTCATGCAATGTTGTTTCCTTCATATTTTCTGTAATTGCTTACAATCAAATATTAGAAAATAACTAGTCTGTGGAGTTAGTGTAACTCAACAAACTTATTCCATTAACTTAATTATTAACTCAATGGACCGACCTTGTTGAGTTAAAACTTAATTCAATAAATTCATTCAGTTCTGTAGTTTAATAAAACAAATACTTATATAACATTTAACACTTAATGTGTAAAAGAAGTAATTTCTAATTCATTTATGAATGATACTTAATTAATCACTAATTTCTTTAAATTATGCGCATTCTTTAATTAAGGCTTATAATCGTATAATTATAACATAATAGTTTAATTTTCAAATGAAAAGTTAAATACTATGCAATTAACCATTCATTAACCACTAATATTATGCATAATTTCATTCTAAACACTCTTTCTCTTATTTTGCTTGGAATTTGATGAGATGGGATTCCTCTACTTTGATTTGGGATATCACTATCTCAATTAGTGTAGAGATTTCTCTCCATTGAATTTGGGGTATCTCTCTATTGAATTTCAGTTATCTCTGTTGAATTTGGACTATCTCTCTATTGAATTTGGGATGAATGAAGTGTAGCTCATATCCTTTATTTATAACAGTAGAACTGTGATTTCATGTTTAGCATGTTCATGTACTTAATCCATAATTCATGATCCCATATACTATTCCAAATTTAAATTATCCACGTTCTCTATAATTTTTTTGAATTTCCATGATCTTTATTATCTTTTTGAATTTCCACGATCCCTTGTTGTAGAATAATTAAAAATCTTCTTCGTAGAGAATTATAGAATATATCTTCTAAATCATCTCTTTAGTCAAATACTTATCTTTTAAAACTTATAAAAACTCAAACATTTATTTATAATTCTTTGAGTTTTTCACTTGCAAAATACGTGACTGAAACAATAAAATTTAACTTTTCATTAATTACATAAAAGAACTCGAATAGTTATCCATTCATGCGTAAAAACTCAAATTTTCTAACTCTTTGATTTTTCTTTATTGAACACACATGAAAAACATGTGAAAACTTAAAATATTAAAAACACGTGTAGATAACTTAATTATACGAGTTTTTAACATAACTTTTTGACTAACTTGAAACGTTTACTTATAATTATATGACTTTTCAAAACTTGTTAATGTTTAACTATGTGACTGATATAAAATTGTGTATTTAGAGTTATTTATAAACTTAATAAAAATATTCATCATCAAAACAAAATTTCTAATACAATGTGACAAATATATATAAGTAGGAACATCAAAGGATAAATCATGTAGTAAAAATTTAAATCAATTTGATTTATCAAAAAGTATTTCTAATGTAAATGGTAAAAGTCTTGTTTCAAATTTTGAAGTTTCTGTTTACTAATAATTCTAATGTTATAAACACTAGTAGTAACAAGAAAATTTAGAAACCTATGCATTTAATTCAAAATAAAGGTAAAAAACCTATCATTGATCCTACACGTTCTTTAACTAAAAATTTTAGTACAGAAAAAGATTTTGTATATATTAAATACTCAAATTCTAGTATAAAATCTAGGTATTATCTTGTTAAAATGTATGAACAAGACCAAAATAGATTCATGTTTAATAAAAATGGGTTTGGTCTTGGTTATACATCTAAAATTGTTAACAACAAAATCGGTAGGAGCAATAAAATCAAATCTAAAAGTAAGTATGTAGCTAAAGATAAATTTGAAGTACTTACACATAATAGGATTATAAATGAAAATATTAAGTAGTTTTTAAATAAAAAGAAGAAAAATGTGTTTAATAATCTTGGTCTTCAAAAACAATAGGTACCAAGAAATAGTTCCTCAAATTATTTTGTAAGAGAAAATAACATCAAGATGGATCTTGGATAATGGAGTTTCTAGTTACATGATTGGGAATAAAAGTTTATTAGAAGATTTGACAAATGCCAAGAAAAGAAGTGTAAAATTTGGGAATAAAAGCATAGACAAAATCATAAGTATGGGTAATGTTCGAATAACTACTACTTGTATTATTTCGAATGTACTATATGTAGAAAACTTAGGATTTGATTTGCTAAGTATTATGAACTCATAGATAATGGTTACTATGTTTTATTTAAAGATAACTTATGCAAAATTATTAATAAAATTACAGATGAAACTAAGTTTATTGCTAAAAGAAAAGGTTATGTCTGCATTTTATCTTTACCTTTTAGTATAGTAGATTTAAATTCATGTTTGTTAGCTAAAACTAGTGATGCATACCTTTGACATAGAAGGGTTAGGCATATAAATATGAAATTATTGTATAAATTATTTAGTAAAAACTTAGAGGTATACCATGAAAGGACCATTGGATTTTGATAATGTAAAACTCTATGAAAGGACTTAAAATGCATTTCACAGGTTCAGATGAAGTGCCAAAAATCAACTAGAGATCAAACAAGTAGTTGAATATTTATTCAAAAGAACTCTAAAGGCAATTATTGAGTCACAATCATTATTAGAAGGTTCTACACTTGGTCGAAAGGTTTCACAGTCATTTCAAAAGGTTTCAGGTTAAATTGTTCAAAATGTAAATTACAAAGTAGTTGCAAGATGAAAAGTCAAATCAGATAGTTTGAGGAAGGTTTCGAAATGTTTCAAGTGAAACAATCTGAAAGGAAAGGAATTTTGGAAGATTTCAAATAGTAAATCGAAACTAAGAAAATCTCACATGCAAAACTTAAAAGTATCATGTGACTAGAATAACTATTCAAGGCTATCGAAGAGTTACAGATAAAATCGAAAGATTTCAAAGTAAACATTTTGAAATTGTGTGATCTCACACATCCTACTTAAAGACTCATGTGACAAGTAGAAAAATAACTACTCAAGAGGTTGGATACTTTTAGTAGAGTTTTCAAAGGTTTTAAATGAAACTGTAAAAAAGATAAGTGATTTCAAAAGGTTTCAAATCAAGCAACATGAAATTAAAGTAACCTCACGTGACAAACTTAAAATCTCACATGACAAGGATAGAAAGACTTCTTAGATCTCTAAATAGTTTTAGTAGAGTTTTTAGAAGGTTTCAAATGAAACATTTCAAAGAACAAGTAATTTTCAAAAGGTTTTAGAAATATTGTACACTCAACAGTAACCTTCCATATTTAGGTCTAAGAGTTTGGTAAGTACAACAAGTTAAATAACGTTGGATCAATTTTGATAGTTATACTCCTTGGGTATAAAAAGGAATCGAGAGGTGAAGAAAAAGATAGAGATCAAATATACAAATACATATAGTAAGAGCTATTGAGTACAACCAAAATTCTTATAGATACAACAAGTGAAAGTGTAAGAATCTCTCAAGCTGATATAAGTAAAAAAGCTCTCTGCATCTAAATCTTTGATTGAAGAAAAGATTGTTGGTCTGCTGAAGTTTTGACCTGAAAACTTCTGATAGGTGTTGGTTAGAGCTACGACTAGAAAGTTCAAGTGAATGATTGGTTCTTGCTTCAACCTGAAAGTAAGTGTATGTAAGTATTGAAATACTTAGTGAAGCCTAAGTGATCCTTAAAGGTGGATTAGCTGTTAGGGGTGAACCACCTAAAACTCTTTGTGTGTTTTATTCCTAAACTTCTTATGCTTTATCATGCTTAAGTTCATTGAGTATTCAGTCAAGCTTCAAATAGTTAAAATCATTTTGCTATAAGATAGTATAAAATAACTAAAAACATAAAAAATTACCATTCATCCCCCCCTCTAGTTAACCATTTGATCCTAATAATTGGTATCAGAGCAGGTTGATCTCATTTTATAGATTTAACCATTTAAGATCATGACTTTCCATTTAGCAAAGGGATAAAACATCTATCAACCTCCCCTATTTGATAGTAGCAATTATGGCTACAAGAAAAATCGAATGGAGTGTTTTCTTAGGAGCTCAGATGTAAAGCTTTGGAAGATGGTTGTATATGGTGCACCACTTCCAACTAGTCAAGAAGATGATTAGACTAAGGAGCATGAGAGAATCATCTAGATAGATGCTCATGATTTGAATACAATTTATTATTTACTGCTAAAAATTATTTTATATTACATCAAAATACCCTTGAAATTAAGTTTACTAGTTTTAGAGATAATTCGATTTATGTATTAAAATTTCCATATGAAAATCCTAAAAGTGATGCATGTTTAATTACTTATAATGAAGATGAGTGTTTATGACATAAAAGATTAGGTCATGTAAATATGAGAATCCTTAGGAAACTAACTAAACATGATCTTGTTAGAGGTGTGGCTAAACTTAGATTTAAAAGAGATAAACCATTTAGTGACTGTATTATTGGAAAATAGAAGAAATCAATACATAAAAGTATAGGTGATATTGTCACTAGTCAGCTATTGGAATTAATGCATTTGGACCTATTTGGCATTACATAAATAGTAAGTCTAGGAGGAAGGAAATACACTTTGGTAGTTGTTGATGACTTCACTATTAGGACCAAATGACTTACTAAAGAGGGGATGAATGGTAATTTTTGATTTCTTAACAATATATTTTATCTTACAATGGTATGATTATTTACTATACTAAATTATAAATGAATCAATAACCTTATGGATGATAGAGCAAAGAGGAATGAAACATAGAGAATTTTAGATAGTTCACCACTAATGACTAGTTCACCCCTAAGGATCACTTGAGTTTCACTAAATATTTCAGCACTTATAAACACTTGCTTTATGGTCAAAACAAGAACCAACCAATCACTTTGAGCTTTTTGGTTGTAGCTCTAACCAACCAATTATCAAAAGTTTTAGGTTGAAACTTTAGCAAACTAATAGCTTGAAGCAATTAGAAGTTTTGGCATAGAGAACTTTTCACTTGTATTTTCTTGAGTATTCTTCAATTTGCACTTTCTAAATTTGAATTGTTTCTATAATTTCTGTATAGCTCTGTGTATGAGTATATATGATAATCGTTATTCTTTACTTTCATTTGTTGATCATACTTATACTAAAAGGTATAACGATCATATTTCTCTCAATAGTATTTGTCCTTTTGTACTTACTAAATAGTTAGTCCCAAATATAGTAAGTTACCATTGTAGAAACAAGAAATTCGAAGGAAACCATGATTGCATGTATCACGTAGGATTTAAATCGTGGAACAAAGAAGAAATCACCATTGTTGAATTGAATGAAGGAAATCCAACCAGTCATTTAGTCGAAAGTAGTTATTACTAAAAGAAATATAAAAGGAAAAGAGAAAGAACAAAGAAGGATTGTAGAGAACCATGCTTACTATAGCAAGCGTTAGTTGTTTCCTAAAGCTTTATAAAACTAACACAACCAATCACCAACCATTGAAGGTCTGTAAGGATACTTTCTAGATGTTGGGTTGATTTCGAGCCAAACACGGTAATTGACAACTACTGTGAGGAGTGATCACATTGTAAGAAAGAAAGTTATTTTCATTAAGCATCAAATCGTCTCTCAAGACACAATAAAGCTTCTAACCTTGGTTTCAAGTTGATGCCATGATATTGAAGAGGAGATCAACTTACAAGTCTTAGTTTGCAATTTTATAGAGAGAGAAATGCGTGACAGTAATTGATTAAATTTTCAGTGGTGTAATTGTGTTGCATGTAGTGATAAGAGTTTTTACTATCAATAGAGAATTTTATATTTTACCTTTCATTTATCTTCAGGAACATATCAAAACAAAAATAACCAAAATCTCATTATCTGTTTTATATTTATCAAATTAGTATTGTATCGTTTGTTTTGTATTATCAGTATTGTTGAATGTTTTATATTTATTTCATTCTAGAAAATAGAAAATCATCTTACTGATTACTAAAACTAGTTCATATGCAATTTTGAAATCCTGATTAATATAGTTACTATTAAAATATCTAAATGTTAGTATTTATTAATGATAAATACTGTATAAACTAACATTAAAAGTTTAATTGATGTTGTTTACATTTTGTGGAACCACCTAATGGATGGTCGAATTCCTCTATGAACAACAAATTGAATTGGAAGTTACTGATGAGACTTGTGGAGTTAACTTAAGTCCATGAAGATAGTCCATTGAGTTAACTATAACTTAGTGAACTAAGTCCTTGGTTGTAAAAATCAAAATAGTATGAAATTTTTACTTAGTTCTTGTGAAAACGACTTGTACTTGCACATTTATGCAATAGACACTACATACTTGTAGTTAAATACAAATTTGATTTAATATCTAATTTGTGAAAATTATTTATTTACTTCTAGAAGAAATTCTAAACATATATTTAAGCAAACAAATACTCAAATAAGTTTTCTAGCATCCTTGTCGGGGACTAAAAAGCTAAACAACTGTAGTACTGTTTTGTTTTCATAGCATAAAGAGTGTTATGTGTTTTTATCATTGAGGATATGACATATGCTTATACTCAGATTTTTGAAACTTATAGTTAGTATATGTGAATTCTACAATTTGGAAGGTCATGACATTACTGATTATTTCAAACTGAGATGATTGCAGATAGCTAAATCAAATGAGCAACAAATGAATTATATCTGATATAATAGAACTAAGTATGAAAATCCTATCGGTTTACTCAACCAATAGTCAATTTAGAACAAGTAATATGTTGAGAGACAGAGAAGTTTGGGATAGGTATGACAGACTTAATGCAGTTTAGAATAAAACTTAGACAAATTGGAATAATACATATATTATCAATAAGAAGTCAACCAAATAAACTATAAGGAAAATTATTTAGAACCAAAAATCGATATCATCTATGAAACTAAAAAAAAAAAATGAAAATTGATAAAAAAATTGAATGCAATGATATTAGATGATTTGGAAAGAAAGCTAAATGCACTAGATAATTTACAATGAAATTATAAGTAATGCAAGATAAAAATGAGAACACAAATGATAAATGAGCAGCTTATAAAATAAGCCTAGGTATGCCACCTTTTAGGATAATACATGAGAAAAGTTGTCACTTACTAGTTGAAATAAAACATAAAGCTTATTAGGCATTAAAAATGCTAAACATTAATTTAAATCAAGTTGCTAAAAATAGGAAGATACAATTAATTGAGTTAGAAGAATTAAGAATGAAGCTTACTTGAAAATTGTAACAAAAAAAGAGAAGATGAAGTTATGGCATGACAAGAAAATTATTCCAAAAACTTTTGAAATAAGACAATAAGTATATCTTTACGTTACTAAACTTCATAACCATCTAGGGAAATTAAGATCTAGATGGGTAGGATCGTACATAATTTGAAATATTTATTCTTATGGAGCTATGAAAATTAAAAATCCTAAAATACAAAATATATTTAAAGTGAATGGACAAAGACTTAGACTTATATTGAAATTTTTAAAAAGTTCCTTTGGAATTATAGAAGAAGTAAGAGTAGAGGAATACTCTATAAATATCTAAGTAGATATAAATATCTATATATATATATATAAATTATTATTATATATTATTATTATTTTAAGATCTTAATGGTACAACCAAGGAAAGTCATGTATCTAATGGAAGAAGGAAATATATAAACTTTTATTTATATAATTTTGTCTAGTAAAATTGAGAGAGACTAATGGTTTTACTGAAATTGAAAAAATATATATATAAAAAAGAAAAGAAAAATTTTATTTCGATAGCACTAAAAGGACCCATCGGTTTAACCAAAGCTAAAAGAAAAAAAAATTTATATTAAGTATAATTATTGGTTAACCAAAACATAGTATCGATTTAACTGAGTGTCTAAGAAAATTTCTTGGTTCGATCGAGGAAGAACACTGGTTCATTCGAAATGAAAAAAAAGAGTAAAATCAAGAGTCGATTAGATCAGAGATTCTTTGATTTTGATCAAATAAAAAATTATTATATTAGCATTATCTTATTAGATATAAATATGTAGGAGGTTCATTGAGTTAAGTTTAACTCAATGAACTTACTCCGTTGAGTCTAGGATAACTTCATGAACTTAATCCGTGGAGTTAACCATAACTCCACAGAGAAGTAAGTGAGAGTAGCGAAAGGTTGTGCAAGAAATAACCTAATTACTTGCCAAAAACTTAAGGTTTATTTAAATTAAAACTTAGGATTTGGGGACATTATCTATAGAAATCATTTAGCACTTAGAGTAGAAAAGATCAAACTCATTCTGTTCCGTAACACCACGAAAGAGAAGATGGCACAGAACTTGTGGGATTCGATTGACACTACAAAATTCCTAAGAGAATCAGAGGATTGACATTCAACGAAGAAAATAAAAAATACAACAGGGGAAAAGGAGCTACAATAGGTAGAAGCTAACATTTTTCACTTTACAAAGAGATTAGTAGATTTAAATGTCAGAATACCTACAATTATGGAAACGAGAATAAGAGTGGCAACAAAAATAGTGGTTAATAGAGAAAGAAGGTTACGACCTAATAATGAGGTTTCCCTATAAATTATCAGATGGAAATCAAGGTTATAATTTGTAAGAAGTATAGCTACCCATGCAGCTATTCAACAAAGGGAAGAATAAGAGAAAGAACAAACAAAAGCATTGGTAGCAGTAGAATAGCAACCGTGACCCTCAAATCAACCACGATCCACATAGAAGATTGTATTTGTAGTTTAGGAATCTAAGGAGAAAAGAAAAGAATTTGAAGACTTAGTTCAACTTTGTAAAGATCAAGGTGCCGATGAATCCATGGAAAAAGTTAAAACACATATTCTTTTTATGGAATTTAGAGAAGAAGAATTGAAGAAAGAGTAAGAGCAAAATATAAAGTCAAATTAGAATAATATCAAGAAGTAGCTAGAGTGCCAGTTGCAAAAGAATCTAAGACTGGTCCTTTGAGACCAGTAAATATCAAGGAAGAAGAGCTAGTTCCTGTGGCTCTAGGGCCTGAAGAGTCCATTTTTGTTGATTTAATATCAGAAGAAGAGGAATAAGAACAAACACAATTAATTAAAAGAAGAAAAAGAAAAGAAATCATGCTTAAGGCTCAAGAAGTAATGTTTGAGCTTGTAATATTTATAGTAGGGCATAAAGAGCCCATGTACATAGATTTAATTTCAGAAGAAGAAGAATATCAAGAGCAACAGTAAAGAGTAGAAGAAAAATAGGCTGAAAAAGAGTTACAGCTTGAAGAAATTGAAATGGAAAATAGGGCAGAATCTACTATGCCTAAGACTCCATCTCATTTTTCCATAGATACTGAAAAAGCATTAACAATGGAATATGGAGAAGAGGAGAAAGAAGAAATAGAAGAAAAGAATTCGACAGATTCTATTGAAGAGTATAAAACTCTTCAGCAATTTATGGAAAATTTAAAGGAGAAAAATGTGAAAAGTGTTGTAGGCTCTCCACTACAAATAAGAATTGAAGAGTAGGAATCTCTGGATGGATGTTCTTTTCAACAACAACAAGTTCAGCAAGTCGAGGAAGAAAGTGAAGAACAAGCCTCTATAGAGCAACAAATTTAGATTCTTGACCTCACTGAAACAACAATTTTGAATGTAGTTCATTTTTGGAGTTAGGAAGCATATAATAAATATCATGAAATAAAGGGACACGACATTATTTACAGTAGACCAATTAACTAGACTAGAATGGAGGATTTTAGAGAGTTATTTAAATTCCAAGGCCTACTAAATATAAATCCAAAGACAAAATGACACATAATTTATGAAAACCTAGTGCCTAGTTTTTATGCCAATCTAAGGGAAGTAGAAGGAGCATTAACTTCAAATGTGGAGTAAGTTGATATTCAGATAACACTCAATCTTCTCCACAACTTATTTGGATTAAGTAATGAAGGAATTGAAATTCTAGAAGAAATAACTATAGTAGAGTAGACTGAACAGGAAATAAAACAATGCATAGCTAGTGACCCTCATGTGCCATTACTTAATATAATGAAGTACTTAAATAGAAAGACACACATGGTGGCAACTATACTGGTGAAGACTGTTTATCAAAGACAAGGCCACGATATTGAACTTAGTCAATTTGTCAAATGGACCACATATACAGTTATCAACATAATTCAAGTAAATTGGTCAAAAGTAATAATCTCCAAGCTCAAAGAAATAAAGAAAAAATTATTTTATAGAGATCTGATTCTACTACTGATGGTGGAAGTTATTGATTTCACAAAATAGACATCAAAAAAGATGAGATCTAGGGCCATTTCATTGAAAGAATACAGAAATTATATTTTTGTTGCTACTATTGAGATTGCAAAACCTTCTAGAGAATTTACAAGAGCTATGGAACATATAAATCAATTAGAACAGCAATTAGAAAAACTCCAAAAGGAAGTAGATGAATTAAGGAATAGGGATTAAATGTATTATTCATCTACTTATAAGGAAAAATATCAAATTGTATGTAATTGAAAACAATTTATATATATGAATGTTTGAAAAGCAATATGCTTCTGAATTTGAATACTTGTGAATGAATGATTTAATTTAGAACTATATTGAAGATAAATTTTGAACATATATTTGTTTGAAGCATTACAAAATATTTTGAAATTATATGAAAGTTATGCTTAAAGGCACAATTATTTAAGAAACACCTGAATATGTTTACAAATGGTAGAAATTCTATTTTCTACATAATAAGAAATGAACTATGAGTTAAAAATGCATATAATGTTTGTATTTAATGAATTTGAATCTAAACACTACATTAATTCTATGTATTTAACTATATTTAAGTTGATAATATATAGGAAAAGAAATATAGAAGTTAATATGAGAAGTAAGTTTCTTAGGAAAATTTACTAAGTATTAACTCAACAAAGTTAGTTCGTAGAGTTAACCTTAACTCTACAAAGTCAATAATAGAATATACGATTACTCCATTAAGTTATCTGTAACTCAACGAAATTAGTTCATGGAGTTAGCAAATAGAAGCTTGAAGCTAGTTCATTGAGTTAGTTGTAACTCAACAAGGTTAATTCGTTAAGTTAGGAATAGTAACTAAGGTCACTCCATTGAGTTATCTTTAACTTAACGAAGTTAGTCCATGGAGTTAGCTGAATGGTTATTCTTTTTTTCATGAACAAGATTTCGTGGGTTTGGTGGTTATTGAAATTTAAAAATTAGAAGTGGAACACATATCCATAAAAATAGGAAACATACCGCATGTTACAAGATACATTCTTGCAACGAGATTCATCTGCATTATGGACGTGCATTATAAATATAAGAACAGAATGTTATTTACTAGTTACTAGCAATTGAGAAAAGACAAGAGAACTCGTTAGAGGAATTAGAAGAAGAACTAGCTGATTCAACTTCATCTATTAACAACTATTTATTTAGAGCAAAGCGTTAGACTAATATGTAATTAATTTTTTGTAATTTACTATATGTTAAGAGCTTATGAGCACATTGACTCATTCTCCTAGCACTAAATGATTAGTAAGAACACCTATATAGGATTATTCAACACAGAGGCATATTGAAATATTTTCTAAAATAAACTTCAACAAAATCCTTAAGAGTGTAGCTAACTTTTCTTTAAAAGAGAACGAAGACATGACTGTTCTAGTAGAAAAACCATTAGGAGAAATTCTGTATCCTGAACTAGTTGATGAACCTTCATGTATTCGACTACCAAACTTTGAAGGAGATAGGTTTGAACTAAAATCCAATTATATTAGTCAATTGCCACACTTTCATGGATTAGAAAGAGAAGACACCTATTATTTCTTTAGAGATTTAATGAAGTTTGTCAAATGATGAAAATGCCGAACATAAGTATTGTTGCTATTAAACTTAGATATATCCCTTTTGCTTTGAAAGACACAGCTAAGAGATGGTTATATACTCTATCTTCTTATTCAATTTTTGCATGGACTAAATTTTACTCTATTTTTCTAGAAAAATATTATCTAACACATCAAACCATTAAAAAGAAAAAGGAAATATAAATGTGTAGCCAAAAACAAGGAGAATCATTTTGAAAATATTTTGAACGATTTAAAGATTTATTAACTCAATGTCCACACCATGCAATGAGTAAGGTATAATTAATAGGTATAATTTATAAAGGTATAGATGTTTCAACTAAATTTTTATTAGAATTTACTTATCAGAATGGATTTTTGAAACTGTGTAATGAAGAAGCTTAGGCTTATTTAGAAAACTTTGCAAAAAGAACTGCTCAATGGGAAAACTCAACTGAAGCTATTACAGATAAGAAAATATTGCCAAGGAGAATGCATGAAATAAATTCGAGCACTATGCTTGAAGTTAAATTAACTAAATTAACCAAGAAAATAGAAGAGTGATCATTAAATAAAAAACTAGCAGAAAAGAATGCAAATATTAATGACTTAGATGTTATCTATGCTAGAAACTAAAAAGATAACTTTGGTAATTCTTATAACCTTAATTGGAGAAATTACTCAAATTTATCTTGGAGAAATAACAATTTCCAAGGAGGAGAAAATATAAATTATAGAAATATAAGTTATGAAGTATTAATTGAACAATGATCTAGAATAGAGAAATTAGAAAAAATAATTCAATAATTAAATAATCATCTAGATGATGTGTTTAGGAATGCTATCATTCAAAATTAGAATATGAATAGAAATATACCCCTTAGATAGAAAGAATCAATAGAAGTTAGACCTATAGGAGGACTACCAATTCAAGTAGTACCGAATCCTTTGAATAGAACTGTTAATGAAGTTGATACCTCTTATGAGAGGGAAGCTGAATAAGAGACAATTATTAGCAACTATGTACAATATAGTAAAAAAAAACATAGAAAAGAAAATGTAATAGATATATATAGAAAAAGAAAACATAGAAAAAATGAAAGTTTTAGTTATAGTTAGTAGTACCGTAAAGTTATTACTTAACTCAACGAACTTAATCCGTTGAGTTACGACCTAACTACACGGAGGTAGATGTAAGTAGCTATGTTAATTTTATCTTTTATAAATTTTGTTTTATGTTGATAAATATTGAATCACAACAGATGGAATTACCACTAGATGCATTGAGAGAGGTATTGAGTAATTTATTAGCTAAAGATCTATGTAGATTGTGTTATGTCTCAAGACAAATTGCATAATGTGTTAGAGAAAAATATTTTCATGGACTATAAGCTACGAAAATTATTAATATTAGAGATAAAGTTTTATGGAAGTCATTCAATCGTAGCACAATTAGTTATGAATACCTGAACATAGAAGAAACTATTAGAATTCTACCTAATTCATTAGAAGGAATAGATCATATTATAGAAATAGATGAATGGTTGATCATATATAGAACCAAACCAAGGTATGCTATTTTGTTACCTAATATTTTTATTAGACATCCTATAACTAGAGAAGAATGGAATACAAGAAAACCTAACATGTTTGAAGTATCAACTGAAAATTGTGGGATAGCACTAACATTTTCTAATAAGAATTTGACTATTCCTAAAAAATTATTTTATTGGAGACCAACTGGAAATTGGGATGAAGGATTATGCTTAAGTATTTTATGAATAGATCTTGGAACAAAAATGTTATGGTATATTTAGGAGAGAAAGCATTAGTTAACAACACTCATGTGATACTTGATGGATATATATATCTAATCACGAATATATTAGTTGCATTTAGATCTAATTTATACATAGTGAGCATAGACAATTATGATGAATTTATAGAAATATTACCTATACCTAAAACTATAACTAAACCATCATCTATAAAAAATGATAAAATTCATTTAGGAGTATAGTATAATGAATTTGATGATCCTACTTTATATCTAGCAAGATGGGATGAATTGATGAAATTTCAAATATGGATTATAAAAGACTTGAATGAATGTAAGTGGGAAGAGGAATATATTGAAATATATGTAGAAATAGAAACAACTACATTATTTTGGACGAGAAAAGGAACCCTTTCTACATTTCATTTCATAAATGGTAATGCTCTCATATTTAGTGTTGATAACATACTACAAGTTTATAAATTTAAAAGGAAAGCTAATTGCATTAAAATAGCATTAATAGCAAGGAGAATAATATCTAAAGGTTTTGTTTGGACTAACACGTTTATTTCATTTGTCACTACTTTTCAATCATGTTCTTAAATAGTGATCTTGCATTTTTAATATTTTGTGTATTCTATGTTTATTTTAAGAAAAAAAGGAAGAAAAAAATTTAATTTTTGTTTTATTTATCTTACAAGAAAAACAAAATATCAATCCAGTTTGTTGGTATTTATTCTGAGAAACCAACTAGCTTGCTTGTAAGATATCAAAGTCGTAGGAGTCTAGGTTCCACACAAGGCACATATTTAACAATATATATTTTATTGTTAGTTGTTATTTTGTTATATGCTTTACTTTTATTTGTGAATGAAAAGTTTTTCAAAATCAAAAGTCAAAATATATTAATGGAGATATAAAAGAACAAAGTATGTGATTAATTACTTATCCTAAATTTATTTATGCACAGTTTGTGGAGTTATTCATTAACTCAACAAACTAAGTTTGTTGAGTTAGTACTAAGTTAACGAAATAGTTTATCATGCTTGCTATCATATACTATATTGTCTATAAATCTTTTATATTGAGGACAATGCAAAATGTAGGTATGGGGGAGAGGTAATTAGATTAAAATTGAAGTAATCTTGTCAATTATAGGAATTAAGATTACTCTACAAATTTCTATAGAATCTGATTTTTTTTTTTTTAAGAATTTTGTTGCAACTTTTCAAAAATTCATTGTAACTATCTGAAAATTATCTGAAACCTTTCAATAGTTGAATCTCGTAAAAAATTTTCATATATCGATTATAAGATATCTTAGTAAACATATATGGATTATCTTATATTTTTACTAAATTTTATGAGTTTAACAGTTTTACAATTTTAAGGGAACTCAAAATGCTTAATTGAAATTCAGAAAATTATCTAAAATCTTGAAAGAGTTGAAATGTTAATTTTTGGATTAAATGAAAGACATATGATCAAGGATACATTTACTTTGAGTGATTAAACTTATAGAATGATTTATATGTAAATCATATGTTGAGTATTTTGTTTTGATGATGTGTGCTGAATGAAAGTAATCATATTTACTCAATTACTATTGCTTGTGAAAAGAAATTAAAGACATCAATTAATATAGAAAAAGCTTACTGATATAAATACTTGTCTATATTGGATCTAAAATTATACTAAGTTAATAACTAGTCGTTTTGTTGCATTAAATTCTCATTTAACTAAACGTTAAGTTAACGTGTGTTTTTATTGAAAAACATGATATGTTTTAAAGTTATATTTTCTATATCATGAACAGTGCACATTTAGACAACTCGTTAAGTTAGAGTGTTATTTGTATAGAGATCACGTGAGAACTCGTTAAGTTAGAGACTTAAAGGTTAAAATAGGTCATGTGAGAACTCGTTAAGTTAACATAACTAAACACGTTAAGTTGCTATATTGAACACTAAGGCAATGCGTTAGGTTAGCATTATAAACTTAAGTTGTTATTTTTGCACGTGGTAAAATTCTTATTATAAAAACATTTGTTTATCACTAGTTCGTTGAGTTAGCGTAACACCACATACTTAGTTCGTTGAATTAGCTACAATACTTGTCACGTGAGTTGGCACATGAGTAACTTGTTAAGTTAGAAACGTTAAGTTATATATATACTTGTTTTATTCGTTTAGTTAACAATAAAGTAATAACTTCTTATTACACTTGATGAAAAATTTTAAACGAAAAAGTTTATTTTGCAGGAAATTTTTCAGAGATCTAGGATTGATGATTAAAGAAAATTTGAAATGTAAACGTAGGTTAGAACATGTGTATTTTGATGAAGGAAAAAGAAAAGATGTGAAGAAGTGGATAACTGATAGTAATTAAACATGGAGGATATGCATGAAATGAAGATGTATAAAAGGCATGGAATTCTCGTTGATCAATTATCCCTGCACATCAAATGAAAAATCTTTTCAGGGATCAAAAACACCTTTTTTAGGGAAAAGCACTCAGATGGAAGAAAATTTAGTGAAGCAGAAAAGGTCAGATTTATGTCACTGAAGATCTGAAGTATCAAAAGAAAGTAAATTCGATGAAGCATAGAAAGACAAGATATTCATCACTAAAGAATTGCTGAAGAAGAAAAAGGAGAAGAAGAAGAAATATCTCAAATAAGAAGAAATGTTTTAAATTTTGTAAATTAGTTTTCTCTGTTTGTAGTTATGAAATTGTATAGATGAAACATGGTATCGATATATAATTGCATCTACAATTTCTAAGGAGAATTGAATTGTATATTGTAATTAAAACCTTGAATAAAAATGATTTTATGACAATAGTGTCTCGACTTGTTTTTGAGTTTTGAAGTTTGAATTATAATCGAAAATGTTAAAAAACACAATTCACCCCCCTCTTGTGTAGCCATACGATCTTACAAGTGGTATTAGAACTTCGTTAATAATCTTTGATATAAAATCGATACCAACCTATTTAATATCATTGCTTATTCTACCTTCCTTGTTTTTAAACATAAATTGATATTTGAACATACTCTTAACCTTCTTGATTTAAGGCTCAAATTGTTTTTATTGTTTTAGACTGTTTAAAATCAAATAAGTTGAAAAATCTAAGGTAAGATGGCTACTGGAATTGGTAATTTTTCTTTGTACGAAGGCCAAAATCTTAATCGTCCTCCTTTATTTGATAGAATACATTTTGAATATTGGAAATATAGGATGACAGTCTTTCTTCAAAGTATAGATCATAAGTTGTGGTTCATGATTTCTAAACCATATATTCCGTTATCTACCCCTTATAATACTTGGACAATTACTGAAAAAGAAAATAAAACTCTGAATGCTAAATGTTTAAATATTTTATTTTGTGCATTGAGTTATGAACAGTTCAGTAAAGTGTCAGCATATAAATTTACTTATGAGGTGTGACATGCATTAGAAGTTTCACATGAAGGTACTTCTCAAGTTAAAGAGGCTAAGATAAACATGTTAATTCATAAGTATGAACTCTTTAAGATGCATGAAGATGAAAGTATTTCTGAGATGTTTTCCAGATTCCTTGATATCATAAACTCTTTAAAATGCTTGAGAAATAATTTTGAACAGAAAGATTTAATGAGGAAAATTCTCAAATCCCTAAGCTCTAAATGGTCTCAGAAAGTGACATCAATTGAGGAATCACGAGATTTAAATGTTTATACTATAAATGAATTTATAGGAAACTTAACTACTTATGAAGTTCAATTAAATGAATCACTAAGTCACAACAAACTAAAAATGAAGAAAGAAATAGCATTCGAAATTAATTCTGATTCTGATATATCTACTGATTCTGACGAGGATTTGATTTTGTTAACTAGGAAATTCAAGAAAGTATGGAAAGCTAGGAAACAGCAAAGGAACAGAAATGATAAACCCTCAATGTCAAAATCACTAAATGACAAGAATTCTTTATCCAAAAAGTATGTATGTTATCCAAAAAGAAACTTGAACATCTTTCTCCAAACCCTATAAGGAAAAATGAAAAGCATAGTAGGACAAATCAAAAGAAGACGGCTCCAAAAACTTAGAAAAAGTTTTACAAGAAAAATGCTTTGAAAGTCACTTGGGATGACACGTCAGAAGAGTCTAAATCTGAGGAATCATCATCAAAATCTTCACATTCAGAAGAAGAACAAGAGTTAGAAGACGTTGCTCATGTGTGCTTCATGGCAAATGAGTCTGAGGTAATATCTAATCTTGAAAGTCATTCAGATTTTAACTTTAATGAATTATTATGTGCTTATCATGCATTATTACAAAAACTTAAAGTTTGTAAACTAAAAAATAAGAATATTAGAAACTCTATGTCCATTTTGGAAGAAGAAAATTATTTCCTAGCTACTACTTTAGAAAAGTTTAAATGTGATAATGAAAATCATGCTAGAGATTTGCATAATTTTAGATTTAATGAATGTGTCTTGCATGAACAAATACAGGATACAAATGTTGAAAAATTAAAGATAGAATTTGAAAATGAAATGTTGAGAAACAATATAAATGATCTTGAGTTAGAGATTGTTAGATTAAAAATGAGAGAGCTAGATTTAAATTCTACCATTGAGAAATAGAATTTAAGTCAAACTAAGTTAAATAAACTAACTAGTACCCCTGCGGTGTCATATAAATTTGGCTTAGGATTTGATTATCCTGAATATCCTGAATCTCAAGTCAATAAAGTATTTATTAGTTGTAGTTCAAGTAAATCTAAGACTAAAATTTCTTTTATTATGAAACAAGGTAATAAATATGTAGAAGTAGGTAATTCAAGAGATGAATCATGCAAAAATAATATAAACCAATGTGATTTATCTAAATGTACTTCTAACATGATTATCAATGTTTCTAAAAATCTTGTTTCTTATTTTGGAAATTCAGTCACTAATGTTTCAAAAATGTCAAACAATCGTAGTAAACTAAAAATTCAGAAATCTAAGCATGAAATTCAAAACTCTAGTGTTAGACCAATTACTCATTCTACATGTTATTTATCTGAAAATTCTTGTGTAGAAAAAGATTTTGTATGTATTGAAAATTCAAATACAAGTACAAAATCTTGGTTTGAACTTACTGAAATGTATGAGCATGACCGAAATAAATTAATATCTGATAAAAATCGGCTTGGTCTTAGTTACACTACATCTGAAAACAAAAAGAATGATTATAAGAGCAATAATACATTATGTGAGTATGAAGCTAATGATAAATCATTAGTACTTACAACTAATAAGAATGTAAATGATAATGTTAAACTGTTTTTAAACAAAAAGAAGAAATATGTGTTTAATGAACTTGGTCTTCAACAACATTGGGTACCAAGAAACAATTCTTCTTGATTTGTGTTACAAGAGGAAACAACATCATAATGGATCTTGGATAGTGGAGCATCAAGTCACATGACCGGACAGAAAAGTTTATTGAAAAAATTTTACAAATACCAAGAAAGAAAATGTTACATTTGGAAACAAAAGTAAAGATAAAATCATAGGTATGGGCAATGTTCAAATAACTTCTACATGTGTTATTTCGAATGTACTATATGTAGAAAACCTAGGATTTAATTTACAAAGTGTAATAAAATTAATTGATAATAGATATTATGTATTATTTGAAGATGATGTATGCAAAATTATTGATAAAAGTACAGATGAACTTAAGTTTATTGTTAAAAGAAAAGGTTCTGTATGTATTTTATCTTTACCTTCTAGTGTAGTTGATTTAAATTCATGTTTGCTAGCTGAAACTAGTGATGCATATTTGTGGCATAGAAGGATCGGGCATATAAATATGAAATTATTGCATAAATTATCTAGAAAACATTTAGTGAGAAGTTTACCAAAGGACTTTATGTGTGATGCATGTGAGTTAGGTAAACTTCATAAAAACTCTTTTAAATCCAGAAATGATATATAAAGCAGAGAGTCTTAGAACTTATAAATATGGATCTATTTGGACCAACAAGAATCATGAGTCTTGGTGGTAAATGGTATGTATTTGTTTTAGTAGATGACTTCTCTAGATAAACTTAGGTATACTTTTTAGCATCTAAGATAGAAGTTTTTGAAAAGTTTAAAATGTTTTGCAATCTTGTTCAAAATGAACAAAGTGTCTCTATTTAAAAACTTAGGAGTGATCATGGTACTGAATTTGATAATGATCAAATGAATAATTACTGTATAGATCATGACATTGATCATAGATTTTCTTTTCCAAGAGTATCGTCTCAAAATGGTGTTGTTGAGAGAAAGAATAGATCACTTTAGAAAATGGCCAAAACTATGTTAAATGAATATAATTTACTTCAAAATCTTTGGGTTGAAGTAGTAAATACAGCTTGCTATGTTATTAACAGAAGTCACTTAAAACCTCTTGTTAATAAAACTCTTTTTGAAATTATGTTTGATAGGGTTCCAAAAATTTCCTATAGGAAACCATTTGGCTGCAAGTGTTTTATTCTTAATACTAAGGATAAAATGGATAAATTCCAAGTCAAAGCGGATGAAGGAATTTGTGTAGGTTATTCTACTAGAAGTAAAGCTTACAGAGTATATAACAATTCTAGAACTATTAAAGAAACTCTCCATGTAAACTTCAATGAAAATTCTTTTAGAGAATCTCAATCTAAAGTTGATAATGATGATATGATTAATTTCCCAAAAGAGTTAGAGAACAATAGAGAGATTGAAGATTTATCTAAGAAAATCAAAAATATGAACTTAAATGATCAAAGTAATGATGAAAGTGATGTACCTTTCGATGTTGATGAGAATATTGAGGAAATTCAGAGAAATTGCGTTATTCTTCATCACATCCCATCACTCAAGTTATTGGTAATATTAATGAGGGAGTTAAAACTAGAGCTTCAGTAAATTTAAATAGTATGTGCATGTTTGTTTCTATGGTGGAATCAAGGAATATAGAAGAAGCATTATCTAATGAAAATTGGATAGTGGTAATGCAAGAAGAACTAAATCAATTCATCAAAAATGATGTTTTAGAATTAGCCTCTCCACTAGAACATCAGTCTATAATAAGTACAAAGTGGATCTTTAGAAACAAAACTAATGAGACTGGTCAAGTTATAAGAAACAAAGCTAGATTAGTTACACAAGGGTATACACAGGAAGGACTAGATTATGATGAAACATTTGCTCCTATGGCTAGGTTAGAAAGTATTAGAATATTATTGGCTTATGCTTGTTATATGGATTTTAAACTATATCAAATGGATGTAAAGAGTGCATTTTTAAATGGGTTAATTAATGTAGAAGTGTATGTAAAACAACCACCTGGATTTGAAGATATTAAAAATCCTGACTATGTGTATAAATTGAACACCTTATATGGTTTGAAGCAAGCACCTAGATCGTGGTATAAAAGATTATCTACTTTTCTAATAAAACAAGGATATATCATGGGAAAAGTAGACTATACTCTATTTATCAAGAGAGATGATAAAGATCAGATTGTTGTTCAAATATATGTGGATGATATAATCTTTGGAGCAACTTCTGACAAACTGATAAACATATTTTCTAAAGAGATGGCTAGTCAGTTTGAAATGAGTATGATAGGAGAACTTTCATATTTTCTAGGACTTCAAATTAAGCAAATGGATAAAGGTATATTTTTAAATCAAGAAAAATATGTAGATGAAATGCTTAAGAAATTTAATTTTAGTGATACAAGGATTTGAGGAACTCCTACGAGTACTTCTTTAAAGTTATATATTGATGACATAGGAAAATTAATAGATCAAAGAAAATACAGAAGTATGATTGATTCTTTACTTTATTTGACAGCTAGTAGAGCTGATATTATGTTTGTTGTGTGTGCTTGTGCTAGATTTCAATCTAATCCTAAAGAATCACACTCAAGTGTTGTTAAAAGAATATTTAGATATATACAAGGAACTAAAACTTTAAGACTGTATTATTCTAAGGATAGTTTAATAGATCTTATAGGATATACTGATGTTGATTACGTAGGATCTAAATCTGATAGAAAGAGTACCAATGGTACATGTCAATTATTGGGAAATAATTTGGTGTCATGGTTTAGTAAAAAGCAAAACTGTGTAGCACTTTCAACCACTAAAGCTGAATATGTTGCTACTGCATTATGTTGCACTCAGATTCTGTGCATAAGGCAAACTTTAGAAGACTTTGGATTATCTTATGATACAACTGAGATTTATTGTGACAGTAATTCTACAATAAATCTTTCCAAAAATCCTGTATTGCATTCTAGAGCAAAGCATATAGAGGTTAAACATCATTTTCTAAGAGATAACGTAATTAAAGGAAAAATTAAATTAGAATTTATGTCTAGTAAAAATCAATTAGCTGATATATTTACAAAACCTTTAGATGAAAATGCATTCTACAACATAAGATTAAATTTAAGTATTTGTAGGCTTTGTGATGTGTAAAATGCTTAAACTCCACAAAAAGATAAATTTTGTTGATGATGTTGTTTACCTCATAGATATTATATACTTATCATAAATATCTAAGTAATATCTAAATTGCTGCATAAGATACTATGTATTTATTATAAAATTATAGTAGCATCTTATTGATTTTACGTAGTTTATTAATTTTAGTGGTTTTCAAAATTTTAAGTGGAAGTGTCAATGAAAAACATTAAATTCCTCTAAAATCCTGAAATTTTGATTAAGTGATTTTCTTTGGATCAATGATAGTACATATGATCATGCATAAATTTGACTTGATTGATTAAACTTGTAGAATAATTTATATGTAAATCATATTAAACTACTAATCAAAAGTATGAGCTTATTAAAACTGATTCATAATTTTACTAAAATCATATACATAAAAATTGTATGAGATTTGTGTTTTATTGCATCTGTATTAATGAAATACATATATACTGTGCTTTAAATGAAAAGTACTTACAAAGTGAAAACCTTTGAGAGTTTATTGATCAGTTTGATCACGAGCCTTTTGTACTTGAGCATATAGGTATGTAAGGATTGTTGTCCTGTAAAAGGATTCTTTAAATATAGCAACCTAAGGTCTTGATCAGATATGAGATTGTTGACTGAAAGCTCATTACACAGGTACATTAGAAAGCTCTTGTATGATTCAAGCTTTTCAAACTAACTTTTAAAGAAAATTATCAATATTTACTGTTTTGAAAAGAAAAAGTTGTTTCATTAATTACAGATATCTTTAAATCGAATATAGTTTCTACCAATATGACTACTGATTTATTGAATCAACATTAGTACTTTTGACTATGTTTATTTGAGATACATTCCTTTATTCTTCTTGTGTTAATCATATTGAGTTTAAAGTTATGTTTTGATTCATATACGAATGAAGTTGATTCTTGAAATCATTTATGATGAATTAAGGATGATAGAAATCGTTTGAAAAGAAAATTTAAAGTGTAGTTATAATTAACATCTATTTTATACAAATATATTTTGTATGTTATTGAATATATTTGAAGTATATTTGTAAGGGGAGGAATAACAATGTCCAAAACAGATTAATATAATTCAGAATACAAATCTTGGTTAATCTGAGTTTAATCCTCTTAAGATCTTGATGAAACAATTTAAAAGACAAAAAAACTATTTTAGATTCATAAAAGGAATATGAGAATAGTTTATAATGTTCTCAAGATGATGTTTTATATATGTTAATTACGGCTTGTGTGCTGTCTTCGAAAGATTTCAGTTGAAAACATCTGAAACTTGTTTTTGGTAAGTGTACTAACTGAACGTTATGTTATGTAAGGTAACATGTAAAACTTCCTCTAGATAGTGTTTTACTTGTTAGGTTAGTTAACTCAACGAGTTATACTTGAAAATTTCAAGTACCTTGATTGAATAAACTTTATTCAATATTTTTTTTAAATCCAAACTTGACTACTATACACGTTGTGTTATTCGCCTAAAACCCTATTTAAACACTTATTACACGGGCACTTAGGTTATTCGTAAACCTTTGTCTGAAAATCTTTCCCGCTTGTTCTTGTTACAACCTGCGACGATGGTCTCCAAGTATTACAAAGGCTATGGCAAAGGAAAAGGAAAAAGTAGAGGAGATGGAAAAGGAAAAGAAATAGACCATGATGAAGTTCTACGAGCTTGGTTTAAGAAAATACTTCAAGTGGACAAAATGTTAGCAAAAATTTATAGTGAATACTTCTTTCCTAAAGGTATACTGAATGAAGTTAGATTAGAGCTTCATAATACTAATGAAAGTATTAAATACATGGGTATTCAAAGTAAATATAATAGAGAATATAGAATGAAGTGTGTCGAAATTGCATTTTTAGAACAGTATGCAAAATTTATGGAAAAAGGTGTAGGTTCATCAAATAGAATTCCTCAAACCCCTCTAAGTGGTACACGACTACATGCATTTGAGGAAGAACATTTATATGCTATTCCTACTCCTTTGTATTCAACAGAAAAATAAACAAATATTGCTGTGGATAAAAGAAAATTTGAAGGTCTTCGAAAGGTAGTAGCAATAGAAAGTGTCTTACAAAAATTAAACTAGAAAACTTTTATGGAACAATTTCAAAAGAAAACAACAATACTTGAGGAGGAGAAACAAAAGTGTTATAGAAGAAGAAAAATCAAAAAAATTATGTTTAAGGAAATAAAGTCTACTGGAAAAGAAAAATCAGATGAGCATTTATTTCCAAAAGACAATGTATGTCTAGACATTGTACCTTTTAGTGCATCTGATAAACTCATCAGTTCTGAGCATATAGAAACTGATGAAGATAATGAGACGTTATTTTCCCGTGCTAGAAAACTTGAGAAGAAATCTAAGTCAAATATTAGCTCAAGTTTTTCTATTAGTTCAAGTCTTGATGATGTAGAAATTGAACAATCAAAGCATCAGGAAACTGACATAGAACAAGTTATTATAGATATAATTGACAATGTTCAGGTGGTAACTAGTTCATAGACAGAATTGTCTAGAGTAGTAAATATTGAAAAAGTTAAGACTCCAGAAGAGCATAATGTCAAACAACCTTCTTCAGAATCTATAGAAGCAAAGTCTGAGTATTCATAGTATGTATCAATGGAAATATCTATTGAACAAAATGAACAATTACAGACAGATACATCAATTGTAGAATTTGTGGAAAAATTGAACTCTTAACATTCTATAGAGACTGAATAAATGAATGTAGAGCATAATAAAGATGTTCTTTATATTGTTGAAGTTGAAGAATCAAGCTTACATACACAACTTCAAGAAAATAATTTCATAGAAGAATAACATGACATTTATTTTGAAGAAGAGGTTCCTAAAGATGAATTAAACTCTGAATCAAGGCTTTAGGTATCACCTTCTTTGTATAAAGTATTACAAATTCAAGGAAATTCAATTCATTTTAGATTTGAGGAAGTAGTGTAGAAATACAATAATCTGATTACATGTCAGATTCTACATGCTCGACCAATAAAGTTCAGAAATTTGATTGAAATAAGAGATCTATTTGACTTTCAAGGCATCATTCAATTCTTGCTAGTTGGAACAAAATGGAAACAATATAAAAAGCTTATTACAACCTTCTATAGCAATCTGGTCAAGAATGACAATATATTGAAAACTCAAATAAATCAATAGGAGTTCACATTGTCTCTTGTATTAATTTTTGAAGTTTTGAGATTGAAGAAGGAAGGTGTTGTTGTAACTAATAGATTTGACATGATTAGATAACTGGAATGGAACATTCACTCACTATCAAAAATTCCAGATGTATATACTGAAATGAGATTAATGGAAAATCTAAATGTAGAGGCAAAGTTTATTGCAAATATATTGCATGCCAATTTATTTCAAAGAGTTGGACACAATATGGAAGTCAACAAAAGCTGTTTATATGCAACTTATGGTTTGCTGAATAGAATTCAAATCAATTGGTTTGATGTTTTGATTTATCAACTACAACATATGAGTTCAAAGTTATTTTTTGGTGATGTTGTATGTAGACTTATTGCAAACCAATTGAATTTATCCAACTGGCCCTCTGAAACTAAAGGCATGAGAGCTTTTAGTGTAAAAGATTTGCAAAAATTTCAGGTCATGCATCAACCTCAACAACAACAACAACAACCAACAGAATGTACAGAACAGATACAACCACAACAGCCAAGTTATTCAGTTCAAGCAGAATAGCAACCCCAGCTACCTCCTGACCTAGATGATGTGTTTAACGACATCAGAAATGATATTAGGCATCTAGGAGATAAAATATATAATGCTATAAGTAATATACTTCGAAGGGATAGATTAATGTTTGTTTGCTTGTATTTGAATACAAAATGTAATGTTTGTATTTATTATTTGATTCATTGAACAATACATTTTTCTGTAAATGGTTCAATTCTTATTTATGTTTACAGAAAGTTTAGCTGTAAATATATCTCTTGGTTTATATACTGTGTAATCATCTTTTTGATTAATGACAAAAAGGGAGAGAAATGTTAAATGTTAAAAATTCAAATGTAGAAGATGATTATGATTTTAATTGCATATATTATAAAGAGAGATAATATTTAAGTGGTTATGATAGATGATAATGTAATTTGAAAGATAATTATGTGGTTATTAAAATCTAAAAGATACTTATGTAATTATTGACATCTGAAAGTTTTATTTCTAAGAGGTGAAATTTACACAAACAATAGAAATAAGCTTAAGTGAACTTATGTCAACAAACTTGTTTGTTGAATTAAAAGTTAACTTAACGAAGGTGCTTTGTTGAGTTAAATATATTTCATAATTGATTTAATATGGTTTTGTCATCGTCAAAAAGGGGGAGATTATTGAGTATTTTGTTTTGATGATGTGTGCTGAATGAAAGTAATCATATTTACTCAATTACTATTGCTTGTGAAAAGAAATTAAAAACATCAATTAATACAGAAAAAGCTTTCTTATATAAATACTTGTCTATATTGGATCTGAAATTATACTAAGTTAATAACTAGTTGTTTCATTGCATTAAATTCTCATTTAACTAAATGTTAAGTTAATGTGTGTTTTTATTGAAAAACATGATATGTTTTAAAGTTATATTTTCTATATCATGAACTGTGCACGTTTAGATAACTCGTTAAGTTTGAGTGTTATTTGTTTAGAGATCACGTGAGAACTCTTTAAGTTAGAGGCTTAAAGGTTAAAATAGGTCACGTGAGAACTTGTTAAGTTAACATAACTAAATGTGTTGAGTTGCTATACTAAACACTAAGACAACGCGTTAGGTTAGCATTATAAACTTAAGTTGTTATTTTTGCACGTGGAAAAATTCTTATTATAAAAACATTTGTTTATCACTGGTTCGTTGAGTTAGCGTAACACCACGGACTTAGTTCGTTGAGTTAGCTACAGTACTTGTCACATGAATTGGCACATGAGGAACTCGTTAAGTTAGAAACGTTAAGTTATATATCTACTTATTTTATTTGTTTAGTTAACATTAAAGTAACGACTTCTTATTACACTTGATGAAAAATTTTGGACGAGAAAGTTTATTTTCTAGGAAATTTTTTAGAGATCCAAGATTGATGATTAAAGAAAATTTGAAATGTAAACGTAGGTTAGAACATGTGTATTTTGATGAAGGAAAAAGAAAAGACGTGAAGAAGTGGATAACTAATAGTGATTAAATGTGGAGGATATGCATGAAATGAAGACGTAGTATAAAAGACATAGAATTCTCGTTGATCAATTATCCTTACACACCAAACGAAAAATCTTTTTAGGGATCAAAAACACCTTTTTCGGAGAAAAGCTCTTAGATGGAAGAAAATTTAGTGAAGTAGAAAAGGTCAGATTTATGTCACTAAAGATCTGAAGTATCAGAAGAAAGCAAATTCGGTGAAGTAGAGAAAGACAAGATATTCGTCACTAAAGAATTGCTGAAAAAGAAAAAGAAGAAGAAGAAGAAATATCTCAAATAGGGAGAAATGTTTTAAATTTCGCAAATTAGTTTTCTCTATTTGTAGTTATGAAATTGTATAGATGAAGCATGATATCGATATATAATTGCATCTACAATTTCTGAGAAGAATTGAATTGTATATTCTAATAGAAACCTTGAATAAAAATGATTTTATGAAAATAGTGTCTTGACTTGTTTTTGAGTTTTGAAGTTTCAATTATAATCGAAAATGTTGAAAAACACAATTCACCCCCCTCTTGTGTAGCCATACGATCCTACATCATATTAAATTATAGAAAAAGTATGAGATTATTGATGTGAATTCATATTTTTTAGTAGATTGTAGAAGTAGGATTATATGAGATTTGTGCTTTATTGAATCTGTATGAATGAAATACATATATATACTAGGTTGAAAAGAAAAAAATGAGGATAAAGTGAAAAACTTTGAGAGTTTATTGATTTGTTTGATCACGAGCCTTTAGTACTTGAGTATATCGGTATGTAAGGATTGTTGACCTAAAAAAGAACTCTTTAAATCTGGCAACCTAAGTTCTTGATTAGATTTGAGATTGTTGATTGAAAACTTGATACATGGGTATACTAGAAAGCTCTTGTATGATTCAAACTTTTCAAATTAACTTTTAAAGTAAAATTATGCATTCACTGTTTTGAAAAGATGAAAGTGTTTTATTAAAAGTATAGACATCTTTTGAATCGAATATGGTTTCTATTCTTTATGACTACTGAAGTGTGAATCTAGATTAGACTTTTGAAGTTATTTATTTGAAATACAATTCATGGTTCTCCTTGTTTTAATCATATTGAGTTGAATTGTGTTTTGATTCATATGTAGTTAAAATTTATTCTGGAAATCATATTGAAAAATTTAGGATAATAGATGTTTGAAAAAAATTGATAGTATAACTATCACCTATTTTAAGTCAATATATTTTGTATGTAATTTATGTATTTTTGAAATGTACTTGTAGGTTGGAGAGAAAAAGCAATGTTAAATTGGATTACTGAATTATAGAGAATATCTTTATATTAATCTAATTTTAGTATTCTGAAAATACAAGATGAAGAAATATTTTTCATAAGGAATACTGATTTATGAAGAAAATAAATAGTTCTTGTACTTTAGAAAGATCAATTAATTAGACCTTATTAGTTTGCTAAGGGACTAGCAAAAGTTAGGTAGGAGGGAAGTGTTTAGAAGGAAAAAGTACATAATATTAATGATTAAATAATGGTTAATTGCATAATATTTAGCTTATCATATGGGAATTAAGCTATTATATTATAATTACATGATTACATGCCTTAGTTAAAAAATATGCAAAAATTCAAGGAATTAATGTTAATTAAATATCATTTTTGAAAGATTAGAAACCTAATTTAAGTGTAATTTTATAGTATTAAACATGATTTGTTTTATTTGTATGTATATATATCATATACAGGGTGCATGGTAATAACTCGTTGAGTTATAGTTAACTCAATAAGGTAAGTTCATTGAGTTACAAGTTTAAAGGTGTAAAAACTCGTTAAGTTAGAAGTATGCACATGTGAATTTAAATGTTTTATTGTATCACGTTAGTTGCACATGTTTTATATTATTATTTTATATCAAGTTCGTTGAGTCGAACTTTACTTAACAAGGGAAGTTTGTTGAGTTAACAGTTAAGTCAACGGAGTAAGTCTGTTGAGTTACACTAACACCACGAACCAGTTATTTTCTAATATTTCATGTGAAGCAGTTGCAGGAACAGGAAATTCGAAGGAAAATCACGATTGCACGTATCACATAGGATTTAAATCGTAAAATGAAGAAGAAATTACTATCGTTGATATGAATGAAGGAAATCCAATTGATCATTTAGAAAGAGGCAGTTGCTATTGAAGAAATATAAAAAGAAGAGGAAAAGAACGAAGAAGGGTGTGGAGATGTATTGTTGTGAAAGGTTAGATCAAACAACTAGTCCCTAGTAACGACACCAAAAATTGCTTGTTTAGGGTTTGTTATTTTTGTTTTTACTTGTTTTAATTTGTCTTTATGCCTATATCAATAATTACTTTTAGAAGTAAACAAACAGCCTTTCACACAAATTAGATATTAATTCCAATTTGTATTTTAATTGCAAGTGCACAATGTATATTGTATTTGTGTGCAAGTACAAGTCGATCCCACAAAGATTGAATAAGAATTGTGTACTATTCCAATTTTTATATTGGAGTATATGTGTTCAGTAAGCACTCTGTTGAGTTATAGTTAAGATACGGACTTAGTTCGTGGAGTTATGGCTAACTCAACGGACTAACTTCGTAGACTTAAGTTAACACCACGAGCTTATCTTCCTAGTTAAATACTACTATTTACAGAGGAATTTGGCTAACCATTGGGCGGTTCCATAGATTATAAATAACATCAATTAAGCTCTTTAATGTTAGTTAATATTAGATTTTTCATTAAGAAATACTAACATTTAGATATTTCAAACAGTAACTATTAAAATCTTTAAGTATCTAGAACAAATCAATTTTAGTAAACTGTAAAACTATTTTCCATTTTCTGAATCAAACAAACATAAAACATTCACAATACTAATAATGATAACATTAATCACGATACAAAACAAACAATACAACACTTAAGTACTAAATGTAAACATAGATAAGTTGTTTTTGGTATTTTTGTTTTAATATGTTCTTGAAGATGAGCGAAATGTGAAATGTAAAAATCTTTATCGATAGTAAAAACTTCCGTCACTACATGTGACGCAATTACACTATTGAAAACTTAATCACTTACAATCTTGCCTCCTCTCCCTATAGAATTGCGAGTCCAGAATTGCAAGATGATCTCCTCTTCAGTATACTAGCATCAACCTGAAACTAAGGCTAGAAGCTTTACGATCTCTTGAGATATGAGTCGGTGCTTGGTGAAAATAGCTTCCCTTCCCGCGACGTGATCACTTTTCACAGTGATTGTCAAGCACCGTGTTTGGCTTGGAATCGACCCAACATCAGAAAAGTATCCTCACAGACCTCTAATGGTTGGTGATTTTGGTGATGGTGTGGAGTTTCAGTGAACTTTCGACGCTGCCTGTAGTTAACGCGGTCCTCCACCTCTACACACACTACCCACCACACTTTCTTCGTTTTTCTCTTCTTTTATATTTCTTTCAGTAGTAACTACTTCTGCTTAGATGATCGATTGGATTTCCTTCATTCATATCAATGATAGTGATTTCTTCTTCCTTCCATGAGTGAATTCCTACATGATACGTGCAATTGTGGTTTTCCTTCGAATGTCTTGTTTTTGTAATTGCTATAGTGGCATATTAGAAAATAAATGGTCTGTGGAGTTATAGATAACTCAACGGACTTACTTCATTGATTTAACTATAAAACACGTGCAATAAAGAAATAAGTTACTAATATAATGTGTTACCTTAGTGTATATTCATGTAACTCAACGCATACAGTTATGCTAACTTAACGAGTTAAACATGTGCATCTCACATGATATACTAAAGCATTTAAATTCAACATGTGCAAATAACTTAACTATACGAGTTTTTAACATAACTCTTCAATAAAAAGGAAACGTTAACTATTCGATGCCCAAATGCATTTCGGATTGTTAGCAGATAACTTACCAAAAATCCACTTAAGTCATGCATTAAGATTACAATACGTGTACTTCAAGAAATAATAAAATATTCTTCTATCGTTAAAAACATAATTGTCCGGTACATGCAATATAACTCTCTGAAATATAGAAAATTCGGATACTTAAGAATTTCACAGCCTGCAATTCACCAACAGTTCAAAAATGTACTAAATTAACATTAATTCCCTAAAATTATACAGATTCTTTCATTAAAGCATATAATAGTGCAATTACAACATAATGGCTTAATTCTCATATGATAAGCTAAATATTATGTAATTAACCATCATTTAACTGTTAATATTATGCACTTTTTCATTCTAAACAGGAGACTCATGCTAACTGTAGGAAGCATTGATACTTCCCTGAAGCTCCACAACACTACCATCAATCACCAATCATTGGAGGTTTGTGAGGATACTTTCCAGATGTCAAGTCGATTTCGAGTCAAATATGGTGAGTGACAACCATTGTGAGGAGTGATTGCATCGTAGGAAGGGAAACTATTTTCATCAAGCACCGAATCATATATTAGGAGATCTTAAAACTTCTAGCCTTGATTTCGGGTTGATGCCAATATACTAAAGAGGAGATCAATTTACAAGTTTTGGTTCACGATTCTATAGGGAAAGGAGGTGTGACTATAAGCGATTAAATTTTCAGTAATGTAATCATGTAGCATATAGTGAGGGAAGTTTTTATTGTTAATAGAGAATTTCTACATGTTAACTTTCGTTCATCTTCAAGAACATATCAGAACAAAAACAACAAAAACAAAAACTAATTATTTGTGTTTATAGTTAGCATTTATATGTTACATTGTTTGTTTTGTATCATGATTAATATTATTATTGTCAGTATTATGAATGTTTTGTATTTATTTGATTCAGAAAATAGAAAATAGTTTTATTGATTACTAAAATTGATTCATACAAAATACCTAAAATCTTAATGGTTACTGTTTGAAAAATCAAATGTTAGTATTGATTAATGTTAAGTACCAGATGAACTAACATTAAAAAGTGTAATTAATATTATTTACATTCTATAGACTACCCAATGGATGGTAAAATTTCTTTGTGAATAGCAAAATTTAATTGGAAATTATTTGTTAGGCTCGTGGAATTAACTTAAGTCTACGATGATAGTTCGTTAAGTTAATTGTAACTCTGCAAATTAAACCTATTGAGTTAGCAGTAAGTCAATGAAGTACATAATTTAACACATATGAAACTTTGGTTGTAAAAATCAAAATAGTATGTAATTTTTACTCAATCTTTGTAGGATCAACCTGTACTTGTATACAAATACAATAGACATTGTATACTTACAGTTAAAAACAAACTGGATTTAATATTTAATTTATGAAAATTATTTATTTACTTCTAAAAGAAATTATTGATATATATTTAAAGCAAACGAAATTCACCCAAACACTTGTTCTCATCTTTGAGCTGAATTATGTTAATCCACTCTTTGTAGTCATGACTAAATCTACTACTACCAAATAACTCGTTGATCTCTACATAATTATTGCAAATTGGATCTACAAGTTTAGACCCTTACAAAACTTCTTAATCTTTTTTCTCTCATTTGTCACAATGTCTACAAAGAATAGAAATAATCTAGTGAATTTTGCTTCGTATCTCTTTATAGTTGCATTTCCCTAACATAGCTTTACAAATTTGTCCTCACATTTTGCTCGTATGCTAGGGGGTAGTATTTTTGCAAGAAGAGATCTTTAAAATCCTCTCATGTCTACGGTCACCTAGAAGCCTTACGAAGCCTGTCTATCAAGTCCTACTAATCTCCTACCATTCCCCTACATATATGAGTTGCAAGCCTAACTTTGTCCTCCCTAGGGTAGTGGCAGAGCTCAAATAGTCTCTCTATATCTTACAACTACTAATGCACCTTTCAAAAATTCTTATTTTTGCTTGAGAAGATTGGAGAATACAATTTGAGGAAATCTTAGATTCCTACTCACCTTTTGATCTTTGCCTCTCGTGCTAACCTTAGGCAAGAGTTACCCTACGTTAGATTCATCTCTAACCATGTTAGAACTTATTAAACAAGGACAATGAATGAGTTAACCAACTATTATCTACCCATTCTATTTTACTCCACTCAAGCATCTTAATGGTTATAATTACTATTGTTAAATTCAATCTCAACTTTAATACCAAAAATTTGTTACACCCCTAAATAGGGTTACGACAAATATTGTAAAATTAAAAGTGCAAAATTCTTTTTTGCACTTTTAATTTTACAAGATGATATCTATTAAAAGGGGTGAATTTAATAAGAAATCAAAATAAACTTGAATCTCAACAAAACAAATTGGATAAACAAAATTCAAACTCAAAACATTGGAAAAACCAACGAACCACTTTTTAGATAAATTCTAATTCAATCAAAAATCCAAAGAACTAGCAATATCACAGTCCTTGTTTGTTTTCCCTCGTTAGCTCTCATGTTTGATTGTGAGTTACTACTAAGCATCATTTGGTCAAAACGAAGCTTCAGCATACACAAGTTAGAGTGTGTGTGTGTGTGATGAATTCTAAGAGAAAGCCGAGGGAAAAGTGATTTGGAGGTGAAGGGCACGGAAGATCAAGTGGTCGAAGATTAGCTTCTGAACATCCGTGTTTGCAATTTTATATATTTATACAACATAGTCATGCGTTCTACACGTGATAAGTACAATATTCATTTAACAAACTATATCTTAATCTTTGCACGTGCTCGGCATGATGTCATCTTCTTCTCCTCTGTTCCAATTGCTGTCACCTGACCGTTGGTGGTTCAAGTCATATCAATAAACTTCGCAACTTGTATAAAAGTGATCGGCAAAATAACTTATTTTTGTTAATTTGAGATGAGTGACATTTTTATCAATTACTTTTTGTTAAATTTTTCTTTTTCCCAACCAAATAAAGAGGGGTGCACGATTTCGACACGGACGACCACGCACCAGACACGATCCTTCGTGTGCCATCGATGCCGGGCGCTCATGGCATCTCTTCTGCTTCTTCTGCTACTTCTGCTACTGCACAAACAAAGGAACCGGACGCATGCCGTCCACGCATTCTCCATACCACAGGGAAGACGCCACTTCGCTCTGTACCAAAAGACAAAGAAGAAATAAAAAAAACGACCCACTTGTGTTGTTGTGTTCAGGAAAAAATGTTGGTCTGCTTCGTACTTCCGTGCCACAAACAAACGCAAACATTGATCGAGAAAGTCTTCCCATCCAAGAAGAAGCGAGTGTGCGAGTCATGGCCGATGATGCTCGTGTTCCGAACGCCAACTCTGATGATGTTCGTGTACCACTATTACACCATCACGACAAGTCTTCGTCGGACTGCGTCGACGACGCCGTCTACGTCTCCAGCGATAAGGTAATCATTGCCTTATCGGACGCCGAAGATGGAGGAGAAGTGGAGGAACGCTGCTGCTCCTTTTTGTCACCTCCCTTCTCGTGGAGGAAGCTGTGGCTTTTCACGGGTCCGGGCTTCCTGATGTGCATCGCCTTCCTTGACCCGGGCAACCTGGAGGGGGACCTCCAGGCAGGGTCCGTCGCAGGTTACTCTCTCCTGTGGCTGCTTATGTGGGCTACCATCATGGGCTTGCTCATCCAGCTGCTTTCCGCCAGGCTCGGGGTCACTACGGGGAGGCACCTGGCCGAGCTGTGCAGGGAGGTTTACCCCCGGTGGGCGACGATGTCCCTGTGGGTCATGGCGGAGCTGGCACTGATCGGGGCGGACATACAGGAGGTCATTGGGAGTGCCATTGCCTTGAAGATTCTCAGCAATGCAGCTCTGCCCCTCTGGGCAGGGGTCATCATCACTGCATTTGATTCGTCCGTGCTCTCTAGCCTTATTTGTTTGCTTATGGTTACCGGTTCAACGCTATATTGGTTATGCTCTGGTTTCAGTTTTATTGTTTTATAAAATTAGTCTTCAGTCCATGCTCTTCGTTGGCTTATCTGATTCGTAAATTTTCAATTTCGCCTTAAACTTGGATTCAATATAGTTTTCAATTTTCACTTGAATTAGTCATATGACTTCGTTGCTTCTTCCCCCCTTGCCTTGTTAGAAGAAAATGGTCTTGACTCGCACGTATGGCACGCACTGTATGTAGATGTTGATTTAATTCTTCCGTTGCATATCTGGCATGTTGTGAACCTTTATTTTATCCTAGGTCTGGCATCTCAGCTGGTTTTAAAACAATATCATTTTCATATGAAAATTAAGACATTCAAAGCAGACATCCTTACTATTATTATAAAGGCAAGAGGAGTGAGAGAAGATGGATCGGGCTAATATTTAGTCTAAAAATTTTCCACAAGCCTGTTACAAATAACTATTTAAGATTAATGTTAAAAAGACAAGGAAAACATGACAAGGAAGAAAATATTGAAAGTGGAAAAGAACACGTGAGAGAAAAAGAATGGAAGTGTGGCAGAACATCATAGAGAGAAAAAGAGAGAAAATTAAGAAAATGTGACAAACAACACATGCGGCATTCCATGTGTATTTTGCTACTATAACTAAATGGAAATCCTTTTGCATGATGTAAACAGGTCTTGTTCGAATGTTCTTCCTTTCTATCTATTTTTTATGTTCTGGAAATGGTCGTTCCTTTATGTAGCTTTGTTAAATCTTAAAAGGATCATTACTTTGAATTTATTACCAATCATTATTCTAAATTTCTGGTTTATTGTTTTATCATTTCGTTGGCAGATTCATCTTTTTGTTCCTTGAAAATTATGGAGTTAGGAATTTGGAAGCCCTTTTTGCTGCTCTGATTGCTACCATGGCAATTTCTTTTGCTTTTATGTTTGGTGAAACGTTGCCTGATGGAAAGGAACTTCTTTTAGGTAGACTTCCCTAAGTAAACTTCTGTTGCATTTCTTTAAGTGGATCTTGCTTGGTTTCATTTACAATTTCTTTCACTAAAACAACTGAAACTTCTTTTCCTTGCAGGTCTTCTGGTTCCAAAAATTGGCTCGAAAACAATTCAGCAGGCTGTGGGTGTTGTTGGCTGCATCATTATGCCTCATAATGTATTCCTCCATTCAGCTCTCGTGCAATCAAGAAAGATCAACATCAACAGGAAAGGCCATGTGCGAGAAGCATTGAAGTATTACTCTATTGAGTCCACAATTGCTCTCTTCATCACGTTTATCATCAATGTGTTTGTTACAAGTGTTTTTGCAAAGGAATTTTATGGAACTAAAACGGCTGATAGTATTGGCCTTGTTAATGCTGGACAATTCCTTCAGGAGAAGTATGGAGGAGGTTTTTTTCCTATTATTTATATCTGGGGAATCGGTTTACTGGCAGCTGGTCAAAGTAGCACAATTACTGGTACCTATGCCGGTCAATTCATCATGTGTGGTTTCCTCAACCTTCGGCTGAAGAAATGGCTGAGGGCTTTAATCACACGAAGCATTGCAATTGTGCCAACTGTAGTTGTTGCCATAATTTTTGACAATTCTGCTTCCACTTTGGATGTTCTAAATGAGTGGCTCAATGTCCTTCAATCAGTCCAAGTTCCTTTTGCTCTGATTCCATTACTATGTTTGGTTTCAAAGGAACAAATAATGGGTCCTTTCACCATTGGCCTCAAGTTCAAAGTAAGTAGTGCAATAATTTAACATTTCACTTATCTGTATTATTCCATTGTTCCATGAGTTTTTTTCTTCAACATAGTTCCTATACGTGGCAAACTAGTAACTGATATCATTTTGTTTCTTGTCCATGCACTGTAGTTGTAATATTCTACCATTTTTTACTTAATTTGTTTTTTTGAAAATGTAGATATTGGAACATAAGAATATGGTAAAATTTATATATCGTAAGCAAATAATGCCTCTATATATAGAGGCCATATAGAAAGGACAAAGACACTATAAGTAACGTGAGACTAAATCCACTTATAACACAAAACTCTAATACATTATTTATTCTAAAACTTTCTCTCAAGTTGGTGTATCTAGTTTATAACAAACTTAATAGCTCAATAACAAATCAACAAACATAACAAAAAATAACAGATAGAGGATTATAAAAACCAATTGTTTTAATATATGTAATAGCAATAATAGTAATTTGGGAACTTTATCTTTGACAATAGGATAACCATCGGATACATTATGAGGTAGAAAACCAATTGTTATAACAATAGACAATAATTTGAGTCTATATCTTAGACAGTAGAAGAATAATCATTAGATATAATATGAGGCTGTAAAACAATAGAAAAATGTAGTCTATCCTTAGAAAATATGTAGATGATCTATCCTTAAGAACATTTTTTTGTATATTTTTTTATTTTTTACTTCCTCAAATTTTTTAAATATTTTTTTTACTCTTTTTTTCTTTCATTTCTTTTCTCCCCTGTTTCACTTTCCCTTTTTTTCCTTTCCTTTCTT
Organism: Cymodocea nodosa; assembly: GCA_036874045.1. Lineage (NCBI taxonomy): Eukaryota > Viridiplantae > Streptophyta > Magnoliopsida > Alismatales > Cymodoceaceae > Cymodocea > Cymodocea nodosa. The sequence continues at coordinate 12,956,724 of CM072339.1, read as the reverse complement.
TTCTTCTTCATGTGTGTCATCATTTCTTCATCTATCCATTTCACCTCTACAATCCTAGTGGATGCAAGTGGTAATAAGTTCCTCCAAGCTTCCTTTGATGGCAATGAAAAGTCTAAGCTCAGGGACAAATTGGATGTGATTGTTGTGTGTGAGCCTGTAGACTTAAAGAGAACCCTTGGTATAAACTTTTCTATTGGAAATTTCTTAGCTTCTCAACTTATAATTTAAACACTAGTAATTGCTCATATGTTCTTTTTATATCAATTTATCTAATAGATTACTTATCTTTTTAAAACATACCAAAATAGGTTTTCAGGTACTTTATTATAACCTTTTTGTAAATCAATAAAACCTATATGGAAGTCATTGATATTTTCAATTAGTTGTCTAATTAATATTATAAGTATTCATTGATTGATTCCATGTAATGGGATTATGGTTTAAATTATTATTGTTTATTGTTGTTGTTATAGCAGGATATATTAAAAATGTTGGGAAACAAATTACAAAACTTCACCAATTAGTGAATTAAAGTTGTTGCAACGGAATGCTATTTTCTATATTTACTTTGCTTCCCTCCTTGTCTCAACCTTTAGGAATTAATTTCATAATGCTTAGTTTCAAATTATTTTTGATCTTATTTGAAAGTTGAAATGAATTGAAGTCTTACAAAGACATGTACTATTTATGAATGAGTTGTTCCAGACTTGTGCAATATTTCCAGTACCATAGCTCTCAGTACTTATATACTGTCCTTGCTGTAGATTGTGACCTGGATTTTAGCTGCATTCTTAATCATCATTAATGTTTATCTTTTGCTGGAATTCATCTCTACTGAAGTAATCGGACTATGGAGTGGCGTGGCAATAGCCATTGTTACAATGGCATACTTGGTGTTTATTTTCTATCTCATTTTGCGGGATAGCATTCTTCCTATGTGGCTTGCCTCAAAATTTTCCAGTAAAATTTGGCATTAGTGGAAGCTAAATTCCACGACAGATATGTCAAGCTATAAAGAAATATGGGCTTTGATGATTTAACGTGAAGATAGTTCACATTGCCTGTAATGCCTATCTAACGTGGCAGACGAACTAGGGTGGAGTCAGGAGCAATAGCTAGACAGAAACATTATGTTTGGTTGCCCCGTCTGGTCTGTCGTGCTGTGTTCTGTGGTGGTGCTAATCCATTGGTGTTTCTCCTGATATTTTAGGGTTTTGATGATATGATTGCCATCCTGATCCATGTCAACACAAGGAATTCATGCTTTTATTGAATGTCTCATAGGCTTGTTTGTTATTTCACCATAAATTCATGGGAAACAATGCTTCCTGCATCGCAGGATGAAGTTGGTTTTACCATCTTCATGCTCTGCGGAAATGATCCCTGAGTGTCCAAGATGACGATGATGATGATGATGATCATGGTTATTTTTACTTTCGCACAATACCTTCGTCAACTATTGAATGCGTTAGTTTGTCAAGGCAATGAACTTGATTTCTAATTTTATTACCATGTTTGTGTTCTTAGATATTCCTCTTACGTCTTTTGCCATGGTATAAAAGATCGGTGCTTTCATTGCCTGTCGCCTACATTTGTGGGCATGGAAAATCTAATTGCTTTTCGCTTGGTATTTTGAGTGAGGTGCGGAACATTTTTACTATGTGTATGCCTTCGGGAAGAGGAGGCAGACCCTGGTGGACAAAACATTTCTTTGAACCATGTGAAAATGGGTCATCATTCGACCCTTTGAGATTTATGCCTCAGCGAACGCTTGGGGCATCAAATATTTTTTTTTTTTCTCTTTTACCATTACAAAGTGTGGATTACGAATTAAATATTATCTTAAAAACTTTATCCTTTGAAGCAGATAACCTTTTCTTTCAATACAATAAACTATAAAAATAGAGAAAAAAAAACCTTTTATTTTTCAAATCAGTGTACATTTGCTACCTAAATTCATTTCAATAAAACAATAAAACACTTTATAACATGTTTTCATTTCTCACTGACCCAGATTAGCCGAAAGAGAAACAAAAAATATAATAGGGAAATTTATAAAACTATTACCGTTATTTAAAGTACACAATTCATTAATGTAGTCAATCTTGTATGCGATCATTTAAATCAATTTCATTAAAACCGTACTCACTAATTTGCAATCATCAATAATATTTTATTAAATCAGTTAAAGTGTCTAATTTTAAGGCAACTTATTCAATTATCACTCCATTTGACATTAAATTATTCTTTCCTTTAATTTTAACCATTTATTCCATTCAACCTTTTATTTCTCATTTTAATAATTTCTTTCCTTTGCAATTTGTCATTCTTTAACAATTTCCAATAAGCCAATTGGGCATGATCAATGAGTACAACAGTCGATTAATCACCCCTCCATGAGACTATCAATTTATAAGCCCAAGGTGAAGTTAATTGATCACTTAATTCAATTATAATTTTTTAATTCATGTTTTTAATCCAATCTTTCAATTTTATATTTCAATTCAGACAATCTAATTTAGTAATTTAATTTTTTTTTTAAGTAGTAAGTCACTACAGGAAAATAGAGTATATACTATCATTAATGATATAAAAGCTGTTGCTAAAAATGAGGTAGAAGCTATCGCTAAAAGTGACGTCACTATTATCTTTCGTGATGGTCTTGGCGACCATCACTATTGGTTCCATCTTCTAATGGTCGTAGGCTGTCTACTAGCCGTGGCAAGATGTTGTATATTGCGACAACTTAAAGTTGTTGCTTAAGGTCTGTATTTGTAAAAAAAATATTCATTTAAATTACCCATAGAAATAAAACTTGTAGTTAATTTTGACAAATGTTTACCACATTTTCATGAGACCAATTCTACAGAAATCATACATATATCATAACATAACACCAATCATACATTTCCTTATCATTTGAAAAGTCATATACGTACATACATGCATATATATATATATGTTAGAATTCAAACATCATAATGTCATATTCATAAAGTTCCAATAGAAATCGATTTACATGCAACATGCATATATAGAAAACAAAATGTTTAATACATATATGTTTAATTACATATCTAGATTGATTCTTCAATTCCATCATCAATCTATAAATTTCACCTGTAAGTAGTCAAAGTTTAAAGACATGAAGACGATTACATGTAGTTAAAAAATTAAACTAATAAAGCTTATAAATAATTATTAAGGTAGATGTGTGGAGTTAATCTTTAGTTTGAAGATTAGTAGTAAGAGTCAGAGGCGGAAGCCAGGACCTCACAACATCTAGAAGAGATTATCTGGATATTCGACAACCTATCTGGTTGGTCTGAGGAGGTCGACTCAGCTATTTAGCAGTTGTAGTCAAGGAAGTTTTTGGAAGAACTTACTAGAATACGATAGTTGTGTAGCAGAAGACTAAGGTAGCATTTGTAATTATTGTAACTAGGGTTCATATCCTTCCCTATAAATAGGGATGTACCTGTACAAGTTCAAGTGCATTGTTATAAGCTTTTCAAGAGCTAAGGCACCTGTGGACGTAAGCTGTTATCGAACTACGTTAAATCTTGTGTGTTCTTCATATTCTACTTTCTCTTCTTCTTCATCCTCTAACTACTATGAGTTGAGACAATGAGTTTCTTCACATGCAAACATATGCAACCCCTTAACTGATAGGTTTCAGTTCAAGATGTCAAAGAATAAGGGGATAATAATAAAAATCAAATAATGAGTATCCTACATATGAAAATAAGTATAATACTCTATGCATAAATTATATATAATAACTAAAATTCACATGGATCATATACACAGTTTATGGTAGAAGTGTCATAACATTTGTAAAATTAAATTAAGCTTGAGTACATTGCTTCCAAAAAATTTTATTTTATTTGAGTTACCTCCTACATTATCACCTTTTACGGAATCACAGTCCCTTACTTAAAGGAAAGATAACTAGTTACTCAATGATGAGTGAAAATGAAGAACTTTTAAAACTAATAATCTTGGTTCCTTGTATAATGAGTTTTTAGTCAATACATTCTAAACTAGTTGGTTCAAGATCCCTCAATGGACTTAATAATTCAATTAACTTCAGATAATAAAGGAAAATAACTAAATAAAAGAGAGGTAACCTCAAGACTTAATTTTATAATAGAATGTTAAAAACTTTTCTTTAATAAACTGAACACACTTTTTATGTATTTTCTAGTTAAAATCTCTATGAAGGCGTATACATAGGAAAAAATATTGTTGGTACTCATAATGAATCAATTTATCTTTCCTCAAGTAAGTTTTTTCTAAATATTTTTCTTAAGTAAATTGATCTCAATAAAGTTAGAATTTCAGAACTCTTAACTTCAAATTTCAGAATTATAAGCTATTAATTATAAAGAAAATAATTAAATTTTTATGAATATATAAGAATTAAAAACCTAAACTAACTTTAACAAATCAAAGTATAAGATAATGAACAAAATAATTAAACATCAGACAATGTACAGATACCAAGTTCTAACCTTAATTTTGAGAAAGTATTTTCATCTAAGGGTTTTATGAATAAATCAACTAATTGTTTTGTTGTTGGAACAAAACTTTATTCTATATTTCTTTTAATCACATTGTCATTTAGAAAATGATGTCTAACTTCTATGTGTTTAACTCTTGAATGTAAAATAGGATTTTTAGATAGACTTATTGTAGAACTACTATCATAAAAAATCTTAGTTCGTAGGTTAAATTGAAATCTTTTAATGTTTGTTTAATCTACAGGATTTGAGCACAGCAAAGTTGATAATGCCATACAATTTTACTTTTTGATAAACCATGACACTAAAGAATTTCCTAATAACTGATAAATGTCATTGGTGCTTTTTCTTTCAGACTTACATCTTGTAAAATCAGCATCACTATAACCTATTAAATTTAAAGAACTGCGTTTAAGTAAAATAATCCAAAATTGATGGTTCCTAATAGATATTTAAAAATTCTTTTAACAACAAGTAGGTGTGACTCTTTATGATTAGATTGATATTTAGCACAAGTACACACACTAAACATGATATCTGGTTAGCTAGCTATTAATAAGGTAATGAACCAATTTGTTGGGTCATAGTATCATAAGAGGGGGTGAATTGTGCCTTTAGAATTTAAAGATCTAGCAGATAAAACAAGAGCACAAAACACTCACTATTTGTAATTCTAAACTTTTTATTGATAAAGTAAGAAATTATAGACATTTACAACACAATTCCCTACTTGTTGGTTTTGATACAATTTTTTTGAGTTACAATTCAATGGAATAAAATCTATCTTATTCTAACCTTATTTGAATTGTATATTCAAACTTGAGCTTTTGCACGTAGCTTTCTGATTCTTCTAGAAATTTTCTCAACTTTTGTATCTCTTCGCTTTCTTCTTCCTTGGAATCTTCAAGACTTCCTTTGTAGTAGCTCTTTTTCTGAATTTGCTTGGGATTCGACGTATTGAAGTTGAGATATCAAAGATTGATGTAGGGATAAATAAAGTGTAGGATCGAATGGCTACACAAGAGGGGGGTGAATTATGTTTTTCAACATATTTACTTATAATTGAAACTTCAAAAATTAAAAATAAGTCGAGACATTATTTTAATCAAATCATTTTATTCAAGGTTTCAATTACAATATACAATTCAATTCTCCTAAGAAATTGTAGATGCAATTATATAGCGATACCATGCTTCATCTAATCAATTTCATAACTACAAATAGAGAAAACTAATTTACGAAATTTAAAACATTTCTCATTGTTTGAGATTTTTTTTCTTCTTCTTTTTCTTCTGTAATTCTTTAGTGACAAATATTTGACTTTTTTTGCTTCACCAAATTTGTTTTCTTCTTCTTCTTCAAATATTCTTCTACAATTCTTCAATGACAAATATCTAACTTTCTTTGTTTCACCAAATTTGCTTTCTTCTTCTTCTTCAAATCTTCTTCTGCAATTCTTTAGTGACAAATATCTGACTTTCTCTACTTCACTGAATTTGCTTTCTTCTTCTTCTTCAAATCTTCAATAACATATATTTGACTTTCTCTACTTCACTGAATTTTCTTCTATCTGAGAGCTTTTCCTCGAAGAGGTGTTTTTGATTTTTGAAAATATATTTCGTTTAGTGTGTAGGGATGATTGATCAACGAGAATTCTATACCTTTTTTACTATATCTTCATTTTATGCATATCCTCCATGTTTAATCACTATTAGTTTTCCACTCTTTACGTCTTCTCTTTTTCCTTCATCGAAATACACACATTCTAACCCATGTTTTCCTTTTGAATTTTCTTTAATCATCAATCCTAGATCTCTGAAAAATTTCCTGCAAAATAAACTTTCTCGTCCAAAATTTTTCATCAAGTGTAATAACAAGTCATTGTGTCAATGTTAACTAATGAGTAAAACAAGTAGATTTATAACTTAACGAGTTCATCATGTGCCAAATCACGTGACAAGTACTATAGCTAACTCAATGAACCAACTTCATGGTGTTACAGTTAACTCAACGAACTAACTTCGTTGTGTTATTGCTAACTCAAAGAACTAGTAATAAACAAATGCTTTTATAATAAGAATTTTACCACGTGCAATAATAACAACTTTAAGTTTATAACGCTAACCTAACACGTTGACTTAGTATTCAATATAGCAACTCAATGCGTGCAGTTATGTTAACTTAATGAGTTAAACATGTGCAACTCACGTGATACAATATAACATTCGTAAACTTTAATTTCACCATGTTTGGGGTTTTGTTAACTTCTATTTGTTAAAAGGTGCTAGAAGACTTGTTTAATTTGGTTTTAAGCTTATATCAATAATTACTTTTAGAAGTAAATAAACAACCTTTCACACAAATTAGATATTAATTCCAATTTGTATTTTTAACTGCAAGTGCATAGTGTATATTGTATTTGTGTACAAGTACAGGTCGATCTCATAGAAATTGAGTAAGAATTGTGTACTGTTCTGATTTTTATATTGGAGTTTATATGTGTTCAATAAGCACTCCATTGAGTTACAATTAATGCAACAGACCTAGTTCGTGGAGTCATGGTTAACTCAACAAACTGACCTCGTGGACTTAAGTTAACTCTACGAGTCTACCTTTCTAGTTAAATATTGTTATTTACAGAGGAATTCAGCCAACCATTGGGCGATTCTATAGAATGTAAATAACATCAATTAAGCTCTTTAATATTAGTTATTATTAGATTTATCATTAAGCAACACTAACATTCAGATATTACAAACAGTAACCATTAAAATCTTTAAGTATCTAGAATGAATCAATTTAAGTAAACAATAAAATTATTTTCTATTTTTTGAATCAAATAAACATAAAACATTCACAATATTGACAATGATAATATTAATCACGATACAAAACAAATAATACAACACTTTAATGCTAAATGTAAACATAGATAATTTGTTGTTTTTGGTATTTTTGTTTTGATATGTTCTTGAAGATGAGCGAAAGGTGAAATGTAAAAATCTCAATCGATAGCAAAAACTTCTGTCACTACATGCGACGCGATTACACCACTGAAAACTTAATCACTTACAATCTTGCCTCTTCTCCTTGTAGAATCGCGAATCCAAAATTGTAAGACGATCTCCTCTTTAGCATACTGGCATCAACTCGAAACCAAGGCTAGAAGCTTTACGATCTCCTAAGATATGAGTTAGTGCTTGGTGAAAATGGCTTCCCTTCCCGCAACACGATCACTCCTCACAGTGGTTGTCAATCACCGTGTTTAGCTTGAAATCGACCTAACATTAGGAAAGTATCCTCACAGACCTCCGATGGTTGGTGATTTTGGTGGTGGTGTGGAGCTTCAAGGAACTTCCGACACTTCCTACAGTTAGCGCGGTTCTCCACTCTACACACACACTGTCTTTGTCTTTCTCCTCTTCTTTTATATTTCTTTCAGTAGTAACTACTTCTGCTTAAATGATCAATTGGATTTTCTTCCTTCATATCAATGATGTTGATTTCTTCTTCATTCCATGAGTGAATTTCTATGTGATACGTGTAATTGTGGTTTTCCTTCGAATTTCTTATTTCTGCAACTGCTACAGTGGCATATTAGAAAATAGATGATCCGTGGAGTTACAGATAACTCAATGGACTTACTTCATTGATTTAACTATAAAACACGTGCAATAAAGAAATAACTTATAAGCTACTAACACAACGCATTACCTTAGTGTATATTCAAGTAACTCAATGCATATAGTTATGCTAACTTAATGAGTTAAACATGTATAGCTCACGTGATATACTAAAGCATTTAAATTCAACATGTGCATAATTCTAACTTAACGAGTTCAGATATACAACTTACAGTTTTATTCTAACCTAAAAGTCTATTTTAAATTCATACTTCAATAATCTTAGATAACAGAAAATATACTTGATTCAAAAGATTTCTGTATGTCACAAAACACTTTTATCTTTTCAGAATAGTATATGCATATTTGTACTTTAAAAGTTAATTTGAAAAGCTTGAATCATACAAGAGCTTTCTAGTGTACCCATGTATTAAGCTTTCAGTCAACAATCCTATATCTGATCAGGATCTTAGGTTGACAGATTTAAAGAGTCCTTTTTCAAGTCAACAATCCTTACATACCTATCTACTCAAGTACAAAAGGCTCGTAATCAAACAAGTCAATAAACTCTCAAAGTTTTTTCTCTTTTTTTCTTTTTTTTTTTCTTTTCAACACAGTATATATATGTATTTCATTAATACATATGCAATAAAACACAAATCTCATATAGTCCTACTTCTATTATTTATTGAAAATATGAATCCATATCAATAAACTCATACTTTTTCTATAGTTTAATAAGATTTACACATAAATCATTCTACAAGTTTAATCACTCAAATTAAATGTATCCTTGATCATATGTATTTCATTTAATCCAAAAATCAATATTTCAGCTCTTTCAGGATTTCAAATAATTTACTAAATTTCAGTTAAGCATTTTGTTTTCTTTTTTAAAATCGTGAAATTGTTAAACTCATAAAATTCAACAAAAACATAAGATACTATATCCAAGTTTGTATTAATAGTAATATTTGTAGCATCTTATATAAGATTATAAATATAATATTCAAGTAGTTATAGTTCTTAAAAATTTTACAATTTCAATTATCGGATAGTTACAGCAAATTCATAAAAAATTTTCAATTTCTACAGAACTTTGTAGCATCATTCTAATTTCTCTAATTAACAAAATTACTTAGATTTTAATTTAATTACCTCCCCCCCATGCCTACATTTTGCATTGTCCTCAATGTAAAAGATTTTACAGTAAATACAGTAAATGTTAGTAGGTATGAATATTATTTTGTTGACTTAGCACCAAACTCAACAAACTTAATTCGTTGAGTTAATGAATAAGTCCATGAACTGAGTTTAAATGTAAATTCAAGATAAGTAATCAAATACATACCTTATTCTTTTGTATCTCCTTCAATATCTTTCGACTTTTGATTCTGAAAAACTTTTCATTCACACATAAAAGTAGAATATATAATAAAATAACATTTAACAACAAAACATAAATTGTTAATTCCATGTCTTATGTGAAACCCAGACTCCTATGCCTTTGGTGGCTCACAAACAAGCTAGTTGGCTTCCCAAAACAAACACCAACAAATTGGATTGATTTTTTTTTTTTTTCTTTTTCTTTTTATAAAATAAAACTAAAACTAAAATTTTTCTTTCTTCTTTTTTTTTTCTAAAAATAAATGCAAATTACACACAACATTAAAAGTACAGAATTACACTTTAAGAACATGATTGAAAAGTAGTGACAAATGGAATAAACGTGTCAGTCTAAGCAAACTTTTTAGGCATAATTCTTTTTGTTATTAATTTTGTTTTAATGCAGTTCATTTTCCTTTTTAACTTGTAAACTTGCAGTATGTTATCAATACTAAATATAAGTGTATTACCATTAATGAAATAAAATGCAGAAAGGGATCCTCTTCTGTTTCAAGATAATGTAGTTGTCTCTATTTCTACATATATTTCAATATATTCCTCTTCCCACTTCCATTCATTTAGGTCTTTCATAATCCATATTTGAAATTTCTTTAATTCATCCCACCATCTTATCAGACATAAAGTAGGATCATCATATTCATTATACCACATTCCTAATTGAATTTTATCATATTCTACAAACGGTGGTTTAGTTATATCACTCGATATAGGTAATATTTCTATAAAGTCATTATCATAACTATCTATGCTTACTATGTATAAATCAGATCTAAAAGCAACTGATATATCTGTGACTAGATATATATATCCATCAAGTATGACATGTATGTTATTAATTAATGCTTTCTGTCCTAGATATATCATAGTATTTTCAGTCCAAGATTTATTTAGAAAATCATACACACTTCAGCATAAATTTTCATCCCAATTTCTAGTTGGTCTCTAGTAATACAATTTTTCAAGAATGGTCAAATTTTTATCAGAAAATGTTAAAGCTGACTTACAATTTTTAGTTGATACTTCAAATCTATTAGGCCTTTCTATATTCCTTTCTTCTTTTATGATAGGATTTCTAATCAAAATGTTGGGTAATAGAATTGCATACCTTGGTTTGGTTTTGTAAATAATTAATCCTTCATTTATCCCCATAATATGATCTATTCCTTCTAATGTATTGGGTGGAATTCTAGTATTTTCTTCCATATTCAAATATTCATAGCTGATTGAACTACGATTAAATGACTTCCATAAAAATCCATCTCTAATTTTAGTCATTTTTGTTAGTTTAATTATTTTATCAATAAATTTTGATGATGAAAAACGTGTGGTTTAATTATTTCTACAATACTTTAGTAGTCTTTTTACTAAAATAAAAATTGTCTAACTGTTATGTACTTAGAATTTTTTAAATTAGATTTCGGTAGGTTATTATCTCTATAGTGAATTGATCGAAGAGTTAATATATAAGTCACCGAACAAAATAGGACAAATCGGATGGTTAAGCTTCTCTCTTGGCTTTTCAGACAATTATATCAGTAACTATTTGAAAAGTATTTATCTTTGGTGAGTTAAGTCTTTTTATGTCTGGATATATCTTTTATGGTAAGTATCCGAAATCCCTTCAGTTTCAGATAGTTAAGGGTTTTCATTTCGAATAGTTAGCTATTTCTATGATTTAATGTATTTTTGGTTACTTTCTTCTAAAGGACACGTGTCATTCTCTCATCGCTTGACTTAAGTGACTTTTTAGAAGGTTACGATGTAACTATCCGAAAATTCTTAAGAATCAGAGAGTTACCTTCAGTAAGTATCTGAAATTGGTTTTAAGCTTCGGATAGTTAATTTTTTATTATTTCTGACTTAAGTGACTTTTTGGAAGGTTACCTATGTAATTATCCGAAATAACTTAAGGTTCAGAAAGTTATCTTTTATAAGTATCTGAAACATGCCTTCTCTATCGGATAGTTTATTTTTTAATATTTTATGATGATGTTTCACAAGGACACATGTTTCAATTTTAATACATGACTTAAGTGGCTGTTTAGAATGAAAAAGTGCATATTATTAACAGTTAAATGATGGTTAATTGCATAATATTTAGCTTATCATATGAGAATTAAGCCATTATGTTATAATTGCACTATTATATGCTTTAATTGAAGAATCTACTTAATTTTGGGGAATTAATGTTAATTTAGTACATTTTTGAACTATCGGTAAGTTGCAGGCTATGAAATTCTTAAGTATCCGAATTTTTTGATATTTCGGACAGTTATGTTTAACAGACTGAACATGTATCAGATAGTTATGTTTAAATTGTCGAACAGTTATGTTTTGAAAGAATAGTTTATTATTTCCTGAAGTACACGTGTTGAAACCATAATGCATGACTTAAGTGGATTTTCAATGACTTATCTCTAACTATCCGAAATTGCAGCTAGGCATCGGACAGTTATATGTGTAACTCTCCGAAATCTCTTTTTATTTATAAAATAGCTGAGGACACGTGTCATGTTCTAGGAAAGTGACTTAAGTGGATTTTTGGTGAGTTATCTCTAACTATCCGAAATGCATTTGAGCATCGGAGAGTTAGCTCTGTAACTCTCTGAAATGTTTATTTTATTATTAAACGGCTGTTGACACGTGTCGAGATTTGGTAGATTTATTTAAGTTATATATCGATGAGTTATCTGTAACTATCCGAAATGCATCTAAGCATTGGATAGTTAAGTTTATAAGTATCTGAAATGCATCTAAGCATCGGATAGTTAAGTTTATAAGTATCCGAAATGCATCTAAGCATCAGATAGTTAAGTTTATAAGTATCCGAAATTGTTGAATACTTTTGTTTTGATGATGTGTGCTGAATGAAAATAATCATATTTGCTCAATTACTATTACTTGTGAAAAGAAATTAAAATCATCAATTAATACAGAAAAAGCTTACTGATATAAATATTTGTCTGTATTGGATCTGAAGTTAATAACTAGACATTTCGTTGCATTAATTTCTCATTTAGCTAAACGTTAAGTTAACGTGTGGTTTTATTGAAAAGCATGATATGTTTTAAAGTTATATCTTATGTATCATGAACAGTGCACGTTTAGACAACTTGTTAAGTTAGAGTTTTGTTTGTATAGAGGTCACGTGAGAACTCGTTAAGTTAGAGGCTTAAAGGTTAAAATAGGTCACGTGATAACTTGTTAAGTTAGTGAGTAAAAGAACAGACGAACTCGTTAAGTTAGTGTTATACAAGTGGTGAAAATATAAGTTACGAATGTTGTATTGTATCACGTGAGGTGCACATGTTTAACTCGTTAAGTTAACATAACTAAACGCGTTGAGTTGCTATATTGAACACTAAGGCAACGCGTTAGGTTATAAACTTAAGTTGTTATTTTTGCATATGGTGAAATTCTTATTATAAAAACATTTGTTTATTATTGAATCGATGAGTTAAAGTTTTTTGGAGACTTACAGTCGTAACTATCCGAAAGGTAACTTAAGTCATGTTTTCAAGTCTTGACACGTGTCTCACTAGTTTTATAATATAAAGAGTTTTTCAGTGACTTACATCTATAACTATCCGAAACTTAAACTGCTTTCAGTGAGTTATTGTTTAACCTTCCGAAAGAAAGGTTAAGCTGGTTCGTTGAGATAGCATAACATCACAGACTTAGTTCGTTGAGTTAGCTACAGTACTTGTCACGTGAAATGGCACATGAGGAACTCGTTAAGTTAGAAACGTTAAGTTATATATATATACTTGTGTTACTCGTTTAGTTAACATTAAAGTAACGACTTCTTATTACACTGATGAAAACTTTTGGACGAGAAAGTTTATTTTGCAAGAAAATTTTCAAAGATCCAAGACTGATGATTAAAGGAAATTTGAAATATAAACGTGGGTTGGAACGTGTGTGTTTCGATGAAGGAAAAAGAAAAGACGTGGAGAAGTGGAAAACTGGTAGTGGTTAAACGTGGAGGATATGCATGGAATGAAGATACAGTATAAAAGGCATAGAGTTCTCGTTGATCAAACCATCTTTGTACACCAAAAGAAAAATCTTTTTCAAGGATCAAAAACACCTTCTCGGGGAAAATCTCTCAAGTGGAAGAAAATTCAGTGAAGCAGAAAAGGTCAGATTTATGTCGCTAAAGATTTGAAGTATCAGAAGAAAGCAAATTCGGTGAAGCAGAGAAAGACAAGATATTCGTCACTGAAGAATTGCTAAAGAAGAAAAAGGAGAAGAAGAAAGATCTTAAACAGGGAGAAATGTTTTAAATTCCGCAAATTAGTTTTCCTTATTTGTAGTTATGAAATTGTTTAGATGATACATGGTATCGAGATATAATTGCATCTACAATTTCTGAGGAGAATTGAATTGTATATTGTAATTGAAACCTTGAATAAAAATGATTTTATGAAAACAATGTCTCGACTTGTTTTTGAGTTTTAAAGTTTCAATTATATTTCAGAAAATATTAAAGATACACAATTCACCCCCCCTCTTGTGTAGCCATACGATCCTACAAGTGGTATCAGAGCTTTGTTAATAATCTTTGATATAAAATCTATACCAAATTATTTAATATCATTGCTTATTCTACCTTCCTTGTTTTTAAACATAAATTAATATCTAAGCATACGTTTAACTTTCTTGATTTAAGGCTCAAGTTGTTTTAAAGCTTTTAGACTGTTTAAAATCAAATAGGTTGAAAAATTTAAGGTAAGATGGCTACTGGAAATGGTAATTTTTCTTTATATGAAGGCCAAAATCTTAATCATCCTCCTTTATTTGATGGAATACATTTTGAATATTGGAAATATAGGATGACTGTTTTTCTTCAAAGTATAGATCATAAGTTGTGGTTCATGATTTCTAAACCATATACTTCGTTAATTATTCCTTATAATACTTGGACAATTACTGAAAAAGAAAATGAAACACTGAATGCTAAGGGCTTAAATATTTTATTTTGTGCATTGAGTTATGAACAGTTTAGTAAAGTGTCGGCTTATAAATCTGCTTATGAGGTATGGCATGCATTAGAAGTTTCACATGAAGGTACTTCTCAAGTTTAAGAGACAAAAATAAACATGTTGATTCATAAGTATGAACTCTTTAAGATGCATGAAGACGAAAATATTTTTGAGATGTTTTCCAGATTTCTTGATATCATAAACTCTTTAAAATGTTTAGGAAAGAATTTTGAACAGAAGGATTTGGTGAGGAAAATTCTCAGATCCCTAAGTTCTAAATGGTCTCAGAAAGTAACATCAATTGAGGAATCACGAGATTTAAATGTTTATACTATGAATGAACTTATAGGAAATTTAACAACTTATGAAGTTCAATTAAATGAATCACTAAGTCACAACAAACTAAAAATGAAGAAAGAAATAGTCTTCGAAATTAATTCAGATTTTGATATATCTACTGATTTTGACGAGGATTTGATTTTGCTAACTAGGAAATTCAAGAAAGCATGGAAAACTAGGAAACAGCAAAGGAACAAAAATGATAAACCCTCAACGTCAAAATCACTGAATGACAAGAATTCTTCATCTAGAAAGTATGTATGTTACAATTGTAAGAAACTTGGACATCTTTCTCTAGATTGTCTTATGAGGAAAAATGAAAAGCATAGTAGGACAAATCAGAAGAAGACAGCTTAGAAAACTCAGAAAAAATTTTACAAGAAAAAGACTTTGAAGGTCACTTGGGATGATACGTCTGAAGAGTCTGAATTTGAGGAATCAGCATTAAAATCTTCACATTCAGAAGGAGAACAAGAGGTACAAGACGTTGCTCATGTGTTCTTCATGGCATATGAGTCTGAGGTAATATCTGATCCTGAAAGTCATTCAGATTTCAACTTTGATGAATTATTATGTGCTTATCATGCATTATTACAAAAACTTAAAGTATGTAAACTAGAAAATAAGAATATTAGAAAATCTTCATCCATTATGGAAGAAGAAAATTGTTTCTTGTCTACTACATTAGAAAAGTTTAAATGTGATAATGAAAATCATGCTAGAGATTTGCAAAAATTTAGATTTAATGAATGTATCTTGCATGAACAAATACAGAATATAAATGATGAAAAATTAAAGATAGAATCTAAAAATGAAATATTGGGAAACAATATAAATGAACTTGAATT
Organism: Cymodocea nodosa; assembly: GCA_036874045.1. Lineage (NCBI taxonomy): Eukaryota > Viridiplantae > Streptophyta > Magnoliopsida > Alismatales > Cymodoceaceae > Cymodocea > Cymodocea nodosa. The sequence continues at coordinate 12,940,999 of CM072339.1, read as the reverse complement.
AGAGATAGATAAATTAAAACTGAGAGAGCAAGATTTAAATTCTACCATTGAGAAATGGAATTTAAGTCAAACTAAGTTAGACAAACTAACTAATACCCCTACGATGTCTTATAAATTTGGCTTAGGATTTGATTATCCTGAATATCCTGAATCTCAAGCTAATAAAGGATTTATTAGTTGCAGTTCAAGTAAATCTAAGACTAAAATTCCTTTTATTATGAAACAATGTAATAAATATGTAGAAGTAGGTACTTCAAGGGATGAATCATGTAGTATAATATAAATCAATGTGATTTGTCAAATTGTACTTCTAACATGAATATAAATGTTTCTAAAAATCTTGTTTCTTGTTGTGGAAATTCAGTTTCTAATGTTTCTAAAATTTCAAACAATTGTAGTAAACTGAAAATTCAAAAACCTGAGCATGTAATTCAATACACTGGTATTAGACCAATTACTCATTCTACATGTAATAAAACTAAAAATTCTTGTGCAGAAAAAGATTTTGTATGTACGGAAAATGTTAATACAAGTACAAAATCTTGGTATGAACTTACTAAAATGTATGAGCATGATCGAAATAAATTAACATCTGATAAAAATCGGTTTGGTCTTGATTATACTACATCTGAAAACAAAAAGAATGATTGTAAAAGCAATAATGCTATATGTGAGTATAAAGCTAATGATAAATCTATAGTACTTACAACTAATGAGAATATAAATGATAATGTTAAACTATTTTTAAACAAAAAGAAGAAATATGTGTTTAATGAACTTGGTCCTCAACAACATTGGGTACCAAGAAAAAGTTTTTCTTAATTTGTGTTGTAGGAGGAAACAACATCAAAATGGATCTTGGACAGTGGAGTCTCAAGTCACATGACCGGACAAAAAAGTCTATTACAAAATTTTACAAATACCATGAAAGGAAGTGTAACATTTGGAAACAAAAGTAAAGATAAAATCATAGGTATGGGCAATGTTCAAATAACTTCTACTTGTGTTATTTCGAATGTACTATATGTAGAAAACCGAGGATTTAATTTGCTGAGTGTCATAAAACTAATTGAAAATGGATATTATGTAGTGTTTGAAGATAATGTATGCAAAATAATTGATAAAAATACAGATGAAATTAAGTTTATTGCTAAAAGAAAAGGTTCTGTATGTATTTTATCTTTACTTTCTAGTGTAGTTGATTTAAATTTATGTTTGCTAGCTGAAACTAGTGATGCATATCTATGGCATAGAAGGATTGGGCATATAAATATGAAACTATTATATAAACTATTTAGAAAACATTTAGTGAGAGGTTTACCAAAGATTAAATACTCAAAGAACTTTATGTGTGATGCATGTGAGTTAGGTAAACTTCACAAAAACTCTTTTAAATCCAAAATTGATATTTCAAGCAAGAGAGTCTTAGAACTTATACATATGGATCTATTTAGACCAACAAGAATCATGAGTCTTGGTGGTAAACGGTATGTATTTGTTTTAGTAGATGACTTCTCTAGATACATTTGGGTATATTTTCTAGCATCTAAGACAGAAGTTTTTGAAAAATTTAAAATGTTTTGCAATTTTGTACAAAATGAGCAGAGTGTCTCTATTCAAAAACTTAGGAGTGATCATGGAACTGAATTTGATAATGATCAAATGGATAACTACTGTAATGAGTATGGCATTGATCACAAGTTTTCTTTTCCAAGAGCACCGTGTCAAAATGGTGTTGTTGAGAGAAAGAATAGATCACTTCAAAAAATGGCCAGAACTATGTTGAATGAACATAAGTTACCTCAAAATCTTTGGGCTGAAGCAGTAAATACAACTTGTTATGTTATTAATAGAAGTCATTTAAGACCTCATGTTAATAAAACTCCTTTTGAAATTATGTTTAATAGGGTTCCAAAAATTTCCTATATGAAATCATTTGGCTGCAAGTGTTTTATTCTTAATACTAAGGATAAAAAGGATAAATTTCAAGCCAAATCGGATGAAGGAATTTTTGTAGGTTACTCTACTAGAAGTAAAGCCTATAGAGTATATAACAAGACTTCTAGGACTATTGAAGAAACCCTCCATATTTCAATGAAAATTCTCTTAGAGAATCTCAATCTAAAGTTGATAATGATGATATGATCAATTTTCCAAATGAGTTAGAGATCAATAGAGAGATTGATGATTTATCTGAGAAAATCAAAAATATGAACTTAAATGATCAAACTAATGATGAAAGTGATGGACTTTAAGATGTTGATGAGAATATTGAGGAAAATCAGAGAAATTGATGTTATTCTTCATCACATCCCATTACTCAAGTCATTGGTGATATTAATGAGGGAGTTAAAACTAGAGCTTCAGTAAATTTAAATAGTATGTGTATGTTTGTTTCTATGGTGGAACCAAGGAATATACAAGAAGTATTATCTGATGAAAATTGGATAGTGGCAATGCAAGAAGAACTAAATCAATTCATCAGAAATGATGTATGGGAATTAGTCTCTCTACTAGAAAATCAGTCCATAATAGGTACAAAGTGGATCTTTAGAAACAAAACTAATGAAACTGGTCAAATTATAAGGAATAAAGCTAGATTAGTTGCACTAGGGTATACATAGAAAGAATGATTAGATTATGATGAAACATTTGCTCCTGTGGTTAGGTTAGAAAGTATTAGAATATTATTGGCCTATGCTTGTTATATGAATTTTAAATTATATCAAATGGATGTAAAGAGTGCATTTCTAAATGGTTTAATTAATGAAGAAGTCTATGTAAAACAACCACCTGGATTTGAAGATATTAAAAATCCTGACTTTGTGTATAAATTGAAGAAAGCCTTATATGGTTTGAAGCAAGCACCTAGATCATGGTATGAAAGATTGTCTACTTTTTTAATAGAAAAAAGCTATATCATGGGAAAAGTGGATCATACTCTATTTATTAAGAGAGATGGTAAAGATCAGATTGTTGTTCAAATATACGTGGATGATATAATCTTTGGAGCAACCTCTGATAAATTGATAGAAATATTCTCTAAAGAGATGACTAATCAGTTTGAAATGAGTATGATAGGAGAACTTTCATATTTTCTAGGACTTCAAATTAAGCAAATGGATAAAGGTATATTTTTAAATCAGGAAAAATCTGTAGATGAAATGCTTAAGAAATTTAATTTTAATGATACAAGGATTCGAGGAACACCTATGAGTACTACTTTAAAGTTAGATATTGATGACATAGGAAAATCTATAGATCAAAGGAAATACAGAAGTATGATTGGTTCTTTACTTTATTTGACTACTAGTAGACTTGATATTATGTTTGTTGTGTGTGTTTGTGCTAGATTTCAATCTAATCCTAAGGAATCACACTTAATAGTAGTTAAAAGAATATTTAGATATATACAAGGAACTAAAAATTTCAGACTATATTATTCTAAGGATAGTTCAATAGATCTTATAGGATATACTGATGCTGATTATGCAGGATCTAAATCTGATAGAAAGAGTACCAATGGCACATGTCAATTATTGGGAAATAATTTGGTGTCATAGTTTAGTAAAAAGCAAAACTGTGTAGCACTTTCTACTATAGAAGCTGAATATGTTGCTGCTGCACTGTGTTGCACTCAGATTCTGTGGATAAGGCAAACTTTAGAAGATTTTGGATTATCTTATGATAAAACTAAGATTTATTGTGACAGTAGTTATGCAATAAATCTTTCCAAAAATCCTGTATTACATTCAAGAGCAAAGCATATAGAGGTTAGACATCATTTTCTAAGAGATAACGTAATTAAAGGAAAAATTAAATTAGAATTTGTGTCTAGTAAAAATCAATTAGCTGATATATTTATAAAACCTCTAGACAAAAACACATTCTGCAATATTAGATTAAATTTAGGTATTTGTAGGCTATGTATAAAATGCTTAAACTCCACATAAAAAGATAAATATTATTGATGATGTTGTTCACCTCATAGATATTATATACTTATAATAAATATCTAAAGTAATATCTAAACTGCTGCTTAAGATACTATGTATTTATTGTAAAATCATAGTAGTATCTTATTGATTATAAGTAGTTTATCAATTTTAATGGTTTTTACGATTTTAAGTGGAAGTGTAAATGAAAAACATTAAATACTTTTGACATTCTGAAATTTTGATTAAATGTTTTCTTTGAATCAAGGAAAATGCATATGATCATGCATAAATTTGACTTAATTGATTAAACTTGTAGAATAAGTTATATGTAACTCATCTTAAACTGTTAATCAAAAGTATAAGCTTATTGAAACTGATTCATATTCTCAGTACAATCATAGAAGTAAAAATTGTATAAGATTTGTGTTTTATTGCATCTGTATTAATGGAATACATATATACTGTGCTTAAAATGAAAAGTGCTTACAAAGTGAAAATCTTTGAGAGTTTATTGATCAGTTTGATCACGAGCCTTTTGTACTTGAGCAGATAGGTATGTAAGGGATTGTTGTCCTAAAAAAGGATTCTTTAAATCTGGCAACCTAAGGTCCTGGTCAGATCTGGGATTGTTGACTGAAAGCTCATTACACAGGTACATTAGAAAGCTCTTGTATGATTCAAGCTTTTCAAATTAACTTTTAAAGAAAATTATCAATATTTACTGTTTTGAAAAGAAAAGTTGTTTCATTAATTACAGATATCTTTGAATCGCATATAGTTTCTACCAATATGATTACTGATTTATTGAATCAACATTAGTACTTTTGAAAATATTTATTTGAGATACATTCTTTTATTCTCCTTGAATTAATCACATTGAGTTCAAAGTTGTGTTTTGATTCATATATAGTAGGAATTGATTCTAGAAATCATTTTTGATGATGTCAAGATAACAGAAGTCTCTGAAAAGAAAATTTAAAAGTATAGTTATACTTAACATCTATTGTCACTATAAGTATATTTTGTATGTTGATTGAATATATTTGAAGTATATTTGTAGGGGGAGGATTAACAATATTGAAAACAGATTAATATATTTTAGAATACAAATCTTAGTTAATCTGAATTAATGTCCTCTTAAAATATTGATGAAATAACTTAAAAAGACAAATAAACTATTTTAGATTCAAAAGAAAAAATGTTCAAATAGTTTACAATGTTCTCAAGATAATGTTAAGTTTAGCATATGTGTGGTTTTTGGAACGTTTCAGTTGGAAGCATCCGAAAATTGTTTTAAGTGTACTAACTAGACGTTATGTTAGATAAGGTAACGTGTAAAAATGTCTCTAGATAGTATTTTACTCGTTAGGTTAGTTAACTCAATGAGTTATACTTAAATATTTCGGGTACTTTGATTGAATAAACTTTTTTCAATGTTTATTTTATTTCTAAACCCGACTTCTCTTCACGTTGAGTTATATGCCTAAAAACCCTATTTAAACACTTATTACACGGGCACTTAGGTTATTTGTAAACTTTGTTAAGAAAATCTTTCCCACTTGTTGCTGTTACAACCTACGACGATGGTCTCCAAGTTCTACAAAGGTTGTGGCAGAGGAAAAAGTAAAAGTAGAAGAGATACAAAAGGAAAAGAAATAGAGAATGATGAAGTTCCACGTACTTGGTTCAAGAAAATACTTCGAGTGGATAGAAGGTTAGCTGAAATTTATAAAGATTACTTCTTTCCTCAAGGTATATTAGATGAAGTTAGACAAGAACTTCAAAATACCGATGAAAGTATTACATACATGGGTATTCGAAGTAAATATGATAGAGAATACAGAATGAAATGTGCTGAGATTTCATTTCTAGAATAGTATGCAAAATATTTGGAAAAATGTGTAGGTTCATCAAATAGAACTCTTCAAACTCCTATAAACGATACAAGACTACATGCATTTGAGGAAGAGTATGAATCAGCTATCCCTACTCCTTTATATTCAAAACAAGTAGAATCAGATATTGCTGTAGACAAAGCAAAAGTTGACAGTCTTCAAAAAGCCGTTGCAATAGAAAGTGCCTTAGAAGAATTAAAGCAGAAAACTTTTGTGGAGCAATTTGAAAAGAAAACAGCAATACATGAAAAGGAGAAACAAAAATGTTATAGAAAAAGAAAAGTTAGAAAAATTATGTCTAAGGAAACAAAGTCTATTGAAAAAGGAAAATCAGATGAAAATTTATTTCCAAAGGACAATGTATATCTAGACATTGTACCTTATTGTGCATCTAATAAACTCATCAGTTCCAAGCATACTGAAACTGATGAAGATAACGAGACTTTATTTTCTCTAGCTAGAAAACTTGAGAAGAAATCCAAGTCAAATATGAGCTCAAGTTTTTCTATTAGTACAAGTCTTGATGATGCAAATATTGACAAATCAAAGCATCAAGCACTTGACATTGAACAAGTTATTGCAGATATAATTGACAATGTTGAAGTAGTAACTAGTTCACAGGCTGAATTGTTTGGAGTAGCAGATATTGAAAATGTTAAGACTCCAGAAGAGCTAAAAGTTAACTAGCCTTCTTCAGAATCTATAGAAGCAGAGTCTGAGAATTCACAGCATGAATCAATGGAAATATCTATTGAAAAGAATGAACAATTACAGATAGATACACCGGTTGTAGAATTTGTGGAAAAATTGAACTCTGAACATTCTATAGAGACTGAATAGATGAATGTTGAGCATATTGACAATGTTCCTAACACTGTTGAAGCTGAAGAATCAAGCTTACCTGAGCAGCTTCAAGATAATATTTTGGAAGAGGAACAACATGACATTCATTTTGAAGAAGAGGTTCCTAAAGATGAATTAAACTCTGAATCACGGCTTCAGGTATCACCTTCTTTGTGTACAATATTAAACATTCAAGGTAATGCAATTCATTTTAGATCTGAAGAAGCATTGCAGAAATACAATAATCTGATTACATGTCAGATTTTGCATGCTCATCCAATAAAATTCAGAAATTTGATGGAAATAAGAGATCTGTTTGAGTTTCAAGGCCTCATTAAATTCGAAATATGCCACTGAAAGGTCAGATTTATGTCGCTGAAGATTTGAAGTATCAGAAGAATGCAAATTCGGTGAAGCAGAGAAAGACAAGATATTCGTCATTGAAGAATTACTGAAGAAGAAAAAGGAGAATAAGAAAGATCTCAAACAGAGAGAAATGTTTTAAATTTCGTAAATTAGTTTTCTCTATTTGTAGTTATGAAATTGTTTAGATGATACATGGTATCGAGATATAATTGCATCTACAATTTCTGAGGAGAATTGAATTGTATATTGTAATTGAAACCTTGAATAAAAATGATTTTATGAAAACAATGTCTCGACTTGTTTTTGAGTTTTAAAGTTTCAATTATATTTCAGAAAATATTAAAGATACACAATTCACCCCTCCTCTTGTGTAGCCATACAATCCTCCAGAAATGCATCTGAGCATCGGATAGTTAAGTTTATAAGTATCCGAAATGCACCTAAGCATCGGATAGTTAAATTTATGCACGTGTTTTATAGTTAAATAACCGAAGAAAGTCCGTTGAGTTATTTGTGACTCCATGGACTATTTATTTTCTAATATGCCATTGTAGTGGTTGCAGAAACAGGACAGTTGGAAGAAAAATCACGTTTGCACGTATCGCGTAGGGAGAAGAAAGCATCACCGTTGATACGGATGAAGGAAATCCAACCGACTATTCAAGTAGAAGCAGTTACTACTGAAGAAATATAAAAGGAAAGAAGAAAAAGAAGAAGTGTGTGATCGATGGACGGCCAGTGTGTATAGAGGAGGAGCACCGAGCTTTTTACAGATAGTATCGGCAATTCTCCAAAGTACCACATCAACCATCGTTACCACCACCATAATCACCAACCATCGAAGGTCTGTGAGAATACTTTCTTGATGTCAGGTTGTTTTCGAGCCAAACACGATGCCTGATAACCACTGTGAGGAGTGATCGCGTCGCGGGAAGGGAAGCCATTTTCACCAAGCGCCGACTCATATTTCAAGAGATCGTAAAGCTTTTAGCCTTGGCTTCGGGTTGATGCCTATATGTTGAAGAGGAGATCATCTTGCAATTCTAGACTCGCGATTCTATAGGGAGAGAAGACAGGATTGTAAGTAGTTTAATTTTCAGTGGTGTAATCACGTGACAAGTAGTGACAGAAGTATTTACTGTCAAGTGAGATTACTTTACACTTCACCTTTCGCCCATTTCCATGTTCATATTAATACAAAAATACCAAAAACAATTTATCTTTGTTTGTATTTTGTATTTGAGTGTTGTATTATTTGTGTTGTATCGTGATTAATGTTATCTTTATCAGTGTTTTGATTGTTTTATGTTAGTTTTAGTTTTACAGTTTACTGAAATTGGTTCATTCAAAAGACTTAAAGATTTTAATGGTTACTATTTGAATTATTTGAATGTTAGTATTGCTTAATGATAAATTCAGTGTTTACTAACATTAAAAATCTTAATTGATGTTATTTACAATCTGTGGAATTGCCCAATGGTTGGCCGAAGTCCTCTGTAAATAGTAGTATTAAAAAAAAAGACAGGCTCGTGGAGTTAACTTAAGTCCACGAGGTTAGTCCGTTGAGTTAGCCATAACTCAATGAACTTTGTCTGTTGAGTTAACTGTAATTCAACGGAAAGCTTATTGAATATATAAATTTGATTGTTAACAAATGAACAATTCTCATGTTCTTCAGCAATTCCCTATGAGATCGACCTGTACTTGCACATTGATACAATAGACACTGTGCACTTGCAGTTAAAGTACAAATTGGAATTAATATCTAAATTGTATTAAAGGTTGTTTGTTTACTTCTAAAAAAATAGGCATAAAGATAAATTAACTAAGTAAAAACAGAAGTAACAAATCAAAGTTTTTCTGGTGTCGTGTTGGGAAAATCCAAACAAGTTTTATGGCGTCGTTGCTGGGGAATTGAATTGAATTGAATAGATATAAGCAACTGTTAGAGCTGTTTCATTTTAATAGCTAGAGTTGTGTGTTTTCTTTTGTAATTGAGAATATGGCATATGCTTATGCTCAAAGATTTTTGAAACCTATAATTAGCATATGTGAATTCTGCAATTCTGAAGGACACGACATTTCTGACTGTTTGAAACTGAGACATTTACAGATGGTTAGATCCCATGAACAACAAATGAATTATCCTCAGTATAATAGAGCCGAGTATGAGAATCCTATAGTTTACCCAACTAATGGTCAATATAGAATGTGTAATATGTTGAGAGACACTGAAGTTTGGGATAGGTATGACAGACTGGAGCATAGTATAGAGCAAAACCTGGACAAACTAGAACACTTTATGTGTCAGCAACAAGAAGTCAACCAATTAAATTATAAGGAAGCATATTTAGAACCTAAAAAGGATATAATTTACGAAACTGAAAAAATCATAATGAAAATTGATGAAAAATTGAATACAATGAGATTAGATGATCTAGAAAGAAAATTAAAAGCATTAGATGAATATACAATGAAAATACAAGTTATGCAATAGGATAATGAAAATTATAATGTTATAGACCTGCATAATTTGCAAAATATATAGCAAACAGAAAATACTAATGCAAGAGAATTTAAAGAATGCACTTTAAAACTAAAAACAATTAAAGATCATAATCACGAAAATGATATGCAAAAACATCATGAAAGTAACGAAAATCTAGAAGATGTATTTGTAACATTAAGATCTGGAACTAATATACCACCAAGAACTCAAAATGAAAATGATATGAAGGTGGATAAAAGTAAAAATCAAAATGATAAAGAAAATGTAATAGCTGAAAATCTAGAAATCACTAAAGAATAATCTAAATCTGCTAATGAAGCTAAAAATGATCAAACAAATCAACTGAAAGAAAAAGAATCTTTTAAATCACAATCTTTAGCACCCTACCCTAAAAGATTACAACAAATAATACCTGAAAGATATGAAAAAATCAGAGAAATTTTTGAAAAAGTACAAGTTAACATTCCTTTGTTAGATCTATTGCAGAAAATGCCACCTTGTGCTAAATTTCTTAAAGATTGGTGTACTAAGAAAAGAGAGTGAAAAGTTTTTAGAAAGGTCTTTTTAGCTGAGCAAAGTAGTTCCCTATTTCTACCACAAATTCCTAAAAAGTATCTGATCCTAGAATTCCTATTATATCATGCACCATAGGAAATACCATTCTAGAGAGAACCTTAATAGATTTAGGTGCAGGTATAAATGTTATGCTAAGTGATATATTTGCATCCTAAGGATTAGAAGGCTTAATTTCTACTAGTACGGTTATTCAATTAGTTGATAGAAGTATAAGATACCTTAGAGGAAAAATAGAAGATGTATTAATTAAAATCAAAAACTTTATATATCCTATTGATATTGTAATTTTGGATTCCCAACAAATTAAGCATAAAAATAGTGATACATCTTTAATTTTGGGAAGGCCATTTTTAGCAACATCAAGGGCTGTTATAAATTGTAAGACTGGAGTAATGAAGTTAGCATATGGTAATGAGGATACTCAATTAAATATTTTCAAACCAGAAAGATTTGAGGAATTAGAAATGTCCTTACATACCATAGACTTTTTAGAGGATGAAGGAGATATGTTAGATGATGTGATTCAAGAAGAATTAAATAGGCAAATCAATTCTGAAATTTTAGAAGAAAGTGAAAGCATAAATATAGAAGGAGATCTGGAAGAAACTCATTTAGAAAATGATGATGTTCAATTAGGAGCTCTAGCTTCTAATGGGCAACATTTAGAATTAAAACATTTACCTCCTGAATTAACCTATATATTTCTAGAAGAGAAACGAACCTGTCCAATCATTATTGCTTTAGATTTAAAAGAGGATCAAATAGCTAAATTAAAAGATGTAGTGAAAAGTTTAAAGAAGCAATAGGATGGACTATGACTGATATAAAAGGGTTAAGTTCAACTTTATGCTGTCACCACATATATTTAGAAGAGAATGCTAAACCTGTTAGAATTCCTGAGAGTACATTAAATCCAAACCTTAAAGAAGTAGTCAGGAAGGAAATAGCTAAATGGTTAGATAATGACATAATTTATCCGATTTCTGATAGCTTGTGGGTTAGTCCAATCCATGTAGTTCCCAAGAAATTAGGATTAACAGTTATTAGGAATGAAAGTCAAGACTTGATACCTACTAGAATACAATCAGGCTAGAGAGTATGTATAGACTATAGAAAGCTGAATGCTGTGACTAGGAAAGATCATTTTCCCTTACCTTTTATAGATCAAATGCTAGAAAGATTAGCAGGGTAAAAATATTTTTGTTTCCTAGACGAGTATTTAGGGTATAATCAAATTCCAGTAGCATTAGAGGATCAAGAGAAAACAACTTTCACTTGTCCTAATGGAACTTATGCTTTTAAGAGAATGCCATTCAGATTATGCAATGCGTCAGCTACCTTTCAAAGGTGTATGCAGGGCAAATTTACTGAAATGACTGAAGATTTTTTAGAAATATTTATAGATGATTTTACTGTATATGGCAATTCATATGAAGTCTGTTTACAAAATTTAGACCTAATATTAAAACGCTGTGTGGAAAAAAATTTGGTTTTAAATTGGGAAAAATATCACTTCATGGTTAAACAAGGAATAGTTTTAGGGCATGTTGTTTCTAAGAAAGGGTTGGAAGTAGATAAAGCTAAAATAGAAGTAATTTCTAATCTACTAGAACCTAAATCAGTAAAAGATATTAGATCATTTTTAGGACATACTGGTTTTTATCGAAGATTTATTAAAGACTTTAGTAAAATAGACCTTTAACTAATCTATTAAAAGATGTTCCATTTTACTTTGATAAAAATTGCAAGGAAGCATTTTTCAGACTTAAAACTTGCTTAATTTCAACTCCTATAATTCAAACACCTGATTGGAGACATCCATTTGAATTAATGTGCGATGCTTCTAATTTTGCTATAGGAGCAGTGTTAGGACAGAAAATAGAAAAATCTCCTAGAGTGATTCATTATGCAAGCAAAACCTTAAATGATGCTTAAGTTAATTACACAACTACTGAAAAAGAATTATTAGCTGTTGTGTTTGCTTTAGAAAAGTTTAGATAATATTTGATTGGAGCTAAAGTAATAGTATACATAGATTATTCAGCTCTAAAACATCTAATAAAGAGAAAAGAGACTAAGCCTAGATTGATCCGATGGATATTATTATTAGAAGAATTTGATCTAGAAATTAAAGATAAAAAAGGTTGTGAGAATGTAGTAGCAAATCATTTATCAAGATTACAAATAGAAAAATCAAATATTGAAATTAAGGATAATTTTTCTAATGAACAATTAATGACCATCAACACAATACCTTGGTATGCAGACATAGTTAATTATTTAGTTACTAGTCTAACACCTAAGGATTGGAATAGACAGGATAAGAAATTGTTTTTCTCAAGAGTAAAATATTACTATTGGGAAGACCCATACTTATTTAAGAAATGTCCTGAGCTGGTTTTAAGGAGGTGTGTTCCAGAAACTGAATATTCGAGCATATTGTCTTTCTATCATGACCAAGCTTGTGGAGGGCATTTTGGTTCAAGGAAAACTGCTGCAAAAATTCTGCAATGTGGGTTTTATTGGCCAACACTATTCAAAGATGCTCATAAATATTACTTAAGTTGTTTAAGATGTCAACAAATAGGAAGAATATCAAAGAGGAATACGATGCCTCTTAATCCTATTTTTGAGGTTGAAATCTTTGATGTGTGGGGAATAGATTTTATGGGTCCATTTCCTATGTCTAATCAATTTAATTGCATATTGTTGGGGGTGGATTATGTATCTAAATGGATAGAAGTTATTCCTACAAAAACTAATGATAACAAAGTGGTAATACAATTTATAAGAATAAATATATTTGCCAGATTTGGAATACCTAAAGCTATTATTAGTGATAAAGGAACTCATTTCTGTAATAGAAGTTTTGAAGCTTTAATGAAGAAATATGGAGTAAACTACAAAATTGCAACATCATATCATCTACAAACAAGTGGACAAGTAGAAAGTGCAAAAAACAAATTAAGTTAATCTTAGAAAAAGTAGTAAATCCTACTAGAACAGATTGAGCTAATAGATTGGTAGATGCACTTTGGGCTTATAGAACTGCTTATAAAACGAGCTTAGGTATGTCACCTTTTAGGCTAGTATATGGAAAAAGTTGTCATTTACCTGCTGAAATAGAACATAAAGCTTATTGGGCATTAAAAACTCTAAACACTAATTTAAATCAAGCTACTAAAAATAGAAAGATACAATTAATTGAATTAGAAGAATTTAGAAATGAAGCTTATTTGAAGACTTTAAGAGAAAAAGAGAATTAAATTCTGGCATGATAGAAAAATTATTCCAAAAAGCTTTGAAATAGGACAAGAAGTATATCTTTATATGGCTAGACTCCATAACTATCTAGGAAAATTAAGATCTAGATGGGTAGGACCTTACATAGTTCGAAATATTTATCCTTATGGAGCTATTGAAATTGAAAATCCTAAAAATCAGAATATATTTAAAGTAAATGGACAAAGACTGAAACCTATTTTGAAAACACCAAAAAGCTTCTTTGGAATTATAGAAGAAGTTAGAGTAGAGGACTACTCGAGCTTTACTAAGTAAGAAATTAGTTTTTATGTTTTTATATATATATAAAAAAAAATATTAAAAAATAAATATAAAACATAAAAAAATATAAAATATAAAAATCGTTGCGGTTCAATCGACTAGATCCATCGGTATGATCGGAACATAATATATATATATATATATTAATTTTCAGAAAAAAATTTTAGGTCTGACCGAAACATAATATCGGTTAAACCGATAAAAAAAAAAAACAGAAAAACTATTATCTGTAGTATTTTTATTATTATATCTGTTTGTATGGGAAGTCCGCTGAGTTACGCCTAACTTAACGAGCTTACTCCGTTGAGTCTTGAGTTAGTCAACGAGCTTATTCCATTGAGTTAACTGTAACTCAACAAAGTACTGTAGCTAAGACCACAGATAAGATAGTAATAGTTGGTTCGAGAAATGACCCGATTACCTGCCTAAACTTAGGGCTTATTTAAACTAAAACCTAGGGTTTTAGGGGCATTATCCGACAAATCATTTAGAATCTAGAATAATAGAAATCAGAGCGATTTCGTGTTGTTGTGTAACTCCACAATGAGGAAGATGACGCCTGAATTCTGGAAAGATACAGTTGACACTGCACAGTTTCTGAAGGAATCGAAAGAATGATACACACGGCAAAAGATTCGGAATACAACAAGAGAGAAAGAACTACAAAAGGTAGAATCAGAACTCTTTAACTTGAGGAAAGTTTTGGTAGAGTTGGATATTCAAATACCACAAATAATGGAGACACGAATCAGAGTAGCAACTGAAATTGCAATTAGCAAAGAAAGAAAAATCTGGCCAAACAACGAAGTAGCCCTAAAGCTAATTCAGCGTAAAGCCAGATTATGGTTTAAAAAATGCATTGCTGGTCGAGGAAGCTAGGCAATATGGGAGCAGCAATGAGCAGTAGAATAGGAGGAACCAACTGCTGAAAGACCTGTTCCTGAGGAACAGTAGTCAGGACCTCTAGTTCAGCCAACAGAGCCATTACCTCAAGTAGCATTTGCTTGGCCGAGAACTAAAGAAGAAGAGAAAGAATTTACTAGCTTGATCAAAACAGCAAGAGACCAAGGTGATACTCAAGAAATAGCTACGGCTAAGGCACATATTTTATATGATGCCATTAAGAAAAAAAGGGTTGAAGAAAAGTTGAGGGCCCAATACAGAATAAAAGTTGAACAGCATCAAGTAGTAACTAAATCAAGTGCTGCAAGAGAGGCTGAGGCTAGTCCTTCGAGACTAGCAGTTATGAAAAGAGTTAAATAGGAAGAGCCAATACCTGTGGCTTGAAGGCCTGTAGAGCCTACTTTTGTAGATTTAATTTCAGAAGAAGAAGAGGAAGAACAAGCACAACTAATCAGAAAAAAGAAAGAAAAAGAAAAAGTGCCTGAATATGAGGAAATTAAATCTGAAGTACCAATTTTAACAAGGCTTGTGGAGCAAATATTTATAAACCTACTATCCGATTCTGAGGAGGAGCAGGAGTTGTAGTAGTAGGAGCAAAGAGAAGAAGAAAAATAGGCTGAAATTAGTCTACAGCCTGTACAAGAAGAAAGAACAGAAATTAGAGCAGAAACTGAATTGCCCGTGACTCCATCCCAATCTGTTACAGAATCAAAAAGAATAGTAACAGAACAGATTGGTAGTCAGGAGGAAGAAGAAAGAGTAGAAAATGAAGAGGTTGAAAGAAGCCATTTGGACAAAAATAATTTTATAGATTCCACTGAAGAGCAAGAAACTCTTCAGCAATTTATGGAGAGAATTCAAGACAAAGTGGAGAGTTCTACCAGCTCACCACCACAGACAGAAATAGAAATTCAGGAATCTGTAGAGAATGTTCAAATGCAACCTATAGAAGAGGAAGAGCAAGAACAAACCCCTTTGGAACAACAAAGTCACCTTCCTGACCCGACTGAAATAACAATTTTGAATGAAATACATTTTTGGAGTTAGGAAGCTTATACCAAATACCAAGAAATTAGGGGTTACGATATTATTTACCGTAGACCAGTAAATTGGGATGGAATGCAAGAAATCAAAGATTTATTTGAATTCCAAAGTCTACTGAATTTTATTTTTCAAGAAAGAGGGCATACAGTTTATGAGAATTTAGTGCCCTGTTTTTATGCAAATTTAAGAGAAAGAGGAGGATTAATTTCCAATGTGGAGGAAGCTGATGTACAGATAACACTAGAGCTTCTCCATAATATTTTTGGTTTAAAGAATAAAGGAATAAAAATTTTGGAAGATACAACTGCCGTCAAGTGGACAGAACAGAAAATTAAAGATTGTTTAGTTATCAATCCTAGTGTGTCTTTATTAAAGAGATTGAAGCATTTAAATGGTAAAGCACACATGGTAGCTAACATTCTGATTAAAAATGTCTATCAACGATAAGGCCATGACATAGAATTAAGTCAATTTGTCAAATGGGCCATGTATGTAGTTGTAAATAAGATTCAAATAAATTGGTCTGCAGTTTTTATCTTCAAGCTGAAAATAGTAAAGAAGAAATTATTTTATGGAAATTTGATTCCACTACTAATGGTGGATTGTATTGATTTCACAAAATGAGCATCAAAAAGGGTCAGATCTAGAACCATTTTAGTGAAAGAATACAGAAATTTTGTAGCTGCAGAACTAGTTGTACCTTCTAGAGGAATTACAAGAGCAGTAGAAAGGATTAATCAATTAGAGCTTTAATTAGAAAAACTCTAGAAGGAAGTAGATGAACTTAAGAATAGAGATTAAATTGTATTGTTCGTCTACTTATATAAAATTGTATGAAAATTGTATGATGTACTTGTACTGTAAATTGATTCATATTAATGAATATAAATTTTTCAAATGCAATTTTCATACGTGTTTTGAATGTGAAATGAATGTAATGTATTGAATGTTATATATATTTTTTTGTGGAAGATTATGAATGAATGTTAATAGATTTACAATTTGCTGAATGACAGGATAAATGCTTAAAAATTTCTACATGTTGCAAGGTAAAATGTAAATTCTACATAACATAAAATGACCTACAAGTTAAATCCTTATATAATGTTCAGATTTAAACGAATTTTGATTAGAATGATGCATTAATGACATAGATTTAACTTTATTTTAGTTAGTAGAATGAAAAAGAAAAAAAAACAGAGAGGAACTTACGAGAGTAAAACTTAGAGGTTGCTAAGTGTTAACTCAACGAAGTAAGTTCGTTGAGTTAAACGTAACTCCACGAGGTCAGTAATATAATATAAGGTCACTCCGTTGAGTTATCTGTAACTCAACGACGTTAGTCTGTGGAGTTAGCAACAGTAATCGATTGTGTTCCGTTGAGTTATCTATAACTCAACGTGGTTAGTTCGTGGATTAAGTAGAACAGTTATTCTTTTAACCACGAACAAAACTTTGTCGATTTAGCGGTTACCAAAATTTGAAATTAGTAGTGGTACACGTACCTATAAAAACAGGAACCACGATGCACGTTGCAAGAACGTGTCTTGCAACGAGATTTATTCACTCTATGGATGTGCATTATATTTATAAAATAGAATGTTATTTACGAGTTACCAGCACTTTTAAAAGAAAGGAGAATGCATTGGAGGAACTGGAAGGAGAAGCAACTGATTCAACTTCATCTAACAACAAATATTTATTGAATGGAAAGCTTCAAACTGGTATGTAATTAATCTTCTGCTATTTATTTATGAGCACATGGACTCGTTCTCTAAGCACTAAACGATTAGTAAGAATACCTACCCAGGAATTTTCATCGCAGAGGTGTACTGAAAAATTTTCTGAACTGAACTTTAACGAAATTCTTTGGGGTGTAGCTAACCTTTCTTTAAAAGAGAACGTAGAAATGACTACTCTAGTAGAAAAACCATTAGGAGAAATTCTGTATCCTGAATTATTTGATGAACCTTCATGTATTCGATTGCCAAACTTTGAGGGAGATAGGTTTAAACTAAAATCTAATTATATTAGTCAATTACCACATTTTCATGGATTAGAAAAAGAGGATGCCTATTATCTCCTTAGAGAATTTAATGAAGTTTGTCAAATGATGAAAATGTCGAATATGAGTATAGATGCTATTAAACTTAGATATATCCCTTTTTCTTTAAAAGACAGCTAAGAGATAGTTATATACTCTATTGCCTGATTCAATTTCTACATAGACTGAATTTTGCTCTATTTTTCTAGAAAAATATTATCCAGCACATCAAACGATTAAAAAGAAGAAAGAAATATTAATATGTAGCCAAAAACAGGGTGAATCATTCTAGAAATATTTTGAAAGATTTAAAGATTTACTAACTCAATGTCCACATCATGCAATGAGTAAGGCACAATTAATAGGTATAATTTATGAAGGCATAGATGTTTCAACGAAATCTTTATTAGAATCTACTTGTCAAAATGGATTTTTAAAGTTATGTAGTGAAGAAGCATGGGCATATTTAGAAAACTTTGCAAAAAGAACTGCACAGTGAGAAAATTCGGCTGAAGCTATTGTAGATAAAAAGATATTGCCAAGAGGAATGCATGAAATAGATTTAAGTACTATGCTGGAAGTGAAATTAACAAAGAAAATAGAAGAGTTATCATTAAATCAAAAGCTAGTAAAAAAGAATGTAAACATAAATGATTTAGATATTATTTATGCTAGAAACCAGAGAGATAACTTGGGAAATTCTTATAATCCTAATTAGAGAAATCACCCGAATTTATCTTGGAGAAACAACAATTTCCAGGGAGGAGAAAATGTAAATGAGAAGAATATAAGTTATGAAGCATTAATTGAACAAGGATCTAGAATAGAGAAATTAGAAAAGATAATCCAGCAATTAAACAATTGTTTAGATTTTGTATTTGGAAATGCTGCAATTTAAAATTAGAATAGAAATATACCACTTAGACAGAAGGAACCAATGGAAGTTAGACTTACTGGAAGATTGCCAATACAAGCAATACCTAACCCTGTCAATGGAACTGTTAATGAAATTGATATCTCTTCTAGGAGGGTAGCTGAATGAAGCAGCATATCTGAAGCAACTATCTGTATATATATATTTTTTTATTTTTAATTAATAGTATCATAGAGTTAGTCCTTAACTCAACAAACTTAGTCCGTTGAGTTATGCCTTAACTCCACGAGGGTGTGCAGTAGTTATGTTAATTTTTGTCTCTACTAAATTTTTGTTTGTGTTATACAGAATTGACAAATGGAATTGATGCAATTACCGTTGGATGCACTAAGGGAAGTACTGAGTAATTTATCAACTAAAGATCTGTGCAGGATGTGTTGTGTATCAAAGGAAATTAAAGACTGTATTGAAGAAAAATATTTTCAGGGACTACAAGTTGCTAAAATGACTAAGATTAGAGATGGATTCATATGGAGGTCATTTAATCGTAGTTCAATTAACCATGAATATCTGGCTATGGAAGAAACTACTGGAATTCCACCCAATACATTAGAAGGAATAGATCATATTATGGGGATAGATGAAGGATTAATCATATACAGGACGAGACCAAGGTATGCAAGTTTATTGCCTGATATTTTGATAAGAAATCCTATAATAGGAGAAGAATGGAATATAGGAAGACTTAATAGATATGAAGTACCAACTATAAATTGTGGATCTACTTTAATATTTTCTGATAAAAATTCTGCAATTCCTAAAAAATTATATTATTGGAGACCTATAAGAAATTGGGGTGAAGATTTACGCTTAAGTGTGTATAATTTTCTGAATAGATCTTGGAATGAAAATATTATGATATATTTAGGACGAAAATCATTAATTAACCAAACACATATCATACTTGATGGATATATATATCTAGTCACAGATATATCAATAGCATTTGGATCTGATTTATACATAGTGAGCATAGACAGTTATGATGAAAATATAGAAATTTTACCTATACCGAGAGAAATAGCTAAACCACCATCTGTAGAATTGAATAAAATTCAAATAGGAATGTGGCATAATGAAGAAGATGATTCTACTTTATGTCTGATAAGATGGTGGGATGAATTGATGAAATTTCAAATATGGATTATGAAAGATATTAATGAATGGAAGTGGGAAGAGGAATATATTGAAATAGATGTAGAAATAGAAACTGCTGCATTACCTTGGAATCAAAAAGGATCCCTTTCTACATTTCATATCATTAATGGTAATATACTTGTATTTGAAATTTATAATATATTACATATTTACAAATTAAGAAGGAACAAGAACTACATTAAAATAGAATTAATAGAAAGAAGAACTATGCCTAAAAAGTTTGCTTGGACTGATACATTTATTCCATTTGTTCCTACTTTTCAATCATGTTCTTAAGCTGTGATTTTGTGTGTTTAATGTTGTGTGTATTCTACGTTTATGTTTAGAAAAAAAAAATTTGTAGTTTTCAGTTTATTGTATAAAAAAAAAAACAAAATATCAATCCAATTTGTTGGTATCTGTTTTGAGAAACCAACTGGCTTACTTGTGAGCCACCAAAGGCATAGGAGCCTGGGTTCCACACAAGACACTGATTTATTAATATCTGTTAAATGTTATTTTGTTTCATATTTTGCTTTTATCTGTGAATGAAAAGTTTTTCAGAATCAAAAATCTAAATATGCAGAAGGAGATACAAACGAAACAAGGTATGTAACCAATTACTTATCCTAAATTTTAAATCAACAAAAATGTATTCATGCTTGCTATAATTACTGTATTTATTGTCAAATCTTTTACATTGAGGACAATGCAAAATGTAGGTATGGGGGGAGGTAATTAAAGTAACAGCCATGTAAGTTTGTTAATTAAAGGAATTAAAATGGTACTACAAAGTTGTGAAAATTGAAAATTTTTATGAACTTGCTGTAACTATCCGATAATTGAGATTGTAAAATTTATAATATATAACTGCTTGAATGCTATATTTAGAAGGCTATATAAGATGCTATAAAATTTACTATTTATGCAAATCTAGATATAGTATCTTATGTTTTTTCTGAATTTCATGAGTTTAACAGTTTCACGATTTTAAAATGAAATCAAAATGCTTAATCAGAAAATTATCTGAAGTCCTAAAGGAGCTAAGATGTGAATTCTAGAGTAAATGAAACACATATGATTAAAGATACATTTAATTTGACTGATTGAACTTGTAGAATGATTTATTGTAGATCTTATTAAATTATAGAAAAAGTATGAGCTTATTGTTATGGATTCATATTTTCAATAAATGATAGAAGCAGGACTATATGTGATTGGTGATTACTACATCTGTATTAATGAAATGCGTACATATACAGTATGTGATTAATGTTTTGTTTTGTGAGTGTATTTTGATTGAGAAAAAAAAAAAAAAAATTTGACAATTTATTGACTTGTTTGATCACGAGCCTTTTGTACTTGAGCAGATAGGTATATAAGGATTGTTGACCTGAAAAAGGACTCTTGAAATCTAGCAACCTAAGATCTTGATCAGATCTGAGATTGTTGACTGAAAGCTCGTTACATGGGTACATTAGAAAGCTCTTGTATGATTCAAGCTTGTCAAATTAACTTTTAAAATACAAAGAAAGAATATATATATATATATATATATATACTGTTTTGAAAAGATACAAGTGTTTTGTGAAATACAGATATCTTATGAATCGAGTATATTTTCTGTTATCTAGAATTGCTGTAATATGAATCTGGAATTGACTTTTGAAGTTGTTTAAGGGAGATACAATTCTTTATTCTACTTGTCTTAATCATATTGAATTGAATTCTACTCTAATTCATATGTTGAAATTTCTTCTAGAAATCTTATTGGAAAATTCAGGATGACAAATGATGAAAAGAAGAACAAACGATAATATAATTAACACCTATGTGATGATGATATACTTTGTATGTAATTTGCATATATTCTGAGTATATTTGTAGGTTGATTACTGAAACATACAGAATATATATTCTTATGCTGAACAGAAGAAAAAAAGGGGGAAGAATTAATTCTAGCACTTTTTGAAAGACCAATTAATTAGATCTTAGTTTGCTAAGGGACTAGCAAAATTTAGGTATGGGGGAAGTGTTTAGAATGAAAAAGTGCATATTATTAACGGTTAAATGATGGTTAATTGCATAATATTTAGCTTATCATATGAGAATTAAGCCATTATGTTATAATTGCACTGTTATATGCTTTAATTGAAGAATCTACTTAATTTTGGGGAATTAATGTTAATTTAGTACATTTCTGAAATAAGTTGCAAGCTGTGAAATTCTTAAGTATCCGAATTTTCTGATATTTCAGATAGTTATGTTTAACAGACCCAACATGTATCAGATAGTTATGTTTAAATTGTCGAACTATTATGTTTTGAAAGAATAGTTTATTATTTCCTGAAGTACACGTGTCGAAACCATAATGCATGACTTAAGTGGATTTTTGGTGACTTATCTCTAACTATCCGAAATTGCAACTAGGCATCAGACAATTATATGTGTAACTCTCTGAAATCTCTTTTTATTTATAAATTAACTGAGGACATGTGTCATGTTCTGGGAAAGTGACTTAAGTAGATTTTCGGTGAGTTATCTCTAACTATCCGAAATGCATCTGAGCATCGGATAGTTAGCTCTGTAACTCTCTAAAATGTTTATTTTATTATTAAACTGTTGTTGACACGTGTCGAGATCTGGTAGATTTACTTAAGTTATATATCGATGAGTTATATGTAACTATCTGAAATGCATCTAAGCATCGGATAGTTAAGTTTATAAGTATTTGAAATGCTTTTGAGCATTGGATAGTTAAGTTTATAAGTATCTGAAATGCACCTGAGCATCGGATAGTTAAATTTATGCACATGTTTTATAGTTAAATCAACGAAGAAAGTTCGTTGAGTTATCTGTAACTCCATGGACTATTTATTTTCTAATATGCCACTGTAGTGGTTGTAAAAACAAGACAGTTGGAAGAAAAACCACGTTTGCACATATCGCGTAGGGAGAAGAAAGCATCGTCGTTGATACGGATGAAGGAAATCCAACCGACCATTCAAGCAGAAGTAGTTACTACTGAAGAAATATAAAAGAAAAGAAGAAAAAGAAGAAGTGTGTAATCGATGGACGGCTAGTGTGTACAAAGGAGGAGCACTGAACTTTCTATAGACAGTATCAGCAATTCTCTAAAGTACCACACCAACCATCGTTACCACCACCATAATCACCAACCATCGAAGGTCTATGAGAATACTTTCTTGATGTCGGGTCGATTCCGAGCCAAACACGGTGCCTGACAACCACTGTGAGGAGTGATCGCATCGCGGGAAGGGAAGCCATTTTCACCAAGCGCCAACTCATATTTTAGGAGATCATAAAGCTTTTAGCCTTAGCTTCGAGTTAATGCTTGTATGTTGAAGAGGAGATCATCTTGCAATTCTGGACTCATAATTCTATAGGAAGAGGAGATAGGATTGTAAGTGATTTAATTTTCAGTGGTGTAATCGCGTTGCAAGTAGTGATGGAAGTATTTACTATCGAGTGAGATTACTATACATTTCACCTTTCGCCCATTTACATGTTCATATTAATACAAAAATACCAAAAATAATTTATCTTTGTTTGTATTTTGTATTTGAGTATTGTATTGTTTGTGTTGTATCGTGATTAATGTTATCTTTATCAATGTTGTGATTGTTTTATGTTAGTTTTAGTTTTACAGTTTACTGAAATTGGTTCGTTCAAAAGACTTAAAGATTTTAATGGTTACTATTTGAATTATCTAAATGTTAGTATTGCTTAATGATAAATCTAATGTTTACTAACATTAAAAAGCTTAATTGATGTTATTTACAATCTATGGAATCACCCAATGGTTGGCCGAAGTCCTCTATAAATAGTAGTATTAAAAAGAAAAGACAAACTCATGGAGTTAACTTAAGTCCACGAGGTTAGTCCGTTGAGTTAACTGTAATTCAACGGAGAGCTTATTGAATATATAAATTTGATTGTTAACAAATGAATAGTTCTCAAATTCTTCAGCAATTCCCTGTAGGATCGACTTGTACTTGCACATTGATACAATAGACACTGTGCACTTGCAGTTAAAGTACAAATTGGAATTAATATCTAAATTGTATTAAAGGTTGTTTGTTTACTTCTAAAAAAATAGGCATAAAGATAAATTAACTAAGTAAAAATAGACGTAACAAATCAAAGTTTTTCTGGTATCGTGCTCGGAAAATCCAAACAGTGGCCTTTTAGAATGTTAATTCTATCCTTCCGAAATGATTTTGGATTTCGGCAAGTTATCTTTCTAAGTCTCCGATTTTCTAAAAGCTTTCAAAGAATTTATTTTTAGAGAAACTACAACTATTATTAATCGACTAACCTTTGTGGCAAGATATCTTTTGATTGTGGATCTTGACTTTATTATGATTGAAGGTTGCCGGAAATGAATTACTACATAAGGCATCTAACCTTTTCAGAATTCTTTCCACCTATGCAAATCTCGAAGGAAGAATAAAAAGGATTTGCAGAAAACTAAAACAAAAACACATAGAATTTTTCAACACTTAGAGAGGAGAAATTGGCTGCTCAGCAATTCTGCAAACATCTTGAAGATTCGTCTACAACAAAGTCCAAAAGATCAAAAGCTGCAGATCAATCAAGAATTCTCCTCAGAGCTTCTTAAGTCAACTCTTCATAGGCGTTGATCTAGTGTTGTGTGTTATTTTCATTTTGAGTTAGTGACTCCTGGTTTTAAACTGTTTTCTCGTTTGCTTTAAAAACCCTAACTCACAAGGGTGTTGTGAGTATACCTTCACAAGGTCGGGGCCTTGGTGAAGAGAGTGAAGTGTGATACTTCACTTACTCAAGATTGGGTTCTTGAGTACACAAAGTTGGTGCTTTGTGTAAGGTTTTTGTTTAGCCTTTAAAAACATCTGTAAGGTTGTTGCTTAGCCTGTAAAAGTAACTTGTTTAAGGTTTGTGCTTAGCCTTAAAAGCACTTAGTGGAATTCTCAAGGTTGTGGCCTTAAGGAGTGGACTACCCAATTTGGGGAACTACTATAAATCTTTTTGTGTTCTTTACTTTCTGCACTACAAGTTTTAATTCCAAAATCAATTAATTTGGGTTCATTAGTGTTAACAGCTTCCGAAAAACTTAAAAGCAAAATAAATTTAATTAAGACACTATTCACCCCCCCTCTAGTGTGTCATTCGATCCTTTCAAGTGGTATCAGAGCAGGTTATCTTTGTAATAGATTTAATCAATCTGAGATCAATGGTAGAGGGTCAGCATGTACATCGACCTCCACTCTTTGATGGAAATAATTATGGCTTTTAGAAAAATAAAATGACTATTTTTTTAAAATCTATGGATGTGAAGGTATGAAGAGCAGTGGTTTGTGGAATACAACTTCTAGATGTTCTTGAATACATGTGGAATGATGAAGATGAGAAGAAAATTCAAATGGATGCAAGAGGAATGAATGCACTAACTTGTGCAATCACTACTGATATATACAACAAGATCTTTGCTTGTTCTACTGCATATGAAGCTTGGCATGCTTTAGAAATTACATATGAGGGAACAAATGAGGTGAAGGATATAAAAATAAGCATCCTACTGAGGAAATATGACATGTTTAAAATGAAAGAGAATGAGAGTATCATTGATCTCATTTCTCGTTTCATTAAGATTATAAATGGTTTGAAAAATCTCGGGAAAGAATTTCCCATGAAAGAATAGGTTATCAAAGTCTTGAGAAGCCTGAACAAAGATTGGAAAGCTAAGGCTACCTCCCTGCAAGATTCAAACGATATGAGGACTTTTACCTTGGAAGATCTCACTAGCAATCTGTTAGCCTATGAGACTCAGCTAAAAGACTGGAAAGAAGAAGGAGAAACCTCAAGGAAAGTTGAAAAGAAGAAGGAACTAGCATTGAAGGCTCAATAACCATCTAAGGAGCCTATTAATGAATTTCCAGAAGAATTGGCCTGTATTATCAAAAAATACAGAAAATTCTAGAAGAAAGGAAAAAGTCATGATAAAGGAAAGCAATCTGCTACAAAATGCTTCAACTGTAACAGATATGGGCATTTTCAGAGCTAATGCACATATCAAAAGAAGGATGAAAGAAAGAACTTTGACAAGAAGAAATCTCATGGAAAATAGAAGTTTCATCAGGGAAAATTTAATCAAGGAAAGAAGAAAGCATTCCAAGTTACTTGGGATGATTCTACAGAATCTGAAGTATCTAAAGGTACCAGCATTGATGGTATACAGACTAAGTTCAAGTTTGAAGAGCTAGCCAATGTTTGTTTTATGGCTAACACTAATGAGGTACATTCTGATTCTAATATAGCTGATGAAATGATTTCTGATAATGATTCTAATGTATTTGATATAAATCAAGATGATTATAATGAATTATTTGAAGAACTAAAAAATGTTAGTTTGGAAAATTCTACGTTAAAAACGAAATTATTGAATAGTAATAAAACTACTTCTAAGTTAGAAAAGGAAATTACTACATTAAAAATTGAAAATTCTACAGTAAAGAAAAATAAATTTGTTGTTGATAGTTCTGATATACATAATAAAATTTCTGAACTTGAAAAATATAACTCAAAACTTATTAAAGAACTGAAGGATAAATTTTTAGAAAATAAAAACCTACAAGATGAAATTGAAAAATTGAATGAAAAACTTAAAAATCAATGTGTAGAAAAATCTAGTTCTAATTTTGATATAGAAAAATTAGAACAAGAAATTGGTAGACTAAAATTTAAACTAGGAGCTTTTACCAAAGGAGATAAGAAACTAACCAATATTATTAATAGTTATAAAGTCTTTGGTGATAGAATTGGTATAGGTTTTAACTATGAACCACCAAAAACATATGCTTCTGTTAACTTTTCAAACAGCTATAAAATGGATTATGGAAATGGATATTTGAAAACAATTAATAAAGAGAAAGTTATCTATGTGTTAAAAAGAAATTCTATTAATCGAAATAGCACATGGATCTCAAAACAAAATAGATTTCAAATATTCTCCACTAACAAAAATGGACCTAAGAAAATATGGGTACCAAAGGATGTGATTATGACTGTTCTTGCAAGTCAAAACTAGAAGATCACGATGGGTGATGGATAGTGGTGCTTCAAAGTATATGATTGAAGATAAATCTGTCCTAAAAGACCTGAAGAAGATTGATGGAGGAAATGTTAGATTTGGAAATGATTAGAAAGGTAAGATTATTGGTATCGGATCTGTCTATGTAAATAATAAAATGGTTATAGATAATGTCTTACTAGTTGAAAATTTAGAGTATAATTTAATTAGTATTACTCAGTTAGAAGACAAAGGTTATATGGTTTTGTTTAAATCTAAGAAATGCCTTGTTATTGATGAAAATTCTAATGAAGTTAAATTTATTGCTCATAGAAGAAATGATGTATGTTTTCTAAATTTACCTGATGATGTTTCTACCATTGATTCATGTTTGATTGCAAATAATTTAGACAATGCGTGGTTATGACATCGTAGACTAGGTCATATTCATATGAAGCACCTAGATAAGTTAGCTAAGAAGAACCTAGTAGATGGTTTACCTAATTTGAAATTTAAAAAGGATAAAATCTGTGATGCATGTGAAATAGGAAAACAGAAGAAGAGTTATTTTAAATTAGGAAAGTAAATTATATCTAGAAGAATTTTGGAATTAATTCACATGGATTTATTTGGCCCTACTAGAACATAAAGTTTAGGTGGAAAGAAATATGTATTTGTTCTAGTTGATGATTTTTCAAGATATACTTGGTAATATTTCTAAGACATAAGAGTGAAGTATTTGAGGAGTTTAAATTTTTTTTGAATATGGTTCAAAATGAAAAGCAATTGAAAGTTTAGAAAATTAAGAGTGATCATGGAGGGGAATTTGAAAATGAAAATATGGAAAAACTTTGCTAAGATCTAGGAATAGAACATAGATTTGACTTTCCTAGAGCCCCTTCTCAGAATGGAGTTGTAGAGAGAAAGAATAGATCTCTTCAAGTAATGGCTAGAACTATGCTAAATGAAAACAAGGTTGCTTATTATTTTTGGGCTGAGGTAGTTAGTACTGCATGTTATATTTTAAATAGAGTAACCCTAAGAAGAGATTTGAATAAGACTCCCTTTGAACTATGAATGGGTCGAATTCCTAAAGTTCATTATTTTAAAGCTTTTGGATCTAAATGTTTTATTTTAAATACAAAGGAGAATAAAGATAAATTTGAAGCAAAATTTGATGGAGGTATATTTTTGAGATATTCTTCAAGAAGTAAAACATATAGAATTTATAACAAAATTTTCTTGGCTGTTGAAGAATCTATGCATGTAAATTTTGATGAAGAGCCAAGTAATATTTCAAAAGAAATTATTGATACTTCTGATTATGAATGTGATGAATTAAATATTGGAGAATCTAGTACCATAGGTCAAGAAAGAAATGATAACCCTTTCTCATAAATTCTTGCCTTAACACCCTATGGATTTTATTATTGGTGATATTTCTAAAGGTATGCAAACATGATCTAGGATTAATGTATCCGGGTGTTATGCTTTTCTATCTGAAATAGAACCTAAAAACATTGATGAGGCATTAAATGATGAATTTTGGATTAGTGCCATGTAGGAAGAACTCAATCAGTTTAGAAGAAATGAAGTTTGAGACTTAATTCCTAAACCTCAAGATCATTCAATTATTGGCACTAAATAGATATTTAAGAATAAATCTAATGAATCAGGGCATGTAATTAGAAATAAGGCTAGACTAGTAGCCCAAGGGTATAACTAGTAGGAGGGAATAGATTTTGAAGAAACTTTTGCTCCTGTAGCTCGATTAGAATCAATTAGAATTTTTCTAGCTTTTGCTGCTCATATGAATTTTAAATTATATCAAATGGATGTTAAAAGTGCATTTTTAAATGGTTTCATTAAAGAAGTATATGTTAGGCAACCACCTAGTTTTGCTGATGCTGATTTTCTTGAGCATGTTTTCAAACTGAAGAAGGCCTTGTATGGTTTGAAACAAGCTCCGAGAGCTTGGTATGATAGGCTGAAATCCTTTCTGTTAGATAATGGTTTTTCTATTGGTAATGTTGACAATACCTTATTCTTTAAGAAAAATCATCTAGGTTTGTTAGTTGTTTAGATTTATGTAGATGATATCATTTTTGGAGCAACTAATGAGGATTTAAGTAATAAGTTTGCAGATCAGATGAAGAATCAGTTTGAGATGAGTCTAATGGGTGAGTTGACATTCTTTTTGGGATTGTAGATTAAACAAGTTGAAAAAGGAATTTTTGTATATCAAGAAAATATACAAAGCAACTTTTAGAAAAATTTGGAATGAGTAACTGCAAGTCCTATGAGTTCATCAATTAAATTGGATAAAGATTAATCTGGACCAGCTGTTGATATTACAAAATATAAAGGAATGATATGTTCTCTTTTTTATTTAACAACTTCTAGACCTGATATCATGTTCAGTGTTTACGCCTGTGCTTGTTTTCAAGCTCAACCAAAAGAATCTCACCTATTTGCAGTTAAAAGGATAATGAAATTCTTGCAAGAAACTTCAAATTTTGGTTTAATGTATTTCAAAGATAGTAGTTTGGATCTAATTGGATACAATGATGTAGATTATGCTAGATGCAAATCTGATAGAAAGAGTACTAGTGGAACTTGCCAACTGTTTGGCAGTTCATTAATTTCATGGTTTAGTAAGAAGCAGAATTGTGTTGCCTTATCAACTACTAAAGCTGAATATGTTGCTACTGCCCTATGTTGTGCACAAATTCTTTGGATAAAACAAACTATGAAAGATTATGAAATTTTATATGAAAAAACTCCTATTAATTGTGATAGTAATAGTGCAATAAGTTTGTCAAAGAACCCTGTGTTGCACTCTCAAGTAAAACATATTGAGATAAGACACCATTTTTTAAGAGATAATGTTATAAAGGATAATATTGAGCTGAATTTTGTTTCTACTCATGAGCAGTTGGCAAATATTTTCACAAAGCCTCTTGAAGAAAAATAGTTCATTAAATTGAGAAGAGATTTAGGAATATGCTGCCTAAATGATTTTTAACATTACCTACTATCTTTTATCTTCTACTTTTTCAATATTTACTTCACCATCTTATTTTCTATTATTGGTTCATATTGAGTTATTTTGATGATCTATTTCTGTTTAGCTATTCTTGAGAATATTTACTTAATTCTTGCTTTTGTTTAATTATTTTCTTCTTTCAAAATCTTTTTCAAAAATTTTATTTAAAATATATATATATATATTATAGAAATCACAACATTTGTTTCATAGGATTTTCTATTGAGTTTATAAGTTACAATGATTTCTTACATCTATATTAAAATCAACTCAGATTAATTCACCAAAATTACTGAAGGCTTCTACTCCACAAATAGAATAATGCCCACATGACACTTAGAATGGGGATCTAAATCCAAAAAATAGCCAAGTTACCTTATTAATTCAGTAATTGTATTCCTCTTTGCTAGATTGAATGTTACATAATTAGATAATTTACAGGTATTTAATATGTGAGGGTGAAAAACAAGGAAAAGTGGTTGGAAGCAATAAGACTGAAGATATTTAACTTGACATTGTTCAAATGTTTTTAACTTTCTACACTTTCCCATTTTTAGTACTGTCAACGTGATTGCCATTATAAAAAAAATAAAAATTGGAATGTTTGTTGTAAAAAGCAACCAACACCAATCATGTCAAAAAAAAAAAAACTCTGATTATGGCTATGTAGTACTGATAGTTTCATAATTCTCAAAGATCTTCTTTTCCTCTTAGTTAATTACATAACAGACATTGTTAAGGGAAAATATACCTTGGGGTTGTTTCATGGAAATTTCAAACTGGTCGGAGAGAACATATTAAATATGTCTGAATTTTTCTATTCTAAAAGCATTAAGTTATAGCACTAAAGTTTATGAAAACTATTTTTTTTAAGGTTAATAAGGTGAACCATAGGATCAAGTTCTTATGCTAAGTGAAATGTGTCATTTATCTTAACGTGGAGCCTTGAATTCTTTAGTAATTCACAAAAAAAAAAAAAAACCTTCTTGCTGATTTGTTTTACACTGTTAAACAGGGGGAGTTCTAATTGTTTTTCTTGTTATTGTTGATTTTCTCCATTTTAAACTATATTCCTTTATTTGGTCAACATATCTTTAGGGGGAGTTATTTTTCTTACCTAGATAAGTGTTGGAAGTCTTCAAAGAGTTAGCATATTGTTGTAGTAGGTTTTCGAATAGTTCAGTCTGTAACTATCCAAAAATTCCTAAGTTTCGGCAAGTTCTTCTTTTTTGGACAGTTATCTTGTAACTATCCAAAAATTCTTTTCTTTTTGGTAAGTTAGGCCTCTAACTCACTGATTCCTGGAACTTTCCAATATTTATGTGCTTTCGGAGGGTTATCTTCTCTCTTTGTCTTGACCTTACGATTTTCAAACCCTTCGTCTGCTCCATTTCTCGCGCTTTCTCCAATCTTCCTAAATGGCTAAGTTTGGACGTTTTTTTGGCCTTTCTCTACAAGAGTAAGAATAGAGGATTCTTGTACTGGAACAAGAACTCCAATCAGGTATGGCAGATCTATCTCCTGGAAAAGTTCAACAAATTGTTTCTATCGAAGAAGTTGTCGATATTGAGTCAGTTTATGGAACTTCAAAAATAGTTACACGTTTACTATGTTTGGAAAAACAAATTTCTCTTCTTCACAAATTTTGTCTAATCAGTACTCTGGTTCAGCATCAGTCGCATCTGAAATCCAAATAAAGAACTTTCAAGAGAAAATCCACCAAACCATATCATGGTCATAAGAAGCAAGAGACTTTGTCTCAGAAGAGCACTACCTCATCTTCTATTCCTTCTAGGGTTTCTAAGGGGTCTTCCTCCGATGATGAAGACATTTTACTGCAAAAATTAATTCCTTAGAACCTCTATTTAAAGCAACTTTTAAGGCTTATGTAAGTCAATTTTTGAGCTCTTCTGTGGATATTAGAGCCTCTAAGAGACGAGCCTTGCATATGATCCTACACTTACAAGATATACTAGTAAGGAGGAGAAATCAAGCTTTACTGCATAAACTTAGTGAGCAACTAGGAATTAAAATTCAAGAGCCTATAGATCTTGCTTGTTATCATGATTTTTCTAATATAGCAGATAAGAAGAAATCAGTAGTTGAACCTGAATTCTTTTTGCCCAAGAAATGAATTGATTTCAGGCATGTGGCTCGCAGAACATATCCTCAAATTTCGAGTTTTGTATTGGCACTTTACAACAACTTGCTCCTAGTCCTCCTCACTTGATTTCTACATCTACTCTAGTTTGCCTACAGTTTCCACATCTCCCCTTCCAACCACTCAATTCACATACTTTAGGAGAAGAAAGAAAACTCTCTCCTCTCATTTGAGTTTTGCCAAACCTCTTTTTGTAAATAGAGAAGGCTTCACACCTCCTCCTCCTTCATTTGATGCAGAATCTCATCCAATTCCTTTTCCTCACACTCATATGGTGACACAAGGATTGTATGTAGATTCAGGTTCTATTTCTGTTCCTCCATCTCCTCCACCTTCTGAAACCCCTCTAGCAGATGAAGATCTAAAGGTTTCGATCACTTATTCTTCAGATATCCCTACGGATGTATATTATTTCAGATCTACTATTGTTAGGGATTTGTTTTACAATAAATATCAAGGAATGAAGATCATCTATAGTAGACCTATAAATTTTCAAGGAATGGATACAATTCACAATCTTCTCAATCATCAAGGGCTTTTAGGTTTTATTTCTCCTTCATTAGGTTTATCCGTTTTTGAAGACCTAATTCCCATTTTCTATTCAAATCTTGAAATTTTTCCACATTTTTTTCTCTTGCACCTACAACATCAAACAATAAGGATTGATGGAGAATTTTTGGAGACCCTTTATGGAATACCATCTATTGGTATCAATATTGCTCTTTCTTCATCAGAACTAGGGTGGTAGGAATCTGAAATGAATAAATTGATTGGCAAATCTCCTAATAAACATTTTAAGCTAGTTAAGACTACAGATCTTCATAGTTTGGCCTAGACGATTACCACAATTTTGTCTTCCTCTGTATTTCAGAAAATAGGTCATGTAGATAAATTGGAGAGTAAAGTCTACCAAACTACTTATGTTGTGATGGCTGGTATAAAGGTTAACTGGGAAAAAGTAATTATTGCTCAGATTACTCATCTGCAAAGTTTTTTGTTTTATGAAAATTTCATTTATCATCTGATGGCCAGATATATTGATTTATCGGGCAAACCTCTGAAATCCATTAAAAGAAGAATACTACAACTTAAGGATCTTCAGAGAATGTCCTCCTCTAATCCAGTTGAGTTGCCCCCTCCTTTTCAACCATCTGCACCTCAGAATTCAACATCTCATTCTACAGCAGCTTCATCTCCTATCGCACCTCCTTTTGTAGAAACTCTACCTCCTGCAGCACCTACTCTAGCTCTAGCAATTCCATCTATAGTAGTTGACAGTTCTATTACCCTCTTAAAATAGAATGAGCTTCTACTTCAACATAATCAGATGCTTTTGGATCAAGTAGCTCATTTAGAACAACTTCTAAGGGAGAGAGATAATTTAATTCAAGATTTGTTATAGAAAAAGTCAATTGAACCTTAGACTTTTTGTTTTCTTTTGATATAATTTTCTTTGTTTGTTTTACTCTATATCCATATTGTTTCATTTGAACTTTATGGGCCAGCAAATTGCCCATCAGATCATCTACTAAGTATTTGTTGAGGTCTTTGGAATCTTGTATTGATGTGGACTTTTGCTTCCATTCCATAGTTAAGCTTCTAAAGATTTTCTACACTTGTTCACGGACAGAAAATTCCTTTCCCAAACCTCTTAAGCCATTAATAATCTCAGTGAATCTAGAAAACATATCAGTAATTGTTTCATCATTAAGCATTTTAAATAATTCAAGCTTTCTAAGCAAAATGCTGATTTTAGTGTCTTTCACTTGGTTGGTTCCTTCAAAGGTTATTTGAAGAGTGTCCCAAGTCTCGTGAGCAGATTTACAAGTAGAAACTTTATTATATTGTTCAGCAGATAAGGCATAGTAAATAATATTCAGCTCTCGAGCATCCATTTAGATGATTCTCTCATCCTCCTCAATCTAGTCATCCACATGACTAGGTGGAATAGGTGTTCCTAGAACCACCATTTTCCATAAACTCACATCTAAGCTTCTAAGGAAACATTCCATCCTATTTTTCTAGTAATTATAGTAAATACTATCAAACAAGGGAGGACGATGGATGTTCTGACCCTCTCTATGAAAAGATGCCATGATTTCAGATGGTTAAATCTATAAAAAGAGATCAACCTGCTCTGATACCAATTATTAGGAACATATGGCTTCACTAGAGGGGGGGTGAATGGTGAACAGTGTGTAAATAAAACTTTTGACTAACTTTTCTATCTAAATTGATTAATCAATTTTCACAAGTGTTAAAAAGAATATTAAACATGCACAGCGTAAATATAAATAAGAAACACAAGAGAATTTTAGGTGGTTCACCAACTCGGCTAGTCCACCCCCAAAGATCACTTGGGCTTCACTAAGTGTCTCAACACTTACATATACTTGCTTTCAAGTCGAAGCAAGAACCAACCATTCACTTGAGCTTTCTAGTTGTAGCTCTAACCAACCATACAGAAGTTTTCAGGTATAAACTTTAGTAAACCAACCTTTTGAGTTTTCAGGTCGAAACTCAAACCAACAACTTAAGTGAAGCTTTAAGATAGAAGCCACGAACCAAATGATCCTTCTTAGATCAGACTTTCAGCACTTGGAGAACTTTAAGAAACTTCTTGTATATCCAACTTTCAATGGATTCTTTGTAGTAGTTAATCTGAATTGAGCCTTCTTCTGTAATAGTAATTGATCTACAATGTATACTGTATCTCTATATGTGATTGTATTTGTAATCTAACTTCATAGCTCTATCGAATATTGAATGATCTATTTGTATAAATACTTGTAAGTCTAGCGATCATATTTTCTCCTCAACAGATTTATTCTACTGTACTTACTGATTTGCAGATCTAAATATGGTAAGTTATCATTTGGAAAGGTGTTTCAAGATAACCTTTCGATTTTCTCAAACTTTCGGATAGTTATCTATGTAACTTTCCGAAGGATGTTCATAAATCACCGAAAAACCACTTAATTCCTTTTGTCACATGAGATTTAAGTCATACACGTGACATGTCTTAAGTTCGGATAGTTATAACTGTTAACTTACCAAAACTCTTCAACTTTCGGATAGTTAGCTATAGTAACCTTCCGATTCTTCTTTTAAGCTTCCGATTGCTGTCTTCTTATTTCGGCACGTGCATAAAAGGATAACTTAAGTTTCCAGATAGTTAAATCTATAACATTCCGAAACTTCTTATTTTTCAGATAGTTAACTTTCTAACTCTTCGAAAAATCCTTTTAAGCTTCTGTCTTGGATTTCTACACGTGGGAAATGAATGACTAAAGTTTCGAATAGTTAGCTTTCCTAACTTTCCAATTTCCTTGAACTTTCGGATAGTAAACTCTTCGATCATTCAACCAACTATCTTTCAAACTCTCTGAAGGCCTTGTATTATCGGATGGTTATTCTTCTAACTGTCCAACAGTATTTCTACTGCTTTAAATTGACTCTTTGGATACTTAAGCTTGTAGCTCACTTAAGATTAACTTTCTTGCGGAAACTTAAGTTTGGAACTGTCCGATTTTCCTGTAGCTCTATAGCAACAATTTCTGAACTACCTATATCTGTTTATCTGCCTTCTGATCTTTTACTGAGCTGTCATATCTGTGAAATACAAATTGTTTCCTTACATAGGTTTTTGCATTATCAAAATACTAGGGTCCTTACAAAAGAGACTAAGATAAATATGTTAATTCATAAGTATGAATTTTTAAGATGCATAAAGACGAAAGTATTTCTGAGATGTTTTCCAAATTCCTTGATATCATAAACTCTTTAAAATGCTTAGGAAAGAATTTTGAACAGAAGGATTTGGTGAGGAAAATTCTTAGATCCTTAAGTTCTAAATGGTCTCAAAAAGTGACATCAATTAAGGAATCACGAGATTTAAATGTTTATACTATAAATGAACTTATAAGAAACTTAACTACTTATGAAGTTAAATTAAATGAATCACTAAGTCACAACAAACTAAAAATGAAGAAAGAAATAGCCTTCAAAATTAATTCAGATTCTGATATATCTATTGATTCTAACGAGGATTTGATTTTGCTGACTAGGAAATTCAAGAAAGTATGGAAAGCTAGGAAACAGCAAAGGAACAGAAATGAAAAACCCTCAATGTCAAAATCACTAAATGACAAGAATTCTTCATCTAGAAAGTATGTGTGTTACAACTACAATAAACATGGACATCTTTCTCTAGATTGTCCTATAAGGAAAATGAAAAGCATAGTAGAACAAATCAGAAGAAGATGTCTCAGAAAACTCATAAAAAGTTTTACAATAAAAAAGCTTTGAAGGTCACTTAGGATGACACGTTAGAAGAGTCTGAATCTGAGGAATTACCATCAAAATCTTCACATTCAGAAGAAGAACAAGAGTTAGAAAACGTTGCTCATGTGTGCTTCATGGCAGATGAGTCTAAGGTAATATCTAATCCTAAAAGTCATTTAGATTTTAACTTTAATGAATTATTATGTGCTTATCATGCATTATTACAAAAACTTAAATTTTGTAAACTAGAAAATAAGAATATTAGAAACTCTTTCTCCATTTTGAAAGAAGAAAATTGTTTCCTATCTACTACTTTAAAAAAGTTTAAATGTGATAATGAAAATCATACTAGAGATTTGCATAAATTTAGATTTAATGAATGTGTCTTGCATGAACAAATATAGAATACAAATGCTGAAAAATTAAAGATAGAATATGAAAATGAAATATTGAGAAATAATATAAATGATCTTGAGTTAGAGATTGATAGATTAAAAATGAGAGAGCTAGATTTAAATTCTACCATTGAGAAATGAAATTTAAGTCAAACTAAGTTAGATAAACTAACTAGTACCCTTGTGGTGTCATATAAATTTGGCTTAGGATTTGATTATCCTGAATATCTTAAATCTCAAGCCAATAAAAGATTTATTAGTTGCAGTTCAAGTAAATCTAAGACTAAAATTCCTTTTATCATGAAACAAGGTAATAAATATGTAGAATTAGGTAATTCAAGGGATGAATCATGCAAAAATAATATAAACCAATGTGATTTATCTAAATGTACTTTTAACATGACTATTAATGTTTCTAAAAATCTTGTTTCTTATTCTAGAAATTCAGTCACTAATGTTTCAAAAATGTCAAACAATCGTAATAAACTAAAAATTCAGAAATCTGAGCATGAAATTCAAAACTCTGGTGTTAGACCAATTACTCATTCTGCATGTTATTTATCTGAAAATTCTTGTGTAGAAAAAGATTTTATATGTACTGAAAATTCAAATACAAGTACAAAATCTTGGTTTGAACTTATTGAAATGTATGAGCATGACCAAAATAAATTAACATCTAATAAAAATTAGTTTGGTCTTGGTTACACTACATCTGAAAACAAAAAGAATGATTATAAGAGAAATAATACAATATGTGAGTATGAAGCTAATGATAAATCAATAGTACTTACAACTAATAAGAATGTAAATAATAATGTTAAACTATTTTTAAACAAAAGAAGAAATATGCATTTAATGAACTTGGTCCTCAACAATATTGGGTACCAAGAAACAGTTCTTCTTAATTTATGTTATAAGAGGAAACAACATCAAAATAAATCTTGGATAGTGGAGCATCAAGCCACATGACCGAACAGAAAAGTCTACTAAAAATTTTTACAAATACTAAGAAAGGAAATGTTACATTTGGAAACAAAAGTAAGGATAAAATTATAAGTATGGGCAATGTTCAAATAACTCCTACTTGTGTTATTTCAAATGTACTATATGTAGAAAACCTAGGATATAATTTGTTGAGTGTTATAAAACTAACTGATAATGGATATTATGTATTATTTGAAGATGATGTATGCAAAATTATTGATAAAAGTACAAATGAACTTAAGTTTATTGCTAAAAGAAAAGGTTCTGTATGTATTTTATCTTTACCTTTTAGTGTAGTTGATTTAAATTCATGTTTGCTGGCTAAAACTAGTGATGCATATATGTGGCATAGAAGGATTAGGCATATAAATATGAAATTATTGCATAAATTATCTAGAAAACATTTAGTGAGAGGTTTACCAAAGATTAAATACTCAAAAGACTTTATGTGTGATGCATGTGAGTTAGGTAAACTTCATAAAAACTCCTTTAATTCCAAAACTAATATATCAAACAAGAGAGTCTTAGAACTTATACATATGGATCTATTTGGACCAACAAGAATCATGAGTCTTGGTGCTAAATAGTATGCATTTGTTTTAGTAGATGACTTCTCTAGATATACTTGGGTATACTTTCTAGCATCTATGACAGAAGTTTTTGAAAAGTTTAAAATGTTTTACAATATTGTACAAAATGAACAAAGTGTCTCTATTCAAAAACTTAGGAGTGATCATAGTACTAAATTTAATAATGATCAAATGAATAATTACTATATAGATCATGGCATTGATCACAAATTTTCTTTTCCAAGAGCACCATCTCAAAATGGTGTTGTTGAGAGAAAGGATAGATTACTTCAGGAAATGACCAGAACTATGTTAAATGAACATAATTTACCTCAAAATCTTTGGGCTAAAGTAGTAAATACAGCTTGCTATGTTATTAACAGAAGTCACTTAAGACCTCTTGTTAATAAAACTCCTTTTGAAATTATGTTTGATAGGGTTCCAAAAATTTCCTATATGAAACCATTTAGCTGCTAGTGTGTTATTCTTAATACTAAGGATAAAAGGGATAAATTTCAAGCCAAAGTAGATGAAGGAATTTTTGTAGGTTACTCTACTAGAAGTATAGCCTATAGAGTATATAACAAGACTTCTAGAACTATTGAAGAAACCCTCCATGTAAGCTTCAATGAAAATTCTTTTAGAGAATCTCAATCTAAAGTTGATAATGATGATATGATCAATTTCCCAAAAGAGTTAGAAATCAATATAGAGATTGAAGATTTATTTGAGAAAATCAAAAATATGAACTTAAATGATCAAACTAATGATGAAAGTGATGTACCTTTCGATGTTGATGAGAATATTGAGGAAAATCAGAGAAATTGGCGTTATTCTTCATCACATAGTATGATTGGTTCTTTACTTTATTTGATAGCTAGTAGACCTGATATTATGTTTGTTGTGTGTGCTTGTGCTAGATTTCAATCTAATCCTAAAGAATCACACTCAATTGTTGTTAAAAGAATATTTAGATATATACAAGGGACTAAAACTTTCAGACTGTATTATTCTAAAGATAGTTCAATAGATCTTATAAGATATACTGATGCTGATTATGTAGGATCTAAATTTGATAGAAAGAGTACCAATGGCACATGTCAATTATTGGGAAATAATTTGGTGTCATGGTTTAGTAAAAAGCAAAACTGTGTAGCACTTTCAACCACTAAAGCTGAATTTGTTGCTACTGCATTACGTTGCACTTAGATTCTGTGGATAAGGCAAACTTTAGAAGACTTTGGATTATCTTAAGATATAACTAAGATTTATTGTGACAGTAATTCTGCAATAAATCTTTCCAAAAATCTTGTATCGCATTCTAGAGCAAAGCATATAGAGGTTAGACATCATTTTCTAAGAGATAACGTAATTAAAGGAAAAATTAAATTAGAATTTGTGTCTAGTAAAAATCAATTAGCTGATATATTTACAAAACCTCTAGATGAAAATACATTCTACAACATAAGATTAAATTTAGGTATTTGTAAGCTATGTGATGTGTAAAATGCTTAAACTCCACAAAAAGATAAATTTTGTTGATGATGTTGTTTACGTCATAGATATTATATGCTTATCATAAATATTTAAGTAATATCTAAACTGCTGCATCAGATACTATGTATTTATTATAAAATTATAGTAGTATCTTATTGATTTTACGTAGTTTATCAATTTTAATGGTTTTCAAAATTTTAAGTGGAACTGTCAATAAAAACATTAAATTCCTCTGAAATCCTAAAATTTTGATTAAGTGATTTTCTTTGGATTAATGACAGTACATATGATCATGCATAAATTTGACTTGATTGATTAAACTTGTAGAATAATTTATATGTAAATCATATTAAACTACTAATCAAAAGTATAAGCTTATTGAAACTGATTCATATTTTCAATAAAATCATAGACGTAAAAATTGTATGATATTTGTGTTTTATTGCATCTGTATTAATGGAATACATATATACTGTACTTAAAATGAAAAGTGCTTACAAAGTGAAAATCTTTGAGTGTTTATTGATTAGTTTGATCATGAGCCTTTTGTACTTGAGCAAATAGGTATGTAAGGATTGTTGTCTTGAAAAATGATTCTTTAAATCTAACAACCTAAGGTTCTGATCATATTTAGGATTGTTAACTGAAAGCTCATTACACGGGTACATTAGAAAACTCTTGTATGATTCAAGCTTTTCAAACTAACTTTTAAAGAAAATTATCAATGTTTGCTGTTTTGAAAAGAAAAAGTTGTTTTATTAATTACAAATATCTTTAAATCGAATATAGTTTCTACCAATATGATTGCTAATTTATTGAATCATCATTAGTGTTTTTGACTATGTTTATTTGAGATACATTCCTTTATTCTTCTTGTGTTAATCATATTGAGTTTAAAGTTCTATTTTGATTCATATACGAATGAAGTTGATTCTTGAAATCATTTATGATGAATTAAGGATGATAGAAAACGTTTGAAAAGAAAATTTAAAGTGTAATCATAATTAACATCTATTTTATACAAATATATTTTGTATGTTATTGAATATATTTGAAGTATATTTGTAGGGGAAGGAATAACAATGTCCAAAACATATTAATATAATTTAGAATACAAATCTTGGTTAATCTGAGTTTAATCCTCTTAAGATCTTGATGAAATAATTTAAAAGACAAACAAACTATTTTAGATTCATAAAAGGAATATGAGAATAGTTTACAATGTTCTCAAGATGATATTTTATATATGTTAATTATAGCTTGTGTGTTGTCTTCAGAAGATTTCAGTTGAAAACATTCGAAACTTGTTTTTGATAAGTGTACTAACTGAACGTTATGTTATATAAGGTAACGTGTAAAATTGCCTCTAGACAACGTTTTACTCGTTAGGTTAGTTAACTCAACGAGTTATACTTGAAAATTTCGAGTACCTTGATTGAATAAACTTTATTCAATATTCTTTTAAAATCAAAATCCGACTACTATACACGTTGTGTTATTCACCTAAAACCCTATTTAAACACTTATTACATGAGCACTTAGGTTATTCGTAAACCTTTGTTTGAAAATCTTTCCCGCTTGTTCCTGTTACATCTTGCAACAATGGTCTCCAAGTATTACAAAGGTCATGGTAGAGGAAAAGGAAAAAGCAAAGGAGATGGAAAAGGAAAAGAAATAGACCATGATGAAGTTCCACAAGCTTGGTTTAAGAAAATACTTCAAGTGGACAAAAGGTTAGCAAAAATTTACAGTGAATACTTCTTTCCTGAAGGTATACTGAATGAAGTTAGACCAAAGCTTCATAATACTAATGAAAGTATTAAATGCATGGGTATTCGAAGTAAATATGACAAAGAATATAGAATGAAGTGTGTCAAAATTGCATGTTTAGAATAGTATGTAAAATTTATGGAAAAAGGTGTAGGTTCATCAAATAGAATTCCTCAAACTCCTCTAAGTGGTACACGACTACATGCATTTGAGGAAGAACATGAATCTGCTATTCCTACTCCTTTGTATTCAAAAGAAAAATAAACAAATATTGTTGTGGATAAAAGAAAAGTTGAAAGTCTTCGAAAGGCAATAGCAATAGAAAGTGTCTTAGAAGAATTAAACCAGAAAACTTTTATGGAACAATTTCAAAAGAAAACAGCAATACTTGAAGAGGAGAAACAGAAGTGTTATAGAAGAATAAAAATTAGAAAAATTATGTCTAAGGAAACAAAGTCTACTGGAAAAGAAAAATCAGATGAGCATTTATTTCCAAAAGATAATGTATGTCTAGACATTGTGCTTTTTAATGCATCTGAAAAATCATCAGTTCCGAGTATACTAAAACTAATGAAGATAATGAGACTTTATTTTCCCTTGCTAGAAAACTTGAGAAGAAATCTAAGACAAATATTAGCTCAAGTTTTTCTATTAGTTCAAGTCCTGATGATGCAGAAATTGAACAATCAGAGCATCAGGAAACTGACATAGAACAAGTTATTGCAAATATAATTGACAATGTTCAAGCAATAACTAGTTCACAAGCTGAATTGTCTGAAGTAGCAGATATTGAAAAAGTTAAAACTCTAGAAGAGCTTAATGTCAAACAGCCTTCTTCAAAATCTATAGAAGCAGAGTTTAAGTATTTACAGCATGTATCAATGGAAATATCTATTGAAAAAAATGAACAATTACAAACAGATACACCAGCTGTAGAATTTGTGGAAAAATTGAACTCTGAACATTCTATAGAGACTGAACAAATGAATGTTGAGCATATTAAAGATGTTCCTTATATGTTGAAGCTAAAGAATCAAGCTTACATACGCAGCTTCAAGAAAATAATTTCATGGAGAAACAACATGACATTCATTTTGAAGAAGAGGTTCTTGAAGATGAATTAAACTCTAAATCAAGACCTTAGATATCACCTTCTTTATATAAAGTATTACAAATTCAAGGAAATTCAATTCATTTTAGATCTGAGGAAGTAGTGCAGAAATACAATAATTTGATTACATGTCAGATTCTACATGCTCGACCAATAAAGTTCAGAAATTTAATGGAAATAAGAGATCTATTTGAGTTTCAAAGTCTCATTCAATTCTTGTCAATTAGAACAAAATGGAAACAATATAAAGAGCTTATTGCAGCCTTCTATAGCAATCTGGTCAAGAATGACAATATATTGAAAACTCAAATAAATCAACAGGAGTTCACATTGTCTCCTGAATTAATTTTTGAAGTTTTGGGATTAAAGAATGAAGGTGTTGTTGTAACTAACAGATATACATGATTAGACAACTGGAATGGAACATTCACTTGCTATCAAAATTTCCAGATGTATATACTGAAATGAGATTAATGGAAAATCTAAATGCAGAGGCAAGGTTTATTGTAAATATATTGCATGCCAATTTATTTTAGAGAGTCAAACACAATATGAAAGTCTGCAAAAGCTATTTATATGCAACTTATAGCCTACTGAATATATTTCAAATCAATTGGTTTGATGTTTTTATTTATCAACTATAGCATATGAGTTTAAAGTTATTTTTTGGTGATACTATATGTAGACTTCTTGCAAACCAAT
Source organism: Cymodocea nodosa (assembly GCA_036874045.1). NCBI lineage: Eukaryota > Viridiplantae > Streptophyta > Magnoliopsida > Alismatales > Cymodoceaceae > Cymodocea > Cymodocea nodosa. The sequence goes on along the minus strand of CM072339.1, from coordinate 12,897,658 downwards.
TAAATTTATCCAATTGGCCCTTTGAAACTAAAGGCATGAGAGCTTTGTGTAAAAGATTTACAAAAATTCCAAGCTATGCATCAACCTCAATGACAATAATAACAACCAACAGAATATATAGAACAGATACAATCACAACAGCCAAGTTATTCAGTTCAAGCAAAACAGCAACCCCAACTACCTCCTAGCCTAGATGATGTGCTTAACGATATTAGAAATGATATTAGGCATCTAGGAGATAAAATATGTAATGCTATAAGTAATATACTTCAGAGGGATAGATAAATGTTTGTTTGCTTGTATCTGAATACAAAATATAATGTTTGTATTTATTGTTTGATTCATTGAACAATACATTTTCCTATAAATGGTTCAATTCTTATTTATGTTTGCAGAAAGTTTAGCTGTAAATATATCTCTTGGTTTATATACTATGTAATCATCTTTTTGATTAATGACAAAAAGGGGGATAAATGTTAAATGTTAAAAATTCAAATGTAGAAGATGATTATGATTTTAATTGCATATATTATAAAGAGAGATAATATTTAAGTGCTTATGACAGATGATAATGTAATCTGAAAGATACTTATGTAATTATTGATATCCGAAAGTTTTATTTTTGAGAGGTGAATTTTACACAAACAATAGAAATAAGCTTAAGTGAACTTAAGTCAACAAACTTGTTTGTTGAATTAAAAGTTAACCCAACAAAGGTGCTTTGTTGAGTTAAATATATTTTAAAATTGATTTAATATGGTTTTGTCATCATCAAAAAGGGGGAGATTGTTAAGTATTTTGTTTTGATGATGTGTGCTGAATGAAAGTAATCATATTTGCTCAATTACTATTGCTTGTGAAAGGAAATTAAAAATATCAATTAATATAGAAAAAGATTAATGATATAAATACTTGTCTGTATTGGATTTGAAATTATACTAAGTTAAATAACTAGTCATTTCGTTGCATTAATTTCTCATTTAACTAAACATTTAGTTAACGTGTGTTTTTATTGAAAAGCATGATATATTTTAAAGTTATATTTTCTATATCATGAACAGTACTCGTTTAGACAACTCATTAAGTTAGAATTTTACTCATATAGAGGTCACGTGAGAACTCGTTAAGTTAAAGACTTAAAGGTTAAAAATAGGTCACATGAGAACTCATTAAGTTAGTGAGTAAAAGAAGAGATGAACTTGTTAAGTTAGTGTTATACACGTGGTGAATTAAAAGTTACGAATGTTATATTGTATCACTTGAGATGTACATGTTTAACTCATTAAGTTAACATAACTAAACGCGTTGAGTTGCTATATTGAACACTAAGGCAACGCATTAGGTTAGCGTTATAAACTTAAGTTGTTATTTTTGCACGTGGTAAAATTCTTATTATAAAAACATTTGTTTATCACTGATTCATTGAGTTATCTGTAACACAACAAAGATGGTTCGTTAAGTTATCGTAACACCATGAAGCTGGTTCGTTGAGTTAGTGTAACATCATGGACTTAGTTCGTTGAGTTAGCTACAGTACTTGTCACGTGAGTTGGCACATGAGGAACTCATTAAGTTAGAAACGTTAAGTTATATATCTACTTGTGTTACTCGTTTAGTTAACATTAAAGTAACGACTTCTTATTACACTTGATGAAAAATTTTGGACGAGAATGTTTATTTTGTAGGAAATTTTTCAGAGATCTAAGATTGATGATTAAAGAAAATTTGAAATGTAAACGTGGGTTAGAACGTGTGTATTTCAATGAAGGAAAAAGAAAAGATGCGAAGAAGTGGATAATTGGTAGTGATTAAACGTGGAGGATATGTATGAAATGAAGATGCAGTATAAAAGGCATAGAATTCTTGTTGATCAATTATCCCTGCACACCAAATGAAAAATCTTTTCAATGATCAAAACACCTTTCGGGAAAAGCTCTCAGATGGAAGAAAATTCAGTGAAGAAGAAAATGTCAGATTTATGTCACTGAATATCTAAAGTATCAAAAGAAAGCAAATTCGGTGAAGTAGAGAAAGACAATATATTCGTCACTAAAGAATTACTGAAGAAGAAAAAGGAGAAGAAGAAGAAAGATCTCAAACAAGGAGAAATGTTTTAAATTTCGCAAATTAATTTTCTTTATTTGTAGTTATGAAATTGTATAGATGAAACATGGTATCGATATATAATTGCATCTACAATTTTTGAGGAGAATTGAATTATATATTGTAATTGAAACCTTGAATAAAAATGATTTTATGAAAGCAGTGTCTCGACTTATTTTTGAGTTTTGAAGTTTCAATTATAATCAAAAATATTGAAAAACACAATTCACCCCCCTCTTGTGTATCCATACGATCCTACAAAATTAAACAAGTTTTCTAACACCATTTAATATACAAGTTTCTAATTTAACTTTTCACAATAATACACGTATCTAACTTAACGAGTTCATTATGTACCAAATCATGTGACATGTATTGTAGCTAACTCAACGAACTAAGTCTGTGGTGTTACGCTAACTCAACGAACCAACTTCATGGTGTTATGCTAACTCAACAAACCAGCTTTGTGGTATTATAGTTAACTCAACGAACTAACTTCATTGTGTTACTGATAACTCAATGAACTAGTACTAAATAAATGTTTTAAATAATAAAGTATTTACCATGTGCAATAATAATAACTTTAAATTTATAACGTTAACTTAACGCATTACCTTAGTGTTCAATATAGCAACTCAACGCGTACAGTTATGTTCACTAACTTAACAAGTTCTCACATGACTTATTTTAACCTTTAAGCCTATAACTCAATAAGTTCTCACATGACTTTTATACAAATAAAGCACTAACTCAACGAGTTGTCTTAACATGCACTATACATTATATAGAAATATAACTTTAAAATATATCAAGTTTTACAATAAAAACACACGTTAACTTAACATTTAGTTAAATGAAAAGTTAGTATAACTTAACGATTAGTTATTTAGCATAGCATAATTTTAGATCCAATACAAACAAGTATTTATATTAGTAAACTTTTTTTGTATTAATTGATGTTCTTAATTTACTTTCACAAATAATATTAATTGAGTAAATATGATTACATTCGTTTAGCACACATCATCAAAACAAAATACTCAATATGCTAAGTTAAGTAATTATTCGTTAAGTTACAATAACTTTTTATTTAACTAAATGTTAAATTAACATGTATTTTTATTGTAAAGCATGATATGTTTTAAAGTTACAATTTTGTATCATATACAGTGTACATTAAGACAACTCGTTGAGTTAGTATTCTTTTTGTAAAAAAGTCACGTGAGAACTCGTTGAGTTATAAGCTTAAATGTTAAAAATAAGTTACATGAGAACTCTTTGAGTTAGTGAACAAAACTTTAAGTTTCATAAATAAATTGGTTGAGTTAGTATTGTACATGTGGTAAATTTAAAGTTTACGAATGTTATATTATATCACGTAAATTGCACATGTTTAACTTGTTAACATAACTGCATACGTTGAGTTATTATATTGAACACTAAGTTAATATGTTAGGTTAACATTATAAACTTAAAGTTATTATCTTTGCATGTGATAAATATATTATTATTTAACATTTATACTAATTCGTTGAGTTAGCATAACATCATGGACTTAGTTCGTTGAGTTAGCAACTTACATAATGGAGCATGTCACGTGAATTGACACATGATAAACTTGTTAAAACATTTTCTATATAAATCAATGTTTTTAATTTAACTTCTTAAATAATAAAATTAATTGATTAAATATGATTAATTAATGTTTTGTACATATCATCAAAACATAATTCTCAACACAAGCCAATAGACCCTTGTACATGATCGCAAATGACCATAAGACTTGTTACTTCCAATAAGAATTTGCATGGCATCCAACAAATGGTTAATACATGAGCAACAACCATCATCATTTGCATTAGTGGCTCTCAACAACACTAGCAATTGACTATGAGTGACAACTTTAGACAAGGTTTGATGCAAAGTCTAACAAGCCAATGAAGATTTACAAAATGGAGGATGGACCATTGAAATATTTGGTAATAGCCATTGACACATGTGGATCTTACCAACAACCAATGAGTGACCTAGCTAGTGGCATAAGTCATTGAGTGGCTAGATCTTGACCATAGGATTTTTGTGATTTCACAACCTTAACGAGGGAAACTCCATGAGCCAAACATATGAACATTAACCTTAGAATGTGTTGAAGATGTTCAAGTTTGCGAGCAAAATAAGCATGTTTGTTGCATGGACAACATGTTGGCAATGTGGCTATTGGTAGATGGGATACATATATGGCTAGGAAGCTTGACTTGAAATATTCATCCTCTTGGAAAGCAAACATGTAAAAAATCAAGAGATATTTGATCAAAAGTTCAAAATGTGAGGAAGATATCAAAACAATAGCAAATGACATGACTTTAGACGATTCAATGATGAAGATTACAATAGGCCATTGAATATTAATGAGATGTGAAATGGGCCATCAACACATTCTATAGTAGCCATCAACATCTATAGATCTCACCAATGACCAAACATGTGACTCAATCGGCAACATGGGACTAAGTGACTAGAACTTGACACTTGGTATTTTGATGATTTCTTAGCTAAAATGAGGGAATATTCATGATATGTGTTGGTAATGAAGCTATCTATAGATGTAGATAGATGTGTGGCTAGAAGTGCATGCTAAATTTTTCACCATTTGATAGCCCAAATGTGAACTTCAAGGTTGACTATATTTGTTTAAAAGCTTAAGATGCGAGGAAGATTTCAAGACCCATTGCAACTGAATATGAGGTGACATCATAGAGAGAACAATCTCTAACCAACAAATGCTTGGCATTGGCTTATAGGTTATCACTATGCTTCACAACCTCATGATCTTATGCTTCCATATCCATTGTCATCAACATCTTCCTCAACTTTCATCTTAGGTCACGTCTCCTTTGAGGTGAGATTTCCTTAAAAGAGAGTGTGCTACGGGTCACTTTTCCATTCTTTTTAGTTTACTCTTTTTGTTGACTCAACATTTAGGTTCAGAGGGTTGTGGCTTTTAGTTGCTTGTTACATAATTGCAGCAATATTAATGCTTTAGCATCTTATACTTGGACGTTAAATAGCTAAGCTCCATCAACTCAAAAATAATTTAACATGAGTGGAAATCATGACATTAATTGATTTTGAGATAGATGTATACGATTAAACATGATGTTAGAAACAAAATTGTTCACACACCCACTATTTATAAAAATAACGGTACTTGTAAGTTGTAACATCCAAAAAAAACCGTAATGGAGTGCTGAAATAATACATTGGAAAATGTGAGAATGAGAGTTACATAGGTATAAACAAAACATTTTCACTTATAACTAAATCATTTAAGTTAGATATCCACATTTCAAGGTATACAAAAGTTCAAATATAGTTAATGATAGATCCTTATGAAGAGAGCTATGTACAGTAAAATCCAGCAGTGGCGATTTCATTTACATACTCCAGATGTGTCGATTGCACATCACTTGAAATCTATAGTACATTTCAATGTCTGCAAGATGAAAGGAAATTGTTAGGCACAACAAACAGGAAAATAAATCTATGCAATGGTCAAATCAGTTTTTTGATAATGGCAATAATCAAGACAGTCAATTTGCAGGCATGACACTAACCTTCATCTGCTCTGTTGCAAGGAAAAAAGAGATATGAAGCAGCTGATTCACTGCAAATGATTGTCATATTTCAATTTATGTAAGGTCCTACAGTAGTTGCTTGATCGAGTTGATCAGCTTTCCTGTTTCGTTTTGTGAAGGTTATTGAAGTAATTTTGCAAGAATCGTGTCTTACAAAGGGTTGAAAAGACCAAGTGAATCTCTTTTGAGAAAAACTACGCATAGTACATGTAAAGGCTATTTGCAGCTGCACAAGCAATCAGATTGGTTGTTGGATGCCATGCCAAATGGGTCAACTTGGAAGTAGCATCACATGGAATTCCACAGGTAGTTTTAGAATTGGAATTGCCTTTCCCTGCATAATGGAGCATATAAAAAATGCAAAGCCATAAATTATGTATCTTGCTATGTTTCAACTGAATGTTGAATTGAGACTAGTTCATATAACGATGAAATTTGTGACCTTGTCGATTGTAACCATGCACCAATCTAGCTGGCAATCTCATCCATTGAGTGGTAGTTTGGCAAAAGTTTTTCCTATTACACAGTGAGTACACAAAAGAATTTTGAAGTGCTGGAAACAAGCCATGATTTCTATGTACTTGAATGCAAGTAGATGAGAAAATGCCATGAATATAAGAATGAACGGTTATAAATGAAACCTTAGTGGTTTGGGATCATCTTGTTTTTTCGTGAATAAACAGATTACTATGCATACCGATTTGGATTTTTACTAGCTTCAAGTGTAACTCCATCTTCATCTCCAGCATTACATGAAAAAACTTTGAAAATATTGCTGAAATGATGTAGAGATTCAAGAGTTACCAATTTAGCACAACTGAAAGATGTTTAATAAATAGCATCGTATAATTGGTAATTTTGGACAGTGGAAGACCTGTAAGATCCACTGGCAAAGTAAAGCCCATCCTCACTCATGCAGCATTCAAATTTGTCAAATACCGAGTCATTATTGTACAACTCAGCTAACTATAAGAGGAAGATTTGAATGCAATCAGAAAAGTAAAATGCAATATGGAAACTGATTCTCAAATAATAAACAACGGCTAGCCAATGCAGACATTTAAATTTCAAAAGGAAATGTGAAGGGGGGGGGGGGACAATGCCAATAGGTATCTATAGCAAATCATAATACCAGAAAGACATGAAATACAGTAAAGAAAACTGAATACAAATATATTACATGAGAAACAACTATTTGTCAAGGTAAGGTATGATAACAAATAGCATGCCAAGGAAATCAGCATAATGGTAGTAGTTTTGAAATGAGTGTTTCATGGTAAATATAGTATGTTACACATGATAACAAAGATACACAATGCATTATAAAATAGAATGAAAAACTTGGTGAATCATCAATTATGTAGATAGTGAAGGCAGCAGAAGAAACTCTTATCATATTTTTAATGGGAAGCCAAATTATAAATAATTTCTATGTTAATCTTAGATAATGAGCTTAGTACTGCTAATGTGGGTATTATATGGGTATAGATTTTTGGAAAAATAGGAGTAATAGGATCAAATATCAGCATAGACATGGGTATGGGTGTGGATACTTTAAATTTTTTGAATTATAGGACATGGAAACAGCTATGATTAAATCAAATAATTAACAAGAAAATTGCAAAAAAACTTTGAAAATAGGGTTAATAAACCATGAATGAAGTATGAAATATTTAGTAAATACAAAGCATAATTAATGCAAATAGAATAAACTAATATGTATGATAATTTTAGGTTCCATTTGTGTAATTGGAATACTTTCTGCAATTTGGGTTGTTTTCAGTTTTTTCGGCTATCCATTCATATATGGTAAATTTAAGCTACCATGTTCATTCATATTAGTGAATGCTTGTCAAAAATAAAATCGACAAAATAGTCCTACATTGGTGAAATTTATAATAAAATATAAATTAATATATAGATGAATCTTTCCACTCAATGCTACTTGATTTTGGGTTGCATGTCCATGTTTCAATATGATATCAGAATAAAGATGATCAAATGAAGTGGACCTGCATACATCTATTGAGAAGAAAAAAAGACACCAGTAGGAGCTATATTATGACATAAGTGTGGGACAGTGATGAGATAACCCACACTGATAAAATTTTAAATAAAATATGGATTAGAAAGTAAATAGTACTCTCTACCCATGACCAATTAGTTTTTAATTAGATGTCTACATTTTGCATAATATTAAAGCAGAAAAGATCTATTTCAACCCAAATACATCTACCAAGTAAAAAAAAGAGACTTGCAGAACCTAAAAAAGACCATAATGAGTGATGGAATAATCCAAAATTGACAAAATTCAAAACAAAATAAAAATTAATATATTGATGAACCTGTCAACTTCTTACCAAGTGATTTTTAAGTTACATGTTTACATTTAAATAAAAATCTTAGAGAACAATATCTTAAATTTGATACTTTCTTCATCAATCGCATTCTTGTCACAACATTCTATAAAATGGGCAAAGTTTATTCACATGGCCATTGATTATCAATTTAAGCATGTTAGGACTTCACATGAGCTCCTTGCTATCTGTATCAATAGAATTCAAAATGGTTTTGGTGCCTCAATCCCAAATTGTAGCCAATCTTGTATATTCCTGTTCCTCAAGTTGTTTGATTCCAAAGCACTTTGGCTTTCATCTCTTCTATGTACCTTTTATTTCAATCACTCCACAGTTTTTACATACTTCTAAGTTGACGTTACAAATGGATTTGATTGTCAAATTTTATTAGTTAACACTATGAGAGTGGTTAAGCTTCTTTTCTAACTGTATGTAGAAATGTAGCAAATCAAACCTTAGGGCGTAGATACTCATGAACCTTAAAAGTTGCAACAGGAGCACTTTCCATACGTAGATCCCAAAGCTGAGTAAGAAGGAAAAAATGTTGATTGTCAACTAATACAATGGGTAATAGTGTTAGATGCAAAACAATTTGAAACATGCAGTAATCCAATATCACATGCAAATTGAAACAAGTAAAAAAATTAACAATATAGTGTATAAAACTCAGATTTCCTGCGACTGTTTGGGCTATGACATGAGGTTGGAAATTCTGACAAACTGCACTAAAGTCTCAACTAGAAGCAGCACATGATAAACTATTCCAGAGAAACATACCAAGGGTTTATTCATGACTAGTTGAAAAATATCAAATATTACCTCCAAAAAAAATTCAAAAATCACCTGGCCAACAGAAGCATGTCTGGCAAGAACAAATAATGTCGATTTGAATGCATAATGAATCATTTAGCACTAGTATTACTGAATAGGGAAAAAAGATACGATACATAGAGCTGCCTTGCAACCTTAAGGTTCATATAATCTCGACTTAAAATGTGCACTCCATCAGTTGAAAATTTTATATCTGTTATGGACGAAATTGTCTCTGCAAATATGGTCCTAGGTGCATGAGCTGCACGACCTTGTAATCTGAGAGTACAAAATGAATCAGCAAGATATAAGTGAATTCCAAACATTAATATGACATCATGCAAAATAAAACATATAATGGATTGATGGTTGACATGATTGATAACAAAGAGCATACATCCTTGCACTTTGATCACATAATGCTGCATGTCGCATGTCCACCAACCGAATGAACCCTCGTGAGCTTCCATATGCCAGGATATTGCAATAAGTTGGGTGAAACTCCGCAGCTGTGATAACCTCTGGACAATGATTCAAAAAAGGGAACTACTTGGTGGATAAAGCCTATGAATAAAGAAACATAATAAGAAAAAAAATCACAGAAAATGTGCATATGTTGCATAAGTACTATGGCATGTTATATGATATGATCAAAATGTCAATAACAGACCAAAATATTTCCAGCCTATGAGGTGTAATGAATAGGTGCATGTGAAAAGATGTACTTATATTTATGGGTGACACTACTACACATTAATTTGATCTTTTGGTATTCTCTATGTGTAACCCTTGGTATTCCCATTAATGCATTGAAGTTATTAGATGGTTATTAGGTATGTATTGTAAACTATGTCACCCATTTATGTACTCATATATAAGCCCATGTACACCTTTTTATTGGAGTGTGAAAATACATTTTTTTTTTCCTTCTCTCTCAAACATGGTATCAAAGCAATAGGTTAAAAACATTTAAGGGTTTGATACCAAATTCTCCCACCTTTCTTCCCTCTTTCGGATATCTCTCCTCATTTTTACTGTTCATCTTCTTTCTCCACTTGTCTCTACTCATAAGCCTTTGAACAAACATGATCAACATTGATGACTCCTATAGATATCAACTGTGCTCACCTCCACTCATCAATCTATGGCAGCTCACTAGTAAGATTGTTTATCATCAGATGCTAACCTAGTCCATTCGACTTTTCGTTTCCATCTAGTTGCAAGTGCTCATCTACCAAATGTTGTTGTTCATCTAGCTGTATTGTTATCTCATTGTTTGTCTATCAAGTCATCAATATTCATTTGACATAGAGGTGTTTCGTTCATGGTATCTCCTACTTGCAATCAGTTGTCATTTTCGTTACTTTAGTGGTACTTCATGTCTACTTTGTTCTTGAGCTCTGTGTTGATATCAATTAAGGCTCATGTGTCATTGTGTTTTTGTCGATTACCTTAATACTGTTCAGTTCATAGTTATGTATAAACCTTTAGTTTAGTTTTGTATTAAAAATGACTTCTTGTAGTTGTTGATTAAGAGTTTTCCCGATATGTTTGAGAAATTGAATGATACAAACAACATTTTATAGGCACAAAGTTTTGAAGTATGTAGCCACATTGTTTGAGTCATTGCTCTATATACATTAAAGGAAATCTTATTATATGGCATAGTAAGAAGTAGAGCATAGTCTCAAAGTTTAATGCAAAAGCAGAATATAGAGCAATGACTCAAACAATGTGTGAAATGATGTGGTTAAAGTCTCTAATTCAGAAGTTAGGATTTGCAATTAAAATGTCTATGTCTGTGTATTATGATAATCAAGCTGCAATATATATTGTCAATAATCTCACATTCTATGAGAGAACTAAACACATTGAGATTAATTATCACTTTATCAAAGATAATATGATGAAGAGAATCATACCTACTCCTTGTATTAGATTAGAATACCAACTTGTAGATATTCTCACTAAAGGTCTTAGTGTGGGGTCTTTTGAAAGTTTATGTAATAAGCTAGACATGATTGATATATATGCCTCAACTTGAGAGGGAGTATGAGATGTAATGAATAGGCCCATGTGAAAAGATGTGCTTACATTTATGGATAATATTACTATGCATTAATGTGATTTTTGATATTCCCCATATATGACCTTTGATGTTTTCATTAATGCATTGAAGTTATTAGGTGTGTGTTGTAAGTCATGTCATACTCATATATAAGTTCTTGCATACCTTTCTATTGAAGTGTGAAAATACACATTTTCTTTCCTCCTCTCTCAACACAACTTATGTGCAAATTGGAGTAAAATCTTGATTAGTTAAAATGAAAGTAGTCTACATGGTCTTTGCAAAAACTTTAAAGAAACACTAATCACTTGTTCCAAATTTAACAAATATTAAAGAATCCCTAAGAAAGACCGATAATTATATAAAAATTAGAGTTTGAAACTGTAAAAACTAATGTATTAAGGATGCCAACATACTTCAAAAAATGGATGCCTTCAAGAAATAACAAGTCTCAATGCAAAAACTATATTTCATAATAATTACCTATGAGATCTTCCATGTTCGGAGGTTTCATGTCAATAATGTTAAAACATTGATTGCTGATTTCAAAGTTCCACAAATTAACTCTAAAGTCATCGGCAGAAAGGAAAGTTTCACCATCACTGCATGGCATTTGTCCTAATTAATTAGGAAATTATTTCAATCAATAAGCAAGATGCATAAAACTGTTTCTACAATAAGATTTAGAATTCCAAACATTTCCATTTTTCATCATTGATAATATGAAAGCAGGAGGATAATGAACTGAGGAGCAAGCTGAACGGTTAAATTCACCTATTAATTGATATGGAGTTAACATTGTACTCATGAGCATGGGCATATACCCTTCTGCAACTTGAGGTGGCCTCATCATTATTAGGTATCTGATCATGCAAGAACAAGTATCAGAGTATGCCATGCTTTCTTCTCTATACTTTTTATATTCTTGACTCTCTATGATGGAAACATGATTAAAATGGAAAATAAACTCTTTTTAAGGGAAAAAGGAAAATAAACTGAACCCAGAAAAACAAACTAACAAGTGAAAATGGAAAGCAATTAGTCACCAGCTATCTCTCAGATTGGAGGATTCTACATTCAACTGAATAATGGGATCTGTTTGGCATAGGCAACTTTTATGGGAAGGATTAACAATGGCATCAGCAAGTGATGGGGGTTAGTCAGTCAACCTACACTTTGAATGTAAACTAGATCTACCTCCCCTATAATGCATATTTGATCAAGCATGAAAGAGAAAGTGGTCGACCTCATTGAGGTCATCTTATCTGTAGTTTTACAGGTCAAGCATCCAAGTAGCAACTAGTTGATCAATTCACTCAGAGATTTGCTGGTCCAACGAATCCAGCTTGGCATGAGGAAAATAGCTAGGACGTAGGAAAGGGAATAAAAGGATCGTATATACTTCCAACATGATAATTAATGGGTGTTCAGAAGCTTTATAAATTACATAACAAGTGCAAAAACATTATTATATTTTCAAGAATAATAAATATGAAATAAGAAGTAATTACCAAGACTCGGTCTTCACAAGATTCTGCAGGTTTACAATTGGGCTTCTTGTTAATCCACTCAAGCCGGTAATTACTAGATATAAGTTGTCCATCCCGACCGGCAGAAAAACTTTTCTCAGACAAAAGTGCATTTTCTGAGCAAACCATCGGATTTGGACCCATATTTTTAATTTTTTTCACTTTTCTGTCTTGAATCTGTTGCGGAAGATGAAAATGACAAGGGAAAAAATCATGCCAAGATATTAGTTTGTTCATGAGCATGATGAAAAAATGCCTCAAAACATGACAGAAACAACAAGCATTGGTAATAATTATGAATACCAAGTCTGTCTAAATGTGTATGTTTTTCTTCAAGAAAAATGTGTAAAATGCTCGATAAAAATCACCTTCCACAATTTAATAGTTCGACTGTTTGTTGTAAGGATGAACAAAGAATTTTTGAGCGTTGCACACCATCTTAGCTTGTTGACCTTCTCCTCAATTTCCAAATTCTTCAAATAATCAAACTATAAAAATAGAAATGGCATCATAATAATAATAATCCTCAAAAAGAAAGCAAGAACAGATGGCCAAAAGGAAATAAATGCCAGAAAGACAAATTAAGCAGCACCTCTGGCTCATGACTTTGGAACTCAGTCATGTAGGTGTATCTAGGGTGCGCTGCATTGGCACTTGGCACCGACCTCTCAGATCCAGAGTAAGTCTAGTTGAGAATCCAGCCATCAAGAAACACAAAAAGAAGTATCACAAAAACTGTATTACACTTATGGCACAGTAAACACAACGCTACAATAGGCAATTACCATAGCACATCAATTAACGAAAGAACACCTCTTCCTACACTTACAACTTTCCCATCTGCCCTTTCGAATAGGATAATACGACCACCGTGATCCCCGACCGCAAGGTAATCACCGTTCTTTTCAAACCCAACGGCAGAAATGACATCAACTGAGGGAACACAGCACGCACACACAACCATCATCACCTCACAAATCATGATGAAGGCATTATCAGAAGATGATGCCTTGACCCCAGCTCATGAAATCCCAACAATAAATTCCAGATTTCGAACGATACCAATCGTTAGTTGAACATATCCAAGCTTAATTTGATGGTAGAATTCTAGTTTTGGTGGACGGAAAAAGAACACTTTTCTTCACCTGTCCTCACTAACCTTCGTGAACTTGCTCCCCAGGTTGTCGCTCGCCGAACACCTGCGAGAATTTCCATCGAAGGCCGGGACTGGCGGGGTTCCTACCTCCACTTTTGAAACTCGCCATAATCACCCTCGTGGACCAATCCAAGCATAAATCCTACCTCTCAATCGACCTCCCTGCCATGTGCTATCTTCTCGGTCGGTAGCATCATCCCTGGGATGTGGCCGGGTAGAAGTGGGACCAAACATGCCACAGTATCAACGAGAAGAAGAACAACCACAACCACCACCTCATCCCATCACCATGTCTGTCATCTTTGGCTTGTTCATCTTGTTCACTACCACCGCACCATTCGGCCAACTATGAATACGATACCCGTGTCTGTAGCGTGGACCACAAAATGCCTTTGGTTTTTCCATGTATACCCGTGCCTATCCAGTGTTACTATGTTTATGCGTATCGATATATTATATATTTACGTTTATTAACATAATTATTATGGATAAAATGTATCTCCTAACGTCCGTAGAGGCAGCCACGTATTCATTTTATGTTTTTCATTAATTTTTTTCCTTTTTCATGCATACTCTTTTTCTTTTCCCACAATAGATGGGTGGCACACGAGCAATGGGCAGGCGACGTGTGGTGTGTCAGTGACGTATGGACCATACGAAGTTACGTTATGCACACGACGAAGGTGAAGCAACGAGTGATGGCAGAGGCGAGAGATACATGGGCTTCTTTCCCTTCTCTCTTCTCCTCCCCCTCCCCCTTCCCCCTCTCTTCTTCTTTATTGGGGTTTCCAGTAAATTGTGAGAAATGAAAGGAGAAGAAACGTAAGAAATCATTTTCCATGGTTATCCTTATTTATGTACAAGGAAACAGAGAGAAATGATTTTTCCTTGTTTCCATCGTATAAATATTTTATTTCCTATCTCTTCCCCATTACAAAATTTGGAAAGCTTTCATTTCCTAACTTGTCAAATCTTTACTAGGTTATCTGATATTTAAATTGACATGTTCATTGCATAACATTCTGATTCGTTATAAAGTAGTTTTAGAATTTAATTTCGTTATTTAAAAAAAAACAAACTCAAAATATCTATTTTAGAATTATTGTTTACTGATAGTTAAGAATTTATGAAATTCTGATTTTTATTGAAGTCAATTTATTTAAGAAAAACTTCAGAAAAGATTACTTAAGGAAAGTTAATTTGATTCAATGTGAGTGTCAACTATATTTTTGTTACTTATGTATACATTATTATAGAGATTTTAATTGAAAAATACATAGAAAATATGTACCGTTTATTAAAGTAAAGTTATTAGCATATTGTTAGAAAAATTAAGTATTGTGGTTGTCTCTTATTCAATTTATTATCTTATTTTATTATTTGTCTACAATTACTTGAGTAATTAAGTCTGTTGGGGGATCTTAAACCCTAGTCACTTGAACCAACTGGTTTAAGATGTGCTGACTGAAAACTCATTTTACAAGTAATTCAAATTCTATTTAATATATGCAAAAAAAAAGGTTAACTACTCTCACTTATCATTGAGTAACTGGTTATCTTTCACCTAAACAAGGAATTGTGATCACGTAAAAAGATAATATTGTGGGAGGTAATACATAAAATATATATATATATGAATATATTTTATAAAAAAAAAAGGGCATTGTACTCAAGCTTAATTTATTTTACAGGTGTTAAAACAATTCTGCCATAATCTGTGCATATAATCTTTGTTATTTTTCTTTGTTATTATCTATCCTTTACACATAATGTAATGCATTTATTTTCTTAAGTTTGTGTACTCATTATTGAATTCTTTTACGTACTGAAGGTATATCTTTATGAATTTTATTTTGTAAATTGAATAAAATGAAAGCTAGAAAGTTTAAATTGTTAAATCTACTACTTATTTCTGTATTTAATTTTTTAAAAATTATATATAGAGAGAGAGAGAGAGACTCAAATCTATTTAGGGCTTCGCAACCTAGTTTAAGTATGCTAGATTTTGAACTTAAATGACACATCTATTTGGGGCTTGGCAACCTAGTTTAAGTATGCCATAGATTCTTTAGACTACATTTATGTAGGGGGAGCAATTTGTCATATGATAATTCAACCATTACGAAATATTATATGCTTTAATAAAAGAATCTACATAATTTTAGGAAATTAACATTAATTAAATACCTTTTTGAATTGTTGGTGAATTATAAGCTTTTTAATTCTTAAGTATCTGAATTGTTTGTTGTTTCAGAAAGTTATATTGCATGTACTAGACAGTTATGTTTTAAACAATTAAAGAATATTTTATTATTTCTTGAAGTACATGTGTTGAAACCTTAATGCATACCTTAAGTGAATGTTCATTAAGTTATCTGGTAACTATCCGAAATGCATCTAAGCATTGAATAGTTAGGTTTGTAAGTATCTGAAATATCTGAACTCCTTAAGTTAGAATTATGCACATATTGAATTTCATTGCTTTATTATTGTCTCATGTTGAAACTCAAATAGTTATGCCTAAGTCTTCGACTTTTACGCATATCTATCCGAGAAACTCGAGCAGTTAACTTATATATTTTTATGAAAGACTTAATATCTGACAATAACTATTCTAGTTTGTCGTATAGTTATGTGTTTTACTGCTCATAAAACTCGAATAATTATCATAAGTTTTTGAGTTTTCTCACTTTTACTTAGCCAATAGTTATTTTCTTTACACGAATAATTACGCTAAGTCTTCTACTTTTGTCAGTTGTAAAACTTGTACAGTTATTGTAAGCATTTGAGTTATTTATCAGTAATGGATCTTATATTTATGATTTCAATGATTGAATCTGCTTATAAATTTGAAGAGTTATAAATGTTTTACTGCCAACCTTTCGTATTTCTACCTTGGTAAAACCCTAGTTTCACAATCTTTACTTCCACTAAATTCTATAGTGAACAACGAAGATTAATCGACAATGTTAGGACATGGAAGAAGACGTGGTAGAATGACAAAAGTGCAAAAAAGAAAGATGGAACTTTAGAAGATAGAAAGTGAAATCAACGACATTTATTCAAGATATACTTTTTCTAATGAAGTATTACATGAAATTTGAAAAGCTATTCAAGATGAGAAAAATTTCTATTGGAAATTTATTAGAAACTATGCTAAAACATAGTTTAGACTAAAACAGAACGAACTTTCCACGTTACAAATGTGGAAATGAACTTTACAACCTAACCTTACGATTGTTACAAGTTCTAGACAAGTACCTGAAAAATTGGTACAGTCTATTACTTATTATGGAAAGAAATAGGGACTAATGATAGAAAATGCCAATAGGGAATTAGAATCTTTGTATTCACAACAGTATTTTCCCCCAGTTGTTTTAGATGACATTCAACAATTTATTGATGAACAAAAAACTGCCATTTGGAAAATGGGTCTTCGAAGTGAAGGACAAAAAGTTTATCAACTAAAAATGGCAAAGGTTGAGAGCTTAAAACTCTATATTCCATTATTACAACCTAAGCATCATGGTAAAGGACCATCAAGACCACAGGTGCCTTTAACAAGAGAAATTAAGAAAATTTTAGAACCTCCAGAACAACTAGAAACACTATAGACATATAGTTGGAAAAAGAAGACATTAGAATATTTTGGGCTGACTACAGGTGTACAAGGCATATTGCAGCAAAGAGAAGAATCCCTGAAAAATGGAAAACTATGTTCCATTGCACAAGCTGGATAGGATTTTGTTTTAGGAATCCCAACAGATGTGACAAATATCAGATTACTAGCATACACTCTAAGGTATTGTGTCACATTAGTGCATAATATTTCTTTTAATACAATGGACAGTTTTTCACATCATGGTGCAAGCCAACATTCTTTTCCTACGGAAAGAGAACATGTAGGAAATTTTGATGATACATATACAAATGATATCAATTTTGATGATTTTTTTTGATGACATAGACACTAAGTCTATGAATTTTGAAGATATTTCATCTAAAGAGGAATGTACAGATATTCTTCCTCTTACTGTATCTCGGATAGAAACTTTTGATTTTTGATATAGTTGCTTATACTATAGTTTATACATGTGGTTATGTCTGTTACAGTATACAGTATATTTGTTAATAAATGTATACAATCAACAAACTACACAGTTATAAATAGAATATAACATTGTTAATGTCTCAATTATAGAAATTTCAGAAATATAGGATAATTCTATTACATAGAAAAATATAGAACATTCCTTCATACCGAGATAGTTGATGTATAGACAAATCATAGAGATAAATGTTGCTGATAGATAGATTAATATAGAGACTGTTGCTACTGATATGTTTCAAGAATATCAAACAGAAGAAATTCAACAGATTATTGATACGATGATAACAGATATCTCAGACATTTATACTAGCTTTGATAGAAATTCCACTAGTTCTGAAAGATCTGAAAATATAAATGTTGTTGATAATATTGAAACTAGTCCCAGATTAGAACATCATAATAGGAAACTACCTAATCCTAAACAGAATTTAGACGACAATACATTGTTATGGTTCAGAAATCATTCTTGTTATGAAAAATTTCAAACATATAAAACTTTTACAGTTTTATATTCAAGACCAGTTAAGTTTGAAGGGATGGCAAATATACGAGAAATGTTTGAATTTCAAGGCTTGTTGACTCTACTTCCACAACAACTAGGTCATCTTGTTATACCAGAACTTCTAAGTTGGTTTTACTCAAACTTAACAATGGAAGAATGTACTCCTATTTCCAATATACAAGACTACAATATATATTTAACTCCAGAATTACTTTATCAAGTACTTGGTCTGAAAAATGAAGGAGTTAAATTATCAAAAAGAAAACGGGTTTATCAATTGGGATGGGACATTAAAATTTTAGCCAAAGATCTGACTGCCAACAATCCAATGAGATTACTAAATGATTTAAATGGCCAAGCATGATTTATTACAAAAATATTGCATGCTTCACTCTTTTAGAGGTTTGGTCATGGTGCAAAGGTTGGCAGATGGTGTCTTTATGCTACATATACATTAATTAACCATATACAGGTGAACTGGTATAATATTTTCATTTCTCATATCTTAAACTTGTAAAGTAAATTATTTTATAGTGATATACTTTTGAGAATTGTGGCAAGTCAAACAGATATTACACCTTGGCCACAGAAAAGATTAAAGTCAAGATCTTTCTCTACAAAGGAACTACAAAAATATTAGGAAGTAGATACACCTGTAATTCGACAACAATAACAACATGATCGGCAAACTCAATCACAACAGCAACAGCAACAATCGACATAGTTTTCATAACAACAGCAACATACAGATACACATACAGGTATACATATAGAAATAAATACAAGTACACATACAGATTTACATACAGACATAAATACTGAATTTTTACAACAACCGTCACAAGTTTCACAAACTGATTTAGATCAAGCAATAATTGATCAGATAAACAAAGTAAGTATAGAAATTGCAAGGCAAATTTCAGATACTCTGATCAATATTTTTCGAAGACAAAGAGGCTTGTGATTAAACAAATTATGTATTGCATGTTTTATTTATTGTAATTTGTTGCTAAAAATTACTTATGTAAAGCAATCACATTATGTAAACTGTTTACTGCATTTAATGATCATATACTTGTTTTTGACAATTTATGTTTAAAACAGTTTATGCTTATTGTGAACGTTTGAAAAAGAATTGAATATCGGGGGGGAGACCCAAACGCCCACGAATGATGCCAACACCCCACCAACGCAAACCCAAAAAGGGCCCACATTGGTGAAGAAGGAGTCGCCACCTAATCCATTAAAGGGAGACTAGGAAAACCTACACTATCGATCTCTCGTGTATCAAGGACTGATAAGAAAAGCCCCCCAAGACTCTAGGCAAGTCTCTCAAGTATGGGTAGGGAAGGTGTGAGGCACCCTACCCGCCCGACCGAAGTAGACCTCTCTAGAGGGTCGTGCAAATGTCCTATTGGGCTCTAAAGCGCGAAACAATGGATTACGGAACAAACGAAAGGTTCCCTCTAAAATCATAGGCTCACAAAGCCTATGTAAAGACCGTAGGTCTTTAGTCAAAGTAGGGGAAAAGGGTCAAGGTCAATTTGACCTTGACTTTGATCGATCAAATCCAACTATTTGGCTTTGACCAAGGTCAACATAATTGACCCGATCCACTAGGGGGTGACCTATGTGTGGGATCACTCAAAAGATCTACCTAAACACAGGTTTGGGAAGGCAAGAAACCTTGGGCCCAAAAGGCCCAAGTAAAGGTAAAAGCCTTTAGGGTTGACTATTATAAAAAGTCAACTGAGGGTAGAAGGGTCATGTAGAAAATATGCATGACGGGCCTAGGATATCAAAGTCCTAGACTTGACATCCCCCCTTGAGGTACCACAAGTCAATATTGTGGTTGGGCAGCCTCAAGGGGTAGAAAGGTTCAAGATAAAATTGACCTTAGGGGCTTTTATACAAAATGTACAAAAGGAACCTCCCTTAAAGTAAAAACAGCCCGAAATACACCCAAACAGGTAATATTCCCCCTCTAAGGTATCACATGAAAGAGTGATAAGGCCCCTTTAGAGGGTTGACAAAGGTCCATGATAAAATTATCCTTAGGGACTTTTATACAAAATGTACAAAAATGACCTCCCCCAAGGTAAAAATGGCCCAAAATACACCTAAGCAGGTAATATTCCCCCTCTAAGGTATCACATGAAATAGTGATAGGGCCCCCTTAGAGGGTAGACAAAGGTCCATGATAAAATTATCCTCAAGGGCTTTTATACAAAATGTACAAAAGGGACCTCCCTTGAGGTAAAAACGGCCTGGAATACACCCAAACAAGTAATATTCCCCCTTTAAGGTATCACATGAAAGAGTGATAGGGCCCCTTTAGAGGGTAGTGCTTAAATTAAACCAATTTAAGCAGTGCTGACATTAGTAAACAGATTGCTGACGTCAGCAAACGAGACAATGACGTCATCAAATAGTATGATGATGTTAATAGAGGGGCGTGACATCATCATGATGTCAGCTCTTCAACTTGCTGCATTAACCGGTCTAGCCGGTTACCCAACTTGGATTAACCGGCTATAATCGATTAATCCAGGGATGGAGCCTTGGATTAATCCTAGGTTAATCGGTCTAACCAGTAACTCGGGTTTAATCCACCGAGCTCAGATTCGATTATAGGATCCGGGTACGACGACCTGGATCTAGGTATACTTTAAGTTTACTGGATCTGTGCCCGTTCAGGGCATACGTACAGCCGAGATATTCTCGACCGTCGAATATCGAACGGCTAAGGGGGCCGCTGGAGGGACGACAGTATCATCTTCTCCAGCGGCGTCGCCAGAATCCGGCAACCCGCGAACCTCAATCCTAAGGTTCGCGATCCTCTCGCCCCCAAATGTTGGTGCCGACACACATGGGGCATCAACAAAGGCCCGAAGGCGAAACGCCAGCGAAGACACTGGGCACGACCACAGTTGTGAACACATGGTGTCATATAGGAATGACGATGCGACGCGATGCTTGAAAAAGTGTGCGAGCTAGGGGGATGGAGTGACGGTGCAGCGGGACGGTGAAGCGCGTCGGAGTGATGGTGGTGTAGCGGAGTGACCGGTGCAACAGAGCGCACATGGCCAGCGGGAGGCTCACGATAGGTTCGTCAAATTTGAATCTGAAAGTCGGGACTGGACGACTTGGAGAACCCTCAGATCTAGATTTGACGGTCCTCAATAGAGAAATCTAGCGGTCGAGATCAAACATCTTGATCTCGAGCAAACGGTCGAGATCAAACATCTTGATCTCGACTAGACGGCTGAGATCAATCAGATATTAAATCTGATCGAACAACACGGATGCATCGCGATCATATCCGGTAGTCAGATCTCACGCAATGAAAAGCAAAAGATCGGATGGTTAGGACTTAACCTATGCGATTAGATGGACTGGATCTCACCACTACAAGATCGAACGGTCTAGCAGAACCCCGATGCTCGTCGAAACCTGACAAGTCTCGCGGTTGAGGCAGCCATCGTCTCCAACGACAAATACCTTTTCCGGCGAGTTGGGGAACAGCGAAAACGAGCTCACATGCCCCGAATGAAGGTCATACATGTCGAGGCATGACCTCTTGAGCTCAAACGTACCTCAATCTCGATCGGAGGAGGTTGGACCGAGGCGGAAAATGCGTAAAGCCCACACGGGAAAAAGGGTTGACGGCAAGCTTTGCCGTCAACCACGAAAAACAGCATGCATTCAGAAGAAAACGTTGGAAAACAAAATTTAGAACTTCACAAATGCATAGCTAGTCATTCAGGTGGGTACCTGCATGCGAAGGAACAGTCGTGGGATGGCTGGACACGAGCGGTAGTCGTGGCATCTAGACGACATTCTACAACAACTGACGGCGTGATTTTACGGCGAGAGAAAAGTAGATTTGTGGTTTTGCATGAATCCCTAGGAGGTTTTAAGGGAGATATTCGGGTTCGAATCTAGATTCGGATCCAGGTAGATGCAGCACCGACGAGTCGGTGAGATGATGGCTGCCACATGGCAATGCGAGAGGGCAACACGTGGTAGTTGTGCCACGTGGCCAAATTTAGGTAATGGTCCCTCTTGGGTAATTCAGACATGTTGAGTCCGAATCCAGCCTCCATTTTGGCAAATTCGACTTGTAGGATGCCAAAATGGCCTTGAAAAGTCGAATCCTCAAATAGACGGCCTAGATTGTCCGAGTTGATCTCGAACAATCCGGAGACCCAATTGACAATCCAATTGAAGGGTTGGTCAATCAGGGAGGAGATGAGCCTCATCCTATGATCGAATTTCTCGATCGTTAGCTGGATGAGTGAGATTCTCATTCCTCACCCAAATGGAGGGCCAGAATTCCCTAGAGTTAATTTGAGAAGATCACAGGCACAATCGACGATCCAATTGAAGGATCGGTCAACGTAAGGGGCATTGATTATATCTAGATGATCAAAAGTACCTGATGGCAAACGAGATAGATTCAAAGTCAAAACACCTTGTAGGGACGACCATGATTGTCTAGGGCAAAACTAGGCGATCGACATGCGTCAACATCGATCGAATAGTGTATCTATACGATTCAAGGTGCTCCGATCACGAATATGTGATCAGACGACCGATTCAACATCTCGAGATGTGCCAAACAAGATAGGGGTCGAATGGACGACCCAAATTGTTTGAGACTGATTCAGACAATCGAAAGCTCTGATTGACGATTCGACCAAAGGATCAGTCAATCAGGGAATAGGGAGGCCCTAACCATAAGGTTAGATGGAGGAAACTCCATCGGGGGACCAGTAGTGGTCACACACCCAAACAAGGCCAAGGCCATCTAGCACTACTCTAGATGACTGAGGTGTACAATTGCATAAGCACATTGATAATGTACACCTCGGGGGTTGCAATAGTGAAAAAGATAGTTCCTAAAAAGGGGGTCAAGATTTGGGTGTCTACACTTATCCATGAAAGTTATGCATGTTTAAAAATATCTTTTTGAATGATACATACTTAGCAAGTTTTTCTTCCTTACATTTTATTTACTTTTTTATAATGCCAAAAAGGGGGAGAAGATAGATTATTTGACTTATTAGGTTTTGACATCATCAAAAAGGAGGACATTGTTAGGAATTTTGTTTTGATGATGAATGCTTTATTAAAGTCTTTAAATAAGTCAAAATAATATTTTCTAAGTATAATAGTCACGTAATTAAATGTTAACAGGTTATCGAAAAGTTTCATTTAAAATTTCGGATAGTTAACTTTCAGATAATTAGATTTTTGAATAGTTAAAGTTTTCGAATAGTTAGCATTTCAGATAGTTTAAAACTTTTGGATAGTTAACGTTTCGATTTAGTCAAAGAGTTATGTTAAAAACTCGTATAGTTAAGTTATCTACACGTGTATTTTTAATGTTTTAAGTTGTCACGTGGTTTCCATGTGCGTTCAGTAATGAAAATCGAAGAGTTAAATAACTATTCGAGTTTTTATACGCATGGATAAATAACTGTTCGAATTTTATAAAATGACTAACGAATAGATAAGTTTTCTATGTTCAGTCAATAGCTCCATAAGGATAAATATTTCGAACTATGTAAGATCCTGCCCATCTAGATCTTAATTTTCCTAGATGGTTATGGACTCTAGCCATGTAAAGATATACTTCTTGTCCTATTTCAAAGCTTTTTGGAATAATTTTCCTATCATGCCAGAATTTCATTTTCTCTTTTTCTCTTACAGTCTTCGAATAAGCTTCATTTCTAAATTCTTCTAATTCAATTAATTGCATTTTCCTATTTTCAATAGCTTGATTTAAATTAGTGTTCAGAGTTTTTAATGCCCAATAAGCTTTATGTTCTATTTCAATTGGTAAATGACAACTTTTTCCATATACTAGCCTAAAAGGTGACATACCTAAGCTTGTCTTATAAGTAATTCTATTAGCCTAAAGTGCATCTATCAATCTATTAGCTCAATCTATTCTATTAGGATTTACTAATTTTTCTAAGATTAACTTAATTTGTTTGTTAGCACTTTCTACTTGTCCACTTGTTTGCGAATGATATGATGTTGCAATTTTGTGGTTTACTCCATATTTCTTCATTAAGGCTTCAAAATTTCTATTACAGAAATGAGTTCCTCTATCACTGATAATAGCTTTAGGTATTCCAAATCTGGAAAATATATTAGTTCTTATAAATTGTATTACCACTTTGTTGTCATTAGTTTTTGTAGAAATAGCTTCTATCCATTTAGATACATAGTCCACCCCCAATAATATATAATTAAATTGATTAGACATAGGAAATGGACTCATAAAATCTATTCCCCACATATCAAAGATTTCAACCTCAACAATAGGATTAAGAGGCATCATATTCCTCTTTGATGTTCTTCCTATTTGTTGACATCTTAAACACTTAAGCAATATTTATGAGCATCTTTGAATAGTGTTGGCTAATAAAACCCACATTGCAGAATTTTTGCAGTAGTTTTCCTTGAGCCAAAATGCCCTCCACAAGCTTGGTCATGACAGAAAGACAATATGCTCTGATATTCAGTTTCTGGAACACACCTCCTTAAAACCAGATCAAGACATTTCTTAAATAAGTATGGGTCTTCCCAATAGTAATATTTTACTCTTGAGAAAAACAATTTCTTATCCTGTCTATTCCAATCTTTAGGTGTTAAACCAGTAACTAAGTAATTAACTATGTCTGCATACCAAGGTATTGTATTGATGATCATTAATTGTTCATCAGGAAAATTATTCTTAATTTCAATATTTGATTTTTTTATTTGTAATCTTGATAAATGACCTGCTACTACATTCTCACAACCTTTTTTATCTTTAATTTCTAGATCAAATTCTTGTAATAATAATATCCATCGGATCAATCTAGGCTTAGTCTCTTTTTTTGCTATTAGATGTTTTAAAGTTGCATGATCCATGTATACTATTACTTTAGCTCCAATCAGACATGATCTAAACTTTTCTAAAGCAAACACAACAGCTAATAGTTCTTTTTCAGTAGTTGTGTAATTAACTTGAGCATCATTTAAGATTTTGCTTGCATAATGAATCACTCTAGGAGATTTTTCTATCTTTTGTCCCAACACTGCTCCTACAGAAAAATCAGATGCATCACACATTAATTCAAATGGATGGCTCCAATCAAGTGCTTGAATTATAGGAGTTGAAATTAAGCTAGTTTTAAGTCTGAAAAATGCTTCCTTGCAATTTTTATCAAAGTTAAATGGGACATTTTTTAATAGATTAGTTAAAGGTCTAGCTATTTTGCTAAAGTCTTTAATAAATCATCTATAAAAACTAGCATGTCCTAGAAATGATCTAATATCTTTTACTGATTTAGGTTCTGGTAGATTAGAAATTACTTCTATTTTAGCTTTATCTACCTCCAACCCTTTCTTTGAAACAACATGCCCTAAGACTATTCCTTGTTTAACCATAAAGTGACATTTTTCCCAATTTAAAACCAGATTTTTTTCCACACAGTGTTTTAATATTTGGTCTAAATTGCTTAAACAAACTTCATATGAGTTGCCATATACAGTAAAATTATCCATAAATATTCTAAGAAATCTTTAGTCATTCTAGTAAATATGTCTTGCATACACCTTTGAAAGGTAGCTAGTGCATTGCATAATCTGAATGGCATTCTCTTAAAAGCATAAGTTCCATTAGGACAGGTGAAAGTTGTTTTCTCTTGATCCTCTAAAGCTAATGGAATTTAATTATAACCTAAATACTCGTCTAGGAAACAAAAATATTCTTGCCCTGCTAATCTTTCCAGCATTTGATCTATAAAAGGTAAGGGAAAATGATCTTTCCTAGTCACAACATTCAACTTTCTATTGTCTATATATACTCTCCAGCCTAATTGAATTCTAATAGGTATTAAGTCTTGACTTTCATTCCTAATAACTGTTAATCTTGATTTCTTGGGAACTACATGGATTGGGCTAACCCACGAGCTATCAGAAATCGGATAAATTATGTCATTATCTAACCATTTCACTATTTCCTTCCTGACTACTTCTTTAAGGTTTGGATTTAATCTCCTCTCAAGAATTCTAACAGGTTTAGCATTATCTTCTAAATATATGTAGTGACAACATAAAGTTGAACTTAACCTTTTTATATCAGTCATAGTTCATCATATTGCTTCTTTATAACTTTTTACTACATCTTTTAATTTAGCTATTTGATCCTCTTTTAAATCTAAAGCAATAATGATTGGATAGGTTCGTTTCTCTTCCAGAAATATATAGGTTAATTCAGGAGGTAAAGGTTTTAATTCTAAATGTTACCCATCAGAAGCTAGAGCTCCTAATTGAACATCACCATTTTCTAAATTAATTTCTTTTAGATCTCCTTCTATATTTATGCTTTCACTTTCCTCTAAAGTTTCAGAATTGATTTACCTATTTAATTCTTCATGAATCACATCCTCTAACATATCTCCTTCATCTTGTAAAAAGTCTATGGTATGTAAGGACATTTCTAACTCCTCAAACCATTCTGGTTTGAAAATATTTAATTGAGTATCCTCATTACCATATGCTAACTTCATTACTCCAGTTTTACAATTTATAACAGCCCCCGATGTTGCTAAAAATAGCCTTCCCAAAATTAAAGATGTATCACTATTTTTATGCTTAATTTGTTTGGTTACCTAGCACGACACCAAAAAACTTGTTTGGATCTCCAGCAACGCACTAGAAAAACTTTGATTTGTCAACTTATGTTTTTACTTAGTTAATTTATCTTTATGTCTATTCCTTTTTTAGAAGTAAACAAACAACCTTTCACACAAATTAGATATTAATTCAAATTTGTATTTTAACTGCAAGTGCATAGTGTCGATTGTATTAGTGTGCAAGTACAGGTCGAACACATAGGGAATTACTTAAGAATTGAGAACTGTTCCGTTTTTAACAATCAAATTTATATATTCAATAAGCCGAATAAAGTTCGTTGAATTATGGCTAACTCAACAGACTAACTATTGAGCTATATTTTTAGCTCAAGCTTTACTGCAAGTGCACAGTTCTTTTGGTGTACATGGCAAATACAGGTCATTCTTCCACAAGGATTGTATTTATGACTTATCAACTATTACTCAACTTGTTCTTCAAGCTCTTAGTTATACTTCAGTAAATTAATGACATGTGAATGTAGAATAATCAAAGTTAACACAAGCTCACAAATCATGCAATTTCAAGGCAATTTGTAGTGGAAAATGGTGATGTGAACAATTTCTTTACTTGTAAATCTATCAACTCATTCAATTATAACATGCACACAAGTTCCACGTGATTTCAGAAGTGATATCAATGCATCAATATTAAGGAAAGAAAAATAAAACAACAAGGTTCAATAGACTATACTACTCTATTCTAATTTATACTAAATGCATGCAACTATGCTATTTGCTAATCTAGCTAAACTATACTATACTACTTGCATTAGAAATTCTTTTTGGAGATTGATTAGGACAAAATGTGATCAATATAAGATATAACAAACTCAATTAACTACTGAAATTAAAATTAACAACTAGAGATAAGTGATAGGTTCTTCATTCAAATGAACATCAACACTTATTTTCTTCTTCTTTAAATTCACACCTTCTTCTCAAATGCGCCAAACCACCATTGGTGAGTGTCATTCACTCGTGTGAAAGCCTCACCAACAGCCCCAACAATACACGTGAATAGAGGATGCAAATTAGAAGTTGAAAAGAAGAATTAAACATTCATATACATTCATTGAACTCTATCTAGCTAAGAAGACATATAATTGAGATGTTCACCACCATTTCTTATCAATTCTTCCTTCTATACAAGAAAATAATAAACTCTAAGAGTTGTCACTACCTTAGGAGCTTCTTATCTTCTTCTCTAGAGCTTTGAATTCAATGGAACTTAGCAGCAAATCCACCTCCAAGCTTGGACGTCTTCTCCTTAGCCCTTGGAATGGTGAATAGCATGAATGGATGGTCTCTCTTTGGAAGCACAAGCCTCACCTCCAAGCTTCTTCTCCTCCTTCTTTCTCTCGTTGGAAACACCAAGGTGTTGGACGAAATTCCTCTCCCCTTGTATTTATGTTGTTTTGTCTTCTCTCTCTTTGATGTGGCACCTTGGTTTTATCACCAAGCCAATAAGATGTCATAGATCTAGGAGGGCCAATAAGGTTTTGGCATGTCCTCTTCTTTAAAGTTTAGTCCACCAACTTTTGATTCTTTACATCTTCTTTGGTCTTTTGCATTAAGCTCCTCCCATATATATGTTACCTACAATTAATGGAAGTTGAACTCCAAGAGACGTTAGCCAACATAGGACATGCAAAATAAATCAATGTGTTCCATGTAAAATTATATCCAATGGGGGATGCACTTGTTAATTAAATTTCTATATTGCACTATATTTCAAGACTTATATTACCCATAATTAATATCATTTATCCATCATAGATATATAATATCATGCAAAATTACTTATAAAATTCATTAAAAATGGGCAAAATTAAAGCTTGAACACTAACCTCATGGACTTAAGTTAACTCCACAAGCCTACCTTTCCTATTTAATACTACTATTTACAAAGGAATTCGACCAACCATTGGGCGGTTCCACAGATTGTAAATAACATCAATTAAGCTCTTTAATGTTAGTAAACATTGGATTTATCATTACGCAATACTAACATTCAGATAATTCAAACAGTAACCATTAAAATCTTTAAGTCTTTTGAACAAACCAATTTCAGTAAACTGTAAAACTAAAATAAACATAAAACAATCACAACACTAACAAATATAACATTAATCACAATACAAAACAAACAACACAACACTCAAATACAAAATACAAACACAGATAAGTTGTTTTTGGTATTTTTGTTAGATATGAGCATGGAAATGGGCGAAAGGTGAAATGTAAAGTAATCTCAATTGACAGTAAATACTTTCGTCACTACATGCGATGCGATTACACCACTGAAAATTAAACCACTTACAATTCTGTCTCCTCTCTCTATAGAATCGCGAGTCCAGAATTGCAAGATGATCTCCTCTTCAGCATATAGGCATCAACCCAAAACCAAGGCTAGAAGCTTTACGATCTCCTGAAATATGAGTCGGCACTTGGTGAAAATGGTTTCCCTTCCCGCGACGCGATCACTCCTCATAGTGGTTGTCAAGCATTGTGTTTGGCTCAGAATCGACCCGACATCAGAAAAGTATCCTCACAGACCTCCGATGGTTGGTGATTATGGTGGTGGTGATAATGGTTGGTGTGGTACTTCAGAGAATTGACGACGTTGCCTGTAGAAAGCTCGGTGATCCTCCTCTGCACACACTAGCCACACCCATCGATCACACACACTTTACTTCTTTTTCTTCTTTTCTTTTATATTTCTTCAGTGGTAACTGCTTCTGCTTTAATGGTCAGTTGGATTTCCTTCATTCATATCAACGATGATGATTTCTTCTCCCTACGTAATACATGCAATCGTGGTTTTTTTCCTTCCAACTGTCCTATTTTTGCAACCATTACAGTGGCATATTAGAAAATAAATAGTCTGTGGAGTTATAGATAACTCAACAAACTTGCTTCGTTGATTTAACTATAAAACACGTGCATAAATTTAACTATCCGATGCTTAGGTGCATTTCAAATACTTACAGACTTAACTATCCGATGCTCAGATGCATTTTGGATAGTTACAGATAACTCACCGATATCTAACTTAAGTAAATCTACCAAATCACGACACGTGTCATCAGTAGTTTTATAATAAAAGAAACATTTCGAAGAGTTACAAGTCTAACTATCCGATCCCCAAATGCATTTCAGATAGTTAGAGATAACTGACCGAAAATCCAGTTAAGTCATTCTCCCAAAACATGACACGTGTCCACAGCTATTTTATAAATAAAAGGAGATTTCGGAGAGTTACACATATAACTATCCGATGCCCAACTGCAATTTCGGATAGTTATAAATAACTCATCGAAAGTTCACTTAAGTCATGCATTATGGTTTCAACATGTGTACTTCAAGAAATAATAAAATATTCTTTTAAAACATAACTGTTCGACACATGTTTGGTATGTTAAACATAGCTGTCCGAAATAACAGAAAATTCGGATACTTAAGAATTTCACAACCTACTATTTACCGACAGTTCAGAAATGCACTAAATTAACATTAATTCCTTGAAATTAAGTAGATTCTTTAATTAAACCTTATAACAGTGCAATTATAACATAATGGCTTAATTCTCATATGATAAGCTAAATATTATGCAATTAGCATCATTTAACCGTTAATATTATGCACTTTTTCATTCTAAATAGGATCCCAATCTCAAAAACCAAGTTCGAATATTCAATTTAGATCCTAAACTGAAAAATCAAGTATGAATATTCATATCTAGAAAAACTCTCTAACATTAGGAGAAGTTCGAAATTCTAAGCAATTTCAGAAAAGGAGCTGCAAAGGCAAGAAGTTTGGAAATTCGACAATTGGAGAAGAAGAGATACAGAAGTTGAGCAAAAAGAAGGAAAGGAGATACGTGCATAAAGATTAGGTTCTATATAATTTGAAATTAGTTTTAAATAAGGACTTCATCTTTTATTTAAATTGTATATCGAACATTACTGTATCAAAATTGTCAAGGGAATTGAGCTGAAAAGATATTGTAAATTCTTTCTTTAAAGTTTATAAAGAACAGAATTTTATTTACGAGTGTTTTCTGCTTTTGTTTTATCCACTGGTAATTTTAATTACTAAAGACACAATTCACCACCCCCTCTTGTGATACAATAATCCTACAGATGCAAATATATCACTAGGCATAACATTTATACCTGCACCTAAGTCTATTAGGTTCTTTCTAGAATGGCATTTCCTATGGTGCATGATATAACAAGGATTCCTAGATTAGATAACTTTTTAGGAATTTGTGGCAAAAATAGAGAACTACTTTGCTCAACTAAAAAGACTTTCCTTAAAACTTTTCGCTCTCTTTTCTTAGTACATGAAAGATCGTATGGCTACACAAGATGGGGGTGAATTGTGTTTTTCAACATTTTCGATTATAATTGAAACTTAAAAATTAAAAACAAGTCGAGACCCTATTTTCATAAAATCATTTTTATTCAAGGTTTCAATTACAAAGTACAATTCAATTCTCCTTAGAAATTATAGATGCAATTATATATCGATACCATGTTTCATCTATACAATTTCATAACTACAAACAGAGAAAACTAATGTGTGGAATTTAAAACGTTTCTCCCTATTTGAGATCTTTCTTCTTCTTCTTCTTCTTTTTCTTCTTTAGCAATTCTTCAGTAACGAATATCTTGTCTTTCTCTGCTTCACCGAATTTACTTTCTCTTAATACTTTAGATCTTCAGTGACATAAATATGACTTTCTCTACGTCACTGAATTTTCTTTCACTTTAAAGTTTTTCCCCGAAGAGGTGTTTTTGATCCTTGAAAAGATATTTCATATGGTGTTCAGGGATAATTGATCAACGAGAATTCTATGCCTTTTATATTGTATATTCACTTCATGCATATTTTCCACATTTAATCACTATCAGTTTTCCACTCTTCACATCTTTTATTTTTCCTTCATCGAAATACACATATTCTGACTCACATTTTCTTTTCGAATTTTCTTTAATCATCAATCCTAGAGCTCTAAAAAATTTCCTACAAAATAAACTTTCTCGTCCAAAATTTTTCAACAAATGTAATAAGAAGTCGTTGTGTTAATGTTAACTAATCGAGTAATATAAGTAGATTTATAACTTAACGTATCTAACTCAACGAGTTCATCATGTACCAAATCATGTAACAAGTACTGTAGCTAACTCAATGAACTAAGTTTGTGGTGTTACAAATAACTCAACGAATCAACTTCGTGGTGTTATGCTAACTCAACGAACTAGTAATAAACAAATGTTTTTATAATAAGAATTTTACCACATGCAAAAATAACAACTTAAGTTTATAACGCTAACCTAACCTGTTGCCTTAGTGTTCAATATAGCAACTCAACGCATGTAGTTATGTTAACTTAATGAGTTAAAACATGTGCAACTCACGTGATACACTATAACATTCGTAAACTTTAATTTCACCATGTGTACAATACTAACTTAACGAGTTTGACTCTTCTTCTACACACTAACTTAACGAGTTCTTACATGACTTATTTTAACCTTTAAGCCTATAACTCAACGAGTTCTCACGTGACCTTTATACAAATAACACACTAACTTAACGAGTTGTCTAAACGTGCACTATTCATGATACAGAAAATATAACCTTAAAACATATCATGCTTTGCAATAAAAACACACGTTAACTTAACGTTTAGTTAAATGACAAGTTAGTATAACGTAACAACTAGTTATTTAATAGTATAATTTCAAATCCATTACAAACAAGTATTTATATTAGTAAACTTTTTCTATATTAATTGATGTTCTTAAATTACTTTGACAAACAACAGTAATTGAGTAAATATGATTATATCCATTTATCACATATCATCAAAACAAAATACTCAACAATCTACACCCTTTTGATGATGACAAAAATCATATTAAATCAATTATGAAATATGTTTAACTCAACGAAGCACCTCCATTAGGTTAAGTTTTAATTCAACAAACAAGTTTGTTGACTTAAGTTTACTTAAGATTATACCTATTGTTTGTGTGAAAAGCATCTCTTAGGAATAAAACTTCTCAGATAAAAGATTTCAACATAATCATCTCTCCCATTTTAATATATATGCAATTTAAACACATAATCATCTCTCCTTTTTGTCATTAATCAAAAAGATGATTACACAGCATAAAAATACGAGAGACAAGTATATACAACTCAACTTTCTGTAAACAATAATAATAATGAAATTATTTATAGTAAAATGTATTGTTCAAATAATCAACCAAGAAATACAAACATTACATTTTGGAGTCAGATACAAGCAAATAGACATTTATCTATCCCTCCTATGAATATCACTTATAGCATTACATATTTTATCTCCTAGATGTCTAATATTGTAGGATCGTATGGCTACACAAGAAGAGGGTGAATTGTGTTTTTCAACATTTTTGATTATAATTGAAACTTCAAAAATTAAAAACAAGTTGAGACATTGTTTTCATAAAATCATTTTTATTCAAGATTTCAATTACAATATATAATTCAATTCTCCTCAGAAATTGTAGATGCAATTATATATCGATACCATATTTCATCTATACAATTTCATAACTACAAATAGAGAAAACTAATTTGCGGAATTTAAAACATTTCTCCCTGTTTGAGATCTTTCTTCTTCTTCTTCTTCTTCTCTTTCTTCTTCGACAATTCTTTAGTAACGAATATCTATTCTTTCTCTACTTCACCGAATTTGCTTTCTTCTAATACTTTAAATCTTTAGTGACATAAATCTGACCTTTTCTGTTTCACTAAATTTGCTTCCATCTGATACTTCAACTCTTCAGTGACATATATCTTACCTTTTCTACTTCACTGAATTTTCTTCCACCTAAGAGTTTTTCCCCGAAGAGGTGTTTTTGATCCCTAAAAAGATTTTTCTTTTGGTGTGTAGGGATTACTGATCAACGAGAATTCTATGCCTTTTATACTATATCTTCATTTCATGCATATCCTCCACGTTTAATTACTACCAGTTTTCCACTTCTTCACGTCTTTTCTTTTTCCTTCATCAAAATACACACGTTCTTCACGTCTTTCAACAAACTTTGTTTACTTAGTCATAATTTTTCTGATTTTCCTTCTTCTATAAAATTTATGCTTCTCCTCTTCAAGTATTGCTATTTTCTTTTCAAATTGCTCCATAAAAGTTTTCTACTTTAATTCTTCAAAAGCACTTTCTATTGCTATAGCCTTTCGAAGACTATCAACTTTTCTTTTATCTACAGCAATATTTGATTCTACTTGTTTTGAATACAAAGGATTAGGTATAGTTGATTCATGTTCTTCCTCAAATGCATGTAATCTTGTACCGTTTATAGGTATTTGAGGAATTCTAGTTGATGTACCTACACCTTTTTCCAAATATTTTGCATACTGTTCTAAAAATGCAATTTCAACACATTTCATTCTATATTCTCTATCATATTTACTTCGAATACCCGTGTATGTAATACTTGCATCAGTATTTTGAAGTTCTTGTCTAACTTCATCTAGTATTTCTTCAAAAAAGAAGTAATCACTATAAATTTCTACTAAGCTTTTGTCCACTCGAAGTATTTTCTTGAACTAAGTGTGTGGAACTTCATTAGTATCTATTTCTTTTCCTTTTGCATCTCCTTTGCTTTTGCCTTTTCCTCTACCACGACCCTTGTAGAACTTGGAGACAATCGTCGCAGGTTGTAACAGTAACAAGCAGGAAAGATTTTCAAACAAAGGTTTACAAATAACCTAAGTGCCCGTTTAATAAGTATTTAAATAGAGTTTTTAGGCGAATAACTCAACGTGTATAAGTCAGGTTTGGATTTTAAATGAATATTGAATATAGTTTATTCACTAAGGTACCTGATATATTCAAGTATAGCTCGTTGAGTTAACTAACCTAATGAGTAAAACGCTATCTAGAGGAATTTTACACGTTACCTTATATAACATAACGTTCAGTTAGTACACTTTACTAAAATCAAGTTTTAGATGCTTCCTTCCGAAGACAACACACATGCTACAGTTAACATTATCTTGAGAACATTGTAAACTATTCTAACATTCTTTTCTTATGAATCTAAAATAGTTTGTTTGTCTTTTAAATTGTTTCATCAAGATCTTAAGAGGACTTTAATTCAGATTAACCAAGATTTGTATTCTGAATTATATTAATCTATTTTGGACATTGTTAATCTTCCCCCTACAAATATACTTCTCATATATTCAATAACATACAAAATATACTTGTATAACAATAGATGTTAAGTATAACTATACTTTTAAATTTTCTTTTTAGAAACTTCTATTATCTTGATTTTATCAAAAATGATTTCCAGAATCAATTTCTACTGTATATGAATCAAACCACAACTTTGAACTCAATATGATTAATTCAAGGAGAATAAAAGAATGTATCTCACATAAACATTTTCAAAAGTACTAATATTGATTCAATAAATCAATAGTCATATTGGTAGAAACTATATTCAATTCAAAGATATCTG
The DNA here is from genome assembly GCA_036874045.1 of Cymodocea nodosa. Lineage (NCBI taxonomy): Eukaryota > Viridiplantae > Streptophyta > Magnoliopsida > Alismatales > Cymodoceaceae > Cymodocea > Cymodocea nodosa. The sequence continues at coordinate 12,862,148 of CM072339.1, read as the reverse complement.
TAATTAATGAAACAACTTTTTCTTTTTAAAACAATAAATATTGATAATTTTCTTTAAAAGGTAGTTTGAAAAGCTTGAATCATACAAGAGCTTTCTAATGTACCCGTATAACAAGCTTTCAGTCAACAATCTCAAATCTAATCAGGACCTTAGGTTGCCAGATTTAAAGAATCTTTTTCAAGACAACAATCCTTATATACCTATCTACTCAAGTACAAAAGGCTTGTGATCAAACTGATCAATAAACTTTCAAACATTTTCACTTTGTAAGCACTTTTCATTTTAAGCATAGTATATATGTATTTCATTAATACAGATGCAATAAAACACAAATCTCATACAATTTTTACTTCTATGATTTTACTGAAAATATGAATAAGTTTCAATAAGCTCATACTTTTGATTAACAGTTTAAGATGATTTACATATAAATTATTCTACAAGTTTAATCAATCAAGTCAAATTTATGCATGATCATATGCACTTTCCTTGATTCAAAGAAAACACTTAATCAAAATTTCAGAATTTCAGAAGTATTTAATGTTTTTCATTTACACTTCCACTTAAAATCGTGAAAACCATTAAAATTGATAAACTACTTAAAATCAATAAGATACTACTATGATTTTACAAAAAATACATAGTATCTTAAGCAACAATTTAGATATTACTTAGATATTTATGATAAGTATATAATATCTATGAGGTGAACAACATCATCAATAATATTTATCTTTTTGTGGGGTCTAAGCATTTTACGCATCACATAGCCTACAAATACCCAAATTTAAGCTTATGTTGCAAAATGTATTTTCATCTAGAGGTTTTGTAAATATATCAGCTAATTGATTTTTACAAGACACAAATTCTAATTTAATTTTTCCTTTAATTATGTTATCTCTTAGAAAATGATGTCTAACCTCTATATGCTTTGCTCTAGAATGTAATACAGGATTTTTGGAAAGATTTATTGCAGAATTACTGTCACAATAAATCTCAGTTGTATCATAAGATAATCCAAAATCTTCTAAATTTTGCCTTATCCATAGAATCTGAGTGCAACATAGTGCAGTAGCAACATATTCAGCTTCTGTAGTAGAAAGTACTACACAATTTTGCTTTTTACTAAACCATGACACCAAATTATTTCCCAATAATTGACATGTGCCATTGATACTCTTTCTATCAGATTTAGATCTTGCATAATCAGCAACAATATATCCTATAAGATCTATTGAACTATCCTTAGAATAATACAGTCTGAAATTTTTAGTTCCTTGTATATATCTAAATATTCTTTTGACAATTGAGTGTAATTCTTTAGGATTAGATTGAAATCTAGCACAAGCACACACAACAAACATACTATCAAGTCTACTCATTGTCAAATAAAGTAAAGAACTAATCATACTTCTGTATTTTCTTTGATCTATTGATTATCCTATGTCATCAATATCTAACTTTAAAGAATTACTCATAGGAGTTCCTCGAATCCTTGTATCATTAAAATTAAATTTCTTAAGCATTTCATCTACATATTTTTCCTGATTTAAAAATATACCTTTATCCATTTGCTTAATTTGAAGTCCTCGAAAATATGAAAGTTCTCCTATCATACTCATTTCAAACTAATTGTCATCTCTTTAGAGAATATTTCTATCAACTTATCAAAGGTTGCTCCAAAGATATTACCTCAGACTCATCTGCCATGAAGCACACATGAGCAACGTCTTCTAACTCTTGTTCTCCTTCTGAATGTGAAGATTTTGATGTTGATTCCTTAGATTCAGACTCTTCAGACGTGTCATCCCAAGTGACCTTCAAAGCCTTTTTCTTGTAAAACTTTTTCTGAGCCGTCTTCTTCTGATTTGTCCTACTTTGCTTTTCATTTTTCCTCATAGGACAATCTGGAGAAAGATGTCCAGGTTTCATATAGTTGTAACATACATACTTTCTAGATGAAGAATTCTTGTCATTCAATGATTTTGACGTTGAGGGTTTATCATTTTTGTTCATTTGCTATTTCCTAGCTTTCCATGCTTTCTTGAATTTCTTAGTCAGCAAAATCAAATCCTCGTCAGAATCAGTAGATATATCAGAATCTGAATTAATTTCGAAGGCTATTTCTTTCTTCATTTTTAGTTTGTTGTGACTTAGTGATTCATTTAATTGAACTTCATAAGATGTTAAATTTCCTATAAGTTCATTCATAGTATAAACATTTAAATCTCGTGATTCCTCAATTGATGTTACTTTCTGAGACCATTTAGAACTTAGGGATCTGAGAATTTTCCTCACTAAATCCTTCTCTTCAAAATTCTTTCCTAAACATTTTAAAGAGTTTATGATATTAAGAAATCTAGAAAACATCTCAGAAATATTTCCATCGTCATGCATCTTAAAGAGTTCATACTTATGTATCAACATGTTTATTTTTGTCTCTTTAACTTGAGAAGTACCTTCATGTGAAACTTCTAATGCATGCCACACCTCATAAGTAGATTTATATGCCGACACTTTACTGAACTGTTCATAACTCAATGCACACAAAAAAATATTTAAGCCCTTAGCATTCAGAGTTTCATTTTCTTTTTCAGTAATTGTCCAAGTATTATAAGGAGTAGTTAACGGAGTATATGGTTTAGAAATCATGAACCACAACTTATGATCTATACTTTGAAGAAAAATAGTCATCCTATATTTCCAATATTCAAAATGTATTCCATCAAATAAAGGAGGACAATTAAGATTTTGGCCTTCATATAAAGAAAAATTACCATTTCCAGTAGCCATCTTACCTTAGATTTTTCAACCTATTTGATTTTAAACAGTCTAAAAACTTTAAAACAACTTGAGCCTTAAATCAATAGAGTTAAACGTATGCTCAGATATTAATTTCCGTTTAAAAACAAGGAAGGTAGAATAAGTAATGATATTAAATAAGTTTGTATCAATTTTATATCAAAGATTATTCACAAAGCTCTGATACCACTTTTAGGATCGTATGGCTACACAAGAGGGGGGTGAATTGTGTATTTTTAATATTTTCTGTAATATAATTGAAACTTTAAAACTCAAAAACAAGTCGAGACATTGTTTTCATAAAATCATTTTTATTCAAGGTTTCAATTACAATATACAATTCAATTCTCCTCAAAAATTGTAGATGCAATTATATTTCGATACCATGTATCATCTAAACAATTTCATAACAACAAACAGAGAAAACTAATTTACGAAATTTAAAACTTTTCTCCCTGTTTGAGATCTTTCTTCTTCTTCTTTTTCTTCTTCAGCAATTCTTCAGTGACGAATATCTTGTCTTTTCATGCTTCACCGAATTTGCTTTCTTCTGATACTTCAAATCTTCAGTGACGAAAATCTTACCTTTTTATGCTTCACTAAACTTTCTTCCACTTGAGAGATTTTCCCCGAGAAGGTGTTTTTGATCCCTGAAAATGATTTTTCTTTTGGTGTGCAGGGATGGTTTGATCCTTGAAAAGATTTTCGTTTTGTGTGCAAGGATGAATTGATCAACGAGAATTCTATGCCTTTTATACTGTATCTTCATTTCATGCATATCCTTCACGTTTAACCACTACCAGTTTTCCACTTCTCAACGTCTTTTCTTTTTCCTTCATCGAAACACACACATTCTAACCCACGTTTATATTTCGAATTTCCTTTAATCATCAGTCTTGGATCTCTGAAAAATTTCCTGCAAAATAAACTTTCTCGTCCAAAAGTTTTTCATCAGTGTAATAAGAAGTCGTTACTTTAATGTTAACTAAACGAGTAACACAAGTATATATATAACTTAACGTTTCTAACTTAACGAATTCCTCATGTGCCATTTCACGTGACAAGTACTGTAGCTAACTCAACGAACTAAGTCTGTGGTGTTATGCTATCTCAACGAACCATCTCCGTTGTGTTATGATAACTCAACGAACCATTTCTGTTGTGTTATGATAACTCAACGAACCAGTAATAAACAAATGTTTTTATAATAAAAATTTTATCACGTGCAAAAATAACAACTTAAGTTTATAACGCTAACCTAACGTGTTGCCTTCGTGTTCAATATAGCAACTCAACGCGTTTAGTTATGTTAACTTAACGAGTTAAACATGTGCACCTCACGTGATACAATACAACATTCGTAACTTATAATTTCACCACGTGTATAACACTAACTTAACGAGTTCGTATCTTCTTTTACTCACTAACTTAACGAGTTATCACGTGACCTATTTTAACCTTTAAGCCTCTAACTTAACAAGTTCTCACGTGACCTCTATACAAACAAAACTCTAACTTAACGAGTTGTCTAAACGTGCACTGTTCTTGATACAGAAGATATAACATTAAAACATATCATGCTTTTCAATAAAAACACACGTTAACTTAACGTTTAGCTAAATGAGAAATTAATGCAACGAAACGACTAGATATTAACTTCAGATCCAATACAGACAAGTATTTATATCAGTAAGCTTTTTCTGTATTAATTGATGATTTTAATTTCTTTTCACAAGCAATAGTAATTGAGCAAATATGATTATTTTCATTCAGCACACATCATCAAAAAAATACTCAACAACCTTTAAGCCTCTAACTTAACGAGTTTTCACATGACCTCTATACGAACAAAACTCTAACTTAACGAGTTGTCTAAATGTGCAATATTCATGATACAGAAGATATAACTTTAAAACATATCATGCTTTTCAATAAAAACACACGTTAACTTAACGTTTAGTTAAATGAGAAATTAATGCAACAAAATGACTAGTTATTAACTTAGTATAATTTCAAATCCAATATAGACATGTATTTATATCAGTAAGCTTTTTCTATATTAATTGATGATTTTAATTTCTTTTCACAAGCAATAGTAATTGAGAAAATATGATTATTTTCATTCAGCACACATTATCAAAACAAAATACTCAAGAAATATCATTTCTGATTCTGTTAAGTACATCATCTAGCGAAGGAGGTAGCTGGGGTTACTATTCTACTCAAACTGAATAACTTAACTGTATAGGTGATTATATCTATTCTGTACATTTTGGTTGTTGTTGTTGTTGATGAGGTTGAGGGTGATACATGGCCTAGAATCTTTGCTAATCTTTTACACTAAAAGCTCTCATGCCTTTAGTTTCAGAGGGCCAGTTAGATAAATTCAATTGGTTTGCAAGAAGTCTACATACAACATCACCAAAAAATAACTTTGAACTCATATGTTGTAGTTGAGAAATGAAAACATCAAACCAATTGATTTGAATTCTATTCAGCAGGCCATAAGTTGCATATAAACAACTTCTGCTGACTTCCATATTGTGTCCGACTCTCTAAAATAAATTGGCATGCAAGATATTTATACATTAACCTCATTTCACTATATACATCTGCAATCTTTGATAATGAGTGAATGTCCCATTCCAGTTGTCTAACCATGTCAAATCTATTTGTAACAACACCATTTTTTAATCCTAAAACTTCAAAAATCAATTCAGGAGATAAAGTAAACTCCTGTTGAGATATTTGAGTTGTCAAAAGATTGTCATTCATTACTAGGTTGCTATAAAAAGTTGTAATAAGCTCTTTGTATTGTTTCCATTTGGTTCCAACTAGTAAGAATTTTATTAAGCCTTGAAACTCAAATAGATCTCTTATTTCCAATAAATTTCTAAACTTTATTGGGCGAGCATGCAGAATCTGACAAGTAATCAAATTATGGTATTTCTACAATGCTTTCTCAAATCTAAAATGAATTGAATTACCTTGAATGTGTAATATTTTATACAAAGAAGGCAATACCTGAAGCCTTGATTCAGAATTTAATTCATCTTCAGGAACCTCTTCTTCAAAATGAATGTCATTTTGTTCCTCTGAGAAATTATTTTCTTGAAGCTACGTATGTACGCTTGAATCTCCATCTTCAATAGTGTAAGGAACATCTTTAATATGCTCAACATTCATTTGTTTAGTCTCCATAGAATGGTCAGAGTTCAATTTTTCTACAAATTCTACAACTGGTGTATCTATCTGTAATTGTTCATTTTGTTCAACAGATATCTCCATTGATACATGTTGTGAATTCTCAGACTCTACTTCTATAGATTCTGAAGAAGGCTGATTGACATTAAGCTCTTCTAGAGTCTTAACTTTTTCAATATCCACTACTCTAGACAATTCAACCTATGAACTAGTTACTACCTCAACATTTTCAATTATATCTATAATAACTTATTCTATGTTAGTTGCCTGATGCTCTGATTGTTCAATTTCTACATCATCGGGGCTTGAACTAATAGAAAAACTTGAACTTATATTTGACTTGGATTTATTTTCAAGTTTTCTAACAAGAGAACATAAAGTCTCATTATCTTCATCAGTTTTAGTATGCTCAGAACTGATGAGTTTTGCAGATGCACTAAAAGGAACAATGTCTAGACATACATTTTCCTTTGGAAATAAATGCTCATCTGATTTTTCTTTTCCAGCAGACTTTGTTTCTTTAGACAATTTTCCTGACTTTCTTCTTCTATAACAAGTAAGTCTCTCTTCTTCAAGTATTGCTGTTTTCTTTTGAAATTGGTCCATAAAAGTTTTCTAGTTCAATTCTTCTAAGGCACTTTCTATTGCTACTGCCTTTCGAAGTCCAACTTTTCTTTTATCCACAACAATATTTGTTTGTTTTTCTTTTGAATACAAAGGAGTAGGAATAGCAAATTCATGTTCTTCCTCAAATGCATATAATCTTGTACCATTTATGGGAGTTTGAGGAATTCTAGTTGATGAACCTACACCTTTTTCCATATATTTAGCATACTATTCCAAAAATGCTATTTCGGCACACTTCATTCTATATTCTCTATCAAATTTGCTTCTAATACCCATGTATTTAATACTTTCATCAATATTATGAAGTTCTAGTCTAACTTCATTCAATATTCCTTCAAGAAAGAAGTATTCACTATAAATTTTTGCTAACATTTTGTCCACTTGAAGTATTTTCTTAAACCAAGCTCATGGAACTTCATCATTATCTATTTGTTTTCCTTTTCTATCTCCTCTACCTTTACCTTTTCCTTTGCCACGACCTTTATAGAACTTAGAGACCATTATCGTAGGATGTAACAGTAACAAGCAAGAAAGATTTTCAGACAAAGTTTACGAATAACCTAAGTGCCCGTGTAATAAGTGTTTAAATAGGGTTTTAGGCAACTAACTCAACGTGTATAGTAGTCGGGTTTAGATTTTAACTGAATATTGAATATAGTTTATTCAATCAAGATACCCAAAATATTTAAGCATAACTCGTTGAGTTACCTAACTTAACGAGTAAAACGCTGTCTAGAGGCAGTTTTACACGTTACCTTACATAACATAACGTCTAATTAGTATACTTAACAAAAATTCAGATGTTTTCAATTAAAAGCTTCCGAAAACAACATACAAGCTAGAAGTAACTTAATTGACCATTATCTTGAGAACATTATAAACTATTCTAATATTCTTTTTATGAACCTAAAATAGTTTGTTTGTCTATTAAATTGTTTCATCAAGATCTTAAGAGGACTAAACTTAGATTAACTAAGATCTAGAATTTCCAAGGACACTTGCAATTATTGCAAGGAAAAGGGGCATTGGAAGGTAAACTGCCCTAAATTGAAGACTAAGGGAAATGCAACAATTGCTGAAAATGGAGACTCAGGATCTGATTGTGATTTTTCCCTTACTATTTGCTATAGTGCCTACTCCAATCAGAGTTCGATAGTGGAATCTGGTCATCACATCATATGACTCCTAATAGAGAATATTTCCATACATATGAGGAGGTAGATGGTGGACAGGTCACTTTAGCAGATAATGATGTTTGTGACAGAGCAGGTATTGGATCTGTCAGATTCAGGATGCATGATGGGACAGTCAAAGTCTTGGAGGATGTTTGGCATGTGTCAAGGTTGGGCAAGAGCCTTATTTTATTGATGGCTCTTGATCAGAAAGGTTTTAGTTTTTCAAATGGAGGAGGTAAACTCCACATTTTGAAGGGTTCCCTAGTAGTGATGAAAGGAATCACGGACGGACCTTTATACATTCTTCAAGGCAAGCCTATCATTGGATCAGTAGTTGTGACAGTAAGTGATCAGCAGTCTACGTCAGCTATTTGGCATTCCAAGTTAGGACATTTGGGTCTGAAGGGAATGTAGAAGCTCAACACACTTGGCAAGTTAGACGGTCATATCTTTACTGATATTGATTTATGCAAGCATTACATCTATGGGAAACAGAAACGTGTTTCTTTTGGAAGAGCAGAACATTCCACCAAGGGGAAGTTGGATTACGTCCATGCAGATTGTTGAGGACCATCTCAACAACCCTTCTTAGTAGGTTCTAAGTATTTTCTCTTCATTATTGATGACTTTAGTCATATGACTTGGGTTTTCATTATGAAGCACAAGAGTGAGGCTTTCAAGAACTTTAAATAGTGAAAGACTGTTGTTGAAAACCAAGTAGGGAGAAAAGTAAAATACTTGAGAATAGATAATGGATTATAATTCTACTAAAATGAATATGATATTTTTTGCAAAGATGCAGGCATAACTAGACATTATACTATTAGGGGAACTCCACAACAGAATGGAGTTGCAGAACGTCTTAATAGGACGTTATTGGAGAGAGCTAAATGTATGCTCTCGCATGTTGGCCTAAAAGAAGGTTTTTAGGCTGAAGCTGTTAACACAACCTTCTATTTGGTAAATAGATCGCCATCTAATGCAATTGGCGACAAGATCCCTTATGAAGTATGGATGGATAAAGCGGCACACTACTCCAAGTTGAAAGTATTTGGATGTTCTGCTTATTGCCATGTGAATCATGGTAAATTGGAGCTGCATGCCAAGGAAGGCATTTTTGTGGGATATGGAATGGGAGTAAAAGGGTATAGAATATATGATAAAGAAACAAGGAAGGTCATTCATAGCAGGGATGTTACCTTTGATGAGGTTTCTTTGATGCATGAGAAAGAAAAGCCAACAGTTTTGAATCCACCTAGTACTCTTGAGCAGGTGGAGCTTGATTTGAATCAACCATTGATTTTTGATCAATCTGTTCCTGTTGATACAGATCAACGTTTGATTTTGGAAGATAGCCATGGAGATGAGTTTGTGGAGAACACACATCCAAGGTGTGTTGCCAAAGATCATCCTAGGAGGGATGTTCACCCTCCACAGAGGTATTGCCACAACAATATGGTTGCTTTTGCCCTTTAGGTAGCTAATGAGGTGGAGGATGCTGATCCACCTAATTTTGATGCTGTCGTTAGCGGACTAGAAGCCATGCATTGGATGGGAGCTATGTAAGAAGAACTACAATCTTTGCATAAGAATAGGACTTGGGAGTTGGTAAAACGTCCTAAGGACAAGAATGTTGTTGGTTGCAAATGGGTGTTCAAAAGAAAATTAGAAACACAAGGCAATCATGGAATTTAGTACAAGGCAAGATTGGTAGCAAAAGGTTTTTTTCACAGAAGGAGGGTGTGGACTTCAATGAAGTCTTTGCACCAGTAGTTAGACACACCTCCATTCGAGTCCTTTTGGCTATTATTGCTGTAAAGGATTTAGAACTTGAGCAATTAGATGTGAAAATAGCTTTCTTGCATGGTGATTTAGATGAGGACATCTAGATGGAACAGCCAACAAGTTTTGTAGAAAGAGGTAAATCAGGCCTCGTTTGTAAGTTGCAAAATCTTTGTATGGGCTGAAATAATCTCCTAGGCAATGGTATAAAAGATTTGATTCTTTTATCATAGATGTTGGTTTTGTTCGTAGCAGTTTTGATTCATGTGTCTATATTAAACAAATTAAAGATGAATTTGATTATTTGCTCTTGTATGTGGATGACATCTTGATTGCAGCCAAAGATGTCAATGAGATACAGTTTTTGAAAGACACATTGAAAACTGAATTTGCAATGAAAGATTTAGGACCGACAGGTAAAATCCTTGGGATGGAGATTTATCGTGATAGGAACATTAGAAAGTTATTTCTCCATCAGCATAGTTTTGTTCTAAAAATTCTAAGCAAGTTTGGCATGGCTTCAAGCAAGGCCATCGAAACACCCTATGACAGGAACCTACGATTATCAGTTGCTATGGCACCTTAGACGTAGTCAAAGAAGGAGTACATGAAGAAAGTTCCATATTCACAAGTAGTTGGTAGTCTCATGTATGCCATGGTTTGTACTCGTCCAGATCTTGCTTATCCTCTTAGTGTTATAAGCAGGTTTATGTCAAATCCAGGGAAGAGTCATTGGTAGGCCATGAAAAGGATCCTTAAGTACTTGAAGGGCACGTCTGATGTAGGACTAATTTATGGAGTTAAGCATAACTGTAGTATGGTTGGATATTCAGATTTTGCAGGTGATGTTAATTAGCATAGGTCATTAACAAGATATGTCTTCACATTGGCAAATTCCATTGTTAGTTGGAAATCTACTCTACAGCCTACAGTTTCTTTATCCACCACAGAGGTTGAGTGTATAGCAATGACAGAAGCTACAAAAGAAGGTATTTGGCTGAAGAGATTACTTGGAGACTTTGGTCTACGATATGATAAGGTAGAAATTTTTGTGATAGTCTCAGTGTTATCAGCTTAACGAAGGACAATGTGTTTCATGACAAGACAAAGCACATTGATGTTTGTTATCACTTTCTTAGAACTGAAGATCGTGTGAAGATTTTGAAGATCAACACACATGACAATCCAACCGATATGTTTAGGAAAAGCATTCTTGAAAGCAAGTTTAAACATTACTTAGACTTACTTAATGTGTTTGCTTACAGTTGACCCTTCAGGTCTTTTGTGATGGAGTATTGTTATTGTTGTTTGGTTCTAGGTGGAGTTTATAAATTCAAGACAAGGTGGAGATTGTTATTATGTGTCTTGAATTAATTGGTTACACATAGGGGTATTTTTGTCTTTGGCCACTTGGGGTACACAAATGTTATAAATAGGCCCCCAATGTGTGCTTTGAAGAGAGATGAATCTTGTATCCCTTTTGTGATCACCTAGAGAAGAATCAATTAGCTGAGCTCCATCCGTGGACATACCCAATTGGGGAACCACGTTAAATTTGTTGTTATTGCACATGTTTTTCCTCTATCTTCTTCTTTCTTCTCCACATGTCCAAGCTTCTCCCTTTCTACACTCACTCTTCGCATAACAGTATCACGTGAGGTGCACATGTTTAACTCGTTAAGTTAACATAACTAAACATGTTGAGTTGCAATATTGAATACTAAGGCAACACATTAGGTTAGCGTTATAAACTTAAGTTGTTATTTTTGCACGTGGTAAAATTCTTATTATAAAAACATTTTTTTATTACTGGTTCGTTTTGTTATCTGTAATACAACGAAGCTAGTTCGTTGAGTTAGGGTAACACCACAGACTTAGTTCGTTAAGTTAGCTACAGTACTTGTCACGTGAGTTGGCACATGAGGAACTCGTTAAGTTATAAATGTTAAGTTATATATCTACTTGTGTTACTCGTTTAGTTAACATTAAAGTAACAAGTACTTATTATTACATTTGATGAAAAATTTTGGACGAGAAAGTTTATTTTGTAGGAAATTTTTCAAAGATCCAGGATTGATGATTAAAGAAAATTCAAAATGTAAACGTGGGTCAGAATGTGTGTATTTTGATGAAGAAAAAATAGAAGACGTGAAGAAGTGGAAAATTGGTAATGATTAAACGTAGAGGATATGCATGAAATGAAGATACAGTATAAAAGGCATAGAATTCTCGTAGATCAACTATCCCTACACACCAAACGAAAAATCTTTTCAAGGATCAAAAACACCTCTTCGGGGAAAAGCTCTCAGATGGAAGAAAATTTAGTGAAGCAGAAAAGGTCAGATTTATGTCATTGAAGATCTGAAGTATCTGGAGAAAGCAAATTCGGTGAAGTAGAGAAAGACAAGATATTCGTCATTGAAGAATAAGATAAAGAATAAAAAGAAGAAATATCTCAAACAAGGAGAAAATTTTTAAATTCTACATATTAATTTTCTCTGTTTGTAGTTATAAAATTGTATAGATGAAACATGGTATCGATATATAATTGCATCTACAATTTCTAAAGAGAATTGAATTATATATTGTAATTGAAACCTTGAATAAAAATGATTTTATGAAAACAATGTCTCAACTTGTTTTTAAGTTTTAAAGTTTCAATTATAATCAAAAATGTTGAAAAACACAATTCACCTCCTCTTGTGTAGCCATACGATCCTACAATGTGCAAGTACAGGTCAATCCCATAGAGATTGAGTAAGAATTGTGTACTATTTTGATTTTTATATTGGAGTTTATATGTATTTAGTTAAACACTTCATTGAGTTACAGTTAACTCAATAGACTTAGTTTGTAGAGTTATGGTTAACTCAACAGACTAACCTCGTGGACTTAAGTTAACTCCATGAGCTTGCCTTTCCAGTTAAATACTTCTATTCACAAAGGAATTCGACCATCCATCAAGCGTTTCCACAAAATCTAAATAACATCAATTAAGCTTTTTAATGTTAGTTAATCTGAGATTTGTCATTAAGTAACACTAACATTCAGATATTTCAAACAGTAACCATTAAGATTTTAAGTATTTTGTACGAATCAATTTCAGTAAACAATAAAACTATTTTCTAAATCAAACAAACATAAAACATTCACACTACTAATAACGATAACATTAATCACGATACAAAATAAACAATACAACACATTAATACTAAATGTAAATAAAGATAATTAGTTGTTTTTGGTATTTTTATTTTGATATGTTCCTAAAGATGAGTGAAAGGTGAAATGTAAAAATCTCTATCAATAGTAAGAACTTCTATCACTACATGCGACACAATTACACCACTGAAAACTTAATTACTTACAGTCTTACCTCCTCTCCCTATAGAATCACGAACCAAGACTTGTAAGTTGACTCCTCTTCAACATACTAGCATCAACCCAAACTAAGGCTAGAAGCTTTACGATCTCCTTTGATATGAGTTGGTGCTTAGTGAAAATGGCTTCCCTTCCTGCGTTGCAATCACTCCTCACAGTGGTTGTTAGTCACTGTGTTTGGCTCGAAATCAACCCGACATCTGGAAAGTATCCTCACAGACCTTCGATGGTTAGTGATTTTGGTGGTGTTGTGGAGCTTCATGGAACTTCCGATGCTTCCTATAGTTAATGCGGTCCTCCACCTTCTTATACACGATTTTTCTCCTCTTTTATATTTCTTTCAGTAGTAACTACTTCTACTTAAATGATTGGTTGGATTTCTTTCATTCATATCAACAATGGTGATTTCTTCTTCATTCCACGAGTTAATTCCTACGCGTGGTTTTCCTTCATATCGTAAATCCACATAAAGTATATCTTCTTGGAGATTTGTAGAATATCTTCTAAGTCACCACTTTAGTCGAACACTTATCCTTTAAGTCTTGTAAAACTTGAACATTTATTTGTAATTCTTCAAGTTCTTGCACTTACAAACACGTGACTAAATAAGAAAACTTATTTGTTCGTTGGTCATTTTATAAAATTTGAATAGTTATCCATCCATGCATATAAAAACTCGAATAGTTATCTAACTCTTCGATTTTTCATTACCAAACGCACATGGAAAATATGTGAAAAATTAAAACATTAAAAACACACGTGTAATAAAGGGATAACTTATAAGCATATAGCGCTAACACAATGTGTTACCTTAGTGTATATTCAAGTAACTCAACGTATATAATTATGCTAACTTAACGAGTTAAACATATGCAACTCATGTGACATAATAAAGTATTTAATTTCAACACGTGCATAATTGTAACTTAACGAGTTCAAATGTTTCAGATAGTTACAACTATAAGTATCTGAAACTTATATGCATTTCGGATAGTTAGCACCTAACCTTTCGAAAGATAACTTAAGTTAAATTCTAGATCACGACACGTGTCCTTCGTAAGTTTTATGATAAAAAGATATTTCAGATACTTATAAACCTAACTATTTGATGCTCAAACACATTTCAAATAGTTAGCATCTAACTTACCGAAAATCCACTTAAGTCATGTATTAAGGTTACAACACATGTACTCTAGGAAATAATAAAATATTCTTTAACCATTTAAAACATAACTATCCAGTACATGAAATATAACTCTCTGAAATAACAAAAAATTCAGATACTTAAGAATTTCAAAGCCTATAACTCACCAACAGTTCAAAAATGTACTCAATTAACATTAATTCCTTGAAATTATGCAAATTCTTTCATTAAAGTATATAATAGTGCAATTATAACATAATGGCTTAATTCTCATATGATAAGCTAAATATTATGCATTTAACCATTGTTTAGCTATTAATATTATGCACTTTTTCATTCTAAATATTGTTAGATATCAATTCTGAACAATATAAAATAAGATATAGATTTATGACTTCATATGAAAAGTTTCAATTTTCAATTCTTTAATCATACATAATACATAATATTTGAAAATATAAAATAAGATATAGATTTATGACTTCATATGAAGAATTTCAGTTTTCAATTCTTTAATCATATGAAGAATTTCAGTTTTCAATTCTTTAATCATACATAATACATCTAACAATTAGTTTAAAATTTGAAAAATATATCTGATCTTAAGTTTCTTTTCTTAATTAAGATTTTCAGCACATTTAATGTTAAAATTTTAAATGATACTATATAATTATCAAATTATATAAAATCATGAAAATAATTAACATTCATAATATCAATAACATCAAAAATCAATTAAAACATTAAAACTCTCAAAAAGAAGGATGCTCTAGACAACATTTTAAATGTCTAAAAATTTGCATACACATAAGTTTCTTCTAAGATTAAAAAAAGAATTTTCATCTAACAACTTAGTAAATAGGTTTGCTAATTGTTCAATTGTAGGCATAAAATTTAATTTAATATTTCCTTTAAGAACATTATCCCTTAAGAAATGATGTCTAACTTCAATATGTTTTGACCTAGAGTGTAATACAAGATTTTTAGAAAAACTGATAGTAGAGTTACTATCACAAAGAATTTTAGTTTGTTTCAAATGTATTCCAAAATCTTTTAGGGTTTGCCTAATCCATAAAATCTGAGCACAACATAATGAAGTTACAACATATTTAGCTTCAGTAGTGGATAGAGCTACACAATTTTGTTTCTTGCTAAACTTAGAAACTAAAGAATTTCCTAATAGTTGACATGTTCCACTCATGCTCTTTCTATCAGATTTGCTACCTGCACAATCAGCATCACTATACCCTATAAGATCTATAGAACTATCTTTAAAATAAAATAAACCATAATTAGGAGTTCCCTGTAGATATGTAAATATTCTCTTAACAACATTTAAATGAGATATTTTAGGATGTGCTTGAAATCTTGCACAAACACTAAACATAATATCTGATCTATTAGCTGTTAAGTATAATAAAGACTCAATCATACTCCTATATTTCTTTTGGTCTACTGGTTTTCCTATAATATCTTCATCTAGCTTTAGAGATGTACTCATAACTGTGATTTTAATTTTGGTATCTGTAAAATCAAACTTTTTAAACAACTCTCTTGTATATTTTTCTTGATTTATAAAAATTCCTTTAACAGTTTGTTTAATCTACAAGCCAAGAAAATAATTTAACTCTCCCATCATACTCATTTCAAATTCTTTAGACATGTCTTTTGAAAACACTTTGCACATGTTTGAATTTGTTGATCCAAATATGATGTCATCAACACAGATTTGTACAACTAAAATGTCATTCCCAAATTTTTTAATAAATAAAGTAGTGTCTACTTTACCCATATTAAAATTTTTCTTATTAAGAAAATTTTTTAATCTTTCATACCAAGATCTAGGGGCTTGCTTTAATCCGTGGAGAGCCCTTTTCAATCTAAAAACATAATCAAGATATTTTTCATCTTCAAATCCTAGTGGTTGCTTAACATAAACTTCTTCTTTAATATAACCATTAAGAAATGCACTTTTAACTTCCATTTCATATAGTATGAAGTTCATATAGCAAGCAAAGGCTAACAATATTCTAATAGCTTCTAATCTAGCAACAGGAGCAAACGTTTCATCATTATCTATACCTTCCTCCTGATTATATCCTTGAGCTACTAGTCTAGCCTTATTTCTAACAATATGCCTTGTTTTATCAGATTTATTCCTAAATATCCATTTAGTTCCTATACCTTATGATCTGGAGGTAATGGTACTAATTCCCAAACATTATTCTTGACAAATTGTTGTAATTCTTCTTGCATTGCCATTACCAAAAATTCATCTTCTAATGCATCAGAAACATTTTTAGGCTCAGTCTAAACCAATAATATTGATTCTAGATCTAGTCATTACCCCTTGATTCAGATTTCCTATAACTAATTCTAGTGGATGACTAGAAGAATACCTCCAATTTTATTTTTATGAACCTCTTCACCTTGCACATTTTCTTTTTCAAAAACAATCTCAGGTTGTAATTCATCATCTAAGATATTTTTATCAACCGAATGTAAATTTTCAACATGTGATTCATCAAACACCACATGAAGAGTTTGCTCTATAGTTTTAGAATTCCTCTGAAAAGCCTTATATGCTTTACTCCCAAGTGAATATCCAACAAAGATACCTTCATTTGATTTTGCATGAAACTTATCTTTGTTTCCCTTCATATCTAAAATAAAGCATTTACATCCAAAAGGTTTCATATAAAAAATATTAGGAACTCTTTCATGCTAAATTTCAAATGGTGTTTTATTCAAAAATGGTCTTAAATGAACTCTATTAATCACATAACATGTTATATTTACTACTTCTACCCATAGAAAATGAGGTAGATTATTCTCATTAATCATAGTCCTAGCAATCTCCTAAAGTAATCTATTCTTTCTTTCAACAATTCCATTTTGAGAGGGGGCTCTAGGAAATGAATATCTATGATCGATGCTTAAGTCCTCACAAAAATTTATCCATTTTAGAATTTTCAAATTCTGTTCCATGATCACTTCTAATTTTCTTAATATGTAAGTCTTTTTCGTTTTGAACTTTATTGCAAAAGACTTTAAACATATCAAAAATATCAGATTTTTGTGCTAGGAAATAAACCCATGTAAATCAAGAATAATTATCAACTAAAACAAGTGCATATCTTCTCCCACCTAGGCTTTGAGTTCTAGTTGATCCAAATAAGTTCATATGTATTAATTCTAGGACTCTCTTACTAGATACTTGATTAACTAACTTAAAAGAAGTTTTATGTTGTTTACCTAATTCACATGCATTACTAACATGATCTTTTGAAAATTTTAATTTAGGTAAACCCTTAACAAGTTCATACTTTACTAATTTTCGTAATAATTTCATATTTGCATGTCCTAACCTTCTATTTCATAGCCATGCATCTTCAAATTTGGCAATTAAACATGACTTTTTATCTAAGGCACTAGAAGGTAATTTCAAGATAGTTACAGACCCTTTTCTTTTTGCCTTAAATTTTACATAATTAGAACAATTATCAATAATAAGACATTTATTATTTTCAAAGACAACTTTATATCCTCTATTTTGTAATTCATTTACACTAATAAGATTAAAACCCAAGTTATCAACTAACATAACATTTAAAATAAATATGGAGTCAATAACTCTAACCTTGCCAACACCAAGAATTTTACTTTTTTCTAAATTTTTAAATGTGACAGTTCCTTATCTACACTCTTGAATATCTTCAAGCAATTCTTTTCTACTTGTCATATGACTTGAAGCTCCACTGTCCATCATCCATTTTGACTTTATCACTTACAAAAAGGGTAAAATCACATTTCTTAGAGCCCAGATCTGTTTGGGTCTAGAAACATCAAAAGAACTACAAACTTAAATAATACTACTACCCTTAGGAACTCATTTTTGAACAGTTTTAATCTTTTTCTTCCAAATTAATTTTGGTTCTGGGTTACTAAAACTATATTTCCTTTTATAATAAGTCTTAAACATATTATTTATATTATTAGGGTTATTTAACTATTTCTTATAATTTTTATAATAACCATAATAATTAAAACTTCTATTTTCAAACTTAACATAAGAACTAAACTTCTTGAAATTATAAAATTTCTTTTTAGATTTATAATTATTTATTTTAGCATTTTCAGATTTAAGAAATTTAGTCTTCAAATTTTCAACAATACTACCATGAGGATCAAAACCTAATCTAATTTTATTTTTAACAGGAAACTAGGTTCTTTCTAATTTATCTAGTGTTGTCTTACTAGTTACCCATTTTATTAGATTCTTATCAGCCTTAACTAATTTTTCTTCAAGATTCTTTTTTTATGATTTCAAATTTAAAATTTCAGACGTGGCTTCCTTATATAATCTAGAAATTAAATTTAACTCAGAAGAAAAATTTTCAACATCTATAGATAATTCAATAATAGAAACATATAGATTTTCATTTTCAAAAACTTGTTTCTTTAATTCCAAATTTAACTCATCAAATTGAACATGTAGTGATTTATTTAATTCTTCTAGCTTAAAAATCTGAGATTCATAAGATTTTTCTTTTAATTTTAACTTCTGAAATTTTGAAGCTAATCTATTATATTCATGAAGAAGTCTAGTATCTATATTATCATCATAAATATCTTCTTCATGATTGTTTAGATTTTTAAAAGTTTTAAATTTATAAACCATAAGTACACGACGTCTAATGAAGTGCGTCGGCAAGTACAGGCCGAACCACAAGGAAATGAGGATAATCTAGGACTTTAACTACAAGAAAATTGCAAGCTAGCACTTTCCAAAAATGGATTAGACAACATAAAAGGTAAGTCCATAGATTTTTAATTTATCAATCAATCAATAGATTAGACTGAAAATTTAATCACAATTAGATCTATTAATACAAACTTTATAGAAAAAATTTTATATTCAGAAATGTACAATTGTTATGACAGAAAATTCAGAGATTAAAAATGATGCAGAAAATCAGAAAATTCTGTCTGTTAACATCAGCATCTTGAAAACCTTATAAGTTTCTGATTACTCAACCAAAAATACAAAAATCAAATGCTTTGGAAAAAAGACCAAACGTAGATATTAATGAAATATTTAGTATAATTTTTATGCGATTTGAGTTTCAAGAAATATAAGTTACAAACGAAATAAAATATTCTCAGACTTAATTCTGCACCTGAATAAGTCGAAGCTTAAAAATGATATCAAATCTTTTCAGAATGCTACGAAATTTAAGAGAATCAAAATATACTTATAATGGAACAATTACAGAATTTTTCAGAATTTTTAATCAAACAGATAAGCTCCAGAACGAATATCAATTCTCGGATTAAACACAGAATAGACAAAACGCAGATCTGCAAACAGCATGCATGATCTTCATCAAATGCTACTTTGTTTCATACATAACACAATGAGATATCCGCATTTCAGCATCAACAAACAACAATATATGAAGATATTTCATTAACAGCATCTGTTTTTATGGTTTTCAACAGAAAACAACAAAGATTCACGGATTTAAAAGGGAAGATACAAATAAAAACGAATCTGTCTTCTACTTTTATCTTATTACAATGAAAACTAAGAAAACATATAAGTACCTACGTGAAACATGAAAATATGAGATACAACTGAAGCCAAAGAAGAGGGGAAAGTGGAGAAATGATTTGTGGAACCTTACAAATGAAGAGAAACACCCTTGTGAAGGTCGGCGTCCTTACTCCAAGATGTGGGATGAAGGCTTGCATGTTGATGATGATTTGTGGTATGAAGATGAGGAAATCTGAGTTGAGGAGAGGTGGATGAATGACCAGCGTTCTCCTTCCTTGCTTCAAGATGTGGAGCTCCAAAATTGAGGGTGATGGCTAGTAGTGTGGAGGTGGAGATCCAAAAGAACCAAGAGGATTGCCCTAGACGTGCACCACTCCTTTTATAAGGAGTGTTTCCATGTTTGGAGATCCATCTTTGATTCAACGATTGGGATTAAATCCTACTTGATTTTCTTCCTCCAATCTTCAATTTCCATAAACTTTTCATAACAATAAATGCATCAAAGTATTAAGTCATCCATAAAATTCATAAATGATGCATGTTTGAAATAATTTCCTACTTTTAATTGTATAAGATGGGGATTGGTTCTTATTAGTTAAATAATGAAATAAATGCATAATATGACTTTAATAAGTCTCATGTAAATCTATTTAACCAATAAGATTCTATAAAAATATGCAACATTTTAATTCAAACAATGATCAAAAAATTTTACCTCAAACGTGGATGCCATGAAAGCTACATTAGCAAGATTTGCTATTTCTTTATCTAAGTCTGAACTTGAGCTTGAG
This sequence comes from Cymodocea nodosa, assembly GCA_036874045.1. NCBI lineage: Eukaryota > Viridiplantae > Streptophyta > Magnoliopsida > Alismatales > Cymodoceaceae > Cymodocea > Cymodocea nodosa. The sequence continues at coordinate 12,841,685 of CM072339.1, read as the reverse complement.
CTAGAAGAATCTGATATTTCATCATCGTCTAAAGAGCTTTCATCATCAAACATTGCTTGCAAAGCCTTTTCTTAAATCCTTTCTTTGTAGATTTAAACTTAGGCTTGGATTTACTCTTCTTTTCCTTAAACTTCTTATCAGATTTCTTTTCCTCCTTTGACCTTATAGGATAGTTAAATCTAAAGTGTCCTTGTTTTTTATAGTGATAACAAATAGGAACTTCACCTTTTTCCTTTCTTGAAGATCTAGTTTTCTTCAAGTCCTTTCTTTTTCTCTAGGCTTTCTTGAATTTCCTAACTAAAAGAGTAATATCTGAATTAGAATTAGAATTATGTTTGGGTGAATTTCATTTGCTTTAAATATATGTTTATAATTTCTTTTAGAAGTAAACAAACAATTTTCACAAATTAGATATTAAATCCAATTTATTTTTAACTACAAGTGCATAGTGTCTATTGCATAAATGTATAGGTTGATCCCATAGAGACTGAGTAAAAATTTTGTATTATTTTGATTTTTACAGTCAAAGATTTATGTGTGTTAAATTATGCACTCCATTAATTTACTACTAACTCAATGGACTTAGTTCGTTAAGTTACAGTTAACTCAACGGACTATCCTTGTAGACTTAAATTAACTCCACGAGCCTTACTAGTAACTTCTAATTAAATTTGCTGTTCATAGAGGAATTCAGTCATCCATTGGGTGGTTTCATATAATGTAAATAACATCCATTAAGTTTTTAATGTTATTTTATATAGTATTTATCATTAATAAAAACTAACATTCAGATATTTCAAATAGTAACCATATTAATTAGGATTTCAGAATTGAATACAAACTAGTTTTAGTAATCAGTAAAACGATTTTCTATTTTCTAGAATAAAATAAACATAAAACATTCAACAATACTAACAGTACTAACATTACTGACAATACTAAATAAACAATATGTAGGATCGAATGGCTACACAAGAGGAGGGTGAATTGTGTTTTTCAATATTTTTGATTATAATTAAAACTTCAAAAATAAAAACAAGTCGAGACACTGTTTTATCAAATCATTTTATTCAAGATTTCAATTACAATATACAATTCAATTCTCCTCTGAAATTGTAGATGCAATTATATAACGATACCATGTTTCATCTAATCAATTTCATAACTACAAACAGAGAAAACTAATTTGCGGAATTTAAAACATTTCTCTCTGTTTGAGATTTTCCTTTTTCTTCTCCTTCTTCTATAATTCTTCAATGACAAATATCTAACTTTCTTTGCTTCACTGAATTTGCTTTCTTCTTCTTCAAATCTTCAATGACATATATCTGACTTTTTCTACTTCACTGAATTTGCTTTCTTCTTCTTTAAATCTTTAGTGACATATATCTGACTTTTTCTACTTCACTGAATTTTCTTTCTCCTGAGAGCTTTTTCCCAAAGAGGTGTTTTTAATCCCTAAAAAGATATTTCTTTCGATGTGTAAGGATAATTGATCAACGAGAATTCTATGCCTTTTATACTGTATATTTACTTCATGCATATCCTCCACGTTTAATCAGTATCAATTTTCCACTCTTCACGTCTTTTGTTTTTCCTTAATTGAAATACACACGTTCTGACCCACGTTTTCTTTTTGACTTTTCTTTAATCATTAATCTTGGATCTCTGAAAAATTTCCTGCAAAATAAACTTTCTCGTCCAAATTTTTTCATCAAATGTAATAATAAGTTGTTGTATTAATGTTAACTAAACGAGTAATACAAGTAGATTTATAACTTAACGTATCTAACTCAACGAGTTTATCATGTGACAAATCATGTGATAAGTATTGTAGCTAACTCAACGAACCAACTTCACCTTTCTTTCAGAAGGTTAAATGCTAACTCACCGAAAATAATTTAAGTTTCGGATAGTTACGGTTGTAAGTCTCCGAAAAACTCTTTTTACCATAAAACTAGTGAGACACGTGTCGTGACCTGAAAACATGACTTAAGTTACCTTTCGTATAGTTATGGTTGTAAGTCTCCGAAAAACTTTAACTCACCGATTCAACAATAAACAAATATTTTTATAAAAAGAATTTTACCACGTGCAAAAATAACAACTTTAAGTTTATAATGCTAACCTAACATGTTGCCTTAGTGTTCAATATAGCAACTCAACGCGTGTAATTATGTTAACTTAATGAGTTAAACATATGCAACTCACATGATACAATATAGCATTCGTAAACTTTAATTTCACCACGTGTACAATACTAACTTAACGAGTTCGTCTGCTCTTTTACTCACTAACTTATCAAGTTCTCACGTGACCTAATTTAACCTTTAAGCTTATAACTCAACGAGTTCTCACATGACCTTTATACAAATAACTCACTAACTTAACAAGCTGTCTTTAACGTGCATTGTTCATGATACAGAAAATATAACTTTAAAACATATCATGCTTTACAATAAAAACACACGTTAACTTAACATTTAGTTAAACAAGTTAGTATAACTTAACGACTAGTTATTTAACATAGTATAATTTTAGATCCAACTATCTGAAACATCTGAACTTGTTATTTCTTTATTGCACGTGTTTTATAGTTAAATCAATGAAGTAAGTCTGTTGAGTTATCTATAACTCCACAGACCATTTATTTTCTAATATGCCACTATAGCAATATCAGAAACAGGAAATTTGAAGGAAAATCACGATTGCACGTATCACCTAGGAATTCACTTGTGAAATGAAGAAGAAATCACCATTGTTGATATGAATGAAAGAAATCCAACTAATCATTTAAGTAGAAGTAGTTATTACTGAAAGAAATATAAAAGAAGAGAAAAAAGACGAAGAAAAGTATGTGTGTAGAGGTGGAGAACCGCGCTAACTGTAGGAAGCATTAGAAGTTCCCTAAAGCTCCACACCACCACCAAAATCACCAACCATCGGAGGTCTATGAGGATACTTTTCTGATGTCAGGTTGATTCCGAGCTAAACACAGTGCTTGACAACTACTGTGAGGAGTGATCACGTTGCAGGAAGGGAAGCCATTTTCACCAAGCACCGACTCATATCTTAGGAGATCATAAAGCTTCTAGCCTTGGCTTCAAGTTGATGCTAGTATGCTGAAGAGGAGATCATCTTACAATTCTTGATTCGCGACTTTATAAGGAGAGGAAGCAAGATTGTAAGTGATTAAGTTTTCAGTAGTGTAATCATGTCGCATGTAGTGACGGAAGTTTTTACTATCGATAGAGATTTTTACATTTCACCTTTCACTCATCTTTAAGAACATATCAAAATAACAAATTATCTGTGTTTACATTTAGTATTAAAGTGTTGTATTATTTGTTTTGTATCGTGATTAATGTTATCATTGTTAGTATTGTGAATGTTTTACATTTACTTGATTCAGAAAATAGAAAATAATTTTATTGTTTATTGAAATTGATTTGTTCCAGATACTTAAAGATTTTAATGGTTACTGTTTGAAATATCTGAATGTTAATGTTGATAAATGATAAATCTAATATTAACTAATATTAAAAGAGCTTAATTGATGTTATTTAGATTCTGTGGAATCGCCCAATGGTTGATCAAATTCCATTGTAAATAACAATATTTAACTGGAAAGATAGGCTCGTGGAGTTAACTTAAGTCCACGAGGTTAGTCCGTTGAGTTAACTGTAACTCTACGAACTAAGTCTGTTGTGTTAACTGTAACTCAACGAAGTGCTTAACTAAGCACATATAAACTCTAATATAAAAATCGAAACAGTACACAATTCTTACTCCATCTCTCTATGGGATCGACCTGTACTTGCACACAAATACAATATACATTGTGCACTAGTAGTTAAAATACAAATTAGACTTAATATCTAATTTGTGTGAAAGATTATTTATTTACTTCTAAAAGTAATTGCTTATATAATCATAAAAATAGAAGTTAACGAGGTCAAATCAAGTTTTCTGTTGTCGAATAGACCAATTTTCTGATTTAACCTTTCACATCAAGACAAGTTTTCTAGCGCCATTGCTGGGGAGATTGAGAAGCTAAGCAATTGTGGGTGTTGTTTTGTTTTAATAGCAGAGGAGTGTTGTGTGTTTTATTTTCTAATTGAGAATATGGCATATGCTTACGCTCAAAGATTTTTGAAACTTAAAGTTAGCATATGTGAATTCTGCAATCTGGAAGGTCATGACATCTCTGATTGTTTGAAATTGAGACGATTGCAGATGGTTAGATCACATGAACAACAAATGAATTATATTCAATATAATAGAGCTGAGTATGAGAAACCTATTGTTTACCTCACTAATGGTCAGCTTAGAGTGTGTAATATATTGAGAAACAAGGAATTTTGGGATAGGTATGATAGATTGGAGCGTAGCTTAGAGCAGAACATTGACAAATTGGAACAATACATGTATCAGCAACAAGAAGTCAACCAATTAAACTATATGGAAGAATATTCAGAACCTAAAATTCATATCATATACGAAACTAAAAAAACCATAATGAAAATCGATCAAAAATTGAATGCAATGAGATTAGATGAGTTGGAAAGAAAACTAAAAGCATTGGATGAATTTACAATGAAATTACAAGTTATGCAACAAGAAAACACAAATGAAAACTTTAATGTTACAGATTTGCATAATTTTCAAGATATACAGACAAAAGAAAGTATCAATGCAATAGAATTTAAAGAGTGCAATTTAAAACTAAAAACAATTAAAGATTATAAACATGAAAATGAAATACAACAACGTCATGAAAGTAATGAAAATCTAAAAGATGTGCATATAACATTAAGATCTGGAACTGATATACCACCAAGAATTCAAAAAGAAAGTAATATGAAGGTGGATAAGAACAAAATTCAAAATGATAATGAAAATGTAATATCTAAAAACTTAGAAATTAATGAAGACAAAACTGAATATGAAAACAAGGCTAAAAATGATCAATCAAATGAAATGAAAGACAAAGAATCTTGTAAATCACAATCATTAGCACCCTATCCTAAAAGATTACAACAAACATTTCCTAAGAAACAAGAAAAAATTAGAGAAATTTTTGAAAAAGTACAAGTTAACATTCGTTTTTTAGATTTATTGCAGAAAATGCCACATTGTGCTAAGTTTCTTAAGGATTGGTGTACTAAGAAAAGAGAGTGAAAAGTTTTTAGGAAAGTCTTTTTAGCTGAGCAAAGTAGTTCCCTATTTCTGCCACAAATCCCTAAAAAGTTAGTTGATCCTAGAATTCCTATTATATCATGCACCATAGGAAATACCATTCTAGAAAGAACCTTAATAGACCTAGGTGCAAGTATAAATGTTATGCTGAGTGATATATTTGCGTCCTTAGGATTAGAAGTCTTAATCCCTACTAGGACTGTTATTCAATGAACTGATAGAAGTATAAGATACCTTAGAGGAAAAATAGAGAATGTCTTAATTAAAATCAAGAACTTCATATATCCTATTGATATTGTGATTTTGGATTCCCAACAAATTAAGCATAAAAATCATGATACATCTTTAATTTTGGGAAGACCATTCTTAGCAACATCAAGGGCTATTATAAATTGTAAAACTAGAGTGATAAAGTTAGCATATGGTAATGAGGATACTCAATTAAACATTTTCATACCAGAAAAATTTGAGGAGTTAGAAATGTCCTTACACACTATAGACTTTTCAAATGATAAGAGAGATATGCTAGATGATGTGATTCAAGAAGAATTAAATAGGCAATTAAATTCTAAAACTTTAAAAGTAAGTGAAAGCATAAATGTAGAAGGAGATCAGGAAGAGATTTACAAAGAATATGAGAATGTTCAATTAGGAGCTTTAGCTTTTGATGGTCAACATTTAGATTTAAAACATTTACCTCCTAAATTAACCTATATATTTTTGGAAGAGAAATGAACATGTCCAATCATTATTACTTCAGATTTAAAAGAGGATCAAATTTCTAAATTAAAAGATGTAGTAAAAACTTATAAAGAAGCAATAGGATGGACTATGATTGATATAAAAGGGTTAAGTGCAACTTTAAACTGTCACCACATATATTTAGAAGAGAATGCTAAACCAGTTAGAATTCCTAAGAGGAGATTAAATCTAAACCTTAAAGAAGTAGTCAAGAAAGAAATAGTGAAATTGTTAGATAATGATATAATTTATCCGATTTTTGATAACTCATGGGTTAGTCCAAACTATGTAATTCCTAAGAAATCAAGATTAACAGTTATTAGGAATGAAAGTCATGACTTGATACCTACTAGAATTCAATTAGGCTGGAGAGTGTGTATAGACTATAGAAAGCTGAATGATGTGATTAGGAAATATCATTTTCCCTCACCTTTTATAGATTAAATGCAAGAGAATTAGCAGGGCAAGAATATTTTTGTTTCCTAGATGGGCATTCAAGATATAACCAAGTTCTAATAGCATTAGAGGATCAAGAGAAAACAACTTTCACCTATCCTAATGGAACTTATGCTTTTAAGAGAATGCCATTCAAATTATGCAATGCACTAGTCACCTTTCAAAGGTGTATGCAAGGCATATTCACTAGAATGACTGAAGATTTTTTAGAAATATTTATGGATGATTTTATTGTATATGGAACTTCATATGAAGTGTTTTTAAACAATTCAAATCAAGTATTAAAACGCAATGTGGGAAAAATGTCACTTCATGATTAAACAAGAAATAGTCTTGGGATATATTCTTTCAAAGAAAGGGTTGGAAGTAGATAAAGCTAAAATAGAAGTAATTTCTAATCTACTAGAACCTAAATCAATAAAAGATATTAGATCATTTCTAGGACATGCAGGATTTTATAGAAGATTTATTAAAGATTTTAGCAAAATAGCTAGACCTTTAACTAATCTATTAAAAAATGTCTCATTCAACTTTGATAAAAATTGCAAAGAAGCATTTTTCAAGCTTAAGACTAGCTTAACTTCAACTCCTATAATACAAGCACCTGATTGGAGCCATCCATTTGAATTAATGTGCGATGCATCTGATTTCGCTATAAGAGCAGTGCTAGGACAGAAGATAGAAAAATCTCCTACAATGATTCATTATGCAAGCAAAACCTTAAATGATGCTCAAATTAATTATACAACTACTGAAAAAGAGCTGTTAGTTATTGTGTTTGCCTTAGAAAAGTTTAGATCATATCTGATTGGAGCTAAAGTGATAGTATGCACGGATCATTTAGCTTTAAAACACCTAATAGCAAAGAAAGAGACTAAACCTAGATTGATTTGATGGATATTATTATTACAAGAATTTGATCTAGAAATTAAAGATAAAAAAGGTTGTGAGAATGTAGTAGCAGATCATTTATCAAGATTACAAATAGAAAAATCCAATATTGAAATTAAGGATAATTTTCTTGATGAATAGTTAATGACTATCAACACAATGCCTTAGTATGCAGACATAGTTAACTACTTAGTTACTGATTTAACACCTAAGGATTGGAATAGACAGGATAAGAAATTATTCTTTTTAAGAGTAAAATATTACTACTAGGAAGACCCATACTTATTTAAGAAATGTCCTGATCTAGTTTTAAGGAGGTGTGTTCTAGAAACTGAATGTCAAAGCATATTGTCTTTCTGCCATGACCAAGCATGTGGAGGGCATTTTGGTTCAGGGAAAACTACTACCAAAATTCTACAATGTGGATTTTACTAGCCAACACTATTCAAAGATGCTCATAAATACTGCTCAAGTTGTTTAAAATGTCAACAAATAGGAAGAATATCAAAGAGGAATATGATGCCTCTAAACCCTATTGTTGAGGTTGAAATCTTTAATGTGTGGGGAATAGATTTTATGGGTCCATTTCCTATGTCTAATCAATTTAATTATATATTATTGGGGGTAGATTATGTATCTAAATGGATAGAAACTATTCCTACAAAAACTAATGACAACAAAGTGGTAATACATTTTATAAGAACTAATATAATTGCCAGATTTGGAATACCTAAAGCTATTATCAGTGATAGAAGAACTCATTTCTGTAATAGAAGTTTTGAAGCCTTAATGAAGAAATATGGAATAAATCACAAAATTGCAACATCATATCATTTGCAAATAAGTAGATAAGTAGAAAGTGCAAACAAACAAATTAAGTTAATTTTAGAAAAAGTAGTAAATCCTACTAGAATAGATTGGGCTAATAGATTAATAGATGCACTTTGGGCTTATAGAACTGCTTATAAAATAAGCTTAGGTATGTCACCTTTTAGGCTAGTATATAGAAAAAGTTGTCATTTACCAGCTAAAATTGAACATAAAGCTTATTGGGCATTAAAAACTCTGAACACCAATTTAAATCAAGCTGCTAAAAATAGGAAAATGCAATTGATTGAATTAGAAGAATTTAGGAATGAAACTTATTCGAAAATTGTAAGAGAAAAAGAGAAAATGAAGTTCTAGCATGACAAGAAAATTATTCCAAAAACTTTTGAAATAAGACAAGAAGTATATCTTTACATGACAAGACTCCTTAACCATCAAGGAAAATTAAGATCTTGATGGGCAAGACCTTACATAATTTGAAATATTTATTCCTATGGAACTATTGAAATTGAAAATCCTAAAAATTAGAATATATTTAAAGTAAATGGACAAAGACTCAGACCTATTCTGAAGATTCCAAAAAGTTCCTTTGGAATTATAGAAGAAGTAAGAGTAGAGGACTACTCGAGCTTTACTTAGTAAGAAATCATCTACTAAAAAAAAAAAAAACTTAATTAAACATAGTCACAATTCAACCGAAAGAAATTATCGGTTTTATTGAAAAATATATTAAAAGAACATCTTTTGTTGCGGTTCAATTGACAAGATCCATCAGTCTGACCAAAACATAATAACAAAAAAAATCTATATATTATATTAAGTAAAAATGTCGGTTTTACCGAAGCATAGTATCGATCCAATCGATAGAATGAAAATGAAAAAGTATTTAATTTTGGTTCAACCGAGGAATATAATGGTTTGACTGAAAGTCTAAAATGTTAAAAAATTAAAAGTTGGTTAGACCAGAAATTCTTCGGTCTTGACCGAAGTAAAAGTTATTATTATAAGTATTTTTATTAGTTATAACTTTACGAGAGGTCTATTGAGTTACGCTTAACTCAACGAACTTACTCCGTTGAGTCTAGGATAAGTTAACGAACTTACCCCGTTGAGTTAATTGTAACTCAACAGAGTACTATAGTTAAGTCCACGAACTTGGTTCGTAGAGTTAATCGTAACTCCACAGAGAGGTAAGTGAGAGAGCGAGAGTTTGCACAGGAAAATAACCTGATTACTTGCTGTTATATGAAGAGTGAGTGCGGAAAGGGAGAAGCTTAGACACGTGGAGAAGAAAGAAGAAGACAAAGGAGGAAAAATGTGTACGACAACAACAAATTTAACGTGGTTCCCCAATTAGGTACATCCACGAATGGAGCTCAGCTGATTGATTCTTCTCTAGGTGATCACAAAAGGAATACAAGATTCATCTCACTTTAAAGCACACGTTGGGGGCCTATTTATAACATTTGTGCACCCTAAGTGGCCAAAGACAAAAATACCCCTATGTGTAACCAATTAATTCAAGATACATAATAACAATCTCCACCTTGTCTTGAATTTACAAACTCCACCTAGAACCAAACAACAATAACAATACTCCATCACAAAAGACCCGAATGGTCAACTGTAAGCAAACACATTAAGTAAGTCTAAGCAATGCTTAAACTTGCTTTCAAGAATGCCTTTCGTAAACATATCGGCTGGATTGTCATGTGTGTTGATCTTCAAAATCTTCACACGATCTTTAGTTCTAAGAAAGTGATAACGAACATCAATGTGCTTTGTCCTATCATGAAACACATTGTCCTTGGTTAAGCTGATGGCATTGAGATTGTCACAAAAGATTTCTGTCTTATCATATTGCAGACCAAAGTCTCCAAGTAATCCCTTCAGCCAAATAACTTCTTTTGCAGCTTCTGTCATTACCATATACTTAGCCTCTGTGGTGGATAAAGAAATTGTAGGTTGTAGAGTAGATTTCCAACTAACAATAGAATCTGCCAATGTGAAGACATATCCTTTTAAGAACCTACGTTGATTAACATCACCTACAAAATCTGAATCAGAATATCCAACCATACTACAGTTATGCTTAACTTCATAAATTAGTCTTACATCAGACGTGCCCTTTAAGTACCTAAAGATCCTCTTCACGGCCTACCAATGACTCTTCCCTGGATTTGACATAAACTTACTTACAACACTAAGAGGGTAAGCAAGATCTGGACAAGTACAAACCATGGCATACATGAGACTGCCAACTACCTGTGAATATGGAACTTTCTTCATGTACTCCTTCTCTGACTACGTTTGAGGTACCATAGCAACTGATAATCGCAGGTTCCTGTCATAGGGCATTCCGATGGCCTTGCTTGAATCCATGCCAAACCTACTTAGAATTTTTAGAACATAACTGTGTTGATGGAGAAATAACTTTTCAATGTTCCTGTCACGATAAATCTCCATCCTAAGGATTTTACCTACCGGTCCTAAATCCTTCATTGCAAATTTAGTTTTCAATGTGTCTTTCAAAAACTGTATCTCATTGACATCTTTGACTGCAATCAAGATGTCATCCGCATACAAGAGCAAATAAACAAATTCATCTTTAATTTGTTTAATATAAACACATGAATCAAAACTGCTACGAATAAAACCAACATTTGTGATAAAAGAATCAAATCTTTTATACCACTGCCTGGGAGACTATTTCAGCCCATACAAAGATTTCTGCAACTTACAAACGAGGTCTGATTTACCTCTTTCTACAAAACCTGTTAGTTGTTCCATCTAGATGTCCTCATCTAAATCACCATGCAAGAAAGCTGTTTTCACATCTAATTGCTCAAGTTCTAAATCCTTTACAGCAACAATTACCAAAAGGACTCGAATGAAGGTGTGTCTAACTACTGGTGCAAAGACTTCATTGAAGTCCACACCCTCCTTCTGTGAAAAACTTTTTGTTACCAATCTTGCCTTGTATTGAATTCCATGATTGCCTTGTATTTCTAATTTCCTTTTGAACACCCATTTGCAACCAACAACATTCCTGTCCTTGGGACATTTTACCAACTCTCAAGTCCTATTCTGATGCAAAGATTGTAGTTCTTCTTGTATAGCTCCCATCCAATGTATGGCTTCTAGTCCACTAACGGTAGCATCAAAACTAGGTGGATCAACATCCTCCACCTCACTAACTACCTAAAGGGCAAAAGCAACCATATTGTTGTAGTCATACCTTTGTGAAGGGTGAACATCCCTCCTAGGATGATCTCTGGCAACACACCTTGGATGTGTGTTCTCCACAAACTCATCTCCATGGCCACCTTCCAAAATCAAACGTTGATCTATATCAACAGGAATAGACTTATCAGAAATCAACGATTGATTCAAATCAAGCTCCACCTGCTCAAGAGTACTAGGTGGATCCAAAACTGTTGGCTTTTCTTTCTTGTGCATCAAAGAAACCTCATCAAAGGTAACATCCCTGCTATGAATGGCCTTCCTTGTTTCTTTATCATATATTCTATACCCTTTTACTCACATTCCATATCCCACAAAAATGCCTTCCTTGGCATGCGGCTCCAATTTACTATGATCCACATGGTAATAACCAGAACATCCAAATACTTTCAACTTGGAATAGTTTGCCGCTTTATCCATCCATACTTCATAAGGGATCTTGTCGCCAATTACATTAGATGGTGATCTATTTACCAAATAGGAGGCTGTGTTAAACAATAAAAATACCAAAAGCAACAAATTATCTGTGTTTACATTTAGTATTAAAGTGTTGTATTATCTGTTTTATATCGTGATTAATGTTATCATTGTTAGTATTGTGAATGTTTTACGTTTGCTTGATTTAGAAAATAGAAAATAGTTTTATTGTTTACTGAAATTGATTTGTTCCAAATACTTAAAGATTTCAATGGTTACTATTTGAAATATCTGAATGTTAGTGTTGCTGAATGATAAATCTAATATTAACTAACATTAAAAGAGTTTAATTGATATTATTTACATTATGTGGAATCGCCCAATGGTTGGCCGAATTCCTTTGTGAATAACAGTATTTAACTAGAAAGATAGGCTCATGGAGTTAACTTAAGTCCACAAGGTTAGTCCGTTGAGTTAACTATAACTTCATGAACTAAGTCTCTAAATATATGTGGTGACAGCATAAAGTTGCACTTAATCCTTTTATATTAGTCATAGTCCATCCTATTGCTTCTTTATAAGTTTTTACTACATTTTTTAATTTAGCAATTTGATCCTCTTTTAAATCTGAAGCAATAATAATTGGACATGTTCGTTTTTCTTCCAGAAATATATAGGTTAATTCAGGAGGTAAATGTTTTAATTCTAACTGTTGCTCATCAGAAGCTAGGGCTCCTAATTGAACATCAACATTTTCTAAATTAATTTCTTCCTAATCTCCTTTTATATTTATGCTTTCACTTTCTTCTAAAGTTTCAGAATTGAGTTGCTTATTTAATTCTTCTTGAATCACATCATCTAGCATATCTCCTTCATCCTCTAAAAAGTCTATAGTATGTAAGGACATTTCTAACTCCTCAAACTTTTTGAGTTTGAAAATGTTTAATTGAGTATCCTCATTACCATATGCTAACTTCATTACTCCAGTTTTACAATTAATAACAACCCCTGATGTTGCTAAAAATGGTCTTCCCAAAATTAAAGATATATCACTATTTTTATGCTTAATTTGTTGGGAATCCAAAATTACAATATCAATAGGATATATCAAGTTTTTGATTTTAATTAAGACATCCTCTATTTTTTCTCTAAGGTATCTTATACTTCTATCAACTAATTGAATAGCAGTCCTAGTAGGGATTAAGCCTTCTAATCTTAAGGATGCAAATATATCATTTGGCATAACATTTATACATGCACCTAGGTCTATTAAGGTTCTTTCTAGAATGATATTTCCTATAGTGCATGATATAACAAGAATTCCAAGATCAGATAACTTTCTAAGAATTTGTAGCAGAAATAAAGAACTACTTTGCTCAGCTAAAAAGACTTTCCTTAAAACTTTTCGCTCTCTTTTCTTAGTATACCAATCCTTATGAAATTTAGCACAATGTGGCATTTTCTGCAATAAGTCTAACAAAGGAATATTAACTTGTACTTTTTCAAAAATTTCTCTAATTTTTTCTTGTTTTTCAGGAAATGTTTGTTGTAAACTTTTAGGATAGAGTGCTAATGATTGTGATTTAAAAGATTCTTTTTCTTTCATTTAATTTGTTTGGTCATTTTTAGTCTCATTTTCAAATTCATATTTTTCTTAACAAATTCTAACTTAACAAATTTAGATATTTCAGACACTTAAGAACCTTACTATCCGATGCCTAGATGCATTTCGGATAGTTAACAGATAACTTACCAAAAATCCACTTAAGTCATGCATTAAGGTTTCAACACGTGCATTCTAGGAAATAATAAAATATTCTTTTAAAACATACTATCTGATACATGCAGTATAACTCTCCGAAATAATAGAAAGTTCAGATACTTAAGAATTTTACAACCTGCAATTTACTGACAATTTAGAAATGTACTAAATTAACATTAATTCCCTAAAATTATGTAGATTCCTTCATCAATGCTTATAACAGTGCAATTATAACATAATGGCTTAATTCTCATATGATAAGCTAAATATTATGCAATTAACCATCATTTAACCGTTAATATTATGCACTTTTTCATTCTAAACACTTCCCCCATACTTAAATTTTGCTAGTCCCTTAGCAAACTAAGATCTAACTAGTTGGTATTTCTAAAGTGTTAGAATTAATTCTTCACTTCGTTTTTCTTCAAAATAATAAATTAGATTACTAAATAGATATTCTGTATATTTCATTAATCTATTTTAACTTTGTTTTCTCCTCTTAAACCTACAAATATATTTAGAATATATGTAAATTATATACAAAATATATCAACATCACATAAGTGTTAATTATATTATCATTTTTCTTCTTTTCAGCATCTATCATCCTGACTTTTCCAATATGATTTTCAGAATAAATTTCAACTAAATACGAATCAAAACACAATCCAATTCAATATGATTAAGACAAATAGAATAAAGAATTGTATCTCAAATAAACAACTTCTAAAGTCTATTCTAGATTCATACTTCAGTAATCTTAGCTAACAGAAAATATACTTGATTCAAAAGATATTTGTATTTCACAAAACATTTGTATTTTTTCAAAATAGTATATGTATATTTGTACTTTAAAAGTTAATTTGACAAGCTTGAATCATTCAAGAGCTTTCTAGTGTACCCATGTATCGAGCTTTCAGTCAACAATCCCAGATCTGATCAGGATCTTAGGTTGCCAAATTTAAAGAGTCCTTTTTAGGTCAACAATCCTTACATACCTATTTGCTCAAGTACAAAAGGCTCGTGATCAAACAAGTCAATAAACTCTCAAAGTTTTTCTCTTCTTTTTTTTACTAAACAATCACAGTATATATACATATCTCATTAATACAGATGCAATAAAACACAAATCTCATATAATCCTGCTTCTATTATTTACTGAAAATATGAATCCATATCAATATGCTCATACTTTTTCTATAGTTTAATAAGATTTACACATAAATCATTCTACAAGTTTAATCAATCAAATTAAATGTATCCTTGATCATATGTACTTCATTTAATCCAAAAATAAACATTTCAGCTCTTTTAGGATTTTAGATAATTTACTGAGTTTCAATTAAGCATTCTAATTTCTTTTTAAAATCGTGAAACTGTTAAACTCATAAAATTTAGCAAAAACATAAGATACTATATCTAGATTTGTATAAATAGTAAAATTTTGTAGTATCTTATATAACATTCTAAATATAACATTCAAGCAGTTATAGTCTCAATTATCAGATAGTTACAACAAATTGATAAAAAAAAATTTCAATTTCCACAAAACTTTTGTAGTACCATTCTAATTCCTTTAATTAACAAAATTACATGGTTGTTACTTTAATTACCTCCCCCCATACCTACATTTTGCATTATCCTCAATGTAAAAGATTTTACAGTAAATACAATAAATGTAGCAGGCATGAATATTGTTTCATTGACTTAGCACCTAACTCAACGAATTGAGTTTAAATGTAAATTCAGGATAAGTAATCAATTACATACCTTGTCCTTTTGTATCTCCTTCAATATCTTCCGATTTTTTATTTTGAAAAACTTTTCATTCAAAAATAATAGTAGAATATATAACAAAATAACACTTAACAATAAAACATAACTTGTTAAATCAGTGTCTTGTGTGGAACCCAGGCTCCTATGCCTTTGGTGGCTCACAAGCAAGCTAGTTGGTTTCCCAGAACAAATACCAACAAACTGGATTGATATTTTGTTTTCTCTTTTCTTATAAAATAAAACTAAAACTAAAATTTTTCTTCCTTTTCTCTTTTTTTTTCTAAAAATAAATGCAGAATACTCACAACATTAAACGCATAAAATCACAATTTAAGAACATTATTGAAAAGTAGTAACAAATGGAATAAACGTGTCAGTCCAAGCAAACTTTTTAGGCATAATTCTTCTTGCTATTAATTCTGTTTTAATGCAGTCCATTTTCCTTTTTAGTTTGTAAACTTGCAGTATGTTATCAATACTAAATATAAGTGTATTTCCATTAATGAAATGAAATGCAGAAAGGGATTCTCTTCTGTTCCAAGACAGTGTAGCTGTTTCTATTTCTACATCTATTTCAATATATTCTTCTTCCCACTTCCATTCATTTAGGTCTTTTATAATCCATATTTGAAATTTCCTCAATTCATCCAACCATCTTATCAGACATAAAGTAGGATCATCATATTCATTATACCACATTCCTAATTGAATTTTATCATATTATGTAGATGGTGGTTTAGCTATTTCACTTGGTATAAGTAATATTTCTATAAAATCATCATCATAATTATCTATGCTTACTATGTATAAATCAGATCTAAATGCAACTGATATATCTGTGACTAAATATATATATCCATTAAGTATGACATGTATACCGTTAAATAATGCTTTCTGTCCTAGATATATCATAGTATTTTCAGTCCAAGATCTACTCAGAAAATTATACACACTTAAGCATAAATCTTCATCCCAATTTACAGTTGGTCTCCAATAATATAATTTTTCAGGAATGGTCGAATTTTTATTAGAAAATATTAAAGCTGACTCACAATTTTCAATGGTACTTCATATCTATTAGGTCTTCCTATATTCCATTTTTCTCTTGTGATAGGATTTCTAATTAAAATATCGTGTAACAGAATTGCATACCTTGGTTTAGTTCTATATATAATTAATCATTCATCCATCCCCATAATATGATCTATTCCTTCTAACGTATTGGGTGGAATTCCAACAGTTTCTTCCATATTTAGATATTCATAGCTAATCAAACTACGATTAAATGACTTCCATAAAAATCCATCTCTAATCTTAGTCATTTTTGCAGCTTGTAGTCCATGAAAATATTTTTCTCTAACACAATCTTTGATTTCCTTTGATACACAACACAATCTACACAGATCTTTAGCTAACAGGTTACTTAGTACTTCCCTTAGTGCATCTAGTGGTAATTTCATCAATTCCATCTGTTGTGATTCTATATAACATAAACAAAAATTTAACAGAGACAAAATTAACATAGCTACTTCACACCCTCGTGGAGTTAGGTCATAACTCAACAGACTAAGTTCATTGAGTTAAGTAATAACTCTATGATACTACTAACTATAATTAAACTTACATTTTTTTTCTTTTTTATATTTTTCTAATTACCATATTATACATAGTTACTTCAATTATACTGTTTCATTCAATTACCCTCCCAAAGGAGGTATCAATTTCATTAACAGTTCTATTGACAAGGTTATGTACTGCTTGCATTGGCAATCCTCCAATAAGTTTAACTTCCATTGATTCCTTCTGTCTAGGGGGTATATTTCTATTCATATTTTGATTTTAAATTGTAGCATTTCCAAATACAAGATCTACACGATTGTTTAATTGTTGGATTATCTTTTTTAATTTCTATATTCTAGATCCTTATTCAATTAAAGCTTCATAACTTATATTTTTGTCATTTATATTTTCTCCTCCTTGGAAATTGTTGTTTCTCCAAGATAGATTCGGGGGATTTCTCCAATTAGGGTTATAAAAATTTTCAAAGTTATCTTTCTGGTTTCTAGCATAAATAATATCTAGATCATTAACGTTTGCATTCTTTTCTGCTAGCTTTTGATTTAATGATAACTCTTCTATTTTCTTTGTTAATTCAGTTAATTTAACTTCAAGCATAGTGCTTGAATCTATTTCATGCATTCACCTTAGCAATATTCTTTTATCTGTAATAACTTCAGCTGAGTTTTCCCACTGTGCAGTTCTTTTTGCAAAGTTTTCTAAATATGCCCATGCTTCTTCACTACACAATTTTAAAAATCCATTCTAACAAGTAGATTCTAATAAAGATTTCGTTGAAACATCTATGCCTTCATAAATAATACCTATTAATTGTGTTTTACTCATTTCATGATGTAGACATTGAGTCAATAAATCTTTAAATCTTTCAAAATATTTCTAGAATGATTCTCCCTATTTTTGGCTACACATTAATATTTCCTTTTTCCTTTTAATTGTTTTATGTGTTGGATAATATTTTTCTAGAAAAACAGAGCAAAATTTAGTCCATGTAGAAATTGAATCAGGCGACAAAGTATATAACCATCTCTTAGTTATGTCTTTTAAAGCAAAAGAGATATGTCTAAGTTTAATAGCATCTATACTAATATTCAACATTTTCATCATTTGACAAACTTCGTTAAATTCTCTAAGGAAATAATAGGCATCCTCTCTTTCTAATCCATGAAAATGTGCCAATTGACTGATATAATTAGATTTCAATTCAAACTTATCTCCCTCAAAGTTTGGCAATCGAATACATGAAGGTTCATCAACTAATTCAGGATATAGAATTTCCCCTAATGGTTTCTCTACTGGAGCAACCACATCTTCGTTCTCTTTTAAAGAAAGGTTAGCTACACCCCTAAGGATTTCGTTGAAGTCCAATTCAGAAAATATTTTAGTGTGTCTCTATGTTGAATAATCCTATGTAGGTATTCTTACTAATCATTTAGTGCTAGGAGAACGAATTCATGTGCTCATAAACTCTTAACATAAAGTAAAATTGCAAAAGATTAATTACATAACAGTCTAAAGCTTTATATTCAGTAAATAGCTGTTGATGGATGAAGTTGAATCAACTGCTTCTCCTTCCAGTTCCAACGAATTTTCTTTTCTCAAGTGTTAGTAACTTGTAAATAACATTCTATTCTATATTTATAATGTACGTCCATAAAGCAAATGAATCTCGTTGCAAGAGTGTGTCTTGTAACATGTAGTGTGGTTCCTATTTTTATGGGTATGTATTCCACTTCTAATTTCAAATTTTCAGTAACCGCTAAACCCATGAAGTTTCATTCGTGGCTAAAAGAATAATTGTTTAGCTTAATCCACGAACTAACCTCGTTGAGTTATAGTTAACTCAATGAACTAGCTTCAGTTACTATTACTAACTCCACGGACTAACTTCGTTGAGTTACAAATAACTCAACGGAGTGACCTTATATTATATTATTGACCTCGTGGAGTTAAGGTTAACTCAACAAACTTACTTCGTTGAGTTAACATTTGGCAAATTTCTAAAACTTACTCCTCGCATTAAGTTCTTTTCTTTTTTTTTTCTCCTGCATTTTGTCAACTTAAATAAAGTTAAATACATGTCATTATTCCAGTGTTCTAATTAAAAACTCATTTAAATTTGAACATTATATAAATATTTAACTTGTAGTTCACTTCATGTTATGCAGAATTTATATTTTACTTTACAGCATGCAGCTATTTTCAAGCATTAACTAGTTATCTTGCATTTAGTCCTATCATTCAGCAAATTTGTATATCTTTTAAACAATCTTGCATCTTGTTCAAACAATTATATAATATTCAAGATAATTCATCCATTACATCATTCTCAAACATAAATGCAAACACATCTAAAAAGCATATATTCATTTATATGAATAGTTTACATTACAATCAATTAGATATTTTTCATACAAATATATACAAGTAGATGAATAATACAATTTAATATTTTCTCCTAAGTTCATCTACTTCCTTCTAGAGTTTTTCTAATTGTTGCTCTAATTGATTTATCCTCTCTACAGCTCTTGTAATTCCTCTAGAAAGTTCAGCAATCTCTATAGCAGCATAATTTCTATATTCTTTCACTGAAATGGTTGTTGATCTTATCCTTTTGGATGCCCATTTCGTGAAATCAATACTGTCTACCATCAATAGTGGAATCAGATCTCCATAAAATAATTTTTTCTTTATTGCTCTCAACTTGGAGATAAAAACTACTGACCAATTTATCTGAATTCTGTTCACAACTGCATATGTGGCCCATTTGACAAATTGACATAGTTCTATATCATGGCCTTGTCGTTGGTAGACATTTTTAATTAAAATGTTAGCTATCATGTGTGCTTTACCATTTAAGTGCTTCAGTCTATTTACCAATGGCACACTAGGATTGATAGCTAAATACTCCTTCATGATCTGTTTTGTCTACTCGACTGCAGTTGTACTTTCCAGAATTTCTAGTCCTTCATTCTTTAATCCTAAAATGTTGTGAAGAAGCTCTAGTGTTATCTATACATCAGCTTGCTCTATGTTGAAAATTAATCCTCTTTCTCCTTCTCTTAAATTTGCATAAAAGCAAAACACTAGATTCTCATATACTATATGCCCTCTTTCTTGAGAAATAAACTACAATAGACCTTGGAACTCAAATAAATCCTTAATTTCTTGCATCCCGTCCCAATTTACAGGTCTACTATATATGATATCATAACCCCTAATCTCTTGGTACTTATTATATACTTCCTAACTCCAAAAGTATACTTCATTTAAAACTGTTGCTTCAATCGGGTCAGGAATGTAAATTTGTTGGTCCAAAGGGGTTTGTTCTTGAACTTCCTCTTCCATGTGCTGAACTTGAATAGACTGAAAATGCTCTGAAGATTCCTACATTTTTGCTTTTGCTTTTGTCTGTGGTGGTGAGCTGGTAGAACTCTCCACTCTATCTTGAGTTCTATCCAAAATTTATTGAAGAGTTTCTTGCTCTTTAGTGGAATCTATTGAGTCATCTCTTTCCATATGTACTTGTTCAGCTTCTTGTTCAATTTTTTCTTTTCTTCTTCATCCTGACTACCAATCTACATTGTCACTGTTCTTTCTGATTCTATGGCAGATTGGGATGGAGCTACGGGCAAATCAATTTTTGCCCTAATTTCTGTTTCTTCTGCTTGTACAGGCTGTAGATTAGTTTCAGCCTGTTTTTCTTCTTCTCTTTACTCTTGCTGCTGTTGCTCCTGCTCCTCAAAATTGGATAGCAAGTTTACAAAAATTGGCTCTACAAGCCCTACTGATATTTGCATCTTAGATTTAATCTCTCATTGATGTTCAAGCACTATCTCTTTTCCTTTCCTTCTTCTGATTAATTGTGTTTGGTCTTCCTCTTCTTCTTCTAAGATTAAATCTACAAAAATAAGCTCTACAGGCCTTTGAGCCATAGGTACTAGCTCTTCCTGTTTAACTTTTTCTATAATTGTTGGTCTTGAAGAACCAGCTTCAACTCCTCTTACAATAGGTCTAGCAGTGGCTTCTTGATGCTGTTTGTTGAGTATTTTGTTTTGATGATGTGTGCTGAATGAAAATAATCATATTTGCTCAATTACTATTGCTTATGAAAAGAAATTAAAATCATCAATTAATACAGAAAAAGATTACTAATATAAATACTTGTCTATATTAGATCTGAAGTTAATAACTAGTCATTTTGTTGCACTAATTTCTCATTTAACTAAACGTTAAGTTAACATGTGTTTTTATTGAAAAGTGTTTAGAATGAAAAAGTGCATATTATTAACGGTTAAATAATGGTTTATTGTATAATATTTAGCTTATCATATGAGAATTAAGCCATTATATTATAATTGCACTGTTATATGCTTTAATTGAAGAATCAACTTAATTTTGGGGAATTAATGTCAATTTAGTACATTTCTGAACTGTCAGTAAGTTGCAAGCTGTGAAATTCTTAAGTATCCAAATTTTCTGATATTCCGGACAGTTATGTTTAACATATCGAACATATTTTAGACAGTTATGTTTAGCAGACCGAACATGTCAGATAGTTATGTTTAAATTGCCGAACAATTATGTTTTGAAAGAATATTTTATTATTTCCTAAAGTACACATGTCAAAACCATAATGCATGACTTAAGTGAACTTTCGGTGAGTTATCTCTAACTATCTAAAATTGCAGTTGGGCATCGAACAGTTATATGTGTAACCCTCTCAAATCTCTTTTTATTTATAAAATAGCTGTGGACACGTGTCATGTACTGGTAAAGTGACTTAAGTGGATTTTCAGTGAGTTAGCTGTAACTATCCGAAATGCATCTGAGCATTGGATAGTTAGACCTGTAACTCTCCGAAATGTATATTTTATTATTAAATTGCTGTTGAAACGTGTCGAGATCTGGTAGATTTACTTAAGTTATATATCGGTGAGTTAGCTATAACTATCTAAAATGCATCTGAACATCGGATAATTAAGTTTATAAGTATCCGAAATGTACCTAAGCATCGGATAGTTAAATTTATGCACGTGTTTTATAGTTAAATCAACGAAGAAAGTCTGTTGAGTTATTTGTAACTCCACGGACTATTTATTTTCTAATATGCCACTGTAGCGGTTGTAGAAACAGGACAGTTGGAAGAAAAACCACGATTACATGTATTGCACAGGGAGAAGAAATCATCGCTGTTGATATGAATGAAGGAAATCCAACCGATCATTCAAGTAGAAGTAGTTATTACTGAAGAAATATAAAAGAAAAGAAGAAAAAGAGGTGTGTGTGTGATCGATGGATGGCAAGTGTGTACAAAGGAGGAGTACCGAGCTTTCTGCAGGCAGTATCGGCAATTCTCCAAAGTACCACACCAACCATTGTTACCACCACCATATCCACCATAATCACCAACCATCAGAGGTCTGTGAGAATACTTTCTTGATGTCGGGTTGATTTCGAGCCAAACACAGTGCCTGACAACCACTATGAGGAGTGATCGCGTCGCAGGAAGGGAAGCCATTTTCACCAAGTGCCGACTCATATTTCAGGAGATCGTAAAGCTTTTAGTCTTGGCTTCGGGTTGATGCCTGTATGCTGAAGAGAAGATTATCTTGCAATTCTAGACTCGCGATTCTATAGGGAGAGGAGACAGAATTGTAAGTGGTTTAATTTTCAATGGTGTAATCGCATTGCAAGTAGTGTCGGAAGTATTTACTGTCGAGTGAGATTACTTTACATTTCACCTTTCGCCCATTTCCATGTTCATATTAAAACAAAAATACCAAAAACAATTTATCTATGTTTGTATGTTGTATTTGAGTGTTATATCGTGATTAATGTTATCTTTGTCAGTGTTGTGATTGTTTTATGTTTGTTTTAGTTTTACAGTTTACTGAAATTGGTTCGTTCAAAAAACTTAAAGATTTTAATGGTTACTGTTTGAATTATCTGAATGTTAGTATTGCTTAATGATAAATCCAATGTTTACTAACATTAAAGAGCTTAATTGATGTTATTTACAATCTATGGAATTGCCCAATGGTTGGCCAAATTCCTTTGTAAATAGTAGTATTAAAAAGAAAAGACAGACTCATGGAGTTAACTTAAGTCCACGAGGTTAGTCCGTTGAGTTAGCCATAACTCAACGAACTTTATCCATTGAGTTAATTGTAATTCAACAGAGAGCTTGTTGAATATATAAATTTGATTGTTAACAAACGAATAGTTCTAAAATTCTTCAGTAATTCCCTCTGGGATCGACCTGTACTTGTACACTAACACAATAGACACTGTGCACTTGCAGTTAAAGTACAAATTGGAATTAATATTTAAATTGTATTAAAGGTTGTTTGTTTACTTCTTAAAGAAAAAGAATAGGCATAAAGATAAATTAACTAAGTAACAAATCCAAGTTTTTCTGGTACGTTATTGGAGATCTAATCAGATATTCTGGTGTAGTGCTGGGAAAACGCAAACAAGTTTTATGGCGCCGTTGCCAAGGAATTGAATTGAATTGAATTAAATTAAATTGACTTGAATTGAATTGAATTAATATAAGCAACTGTTAGAGCTGTTTTGTTTTAATAGCTAAAGAGTTGTGTGTTTTCTTCTGTAATTGAGAATATGGCATATGCTTATGCTCAAAGATTTCTGAAACCTGTAATTAGCATATGTGAATTCTGCAATTCTGAAGGATATGACATTTCTGACTATTTGAAACTGAGACATTTACAGATGGTTAGATCCCATGAACAACAAATGAATTATCCTCAATATAATAGAGCCGAGTATGAGAATCCTATAGTTTACCCAATTGATGGTCAGTATAGAATGTGTAATATGTTGAGAGACATAGAAGTTTAGGATAGGTATGACAGACTGGAGCGTAGTATAGAGCAAAACCTTGACAAATTGGAATACTTTATGTGTCAGCAATAAAAAGTCAACCAATTAAATTATAAAGAAGCATATTCAAAACCTTAAAAGGATATAATTTACGAAACTGAAAAAATCATAATGAAAATTGATCAAAAATGGAGTGCAATGAAATTAGATGATTTGGAAAGAAAACTAAAAGCATTAGACGAATATACAATGAAAATACAAGTTATGCAACATGACAATGAAAATTATAATGTTATAAACCTGCATAATTTGCAAAATACACAGTCAAAAGAAAATATTAATGTAAGAGAATTTAAAGAATGCACTTTAAAACTAAAAACAATTGAAGATCATAAACATGAAAATGATATACAAAAACATCATAAGAGTAATGAAAATTTGGAAGATGTATGTGTAACATTAAGATTTGGAACTAATATACCACCAAGAACTCAAAATGAAAATGATATGAAGGTGGATAAGAGTAAAAATCAAAATGATAATGAAAATGTAATAGCCGAAAATCTAGAAATCACTAAAGAACAATCTGAATCTGCTAATGAAGCTAAAAATGATCAAACAAATCAACTGAAAGAAAAAGAATCTTTGAAATCAAAATCTTTAGCACCCTATCCTGAAAGATTACAACAAACAATACCTGAAAAATAAGAAAAAATCAGAGAAATTTTTGAAAAAGTACAAGTTAACATTCCCTTGTTAAATCTATTGCAGAAAATGCCACCTTGTGCTAAATTTTTGAAGGATTGGTGTACTAAGAAAAGAGAGTGAAAAGTTCTTAAAAAAGTCTTTTTAGCTGAGCAAAGTAGTTCCCTATTTCTGCCACAAATTCCTAAAAAGTTATCTAATCCTGGAATCCCTGTTATATCATGCACCATAGGAAACACCATTTTAGAAAGAACCTTAATAAACTTAGGTGCAGGTATAAATGTTATGCCAAGTAATATATTTGCATCCTTAGGATTAGAAGGCTTAACTCTTACTAGTACGGTTATTCAATTAGCTGATAGAAGTATAAGATACCCTAGAGGAAAAATAGAGGATGTCTTAATTAAAATCAAAAACTTTATATATCCTATTGATATTGTAATTTTGGATTCCCAACAAATTAAGCTTAAAAATAGTGATACATCTTTAATTTTGGGAAGGCCATTTTTAGCAACATCAGGAGCTGTTATATATTATAAAACTGGAGTAATGAAGTTAGCATATGGTAATGAGGATACTCAATTAAATATTTTCAAATCAGAAAGGTTTGAGGAATTAGAAATGTCCTTACATACCATAGACTTTTTAGAGGATGAAGGAGATATGTTAGATGTTGTGATTCAAGAAGAATTAAATAGGCAAATCAATTTTCAACCTTTAAAGGAAAGTGAAAGCATAAATATAGAAGGAGATCTGGAAGAAATTAATTTAGAAAATAATGATGTTCAATTAGGAGCTCTAGCTTCTAATGGGTAGCATTTAAAATTAAAACATTTACCTCCTGAATTAACTTATATATTTCTGGAAGATAAACGAACCTATCCAATCATTATTGCTTCATATTTAAAAGAGGATCAAATAGCTAAATTAAAAGATGTAATAAAGAGTTATAAAGAAGCAATAGGATGGACTATGACTGATATAAAAGGTTAAGTTCAACTTTATGCTGTCACCACATATATTTAGAAGAAAATGCTAAACTTGTTATAATTCCTGAGAGGAGATTAAATCTAAACCTCAAAGAAGTAGTCAAGAAGGAAATAGTGAAATGGTTAAATAATGACATAATTTATCCGATTTCTGATAGCTTGTGGGTTAGCCCAATCCATGTAGTTCCCAAGAAATCAGGATTAATAGTTATTAAGAATGAAAGTTAAGACTTGATACCTACTGGAATTCAATCAGGCTGGAGAGTATGTATAGACTATAGAAAGCTGAATGTTGTGACTAGGAAATATCATTTTCCCTTACATTTTATAGATCGAATGCTAGAAAGATTAGCAGGGCAAGAATATTTTTGTTTCCTAGACAAATATTCAGGTTATAATCAAATTCCAGTAGCATTAGAGGATCAAGAGAAAACAACGTTCACCTGTCCTAATGAAACTTATGCTTTTAAGAGAATGCCATTCGGATTATGCAATGCACCAGCTACATTTCAAAGGTATTTGCAGGGCATATTTACTAGAATGATTGAGGATTTCTTAGAAATATTTATGGATGATTTTACAGTGTATGGCAACACATATGAAGTTTGTTTAAGCAATTTAGAACAAATATTAAAACGTTGTGTGAAAAAAAATCTGGTTTTAAATTGGGAAAAATGTCACTTCATGGTTAAACAAGGAATAGTCTTCGGGCATGTTGTTTCTAAGAAAGGGTTGGAAGTAGATAAAGCTAAAATAGAAGTAATTTCTAATCTACCAAAACCTAAATCAGTAAAAGATATTAGATCATTTCTAGGACATGCTGGTTTTTATCAAAGATTTATTAAAGACTTTAACAAAATAGCTAGACCTTTAACTAATCTATTAAAAGATGTCCAATTTAACTTTGATAAAAATTACAAGGAAGTATTTTTCAGACTTAAGACTAGCTTAATTTCAACTCCTATAATTCAAGCACCTGATTGGAACCATCCATTTGAATTAATGTGCGATGCTTCTGATTTTACTGTACGAGCAATGTTAGGACAGAAAATAGAAAAATCTCCTAGAGTGATTCATTATGCAAGCAAAACCTTAAATGATGCTCAAGTTAATTACACAACTACTGAAAAAGAATTATTAGCTGTTGTGTTTGCCTTAGAAAAGTTTAGATCATATATGATTGGAGCTAAAGTGATAGTATACACAGATCATTCAGCTCTTAAACATCTAATAAAGAAAAAAGAGACTAAACCTAGATTGATCCGATGGATATTATTATTACAAGAATTTGATTTAGAAATTAAAGATAAAAAAGGTTGTGAGAATATAGTAGCAAATCATTTATCAAGATTACAAATAGAAAAATCAAATATTGAAATTAAAGATAATTTTCCTAATGAACAATTAATGAACATCAACACAATGCCTTGGTATGCAGACATAGTTAATTACTTAGTAACTAGTTGAACACCTAAGGATTGGAATAGACAGGATAAGAAATTGTTTTTCTCAAGAGTAAAATATTGCTATGGGAAGACCCATACTTATTTAAGAAATGTCCTGATCTGATTTTAAGGAGGTGTGTTCTAGAAACTGAATATCCAAGCATATTGTCTTTCTATCATGACCAAGCTTGTGGAGGACATTTTGGTTCAAGGAAAACTACTGCAAAAATTCTACAATATGGGTTTTATTGGCCAACACTATTCAAAGATGCTCATAAATATTGCTTAAGTTGTTTAAGATATCAACAAATAGGAAGAATATCAAAGAAGAATATGATACTTCTTAATCCTATTGTTGAGGTTGAAATCTTTGATGTGTGGGGAATAAATTTTATGGGTCCATTTCCTATGTCTAATTAATTTAATTACATATTGTTGGGGGTAGTTTATGTATCTAAATGGATAGAAGCTATTCCTACAAAAACTAATGATAACAAAGTGGTAATACATTTTATAAGAACAAATATATTTGCCAGATTTGGAATACCTAAAGCTATTATCAGTGATAGAGGAACTCATTTTTGTAATAGAAGTTTTGAAGCCTTAATGAAGAAATATGGAGTAAATCACAAAATTGCAACATCATATCATCCGCAAACAAGTGGACAAGTAGAAAGTGCAAACAAACAAATTAAGTTAATCTTAGAAAAAGTAGTAAATCCTACTAGAACAGATTGGGCTAATAGATTGATAAATGCACTTTGGGCTTATAGAACTGCTTATAAAACAAGCTTAGGTATGTCACCTTTTAGGCTAGTATATGAAAAAAGTTGTCATTTACCTGCTGAAATAGAACATAAAGCTTATTGGGCATTAAAAACTCTGAATACTAATTTAAATCAAGCTACTGAAAATAGAAAAATGCAACTAATTGAATTAGAAGAATTTAGAAATGAAGCTTATTTGAAGACTGTAAGAGAAAAAGAGAAAATTAAATTCTGGCATGATAGAAAAATTATTTCAAAAAGCTTTTAAATAGGACAAGAAGTATATCTTTATATGGCTAGACTCTATAACCATCTAGGAAAATTAAGATCTAGATGGGGAGGACCTTACATAGTTTGAAATATTTATCCTTATGGAGCTATTGAAATTGAAAATCCTAAAAGTCAGAATATATTTAAAGTAAATGGACAAAGACTTAGACCTATTCTGAAAACACCAAAAAACTCCTTTGGAATTATAGAAGAAGTCAGAGTAGAGGATTACTCAAGCTTTACTTAGTAAGAAATTAGTTTTTATGTTTATATATAAAAAAATTTATAAAAAAAAACACATTAAAAAAAAAATATATATATATATATATAATATAAAAATCATTACAATTCAACCGACCAAATCCATCGGTATGATTGGAACATAAAAAAAAATGTATATTAATTTTAAGAAAAAAATGTTAGTTTTACCGAAACATAGTATCGGTTTAACCAAAAAAATTAGGTCTAACCGAAACATAGTATCGGTTCAACCGAAAAAATTAGGTCTGACCAAAACATAATAACAGTTAAACCGAGATCTAAAAAATAAAAAAAAAACTATTATCTGTAGTATTTTTATTATTATATCTGTTTGTACGGGGAGTTCGTTGAGTATGTTTAACTCAACAAGCTTACTCCATTGAGTCTTGAGTTAGTCAACGATTACCTGCCTAAACTTAGGGCTTATTTAATCTTAAACCTAGGGTTTTGGGGGCATTATCCGGCAAATCATTTAGAATCTAGAATAGTAGAAATCGGAGCGATTCCGTACTGTTGTGTAACTTCACGATGAGGAAAATGACGCCTAAATTCTGGGAAGATGTAGTGGACACCATACAGTTTCTAAAGGAATTTAAAGAATGGCACACATGGCAAAAGATCCGGAATACAACAAGAGAGAAAGAGCTACAAAAGGTAGAATCAGAACTCTTTAACTTGAGGAAAGTTTTAGTTGAGTTAGAAATACAAATACCATAGATAATGGAGACACGGATTAGAGTGGCAACTGAAATTTCAATTAGCCAAGAAAGAAAAATCCAGCCAAACAATGAAGTAGCCCTAGAGCTAATTCAACGTAAAGCTAGATTGTGGTTTAAGAAATGCATTGCTAGTCGAGGAAGCTGGGCAATATGGGAGCAGCAACGAGCAAGAGAATAGGAAGAATCGACTACTAAAAGACCTGTTCCTGAGGAACAATAGTCAAGACCTCCAGTTCAGCCAACAGAGCCATTGCCACGATTAGCATTTGTTTGGCCGAGAACTGAAGAAGAAGAGAAAGAATTTACTAGCTTGGTCAAAACAGCAAGAGACCAAGGTGATACTCTAGAAATAGCTACGGCTAAGGCACATATTTTATATGATGCCATTAAAAGAAAAATGGTCGAAGAAAGGATAAGGGCCCAATACAAAATAAAAGTTGAATAGTATCAAGCAGCAGCTACTGCCAAACTTACTACAAAAGGAGATGAAGATGGTCCTTCGGGACTAGTAATTATAGAAAAAGTTAAACAGGAAGAGCCAGTACCTGTGCCTCGAAGGCTTGCAAAGCCTACTTTTGTAGATTTAATTTCAGAAGAGGAAGAGGAAGAACAGGCACAACTAATCAGAAAAAAGAAAGGAAAAGAAAAAGTGCCTTAAAATGAGAAAATTAAATCTGAAGTACCAATTTTTACAAGGCCTGTGAAGTAAATTTTTATTAACCTGCTATCCGATTCTGAGGGGGAGCAAGAGGAGCTGCAACAGCAGGAGCAAAGAAAAGAAAAAAATCAGGCTAAAATTAGTTTGTAGCCTCTACAAGAAGAAACAGAAATTAGGGCAAAAACTAAATTGCCTGTGACTCCATCTCAATCTATTACAGAATTAGAAAGAACAGTAATAGAACAGATTGGTAGTCAGGAGGAAGAAGAAAGAGTAGAAAATGAAGAGAATGAAAGAAGTCATTTGGACAAAAATAATTTCACAGATTCCACTGAAGAGCAAGAAACTCTTCAGCAATATATGGAAAGAATTCAAGACAGAGTGGAGAGTTCTACCAGCTCACCACCACAAATAGAAACAGAAATTCAGAAATCTGTAGAAAATGTTCAAATGCAACCTATGTTAGAGGAAGAGCAAGTACAAACCCCTCTAGAACAACAAAGTCACCTTCCTGACTCGACTGAAACAACAATTTTGAATGAAGTACAGTTTTGTAGTCAGGAAGCTTATACCAAATACCAAGAAATAAGGGGTTATGACATTATTTACAGTAGACTAGTAAATTGGGATGGAATGCAAGAAATCAAAGATCTATTTGAATTCCAAGGTCTACTGCAATTCATTTCTCAAGAGAGAGGGCATGTAGTATATGAGAATTTAGTGCTCTGTTTTTATGCAAATTTAAGAGAAAGAGAAGGAGGATTAATTTCAAACGTGGAAGAAGCTGATATACAGATAACACTAGAGCTTCTTCACAACATTTTTGGATTGAAGAATGAAGGAATAAAAATTTTGGAAGATACAACTATCGTTGAGTGGACTGAACAAGAAATCAAAGATTGTTTAGCTATCAATCCTAGTGTGCCTTTATTAAACAGATTGAAGCATTTAAGTGGTAAAACACACATGGTAACTAACATTTTGATTAAAAATGTCTATCAATGACAGGACCATGACATAGAATTAAGTTAATTTGTCAAATGGGCCACATATGTAGTTGTAAACAGGATTCAAATAAATTGGTTTGCAGTTTTTATCTCCAAGCTGAAAGTAGTAAAGAAAAAATTATTTTATGGAGATTTGATTCCACTGCTGATGGTGGACTATATCGATTTCACTAAATGGACATCAAAAGGATCAGATCAAGAACCATTTCAGTGAAAGAATACAGAAATTTTGTAACTGCAGAGATAGTTGTACCTTTTGGAGGCATTACAGGAGCTGTAGAAAGAATTAGTCAATTAGAGCTTCAATTAGAAAAACTCCAAAGGGAAGTAGATGAACTAAGGAATAGATATTAAATTGTATTGTTCGTCTACTTGTATAATTGTATGAAAACGCAGGATGTATTTGTAATGTAAATTGATTCATATTAATGAATATAATTTTTCAGATGTACTTTTCATACGTGTTTTGGATGTGAAATGAAAGAAATTTATTGAATATTATATAATTTGTGGAACTTTATGAATGAATTTGTAACAGATTTACAATTTGCTGAATGACAAGATAAATGCTTAAAAATTTCTGCATATTGCAAGGTAAAATGTAAATTCTGTATAATATAAAATGACCTACAAGTTAAATCTTTATATAATGTTCAGATTTAAATGAATTTTGATTAGAATGATGCATTAATGACATAGATTTAACTTTATTTCAATTAGCAGAAAAAAAAAAAGTAGAGAAAAATTTACGAGAGTAAACTTAGAAGTTGCTAAATGTTAACCCAACGAAGTAAGTCCGTTGAGTTAACTGTAACTCCACGAGGTCAGTAATATAATATAAGGTCACTCCGTTGATAGTTAAACTTTCGGATAGTTAACGTCTCATTTTTTTCGAATACTTTATGTTAAAAACTCGTATAGTTAAGTTATCTGCGCATGTGTTTTTAATGTTTTAAGTTGTCACGTGTTTTCCAGGTGCATTCGGTAATGAAAAATCGAATAGTTAGATAACTGTTCGAGTTTTGATATGCATGGATAGATAACTATTCGAGTTTTATAAAAGGACTAACGAATAGATAAATTCCTTTGTTCAGTCACATATTTTGCAAGTGCAAAAACTCGAAGAGTTAAAGGATAAGTGTTCAAGTTTTTATAGGACTTAAAGTATAAATGTTCAACTAAAACGAAGTTAGTCCATGGAGTTAGCAACAGTAACCGACTATGTTCCGTTGAGTTATCTGTAACTCAACGAGGTTAGTTCGTGGATTAAGCAGAACGGTTATTCTTTTAACCACAAACGAAACTTCGTCGATTTAGCGGTTACCAAAATTTAAAATTAATAGTGGTACATGTACCCATAAAAATAGTAACCATGATGCATGTTGCAAGACACGTTCTTGCAACGAGATTTATTCACTTTATGGATGTACATTATATATATAAATCAGAATGTTATTTACGAGTTACCAGCACTTTTAAAAGAAAAGAGAATGCTTTAGAGGAATTAGAAGGAGAAGGAGCTAATTCAACTTCATCCGATAACAAATATTTACTGAATGGAAAGCTTCAGACTGAATCAACAAATGGAATTGATGCAATTACCGTTGGATGCACTAAGGGAAGTACTGAGTAACTTGTCAGCCAAAGATCTATGTAGGCTATGTTG
Organism: Cymodocea nodosa; assembly: GCA_036874045.1. Taxonomy (NCBI): domain Eukaryota; kingdom Viridiplantae; phylum Streptophyta; class Magnoliopsida; order Alismatales; family Cymodoceaceae; genus Cymodocea; species Cymodocea nodosa. Next base: position 12,809,464 of record CM072339.1, on the reverse strand, counting down.
TGTATCAAAGGAAATTAAAAACTGTATTGAAGAAAAATATTTTCAGGGACTACAAGCTGCAAAAATGACTAAGATTAGAGATGGATTCATATGGAGGTCATTTAATTGTAATTCAATTAACCATGAATATCTGGCTATGGAAGAAACTACTGGAATTCTACCCAATGCATTAGAAGGAATAAATCATATTATGGGGATAGATGAAGGATTAATCATATACAAGACGAGACCAAGGTATGCAAGTTTATTATTACCTAATATTTTGATAAAAAATCCTATAACAGGAGAAGAATGGAATATAAGAAAACCTAATAGATTTGAAGTACCAGTTGTAAATTGTGGGTCAACTTTAATATTTTCTAATAAAAATTCTACAATTCCTGAAAAATTATATTATTAGAGACCTACAGGAAATTATGGGTGAAGATTTATGCTTAAGTGTGTATAATTTTCTAAATAGATCTTGGAATGAAAATATTATGATATATCTAGGACAGAAATCATTAATTAACCAAACACATATCATGCTTGATGGATATATATATCTTGTCACAGATATTTCAATTGCATTTAGATCTGATTTATACATAGTGAGCATAGATAGTTATGATGAATATATAGAAATTTTACTTGTACCGAGAGATATAGCTAAACCACCATCTACAGAATTTAATAAAATTCAAATAGGAATGTGGTATAATGAAGAAGATGATCCTACTTTATGTCTGATAAGATGGTGGGATGAATTGATGAAATTTCAAATATGGACTATGGAAGACATAAATGAATGGAAGTGGGAAGAGAAGTATATTGAAATAGATGTAGAAATAGAAACTGCTACATTACCCAGGAACCAAAAAGGATCCCTTTCTGCATTTCATATCATTAATGGTAATACACTTGTATTTGGAATTTATAATATATTGCACGTTTACAAATTAAGAAGGAACAAGAATTGCATGAAAACAGAATTAATAGCAAGAAGAACTATGCCTAAAAAGTTTGCTTTGGCTGATACATTTATTCCATTTGTTCCTACTTTTCAATCATGTTCTTAAGGTGTAATTTTGTGTGTTTAATGTTGTGTGTATTCTACGTTTATGTATATAAAAAAAAACAAACAAACAAACAAAACAAAATATCAATCTAGTTTGTTGGTATCTATTCTGAGAAACCAACTTGCTTGCTTGTGAGCCACCATAGGCATAGGAGTCTAAGTTCCACACAAGACACTGAATTATCAATATTTGTTATTTTGTTTTATATTTTGCTTTTATCTATGAATGAAAAGTTTTTCAAAATCAAAAATTGGAATATGTAGAAGGAGATACAAACAAAACAAGGTATGTAACCAATTACTTACCCTAAATTTTAAATCAAACAAAACTGTATTCATGCCTGCTACAATTACTGTATTTATTATCAAATCTTTTACATTGAGGACAATGCAAAATGTAGGTATAGGGGGGAGGTAATTAAAGTAACAGCCATGTAAGTTTGTTAATTAAAGAAATTAAAATGGTACCGCAAAGTTGTGGAAACTGAAAATTTTTATGAACTTGCTGTAACTATCCGATAATTGAGACTGTAAAATTTATAATCTGTAACTGCTTGAATGTTATATGTAGAATGCTATATATGATGCTATAGAATTTATTATTTATGCAAATCTATATATAGTATCTTATGATTTTTCTGAATTTCATGAGTTTAACAGTTTCACAATTTTAAAATGAAATCAGAATGCTTAATGAAAAATTAGTAAATTATCTGAAGTCCTGAAGGAGTTGAGATGTGAATTCTAGATTAAATGAAACACATATGATTAAAGATACATTTAATTTGACTGATTGAACTTGTAGAATGATTTATGTGTAGATCTTATTAAACTACAGAAAAAGTATGAGCTTATTGTTATGGATTCATATTTTCAGTAAATGATAGAAACAGGACTATATGAGATTGGTGTTTTACTTCATCTGTATTAATGAAATACGTGCATATACAATATGTGATTAATGCTTTGTTTTGTGTGTATTTTGATTGAAAAAAAAAAAAAAAAAAAAAAAGAGAAAAATTTGAGAGTTTATTGACTTATTTGATCACGAGCCTTTTGTACTTGAGCTGATTAGGTATGTAAGGATTGTTGACCTGAAAAAGGACTCTTGAAATCTGGCAACCTAAGATCCTGATCAGATCTAGGATTGTTGACTGAAAGCTCGTTACATGGGTACATTAGAAAGCTCCTATATGATTTAAGCTTGTCAAATTAACTTTTAAAGTAAAAAAAAAAAAAAACATATACTGTTCTGAAAATATACAAGTGTTTTGTGAAATACAGATATCTTATGAATCGAGTATATTTTCTGTTATCTAGAATTGCTGTATTATGAATCTAGAATTGACTTTTGAAGTTGTTTTAATGGAGATACAATTCTTTATTCTACTTGTCTTAATCATATTGAATTGGATTGTACTTTGATTCGTATGTTGTTGAAATTTCTTCTAGAAATCTTATTGGAAAATTCAGGATAGCAAATGATGAAAAGAAGAACAAACGATAATATAATTAACACCTATGTGATGATGATATACTTTGTATGTAATTGACATATATTTTAAGTATATTAGCAGGTTGATTACTGAAACTTACAGAATATATATTCTTATGCTGAATAGAAAAGAAAAAAGAAGAAGAATTAATTCTAGCACTTTTTGAAAGACCAATTAATTAGATCTTGGTTTGCTAAGGGACTAGCAAAATTTAGGTATGGGGGAAGTGTTTAGAATGAAAAAGTGCATATTATTAACGGTTAAATGATGGTTAATTGCATAATATTTAGCTTATCATATGAGAATTAAGCCATTATGTTATAATTGCACTATTATATGCTTTAATTGAAGAATCTGCTTAATTTTGGGGAATTAATGTCAATTTAGTACATTTCTGAACTATCGGTAAGTTGTAGGCTATGAAATTCTTAAGTATCCGAATTTTCTGATATTTCGGACAGTTATGTTTAACATATCCAAGTTTTTCTAGTACATTATTGAAGATCTAATTAGATATTCTGGTGTAGTGTTGGGAAAACGCAAACAAAAAGCATGATATGTTTTAAAGTTAGTGTTATACACGTGGTGAAATTATAAGTTACAAATGTTGTATTGTATCACGTGAGGTGCACATGTTTAACTTGTTAAGTTAGCATATCTAAACGCGTTGAGTTACTATATTGAACACTAAGGCAACGCGTTAGGTTAGCATTATAAACTTAAGTTGTTATTTTTGCACGTGGTAAAATTCTTATTATAAAAACATTTGTTTATTACTGAATCGGTGAGTTAAAGTTTTTTTGGAGACTTACAGTCGTAACTATCCGAAAGGTAACTTAAGTCATATTTTCAGGTCTTGACACATGTCTCACTAGTTTTATGGTAAAAAGAGTTTTTTGGAGACTTACAACCGTAACTATCCGAAACTTAAACAGTTTTCGGTGAGTTATCGTTTAACCTTCCGAAAGAAAGGTTAAGCTGGTTCGTTGAATTAGCGTAACACCATAGACTTAGTTCGTTGAGCTAGCTACAGTACTTGTCATGTGAAATTGCACATGAAGAACTCGTTAAGTTAGAAACGCTAAGTTATATATATATACTTGTGTTACTCATTTAGTTAACATTAAAGTAACAACTTCTTATTACGCTTGATGAAGGATTTTGGACGAGAAAGTTTATTTTGCAGGAAATTTTTCAAATATCCAGGACTGATGATTAAAGAAAATTTGAAATGTAAACGTGGGTCAAAACATGTGTGTTTCGATGAAGGAAAAAGAAAAGACGTGAAGAAACTGGTAGTGGTTAAACGTGAAGGATATAAATGAAATGAATATATAGTATAAAAGGCATAGAGTTCTCGTTGATCAAACAATCCTTGCACACAAAAAGAAAAATCTTTTCAATGATCAAACTATCCCCGCACATCAAAAGAAAAATATTTTTTAGGGATCAAAAACACCTTTTCGGGAAAATCTATTAGGTGGAAGAAAATTCAATGAAGCAGAAAACGGTAAGATATATGTCATTGAAGATTTGAAGTTTCAGGTGGAAGAAAATTCAATGAAGCGGAAAACGATAAGATATATGTCATTGAAGATTTGAAGTCTCAAGTGGAAGAAAATTCAGTGAAGTAGAAAAAGGTATTATTTATGTTACTAAAGATTTAAAGTATTAGAAGAAAGCAAATTCGGTGAAGCAGAGAAAGACAAAATATTCGTCACTAAAGAATTGCTGAAGAAGAAAAAGAAGAAGAAGAAAGATCTCAAACAGGGAGAAATGTTTTAAATTTCGTAAATTAGTTTTCTCTGTTTGTAGTTATGAAATTGTTTAGATGGTATCGAGATATAATTGCATCTACAATTTATGAAGAGAATTGAATTGTATATTGTAATTAAAACCTTGAATAAAAATGATTTTATGAAAATAATGTCTTGACTTGTTTTTGAGTTTTAAAGTTTCAATTATATTTCAGAAAATATTAAAGATACACAATTCACCCACCTCTTGTGTAGCCATACGATCCTACAAGTGGTATCAGAGCTTTGTTAATAATCTTTGATATAAAATCGATACCAACTTATTTAATATCATTACTTATTCTACCTTCCTTGTTTTTAAACAGAAATTAATATCTGAGCATACGTTTAACTTTCTTGATTTAAGGCTCAAGTTATTTTAAAGTTTTTAGACTATTTAAAATCAAATAGGTTGAAAAATCTAAGGTAAGATGACTACTGGAAATGGTAATTTTTCTTTATATGAAGGCCAAAATCTTAATTGTCCTCCTTTATTTGATGGAATACATTTTGAATATTGGAAATATAGGATGACTATTTTTCTTCAAAGTATAGATCATAAGTTGTGGTTCATGATTTCTAAATCATATACTCTGTTAACTAATAATCAAACTAATGATGAAAGTGATGGACTTTTAGATGTTGATGAGAATATTAAGGAAAATCAGAGAATTTGGTGTTATTCTTCATCACATCCCATTACTCAAGTTATTGGTAATATTAATGAGGGAGTTAAAACTAGAGCTTCAGTAAATTTAAATAGTATGTGTATGTTTGTTTCTATGGTGGAACCAAAGAATATACAAGAAGCATTATCTGATGAAAATTAGATAGTGGCAACGCAAGAAGAACTAAATCAATTCATTAGAAATGATGTATGGGAATTAGTCTCTCCACCAGAAAATCATTCCATAATAGGTACAAAGTGGATCTTTAGAAACAAAACTAACGAAACTAGTCAAGTTATAAGGAATAAAGCTAGATTAGTTGCACAAGGGTATACACAGGAAGAAGGATTAGATTATGATGAAACATTTGCTCCTATGGCTAGGTTAGAAAGTATTAGAATATTATTGGCCTATGCTTGTTATATGGATTTTAAATTATATCAAATGGATGTAAAGAGTGCCTTTCTAAATGGTTTAATTAATGAAGAAGTCTATGTAAAACAACCACCTGGATTTGAAGCTATTAAAAATTCTGACTTTGTGTATAAATTGAAGAAAGCCTTATATGGTTTGAAGCAAGCACCTAGATCATGGTATGAAAGATTGTCTACTTTTTTAATAGAAAAAGGCTATATCATGGGAAAAGTGGATCATACTCTATTTATTAAGAGAGATGGTAAAGATCAGATTGTTGTTCAAATATACGTGGATGATATAATCTTTGGAGCAACCTCTGATAAGTTGATAAAAATATTCTCTAAAGAGATGACTAATCAGTTTGAAATGAGTATGATTGGAGAACTTTCATATTTTCTAGGACTTCAAATTAAGCAAATGGATAAATGTATATTTTTAAATCAGGAAAAATATGCAGATGAAATTCTTAAGAAATTTAATTTTAATGATATAAGGATTCGAGGAACTCCTATGAGTACTTCTTTAAAGTTAGATATTGATAACATAGGAAAATCTATAAATTAAAGAAAATACATAAGTATGATTGGTTCTTTACTTTATTTGATTGCTAGTAGACCTGATATTATGTTTGTTGTGTGTGTTTGTGCTAGATTTCAATCTAATCCTAAAGAATCACACTTAATTGCAATTAAATGAATATTTAGATATATACAAGGAGCTAAAAATTTCAGACTGTATTATTCTAAGGATAGTTCAATAAATCTTATAGGATATACTAATGCTAATTATGCAGGATCTAAATCTGATAGAAAGAGTACTAATAGTACATGTCAATTATTGGGAAATAATTTGGTGTCATGGTTTAGTAAAAAGCAAAACTGTGTAGCACTTTCTACTAGAGAAGCTGAATATGTTGTTGGTGCACTATGTTGCACTCAGATTCATTGGATAAGGCAAACTTTAGAAGATTTTGAATTATCTTATGATACAACTGAGATTTATTGTGACAGTAGTTCTGCAATAAATCTTTCCAAAAATCCTGTATTACATTCAAGAGCAAAGCATATAGAGGTTAGACATCATTTTCTAAGAGATAACGTAATTAAAGGATAAATTAAATTAGAATTTGTGTCTAGTAAAAATCAATTCGCTGATATATTTACAAAACCTCTAGATGAAAATGCATTCTGCAACATTAGATTAAATTTTGGTATTTGTAGGCTATGTGATGTGTAAAATGCTTAAACTCCACATAAAAAAATAAATATTATTGATGATGTTGTTCACCTCATAGATATTATATACTCATCATAAATATCTAAACTACTGCTTAAGATACTATGTATTTATTGTAAAATCATAGTAGTATCTTATTGATTTTAAGTAGTTTATCAATTTTAATGGTTTTTACGATTTTAAATGGAAGTGTAAATGAAAAACATTAAATACTTCTGACATTCTGAAATTTTGATTAAATGTTTTCTTTGAATCAAAGAAAATGCATATGATCATGCATAAATTTGACTTAATTGATTAAACTTGTAGAATAAGTTATATGTAATGCATCTTAAATTATTAATCAAAAGTATATGCTTATTGAAACTGATTCATATTCTTAGTATAATCATAGAAGTAAAAATTGTAAGAGATTTGTGTTTTATTGCGTCTATATTAATGGAATGCATATATATTGTGCTTAAAATGAAAAGTGCTTACAAAGTGAAAATCTTTGAGAGTTTATTGATCAGTTTAATCACGAGCCTTTTGTACTTGAGTAGATAGGTATGTAAGGATTGTTGTCCTAAAAAAGGATTCTTTAAATCTGGCAACCTAAGGTCCTGATTAGATCTAGGATTGTTGACTGAAAGCTCATTACACAAGTACATTAGAAAGCTCTTGTATGATTCAAGCTTTTCAAACTAACTTTTAAAGAAAATTATGAATATTTACTATTTTTAAAAATAATAAAAAAAATTGCGCTTTAGTTTATAGTACAAAAACAATTGTTTCATTAATTACAGATATCTTTGAATTGCTTATAGTTTCTACCAATATGACTATTGATTTATTGAATCAACATTAGTACTTTTGAAAACGTTTATTTGAGATACATTCTTTTATTCTCCTTGAATTAATCATATTGAGTTAAAAGTTGTGTTTTGATTCATATACAGTAGAAATTGATTTTGGAAATCATTTTTGATGATGTTAGAATAACGGAAGTTTCTGAAACGAAAATTTAAAATATAGTTATACTCAACATCTATTGTCACTATAAGTATATTTTGTATTTTGATTGAATATATTTGAAGTATATTTGTAGGGGGAGGATTAACAATATCGAAAACTAATTAATATAATTCATAATACAAATCTTGGTTAATTTGAATTAATGTCCTCTTAAAATCTTGATGAAATAATTTAAAAAGACAAACAAACTATTTTAGATTCCAAGGACAAAAATGTTCGAATAGTTTACAATGTTCTCAAGATAATGTTAAGTTTAGCATATGTGTTGTATTCAAAATGTTTCAGTTGGAAGCATCCGAAAATTATTTTAAGTGTACTAACTAGACGTTATATTAGATAAGGTAACGTGTAAAACTACCTCTAGATAGCGTTTTACTCGTTAGGTTAGTTAACTCAACGAGTTATACTTGAATATTTCGGGTACCTTGATTGAATAAACTTTATTCAATATTTATTTAATATCTAAACCCGACTTCTCTTCACGTTGAGTTATTCGCCTAAAATCCTATTTAAACACTTACTACACGAGCACTTAGGTTATTTGTAAACTTTGTTAAGAAAATTTTTCCCACTTGTTGTTCCAATCTGCGACAATGGTCTCCAAGTTCTACAAAGGTCGTGGCAGAGGAAAAGGCAAAAGTAGAGGAGATGCAAAAGAAAAAGAAATAGAGAATGATGAAATTCCACGCACTTGGTTCAAGAAAATATTTCGAGTAGACAAAAGGTTAGCAGAAATTTATAGCGAATATTTCTTTCCTGAAGGTATACTGAATGAAGTTAGACAAGAACTTCAAAATGCTGATGCAAATATTACATGGGTATTCGTAGTAAATTTGATAGAGAATACAGAATGAAATGTGCTGAGATTGCATTTCTCGAGCAGTATACAAAATATTTGGAAAAATGTGTAGGTACTTCAACTAGAACTCCTCAAACACCAATAAATGGTACTAGACTACATGCATTTGAGGAAGAGCATGAATCAGCTATCCCTACTCCTTTATATTCAAAACAAGTAGAATCAAATATTACTGTAGACAAAACAAAAGTTGACAGTCTTCGAAAGGCCGTAGCAATTGAGAGTGCCTTAGAAGAATTAAAGCAGAAAACTTTTATGGAGCAATTTGAAAAGAAAAATGCAATACTTGAAGAGGAGAAACAGAAATGTTATCGAAGAAGAAAAGTCAGAAAAATTATGTCTAAGGAAACAAAGTCTATTAAAAAAAGACAATCAAATGAAAATTTATTTCCAAAGGAAAATGTATGTCTAGACATTGTACTTTATTGTGCATCTGATAAACTCATCAGTTCCGAACACACTAAAACTGATGATGATAATGAGACTTTATTTACCCTTGCTAGAAAGCTTGAGAAGAAATACAAGTCAAATATGAGCTCAAGTTTTTCTATTAGTAAAAGTCCTAATGATGTAGAAATTGACAAATCAGAGCATCAGACACCTAATATTGAACAAGTTATTGCAGATATAATTGAAAATGTTAAGGTAGTAACTAGTTCACAGGCTGAATTGTTTGGAGTAGCAGATATTGAAAAGATGAATGTTGAGTATATTGAAGATGTTCCTAACACTGTTGAAGCTGAATAATCAAGCTTACCTAAGCAGCTTCAAGATAATATTTTGGAAGAGGAACAACATGACATTCATTTTGAAGAAGAGGTTCCTGAAGATGAATTAAACTCTGAATCACGGCTTCAAGTATCACCTTCTTTGTGTACAGTATTACAAATTCAAGGTAATTCAATTCATTTTATATCTGAAGAAGCATTGCAGAAATACAATAATCTGATTACATGTCAGATTATGCATGCTCGTCCAATAAAGTTCAAAAATTTGATGGACATAAGAGATCTATTTGAGTTTCAATGCCTCATTCAATTCTTGCCAGTAGGAACGAAATGGAAGTAATACACAAAGCTTATTGCACCTTTTTATAGCAATTTGGTCAAGAATGAAAATATACTAAAAACTCAAATAAATAAACAGGAGTTAATATTGTCTCTTGAATTAATTTTTGAAGTTTTGGGATTAAAGAATGAAGGTGTTGTTGTCACAAACAGATTTGACATAATTAGATAACTGGAATGGAACATTTAGTCTTTATCAAAAATTCCATATGTATATTCTGAAATGAGATTAATGGAAAATCTGAATGTAGAGGCAAGGTTTATTGCAAATATATTGCATGCCAATTTATTTCAGAGAGTTGAACACAATATGGAAGCCAGCAGAAGTTGTTTATATGCAACTTATGGTTTGCTGAATAGAATTCAAATCAATTGGTTTGATATTTTTACTTCTCAACTACAGCATATGAGTTCAAAGTTATTTTATGGTGATGTTGTATGTAGAATCCTAGTAAGCTAATTGAATTTATCCAACTGGCCCTTTGAAACTAAAGGCATGAGAGCATTTAGTGTTAAAGATTTGCAAAAATTCCAGGCCATGCATAAACCTCAACGACAACCACAACAACAACCTAACTGTACACACCATATACAACAACAACAACAAAGTTATTCAGTTCAAGCAGAACATCAAACCCAGCTACCTCCTGACTTAGATGTAGTACTTAATGACATCAGAAATGATATTAGACATCTAGGAGATAAAATATGTAATGCTATAAGTAATATACTTAGGAGAGCTCGATAACTATTTTTGTTTGTTCTTGAATACAAAATGTAATGTTTGTATTGCTTGTTTGATTCATTGAACAATACATTTTTCTGTAAATGTGTTCAATTATTATTCTTGTTTACAGAAATTGTTGTTGTAAATATATCTCTTATATATATATATTCCCTGTAATTATCTTTTTGATTAATGACAAAAAGGGGGAGAAATATTATAAAAAGATGATTATGATCTTAATTGCATATATTATAAAGGGAGATGATATTTAAATGGTTATTGTAATCTGATAGATGATAATTAGAAAACTAATACATATATAATTATTAACATCTAAGAGTTTTAATTCTGAGAGGTAAAATTTACACAAATAATAGAAATAAGCTTAAGTAGACTTAAGTCAACAAATAAGTTTGTTGAATTAAAAGTTAACCCAACAAAGGTACTTTGTTGAGTTAAACATATTTCATAATTGATTTAATATGGTTTTGTCATCATCAAAAAGGGGGAGATTGTTGAGTATTTTGTTTTGATGATGTGTGCTGAATGAAAATAATCATATTTGCTCAATTACTATTGCTTGTGAAAAGAAATTAAAATCATTAGTTAATACAAAAAAAGATTACTGATATAAATACTTGTTTTTATTGGATCTGAAGTTAATAACTAGTCGTTTCGTTGCATTAATTTCTCATTCAACTAAACGTTAAGTTAACGTGTGTTTTTATTGAAAAGCATGATATGTTTTAAAGTTAGTGTTATACACGTGGTGAAATTATAAGTTACAAATGTTGTATTATATCACGTGAGGTGCACATGTTTAACTCGTTAAGTTAGCATATCTAAACGCATTGAATTGCTATATTGAACACTAAGGCAATGCGTTAGGTTAGCATTATAAACTTAAGTTGTTATTTTTGCACGTGGTAAAATTCTTATTATAAAAACATTTGTTAATTACTGAATCGGTGAGTTAAAGTTTTTTTGAAGACTTACAGTCGTAACTATTCAAAAGATAACTTAAGTCATGTTTTCAGGTCTTGACATGTGTCTCACTAGTTTTATGGTAAAAAGAGTTTTTCGGAGACTTACAACCGTAACTATCCGAAACTTAAACAGTTTTCGGTGAGTTATCGTTTAACCTTCCAAAAGAAAGGTTAAGCTGGTTCGTTGAGTTAGCGTAACACCACAGACTTAGTTCGTTGTGTTAGCTACAGTACTTGTCACATGAAATTGCACATGAGAAACTCGTTAAGTTATATATATATACTTGTGTTACTCATTTAGTTAACATTAAAGTAACAACTTCTTATTACGCTTGATGAAAGATTTTGGACGAGAAAGTTTATTTTGCAGGAAATTTTTCAGATATCCAGGACTAGTGATTAAAGAAAATTCAAAATGTAAACGTGGGTCAGAACGTGTGTGTTTCGATGAAGGAAAAAGAAAAGACATGAAGAAGTGGAAAACTAGTAGTGGTTAAACGTGAAGGATATACATGAAATGAAGATACAGTGTAAAAGGCATAGAGTTCTCGTTGATCAAACAATCATTGCACACAAAAAGAAAAATCCTTTCAAGGATCAATCCCTACACATCAAAAGAAAAATCTTTTTTAGGGATCAAAAACACCTCTTCAGGAAAATCTCTCAGGTGGAAGAAAATTCAATGAAGCAAAAAATGGTAAGATATATGTCATTGAAGATTTGAAGTCTTAGGTGGAAGAAAATTCAATGAAGCAGAAAATGGTAAGATATATGTCATTAAAGATTTGAAGTCTCAAGTGGAAGAAAATTCAGTGAAGCAGAAAAATGTATTATTTATGTCACTGAAGATTTAAAGTATCAGAAGAAAGCAAATTCGGTGAAGTAGAGAAAGACAAGATATTCGTCATTGAAGAATTGCTAAAGAAGAAAAAGAAGAAGAAGAAAGATCTCAAACAAGGAGAAATGTTTTAAATTCCGCAAATTAGTTTTCTCTGTTTGTAGTTATGAAATTGTTTAGATGATACATGGTATCGAGATATAATTGCATCTACAATTTCTGAGGAGAATTGAATTGTATATTGTAATTGAAGCCTTGAATAAAAATGATTTTATGAAAACAATGTCTCGACTTGTTTTTGAGTTTTAAAGTTTCAATTATATTTCAGAAAATATTAAAGATACACAATTCACCCCCCTCTTGTGTAGCCATACGATCCTACACTGTTCAACTTTAATTTTATAATGGGCTTTCAACTTTTCTACAGCCCTCTTTTTGCGCCGTGCATCAAACACCAAATGTGCTATAGCTACTACCAACTCTTCTGGTTCTCCTTGATCTTTTCCAATTTGAACCAATTCTTGAAATTCTCTTATTTCTTCCTTAGTAGAAGGCCCCAAAATTGCTACTCTTTCTAACGGCCTTGGTGGTGGAACTGAAGGTCCTAGCTACTATTCCTTAGGGACAAGTCTTTCAACAATCAGCTCCTCTTATTTTTCAGTTGCTTGTTCTTCATTTTCTTTCCTTTGTTGCTCGCAGATTGCCCACTGAGTCTGTCTACCTATATGTGTTTTGAACCAGAGTTGGGACTTACGTTGGATCAATTCTAGGGAAACTTCATTATTTGGCCTTATTCTTCTCTCTCTGCTTACAGTAACTTCCATAGCAACTTTGATTCTAGTTTCCATCATCTAAGGTATTTTTATGCCTAAATCAACTAACACTTTCCTTTAGTAGAAAATGTCAGATTCTACCTTTTGAAGCTCTTTTTCCCTCATCGTATTCCTGATTTTCTACCTTGTGTGTCATTCCTCTGAATCTTTAAGAAATTCTGAAGTGTCAACTGTAGCCTCCCAGAATTCTGGTGTCATCTTTGCCATCGTGGAGTTACGCAACAGAACGGAATCACTCTGATCTCTAATGGTCTAAGTTCTAAATGATTCTGCAGATAATGCCCCCAAACCCTAAGTTAAGTATAAATAAGCCCTAACTTTAGGCGGGTAATCGAGTCATTTCCCACACAAACTCTCGCTCTCATCCGTGGAATCATGGTTAACTCCACAAACTAAGTCTATGGACTTAACTATAGTACTCCGTTGAGTTATAGTTAACTCAATGGGGTAAAATTGTTAACCTCAACGAAGTAAGTTCATTAAGTTAAGTGTAATTCAATGGACTTTCTGTAAAGTTATATCTAATAAAAATACATAAAATAAAACTTTTTACTTCGGTCAAGACTAAAGAATTTTCGGTCTAACCAATTCTTAATTTTCCAACATTTTAAAATTTTTCAGTCAAACCATTATATTCCTCGGTTGAACCGAAATTAAATATTTTCTTTTTTTTTCTGTTGGTTGAACCTATACTATACTTTGGTAACACTGACATTAAACTAAATATAATATATAGATTTTTTTTTTATGTTTCGGTCAGACCGATGGATCCTATCAATTGAACTGCAACGATTTTTTTCTTTTAAAATATGTTTCGCTAAAACTGATAATTCCTTTCGGTTGAACCGTGACTATGTTTAAATATGGTTTATATATATATATATATATATATTTAGAAATTTCCTTCTTACTCTTACTCGAGTAGTCTTCTACTCTTACTTCTTCTATAATTCCAAAAGAACTTTTTGATATTTTCAAAATAGGTCTAAGTCTTTGTCCATTTACTTTAAATATATTCTGATTTTTAGGATTTTCAATTTCAATAACTCCATAGGGATAAATATTTCGAACTATGTAAGGTCCTGCCCATCTAGATCTTAATTTTCCTAGATGGTTATTGAGTCTAGTCATGTAAAGATATACTTGTCCTATTTCAAAGGTTTTTAGAATAATTTTCCTATCATGCTAGAACTTCATTTTCTCTTTTTGTCTTACAATTTTTGAATAAGCTTCATTCCTAAATTTTTCTAATTCAATCAATTGTATTTTTTTATTCTCAACAGCTTGATTTAAATTAGTGTTCAGAGTTTTTAATGCCCAATAAGCTTTATGTTTAATTTTAACCAGTAAATGACAACTTTTTCCATATATTAGCTTAAAAGTTGACATACCTAAGCTTGTCTTATAAGCAGTTCTATAAGCTCAAAGTATATCTATCAATCTATTAGCCCAATCTATTCTAGTAGGATTTACTACTTTTTCTAAGATTAACTTAATTTGTTTATTTGCACTTTCTACTTGTCCACTTGTTTGCGGATGATATGATGTTGTAATTTTATGATTTACTCCATATTTCTTCATTAAGACTTCAAAACTTCTATTACAGAAATGAATTCCTCTATCACTGATAATAGCTTTAGGTATTCCAAATCTAGCAATTATATTAGTTCTTATAAAATGTATTACCACTTTGTTGTCATTAGTTTTTGTAGGAATAACTTCTATCCATTTAGATACATAATCCACCCCTAACAATATATAATTAAATTGATTAGACATAGGAAATGAACCCATAAAATCTATTCCCCACACATCAAAGATTTCAACTTCAATAATAGGATTAAGAGGCAACATATTCCTCTTTGATATTCTTCCTATTTGTTGACATCTTAAATAATTTAAGAAATATTTATGAGCATCTTTGAATAGTGTTGGCCAATAAAATCCACATTGCAGAATTTTAGTAATAGTTTTCCCTGAACCAAAATGCCCTCCACATGCTTGGTCATGGCAGAAAGATAATATGCTCTGATATTCAGTTTCTAGAACACACCTCCTTAAAACCAGATCATGACGTTTCTTAAATAAGTATGGGTCTTCCCAATAGTAATATTTTACTCTTGAAAAGAACAATTTCTTATCTTGTCTATTCCAATCCTTAGGTGTTAAACCAGTAACTAAGTAATTAACTATGTCTGCATACCAAGGCATTGTGTTGATGGTCATTCATTGTTCATCAGGAAAATTATCCTTAATTTCAATATTTGATTTTTCTACTTGTAATCTTGATAAATGATCTGCTACTACATTCTCACAACCTTTTTTATTTTTAATTTCTAGATCAAATTCTTGTAATAATAATATCCATCGGATCAATTCTTGTAATAATAATAATCTTGGTAAATTAGAAATTACTTCTATTTTAGCTTTATCTACTTCCAAACCTTTCTTTGAAACAACATGTCCCAAGACTATTCCTTGTTTAACCATAAAGTGACATTTTTCCTAATTTAGAACCAAACTTTTTTCCACACAACATTTTAATATTTGGTCTAAATTGTTTAAACACACTTCATACAAAATTCCATAAACAGTAAAATCATCCATAAATATTTCTAAAAAATCTTCAATTATTCTAGTGAATATGCCATACATACACCTTTGAAAGGTGGCTGGTGCATTGCATAATCTGAATGACATTCTCTTAAAAGCATAAGTTCCATTAGGATAGGTGAAAGTTGTTTTCGCTTGATCCTCTAATGCTACTAAGACTTGGTTATATCCTGAATACCCGTCTAGGAAACAAAAATATTCTTGTCTTGCTAATTTTTCTAGCATTTGATCTATGAAATGTAAGAGAAAATGATATTTCCTAGTCACAGCATTCAACTTTCTATAGTCTATACACACTCTCCAACCTGATTGAATTCTAATAGGTATCAAGTCTTGACTTTCATTCCTAATAACTATTAATCTTGATTTCTTGGGAACTACATGGATTGGACTAACCCATGAGCTATCAGAAATCAGATAAATTACATCATTATCTAACTATTTCACTATTTCCTTCCTGACTACTTCTTTCAGGTTTGGATTTAATCTCCTCTCAGGAATTCGAACTAGTTTAGCATTCTCTTCTAAATATATGTGATGACAACATAAAATTGCACTTAACCCTTTTATATCAGTCATAGTCCATCCTATTGCTTCTTTATAAGTTTTTACTACATCTTTTAATTTAGCAATTTAATCCTCTTTTAAATCTGAAGCAATAATGATTGGACATGTTCATTTTTCTTCTAGAAATATATAGGTTAATTCAGGAGGTAAAGGTTTTAATTGTAACTATTGCCCATCAGAAGCTAGAGCTCCTAATTGAACATCATAATTTTCTAAATTAATTTCTTCCTAATCTCCTTCTATATTTATACTTTCACTTTCTTCTAAAGTTTCAGAATTGAGTTGCTTATTTAATTCTTCTTGAATCACATCATCTAGCATATCTCTTTCATCTTCTAAAAAGTCTATAGTATGTAAGGACATTTCTAACTCCTCAAACTTTTCGGGTTTGAAAATGTTTAATTGAGTATCCTCATTACCATATGCTAACTTCATTACTCTAGTTTTACAATTAATAACAGCCTCTGATGTTGCTAAAAATAGTATTCCCAAAATTAAAGATGTCTCACTGTTTTTATACTTAATTTGTTGGGAATCCAAAATTACAATATCAATAGGATATATAAAGTTTTTGATTTTAATTAAGACATCTTCTATTTTTCCTCTAGGGTATCTTATACTTCTATCAACTAATTGAATAACAGTCCTAGTAGGGATTAAGCCTTCTAATCCTAAGGATACAAATATATCACTTGGCATAACATTTATACCTGCACCTAGGTCTATTAAGGTTCTTTCTAGAATGATATTTCCTATGATGCATGATACAATAGGAATTCCAAGATCAGATAACTTTTTAGGAATTTGTGGCAAAAATAGGGAACTACTTTGCTCAGCTAAAAAGATTTTCCATAAAACTTTTCGCTCTCTTTTCTTAGTACACTAATCCTTATGAAATTTAACACAAGGTAGCATTTTCTACAATAAGTCTAACAAAGGAATGTTAACTTGTACTTTTTCAAAAATTTCTCTAATTTTTTCTTGTTTTTTAGGAAATGTTTGTTGTAATCTTTCAAGATAGGGTGCTAATGATTGTGATTTAAAAGATTCTTTTTCTTTCATTTGATTTATTTGGTCATTTTTAGTCTCATTTTATGATTCAAATTTTTCTTCATTGATTTCTAAGTTTTCAGTTATTACATTTTCATTATCATTTTGATTTTTGCTCTTTTCCACCTTCATATTATTTTCTTTTTGAATTCTTAGTGGTATATCAGTTCCAGATCTTAATGTTATACATACATCTTCCAAATTTTCGTTACTTTCTTGATGTTCTTGTATATCATTTTCGTGATTATGATCTTCAACTATTTTTAGTTTTAAATTGCATTCTTTAAATTCTATTGCATTAGTATTTTCTTTTGTTTGTATGTCTTGCAAATTATGCAAATCTGTAACATGAAAGTTTTCATTTGTGTTTTCCTATTGCATAACTTGTAATTTCATTGTATATTCATCCAATGCTTTTAGTTTTCTTTCCAGATCATCTAATCTCATTACATTCAATTTTTGATCAATTTTCATTATGATTTTTCAGTTTCGTAAATGATATCAATTTTAGGTTCTGAATATGGTTCCTTATAGTTTAATTGGTTGACTTCTCGTTGTTGACACATATATTGTTCTAGTTTGTTCATGTTTTGCTATAAGCTACACTCTAGTCTGTCATACCTATCCTAAACTTCTTTGTCTCTCAACATATTACACATTCTGAACTGACTATCAGTTGGGTAAATCATAGGATTCTCATACTTAGCTCTATTATATTGAAAATAATTCATTTGTTGTTCATGTGATCTAACCATCTATAATCGTCTCAGTTTCAAACAATCAGAAATGTCGTGACCTTCCGAATTGCAAAATTCACATATGCTAACTACAGATTTCAGAAATCTTTAAGCATAAGCATATGCCATATTCTCAATTATAGAATAAAGCATGCAACACTACTCTTGCTATTAAAACAAAATAGCACTTACAATTGCTTTGCTTCTCAATCCCCGACAACGGTGCTAGAAAACTTGTTTGGTTGTGAAAGATTAGATCAAACAACTTGTTTACTTTGTCTTTATGCTTATATCAATAATTACTTTTAGAAGTAAACTAACAACCTTTCACACAAATTAGATATTAATTCCAATTTATATTTTAACTGCAAGTGCATAGTGTATATTGTATTTGTGTGCAAGTATAGGTCGATCTCACAGAGATTAAGTAAGGATTGTGTACTATCCTGATTTTTATATTAGAGTTTATGTGTTTAGTTAAGCACTCCATTGAGTTACAATTAACACAACGGACTAAGTTCATTGAGTTATGGTTAACTCAACGGACTAACCTTGTGGACTTAAGTTAACTCCACGAGCCTATCTTTCCAATTAAATACTGCTATTTACAGAGAAATCCAACCAACCATTGGGCGGTTCCATGGATTGTAAATAACATTAATTAAGAACATTCAAATATTTCAAATAGTAACTATTAAAATCTTTATGTATCTGGAACGAATCAATTTCAGTAAATTGTAAAACTATTTTCTATTTTCTGAATCAAACAAACATAAAACATTCACAATACTAACAATGATAACATTAATCACGATACAAAACAAATAATACAACACTTAAATACTAAATGTAAACATAGATAAGTTGTTGTTTTTGATATTTTTGTTTTGATATGTTCATGAAAATGGGTGAAAGGTGAAATGTAAAAATCTCTATCGATAGTAAATACTTTCGTCACTACATGCGATGTAATTACACTACTAAAAACTTAATCACTTACAATCCTACCTCCTCTCCCTATAGAATCGCAAGTCTAGAATTGCAAGATGATCTCCTCTTCAACATACTAGAATCAACCTGAAACCAAGGCTAGAAGCTTTACGATCTCCTGAGATATGAGTTAGTACTTGGTGAAAATGGCTTCCTTTCCCACGACGCGATCACTCCTCACAATGGTTATCAAGCACCGTGTTTGGCTCGGAATCGACCCGACATCAGGAAAGTATCCTCACAGACCTCTGATGGTTGGTGATTATGGTGATGGTGTGGAGCTTCAAGGAACTTCTAACGTTGCCTGCAGTTAGCGTAGTCCTCCACCTCTACACACACATCCCTTCTTCATCTTTTCTCCTTTTCTTTTATATTTCTTTAGTAGTAATTGCTTCTACTTAGATGATCAGTTGGATTTCCTTCATTCATATCAACGATGGTGATTTCTTCTTCTGTCCACGAGTGAATTCCTATGTAATACGTGCAATCTTGATTTTCCTTCGAATGTCCTATTTCTATAACCGCTATAGTGGCATATTAGAAAATAAATGGTCTGTGGAGTTACAAATAACTCAACGGACTTACTTCGTTGATTTAACTATAAAACACGTGCAATAAAGAAATAAGTTGCTAACATAACGTGTTACCTTAGTATGTATTCATGTAACTCAATGCGTACAGTTATGCTAACTTAACGAGTTAAACATGTACATCTCACGTGATTTACTAAAGTATTTAAATTCAACATGTGCATAATTCTAACTTAACAAATTCAGATATTTCAGACACTTAAGAACCTAACTATTCGATGCCCAAATGCATTTCAGATAGTTAACAGATAACTTACCGAAAATCCACTTAAGTCATGTATTAAGGTTTCAACACATGCATTTCAGGAAATAATAAAATATTCTTTTAAAACATACTATTCGGTACATGCAGTATAACTCTCCGAAATAACAAAAAGTTCGGATACTTAAGAATTTTACAGCTTGCAATTTAACGACAATTCAGAAATGTACTAAATTAACATTAATTTCCTAAAGTTATGTAGATTCCTTCATCAATGCTTATAACAGTGCAATTATAATATAATGGCTTAATTCTCATATGATAAGCTAAATATTATGCAATTAACCATCATTTAACTGTTAATATTATGCACTTTTTTATTCTAAATAGTATGTAGACATAGTTAATTACTTAGTTACTGGTTTAACACCTAAGGATTGGAATAGATAAGATAAGAAATTGTTCTTTTCAAGAGTAAAATATTACTATTGGGAAGACCCATACTTATTTAAGAAACGTCATGATCTGGTTTTAAGGAGGTGTGTTCTAGAAACTGAATATCAAAGCATATTATCTTTCTACCATGACCAAGCATGTGGAGGGCATTTTGGTTCAGGGAAAACTATTGCTAAAATTCTGCAATGTAGATTTTATTGGCCAACACTATTCAAAGTTGCTCATAAATATTTCTTAAATTATGTAAGATGTCAACAAATAGGAAGAATATCAAAGAGGAATATGTTGCCTCTTAATCCTATTATTGAGGTTGAAATCTTTGATGTGTGGGGAATAGATTTTATGGGTTCATTTCCTATGTCTAATCAATTTAATTATATATTATTAGGGGTTGATTATGTATCTAAATGGATAGAAGTTATTCTTACAAAAACTAATGACAACAAAGTGGTAATACATTTTATAAGAACTAATATAATTGCTAGATTTGGAATACCTAAAGCTATTATCAGTGATAGAGGAATTCATTTTTGTAATAGAAGTTTTGAAGCCTTAATGAAGAAATATGGAGTAAATCACAAAATTGCAACATCATATCATCCGCAAACAAGTGGACAAGTAGAAAGTGCAAATAAACAAATTAAGTTAATCTTAGAAAAAGTAGTAAATCCTACTAGAATAGATTGGGCTAGTAGATTAATAGATGCGCTTTGGGCTTATAGAACTGCTTATAAGACAAGCTTAGGTATGTCACATTTTAGGCTAGTATATGGAAAAAGTTGTTATTTACTAGTTGCAATTGAACATAAAGCTTATTGGGCATTAAAAACTCTGAACACCAATTTAAATCAAGCTGCTAAAAATAGGAAAATGCAATTGATTGAATTAGAAGAATTTAGGAATGAAGCTTATTTGAAAATTGTTAGAGAAAATGATGTTTTGGCATGACAAGAAAATTATTCCAAAAACTTTTGAAATATGACAAGAAGTATATCTTTACATGACTAGACTCCATAACCATCTAGGAAAATTAAGATCTAGATGGGCAGGACATTACATAATTTGAAATATTTATTCCTATGGAGCTATTGAAATTGAAAATCCTAAAAATAAGAATACATTTAAAGTAAATTGACAAAGACTCAAACTTATTCTGAAGATTCCAAAAAGTTCCTTTGAAATTATAGAAGAAGTAAGAGTACTCGAGCTTTACTTAGTAAGAAATCATCTTATGTTAAGAAAAAAAAAAACTTAATTAAACATAGTCACGGTTCAATCGAAAGAAATTATCGATTTTACTGAAAAATATATTAAAAGAAAAAATATTTGTTGCGGTTCAACTGATAGGATCCATTGGTCTGACCGAAACATAAAAATAAAAAAAATCTATATATTATATTAAGTAAAAATGTCGGTATTACCGAAGTATAATATCTATTCAATCGGTAGAATGAAAAAGAAAAAATATTTAATTTCGGTTCAATCGAGGAATATAACAGTTTGACCAAAAGTCTAAAATGTTGAAAAATTAAAAGTCGGTTAGACTGGAAATTCTTCAGTCTTGACCGAAGAAAAAATTATTATTATAAGTATTTTTATTAGTTATAACTTTACAGGAGGTCCGTTGAGTTACGCTTAACTCAATGAACTTACTCCATTGAGTCTAGGATAAGTTAACGAACTTACCCCATTAAGTTAACTATAACTCAATGGAGTATTGTAGTTAAGTCCGTGGAGTTAATCGTAACTCCACGAAGAGGTAAGTGAGAAAGCGAGAGTTTGCACGAGAAAATGACCCGATTACTTGCCTAAAACTTAGGATTTATTTATACTAAAGATTTTGGGGGCATTTTCCGTAGAATCATTTAGAACTTAGAATAGTGAAGATCAAAGTGATTCTGTTCCATTCCGTCACACCACGAAGTCAAGACCTCAGATTGTAGAAACAAGGACTAAAGTAGCAACAGAAGTTGTAATAAATAGAGAAAGAAAAATTAGGCCAGGTAATGAAGTTGCCCTAGAATTGATCCGACGCAAGTCTAGATTATGATTCATACGACATATTAGTGGACATATTAGGTGGGCAATCTGGGAGCAATAGAGGAAAGCAGTTGAAGAGCTTGCAAATATAGAGTCAACTGCTAAAAAATCAGTTACTAAGGAACAACAGCTAAGACCATCCATTTCACCATTAAGGCCGATCAAAAGAGTAGCATTTTTGGGGCCATCAACGCTAGAGGAATAGAGAGAATTTGCAGAGCTTGTCAACGTTGCCAAGAGCCAAGGAAATTTTGAGGATATGACTATGGCAAAAACACATCTACTATATGATGCACTTTGTAAGAAAATGGTCGTAAATAAGTTGAAGGCCTAATATAAAATTAAAGTAGAGCAACATCAGGAAGTAGCTAGATCAATGGCTGCAAAAGAAACTGAAGTTGGTTCTTCAAGACAGTAATTATAGAAAAAGTAAAACAGGAAGAGCCAATACCTGTGGCTCAAAGGCCTGTAGAGCTTATTTTTGTAGATTTAATCTCAAAGGAGGAAGAGGAAGACTAGACACAACTATTTAGAAAAAGGAAAGGAAAAGAGATAGTGCCTGAAGCTCCTATAGAGATTAAACTTGAGTTGAAAATATCAGAAGGGTTTGTAGAGCTCATTTTTGTAGACTTGCTATCTGAATTTGAGGAGGAGCAGGAGTAGCAGTAGCAAGAGCAAAGAGAAGAAGGAAAACAGGTTGAAATTAGTCTACAACCTGTACAAATAGAAGAAATTGAAATTAAGGCAAAAGTTGATTTACTCGTGACTCCATCCTAATCTGCCACATAATCAAAAAGAATAATGACAATATAGATTGGTAGTCAGGAGGAACAAGAAACTGAACAAGAGCATATTGAATAGCAAGGAAATGACTTGACAGATTCCACTGAAGAGGGAGAGACTCTTCAACAAATTTTTCAAAGAATTCTGGTGAACTTCAAAGGTATAATGCTTAGGAAGATAGTTGAACCTCTATATGTTTATTTATATATCTTGCATTTGTGTTGTAGTTATGTCTTGCATGTTAGGATAATTTGTAGCCGTAGAACTTTACTTTTCTTGTTAGTAGACTATTTAGTTAAATATAAACTTAATTTCCTTTAATGGTTTATGAATGTATATTTGCACATTTGTGGATATTGGTTTTCTTTTGTGAATGCTTGTTTTCCCTTGTGAATATGTGAATATCTTGTGAATGTGTGAATAATAATACAAAAGAATGTGTGAATGTGTAAATGAGCTTTTTAGGTATTCTTTAGAAGGTGGAGACCTTCACCTATGATTGTGGGTGATGGAGATATACACATTTGAAAATTTCAGATGTGTAGCTAGCTTTCAAATGATCCCATTTGAGGGGAATCAATCTTATGTTGGTTTTGTATTTATGTGCATATGCTTATAGGTGGTTTTTATGACCAAAGAGATAACTTAAAGATACTCATTTTTAAACTTGTGGATGTGAACCTTCTCAGTTGAATCCAAATTTATTGTTTACCCAAGCTTCTTGTGGATTGACTTGTATTTGTATGCTACCCACAATAGGCACTATGTACTTATAGAGTTTATAAATTTAAAACACATAGGCATTTAAAATGACATCTTAACATTGTTCATAAACTATTGGTCAAGTAAGAATCATCAACTCTAGTATGGATTCAGAATGATCATCATGTTTATCTTTACTTCAAGGTGAGATAATGTTATATTTCAATGTGTTTTTAAATTAAAATACATCATTGTATATATTTTTTTCATTGTTGAGTATTATGTTTTGATAATGTGTGCTAAATGAATGTAATCATATTTAATCAATTACTATTATTTGTGAAAGTAAATTAAGAACATCAATTAATACAGAAAAAGTTTACTGATATATATACCTATCTGTAGTGGATCTAAAATTATGTTAAGTTAAATAACTAGTCGTTAAGTTATACTAATTTTTCATTTAACTAAACGTTAAGTTAATGTGTGTTTTTATTATAGAGCATGATATATTTTAAAAAGTTATATTTATGTATCATGTATAGTGCATGTTTAGATAATTCATTGAGTTAGTGCCTTGTTTGTAAAAAAGTCACATGAGAACTTGTTGAGTTATAAGCTTAAAGGTTAAAATAGGTTACGTGAGAACTCGTTGAGTTAGTGAACAAAGTGTTAAAGTGAAGAGATGAACTCGTTAAGTTAGTATTATGCATGTGATGAATTTGGAGTTTATAAATGTTATATTATATCATGTGAGTTGCATATGCTTAACTCGTTAAGTAAACCTAACTACACGTGTTGAGTTGTTATATTGAATACTAAGACAATGTGTTAGGTTAGCATTATAAATTTAAAGTTATTATTCTTGCATGTGGTAAATACTTTATTATTTAAAATATTTATTTATTACTGGTTCGTTGAGTTATCAGAAGGTATTTTGGATACTTATAAACATAACTATCTAATACTTAAACACATTTTAGATAATTAGCATCTAACCTTCCGAAGGATAACTTAAGTTACGTTTCTAGGTCACGACACATGTCTCACTAGTTTTTATAGGAAAATGGTATTTCAAATACTTTGAAAACATAACCATCTGATACTTAAACACATTTTAGATAGTTACCATCTAACCTTCTGAAAGACAACTTAAGTCATGTAACACAACGAAGTTAGTTTGTTGAGTTAACTGTAATACCATGAAGTTGGTTCATTGAGTTAGTATAATACCACGAACTTAGTTCGTTGAGTTAGCTACAATACATGTCACATAAATTAACACATGATGAACTCGTTAAGTTATATATGTTAAGTTATAAGTCTACTTGTTTTACTTGTTTAGTTAACATTAACACAATGACTTGTTATTACATTTGATGAAAATTTTGGACGAGAAAGTTTATTTTGTAGGAAATTTTTCAAATATCTAGGATTGTTGATTAAAGAAAATTCAAGAGAAAAATGTGGATCAGAACGTGTGTATTTAAATAAAGGAAAAAGATAATACATGAAGAGTGGAAAACTGATTATGGATAAACGTGGAAGATATGGAAGAAATAAAAATACAATATAAAAGACATAGAATTCTCATTGATTAGTTATCCATACACACCAAACGAAACATATTTTTAGGAATCAAACACCTCTTTTGGGAAAAGCTCTCATATATAAGTTGACGAAGAAGAGAAACATACATATTTTACATGTGATTTTTCATTATTTTCTATTTTACGTATTTGTATTTTAGATTTTGTCATTTTCTATTATATATATAAATACTTATATTTTCTATTAACTTTCTGTTATTTTTTGTAATTTTTCTTATTATTATTATTTTTAACTTTTTAATACTCTTTTTATCACAAATGAATCCTAAGTTTCTAATAAGGTTTGTGACGTAGATTGATGAGATTTACAAGGTGTAAGTTATCTATCATTTTTCGATGATACTTGGCCAATCAATATTGATGCATAATTTTAATAATTATAGTTGGTGAAAAAATTCTTTTTTTTTTTTTTAAGAATCGATGTGACATTATTTGCCATTAAAGATTAGAAGGTGTTTTTTTTTGCCTTGGAATAAAAATACCGAGTATAAACGCCGTGACCCTTATTGAAAATATTATGCATAAGAAGTTGAAATTTTTTTAAGGAAATTGTATTTGAATATTATGAAATTTTTTTATAAATACTGTCAAGTTTATTCTTTTTAATGAAATATATGAACTTTTAATAAAAAATTATTTTAATAAATTAATCATCTATTAAATACTTTTAATAATTTGATATTTTAATGTTAGAAATTATTTACATTTACTAAAATTATTTATTCACAGTTCGTATTATACATTCTCTACCTTTTTTTTTTTTTTTAATTTCCATAAATGTTTATAAATTTTTTTAACTTTTCTGATTGTCAATTTTCTATCATTTTTAAATTTTATTTTCTAAATATTCGAAGTGTTCGAACACTTCTTTAAAGTTTTCTGTTTTCTGATCATAATCTATCTTTTCTCTTGCCGGATAACTTATTGAAAGATTTGGTTCTTTTTAGTGCACCTAGCATGATCCTTGGTTTTATCAATTTTTGGGTTAGACTCTCATGACACAGATGCTGACACGGAGAAGTTAAGGATATTCCAATTCAACGAGAAACAAATAATTGAGATCGTAATGTCTTTTTTTCCGCTACTAGCATTCACACCCTCTGTGCTTCACTTTCTTGTGAATCCGGAAAACTTAAATTACTTTAACGGTTGTTCGTGTTTGTGCTGAAGCTACTTTGGTATCTATGGGATGTAACGACGTTTATTTTAGTGTCTACATGTAATTAGAATCTTATTACGCAGGTGGTGTCTTCGTAGACAAAGTTTGACGATCTATACGAATACAGTTTACCATTTCCAAAAAAATCATTAATCACCGGTAAAGCTGACTTGTTTAAAAATATGTCTTGTAATCGATCGCTAGGGCCGTCATTGATGATAACATAGATGCAACCACCACCAGCCGTAGAAGCAAGAAGATACGGCCGTTGATGAAGGAAGGCAGACAACCGATACACAACTAGTGGCTCGGATACCACAGCCATGCATGCGCGTCCGACAGAGAAAACGCATCGGAAAATTTTCTCCGTTTCGTTTGATTTTTACGAAGTTGAAAAATAAACAAAACCCTATCTTTTGTTCGGTCCGACAGAGTGAGGCATGAGAGCCGCTGCACATGGAGATGGACGACCTGCACACGCCAAAGCGATCTCGGCTACATTTTGCCAACCGTGCTACTGGTGTTCGCTGGGTCTGCGGACCACCTGCTTCCGCCGTGAAGGTGGGAGATGAAAGCCACAACCAACGCGATGATGTCAAGAACAGAGAAGATGCTGGTAAAACGGAAGAAGGGGTGAGGCATTGGCACCAACACGCCTCCAGGATCTGTAGGGTTTCGCGGGGTTCTGGTGGGAAGGACCGCCACAGCAAGGTGCTGACCGCCAAGGGACTCCGCGACCGGAGGGTTCGCCTTTCCGTCTCCACCGCCATTCAGTTCTACGACCTCCAGGACCGACTTGGTGTCGATCAGCCAAGCAAGGCGGTTGAGTGGCTTATCAAGGCCGCGTCAGCTGCCATTAATGAGTTGCCAGCGCTGGATGGCCCATTTCCGGACCACTTTGATCAGTTGATAGTTGAGGAGAAACCTGGAACTAGGCAGAAAGAAAATGATGCAGTGAACGAGATGGAGGATGATGCTGATGATGGAGAGTGGAATGATGAGAAAGAACTGCAGCAGCAGAATTTGTCACTTTCAAAGTTTGCTTGTAGTGGCACATCGATGACGAGTAAAGGGTCTGTATCGTCGCTGTTGCAGACGGAGTATTGTGTGAAGACAAAGGATCGTGCAAAGGGAAAGAACTGTGCCAAGAAAAAGGACAAAGGAGACGGAGATGAAGTCCGTCATCATCTGAATCTGCATAGTCACGATGCTCAGAGTTCTTTCACGGTACTACTTTCCGGCAATATTGGTAATGTCCATGACCATGATTCGGTTACTCTTGCCCAGTTACATACTGGCGACAGCGCAAATGTGGGATCTGGGCTCTTCTCCAAACAGTTCCGACATGTTCCTGTGGCTTCTGCCACCACTGATTACTTCTTTCAATCTGGTTCCTTTGGGCAGGGGGAGAAGCCCCAGCAACCATCAGGGCTTCCTGCCCAGGCCCACCTTGGAAGCATCTCCTCCATTGGGATCAATGCAGCAGCTGCCATTGCCACTGCTGGAGATCATCCGGAGATGCAGCAGCAGCAGTTCTCTTTTTTGCAGGATCATCTCATCCCAGTCACAGCTGTTGCTGCACGTGGAGAATACAGCCTCAACTTCTCTATATCTTCTGGCCTTGCTGGTTTTGACAGGGGGACCCTTCAGTCCAATTCGCAATCTATGATGTCTCATAATCACCATCTACAAAGGCTGTCTTCTGCAGAAGATGGCTCTAATCTACCTTTCTTCTTGACTGCTCCCACCCCAACTGCACCTGCCTCAGGGGTGAATCATTTCCCTGCTGGTTATGACAGCCGCTTGCAACTATGCTATGGTGATGAATACCAGAATGCAGATCTTAAAAGGAAAGAGAAGGGCTGAAACTATGAAGGGCATTAGTCCATGCTTGCTGGTTGCTCTCTTATTGGTAAAGACCAATTTCACTCTTGCAATTTTTGGTAGGCTAATAGTTACTGTATTTGATCTTTAGCTGACAATATCTAACTCCTATAATAAAAGATGGAATTTTTTGAAAACTTTTATCTTTCATAAGCTTTTTTTCTTTGCCCTCATAAACCTTTTTCTTTTCTTCTTTGATTCCTCTTTTGAATGAACTTCTCCCCCTACTCTAATTCCACTTTGGACATAGATAGGTGGCGTAGGTGGTCTCTATGGCTTGTGCCTCAATGTGGTGTTCATTGAAGTTAGAGGTGGTGGGGAGTTTGTGCTAGGTCAGCTTAATGTAGTCAATGTTCATTGTAGTAGTTGGAGTGAACCTGAAGGTTTTGACAAGGTTGAAGACAACACTAGGGTGAGGATGAAGGGATAATCATTAAGATGTCATGACTGAAGCCAATATTAGAGTAGAGGCTGGAATACTATGCATCTTGGATCTCAATATCAGCTAAAAGATCAAGTTTTGGCAAATAATTCCACAATGATGAACAAAACTTTTTTTTCCCCTAATTAAAGGAAGGAGAAAAACTAAAAGAAAATCTCTATCTTTAATTTTATGTTCAAATTTTTAGGAGGGGGTTGGGAACAATAAGCCCCTCTACCTCAATGGTGAATTTCACTAGGAAATGGTCCTACCTCTTGAATCTCGATCAAGGATGTTAATCACACTTTTCCCTTTATTAGGAGCATGCTCCTTGCTATGATCTCGATTCTTGAAAGAACCTAATTGATTATCCTCTTTGGGCTTTGAATCTTCTCTAAAATCCCATTCTTCCTCATAGACTCTTCTCTAATTGACCTCTTTAGGTGGAAATCCATGACCTTTGGCTTCAAGTAGATAAAGAACCTTGGGCTCACTTGCCAAGCTAGTTGAGCTTTGTGCTCATTGGCATGGGGGATCTTAGAGTGCTAGTAAGTGATGTTGTGAGACCATTGAGTAATTGACAAGGTCTTTACAAAATGGGGGTTTGTGACTTAGGATTTTGCTTTATCTTGCTTGTGATGGCTTGTTCATGTCAAAACTAACATTGCTAGCATTTCAAAAATGACAAGATTCATTGGTGTATATGCCATTTATATGTTGATAGTTGCCCTTCTAGCTGCACAAAAAAATGAATTAACTTACATCTACTGTATAATAAGAATGGTTAAAGTTGTGAAAATGTACCTTTCAATCAGTCAGCATAAATTTTCTTCCACTTTTTTCTTTAGAATACAGAATATTAAGTTTTTCTATCCTTCACACTTTTTCCAATCTGCCATCATGGACTTTTATTCATCTTCCCTAGTTATTATCTTATTTCTTAGGCTATGCTCTTTGTTTATTTCATGAAAAATATATTAAATCATGTATTTGTAAATGATTTAATACAAAGAATCTATATCCAATGAAAATAGGAATAATGATTAAGGTACATACTTAGATGACCATAAAATTCATAAATGTAAGGCTTTTAACTACTTAAGATCTATAATAAGTAACAATGGTGAAATTATAGAGGTTGTTATTTATAGAATTAAATTAAGATGAATTAAGTCAATAAATGCTTTTGGAGTGTTATTTGATAAGATGATACTTTTAAAACTGAAAGGAAAATTTTATAAAATTGTTATTCAACCAACCATACTTTATGACTCAAAATATTAGGTTATAAACGTTACCATAGACAAAAAGTTAGTGTTGCTGAGATATATAGCTTAGATGGATGAATAGTAATATTAGAATGAATAAGCTAAAGAATGATTTTACCAAGAATAGAGTAAAATTTGTATCAATTAAAGATAAAAGGAAATTATCTTAGTTGGAATGCACTAGTTAGGAGAAGAGAATTAGTTAGTGTAGAAAAAATTAACAAAGAGAGGAAATTTTAAAATTTGTTGGTTAAGAATTGTAAGAAAAGATTTAAATTTATATAATTTAACCAAAAATTTCACTATAAATAGAAATATATGGAAGAAAGAGATTCATGTAACTAACCCCACAAAATGGTATTATGTCATGGATTGTTGCTTTTGCGTTGTTATGTATTTATAGATGATTTTGTAATAATGTTTTATATACTTCTCTAGCTTAATATTTGCTTTAATATAAGCTTACAAGGTTTACATTGGTTTCACCTCTTATTACAATAATTTTGTGAAAATCTCCTCCTTCATAATATTTGATATTTTTTAATTTCATATTAAAATAATAATAGATATATTAAAATTAATAACTTTCAAAATTCATTACATGTTATTGTACGACCAATTTACACTCACTAAGTTACCTAAATGGTATACTCTCTACTTATAAAAGGACTAATAGATAGCCTAGGTTGTGGACAACATGGCTATTGGTAGATGAGCTAGATGTCCAGCTAGGGTTCTTGACTTGAAAGATTCATCGACTTTGTAGTGCAAACGTAGTGAACATCAAGGGAGGTAATATTAGATCGAAAGTTTTAGAAGTGAAGAAGATGTCAAGACCCATTGGAGTATAAGACGAGGTGACATCATGAAGTTCTCATGTTAGCGACAACTATCTAAAAGATGTCTATTTGCACAATAGCACCTTTTACTTTGTAGCCAATGCGACTTGGGTCAAATCATTTAGGGATGTCTTGTAATGTGGGGTAAGTGTATCCTTACTTAAGTCTAGTATATCTAAGAAGCATAAGGGTTAGGTTTGTTGTATCTCATGCTCTATAAATTTAGTTGGCAACCATGGGTGTTAGGAAGCAAGTAAATCTAGTCTTTTAGTCAAGTGATTCTTGTAATCTTCCCCTTAATTCAATAATAGATTTCACATCCAAAGGAAAACACTAGAAATGTTGGCAAAATCTCCCCTGAATAATTCATGTAAGATTTGGTACCTAGTAAAAATAAGATTTACAATAGGTCTAATAATTACGCAAAAAAAAATCACTAAGATATACAAGATGAGTTTCTAATTTAATCTTATAGTTACAAGTCAGAGAATCTTATTTACAATCACACTCATCTCCAATAAAGTGATACCTAAATCCTAAGTCTCTATTACTTTCGTTTACTGTCACAACCTGAGAAAAGCTAGAAGCTTCACCTTTAGCCCTAGCTCGCTGCTTAGTCTTCTTGGGAGCCTAAAAGAGGAGACAAACATTTTATGAGTGAAGCTTAGTAAATATATCATATAAATCTCAATATAATGCATACTCAATTTAAATATAACAACAATGACAATGAGAAACAATTAAACTCAATATAGTGCTTGTATAAGTAATGCCTAAAACTGCTAGTTTCATAATCAAGACAACAAGAATCATATGCATGCTCATCAATAGGGTTATCAATTACAAAATAGTATTGTCACTAATAAATTTGCTACGGTTGTATTTAACCCCTATAGTAGGATACTATGTCACCTGATGACGAGGCCCATTGGTTACCCAAACCTTGAGACAAGGTTGAGTAGCATGTCTCATTGTGTACACAATACTGCAGTACAACTTATGGTTGGATCAATACGTAGTTAAATTTAATAACATGTGACAATAAACATATCATAACATCAATTAATGAAATGACATATGAATCAAAAGATCATGTCAAAACTAGCATGCGGTAAAAATCATAATTTCTAATCTTACCACTTGAACCAGTTTCAAGTAATTTAATCATCCTTCAAGTAATAATAATTACAACAAGGAAATTATACTAATATTGCATGCATTAAGATGATCAATGATATACTTACCATAATTTTTATGATTTTAACCTTAATTCAACCAAATCTTTCCTCCTAAGGTTTTCTTTCTAATTGTCGAATCAAGGCTTGGTTCTTATGAAATGGAAGTTAACAACATAAGAGAGACATTTATCCCCTTTTTTCTTCTTTTTTCCTTTTTTTTTTCTTCTTCTCTTCTTTTTCTTCTTCTTCATGAATCAATTGATTGTCAAACAAGAACCTAACATTGTTGAGCTTGCCAACCTCCTCAATCACCAAAAAAAAAAAAGTTTGAGCTCGCACACACTGTCGATGATTGACGAGCCTTGCGACAGGAAGACAAGAAGCTTCAATGTCGCGCAATTAACTACAGTAGTAGATGTTCATCGCTTCTTTGCACGTGGAAATCGTCGACTGTGTCACCTCTCTTCTCGTTGAACCTACTGAAATCTTGATTATTCTTCCATTGACCTCCCACAAACTTGATGATTCGATGCAAAATATGGTAGACAACTTGTGGATTCGAGAAGACAGTGGATGAAAGTAAGGGTGCATGAGGATGGAAATAGAGGATCAATAGGAAAATTCGATCATAACCTCAAAAAATAAAAGGGAATTTTACCAAAATACCCTTGACATTTGCATTTATTACAACCCTCATGTGTCATGTGTAGAATTAATGGCTCATGTGATTGAGTCTTTGGTAGAACTTAATGGCCAACTAGCTAGAATAAATGTCTGTTTAGACATCCTTGAAGGGGTAATGAGATAGTTGCAGAAATACACTACTTCATGTTTCCTAGTAGGAGACTAAGGAGGTGTTTGTGCACTTAGAAAATGATGAAAAATGTTGAAAAGGAAAATGATAGAAAATTTTTCATCATTTTCTAGGCGTTTGTGAACCAAATGGATTTCTGAAGGATTTTGCCATTTTTCCCTTGTATATAAGAAAAATTATCTTTCGTTTTCAGACCTCTTGATCTTCGAAATTGACAAAAAATAGAGGAATAGAAAAAATGAATTATCACAGAATATATTAGCAACATGTAATTTTAATATGAAAATTGTTTATGTTCTTAATAGATGAGAATTGATAGTCTGAGAGATATGTGAAATAATAGAGATATGTAAAATGTATTTTATATTGTAACTATTGTCATAAATAAATCTATTTTGTATTATCTATGGTAAATTTTTTTATTCTCTATCTTATAGACAAATACAAAAAATATTTAATTTATCAATTTTAACATTTTCTATACTGTGAATAAACATGCATATTTTACATTTTATGATTTTTTGTCATTTTCTATTATGTGTACAAACATATGTATTTTAAATTTGGTCATTTTCTGTTTAGTGCACAAACACTTTAATTTTCTAATGACTTTCTGTTACTTTCTATTATTTTCCTTTTCATCATTTTTTTATGATATTTCATTATTTTCTTTCCATCATTTTCCAAATACACAAACATCCCTTAAAACAAAAAAAACTTGTAGTTCAACATTTATAAATTATGAATGTATTCATAACTTGTTGACACCATAAACTTTTAACATTGAATGCGATAGCATGAGTCCATCACTTGTCTGTCACTTTCTTCAAATGTGAATTAGTAATCATTCAAAAATTCAAGATTATGTACAACAATATCAATTATTGAAATGAATTGAAATTGTATGCTTGCTGCTCAAAGATTTAGGTTAAACCTTAAAATATTATAAACTCCAAGTACTGGACAACTATTTATTAGGAGAGATGACTGAAAATTGTACTGTGCATGGCTCTTTTTTTTTTTTAAAAAAAAACTAGAACACAATTGGGAATCTCAACCTTGAGTGGTTATAAAATTGCAAGAGAAAGAAGCATACCACTTTTTCCAAAAATATGAACCACAAGACTTTGGATGATGAGGAAATTCATTACCTAGGGTTTCCTTACTTTTGTTGGGCAGAAAAAAGAAGTCCTTAATTTAGGTCCTTGCAACAAGAATGCCCATCTGGATATCCTGATGTTGATTAGTTATGATTACAACAACCCTTTGCACATCCTATGTCATAATAACTTAAAGTCTGATTTTCATTTGCTTAGAGTATCAACCATAGAGCAACCAACATGCCCCTAGTTAAAGATAAAATGAAGATTTGTATTGCACAGCTGAAATATGAGCTGTGTTAGACTAAGAGATAACAATCGTGTTTGGATATTCGTGAGGGGTGAGAAATGAGAATGCCAATTTAAAGGAATATGACTCTTATGAGGCAAATTAGTAATTTGGCTTGACAGTCTGCTTAATAACAACAAGATCACACGAATAAAACAAGTGAGTGCATAAGTAAGGTGAGACAGACACCTTCTTTTCCAGCAATACTAATAGCACCAGGTGATCTGAAAAATCTGCAGTTTATATTTTTAAAGTCATCCCACCACCTATAATTTTTACTGAAAAGAAAGAAATCCTTAAACCAGAGGCATGTTGGCAGTGGCTGCCTTTTGGAATAAGGGTAAGTAAGGAAGAGTTTGTCAGTCTCAAGTTTATATTAGCACCAAAGACATGATCTACTTACAGTTATGTCTGCAATGCTGAGGGCAATCTGTGAATGTCCATCTTATCTTTGAATTAACTTTGAATATGCTTCTAAAAGTTTCCTGTAGAATTCATTTCTTAAATTTTTTTTTCATTGTTTCCTTACTTTTAATAGAAGATAATCAAAAAGTTTAAAGTTTTTTCACGATTTTATCAAAATTTCACCTCTTTATTTTTCTGGAAGTCACATAATCCTATTCAGAAGCATTGAGAGTCATAGCCTATTAAACATGGGTTATAATTGGCCAACCGAATTCCAAAATATAACAAAGTGTGCCATAACTCTTGAATTGATGGTATATCAGCTACCCCTTGACCAGTATCATCAGCCAGAAAATGTAAATCAGGCTTACCATCAATGGGGTCATTGAAGAATTCAGCTACAAGTTGCATTAGCAAAATCGAACTACAAGCAATACCATTAATGTATTTTGTTATGAAATGAAGTCTGCATAGGTTTGCTATAGTCAGTTTACAGGAAAGGTGGAGTCTTCAGTTATGAAAACTAAGCTGTTTTTTTTACTTGTTTTGTTTTTTTCTTCTTTTTTTCCCTTCTCTTTTTTTTTTTTGCAAGTAGAATGCTGATTTTCCTGTAAATTTTTTTTTCACACTTAAAGTTTAGAGCTTGAAGACTACACCTGTTAGGATATTTCTTCTCAAATATTTCATCCTTGTCTTTTCTATATTTTGGGTGACTCTAAAAGGTGGACTCTTACTGGAACAATAAGCATTTTATGAAGTTTATAAATTTTTTTGGTGACAGTTTGGTTTTGATTCCAGCTTGTGTTAGAAATGATAGATTTCATTAGAGGGAGAGTGAATGGTTTTAAGTATTTTTCAGATTTTTAAATTAGAGTCAAATGAATTAACAGAATAGATGATATATCATGCATCACATAAATAAGTCAAAACAAGCACAATAGGAAAATAAAATAAGATAGGAAGAATTTTTAGGTAGTTCATCACTAATAGTTAGTTTACCTCCAAACTTAGTTTGGACTTCACTATCTCAATACTTGCAAACATTAACTTTCAGGTAGAAACTTTGAACCAATGTCAAATATAGCTTTTAGGTCAAAATCATGAACCAATTGAGTGAAGTTTTCGGGTTAAAACTTTTAATCAATAATTTTTGCTAAATTAAAGTTTCTACATGTGGAGAGTTTTGTTGAGCTTTGAACTTGATTTTTCAACAACTTGATGTTATTTAAAATCTACATGAGTTTTCTAAAGAATGTTTTTTGTATGCTGTATTTTTGCTCTCTTTATTTTTCTTTGTGTTTTTTGGGTACTCTTATATTTTCATATTCAACGTTTATCTTATCTCCAAAAATGTATGGTATTCTTCTTGAACTTTGACAATCCTAAAAATAGAAAGCATCCGTTGCTCAAACGGTCAAATGATATGATCGGTAGAAATAATCTTCAACTAACTGAGACATTATTTGTTCCTGGAGTTTGTTCAAACATAACTAATTTACTTCATTGGGTTTAGACTTGTTGCTTTTCAGTCAAACATCCATAAGCTTAAATGATAAACATAACAAACTTATTTTGTTAAGTTTACATAAATGTTACAAACTTCTCATGGAGTTTGTATAAATCTAATAGGTTTATTCTGTTGAGTTTAGACTAGTCTTCTTTTTTGTTAGTAGTGTTCACAAGCATAAATGATAAATACATTGAATTTATTTCGTTGCATTTACATAAATGTCATAAACTCCTTGTAGAGTTTACATAAACTTGATAGACTTATTTCATTGAATTTACATTAACATCATAGTTTTTTCTGTAAATTTCTTTGAACAACTGATTCTTTGACTTTTTGTTTATCTACAAATGTTTTCAGACAGTTATACTTTAAATCTCTAATTTTGTTGGGCTCCTTTAACTTTCTGTTCTTCTTTAAATGACTTTAGATGGTTAAACTATAACTCTACATCTTCTTCAATATACCAGACAATTAGCATATTAAGTCTTTGATTTCTTCAGTAGTGCTACCATATGATCTTTGCTATAAGTGAACTGCCTTAAATTGATTTCTTGGTTTTTCTTTGTACTGACTTCCTAAGGATTTACTGTACCTATGAAATACATAATTATCCTTACTAAAGTTTTTACACTATCAAAACATAAAGGTTCTTTTAATCTTTTTTTTTTTTGATAATGACAAAAACTTTTACAAGTATTACATACATTTCACTCTTAAAAAGAATTCTATACATGAGTAGCTCATAGAATAAAAATATCTATGGATGTTACAAATAATGTTATAGATATTACAAATGATTTATGCGTAGTTTCTTCCCTTGTTTTGCACTACTATTGTATATATACTATTTGTTGTATTTTTCTCTTCCTTTATCTGTTAGATGCTGTCATACCTATTCACAAGTTTGTTGTATTACTCTCCCCTTTTCTTTGTCATAAGCTTTCTCTCCCCTTTATTGTATGCACATAATCTTTCCTTTTTCTTTTTCATAAACTCCCTTTTTTTGTCATTATACAAAAGGAGGTTATAAACTCTTCCCCTTTGATGTTGCAATTTCTTTTCCAGTATTGTCTCAAATATACTAAATATTATTGCTGAGATTAATGATGTCAATTGATACAAACTATTAATTGAAATGTGGTGATTGATACTAATTGTTGAAGAATTCTGCAATACTTGTTGTGTGTTGATACCAAATTTTAGGTAAGTATGGATAACTGATATCAATTGTTATGTGCTAACACCAATGTTACGATGCATTTTGCAATTGATACTAATTGGTAAATAACAGATGTATAATTGATTCTACTTGTTAAGATAGTTGTGTAACTGTGACCATTTGTTAACCAAGATAGGTCAGCTCTCCTTATATGGTTGCTTCCCTTGTATATTTGCATAAAGAGGGGTTGGTCAAGAACAAGCTCCCAAGAGGTGAGCTTGTGTGATATGCACAAGTATAAACATAACAGAATACATTTATACAGTTTAGGTAAACTCAATGAAGGTTTGTGAGATTTATATAAACTTAACAAAATTAGTTTGTGGTGTTTATACAAACTCAATGAGGTTAGTTTATTGTATTTACACATAATGTACAGAAACATGAATAGATATCATATATAGAATTATAAGTTATACATGGAATAAATGCCTAATTCACATCTAATATGATTAGTAAAAATATCTACAAGTTAAGTTGCTGTAGGGACATATCTAGTGAAATATGACTTTTTTCAATATGTTCTTTTAGAAAATGTTGCTTAATCTCAATCTGTTTAGCTCTTTAGTGTAAAATAGTGTTCTTAGATAGATTAATGATACTCTTGTTGTTACAGTAAATTACAGTATTTTGAAATTTCAATTTGTAATCTGTCAAAATTTGCTATATTTATAAAATCTGAGTATAATACAATCTAATAATCATCATTGCAAGCTTCTTGAATATTCTTAGGTTCAATTTTTGAAACAAATGCACAATAATTGCAAATATTTTGGGTTCTACTCTTAGTTTGCATTTTTTGATTTATGTTGTTAATAATTTGTTCAATAAGATGATCAGATTTGATTTTTCAAGTCAATTTAATTAAGCTGGATGACTTAAAATTAGGTTCCTTCCTTGGTTAATCCTTATTGTTAGTTTTTGGTTCATCCTCACTATCACTATTAATAGTGAATTTTTTAATTTTGTAATCTAAGTCCTTATTAAAATTGACATTAATAGTCTCTTCCACTTTTATTTCTTTATTCAGTACAAAACATTTATAGTCAAAGATTTTAAAGTATGAAACGTTGGGTGCTTTGCCAAACTATAACTAAAATGATGTTTTATTCAATATAGACATTAAATGTGTTCTATTAATGATGCAATATGCAACTCCAATAGCTTCTATCTATAGAAATTTAAGTAGATAAGATGCATTCTGCAAAGTTCAGGTCATTTCTTGTAATAATTTGTTTTCCTTTTCATTACTCTATTTTGAATTAGAATTCTTGGACAGGAAAATTCATGCATAATTTCAAATATATTATAGAAATTTTCAAAATCAGAATTTTGAAATTCTCCTCCATGATTATTTCTAATTTTATTTATTGTTAATTCTTTTTCATTCTGAATTTTAATATAAAAATTTCTGTATTCTATGATTGTTTCGTTCTTATGAGTTAAGAAAATTACTCAAGTGAATCTAGTAAAGTTATTAACAATCACTAAGGGGTTGTTAGTGCACGTCGAAAAGTTCAGACGGAAAGGAAATGGAAAGTTCAGAATGAAAGGAAATAGAATGTCTGGAATGTCAGAATTTCCATAAGGGTTTAGTGCACCTATCGGAAAGCTCAGAAAGTTAGAATTTCTATGGGATTTTAGTGCATGCCAGAATGTTTGAAAATTGAAAAAATAATGAAATAAATTCTAATACACTACTTAAAATTGTGTAATTGATACATTAATTTGTAATTTTATATTTACACCTAAAAATAATATTAATTTATTTGATATTCAAATATAATTATGTACATTAAATGTTTTAATTGTACATTAGGAAATATAGAATAATAATCATCAAAATGCAAAAGGTCCCTAAAAGATAAGCATACTTTTACCATTAAAAATCTACATCTTCATTTTTTCTTTGTAAATTAAATTTTATTATTAATTCTTAGATATATATGTCTAATATTATTCTCTCTTTTTCTTAAATTTTTTATATTATTGTAATTATTATATTATATTTTATGTGTATTTATAATTTTTTTAAAAATAATATAAAGATGTTATATCATTATTAATCCATTGTTCACCATTATTATTTTAATATATATGTATGTATATTTACTTAACTTGGCAAAACTGAGAATGTCTTTGTTGAGCAGAAGAATAAAATATTTACTGATATATTATTATTATTTACATATTTACTTATTGGAAAACGGTTGAACCGTAAATATATTGGTTCAACCGATAGATTATAAACTATTAATATTTATTAATATTGAAAACAGTTGAATCGATGATCTTTTGGTTCAACCGATAGATTATAAACTATTAATATTTATTAATATTGAAAACAGTTGAATCGATGATCTTTCGGTTCAACCGATAATTTATGTTATATATATATATATATTAATCGGTTGAGTAGAGGGCTCTGCATATTTGTAATTTTTTATGATATTTTTGAATTGGTTGAACCGAACATGTTCGGTTCAACCGATACTTTTTATATATATAAATATATATATATATATGTATATATATTTGTATCGGTTGAATCGATCATGTTCGGTTCAACCGATACTTTTTATATATATAAATATATATATGTATATATATTTGTATCGGTTGAACCGATAATGTTCGGTTCAACCGATACTTTTTATATATATAAATATATATATATGTATATATATATTTTGAATTGGTTGAACCGAACATGTTCGGTTCAACTGATACTTTTTATATATATAAATATATATATATGTATATATATTTTTTGAATTGGTTGAACCGAACATGTTCGGTTCAACCGATACTTTTTATATATATAAATATATATATTTTTTGAATTGGTTGTTCGATTCAACCGATACTTTATATATATATATATAAATAAATATATATATATGTATATGTATGTATATATGTATATGTATTTTAAACTAAATTGTATTTAAAGATTAAAATAATAAGAATAATTTATAATCTATGGTTTGAACTAATAGATTTAAGATTTCAACCAAAATATATTATAAAACACTACCTAAAATTGTGTAATTAATACATCAATCTGTAATTTTATTTTTAAAAATGAAAATAATATTAATGACTTGAAAAAGTATACATGCTCTAATTATTACAACATAAATTTAAAAAGTAGTCTAAAAGTACAAAGCATTCAAAGTATTACAACATCAATCTACACAATAGTCCAAAGATACAAAGCATTCTACTTATTACTTATTAAGATCCAAAGGTATAATATAAATAGACTTAAATAGTCCTTCCATCCTACATTGCCATCATCATATCCTCACGCATCTTATCAGCTAATTCTTTTCGTTGTTCTTGACTCGTTCCAACCTGTGAATGTCCATCCATATGCACTTCTCCTGTTGGTTGTATATCATCAGTAATATTTAATTCTTCTAACTCATCTTGCAAATCTTCAAGTAAATCTTCTTTATCAGCCAATTGAATGAAATTGTGAAGTAAAAAACATGCGATCACAATCTTCACTTGTGTTTCATATGGATATGGCATCTGACCTCGTAAGATTGAAAAACGATGTTTCACAACTCCAAATGTACGCTCAATGACTGTTCTTAGTTGTGAATGCCTGTAGTTAAAGTTTTCTACAGCATTACTAGGAAGTCTATCATTAACATAATCAGATAAATGATAGCGTACACCTCGAAATGGGCAAATATACTCTGGTCGATTGGGATATCCAGCATCTACCAAGTAAAACTTACCTATAGAAGAATAGAAATTAGTATGATAATGTGCATATTACTTGAAAATATACTAATTGCATTTACTTGGAAGAACTTTGAAACCATTAGGTCTACTATTTGCATCTTGAAGGATACGAGCATCAGCTGCTGATCCTTCCCAACCAGCTAAAATATATGTAAATCTCATATCAAAATTACATGCTGCCATCACATTTTGAGACAGTTCACCTTTCCTATTTCTAAATCTAGCTGTTTCTTGTCCAAAAATAGTTGCTTTGATATGAGTACCATCAATAGCTCCAATGTAATCCTATACACATTAAACATCATTTAATCTTATTCCTTAAATAAGATAAAAACTACAAGGACATTACAAAAGTGAATACATACCTTAAAATATGGATAAACATTTACATCATCTGTAATTCGACTTGGTGTTGAAGATGAAGGTCTTGCTATAAGCACATGATGTAGACGTATTATAGCATTTAATACTTCATTAAAGTATTTGCTAACACTCCAACTTGAACGACTAAATCGCTCAACTGTTACTCTATACCTTTGATTTTGCCCTACTGTGACAAGGAATATGGCAAATTTCTCTTTTACACTAATGTTGTCGGTATCAGCAATAACTCCTTCATTTCTCATTAAAGAACAAAAACTTTTAAACACACTTTGACTCATTCTGTAAATCTTCCGACAATTGTAAGCTTGATGAGGTTAACAAGGATCTAGTAATCTCTTAATGTAATCTGCACATTCTTTACTATATATACGACTTGTGTTATTGTATAGTAATAGTGACGTACTTGCTATTTTTGCTAAAATTGTCCATGACATTAATAGACGTAGTCGCCTTCTTCTAGCCACTTTTTCTTCATCCAGTATGAATGAAATTGCATTATCAACTGTAGTAGTAAACATGTCACTGAGATTCATCCTCACCTACAAAATAACAAGAATATTACGAATTTACCATTTCACATTTCAATATATAAAAGACATTTCACATTTTTAAGAAAATAAAAGACATTTCACATTTTTAAGAAAATAAAATACATTCGATGTTTCAACTAATAAAAAGCATTTTACATTTCATAATGATAAGTCATTTCACATTTCAATATATAATATCCATTTTACATTTCATCCATATATGACCTTCCACAAAAAGATTTCATCCATAAAAGATTACATTCACGAAAACACTTCATAAACACAAGAAGTTCAAGATTGGAAAGAAAGTGAATTCATGCACAAAACAAACATTTCATCCATTGTAACCATATGCTCACTTCCTAAACCTCAGCCATCCATAACGCATTTCTGCTGATAAACTTAAGAACATTTTACAAAATTCTGGCTTTTGAAATAACTCCATAGCTTCATATTGTTCTTCTGTAGAAAGACCTTCAATTTGAAGTAACGCTGCAACAGCATGATCTAAATAGTTTTTAGTCTTTTCTTTAATATCAACCAACCTTTCCTGTACTTCAACTAATTTTTTTTGTGTATCAACCAACTCTTTAAATTGTTCGTTCCGTGTGGCTTGATTTTGTTGATCTATTTCACACATATGCATAATGGCTTTTGATGCATCTTTAAATGAATCTGCTATGATTTGATGGGACATTGCATGAGGTCTTGCTCGTCTCTTCTTCTTCTCAATTGCCACCCTTGAACTTCCTCCTGATGAAGGAGGTAAATTAGAATCCATGTCTATTGTTTCCTGAGTGGTATTGAAAGTGTTCATTTCCACATCCTGCGTATTTGGTACAAACTCTACCTCATCACCTTGTTTAGCCATATTCCCAGTGGTCATACTACCTTCAAATATTTGTTGCAATTGCTCAAATATCAAGCATGGTTTGCCTTTGTAGCTTTCACACTCTGGATGTGCCTATAAAAATAAAATTGTAGTCAAATGAAAAAAGATAAAGATTACAATATTTTATAAGTTATAAGTGATTAAAAAATTAACCTTAACGAACTCTTTCCAAATCTCATCATCAATGTCAGTGTAACCTTGGATGAAATTCCAACCCCATCCACTCTGGTTGGCAATTTTGGAGTAATTTCGATACATTAGTCGCCAAGTTTTTAAGCGACTTTCTACATTCTTCCTTGTGATACCTGTGTTTTTTCTAGTATTGTATTTTTCAATTACTTCATTCCAAGTGCTACTTTTGATTTTTCCATCATGAGTTTTCTTATTTCCTTCATTCAATACTTCTGCTAAAATATCTAAGAAATACGCATTTGCTTTAGCATTCCAACTAATGTAACTTCTACCTCCACCTGTCATTCCCTTATCAGGAGTACTCATTTTCTACACAAGCACAGTTTCAACAACTACAATAAAACATATGGAATAACAACAATAATAAAAATATTCATATGCATTTGCAAATAACATTCATATTTTTGTAAAAATCATATAAGAGAATTGCAAAAGTAAAAACAAAGTAAAACAATTAATCATTGGACATGCTACACACGTCATGTAAAATGAAATTTGTGGGAGTTCTACACAAAAGATTGGTTAAATCTTCTATGTGATGTTTGACAAAGGTTTAATTGATTCTTATAACTAATGTGCATCTATTGAACAAAGTGACATTTGAAACTCATAACATGAAGGAAGAAAATAGTATTATAAACTATTTATAATGGAAACAAATGTTCGACTAGAATTTTTTTTCCTAGATCT
This sequence comes from Cymodocea nodosa, assembly GCA_036874045.1. Lineage (NCBI taxonomy): Eukaryota > Viridiplantae > Streptophyta > Magnoliopsida > Alismatales > Cymodoceaceae > Cymodocea > Cymodocea nodosa. Next base: position 12,765,600 of record CM072339.1, on the reverse strand, counting down.
CAAAGCAGCATAACAAAATAAAATCCAAACTCTTGCAAATGTGGTAGTTAAGAATACCCAGCTATCAAGCAATGTTTCATCTTTCTCACACATACTACAGATTTCATAAATTAATGCTACTTTCAATCATCAATGAAAATTAGATATAATAAATTAGCATCAAATGTACAAATCCAGCAAATAAGAAAAAGACCTACTTGCTTATGAAATAACTTCACAAATGTAAAAAGTATAGGTGAAAATCAGGAATGTTGGGATTAAAATTTGTAACATGTGCAAGAAAACCATTTTGCAAGTAAATTTACAAATTTTCATATTAATGAATCAAAACTAAGTTAACCATTCACAAGATAAAAGGCTACCAATCAAAAGAGAAATTTTGATTACATATTCTAGGTAGCAGTATAATTATGCAAAAAGGTGTATGCTGAAGAATAGAGCATGGAGTTGGTAAGTCATTAAAAATGTGGCTGATAACTCATACGCTGTCTTGAAAGTAACTTTTTAATTGATTTGTTCCAAGGGAAAATTGACCTACAAAATATATGTAATACTAGTTCAGAAGTATAGAGAAACTTACCAACTCAAGAAGACGTTTTTTAGCATCAACTTGTTGCTGGCTCAAGCAAACATCACCATTAGCAGATCCCAGTCAAACATGACAGAGTCAACACTTTCTTTCCACTTAAACATATTTGACTAATATTATAAACATGAGATCTGGTTTATTACCTTCGTGCATCAGTAAAGCATGCAATAAAATTGGGGAAAAAAATATTCATCCATCGCACTCGTGTATTAGATGCTATTATAGTGCAAAAAACAACGGCACTTCGAGTTTATTGAAAGTGAATAAAGATTTGTATCTTTAGGCCAAACCTATTGGGTGGGCAACGACGGGCGACAACAACTTCGAGTGACAACGGTAGCTTCGGGTGATAGTGGAGGCTTCAGGTGACAGCGGCGGCTTTAGGCGACAGCAAGGGCAGGGGTGGTTTCAGTGTGAGGAGGTTTCGACGGTGCTATGCGTAGGAGGCTTCCGTGAGGGCGAGCAGTGAGCGCGACAGTGAGCGCGACAGTGAGCGCGAGTGCCAGTGCGAGTACGACGACGACTGTGAGGGCGAGTGCGACGGCAATAGCGAGCGTGAGGGAGGGTGAGTGCGCGAGGGTGGGAAAATTTGAGCCGGAAATGGAAATTGAATCTTTTATATGGACGGAAATGTGTAAAATTCCTTTCTGTCAATTGACATGCACATTAACGACTTACAAAAGGAAAGTTTGAACTTTCCTTTCCTTTCCATGAATTCCGGTGTGCACTAACCCCCCCCCTAAGTGTATTTTCTATCTCTTAGACTTAGAGATTGAGTTAAGCCAAATAAATAAAGATGTGGCAGCTTTAAAGATTTGTTGATAACCATGATATCTATATTTTTATGAATGATTCTTTTTTATTTTCTCAAAATCCATTTATTGCACACTTTATCCTTTTTAAATTTTAGTTTAGGTACACTTCTAATAAGATCATACTTAGATATTTTTTTGAGTATCCTCATATTAACATGTTCTAATATCTTATGTCACAATTAATCCTCTTCACTAGAACTCACTAAGCATGCATTGTTTGTAAAGTAATCACTAGGATAATTTAATTTATAAATGAAATTATCTCTAATACCGGTAAATTTAATTTTATATGAATTTTCTTCAATAATAAAATAATTATTTAGCTTTTGGACTCAAAGAAGATAACATCCATGGAAACATAATACGTTTTGGTGAGAGGATGATAGAGATGATACTCTTTTTAGGTCTAAGAGTAGCCAACAAAAGTACATTTGATTGCAGGGATAATTTGCCAAGACTAAGGGATAAGTCTTGAACAAAAGCAATACACATAAAGACCTTAGGAGGAATGGAAAATAATTCCTTGTCAGGATAGAGATGATGAAGAAGGACAACCTTTCTAAGAGAGGTAGAAGGCATTTTGTTTATAAGAAAGGTGGCAGTGAGAATAACATCACCCCACAAATATTTGGGAATTTTGTTGTCACACATAAATGTTCGAGCCACATTTAAAATGTGTTGATGTTTGTACTCAGCCACTCCATTCTATTTTTTATTATTTTAAGTTTATTTTTTATTTTTTATTTCTTAAAGGTAACATTCCATGGACATTCAAACAATTTGGTATACACCAGAAGTATCCATGTAGGTGATAACGAGTGATATTCCATGGATACTCAAACAACTTGGTATATATTAGGAGCATCCATAAAGGTGAAAACTTGTAAGAGTAAGCTTTTCTAGGTATTTAAAAAGGCACTCTTTTAGAATTTGATCCTATGTACCACACACTTTGTCTTTCAAACATTCCTAACTCCATTCTGTTGAGATGTGTGAGGACAGGTGGTTTGATGCACAACCTAGACGAAGAACAAATAGATTGAAAGGAAGTTTGCATAAATTCAAGAGTATTATCAGAATGTATAACTTTAGGGAAAATGGAGAATTGATTTTGGATTTTAGCAAGAAATTCTTTAAAAATATTGACTACACTATGACGGTCTTTCAACAAGTACACCTAAGAAATACGAGAATAGTTATCAACAAATACAACATAGTACTTTTGACCTCCAATAGATGGAATCCTACTAGAGCCTCATATATCATAATGGACTAAATTAAACATATTACAAGATGCAGACAAACATACATGGTTAAAGGTAGCATAAGTATATTTTCCCAACTAACATGACTCACAATCAAAAGAAGAAACTGATCCCCAAGGAAGAGCTTGGTGAAGCTTTTCCAAGAAGGGATGACCCAACCTACAATGCCACAAAAAAGATGAATCTTCACTAGACATGCATGCGACCAAGCCATGAGGAATATAATCATGGATAAGCAAGTATGCCCTATTGGGATGTTTATGCTCTAAATCAATCCTCCGACCTATTTGCAAGTCTTGAATGGTACAATGAAAAGGGAAAAAGGTAATTGAGCATGATAGTTGAACAATAATGGTACTAATGGATAACAAAATCAGGAACATAAAGGACATTATTCAGTCGTATCTGAGAGCAAACTTGAATTTTCCCTTGACTAGAAATCGAACATGAACGACCATCAGCAATGGTGATAGTGGACTTGTTAGGCATGGACACTAGACGATCAAATAGGCTAGATGTACCTAAGACATGGGATGAGGAGCCTAAGTCTATTATCCAGGAATCATCGGTGGAGGCAATCAAGGCATTTTGAGTACCTAAACTATGATGAGTTGATGTAGCTTGAACACTCATGGTCGTGGAATGTGATCCCTGTACCTGAAGTAAACGATCATAATCATCTCGCAGAATAGTGATAGTGGGACTAAGGTCATTAGAGTTCTTGGCCCCTTCTAGCTTATTAGAGTTGGAAGCAATATGAGCCTGTGGTGGCTTGAGATGGAGGAACTTATCCCTATATTTTTCAGATCCGTGTCCTAATCTATCACACCATTGGCATTTTAGGTGTTGACAGTCACCATGCCTCCAAAATATCTCATCCACGCCCCTTACTATCCGTAGTAATAAGGGTTGCTTGATCTATAGGAAGTTGAGACGATGACTAAGTCGAAATACACATAACTTTGGCAAAAGTCTCTTGTAGATCAGGCATAGTATTTACTCCTAGCATAGGACCACGAATCTAGGAGGTAATCTCAAGTTTGATATTAGTTAGGTAAAAAACAACAGCAAGCTCCTCCTTATAATGAAGGAAGGTGGAAATATTAGTAGTAGGTGATTGATAAATATTTAACTCATTCATCAACCCACAGAAGACACTGTAGTGATCTTGAGAACTCTTCTCCTATCTAATGTGAAAAAGATCTTTATAAATTTGAAACACCTTAGATATGATCAAAATAAACCTCAACCTGGCAACACTTCCAGATTGATGTCACTTCTTGATAATGTTTATTAGAAATTTCGATAAAAATATGAAAAAGTTGATCAGGTTGTCAAAAAATTAGTCTGTTGATCATATTTCTAGCTTTCTATTTTGAAGTTTTCAACTACAATTTCGAGTGACATCATTGGAAGTTTTGGTTGCTAATAAAGCATTTCCAACTTAACACTACTAAACTTCCGGTTTAACCATTAACTATTCATTGAAAATTCAAGTAGACTAAAGCTTGGAAGAGAGCTAAGTATTATGCCTACACATGTGATTAATTCCAACCTTCAACAAGCAATAACTTCATTGAAACCTTCTAGAATGGTACTTTGTGAAATTAACTTTGATTTATAGCCACAATGCAATCTTAACTCCTTTTCTTTTAATCTCTTGATGTTTTCTTTTAGTCACTGATTCTTTAAGTTTCATAAGGATGTAGCAAAAAGCAAAATATCTTTTCTTCATTCAATTTTGAAAGCAAAACTCCTAATTAAACAACATAGATCAATTTAAGGATGTCATATTAAGCAAGATCACATTAGAAGCATTTACATAATGCTCAAATGATTTTCAAAAATGTAATCAATATAATCGAAGGTCAACAATGGCTAGGCATATGAGTATCTAATACTTTTCCTGTGTACCCTAAGCACTTATTTAGAATAGTGGTGCACTTTGCCATCAAATTGCTTAACACTTGAGTCTTCACTTTTGTTTAGGTGTTGTAGGTGATCTCAAACTCAAAGTTAGATAGACCACTATAATATTTTTCTGGAGCATTCTAGTTTATGTAGCATCATCAAAGAGGTTGATTGCTTAGTTCTTGGGCTTGGAAGTAAGGTCATAATCATCATGTTGAGGTAAGCGTGGTGTAGGCTATATTCTTTGGGTGGCATATTTAGTTTTAAACCCTTGTAGTATTTTGCTTGTATGATAGCTTAAGCTTTGCTAACCAGCACAAGCATTGCTAGTGCATTTGAATATGCCAAGTAGATTTTTGAGTGTTATTGAAGGCCAACATTTGATCTCCTATACCTCTTGCCTTCTAAGGTGAAGTCCTAATGTAACGTTGAAATTACAAAGTTGGTGAAGGGTTGCTATTGTAGCAACTTTCCATCAAGAAGGAAAAGAGTAAGTAGATGAGAAAGAAGTGGTTTTCTAGTCTTATGAGTAAATTAGAAAAAAACCTAAATGTAGGAAATATACTCCTGAAGGGTTCGTTTGTGTACCTAGAAAGTGATAGAAAGTAATAGAAAAAAAAGTGTCGGAAAGTAATAGAAAAGAAAGTTGTAGAAAGTTACAGAAAATCGTCAGAAAATAATGTTGTTTGTGCATCAACCAGAAAGTGAAAAAATAACAGGATATAATAAAATATGCATGAATAACATAAAAATATTTGTAGACATCTCAAGTTTATAGAAAAATTAAAAATGTTTACATTATTAATAAAAATAGATCATACATTAAGAGGTTAATATAAATTTAACATATTGTAAAAATTTATTATTATTATAATTAATTATTATTATTATTTTATCTTTTTTTTAACATATAAATTTAATAAATTGCATTTTCTTTTATTTTTTTTCACTTTTTCCTTTTTTTCCTCACTTTTTGTTACTTTTAGATTCTCTAGTTTGAGAAAGAGGATACTTTTGCTTTATCTTGTAAAACTTTTTCTAGAAAATGATGATGGAAAGTGACAAACATTTTCTGTTACTTTCTGCTAGACACAAATACACATGTTTTTATTACTTTCCTTCACTTTCCTTTTCACCACTTTTCCTTGTACACAAATCCTTCCAAAGTGTTAATGAAAAATGATCTTTAAGTATAAGGCAAGATCTTCTAACTCTAGGATCTGGATAAGCATTCTAGATACACAAAGGATAAGGTGTTAAACACCTCACATGTGCTTGAATTACTTAATTTCTTAGTTGTCTCTATTGAATGTAAGTTATAGACTTTCATCTGACTTGGTGGTTTCAACTTAATTGTGATTGGGGGTTTTGTACCTATGTGAGACAAGATGAGAAAGGTGAAGCATCTTGATTCACAAGTGATGAAGATAGAAAAGATAAGCAGCACAACACTTAAGAGACTAAGGAGGGAACAGGAGTGCTGTGAATAATTTCCTCTTGTGTATGGGTGCAAGAGAAATGTTTTAAGTGCAATTATGCATCCTAGCACGATGTGTGCAAGTCGCTAATTCAATGCAGATTTAGTAAAGAAACTGAAATTGTAAATGAGATTATGTTTTGCCGAAAACTAGACCAATGCAGCAAAGAAAATAATGTAAAAGCGTGAACTTGAGTCATAGATCCTTGAAATCATGTCAACTGACTTAATTATCTATGCCTTCAACTTGTTCTAACAACAAATCACATGCAGGTGAAATCTAGAACTTATTGTCAAAAATCAATCAAGAATTTGGAAAACATCTCTAATCCTGCATTTAAGTCCCTAACCTTTCTTGAAACATTGATGTAATATCATCAAAGGCACGATTGTTGCTATTGTAACAAAAACTCATTGATATCCACTTAGAATAATTCATTGCTAAGTGAGATTTATGCTTTGCCAAGGTAAGATCGATCAGACTAATCACATTTCAAGAGAAATCAATCAAAATCTTGCTGGATAATAAGTGTCAGGACCATGAGATCAAATTGACTTTCCAAATTAGTAATCAAAATCCCTAGAAATAATAGAAATGAACCACACTTTTGAAATAATCACAAAACTTCAGAAGAATCAGAAAATAGAGTTTAATTTTCAAGATTATGACATGTTGACTCTGATTTCAAGAGAATGTACCTTCAGATGCATTGATTGAAGAGAAATTAACAAAAATCGATTATTTAGACAATGATTAAAATGAAGTGTTAGAGAATGCCATTGAGCCTCTAGGGAGTGTAGCTACAGTGATGAAGATCTTTGGATGTTGAGATGTCCATTGCGATTAGTTTTGCTAAAAGCCTAGCATCGGAAACACAGGTGTTAAAAGGTTTGGGAGCTAGGAAAGATGAGTGCCAAAAAGGTTTGGAGATAGTCATGTGACCCCTTTTTATAAGGTTACGTGGGTAGGAGAGTTGACTTCCTAAGTTGGTGAAGGTACATGTGGTAGCACCCAATTAGTTCAATTGGATGTAAGTTAGGTGATTAAGATCAATGATGTGGATAGTCATTAAGTTGGTTATATGATGGCATTGCTGTGTGGAACCAACATGGATGATGTGCGACACATTAGATCGAACAGAAAAGATAGGACACATGGCACAACCTCATTGGTGTGCACTAGAAAGGGCTACTTTGAAGATCCAACTTTGGAAAATCCAAGCAAAAGCACAAATTTCTACCATGGTACACTGTGAAACAATTCATAAATTTTGAAGAATGCCACCAAACAAGAGAAAGAAGGCTACTTAGAGGAAAGTATGGCATTTCTAGGAGAAAGTTTGGATTTCCTCATTGGAAGATCGAGAATAAGTCTGGAAATTTTGACATTTGCCATCCAATAGAACTGTAGTGTCTTTTTGAAGGAAAACCTGAAAATTCCAAAGAAACACTTGGATCCTTGTTTTGGAGCTTTGGAGAAAGTCTTGGAAAAATCCAAGGATTTGTTGCCTAGCAAATCTATGATGGTATCCTAGAGAACTTGGAAATTTTGAAGAAACAACCAAGTCTCTGCTTTGGAATGTTGGAGAAAGTCTTGGAAAATCCAAAACTATGATGTGTTAGTTTTTTTTAGAAAGTAGGTTCATTTAATCATATTTCTTTGTGTACTTAAGGATTGCCATGAGAGGTGTTCATTGGAAAAAGGTATTATATGTTCTTCCTGAGATAACTTTGGATTTTCCAGATTCCCAGGTGGAATTCCAAGAATCTCGTATGGATTCTCTAGGATTTTTTTGGAAGTTTTTGTAGCCTTTTTAGGTTTGACCTAACAGATTTTTCAGATTTCCTAGGCAGAATTCTGAACACCTAAAATGATGGTTTCAAGTTGTCTGTTGGAAGTTTTTGCTACTTAGTCAAGTGGTGGTTAGCTTTGGATTTTCTAGACTCCTAAGGCAAAGTTTTAAGCACCCTAAACAGATGTTTTGAGTCACCTATTAGAGTTTTCCATTGCTTGGTTAAACAAGGGTAGACTTTGGATACTCTTAAGCAGAGTTTTGGATATTTCAATCTGAATTTCTTAAGATCCTCTGCAACTTTGTTAAATGCCCTGTCTTCTAGATTTTCCTAATGTTTGACACAAGATTTTGGATTGTGGCCTCAGGGTCTTCGATTATTCTTCGGAGAATTTCCCTTTTCCCTCTGTTGATGACTCCCTTTGTTTCCCCTTTTGCTGATGTGTGCAAATGATGTTTTGCCACATGTCATTTCATGTCTTTTCTTTAGTTTTAATATGTTGTGTCCTTTGAGTTGTGTTCATGTGGCAATATCATCTTGTATAACCAACCTAATGACCATCCACGTTGGTAAATGCAATTGCTTTAACTTATTTTTGTCTAATTAGACTAATTAGGTTGTACCATGTGACTGGGTCTAACAACTTGACAGGTTGACTTCTGCTGACCATGGAACCCTATAAAAGGGGTGCTGCATGACTATTTTTGAACCTTTTGGCTTTTAGAGCTTTGGGTGGCTGGCTCTTGGGACTTCAGCTTTCAGACTTTCCTTTTGCCCAAGTTTCCTGACGATCGGCACTCCTTGGTGTACTTGTTCTCTCCAGCAGGTATGCTTTTGCCACTAGGGTTTCGATAAGTCCAGTTGTTTCAGCAATAGACAGGTAGGGTTGTCTGTAGCTTTCTCTTTACAATTGATTTCAGTGCATTTATTTTATTTTGTCAGTGCATCTAAGGCTTCTTCCTCTCAAGATCAGAGTTAACATGACTGAATCAAGGATTTAATGCGTGTATTTTCGTTTTGTGATGATCTTGGAATGTTACAAAAATGCAACATTGATTTATGTGTTCAAAAGTTTTAACGAGCAAGGATTCAAATAATCTTACATTTTCTATACTAGTTGTTTGACCATATTTTGATCTATTCTTTTGGTGATGTCCTATTGAATTCATTTTGTTGAAGTAAATATTAAGAGTGATTCTCACCATCCATTGTGCCTTTTTCTAAATTCCTGATGGATTCTTTATGAATTCTTGCATGGATTTAGTCGGTCTGTTTCTTGAATTTTCTTGTGTGTATTTGTCCTTTTTTAGGAACAAGTTTGCATCTCTCACTACTAAGTTAGTTGACGTGATTTCAAGAGAAAGTAGTACTTACTAGCATTGTTTTATCATATTCCTTTTTATATCAGTTTAGTATGATTGATCTTCATTATCCTCCAAGTAATACCCTCCATACCCTTCAATAGGATTGTAGGCTTTGAAAATATCTTTGTAAAGTTGTGGAAAATTTATCAACCCAAAATTGTGGCCATGACTTTGGTGAGCTTGTTTAGTCCCAACAACTTCTCCAGGTCCACTTGTTTTAGACCAAGGAACCCCTTCTATAGCCACCAAAATGACATGGATGATGGTGTGAGAAGATCTTAGGGCTTTCAATGGTAGTGGCAGCGGTGACACAACTTGGGTTCACAACCCTTTGTTCACCCCTCCTTACAACCTTGTCCTCCCCCAAGAAATGAGAGGAACATGTAACTAGAAGTTCTCTTCTTTCTTCCTCGTATGGTTGCACACCTTTTTTCCTAAAATTAAAAATGGGAAGCTTTCCTTTAGAAGCTGTACCTTTGGCAAGAATCTCATGTGCCTTTGATGGACTCCTCCCACTTCTCTTTCTTCTTCTTGTCCAATTTGCCTTTGCAAAGTGAGGGGCTCTTGGGGTTTCATGTGGTGTTAGTTTTGACGATGATAAAGAGAGAGAGAGAGCAATGGTTGATTGACACTTAATGGTTAGAGGATCTACAAGTTGGTGGGAACTAGAATAATGGTGGATGGGAGGGCAACACTGATTGCCTCCTTTTTCCAATGAGAACTCATGATCAGTTGCAAAATGCCATTAGTTTCTTAAGTATAAATTTTAGGGAAGTAAGCTTCCTCTCTGTTGGGCCCTTCACCACTGGTAGATGTAGTGAATGATTTAGATGCTCCCCTTGTCTCCTACCTATCTATTGGTCTTTTGGGAGATCTTGGAAGTCCTTGAGAATGAACAAACAACCTCTAGAATCTTCTTCAATGCTCAATGGTTTTCTTCATGTATTTGAAGGATCTACTCTTGGATTTCATTAGGAGCCATTGGTCGACCTTGCTCATGGTCATCTCCCAACTTTGATATCAGTTACATTCCTGATTGGAATGGACACGGAAATGTTGTCAGCAGTGGTTTGGCCAGCAAAATAGGGAGGTGAACTTTTGATAGCCAAAAGGATTTCTCTAGTGCATGTGTTTGGCTTTCAACTATTGGACCTCAAGAGATCCCATGTATTGTTTATATAGTATTACAATGTAAGAATGTTACAACAGCAAAAAGAAACAACTGAAAATCTAACTAATCTAACTGTGGAATACAACACTATCCTTTGATGTGTGAGGGTTAGACCGTGGTTTAGGTACCTTTTTAAGGGATGAGATGATAACTTGGAAGTTGTGACACATCATGATGGTCATTGAGACTCAGCTTATAAGGCTCAACTTGAGGCTCAGATTGATCCTTTGTGTATGGAAATGATTTATTTGGGTTTTTTCTAAATGTTTAAAGAATCCAACTACTTGTATCACCGTCAAAGATGGAAGTTGCTCATACCAATCACATAAAAGTAGACACTTTCCTTATTTATGGAAATGATTGGACCAATTTAACTAATATTGTCTTGTAAGCTTTCTGTACAATGCATTAAAAATCTCACAGTGAGCTAAGGAAGATTTAGTCTTTTTTTTCGGTGGGCTGTAATCTTGTGGTTGCATTACAGCCGTACAACATTGAGGTTATAGGATTGAGTCCTGCGGCCAAGGATAAGATGGAGGATTTTTTTTGCCTTACGTAAGTGTGAGGGGGGATCAAACTTGCAACATAAGGATTGGAGGTGTACCTCCTAACCACTTCAGATGAGTAGTGGTGTGTAACATTTAGTCAAACAAAACTATAAGATATAATAAATGCTCAAATAAATAAGGTATATGAGTTTGGTGCTAATAAATTGAATTGATTCTAAGAGGCTTATAGAGAAAGGACTAATCCATTCCAAGAGGTTTTCACCGATGTTTTGAAAAATGAAGAATAGTTATTTTATTTGTTGGAATTTTTTTTTTAAAGACAAATGTTTAAGCAAGCATGTTTCATAGGAAAGGGTAATGATATAAAATGAATAAATATAAATGCAATTGAATACTTATATGTAATGAGTTAGTAAATTGTAATTAATCACAAGAATTCATTCCAAAAATGAGGCAATAAAATTAAATATTGTGTTTGAAATTTCCCTATCTATGATACCTACTGCAAAATGCAAATCATTTATTAAAAAAATGGAAAGAAAATTCTGAAGGAGCCTATCTGGATGGCTGGACTGTTCAAGGAGAGAAAAGGGTGCTGATGCAGAGGCAATCAGTGTCGCTGGACAAGGAGAAGCTACTGTCGACATTATCATTGCTGTCAACTACAATAGGAAGTAGTACTGTGACCAGGGGGAGTAGCAGTCACTGGTGTCGTGAATATCAGAGGAAGAAGCTGCAGTTGAATGAGGAAGAACTTATCGTTTCTGGTAGAGAAACTGTTGTGACCACAGGAGAGATTTGAGACATGTTTGTGCGATCGATTGCATGTTCTGCCATTCTTGTGTCTTTCTCTAGAACCTTTTTTAGTTTATATTAGATGAATATTCATATAAATTAATTGGATCTTGAATAATTGGATATCCATTTAAATTATTGTTTCCAACATTATAATCTTGTTTTTTTAAGAAAACATCCATGTTAACTCATTTATATGAAAAGGTAACCATTTTTTATTGATATTTTTTCATCATTTTTTGTAAAAACAAAATGGCTTCTTTCAAAACCATTTAAACGGCATTTAAATGCTGTTTTTTCTGTCAATGGTATTCACCAATGTGGTGTCTAGGGAAATTCCAATTGTATACAACTGTGCCTACAGAGTGGAGAAATTGATTCCTAAGATTCAAAAACCCATGATCTCTAGACTATATTGTAGGGTAACCTCATTATTATGCCTAGCTTTATATATCACATAAAAATAATGTGACTGGACTTTGTACATTTTGAATAAAAATTCAGTATGTCCAAGTTCACATACGTCTCAATCAAAGAAGGGCACATTTGGAATATAAGTGAGAAAAAGTGTTAAAATAGTTTGCATTGATAAAATTGTGGATAAGATTTGTGCTTAAATATAAATAGACCTCTGTAGTCAATCAACTTCAGTTGGATGTTTAGACAAACAATTACAATTAATGCCTTATTCTCATTATATGGGGTTTATGAATCCTTCTTTTTCCATTTATTTCTATTCATCACTAAATCTTCCATTTAAGTTATGTAATTTTATATCTTTTTTACTATTTTTGACCAAATAACTTTCTCCTCCTTCTTTAATTTTACTTAAATTACTTAATTTCCCTTTCCTTCTAAGTACATCTATTGGCCTTACATATTTTATGCCTCTTGTTAAATGTAGATCAAGCTCACATCCAAAAAGCAACAGAAGAAATAAAAATAATTTTACATGAAACAGACGTAAACATGCCTTTACATATTTGACCAACTTATCGCTCCACAAAATGAACTAAAAATAATTTTTGCAATCTTGCAAATTCATAAAGTATCTGCCCTAGCATTTTTATTTATTTTCTTCTATTTTTTTGTTCTGATTTTTGTAGATGCCCTATAAGTTTTTTACATCATGATAGAAAATAGTTATTGTCTATGCTCTGCTTTTGTGCTCTAATGCCAATCTTTCCAGAAGAGGCTATTTGATTGAGGCTTCCTCCCATAGCCTTCCATTCCCATGTTTCCGTTGGTCACACACTATGTGCTTGATAGAGCTGATGTGGTTCTGTAATGCAGCCCCATTCAGATAGAAGGGATATAATTTCTCTAACTTGTTATCAAAGGAAAAATTGAGCTTTTAAACATAAACAACCAACAAAGTTTTTTTTGAATAAACGACCAGCAAAGTTGATGATAGAGTTCTTTTTCTAGTATTAAAATTATCAAGCATTCCCTTTTAATCATCTTTTTTGTTTGAAGACACTTTTAGGTAACCTCTAGAGAAGCATTTTGTTGTTTGTTCCTAATCCTCATGTCCACCATTTTCCTGGTATATTGTAGATTTGTGGGTAATTCTCTACTAGGTTACAAAACAACTAAAGTTGAGGCAATGATATTCTCACCACGGTCAGTTCTACACAAAAAGGATTCCAACCTGATTCAATAGTTCATTTTTCCTCTCTAAGTTCTATGCAAGAAAATGTCTTGTCAGCTTTCTTGATGTTTGTTGTGCATATCTGTTGTTCCTCAAGTGAATATCTTTACACAGGATCAGTTAGTTGATTAGGCAAGATTCTGTAGCCTTTCCTCCCTTACGTTTCAAATTTATTTAAAGAACAAGAGTGAATCATGATGCAGGGATTAAGGAACCTAGCACCAATAGGAGTTAAAATGATTCTCTTGCTTTTTTCGAAACTCAATTGATTCACTTGAATTGAATCTCTCTACTTCCGTTTTGCCTTTTTTATTATTATATTATTACAAAAAGAAAATATTACGATTAGACATTTTTTGAACAGATTGGAATATGCATGTGATTCATCCTTGAATTTGAATTATAATATTGCAATGCTAACACATTTCCCTTTTTCACAGATTGTGAAGATTGACAATCCAAGCTGATGGATGAGCTCTCGTTTCACCATCCTTGGTTCTTTCTAGTTCGCATATAATTGATTCCTTATCACTTAAACGACTATATACTTATTTCAAGTTTCCAACAGCTCTGGAACATCATGTCCAGTCACTTTAGCGATGTACTCTAGGTATGGAAAATGGTTATCTTTTGTGGGTAGGTTGGGGGGCGGGGTATCATTATACGTGATTATGTAATGTTGTCTCTATACTTTCTATTTGTCAGCACTCAGTGGTTCATTCTCTGTAACTTTTTATCGTGTTCTTGTTGTGGAGCCTGTTAAAAAATTGGGTTGCTTTGAAGCATTTTTACAGTTGCTTGGAAATGTATTGATTTTATTATTAAGGCCATCTTTAAATTATATTTGCTTTGGAGCATTCTGTTTGTCAGGTCGAATACTCTAGAAGTGTCACATCTCTGCCTCCTCTTTTCCCTAAAATGTCCCTTTTTATAGGGAAGACACTTGCATGAAGTAGAGATTATTTAACAATAGGGCCAAGGCATATAATTTATAAGCGATCATTGTTCATACACATCTGTACGTGTATTGTTGTTGATTGTTTATTAATATGAAAATTCTATGTTCGTTGGTTTGTTTGCGTGGTCTCATTTGTGTCCCATTGTTTAAGAGTCATGAATGAAAATTACAAGATTTAAGAAGACTTTTGCGTGGTTAAGGCCATTAAAAGAGTCATGATTGGAAATTTCATAAACTATTTTTTATGCCAATCTGTGCTTACAATTTTATCCTGATATCATTAGATCTAGTTTGACAATTTTGTGTGTACAACGATCTGTTGGTGGTTATAAGTTGTCCTTACTTTACACTGCTGCAACAATTGTTTTGTTGCCAGCAAGTTAAAAATTAGTGTACTGTTTGTTTACTACATATAAGTTGGTTTTGACCCCTTACGCTGTTACATATTGTCAGAATTATACAGGAATTGGGCTATTTGATTAGTTTACATTTCAGTAATAATAGTTATCAAGTTAACTTTGAATTCACATGATGTTGCTTTGCATTCGCTACTGTTTTGTATAATAATTAGACTTGATAAAAATTGTTCCATTTGGGTAAGCCCTTCAAGCATAACTTCCATACATGAGTTCCTTGCCATTCAATTCGTAGGTGATAACCTAATGTCATCTGGCTCCAATACAAGAGTGGGCCACACCGTCTAGTGAGGGGAAGTGGATTGTAATTGTAGTGCTTCCATGGTGTTGGTTACAGTCTAGTGAGGAGGAAGTGGATTGTAGTTGTACCGCTTCCGTGGTGTTTGTGATGATGCATTATTTCTCTTAGGGTTCTTTGCTAGTGTAGGAATCTTATCCACACAACATTGTATGTGGGGAATGACATTTTTTAAACAATGCCTATGGTCATTCTAGGAATTGTTGTGACTCATGTTGTGTAATGTTGGATCGCTTTCAAAGGTTAGCAAGCATCTTTAGGGGTAGTGGTATGTTGGATGACACTTGGTTAGTGTCATGAGGAGCAATTGAGACTATTCTTGCAAGTTTTAGGAAGTCATTGTAATCAGTTGTCCAGCATAGCTTGCAATACTCAAGGGAAATAATAAGTTGATGTTTCAAAATAATTTAGGACAATGTGCTTGGGTATTGAGATGCTTATGCAACTATGAGGGAAAATATTGCAATCACCTTAAAAATTGTGTTGGGGTGGGGCTATTCATGGAACACATGCCAAGCCAATGTACCTAAGAACAACCATGTAGTTATTGGAAACATCAACCACTTGCATGAATTTGAGAGCCGCTATCTCTAATATTCTCTTGAAAGTGTTCTTGGTAATAGTTTTTAGTGATAATGCACTAATTTTCTCCATGAAGATGCTGCCATGTATGGTCTACAACAAATCCCTTGTAGTAAAGATGTTGAGTAACTTCTACACTTTCGATATGTCCATCTGACTACTTGGATTGGTATGTCAAACCTTGTAGTAAAGGAGGTCCAATTGTTAAATGCCTTTTCTATTTTCGGCTAGATCAATATGTCAATGATACAATTGGTATGATATTTATCTAACAATGCAAAATAAGAAGAGATGGAGAGGTGAAGAAGAAGAAAGGTAGGTTTGGAAGAACAAGGCACAAGTCGCAAGTGGATAGTGGGCAACTTGATTTTATTTTCCTATGCAAAATAGAAACCAAGATAGTAGTATTTATATAGAAAGACATGATGTCTAGAATCTTCTCTAGACCCACAACAAAAGGACATGTCACCACCAAAAAATACAAGAATGAAAGAATTACAACACATCAATAATTGTAGTAAGTTTCAATATACACCCTCAAGTTGATCGAGGGGGAGCTACAAACAGCTTGTTGCAAAAGAATTCAAAAACGTTTGAACTGATTAGTTTTGTTAATAGATCAACTAATTGATCATATGTCCTAATAAATTGAATTGTAAAATCTCTAAATTGAATTGTAAAATCTCCTTTGAATATATGTTCTCTGATAAAATGAATATCAATCTCCATGTGTTTAGTGCAATTGTGTTGAATGAGATTTGTAGTAAGATATATAATACTTTGATTATCGCACCAAATTTTTAGGGTAGAAAAAAAAAATGCAACTCTTCTAATAACATTTTTAACTAGATAATTTCACAAGTAGCTAGAGCCAAAGCTTTGTACTTAGGTTCAACACTTGATCTAGAGACCAAATTCTATTTTCTTGAACTCCATGAAATAACATTGCTACAATAAAAAACACAATATCTAGAGTGAGACCTACGATCTTCAATATCTCCACCCTAATTTGAGTCACTAAAAGCCTATAGTTGTTTTGATGAAGATTTGTAATACATGCACACTAAGCATCCTTTGAAATGCTTTTTGCTAGTTGTTTTGAAATGCACACTAGTTGTTTTGATGAAGAATCCTTTTTGCTACTTTGAAATGCTCATTGTTTGAGTTTTTCTTAGGGTATTAACCTAAGATCAATTATCGCAAGTGCACGGATCATTTGAAGCAAATGATAAGCATTCATGAGTTATCTCCATAGGGATTAATGAAGGTTAAGAAGATCTTGAAATTCTAAAATGAAATTAGGGCTTCAAAGCAAGATCCTTAGCCCCTAGAAATCAAGTTTTGCTAACTTATGCAATTAACATGCACACTAAGCACTCATGCACAAAAATTCATGTAAAAACCCTTAAAATTCATTGCAATTATTAACTTAGGTCTGAATGTTGCATGTGAGTTGAATTGGAGTGAATTATAAGCAATCACTAAGTAGGATGCACCTTTTCTTAGTGGTTTCACTCAATTAGGGCATTCACTCCTATTTCAATCAAATAATTGCATTCAAACTCACACATAAATTCATCAAAGCTTTAAACACATTTAGACCTTCACAATTAAGTGGGAGCAACATTATAAATCTCGGATCAGTCAACATCATAATCATTCATGCATTAAAACACATCTCCCACTTGCAAAAATGTAGCTAGGTGTAAAAATCAACAAATAAATGAACACCTAAGGTCATAATTCATGCAAACTTTTAATTTCAGACCACAAACTGAAGATTTAAATCAATTAGTACACACCTAACATCACGTGAAATTCGAGAAAAATCAAAGACAAAAATTCGGATGACATAATATGCAAACCTAGGGCTTGCACAAGGAAGAACTAATTAAAGGAAAATGTATTAAAATTGAAATTAAACATTACAAAAATAGCTTTATAATTTTTTTTGATCCTAATCCACCAAGAAGTAATGTTTCACAACATTTAAACCTAGATTTTACAAGAATTAAAAAAAACTAAACAAAAATCTAGAATAAAAAAAACGTCACCCTCGGTTGCTACAGTGTCCACCTCGTGAGCCCCCTACATAGTGCCTCGTTGTTCACCTGCTCGCATGCGTCGACGCCTGTCGACTCACTCGCGGACGTCTCGGTCGGTGCCGTCACCACCGCTGACGAGATCCCTCGCGTTGTCCACTTGCAAAACTATCGGAAGTGTCGATCGATCGTCGTTGGCCCTATGCTTCTCCGCCCTCACCTTAACGTCGTCCGTCTTGATGACCGTGCGATGGTTGCTCCGTCCTCCAACTGTCCAGCAACGAGCGACCGACGTTGCAGTTCGTCGACTCACCCGACGATCTCTTGACCCACTCGGCAAGCAACGACGAATTAGGTCCTCCAGCTACGTAGCTGCACGGCAGTTGCCGAGAGTCTACCGTAGCTGGATTGGATGCATGAAAACCTAGGTATGTTGCCTTATTGCCTTATAAATGGAGTAAGTTGCATTAAAATAACGATAAGATGACTTGGCACTCTCACTCCTATGTGGCAGGCACATTAGCTGGTGATGTGGCACTAGTGCCACGTCATCATGTAACCTAGGAAAAACTATATAACTTTTTTTACATAACAAGAAATGCATATGACTTCTAAGTAAGTTGCATATGGGGAAATTAAATTTAAAAGCCTAATTTGCAATTCAATTATTCATGAAATAATAGATTAAAGAAAAGGAATATAAACACGAACCCTAGTTTACATCATTTTTCATTATATTTTGAAATAATGCACAACTATGCTTAAGTAAATGAAATAAACCCTAATTGCATTCCATTTCTCAACATTTAAGCTTAATTAGAGGTGTAAAATTAGGTCTAAACACTCATTCATTGGAATTGATAAGAATTGACAAACTTTATTTACAAAAAAAGTAATGTCACGTCTTGTGATACACAAGTATTGCAAGGCCTCAACAAGACTTCTATATTTAGTAGGATTTTTGAGAGGGCTACCTATATTTTTGGTGAGCTTGGCTCTACTTGCCATAGGAATTTTGTATGGTTTCGCAACATTGAGTTTAAATTTTCTTAACACATCAATAATATACTTTGTTTGGCTTAAGTGAAGAGTGTTTCCAATTCTTCTAACTTGCATCCTTAGAGAATAATCAAGATTTCCCAAATCTTGTATAGCAAAAGCATTAGACATGAGATTGATAATATCTTTAACACTGATCACATGACTGAAAGGACCTCTGGATTTTGATAATGTAAAAATTTATGTAAGGACTTAAAATGCATTTTACAGGTTCAGATGAAGCGTTAGAAATCCAACAACTAGTTGAATACTCATTCAGAAGAACACTAAAGGTAGTTATTTGTTAGAACCAAATGACTCACCAAAGGAGGGGAGTGAATGGTGATCTATGTAAAGATTAAACTTTTTCTTACTTATTTGAAATATTAGTATAACTTGCAATCATGTAAATATAATTAAATCAGGCACAATAATTAAATTGATGAATAGACATGCACAATGAAAAAAATAAATAAGAATACAAAAGAATTTTAGGTGGTTCACCAACTCGACTAGTCCACCTTCAAGGATCACTTGGGTTTCACTGAGTATTCCAACACTTACGAACACTTACTTTCAAGTCGAAGTAAGAACCAATCATTCACTTGAGCTTTCTGGTCGTAGCTCTGACCAATATCTCTTAGAAGTTTTCAGGTCGAAACTTCAACAAACCAACCTCGTAACAACACGTGTCCTTCTCAAAATAATAAAATACTTTGTAAGTGTTCAAAACATAACTGTTCGGTACATGAAATGTAACTCTCCAACATAACAGACATTTCAGATACTTAGAATTAAAAAGCCTATAACTCATCGACAGTTCACAAATATACTTAATTAACGTTAATTCCTTGAAATTATGCACATTCTTCAATTAAAACATATAATTGTGCAATTGTAACATAATGGCTTAATTCTCACATGATAGCTAAATATTATGCAATTAACCATTATTTAACCATTAATATTATGCACTTTTTCATTCTAAACACTTGCTTAATTGCAAAATTAGATGAAGTCATTTTATGGCATAGAAGGTTAAGTCACTCAAACCTAAGGTTATTACAAAAGTTGTCTAAAAAGAATCTGATTAGAGGTTTACCTAGTATTAATTACTCGAAAGAGTTTATGTGTGATGCATGTCAATTAAGTAAATTACATAAAACATCATTTAAAAGTTTAAATGAAATAACAAGCAAAAGAGTATTAGAACTAGTGCATATGGGTTTATTTGGACCTACTAGGACAACCAGTCTAGGAGGTAAACATTATGCTTTTGTACTAGTTGATGATTATTTTAGGTTTACTTGAGTTTATTTTCTAGCTAATAAAACTAAAGTTTTTGAACTATTTAAAGTATTCTATAATAAAGTTCAGAATGAGCAAAATGTTAAAATTCAAAAACTTAGGAGTGATCATGGTACAGAATTTGATAATGATCAAATGGACACCTTTTGTGAAGAATTAGGCATAGATCATAGGTACTCATTTCTAAGAACTCCTTCACAAAATGGGATAATAGAATGTAAAAATAGATCACTTTAGGAAATGTCTAGAACCATGTTAAATGAAAATAAATCACCTTTATTTCTTTAGGCAGAAGCAGTTTATACAGCATGTTATGTTATAAATAGGGTACATTTAAGACCCATTTTTGATAAAACTCTTTATGAGATATGATATAATAAGGTTCCCAAAATTAGTTATTTAAAACCCTTTGGCTACAAGTGCTTTATTTTAAACACTAAAGAATGTAGAGACAAATTTAGAGTCAAATCAGATGAGGGTATTTTTGTTGGTTATTTCATTAGAAGTAAGACATATAGAGTTTATAATAAATCAACAAAAATCATTGAAGAAACCCTACATGTGAAATTTCATGAAAATTCTCATTTAGATTTTAGATATGCTGAAAATATTAATTCAAAAATTCTCCTAGAAATGCTATCAAATAATGTTGACAGAGAAATTGAGAGATTATTTAACGTACTAAGAAATATAAACTTAAATTATGAAGATTTAGAAGAAAATAATGTTATGCCTATAGAAAATGTAGAACAATATAGAAATTGGCATTATGCTTCATCTCATCCTATTGATTAGATAATAGGCGATCTTAATCAAGGTATTAGGATTAGGTCATCAGTAGTCAACATTTGTGGTGTTTATTCTTTTGTTTCCTTACTAGAACCTAAGAAAATTGAAGATGCCTTAGAAGATGAATTTTGGTATTTAGCTATGCAAGATGAGCTAAATCAATTTATAAGAAATGAGGTATGAGATCTAGTTCCACCCCTTGAAAATTATTCCATAATAGGAATAAGGTGGGTATTTAGAAACAAAGTAGATCAAGATAGACATATAGTTGAAAATAAAGCTAGGTTAGTTGCTTAAGGTTACAAGCAAGAGGAAGGAATTGACTATGATGAAACATTTGCTTCTATAGCTAGACTAGAATCAATACAAATTTTGTTACCATATGCTTGTTATATAGATTTCAAATTATATCAAATAGATGTTAAGACTGCTTTTTTAAATGGATATATAAAAGAAGAAGTTTATGTAAAACAACCTTTATGTAGGATCGTATAGCTACACAATAGGGGGGGTGAATTGTGTTTTTCAATATTTTTTGAAATATAATTGAAACTTTAAAACTCAAAAACAAGTTGAGACATTGTTTTCATAAAATCATTTTTATTCAAGGTTTCAATTAAAATATACAATTCAATTCTCCTTAGAAATTGTAGATGCAACTATATCTCGATACCATGTATCATCTAAACAATTTCATAACTACAAATAGATAAAACTAATTTGCGGAATTTAAAACATTTCTCCCTATTTGAGGTCTTTCTTATTCTTCTTTTTCTTCTTCAGCAATTCTTCAGTGACGAATATATAATCTTTTTCTGCTTCACCAAATTTACTTTCTTTTGATACTTTAAAT
The DNA here is from genome assembly GCA_036874045.1 of Cymodocea nodosa. Lineage (NCBI taxonomy): Eukaryota > Viridiplantae > Streptophyta > Magnoliopsida > Alismatales > Cymodoceaceae > Cymodocea > Cymodocea nodosa. The sequence continues at coordinate 12,743,975 of CM072339.1, read as the reverse complement.
CTTCAGTAACATAAATTTGACCTTTTCTGCTTCATTGAATTTTCTTCTACTTGAGAGATTTTCCCTGAAGAGTGTTTTTGATCCTTGAAAAAGATTTTTCTTTTGGTGTGCAGGGATAGTTTGATCCTTGAAAAGATTTTTCGTTTTGTATGCAAGGAAAGTTTGATCAATGAGAATTCTATGCCTTTATACTGTATCTTCATTTCATGCATATCCTCCACGTTTAATCACTACCAGTTTTCCACTTCTCCACGTATTTTCTTTTTCTTTCATCGAAATACACACGTTCTGACTCACATTTACATTTCAAATTTTCTTTAATCATCAGTCTTGGATCTCTGAAAAATTTCTTGCAAAATAAACTTTCTCGTCCAAAAACCTTTCATCTGTGTAATAAGAAGTCGTTACTTTAATGTTAACTAAACGAGTAATACAAGTATATATATAACTTAACTTTTCTAACTTAATGAGTTCCTCATGTGCCAATTCACGTGACTAGTATTGTAGATAACTCAACGAACTAGCTTAACCTTTCTTTCGAAAGGTTAAAAGATAACTCACCGAAAATAGTTTAAGTTTCGGATAGTTACAATTGTAAGTCACTGAAAAACTCTTTTTACCATAAAACTAGTGAGACACATGTCAAGACCTGAAAACATGACTTAAGTTACCTTTCAGATAGTTACAACTGTAAGTCTCCGAAAAACTTTAACTCATCGATTCAACAATAAACAAATGTTTTTATAATAAGATTTTTACCACGTGCAAAAATAACAACTTAAGTTTATAATGCTAACCTAACACGTTGCCTTAGTGTTCAATATAGCAACTCAACGCGTTTAGTTTAGTTATGTTCATTTCTGATGTCGTTAAGCACTACATCTAAGTCAGGAGGTAGCTGGGTTTGCTGTTCTGCTTGTACTGAAAAACTTTGTTGTTGTTGTTGTATATGGTCTGTATCAGATTGTTGTTATTGTTGTCGTTGAGGTTTATGCATGGCCTGTAATTTTTGCAAATCTTTGACACTAAATGCTCTTATGCCTTTAGTTTCAGAGGGCCAGTTGGATAAAGTCAATTGGCTTGCAAGGATTCTACATACAGCATCACCATAAAATAACTTTGAACTCATATGCTGTAGTTGAGACATAAATACATCAAACCAATTTATTTGAATTCTATTCAGCAGGCCATAAGTTGCATATAAATAGCTTCTGCTGACTTCCAAATTGTGTCTAACTCTTTGAAATAAATTTGCATGCAATATATTTGCAATAAACCTTGCCTCTGCATTTAGATTTTCCATTAATCTTATTTCAGAATATACATCTGGAATTTTTGATAAAGACTGAATATTCCATTCTAGTTGTCTTATCATGTCAAATCTATTGGTAACAACAACACCTTCATTCTTTAATCCTAAAACTTCAAAAATTAACTCAAGAGACAATAGAAACTCCTATTCATTTATTTGAGTTTTCAGAAAATTTCCATTCTTGACCAGATTGCTATAAAAAGCTGCAATAAGCTTTGTGTATTGCTTCCATTTCGTTCCTACTGGTAAGAATTTAATGAGGCCTTGAAACTCAAACAGATCTCTTATTTTTATCAAATTTCTGAATTTAATTGGATGAGCATGCAGAATCTGACATGTAATCAGATTATTGTATTTCTGCAATGCTTCTTCAGATCTAAAATGAATTGCATTACCTTGAATTTGTAATATTGTACACAAAGAAGGTGATACCTGAAGCCGTGATTCAGAGTTTAATTCATCTTCAGGAACCTCTTCTTCAAAAGGAATGCCATGTTGTTCCTCTTCCAAAATATTATCTTGAAGCTGCTCAGGTAAGCTTGATTCTTCAACTTCAATAGTGTTAGGAACATTGTCAATATGCTCAACATTCATCTTTTCAGTCTCTATAGAATGTTTAGAGTTCAATTTTTCCACAAATTCTATAGCCAGTGTATCTGTCTGTAATTGTTCATTTTGTTCAATAGATAATTCCATTGATTCATGCTGTGAATTCTCAGACTCTACTTCTATAGATTCCATAGAAGGCTGGTTAACTTTTAGCTCTTCTGGAGTCTTAACATTTTCAATATCTGCTACTCCAGACAATTTAGCTTGTGAACTAGTTAATGCTTCAACATTGTCAATTATATCTGCAATAACTTGTTCAATGTCAGGTGCCTGATGCTCTGATTTATCAATATCTACATCATCAGGACTTGTACTAATAGAAAAACTTGAGCTCATATTTGACTTGTATTTCTTCTCAAGCTTTCTAGCAAGGAAAAATAAAGTCTCATTATCTTCATTAGTTTTAGTATGCTCAGAACTGATGAGTTTATCAGATGCACAATAAGGTACAATGTCTAGACATACATTGTCCTTTGGAAATAAATTTTCATTTGATTTTCCTTTTTCAATAGACTTTGTTTCCTTAGACATAATTTTTCTGACTTTCCTTCTTCTATAATATTTCTATTTCTCCTTTTCAAGTATTGCTGTTTTCTTTTCAAATTGCTCCATAAAAGTTTTCTGCTTTAATTCTTCTAAGGCACTTTCTATTGCAACGACCTTTCGAAGACTGCCAACTTTTGTTTTGTCTACAGCAATATCTGATTCTACTTGTTTTGAATATAAAGGAGTAGGGATAGCTGATTCAAGCTCTTCCTCAAATGCATGTAGTCTTGTACCGTTTATAGGAGTTTGAGGAGTTCTATTTGATGAACCTACACCTTTTTCCAAATATTTTGCATACTGTTCCAAAAATGCAATCTCAGCATATTTCATTCTGTATTCTCTATCAAATTTACTACAAATACCCATGTATGTAATATTTGCATCAGTATGTTGAAGTTCTTGTCTAACTTCATTTAGTATACCTTTAGGAAAGAAGTAATCTTTATAAATTTCAGCTAACCTTCTATCCACTCAAAGTATTTTCTTGAACCAAGTACGTGGAACTTCATCATTCTCTATTTCTTTTCCTTTTGCATCTTTTCTGCTTTTGCCTTTTCCTCTGCCACGACCTTTGTAGAACTTGGAGACCATCGTCGCAGGTTGTAACAGCAACAAGCGGGAAAGATTTTCTTGACAAAGTTTACAAATAACCTAAGTGCCCGTGTAATAAGTGTTTAAATAGGGATTTTAGGCGTATAACTCAACATGAAGAGAAGTCCGGTTTAGAAATTAAATAAATATTGAATAAAGTTTATTCAATCAAAGTACCCGAAATATTCAAGTATAACTCGTTGAGTTAACTAACCTAACGAGTAAAACGCTGTCTAGAGGCATTTTTATACGTTACCTTATTTAACATAACGTCTAGTTAGTACACTTAAACAATTTTCGGATGCTTCCAACTGAAACGTTCTAAAAACAGCACACATGCTAAACTTAACATTATCTTGAGAACATTGTAAACTATTTGAACATTTTGTTTTTTGAATCTAAAATAGTTTATTTGTCTTTTTAAATTAGTTCATCAAGATTTTAAGAGGACATTAATTCAGATTAACTAAGATTTGTATTCTAAATTATATTAATCTATTTTCGACATTATTAATGCTCCCCCTACAAATATACTTCAAATATATTCAATCAACATACAAAATATACTTGTAGTGACAATAGATGTTAAGTATAAATATACTTTTAAATTTTCTTTTCAGAAACTTTTGTTATCTTGAGATCATAAAAAATGATTTCCAGAATCAATTACTACTGTATATGAATCAAAACACAACTTTGAACTCAATGTGATTAATTCAAGGAGAATAAAAGAATGTATCTCAAATAAACGTTTTCAAAAGTACTAATGTTGATTCAATAAATCAGTAGTCATATTGGTAGAAACTATATGCGATTCAAAGATATCTGTAATTAATGAAACAACTTTTTCTTTTCAAAACAGTAAATATTGTTAATTTTCTTTAAAAGTTAGTTTGAAAAGCTTGAATCATACAAGAGCTTTCTAATGTACTTGTGTAATGAGCTTTTAGTCAACAATCCCAGATCTGATCAGGACCTTAGGTTGCCAGATTTAAAGAATCTTTTTTTAGGACAACAATCCTTACATACCTATTTGCTCAAGTACAAAAGGCTCGTAATCAAACTGATCAATAAACTCTCAAAGATTTTCACTTTGTAAGCACTTTTCATTTTAAGCACAGTATATATGTATTCCATTAATACAGATGCAATAAAAACACAAATCTCATACAATTTTTACTTCTATGATTGTACTGAGAATATGAATAAGTTTCAATAAGCTTATACTTTTGATTAACAGTTTAAGATGAGTGACATATAACTTATTCTACAAGTTTAATCAATTAAGTCAAATTTATGCATGATCATATGCATTTTCCTTGATTCAAAGAAAACATTTAATCAAAATTTCAAAATGTCAGAAGTATTTAATGTTTTTCATTTACATTTCCACTTAAAATCGTAAAAACCATTAAAATTGATAAACTACTTAAAATCAATAAGATACTACTTTGATTTTACAATAAATACATAGTATCTTAAGCAGCAATTTAGATATTACTTTAGATATTTATAATAAGTATATAATATATATGAGGTGAACAACATCATCAATAATATTTATCTTTTTATGTGGAGTTTAAGCATTTTACACATCACATAGCCTACAAATACCTAAATTTAATCTAATGTTGTAGAATGTATTTTTGTCTAGAGGTTTTGTAAATATATCAGCTAATTGATTTTTACTAGACACAAATTCTAATTTAATTTTTCCTTTAATTACATTATCTCTTAGAAAATGATGTCTAACCTCTATATGCTTTGCTCTTGAATGTAATACAGGATTTTTGGAAAGATTTATTGCAGAACTACTGTCACAATAAATCTCAGTTGTATCATAAGATAATCTCAGTTGTGCCATTGGTACTCTTTCTATCAGATTTAGATCCTGCATAATCAGCATCAGTATATCCTATAAGATCTATTGAACTATCCTTAGAATAATACAGTCCGAAATTTTTAGTTCCTTGTATATATCTAAATATTCTTTTAACTGCAATTAAGTGTGATTCTTTGGGATTAGATTGAAATCTAGCACAAACACACACAACAAACATAATATCAGGTCTACTAGCAGTCAAATAAAGTAAAGAACCAATCATACTTTGTATTTTCTTTGATCTATAGATTTTCCTATGTCATCAATAACTAACTTTAAAGTAGACTCATAAGAGTTCCTCGAATCCTTGTGTCATTAAAATTAAATATCTTAAGCATTTCATCTGCATATTTTTCCTGATTTAAAAATATACCTCTATCCATTTGCTTAATTTGAAGTCTTAGAAAATATGAAAGTTCTCCTATCATACTCATTTCAAACTGATTAGTCATCTCTTCAGAGAATATTTCTATCAACTTATCAGAGGTTGCTCTAAAGATTATATCATCCACGTATATTTGAACAACAATCTGATCTTTACCATCTCTATTAATAAATAGAGGATGATCCACTTTTCCAATGATATAGCCTTTTTCTATTAAAAAAGTAGACAATCTTTCATACCATGATCTAGGTGCTTGCTTCAAACCATATAAGGCTTTCTTCAATTTATACACAAAGTCAGAATTTTTAATATCTTCAAATCCAGGTGGTAGTTTTACATAGACTTCTTCATTAATTAAACCATTTAGAAATGCACTCTTTACATCCATTTGATATAATTTAAGATCCATATAACAAACATAGGCCAATAATATTCTAATACTTTCTAACCTAGCCACAGGAGCAAATGTTTCATCATAATCTAATCCTTCTTCCTATGTATACCCTTGTGCAACTAATCTAGCTTTATTCCTCATAATTTGATCAGTTTCGTTAGTTTTATTTCTAAAGATCCACTTTGTACCTATTATGGACTGATTTTCTGGTGGAGAGACTAATTCCCATACATCATTTCTGATGAATTGATTTAGTTCTTCTTGCATTGCCACTATCCAATTTTCATTAGATAATGCTTCTTGTATATTCCTTGGTTCCACCATAAAAACAAACATACACATACTATTTAAATTTACTGAAGCTCTAGTTTTAACTCCCTCATTAATATTACCAATGACTTGAGTAATGGGATGTGATGAAGAATAACGCCAATTTCTCTAATTTTCCTTAATATTCTCATCAACATCTGAAAGTCCATCACTTTCATCATTAGTTTGATCATTTAAGTTCATATTTTTTATTTTCTCAGATAAATCATCAATCTCTCTATTGATCTCTAACTCATATGGAAAATTGATCATATCATCATTATCAGCTTTAGATTGAGATTCTCTAAGAGATTTTTCATTGAAGCTTACATGGAGGGTTTCTTCAATAGTCCTAGAAGTTTTGTTATATACACTATAGACTTTACTTCTAGTAGAGTAATCTACAAAAATTCCTTCATCCGATTTGGCTTGAAATTTATCCCTTTTATCCTTAATATTAAGAATAAAACACTTGCAGCCAAATGGTTTTATATAGGAAATTTTTGGAACCCTATTAAACATAATTTCAAAAGGAGTTTTATTAACAGGAGGTCCTAAATGACTTCTGTTAATAACATAACAAGCTGTATTTACTGCTTTAGTCGAAAGATTTTGAGGTAACTTATGTTCATTCAACATAGCTCTGGCCATTTCTTGAAGTGATCTATTCTTTCTCTCAACAACACCATTTTGACACAGTGCTCTTGGAAAAGAAAATCTGTGATCAATGCCATGCTCATTACAATAGTTATCCATTTGATCATTATCAAATTCAGTTCCATGATCACTCCTAAGTTTTTGAATAGAGACACTCTGCTCATTTTGAATAAAATTGCAAAACATTTTAAATTTTTCAAAAACTTATGTCTTAGATGCTAAAAAATATACCCAAGTGTATCTAGAGAAGTCATCTACTAAAACAAATACATACCGTTTACCACCAAGACTCATGATTCTTGTTGGTCCAAATAGATCAATATGTATAAGTTCTAAGACTCTCTTGCTTGAAATATTAGTTTTTGATTTAAAAGAGTTTTTGTGAAGTTTACCTAACTTACATGCATCACACATAAAGTTCTTTGAGTATTTAATCTTTGGTAAACCTCACACTAAATGTTTACTAGATAGTTTATGTAACAGTCTCGTATTTATATGCCCAATTCTTCTATGCCATAGATATGCATCACTAGTTTCAGCTAGCAAACATGAATTTAAATCAACTACACCAGAAGGTAAAGATAAAATACATACATAACCTTTTCTTTTAGCAATAAACTTAATTTCATCTGTATTTTTATCAATTATTTTGCATACATTATCTTCAAACACTATATAATATTCATTTTCAGTTAGTTTTATGACACTCAGCAAATTAAATCCTAAGTTTTCTACATATAGTACATTCGAAATAACACAAGTAGGAGTTATTTGAACATTGCCCATACCTACGATTTTATCTTTGCTTTTGTTTCGAAATGTTACACTTCCTTTCATGGTATTTGTAAAATTTTGTAATAGACTTTTTTGTCCGGTCATGTGACTCGACGCTCCACTGTCTAAGATCCATTTTGATGTTGTTTCCTCCTACAACACAAATTAAGAAAACTTTTTCTTGGTACCCAATGTTGTTGAGGACCAAGTTCATTAAACGCATATTTCTTCTTTTCGTTTAAAAATAGTTTAACATTATCATTTATATTCTTATTAGTTGTAAGTACTATTGATTTATCATTAGCTTCATACTCACATATATCATTATTGCTTTTACAATCATTCTTTTTGCTTTAGATGTAGTATAATCAAGACTAAACAGATTTTTATCAGATGTTAATTTATTTTGGTCATGCTTATACATTTCAGTAAGTTCATACCAAGATTTTGTACTTGTATTAACATTTTCTGTACATACAAAATCTTTTTTTGCACAAGAATTTTTAGTTTTATCACATGTAGAATGAGTAATTGGTCTAATACCAGTGTATTGAATTACATGCTTAGGTTTCTGAATTTTCAGTTTACTACAATTGTTTGAAATTTTAGAAACATTAGAAACTGAATTTCCAGAACAAGAAACAAGATTTTTAGAAACATTTATAGTCATGTTAGAAGTACAATTTGACAAATCACATTGATTTATATTATTACTGCATGATTCGTCCTTTGAAGTACCTACTTCTACATATTTATTACCTTGTTTCATAATAAAAGGAATTTTAGTCTTAGATTTACTTGAACTACAACTAATAAATCCTTTATTGGCTTGGGATTCAAGATATTCAGGATAATCAAATCCTAAGCCAAATTTATAAGACATCGCAGGGCTACTAGTTAGTTTGTTTAACTTAGTTTGACTTAAATTCCATTTCTCAATGGTAGAATTTAAATCTCTCTCTCTCAATTTTAATTTATCTATCTCTAATTCAAGCTCATTTATATTGTTTCTCAATATTTCATTTTCAGATTCTATCTTTAATTTTTCAGCATTTATATTTTGTATTTGTTCATGCAAGATACATTCATTAAATCTAAATTTTTGCAAATCTCTAGCATGATTTTCATTATCACATTTAAACTTTTCTAATGTAGTAGATAGGAAACAATTTTCTTCTTCCATAATGGATGAAGATTTTCTAATATTCTTATTTTCCAGTTTACATACTTTAAGTTTTTGTAGTAATGCATGATAAGTACATAATAATTCATCAAAGTTGAAATTTGAATGACTTTAAGGATCAGATATTACCTCAGACTCATCTACCGTGAAGCACACATGAGCAACGTCTTCTAACTCTTGTTCTCCTTCTGAATGTGAAGATTTTGATGCTTATTCCTTAGATTCAGACTCTTTAGATGTGTCTGTTGAGTATTTTTTTTGATGATGTGTGCTGAATGAAAATAATCATATTTGCTCAATTACTATTGCTTGTGAAAAGAAATTAAAATCATCAATTAATATAGAAAAAGCTTACTGATATAAATACTTGTCTGTATTGGATCTGAAGTTAATATCTAGTCATTTCATTGCATTAATTTCTCATTTAGCTAAACGTTAAGTTAACGTGTGTTTTTATTGAAAAGCATGATATGTTTTAATGTTATATCTTCTGTATCATGAATAGTGCACGTTTAGGCAACTCGTTAAGTTAGAGTTTTGTTTGTATAGAGGTCACGTGAGAACTCGTTAAGTTAGAAGCTTAAAGGTTAAAATAAGTCACGTGATAACTCGTTAAGTTAGTGAGAAAAATAAGAGACAAACTCGTTAAGTTAGTATTATACACGTGGTGAAATTATAAGTTACGAATGTTGTATTGTATCATGTGAGGTGCACATGTTTAACTCATTAAGTTAACATAACTAAACGCGTTGAGTTGCTATATTAAACACTAAGGCAACACGTTAGGTTAGCGTTATAAACTAAAGTTGTTATTTTTGCACGTGGTAAAATTCTTATTATAAAAACATTTGTTTATTACTGGTTCGTTGAGTTATCATAACACAACGGAAATGGTTCGTTGAGTTATCATAACACAATGGAGATAGTTCGTTGAGATAGCATAACACCACGAACTTAGTTCGTTGAGTTAGCTACAGTACTTGTCACGTGAAATGGCACATGAGGAACTCGTTAAGTTAGAAACGTTAAGTTATATATATACTTGTGTTACTCGTTTAGTTAACATTAAAGTAACAACTTCTTATTACATTGATGAAAAACTTTTGGACGAGAAAGTTTATTTTGCAGGAAAATTTTCAGAGATCCAAGACTGATGATTAAAGGAAATTCGAAATATAAACGTGGGTTAGAACGTGTGTGTTTCGATGAAGGAAAAAGAAAAGACGTGGAGAAGTGGAAAACTAGTAGTGGTTAAACGTGAAGGATATGCATGAAATGAAGATACAGTATAAAAGGCATAGAATTCTCGTTGATCAATTTATCCTTGCACACAAAACGAAAAAATCTTTTCAAGGATCAAACCATCCCTACACACCAAAAGAAAAATCTTTTTCAGGGATCAAAAACACATTCTCGGGGAAAATCTCTCGTGGAAGAAAGTTCAGTGAAGCATAAAATGGTAAGATTTTCGTCACTGAAGATTTGAAGTATCAGAAGAAAGCAAATTTGGTGAAGCATTAAAAGACAAGATATTCGTCACTGAAGAATTGGTGAAAAAGAAAAAGAAGAAGAAGAAAGATCTCAAACAGGGAGAAAAGTTTTAAATTCCGCAAATTAGTTTTCTTTGTTTGTAGTTATGAAATTGTTTAGATGATACATGGTATCAAAATATAATTGCATCTACAATTTTTGAGGAGAATTGAATTGTATATTGTAATTGAAACCTTGAATAAAAATGATTTTATGAAAACAATGTCTCGACTTGTTTTTGAGTTTTAAAGTTTCAATTATATTTCAGAAAATATTGAAAAATACACAATTAACCCCCACTTGTGTAGCCATACAATCCTACAAGTGGTATTAGAGCTTTGTGAATAATCTTTGATATAAAATCGATACCAACTTATTTAATATCATTGCTTATTCTACCTTCCTTGTTTTTAAACGGAAATTAATATCTGAGCATACGTTTAACTCTATTGATTTAAGGCTCAAGTTGTTTTAATGTTTTTAGACTATTTAAAATCAAATTGGTTGAAAAATCTAAGGTAAGATGGCTACTGGAAATGGTAATTTTTCTTTATATGAAGGCCAAAATCTTAATCATCCTCCTTTATTTGATGGAATACATTTTGAATATTGGAAATATAGGATGACTGTTTTTCTTCAAAGTATAGATCGTAAGTTATGGTTCATGATTTCTAAACCATATACTCTGTTAACTACTCCTTATAATACTTGGACAATTACTGAAAAAGAAAATGAAACTCTGAATGCTAAGGGCTTAAATATTTTATTTTGTGCATTGAGTTATGAACAATTCAGTAAAGTGTCAGCATATAAATCTGCTTATGAGGTGTGGCATGCATTAGAAGTTTCACATGAAGGTACTTGTCAAGTTAAAGAGACAAAAATAAACATGTTGATTCATAAGTATGCACTCTTTAAGATGCATGAAGACGAAAATATTTCTGAGATGTTTTCCAGATTTCTTGATATCATAAACTCTTTAAAACGTTTAGGAAAGAATTTTGAACAGAAGGATTTAGTGAGGAAAATTCTCAAATCCCTAAGTTCGAAATGGTCTCAAAAAGTAACATCAATTGAGGAATCACAAGATTTAAATGTTTATACTATGAATGAACTTATAGGAAATTTAACATCTTATGAAGTTCAATTAAATGAATCACTGAGTCACAACAAACTAAAAATGAAGAAAGAAATAGCCTTCGAAATTAATTCAGATTCTGATATATCTACTGATTCTGACGAGGATTTGATTTTGCTGACTAGGAAATTCAAAAAAGCATGGAAAGCTAGTAAACAGCAAAGGAACAAAAATGATAAACCCTCAACGTCAAAATCATTCAATGACAAAAATTCTTCATCCAGAAAGTATGTATGTTACAACTGTAAGAAACCTAGACATCTTTCTCCAAATTGTCCTATGAGGAAAAATGAAAAGCAAAGTAGGACAAATCAGAAGAAGACGGGTCAGAAAACTCAGAAAAAGTTTTACAAGAAAAAGGCTTTGAAGGTCACTTGGGATGACACGTCTGAAGAGTCTGAATATGAGGAATTAGCATCAAAATCTTCACATTCAGAAGGAGAACAAGAGTTACAAGACGTTGCTCATGCATGCTTCATGACAGATGAGTCTGAGGTAATATCTGATCCTGAAAGTCATTCAGATTTCAACTTTGATGAATTATTATGTGCTTATCATGCATTAGTACAAAAACTTAAAGTATGTAAACTGGAAAATAAGAATATTAGAAAATCTTCATCCATTATGGAAGAAGAAAATTGTTTCCTATCTACTACTTTAGAAAAGTTTAAATGTGATAATGAAAATCATGCTAGAGATTTGCAAAAATTTAGATTTAATGAATGTATCTTGCATGAACAAATACAGAATATAAATGCTGAAAAATTAAAGATAGAATCTGAAAATGAAATGTTGAGAAACAATATAAATGAACTTGAATTAGAGATAGATAAATTAAAACTGAGAGTGCTAGATTTAAATTCTACCATTGAGAAATGGAATTTAAGTCAAACTAAGTTAGACAAACTAACTAGTACCCCTACGGTGTCTTATAAATTTGGCTTAGGATTTAATTATCATGAATCTCAAGCCAATAAAGGATTTATTAGTTACAGTTCAAGTAAATCTAAGACTAAAATTTCTTTTATTATGAAACAAGGTAATAAATATGTAGAAGTAGGTACTTCAAAGGATGAGTCATGCAGTAATAATATAAATCAATGTGATTTGTCAAATTATACTTCCAACATGACTATTAATGTTTCTAAAAATCTTGTTTCTTATTCTGGAAATTTAGTTTCTAATGTTTCTAAACTTTCAAACAATTGTAGTAAAATTAAAATTCAGAAACCCGAGCATGTAATTCAATACACTAGTATTAGACCAATTACTCATTCTACATGTGATAAATCTGAAAATTTTTGTGTAGAAAAAGATTTTGTATGTACTGAAAATTCAAATACAATTACAAATTCTTGGTATCAACTTCTTGAAATGTATGAGCATGACCAAAATAAATTAAGATCTGATCAAAATCAGTTTGGTCTTAGTTATACTACATCTGAAAATAAAAAGAATGATTATAAGAGCAATAATGCTATATGTGAGTATGAAGCTAATGATAAATCAATAGTACTTACAACTAAAAAGAATATAAATGATAATGTTAAACTATTTTTAAATAAAAAGAAGAAATATGCGTTTAATGAACTTGGTACTCAACAACATTGGGTATCAAGAAAAAGTTTGTCTTAATTTGTGTTGCAGGAGGAAACAACATCAAAATGGATCTTGGACAGTGGAGCATCAAGTCACATGACCGGACAGAAAAGTCTACTACAAAATGTTACAAATACCATGAAAGGAAGTGTAACATTTCGAAACAAAAGTAAAGATAAAATCATAGGTATGGGCAATGTTCAAATAACTTCAACTTGTATTATTTCGAATGTACTATATGTACAAAACCTAGGATTTAATTTCCTAAGTGTCATAAAACTAACTGAAAATGGATATTATGTAGTGTTTGAAGATAATGTATGCAAAATAATTGATAAAAATATAGATGAAATTAAGTTTATTACTAAAAGAAAAGGTTATGTATGTATTTTATCTTTACCTTCTAGTGTAGTTAATTTAAATTCATGTTTGCTAGCTGAAACTAGTGATGCATATTTGTGGCATAGAAGGATTGGGCATATAAATATGAGACTGTTACATAAACTATCTAGAAAACATTTAGTGAGAGGTTTACCAAAGATTAAATACTCAAAGAACTTTATGTGTGATGCATGTGAGTTAGGTAAACTTCACAAAAACTCTTTTAAATCCAAAACTTAACGAGTTCGTCTCTTCTTTTACTCACTAACTTAATGAGTTATCACGTGACCTATTTTAACCTTTAAGCCTCTAACGTAACAAGTTCTCACGTGACCTCTATACAAACAAAACTCTAACTTAACGAGTTGTCTAAATGTGCACTGTTCATGATACAGAAGATATAACTTTAAAACATATCATGCTTTTCAATAAAATCACACGTTAACTTAACGTTTAGCTAAATGAGAAATTAATGCAACAAAACGACTAGTTATTAACTTCAGATCTAATACAGATAAATATTTATATCAGTAACCTTTTTCTGTATTAATTGATGATTTTAATTTCTTTTCATAAACAATAGTAATTGAGCAAATATGATTATTTTCATTCAGCACACATCATCAAAACAAAATACTCAACAATCTCCCCCTTTTTGATGATGACAAAACCATATTAAATCAATTTTAAAATATATTTAACTCAACAAAGTAACTTCGTTGGGTTAACTTTTAATTCAATAAACTTGTTTGTTGATTTAAGTTCACTTAAGCTTATTTCTATTGTTTGTGTAAATTTTACCTCTTAGAACTAAAACTCTCAGATGTCAATAATTATATAAGTATCAGTTTTCTAATTATCATCTGTCAGATTACGATAACCATTTGAATATCATCTCCCTTTATAATATATGCAATTAAAATCATAATCATCTTTTTTTTTAATATTTCTCCCCCTTTTTGTCATTAATCAAAAAGATAATTACAGAGAGTATATATATATTAATAGATATATTTACAACAACGATTTTTGTAAACAAGAATAATAATTGAACACATTTACAGAAAAATGTATTGTTCAATGAATCAAACAAGAAATACAAACATTACATTTTGTATTCAGATACAAACAAAAACAGTTATCAAGCCCTCCTCAGTATATCACTTATAACATTACATATTTTATCTCCTAGATGCCTAATATCATTTTTGATGTCGTTAAGTACATCATCTAGGTCAGGAGGTAGCTGGGTTTGCTGTTCTACTTGATTTGAATAACTTTGTTGTTGTTGTATATGGTCTGTACAATCAGGTTGTTGTTGTTGTTGTCGTTGAGGTTTATGCATGACCTGGAATTTTTGCAAATCTTTGACACTAAATGCTCTCACACCTTTAGTTTCAGAGGGCCAGTCACATAAATTCAATTGGCTTGCAAGGATTCTACATACAGCATCACCTTAAAATAGCTTTGAACTCATATGTTGTAGTTGAGAAGTAAAAACATCAAACCAATTGATTTGAATTCTATTCAATAGGCCATAAGTTGCATATAAACAACTTCTGCTGACTTCCATATTGTGTCCAACTCTCTGAAATAAATTGGCATGCAATATATTTGCAATAAACCTTGCCTCTGCATTTAGATTTTCCATTAATCTCATTTCAGAATATACATCTGGAATTTTTGATAAAGATTGAATGTTCCATTCTAGTTGTCTAATCATGTCAAATTTGTTCGTAACAACACCTTCATTCTTTAATCCCAAAACTTCAAAAATTAACTCAAGAGATAATATAAACTCCTGTTGAATTATTTGAGTTTTCAGAAAATTTCCATTCTTGACCAGATTGCTATAAAAAGCTGCAATAGGCTCTGTGTATTGCTTCCATTTTGTTCCTACTAGCAAGAATTGAATGAGGCCTTGAAACTCAAATAGATCTCTCATTTCCATCAAATTTTTGAACTTTATTGGATGAGCATGTAGAATCTGATATGTAATCAAATTATTGTATTTCTGCAATGCTTCTTCAGATCTAAAATGAATTGAATTACCTTGAATTTGTAATATTGTACACAAAGAAGGTGATACCTGAAGTCGTGATTCAGAGTTTAATTCATCTTCAGGAACCTCTTCTTTAAAATGAATGTCATGTTGTTCCTCTTCCAAAATATTATCTTGAAGCTACTTAGGTAAGCTTGATTCTTCAGCTTTAACAGTGTTAGAAACATTTTCAATATGCTCAACATTTATCTGTTCAGTCTCTATAGAATCTTTAGAGTTCAATTTTTCCACAAATTCAACAACCGGTGTATCTGCTAGTAATTATTCATTTTCTTCAATAGATATTTCCATTAATACATGTTGTGAATTCTCAGACTCTGCTTCTATAGATTCTAAAGAAGGCTGGTTAACTTTTATCTCTTCTAGAGTCTTAACATTTTCAATATCTGCTACTCCAAACAATTCAGCCTGTGAACTAGTTACTGCCTCAACATTGTCAATTATATGTGCAATAACTTGTTCAATGTCAGGTGCCTGATGCTCTGATTTTTCAATTTCTACATCATCAAGACTTGAACTAATAGAAAAACATGAGCTCATATTTGACTTGCATTTCTTCTCAAGTTTTCTAGTAAGGGAAAATAAAGTCTCATTATCATCATTAGTTTCAATATGCTTGGAACTGATGAGTTTATCAGATGCACTATAAGGTACAATGTCTAGACATACATTGTCCGTTGGAAATAAATGCTCATTCGATTTTCCTTTTTCAGTAGACATAACGTCTAGTTAGTACACTTAAAACAATTTTCGGATGCTTCCACCTAAAACATTCTGAAAACAACACACATGCTAAACTTAACATTATCTTGAGAACATTGTAAACTATTCTAATATTCTTGTCCTTTGAATCTAAAATAGTTTGTTTGTCTTTGTTAAATTATTTCGTCAAGATTTTAAGTGGACATTAATTTAGATTAACCAAGATTTGTATTCTGAATTATATTAATCTATTTTTGACATTGTTAATCCTCCCCCTACAAATATACTTCAAATATATTCAATCAAAATACAAAATATACTTGTAGTGACAATAGATGTTAAGTATAACCATACTTTTAAATTTTCTTTTCAAAAACTTTCGTTATTCTGACTTTATCAAAAATGATTTCTAGAATCAATTCCTATTGTATATGAATCAAAACACAACTTTGAACTCAATATGATTAATTCAAGGAGAATAAAAGAATGTATCTCAAATAAACGTTTTCAAAAGTACTAATGTTGATTCAATAACTCAATAGTTATATTGGTAGAAATTATATTCGATTCAAAGATATCTGTAATTAATGAAATTTTTATTTTTTTATTTTTTATTTTAAGGTTAGTTTGAAAAGCTTGAATCATACAAGAGCTTTCTAATGTACCCGTGTAATGAGCTTTCAGTCAACAATCCTAGATTTGATCAGGACCTTAGGTTGCAAGATTTAAAGAATCATTTTTCAGGACAACAATCTTTACATACCTATCTGTACAAGTACAAAAGGCTCGTGATCAAATTGATCAATAAACTCTCAAAGATTTTCACTTTGTAAGCACTTTTCATTTTAAGCACAGTATATATGTATTCCATTAATACAAATGCAATAAAACACAAATCTCATACAATTTTTACTTCTATGATTTTACTGAGAATATGAATCAGTTTCAATAAGCTTATACTTTTAATTAAGAGTTTAAGATGAGTTACATATAACTTATTCTACAAGTTTAATCAATTAAGTCAAATTTATGCATGATCATATGCACTTTCCTTGATTCAAAGAAAACACTTAATCAAAATTTCAGAATGTTAGAAGTATTTAATGTTTTTCATTTACATTTCCACTTAAAATCGTAAAAACCATTAAAATTGATAAACTACTTAAAATCAATAAGATACTACTATGATTTTACAATAAATACATAGTATCTTAAGTAGCAGTTTAGATATTACTTTAGATATTTATGATAAGTATATAATATCTATGAGGTGAATAACATCATCAATACTATTTATCTTTTTATGTGGAGTTTATGCATTTTACACATCACATAGCCTACAAATACCCAAATTTAATCTAATGTTGTAGAATGTATTTTCGTCTAGAGGTTTTGTAAATATATCAGCTAATTGATTTTTACTAGACACAAATTCTAATTTAATTTTTCCTTTAATTACATTATCTCTTAGAAAATGATGTCTAACCTCTATATGCTTTGCTCTTGAATGTAATACAGGATTTTTGGAAAGATTTATTGTAGAACTACTATCACAATAAATCTTAGTTGTATCATAAGATAATCCAAAATCTTCTAAGGTTTGCCTTATCCATAGAATCTGAGTGCAACACAATGCAGCAACAACATATTCAGCTTTTGTAGTAGAAAGTGCTACACAGTTTTGCTTTTTACTAAACCATGACACCAAATTATTTCCCAATAATTGACATGTGCCACTAGTACTCTTTCTATAAGATTTAGATCCTACATAATCAGCATCAGTATATCCTATAAGATATATTGAACTATCCTTAGAATAATATAGTCCAAAATTTTTAGTTCCTTGTATATATCTAAATATTCTTTTAACTACAATTAAGTGTGATTCTTTAGGATTAGATTGAAATCTAACACAAACACACATAGCAAACATAATATTAGGTCTACTAGCAGTCAAATAAAGTAAAGAACCAATCATACTTCTGTATTTTCTTTGATCTATGGATTTTCCTATGTCATCAATATCTAACTTTAAAGAAATACTCATAGGAGTTCCTCGAATCCTTGTATCATTAAAATTAAATTTCTTAAGCATTTCATTTGTATATTTTTCCTCATTTAAAAATATACCTTTATCCATTTGCTTAATTTGAAGTCCTAGAAAATATGAAAGTTCTCCTATCATACTCATTTCAAACTGATTAGTCATCTCTTTAGAGAATATTTTTATCAACTTATCAGAGGTTGCTCCAAAGATTATATCATCCACGTATATTTTAACAACAATCTGATCTTTACCATCTCTCTTGGTAAATAGAGTATGATCCACTTTTCCCATGATATAATCTTTTTCTATTAAAAAAGTAGATAATCTTTCATACCATGATCTAGGTGCTTGCTTCAAACCATATAAGGCTTTCTTCAATTTATACACAAAGTCAGGATTTTTAATATCTTCAAATCCAGGTGGTTGTTTTACATAGACTTCTTCATTAATTAAGCCATTTAAAATGCACTCTTTACATCCATTTGATATAATTTAAATTCCATATAACAAGCATAGGCCAATAATATTCTAATACTTTCTAACCTAGCCACAGGAGCAAATGTTTCATCATAATCTAGTCTTTCTTCCTGTGTATACCCTTGTGCAACTAATCTAGCTTTGTTCCTTATAACTTGACTAGTTTCATTAGTTTTGTTTCTAAAGATCCACTTTGTACCTATTATGGACTGATTTTCTAGTGGAGAGACTAATTCCCAAACATCATTTCTGATGAATTGATTTAGTTCTTCTTGCATTGCCACTATCCAATTTTCATCAAATAGTGCTTCTTGTATATTCCTTGGTTCCACTATAGAAACAAACATACACATACTATTTAAATTTACTAAAGCTCTAGTTTTTACTCCCTCATTAATATTACCAATGACTTGAGTAATGGGATGTGATGAAGAATAACGCCAATTTCTTTGATTTTCCTTAATATTCTCATCAACATCTAAAGGTCCATCAATGTCATTATTAGTTTGATCATTTAAGTTTATATTTTTGATTTTTTCAGATAAATCTTCAATCTCTCTATTGATCTCTAACTCTTTTGGAAGATTGATAATATCATCATTGTCAGCTTTAGATTGATCATTATCAAATTCAGTTCCATGATCACTCCTGAGTTTTTGAATAGAGACACTTTGTTCGTTTTGAACAAAATTGCAAAACATTTTAAACTTTTCAAAAACTTTTGTCTTAGATGCTAGAAAATATACCCAAGTGTATCTAGAGAAGTCATCTACTAAAACAAATACGTACCGTTTACCAACAAGACTCATGATTCTTGTTGGTCCAAATAGATCCATATGTATAAGTTCTAAGACTCTCTTGCTTGAAATATTAGTTTTGGATTTAAAAGAGTTTTTATGAAGTTTACATAACTCACATGCATCACACATAAAGTTCTTTGAGTATTTAATCTTTGGTAAACCTCTAACTAAATGTTTTCTTGATAGTTTATGTAACAATTTCATATTTATATGCCCAATCCTTCTATGCCACAAATATGCATCACTAGTTTCAGCTAGCAAACATGAATTTAAATTAACTACACTAGAAGGTAAAGATAAAATACATACATAACCTTTTCTTTTAGTAATAAACTTAATTTCATCTATATTTTTATCAATTATTTTGCATACATTATCTTCAAACACTACATAATATCCATTTTCAGTTAGTTTTATGACACTTAGGAAATTAAATCCTAGGTTTTGTACATATAGTACATTCGAAATAATACAAGTTGAAGTTATTTGAACATTGCCCATACCTATGATTTTATCTTTGCTTTTGTTTCGAAATGTTACACTTCCTTTCATGGTATTTGTAACATTTTGTAGTAGACTTTTCTGTCCGGTCATGTGACTTGATGCTCCACTGTCCAAGATCCATTTTGATGTTGTTTCCTCCTGCAACACAAATTAAGACAAACTTTTTCTTGATACCCAATGTTGTTGAGTACCAAGTTCATTAAACGCATATTTCTTCTTTTTATTTAAAAATAGTTTAACATTATCATTTATATTCTTTTTAGTTGTAAGTACTATTGATTTATCATTAGCTTCATACTCACATATAGCATTATTGCTCTTATAATCATTCTTTTTATTTTCAGATGTAGTATAACTAAGACCAAACTGATTTTGATCAGATCTTAATTTATTTTGGTCATGCTCATACATTTCAAGAAGTTGATACCAAGAATTTGTAATTGTATTTGAATTTTCAGTACATACAAAATCTTTTTCTACACAAAAATTTTCAGATTTATCACATGTAGAATAAGTAATTGGTCTAGTACTAGTGTATTGAATTACATGCTCGGGTTTCTGAATTTTAATTTTACTACAATTGTTTGAAAGTTTAGAAACATTAGAAACTAAATTTCCAGAATAAGAAACAAGATTTTTAGAAACATTAATAGTCATGTTGGAAGTATAATTTGACAAATCACATTGATTTATATTATTACTGCATGACTCATCCTTTGAAGTACCTACTTCTACATATTTATTACCTTGTTTCATAATAAAAGAAATTTTAGTCTTAGATTTACTTGAACTGCAACTAATAAATCCTTTATTGGCTTGAGATTCATGATAATTAAATCCTAAGCCAAATTTATAAGACACCGTAGGGGTACTAGTTAGTTTGTCTAACTTAGTTTGACTTAAATTCCATTTCTCAATGGTAGAATTTAAATCTAGCACTCTCAGTTTTAATTTATCTATCTCTAATTCAAGTTCATTTATATTGTTTCTCGACATTTCATTTTCAGATTCTATCTTTAATTTTTCAGCATTTATATTCTGTATTTGTTCATGCAAGATACATTCATTAAATCTAAATTTTTGCAAATCTCTAGCATGATTTTCATTATCACATTTAAACTTTTCTAAAGTAGTAGATAGGAAACAATTTTCTTCTTCCATAATGGATGAAGATTTTCTAATATTCTTATTTTCCAGTTTACATACTTTAAGTTTTTGTAATAATGCATGATAAGCACATAATAATTCATCAAAGTTGAAATCTGAATGACTTTCAGGATCAGATATTACCTCAGACTCATCTGTCACGAAGCATGCATGAGCAACGTCTTGTAACTCTTGTTCTCCTTCTGAATGTGAAGATTTTGATGCTAATTCCTCATATTCAGACTCTTCAGATGTGTCATCCCAAGTGACCTTCAAAGCCTTTTTCTTGTAAAACTTTTTCTGAGTTTTCTGACCCGTCTTCTTCTGATTTGTCCTACTTTGCTTTTCATTTTTCCTCATAGGACAATTTGGAGAAAGATGTCTAGGTTTCTTACAATTGTAACATACATACTTTCTGGATGAAGAATTTTTGTCATTGAATGATTTTGACGTTGAGGGTTTATCATTTTTGTTCCTTTGCTGTTTACTAGCTTTCCATGCTTTCTTGAATTTCCTAGTCAGCAAAATCAAATCCTCGTCAGAATCAGTAGATATATCAGAATCTGAATTAATTTCGAAGGCTATTTCTTTCTTCATTTTTAGTTTGTTGTGACTCAGTGATTCATTTAATTGAACTTCATAAGATGTTAAATTTCCTATAAGTTCATTCATAGTATAAACATTTAAATCTTGTGATTCCTCAATTGATGTTACTTTTTGAGACCATTTCGAACTTAGGGATTTGAGAATTTTCCTCACTAAATCCTTCTATTCAAAATTCTTTCCTAAACATTTTAAAGAGTTTATGATATCAAGAAATCTGGAAAACATCTCAAAAATATTTTCGTCTTTATGCATCTTAAAGAGTGCATACTTATGAATCAACATGTTTATTTTTGTCTCTTTAACTTGAGAAGTACCTTCATGTGAAACTTCTAATGCATGCCACACCTCATAAGCAGATTTATATGCTGACACTTTACTGAATTGTTCATAACTCAATGCACAAAATAAAATATTTAAGCCCTTAGCATTCAGAGTTTCATTTTCTTTTTCAGTAATTGTCCAAGTATTATAAGGAGTAGTTAACAGAGTATATGGTTTAGAAATCATGAACCACAACTTACGATCTATACTTTGAAGAAAAACAGTCATCCTATATTTCCAATATTCAAAATGTATTCCATCAAATAAAGGAGGATGATTAAGATTTTGGCCTTCATATAAAGAAAAATTACCATTTCCAGTAGCCATCTTACCTTAGATTTTTCAACCAATTTGATTTTAAACAGTCTAAAAACTTTAAAACAACTTGAGCCTTAAATCAAGAAAGTTAAACGTATGCTAAGATATTAATTTCTGTTTAAAAACAAGGAAGACAGAATAAGCAATGATATTACATAAGTTGGTATCGATTTTATATCAAAGATTATTAACAAAGCTCTGATACCACTTGTAGGATCGTATGGCTACACAAGAGGGGGGGTGAATTGTGTTTTTCAATATTTTCTGAAATATAATTGAAACTTTAAAACTCAAAAACAAGTCGAGACATTGTTTTCATAAAATCATTTTTATTCAAGGTTTCAATTACAATATACAATTCAATTTTCCTCAGAAATTGTAGATGCAACTATATCTCGATACCATGTATCATCTAAACAATTTTATAACTACAAATAGAGAAAACTAATTTGCGAAATTTAAAACATTTCTCCTTGTTTGAGATCTTTCTTCTTCAGCAATTCTTTAGTGATGAATATATAATCTTTTTCTGCTTCACCAAATTTGCTTTCTTCTAATACTTTAAATCTTCAGTGACATAAATCTTACATTTTCTGCTTCACTGAATTTTCTTCTACCTGAGAGATTTTCCCCGAAGAGTGTTTTTGATCCTTGAAAAGGATTTTTCTTTTGGTGTGTAGGGATAGTTTGATTCTTGAAAAGATTTTTCGTTTTGTGTGCAAGGATAGTTTGATCAACGAGAATTCTATGCCTTTTATACTGTATCTTCATTTCATGCTTATCCTCCACGTTTAATCACTACCAGTTTTCCACTTCTCTACGTCTTTTCTTTTTCCTTCATCGAAATACACACGTTTTTGACCCACGTTTACATTTCGAATTTTCTTTAATCATCAGTCTTGGATCTCTGAAAAATTTCTTGGAAAATAAACTTTCTCGTCCAAAAACCTTTCATTAGTGTAATAAGAAGTCGTTACTTTAATGTTAACTAAACGAGTAACACAAGTATATATATAACTTAACGTTTCTAACTTAACGAGTTCCTCATGTGCCAATTCACGTGACTAGTACTGTAGATAACTCAACGAACCAACTTAACCTTTCTTTCAGAAGGTTAAATGATAACTCACCGAAAATAGTTTAAGTTTCGGATAGTTATGGTTGTAAGTCACCGAAAAACTCTTTTTACCATAAAACTAGTGAGACACGTGTCAAGACCTGAAAATATGACTTAAGTTACCTTTCGGATAGTTATGACTATAAGTCTTCGAAAAACTTTAACTCATCAATTCAGCAATAAACAAATATTTTTATAATAAGATTTTTATCACATGCAAAAATAACAACTTAAGTTTATAACGCTAACCTAACGCGTTGCCTTATTGTTCAATATAGCAACTCAACGCGTTTAGTTATGTTAACTTAACGAGTTAAACATGTGCACGTCATGTGATACAATACAACATTCATAACTTATAATTTCACCACGTGTATAATACTAACTTAACGAGTTTGTCTCTTCTTTTACTCACTAACTTAATGAGTTCTCACGTGACCTATCTTAACCTATAAGCCTCTAACTTAACAAGTTATCACGTGATCTCTATACGAACAAAACTCTAACTTAACGAGTTGTCTAAACGTGCACTATACATGATATAGAAAATATAACTTTAAAACATATCATGCTTTTCAATAAAAAACACACGTTAACTTAACATTTAGTTAAATGAGAAATTATTGTAATGAAAGGACTAGTTATTAACTTCAGATCCAATACAGACAAATATTTATATTAGTAAGCTTTTTCTGTATTAATTGATGATTTTAATTTCTTTTCACAAGCAATAGTAATTGAGCAAATATGATTATTTTCATTCAGCACACATCATCAAAACAAAATACTCAACACTTTAGGTTTTGAAGATTCAAAACATCTAGAGTATGTTTACAAGCTTAAAAAGGCGCTATATGACCTTAAACAAGCCCCTAGGTCTTAGTTTGAGAGATTATCTAAATTTCTTATTGAAAAAGGGTATTCTATGGGAAAGGCAGATCACACCTTTTTTATCAAGAAGGTCGAAAAAGATATATTGGTAGTTCAAATCTATGTAGATGACATTATATTTGGAGCAACAAATGATAAATTAGTTGAGTTTTTTCGAATGACATGACTAATCAATTTGAAATGAGTATGATGGGTGAACTATCATTTTTTCTAGGCTTACAAATTAAGTAGTTAAAACAGGGTACTTTTATTTTACAAGAAAAATATACTTGAGATTTATTAAAGAAGTTTGGACTAGACAACACTAAAACGAAAAATACACCAATGAGTACTATCATTAAATTGGATAAAGATGACTTTGAAAAATTTGTAGATATAAAACAATATAAAAGTATGATTGGTTCATTACTTTATTTAACATTTAGCTGACTAGATATTATGTTTAGTGTGTGTACTTGTGCTAGATATCAATCTAATCCTAAAGAATCACACCTACTTGCTGTTAAAGGAATTTTTAAATATCTTTTAGGAACCATCAATTTTAGATTGTTTTACTTTAAACACAGTTCTTTAAATTTAATAGGTTATAGTGATGTTGATTTTGTAGGATGTAAGTCTGAAAGAAAAAACACTAGTGGCACTTATCAATTATTAGGAAATTCTTTAGTGTCATTATTTAGAATGAAAAAGTGCATAATATTAACGGTTAAATAATGGTTAATTACATAATATTTAGCTTATTATATGAGAATTAAGCTATTATGTTATATTTGCACTATTATATGCTTTAATGAAAGAATCTACATAATTTCAGGAAATTAATGTTAATTAAGTACATTTTTGCATTATCGGTGAGTTACAAGCTTTTTAATTCCTTAGTATCCAAAATATTTATTATTTTGAAGAGTTACATTTCAAGTATCAGACAATTACGTTTTGAACGCTTAAAGAATACTTTATTATTTCATGGACACATGTTGTAACCTTAATATATGAATTAAGTGAATTTTTGGTAAGTTAGATGATAATTATCAGAAATGTGTCTAAGCATCGAATAGTTAGGTTTGCAAGTATTCGAAATACATTTTTACTTGTTAAGTTAGAATTATGCACGTATTGAATTTAAATGCTTTATTATGTCACGTGAGCTGTACATGTTTAACTCGTTAAGTTAGCATAATTATACACGTTGAGTTACTTGAATATACACTAAGGTAATACGTTGTGTTAGTGTTATAAGCTTATAAGTTATTTCTTTATTGCATGTGTTTTTATAGTTAAGTCAACGAAGTAAGTCCGTTGAGTTACACTAACTCCACAGACCAGTTATTTTCTAATATGCCACTGTAGTAGTTGCAAAAACAGAAAATTTGAAGGAAGACCATGATTGCACGTATCATGTAAGAATTAACTTGTGGAATGAAGAAGAAATCACTGTCGTTGATACGAATAAAGGAAATCCAACCGATCATTTAAGTAGTAGTTACTATTGAAAAATATATAAAAGAAGAGGAGAAAAACTGTGTGTGGGGTGTGAAGTGGAGAACCACGCTAATTGTAGGAAGTGTCGAAAGTTCCTTGAAGCTCCACAACACCACCAAAATCACCAACCATTAGAGGTCTATGAGGATACTTTTCGGATGTCGGGTCAATTCGAAGTCAAACACGGTAATTGATAACTACTATGAGGAGTGATCGCGTCGTAGGAAGGGAAGTCATTTTCACCAAGTACCGACTCATATCTCAGGAGATCGTAAAGCTTCTAGCCTTGGTTTTGAATTGATGCCAGCATATTAAAGAGGAGATCAACTTAGAAGTCTTGATTCGTGATTCTATAGGGAGAGGAGGCAAGATTGTAAGTGATTAAGTTTTTAGTGGTGTAATTGCATTGCATGTAGTGATGAAAGTTTTTACTGTCGATAGAGATTTTACATTTCACCTTTCACTCATCTTTAGGAACATATCAAAACAAAAATACCAAAAATAACTAATTATCTATGTTTACATTTAGTATTAAAGTGTTGTATTGTTTGTTTTGTATTGTGATTAATGTTATCATTGTCAATAGTGTGAATGTTTTATGTTTGTTAGATTCAGAAAATAGAAAATAGTTTTATTATTTACTGAAATTGATTCATATAGAATACTCCAGAAATGAAGTAAGTTACATTAAAATAATGATAAGATGACTTGGCATTCTCACTCCTATGTGGTAGGCATATTAGCTAGTGATGTGGCACTAATGCCACATCATCATGCAACCTAGGAAAAACTATATAACTTTTTTTTACATAATAAGAAATGCACATGACTTCTAAGTAAGTTGCATATGGGGAAATTAAATTTAAAAGCCTAACTTGCAATTCAATTATTCATGAAATAATAGATTAAAGAAAAGGAATATAAACATGAACCCTAGTTTAAATCATTTTTCATTATATTTTGAAATAATGCAAAACTATGCTTAAGTAAATGAAATAAACCCTAATTGCATTTCGTTTCTCAACATTTAAGCTTAATTAGAGGTCTAAACACTCATTCATTGGAATTGATAAGAATTGACAAACTTTATTTACAAAAAAAGTAATGTCAAGTTTTGTGATGCATAAGTATTGCAAGGCCCCAACAAGACTTCTATATTTAGTAGGATTTTTAAGAGGGCTACCTATATTTCTGGTGAGCTTGGTTCTACTTGCCATAGGAGTTTTGTATGGTTTTGCAACATTGAGTTTAAATTTTCTTAACACATCAATAATATACTTTGTTTGGCTTAAGTGAAGAGTGTTTCCAATTCTTCTAACTTGCATCTTGAGAGAATAATCAAGATTTCCCAAATCTCGTATGGCAAAAGCATTAGACCTGAGATTGATAATATCTTTAACACTTTGATCACATGACTGAAATAACTTTTAGATTTTGATAATGTAAAAATCTATGTAAGGACTTAAAATGTATTTCATAGGTTCAGATGAAGTGCCAGAAATCTAACAAGCAGTTGAATACTCATTTAGAAGAATAATAAAGGTAGTTATTGAGTCATAGTCATTATCGAAAGGTTCTATACTTGGTCGGAAGGTTTCATAGTTATTTTAGAAGGTTTCAAGTCAAACTATCCAAAATTTGAATTTAACAGAACAATTGCAAGTTGAAAAGTCAAATTGGAAGGTTTCAAGTGAAATAGTTTGAAAGGAAAGAAATTTCGAAAGGTTTCAAAACAATAAATCAAAACTAAGGAAACCTCACATGCAAAACTTAAAGAAACACATGACCAGAATAACTATTCAAGGTTATCAAAGAGTTTCAGATAAATCGGAAGGTTTCAGAGTAAACATTCTAAAATTGTGTGATCTCACATGTTTAACTTAAATACTCACGTGACAAGCAAAAATGAATAACTATTTGTTTGATTACCCAACACGACACTAGAAAATCTGATTGGATCTCCAACAACGCACTAGAAAAACTTGGATTTGTTAACTTCTGTTTTTACTTAGTTAATTTATCTTTATGCCTATTCTTTTTTTTAGAAGTAAACAAACAACCTTTAATACAAATTAGATATTATTTCAAATTTGTATTTTAACTGCAAGTGCATAGTGTCTATTGTATCTATGTGCAAGTATAGGTCAATCCCATAGGGAATTGCTTAAGAATTGAGAATTGTCTGTTTGTTAACAATCAATTTTATATCTTCAATAAGCCCTCTATTGAATTACAGTTAACTCAACGGAAAAAGTTCGTTGAGTTATGGCTAACTCAACGGACTAACCTCATGGACTTAAGTTAACTCCACGAGCTTGTCTTTTCTTTTTAATATTGCTATTTACAGAGGAATTTGGCCAACCATTGGACGATTCCACAGATTGTAAATTACATCAATTAAGCTCTTTAATGTTAGTAACATTGGATTTATCATTAAGCATACTAACATTCAGATAATTCACACAGTAACCATTAAAATCCTTAAGTCTTTTGAACGAACCAATTTCAGTAAATTGTAAAACTAAAACTAACATAAAACAATCACAACATTGACAAAGATAACATTAATCACGATACAACACAAACAATACAACACTCAAATACAAATTACAATCACAGATAAGTTGTTTTTGGTATTTTTGTTTTAATATGAACATGGAAATGGGCGAAAGGTGAAATGTAAAGTAATCTCAATCGACAGTAAATACTTCCGTCACTACATGCAATGCGATTACACCACTGAAAATTAAACCACTTACAATTCTGTCTCCTCTCCCTATAGAATTGAGAGTCCAGAATTGCAAGATGATCTCCTCTTCAGCATACAGGCATCAACCCAAAGCCAAGGCTAGAAGCTTTACGATCTCCTAAGATATGAGTCGACGCTTGGTGAAAATGGCTTCTCTTCCCGTGACGCGATCACTCCTCACAGTGGTTGTCAGACACTGTGTTTGGCTTGGAATCGACTTGACTTCAGGAAAGTATCCTCACAGACCTCCGATGGTTGGTGATTATGGTGGTGGTAATGATGGTTGGTGTGGTACTTTGGGGAATTGCTGATATTGTCTATAGAAAGCTCGGTGCTCCTCCTCTATACACACTGGCCATACCCATCGATCACACACCATTTACTTCTTTTTCTTCTTTTCTTTTATATTTCTTTAGTGGTAACTGCTTTTGCTTGAATGGTCAGTTGGATTTCCTTCATTCATATCAACGACGATGATTTCTTCTCCCTTCGACGAGTGAATTCCTGCGTGAAACGTGCAATCGTGGTTTTTCTTTCAATTGTCCTGTTTCTACAACCGCTATAGTGGCATATTAGAAAATAAATAGTCCGTGGAGTTATAGATAACTCAACAGATTTTCTTCGTTGATTTAACTATAAAACACGTGCATAAATTTAATTATCCAATGCTCAGGTGCATTTCGGATACTTACAACTTAACTATTCGATGCCTAGATGCATTTCAGATACTTACAAACTTAACTATCCGATGCTTAGATGCATTTCGGATAGTTACAGATAACTCATCGATATATAACTTAAGTAAATCTACCAGATCTCGACACGTGTCAGAAGTAGTTTAATAATAAAATAAGCATTTTGAAGAGTTATAGGTATAACTATCCGATGCTTAGATGCATTTCGGATAGTTAGAGATAACTCACCAAAAATCCACTTAAGTCACTTTCCCAGAACATGACACATGTCCACAGCTATTTTATAAATAAATGGAGATTTCGGAGAGTGTTTGTGTTTTCTCAGCACGACACCAGAATATCTGATTAGATCTCCAATAACGTACCAGAAAAACTTGGATTTGTTACTTCTGTTTTTTACTTAGTTAATTTATCTTTATGCCTATGCTTTTCTTTTAGAAGTAGACAAACAACCTTTAATAAAATTTAGATATTAATTCCAATTTGTACTTTAACTGCAAGTGCATAGTGTCTATTGTATTAGTGTGCAAGTACAGGTCGATCTCACAGAGAATTGCTGAAGAACTTGAGAACTGTTCGTTTGTTAATAATCAAATTTATATATTCAATAAGCTCTCCGTTGAATTATAGTTAACTCAACGGACTAACCTCGTGAACTTAAGTTAACTCCACGAGCCTGTCTTTTCTTTTTAATACTGCTATTTACAGAGGAATTAGGCCAACCATTGGGCGATTCCACAGATTGTAAATAACATCAATTAAACTCTTTAATGCTAGTTAACATTGGATTTATCATTAAGCAATACTAACATTCAGATAATTCAAATAGTAACCATTAAAATCTTTAAGTCTTTTGAATGAACCAATTTCAGTAAACTGTAAAACTAAAACAACATAAAACAATCACAACACTAACGAAGATAACATTAATCACGATACAACACAAACAATACAACACTCAAATACAACATACAAACATAGATAAATTGTTTTTGGTATTTTTGTTTTAATATGAACATGAAAATGGGCGAAAGGTGAAATGTAAAGTAATCTCACTTGACAGTAAATACAAACTTAACTATTCGATGCTCAGATGCATTTCAGATAGTTACAGATAACTCACCGATATATAACTTAAGTAAATCTACCAGATCTCGACACGTGTCAACAGCAATTTAATAATAAAATAATATTTTGGAGGGTTACAGAGCTAACTATCTGATGCTCAGATGCATTTCAGATAGATAGAGATAACTCACCGAAAATTCACTTAAGTTACTTTCCCAGAATATGACACGTGTCCTCAGTTATTTTATAAATAAAAAGAGATTTCGGAGAGTTACACATATAACTGTCCGATGCCCAGCTGCAATTTCGGATAGTTATAGATAACTCACCGAAAGTTCACTTAAGTCATGCATTATGGTTTCGACATGTGTACTTCAGGAAATAATAAAATATTCTTTCAAAACATAACTATTCGGCAATTTAAACATAACTATCCGACATGTTTGGTCTGTTAAACATAACTGTCCGAAATATCAGAAAATTCAGATACTTAAGAATTTCACAGCCTGCAACTTACCAACAAGTCAAAAATGTACTAAATTAACATTAATTCCCCAAAATTAAGCAGATTCTTCAATTAAAGCATATAACAGTGCAATTATAACATAATGGCTTAATTCTCATATGATAAGCTAAATATTATGTAATTAACCATCATTTAACCGTTAATAATATGCACTTTTTCATTCTAAATAGAGAGTTACACATATAACTGTCTGATGCCTAGTTGCAATTTCGGATAGTTATAGATAACTCACTGAAAGTTCACTTAAGTCATGCATTATGGTTTCGACACGTGTACTTTAGGAAATAATAAACTATTCTTTCAAAATATAACTGTTTGGTAGTTTAAACAAAACTATCCGATACATGTTCGGTATGTTAAACATAACTATCCGAAATATGTTTGGTATGTTAAACATAACTGTCCGAAATATTAGAAAATTCGGATACTTAAGAATTTCACAGCCTGCAACTTGTTGACAATTCAGAAATGTAATAAATTAACATTAATTCCCTGGAATTAAGCAGATTATTTAATTAAAGCTTATAACAGTGCAATTATAACATAATGGCTTAATTCTCATATGATAAGCTAAATATTATGCAATTAATCATCATTTAACCGTTAATAATATGCACTTTTTCATTCTAAACACTATTCAAGAGGTCGGATAGTTTTAGAAGAACTTTCAAAAGGTTTCAAGTGAAATTATTTGAAAGATAAATAACTTCGAAAGGTTTCAAACAAAGCAATCTGAATTTAAAGTGACCTCATGTGACGAACTTAAACACTCACGTGACAAGGATAAAAAGATGTTTCAAATCTTCAGATAGTTTCAGGAAAGTTTTTGGAAGGTTTTGGATGAAACATTCTAAAGAACAAGTAAATTTTGGAAGGTTTCATATATACTATTCACTCAACGGTAACCTTCCATATTTAGGTCTGATAGTTTGGTAAGTACAACAAGCTAAATAACGTTGGAATTACTTTTGATAGTTATACTCCTTGGGTATAAAAAGGAACTAAGAGTTGAATAAAAAGATATACAGATACATATAGTGAGAGCTATTAAGATAAACTAGAATCCTTACAAATACAACCAGTTAAAGTACAAGAATCTCTCAAGCTAATATAAGTGAAAAAGCTCTTTGCGCCCAAATTTTTGATTGAAGAAAAGATTGTTGAAGTTTCAACCAAAAAACTTC
Source organism: Cymodocea nodosa (assembly GCA_036874045.1). NCBI lineage: Eukaryota > Viridiplantae > Streptophyta > Magnoliopsida > Alismatales > Cymodoceaceae > Cymodocea > Cymodocea nodosa. The sequence continues at coordinate 12,711,990 of CM072339.1, read as the reverse complement.
TGAGAAGGGTTGGTTAGAGCTACGACCTGAAAGCTCAATTATGGTTGGTTCTTGCTTCAACTTGAAAGCAAGTGTGTAAGTGAAATTTGATAGTAAAGTTCAAGGTGTATCTTAGGGGTGGACTAGCTATTAGGGGTGAACCATCTAAAACTTTTTATGTATTTTATTCCTAAATTTCTTCTACATTATCGTGCTTAAGCTTATTGATTTATTAAGTATTCAATTAAGCTTCAAATAATTAAAATAATTTAGCAATAAGATAGTATAAAATTATTAAAATCACAAAAAATTACCATTCATCCCTCCTCTAGTAAGACATCTTGTCCTAACAATTAGTATGAGAGTAGGTTGATCTCATTTTATGGATTTAACCATTTGAGATCATGACTTTTCATTTAGTAGAGGGTTAGAACATCCATCAACCTCCCTTATTTGATGGTAGCAATTATAGTTACTAGAAAAATTGGATGGAGTGGTTTCTTAGGAGCTTAGATGTGAAGTTTTAGAGAATTGTTGTATATAGTGCACCACTTCCAACCAATCATAAAAATGATTGGACTAAGGAGGATGAGAGAATCATTCAGATGGATGCTCGTGGTTTGAATACAATTTACTATGTACTTACCATTGAATAGTATAACAAAATTTCTACATGTCTTCCTATGGGACTTGAAAAACCCTTCAGATTACTTATGAAGGAACCAGCCTAGTAAAAGATACTAAAATCAGTATTTTACATAGAAAATATGAATTATTCAAAATGATTGATAATGAGAATATTATTGATATGTTTTCAAGGTTTATAGGAATTGTAAATGAATTGAGAGCCCTTGGAAAAGAATTTTCTAATTGTGAATAGGTACAAAAGATCCTAAGGAGTTTGATAGTTGAATGGAAACAAAAGTCAACATTCATACAAGGCTCAAAGGATTTAAACAACTACTCAATTGAAGATTTGTTAGGAAATCTTCTTGCTCACAAAGTATAGATGAAGGAATGGAAGGAAGAAGAGGGAGCCACTAAAAAAAAAGTGGAAAAGAAGAAAGAACTGACATTTCCTTCAATAGAAGAGTAATTAATTTCAAAAGAAGATGAAGTATTACTACTGGCTAGAAATTTCAAGACAATGATGAAACAAGGAAGCAAAGCTAGTACATCAAGATCAAAAGTCCCTACATCCTCCAAATGTAAGAAATTGGGATTGTTTAGAATGAAAAAGTGCATCATATTAATGATTAAATAATGGTTAATTGCATTATATTTAGCTTACTATATGAGAATTAAGCCATTATGTTATAATTGCACTATTATATGCTTTAATGAAAGAATCTGCATAATTTCAAGGAATTAGTGTTAATTAAGTATAGGCTTTGTAATTCTTAAGTATCTGAAATGTCTATTATTTTAGAGAGTTACATTTTATATATCAGACAGTTATGTTTTGAATGCTTAAAAAAATACTTTATTATTTCATGTAGGACATACGTAATGATCTGTAAACTTGACTTAAGTTATCTTTCGGAAGGTTAGGTGCTAACCATCTGAAATGCATATAAGTTTTCAGATACTTATAGTTGTATGTAGGATCGTATGGCTACACAAGAGGGGGGTGAATTGTGTTTTTCAACATTTTCGAATATAATTGAAACTTTAAAATTCAAAAACAAGCTGAGACACTATTTTCATAAAATCATTTTTATTCAAGGTTTCAATTACAATATACAATTCAATTCTCCTTAGAAATTGTAGATGCAATTATATATCGATACTATGTTTCATCTATACAATTTCATAACTGCAAACAGAGAAAACTAATTTGCAAAATTTAAAACATTTCTCCCTGTTTGAGATCTTTCTTCTTCTTCTTCTCTTTCTTCTTCAGCAATTCTTTAGTGACAAATATCTTGTCTTTCTCTGCTTCACTGAATTTGCTTTCTTCTGATACTTTAAATCTTTAGTGACATAAATCTTACCCTTATCTGCTTCATTGAATTATCTTCCATTTGATACTTCAAATCTTCAGTGACATAAATCTGACCTTTTCTATTTCACTGAATTTTCTTCCACCTGAGAGCTTTTCCCTGAAAGGTGTTTTTGATCTTTGAAAAGATTTTTCGTTTGATGTGTAGGGATAACTGATCAACGAGAATTCTATGCCTTTTATACTGTATCTTCATTTCATGCATATCCTCCACATTTAATCACTATCAGTCTTCCACTTCTTCACGTCTTTTCTTTTCCTTCATTGAAAAACACACGTTTTGACCTACGTTTACATTTCAAATTTTTCTTTAATCATCAGTCCTGGATCTTTGAAAATTTCTTACAAAATAAACTTTCTCATCCAAAATCTTTCATCAAGCGTAATAAGAAGTCGTTACTTTAATGTTAACTAAACGAGTAAAACTAGCATATATATAACTTAACGTTTCTAACTTAATGAGTTCCTCATGTGCCAACTCACATGACAAGTACTGTAGTTAACTCAATGAACTATCTCCGTGGTGTTACGCTAACTCGATGAACCATCTCCGTTGTGTTACGATAACTCAACGAACTAGTAATAAACAAATGTTTTTATAATAAGAATTTTACCATGTGCAAAAATAACAACTTAAGTTTATAACACTAACTTAATGCATTGCCTTAGCGTTCAATATAGCAACTCAACGCGTTTAGTTATGTTAACTTAACGAAACATGTGCAACTCACGTGATACAATATAACATTCATAACTTATAATTTCACCACATGTATAATACTAACTTATCGAGTTCGTCTCTTCTTTTACTCATTAACTTAACGAGTTCTCACGTGACCTATTTTAACCTTTAAGCCTTTAACTTAACGAGTTCTCATGTGATCTCTATACAAACAAAACTCTAACTTAACGAGTTGTCTAAATGTGTACTGTTCATGATACAAAAAATATAACTTTAAAACATATAATGCTTTTCAATAAAAACACTCGTTAACTTAACGTTTAGTTAAATGAGAAATTAATGCAATGAAATGACTAGTTATTAACTTAGTATACTTTCAGATCCGGTACAGACAAGTATTTATATTAGTAAGCTTTTTCTATATTAATTGATGATTTTAATTTCTTTTCACAAGCAATAGTAATTGAGCAAATATGATTATTTTCGTTTAGCATACATTATCAAAACAAAATACTCAACAATCTCCCCCTTTTTAATGGTGACAAAACCATATTAAATCAATTATGAAATATATTTAACTCAACAAAGCACCTTCGTTGGGTTAACTTTTCATTCAACAAACTTGTTTGTTGACTTAAGTTCACTTAAGCTTATTTCTATTGTTTGTGTAAAATTCACCTCTCAGAAATAAAACTTTCAGATGTCAATAATTACATAAGTATCATTTCTCTTTCTTTCATTATATAATTTAGTTAGATTACAATAACCACTTAAATGTCATCTCCCTTTGCAATGAAAATCATAATCATCTTCTTTTATAAGATTTCTCCCCCTTTTTCTGTTATTCTTATTTTCTAGTTTACAACCTTTAAGTTTTGTGTAGGATCGTATAGCCTTTTATACTGTATCTTCATTTCATGCATATCCTTCATGTTTAACTACTACCAATTTTCCACTTCTCCATGTCTTTTCTTTTTCTTTCATCAAAATACACACGTTCTAACCCACGTTTATATTTCGAATTTTCTTTAATCATCAGTCTTGGATCTCTGAAAAATTTCCTGCAAAATAAACTTTCTCGTCCAAAAGTTTTTTCATCAATGTAATAAGAAGTCGTTACTTTAATGTTAACTAAACGAGTAACACAAGTATATATATATAACTTAACGTTTCTAACTTAATGAGTTCACCATGTGCTATTTCACGTGACAAGTACTGTAGCTAACTCAACGAACTAAGTCTGTGGTGTTATGCTATCTCAACGAACCATCTTCATTGTGTTATGATAACTCAAGGAACCAGTAATAAACAAATGTTTTTATAATAAGAATTTTACCACGTGCAAAAATAACAACTTAAGTTTATAACGCTAACCTAACGCGCTGCCTTAGTGTTCAATATAGCAACTCAACGCGTTTAGTTATGTTAACTTAACGAGTTAAACATGTGCACCTCACGTGATACAATACAACATTCGTAACTTATAATTTCACCACGTGTATAATACTAACTTAACGAGTTCGTCTCTTCTTTTACTCACTAACTTAACAAGTTATCACGTGACCTATTTTAACCTATAAGCTTCTAACTTAGCGAGTTCTCACGTGATCTCTATACAAACAAAACTCTAACTTAACGAGTTGTCTAAACATGCACTGTTCATGATATAGAAGATATAACATTAAAACATATCATGCTTTTCAATAAAAACACATGTTAACTTAACGTTTAGCTAAATGAGAAATTAATGCAACGAAACGACTAGTTATTAACTTCAGATCCAATACAGACAAGTATTTATATCAATAAGCTTTTTCTGTATTAATTGATGATTTTAATTTCTTTTCACAAGCAATAGTAATTGAGCAAATATGATTATTTTCATTCAGCACACATCATCAAAACAAAAATACTCAACATTTTGTAATAATGCATGATAAGCACATAATAATTCATCAAAGTTAAAATCTGAATAATTTTTAGGATCAAATATTACCTTAGACTTATTTTCCATGAAGCACACATGAGCAATGTCTTCTAACTTTGGTTCTCCTTCTGAATGTGAAGATATTGATGATGATTCCTTAGATTCAAACTCTTCAAATGTATCATCCCAAGTGACCTTCAAAGCTTTTTTCTTGTAAAACTTTTTCTAAGTTTTCTAAGTCGTCTTCTTCTGATTTGTCCTACTATGCTTTTCAATTTTCCTTATAGGACAACTAGAGAAAGATGTTCAGGATTCTTGCAGTTATAACCTACATACTTTCTAGATGAAGAATTCTTGTCATTCAGTGATCTTGATGTTGAGGGTTTATCATTTTTGTTCCTTTGCTGTTTCCTAGCTTTCCATGCTTTCTTGAATTTCCTAATTAGCAAAATCAAATCCTCATCAGAATCATTGGATATATCAGAATCTGAATTAATTTCAAAGACTATTTCTTTCTTCATTTTTAGTTTATTGTGACTCAGTGATTTATTTAATTGAACTTCATAAGCAGTTAAGTTTCCTATAAGTTCATTCATGGTATAAACATTTAAATCTCGTGATTCCATAATTGATGTTACTTTCTAAGACCATTTAGAACTTAGGGATCTGAGAATTTTCCTCACCAAATCCTTTTGTTCAAAATTCTTTCCTAAGCATTTTAAAGAGTTTATAATATCAAGAAATCAGGAAAACATCTTAGAAATTCTTTCGTCTTCATGCATCTTAAAGAGTTCATACTTCTGAATTAACATGTTTATCTTAGTCTCTTTAACTTGAGAAGTACCTTCATGTGAAACTTCTAATGCATGCCACACCTCATAAGCAGATTTATAAGTTGACACTTTACTAAACTGTTCATAACTCAATGCACAAAATAAAATATTTAAGCCCTTAGCATTCAAAGTTTCATTTTCTTTTTCAGTAATTGTCCAAGCATTATAAGGGGTAGATAACAGAGTATATGGTTTAGAAATCATGAACCACAACTTATGATCTATACTTTGAAGAAAAACTGTCATCCTATATTTCCAATATTCAAAATGTATTCCATCAAATAAAAGAGGACGATTAAGATTTTGACATTCATACAAAGGAAAATTACCATTTCCAGTAGCCATCTTACCTTAGATTTTTCAACCTATTTGATTTTAAACAGTTTAAAACTTTAAAAGAACTTGAGCCTTAAATCAAGAAAGTTAAACGAATGCTTAGATATAAAATTTCTATTTAAAAACAAAGAAGGCAGAATAAGCAATAAAATTAAATAAGTTGGTATCGATTTTATATCAAAAATTATTAACAAAGCTCTAATACCACTTGTTGAATCGTATGGCTACACAGGAGGGGGGTGAATTGTGGTTTTCAACATTTTCGAATATAATTGAAACTTTAAAATTCAAAAACAAGTCGAGACACTATTTTCATAAAATCATTTTTATTCAAGGTTTCAATTACAATATACAATTCAATTATCCTCAGAAATTGTAGATGTAATTATATATCGATACCATGTTTCATCTATACAATTTCATAACTGCAAACAGAGAAAACTAATTTGTGGAATTTAAAACATTTCTCCCTATTTGAGATCTTTCTTCTTCTTCTTCTCTTTCTTCTTCAGCAATTCTTGAGTGATGAATATCTTGTCTTTCTCTACTTCACCGAATTTGCTTTCTTCTAATACTTTAAATCTTCAGCGACATAAATCTTACCTTTATCTGCTTCACTGAATTATCTTCCATCTGATACTTCAAATCATCATTGACATAAATCTAACCTTTTCTACTTCACTGAATTTTCTTCCACCTAAAAGCTTTTCCCCGAAAGGTGTTTTTGATCCTTGAAAAGATTTTTCGTTTTGTGTGCAGGGATAGTTTGATCCCTAAAAACATTTTTCATTTGATGTGCAAGGATAACTGATTAACGAGAATTCTATGCCTTTTATACTATATCTTCATTTCATGCATATCCTCTACATTTAATCACTATCGGTCTTCCACTTCTTCATGTCTTTTCTTTTTCCTTCATCGAAATATACACGTTTTGACCTACGTTTACATTTCGAATTTTTCTTTAATCATCTGTCCTGGATCTCTGAAAATTTCCTGCAAAATAAACTTTCTTGTCCAAAATCTTTCATCAAGCGTAATAAGAAGTCGTTACTTTAATGTTAACTAAACGAGTTAAACAAGCATATATATAACTTAACATTTCTAACTTAATGAGTTCCTCATGTACCAACTCACATGACAAGTACTATAGCTAACTCAATGAACTATCTTCGTGGTGTTACGCTAACTCAACGAACTATCTTCATTGTGTTACAATAACTTAACGAACCATCTCCGTTGTGTTACGATAACTCAACGAACCAGTAATAAACAAATATTTTTATAATAAGAATTTTACCATGTGCAAAAATAACAACTTAAGTTTATAACACTAACCTAACGCATTACCTTAGTGTTCAATATAGCAACTCAATGCGTTTAGTTATGTTAACTTAGCGAGTTAAACATGTGCAACTCACGTGATACAATATAACATTCGTAACTTATAATTTCACCATGTGTATAATACTAACTTAATGAGTTCGTCTCTTCTTTTACTCACTAACTTAACGAGTTCTCACGTGGTCTCTATATAAACAAAACTCTAACTTAACGAGTTGTCTAAACATGCACTGTTCATGATACAGAAAATATAACTTTAAAACATATCATGCTTTTCAATAAAAACACACGTTAACTTAACGCTTAGTTAAATGAGAAATTAATGCAACGAAACGACTAGTTATTAACTTAGTATAATTTCAGATCTAATACAGATAAGTATTTATATCAGTAAGCTTTTTCCGTATTAATTGATGATTTTAATTTCTTTTCACAAGCAATAGTAATTGAGCAAATATGATTATTTTTGTTCAGCACACATCATCAAAACAAAATACTCAACATTGTAACTATTTGAAATATCTGAATTCATTAAGTTAGAATTATGCACGTGTCGAATTTAAATGTTTTATTATGTAATGTGAGCTGCATATGTTTAACTCGTTAAGTTAGCTTAACTATACGCATTGAGTTACTTGAATATACATTAAGGTAATGCATTGTGTTAGTCTTATAAGCTTATAAGTTATTCCTTTATTACACGTGTTTTATAGATAAGTCAACGAAGTAAGTTTGTTGAGTTACACTAACTCCATGGACCAGTTATTTTCTAACATGCCATTGTAGCAGTTGTAGAAACAGGAAATACGAAGGAAAACCACGATTACATGTATCACATAGGAATTAACTTGTGGAATGAAGATGAAATGACCATTGTTGATATGAATGAAGGAAATCCAACCGATCATATAGGCAGAAACAGTTATTACTAAAAGAATATAAAAGAAGAGGAGAAAGACGAAGTAGTGTGTGTGAAGGTGGAGGATCGTGCTAACTACAAGAAGCGTCGAAAGTTCCCTGAAGCTCCGCAACACCACCAAAAATCACCAACCAACCATTGAAGGTCTGTGAGGATACTTTCCATATGTTGGGTCAATTCTTAGCCAAACATGGTGATTGACAACCACTGTGAGGAGTGATCGCATCGCAGGAAGGGAAGCCATTTTTACTAAGCACCGACATATATCTTAGAAGATCGTAAAACTTTTAGCTTTAGTTTCGGGTTGATGTCAATATACTAAAGAGGAGATCAACTTACAAGTCTTGGTTAGCGATTCTATAGGGAGAGGAGGCGAGATTGTAAGTGATTAAGTTTTCAATGGTGTAATCGTGTCGCATGTACTGATGAAAGTTCTTACTATCAATAGAGATTTTTATATTTCACCTTTCATTCATCTTCAGGAACATACCAAAAAACTAATTATCTATGTTTACATTTAGTATTAATGTGTTGTATTGTTTGTTTTGTATCGTGATTAATATTATCATTGTCAGTATTGTAAATGTTTTATATTTAGTTGATTTAAAAAATAGAAAATAGTTTTATTGTTTACTGAAATTGATTCGTACAGAATACTAAAAAATCTTAATGGTTACTATTTGAAATATCTGAATATTAGTGTTGATTAATGACAAATCTCAGATTAACTAACATTAAAAAGCTTAATTGATGTTATTTACATTCTATGGAACCGCCCAATGGATGGTCGAATTCCTTTATGAATCGCAACATTTAACTAGAAGTTACTAGGCAGGCTCGTGGAGTTAACTTAAGTCCACAAGAATAGTTTGTTGAGTTAACCGTAACTCCACAAACTAAGTTCATTAAGTTAACAGTAACTCAACGAAGTGCTTAATTGAACACATATACACTCTGACATAAAAATTAAAATAGTATACAATTCTTACTCAATCTTTGTGGGATCGACCTATACTTGCACACAAATACAATATACACTATGCACTTGTAGTTAAAAATATAAATTGGACTTAATATCTAATTTGTGTGAAAAGTTATTTGTTACCTTAAAGAAATTTATTAATATATGCATAACAACAAATCAAATAAATTCTCTGAATAGATAAGTTCTGATTTAACTTTTCACAACCAAATAGGGACCATATTCAACTTTATTGTCCTTTTTAGCAGGAAGAGGATAAGCAAAAGTTGAGAAAGAAGAACAAAAAGAAAATGGCACTAAAAGGCACATGGGATGATGATAGTTCATCCAGCAACTCTTTAGATTTTGAAGAGGAGGTGTTTGTAAATGTATGCTTTACTACATAGGAGGTATGCTTCACATCCCCTCTTTGTTCGGATAATGGAAATAATGATTTGGATATAAATAGTCTTCTTTGCATAGTAGATAGTTTATATGTAAAATGTAGAAATTATAAGAAAGAAGTTAAAGGTTTCAATTCTTGTTTAGAAGATGCATTTACTAAATTAGAAAAGGCTTTAGTTGATAATAGAAATTTAAAAACAAAACTAGATAATTATAGTTGCAATAATTTTGATTTGAAAGAAAAAAATAAAAACCTATTAGCTAAAATTACTAATTTAAAAAATACTATTTGTAAATTTACTAAAGGAGAAAGTAGTCTAAATAAGATTATAGGATCTAAAAGAATAGTGTTAGGAATTTTGTTTTAATGATGAATATTTTATTAAAGTTTATAAATAAGTCTAAATAATTTTTTCTAAGTATAATAGTCACATAATTAAATGTTAACAACTTATCAGAAAGTTTCATTTAAATTTTGGATAGTTAACTTTTGGATAGTTAAGATTTTCAGATAGTTAAAGTTTTTAGACAATTAAGTTTTGAATAGTTAAACTTTCAGATAGTTAACGTTTTTATTTAGTCGAAGAGTTATGTTAAAAAACTTGTATAGTTAAGTTATCTACAAGTGTGTTTTTAATGTTTTAAATTTACACGTGTTTTCCATGTGCGTTCAATAATGAAAATCGAAGAGTTAGATAATTATTCGAGTTTTTATATGCATGGATGGATAACTGTTCGAGTTTTATAAAAAGACTAACGAATAGATAAGTTTTCTTGTTCAATCATGTGCTTTGCAGGTATAAAAAACTCAAAGAGTTATAGATAAGTGTTTGAGTTTTTACAGGACTTAAAGGATAAGTGTCAAGTATTTTGTTTTGATGATATGTGCTAAATGAATGTAATCATATTTACTCAATTACTATTGTTTGTGAAAGTAAATTTAGAATATCAATTAATACAGAAAAAGTTTACTGATATAAATACTTGTCTGTAATGGATTTGAAATTATGCTAAGTTAAATAACTAGTCGTTAAGTTATACTAACTTTTCATTTAACTAAACGTTAAGTTAACGTGTGTTTTTATTGTAAAGCATGATATGTTTTAAAGTTATATTTTCTGTATCATGTACAGTGCACGTTAAGATAACTCGTTGAGTTAGTGCAATATTTGTATAAAGGTCACGTTAGACCTCATTGAGTTATAGGCTTAAAGGTTAAAATAGGTCACGTGAGAACTCGTTAAGTTAGTGAACAAATGTTAAAATGAAGAGACGAACTCGTTAAGTTAGTATTATGCATGTGGTGAAATTAAAGTTTATGAATGTTATATTGTATCACGTGAGTTGCACATGTTTAACTCGTTAAGTTAACATAACTAAATACGTTGAGTTGCTATATTGAATACTAAGACAACGTGTTAGGTTAGCGTTATAAACTTAAAGTTATTGTTATTACACGTGGTAAATACCTTATTATTTAAAACATTTATTTACTAGATCGGTGAGTTATCAGGAGTTTTTAGAGAATTACAACCGTAACTATCTAAAACTTAAACTCATTTCAGATAGTTAGGATCTAACCTTCTGAAAGATAACTTAAGTCACGTCTCCAAGTCTCGACATGTGTTTGTTTGGGGTTGTTAAGTTACATTATAAACTTGTTTGATTTTTTTTATGCTTGTATTAATAAATTCTCTTAGAAGTAAACAAACAACCTTTCACACAAATTAGATATTAAGTCCAATTTGTATTTTAACTGCAAGTGCACAATGTATATTGTATTTGTGTGCAAGTACAGGTCGATCCCATAGAGATTGAGTAAGAATTGTGTACTATGTCAATTTTTATATTGGAGTTTATGTGTGTTTAGTTAATCACTCCATTGAGTTACAGTTAACACAATGGACTTAGTTTGTGGAGTTATAGTTAACTCAACGGACTAACCTCGTGGACTTAAGTTAACTCCACGAGCTTATCTTTCCAGTTAAATACTATTATTTACAAAGGAATTCGACCAACCATTGGGCGGTTCCATAGAATGTAAATAATATCAATTAATCTCTTTAATGTTAGTTAATATTAGATTTGTCATTAAGTAACACTAACATTCAGATATTTCAAACAGTATCCATTAAAATCTTTAAGTATCTAGGATGATTCAATTTCAGTAAACTATAAAACTATTTTCTGAATCAAACAAATATAAAGCATTCACAATACCGACAATGATAATATTAATCACGATACAAAGCAAACAATACAACACTTTAATACTAAATGTAAACACATATAATTTGTTGTTTTTGGTATTTTTGTTTTGATATGTTTCTGAAGATGAGCGAAAGGTGAAATGTAAAAATCTCCATCGATAGTAAAAACTTTCGTCACTACATGTGACGCGATTACACCACTGAAAACTTAATCATTTACAATCTTGCCTCCTCTCCCTATAGAATCGCGAATCAAGAATTGTAACATGATCTCCTCTTTAGCATACTAGCATCAATCCGAAACCAAGGCTAGAAGCTTTACAATCTCTTGAGATATGAGTCGGTGCTTGGTGAAAATGACTTCCCTTCCTACGACGCGATCACTCCTCACAGTGGTTGTTAGTCATCGTGTTTGGCTCGGAATTAACTCGACATCTGGAAAGTATCCTCACAAACCTCCGATGGTTGGTGATTTTGGTGGTGTGTGGAGCTTCAGGGAACTTCTAACACTTTCTGCATTAGCGCGGTTCTCCACTTATACACACACACATCTTCATCTTTCTCTTATTCTTTTATGTTTCTTTCAGTAATAACTGCTTCTACTTAAATGATCGGTTGGATCTCCTTCATTCATATCAACGATGGTGATTTCTTCTTCTTTCCATGAGTGAATTCTTGCGTGATACGTGCAATCGTGGTTTTTCTTTGAATTCCTTGTTTCTGTAACTGCTATAATGGCATATTAGAAAATAAATGGTCTATGGAGTTAGTGTAAGTCAACGGACTTACTTCGTTAATTTGACTATAAAACACGTGCAATAAAGAAATAACTTATAAGCTTATAACACTAACACAATGTGTATAGTTATGCTAACTTAATGAGTTAAACATGTGTAGCTCATGTGATATAATAAAGCATTTAAATTCAACACATGCATAAACCTAACTTAACGAATTCAGATATTTCGGATACTTACAAACCTAACTATCCGATGCTCAGATGCATTTCAGATAGTTAACAAATAACTTACTGAACATTCACTTAAGTCATGCATTAAGGTTACAATACGTGTACTCCAGGATATAATAAAATATTCTTTAAGCGTTTAAAACATAGCTATCCGGTACATGCAATATAACTCTCCGAAATAATAGAAAATTCAGATACTTAGGAGTTAAAAAGTTGTAATTCATCGATAGTTCAGAAATGTACTTAATTAACGTTAATTTCCTAAAATTATGCAAATTCTTTCATTAAAACATATAATAATGCAATTATAATATAAGACGTAATGCTCATAAGATAAGCTAAATATTATCCAATTAAACATCATTTAACCGTAAATATTATGCACTTTTTCATTCTAAACACTTCCCCCGTACTTAAATTTTGCTAGTCCCTTAGCAAACTACTAAGATCTAACTAGTTGGTCTTTCTATAGTGATAGAACTAATTCTTCATTTTGTAACTTCAGAATACATAGATTAGATTACTATAATTATATTATGTATTAATTCAGTAATCTAATTTAACATTATTTTCTCCTCTTCAACCTGCAAATATATTTAAAACATATGTAAATTACATACAAAATATATTAGCATCACATAGGTGGTAATTATATTATCATTTTTTTTCTTAAACATCTATCATCTTGAATTTTCCAATATGATTTCCAGAATAAATTTCAACTACATATGAATCAAAACATAATCCAACTCAATATGATTAAAATAAGAAGAATAATGAATTGTATCTCAAATAAACAACTTCAAAAGTCTAATTTAGATTCATACTTCAGTAATCTTAGATAATAGAAAAAAATATACTCGATTCAAAAGATATTTGTATTTCACAAAACACTTTTATCTTTTTAGAACAGTATATGCATATTTGTACTTTAAAAGTTAATTTGAAAAGCTTGAATCATACAAGAGCTTTCTAGTGTACCTATGTATCGAGCTTTTAGTCAACAATCCCAGATCTGATCAGGATCTTAAGTTGCCAGATTTAAAGTCCTTATTCAGGTCAACAATCCTTACATACCTATCTACTCAAGTATAAAAGGCTCATGATCAAACAAGTCAATAAACTCTCAAAGTTTTTCTTTACTTTTTTTCTTTTACTTTTCAACACAGTATATATACATATTTCACTAATACAGATGTAGTAAAACACAAATCTCATATAATCCTACTTCTATAATTTACTGAAAACATGAATCCATATCAATAAGCTCATACTTTTTCTGTAGTTTAATAAGATTTACACATAAATCATTTTACAGATTTAATCAATCAAATTAAATGTATCCTTGATCATATGTATTTCATTTAATCCAAAAATCAACATTTTAGCTCTTTCAGAATTTCAGATCATTTCCTGAGTTTCAGTTAAGCATTCTGATTGCTTTTAAAATTGTGAAACTATTAAACTCATAGAATTCAGCAAAAACATAAGATACTATATCCAGATTTGTATAATAGTAAAATTTGTAGCATCTTATATAAGATTCTAAATATAACATTCAAGCAGTTATAATGTTGTTTTTTTTTTATAGTTTCAATTATCAGATAGCTATAGGAAATTTCAGTTAGTTACAACAAATTCATCTCACAGTAAAATTTTCAATTTCCACAGAATTTTGCAGCACCATCCTAGTTCCTCTAATTAACAAAATTACTTGGATTTAATTTAATTACCTTCCCCCCATACTTACATTTTGCATTGTCCTCAATGTAAAAGATTTTACGGTAAATACAGTAAATATTAGCAGACATGAATATTGTTTCATTGATTTAGCACCTAACTCAACAAACTTAATTTATTGAGTTAATGAATAACTCCACGAACTAAGTTTAATTGTAAATTCAGGCTAAGTAATTAATTACATACATTGTTCTTTTGTATCTCTTTCAATATCTTCTGAATTTTTGATTCTGAAAAACTTTTTATTCACAAATAAAAGCAAAATATATAACAAAATAACAAAACATAAATTGTTAAATTAGTGTCTTGTGTGAAACCTAGGCTTCTATGCCTTTGGTGGCTCACAAGTAAGCTAGTTGGTTTCCCATAATAGATACCAACAAACTGGATTGATATTTTGTGTTTTTTTTTCTTCTAAACATAAATGTAGAATACACACAACATTAACAGTATAAAATCACAGTTTAAGAACATGATTGAAAAGTTGTGACAAATGAAATAAACGTGTCATTCTAAGAAAACTTTTTAGGCATAATTCTTCTTGCTATTAATTTTGTTTTAATGCAGTCTACTCTCTTTTTTAACTTGTAAACTTGTAGTATGTTATCAATACTAAATATAAGTGTATTACCATTAATAAATTGAAATGTAGAAAGGGATCCTTTTTTGTTCTAAGATAATGTAGTTGTTTCTATTTCTACAGATATTTAAATATATTCCTTTTCCCATTTACATTCATTTAGGTATTTCATAATCCATATTTGAAATTTCATTAGTTCATCCCACCATTTGATCAAACATAAAGTAGGATAATCATATTCATTATACCACATTCCTAATTAAATTTTATCATGTTCTGTAGATGGTGGTTCAACTATATCACTAGGTATAGGTAATATTTCTATAAATTCATCATTATAACTGTTTATGCTTACTATGTATAAATCAGATCTAAATGCAACTGATATATCTGTGACTAGATATATATATCCATCAAGTATGACATGTATGTTGTTAATTAACATTTTTTGTCCTAGATATATCATAGTATTTTCAGTCTAAGATTTATTTAGAAAATTATACACACTTAAACATAAATCTTCATCCCAATTTCCAGTTGATCTCCAATAATACAATTTTTCAGGAATTGTCAAATTTTTATCAGAAAATGTTAATGTTGACCCACAATTTTCAGTTGGTACTTCAAATCTATTAGGCCTTCCTATATTCCATTCTTCTCTAGTGATAGGATTTCTAACCAAAATATCAGGAAACAGAATTGCATACCTTGGTTTGGTTTTGTAAATAATTAATCCTTCATCTATCCCCATAATATGATCTATTCCTTCTAATGTATTGGGTGGAATTCCAGTAGTTTCTTCCATATTCAGATATTTATAGCTGATTGAACTACGTTTAAATGACTTCCATAAAAATCCACCTCTAATATTAGTCATTTTTGTAGCCTGTAGTCTATGAAAATATTTTCCTCTAACACATTCTTTAATTTCCTTTGACACACAACACAATCTGCACAGATCTTTAGTTGATAAGTTACTCAGTACTTCCCTCAGTGCATCTAGTGGTAATTTCATCAATTCCATCTGTTGTGATTCTGTATAAACAAAATTTAACAAAGATAAAATTAACATAGCTACTTACTTACCCTCGTAGAGTTAGGTCATAACTCAACGGACTAAGTTCGTTGAGTTATGTAATAACTCTACGATACTACTAACTACAATTAACTTACATTTTTTTTCTTTTTATATTTTTCTACTTACAATATTATATATATTTGCTTCAGTTATACTACTTCATTTAGTGTTAGGAATTTTGTTTTGATGATAAATGCTTTATTAAAGTTTATAAATAAGTCTAAATAATATTTTCTAAGTATAATAGTCATGTAATTAAATGTTAAAAAGTTTTCGGATAGTTAACTTTTGGATAGTTAAAATTTTCGGATAGTTAAAGTTTTTGGATAGTTAACTTTCGGATAGTTAAAGTTTTCGGATAGTTAGATTTTTGGATAGTTAAACTTTTGGATAGTTAATGTTTCGATTTAGTTGAAGAGTATGTGTTTAGAATGAAAAAGTGCATAATATTAACGGTTAAATGATAGTTGATTGCACAATATTTAGCTTATCATATGAAAATTAAGCCATTATGTTATAATTGCACTATTATATGCTTTAATGAAGGAATCTGCATAATTTCAAGGAATTAGCGTGAATTAAGTACATTTCTGAACTATCGATAAGTTATAGGCTTTGAAATTCTTAAATATTTGAATCTTTTGTTATTTTGGAGAGTTATATTGCATGTACTAGACTGTTATGTTTAAATGCTTAAAGAATATTTTATTATTTCTTGAAGTACACGTGTTGAAACATCAATGCATGACTTAAGTGAATTTTCAGTAAGTTATTTGGTAACTATCCGAAATGCATCTAGGCATCGGATAGTTAGATTTGTAAGTATCCGAAATATCCTTTGTATTTATAAAACTTATTAAGAACATGTGTCGTGATCTGAAAACCTGATTTAAGTGTGGTTTTATAATGTTAAGCATGATCCATTTTATTTGCATATATTTATATCATGTGTAGGTGCATAGTAACAACTTGTTGAGTTAGTGTTCTTTTTGTTGAAAGGTCATGTGCAACCTCATTGAGTTATAGGTTTAAAGGTATAAAAAGATCACGTGAGAACTCATTGAGTTATTGAGTAAAAATCGTAAGTTATATATCTGAATTCGTTAAGTTAGCATTATGCACGTGTTGAATTTAAATGCTTTATTGTGTCACGTGAGCTGCACATGTACAACTCGTTAAGTTAGCATAACTATATGCATTGAGTTACTTGAATATACATTAAGGTAACACGTTATGTTAGTAAGCTTATGAGTTATTTCTTTATTGCTCGTGTTTTAGAATTAAATCAACGAAGTAAGCTCGTTGAGTTATCTGTAACTCTACAGACCATTTATTTTCTAATATGCCACTATAGTAGTTGTAGAAATAGGAAATTTGAAGGAAAACCACGATTGCACGTATCACGTAGGAATTCACTTGTGGAATAAAGAAGAAATCACCATCGTTGATATGAATGAAGGAAATTCAATTGATCATTTAAGCAGAAGTAGTTATTACTGAAAGAAATATAAAAGAATAGAAAAAAGATGAAGAAGGTGTGTATAGAGGTGGAGAACTGCACTAACTGTAGGAAGCGTCAGAAGTTCCCTAAAGCTCCACACCACCACCAAAATCACCAACCATCAGAGGTTTGTGAGGATACTTTCCTGATGTTGGGTCGATTTTGAGCAAAACATAGTGTTTGACAACCACTATGAGGAGTGATTGCGTCGCGAGAAGGGAAGACATTTTCTCCAAGCACCGATTCATATCTTAGGAGATCCTAAAGCTTCTAGCCTTGGTTTCGGGTTGATGCTAGTAAGCTGAAGAGGAGATCATCTTACAATTCTTAATTCATGATTCTATAAGGAGAGGAGGCAAGATTGTAAGTGATTAAGTTTTCATCCCATGTAGTGATGGAAGTTTTTTTTTACTATCGATAGAGATTTTTACATTTCACCTTTCATTCATCTTCAAGAACATATCAAAAAAAAAAAACCAAAAACAACAAATTATCTATGTTTACATTTAGTATTAAAGTGTTGTATTGTTTGTTTTGTATTGTGATTAATGTTTGTTAGGATTGATAGGCTCACTAGAGGGGGGGTGAATGGTGAAGGTGTGTGGATTTTAGTTCTTTTAACTTAGAATCGATTGATTCTATTAAACAGTGAGATGAGATGAATTAAATGAATGCAAAACAGTAAGAAGAAAATAACACACAACAAATTTTAGGTGATTCACCAACTCGGCTAGTCCGCCCCCAAGATACACTTGGGCTTCACTAAGTAGACAAGTACTTACAATACTTGCTTTCAGGTTGAAGCAGGAACCAACCCTTAGAGCTTTCAGGTATAAACTCAATAACCAACCTTTCTTAGAGCTTTCAGGTTGAAGCTCTCAACCAACAATGAGTTTTCAGGTTGAAACTCACGAACCAACAACTTTAAACTTTTCTATCAGAGTTTTGGCATAGGGAGTTTTTTGTAGTGAATCTTTAAGAGTATTCTTGACTGTTGCAGACTTGAGAGTGGATCTTGAAGTTTGTGTAGCTCATAGTATAATGTATGATCATTATCTCTATACGATCTTCTCTTAACTTCTCATATTTATACCAAAAGGTATAACGATCATATTTTTCTTTCAAGGGATGTATTTGTAAAGTATCAATTTGTGCATTTTATATATGTTAATTCATGCATATTAAGGATTATAAGTCATCATTATATATGTTCTTATGAAAGATTACATGAAAATCATATTTTAGAACTATGCATGTTTTATTGGTTAAATAGTCAATAATGCACAAATTTATCCTTTATTAAATTAACACCTAGTCAATTAGCCCATGTGTAGATATAAGTAATTTATATATTGATTTCATGCATATATTAAAAGAATTATCATTAAGATATGAAATCAAATAATCCTCAATTGAGCAAGCAATATATTATGCACATTTCATTTTTGCTTTATAATTGTGTAGCAATTTATGTGTAATGTGCATATGCATTTAATGTTATCTTTTGAGTTGTTGTAGGTGAGGACGTGGATCCTTGGATTAAATCATGAGAAATCAACAACTCATGGTCATCCAATTCAAACTCCAAATCAATCCACCAATCAATCAATCAATGATTAAAGCTTGCCTAAATTAGAGGCTACAAATTGGAAGGAGTTTGAAATATTTCCATAGATGGATGACAATGGAAAGCAAAAGAGGATGGTTGGCCAAAGGAAAGATCATCTCCTCTTTCTCCTCCACGTAAGGGCAAGAACTCCAACTCCAATTTTCGTCCATCCTCTTCTGCCCAAGATTTTGGAAGAGTTTTCCTCCAAGATTGGTGAGCTTAGGCGCCTTCCCCCTCATACTAGAAGACCTCCTTCTCTCCACTCCAAGCCGACATACGGAAGGACCTCCACGGGTGAAATCAGTGATATTGGAGGCACGTGTGTAGCATTGGAAGAGCTTAGGACGTGATCTTCAAGATGAGGTAATAGGAAGCATCAAAATTGAGAGGAAAGCCAACAAATCCGTATATCTTGGAAGTGGATTGAGGACGTGCAACCCATTTTCTCCAAAGCAAACATAGGCAGTTCCCATTTGGACGCGATTTGCAAGTGGTGACAGCCTTGTAGAGGAGCGGACAAAGTGGTTCATCATCAAATAGGGATCAAATGCTTGAAGAGAAGTGGATGAATTAAAGGTAAAAGAGAAGGGAGAGATCCTCATACTTTTAAACATAATTTCATATCAAATGTGTATGAGTATTTAGGTATTTTTAATTTATAAATGTATGCACGTTTAGGATGTTTGTTAAATCTTTATTTCTTTAATTTAAATAGTTGTTTTAGATTAGATCTCATGGAATATAGTTACTTCATGTGAATATGTGAATGTTGTGCATAAAACTAACTCTTAACCCTTGTGAATGCACGTATATTCTATTTGCTGTAAATTCCAATACATGTTCTGTTTTGTTATATGTTGTACGACTTGATTTCTCTGAGTTATATGTAGTGTTATACCTTTTTTTGTAAGTAATTTAAGTGTACAATACGTATGTAGTGTTGTTGGAATTTTTTAGAATGCATTTCTTCAGTGTTTCGATTTTTCTTTCGAAGGTAGCATCTGCTCTGTTTTACTGGTCGAGCGACAGAAATTGTGCTCGACGCCTTTGTGTTGCCTTTCTTTTGTGCCTTCCGAAATGTTCTACTGTAAATTTTCCTGATTAGAAAAACGAGTTATCTTTCAAGGCGCGGTGATTTCGTGGTGTTTCATGAAGATTTGATTGAGTTATGATTTTTACACCAACGACGCGTTTTTGGAAAGTTTTCAGAATCGTTTTGCGCACTGTTTGTATATCCGACTTTGGCAGCAACCTAGAGTGAATTAGTCCTGGAAATTACTTCCATTTTAAAGATAACTAGATGACCTTTCCAACCAATATTTTCTCTGGATTTTTCAATGTCCAGGTTGGAAGGAAGAAGAGTTAGAATTCAGACTAATTTCTGTGATTTCAGAAACGTGAACTTAAGATTTTCTTGAGTTTTCTAACTATTAGCTCTAGGAATTAACAAGTTTTATACTACCTTTGAAATCTTTATTGTATTTTTGTAAATTGTAACTTAATTGCATGTAATTAGAGTTTTAATTGTAGAATTAATAGAGTGGATGTTTTATCAAACAATCATTTTAATAAAATTATTTAAGACAAACTCCTTGTGGATTCGACCCGTACTTGCACATGCTTATTATAATGGGCACCGTGCGCTTGCAGTTATAAATGTAAAATTTGCGATTTTGCCATTAATTTAACAACACATAAAAGCGTTACAAGTTTTTGGCGCCGTTGACAGGGAGTTTTGGTGCTTTAAAATGATTTATTAGATGATTTGCAAGATTTAATATCCTTTAAATTGTTTTAGTTTTATTTGTTTTCTTGTTGAGATTGTTATTTTTCTTTGTTTGTTTGCAAAGAAATGGATACATGTATTGGCCGTTCTATGTGTTCAATTCTTTATTATCTGAATTACTTGTTACATGTTTAATTCAAGTTTATGATTTGGTAACAAGTAGCTTAATGGAGTAATGATAATCTTTGTGTACAAATTATTAAGATAGAATCTATCTGTCTGGAAATTTAAATTGTTTGATGTGCACGAGATTAGAATTCATTTTTATGATATTTTTCCTGAAATACTCGGTTTCTGAGATTTCTTTTGAATACTTATGCATAAAATTCTGATTAGTACATTAAAAGATAAAAATCTTAGAATACAGGGATGTTTTGCAGAATTCTGGATACGTTTTTGCTAATGAATTTTGAAAATATGATATTATGAATGTATGTAAAATTTAATTCATTGATTTTTTCCAGATAGTAGATGAAATTACCTTTCAAACGAGTATTTATAGGCTTCATTTAGATTTATATAAATTTCTGTGTGATTTGTTTTATGTTGGCATATTAGATTTAACCAACATTATGAAAATCGGATAGTTATTTTCGTTGATATTTTTCGGATGGTTATTTTATTGTGTAGAACAGTTTTATCTGAATTCTTATATTTGAAACTGCAGTAACATATTTGAATAAAAATTATTTTTAAAATTTTTCCATGAAACTACATGAGTTTACCTTTTCAACAAGGTATTATACGTTGTATTTGGATTTGTATACATTTCTAGAGAATGTTTCTAAAATGACATGTTCTGCAGATTATGAATTCTGAGTTATCTGAGTTTCACATGATTTTGCTAATACTTCAGTTTTGGCAATTTTTGTCTCTGATTTTTCTTAGAAACTAGAAGTAACTAACTTTAAGAAGAGTATTTATTTGTGAATTTATATTCTATATGAATTTATGTAGAAAACTTTTAAGCCAAGGTAGTACAGTTTAGTTTTAGAAATTCTATGACTACTTGTTTTAGATGAAACTCAGATTATATACAATGTTTGCGAGATATATGCTTTGCTATTTGTATCTAGAATTTAGTGGCATGATAATAGAATAGTCACTGAATGAATCTACGAAAAATTAAGTTTCAAGTAAAAAAAAAAAATTGTTTATTAATTTCTCTATTATGTTCCAAATGTAAATTGAATAATCACGTTGATGCTGATTGCCATTTTATATGCTAAATAGCAATGTAGGTGCATGTTCTAGTTCTAATGTTAGCATATCTATGCCAAATTTAAATTATAATGTTGATGCTTATGACACTAGTAGCTATAGTTGTGAAATTAAAATGGAAAAGTCTATAGGAAATATTCCCTATGTTGAATCTTCAGTCAACTTAGCTAAGGTAATTGCTGAACTTAACACCTCTATGGATTTATTAAACTTAGCAAAAGCCTCTAGTACCCCCATTGACATAGATGGTTATGAAAACATAGATTTAAGATCAACATCCTTGGTTGAGGATGAATCAATTGAAACTTATGTTGCTTTAAGGTCCGGGAGAGAGGTGAGAATTCTTGAAAAGGAAACTCCTTCTCTTGTACCGATGAGTGTTCCTACAGATGATTTAGGTTCATCCAATCAACTAAATAAAGAATCTGAAAATGAAATTTTATTGGGTTATAAAAAGGGTAAAGGTAAGTTATCCGAGGTAAGTATCTCTTTAGAAAGTCAACCTGCCCCTTTTCCCCATAGATTAAGAACTCCACATAAGGATATTGATCAGAATATTAAGATGAGAGAAATCTTTAAACAAGTTAGTATTAACATTCCATTACTAGATGTAATAGAGCAAATACCTGCCTGTGCCAAGTTTTTAAAGGAATTATGTACAAAGAAACGAGCTAGGAAGACACCTATGAAAGTGTGCTTAGCTAAATCCGTTAGCGCTTATTTCTGTCAAGACTTACCTAAGAAGTTTAGTGATCCAAGTACTCCAACCATCTCTTGTACAATTGGAGATACCTATTTTGATAGAGCATTGATAGATTTGGGAGCAGGAGTAAATGTTATGTCATCTGGTGTTTATGTGAACCTAGGACTTAATGGTATTCAACCCATTAAGGTTCTCATTCAACTAGCTGACCATTCTTTTAGAAATTCCTTAGGAGTTGTTGAGAATATATTGATTAAGATTAAAGATTTTGTCTATCCCATATATTTTATTGTCTTAGAAAATCATCCTTCACCTGGTAGAAAGCAGAATGTACCTCTTATTTTAGGAAGACCCTTCCTAGCCACAGCAGATGCATATATAGGATGTAGAGATGGGTCTATGCAAATAACATATGGTGATGCTAAGGTTGATTTAAATATATTTAAATCTCACCTAGATGTTAAAATTTTAGATAATGAAAATTTTAATGTGAGCTTATTAAGCATTATGGATGAAGGTGAGGGGGTAGAAAATTATAGTTTATTTGAAGATGAAGATTGTCCACCTATCGAATATGAGGTTGATCTAGCACATATCCATAACTTAGATGATGACATTGGTGAGAGTGATAATATTTTTGAATTAAATTACATAGAGCCTTTAGAAAGAGATTTAGGAGAGATTAAGAAACAATCTATTGTAGAACCACCTTCTCTTGAACTAAAACCCTTGCCTCAAGACCTTAAGTATGCCTATTTGGGAAAAGAGAACACCTTGCCAGCTATTTTGTCTTCCCATCTTTCTAGAGAGCAAGAAGAGAAGTTGTTGGTAATTTTAAAAGAACATAAGGAGGCCATTGGTTGGATCATGGCTGACATCAAAGGAATTGACCCTAGTTTATGTTAACATAGAATTCATTTAAATAATGACATTACACCATCTAGGGACCCACAGAGAAGATTAAACCCAAACATAAAAGATGTGGTTAGAAAAGAAATTATTAAGTGGCTAGATCATGACATCATTTATCCTATTTTTGATAGTCCTTGGGTTAGCCCTGTTCAGGTTGTCCCAAAGAAATCTGGTATTACAATTGTAGAAAATAGCAATCATGAACTAGTCCCTACTAGAGTGCAAACAGGATGGCGAGTGTGTATTGATTATAGAAAACTAAATATTGCCACTAGGAAAGACCATTTTCCCTTGCCTTTTATGGATCAAATGTTAGAGAAGTTAGCTAGGCAAGAATATTATTGTTTCCTAGATGGTTATTCTGGATATAACCAAATTCTTGTAGCACCTTGTGACCAAGAAAAAACCACATTCACATGTCCTTTTGGTACTTTTGCATTCCGACGCATGCCCTTTGGTTTGTGTAATGCTCTTGCAACTTTTCAAAGGTGTATGACTGGAATCTTTTCGAACATGATTGATAACTTCTTAGAGATTTTTATGGATGATTTCTTTGTGTTAGGTTCTTCCTTTGATGTGTGCCTTAAGAATTTAGAATTGGTTTTAAAAAGATGTATAGAGAAAAATTTGGTTTTAAATTGGGAGAAATGCCACTTCATGGTGCAACATGGAATTGTGTTGGGCCATGTTGTTTCTAAGAATGGGTTGGAAGTAGATAAGGCCAAGGTAGACTTGATAGCTAACCTACCACCCCCTAAATCTATTAAGGATATAAGAGTATTTTTGGGTCATGCTGGGTTTTATAGACGATTTATTAAGGATTTTAGTAAGATTGCCCATCCTTTAACTAGTTTATTATCAAAGGATCATAAGTTTGAATTCTCTGGAGAATGTCAAGATGCCTTTGATAAGCTTAAGGGAGTCCTCACCTCAACCCCTATTGTGTATCCTCCCGATTGGTCTCAACCATTCGAGTTGATGTGCGATGCATCAGATTATGCAATTGGTGTTGTGTTGGGGCAAAGAATTGATAAATTACCTAGGGTAATCTATTATGCTACTAAAACTCTTAATGCAGCCTAATTGAACTATACAATTACAGAGAAAGAATTTTTAGCTATAGTTTTTGCTCTTGAGAAGTTTAGATCTTATTTGTTAGGCTCTAAGGTTATCATTTTCACTGATCATTCTGCCATTAAATATTTATTAGTTAAAAAAGATGCTAAGGCTAGATTAGTTAGATGGATTCTTCTCTTGCAAGAATTTGATATTGAGATAAAAGATAAGAAAGGATGTGAGAACGTAGTTGCCGACCACTTGTCTCGTATTGTCACGCCTCAAGGGGAGTTACCCATTGATGAATCATTTCCTGATGAGCAATTGATGACTATAACTCCAATCCCTTGGTTTGTAGATATTGTGAATTATCTTGTGACAAAACGACTACTTGGCAATTGGTCAAGGCAAGATATTAAGAGATTTTTAGCTAGGGTCAAAGAATTTTATTGGGATGACCCCTATCTTTATAAGTTAGGCCCTGATTTGATTTTAAGGAGATGCATCCCAAATATGGAAATTCATAGTGTGCTATCTTTTTGTCATGACCAACCTGCTGGTGGTCATCTTAACCTTATTAAGACTGCAACTAAAGTTCTTCAATGTGGTTTTTTCTGGCCCACATTGCATAAAGATGCATACTTCTATGTTAAGAATTGTAGAGATTGTCAAAAAGTGGGAAGATTGACTAGAAGAAATATGATGCTGCTTACACCAATTATTGAAGTTGAAGTATTTGACGTGTGGGGTATTGATTTCATGGGACCCTTCCCTAATTCTAGAGGTTATTTGTATATTCTGTTAGCTATTGATTATATGTCCAAATGGGTTGAAGCTATTCCCACACGGACTTGTGATTTTAAGGTAGTAATAAATTTTATTAAGAGCAACATTTTTGCTAGATTTGGCATTCCTAGAGCAATCATTAGTGATAAGGGAACACACTTTAATAATAGAAGTTTTGAAGTATTAATGAAAAAATTTGGAGTAAACCATAAAATGACAACCCCCTATCACCCACAAACCAATGGACAAGTAGAAAATGCTAATAAGCAAATTAAGCAAATTTTGGAAAAGATAGTTGGAAAGACAAGAAAAGATTGGGCAGAAAAGTTAGATGAGGCATTATGGGCTTATCAGACTGCTTTTAAGTCTATTTTAAATATGTCTTCATATAGAGTAGTGTTTGGAAAGACATGTCATCTACCAGTAGAGCTTGAGCATAAGGCAAGATGGGCTATTTAAAGACTCAACTTAGATTTAAAGGCTGTTGGTAAGAAAAGAAATTTTCAATTGACTGAATTAGAAGAAATACGGAGAGAGGCATATGAGAATTCACGGATAGCTAAGGAAAAGAGTAAAGTATTTCATGATAGCAAGCTCTTCTGTAAGAATTTTGAAGTAGGACAACAAGTATTGCTGTATAATTCTAGATTACATTTATTTCCTGGTAAGCTTAGATGATGGTGGATAAGACCTTTTATGGTAAAAAGTACATTTCCTCATGGAGCAGTTGAGATAGAGAACATTAAAAATGGGGTAATTCTTAAGGTAAATGGGCACCGGTTAAAACCATTTTTGCAGCAAGAAGTATTTGGTAAAGGAGAGAATATTAATTTAGTAGATGCTATCTATGCTGAATAGGATAGTAGTTTTTCTTTATTTTTTCTTTTCTTGTATAGTTATTCTATTCCTTTTATTTCTTTTCTATTATGCAATTTGATTCATGCTACTCACTCATCTAACATGTAGGTTGGACTTGGAGACTGTTGCTTCATTGTAAGTGTTATTTTCCTCTACACTTGCTATTTAAGTATCTTTCTATTGCATGCAACCTTCTGGTTGGGTGAGAGATCACACTTCTAGGCTTGTGAGAAGTATATCCATAGAAGAGGGTAGAACATTAGGAGAACCATTAGGAATGGCAGAGCAGCAGGGTAACCAGCATTTACCTTCTCTTGAGGACATCTACTATCCTCAAATACATGACCATCCTTCTTGTCTTGTGCTGCCACAAGTAGATGGACATAAATTTCAATTGCATATGAATTATGTCAATCAATTGCTTAGAATTCATGGACTAGATAAGGAAGATGCATATGCATTTCTGAATAACTTTAATGATGTTTGCAACATGATTAATCTACCTGAAGTGCCTGTTGATGCAATAAAGTTGAGATTTATTGCTTTTGCCCTTCGAGATGATGCAAAATTATGGTTGAACACCCTTCCTGTTAATTCAATTTGTACTTGGACTGATTTTTGTGCTGTCTTTATTAAGAAATTTCATCATTTGCATAAGACCATTCAAGCTAAGAATGCTATTCTAAACATCTGCTAGCAAACCAATGAACCCTTTTGGAAATATTTTGAATGTTTCAATAGACTAGTGGCAAGATGTCCTAATTATGGTCTACCTAAATCAAGATAGTGTCAAGTAATCTATGAAGGATTTGATTATTAGACCAAGTTGATGTTAGAATCTGTATGTCCTGGATGATTCATGAGATTAGATGAAGTCAGTGCATGGGATAGACTTGTGGACCTTGTTGAGAGAACAATGGAAATGGAAAGTTCATCAGATAGAACATTTGACAGAACTTTGGCAAGGGGAATGCACACAGTAGACCCCATGGTAGGCATGGAAGCTAGGATGTCGTCCATGGTTAAAAAAATAGAAGATCTGATTATAAGTCAACAAAAGGGAAAAGATAAAGTGATTGAAGTCAAGTGTATAGCATGTGGAATTCCTGGGCACATCATGGAAGAATGCCCTGCAATGCAAGGACAACAGTTTGAGGAAGTCAATGCCATTGGTATGGGACAAAGGTCATTCCAATAGTCATCACACTATACCCTGGGATGGAGAAACCATCCCAATTTTTCGTGGCGACAACCGGAAGCACCTGGAAACCGTACCGAGAATCATGGACCCACTCAGCCAAATTTAAGTGATAGAATGTCTGCTTTGGAGAAAAGATTTACTGAAATGGAGAAAGGGATTCAATCACTAATTCAAGTTAGCGGACAAGTAAATCCCATTTTAGCTAGCCATGACCAAATCATTAAGGGATTAGAAGCAAAGTTTGATAGGTTGTCTACTTCAAATGGAGGTAGAGCACGGGGAGAATTACCAAGTAACACTGTACCAAATCCCCACTTGGCAGGTGTGCATTTGGCACAAGGAGAGACTTCAGGAACTAACCCTTCACTATTTGTATGAGTAGATATATAAAAAAAAACAAAAACAAAAATTTCTTTTTGTTAGTATTTTTATTCTTAATCGCATGCTATAGTTCTGTTTATATAAATTTCTTTTCTATTTTGATATGTTTGTTAGTTTTGTAGTTATTATTTTCCTTCATCAAGCAAGGTACGCACTCTTCACCTTATTTCTGTATGATGCATTTGAATGATACATGTATTGAACATTATTTCTTCAGCATACTACTCAATCTCCATTGTATGTTTTAGGAATAATACAATTTAACTTTACAAATGTGCATATGGATTACATGCTAGGTATGGGGTGTAATCTGTCCTTGCTTGTCATAGTTTGTTTCTTTTATTTTTGTCGTCTTTATGCTTTTTATCTTATTGCCTAAATACTTTCTTTTATATTGGGGACAATGCAAAATTTAGGTATGGGGGAGAGGCGTTTGACGACAGTTTTTTTTTTTTTTTTTTCAATTTTGTACTTTTTCTTGTTTATTTTGTTTTATAAATGCTCATAGGCCCTAATGGATAGAGTTCTTTTAGGTATAATTGAGACCTAAAAGTGAATCCTTTAGGAAAGAAACCTTGAACCTTAAGGGGAGGAGAAGAATAAAATTCATAATCATCCATATTTTTGAGCTTATATGTAGTATTTCACTTACATGAGGCCTTGACTAGGAAGGAACCACTCTTCTTGAAGGGAAACTTAGGTAAAAACTTAGGAATATACCTTGGGGTTGTCCTATGAGAAGGGTAGAATAAAAGGGCTAAGGTAAAATTGCTCATTCCCACACAATGATGTGGGAGGCAATCTTAAGGGTAGAGGGCTAGAGAGAAAAAGAAAAGAAAAAGAAAAACAAGAAAAATGATGAAAAAAAAGAAAGAAAAAAAAGAAGAAGAAGAGAGATTGATTACTTGTTCTTACAAAGGCTACCAAGTAACCAGTCAACTTTCCCCTAAGTAAGGGATTGTGGTCGTGTAAAAAGGTGCTTGAGTAGGAGGTAATCTAAAAAAAAAATTGAAAAAGAAGAAGAAGAGAGTTAAAATAAAGGGACAATGGACTCAAGGATAGATTTTTGGGATTACCTAGGTAACTTGGAGAGAGTTGAGTAGGTTATTTCTTAGTCTTGGCTATTTTCGCATACACTTATTTATATAGTACTTTACTTTCATAGGATGGAAATTGAATGATTATTTGAATCCAAACTAGAAAGGTGAGAGGTGATTGAATAAAGGTGAAGCTAATAGGTCAAGACTACTTAAAAGCAACTTTATCCATGATTAGGAAACCAAGAGCATAGTTTTGTTGTTTTTTGTCTTTCATTTGTGTTGTTTTATGTTTTGTTTTGGATTTTGTGGGTATATCTGTTGAAAACCCTTTGGAGACACAACTCCACCACTAAGGTGACCTAGGGGTTTAAAGGCTTGCTGCACATGCTAAGTGTAGTCGTGATCTCTACGAAAGTGGCTTAGGTTAACTCTATTTTTGTTATTTGTTTATTAGTTGTTTTTGTTTTCTATTTTTTAATAAGTGCATTTTCATATGGGCTTTATGTTATCATTGTTTAGTTTTAGTCCTTTGCTAAGGGATTAGCAAAGACTAGGTATGGGGGTGTGTAAAGTATCAATTTGTGCATTTTATATATGTTAATTCATGCATATTAAGGATTATAAGTCATCATTATATATGTTCTTATGAAAGATTACATGAAAATCATATTTTAGAACTATGCATGTTTTATTGGTTAAATAGTCAATAATGCACAAATTTATCCTTTATTAAATTAACACCTAGTCAATTAGCCCATGTGTAGATATAAGTAATTTATATATTGATTTCATGCATATATTAAAAGAATTATCATTAAGATATGAAATCAAATAATCCTCAATTGAGCAAGCAATATATTATGCACATTTCATTTTTGCTTTATAATTGTGTAGCAATTTATGTGTAATGTGCATATGCATTTAAGATACTTATTTTTGTATCCTTCACCTCATTTGTTCCTTCATATGTAATTTCTGAAGCACGCCAAGCTTCATGTGTAGTAGAACAAGCAGAAATCTTGTTGTATATATCAGTAGTGATTGCACAAGTTAGTGCATTCATTCCTCTTGCATCCATTTGAATTTTCTTCTCATCTTCATCATTCCACATGTCTTCAGGAACATCTGGAAGTTGTATTCCACGAACCACTACTCTCCATACCTTCACATCCATAGATTTTAAAAAATTAGTCATTTTATTTTTCCAAAAGCCATAATTATTTCCATCAAAGAGTGGAGGTCGGTGTACATGCTGACCCTTTGCCATTGATCTCAGATTGATTAAATCTATTACAGAGATAACTAGCTCTGATATCACTTGAAAGGATCGAATGGCACACTAGAGGGGGGGTGAATAGTATCCTAATAAAATTTATTTTGCTTTTAAAACTTCGGAAGCTGTTAACACTAATGAACCCTAATTAATTTATTTTGAAATTAAAACTTGCAGTGTAGAAAGTAAAGAACACAAAAAGATTTATAGTAGTTCCCTAAATTGGGTAGTCCACTCCTCAAGGCCACAACCTCGAGAATTCCACTAAGGGCTTTTAAGGCTAAGCACAAACCTTAAACAAGTTACTTTTGTAGACTAAGCAACAACCTTACAGATGTTTTTAAAGGCTAAACAAAAACCTCACACAAAACACCAACTTTGTGTACTCAAGACCCCAATCTTGAGCAAGTGAAGTATCACACTTCACTCTCTTCACCAAGGCCCTAACCTTGTGAAGGTATACTTGCAACACCCTTGTGAGTTAAGGTTTTAAAGCAAACGAGAAATCAGTTTAAAACCAAGAGTCACAGACTCAAAATGAAAACGACACACAAGACCAGATCAACTCCAATGAAGAGTTGACAAAGAAGCTCTGAGGAGAATTCTTGATTGATCTGTAGCTTTTGATCTTCTAGAATTTGCTGCAGACGAATCTTCAAAATGTTTGTAGAATTGCTGAGCAGACAATTTTTCCTTAACCTTTTTATTTTTCCTTCGTGATTTGCATAGGTAGAAAGAATTCTGAAATGGTTAGATGCCTTATGCAGTAATTCATTTCCAGCAACCTTCAATCATAATAAAGTCGAGATCTGCAATCAAAAGATATCTTGCCATAAAGGTTAGTCAATTAATAATAGTTGTAGTTTCTGTAAAAATAAAATCTTCAGAGGCTTTTAGAAAATCGGAGACTTAAAAGGATAACTTGCCGAAACTCAAAATCATTTTAGATAGATAGACCTAACATACCGAAAGACCACTTAAGTCATGTATTAAAATTGAAACACGTGTCCTTCTAAAACAGCATTATAAAATATTAAAAATAAACTATCCAATAGAGAAGGCACGTTTCGGATACTTATAAAAGATAACTCTCCGATCCTTAAGTCATTTCAGATAGTTACACAGGTAACCTTTCGAAAAGTCACTTAAGTCAGAAATAATAAAAAAATTAACTATCTGAAGCATAAAAACCAATTTCGAATACTTACTGAAGGTAACTCTCTGATTCTTAAGAGTTTTCGGATAGTTACATCGTAACCTTCCGAAAAGTCACTTAAATCAAGCAATGAGAGACTAACATGTGTCCTTCAGAAGAAAGTAACTGAAAATACATTAAATTAGAGAAACAGCTAACTATCTGGAAAGAAATCCTTAACTATCTGAAACTAAAGGGATTGTGGATACTTACCATAAAAGTTATATCCTGACATAAAAAGACTTAACTCATCGAAGATAAATACTTTTTGGATAGTTACTAATATAACTGTCCGAAAAACTAGGAGAGAAGCTTAACCATCTGATTTGTCCTATTTTGTTCGGTGACTTATAAATTAACTCTCTAATCAATACACTATAGACAAAATAACCTGCCTAAATCTAATTTAAAAGACTTTAAGTACATAGCAGTTAGCCAAAATTCATTTGAGTAAAAAGACTACTAATGTATTACAGAAATAATTAAACTACACGTTTTTCATCATCAAAATTAACTGATAAAATAATGAACAAACAATGAAGTTTCCCTAGAACTGATCCGATGCAAATCTAGATTATGATTTGTATGACATATTGGTGGACATGCCCGATGGGCAATCTGGGAGCAATAGAGTAAAGTAGCTGAAGAACCTGTAGTTGTAGAGCTGGCTGCTGAAAGACCAGTTCCTGAGGAATAGTAGCCAAGACCATCCGTTCCACCGCTTAGGCCGGTCGAAAAAGTAGCATATATCATCAAAACAAAATTCCTAACATGTTAAGTTATATATATGCTTGTTTTACTCGTTTTGTTAACATTAAAGTAACGACTTCTTATTACACGATGAAAAATTTTGGATGAGAAAGTTTATTTTGCAGGAAATTTTTCAGAAATCTAGGATTGATGATTGAAGAAAATTCGAAATGTAAACGTGGGTTAGAACATGTGTATTTTGATGAAGGAAAAAGAAAAGACGTGAAGAAGTGGAAGATTGATAGTGATTAAACGTGGAGGATATGCATGAAATTGTTGAGTATTTTGTTTTGATGATGTGTGCTGAATGAAAATAATCATATTTACTCAATTACTATTGCTTGTGAAAAGAAATGAAAATAATCAATTAATACAGAAAAAGCTTACTGACATAAATACTTGTTTGTATTGGATCTGAAATTATATTAAGTTAATAACTAGTCGTTTCATTGCATTAATTTCTCATTTAACTAAACGTTAAGTTAACGTGTGTTTTTATTGAAAAGCATGATAAGTTTTAAAGTTATATCTTCTGTATCATGAACAGTGCACGCTAAGACAACTCGTTAAGTTAGAGTGTTATTTGTATAGAGGTCACGTGAGAACTCGTTGAGTTAGAGGCTTAAAGGTTAAAATAGGTCACGTGAGAACTTGTTAAGTTAGTGAGTAAAAGAAGAGACGAACTCGTTAAGTTAGTGTTATACACGTGGTGAAATTATAAGTTACGAATGTTATATTGTATCACGTGAGGTGGATATGTTTAACTCGTTAAGTTAGCATAACTAAACATGTTGAATTGCTATATTGAACACTAAGGCAACGAGTTGGGTTAGTGTTATAAACTTAAGTTGTTATTTTTGCACGTGGTAAAATTCTTATTATATAAACATTTGTTTATTACTGAATTGGTGAGTTAGAGCTTTTTAGAGACTTACAACTGTAACTATCCGAAAGGTAACTTAAGTCATGGTTTCAGGTCATGACACATGTCTCACTAGTTTTATGGTAAAAAGGGTTTTTCGGAGACTTACAACTGTAACTATCTGAAACTTAAATTATTTTCGGTGAGTTAGCATTTAACCTTCCGAAAGAAAGGTTAAGCTGGTTCATTGAGTTATCCATAACACCACGAAGATAGTTCGTTCCGTTAGCTACAGTACTTGTCACGTGAAATGGCACATGAGGAACTCATTAAGTTAGAAACGTTAAGTTAATATCTACTTGTTTTACTCGTTTAGTTAACATTAAAGTAACGACTACTTATTACACTGATGAAAAATTTTTGGACAAGAAAGTTTATTTTGCAAGAAATTTTTCAGAGATCCAAGATTGATGATTAAAGAAAATTCGAAATATAAACATGGGTCAGAACGTGTGTGTTTCGATGAAGGAAAAAGAAAAGACGTGGAGAAGTGGAAAATTGGTAGTGATTAAACGTGGAGGATATGCATGAAATGAAGATACAGTATAAAAGGCATAGAGTTCTCGTTGATCAAACCATCCTTGCACACAAAATGAAAAATCTTTTCAAGGATCAAACTATCCCTGCACACCAAAAGAAATATCTTTTCAAGGATCAAAAACACCTCTTCGGGGAAAATCTCTCAGGTGGAAGAAAATTTAGTGAAGCTTAAAAGGTAAGATTTACGTCACTGAAGATTTGAAGTATCAGAAGAAAGCAAATTCGGTGAAGCATAAAAAGACAAGATATTCATCACTGAAGAATTTCTGAAGAAGAAAGAAGAAGAAGAAGAAGAAGAAGAAAGATGTCAAATAGGGAGAAATGTTTTAAATTCCGCAAATTAGTTTTCTCTGTTTGTAGTTATGAAATTGTATAGATGAAACATGGTATCGATATATAATTGCATCTACAATTTCTAAGGAGAATTGAATTGTATATTGTAATTGAAACCTTGAATAAAAATGATTTTATGAAAATAATGTCTTGACTTGTTTTTGAGTTTTAAAGTTTCAATTATATTCGAAAATATTAAAAAACATAATTCACCCCCCTCTTGTGTAGTCATACTATCCTACGGAAATGAAGATACAATATAAAAGGCATAGAATTCTCGTTGATCAGTTATCCCTACACATCAAATGAAAAATCTTGTTAGGGATCAAAAACACCTTTCGGGGAAAAGCTCTCAGATGGAAGAAAATTCATTGAAGTAGAAAAGGTCAAATTTATATCACTGAAGATTTGAAGTATCAGGTGGAAGAAAATTCAGTGAAGTAGAAAAGGTCAGATTTATGTCACTAAAGATTTGAAGTATCAGGTGAAAGAAAATTCAGTGAAGTAGAAAAGGTCAGATTTATGTCACTAAATATTTGAAGTATCAGGAGAAAGCAAATTCAGTGAAGTAGAGAATGACTAGATATTCGTCACTGAAGAATTGCTGAAGAAGAAAAAGAAGAAGAAGAAGAAAGATCTCAAACAGGGAGAAATGTTTTAAATTCTGTAAATTAGTTTTCTCTATTTGTAGTTATGAAATTGTATAGATGAAACATGGTATCGATATATAATTGCATCTATAATTTCTTAGGAGAATTGAATTGTATATTGTAATTGAAACTTTGAATAAAAATGATTTTATGAAAACAGTGTCTCGACTTGTTTTTAATTATTGAAGTTTCAATTATAAACAAAAATGTTGAAAAACACAATTCACCCCCCTCTTGTGTAGCCATACGATCTTACAAGTGGTATCAAAGCTTTGAAAATAATATTTGATATAAAATCGATACCAACTTATTTAATATCATTGCTTATTCTACCTTCTTTGTTTTTAAACAAAAATTAATATCTGAGCATACGTTTAACCCTCTTGATTTAAGGCTCAAGTTGTTTTAAAGTTTTAAACTATTTAAAATCAAATAGGTTGAAAAATCTAAGGTAAGATGGCTACTGGAAATGGTAATTTTTCTTTATATGAAGGTCAAAATCTTAATTGTCCTCCTTTATTTGACGGAATACATTTTGAATATTGGAAATACAAGATGACAAACTTTCTTCAAAGTATAGATCATAAGTTGTGGTTCATGATTTCTAAACCATATACTCTATTATCTACCCTTTATAATACTTGGACAATTACTAAAAAAGAAAATAAAACTCTAAATGCTAAGGGCTTAAATATTTTATTTTGTGCATTGAGTTATGAACAATTTAGTAAAGTGTCAGCATATAAATCTGCTTATGAGGTGTGGCATGCATTAGAAGTTTTACATGAAGGTACTTCTCAAGTTAAAGAGACTAAGATAAATATGTTGATTCATAAGTATGAACTCTTTAAGATGCATGACGACGAAAGTATTTCTGAGATGTTTTCTAGATTCCTTAATATCATAAACTCTTTAAAATGCTTAGGAAAGAATTTTAAACAGAAGGATTTGGTGAGGAAAATTCTTAGATTCCTAAGTTCTAAATGGTTTCAAAAAGTAACATCAATTGAGGAATCACGAGATTTAAATGTTTATACCATGAATGAACTTTTAGGAAACTTAACTGCTTATGAAGTTCAATTAAATGAATCACTGAGTCACAACAAACTAAAAATGAAGAAAGAGATAGCCTTCAAAATTAATTCAGATTCTAATATATCTACTGATTCTGAGGAAGATTTAATTTTGCTGACTAGGAAGTTCAAGAAAGCATGGAAAGCTAGGAAACAGCAAAGGAACAGAAATGATAAACCCTCAATGTCAAAATCACTGAATGACAATAATTCTTCATCAAGAAAGTATGTATGTTACAACTACGAGAAACCTAGACATCTTTCTCTAGATTGTCCTATAAGGAAAAATGAAAAGCAAAGTAGGACAAATCAGAAGAAGATGGCTCAAAAAATTCAGAAAAAGTTTTACAAGAAAAAGGCTTTGAAGGTCACTTGGGATAACACGTCTGAAGAGTTTGAATCTGAGGAATTATCATCAAAATCTTCACATTTAGAAGAAGAACAAGAGTTAGAAGACATTACTCATGTGTGCTTCATGGCAGATGAGTCTGAGGTAATATCTGATCTTGAAAGTCATTTAGATTTTAAATTTAATGAATTATTATGTGCTTATCATACATTATTAAGAAAACTTAAAGTTTGTAAACTGGAAAATAAGAATATCAGAAACTCTTTGTCCCTTGTGGAAGAAGAAAATTGTTTCCTGTCTACTACTTTAGAAAAGTTTAAATGTGATAATGAAAATCATGCTAGAGATTTGCATAAATATAGATTTAGTGAATGTGTCTTGCATGAACAAATACAGAATATAAATGCTGAAAAATTAAAGATAGAATCTAAAAATGAAATGTTGAGAAACAATACAAATGATCTTGAGTCAGAGATTGATAAATTAAAAATGAGAAAGTTAGATTTAAATTCTACCATTGAGAAATGAAATTTAAGTCAAACTAAGTTAGACAAACTAACTAGTACCCTTACGGTGTCATATAAATTTGGCTTAGGATTTGATTATCCTGAATATCCTGAATCTCAAGCCAATAAAGGATTTATTAGTTGTAGTTCAAGTAAATCTAAGACTAAAATTCCTTTTATCATGAAACAAGGTAATAAATACGTAGAAGTAGGTAATTCAAGGGATGAATCATGTAGTAATAATATAAATCAATGTGATTTGTCTAAATGTACTTCTAACATGACTATTAATGTTTCTAAAAATTTTGTTTCTTGTTTTGGAAATTCAGTTTCTAATGTTTTTAAAATTTTAGAAAATTGTAGTAAACTAAAAATTCAGAAACCCGAGCATGTAATTCAAAACATTAGTATTAGACCAATTACTCATTTTGCATGTGATAAATCTGAAAATTCTTGTGCAGAAAAAGATTTTGTATGTATTGAAAATTCAAATACAAGTACAAAATCTTAGTATGAACTTACCAAAATGTATGAGCATGACCAAAATAAATTAACATCTGATAAAAATCGATTTGGTCTTAGTTATACTACATCTAAAAACAAAAAGAATGATTATAAGAGTAATAATGCTATAAGTAAGTATGATACTAATAATAAGTCAATAGTACTTACAACTAATAAGAATGTAAATGATAATGTTAAACTATTTTTAAACAAAAAGAAGAAATATGTGTTTAATGAACTTGGTCCTCAACAACATTGCTTACCAAGAAAAAGCTTTTCTTAATTTATTTTGCAGGACGAAACAATATCAAAATGGATCTTGGATAGTGGAGCGTCAAGTCACATGACCGGATAGAAAAGTCTACTACAAAATTTTACAAATACCACTAAAGGAAGTGTAACATTTGGAAACAAAAGCAAAGATAAAATCATAGGTATGGGTAATGTTCAAATAATTCCGACTTGTGTTATTTTGAATGTACTATATGTAGAAAACCTAGGATTTAATTTGCTAAGTGTTATAAAACTAACTGAAAATGGATATTATGTAGTGTTTGAAGATAATGTATGCAAAATTATTGATAAAAATACAGATGAAATTAAGTTTATTGCTAAAAGAAAAGGTTCTGTATGTATTTTATCTTTACCTTCTGGTGTAGTTGATTTAAATTCATATTTGCTAGCTGAAACTAGTCATGCATATCTATGACATAGAAGGATTGGGCATATAAATATGAAACTGTTACATAAACTATCTAGAAAACATTTAGTGAGAGGTTTACCAAAGATTAAATACTCAAAGGACTTTATGTGTGATGCATGTGAGTTAGGTAAACTTCACAAAAACTCTTTTAAATCCAAAACTGATATTTCAAGCAAGAGAGTCTTAGAACTTATACATATGGATCTATTTGGACCAACAAGAATCATGAGTCGTGGTGGTAAACGGTATGTATTCGTTTTAGTAGATGCTTCTCTAGATACACTTGGGTATACTTTCTAGCATCTAAGACAGAAGTTTTTGAAAAGTTTAAAATGTTTTGCAATTTTGTTCAAAATGAACAAAGTGTCTCTGTTCAAAAACATAGGAGTGATCATGGTACGGAATTTGATAATGATCAAATGAATAATTATTGTAAAGATCATGGCATTGATCACAGATTTTCTTTTCCAAGAGCACCGTCTCAAAATGGTGTTTTTGAGAGAAAGAATAGATCACTTCAGGAAATGGCTAGAACTAACATAAGTTACCTCAAAATCTTTGGGCTGAAGCAGTAAATACAGCTTGTTATGTTATTAATAGAAGTCATTTAAGACCTCATGTTAATAAAACTCATTTTGAAATTATGTTTGATAGGGTTTCAAAAATTTCCTATATAAAACCATTTGGCTACAAGTGTTTTATTCTTAATACTAAGGATAAAAGGGATAAATTTCAAGCCAAAGCGGATGAAGGAATTTTTGTAGGTTACTCTACTAGAAGTAAAGCCTATAGAGTATATAACAAGACTTCTAGAACGATTGAAGAAACCCTCCATGTAAGCTTCAATGAAAATTCTTTTAGAGAATATCAATCTAAAGTTGATAATGATGATATGATAAATTTCGCAAAAGAGTTAGAGATCAATAGAGAGATTGAAGATTTATCTGAGAAAATCAAAAATATGAACTTAAATGATCAAACTAATGACGAAAGTGATGGACCTTCAGATGTTGATGAGAATATTGAGGAAAATCAGAGAAATTGGCGTTATTCTTCATCACATCCCATTACTCAAGTCATTGGTAATATTAATGAGGGAGCTAAAACTAGAGCTTCAGTAAATTTAAATAATATGTGTATGTTTGTTTCTATGGTGGAACCAAGGAATATCGAAGAAGCATTATCTAATGAAAATTGGATAGTGGCAATGCAAGAAGAACTAAATCAATTCATTAGAAATGATGTTTGGGAATTAGTCTCTCCACTAGAAAATCAGTCCATAATAGGTAAAAAGTGGATCTTTAGAAACAAAATAAATGAAACTGGTCAAGTGATAAGGGACAAAGCTAGATTAGTTGCACAAGGGTATGCATAGGAAGAATGACTAGATTATGATGAAACATTTGCTCCTATGGCTAGGTTAGAAAGTATTAGAATATTATTGGCATATGCTTATTATATGGATTTTAAACTATATCAAATGGATGTAAAGAGTGCATTTCTAAATGGTTTAATTTATGAAGAAGTCTATGTAAAACAACCACCTGGATTTGAAGATATTGAAAATCCTGACTTTGTGTATAAATTGAAGAAAGCCTTATATGGATTGAAGCAAGCACCTAGATCATGGTATGAAAGATTATCTACTTTTTACTAGAACACGGTTATATCATGGGAAAAGTAGATCATACTCTATTTATCAAGAAAGATGGTAAAGATCAGATTGTTGTTCAAATATATGTGGATAATATAATCTTTGGAGCAACCTCTAATAAATTGATAAAAATATTTTCTGAAAAGATGACTAATCAGTTTGAAATGAGTATGATAGGAGAACTTTCATATTTTCTAGTACTTCAAATTAAGCAAATGGATAAAGGTATATTTTTAAGTCAAGAAAAATATGTAGATGTAATGCTTAAGAAATTTAATTTTAATGATACAAGGATTCGAGGAACTCCTATGAGTACTTCTTTAAAGTTAGATATTGATGACATAGGAAAATCAATAGATCAAAGAAAATACAGAAGTATGATTGGTTCTTTACTTTATTTGACTGCTAGTAGACCTGTTATTATGTTTGTTGTGTGTGCTTGTGCTAGATTTCAATCTAATCCTAAAGAATCACACTCAATTGCAGTTAAAAGAATATTTAGATATATACAAGGAACTAAAAATTTCAGACTGTATTATTCTAAGGATAGTTCAATAGATCTTACAGGATATACTGATGTTGATTATGCAGGATCTAAATCTGATAGAAAGAGTACCAATGACACATGTCAATTATTGGAAAATAATTTGGTGTCATAGTTTAGTAAAAAGCAAAACTGTGTAGCACTTTCTACTACAGAAGCCGAATATGTAGCTGCTGCACTGTGTTGCACTCAGATTCTATGGATAAGGTAAACTTTAGAAGATTTTTGATTATCTTATGATACAACTGAGATTTATTGTGACAGTAGTTTTGCAATAAATCTTTCCAAAAATCCTATATTACATTCTAGAGCAAAGCATATAGAAGTTAGACATCATTTTCTAAGAGATAACGTAATTAAAAGAAAAATTAAATTAGAATTTGTGTCTTGTAAGAATCAATTAGCTGATATATTTACAAAACCTCTAGATGAAAATACATTCTACAACATCAGGTTAAATTTGGGTATTTATAGGCTATGTGATGTGTAAAATGCTTAAACTCCACATAAAAAGATAAATATTGTTGATGATGTTAGTTACCTCATAGATATTATATACTTATCATAAATATCTAAGTAATATCTAAACTGCTGCTTAAGATACTATGTATTTATTGTAAAATCATAGTAGTATCTTATTGATTTTAAGTAGGTTAACAATTTTAATGGTTTTCATGATTTTAAGTGAAAGTGTAAATGAAAATCAATAAATACTTTTAAAATTCTGAAATTTTGATTAAGTGTTTTCTTTGAATCGAGAAAAGTGCATATGATCATACATAAATTTGACTTGATTGATTAAACTTGTAGAATAAGTTATATGTAAATCATCTTAAACTATTAATCAAAAGTATGAGCTTAATGAAACTAATTCATATTTTCAGTAAAATCATAGACGTAAAAATTGTATGAGATTTGTGTTTTATTGCAACTATATTAATGAAATATATATATTTTGTGCTTAAAATGAAAAGTGCTTATAAAGTGAAAATCTTTGAGAGTTTATTGATCAGTTTGATCATGAGCCTTTTGTACTTGAGTAGATAGGTATGTAAGGATTGTTGTCCTCAAAAAGGATTCTTTAAATCTGGCAACCTAAGGTCCTAATTAGATTTGAGATTTTGACTGAAAGCTCATTACACAGGTACATTAGAAAGCTCTTATATGATTCAAGTTTTTCAAACCAATTTTTAAAGTTAAAGGCTTAAGGGTTAAAATAGGTCACGTGAGAACTCGTTAAGTTAGTGAGTAAAAGAAGTGATGAACTCGTTAAGTTAGTATTATACACGTGGTGAAATTATAAGTTACGAATGTTATATTGTATCACGTGAGGTGCACATGTTTAACTCGTTAAATTAACATAACTAAACGCATTGAGTTGCTATATTGAACACTAAGGTAATGCGTTAGGTTAGTGTTATAAACTTAAGTTGTTATTTTTTGCACGTGGTAAAATTGTTATTATAAAAACATTTGTTTATTACTAGTTCGTTGAGTTATCCTAATACA
This sequence comes from Cymodocea nodosa, assembly GCA_036874045.1. NCBI lineage: Eukaryota > Viridiplantae > Streptophyta > Magnoliopsida > Alismatales > Cymodoceaceae > Cymodocea > Cymodocea nodosa. Next base: position 12,670,465 of record CM072339.1, on the reverse strand, counting down.
ACGAAGATGGTTTCGTTGACTTATCGTAACACCACAGAGATGGTTTGTTGAGTTAGCATAACACCACAGACTTAGTTCGTTGAGTTAGCTACAGTACTTGTCACGTGAATTGGCACATGAGGAACTCATTAAGTTAGAAACGTTAAGTTATATATATGCTTTCTTTACTCGTTTTGTTAACATTAAAGTAACGACTTCTTATTACGCTTGATGAAAAATTTTGGACGAGAAAGTTTATTTTGCAGGAAATTTTTTAGAAATCCAGGATTGATGATTAAAGAAAATTCGAAATGTAAACGTGGGTCAGAACATGTGTATTTCGATGAAGGAAAAAGAAAAGACGTGAAGAAGTGGAAGACTGATAGTGATTAAATGTAGAGGATATGCATGAAATGAAGATACAGTATAAAAGGCATAGAATTCTCATTGATCAGTTATCCCTACACATCAAATGACAAATCTTTTTAGGGATCAAAAAGACCTTTCGGGGAAAAGCTCTCAGATGGAAGAAAATTCAATAAAGTAGAAAGGGTTAGATTTATGTCACTGAAGATTTGAAGTATCAGGTGGAAGAAAATTTAGTGAAGCAGAAAAGGTCAGATTTATGTCACTGAAGATTTGAAGTATCAGGAGAAAGCAAATTCAGTGAAGCAGAGAAATACTAGATATTCATCACTGAAGAATTGCTGAAGAAGAAAAAGAAGAAGAAGAAAGATTTCAAACAAGGAGAATTGTTTTAAATTTCGTAAATTAGTTTTCTCTGTTTGTAGTTATGAAATTGTATAGATAAAACATGGTATCGATATATAATTGCATCTACAATTTCTAAGGAGAATTGAATTGTATATTGTAATTGAAACCTTGAATAAAAATGATTTTATGAAAACAATGTCTCGACTTGTTTTTGAGTGTTAAAGTTTCAATTATATTCGAAAATATTGAAAAACACAATTCACCCCCCTCTTGTGTAGCCATACGATCCTATAGACTTTATAGAAATATTGCCTATACCGAGTGATATAGCTAAACCACCATCTACAGAATATGATAAAATTCAATTAGGAATGTGGTATAATGTGGTATAATTAGCTAGACCAGTTTGTAAGATCGTCTATATCACAAGAGGAGGGGTGAATTGTATCTTTAGTAATTAAAATACTAGCAGATAAAACAAGAGCACAAAACACTCGTAAATGAAATTCTATTCTTTATGTAAGGAAAGAATTTATAATATCTTTTCAGCTCAATTCCCTTCTTGACGGTTTTGATACAGAAATGTTTGATATACAATTCAAATATAACAATAAAGCTCTTATTGAAAACTAATTTAGAATTGTATAAAACTTGATCTTTCTTTGTCTTTGCTCAGCTTCTGTATCTCTTCTTCTCCAGTTGTTGAATTTCCAGACTTCTTACGTTTGCAGCTCCTTTTCTGAAATTGCTTGGAATTCTAAACTTCTTCTAATGTTGGAGAACTTTTCAGAATATGAATATTCAAACTTAACTTTTCAGTTAGGGATCTGGATTGAATATTCAGACTTGGTTTTCGAGATTGGGATCCCCTACTATAATGTAGCTCGTACTCTCTATTTGTAGTCGAACTCTGTTGTCTTTCATGTTTAGCATGTTCATCCACTTAATCCATAATCCACGTACTAATTTTCTCTTTAATCCAAATTACTTTCTATTTGAATTTCCACTTTCTCCACTAACATTTTGAATTTCCACGATCTCCACTTCATAGATTCACTAAAACTTTATCTTCCTAGAGTCTTGTAGAATATCTTCTAAGTCTTCGATTTAGTCGAACACTTATCCTTTAAGTCTTGTAAAACTCGAACACTTATCCTTTAACTCTTCGAGTTTTTGCACTTGCAAAACACATGACTAAACAAAGAAACTTATCTATTTGTTAGTCCTTTTATAAAACTCGAACAGTTATCTATTCATGCATATAAAAACTTGAACAGTTATCTAACTATTCGATTTTTCATTACCGAACGCACATGAAAAACATGTGACAACTTAAAACATTAAAAACACACGTGTAGATAACTTAACTATATGAGTTTTTAACATAAAGTATTCGACAAAAATGAGACGTTAACTATCTGAAAGTTTAACTATCCGAAACGTTAACTATCCGAAAGTTTAACTATTGCAAATCTAACTCTTCGGAAATCTTTAATTTATCCGACATAAAACTGAAACTTTCTGATAATCTGTTAACTATTATACTTAGAGAAATATACTTAGAGAATATTATGTAGACTTATTTAAAAACGTTAATAAAGCATATATCATCAAAATTAAATACCTAACAATTTAGCTTATCATATGAGAATTAAGCCATTATGTTATAATTGCACTATTATATGCTTTAATGAAAGAATTTGCATAATTTTCAGGAATTAGCATTAATTTAGTATATTTTATGAACTGTTGGTAAATTATAGGTTTTTAAGTCTTAAGTATCTGAATTGTCGTTATTTTGGAGGGTTATATTTTATGTACCGAATAGTTATGTTTTAAATGCTAAAAGAATATGCAGGTACACAGTAACAACTCGTTGAGTTAGTGAGTAAGAACTGTAAGTTGTATATCTAAACTCGTTAAGTTAGATTTATGCATGTGTTGAATTTAAATGCTTTATTATGTCACATGAGCTGCACATGTATAACTCGTTAAGTTAGCATTACTATATATGTTGAGTTACATGAATACACACTAAGGTAACGCGTTATGTTAGTAACTTATTTCTTTATTGCACGTGTTTTATAGTTAAATCAACGAAGGAAGTCTGTTAAGTTATCTGTGACTCCACAAACCATATATTTTCTAATATGCCACTATAGCGGTTACAGAAATAGGACATTCAAAGGAAAACCACAATTGCACGTATCACGCAGGAATTCACTCGTGGAAGGAAGAAGAAATCACCATCATTGATATGAATGAAGGAAATCCAACTGATCATTTAAGTAGGAGCAGTTACTACTGTAAGAAATATAAAAGACAGAAAAAGTGTGTGTACAAAGGGTCGAGAACTACGCTAACTGTAGGCAGCATTGGAAGTTCCTTGAAGCTCCACACCACCACCATAATCACCAACCATCGGAGGTCTATGAGGATACTTTTCTGATGTTGGGTTGATTCTAAGCTAAACACGGTGCCTGACAACCATTGCGAGGAGTGATTGTGTCACAGGAAGGGAAGCCATTTTCACCAAGCACCGACTCATATCTCAAAAGATTGTAAAGCTTCTAGCCGTAGTTTCGAGTTGATGCCAATATGCGGAAGAGGAGATCATCTTACAATTTTGGACTTGCAATTCCATAGGGAGAGGAGATAGGATTATAAGTGATTAAGTTTTCAGTGGTGTAATCGCGTTGCATGTAATGACAGAAGTTTTTACTATCGATAGAGATTTTTACATTTCACATTTCATTCATCTTCAAGAACATATCAAAACAAAAATACCAAAAACAACAACTTATTTGTGTTTACATTTAGTATTAAAGTGTTGTATTGTTTGTTTTGTATCGTGATTAATGTTATCATTGTCAATATTGTGAATGTTTTATGTTTGTTTGATTCAGAAAATAGATAATATTTTTACAGTTTACTAAAATTGATTTGTTCCAAATACTTAAAGATTTTAATGGTTACTGTTTGAAATATCCAAATGTTAGTGTTGCTTAATGATAAATCTAATCTTAACTAGCATTAAAGAGCTTAGTTGATGTTATTTACAATCTATGGAATTCCTCTGTAAATGCAGTATTTAATTGGAAAGATAGACTTGTGGAGTTAACTTAAGTCTACGAGGTTAGTCCGTTGAGTTATCCATAACACAACGAACTAGATCCATTGTGTTAACTGTAATTCAATAGAGTGCTTAACTAAACATGCATAAACTCCAATATAAAAATCGGGACAGTATACAATTCTTACTCAACTCTTAGTGGGATCAACCTATACTTGCATACAAATACAATATACACTGTGCACTTGTAGTTAAAATACAAATTGGAATTAATATCTAATTTGTGTGAAAAGTTGTTAGTTTACTTCTAAAAGTAATTATTGATATAAACATAAAGACAAATTAAACAAGTAAAAACAGAAGTAAACAAAACTATCCAAACAATGACTATTCTAGGTTTACTTGGGTTTATTTTCTAGCTAATAAAACTAAAGTTTTTGAAATATTTAAGATTTTCTGTAATAAAGTTTAGAATGAGCAAAATGTTAAAATTCAAAAACTTAGGAGTGATCATGGTACAGAATTTGATAATGATCAAATGGACACCTTTTGTGAAGAATTAGGCATAGATCATAGGTACTCATTTCCAAGAGCTCCTTCACAAAATGGTATAGTAGAACGTAAAAATAGATTACTTCAGGAAATGTCTAGAATCATGTTAAATGAAAATAAGTTACCCCTATCTCTCTAGGTAGAAGTAGTTCATACAGCATGTTATGTTATAAATAAAGTACATATAAGACCAATTTTGGATAAAACTCCTTATGAGATATGGTATAACAGGGTTCCCAAAATAAGTTATTTAAAACCCTTTGGCTGCAAGTGTTTTACTCTAAACACTAAGGAACGTAGAGACAAATTTAGAGCCAAATCAGATGAGGGTATTTTTGTTGGTTATTCCATTAGAAGTAAGGCATATAGAATATATAACAAATCAACAAAAACCATTGAGGAAACCCTATATGTGAAATTTCATGAAAATTCTCATTTGTATTTTAGACATGCTGAAAACTTTGATTCAGAAATTCTCTTAGAAATGGTACCAAATGATGTTGATAGAGAAATTGAGAGATTATCTGATAGAATAAGAAATATAAACTTAAACGATGAAGATTTAGAAGAAAATAATATCATACTTATAGAAAATGTGGAACAACATAGAAATTGGCGTTATGCTTCATTGCATCTTATTGATCAGATAATAGGCGATCTTAATCACGGAGTTAGGACTAGGTCATTAGTAGTCAACATTTGTGGTGCTTATTCATTTGTTTCCTTACTAGAACCTAAGAAAATTGAAGATGCCTTAGAAAATGAATTTTGGTATTTAGCTATGCAAGATGAGCTAAATCAATTTATAAGAAATGAGGTATGGGATCTAGTTCCACCACCTGAAAATTAGTCTATAATAGGAACAGGGTGGGTATTTAGAAACAAAGTAGATCAAGATGAATATATAGTTAAAAATAAAGCTAGGTTAGTTGCTCAAGGTTACAAGCAAGATGAAGGAATTGACTATGATGAAACATTTGCTCTTGTTGCTAGACTAGAATCAATACGAATTTTGTTAGCATATGCTTGTTACATGGATTTCAAATTATTCAAATGGACGTTAAGATTGCTTTTTAAATGGATATATAAAAGAAGAAGTTTATGTAAAACAACCTCTAGGTTTTGAAGATTCAAAACATCCCGAGTATGTTTACAAGCTTAAAAAGGCACTATATGGCTTTCAACAAGCCCCTAGGTCTTGGTATGAGAGATTATCTAAATTTCTTATGAAAAAAGGGTACTCTATGGGAAAGGTAGATCACACTCTTTTTATCAAGAAGGTCGAAAAAGATATATTGGTAGTTCAAATCTATGTAGACATCATATTTGGAGCAACAAATGATAAATTAGTTGAGTCTTTTTCGAAAGACATGACTAATCAATTTGAAATGAGTATAATGGGTGAACTATCATTTTTCCTAGGCTTACAAATTAAGTAGTTAAATCAGGGTACTTTTATTTCACAAGAAAAATATACTTAAGATTTGTTAAAGAGGTTTGGGTTAGACAACACCAAAACAAAGAATACACCAATGAGTACTATCACTAAGTTGGATAAAGATGACTCTGGAAAAACTGTAGATATAAAACAATATAGAAGTATGATTGGTTCGTTACTTTATTTAACAACTAGTTGACTAGATATTATATTTAGTATGTGTACTTGTGCTAGATATCAATCTAATCCTAAAGAATCACACCCACTTACTGTATTACACCTACTTGTTGTTAAACGAATTTTTAAATACCTATTAGGAACCATCAATTTTGGATTGTTTTACTTTAAATGCAGTTCTCTAAATTTAATAGGTTATAGTGATGCTGATTTCGCAAGATGTAAGTTTGAAAGAAAAAGCACTAGTGGCATTTGTCAATTATTAGGAAATTCTTTAGTGTCTTGGTTTAGCAAAAAGCAAAATTGTGTAGCATTATCTACAATTTAAGTTGAATATATAGCTGTTGCACTCTGCTGTGCTCAAATCCTGTGGATCAGACAAACTTTAAAAGATTTTAATTTAGCCTATGAACCAACTAAGATTTTCTGTGATAGTAGTTTTGTAATAAGTTTGTCTAAAAATCCTGTTTTACATTCACAAGCTAAACATATAGAAGTTCGACATCATTTTCTAAGGGATAATGTTATAAAAGGAAAAATAGTATTAAATTTTGTTCTTACCATAGAACAATTAGCAGATCTATTTACAAAACCCTTAGATGAGAATACATTTTCAAAATTACGATTAGAACTTGGTATTTGTAGGTTATTTGATGTTTAATTTGTCCTGTTCATTACCTAATATTTTGGTTTGTTACAAAGTAGCTTTAGAATTTAAATTTCTTTATTTTAAAAAAAAAAACTCAAAATATCTATTTTAGAATTACTGTTTACTAGTAGTTAAGAATTTATAAAATTCTGATTTTTATTGAAATCAATTTATTTAAGAAAAATTTAGAAAAGGTTACTTAAGGAAAGTTAATTTGATTCAATATGAGTACCAATTGTATTTTTGTTACTTATGTTTACACTATTATAGAGATTTTAACTAAAAAATACATAGAAAATATGTACCGTTTATTAAGGGAAAGTTATTAACATATTGTTAGAAAAATTAAGTCTTGCAGTTGCCTCTTATTCAATTTACTGTCTTGTTTTCTTGTTTGTCTACAATTTCTTGAGTAATTAAGTCCGTTGGGGATTTTAAGCCCTAGTCACTTGAACCAACTAGTTTGGGATGTTGACTGAAAACTCATTTTACAAGTAATTCAGATTCTATTTAATATAAAAAAAAAAGTTAGCTGTTCTCACTTATCATTAAGTAACTAGTTATCTTTCCCCTAAGCAAGGGATTGTGATTACATAAAAAAATGATATTGTAGGAGGTAATACATAAAAAAAAAAGAGGGGGGCAAATGTACTCAAGCTTAATTTATTTTATAGGTATTATAACAATTCTACCATAATCTGTGCATATAATCTTTGTTATTATATATTCTTTACACATAATGTAATGCATTTATTTTCTTAAGTTCGTGTACTCATTATTGAATTCTTTTAAGTTACTTAAAGGTATATCTCTATGAATTTTCTTTTATAAACTGAATAAAATAAAAGTTAGAAGGTCTAAATTGTTAAATCTACTACTTATTTCTATATTTAAATTAAAAAAAAAAAATTATAGAGAAACTCAAATCTATTAGGGCTTGACAACCCAGTTTAAGTATGCTAGATTTTGAACTTAAATGACAATTCTATTTAAGGTTTAGCAACCAACTTAAGTTAGCTAATCTTGGACTTTAATGACAAATCTATTAGGACTTGGCAACCTAATATTAAGTATGCCATAGATTCTCTAGACTACATTTTTGTAGGGGGGGCAAACAATGACAACCAATGGTACATTTAATCAAATGCAAATATTTTAGAACTTATACTGATAAAAAGTTAGACTCATTTAGTTAGTTTAACGTACAGTTATGTATTTCACTTGATTTCAACTATTTTATCTAACCCTCTGAGTTTTTCGTATTGTTATGTTTTTACTCTTATAAACTCGAATAGGTAGATTTCTCTTTGAGTTTCTGTTTTAAATTCTTATATTTTATCCTTTTAAGAAACTCAAACAGTTATGCTTAAGTCTTCAACTTTTATGCATATCTATTCGAGAAACTTGAATAGTTAACTTAATATTATTATATTTTTATGAAAGACTTATAATATGACAATAACTATTTTAGTTTGTCGTATAGTTATGTGCTTTACTGCTTATAAAGCTCGAATAATTATCATAAGTCTTCGAGTTTTCTCAATTTTTACTTAGCTAGTAGTTATTTTCTTTACACCAACAGTTATGCTAAGTCTTCTGCTTTTATCGATTGTAAAACTCATACAGTTATTGTAAGCATTCGAGTTATTTATTAGTAATGGATCTTATAGTTATGATTTCAATGATTGAATCTGTTTATAAATTCGAAGAGTTATAAATGTTTTACTGACAACCTTTCGTGTTTCTACCTTGGTAAAACCCAATGATCTGAAGAGAGATGGAACTTCAAAAGATAGAAAATGAGATCAATGACATTTACTCAAGGTATAGTTTTTCTAATGAAGTACTACATGAAATTAGAAAAGCTATTCAAGACGAGAAAAATTTCTGTTGGAAATTTATTCGAAAATATGCTGAAACATAGTTTAGACTAAAGCATACCAAACTTTCCGCGTTACAAATGTGGAAATGAACTTTACAACCTAACCCTGAGGTTGTTACAAGTTCTAGACAAGTACCTGAACAATCGGTACTATCTATTACTTATTTTGGAAAGAAATGGGGACCAATGATAGAAAATGCCAACATGGAATTAGAATCTTTGTATTCCCAACATTATTTTCCCCTAGCTGTTTTAGATGACATTCAACAATTTATTGATGAACAGAAAACTGCTATTTGGAAAATGGGCCTTCGTAGTGAAGGACAAAAAGTTTATCAACTAAAAATGGCAAAGGTTGAGAGCTTAAAACTCTATATTCCATTATTGCAACCTAGGTATTATGGTGAAGGACCATCAAGACCACAGGTGCCTTTAACTGGAGAAATTAAGAAAAATTTAGAACCTCTTGAACAACTAGAAACAAACATATAGTCAGAAAAAAAAAAAGACATTAGAATATTTTGGACTGACTACAAGTGTACAAGGCATATTGCAGCAAAGAGAAGAATTGCTGAAAAATGGAAAACTATGTTCCATTGCACAAGCTAGATAGGATTTTGTTTCAAGAATCCCAACAGATGTGACAAATATCAGATTACAAGCATACACTCTAAGGTATTGTGTCACATTATTGCATAATGTTTCTTTTAATATAATGGACAGTTTTTCACATCATGCTACAAGCTAACATTCTTTTCCTATGGAAAGAGAACATGTAGGAAATTTTGATGATATATATACAGATGATATCAATTTTGATGACATAAACACTAAGCCTATGAATTTTAAAGTTATTCCATCTGAAGAGGAATGTACAGATATTCTTCCTCTTACTATATCTTGGATAGAGACTTTTGATTATTGGTATAGTTGCTTATACTACATTTTATACATGTGGTTATGTCTGTTACAGTATCGAGTATATTTGTCGATAAATGTATATAATCAACAAACTACACAATTACAAATAAAATATGTCACTGCTAATGTCTCAATTATAGAAATTTTAGAATTACAGAATGACTCTATTACACAGACAGATATAGAACATTCTTTCATACAGAAACAGTTGTTGTATAGACCAATTATAGAAATAAATGTTGTTGATAAATAGAATAGTATAGAGACTATTGATACTGATATGTTTCAAGAAGATCACATTGAGGAAATTTAGCAGATTATTGATACGACAATAACAGATATTTCAGACATTTATACTAGCTTTGATAGAAATTCCACTAGTTTTGAAAGATCTGAAAATATAGATGTTGCTGATAATATTGAAACAAGTCCCAAATTAGAACATCAGGATAGGAAAATACCTAATCCTAAACAAAATTTAGACGAAAATACATTGTTATGGTTTAGAAATAGTTCCTGTTATAAAAAATTTTAGACATATAAAACTTTCACAGTTTTATATTCAAGGCTAGTTAAGTTTGAAGGGATGGCACATATATGAGAAATGTTTGAATTTCAAGGCTTGTTGACACTACTTCCATAACAGCCAGGCCATCTTGTTATACCAGAACTTATAAGTTGTTTTTACTCAAACTTAATAGTTGAAGAAGGTATTCCTATTTCCAATATATAAGACTAGGATATAAATTTAACTCCAGAATTACTTTATCAAGTACTTGGTCTGAAAAATGAAGGAGTTAAATTATTAGAAAGAAAATAGGTTTATTAGTTGGGATGGGACATTAAAAGTTTAGCCAAAGATCTGACTACCAATAATCCAATGAGATTACTAAATGATTTAAATGGCCAAACTTGTTTTATTGCAAAAATACTGCATGCTTCACTCTTTCAAAGGTTTGGTCATGGTGTAGAGGTTGGCAGATGTTGTCTTTATGCTACATATGCATTAATTAACCATATACAGGTGAATTGGTATGATATTTTTGTTTCTCATATCTTAAACTTGCAGAGTAAATTATGTTATGGTGATAAATTTTTGAGAATTGTGGCAAGTCAAATAGATATTACACCTTGGCCATAGAAAAGATTAAAGTCAAGATCTTTCTCTACAAAGGAACTACAAAAATACCAGGAAGCAGATACACCTATAATTCGACAGCAACAACAACAAGATTGGCAAACTTAGTCACAACAGTAACAGTAATAGTCGACACAATTTTTAGAACAACAGCAACATACAAATACAAATATAGGTATACATACAAATACAAATATAGGTATACATATAGATATACATACAGATTTACATACTGACATAAATACTAAATTTTTACAGCAATCGTCACAAGTTTCACAAACTGATTTAGATCAAGCAATAATTGATCAAATAAATAACAGAACTTGCAAGGCAAATTTCAGATACTCTGATCAATATTTTTCGAAGACAATGAGGCTTGTGATTATACAAATTATGTATTACATGATTTATTTATTGTAATTTGTAACCGAAAATTACTTATGTAAAGCAATTACATTATGTAAACTGTTTACTGCATTTAATGATCATATACTTGTTTTTAACAATTTTTGTTTCAAACAGTTTTATTTAAACAGTTTATTCTTATCCACGAAAGTTATGTATGTTTAAAAATGTCTTTTTGAACGATATATACTTAGCAAGTTTTTCTTCCTTACATTTTATTTACTTTTTTATAATGCCAAAAAGGGGGAGAAGAGAAATTATTTGACTTATTAGGTTTTGACATCATCAAAAAGGGGGAGATTGTTAGGAATTTTGTTTTGATGATAAATGCTTTATTAAAGTTTATAAATAAGTCTAAATAATATTTTCTAAGTATAATAGTCACGTAATTAAATGTTGAAAAGTTTTTGGATAGTTAAAGTTTTCAGATAGTTAACTTTTGGATAGATAAAGTTTTCGGATAGTTAGATTTTTAGATAGTTAAACTTTCAGATAGTTAACGTTTCGATTTAGTTGAAGAGTATGTTAAAAACTTATATAGTTAAGTTATCTACACATGTGTTTTTAATGTTTTAAGTTGTCACGTGTTTTCCATGTGTGTTCGGTAATGAAAATCGAAGAGTTAGATAACTGTTCGAGTTTTTATATGCATGGATAGATAACTATTCGAGTTTTATAAAATGACTAATGAATAGATAAGTTTTCTATACTCAGTCACGTGTTTTGCAAGTGCAAAAACTCGAAGAGTTACAGATAAGTGTTCGAGTTTTTACAGGACTTAAAGGATAAGTGTTCGACTAAAATGAAGACTTAGAAGATATTCTACAAGTCTCTAGGAAGATAAAGTTTCGGTGAATCTATGAGTGGAAATCGTGGAAATTTCAAAATGATAGTGGAGAAAGTGGAAATTTCAAAATGATAGTGGACATAGTGGAAATTCAAAAAGATAGTGGAAATCATGGATGATTTGAATTTGAAATTAGTATGTGAAATTAGTATAATCATGCATAAAGATTAGGTTTTATACATTTCAAAATTAGTTTTGAATAAGGACTTCATTTTCTATTTGAATTGTATATCAGACATTATTGTATCAAAACCGTTAAGAAGGGAATTGAGCTAAAAAGATATTGTAAATTCTTTCTTTAAAGTTTATAAAGAATAGAATTTTATTTACGAGTGTTTTGTGCTCTTGTTTTATCCACTGGTAATTTTAATTACTAAAGACACAATTCACCCCCCCTCTTGTGATACAACGATCCTACATTTAGCTTCCCTCCCAAAGGAGGTATTAATTTCATTAACAGCTCTATTGACAAGGTTAGACACTACTTGCATTGGCAATCCTTTAGTAGGTCTAACTTCTATTGATTCCTTCTATCTAGTGGGTATATTTCTATTCATATTATGATTCTGAATTACAGCATTTCCAAATACAAGATCTAGACGATTGTTTAATTGTTGAATTATCTATTCTAACTTCTCTATTCTAGATCCTTGTTTAATTAATATTTCATAACTTATATTTTTGTCATTTATATTTTCTCCTCCCTAGAAATTGTTATTTCTCTAAGATAGGTTTGGGTGATTTCTCCAATTAGGGTTATAAGAATTTCCAAAGTTATCTTTCTAGTTTCTAGCATAAATAATATCTAAGTCATTAATATTTGCATTCTTTTCTGCTAGTTTTTGATTTAATGATAACTCTTCTATTTTCTTTGTTAACTCAGTTAATTTAACTTCAAGCATAGTTCTTGAATCTATTTCATGCATTCCCCTTGGCAATATTCTTTTACTTGTAATAGCTTCAGCCAAGTTTTTCCACTGTGTAGTTCTTTTTGCAAGGTTTTCTAAGTATGTCCATGCTTATTCACTACACAATTTTAAAAATCCATTCTGACATGTAGATTCTAATAAAGATTTAGTTGAAACATCTATGCCTTCATAAATTATACCTATTAATTGTACTTTACTCATTGCATGATGTGGACATTGAGTTAGTAAATCTTTAAATATTTCAAAATATTTCCAAAATGATTCTCCCTATTTTTGGATGCACATTAATATTTCCTTTTTCTTTTTAATCGTTTGATGTGTTGAATAATATTTTTCTACAAAAATAGAGCAAAATTCAGTCCATGCATAAATTGAATCAAGCGATAGAGTATATAACCATCTCTTATCTGTCTTTTAAAGTAAAATGGATATATCTAAGTTTAATAGCATCAATACTCATATTCGACATTTTCATCATTTGACAAACTTCGTTAAATTCTCTAAGGAAATAATTGTTACGCTTTTATGTGTTGTTAAATTAATGGCAAAAGTATAAATTTTACATTTATAATCGCAAGTGCATGGTATCCATTGTAATAAGCATGTGCAAGTACAGGTCGAATCCATAAGGAGTTTGTTTTAAATAATTTTATTAAAATGATTGTTTGATAAAACATCCACATCGTTAAATTTATAATTAAAACTCTAATCACATGTAATCAAGTTACAATTTACAAAAATACAATAAATATTTTAAAGATAGCATAAAACTTGTTAATTCCTAGAGCTAATAGCTAGGAAACTCAAGAAAGTCTTAAGTTCAAATTTCTAGAATCACAGAAAATAGTCTTAATTCTAACTCTTCTTCCTTCCAACTTGGACATTAAAAAATCCAAAGAAAATATTGGTTGGAAAGGTCATCGAGTTATCTTTGAAATGGCAGTGATTTCTAGGATTAATTCACTCTAGGTTGTTGCCAAAGTTGGATATACAAACAATGCACAAAACAATTCTAAAAACTTTCCAAAAACGCACTGTCAGTGTAAAAATCGTAACTCAATCAAATCTTCACGAAACACCATGAAATCAATGCACCTTGAAAGATAATTCATTGTTCTAATTAGGAAAATTTACAGGAAAAAATTTTGGAACGCACAAAAGCAAGGCAACATGAAGGCATCGAGCTCAATTTTTGTCACTCGACCAGTAAAATAGAGCAGATGCTACCTTCGAAAGAATAATAAAAAAACCAAAGAAATACATTCTAAAAAATCCAACAACTCTACATATATATTGTACACTTGAAATACTTACAAAAAAAGCTATAACATGACATAAAATTCAACGGAATCGAATCGTAAAACATATAACAAAATGGAACATGCATTGGAATTTACAACAAATAGGATATACATGCTTTCACAAGGGTTAAGAGTTAGTTTATACACAACATTCACATGAAGTAACCATTTTCTACGAAATATATTATAAAAAAGTTATTAATCTTAAACAAAATCATCATTCAATTAACATATGACATGTGCATATAACAAATAAATTAAAAACCTAAATACTCATACACATATGATATGAAAAGAAGAATACAAGTATGAGGATCTCTCCTTTCTCTTTATACCATTAATTCATCCATGCTTCTTCAAGCTTTTGATCTCTATTTCATGATGAACCACTTTGTCTGCTCCTCTACAAGGCTGTCACCACTTGCAAATCACATCCAAAGGGGAACCACCTATGTTTGCTTTGAAGAAGATGGGTTGCACGTTCTCAAACCACTCCCAAGATGCATGGATTGTTGGCTTTCCTCTTCAACTTTGATGCTTCCTAATTACCTCACCTTGAAGATCACGTCCCAAGCTCTTCCAATGCTGCACATGTGCCTCCAATACTACCAAATTCACCTGTGGAGATCCTTCCATATGTCGGTTTGGAGTGGAGAAGAGGAGGTCTTCTAGGATGAGGGGGAAGGCACCTAAGCTCACCAATATTGGAAGAAAACTCTTCCAAAATCTTGGGTGGAAGAGGAGGGATGAAAATTGGAGTTGGAGTTCTTTCCCTTGTGTGGAGAAGAAAGAGGAGGATCTTTCTTTGGTCGGCCATACACTTTTCTTTTCCCTTGTCATTCATTTATGGAAAGAATTCAAACTCCTTCCAATTTGTGACCTCCTAAATTAAGCAAGTCTTGATGGTTGATTGATTGATATCTTCAAGAATTGGAAGTGTGAGATGGACGACCATGGGTTGTTGATTTCCCATGATTTAATCCAAGGGTCCACATCCTTCCTATTATCAACAACTAAAAATGACATTAAATGTATATGCACATGCCACATAAATTCTTATCAGATTATAAAGTAAAAAATGCAATGTGCAAAATATGTTGCTTGCTCAATTGAAGATTATTTGATTTCATATCTAAATAATAATTCTTTTAAGACATACATGAATCAATATATAAATTACTTATATCTACACATGAGCTAATTGACTAGGTGCTAATTTAATAAAGGATAAATTTATGCATTATTGACTATTTAATCCTTAATTCATGCATATGTCTAAAAATATGATTTGCATGTAATTCCACATTAGAGCATATATATTTGCACTTTATAATCCTTAACATGCATGAATTAACATATATAAAATGCACAAATTGATACTTTACAATAATAGGAATTTTCTCTTTCTAATCCATGAAAATGTGGCAATTGACTAATATAATTAGATTTCAATTCAAACCAATCTCCCTCAAAGTTTGGCAATCGAATACATGAAGGTTCATTAACTAATTCAGGATACAGAATTTCCCCTAATGGTTTTTCTCTTAGAGCAGCCATATCTTCCTTTTGTAGGATCATACGGCTACACAAGAGGGGGGTGAATTGTGTATTTTTAATATTTTCTGAAATATAATTGAAACTTTAAAACTCAAAAACAAGTCGAGACATTCTTTTCATAAAATCATTTTTATTCAAGGTTTCAATTACAATATACAATTCAATTCTCCTCAGAAATTGTAGATGCAATTATATTTCGATACCATGTATCATCTAAACAATTTCATAACTACAAACAGAGAAAACTAATTTGCGGAATTTAAAACTTTTCTCCCTGTTTGAGATCTTTCTTCTTCTTCTTTTTCTTCTTCAACAATTCTTCAGTGACGAATATCTTGTCTTTTCATGCTTCACCGAATTTGCTTTCTTTTGATACTTCAAATCTTCAATGACGAAAATCTTACCTTTTTATGCTTCACTGAACTTTCTTCCACTTGAGAGATTTTTCCCGAGAAGGTGTTTTTGATCCCTAAAAAAGATTTTTCTTTTGGTGTGAAGGGATGGTTTGATCCTTGAAAAGATTTTTCATTTTGTGTGCAAGGATAAATTGATCAATGAGAATTCTATGCCTTTTATACTATATCTTCATTTCATGCATATCCTTCATGTTTAACCACTACCAGTTTTCCACTTCTCCACGTCTTTTCTTTTTCCTTCATCGAAGCACACACGTTCTAACCCACGTTTATATTTCGAATTTCCTTTAATCATTAGTCTTGGATCCCTAAAAAATTTCCTACAAAATAAACTTTCTCGTCTAAAAGTTTTTCATCAATGTAATAAGAAGTCGTTACTTTAATGTTAACTAAACGAGTAACACAACTATATATATAACTTAACGTTTCTAACTTAACGAGTTCCTCATGTGCCATTTCACGTGACAAGTAATGTAGCTAACTCAACGAACTATGTTCGTGGTGTTATGCTATCTCAACGAACCATAATTTTTTTGGCTTTCCTTCTTCTAGAGCATTTCTGTTTCTCCTTTTCAAGTATTATTGTTTTCTTTTCAAATTGCTCCATAAAAGTTTTCTGCTTTAATTCTTCTAAGGCACTTTCTATTGCAACAGCCTTTCGAAGACTGTCAACTTTTGTTTTGTCTACAGCAATATCTGATTCTACTTGTTTTGAATAAAAAGGAGTAGGGATAGCTGATTCATGCTCTTCCTCAAATACATGTAGTCTTGTACCGTTTATAGGATTTTGAGGAGTTCTATTTGATGAACCTACACCTTTTTCCAAATATTTCGCATACTATTCCAAAAATGCAATCTCAGCACATTTCATTCTGTATTCTCTATCATATTTACTTCGAATACCCATGTATGTAATACTTGCATCAGTATGTTGAAGTTCTTGTCTAACTTCATCTAATATATCCTGAGAAAAGAAGTAATCTCTATAAAGTTCTTCTAACCTTTTGTCCACTTGAAATATTTTCTTGAACCAATTACGTGGAACTTTATCATTCTCTATTTCTTTTCCTTTTGCATCTCTTCTGCTTTTGCCTTTTCCTCTGCCACGACCTTTGTAGAACTTGGAGACCATCGTCGCAGGTTGTAACAACAACAAGCGGGAAAGATTTTCTTGACAAAGTTTACAAATAACCTAAGTGCCCGTGTAATAAGTGTTTAAATAGGGTTTTTAGGCGTATAACTCAACGTGAAGAGAGGTCGGGTTTAGAAATAAAATAAATATTGAATAAAACTTATTCAATCAAAGTACCCGAAATATTCAAGTATAACACGTTGAGTTAACTAACCTAACGAGTAAAACGCTATCTAGAGGCAGCTTTACACGTTACCTTATCTAATATAACGTCTAGTTAGTACACTTAAAACAATTTTCAGATGCTTCCAACTGAAACGTTCCGAAAACAACACACATGCTAAACTTAACATTATCTTGAGAACATTGTAAACTATTTGAACTTTGAATCTAAAATAGTTTATTTGTCTTTTTAAATTATTTCATCAAGATTTTAAGAGGACATTAATTCAGATTAACTAAGATTTGTATTCTAAATTATATTAATCTGTTTTCGACATTGTTAATGCTCCCCCTACAAATATACTTCAAATATAGTCAATCAAAATACAAAATATACTTGTAGTGACAATAGATGTTAAGTATAACTATACTTTTACATTTTCTTTTTAGAGACATCTGTTATCCTGACATCATCAAAAATGATTTCCAGCATCAATTCCTACTGTATATGAATCAAAACACAACTTTGAACTCAATTCGATTAATTCAAGGAGAATAAAAGAATGTATCACAAATAACGTTTTCAAAAGTACTAATGTTGATTCAATAAATCAATAGTCATATTGGAATAAACTATATGCGATTCCAAGATATCTGTAATTAATGAAACAACTTTTTCTTTTCAAAACAGTAAATATTGATAATTTTCTTTAAAAGTTAGTTTGAAAAGCTTGAATCATACAAGAGCTTTCTAATGTACCCGTGTAATGAGCTTTCAGTCAACAATCCCAGATCTGATCAGGACCTTAGGTTGCCAGATTTAAAGAATCCTTTTCCAGGACGACAATCCTTACATACCTATCTGCTCAAATACAAAAGACTCGTGATCAAACTGATCAATAAACTCTCAAAGATTTTCACTTTGTAAGCACTTTTCATTTTAAGCATAGTATATATGTACTCCATTAATACAGATGCAATAAAACACAAATCTCATACAATTTTTACTTCTATGATTGTACTGAGAATATGAATCAGTTTCAATAAGCTTATACTTTTGATTAACAGTTTAAGATGAGTTACATATAACTTATTCTACAAGTTTTATCAATTAAGTCAAATTTATGCATGGTCATATGCATTTTCCTTGATTAAAAGAAAACATTTAACCAAAATTTCAGAATGTCAGAAGTATTTAATGTTTTTCATTTACACTTCCACTTAAAATCGTAAAAACTATTAAAATTGATAAACTACTTAAAATCAAAAAGATACTACTATAATTTTACAATAAATACATAGTATCTTAAGCAACAGTTTAGATATTACTTTAGATATTTATAATAAGTATATAATATCTATGAGGTGAACAACATCATCAATAATATTTATCTTTTTATGTGGAGTTTAAGCATTTTACACATCACATAGCCTACAAATACCTAAATTTAATCTAATGTTGCATGATGTATTTTCGTCTAGAGGTTTTGTAAATATATCAGCTAATTGATTTTTACTAGACACAAATTCTAATTTAATTTTTCCTTTAATTACGTTATCTCTTAGAAAATGATGTCTAACCTCTATATGCTTTGCTCTTGAATGTAATACAGGATTTTTGGAAAGATTTATTGCAGAACTACTGTCACAATAAAACTCAGTTGTATCATAAGATAATCCAAAATCTTCTAAAGTTTGCCTTATCCACAGAATCTGAGTGCAACACAGTGCAGCAGCAACATATTCAGCTTCTGTAGTAGAAAGTGCTACACAATTTTGCTTTTTACTAAAGCATGACACCAAATTATTTCCCAATAATTGACATGTGCCACTGGTACTCTTTCTATCAGATTTAGATCTTGCATAATCAGCATCAGTATATCCTATAAGATCTATTGAATTATCCTTAGAATAATACAATTCGAAATTTTTAGTTCCTTGTATATATCTAAATATTCTTTTAACTGCAATTAAGTGTGATTCCTTAGGATTAGATTGAAATCTAGCACAAACACACACAGCAAACATAATATCAGGTCTACTAGCAGTCAAATAAAGTAAAGAACCAGTCATACTTCTGTATTTTCTTTGATCTATAGATTTTCCTATGTCATCAATATCTAACTTTAAAGTAGTACTCATAGGAGTTCCTCGAATCCTTGTATCATTAAAATTTAATTTCTTAAGCATTTCATCTGCATATTTTTCCTGATTTAAAAATATACCTTTATCCATTTGCTTAATTTGAAGTCCTAGAAAATATGAAAGTTCTCCTATCATACTCATTTCAAATTGATTAGTCATCTCTTCATAGAATATTTCTATCAACTTATCAGAGGTTGCTCCAAAGATTATATCATCCACGTATATTTGAACAACAATCTGATATTTACCATCTCTCTTAATAAATAGAGTATGATCTACTTTTCCCATGATATAGCATTTTTCTATTAAAAAAGTAGACAATCTTTCATACCATGATCTAGGTGCTTCCTTCAAACCATATAAGGCTTTCTTCAATTTATGCACAAAGTCAGGATTTTTAATATCTTCAAATCCAGGTGGTTGTTTTACATAGACTTCTTCATTAATTAAACCATTTAGAAATGCACTCTTTACATCCATTTCATATAATTTAAAATCCATATAACAAGCATAGGCCAATAACATTCTAATACTTTCTAACCTAGCCACATGAGCAAATGTTTCATCATAATCTAATCCTTCTACCTGTGTATACCTTTGTGCAACTAATCTAGCTTTATTCCTTATAATTTGACCAGTATCGTTAGTTTTGTTTCTAAAGATCCACTTTGTACCTATTATGGATTGATTTTCTGGAGGAGAAACTAATTCCCATACATCATTTCTGATGAATTGATTTAGTTTTTCTTGCATTGCCACTATCCAATTTTCATCAGATAATGCTTCTTGTATATTCCTTGGTTCTACCAAAGAAACAAACATACACATACTATTTAAATTTACTGAAGCTCTAGTTTTAACTCCCTCATTAATATTACCAATGACTTGAGTAATGAGATGTGATGAAGAATAACGCCAATTTCTCTGATTTTCCTCAATATTCTCATCAACATCTGAAAGTCCATCACTTTCATCATTAGTTTGATCATTTAAGTTCATATTTTTGATTTTCTCAGATAAATCATCAATCTCTCTATTGATCTCTAACTCACTTGGAAAATTGATCATATCATCATTATCAACTTTAGATTGAGATTCTCTAAGAGAATTTTCATTGAAGCTTACATGGAGGGTTTCTTCAATAGTCCTAGAGGTCTTGTTATATACTCTATAGGCTTTACTTCTAGTAGAGTAGCCTACAAAAATTCCTTCATCCGATTTGGCTTGAAATTTATCCCTTTTATCCTTAGTATTAAGAATAAAACACTTGCAGCTAAATGGTTTCATATAGGAAATTTTTGGAACCCTATTAAACATAATTTCAAAAGGAGTTTTATTAACATGAGGTCTTAAATGACTTCTGTTAATAACATAACAAGCTGTATTTACTATTTTAGTCCAAAGATTTTGATGTAACTTATGTTCATTCAACATAGTTCTGGCCATTTCTTGAAGTGATCTATTCTTTCTCTCAACAACACCATTTTGACACGGTGCTCTTGGAAAAGAAAATCTGTGATCAATGCCATGCTCATTACAATAGTTATCCATTTGATCATTATCAAATTTAATTCCAAGATCACTCCTAAGTTTTTGAATAGAGACACTTTGCTCATTTTGAACAAAATTGCAAAACATTTTATATTTTTCAAAAACTTCTGTCTTAGATGCTAGAAAATATACCCAAGTGTATCTAGAGAAGTCATCTACTAAAACAAATACATATCGTTTACCATCAAGACTCATGATTCTTGTTGGTCCAAATAGATCCATATGTATAAGTTCTAAGACTCTATTGCTTGAAATATCAGTTTTGGATTCAAAAGAGTTTTTGTGAAGTTTACCTAACTCACATGCATCACACATAATGTTCTTTGAGTATTTAATCTTTGGTAAACCTCTCACTAAATGTTTTCTAGATAGTTTATGTAACAGTTTCATATTTATATGCCCAATCCTTTTATGCCATAGATATGCATCACTAGTTTCAGCTAGCAAACATGAATTTAAATCAACTGCACCAAAAGGTAAAGATAAAATACATACAAAACCTTTTCTTTTAGCAATAAACTTAATTTCATCTGTATTTTTATCAATTATTTTGCATACATTATCTTCAAACACTACATAATATCCATTTTGAGTTAGTTTTATGACACTCAGCAAATTAAATCCTAGGTTTTCTACATATAGTACATTCGAAATAACACAAGTAGGAGTTATTTGAACATTGCCCATACCTATGATTTTATCTTTGCTTTTGTTTCCCAATGCTACACTTCCTTTCATGGTATTTGTAAAATTTTGTAGTAGACTTTTTTGTCCGGTCATGTGACTTGACGCTCCATATCCAAGATCCATTTTGATGTTGTTTCCTCCTACAACAAATTAAGAAAAACTTTTTCTTGGTACGCAACGTTGTTGAGGACCAAGTTCATTAAACGCATATTTCTTCTTTTTCTTTAAAAATAGTTTAACATTATCATTTATATTCTTATTAGTTGTAAGTACTATTGATTTATCATTAGCTTCATACTCACATATAGCATTATTGCTTTTGCAATCATTTTTTTTGTTTTCAGATGTAGTATAATCAAGACCAAACATATTTTTATCAGTTGTTAATTTATTTTGGTCAAGCTTATACATTTTAGTAAGCTCATACCAAGATTTTGTACTTCTATTAAAATTTTCCGTACATACAAAATCTTTTTCTGCACAAGAATTTTTTGTTTTATCACATGCAGAATGAGTAATTGTTCTAATACCAGTGTATTGAATTACATGCTTAGGTTTCTGAATTTTCAGTTTACTACAATTGTCTGAAATTTTAGAAACATTAGAAACTAAATTTCCAAAACAAGAAACAAGATTTTTAGAAACATTTATAGTCATGTTAGAAGTACAATTTGACAAATCACATTGATTTATATTATTACTGCATGATTCATCCCTTGAAGTACCTACTTCTACATATTTATTATCTTGTTTCATAATAAAAGGAATTTTAGTGTTAGATTTACTTGAACTGCAACTAATAAATCATTTATTGGCTTGAGATTCAGGATATTCAGGATAATCAAATCCTAAGCCAAATTTATAAGACACCGTAGGGATACTAGTTAGTTTGTCTAACTTAGTTTAACTTAAATTCCATTTCTCAATGGTAGAATTTAAATCTTGCTCTCTCAGTTTTAATTTATCTATCTCTAATTCAAGTTCATTTATATTGTTTCTCAACATTTCATTTTCAGATTCTATCTTTAATTTTTTAGCATTTATATTCTGTATTTGTTCATGCAAGATACTTTCATTAAATCTAAATTTTTGCAAATCTCTAGCATGATTTTCATTATCACATTTAAACTTTTCTAAAGTAGTAGATAGGAAACAATTTTCTTCTTCCATAATGGATGAAGATTTTCTAATATTCTTATTTTCCAGTTTACATACTTTAAGTTTTGTAATAATGCATGATAAGCACATAATAATCCATCAAAGTTGAAATCTGAATGATTTTCAGGATCAGATGTTACCTCAGACTCATTTGCCATGAAGCACACATGAGCAACGTCTTCTAACTTTTGTTCTCCTTCTGAATGTGAAGATTTTGATGCTGATTCCTTAGATTCAGACTCTTCAGACGTGTCATCCCAAGTGACCTTCAAAGCCTTTTTCTTGTAAAATTTTTTCTGAGTTTTCTGAGCCGTCTTCTTCTGATTTGTCCTACTTTGCTTTTCATTTTTCCTCATAGGACAATCTGGAGAAAGATGTCTAGGTTTCTTACAGTTGTAACATACATACTTTCTGGATGAAAAATTCTTGTTATTTAATGATTTTGACATTGAGGGTTTATCATTTTTGTTCCTTTGTTGTTTCCTAGCTTTCCATGCTTTCTTGAATTTCCTAGTCAGTAAAATTAAATCCTCGTAAGAATCAGTAGATATATCAGAATTTGAATTAATTTCGAAGACTATTTCTTTCTTCATTTTTACTTTGTTGTGACTCAGTGATTCATTTAATTGAACTTCATAAGCTGTTAAATTTCCTATAAGTTCATTCATAGTATAAACATTTAAATCTCGTGATTCCTCAATTGATGTTACTTTTTGAGACCATTTAGAACTTAGGGATCTGAGAATTTTCCTCACCAAATCCTTCTGTTCAAAATTCTTTCCTAAACATTTTAAAGAGTTTATGATATCAAGAAATCTGGAAAACATCTCAGAAATATTTTCGTCTTCATGCATCTTAAAGAGTTCATACTTATGAATCAACATGTTTATTTTCATCTCTTTAACTTGAGAAGTACCTTCATGTGAAACTTCTAATGCATGCCACACCTCATAAGTAGATTTATATGCCGACACTTTTCTGAACTATTCATAACTCAATGCACAAAATAAAATATTTAAGCCCTTAGCATTCAGAGTTTCATTTTCTTTTTAGTAATTGTCCAAGTATTATAACGAGTAGTTAACGGAGTATATGGTTTAGAAATCATGAACCACAATTTATGATCTATACTTTGAAGAAAAACAGTCATCCTATATTTCCAATATTCAAAATGTATTCCATCAAATAAAGGAGGACGATTAAGATTTTGGCCTTCATATAAAGAAAAATTACCATTTCCAGTAGCCATTTTACCTTAGATTTTTCAACCTGTTTGATTTTAAACAGTCTAAAAACTTTAAAACAACTTGAGCCTTAAATCAATAGAGTTAAGCGTATGCTTAGATATTAATTTCCGTTTAAAAACAAGGAAGGTAGAATAAGCAATGATATTAAATAAGTTGGTATCGATTTTATATCAAAGATTATTCACAAAGCTCTGATACCACTTGTAGGATCGTATGGCTACACAAGAGGGGGGTGAATTGTGTATTTTTAATATTTTCTGAAATATAATTGAAACTTTGAAACTTAAAAACAAGTCGAGACATTGTTTTCATAAAATCATTTTTATTCAAGGTTTCAATTACAATATACAATTCAATTCTCCTCAGAAATTGTAGATGCAATTATATTTCGATACCATGTATCATCTAAACAATTTCATAACTACAAAGAGATAAAACTAATTTGCGGAATTTAAAACTTTTCTCCCTGTTTGAGATCTTTCTTCTTCTTCTTTTTCTTCTTTAGCAATTCTTCAGTGACGAATATCTTGTCTTTTCATGCTTCACCGAATTTGCTTTCTTCTAATACTTCAAATCTTCAGTGACAAAAATCTTACCTTTTTATGCTTCACTGAACTTTCTTCCAGTTGAGAGATTTTTCCCGAGAAGGTGTTTTTGATCCCTGAAAAAGATTTTTCTTTTGGTGTGAAGGGATGGTTTGATCCTTGAAAAGATTTTTCGTTTTGTGTGCAAGGATAAATTGATCAATGAGAATTCTATGCCTTTTATACTATATCTTCATTTCATGCATATCCTTCATGTTTAACCACTACCAATTTTCCACTTCTCCACGTCTTTTCTTTTTCCTTCATCGAAACACACACGTTCTAACCCACGTTTATATTTCGAATTTCCTTTAATCATCAGTCTTGGATCCCTAAAAAATTTCCTGCAAAATAAACTTTCTCGTCCAAAAGTTTTTCATCAGTGTAATAAGAAGTCGTTACTTTAATGTTAACTAAACGAGTAACACAACTATATATATAACTTAACGTTTCTAACTTAACGAGTTCCTCATGTGCCATTTCACGTGACAAGTATTGTAGCTAACTCAACGAACTAAGTCTGTGGTGTTATGCTATCTCAACGAACCATCTCCGTTGTGTTATGATAACTCAACAAACCATTTCCGTTGTATTATGATAACTCAACGAATCAATAATAAACAAATGTTTTTATAATAAGAATTTTACCACATGCAAAAATAACAACTTAAGTTTATTACGCTAACCTAACGCGTTGCCTTAGTGTTCAATATAGCAACTCAATGCGTTTAGTTATGTTAACTTAACGAGTTAAACATGTGCACCTCACGTGATACAATACAACATTCGTAACTTATAATTTTACCACGTGTATAACACTAACTTAACAAGTTTGTCTCTTCTTTTACTCACTAACTTAACGAGTTATCACGTGACCTATTTTAACCTTTAAGCCTCTAACTTAACGAGTTCTCACGTGACCTCTATACAAACAAAACTCTAACTTAACGAGTTGTCTTAAACGTGCATTGTTCATGATACAGAAGATATAACATTAAAACATATCATGCTTTTCAATAAAAACACACCTTAACCTAACGTTTAGCTAAATGAGAAATTAATGCAACGAAACGACTAGTTATTAACTTCAGATCCAATACAGACAAGTATTTATATCAGAAAGCTTTTTCTGTATTAATTGATGATTTTAATTTCTTTTCACAAGCAATAGTAATTGAGCAAATATGATTATTTTCATTCAACACACATCATCAAAACAAAAATACTCAACACGTTCTCTTTTAAAGAAAGGTTAGCTACACCCCTAAGGATTTTATTAAAGTCCAATTGTATGATCGTATGGCTACACAAGAGGGGGGTGAATTGTGTATTTTTAATATTTTCTGAAATATAATTGAAACTTTAAAAGTCAAAAACAAGTCGAGACATTGTTTTCATAAAATCATTTTTATTCAAGGTTTCAATTACAATATACAATTCAATTCTCCTCAGAAATTGTAGATGCAATTATATTTCGATTCCATGTATCATCTTAACAATTTCATAACTACAAACATAGAAAACTAATTTGCGGAATTTAAAACTTTTCTCCCTGTTTGAAATCTTTCTTCTTCTTCTTTTACTTCTTCAGCAATTCTTTAGTGACGAATATCTTGTCTTTTCATGCTTCACCGAATTTGCTTTCTTTTGATACTTCAAATCTTTATTGACGAAAATCTAACCTTTTTATGCTTCACTGAATTTGCTTTCTTCTGATACTTCAAATCTTCAGTGACGAAAATCTTACCTTTTTATGCTTCATTGAACTTTCTTCCACTTGAGAGATTTTCCCCGATAAGGTGTTTTTGATCCCTAAAAAAGATTTTTCTTTTGATGTGCAGGGATGGTTTGATTCTTGAAAAGATTTTTCTTTTGGTGTGCAAGGATGGTTTGATCCTTGAAAAGATTTTTCGTTTTGTGTGCAAGGATAAATTGATCAACGAGAATTCTATGCCTTTTATACTGTATCTTCATTTCATGCATATCCTTCACGTTTAACCACCACCAGTTTTCCACTTCTCCACGTCTTTTCTTTTTCCTTCATCGAAACACACACGTTCTAACCCACGTTTATATTTCGAATTTTCTTTAATCATCAGTCCTGGATGTCTGAAAAATTTCCTGCAAAATAAACTTTCCCGTCCAAAAGTTTTTCCTTAGTGTAGTAAGAAGTCGTTACTTTAATGTTAACTAAACGAGTAACACAAGTATATATATAACTTAACGTTTCTAACTTAACGAGTTCCTCATGTGTCATTTCACATGACAAGTACTGTAGCTAACTCAACGAACTAAGTTCGTGGTGTTATGCTAATTCAACGAACCATCTCCGTTGTGTTATGATAACTCAACGAACTATCTCCGTTGTTTTATGATAACTCAACGAACCAGTAATAAACAAATGTTTTTATAATAAGAATTTTAGCACGTGCAAAAATAACAACTTAAGTTTATAACGCTAACCTAACGCGTTGCCTTAGTGTTCAATATAGCAACTCAACGCGTTTAGTTATGTTAACTTAACGAGTTAAACATGTGCACCTCACGTGAGACAATACAACATTCGTAACTTATAATTTCACCACGTGTATAACACTAACTTAACGAGTTCGTCTCTTCTTTTACTCACTAACTTAACGAGTTATCACGTGACCTATTTTAACCTTTAAGCCTCTAACTTAACGAGTTCTCACGTGACCTCTATACAAACAAAACTCTAACTTAACGAGTTGTCGAAACGTGCACTATTCATGATACAGAAGATATAACATTAAAACATATCATGCTTTTCAATAAAAACACACGTTAACTTAACGTTTTGCTAAATGAGAAATTAATACACCGAAACGACTAGTTATTAACTTCAGATCCAATACAGACAAGTATTTATATCAGTAAGCTTTTTTTGTATTAATTGATGATTTTAATTTCTTTTCACAAGCAATAGTAATTGAGCAAATATGATTATTTTCATTCAGCACACATCATCAAAACAAAAATACTCAACAATCTCCCCCTTTTTGATGATGACAAAACCATATTAAATCAATTATGAAATATATATAACTCAACAAAGCACCTTCGTTGGGTTAACTTTTAATTCAACAAACTTGTTTGTTCACTTAAGTTCGTTTAAGCTTATTCCTATTGTCTGTGTAAATTTTACCTCTCAGAACTAAACTCTCAAATGTCAATAATTATATAAGTATTAGTTTTCTAATTATCATCTGTCAGATTACAATAATCATTTAAATAGCATCTCCTTTTATAATATATATATGCAATTAAGATCATAATCATCTTTTTATAATATTTCTCCCCCTTTTTGTCATTAATCAAAAAGATAATTACAAAGAATATATATACATATATAAGAGATATAATTACAACAACTCTTTCTGTAAACAAGAATAATAATTGAAGACATTTACAGAAAAATGTATTGTTTAATCAAATCAAACAAGTAATACAAACATTACATTTTGTATTCAGAAACAAACAAAAACAGTTAGCAACCCTTCCTAAGTATATCACTTATAGCATTACATATTTTATCTCCTAGATGCCTAATATCATTTCTGATGTCGTTAAGCATTGCATCTAAGTCAGGAGGTAGCTGGGTTTGCTATTCTACTTGAACTGAAAAACTTTGTTGTTGTATATGGTCTGTATC
This sequence comes from Cymodocea nodosa, assembly GCA_036874045.1. Classification (NCBI taxonomy): domain Eukaryota; kingdom Viridiplantae; phylum Streptophyta; class Magnoliopsida; order Alismatales; family Cymodoceaceae; genus Cymodocea; species Cymodocea nodosa. The sequence continues at coordinate 12,642,148 of CM072339.1, read as the reverse complement.
AGGTTGTTGTTGTCGTTGAGGTTTATGCATGGTCTAGAATTTTTGCAAATCTTTGACACTAAATGCTCTCATGCCTTTAGTTTTAGAGGGCTAGTCGGATAAATTCAATTGGCTTGCAATGAGTCTACATATAGCATCACCATAAAATAACTTTGAACTCATATGCTGTAGTTGAGAAGTGAAAACATCAAACCAATTGATTTGAATTCTATTCAGCAAGCTATAAGTTGCATATAAACAACTTCTGCTGACTTCCATATTGTTTCCAACTCTCTGAAATAAATTTGCATGCAATATATTTGCAATAAACCTTGCCTCTACATTCAGATTTTCCATTAATCTCATTTCAGAATATACATCTGGAATTTTTGATAAAGACTGAATGTTCCATTCCAGTTGTCTTATCATGTCAAATCTGTTGGTAACAACAACACCTTCATTCTTTAATCCTAATACTTCAAAAATTAACTCAGGAGACAATATAAACTCTTGTTCATTTATTTGAGTTTTCAGAAAATTTCCATTCTTGACTAGATTGCTATAAAAAGCTGCAATAAGCTCTATGTATTGCTTCCATTTCGTTCCTACTGGCAAGAATTTAATGAGGCCTTGAAACTCAAACAGATCTCTTATGTCCATCAAATTTCTGAATTTTATTGGACGAGCATGCAGAATCTGACATATAATCAGATTATTGTATTTCTGCAATGCTTCTTCAGATCTAAAATGAATTGTATTACCTTGAATGTTTAACATTGTACACAAAGAAGGTGATACCTGAAGCTGTGATTTAGAGTTTAATTCATCTTCAGGAACCTCTTCTTCAAAATCAATGTCATGTTGTTCCTCTTCGAAAATATTATCTTGAAGCTGCTCAGGTAAGCTTGATACTTCAGCTTCAATAGTGTTAGGAACATTGTCAATATGCTCAACATTCATCTGTTCAGTCTCTATAGAATGCTCAGAGTACAATTTTTCTACAAATTCTACAGCCGGTGTATCTATCTGTAATTGTTCATTTTGTTCAACAGATATTTCCATTAATTCATGTTGTGAATTCTCAGACTCTGCTTCTATAGATTCTATAGAAGGTTGGTTAACTTTTAGCTTTTCTGGAGTCTTAACAATTTCAATATCTGCTACTCCAAACAATTCAGCCTTTGAACTAGTTACTACCTCAACATTCTCAATTATATCTGCAATAACTTGTTCAATGTCAGGTGCCTGATGCTTTGATTTATCAATTTTTGCATCATCAGGACTTGCACTAATAGAAAAACTTGAGCTCATATTTGAATTGTATTTCTTCTCAAGTTTTCTAGCAAGGGAAAATAAAGTCTCATTATCTTCATTAGTTTCAGTGTGTTCGGAACTGATGAGTTTATCAGATGCACAAAAAGGTACAATGTCTAGACATACATTATCCTTTGGAAATAAATTTTCATCTAATTTTCCTTTTTCAAAAGACTTTGTTTCCTTAGACATAATTTTTCTGACTTTCCTTCTTCTATAACATTTCTGTTTCTCCTTTTCAAGTATTGCTGTTTTCTTTTCAAATTGCTCCATAAAAGTTTTCAACTTTAATTCTTCTAAGGCACTTTCTATTGCAATGGCCTTTCGAAGACTATCAATTTTTGTTTTGTCTACAGCAATATTTGATTCTACTTGTTTTGAATATAAAGGAGTAGGGATAGCTGATTCATGCTTTTCCTCAAATACATGTAGTCTTGTACCGTTTATAGGAGTTTGAGGAGTTCTATTTGATGAACCTACCCCTTTTTCCAAATATTTTGCATACTGTTCCAAAAATGCAATCTCTACACATTTCATTCTGTATTCTCTATCATATTTACTTCGAATACCCATGTATGTAATACTTGCATCAGTATGTTGAAGTTCTTGTGTAACTTCATCTAATATATCCTAAGAAAAGAAGTAATCTCTATAAAGTTCTTCTAACCTTTTGTCGACTTGAAATATTTTCTTGAACTAAGTACGTGGAACTTTATCATTCTCTATTTCTTTTCCTTTTGCATCTCTTCTGCTTTTGCCTTTTCCTTTGCCACGACCTTTATAGAACTTGGAGACCATCGTCACAGGTTGTAACAGCAACAAGTGGGAAAGAATTTCTTGACAAAGTTTACAAATAACCTAAGTGCCCGTGTTATAAGTGTTTAAATAGGGTTTTTAGGCGTATAACTCAACGTGAAGATAAGTCGGGTTTAGAAATTAAATAAATATTGAATAAAGTTTATTCAATCAAGGTACCTGAAATATTCAAGTATAACTCGCTGAGTTAACTAACCTAACGAGTAAAACGCTGTCTAGAGTCAGTTTTAGACGTTACCTTATCTAATATAACGTCTAGTTAGTACACTTAAACAAGTTTTGGATGCTTCCAACTAAAACGTTCCGAAAACAACACACATGCTAAAACTTAACATTATCTTGAGAACATAGTAAACTATTTTAACATTTTGTCCTTTGAATCTAAAATAGTTTATTTGTCTTTTTAAATTATTTCATCAAGATTTTAAGAGGACATTAATTCAGATTAACTAAGATTTGTATTTTAAATTATATTAATCTGTTTTTGACATTGTTAATGCTCCCCCTACAAATATACTTCAATTATATTCAATCAAAATACAAAATATACTTGTAGTGACAATAGATGTTAAGTATAACTATACTTTTACATTTTCTTTTCAAAGACTTCCGTTATCCTGACATCATCAAAAATGATTTCCAGAATCAATTCCTATTGTATATGAATCAAAACACAACTTTGAACTCAATTCGATTAATTCAAGGAGAATAAAAGAATGTATCTCAAATAAACGTTTTCAAAAGTACTAATGTTGATTCAATAAATCAGTAGTCATATTGGTATAAACTATATGCGATTCAAAGATATCTGTAATTAATGAAACAACTTTTTCTTTTCAAAATAGTAAATATTGATAATTTTCTTTAAAAGTTAGTTTGAAAAGCTTGAATCATACAAGAGCTTTCTAATGTACCCGTGTAATGAGCTTTCAGTCAACAATCCTAGATCTGATCAAGACCTTAGGTTGCCAGATTTAAAGAATCCTTTTTTAGGACAACAATCCTTACATACCTATCTGCTCAAGTACAAAAGGCTTGTGATCAAACTGATCAATAAACTCTCAAAGATTTTCACTTTGTAAGCACTTTTCATTTTAAGCACAGTATATATGTATTCCATTAATACAGATGTAATAAAAACACAAATCTCATACAATTTTTACTTCTATGATTGTACTGAGAATTTGAATCAGTTTCAATAAGCTTATACTTTTGATTAACAGTTTAAGATGAGTGACATATAACTTATTCTACAAGTTTAATCAATTAAGTCAAATTTATGCATGATCATATGCATTTTCCTTGATTCAAAGAAAACATTTAATCAAAATTTCAGAATGTCAGAAGTATTTAATGTTTTTCATTTACATTTCCACTTAAAATCGTAAAAACCATTAAAATTGATAAACTACTTAAAATCAATAAGATACTACTATGATTTTACAATAAATACATAGTATCTTAAGCAGTAGTTTAGATATTACTTTAGATATTTATAAGAAGTATATAATATCTATGAGGTGAACAACATCATCAATAATATTTATCTTTTTATGTGGAGTTTAAGCATTTTACACATCACATAGCCTACAAATACCTAAATTTAATCTAATGTTGCAGAATTTATTTTCGTCTAGAGGTTTTGTAAATATATCAGCTAATTGATTTTTACTAGACACAAATTCTAATTTAATTTTTCCTTTAATTACGCTGTCTCTTAGAAAATGATGTCTAACCTCTATATGCTTTGCTCTTGAATGTAATACAAGATTTTTGGAAAGATTTATTGCAGAACTACTATCACAATAAATCTCAGTTGTATCATAAGATAATCCAAAATCTTCTAAAGTTTGCCTTATCCACAGAATCTGAGTGCAACACAGTGCAGTAGCAACTTATTCAGCTTCTGTAGTAGAAAGTGCTACACAGTTTTATTTTTCACTAAATCATGACACCAAATTTTTTCCCAATAATTGATATGTGCCACTGGTACTCTTTCTATCAGATTTAGATCCCGCATAATCAGCATCAGTATATCCTATAAGATCTATTGAACTATCCTTAGAATAATACAGTTCGAAATTTTTAGTTCCTTGTATATATCTAAATATTCTTTTAACTGCAATTAAGTGTGATTCTTTAGGATTAGATTGAAATCTAGCACAAACACACACAGCTAACATAATATCAGGTCTACTAGCAGTCAAATAAAGTAAAGAACCAATCATACTTCTGTATTTTCTTTGATCTATAGATTTTCCTATGTCATCAATATCTAACTTTAAAGTAGTACTCATAGGAGTTCCTCGAATCCTTGTATCATTAAAATTAAATTTCTTAAGCATTTCATCTACATATTTTTCCTGATTTAAAAATATACCATTATCCATTTGCTTAATTTGAAGTCCTAGAAAATATGAAAGTTCTCCTATCATACTCATTTCAAACTGATTAGTCATCTCTTTAGAGAATATTTCTATCAACTTATCAGAGGTTGCTTCAAAGAATATATCATCCACGTATATTTGAACAACAATTTGATCTTTACCATCTCTCTTAATAAATAGAGTATGATCCACTTTTCTCATGATATAGCCTTTTTCTATTAAAAAAGTAGACAATCTTTCATACCATGATCTAGGTGTTTGCTTCAAACCATATAAGGCTTTCTTCAATTTATACACAAAGTCAGGATTTTTAATATCTTCAAATCCAGGTGGTTGTTTTACATAGACTTCTTCATTAATTAAACCATTTAGAAATGCACTCTTTACATCCATTTGATATAATTTAAAATCCATATAACAAGCATAGGCCAATAATATTCTAATACTTTTTAACCTAGCCACAGGAGCAAATGTTTCATCATAATCTAATCATTCATCCTGTGTATACCCTGGTGCAACTAATCTAGCTTTATTCCTTATAATTTGACTAGTGTCGTTAGTTTTGTTTCTAAAGATCCACTTTGTACCTATTATGGACTGATTTTCTAGTGGAGAGACTAATTCCCATACATCATTTCTGATGAATTGATTTAGTTCTTCTTGCATTGCCACTATCCAATTTTTATCAGATAATGCTTCTTGTATATTCCTTGGTTCCACCATAGAAACTAACATACACATACTATTTAAATTTACTGAAGCTCTAGTTTTAACTCCCTCATTAATATTACCAATGACTTGAGTAATGAGATGTGATGAAGTATAACGCCAATTTCTCTGATTTTCCTCAATATTCTCATCAACATCTGAAAGTCCATCACTTTCATCATTAGTTTGATCATCTAAGTTCATATTTTTGATTTTCTCAGATAAATCATCAATCTCTCTATTGATCTCTAACTCATTTGGAAAATTGATCATATCATCATTATCAACTTTAGATTGAGATTCTCTAAGAGAATTTTCATTGAAAATTACATGGAGGGTTTCTTCAATAGTCCTAGAAGTCTTGTTATATACTCTATAGGCTTTACTTCTAGTAGAGTAACCTACAAAAATTCCTTCATCCGATTTGGCTTGAAATTTATCTCTTTTATCCTTAGTATTAAGAATAAAACACTTGCAGCCAAATGGTTTCATATAGGAAATTTTTGGAACCCTATTAAATATAATTTCAAAAGGAGTTTTATTAACATGAGGCCTTAAATGACTTCTGTTAATAACATAACAAGCTGTATTTACTGCTTTAGCCCAAAGATTTTGAGGTAACTTATGTTCATTCAACATAGTTCTGGCCATTTCTTGAAGTGATCTATTCTTTCTCTCAACAACACCATTTTGACACAGAGCTCTTGGAAAAGAAAATCTGTGATCAATGCCATGCTCATTACAATAGTTATCCATTTGATCATTATCAAATTCTGTTCCATGATCACTCCTAAGTTTTTGAATAGAGACACTTTGCTCATTTTGAACAAAATTACAAAACATTTTAAATTTTTCAAAAACTTCTGTCTTGATGCTTGAAAATATACCCAAGTGTATCTAGAGAAGTCATCTACTAAAACAAATACATACCGTTTACCACCAAGACTCATGATTCTTGTTGGTCCAAATAGATCCATATGTATAAGTTCTAAGACTCTCTTGCTTGAAATATCAGTTTTGGATTTAAAAGAGTTTTTGTGAAGTTTACCTAACTCACATGCATCACACAAAAAGTTCTTTGAGTATTTAATCTTTGGTAAACCTCTTACTAAATGTTTTCTAGATAGTTAATGTAACAGTCTAATATTTATATGCCCAATCCTTCTATGCCGTAGATATGCATCACTAGTTTCAGCTAGCAAACATGAATTTAAATCAACTACACTAGAAGGTAAAGATAAAATACATACAGAACCTTTTCTTTTAGCAATAAACTTAATTTCATCTGTATTTTTATCTATTTTTTTGCATACATTATCTTCAAACACTACATAATATCCATTTTGAGTTAGTTTTATGACACTCAGCAAATTAAATCCTAGGTTTTCTACATATAGTACATTCGTAATAACACAAGTAGGAGTTATTTGAACATTGCCCATACATATGATTTTATCTTTGCTTTTGTTTCCAAATGTTACACTTCCTTTCATGGTATTTGTAAAATTTTGTAATAGACTTTTTTATCCGGTCATGTGACTTGACGCTCCACTATCCAAGATCCATTTTGATGTTGTTTCCTCCTGCAACACAAATTAAGAAAAACTTTTTCTTGGTACCCAATGTTGTTGAGGACCAAGTTCATTAAACACATATTTCTTCTTCTTCTTTAAAAATAGTTTAACATTATCATTTTTATTCTTATTAGTTGTAAGTACTATTGATTTATCATTAGCTTCATACTCACATATAGCATTATTGCTTTTGCAATCATTCTTTTTGTTTTCAGATGTAGTATAATCAAGACCAACCATATTTTTATCAGATGTTAATTTATTTTGGTCATGCTTATACATTTCTGTAAGTTCATACCAAGATTTTGTACTTGTATTAACATTTTCCGTACATACAAAATCTTTTTCTACACAAGAATTTTTTGATTTATCACATGCAGAATGAGTAATTGTTCTAATACTAGTGTATTGAATTACATGCTCAGGTTTCTGAATTTTTAGTTTACTACAATTGTCTAAAATTTTAGAAACATTAGAAACTGAATTTCCATAACAAGAAACAAGATTTTTAGAAACATTTATAGTCATGTTAGAAGTACAATTTGACAAATCACATTGATTTATATTATTACTGCATGATTCATCCCTTGAAGTACCTACTTCTACATATTTATTACCTTGTTTCATAATAAATGGAATTTTAGTCTAAGATTTACTTGTACTGCAACTAATAAATCCTTTATTGGCTTGAGATTCAGGATATTCAGGATAATCAAATCCTAAGCCAAATTTATAAGACACCGCAGGGGTACTAGTTAGTTTGTTTAACTTAGTTTGACTTAAATTTCATTTCTCAAAGATAGAATTTAAATCTTGCTCTCTCAGTTTTAATTTTTCTATCTCTAATTTAAGTTAATTTATATTGTTTCTCAACATTTCATTTTCAGATTCTATCTTTAATTTTTCAGCATTTATATTCTGTATTTGTTCATGCGAGATATATTAATTAAATCTAAATTTTTGCAAATCTCTAGCATGATTTTCATTATCACATTTAAAATTTTCTAAAGTAGTAGATAGGAAACAATTTTCTTCTTCCATAATGGATGAAGATTTTCTAATATTCTTATTTTCCAATTTACATACTTTAAGTTTTTGTAATAATGCATGATAAGCACATAATAATGCATCAAAGTTGAAATCTGAATGACTTTTAGGATCAGATATTACCTCAGACTCATTTGCCATGAAGCAACATGAGCAACGTCTTCTAACTCTTGTTCTCCTTCTGAATGTGAAGATTTTGATGCTAATTCCTCAGATTCAGACTCTTCAGACGTGTCATCCCAATTGACCTTCAAAGTCTTTTTCTTGTAAAACTTTTTTTGAGTTTTCTGAGCCTTCTTCTTCTGATTTGTCCTACTTTGGTTTTCATTTTTCCACATAGGACACTCTGGAGAAAGATGTCTAGGTTTCTTACAGTTGTAACATACATACTTTCTTGATGAAGAATTCTTGTCATTCAATGATTTTGACGTTGAGGGTTTATCATTTTTGTTCCTTTGGTGTTTCCTAGCTTTCCTTGCTTTCTTGAATCTCCAAGTCAGCAAAATCAAATCTTCGTCAGAATTAGTAGATATATCAGAATCTGAATTAATTTCGAAGGCTATTTCTTTCTTCATTTTTAGTTTGTTGTGACTCAATGATTCATTTAATTGAACTTCATAAGCTGTTAAATTTCCTATAAGTTCATTCATAGAATAAACATTTAAATCTCGTGATTCCTCAACTGATGTTACTTTCTGAGACCATTTAGAACTTAGGGATCTGAGAATTTTCCTCACCAAATCCTTCTGTTCAAAATTCTTTCCTAAACATTTTAAAGAGTTTATGATATCAAGAAATCTAGAAAACATCTCAGAAATATTTTCGTCTTCATGCATCTTAAAGAGTTCATACTTATGAATCAACATGTTTATTTTAGTCTCTTTAACTTGAGAAGTACCTTCATGTGAAACTTCTAATGCATGCCACACCTCATAAACAGATTTATATGCCGACACTTTTCTGAACTATTCATAACTCAATGCACAAAATAAAATATTTAAGCCCTTAGCATTCTGAGTTTCATTTTCCTTTTTAGTAATTGTCCAAGTATTATAAGGAGTAGTTAACGGAGTATATGGATTAGAAATCATGAACCACAACTTATGATCTATACTTTGAAGAAAAATAGTCATCCTATATTTCCAATATTCAAAATGTATTCCATCAAATAAAGGAGGACGATTAAGATTTTGGCCTTCATATAAAGAAAAATTACCATTTCCAGTAGCCATTTTACTTTAGATTTTTCAACCTATTTGATTTTAAATAGTCTAAAAACTTTAAAACAACTTGAGCCTTAAATCAATAGAGTTAAACGTATGCTTAGATATTAATTTCTGTTTAAAAACAAGGAAGGTAGAATAAGCAATGATATTAAATAAGTTGGTATCGATTTTATATCAAAGATTATTAACAAAGCTCTAATACCACTTGTAGGATTGTATGGCTACACAAGAGGGAGGTGAATTGTGTATTTTTAATATTTTCTGAAATATAATTGAAACTTTAAAACTCAAAAACAAGTCGAGACATTGTTTTCATAAAATCATTTTTATTCAAGGTTTCAATTACAATATACAATTCAATTCTCCTCAGAAATTGTAGATGCAATTATATTTTGATACCATGTATCATCTAAACAATTTCATAACTACAAAGAGATAAAACTAATTTGCGGAATTTAAAACTTTTCTCCCTGTTTGAGATCTTTCTTCTTCTTCTTTTTCTTCTTCAGCAATTCTTCAGTGACGAATATCTTGTCTTTTCATGCTTCACCGAATTTGCTTTCTTCTAATACTTCAAATCTTCAGTGACAAAAATCTTACCTTTTTATGCTTCACTGAATTTGCTTTCTTCTAATACTTCAAATCTTCAATGACGAAAATCTTACCTTTTTATGCTTCACTGAACTTTCTTCCACTTGAGAGATTTTCCCCGATAAAGTGTTTTTGATCCCTGAAAAAGATTTTTCTTTTGGTGTACAGGGATGGTTTGATCCTTGAAAAGATTTTTCGTTTTGTGTGCAAGGATAAATTGATCAACGAGAATTCTATGCCTTTTATACTGTATATTCATTTCATGCATATCCTTCACGTTTAACCACCACCAGTTTTCCACTTCTTCACGTCTTTTCTTTTTCCTTCATCGAAACACACACGTTCTAACCCACGTTTATATTTCGAATTTTCTTTAATCATCAGTCCTAGATCTTCGAAAAATTTCCTGCAAAATAAACTTTCTCGTCCAAAAGTTTTTCATCAGTGTAATAAGAAGTCGTTACTTTAATGTTAACTAAACGAGTAACACAAGTATATATATAACTTAACGTTTTTAACTTAACGAGTTCCTCATGTGCCGTTTCACATGACAAGTAATGTAGCTAACTCAACGAACTATGTCTGTGGTGTTATGCTAATTCAACGAACCATCTCCGTTGTTTTATGATAACTCAATGAACCAGTAATAAACAAATGTTTTTATAATAAGAATTTTAGCACGTGCAAAAATATCAACTTAAGTTTATAACGCTAACTTAACGCGTTGCCTTAGTGTTCAATATAGCAACTTAACACGTTTAGTTATGTTAACTTAACGAGTTAAACATGTGCACCTCACGTGATACAATACAACATTCGTAACTTATAATTTCACCACGTGTATAACACTAACTTAACGAGTTCGTCTCTTCTTTTACTCACTAACTTAACGAGTTATCACGTGACCTATTTTAACCTTTAAGCCTCTAACTTAACGAGTTCTCATGTGACCTCTATACAAACAAAACTCTAACTTAAAGAGTTGTTTAAACGTGCACTGTTCATGATATAGAAGATATAACATTAAAACATATCATGCTTTTCAATAAAAACACACGTTAACTTAATGTTTAGCTAAATGAGAAATTAATGCACCGAAATGACTAGTTATTAACTTCAGATCTAATACAGATAGTATTTATATCAGTAAGCTTTTTCTGTATTAATTGATAATTTTAATTTCTTTTCACAAGCAATAGTGATTGAGCAAATATGATTATTTTCATTCAGCGCACATCATCAAAACAAAAATACTCAACACTAATTCAGAAAATATTTCAGTGTGTTTCTGTGTTGAATAATCCTATGTAGGTGTTCTTACTAATTATTTAGTGCTAGGAGAACAAATCCATATGCTCATAAACTCTTAACATAAAGAAAATAATAGAAAATTAATTACATACCAGATTTATGCTTTGTTTTTAGTAATTAGTTGTTTCCATGTGTTCAGTAAAGCACTTCGTTGGGAATTGTGTCCATTGGGCAATTCCACAAAATGTAAATAACATCAGTTAAGCTCTTTAATGTTAGATTTGTCATTAAGCAATACTAACATTCAGATATTTCAATCAGTAACCATTAAAATCTTTAAGTATCTAGGACAATTTAATTTTCAATAAATTGTAAAACTATTTTCTATTTTCTGAATCGAACAAACATAAAACATTCAGAATACTGACAATGATAATATTAATCACAATACAAAACAAGCAATACAACACTTTAATAGTAAATGTAAACATAGATAATTGGTTTTTTGGTATTTTTGTTTTCATATGTTCTTGATGTTAGGACCCCTAGTATTTTGATAATGTAAAACCTATGTGAGGAAACATATTGTATTTCACAGTTAAGTCAGTGTAGCTTTAGATCAGAAGGCAGATAGAACAAATTCCATGCAGATGAACAGATAGAGAAGTTTTCAGATAATACTGCCTTAAAGTTACAGGAAAATCGGATAGTTAGAGATCCGAAGAGCAAGTTTAAAGCAGTAGCAATACTATCGGACAGTCAGAAGAATAACTATCCGAAATTATAAAGCCTTCGGAGAGTTATTTAATCAGATAGTTAAAGGGGATTGAATGATCGGATAGTCAAGGAGTTAACTATCGGGAAGCTTAAAAGATTTTTCAGAGAGTTACAGCTATAACTATCTGAAAGTTAAGTCATTCAATAAACCACGTGCAGAAATACAGAATGGAAACTAAAAGGACTTGTCGGAGAGTTAGATAACTATCTGAGTTTTCTTTTCGGAGAGTTAGATAACTATTCGAGTTTTTCGGTAAGTTACAGGCAAAGCTTTCCGAAACTTAAGTCATTTTATTACACACGTGCAAAATGGAGAAGCCGGTAGTTGAAAGCTTAAAAGGAAAAAATCAAAGAGTTAGATAACTATCTGAAATTTCAAAGAGAGTTTCGGATAGTTAAGCTACTTAAGTCAGTGAATTTCTCACATGCAGAATTCCAGACAGATGCTCAAATGGGTTTTCGGAGACTTAGAAAGATAACTAAAATAAGCATTTTACTCAAAAAGCTTGAATTATTTAAAATGCTTGACGATGAAACTAATTATTTAAAATGCTTGATGATGAAACTATCACTAATATGTTTTCAAGATTCACTGAGATTATTAATGACTTAAGAGGTTTGGGAAAGGAATTTTCTGTTCGTGAATAGGTACAGAAAATCCTCAGAAGCTTAACTATGGAATGGAAGCAAAAGTCCACATCGATACAAGATTCCAAAGACCTCAACAAATACTCAGTAGAAGATCTAATGGGCAACCTGCTGGCCCATGAAGTTCAAATGAAGGAATGGAAAGTTGAGGAAGGTAATGGTAAAAAGAAAACTGAAACAAAGAAAGAACTAGCCTTTCCATCAACATAGGAACTTCAAAGCTCGGATGATGATGAAGTTGTGCTATTGGCTAGAAAATTCAAAAAATGGATGAAGAAAAAGAATCATGCTAGCACATCAAAAAGTAATGCACCAATATGCTTTAAATGCAAGAAGTAGGGACATATACAACCTGATTGTCCACTACAACAAGAAGAAGAAAAAGAAATGAAGAAGAAGAAGAGGAGCTACAAAAAGAAAAAGGCATTAAAGGCTGCCTGGGATGAGAGTAGTTCTTCTAGTAGCTCATCTAGTTCAGATGAAGACGTACCAGTAAATGTGTGCTATACAGCACAAGAGGTATGTTCCACTTCATCTCAAAGTGATTCTAATGTAGACAATGATAATCTAGATGTAAATATTCTTTTGTCTACTGTTGATAGTTTATATGTTAAATGCAAAAAGTATAAAAAGGAAATTAAGCATTTAACTGCATGTTTAAAAGAAGCACATACTGAACTTGAAAATCTACATGTTGAAGAGAGGAAATGCTATAATGATGAACTGCTAATTGAAAATGAAAAATTGAAATCTGAAATCACCGATCTGAAAAATACTATGCATAAATTTACCAATGGACAGAAAGGATTAGATCAAATCATTGGTTCTCAAAGATACAGTTCTAATAAACTTGGCCTAGGGTATGCTACTCCACATGAAATACCCTACTATGGTGGTGTTATCCGATCTTATAGAGTTGGTACAACATTGTTTGCCATCAAAAGAAGATCTGGTTCGATGTGGCTGCTAAAAGGAAATAAACTAAATATTGTCAAGACTAACACTTATGGACCCAAGAGAGTATGGGTACCAAAATCTATTTCTGTTTGAATTGTAGGATTATGTGGTTTAGGGGGAGTAGTTGATCTATAGCTCCAAACCAATTATGACAGTAAAATTTTGGTATTACAAGAGGCACCATAAATTGGTAGAAAGTGCTCACTTAGACTGAGTGAAAATTGTGCCTAAAATCTTGATGCTCAAGGAGAGAAATTTGTGCAACAGTTAGAAACAAGTGTTATCAGAATAAGCAGAATCTTGTGAAGAGAAATTTTTTTTAGGCCAAACAGTTGATAACCAATTAATAATCAGTTATGATATTCTAAAATTAACAATTGGCATCAAAAGTAGCATCAATGATTGAATCATGTTCTTTAAAGGAAACAAGGCTTGCACGAGCCAAGTTGAATGACTACAAATGTAGGGAAATCAAATTCATCAAAGGACAACCAAAATCTGCAGTAGACAGATTACAGTCTTCAAATTATCTTCTCCAAATAGAAGAACCACTTGAAACAAATATCCAAGAGAAGATAAACGAATTGGAGTCAGAAGCAAATTGATTGAAAATCTTTTATGATATTTTTGATTAACAATTGGTATTTAGTTCAATTGGTATCATATATGATATTCATTTTGCAAAACAGGTGCAACAAATTTGTCTTCAAGGAAAAACATATAAGTAGGGGGAGAACCTACTATATGAAGAGAATTCAGAATGTTACTTCAGTACAAAATAAAAGTGTATAAAGAGGGCATGCATATAGGGGGAGAGTCTATAGCTTGTTATTATAAATCAGAGAACCTCCATACAGATAGGGGGAGAGCATGTGGCAGAAATTATAAATATTAATTGCATATTTATAAATTGTTACATTAACTATTGGTATTTCACTGTTTTCAGTTTTTACAGATGATGCAATAATTACACAAAAACAAAGGAAGAAATATCACAAATCAGGAGAGCAATTACTGACTTCTCAGATGATAGAATGTCAATAACTGATATCTGACAAGATTACAGAAATCAAAAAATTGGTATATCATCAGATACAAATTTAATGACAAAAAGGGGAGAAGAAGAATCAACAAAAGAAAATTGTGGAACTCCTTTTATCTAATGACAAAAAGGGGGAGAAGAATATAGAAAATTACATAGAAGGTAGGGGAAGCTTTCCCAGCACACAAACAAGGCAAGAAATTAACTTCATTGTATTTATTGTAATTCTTTGCTTTACTTAGCTTCTATGTGATTGAATGTATAGCAACAATCTAGGTAGTGAAATACATGTAATTTAATGTAAAGGTTTTTGTCATTATCAAAAAGGGAGAGATTGTTAGGACCCTAGTATTTTGATAATGCAAAACCTATGTGAGGAAACATATTGTATTTCATAGTTAAGTCAGTGCAGCTTTAGATCAGAAGGCAGATAAAACAAATTCCATGTAGATGAACAGATGGAGAAGTTTCTAGATAATATTGCCTTAAAGTTACAGGAAAATCGAACAGTTATAGATCTGAAGAGTAAGTTTAAAGCAGTAGCAATACTATCGGACAGTTAGAAGAATAACTATCCGAAATTATAAAGCCTTTGGAGAGTTATTTAATCAGACAGTTAAAGGGGATTAAATGATCGGATAGTTAAGGAGTTAACTATCCAGAAGCTTAAAGGATTTTTTGGAGAGTTATAGGTATAACTATCCGAAAGTTAAGTCATTCAATAAACCACGTGCAGAAATACAGAATGGAAACTAAAAGGACTTGTCGGAGAGTTAGATAACTATTCGAGTTTTCTTTTTAGAGAGTTAGATAACTATTCGAGTTTTTTGGTAAGTTACAGGCATAACTTTCTGGAACTTAAGTCATTTTATTACGCACATGCAAAATGGAGAAGCCGGTAGTTGAAAGCTTAAAAGGGAAAAATTGGAGAGTTAGATAACTATCCGAAATTTTAAAGAGAGTTTCGGTAAGTTACAGCTTAACTATCCAAAACTTAAGTCAGTGAATTTCCCACGTGCAAAATTCCAGACAGATGCTCAAATGAGTTTTCGAAGAGTTAGAAAGATAACTATCCGAAATTTCAAAAGAATTTCGGTGAGTTACAGTTTAACCATTCGAAACTTAAGTCATTGAATTTACCACATGTAGAATTCCAGACAGTGGCTCAAATAAGTTTTCGGAGAGTTAGAAAATAACTATCTGAAATCCTAAAGAATTTCGGTGAGTTACAAGATAACCTTCCGAAATTTAAGTCAGTCTTTTATGCACGTGCTAAATTAAATCGAAAAGTTGACAGAGTCAAGTATATAACTGTTCGATGAGTTACAGTTATAAGTATCCGATTGGATGACAGCTCACATTTAAATATTTTGGAATCCTACTTGGCAGTAAAGGATAAGTGAACTTTCGGTGAGTTACAGTTACTCTTCAGAGAGTTACATAGCTAACTATCCGAAGGAACAAGAAAATCGGTAAGTTGACTTGAAACATTTTTTTGAACGGTCACTTGCCGTATTAGGACTTGATCCTAATCAAGTATAGTAAAATACATTCGTTGGAAGAAAATATGATCATTGTACATATCAGGTATATATACAAGATACGAACAACGGATTTAGATAGCTTTTTGCTCATATACATACAGAGATACAGTATACATTGAAGATCAATTACTGATATAGAAGAAAGCTCAAATTCAGTTCAATAAAGAATCGATTGAAAGCTGGATTTACAAGAAGATTCTTAAAGCTCTCCATGTGCTGAAAGTCTGATCCAAGAAGGATCATTTGGTTCGTGGCTTCAACCTAAAAGCTACATTCAGTTGTTGGTTTGAATTTCGACCTGAAAACTCAAGAGGTTGGTTTTCTGGAGTTTATACTTGAAAACTTCTGTGTGGTTGGTTCTTGCTTCGACCTGAAAGCAAGTGTATAAGTGTTGAGACACTTAGTGAAGCCCAAGTGACCCTTGGGGGTGGACTAGCTTAGTTGGTGAACCACCTAAAATTCTCTTATGTTTCTTACCTTTATTTCCGCTGTGCATGATATTGTTATCTGTTTATTACTTATGCAAACTGATTAATCAAATTAGTTAGTAAAGTGAAAAATAGGCTTTAATTCACACTGTTCTCCATTCACCCCCCCTCTGGTGAAGCCTATCGATCCTAACACTTGAAGATGAGTGAAATATGAAATGTAAAAATCTCTATCAACAGTAAAAACTTCTGTCACTACATGTGACATGATTACACCACTAAAAACTTAATCACTTACAATCTTGCCTCCTCTCCCTAAAGAATCGTGAATCAAGAATTGTATGATGATCTCCTCTTCAGCATATTGGTATCAACCTGAAACCAAGGCTAGAAACTTTACGATCTCCTGAGATATGAGTCAGTGCTTGGTGAAAATGACTTCCCTTCCCGTGATGTGATCACTCTTCATAGTGGTTGTCAGTCATCGTGTTTGGTTCGAAATCGACTCGACATCTGGAAAGTATCCTCACAGACCTCCGATGGTTGGTGATTTTGACGGTGGTGTGGAGCTTCAAGGAACTTCTGATGCTTCCTGTAGTTAGCACGGTTCTCCACCTCTACACACACTTTTTCTTCGTCTTTCTCCTCTTCTTTTATATTTCTTTCTATAGTAACTGCTTTTGCTTAGATGATTGATTGGATTTCCTTCATTCATATCAATGATGGTGATTTCTTCTTCATTCCATGAGTGAATTCCTACGTGATACGTGCAATTGTGGTTTTCCTTCGTATTGTATCTTTTCATAATTCTTCTATTCTTGCACTTGCAAAACACATGACTAAACAAGAAAACTTATCTGTTCGTTAGTTATTTTATAAAACTCAAACAGTTAACCATCCATGCATATAAAAACTCGAATAGTTATCTAACTCTTCGATTTTTTCATCACCGAATGCACATGGAAAACATGTGAAAGCTTAAAACATTAAAACACACATCTAGATAACTTAACTATATGAGTTTTTAACATAACTCTACGACCAAAATGAAATGTTAACTATTTGAAAGTTTACATTACCTATTTCTGCATAATATTAATACAATGCGTTACTTTAGTGTCTATTCCAATAATTCAATGCGTGTAGTTATGATAACTTAACGAGTTATACATGTGCAGCTCACGTGACATAATAAAGTATTTAAATTCAACACGTGCATAATTCTAACTTAACGAGTTCAGATATTTCAGATACTTATGAACCTAACTATCCGATGCTTAGATGCATTTCAGATAGTTAACAAATAACTTACCGAACATTCACTTAAGTCATGCATTAATGTTACAACACGTGTACTCTAAGAAATAATAAAATATTCTTTAAACATTTAAAACATAACTGTCTGATACATGCAATATAACTCTTTAAAATAACAAAAAATTTGGATACTTAAGAATTTCAAAGCCTATAACTTACCGATAGTTTAGAAATGTACTTAATTAATGCTAATTCCTTGAAATTATGCAGACTCTTTCATTAAAGCATATAATAGTGCAATTATAACATAATAGCTTAGTTCTCATATGATAAGCTAAATATTCTACAATTAACCATCATTTAACTGTTAATATTATGCACTTTTTCATTCTAAATAGTGCTGATTTTTATATTGAAGTTTACATGTGTTCAGTTAAGCACTCCGTTGAGTTGCAGTTAAGACAACAGACTTAGTTTGTGGAGTTATAGTTAACTCAATGGACTAACCTAGTGGAATTAAGTTAACTCCACGAGCTTATCTTTCTAGTTAAATACTGTTATTTATAGAGGAATTCGTCCAACCATTGGGCGGTTCCACAGAATGTAAATAACATTAATTAAGCTCTTTAATGTTAGTTAATATTAGATTTGTCATTAAACAACACTAACATTCAGATATTTTAAATAGTAACCATTTAAATCTTTAAGTATCTGGGACGACTCAATTTCATTAAACGGTAAAACTATTTTCTATTTTCTGAATCAAACAAACATAAAACATTCACAATACTAACAATGATAATATTAATCACGATACAAAGCAAACAATACAACAATTTAATACTAAATGTAAACACATATAATTTGTTGTTTTTGGTATTTTTGTTTTGATATGTTCCTAAAGATGAGTGAAAGGTGAAATGTAAAAATCTCTATCGATAGTAAAAACTTCTGTCACTACATGTGACGTGATCACACCATTGAAAACTTAATCACTTACAATCTTGCCTCTTGTCCCTATAGAATCATGAATCAAGAATTGTAAGATGATCTCCTCTTTAGCATACTAGCATCAACCCGAAACCAAGGCTAGAAGCTTTACGATCTCCTAGGATATGAGTTAGTGCTTGGTGAAAATGGCTTCCCTTCCTATAATGTGATCATTCCTCACAGTAGTTGTTAGTCACCATGTTTGGCTTGGAATCGACCCGACATCTAGAAAGTACCTTCACAAACCTCCAATGGTTGGTGATTTTGATGGTAGTATGGAGCTTCAGGGAACTTCTGACACTTCTTGCAGTTAGCGCGGTTCTCCATCTACACATACACACTTCTTCGTCTTTCTCCTCTTCTTTTATATTTCTTTCAGTAATAACTACTTCTACCTAAATCATTGGTTGGATTTCCTTCATTCATATCAATGATGATGATTTCTTCTTCATTCCATGAGTGAATTCTTGCGTGATACATGCAATTGTGGTTTTTCTTCGAATTCCTTGTTTCTACAACTACTACAGTGGCATATTAGAAAATAAATGGTCTATGGAGTTAGTGTAACTCAATGGACTTACTTCGTTGATTTAACTGTAAAACACATGTAATAAAGAAATAACTTATAAGCTTATAACACTAACACAACACGCATAGTTATGCTAACTTAACGAGTTAAGCATGTGTAGCTCACGTGACATAATAAAGCATTTAAATTCAACACGTGCATAAACCTAACTTAATGAGTTCAAATATTTTGGATACTTACAAACCTAACTATCCGATGCTTAGATGCATTTTGGATAGTTAACAAATAACTTATCGAACATTCACTTAAGTCATGCATTAATGTTACAACACATGTGCTCTAGGAAATAATAAAATATTCTTTAAGCGTTTAAAACATAAATGTTCGGTACATGCAATATAACTCTCCGAAATAACAAAAAATTCAAATACTTAGGAATTAAAAAGCTGTAATTCACCGATAGTTCAAAAATGTACTTAATTAACGTTAATTTTCTAAAATTATGCATATTCTTTCATTAAAGCATATAAAAGTGTAATTATAACATAATGGCGTAATTCTCATAAGATAAGCTAAATATTATCCAATTAACCATCATTTAACCGTTAATATTATGCACTTTTTCATTCTAAACAGTGTCTCACTAGTTTTTTGATAAAAAGGTATTTTAGATACTTTGAAAACTTAACTATTCGATACTTAAACATTTTTCAGTGTGTTAGCATTTAACCTTTCAGAAGACATTTTTATTGGTTCGTTGAGTTAGCGTAACATTATAGACTTAGTTCGTTGAGTTAGCTATAGTACTTGTTACGTGATTTGACAAATGATGAACTCATTAAGTTAGATACGTTAAGTTATAAATCTACTTATTTTACTCGTTTAGTTAACATTAACACAACGACTTGTTATTACACTTGATGAAAAATTTTGGATGAGAAAGTTTATTTTGTAGGAAATTTTTCAGAGATCCAAGATTGATGATTAAAGAAAATTCAAAAGGAAAATGTAGGTCAGAATGTGTGTATTTTGATGAAGGAAAAAGAGAAGACGTGAAGTGTGGAAAACTACTTGTGATTAAATGTGGAGGATATGCATGAAATGAATATACAATATAAAAGGTATAGAATTCTCGTTGACCAATTATCCTTGCACACCAAACAAAATATATTTTTAGGGATCAAAACACCTCTTCGGGGAAAAGCTCTTAGATAGAAGAAAATTCAGTGAAGAAGAGAAAGTCAAATATATGTCATTGAAGATTTGAAGAATCAAAAGAAAGAAAATTCAGTGAAGTAGAGAAAGTCAGATATTTGTCACAGAAGATTTGCAAAAGAAGAAGAAGAAGAAAAATCTCAAATAGGGAGAAATGTTTTAAATTCCACAAATTAGTTTTCTCTGTTTATAGTTATGAAATTGATTAGATGAAATATGATATCGTTATATAATTGCATCTACAATTTCTAAGGAGAATTGAATTGTATATTATAATTGAAACCTTGAATAAAATGATTTGATTAAAACAATGTCTCGACTTGTTTTTAATTTTGAAGTTTCAATTATTTTTGAAAATGTTGAAAAACACAATTCACCCTCCTCTTGTGTAGTCATTCGATCCTACAAATGGTATTAGAGCTGGTTAATAATCTTTGAAATAAAATCGATACCAATTTAATTAATATCAAAGCTTATTCTACCTTCCTTATTTTTAAACAAAAATTAATATCTGAGCATATGTTTAAATTTGTTGATTTTAGGCTCAAGTTGTTTTTGAAAGTTTTAAATTGTTTAAAATCTTATAGGTTGAAAAATCAAAGGTAAGATGGCAACTAGAAATGGTAACTTTTCTTTGTATGAAGGCCAAAATCTTAATTGTCCTCTATTTGATGGAATATATTTTGAATATTGGAAATATAGGATGATAATCTTTCTTCAAAGTATAGATCACAAGTTGTGGTTCATGATTTCTAAACCATATACTCCATTTTCTTCCCCTTATAATACTTGGACAATTACTAAAAAAGAAAATTAGACTCTAAATGCTAAGGGCTTAAATATTTTATTTTGTACATTGAGTTATGAATAGTTCAGTAAAGTGTCAGCTTATAAATCTACTTATGAGGTGTGGCATGCATTAGAAGTTTCACATGAAGGTACTTCTCAAGTTAAAGAGACTAAGATAAACATGTTAATTCATAAATATGAACTCTTTAAGATGCATGAAGACGAAAGTATTTCTGAGATGTTTTCCAGATTCTTAGATATCATAAATTCTTTAAAATGCTTAGGAAATAATTTTGAACAAAAGGATTCGGTGAGAAAAATTCGTAGATCCCTAAGTTCTAAATGGTCTCAGAAAGTGACATCAATTGAGGAATCATGAGATTTAAATGTTTATACTATAAATGAACTTATAGGAAATTTAATTGCTTATGAAGTTCAATTAAATGATTCACTAAGTCATAACAAATTAAAAATGAAGAAAGAAATAGCCATTGAAATTAATTCAGATTCTGAAATATCAATTGATTCTGACGAGGATTTGATTTTGTTGACTAGAAAATTCAAGAAAGCATAGAAAGCTAGGAAACAACAAAGGAATAGAATGACAAACCCTTAATGCCAAAGTCACTGAATGAAAAGAATTCTTCATCTAGAAAGTATGTATGTTACAATTGCAAGAAACCTGAACATCTTTCTCCAAATTGTCTTATAAGGAAAAATGAAAAGCAAAGTAGGACAAATCAGAAGAAGATGGCTCAGAAAACTCAGAAAAAGTTTTATAAGAAAAAAGCTTTGAAGGTCACTTGGGATGACACATTAGAAGAGTTTGAATCTGAGGAATCATCATCAAAATCTTCACATTCAGAAGAAGAACAAGAGTCAGAACACGTTGCTCATGTGTGTTTCATGGTAGATGAGTCTAAGGTAATATCTGATCCTGAAAGTATTTCAGATTTTAACTTTGATGAATTATTATGTGCTTATTATGCATTATTACAAAAACTTAAAGTTTGTAAACTAGAAAATAAGAATATTAGAAACTCTTCGTCCATTATGGAAGAAGAAAATTGTTTCTTGTCTACTACTTTAGAAAATTTTAAAGGTGATAAAGAAAATCATGCTATATGTAGGATCGTATGGCTACACAAGAGGGGGGTGAATTGTGTATTTTTAATATTTTCTGAAATATAATTGAAACTTTAAAACTCAAAAACAAGTCGAGATAGTGTTTTCATAAAATCATTTTTATTCAAGGTTTCAATTACAATATACAATTCAATTCTCCTCAGAAATTGTAGATGCAATTATATCTCGATACCATGTATGATCTAAACAATTTCATAACTACAAACAGAGAAAACTAATTTACGGAATTTAAAACATTTCTCCTTGTTTGAGATCTTTCTTCTTCTTCTTTCTTCTTCTTCAGCAATTCTTTAGTGACGAATATCTTGTCTTTCTCTGCTTCACCAAATTTGCTTTCTTTTGATACTTCAACTCTTCAGCGACATAAATCTGACCTTTTCTGCTTCACTGAATTTTCTTCCACTTGAGAGATTTTCCCCGAGAAGGTGTTTTTGATCCCTGAAAAAGATTTCTCTTTTTGTGTGCAGGGATGGTTTGATCCTTGAAAAGATTTTTCTTTTTGTGTGCAAGGATGGTTTGATCCTTGAAAAGATTTTTCTTTTTGTGTGCAAAGATGGTTTGATCAACGAGAACTCTATGCCTTTTATACTGTATCTTCATTTCATGCATATCCTCCACGTTTAATCACTACTAGTTTTCCACTTCTCCACGCCTTTTCTTTTTCCTTCATCAAAACACACACGTTCCAACCCACGTTTATATTTCGAATTTCCTTTAATCATCAGTCTTGGATCTCTGAAAAATTTCCTGCAAAATAAACTTTCTCGTCCAAAAGTTTTTCATCAGTGTAATAAGAAGTCGTTACTTTAATGTTAACTAAACGAGTAACACAAGTATATATATATAACTTAACGTTTCTAACTTAACGAGTTCACCATGTGCTATTTCATGTGGCAAGTACTGTAGCTAACTCAACGAACTAAGTCCATGGTGTTAGGCTATCTCAATGAACCATCTCCGTTGTGTTATGATAACTCAACGAACCAGCTTAACCTTTCTTTCGGAAGGTTAAACAATAACTCACCGAATCAGTAATAAACAAATGTTTTTATAATAAGAATTTTACCACGTGTAAAAATAACAACTTAAGTTTATAACGCTAACCTAACGCATTGCCTTAGTGTTGAATATAGCAACTCAACGCGTTTAGTTATGTTAACTTAACGAGTTAAACATGTGCACTTCACGTGATACAATACAACATTCGTAACTTATAATTTCACCACGTGTATAACACTAACTTAACGAGTTCGTCTCTTCTTTTACTCACTAACTTAACGAGTTATCACGTGACCTATTTTAACCTTTAAGCCTCTAACTTAACGAGTTCTCACGTGAACTCTATACAAACAAAACTCTAACTTAACGAGTTGTCTAAACGTGCACTGTTCATGATATAGAAAATATAACTTTAAAAGATATCATGCTTTTCAATAAAACCACACGTTAACTTAATGTTTAGCTAAATGAGAAATTAATGCAACGAAATGACTAGTTATTAACTTCAGATCCAATACAAACAAGTATTTATATCAGTAAGCTTTTTTTGTATTAATTAATGATTTTAATTTCTTTTCACAAGCAATAGTAATTGAGGAAATATGATTATTTTCATTCAGCACACATCATCAAAACTAAAATACTCAACAATCTCCCCCTTTTTGATGTTGACAAAACCATATTAAATCAATTATGAAATATGTATAACTCATCAAAGCACCTTCGTTGGGTTAACTTTTAATTCAACAAACTTGTTTGTTGACTTAAGTTCACTTAAGCTTATTTCTATTGTTTGTGTAAATTTTACCTCTCAGAACTAAAACTCTCAGATGTCAATAATTATATAAGTATCAGTTTTCTAATTATCATCTGTCAGATTACAATAACCATTCAATAGCATCTCCTTTTATAATATATATATGCAATTAAGATCATAATCATCTTTTTATAATATTTCTCCCCCTTTTTGTCATTAATCAAAAAGATAATTACAAAGAATATATATACATATATAAGAGAATTATAACAACAATTTCTGTAAACAACAATAATAATTGAACACATTTACAGAAAAATGTATTGTTCAATGAATCAAACAAGTAATACAAACATTACATTTTGTATTCAGAAACAAACAAAAATAGTTATTGACCCCTCCTAAGTATATCATTTATAGCATTACATATTTTATCTCCAAGATGCCTAATATCATTTCTAATGTCGTTAAGCACTGCATCTAAGTTAGGAGGTAGCTGGGTTTGCTGTTCTGCTTGAACTGAATAGCTTTGTTGTTGTTGTTGTATATGGTCTGTATCAGGTTGTTGTTGTTGTTGTCATTGAGGTTTGTGCATGGCCTGTAATTTTTGCAAATCTTTGACACTAAATGCTCTCATGCCTTTAGTTTCAAAGGGCCAGTCAGATAAAGTCAATTGGCTTGCAAGGATTCTACATACAGCATCACCATAAAATAACTTTGAACTCATATGCTGTAGTTGAGACATAAATACATCAAACCAATTTATTTGAATTCTATTCAGTAGGCCATAAGTTGCATATAAACAGCTTCTGCTGACTTCCAAATTGTGTCCAACTCTCTGAAATAAATTTGCATGCAATATATTTGTAATAAACCTTACCTCTGCATTCAGATTTTCCATTAATCTCATTTCAGAATATACATCTGAAATTTTTGATAAAGACTGAATGTTCCATTCCAGTTGTCTTATCATGTCAAATCTGTTGGTAACAACACCACCTTCATTCTTTAATCCTAAAACTTCAAAAATTAACTCAGGAGACAATATAAACTCCTATTCATTTATTTGAGTTTTCAGAAAATTTCCATTCTTGACCAGATTGCTATAAAAAGCTGCAATAAGCTCTATGTATTGCTTCCATTTTGTTCCTACTAGCAAGAATTTAATGAGGCCTTGAAACTCAAATAGATCTCTTATGTCCATTAAATTTCTGAACTTTATTGGACGAGCATGCAGAATCTGACATGTAATTAGATTATTGTATTTATGCAATGCTTCTTCAAATCTAAAATGAATTGAATTACCTTGAATTTGTAATATTGTACACAAAGAAGGTGATACCTGAAGCCATGATTCAGAGTTTAATTCATCTTCAGCAACCTCTTTTTCAAAATGAATGTCATGTTGTTCCTCTTCCAAAATATTATCTTGAAGCTGCTCAGGTAAGCTTGATTCTTCAGCTTCAATAGTGTTAGGAACATTGTCAATATTCTCAACATTCATCTTTTCAGTCTCTATAGAATGTTCAGAGTTCAATTTTTCCATAAATTCTATAGCTAGTGTATCTGTCAGTAATTGTTCATTTTGTTCAACAGATAATTCCATTGATTCTTGCTGTGAATTCTCAGACTCTGCTTCTATAGATTCCGTAGAAGGCTGGTTAACTTTTAGCTCTTCTGGAGTCTTAACATTTTCAATATCTACTACTCTAAACAATTCAGCCTGTGAACTAGTTAATGCTTTAACATTGTCAATTATATCTGCAATAACTTGTTCAATGTTAGGTGCCTAATGCTCTAATTTGTCAATATCTACATCATTAGGACTTGTACTAATAGAAAAACTTGAGCTCATATTTGACTTGTATTTCTTCTGAAGCTTTCTAGCAAGGGAAAATAAAGTCTCATTATCTTCATCAGTTTCAGTGTGCTCAGAATTGATGAGTTTATCAAATGCACAATAAGGTACAATGTCTAGACATACATTGTCCTTTGGAAATAAATTTTCATCTGATTTTCCTTTTTCAATAGACTTTGTTTCCTTAGACATAATTTTTCTAGCTTTCCTTCTTCTATAACATTTCTGTTTCTCCCTTTCAAGTATTGCTGTTTTCTTTTCAAATTGCTCCATAAAAGTTTTCTGCTTTAATTCTTCTAAGGCACTTTCTATTGCAATGGCCTTTCGAAGACTGTCAACTTTTGTTTTGTCTACAGCAATATCTGATTCTACTTGTTTTGACTATAAAGGAGTAGGGATAGCTGATTCATGCTCTTCCTCAAATGCGTGTAGTCTTGTACCGTTTATAAGAGTTTGAGGAGTTCTATTTGATGAACCTACACCTTTTTCCAAATATTTTGCATACTTTTCCAAAAATGCAATCTCAACACATTTCATTCTGTATTCTCTATCAAATTTACTTCGAATCCCCATGTATGTAATACTAGCATCAATATTTTGGAGTTCTTGTCTAACTTCATTTAGTATACCTTTAGGAAAGACGTAATCTTTATAAATTTCAGCTAACCTTCTATCCACTCGAAGTATTTTCTTGAACCAAGTATGTGGAACTTCATCATTCTCTATTTCTTTTCCTTTTGCATCTCTTCTGCTTTTGCCTTTTCCTCTGCCACGACCTTTGTAGAACTTGGAGACCATCGTCGCAAGTTGTAACAGCAACAAGTGGGAAAGATTTTCTTGACAAAGTTTACAAATAACCTAAGTGCCCGTGTAATAAGTGTTTAAATAGAGTTTTTAGGCGTATAACTCAACATGAAGCGAAGTCGGGTTTAGAAATTAAATAAATATTGAATAAAGCTTATTCAATCAAGGTACATGAAATATTCAAGTATAACTCGTTGAGTTAACTAACCTAACGAGTAAAATGCTGTCTAGAGGCAGTTTTACACGTTATCTTATCTAACATAACGTCTAGTTAGTATACTTAAACAATTTTCAAATGCTTCTAACTGAAACGTTCTGAAAACAACACACATGCTAAACTTAACATTATCTTGAGAACATTGTAAACTATTTGAACATTTTGTCTTTTGAATCTAAAATAGTTTATTTGTCATTTTAAATTAGTTCATCAAGATTTTAAGAGGACATTAATTCAGATTAACTAAGATTTGTATTCTAAATTATATTAATCTGTTTTCGACATTGTTAATGCTCCCCCTACAAATATACTTCAAATATATTCAATCAACATACAAAATATACTTGTAGTGACAATAGATGTTAAGTATAACTATACTTTTAAATTTTCTTTTCAGAAACTTCTGTTATCTTGAGATCATCAAAAATGATTTCCAGAATCAATTCCTACTGTATATGAATCAAAACACAACTGAACTCAATGTGATTAATTCAAGGAGAATAAAAGAATGTATCTCAAATAAACATTTTCAAAAGTACTAATGTTGATTCAATAAATCAGTAGTCATATTGGTAGAAACTATATGCGATTCAAAGATATCTGTAATTAATGAAACAACTTTTTCTTTTCAAAACAGTAAATATTGATAATTTTCCTTAAAAGTTAGTTTGAAAAGCTTGAATCATACAAGAGCTTTCTAATGTACCCGTGTAATGAGCTTTCAGTCAACAATCCTAGATCTGATCAAGACCTTAGGTTGCCAGATTTAAAGAATCCTTTTTTAGGACAACAATCCTTACATACCTATCTGCTCAAGTACAAAAGGCTTGTGATCAAACTGATCAATAAACTCTCAAAGATTTTCACTTTGTAAGCACTTTTCATTTTAAGCACAGTATATATGTATTCCATTAATACAGATGTAATAAAAACACAAATCTCATACAATTTTTACTTCTATGATTGTACTGAGAATTTGAATCAGTTTCAATAAGCTTATACTTTTGATTAACAGTTTAAGATGAGTGACATATAACTTATTCTACAAGTTTAATCAATTAAGTCAAATTTATGCATGATCATATGCATTTTCCTTGATTCAAAGAAAACATTTAATCAAAATTTCAGAATGTCAGAAGTATTTAATGTTTTTCATTTACATTTCCACTTAAAATCGTAAAAACCATTAAAATTGATAAACTACTTAAAATCAATAAGATACTACTATGATTTTACAATAAATACATAGTATCTTAAGCAGTAGTTTAGATATTACTTTAGATATTTATAAGAAGTATATAATATCTATGAGGTGAACAACATCATCAATAATATTTATCTTTTTATGTGGAGTTTAAGCATTTTACACATCACATAGCCTACAAATACCTAAATTTAATCTAATGTTGCAGAATTTATTTTCGTCTAGAGGTTTTGTAAATATATCAGCTAATTGATTTTTACTAGACACAAATTCTAATTTAATTTTTCCTTTAATTACGCTGTCTCTTAGAAAATGATGTCTAACCTCTATATGCTTTGCTCTTGAATGTAATACAGGATTTTTGGAAAGATTTATTGCAGAACTACTATCACAATAAATCTCAGTTGTATCATAAGATAATCCAAAATCTTCTAAAGTTTGCCTTATCCACAGAATCTGAGTGCAACACAGTGCAGTAGCAACTTATTCAGCTTCTGTAGTAGAAAGTGCTACACAGTTTTATTTTTCACTAAATCATGACACCAAATTTTTTCCCAATAATTGATATGTGCCACTGGTACTCTTTCTATCAGATTTAGATCCCGCATAATCAGCATCAGTATATCCTATAAGATCTATTGAACTATCCTTAGAATAATACAGTTCGAAATTTTTAGTTCCTTGTATATATCTAAATATTCTTTTAACTGCAATTAAGTGTGATTCTTTAGGATTAGATTGAAATCTAGCACAAACACACACAGCTAACATAATATCAGGTCTACTAGCAGTCAAATAAAGTAAAGAACCAATCATACTTCTGTATTTTCTTTGATCTATAGATTTTCCTATGTCATCAATATCTAACTTTAAAGTAGTACTCATAGGAGTTCCTCGAATCCTTGTATCATTAAAATTAATTTTCTTAAGCATTTCATCTACATATTTTTCCTGATTTAAAAATATACCTTTATCCATTTGCTTAATTTGAAGTCCTAGAAAATATGAAAGTTCTCCTATCATACTCATTTCAAACTGATTAGTCATCTCTTCAGAGAATATTTCTATCAACTTATCAAAGGTTCCTCCAAAGATTATATCATCCACATATATTTGAACAACAATCTGATCTTTACCATCTGTCTTAATAAATAGAATATGATCCACTTTTCCCATGATATAGCCTTTTTCTATTAAAAAAGTAGACAATCTTTCATACCATGATCTAGGTGCTTGCTTCAAACCATAAAAGGCTTTCTTCAATTTATACACAAAGTCAGGATTTTTAATATCTTCAAATCCAGGTGGTTGTTTTACATAGACTTCTTCATTAATTAAACCATTTAGAAATGCACTCTTTACATCCATTTGATATAATTTAAAATCCATATAACAAGCATAGGCCAATAATATTCTAATACTTTCTAACTTAGCCACAGGAGCAAATGTTTCATCATAATCTAATCCTTCTTCCTGTGTTTACCCTTGTACAACTAATCTAGCTTTATTCCTTATAATTTGACTGGTTTCGTTAGTTTTGTTTCTAAAGATCCACTTTGTACCTATTATGGACTGATTTTCTTGTGGAGAGACTAATTCCCATACATCATTTCTGATGAATTGATTTAGTTCTTCTTGTATTGCCACTATCCAATTTTCATCAGATAATGCTTCTTGTATATTCCTTGGTTCCACCATAGAAACAAACATGCACATACTATTTAAATTTACTGAAGCTCTAGTTTTAACTCCCTCATTAATATTACCAATGACTTGAGTAATGGGATGTGATGAAGAATAACGCCAATTTCTCTGATTTTCCTCAATATTCTCATCAACATCTGAAAGTCCATCACTTTGATCATTAGTTTGATCATTTAAGTTCATATTTTTGATTTCTTTAGATAAATCATCAATCTCTCTATTGATCTCTAACTCATTTGGAAAATTGATCATATCATCATTATCAACTTTAGATTGAGATTCTCTAAGAGAATTTTCATTGAAGCTTACATGGAGGGTTTTTTCAATAGTCTTAGAAGTCTTGTTATATACTCTATAGGCTTTACTTCTAGTAGAGTAACCTACAAAATTCCTTCATCCGATTTGGCTTGAAATTTATCCCTTTTATCCTTAGTATTAAGAATAAAACACTTGCAGCCAAATGGTTTCATATAGGAAATTTTTGGAACCCTATTAAACATAATTTCAAAAGGAGTTTTATTAACATGAGGTCTTAAATGACTTCTGTTAATAACATAACAAGCTGTATTTACTGCTTCAACTCAAAGATTTTGAGGTAACTTATGTTCATTCAACAACACCATTTTGACACGGTGCTCTTGGAAAAGAAAATCTGTGATCAATGTCATGCTCATTACAATAGTTATCCATTTGATCATTATCAAATTCAGTTCCATGATCACTCCTAAGTTTTTGAATAGAGACACTTTGCTCATTTTGAACAAAATTGCAAAACATTTTAAACTTTTCAAAAACTTTTTCTTAGATGCTAGAAAATATACCCAAGTGTATCTAGAGAAGTCATCTACTAAAACAAATACATACCATTTACCACCAAGACTCATGATTCTTGTTGGTCCAAATAGATCCATATGTATAAGTTCTAAGACTCTCTTGCTTAAAATATCAGTTTTGGATTTAAAAGTGTTTTTGTGAAGTTTACCTAACTCACATGCATCACACATAAAGTTCTTTGAGTATTTAATCTTTGGTAAACCTCTCACTAAATGTTTTCTAGATAGTTTATGTAACAGTCTAATATTTATATGCCGAATCCTTCTATGCCGTAGATATGCATCACTAGTTTCAGCTAGCAAACATGAATTTAAATCAACTTCACCAGAAGGTAAAGATAAAATACATATAGAACCTTTTCTTTTAGTAATAAACTTAATTTCATCTGTATTTTTATCAATTTTTTTGCATACATTATCTTCAAACACTACATAATATCCATTTTGAGTTAGTTTTATGACACTCAGCAAATTAAATCCTAGGTTTTCTACATATAGTACATTCGAAATAACACAAGTAGGAGTTATTTGAACATTGCCCATACCTATGATTTTATCTTTGCTTTTGTTTCCAAATGTTACACTTCCTTTCATGGTATTTGTAAAATTTTGTAATAGACTTTTTTGTCCGGTCATGTGACTTGACGCTCCGCTGTCCAAGATCCATTTTGATGTTGTTTCCTCCTGCAACACAAATTAAGAAAAACTTTTTCTTGGTACCCATGTTGTTGAGGACCAAGTTCATTAAACGCATATTTCTTCTTTTTCTTTAAAAATAGTTTAACATTATCATTTATATTCTTATTAGTTGTAAGTACTATTGATTTATCATTAGCTTCATACTCACATATAGCATTATTGCTTTTGCAATCATTCTTTTTGTTTTCAGATGTAGTATAATCAAGACCAACCATATTTTTATCAGATGTTAATTTATTTTGGTCATGCTTATACATTTCTTTAAGTTCATACCAAGATTTTGTACTTGCATTAACATTTTCCGTACATACAAAATCTTTTTCTACACAAGAATTTTTAGTTTTATCACATGCAGAATGAGTAATTGGTCTAATACCAATGTATTGAATTACATGCTTAGGTTTCAGTTTACTACAATTGTCTGAAATTTTAGAAACATTAGAAACTGAATTTCCAGAACATGAAACAAGTTTTTTAGAAACATTTATAGTCATGTTAGTAGTACAATTTGACAAATCACATTGATTTATATTATTACTGCATGATTCATCCCTTGAAGTACCTACTTCTACATATTTATTACCTTGTTTCATAATAAAAGGAATTTTAGTCTTAGATTTACTTGAACTGCAACTAATAAATCCTTTATTGGCATGAGATTCAGGATATTCAGGATAATCAAATCCTAAGCCAAATTTATAAGACACCGCAGGGGTACTAGTTAGTTTGTCTAACTTAGTTTGACTTAAATTTCATTTGTCAATGGTAGAATTTAAATCTTGCTCTCTCAGTTTTAATTTATCTATCTCTAATTCAAGTTCATTTACATTGTTTCTCAACATTTCATTTTCAGATTCTATCTTTAATTTTTCAGCATTTATATTCTGTATTTGTTCATGCAAGATACATTCATTAAATCTAAATTTTTGCAAATCTCTAGCATGATTTTCATTATCACATTTAAACTTTTCTAAAGTAGTAGACAGGAAACAATTTTCTTCTTCCATAATGGATGAAGATTTTCTAATATTCTTATTTTCCAGTTTACATACTTTAAGTTTTTGTAATAATGCATGATAAGCACATAATAATTCATCAAAGTTGAAATCTGAATGACTTTCAGGATCAGATATTACCTCAGACTCATCTGCCATGAAGCACACATGAGCAATGTCTTCTAACTCTTGTTCTCATTCTGAATGTGAAGATTTTGATGTTGATTCCTCAGATTCAGACTCTTCAAACGTGTCATCCCAAGTGACCTTCAAAGCCTTTTTCTTGTAAAACTTTTTCTGAGTTTTCTGAGCTGTCTTCTTCTGATTTGTCCTACTTTGCTTTTCATTTTTCCTCATAGGACAATCTGGAGAAAGATGTCTAGGTTTCTTATAGTTGTAACATACATACTTTCTAGATGAAGAATTCTTGTCATTTAGTGATTTTGACGTTGAGGGTTTTTCATTTTTGTTCCTTTGCTGTTTCCTAGCTTTCCATGCTTTCTTGAATTTCCTAGTCAGCAAAATCAAATCCTCGTCAGAATCAATAGATATATCAGAATCTGAATTAATTTCGAAGGCTATTTCTTCCTTCATTTTTAATCTGTTGTGACTTAGTGATTCATTTAATTGAACTTCAAAAGCTGTTAAATTTCCTATAAGTTCATTCATAGTATAAACAATTAAATCTCGTGATTCCTCAATTGATGTTACTTTCTGAGACCATTTAGAACTTAGGGATCTGAGAATTTTTCTCACCAAATCCTTCTGTTCAAAATTCTTTCCTAAACATTTTAAAGAGTTTATGATATCAAGAAATCTGGAAAACATCTCAGAAATATTTTCATCTTCATGCATCTTAAAGAGTTCATACTTATGAATCAACATGTTTATTTTAGTCTCTTTAACTTGAGAAGTACCTTCATGTGAAACTTCTAATGCATGCCACACCTCATAAGCAGATTTATGTGTCGACACTTTACTGAACTGTTCATAACTCAATGCACAAAATAAAATATTTAAGCCCTTAGCATTCAGAGTTTCATTTTCTTTTTAAGTAATTGTCCAAGTATTATAAGGAGTAGTTAACGGAGTATATGGTTTAGAAATCATAAACCACAACTTATGATCTATACTTTGAAGAAAAACAGTCATCCTATATTTCCAATATTCAAAATGTATTCCATCAAATAAAGGAGGACGATTAAGATTTTGGTCTTCTTATAAAGAAAAATTACCATTTCCAGTGGCCATCTTACCTTAGATTTTTCAACCTATTTGATTTTAAACAATCTAAAAGCTTTAAAACAACTTGAGCCTTAAATCAAGAAAGTTAAACGTATGCTCAAATATTAATTTTTGTTTAAAAACAAGGTAGAATAAACAATGATATTAAATAAGTTGGTATCGATTTTATATCAAAGATTATTAACAAAGCTCTGATACCACTTGTAGGATCATATGGCTACACAAGAGGGGGGTGAATTGTGTATTTTTAATATTTTTTGAAATATAATTGAAACTTTAAAACTCAAAAACAAGTCGAGACAGTGTTTTCATAAAATCATTTTTATTCAAAGTTTCAATTACAATATACAATTCAATTCTCCTCAGAAATTGTAGATGCAATTATATCTCGATACCATGTATTATCTAAACAATTTCATAACTACAAACAGAGAAGACTAATTTGCGGAATTTAAAACATTTCTCCCTGTTTGAGATCTTTCTTTTTCTTCACCAATTCTTCAGTGACGAATATCTTGTCTTTCTCTACTTCACCAAATTTTCTTTCTTTTGATACATCAACTCTTCAGCGACATAAATTTGACCTTTTCTGCTTCACTGAATTTTCTTCCACTTGAGAGATTTTCCCCGAGAAGGTATTTTTGATCCCTGAAAAAGATTTTTCTTTTGGTGTGTAGGGATGGTTTGATCCTTGAAAAGATTTTTCTTTTTGTGTGCAAGGATGGTTTGATCATTGAAAAGATTTTTCTTTTTGTGTGCAAGGATGGTTTGATCGACGAGAACTCTTTGCCTTTTATACTATATCTTCATTTCATGCATATCCTCCATGTTTAATCACTACTAGTTTTCCACTTCTCCACGTCTTTTCTTTTTCCTTCATCGAAACACACACGTTCCAACCCACGTTTATATTTCGAATTTCCTTTAATCATCAGTCTTGGATCTTTGAAAAATTTCCTGCAAAATAAACTTTCTCGTCCAAAAGTTTTTCATCAGTGTAATAAGAAGTTGTTACTTTAATGTTAACTAAACGAGTAACACAAGTATATATATATAACTTAACATTTCTAACTTAACGAGTTCACCATGTGCCATTTCATGTGACAAGTACTGTAGCTAACTCAACGAACTAAGTCCATGGTGTTATGCTATCTCAACGAACCATCTCCATTGTGTTATGATAACTCAACGAACCAGCTTAACCTTTCTTTCGGAAGGTTAAACGATAACTCACCGAATCAATAATAAACAAATATTTTTATAATAAGAATTTTACCATGTGCAAAAATAACAACTTAAGTTTATAACGCTAACCTAACACGTTGCCTTAGTGTTGAATATAGCAACTCAACGCGTTTAGTTATGTTAACTTAACGAGTTAAACATGTGCACCTCACGTGATACAATACAACATTCGTAACTTATAATTTCACCACGTGTATATCACTAACTTAACGAGTTCGTCTCTTCTTTTACTGACTAACTTAACGAGTTATCACGTGACCCATTGTCAATTATATTTGCAATAACTTGTTCGATATCAAGTGCCTGATGCTTTGATTTTTCAATTTCTACATCATCAGGACTTAAACTAATGGAAAAACTTTAACTCATATTTGACTTGGATTTCTTTTCAAGTTTTCTAGCAAGAGAAATTAAAGTCTCATTATCTTTATCAGTTTCAGTATGCTCGAAACTGATGAGTTTATTAGATGCACTATAAGGAACAATGTCTAGACATACATTGTCTTTTGGAAATAAATGCTCATCTGATTTTTCTTTTTCAATAGACTTTGTTTCCTTAGACATAATTTTTCTGATTTTTCTTCTTCTATAACAAGTCAATCTCTCTTCTTCAAGTATTGTTGTTTTCTTCTAAAATTGTTCTATAAAAGTTTTCTGCTTTAATTCTTCGAATGCACTTTCTATTGCTATGGCCTTTCGAAGTCCTTCAACTTTTCTTTTATCCACAGCAATATTTGTTTGTATTTCTTTTGAATACAAAGGAGTAGGTGTAGCAGATTCATGTTCTTCCTAAAATGGTTGTAGTCGTGTACCACTTATAGGAGTTTGAGGAATTCTATTTGATGAACCTACACCTTTTTCCAAATATTTTGCATACTATTCCAAAAATGCAATTTCAGCACACTTCATTTTGTATTCCCTATCAAACTTGCTTTCAATACCCATGTATTTAATACTTGCATCAGTGTTATGAAGTTCTAATCTAACTTCATTCAGTATTCCTTTAGGAAAGAAGTATTCACTATAAATTTTTACTAACCTTTTGTCCACTTGAAGTATTTTCTTAAACCAAGCTTGTGGAACTTCATCATGGTCTATTTCTTTTCCTTTTCCATCTCCTTTGCCTTTGCCTTTTCCTTTGCCACGACCCTTGTAGAACTTAGAGACCATCGTCGTAGGTTGTAACAGTAACAAGTGGGAAAGATTCTCAGACAAAGTTTACGAATGACCTAAGTGCCCGTGTAATAAGTGTTTAAATAGGGTTTTAGGTGACTAACTCAACGTATAGGGAAGTCAAGTTTAGAATTATAAGAATATTGAATAATATTTATTCAATCGAGATACTCGAAAACAATAAACATAACTCATTGAGTTACTTAACTTAACGAGTAAAATGCTGTCTAGAGGTAGTTTTACACGTTACCTTACATAACATAACGTCTAATTAGAACACTTTACCAAAAGCAAGTTTCGAATGCTTTCTAATGAAACCCTCCGAACAACATTCATACTTAAAAACTTAACATATATAACATTATCTTGAGAACATTGTAAACTATTCTAAAATTCTCTTCTTATGAATCTAAAATAGTTTGTTTGTCTTTTAAATTGTTTCATCAAAATGCTAAGAGGACTAAACTCAAATTAACCAAGATTTATATTCTGAATTATATTAATCTATTTTGGACATTGTTATTCCTCCCCCTACAAATATACTTCAAATATATTCAATAACATACAAAATATACTTGTATAACAATAGATGTTAAGTATAACTATACTTTAAATTTTCTTTTTAGAAACTTCCATTATCCTGAATTCATCAAGTTCTGGCTCTTCCTGTTTTACTTCTTCCTCTATATTTGTTGGTCTCGAAGGACTAGCCTCAACTTCTCTTGTAACTAGTGCTCCAGCTACTTCCTAGTGTTGTAATTTAATATTAATTCTTGCTTGTACTCTTTCTTGGATCCTTCTCCTTTAGATTCTATCAAATAGAATAATTACTTTAACTCTTGCTAGGGCTTCATCAACACCTTGATCTTTTCAGAGTTTAACTAACTCTTCTAATTCTTTTTCCTCCTCAAATCTTAGACCTACCATTACAACTTTATCTCCTTGTTGTGATTGGTATGAAGGTCCCGACTACTGCTCTATTGCTGCAAATGCTTCTATTTCTTCTCTTTGTTGTTGCTCATTTCGAATCCTTGCATGTGCAACTATACTTCATATGAACCACAGTCTTGACTTTCTCTTAATGAGTTCTAGGGCAACCTCATTGTTTGGTCTGATTCTTCTCTCCCTATTAACAATAGTTTCTATTGCCACTCATATTCTTGTTTCCATTATTGTAGGTATGCTAACATTCAAATCTACTAAAACTTTCATAAAAAAGAAGAGGTCAACCTCTACCTTTTCTAGCTATTTTTCCCTAGTTGTATTTTTGATTCTCTGCCTTGAATGCCATTCCTTTGACTCTGAGGAATCTTGTAGTGTCAATCGAATCTTAGAAGTCTTACATCATCTTGGTCTTCATGGTATTACAAAATGGCTCTGATCTTTGCTATTCTAAGTTCTAAATGATTTATGCGGATAATACTCCCAAATCCTAAGTTTTAGTTTAAATAAACCCTAAGTTTTTGGCAAGTAATCAGGTCATTTCCTGTGCAATCTATCACTCTCTCACTTACCTCTCTATGGAGTTACAATTAACTCCATAGACTAAGTTCTTGGACTTACCTTAAGTACTCCGTTGAGTTATAGTTTACTCAACGGAGTAAGTTTGTGTACTTATCCTAGACTCAACGAAATAAGTTCGTGTACTTATCCTAGACTCAACGGAGTAAGTTTGTTAAGTTAAGCTTAACTCAATGAACCTCCTGTAAAGTTATAACTAATAAAAATAATGCAAATATAACAATTTATATTCGGTCAAAACTGAAAAATCTCTAGTCTGAACGACTCTTGATTTTACTCTTTTCATAACTCCGATCAAACCGTTGTACTTCTTTGGTTGAACCAAAATTACATTTTCTAACAATTGGTAAAATTGATACAATGTTTTGGTCAAAGCGACACTTTACTTAATATATAAAAATTCCCTTTTGCTTTAGTAGATGGATGGATCCTTTTCGTGCTACCGAAAAATTTTTTCTTTTTCTTTTTCTTTTTATACTTAGTTTAGTTTTTTTCTCTTTTTTCTTTGCTTTGGTAAAATCGTTGATTTCTCTTGGTTTTACTAGACAAATTAAAAGTTTAAATTTTTTATTTCGATTAGACCAAAGACTGTTCTCAGTTAAACTATTAAAATAATAATAATAAATTTTTATTTTTATTTTTTATATAGGACATTTTATATCTACATATTAGAACTTGAGTACTCTTACTTCTATAATTCTAAAGGAACTTTTTGGAAATTTCAGAATAGGTCTAAGTCTTTGTCCATTTACTTTAAATATATTTTGATTTTTAGGATTTTCAATTTCAATAGCTCCATAGGAATAAATATTTCAAATTATGTCAGGTCCTACCCATCTAGATCTTAATTTCCCTAGATGGTTATGAAGTTTAGTCATGTAAAGATATACTTCTTGGCCAATTTCAAAAGTTTTTGGAATAATTTTCTTATTGTTCGGGGTTTATATGTTATGAAATTAACACACAACCGAGTTTTAATATTTATAACTGCAAGCACATGGAGTCAATTATAGAAAGCATGCAAGAACGGGTCGAGTCCACAGAGATCAGCAATTAAATACAAAATTCACTAGAGTTTATAGATATGCCTTGTGTAAATGCATTCTCATCATATGTTTGCCTTAACAATCATGTGAATGTTAGAAATGACTTCATATAGAGTTGAATCAGCAATGAGAAACCTCATTCATGTCCCTCTCTATCCATCACTTAAGAGAAAGCATCACACAATAATTATTACACTACAAACATAGAAAATAAAATTACACTACATCAAACTACTAATTCTACTAAAAACTAGCATACATGGACTTATAACCATACATCTAAATCCATGTATGCTCTAATCTACTAAGTATAAGCTACATACAATCCAAATCAAGTAAATCAGAAGGTTAGAGTTAAGTAAAAAACGTCTAAACTATGTTAGAGTTAGAGGAACAAACATTTGAGAAGAATCCACACAAAGACACATAAAATCAAACACATAAAGGGCAACAACTCAAACTAAACTTAGAATTCAAAAACATTGAAATAACAACAAGAATTCAACATTACAATAAAGGGAAATACGTGGAAAACATAGAATGAACACATAACAAACAAACAACATCAAAACAGGAAATACAAACAACTCCATCTCAATTCATAGTTCATCTCCTCACCTTAGGCTCACATCTCCAATGATCTTTCCACAAGGGACGTCACCTCCTTGCTTCAGCCACCAAAGATTTCTACCTTCTCCACCAATTCTCCACGCCTAATGCAACTTGTTCCTTCCATGGATTGGACGTCCAATGCCGAAAGGAATGCAGCAACGTGTAGAACAAGGGAGTGCACTCTTGAAGATACTTCACTACACCTCAACTTGTCTTCTCCAAGGCTTCTCTCCTCCACGGATTCAACTCCTCAACGAGTAATTGCAGCAGCAATTCAACCTCCCTAATGGTGAAGAATGCCAGAGAAGGAAGTGGAGAGAACAAGGGAAGGGAGAGACTTACCTCCAAGAGCCGTTTGAAAGAGAAATCACCATGAGTGGAGCTCCTTCACCTCCTTGCTTGGAGCACCAAGGGGGATTCCGAATTTTGGAGTTGGAGTGGGAAGAAAACTTG
This sequence comes from Cymodocea nodosa, assembly GCA_036874045.1. Classification (NCBI taxonomy): domain Eukaryota; kingdom Viridiplantae; phylum Streptophyta; class Magnoliopsida; order Alismatales; family Cymodoceaceae; genus Cymodocea; species Cymodocea nodosa. The sequence goes on along the minus strand of CM072339.1, from coordinate 12,602,568 downwards.
TGGGATACAAGGCCTATTTATAGAGATTTTTGATCATCAAGGATTGATGATCCCAAGGCTTGATCTAAGGGCCCTCATTCACCTATAATCAAATCCATTTAAGTCATGCATGTAATGTTAGTAATATATGCCAAAAATAACTCTAGTTATGAACTTGAAATATATTTATTTCTAAGGTATGTAACATTCATTTTAACATGTTTACAAATGTGAAATGTAAGTTCATCCATGAATGAATCAATTAGTAACATGTATTTAAAATTATTCATAACCAATGTCACATTATTGCATTTAATGTCCACAAGTTCATAACCATAGTGTATAAAATATATGTGGCCATATCAAATTATTTCAATACCTTGATGACCTTTAAAATCTCTTTCTTGGCCTAAGAATTATTAAATCATACATTCAAGCATATGAACATATAGTATGTTTCGTGAAAATTGCATTAAAGGGGTGCATTTGTGCACATATTCATGCAATGTCATAAAAATGTGATTAACATGTATTTTCTTGTATAAGTGTATATAACTTGAGTTTCAAGACATAGAATGCATGAATTGTCATATAAAAATCTACACAAATATCATCTATACACTTGTCATGTCACAACTTCATCTTCTCTTTTTCTATTACAGTTTTTGAATAAGCTTCATTCCTAAATTCTTCTAACTTAATTAATTATATTTTTCTATTTTCAATAGCTTGATTTAAATTAGTGTTTAAAGTTCTTAATGCCCAATAAGCTTTATGTTAAATTTCAACAAGTAAATGACAATTTTTTTTATATACTATCCTAAAAGGTGACATACTTAGGCTTGTTTTATAAGTTGTTCCATAAACCCAAAGTGCATCTATTAATCTATTAGCCCAATCTTTTCTAGTAGGATTTACTACTTTTTCTAAGATTAACTTAATTTGTTTATTTGCACTTTCTACTTGTCCACTTGTTTGGATGATATGATGTTGCAATTTTGTGATTTACTCTATATTTCTTCATTAAGGCTTCAAAATTTCTATTACAGAAATGAGTTACTCTATCACTAATAATAACTTTAGGTATTGCAAATCTAGCAATTATATGAGTTTTTATAAAATGTATTACCACTTTGTTATCATTAGTTTTTGTAGGAATAACTTCTATCCACTTAGATACATAATCCACCCCCAACAAAATATAATTAAACTGATTAGACGTAGGAAATGGACCCATTAAATCTATTCCCCACACATCAAAAATTTCAACCTCAATAATAGGATTCAAAGGCGTCATATTCTTCTTTGATATCCTTCCTATTTGTTGACATCTCAAACAACTTAAGTTGTATTTGTGAGCATCTTTAAATAATGTTGGCCAATAAAATCCACATTGTAGAATTTTGGTAGTAGTTTTCCCTGAACCAAAATATCCTCCACATGCTTAGTCATGGCAGAAAGATAATATGCTTTGATATTTAGTTTTTGGAACACACCTCCTTATGACTAAAGTAGGACATTTCTTAAATAAGTGTGGGTCTTCCCAATAGTAATATTTCACTCTTGAAAAGAACAATTTCTTATCTTGTCCATTCCAATCTTTAGGTGTTAAACCAGTAACTAAGTAGTTAACTATGTCTACAAACCAAGGCATTATTTTTATGGTCATTAATTGTTTATCAAGAAAATGATCTTTAATTTCAATATTTGATTTTTCTATTTATAATCTTAATAAGTGGTCTACTACTACGTTTTCACATCCTTTTTTATCTTTAATTTCTAGATCAAATTCTTGCAATAATAATATCCATTGGATCAATCTAGGTTTAGTTTGTTTCTTTCCTATTAAGTGTTTTAAAGTTGAATGATCTGTATATATTATCACTTTATCTCCTATCAAATATGATCTAAATTTTTCTAAAGTAAATATAATAGCTAATAATTCTTTTCAGTAGTTGTATAATTAACTTGAGCATCATTTAAGGTTCTACTTGCATAATAAATCACTCTAGGAGAATTTTCTATCTTCTGTCCCAACACTGCTCATATAGTAAAATCAAATGCATAGCACATTAATTCAAATGGATAGCTCCAATTAGGTGCTTGTATTATAGGAGCTGAAATTAAGCTAGTTTTAAGTTTAAAGAAGGCTTCTTTGCAATTTTTATCAAAGTTAAATGGAACATCTTTTAATAGATTAGTTAAAGGTCTAGTTATTTTGCTAAAGTCTTTAATAAATCTCCTATAAAATCCTATATGTCCTAGAAATGATCTAATATATTCTTCTTATTTAAGTTCTAGTAGATTAGAAATTGCTTCTATCTTAGCTTTGTCTACCTCCAACCCTTTCATTGATACAACATGTCCCAAGACTATTTCTTGTTTAACCATAAAGTGACATTTTTCCCAATTTAGAACCAGATTCTTTTCCACATAGTGTTTTAATACTTGCTCTAAATGGTTTAAACATACTTCATATGAAGTTCCATATATAGTTAAATCGTCCATAAATATTTCTAAAAAATCTTCAATCATTCCAATGAATATGCCTTGCATATACCTTTGAAAGGTGGCTGGTGCATTGCATAATCTGAATGACATCCTTTTAAAAGTATAAATTCTATTAGGACATGTGAAAGTTGTTTTCTCTTGATCCTCTAATGCTACTAGGACTTGGTTATATCCTAAATACCTATCTAGGAAACAAAAATATTCTTGCCCTACTAATTTCTCTACCATTTGATCTATAAAGGGTAAGGGAAAATGATCTTTCCTAGTCACAACATTTAACTTCCTATAATCTATACACACTCTCCAGCCTGATTGAATTCTAGTAGGTATCAAGTCTTGACTTTCATTCCTAATAGTAGTTAATCTTGATTTCTTAGGAACTACATGGATTAGACTAACCCATGAGCTATCAGAAATTGAATATATTATGTCATTGTCTAACCATTTCACAATTTTCTTCCTAACTACTTCTTTAAGGTTTGGATTTAATCTCCTCTCAGGAATTCTAACTGGTTTAGCATTCTCTTCTAAATATATATGATGATAGCATAAAGTAGAACTTAACCCTTTTATGTCAGCCATAGTCTATCCTATTGCTTCTTTATAGGTCTCTACTACATTTTTTAATTTAGATATTTGATCTTCTTTTAAATCCTATGCAATAATGATTGGACAAGTCCATTTTTCTTCTAGAAATATATAAGTTAATTCAAGAGGTAAATGTTTTAAATCTAAGTGTTGACCATCAGAAGTTAGAACTCCTAATTTAACATTTTCATCTTCGATATTAAACTCTTCTTGGTCTCCTTCTACATCTATGTTTAAGTCTCCATCTATATTTTCACTTACTTCTAAATTCTCAATATCTACTTGCCTATTTAATTCTTCTTGAATCACATCTTCTAGCATATCTCCTTCATCCTCTAGAAAGTCTATAGTATGTAAGGACATTTCTAACTCCTCATCCCTTTTTGGTTTGTAAATATTTATGTTATGCGAAGAGAAGTGCAGAAAGGGAGAAGCTTGGACTCGTGGAGAAGAAAGAAGAAGACAAATGGGAAAAACGTGTGAAGCAAATGCAAAAACACCAAGGTTTAACGTGGTTCCCCAATTGAGTACGTCTAGGGATGGAACTCAACTGAATGATTCTCTAGGTGATCACAAAGGGATACAAGATTCAACCTCAACTCTAAGCACACGTTGGGGGTCTATTAATAACATTTGTGTACCACCAAGTGGCTAAGGACAAAACTACTCCTATGTGTAACAAACTAATTCAAGACACATAATAACAATCTCCACCTTGCCTTAAATTTACAAACTCCACCTAGAACCAAACAAATTTCCATCTTCAAAAGATCCGAAGGGTCAACTATAAGCAAACACATTAAGTAAGTCTAAGCAATGCTTAAACTTGCTTTCAAGAAGTTTGGAAATTCAACAATTGGAGAAGAAGAGATACAGAAGTTGAGCAAAAGGAAGGAAAAGAGCTATGTGCATAAAGATCAGGTTTTATACAATTCGAAATTAGTTTTGAATAAAGACTTGTTTGGTTACCCAACACGACACTAGAAAACTTGTTTGGATCTCCAGCAATGCACTAGAAAAACTTGGATTTGTTAACTTCTGTTTTTACTTAGTTAATTTATCTTTATGCCTATTCATTTTTTAGAAGTAAATGTAAAATGTCAATTTATACATTTTATATATGTTAATTCATGCATATTAAGGATTATAAGTCATCATTATATATGTTCTTATAAAGGATTACATGAAAATCATATTTTTAGACATATGCATGAATTAGGGATTAAATAGTTGATAATGTACAAATTTATCAATTAAACACCTAGTCAATAGCCCTTGTTTTAGATATGATTTTTATAATTATTCAATATATGACTTTATATACATTGTATGATTGCCAAATCACTTAAATATGATGTTAAACTAAAGAACTTTAAGTAATTCATGTATGTACATGTGAAAAAGTTGTAGACCAAAACCTTCCTAATTTGGCAACTTTCCATATATGGCAACTCATGCATGCATGTATACTATATTTGCATCATATGATTTATATTCAATGTATATGTGCATCCAACTTGGTTTTGAATTTTATAGGTCAATAAATCATGAAATCAAGGTGGATCAAAGAGGAAAAAAACATGGGCTATTGGATGCAACTTATTGGAGCCCAAGCAACAAAAGCCTAAAGTATTTAAAGTGTTTGACCACTCAATTGTAGGCTATCTCCTCCTCTTCCAACACATTGCAGCCGACGGTTCCAGCCATTCCAGCATCTCCATCCGGAAAGTCCCATCTTCCCTTTGATCTTGAACAAACTCCCTTCAAGAATGATGAGCTTTGGCGTCTTCCACTCCTCTTAGAAGACACCTTCTCTTCAATTCAGACGGCCATACGTTAGGATCTCCTTGGGCATTCATCTTGGTAGATTGGGAGGCTCGTGTGACTGATTTGGAGTGGAGCAAAAGGTTAGGATCTTTAGGGTTGAGTCATCAGAAGCACCATTCTTAGATGTGGAAGCCAAAGTTGTGGGTCTTGGAGGCAAGATCTTAAGGACGTGCACCACTCTTCTTCAAGGCAACCTTAGAAGCTTCACTTGGACATGCTACAGGTGGTGACAGCCTTGTGGTGCATCAATTTCAAGGACTTTGGGGAGTCATTGTTTGAAGAAACGTGGAGGATTAAAAGGTATGATGGAAAGGAGAGATCCTCATACTAGTTTTCATGTTTTACAATTTTATATGTATGAGTATAGTTTAAGTATGTGGAAGAACTAAATTCTATGCATAAATCTTTGTTTCAAATGTTCTAAATTAAAGATTATATATTGTTTTGATGTTAATTGATATAAGAATTGAGTTCATATCATATGTTTCGTGTGAATGATTGTGATGGTGTAAATTGTGAAGGCAGTTTTCCGTTTCTTAGATGGCCAAAATGTTAGTAGCTTTTCTTCGAATTGTATGCACTTATTCGTCATCTCTAAATTCTGTTTTTTGTTTCGTTTTGTAAGTATAATGAGTGTAGAACAAGTTTACAAAGTTTTAGAATTTTTTAGAATGTTTTTCGAAACTTTTCGATTTTATTTTGTGAAGGTATCAACGGTTTTGAGTCTCTGTTGAGTGCTAGTTTTTAGCTCGACGCCTGTGCTGTGCTTGCGTCGTGTATTTTGTGGAATTGTGAAGGTAGTTTTCCGTTTCTTAGATGGCCAGAATGTTAGTAGCTTTTCTTCGAATTGTATGAACTTATTCGTCATCTCTAAATTCTGTTTTTTGTTTCGTTTTGTAAGTATAATGAGTGTAGAACAAGTTTACAAAGTTTTAGAATTTTTTAGAATGTTTTTCGAAGCTTTTCGATTTTATTTTGTGAAGGTATCAACGGTTTTGAGTCTCTGTTGAGTGCTAGTTTTTAGCTCGACGCCTGTGCTGTGCTTGCGTCGTGTATTTTGTGGAATTCAGTTCTGTAAATTTTCCTTGTTAGTGTAACAGATGTACTTTTAAGGCATGCTTATTTTGTAGCATTTCATGAAGATTTGACAGATATTTTATTTTTGCACCGAATGTGTGTTTTTGGAAAGTTTCCATAACCGTTTGCGCCCCTTTCTTAAATAAGATATTGCCAGCGTTTTAAATTGATTTAATCCACAAAATCACTGCCATTTTATAGATATTCCAAGGATCTTTCTAACCGTTATTTATTTTGGATTTTTAAACGTTCAAGTTAGAAGTTATTAGAGTTAAAAGTTAAGCGTAAATTCTGTGATTTCTAGATTAATACTCATTGATTTCTTAAATATCTTATCATAACTAATTGGATTTTGGGGTAATCTTATAAATCTTAATTGTGCTACGAATTTTGTATATTAATATTAAGTAATTAGAGTTTAATTATGAATTAGTTTAATGTGGATATTTAATCGGATAATCATTTTAATAAAATTATTTAAGACAAACTCCTTGTGGATTCGACCCATACTTGCACATGCTTATTACAATGGGCATCATGCGCTTGTGGCTATAAATGTAAAATTTGCACTTTTGTCGTTTAATTTAACAACACATAAAAGCGTTATAGTAAACAAACAACCTTTCACACAAATTAGATATTAATTCCAATTTGTATTTTAACTGCAAGTGCGCAGTGTCTATTGTATTAGTGTGCACAAGGAGTTTGTCTTAAATAATATGATTTAAATAATATTAGTGTGCACAAGGAGTTTGTATTAAACAATTAATCATATGATTTATATTTAAACTTGGTTTTTGTTGTTAAATTAAACGGCAAAAGTGCAAATTTTACATTTATAACCGCAAGCGCACGGTGCTCATTGTAATAAGCATGTACAAGTACGAGTCGAATCCACAAGGAGTTTGTCTTAAATAATTTTATTAAAATAATTTTCTAATTAAATATCCACATTAAACTAATTCATAATTAAACTCTAATTACTTAATATTAATATACAAAATTCGTAGCACAATTAAGATTTATAAGATTACCCCAAAATTCAATTAGTTATGACAAGATATTTAAGAAATCAATGAGTATTAATCCAGAAATCACAGAATTTATGCTAGAATTTTAACTCTAATAACTTCCAACTTGAATGTTTAAAAATCCAGAATAAATAACAGTTGGAAAGATCCTCAAAATATCTTTAAAATGGAAGTGATTTCGTGGATTAAATCAACTTAAAACGCTGGCAATATCTTATTTAAAAAGGGGCGCAGACGGTTATGGAAACTTTCCAAAAATGCACTTCCGGTGCAAAAATCAAATCTCCGTCAAATCTTCATGAAATGCTACAAAATAAGCGCACCTTAAAATTACATCCATTACACTAACAAGAAAAATTTACAGAACTGAATTCCACAAAATACACGACACAAGCACAACACAGGCATCAAGCTAAAAACTAGCACTCAACAGAGACTCAAAACCGCTGATACCTTCACAAAATAAAATCGAAAAGCTTCGAAAAACATTCTAAAAAATTCTAAAACTCTGTAAACTTGTTCTACACTCATTATACTTACAAAAGGAAACAAAAAACAGAATTTAGAGATGACGAACAAGTGCATACAATTCGAAGAAAAGCTACCAACATTCTGGTCATCTAAGAAACGGAAAACTGCCTTCACAATTTACACCATCACAATCATTCACACAAAACATATGATATGAACTCAATTCTTATATCAATTAACATCAAAACAATATATAATCTTTAATTTAGAACATTTGAAACAAAGATTTATGCATAGAATTTCGTTCTTCCACATACTCAAACTATACTCATACATATAAAATTGTAAAACATGAAAACTAGTATGAGGATCTCTCCTTTCCATCATACCTTTTAATCCTCCATGTTTCTTCAAGCAATGACTCCCCAAAGTCCTTGAAATCGATGCTCCACAGGGCTGTCACCACTTGTAGCACGTCCAAGTGAAGCTTCTAAGGTTGCCTTGAAGAAGAGTGGTGCACGTCCTCAAGATCTTGCCTCCAAGACCCACAACTTTGGCTTCCACATCTAAGAATGGTGCTTCCAATGACTCAATCTTGAAGATCCTAATCTTTTGCTCCACTCCAAATCAGTCACACGAGCCTCCCAATCCACCAAGATGAATGCCCAAGGAGATCCTAACGTATGGCTGTCTGAATTGAAGAGAAGGTGTCTTCTAAGAGGAGTGGAAGACACCAAAGCTCACCATTCTTGAAGGGAGCTTGTTCAAGATCAAGGGGAAGATGGGACTTTCCAAATGGAGATGCTAGAATGGCTGGAACCGCCAACTGCAATGTGTTGGAAGAGGAGGAGATAGCCTACAATTGAGTAGTCAAACACTTTAAATACTCTAAGCTTTTGTTGCTTGGGCTCTAATAAGTTGCATCCAATGGCCCACGTTTTTTTCTTCTTTGATCCACCTTGATTTCATGATTTATTGACCTATAAAACTCAAAACCAAGTTGGATGCACATATACATTGAATATAAATCATATGATGCAAATATAGTATACATGCATGCATGAGTTGCCATATATGGAAAGTTGCCAAATTAGGAAGGTTTTGGTCTACAACTTTTTCACATGTACATACATGAATTACTTAAAGTTCTTTAGTTTAACATCATATTTAAGTGATTTGGCAATCATACAATGTATATAAAGTCATATATTGAATAATTATAAAAATCATATCTAAAACAAGGGCTATTGACTAGGTGTTTAATTGATAAATTTGTACATTATCAACTATTTAATCCCTAATTCATGCATATGTCTAAAAATATGATTTTCATGTAATCCTTTATAAGAACATATATAATGATGACTTATAATCCTTAATATGCATGAATTAACATATATAAAATGTACAAATTGACATTTTACACACCCCCATACCTAGTTTTTGCTAGTCCCTTAGCAAAGGACTAAAACTAAACAATGATAACACAAAACCCATATAAAAGCACATTCAATAAAGACCAAAAACAAAAGAACTAAGAAATAAATAACAAAAATAAAACTAACCTAGGCCACTTTCATAGGGATCACGACTACACTTAGCATGTGTAGCAAGCCTTTAAACCCCTAGGTCACCCTAGTGGTGGAGTTGTCTCTAGAGGGTTTTCAGCAGATATACCCACAAAATCCAAAACATAACAAAAAATAACACAATTAAAAGATAAAAACAACAAAAATATGCTCTTGGTTTCCTAAACATGGATAAAGTTGCTCTTAAGTAGTCTTGACCTATTAGCTTCACCTTTATTCAATCACCTCTCACCTTTCTAGATTGGATTCAAATAATCATTCAATTTCCATCCTAAGAAAGTAAAGTACTATATAAATAGGTGTATGTGAAATTGGCCAAGACTAAGAAATAACCTACTCAACTCCCTCCAAGTTACCTAGGTAATCCCAAAGGTCTATCCTTGAGTCCATTATCCTTTTATTTTGACTCTCTTTTTTTTTCATTTTTTTTTTCTCTTTTTTTATTACCTCCTACTCCAGCACCTTTTTACGCGACCACAATCCCTTACTTAGGGGAAAGTTGACCAGTTACTTAGTCGCTTTTGTAAGAATAAGTAATCAATCTCTCTTCTACTTTTTCTTTTCTTTTTCTTCTTTTTTTTTCTTTTTTCTTGTTTTTTTTTTTTTTTTCTCTCCATAGCCCTCTACCCTTAAGAGTGCCTCCCACATCATTGTGTAGGAATGGGCAATTTTACCTTAGCCATTTTATTCTACCCTTCTCATAGGACAACCCCAAGGTATATTCCTAAGTTTTTACCTAAGTTTCCCTTCAAGAGGAGTGGTTCCTTCCTAGTCAAGGCCCTATGTAAGTGCAATACTACATATAAGCTCAAAAATACGGATGGTTTTGAATTTTATTCTTCTCCTCCCTTAAGGTTCAAGGTTTCTTTCCTAAAGGATTCACTTTTAGGTCTCAATTATACCTAAAAGAACTCTATCCATTAGGGCATATGAGCATTTATAAAACAAAATAAACAAGAAAAAGTACAAAATCAAAAAAAAAATTGTCGTCAAATGCCTCCCCCCATACCTAAATCTTGCATTGTCCCCAATGTAAAAGAAAGTATTTAGGCAATAAGATAAAAAGCATGAAGACGACAAAAATAAAAGAAGCAAACTATGACAAGCAAGGACAGATTACACCCCCATACCTAGCATGTAATCCATATGCACATGTGTAAATTTAAATTGTATTATTCCTAAAACATACAATGGAGATTGAGTAGTATGCTAAAGAAATAATGTTCAATACATGTATCATTCAAATGCATCATACAGAAATAAGGTGAAGAGTGCGTACCTTACTTGATGAAGAAAAATAATAACTACAAAACTAACAAACATATCAAAATAGAAAAGAAATTTATATAAATAGAACTATAGCATGCGAGTAAGAATAAAAATATTAACAAAAAGAAATTTTTGTTTTTGTTTTTTTTTTATATATATCTACTCATGTAGATGGTGAAGGGTTAGTTCCTGAAGTCTCTCCTTGTGCCAAATGCACACCTGCCAAGTGGGGATTTGGTACAGTGTTACTTGGTAATTCTCCCCGTGCTCTACTTCCAAATGAAGTAGACAACCTATCAAACTTTGCTTTTAATCCCTTAATGATTTGGTCATGGCTAGCTAAAATGGGATTTACTTGTCCGCTAACTTGAATTAGGGATTGAATCCCTTTCTCCATTTCAGTGAATCTTTTCTCCAAAGCGGACATTCTATCACTTAAATTTGGTTGAGTGGGTCCATGATGCTCAGTACAGTTTCCAGGTGCTTCTAGTTGTCGCCATGAAAAATTGGGATGGTTTCTCCATCTCGGGGTATAGTGTGATGACGGTTGGAATGACCTTTGTCCCATACCAATGGCATTGACTTCCTTAAACTGTTGTCCTTGCATTGCAAGGCATTCTTCCATGATGTGCCTAGGAATTCCACATGCTATACACTTGACTTCAATCACTTTATCTTTTCCCTTTTGTTGACTTATAATCAAATCTTCTACTTTTTTAACCATGGACGACATCCTAGCTTCCATGCCTACCATGGGGTCTACTGTGTGCATTCCCCTTGCCAAAGTTTTGTCAAATGTTCTATCTGATGAACTTTCCATTTCCATTGTTCTCTTAGCAAGGTCCACAAGTCTATCCCATGCACTGACTTCAACTAATCTCATGAATCATCCAGGACATATAGATTCTAACATCAACTTGGTTTGATAATCCAATCCTTCATAGATTACTTGACACTGTCTTGATTTAGGTAGACCATGATTAGGACATCTTGCCACTAATCTATTGAAACGTTCAAAATATTTCCAAAAAGGTTCATTGGTTTGCTAGCAGATGTTTAGAATAGCATTCTTAGCTTGAATGGTCTTATGCAAAGGATGAAATTTCTTAATAAAGACAGCACAAAAATCAGTCCAAGTACAAATGGAATTAACAGGAAGGGTGTTCAACCATAGTTTCACATCATCTCGAAGAGCGAAAGGAATAAATCTCAACTTTATTGCATCAACAGGCACTTCAAGTAGATTAATCATGTTGCAAACATCATTAAAGTCATTTAGAAATGCATATGCATCTTCCTTATCTAGTCCATGAAATCTAGGCAACTGATTGACATAATTCATATGCAATTGAAATTTATGTCCATCTACCTGTGGCAATACAAGACAAGAGGGATGGTCATGTATTTGAGGATAGCAGATGTCCTTAAGAGAAGGTAATTGTTGGTTTCTACCTTGGTCTCCCATCCTTACAGGCTCTTCTAACACACAAACTTCTTCTTCTAAAGGGGTTTGTCTAATTAATCTAGATGCACTATCTCTCACCCACTTAGAAGATTGCATACACTAACAATATCACAAAAGAAATATTTTGATAGAAAAAGGTACAAATGACACTTATAGTGGAATAGTCTATGATCCCAACACCTGCATGTTAGATAGGTAAGTACATAATTGAAAAACAAGATTTACATAATGACAAAATCAACAAAAAGAAATAAGAGTAATTACATCTAAAACTAATAAAAAGAAAAACAAAGAGCACTAATTATCAGATTCAGCATAGATAGCATTGATTAAAACAATATTCTCTCCATGGACAAATAATCTTTGCTGTAAGAAAGGTTTTAAATGGTGGCCATTGACCTTAGAAACTTTCCCACTCTTAGGGTTTTCAATCTCCACTGCTCCATGAGGAAACACACTTTTTACCACAAAAGGTCCTATCCACCGTGATCTTAACTTACCAGGAAATAGATGTAGTCTAGAATTATACAACAATACCTGTTGCCCTACTTCAAAATTCTTACAGAAGAGCTTGCTATCATGAAATACTTTACTCTTTTCTTTAGCTATCCGTGAATTCTCATATGCCTCTCTCCGTATTTCTTCTAATTCAGTCAATTGAAAATTTCTTTTCTTACCAACAGCCTTTAAATCTAAGTTGAGTCTTTGAATAGCCCATCTTGCCTTATGCTCAAGCTCTATTGGTAAATGACATGCTTTTCCAAACACTACTCTATATGGAGACATATTTAAAACAGACTTAAAAGCAGTCCGATAAGCCCATAATGCCTTATCTAACTTTTCTGTCCAATCTTTTCTTGTCTTTCCTACTATCTTCTCCAAAATTTGCTTAATTTGCTTATTGGCATTTTCTACTTGTCCATTGGTTTGTGGGTGATAGGGGGTTGTCATTTTATGGTTTACTCCAAATTTTTTCATTAATACTTCAAAACTTCTATTATTAAAGTGTGTTCCCCTATCACTAATGATTGCTCTAGGAATGCCAAATCTAGCAAAAATGTTGCTCTTAATAAAATTTATTACTACCTTAGAATCACAAGTCTGTGTGGGAATAGCTTCAACCCATTTGGACACATAATCAATAGCTAACAGAATATACAAATAACCTCTAGAATTAAGGAAGGGTCCCATGAAATCAATACCCCACACGTCAAATACTTTAACTTCAATAATTGGTGTAAGCAGCATCATATTTCTTCTAGTCAATCTTCTCGCTTTTTGACAATCTCTACAATTCTTAACATAGAAGTATGCATCTTTATGCAATGTGGGCCAGAAAAAACCACATTGAAGAACTTTAGTTGCAGTCTTAATAGGGTTAAGATGACCACCAGTAGGTTGGTCATGACAAAAAGATAGCACACTATGAATTTCCATATCTGGGATGCATCTCCTTAAAATCAAATCAGGGCCTAACTTATAAAGATAGGGGTCATCCCAATAAAATTCTTTGACCCTAACTAAAAATCTCTTAATATCTTGCCTTGACCAATTGCTAGGTAGTCGTTTTGTCACAAGATAATTCACAATATCTGCAAACCAAGGGATTGGAGTTATAGCCATCAACTGCTCATCGGGAAATGATTCATCAATGGGTAACTCCCCTTGAGGCGTGACAATACGAGACAAGTGGTCGGCAACTCCATTCTCACATCCTTTCTTATCTTTTATCTCAATATCAAATTCTTGCAAGAGAAGAATCCATCTAACTAATCTAGCCTTAGCATCTTTTTTAGCTAATAAATATTTAATGGCAGAATGATCAGTGAAAATGATAACCTTAGAGCCTAGCTAATAAGATCTAAACTTCTCAAGAGTAAAAACTATAGCTAGAAATTCTTTCTCTGTAACTGTATAGTTCAATTGGGCTGCATTAAGAGTTTTAGTAGCATAATAGATTACCCTAGGTAATTTATCAATTCTTTACCCCAACACAGCACCAATTGCATAATCCGATGCATCACACATCAACTCAAATGGTTGAGACCAATCAGGTGGATACACAATAGGGGCTGAGGTGAGGACTCCCTTAAGCTTATCAAAGGCATCTTGACATTCTCTAGAGAATTCAAACTTATGATCCTTTGATAATAAACTAGTTAAAGGACGGGCAATCTTACTAAAATCCTTAATAAATCGTCTATAGAACCCAGCATGACCCAAAAAAGCTCTTATATCCTTAACATATTTAGGGGGTGGTAGGTTGGCTATCAAGTCTACTTTGGCCTTATCTACTTCCAACCTATTCTTAGAAACAACATGGCCCAACACAATTTCATGTTGCACCATGAAGTGGCATTTCTCCCAATTTAAAACCAAATTTTTCTCTATACATCTTTTTGAAACCAATTCTAAATTCTTAAGACATACATCAAAGGAAGAACCTGACACAGAGAAATCATCCATAAAAATCTCTAAGAAGTTATCAATCATGTCCGAAAAGATTCCAGGCATACACCTTTGAAAAGTTGCAAGAGCATTACATAAACCAAAGGGCATGCACCAGAATGCAAAAGTACCAAAAGGACATGTGAATGTGGTTTTCTCTTGGTCAGAAGGTGCTACAAGAATTTGGTTATATCTAGAATAACCATCCAGGAAACAATAATATTCTTGCCCAACTAACTTCTCTAACTTTTGATCTATAAAAGGCAAGGGGAAATGGTCTTTCCTTGTGGCGGTATTTAGTTTCCTATAATCAATACATACTCACCATCCTATTTGCACTCTAGTAGGGACTAGTTCATGATTGCTATTTTCTACAACTATAATACCAGATTTCTTTGGGACAACCTGAACAGGGCTAACCCAAGGACTATTAGAAATAGGATAAATGATGTCATGGTCTAGCCACTTAATAATTTCTTTTCTAACCACATCTTTTATGTTTGGGTTTAATCTTCTCTGTGGGTCCTTAGAAGGTGTAATGTCATTATTCAAATGAATTCTATGTTGACATAAACTAGGGTCAATTCCTTTGATGTCGGCCATGATCCAACCAATGGCCTCCTTATGTTCTTTTAAAATTACCAACAACTTCTCTTCTTGTTCTCTAGAAAGATGGGAAGACAAAATAACTAGCAAAGTGTTCTCTTTTCCCAAATAGGCATACTTAAGGTCTTGATGCAAGGGTTTTAGTTCAAGAGAAGGTGGTTCTACAATAGATGGTTTCTTAATCTCTCCTAAATCTCTTTCTAAAGGCTCTATGTAATTTAATTCAAAAATATTATCACTCTCACCAATGTCATCATCTAAGTCATGGATATGTGCTAGATCAACCTCATATTCTATAGGTGGATAATCTTCATCTTCGGATAAACTATAATTTTCTACCCCCTCACCTTCATCCATAATGCTTAATAAGCTCACATTAAAATTTTCATTATCTAAAATTTTAACGTCTGGGTGAGATTTAAAAATATTTAATCAACCTTAGCATTACCATATGTTATTTCCATAGACCCATCTCTACATCCTATATACGCATCTACTGTGGCTAGGAAGGGTCTTCCTAAAATAATGGGCACATTCTACTTTCTACCAAGTGAAGGTTGATTTTCTAAGACAATAAAGTCTATGGGATAGACAAAATCTTTAATCTTAATCAATATGTTTTCAACAACTCCTAAGGGAGTTCTAAAAGAATGGTCAGCTAGTTGAATGAGAACCTTAGTGGGTTGAATACCATTAAGTCCTAGGTTCACATAAACACCAAATGACATAACATTTACTCCTGCTCCTAAATCTATCAATGCTCTATAAAAATAGGTATCTCCAATTGTACAAGAAATGGTTGGAGTACTTGGATCACTAAACTTCTTAGGCAAGTCTTGGCAGAAATAGGCACTAACGGATTTAGCTAAACACACTTTCATAGGTGTCTTCCTAGCTCGCTTCTTTGTACATAATTCCTTTAAAAACTTGGCATAGGTAGGTATTTGCTCTATTGCATCTAGTAATGAAATGTTAATACTAACCTGTTCAAAGATTTCTCTCATCTTAATATTCTGATCAATATCCTTATGTGGAGTTCTTAATCTATGGGGAAAAGAGGCAGGTTAACTTTCTAAAGGGATACTTACCTCAGATAACTTAACTTTACGCTTTTTATCACCCAATAAAATTTCATTTTCAGATTCTTTATTTAGTTGATTGGATGAACCTCAATCATCTGTAGGAACACTCATCGGTACAAGAGAAGGAGTTTCCTTTTCAGGAATGCTCACCTCTCTCTCGGACCTTAAAGCAACATAAGTTTCAATTGATTCATCCTCAATCAAGGATGTTGATCTTAAATCTATGTTTTCATAACCATCTATGTCAATGGGGGCACTAGAGGCTTTTGCTAAGTTTAATAAATCCATAGAGGTGTTAAGTTTAGCAATTGCCTTAGCTAAGTTTACTGAAGATTCAACATAGGAAATATTTCCTATAGGCTTTTCCATTTTAATTTCACAACTATAGCTACTAGTGTCATAAGCATCAGCATTATAATTTAAATTTGGCATAGATAGGCTAACATTAGAACTAGAACATGCACACCTACTTTGCTATTTAGCATATAAAATGGGCAATCAGCATCAACGTGATTATTCAATTTGCATTTGGAACATGTAGGTGTCAAACCAAAACTAAATTCATCCATATTATAAATTAAATATTTATCTAGAATGACATACAAATTTTCAACTAAATGAACAAACCGAATGTATTCAATCAAGCACAATCTTCAAGTGATTTAAGCAAATCTGCAACATAATAGAGAAATTGATAAACAATTATTTTTTTCTTTTACTTGAAAATTAATTTATCGTAGATTCATTCAGTGACTATTCTATTATCATGCCACTAAATTCTAGATACAAACAGCAAAGCATATATCTCACAAACATTGTATATAATCTGAGTTTCATCTAAAACAAGTAGTCATGGAATTTTTGAAACTAAACTGTACTACCTTGGCTTAAAAGATTTCTACAGAAATTCATATAGCATGTAAATTCACAAATAAATACCCTTCTGAAAGGTAATTACTTCTAGTTTCTAAGAAAAATCAGAGACAAAAAATTCCCAAAACTGAAGCATTGTCAAAATCGGGTGAAACTCAGATAACTCAGAATTCGTAATCTACAGAACATGTCATCTTAGAAAAATTCCCCAGAAATGTATACAAATCCAAATACAACGTATAATATCTTGTTTGAAAGATAAAATACTGTTGTTTCAAGGACAAATTACAAAAATAATTTTTAACTCAACATTTAATTGCAGTTTCGATTATAAGCATGAAGATAAAGAGAAATACCAGAAAAAACTACACTCATAGAGAGTTCGGAAGGTTAGGTGGCTAACCTTCCGGAAAGGAAAATTTTTTGGAAGGTTAACTATTAACCTTCTAAAGAGCAATAAAACATGAAGATTTTGGAAGGTTAACTGCCTAACCTTCCAAAATGGCAAAAAAATTTCAAAACGTTAGAGGGAAACCTTCCGATTTGGCTGAAAGCTAAATATCTCAACTTGAAAAAATCACACATAAATTTATACAGCTCCAAAATTCACAATTAAATACTTGTCTGAAAGGTAATTACTTCTAGTTTTTATAAAAAATCAGAGATAAAAATTTTCAAAACTAAAGTATTATCAAAATCATGTGAAACCCTCAGACAACTCAAATTTGTAATCTGCAAAACATGTCATATTTGAAAAATTCCCTAGAAATGTATACAAATCCAAATACAACATATAATACCTTCTTGGAAAGGTAAACTCGTGTAGTTTCATGGAAAAATTTCAAAAATAAGTTTTATTCAAATATGTATCTGCAGTTTCAAATATAAGAGTTCAGATAAAACTGTTCTATACCAAAAAATAACCATCTGAAAAATATCAGCAAAAATAACTATCCGATTTATGGGTGTAACTATCTGATTTTACTGTATAACTATCTGATTTTCATAATGTTGGTTAAATCTGATATGTCAACTTAAAAAAATCACACAGAAATTTATATAAATCCAAATGAAGCATATAAATACTCATTGGAAAGATAATTTCATCTAGTTTCTGGAAAAAATCACTGAATTAAATTTTAAATACTTTCATAATATCATATTTTCAAAATTCATTAACATAAAGCTATCCAAAATTCTGTAAAACATCCCTGTATTCTAAGATTTTTATCTTTTAACATACTAATCAGAATTTTATGCATAAGTACTTAAAAGAAATCTCAGAAACCGAGTATTTCAGGAAAAATATCATAAAAATGAGTTCTAATCTCGTGCACATCAAAAAATTTAAATTTACAGCCAGACATATTCTGTCTTAATAATTTGTACACAAAGATTATCATTACTCCATTAAGCTACTTGTCACCAAATCATAAACTTGAATTAAACATGTAACAAGCAATTCAGATAACAAAGAATTGAACTCATAGAATGGCCAATCCATGTATCCATTTCTTTGCAAACAAACAAAGAAAAATAATAACTCAACAAGAAAACAAATAAAACTAAAACAATTTAAAGGATATTAAATCTTGCAAATCATCTAATAAATCATTTTAAAGCACCAAAACTCTCCAACAACGGCGCCAAAAACTTGTAACGCTTTTATGGGTTGTTAAATTAAACGGCAAAAGTGCAAATTTTACATTTATAAATGCAAGTACACGGTGCCCATTGTAATAAGCATGTGCAAGTACGGGTCAAATCCACAAGGAGTTTGTCTTAAATAATTTTATTAAAATGATTATCTAATTAAATATCCACATTAAACTAATTCATAATTAAACTCTAATTACTTAATATTAATATACAAAATTTGTAGCACAATTAAGGTTTATAAGATTACCTCAAAATCCAATTAGTTATGATAAGATATTTAAGAAATCAATAAGTTGATTTAATCCACGAAATCACTGCCATTTTAAAGATATTCCAAGGATCTTTCCAACCGTTATTTATTCTGGATTTTTAAACGTTCAAGTTGGAAGTTATTAGAGTTAAAAGTCGAGCATAAATTCTGTGATTTCTGGATTAATACTTATTGATTTCTTAAATATCTTATCATAACTAATTGGATTTTGGGGTAATCTTATAAACCTTAATTGTGCTACGAATTTTGTATATTAATATTAAGTAATTAGAGTTTAATTATGAATTAGTTTAATGTGGATATTTAATCGGATAATCATTTTAATAAAATTATTTAAGACAAACTCCTTATGGATTCGACCCGTACTTGCACATGCTTATTATAATAGGCATCGTGCGCTTGCGGTTATAAATGTAAAATTTGCGCTTTTGCCGTTTAATTTAACAACACATAAAAGCGTTACAATAAACAAACAACCTTTCACACAAATTAGATATTAATTCCAATTTGTATTTTAACTGCAAGTGCATAGTGTCTATTGTATTAGTGTGCAAGTACAGGTTGATCCCATAGGGAATTGCTTAAGAATTGAGAACTGTTTCGTTTTTAACAATCAAATTTATATATTCAATAAGCCTCCTATTGAGTTATAGTTAACTCAACGAACTTTGTTCGTTGAGTTATGGCTAACTCAACGGACTAACCTCGTGGACTTAAGTTAACTCTACGAGCCTGCCTTTCCTATTTAATACTGCTATTTACAGAGGAATTCAGCCAACCATTGGGCGATTCCATAGATTGTAAATAACATCAATTAAGCTCTTTAATGTTAGTAAACATTGGATTTATCATTACGCAATACTAACATTCAGATAATTCAAACAGTAACCATTAAAATCTTTAAGTCTTTTGAATGAACCAATTTAAGTAAATTGTAAAACTAAAACAAACATAAAACAATCACAACACTAACAAAGATAACATTAATCACGATACAACACAAACAATACAACACTCAAATACAAAATACAAACATAGATAAGTTGTTTTTGGTATTTTTGTTTTAATATGAACATGGAAATGGGCGAAAGGTGAAATGTAAAGTAATCTCAGTCGATAGTAAATACTTCCGTCACTACATGCGACATGATTACACCACTGAAAATTAAACCACTTACAATTCTATCTCCTCTCCCTATAGAATCGCGAGTCTAGAATTGCAAGATGGTCTCCTCTTCAGCATATAGGCATCAACCCGAAGCCAAGGCTAGAAGCTTTACAATCTCCTAAGATATGAGTTGGCACTTAGTGAAAATGGCTTCCCTTCTTGCAACGCGATCACTCCTCACAGTTGTTGAGTATTTTTGTTTTGATGATGTGTGCTGAATGAAAATAATCATATTTGCTCAATTACTATTGCTTGTGAAAGGAAATTAAAATCATCAATTAATACAAAAAAAGCTTACTGATATAAATACTTGTCTGTATTGGATCTGAAGTTAATATCTAGTCATTTCGTTGCATTAATTTCTCATTTAGCTAAATGTTAAGTTAACGTGTGTTTTTATTGAAAAGCATGATATGTTTTAATGTTATATCTTCTGCATCATGAACAGTGCACATTTAGACAACTCGTTAAGTTAGAGTTTTGTTTGTATAGAGGTCACGTGAGAACTCGTTAAGTTAGAGGCTTAAAGGTTAAAATAGGTCACGTGATAACTCGTTAAGTTAGTGAGTAAAAGAAGAGACGAACTCGTTAAGTTAGTGTTATACACGTGGTGAAATTATAAGTTACGAATGTTGTATTGTATCACGTGAGGTGCACATGTTTAACTCGTTAAGTTAACATAACTAAACGCGTTGAGTTGCTATATTGAACACTAAGGAAACGCGTTAGGTTAGCGTTATAAACTTAAGTTGTTATTTTTGCACGTGGTAAAATTCTTATTATAAAAACATTTGTTTATTATTGGTTCGTTGAGTTATCATAACACAACAGAAATGGTTCATTGAGTTATCATAACACAACGGAGATGGTTCGTTGAGATAGCATAACACCATGGACTTAGTTCGTTGAGTTAGCTACAGTACTTGTCACGTGAAATGGCACATGAGGAACTCGTTAAGTTAGAAACATTAAGTTATATATATACTTGTGTAACTCGTTTGGTTAACATTAAAGTAACGACTTCTTATTACACTAATGAAAAACTTTTGGACGAGAAAGTTTATTTTGTAGAAATTTTTCAGAGATCCAAGACTGATGATTAAAGGAAATTCGAAATATAAACGTGGGTTAAAACGTGTGTGTTTCGATGAAGGAAAAAGAAAATACGTGGAGAAGTGGAAAACTGGTAGTGGTTAAACGTGAAGGATATGCATGAAATGAAGATACAGTATAAAAGGCATAGAATTCTCGTTGATCAATTTATCCTTGCACACAAAACGAAAAATCCTTTCAAGGATCAAACCATCCCTACACACCAAAAGAAAAATCTTTTTCAGGGATCAAAAACACCTTCTCGGGGAAAATCTCTCAAGTGGAAGAAAGTTCAGTGAAGCATAAAAAGGTAAGATTTTCATCGCTGAAGATTTGAAGTATCAGAAGAAAGCAAATTCGGTGAAGCATGAAAAGACAAGATATTCGTCACTGAAGAATTTCTAAAGAAGAAAAAGAAGAAAAAGAAGAAGAAGAAAGATCTCAAACAGGGAGAAAAGTTTTAAATTTCGTAAATTAGTTTTCTCTGTTTGTAGTTATGAAATTATTTAGATGATATATGGTATCGAAATATAATTGCATCTACAATTTCTAAGGAGAATTGAATTGTATATTGTAATTGAAACCTTGAATAAAAATGATTTTATGAAAACAATGTCTCGACTTGTTTTTGAGTTTTAAAGTTTCAATTATATCACAGAAAATATTAAAAATACACAATTCACCCTCCTCTTGTGTAGCCATACAATCCTACAACAGTGGTTGTTAGGCACTGTGTTTGGCTCAGAATCGACCCGACATTAGGAAAGTATCCTCACAGACCTTCGATAGTTGGTGATTATGGTGGTGGTGATGACGGTTGGTGTGGTACTTTAGAGAATTGCCAACGCTGCCTATAGAAAGCTCGGTGATCCTCCTCTACACACACTGGCCACACCCATCGATCACACACCCTTTACTTCTTTTTCTTCTTTTCTTTTATATTTCTTCAATGGTAACTACTTCTACTTGAATGGTCGATTGGATTTCCTTCGTTCATATCAACGACGATGATTTCTTCTCCCTACGTGATACGTGCGATCGTGGTTTTTCCTTCCAACTATCTTGTTTCTACAGCCGCTACAGTGGCATATTAGAAAATAAATAGTCTGTGGAGTTATAGATAACTCAATGGACTTGCTTCGTTGATTTAACTATAAAACACGTGCATAAATTTAACTATCCGATGCTCAAGTGCATTTCGGATACTTACAAACTTAACTATCCGATGCTCAGATGCATTTCGGATAGTTACAAATAACTCACCGATATATAACTTAAGTAAATCTACCAGATCTCGACACGTGTCAGCAGCAGTTTAATAATAAAAGAAACATTTCGGAGAGTTACAGGTCTAACTATCTGATGCTCAGATGCATTTTGGATAGTTAGAGATAGCTCACCGAAAATCTACTTAAGTCACTTTCCCAGAACATGACACGTGTCCACAACTATTTTATAAGTAAAAGGAGATTTTGGAGAGTTACACATATAACTATTCGATGCCTAGATGTAATTTCGGATAGTTATAGATAACTCACTAAAAGTTCACTTAAGTCATGCATTATGGTTTCGACACGTGTACTTCAGGAAATAATAAAATAATCTTTTAAAACATAATTGTTCGATATGTTAAACATAACTATCTGATACATGTTTGGTATGTTAAACATAACTGTCCGATACATGTTCGGTATGTTAAACATAACTGTCTGATACATCAGAAAATTAGGATACTTAAGGATTTCATAGCCTACAACTTACCAACAGTTTAGAAATGTACTAAATTAACATTAATTCCCTGAAATTAAGCAAATTCTTTAATTAAAGCTTATAATAGTGCAATTATAACATAATGGCTTAATTCTCATATGATAAGCTAAATATTATGCAAGTAACCATCATTTAACTGTTAATATAAAAAACATCATAAAATAATTTTCAATCAATTAGCTTTTGACTCTAATTCGTTTACCTTCTCTTGGATTTTTGTTTCAAGTGGTTCTTCAGTTTGCAGAAGATAATTTGAAGACTGTAATCTGTCTACTGTAGATTTTGGTTGTCCTTTGATAAATCTGATTTGTATACATTCATCCAGGCTTGTGTAGATCTTATTTCCTTTAGAGAACATGATTCATTCATTGATGCCACTTTGATACTAATTGTTAATTTCAGAATATCATAACTAATTCTTAACTGATTTCCAACTATTTAGCTTCTTAAAAATTTCTCTTCACAAGATTCTACTTTTTCTAACAATACTTGTTTCTAACTGTTGCAAATTTTGCTCTCCTTGAGCATCAAGATTTTAGGCATGATTTCCACTCAGTTTAAGTGAGCACTTTCTACCAATTTATGGTGTCTCTTGTAATACCAAACAGGTGCTCTCATAATTGATTTTCAGATTTTCAACCTTTTCTAATTGATCATTCCATTGATCTTCAATCATTGGTCATTTGTAGATAATGATTAGAAACTATAAACTAGTTGCTCCCACTAACTGATATAATCCTGCAATTCAAATAGCAGTAGATTTTGGTACCCATACTTTCTTGGGTCCATAGGTGTTAGTCCTGACAATATTTAGTTTATTGCCTTTTAGTAGCCACATTGATCTAGATCTTCTTTCGATGGAAAATACTATTGTACCATCTTTGTAAGATCGGATAACACCACCATAGTAGGGTATTTCCTGTGGAGTAGCATACCCTAGGCCAAATCTATTTGAGCCATGTCTTTGTGAACCAATGATTTGATCTAATCTTTTCTATCCATTGGTAAATTTATGCACAGCATTTTTCAGATCAGTGATTTTAGATTTCAATTTTTGATTTTCATTTATCAATTCATCATTATTGCATTTTGTATCTTCAGTATGCAAATTTTCAAGTTTAATATGTGCTTCTAAGCATGCAATTAAATGCTTAATTTCCTTTTTATACTTTTTGCATTTAACATATAAACTGTCAATAGTAGACAAAAGAATATTTACATCTAGATTATCATTGCCTACATCAGAGTCACTTTGAGATGAAGTGGAACATACCTCTTGTGCTGTATAGCACACGTTTACTAGTATCTCTTCATCTAAGCTAAATGAGCTACTAGAAGAACTACTGTCATCTCAAGTAGCCTTTAGTGCCATTTTCTTTTTGTAGCTCTTCTTCTTCTTCTTCATTTCTTTTTCTTCTTCTTGTTGTAGTGGACAATCAGGTTGTATATGTCCCTACCTCTTGCATTTAAAGCATATTGGTGCATTGCTTTTTGATGTGCTGGCTTGATTCTTTTTCTTCATCCATTTTCTGAATTTTCTAACCAGTAGCACAACTTCATCATCATCTGAGCTTTGAAGTTCTTGTGTTGAGGGAAAGGCTAGTTCTTTCTTTGTTTCAATTTTCTTTTTACCACTACCTTCCTCATCTTTCCATTCTTTCATTTGAACTTCATGGGCTAGCAGATTGCCCATTAGATCCTCTACTGAGTATTTGTTGAGGTCTTTAGAATCTTGTATTGATGTGGACTTTTGCTTCCACTCCACAATTAAGCTTCTAAGAATTTTCTGTACCTGTTCACGGACAAAAAATTACTTTCCAAAACCTCTTAAGCCATTAATAATCTCAGTGAATCTTCAAAACATATCAGTTATAGTTTCATCATCAAGCATTTTAAATAATTCAAGCTTTCTAAGTAAAATGCTGATTTTAGTGTCTTTCACTTGGCTGGTTCCTTCAAAGGTTATTTGAAGAGTGTTCCAAGCCTCGTGAGTAGATTTATAAGCTGAAACTTTATTATATTGTTTAGTAGATAAGGCACAGTAAACAATATTCAGCCCTCAAGCATCCATTTGGATGATTCTCTCATCCTCCTCAGTCTAGTCATCCTCATGACTAGGTGGAATAGGTGTTCCTAGAACAACCATTTTCCATAAACTCACATCTGAGCTTCTAAGGAAACATTTCATCCTATTTTTCCAGTAATTATAATTAATACCATCAAACAGGGGAGGACGATGGATGTTCTAACCCTCTCTATGAAAGGAAGCCATGATCTCAAATGGTTAAATCTATAAAAAGAGATCAACCTACTCTGATACCAATTTTTAGGAACGAATGGCTTCACTAGAGGGGGGGTGAATGGTGTACAGTGTGAAATTATGGTTATTTTTGACTTTACTAACTAATTTGATTAATCAGTTTGCACGAGTAATAATTAGATATAAATAACATGCACAGCGGAAATAAAATAAGAAACACAAGGGAATTTTAGGTGGTTCACCAACTCAGCTAGTCCACCCCCAAGGGTCACTTGGGCTTCACTAAGTGTCTCAACACTTACACACTTGCTTTCAGGTCGAAGCAAGAACCAACCACACAGAAGTTTTTAGGTATAAACTCCAGAAAACCAACACTTAGAAGTTTTCAAGTATAAACTCCAGAAAATCAACACTTAAAAGTTTTTAGGTATAAACTCTAAAAAACCAACCTCTTGAGTTTTCAGGTCAAAACTTAAACCAACAACTAAATGAAGCTTTAAGGTTGAAGCCATGAACCAAATGATCCTTCTTGGATCAAACTTTCAGCACATGGAGAGCTTTAAGAATCTTCTTGTAAATCCAGCTTTCAATCGATTCTTTGTTGAACTGAATTTGAGCTTTCTTCTATATCAGTAATTGATCTGCAATGTATATTGTATTTCTATATGTAACTGTATTTGTAATCTCACATCTCAACTCTTACTGAATACTAAATGATCTAACTGTATATATGCTTGAATATCCAACGATCATATTTTCTCCTCAACGGATTTATTCTGCTATACTTGATTTGACTTCAATCCCAAATATGGTAAGTTACCGTTTAGAAAGATATTTCAAGATATCCTTTCGATTTTCTTAACCTTTCGGATAGTTAGCTGTGTAACTCTCCGAAGAATGTTTGTAACTAACCGAAAGATCACTTAAGTCTTTCTACCATGTAGGATTCCAGATCATACAATGCAAGCTGTCATTCAATCAGATACTTGCAGCTGTAACTTACCGAACTATTACTTAACTTTTAGATAGTTAGCTACAATAACCCTCCATTAAGTTTTCGATTGCTTCAATTCAACACATGCATAAAAGACTAACTTAAGTTTTGGATGATTATACCTATAACTCACTGAAACGCTTCAAGATTTCGGATAGTTATCTCCAGTAACTTTCTGATTTTCCTTTTAAGCTTCTGTTTGGATTTCTACACATGAGAAATTCAATGACTTAAGTTTTAGATAGTTAAACTGTAACTCACCGAAACTCTCTTGAAATTTTGGATAGTTATCTAACTCTCCGATTTTTCCTTTTAAGTTTTTAACTACCGTCTTCTCCATTCTGCACGTGCGTAATAGGATAACTTAAGTTCCGGAAAGTTATACCTGTAACTCATCGAAAAAGTCAGATAGTTATCTTCCTAACTCTTCGAAAAATCCTTTAAACTTCTATTCTAAATTTCTACACATGGTTAATTGAATGACTTAAGTTTCAGATAGTTAGCCTTTCTAACTTTTCGATTTTCCTTTCACTTACAGATAGTTAACTCCTTAACTCTCTGATCATTCAACCAACTACCTTTCATAACTCTCCAAAGGCTTTATAATTTTGGATAGTTATTCTTCTAACTATCCGATAGTATTGCTGCTGCTTTAAACTTGCTCTTCGGATACTTAGACCTGTAACTATCTAATTTTCCTGTAGCTCTATAGTAGTATCTTCTGGAACTTTCTCCATCTGTTCGTCTGCTTTCTAATCTTTTGCTGAGCTATCATATCTATGAAATACAATTTAGTTTCCTCACATAGGTTTTTGCATTATCAAAATACTAGGGTCCTAACAGATAACATATTGCAAGTTTACAAGCTAAAAAGGAAAACGAACTACATTAAAACAGAATTAATAGCAAGAAGAATTATGCCTAAAAAGTTTGCATGGATTGACACGTTTATTCCATTTATTACTACTTTTCAATCATGTTCTTAAACTGTGATTCTGAGCTTTTAATGTTATGTGCATTTTACATTTATTTTTAGAAAAAAGAAAAAGAAATTTTTTTTTTTAGTTTTAGTTTTATTCAAGAAAAAAAAAAAACAACAACAAAATATCAATCCAGTTTGTTGGTATCTGTTCTGGGAAACCAACTGGCTTTCTTGTGAGCCACCAAAGGCATACGAGCCTAGGTTCCACACAAGACATTGAATTAGCAATTTTTGTTTTGTTATGTTGTTATATGTTCTGCTTTTATTTGTGAATGAAAAGTTTTTCAGAAAAAAATCGGAAGATATGGAAGGAGATATAAAAGAATAAGGTATGTGATTGATTACTTATCTTGAATTTACATTTAAAATTCATTTCGTTGAGTTAGGTGCTAAGTCAATGAAACAATAGTCATGCCTGCTACAATTACTATATTTATTGTAAGATCTTTTACATTGAAGACAATGCAAAATGTAGGTATGGGGGGAGGTAATTAAAGTAACAGCCACGTAATTTTGTTAACTAAAAGAATTAGAATGGTACTGAAAAAAAGTCAGTGGAAATTGAGAATATGAAATTTTTAAGAACTGTAACCATTTGATTATTAGAATCTTATATAAGATGCTACAAAATTTTACTATTCATACAAATCTAGATATAGTATCTTATGTTTTTACTGAATTTTATGAGTTTAATAGTTTTACGATTTTAAAATGAAAACAGAATGTTTAACTGAAACTCAGTAAATTATCTGAAATCCTAAAAGAGCTGAAATGTTGATTTTTAGATTAAATGAAATACATATGATCAAAGATACAGTTAATTTGATTGATTAAACTTGTAACCTGATTTACGTGTAGATCTTATTAAACTATAGAAAAAGTATGAGCTTATTGATATGAATTCATATTTTTAGTAAATAATAGAAGTAGGACTATATAAGATTTGTGTTTTATTGCATCTGTATTAATGAAATATGTATATATACTGTGTTGAAAAGAAAAAAGAAAAAAAGAGAAAAAAGAGAGAAAAACTTTGAGAGTTTATTGACTTGTTTGATCACGAGCCTTTTGTACTTGAGTAGATAGGTATGTAAGGATTGTTGACCTGAAAAGAACTCTTTAAATCTGGCAACCCAAGGTCTAGATCAGATATGGGATTGTTGACTGAAAGTTCAATACATGGATACACTAGAAAGCTCTTGTATGATTCAAGCTTGTCAAATTAATTTTTAAAGTACAAATATGCATATATTGTTCTGAAAAGATACAAGTGTTTTGTAAAATACAGATATCTTTTGAATCGAGTATATTTTCTGTTATCTAAGATTACTGAAGTATGAATCTAGAATAGACTTTTGAAGTTGTTTATCTGAGATATAATTCTTTATTCTACTTGTCTTAATCATATTGAATTGGATTGTATTTTGATTCGTATGTTGTTGAAATTTATTCTAAAAATCATATTGGGAAATTCAAGATACTAGATGCTGAAAAGAAGAAAAAATGCTAATATAATTAACACTTATGTGATATTGATATATTTTGTATGTAATTTGCATATATTCTAAGTATATTTGCAAGTTTAAGAGGAGAAAACAAAGTTAAAATAGATTATTAAAACATATAGAAAATCTATAAAGTAATCTAATTTATTCTGATGAAGAACGAAATGAAGAATTAATTCTAGCACTTTAGAAAGACCAACTAGTTAAATCTTAGTTTGCTAAGGGACTAGCAAAATTTAGGTATGGGGGAAGTATTTAGAATGAAAAAGTGCATAATATTAACAGTTAAATGATGGTTAATTGCATAATATTTAGTTTATCATAGGAGAATTAAGCCATTATGTTATAATTGCACTATTATATGCTTTAATGAAAGAATCTACATAATTTCAGGGAATTAATGTTAATTTCGTATAATTTTGAACTGTTAGTAAATTAGAGGCTATGAAATTCTTAAGTATCCAAATTTTCTATTATTTTGGAGAGTTATATTGAATGTATTAGATAGTTATGTTTTTAAAGAATATTTTATTTCCTGATTTACATGTGTTGATACCTGAATACATTGACTTAAGTGGATTTTCGGTAAGTTATCTGTTAACTATCTGAAATGCATCTAGGCATCAGATTGTTAGATTTGTAAATGTCCAAAATATCTTTTTATTATAAAACTACTTAAGGACACGTGTCATGATTTGGAAGATTGACTTAAGTTATCTTTTGAAAGATTATCTATAACTATCCGAAATGCATTTGGGCATCGGATAGTTAGGTTAGTAAGCATTTGAAATATCTGAATCGTTAAGTTGGATTTATGCATGTGTTGAATTTAAATTCTTTAGTATATCACATGAGATGCACATGTTTAACTCATTAAGTTAGCATAACTATACACGTTGAGTTACATGAATATACACTAAGTTAACACGTTATGTTAGCAACTTATTTCTTTATTGCACGTGTTTTATAGTTAAATCAACGAAGTAAGTCCATTGAGTTATCTGTAACTCCACGGACCACATATTTTCTAATATGCCACTGTAGCAGTTGCAGAAACAAGACATTCGAAGAAAGACCATGATTACACATATCATGTAGGAATTCACTCGTGGAAGGAAGAAGAAATCACCATCATTGATATGAGGGAAGGAAATCTAACCGATCAATTAAGCGGGAGTAGTTACTACTGTAAGAAATATAAAAGACGTAGAAAAAGTATGTGCAAGGTGTGTTGGAGAACCGTGCTAACTATAGGCAGTGTCGGAAGTTCCCTGAAGCTCCACACCAACACCAACACCACCATCACTAACCATCGGAGGTCTGTGAGGATACTTGCCTGATGTTGGGTCGATTCCGAGCCAAACACAATGCTTGACAATCACTGTGAGGAGTGATCACGTCACAAGAAGTGAAGTCATTTTCACCAAGCACTGGTTCATATCTCAAGAGATCATAAAGCTTCTAGCCTTGGTTTCGAGTTGATGCCAGTATGTTGAGGAAGAGATCATCTTGCAATTTTGGACTCGCGATTCTATAGGGAGAGGAGATAGGATTGTAAGTGATTAAATTTTCAGTGGTGTAATCGCATCGCATGTAGTGACGGAAGTTTTTACTGTCGATAGAGATTTTTACATTTCACCTTTCATTCATCTTCAGGAACACAAATACAATATACATTGTGCACTTGCAGTTAAAACATAAATTGGAATTAATAGCTAATTTGTGTGAAAGGTTGTTAGTTTGCTTCTAAAGGTAATTATTGATATAAGCATAAAAATAGAAGTTAACTAAACCTGAATAGTCATGTATTAAGGTTTCAACACGTGTATTCTAGGAAATAATAAAATATTCTTTAAGCATTTAAAACATAATTGTCCGGTACATTAAACATAACTCTCTGAAATAATAGAAAATTAAGATACTTAAGAATTAAAGACCTATAATTCAACAACAGTTCAAAAATGTATTTAATTAATGCTAATTCCTGGAAATTATGTAGATTCTTTCATTAAAGCATATAATAGTGCATTTATAACATAATGGCTTAATTCTCATATGATAAGCTAAATATTATGCAATTAACTATCATTTAACCGTTAATATTATGCACTTTTTCATTCTAAACATTTCCCCTATACTTAAATTTTGCTAGTCCCTTAGCAAACTACTAAGATCTAACTAGTTGGTCTTTCTAAAGTGCTAGAATTAATTCTTCATTTTGTTTCTTCAGAATACATAAATTAGATTACTTTATAGATATTCTGTATTTTTCAGTAATCTATTTTAACTTTGTTTTCTCCTCTTCAACCTGTAAATATATTTAAAACATATGTAAATTACATACAAAATATATTAGCATCATATAAGTAGTAATTATATTATCAATTTTTTTCTTTTTCTTTAACATCTGTTATCTTGAATTTTCCAATATGATTTCTAGAATAAATTCCAACTCATACGAATCAAAACACAATCCAATTCAATATGATTAAAACAAAATAAAGAATTGTATCTTAGATAAACAACTTCAAAAGTCTATTCTAGATTCATACTTCAGCAATCTTAGATAACAGAAAATATACTCGATTTAAAAGATATCTGTATTTCACAAAACACTTTTATCTTTTCAGAATAGTATATGTATATTTGTACTTTAAAAGTTAATTTGAAAAGCTTGAATCATACAAGAGCTTTCTAGTGTACCTATGTATCGAGCTTTCAGTCAACAATCCCAAATCTGATCAGGATCTTAGGTTGCCAGATTTAAAGAATCCTTTTTTAGGTCAACAATCCTTACATACCTATCTACTCAAGTACAAAAGGCTCGTGATCAAACAAGTCAATAAACTCTCAAAGTTTTTCTCTCTTTTTCTTTTTTTCTTTTCAACATAGTATATATATGTATTTCATTAATACAGATGCAATAAAACACAAATCTAATATAGTCCTGCTTCTATTATTTATTGAAAATATGAATCCATATCACTAAGCTCATACTTTTTCTGTAGTTTAATAAGATTTACACATAAATCATTCTACAAGTTTAATTAATCAAATTAAATGTATCATTGATCATATGTATTTCATTTAATCCAAAGATCAAAATTTCAGCTCTTTTAAGATTTCAGATAATTTACTTAGTTTAAGTTAAGCATTCTGATTTCTTTTTAAAATCGTGAAATTGTTAAACTGATAAAATTCAGTAAAAACATAAGATACTATATCTAGATTTGTATTAATTGTAAAATTTTGTAGCATCTTATATAAGATTATAAATATAACATAAAATTTTCAATTTCTACAGAACTTTTGCAACACCATTCTAATTCCTCTAATTAACAAAATTACATAGCTATTAATCAAATTACCTCCCCCCCATACCTACATTTTGCATTGTCCTCAATGTAAAAGATTTTACAGTAAATATAGTAAATGTAGCAGGCATGAATATTGTTTCGTTGACTTAGCACCTAACTCAACGATCTTAATTCATTGAGTTAATGAATAACTCCATGAATTGAGTATAAATGTAAATTCAGGATAAATAATCAATTACATACCTTGTTCTTTTGTGTCTCCTTCAATATCCTTTGATTTTTTATTCTGAAAAACTTTTCATTCACAAATAAAAGTAGAATATATAACAAAATAACAAAACATAAATGGTTAAATTAGTGTCTTGTGTGGAACCTAGGCTCCTATGCCTTTGGTGGCTCACAAGCAAGCCAGTTGGTTTCCCAAAACAGATACGAACAAACTTGATTGATATTTTATTTTTCTTTTCTTATAAAATAAAACTAAAACTAAAATTTTTCTTTCTCTTTCTTTTTATAAAAATAAATGCAAAATATACACAACATTAAAAGTACAAAATCATAGTTTAAGAATATGATTGAAAAGTAGTAACAAATGGAAGAAACGTGTCAGTCCAAGCAAACTTTTTAAGCATAATTCTTCATGCTATTAATTCTATTTTAATGTAGTCTGTTTTCCTTTTTAACTTGCAAACATGTAGTATGTTATCAATACTAAATATAAGTGTATTTCCATTAATGAATTGAAATGCAGAAAGGGATCCTTTTCTGTTCCAAAATAATGTAGCTATTTCTATTTCTACATCTATTTCAATATATTCCTCTTCCCACTTCCATTCATTTAGGTCTTTCATAATCCATATTTGAAATTTCATCAATTCATCCCACCATCTTATCAGACATAAAGTAAGATCATCATATTCATTATACCACATTCCTAATTGAATTTTATCATATTCTGTAGACGGTGGTTTAGCTATATCACTCGGT
Organism: Cymodocea nodosa; assembly: GCA_036874045.1. Lineage (NCBI taxonomy): Eukaryota > Viridiplantae > Streptophyta > Magnoliopsida > Alismatales > Cymodoceaceae > Cymodocea > Cymodocea nodosa. The sequence continues at coordinate 12,569,747 of CM072339.1, read as the reverse complement.
ATAGGCAATATTTCTATAAAGTCATCATCATAACTATCTATGCTTACTATGTATAAATCAGATCTAAATGCAACTGATATATCCGCAACTAGATATATATATCCATTAAGTATGACATGGATGTTGTTAATTAATACTTTCTATCCTAGATATATCATAGTATGTTTAGTCCAAAATCTATTCAGAAAATTATACACACTTAAGCATAAACCTTCATCCCAATTCCCAATTGGTCTCCAGTAATATAATTTTTCAGGAATGGTCAAATTTTTATTAGAAAATGTTAAAGCTGACTCACAATTTTCAATTAGTACTTCAAATCTATTAGGCCTTCCTATATTCTATTCTTCTCTTGTGATAGGATTTCTAATCAAAATGTCGTGTAATAGAATACCTTAGTTTGGTTCTATAAATAATTAATCCTTCATCTATCCCCATAATATGATCTATTCCTTCTAATGTATTGGGTGGAATTCTGACATTTTCTTCCATATTCAGATATTCATAGCTGATTAAACTACGATTAAATGACTTCCATAAAAATCCATCTCTAATCTTAGTCATTTTTCCAACTTGTAGTCCATGAAAATATTTTTCTCTAACATAGTCTTTAATTTCCTTTGATACACAACACAATCTGCATAGATCTTTAGCTGATAAGTTACTTAGTATTTCCCTTAGTGCATCCAGTGGTAATTTCATCAATTCCATCTGTTATGATTCTGTATAACATAAACAAAAATTTAATAGAGATAAAATTAACATAGCTAATTACTTATCCTCATGGAGTTAGGTCATAACTCAATAGATTACGTTCGTTGAGTTAAGTAATAACTCTACGATACTACTAACTATAATTTAACTTACATTTTTTTCTTTTTTTATATATATTTTTTCTTACTTACTATATTATACATAATTGTTTCAGCTATGCTGCTTCATTCAGCTTCCCTCCCATAAGAGGTATCAATTTCATTAGCAGTTTTGTTGATAGGGTTAGGTACTACTTGCATTGGCAATCCTCCAGTAGGTCTAACTTCCATTGATTCCTTCTATCTAAGGGGTATATTTCTATTCATATTTTGATTTTGAATGGTAGCATTTCCAAATACAAGATCTAGACGATTGTTTAATTGTTGAATTATCTTTTCTAACTTCTCTATTCTAGATCCTTGTTCAATTAATGCTTCATAACTTATATTTTTTTCATTTATTTTTTCTCCTCCCTAGAAATTGTTGTTTCTCCAAGATAGATTCGGGTGATTTCTCCAATTAGGGTTATAAGAATTTCCAAAGTTATCTTTTTGGTTTCTAGCATAAATAATATCTAAGTCATTAATGTTTGCATTTTTTTCTGCTAGCTTTTGATTTAATGATAACTCTTCTATTTTCTTTGTTAACTCAGTTAATTTAACTTCAAGCATAGTGCTTAAATCTATTTCATGCATTCCCCTTGGTAATATTCTCTTATCTACAATAGCTTCAACCGAGTTTTCCCACTATGCAGTTCTTTTTGTAAAGTTTTCTAGGTATGTCCATGCTTCTTCACTACATAGTTCTAAAAATCCATTCTGACAAGTAGATTCCAATAAAGATTTCGTTGAAACATCTATGCCTTCATAAATTATACCTATTAATTGTGCTTTACTCATTGCATGATGTGGACATTGAGTCAATAAATCTTTAAATCTTTCAAAATATTTCCAAAATGATTCTCCCTATTTTTGGTTACACATTAATATTTCCTTTTTCTTTTTAATCGTTTGATGTGTTAGATAATATTTTTCTAGAAAAACAGAGCAAAATTCAGTCCATGTAGAAATTGAATCAGGCGATAGAGTATATAACCATCTCTTAGTTGTGTCTTTTAAAGCAAAAGGGATATATCTAAGTTTAATAGCATCGATACTCATGTTTGGCATTTTCATCATTTGACAAACTTCGTTAAATTCTCTAAGGAAATAATAGGCATCCTCTCTTTCTAATCCATGAAAGTGTGGCAATTGACTAATATAATTAGATTTCAGTTCAAACCTATCTCCCTCAAAGTTTGGCAATTGAATACATGAAGGTTCATCAACTAATTCAGGATACAGAATTTCCCCTAGTGGTTTTTCTATTGGAGTAGTCATATCTTCATTCTCTTTTAAAGAAAGGTTAGCTACACCCCTAAGGATTTCGTTTAAGTCCAATTCAGAAAATATTTCAATATGCCTCTATGTTGAATAATCTTGTGTAGGTGTTCTTACTAATTGTTTAGTGCTAGGAGAACAAATCCATGTGCTCATAAACTCTTAACATAAAGTAAAATAGTAGAAGATTAATTACATACTAGTCTGAGGCTTTGTTTTCAATAAATAGTTGTTGATGGATGAAGTTGAATCAGCTACTTCTCCTTCTAGTTCCCCAACGAATTTTCTTTTCTCAAGTGCTGGTAACTTGTAAATAACATTCTGTTCTCTATTTATAATATACGTCCATAAAGCAAATGAATCTCATTGCAAGAACGTGTCTTGTTACGTGTAGTACAGTTCCTATTTTTATGGATACATGTTCCACTTCTAATTTTAAATTTTAGTAACTGCTAAAAACCCATGAAGTTTCATTCATGGTTAAAAGGATAACCGTTCAGCTTAATCCACGAACTAACCTCGTTGAGTTACAGATAACTCAATAGACTAGCTTCGATTACTATTTGCTAACTCCATGGACTAACTTCGTTGAGTTACAGTTAACTCAACGAAGTGACCTTATATTCTATTATTGACCTTGTGGAGTTAAGGTTAACTCAACGGACTTACTTCGTTGAGTTAACACTTAGCAAATTTTCTAAAACTTACTCTTCGTATTAACTTCTATATATTTTTTCTCTTGCATTTTGTCAACTTAATTAAAGTTAAATACATGTCATTAATGCAGTGTTCTAATTTAAACTCATTTAAATCTAAACATTATATGCATATTTAACTTACAATTCATTTCTTGTTATGCAGAATTTACATTTTACTTTCAATATGCAGATATATTTAGGCATTACCCAATTATCGTGCATTTAATCATGTCATTCAGAAAATTTGTAAATCTTTTAAATAGTCTTGCACATTGTTCAAATAGTTATATAATATTCAATATAGTTCTCAATTATATCATTCATTCTCAAACACGAATTCAAAAACATTTGAAAAAAAACATTCATTCATTTATGTGAATAATTTACATTTACATTAAGTTAGATATTTTTAATACAAGTATAAGTAGACGAACAATACAATTAATCCTTTCTCCTAAGTTCATCTACTTCATTCTGGAGCTTCTCTAGTTGTTGATCTAATTAATTTATCCTCTCTACAGCTCTTGTAATGCTTTTAGAAGGTTCAGCAATCTCAGTAGCAGCATAATTTCTATATTCTTTCACTGAAATGGTTCTTGATCTTATCCTTTTAGATGTCCATTTCGTGAAATCCATACTATCCACCATCAGTAGTGGAATTATATCTCCATAAAATAATTTCTTCTTTACTACTCTCAGTTAGGAGATAAAAACTACAGACCAATTAATTTGAATTTTGTTTACAATTGCATATGTGGCCCATTTGACAAACTGACTTAATTTAATATCATGGCCTTATCATTGGTAGACATTCTTAATCAAAATGTTAGCTATCATGTGTGCTTTACCATTTAAGTGCTTTAGTCTATTTAATAATGGCACACTAGGATTGATAGCTAAACTATCCTTGATTTCCTGTTCTGTCCACTCAACGATAGTTGTGCTTTCCATAATTTCATTCCCTTCATTTCTCAATCCTAAAATGTTGTGGAGAAGCTTTGGTGTTATTTGTACATCAGTTTGCTCCACATTGGAAATTAATCCACTTTCTTCGTCTCTCAAATTGGCATAGAAGCAGGGCATCAAATTTTCATATACTACATGCCCTCTCTACTAAGAAATAAATTGCAGTAGTCCCTAGAACTCAAATAAGTCCTTAATTTCTTGCATACCGTCCCAGTTTACTGGTCTACTGTATATGATATCATAACCCCTAATCTCTTGATATTTATTATATGCTTCTTGACTCCAAAAGTGTACTTCATTTAAAATTGTTGCTTTAGTTAGGTCAGGAATTTGAATTTGTTGGTCTAGAGGGGTTTGTTTTTGAATTTCCTCCTCAATATGCTGAACTTGAATTTGTTAGAAATGATCTAGAGATTCCTGCATTTCAGCTCCTTTTTCTATTTGTGGTGGAGAGTCGGTAGAACTCTCCACTCTTCTTTCTTGAATCCTCTCTAAAATTTGTTGAAGAGTCTCTCCCTATTCAGTGGAATCTGTCGAGACATTTCCAACTTGTTCCATATGCTCTTGTTCAGTTTCTATTCTTTCTTCTTCCTCCTGACTACCAATCTGCATTGTCAATGTTCTTTCTGATTCTATGGCAGATTGGGATGGAGTCATGGGCAAATCAGCTTCTACCCTAATTTTAGTATCTTTTGTTTGTACAGGCTGTAGATTAGCTTCAGCCTATTTTTCTTCTTCTCTTTGCTTTTGCTGCTGCTGCTCCTATTCATCCTCCAAATCGGATAGCAAGTTTACAAAAATTGGCTCTATGTGTGTTGCCTTTGGAAGGTTTCAGTTGAAAGCATCCGAAAATATTTTTTTTGTACTAACTGAACGTTATGTTATATAAGGTAACGTGTAAAACTACCTCTGGACAGCGTTTTACTTGTTAGGTTAGTTAACTCAATGAGTTATACTTGAATTTTTCGGGTACCTTGATTGAATAAACTATATTCAATACTCATTTAAATTCCAAACTTGACTTTTACACGTTGAGTTATTCACCTAAAACCCTATTTAAACACTTATTACATGGGAACTTAGGTTATTCGTAAACCTTTGTTTGAAAATCTTTCCCGCTTGTTGTTGTTACAACCTGCCACAATAGTCTTAAAGTTCTACAAGGGTCGTGGGAGAGGAAAAGGCAAAAGTAGAGGAGATGAAAAAGGAAAAGAAATAGATACTAATGAAGTTCCACGCACTTGGTTCAAGAAAATACTTTGAGTAGACAGAAGGTTAGTAGAAATTTATAGAGATTACTTCTTTCCTCAATGTATATTAGATGAAGTTAGACAAGAGCTTCAAAATACTGACGAAAATATTACATATATGGGTATTCGAAGTAAATATGATAGAGAATACAGACTGAAATGTGCTGAAATTGCTTTTTTAGAATAGTATGCATAATATTTGGAAAAAGGTGTAGGTACATCAACTACAATTCCTCAAATACCTATAAACGGTACAAGATTACATGCATTTGAGGAAGAACATGAATCAGTTATCCTTACTCCTTTGTATTCGAAACAAGTAGAATCAAATATTGTTGTAGATAAAAGAAAAGTTGACAGTCTTCGAAAAGCTATAGCAATTGAAAGTGCTTTTGAAGAATTAAAGCAGAAAACTTTTATGGAGCAATTTGAAAAGAAAACAGCAATACTTGAAGAGGAGAAACAGAAATTTTATAGAAGAAGGAAAATTAGAAAAATTATGTCTAAGGAAAAAAAGTCTATTGAAAAAGGAAAATCGGATGAGCATTTATTTTCAAAGGACAATGTATGTCTAGACATTGTACCTTATGGTACATCTAATAAACTCATCAGTTCCAAGCATACTAAAACTGATGATGATAATGACACTTTCTTTTCCCTTACTAGAAAACTTGAGAAGAAATCCAAGTCAAATATGAGCTCAAGTTTTTCTATTAGTACAAGTCCTGATGATGCAGAAATTGAAAAATCAGAGCATCAAGCACATGACATTGAACAAGTTATTGCAGATATAATTGATAATGTTGAGGCAGTAACTTGTTCACAGGCTGAATTTTCTAGAGTAGCAGATATTGAAAAAGTTAAGACTCTAAAAGAGCTTAATGTCAACCAGCCTTCTTCAGAATCTATAGAAGCAGAGTCTGAGAATTCACAACATGTCTCAATGGAAATATCTGTTGAACAAATACAGATAGATACACTAGTTATAGAATTTGTGGAAAAATTGAACTCTAATCATTCTATAGAAATTGAACAAATGAATGTAGAGCATAATGAAGATGTTCCTTACACTATTGAAGTTGAAGAATCAAGTGTACATATGTAGCTTCAAGAAAATATGTTCACAAAGGAACAACATGACATTCATTTTGAAGAAGAGGTTCCTAAAGATGAATTAAACTCTAAATCAAGGCTTTAGGTATCACCTTCTTTGTGTATAGTATTACAAATTCAAGGTAATTCAATTTATTTTAGATTTGAGGAAGTAGTGCAGAAATACAATAATCTGATTACATGTCAGATTCTACATGCTCGACCAATAAAATTTAGAAATTTGATGGAAATAAAAGATCTATTTGAGTATCAATGCCTCATTCAATTCTTGCCAGTTGGAATGAAATGGAAGCAATACAAAGAACTTATTGCAGCTTTTTATAGCAATCTGGTCAAGAATGAAAATATACTGAAAACTCAAATAAATAAACAAGAGTTAATATTGTCTCCTGAATTAATTTTTAAAGTTTTGGGATTAAAGAATAAAGGTGTTGTTGTTACAAACAGATTTGACATGATTAGACAACTGGAATGGAACATTCAGTCTTTATCAAAAATTCCAGATGTATATACTGAAATGAGAATAATAAAAAATTTGAATGCAAAGGCAAGGTTTATTGCAAATATATTGCATGCCAACTTATTTCAAAGAGTCAGACACAATATGGAAGTCAGGAGAAGCTGTTTATATGCAACTTATGGTCTGTTGAATAGAATTCAAATCAATTGGTTTGATGTTTTCACTTCTCAACTACAGCATATGAGTTCAAAGTTATTTTATGGTGATGCTGTATGTAGACTCCTTGCAAGCCAAATGAATTTATCCGACTGGCCCTTAGAAACTAAAGGCATGAGAGCTTTTAGTGTAAAAGATTTGCAACGATTCCAAGTCTTGCATCAACCTTAACAACAATAACTTGATTGTACAGATCATATACAACAACAACAACCAAGTTATTCAGTTCAAGCAGATCAGCAACCCCAACTACCTCCTGACCTAGATGATGTGTTTAACGACATCAAAAATAATATTAGGCATCTAGGAGATAAAATATGTAATGTTATAAGTGATATATTTAGGAGGAATAGATAACTATTTGTTTGCTTGTATCTGAATACAAAATGTAATGTTTGTATTCCTTGTTTGATTCATTAAACAATACATTTTTCTGTAAATGTTTACAATTCTTATTATTGTTTACAAAAGTGTTGTTGTAAATATGTCTCTCGTTTATATATTCTGTGTAATTATCTTTTTGATTAATGACAAAAAGGGAGAGAAATGTTATAAAAAAAGATGATTATGATTTTAATTGCATATATTATAAAGGGAGATGATATTTAAGTGGTTATTGTAATCTAACAGATGATAATAGAATCTGAAAGAAAATTATATGGTTATTAAATTATATAATGAAAGGAAGAGAAATGATACTTATGTAATTATTGACATCTGAAAGTTTTTATTTCTGAGAGGTGAATTTTACACAAACAATAGAAATAAGCTTAAGTGAACTTAAGTCAACAAACTTGTTTGTTGAATTAAAAGTTAACTCAACAAAGGTGCTTTGTTGAGTTAAATATATTTCATAATTGATTTAATATGGTTTTGTCATCATCAAAAAGGGGGAGATTGTTGAGTATTTTGTTTTGATGATGTGTGCTAAATGAAAGTAATTGTTGTGCGGAAAGATCAAACAAACATGGAGCATCTAGGGGTGGTGTGGAGAAGAGATCTGCGTGGAAGAGAGGATTGCTAGTGGAGAATTCGACAAACAACAAATTTACATGGTTCCCCAACATGGGTACGTCCATGGGTGATCAATCTATCGTGATTCCTTGCTGTATGGTTGCTGGTACAAAGAAGGGGGAGAACGAAATCAAGGGATGGTTTGGCATGGCATCCCTTGGACATGGATGACCCCTTACATATATAGGGGCAACGGTTGATGATAAACAAAAAGACAAGTTTGCCCCTATACAAATTATCAAAGAAATACAACCATATACAAAGACACATACATATACTTGATGGAAGACACACGCATCACAAATCTCCACCTTGTCTTTCATCAATCTTCACCACAAACAGATGATGGATCACCAAGACCCAACTTGGGTCAGCAGCAACAATAGATGTTGAGTAAGTCCAAGCAATGCTTGAACTTGCTTTCAACAACGCCCTTTGTAAACATATCAGCCGGATTGTCCTTTGTGTTGACCTTCATAATCTTTATCCTATCTTCATTCCTAAGGAAGTGATACTTAACATCAATATATTTAGTTCTATCATGAAAGACATTATCTTAGGAGAGACAAATAGCGCTAAGACTATCACAAAAGATATCAGCTTTATCAATGCGCCAACCAAAGTCTCCAAGTAAGCCTTTCAACCAAATCCCTTCCTTCGCAGCTTCTATCATAGCCACATATTCAACCTCAATTGTGGACAGAGATACCGTAGGCTGAAGAGTTGATTTCCAACTCACAATAGAACCTGCAAATATAAAGACATAACCTGATAATGATCTCCTTCTGTCAACATCACCTGCATAGTCTGAGTCTGTATAACCAGCCATAGTACAACCCTGATCTGCTGCATACATCAAGCCAACACCTGGAGTTCCTTTCAAATATCTGAATATCATTTTAACTGCTTTCCGATGTTCCCTGCCTGAATTGGACATGAACCTACTAACAACACTCAAAGGATATGCCAGATCAGGCCTAGTGCATACCATAGCATTCCAACTGCTTGTGCATAATGAACTCGCTACATATCTAGCTTTTTAGAATCAGTTTGTGGGCACATCGCAGATGACAATTTGACATTTCTGTCATAAGGCGTGCTAATGGCTATGCATGAAGCCATACCAAATCTGCTAAGGATCTTCTCAATATACTTCTGTTGATTCAAAAACAGCTTACTAGAATTTCTTTCATGCCTAATCTCCATTCCAAGAATTCTGCCAGCTGGACCAAGATCCTTCATATCAAATTCTGATTTTAATGTGTCCTTCAGCTTCTGTATCACTTCGATATTCTTCGCAGCTATAAGAATATCATCAACATATAATAACAAATAAACATGTGTACTCTTATCAAGAGTTTTAACATATACACATGAATCATAGTTGTGTCTAAAACCAACTTTAAATATAAAGGCATCAAACCTTTTGTACCATTGGCATGGTGACTGTTTAAGTCCATACAATGACTTATTTAATTTGCACACTCAATCAGATTTACCTTTCACCACAAACCTTGTTGGTTGTTCCATCCAAATATTTTCTTCCAACTCACCATGCAAGAAGGCCGTCTTTACATCTAGTTGTTCCAATTCTAAATTCTATGCCGCAGCAATGGATAACAAAATTCTAATAGATGTATGACGTACAACAGGAGCAAATACCTCATTGAAGTCAACTCCTTCTCACTGTGAATAACCTTTGGCGACTAATCTTGCCTTGTGCTGCACACCTGCGTTGCCTTGAGTCCCAATCTTCTTCTTATAGACCCATTTGCAACCAACAATATTTGTGTTCTTTGGACATTTCACCAGTTCCCAAGTCTTGTTCTTATAGAGAGATTGGAGTTCCTCCTCCATAGCAGACATCCAAAGACTAGCTTCTGAATCTTTCATTGCAACTTCATATGTAGGTGGATCAACAGAATCCTCCACCTCAACTGCTACTTGTAAGGAAAAAGCAACCAAACTGTCGTAGCCATATCTAATCGAAGGTCTAACGTCTCTTCTAGGACAATATTTGCTAATGGTTCTTGGTGGTGGTTGCTCCACCTCTTCCTCCTCAACTTCATTTTCCTGAGTTTCAGATGAGATTTCTCTAATTTCAACTTGATCAATGATAGGCGGCTGCTGTGCGTCATCTATCTCCATCTGTTTAGGAAGGGTGTGCTCAATTTCTAGTGTTTCACCTACTAGTTTATCTGTTGCCTGTAAAAGAGAATTTTCATCAAAAGTAACATCACAGCTATATATTACTTTGTGAGATTCAATATCATATATCTTGTATCCCTTTACACCAACACCATAGCCCACAAATATGCCTTTCTTGGCACGTGATTCCAGCTTGCCATTGTTCACATGATAGTAAGCTAGACACCCGAAAATTCTGAGCTTTGAATAACTAGCAGATCTTTTCAATCATACCTCAAGAAGTATCTTCCCATCTAAGGCACTAGAAGGGGACCTGTTCACTAGATAAGAAGTTGTGTTAACAGCCTCTGCCCAAAACTTCTTGCTCAAACCTACATGAGACAACATACAACATGCCTTTTCTAGGAGTGTTCTATTCAATCTTTCAGCCACTCCATTTTGTTGAGGGGTATACCTGATAGTGTTATGCCGTGTAATGCCTTCATCTTTACAAAAGTTATCAAATTCTTGAGAACAAAACTCAAAACCATTATCAGTTCAAAGATATTTTACCTTTCTGTTTGTTTGGTTTTCTACCTGCTTCTTCCAATGCTTGAAGCAAGAAAAAGCTTCACTTTTGTGTGTCAAAAAGAAAACCCAGTTAATCCTTGAATGACACTCAATGATAGAAAGAAAATATCTGGAACCTACAATAGAAGGCTGACGTGAAGGCCCCCAACAATCAGCATGAATATAATCAAGAACTTCCTTGGAGCTATGCTGACTGCGTGCAAATGACACTCTTTTTTGTTTGCCAAAGACACAATGCTTGCACATGTCAATACAAGCAACCTTGTACCCATCAAACTTGACCAGACTACTCAGTTTCTGCATTCCTTTCTACCCTAAATGACCCATCCTTGAGTATCACATGATAGAAAAATCCTGCTGACCAGATATAGCTGATGTAGCTGCGCCAACAATTGGAGTACCCTGCAAAATGTATAAGGTACTAGATTTGGTTCCCTTCATAACAACTAACGAGCCTTTCAGTATGCTGATCTTCCCCTCACCACCTATATATCTATAACCCTTAGCATCAAGGGCCATCAGTGAGATCAAACTTTTTCCAAGCTTTGGGACGTGCCAAATGTCCTCTAGAATTCTAACTGTGCCATCATGCAGTTTAAATTTTATAGTGCCCACACCAACTCTAGAACACACATCATCATCAGCCAAAGTCACTTGACCACCCTCCACCTGCTCATAGGTGTCAAAATACTCCCTAGTAGGAGTCATATGATGTGAAGCTCCTGAGTCCATAATCCACTGATCATCAGAATAGGCACTGCAACAAACTGTAAGAGAAAAGTCATCACCTGACGTAGAATTGGTTTCTGCCACAGTAGCCTTTCCTTTGTTCATAAGCTTGGGACAATGTGATTTCCAATGTCCTTTCTCCTTATAGTAATGGCAAGTATCCCTAGAGTACTTGCCCTTCGACTTGCTTCTGCTTCTATTCTTCCCTCCACCTTGTCTTTGGCTTCTTCCACTATTCTCTTGCTATTGAGCTGAGAGGCCAACACCACTTGCCTCGTTTCTACCATGCACCATGTGCCTGAGCTACCTGGAATGAAGGCTGGACCTCACTTCTTCCAATGTAATTGAATCTCTTCCAACTACACAAGACTGAACAAAGTTTTCATAACTCAATGGGAGTTAACAAAGCAAGATAAGAGCTACATCTTCATCTTCTATGATTACTCCAATATTCTTGAGTTCCATCAGAATGGCATTTAGCTTATCTAAATAGTGCTTAAGAGGTACACCTTCTATCATCTTTAAAGAGAACAGTCTCTGCTTTAACAACAATTTGTTTGTTAAAGACTTAGTCATATACAATGACTCAAGTTTTTGCCAAAGACCTAATAAGGTAGATTCATTAGCAACTTCTATTATAACTTCATCAGACAAACACAACAAGATGGTGGAGTGAGCTTTCTCCTCCTGCAATTCAAACTCTGGCGAATTTCTGTTCATAGTAGTTTCCTTATTTAAAGGAGCCCAAATACCTTGTTGCTTTAGAAGTGCTTTCATCTTAATTTGCCATCAGCTGAAGCTATTCTTACTATCAAACTTTTCTATCTTCAACCTCGAAGTATTCATGTTTTCAAAACAACAAACAACCAGCAATACACACAAGATACAATGTGATTTCAACAAACACAATTCTACAGCAAGGTACACAATAGTAAGCAATATCTCAACAATAATATGCTACGGAAACTACTGATTTCAACGAAATGCAATCAGCCACAAGCCAAGCACACTAGTTAGCACAAAATAGTAGCAAATACTTGCACAAACCAAGCACAAAACCACAATCACAAAATGCCCAAAATCCGACAATCAAAGAGTCACTTGTCTAGAAAACTGCTGTGCCCTAGCTAGACGCCTCCTGCTGTATCTCTCTGAATACGAAACTTCTGACCACAAAATTTTAAAGGAAGGAATTTCAGGAATCTTACTATAGGTCCTAAAAATTTGAGATGCAATGGATCACGAACGAGGAAGGCACACGACTTGGCGTCGGAGTGTGCAGACTGGTGCCGGCAACGACAGCAGTTACGACAATGGGGGATATCCTTGTGGAAATGGCTTGAACCTTGATCAATCTCTTCGAAATTTTAAAGAAAGGAAATTTAGGAAGCTTACTACACGTACTCAAAATTTGAGATGCAACGGAGCACGGACGAGGAAGGCGCACAACTTGGTGTCGGAGTGTGCAGACTGGTGCCGGCGACGACGGCAGTTATGGCAATGGAGAGATCCCTTGCGGAAATGGCTTGAACCTTGATGAAACTCTTCGAAACTTCAGATGCAAACCCGAAGATGTCCAACCTAGCTCTAATACTAGTTGTTGTGTGGAAAGATCAAACAAATGTGGAGCATCTAGGGGTGGTGTGGAGAAGAGATTTGCGTGGAAGAGAAGATTGCGAGTGGAGAATTCGAAGAACAACAAATTTACGTGGTTCCCCAACATGGGTTCCTCCACAGGTGATCAATCTATCGTGATTCCTTACTGTATGGTTGCTGGTACAAAGAAGGAAGAGAATGAAATCAATGGATGGTTTGGCATGGCATCCCTTAGATATGGATGACCCCTTACATATATAGGGGCAACAGTTGGTGATACACAAAAAGACAAGTTTGCCCTTGTACAAATTATCAAAGAAATACAACCATATACAAAGACACATACATATACTTGATGGAAGACACACGCATCATAGTAATTATATTTACTCAATTACTATTGCTTGTGAAAAGAAATTAAAAACATCAATTAATATAGAAAAAGCTTGTTGATATAAATACTTGTCTGTATTGGATCTGAAATTATACTAAGTTAATAACTAGTCGTTTCGTTGTATTAATTTCTCATTTAACTAAACGTTAAGTTAACATGTGTTTTTATTGAAAAGCATGATATGTTTTAAAGTTATATTTTCTATATCATGAACAGTGCATGTTTAAACAACTCGTTAAGTTAGAGTTTTGTTTGTATAGAGATCACGTGAGAACCCGTTAAGTTAGTGTTGTACACGTGGTGAAATTATAAGTTACGAATGTTATATTGTATCATGTGAGGTGCACATGTTTAACTCATTAAGTTAACATAACTAAATGCATTGAGTTGCTATATTGAACACTAAGGTAACGCATTAGGTTAGCGTTATAAACTTAAGTTGTTATTTTTGTATAGGGTAAAATTCTTATTATAAAAACATTTGTTTATTACTGGTTCATTGCGTTATCGTAACATAACAAAGATGGTTCATTGAGTTAGCGTAACACCACAAAGATAGTTCGTTGAGTTAGCTACAGTACTTGTCACGTGAGTTGGCACATGAGGAACTCGTTAAGTTAGAAACATTAAGTTATATATATACTTGTGTTACTCGTTTAGTTAACATTAAAGTAACAACTTCTTATTACACTTTGTTAGGAATTTTGTTATGATGATATATGCTTTATTAAAGTTTTTAAATAAGTCTAAATAATATTCTCTAAGTATAATAGTTAACAGATTATCGAAAAATTTCATTTTTATGTCGAATAAGTTAAAGTTTTCCGAAGAGTTAGATTTTCGATAGTTAAACTTTTGGATAGTTAACGTTTCGTTTTTGTCGAATAGTTTATGTTAAAAACTTGTATAGTTAAGTTATCTGCACATGTGTTTTTAATGTTTTAAGTTATCACATGTTTTTCATGTGTGTTCGGTAATGAAAATCAAATAGTTAGATAACTGTTCGAGTTTTTATACGCATGGATAAATAAGTTTTCAAGTTTTATAAAATGACTAATGAACAGATAAGTTTGCTATGTTTAGTCACGTGTTTTAAAGGTGCAAAAACTCGAAGAGTTACATATAAGTGTTCGAGTTTTTATAAAACTTAAAAGATAAGTGTTCGACTAAATTGAAGACTTAGAAGATATTCTACAAGACTCCAGGAAGATAAAATTTCAGTGAATCTACGAGTGGAGATCGTGGAAATTCAAAATTATACTAGAGAAAGTGGAAACTCAAAAAGATAGTAATTTGGATTAAAGAAAAAAACTAGTACGTGGATTATGGATTAAGTGGATGAACATGCTGAACGTGAAAGACAACAGAGGACCCCAATCTCAAAAACCAAGTCTGAATATTCAATCTGGATCCCTAACTGAAAAGTTAAGTTTGAATATTCATATTCTGAGAAGTTCTCCAACATCAGAAAAAGTTTGAAATTCCAAGTAATTTCAGAAAAGGAGCTACAAACGTAAGAAATTTGGAAATTCGACAACTAGAGAAGAAGAGATACAGAAGCTAAGCAAAGAGAAGGAAAGAAGTTGTGTGCATAAATATCAGGTTTTATATAATTCGAAATTAGTTTTGAATAAGAGCTTTATTTTTCTATTTGAATTGTATATCAAACATTACTATATCAAAACCTTCAAGAAGGGAATTGAGCTGAAAATATATTGTAAATTCTGTCTTTACATAAAGAATAGAATTTCAATTACGAGTGTTTTGTGCTCTTGTTTTATCTACTGGTATTTTAATTACTAAAGACACAATTCACCCCCTCTCTTATGATACAGACGATCCTACAACTGGTATCAAAACATTTTATCTTAATTAATAGCTTTTATTTCTCTATTTAGGAATCGATTTTTCCTATCATTTACTTAGAATCATCTATTTAAAATGGATAATACTGAAATCTTAGTTATGATTGAGGGACAGTCCACTAATCGTCCTCCTATGTTCGAAGGTAACAATTATGGCTACTGGAAATATAGGATGAAAGTATTCTTTCAGTCAATCGATTTCAAACTATGGTATATAATTAGCAATCCTATAGTGTTAGTTATAACTCCATATGATATTTGGACTTTTGATGAAAAGGAGCAAATGACACTGAATGCTAAAGGTTTAAATATCTTGTTTTGTGCTTTATCTCATGATCAATTTAATAAAGTTTCTACAAATCAAACTGCATATGAGATATGGCATGCATTAGAAGTTGCCAACGAAGGTACTAACCAAGTCAAGGAATCTAAGATTAATATGTTAGTACATAAATATGAGCTTTTTAAAATGCATGAAAATGAATGTATCTCTGACATGTTTTCCCGTTTTCTTGAGATTGTAAATTCATTAAAATCTTTAGGCAAGAAATTCTAGGAAAAAGACTTGGTAAGAAAGATCCTTAGATCTTTAACTAAAATTTGGGCTCAAAAGACAACATCTATTGAAGAGTTCAAAGACTCAAATACATATACTCTCGATGATCTCATAGGAAATCTAACAGCCTATAAAGTACAACATTTAGATCCAAAAGGGAAAAATCCTAGAAAGGATCTGGCTTTTGAGGCTGATAAAGTCTTAGAAGTCACTAGTGATTCTAATGATGATTTATTGTTGTTGACCAAAAAATTTAGAAATCTGTTGAAGAAACACAAGAACATTAGGTCAGCAAAGACATCTAGAGATATGGAGAAGAAGTCATTCACAAAAGACAAAAGCATATGCTACAAGTGCAACAGACTGGGTCACTTTCAAATTGATTGTCCCCTCAACAAAGATAAGAAGAATTCGAGGAGGAATTTTAGGAGTAAGAAATTCAAAAAGAGAATGGCACTTAAAGTGACATGGGATGACTCTTCAGCTTCACAAAGTAAAGAAACAAAAGATTCAACATTAGACAATGAATCCTCATCAACATCAGATTCAGAAGAAAATCTAGCAAACATATGCTTCATAGCAAAATCCAGTGAGTACACAAATCAAAATGGATAATGGACAGTGGAGCATCTAACCACATGACAGAAGATATACGATTACTTACAGAAATAACAAAGACCAAGAATGGACAAGTTACCTTTGGAAATAAAAGCAAAACAAATATCCTTAGGTCTAGCAAGCTTCAGGTAATTGAGAAATACTTTATAAATGATGTCTTCTTAGTGAAAAACTTAGGTTTTAATTTATTGAGTGTTCCAATTTTAATGAAGTTTTACAGAGTAATTTTTGAAAAATATTCCTGTAAAATTAGGGACATGTTTACAAACAAAATTTTATTCACTACATACAAGAAAGGATCCATTTGTATTCTGAATTTTCCTTCTGATATTATTAAAGACAATGCTTGCTTAATTGCAAAATTAGATGAAGTTATTTTATGGTATAGAAGGCTAGGACACTCAAACTTAAAATTATTACAAAAGCTGTCTAAAAAGAATCTAGTTAGAGGTTTACCTAGTATTAAGTACTCGAAAGAGTTTATGTGTGATGCATGTCAACTAGGTAAATTACGTAAAACATCCTTTAAAAGTTTAAATGAAATAACAAGCAAAAGAGTATTAGAACTAGTGCATATGGATTTATTTGGACCTACTAGGACAACCAGTCTAGGAGGTAAACATTATGCTTTTGTACTAATTGATGACTATTCTAGATTTACTTGGGTCTATTTTCTAGCTAATAAAACTGAAGTTTTTGAAATATTTAAGATATTCTGTAATAAAGTTCAGAATGAGAAAAATGTTAAAATTCAAAAACTTAGGAGTGATCATGGTACAAAATTTGATAATAATCAAATGGACACCTTTTGTGAAGAATTAGGCATATATCATAGGTACTCATTTCCAAGAGCTCCTTCACAAAATGGGATAGTAGAACGTAAAAATAGATCACTTCAAGAAATGTCCAAAACCTTGTTAAATGAGAATAAGTTACCCCTATTTCTCTAGGCAGAAGCAGTTCATTCAACATGCTATATTATAAATAAAGTACATCTAAGACCAATTTTAGATAAAACTCCTTATGAGATATGGTATAACAGGGTTCCCAAAATAAGTTATTTAAAACCCTTTGGTTGTAAGTGTTTTATTTTAAACACTAATGAAAGAAGAGACAAATTTAGAGCCAAATCAGATGAGGGTATTTTTGTTGGTTATTCCACTAGAAGTAAGGCATATGAGTTTTTAACAAATCAACAAAAACCATTGAGGAAACCCTACATGTGAAATTTCATGAAAATTTTCATTTGGATGTTAGACATGTTGAAAACATTGATTCATAAATTCTCCCAGAAATGGTACCAAATGATGTTGACAGAGAAATTGAGAGATTATCTAACGGAATAAGAAATATAAACTTGAATGATGAAAATTTAGAAGAAAATAATGTTATACCTATAGAAAATATGGAACAACATAGAAATTGGTGTTATGCTTCATCTCATCCTATTGATCAAATAATAGGCGATCCTAATCAAGGAGTTAGGACTAGGTCATTAGTAGTCAACATTTGTGGTGCTTATTCATTTGTTTCTTTACTAGAACCTAAGAAAATTGAAGATGCCTTAGAAGATGAATTTTGGTATTTAGCTATGCAAGATGAGCTAAATCAATTTATAAGAAATGAGGTATGGGATCTAGTTCCACCACCTGAAAATCAGTCCATAATAGGAACAAGGTGGGTATTTAGAAACAAAGTAGATCAAGATGGACATATAGTTAAAAATAAAGCTAGATTAGTTGCTCAAGGTTACAAGCAAGAGGAAGGAATTGACTATGATGAAACATTTGCTCATGTTGCTAGACTAGAATCAATACGCATTTTGTTAGCATATGCTTGTTATATGGATTTCAAATTATATCAAATGGATGTTAAGACTGCTTTTTTAAATAGATATATAAAAGAAGAAGTATATGTAAAACAACCTCCAGGTTTTGAAGATTCAAAACATCCTGAATATGTTTATAAGCTTAAGAAGGCACTATATGGCCTTAAACAAGCCACTAGGTCTTGGTATGAGAGATTATCTAAATTTCTTATGGAAAAAGGGTATTCTGTGGGAAAGGTAGATCACACTCTTTTTATCAAGAAGATTGAAAAAGATATATTGGTAGTTCAAATCTATGTAGATGACATCATATTTGGAGTAACAAATGATAAATTAGTTGAGTCCTTTTTGAAAGACATGACTAATCAATTTGAAATTAGTATGATGGGTGAAATATCATTTTTTTTAGGCTTACAAATTAAGCAATTAGATCAATGTACTTTTATTTCACAAGAAAAAAATACTCAAAATTTATTAAAGAGGTTTGGTTTAGACAACACTAAAACAAAGAATACACCAATGAGTACTATCACCAAGTTGGATAAAGATGACTCTGGAAAAACTGTAGATGTAAAACAATATAGAAGTATGATTGGTTCATTACTTTATTTAACAGCTAGCCGACCAGATATTATGTTTAGTGTGTGTACTTGTGCTAAATATCAATCTAATCCTAAGGAATCACACCTACTTGCTGTTAAATGAATTTTTAAATATCTATTGGGAACCATCAATTTCGAATTGTTTTACTTTAAACACATTTCTTTAAACTTAGTAAGCTATAGTGATGCTGATTTTGCTAGATGTAAGTCTAAAAGAAAAAGCACCAGTGGCACTTGTCAATTGTTAGGAAATTCTTTAGTGTCATGGTTTAGCAAAAAGTAAAATTATGTAGCATTATCTACAACTGAAGCTGAATATATAGCTGCTGCACTTTGCTGTGCTCAAATCCTATGAATTAGACAAACTTTAAAAGATTTTAATTTAGACTATGAACCAACTAAGATTTTCTGTGATAGTAGTTCTACAATAAGTTTGTCAAAAAATCATGTCTTACATTCACGAGCAAAACATATAGAAGTTTGACATCATTTTCTAAGGGATAATGTTATAAAATGAAAAATAGTATTAAATTTTGTTCCTACCATAGAACAATTAGCAAATCTATTTACGAAACCCTTAAATGAAAATACCTTTTCAAAATTACGATTAGAGCTTGGTATCTGTAGGTTATCTGATGTTTAAATTGTCTTGTTCATTACATTTTGGTTTGTTAAAAAGGTAGTTTTAGAAATTAATGTCTTTATTATTAAAAAAAAAACCAAACAAAACAAAATATCTATTTTCGAATTATAGTTTTCTGGTAGTTAAGAATTTATGAAATTCTAATTTTTATTGAAGTCAATTTATTTAAGAAAAATATTACTTAAGGAAAGTTAAATTGATTCAATGTGAGTGCCAAATATATTTTTGTTACTTATGTATATGCTATTACGGAGATTTCAATAGGAAAATACATAGAAAGTATGTACTTTTTATTAAAGGAAAGTTATTAACATTCTGTTAGAAAAATTAAGTCTTGTGGTTGCCTCTAATTTAATTTACTATTTTGTTTTATTTCTTTTTTGTCTACAATTACTTGAGTGTTTAAGTCTGCTGGGGAATCTTAAACCCTAGTCACTTAAACCAACTGGTTTGGAATGTACTGACTGAAAACTCATTTTGCAAGTAATTCAGAATATATTAAAAATAATAATAATAATAAATAAAATAAATAATTTTTTTTTTACCTGTTCTCACTTGTTATTGAGTAACTGGTTATCTTTCCCCTAAGTAAGGGATTGTGATCATGTAAAAAGATGATATCGTGGGAGGTAATACATAAAATATATATATATATGAATATAAACATTAAAAGAAGAAAAGAAAAGGGGGCAATGTACTCAAGCTTAATTTATTTTTCAAGGTGTTATAACAATCCTTCCATAATCTATGCATATAATCTTTATTATTCTTCCTTGTTGTTATCTATTTTTTACACATAATATATGTTATTTATTTTCTTAAGTTCGTGTACTCATTATTGAATTCTTTTAAAAGTTCCTGAAAGTACATCTCTATGAATTATCTTTTGTAAACTGAATAAGATAAAAGCCAGAAAGTCTAAATTGTTAAATCTACTACTTATTTCTATATTTAATTCATATTTTTAAAAAATATATATAGAGAGACTCAAATCTATTTAAAGCTTAGCATCCTTTTTAAGTAAGCTATTTGACCTTTTAAAGCCAAATCTACTTAAGGCTTGGCAACCTAGTTTAAGTACGCCATAGATTTTTTAGACTACATTTATGTAGGGGGAACAATTTCTCATATAATAATTCAACTCTTATGAACTATTATATGTTTTCATGAAAGAATCTGCATAATTTCAGGAAATTAACATTAATTAAGTACATTTCTAAACTGTCGGTGAAATACAAGTTTTTTAATTCTTAAGTATCCGAATTTTTTGTGATTTCAGAAGACTATATTGTATGTATATCGAATAGTTGTGTTTTAACCGTTCAATAGAATATTTTATTATTTCCTGAAGTACACGTGTCGAAGCATAAATTCATATCTTAAGTGAATGTTCGGTAAGTTATCTGGTAACTCTCCGAAATGCATCTTAGCATCAGATAGTTAGGTTTATAAGTATTCGAAAATATCTGAACACCTTAAGTTAGAATTATGCACATGTTGAATTTCATTGCTTTATTATGTCTTAGTTGAAACTCGAACAATTATGTTTAACTCTTCGACTTTCACACCTATCCATTCGAGAAACTCGAACAGTTAACTTAATATTCTTATATTTTTCTGAAAGACTTAATCTCTAACAATAATTATTTTCATTTGTCGTATAATTATGTGCTTTACTGCTTACAAAACTCGAATAGTTATCATAAGTCTTCGAGTTTTCTCACTTTTCACTTAGCCCGAAGTTATTTTCTTCACACGAACAGTTATGCTAAGTATTCTGCTTTTATCGGTTGTAAAACTCGTACAATTATTGTAAGCACTCGAGTTATTTATCAGTAATGGATTTTATATTTATGATTTCAATGATTGAATCTGTTTATCTGTTTATAAACTCGAAGAGTTATAAATGTTTTACTGACAACCTTTCGTGTTTCTACCTTGGTAAAACCCTAGCTTCACAATCTTTACTTCCACTAAGTTCTACAGTGCATAGTGTTTGGGTTTTCCCAACACTACACTAGAAAAACTTGGATTTATTACTTCTGTTTTTACTTAGTTAATTTATCTTTATGCCTATTCTATCTTTTAGAAGTAAACAAACAACATTTAATACAATTTAGATATTAATTCCAATTTGTACTTTAACTGTAAGTGCACAATGTCTATTGTATCAGTGAGCAAGTACAAGTCAATCCCATAGGGAATTGCTAACGAACTTGAGAACTGTTCGTTTGTTAAAAATCAAATTTATATATTCAATAAGCTCTCCATTGATTTATAATTAACTCAACGGACTAACCTCGTGGACTTAATTTAACTCCATGAGCTTGTCTTTTCTATTTAATATTGTTATTTACAAAGGAATTCGGCTAACCATTGGGCGATTCCACAGATTGTAAATAACATCAATTAAGCTCTTTAATGTTAGTTAACATTGGATTTATCATTGAGCAATAGTAACATTCAGATAATTCAAATAGTAACCATTAAAATCTTTAAGTCTTTTGAACGAACCAATTTCAGTAAACTGTAAAACTAAAATAAACATAAAACAATCACAACATTGACAAAGATAACATTAATCATGATACAACACAAACAATACAACACTCAAATACAACATACAAACATAGATAAATTGTTTTTTGGTATTTTTGTTTTAATATGAACATGGAAATGGGCGACAGGTGGAATATAAAGTAATTTCACTTGACAGTAAATACTTCCGACACTACTTGCAACGCGATTACACCATTGAAAATTAAACCACTTACAATCCTGTCTCCTCTCCCTATAGAATCGCGAGTCCAGAATTGCAAGATGATCTCTTCTTCAGCATATAGGCATCAACCCGAAGCCAAGGCTAAAAGCTCTACGATCTCCTGAAATATGAGTCGATGCTTGGTGAAAATGGCTTCCCTTCCCGTGACGCGATCACTCCTCACAATGGTTGTCAGGCATTGTGTTTGGCTCGGAATCGACCCAACATCAGGCAAGTGTCCTCACAGACCTCTAATGGTTGGTGATTATGGTGTGGTGATGATAGTGATGATGATGGTTGGTGTGGTACTTTAGAGAATTGCGACGCTAATCCTCCTCTGCACACATTGTCTGCCCATCGATCACACATTTTCTTTTTTTCTTCTTTTCTTTTATATTTCTTCAGTAGTAACTACTTCTGCTCGAATGGTCGGTTGGATTTCCTTCATTCGTATCAACGGTGATGATTTCTTTCCCTACGCGATACATGCAAACGTGGTTTTTCTCTTCCAACTGTTTGTTCCCACAACTACTACAATGGCATATTAGAAAATATATAGTCCGTGGAGTTACAGATAACCCAACGGACTTTCTTCGTTGATTTAACTATAAAACACGTGCATAAATTTAACTATCCGATGCTCAAGTGCATTTTGGATACTTATAAACTTAACTATTCGATGCTTAGATGCATTTCGGATAGTTACAGCTAACTCACTGAAAATCCACTTAAGTCAATTTCCTAGAACATGACACGTGTCCTTAGCTATTTTATAAATAAAAAGAGATTTCGGAGAGTTACAAGGATAACTATCCGATACCCAACTGCAATTTCGGATAGTTATAGATAACTCACTGAAAGTTCACTTAAGTCATTTATTATGGTTTCGACACGTGTACTTCAGGAAATAATAAAATATTCTCTCAAAACATAATTGTTCGGGAATTTAAACATAACTATCCGATACATGTTCGGTCTATTAAACATAACTGTCTGAATATGTTCGTTATGTTAAACATAACTGTTCGAAATATTAGAAAATTCGGATACTTAAGAATTTCACAGCTTGCAACTAACCGATAGTTCATAAATGTACTAAATTAACATTAATTCCCCCAAATTAAGTAGATTCTTCAATTAAAGCATATAATAGTGCAATTATAACATAATGACTTAATTCTTATATGATAAGCTACATATTATGCAATTAACCATCATTTAACCGTTAATAATATGCACTTTTTCATTCTAAACACTTCCCCCATACCTAAATTTTGCTAGTCCCTTAGCAAACTAAGATCTAATTAATTGGTCTTTAAAAGTGCTAGAATTAATTCTTCCCCTTTGTTTTTCTTCTATTTAGCATAAAAATATATTCTGTATATTTCAGTAATCAACTTGCAAATATACTTAGAATATATGTAAATTACATACCAAGTATATCATTATCATATAGGTGTTAATTATGTTATCGTTTGTTCTTCTTTTCATCATCTGTCATCCTGAATTTTCCAATAAGATTTCTAGAAGAAATTTCAACAACATACGAATCAGAGTACAATCCAATTCAATCTGATTAAGACAAGTAGAATAAAGAATTGTATCTCCATTAAACAACTTCAAAAGGCAATTACAGATTCATATTTTAGCAATTCTAGATAACAGAAAATATACTCGATTCATAAGATATCTGTATTTCACAAAACACTTGTATCTTTTCAGAATAGTATATGTATATTTTCTTTTCGTACTTTAAAAGTTAATTTGACAAGCTTGAATCATACAAGAGCTTTCTAATGTACCCATGTAACAAGCTTTCAGTCAACAATCCCAGATCTGATCAAGATCTTAGGATACTTATAAACTTAACTATCCGATGCTTAGATGTACTATCTGAGCATCGGATAGTTACAGCTAACTCACCGAAAATCCACTTAAGTCAATTTCCCAGAACATGACATGTGTCCTCAGCTATTTTATAAATAAAAAGAGATTTCGAAGAGTTATAGGGATAACTATCTGATGCCCAGCTGCAATTTCGGATAGTTATAGATAACTCACCGAAAGTTCACTTAAGTCATTCATTATGGTTTCGACACATGTACTTCAGGAAATAATAAAATATTCTCTCAAAACATAACTATTCGGCAATTTAAACATAACTATCTGATACATATTCTGTCTGCTAAACATAACTGTCTGAATATGTTCGGTATGTTAAACATAACTGTCCGAAATATCAGAAAATTCGGATACATAAGAATTTCACAGCTTGCAACTTACCGATAATTCATAAATGTACTAAATTAATATTAATTCCCCCAAATTAAGCAGATTCTTCAATTAAAGCATATAACAGTGCAATTATAACATAATGGCTTAATTCTTATATGATAAGCTACATATTATGCAATTAACCATCATTTAACCGTTAATAATATGCACTTTTTCATTCTAAACACACAGCGAAGATTAATCGACAATGTCAGGACATGAAAGAGGACGTGGTAGAATGACAAAAGTGTAGAAAACAAAGCTGGAACTTCAAAAAATACAAAGTGAAATCAACAATATCTACTCAAGGTACACTTTTACAAATGAAGTACTACATGAAATTAGAAAAGCTGTTCAAGACGAGAAAAATTTCTGTTGGAAGTTTATTCGCAATTATGCTGAAACACAGTTTAGACTAAAATAGACTGAACTTTCCACATTACAACTATGGAAAGGAACTTTACAACCTAACCTTGTGGTTGTTACAAGTTCTAGACATGTACCAGAAAAATCAGTATAGTCTATCACTTACTATGGAAAGAAATGGGGACCAATGATAGAAAATGCAAATAGGGAATTAGAATCCTTGTATTTCCAACGTTATTTTCCCCTGGTTGTTTTAGATGACATTCAATAATATATAGATGAATAGAAAACTGCCATTTGGAAAATGGGCCTTTGAAGTGAAGGACAAAAAGTTTATCAACTAAAAATCGCAAAGGTTGAGAGCTTAAAACTCTATATTCCATTATTACAACCTAGGCATCATGGTGAAGGACCATCAAGACCACAGGTGCCTTTAACAGGAAAAATTAAGAAAATTTTAGAACCTCCTGAACAACCAGAACCACTACAGACATATAGTCGGAAAAAGAAAAAGACATTAGAATATTTTGGACTAACTACAGGTGTACAAGGAATATTGCAACAAAAAGAAGAATCATTGAAAAATGGAAAACTATGTTCCATTGCAGAAGCTGGACAGACGTTTGTGTTAGGAATCCCAGCAGATGTGACAAATATTGGATTACACGCATACACTCTAAGGTATTGTGTCACATTAGTGCATAATGTATCTTTTAATACAATGGTCAATTTTTCACATCATGCTGCAAGCACACATTCTTTTCCTATGGAAAGAGAACATGTAGAAAATTTTGATGATACATATACAGATGATATCAATTTTGATGATATTTTTGATGATATAGACACTGAGTCTATGAATGTTGAAGATATTTCATCTAAAGAGGAATGTAAAGATATTCTTACTCTAACTGTATCTCGGATAGAAACTTTTGATTTTTGGTATAGTTGCTTATACTACAGTTTATACATATGGTTATGTCTGTTACAGTATAGAATATATTTGTTGATAAATGTATATAATCAACAACATACATAGTTACAAATTGAATATCACACTGCCAATGTCTCAAGTATAAAAATTTCAGAAATATAGAATGAATCTATTATAAAACATTCTTTCCTACAGAGACAGCTATTGTATAGATCAATCATAGATATACATGTTGCTGATAGACAGATTAATACAGAGACTGTTGCTATTGATATGTCTCAAGAAGATCAAACAGAAGAATTTCAACAAATTATTGATACGACAATAATAGATATTTCAGACATTTATACCAGCTTTGATAGAAATTCCACCAGTTCTGAAAGCTCTGGAAATATAGATACTGCTGATAATATTGAAACCAGTCCCAGATCAGAACATCATGACACGAAAATACCTAATCCTGAACAGAGTTTAGACGAAAATACATTATTATGGTTCAGAAATAGTTCCTGTTATGAAAAATTTCAAACATATAAAACTTTTACAGTTTTATATTCAAGACTAGTTAAGTTTGAAGGGATGACACATATACGAGAAATGTTTGAATTTCAATGCTTGTTGACTCTACTTCCGCAACAGCGAGGCCATCTTGTTATACCAGAACTTATCAGTTGTTTTTACTCAAACTTAACAATGGAAGAAGGTATTCCTATTTCCAATATACAAGACAATGACATATATTTAACTCCAGATTTACTTTATCAAGTACTTGGTTTGAAAAATGAAGGAGTTAAATTATCAGAAAGAAAATAGGTTTATCAATTGGGATGAGACACTAAAAGTTTAGCCAAAGATTTAACTACCAACAAACCATTGAGATTACTGAATGATTTAAATGGCCAAGCACGTTTTATTGCAAAAATACTGCATGCTTCATTGTTTTAGAGGTTTGGTCATGGTGTAGAAGTTGGCAGATGTTGTCTTTATGCTACATATGCATTAGTTAACCATACACAGGTGAACTGGTATGATATTTTTGTTTCTCATATCTTACATTTGCAGAGTAAATTATTTTATGGTGATACAATTTTGAGAATTGTGGCAAGTCAAACAAATATTATACCTTGACCACAGAAAAAATTAAAGTCAATATCTTTCTCTACAAAGGAACTCCAAAAATATCAGGAAGCAGATACACTTGTAATACAACAACAAGATTGGTAAACACAGTCACAAAAGCAACAACAATCAACACAATTTTCAAAACAACAGCAATATACAGATATAAATATAGGTATACATACAGATATAAATACAGGTATACATACAAATATAAATACAGGTATACATACAAATACAAATATAGGTATAAATACAGACATCCATTCTGAATTTTTACAGCAACCATCACAAGTTTCACAAAATGATTTAAATCAAGCAGTAATTGATCAAATAAACAGAGTAAGTATAGAAATTGCAAAGCAAATTTCAGATACTCTAATCAGTATTTTTCGAAGACAAAGAGGCTTGTGATTATACAAATTATGTATTACATGATTTATTTATTATAATTTGTAACCAAAAATATTATGTAAATTGTTTATTGCATTTAATGCTCACGTGATTATTTTTTCACAGTTTATATTTAAATAGTTTATGCTTAATCCATAAAAGTTATGCATGTTTAAAAATATTTTTTTGAAAGATATGTACTTAGAATATTTTTCTTCCTTACATTTTATTTACTTTTTTATAATGCCAAAAAGGGGGAGAAGAGATAGATTATTTGACTTATTAGGTTTTGACATCATAAAAAGGGGGAGATTGTTAGGAATTTTGTTTTGATGATATATGCTTTATTAAAGTTTTTAAATAAGTCTAAATAATATTCTTTAAGTATATTTCTCTAAGTATAATAGTTAACAAATTATCGGAAAGTTTCATTTTTATGTCGGATAAGTCAAATAGTTTATGTTAAAAACTCGTATAGTTAAATTATCTACACATGTGTTTTTAATGTTTTAAGTTATCACGTGTTCTTCATGTGCGTTCAGTAATGAAAATCGAATAGTTAGATAACTGTTCGAGTTTTTATACACATGGATAAATAAGTCTTCGAGTTTTATAAAAAGACTAATGAACAGATAAGTTTGGTATGTTTAGTCACGTGTTTTAAAGGTGCAAAAACTCGAAGAGTTACAGATAAGTGTTCAAGTTTTTACAGAACTTAAAGGATAAGTGCTCGACTAAATTGAAGACTTAGAAGATATTCTACAAGACTCCAGGAAGATAAAATTTCAGTGAATCTATGAGTGGAGATCGTGGAAATTCAAAATTATAGTAGAGAAAGTGGAAACTCAAAAAGATAGTAATTTGGATTAAAGAAAAAAATTAGTACGTGGATTATGGATTAAGTGGATGAACATGCTGAACGTGAAAGACAACAGAGTTCGACTACTAATAGAGAGTACGAGCTACATTACAATAGAGGACCCCAATCTCAAAAACTAAGTCTGAATATTCAATCTGGATCCCTAACTAAAAAGTTAAGTTTGAATATTCATATTCTAAAAAGTTCTCCAACATCAGAAGAAGTTCAAAATTCCAAGCAATTTCAGAAAAGGAGCTACAAACGTAAGAAATTTGGAAATTCGACAACTGGAGAAGAAGAGATATAGAAGCTAAGCAAAGAGAAGGAAAGAAGCTGTGTGCAAAAAGATTAGGTTTTATACAATTCGAAATTAGTTTTGAATAAAAGCTTTATTTTTCTATTTGAATTGTATATCGAATATTACTGTATCAAAACCTTCAAGAAGGGAATTGAGCTGAAAAAATATTGTAAATTCTTTCTTTACATAAAGAATAGAATTTCAATTACAAGTGTTTTGTGCTCTTGTTTTATCCGCTGATATTTTAATTACTAAAGACACAATTCACCCCTCTCTTGTGATACAGACAATCCTACACACTTGATGAAAGATTTTGGACGAGAAAGTTTATTTTGCAGGAAATTTTTTAGAGATCCAAGATTGATGATTAAAGAAAACTCGAAAACAAAATGTGGGTCAGAACGTATGTATTTCGATGAAGGAAAAAGAGAAGACTTGAAGAAATGGAAGACTGATAGTGATTAAACGTGGAAGATATGCATGAAATTAAGATATAGTATAAAAGGCATAGAATTCTCGTTGATCAGTTATCCTTGCACACAAAATGAAAAATCTTTTCAAGGATCAAAAACACCTTTTCAGGGAAAAGCTCTCAGGTGGAAGAAAATTTAGTGAAGCAAAAAAGGTCAGATTTATGTCGCTGAAGATTTGAAGTATCAAATGGAAGAAAATTCAGTGAAGTAGAAAAAGGTAAGATATACGTCACTGAAGATTTAATGTTTCAGAAGAAAGCAAATTCGATAAAGTAGAGAAAGATAAGATATTTGTCACTCAAGAATTGTTGAAGAAGAAAGAGAAGAAAAAAGAAGATCTCAAATAGGGAGAAATGTTTTAAATTCCGTAAATTAGTTTTCTCTATTTGCAGTTATGAAATTGTATAGATGAAACATGGTATCGATATATAATTGCATCTACAATTTCTGAGGAGAATTGAATTGTATATTGTAATTGAAACCTTGAATAAAAATGATTTTATGAAAATAGTGTCTTGTTTAGAATGAAAAAGTGTATAATATTAATGGTTAAATGATGGTTAATTACATAATATTTAGCTTATAATGTGAGAATTAAGCCATTATGTTATAATTGCACTATTATATGCTTTAATTAAAGAATCTGCTTAATTTTGGGGAATTAATGTTAATTTAGTACATTTCTAAACTATCGGTAAGTTGCAGGCTGTGAAATTCTTAAGTATCTGAATTTTCTGTTATTTCGGATAGTTATGTTTAACATACCGAACATATTTCGAACAGTTATGTTTAACTTACCGAACAGTTATGTTTTAAAAGAATATTTTATTATTTCCTGAAGTACACATGTCGAAACCATAATGCATGACTTAAGTGAACTTTCAATGAGTTATCTATAACTATCCAAAATGCATCTGAGCATCGGATAGTTATATGTGTAACTCTCCGAAATCTCCTTTTACTTATAAAATAGTTGTGGACACGTGTCATGTTCTGGGAAAGTAACTTAAGTGGATTTTTGGTAAGTTATCTCTAACTATCCGAAATGCATCTGAGCATCGAATGGTTAGACCTGTAACTCTTCGAAATGTTTCTTTTATTATTAAACTACTACTAGCACGTGTCGAGATCTGGTAGATTTACTTAAGTTATATATCGGTGAGTAATCTATAACTATCCAAAATGCATCTAAGCATCGGATAGTTAAGTTTGTAACTATCCGAAATGCACCTAAGCATCGGATAGTTAAATTTATACACGTGTTTTATAGTTAAATCAATGAAGCAAGCCCATTGAGTTATCCGTAACTCCACGGACTATTTATTTTCTAACATGCCACTGTAGCAGTTGTAGAAATAGGACAGTTGGAAGGAAAAACCACGATCGCACGTATCGCATAGGGAGAAGAAAGCATCGTCGTTGATATGAATGAAGGAAATCCAACCGACCATTCAAGCAGAAGCAATTACCACTGAAGAAAAATAAAAGAAAAGAAGAAAAAGAAGTAAAGGGGGTGATCGATGGGTATGGCCAGTGTCTATAGAGGAGGATCACCGAGCTTTCTGCAGGCAACGTTGGCAATTCTCTGAAGTACCACACCAACCATCATCACCACCACCATAATCACCAACCATCGGAGGTCTAGTGGGATGAAGTGATGAAATTTCAAATGTGGATTATGAAAGACCTAAATGAATGGAAGTGGGAAGAGGAATATATTGAAATACATGTAGAAATAGAAATAGATACATTATCTTGGAATAGAAGAGGATCCCTTTTTGCATTTCAATTCATTATTGGAAATACACTTATATTTAGTATTGATAAAAAGAAAAATAGGCTGCATTAAAATAGAATTAATAGCAAGAAGGATTATGCCTAAAAAGTTTGCTTGGACTGACAAGTTTATTCCATTTGTTACTACTTTTCAATCATGTTCTTCAACTGTGATTCTATGCGTTTAATGTCGTGTGTATTCTACATTTATTTTTAGAGAAAAAGAGAAAGAAAAATTTTTGTTTTAGTTTTATTTTATAAGAAAAGAAAAACAAAATATCAATCTAGTTTGTTGGTATCTGTTCTAGGAAACCAATTAGCTTGCTTGTGAGCCACAAAAGGTATAGGAGCCTGGGTTCTATATAAGACACTGATTTAACAATATCTATTTTGTTGTTAAGTGTTATTTTGTTATATTTTGCTTTTATTTGTGAATGAAAAGTTTTTTAGAATCAAAAAATCAGAAGATATTGAAGGAGATACAAAAGAACAAGGTATGTAATTAATTACTTATCTTGAATTTACATTTAAACTTAGTTCGTGGAGTTATTCATGCTTGCTAACATTTACTGTATTTACTGTAAAATCTTTTACATTGAGGACAATGCAAAATCTAGGTATGGGGGGGAGGTAATTAGATTAACATCTAAGTAATTTTGTTAATTAGATGAATTAGAATGGTGCTGCAAAGTTTTATGGAAATTGAAAATTTTGTATGAATTTGCTATAACTATCCAATAATTGAGACTGTCAAATTTTTAAGAACTGTAACTGCTTGAATGTTATATTTATAATCTTATATAAGATGCTACAAATTTTACTATTAATACATATCTAGATATAGTATCTTATGTTTTTGCTAAATTTTATGAGTTTAACAGTTTCATGATTTTAAAAAAGAAATCAGAATGTTTAACTGAAACTCAGTAGATTATCTGAAATCCTAAAAGAGTTGAAATGTTGATTTTTGGATTAAATGAAATACATATGATCAAGGATACATGTAATTTGATTGATTAAACTTGTAGAATGATTTATATGTAAATCTTATTAAACTACCGAAAAAGTATGAGCTTATTGATATGATTCATATTTTCAGTAAATAATAGAAGTAGGACTATACGAGATTTGTGTTTTATTGCATTTGTATTAATGAAATACATACATATACTGTGTTGAAAAGAAAAAGAAAAAAAATGACTTGAGCACGAGCCTTTTGTACTTGAGTAGATAATTATGTAAGGATTGTTGACCTAAAAAATGACTCTTTAAATTTGGCAACCTAAGATCCTAATCAGATCTGGGATTGTTGACTAAAAGCTCGATACATGGGTACACTAGAAAGCTCTTGTATGATTCTAACTTTTAAAGTACAAATATGCATATACTATTCTGAAAGGATAAAAGTGTTTTGTGAAATATAGAAATCTTTTGAATCAAGTATGTTTTATGTTATCTAGGATTACTAAAGTATGAATCTAGAATAGACTTTTGAAGTTGTTGATTTGAGATACAATTCATTATTCTACTTGTTTTAATTATATTGAATTGGATTGTGTTTTGATTCGTGTGTAGTTGAAATTTATTCTGAAAATCATATTTGGAAAATTCAAGATAACAAATGTGTGGAAAGAAGAAAAAATGATAATATAATTACTACCTATGTGATGCTAATATATTTTGTATGTAATTTACATATGTTTTAAATATATTTGCAGGTTGAAGAGGAGAAAACAATGTTAAATAGATTACAGAAAAATACAAAATATCTATATAGTAATCTAATTTATGTATTCTAAAGAAGTAAATCTAGCACTTTTGAAAGACCAACTAGTTAGATCTTAGTTTGCTAAGGGACTAGCAAAATTTAAGTATGGGGGAAGTCTTTAGAATGAAAAAGTGCATAATATTAACGGTTAAATGATGGTTAATTGCATAATATTTAGCTTATCATATGAGAATTAAGTTATTATGTTATAATTGCACTATTATATGCTTTAATGAAGGAATCTACATAATTTCAAGGAATCTGCAATAATTAAGTATATTTTTGAACTGTTGGTAAGTTGCAAGTTTTTAATTCTTAAGTATCCAATTTTTTTGTTATTTCGGAGAGTTATGCTTAATGTACTAGATAGTTATGTTTCAAATGATTAAAGAATATTTTTCCTGAAGTACACGTGTTGAAACATTAAAGCATGACTTAAGTGAATTTTCGATGAGTTATTTGCTAACTATTCAAAATGCATTTGGGCATCAAATAGTTAGATTTGTAAGTATCTGAAATATCCTTTTATTTATAAAACTTATTAAGGACACGTGTTGTGATCTGAAAACCTAATTTAAGTGTGGTTTTATAGTGTTAAGCATGATCCATTTTATTTGCATATGTTTATATCATGTATAAGTGCACAGTAACAACTCATTGAGTTAGTGTTCTTTTTTTGTTGAAAGATCACGTGCCAACTCGTTGAGTTTCAGGTTTAAAGGTATAAAAAGATCACGTGATAACTTGTTGAGTTAGTGAGTAAAAATTGTAAGTTATATATCTGAACTCGTTAAGTTAGAATTATGCACGTGTTGAATTTAAATGT
The DNA here is from genome assembly GCA_036874045.1 of Cymodocea nodosa. Lineage (NCBI taxonomy): Eukaryota > Viridiplantae > Streptophyta > Magnoliopsida > Alismatales > Cymodoceaceae > Cymodocea > Cymodocea nodosa. The sequence goes on along the minus strand of CM072339.1, from coordinate 12,536,502 downwards.
TTTATTATGTCACATGAGCTGCACATGTATAACTCGTTAAGTTAGCATAACTATACATGTTGAGTTAATTGAATATACACTAAGGTAACGCGTTGTGTTAGTGTTATAAGCTTATAAGTTATTTTTTTATTACACGTGTTTTATAGTTAAATCAACAAAGTAAGTCCATTGAGTTATTTGTAACTCCACGGACCGTTTATTTTCTAATATGCCACTATAGCAGTTATAGGAACAGGAAATTCAAAGGAAAACCACGATTGCACGTATTATGTAGGAATTCACTTGTGGAATGAAGAAGAAATCACCATCGTTGATATGAATGAAGGAAATCCAACCGATCATTTAAGTAGAATCAGTTACTACAGAAAGAAATATAAAAGAAGAGAAAAAAAGACTAAAAAAGTGTGTGTGTAGAGGTGGAGAACCGCGCTAACTATAGGAAGTATCGGAAGTTCCCTAAAGCTCTACACCACCACCAAAATCACCAACCATCGGAGGTCTGTTAAGATACTTTCCTAATGTCGAGTCGATTCCGAGCCAAACACTATAACTAACAACCATTGTGAGGAGTGATCACGTTGCAGGAAGGGAAGCCATTTTCACCAAGCACCGACTCATATCTTAGGAAAGCTTTTAGCCTTGGTTTCGGGTTGATGCCAATATGCTAAAGAGGAGATCATCTTACAATTCTTGATTCACGATTCTATAGGGAGAGGAGGCAAGATTGTAAGTGATTAAGTTTTCAATGGTGTAATTGCATCGCATGTAGTGACAGAAGTTTTTACTATCGATAGAGATTTTTACATTTCACATTTCCTTCATCTTCAGAAACATATCAAAACAAAAATACCAAAATAACAAATTATCTATATTTACGTTTAGTATTAATGTGTTGTATTATTTGTTTTATATCGTGATTAATGTTATCATTGTCAGTATTGTGAATGTTTTATGTTTGTTTGATTCAGAAAATAGAAAATAGTTTTACAGTTTACTGAACTTGAATTGTTCTATATACTTAAAGATTTTAATGGTTACTGTTTGAAATATCTAAATGTTAGTATTGTTTAATGATAAATCTAATATTAACTAACATTAAATAGCTTAATTGATGTTATTTACATTCTATGGAACCACCCAATGGTTGGCCAAATTTCTCTGTAATTAACAATATTCAATTGGAAAAATAGGCTCGTGGAGTTAACTTAAGTCCACGAGGTTAGTCCGTTGAGTTAGCCATAACTCCATGAACTAAGTTCGTTGTGTTAACTGTAACTAAACGGAGTTCTTAATTGAACATATATAAACTCCAATATAAAAATTAAAATAGTACACAATTCTTACTCAATCTCTATGGGTTCGACTTGTACTTGCACACAAATATAATATACACTGGGCACTTGCAGTTAAAAACACAAATTGAATTTAATATCTAATTTGTGTGAAAGGTTGTTTGTTTATTTCTAAGAGTAATTATTGATATACAAGTTTTTGATTTAAGTTAGCAACCACAAACAAGTATCTTATGTCTTTACTGAATTTTCTGAGTTTAACAGTTTCACAATTTTAAAGAAATCAAAATGCTTAATTGTAACTCAAGAAATGATCCGAAATCCTGAAAGAGCTGAAATGTTGATTTTTGGATTAAATGAAATACATATGATCAAGGATACATTTAATTTGATTGATTAAACTTGTAGAATGATTTGTGTAAATTTTATTAAACTATAGAAAAAGTATGAGCTTATTGATATGAATTCATGTTTTTAGTAAATTATAGAAGTAGGATTATATGAGATTTGTGTTTTATTGCATTTGTATTAATGAAATACATATATCTATTGTGTTGAAAAGAAAGAAAAGGAAAAAAAGAGAAAACCTTTGAGAGTTTATTGATTTGTTTGATCACAAGCCTTTTGTACTTGAGTAGATAGGTATGTAAGGATTGTTGACTTGAAAAAGGACTTTAAATCTGGCATTATTTGGTTATTGAAATTTTTTTTTTTGAGAAGTTTTACTTTTAAGAGATGTTTTTTCACACAAACAACAGATATAATCTTAAGTGAAGTTAAGTCAACAAACTTATTTGTTGAATTAAAACTTAACCCAACAAAAGTGCTTCGTTGAGTTAAACATATTTCACAATTGATTTAATATGATTTTTGTCATCATCAAAAAGGAGGAGATTGTTGAGTATTTTGTTTTGATGATGTGTGCTAAACAAATGTAATCATATTTACTCAATTACTATTGTTTATGGAAGTAAATTAAGAACATCAATTAATATATAAAAAGTTTACTGATATAAATACTTGTCTGTAATGGATCTGAGATTATACTAAGATAAATAACTAATCATTAAGTTATACTAATTTTCATTTAACTAAACATTAAGTTAACGTGTGTTTTTATTGTAAAGCATAATATGTTTTAAAGTTATATTTTCTGCATCATGTATAGTGCACGTTAAGACAACTCGTTGAGTTAGTGTGTTATTTGTGTAAAGGTCACGTGAGAACTCGTTGAGTTATAGGCTTAAAGGTTAAAATAGGTCACATGAGAACTCATTGAGTTAGTGAGCAAAAGGTTAAAATGAAGAGACGAACTCGTTAAGTTAGTATTATGCACATGGTGAAATTAAAGTTTACAAATGTTATAGTGTGTCACGTGAGTTGCACATGTTTAACCCATTAAGTTAACATAACTACACTAACTACACGCATTGAGTTGCTATATTGAACACTAAGGCAACGCATTAGGTTAGCGTTATAAACTTAAAGTTATTATTATTGCACGTGGTAAATATTTTATTATTTAAAACATTTATTTTTTATTGGTTCATTGAGTTATCAGTAACACAACAAAGTTAGTTCGTTGAGTTAACGTAACACCATGAAGCTGGTTCGTTGAGTTAGCATAACACCACAGACTTAGTTTGTTAAGTTAGCTACAGTTCTTGTCATGTGATTTGGCACATGATAAACTCATTAAGTTAGATACGTTAAGTTATAAATCTACTTGTTTTACTTGTTTAGTTAACATTAACACAACCTGTTATTACACTTGATGGAAAATTTTGGATGAGAAAGTTTATTTTGCAGGAAATTTTTTAGAGATCCAGGATTGATGATTAAAGAAAATTCGAAAGGAAAACGTGGGTCAGAATGTGTGTATTTCAATGAAAGGAAAAGAGAAGACATGAAAGGTGGAAAACTAATAGTGATTAAACGTGGAGAATATGCATGAAATGAAAATATAGTATAAAAGGCATAGAATTTTCGTTGATTAATTATCCATGCACACCAAACGAAATATACTTTTAGGGATCAAAAACACCTCTCCAGGGAAAAGCTCTCAAATAGAAGAAAATTCAATGAAGTAGAGAAAGTCAGATATATGTTATTGAAGATTTGAAGAAGAAGAAGAAAGAAAATTCAATGAAGTAGAGAAAGTCAAATATTTGTCACTGAAGAATTGCAAAAGAAGAAGAAGAAGAAAAATCTCAAACAAGGAGAAATATTCTAAATTTCGCAAATTAGTTTTCTCTATTTGTAGTTGTGAAATTGATTAGATGAAATATGGTATCGATATATAATTGCATCTACAATTTCTAAGGAGAACTGAATTGTATATTGTAATTGAAACCTTGAATAAAATGATTTGATTAAAATAGTGTCTTGACTTGTTTTTAATATTGAAGTTTCAATTATTTGTTGAAAATATTGAAAAACACAATTCACCCCCTCTTATGTAGCCATTCAATCCTAAATCTATATTTGGTTTTTGTTAACTTCTGTTTAATTGTGAAAAGTTATATCTTAAACTTGCTTATATCAGTAATTTCTTTTAGAAGTAAACAAACATCCTTTCACACAAATTAGATATTAATTCCAATTTGTATTTTTAACTACAAGTGCAAAGTGTATATTGTATTTTTTGTGCAAGTACAAGTTGATCTCACAGAAATTGAGTAAGAATTGTGTATTGTTTCGATTTTTATATTGGAGTATCAATGTGTTCAGTTAAGTACTCTGTTGAGTTATAGTTAACTCAACGGACTTAGTTCGTGGAGTTATAGCTAACTCAACAAACTAACCTTGTGGACTTACAGTTAACTCCACGAGCCTATTTTTTTAATTGAATACTATTATTTACAAAGGAATTCGGCCAACCATTGGACGATTTCATAGATTGTAAATAACATCAATTAAGCTCTTTAATGTTAGTTAACATTAGATTTATCATTAAGCAACACTAACATTCAGATATTTCAAATAATAACCATTAAAATCTTTATGTATCTAGAATGAATCAATTTCAGTAAATTGTAAAACTATTTTCTATTTTCTAAATCAAACAAACATAAAACATTCACAATACTGACAATGATAGCATTCATCACAATACAAAACAAATAATACAACACTTTAATATTAAACATAAACACAGATAATTTGTTGTTTTTGGTATTTTTGTTTTGATATGTACCTGAAGATGAATGAAAGGTGAAATGTAAAAATCTCTATCGATAGTAAAAACTTCTATCACTACATGTGACGTGATTACACCACTGAAAACTTAATCACTTACAATCCTACCTCCTCTCCCTATAGAATCACGAGTCCAAAATTGCAAGTTGATCTCCTCTTCAGCATACTAGCATCAACCCAAAACCAAGGCTAGAAGCTTTACAATCTCTTGAGATATGAATCAGTGCTTGGTGAAAATGGCTTCCCTTCCCGCGACGTGATCACTCCTCACAATGGTTGTCAAGCACCGTGTTTGGCTCGGAATCGACCCGACATCAGGAAAGTATCCTCACAGACCTCTGATGGTTGGTGATTATGGTGGCGGTGTAGAGCTTCAGGGAACTTCCGATGCTTCCTGTAATTAGCGTGGTCCTCCACCCCTTGCATACACACTTTTTCTTCGTCTTTTATATTTCTTACAATAGTAACTGCTTCTGCTTAAATGTTCGATTGGATTTCCTTCATTCATATCAACGATGGTGATTTCTTCTTCATTCCATGAGTGAATTCCTACGTGATACATGCAATCATGATTTTCCTTCGAATGTCGTGTTTCTTTAACTACTACAATGGCATATTAGAAAATATATGGTCCGTGGAGTTACAGATAAGTCAATGGACTTACTTCGTTAATTTAACTATAAAACACGTGCAATAGAGAAATAAGATACTAACATAATGTGTTACCTTAGTGTGTATTCATGTAACTCAATGCGTATAGTTATGCTAACTTAACAAGTTATACATGTGCAACTCACGTGACATAATAAAGCATTTAAATTCAGCATGTGCATAATTCTAACTTAATGAGTTTAGATATTTTGGATACTAACAAACCTAACTATCCGATGCCCAAATGCATTTTAGATAGTTAACATATAACTCACTGAACATTCACTTAAGTCATGCATTAATGTTTCAACATGTGTATTCCAGGAAATAATAAAATATTTTTTAAGCATTTAAAACATAACTATCTGGTATATTAAACATAACTCTCCGAAATAAAAGAAAATTTAGATACTTAAGAATGTCACAGCCTGCAATTTATCAACAGTTCAGAAATGTACTTAATTAATGCTAATTCCTGAAAATTATGTAGATTCTTTCATTAAAGCATATAATAGTGCATTTATAATATAATGGCTTAATTCTTATATGATAAGCTAAATATTATGCAATTAACCATCATTTAACTGTTAATATTATGCACTTTTTCATTCTAAACACTTCCCCCATACTTAACTTTTGCTAGTCCCTTAGCAAACTACTAAGATCTAACTAGTTGGTCTTTCTAAAGTTGCTAGAATTAATTTTTTTCATTTTGTTTTTTTAGAATACATAAAATAGATTACTATATAGATATTCTATATTTTTCAGTAATCTATTTTAACATTTGTTTTCTCCTCTTCAACCTTCAAATATATTTAAAACATATGTAAATTACATACAAAATATATTAGCATCATATAGGTGGTAATTATATTATCATTTTTTCTTCTTTTCAAATATCTGTTATCTTGAATTTTCCAATATGATTTCTAGAATAAATTTCAACTACATACAAATCAAAACACAATCCAATTCAATATTGTTAGGACTGAGCTACCATTATGCCAAAAGCTCAAGCTAATAGCAAAGGCACTACCAATCCTTTTTAAGTAAGCCCAGAATCCCTCACAAGTCTGAGTTCATGGGAGAAACCATTAGGATTAACCCCCTTCTCCCATAAGTCCCCAAGGCCTTCTCCCTTCACCCTCCAGGTCCTTCAGGTCCCTCAGCCCATCACCCATCGAGTCCCTCAACGGGTTCCTCAACAATCCCCCACCCCCCCCCAAAAAAAAATGCATCCCATAATGCATTCTCGGGGATTCGAACCAGTGTCTATGAGTAGACTCTAATACCACTTCTTAGGACTAGGCTACCATTATGCCAAAAGCTCGAGCAAATAGTAAAGGTGTTACCAATCCTTTTTAAGTAAGCCTAGAATCCCTCATAAGTTCAAATTCGTGGGAAGAACCATTAGGATTAACCCCCTTCTCCCATAGGTCCCTAAGGTCTTCTCCCTTCAACCTCTAGGTCCTTCAGGTCCCTCAGCCCATCACCCGTCGAGTCCCTCATTGGGTTCCTCAATAATCCTGGTATTAAAGGGGGGGGGGGTGAATGGTGAAGGTGCGTAAATTTTACTTCTTTTAATTTAGAATCGACTGATTCTATTAAATAGTGAGTTGAAATGAATTAAATGGATGCAAAATAGTAAGAAGAAAATAACACACAACAAATTTTTAGGTGGTTCACTAACTCGGCTAGTCCACCCCCAAGATACACTTGGGCTTCACTAAGTAGACAAGTACTTACAACACTTAAAGCTTTCAGGTATAAGCTCAATAACCAACCTTTCTTTGAGCTTTTAGGTTGAAGCTCTCAACCAACAATGAGTTTTTAGGTTGAAACTCACGAACCAGCAACGTTGAACTTTCTATCAGAGTTTGAGCATAGGGAGCTTTTCTACTGTAGTGAATCTTTTAAGAGTATTCTTGAATGTTGCAGACTTGAGAGTGTATTTGGAATTATTGTGTAGCTCACAGTATGATATGATTGTTATCTCTATCTAATCTTCTCTTCACTTCTCATATTTATACCAAAAGGTATAACAATCATATTTTTCTTTCAACGGATGTATTCTGCTATACTTGCTAAGAAATCAGACCTAAATATGGTAAGTTACCGTTCTGTTTGATGTTTAGTAAGTAACCTTCCGATTTCCTTTGATTTTCAGATGGTTATATGAATAACTCACCAAAAAGCATCTATAACTCACCGAAACTCCACTTACATCCTCTTGTCTGTGTCATGTGAGAATTTTAAGCTGTTCACGTGAGGTGTTAAGTGTTCGGAGACTTGTAACTTTAACTTACCGAAAAACTATTGACTTTCGGATCGTTAGCTACAGTAACTCTCCGTTTCTGCTTGTAAGACTTTCGAATGCTATCTTTTTAAATCTACACGTGGTCAAAATGATTCACTTAAGTTTTGGATAGTTAGGTTTGTAACCTTCTAAAACTTCTTGTTTTTTGGATAGTTAGCTTTCCTAACTTATCGAAAAATCTTTTGAGCTTCTGTTTGGATTTCTACACATGGGAAATTGAATGACTTAAGTTTCGGATAGTTAGGCTTTCTAACTTTCTAATTTTCCTTGAGCTTCCAGATAGTTAACTCCTTAACTCTCTGATTATTCAACTAACTGTCTTTCACAACTCTCCGAGGGCCTTATAATTTTGGATAGTTAACTCCTTAACTCTCCAATCATTCAACTAACTGTCTTTCACAACTCTCTAAAAGCCTTATGATTTTGGATAGTTATTCTTCTAACTATCCAACGGTATTTCTATTACTTTTTACTCTTCGAATACTTAAGCCTGTAACTTACCAAAAATTAACTTTCTTCTAGATATTTAGGCTTGGTAACTGCCCAATTTTCTTGTAGCTTTATAGTAGTAATTTTTGAACTACCTGTATCTGTTTATCTACCTTCTGATCTTTTACTACACTGTCTTATCTGTAAAATACAATATGTTTCCTCACACAGGTTTTTGCATTATCAAAATACTAGGGTCCTAACAATCTCCCCCTTTTTGATAATGACAAAATCTTTTACATTTATTTACATGCATTTCACTCCCTAGATTGTTTCTATACATTCAATCACATAGAAACTAAGTAAAGCAAATATTTACAATGAATATAATGAAGTGGAGTCAATTCCTCCCCCTGATTATGTGTTGTCTTCTCCCCCTGTCTGTGTGCTGAGATTTTCTTCCCCCTTTTCATACTTCTCCTTCTGTCTATGTTGGAAATACTATAAGTTTCCATATTCTTCTCCCCCTTTTTGTCATTATATAAAAAAGCGACTAATATCTGTAAAATTGTAAAAACTGATATCTAATATGTCTTGCACGAGTACATGTTAACAGAAAGCAAGCTCCCATATGGTGAGCTTAAGGAATAATAAATGAAAGCATTTAAAGATCATGTAATGAACATATGCCTAGATTTCTTCTAATATGATTAAAGGTTGATTCATTTAAGGGTTTTGTGAAAATATCTACAAGTTGATTTTCTATTGGAACAAACTTGAGTGAGATGTTCCCTTTTTCCATATGATCTCTCAGAAAGTGATGTCTGATCTCGATATGCTTGGCTCTAGAATGAAGTACTATATTCTTAGATAAATTTATTGCATTGCTATTATCACAAAATATGACTGTATTCTGAATTTTCAGTCTGTAGTCTGCTAAAGTTTACTGCATCTAAAGAATTTGAGCATAACACAGACCTGCTGCAATATATTCGGCTTCAGTAGTAGATAATGCAATACAGTTTTGTTTCCTACTGAACCATGAAATTAATGAATTTCTAAGTAGTTGGCATGTACCACTAGTACTTTTTTTGTCAGATCTGCTGCCTGCATAATCTACATCACTATAGTCTGTTAACGTTAGGTTGCTGTTAGCTGAGTAGTATAATCCGAAATCTTTAGTACCTTATAGATATTTGAAAATTCTTTTTACTGATTTCAGATGAGATTCCTTTGGTGATGCTTGAAATCTAACACACAAGCATACACTGAACATGATATCTGGCCTACTTGTTGAAAGATACAATAGAGATCCAATCATGCCTCTATATTTCTTTTGATCTATTGCAACACTTGAGTCATCAATTTCTAGTTTAGCACTTGAACTCATTGGAGTATTTGCAGATTTGATGCTTTCATAGCCAAATTTCTTTAACATCTCTTTGCAATATTTCTCTTGGTTGACAAAGATGCCATTTTGCACTTGATGGATCTGTAAATCTAAGAAAAACTTCAATTCTCCCATCATGCTCATTTCAAATTTATTTTTCATCAAATTTTGAAATCCATGATAGAGTTTTTCTAATGTAACTCCAAAAACTATATCATCAACATATATCTGTACTATCAACATAAACAAAGTGTTGTCCACTTTGCCTATAGAGAAATTATTTTTAGTTAAGAATTTTTTCAGTTTCTCATACCATGCCCTAGGTGTCTGTTTCAAACCATATAAAGCTTTGTTTAATTAGTAGACATGATCTGGCTTGACTTCATCTTCAAATTTGGGAGGTTGTTTAACAAACACTTCTTCTTGAATTTCTCCATTCAAAAATGCACTTTTCACATCTATTTGAAACAATTTTATTCTCATACTGCTTGCAAAGGCAAGCAACATTCTGATAGCTTCTATTATGGCTACAGGTGCAAATGTTTCTTCATAGTCAATACCTTCTTGCTGATTAGAACCCTGTGCAACCAATCAAGCTTTATTTCTGAGTATGTTTCCTTCTTCATCTAATTTTTTTCTGAAAATTCATTTAGTTCCAATGATGGATTTTCCTGTAGGTTTTTCCACTAATTTCCAGACATTGTTTTTCTGGAATTGATTTAATTTTTCTTGCATAGCCATTGTCTAGTAAATATCCTTACAGGCTTCATCTACTGATTTTGACTCTATTTCTGACACAAATGCACAGAAATTGCAAATATCTTGTGCTTTGCTTCTAGTTTGTACCCCTTTGGTTATATTTCCAATTATTTGTTCCATGGGATGATCAGATTTGAACTTCCAACTGTTTTGATTCTGATTTGAAGCTTGGGGTTTGAGTTTCTACTTGCAGTTACCTTTTTCCAAATATTCATTTTCACTATCACTGTCAATCTTCAAATTTTTGAAATTATGTATCAAATCTTCATCAAACTGAACATTTATACTTTCCTCTACTCTTCTGTCTTTAGCAAAATATACTCTGTAAGCTTTGCTTCTAGATGAGTATCCAACAAGTATGGCAGATTCAAATTTTGCATCAAACTTGTCTTTAGCATTTCCAGTGTTTAATACAAAGCATTTGCATCCAAATGTCTTATCAACATTTGGAGTCTTATCAAACCAAATTTCAAAAGGTGTCTTATTCATCATAGATCTGATGTGAGTTCTGTTGGAGATATGACAAGTTGTACCTACAGTTTCAACCCAGAGAAATTTTGGCAGATCAATGGCATTCAACATAGTTCTAGCCATTTCTTACAATGTCCTATTCTTTCTTTCCATTACTCCATTTTGAGCTAGAGTTCTAGGGCAAGAGAATTCATGCAAAATTCTAAATGAATTACAAAGCTTTTCGAACTCATAGTTTTCAAATTCTCCTCCATGATCACTTCTGATTTTCTTTACTGTCAGTTCCTTCAAGTTTTGAATTCTAATGCAAAAATTTCAGAATTCACTACATGTCTCATTTTTGTGAGTCAAAAATATTACCCAGGTTAATCTAGAAAAATCATCTACAATAACAAGAGTATATTTTTGACCTCCAAGGCTTGAAATTTGAGTTGGGCCAAACAGATCTAGATGTAAAAGTTCCAATGGCTTTTTGGTTGTAATTTCATGTTTGCTATGAAGAGAAGTTTTCTTTTGCTTCCCTAGCATACAGTCACTACACACCCTATCTTTCTTGAATGCAAGTTTAGGCAGTCCCTTGACAAGATCACTCTTGGATAACTTTCTGAGAGTCTTCATATTGACGTGACCAAGTCTTTTATGCCACAACCAATCATCTTCACTAGATGCTACCAAATAGGAATTGCTTGCAGAATTTTCACATGGAAAGTTTAATGTATAAATTGAGCAATTTCTAATACTAGTAAATTTTATTTCATTTGTAGCTAGATCAATAATGTGACAATTTTCAGTAGTAAAAGAAATTGTATAACCTTTATCACATAATTGTCCTACAGTTAATAAATTTTGTTTTAATCCATTGACATGCAAGACATTCTCAATTGTACCATTTTTAGATGTAATATTTCCTATAGTAGTTATTTTACACTTTTCATTATTTCTAAATTTAACAGATCCTGAACTTAAGCTTTTAACAGAATCAAGAAATCTTTTCTTACCTATCATGTGCTTTGAGCATCCACTGTCCACAATCCATTTTGTTGTACGTGCTTGGAGCTCCTTGTCATCCTGCAAATTATATTGAAATTAAGGCTTTTAGTACCCAAATCTTCTTGGGTCCAGTAGAGTTAGTCCTTAAAACATTAAATTTATTGCCACTTGGCAGCCACATATGACCTGATCTTCTTCTGATGGAAAACACAGTGGTGTCATCTCTATATAATCGAATCATTCCACCACAATAAGGTACTTCTTGTGGTGTAGCATACCCTAAGCCAAATTTACTTCCATTAGGTCATTGAGATCCTATCATTTTTTTAGCCCTTTTTGACATTGTGTAAATTTACATATGGTATTTTTTAGATCAAAGATTGTAGTTAATAAGTTTTTATTTTCTTCTTTTAGCTCATAGTTATCACAACTATATTTATCCAAATTAGTTTTCATATTTCTATTTTCAACTACAGCTGATTCTAATTCAACAAAGGAGTCTTCTAAATAGTTATTCAACCTTTTAATTTCTTTCTTATATTCTCTACATTTAACATACAGATTATCTACAGTACATAGAAGACTATTGACATCTAATTCATCATGCTCATTTTCTGAATTAGAGGAAGTAGAGCATACCTCTTGTACTGCAAAGCACATGTTGGTTGCAGCTTCATCTTCAGAATCAGATGAACTACTTGATGAGCTACTATCATCCCACATAACTTTGAGAGCCATCTTCTTTTTGTCCTTCCATCTCTTCTTCGTATCTATCTGAAATGGATAGAAAGTTTATATGTGCCCTTGCCTTTTGCATTTAAAACATGTAGGGATAGTTCTTTTGGAGGAGCTGGTCTTATGATTTTTCTTCATGAAATTTCTTGCCAACGGCATAATCTCATCCTCATCTAAGCTTGGAGCTTCTTCTGTTGAAGGAAATGTCATTTCCTTTTTCTTTTCAGCTTTCTTTTCAGCAGCTCCCTCTTGGTCTTTTCAGTCCTTCATTTGAATCTCGTAGGCTAGAAGATTGTCCAACAGTTCTTCAACTATGTAATTGTTGAGATCCTTGAAATCTTAGATGGAGGTGGATTTCTATTTCCACTCCATAGTTAAACTTCTTAGAATCTTTTGTACCTATTCATGAGAAGAGAATTCCTTTATCAAGCCTTTCAAACTATTAATAATTTCAGTAAATCTTAAAAACATTTCAATTATGTTTTCATTTTCATACATTTTAAACAGTTCTAATTTTCTCAATAGAATGCTGATTTTGGTGTCCTTTACCTGGCTTGTACCTTCGTGAGTAATTTGAAGGATTTTTCAGGCCTCATGTGCAGACTTGCATGTAGAAACTTTGTTATATTGTTTAGTAGTTAGTGCACAATATATATCATTCAGCCCTCTAGCATCCAACTAGATGATTCTCTCATGCTCCTTAGACTAGTTCATAACATCATTGGTTGGAAGTGTAGTTCCAAGAACAACAATCTTCTAGAGTTTTACGTCAGAACTCCTAAGGAAACACTCCATTATATTCTTCCAATAATTATAATTGGAATCATCGAATAGAGGAGGTTTGTGGATGTTTTGTCCCTCAACAAATTGAGCCATAAATCCAAATGGTTAAATCTTATAATGGATTAACCAAGCTCTGATACCAATTGTTAGGATCGATAGGTGCTCACCAGAGGGGGGGTGAATGGTGAAGGTGTGTAAATTTTACTTCTTTTAATTTAGAATCGATTGATTCTATTAAGTAGTGAGTTGAAATGAGTTAAATGGATGCAAAACAGTAAGAAGAAAATAACACACAACAAATTTTTAGGTGGTTCACCCACTCGGCTAGTCCACCCCCAAGATACACTTGGGCTTCACTAAGTAGACAAGTACTTACAACACTTACTTTTAGGTTGAAGCAAGAACCAACACTTAGAGCTTTCAGGTATAAGCTCAATAACCAACCTTTCTTCGAGCTTTCAGGTTGAAGCTCTCAACCAACAATGAGTTTTTAGGTTGAAACTCATGAACTAACAACGTTGAACTTTATATCAGAGTTTAAGCACAGGGAGCTTTTCTACTGTAGTGAATCTTTTAAGAGTATTCTTGAATGTTGCAGACTTGATAGTGTATCTGGAATTATTGTGTAGCTCATAGTATGATATGATCGTTATCTCTATCTGATCTTCTCTTCACTTCTCATATTTATATCAAAAGGTATAACGATCATATTTTTCTTCCAACGGATGTATTCTTCTGTACTTGCTAAGAAATCAGACCTAAATATGGTAAGTTACCATTCTGTCTGATGTTCAATAAGTAACCTTCCGATTCCCTTTGATTTTCGGATGGTTATATGAATAACTCACCGAAAAGCATCTATAACTCACTAAAACTCCACTTACATCCTGTTGTCTATGTCACGTGAGAATTTTAAGTTGTTCACGTGAGGTGTCAAGTGTTCGGAGACTTGTAACTTTAACTTACCGAAAAACTCTTGACTTTCGGATCATTAGCTATAGTAACTCTCTATTTTTGCTTGTAAGACTTTCAACTGCTGTCTTTTTAAATCTGCACATGGTCAAAATGATTCACTTACGTTTCGAATACTTAGGTCTATAACCTTCTGAAACTTCTTGTTTTTCAAATAGTTAGCTTTCCTAACTTATGAAAAAATCCTTTGAGCTTTTGTTTGGATTTCTACACGTGGAAAATTGAATGACTTAAGTTTCGGATAATTAGGCTTTCTAACCTTTCGATTTTCCTTGAGCTTTTGGACAGTTAACTCCTTAACTCTCCGATCATTCAACTAACTATCTTTCACAACTCTCCGAAGGCCTTGTAATTTCGGATAGTTATTCTTCTAACTGTCCGACGGTATTTCTACTACTTTTTACTCTTTGGATACTTAAGCCTGTAACTTACCAAAAATTAACTTTCTTTCGAATATTTAGGCTTGGTAACTATCTGATGTTCTTGTAGCTTTATAGTAGTAATTTCTAAGCTACCTATATTTGTTTATCTATCTTCCGATCTTTTACTACACTATCTTATTTGTGAAATACAATATGTTTCCTCACATAGGATTTTGCATTATCAAAATACTAGGGTCCTAACAAATATGATTAAAACAAGTAAAATAAAGAATTGTATCTCAAATAAACAACTTCAAAAGTCTATTCTAGATTCATACTTTAGCAATTTTAGATAATAGAAAATATACTTGATTCAAAAGATATTTGTATTTCACAAAACACTTATATCTTTTCAGAATAGTATATGGATATTTGTACTTTAAAAGTTAATTTGAAAAGCTTGAATCATACAAGAGCTTTCTAGTGTGCCCATGTATCGAGCTTTCAATCAACAATCCCATATCTGATCAGGATCTTAGGTTGCCAGATTTAAAGAGTCCTTTTTCAAGTCAACAATCCTTACATACCTATCTGCTCAAGTACAAAAGGCTCGTGATCAAACAAGTCCATAAACTCTCAAAGTTTTTCTCTTTTTTTCCTCTTTTTTTCTTTTCAACACAGTATATATACGTATTTCATTAATATAGATGCAATAAAACACAAATCTTATATATTCCTGCTTCTATTATTTACTAAAAATATGAATCCATATCATCAAGCTCATACTTTTTCTATAGTTTAATATGATCTACTCATAAATCATTCTACAAGTTTAATCAATCAAATTAAATGTATCCTTGATCATATGTATTTCATTTAATCCAAAAATCAACATTTCAGCTCTTTTAGGATTTCAGATAATTTACTGAGTTTCAATTAAGCATTTTCTTTTTAAAATTGTGAAACTATTAAACTCATAAAATTTAAAAAAACATAAGATCCTATATCTAGATTTGTGTTAGGATTGGGCTACCATTATGCCAAAAGCTCGAGATGATAGCAAAGGCGTTACCAATCTTTTTAAGTAAGCCTAGAAACTCTCACAAGTCCAAGTTCGTGGGAGGAAGCATTAGGATTAACCCCCTTCTCTCATAGGACCCTAAGGCCTTCTTCCTTCACCCTCCAAGTCCTTTAGGTCCCTCAGTCTGTCACCCCTCGAGTCCCTCAACGAGTTCCTCAACAATCCCCCCCCCCCGAAAAATGCATCCCATATTGCATTCTCAGGGATTCGAACCCGCGTCTGTGAGTAGGCTTTGATACCACTTGTTAGGAACAGGCTACCATTATGCCCAAAGCTCGAGCTGATAGCAAAGGTGTTACCAATCCTTTTAAGTAAGCCCATAAACTCTCACAAGTCCAAGTTCGTGGGAGGAACCATTAGGATTAACCCCCTTCTCCCATAGGTCCCTAAGGCCTTCTCCCTTCACCCTCCAAGTCCTTCAAGTCCCTCAGCCTGTCACCCCTCGAGTCCCTCAACGAGTTCCTCAATAGTATGAATAGTAAAATTTTGTAGCATCTTATATAAGATTATAAATATAACATTCAAGTAGTTACAGTTCTTAAAAATTTGACAATCTCAATTATTGGATAGTTACAGCAAATTCATAAAAAATTTTCAATTTCCACAGAACTTTTACAATATCATTCTAATTCCTCTAATTAACAAAATTACTTGGTTGTTAATCAAATTACCTCCCCTCTATACCTACATTTTGCATTGTCCTTAATGTACAAAATTTTACAGTAAATTCAGTAAATTTAGCAAGCATGAATATTGTTTCGTTGACTTAGCACCTAATTCAACGAACTTAATTTGTTGAGTTAATGAATAACTCCACAAATTGATTTTAAATGTAAATTTAGGATAAGTAATCAATTACATAACTTGTTCTTTTGTATCTCCTTCAATATCTTTCGATTTTTTATTCTGAAAAACTTTTTATTCACACGTATAAGAGTAGAATATATAACAAAATAACAAAATATAAATTGTTAAATCAATGTCTTGTGTGGAACCTAGGCTCCTACGCCTTTGATGGCTCATAAGCAAGCTAGTTGGTTTCCCAAAATAGATACCAACAAACTGGATTGATATTTTGTTTTTCTTTTCTTATAAAATAACACTAAAACTAAAACTTTTCTTCCTTTTCTCTTTTTTTCTAAAAATAAATGCAGAATACACACAACATTAAACCCACAAAATCACAGTTTAAGAACATAATTGAAAAGTAATAACAAATGGAATAAATGTGTCAATCCAAGCAAACTTTTTAGGCATAATTCTTCTTGCTATTAATTCTATTTTAATGTAGTCTGTTTTCCTTTTTAACTTGTAAACTTGTAGTATGTTATCAATACTAAATATAAGTGTATTTCCATTAATGAAATGAAATGCAGAAAGGGATCCTCTTATGTTCCAAGATAATGTAGTTGTTTCTATTTCTATATCTACTTTGATATATTCCTCTTCCCACTTCCATTCATTTAGGTCTTTTATAATCCATATTTGAAATTTCCTCAATTCATCCCACCATTTGATTAGATATAAAGTAAGATCATCATATTCATTATACCACATTCCTAATTGAATTTTATCATATTTTGAAAATGGTGGTTTAGCTATATCACTAGGTATAGGCAATATTTCTACAAAGTCATCATCATAACTATCTATGCTTACTATGTATAATTCAGATCTAAATGCTGACTAGATATATGCATCCATCAAGTATGACATGTATGTTGTTAATTAATGCCTTTTGTCCTAGATATATCATAGTATTTTTAGTCCAAGATCTATTCAGAAAATTATACACACTTAAACATAAATCTTCATCCCAATTTCCAATTGATCTCCAGTAATACAATTTTTCAGGAATGGTCAAATTTTTATCAGAAAATGTTAAAGCTGACCCACAATTTTCAATTGGTACTTCAAATCTATTTGGCCTTCCTATATTTCATTCTTCTCTTATGATAGGATTTCTAATCAAAATATCAGGTAACAGAATTGCATACCTTGGTTTGGTTCTGTAAATAATTAATCCTTCATCTATTCCCATAATATGATCTATTCCTTCCAATGTATTGGGTGGAATTCTAGTAGTTTCTTCCATATTCAAATATTCATAGCTGATTGAACTACTATTAAATGACTTCCATAAAAATTTATCTCTAATCTTAGTTATTTTTGCAGCTTGTAGTCCATGAAAATATTTTTTAGAATATATTTCAATATGCCTCTATGTTGAATAATCCTGTATAGGTGTTCTTACTAATCGTTTAGTAGGAGAATGAATCCATGTGCTCATAAACTCTTAACATAAAGTAAAATAGCAGAAGATTTCCAATCTGAAGTTTTGTTTTCAATAAATAGTTGTTGACGGATGAAGTTAAATCAACTACTTCTCCTTCTAGTTCCCCAACGAATTTTCTTTTCTCAAGTGCTAACGAATTTTCTTTTCTCAAGTGCTAGTAACTTGTAAATAACATTCTATTCTATATTTCTAATGCACGTCTGTAAAGCAAATGAATCTTGTTGCAAGAACGTGTCTTGTAATGTGTAGTGCGGTTCCTATTTTTATGGATACATGTTTCACTTCTAATTTTAAATTTTAGTAACCGCTAAACCCATGAAGTTTTGTTCGTGGCTGAAAGAATAACCGTTCAGCTTAATCCATGAACTAACCTCGTTGAGTTACAGTTAACTCAACGGACTAGCTTCAGTTACTGTTTGCTAACTCCATGGACTAACTTCGTTGAGTTACAGATAACTCAACGAAGTAACCTTATATTTTATTGTTGACCTTCGTGGAGTTAAGGTTAACTCAATGGACTTACTTCGTTGAGTTAATACTTGGCAAATTTTCTAAAACTTACTCCTCGTATTAACTTCTATATTTTTTTCTCTCCTGCATTTTGTCAACTTAAATAAAGTTAAATACATGTCATTAATGCAGTATTCTAATTTAACTCATTTAAATCTAAACATTGTATGCATATTTAACTTACTATTCATTTCCTGTTATGCATAATTTACATTTTACTTTTCAGCATGTAGATATATTCAAGCATTAACTAATTATCATGCATTTAATCATGTCATTCAGAAAATTTGTAAATCTTTTAAACGGTCTTACACATTGTTCAAACAATTATATAATATTTAATACAGTTCTTAATTATATCATTCATTATCTAACACGAATTCAAAAACATCTGGAAAAAAAAAAATTTCATTCATTTATATGAATAATTTACATTTACATTCAGTCAGATATTTTTAATACAAGTATAAGTAGATGAATAATCCAATTAATCCTTTCTCCTAAGTTCATCTACTTCCTTCTAGAGCTTCAGTAGTTGTTGCTCTAATTGATCTATCCTCTCTACAGCTCCTGTAATGCTTCTAGAAGGTGTAGGAATCTCAACAGCAGCATAATTTCTGTATTCTTTCACGGAAATGGCTCTAGATCTTATCCTTTTGGATGTCCATTTCATGAAATCCATACTGTCCACCATCAATAGTAGAATTATCTCCATAAAATAATTTCTTCTTTTCTGCCCTCAGTTTGGAGATAAAAACTGCAAACCAATTAACTTTAATCTTGTTTACAACTACATATGTGGCCCATTTGACAAACTAACTTAATTCAATATCATGGTCTTGTCATTGATAGACATTTTTAATCAAAATGTTAGCTATCATGTGTGCTTTACCATTTAAGTGCTTCAGTCTATTTAATAATGGCACACTGGGATTGATAGCTAAACTGTCCTTGACTTCCTATTCTATCTACTCAATGGTAGTTGTGCTTTCCATAATCTCTTTCCCTTCATTTCTCAATCTTAAAATGTTGTGGAGAATCTCTAGTGTTATCTGTATATTATCTTGCTCTACGTTGGAAATTAATCCACTTTCTTCTTCTCTCAAATTTGCATAGAAGCAGGGCACTAGATTCTCATAAACTACATGCCCTCTTTGTTGAGAAATAAATTGCAGTAGACCTTGGAACTCAAATAAATCCTTAATTTCTTGCATACCGTCCTAGTTTACTTGTCTACTATAAATAATATCATAACCCCTAATCTCTTGATATTTATTATATGCTTCCTGACTCCAAAAGTATACTTCATTCAAAATTATTGCTTTAGTTGGGTCAAGAATTTGAATTTATTGTTCTAGAGGGGTTTGCTCTTGAATTTCCTCTTCAATTTGCTAAACTTGAATTTGTTGGGAATGCTTTGGAGATTCTTGTATTTTTGCTTCTGCTTCTTCTGCAATGGTGAGCCGGTAGAACTCTCTACTCTATCTTGAATTCTTTTAATTAATTGCTAAGGAGTTTCTCCCTCTTTAGTGGAATCTATCGTGTCATTCCTTCCTTGTTCAATGTGCTCTTGTTCAGCTTCTTTTCTTTCTTCATCCTTTTGACTACCAATTTACATTGTCATTGTTCTTTCTGATTCTGTAGTAGATTGGGATGGAGTCACGAGCAAATCAACTTCTGCCATAATTACAATTCTTTCTGTTTGTATAGGCTGCAGATTAATTTCAACCTGTTTTTTCTCTTCTCTTTTCTCTTGCTGCTGCTGCTCCTACTCCTCTTCAGAATCGGATAGCAAGTTTACAAAAATTTGTTCTACAGGTCCTATTGATATTTACCTTTTAGATTTAATCTCATCTTGATGTTCAAGCACTATCACTTTTCCTTTCCTTCTTCTAATTAATTGTGTCTGATCTTCCTCGTCTTCTTCTAAGATTAAATCTACAAAAATAGACTCTGTAGGCCCTCGAGCCACAAGTACTAGCTCTTTGTACTTAACTACTTCTATAATTACTATTCTCGAATGACCAACTTCCATTTCTTTTGTAGCACTTGATCTAGTTGCTTCCTGATGTTGCTCTATTTTAATTCTGTATTGGCCTTTCAACTTTTCTTCTGCCTGCCTTCTCTTTATGGCATCATACAGAATATGTGCCTTGGCTATAGCAATTTCTTCATTATCTCCTTGGTCTTTTGCTATTTTGACCAAGCTAGTAAACTCTTTATCTTCTTCTTTAGTTCTTGGCTAAACAAATGTTATTCATGGTAATGGCTCTATTAGCGAAACTAAAGGTCTTGACTGTTGTTTGTAACGCTTTTATGTATTGTTAAATTAATGGCAAAAGTGCAAATTTTACATTTATAACTGCAAGCACACGGTGCCCATTATAATAAGCATATGCAAGTACAGGTTGAATCTACAAGGAGTGTCTTAAATAAATTTTATTAAAAATGATTATCCGATTAAATATCCACATTAAACTAACTCATAATTAAACTCTAATTACTTAATATTAATATACAAAATTCGTAGCACAATTAAGGTTTATAAGATTACCCCAAAATCTAATTAATTCTTAAGTTATGAAAAGATATTTAAGAAATCAATGAGTATTAATCTTGAAATCACAGAATTTATGCTCGACTTTTAACTCTAATAACTTCCAACTTGAACGTTTAAAAATCTCGAATAAATAATGGTTGGAAAGATCCTCATAATATCTTTAAAATGGCAGTGATTTCGTAGATTAACTCAACTTAAAACACTAGCAATATCTTATTTAAGAAAGGGGTGCAGACAGTTATGGAAACTTTCCAAAAATGCACCTTTGGTGAAAAAATCAAATCTCCATCAAATCTTCATGAAACGCTACGAAATAAGTGTGCCTTGAAAGTAGATCCATTACACTAACAAGGAAAATTTACAGAACTGAATTCCACAAAATACACGACACAAGCATAGCATAGGCGTCAAGCTCAAAACTAGCACTCGACAGAGACTCAAAACCGTTGATACCTTTACAAAATAAAATCTAAAATCTTCGAAAAACATTCTAAAAAATTCTAAAACTTTGTAAACTTGTTCTACACTCATTATACTTACAAAATGAAATAAAAAATGGAATTTAGAGATGTCGAACAAGTGGATACAATTCGAACAAAAACTACTAACAATCTGGCCATCTAAGAAATAGAAAACTGCAATCACAATTCACATCATCACATTCATTCACATGATACATATAATATGAACTCAATCCTGATATCAATTAACATCAAAACAGTATATGATCTTTAATATAGAACAATTGAAACAAAGATTTATGCATAGAATTTCGTTCTTCTACATACTCAAACTATACTCATACATATAAAATTGTAAAACATGAAAACTATTATGAGGATCTCTCCTTTCCATCATACCTTTTAATTTTTCACGTTTCTTCAAGCAATGACTCCCTAAAGTCCTTGAAATCGATGCTCCACAGGGTTGTCACCACTTGTAGCACGTCCAAGTGAAGCTTCTAAGGTTGCCTTGAAGAAGAATGGTGCATGTCCTCAAGATCTTGCCTCCAAGACCCACAACTTTGGCTTCCACATCTAACAATGGTGCTTCTGATGACTCAACCCTAAAGATCCTAACCTTTTGCTCCACTCCAAATCAGTCACACGAGCCTCCCAATCCACCAAGATCAACGCCCAAGGAGATCCTAACGTATGGCTGTCTGAATTGAAGAGAAAGTGTCTTCTAGGAGGAGTGGAAGACGTTAAAGCTCACCATTCTTAAAGGGAGCTTGTTCAAGATCAAGGGGAAGATGGGACTTTCCAAATGAAGATGTTGGAATGGCTGGAATTGCCAGCTGCAATGTGTTGGAAGAGGAGGAGATAGCCTACAATTGAGTGGTCAAACACTTTAAATACTCTAGGCTTTTGTTGCTTGAGCTCCAATAAGTTGCATCCAATGACTCACGTTTTTTTCCTCTTTGATCCACCTTGATTTCATGATTTATTAACCTATAAAACTCAAAACCAAGTTGGATGCACATATACATTGAATATAAATCATATGATGCAAATATAGTTTACATGCATGCATGAGTTAGCATATATGGAAAGTTGCCAAATTAAGAAAGTTTTGGTCCACAACTTCTTTACATGTGCATACATTAATTACTTAAAGTTCTTTAGTTTAACATCATATTTAAGTGATTTGGCAATTATACAATGTATATAAAGTCATACATTGAAGAATTATAAGAATTATGTCTAATACAATGGCTATTGACTAGGTATTTAATTGATAAAGGATAAATTTGTACATTATCAACTATTTAATCCTTAATTCATGCATATGTCTAAAAATATGATTTTCATGTAATCCTTTATAAGAACATATATAATGGTGACTTATAATCCTTAACATGCATGAATTAACATATATAAAATGCTCAAATTGATACTTTACATTGTTCCTCAGGGACAGGTATTTCAATAGCCGGTTCCTCTTGTTCTTCACCTGTCTGTTCTTCATTTCCTTTCCTCTCTTGCTCCTAGATCACCCACTGAGCCCGTCTACCTATGCGTCTTTTGAACTAGAGTCAAGACTTATGTTGGATCAATTCTAGGGCAACTTCATTATTTGGCCTAATTTTTCTTTCTTTGTTAACAGCAACGTCCGTTGCTACTTTGATTCTCGTTTCCATGATTTGAGGTATCTTTATGCCTAAATCTACTAAAACTCTTCTCCAGTTGAAAAGTTTAGATTCTACCTTTTGTAGTTTTTTTTCCCTCGTTGTATTTCTGATCTTTTGTCTTGTATGCCATTCCTCCGAATCTTTAAGAAATTCTTACGTGTCCATTGCGTCCTTCCAGAATTCTAGTGTCATCTTTGTCATCGTGGAGTAACGAAACAGAACAAAATCGCTCTGATCTCTACTAGTCTAAGTTCTAAATGATTCTACGAATAATACCCCTAAATTCTAAGTTTTAGTATAAATAAGCCCTAAGTTCATCTATCTCTCTGTGGAGTTATAATTAACTCCATGGACTAAGTCTGTGGACTTAGCTACAATACTCCATTGAGTTATAGTTAACTCAACGGGGTAAGTTCGTTAACTTATCCTAGACTCAACGAAGTAAGTTCGTTGAGTTAAGTGTAACTCAACGGACTTTTCATAAAATTATAACTAATAAAAATACTTATAATAATAATTTACTTCGATCAAAATCGAAGAATTTCTAGTCTAACCAACTCTTAAATTTTTTTTTTTTCATCATTTTAGCATTTCAGTCAAACATTATATTCCTTGGTTGAACTGAAATTAATTACTGTCCTTTTTTTCTTACTGGTTGAACTGATACCATGCTTCAGTAAAACTAACATTTTTACTTAATATAATATATAGATTTTTTTATGTTTTTATGTTTCAATTCGACCGATGGATCCTATCGATTGAACCATAATGATTATTTTCTTTTAATATATGTTTCAGTAAAACTGATAATTCCTTTCGGATGAACCGTGACTATGTTTAAATAAGGTTTTTTTTTTAAATACTTAGAAAATTTCTTACTAAGTAAAGCACGAGTAGTCCTCTACTCTTACTTCTATAATTCCAAAAGAACTTTTTGGTATCTTCAAAATAGGTCTAATTCTTTGTCCATTTACCTTAAATATATTTTGATTTTTAGGATTTTCAATTTCAATAGCTCCATAGGAATAAATGTTTTGAATTATGTAAGGTCCTACCCACCTAGATCTTAATTTTCCTGAATGGTTATGGAGTCTAGTCATGTAAAGATATACTTCTTGTCCTATTTCAAAGGTTTTTGGAATAATTTTCTTGTCATGCCAAAACTTCATTTTCTCTTTTTTTCTTACAGTTTTTGAATAAGCTTCATTCCTAAATTCTTCTAATTCAATCAATTGTATTTTCTTGTTCTTAGTAGCTTGATTTAAATTAGTGTTCAGAGTTTTTAATGCCCAATAAGCTTTATGTTCAATTTCAGCTAGTAAATGATAACTTTTTCCATACACTAGCCTAAAAGGTGACATACCTAAGCTTGTCTTATAAGTAGTTCTATAAGCCCAAAGTGCATCTATTAATCTATTAGCCCAATCTATTCTAGTAGGATTTACTACTTTTTCTAAGATTAACTTAATTTATTTGTTTGCACTTTCTACTTGTCTGCAGATGATATGATGTTGCAATTTTGTGATTTACTCCATATATCTTCATTAAGGCTTCAAAAATTCTATTACAGAAATGAGTTTCTCTATCACTGATCATAGCTTTAGGTATTCCAAATTTGGCAATTATATTAGTTCTTATAAAATGTATTACCACTTTGTTGTCATTAGTTTTTGTAGGAATAACTTCTATCCATTTAGATACATAATCCACCCCCAATAATATATAATTAAATTGATTAGACATAAGAAATGAACCCATAAAATCTATTCTACACACATCAAAGATTTCAACCTCAACAATAGGATTAAGAGGCATCATATTCCTCTTTGATATTCTTCCTATTTGTTGACATCTTAAACAACTTAAACAATATTTATGAGCATCTTTAAATAGTGTTGGCCAATAAAATCCATATTACAGAATTTTGGTACCAGTTTTCCCTGAACCAAAATGCCCTCTACATGCTTGGTCATGGTAGAAAGACAATATGCTCTGATATTCAGTTTCTAGAACACACGTACTTAAAACCAGATTAGGACATTTCTTAAATAAGTATGGGTCTTTCCAATA
Organism: Cymodocea nodosa; assembly: GCA_036874045.1. Lineage (NCBI taxonomy): Eukaryota > Viridiplantae > Streptophyta > Magnoliopsida > Alismatales > Cymodoceaceae > Cymodocea > Cymodocea nodosa. The sequence goes on along the minus strand of CM072339.1, from coordinate 12,511,505 downwards.
GTAATATTTTATTCTTGAAAAGAATAATTTCTTATCCTGTCTTTTCCAATCCTTAAGTGTTAAACCATTAACTATGTCCGCATACCAAGGCATTGTGTTGATGGTCATTAATTGTTTATCAGGAAAATTATCCTTAATTTCCATATTTGATTTTTTTATTTGTAATCTTGATAAATGATCTGCTACTACATTCTCACAACCTTTTTTATCTTTAATTTCTAGATCAAATTCTTGTAATAATAATATCCATCGGATCAATCTAGGTTTAGTCACTTTCTTTGTTATTAGGTGTTTTAAAACCGAATGATCCGTGTATACTATTACTTTAGCTCCAATCAGATATGATCTAAACTTTTCTAAGGCAAATACAACATCTAACAACTCTTTTTCAGTAGTTGTATAATTAACTTGAGCATCATTTAAAGTTTTTCTTGCATAATGAATCACTCTAGGAGATTTTTCTATCTTCTGTCCAAGTATTGCTCCTACAGCAAAATTAGATGCATCGCACATTAATTCAAATGGATGGCTCCAATCAGGTGCTTGTATTATAAGAGTTAAAATTAAGTTAGTTTTAAGCTTGAAAAATACTTCTTTGTAATTTTTATCAAAGTTGAATGGGACATCTTTTAATAGATTAGTTAAAGGTCTAGCTATTTTGCTAAAATCTTTAATGAATCTTCTATATAATCCTGCATGTCCTAGAAATGATCTAATATCTTTTACTAATTTAGGTTCTGATAGATTAGAAATTACTTTTATTTTAGCTTTATCTACTTCCAACCTTTTCTTTGAAACATGTCCCAAGACTATTCCTTAATTAACCATGAAGTGATATTTTTCCCAATTTAGAACTAGACTTTTTTCCACACAGCATTTTAATGCTTGGTCTAAATTGTTTAAACATACTTCATATGAAGTTTCATAAATAGTAAAATCATCCATAAATATTTCTAAAATATCTTCAATCATTCCAGTAAATATGCTTTGCATACACCTTTGAAAGGTGGCTGGTGCATTGCATAATCTGAATGGCATTCTCTTAAAAGCATAAGTTCCATTAGGATAGGTGAAAGTTGTTTTCTCTTGATCCTCTAATGCTACTGGAACTTGGTTATATCCTGAATACCTGTCTAGAAAACAAAAATATTCTTACCCTACTAATTTCTCTAGCCTTTGATCTATAAAAGGTAAGGGAAAATGATCTTTCCTAGTCATAGCATTCAGCTTTCTATAGTCTATACACACTCTTCAACCTGATTGAATTCTAGTAGGTATCAAGTCCTGACTTTCATTCCTAATAACTATTAATTCTGATTTCTTGGGAACTACATGGATTGGGCTAACCCATGAGCTATCAGAAATCGAATAAATTATGTCATTATCTAACCATTTCACTATTTCTTTCCTAACTACTTCTTTAGGTTTGGATTTAATCTCCTCTCAGGAATTCTAACTAGTGTATCATTCTCTTCTAATTATATGTGGTGACAGCATAAAATTGCACTTAACCCTTTTATATCAATCATAGTCCATCCTATTGCTTCTTTATAAGTTTTTACTACATCTTTTAATTTAACAATTTGATCCTCTTTTAAATCTAAAGCAATAATGATTGGACATGTTCATTTTTCTTTCAGAAATGTATAGGTTAATTCAGGAGGTAAATGTTTTAATTTTAAATGTTGGCCATCAGAAACTAGAGCTCCTAATTGAACATCATCATTTTCTATATTAATCTCTTCTTGATCTCTTGCTACATTTATGTTTTCACTTACTCCTAAATTTTTAGAATTTAGTTGCCTATTTAGTTCTTCTTGAATCACATCATCTAGCATATCTCCTTCATCCTCTAGAAAGTTTATAGTATGTAAGGACATTTCTAACCCCTCAAACTTTTCTGGTTTGAAAATGTTTAATTGAGTATCCTCATTACCATATGTTAATCTCATCACTCTAGTTTTACAATTTGTAACAGCCTTTGATGTTGCTAAAAATGGTCTTCTCAAAATTAAAGATGTATCATGATTCTGATGCTTAATTTGTTAGAAATCCAAAATTACAATATCAATAGGATATATGAAGTTTTTGATTTTAATTAAGACATCCTCTATTTTTCCTTTAGGGTATCTTATACTTCTATCACCTAATTGAATAACAATCCTAATAGGAATTAAGCCTTCTAATCCTAAGGATGCAAATATATCACTCGGCATAACATTTATACTTGCACCTAAGTCTATTAATGTTCTTTCTAGAATGATATTTCTTATGGTGCATGATATAACTTTTTAGGAATTTGTGTCAGAAATAGGGAACTACTTTGCTCAGCTAAAAAGACTTTCCTTAAAACTTTTCGCTCTCTTTTCTTAATATACCAATCCTTAAGGAATTTAGCACAAGGTGGCATTTTCTGCAATAAGTCTAAGAAAGGAATGTTAACTTGTACTTTTTCAAAAATTTCTCTAATTTTTTCTTGCTTTTCAAGAAATGTTTGTTGTAATCTTTCAGAATAGGGTGCTAATGATTGTGATTTAAGAGATTCTTTTTATTTCATTTGATTTGTTTGATCATTTTTAATATCATTTTCAGATTCAGACTTTTCTTCGTTGATTTCTATGTTTTCAGATATTACATTTTCATTATCCTTTTGATTTTTGTTCTTATCCACCTTCATATTACTTTCTTTTTGAATTCTTGGTGGTATATCAGTTCCAAATCTTAATGTTATATATACATCTTCCAGATTTTCATTACTTTCATGATGTTCTTGTATTTCATTTTCGTGATTATGATCTTCAACTACTTTTAGTTTTAAATTGCTCTCTTTAAATTCTATTGCATTGGTATTTTCTTTTATTTGTATGTCTTGCAAATCTGTAATATTAAAGTTTTCAGTTGTGTTGTCCTGTTGCATAACTTGTAATTTCATTATATATTCGTCTAATGCTTTTAATTTTCTTTCCAGATTATCTAATCTCATTGCATTCAATTTTTGATCGATTTTCATTATAGTTTTTTCAATTTCTTATATAATATCAATTTTTGGTTCTGAATATTCTTCCCTATAGTTTAATTGGTTGATTTCTTGTTGTTGACACATATATTGTTCTAATTTGTCCATGTTTTGCTCTAAGCTACACTCTAGTCTGTCATACCTATCCCAAACTTCCTTGTCTTTCAACATATTACACATTCTAAGCTGACCATCAGTTTGGTAAACTATAGGCTTTTCATACTCAGCTCTATTATATTGAATATAATTCATTTGTTGTACATGTGATCTAACCATCTACAATCGTCTCAGTTTCAAACAATCAAAGATGTCATGACTTTCCAAATTGTAGAATTCACATATGCTAACTACAGGTTTCAGAAATCTTTGAGCATAATCATATGTCATATTCTCAATTAGAGAATAAAACACACAACACTCCTCAGCTATTAAAACAAAATAGCACTCACAATTGCTTAGCTTCTTAATTCCCCCGGCAACGATGCTAGAAAACTTGTTTGGTTTTTGTTAACTTCTATTTAGTTGTGAAAAGTTAAATCTTAAACTTGCTTATATCAGTAATTTCTTTTAGAAGTAAACAAACATCCTTTCACACAAATTAGATATTAATTCCAATTTGTATTTTTAATTGCAAGTGCATAGTGTATATTGTATTTTTTGTGCAAGTACAGGTCAATCCCACAAAAATTGAGTAAGAATTGTATACTATTCTGATTTTTATATTGGAGTATCAATGTGTTCAATTAAGCACTCTATTGACTTAAAGTTAACTCAACGGACTTATTTCGTGGAGTTATAGCTAACTCAACAGACTAACCTCGTGGACTTACAGTTAACTCCACGAGTCTATTTCTCCAATTGAATACTATTATTTACAAAGGAATTCAACCAACCATTGAGCGATTCCATAGATTGTAAATAACATCAATTAAGCTCTTTAATGTTAGTTAACATTAGATTTATCACTAAGTAATACTAACATTTAGATATTTAAAACAGTAGCTATTAAAATCTTTAAGTATCTAGAATGAATCAATTTCAGTAAATTGTAAAACTATTTTCTATTTTCTAAATCAAACAAACATAAAACATTCACAATACTAACAATGATAACATTGATCACGATACAAAACAAACAATACAACACTTTAATACTAAACATAAACACAAATAATTTGTTGTTTTTGGTATTTTTGTTTTGATATGTTCCTGAAGATGAATGAAAGGTGAAATGTAAAAATCTCTATCGATAGTAAAAACCTCTGTCACTACATGCGGCGCGATTACACCATTGAAAACTTAATCACTTACAATCATGCCTCCTCTCCCTATAGAATCATGAGTCCAAAATTGCAAGATGATCTCCTCTTCAGCATATTGGCATCAACCCGAAACCAAGGCTAAAAGCTTTACGATCTCTTGAGATATGAGTTAGTACTTCGTGAAAATGGCTTCCCTTCCCGCGACGTGATCACTCCTCACAATGGCTGTTAGGCACCGTGTTTGGCTCGAAATTGACCCAACATCAAGAAAGTATCCTCACAAACCTCTGATGGTTGGTGATTATGGTGGTGGTGTGGAGCTTCAGGGAACTTTTGACGCTTCCTGTAGTTAGCACGGTCCTCCACACCCTACATACACACTTTTTTTTCGTCTTTTATATTTCTTACAATAGTAACTGTTTCTTCTTAAATGATCGGTTGGATTTTCTTCATTCATATCAACGATGGTGATTTCTTCTTCGTTTCACAAGTGAATTCCTACGTGATACATGCAATTGTGATTTTCCTTCGAATGTCCTATTTCTATAACTGCTATAGTGGCATATCAGAAAATATATGGTCCATGGAGTTACAGATAACTCAATGGACTTACTTCGTTGATTTAACTATAAAACACATGCAATAAAGAAATAAGCTACTAACATAACGTGTTACCTTAGTGTGTATTCATGTAACTCAACGCATACAGTTATGCTAACTTAACGAGTTATACATGTGCAACTCACGTGACATAATAAAGCATTTAAATTTAGCATGTGCATAATTCTAACTTAATGAGTTCAGATATTTTGGATACTTACGAACCTAACTATCCAATGCCTAGATGCATTTCGGATAGCTAACAAATAACTCATCGAACATTCACTTAAGTCATACATTAAGGTTTCAACATGTCTATTCTAGGAAATAATAAAATATTCTTTAAGCATTTAAAACATAACTGTCTAGTACATGTTTAGAATGAAAAGGTGCATATTATTAACGGTTAAATGATGGTTAATTGCATAATATTTAGCTTATCATATGAGAATTAAGACATTATGTTATAATTGCACTGTTATATGCTTTAATTAAAGAATCCGCTTAATTTTAGGGAATTAATGTTAATTTAGTACATTTCTGAACTATCGATAAGTTGTAGGCTGTGAAATTCTTAAGTATCCGAATTTTCTGATATTTCAAATAGTTATGTTTAACAGATCGAACATGTATTGGATAGTTATGTTTAAACTGCCGAACAGTTATGTTTTGAAAGAATAGTTTATTATTTCCTAAAGGACACGTGTCATGTTCTGGGAAAGTGACTTAAATGGATTTTCGGTGAGTTATCTCTAACTATCCGAAATGCATCTAAGCATCGGATAGTTAGCCCTATAACTCTTCGAAATGTTTATTTTATTATTAAACTACTACTGACACATGTCAAGATCTGGTAAATTTACTTAAGTTATATATTGGTGAGTTATCTCTAACTATCCGAAATGCATCTGAGCATCGGATAGTTAAGTTTGTAACTATCCGAAATGCATTTGAGCTTCGGATAGTTAAGTTTGTTAGTATCCGTAATGCACCTGAGCATCAGATAGTTAAATTTATGCACGTGTTTTATAGTTAAATCAACGAAGAAAGTCTGTTGAGTTATCTATAACTCCACAGACTATTTATTTTCTAATATGCCACTATAGCGATTGCAGAAACAAGATAGTTGGAAGAAAAACCACGATTGCACATATCGCGCATGAAGAAGAAAACATCGTCGTTGATATGAATGAAGGAAATCCAACCGACCATTCAAGCAAAAGCAGTTACCATTGAAGAAATATAAAAGAAAAGAAGAAAAAGAAGTAAAGTGTGTGTGATCGATGGACGACCAGTGTATTGGCAATTCTCCAAAGTACCACACCAATCATCGTTACCACCACCATAATCACCAACCATCAGAGGTATGTGAGGATACTTTCTTGATGTCAGGTCAATTCCGAGTCAAACACAGTGCCTGACAACCACTGTGAGGAGTGATCGCATCGCGGGAAGGGAAGTCATTTTCACCAAGCGCTGGCTCATATCTCAAGAGATCGTAAAGCTTCTAGCCTTGACTTCGGGTTGATGCCTGTATGCTGAAGAGGAGATCATCTTGCAATTCTAGACTCGCGATTCTATAGGGAGAGAAGACAAAATTGTAAGTGGTTTAATTTTCAATGGTGTAATCGCGTCACAAGTAGTGACGGAAGTATTTACTATCGATTGAGATTACTTTACATTTCACATTTCGCCCATTTCCATGTTCATATTAAAACAAAAATACCAAAAACAATTTATCTGTGTTTGTATGTTGTACTGTTTGTGTTGTATCGTGATTAATGTTATATTTGTCAGTGTTGTGATTGTTTTATGTTTATTCTAGTTTTATAGTTTACTGAAATTAGTTCGTTCAAAAGACTTAAAGATTTTAATGGTTACTGTGTGAATTATCTGAATGTTAGTATGCTTAATGATAAATCCAATGTTTAATAACATTAAAGAGCTTACTTGATGTTATTTACAATCTGTGGAATCGCCCAATGGTTGGCTGAATTCCTCTATAAATAGCAGTATTTAAAAAGAAAAGGCAGGCTCGTAGAGTTAACTTAAGTCCACGAGGTTAGTCCGTTGAGTTAGCCATAACTCAACGAACTTTGTCTGTTGAGTTAACTGTAATTCAACGGAGGGCTTATTGAAGATACAAATTTGATTATTAACAAACGAACAATTCTCAGTTCTTAAGCAATTCCCTATGAGATCGACCTATACTTGCACACTAATACAATAGACACTATGCACTTGCAGTTAAAGTACAAATTGGAATTAATATCTAAATTGTATTAAAGGTTATTTGTTTACTTCTAAAAGAAAAAGAATAGGTATAAAGATAAATTAACTAAGTAAAAACAAAAGTAACAAATCCAAGTTTTTCTAGTATAGTTTTGGGAAAATCCAAACAAGTTTTATGGTGCCGTTGTCGGGGAATTGAATTGAATTGAATTAATATAAGCAACTATTAGAGTTGTTTCATTTTAATAGCCAGAGTTGTGTGTTTTTTTTTGTAATTGAGAATATGGCATATGCTTATGCTCAAAGATTTTTGAAACCTATAATTAGCATATGTGAATTCTGCAATTCAGAAGGACACGACATTTCTAACTATTTGAAACTGAGACGTTTGCAAATGATTAGATCTCATGAACAACAAATGAATTATCTTCAGTATAATAGAGCCGAGTATAAGAATCTTATAGTTTACCCAACTAATGGTCAGTATAGAATGTGTAATATGTTGAGAGACACTGAAGTTTGGGATAGGTATGACAGACTAGAGCGTAGTATAAAGCAAAACTTAGACAAACTAGAACACTTTATGTGTCAGCAACAAGAAGTCAACCAATTAAATTATAAGGAAGCATATTCAGAACCTAAAAAGTATATAATTTACGAAACTGAAAAAACCATAATGAAAATTGATCAAAAATTGAATGCAATGAGATTAGATGATCTGAAAAGAAAATTAAAAGCATTAGATGAATATACAACGAAAATACAAGTTATGCAACAGGACAATGAAAATTATAATATTATAGACCTGCATAATTTGCAAAATATATAGCAAACATAAAATACTAATGCAAGAGAATTTAAAGAATGCACTTTAAAACTAAAAACAATTGAAGATCATAATCACGAAAATGATATACAAAAATATCATAAGAGTAACGAAAATCTAGAAGATGTATATGTAACATTAAGATCTAGAATTGATATACCACCAAGAACTCAAAATGAAAATGATATGAAAGTGGATAAGAGTAAAAATCAAAATGATAATGAAAATGTAATAGCTGAAAATCTAGAGATCACTGAAGAACAATCTGAATCTGCTAATGAAGCTAAAAATGATCAAGCAAATCAACTGAAAGAAAAAGAACCTTTTAAATCACAATCTTTAGCACCCTATCCTAAAAGATTACAACAAACAATACCTGAAAAATAAGAAAAAATCAAAGAAATTTTTGAAAAGTACAAGTTAACATTCCTTTGATAGATCTATTATAGAAAATGCCACCTTGTGCTAAATTTCTAAAAGATTGGTGTACTAAGAAAAGAGAGCGAAAAGTTCTTAGAAATGTCTTTTTAGCTGAGCAAAGTAGTTCCTTATTTCTGCCACAAATTCCTGAAAAGTTATCTGATCCTGGAACCCCTGTTATATCATGCACCATAGGAAATACCATTCTAGAAAAAACCTTAATAGACTTAGGTGCAAGTATAAATGTTATGCCAAGTGATATATTTGCATCCTTAGGATTAGAAGGCTTAACTCCTACCAATACAGTTATTCAATTAACTAATAGAAGTATAAGATACCCTAGAGGAAAAATAGAGGATGTCTTAATTAAAATCAAAAACTTTATATATCCTATTGATATTGTAATTCTGGATTCTCAACAAATTAAGTATAAAAATAGTGATACATCTTTAATTTTGGGAAGGCCAGTTTTAGCAACATTTGGGGCTATTATAAATTGTAAGATTGGAGTAATGAAGTTAGCATATGGTAATGAGGATACTCAATTAAATATTTTCAAACCAGAAAGGTTTGAGGAGTTAGAAATGTCCTTACATAGCATAGACTTTTTAGAGGATGAAGGAGATATGTTAGATGATGTGATTCAAGAAGAATTAAATAGGCAAATCAATTCTGAAACTTTAGAAGAAAGTGAAAGCATAAATATAGAAGGAGATCAGGAAGAAACTTATTTAGAAAATGATGATGTTCAATTAGGAGCTCTAGCTTCTGATGGGCAACATTTAGAATTAAAACCTTTACCTCCTGAATTAACCTATATATTTCTGGAAGAGAAACGAACCTGTCCAATCATTATTGCTTTAGATTTAAAAGAGGATCAAATAGCTAAATTAAAAGATGTAGTGAAAAGTTATAAAGAAGCAATAGGATGGACTATGACTGATATAAAAGGGTTAAATTCAACTTTATGCTGTTACCACATATATTTAGAAGAGAATGCTAAACCTGTTAGAATTCCTAAGAGGAGATTAAATCCAAACCTTAAAGAAGTAGTCAGGAAGGAAATAGTTAAATGGTTAGATAATGACACCATTTATCTGATTTCTGATAGCTCGTGGGTTAGTCCAATCCATGTAGTTCCCAAGAAATCAAGATTAACAATTATTAGGAATGAAAGTCAAGCCTTGATACCTACTAGAATTCAGTCAGACTGGAGAGTATGTATAGACTATAGAAAGCTGAATGTTGTGACTAGGAAAGATCATTTTCCCTTACCTTTTATAGATCAAATGCTGGAAAGATTAGTAGGGCAAGAATATTTTTGTTTCCTAGATGAATATTCAGGTTATAATCAAATTCTAGTAGCATTAGAGGATCAAGAGAAAACAACTTTCACTTGTCCTAATGGAACTTATGTTTTTAAGAGAATGTCATTCGAATTATGCAATGCACCAGCTACCTTTCAGAGGTGTATGTAGGGCATATTTACTGGAATGACTGAAGATTTTTTAGAAATATTTATGGATGATTTTACTGTATATGGCAACTCATATGAAGTATGTTTAAAAAATTTAGACCTAATATTAAAAGGCTGTGTGAAAAAAAATCTGATTTTAAATTGAGAAAAATGTCACTTCATGGTTAAACAAGGAATAGTCTTAGGGATGTTTCAAAGAAAGGGTTGGAAGTAGATAAAGCTAAAATAGAAGTAATTTCTAATCTACCAGAACCTAAATCAATAAAATATATTAGATCATTTCTAGGACATGCTGATTTTTATAGAAGATTTATTAAAGATTTTAGCAAAATAGCTAGACCTTTAACTAATATATTAAAAGATGTTCCATTTAACTTTGATAAAAATTGCAAGGAAGCATTTTTCAAACTTAAGACTAGCTTAATTTCAACTCCTATAATTCAAGCACCTGATTGGAGACATCCATTTGAATTAATGTGCGATGCTTCTGATTTTGCTGTAGGAGCAGTGTTGGGACAGAAGATAGAAAAATCTCCTAGAGTGATTCATTATGCAAGCAAAACTTTAAATGATGCTCAAGTTAATTACACAACTACTGAAAAAGAATTATTAGCTGTTGTGTTTGCTTTAGAAAAGTTTAGATCATATCTGATTAGAGCTAAAGTAATAGTATACATGGATCATTCAGCTCTAAAACATCTAATAAAGAAAAAAGAGACTAAGCCTAGATTGATCCGATGGATATTATTATTGCAAGAATTTGATCTAGAAATTAAAGATAAAAAATGTTGTGAGAATGTAGTAGTAGATCATTTATCAAGATTACAAATAGAAAAATCAAATATTGAAATTAAGGATAATTTTCCTAATGAACAATTAATGACCATCAACACAATCCATGGTATGCAGACATAATTAATTACTTAATTACTGGTCTAACACCTAAGGATTGGAATAGACAAGATAGGAAATTATTTTTCTCAAGAGTAAAATATTACTATTGGGAAGACCCATACTTATTTAAGAAATGTCCTGATCTGGTTTTAAGGAGGTGTGTTCTAGAAACTGAATATCCAAGCATATTGTCTTTCTGTCATGACCAAGCTTGTGGAGGGCATTTTGGTTCAGGGAAAACTACTGCAAAAATTCTACAATGTGGGTTTTATCGGCCAACACTATTCAAAGATGCTCATAAATATTGCTTAAGTTATTTAAGATGTCAACAAGTAGGAAGAATATCAAAGAGGAATATGATGCCTCTTAATCCTATTGTTGAGGTTGAAATCTTTGATGTGTGGGGAATAGATTTTATGGGTCCATTTCCAATGTCTAATCAATTTAATTACATATTGTTGAGGGTGGATTATATATCTAAATGGATAGAAGCTATTCCTACAAAAATTAATGACAACAAAGTGGTAATACAATTTATAAGAACAAATATATTTGCTAGATTTGGAATACCTAAAGCTATTATTAGTGATAGAGGAACTCATTTTTGTAATAGAAGTTTTAAAGCCTTAATGAAGAAATATGGAGTAAACCACAAAATTGCAACATCATATCATCCGCAAACAAGTGGACAAGTAGAAAGTGCAAACAAACAAATTAAGTTAATCTTAAAAAAAGTAGTAAATCCTACTAGAACAGATTGGGCTAATAGATTGGTAGATGCACTTTGGGCTTATAGAACTGCTTATAAAACAAGCTTAGGTATGTTACCTTTTAGGCTAGTATATGGAAAAAGTTGTCATTTACTTGTTGAAATAGAACATAAAACTTATTGGGCATTAAAAACTCTGAACACTAATTTAAATCAAACTGCTGAAAATAGAAAAATGCAATTAATTGAATTAGAAGAATTTAGAAATGAAACTTATTCGAAGACTATAAAAGAAAAAGAGAAAATAAAATTCTAGCATGATAGAAAAATTATTCTAAAAAGCTTTGAAATAGGATAAGAAGTATATCTTTATATGGCTAGACTCCATAACCATCTAGGAAAATTAAGATCTAGATGGCAAGACCTTACATAGTTCGAAATATTTATCCTTATGGAGCTATTGAAATTGAAAATCCTAAAAATCAGAATATATTTAAAGTAAATGGACAAAGACTTAGACCTATTCTGAAAACACCAAAAAGCTCTTTTGGAATTATAGAAGAAGTTAGAGTAGAGGACTACTCGAGCTTTACTTAGTAAGAAATCAGTTTTTATGTTTATATATATATAAAAAAAAAACATTAAAAAAACATAAAATATAAAAATCATTGCAGTTCAACCGACTAGATCCATCGATATGATCGAAACATAAAAAATATGTATATTAATTTTTAGAAGAAAAAATTAGGTCTAACCGAAACATAGTATCGGTTAAATTGGTAAAAAAATAGAAAAAACTATTATCTTAAGTATTTTTATTATTATATCTGTTTGTATGAGAAGTCTGTTGAGTTACGCTTAACTCAACGAGCTTACTCCATTGAGTCTTGAGTTAATCAACGAGCTTATTAAAGATATAAATTTGATTATTAACAAACGAACAGTTCTCAATTCTTAAGCAATTCCCTATGGGATCAACCTGTACTTGCACATTGATACAATAGACACTGTGCACTTGTAGTTAAAGTACAAATTAGAATTAATATCTAAATTATATTAAAGGTTGTTTATTTACTTCTAAAAGAAAAAGAATAGGCATAAAGATAAATTAACTAAGTAAAAATAGAAGTAATAAATCCAAGTTTTTCTAGTGTAGTGTTGGGAAAATTCAAACAGTACATTAAACATAACTCTCTAAAATAATAGAAAATTTGGATACTTAAGAATTTCACAGCCTATAATTCATCGACAGTTCAGAAATGTACTTAATTAATGCTAATTCTTGGAAATTATATAGATTCTTTCATTAAAGCATATAACAGTGCATTTCTAACATAATGACTTAATTCTTATATGATAAGCTAAATATTATGCAATTAACCATCATTTAACCATTAATATTATGCACTTTTTCATTCTAAACAATCTACTTCTAGCCCTTTCATTAAAACAATATGTCCCAAGACTATTCATTATTTAACCATGAAGTGACATTTTTCCTAATTTAGAATTAGATTTTTTTCTACATAGCATTTTAATACTCGATCTAAATTGTTTAAACACACTTCGTATGAAGTTCCATATATAGTAAAATCATCTATAAATATTTCTAAAAAATCTTCAGTCATTCTAGTGAATATGCCTTGCGTACACCTTTAAAAGTTAGCTAGTGCATTGCATAATCCAAATGGCATCCTCTTAAAAGCATAAGTTCCATTAGGACAAGCGAAAGTTGTTTTCTCTTGATCCTCTAATACTATTGGAACTTGGTTATATCTTGAATACCCATCTAGGAAACAAAAATATTCTTGCCGTGCTAATTTCTTTAACATTCGATCTATAAAAGGTAAGGAAAAATGACCATTCCTAGTCACAACATTCAGCTTTCTATAGTCTATACACACTCTCTAGCTTGATTGGATTCTAGTACGTATCAAGTCCTAACTTTCATTCCTAATAACTATTAATTCTGATTTCTTGGGAACTACATGGATTGGACTAACCCATGAACTATTAGAAATCAGATAAATTATATCATTATCTAACCATTTCACTATTTCCTTCCTGACTATTTCTTTAAGGTTTGGATTTAATCTCCTTTAGGAATTCTAACTAGTTTAGCATTCTCTTCTAAATATGTGGTGACAACATAAAGTTGCACTTAACTCTTATATCAACTATAGTCCATCCTATTACCTCTTTATAAGTTTTTACTACATCTTTTAATCTAGAAATTTGATCCTTTTTTAAAATTGAAACAATAATGATTGGACATGTTCATTTTTCTTCTAGAAATATATAGGTTAATTTAGGAGGTAAAGGTTTTAAATCTAAATGTTGACCATTAGAAGCTAAAGCTCTTAATTTAACATTTTCATCTTCTATATTATCCTCTTCTTGATCTCCCTCTACATCTATGCTTTCACTTACTTCTAAAGTTTCAGAATCTAATTACCTATTTAATTCTTCTTGAATCACATCATCTAGCATATCTCCTTCATCCTCTAGAAAGTCCATAGTATACAAGGACATTTCTAACTCTTAAACTTTTCTACTTTGAAAATGTTTAATTGAGTATCCTTATTACCATATTTTAATTTCATCACTCCATTTTTACAATTTATAACACCCCTTGATGTTGCTAAAAATGGTCTTCCGAAAATTAAATATGTATCATGATTTTGATGCTTAATTTGTTAGGAATCCAAAATCACAATATCAATAGGATATATGAAGTTCTTGATTTTAATTAGGACATCTTCTATTTTTCCTCTAAGGTATCTTATACTTCTATCAGCTAATTGAATGACAGTCCTAGTAGGGATTAAGCCTTCTAATCCTAAGGATGCAAATATATCACTAGGCATAACATTTATACCTGCACCTAGGTCTATTAAGATTCTTTCCAGAATGGTATTTCCTATGGTGCATGATATAACAAGGATTCCTAGATTAAATAACTTTTTAGGGATTTATAGAAGAAACAGGGAACTACTTTGCTCAGCTAAAAAGACTTTCCTTAAAACTTTTCACTCTCTTTTCTTAGTACACCAATCCTTAAGAAATTTAGCACAAGGTGGCATTTTCTGCAATAAGTCTAACAAAGGAATGTTAGCTTGTACTTTTTCAAAAATTTCTCTAATTTTTTCTTGTTTTTCAGGAATTGTTTGTTGTAATCTTTCAAGATATGGTGGTAATGATTGTAATTTACAAGGTTCTTTATCTTTAATTTCATTCGTTTGACCAATTTTAATCTCATTATTAGATTCAGATTTTTCTTCGTTTATTTCTAAGATTTCAGATATTACATTTTCATTATCTTTTTGAATTTTGTTCTTATCTACCTTCACATTACTTTCTTTTTGAATTCTTGGTGGTATATTAGTTCTAGATCTTAATGTTATACATACATCTTCTAGATTTTCATTACTTTCATGTTCTTGTATTTCATTTTCTTGATTTTAATCATCAATTGTTTCTAGTTTTAAATTATATTCTTTAAATTCTATTGTATTGGTATTTTCTTTTGTCTATATGTCTTGCAAATTATGTAAATCTTCATCATTAAAGTTTTCATTTGTGTTTTCCTGTTACATAACTTGAAATTTCATTGTTAATTCATCCAATGCTTTTAACTTTCTTTCAAGATCATCTAGTCTCATTGCATTCAATTTTTGATCAATTTTTATTATGATTTTTTCTATTTCATATGTGATATCGATTTTAGGTTCTAAATATTCTTCCCTATAATTCAATTGGTTGACTTCTTGTTGCTGACACATGTATTATTCTAGTTTGTCCATGTTTCGCTCTAAACTATGCTCAAGTCTGTCATACCTATCTCAAACTTCCTTATTTCTCAACATATTACTTGTTCTAAACTGACCATTAGTTAGGTAAATTATAGGATTCTCATACTCAATTCTATTATATTGAATATAATTCATTTGTTGTTCATGTGATCTATCTATCTACAATCGTCTCAGTTTAAAACAATCAAAAATGTCACATATGTTAACTAAAGGTTTCAGAAATCTTTGAGCATAAACATATACCATATTCTCAATTATATAATAAAAACACACAACACTCTGTTGAGGTTTTTGTTGATAGAAAAATAAACTCATATCTAAAAACCATGTTTTAAAATAAATAACTACAAGCGCATAGTACAATTGTAATTTACTCCAGCAAGTACGAGTTGAATCCACGAGGATTTGGCTTTTACAAAATATTTCTAAGGTGCAAAAACAATAATAATTACAAGTGATTCAAAATTTATCAAAAATTCACTCAATAAAGCATAAATTCCTCATTTCCATTCATAAAACACTAAATCACTACAGCACAGATTCTCAAAATTCAGTCAGTTTCACACATATCCTCCTCTCAGTATGTCAACAGTAAAATACAATAAAAATACCATACTGAGTACTCATTTGATTAGCTTTACAACCCCACTTATTTCGTCAAAAATTATGAAATAGGCAAGTGTAAGCAATGCTTTTCCTATAGGCGCGCAGACTGGCAACTAGCATCCCTAAATTGCGCACAGTTGCTATAAATGACATAAGATTTTCAAATCTTCATGAAAGTCTGCAAAATCAGCGTGCTTCGAAACTTAATTCATTAATCTAACAGATAAAATTTACAAAGGTCAATTTCGTGATGTAGATAAAAAGAATTCGAGTTCGGCACAGAAGCAAAAATCGAGTGAAAAACGCTAGGATACGCCAGATGCGACATCAACAAAATAAATTTGAAAACTTAAGCAAATCGATTACAAAAATTCTAAAAACTATACAGGAGTAAAGTACACTCGAAGCTCTACAAAATAGAATCAAAAACTAAAGCAAAAAACCACTGAATCATCGAGTTACGACCTAAACAAAATCATCAAATTTACAAGATTCTACGCCAACGATAAACTGCCACAAGTTAGCTTTGCTAGAATACAAATATTCACATATATACAAGATTCAACCCAAATTTGCTTTCATTCATTCAAAACAAATATAACATGCTATTGAAATTAAAGTTATATGATTAAACTATAATGTAACATTACAACTAAACCTAAAACTACCATTAACCTACTGAAATTACAAAGAACACAACTTTAAACAAGGAAATGAAAACCTAGAGAGCTCAACCACTTCAACCCTTTTTACCTTGAAGTGCAAACTTGTTTTGGAGAAGAATGGTGCAAGAGATGTGCTCCTAGCCAAGAAATTTGTGGTTGTTACCACACGAGTTCTCTTCCAGAAGTGGGAGGTCTTCAAACACCACCAAATACTAAGAAACAAGTAGTCATCCACCTCAAGTCCACAACCCTTGCCTTTCTTCTACTAGGAATGATCCATGGAAGAAGGGAGATAGTTGCACGGCTGGAAGTGTGCTCCAAACAGCACCCACAAGTTCTAGAAATGATGCCCTAGTCGTCCTCCTGCCAAGAACCACCAAGAGAGGAAGAAGGGAGGTTGGCCAAACCTTGTCTTCCACCTTGTAGCTCCACGAGAGGGGGGAGAACACCACCACCAAGAGATCTTGAGGGAAGCTTGAGGGCTGACGACTCCAAGGGCTGGAATGGGTGAAAGCTCGTCCAAAGAGAGGGTTGAAATGTTGGCCTTACCTCTTCTTTTATAGAGGCTCCAAGTGGTGGGATCTAATCTCCACCATAGATCTTCAATCCAAGGGCCAAAATTCATCCCAACTTATTTGCTTTATTCTTCTTATTTTTCAACCTACAAAACTCAAACAAATACATCAAAACACTCAAGAAATAAGATAAGATATATTCCTAAACATGGATACTTCAAAAGGGGCAAAAATCATATTTTTCATTGAATTCCAAAAATACCCATGTACTTATTTAAATAATTAATCCTAAGTGCTAAAATAAAATTAATCTACTTAATAAAATGCAATTGTATTGCCACCAATATGCAAATGTGTTTTCATGAAATGCAAAATAACAAATTGAGTCTCATTTATGCATTACTTTCTTTATTTAAGCCCATAACTACATTATTTGCCCAAAATGCATTATAACTTAACTCTTCATTAAACACTTATGAGTATATGACTTTAAGCACATAAAATGTATCAATTAACTATATAAAATATGCATAAATTATGACTCTACACACTCCCTCTACTATTAAAACAAAACAACACTCATAGTTGCTTAGCTTCTCAATCCCCGACAACGATGCTAGAAAACTTGTTCGATGTGAAAATCTTGTTTGATTTGTTTTTATGCTTGTATTAATAAATTCTTTTAGATGTAAACAAACAACCTTTTACAAAAATTAGATATTAAGTCCAATTTGTATTTTTAATTGCAAGTGCATAGTGTATATTATATTTGTGTGCAAGTATAGGTTGATCCCACAAAGATTGAGTAAGAATTGTGCATTATTTTGATTTTTAAATTGGAGTTTATATGTGTTCAGTTAAACACTTTATTGAGTTATAGTTAACTTAATGAACCTAGTTTGTGGAGTTATGATTAACTCAACGGACTAACTTAGTGGACTTAAGTTAACTCCACAAGCCTACCTTTCCAGTTAAATACTGCTATTCACAAAGGAATTTGACCAACCATTGGGTAGTTCCACAAAATGTAAATAACAACAATTAAGCTCTTTAATGTTAGTTAATCTAAGATTTGTCATTAAGCAATACTAACATTCAGATATTGGAAATAGTAACCATTAAGATTTTTAGAGTTCTATACGAATCAAGTTTAGTAAACAATAAAATTGTTTTCTCTTCTCATAGTAAACATAAAACATTCACAGTACTGACAATGATAACATTAATCACAATACAAAATAAACAATACAATACTTTAATACTAAATGTAAACATAGATAATTAATTGTTTTTAGTATTTTTGTTTTGACATGTTCTTGAAGATGAGCGAAAGGTGAAATGTAAAAATCTTTATCGATAGTAAGAACTTCTATCACTACATGTGACACAATTACACCACTAAAAACTTAATCACTTATAGTCTTTGTAGAATTATTGTATCACAAGAGGGGGGGTAAATTGTGTCTTTAGTAATTAAATTACTAGCAGATAAAACAAGAGCACAAAATACTTGTAAATGAAATTCTATTCTTTATAAACTTTAAAGATAAAATTTACAATATCTTTTTAGCTCAATTCCCTTCTTGACGGTTTTGATATAGTAAAGTCTAATATACAATTCAAATAGAAAAATGAAGTTCTTATTCAAAACTAATTTTGAATTGTATAAAACCTGATCTTTTTGCATGCAACTTTTTCCTTCTTTTTACTCAGCTTCTATATCTCTTCTTCTCCCGTTGTCGAATTTCCAGACTTCTTGCGTTTACAGCTCCTTTTCTAAAATTGCTTGGAATTTCGAACTTCTTCTAATGTTGAAGAATTTTTCTAGATATGAATATTCAAACTTAACTTTTCAGTTAGGGATCTGGATTGAATATTCAGATTTAATTTTTGAGATTGGAATCCTCTCATTATAATGTAGCTCGTACTTTCTATTAGTAGTCGAACTCTGTTATCTTTCATGCTCAGCATGTTCATCCACGTACTAATTTTTTCTTTAATCCAAATTACTATCTATTTGAATTTCCACTTTCTCCACTATCATTTTGAATTTCCACGATCTCCACTCGTAGATTCACCGAAACTTTATCTTCTTGGAGTTTTGTAGAATATCTTCTAACTCTTCGATTTAGTCGAACACTTATCCTTTAAGTCTTGTAAAAACTCGAATACTTATCTGTAACTCTTCGAGTTTTTGCACCTACAAAACACGTGATTAAACATAGCAAACTTATCCATTCGTTAGTCAATTTATAAAACTCGAAGACTTATCTGTCCATACATATAAAAACTCAAACAGTTATCTAACTATTCGATTTTCATTACCAAACGTACATGGAAAACACGTGACAACTTAAAAAATTAAAAACACATGTGCAAATAACTTAACTATACAAGTTTTCAACATAACTATTCGACAAAAATGAAACGTTAACTATCTAAAAATTTAACTATCGAAAATCTAACTATTCAAAAACTTTAACTATCCGAAATAAAAATGAAACTTTCTGATAATCTGTTAACATTTAATTACGTGACAATTATACTTAGAGAATATTATTTAGACTTATTTAAAAACTTTAATAAAGCATATATCATCAAAACAAAATTCCTAACAATTATTCTTGCATTTCTTTCACTTAGTGTTATAATTATTAGAACATTTATCTCTATGTAAACCAAAGTTGAAATTTTCATTTTTGATATTATTTGATTGCTGATTCCAATATACGATATTTTTTAAATATAAAGAAAACTGATCAAAAATATTAAGATTCTTAAATGTCTTAGCTTGATTCTTCTAAAAATTTCTTTTGAAATTCTTGCATCGTGTGCTATCATTTATATGCTGTATTTTATCAATTCGCACATATTTATGTACTAACATATTAATCTTAGATTCGTTGACCTGGTTAGTACCTTTGTTAGCAACTTCTAATGCATGCCATATCTTATATGTAGTTTGATATGTAGAAATTTTATTAAATTGATCATGAGATAAAGTGTTTAGAATGAAAAAGTATATAATATTAACGGTTAAATGATGGTTAATTGCATAATATTTAACTTATCATATGAGAATTAAGTCATTATGTTATAATTGCACTATTATATGCTTTAATGAAAGAATCTGCATAATTTCAGGCAATTAATGTTAATTTCGTATAATTTTGAACTGTCGGTAAATTACAGGCTGTGAAGTTTTTAAGTATCTGAATTTTTTGTTATTTTGAAGAGTTATATTGAATGTACCAGACAGTTATGTTTTAAAGAATATTTTATTATTTCTTGAATTACACATGTTGAAACCTGAATACATTGACTTAAGTAGATTTTCGATAAGTTATCTGTTAACTATCCGAAATGTATCTAGGCATCGAATAGTTAGATTTGTAAGTGTCTGAAATATCTCTTTATTATAAAACTGCTCAAGGACACGTGACACGATCTGGAAGCTTGACTTAAGTTATCTTTCAGAAGGCTATCTATAACTATCTAAAATGCATCTAGGCATCGGATAGTTAGGGTCGTAAGTATCCGAAACATCTGAACTTGTTATTTTATTGCACGTGTTTTATAGTTAAATCAACAAAGTAAGTCCATTGAGTTATCTGTAACTCCATGAGTTATCTGTAACTCCACGGACCATATATTTTCTAATATGCCACTATAGCAGTTGCAGAAATAGGACATTCGAAGGAAGACCACGATTACACGTATCATGCAGGAATTTACTCGTGGAATGAAGAAGAAATCACCATCGTTGATATGAATGAAGGAAATCTAACCAATCAATTAAGTGGGAGCAATTACTACTATAAGAAATATAAAAGATGTAGAAAAAGTGTGTGCAAAGTGTGTTGAAGAACCATGCTAACTGTAGGTAGCGTTAGAAGTTCCCTAAAGCTCCACACCATCCACACCACCATAATCACCAACCATCGGAGGTCTGTGAGGATACTTTCCTGATGTTGGGTCGATTTCGAGCCAAACATAGTGCTTGACAACCACTGTGAGGAGTGATCGCATCGCGGAAAGGGAAGCCATTTTCACCAAGCACCGACTCATATCTTAGAAGATCGTAAAGCTTCTAGTCTTGGTTTTAGGTTGATGACAATATGTTGAGGAGGAGATCATCTTGCAATTCTAGACTCACGATTCTATAGGAAGAGTAGATAGGATTGTAAGTGATTAAATTTTCAATGGTGTAATTGCATCGCATGTAGTGACGGAAGTTTTTACTATCGATAGAGATTTTTACATTTCACCTTTTCTTCATCTTCAGGAACATATTAAAAACAAAAACACCAAAAACAACTACTTATTTGTGTTTACATTTAGTATGTAAGTGTTGTATTATTTGTTTTGTATTGTAATTAATGTTATCATTGTCTGTATTGTGAATGTTTTATGTTTGATTGATTCAAAAAATAGATGATAGTTTTACAGTTTACTGAAATTGATTTATTCTAGATACTTAAATATTTCAATGGTTACTATTTGAAATATCTAAATGTTAGTGTTGCTTAATGATAAATCTACTCTTAACTAGCATCAAAGAGCATAATTGATGTTATTTACAATCTATGAAATCGCCCAATGGTTGGTTGAATTCCTTTGTAATTAATAGTATTGTTAGACTCGTGGAGTTAATTTAAGTCCACGAGGTTAGTTCGTTAAGTTAGCCATAATTCCATGAACAAGGTCCGTTGTGTTAACTGTAATTCAACGAAGTGTTTTACTGAACACATAAATTCCAATATAAAAATTAAAGCAATACACAATTCTTGCTCTATCTCTCTATGGGATCGACATGTACTTGCACACAAATACAATATACACTATGCACTTGCAGTTAAAACATAAATTGGAATTAATAGCTAATTTGTGTGAAAGGTTGTTAATTTACTTCTAAAAGTAATTATTGATATAAGCATAAAAATAGAAGTTAACAAAACCTCAAACATAAAGCACAAAACAAGATGTTTAAACCTTTAGCATTCAGTGTCATTCGCTCCTTTTCATCAAAAGTCCAAGTATCATATGGAGTCGTAACTAACACTATAGGATTGCTAATTATATGCCATAGTTTGAAATCAATTAACTGAAAGAATACTTTCATCCTATATTTCTAATAGCAATAATTGCTACCTTTGAACATAGGAGGAGGATTAGTGGTCTGTCCTTCAGTCATAACTAAGATTTCAGTATTATCCATTTTAAACAGATGATCCTAAGTAAATGATAGGAAAAACCGATTCCTAACTAGAGAAATGAAAGCTTTTCGGATGCTTTGATACTAGATGTAGCAGAGTGTAGGCAATTTGACAATAATAAAAGCTCTGATACCAGTTGTAGGATCGTTGTATCACAAGAGGGGGGTGAATTGTGTCGTTAGTAATTAAATTACCAATGGATAAAACAAGAGCACAAAACACTTGTAAATGAAATTCTATTCTTTATAAACTTTAAAGATAAAATTTACAATATCTTTTCAACTCAATTCCCTTCTTAACGATTTTGATATAGTAAAGTCCGATGTACAATTCAAATAGAAAAATGAAGTTCTTATTCAAAACTACTTTCGAATTGTATAAAACCTGATCTTTATGCACGTAGCTACTTTCCTTCTTTTTGCTCAACTTCTGTATCTCTTCTTCTCCAATTGTCGAATTTTCAGACTTCTTGTGTTTACAGCTCCTTTTCTGAAATTGCTTGGAATTTCAAACTTCTTCTGATGTTGGAGAATTTTTCTAGATATGAATATTCAAACTTAACTTTTTAGTTAGGGATCTGGATTGAATATTCAGACTTGGTTTTTGAGATTGGGATCCTCTCAATGTAATGTAGCTGATACTCTCTATTAGTAGTCGAACTTTGTTGTCTTTCACGTTCAACATGTTCATCCACTTAATCCATAATCCACGTACTAATTTTTTCTTTAATCCAAATTATTATCTATTTGAATTTCCACTTTCTCCACTATCATTTTGAATTTCCACGATCTCCACTCGTAGATTCATCGAAACTTTATCTTCCTGGAGTTTTGTAGAATATCTTCTAACTCTTCAATTTAGTCAAACACTTATCCTTTAAGTCCTGTAAAAACTCGAATACTTATCTATAACTCTTCGAGTTTTTGCACCTGCAAAACACATGACTAGACATAGCAAACTTATCTGTTCGTTAGTCAATTTATAAAACTCGAAGACTTGTCTATCCATGCATATAAAAACTCGAACAATTATCTAACTATTTGATTTTCATTACCGAACACACATGGAAAACACGTGACAACTTAAAACATTAAAAACACACGTGCAAATAACTTAACTATACAAGTTTTTAACATAACTATTCGACAAAAATGAAACGTTAACTATCCGAAAGTTTAACTATCGAAAATCTAACTATTCGAAAACTTTAACTATCCGAAAACTTTAACTATCCGAAAGTTAACTATCTGAAATAAAAATGAAACTTTTCGATAATCTATTAACATTTAATTACGTGACAAGTATACTTAGAGAATATTATTTAGACTTATTTAAAAACTTTAATAAAACATATATCATCAAAACAAAATTCCTAATAGTCTTGCCTCCTCTCCCTATAGAATCACAAACCAATACTTGTAAGTTGATCTCTTATTCAATATACTAGCACCAACCCGAAACCAAGGCTAGAAGCTTTATGATCTCTTGAGATATGAGTCGGTACTTGGTGAAAATGGCTTCCTTTCCTGTGACGTGATCACTCCTCACAGTAGTTGTCAGTCACCGTGTTTGGCTCGGAATTGACTTGACATCTGAAAAGTATCCTGATAGACCTCTGATGGTTGGTGATTTTGGTGGTGTTGTGGAGCTTTAGGGAACTTCCGACACTTCCTGCAATTAGCATAGTCCTCCACACCACACTTTCTTTGTCTTTCTCCTCTTCTTTTATATTTATTTCAGTAATAACTATTTCTGCTTAAATGATTGGTTAGATTTCCTTCATTTATATCAACGATGGTGATTTCTTCTTCATTCCATGAGTTAATTCCTACATGATATGTGCTATCGTGGTTTTCCTTCGAATTTCCTGTTTCTACAACTACTATAGTGGCATGTTAGAAAATAAATGGTCCGTGGAGTTAGTGTAACTCAACGAACTTACTTCGTTGATTTAACTATAAAACACGTGCAATAAAGAAATAACTTATAAGCTTATAACACTAACGCAACGTGTTACCTAAGTGTATATTTAAGTAACTCAACACGTATAATTATGCTAACTTAATGAGTTATACATGTGCGGCACACGTGACATAATAAAGTATCTAATTTTAACAAGTGCATAATTCTAACTTAACGAGTTCAGATGTTTTAGATAGTTACAACTATAAGTATTCGAAACTTATATGCATTTCGGATAGTTAGCACCTAACCTTCCAAAAGATAACTTAAGTCAAGTTTCCAAATTGCGACATGTGTCTTCGGTAAGTTTTATGATAAAAAGATATTTCGAATACTTGCAAACCTAACTATTCGATGCTTAAACACATTTTAGATAGTTAGTAGATAACTTATCAAAAATCTACTTAAGTCATATATTAAGGTTACAACACATGTACTCAAGGAAATAATAAAATATTCTTTAAACATTTAAAACACAATTGTCTGGTATTAGAAATCTAACTCTCTAAAATAACAAACAATTCAGATACTTAAGAATTTCAAAGCCTGTAACTCACCGACAATTTAGAAATGTACTTAATTAACACTAATTCCCTAAAATTATGCAGATTCTTTCGTTAAAGCATATAATAGTGCAATTATAACATGATGGCTTAATTCTCATATGATAAGCTAAATATTATGCAATTAACCATCATTTAACCGTTAATATTATATACTTTTTCATTTTAAACATTATGCATTGTTTAATTTCCTGTTCAGCCCATTCCACTGTAGTTGTTTCTTCCAGAATTTCAATTCTTTCATTTCTCAATCCAAATATGTTGTGGAGAAGCTTAGGTATTATTTGAATATTAACTTC
Organism: Cymodocea nodosa; assembly: GCA_036874045.1. Lineage (NCBI taxonomy): Eukaryota > Viridiplantae > Streptophyta > Magnoliopsida > Alismatales > Cymodoceaceae > Cymodocea > Cymodocea nodosa. The sequence goes on along the minus strand of CM072339.1, from coordinate 12,486,431 downwards.
CTCCATGTTTGCAATTAAATTTCTTTCTTCTTCTCTCAAGTTTGCATAAAAACAAGGCACTAAATTTTCATAAAGTACATGCCCTTTAGTTTTTGGAATAATTTCCAGTAAGCCCTGAAATTCAAATAATTCTTTAATCTCCTCCATTCTTGTCTAATCTACTGGCCTACTATAAATTATATTATACCCCTTTATTGCCTGATATATGTTGTATGCTTCTTGACTCCAAAAGTGAACTTCATTTAGAATTATTACTTTAAACGGGTCAGGAATTTGGATTTATTGCTCTAGAGGGGTTTGTTCTTAAATTTCTTCTTCAAGTTGTTGAGCTTGTTGTTGTACTTGTTGCTGAAAATAATCCAAAGATTCTTGCCTTTTAGCTCTTAATTGTGGTGGAGAACTTGCAAAACTTTTCACACTTCTCTCTTATAATTTCTACATTAATTGCTAAAGAGTTTCATTCTCTTGAGAGAAATCTATCGAATTTTTCTCTCTCTATTCAACTTCCTACTTAGCTTCTTCTCTTTCTTCTTCCTCCTCACTACCAATCTACATTATTACTGTTCTTTTTGATTCATTGATAGATTGGGATGGAATCTCAGGCACATCTTCTGCCCTAACTTCAGTTTCTTCAAGCTACAGCTCTTTATCAGCCTATTTTTCTTCTCTTCTTTGCTCCCACTCTTGCTCTTCTTCATTTGACAGTAAATCCACAAAAATGGGCTCTTTATGCCCTACTATTGGTACTATCAGTTCAGATTTTATTTCTTCCTTTTCTATTTCAAGCATTGTTTCTTTTCCTTTTATTCTTCTAAATAATTGTGTCTGATCTTCTTCTTCCTCTTTAGATATCAATTCAACAAAAATGGGCTCTTTATGCCCTACTATTGGTACTATCAGTTCAGATTTTATTTCTTCCTTTTCTATTTCAAGCATTGTTTCTTTTCCTTTTCTTCTTCTAAATAATTGTACCTGATCTTCTTCTTCCTCTTTAGATATCAATTCAACAAATATGGGCTCTTTATACCCTCGAGCCACAGGTTCTGGCTCTTCGTATTTCACTTTCTCTATATTTGTTGGTCTTGAAGGACCAACCTCATATTCTGTTGTAATTGGTATGGTAGTGGCTTCTTGATGTTTTTCCACTTTAATTTTGTATTGGACCTTCAACTTTTCTACAGTCCTTTTCTAGAGTGCATCAAACACAAAATATGCTTTTGCTAATGCCATATCTTCTAATTTTCCTTGGCTTTTACCAAATCGAACTAGTTCTTTAAATTTCTTCAATTCTTTTATAGTAATTAGACCCATAAATACCACATTTGTAGTGGTCTAGGTGGTGGAATTGAAGGTCCAGGATGTTCTGCTACAACAGCTGGCACTTCAACTTCTTTTCTTTCTTCTTGTTGATTTGAAGATCTTGACTGTTGTTCCTATTCTTCTTGCATTTCAGATTGTTTCTTTCTTTGTTGCTCTTCTTGTTGCATTCTTGCATGTGCCACTATCTTCCTTATAAACCACAGTTGTGATCTCCATCTTATAAGTTCTAGGGCAACTTCATTATTTGGTCTAATTTTTCTTTCTCTATTTAAAACAGTCTTAGTAGCTACTCGTATTCTTGTTTCCATTATTTTAGGTATTCTGAATTTAAATCTACCAAAACTTTTGTAAAAAAGAAGAGGTTAGCCTCTACCTTTTCTAATTGCTTCTCTCTGGTTATGTTTCTAATTTTCTATTTTGAATGCCATTCCTCCAACTCTTTAAGAAATCTAGTAGTGTCAATCTGATCCTAGAAGTTTTGCACCATCTTGGTCTTTGTTGTATTACTGAGTAGAACATAACGGCTCTAATCTTTACTATTCTAAGTTCTAAATAATTTCTCTAGATAATGCCCCTAAATCCTAAGTTTTAATCTAAATAAACCCTAAGTTTTTGGTGGGTAATCAAGTCATTTCCCATGCAATCTATTGCTACTAACACGTACTACTCCATCGAGTTACGATTAACTCCATAAACTAAATTTGTGGACTTACCTTAAGTACTCCGTTGAGTTACAGTTAACTCAACGAAGTAAGTTCATTAACTTATCCTGGACTAAATAAAGTAAGTTTGTTGAGTTAAGCTTAACTCAACGGACCTCTCGTACAATTATAACTAATAAAAATAATTATAATAATAATTTTTATTCTATCAACACCAAAGAATTTCTAGTTTGACCGACTCTTAATTTTACTATTTCTTAACCTCGGTCAAACCATTGTACTTCCTCAGTTAAACCGAAATTACACATTTTTTCTTCTTTTTTTTAGACTCGATTGAACCGATACCATGTTTTGGTCAAAACAACACTTTTACTTAATGTAATATATACTTTTTTCTTTTTTTAGTTTCGATCAAACCGATGGATCCTTTTAGTGTGACCATTACAATATTTTTCTTTTAATATATGTTTCGGTAAAATCGATAATTTATTTCGGTTAGATTGTTACTATACTAAAATAAATCTTTTATATATATATATATTAACATATATTCTTACTTAATAGTGTTGGAACTAAAACTCGATCGTTTAGTCAACACACTATGGCACAATTCTAAAAAATCATCTCTAAACTCACCGTAACTAGGAAGTGAAGAGAAAATAAGAAAGAAAAACACTAAAGACATAAGATTTACGTGGTTCGGCAACTACTTATGTCCATAGAGAGTTGAGGGTTCTTCTATGAGCTTCAACACAATCAACCATATGTTTTTACAACATATAAAGGTTTATATACTACCCAACCTAGGGTTAATAAACTTTTAATTACACTAGAGCCATTACAGTAGTGAAAATATACTTCAGAGAAGGAAGACTCAATTTTCGAAGCCTTTCTTCCTATCTCTCCAAAAGTTATAGCATTTCGGATAGTTACAGAACTTAACTATCTAAAGAAATTCTTCTTTCTTCATTTATTGTAATGGGCATAACTATAGCAAGCTAACTATCTAGAGAAATTCAATTTTTCAGATAGTTACAGTCCTAACTGTTCAAAAACCAACTTACATCTCTCTTAGTCCTTTCGAAAGGTTATGCTTGTAACTTTCTAAAAACTACTTGCCTTTCGGATAGTTACTATCTTATGTAGGATCATATGGCTACACAAGAGGGGGGTGAATTGTGTTTTTCAACTTTTTCTGATTATAATTGAAACTTCAAAATTCAAAAACAAGTCAAGACACTATTTTCATAAAATCATTTTATTCAATGTTTCAATTACAATATACAATTAAATTCTCCTCAGAAATTGTAGATGCAATTATATATCGATACCATGTTTCATCTATACAATTTCATAACTACAAATAGAGAAAACTAATTTACGGAATTTAAAACATTTCTCCCTGTTTGAGATCTTTCTTCTTCTCTTTCTTCTTCAGCAATTCTTAAGTGACGAATATCTAGTCTTTCTCTACTTCACCGAATTTGCTTTCTTCTGATACTTCAGATCTTCAGTGACATAAATCTGACTTTTTCTGCTTCACTGAATTTTCTTCCATCTGAGTGCTTTTACCTGAAGAGTATTTTTGATCCCTAAAAAGATTTTTCGTTTGGTGTGTAGGGATGGTTGATCAACGAGAATTCTATACCTTTTATATAGTATCTTCATTTCATGCATATCCTCCACATTTAATCACTGCCAGTTTTCCACTTCTTCACGTCTTCTCTTTTTCCTTCATCGAAATACACACGTTTTGACCTACATTTACATTTCAAATTTTCTTTAATCATCAATCCTGGATCTCTAAAAAATTTCTTGCAAAATAAACTTTCTCGTCCAAAATTTTTCATCAAATGTAATAATAAGTCGTTACTTTAATGTTAACTAAACGAGTAACACAAGTTGATATATAACTTAATGTTTCTAACTTAACAAGTTCCTCATATGCCAACTCACGTGACAAGTACTGTAGCTAACTCAACGAACTAAGTCTGTGGTGTTATGCTAACTCAACGAATCAACTCTGTGGTGTACAATAACTCAACGAACCAACTTCGTGGTGTTACAATAACTCAACGAACCAACTCCATTGTGTTATAAATAACTCAACAAACTAGTGATAAACAAATGATTTTATAATAAGAATTTTACCACGTGCAAAAATAACAACTTAAGTTTATAATGCTAACCTAATGCATTGTCTTAGTGTTCAATATAGTAACTCAACACGTTTAGTTATGTTAACTTAACGAGTTAAACATGTGCACCTCATGTGATACAATATAACATTTGTAACCTTTAATTTCACCACGTGCATAACATTAACTTAACGAGTTCGTCTCTTCTTTTACTCACTAACTTCGAGTTCTCACGTGACCTATTTTAACCTTTAAGCCTGTAACTTAACGAGTTTTCACATGACCTCTATACAAATAACACTCTAACTTAACAAGTTATTTAAACGTGCACTGTTCATGATACAAAAGATATACCTTTAAAACATATCATGTTTTTCAATAAAAACGCACATTATCTTAACGTTTAGTTAAATTAGAAATTAATGCAATGAAACGATTAATTATTTAACAATATAATTTCAAATCCAATACAAACAAGTATTTATATCAGTAAGCTTTTCTGTATTAATTGATGTTTTTAATTTCTTTTCACAAGCAATAGTAATTAAGCAAATATGATTATCAGCACACATCATCAAAACAAAATACTCAACAATCTCCCCTTTTTTCATGATGACAAAATCATATTAAATCAATTATGAAATATATTTAACTCAACAAAGTACCTTCGTTGGGTTAACTTTTAATTCAACAACCAAGTTTGTTGACTTAAGTTCAATTAAGCTTATTTCTATTGTTTGTGTCAAATGTACCTCTTAGAGATAAAACTTTCAAATGTCAATAATTATATAAGTATCTTCAGATTTTAATAACCGCATAATTATCTTTCAGATTACATTATCATCTGTCAGATTACAATAACCACATAATTATCATCTCCCTTTATAATATATACAATTAAAATCATAATCATCTTCTTCTTGAATTTATAACATTTCTCCCCCTTTTTGTCGTTAATCAAAAAGATAATTACATAGTATATAAATCAAGAGATAAGTGTATACAACTCAACTTTCTATAAACATAAATAAGAATTAAACCATTTACAAAAAAAAATATATTGTTCAAATAATCAAACAATAAATACAAACATTACATTTTGTATTCAGAAACAAGCAAATAAACAGTTATCTATCCCTCCTAAGTATATCATGTATAGCATTACAGATTTTATCTCTTAGATGCCTAATATCATTTCTGATGTCATTAAGCACATCATCTAGGGAAGAAGGTAGCTAGAGTTGCTATTGTGCTTGATCTGAATAACTTGGCTGTTGTGGTTGTATGTTTTCTGTATAGTCAGGTTGCTATTGTTGTTGATGAGGTTGAGGTTGATGCATGGCCTGGAATTTTTGCTAATCTTTTACACTACAAGCTCTCATGCCTTTAGTTTCAGAGGGCCAATCGGATAAATTTAATTGGTTTGCAAGGAGTTTACATACAACATCACCAAAAAATAACTTTGAAGTCATATGGTGTAATTGAGAAATGAAAACATCAAACCAATTGATTTTAATTCTATTCAGCAGGCCATAAGTTGCATGTAAACAGCTTCTACTGACTTCCATATTGTGTCCGACTCTCTAAAATAAATTGGCATGCAATATATTTACAATAAACCCTGCCTCTACATTCAGATTTTCCATTAACATCATTTCAATATATACATCTAGAATCGTTGATAGCGAGTTAATGTCCCATTCCAACTGTCTAACCATGTCAAATCTATTTGTGACAACATCTTCATTCTTTAATCCCTACACTTCAAAAAGGAATTCAGGAGACAATGTGAACTCCTGTTGATTTATTTGAGTTGTCAGTATATTGTCATTCTTGACCAGATTGCTGTAAAAGGCTGCAATTAGCTCTTTATATTGTTTCCATTTTGTTCCAACTAACAAGAATTGAATTAGGTCTTGAAACTCAAATAGATCTCTTATTTCCATCAAATTTCTAAATTTTATTAGACGAGCATGTAGACTCTAACATGTAATTAGATTATTGTATTTCTACAATGCTTCCTCAAATCTAAAATGAATTGAATTACCTTGAATTTGTAATACTATACACAAAGAAGGTGATACCTGAAGCCTTGATTAAGAGTGTAATTCATCTTTAGGAACCTCTTCTTCAAAATGAATGTCATGTTGTTCCTTCATGAAAATATTTTCTTGAAGCTGCGTATGTAAGCTTGATTCTTCAGCTTCAACATCATAATGAACATTTTCAATATGCTCAACATTCATTTGTTCAGTCTCTATAGAATGTTCAGAGTGCAATTTTTCCACAAATTCTACAGCTAGTGTATCTGTCTATAATTGTTCATTTTGTTCAACAGATATCTCCATTGATACATGCTGTGAATTCTCAGACTCTACTTCTATAGATTTTGAAGAACGCTGATTGACATTAAGCTCTTCTGGAGTCTTAACTTTTTCAATATCCACTACTCTAGACAATTCAGCCGGTGAACTAGTTACTGCCTCAACATTGTCAATTATATCTTCAATAACTTGTTCTATGTCAGTTACCTGATGCTCTGATTTTTCAATTTATGCATCATCAAGGCTTGAACTAATTGAAAAACTTGAACTCATATTTGACTTTTCAAGTTTTCTAGCAAGAGAAAATAAAGTCTCATTATCTTCATCAATTTCTGTATGCTCGGAACTGATGAGTTTTTCAGATGCACTAAAAGGAACAATGCCTAAACATGCATTGTCCTTTGGAAATAAATACTCATCTGATTTTTCTTTTCCAGCAGACTTTGTTTCCTCAGACATAATTTTCCTAACTTTTCTTCTTCTATAATAAGTCAGTCTCTCTTCTTCAAGTATTACTGTTTTCTTTTGAAATTGCTTCATAAAAGTTTTCTGGTTTAATTCTTCTAAGGCACTTTCTATTGCTACTGCCTTTCGAAGACCTTCAACTTTTCTTTTATCCTAGCAATATTTGTTTGTTTTTCTGTTGAATACAAAGGAGTAGGAATAGCAGATTCATGTTCTTCCTCAAATGCATGTAATTTTATACCATTTATGGGTATTTGAGGAATTCTAATTGATGTACCTACACCTTTTTCCAAATATTGTGCATACTATTTTAAAAATGCAATTTCAGCACACTTCATTCTATATTCCCTATCAAACTTGCCTCGAATACCCATGTATTTTATACTTTCATCAGTGTTATGAAGTTTTAATCTAACTTCATTCAGTATTCCTTCAGGAAAGAAGTATTCACTATAAATTTTTGCTAACATTTTGTCTACTTGAAGTATTTTCTTAAACCATGCTCGTGGAACTTCATCAGTATCTATTTCTTTTCCTTTTCCATCTCCTCTGCCTTTGCCTTTTCCTCTACCACGACCTTTGTAAAACTTGGAGACCATCGTCGTAGGTTGTAACAACAACAAGCAATAAAGATTTTCAGACAAAGTTTACGAATAACCTAAGTGCCTGTGTAATAAGTGTTTAAATAGGATTTGAGGCTACTAACTCAACATGTAGAGAAGTCGGGTTTGGATTTTAAATGAATATTGAATATAATTTATTCAATCAAGGTACCTGAAATATTTAATCATAACTCATTGAGTTAACTAACCTAACAAGTAAAACGCTGACTAGAGGCAGTTTTACATGTTAACTTACATAACATAACATTCAGTTAGTACACTTTACCAAAAATAAGTTTCAAATGCTTTCAACTGAAACTTTTCGAAAACAACACACAAGCTAAGCCTTAACATTTATAACATCCTCTCGAGAATATTGTAAACTATTCTAATATTCCTTTTATGAACCTAAAATAGTTTGTTTATCTATTAAATTATTTCATCAAGATCTTAAGAGGACTAAACTCAGATTAACCAAGATTTGTATTTTGAATTATATTAATCTGCTTTAGACATTGTAATTCCTCCCCCTACAAATATACTTCAAATATATTCAATAACATTCAAAATATATTTGTATAAAATTATGTTAATTATAAGTACACTTTAAATTCTCTTTTTAGAAGATTTATGTCATCCTTAATTCATCAAAAATGATTTCAAGAATCAATTTCAACCATATATAAATCAAAACATAACTTTAAACTTAATATGATTAACTCAAGGAAAATAAAAGAATGTATCTCAAATAAATATTTTCAAAAATACTAATGTTGATTCAATAAATCATCAATCATATTGGTAGAAACTATATTCGATTCAAAGATATCTATAATTAATGAAACAACTTTTTCTTTTCAAAATAGTAAAAATTGATAATTTTCTTTAAAAGTTAGTTTTAAAAGTTTGAATCATACAAGAGCTTTCTAATGTACCTGTGTAATGAGCTTTCAGTCAACAATCTCATATCTAATCAAGACCTTAGGTTGTCAAATTTAAAGAATCCTTTTATTAGGACAACAATCTTTACATACCTATCTACTCAAGTACAAAATACTCTGTGATCAAACTGATCAATAAACTCTCAAAGATTTTCACTTTGTAATCACTTTTCATTTTAAGCACAATATATATGTATTCCATTAATACAGATGCAATAAAACACTAATCTTATACAATTTTTACATCTATGATTTTACTGAAAATATGAATCAGTTTCAATAAGCTCATACTTTTGATTAGTAGTTTAATATGATTTACATATAAATTATTCTACAAGTTTAATCAATCAAGTCAAACTCATCCTTGATCATATGCACTTTCATTGATTCAACAAAAATAACTTAATCAAAATTTCAAGATTTCAGAGGAACTTAATTTTTTCATTGACACTTCCACTTAAGATTTTGAAAACCATTAAAATTGATAAAATACGTAAAATCAATAAGATACTACCATAATTTTACAATAAATACATAGTATCTTATGCAGTAGTTTAGATATTACTTAGATATTTATAATAAGTATATAATATCTATGAGGTAAACAACATCATCAACAATATTTATCTTTTTATAGAATTTAAGCATTTTACACATCACATAGCCTACAAATACCCAAATTTAATCTTATGTTGCAGAAGGTATTTTCATCTAGAGGTTTTGTAAATATATCAGCTAATTGATTTTTACTAGACACAAATCCTAATTTAATTTTTCCTTTAATTACGTTATCTCTTAAAAAATGATGTCTAACATTTATATGTTTTGCTCTAGAATGTAATACAAGATTTTTGGAAAGATTTATTGCAGAACTACTCTCACAATAAATCTCAGTTGTATCATAAGATAATCCAAAATCTTCTAAATTTTGCCTTATCCATAGAATCTAAGTGCAACACAGTGCAGCAGCAACATATTCAGCTTTAGTGGTTGAAAGTGCTACACAGTTTTGGGGTTTACTAAACTGTGACACCAAATTATTTCCCAATAATTGACAAGTGCCACAAGTACTTTTCCTATCAGATTTAGATCCTACGTAATCAGCATCAGTATATCCTATAAGATCTATTGAACTATCCTTAGAATAATACAGACCAAAGTTTTTAGTTCCTTGTATATATCTAAATATTCTTTTAACAACTATTGAGTGTGATTCTTTAGGATTAGATTGAAATCTAGCACAAGCACACACAACAAACATAATATCAGGTATACTAGCTGTCAAATAAAGTAAAGAACCAATCATACTTCTGTATTTTCTTTGATCTATTGATTTTCCTATGCCATCAATATCTAACTTTAAAGAAGTACTCATAGGAGTTCCTCGAATCCTTCTTTTATTAAAATTAAATTTCTTAAGCATTTAATCTGCATATTTTTTCTGATTTAAAAATATACCTTTATCCATTTGCTTAATTTGAAGTCCTAGAAAATATGAAAGTTCTCCTATCATACTCATCTCAAACTGACTAGCCATTTCTTCAGAAAATATTTTTATCAATTTTTCAGAAGTTGCTCCAAAGATTATATCATCCACATATATTTGAACAACAATCTGATCATTATCATCCTTTTTGATAAAAAGAGTATGGTCTACTTTTCCCATGATATAACATTATTCTATTAGAAAAGTAGATAAACTTTCATACCACGATCTAAGTGCTTGCTTCAAACCATATAAGGTTTTCTTCAATTTATACACATAGTCAGGATTTTTAATATCTTCAAATCCAAGTGGTTGTTTTATGTAAACTTCTTCATTAATTAAACCATTTAGAAATTCACTCTTGACATCCATTTGATATAGTTTAAAATGCATATAACAAGCATAGGCCAATAATATTCTAGTACTTTCTAACCTAGCCACAAGAGAAAATGTTTCTTCATAATCTAGTCCTTCTTCATGTGTATACCCTTGTGCAACTAATCTAGCTTTGTTCCTTATAATTTGACCAGTCTCATTAGTTTTGTTTCTAAAGATCCACTTTGTACCTATTATGGACTGATGTTCTAGTGGAGAGACTAATTCCCAAACATCATTTCTAATGAATTGATTTAATTCTTCTTGCATTGCCACTATCCAATTTTCATCAGATAATGCTTCTCCTATATTCTTTGGTTCCACCATAGAAACAAACATACACATACTATTTAAATTTACTAAAGCTCTAGTTTTAACTCCCTCATTAATATTACCAATGACTTGAGTGATGGGATGTGATGAAGAATAACGTCAATTTCTCTGATTTTCCTTAATATTATCATCAACATCTGAAGGTACATCACTTTCATCATTAGTTCGATCATTTAAGTTCATATTTTTGATTTTCTCAGATAAATCTTCAATCTCTCTATTGATCTTTAGTTCTTTTGGGAAATTGATCATATCATCATTATCAGCTTTAGATTGAGATTCTCTAAAAGAATTTTCATTGAAGCTTATATAAGGGGTTTCTTCAATAGTTCTAGAAGTCTTATCATATACTCTATAGGCTTTACTTCTAGTAGAGTAACCTACAAAAATTCCTTCATCCACTTCGGCTTGAAATTTATCCCTTTTATCCTTAGTATTAAGAATAAAACACTTGCAGCCAAATGATTTCATATAGGAAATTTTTTGAACCCTATCAAACATAATTTCAAAAAGAGTTTTATTAACATGAGGTCTTAAATGACTTCTATTAATAGCATAACAAGCTGTATTCACTACTTCAGCCCAAAGATTTTGAGGTAAATTATGTTCATTCAACATAGTTCTGGCCATTTCCTAAAATGATCTATTCTTTCTCTCAACAACACCATTTTGAGACGGTGCTCTTGGAAAAGAAAATCTATGATCAATGTCATGCTCTGTTGAAAGTTTATTCACAATTATGTTGAAACACAGTTTAGACTAAAACAGATTGAACTTTCTGCATTACAACTATGAAAACAAACTTTACAACCTAACCCTATGGTTGTTACAAGTTCTGGACATGTACCAGAAAAATCGGTATAGTCTATCACTTACTATGGAAAGAAATGGGGACCAATAATAGAAAATGCAAACAAGGAATTAGAATCCTTGTATTCCCAACATTATTTTCCCTCGACTGTTTTAGATGACATTCAACAGTATATAGATTTAGATGACATTCAATAATATATAGATGAACAGAAAACTGCCATTTGGAAAATAGGCCTTCGAAGTGAAGGACAAAAAGTTTATCAACTAAAAATAGTAGAGGTTGAGAGCTTAAAACTCTATATTCCATTATTACAACCTAAGCACTATGGTGAAGGACCATCAAGACCACAAGTGCCTTTAACAGGAGAAATTAAGAAAATTTTAGAACCTCTTGAACAACCAGAACCACTACAGACATATAGTCGAAAAAAGAAAAAGACATTAGAATATTTTGGACTAATTGCAGGTGTACAAGGAATATTCCATTGCAGAAGCTAGACAGACGTTTGTGTTAGTAATCCCAGCAGATGTGACAAATATTAAATTACACGCATACACTCTAAGGTATTGTGTCACATTAGTGCATAATGTATCTTTTAATACAATGGATAGTTTTTCACATCATGCTACAAGCACATATTCTTTTCCTACGGAAAGAGAACAAGTAGGAAATTTTGATGATACATATACAGATGATATCAATTTTGATGATATTTTTGATGATATAGACATTGAGTCTATGAATGTTGAAGATATTTCATTTGAAGAGGAATGTACAGATATTCTTCCTCTAACTGTATCTTAGATAGAAACTTTTGATTTTTGGTATAGTTGCTTATACTATAGTTTATACATATGGTTATGTCTGTTACAATATATAATATACTTGTTGATAAATGTATATAGTCAACAACATGCACAGTTACAAATTGAATATCACACTGCCAATGTCTCTGTGATGCGTGTGTCTTCCATCAAGTATATGTATATGTCAATGTATATGGATGTATTTCTTTGATAATTTGTACAAGGGCAAACTTGTCTTTTGGGTGTCACCCATCGTTGCCCCTATATAAGAGGTCATCTTCGTCCAAGGGAGGCCAACAAGCCAAATCCCTAGATTTCGTTCTCCCCCTTCTTTGTACCAGCAACCATACAACAAGGAATCACGATAGATTGATCACTTATAGACGTACCCGTGTTGGGGAACCACGTAAATTTGTTGTTCTTCCGAATTCTCCACTCGCATTCCTCTCATCCACGTTGATCTCTTCTCCACGCCACCCCTAGATGCTCCACGTTTGTTTGATCCTTCCATACAACTGGTATCAGAGCCAGGTTGGAAATCTTCAGGTTTGCATCTGAAGTTTCGAAGAGTTTCATCAAGGTTCAAGCCATTTCTGGAAGGGATTCCTCCATTCCCGCAACTGCTGTCGTCGTCGGTGCCAGTCTGCACACTCTGATGCCAACTCGTGTGCCTTCCTCGTTCGTGCTTCATTGCGTCTCAAATTTTGAGGAGGTGTTGTAAGCTTCCTAAACTTCCTACCTTTAAAATTTCGTGGTCAGAAGTTTCGTATTCAGAGAGATACAGTAGGAGGCGTCTGACTAGGGCACAATAGTTTTCTAGACGAGTGACTCTTTGATTGTCGAATTTTGGGCATTTTGTGATTATGGTTTTGTGCTTCTTTTGTGCAAGTATTTGTTACTGTTTTGTGCTAAGTAGTGTGCTTAACTTGTGGCTGATTACATTTTGTTGAAATCAGTAGTTTCAGTAGTATATTGTTGTTGAGATATTGCTTGCTATTGTGTACCTTGCCGCAGAATTGCATTTATTGAAATCAAATTGTATATCGTGTGTATTGCTGGTTGTTTGTTGATTTGAAAACATGAATACTTCGGGGTTAAAGATAGAAAAGTTTGATGGTAAGAATAGCTTCAACTTATGGCAAATTAAGATGAAAGCATTTCTAAAGCAACAAGGTATTTGGGCTCCTTTAAATAAGGAAACTACTTTGAACATAAATTCGCTAGAGTTTGAATTGCAGGAGGAGAAAGCTCACTCCACCATCTTGTTGTGTTTGTTTGATGAAGTTATAATAGAAGTTGCTGATGAATCTACCTCTTTAGGTCTTTGGCAGAAACCTGAGTCTTTGTATATGACTAAGTCTTTAACAAACAAACTGTTGTTAAAGCAAAGACTGTTCTCTTTAAAGATGATAGAAGGTGTACCTCTCAAGCAACATTTAGATTAGCTAAATGCTATTCTAATGGAACTCAAGAATATTGGAGTAATCATAAAAGATGAAGATGCAGCTCTTATCTTGCTTTGTTCACTCCCACTGAGTTATGAAAACTTTGTTCAATCCTGTGTAGTTGGAAGAGATACAATTACACTAGAGAAAGTGAGGTTCAACCTTCATTCCAGGGAACTCAGGCACATAGTGCATGGTAGAAATGAGGCAAGTGGTGTTGGCCTCTCAGCTCAGCAGCAAGAGAACAAGGGAAGAAGCTAGAGACAAGGTAGAGGGGAGAATAGAAGTAGAAGCAAGTCGAAGGGAAAGTACTTTAGGGATACTTGCCATTACTATAAGGAGAAAGGACACTAGAAATCACATTGTCCCAAGCTTATGAACAAAGGAAAGGCTGTTGTGGCAGAAACCAGTTCTACGTCAAGTGATGACTTTTCTCTTACAGTTTGTTGCAGTGCCTATTCTGATCATCAGTAGATTATGAACTCAAGAGCTTCTCATCATATGACTCCTACTAGGGAGTATTTTGACACCTATGAGCAAGTGGAGGGTGGTCAAGTGAACTTGGCCAATGTGTGTTCTAGAGTTGGTGTGGGCAGTATAAAATTTAAACTGCATAATGGCACAGTTAGAATTCTAGAGGACGTTTGGCACGTCCTAAAGCTTGGAAAAAGTCTAATCTCATTGATGGCCCTTGATGCTAAGGGTTATAAATATACAGGTGGTGAGGGGAAGATCAACATACTAAAAGGCTCATTAGTTGTTATGAAGGGAACCAAATCTGGTCCCTTATACATTCTACAGGGCACTCTAATTGTTGGCACAGCTACATTAGCTATATCTGGTCAGCAGGATTTTTTTGTCATGTGGCACTCAAGGATGGGTCATTTGGGGCAGAAAGGAATGTAGAAACTGAGTAGTTTGGGCAAGTTTCATGGACACAAGGTCGCTTGTATTGACATGTGCAAGCATTGTGTTTTTGGTAAACAAAAAAGAGTGTCATTTGCATGTAGTTAGCACAGCTCCAAGGGAGTTCTTGATTATATTCATGCTGATTGTTGGGGGCCTTCACGTGAACCTTCTATTGTAGGTTCCAGATATTTTCTTTCTATCATTGACTGTCATTCAAGGATGAACTGGGTTTTCTTTTTGACAAACAAAAGTGAAGCTTTTTCTTACTTCAAGCATTGGAAGAAGCAAATAGAAAACCAAACAAACAGAAAGGTAAAATATCTTAGAACTGATAATGGTATTGAGTTTTGTTCTCAAGAATTTGATAACTTTTGTAAAGATGAAGGCATTACATGGTAGTATACCCCTCAGCAAAATGGAGTGACTGAAAGATTGAACAGAACACTCCTAGAAAAGGCACGTTATATGCTGTCTCATGCAGGTTTGAGCAAGAAGTTTTGGGCAAAGGATATTAACACAGCTTCCTATCTGGTGAATAGGTCCCCTTCTAGTGCCTTATATGGGAACATATCTCTTGAGGTATGGTTGAAAATGTCTACTAGTTATTTAAAGCTCAGAATTTTTGGATGTCCAGCTTACTATCATGTGAACAATGGCAAGCTAGAACCACGTGCCAAGAAAGACATATTTGTGGGCTATGGTGTTGGTGTAAAGGGATACAAAATATATGATATTGAGTCTCACAAAATAATATATAGTTGTGATGTTACTTTTGATGAGAATTCTCTTTTACAAGCAATAGATAGACTAGCAGGTGAAACACTAGAAATTGAGCACACCCTTCCTAAACAGATGGAGATAGATGACGCACAACCACCTATCACTAATCAAGTTGAAATTAGAGAAACTTCATCTAAAACTCAGGAAAATGAAATTGAGGAGGAAAAGGTGGAGCAACCACAACCAAGAACGATTGGCAAAGATCGTCCTAGAAGAGACGTTAGACCTCCGATTAGATATGGCTACGATAGTTTGGTTGCTTTTGCCTTACAGGTAGCAATTGAGGTGGAGGATTCTGTTGATCCACCTACATATGAAGCTGCAATGAAAGATTCAGAAGCTGGTCTTTGGATGTCTGCTATGGAGGAGGAACTCCAATCTCTTCATAAGAACAAGACTTAGGAACTGGTGAAACATCCAAAGAACACAAGTATTGTTGGTTGCAAATAGGTCTATAAGAAGAAGATCGAGACTCAAGGCAACGCAGGTATGTAGCACAAGGTAAGATTAGTCGCCAAAGGTTATTCACAACGAGAAGGAGTTGACTTCAATGAGGTATTTACTCCTGTTGTACATCATACATCTATTAGAATTTTGTTATCTATTGTTGCAGCACAGAATTTAGAATTAGAACAACTAGATGTAAAGACAGCCTTCTTGCATGGTGAGTTAGAAGAAGATATTTGGATGGAACAACCAACAGGGTTTGTGGTGAAAGGTAAATCTGATTGGGTGTGCAAATTAAATAAGTCCTTGTATGGACTTAAACAGTCACCATGCCAATGGTACAAGTGGTTTGATGCCTTTATAGTTAAAGTTGGTTTTAAACGCAGCAACTATGATTCATGTGTATATGTTAAAACTCTTGATAAGAATACACATGTTTATTTGTTATTATATGTTGATATTCTTATAGTTGCGAAGAATATCGAAGTGATAGAGGAGCTGAAGGACACATTAAAATCAGAATTTGATATGAAGGATCTTGGTCCAGCTGGCAGAATTCTTGGAATGGAGATTAGGCATGAAAGAAATTCTGGTAAACTACTTTTGAATCAACAAAAGTATATTGAAAAGATCCTTAGCAGATTTGGTATGGCTTCATGCAAAGCCATTAGCACGCCTTATGACAGAAATGTCAAATTGTCATCTGCGATGTGTCCACAAACTGATTCTTAAAAGCTTGATATGTAGCGAGTTCCTTATGCACAGGCAATTAGAAGTCTTATATATGCTATGGTATGCACTAGGCCTGATTTGGCATATCCTTTGAGTGTTGTTAGTAGGTTCATGTCCAATCCAGGCAGGGAACATTGGAAAGCAGTTAAAAGGATATTTAGATATTTGAAAGGAACTCCAAGTGTTGGCTTGATGTATGCAACAGATCAAGGTTGTACTATGGCTGGTTATATAGACTCAAACTATGTAGGTGATGTTGATAGAAGGAGATCATTATCCGATTATGTCTTTACATTTGCAGGTTCTATTGTGAGTTGGAAATCAACTCTTCAGCCTACGGTATCTCTATCCACAACTAAGGCTGAATATGTGGCTATGACTGAAGCTGCAAAGGAAGGGATTTGGTTGAAAGGCTTACTTCGAGACTTTGGTTGGCGTATTGATAAAGCTAATATCTTCTGTGATAGTCTTAGCGCTATTTGTCTCTCCAAAGATAATGTCTTTCATGATAGAACTAAACATATTGATGTTAAGCATCACTTCCTTAGGAATGAAGACAAGATAAAAATTATGAAGGTCAACACAAAAGACAACCCAGCTAATATGTTTACAAAGGGTGTTGTTGAAAGCAAGTTCAAGCATTGTTTGGACTTCCTCAACGTCTATTGCTACTGCTGACCCATGTTGGGTCTTGGTAATCTATCACTTGTTCGTGGTGAAGATTGATGAAAGACAAGGTGGAGATTTGTGATGCGTGTGTCTTCCATCAAATATATGTATATGTCATTATATATGGATGTATTTCTTTGATAATTTGTATCGGGGAAAACTTGTCTTTTGGGTGTCACCCATCGTTGCCCCTATATAAGGGGTCATCTTCATCCAAGGGAGGCCAACAAACCAAATCCCTAGATTTTGTTCTCCCCCTTCTTTGTACTAGCAACCATACAGCAAGGAATCACGATAGATTGATCACCCGTGGACGTACCCGTGCTAGGAAACCACGTAAATTTGTTGTTCTTCCGAATTCTCCACTCGCATTCATCTCATCCACGTTGATCTCTTCTCCACACCACCCCTAGATGCTCCACGTTTGTTTAATCTTTCCGCACAACAGTCTCAAGTATAGAAATTTCAGAAATACAGAATGAATCTATTATAGAACATTCTTTCCTACAGAGACAGTTGTTGTATAGATCAATCATAGATATACATGTTGATAGACAAATTAATACAGAGACTGTTGCTACTGATATGTCTCAAGAAGATCAAATAGAAGAATTTCAATAGATTATTGATACGACAATAATAGATATTTTAAACATTTATACCAGCTTTGATAGAAATTCCACCAATTCTGAAAGCTTTGAAAATATAGATACTGTTGATAATATTGAAACTAGTCCCAAATCAAAACATCATGACATCATGACAGGAAAATACCTAATCCTAAACAAAGTTTAGATGAAAATACATTATTATGGTTCATAAATAGTTTCTGTTATGAAAAATTTCAAACATATAAAACTTTTATATTTTTATATTCAAGACCAGTTAAGTTTGAAGGGATGGCACATATACGAGAAATGTTTGAATTTCAAGGCTTGTTGACTCTACTTCCACAACAGTTAGGCCATCTTGTTATACTAGAACTTATCAGTTGTTTTTACTCAAACTTAATAGTGAAAGAAGGTATTCCTATTTCCAATATACAAGATAATGACATACATTTAACTCCAGATTTACTTTATCAAGTACTTGGTCTGAAAAATGGAGTTAAATTATTAGAAATAAAATAGGTTTATCAATTGGGATGGGACATTAAAAGTTTAGCCAAAGATCCAATGCCAATAAACCATTGAGATTACTAAATGATTTAAACGGCCAAGCATGTTTTATTGCAAAAATACTGCATGCTTCATTGTTTTAGAGGTTTGGTCATGGTGTAGAAGTTGGCAGATGTTGTCTTTATGCTACATATGCATTAATTAACCATACATAGGTGAACTGGTATGATATTTTTGTTTCTCATATCTTACATTTGTAGAGTAAATTATTTTATGGTAATACGATTTTGAGAATTGTGACAAGTCAAACAGATATTACACCTTGGCCATAGAAAAGATTAAAGTCAAGATCTTTCTCTACAAAGGAACTCCAAAAATACCAGGAAGTAGATACACCTATAATTCAATAACAATAGGATCGACAAACACAGTCACAGCAGCAACAGCAACAATCAACACAATTTTTAAAACAACATTAATATACAGATATAAATACAGGTATACATATAGATATAAATACAAGTATACATATAGATACAAATATAGGTAAAATACAGACATCCATTCTGAATTTTTACAGCAACCATCACAAGTTTCACAAAATGATTTAGATCAAGCAATAATTGATCAAATAAACAAAGTACAGAAATTGCAAAGCAAATTTCAGATACTTTGATTAGTATTTTTCGAAGACAAAGAAGCTTGTGATTATACAAATTATGTATTACAATATTTATTTATTGTAATTTGTAACCAAAAATATTATGTAAACTGTTTACTACATTTAATGCTCACGTGATTATTTTTTCACAGTTTATGCTTAATCCATGAAAGTTATGCATGATTAAAAATATTTTTTTTGAAAGATATGTACTTAGAATATTTTTCTTCCTTACATTTTATTTACTTTTTTATAATACCAAAAAGGAGGAGAAGAGATAGATTATTTGACTTATTAGGTTTTAACATCATCAAAAAGGGAGAGATTGTTAGGAATTTTGTTTTGATGATATATGCTTTATTAAAGTTTTTAAATAAGTCTAAATAATATTCTTTAAGTATATTTCTCTAAGTATAATAGTTAATAAATTATCGAAAAGTTTCATTTTTATGTCGTATAAGTTAAAGTTTTTCGAAGAGTTAGATTTTCGATAGTTAAACTTTCGATAGTTAACGTTTCGTTTTTGTCGAATAGTTTATGTTAAAAACTCATATAGTTAAGTTATCTACATGTGTGTTTTTAATGTTTTAAGTTATCACGTGTTTTCCATGTACGTTCGGTAATGAAAATCGAATAGTTAGATAACTGTTCAAGTTTTTATATGCATAGATAGATAAGTCTATTGTTTTATAAAATGATTAACGAATAGATAAGTTTACTATGTTTAGTCATGTGTTTTGCAGGTGCAAAAACTCGAAGAGTTATAGATAGGTGTTCGAGTTTTTACAAGACTTAAAGGATAAGTGTTCGACTAAATCAAAGACTTAGAAGATATTCTACAAGACTCCAAGAAGATAAAGTTTCGGTGAATCTACAAGTGGAGGTCATGGAAATTCAAAATTATAGTGGAGAAAGTGGAAACTCAAAAAAATAGTAATTTGGATTAAAGAAAAAAAATTAGTACGTGGATTATGGATTAAGTAGATGAACATGTTGAACGTGAAAGACAACAGAGTTCGACTACTAATAAAGAGTACGAGCTACATTACAATAGAGGATCTCAATCTCAAAATCCAAGTTTGAATATTCAATCTAGATCCCTAACTGGAAAGTTAAGTTTGAATATTCATATTCTAAAAAGTTCTCCAACATTAGAAGAAGTTCGAAATTCCAAGCAATTTCAAACAAGAAGCTGCAAAGGTAAGAAATCTGGAAATTCGACAACTAGAGAAGAAGAGATATAGAAGTTGAGCAAAGAGAAGAAAAGAAGCTGTGTGCATAAAGATCAGGTTTTATACAATTCAAAATTAGTTTTGAATAAGAGCTTTATTTTTCTATTTGAATTGTATATCGAACATTACTGTATCAAAACCTTCAAGAATGGAATTGAGCTAAAAAGATATTGTAAATTTTATCTTTACATAAAGAATAGAATTTCATTTACGAGTGTTTTGTGCTCTTGTTTTATCCATTGGTATTTTAATTACTAAAGACACAATTCACCTCCCTCTTGTGATACAGACGATCCTACAACACTATTTTCATAAAATCATTTTATTCAAGATTTCAATTACAATATACAATTCAATTCTCCTTAAAAATTGTAGATGCACTTATATATCGATACCATGTTTCATCTATACAATTTCATATCTACAAACAGAGAAAACTAATTTGTGGAATTTAAAACATTTCTCCCTATTTGAGATCTTTCTTCTTCTTCTCTTTCTTCTTCAGCAATTCTTCTATGACGAATATCTAGTCTTTCTCTGCTTCACCAAATTTACTTACTTCTGATGCTTCAAATCTTCAGTAATATAAATCTGACTTTTTTTACTTCACTGAATTTTCTTCCATCTAAGAGTTTTTCCCTGAAGAGTGTTTTTGATCCCTGAAAAGATTTTTCGTTTGGTGTATATAAATGGTTGATCAACGAGAATTCTATGCCTTTTATACTATATCTTCATTTCATGCATATCCTCCACGTTTAATCACTGCCAGTTTTCCACTTCTTCATGTCTTCTCTTTTCCTTCATCAAAATACACACATTCTGACCCATGTTTACATTTCAAATTTTCTTTAATCATTAATCCTAGATCTCTGAAAAATTTCCTGCAAAATAAACTTTCTCATCCAAAATTTTTTATCAAATGTAATAATAAGTCGTTACTTTAATGTTAACTAAACGAGTAACGCAAGTAGATATATAACTTAACGTTTCTAACTTAACAAGTTCCTCATGTGCCAACTCACGTGACAAGTATTGTAGCTAACTCAACGAACTAAGTCCATGGTGTTACGCTAACTCAATGAACCAACTCCGTGGTATTACAATAACTCAACGAACCAACTCCATAATGTTATGATAACTCAACGAACCAACTCCATTGTGTTATAGATAACTCAACGAACTAGTGATAAACAAATGTTTTTATAATAAGAATTTTACCACGTGCAAAAATAACAACTTAAGTTTATAACGCTAACCTAACGCATTGCCTTAGTGTTCAATATAGTAACTCAACGCGTTTAGTTATGTTAAATTAACGAGTTAAACATGTGCACCTCACGTGATATAATATAACATTCGTAAACTTTAATTTCACCACGTGTACAACACTAACTTAACAAGTTCGTCTCTTCTTTTACTCACTAACTTAATGAGTTCTCACGTGACCTATTTTAACCTTTAAGCCTCTAACTTAACGAGTTCTCATGTGACCTCTATACAAATAACACTCTAACTTAACGAGTTGTTTAAATGTGCACTATTCATGATACAAAAGATATACCTTTAAAACATATCATGCTTTTCAATAAAAACACACATTATCTTAATGTTTAGGTAAATGAGAAATTAATGCATCGAAATGACTACTTATTTAACAATATAATTTCAGATCTAATATAGACAAGTATTTATATCAGTAAGCTTTTTCTATATTAATTGATGTTTTTAATTTCTTTTTACAAGTAATAGTAATTGAGTAAATATGATTAATTTCATTCAGCACATATCATCAAAACAAAATACTCAACATCTTAACTATCCGAAAGCCCACTTAAATATCTCTTAAGTCCTTTCGGAAGGTTGTAGTTGTAACCTTCCAAAAAACTCATAACTTTCGGATAGTTGTTGTCCTAACTATCCGAAGATCAACTTAAGTCCCTAACTTTTGGATATTTGGCTTCTTAATTGTCTGAACATCCACTTAAGTGTTTGAATTTCGGATACTTAGCTTCTTAACTGTTTAAACATCCACTTAAGTGTCCTCTAAGTCATTTTGGATCATTCAACCTATAACCTTTCGAAATCTCCTAATTTTCAGATAGTTAGCTTAAAGCCTTCTAACTGTTCTATTATTTTTGGATACTTCAATTTGGTAACCTTCTAAAAATATTAATTTGCCAGAGACTTACAACTAACAAGCTTCTAACTGAACCTAGACTTCTCGTGGCATACTCCACACCTATACTACTTGCCCTAACAATCTCCCACTTGGAGTCTAACACAACGATCAAAGAAAAAACAATCTCTACTCTTGGCTCATAGTTTACTTGCAACAATAGCTCAAACAGAACATCAACATCTCATCTCCTAAGTAAATGGCACTTTGATTGTCACAGAATAGAATGCTTCTTTCTTATTTGTGCCCTAATTCGATTAGTACATTCTCTAACCAGATCCTTTCTTTAGCTGCCTCTACAACTGCAACATATTCAACTTTTGTGGTTGAGAGTGCAACAATACTTTGCAACTTGGATGTCTAGCTTATTATAGTATTTCCTATGCAGAAAACATAGCCTGAAGTGCTTCTGCTTTTATCTAACTTTCTTCCCAATTCAACATCATAGTAGCCAATCAATTCAACTACTCCTTTCTTGAAGTTTAGATCTACATCTAAGGAAAATTTGAGATATCTAAGTATCCACAGTATAGCAGACCAATGCTCAGCTCCTAGATCTACCATGTATCTACTGACAACTCCCACTACATGAGATATAACAGGTCTTGTGCATATCATGGCATACATAAAACTTCCCACTACTGAAGCATATGGTATTCTAGACATTTTTGTCCTCTCTTCTTCAGTCTTAGCTGATTGATCTTTAAACAACTTGAATTGGGGTCCGAGAGGCAGTTCAGTTTTCCTCTCATTTGAGATGTTAAATCTTCTAAGTACCTTTTCTAAGTACTTCTTCTGATTTAATCTCAATGTGCCTGTCATTCTATCTCGGATGATTCTCATACCCAAGATTTGCTTGGCTTCTCCCATATCCTTCATGTCAAATTCTCTTGACAGTTGTCTCTTTAATTGTTTAATCTATTTCATACTTGAACAAGTAATTAACATATCATCTACATAAATTAGTAGAATAATGAAGCAATCATTAAATTTTATGTAGCAACAATAGTCTGTATTGCATCTTTTGAAGCCTAAGGTATAGATAAAGGTATCAAATCTCTTGTACCATTGTCTTGGTGCTTACTTCAAACCATACAGACTTTTCAACAATCTATATATAGTCTTTCTTTTCTTGCCAGTTACTACAAATCCCTCTAGCTGCATCATGTAAAATTCTTCCTGCAAGTCTCCATGTAGGAATGTTGTCTTTACATTCATTTACTCCAAGAACAAATCTTCTACAGTAACAATGCTTAAGACTATTCTTATAGTATTCATCTTCACAATTGGTGAGAATACTTTAGTATAGTCTATATCTTGAATTTGCTGAAAACCCTTAACTACAAGTCTGGCTTTATATTTCTTAATACCATCTGGTTGTTCTTTCAGCCTAAACACCCACTTGTTTCCTAGGATTTTCTTTCCTTCTAGCAATGAAGTTAACTCCCAAGTTCTATTCTTTTCAAGGAACTTCATTTCTTCTTTTATTGCTAACTCCCATTTATGTGCATCACTTGCACAGATTACTTCCTAATATGTTTCAAGTTCACCATCATCTATCAGTAATAGATAATTAAATGATGGCACATACCTTTCAGGTGATCTAGAAACCCTCCCAGATCTTCTAAGTTGTCTAGTGACAACTTCATCCTCTTGATCATCTAGATGTTTTTGTTGTTCAGCCTTTAGAAGCTGAATTTCTTCTATAGGTTCCTTCTGAAGTTGTTCAACATTATTATCTAGACTAATCTCAGTAGTACTTTCAAACTAAAGCTCTGACTACTGTTCATCTACACTTTCTTTGTGCTTGTATATCTTGGATTCAATAAAGGTGACATCTTTTGCATGAATTATTTTCTTGATTTCTTCCACCTAGAACCTGTAACCAAAATAATCCTTACCATAGCCAATGAAATAGTACTTCTATGATTTTGAATCCAATGTGTCTCTTTTGTCACTATTCAAATGGACAAATGACTTGGATCTAAAAACCTTCAAGTGAGCATAGCTGACCTCTCTCTTAGTCCACAATTCTTCAAGGTTTTTAAGCCCATTGGAACAGATGGTCCTCTATTTATTAGATAGGTAGCTATATTAACAGCTTCTGCCAAAATGTTTTAAGGAAACCTACATGTAGTCTCATGCATCTTACCTATTCATTCAAGGTCCTATTCATTCTTTCAGCAACTCCATTTTGTTGTAGAGTTCTAGCTATAGTCTTTTGCCTTCTAATTCCTTGTTTTCCATGGTAGGCTTTAAATTCATGGCTATCATATTCTCCTCCGTTATCTGACCTGATGGATTTGATTTTTCTTCCACTCTGATTTTCCACTTTTGCCTTCCATTTCTTGAAGACTTAGAAAACTTCAGACTTCTATTTCAGAAAATAAATCCATACTTTTCTGGTACTATCATCAATGAAGGTGACATAATATAGAGCACCTCCTAAAGAATTGATAGGGGCAGGCCCCCACACATCCATGTGAACCAACTCTAATTTCTATGACTTTGGATTATAAGGAGTCTTGGCAAAGCTGACTCTCTTCTACTTTCCCTCAATACAGTCCTCACATATCTTTAAATTGACATTCTTCAACTTAGGGATTTTCCCTTCTACCACTAAAACCTTTAGTCCATTCTCACTAAGGTGTCTCAATCTTTTATGCCATAAGTCAATGTCTTCAGTATCACTAACTACTGCAATAGTGTCATCTTGATCTGATGTCAAATATAAGGTATCAGTCCTTTGTCTTGAGGCAACAATTCTTGCACCTTTGGTTACCTTCCATTTGCCCACACCAAAGCCAATCTAGTAACCATCATTATCTAGGGAACTTATGGAAATTAATTGCTTTGCAAGATCAGGAACATATTTGACTTCTTGCAATTTCGATATCATTTGTTTTGTTTTTATGTGTACCTCTCCTTTTCCCAACACATCTAAGCTAGTGTTGTTAGCAAGGTACACTTTCTTTACAGGAGTTGCATGATAATTGTGCAACAAATCTTTCCTATAAGTAATGTGGAATGAAGCTCCTGAGTCTAGTACCCATGAGTTAATGAAACTGTCCACACAACATATTAGGGCATCATCTGAATCATAGGAGACAACTTTGCTCCTGCTCCTCCTTCCGATTCCTTCCCTTTGCTGTCTTTCTTGGGAGCCTTACATTGTGACTTGAAGTGCCCCCATTGATTACAGTTCCAACATTTAATGTCTAACCTCACTTTGCTAGTACCTCTAGACTTTGACCTTCCTTTAGATTTAAATTATTTTGATTTACTTCTCCCTCTACTTTCAACAACACTACGGGTAGAAGTTGAAGCTAACAATTCACTTTTTCTGTAAATGTCCTCACTCAAAATTAAATCATGGATGTCACTCATTTTGAGCTTTTCATGACTTAGTGAACTACTTATAACAGTCATGACAGGAGACCAATTTTCTAGTAATGAGAATAATAAAATCAAAGCCCTAACTTCATCATCAAATACTATGTCTACTGAATTCAGTTGATTCAATATAGTATTTAACTCATTAACATGGTCTATAGCATTTCCACCTTCATGCATTTTCAGATTAAGTAATCTACACATGAGAAATACCTTGTTGGCAACTGATGACTTCTCATACATGTTGGACAGTGCTTTCATCAAGTTAGCTGTTGTTTTCTCCTTGGCAACATTCAAATGAATGTCCCTTGCCAATGACAACCTGACGAGACCTAGTGCTTTCCTATCCAACAAGTCCCACTCTTCCTAATCCATCTTCTCTGGTTTTCTTCCGAACAGAGGTTGATGAAGATCCTTCTGATACAAATAGTTTTCTAACTGAGACCTCCAGTATTCGAAATCTTTTCCATCAAATTTCTCAATCTTGAGTTTTCTATCATCTGCCATTTTATTAAATTGAAAACCTTCGCTCTGATACCAGTTGTTGGAACTAAAACTCGATCATTCAGTCAATACACTATGGCACGATTTTGAAAACTCACCTCTAAACTCACCATAACTAGGAAGTGAAGAGAAAAGAAGAAAGAAAAACACTAAAGACACAAGATTTACGTGGTTTAACAATTGCCTACATCTATGGAGAGTTAAGGGTTCTTCTATAAGCTTCGGCACAATCAACCATATGTTTTTACAACATTATAAAGGTTTATATACTACCCAACCTAGAGTTAATAAACCTTTAATTACACTAGAGCCATTACAGTAGTGAAAATATGCTTCAGAGAAGGAAGACTTAATTTTTGGAGCCTTTCTTCTTATCTCTTCAAAAGTTGCAATATTTCAGATAGTTACAGAACTTAACTATCTGAAGAAATTCTTATTTCTTCATTTGTTGTAACAGATAGAACTGTAGTAAGTTAACTGTTTGGAGAAATTCAATTTTTTGGATAGTTATAGTCCTAACTATTTGAAAACCCACTTATGTCTCTCTTAATCCTTTCAAAAGGTTCTACTTGTAACTTTCCAAAAACTACTTGCCTTTTGGATAGTTACTGTCGTAATTGTCTATAACGCTTTTATATGTTGTTAAATTAAACGACAAAAGTGCAAATTTTACATTTATAACCGCAAGCATACAATGCCCATTGTAATAAGCACGTGCAAGTACAGGTCAAATCCATAAGGAGTTTGTCTAAATTAATTTTATTAAAATAATTATCTGATAAAATACCCACACTAAATTAACTTATAATTAAACTCTAATTACTTGATATTAATATACAAAATTTGTAGCACAATTAAGGTTTATAGGATTACCCCAAAGTCCAATTAATTCTTAAGTTATGATAAGATATTTAAGAAATCAATGAGTATCAACTCTGAAATCACAGAATTTATACTCAACTTTTAACTCTAATAGCTTTCAACTTGAACGTTTAAAAATCCAAAATAAATAACTGCTAGAAAGGTCCTCAAAATATCTTTAAAGTGACAATGATTTCATGGATTAACTCCACTTAAAACGTTGGAAATATCTTATTTAAGAAAGGAGTGCAAACGGTTATGGAAACTTTCCATAAACGTAACTTCAGTGAAAAAATCATATCTCCGTCAAATCTTCATGAAATGCTATAAAATAAACGTGCCTTGAAAGTAGATCCGTTATACTAATAAGGAAAATTTACAAAACCAAATTCCACAAAACATACAATGCAAGCACTACACAGGCGTCGAGCTCAAAATTGGCACTTGACAGAGATTCAAAACCGCTGAGAACTTTAGAAAATAAAACTGAAATCCTTCGAAAAACAATCTAAAAAAATCTGAAACTTTGCAAACATGTTATACACTTATAGTACTTATAAAACGAAACAAAAAATGAGATTTAGAGATGGTGAACAAGTAGATACAACAAGAACAAAAGCTACAAATATTTTAGAAATCTAAGAAACGGAAAATTACATTCACAAATTATACAATCACATTCATTCACACTATACACATGATATGAACCATTCTTAATATCAATCAATGTCAAAATAGTATATGAAATTTAATTTATAACAAATATTTATGCATAAAATTTCATTCTTCAACACATTCAAACCATACTCATACATATAAATTTCAAAATATGAAAACCTACTATGAGGATCTCTCCTTTCCATCATACCTTTAAATCTTCCACTTTTCTTCAAGCAAAAACTCCCCAAAGTCCTTGAAAACAATGCTTCACAAGGCTGTCACCACCTATAGCACGTCCAAGTGAGGCTTCTAGGGTTGCCTTGAAGAAGATGGATGCACGTCCTCAATATCTTGCCTCCAAGACCCACAACTTTGGCTTCCACGTCCAAAGATGATGCTTCCTATTACTCAACCCTGAAGATCATAACATTTTTCTCTACTCCAAATCATTCACACGAGCCTCCCAATCCACCAAGAGCAACACCCAAGGGAGATCCTAACGTATGGCCAACTGAATTGAAGAGAAGGTGTCTTCTAGGAAGAAGAGAAGACGCCAAGGCTCACCATTTTTGAAAGGAGCTTGTTCAAGATCAAGGAGAAGATGGAACTTGCTAGATGGAGCTGTTGGAATGGTTGGAACCGTCAACTGCAATTTGTCAGCTACAATTTTCATTATCCAAGTGTCCACAAACTGATTCTGAAAAGCTTGATATGCAGCGAGTTCTTTATGCACAGGTAGTTGGAAGTCTTATGTATGCTATGGTATGCACTAGGCCTGATCTGGCATATCCTTTGAGTGTTGTTAGTAGGTTCATGTCCAATCCGAGCAGGGAACATTGGAAAGCAGTTAAAAGGATATTCAGATATTTGAAAGGAACTCCAGGTGTTGACTTGATGTATGCAACAAATGAAGGTTGTACTATGGCTAGTTATATAGACTCAGACTATGTAGGTGATGTTGACAGAAGGAGATCATTATCTGGTTATGTCTTTACATTTGCAGGTTCTATTGTGAGTTGGAAATCAACTCTTTAGCCTACAGTATCTCTGTCCACAATTAAGGCTGAATATGTGGCTATGACAGAAGCTGCAAAGGAAGGGATTTGGTTGAAAGACTTACTTGGAGACTTTGGTTGGCACATTGATAAAGTTTATATCTTCTGTGATAGTCTTAGCGCTATTTGTCTCTCCAAAGATAATGTCTTTCATTATAGAACTAAACATATTGATGTTAAGTATCACTTCCTCAGGAATGAAGATAAGATAAAGATTATGAAGGTCAACACAAAGGACAATCCGACTGATATGTTTACAAAGGGTGTTGTTGAAAGCAAGTTCAAGCATTGCTTGGACTTACTCAACGTCTATTGCTGCTGCTAACCCAAGTTGGGTCTTGGTGATCCATCACCTGTTCGTAGTGAAGATTGATGAAAGACAAGGTGGAGATTTGTGATGCATGTGTCTTCCATCAAGTATATGTATGTGTCTTTGTATATGGTTGTATTTCTTTGATAATTTGTATAGGGGCAAACTTGTCTTTTGTGTATCACCAACTGTTGCCCCTATATATGTAAGGGGTCATCCACGTCCAAGGGATGCTATGCCAAACCATCCCTTGATTTTGTTCTCCTCCTTCTTTGTACCAACAACCATACAACAAGGAATCACGATAGATTGATCACCTGTGGACGTACCCATGTTGGGGAACTACATAAATTTGTTGTTCTTCGAATTCTCCACTCGCAATCCTCTCTTCCACGCAGATCTCTTCTCCACGCCACCCTTAGATGCTCCACGTTTGTTTGATCTTTCCACACAACACATGTTTTTTTGTATATAATTTCATTAGAAGAGTAAATCAAGAAGACTTACTTCAAGATCTAGTAGATGAATTAGTTGAAGTAAATGTTGATATGCCTAAGGAACCTATTTATAATGTTGAAGAAGAAAGCACATGTTGTAGTAATATGAGTGTAAAATAAAGAAAAAGAATAGTTAATAAGAGACGAGAACATAGTATGTATTCTGTGAGAAAGACATTAAAATGTTGTTTATTGAACATTACTTGTAATGAATTATGTTTGTTATGAAAACCTTATTCATGACAAAATAATTGTGTACTATATATTATACTACATTACTTAAAATATAATTAATATATATAATATTATTTAAAATAATACTTTCAAGTTGTACTATTATTTACTATTTCAAAAAATTATTAAAAATTATATTTCTTGACATTTCCCATTGTACACAAATATATCAAAATTTCATGTCATTTCTTATCATTTCATTTTTTATTTTATACAAACACGTCAAAATTTCTTGTTATTTCTTGATGTACACAAACATTAAAACTTTCCAGTCATTTCTCAAGTTTTCCATTTCTCAACATTTCCAACAATTCTTGTCATTTCCTTTTCCAACCGTAATTGTGCACTTAATTTAAGCTTCAAGACTTTCATTTATTCAAATAATATCCTTAATTCTATAAAATCATTTATAACATAAGAGCATTAATATTCTCAAACATATGAATCATCCATCCGAAGGCCAGAGATAATTTGTATATATACACAAGCATCACATACACATTTTAACAAATATCTTATCTTCACCATTTATATATATGCAAGCACCTTTATTCATCAATTGGTCACCTTTGCACGCTAGACATGTGGTTGCTACACCTTAAACCAGCAAGTCTCCATCAATCTTCCCAAATCATACCTGTCAATTGATCAATTCAACTCTCTACCTGACCCATCACTTCTAGAGGGGATTTCTAATAAATCAAAGTCTACATTTTGAAATCCAAGATTAACTTTCTTTTCTAAAAATTATGCTCACTTAATTAGAAATGAATGGTGATGTGTGCTTGCGCAATTTTACACTTGATCATATATTCTCAAATCGAATTTTAATTTGAAATATTGAGATAAGCTTACAAAAGTTACAACATGTAGGTGAATTTCACTATTTGTGATTTGATTCATCAAGATTTCATATCACCATGTAGCCTCTAATCGCTCTAGAATGCTAATTTCATATTATATGATTTTCATATCTTAATTTGTGCTTTGCCTTCGAAAGGTTTTCCCTGAACGTTTTCATTAAGATTAAACTTACAAGATCAAAATTACATGGGAGATTTTACAGGATTTCTTTAACATATTTTCAATGTGCGATCATAAATGAAAATACGAGGATTTGTTTTTATGCTCAATTTTAGCACCGATTCTCCTATTTCATTTGTCATTACTTCATATGATTTTTCTTAGACAACTACGACTAGCTCTATAATTCAATTTTCATCGTATCTTGGTGTAATAGCTCAATTACAATGCAATCATAACAAAGTTGTGACAAAATTATAGCATCTTTTATTCAATTCAATGATTATATTACAATTATATCTTCTTTTTTTATCCTCAGACACTCAAATAGAAGTATCGATAGAGGTGATAACATGTGAGTCTTATAGACACTCACACAACATAGAATATACCAAAAGTGTCCAAGGAGGCAAAAACATGAAGGAAGTCTTGCTAAACCCCAACATGGTAATGGTAAAACTTGTAGGTAGTCATACTTGTCAACTAATCAATTCATTTCTCTACCTAACCCATCACTTTTAGAGGAGATTTCTAATAAATCAAAGTCTACATTTTGAAATCCAAGATTAACTTTCTTTTCTAAATATTATGCTCACGCTTAATTAGAAATGAATGGTGATGTCTGTTTGCGCAATTTTACACTGGATCATATATTCTCAAAGCGAATTCTAATTTGAAATATTGAGACACAAACCTATCATTTCATTTTTTATTTTATACAAACACGTCAAAATTTCTTATTATTTCTTGAAGTACACAAGCATTAAAACTTTCTGGTCATTTCTCAAGTTTTCCATTTCTCAACATTCCAACAATTCTTGTCATTTCCTTTTCCAACCGAAATTGTGCACCTAATTTAAGCTTCAAGACTTTCATTTATTCATATAATATCCTTAATTCTATAAAATCATTTATAACATAAGAGCATTAATATTCTCAAACATATGAATCATCCATCCGAAGGTCAAAGATAATTTTTGTATATATACACAAGCACCACATACACATTTTAACAAATATCTTATCTTCACCATTTATATATATGCAAGCACCTTTATTCATCAATTGGTCACCCTTGCAAGCTAGACATGTGGTTGCAACACCTTAAACCAGCAAGTCTCCATCAATCATCCCAAATCATACCTGTCAACTAATCAATTTATTTCTCTACCTGACCCATCACTTCTAGAGGGGATTTCCAATAAATCAAAGTCTACATCTCGAAATCCAAGCTTAACTTTCTTTTCTAAATATTATGCTCACGCTTAATCAAAAATGAATGGTGATGTCTGTTTGCGCAATTTCAAACTGGATCATATATTCTCGGAGCGAATTCTAATTTGAAATATTGAGATAAGCTCACAAAAGTTACCACATGCAAGTGAATTTCACTATTTGTGATTTGATTCATCGAGATTTCATATCAGCAAGTAGCTTCTGATCGCTCTAGAATGCTAATTTCATATTATGCGATTTCGATATATTACTTTGTGCCTTGCCTTTGAAAGGGTTTCCATGAAGGCTTTCATTAAGATTAAAAATTACAAGATCAAAATTGCATGGGAGATTTTACGAGCTTTCTTTCACATGTTTTCAATGTGCGATCACAAATGAAAATAGGAGGATTTGTTTTTATGCTCAATTTTAGCACCGATTCTCCTATTTCATTTGTCACTACTTCGTATGATTTTTCTGAGACAACTATGACAAGCTCTTTTTTTCAATTTGCATCGTATCTTGGTGTAATAACCCAATTACAATGCAATAACAAAACAGTTGTGACAAAATTATAGCATCTTCTATTCAATTCATTGATTATATTACAGTTATATCTTCTTTTTTTATCCTCAGACACCCAAACATAAGTATCGATAGAGGTGATAATATATGAGTCTTAATAGACACTCAAACAACCTCGTATACACCAAAAGTATCAAAGGAAGCAAAAACTTGTAAGAAGTCTTGCTAGACCCCAACATGGTAGTGGTAAAACTTGTAGGAAGTCATACCTGTCAATTCATCAATTCATTTCTCTACCTGACCCATCACTTCAAGAGGGGACTTCTAATAAATCAAAGTCTACATTTTGATATCCAAGTTTAACTTTCTTTTCTAAAAATTATGCTCACGCTTAATCAAAAATGAATGGTGATGTTTGTTTGCGCAATTTTACACATGATCATATATTCTCGGAGCGAATTCTAATTTGAAATATTCAGATAAGCTCACAAAAGTTACAACATGCAAGTGAATTTCACTATTTGTGATTTGATTCATCAAGATTTCATATCAACATCTAGCTTCTGATCGCTCCAAAATGCTAATTTCATATTATGTGATTTCGATATCTTACATTGTGCTCTGCCTTTGAAAGGTTTTCCGTGAAGGCTTTCATTAAGATTTAACTTACAAGATCAAAATTGCATGGGAGATTTTACAGTAATTCTTTGACATACTTTCAGCTTGAGATCATAAATGAAAATACGAGGATTTGTTTTTATGCTCAATTTTAGCACCAATTCTCCTATTTCATTTGTCATTACTTCGTTTGACGTTTCTGAGAAAACTACAACTAGCTCTTTATTTCAATTTTCATCGTATCTTAGTGTAATAGCTCAATTACAATGCAATCATAACACAATTGTGACAAACTTATAGCATATTTTATTCAATTCAAAGATTATATTACAATTATATCATCTTTTTTATCCTCAGACACTCAAACAAAACTATCAATAGAGGTGATAACATGTAAGTCTTAATATACACTTAAACAACCTCATATACACCAAAAGTATCGAGGGAGGCAAAAACTTGTAACAAGTCTTGGTAGACCCCAACGTGGTAATGCTAAAACTTGTAGGAAGTCATACCTGTCAACTAATGAATTCATTTCTCTACCTGACCCATCACTTCTAGAGGGGATTTCTAATAAATCAAAGTTTACATTTTGAAATCCAAGCTTAACTTTCTTTTCTAAATATTATGCTCACGCTTAACCAGAAATGAATGGTGATGTATGTTTGTGAAATTTTACATTGGATCATATATTCTCGGAGCGAATTCTAATTTGAAATATTGAGATAAGCTCACAAAAATTACCACATGCAAGTGAATTTCACTGTTTGTGATTTGATTCATCGAGATTTCATATCAGGAAGTAACTTCCGATCGCTCCAGAATGCTAATTTCATAATATGTAATTTCGATATATTACTTTGTGCTTTGCCTTTGAAAGGTTTTCCGTGAAGGCTTTCATTAAGATTAAACTTACAAGATCAAAATTGCATCGGAGATTTTACAGGATTTCTTTGACATGTTTTCAATGTGCGATCATAAATGAAAATACGAGGATTTGTTTTTATGCTCAATTTTAGCACCAATTCTCCTATTTCATTTGTCATTACTTCGTATGATGTTTCTCATATAACTACAACTAGCTCTTTATTTCAATTTTCATCATATCTTAGTGTAATAGCTCAATTACAAAGCAATCATAACACAATTGTGACAAACTTATAGCATATTTTATGCAATTCAAAGATTATATTACAATTATATCATCTATTTTTATCCTAAGACGCTCAAACAAAAGTATCGATAGAAGTGATAACATGTGAGTCTTAATTGACACTCAAACAACCTCGTATACACCAAAAGTATTGAGGGAGGCAAAAACTTGTAACAAGTCTTGCTAGACCCCAACATGGTAATGGTAAAACTTGTAGGTAGTCATACCTATCAACTAATAATTCATTTCTCTACATGGCCCATCACTTCTAGAGGGGATTTCTAATAAATCAAAGTCTACATTTTGAAATCCAAGTTTAACTTTCTTCTCTAAATATTATGCTCACGCTCAATCAGAAATGAAAGGTGATGTCTGTTCGCGCAATTTTACACTGGATCATATATTCTCGGAGCGAATTCTAATTTGAAATATTGAGATAAGTTCACAAAAGTTACCACAAGCAAGTGAATTTCACTATTTGTGATTTGTTTCATCGAGATTTCATATCAGCAATTACCTTTTGATCGCTCCAGAATGCTAACTTCATATTATGTGATTTCGATATATTATTTTGTGCCTTGCCTTTGAAAGGGTTTCCATGAAAGCTTTCATTAAGATTAAACTTACAATATCAAAATTGCATGGGAGATTTTACAGGATTTCTTTGACATGTTTTCAATGTGCGATCATAAATGAAAATACGAGGATTTGTTTTTATGCTCAATTTTAGCACCGATTCTCCTATTTCATTTGTCATTACTTCGTATGATTTTTCTGAGACAACTACAACAAACTCTTTTTTTAAATTTGCATCGTATCTTGGTGTAATAGCCCAATTACAATGCAATCATAACATAGTTGTGACAAAATTATAGCATCTTTTATTCAATTCATTGATTATATTACAATTATATCTTCTTTTTTTATCCTCAGACACTCAAACAGAAGTAACAATAGAGGTGAAAATATGTAAGTCTTAATATACACTCAAACAACCTCGTATACACCAAAAGTATCCAAAGAAACAAAAACTTGTAGGAAGTCTTGCTAGACCCCAACATGGTAGTGGTAAAACTTGTAGGAAGTCATACCTCTCAATTCATCAATTCATTTCTCTACCTGACCCATCACTTCTAGAGGGGATTTCTAATAAATCAAAGTCTACATTTTGAAATCCAAGTTTAACTTTCTTTTCTAAAAATTATGCTCACGCTTAATCAGAAATGAATGGTGATGTTTGTTTGCACAATTTCACACATGATCATATATTCTCGAAGCGAATTCTAATTTGAAATATTCAGATAAGCTCACAAAAGTTACAACATGCAAGTGAATTTCAATGTTTGTGATTTTATTCATCAAGATTTTATATCACCATCTTGCTTCCGATCACTCCAAAATGCTAATTTCATATTATGTGATTTCGATATCTTACATTGTGCTCTACCTTTGAAAGGTTTTCCGTGAAGGCTTTCATTAAGATTTAACTTACAAGATCAAAATTGCATGGGAGATTTTATAGGATTTCTTTGACATATTTTCAGTGTGCGATCATAAATGAAAATACGAGGATTTGTTTTTATGCTCAATTTTAGCACTAATTCTACTATTTCATTTGTCATTACTTCGTATGACGTTTCTAACAAAACTACAACTAGCTCTTTATTTCAATTTTCATCGTATCTTAGTGTAATAGCTCAATTATAATGCAAACATAACACAATTGTGACAAACTTATAGCATATTTTATTCAATTCAAAGATTATATCACAATTATATCATCTTTTTTTATCCTCAGACAATTAAACAGAAGTATCGATAGAGGTGATAACATGTAAGTCTTAATAGGCACTCAAACAACCTCGTATACACCAAAAGTATCGAGGGAGGCAAAAACTTGTAACAAGTCTTGCTAGACACCAACATGGTAATGGTAAAACTTGTAGGAAGTCATACCTGTCAACTAATCAATTCATTTCTCTACTTGACCCATCACTTCTAGAGGGGATTTCTAATAAATCAAAGTCTACATTTTGAAATCCAAGTTTAACTTTCTTTTCAAAATATTATGCTCACGCTTAATCAGAAATGAATGGTGATGTCTGTTTACGAAATTTTACATTGGATCATATATTCTCGGAGCGAATTCTAATTTGAAATATTGAGATAAGCTCACAAAAGTTACCACATGCAAGTGAATTTCAGGGTTTGTGATTTGATTCATCGAGATTTCATATCACCAAGTAGCTTCTAATCGCTCTAGAATGCTAATTTCATATTATGTGATTTCAATATATTACTTTGTGCTTTGCATTTGAAAGTTTTTCCGTGAAGGCTTTCATTAAGATTAAACTTACAAGATCAAAATTGCATCGGAGATTTTACGGGATTTCTTTGACATGTTTTCAATGTGTGATCATAAATGAAAATACGAGGATTTGTTTTTATGCTCAATTTTAGCACCGATTCTCCTATTTCATTTGTCATTACTTCATATGATTTTTCTTAGACAACTACGACTAGCTCTATAATTCAATTTTCATCGTATCTTGGTGTAATAGCTCAATTACAAAGCAATCATAACACAATTGTGACAAAATTATAGCATATTTTATTCAATTCAATGATTATATTACAATTATATCATCTTTTTTTATCATCAGACACTCAAACAGAAGTATCGATAGAGGTGATAACATGTGAGTCTTAATAGATACTTAAACAACCTCGTATACACCAAAAGTATCGAGGGAGGCAAAAACTTGTAACAAGTCTTGCGAGACCCCAACATGGTAATGGAAAAACTTCTAGGTAGTTATACTTGTCAACTAATCAATTCATTTCTCTACCTGACCCATCACTTCTAGAGGGGATTTCCAATAAATCAAAGTCTACATTTTCAAATCCAAGCTTAACTTTCTTTTCTAAATATTATGCTCATGCTTAATCAAAAATGAATGGTGATGTTTGTTTGCGTAATTTTACACTGGATCATATATTCTCGGAGCGAATTCTAATTTGAAATATTGAGATAAGCTCACAAAAGTAACCACATGCAAGTGAATTTCAGTGTGTGTGATTTTATTCATTGAGATTTCATATCATCAAGTAGCTTCCGATCGATCGCTCCAGAATGCTAATTTCATATTATGTGATTTCGATATATTACTTTCTACTTTGCCTTTGAAAGGGTTTCCGTGAAGGCTTTCATTAAGATTAAACTTACAAGATCAAAATTGCATGGGAGATTTTACGGGATTTCTTTGACATGTTTTCAATGTACGATCATAAATGAAAATACGAGGATTTGTTTTTATCCTCAATTTTAACACTGATTCTCCTATTTCATTTGTCATTACTTCATATGATTTTTTTGAGACAACTACGACTAGCTCTTTATTTCAATTTTCATCGTATCATGGTGTAGTAGCTCAATTACAACGCAATCATAACACAGTTGTGACAAAATTATAGCATCTTTTATTCAATTCAATGATTACATTACAATTATATCTTCTTTTTTTATCCTCATACACTCAAACAAAAGTATCGATAGAGGTGATAACATGTGAGTCTTATAGACACTCACACAACATAAAATAAACCAAAAGTATCCAAGGAGGCAAAAACTTGAAGGAAGTCTTGCTAGACCCCAACATGGTAATGGTAAAACTTGTCGATAGTCATACCTGTCAACTAATCAATTCATTTCTCTACCTGACCCATCACTTCTAGAGGGGATTTCTAATAAATCAAAGTCTACATTTTGAAATCCAAGCTTAACTTTCTTTTCTAAATATTATGCTCACGCTTAATCAGAAATGAATGGTGATGTCTGTTTGCGCAATTTTACAATAGATCATATATTCTCGGAGCGAATTCTAATTTGAAATATTGAGATAAGCTCACAAAAGTTACCACATGCAAGTGAATTTCACTATTTGTGATTTGATTCATTGAGATTTCATATCAGCAAGTAGCTTCCAATCGCTCCAGAATACTAATTTCATATTATGTGATTTCGATATATTACTTTGTACTTTGCCTTTGAAAGGGTTTCCGTGAAGGCTTTCATTAAGATTAAACTTACAAGATCAAAATTGCATCGGAGATTTTACGGGATTTCTTTGACATGTTTTCAATGTGCAATCATAAATGAAAATACGAGGATTTGTTTTTATGCTCAATTTTAGCACTGATTCTCCTATTTCACTTGTCATTACTTCTTATGATTTTTCTGAGACAACTACGACTAGCTCTTTATTTCAATTTTCATCGTATCTTGGTGTAGTAGCTCAATTACAACGCAATCATAACACAGTTGTGACAAAATTATAGCATCTTTTATTCAATTCAATGATTATATTACAATTATATCTTCTTTTTTTATCCTCAGACACTCAAGCATAAGTATCGATAGAGGTGATAACATGTGAGTCTTATACACACTCACACAACATAAAATATACCAAAAGTATCCAAGGAGGCAAGAACTTGAAGGAAGTCTTGCTAGACCCCAACATGGTAATGGTAAAACTTGTCAGTAGTCATACCTGTCAACTAATCAATACATTTCTCTACCTGACCCATCACTTCTAGAGGGGATTTCTAATAAATCAAAGTCTACATTGTGAAATCCAAGCTTAACTTTATTTTCTAAATATTATGCTCACGCTTACTCAGAAATGAATGGTGATGTCTATTTGTGCAATTTTACACTGGATCATATATTCTCGGAGCGAATTCTAATTTGAAATATTGAGATAAGCTCACAAAAGTTACCACATGTAAGTGAATTTCACTGTTTCTAATTTGATTCATCAAGCTTTCATATCACCAAGTAGCTTCTGATCGCTCCAGAATGCTAATTTCATATTATGTGATTTCGATATATTACATTGTGCCTTGCCTTTGAAAGGGTTTCCGTGAAGGCTTTCATTAAGATTAAACTTACAAGATCAAAATTGCATGGGAGATTTTACGGGATTTCTTTCACATGTTTTCAAAGTACGATCAAAAATAAAAATAGGAGGATTTGTTTTTATGCTCAATTTTAGCACGGATTTTCCTATTTCATTTGTCATTACTTCGTATGATTTTTCTAAGACAACTATGACTAGCTCTTTTTTTCAATTTGCATCATATCTTGGTGTAATAGCCCAATTACAATGCAATCACAACACAGTTGTGACAAAATTATAGCATCTTTTATTCAATTCGTTGATTATATTACAATTATATCTTCTTCTTTTATCCTCAAACACTCAAACAGAAGTAACGATAGAGTTGAAAATATGTATGTCTTAATAGACACTCAAACAAACTCGTATACACCAAAAGTATCCAAAGAAGCAAAACTTGTAGGAAGTCTTGCTAGACCCCAACATGGTAGTGGTAAAACTTGTAGGAAGTCATACGTGTCAATTCATCAATTCATTTCTCTACCTGACCCATCACTTCTAGAGGGGATTTCTAATAAATCAAAGTCTACATTTTGAAATCAAAGTTTAACTTTCTTTTCTAAAAATTATGCTCACGCTTAATCAGAAATGAATGGTGATGTTTGTCTACACAATTTTACACATGATCATATATTCTTGGAGCGAATTCTAATTTGAAATATTCAGATAAGCTCACAAAAGTTACAACATGCAAGTGAATTTCAATGTTTGTGATTTGATTCATCAAGATTTTATATCAGCATCTAGCTTCCGATCGCTCCAAAATGCTAATTTCATATTATGTGATTTCGATATATTACATTGTGCTCTGCCTTTGAAAGGTTTTCCGTGAAGGCTTTCATTAAGATTTAACTTACAAGATCAAAATTGCATGGGAGATTTTACATGATTTCTTTGACATATTTTCAATCTGCGATCATAAATGAAAATACAAGGATTTGTTTTTATGCTCAATTTTAGCACCAATTCTCGTATTTCATTTGTCAAGACTTGGAAGGACGTCTCTAAGAAAACTACAACTAGCTATTTATTTCAATTTTCATCATATCTTAGTGTAATAGCTCAATGACAATGCAATCATAACACAATTGTGACAAACTTATAGCATATTTTATTCAATTCAAAGATTATATTACAATTATATCATCTTTTTTTATCCTCAAACACTCAAACAGAAGTATCGATAGAGGTGATAACATGTAAGTCTTAATAGACACTCAAACAACCTCGTATACACCAAAAGAATCGAAGGAGGCAAAAACTTGTAACAAGTCTTGCTAGACCCCAACATGGTAATGGTAAAACTTGTAGGAAGTCATACCTGTCAACTAATCAATTCATTTCTCTACCTGACCCATCACTTCTAGAGGGGATTTCTAATAAATCAAAGTCTACATCTTGAAATCCAAGTTCAACTTTCTTTTCAAAATATTATGCTCACGCTTAATCAGAAATGAATGGTGATGTCTGTTTCCGAAATTTTACACTGGATCATATATTCTCGGAGCGAATTCTAATTTGAAATATTGAGATAAGCTCACAAAAGTTACCACATGCATGTGAATTTCATTGTTTTTGATTTGATTCATCGAGATTTCATATCACCAAGTAGTTTCCGATCGCTCCAAAATGCTAATTTCATATTATGTAATTTCGTTATATTACTTTGTGCTTTGCCTTTGAAAGGTTTTCCATGAAGGCTTTCATTAAGATTAAACTTACAAGATCAAAATTGCATCGAAGATTTTACAAAATTTCTTTGACATGTTTTCAATGTGCAATCATAAATGAAAATATGTGGATTTGTTTTTATGCTCAATTTTAGCACCGATTCTCCTATTTCATTTGTCATTACTTCGTATGATGTTTTCGAGACAACTACAACTAGCTCTTTATTTCAATTTTCATCATATCTTAGTGTAATACCTCAATTACAAAGCAATCATAACACAATTGTGACAAAGTTATAGCATATTTTATTCAATTCAAAGATTATATTACAATTATATCATCTTTTTTTATCATCATACACTCAAACAGAAGTATCGATAGAGGTGATAACATGTAAGTCTTAATAGACACTCAAACAACCTTGTATACACTAAAAGTATCGAGGGAGGCGAAAACTTCTAACAAGTCTTGCGAGACCCCAACATGGTAATGGTAAAACTTGTAGGTAGTCATACCTGTCAACTAATCAATTAATTTCTCTACCTAACCCATCACATCTAGAGGGGATTTCTAATAAATCAAAGTCTACCTTTTGAAATCCAAGCTTAACTTTCTTTTCTAAATATTATACTCACGCTTAATCAGAAATGAATGGTGATGTCTATTTACGCAATTTTACACTGGATCATATATTCTCGGAGCGAATTCTAATTTGAAATATTGAGATAAGCTCACAAAAGTTACCACATGCAAGTGAATTTCAATGTTTGTGATTTGATTCATTGAGATTTCATATCACCAAGTAGCTTTCGATCGCTCTAGAATGCTAATTTCATATTATGTGATTTCGATATATTACTTTGTGCTTTGCCTTTGAAAGGGTTTCTGTGAAGGCTTTCATTAAGATTAAACTTACAAGATTAAAATTGCATGGGAGATTTTACGAGATTTCTTTGACATGTTTTCAATGTACGATCATAAATGAAAATACGAGGATTTGTTTTTATGCTCAATTTTAGCACCGATTCTCCTATTTCATTTGTCATTACTTCATATGATTTTTCTGAGACAACTACGACTAGCTCTTCATTTCAATTTTCATCGTATCTTGGTGTAATAGCTCAATTACAACGCAATCATAACACAGTTGTGACAAAATTATAGCATCTTTTATTCAATTCAATGATTATATTACAATTATATCTTCTTTTTTTATCCTCAGACACTCAAACAGAAGTATCAATAGAGGTGATAACATGTGAGTCTTATAGACACTCACACAACATAAAATATACCAAAAGTATCCGAGGAAAAAACTTGTAGGAAGTCTTGCTAGACCCCAACATGGTAATGGTAAAACTTGTACATAGTCATACCTGTCAACTAATCAATTCATTTCTCTACTTGACCCATCACTTCTAGAGGGGATTTCTAATAAATCAAAGTCTACATTTTGAAATCCAAGCTTAACTTTCTTTTCTAAATATTATGCTCACGCTTAATCAGAAATGAACGGTGATGTCTATTAGCGCAATTTTACACTGGATCATATATTCTCGGAGCGAATTCTAATTTGAAATATTGAGATAAGCTCACAAAAGTTACCACATGCAAGTGAATTTCACTGTTTCTGATTTGATTCATTGAGATTTCATATCACCAAGTAGCTTCTGATCGCTCCAGAATGCTAATTTCATATTATTTGATTTCGATATATTACTTTGTGCCTTGCCTTTGAAAGGGTTTCCGTGAAGGCTTTCATTAAGATTAAACTTACAAGATCAAAATTGCATGGGAGATTTTACGAGATTTCTTTGACAAGTTTTCAATGTGCAATCATAAATGAAAATACAAGGATTTGTTTTTGTGCTCAATTTTAGCACCGATTCTCCTATTTCATTTGTCATTACCTCGTATGATTTTTCTGAGACAACTATGACTAGCTCTTTTTTTCAATTTGCATCGTATCTTGGTGTAATAGCCCAATTACAATGAAATCACAACACAGTTGTGACAAAATTATAGCATCTTTTATTCAATTCATTGATTAT
Source organism: Cymodocea nodosa (assembly GCA_036874045.1). Lineage (NCBI taxonomy): Eukaryota > Viridiplantae > Streptophyta > Magnoliopsida > Alismatales > Cymodoceaceae > Cymodocea > Cymodocea nodosa. The sequence goes on along the minus strand of CM072339.1, from coordinate 12,443,265 downwards.
ATTACAATTATATCTTCTTTTTTTATCGTCAGACACTCAAACAGAAGTATCGATAGAGGTGATAATATGTGAGTCTTAATAGACACTCAAACAACCTCGTATACACCAAAAGTATCCAAAGAATCAAAAACTTGTAGGAAGTCTTGCTAGACCCCAACATGGTAGTGGTAAAACTTGTAGGAAGTCATACCTGTCAATTCATCGATTCATTTCTCTACCTGACCCATCACTTCTAGAGGGGATTTCCAATAAATCAAAGTCCACATTTTGAAATCCAAGTTTAACTTTCTTTTCTAAAAATTATGCTCACGCTTAATTAGAAATGAATGGTGATGTTTGTTTGCGAAATTTTACACATGATCATTGTTCGTGTTTTCCCAGAACTACACTAGAAAAACTTGGATTTGTTACTTCTATTTTTACTTGGTTAATTTATCTTTATGCCTATTCTTTCTTTTAGAAGTAAACAAACAACCTTTAATACAATTTAGATATTAATTCCAATTTGTACTTTAACTGTAAGTGCACAGTGTCTATTGTATCAGTGTACAAGTACAGGTCAATCCCATAGGGAATTGCTGACAAATTTAAGAAATGTTTGATTGTGAACAATTCAAATTTATATTCAATAAGCACTCCGTTGAGTTACAGTTAACTCAACGGACTAAGTTCGTTGAGTTATGGCTAACTCAACGGACTATCCTCGTGGACTTAAGTTAACTCCACGAGTCTGTCTCTTCTTTATAATATTGCTATTTACAGAGGAATTCGGCCAACCATTGGGCGATTCCACAGATTGTAAATAACATCAATTAAGCTTTTTAATGCTAATTAACATTTGATTTATCATTATGCAATACTAACATTCAGATGATTCAAACAGTAACCATTAAAATCTTTAAGTTATTTTGTACGAACCAATTTCAGTAAACTGTAAAATTAAAACTAACATACAACAATCATAAAACTGATACAGATAACATTAATCACGATACAACACAAACAATACAACACTCAAATACAACATACAAACAAAGATAAATTGTTTTTGGAATTTTTGTTTTGATGTGAACATGGAAATGGGCGAAAGGTGAAATGTAAAGTAATTTCACTTGACGGTAAATACTTCTAACACTACTTGCAACGCGATTACACCACTGAAAATTGAACCACTTACAATTCTGTCTCCTCTCCCTATAGAATCGCGAGTCTAGAATTGCAAGATGATCTCTTCTTCAGCATAAAGGCATCAACCCGAAGCCAAGGCTAAAAGCTTTACGATCTCCTGAAATATAAGTCAGCGCTTGGTGAAAATGTCTTCCCTTCCCGCGACGCGATCACTCCTCACAGTGGTTGTTAGGTACTGTGTTTGGCTCGGAATCGACCCGACATCAGGCAAGTATCCTCACAGACCTCCGATGATTGGTGATTATGGTGGTGGTACGATGGTTGGTGTGATACTTCAGAGAATCACCGATACTGTCTGTAGAAAGCTCGGTGCTCCTCCTCTGTATACACTGGCCGTCCATCGATCACACTCTTTCTTTTTTCTTCTTTTCTTTTATATTTCTTCAGTGGTAACTGCTTCTGCTTGAATGATCGGTTGGATTTCCTTCCTTCAGATCAACGACGATGATTTCTTTCTCCCTACGCGATTGAATTCCTGCGTGATATGTGCAAACGTGGTTTTTCCTTTCAACTGTCTGTTCCTGCAACCGCTACAGTGGCATATTAGAAAATATATAGTCCGTGGAGTTACAGATAACTCAACGGACTTCCTTCGTTGATTTAACTATAAAACACGTGCAAAAATAACAACTTAAGTTTATAACGCTAACCTAACGCGTTGCCTTAGTGTATTTTCATGTAACTCAACGCGTGTAGTTATACTAACTTAACGAGTTATAACGTAAGTAAATCTACCAGCTCTCAACACGTGTCAACAGTAGTTTAAACATAAAATAACATTTCGGAGAGTTATAGGTATAACTATCCAATGCTTAGATGCATTTTCGGATACTTAAGAATTTCATAGCCTGCAATTTACCGATAGTTCAAAAATGTACTAAATTAAAATTAATTCCCCAAAATTAAGCAGATTCTTCAATTAAAGCATATAACAATGCAATTATAACATAATAGCTTAATTCTCATATGATAAGCTAAATATTATACAATTAACCATCATTTAACCGTTAATAATATGCACTTTTTCATTCTAAACAATCATATATTCTCGGAGCGAATTCTAATTTGAAATATTCAGATAAGCTCACAAAAGTGACAACATGCAAGAGAATTTCACTGTTTGTGATTTGATACATTAAGATTTCATATCACCATCTACCTTCCGATCGCTCCAAAATGCTAATTTCATATTATGTGATTTCGATATCTTACATTGTGCTCTACCTTTGAAAGGTTTTCCAAGAAGGCTTTCATTAAGATTTAACTTGCAAGATCAAAATTGCATGGGAGATTTTACAAGATTTCTTTGACATATTTTCAGTCTGCGGTCATAAATGAAAATACGACGATTTGTTTTTATGCTCAATTTTAGCACCAATTCTCCTATTTCATTTGTCAGTACTTCGTATGACATTTCTGAGAAAACTACAACTAGATCTTTATTTCAATTTTCATCTTATCTTAATGTAATAGCTCAATTACAATGCAATGATAACACAATTGTGACAAACTTATAGCATATTTTATTCAATTCAAAGATTATATTACAATTAAATCATCTTTTTTTATCCTCAAACACTCAAACAGAAGTATCGATAGAGGTGATAACATGTGAGTCTTAATATACACTCAAACAACCTTGTATACACCAAAAGTATCGAGGGAGGCAAAAACTTTTAACAAGTCTTGCTAAACCCCAACATGGTAATCATAAAACTTGAAGGAAGTCAAATCTATCAATTCATCAATTCATTTCTCTACCTAACCCATCACTTCTAGAGGGGATTTCTAACAAATCAAAGTCTACATTTTGAAATCCAAGTTTAACTTTCTTTTCTAAAAATTATGCTCACGCTTAATCAGAAATGAATGGTGATGTGTGTTTGCGCAATTTTACACTTGATCATATATTCTCGGATCGAATTCTAATTTAAATATTGAGATAAGCTTACAAAAGTTACAAAATGTAGGTGAATTTCACTATTTGTGATTTGATTCATCGAGATTTCATATCAACATGTAGCTTTCGATCGCTCTAGAATGCTAATTTCATATTATGTCATTTCGATATCTTACTTTGTGCATCGCCTTTGAAAGGTTTTCCGTGAAGGTTTTCATTAAGATTAAACTTACAAGATCAAAATTGCATGGGAGATTTTATGGGATTTCTTTGACATATTTTCGATGTGCAATCATAAATGAAAATACGAGGATTTGTTTTTATGCTCAATTTTAGCACCGATTCTCCTATTTCATTTGTCATTACTTCGTATGATTTTTCTAAGACAACTACGACTAACTCTTTAATTCAATTTTCTTGGTGTAATAGCCCAATTACAACGCAATCACAACACTGTCGTGACAAATTATAGCATCTTTTATTCAATTCAATGATTATATTACAATTGTCTCTTCTTTTTTTATCCTCAGACACTCAAACAGAAGTATCGATAGAGGTGATAATATCTGAGTCTTTATAGACACTCAAACAACCTGGTATACCCTAAAAGTATCCAAGTAGGCAAGAACTTGTTAGAAGTTTTGCTAGACCCCAACATCGTAATGCTAAAACTTGTAGGAAGTCATACCTTTCAATTGATCAATTCATTTCTCTACCTGACCCATCACTTCTAGAGGGGATTTCTAATAAATCAAATTCTACATTTTGAAATCCAAGTTTAACTTTCATTTCTAAAAATTATGCTCACGCTTAATCAGAAATGAATGGTGATGTGTGTTTGCGCAATTTTACACTTGATCATATATTCTCGAATCGAATTCTAATTTAAAATATTGAGATAAGCTTACAAAAGTTACAAAATGTAGGTGAATTTCACTATTTGTGATTTGATTCATCGAGATTTCATATCATCATATAGCTTCCAATCGCTCTAGAATGCTAATTTCATATTATGTGATTTCGATATCTTACTTTGTGCTTTGCCTTTGAAAGGTTTTCCGCAAAGGCTTTCGTTAAGATTAAACTTACAAGATCGAAATTGCATGGGAGATTTTACAAGATTTCTTTCTCATATTTTCAGTGTGCAATCATAAATTAAAATACGAGAATTTGTTTTTATGCTCAATTATAGCACCAATTCTCCTATTTCATTTGTCATTACTTCGTATGATTTTTATGAAACAACTACGACTAGCTCTTTATTTCAATTTTCATCGTATATTGGTGTAATACCTCAATTACAACGCAATCATAACACAGTTGTCACAAAGTTATAGCATCTTTTATTCAATTCAATGATTATATTACAACTATATCTTCTTTTTTTATCCTTAGACACTCAAACAGAAGTATCGATAGAGGTGATAACATGTGAGTCTTAATAGACACTCAAACAACCTCGTATGCACCAAAAGTATCTAAGGAGTCAAAAACTTGTAGGAAGTCTTGCTAGACCCCAACATGGTAATGGTAAAACTTGTAGGAAGTCATACCTGTCAATTGATCAATTCATTTCTCTACCTGACCCATCACTTCTAGAGGGGATTTCTAATAAATCAAAGTCTACATTTTGAAATCTATGTTTAACTTTCTTTTCGGAAAATTATGCTCACGCTTAATCAAAAATGAATGGTGATGTGTTTTTACGAAATTTTACACTTGATCATATACTCTCGGATCGAATTCTAATTTAAAATATTGGGATAAGCTCACAAAAGTTACATCATTCAGGTGAATTTCACTATTTGTGATTTGATTCATCGAGATTTCATATCAACGTGTAGCTTCCCATCGCTCTAGAATGCTAATTTCATATTATGTGATTTCGATATCTTATTTTGTACTTTGCCTTTGAAAGTTTTTTTGTGAAGGCTTTCATTAAGATTAAACATACAAGATCAAAATTGCATGGGAGATTTTACGAGATTTCTTTTACAAGTTTTCAATGTGCGATCATAAATGAAAATACGAGGATTTGTTTTTATGCTCAATTTTAGCACCAATTCTCCTATTTCATTTGTCATTACTTCGTTTGATTTTTCTAAGACAACTATGACTAGCTCTTTCTTTCAATTTTCATCATATCTTGGTGTAATAGCTCAATTACAACGCAATCATAACACAGTTGTGACAAAATTGTAGCATCTTTTATTCAATTCAATCATTATATTACAAGTATATCTTCTTCTTTTATCCTCAGATACTCAAATAGAAGTATCGATAGAGGTGATAACATGTGAGTCTTAATAGACACTCAAACAACCTCGTATACACTAAAAGTATCCAAGGAGGCAAAAACTTGTAGGAAGTCATGCTAGACCCCAACATGGTAATGGTAAAACTCGAAGGAAGTCATATCTGTCAATTGATCAATTCATTTCTCTACCTGACCCTTCACTTCTAGAGGGGATTTCTAATAAATCAAAGTCTACATTTTGAAATCCAAGTTCAACTTTCTTTTCTAAAAATTATGCTCACGCTTAATCATAAATGAATGGTGAAGTGTGTTTGCGCAATTTTACACTTGATCATATACTCTCGGATCCAATTCTAATTTGAAATATTGAGATAAGCTCACAAAAGTTACGACATGCAGGTGAACTTCAATGTTTGTGATTTTATTCATCGAGATTCCATATCAACATGTAGCTTTCGTTCGCTCCAGAATGCTAATTTCATATTATGTGATTTCGATATCTTTCTTTATGCTTTGCCTTTGATAGGTTTTCTATGAAGGCTTTCATTAAGATTAAACTTACAATATTAAAATTGCATGGGAGATTTTACAAGATTTCTTTGACATGTTTTAAGTGTATGATCATAAATGAAAATACAGGGTTTTTTTTTATGCTCAATTTTAGCATCGATTATCCTATTACATTTGTCATTATTTCATATGGTTTTTCTGAGACAACTACGACTAGCTCTTTATTTCAATTTTCATCGTATCTTTGTGTAATAGCTTAATTACAATGCAATCATAGCATAGTTGTGACAAAATTAAAGCATCTTTTATTCAATTCAATGATTATATTACAATTACATCTTTTTTTATCCTCAAAAACTCAAATAGAAGTATCGATAGAGGTGATAACTTGTGAGTCTTAATAGACACTCAAACCTGCTATACACCAAAAGTATCTAAGGAGGCAAAAACATGTAGGAAGTCTTACTAGACCCCAACATGGTAATGCTAAAACTTGTAGGAAGTCATACTTGTTAATTGATCAATTCATTTCTCTACATAACCCATCACATCTAGAGGGGATTTCTAATAAATCAACGTCTACATTTTGAAATCCAAGTGTAACTTTCTTTTCTAAAAATTATGCTCACGCTTAATCAGAAATGAATGGTGATGTGTGTTTGCACAATTTTACACTTGATCATATAATCTCGGATCGAATTCTAATTTGAAATATTGAGATAAGCTTACAAAAGTTACAACATGCAAGTGAATTTCACTGTTTGTGATTTGATTCATCCAAATTTCATATCACCATGTAGCTTCCGATCGCTCTAGAATGCTAATTTCATATTATGTGATTTCGATTTCTTACTTTATGCTTTGCCTTTGAAAGGTTTTCCATGAAGGATTTCACAAAGATTAAACTTACAAGATCAAAATTGCATGGCAGATTTTACAGGATTTCTTTGACATATTTTTAATGTGCGATCATAAATGAAAATACAAAGATTTGTTTTTATGCTCAATTTCAACACCGATTCTCCTATTTCGTTTGTCATTACTTCATATGATTTTTCTAAGACAACTACGACTAGCTCTTTACTTCAATTTTCATCGTATCTTGGTGTAATAACTCAATTACAACGCAATCATAACAAAGTTGTGAAAAAATTGTAGCATCTTTTACTCAATTCAACGATTATATTACAATTATATCTTCTTTTTTTATCCTCAGACACTCAAATAGAAGTATCGATAGACGTAATAACATATTAGTCTTAACAGACACTTAACCAACCTAGTATACACCAAAAGTATCCAAGAAGGCAAGAACTTGTTAGAAGTCTTGGTAGACCCCAACATGGTAATGGTAAAACTTGTAGGAAGTCATACCTGTCAATTCATCAATTCATTTCTCTACCTGACCCATCACTTTTAGAGGGGATTTCTAATAAATCAAATTCTACATTTTGAAATCCAAGTTTAACTTCCTTTTCTAAAAATTATGCTCACGCTTAATCAGAAATGAATGGTGATGTGTGTTTGCGCAATTTTACACTTGAACATATATTCTCGTATCGAATTCTAATTTGAAATATTGAGATAAGCTCACAAAAGTTACAACATGCAAGTGAATTTCACTGTTTATGATTTGATTCATCGAGATTTCATATCAACTTGTAGCTTCCGATCGCTCCAGAATGCTAATTTCATATTATGTGATTTTGATATCTTACTTTGTGCTTTGCCTTTGAAAGGTTTTCCGTGAAGGCTTTCATTAAGATTAAACTTATAAGATCAAAATTGCATGGGAGATTTTACAAGATTTCTTTCTCATGTTTTCAGCGTGCAATCATAAATAAAAATACGAGAATTTGTTTTTATGCTCAATTTTAACACCGATTCTCCTATTTCATTTGTCATTACTTCGTATGATTTTTCTAAGACAATTACGACTAGCTCTTTATTTCAATTTTCATCGTATCTTAGTGTAATAGCTCAATTACAACGCAATCATAACACAGTTGTGACAAAATTATAGCATCTTTTATTCAATTCAATGATTATATTACAATTATATCTTCTTTTTTTATCCTCAGACAATCAAACAGAAGTGTCGATAGAGGTGATAACATGTGAGTCTTAATAGACACTCAAACAACCTAGTATACACCAAAAGTATCTAAGGAAGCAAAAACTTGTAGAAAGTCTTGGTAGACCCCAACATGATAATGGTAAAACTTGTCGGAAGTCATACCTGTCAATTGATCAATTCATTTCTCTACCTAACCCATCACTTCTATAGGGGATTTCTAATAAATCAAAGTTTACATTTTGTAATCCAAGTTTAACTTTCTTTTCTAAATATTATGCTCACGCTTATTCAAAAATGGATGGTGATGTGTGTTTGCGCAATTTTACACTTGAACATATATTCTCGTATCGAATTCTAATTTGAAATATTGAGATAAGCTCACAAAAGTTACAACATGCAAGTGAATTTCACTGTTTATGATTTGATTCATCGTGATTTCATATCAACATGTAGCTTCCGATCGCTCCAGAATGCTAATTTCATATTATGTGATTTTGATATCTTACTTTGTGCTTTGCCTTTGAAAGGTTTTCCGTGAAGGCTTTCATTAAGATTAAACTTATAAGATCAAAATTGCATGGGAGATTTTACAAGATTTCTTTCTCATGTTTTCAGCGTGCAATCATAAATAAAAATACGAGAATTTGTTTTTATGCTCAATTTTAACACCGATTCTCCTATTTCATTTGTCATTACTTCGTATGATTTTTCTAAGACAACTACGACTAGCTCTTTATTTCAATTTTCATCGTATCTTAGTGTAATAGCTCAATTACAACGCAATCATAACACAGTTGTGACAAAATTATAGCATCTTTTATTCAATTCAATGATTATATTACAATTATATCTTCTTTTTTTATCCTCAGACAATCAAACAGAAGTGTCGATAGAGGTGATAACATGTGAGTCTTAATAGACACTCAAACAACCTAGTATACACCAAAAGTATCTAAGGAAGCAAAAACTTGTAGAAAGTCTTGGTAGACCCCAACATGATAATGGTAAAACTTGTCGGAAGTCATACCTGTCAATTGATCAATTCATTTCTCTACCTAACCCATCACTTCTATAGGGGATTTCTAATAAATCAAAGTTTACATTTTGTAATCCAAGTTTAACTTTCTTTTCTAAATATTATGCTCACGCTTATTCAAAAATGGATGGTGATGTGTGTTTGCGCAATTTTACACTTGAACATATATTCTCATATCGAATTCTAATTTGAAATATTGAGATAAGCTCACAAAAGTTACAACATGCAAGTGAATTTCACTGTTTATGATTTGATTCATCGAGATTTCATATCAACATGTAGCTTCTGATCGCTCCAGAATGCTAATTTCATATTATGTGATTTTGATATCTTACTTTGTGCTTTGCCTTTGAAAGGTTTTCCGTGAAGGCTTTCATTAAGATTAAACTTACAAGATCAAAATTGCATGGGAGATTTTACAGGATTTCTTTGACATGTTTTCAGTGTGCAATCATAAATGACAATACGAGGATTTGTTTTTATGCTCAATTTTAGCACCGATTCTCCTATTTCATTTGTCATTACTTCGTATGATTTTTTTAAGACAACTACAACTAGGTCTTTATTTCAATTTTCATCGTATCTTAGTGTAATAACTCAATTACAATGCAATCATAACACAGTTGTGACAAAATTATAGCATCTTTTCTTCAATTCAATGTTTATATTACAATTATATCTTCTTTTTTTATCCTCAGACACTCAAACAGAAGTATTGATAAAAGTGATAACATGTGAGTCTTAATAGACACTCAAACAACTTGGTATACACCAAAAGTATCCAAGGAGGCAAAAACTTGTAAGAAGTCTTGCTAGACCCCAACATGGTAAATTTCTCCATATATCATGCACTTTGTCTTGTAAAGATTCTCAACTAGTTGGAGGTACGCTACATGACCCCATACACCAACTCAATTAAAATTACTAAGGCAATGCCTACAATGTTGGCACATAAGTTGAGTAAGTGGTACACACACCTACGACTTACCAATGCTTAAGTAGAACCAACACTATTACCCATAAGCACTACACAAGAACTTTCCAAGTGATTACCCATCTTAGTTATGCTCCTGAACAAACAGTTAATTCCAAAGTTCTTATAAAAGTGAATACTTGATAGTATGTAAATGCAACTATTACAACTATATCTTGACTATATCATAATTGTGTCTAACTATATTATGACTGACAATTGTCACATTAGATGAATCAATTTTATGATAGATTTTAAAGCCCCTCTTTCGAGATCCTTCAACCATAAAAAGTCAAAGGAAAATGAACTGAGACGTTTTTGGATTGCAATGTTTATAGAACAAGAGGACAATAGTTAATGTAACGTTTACTTTGGATAGTTTACTACATTAAATCATTTTTTTTTTCTAAACTTGCTATATATATAAGGAAACTCTCCTTTGCAAGGGTTTTTAAATTAGACATCCTTGCAAATTTGTGGCAAATGCTTAAAAAATGATTTATAAAATAGGTGTTGAATTTCACAATTTTGCAATATAATTTAAATACATTCCTAAACTTCTAAATACAAAATAGGTGTTACATTTTAAATACGTTCCTATAGTTTTTATTATAGTAATATAATTTAATATCATGTAAATAGATTCATGGAATTTGATTATGAAGAATTACATTCAAACGTCCAAATTCAGCCTACTACAACTAATCAAATGAGTCCTTACTATAATCCAATTACATTGCTTGATTAAATTAGAAATTTACATTTGATTACCAAATATAAATGAATTATGAGATTATATAAAAAATCAATTTTACAATTAAAATCACATTTGATCGTTGGATGATAATCTAAAGAACATTTCCAATAAATAACTTTCAAAGCTCATAATTTTAAGAATTTAAATATGATAATCTTCTAAAAGAATGTGATTAAATTATATGTAGAACTATTATCAGCCAAACATGAGCTAAATGGCATACATTACTCAGATAACTGTAGCAACTCCCGAATGCCTTCACACACCTGCAAGTTTCATTTTGTGATTGTTATTTGATGCCAAAGAATCAAACACAACCAAAACGATCAAAAAACTAGTCAGAAGTAAAGGCCTACCAATTTAATTTGGGCTTTGATGCTTGCTATCAATTGAGTGTATTCCTCTATTTGTCTGCAAGGAATACATCAGAATCTCAACATCTATCAATAATTTAATTCCACAATAACATTTTAGCTAGAATCTAATTTTTTTCTCCAAGGATCTGCCAAAAAATGTTATCACTAGAAAGGTATTTGTTGGAACGATTGAATTCTCAAAGAAGGATGAATGGCGAACTATGTGTAGATTAGTGAAACAAAATATATGCAAGATTTATATAGTGTTTATATATAGTTGTTCTTATAGTGTTTATAGTGTCTGAAGACCCAGAAAATGAGTCATAATTGCTAGAAATTTCACCCTACATTTAATCAATCAGTGTGACATTTTCCTTATTGATATGCCATTTTTCTAACGATCAAATAAAATAGTACATCATTACACAAAACAGCATGCCCATCACAAAAGCTTTATCTCTGACAAAATCGATATGCCAATTTATCAACTTTAGGATCTACAGAAGCAAGTTATACATAAGTTCAGGTTCTTCTAAACACTTATAAAAAGTATATCCATCTATCGTAAGTGTCCTATATAAAGATTCTAGGATGAGAGAACATATAAAAGATTTACAATTTAGCCTAGGACACTCAAAAATTACATAAATAATACATGATTTTAAATAAATTCCACAAATTTCCACATCTTGAATCTTTGAGCTTTTATCTTAACGAAGCCTTACCTGTTATTGAATTCTTTACGTTTCCCTTCATCTTTAGTTGGCCTTACTTGATCATGTAGCTCTTCCTTTTCTAAAATTAATATAAATCAAAATGAGACACGAGATGGAGAAGATAGGGTGACCATTGTACAGCCTATGGGTGTATTTATATAGTGTTCAGAGACCTAGCACTTGAGTCTTAACTACTACAAATTTCAAGTTATAACTACTAGAAATTTCACCCTATATTCAGTGAATCAATATGATGTGTTCCCTATTGGTATGTCATTTTTCTAACAACCAACTAAATGATACACAAAACAATACGCTAGTCACAAAAACCCTAGCACTCTAAAAAAATTGACATGTCAATTTGAACAATCAATATGTTATTTCTACTTTAAAAAGTAACTGCAATTCTATCCTAAAAAATGATCAACCAAAACCAATAATTGGTAAGCCATTTTTGGTCAAGAAGACTCTGCCCTAAAAAAAATATGTAAATAAAACATTCCACATGTCACTTTTGGTCCAAAGTCTAGCAGTACTAGCCTAGAAATCAATGTCATTTTTCAAAAATACACCTAAAACCCTAATGCATTATTTTCTCTAATAGGCATGAAATCCAACCTAATAAATAAATATGTATTCAAGTTTTTATGAATATTTAAAAAAGGTTTTTATGTCAATTAGTTCTCTAAATGCTAGATCTCATTTTTGTTGACATTATTTGTCAAATTATGATAATTGACAAATGAGAATGATCTTACTGTTGGCACCTACAGGAACTAAAGTTGATGAAGATCAAGTGGGGGAGTGTGCAAAGGAGAGGTGCCAAGGGGTTGATGCTTGTCTATTGGAGACTCAAGGGTCGAAAGTACAAGGTGACATGATTCACCAAATGGGAGAGGAGGCGTAGAGGAGGGCATAAAGGAGTAGGGGCACTACTCATGCAGGATGAGCAACCAATAGCATATTTCAATCAAACTTTTTAAGGAAAATCAACACGTTCAGTCTACATATAAAAAAGAGTTAGAATTTAAGGTTCAAGGTTAGGTGACATGATTCACCTAATGGGAGAGGAGGGCGTAAAGGAGTAGGGGCATTACTAATGCATGATGAGCAACCAGTGGCATATTTCAGTTAAACTTTAAAGGAAAATCCACACATTATGAAAAAGAACTGCTCACGGTTGTTCTAGCTATGCAAAAATGGCATCCCTACCTGTTAGGTCGAAGTTTCATCATCAAAGTCTTTAATACTTATTAGAACAATAAATCAACACTCCTGCATAACAAAAATTGATTTGAAGCTTATAGGATATGATTTTGTGGTTGAGTACAAGAAAGGAAGGTTAAATTCTGTAGTAGATTCCTTGTCACAAAATGTTGAGGAGTCATCTCTTGTAGCAGTGTTTTCAGCTAAACCAGGTTGGGTTTTTGAGTTTCAGCAATGCGATCAGGAAGAAGACTTATAAGACTTATGAAATAAATGGGAGAAAAAAGAGTTGGATATTAATTGGTATACCAATCATAATGGGGTAATTTTCTTTAAGGGACGTTTAGTTGTCAGTCAACATTCCCTCTCCAAAGGAAGCTTCTTCATGAATTTCACAACACACCAATAGGAAGGCAAGGGGGGTTTGAGAAGACACATCAGTGCATGCATCAATTGTTTAAGCGGGCAACAATGAAAGATGATATATGTCATTATGTATGTGAATGTGATACATGCCAAAGGATGAAGACTAAGACAATGCACCTGATTAGACTTCTTCAACCCTACCCTACACTCTTGAATGACCCCTAGAAAAACTCACTATGGATTTCATAGAAAGATTACCTCACAATCTTGGATATAGTGTAATTTTGGTGGTGGTGGACTGGTTAACAAAGTATGAGCACTTTGTTCCTCTTCATCATCTGTTTTCTACCACAGATGTGGCTAAGGTCTTTGTTGATAAAGTTATCAAAATATAGGGATTTCCTCAAACAATAATATCTGACAAGGATTTGGTCTTCTTGAGTCAGTTATGGTAGGAGTTATTTCAACAAGCAAGGATGCAATTGAAGTGCAGTTTCTCCCATCATCCACAAACCAATGGACAATCAAAAATCATAAATCGTGATGTTGAACAATATCTCCATTGTTTCTGCTCTACCAAACTACAAGATTGGAGTAAATGGCTGATCTGGGTGGAATTCTTCTACAATACCAATTTTCACCAATCGATTTAGACAACTCCCTTTAAGGCGATTTTTGGCAAGCCACCCCTACAATTAGTGAGTTTCGAGCTTGGCACAACCAAAGTAGCAACTATCAAGGATCACCTCCACACTCGTGATAAGATACTGAAGGTGTTGAAAGAAAAACTATAGGGAGCACAAAATCAAAGGAAATAGTTATCCAATCAAACTTGCATAGAGAAGGAGTTTAACATAGGTGAATGGGTGTAACTTCGACTGAATCCATATTTGCAGACCACACTAATACCTCGTATGAATCATAAATTAGCTCTCAAAAATTATGGGTCATTCCAAATCAATAAAAGCACTAGAGTTGTAGCCTATCAGCTCCAGCTACCAAAAGGGTGTAAAATTCATTCAATGTTCCATGTTTCAATGCTTAAGAAGAAGACAAGGTCAATGATGTCAAGTGAAATGCTACCAGCTAGACACATAGAAGAGCACGAGAAACAAGAGCCCTAACCAATGATTAGACCACAATTGATTAAATAAAGGGGAAAGCCTACAACAAAAGTACCTCTTCAGTGGGATGAAGCTAATCCCACAGAAGCAACTTGGGAGCCATATTTGGAAGCTTACTCAAAGTGGCTAAGACTATTTGTTGAGGATGGCAACGATTCTTAAGAAAGAGGAAAATTGTTACATATAAAAATAAGTTTTGGTTACTATTATCACGATTAATTCAATTGTATCCACACATATAAATAATATAAGATAAGGTGGCTTCCACCTTAGTGAAGTATTACCATACCAATATTCTCTCTCTCTTTTCTTAGTCTTCTCTAGGAGGTTCACCACCAGATGACACCTACAATCTGCACCTATCAGGACATGCAAGTCGTCTCTAAGAGGATTACCACTAGAACCCTTCTACCTCAATTTCACTAATTCCTCTCCTTCCTTCTTCCCTTCATTCATTTCACCATAGGTCGACAACGTAGTCACCTATGGCCATCATTAGTCATTCATGAATCTCGACAAATTCAAGAGTGAATAGTGATTTGGCACTTGCAAAATATGGATGCCAAGGCAAGTCTCATGTAAATTAAGTGTTAGATGGTGAGAATTACCAACATTATGAAATAAGAATGGAGACATCTTTTTATTGATACATTGACTCTAACTTTCTCCTTGGTATTTGTCCATATCCCCTTAAATGTTCTTTACTTATATTTATCTCATTGTGAAGAGAAAGGGAAAGGTGGAAGAGATGCATTCCATTAACAAATACAAGACCTCTTATATAGAAGTTACAAGGAAAGACAACTTACTGTTAGGATCGTATGATTCACCATAAGAGGGGTGAATGGTAATCTATATATAATTTTAATTCTTTTCAAACTTAACTAATTGATTTAATTAGTGAGTAAGCACTGATATTAAATAAACATGTACAGTAATAATAAAAACTTGACATAAGAAAATTTTTAAGTAGTTCACCAACTTGGTTAATCCACCTTCAAGTTTTATTTGGGTTTCACTAAGTATTTTACTACTTACAATACTTGCTTTCAGATTGAAGCAAGAATCAACACTTGAACTTTCAAGTAGAAACTTAGCAACTAACATTTCTCAAACTTTCGGGTCCAAGCTCTTAACCAATAGTGAGTTTTTAAGTATAAACTCACAAACCAACACTTGAGTTTTCCAAATAAAGTATACGCATAGGAAGCTTTCTATACTTCAATATGCTTGATAATTCTTCTCTTCTAAATATGCAGACTGTATGTATTACTGGAAATTTAGTGTAGCTCTCAATATGATAATCGTTATACTTATCTTCCCTTTACTGATCATATTTATATCAAGAAGTATAACGATCATATTTCTTTCAACGATATTTGTCCTGTTATACTTACTGTGTAATCAGTCCTAAAAATAGTAAGTTACCATTCTGTATACTATCCTTTATGTAACCTTCTGATTCCCTTTAATTTTTAGATAATTAACTATTGTAACCTTCCGAAAATTTGAACAGTTATCTTGTAACTCTTCGAAAAACTAAGTTCTACATGTGAGTCTTCTTAGTTTCGGACAGTTATCTTGTAACTCTCCGAAAAACTCAAACAGTTATTCTATAACTATCCGAAAAAACTCAAACAGTTATCCTTCAAGATTTTTGACTGCTCGACACATGTTTCTTATTTCTACACGTGCATAATTGAATGACTTAAGTTTTAGATAGTTAACCTTCCTAACTTTTCGATTTCCTTGCACTTTTGAAAAGTTAGTGTCTTAACTCTCCGATCATTCAAACAACTATTTTACTAACTCTCTAAAGACCTTCTATGTTTGGATAATTATCCTTCTAACTTTCAAAGGTATTTTTACTGCTTTTAAACTAACTTTTCGGATACTTAAGCTTGATAACCTTCTGAAAGTCTTATTTTTCTCTAACAACAATTTCTAAACTAACTGTATCTATTTATCTACCTTCTGATCTTCAATTTGCTCAATTTGTCTTGTGACACCTATTCAGAATGAAAAAGTGCATAATATTAATGGTTAAGTGATGGTTAATTACATAATATTTAACTTATCATATGAGAATTAAGCCATTATATTATAATTGCACTATTATATGCTTTAATGAAAGAATCTGCATAATTTCAGAAAATTAATATTAATTAAGTACATTTCTAAATTGTCAGTGAATTACAAGCTTTTTAATTCCTAAGTCTCCGAATTTTCTGTTATTTCGGAAAGTTATATTTAATGTACCGAACAGTTATGTTTTAAACGTTTAAAGAATATTTTATTATTTCCTAGAGTACATATGTTGTAATCTTAATGCATGACTTAAGTGAATTTTCGGTAAGTTATCTACTAACTATCTGAAATGTTTCTGAGCATCGGATAGTTAGGTTTGTAAGTATCTGAAATATCTAAACTCGTTAAATTAGCATAACTATACGCGTAAAGTTACTTGAATATACACTAAGGTAACGCGTTGTGTTACTATTATAAGCTTATAAGTTATTTCTTTATTATACGTATTTTTATAATTAAATCAACGAAGTCTGTTAAGTTAGACTAACTCCATGGATCATTTATTTTTTAATATGCCATTGTAGCAGTTACAGAAACAAGAAATTCAAAGGAAAACTACGATTGCATGTATCACGTAGGAATTTACTCGTGAAACGAAGAAGAAATTACCATCGTTGATATGAATGAAAGAAATCCAACTAATCAATTAAGCAAAAGAAGTTATTACAAAAAGAAATATAAAAGAAGAGAAATGTGAAGTGTATGTGTAGTGGTAGAGTACCGCGTTAACTACAGGAAACGTCAAAAGTTCCCTGAAGCTCCACACCAACACCACCAAAATCACCAACTATCGGAGGTCTGTGAGGATACTTTCCTGATGTCGATTCGATTCCGAGCCAAATAGTTGACTAACAACCACTGTAAGAAGTGATCACGTTGTAGGAAGGGAAGTCATTTTCACCAAGCACCGACTCATATCTCAAGAGATCGTAAAACTTCTAACATTGGTTTCAAGTTGATGCTAGTATGCTGAAGTGAAGATCATCTTACAATTCTTGATTCGCGATTCTATAGGAAGAAGAGATAAGATTGTAAGTGATTAATTTTTCAGTAGTATAATCATGTCGCATGTAATAACGAAAGTTTTTACTATCGATAGAGATTTTTACATTTGACCTTTCGCTCATCTTTAGGAACATATCAAAACAAAAATACCAAAAACAACAAATTATCTGTGTTTACATTTAGTATTGAAGTGTTGTATTGTTTGTTTTGTATTGTGATTAATGTTATCATTGTCAGTATTGTAAATGTTTTATATTTGTTTGATTCAAAAAATAGAAAATAGTTTATTGTTTACTGAAATTGATTCATTCTAAATACTTAAAAATTTTAATGGTTACTGTTTGAAATATCTAAATATTAGTGTTGCTTAATGGCAAATCTAATATTAACTAACATTAAATAGCTTAATTAATGTTATTTGCATTCTATAGAACCACCCAATGGTTAGCCGAATTCCTCTATAAATAGCAGTTTTAACGGAAAAGGTAAGTTCGTAGAGTTAGCTTAAGTCCACGAGATTAGTCCGTTGAGTTAACTATAAAAATCGAAACAGTATACAATTCTTACTCAATCTCTGTGGGATCAACCTATACTTACACACAAATACAATATACACTATGCACTTGCAATTAAAATACAAATTGGATTTAATATCTAATTTGTGTGAAATGTTGTTTATTTACTTCTAAAAGAATTTATTAATATAAGCATAAAGACAAAATCAAACAAGTTTATGATTTAACTTAACAACCCCAAACAACACCTGTGAAATACAATTTGATTCCTCACATAGATTTTTACATTATCAAAATACACAGGTTCTAACACCTACAACACACCTAATAACTCTAATACATTGAGAATATCAAAAGTCACACATTAATGACATTATACCTAATACTTATACATTAACACTCCCCCTCAAGTTGGAGCATCCAACTTGAACTAGACTCATGAGTAAAACTAGGCAAAATAAAGAAAAAGGTCACAAGGAGATACATAATGAACAAATAAAAAGCAAGAAATGATCAAACCAAAGTTAATCACACACATTATTAATCATCCAAGAGAGATATGGATTGTTAACTTGGGGTATCCATAAACCCCTAGTGGATTTTTACTAGAGGTTATCCTACAAACCTCAAAAATATCTTGTGAAGGTATCATGCTACAACATCAAGGCACACAATGTGAATTTTTACTAGAGGTTATTCCACAAACCTCAAAAATACCTTGTGGAGCAACCATGCTACAACATGAAGGCACACAAAAGTAACTTGGTAATTGATAAAGGTGTTAACAAGTTTTTTTTTTGTCCATTTTCTTTTTCTTGTCCTTTTCCTTTCTTTTGATATTTTTTTTAAGGCTTCCACCATTTTTTTTTAATCAACGTCGTCATCTTTCCTCTCTTCTTCCTACTACAAAGGGCCACATGAGGAACCAAACAATCACAACACTCACGATAAGAAAAAAAACAAGAAATAGGGAGAGAAGATGGATCCTAATGAGCATATTTTGGAGCTACACCACACATGCAAGGAGATGGTCCTATGCCCTTCTTCACCTCTCAATATTGTGTGAGCCACGACCACCCACCTAAAGCCCTAGTTGACAAGAGAGGATGCCATCGTAATATTGAGAGGTGTCAGCCATCACAGGTGCTGCTCAATCCAACACCAACTCCCTACCTACATGGTGGTGTAGCCTCAAGGGACTATGCACACACATAGGTCGATGGTTCTCCGATCGTTTGTGTGGTTGTCAATAGTGACATTTGGCGAGCATTGCAAAGAGCTTCGAGGTTTCCACCCTCTGACGCCTTGGCTAAGTCAAGGAGATGTAAGGAATATCAGCATCCATGAGCCAACCTTCCACAGTGCACATAAACCAAATATACATCCTTTCTCAAGGTTTCTAGATCTTGAAGCATAATGTAAGGGTCTAAATTACTCTCTGTCTTTGTTCCTCTCTAGATCACATCTTTCCATTCACCATATCAAGTAGTCAATGTCTTTGTTGCTGTTATCACCAAGAATTGACATCAAGAATCTTCATTTCTATTCTCCACCATAATATGAAATTCCTTCAACCTCCTACTTTAAGCTACATCTGAATCATTCATCTCTCTTACTCCCCTCACTCTTCTTTGCCTTTAATACCCCTTAATACATGATATACAAACTATCTCCACCGAAGAACCAATACATGATATGTCTCTTTTACTCATGCGATAGTTATCCAATAGGAAACTAATACAAATACCATGTTTACAAGATGCACATTAGTCGCACATGAAATATTAATGGGCATTACGGTTCAAAGCAAGTAAACATTACAATCAATTTGAAAAGAAAATGACCAAACTATAAGATTTAATAAACTTACCTTGCCAATCTTGCTTCTTTGACCATTATAAAGTCCAAAGCTTCAGACCAAGTAAATTGAACATGAAAACCCAAACCGATGTCAACAAAAATATGTTGAGCATTTGGCCTACATATGTAAAAAAGTATTAGGAAATCTAGGCTAATGAGAATGATGAACCACATCTTATAAAGGACAATCATCCATTTATATGGATTGAATGTAAAAATATCTTTCTTAAAACAGATGAATAAAAATTCAAGTAAACGCACTTAAATGTATAATAACCATCACAATTGTCATGCTAACTAGATAAAATAAACTTATTTCATTCACATCTAATATAGTTTGAAGAAATATCTTGAATTCTGTAATTATTGTTCAAACATAACTCACAAGTCAATATATTGAAAAATATAACTAACATTAAAGAATAATAACAAAAATAATTAAACAACAAACAAACAAAGTATATAAAGACTGAAATAATGATAATAACAAGAAAAACAATAAAAAGAGCAGTTTTTTCAAATTGTTGTTCTCCATTTTCATAAAATGTAATAGCTGATGTCCATAAACATTTAAATAGCATTTTGAGGATTTTCTCCCCATTTTGGATAGCTTGATGATTAATGGAAACAAAATAGAGATACATCAGTCAGAAACGCACTACTTTGAGATTAAAATTGATTTTTTAACCTAAAAACTTTTCATTCTCTTAGATCAATTACAGGATATTTGCAAACCTTTGATAACATAGTATAGTTGGGGACTGAACTTCTATGGCAAGGTGAGACATCCGCTTCACCTTATTTTAAAAAAAAGGAATTAGCAATTATATATTGAAATCATCATACTTTTGTTTACTTTTCTATTTTACCCACTTCTAATTTGCTTGGCAACCACAATTGATATTATAACTATTTTTTATACCTGATGTACAGTAGAAAATTGTGTGCAAAAATAATTTCATCCAACTGTCTATGACATATATTATGTATTAGTTTCATATCTATATTTTTCCCACTTAAAAAGAATTTTGGCTCCACCCTTGAAATCTTTAAAGCCTGTTTTCAGATTTATATGTTGCAACTTAATAAAGTGAAAGGTATCTTCTGTTAGGTGTAAGAAAAGGAAGATAAGAATACCACGGCAAACTCACTGGAAAAAGACCGATGGATGATATAATAAATTTAATGGGTTAAAAGCTTGAGAAGTCTACAAAAAATTTCTAGACAAAAAGAGTGAAAAAGAATACGGATCAAGCAAAAGTTGGTGTCACACATACACATCTGCTTGCATGTAAACTTCAGAGCCAAGATTAACCATTGAGCACAGTGAAGCCACATCATTTTTCTGCAAATTCTCAATATTCCTTCTCAAATCCAAGCTAGTGAACAAAATGGTAGTTAAGCATCACATGAATGAAACATAACCAATGCTATTAGAGATCAGTATGTGGAAAGCAATGAAACGCTTGAAATTATCATACAAAAATTCAAAGGATACAAAGCTTTCTGCCGCTCAAACACCTTGTCACTATAAACATGAGGGAACAAAGGAGTACAAACATAAAAAATAAGAGGCAAAAGCAACAAGTACAAATTAATAGTAGATGGTCAAAAAGACTAGAGACATTTGCATTACCGCTGGGCAATGGCATGGACAAGGTCAGGCTTCAAGCGGTGATCAACAAATTCCTCAAACTTGAGCACTTTCTGTTGCCGAATTTCATTCATTTCTTTTCAAGGGGACTTTCTTCACTTTATTGATATTGACCGAGGGTCCTGGTTTGATAAACCTCTTACGTCAGCAAGTCAGGTTATTATCATGTGATCTCATCAGCAGGTCAGCCTCTTACAATTATCAGTTAATTAATGTGTAGTTTGTACGTTGAAGATTTTTGTATATCATTAAAAATTCAATAAAAGACTCAGGATTACAATTTTCAAAGAAATTATTTCAAAAATTCATGTGTTTGAATTGTATAAAGTCTCTCAATTTTAGTTAAGACTAAAAATAAAACCTCCATGGATCCTACATTTGTGGAAACGGCATGCACTAGGTTCCCTAAGATTGGGGCACCTTGGGCCATAATAGAGCACTCCTTTGCATGGGTCCACTTCTGATTACTCACACTTAAGGCATATGCTTCAAAGGACCTCTGGGCCATAATGGAACACCTTCGTTGTTGTGCCAAGAACTTCACGGTCAACTTAAAACAAAAAAATTCATGGTTCCTAAATGTTGCCATGAAAAAATTGCAAAAGAAAGTAATATTTTGTAGAACAGTGCATTCTATAAACAATATAGCATACTTCATGACATTACAAAAGTAAATAATGTAATTAATATATTCCTGTGAAATGACAAAAAATTATCAATATAAATAACCATGTACCTCCCAAAATTTTTTTAAGAAAAAGAGAAAGGAGACTTCTAATTGGTACTGAACCAGAATATCATTTCCTGAAAAGGAAAAAATACATCAAAAAAACTTACCTAAGATAAACAGAACACCAAAAGTTAAAAAATAATTTAAAGCCGTATGCAAGATATCTTTCCAATGGACCCTCCAGCAAATGGCATAAGCAGCTGATAAGAGCCTGAGTTTAGGTACTGTAGTCTTCATCTTGTTCCAATTAGAGATGTGACTGCACAGCTAAGCAGTCAAATCGGGAACAAAACCACCCTCTATAACTCTTGGCATAATCTTTGTTCAAATTAGTTTGCTGAGCTTGCAATAGCAAAATAAATGATCAATCATCTCCTCCTGGTTATTGTAAAGAGTTCACAGCAAATCAGAATTCCCAGCCCATTTTGCTATAACTGTCTTTGGTGCCAGACGACCAAGTATCAAGCATCAAGCACCACTGTAGACACCCCACTCAGAAGATTGACCCTTGATAATGGTGCTCTTGGTGTGGTCACATACTGCTTCTTATTCATTTCCCCTTCTTTACAGTCAAACAATATTATTTTGACAATTCCAGCAAGCATAATAATAATAATAATTCAGAAAAAAATAATAAAAAAATTGACAATTCTAGCATTAAAATCAAAAATTTCTAATTTTTATCCAATAAGGAAATCACCAAGCATCCCTTTTCTTAATTTGACCCCAATCTCAACTTTATATCCAATTAACCAAAAAAATAAAAATAAAATATCAAGGACCTCTTTCAATTTTCTTTTCCTACACTCAATTCCTTTCCATTTTTGCATTTCACAAGCTGCAACCACCTCCACCCTGCGTGACCCATCACACCAGTCCATGACCCACCAGCATTCCATCCACCTCGCACTAGACAACCCAAAAACCATTTCTCTTCCATGTGAAATGACCCAACCGCATCCCTGCAAGCTGCAACAACTCCTGCACACAACCACCATGATTCATTGCAGCAGCACAACCTTTGCACTTCAGCAATGGCATGTAACCCTGCCTCATAGCACATTGTAGCAATCTAGGCATAAATTCCCCCCTTCATTGACAAGGGGGAGAACTTGTAAAACCATTGGAAAAGTCCCACTCACGCATCACTCCAAACCAGTGCTAATCAAGCTTCCTGATAACCAATGTGCTCAGACAAACAACCAATGTGCAACTAATCCTCCAGTTAGTGTGTATTCAATCATCTACCCCGTTCAATGCTTAAGAACACCAATTCTTCCTAGACTCAATCTGCACAATACCATCATTCTGACTGTCCTTCATGTGCCTTTAAGTATCCACCACCCATTCATCATTTGATTCCACCAATCACCACTTCATACACTTCGCCCCTCTTCTCCCCATCCACCCACTGAGTCTCATGCTTCAATTTCCCCTTTAAAGTCCACTACTAAACCCCTGAACGCACTACTCTCTAGACCTCCATATGGTCGTCACTTTTGGTCACCTAGTGCCCAATGATGTCATCATCAAGGGTCATTATTGGGTTTATTTTCTATCCAAAGTCAGCATTTGGATTCCAATAAGCCATCTTTCCACCTCTCCTTATTGATTGTTGTAGAATTTTCTATTTGGCCTAAAACCATGCATAAACAAAAAATGTCAATTGAATTTTCAGCCTGAGTTTTGCATTTTAGGTTTATCATCTTCTGAATATCAATTTTTTATTCTAGCATTCCAATGGTGTAGGCACAAGTCTTCTTTTAGTATTTCGATTCTATTTTCAAAATGCTGATTGAACTCACACCCTAGACTTTATGAAGTTGGCCTCCCCCCTGACTTGGGTCCTCCTCTACCAAAACCAATTTTGTGTTTAGCCTTTCAATTGTCAAGTTTCAAGCATTCCACCAGTTTGTCTAAATTGTGCTCATCCCTAACTCTACCTTGGCATTCTAGAATGTTGATTTTGATCTTGTCAAGATGACAAGAATACCTTCTGAACCTAACAAATCTGGGCATAGCAGTTGGTTTTCTGACCATTTGTTTGCATCTTCAGCTTTATCTTTTCTTAAGTTTACGCATTGAGTTCTTCTGGGCATCTTCCCAATTGTTTATTGGCCACAAATGGTGACATCCAGCATCCCTAATGTCAGTGTCCATGTTTCGACAAATTTTATTTTAGGATGGTGCTTGGGTCCAAATCAGACCATGAATATTGGGACCCCTGAGAATCATGTCTATGCAATTTTTCCCATTTATTTTAACATCACTTTCTGACTTCTTTTTTTCAATTGTTGCCACAACCTCTAGCTTTTATGAATTTTCCTTTGTAGTGTTTCTCCATTCTCTTTCATGGTCCAATTCATTAAGACTCCTACTTGAGTGTTTTATTCTTTTGATCTTGGCTTGCAAAGTTTGCTACAGATGTAACCCACTTGCCTACTATTTCAACTATAAGATGCATGGCCCCCATAACAGGATTAATGTAAAATTAGTTTTCTACTGGTATTCATGATTTAGGGGGGATTTGTACACATGGGTAATCTTGGGAAATCTTGGGAAAAGAAAGGAAGGGAAAAGATTTTTCAAGGTGTACCCATTTGTGCATTTGGGAAATCTTTTCTCAAGATTTCTCAAATATAAATACCTTCCATTTTCGTCCTTTCCAGACCCCCCCCCTCTAAAAGCTTGGGAGAAGTCTAGAAATCAACCTTGCCCCCAAACTCGTTGTCCCCAATCTTGTCACCCCCTGACGTGCATTCCAACTTCTATTTTCCACCAACACTACTTTCTAGTTTCCAAGTCTAAGGAACATTGAGATCTCATCAATGTTTTTTTCCAAAAGAAAAGGTTCAAAGATAGCTAACATGCAAACCTTATGAGCGATAATAAGCTTCTTTAGATGGATCTAAGTGGTGGTTTTGTCTTTGAGGCCACAGCAATTCCAAATGATAATATTAATCATGATAAATAAAATCAAAATGAACAAAAATAGATAAAAAGGATTATAAGCAATCTTCATCCCTCAATTGACTTTAAAGGTGGGAGGGTGTTGACTTCCTTAAGAAATATTCTCTATCTTTAAGGTAGACTTTCTTACCTTTTAGCCTACCTCTTTTCCTCCCACATTCTAAATGACAATCAAGTCCCATGTCAAGTGGTTTGTCCCTGTCAATATTAAAGAGCCAATTTCACCAACCTCAACAACAATATCTTCTATCTCACAATCAAATTTGATAATTTCTTGATCAAAAACGTTATCAAGATTGGCAACTCTAATAGATTTCCCAAAAGTCATTAAAGTGTTGTTTATGTTAAGGTTTTGGGATCTGATCACTAACTCATCCCTTTGCAAAGTGCATTCTTGATGGACTTCATCCCTTTAATGTAAATTACCCTTAGTATGTTTCTCATTACTATTGCTATTTAGGTCATTAACTACATATTGGGATGATCCAAGATTGTCATTTTAAAACATTTTGATTGTTGCATGTTGTTTGCTTCGACTTACTTTTTATGAGCTTTCCTCTGAATAATGATCTAGTTGTTAGCACCAACTGGGTTGTCAACTTGGACCTTGTCTGCATCATGTTGAGTCTAACTTTGGGAGGGATTTGTATCATGATTGTCTCTAATACCTTCATTAGCAATCTTAGCATTGTTGTGCTCATCACATCCAAAGTCCTCTAACTGTTGAGTATTTGTGTTGTTATTACCTAGAACTTGTGTAGATCTTTTTATGCATGTTTCATTAGTGTGGTCAATTTTAAAACAACTAGAATAGAATTTTCATTCATGGGGTCCATACTCCACTAGTTGAGTGATCATCTTATCTCCATTCTTAATTATAACATGTTTAGGTAGAAGCTTTGGGAAATCAATTTTCACACAAATTATAGTAACACCAACGTGGGTAAACCTCAAAACATCATTGTACATGCAAAGATATTCCAACAATAGCCTTTACCACTAAAGAAGCATGAAGATGCACCTAGAGTTTCGGCAAGTAAACCCAAACCAAGGCTAAAGTAGACTCAAAACTAGGTATGAATGATGGTGACTATCTAGAAACGGCCATCCTCCTCCCATTGATTAATCAAATGGTCTTAACGTAAGCTTTGATAAAGTTCTCCTTGTTAAGAAAGTGAATGAACACATGACAAGCATCAATAGCCACCAAGAAAAATGGTTCTCTAAAAGGTATGGCCTTCTTCATAGTTTCAAGAATCATTGAAATTTGTGGTCTAGCTAAACTAAATCTACCAACAATCATCCATTGAAATGCACTAGCAAGGGTGCTAACCTCTTATGGCGAAAGGACCAACTCTCCATTAATGAGGGAAGGTTGTTGGAGTTGAAGTTCTAGAAAGCTAGGTAGCACAAGTGAGTCATTAAGCAATCTAGCAAAAGATTGTTGTTAAGGCTCTTGTCACAAAGGATTGGAGGGTTCTAAGTAAACACTCAAGGATAGAGAAGCTTCATCCATCAAACATTCAATATGTTAATGTCTAAAAAACCATACTAACTGATCTTGTTCAAATGAATGTTTGTGTATTCAATGTGTTACTAACATTTCCTTATTATTTAGTTGTGATTCCCTTCTCTTCTCCCTCTTAAATACACTAAAGATCAAAAAGTGTGTTTAAAATGAAAAAATGCATAATATTAATAGTTAAATAATGATAAATTACATAATATTTAGCTTATCATATGAGAATTAAGTCATTATGTTATAATTACACTATTATATGTTTTAATGAAAGAATCTGCATAATTTCAGGGAATTAGTATTAATTAAATACATTTTTGCACTGTCAATAAGTTACAGACTTTGTAATTATTAAGTATCTGAATTGTCTGTTATTTCAGAGAGTTACATTTCATGTACCGGACAATTATATTTTAAACATTTAAAGAATACTTTATTATTTCCTGAAAGACACATGTTATAACCTTAATACATGACTTAAGTAATTTTTTGATAAGTTAGATGTTAACTATCTAAAATACGTCTGAACATCAGATAATTAGGTTTGCAGGTATCCGAAATATCTTTTTATCATAAAACTAATTGAGGACACGTGTCACAATCTAGAAACTTAAGTTATCTTTCAGAAAGTTAGGTGCTAACTATCCAAAATGTATATAAGTTTCGGATACTTATAGTTGTAACTATCCAAAATATTTGAACATGTTAAGTTAGAATTATGCACGTGTTGAAATTAAATACTTTATTATGTCACATGAGCCGCACATGTTTAACTCGTTAAGTTAGCATAACTATATGCGTTGAGTTACTTGAATACACATTAAGGTAACGTGTTCTGTTAGTGTGTATAAACTTATAAGTTGTTTTATTACATGTGTTTTATAATTAAGTCAATGAAATAAGTCTGTTGAGTTACACTAACTTCACATACCACTTATTTTCTAACATGCCACTATAACAGTTGCAAAAATAGGAAATTTACAAGAAAATCACGATTGTACATATCACACAAGAATTCACTTGTGAAATGAAGAAGAAATCACCATCGTAGATATGAATGAAGGAAATTCAACCGATCATTTAAGCAGAAGCAATTACTATTGAAAGAAATATAAAAGAAGAGGAGAAAGACGAAAAAAGGTGTGAGTGTAAAGGTAGAGGATTGCGCTAACTGCAGAAAACATCAAAAGTTCTCTGAAACTCCACAACACCACCAAAATCACCAACCATCGGAGGTCTATGAGGATATTTTCTAGATGTTGGGTCAATTCTAAGTCAAACACGGTGACTGACAACCACTGTGATGAGTCATCACATCGCAGAAAGAAAGTCATTTTCACAAAGCACCAACTCATATCTCAGGAAATCATATAGCTTCTAACCTTGGTTTCAGGTTGGTGTCAATATACTGAAGAGAAGATCAACTTACAAGTCTTGGTTCGCGATTCTATAAGGAGAGGAGGCAAGATTGTAAGTAATTAAATTTTCAGTGGTATAATTGTGTCGCATGTAGTGACAAAAGTTCTTACTGTCGATAGAGATTTTTACATTTCACCTTTCACTTATCTTCAAGAAAAAATAACTAATTATCTATGTTTACATTTAGTATTAATATATTGTATTGTTTATTTTGTATCGTGATTAATGTTATCATTGTCAGTATTGTGAATGTTTTATGTTTATTTGATTCAAAAAATAGAAAATAATTTTATTGTTTACTGAAATTGATTCATCCAGAATATTTAAAAATCTTAATGATTATTGTTTGAAATATCTAAATGTTAGTGTTACTTAATGACAAATCTCAAATTAACTAACATTAAAAATCTTAATTGATGTTATTTACGTTCTATGGAACCGTCCAATGGATGGTCGAATTCCTCTGTGAATAACAGTATTTAACTAAAAAAGTAGGCTCGTGGAGTTAACTTAAATTCACGAAGTTAGTCCGTTGAGTTAACCATAACTCCACAAACTAAGTCTGTTAAGTTAACTGTAACTTAACGAAGTGCTTAACTGAACACATATAAACTCCAATATAAAAATCGAAATAGTACACAATTCTTACTCAATCTCTGTAGGATCGACCTATACTTATACACAAATACAATATACACTGTGCACTTACAGTTAAGAATAAATTAGATTTAATATCTAATTTGTGAAAATTATTTATTTACTTTTAACAGAACTTATAAATATACATTTAAAAGTAATTGAACAAAAGAAGATTTATTTCTTCTTAAACAAGGTGTTTCCCAAGTCCCTAAGGAATATAACCTATGCTAGTCATTGTTCTTTAACAATCAATTGGTAGTACGATAACTAATCAAAAAATGATTGCTTAGCACTTGAATTGTTCAACCTCTTGGTTATTCCTAAATAGATGCATTTTGCTATATGTGCCTAAAGGTGTGTATGACTTAAGCCATTCTAGTGTCAAGTGCATCATGCCACCTACGTGTATATGATGAAAGTATATACCTAATAAACTATGGAGTGTAAAGTATGACATGTCAACATGTGAAGTCTTAGGGAAGGGTGAGATCTATATTACTAATAAGACTAAAGAGAAAGGTGAATAATGCATGCTAATTCCCTTCTAAGTGTAGCATGGAAAGAACTGAAAGTGTTCTCCTAACAAGACTAAGAGATGAGAAGCATATTCCATGTGAGACTAAGAGGAGAAGAGATTAGTGAATGCTAGCTTTCTTCCAAGTGTAGCATGGGAGGAAGAGACTCTAAGTGTTTCTTTTAATCATATCCTGTCATGGTGTAGTTGTGGCTTACCCCAATTAGCAACAAATAACCCAAACAAGTATAAGAATGCAAGGCTAATCATGGTAATGCAAATATACCTATTTAGTTATTCATGGGAACCAATTATTAATGGGATTATGTATTTATGTATTTTTGAACTTGGGGGAAATTCATAGTGGGCCTCCATGCAAAAAACCCCAAGTAGCCCTTATGGTTGGTTGACAACTTTTAACATTTTATTGTTTTGATTTTTTTGCCTAATATTGCCACCCTTTATGCAATTACAAACTTGATTTGTAGTGTTTTATATTTTAATAAAATATATTTTCCTCATGATAGGCTTTTCTTAAATTTGACTTGGAATGCTTTCATGTACATTTGAAAATGTACTTTTGCAAAAATGTGATTTTACTAAATTTCAAGAATGTCTTTTATGTATTTTCCTAAACTTAATTGGAAATGCTTTATTTACTTTGTACAATGTGTTTTTAATGATTCTCCTAAACTTAATTTGAAGAGAATTTTTTATATTTCTAAAATGTGTCTTTCTAAAGACATGATTTTTCCTAAATTTAATTTGAGACCTTTTATTCAAAATATTAAAATGTGTCTTACTAAAGACACATGACTTTTCCTAAATATAATATGATATGTTTTATTCTTAATACTAAAATGTGTCTTACTAAAGACACGATTTTCCCTAAATTTAATTTAAGATGTTCTATTCATAATACTAAAATGTGTCTTACTAAAACACATGATTTTCCCAAATTTAATTTGAGATGTCTTATTCTTAATACTAAAATGTGTCTTACTATAGACACATGATTTTCCCTAAATTTAATTTGAGATGTTTTATTCTTAATACTAAAATGTGTCTTACTAAAGACACATGATTTTCCCTAAATTTAATTTGAGATATTTTATTTAAGTTTTGAAATGTGATTTTGGTTCCCATGAATATAAAATCTTCTAACCATATGCAAGTTTATATGATGAATCTAAGCATGGAAAATTCATACCAAATGAAATTTCAATGACAACATCAACAAGTTATATTCATCTGTAATTGTGAAAGAAAGACAGCAATGAATGAATTAATTTTGGTTTGACAGGTCGATGCATGGAATTAAGATTCATTGCAAATTAACCGCACAAGAATGTTAATTTTCAGGTTTAACCTATATCAAAACATGTGGTAAATTTAATTATGATTAAGGGTTGAACTTTTCTTCAATTAATCAGGAAAATAATAAATGAAATCCGGCAACTGACTAACAACAATTAATCCACAATAGCAGCTAGATCAGTGAACTCTAACAAAAAACAACCAATGGAAACCATGGACTGAATGAAGAAATGTAATTCAGGAAATACAGATGGGCGTGATGATGCATCGTTAAATTTGACGAGAATTATTGAAACCGGAAGGAACTGGGAGAGTTCAATTTAAACCAGCAATCTGAAAGTGGATGAATAATATTTTGAATTAATCCAGAAATATTGAAATCGGATGAACAATTGAAAATAGGTGTATTTCGAATTAATCCAGCAACATGTACTGGAATTTTGAATCAACATCCAACAAAACTTTAATTCCAATCGGTAATCCTGCAACGAAGCTTCCAAATAATTCTGGATTATCTTGCAGGTTTCCGCGCTCTTGGAACAGAGCTCTGTTCCAGACACGGTTGCAGAAAACCGAAATGAGGGATAAAATCAGACGAGTTCGGGTGAACAATTTAGTACAATGATCGAGTTCACTTCGGCAAGAAAAATGAAATCCGTTTTCAATGCATTCCATTCAGATGAGCGATTCTAAGCACAATCGGATGAACGCTGTGATTCTCAGAAACTGAAAGTGAGAAAAGGTTCATGATGCATTCGGACGGTCGATTTAAATCAGGAATCATGCATATTTCCACTGGACATAAAAAATCGGAACGAATTCGATTAAAACCTCAAGTGATAAAACATCAGATACATAAATCTCCCGAAAACGAGAAAAAAGAAAATCATCGGTAAGCTCAATACTAAAGCCTAATTTCACAAAGATTTCGATCATGAATCTTGCCGGATTAAGTGTGAAATTCAATTAACGATGATTTGAAAATGATTTAGATCAATTGATGACTGATTTTAGAGCTGAAGATGTACTGACCTGTAGATGTGTGATGCAGTTGGCGAGCTTCAGGCCTTGGTGTTCGATTCCTGCACGCGAACGTTAGAGAAGCTTCGCCTGCGCTGGAGAAGTGACGGTCAGCTCCGGAGGGCGAAGTCAGCTGTGCGAGCTCTGATCGTTGATCGGATCTCCCTTCCGGTCCGTGCGAAACCTCGGCCAGATGACGAGCTTCGGAGCGGCCGAGCAGCAGTGGTCCGTCCGGAGGACACAGAGGGTCGCAGCGAAAAAACCCCGGAGAAAGTTACCCTGCAATTATGTCAAATTATATTTTTATTTTAATAATGATTAATTTATTTATATATATCTTGAAACTACAACTGAAAAAGTCTTACAACAGGACTACGTGTAAAAATTTCGTAAGTGCAAACTGTAAAAGGATGGAAATAGCTTTATAAGAGTGGATAAATTGTGAATTAAAATTGATTAAAAATAATTTAAGTACAAAATTACAATAAATATCAAAATATTTTTAAAATTATTTTTCTACTATGTACAAAATTTTTACACTACTACACAAAGATATAAATTTTAGAGTTTTGAGACTTTTACCTTTAAACAAGAATCACATTTCAAATACTTTTGATCTTCAAATAACTATATGACACTTAACTTTTACTTCACCAAGTTCTTGTTAAGCTATTGTAACTTTACTCTTTAAAATACTCTATAGACCTTCAACTTTAATTCCTCAGACTTTTAAGTTCTTCAAGTATATCTCATGTAGTATAATTGATTTGATGTGTTGTAAAAATTCTAAACTCTATGAAGTATGAATTTTTAGAGTAAGAACTCTAAAGGATATTCTGAAGTAATGTATATGAAGGTAGGGATATCAAGGTCTATGAACTATGAAAGTACATTTGAATTTTGATAATGTAAAAATCATTGTGAGGATTTAAATTGTATTTTATAGGTTAAGATGAAGTACTAGAAATCAAAGTAATTGAACACTCATTCAGAAGAACACTAAAAGCAATTATTATTTTACAAGTATTTTGGAAGGTTCTAGGTGAAATAAAAGGAAAGGATTTTCAAAAGGTTTTAAGGTAAACTATCCAGAAGTTAAATTAAAATAGTTGCAAGTTGAAACTAAGAAAATCTCATGTGAAGAACTTAAAAACTCACGTGACAAGTAGAAATAACAATTTAGAGAAGTCAAACACTTTAAGAGAAATTTTCAGAAGATTTCAAATGAAACTATTTGAAAGTTAAGTAGTTTTAGAAGGTTTCAATATAAGTAGTCAAAATTTAAAGAGACCTTACGTGATGAACTTAAATATTCACGTGACAAAGATAAAAAGACTTTTCAAATCGTCAGAAGGTTTTAAGAGAGTTTTCGAAAAGTTTTAGATGAAACATTCTAAAAAACAAGGAATTTCGAAAGGTTTGAGAAATACTACTCACTCAACAGTAATCTTCCAAATTTAGGTTTGACAATTTGTTAAGTACAATAGGCTAAGTAACGTTGGATCTATTTTTAATGGTTATAATCCTTGAGTATAAAAAGAAAACAAGGATTGAAGAAAAAGATAGAGAACACATATACAAATATATACAGTGAGAGCTATAGAGCAAAAACCAAAATCCTTATAGATACAACCAGTTAAAGTGTAGGAATCTCTCAAGTTGATACAAGTGAAAAAACTCTCTACGCCTAAATCTTTGATTGAAATAAAGTTGTTGGTTTGCTGAAGTTTCAACCTAAAAACTTCCATGAGTTGTTGGTTAAAGCTATGACTAGAAAACTCAAGTAAATGGTTAGTTCTTACTTCGATCTTAAAGCAAGTATATGTAAGTACTGAAATACTTAGTGAAGCCCAAGTGATTATTGAAGGTGGACTAGCCATTAAGGGTGAACCACCTAAAAATTCTTTATGTGTTTTATTTCTTTTGTTTATTATGACTAAGTTTATTGGTTTATTGAGTATTGTTTAGAAATTCTTGCTTGTTCAATTACTTTTAAATGTATATTTATAATTTCTGCTAGAAGTAACAAACAATTTCTGTAAATCAAATATTAAATCTAATTTGTTTTTAATTGCAAGTGCATAGTGTCTATTGTATAAGTGTGCATATATAGGTCGATCCCATAGAGGCTGAATTAAAACTTTACACTATTTTGCTTTTTACAACCAAAGTTTTATATGGGTTAAATTACACACTTCGTTGACTTACTACTAACTTAACAAACTTAGTTTGTTGAATTATAACTAACACAACAGACTAACCAGACTTAAGTTAACTCCATGAGCCTCACTAGTAACTTCCAATTAAATTTGCTATTTTACAAAGGAATTCAATCATTCATTAGGCAGTTCCACAAAATGTAAATAATATCAATTAAGCTTTTAATGTTAGCTTATATGGTATTTATCATTAATCAATACTAACATTCAGATATTTCAAGTAGTAACCATTAATATTTTGGGTATTGTGTACAAACAAATATTAATAATCAATAATACAATTTTTTTTATTTTCTGAATCAAATAAACATAAAACATTCAACAATACTAACAATAATGTTAGGACCCTAGTATTTTGATAATGCAAAAACCTATGCAAGAAAACATATTATATTTCACAGATAAGTCAATGCAGCAAAAGATCAGAAAGTAGACAAACAAGATGTAGATAGTTCTAGAATTTGCTACTATATAGCTATAGGAAAATCGGATAGTTCCAGACTTATGTATCTAGAAGAAAGTCAATCTTCGGTGAGTTACAAGCTGAAGTATTTGAAGAGTAAGTTTAAAGCAGCAACAACACTGTCGGATAGTTAATAGAATAACTATCCGAAATTACAAGACCTTTAGAGAGTTGTGAAAGATTGTTAATTGAATGATCGAAGAGTTAAGGAGTTAACTATCTGAAAGCTCAAGGAAAATTGGAAAGTTAGAAAGGCTAACTATCTAAAACTTAAGTCATTCAATTACCCACGTATAGAAATCCAAAACAGAAGCTTAAAGGAGTTTTTGGAGAGTTAGAAAGCTAACTATCCGAAATTTGAAGAGTTTTGGTGAGTTACTGGTATAACCATCCGAAACTTAAGTTAGCCTATTATGCACATGCAGAATTAAAAAGACAGTAGTTTGAAGCCTAAAAGAAAATCGGAGAGTTATTATAGCTAACTATCCGAAAGACAAGAATTTTTCAGTAAGTTAAAATTACAAGTCTCCGAACACTTGACACCTCATGTGAACAGCTTAAAATCCTCACGTGACATAGATAAAAGGATGTAAGTGGAGTTTCGATGAGTTATTCACTTAACCATCTGAAAATTAAAGGAAATCGAAGGGTTACTTATTGAACATCAGACAAAACGATAACTTACCATATTTAGGTCTAATTACTTAGCAAGTACAACAGAATACATCTGTTGGAAGTAAAATATGATCGTTATACCTTTTGGTATAAATATGAGAAGTTAAGAGAATATTAAATAGAGAAAACAATCATATCATTTCGTGAGCTACACAATAATTCCAGTTACACTTTCAAGTCTGCAATATTCAAGAATACTTGCAAAGAATCACAGCAGTAGAAAAACTCCTTGTGCTTAAACTCAAATAGAAAGTTCAACGTTGTTGGTTCGTGAGTTTCAACCTAAAAACTCATTGTTGGTTGAGAGCTTCAACCTAAAAGCTCGAAGAAAGGTTGGTTATTGAGCTTATACCTGAAAGCTCTAAGTGTTGGTTCTTGCTTCAACTTGAAAGCAAGTGTTGTAAGTACTTGTCTACTTAGTGAAGCCCAAGTGAAGGACAAGAAGTTTATCAACTAAAAATGGTAGAGGTTGAGAGCTTAAAACTCTATATTCCATTATTACAACCTAGGCGTCATGGTGAAGGACCATCAAGACCACAAGTGCCTTTAACAAGAGAAATTAAGAAAATTTTAGAACCTCTTGAACAACCAGAAACACTACAGACATATAGTCGGAAAAATAAAAAGACAATAGAATATTTTGGACTAACTGTAGGTGTACAAGGAATATTGCAGCAAAAAGAAGAATCATTGAAAAATGGAAAACTATGTTCCATTACAGAAGCTGGATAGACGTTTGTGTTAGGAATCTCAGTAGATGTGACAAATATTAGATTACACGCATACACTCTAGGGTATTGTGTCACATTAGTGCATAATGTATCTTTTAATATAATGGACAGTTTTTCACATCATGTTGCAAGTACACATTCTTTTCCTACGAAAAGAGAACATGTAGGAAATTTTGATGATACATATACAGATGATATCAATTTTGATGATATAGACGCTGAGTCTATGAATGTTGAAGATATTTCATCTAAAGAGGAATGTACAGATATTCTTCCTCTAATTATATCTTAGATAGAAACTTTTGATTTTTGATATAATTGCTTATACTATAGTTTATACATATGGTTATGTCTGTTATCGTATATAATACACTTGTTGATAAATGTATATAATCAACAACATACACAGTTACAAATTGAATATCACATTGCCAATGTCTCAAGTATAGAAATTTCAGAAATATAGAATGAATCTATTATAGAACATTCTTTCTGACAGAGACAGTTGTTGTATAGATCAATTATAGATATATATGTTGCTGATAGACAGATTAATATAGAGACTGTTGCTATTGATATGTCTCAAGAAGATCAAATAGAAGAATTTCAGTAGATTATTGATACAACAATAACAGATATTTCAGACATTTATACCAGCTTTGATAGAAATTCCACCAGTTCTGAAAGCTCTGAAAATATAGATATTACTGATAATATTGAAACCAGTCCCAAATCAGAACATCATGACAGGAAAATACCTAATCCTGAACAAAGTTTAGACGAAAATACATTATTATGGTTCAGAAATAGTTCCTATTATGACAAATTTCAAACATATAAAACTTTTACAGTTTTATATTCAAAACCAATTAAGTTTGAAGGGATGGCACATATACGAGAAATGTTTGAATTTCAAGGTTTGTTGACTCTACTTCCACAACAGCTAGGCCATCTTATTATACCAGAACTTATCAGTTGTTTTTACTCAAACTTAATAGTGGAAGAAGGTATTTCTATTTCCAATATACAAGATAATGACATATATTTAACTCCAGATTTACTTTATCAAGTACTTGGTCTGAAAAATGGAGTTAAATTATCAAAAAGAAAACAAGTTTTTCAATTGAGATGGGACATTAAAAGTTTAGCCAAAGATCCAACTACCAACAAACCATTGAGATTACTAAATGATTTAAATGGCCAAGCACATTTTATTGCAAAAATACTGCATGCTTCATTGTTTTAGAGGTTTGGTCATGGTGTAGAAGTTGGCAGATGTTGTCTTTATGCTACATATGCATTAATTAACCATATACAGGTGAACTGGTATGATATTTTTGTTTCTCATATCTTACATTTGCTGAGTAAATTATTTTATGGTGATACGATTTTGAGAATTGTGGCAAGTCAAACAGATATTACATATTGGCCACAGAAAAGATTAAAGTCAAAATCTTTCTTTGCAAAGGAACTCCAAAAATACTAGGAAGCAAATACACTTGTAATTCAACAACAACAACAATAGGATCGGCAAACACAGTCACAACAGCAACAACAACAATCAACACAATTTTTAGAACAACAACAATATATAGATACAAATACAAGTGTAAATACAAACATCTATTCTGAATTTTTACAGCAACCATCACAAGTTTCACAAAATGATTTAGATCAAGCAGTAATTGATCAGATAAATAGAGTAAGTTTCAAATACTCTGATCAGTATTTTTCGAAGACAAAGAGGCTTGTGATTATACAAATTATGTATTACATGATTTATTTCTTGTAATTTGTAACCAAAAATATTATGTAAACTGTTTACTGCATTTAATGCTCACGTGATTTTTTTTTTCATAGTTTATATTTAAATAGTTTATGCTTAATCCATGAAAGTTATGCATGTTTAAAAATATTTTTTTTAACAATATGTACTTAGAATATTTTTCTTCCTTACATTTTATTTACTTTTTTATAATACCAAAAAGAGGGAGAAGAGATAGATTATTTGACTTATTAGGTTTTGACATCATTAAAAAGGGGGAGATTGTTAGGAATTTTGTTTTGATGATATATGCTTTATTAAAGTTTTTAAATAAGTCTAAATAATATTCTCTAAGTATAATAGTTAACAGATTATCGAAAAGTTTCATTTTTATGTCGGATAAGTTGAAGATTTTCGATAGTTAAACTTTCAGATAGTTAACGTTTCGTTCTTGTCGAATAGTTTATGTTAAAAACTCGTATAGTTAAGTTATCTACACGTGTGTTTTTAATGTTTTAAGTTGTCACGTATTTTCCATGTGCGTTCGATAATGAAAATCGAATAGTTAGATAACTGTTTGAGTTTTTATACGCATGGATAGATAAGTTTTCGAGTTTTATAAAATGACTAACGAACAACTAAGTTTGTTATGTTTAGTCACGTGTTTTGCAGGTGCAATCTTCTGGCCCACGAAGAACTGTTAGGCAATCTTCTGGCCCACGAAGTTCAAATGAAAGACTGAAAGGAACAGGAGGGAACAGTTGAAAAGAAAGCTGAAAAGAAAAAGGAAATTGCATTTCCTTCAACTAAAGAAGCTCTAAGTTCAGATGATGATGAGATCATGTTGCTAGCAAGGAACTTCAGAAAGTTCATGAAGTAAAAAAATAAGACCAACTCCTCCAAAAGAACTATTCCCACATGCTTCAAATGCAAAAGGCAAGGACACATACAGACTTTTTGTTCATTGCAAATAGAAGAAGAGCAATCAGAAAGGAAGAAAAGGTGGAAGAACAAAAAGAAAATGTCACTCAAAGCTACTTGGGATGATAGTAGCTCATCAGACAATTCTTTAGACTCTAAAAGTGAAGCTACAACCAATGTGTGCTTTGTAGCTCAAGAGGTATGTTCCACTTCTTCCTCTAGTTCAGAAAATGAGCATGATGAATTAGATATTAATAGTCTTCTATTTATTGTAGATAATCTATATGTTAAATGTAGAGAATTTAAGAAAGAAATTAAAAGGTTGAATAATTGCTTAGAAGATTCTTTTGTTGAAATAGAAACAGCTATAGTTGAAAATAGAAATCTGAAATCTAACTTGGATAAATATAGTTGTGATAACAGTGAGTTAAAAGAAGAAAATAAAAACTTATTAACTACAATATCTGATTTGAAAAAGATCATATGTAAATTTACTCAAGGTCAAAAAAGACTAAATAAAATGATAGGATCTCAACAACCTAATGGAAGTAAATATGGCCTAGGGT
The DNA here is from genome assembly GCA_036874045.1 of Cymodocea nodosa. Lineage (NCBI taxonomy): Eukaryota > Viridiplantae > Streptophyta > Magnoliopsida > Alismatales > Cymodoceaceae > Cymodocea > Cymodocea nodosa. The sequence continues at coordinate 12,404,209 of CM072339.1, read as the reverse complement.
ATACTACACCATAGAAAGTACGTTATTATGGTGGAATGATTCGATCATACAGAGACGACACCACTGTGTTTGCCATCAAAAGAAAATTAGGTCATATATGGCTGCCAAGAGGCAATAGATTTAATGTTTTAAGGACTAACTCTACTAGACTCAAGAAGATTTGGGTACCAAAAGCCTTAATTTCAGTATAAATTGTAGGATGACAAGGAGCTCCAAGCATGTACAACAAAATGGATTGTGGACAGTGGATGCTCAAAGCACATGACAGGTAAGAAAAGATTTCTTGATTCTGTTCAAAGTTTAAGTTCAGGATCTGTTAAATTTGGAAATAATGAAAAGTGTAAAATAACTGCTATAGGAAATATCACATTAGAAAATGGTATAATTGAAAATTGTTAGGACCCTAGTATTTTGATAATGCAAAACCTATGTGAGGAAACATATTGTATTTCCAGTTAAGTCAAAGCAACATTAGATTAGAAGGCAGATAGAACAAATTCCAAACAAACGAACAAATGGAGGAAGCTCTAGAAGATACTGCCTTAAAGCTATAGGAAAATCGGACAGTTACAGGTCCAAGTATCCAAAGAATAAAACAGTAGCAAGACTATCGAACAGTTAGAAGGATAACTATCTGTTGAGTATTTTGTTTTGATGATGTGTGCTGAATGAAAATAATCATATTTGCTCAATTACTATTGCTTGTAAAAAGAAATGAAAATCATCAATTAATATAGAAAAAGCTTACTGACATAAATACTTATCTGTATTAGATCAGAAATTATACTAAGTTAATAACTAGTCGTTTCATTGCATTAATTTCTCATTTAACTAAATGTTAAGTTAACGTGTGTTTTTATTGAAAAGCATGATATGTTTTAAAGTTATATCTTTTGTATCATGAATAGTGCACATTTAGACAACTCGTTAAGTTAGAGTTTTGTTTGTATAGAGGTCACGTGAGAACTCGTTAAGTTAAAGGCTTAAAGGTTAAAATAGGTCACGTGATAACTCGTTAAGTTAGTGAGTAAAAGAAGAGACGAACTCGTTAAGTTAGTGTTATACACGTGGTGAAATTATAAGTTACAAATGTTATATTGTATCACGTGAGGTGCTCATGTTTAACTCGTTAAGTTAGCATAACTAAACGCATTGAGTTGCTATATTGAACACTAAGGCAACGCGTTAGGTTAGCGTGATAAAACTTAAGTTGTTATTTTTGCACGTGGTAAAATTATTATTATAAAAACATTTGTTTATTACTGGTTCGTTGAGTTATCATAACATAACGGAGATGGGTCGTTGAGTTAGTGTAATACCATAGACTTAGTTCATTAAGTTAGCTATAGTACTTGTCACGTGAAATGGCACATGAGGAACTCGTTAAGTTAGAAACGTTAAGTTAATATCTACTTGTGTTACTTGTTTAGTTAACATTAAAGTAACGACTTCTTATTACACTTGATGAAAAATTTTGGAAGAGAAAGTTTATTTTGCAGGAATTTTTTTAGAGATCCAAGACTGATGATTAAAGAAAATTCAAAATGTAAACGTGGGTTAGAACGTGTGTGTTTCGATGAAGGAAAAAGAAAAGACGTGGAGAAGTGGAAAACTGGTAATGGTTAAACATGAAGGATATGCATGAAATGAAGATATAGTATAAAAGGCATAGAATTCTCGTTGATCAAACCATCCTTGCACACAAAACGAAAAATCTTTTCAAGGATCAAACCATCCCTACACACCAAAAGAAAAATCTTTTTCAAGGATCAAAAACACCTCTTTGGGCAAAATCTCTCAAGTGGAAGAAAATTCAGTGAAGTAGAAAAGGTTAAATTTATGTCGCTGAAGATTTGAAGTATCAAGTAAAAGCAAATTCGGTGAAGTAGAGAAAGACAAGATATTCGTCATTGAAGAATTGCTGAAGAAGAAAAAGAAGAAAAAGAAAGATCTCAAACAGAGAGAAAAGTTTTAAATTTCACAAATTAGTTTTCTCTGTTTGTAGTTATGAAATTGTTTAGATGATACATGGTATTGAGTTATAATTGCATCAACAATTTTTGAGGAGAATTGAATTGTATATTGTAATTGAAACCTTGAATAAAAATGATTTTATGAAAACAATGTCTTGACTTATTTTTGAGTTTTAAAGTTTCAATTATATTTCAAAAAATATTAAAAATACACAATTCACCCCCCTCTTGTGTAGCCATACGATCCTACACTATCTGAATTTTTCAAAGCCTTCGGAGAGTTAAATAATCAAACAGTTAAGTTGGTTGAATGATCGGAGAGTTAAGGAGTTAACTATCCGAAAGAAAAAGGAAAATCAGAAAGTTAGAAAGGCTAACTATCCGAAACTTAAGTCATTCAATAAATCACGTGTAGAAATACAGAACGGAAGCTTAAAGGACTTGTCGGAGAGTTAGATAACTATTCGAGTTTTTCGGTAAGTTACAGGCATAACTTTCCAGAACTTAAGTCATTTTATTACGCACGTGCAAAATGGAGAAGTCGGTAGTTGAAAGCTTAAAAGGGAAAATCGAAGAGTTAGATAACTATTCGAAATTTCAAAGAGAGTTTCGGTAAGTTACAATTTAACTATCTGAAACTTAAGTCATTGAATTTCCACGTGCAGAATTCCAGAAAGAAGCTCAAATAAGTTTTCGGAGAGTTAGAATGATAACTATCCAAAATCCTAAAGCATTTTGGTGAGTTACAGGGATAATCATCCGAAACTTAAGTCATTGAATTTCCCACGTGTAGAATTCCAAAGAGAAGCTCAAATAAGTTTTCGGAGAGTTAGAAAGATAACTATCTGAAATCTTGAAGCGTTTCGGTGAGTTACAGGGATAACCATTCGAAACTTAAGTCAGCCTTTTATGCATGTGCTGAATTGAAGCAATCGAAAAGTTAACAAAGGGTTACTGTAGCCAACTATCCGACAGTTATATAACTGTTCGGGGAGTTACAGTTATAAGTATTTGACTGAATGACAGCTCGTAGTAAATATTCTAGAATCCTACCTAGTAGAAAGGTTTAAGTGATCTTTCAGTGAGTTACAGATTTTCTTCAGAGAGTTACACAACTATCTGATAGGTTAGGAAAATCGGTAAGACATCTTGAAATAACTTTCTGAACGGTAACTTTCTGACTGGTGTCTAATCAAGTATAGTAGAATACATCCGTTGACAAAGAAATATGATCGTTATACATTTGGTATAAATATGAGGAGTTTAAGAAAGGAAAATACAGAGATAACGGATATACCACATATAGTGAGCTACACTCCAATTCCAATTGCACTCAAGTCTGCAAACAGTGAAGAATATTCTAAGGACTTACTGTAGAAATAGCTCTGTGCGCCAAAACTTTGATTGAAAGATTTAAGCTGTTGGTTCGTGGCTTCAACTTGAAAGCTACATTCAGTGTTGGTTTGAGTTTTAACCTGAAAACTCTAGAGGTTGGTTTATTGAAGTTTATACCTGAAAACTTCTATGTAGTTGGTTCTTGCTTTGACTTTAAAGCAAGTGTGTAAGTGTTGATACACTTAGTGAAGCCCAAGTGAATCTTGGGGGTGGACTAGCCAAGTTGGTGAACCACCTAAAAATTTGCTCTGTGTTTCTTTTCTCTCTGATTTGCATTCGTTTAATTTCATCTCATTACATTTTTGTTGAATCATTTGATTCAACATCGAAAGAATTTTAAAAACTACACACTTTCACTATTCACCCCCCTCTAGTGAGCCTACAGATCCTAACAATTGGTATTAGAGCTTGGTTAATCCTTCATAAGATTTAACCATCTAGATTTATGGCTCAATTTGTTGAGGGACAAAACATTCACAGACCTCCTCTATTCGATGGTTCTAATTATAACTATTGGAAGAATAGAATGGAGTGCTTCCTTAGGAGTTCTAATGTTAAACTCTAGAAGATTGTTGTTCTTCGAACTACACTTCCAACCAGTGATGTTATGAACTAGTCTAAGGAGGATGAGAAACTCATCTAGTTGGATGCTAAAGGGTTGAATGTCATTTATTGTGTACTAATTGCTAATCAATATAATAAAGTATCTGCATGTAAGTCTGCTCATGAGGCTTGGAAAATCCTTCAAGTTACTCACGAATGTACAAGCCAAGTTAAGGATACAAAAATCAGTATCCTGTTGAGAAAACTTGAACTATTTAAAATGAATGACAATGAAAACATAACTAAAATGTTTTCAAGATTTACTGAAATCATTAACAGTTTGAAAGGCTTGGGAAAGGAATTCTTTTCACGTGAACAAGTACAGAAGATCTTGAGGAGCTTAACTGTTGAGTGGAAACAGAAGTCCACATCTATTCAAGATTCCAAGGATCTCAACAACTACACAGTTGAAGAACTACTAGGCAATCTTCTGGCCCACGAAGTTCAGATGAAGGACTGGAAAGAGCAAGAAGGAGCTACTGAAAAGAAAACTGAGAAGAAAAAGGAAATAGCATTTCCATCTACAGAAGAAGCTCCAAGCTTAGATGATGATGAGATCATGTTGTTGGCAAGGAACTTCAGAAAGTTTATGAAGAAAAAGAATAAGCCCAGCTCTTCTAAAAGAACTGTCCCTACATGTTTCAAATGTAAAAAGTAAGGGTACATACAGACCTTCTGTCCATTTCAGACAGAAGAGGATCAAGGAGATAAGAAGAGATTGAAGGACAAAAAGAAGATGGCTCTCAAAGCTACGTGGGATGATAGTAGTTCTTTAAGCTGTTCATCAGATTCTGAAGATGAAGCTGCAGCCAATGTTTGTTTTGCAGCACAAGAGGTATGCTCTACTTCCTCTAGTTCAAAAAATGAGTATGATGATTTAGACATAAACAGTCTTCTATCTACTATAGATAATTTATATGTAAAGTATAGAGATTTTAAGAAAGAAATTAAAAGATTAAATCATTGCTTAGAAAATTCATTTGCTGAATTAAAATCAACTATAGTTGAAAATAGAAATCTAAAATCAAATTTAGATAAGTATAGTTGTGTTAACGGTGAATTAAAAGATGAAAATAAAAATCTATTAACTACTATATCAGATTTGAAAGATACCATATGTAAATTTACTCAAGGTCAAAAATGATTAAATAAAATAATAGGATCTCAACGATCAAATGGGAATAAATATGGCCTAGGGTATGCTACACCACAGGAAATACCTTATTGTGGTGGAGTGATTTGATCTTATAGAGATGACACCACTGTGTTTGCCATCAAACAAAGATCAGGTTTTAAGAGGCAATAGATTTAATGTTTTAAGGACTAACTTTACTAGACCCAAGAAGATTTGGGTACCAAAAGCTTTAATTTTAGTATGATTTGCAGGGTGACAAGGAGTTTCAAGCACGTTCAACTAAATGGATTGTGGACAGTGGATGCTCAAAGCACATGACAGGTAAGAAAAGTTTTCTTAACTCTGTTAAAAACTTAAGTTTAGGATCTGTTAAGTTTGGAAATAATGAAAAGTGTAAAATAACTACAATAGGAAATATTACATATAAAATGGTATAATTGAGAATGTCTTGCATGTAAATGGATTAAAACAAAATTTGTTAAGTGTAGGACAATTATGTGATAAAGGTTATATTGTTTCTTTTAATGCTGAAAATTGTTTCATTATTGATCCAGCCTCGAATGAAACAAAATTTACTAGTTTTAGAAATTGCTCAATTTATACATTAAACTTTCCATGTGAAAATTATGCAAGCAATTCCTGTTTGGTAGCAACTAGTGAAGATGATTGGGTGTGGCATAGAAGACTTGGCCATATCAGTATGAAGAATATCAAGAAGCTATCCATGGGTGATCTTGTCAGGGGTCTGCCTAAACTCACTTTTAAGAAAGAGTATGCAGTGAGTGTATGCTAGGGAAGCAGAAGAGAAATGCCCTTCACAACAAAAATGCTTTTACCACCAAAAGGCCATTGGAACTGTTACATTTGTATTTATTTGGTCCCTCTCAAGTTTTAAGTCTTGGGGGTCGAAAATATACCTTTGTTATTGTTGATGATTTCTCCAGATTAACTTGGGTAATATTTTTGACACATAAAAATGAAACTTGCAATGAGTTCAAGAATTTCTGCATAAGAGTTCAAAATCAGAAGGAACTAATAGTGAAGAAAATCAGAAGTGATCATGGAGGAGAATTTGAAAACTATGAATTTGAAAACCTTTGCAATTCATTTGGAATTCTGCATGAATTCTCTTGTCCTAGAACTCCTGCTCAAAATGGAGTTGTGGAAAGGAAAAATAGGAAATTACAAGAAATGGCTAGAACTATGTTAAATGCCACGAATCTACCTAAATTTCTCTAGGCAGAAGTTGTAGGAACAGCTTGTCACATTTCCAACAAAACACACATTAAATCCATGTTGAATAAGACACCCTTTGAAATTTGGTTCAATAAAACTCCAAATGTTGGCTATTTTAAGACATTTGGATGCAAATGCTTTGTCTGAAATATAGGAAATGCTAAAGACAAGTTTGATGCAAAGTCTGAACCTACCATACTTGTTGGTTACTCCTCTAGAAGCAAAGCTTACAGGGTATATTTTGCTGAATATGAAAGAGTGGAGGAAAGTATAAATGTTCAATTTGATGAAGATCTGATCTAGAATTTCAAAAAGTTGAAGATTAAAAATGATAGTGAAAATGAATACTTTGAAGATGATAACTGCAAGCAGAAACTCAATTCACAAGTGTCAGACCAAAATCTCAACAATAGATATCAGAATCATAATAGTTGGAAGTTTAGATCTGATCATCCCGAGGAACAAATTATTGGAAATATATCTAAAGGGGTACAAACTAGAAGCAAAGCACAAGATATCTGTAATTTTTGTGCATTTGTGTCAAAAATAGAGCCAAAATCAGTAGATGAAGCATGTAAGGATACCTACTGGACAATGGCTATGCAGGAAGAATTAAATCAATTCCAGAAAAATAATGTTTGGGAACTAGTAGAAAAACTTGCAGAAAAATCCATCATTGGAACTAAATGGATTTTCAAAAATAAATTAGATGAAGAAGGTAATATTCTCAAAAATAAAGCTCGATTAGTTGCTCAAGGCTACAATCAGCAGGAAGGTATTGACTATGAAGAAACTTTTGCTCCCATAGCTAGGATTGAAGCTATCAGAATGTTGCTTGCTTTTGCAAGTAGTATGAAGATAAGATTGTTTCAAATGGATGTGAAAAGTGCCTTCTTAAATGGAGAAATTCAGGAAGAAGTGTTTGTCAAACAACCTCATGGATTTGAAGATAAATTCAAGCCGAATCATGTCTTCAAACTAAGAAAGACTCTTTATGGTTTGAAACAGGCACCCAGAGCTTGGTATGAGAAATTGAAAAAGTTTTTAACTGAAAACAATTTCTCTATAGGCAAAGTGGACAACACTTTGTTTATCAAAACTTTTGATGTGCATATTTTGATTGTACAGATTTATGTTGATGATATAGTCTTTGGAGCCACTTCAGAAGATCTCTTTCATGAATTTCAGAATTTGATGAAAAGTAAATTCGAAATGAGCATGATGGGAGAGTTGAAGATTTTCTTGGGATTACAGATTCATCAAGTGCATAATGGCATTTTTGTCAACCAAGAAAAGTACTACAAAGAGATGTTGAAGAAATTTGGTTATGAAAACATCAAACCTACAAATACTCCAATGAGTTCAAGTATTAAACTAGAAATGGATGATTCAAGTGTTGCAGTGGATCAAAAGCAATATAGAGGTATGATTGGATCCCTGTTATACCTTTCAGCTAGCAAGCCAGATATTATGTTCAGTGTATGCTTGTGTTCTAGATTTCAAGCATCACCAAAGGAATCTCTCTTGAAATCAGTCAAAAGGATTTTTAGATATCTACAAGGAACAAAAGATTTTGGACTATTCTACTCAGCTGGTAGTAATTTGATTTTAACAAGCTATAGTGATGCAGATTATGTAGGTAGCAGATCTGACAGAAAAAGCACTAGTCGTACTTGTCAACTACTTGGAAATTCTTTAATCTCCTGGTTCAGTAGGAAACAAAATTGTATTGCTTTATCTACTATTGAAGCCGAGCATATTGTAGCAAGACTGTGTTGTGCCCAAATTCTTTAGATGCAGCAAACTCTAGCAGATTACAGACTAAATATTCAGAACTCAATCATATTTTGTGATAATAGTAGTGCAATTAGTCTATCTAAGAATACAGTACTTCATTCCAAAGCCAAGCATATCGAGATCAGACATCATTTTCTGAGAGATCATGTGGAAAAAGGGAACATCTTACTTAAGTTTGTGCCAATAGAAAATCAACTTGCAGATATTTTCACCAAACCTTTAAATGAATCAACTTTTAATCATATTAGAAGAAATCTAGGCATATGTTCTCTACTAGACCTTTAAATATTTTTCTCTTTCTTCATCAAGCTCACCATATGGGAGCTTGTTTTCTACTAACTTACTCGTGCAGGATATATTCAATATCAGTTTTACTATCCTCACCTTTTTATATAATGACAAAAAGAGGGAGAAGATTTTGGAAATTAGTAAAGTATATGTCCCTTACAGTATTTCTAGCAAGAATTGAAAGAGAATTATTAAAAGAGGTGAAGAAAAACTCAACACACAGATAGGGGGAGAAGACAACACAAAGTCAAGGGGAGGAATCCCTCCACGTTAGTATAGTCTTGATAAATTCTTGTTTATTTGGTTCTCTATGTGACTGAATGTATAGAAATACACTAGGGAGTGCAATACATGAAATTTAATGTAAAGGTTTTTGTCATTATCAAAAAGGGGGAGATTGTTAGGACCCTAGTATTTTGATAATGCAAAACCTATGTGAGGAAACATATTGTATTTCCAGTTAAGTCAGAGCAGCATTAGATCAGAAGGCAGATAGAATAAATTCCAAACAAACGAACAGATGGAGGAAGCTCTAGAAGATGCTGCCTTAAAGTTACAGGAAAATCGAACAGTTACAGGTCCAAGTATCTGAAGAATAAAACAGCAGCAAGACTATCGGATAGTTAGAAGGATAACTATTCAAATTTTTCAAAGCCTTCGGAGAGTTAAATAATCGAACAATTAAGTTGGTTGAATGATCAGAGAGTTAAGGAGTTAACTATCCGAAAGAAAAGGAAAATCAGAAAGTTAAAAAGGTTAACTATCCAAAACTTAAGTCATTCAATAAATCGTGTGTAGAAATACAGAACGGAAGCTTAAAGGACTTGTCGGAGAGTTAGATAACTATCCGAGTTTTCTTTTCGGAGAGTTAGATAACTATTCGAGTTTTTTGGTAAGTTACAGGCATAACTTTCCGGAACTTAAGTCATTTTATTACGCACGTGCAAAAGGGAGAAGCCGGCAGTTGAAAGCTTAAAAGGGAAAATCGGAGAGTTAGATAACTATCTGAAATTTCAAAGAGAGTTTCGGTAAGTTACAGTTTAACTATCCGAAACTTAAGTCATTGAATTTTCACGTGCAGAATTCCAGAAAGAAGCTCAAATAAGTTTTCAGAGAGTTAGAAAGATAACTATCTAAAATCTTGAAGCGTTTCGATGAGTTACAGGGATAACCATCCGAAACTTAAGTTATTGAATTTCCCACGTGTAGAATTCCAGAGAGAAGCTCAAATAAGTTTTCGGAGAGTTAGAAAGATAACTATCCGAAATCCTGAAGCGTTTCGGTGAGTTACAAGGATAACCATTTGAAACTTAAGTCAGCCTTTTATGCACGTGCTGAATCGAAGCAATCGAAAAGTTAACAGAGGGTTACTGTAGCCAACTATTCGATAGTTATATAACTGTCTGGTGAGTTACAATTATAAGTATCCGACTGAATGACAGCTCGTAGTAAATATTTTGGAATCCTACCTAGTAGAAAGGTTTAAGTGATCTTTCGGTGAGTTACAGATTTTCTTCAAAGAGTTACATAGCTAACTATCTGAAAGGTTAGGAAAATCGATAAGACATCTTGAAATAACTTTCTAAATGGTAACTTACCGTATTTGACTGGTGTCTAATCAAGTATAGCAGAATACATCCGTTGACAGAGAAATATGATCGTTATACCTTTGGTATAAATATGAGGAGTTTAAGAAAGGAAAATACAGAGATAACAGATATACCACATACAGTGAGCTACACTCCAATTCCAATTACACTCAAGTCTGCAAACAGTGAAGAATATTCTAAGGACCTACTGTAGAAATAGCTCTGTGCGCCAAAACTCTGATTGAAAGATTCAAGCTGTTGGTTCGTGGCTTCAACTTGAAAGCTACATTCAGTGTTGGTTTGAGTTTTAACCTGAAAACTCTAAAGGTTGGTTTACTGAAGTTTATACCTGAAAACTTCTATGTAGTTGGTTCTTGCTTTAACTTTAAAGCAATTGTGTAAGTGTTGATACACTTAGTGAAGCCCAAGTGAATCTTGGGGGTGGACTAGCCAAGTTGGTGAACCACCTAAAAATTTGATGTGTGTTTCTTTTCTCTCTGATTTGCATTCGTTTAATTTCATCTCATTACATTTTTGTTGAATCATTTGATTCAACATCGAAAGAATTTTAAAAACTACACACTTTCACCATTCACCCCCCTCTAGTGAGCTTACCGATCTTAACAAGAATGTCTTGCATGTCAATGGATTAAAACAAAACTTATTAAGTGTAGGACAATTATGTGATAAAGGTTATACAGTTTCTTTTACTGCTGAAAATTGTTACATTATTGATCCGACAACAAATGAAATAAAATTTACTAATATTAGAAATTGTTCTATTTATACATTAAACTTTCCATGTGAAAATTCTACAAGCAATTCCTATTTGGTAGTATCTAGTGAAGATGATTGGTTGTGGCATAAAAGACTTGGTCACATTAGTATGAAGACTCTCAGAAAGTTATCTAATGATGATCTTGTCAGGGGATTGCTTAAACTTACATTCAAGAAAGATAGGGTGTGTAGTGATTGTATGCTAAGAAAGCAGAAGAGAACCTCTCTCCATAGCAAACATGAAATTTCAACCAAAATGCCATTAAAACTTTTACATCTAGATCTATTTAGCCCAACTCAAATTTCAAGCCTTGGAGGTTGAAAATATACTCTTGTTATTGTAGATGATTTTTCTAGATTAATTTGAGTAATATTTTTGACTCATAAAAATGAGACATGTAGTGAGTTCTGAAATTTTTGCATTAGAATTCAAAACCAGAAGGAACTGACAATAAAGAAAATCAGAAGTGATCATGGAGGAGAATTTGAAAACCATGAGTTTGAAAATTTGTGCAATTCATTTGAAATTTTGCATGAATTCTCCTACCCTAGAACTCCAGCACAAAATGGAGTAGTGGAAAGAAAGAATAGGACATTGCAAGAAATAACTAGAACTATGTTAAATGCTACTGATTTGCCAAAATTTCTCTAGGTTGAAGCTGTAGGTACAACCTGCCATATCTCCAACAGAACTCACATCAGACCTATGATGAATAAGACACCTTTTGAAATATGGTTTGATAAGACTCCAAATGTTGGTTACTTTAAGACATTTGGTTGCAAATGCTTTGTATTAAACACTAGAAATGCTAAAGACAAGTTTGATGCAAAATCTGAACCTGCCATACTTGTTAGATACTCATCTAGAAGCAAAGCTTACAGAGTATATGTTGCTAAAGACAAAAGAGTAGAGGAAAGTATAAATGTTCAATTTGATGAAGATCTGATACAAAATTTCAAGAATCTGAAGATTAATAGTAATAGTGAAAATGAATATTTGGAGAAAGGTAATTGCAAGCAGAAACTCAAATCCCAAGCTTCAGATCAGAATCAACACTGTTGGAAGTTCAAATCTGATCACCTCATGGAACAAATAATTGGAAATATAACCAAAGGGGTACAAACGAGAAGCAAAGTACAAGATATTTGCAATTTTTGTGCATTTGTGTCAGAAATAGAGCCAAAATCAGTAGATGAAGCCTGTAAGGACATTTACTAGACAATGGCTATGCAGGAAGAATTAAAACAATTCTAGAAAAACAATGTTTAGAATTTAGTGGAAAAACCTGTAGGAAAATCCATCATTGAAACTAAATGGATTTTCAGAAATAAATTAGATGAAGAAGGAACCATACTTAGAAATAAAGCTCGACTGGTTGCACAAGGGTATAATCAATAAGAAGGTATTGACTATGAAGAAACTTTTGCACCTGTAGCTAGAATAGAAGCTATTAGAATGTTGCTTGCCTTTGCAAGTAGTATGAGAATAAAATTGTTTCAAATGGATGTGAAAAGTGCCTTTTTGAATGGAGAAATTCAAGAAGAAGTTTTTGTTAAACAACCTCCCGGATTTGAAGATGAAGTCAAGCCAAATCATGTCTTCAAATTAAACAAAGCCTTATATGGGCTGAAACAAGCACCTAAGGCATGGTATGAGAAACTGAAAAAATTCTTAACTGAAAATGACTTCTCTATAGGCAAAGTGGACAACACTTTGTTTATCAAAACTATTGATTTGCACATTTTGATCGTACAAATATATGTTGATGATATAGTTTTTGGAGCTACATCAGAAAAACTCTATCATAGATTTCAAAATTTGATGAAAAATAAATTTGAAATGAGCATGATGGGAGAATTGATGATTTTCTTACGCTTATAGATCCATCAAGTGCGAAATGGCATCTTTATCAACCAAGAGAAATACTGCAAAGAGATGTTAAAGAAATTTGGCTATGAAAACATTAAATCTGCAAATACTCCAATGAGTTCAAGTACAAAACTAGAAATTGATGACTCAAGTGTTGTAGTAGATCAAAAGAAATATAGAAGCATGATTGGATCTCTATTATATCTTTCAGTAAGTAGGTCAGATATCATGTTCAGTGTATGCTTATGTGCTAGATTTCAAGCATCACTAAAGGAATCTCATCTGAAATCAGTAAAAAGAATTTTCAAATATCTACAAGGTACTAAAAATTTTGGATTATACTACTCAGCTAACAGTAGCCTAACGTTAACAGGCTATAGTGATGTAGATTATGCAGGTAGTAGATCTGACAAAAAGAGCACTAGTGGCATATGCCAACTACTTGGAAATTCATTAATCTCCTAGTTCAATAGGAAACAAAACTATATTGCATTATCTACTACTGAAGCTGAATATATTGCAGCAAGTCTATGTTGTGCTCAAATTCTTTGGATGCAGCAAACTTTAGCAGACTACAGATTGAAAATTCAAAATACAGCCATATTTTGTGATAACAGTAGTGCAATAAGTTTATCTAAGAATACAATACTTCATTCCAAAGCCAAGCATATCGAGGTCAGACATCACTTTTTGAGAGATCATGTGGAAAAAGGGAACATCTTACTCAAGTTTGTGTCAATAGAAAATCAACTTGTAGATATTTTCACCAAACCTTTAAATGAATCAACTTTTAATCATATTAGAAGAAATTTAGGCATATATTCATTACAAGATCTTTAAATGCTTTTAGTTATTATTCCTCAAGCCCACCATATGGGAGCTTGCTTTCTACTAGTATTCGTGCAGGACACATTAGATATCAATTACACAGTTTTACAAATATCAATCACCTTTTTATATAATGACAAAAAGGGGGAGAAGAATATGGAAACTTATAGTATTTTCAGTACAAACTGAAGGAGAAGTATTAAAAGGGGGAACAAAATCTCAGCACATAGACATAGGGAGAAGACAGCACATAGTCAAGGGAAGGAATCTCACCACTTCATTGTATTCATTGTAAATCCTTGTTTTACTTAGTTTCTGTGTAACTGAATGTATAGAAACAATCTAGGGAGTGAAATACATGTAAATGAATGTAAAGGATTTTGTTATTATTAAAAAGGGGGAGATTCTTAGGACCCTAGTATTTTGATAATGCAAAAACCTGTGCGAGGAAACATATTGTATTTCACAGATAAGTCAGTGCAGCAAAAGATCAGAAGGCAAACAAACAAGATGTAGATAGTTCCAAAATTTGCTACTATAGAGCTACAGGAAAATCGGACAGTTCTAGACTTATGTATCCAGAAGAAAGTCAATCTTCGGTGAGTTACAGGCTTAAGTATTCAAAGAGTAAGTTTAAAGCAGCAGCAACATTATCGGACAGTTAGAAGAATAACTATTTGAAATTACAAGGCCTTCGGAGAGTTGTGAAAGATTGTTAGTTAAATAATTGGAGAGTTAAGAAGTTAACCATCCAAAAGCTCAAGGAAAATCGGAAAGTTAGAAAGACTAACTATTCAAAACTTAAGTCATTCAATTACCCACGTGCAGAAATCCAAAACAAAAGCTTAAAGGAGTTTTCAGAGAGTTAGAAAGCTAACTATTCGAAATTTGAAGAGTTTTGGTGAGTTACTAGTATAACCATCTGGAACTTAAGTTAGCCTATTATGTACGTGTAGAATTAAAAAGATAGTAGTCTGAAGCCTAAAAGAAAATCGAAGAGTTATTGTAGCTAACTATCCAAAAGACAAGAATTTTTCGGTAAGTTAAAATTACAAGTCTCGAAACACTTGACACCTCACGTGAACAACTTAAAATCGTCACGTGACACAGACAAAAGGATGTAAGTGGAGTTTCGGTGAGTTATAGACACTTTTCGTTGAGTTATTCACTTAACCATCCGAATATCAAAGAAAATCGGAGGGTTACTTACTGAACATTAGACAAAACAGTAACTTACCATATTTAGGTTTGATTACTTAGCAAGTATAGCAGAATACATCCGTTGGAAGTAAAATATGATCGTTATACCTTTTGGTATAAATATGATAAGTTAAGAGAAGATTAAATAGAGACAACAATCATATCATTTCGTGAGCTATACAATAATTCCAGTTACACTTTCAAGTCTACAATATTCAAGAATACTTGCAAAGAATCACAGTAGTAGAAAAGCTCCTTGCGCTCAAACTCTGACAGAAAGTTCAACGTTGTTGGTTCGTGAGTTTCAACCTAAAAACTCATTGTTAGTTGAGAGCTTCAACTTGAAAGCTCGAAGAAAGGTTGGCTATTGAGCTTATACCTGAAAGCTTTAAGTGTTGGTTCTTGCTTCAACCTGAAAGCAAGTGTTATAAGTACTTGTCTACTTAGTGAAGCCCAAGTGTATCTTGGGGGTGGACTAGCCGAGTTGGTGAACCACCTAATTGTTGTGTGTTATTTTCTTCTTACTGTTTTGCTTCCATTTAATTCATTTCATCTCATTGTTTTGTAGAATAAATTGATTCTAAGTTAAAAGAATTAAAATTTACACACCTTTATCATTCACCCCCCTCTGGTGAGCCTATTGATCCTAACAAATAATACATTACTCATAATACAAAACCAACAATACAACATAGAATTGCTAACTATAAAAATAGATAATTAGTTTTTTGTTTTGTTTTTTTTTATATGTTCCCTAAAGATGAAGCGAAAGGTGAAATGCAAAATTCTCTATTGACAGTAATAACTTCCATCACTACATATAACGTGATTACACTACTGAAAACTTAATCACTTACAGTCATGCCTCCTCTCCCTATAGAATCACAAACTGAGACTTATAAGTTGATCTCCTCTTTAGTATCTTGGCATCAACTTGAAACTAAGACTAGAATTTTAGCCGTGCCAAAAAGAACACTAACTCAACGAGTTGGCATGTGATCTTTTTACAAAAAGAATACTAACTCAATGAGTTGTTACCATGCATTGTACATGATATAAATATATGTAAATAAAACATATGAGGTATGGTCATCAGTAGTCAACATTTGTAGTGCTTATTCATTTGTTTCTTTACTAGAACCTAAGAAAACTGAAGATGCCTTAGAAGATGAATTTTAGTATTTAGCTATAGAAGATGAGCTAAATCAATTTATAAGAAATGATGTATGAGATCTATTTGGTGTGAAAAGTTAAATTAGAAAACTTGTCTATTTGTTTTTATGCTTATATTAATAAGTTCTTTCATAAGTAAACAAACAAATTTTCACACAAATTAGATATTAAGCCCAATTTGTATTTTTAATTGCAAGTGCACAATGTATATTGGATTTATGTGCAAGTACAACTCGATCCTATAGAGATTGAGTAAGAATTGTGTACTATTTCGATTTTTATATTAGAGTTTATATGTGTTCAGTTAAGGACTTCGTTGAGTTACAATTAACTCAATGGACTTAGTTTGTGGAGTTATGGTTAACTCAATGGACTAATCTCGTGGACTTAAGTTAACTCCATGAGCCTACCTTTCTAGTTAAATACTGCTATTCATAGAGGAATTCAGCCATCCATTAAGCGGTTCCATAGAATGTAAATAACATCAATTAAGTTTTGTAACGTTAGTTAATTTGAGATTTGTCATTAAGCAACACTAACATTTAGATATTTCAAATAGTAACCATTAAGAATTTTAGTATTCTATACGAATCAATTTTAGTAAACAATAAAACTATTTTCTATTTTCTAAATCAAACAAACATAAAACATTCACATTACTAACAATGATAACAATAGTCACAATACAAAACGAACAATACAACTCTTTAATATTAAATGTAAACACAGATAATTAGTTATTTTGGTATTTTTATTTTAATATGTTCGTAAAGATGAGTGAAAGATAAAATGTAAAAATCTCTATCGACAATAAGAACTTCCATCACTACATGCGACGCGATTACACCACTAAAACTTAATCACTTACAATCTTACCTCCTTTCCCTATAGAATCATGAACCAATACTTGTAAGTTGATCTCCTCTTCAATATACTAGCATCAACCCGAAATCAAGGCTAGAAGCTTTACGATCTCTTAAGATATGAGTCGATGCTTGGTAAAAATGGCTTCCCTTCCTATGATGCAATCACTCTTCACAATGGTTGTCAGTCATCGTGTTTGGCTCAGAATTGACCCGACATCCAAAAAGTATCCTCATAGACCTTTGATGGATGGTGATTTTGGAGGTGTTGTGGAGTTTCAGGAACTTCTGATGCTTTCTGCAGTTAGTGCGGTCCTCCATCCACACACTATTCATTTTTCTCCTCTTCTTTTATATTTCTTTCAGTAGTAACTATTTCTACTTAAATGATTGGTTAGATTTCCTTCATTCATATCAATGATAGTGATTTCTTCTTCATTCCACAAGTTAATTCTTGCATGATACATGCAATCGTGGCTTTCCTTCGAATTTCCTATTTCTGCAACTACTATAGTAGCATGTTAGAAAATAAACGATTTGTAAAATTAATGTAACTCAACAAACTTACTTTGTTGATTTTGTTAGGATTGGGCTACCATTATGCCAAAAGCTTGAGCTAATAGCATAGGCATTACCAATCCTTTTAAGTAAGCCTAGAATCCCTCACAAGTCCGAGTTCGTGGGAGGAACCATTAGGATTAACCCCTTTGTCCCATAGGTCCCTAAGGCCTTCTCCCTTCACCCTCCAAGTCCTTCAGGTCCCTCAGCCCATCACCCATCAAGTCCCTCAACGGGTTCCTCAACAATCCCCCCCCCCCCCCCCCTAAAAAATGCATCCCATAATGCATTCTTGGGGATTCAAACCCGTGTTTGTGAGTAGGCTTTGATACCACTTGTTAGGAACGTATGACTCACCAAAGGAGGGGTGAATGGTGATCTAAGTGTACATTAAAAATTTTTACTAACTTTTACTAACTAATTTGATTAACAGTTTTCACAAATGTTAAATAGAAGATTAAACATGCACAGTAGAAATATAAATAAGAAACACAAGAGAATTTTAGGTGGTTCATCAACTCAGCTAGTCCACTCCCAAGGGTCACTTGGGCATCACTAAGTATTTCAACACTTACAAACACTTACTTTCAGGTCAAAGTAAGAACCAACCATTCACTTGAGCTTTCTAGTTGTAGCTCTAATCAAACACACAAAAGTTTTCAGGTATAAACTTCAGTAAACCAACCTTTTGAGTTTTCAGGTCAAAACTCAAACCAACCACTTGAATGAAGCTTTAAGGTAGAAGCCACGAACCAAATGATCCTTCTTGGATCAGACTTTCAATACTTGGAGAGCTTTAAGAATCTTCTTGTAAATCCAGCTTTCAATCGATTCCTTGTAGTAGTTAATCTGAATTGAGCTTTCTCTTGTAATAGTAGTTGATATGCAATGTATAATGTATCTCTATATGTGTTTGTTTGTGTAATCTCACTCCATAGCTCTACTGAATATTGAATGATCTGTCTGTATAAATACTTGTAAGTCCAACGATCATATTTTCTCCTTAACAGATTTATTCTATTGTACTTGTGTATTTAGTCCCAAAAATAGTAAGTTACTGTTCTATATATTGTCTAGTCTGTAACCTTTCGATTCCCTTTGATTTTTAGATAGTTACATGTGTAACTCTCTGAAGAACAGTCGTAACTCACTGAAAATCCACTTACGTTCTTTTGATCTAAGTCACGTGAGAATTTAAGTCATACACGTGAAGTATTTAAAGTTCGGATACTTGCAATTTTAACTCACCGAAATTTTCCTGACTATCGGATAGTTAGCTATAGTAACTCTCCGATTTTCTTCTTCTAAGCTTTCGACAACTATCTTCTTATTTCTGCACGTGCATAATAGAATAACTTAAGTTTCGGATGGTTATAACTATAACTCACCGAAACTCTTCAAATTTTGGATAGTTAGCTACAGTAACTTTCTGATTCTTCTTTCAAGCTTCTGTTTGGATTTCTGCACATGGGAAATTCAATGACTTAAGTTTCAGATAGTTAGCTATAGTAACTTTCAGATTCTTCTTATTTTTTGGATAGTTAACTTTCTAACTCTCCGATTTTCCATACAACCATCTTTTTAACTCTCCGATTGAATTCCTACTATTTTAAACTGCTTTCCGAATACTTAGGCCTGGTAACTCACCGAAAATATCTCTTCTAGATAGTTAAGCCTGGTAACCTTCCAATATCCTATTTATCTATTGCAGCCCATTCTGAACTATCTGTAATGACTTATCTGCCTTCTACTCTTTTGTTGAGTTGTCATATCTGTGAAATACAATTTGTTTTCTCACACATGTTTTTGCATTATCAAAATACTAGGGTCTTAACAATCTCCCCCTTTTTGATAATGACAAAATTCTTTAAATTAAATTACATGTATTTCACTCCCTAGATTGTTTCTATACATTCAGTCACACAGAAACTAAGTAAAGCAAAGATTTACAGGAATATAATATAATGGAGTTAATTCCTCCCCCTGATTATGTGTTGGAAATACTGTAATTTCCATACTCTTCTCCCCTTGTCAGTGTGCTGGGATTTTCTCCCCCTTTTATACTTCACCCTCTGAATTGATTTCCTTCTTGTTATACTTCTCCCCCTTTTTGTCATTATATAAAAAGGAGTTCCATAACTTTCTTTTGCTGAAATAACTGCCATATTTCTCCCCTTATTTTCAAGATGTAATATCTAATCTCATAACAATTTTCTAATCATGTTTCCATAATCCTGTTTGATATCAAATGTTGAAATAATTGATTGCATCAATATCTTCGAATACCTATTTTGATTGTGCATCAAATGTTTAACTATTGGTGTGTTGAAATCAAATGTTGAGATATTTTCATCATTGCAAACTAATTTCTTCTTTCTCAATCCTTGTCTGATACTATTTGTAAACATATTAATATTTGAGAAGATAGTTGTTTAGAATGAAAAAGTGCATAATATTAATGGTTAAATGATGGTTAATTGTATAATATTTAGCTTATCATATGAGAATTAAGCCATTATGTTATAATTGCATTGTTATATGCTTTAATGAAAGAATCTGCATAATTTCAGGGAATTAATGTTAATTTAGTACATTTCTGAACTGTTAGTAAATTATAGGCTGTGAAATTCTTAAGTATCCAAATTTTTTGTTATTTCGGAGAGTTATGTTTAATGTACTAGACAGTTATGCTTTAAAGAATATTTTATTATTTCCTAAAATACACGTGTTGAAACCATAATGCATGACTTAAGTGGATTTTCGGTAAGTTATCTGTTAACTATCCGAAATGCATCTAGGCATCGGATAGTTAGGTTTGTAAGTATTCGAAATATCCAAACCGTTAAGTTAGATTTATGCACATGTTAAATTTAAATGCTTTAGTATATCACGTGAGATGCACATGTTTAACTCGTTAAGTTAGCATAACTGTACCTGTAGGGTTACATGAATGCACACTAAGGTACGTGTTATGTTAGCAGCTTATTTCTTTATTGCATGTGTTTTATAGTTAAATCAACGAAGTAAGTCTGTTGAGTTATCTGTAACTCCATGGACCATTTATTTTCTAATATGCCATTGTAGTGGTTATAGAAACAAGACATTTGAAGGAAAACCACGATTGCACGTATCACATAGGAATTCACTCGTGGAAGGGAGAAGAAATCACCATCGTTGATATGAATGAAGGAAATCCAATCGATCATCTAAGTAGAAGCAGTTACTACTAAATAAATATAAAAGAAAAGGAGAAAAGACGAAGAGATGTGTGTGTGTAGAGGTGGAAAACCGAGCTATCTGTAGACAACGTCGGAAGTTCCCTAAAGCTCCACACCACCACCATAATCACCAACCATCGAAGGTTTGTGGAAAACCAAGCTATCTGCAGATAGCGTCGGAAGTTCCCTGAAGCTCCACACCACCACCATAATCACCAACCATTGGAGGTCTGTGACGATACTTTCCTGATGTCAGGTCGATTCCGAGCCAAACATGGTGCTTGACGACCATTGTGAGAAGTGATCGCGTTGCGGGAAGGGAAGCCATTTTCACCAAGCATCGAATCATATCTCAAGAGATCGTAAAGCTTCTAGCCTTGGTTTTGGGTTGATGCTAGTATACTGAAGAGGAGATCATCTTGCAATTTTGGACTCGTGATTCTATAGGGAGAGGAGGCAGAATTGTAAGTGATTAAGTTTTCAGTGGTGTAATCGTGTAGCATGTAGTGATAGAAGTATTTACTATCGATAGAGATTAATTTTTTACATTTCACCTTTCGCCCATTTTCATGAACATCTCAAAACAAAAATACCAAAAACAACAACTTATCTATGTTTCTATTTCGTATTTAAGTGTTGTATTGTTTGTTTTGTATCGTGATTAAAGTTATTATTGTCAGTACTGTGAATGTTTTATGTTTGTTTGATTCAGAAAATAGATAATAGTATTACAGTTTACTGAATTTGATTCGTTCCAAATACTTAGAGATTTTAATGGATACTATTTGAAATATCTGATTGTTAGTATTGCCTAATGATAAATCTAATGTTCACTAACATTAAAGAGCTTAATTGATGTTATTTACAATCTGTGGAATTGCCCAATGGTTGGCCGAATTCCTTTGTAAATAATATTATTAAATTGGAAAGATAGGCTCGTGGAGTTACACCTAAGTCCACGAGATTAGTTCGTTGTGTTAACTGTAACTCAACGGAGTGATTACTGAACACATTAAGTATAATATAAAAAATGGAACAGTATACAATTCTTACTCAATTCTCTATGGGATCGACCTATACTTGCACACAAATACAATATACACTGTGCACTTGCAGTTAAAATACAAATTGGAATTAATATCTAATTTGTGTGAAAGGTTGTTTGTTTACTTCTAAAAAAAAATTATTGATAAAAGCACAAAGATAAATTAACCAGGTTAAAAACAGAAGTTAACAAATACAAGTTTTCTGGCGATGTTACCTGTGAACTAAACAAGTTCTCTAGTACCGCCTAAAGCAACCAAACAAGTTTTTCTAGCGCCGTTGCTGGGGACCAATTGTTTGATCTAACCTTTCACATCAATACAATAGTAATTGCTCTCCTGATTTGTAGTATTTCTTCCATTGTCTCATTTGTTTACTACATCATCTGTAAAAACTGAAAAATAATAGAATGCCAATAATTAATGTAGCAATTTATAAATGTGCAGTTAATATTTATAATTGCTGCCACATGCTCTCCCCCTAACTGTATGGTGGTTCTCTGATTTTTAATAGCAAGCTATAGGCTCTCCCCCTATATGCATGCCCTCTTTATACACTTTCTTTTTGAACTGAAGTATCATTCTGAATTCCCTTCATATAGTAGGTTCTCCTCCTCAAGGATCACTTGGGCTTCACTAAGTGTTTCAACATTTACACACTTGCTTTCAGGTCGAAGCAAGAACCAACCACTTGAGCTTTCAGGTCGTAGCTCTAACCAACACTTAGAAGTTTTCAAGTATAAACTCCAGAAAACCAACCTCTTGAGTTTTCAGGTCGAAACTCAAACCAACAACTGAATGAAGCTTTAAGGTTGAAGCCACAAACCAAATGATCCTTCTTGGATCAGATTTTCAGTATATGGAGAGCTTTAAGAATCTTCTTGTAAATCCAACTTTCAATCGATTCTTTGTTGTAGTCAATCTGAATTGACCTTTTTTCTGTATTAGTAATTGATCTGCAATGTATATTGTATCTCTGTATGTGATTGTATCTATAGTCTCACTTGTAAGCTCTACTAAATATTGAATGGTCTGTTTGTATAAATACTTGTAAGTCCAACGATCACATTTTCTCTTCAACAGATTTATTCTGCTGTACTTGTTATGTATTCAATCCAAAAATAGTAAGTTACCGTTCTGTATACTGTCCAATCTGTAACCTTCCGATTCCCTTTGATTTTTGGATAGTTACTTGTGTAACTCTCCGAGGAACAGTTGTAACTCACCGAAAATCCACTTAAGTTCTTTTGGTTTGAGTCACGTGAGAATTTAAGTCATACACATGAAGTATTTAAAGTTCAGATACTTTGCAATTGTAACTCACCGAAATTTTCCTAACTATTGGATAGTTAGCTACAGTAACTCTTTGATTTTCTTCTTCTAAGCTTCCGATAGCTGTCTTCTTATTTCTGCATATGCATAATAGAATAACTTAAGTTTTGGATAGTAACCTTTTGAAACTTCTTATTTTTCGGATAGTTAGCTTTCTAACTCTCTGAAAAATTCTTTAAGCTTCTGTTTTGAATTTTTGCACATGGGAAATTCACTAACTTAAGTTTTAACTAGTTGGCTTTCCTAACTTTCTGAATTTCTTGAACTTCTATATAGTTAACTCCTTAACTCTTCGATCATTCAATCAACTATCTTTCACAACTCTCCAAAGGTCTTGTAATTTTGGATAGTTATACTTCTAACTGTCCGACAGTGTTTCTACTGCATTAAATAGACTCTTCGGATACTTAAGCCTGTAACTTACCAAAGATTAACTTTCTTCTAGATACTTAGGCTTGGTGACTATCTAATTTTCTTGTAACTTTATAGTAGCAAATTCTGGAACTACTTGCATCTATTTATCTGCCTTCTGATCTTTTGTTGAGCTGTCTTAACTAAGAAATACAATTTGTTTCCTCACATAGGTTTTTGCATTATCAAAATACTAGGGTCCTAACAATCTCCCCCTTTTTGATAATGACAAAATCCTTTACATTAAATTACATGTATTTCACTCCCTAGATTGTCTCTATACATTCAATCACACAAAAACTAAGTAAAGCAAAGATTTATAGTGAATACAATACAATCATGTTAATTTCTCTCGCTGATTGTGTGCTGGGAATACTCCCCTTGCTTTCTATGTAATTTTCTTTATTCTTCTCCCCTTTTTTGTCATTAGATAAAAGGAGTTCCACAACTTTCTTTTGCTGAAATAACTACCATATTTCTCTCCTTATTTTCAAGATGTAATATCTGATCTCATAACAGTTTTCTAATCCTGTTTCCATAATTCTGTTTGATATCAAATGTTGATAGAATTAATTTCATCAATATCTTCGAATACCAATTTTGATTGTGCATCAAATGTTGACTGTTGTGTGTTGATATCAATTGTTGAGATATTTTCATCATTGCAGTCTATTTTGTTCTTTCCTATTCGAGCACAGTATCACTTGAAGTGTCAATTTCCTTAATCCTTGTCTGATACCAGTTGTTGGCATATTAATATCTAAGAAGTCAATAATTGCTCTCTTGGTTTTTGGTATCTCTTCCTTTGTCTCGTTTATTTACTACATCATCTATAAAAACTGAAAAACAGTAGAATGCTAATAGTTAATGTAGCAATTTATAAATGTGTAGTTAATATTTATGAATGCTGCCACATGCTCTCCCCCTATCTGTATGGAGGTTCTCTGATTTTTAATAGCAAGCTATAGGCTCTCCCCCTATATACGTGCCCTCTTTATATACTTTCTTTTTGTACTGAAACAGCATTCTGAATTCCCTTCATATAGTAGGTTCTCCCCCTACTTATATGCTTTTCCTTGTAGACAAATTTGTTGCACCTATTCTGCAAAAATGCCATTTATGATACCAATTGAACTAAGTACCAATTGTTAATCAAAAAACATCATCAATAATTCTCAATCATTTAGCTTTTGATTCCAATCTGTTTATCTTCTAAAAGATCTT
Organism: Cymodocea nodosa; assembly: GCA_036874045.1. Taxonomy (NCBI): domain Eukaryota; kingdom Viridiplantae; phylum Streptophyta; class Magnoliopsida; order Alismatales; family Cymodoceaceae; genus Cymodocea; species Cymodocea nodosa. Next base: position 12,379,696 of record CM072339.1, on the reverse strand, counting down.
TATTTCAAGAGGATCTTTCAATTTGCAGAAGATAATTTGAAAACTGTAATCTGTCTACTGTAGATTTTGGTTGTCCTTTGATAAATCAGATTTGTATACATTCATCCTAGCTTGTGTAGATCTTATTTCTTTTAAAGAACATGATTCAATCATTGATGCCACTTTGATACTAATTGTTAATTTTAGAATATCATAATTGATTCTTAACTAATTACCTTCTGATTACCAACTGTTTAGCTTCTTAAAATCTCTCTTCAAGAGATTCTTTCACTCATATGTAGAAAACAATTTGAGATTGTAGTCTAGCTGTTGCTTTCTTTTCTATATGCTTATTTCTAATTGTTGTAGATTTTGCTTTCCTTAAGCATCAAGATTTTAGGCACGATTTCCACTCAGTCTGAGTACTTTCTACCAATTTATGGTGCCTCTTGTAATACCAAATAGTTGCTCTCATAACTGATTTTCAAATTTTCAGCCTTTTCTAATTGATCATTCCATTGATCTTCAAACATTGGTCATTTGCAGATAATAATTTGAAACTATAAACTAGTTGCTCCCACTAAATGATATAATCCTACAATTCAAATAGTAATAGATTTTGGTATCCATACTTTCTTGGGTCCATAGGTGTTAGTCCTGACAATATTTAGTTTATTGCCTTTTGGCAGCCACATTGATCTAGATCTTCTTTTGATGGCAAACATTGTTGTACCATCTCTATAAGATCGGATAATACCACCATAGTAAGATATTTCCTGTAGAGTAGCATACACTAGGCCAAATCTATTTAAACTATATCTTTGAGAACTAATGATTTGATCTAATCCTTTCTATCCATTGATAAATTTATGCATAGTATTTTTCAGATCAGTAATTTCAGATTTCAGTTTTTCATTTTCATTTATCAATTCATCATTATTGCATTTTCTATCTTTAACATGCAAATTTCCAAGTTCAGTATGTGCTTCTTCTAAACATACAATTAAATGCTTAATTTTCTTTTTATAATTTTTGCATTTAACATATAAACTGTCAATAGTAGACAAAAGAATATTTAAATCTAGATTATCATTGTCTACATCAGAATCACTTTGAGATGAAGTGGAACATACCTCTTGTGCTATATAGCACATGTTTACTGGTACCTCTTCATCTGAACTGGATGAGCTACTAGATGAACTACTATCATCCTAAGTAGCCTTCAATGCCATTTTCTTTTTGTAGCTCTTCTTCTTCTTCTTCATTTCTTTTTCTTCTTCTAATTGTAGTGGACAATCAGGTTGTATATGTCCCTACTTCTTGCATTTAAAGCATATTGGAGCATTACTTTATGATGTGCTGGCCTGGTTCTTTTTCTTCATCCATTTTCTGAATTTTCTAGCCAATAGCACAACTTCATCATCATTCAAGCTTTGAAGTTCTTAAGTTGATGGAAGGGCTAATTCTTTTTTTATTTTTGTTTTCTTTTTAGCACTACCTTCCTTATCTTTCCATTCTTTCATTTAAACTTCATGGGCCAGCAGATTGCCCATTAGATCCTCTACTAAGTATTTGTTGAGGTCTTTGGAATCTTGTATTGATGTGGACTTTTGCTTTCAGTCCATAGTTAAGCTTCTTAGGATTTTCTTCACCTATTCACGGATGGAAAATTCCTTTACCAAACCTCTCAAGCCATTAATAATCTCAGTGAATCTAGAAAACATATCTATAATTGTTTCATCATCAAGCATTTTAAATAATTCAAGCTTTCTAAGTAAAATGTTTATTTTAGTGTCTTTCACTTGGTTGGTTCCTTCAAAGGTTATTTGAAGAGTGTTCCAAGCCTCGTGAGCAGATTTACAAGCTAAAACTTTATTATATTGTTTAGTAGATAAGACACAATAGATAATATTCAACCCTCGAGCATCCATTTGGATGATTCTCTCATCCTCCTTAGTTTAGTCATCTTCATAACTAGGTGGAATAGGTGTTCCTAGAACAACCATTTTCCATAGACTCACATCTGAGGAAACATTCCATCTTATTTTTCCAGTAATTATAGTTAATACCATCAAACAAGGGAGGATGATGGATGTTTTGACCCTCTTTGTTAAAAGATGTCATGATCTCAGATGGTTAAATCTATAAAAAGAGATCAACTTGCTCTGATACCAATTGTTAGGAACGTATGGCTTCACCAGAGGGGGTGTGAATGGTGTCTAAGTGTAGTTTTAAAACTTTTACTAACTTAATTAACCAATTTGAATAAATAGCTAACACAAGTATTAAATAGATATATAAAACATGCACAACGAAAATATAAATAAGAAACACAAGGGAATTTTAGGTAGTTCACCAACTTGGCTAGTCCACCCCCAAGGATCACTTAGGCTTCACTAAGTGTTTCAACACTTACACACTTACTTTTAGGTCGAAGCAAGAACCAACCACTTGAGCTTTCATGTCGTAGCTCTAACCAATACTTAGAAGTTTTCAAGTATAAACTCCAGAAAACCAACCTCTTAAGTTTTCAGGTCGAAACTCAAACCAACAACTAATGAAGCTTTAAGGTTGAAGCCACAAACCAAATGATCATTCTTGGATCAAACTTTTAGTACATGGAGAGCTTTAAGAATCTTCTTGTAAATCTAGCTTTCAATCGATTCTTTGTTGTAGTCAATCTGAATTGACCTTTTTTTCTGTATTAGTAATTGATCTACAATGTATATTGTATCTCTGTATGTGATTGTATCTATAGTCTCACTTGTAAGCTCTACTGAATATTGAATGGTCTGTTTGTATAAATACTTGTAAGCCCAACAATCACATTTTCTCTTCAATGAATTTATTCTACTATACTTGCTATGTATATAGTCCAAAAATAGTAAGTTACCATTCTATATACTGTCTAGTTTGTAACCTTTTGATTCCCTTTGATTTTCGGATAGTTACCTGTGTAACTCTCCGAGGAATAGTCGTACCTCACTGAAAATCCACTTAAGTTCTTTTGGTCTAAGTCACGTGAGAATTTAAGTCATACACGTGAAGTATTTAAAGTTTGGATACTTTGCAATTGTAACTCACCGAAATTTTCCAACTATCGGATAGTTAGCTACAGTAACTCTTCGATTTTCTTCTTCTAAGCTTTCGACAACTGTCTTCTTATTTCTACACATGCATAATAGAATAACTTAAGTTTCGGAAGGTTACTATCCGAAACTTCTTGTTTTTCAGATAGTTAGCTTTCTAACTCTCCGAAAAATTCTTTAAGCTTCTATTTTGAATTTCTGCATGTGGGAAATTCACTAACTTAAGTTTTGGATAGTTGGCTTTCCTAACTTTCTATATTTCTTGAACTTCCAGATAGTTAACTCCATAACTCTCCAATCATTCAACCAACTATCTTTCACAACTCTCCGAAGGCCTTATAATTTTGGATAGTTATACTTCTAATTATCCGATGATGTTTTTGTTGCATTAAATAGACTCTTCGAATACTTAAGCCTGTAACTTACCAAAGATTAACTTTCTTCCAGATACTTAGGCTTGGTAACTATCCGATTTTCTTGTAGCTTTATAGCAGCAAATTCTGGAACTACTTGCATCTGTTTATCTGCCTTTTGATCTTTTGCTGAGCTGTCTTAACTGTGAAATACAATTTGTTTCCTTACACTAATTTTTGCATTATCAAAGTTATCTTCTAAGTCTTCGATTTAGTCGAACATTTATCCTTTAACTCTTGTCAAAACTCGAACACTTATCCTTTAACTCTGTGTTTTTGCACTTGCAAAACATGTGACTAAACAAAGAAACTTATCTGTTCGTTAGTCCTTTTATAAAACTCGAACAGTTATCTATCCATGCGTATAAAAAACTCGAACAGTTATCTAACTATTCGATTTTTCATTACCGAACGTACATGGAAAACACGTGACAACTTAAAACATTAAAAACACACGTGTAGATAACTTAACTATACGAGTTTTTAACATAAAGTATTCGACAAAAATGAAACGTTAACTATCCAAAAGTTTAACTATTGCAAATCTAGCTCTTCGAAAATATTTAATTTATCCGACATAAAAATGAAACTTTCCGATAATCTGTTAACTATTATACTTAGAGAAATATACTTAGAGAATATTATGTAGACTTATTTAAATACGTTAATAAAGCATACATCATCAAAATTAAATACCTAACAATCTCCCCCTTTTTGATGATGTCAAAACCTAATAAGTCACATAATTTATATCTCCCCCTTTTTGGCATTATAAAAAAGTAAACAAACTATTTTCTCCCCCTTTAGGAAGTTAAGTTTTATAAATGTAAGGAAGGATATCTTACTAAGTATATATTAATCAAAATGATAGTGTCAACCATACATAGGATTTATGGATTAAGCAAAAACTGTTTAATATCATAAACTGTAAAAAATAATCATGTAACATTAAAATCAGTAAATAGTTTACATAATGGTTTTGGTTACAAATTACAAAAAAATAAATCATGAAATACATAATTTGTATAATCACAAGTCTCTTTGTCTTCGAAAAATATCGATTAGGGTATCTGAAATTTTCTTTGCAATATCTGTACTAACTCTGTTTATCTGATCAAGTAATGCCTGATCTAAATCATTTTGAGAAACTTGTGATGGTTGCTGTAAAAATTAAGTATGTATGTCTATATCTATACCTGTATGTATTTCTCTATGTATACCTTATTGTATATCTGTATGTATATCTTGTTGTATATCTGTATGTTGCTGTGTTTCTGTAAATTCTGTGGATTGTTACTATGTTTGCCAAACCTGTTGTTGTTGTCGTTTGAGGATAGGTGTATCTACCGCTTGGTATTTTTGGAGTTCCTTTGCAAAGAAAGATCGTGACTTTAATCTTTTCTGTGGCCAAGGTGTAATATCTATTTGACTTGCCACAATTCTCAAAATTGTATCACCATAAAATAATTTACTCTGCAAATGTAAGATATGAGAAACAAAAATATCATACCAGTTCACCTGTATATGGTTGATTAATGCGTATGTAGCATAAAGACAACATCTACCAACTTCTGCCCCATGACCAAACCTCTGAAACAATGTAGCATGCAATATTTTTGCAATAAAACATGCTTGACCATTTAAGTCATTTAGTAATGTCAATGGTTTGTTGGCAGTTGGATCTTTGGCTAAACTTGTAATGTCCCATCCCAATCGATAAACCTGTTTTCTTTCTGATAATTTAACTCCTTCATTTTTCAGACCAAGTACCTGATGAAGTAAATCTGGAGTTAAATATATGTCATTTTCTTGTATATTAGAAACAGGAATACCTTCTTCCACTATTAAGTTTGAGTAAAAACAATTGAGAAGTTCGGGTATAGCAAGATGGCCTAGCTATTGTGGAAGTAGAGTCAACAAGCCTTGAAATTCAAATAGTTCACGTATGTGTGTCATCCCTTCAAACTTAACTGGTCTTGAATATAAAACTGTAAAAGTTTTATATGTCTGAAATTTGTCATAACAGGAATTATTTCTGAACCATAATAGTGTATTTGCATCTAAACTCTGTTCAGGATTAGGTATTTTCCTATCATGATGTTTTGATCTAGGACTTGTTTCAATATTGTCAGCAGCATCTATATTGTCAGATCTTTCAGAACTGGTGGAATTTCTATCAAAACTTGTATAAATGTCTGAAATATCTATTATTATCGTATCAATAATCTACTGAATTTCTTCTGTTTGTTCTTCTAGAAACATTTCAGTAGCAACAGTCTCTATAACAATCTGTATATCAACAACCTGTATATCTATATGTGATCTATACAACTGTCTCTATATGAAAGAATGTTCTATATCTGTCTGTGGAATAGAATCATCCTGTATTTCTGATATTTGTATATGTGAGACATTGGTAGTATCATATTCTATTTGTAACTGTGTATGTTGTTGATTATATACATTTATCAACAAGTATATGATATATTGTAACAGACATAACCATACATATAAAGTGTAGTATAAGCAATTGTACCAAAATTCAAAAGTCTCTGTTCGAGATACAGTAAGAGGAAGAATATCTGTACATTCCTCTTCAGATGAAATATCTTCAAAATTCATAGACTTAGTGTCTATGTCATCAATAATATCATCAAATTTGATATCATCTGTATATATATCATCAAAATTTCCTACATTCTCACTTTCCGTAGGAAAAGAATGTGTGCTTGCAGCATTGTGTGAAAAACTGTCCATTGTATTAAAAGATACATTATGCACTAATGTGACACAATACCTTAGAGTATATGCTTGTAAGCCAATATTTGTCACATCTGCTGGGATTCCTGACAAAAATGTTTGTCCAGCTTCTGCAATGGAACATAGTTTTCCAATTTTAACTTATTCTTCTTTTTGCTGCAATATTCCTTGTACACCTACAGTTAGTCCAAAATATTTAATTGTCTTTTTCTTTGTCCGACTATATGTCTACAGTGTTTCAGGATGTTCAGGATGTTCTAAAATTGTCTTAATTTCTCCTGTTAAAGGCACCTGTTGTCTTGATGGTCCTTCACCATGATGCCTAGGTGGTAATAATGGAATATAGAGTTTTAAGCTCTCCACCTCTGCCATTTTGAGTTGATAATCTCTTTGTCCTTCACTTCGAAGACTCATTTTGCTAATGGCAGTTTTTTGTTCATCAATATACTGTTTAATATCATCTAAAACAGCTAGGGGAAAATAATGTGGGGAATACAAGGATTGTAATTCCTTGTTTGCATTTTCGATCATTGGTTCCCACTTCTTTCCATAATAAGTGATAGATTGTATCGATGTCTCTGGTACATGTCCAGAACTTACAACCGCATGGTTAGGTTGTAAATTTCTTTTCCATAAATGCAATGCAGAAAGTTTAGTCTGTTTTAGTCTAAACTGTGTTTCAGCATAATTTCGAATAAATTTCCAACAGAAATTTTTCTCATCTTGAACAACTTTTCTAATTTCTTGCAGTATTTCATTTGAAAAAGTGTACCTTGAATAGATGTCGTTGATTTCATTTTGCATTTTCTGAAGTTCTAGCTCTCTTTTCTGCACTTTGGTCATTCTACCACATCCTGACATTGTTGATTAATCTTCGCTTTGCACTGTAGAACTTAATGGAAGGAAAGATTGTGAAGATAGGGTTTTACCAAGGTAGAAACACGAAAGGTTTTTAGGAAAACATTCATAACTCTCCGAGTTTAGAAACGGATAAACGGATTCAATCATTGAAATCATAAATATAAGATCCGTTATCGATAAATAACTCGAGTGGTTGCAATAACTGTACAAGTTTTACAACCAACAATTGCAGAATACTTAGCGTAACTATGCATATAAAGAAAATAACTTCAGGCTAAGTGAAAAAGTGAGAAAACTCGAAGACTTATGATAACTGTTTGAGTTTCTCGAAGGAATAGGTGTGAAAAGTCGAAGATTTAAACATAACTGTTCGAGTTTCAATTGAGACATTATAAAGTAGTGAAATCCAACATGTGCACAATTTGAACTTAAGGTGTTTAGAAAGTTTCGGAGACTTATAAACCTAACTATCCGATGCTTAGGTGCATTTCGGAGAGTTACAGATAACCTTTCGAAGATAACTTAAGTCAATCGTCCAGATCACGACACATGTACTTAAGTAGTTTTATAATAAAGAGATGTTTCGGATAGTTACAAATCTAACTTTTCGATGCCTAGATGCATTTCGGAGAGTTACAGATAACTTACCGAAAATCCACTTAAGTCATGTATTATGGTTTCGACACTTGTACTTCAGGAAATAATAAAGTAGTCTATTGAACGTTTTAAAACACAATTGTCCGATACTTGTAATATAACTTGCCGAAACAATAGAAAATTTGGATACTTAAGAATTAAGATACCTGCAAGTCACCGATAGTTTAGAAATATACTTAATTAAGGTGTATTTCCTGAAATTATGTAGATTCTTTCATGAAAACATATAATAGTTCAAAAGTTATGAATTATTATACGAGAAATTGCTCCCCTTACATAAATGTAGTGTAAAGAATCTATGGCGTACTTAATCTAGGTTACCAAGCCCTAAGTAGAGTTGGCTTAAAAAGGTTAAATAGCTTACTTAAAGAGGATGCTAAGCCTTAAATAGATTTGAGTCTCTCCTTTTTTTTTTCTTTTTTTTTAATTTGAATGAAATACAGAAATAAGTAGTAGAGTTAACAATTTAGACTTTCTGGCTTTTATCTTATTCAGTTTACAAAAGATAATTCATAGAGATATACCTACAAAAACTTAAAAGATTTCAATAATGCGTACACAACTTAAGACAAATAAATATCGTACATTATGTGTAAAGAGTAGATAATAACAAAAATAACAATGATTATATGCACAAATTATGTCAGGATTGTTATAACACCTTGAAAGATAAATTAAGCTTGAGTACATTGCCCCCTTTTTTTCTTTTTTTTTTATATTCATATATATATATTTTATGTATTACCTCCCACAATATCATCTTTTTACATGATCATAATCCCTTGCTTAGGGGAAAGATAATTAGTTACTCAATGACAAGTGAGAACAGGTAATTTTTTATTTTTTTTAAATATAATCTGAATTACTTGCAAAATGAGTTTTCAATCAGCACATCCCAAACCAGTTGGTTTAAGTGACTAGGGTTTAAGATCCCCCAACGGACTTAATTACTCAAGTAATTACAGACAAAAAATAAACAAAAATAAAATAAGATAGTAAATTAAATTAGAGGCAACCGCAAGACTTAATTTTTCTAACAGAATGTTATTAACTTTCCTTTAATAAAAAGTACATACTTCCTATGTATTTTCCTATTAAAATCTCTGTAATAACATATACATAAGTAACAAAAATATAGTTGGCACTCACATTGAATCAATTTAACTTTTCCTTAAGTAATCTTTTCTAAATTTTTCTTAAATAAATTGACTTCAATAAAAATCAAAATTTCATAAATTCTTAACTACTAGAAAATTGTAATTCAAAAATAGATATGTTGTTTTGTTTTGTTTTGTTTTTTAATAATAAAGACATTAAATTCTAAAACTACCTTATAACAAACCAAAATACAATGAACATGACCATTAAATATCAAATAACCTATAGATACCAAGTTCTAATCGTAATTTTGAGAATGTATTTTCATCTAAGGGTTTTGTAAATAGATCTGCTAATTGTTTTGTGGTAGGAACAAAATTTAATACTATTTTTCCTTTTATAACATTATCCTTTAGAAAATGATGTCGAACTTTTATATGTTTTGCTCGTGAATGTAAGACAGGATTTTTAGATAAACTTATTGTAGAACTACTATCACAGAAAATCTTAGTTGGTTCATAGTCTAAATTAAAATCTTTTAAGGTTTGTCTGATCCATAGGATTTGAGCACAGCAAAGTGCAGTAGCTATATATTCAGCTTTAGTTGTAGATAATGCTACACAATTTTGCTTTTTGCTAAACCATGACACTAAAGAATTACCTAACAATTGACAAGTGCCATTGGTGCTTTTTCTTTCAAACTAACATCCTTCGAAATCAGCATCACTATAACCTACTAAGTTTAAAGAACTGTGCTTAAAGTAAAACAGTCCGAAATTGATGGTTCCTAATAGATATTTAAAAATTTGTTTAACAGCAAGTAGGTGTGATTCCTTAGGATTTGATTGATATCTAACACAAGTACACACACTAAACATAATATCTAGTCGGCTAGCTGTTAAATAGAATAATGAACCAATCATACTTCTATATTATTTTACATCTACAGTTTTTCTAGAGTCATCTTCATCCAACTTGGTGATAGTACTCATTGGTGTATTCTTTGTTTTAGTGTTGTCTAAACCAAACCTCTTTAATAAATCTTTAGTATATTTTTCTTGTGAAATAAAAGTACCCTAATCTAATTGCTTAATTTGTAAGCCTAGGAAAAATGATAGTTCACCCATCATACTCATTTCAAATTGATTAGTCATGTCTTTCGAAAAGGACTCAACTAATTTATCATTTATTGCTCCAAATATGATGTCATCTACATAGATTTGAACTACTAATATATCTTTTTTGATCTTCTTGATAAAAAGAGTGTGATCTGCCTTTCCCATAGAATACACTTTTTCCATAAGAAATTTATATAATCTTTTATACCAAGACCTAGGAGCTTGTTTAAGGCCATATAGTGCCTTCTTAAGCTTGTAAACATACTCGGGATGTTTTGAATCTTCAAAACCTGAGAGGTTGTTTTACATACACTTCTTCTTTTATATATCCATTTAAAAAAGTAGTCTTAACATCCATTTGATATAATTTGAAATCCATATAACAAGCATATGCTAACAAAATTCGTATTGATTCTAGTCGCAATAGGAGCAAATGTTTCATCATAGTCAATTCCTTCCTCTTGCTTGTAACCTTGAGCAACTAATCTAGCTTTATTTTTAACTATATGTCCATCTTGATCTACTTTGTTTCTAAATACCCACCTTGTTCCTATTATGGATTGATTTTCAGGTGGTGGAACTAGATCCCATACCTCATTTCTTATAAATTGATTTAGCTCATCTTGCATAGCTAAATACCAAAATTCATCTTCTAAGGCATCTTCAATTTTCTTAGGTTCTAGTAAAGAAACAAATGAATAAGCACCACATATGTTGACTACTGATGACCTAGTCCTAAGTCCTTGATTAGGATCGCCTATTATTTGATCAATAGAATGAGATGAAGCATAACGCCAATTTCTATGTTGTTCCATATTTTCTATAGGTATGACATTATTTTCTTCTAAATTTTCATCATTCAAACTTAGATTTCTTATTCTGTCAGATAATCTATCAATTTCTTTGTCAACATCATTTGGTACTATTTCTGGGAGAATTTCTGAATCAAAGTTTTCAGCATGTCTTAAATCTAAATGAGAATTTTCATGAAATTTCACATGCAGGGTTTCCTCAATGGTTTTTGTTGATTTATTATAAACTTTATATGCTTTACTTCTAATGGAATAACCAACAAAAATCCCATCATCTGATTTGGCTTTAAATTTATCTCTTCGTTCCTTAGTGTTTAAAATAAAACACTTACAGCCAAAGGGTTTTAAATAACTTATTTTGGGAACCCTGTTATATCATATCTCATAAGGAGTTTTATCTAAAATTGGTCTTAGATGTACTCTATTTATAACATAGCATGCTATATGAATTGCTTCTACTCAAAGAAAAAGGGGTAACTTATTCTCATTTAACATGGTTTTGGACATTTCCTGAAGTGATCTATTCTTACGTTCTACTATCTCATTTTGTGAATGAGCTCTTGGAAATGAGTACTTATGATCTATGCCTAATTCTTCACAAAAGGTGTCCATTTGATCATTATCAAATTCTGTACCATGATCACTCCTATGTTTTTGAATTTTAACATTTTGCTCATTCTGAACTTTATTACAGAATATCTTAAATATTTCAAAAACTTCAGTTTTATTAGCTAGAAAATAGACCCAAGTAAATCTAGAATAGTCATCAACTAGTACAAAAGCATAATGTTTACCTCCTAGACTAGTTGTTCTAGTAGGTCCAAATAAATCCATATGCACTAGTTTTAATACTCTTTTGCTTGCTATTTCATTTAAGCTTTTAAAGGATGTTTTATGTAATTTACCTAGTTGACACGCATCACACATAAACTCTTTCGAGTACTTAATACTAGGTAAACCTCTAACTAGATTCTTTTTAGACAGCTTTTGTAATAATTTTAAGTTTAAGTGTCCTAACCTTCTATGCCATAAAATGACTTCATCCGATTTTGCAATTAAGCAAGCATTGTCTTTAATAATATTAGAAGGCAAATTTAGAATACAAACAGATCCTTTCTTGTATGTAGTGAATAAAATTTCGTTTGTAGTCATGTCCATAATTTTACAGGAATCTTTTTCAAAAATTACTCTGTAAATCTTCATTAAAACAGGAACACTCAATAAATTAAAACCTAAGTTTTCAACTAATAAAACATCATTTATAAAACATTTCTTAGTTACCTGAACCTTGCCATACCCAAGGATATTTGTTTTGCTTTTATTTCCAAAGGTAACTTGTCCGTTCTTGGTCTTTGTTATTTCTGTAAGTAATCGTATATCTCCAGTCATGTGGCTGGATGCTCCACTGTCCATTATCCATTTTGATTTGTGTACCTCACTACATTTTGCCATAAAGCATACATTTGCTAGATTTTCTTCTGAATCTAATGTTGACGAGGATTCATTGTCTGATGTTGAATCCTTTGTTTCTTCACTTTGTGAAGCTGAAGAGTCATCCCATGTCACTTTAAGTGCCCTTCTCTTTCTGAATTTATTATTCTTGAAATTCCTCCTCAAATTCTTGTTATCTTTGTTGAGAGGACAATCAGTTTGAAAGTGACCCAACCTATTGCACTTGTAGCATATACTTTTGTCTTTTGTGAATGTCTTCTTCTCCATATCTCCAGATGTCTTTGCTGACTTGAAGTTCCTGCATTTCTTTAACAGGTTTCTAAATTTTTTGGTCAACAACAATAAATCTTCGTTAGAATCACTAATGACTTCTGAGACTTTATCAGCCTCAAAAGCTAGATCCCTTCTAGGATTTTTCTCTTTTGGATCTAAATGTTGTACTTCATAGGCTGTTAGATTTCCTATGAGATCATCAAGAGTATATGTATTTAAGTCTTTGGACTCTTCAATAGATGTTGTCTTTTGAGCCCAAATTTTAGTTAAAGATCTAAGGATCTTTCTTACAAAGTCTTTTTCCTCGAATTTCTTGCCTAAAGATTTTAATGAATTTACAATCTCAAGAAAACAGGAAAACATGTTAGAGATACATTCATTTTCGTGCATTTTAAAAAGCTCATATTTATGTACTAACATATTGATCTTAGATTCCTTGACCTGATTAGTACCTTCGTTGGCAACTTTTAATGCATGCCATATCTCATATGCAGTTTGATATTTAGAAACTTTATTAAATTGATCATGAGATAAAGCACAAAATAAGATGTTTAAACCTTTAGCATTCAGTGTCATTCTCTCCTTTTCATCAAAAGTCCAAGTATCATATGGAGTCGTAACTAACACTATAGGATTGCTAATTATATGCCATAATTTGAAATTGATTGACTGAAAGAATACTTTCATCCTATATTTCTAGTAGCCATAATTGCTACCTTCGAACATAGGAGGACGATTAGTGGTTTGTCCTTCAGTCATAACTAAGATTTCAGAATTATCCATTTTAAACAGATGATCCGAAGTAAATGACAGGAAAAACCAATTCCTAAATAGAGAAATGAAGGCTTTTCGGATGCTTTAAACAGTTTAATTGCTCTAATACCAGTTGTAGGATCTTCTGTATCACAAGAGGGGGGGTGAATTGTGTCTTTAGTAATTAAACTAGCAAATAAAACAAGAGCACAAAACACTCGTAAATGAAATTCTATTCTTTTATTTCAAGATAGAATTTACAATATCTTTTCAACTCAATTCCCTTCTTGACGATTTTGATACAGTAATTTTTTGATATACAATTCAAATAGGAAAACAAAGCTCTTTTTCAAAACTAATTTTGAATTGTATAAAACCTGATCTTTATGCACACAGCTCTTTTCTTTCTCTTTGCTCAGCTTCTGTATCTCTTCTTCTCCAGTTGTCGAATTTCCATTGCGTTTGCAGCCCTTTTCTAAAATTGCTTGGAATTTCGAACTTCTTCTGATGTTGGAGAACTTTTCAAAATATGAATATTCAAACTTAACTTTTCAGTTAGGGATCCAGATTGAATATTCAGACTTGGTTTTTGAGATTAGGATCCTTTGTTGTAATGTAGCTCGTACTCTCTATTAGTAGTCGAACTCTGTTGTCTTTCACGTTCACCATGTTCATCCACTTGATCCATAATCCATAATCCACCATCCACGTACTAATTTTCTCTTTAATCCAAATTACTTTCTATTTAAATTTCCACTTTCTTCACTAACAATTTGACTTTCCACGATCTCCACTCGTAGATTCACTGAAACTTTATCTTCCTGGAGTCTTGTAGAATATCTTCTAAGTTTTCGATTTAGTCAAATATTTATCCTTTAACTCCTGTCAAAACTCGAACACTTATCCTTTAACTCTTCGAGTTTTTGCACTTGCAAAACACGTGACTAAACAAAGAAACTTATCTATTCGTTAGTCCTTTTATAAAACTCGAACAGTTATCTATCCATGCGTATAAAAAACTTGAACAGTTATCTAACTATTCGATTTTTCATTACTGAACGCACATGAAAAACATGTGACAACTTAAAACATTAAAAACACATGTGCAGATAACTTAATTATACGAGTTTTTAACATAAAGTATTCGACAAAAATGAAACATTAACTATCCAAAAGTTTAACTATTGCAATTCTAGCTCTTTGGAAATATTTAATTTATCCGACATAAAAATGAAACTTTTCGATAATCTGTTAACTATTATACTTAGAGAATATTATGTAGACTTATTTAAATATGTTAATAAAGCATACACCATCAAAATTAAATACCTAACACTACTGAGTTATTAAATCAACATTAGTACTTTTGAAAACGTTTATTTGAGATACATTCTTTTATTCTCCTTGAATTAATCATATTGAGTTCAAAGTTGTGTTTTGATTCATATACAATAGGACTTGATTCTGGAAATCATTTTTGATGAAGTCAGAATAACGAAAGTTTCTAAAAAGAAAATTTAGCATAGTTATACTTAACATCTATTGTTATACAAGTGTATTTTGTATTTTGATTAAATATATATATATAAAGTATATTTGTAGGGGGAGGATTAACAATGTCGAAAACAGATTAATATAATTTAGAATACAAATCTTGGTTAATCTGAATTAATGTCCTCTTAAAAGCTTGATGAAATAATTTAAAAAGACAAACAAACTATTTTCGATTCATAAGAAGAGAATGTTAGAATAGTTTACAATGCTCTCAAGATAATGTTAAGTGTAGCATGTATGTTGTCTTCGGAAGGAAGCATCTGAAACTTGATTTTAGTAAAGTGTACTAACTGAACGTTATGTTAGATAAGGTAACGTGTAAAACTGCCTCTAGACAGCGTTTTACTCATTAGGTTAGTTAACTCAACAAGTTATACTTGACTATTTTGGGTACCTTGATTGAATAAACTTTATTCAATATTCATTTAATATCTAAACCCAACTTCTCTTCACGTTGAGTTATTCACCTAAAACCCTATTTAAACACTTATTACATGGGCAGTTAGGTTATTCGTAAACTCTATCAAGAAAATATTTCCCACTTGTTGTTGTTACAACTTGTGACGATGGTCTCCAAGTTCTACAAAGGTCGTGGCAGAGGAAAAGGCAAAAGTAGAGGAGATGCAAAAGGAAAAGAAATAGAGAATGATGAAGTTCCACACACTTGGTTCAAGAAAACATTTCGAGTGGACAAAAGGTTAGCAGAAATTTATAAAGATTACTTTACTTCTTTTCTAAAGAAATACTAGATGAAGTTAGATAAGAACTTCAAAATATAGATGCCAGTATTAAGTACATGGGTATTCGTAGTAAATTTGATAGAGAATAAAGAATGAAATGTGCTGAGATTGCATTTTTGAAACAATATGCAAAATATTTGGAGAAAGGTGTAGGTTCATCAATTAGAATTCCTCAAACTCCTATTATTGGTACACGACTACAACCATTTGAGGAAGAACATGAATCAGCTATCCCTACCCCTTTATATTCAAAACAAGTAGAATCAAATATTGCTATAGATCATAGAAAAGTTGAAGGTCTTCGAAAGGTAGTTGCAATAGAAAGTGCCTTAGAAGAATTAAAGCAAAAAACTTTTATGGAACAATTTCAAAAGAAAACAGCAATACTTGAAGAGGAGAAACAAAAGTGTTATAGAAGAAGAAAAATCAGAAAAATTATGTCTAAGGAAACAAAGTCTATTGAAAAAGGAAAATCAGATGAAAATGTATTTTCAAAGGACAATGTATGTCTAGACATTGTACCTTATAGTGCATCTGATAAACTCATCAGTTCTGAGCACACTGAAACTGATGATGATAATGAGACTTTATTTTCCCTTACTAGAAAGCTTGAGAAGAAATATAAGTCAAATATGAGCTCAAGTTTTTCTATTAGTACAAGTCCTGATGATGCAAAAATTGACAAATTAGAGCATCAGGCACTTGACATTGAACAAGTTATTGCAGATATAATTAACAATATTGAGGCAGTAACTAGTTCATAGGTTGAATTGTCTGGAGTAGTAGATATTGAACAAGTTAAGACTCCAGAAGAGCTAAACGTCAACTAGCCTTCTTCAGAATCTATAGAAGTAGAGTTTGAGAATTCACAACATGTATTAATGGAAATATCTGTTGAACAAAATGAACAATTACAGACAGATACACCGGTTGTAGAATTTGTGGAAAAATTGAACTCTGATCATTCTATAGAGACTGAATAGATGAATGTTGAGCATATTGATAATGTTCCTTACACTATTGAAGTTGAACAATCAAGCTTACATACACCGCTTCAAGAAAATATTTTCACAAAGGAACAACATGACATTCATTTTGAAGATGTGGTTCTTGAAGATGAAATAAACTTTGAATCACGGCTTCAGGTATCACCTTCTTTGTGTACAGTATTACAAATTCAATGTAATTCAAATCATTTTAGATCTGAAGAAGCATTGCAAAAATACAATAATCTGATTACATGTCAGATTCTACATGCTCGACCAATAAAATTCAAAAATTTGATGGAAATAAGAGATCTATTTGAGTATCAAGGACTCATTCAATTCTTGCCAGTTGGAACGAAATGGAAGCAATACACAAGGCTTATTGTAGCTTTTTATAGCAATCTGGTCAAGAATGAAAATTTTCTGAAAACTCAAATAAGTCAATAGGAGTTTATATTGTCTCCTGAGTTAATTTTTGAAGTTTTGGGATTAAAGAATGAAGGTGTTGTTGTTACAAACAGATTTGACATGATTAGACAACTGGAATGGAAAATTCAGTCTTTATAAAAAATTCCAGATGTATGTTCTGAAATGAGATTAATGGAAAATCTGAATGCAGAGGCAAGGTTCATTGCAAATATATTGCATGCAAATTTATTTAAGAGAGTTGGACATAATTTGGAAGTCAGCAGAAGCTGTTTATATGCAACTTATGGCCTGCTGAATAGAATTCAAATCAATTGGTTTGATGTTTTCACTTCTCAACTACAGCATATGAGTTCAAAGTTATTTTATGGTGATGATGTATGTAGAATCCTTGCAAGCCAATTGAATTTATCTGACTGGCCCTCTGAAACTAAAGGCATGAGAGCATTTAGTGTAAAAGATTTGCAACGATTCCAGGTCATGCATAAACCTCAACAACAACAACAACAACCTGATTGTATAGAACATATACAACTACAACAACAAAGTTATTCAGTTCACGTAGAATAGCAAACCCAGCTACCTCCTGACTTAGATGTAGTGCTTAACGACATCAGAAATGATATTAGGCATCTAGGAGATAAAATATGTAATGTTATAAGTGATATACTTAGGAGGGGTTGATAACTGTTTTTGTTTGTATCTGAATACAAAATGTAATGTTTGTATTCATTGTTTGATTCATTGAACAATACATTTTTCTGTAAATGTATTCTATTCTTATTATTGATTACAGAAAGAGTTGTTGTAAATATATCTCTTACTATATATATTCTCTGTAATTATCTTTTTGACTAATGACAAAAAGGGGGAGAAATGTTATGAAAAGATGATTATGATCTTAATTGCATATATTATAAAGGGAGGTGATATTTTAATGGTTATTGTAATATGATAGATGATAATTAGAGAAAATATTTTTCTCTGACACAGTCTTTGATTTCCTTTGACGCACAACACAATTTGCATAGATCTTTAGCTAACAGGTTACTCAATATTTCCCTTAGTGCATCCAGTGGTAATTTCATCAATTCCATTTGTTGTGATTCAGTCTGAAGTTTTATATTCAGTAGATAGTTGTTGATGAATGAAGTTGAATCAGTTGCTTCTCCTTCCAGTTCCCTAATGAATTTTCTTTTCTCAAATGCTGGTAACTTGTAAACAACATTCTATTCTATATTTATAATGCACGTCCATAAAGCAAATGAATCTCGTTGCAAGAACGTGTCTTGTAACGTGCAGTATGGTTCCTATTTTTATAGGTACGTGTGCCACTTCTAATTTCAAATTTAAGTAACCGCTAAACCCACGAAGTTTCGTTCGTGGCTAAAAGAATAACTGTTTAGCTTAATCCACGAACTAACCTCGTTAAGTTACAAATAACTCAACGGAATAGCTTCGGTTACTATTGCTAACTCCACGGACTAACTTCATTGAGTTACAGATAACTCAACAGAGTGACCTTATATTATATTATTGACCTCGTGGAGTTAAGGTTAACTCAATGGACTTACTTCGTTGAGTTAACACTTAGCAACCTCTAAGTTTACTTCTTGTAAATACTTTTCTACTCTCCTGCATTTTTCCAACTTAAATAAAATTAAATACATGTCATTAATGCAGCATTCTAATTAAAACTCATTTACATCTGAACATTATATAAATATTTAACTTGCAGTTCATTTTATGTTGTGTAGAATTTTATATTTTACTTGGCAGCATGTAGATATTTTCAGGCATTAATTAGTTATCGTGCCTTTAATCTTGTCATTCAGCAGATTGCATAATGTTCAAACAGTTGTTTAATATTCAAGATGGTTCATCCAGTACATCATTCTCAAACACAAATGAAAAAAACATCTGATAAACATACATTCATTTATATGAATATTACAATCAGTCAGATATTTTTCATACAAATATATACAATTACAAGTATACGAACAATACAATTTTAATCTTTTCTCCTAAGTTCATCTATTTCCTTTTGGAGCTTTTCTAATTGTTACTCTAATTGGTTAATCCTTTCTACAGCTCTTGTAATTCTTCCAAAAGGTTCAGCAATCTCAGCAGCTACATAATTTCTGTATTCTTTCACTGAAATAGTTCTTGATCTAATATTTTTAGATGCCCATTTCGTGAAATCAATACAGTCCACCATCAGTAGTGGAATTAGATCTCCATAAAATAATTTCTTCTTTATTGTTTTCAGCTTGGAGATGAAAACTACAGACCAATTTATCTGAATTCTGTTTACAACTGCATATGTGGCCCACTTGACAAATTGACTCAGTTCTATATCATGGCCTTGTCGTTGGTAGACATTCTTAATTAGAATGTTTGCTATCATGTGTGTTGTACCATTTACTACTTTAGTCTATTTATGTTGAGTATTTTGTTTTGATGATGTGTGCTGAAGGAAAATAATCATATTTGCTCAATTACTATTGCTTGTGAAAAGAAAATAAAATCATCAATTAATACAGAAAAAGTTTACTGATATAAATATTTGTCTGTATTGGATATGAAATTATACTATTAAATAACTAGTCGTTTCATTGCATTAATTTCTCATGTAACTAAACATTAAGTTAACGTGTGTTTTTTATTGAAAAGCATGATATGTTTTAAAGTTATATCTTCTATATCATGAATAGTGCACGTTTAGACAACTCGTTAAGTTAGAGTGTTATTTGTATAGAGATCACGTGAGAACTCGTTGAGTTAGAGGCTTAAAGGTTAAAATAGGTCACGTGAGAACTCGTTAAGTTAGTGAGTAAAAGAAGAGACGAACTCGTTAAGTTAGTGTTATACACGTGGTGAAATTATAAGTTACGAATGTTATATTGTATCACGTGAGGTGCACATGTTTAACTCGTTAAGTTAACATAACTAAACGCGTTGAGTTGCTATATTGAACACTAAGGCAACGCGTTAGGTTAGCGTTATAAAACTTAAGTTGTTATTTTTGCACGTGGTAAAATTCTTATTATAAAAACATTTATTTATTATTGGTTTGTTGAGTTATCTGTAACACAACGGAGACGGTTCGTTGAGTTATCGTAACACCATGGAGATAGTTCGTTGAGTTAGCTATAGTACTTGCCACGTGGAATGACACATGAGGAACTAGTTAAGTTAGAAACATTAAGTTAATATCTACTTATGTTACTTGTTTAGTTAATATTAAAGTAATGACTACTTATTACACTAATGAAAAATTTGGACGAGAAAGTTTATTTTACAGGAAATTTTTCAGAGATCCAAGACTAATGATTAAAGAAAATTCGAAATATAAACGTGGGTCAAAACGTGTGTGTTTTGATGAAGGAAAAAGCAAAGACGTGAAGAAGTGGAAAATTGGTAGTGATTAAACATGGAGGATATGCATGAAATGAAGATACAGTATAAAAGGCATAGAATTCTTGTTGATCAAACTATCCTTGCACACAAAACGAAAAATCTTTTCAAGGATTTGTTGAGTATTTTTGTTTTGATGATGTGTGCTGAATGAAAATAATCATATTTGCTCAATTACTATTGCTTATGAAAAGAAATTAAAATCATCAATTAATACAGAAAAAGCTTACTGATATAAATACTTGTTTGTATTGGATTTGAAGTTAATAACTAGTCGTTTCGTTGCATTAATTTCTCATTTAGCTAAACGTTAAGTTAACATGTGTTTTTATTGAAAAACATGATATGTTTTAATGTTATATCTTTTGTATTATGAACAGTGCACGTTTAGACAACTCGTTAAGTTAGAGTTTTGTTTGTATAGAAGTCACGTGAGAACTCGTTAAGTTAGAGGCTTAAAGGTTAAAATAGGTCACGTGATAACTCGTTAAGTTAGTGAGTAAAAGCAGAGACGAACTCGTTAAGTTAGTGTTCTACACGTGGTGCAATTATAAGTTACGAATGTTGTATTATATCACGTGAGGTGCACATGTTTAACTCGTTAAGTTAACATAACTAAACGCGTTGAGTTGCTATATTGAACACTAAGACAACGCGTTAGGTTAACGTTATAAGCTTAAGTTGTTATTTTTGACGTGGTAAAATTCTTATTATAAAAGCATTTGTTTATTACTAGTTCATTGAGTTATCATAACACAATGGAGATGGTTCGTTGAGATAGCATAACACCACAGACTTAGTACGTTGAGTTAGCTACAGTACTTGTCACGTGAAATGGCACATGAGGAACTCGTTAAGTTAGAAACGTTAAGTTATATATATACTTGTGTTACTCGTTTAGTTAACATTAAAGTAACGACTTCTTATTACATTGATGAAAAACTTTTGGACGAGAAAGTTTATTTTGCAAGAAATTTTTCAGAGATCTAGGACTGATGATTAAAGAAAATTCGAAATATAAACGTGGGTTAGAACGTGTGTGTTTCGATGAAGGAAAAAGGAAAGATGTGGAGTAGTGGAAAACTGGTAGTGGTTAAACGTGAAGGATATGCATGAAATGAAGATACAGTATAAAAGGCATAGAATTCTCGTTGATCAATTTATCCTTGCACACAAAAAGAAAAATCTTTTCAAGGATCAAAACTTCCCTGCACACCAAAAGAAAAATCTTTTTCAGGGATCAAAAACACCTCTTCGGGAAAATCTCTCAAGTGGAAGAAAGTTCAGTGAAGCATTAAAAGGTAAGGTTTTCGTCACTGAAGATTTGAAGTATCAGAAGAAAGCAAATTCGGTGAAGCATGAAAAGACAAGATATTCGTCACTGAAGAATTGCTGAAGAAGAAAAAGAAGAAGAAGATCATAAGTATTCGGATGACTGTTTGGTTAGATATTGATGACATAGGAAAATCTATAGATCAAAGAAAATACAGAAGTATGATTGGTTCTTTACTTTATTTGACTGGTAGTAGACCTGATATTATGTTTGCTGTGTGTGTTTGTGCTAGATTTCAATCTAATCCTAAAGAATCACACTTAATTGCAGTTAAAAGAATATTTAGATATATACAAGGAACTAAAAATTTCGGACTGTATTATTCTAAGGATAGTTCAATAGATCTTATAGGATATACTGATGCTGATTATGCAGGATCTAAATCTAATAGAAAGAGTATCAGTGGCACATGTCAATTATTGGGAAATAATTTGGTGTCATGGTTTAGTAAAAAGCAAAACTATGTAGCACTTTCTACTATAGAAGCTGAATATGTTGTTGCTGCACTGTGTTGCACTCAGATTCTATGGATAAGGCAAACTTTAGAAGATTTTGGATTATCTTATGATACAACTAAGATTTATTGTGACAGCAGTTCTGCAATAAATCTTTCCAAAAATCCTGTATTACATTCAAGAGCAAAGCATATAGAGGTTAGACATCATTTTCTAAGAGATAACGTAATTAAAGGAAAAATTAAATTAGAATTTGTGTCTAGTAAAAATCAATTAGCTGATATATTTACAAAACCTCTAGATGAAAATACATTCTACAACATTAGATGAAATTTAGGTATTTGTAGGCTATGTGATGTGTAAAATGCTTAAACTCCACATAAAAAGATAATATTATTGATGATGTTGTTCACCTCATCGATATTACATACTTATTATAAATATCTAAAGTAATATCTAAACTGCTGCTTAAGATACTATGTATTTATTGTAAAATCATAGTAGTATCTTATTGATTTTAAGTAGTTTATCAATTTTAATAGTTTTTACGATTTTAAGTGGAAGTGTAAATGAAAAACATTAAATACTTCTGACATTCTGAAATTTTGATTAAATGTTTTCTTTGAATCAAGGAAAATGCATATGATCAAGCATAAATTTGACTTAATTGATTAAACTTGTAGAATAAGTTATATGTAACTCATCTTAAACTATTAATCAAAAGTATAAGCTTATTGAAACTGATTCATATTCTTAGTACAATCATAGAAGTAAAAATTGTATGAGATTTGTATTTTATTGCATCTGTATTAATGGAATACATATATACTGTGCTTAAAATGAAAAGTGCTTACAAAGTGAAAATCTGTGAGAGTTTATTGACCAGTTTGATCACGAGCCTTTTGTACTTGAGTAGATAGGTATGTAAGGATTGTTGTCCTAAAAAAGGATTCTTTAAATCTGGCAACCTAAGGTCCTGATCAAATATGGGATTGTTGACTGAAAGCTCATTACGCGGGTACATTAGAAAGCTCTTGTATGATTTAAGCTTTTCAAACTAACTTTTAAAGAAAATTATCAATATTTACTGTTTTGAAAAGAAAAAGTTGTTTCATTAATTATAGTTATCTTTGAATCGCATATAGTTTATACCAATATGACTACTGATTTATTGAATCAACATTAGTACTTTTGAAAACGTTTATTTGAGATACATTCTTTTATTCTCCTTGAATTAATCGAATTGAGTTCAAAGTTGTGTTTTGATTCATATATAGTAGCAATTGATTTTGGAAATCATTTTTGATGATGTTAGGATAACGGAAGTCTCTGAAAAGAAAATGTAAAAGTATAGTTATACTTGACATCTATTGTCACTACAAGTATATTTTGTATTTTGATTGAATATATTTGAAGTATATTTGTAGGGGGAGCATTAACAATGTCAAAAACAGATTAATATAATTTAAAATACAAATTTTGGTTAATCTGAATTAATGTCCTCTTAAATAGAACTCCTCAAACTCCTATAAATGGTACAAGACTACATGTATTTGAGGAAGAGCATGAATCAGCTATCCCTACTCCTTTTTATTCAAAACAAGTAGAATCAGATATTGCTGTAGACAAAACAAAAGTTGATAGTCTTCGAAAGGCTGTTGCAATAGAAAGTGCCTTAGAAGAATTAAAGCAGAAAACTTTTATGGAGCAATTTGAAAAGAAAACAGCAATACTTGAAAAGGAGAAACAGAAATGTTATAGAAGAAGGAAAGTCAGAAAAATTATGTCTAAGGAAACAAAGTCTTTTGAAAAAGGAAAATCAGATGAAAATTTATTTCCAAAGGACAATGTATGTCTAGACATTGTACCTTATTGTGCATCTGATGAACTCATCAGTTCCGAACACATTGAAACTGATGAAGATAATGAGACTTTATTTTCCCTTGCTAGAAAACTTGAGAAGAAATCCAAGTCAAATATGAGCTTAAGTTTTTCTATTAGTACAAGTCCTGATGATGCAGAAATTGACAAATCAGAGCATCAAGCACCTGACATTGAACAAGTTATTGCAAATATAATTGACAATGTTGAGGCAGTAACTAGTTCAAAGGCTGAATTGTCAGGAGTAGCAGATATTAAAAATGTTAAGACTCCAAAAGAGCTAAAAGTTAACCAGCCTTTTACGGAATCTATAGAAGCAGAGTTTGAGAATTCACAGCATGAATCAATGGAAATATCTGTTGAACAAAATGAACAATTACAGACAGATACACCGACTGTAGAATTTGTGGGAAAATTGTACTCTAAACATTCTATAGAGATTGAACAGATGAATACTGAGCATATTGACAATGTTCCTAACATTGTTCAAGTTGAAGAATCAAGCTTACCTAAGCAGCTTCAAGATAATATTTTGGAAGAGGAACAACATGACATTCATTTTGAAGAAGAGGTTCCTGAAGATGAATTAAACTCTGAATCATGGCTTCAGGTATCACCTTCTTTGTGTACAATATTACAAATTCAAGGTAATGCAATTCATTTTAGATCTGAAGAAGCATTGCAAAAATACAATAATCTGATTACATGTCAGATTCTACATGCTCGTCCAATAAAATTCAGAAATTTGATGGAAATAAGAGATCTGTTTGAGTTTCAAGGCCTCATTAAATTCTTGCCAGAAGGAACGAAATGGAAGCAATACACAGAGCTTATTGCAGCTTTTTATAGCAATCTGGACAAGAATGGAAATTTTCTGAAAACTCAAATAAATGAACAGGAGTTTATGTTGTCTCCTGAGTTAATTTTTGAAGTTTTAGGATTAAAGAATGAATGTGTTGTTGTTACCAACAGATTTGACATAATAAGACAACTGGAATTGAACATTTAGTCTTTATCAAAAATTCCAGATGTATATTCTGAAATGAGATTAATGGAAAATCTGAATGCAGAGGCAAGGTTTATTGCAAATATATTGCATGCAAATTTATTTCAGAGAGTTGGACACAATTTGGAAGTCAGCAGAAGCTTATATGCAACTTATGGCCTACTGAATAAAATTCAAATAAATTGGTTTGATGTTTTCACTTCTCGACTACAGCATATGAGTTCAAAGTTATTTTATGGTGATGCTGTATGTAGAATCCTCGCAAGCCAGTTGACTTTATCCGACTGGCCCTCTGAAACTAAAGGCATGAGAGCATTTAGTGTCAAAGATTTGCAAAAATTCCAAGCCATGCATAAACCTCAATGACAACAACAACAACAACCTGATACAGACCATATACAACAACAACAACAAAGTTATTCAGTTCAAGCAGAACAGCAAACCCAGCTACCTCTTGACTTAGATGCAGTGCTTAACGACATCAAAAATGATATTAGGCATCTAGGAGATAAAATATGTAATGTTATAAGTGATATACTTAGGAGGGGTCGATAACTGTTTTTGTTTGTTTCTGAATACAAAATGTAATGTTTGTATTACTTGTTTGATTCATTGAACAATACATTTTTCTGTAAATGTGTTCAATTATTATTCTTGTTTACAGAAATCGTTGTTGTAATTCTCTTATATACATATATATATTCTCTGTAATTATCTTTTCGATTAATGACAAAAAGGGGGAGAAATATTATAAAAAGATGATTATGATCTTAATTGCATATATATATTATAAAAGGAGATGCTATTTAAATGGTTATTGTAATATGACAAATGATAATTAGAAAACTGATACTTATATAATTATTGACATCTGAGAGTTTTAGTTCTGAGAGGTAAAATTTACACAAACAATAGAAATAAGCTTAAATGAACTTAAGTCAACAAACAAGTTTGTTGAATTAAAAGTTAACCCAACGAAGGTGCTTTGTTGAGTTAAACATATTTCATAATTGATTTAATATGGTTTTGTCATCATCAAAAAGGGGGAGATTGTTGAGTATTTTTGTTTTGATGATGTGTGCTGAATGAAAATAATCATATTTGCTCAATTACTATTGCTTGTAAAAAGAAATTAAAATCATCAATTAATACAGAAAAAGCTTACTGATATAAATACTTGTCTGTATTGGATCTGAAGTTAATAACTAGTCGTTTCGGTGCATTAATTTCTCATTTAGCAAAACGTTAAGTTAACGTGTGTTTTTATTGAAAAGCATGATATGTTTTAATGTTATATCTTCTATATCATGAACAGTGCACGTTTAGACAACTCGTTAAGTTAGAGTTTTGTTTGTATAGAGGTCATGTGAGAACTCGTTAAGTTAGAGGCTTAAAGGTTAAAATAGGTCACGTGATAACTCGTTAAGTTAGTGAGTAAAAGAAGAGACGAACTCGTTTAGTTAGTGTTATACACGTGGTGAAATTATAAGTTACGAATGTTGTTTAGAATGAAAAAGTGCATATTATTAACGGTTAAATGATGGTTAATTGCATAATATTTAGCTTATCA
The DNA here is from genome assembly GCA_036874045.1 of Cymodocea nodosa. Taxonomy (NCBI): domain Eukaryota; kingdom Viridiplantae; phylum Streptophyta; class Magnoliopsida; order Alismatales; family Cymodoceaceae; genus Cymodocea; species Cymodocea nodosa. The sequence goes on along the minus strand of CM072339.1, from coordinate 12,353,060 downwards.
TATGAGAATTAAGCCATTATGTTATAATTGCACTATTATATGCTTTAATTGAAGAATCTGCTTAATTTTGGGGAATTAATGTTAATTTAGTACATTTATGAACTGCCGGTAAATTGCACGCTTTGAAATTCTTAAGTATCCGAAAATGCATCTGAGCATCGGATAGTTATACCTGTAACTCTCTGAAATGTTATTTTATGTTTAAATTGCTGCTGACACGTGTTGAGAGCTGGAAGATTTACTTACGTTATAACTCGTTAAGTTAGTATAATTGCATGCGTTGAGTTACATGAAAATACACTAAGGCAACGCGTTAGGTTAGCGTTATAAACTTAAGTTGTTATTTTTGCACGTGTTTTATAGTTAAATCAACGAAGGAAGTCCATTGAGTTATCTGTAACTCCACGGACTATATATTTTCTAATATGCCACTGTAGCGGTTGCAAGAATAGACAATTGGAAGGAAAAACCACGTTCGCACGTATCATGCAGGAATTCAATCGCGCAGGGAGAAAGAAATCATCGCCGTTGATCTGAAGGAAGGAAATCCAACCGATCATTCAAGCAGAAGTAGTTACCACTGAAGAAATATAAAAGAAAAGAAGAAAAAAAAAAGAGGGTGATCAATGGATGGTCAGTGTATACAGAGGAGGAGCACCGAGCTTTCTACAGACAATATCGACGATTCTCCGAAGTATCACACCAACCATCGTATCACCATCATAATCACCAATCATCGGAGGTCTGTGAGGATACTTGCCTGATGTCGGGTCGATTCCGTGCTAAACACAGTGCCTGACAACCACTATAAGGAGTGATCGCATCGCGGGAAGGTAAGACATTTTCACCAAGCGCCGACTCATATTTTAGGAGATCGTAAAGCTTTTAGCCTTGGCTTCGGGTTGATGCCTGTATGCTGAAGAGGAGATCATCTTGCAATTCTGGACTCGCGATTCTATAGGGAGAGGAGACAGAATTGTAAGTGGTTCAATTTTTAGTGGTGTAATCGTGTTGCAAGTAGTGTCGGAAGTATTTACTGTCAAGTGAAATTACTTTACATTTCACCTTTCGCCCATTTCCATGTTCACATCAAAACAAAAATACCAAAAACAATTTATCTTTGTTTGTATGTTGTATTTGAGTGTTGTATTATTTGTGTTGTATCGTGATTAATGTTATATGTATTAGTTTTATGATTGTTGTATGTTAGTTTTAATTTTACAGTTTACTGAAATTGGTTCGTACAAAACAACTTAAATATTTTAATGGTTACTGTTTGAATCATCTAAATCTTAGTATTGCATAATGATAAATCCAATGTTAATTAGCATTAAAAAGCTTAATTGATGTTATTTACAATCTGTGGAATTGCCCAATGGTTGGCCGAATTCCTCTATAAATAGCAGTATTATAAAGAAGAGACAGGCTCGTGGAGTTAACTTAAGTCCACGAGGATAGTCCGTTGAGTTATCCATAACTCAACGAACTTAGTCCGTTGAGTTAATTGTAACTCAACGGAGTGCTTATTGAATATAAATTTGAATTGTTCACAATCAAACATTTCTTAAATTCGTCAGCAATTCCCTGTGGGATCAACTTGTACTTGCACACTGATACAATAGACACTGTGCACTTGCAGTTAAAGTACAAATTGGAACTAATATCTAAATTGTATTAAAGGTTGTTTGTTTACTTCTAAAAGAAAGAATAGGCATAAAGATAAATTAACTAAGTAAAAATAAAAGTAACAAATCCAAGCTTTTCTAGTGTAGTGCTGGGAAAACACGAACAAGTTTTATGGCTCCGTTGCCGAGGAATTGAATTGAACTGAATTGATTTGAATTGAACTGAATTGATTTGAATCGAACTGAACTGAATTGAATTGAATTGAATAGATATAAGCAACTGTTAGAGTTGTTTCATTTTAATAGTCAGAGTTTTGTGTTTTCTTCTGTAATTGAGAATATGGCATATGCTTATGCTCAAAGATTTCTGAAACCTTAATTAGCATATGTGAATTCTGCAATTCTGAAAGACACGACATTTATGATTGTTTGAAATTGAGACATTTACAGATTGATAGATCTCATGAACAACAAATGAATTATCCTCAATATAATAGAGTCAAGTATGAGAATCCTATAGTTTACCCAACTGGTGGTCAGTATAGAATGTGTAATATGATGAGAGACATTGAAGTTTGGGATAGCTATGACAGACTAGAGCATAGTATAGAGCAAAATCTGGACAAACTAGAATACTTTGTGTGTCAACAACAAGAAGTCAACCAATTAAACTATAAGGAGGCATATTCAGAACCTAAACAGGATATAATTTACGAAACTGAAAAAGTCATAAAGAAAATTGATCAAAAATTGAATGCAATGAAATTAGATGATCTGGAAACAAAATTAAAAGCATTAGACAAAAATGCAATGAAAATACAAGTTTTACAATAGGACAATGAAAATTATAATTTTATAAACCTACACAACTTGCAAAATATACAACAAACAGAAAACACGAATGTAAGACAATTTAAAGAATGCACTTTAAAACTAAAAACAATTGAAGATCATAATCACGAAAATGATATACAAAAACATCATGAAAGTAACGAAAATCTGGAAGATGTATGTGTAACATTAAGATCTGGAACTGATATACCACCAAGAACTCAAAATGAAAATGATATGAAGGTGGACAAGAGTAAAAATCAAAATGATAATGAAAATGTAATAGCTAAAAATCTAGAAATCACTGAAGAACAATCTGAATCTGGAATTGAATCTAAAAATGATCAAACAAATCAACTGAAAGAAAAAGAGTCTTTGAAATCAAAATCTTTAGCACCCTATCCTAAAAAATTACAACAAACAATTCCTGAAAAACAAGAAAAAATCAAAGAAATTTTTGAAAAAGTACAAGTTAACATTCCTTTGTTAGATCTATTGCAGAATATGCCACATTGTGCTAAATTTCTGAAGGATTGGTGTACTAAGAAAAGAGAGCGAAAAGTTCTTAGAAAGGTCTTTTTAGCTGAGCAAAGTAATTCCCTATTTTTGCCACAAATTCTTAAAAAGTTATCTGATCCTAGAATCCCTGTTATATCATGCACCATAGGAAATACCATTCTAGAAAGAACCTTAATAGACTTAGGTGCAGGTATAAATGTTATGCTAAATGATATATTTGCATCCTTAGGATTAGAAGGCTTAACTCCTACTAGTACGGTTATTCAATTAGCTGATAGAAGTATAAGATACCCTAGAGGAAAAATAGAGGATGTCTTAATTAAAATCAAGAATTTTATATATCCTATTGATATTGTAATTTTGGATTCCCAACAAATTAAGCATAAAAATAGTGATACATCTTTAATTTTGGGAAGGCCATTTTTAGCAACATCAGGAGCTGTTATAAATTGTAAAACTGGAGTAATGAAGTTAGTATATGGTAATGAGGATACTCAATTAAATATTTTCAAACCAGAAAGGTTTGAGGAGTTAGAAATGTCCTTACATACCAAAGACTTTTTAGAGGATGAAGGAGATATGTTAGATGATGTGATTCAAGAAGAATTAAATAGGCAAATCAATTCTGAAACTTTAGAAGAAAGTGAAAGCATAAATATAGAAGGAGATCAGGAAGAAATTAATTTAAAAAATGATGATGTTCAATTAGGAGCTCTAGCTTCTGATGGGCAGCATTTAGAATTAAAACATTTACCTCCTGAATTAACCTATATATATCTGGAAGATAAACAGACCTGTCCAATCATTATTGCTTCATATTTGAAAGAGGATCAAATAGCTAAATTAAAAGATGTAATAAAAAGGGTTAAGTTCAACTTTATGCTATCAGCACATATATTTAGAAGAGAATGCTAAACTTGTTAGAATTCCTAAGAGGAGATTAAATCCAAACCTTAAGGAAGTAGTCAGGAAGGAAATAGTTAAATGGTTAGATAATGATATAATATATCCGATTTCTGATAGCTCGTGGGTTAGTCCAATCCATGTAGTTCCCAAGAAATCAGGATTAACAGTTATTAGGAATGAAAGTCAAGACTTGATACCTACTAGAATTCAATCAGGTTGGAGAGTATGTATAGACTATAGAAAGCTGAATGCTGTGACAAGGAAAGATCATTTTCCCTTACCTTTTATAGATCAAATGCTGGAAAGATTAGTAGGGCAAGAATATTTTTGTTTCCTAGACGGGTATTCAGGGTATAATCAAATTCCAGTAGCATTAGAGGATCAAGAGAAAACAACTTTCACGTGTCCTAATGGAATTTATGCTTTTAAAAGAATGCCATTCGGATTATGCAATGCACCAGCTACCTTTCAAAGGTGTGTGCAGGGCATATTTACTAGAATGATTGATGAATTTTTAGAAATATTTATGGATGATTTTACTGTATATGGCAAGTCATATGAAGTGTGTTTAAGCAATTTAGACCAAATATTAAAATGCTGTGTGGGAAAAAATCTAGTTTTAAATTGGGAAAAATGTCACTTCATGGTTAAACAAGGAATAGTTTTAGGGCATGTTGTTTCTAAAAAAGGGTTGGAAGTAGATAAAGCTAAAATAGAAGTAATTTCTAATCTACCAGAACCTAAATCAGTAAAAGATATTAGATCATTTCTAGGACATGCTGGTTTTTATAGAAGATTTATTAAAGACTTTAGCAAGATAGCTAGACCTTTAACTAATCTATTAAAAGATGTTCCATTTAACTTTGATAAAAATTGCAAGGAAGCATTTTTGAGACTTAAGACTAGCTTAATTTCAACTCCTATAATTCAAGCACCTAATTGGAACCATCCATTTGAATTAATGTGCGATGCTTCTGATTTTGCTGTAAGAGCAGTGTTAGGACAGAAAATAGAAAAATCTCCTAGAGTGATTCATTATGCAAGCAAAACCTTAAATGATGCTCAAGTCAATTACACAACTACTGAAAAAGAATTATTAGCTGTTGTGTTTGCTTTAAAAAAGTTTAGATCATATTTGATTGGAGCTAAAGTAATAGTATACACGGATCATTTAGTTCTAAAACATCTAATAAAGAAAAAAGAAACTAAACCTAGATTCCTACAAAAACTAATGATAACAAAGTGGTAATACAATTTATAAGAACAAATATATTTGCCAGATTTGGAATACCTAAAGCTATTATCAGTGATAGAGGAACTCATTTCTGTAATAGAAGTTTTGAAGCCTTAATGAAGAAATATGGAATAAACCACAAAATTGCAACATCATATCATCCGTAAACAAGTGGACAAGTAGAAAGTGCAAACAAACAAATTAAATTAATCTTGGAAAAAGTAGTAAATCCTACTAGAACAGATTGGGCTAATAGAATGATTGATGCACTTTGGGCTTATAGAACCGCTTATAAAACGAGCTTAGGTATGTCACCTTTTAGGCTAGTATATGGAAAAAGTTGTCATTTACATGCTGAAATAGAACATAAAGCTTATTGGGCATTAAAAACTCTGAACACTAATTTAAATCAAGCTGCTGAAAATAGGAAAATGCAACTAATTGAATTGGAAGAATTTAGAAATGAAGCTTATTCAATGACTGTAAGAGAAAAAGAGAAAATTAAATTCTGGCATGATAGAAAAATTATTCCTAAAAACTTTGAAATAGGACAAGAAGTATATCTTTATATGGCTAGACTCCATAACCATCTAGGAAAATTAAGATCTAGATGGGTAAGACCTTACATAGTTCGAAATATTTATCCTTATGGAGCTATTGAAATTGAAAATCCTAAAAATCAGAATATATTTAAAGTAAATGGACAAAGACTTAAACCTATTCTGAAAACACCAAAGAGCTCCTTTGGAATTATAGAAGAAGTCAGAGTAGAGGACTACTCGAGTTTTACTTAGTAAGAAATTAGTTTTTATGTTTATATATATATAAAAAAAAAACATTAAAAATATATATAAAACAGAAAAATAGTTGCGGTTCAATAGACTAGATCCATCGGTATGACCGGAAAATTAAAAAATATTTAGGTCTGATCGAAGTGTAGCATCGGTATGACTGAAAAATTAAAAAAATATTTAGGTCTGACCGAAGCATAGTATCGGTTAAACTGGAAAAAGATTGTATATTAATTTTCAAAAAAAATATTGGTTTTACCGAAACATAGTATCGGTTCAATCGAAAGAAAAATAAAAAAATAAAAAATATTTAGGTCTGGCCGAAGCATAGTATCGGTTAAACCTGTAAAAAAACAGAAAAACTATTCTCTGTAATATTTTTATTATTATATTTGGTTGTACGGGGAGTCTGTTGAGTTACGCTTAACTCAACGAGCATACTCCGTTAAGTCTTGAGTTAGTCAACGAGCTTAGTCCGTTGAGTTACCTGTAACTCAACGGAGTACTGTAGCTAAGACCGCGGATAAAATAGTAATAGTTAGTTCGGGAAATGACCCGATTACCTGCTTAAACTAAGTGCTTATTTAAACTAAAACCTAGGGTTTTGGGGGCATTATCCGACAAATCATTTAGAATCTAGAACAGTAGAAATCAGAGCGATTCCGTGCTATTGTGTAACTCCACGATGAGGAAGATGACGCCTGAATTCTGGAAAGATGTTGTTGATACATCAGAATTTCTGAAGGAATTAGAAGAGTGGCACACGTAGTAGAAGATTAGAAATACGACAAGAGAGAAAGAGCTACAGAAGGTAGAATCAGAACTTTTCAAGTTTAGAAGAGATTTAGTAGATATGGATATACAAATACCTCAAATAATGGATACACGAATCAGAATAGCAACAAAAATAGCTGTAAGCAAGGAAAGACAAATAAGGCCAAGTAATGAAGTTGCCCTAGAATTAATCCAGCATAAGTCCCGACTCTGGTTCAAAAGACGAATCTGTAGACAAGCTAAACGGGTGATCTGGGAGCAAGAAAGGAAAGCAAATGAAGAGGCAACTGAAGAACGGGGGGAACCAACTGCTAAAAGATCTGTTCCTGAGGAGCAGCAGTCTGGACCTTCAGTTCCACCATTTAAGCCATTGGCACGAGCAGAAATGATGAGGCCTTCGACTGAAGAAGAAATAAGAGAATTTGCAGAACTGGTTCAAGTTGGAAAAAACCAAGGAGAATCAGAAGATTTGGCAGTGGCTAAAGTACACCTGGTGTTTGATGCACTGTACAAAAAGAGGGTTGTAGAAAAGTTGAAAGCCCAATATAAAATTAAAGTGGAACAACATCAAGAAGCTACTATTAGAACTGCTGTTAGAGATGCTGCAAAAGAAGCTGAAGCTGGTCCTTCGAGACCAGCAATTATTGGAAGAATTAAACAAGAAGAGCCAGTACCTGTGGTTTGAAAGCTTGTAGAGCCTATTTTTGTAGATTTAATTTCAGAAGATAAAGAGGAAGAACAAGCACAATTAATTAGAAAAAAGAAAGAAAAAGAAAAAGTGCCTGATTATAAAGAAATTAAATTTGAAGTACCAATTTTTACAGGGCCTGTGGAGCAGATTTTTATTAACCTACTATCCGAATCTGAGGAGCAGGAGGAGCAAAGAAAAGAAAAAAATCGGGCTGAAATTAGTTTGCAGCCTGTACAAGAAGAAACAGAAATTAGGGCAGAAACTGAATTGCCCGTGACTCCATCCCAATCTATTACAGAATTAGAAAGAACAGTAACAGAACATATTGGTAGTTAGGAGGAAGAAGAAAGAGTAGAAAATGAAGAGGCTGAAAGAAGCCATTTGGACAAAAATAATTTCACAGATTCCACTAAAGAGCAAGAAACTCTTCAGCAAATTATGGAAAGAATTCAAGACAGAGTGGAGAGTTCTGCCGGCTCACCACCACAGACAGAAGCAAAAGCAAAAATTTAGGAATCTGAAGAGAATGTCTAAATGCAGCCTATGCTGGAGGAAGAGCAAGAGCAAACCCCTCTGGAGTAACAAAGCCACCTTCTTGACCCGACTGAAACAACAATTTTGAATGAAGTACATTTTTGTAGTCAGGAAGCTTATACTAAATACCAAGAAATAAGGGGTTACGATATTATTTACAGTAGACCAGTAAATTGGGATGGAATGCAAGAAATCAAAGATCTATTTGAATTCCAAGGTCTACTACAATTTATATCTCAAGATAGAGGGCATGCACTATATGATAATTTAGTGCCTTGTTTCTATGCAAATTTAAGAGAAGGAGAAGGAGGATTAATTTCAAACGTGGAGGAAGCTGATGTATAGATAACACCAGAGCTTCTCCACAACATATTTGGTTTAAAGAATGAAGGAACAAAAATTTTGGAAGATACAACTGCAGTTGAATGGACTGAGCTGCAAATTAAGGATTGTTTAGCTATCAATCCTGGTGTGCCATTATTAAACAGATTGAAGCATTTAAATGGTAAAGCACACATGGTAGCTAACATTTTGATTAAGAATATATATCAACGATAGGGCCATGACATAGAATTAAGTCAATTTGTCAAATGGGCCATGTATGTAGTTGTAAATAAGATCCAAATAAATTGGTCTGTAGTTTTTATCTCCAAGCTGAAAACAGTGAAGAAGAAATTATTTTATGGAGATTTGATTCCACTACTAATGGTGGATAGTATTGATTTCACTAAATGGACATCAAAAAGGATAAGATCTAGAACCATTTTAGTGAAAGAATACAGAAATTTTGTAGCTGCAGAATTAGCTGTACTTTCTAGAGAAATTGCAGGAGCAGTAGAGAGGATAAATCAATTAGAGTAGCAATTAGAAAAACTCTAGAAGGAAGTAGATGAACTTAGGCATAGAGATTAATTTGTATTGTTCGTCTACTTGTGTAAAATTGTATGATGTACTTGTAATGTAATTGATTCATATTAATGAATATAATTTTTCAGATGCAATTTTCATACATATTTGAATGTGAAATGAATGGAATTTATTGAATATTATGTAATTTGTGGAACTTTATGAATTTGTAACAGATTTACAATTTGCTGAATGACAGGATAACTGCTTAAAAATTTTTGCATGTTATAAGGTAAAATGTAAATTCTACATAACATAAAATGACCTGCAATTTAAATCTTTATATAATGTTCAGATTTAAATGTATTTTAATCAAAATGAGACATTAATGACATAGATGCAACTTTATTACAGTTAGCAGAATGAAAAACAAAGAAAAAAAAAAAACAGAATAGAAAACTTACGAGAGTGAAACTTAAAAGTTGCCAAGTGTTAACTCAACGAAGTAATTCCGTTGAGTTAACCGTAACTCCACAAGGTTAGTAATATAATATAAGGTCACTCCGTTGAGTTATCTGTAACTCAACGAAGTTAGTCCGTGGAGTTAGCAATAATAACCAATTGTGTTCTGTTGAGTAATCTGTAACTCAACGTGGTTAGTTTGTGGATTAAGCAGAATGATTATTCTTTTAACTACAAACGAAACTTCATCGGTTTAGCGGTTACCAAAATTTGAAATTAGTAGTCGTACACGTACCCATTAAAACAGGAACCATGATGCACGTTGCAAGACATGTTCTTGTAATGAGATTTATTCACTTTATGGATGCGCAGTATATATATGAAACAAAATGTTATTTACGAGTTACCAGCAATTTTAAGAGAAAGGAGAAAGCATTGGAGGAACTGGAAGGAGAAGCAACTGATTCAACCTTCATCCGACAACAAATATTTATAGAATGGAAAGCTTCAGATTGGTATGTAATTAATCTTCTGTTATTTATTTATGAGCACATGGACTCGTTCTCTAAGCACTAAGCGATTAGTAAGAACACATATCTAGGAATTTTCATTGCAGAGGAGTACTGAAAAATTTTCTGAACTGAACTTTAACGAAATTCTTTGGGGTGTAGCTAACCTTTCTTTAAAAGAGAACGTAGAGATGGCTGCTCCAGTAGAAAAACCATTAGGAGAGATTCTGTATCCTAAATTAATTGATGAACCTTCATGTATTCGATTGCCAAACTTTGAGGGAGATAGGTTTGAACTGAAATCTAATTATATTAGTCAATTGCCACATTTTCATGGATTAGAAAGAGAGGATGCCTATTATTTCCTTAGAGAATTTAACGAAGTTTGTCAAATGATGAGAATGTCGAACATGAGTATAGATGCTATTAAACTTAGATATATCCCTTTTGCTTTAAAAGATACAGCTAAAAGATGGTTATATACTCTGTCGCCTGATTCAATTTCTACATGGACTGAATTTTGCTCTGTTTTTCTGGAAAAATACTATCCAACACATCAAACGATTAAAAAGAAGAAAGAAATATTAATGTGTAGCCAAAAATAGGGTGAATCATTCTAGAAATATTTTGAAAGATTTAAAGATTTATTGACTCAATGTCCACATCATGCAATGAGTAAAGCACAATTAATAGGCATAATTTATGAAGGCATAGATGTTTCAACGAAATCTTTATTAGAATCTACTTGTCAAAATGGATTTTTAAAATTATGTAGTGAAGAAGCATGGGCATATTTAGAAAATTTTGCAAAAAGAGCTGCATAGTGGGAAAATTCGGCTAAAGCTATTGCAGATAAAAGATTATTGCCAAGAGGAATGCATGAAATAGATTCCAATACTATGCTTGAGGTGAAATTAAATGAATTAACAAAGAAAATAGAAGAGTTATCATTAAATCAAAAGCTAGCAGAAAAGAATACAAACATAAATGACCTAGATATTATTTATGCTAGAAACCAGAGAGATAACTTGGGAAATTCTTATAATCCTAATTGGAGAAATCACCCGAATTTATCTTGGAGAAACAACAATTTTCAGGGAGGAGAAAATATAAATGAGAAGAACATAAGTTATGAAGTATTAATTGAATAAGGAGCTAGAATAGAGAAATTAGAAAAGATAATCCAACAAGTAAACAATCGTCTAGAATTTATATTTGGAAATGCTGTAAATCAAAATCAGAATAGAAATATATCACTTAAACAGAAGGAACCAATGGAAGTTAGACCTACTGGAGGATTGCCAATACAAGCTATACCTAATCCTATCAATAGAACAGTTAATGAAATTGATACCTCTTCTAGGAGGGCAGCTGAATGAAGCAGCATATCTGAAGCAACTATCTGTATGTATATATGTTTTTGTTTTTATTTTTATTTTAAGTTAATAATATCGTAGAGTTAATTTTTAACTCAACGAACTTAGTCCGTTGAGTTATGCCTTAACTCCACGAGGGTGTGTAGTAGTTATGTTAATTTTTGTCTCTGCTAAATTTTTGTTTTTATTTTACAGAATCGACAAATGGAATTAATGCAATTACCGTTGGATGCACAAAGGGAAATACTAAGTAACTTGTCAGCTAAAGATCTATGCAGGATGTGTTGTGTATCAAAGGAAATTAAAGACTATATTGAAGAAGAATATTTTCAGGGACTACAAGCTGCAAAAATGACTAAGATTAGAGATGGATTCATATGGTGGTCATTTAATCGTAGTTCAAATACCCATGAATATCTATCTATGGAAGAAACTATTGGAATTCCAACTAATGCATTAGAAGGAATGAGTCATATTATGGGGATAGATGAAGGATTAATCATATACAAGATGAGACCAAGGTATGCAAGTTTATCATTACTTGAGATTTTGATAAGAAATCCTATAACAGGAGAAGAATGTAATATAGGAAGACCTAATATATTTGAAGCACCAACTGAAAATTGTGGGTCAGCTTTAATATTTTCTGATAAAAATTCTGCAATTCCTGAAAAATTATATTATTGAAGACCTACAGGAAATTGGGGTGAAGATTTACACTTAAGTGTGTATAATTTTCTGAACAGATCTTGGAATGAAAAAATTATAATATATCTAGGACGGAAATCATTAATTAACCAAACACATGTCATACTTGATGGTTATATATATTTAGTCACGGAGATATCTATAGCATATAGATCTGATTTATACATAGTGAGCATAGACAGTTATGATGATTATACAGAAATTTTACCTGTACCGAGTGAAATAGCTAAACCACCATCTTAAAAATTTAATAAAATTCAAATAGGAATGTGGTATAATGAAGAAGATGATCCTACTTTATGTCTGATAAGATGGTGGGATGAACTGATGAAATTTCAAATATGGATTATGGAAGACATGAATGAATGGAAGTGGGAAGAGGAGTATATTGAAATAGATGTAGAAATAGAAACTGCTACATTACCTTGGAACCAGAAAGGATCCCTTTCTGCATTACATATCATTAATGGTAATACACTCGTATTTGGAATTTATAATATATTGCATGTTTACAAATTAAAAAGGACCAAGAACTGCATTAAAATAGAATTAATAGCAAGAAGAACTATGCCTAAAAAGTTTGCTTGGACTGATACATTTATTCCATTTGTTTCTACTTTTCAATCATGTTCTTAAGCTGTGATTTTGTGTGTTTAATGTTGTGTATTCTGCATTTATTTTTAGAAAAAAAAAAAGAATTTTGAAGTTTTTCATGTTCATTTTATAAAAATAAAAAATAAAAAACAAACAAAACAAAATATCAATCCAGTTTGTTGGAATCTGTTCTAGGAAACCAACTGGCTTGCTTGTGAGCCACCAAAGGCATAGGAGCCTGGGTTCAACACAAGACACTGATTTATTAATATCTGTTAAATGTTATTTTGTTTTATATTCTGTGTTTATCTGGGAATGAAAAGTTTTTCAGAATCAAAAATCGGAATATGCAGAAAGAGATACAAATGGAACAAGGTATGTAACCAATTACTTATCCTGAATTTTAAATCAAACAAAACTTTATTCATGCCTGCTACAATTACTGTACTTATTGTAAAATCTTTTACATTGAGGACAATGCAAAATGTAGGTATGGGGGGGAGGTAATTAAAGTAACAGCCATGTAAGTTTGTTAATTAAAGGAATTAAAATGGTACTGCAAAGTTTTGAGGAAATTGAAAATTTTTATGAACTTGCTGTAACTATCCGATAATTGAGACTGTAAAATTTTTATAAACTACTTGAATGTTATATTTAGAAGGCTATAGAAGATGCTATAGAATTTATTATTTATGTAAATCTAGATATAGTATCTTATGATTTTTCTGAATTTCATGAGTTTAACAGTTTCACGATTTTAAAATGAAATCAGAATATTTAATGCTTAATTAGAAAATTATCTGAAGTCCTGAAGGAGCTGAGATGTGAATTCTAGATTAAATGAAACACATATGATGAAAAATACATTTACTTGGACTGATTGAACTTGTAGAATGATTTATGTGTAGATCTTATTAAACTACAGATAAAGTATGAGCTTATTGTTATGGATTCATATCTTTAGTAAATGATAGAAGCAGGATTATATGAGATTGGTGTTTTACTGCATCTGTATTAATGAAATACGTGCATATACAGTATGTGATTAATGTTTTGTTTTGTGTGTGCATTTATTTTTAGAAATAAAAAAAGAAAAAGAAAAAAAAAATATTGAGAGTTTATTGACTTGTTTGATCACGAGCCTTTTGTACTTGAGTAGATAGGTATGTAAGGATTGTTGACCTGAAAAAGGACTCTGAAAATCTAGCAACCTAAGATCTTGATCAGATCTGGGATTGTTGATTGAAAGCCCGTTACATGGGTACATTAGAAAGCTCTTGCATGATTCAAGCTTGTCAAATTAACTTTTAAATTACACAAAAAAAAAAGAGAAAAAAAAATGAAAAAGAAAAAAACATATACTGTTCTGAAAAGATACAAGTGTTTTGTGAAATACAGATATCTTATGAATCGAGTATATTTTCTGTTATCTAGAATTGCTGAAATATGAATCTGGAATTGACTTTTGAAGTTGTTTAATGGAAATACAATTCTTTATTCTACTTGTCTTAATCAAATTGAATTGGATTGTACTTTGATTCGTATGTTGTTGAAATTTCTTCTATAAAACTTATTGGAAAATTCAGGATTATAGATGATGAAAAGAAGAACAAACGATAATATAATTAACACCTATATGAAGATGATATACTTTGTATGTAATTTACATATATTCTAAATATCTTTGCAGGTTGATTACTGAAACATACAGAATATATGTTTATGCTAAGCAGAAGAAAAAAAACAAAAGGGGAAGAATTAATTCTAGTACTTTTTGAAAGACCAATTAATTAGATCTTAGTTTGCTAAGGGACTAGCAAAATTTAGGTATGGGGGAAGTGCTTAGAATGAAAAAGTGCATATTATTAACGGTTAAATGATGGTTAATTGCATAATATTTAGCTTATCATATGAGAATTAAGCCATTATGTTATAATTGCACTGTTATATGCTTTAATTGAAGAATCTGCTTAATTTTGGGGAATTAATGTTAATTTAGTGTATTTATGAATTGTCGGTAAATTGCAGGCTGTGAAATTCTTAAGTATCCGAAAATGCATCTAAGCATCGAATAGTTATACTTGTAACTCTCCGAAATGTTTTTTTATGTTTAAACTGCTGCTGACACGTGTTGAGAGCTGGTAGATTTACTTACGTTATAACTCGTTAAGTTAGTATAACTGCATGCGTTGAGTTACATGAAAATACACTAAGGCAACGCGTTAGGTTAGCGTTATAAACTTAAGTTGTTATTTTTGCATGTGTTTTATAGTTAAATCAACGAAAGAAGTCCGTTGAGTTATCTGTAACTCCACAGACTATATATTTTCTAATATGCCACTATAGCGGTTGCAGGAATAGACAATTGGAAGGAAAAACCACGTTCACACGTATCACGCAGGAATTCAATCGCGTAGGGAGAAAGAAATCATCGCCGTTGATCTGAAGGAAGGAAATCCAACCGATCATTCAAGTAGAAGCAGTTACCACTGAAGAAATATAAAAGAAAAGAAGAAAAAAAGAAAGAGGGTGATCGATGGATGGCTAGTGTATACAGAGGAGGAGCACCGAGCTTTTTGCAGACAATATCGGCGATTCTCCGAAGTATCACACCAACCATTGTATCACCACCATAATCACTAATCATCGGAGGTCTGTGAGTATACTTGTCTGATGTCGGGTCAATTCCGAGCCAAACATAGTGCCTGACAACCACTGTGAGGAGTGATCACGTCGCAGGAATGGAAGACATTTTCACTAAGCGCTGACTCATATTTCAAGAGATCGTAAAGCTTTTAGCCTTGGCTTCGGGTTGATTCCTGTATGCTGAAGAGGAGATCATCTTGCAATTCTGGACTCGCGATTCTATAGGGAGAGGAGACAGAATTGTAAGTGGTTCAATTTTCAGTGGTGTAATCGCGTTGCAAGTAGTGTCAGAAGTATTTACTATCAAGTGAAATTACTTTACATTTCACCTTTCGCCCATCACATAAAAACAAAATTACCAAAAACAATTTATCTTTGTTTGTATGTTGTATTTGAGTGTTGTATTGTTTGTGTTGTATCGTGATTAATGTCATCTGTTTTATGATTGTTTTATGTTAGTTTTAATTTTACAGTTTACTGAAATTGGTTTGTACAAAACAACTTAAAGATTTTAATGGTTACTGTTTGAATCATCTGAATCTTAGTATTACATAATGATAAATCCCATGTTAACTAGCATTAAAAAGCTTAATTGATGTTATTTACAATCTATGGAATCGCCCAATGGTTGGCCGAATTCCTCTATAAATAGCAGTATTATAAAGAAGAGACAGGCTCGTGGAATTAACTTAAGTCCACGAGGATAGTCCGTTGAGTTATCCATAACTCAATGAACTTAGTCCATTGAATTAACTGTAACTCAACGGAGTGCTTATTGAATATAAATTTGAATTGTTCACAATCAAACATTTCTTAAATTCGTCAGCAATTCCCTATGGGATCGACCTGTACTTGCACACTGATATAATAGACACTGTGTACTTGCAATTAAAGTACAAATTGGAATTAATATCTAAATTGTATTAAAGGTTGTTTGTTTACTTCTAAAGGAAAGAATAGGCATAAAGATAAATTAACTAAGTAAAAATAGAAGTAACAAATCCAAGTTTTTCTAGTGTAGTGTTGGGAAAACACGAACAAATGTTGTATTGTAACACATGAGGTGCACATGTTTAACTCGTTAAGTTAACATAACTAAATGCGTTGAGTTGCTATATTGAACACTAAGGCAACGCGTTAGGTTAGCGTTATAAACTTAAGTTGTTATTTTTGCACATGGTAAAATTCTTATTATAAAAATATTTGTTTATTATTGGTTCGTTGAGTTATCATAACACAACGGAGATGGTTCGTTGAGATAGCATAACACCACAGACTTAGTTCGTTGAGTTAGCTATAGTACTTGCCACGTGAAATGGCACATGAGGAACTCGTTAAGTTAGAAACGTTAAGTTATATATATACTTGTGTTACTCGTTTAGTTGACATTAAAGTAACGACTTCTTTTTACACTGATGAAAAACTTTTGGACGAGAAAGTTTATTTTACAGGAAACTTTTTAGAGATCCAGGACTGATGATTAAAGAAAATTTGAAATATAAACGTTGGTTAGAACGTGTGTGTTTCGATGAAGGAAAAAGGAAAGACATGGAGAAGTGGAAAACTGGTAGTGGTTAAACGTGAAGGATATGCATGAAATGAAGATACAGTATAAAAGGCATAGAATTCTCGTTGATCAATTTATCCTTGCACACAAAAAGAAAAATCTTTTCAAGGATCAAAGCATCCCTTCACACCAAAAGAAAAATATTTTTTAGGGATCAAAAACACCTCTTCGGGAAAATCTCTCAAGTGGAAGAAAGTTCAGTGAAGCATAAAAAGGTAAGATTTTCGTCACTGAAGATTTGAAGTATTAGAAGAAAGCAAATTTGGTGAAGCATGAAAAGACAAGATATTCGTCACTGAAGAATTGCTGAAGAAGAAAAAGAAGAAGAAGAAAGATCTCAAACAGGGAGAAAAGTTTTAAATTCCGCAAATTAGTTTTCTCTGTTTGTAGTTATGAAATTGTTTAGATGATACATGGTATCGAAATATAATTGCATCTACAATTTCTGAGGAGAATTGAATTGTATATTGTAATTGAAACCTTGAATAAAAATGATTTTATGAAAACAATGTCTCGACTTGTTTTTGAGTTTTAAAGTTTCAATTATATTTCAGAAAATATTAAAAATACACAATTCACCCCCCTCTTGTGTAGCCATACGATCCTACAGTTTTAAATTCCGCAAATTAGTTTTCTCTGTTTGTAGTTATGAAATTGTTTAGATGATACATGGTATCGAAATATAATTGCATCTACAATTTCTGAGGAGAATTGAATTGTATATTGTAATTGAAACCTTGAATAAAAATGATTTTATGAAAACAATGTCTCAACTTGTTTTGAGTTTTAAAGTTTCAATTATATTTTAGAAAATATTAAAAATACACAATTCACCCCCCTCTTGTGTAGCCATACGATCCTACAAGATCAAACTATCCCTACAAACCAAAAGAAAAATGTTTTTAGGGATCAAAAACACCTCTTCGGGGAAAAACTCTCTGGTGGAAGAAAATTCAGTGAAGCAAAAATAGGTATTATATACGTCACTGAAGATTTGAAGTATTAGAAGAAAGCAAATTCAGTGAAGCATAAAAAGACAAGATATTTGTCATTGAAGAATTGCTGAAGAAGAAAGAAGAAGACGAAGAAAGATCTCAAACAGGGAGAAATGTTTTAAATTCTGCAAATTAGTTTTCTCTGTTTGTAGTTATGAAATTGATTAGATGATACATGGTATTGAAATATAATTGCATCTACAATTTCTGAGGAGAATTGAATTGTATATTGTAATTGAAACCTTGAATAAAAATGATTTTATGAAAACAATGTCTCGACTTGTTTTTTGTGTTTTAAAGTTTCAATTATATTCAGAAATATTGAAAAACACAATTCACCCCCCTCTTGTGTATCCATACGATCCTACAAAACTGCTAGAATTTGACCCAATACATTAGAAGGAATAGATCATATTATGGGGATGGATGACAGATTAATTATTTACAAAACCAAACCAAGGTATGCAATTCTATTACCTAATATTTTGATTAGAAATCCTATCACAAGAGAAGAATGGAATATAGGAAGGCCTAATAGATATGAAGTACCAACTGAAAATTGTAGGTCAGCTTTAATTTTTTCTGATAGAAATTCGACCACTCCTGAAAAATTATATTATTGGAGACCAATTGGAAATTGGGATGAAGATTTATGCTTAAGTGTGTATAATTTTCTGAATAGATCTTAGACTGAAAATACTATGATATATCTAGGACAGAAAACTTTAATTAATAGCATGCATGTCATACTTGATGGATATATATATATAGTCACAGATATATCAGTTGCATATAGATCTGATTTATACATAGTAAGCATAGACAGTTATGATAATTTTATAGAAATATTACCTATACCGAGTGATATAGCTAAACCACTAACTTCAGAATATGATCAAATTCAATTAGGAATGTGGTATAATGAATATGATGATCCTACTTTATGTTTGATAAGATGGTGGGATGAATTGAAGAAATTTCAAATATGGATTATAAAAGACCTAAATGAATGGAAGTGGGAAGAGGAATATATTGAAATAGATATAGAAATAGAAACAGTTACATTATCTTGGAATAGAAGATCTCTTTTTACATTTCATTTCATTAATGGTAATACACTTAAATTTAGTATTGATAATATACTGCAAGTTTACAAGCTAAAAAAGAAAACGAACTGCATTAAAATAGAATTAATAGCAAGAAGAATTATGCCTAAAAAGTTTACATGGACTAACATGTTTATTCCATTTGTTACTACTTTTCAATCATGTTCTTAAACTGTGATTATGTGCTTTTAATGTTGTGTATTTTGCATTTATTTTTAGAAAAAAAGAAAGAAAAAAATTTTAGTTTTAGTTTTATTTTATAAGAAAAAAACAACAAAATATCAATCTAGTTTGTTGGTATCTATTCTAGGAAACCAACTAGCTTGCTTGTGAGTCACCAAAGGTATAGGAGCCTAGGTTCCACACAAGACACTAAATTAGCAATTTTTTTTTTGTTATATTGTTATATATTCTTCTTTTATATGTGAATGAAAAGTTTTTCAAAAAAAAAATCAGAAGATATGGAAGGAGATACAAAAGAACAAGGTATGTAATTGATTACTTATCCTAAATTTACATTTAAATTCAATTCATTGAGTTAGGTGCTAAGTCAATGAAACAATAGTCATGCCTGCTACAATTACTGTATTTATTGTAAAATATTTTACATTGAGGACAATGCAAAATGTAGGTATGGGGGGAGGTAATTAAAGTAACAACCATGTAATTTTGTTAATTAAAGGAATTAGAATGGTACTACAAAGTTCTATGGAAATTGAAATTTTTTTTTTATGAATTTGCAATAACTATCCGATAATTGAGAATGTAAAATTTTTAAGAACTGTAACCGCTTGAATGTTATATTTAGAATCTTATATAACATGCTCTAGAATTTTATTATTCATACAAATCTAGATATAGTATCTTATGTTTTTGCTGAATTTTATGAGTTTAACAGTTTCACGATTTTAAAATGAAATCAAAATACTTAACTGAAACTTAGTAAATTATCTGTAATCCTGAAAGAGCTGAATTGTTGATTTTTAGATTAAATGAAATACATATGATCAAGGATACATTTAATTTGTTTGATTAAACTTGTAGAATGATTTATGTGTAGATATTATTAAACTACAAAAAAAGTATGAGCTTATTGATATGGATTCATATTTTCGATAAATAATAGAAGCATGACTATACGAGATTTGTGTTTTATTACATTTGTATTAATGAAATGCTTATATATTCTATTTGTTTTGTCGTAACAAAAAAAAAAAAAACTTTGAGAGTTTATTGACTTGTTTGATCATGAGCCTTTTGTACTTGAGCAGATAGGTATGTAAGGATTGTTGACCTGAAAAAGACTCTTTAAATCTAGTAACCTAAGGTCCTGATCAGATCTAGGATTGTTGACTAAAAGCTCAATACATGGGTACACTAGAAAGCTCTTGTATGAATCAAGCTTGTCAAATTAACTTTTAAAGTACAAATATGCATATACTATTCTGAAAAGATACAAGTGTTTTGTGAAATATAGATATCTTTTGAATCGAGTATATTTTCTGTTATTTAAGATTATTGAAGTATGAATCTAGAATAGACTTTTGAAGTTGTTTATCTGAGATACAATTCTTTATTCTACTTGTCTTAATCATATTGAATTGGATTGTATTTTGATACGTATGTTGTTGAAATTTATTCTAAAAATCATATTGGAAAATTCAAGATGACAAATGCTGAAAAGAAGAACAAATGATAATATAATTAACACATATGTGATGCTGATATATTTTGTATGTAATTTACATATATTCTAAGTATATTTGCAGGTTGAAGAGGAGAAAACAAAGTTAAAAAAAATTACTGAAATATATAGAAAATCTATATAGTAATCTAATTTATTATGTTGAAGAAGAACGAAATAAAGAATTAATTCTAGCACTTTAGAAAGACCAACTAGTTAAATCTTAGTTTGCTAAGGGACTAGCAAAATTTAAGTATGGGGGAAGTGTTTAGAATGAAAAAGTGCATAATATTAATGGGTAAATGATGGTTAATTGCATAATATTTAGCTTATCATATGAGAATTAAGCCATTATGTTATAATTGCACTATTATATGCTTTAATGAAAGAATCTACATAATTTCAGGGAATTAATGTTAATTTCGTGTAATTCTAAACTGTCAGTAAATTACAGGCTGTGAAGTTCTTAAGTATCCAAATTTTTTGTTATTTCAAAGAGTTATATTGGATGTACCAGACAGTTATGTTTTAAAGAATATTTTATTATTTCTTGAATTACACGTGTTGAAACCTGAATAAATTGACTTAAGTGGATTTTCGGTAAGTTATCTGCTAACTATTTGAAATGCATCTGGGCATCAGATAGTTAGACTTGTAAGTGTCTGAAATATCTCTTTATTATAAAACTACTTAAGGACATGTGTCACTATTTGGAAGCTTGACTTAAGTTATCTTTTGGAAGGTTATCTGTAACTATCCGAAATGCATCTGGGCATCAGATACTGTTGAGTATTTTGTTTTGATGATGTGTGCTAAATGAAAATAATCATATTTGCTTAATTACTATTGCTTGTGAAAAGAAATTAAAATCATCAACGAATATAGAAAAAGCTTACTAATATAAATACTTGTCTTTATTGGATCTGAAATTATACTATTAAATAACTAGTCGTTTCATTACATTAATTTCTCATGTAACTAAACATTAAGTTAACGTGTGTTTTTTATTAAAAAGCATGATATGTTTTAAAGTTATATCTTCTGTATCATGAACAGTGCACGTTAAGACAACTCGTTAAGTTAGAGTGTTATTTATAGAGATCATGTGAGAACTCGTTAAGTTAAAGGCTTAAAGGTTAAAATAGGTCACGTGAGAACTTATTGAGTTAATGAGTAAAAGTTTAGACAACTAGTTAAGTTAGTGTTATACACGTGGTGAAATTATAAGTTACGAATATTATATTGTATCACGTGAGGTGCACATGTTTAACTTGTTAAGTTAACATAACTAAATGCGTTGAGTTGCTATATTGAACACTAAGGCAACATGTTAGGTTAGCATTATAAACTTAAGTCGTTATTTTTGCACGTGGTAAAATTCTTATTATAAAAACATTTCTTTATTGCTAAATCGGTGAGTTAGAGTTTTTCAGAGACTTACAACTGTAACTATCCGAAGGGTAACTTAAGTCATGGTTTCAGGTCACGATATGTGTCTCACTAGTTTTATGGTAAAAAGGGTTTTTCGGAGACTTACAACTGTAACTATTCAAAACTTAAACTATTTTCGGTGAGTTAGCGTTTAACCTTCCGAAAAAAAGATTAAGCTGGTTCGTTGAGTTATCCATAACACCACGCACTTAGTTCGTTGAGTTAGCTACAGTACTAGTCATATGAAATGGCACATGAGAAACTCGTTAAGTTAGAAACGTTAAGTTAATATCTACTTGTGTTATTCGCTTAGTTAACATTAAAGTAACGACTTCTTATTATAATATTGAAAAATTTTGGAAGAGGAAGTTTATTTTGCAGGAAATTTTTCAAAGATCCAAGACTAATGATTAAAGAAAATTTGAAATGTAAATGTGGGTCAGAATGTGTGTGTTTCGATGAAGGAAAAAGCAAAGACGTGAAGAAGCGGAAAACTGGTAGTGATTAAACGTAGAGGATATGCATGAAATTAACATACAGTATAAAAGGCATAGAATTCTCGTTGATCAAATTATCCTTGCACACAAATCGAAAATCTTTTCAAGGATCAAACTATCCCTACACACCAAAAGAAAAATCTTTTCAAGGATTAAAAATACTCTTTGGGGAAAATCTCTCAAGTGAAAGAAAATTCAGTGAAGTAGAAAAAGGTATTATTTATGTCACTGAAGATTTAAAGTATTAGAAGAAAGCAAATTCAGTGAAGTAGAGAAAGACAAGATATTCATCATTGAAGAATTGCTGAAGAAGAAAGATCTCAAATAGGGAGAAATGTTTTAAATTCCGCAAATTAGTTTTTTCTATTTGTAGTTATGAAATTGTATAGATGAAACATGGTATCGAAATATAATTGCATCTACAATTTCTAAGGAGAATTGAATTGTATATTGTAATTGAAACCTTGAATAAAAATGATTTTATAAAAACAGTGTTTTGACTTGTTTTTAATTATTGAAGTTTCAATTATAATCGGAAAAAGTTGAAAAACACAATTCACCCCCCTCTTCTGTAGTCATATGATCCTACAGATACTTATGGTTGTAACTATCCGAAACATCTAAACTTGTTATTTTATTGCACGTGTTTTATAGTTAAACCAACGAAGTATGTCCGTTGAGTTATCTGTAATTCCACGAACCATATATTTTCTAATATGCCACTATAGCAGTTGCAGAAACAGGACATTCGAAGGAAGACTACGATTACACGTATCACGTAGGAATTCACTTGTGGAATGAAGAAGAAATCACCATCGTTGATATGAATGAAGGAAATCTAACTGATCAATTAAGCGGGAGCAGTTACTACTGTAAGAAATATAAAAGACGTAGAAAAAAGATGTGCAAAGTGTGTTAGAGAATCGTGCTAACTGTAGGCAGCGTCAGAAGTTCCCTAAAGCTCCACACCACCATAATCACCAACCATCGAAGGACTGTGAGGATACTTTCCTGATGTCAGGTCGATTTCGAGCCAAGCACGGTGCTTGACAACCACTATGAGGAGTGATCGTGTCGCGGGAAGGGAAGCCATTTTCACCAAGCATCAGTTCATATCTCAGGAGATCGTAAAGCTTCTAGCCTTGGTTTCAGGTTGATGCCAGTATACTAAGGAGGAGATCATCTTGCAATTCTGGACTCGCGATTCTATAGGGAGAGGAGACAAGATTGTAAGTGATTAAATTTTCAGTGGTGTAATTACGTCACATGTAGTGACAAAAGTTTTTACTATCAATAGAGATTTTTACATTTCACCTTTCATTCATCTTCAGGAACATATTAAAAACAAAAACACCAAAAACAACTACTTATTTGTGTTTACATTTAGTATGTAAGTGTTGTATTGTTTGTTTTGTATTGTGATTAATGTTATCATTGTTCGTATTGTGAATGTTTTATGTTTGATTGATTTAGAAAATAGATAATAGTTTTACAGTTTACTGAAATTGATTTGTCTAGATACTTAAAGATTTCAATGGTACTATTTGAAATATCTGAATGTTAGTGTTGCTTAATGATAAATCTAATCTTAACTAGCATTAAAGAGCTTAATTGATGTTATATACAATCTGTGGAATCGCCCAATGGTTGGCTGAATTCCTCTGTAATTAATAGTATTGTTAGACTCGTGGAGTTAACCTAAGTCCACAAGGTTAGTTCATTGAGTTAGCCATAATTCTACGAACTAGGTTCGTTGTGTTAACTATAATTCAACGGAGTGTTTTACTGAACACATAAATTCCAATATAAAAATCGAAGCAATATACAATTCTTACTTTATCTCTCTATGGGATTGAACTATACTTGCACACATGTACAATATACACTATGCACTTGTAGTTAAAACAAAAATTGGAATTAATAGCTAATTTGTGTGAAAGGTTGTTAGTTTACTTTTAAAAGTAATTATTGATATAAGCATAAAAATAGAAGTTAACAAAACTCTAAACACATACCTATCTGCTCAAGTACAAAAGGCTTGTGATCAAACTGATCAATAAACTCTCAAAGATTTTCACTTTGTAAGCATTTTTCATTTTAAGCACAATATATATGTATTTCATTAATACAGATGCAATAAAACACCAATCTCATACAATTTTTACGTCTATGATTTTACTAAAAATATGAATCAATTTCAATAAGCTCATACTTTTGATTAGTAGTTTAATATGATTTACATATAAATTATTCTACAAGTTTAATCAATCAAGTCAAACTCATCCTTGATCATATGCACTTTCATTGATTCAACAAAAATCACTTAATCAAAATTTCAGGATTTCAGAGGAATTTAATATTTTTCATTGACACTTCCACTTAAAATTCAGAAAACCATTAAAATTGATAAAATACGTAAAATCAATAAGATATTACTATAATTTTACAATAAATACATAGTATCTTATGCAGCAGTTTAGATATTACTTAGATATTTATGATAAGTATATAATATCTATGAGGTAAACAACATCATCAACAATATTTATCTTTATGTGGAGTTTAAGCATTTTACACATCACATAGCCTACAAATACCCAAATTTAATCTTATGTTGCAGAAAGTATTTTCATCTAGAGGTTTTGTAAATATATCAGCTAATTGATTTTTACTAGACACAAATCCTAATTTAATTTTTCCTTTAATTACGTTAACTCTTAGAAAATGATGTCTAACCTCTATATGTTTTGCTCTAGAATATAATACAGGATTTTTGGAAAGATTTATTGTAGAACTATTGTCACAATAAATCTCAGTTGTATCATAAGATAATCTAAACTCTTCTAAAGTTTGCCTTATCCATAGAATCTGAGTGCAACACAGTGCAGCAGCAACATATTTAGCTTCAGTGGTTGAAAGTACTACATAGTTTTGCTTTTTACTAAACCATGACATAAAATTATTTCCCAATAATTGACAAGTGCTACTAGTACTTTTCCTATCAGATTTAGATCCTACGTAATCAGCATCAGTATATCCTATAAGATCTATTGAACTATCCTTAGAATAATATAGACCAAAGCTTTTAGTTCCTTGTCTATATCTAAATATTCTTTTAACAACTATTGAGTGTGATTCTTTAGGATTAGATTGAAATCTAGCACAAGCACACACAACAAACATAATATCAGGTCTACTAGTAGTCAAATAAAGTAAAGAACCAATCATACTTCTGTATTTTCTTTGATCTATTGATTTTCCTATGTCATCAACATCTAACTTTAAAGTACTCATAGGAGTTCCTCGAATCCTTGTATCATTAAAATTAAATTTCTTAAGCATTTCATCTGCATATTTTTCCTAATTTAAAAATATACCTTTATCCATTTGCTTAATTTGAAGTCTTAGAAAATATGAAAGTTCTCCTATCATACTCATCTTAAACTGACTAGCCATTTCTTCAGAAAATATTTTTATTAGTTTTTCAAAAGTTGCTCCAAAGATTATATCATCCATGTATATTTGAACAACAATCTTATCTTTACTATCTCTCTTGATAAATAGAGTATGATCTACTTTTCCCATGATAAAGCCTTTTTCTATTAAAAAAGTAGATAATCTTTCATACCATGATCTAGGTGCTTGCTTCAAACCATATAAGGCTTTCTTCAATTTATACACAAAGTCAGGATTTTTAATATCTTCAAATCCAAGTGGTTGTTTTACATAAACTTCTTCATTAATTAAACCATTTAGAAATGCACTCTTGACATCCATTTGATATAGTTTAAAATCCAAATAACAAGCATAGGCCAATAATATTCTAATAATTTCTAACCTAGCCATAGGAGCAATTATTTCATCATAATCTAGTCCTTCTTCCTATGTATACCCTTGTGCAACTAATCTAGCTTTGTTCCTTATAATTTGACTAGTCTCATTAGTTTTGTTTCTAAAGATCCACTTTGTACCTATTATGGACTGATGTTCTGGTGGAGAGACTAATTCCCAAATATCATTTCTAATGAATTGATTTAGTTCATCTTGCATTGCCACTATCCAATTTTCATTAGATAATGCTTCTCCTATATTCTTTGGTTCCACCATAGAAACAAGCATACACATACTATTTAAATTTAGTGAAGCTCTAGTTTTAACTCCCTCATTAATATTACCAATGACTTGAGTGATAGGATGTGATGAAGAATAATGCCAATTTCTCTGATTTTCCTCAATATTCTCATCAACATCTAAAGGTACATCACTTTTATCATTAGTTTGATCATTTAAGTTCATATTTTTGATTTTCTCAGATAAATCTTCAATCTCTCTATTAATCTCTAGTTCTTTTGGGAAATTGATCATATCATCATTATCAGCTTTAGATTGAAATTCTCTAAAAGAATTTTCATTGAAGCTTACATGGAGGGTTTCTTCAATAGTTCTAGAAGTCTTATTATATACTCTATAGGCTTTACTTCTAGTAGAGTAACCTACAAAAATTCCTTCATCTGCTTTGGCTTAAAATTTATCCCTTTTATCCTTAGTATTAAGAATAAAACACTTGCAGCCAAATGGTTTCATATAGGAAATTTTTGGAACCCTATCAAACATAATTTCAAAAGGAGTTTTATTAACAAGAAGTTTTAATTAACTTCTGTTAATAACATAACAAGCTGTATTTATTGCTTCAGCCCAAAGATTTTGAGGTAAGTTATGTTCATTTAACATAGTTTTGGCCATTTCCTAAAGTGATCTATTCTTTCTCTCAACAGCACCATTTTGAGACGGTGCTCTTGGAAAAGAAAATCTGTGATCAATGTCATGATCTATACAGTAATTATCTATTTGATCATTATCAAATTCAGTACCATAATCACTCCTAAGTTTTTGAACAGAGACACTTTGTTTATTTTGAACAAGATTGCAAAACATTTTAAATTTTTCAAAAACTTCTATCTCAGATGCTAGAAAATATACCCAAGTGTATTTAGAGAAGTCATCTACTAAAACAAATACATATCATTTACCACCAAGACTCATGATTCTTGTTGGTCCAAATAGATCCATATGTATAAGTTCTAAGACTCTCTTGCTTGATATATTAGTTTTGGATTTAAAAGAGTTTTTGTGAAGTTTACCTAACTCACATGCATCACACATAAAGTCCTTTGAGTATTTAATATTTGGTAAACCTCTCACTAAATTTTTTCTAGATAGTTTATGTAACAGTTTCATATTTATATGCCTAATCCTTCTATGCCATAGATATGCATCACTAGTTTCAGCTAACAAACATGAATTTAAATCAATTGCACCAGAAGGTAAAGATAAAATACATACAGAACATTTTCTTTTAGCAATAAACTAAAGTTCATCTTTACTTTTATCAATAATTTTACATACATTTTCTTCAAACACTACATAATATCCATTATCAATTAGTTTTATAACACTCAGTAGATTAAATCCTAGGTTTTCTACATATAGTACATTTAAAATAACACAAGTAGGAGTTATTTGAACATTGCCCATACCTATGATTTTATCCTTGCTTTTGTTTCCAAATGTAACATTTCCTTTCTTAGTATTTGTAAAATTTTTCAATAGACTTTTCTGTCTGGTCATGTGACTTGATGCTCCACTATCCAAGATCCATTTTGATGTTGTTTCCTCCTACAACACAAATTAAGAACTATTTCTTAGTACCCAATGTTGTTGAGGACCAAGTTCATTAAACGCATATTTCTTCTTTTTGTTTAAAAATAGTTTAACATTATCATTTACATTCTTATTAGTTGTAAGTATTAATGATTTATCATTAGCATCATACTTACTTAAAGCATTATTGCTCTTATAATCATTCTTTTTATTTTCAGATGTAGTATAACCAAGACCAAATCGATTTTTATCAGATGTTAATTTATTTTGGTCATGCTCATACATTTCAGTAAGTTGATATCAAGATTTTGTACTTGTATTTGAATTTTCAGTACATATAAAATCTTTTTTTGTACAAAAATTTTTAGATAAAGAACATGTAGAATGATTAATTGGTCTAACACTAGAGTTTTGAATTTCATTCTCAGATTTCTGAATTTTCAGTTTACTACGATTGTTTGACATTTTTGAAACATTAGTGACTGAATTTCCAGAACAAGAAACAAGATTTTTAAAAACATTGATAGTCATGTTAGAAGTACATTTAGACAAATCACATTGATTTATATTATTACTGCATGATTCATCCCTTGAAGTACCTACTTCTACATATTTATTACCTTGTTTCATGATAAAAGGAATTTTAGTCTTAGATTTACTTGAACTGCAACTAATAAATCCTTTATTGGCTTGAGATTCAAGATATTCAGGATAATCAAATCCTAAGCTAAATTTATATGACATTGCAGGGGTATTAATTAGTTTGTCTAACTTAGTTTGACTTAAATTCTATTTCTCAATGGTAGATTTTAAATCCAGCTCTCTCATTTTTAATCTATCAATCTCTAACTCAAGATCATTTATAGTGTTTCTCAACATTTCATTTTCAGACTCTATCTTTAATTTTTCAGCATTTGAATTCTGTATTTGTTCATGTAAGACACATTCATTAAATCTAAATTTGTGCAAATCTCTTACATGATTTTCATTATCACATTTAAACTTTTCTAAAGTAGTAGACAGGAAACAATTTTCTTCTTTCAAAATAGACAAAGAATTTCTAATATTCTTATTTTCCAGTTTACAAACTTTAAGTTTTTGTAATAATGCATGATAAGCGCATAATAATTCATCAAAGTTAAAATCTGAATGACTTTCAAGATCAGATATTACCTCAAACTCATCTGCCATGAAGCACACATGAGCAACATCTTCTAACTCTTGTTCTTCTTCTGAATGTGAAGATTTTGATGATAATTCCTCAGATTTAGACTCTTTTGACGTGTCATCCCAAGTGACCTTCAAAGCCTTTTTCTCGTAAAACTTTTTCTGAGTTTTCTAAGCCATCTTCTTCTGATTTGTCCTACTATGCTTTTCATTTTTCCTTATAGGACAATCTGGAGAAAGATGTCTAGGTTTCTTGTAGTTGTAACATACATACTTTTTAGATCAAGAATTCTTGTCATTTAGTGATTTTGACGTTGAGGGTTTATCATTTCTGTTCCTTTGCTATTTCCTAGCTTTCTATGCATTCTTGAATTTCCTAGTCAGTAAAATCAAATCCTCAGCAGAATTAGTAGATATTTCAGAATCTAGATAACGAGTTTAGATGTTTTAGATAGTTACAACTATAAGTATTCGAAACTTACATGCATTTCGGATAGTTAGCACCTAACCTTTCGAAAGATAACTTAAGTCAAGTTTCCAAATCGTGACACGTGTCCTCAAGCAGTTTAATGATAAAAAGATATTACAGATACTTGCAAACCTAACTATCCGATGCTTAGATGCATTTCGGATAGTTAGCAGATAACTTACCAAAAATCCACTTAAGTTGTATATTAAGGTTTCAACACATGTACTCTAGGAAATAATAAAATATTCTTTAAACGTTTAAAACATAACTATTTGGTACATTAAATATAACTCTCCGAAATAACAAAAAATTCAGATACTTAGGAATTAAAAAGCCTGTAATTCACTAATAGTTTAGAAATGTACTTAATTAACATTAATTCCCTGAAATTATGTAGATTCTTTCATTAAAGCATATTACAGTGCAATTATAACATAATGGCTTAATTCTCATATGATAAGCTAAATATTATGCAATTAACCATCATTTAACCGTTAATATTATGCACTTTTTCATTCTGAATAGGAGGTAAAGGTTTTAAACCTAAGTGTTGACCATTAGAAGCTAGAGCTCCTAATTTAACATTTTCATCTTCGATATTAAACTCTTCTTGGTCTCCTTCTACGTCTATGTTTAAGTCTTCATCTATATTTTCACTTACTTCTAAATTTTTAGTATCTAATTGCCTATTTAATTCTTCTTGAATCACATCTTCTAGCATATCTCTTTCATCCTCTAGAAAGTCTACAGTATGTAAGGATATTTCTAACTCCTCATCCCTTTATGATTTAAAAAGATTTAATTGAGTATCCTCATTACCATATGCTAATTTCATCATTCCATTTTGACAGTTTATAATATCCCTTGATCTTGCTTGAAATGGCCTTTCCAAAATTAAAGATGTATCATGATTTTGATACTTAATTTATTGGGAATCCAAAACAACAATATCAATAGGATAGATGTTCTTCTTCACTTTAATTAGGACATGTTCTATTTTTCCTCTAGGGTATCTTATACTTCTATCTACTAATTGAATGACAATCCTAGTAGGGATTAAGCCTTTTAATTCTAAGGATGCAAAAATATCACTAGGCATAACATTTATACTTGCACCTAGGTCTATTAAAGTTCTTTCCAACGTGGTAGTTCCTATTGTGCATGATATAACAGGGATTCCTAGATCAAATAACTTTTTAAGAATTTGTGGCAGAAATAGAGAACTACTTTGCTTAGCTAAAAAGACTTTTCTTAACACTTTTCTCTCCCTTTTCCTAGTACACCAATATTTAAGAAATTTAGCACAAGTAGCATTTTTTGCAATAAATCTAGCAAAGGAATGTTAACCTATACTTTTCAAAAATTTCTCTAATTTTTCCTTATTTTTCAAGAAATGTTTGTTTTAATCTTTCAGGATAGGGCATTAATGATTGTGATTTAAAAGATTCTTTTTCTTTCATTTCATTCTTTTGATCATTTGTAGTTTCATTATTAGATTTAGATTTTTCTTCATTGATTTCCAATTTTTTAGACATTTCATGTTCTTTTTCATTTTGAATTTTGTTCTTACTTTCCTCCATTTTGTTTCCTTTTTGAATTCTTAGTGGCATGTAAGTTCCAAATCTTAATGTTACACATACATCTTCCAAATTTGCATTACTTTCATGATGTTCTTGTATTACCATTTCGTTTTTATGATTTTGATTGTTAATTGTTTCCAATGTTTCTTCCATTAATTTACAATTCTCAATTCCTATTTCATTGATATTTTCTTTTATCTTTCTACTTTGTAAATTATGTAGATCTTTAACATCAAAATTTCCATTTGTGTTCTCATTTTGCATAACTTGGCATTTCATTATAAATTCGTCCAATGCCTTTTGCTTTCTTTTTAGATCTTCTAATCTCATTGCATTCAATTTTTGATCAATTTTCATTATGATTTTCTCAGTTTCATAGATGATATCGATTTTAGGTTTTGAATAATTTTCCTTGTAGTTTATTTGGTTGACTTCTTGTTGATAATACATGTATTATTCTAGTTTGTCTAGATTTTGGTTTAAATTATGCTCAAGTTCATCATACCTATCTTAAACTTCCCTATCTCTCGACATATTACTTGTTCAAAATGTACTATGGGTTAGCTAAACTATAGGATTCTCATACTCAATTCTATTATATTGGCTATAATTCATTTGTTGTTCATTCAATCAAACCATCTGCAATTATCTCAAATTCAAACAATCAGCAATGTCATGACCTTCCAAATGGCAGAATTTACATATGCTAACTTCACGTTTCAAAAATGTTTGAGCATAAGCATATGTCATATTCTCAATGATAAAAACACACAACACTACTTATGCTATGAAAACAAAACAGCACTACAGTTGCTTAGCTTTTCAATCCCTGACAACGGTGCCAAAAAAACTTGTTTGCACATGAAATTCATTTACTTTAAGTATATATTAATAATTTCTTTTAGAAGTTAACAAAATTTTTTCACAAATTAGATATTAAATCCAATTTACTTTTTTACTACAAGTGCACAGTGTCTATTATATATGTGTGCAACTACAAGTTGATCTCATAGAGATTGAGTAAAAATTATATACTATTTTGATTTTTACAACTAAAGTTTTATATGTATTAAATTACACACTTCGTTGACTTACTATTAACTCAATGAACTTAGTTTGTGGAGTTACAGTTAACTCAATGGACTATCCTCATGGACTTAAGTTTCCTGCACGAGCCTAACTAGTAATTTTCAATTAAATTTTGTTACTCACAAAGGAATTTGGCCATACATTGGGCGGCTCCATTGAATGTAAATAACATCAATTAAGCTTTTTAATGTTAGTTTATATGATATTTATCATTAATCAACACTAATATTCAAATATTTCAAACAATAACTATTAAGATTTTGGGTATTTTGTACAAACCAATTTTAGTAATCAATAATACAAATTTCTATTTTTTGAATCAAATAAACATGAAACATTCACAATACTGACAATAATAACATTAATCATGATACAAAACAAAAAATACAACATATAAATGCTAACTATAAAAATAGATAATTAGTTTTGTTTTTGTTGTTTCTGTTTTGATATGTTCCTAAAGATGAATGAAATGTGAAATGTAGAAATTCTCTATTGATAGTAAAAACTTCTGTCACTACATGCGACACGATTACACCACTGAAAACTTAATCACTTACAATCACACCTCCTCTCCCTATAGAATCATGAACCGAGACTTGTAAGTTGATATTCTCTTCAGTATATTGGCATCAACCCGAAACCTAGGCTAAATGCTTTACGATCTCCTAGAAAATGATTCGGTGCTTGGTGAAAATGGCTTCCTTTCCTACGACGTGATCACTCCTCACACTAGTTGTCAATCACCGTGTTTGGCTCAAAATTGACTCAACATCTGAAAAGTATCCTCACAAACCTCTAATGGTTGGTGATGGGTGGTGGTGTTGTGGAGCTTCAAGGAACGATCGACACTTCCTATAGTTAGCGCAGGTCTCCACAACTTTCTTCGTTCTTCTCCTCTTCTTTTTATATTTCTTTTAGTAGTAACTACTTCCACCTAAATGATCAGTTGGATTTCCTTCATTCATATCAATGATGGTGATTTCTTCTTCATTCCACAAGTTAAATCTTACGTGCTACATGCAATCATGGTTTTACTACTGTTCCTACAACTACTCATAGTGCATATTAGAAAATAACCGATCCGTGGAGTTAGTGTAACTCAACGAACTTACTTCGTTGACTTAACTGTTAACTCAATGTACTTCTCTCATTGAGTAAAGCTTAACTTAATGAACTCGATATAAAATAATAATATAAAACATGTGTGTAGGATCGTTGTATCACAAGAGAGGGGGTGAATTATGTCTTTAGCAATTAAAAATTACTAGCCGATAAAACAAGAGCACAAAACACTTGCAAATGAAATTCTAATCTTTATTGACTTAAAGAATGAATTTTCAATTACTTTTCAGCACAATTTCCTACTTATTGATTCTGATACAATAAAGTCCAAGATTCAAAAAGAAAATAAAATCCTTATTCTAAACTAGTTTGAATTGTATAAAACTTGATCTTTATGTGAAAGGACCTCTAGATTTTGATAATGCAAAAATCAATGTGAGGAATTAACTTGTATTACTCGGGTAAAATAGTTCAGCAAAAGAGTAGAAGATGATACAGACAGTTCAGAGTTTGCTGTAAGTGATAAAAAGAATTTCAGAAGGTTACCAGGCTTAACTATCCGGAAGAGATATTTTCGCTAAGTTATCAGGCCTAAGTATCCGAAAGGTAGTTTAAACCAGTAGCAACACTATCAGATAGTTAGAAGAATAACTATCCGAAAATGGAAGGCCTTCGGAGAGTTAGAAAGATGGCATTATGGAAAATCGAAGAGTTAGAAAGTTAACTATCCGAAAAACAAAAAGATTCGAAGAGTTACTGTAGCTAACTATTCGAAACTTAAGTCATTGTATTTCCCACATGTAGAAATCCAGACAAAAGCTTAAAAGAAGAATAAAAAAGTTACTATAGCTAATTATCCAAAAGTTGAAGAGTTTCGGTGAGTTACAATTATAACCATTCGAACTTTAAATACCTCACGTGTATGACTTAAATTCTCACGTGACTCAAACCAAAAGAACTTAAGTGGATTTTCGGTGAGTTACAAACATCCTTCAGAAGGTTATTATAGCTAACTATCTGATATTCAAGAACATTTTAGTGAGTTATAGTTACAAGTATCCGATCTTATGACACCTCAGGTGTACGACTTGGAATCCAACGTGGTAAAGAGACTTAAGTGACTTTTTGGTAAATTACAAGTATTCCTCGGAGAGTTACAATGTTAAACCTCCGAAAAACCTAGAGAATCAGAAGGGTATCTTAAAATACCTCCCTGAACAGTAATTTACCATATTTGGGTCTGAAATCTTACCAAGTATAGAAGAATACAACCGTTGGAAGAAAATATGATCGTTACACATTACAGTATATATACAAGCAATAGACAATAGAATCAGACAGCTTTTTGCTCATACAGAAATATACACCAAGCTCAACATTAGAAAGCTTTGAAGATCAAATCATCATCAACAAATATAGATTCAATTACAGAAGCTCTTCATGCAATAGAAACTGATTTACTCAAGATAGTGTTTACTGAAGTATACTCATTGAAAACTTCAGTGAAAGGTTGGTTGAAGCTACAACCTGAAAGCTCAATCAGATTGGTTAGTTCTTGCTTTGACCTTAAAGCAAGTGTTTGTAAGTTTAAGAAAGTTTAGTGAAACCCAAGTATCCCTTGGGGGTGGACTAGCCATTAGTGGTGAACCACCTAAAAATCTTGTGTGCATTCTTTTATCGTGTGCCTATTATTTTACATTGCCATTCATTCATTAAATTTCATAAGAAACAAATATTATTACCATTCACCCCCCCTCTAGTAAGCCATCAGGTCCTAACATTATGCATGTAGCTCATTTTCTTTCCTTTTGCTCAGCTTTCGTATCTCTTCTTCTCTAGTTGTCGAATTTCCTAAACTTCTTACGTTGCAACTTGTTTGGAATGAAAAAGTGCATAATATTAATGGTTAAGTAATGGTTAATTGCATAATATTTAGCTTAAGTATAGAATGTGCATAAATTCAAGGAATTAACGTTAATTAAATATCATTTCTAGAAAATTGAAAACCTAATTTAAGTGTGGTTTTATAGTGTTAAGCATGATATGTTTTATTTGCATATATTAATCATGTATAGGTGTATGATAATGTATTGATTGTGAAAAGTTAATTCAAAAAACTTGTTTGATTTGTTTTTATGTATACATCAATAAATTCTTTTAAGGTAAACAAACAACTTTTCACACAAATTAGATATTAAGTCCAATTTGTATTTTTAATTGCAAGTGCACAGTGTCTATTGTATTTGTGTGCAAGTACAAGTTGATCCCATAGAGATTGAATAGGAATTATGTACTATTTTGATTTTTATACTAGAGTTTTGTAGGATCGTATGGCTACACAAGAGGGGGGTGAATTGTGTATTTTTAATATTTTCTGAAATATAATTGAAACTTTAAAACTCAAAAACAAGTCGAGACATTGTTTTCATAAAATCATTTTTATTCAAGGTTTCAATTACAATATACAATTCAATTCTCCTCAGAAATTGTAGATGCAATTATATTTCGATACCATGTATCATCTAAACAATTTCACAACTACAAACAGAGAAAACTAATTTCGGAATTTAAAACTTTTCTCCCTGTTTGAGATCTTTCTTCTTCTTCTTTTTCTTCTTCAGCAATTCTTCAGTGAGGAATATCTTGTCCTTTCATGCTTTACCGAATTTGCTTTCTTCTGATACTTCAAATCTTCAGTGACGAAAATCTTACCTTTTTATGCTTCACTGAATTTTCTTCCACTTGAGAGATTTTTCCCGAAGAGGTGTTTTTGATCCTTGAAAAAGATTTTTCTTTTGGTGTGTAGGGATGGTTTGATCCTTGAAAAGATTTTTCGTTTTGTGTGCAAGGATAAATTGATCAACGAGAATTCTATACCTTTTATACTGTATCTTCATTTCATGCATATCCTTCACGTTTAACCACTACCAGTTTTCCACTTCTCCACGTCCTTCCTTTTTCCTTCATCGAAACACACACGCTCTAACCCACGTTTATATTTCAAATTTTCTTTAATCATCAGTCTTGGATCTCTGAAAAATTTCCTGCAAAATAAACT
Organism: Cymodocea nodosa; assembly: GCA_036874045.1. Taxonomy (NCBI): domain Eukaryota; kingdom Viridiplantae; phylum Streptophyta; class Magnoliopsida; order Alismatales; family Cymodoceaceae; genus Cymodocea; species Cymodocea nodosa. The sequence goes on along the minus strand of CM072339.1, from coordinate 12,316,645 downwards.
TTCTCGTCCAAAAGTTTTTCATCAATGTAATAAGAAGTTGTTACTTTAATGTTAACTAAACGAGTAACATAAGTATATATATATAACTTAACGTTTCTAACTTAACGAGTTCACCATGTACTATTTCACGTGACAAGTACTGTAGCTAACTCAACAAACTAAGTCTGTGGTGTTATGCTATCTCAACGAACCATCTCCGTTGCGTTATGATAACTCAATGAACCAGTAATAAACAAATGTTTTTATAATAAGAATTTTACCACGTGCAAAAATAACAACTTAAGTTTATAACGCTAACCTAACGTGTTGCCTTAGTGTTCAATATAGCAACTCAATGCGTTTAGTTATGTTAACTTAACGAGTTAAACATGTGCACCTCACGTGATACAATACAACATTCGTAACTTATAATTTCACCACGTGTATAACACTAACTTAACGAGTTCGTCTCTTCTTTTACTCACTAACTTAACGAGTTATCACGTGACCTATTTTAACCTTTAAGCCTCTAACTTAACGAGTTCTCATGTGACCTCTATACAAACAAAACTCTAACTTAATGAGTTGTCTAAATGTGCACTATTCATGATACAGAAGATATAACATTAAAACATATCATGCTTTTCAATAAAAACACACGTTAACTTAACGTTTAGCTAAATGAGAAATTAATGCAACGAAACGACTAGTTATTAACTTCAGATCCAATACAGACAAGTATTTATATCAGTAAGCTTTTTCTGTATTAATTGATGATTTTAATTTCTTTTCACAAGCAATAGTAATTGAGCAAATATGATTATTTTCATTCAGCACACATCATCAAAACAAAAATACTCAACAAGTTTATATGTGTTCAATTAAGCTCTCCGTTGATTTACAATTAATTCAACAAACTATTCTTGTGGACTTAAGTTAACTCCACGAGCCTACCTAGTAACTTCTAGTTAAATGTTGCTATTCACAAAGGAATTCGGCCATCCATTGGGTGGTTCTACAAAATGTAAATAACATCAATTAAGCATTTTAATGTTAGTTAATCTGATATTTATCATTAATCAACACTAACATTCAGATATTTCGAATAGTAACCATTAAGATTTTTTAGTATTTTGTACAAATCAATTTCAGTAATCTATAAAACTATTTTCTATTTTCTGAATCAAATAAGCATGAAACATTCACAATACTAACAATGATAACATTAATCACGATACAAAACAAACAATACAACACAAATACTAAATATAAACATAGATAATTAGTTTTTTGGTATTTTTGTTTTGATATGTTCCTGAAGATAAATGAAAGGTGAAATGTAAAAATTCTCTATCGATAGTGAAAACTTCTGTCACTACATGTGACATGATTACACCATTGAAAACTTAATCACTTACAGTCTCGTCTCCTCTCCTTATAAAATTATGAACCAAGACTTGTAAGTTGATCTCTTCTTCAATATATTGGCATCAATCCGAAACCAAGGCTAGAAGCTTTATGATCTCCTGAGATTTGAGTTGGTGCTTAGTGAAAATGGCTTCCCTTCTTATGACGCGATCACTCCTCATAGTGATTGTTAGTCACTGTGTTTGGCTCAGAATCGACTTGACATTCAGAAAGTATCCTCAAAAACCTCTGATGGTTGGTGATTGTGCTGGTATTGTGGAGCTTTAGGGAACTTTTAATGCTTCCTATAGTTAACACGGTCCTCCACCTTCACACACACTTTTCTTTGTCTTTCTCCTCTTCTTTTATATTTCTTTCAATAGTAACTACTTTAGCCTAAATGATTACTTGGATTTCCTTCATTCGTATCAATGATGGTGATTTCTTCTTCATTCCACAAGTTAATTCCTGCATGATATGTACAATCATGGTTTTCCTTCAAATTTCCTATTTCTGCAATTGCTAACAGTGGCATGTTAGAAAATAACTGGTTCATGGAGTTAGTATAACTCAACGGACTTACTTTGTTGACTTAACTATAAAACACGTGCAATAAAGAAATTAACTTATAAACTTATAACACTAACACAGCGCGTTACCTTAGTGTGTATTCAAGTAACTTAACGCGTATAGTTATGCTAACTTAACGAGTTAAACATGTGCAGCTCATGTGACATAATAAAACATTTAAATTCAACACATGCATAATTCTAACTTAATGAGTTCAGATATACAACTTACAGTTTTACTCACTAACTCAACAAGTTCTCGTATGATCTTTTTACACATTTAAACCTATAACTCAATGAGTTGGCACGTGATCTTTTAACAAAAAGAACACTAACTCAACGAGTTGTTAACGTGCACTATACATGATATAAATATATGCAAATAAAACAGATCATGCTTAATACTATAAAACCACACTTAAATTAGATTTTCAATCTTTTACAAATGATCTTTAATTAATGTTAATTCCTTGAAATTATGCACATTTTGTAATTAAGGCATATAATCATGCAATTATAACATAATGGCTTAATTCTCATATGATAAGCTAAATATTATGCAATTAACAATTATTTAACTATTAATATTATGCACTTTTTCATTCTAAACAGGTAACAACTCGTTGAGTTACAGTTAACTCAACAAGATAAGTTTGTTGAGTTATAGGTTGAAGCTGTAAAAACTCGTTAAGTTAGGAGTATGCACGTGTTGAATTTAAATGTCATATTTGTTTCCAGTAGGACACGTGTCATGACCTTAAAACATGACTTAAGTTATCCTTCGGAAGGTTGAATGCTAACTATCCAAAATACATTTTTTGGATGTTTTATAAGTTTTAAATTTATAAACCGTAAGTGCAAAACATCTAATGAAATACGTTAGTAAGTACAGGTCAAACCACAAGGAAATGGGGATAATCTAGGACTCTAACTACAAGAATATTGCAAGCTAGCACTTTCCAAATATAGATTAGACAATATAAAAGGTAAGACCACAGATTTTTAATTTATCAACCAATGAACAGATTAGACTGAAAATTTAATCTCAATCAGATATGTTGATGTGGACTTCAGATAAAAAATTGCACACTTAAAAGCACACAAATGTTATGATAGAAAATTCAGACATTGAAAAGGATGCAGAAAATTGGAAAATTTTGTGTGATAAGATCTGTGTCTTAGAAACCTTATAAATTCCGAATTACTCGACTAAAAATTCCAAAATCAAATGCATTGCAAAATAGAAGGATGTAGATATTAATGGAATATTTATTCTAATTTTTATGCGATCTGAGTTGTGAGAAATATGCATTACAAATGAAACAAAATAATCTCAGACCTAATTCTGTGCCCGATGAAATTGGAGCTTGAAAATGGCATCAAATCTTTTCAGATTGCTATGAAATTTCAGAGAATCAAAGAATACTTATAATGGCATGATTATGAAATTTTTTTGAATTTTTAATTAAACAAAAAAGCTCCAGATCACATATGAATTCTCAGAATAAACATAGATCAATAGAACTACAAATCTGTAAACATCATGCATAACCTTCATCGAATTCTACTTTGTTTCATACATAATAGAATGAAATATCCACATTTCAGCATCAACAAACAACAATATATGAATATATATCAATAATAGCACTTGTTTTTATGGTTTTCAGATGAAAGTAACAAAGATTCATGAAACATGATAATATGAGATACATTTGAAGCCAAGGAAGAGGGGAAGGTGGAGAAATGATTTGTGGAATCTCACAAATGAAGAGAAGCACCCTTGTGAAGGTCGACATATCTACTCCAAGATGTGGAATGAAGGCTTGCACATTGGTGATGACTTGTGGTATGAATATGATGAAATCTGAGTTGAAGAGAGGTGGAGGAATGATCGGCATTCTCCTTCCTTGCTTCAAGAAGTGGAGCTCCAAGAGGGGGTGACGACTAGTGGTGTGGAGGAGGAAAACAAAAATCTCAAGAGGGAGAGTCCTAGACGTGCACCACTCCTTTTATAAGGAGTGTTTCCATGTTTGGAGATCCATCTTTGATTCAACGATTGGGATTAAATCCCACCTGATTTTCTTCCTCCAATCTTCAATTTCCATGATCTTCTATTGAATTATGAATTTTTCATAACAATAAATACACCAAAGTATCAAGTCATCCATAAAATTCATAAATGATGCATGTTTGAAATAATTTCCTACTTTTAATTGTATAAAATGGGGATTGGTTCTTATTGGTTAAATAATGAAATAAATGCATAATATGGCTTTAATAAATCTCATGTAAATCTATTTAACCAATAAGATCCTATAAAAATATGCAACATTTTAATCCAAACATGCATATAAGTTTCGGATATTTATAGTTTGTAAGTAGCTGAAAAATCATTTTATCATTGGAAAGTTGTTTTAAATTATAAATATTTCTTTATGTCACGTGAGTTGCATAGGTTTTATATTTTTATATCAAGTCCATTGAGTTAAGCTTTACTCAACAAGGGAAGTCTGTTGAGGTAACAGTTAAGTCAATAAAGTAAGTTCATTGAGTTACATTAACTCCATAGATCAGCTATTTTCTAATATTTAATGTGAAGTAATTGCAGAAATCAAAAATTCGAAGGAAGACCACGATCGCACATATCACACAGGATTTAAATTGCAGAATGAAGAAGAAATCATCATCATTGATACGAAGGAAGGAAATCCAATCGATCATCTTGGTAGGGGTAGTTACTATTAAAAGAAATATAAAAAGAAGAGGAGAAGAACAAATAAAAAGTGTGGTGGTGGAGAGTGTGAAAATTGTGCTAACTGTAGGAAGTGTCGGTAAGTTCCCTAAAGCTCTACAACACCATCACCAATCACCAACCATTGGAGGTATGTGAGGATACTTTTCGGATGTCAAGTCAATTCTGAGCCAAACATGGTGACTGACAACTATTATGAGGAGTATTCGCATCGCAAGAAGGGAAGTCATTTTCACCAAGCACTGACTCATCTCTTAAGAGATCATAAAGCTTCTAGCCTTGGTTTTGGGTTGATGCCAATATACTGAAGAGAAGATCAACTTACAAGTCTCGATTCGTGATTCTATAGGGAGAGGAGGTGTGACTATAAGTGATTAAGTTTTTAGTGGTATAATCACGTCGCATGTAGTGACAGAAGTTTTTACTATTGTTACCAAACAGAATTTTCTGATTTTCTACATCATTTTAAATGTCTGAATTTTTTGTCATAGCATTTGTGTCTTGAAAACCTTATAAGTTCTTGATTACTCAACCAAAAATACCAAAATCAAAGGTGTTGCAAAACACACAAAACGTAGATATTAATGGAATATTTAGTTTAATTTTTATATGATTTGAATTCCAAGCAATACGAGTTACAAACCAGACAAAATATTCTTAGACTCAATTCTGCACCTTATTAAATTGGAGCTCGAAAATGGTATCAAATCTTTTCAGACTGCTATAAAATTTTAGAGAATCAAAACATACTTATAATGGCACGATTATGGACTTTTTTAGAATTTTTAATCAAACAAATAAGTTTTAGATCGAATATCAATTCTCAGATTAAACACAGAACAAAAAAATGCAAATCTGCAAATAAGCATGCAAGATCTTCATCATATATGAATTTTTTCACACATAACACAATAAGATTTCTTCATAGGAGCATCTATAAACATCAATACATGATAATAGTGTTAGGACCGTAAGGCTTCACTCGAGGGGGGGTGAATGGTGTCTATGTGTATATTTAAACTTATTCCAACTTAATTAACCAATTTGAATAAACAGTTTGCACAAGTACTAAACAGATATACAAAACATACACAATGGAAATATAAATAAGAAACACAAGGGAATTTTAGGTGGTTCACCAACTCAGCTAGTCCACCCCCAAGGATTGCTTATGCTTCACTAAGTGTTTCAACACTTACATACACTTGCTTTCAGGTCAAAGCAAGAACCAACCATTCACTTGAGCTTTCTGGTCGTAGCTCTAACCAACCACTTAGAAGTTTTCAGGTATAAACTTCAATAGACCAACCTCTTGAGTTTTCAGGTCGAAACTCAAACCAACAACTTGAATGAAGCTTTAAGGTTGAAGCCACAAACCAAATGATCCTTCTTGGATCAGACTTTCGGCATTTGGAGAGCTTTAAGAATCTTCTTGTAAATCCAGCTTTCAATCAATTCCTTGTTATAGTTAATCTAGATTAAGCATTCTTCTATGACAGTAGTTGATCTACAATGTATACTGTATTTCTATATGTGATTGTATATGTAATTTCACTTGTTAGCTTTACTGAATATTGAATGATCTGTTTGTATTTATGCTTGTAAGTCCAATGATCATATTTTCTCTTCAATGGATTTATTCTACTGTACTTGTTGAGTTTGTAGGTCTAAATATGGTAAGTTACCATTTAGAAAGGTGTTTCAAGATAACTTTCCAATTTTTCTTAGACTTTCGGATAGTAAGCTATGTAACTTTACGAAGGATGTTTGTAACTCACCGAAAATCCTCTTAAGTCCTTTTGTCACGTGAGATTTAAGTCATACACGTGACGTGTCTTAAGTTTGGATACTTGTAATTGTAACTCACCGAAATGTTCTTGACTATTAGATAGTTAGCTACAGTAACTCTCCTATTTTCTTCTTTTAAGCTTCTAACTGCTTTCTTATTTCTGCATGTGCATAATAGGATGACTTAAGTTTTAGATAGTTAAATCTGTAACCTTCCGAAACTTCCTACTTTTCGGATAGTTAATTTTCTAACTCTCCAAAAATCCCTTTAAACTTTTGTCAAGATTTCTACACGTGGGAAATTGAATAACTTAAGTTTTGGATAGTTAGTCTTCCTAACTTTTCGATTTTCTTGAACTTCCAGATAGTTAACGCCTTAACTATTTGATCATTCAACCAACTATCTTTCAAACTCTCCGAAGGCCTTGTATTTTTAGATAGTTATTCTTCTAACTATCCGATGGTGTTTCTGTTGCTTTAAACTGACTCTTCGAATACTTAGTTAAGAACTGACCGAACTTCTTGGCTTTCTCTTTCAATTGTGAATGAACTACTTATAATGTGATATCTTTTGGATTCCTTGTGCAGCATTCGTCTAGTCTATTGGCTACAATTTGCTTCGACTTTTCCATCCATATCTGTTCAACCTACAACTTGTGAAATACATACACTTTCTCATGGATGTTTGCATTATCAAAATACAGAGATCCTTTCAAATAGAACATCAAGCACTTCTATTTTTATGATTTTAGTAAAGAAATAACAAGGTTTCTTGGATACAAATGCATAAACACATAAAAATATGAATCTATCTACTATAAACAGTTTGATACAATAAAACTTGAAGAAGCTTACATCTAAATATGTAAATCTAATTGTAAACTTAAAGATAAATATAGATCTGAATTGCTAGAAGACGTGGAGTGAAGAAATGATGGATGAAAAATGCTCACAACAACAAGGAAGTGTGGTTGCCTTTGCTTGTACGTGAGGGATGAAGGATTGTTGGTGGAGACAACTTATGGAATGAGGTGGAGGTCCAAAAAGAGCAAGAGAGCCAACCCTATATGTGCACCACTCCTTTTATAAGTAGTGTTTCCATGTTGGGAGATCCATCTTTGATTCTGTTAGGACCTGAGTATTTTGATAATGCAAAAACCTGTGTAAGGAATCATATTGTATTTCACAGATAAGTCAGTGCAGCAAAAGATCAGAAGGCAAACAAACAAGTTGCAGTTAATTCCAAAATGTGTTGCTATAGAGCTATAGAAAATCGGACAGTTCCAGACTTATGTATCTGGAAGAAAGTTAATCTTCGGTGAGTTACAGACTTAAGTATTCGAAGAGTTAATTTAAAGTAGCAGCAACACTATCGGACAATTAGATGAATAACTATTCGAAATCATAAAGCCTTCGAAGAGTTGTGAAAGGCAGTTGGTTGAATGATCGGAAGGTTAAGGAGTTAACTATCTGAAAGCTCAAGGAAAATCGGAAAGTTAGAAAGGCTAACTATCCGAAACTTAAGTCATTCAATTAATCACGTGCAGAAATCCAGAACATAAGCTTAAAGGACTTTTCGAAGAGTTAGAAAGCTAACTATCCGACATTTGAAGAATTTCGGTGAGTTACAGGTATAACCATCCGAAACTTAAGTTATCTTATTACACACGTGCAGAATTAAAGAGAAAGTAGTCGGAAGCTTAAAAGAAAAATCGAAGAGTTACTGTAGTTAACTATCTAGAAGTCAAGAGTTTTTTGGTAAGTTAAAACTACAAGTCTTCGATCACTTGACACCTCATGTGAGCAACTTAAAATCCTCACGTGACACAGACAACAGGATGTAAGTGAAGGTTTGGTAAGTTATAAACACTTTTTGGTGAGTTATTCATATAACCATCCAAAAATCAAAGGAAACTAGAAGGTTACTTACTGAACATCAGATAGAACAGTAACTTACCATATTTAGGTCTGATTATTTAGCAAGTACTGTAGAATACATCCGTTGGAAGAAAAATATGATCGTTATACCTTTTGGTATAAATATGAGAAGTTTAAGAGAAGATTAGATAGAGATAACGATCGTACATTATACAGTGAGCTACACAAAATTCCAGATACACTCTCAAGTCTACAACCGTCAAGTATACTCTTGAAGATTCACTACAAAAAAGCTCCATGTGCCAAAACTCTAATAGAAAAATTCAAAGCTGTTGGTTCATGAGTTTCAACCTGAATACTCATTGTTGGTTGAGAGCTTCAACTTGAAAGCTCGAGAAAGAAAGGTTGGTTATTGAGCTTATACCTGAAAGCTCTAAGTGTTGGTTCTTGCTTCAACCTGAAAGCAAGTGTTGTAAGTACTTGACTACTTAGTGAAGCCCAAGTGTATTTTAGGGGTGGACTAGCCAAGTTGGTGAACCACCAAAAAATTGCTGTGTTAATTTCTTCTTACTGTTTTGCTTACATTTAATTCATCTCATCTCACTATTGTTAGAATCAATTGATTCTAAGTGAAAAGAATTAAAAACTTACACACCTTCACCATTCACCCCCCCTTTAGAGAGCCTATCGATCCTAACAATTGGTATCAGAGCTTGATTAATCTGTTATAAGATTTAACCATTTGGATTTATGGCTCAATTTGCTGAGGGACAAAACATCCATAAACCTCCTCTATTCGATGGTTCCAACTATAATTATTGGAAGAATAGAATGGAGTGTTTCCTTAGGAGTTTTGATGTAAAACTCTGGAAGATTGTTGTTCTTGGAACTACACTTCCAACTAGTGATGTTATGAACTAGTTTGAGGAGGATGAGAGAATCATCTAGTTGGATGCTAGAGGGCTGAATGCCATATATTGTGCACTAACTACTGAACAATATAACAAAGTGTCTACATGTAAGTCTGCTCATAAGGCTTGGAAAATCCTTCAAGTTACTCATGAAGGTACAAGCCAAGTAAAGGATACTAAAATCATCATTCTGTTGAGAAAATTAGAACTATTTAAAATGGATGATAATGAAAACATAACTGAAATGTTTTCAAGATTTACTGAAATTATTAATAGTCTGAAAGACCTAGGAAAGGAATTTTCTTCTCGTGAATAAGTACAGAAGATCTTGAGAAGCTTAACTATTGAGTGGAAACAAAAATCCACATCTATCCAAGATTCCAAGGATCTCAACAATTACACGGTTGAAGAACTGTTGGGCAATCTTCTAGCCCACGAAGTTCAAATGAAGGATTGGAAAGAGCAAGAGGGAGCTGTTGAAAAGAAAGCTAAGAAGAAAAAGGAAATAGCAATTCCTTCAACAAAAGAAGCTCCAAGCTTAGATGATGATGAGATCATGTTGTTGGCAAGGAACTTCAAAAAGTTCATGAAGAAAAAGAATAAGACCAGCTCCTCCAAAAGAACTATTCCTACTTATTTTAAATGTAAAAGGCAAGGACACATACAGACCTTCTATCCATTTCAGATAGAAGAGGATCAGGCAGATAAGAAGAAGAGATGGAAGGACAAAAAGAAGATGGCACTCAAAGCTATGTGGGATGATAGTAGCTCATCAAGTAGTTCAACTGATTCTGAAGATGAAGCTGCAGCTCAAGAGGTATATTCCACTTCTTCTTCTAGTTCAGAAGATGAGCATGATGAAATAGATATTAATAGTCTTTTGTCTACTATAGATAATCTCTATGTTAAATGTAGAGAATTTAAGAAAAAAATTAAAAGGTTGAATAATTGCTTAGAAGATTCTTTTGTTGAATTAGAAACAACTATTGTTGAAAATAGAAATATGAAATCTAACTTAGATAAATATAGTTGTGATAATTGTAAATTGAAAGAAGAAAATAAAAACTTATTAACTACAATATCTGATCAAAAAAATACCATATGTAAATTTACTCAAGGCCAAAAATGACTAAATAAAATTATAGGATCTCAATGACCTAATGAAATAAATATGGCCTAGGGTATGCTACACCACAGGAAGTACCTTATTATGGTGGAATGATTCGATCATACGAAGATGGCACCACTGTGTTTGCCATCAAAAGAAAATCAGGTCATATGTGGCTGCCAAGAGGTAATAGATTTAATGTTTTAAGGACTAACACTACTGAACCTAAGAAGATTTGGGTACCAAAAGCCTTAATTTCAATATAAATTGTAGGATAGCAAGGAGCTCCAAGCACGTACAAGAAAATGGATTGTGGACAGTGGATGCTCAAAGCACATGACAAGTAAGAAAAGATTTCTTGATTCTATTCAAAGTTTAAATTTAGGATCTGTTAAATTTGGAAATAATGAAAAGTGTAAAATAACTGCTATAGGAAATATCACATTAGAAAATGGCATAATTGAGAATGTCTTGCATGTCAATGGATTAAAAGAAAACTTATTAAGTGTAGGACAATTATGTGATAAAGGTTATATAGTTTCTTTTACTACTGAAAATTATTACATTATTGATCTAACAACAAATGAAATAAAATTTACTAGCATTAGAAATTGTTCTATTTATACATTAAACTTTCTATGTGAAAATACTGTAAGAAATTCCTGTTTGGTAGCATCTAGTGAAGATGATTGGTTGTGGCATAAAAGACTTGGTCACATTAGTATGAAGACCCTCAGAAAGTTATCCAAGGGTGATCTTGTCAGGGGATTACCTAATCTTACATTCAAGAAAGACAAGGTGTGTAGTGACTGTATGCTAGGAAAGTAGAAGAGAACCTCTCTCCATAGCAAACATGATGTTAGGTATTTAATTTTGATGATGTATGCTTTATTAACGTATTTAAATAAGTCTACATAATATTCTCCAAGTATATTTCTCTAAGTATAATAGTTAACAGATTATCGAAAAGTTTCATTTTTATGTCGGATAAATTAAAGATTTCCAAAGAGCTAGATTTGCAATAGTTAAACTTTCAGATAGTTAACGTTTTGTTTTTGTCGAATACTTTATGTTAAAAACTCGTATAGTTAAGTGATCTGCACGTGTGTTTTTAATGTTTTAAGTTGTCACGTGTTTTCCATGTGTGTTCAGTAATGAAAAATCGAATAGTTAGATAACTGTTCGAGTTTTGTACGCATGGATAGATAACTGTTCGAGTTTTATAAAAGGACTAACGAACAGATAAATTTCCTTGTTTAGTCACATGTTTTGCAGGTGCAATAACTTGAAGAGTTAAAGGATAAGTGTTCGAGTTTTGATAGGAGTTAAAGGATAAATGTTCGACTAAATCGAAGACTTAGAAGATATTCTACAAGACTACAAGAAGATAAAGTTTTGGTGAATCTACGAGTGGATATCGTGGAAACTCAAATTATTAGTGAAGAAAGTGAAAATTTAAATAGAAAGTAATTTGGATTAAAGAGAAAATTAGTACATGGATTATGGATTGTGGATCAAGTGGATGAACATGCTGAACGTGAAAGACAACAAAGTTCGACTACTAATAGAGAGTACGAGCTACATTACAATAGAGGATCCCAATCTCAAAAACCAAATCTGAATATTCAATCTGGATCCCTAATTGAAAAGTTAAGTTTGAATATTCATATTCTGAAAAGTTCTCCAACATCAGAAGAAGTTCGAAATTCCAAGCAATTTTAGAAAAGGAGTTGCAAACGCAAGAAGTCTAGAAATTCGACAACTAGAGAAGAAGAGATACAGAAGCTGAGCAAAGAAAAAGAAAAGAGCTGTATGCATAAAGATTAGGTTTTATACAATTCAAAATTAGTTTGAAAAAAAGCTTTGTTTTCCTATTTGAATTATATATCAAAAAATTACTGTATCAAAATTGTCAAGAAGGGAATTAAGCTGAAAAGATATTGTAAATTTTGTCTTGAAATAAAAGAATAGAATTTCATTTACGAGTGTTTTGTGCTCTTGTTTTATCTGCTAGTTTAATTACTAAAGACACAATTCACCCCCCCTCTTGTGATACAGACGATCCTATAACTGGTATCAGAGTAATTAAACTGTTTAAAGCATTTGAAAAGCCTTCATTTCTCTATTTAGGAATTGGTTTTTCCTGTCATTTACTTCAGATCATCTGTTTAAAATGAATAATTCTGAAATCTTAGTTATGACTGAAGGACAGACCACTAATCGTCCTCCTATGTTCGAAGGTAGCAATTATGGCTACTGGAAATATAGGATGAAAGTATTCTTTCAGTCAATCAATTTCAAATTATGGCATATAATTAGCAATCCTATAGTGTTAGTTACGACTCCATATGATACTTGGACTTTTGATGAAAAGGAGCGAATGGCACTGAATGCTAAAGGTTTAAATATCTTGTTTTGTGCTTTATCTCATGATCAATTTAATAAAGTTTCTGCATATCAAACTGCATATGAGATATGGCATGCATTAGAAGTTGCCAACGAAGGTACTAATCAGGTCAATGAATCTAAGATCAATATGTTAGTACATAAATATGGGCTTTTAAAAATGCACAAAAATGAATGTATCTCTGACATGTTTTCCCGATTTCTTGAGAGTGTAAATTCATTAAAATCTTTAGGCAAGAAATTCGAGGAAAAAGACTTGGTAAGAAAGATCATTAGATCTTTAACTAAAATTTGGGCTCAAAAGACAACATCTATTGAAGAGTTCAAAGACTTAAATACATATACTCTCGATGATCTCATAAGAAATCTAACAGCCTCTGAAATACAACATTTGGATCCAAAAGGGAAAAATCCTAGAAAGGATCTGGCTTTTGAGGTTGATAAAGTCTTAGAAGTCACTAATGATTCTAACGATGATTTATTATTGTTGACCAGAAAATTTAGAAATCTATTGAAGAAACGCAGGAACTTTAGGTCAGCAAAGACAACTAGAGATATGGAGAAGAAGTCATTCACGAAAGACAAAAGTATATGCTACAAGTGCAACAAGCCGGGTCACTTTCAAACTGATTGTCCTCTCAACAAAGATAAGAAGAATTTGAGGAGGATTTCAGGAATAAGAAATTCAAAAAGAGAAGGGTGCTTAAAGTGACATGGGATGACTCTTCAGCTTCACAAAGTGAAGAAACAAAGGATTCAACATCAGACAATGAATCCTCATCAACTTCAAATTCAGAAGAAAATCTGGCAAATGTATGCTTTATGGCAAAATCTAGTGAGGTATCCTCTAATCAAAATGCTAATTTTGATAGTTTTGATGGATTACTTGTTGAATACAATAGACTGGCCAGAAAATATAAGAAAGTCAAAATAGAAAGAAAGGACACTAGGAAAATGCTAGATGAATCTGAAAATAAGATTGATTTTCTGAACTCTACGTTGAATAAATTTAAAGAAGAAAATCAAAGGCATGCACAGAAAATTTTAAAGTTCACTGCTATAGAAAGAAAATTGCATGTTGATTGTGAAAATTTAATTGTTGATAAAAAAAAATGATCTGTTAAATTTAGAAATTGATGTGTTAAAGATTAAAGTCTACGATCAAAAGGCTATATTAAGTAAATGGAATAATAGTCAAACTTTAACAAATGAACTTAGTAGTAAAATATCAAATGTAGAAAAACATGGTATTGGTTTACACGATGCATCTTCTGAAAATTATATATTGCATGATGGTACTACCAAAAATAATGTCTTTATTTCTAGTACTAAGAATAGTAAGAGAAAAACTATTCTGTGTGTAATCAAAAAGGGAGAAAAATATGTGCAAATTGATGAAATGCAGCATATAAATGATAGCACACAATGCAAGAATTTCAAAAGAAATCTTCAGAAGAATCAAGCTAAGACATTTGAGAATTTTAATATTCTTGATCAATTTTCTTCATATTTAAAGAATATCGGATATTGGAAATCAAATAATGTCAAAAATGAAAATTTCAACTTTGGTTTACATGGAGATAAATGTTCTGATAATTATAACACTAAGAGAAAGAAACGCAAAAATAATTATCAGAAAATAGATAAGTTGAAGTCTAAAAATATGGATTATTTTGATATGACTCTCTCTAAAATTCTTGGACCCACTCAAAAATGGGTTCCAAGAGATAAAATCTCTTTTTAACTATTTTGTAGGCACACAAATCAAAATGGATAATGGACAATGGAGTATCCAGCCACATGACTAGAGATATACGATTACTTACAGAAATAATAAAGACCAAGAACGGACAAGCTACCTTTGGAAATAAAAGCAAAACAAATATCCTTGGGTCTGGCAAGGTCCAGGTAACTGAGAAATGTTTTATAAATGATGTCTTATTAGTTGAAAACTTAGGTTTTAATTTATTGAGTGTTCCTGTTTTAATGAAGATTTATAGAGTAATTTTTGAAAAAGATTCCTGTAAAATTATGGACATGACTACAAACGAAATTTTATTCACTACATACAAGAAAGGATCTATTTGTATTCTAAATTTGCCTTCTGATATTATTAAAGACAATGCTTACTTAATTGCAAAATTGGATGAAGTCATTTTATGGTATAGAAGGCTAGGACACTCGAACTTAAAATTATTACAAAAGCTATCTAAAAAGAATCTAGTTAGAGGTTTACCTAGTATTAAGTACTCGAAAGAGTTTATGTGTGATCTGTGTCAACTAGGTAAATTACATAAAACATCCTTTAAAAGCTTAAATGAAATAACAAGCAAAAGAGTATTAGAACTAGTGCATATGGATTTATTTTCGAAAGAGTTAAGTCCATCAGTTTCATCATTAGTTTGATCATTTAAGTTCATATTTTTGATTTTCTCAGATAAATCATCAATCTCTCTATTGATCTCTAACTCATTTGGAAAATTTATCATATCATCATTATCAACTTTAGATTGAGATTCTCTAAGAGAATTTTCATTGAAACTTACATGGAGGGTTTCTTCAATAGTCCTAGAAGTCTTGTTATATACTCTATAGGCTTTACTTCTAGTAGAGTAACCTACAAAAATTCGTTCATCCGATTTGGCTTGAAATCTATCCCTTTTATCCTTAGTATTAAGAATAAAACACTTGCAGCCAAATGGTTTCATATAGGAAATTTTTGGAACCCTATTAAATATAATTTCAAAAGGAGTTTTATTAACATGAGGTCTTAAATGACTTCTATTAATAACATAACAAGCTGTATTTACTGCTTCAGCCCAAAGATTTTGAGGTAACTTATGTTCATTCAACATAGTTTTGGCCATTTCTTGAAGTGATCTATTCTTTCTCTCAACAACACCATTTTGACACGATGCTCTTGGAAAAGAAAATATGTGATCAATGCCATGCTCATTACAATAGTTATACATTTGATCATTATCAAATTCAGTTCCATGATCACTCCTAAGTTTTTGAATAGAGACACTTTGCTCATTTTGAACAAAATTGCAAAACATTTTAAATTTTTCAAAAACTTCTATCTTAGATGCTAGAAAATATACCCAAGTGTATTTAGAGAAGTCATCTACTAAAACAAATACATATCGTTTACCACCAAGACTCATGATTCTTGTTGGTCCAAATAGATCCATATGTATAAGTTTTAAGACTCTCTTGCTTGAAATATCAGTTTTGGATTTAAAAGAGTTTTTGTGAAGTTTACCTAACTCACATGCATCACATATAAAGTTCTTTGAGTATTTAATCTTTAGTAAACCTCTCACTAAATGTTTTCTAGATAGTTTATGTAACAGTCTAATATTTATATGCCCAATCCTTCTATGCCATAGATATGCATCACTAGTTTCAGCTAGCAAACATGAATTTAAATCAACTACACTAAAAGGTAAAGATAAAATACATACAGAGCCTTTTCTTTTAACAATAAACATAATTTCATCTATATTTTTATCAATTATTTTGTATACATTATCTTCAAACACTACATAATATCCATTTTCAGTTAGTTTTATGACACTCAGCAAATTAAATCCTAGGTTTTCTACATATAGTACATTCGAAATAACACAAGTAGGAGTTATTTGAACATTGCCCATACCTATGATTTTATCTTTGCTTTTGTTTCCAAATGTTACACTTCCTTTCATGGTATTTGTAAAATTTTGTAATAGACTTTTTTGTCTGGTCATGTGACTTGACGCTCCACTGTCTAAGATCCATTTTGATGTTGTTTCCTCCTGCAACACAAATTAAGAAAAACTTTTCTTGGTACCCAATGTTGTTGAGGACCAAGTTCACTAAACACATATTTCTTCTTTTTGTTTAAAAATAGTTTAACATTATCATTTATGTTCTTATTAGTTGTAAGTACTATTAATTTATCATTAGCTTCATACTCACATATAGCATTATTGCTTTTGCAATCATTCTTTTTGTTTTCAGATGTAGTATAATCAAGACCAACCATATTTTTATCAGATGTTAATTTATTTTGGTCATGCTTATACATTTCTGTAAGTTCATACCAAGATTTTGTACTTGTATTAACACTTTCTGTACATACAAAATCTTTTTCTGCATAAGAATTTTTTGATTTATCACATGCAGAATGAGTAATTGGTCTAATACTAGTGTATTGAATTACATGCTCAGGTTTCTGAATTTTCAGTTTACTACAATTGTATGAAATTTTAGAAACATTAGAAATTGAATTTCCAGAACAAGAAACAAGGTTTTTAGAAACATTTATAGTCATGTTATAAGTACAATTTGACAAATCACATTGATTTATATTATTACTACATGATTCATCCCTTGAAGTATCTACTTCTACATATTTATTACCTTGTTTCATAATAAAAGGAATTTTAGTCTTAGATTTACTTGTACTGCAACTAATAAATCCTTTATTGGCTTGAGATTCAGGATATTCAGGATAATCAAATCCTAAGCCAAATTTATAAGACACCGCAGGGGTACTAGTTAGTTTGTCTAACTTAGTTTGACTTAAATTCCATTTCTCAAAGGTAGAATTTAAATCTTGCTCTCTTAGTTTTAATTTTTCTATCTCTAATTTATGTTCATTTATATTGTTTCTCAACATTTCATTTTCAGATTATATCATTAATCTTTCAGCATTTATATTCTGTATTTGTTCATGCAAGATACATTCATTAAATCTAAATTTTTGCAAATCTCTAGCATGATTTTCATTATCACATTTAAACTTTTCAAAAGTAGTAGACAGGAAACTATTTTCTTCTTCCATAATGGATGAAGATTTTCTAATATTCTTATTTTCCAGTTTACATACTTTAAGTTTTTGTAATAATGCATGATAAGCACATAATAGTTCATCAAAGTTGAAATCTGAATGACTTTCATGATCAGATATTACCTTAGACTCATCTGCCATGAAGCACACATGAGCAACGCCTCCTAACTCTTGTTCTCCTTCTGAATGTGAAGATTTTGATGCTAATTCCTCAGATTCAGACTCTTCAGACGTGTCATCCCAAGTGACCTTTAAAGCCTTTTTCTTGTAAAACTTTTTCTGAGTTTTCTGAACCGTCTTCTTCTGATTTGTC
This sequence comes from Cymodocea nodosa, assembly GCA_036874045.1. Taxonomy (NCBI): domain Eukaryota; kingdom Viridiplantae; phylum Streptophyta; class Magnoliopsida; order Alismatales; family Cymodoceaceae; genus Cymodocea; species Cymodocea nodosa. The sequence goes on along the minus strand of CM072339.1, from coordinate 12,298,694 downwards.
CTACTTTGCTTTTCATTTTTCCTCATAGGACACTTTGGAGAAAGATGTCCAGGTTTCTTACAGTTGTAACATACATACTTTCTGGATGAAGAATTCTTGTCATTCAATGATTTTGACGTTGAGGGTTTATCATTTTTGTTCCTTTGCTGTTTCCTAGCTTTCCATGCTTTCTTGAATATCCTAGTCAGCAAAATCAAATCCTCGTCAAAATCAGTAGATATTTCAGAATCTGAATTAATTTCGAAGGCTATTTCTTTCTTCATTTTTAGTTTGTTGTGACTCAGTGATTCATTTAATTGAACTTCATAAGCTGTTAAATTTCCTATAAGTTCATTCATAGAATAAACATTTAAATCTCGTGATTCCTCAATTGATGTTACTTTCTGAGACCATTTAGAACTTAGGGATCTGAGAATTTTCCTCACCATATCCTTCTGTTCAAAATTCTTTCCTAAACATTTTAAAGAGTTTATGATATCAAGAAATCTGGAAAACATCTCAGAAATATTTTCGTCTTCATGCATCTTAAAGAGTTCATACTTATGAATCAACATGTTTATTTTTGTCTCTTTAACTTGAGAAGTACCTTCATGTGAAACTTCTAATGCATGCCACACCTCAAATGTAGATTTATATGCTGACACTTTACTGAGCTGTACATAACTCAATGCACAAAATAAAATATTTAAGCCCTTAGCATTCAGAGTTTCATTTTCTTTTTCAGTAATTGTCCAAGTATTATAAGGAGTAGTTAACGGAGTATATGGTTTAGAAATCATGAACCACAATTTATAATCTATACTTTGAAGAAAAACAGTCATCCTATATTTCCAATATTCAAAATGTATTCCATCAAATAAAGGAGGACGATTAAGATTTTGGCCTTCATATAAAGAAAAATTACCATTTCCAGTAGCCATTTTACCTTAGATTTTTCAACCTATTTGATTTTAAATAGTCTAAAAACTTTAAAACAATTTGAGCCTTAAATCAAGAAAGTTAAACGTATGCTCAGATATTAATTTCTGTTTAAAAACAAGGAAGGTAGAATAAGCAATGATATTAAATAAGTTGGTATCGATTTTATATCAAAGATTATTAACAAAGCTCTGATACCACTTGTAGGATCGTATGACTACACAAGAGGGGGGTGAATTATGTATTTTTAATATTTTCTGAAATATAATTGAAACTTTAAAACTAAAAAACAAGTCGAGACATTGTTTTCATAAAATCATTTTTATTCAAGGTTTCAATTACAATATACAATTCAATTCTCCTAAGAAATTGTAGATGCAATTATATTTCGATACCATGTATCATCTAAACAATTTCATAACTACAAATAGAGAAAACTAATTTACAGAATTTAAAACTTTTCTCCCTGTTTGAGATCTTTCTTCTTCTTCTTTTTCTTCTTCAGCAATTCTTTAGTGACGAATATCTTGTCCTTTCATGCTTCACCGAATTTGCTTTCTTCTGATACTTCAAATCTTCAGTGACGAAAATCTTACCTTTTTATACTTCACTGAATTCGCTTTCTTCTGATACTTCAAATCTTCAGTGACGAAAATCTTACCTTTTTATGCTTCACTGAACTTTCTTCCACTTGAGAGATTTTCCCCGAGAAGGTGTTTTTGATCCCTGAAAAAGATTTTTCTTTTGGTGTGTAGGGATGGTTTGATCCTTGAAAAGATTTTTCGTTTTGTGTGCAAGGATAAATTGATCAACGAGAATTCTATGCCTTTTATACTATATCGTCATTTCATACGTATCCTTCACGTTTAACCACCACCAATTTTCCACTTCTCCAGGTCTTTTCTTTTTCCTTCATTGAAACACACACGTTCTAACCCATGTTTATATTTCGAATTTTCTTTAATCATCAGTCCTGGATCTCTGAAAAATTTCTTGCAAAATAAACTTTCTCGTCCAAAAGTTTTTCATCAGTGTAATAAGAAGTTGTTACTTTAATGTTAACTAAACGAGTAACACAAGTATATATATAACTTAACGTTTCTAACTTAACGAGTTCCTCATGTGCTATTTCACGTGACAAGTACTATAGCTAACTCAACGAACTAAGTCTATGGTGTTATGCTAATTCAACGAACCATCTTCGTTGTGTTATGATAACTCAACGAACCATCTCCGTTGTTTTATGATAACTCAACGAACCAGTAATAAACAAATGTTTTTATATTAAGAATTTTACCACGTGCAAAAATAACAACTTAAGTTTATAACGCTAACCTAACGTGTTGCCTTAGTGTTCAATATAGCAACTCAACGCGTTTAGTTATGTTAACTTAACGAGTTAAACATGTGCACCTCACGTGATACAATACAACATTCGTAACTTATAATTTCACAACGTGTATAACACTAACTTAACGAGTTCGTCTCTTCTTTTACTCACTAACTTAACGAGTTATCACGTGACCTATTTTAACCTTTAAGCCTCTAACTTAACGAGTTCTCATGTGACCTCTATACAAACAAAACTCTAACTTAATGAGTTGTCTAAATGTGCACTATTCATGATACAGAAGATATAACATTAAAACATATCATGCTTTTCAATAAAAACACACGTTAACTTAACGTTTAGCTAAATGAGAAATTAGTGCACCGAAACTACTAGTTATTAACTATAGATCCAATACAGACAAGTATTTATATCAGTAAGTTTTTTCTGTATTAATTGATGATTTTAATTTCTTTTCACAAGCAATAGTAATTGAGCAAATATGATTATTTTCATTCAGCACACATCATCAAAACAAAAATACTCAACACTTAGGTTATCTGTCGGAAGGTTATCTATAACTCTCCGAAATGCGCTTGAGCATCGGATAGTTAGGTTTATAAGGCTCCGAAACTTTTTACACACCTTAAGTTAAATTTGTGCACGTGTTGAATTTCACTGCTTTATAATGTCTCAGTCGAAACTCGAATAGTTATGTTTAAATCTTTGACTTTTCACACCTATTCCTTCGAGAAACTCAAACAGTTATCATAAGTCTTCGAGTTTTCTCACTTTTTCACTTAGCCTGAAGTTATTTTCTTTATATGCACAGTTACGCTAAGTATTATGCAATTGTTGGTTGTAAAACTTGTACAGTTATTGCAAGCACTCGAGTTATTTATCAGTAACGTATCTTATATTTATGATTTCAATGATTGAATCTATTTATATTTCTAAACTCGGAGAGTTATGAATGTTTTCCTAACAACCTTTCGTGTTTTTACCTTGGTAAAACCCTAGCTTCACAATCTTTCCTTCCACTAAGTTCTACAGTGCAAAGCGAAGATTAATCAATAATGTCAGGACGTGGTAGAATGACCAAAGTGCAGAAAAGAGAGTTAGAACTTCAGAAAATGCAAAATGAAATCAATGATATTTACTCCAGGTAAACTTTTTCAAACGAAGTACTACATGAAATTAGAAAAGCTATTCAAGATGAGAAAAATTTCTGTTGGAAATTTATTTGAAATTATGCTAAAACACAGTTTAGACTAAAACAGAATGAACTTTCCGCATTGCATTTATGGAAAAGAAATTTACAACCTAACCCTACGGTTGTAAGTTCTGGACATGTACTAGAGACATTAGTACAGTCTATCACTTATTATGGAAAGAAGTGGGGATCAATGATCAAAAATGCAAACAGGGAATTACAATCCTTGTATTCCCAACATTATTTTCCCCCAGCTGTTTTAGATGATATTAAATAGTATATTGATGAACAGAAAACTGTTATTAGCAAAATGGGCCTTCGAAGTGAAGGACAAAGAGTTTATCAACTCAAAATGACAGAGGTGGAGAGCTTAAAACTCTATATTCCATTATTACCACCTAGGCATCATGGTGAAGGACCATCAAGACAATAGGTGCCTTTAACAGGAGAAATTAAGACAATTTTAGAACCTCCTGAACAACCTGAAACACTGCAGACATATAGTTGGACAAAGAAAAAGACAATTGAATATTTTGGACTAATTGTAGGTGTACAAGGAATATTGCAGCAAAAAGAAGAATCAGTGAAAAATGGAAAACTATGCTCCATTATAGAAGCTAGACAGACATTTTTGTCAGGAATCCCATTAGATGTGACAAATATTGGCTTACAAGCATATACTCTAAGGTATTGTGTCACATTAGTGCATAATGTATCTTTTAATACAATGGACAGTTTTTCACATAATGCTGCAAGCACACATTCTTTTCCTATGGAAAGTGAGAATGTAGGAAATTTTGATGATATATATACAGATGATATCAAATTTGATGATATTATTGATGACATAGACACTGAGTCTATGAATTTTGAAGATATTTCATCTAAAGAGGAATGTACAAATATTCTTCCTCTTACTATATCTCAAATAGAGACTTTTGAATTTTGGTACAGTTGCTTACACTACACTTTATATGTATGGTTATGTCTGTTACAATATATCGTATACTTGTTGATAAAGGTATATAATTAACAACATACACAGTTACAAGTAGAATATGATACTACCGATGTCTCACATATACAAATTTCAGAAATACAAGATGATTCTATTCCACAGATAGATATAGAACATTCTTTCATACAGAGACAATTGTATAGATCACATATAGATATACAGGTTGCTGATATACAGATTGTTACAGAGACTATTGCTACTGAAATGTTTCCAGAAGAACAAATAGAAGAAATTCAGCAGATTATTCATACAACAATAATAGATAATTCAGACATTTATACTAGTTTTGATAGAAATTCCACCAGTTCTGAAAGATTTGACAATATAGATGCTGCTGATAATATTGAAACAAGTCCTAGATTAGAACATCATGATAGGAAAATACCTAATCCTGAACAAAGTTTAGATGCAAATACACTATTATGGTTCAGAAATAATTCCTGTTTTGACAAATTTCATACATATAAAACTTTTACAGTTTTATATTCAAGACTAGTTAAGTTTGAAGGGATGGCACACATACGCGAACTATTTGAATTTCAAGGTTTGTTGACTCTACTTCCACAACAGCCAGGCCATCTTGCTATACCCGAACTTCTTAGTTGTTTTTACTCAAACTTAACAGTGGAAGAAGGTATTTTTGTTTCTAATATACAAGAAAATGACATATATTTAACTCCAGATTTACTTCATCAGGTACTTGGTCTGAAAAATGGAGTTAAATTATCAGAAAGAAAATAGGTTTATCGATTGGGATGAGACATTACAAGTTTAGCCAAAGATCCAACTGCCAACAAACCATTGACATTACTAAATGACTTAAATGGCCAAACACGTTTTATTGCAAAAATATTGCATGCTACATTGTTTCAGAGGTTTGGTCATGGGGCAGAAGTTGTCAGATGTTGTCTTTATGCTACATACGCATTAATCAACCATATACAGGTGAATTAGTATGATATTTTTGTTTCTCATATCTTACATTTGCAGAGTAAATTATTTTATGGTGATACAATTTTGAGAATTGTGGCAAGTCAAACAGATATTACACCTTGGCCACAGAAAAGATTAAAGTCACGATCTTTCTCTACAAAGGAACTCCAAAAATACCAAGCGGCAGATATACCTATCCTTAGACAACAACAACAACAGGTTCGGCAAATATAGCAACAATCCACAGAATTTACAGAAACACAGCAACATACAGACATACAACAAGATATACATACAGATATACAACAAGGTATACACAGAGAAATACATACAGGTATAGATACAGACATACATATTGAATTTTTACAGCAATCATCACAAGTTTCTCAAAATGATTTAGATCAGGCATTACTTGATCAGATAAACATAGTTAGTACAGATATTGCAAAGAAAATTTCAGATACTCTGATTGATATTTTTCGAAGACAAAGAGGCTTGTGATTATACAAATTATGTATTACATGTTTTATTTTTTGTAATTTGTAACCAAAACCATTATGTAAACTGTTTACTGATTTTAATGTTACGTGATTATTTTTCACAGTTTATGATATTAAACAGTTTTTGCTTAATCCATAAATCCTATGTATGGTTGACACTATCATTTTGATTAATATATACTTAGTAAGATATCCTTCCTTACATTTATAAAACTTAACTTCCTAAAGGGGGAGAAAATAGTTTGTTTACTTTTTTATAATGCCAAAAAGGGGGAGATATAAATTATGTGACTTATTAGGTTTTGACATCATGAAAAAGGGGGAGATTGTTAGGTATTTAATTTTGATGATGTATGCTTTATTAACGTATTTAAATAAGTCTACATAATATTCTCTAAGTATATTTCTCTAAGTATAATAGTTAACAGATTATCGAAAAGTTTCATTTTTATGTCGGATAAATTAAAGATTTCCGAAGAGCTAGATTTGCAATAGTTAAACTTTCGGAGAGTTAACGTTTCGTTTTTGTCGAATACTTTATGTTAAAAACTCATATAGTTAAGTTATCTGCACATGTGTTTTCAATGTTTTAAGTTGTCACGTGTTTTCCATGTGCGTTCGGTAATGAAAAATCGAATAGTTAGATAATTGTTCGAGTTTTGTACGCATGGATAGATAACTATTCGAGTTTTATAAAAGGACTAACGAACATATAAGTTTCCTTGTTTAGTCACGTGTTTTGCAGGTGCAAAAACTCGAAGAGTTAAAGGATAAGTGTTCGAGTTTTGATAGGAGTTAAAGGATAAATGTTCGACTAAATCGAAGACTTAGAAGATATTCTACAAGACTCTAGGAAGATAAAGTTTCGGTGAATCTACGAGTGGAGATCGTGGAAACTCAAATTGTTAGTGAAGAAAGTGAAAATTTAAATAGAAAGTAATTTGGATTAAAGAGAAAATTAGTACGTGGATTATGGATTGTGGATCAAGTGGATGAACATGCTGAACATGAAAGACAACAGAGTTCGACTACTAATAGAGAGTACGAGCTACATTACAATGGAGGATCCCAATCTCAAAAACCAAGTCTAAATATTCAATTTGGATCCCTAACTGAAGAGTTAAGTTTGAATATTCATATTCTGAAAAGTTCTCCAACATCAAAAGAAGTTCGAAATTCCAAGCAATTTTAGAAAAGGAGCTACAAACGCAAGAAGTCTAGAAATTCGACAACTAGAGAAGAAGAGATACTGATGCTAAGCAAAGAGAAAGAAAAAGAAAAGAGCTGTGTGCATAAAGATCAAGTTTTATACAATTCAAAATTAGTTTTGAAAAAGAACTTTGTTTTCCTATTTGAATTGTATATCAAAAAATTACTGTATCAAAACTATCAAGAAGGGAATTTAGCTGAAAAGATATTGTAAATTCTGTCTTGAAATAAAAGAATAGAATTTCATTTACGAGTGTTTTGTGCTCTTGTTTTATCCGCTAGTTTAATTACTAAAGACACAATTCACCCCCCCTCTTGTGATACAAACGATCCTACACATGAAATTTCAACCAAAAGGCCATTAGAACTTCTACATCTAGATCTGTTTAGCCCAACTCAAGTTTCAAGCCTTGGAGGTCGAAAATATACTCTTGTTATTGTAGATGGTTTTTCTAGATTAACTTGGGTAATATTTTTAACTCATAAAAATGAGACATGTAGTGAGTTCCGAAATTTTTGCATTAGAATTCAAAATCAGAAGGAATTGACAATAAAGAAAATCAGAAGTGATCATGGAGGAGAATTTGATAATCATGAGTTCAAAAATTTGTGCAATTCATTTGGAATTTTGCATGAATTCTCCTGCCCTAGAACTCCATCTCAAAATAGAGTAGTGGAAAGGAAGAATAGGACATTGCAAGAATGGCTAGAACTATGTTAAATGCCACTAATCTACCAAAATTTCTTTAGGTTGAAGTAGTAGGTACAGCCTGTCATATCTCCAATAGAGCTCACATTTGATTGCAAATGCTTTGTATTAAACACTAGAAATGCTAAAGACAAGTTTGATGCAAAATCTGAACTTGCCAGACTTGTTGGATACTCATCCAGAAGCAAAGCTTACAGAGTATATGTTACTAAAGATAGAAGAGTAGAGGAAAGCATAAATGTTCAATTTGATGAAGATTTGATATAGAATTTCAAGAATCTGAAGATTGACAGTGATAGTGAAAATGAATATTTGGAGAAAGGAAATTCCAAGCATAAACTCAAATCCCAAGCTTTAGATTAGAATCAACACAGTTGGAAGTTCAAATCTGATCACCCCATGGAACAAATAATTGGAAACTTAACCAAAGGGGTACAAACGAGAAGCAAAGCACAAGATATTTGCAATTTTTTGTGCATTTGTATTAGAAATAGAGCCAAAATCAGTAGATGAAGCCTATAAGGATATTTACTGGACAATGGCTATGTAGGAAGAATTAAATCAATTCCAGAAAAACAATGTCTAGAATTTAGTGGAAAAACCTGTAGGAAAATCCATCATTGGAACTAAATGGATTTTCAGAAACAAATTAGATGAAGAAGGAAACATACTCAAAAATAAAGCTCGACTAGTTGCACAAGGCTATAATCAGCAAGAAGGTATTGACTATGAAGAAACTTTTGCACTTGTAGCTAGAATAGAAGCTATCAGAATGTTGCTTGCCTTTGCAAGCAGTATGAGAATAAAATTGTTTCAGATGGATGTGAAAAGTGCCTTTTTGAATGGAGAAATTCAAGAAGAAGTTTTTGTTAAACAACCTCCCGAATTTGAAGATGAAGTCAAGCCAGATCATGTCTTCAAATTAAATAAAGCTTTATATGATCTGAAACAGGCACCTAGAGCATGGTATAAGAAATTGAAAAAATTCTTAACTGAAAATGACTTCTCTATAGGCAAAGCGGACAACACTTTATTTATCAAAACTGTTGATTTGCACATTTTAATCATATAGATATATGTTGATGATATAGTTTTTGGAGCTACATCAGAAAAACTCTGTCATGGATTTCAAAATTTGATGAAAAATAAATTTGAAATGAGCATGATGGGAGAATTGAAGTTTTTCTTAGGTCTCCAAATCCATCAAGTGCGAAATAGCACCTTTATCAACCAAGAGAAATACTGCAAAGAAATGTTGAAGAAATTTGGCTATGAAAACATTAAATCTGCAAATACTCCAATGAGTTCAAGTATAAAACTAGAATTTGATGACTCAAGTGTTGCAGTAGATCAAAAGAAATATAGAGGCATGATTGGATCTCTATTGTATCTTTCAACAAATAGGCTAGATATCATGTTCAGTGTATGCTTGTGTGCTAGATTTCAAGCATCACCAAAGGAATCTCATCTGAAATCAATAAAAAGAATTTTCAAATATTTATAAGGTACTAAAGATTTTGAATTATACTACTCAACTGACAGCAGCCTAACATTATCAGGCTATAGTGATGTAGATTATACAGGTAGCAAATTTGATAGAAAAAGTACTAGTGGCACATGCCAACTACTTAGAAATTCATTAATCTCCTAGTTTAGTAGGAAACAAAACTGTATTGCATTATCTACTACTGAAGTTGAATATATTGTAGTAGGTCTGTGTTGTGCTCAAATTCTTTGGATGCAGCAAACTTTAGCTGACTATAGACTGAAAATTCAGAATACAATCATATTTTGTGATAATAGCAATGCAATCAGTTTATCTAAGAATATAGTACTTCATTCTAGAGCCAAGCATATCGAGATAAGACATCATTTTCGGAGAGATCATGTGGAAAAAGGGAACATCTCACTCAAGTTTGTACCAAGAGAAAATCAACTTGTAGATATTTTCACCAAACCTTTAAATGAATCAACTTTTAATCATATTAGAAGAAATCTAGGTATATGCTCATTACAAGATCTTTAAATGCTTTTATTTATTATTCCTCAAGCTCACCATATGGGAGCTTGCTTTTTGCTAACATGTACTCATACAGGACATATTAGATGTCAATTTTACGGATATCAGTCACCTTTTTATATAATGACAAAAAGGGGGAGAAGAATATGGAAATAGGAGAAGAATATGGAAACTTACAATATTTCTAGCATAGATAGAAGGAGAGGCATTAAAAGAGGGAAGAAAAACTCAGCACACAGATAGGGGGAGAAGAAACACACAATCAGGGGGAGGAATCTCACCACTACATTATATTCATTGTAAATCCTTGTTTTACATAATTTCTATGTGACTGAATGTATAGAAATAATCTAGGGAATGAAATACATGTAAATAAATGTAAAGGATTTTGTCATTATCAAAAAGGGGGAGATTATTAGGACCCAAGTATTTTGATAATGCAAAAACCTGTGTAAGGAATCATATTGTATTTCACAAATAAGTTAGTGCAGCAAAAGATCAGAAGGCAGACAAACAAGTTGCAGTTAATTCCAGAATGTGTTGCTATAGAGCTATAGAAAATCAGACAGTTCCAGACTTATGTATCCGGAAGAAAGTTAATCTTTGATGAGTTATAGACTTAAGTATCCGAAGAGTTAATTTAAAGTAGCAGCAACACTATCAAACAGTTAGATGAATAACTATCCGAAATCATAAAGCCTTCGGAGAGTTGTGAAAGGCAGTTGGTTGAATGATTGAAAGGTTAAGGACTTAACTATCTGAAAGCTCAAGGAAAATCGGAAAGTTAGAAAGGCTAACTATCCAAAACTTAAGTCATTCAATTAACCACGTGTAGAAATCTAGAACAGAAGCTTAAAGGACTCTTTAGAGAGTTAGAAAGCTAACTATCCGACATTTGAAGAATTTTGGTGAGTTACAGGTATAACCATCCGGAACTTAAGTTATCCTATTACGCACGAGCAGAATTAGAGAGAAAGCAGTCGGAAGCTTAAAAGAAAAATCGAAGAGTTACTGTAGTTAACTATCCAGAAGTCAAGAGTTTTTTGGTAAGTTAAAACTACAAGTCTCTGATCACTTGACACCTCACGTGAGCAACTTAAAATCCTCACATGACACAGACAACAGGATGTAAGTGAAGGTTCGGTAAGTTATAGACGCTTTTCGGTGAGTTATTCACATAACCATCTGAAAATCAAAGGAAATTGGAAGGTTACTTACTGAACATCAGACAGAACGATAACTTACCATATTTAGGTCTGATTATTTAGCAAGTACTGCAGAATACATCTCTTGGAAGAAAAATATGATTGTTATACCTTTTCGTATAAATATGAGAAGTTTAAGAGAAGATCAGATAGAGATAACAATCATACATTATATAGTGAGCTACACAAAATTCCAGATACACTCTCAAGTTTGCAACCGTCAAGTATACTCTTGAAGATTCATTGCAGAAAATTGTTGTGTGTTAATTTCTTCTTACTGTTTTGCTTACATTTAATTCATCTCATCTCACTATTGTTAGAATCAATTGATTCAAAGTGAAAAGAATTAAAAACTTACACACCTTCACCATCCACCCCCCCTCTAGTGAGCCTATCGATCCTAACAGATTCAACGATTAAGATTAAATCCCACTTGATTTTCTTCCTCCAATCTTCAATTTCCATGATCTTCTATTGAATTGTAAACTTTTCATAACAATAAATACATCAAAGTATCAAGTCATCCATAAAATTCATAAATGATGCATGTTTGAAATAATTTCCTACATTTAGTTGTATAAAATGGGGATTAATTCTTATTGGTTAAATAATGAAATAAATGCATAATATGACTTTAATAAGTCTCATGTAAATCTATTTAACCAATAAGATCTTATAAAAATATGCAACATTTTAATCCAAATAACTGTCAACAGAGAATTTCTATAGTTCACCTTTCGTTCATCTTTAGGAACATATCAAAACAAAAATCCCAAAAACAAAACTAATTATCTGTGTTTATAGTTAGTATTTGTGTTGTAGTGTTTGTTTGTATTGTGATTAATGTTATTATTGTCAATATTGTGAATGCTTCATATTTACTTGATTCAAAACATAGGAAATAGTTTTAGTGATTACTGAATTTGATTCGTATAAAACACCCAAAATCTTAATGGTTACTGTTTGAAATATTTAAATGTTAGTGTTGACTAATGACAAATCCTAGATTAACTAACATTAAAAGCGTAATTGATGTTATTTATATTCTGTGGAACCACCTAATGGATGGTCGAATTCCTTCATGAATAGCAAAATTTAATTGAAAATTATTAGTTAGGCTCATGGAGTTAACTTAAGTCCATGAGGATAGTCTATTGAGTTAACTATAACTCCATGAACTACGTCTGTTGAGTTAGCAGTAAGTCAATAGAGTGTATAATTTAAAATACATAAAACTCTAGTTATAAAAATCAAAATAGTACGTAATTTTTACTCAATCTCTATGGGATCGACCTATAATTGCACACAAATACAATAGACATTATGCACTTGTAGTTAAGAACAAATTAGATTTAATATCTAATCTATGAAAATTGTTTGTTTACTTCTAAAAGAAATTATCAATATATAATTAAAGCAAACGAAAATCACTCAAACAAAGTTTTTAAGTAAATATAAATATATAAGTAAACAAAACAAACCAAACAAGTTTTCTAGCACCGTTAACAGGGATTGAAAAGCTAAGCAATTGTAGTGTTGTTTTGTTTTAAATAGTAGAGGGAGTGTTGTGTGTTTTTATAATTGAGAATATGTCATATGCTTATGCTGAAAGATTGTTGAAACTTGTAGTTAGTATATGTGAATTTTGTAATTTGGAAGGTCATGACATTTCTAATTGTTTGAAACTGAGATGATTGCAGATGGTTAGATCACATGAACAACAAATGAATTATATCTAATATAATAGAACTAAGTATGAGAATCTTATAGTTTACCCAATTAATAGTCAATTTAAAACAAGTAATATGTCAAGAGATAAGGAAGTTTGGGATAGGTATGACAAACTTAAGTGTAGTTTAGAACAAAACCTAGACAAACTAGAACATTATATGTATTATCAACAAGAAGTCAATCAAATAAACTATAAGGAAAATTATTCAGAACATAAAATTGATATCATTTATGAAACTAAAAAAACCATAATGAAAATTGATCAAAAATTAAATGCAATGAGATTGGATGATCTATAGAGAAAGTTAAAAGTACTAGATGAATTTACAATGAAATTCCAAGTTATGCAACTTGAGAATACAAAGGAAAATTTTAATGTTGAAGATCTACATAATTTGCAAAACATAAAGATAAAAGAAAATACCAAAGAAATAGGAATTAAGAAATGCAATTTAATAGATGAGAAATTGGAAACAATTCAAAATCAAAATCATGAAATTGAAATGATAATACGAGAACATCAAGAAAGTAATGAAAATCTAGAAGATGTATATATAACATTAAGATCTGGAACTTACGTGCCCACAAGAATTCAAAAAGAAAACAAAATTGAGGAAAGTAAGAACAAAAATCAAAATGAAAAAGTACATGAAATGTCTGAAAACTTAGAAATCAATGAAGAAAAATTTCAATCTAAAAATGAAACTAAAAATGATCAAAAGAATGAAATAAAAGAAAAAGAATCTTTTAAATCACAATTATTAGTGCCCTATCCTGAAAGATTAAAACAAATATTTCCTGAAAAATAAAAAAAAATTAGAGAAATTTTTGAAAAAGTACAAGTTAACATTCCTTTGTTAGATTTATTACAGAAAATGCCACCTTGTGCTAAATTTCTTAAGGATTGGTGTACTAAGAAAAAGGAGCAAAAAGTGTTAAGAAAAGTCTTTTTAGCTGAGCAAAGTAGTTCTCTATTTCTACCACAAATTCCTAAAAAGTTATCTGATTTAGGAATCCCTGTTATATCATGCATTATAGAAAATACAACGTTGGAAAGAACCTTAATAGACCTGGGTGCAAGTATAAATGTTATACCTAGTGATATATTTACATCCTTAGGATTAGAAGGTTTAATCTCTACTAGGATTGTCATTCAATTAGTAGATAGAAGTATAAGATACCCTAGAGGAAAAATAGAATATGTCCTAATTAAAGTAAAGAACTTCATCTATCTAGTTGATATTATTGTTTTTGATTCCCAACAAAATAAGCATCAGAATCATGATACATCTTTAATTTTGGGAAGGCCATTTCTAGTAACATCGAGGGCTATTATAAATTGTAAAAATGGAATGATGAAATTAGCATATGGTAATGAGGATACTCAATTAAATATTTTCAAACAAGAAAGGGATGAGAAGCTATAAATGTCCTTACATATTGTAGACTTTCTAGAGGATGAAGGAGATATGTTAGAAGGTGTGATTAAATATTGAAAATTTAGAAGTAAGTAAAAATATAGATGGAGACTTAAACGTAAAAGTAGAAGGAGACAAAGAAGAGTTTAATATTGAAGATGAAAATGCTAAATTAGGAGCTCTAGCTTCTGATGGTCAATACTTAGATTTAAAACCTTTACCTCCTAAATTGACCTATATATTTTTGAAAGAAGAACAGACTTGTCCAATCATTATTGCATTAGATTTAAAAGGGAATCAAATATCTAAATTAAAAGATGTAGTAAAGACATATAAAGAAGCAATAGGATGGACTATGACTGACATAAAAGGGTTAAGTTCTACTTTATGCCGTCATCATATATATTTAGAAGAGAATGCTAAATCAGTTAGAATTCTTGAAAGGAGATTAAATCCAAACCTTAAAGAAGTAGTGAGGAAGGAAATTGTGAAATGGTTAGACAATGACATAATATATTCAATTTCTAATAGCTCATAAGTTAGTCCAATCCATGTAGTTCCTAAGAAATCAAGATTAATTGTTATTAAGAATGAAAGTCAAGACTTGATACCTACTAGAATTCAATCAAGCTAGAGAGTGTGTATAGATTATAGAAAGCTAAATGCTGTGACAAGGAAAGATCATTTTCTTTTACCTTTTATAGATCAAATGCTAGAGAAATTAGCAGGGCAAGAATATTTTTATTTCCTAAATGGGTATTCAAGGTATAACCAAGTCCTAGTAGTATTAGAGGATCAAGAGAAAACAACTTTCACACGTCCTAATGGAACTTATGCTTTTAAAAGGATGCCTTTCGGATTATGTAATGCACCAACCACCTTTCAAAGGTGTATGCAAGGCATATTTACTGGAATGACTAAGGATTTTTTAGAAATATTTATGGATAATTTTACTATATATGGAACTTCATATGAAGTATGTTTAAACAATTTAGATCAAGGCTATGTGCAAAAGAATCTGGTTCTGAATTGGGAAAAATGTCACTTCATGGTAAAACAAGGAATAGTCTTGGGACATGTTTGAATGAAAGTGCTGGAGGTAGACAAAGTGAAGATAGAAGTAATTTCTAATCTACTAGAACCTAAATCAGTAAAAGATATTAGATCATTTCTAGGACATGCAAGATTTTATAGGAGATTTATTAAAGACTTTAGCAAAATAGCTAGACCTTTAACTAATCTATTAAAAGATGTTCTATTTAACTTTGACAAGAATTGCAAAGAAGCCTTCTTTAAGCTTAAAACTAGCTTAATTTCAACTCCTATAATACAAGCACCTAATTGGAGCTAGCCATTTGAGTTAATGTGTGATGCATCTGATTTTGCTATAGAAGTAGTATTAGGACAAAAGATAGAAAAATCTCTTAGAGTGATTCATTATGCAAGAAAAACTTTAAATGATGCTTGTTCGTGTTTTCCCACCACTACACTAGAAAAACTTGGATTTGTTACTTCTATTTTTACTTAGTTAATTTATCTTTATGCCTATTCTTTCTTTTAGAAGTAAACAAACAACCTTTAATACAATTTAGATATTAATTCCAATTTGTACTTTAACTGCAAGTGCATAGTGTCTATTGTATCAGTGTGCAAGTACAGGTCGATCCCATAGGGAATTGTTGACGAATTTAAGAAATGTTTGACTGTGAACAATTCAAATTTATATTCAATAAGTACTCCGTTGAGTTACAGTTAACTCAACCGACTAAGTTCGTTGAGTTATGGCTAACTCAACGGACTATCCTCGTGGACTTAAGTTAACTCCACAAGCCTGTCTCTTCTTTATACTACTGCTATTTACAAAGGAATTCGGCCAACCATTAGGCGATTCCACAGATTGTAAATAACATCAATTAAGCTTTTTAATACTAGTTAACATTAGATTTATCATTATGCAATACTAACATTCAGATGATTCAAACAGTAACCATTAAAATCTTTAAGTTGTTTTGTACAAACCAATTTTAGTAAACTGTAAAATTAAAACTAACATAAAACAATCATAAAACTGACGCTCCACTGTCTAAGATCCATTTTGATGTTGTTTCCTCCTGCAACAAATTAAGAAAAACTTTTTCTTGGTACCCAATGTTGTTGAGGACCAAGTTTATTAAACGCATATTTCTTCTTTTTGTTAAAAAATAGTTTAACATTATCCTTTATATTCTTATTAGTTGTAAGTACTATTGATTTATCATTAGCTTCATACTCACATATAGCATTATTGCTTTTACAATCATTCTTTTTGTTTTCAAATGTAGTATAATCAAGACCAAACATATTTTTATCAGTTGTTAATTTATTTTGGTCATGCTTATACATTTCAATAAGTTCATACCAAGATTTTGCACTTGTATTAAAATTTTCCGAACATACAAAATCTTTTTCTGCACAAGAATTTTTTGTTTTATCACAAGCAGAATGAGTAATTGGTCTAATACCAGTGTATTGAATTACATGCTCAAGTTTTTGAATTTTCAGTTTACTACAATTGTCTGAAATTTTAGAAACATTAGAAACTGAATTTCCAGAACAAGAAACAAGATTTTTAGAAACATTTATAGTCATGTTAGAAGTACAATTTGACAAATCACATTGATTTATATTATTACTGCATGATTCATCCCTTGAAGTACCTACTTCTACATATTTATTACCTTGTTTCATAATAAAAGGAATTTTAGTTTTAGATTTACTTGAACTGCAACTAATAAATCCTTTATTGGCTTGAGATTCAGGATATTCAGGATAATCAAATCCTAAGCCAAATTTATAAGACACCGTAGGGGTACTAGTTAGTTTGTCTAACTTAGTTTGACTTAAATTCCATTTCTCAATGGTAGAATTTAAATCTTGTTCTCTCAGTTTTAATTTATCTATCTCTAATTCAAGTTCATTTATATTGTTTCTCAACATTTCATTTTCAGATTCTATCTTTAATTTTTTAACATTTATATTCTGTATTTGTTCAAGCAAGATACATTCATTAAATCTAAATTTTTGCAAATCTCTAGCATGATTTTCATTATCACATTTAAACTTTTCTAAAGTAGTAGACAGGAAACAATTTTCTTCTTCCATAATGGATTAATATTTTCTAATATTCTTATTTTCCAGTTTACATACTTTAAGTTTTTGTAATAATGCATGATAAGCACATAATAATTCATCAAAGTTGAAATCTGAATGACTTTCAAGATCAGATATTACCTCAGACTCATCTGCCATGAAGCACACATGAGCAACGTCTTCTAACTCTTGTTCTCCTTCTGAATTTGAAGATTTTAATGCTGATTCCTCAGATTCAGACTCTTCAGACGTGTCATCCCAAGTGACCTTCAAAGCCTTTTTCTTGTAAAACTTTTTCTAAATTTTCTAAGCCGTCTTCTTCTGATTTGTCCTACTTTGCTTTTCATTTTTCCTCATAGGACAATCTAGAGAAAGATGTCCAGGTTTCTTATAGTTGTAACATACATACTTTCTAGATGAAGAATTCTTGTCATTTAGTGATTTTGACGTTGAGGGTTTATCATTTTTGTTCCTTTGCTGTTTCATAGCTTTCCATGCTTTCTTTAATTTCCTAATTAGCAAAATCAAATCCTCGTCAGAATCAGTAGATATATCAAAATCTGAATTAATTTCGAAGGCTATTTCTTTCTTCATTTTTAGTTTGGTGTGACTCAATGATTCATTTAATTGAACTTCATAAGCCGTTAAATTTCCTATAAGTTCATTTATAGTATAAACATTTAAATCTCGTGATTCCTCAATTGATGTTACTTTCTAAGACCATTAAGAACTTAGGGATCTAAAAATTTTCCTCTCCAAATCCTTCTGTTCAAAATTCTTTCCTAAATATTTTAAAGAGTTTATGATATCAAGAAATTTGGAAAACATCTCAGAAATACTTTCGTCTTCATGCATCTTAAAGAGTTCATACTTATGAATCAACATGTTTATTTTTGTCTCTTTAACTTGAGAAGTACCTTCATGTGAAACTTCTAATGCATGCCACACCTCATAAGTAGATTTATATGCCGACACTTTACTGAACTGTTCATAACTCAATGCACAGAATAAAATATTTAAGCCCTTAGCATTCAGAGTTTCATTTTCTTTTTCAATAATTGTCCAAGTATTATAAGGAGTAGATAACGGAGTATATGGTTTAGAAATCATGAACCACAACTTATGATCTATACTTTGAAGAAAAACAGTCATCCTATATTTCCAATATTCAAAATGTATTCCATCAAATAAAGGAGGATGATTAAGATTTTGGCCTTCATATAAAGAAAAATTACCATTTCTAGTAGCCATTTTACCTTAGATTTTTCAACCTATTTGATTTTAAACAGTCTAAAAACTTTAAAACAATTTGAGCCTTAAATCAAGAAAGTTAAATGTATGCTCAAGTTAATTTTTGTTTAAAAACAAGGAAGGTAGAATAAGCAATGATATTAAATAAGTTAGTATTGATTTTATATCAAAGATTATTCACAAAGCTCTGATACCACTTGTAAGATCGTATGGCTACACAAGAGGGGGGTGAATTGTGTATTTTTAATATTTTTTGAAATATAATTGAAACTTTAAAACTCAAAAACCAGTCGAGACATTGTTTTCATAATATCATTTTTATTCAAGGTTTCAATTACAATATACAATTCAATTCTCCTCAGAAATTGTAGATGCAATTATATTTCGATACCATGTATCATCTAAACAATTTCATAACTACAAACAGAGAAAACTAATTTGCGGAATTTAAAACTTTTCTCCCTATTTGAGATCTTTCTTCTTCTTCTTTTTCTTCTTCAGCAATTCTTCAGTGACGAATATCTTGTCTTTTTATGCTTCACTGAATTTGCTTTCTTCTAATACTTCAAATCTTCAGTGACGAAAATCTTACCATTTTATGTTTCACTGAACTTTCTTCCACTTGAGAGATTTTCCCGAAGAGGTGTTTTTGATCCCTAAAAAAGATTTTCTTTTGGTGTGCAGGGATGGTTTTATCCTTGAAAAGATTTTTCGTTTTGTGTGCAAGGATAAATTGATCAACGAGAATTCTATGCCTTTTATATTGTATCTTCATTTCATGCATATCCTTCACGTTTAACCACTACCAGTTTTCCACTTCTCCACGTCTTTTCTTTTACCTTCATCGAAACACACACGTTCTAACCCATGTTTATATTTCAAATTTTCTTTAATCATCAATCCTGGATCTCTGAAAATTTTCCTACAAAATAAACTTTCTCGTCCAAAAGTTTTTCATCAGTGTAATAAGAAGTCGTTACTTTAATGTTAACTAAACGAGTAACACAAGTATATATATAACTTAACGTTTCTAACTTAACGAGTTCCTCATGTGCCATTTCACGTGACAAGTACTGTAGCTAACTCAACAAACTTAGTCTGTGGTGTTATGCTATCTCAACGAACCATCTCCGTTGTGTTATGATAACTCAACGAACCATTTCCGTTGTGTTATAATATCTCAACAAACTAGTAATACACAAATGTTTTTATAATAAGAATTTTACCACGTGCAAAAAATAACAACTTAAGTTTAAAACGCTAACCTAACGCGTTGCCTTAGTGTTCAATATAGCAACTCAACGCGTTTAGTTATGTTAACTTAACGAGTTAAACATGTGCACCTCACGTGATACAATACAACATTCATAACTTATAATTTCACCCCGTGTATAACACTAACTTAACGAGTTCGTCTCTTCTTTTACTCACTAACTTAACGAGTTATCACGTGACCTATTTTAACCTTTAAGCCTCTAACTTAACGAGTTCTCACGTGACCTCTATTCAAACAAAACTCTAACTTAACGAGTTGTCTAAACGTGCACTGTTCATGATACAGAAGATATAACATTAAAACATATCATGCTTTTCAATAAAAACACACATTAACTTGACGTTTAGCTAAATGAGAAATTAATGCAACGAAACGACTAGATATTAACTTCAAATCCAATACAGACAAGTATTTATATCAGTAAGCTTTTTCTGTATTAATTGATGATTTTAATTTCTTTTCACAAGCAATAGTAATTGAGCAAATATGATTATTTTCATTCAGCACACATCATCAAAACAAAAATACTCAACAGTTAACTATAACTCTACGGGGAAGTAAGTGTGAGTAGTGGAAGATTGCATGGGAAATGACCTAAATACTTGCCAAAAACTTAGGGTTTATTTAAACTAAAACTTAGTATTTGGGGACATTATCCACAAAAATCAATTAGTACTTAAAATAGAAAGATCAAGCCTATTCCATTCCATTCCATAACACCACAAAGGAGAAGATGGCATAGAGCTTTTGGGATTCAATTAACACGACAAGGTTCCTCAAAGACTTAGAAGAGTGGCATTCAAGGCAAAGAATCTGGAATACCACTAGAGAGAATGAGCTAGAAAAGGTAGAAGCGGACATTTTTCATTTTACAAGGGTATTAGTAGATTTAAATGCCAGAATACTTGCGATAATGGAAACAAGAATACGAGTGGCAATAGAGACAACTGTTAATAGGGAGAGAAGAATCAGACCTAATAACGAAGTTGCCCTAGAGCTCATTAGAAAAAAGTCAAGACTATGGTTTGTAAGAATTATAGCTACTCATGTGAGGATTCAAAGGCAAGAATAAGAGAAAGAATAGATAGAAGCACCAGTAGTAGCAAAATAACAGCTAGTTCCACCACCTAGACCAATAGAAAGAGTAGTATTCATGGGCCCAACATTTGAAGAGGAATTAAAAGAATTTGAAGAACTAGTCCGATTTGGAAGAAGCTAAGGAGAAATAGAAGATATGGCATTAGCAAAGCACACCTTTTGTTCGATGCACTTCAAAAAAGATGGGCTGAAGAAAAGTCGAAAGCCTAATATCAAATTAAAGTTGAACAACACTAGGAAGCAGTTGGAACACCAATTGCAAGAGAATATGAGGTTGGACCTTCAAGTTTAGTAGATATCAAGGAAGAAGAGTGAGTTCCTGTGGCTCAAGGGCCTAAAGAGCCCAATTTTGTTGATTTAATATCAGATGAGGAGGAAGAAGAACAGACATAATTAATTAAAAGAAGAAAATGAAAAGAAATAGTGCTTGAGGCTCAAGAAGAAATAAAATCTGAGCCTATAATATTTACAAGAGGGCTTAAAGAACCCATTTTTGTAGATTTATTATCAAAAGAAGAAGAGCTAGTGCAGCAACAAAGAGGTGAAGAAAAATAGGTTGAAAAAGAGCTATAGTCTAAAGAAACTGAAATAGAAAATAGGGTAGAATCTGTTGTGCACGAAACTCCATCCCAATCTGCAAATAATTTAGAAAAGACAATAACAATGCAGATTGGTTGTGAGGAGGAAGAAGAAAGAGAAGAAGCTGAACAAGAAAGCACAGAACAAGAAGAAAATAATTTGACAGATTCCATTAAAGAGAGAGAAACTCTTCAGCAATTACTAGAGAAATTAAAAGATAAGAGTGTTGAAAGTTCTGTAGGCTCTCCACCACAAGTAAGAACTCAAATGCAAGAATCTACAAAGTATTTTCAGTAATCACAACAACAAATTCAGCAATTAGAAGAAGAGAATCAAGAACGAACCCCACAAGAGCAACAAATTCAACTTCTTGACCCGACTAAAGCAATAAATATGAATGAAGTTCATTTTTGGAGTTAGGAAGCATACAAAAAATATCAAGAAATAAAGGGGTATGATATTATTTACAATAGGCTAGTAAATTAGGCTGGAATGGAGGACATTAGAGAGTTATTTGAATTCTAGGGCCTATTGAATATGATTCCAAAGACAAAAGGGCATGCAATTTTGAAAACCTAGTGCCTTGTTTTTATGCAAATCTAAGGGAATTAGAAGGAGCATTAATTTCAAATGTGGAGCAAGTTGATATTCAGATAACACCTGAGCTTCTCCATAACTTATTTGGATTAAGGAATGAAGGAGTTGAAATTTTGGAAGAAACAACTATAGTAGAGTGGACTGAACAAGAAATAAAACAATGCATAGTTAGTGATCCTCATGTGCTATTACTTAATAGAATGAAGTACTTAAATGAAAAGGCACACATGGTGGCAACTATACTAGTAAAGACTGTTTATCAAAGACAATGCCACGATATAGAACTGAGTCAGTTTATAAAATAGGCCACATATGCAGTTGTCAATAGAATTCAAGTGAATTGGTCGAAAGTAATAATCTCCAAGCTCAAAGTAGTAAAGAAGACATTATTTTATGGAGATCTGATTCCACTACTAATGGTGGAAGTTATTGATTTCACGAAATGGACATCAAAAAGGATGAGATCCAAGGCCATTTTAGTGAAAGAGTATAGAAATTATGTTTCTACTACTACTACTAGGATTGTAGGACCTTCTAGAGAAATTACAGGAGCTATGAATGTACAAATCAATTAGAACAATAATTAGAAAAGCTCTAGAAGGAAGTAGATGAATTAGTAATAAGGATTAAATGTATTAATTATTCATCTACTTATAAAAAAAAATATCAAATTGTATGAAATTGAAAACAATATATATATAAATGAATGTTTGAAACTCAACATGCTTTTGAATTTGTGTGTTTTTGAATGAATGATTTAATTCAAAGCCATATTGAAGAAATTTTTGAATATATATGTGATTGAAGCATTACAAGATTGTGTTAAAAGAAATTATATGAAGATGTGCTTAAAGGCACAATTATTTAAGATGCACCTGTATATGTTTACAGATGGCAAAAATTCTATTTTCTACATAATAGGAAATAAACTGAGTTAAATATAGACATAAGTTCAGATTAAATGATTTCTAGATATTGTAACACTTTTATGTGTTGTTAAATTAATGACAAAAGCGCAAATTTTACATTTATAACCGCAAGCGCATGGTGCCCATTGTAATAAGCATGTGCAAGTATGAGTCGAATCCACAAGGAGTTTGTCTTAAATAATTTTATTAAAATGATTGTTTGATAAAACATCCACTCTATTAATTCTACGATTAAAACTCTAATTACATGCAATTAAGTTACAATTTACAAAAATACAATAAAGATTTCAAAGGTAGCATAAAACTTGTTAATTCCTAGAGCTAATAGCTAGAAAACTCAAGAAAATCTTAAGTTCACGTTTCTGGAATTACAGAAATTAGTTTGAATTCTAACTCTTCTTCCTTCCAACCTGGACATTGAAAAATCTAGAGAAAATATTGGTTGGAAAGGTCATCGAGTTATCTTTAAAATGGTAGTAATTCCAGGACTAATTCACTCTAGGTTGCTGCCAAAGTCGGATATACAAACAGTGCGCAAAACGATTCTAAAAACTTTCCAAAAACGCGTCGTTGGTGTAAAAATCATAACTCAATCAAATCTTCATGAAACACCACGAAATCACCGCGCCTTGAAAGATAATCGTTTCTCTAATTAGGAAAATTTACAGGAGAACATTTCGGAACGCAAAAAAGAAAGGCAACACGAAGGCGTCGAGCACAATTTTTGTCGCTCGACTAGTAAAACAGAGCAGATGCTACCTTTGAAAGAAAAATCGAAGAAATGCATTCTAAAAAATTCCAACAACACTACATACGTATTGTACACTTAAATTACTTACAAAAAAAGCTATAACACTACATATAACTCAGAGAAATCAAGTCGTACAACATATAACAAAACAGAACATGTATTGGAATTTACAACAAATAGGATATACACGCATTCACAAGGGTTAAGAGTTTGTTTTATGCACAACATTCACATATTCACATGAAGCAACTATATTCCATGAGATCTAATCTAAAACAACTATTTAAATTAAATAAATAAAGATTTAACAAACATCCTAAACGTGCATACATTTATAAATTAAAAATACCTAAATACTCATACACATTTGATATGAAAATATGTTTACTAGTATGAGGATCTCTCCCTTCTCTTTTACCTTTAATTCATCCACTTCTCTTCAAGCATTTGATCCCTATTTGATGATGAACCACTTTGTCCGCTCCTCTACAAGGCTGTCACCACTTGCAAATCACGTCCAAAGGGGAACCGCCTATGTTTGCTTTGGAGAAAATGGGTTGCACGTCCTCAATCCACTTCCAAGATATATGGATTTGTTGGCTTTCCTCTCAATTTTGATGCTTCCTATTACCTCATCTTGAAGATCACGTCTCAAGCTCTACCAATGTTGCACACGTGCCTCCAATACCACCGATTTCACCCGTGGAGGTCCTTCCGTATGTCAGCTTGGAGTGGAGAGAAGGAGGACTTCTAGTATGAGGGGAAGGCGCCTAAGCTCACCAATCTTGGAGGAAAACTCTTCCAAAATCTTGGGTGGAAGAGGATGGACGAAAATTGGAGTTGGAGTTCTTGCCCTTGCGTGGAGGAGAAAGAGGAGATGATCCTTCCTTTGGCCAACCATCCTCTTTTACTTTCCATTGTCATCCATCTATGGAAATATTTCAAACACCTTCCAATTTGTGGCCTCTAATTTAGGCAAGCTTTAATCATTGATTGATTGATTGGTGGATTGATTTGGAGTTTGAATTGGACGACCATGAGTTGTTGATTTCCCATGATTTAATCCAAGGATCCACGTCCTCACCTACAACAACTCAAAAGATAACATTAAATGCATATGCACATTACACATAAATTGCTACACAATTATAAAGCAAAAATGAAATGTGCATAATATATTGCTTGCTCAATTGAGGATTATTTGATTTCATATCTTAATGATAATTCTTTTAAGATATGCATGAAATCAATATATAAATTACTTATATCTACACATGGGCTAATTGACTAGGTGTTAATTTAATAAAGGATAAATTTGTGCATTATTGACTATTTAACCAATAAAACATGCATAGTTCTAAAATATGATTTTCATGTAATCTTTCATAAGAACATATATAATGATGACTTATAATCCTTAATATGCATGAATTAACATATATAAAATGCACAAATTGATACTTTACACACCTGTATATGTTTACAGATGGCAAAAATTCTATTTTCTACATAACAGGAAATAAACTAAGTTAAATATAGACATAAGTTCAGATTAAATGAATTTGAATATGGACACTGCATTAATTCTATGTATTTAACTATATTTCAAGTTGATAATCTATAGGAAAGGAAATTTAGAAGTTAATATGAGAAGTAAGTTTCTTAGGAAAATTTGCAAAGTATTAACTCAATGAAGTTAGTTCATTGAGTTAATCTTAACTCCATGAAGTTAGTAATAAAATATAAGGTCACTCTGTTGAGTTAACTATAACTCAACGAAGTTAGTTTGTAGAGTTAGTAAATAGAAGCTTGAAGCTAGTCCATTGAGTTAGCCGTAACTCAACGAAGTTAGTTCGTTAAGTTAAGAACAGTAACTAAGGTCACTCTATTGAGTTAACTATAACTCAACAAAGTTAGTTCGTGGAGTTAGTTAAATGGTTATTCTTTGTTCACGAACAAAACTTCGTAGGTTTAGCGGTTACTAAAATTTAAAAATTAGAAGTGGAACACGTATCCATAAAAATAGGAACCATACCGCATGTTACAAGACACATTCTTGCAATGAGATTCATCTGCATTATGGATGTGCATTATAAATACATAACAAAATATTATTTACTAGTTACCAGCAACTGAGGAAAGACGAAAGAACTCATTGGGGGAACTAGAAGGAGAAGCAGTTGATTCAACTTCATCCATCAACAACTATTTATTTAGATCAAAGCTTCAAACTAGTATGTAATTAATTTTTTGTAATCTACTATATGTTAAGAGTTTATGAGTGCATGGACTCATTCTCCTAGCACCAAATGATTTGTAAGAACACCTACACAGGATTATTCAACACAGAAATGTACTAAAATATTATCTGAAATAGACTTTAACGAAATCCTTAAGGGTGTAGCTAACCTTTCTTTAAAAGAGAACGAAGATGTGGTTGCTCCAATAGAAAAACCATTAGGGGAAATTCTATATCCTGAACTAGTTGATGAACCTTTATGTATTCAACTACCAAACTTTAAGGGAGATAGGTTTGAACTAAAATCTAATTATATTAGTCAATTACCATACTTTGATGGATTAGAAAGAGAAGATGTCTATTATTTCCTTAGAGAATTTAATGAAGTTTGTCAAATGATGAAAATGCCAAACATAAGTATTCATGCTATCAAACTTAGATATATCCCTTTTGCTTTAAAAGACACAACTAAGAGATGGTTATATACTCTATCGCCTGATTCAATTTCTACATGGACTAAATTTTGTTCTATTTTTCTGGAAAATATTATCCAACACATCAAATAATTAAAAAGAAAAAGGAAATATTAATGTGTAACCAAAATAGGGAGAATCATTCTAGAAATATTTTAAACGATTTAAAGATTTATTGACTCAATGTCCACATCATGCAATGAGTAAAGCATAATTAATAGGTATAATTTATGAAGGTATAGATGCTTTAACTAAATCTTTATTAGAATCACCTATCAGAATGGATTTTTGAAACTATGTAGTGATGAAGCCTAGGTTTACCTAGAAAACTTTACAAAAAGAACTACTCAATGGAAGAACTCGGTTGAAGTTATTACAGATAAGAAAATATTGCTTAAGGGAATGCATGAAATAGATTTGAACACTATGCTTGAAGTTAAATTAATTGAGTTAACAAAGAAAATATAAGAGTTATCATTAAATCAAAAGTTAGAAGAAAAGAAGGCAAATATTAATGACTTAGATGTTATTTATGCTAGAAATCAGAAAGATAACTTTGGTAATTCTTATAACCCTAATTGAAGATGATTAATATTAGAGATGGAGTTTTATAGAAATCATTCAATTGCAGTTCAATCAGTTATGAATACTTGAACATAGAAGAAATTGTTGGAATTCCACCCAATTCATTAGAAGGAATAGATATTATGGGAATAGAAGAAGGATTGATCATATATAGAAACAAACCAAGGTTTACTATTCTGTTACTTGATATTTTTATTAGAAATCTATCACTAGAAAAGAATGGAATATAGGAAGATTTAATATGTTTGAAGTTTCAATTGAAAATTGTTAGGTATTTAATTTTGATGATATATGCTTTATTAACGTATTTAAATAAGTCTACATAATATTCTCTAAGTATAATAGTTAACAGATTATCGGAAAGTTTCATTTTTATGTCGGATAAATTAAAGATTTCCGAAGAGCTAAATTTGCAATAGTTAAACTTTCGGATAGTTAACGTTTCATTTTTGTCGAATACTTTATGTTAAAAACTCGTATAATTAAGTTATCTACATGTGTGTTTTTAATGTTTTAAGTTGTCACGTGTTTTCCATGTGCGTTCGGTAATGAAAAATCGAATAGTTAGATAACTGTTCGAGTTTTTATACGCATGAATAGATAACTGTTCGAGTTTTATAAAAAGACTAACGAACAGATAAGTTTTCTTGTTTAGTCACGTGTTTTGCAAGTGCAAAAACTCGAAGAGTTAAAGGATAAGTGTTCGAGTTTTACAAGAGTTAAAGGATAAATGTTCGACTAAATCGAAGACTTAGAAGATATTCTACAAGACTCCAAGAAGATAAAGTTTCAGTGAATCTACGAGTGGAGATCGTGGAAACTCAAAATGTTAGTGAAGAAAGTAGAAATTTAAATAAAAAGTAATTTGGATTAAAGAGAAAATTAGTACGTGGATTATGGATTATGGATTGTGGATCAAGTGGATGAACATGTTGAATGTGAAAGACAATAGAGTTCGACTACTAATAGAGAGTACGAGCTACATTACAATGGAGGATCCCAATCTCAAAAACTAAGTCTGAATATTCAATCTGGATCCCTAACTAAAAAGTTAAGTTTGAATATTCATATTCTGAAAAGTTCTCCAACATCAAAAGAAGTTTGAAATTCCAAGCAATTTTAGAAAAGGAGCTGCAAACGCAAGAAGTCTGGAAATTCGACAATTAGAAAAGAAGAGATATAGAAGCTGAGCAAAGAGAAAGAAAAGAGTTGTGTGCATAAAGATCAGGTTTTATACAATTCAAAATTAGTTTTGAAAAAGAGCTTTGTTTTCCTATTTGAATTATATATCAAAAATTACTATATCAAAACCGCTAAGAAGGGAAGTGAGCTAAAAAGATATTGTAAATTTTGTCTTGAAATAAAAGAATAGAATTTCATTTACGAGTGTTTTGTGCTCTTGTTTTATCCACTAGTTTAATTACTAAAGACACAATTCACCCCCCCTCTTGTGATACAGATGTAAAGTATCAATTTGTGCATTTTAAATATGTTAATTCATGCATGTTAAGGATTACAAGTCATCATTTTATATGTTCTTATAAAGGATTACATGAAAATCATATTTTTAGACATATGCATGAATTAGGGATTAAATAGTTGATAATGTACAAATTTATCCCTTATCAATTAAACACCTAGTCAACAGCCCTTGTATTAGACATAATTCTTATAATTCTTCAATGTATGACTTTATATACATTGTATGATTGCCAAATCACTTAAATATGATGTTAAACTAAAGAACTTTAAGTAATTCATGTATGTACATGTGAAAAAGTTGTAGACCAAAACCTTCCTAATTTGGCAACTTTCCATATATGGCAACTCATGCATGCATGTATACTATATTTGCATCATATGATTTATATTCAATGTATATGTGCATCCAACTTGGTTTTGAGTTTTATAGGTCAATAAATCATGAAATCAAGGTGGATTAAAGAGGAAAAAACGTAGGCCATTGGATGCAACTTATTGGAGCCCAAGCAACAAAAGCCTAGAGTATTTAAAGTGTTTAACCACTCAATTCTAGGTTATCTCCTCCTCTTCCAACACATTGCAGCTGGCAGTTCCAGCCATTCCAGCATCTTCATCCGAAAAGTCCCATCTTCCCCTTGATCTTGAACAAGCTCACTTCAAGAATGGTGAGCTTTGGCGTCTTCCACTCCTCCTAGAAGACACCTTCTCTTCAATTCAGACGGCCATACGTTAGGATCTCCTTGGGCGTTCATCTTGGTGGATTGGGAGGCTCGTGTGACTGATTTGGAGTGGAGCAAAAGGTTAGGATCTTCAGGGTTGAGTTATCGAAAGCACCATTCTTAGATGTGGAAGCCAAAGTTGTGGGTCTTGGAGGCAAGATCTTGAGGACATGCACCACTCTTCTTCAAGGCAACCTTAGAAGCTTCACTTGGACGTGCTACAGGTGGTGACAGCCCTGTGGAGCATCGATTTCAAGGACTTTGGAGAGTCATTGCTTGAAGAAACGTGGAGGATTAAAAGGTATAATGGAAAGGAGAGATCCTCATACTAGTTTTCATGTTTTACAATTTTATATGTATGAGTATAGTTTGAGTATGTGGAAGTACGAAATTCTATGCATAAATCTGTCTCAAATGTTCTATATTAAAGATCACTTACTGTTTTGATGTTAATTGATATCAGGATTGAGTTCATATTATATATTTAGTGTGAATGAATGTGATGATGTGAATTGTGAAGGCAGTTTTCCATTCTTAGATGGCCAGATTGTTAGTAGTTTTTCTTTGAATTGTATCTACTTGTTTGTCACCTATAAATTCCGTTTTTTTGTTTCATTTTGTAAGTATAATGAATGTAGAATAAGTTTACAAAGTTTTAGAATTTTTTAGATTGTTTTTCGATTTTATTTTGTGAAGGTATCAGCGATTTTGAGTCTCTTTTGAGTGCTAGTTTTTAGCTCGACGCCTGTGTTGTGCTTGCGTCGTGTATTTTGTGGAATTCAGTTATGTAAATTTTCCTTATTAGTGTAACGGATCTACTTTCAAGGTGCACTTAGTTCGTAGCATTTCATGATGATTTGACGGAGATATGATTTTTGCACCAAAGGTGCGTTTTTGGAAAGTTTCCATAACCGTCTGCACCCCTTTCTTAAATAAGATATTTCTAGCGTTTTGATTTGTGTTAATCTACGAAATCATAGCCATTTGAAAGATATTTCGAGGATCTTTCCAACCATTATTTATTCTGGATTTTTAAACGTTCAAGTTGGAAGTTATTGAAGTTAAAGTCAAGCATAAATTTTGTGATTTCTGGATTAATACTCATTGATTTCTTAAATATCTTATCATAACTAATTAGATTTTGGGGTAATCTTATAAACCTTAATTGTGCTACGAATTTTGTATATTAATATTAAGTAACTAGAGTTTAATTATGAATTAGTTTAATATAGATATTTAATCGGATAATCATTTTAATAAAATTATTTAAGACAAACTCCTTGTGGATTCGACCCGTACTTGCACATGCTTATTAGAATGGGCACCGTGCGCTTGCGGTTATAAATGTAAAATTTGCGCTTTTACCGTTTAATTTAACAACACATAAAAGCGTTTACAAGTTTTTGGCACCATTGCTGGGGAGTTTTGGTGATTTAAAATGATTTATTAGATGATTTGCAAGATTTAATATCCTTTAAATTGTTTTAGTTTTATTTGTTTTCTTGTTGAGTTATTATTTTTCTTTGTTTGTTTGCAAAGAAATGGATACATGGATTGTCCATTCTATGTGTTCAATTCTTTGTTATCTGAATTGCTTGTTACATGTTTAATTCAAGTTTATGATTTGGTAACAAGTAGCTTAATGGAGTAATGATAATCTTTGTGTACAAATTATTAAGACAGAATCTATCTGTCTGTAAATTTAAATTTTTTGATGTGCACGAGATTAGAACTCATTTTTATGATATTTTTCCTGAAATACTCGGTTTCTGAGATTTCTTTGGAGTACTTATGCATAAAATTCTGAATTGTATGTTAAAAGATAAAAATCTTGGAAGACAGGGATATTCTGCAGATTTCTGAACATTTTTCTTCTGATCATGTTTTGAAAAAATCTATATATTTGAGTATTAAAAATTTAATTTAGTAATTTTTTTAAGAAACTAGAGGAAATTATCTTTCCAACAATGTATTATACGTTGTATTTGGATTTGTATACATTTCTGGGGAATTTTTCTAAAATGACATGTTCTGCAGATTACGAATTCTGAGTTATCTGAGTTTCACATGATTTTTACAATACTTCAGTTTTGGCAATTTTTGTCTCTAATTTTTCTTAGAAACTAGAAGTAATTACCTTTCAGAAGAGTATTTATTTGTGAATTTACATGCTATATGAATTTCTGTAGAAAACTTTTAAGCCAAGGTAGTACAGTTTAGTTTCAGAAATTTCGTGACTACTTGTTTTAGATGAAACTCAGATTATATACAATGTTTGCGAGATATATGCTTTGCTGTTTGTATCTAGAATTTAGTGGCATGATAATAGAATAGTCACTGAATGAATCTACGAAAAATTAAGTTTCAAGTAAAAGAAAAAAATAATTGTTTATCAATTTCTCTATTATGTTGCAGATTTGCTTAAATTACTTGAAGATTGTGCTTGATTGAATACATTTGGTTTGTTCATTTAGTTGAAAATTTGCATGCCATTTTAGATAAATATTTAATTTATAATATGGATGAATTTAGTTTTTATTTGACACCTACATGTTCCAAATGCAAATTAAATAATCACGTTGATGCCGATTGCCCATTTTATATGCTAAATAGCAATGTAGGTGCATGTTCTAGTTCTAATGTTAGCCTATCTATGCCAAATTTAAATTATAATGCTGATGTTTATGACACTAGTAGCTATAGTTGTGAAATTAAAATGGAAAAGTCTATAGGAAATATTCCCTATGCTGAATCTTCAGTCAACTTAGCTAAGGCAATTGCTGAACTTAACACTTCTATGGATTTATTAAACTTAGCAAAAGCCTCTAGTGCCCCCATTGACATAAATGGTTATGAAAACATAGATTTAAGATCAACATCCTTGGTTGAGGATGAATCAATTGAAACTTATGTTGCTTTAAGGTCCGGGAGAGAGGTGGGCATTCCTGAAAAGGAAACTCCTTCTCTTGTACCGATGAGTGTTCCTACAGATGATTTAGGTTCATCCAATCAACTAAATAAGAATCTGAAAATGAAATTTTATTGGGTGATAAAAAGGGTAAAGATAAGTTATCCGAGGTAAGTATCCCTTTAGAAAGTCAACTTGCCCCTTTTCCCCATAGATTAAGAACACATAAGGATATTGATCAGAATATTAAGATGAGAGAAATCTTTGAACATGTTAGTATTAACATTCCATTACTAGATGCAATAGAGCAAATACCTGCCTATGCCAAGTTTTTAAAGGAATTATGTACAAAGAAACGAGCTAGGAAGTCACCTATGAAAGTGTGCTTAGCTAAATCCGTTAGTACTTATTTCTATCAAGACTTGCCTAAGAAGTTTAGTGATCCAGGTACTCCAACCATCTCTTGTACAATTGGAGATACCTATTTTGATAGAGCATTGATAGATTTAGGAGCAGGAGTAAATGTTGTCATCTGGTGTTTATGTGAACCTAGGACTTAATGGTATTCAACCCACTAAGGTTCTCATTCAACTAGCTGACCATTCTTTTAGAACTCTCTTAGGAGTTGTTGAGAACATATTGATTAAGATTAAAGATTTTGTCTATCCCATAGACTTTATTGTCTTAGAAAATCAACCTTCACCTAGTAGAAAGCAGGATGTGCCCCTTATTTTAGGAAGACCCTTCCTAGCCATAGTAGATGCATATATAGGATGTAGAGATGGGTCTATGCAAATAACATATGGTGATGCTAAGGTTGATTTAAATATTTTTAAATCTCACCTAGACGTTAAAATTTTAGATAATGAAAATTTTAATGTGAGCTTATTAAGCATTATGGATGAAGGTGAGGGGGTAGAAAATTATAGTTTATCTGTAGATGAAGATTATCCACCTATAAAATATGAGGTTGATCTAGCACATATCTATGACTTAGATGATGACATTGGTGAGAATGATAGTATTTTTGAATTAAATTACATAGAGCCTTTAGAAAGAGATTTAGGAGAGATTAAGAAACCATCTATTGTAGAACCACCTTCTCTTGAACTAAAACCCTTGCCTCAAGATCTTAAGTATGCCTATTTGGGAAAAGAGAACACCTTGCTAGTTATTTTGTCTTCCCATCTTTCTAGAGAGCAAGAAGAGAAGTTGTTGGTAATTTTAAAAGAACATAAGGAGGCCATTGGTTGGATCATGGCCGACATCAAAGGAATTGACCCTAGTTTATGTCAACATAGAATTCATTCGAATAATGACAGTACACCTTCTAGGGACCCACAGAGAAGATTAAACCCAAACATAAAAGATGTGGTTAGAAAAGAAATTATTAAGTGGCTAGATCATGACATCATTTATTCTATTTCTGATAGTCCTTGGGTTAGCCCTATTCAGGTTGTCCCAAAGAAATCTGGTATTATAGTTGTAGAAAATAGCAATCATGAACTAGTCACTACTAGAGTGCAAATAGGACGGCGAGTGTGTATTGATTATAGAAAACTAAATATCGCCACTAGGAAAGACCATTTTCCCTTGCCTTTTATGGATCAAATGTTAGAGAAGTTAGCTGGGCAAGAATATTATTATTTCCTAGATGGTTATTCTGGATATAACCAAATTCCTGTAGCACCTTGTGACCAAGAGAAAACCACATTCACATGTCCTTTTGGTACTTTTGCATTCCGGCGCATGCCCTTTGGTTTGTGTAATGCTCCTGCAACTTTTCAAAGGTGTATGATTGGAATCTTTTCGGACATGATTGATAACTTCTTAGAGATTTTTATGGATGATTTCTCTGTGTCAAGTTCTTCCTTTGATGTGTGTCTTAAGAATTTAGAATTGATTTTAAAAAGATGTATAGAGAAAAATTTGGTTTTAAATTGGGAGAAATGCCACTTCA
Source organism: Cymodocea nodosa (assembly GCA_036874045.1). NCBI lineage: Eukaryota > Viridiplantae > Streptophyta > Magnoliopsida > Alismatales > Cymodoceaceae > Cymodocea > Cymodocea nodosa. The sequence goes on along the minus strand of CM072339.1, from coordinate 12,264,514 downwards.
TGGTGCAACATGGAATTATGTTGGGCCATGTTGTTTCTAAGAATGGGTTGGAAGTAGATAAGGCCAAAGTAGACTTGATAGCCAACCTACCACCCCCTAAATCTGTTAAGGATATAAGAGCATTTTTGGGTCATGCTGGGTTTTATAGACGATTTATTAAGGATTTTAGTAAGATTGCCCGTCCTTTAACTAGTTTATTATCAAAGGATCATAAGTTTGAATTCTCTAGAGAATGTCAAGATGCCTTTGATAAGCTTAAGGGAGTCCTCACCTCAACCCCTATTGTGTATCCTCCCGATTGGTCTCAACCATTCAAGTTGATGTGTGATGCATCAGATTATGCAATTGGTGCTGTGTTGGGGCAAAGAATTGATAAATTACCTAGGGTAATCTATTATGCCACTAAAACTCTTAATGCAGCCCAATTGAACTATACAATTACAGAGAAAGAATTTTTAGCTATAGTTTTTGCTCTTGAGAAGTTTAGATCTTATTTGTTAGGCTCTAAGGTTATGATTTTCACTGATCATTCTGCCATTAAATATTTATTAGCTAAAAAAGATGCTAAGGCTAGATTAGTTAGATGGATTCTTCTCTTGCAAGAATTTGATATTGAGATAAAAGATAAGAAAGGATGTGAGAACGTAGTTGCCAACCACTTGTCTCGTATTGTCATGCCTCAAGGGGAGTTACCCATTGATGAATCATTTCCTGATGAGCAGTTGATGGCTATAACTCCAATCCCTTGGTTTGCAGATATTGTGAATTATCTTGTGACAAAACGACTACCTCGCAATTGGTCAAGGCAAGATATTAAGAGATTTTTAGCTAGGGCCAAAGAATTTTATTGGGATGACCCCTATCTTTATAAGTTAGGCCTTGATTTGATTTTGAGGAGATGCATCCCTGATATGGAAATTCATAGTGTACTATCTTTTTGTCATGACCAACCTGTTGGTGGTCATCTTAACCCTATTAAGACTGCAACTAAAGTTCTTCAATGTGGTTTTTTCTGGCCCACATTGCGTAAAGATGCATACTTCTATGTTAAGAATTGTAGAGACTGTCAAAAAGTAGGAAGATTGACTAGAAGAAATATGATGCCGTTTACACCAATTATTGAAGTTGAAGTATTTGACGTGTGGGGTATTGATTTCATGGGACCCTTCCCTAATTCTGGAGGTTATTTGTATATTCTGTTAGCTATTGATTATGTGTCCAAATGGGTCAAAGCTATTCCCACACGGACTTGTGATTCTAAGGTAGTAATAAATTTTATTAAGAGCAACATTTTTGCTAGATTTGGCATTCCTAGAGCAATCATTAGTGATACGGGAACACACTTTAATAATAGAAGTTTTGAAGTATTAATGAAAAAATTTGGAGTAAACCATAAAATGGCAACCCCCTATCACCCACAAACCAATGGACAAGTAGAAAATGCTAATAAGCAAATTAAGAAAATTTTGGAAAAGATAGTTGGAAAGACAAGAAAAGATTGGGCAGAAAAGTTAGATGAGGCATTATGGGCTTATCAGACTGCTTTTAAGTCTGTTTTAAATATGTCTCCATATAGAGTAGTGTTTGGAAAGGCATGTCATTTACTAGTAGAGCTTGAGCATAATGCAAGATGGGCTATTCAAAGACTCAACATAGATTTAAAGGCTGTTGGTAAGAAAAGAAATTTTCAATTGACAGAATTAGAAGAAATACGGAGAGAGGCATATGAGAATTCACGGATAGCTAAAGAAAAGAGTAAAGTATTTCATGATAGCAAGCTCTTCTGTAAGAATTTTGAAGTAGGGCAACAGGTATTGTTGTATAATTCTAGACTACATCTATTTCCTGGTAAGTTAAGATCACGGTGGATAGGACCTTTTGTGGTAAAAAGTACGTTCCCTCATGGAGCAGTGGAGATTGAAAACCCTAAGAGTGGGGAAGTTTCTAAGGTCAATGGCCACCATTTAAAACCTTTCTTGCAGCAAAGATTATTTGGCCATGGAGAGAATATTGTTTTAATCGATGTTGTCTAGGCTGAATCTGATAATTAGTGCTCTTTTGTTTTTCTTTTTATTAGTTTTAGATGTAATCACTCTTATTTCTTTTTGTTGATTTTGTCATTATGTACATCTTGTTTTTCAATTATGTACTTACCCATCTAACATGCAGGTGTTGGGATCAGAGACTATTCCACTATAAGTGTCATTTGTACCTTTTTCTATCAAAATATTTCTTTTGTGATATTGTTAGTGTATGCAATCTTCTAAGTGGGTGAGAGATAGTGCATCTAGATTAATTAGACAAACCCCTTTAGAAGAAGAAGTTTGTGTGTTAGAAGAGCCTGTAAGGATGGGAGACCAAGGTATAAACCAACAATTACCTTCTCTTGAGGACATCTGCTATCCTCAAATACATGACCATCCCTCTTGTCTTGTATTACCACAAGTAGATGGACATAAATTTCAATTGCATATGAATTATGTCAATCAGTTGCCTAGATTTCATGGACTAGATAAGGAAGATGCATATGCATTTTTAAATGACTTTAATGATGTTTGCAAAAATTTCTTTTTGTTAATATTTTTATTCTTAATCACATGCTATAGTTCTGTTTATATAAATTTCTTTTCTGTTTTGATATGTTTGTTAGTTTTGTAGTTATTATTTTCCTTCATCAAGCAAGGTACGCACTCTTCACCTTATTTTTGTATGATGAATTTGAATGATACATGTATTGAACATTATTTCTTTAGCATACTACTCAATCTCCATTGTATGTTTTAGGAATAATACAATTTAAATTTACACATGTGCATATGGATTACATGCTAGGTATGGGGGTGTAATCTATCCTTGCTTGTCATAGTTTGTTTCTTTTATTTTTGTCGTCTTCATGCTTTTTATCTTATTGCCTAAATACTTTCTTTTACATTGGGGACAATGCAAGATTTAGGTATGGGGGGGAGGCATTTGACGACAGTTTTTTTTTTTGATTTTGTGTTTTTTCTTGTTTATTTTGTTTTATAAATGCTCATAGGCCCTAATGGATAGAGTTCTTTTAGGTATAATTGAGATCTAAAAGTGAATCCTTTAGGAAAGAAACCTTGAACCTTAAGGGGAGGAGAAGAATAAAATTCAAAACCATCCATATTTTTGAGCTTATATGTAGTATTGCACTTACATGAGGCCTTGACTAGGAAGGAACCACTCCTCTTGAAGGGAAACTTAGGTAAAAACTTAGGAATATACCTTGGGGTTGTCCTATGAGAAGGGTAGAATAAAATGGCTAAGGTAAAATTGCCCGTTCCTACACAATGATGTGGGAGGCACTCTTAACGGTAGAGGGCTAGGGAGAGAAAAACAAAAAACAAAAAACAAGAAAAAAAAGAAAAAAGAAAAGAAAAAGAAAAATAAAAAGTAGAAGAGAGATTGATTACTTGTTCTTACAAAAGCTACTTAGTAACCGGTCAACTTTCCCCTAAGTAAGGGATTGTGGTCGCGTAAAAAGGTGCTGGAGTAGGAGGTAATAAAAAAGAGAGTCAAAATAAAAGGATAATGGACTCAAGGATAGACCTTTGGGATTACCTAGGTAACTTGGAGGGAGTTGAGTAGGTTATTTCTTAGTCTTGGCCAATTTCACATACACCTATTTAAATAGTACTTTACTTTCTTAGGATGGAAATTGAATGATTATTTGAATCCAATCTAGAAAGGTGAGAGGTGATTGAATAAAGGTGAAGCTAATAGGTCAAGACTACTTAAGAGCAACTTTATCCATGTTTAGGAAACCAAGAGCATATTTTTGTTGTTTTCATCTTTTAATTGTGTTATTTTATGTTATGTTTTGGATTTTGTGGGTATATCCGCTAAAAACCCTCTCGAGACACAACTCCACCACTAGGGGTTTAAAGGTTTGCTACACATGCTAAGTGTAGTCATGATCCCTACGAAAGTGGCCTAGGTTAGTTTTATTTTTGTTATTTATTTCTTAGTTCATTTGTTTTTGGTTTTTATTGAATGTGCTTTTATATGGGCTTTGTGTTATCATTGTTTAGTTTTAGTCCTTTACTAAGGGACTAGCAAAGACTAGGTATGGGGGTGTGTAAAGTATCAATTTGTGCATTTTATATATGTTAATTCATGCATGTTAAGGATTATAAGTCATCATTTTATATGTTCTTATAAAGGATTACATGAAAATCATATTTTTAGACATATGCATGAATTAGGGATTAAATAGTTGATAATGTACAAATTTATCCTTTATCAATTAAACACCTAGTCAACAGCCCTTGTATTAGACATAATTCTTATAATTCTTCAATGTATGACTTTATATACATTGTATGATTGCCAAATCACTTAAATATGATGTTAAACTAAAGAACTTTAATTAATTCATGTATGTACATGTGAAAAAGTTGTAGACCAAAACCTTCCTAATTTGGCAACTTTCCATATATGGCAACTCATGCATGCATGTATACTATATTTGCATCATATGATTTATATTCAATGTATATGTGCATCCAACTTGGTTTTGAGTTTTATAGGACAATAAATCATGAAATCAAGGTGGATTAAAGAGGAAAAAACGTAGGCCATTGGATGCAACTTATTGGAGCCCAAGCAACAAAAGCCTAGAGTATTTAAAGTGTTTGACCACTCAATTCTAGGCTATCTCCTCCTCTTCCAACACATTGCAGCCGGCAGTTCCAGCCATTCCAGCATCTTCATCCGGAAAGTCCCATCTTCCCCTTGATCTTGAACAAGCTCCCTTCAAGAATGGTGAGCTTTGGCGTCTTCCACTCCTCCTAGAAGACACCTTCTCTTCAATTCAGACGGCCATACGTTAGGATCTCCTTGGGCGTTCATCTTGGTGGATTGGGAGGCTCGTGTGACTGATTTGGAGTGGAGCAAAAGGTTAGGATCTTCAAGGTTGAGTCATCGAAAGCACCATTCTTAAATGTGAAAGCCAAAATTGTGGGTCTTGGAGGCAAGATCTTGAGGACGTGCACCACTCTTCTTCAAGTTAACCTTAGAAGCTTCACTTGGACGTGCTACAAGTGGTGACAGCCCTGTGGAGCATCGATTTCAAGGACTTTGGGGAGTCATTGCTTGAAGAAACTTGGAGGATTAAAAGGTATGATGGAAAGGAGAGATCCTCATACTAGTTTTCATGTTTTACAATTTTATATGTATGAGTATAGTTTGAGTATGTGGAAGTACGAAATTCTATGCATAAATCTTTGTCTCAAATGTTCTATATTAAAGATCACATACTGTTTTGATGTTAATTGATATCAGGATTGAGTTCATATTATATATTTAGTGTGAATGAATGTGATGATGTGAATTGTGAAGGCAGTTTTCCGTTCTTAGATGGCCAGATTGTTAGTAGTTTTTCTTCAAATTGTCTCTACTTGTTCGTCATCTATAAATTCCGATTTTTTGTTTCGTTTTGTAAGTATAATGAATGTAGAATAAGTTTACAAAGTTTTAGAATTTTTTAGAATATTTTTTGAAGCTTTTCGATTTTATTTTGTGAAGGTATCAGCGGTTTTGAGTCTCTGTTGAGTGCTAGTTTTTAGCTCGACGCCTGTGCTGTGCTTGCATCGTGTATTTTGTGGAATTCAGTTATGTAAATTTTACTTGTTAGTGTAACGGATCTACTTTCAAGGCGCACTTATTTCATAGAATTTCATGAAGATTTGACGAAGATATGATTTTTGCACCGAAGGTGCGTTTTTGGAATGTTTCCATAATCGTCTGCACCCCTTTCTTAAATAAGATATTTCCAGCGTTTTGATTTGTGTTAATCTAAAAAATTACAGCCATTTGAAAGATATTTCGAGGATCTTTCCAACCGTTATTTATTCTGGATTTTTAAACGTTCAAGTTGGAAGTTATTGAAGTTAAAGTCGAGCATAAATTCTGTGATTTCTGGATTAATACTCATTGATTTCTTAAATATCTTATCATAACTAATTGGATTTTGGGGTAATCTTATAAACCTTAATTGTGCTACGAATTTTGTGTATTAATATTAAGTAATTAGAGTTTAATTATGAATTAGTTTAATGTAGATATTTAATCGAATAATCATTTTAATAAAATTATTTAAGACAAACTCCTTGTGGATTCGACCTGTACTTGCACATGCTTATTACAATGGGCACTGTGCGCTTGCGGTTATAAATGTAAAATTTACGCTTTTACCGTTTAATTTAACAACACATAAAAGCGTTTACAACAGATGATCCTACAACTGGTATCAAAGCAATTAAACTATTTAAAGCATCCAAAAAGCCTTCATTTCTCTATTTAGGAATTGGTTTTTCCTGTCATTTACTTCGGATCATCTGTTTAAAATGGATAATTCTGAAATCTTAGTTATGACTGAAGGATAGACCACTAATCGTCCTCCTATGTTCGAAGGTAGCAATTATGGCTACTGGAAATATAGCATGAAAGTATTCTTTTAGTCAATCAATTTCAAATTATGGCATATAATTAGCAATCCTATAGTGTTATTTACGACTCCATATGATACTTGGACTTTTGATGAAAAGGAGCGAATAACACTGAATGCTAAAGGTTTAAACATCTTGTTTTGTTATTTATCTCATGATTAATTTAATAAAGTTTCTACATATCAAACTGCATATGAGATATGGCATGCATTAAAAGTTGCCAACGACGGTACTAATCAGGTCAAGGAATCTAAGATCAATATGTTAGTACATAAATATGAGTTTTTTAAAATGCACGAAAATGAATGTATCTCTGACATGTTTTCCCGTTTTCTTGAGATTGTAAATTCATTAAAATCTTTAGGCAAGAAATTCAAGGAAAAAGACTTGGTAAGAAAGATCCTTAGATCTTTAACTAAAATTTGGGCTCAAAAGACAACATCTATTGAAGAGTCCAAAAACTTAAATACATATACTCTCGATGATCTCATAGGAAATCTAACAGCCTATGAAGTACAACATTTGGATCCAAAAGGGAAAATCCTAGAAGGGATCTAGCTTTTGAGGCTAATAAAGTCTTAGAAGTCACTAGTGATTCTAACGATGATTTACTACAGTTGACCAGAAAATTTAGAAATCTGTTGAAGAAACGCAAGAACTTCAGGTCAGCAAAGACATCTGGAGATATGGAGAAGAAGTCATTCACAAAAGACAAAAGTATATGCTACAAGTGCAACAGGTCGGGTAACTTTCAAACTGATTGTCCTCTCAACAAAAATAAGAAGAATTCGAGGAGGAATTTCAGGAATAAGAAATTCAGAAAGAGAATGGCACTTAAAGTGACTTGGGATGACTCTTCAGCTTCACAAAGTGAAGAAACAAAGGATTCAACATTAGACAATGAATCCTCGTCAACATCAGATTCAGAAGAAAATCTAGCAAATGTATGCTTTATGGCAAAATCCAGTGAGGTATCCTCTAATTAAAATGCTAATTTTGATAGTTTTGATGGATTACTTGTTGAATACAATAGACTGGCCAGAAAATATAAGAAAGTCAAAATAGAAAGAAAGGACACTAGGAAAATGCTAGATGAATCTGAAATTAAGATTGATTTTTATTATGAAACAAGGTAATAAATATGTAGAAGTAGGTACTTCAAGGGATGAATCATGCACTAATAATATAAATCAATGTGATTTGTCAAATTGTACTTCTAACATGACTATAAATGTTTCTAAAAATCTTGTTTCTTGTTTTGGAAATTCAGTTTCTAATGTTTCTAATGTTTCTAAAATTTCAGACAATTGTAGTAAACTAAAAATTTAGAAACCTGAGTATGTAATTCAATACACTAGTATTAGACCAATTACTCATTCTACATGTGATAAAACTAAAAATTCCTGTGTAGAAAAAAATTTTGTATGTACGGAAAATGTTAATACAAGTACAAAATCTTGGTATGAACTTACTGAAATGTATATGCATGACCAAAATAAATTAACATCTAATAAAAATCTATTTGGTCTTGATTATATTACATCTGAAAACAAAAATAATGATTGTAAAAGTAATAATGCTATATGTGAGTATGAAGCTAATGATAAATCAATAGTACTTACAACTAATAAGAATATAAATGATAATGTTTAACTATTTTTAAACAAAAAGAAGAAATATGCATTTAATGAACTTGGTCCTCAACAACATTGGGTACCAAGAAAAAGTTTTTCTTAATTTGTGTTGCAGGAGGAAACAACATCAAAATGGATCTTGGACAGTGGAGCATCAAGTCACATGACCGAATAGAAAAGTCAATTACAAAATTTTACAAATACCATGAAAGGAAGTGTAACATTTGGAAACAAAAGCAAAGATAAAATCATATGTATGGGCAATGTTCAAATAACTCCTACTTGTGTTATTTCGAATGTACTATATGTAGAAAACCTAGGATTTAATTTGCTGAGTGTCATAAAAGATAAAGGTATATTTTTAAATCAGGAAAAATAAGCAGATGAAATGCTTAAGAAATTTAATTTTAATGATACAAGGATTCGAGGAACTCCTATGAGTACTACTTTAAAGTTAGATATTGATGACATAGGAAAATCTATAGATCAAAGAAAATACAAAAGTATGATTGGTTCTTTACTTTATTTGACTACTAGTAGACCTGATATTATGTTTGTTGTGTGTTTTTGCTAGATTTTAATCTAATCCTAAAGAATCACACTTAATTGTAGTTAAAAGAATATTTAGATATATACAAAGAACTAAAAATTTCGGATTGTATTATTCTAAGGATAGTTCAATAGATCTTATAGGATATACTGATGTTGATTATGTAGGATCTAAATCTGATAGAAAGAGTACCAGTGGCACATGTCAATTATTGGGAAATAATTTGGTGTCATGGTTTATTAAAAAGCAAAATTGTGTAGCACTTTCTACTACAGAAGCCGAATATGTTGCTGCTGCACTATGTTCACTTAGATTCTGTGGATAAGGCAAACTTTAAAAGATTTTGGATTATCTTATGATACAACTGAGATTTATTCTGACAGTAGTTCTACAATAAATCTTTCCAAAAATCCTGTATTACATTCAAGAGCAAAGCATATAGAGGTTAGACATCATTTTCTAAGAGATAACGTAATTAAAGGAAAAATTAAATTAGAATTTGTGTCTAGTAAAAATCAATTAGCTGATATATTTACAAAACCTCTAGACGAAAATACATTTTGCAACATTAGATTAAATTTAGGTATTTGTAGGCTATGTGATGTGTAAAATGCTTAAACTCCACATAAAACGATAAATATTATTGATGATGTTGTTCACCTCATAGATATTATATACTTATTATAAATATCTAAAGTAATATCTAAACTGCTGCTTAAGATACTATGTATTTATTGTAAAATCATAGTAGTATCTTATTAATTTTAAGTAGCTTATCAATTTTAATGGTTTTTACGATTTTAATTGGAAATGTAAATGGAAAACATTAAATAAACTATTTTAGATTCAAAGGACAAAATGTTCAAATAGTTTACAATGTTCTCAAGATAATGTTAAGTTTAGCATGTGTATTGTTTTCGGAATGTTTCAGTTGGAAGCATCCGAAAATTGTTTAGTGTACTAACTAGACATTATGTTAGATAAGGTAAGGTGTAAAAATGCCTCTAGATAATGTTTTACTGGTTAGGTTAGTTAACTCAAGGAGATATACTTGAATATTCCGGGTACCTTGATTGAATAAACTTTATTCAATATTTATTTAATTTCTAAATCCGACTTCCCTTCACGTTAAGTTATACGCCTAAAAACCCTATTTAAACACTTATTACACAGGCACTTAGGTTATTTGTAAACTTTGTCAAGAAAATCATTCCCGCTTGCTACTGTTACAACCTGTGACGATGGTCTCCAAGTTCTACAAAGGTCATGGCAGGGGAAAAGGCAAAAGCAGAGGAGATTCAAAAGGAAAAGAAATAGAGAATGATGAAGTTCCATGTACTTGGTTCAAAAAAATATCTCGAGTGGACAAAAGGTTAGCAGAATTTTATAGTGAATATTTCTTTCCTGAAGGTATACTAAATGAAGTTAGACAAGAACTCCAAAATACTAATGGTAGTATTACATACATGGGTATTCATAGTGAATTTGATAGAGAATACAGAATGAAATGTGCTGAGATTGCATTTTTGGAACAATATGCAAAATATTTGGAAAAAGGTGTAGGTTCATCAAATAGAACTCCTCAAACTCTTATAAACAGTACAAGACTACATGCATTTGAGGAAGAGCATGAATCAGCTATCCCTACTCCTTTATATTCAAAACAAGTAGAATCAGATATTGCTGTTGACAAAACAAAAGTTGACAGTCTTCGAAAGACCGTTGCAATAGAAAGTGCCTTAGAAGAATTAAAGCAGAAAACTTTTATGGAGCAATTTGAAAAGAAAACAGCAATACTTGAAAAAGAGAAACAGAAATGCTATAGAAGAAGGAAAGTCAGAAAAATTATGTCTAAGGAAACAAAGTCTATTGAAAAAGGAAAATCAAACGAAAATTTATTTCCAAAGGACAATGTATGTTTAGAAATTGTACCTTATTGTGCATCTGATAAACTCATCAGTTCCGAACATACTGAAACTGATGAAGATAATGAGACTTGTTATTATATGTCTTGAATTAGTTTGTTACACATTGGGGTAGTTTTGTCCTTAGCCACTTGGGGGTACACAAATGTTATAAATAGACCCCTAACGTGTGCTTAGAGAGGATGTTGAATCTTGTATCCCTTTTGTAATCACCTAGAGAATCATTCAGTTGAGCTCCATCCGTGGACATACCCAGTTGGGGAACCACGTTAAACCTTGGTGTTTTTGCATTTTCTTCACACATTTTTCCCATTTGTCTTCTTCTTTCTTCTCCACGAGTCCAAGCTTCTCTCTTTCCGCACTTCTCTTCGCATAACAAGTGGTATCAGAGCGAAGCTTGAGGAGTTGGCCGTGGATTAGTCTTGAAAGAAGAAAAGAAAGATCTTGGCCAATACACGAGCCGACACCCACGCCCGCACCCAACGCCCACACCCGATGCCTACGCCCAATGCTCGACGCCCACGCCCAATGCCTGCGCCCGACACCTGCGTCGAACGCCTGACGCCCGTGCCCAACGCCCACATTCACCCGCGTTCTTGCCCATGCGATCGTTCGCGTCTCCTCAGAAATTGTAGATGTAATTATATTTCGATACCATGTATCATCTAAACAATTTCATAACTACAAACAGAGAAAACTAATTTGCGGAATTTAAAACTTTTCTCCCTGTTTGAGATCTTTCTTCTTCTTCTTTTTCTTCTTCAACAATTCTTCAGTGACGAATATCTTGTCTTTTCATGCTTCATCGAATTTGCTTTCTTCTAATACTTCAAATCTTTAGTGACGAAAATCTTACCGTTTTATGCTTCACTGAACATTCTTCCACTTGAGAGATTTTTCCCGAAGAGGTGTTTTTGATCCCTAAAAAAGATTTTTCTTTTGGCGTGCAGGGATGGTTTGATCCTTGAAAAGATTTTTCCTTTTGAGTGCAAGGATAAATTGATCAACGAGAATTCTATGCCTTTTATACTGTACCTTCATTTCAAGCATATCCTTCACGTTTAACCACCACCAGTAAACAAATAATAACAAGTACTAAACAAATGTTTTTATAATAAGAATTTTACCACGTGCAAAAATAACAACTTAAGTTTATAACGCTAACCTAACGCGTTGCCTTAGTGTTCAATATAGCAACTCAACGCATTTAGTTATGTTAACTTAACGAGTTAAACATGTGCACCTCACGTGATACAATATAGCATTCGTAACTTATAATTTCACCACGTGTATAACACTAACTTAACGAGTTTGTCTCTTCTTTTACTCACTAACTTAACGAGTTATCACGTGACCTATTTTAACCTTTAAGCCTCTAACTTAACGAGTTCTCACGTGACCTCTATACAAACAAAACTCTAACTTAATGAGTTGTCTAAACATGCACTGTTCATGAAACATAAGATATAACATTAAAACATATCATGCTTTTCAATAAAAACACACGTTAACTTAACGTTTAGCTAAACGAGAAATGAATGCAACGAAACGAGTAGTTATTAACTTCAGATCCAATACAGACAAGTATTTATATCAGTAAGCTTTTTATGTATTAATTGATGATTTTAATTTCTTTTCACAAGCAATAGTAATTGAGCAAATATGATTATTTTCATTCAGCACACATCATCAAAACAAAAATACTCAACAATCTCCCCCTTTTTGATGATGACAAAACCATATTAAATCAATTATGAAATATGTTTAACTCAACAAAGCACCTTTGTTGGGTTAACTTTTAATTCAACAAACTTGTTTCTTGACTTAAGTTCACTTAAGCTTATTTCTATTGTTTGTGTAAATTTTACCTCTCGAAACTAAAACTCTCAGATGTCAATAATTATATAAGTATCAGTTTTCTAATTATCATCTGTCAGATTACAATAACCATTTAAATAGCATCTCCTTTTATAATATATATATGCAATTAAGATCATAATCATCTTTTTATAATATTTCTCCCCCTTTTTGTCATTAATCAAAAAGATAATTACAGAGAATATATATATGTATATAAGAGAATTACAACAACAATTTCTGTAAACAAGAATAATAATTGAACACATTTACAGAAAAATGTATTGTTCAATGAATCAAAAAAGTAATACAAACATTACATTTTGTATTCAGAAACAAACAAAAACAGTTATCGACCCCTCCTAAGTATATCACTTATAGCATTACATATTTTATCTCCTAGATGCCTAATATCATTTTTGATGTCGTTAAGCACTACATCTAAGTTAGGAGGTAGCTGGGTTTGCTGTTCTGCTTGAACTGAATAACTTTGTTGTTGTTGTTGTATATGGTCTATATCATGTTGTTGTTGTTGTTGTCCTTAAGGTTTATGCATGGCCTCGAATTTTTGCAAATCTTTGACACTAAATGCTCTCATGCCTTTAGTTTCAAAGGGCCAGTCGGATAAATTCAATTGGCTTGCAATGAGTCTACATACAACATCACCATAAAATAACTTTGAACTCATATGTTGTAGTTGAGAAGTGAAAACATCAAACCAATTTATTTGAATTCTATTCAGCAAGCTATAAGTTGCATATAAACAACTTCTGCTGACTTCCAAATTGTGTCCAACTCTCTGAAATAAATTTGCATGCAATATATTTGCAATAAACCTTACCTCTACATTCAGATTTTCCATTAATCTCATTTCAGAATATACATCTGTAATTCTTGATAAAAACTGAATGTTCCATTCTAGTTGTTTTATTATGTCAAATCTGTTGGTAACAACAACACCTTCATTCTTTAATCCTAAAACTTCAAAAATTAACTCAGGAGACAATATAAACTCCTATTCATTTATTTGAGTTTTCAGAAAATTTCCATTCTTGACCAGATTGCTATAAAAAGTTGCAATAAGCTTTGTGTATTGCTTCCATTTCATTCCTACTAGCAAGAATTTAATGAGGCCTTGAAACTCAAACAGATCTCTTATTTCCATCAAATTTTTGAATTTTATTGCACGAGCATGCAGAATCTGACATGTAATCAGATTATTGTATTTCTGCAATGCTTCTTCAGATCTAAAATGAATTGCATTACCTTGAATTTTTAATATTGTACACAAAGAAGGTGATACCTGAAGCCGTGATTCAGAGTTTAATTCATCTTTAGGAACCTCTTCTGCAAAATGAATGTCATGTTGTTCCTCTTCCAAAATATTATCTTAAAGCTGCTCAGGTAAGCTTGATTCTTCAACTTCAACAGTGTTAGGAACATTGTCAATATGCTCAGCATTCATTTGTTCAGTCTCTATAGAATGTTCAGAGTACAATTTTTCCACAAATTCTACAGCCAGGGTATTTGTCTGTAATTGTTCATTTTGTTCAACAGATATTTCCATTGATTCATGTTGTGAATTCTAAGACTCTGCTTCTATAGATTCTGTAGAAGGCTGGTAAAGTTTTAGCTCTTCTGGAGTCTTAACAATTTCAATATCTGCTACTCCAGACAATTCACCCTTTGAACTAGTTACTGCCTCAACATTGTTAATTATATCTGCAATAACTTGTTCAATGTTAGGTGCCTGATGCTCTGAATTGTCAATTTCTGCATCATCAGGACTTGCACTAATAGAAAAACTTGAGCTCATATTTGACTTCGATTTCTTCTCAAGTTTTCTAGCAAGGGAAAATAAAGTCTCATTATCTTCATCAGTTTCAGTGTGTTCGGAACTGATGAGTTTATTAGATGCACAATAAGGTACAATGTCTAGACATACATTGTCCTTTGGAAATAAATTTTCATCTGATTTTCCTTTTTCAATAGACTTTGTTTCCTTAGACATAATTTTTCTGACTTTCCTTCTTCTATAGCATTTCTGTTTCTCCTTTTCAAGTATTGCTGTTTTCTTTTCAAATTGCTCCATAAAAGTTTTTTGCTTTAATTCTTCTAAGGCACTTTCTATTGCAACGGCCTCTCGAAGACTGTCAACTTTTGTTTTGTCTACAGCAATATCTGATTCTACTTGTTTTGAATATAAAGGAGTAGGGATAGCTGATTCATGCTCTTCCTCAAATGCATGTAGTCTTGTACCGTTTATAAGAGTTTGAGGAGTTCTATTTGATGAACCTACACCTTTTCCCAAATATTTTGCATACTGTTCCAAAAATGCAATCTTAGCACATTTCATTCTGTATTCTCTATCATATTTACTTCGAATACCCATGTATGTAATACTTGCATCAGTATGTTGAAGTTCTTGTCTAACATCATCTAATATATCTTGAGAAAAGAAGTAATCTCTATCAAGTTCTTCTAACCTTTTGTCCACTCGAAATATTTTCTTGAACCAAGTACGTGGAACTTCATCATTCTCTATTTCTTTTCCTTTTGCATCTCTTCTGCTTTTGCCTTTTCCTCTGCCACGACCTTTGTAAAACTTGGAGACCATCGTTGTAGGTTGTAACAGCAACAAGTGGGAAAGATTTTATTGACAAAGTTTAAAAATAACCTAAGTCCCCATGTAATAAGTGTTTAAATAGGGTTTTTAGGCATATAACTCAACGTGAAGAGAAGTCGGCTTTAGAAATTAAATAAATATTGAATAAAGTTTATTCAATCAAGGTACCCGAAATATTCAAGTATAACTCGATGAGTTAACTAACCTAACGAGTAAAACGCTGTCTAGAGGCAGTTTTACACGTTACCTTATCTAACATAGTGTCTAGTTAGTACACTTAAAACAATTTTCGGATGCTTCCAACTGAAACATTCTGAAAACAACACACATGCTAAACTTAACATTATCTTGAGAACATTGTAAACTATTTGAACATTTTGTCCTTTGAATCTAAAATAGTTTATTTGTCTTTTTAAATTATTTCATCAAGATTTTAAGAGGACATTAATTCACATTAACTAAGATTTGTATTCTAAATTATATTAATCTGTTTTCGACATTGTTAATCCTCCCCCTACAAATATACTTCAAATATATTCAATCAAAATACAAAATATACTTGTAATGACAATAGATGTTAAGTATAACTATACTTTTACATTTTCTTTTCAAAGACTTCCGTTATCCTGACATCATCAAAAATGATTTCCAAAATTAATTCCTACTATATATGAATCAAAACACAACTTTGAACTCAATTCAATTAATACAAGGAGAATAAAAGAATGTATCTCAAATAAACGTTTTCAAAAGTACTAATGTTGATTCAATAAATCAGTAGTCATATTGGTATAAACTATATGCGATTCAAAGATATCTGTAATTAATGAAACAACTTTTTCTTTTCAAAAACAGTAAATATTGATAATTTTCTTTAAAAGTTAGTTTGAAAAGCTTGAATCATACAAGAGCTTTCTAATGTACCCGTGTAATGAGCTTTCAGTCAACAATCCCAGATCTGATCAAGACCTTAGGTTGCCAGATTTAAAGAATCCTTTTTCAGGACAACAATCCTTACATACCAATCTACTCAAGTACAAAAGGCTCGTGATCAAACTGATCAATAAACTCTCAAAGATTTTTACTTTGTAAGCACATTTCATTTTAAGCACAGTATATATGTATTCCATTAATACAAATGTAATAAAACACAAATCTCATACAATTTTTACTTCTATGATTATACTGAGAATAGGAATCAATTTCAATAAACTTATACTTTTGATTAACAGTTTAAGATGAGTTACATATAACTTATTCTACAAGTTTAATCAATTAAGTCAAATTTATGCATGATCATATGCATTTTCATTAATTCAAAGAAAACATTTAATGAAAGTTTCAAAATGTCTGAAGTATTTAATGTTTTTCATTTACACTTCCACTTAAAATCGTAAAAACTATTAAAATTGATAAACTACTTAAAATCAATAAGATACTACTATGATTTTACAATAAATACATAGTATCTTAAGCAGCAGTTTAGATATTACTTTAGATATTTATAATAAGTATATAATATCTATGAGGTGAACAACATCATCAATAATATTTATCTTTTTATGTGGAGTTTAAGCATTTTACACATCACATAGCCTACAAATACCTAAATTTAATCTAATGTTGTAGAATGTATTTTCGTCTAAAGGTTTTATAAATATATCAGCTAATTGATTTTTACTAGACACAAATTCTAATTTAATTTTTCCTTTAATTACGTTATCTCTTAGAAAATGATGTCTAACCTCTATATGCTTTGCTCTTGAATGTAATACAGAATTTTTGAAAAGATTTATTGCATAACTACTGTCACAATAAATATCAGTTGTATCATAAGATAATCCAAAATCTTCTAAAGTTTGCCTTATCCACAGAATCTGAGTGCAACACAGTGCAGCAGCTTCTGTAGTAGAAAGTGCTACACAGTTTTGCTTTTACTAAACCATGACACCAAATTATTTCCCAATAATTGACATATGCCACTGGTACTCTTTCTATCAGATTTAGATCCTGCATAATCAGCATCAGTATATCCTATAAGATCTATTGAACTATCCTTAGAATAATACATTCTGAAATTTTAAGTTCCTTGCATATATCTAAATATTCTTTTAACTGCTATTAAGTGTGATTCTTTAGGATTAGATTGAAATCTAGCACAAACACACACAACAAACATAATATCAGGTCTACTAGCAGTCAAATAAAGTAAAGAACCAATCAAACTTCTGTATTTTCTTTGATCTATAGATTTTCCTATGTCATCAATATCTAACTTTAAAGTAGTACTCATAGGAGTTCCTCGAATCCTTGTATCATTAAAATTAAATTTCTTAAGCATTTCATCTGCATATTTTTCCTGATTTAAAAATATACATTTATCCATTTATGACACTCTTCAAATTAAATCCTAGGTTTTCTACATATAGTACATTCGAAATAACACAAGTAGGAGTTATTTGAACATTGCCCATACCTATAATTTTATCTTTGCTTTTGTTCCCAAATGTTACACTTCCTTTCATGGTATTTGTAAAATTTTGTAATAGACTTTTTTGTCCGGTCATGTGACTTGACACTCCACTGTCCAAGATCCATTTTGATGTTGTTTCCTCCTGCAACACAAATTAAGAAAAACTTTTTCTTGATACCCAATGTTGTTGAGGACCAAGTTCATTAAACGCATATTTCTTCTTTTTGCTTAAAAATAGTTTAACATTATCATTTATATTCTTTTTAGTTGTAAGTACTATTGATTTATCATTAGCTTTATACTCACATATAGCATTATTGCTTTTGCAATCATTCTTTTTGTTTTCAGATGTAGTATAATCAAGACCAAACATATTTTTATGAGATGTTAATTTATTTTGGTCATGCTTATACATTTCTGTAAGTTCATACCAAGATTTTGTACTTGTATTAACACTTTTCGTACATACAAAATCTTTTTCTGCACAAGAATTTTTTGTTTTATCACATGCAGAATGAGTAATTGGACTAATACCAGTGTATTGAATTACATGCTCAGGTTTCTGAATTTTCAGTTTACTACAATTGTCTGAAATTTTAAAAACATTAGAAACTGAATTTCCAAAATAAGAAACAAGATTTTTAGAAAATTTATAGTCATGTTAGAAGTACAATTTGACAAATCACATTGATTTATATTACTACTACATGATTCATCCCTTGAAGTACCTACTTCTACATATTTATTACTTTGTTTCATAATAAAAGGAATTTTAATCTTAGATTTACTTGAACTGCAACTAATAAATCATTTATTGGCTTTAGATTCAGGATATTCAGGATAATCAAATCCTAAGCCAAATTTATAAGACACCACAGGGGTACTAGTTAGTTTGTCTAACTTAGTTTGACTTAAATTCCATTTCTCAAAGGTAGAATTTAAATCTTGCTCTCTCAGTTTTAATTTTTCTATCTCTAATTCAAGTTCATTTATATTGTTTCTCAACAATTCTTTTTCAGATTCTATCTTTAATTTTTCGGCATTTATATTCTGTATTTGTTCATGCAAGATACATTCATTAAATCTAAATTTATGCAAATCTCTAGCATGATTTTCATTATCACATTTAAACTTTTCTAAAGTAGTAGATAGGAAACAATTTTCTTCTTCCATAATGGATTAAGATTTTCTAATATTCTTATTTTCTAGTTTACATACTTTAAGTTTTTGTAATAATGCATGATAAGCACATAATAATTCACCAAAGTTGAAATCTGAATGACTTTTAGGATCAGATATTACCTCAGACTCATCTGCCATGAAGCACACATGAGCAACGTCTTCTAACTCTTGTTCTCCTTCTGAATGTGAAGATTTTGATGTTGATTCCTTAGATTCAGACTCTTCAGACATGTCATCCCAAGTGACCTTCAAAGCCTTTTTCTTGTAAAACTTTTTCTAAGTTTTCTGAGCCGTCTTCTTCTGATTTGTCCTACTTTGCTTTTCATTTTTCCTCATAGGACAATTTGGAGAAAGATGTCTAGGTTTCTTACAGTTGTAACATACATACTTTCTGGATGAAGAATTCTTGTTATTCAATGATTTTGACGTTGAGGGTTTATCATTTTTGTTCCTTTGCTGTTTCCTAGCTTTCCATGCTTTCTTGAATTTCCTAGTCAGCAAAATCAAATCCTCGTCAGAATCAGTAGATATATCAGAATTTGAATTAATTTCGAAGGCTATTTCTTTCTTCATTTTTAGTTTGTTGTGACTTAGTGAATCATTTAATTGAACTTCATAAGTTGTTAAATTTCCTATAAGTTCATTCATAGTATAAACATTTAAATCTCGTGATTCCTCAATTGATGTTACTTTCTAAGACCATTTAGAACTTTGGGATCTGAGAATTTTCCTCACCAAATCCTTCTGTTCAAAATTCTTTCCTAAACATTTTAAAGAGTTTATGATATCAAGAAATCAAGAAAACATCTCAGAAATATTTTCTTCTTCATGCATCTTAAAGAGTTCATACTTATGAATCAACATGTTTATTTTTGTCTCTTTAACTTGAGAAGTACCTTCATGTGAAACTTCTATTGCATGCCACACCTCATAAGCAGATTTATATGCCGACACTTTACTAAACTGTTCATAACTCAATGCACAAAATAAAATATTTAAGCCCTTAGCATTCAGAGTTTCATTTTCCTTTTCAGTAATTGTCCAAGTATTATAAGGAGTAGTTAACGGAGTATATGGTTTAGAAATCATGAACCACAATTTATAATCTATACTTTGAAGAAAAACAGTCATCCTATATTTCCAATATTCAAAATGTATTCCATCAAATAAAGGAGGACGATTAAGATTTTAGCCTTCATATAAAGAAAAATTACCATTTCCAGTAGCCATTTTACCTTAGATTTTTCAACCTATTTGATTTTAAATAGTCTAAAAACTTTAAAACAATTTGAGCCTTAAATCAAGAAAGTTAAACGTATGCTCAGATATTAATTTCTGTTTAAAAACAAGGAAGGTAGAATAAGTAATGATATTAAATAAGTTGGTATCGATTTTATATCAAAGATTATTAACAAAGCTCTGATACCACTTGTAGGATTGTATGGCTGCACAAGAGGGGGGTGAATTGTGTATTTTTAATATTTTTTGAAAAATAATTGAAACTTTAAAACTCAAAAACAAGTCGAGACATTGTTTTCATAAAATCATTTTTATTCAATGTTTCAATTACAATATACAATTCAATTCTCCTCAGAAATTGTGCATGCAATTATATTTCGATACCATGTATCATCTAAACAATTTCATAACTACAAATAGAGAAAACTAATTTGCGGAATTTAAAACTTTTCTCCCTGTTTGAGATCTTTCTTCTTCTTCTTTTTCTTTTTCAGCAATTCTTCAGTGACGAATATCTTGTATTTTCATGCTTCACCGAATTTGCTTTCTTTTAATACTTCAAATCTTTAGTGACGAAAATCTTACCTTTTTATGCTTCACTAAATTTTCTTTCTTCTAATACTTCAAATCTTCAATGACGAAAATCTTACCTTTTTATGCTTCACTGAACTTTCTTCTACTTGAGAGATTTTCCCCGAGAAGGTGTTTTTGATCCTTGAAAAAGATTTTTCTTTCGGTGTGCAGGGATGGTTTGATCCTTGAAAAGATTTTTCGTTTTATGTGCAAGGATAAATTGATCAACGAGAATTCTATGCCTTTTATACTGTATCTTCATTTCATGCATATCCTTCACGTTTAACCACCACCAATTTCCACTTCTCTACGTCTTTTCTTTTTCCTTCATCGAAACACACACGTTCTAACCCACGTTTATATTTCAAATTTTCTTTAATCATCAGTCCTGGATCTCTAAAAAATTTCCTGGAAAATAAACTTTCTCGTCCAAAAGTTTTTCATCAGTGTAATAAGAAGTCGTTACTTTAATGTTAACTAAACGAGTAACACAAGTATATATATAACTTAACGTTTCTAACTTAACGAGTTCCTCATGTGCCATTTCACGTGACAAGTACTGTAGCTAACTCAACGAACTAAGTCTATGGTGTTATGCTATCTCAACGAACCATCTCCATTGTGTTATGATAACTCAACGAACAATTTCCGTTGTGTTATGATAACTCAACGAACCAGTAATAAACAAATATTTTTATAATAAGAATTTTACCACGTGCAAAAATAACAACTTAACTTTATAACGCTAACGTAACGCGTTGCCTTAGTGTTCAATATAGCAACTCAACGCGTTTAGTTATGTTAACTTAACGAGTTAAACATGTGCACCTCACGTGATACAATACAATATTCGTAACTTATAATTTCACCACGTGTATAACACTAACTTAACGAGTTCGTCTCTTCTTTTACTCACTAACTTAACGAGTTATCACGTGACCTATTTTAACCTTTAAGCCTCTAACTTAATGAGTTCTCACGTGACCTCTATACAAACAAAACTCTAACTTAACGAGTTGTCTAAACGTGCACTGTTCATGATATAGAAGATATAACATTAAAACATATCATGCTTTTCAATAAAAACACACGTTAACTTAACGTTTAGCTAAATGAGAAATTAATGCATCGAAACGACTAGTTATTAACTTCAGATCCAATACAGACAAGTATTTATATCAGTAAGCTTTTTCTATATTAATTGATGATTTTAATTTCTTTTCACAAGCAATAGTAATTGAGCAAATATGATTATTTTCATTCAGGACACATCATCAAAACAAAATACTCAACATTGACTCTACTTCCACAACATCCAGGCCATCTAGCTATACTCGAACTTCTCAACTGTTTTTACTCAAACTTAATAGTGGAAGAAGGTATTCCTGTTTCTAATATACAAGAAAATAACATATATTTAACTCCAGATTTACTTCATCAGGTACTTGGTCTGAAAAATGAAGGAGTTAAATTATCAGAAAGAAAGCAGGTTTATCGAATGGGATGGGACATTACAAGTTTAGCCAAAGATCCAACTGCCAACAAACAATTGACATTACTAAATGACTTAAATGGCCAAGCACATTTTATTGCAAAAATATTTCATACTACATTGTTTCAGAGGTTTGGTCATGGGGCAGAAGTTGGCAGATGTTATCTTTATGCTACATACGCATTAATCAACCATATACAGGTGAACTGGTATGATATTTTTGTTTCTTATATCTTACATTTGCAGAGTAAATTATTTTTTGGTGATACAATTTTGAAAATTGTGGCAAGTCAAACAGATATTACACCTTGGCCATAGAAAAGATTAAAGTCACGATCTTTCTCTACAAAGGAACTCCAAAAATACCAAGCGGCAGATACACCTATCCTTAGACAACAACAACAGGTTCGGCAAACACAGCAACATACAGATATACAACAAGATATACATATAGATATACAACAAAGTATACACAGAGAGATACATACAGGTATAGATACAAACATACATACTGAATTTTTATAGCAACCATCACAAGTTTCTCAAAATGATTTAGATCAGGCATTACTTGATCAGATAAACAGAGTTAGTACAGATATTGCAAAGAAAATTTCAGATACTCTGATTGATATTTTTCGAAGACAAAGAGGCTTGTGATTATACCAATTATGTATTACATGATTTATTTTTTGTAATTTGTAACCAAAACCATTATGTAAATTGTTTACTGATTTTAATGTTACGTGATTATTTTTCACAGTTTATGATATTAAACAGTTTATGCTTAATCCATAAATCCTATGTATGTTTGACACTATCGTTTTGATTAATATATACTTAGTAAGATATCCTTCCTTACATTTATAAAACTTAACTTCCTAAAGGGGGAGAAAATAGTTTGTTTACTTTTTTATAATGCCAAAAAGGGAGAGATATAAATTATGTGACTTATTAGGTTTTGACATCATCAAAAAGGGGGAGATTGTTAGGTTTTTAATTTTGATGATATATGCTTTATTAACGTATTTAAATAAGTCTACATAATATTCTCTAAGTATAATAGTTAACAAATTATCGGAAAGTTTCACTTTTATGTCGGATAAATTAAAGATTTCCGAAGAGCTAGATTTGCAATAGTTAAACTTTCGGATAGTTAACGTTTCATTTTTGTCGAATACTTTATGTTAAAAACTCGTATAATTAAGTTATCTACATGTGTGTTTTTAATGTTTTAAGTTGTCACGTGTTTTCCATATGCATTCGGTAATGAAAAATCGAATAGTTAGATAACTGTTCGAGTTTTTATACGCATGGATAGATAACTGTTCGAGTTTTATAAAAGGACTAACGAACAGATAAGTTTCCTTGTTTAGTCACGTGTTTTGCAAGTGCAAAAACTCGAAGAGTTAAAGGATAAGTGTTCAAGTTTTACAGGAGTTAAAGGATAAGTGTTCGAGTTTTACAGGAGTTAAAGGATAAATGTTCAACTAAATCAAACACTTAGAAGATATTCTACAAGACTCTAGGAAGATAAAGTTTCAGTGAATCTACAAGTGGAGATCGTGGAAACTCAAAATGTTAGTGAAGAAAGTGGAAATTTAAATAGAAAGTAATTTGGATTAAAGAGAAAATTAGTACGTGGATTATGGATTGTGGATCAAGTGGATGAACATGTTGAACGTGAAAGACAACAGAGTTCGACTACTAATAGAGAGTACGAGCTACATTACAACAAAGGATGCCAATCTCAAAAACCAAGTTTGAATATTCAATCTGGATCCCTAACTGAAAAGTTAAGTTTGAATATTCATATTTTGAAAAGTTCTCCAACATCAAAAGAAGTTCGAAATTCCAAGAAGTTTTAGAAAAGGAGCTGCAAACGCAAGAAATCTAGAAATTTGACAACTGGAAAAGAAGAGATATAGAAGCTAAGCAAAGAGAAAGAAAAGAGCTGTGTGTATAAAGATCAGGTTTTATACAATTCAAAATTAGTTTTGAAAAAGAGCTTTGCTTTCCTATTTGAATTGTATATCAAAAATTATTGTATCAAAATCGTCAAGAAGAGAATTGAGCTGAAAAGATATTGTAAATTCTGTCTTGAAATAAAAGAATAGAATTTCATTTATGAGTGTTTTATGTTCTTGTTTTATCCGCTAGTTTAATTACTAAAGACACAATTCACCCCCCCTCTTGTGATATAGACGATCCTACAAAAATTGTGGGTCAACTTTAACATTTTCTAATAAGAATTCGATTATTCCTAAAAAATTATTTTATTGGAGACCAACTGGAAATTGGTATGAAGGACTATGTTGAAGTGTGTATAATTTTATGAATAGGTCTTGGAATGAAAATGTTATGATATATCTAGGAGAGAAAGCATTAATTAACAACACTCATGTGATACTTGATGGATATATATATCTAGTTACGGATATATCAATTGCATTTAGATCTAATTTATACATAGTAAACATAGATTGTTATGAATTTATAGAAATATTACCTATACCTCAAGATATAGCTGAACCACCAACTATAGAAAATGATAAAATTCAATTGGGAATATGGTATAGTGAATCTGATGATCCTACTTTATGTCTAGTAAGATGGTGGGATGAACTAATGAAATTTCAAATATGGATTATGAAAGACCTAAATGAATGGAAGTGGGAAGAGGAATACATTGAAATATATGTGGAAATAGAAACAACTACATTATCTTGGACAAAAAGAGGATTTTTTTCTGCATTTCATTTCATAAGTGGTAATACTCTCATGTTTAGTATTGATAACATACTACAAGTTTATAAGTTAAAAAGGAAAGTAGATTGCATTAAAACAGAATTAATAGCAAAGAGAATAATGCCTAAAGGTTTTGCTTGGACTGACACGTTCATTCCAGTTGTCACTACTTTTTAGTCATGTTCTTAACCTGTGATTTTGTATTTTTAATGTTTTGTGTATTTTGCATTAATTTTAAGAAAAGAAAAGAAAGAAAACAAAACTGTAGTTTTTGTTTTTATTTATTTATCTTACAAGAGAAAAACAAAATATCAATCCAATTTGTTGGTATCTGTTTTGAGAAATCAACTGGCTTACTTGTGAGCCACCAAAGGCATAGGAGCCTAGGTTCCATACAAGGCACATATTTAACAATATATAGTTGTTATTTTGTTATATGTTTTACTTTTATTTGTGAATGAAATGTTTTTCAGAATCAAAAGTTAGAAGATATTAATGAAGATACAAAAGAACAAGGTATGTGATTGATTACTTATCTTGAATTTATATTTATGCACAGTTCGTGGAGTTATTCATTAACTCAATGAACTAAATTTGTTGAGTTAGGGGCTAAGTTAACGAAATAGTATATCATGACTACTCACATTTACTATACTTCATATAAATCTTTTACATTGAAGACAATGCAAATTGTAGGAATTAGGATTGTTCTGCAAAAATTTGTGTAAAATTTGATAAAATTTTTATGAAGTTTGTTGCAACTCTTCGAAAATTCACTATAACTATCTTTAAATTATCTAAAACACTTCAATAGATGAATCCAATAAATATTTTTTTTATATCAATTACAAGATATCTCAGTAATCATATAATTACATATATGGATTATCTTATGCTTTTATTGAATTTTATGAGTTTAACAGTTTTACGATTTTAAAAGGAAATCAGAATGCTTAACTGAAATTCAAAAAATTATCTGAAATTCCGAAAGAGTTGAAATGTTCATTTTTGGATTGAATAAAATGCATATGATCAATGATACATTTAATTTGATTGATTAAACTTGTACAATGATTTATGTGTAAGTCATATTAAACTATAGAAAAAGTATGAGCTTATTGATATGGATTCATATCTTTCAATAGATTGTAGAAGCAGGATTATATGAAATTTATGCTTAATTGCATCTGTATTAGTGAAATACATAGATATACTATGTTGAAAAGAAAAAATAAGGATAAAGAGAAAAAACTTTGAGAGTTTATTGATTTGTTTGATCACGAGTGTTGAGTATTTTGTTTTGATGATGTGTGCTAAATGAATGTAATCATATTTACTCAATTACTATTGTTTGTGAAAGTAAATTAAGAACATCAATTAATACATAAAAAGTTTACTAATATAAATACTTGTCTGTATTGGATCTGAAATTATGCCAAGTTAAATAATTAGTCATTAAGTTATACTAACTTTTCATTTAACTAAACATTAAGTTAACACGTGTTTTTATTGTAAAGCATGATATGTTTAACGAAGTTTGTCAAATGATGAGAATGCCGAACATGAGTATAGATGCTATTAAACTAAGATATATTCCTTTTGCTTTAAAAGATACAGCTAAGAGATGGTTATATACTCTATCGCCTGATTCAATTTCTACATGGACTGAATTTTGCTCTGTTTTTCTGGAAAAATACTATCCAACACATCAAACGATTAAAAAGAAGAAAGAAATATTAATGTGTAGCCAAAAACAAGGTGAATCATTTTGGAAATATTTTGAAAGATTTAAAGATTTACTGACTCAATGTCCACATCATGAAATGAGTAAAGCACAATTAATAGGCATAATTTATGAAGGCATAGATGTTTCAACGAAATCTTTATTAGAATCTACTTATCAAAATGGATTTTTAAAATTATGTAGTGAATAAGCATGGGCATATTTAGAAAAATTTGCAAAAAGAACTACACAATGGGAAAATTCGACTGAAGCTATTGGAGATAAAAAATTATTGCCAAGAGGAATGCATGAAATAGATTCCAATACTATGCTTGAGGTGAAATTAAATGAATTAACAAAGAAAATAGAAGAGTTATCATTAAATCAAAAGCTAGCAGAAAAGAATACAAACATAAATGACTTAGATATTATTTATGCTAGAAACCAGAGAGATAACTTGGGAAATTCTTATAATCCTAATTGGAGAAATCACCCGAATTTATCTTGGAGAAACAACAATTTCTATGGAGGAAAAAATATAAATGAGAAGAACATAAGTTATGAAGTATTAATTGAACAAGGAGCTAGAATAGAGAAATTAGAAAAGATAATCCAACAAGTAAACAATCGTCTAGAATTTATATTTAGAAATGCTGCAAATCAAAATCAGAATAGAAATATATCACTTAGATAGAAGGAACCAATGGAAGTTAGACCTACTGGAGGATTGCCAATATAAGCTATACCTAATCCTGTCAATAGAACGGTTAATGAAATTGATACCTTTTCTAGGAGGGCAGCTAAATGATGCAGCATATCTAAAGCAACTATTTGTATGTATATATGTTTTTTTTTTAGTTAATAGTATCATGGAGTTAATTTTTAACTCAACGAACTTAGTCCGTTGAGTTATGCCTTAACTCCACGAGGGTGTGTAGTAGTTAGGTTAATTTTTGTCTCTGCTAAATTTTTGTTTTTATTTTACAAAATCGACAAATGGAATTAATGCAATTACCATTGGATGCACTAAGAGAAATACTAAGTAACTTGTCAGCTAAAGATCTGTGTAGGCTGTATTATGTATCAAAGGAAATTAAAGAATGTATTGAAGAAAAATATTTTCAGGGACTACAAGCTGCAAAAATGACTAAGATTAGAGATGGATTCATATGGAGGTCATTTAATCGTAGTTCAAATACCCATGAATATCTGGCTATGGAAGAAACTACTGGAATTCCACCCAATGCATTAGAAGGAATGAGTCATATTATGGGGATAGATGAAGGATTAATCATATACAAGACGAGACCAAGGTATGCAAGTTTATCATTACCTGATATTTTGATAAGAAATCCTATAACAGGAGAAGAATGGAATATAGGAAGACCTGATAGATTTGAAGCACTAACTGTAAATTGTGGGTCAGCTTTAATATTTGCTGATAAAAGTTCTGTAATTCTTGAAAAATTATATTATTGGAGACCTACAGGAAATTGGGGTGAAGATTTACGCTTAAGTGTGTATAATTTTCTAAACAGATCTTGGAATGAAAACATTATAATATATCTAGGACAGAAATCATTAATTAACCAAACACACGTCATATTTGATGGATATATCTATTTAGTCATGGAGATATCAATAGCATATAGATCTGATTTATACATAGTGAGCATAGACAGTTATGATGATTATATAGAAATTTTACTTGTACCGAGTGAAATAGCTAAACCACCATCTACAGAATTTAATGAAATTCAAATAGGAATGTGGTATAATGAAGAAGATGATCCTACTTTATGTCTGATAAGATGGTGGGATGAACTGATGAAATTTCAAATATGGATTATGGAAGACATGAATGAATGGAAGTGGGAAGAGGAGTATATTGAAATAGATGTAGAAATAGAAATTGCTACATTACCCTGGAACCAAAAGGATCCCTTTCTGCATTACATATCATTAATGGTAATACACTCGTATTTGGAATTTATAATATATTGCATGTTTACAAATTAAAAAGGAACAAGAACTACTTTAAAACAGAATTAATAGCAAGAAGAACTATGCCTAAAAAGTTTGCTTGGACTGATACATTTATTCCATTTGTTTCTACTTTTCAATCATGTTCTTAAGCTGTGATTTTGTGTGTTTAATGTGTGTATTTTGCATTTATTTTTAGAGAAAAAAAAAAGAAAAAAAAAGGAATTTTGAAGTTTTTCATGTTCATTTTATAAAAAAAAACAAACAAAACAAAATATCAATCCAGTTTGTTGGTATCTGTTCTAGGAAACCAACTAGCTTGCTTGTGAGCCACCAAAGGCATAGGAGCCCGGGTTCCACACAAGACACTGATTTATTAATATCTGTTAAATGTTATTTTGTTTTATATTCTGTATTTATCTGGGATGTTAGAAGTACATTTAGACAAATCACATTGATTTATATTATTACTACATGATTCATCCCTTGAATTACCTACTTCTACGTATTTATTACCTTGTTTCATGATAAAAGGAATTTTAGTCTTAGATTTACTTGAACTGCAACTAATAAATCCTTTATTGGCTTGAGATTCGAGATATTCAGGATAATCAAATCCTAAGCCAAATTTATATGACACCACAAGGGTACTAGTTAGTTTGTCTAACTTAGTTTGACTTAAATTCCATTTCTCAATGGTAGAATTTAAATCTAGCTCTCTCATTTTTAATTTATCAATCTCTGACTCAAGATCATTTATATTTTTTCTCAACATTTCATTTTTAGATTCTATCTTTAATTTTTCAACATTTCTATTCTATATTTGTTCATGCAAGACACATTCATTAAATCTAAATTTATGCAAATCTCTAGCATGATTTTCATTATCACATTTAAACTTTTCTAAAGTAGTAGACAGGAAACAATTATCTTCCTCCACAATGGACAAAGAGTTTCTGATATTCTTATTTTCCAGTTTACAAACTTTAAGTTTTTGTAATAATGCATAATAAGCACATAATAATTCATCAAAGTTAAAATCTGAATGACTTTCAAGATCAGATATTAACTCAGACTCATCTACCATGAAGCACACATGAGCAACGTCTTCTAACTCTTGTTCTCCTTCTAAATGTGAAGATTTTGATGATAATTCCTCAAATTCAAACTCTTCAGACGTGTCATCCCAAGTGACTCTCAAGGCCTTTTTCTTGTAAAACTTTTTCTAAGTTTCCTGAGCCATCTTCTTCTGATTTGTCCTACTTTGCTTTTCATTTTTCCTTATAGGACAATCTAGAGAAAGATGTCCAGGTTTCATGCAGTTGTAATATACATACTTTCTTGATGAAGAATTATTATCATTTAGTGATTTTGACGTTAAGGGTTTATCATTTTTGTTCATTTGCTGTTTCCTAGCTTTCCATGCTTTCTTGAATTTCCTAGTTAGCAAAATCTAATCCTCGTCAGAATATTTAGATATATCAGAATCTGAATTAATTTCGAAGGCTATTTCTTTCTTCATTTTTAGTTTGTTGTGACTCAGTGTTTAGAATGAAAAAGTGCATAATATTAACGGTTAAATGATGGTTAATTACATAATATTTAGCTTATCATATGAGAATTAAGCCATTATGTTCTAATTGCACTATTATAAGCTTTAATCAAAGAATCTACTTAATTTCGAGGAATTAATGTTAATTTAGTACATTTCTGAACTATCGATAAGTTGCAGGCTTTGAAATATTTAAGTATCCAAAATTTCTGATATTTCAGACAGTTATGTTTAGCATACCGAACATATTTCGGACAGTTATGTTTAACATACCAAACAGTTATGTTTTAAAAGAATATTTTATTATTTCCTGAAGTACACATGTCGAAACCATAATGCATGACTTAAGTGAACTTTCGATGAGTTATCTATAACTATCCGAAATTATAGTTGGGCATCGGATAATTATATGTGTAACTCTTCGAAATCTCCTTTTATTTATAAAATGGCTGTGGACACGTGTCACGTTCTGGGAAAGTGACTTAAGTGGATTTTCGGTAAGTTAACTCTAACTATCCGAAATGCATCTGAGCATCGGATAGTTAGCATCGGATAGTTAGACTTGTAACTCTCTGAAATGTTTCTTTTATTATTAAACTACTGCTAACATGTGTTGAGATCTGGTAGATTTACTTAAGTTATATATCGGTGAGTTATCTCTAACTATCCGAAATGCATTTGAGCATCGAAAAGTTAAGTTTAGAACTATCCGAAATGCACCTGAGCATCAGATAGTTAAATTTATGCACGTGTTTTATAGTTAAATCAACAAAGCAAGTCCATTGAGTTATCTATAACTCCACAGACTATTTATTTTCTAATATGCCACTCTAGCGGTTGCAAAAATAGGATAGTTGGAAGGAAAAACCACGATCGCACGTATCACGCAGGGAGAAAAAATCATCATCGTTGATATGAATGAATGAAATCCAATCGATCATTCAAGTAGAAGTAGTTACCATTGAAGAAATATAAAAGAAAAGAAGAAAAAGAAGTAGGGTGTGTGATCGATCGGGGTAGCCAATGTGTACAGAGGAGGAGCACCAAGCTTTCTGCAAGTAGCGTCAGCAATTCTCTGAACTACCACACCGACCATCATCACCACTACCATAATCACCAACCATCGGAGGTCTGTGAGGATACTTTCCTGATGTCGGGTCGATTCTGAGCCAAACACAGTGCTTGACAACCACTTTGAGGAGTGATCACGTCGTGGGAAGGGAAGTCATTTTCACCAAGCACCGACTCATATCTCTAGAGATCATAAAGCTTCTAGCCTTGGCTTCGGGTTGATGCCTGTATGCTGAAGGGGAGATCATCTTGCAATTCTGGACTCGCGATTCTATAGGAAGAGGAGACAGAATTGTAAGTGGTTTAATTTTCAATGGTGTAATCGCGTCACATGTAGTGATAGAAGTATTTACTGTCAATTGAGATTAATTTACATTTCACCTTTCGCCCATTTCCTTGTTCATATTAAAACAAAAATACCAAAAACAACTTATCTGTGTTTATATTTTGTATTTGAGTGTTGTATTGTGATTATTGTTATCTTTGTTAGAGTTGTGATTGTTTTATGTTAGTTTTAGTTTTACAGTTTACTGAAATTGGTTTGTTCAAAAGACTTAAAGATTTTAATGGTTATTGTTTGAATTATCTGAATGTTAGTATTGCCTAATGATAAATCCAATGTTTACTAACATTAAAGAGCTTAATTGATGTTATTTATCTGTGTTCCTGCTTATGGAGTTAACTTAAGTCCACGAGGTTAGTCCGTTGAGTTAGCCATAATTCAACGAACTTTGTCCGTTGAGTTAACTATAACTCAACGGAGAGCTTATTGAATATATAAATTGGATTGTTAAAAATGGAACAGTTCTCAATTCTTAGGTAATTCCCTGTGGGATCGACCTATACTTGCACACTAATACAATAGATACAGTGCACTTGCAGTTAAAATACAAATTGGAATTAATATCTAATTTGTGTGAAAGGTTATTTGTTTACTTCTAAAAAAGGCATAGGCATAAAGATAAATTAACTAAGTAAAAATAGAAGTTAACAAATCCAAGTTTTTCTAGTACGTTGCTGGAGATCCAAACAAGTTTTCTAGTGTTGTGCTAGGTAACTAAACAAGTTTTATGGCGCCGTTGCAAGGGAATTAATATTAGCAACTGTTAGAGCTGTTTCGTTTTAATAGCCAGAGTAGTGTGTTTTCTTCTGTGATTGAGAATATGGCATATGCTTATGCTCAAAGATTTCTAAAACCTGTAGTTAGCATATGTGAATTTTGCAATTCTGAAGGACACGATATTTCTGACTGTTTGAAACTGAGACCTTTGTAGATGGTTAAATCCCATGAACAACAAATGAATTATCCTCAATATAATAGAGCCGAGTATAAGAATCCTATAGTTTACCCAACTAATAGTTAGTATGGAATGTGTAATATGTTGAGAGACACTAAAGTTTGGGATAGGTATGACAAACTGGAGCGTAGTATAGAGCAAAACCTGAACAAACTAGAACACTTTATGTGTTAGCAACAAGAAGTCAACCGATTAAACTATAAGGAAGCATATTCAGAACCTAAAATGGATATAATTTACGAAACTGAAAAAACCATAATGAAAATTGATCAAAAATTGAATGCAATGAGATTAGATGATCTGGAAAGAAAATTAAAAGCATTGGACGAATATACAATGAAAATACAAGTTATGCAACAGGACAATGAAAATTATAATGTTATAGATTTGCATAATTTGCAAAATATACAGCAAACAGAAAATATTAATGCAAGAGAATTTAAAGAATGCACTTTAAAACTAAAAACAATTGAAGATCATAATCACGAAAATGATATACAAAAACATCATGAGAGTAACAAAAATCTGGAAGATGTATGTGTAACATTAAGATCTGGAACTAATATACCACCAAGAACTCAAAATGAAAATAATATGAAGGTGGATAAGAGTAAAAATCAAAATGATAATGAAAATGTAATAGTTGAAAATCTAGAAATCACTGAAGAATAATCTGAATCTGCTAATGAAGCTAAAAATGATCAAAAAAATCAACTGAAAGAAAAAAAATCTTTTAAATCACAATCTTTAGCACCCTATCCTGAAATATTACAACAAACAATACCTGAAAAACAAGAAAAAATCAGAGAAATTTTTGAAAAAGTACAAGTTAACATTCCATTATTAGATCTATTACAGAAAATGCCACCTTGTGCTAAATTTCTGAAGGATTGGTGTACTAAGAAAAGAGAGTGAAAAGAGTGAAAAGTTCTTAGGAAGGTCTTTTTAGTTGAGCAAAGTAGTTCCCTATTTCTGCCACAAATTCCTAAAAAGTTATCTGATCCTGGAATCCTTGTTATATATGCACCATACGAAATACCATTCTAGAAAGAACCTTAATAGACTTAGGTGCAGGTATAAATGTTATGCCAAGTGATAAATTTGCATCCTTAGGATTAGAAGGCTTAACTCTTACTAATACGGTTATTCAATTAGTTGATAGAAGTATAAGATACCCTAGAGGAAAAATAGAGGATGTCTTAATTAAAATCAAAAACTTTATATATCCTATTGATATTGTAATTTTGGATTCCCAACAAATTAAGCATAGAAATAGTGATACATCTTTAATTTTGGAAAGACCATTTTTAGCAACATCAGGGGCTGTTATAAATTGTAAAACTAGAGTAATGAAGTTAACATATGGTAATGAGGATACTCAATTAAATATTTTCGAACCAAAAAGGGTTGAAGAGTTAGAAATGTCCTTACATACCATAAACTTTTTAGAGTATGAAGGAGATATGTTGGATGATATGATTCAAGAAGAATTAAATAGGCAAATTAATTCTGAAACTTTAGAGGAAAGTGAAAGCATAAATATAGAAGGAGATCTGGAAGAAATTAATTTAGAAAATGATGATGTTCAATTAGGAGCTCTTGCTTCTGATGGGCAACATTTAGAATTAAAACCCTTACCTCTTGAATTAACCTATATATTTTTAGAAGAGAAATGAGCATGTCCAATCATTATTACTTCAGATTTAAAAGAAGATCAAATAGCTAAATTAAAAGATGTAGTAAAAAGTTATAAAGAAACAATAGAATGGACTATGACTGATATAAAAGGATTAAGTTCAACTTTATGCTGTCATCACATATATTTACAAGAGAATGATAAACCTGTTAGAATTCCTGAGAGGAGATTAAATCCAAACCTTAAAGAAGTAGTCAGGAAAGAAATAGTGAAATGGTTAGATAATGACATAATTTATCTGATTTCTGATAGCTTGTGGGTTAGCCCAATCCATGTAGTTCCCAAGAAATCAAGATTAACAGTTATTAAGAATGAAAGTAAAGACTTGATACCTACTAGAATTCAATCAGGTTGGAGAGTATGTATAGACTATAGAAAGCTGAATGTTGTGACTAGGAAAGATCATTTTCCCTTACCTTTTATAGATCAAATGCTGGAAAGATTAGCAGGGCAAGAATATTTTTGTTTCCTAGACAAGTATTCAAGTTATAATCAAATTCCAATAGCATTAGAGGATCAAGAGAAAACAACTTTCACCTATCCTAATGGAACTTTTGCTTTTAAAAGAATGCCATTCGGATTATGCAATGCACCAGCTACCTTTCAAAGGTGTATGCAAGGCATATTTACTAGAATGACTGAAGATTTTTTAGAAATATTTATGGATGATTTTACTGTATATGGCAACTCATATGAAGTTTGTTTAAAAAATTTAAACCAAATATTAAAACGCTGTGTGGAAAAAAATCTAGTTTTAAATTGGGAAAAATGTCACTTCATGGTTAAACAAGGAATAGTCTTAGGGCATGTTGTTTCTAAGAAAGGGTTGGAAATAGATAAAGCTAAAATAGAAGTAATTTCTAATCTACCAGAACCTAAATCAGTAAAAGATATTAGATCATTTCTAGGACATGCTGGTTTTTATAGAAGATTTATTAAAGACTTTAACAAGATAGCTAGACCTTTAACTAATCTATTAAAAGATGTTCCATTTAACTTTGATAAAAATTGCAAGGAAGCATTTTTCAGACTTAAAACTAGCTTAATTTCAACTCCTATAATTCAAGCACCTGATTGGAGCCATCCATTTGAATTAATGTGCGATGCATCTGATTTTGCTTTAGGAGTAGTGTTGGGACAGAAGATAGAAAAATCTCGTAGAGCGATTCATTATGCAAGCAAAACCTTAAATGATGCTTAAGTTAATTACACAACTACTGAAAAAAAAACTATTAGCTGTTGTGTTTGCCTTAGAAAAGTTTAGATCATATCTGATTGGAGCTAAAGTAATAGTATACACAGATCATTCAAATTTAAAACATCTAATAGCAAAAGAGAGACTAAGCCTAGATTGATCTGATGGATATTATTATTACAAGAATTTGATCTAGAAATTAAAGATAAAAAAGGATGTGAGAATGTAGTAGCAGATCATTTATCAAGATTACAAATAAAAAAATCAAATATTGAAATTAAGGATAATTTTCTTGATGAACAATTAATGACCATCAACACAATACCTTGGTATGTAGACATAGTTAATTACTTAGTTACTGGTTTAACACCTAAGGATTGGAATAGACAGGATAAGAAATTATTTTTCTCAAGAGTAAAATATTACTATTGGGAAGACCCATACTTATTTAAGAAATGTCCTGATCTGGTTTTAAGGAGGTGTGTTCCAGAAACTGATTATCTGAGCATATTGTCTTTCTGTCATGACCAAGCTTGTGGAGGGCATTTTGGTTCAGGGAAAACTGCTGCAAAAATTTTGCAATGTGGATTTTATTGGCCAACACTATTCAAAAATGCTCATAAATATTGCTTAAGTTGTTTAAGATGTCAACAAATAGGAAGAATATCAAAGAGGAATATGATGCCTCTTAATCCTATTATTGATGTTGAAATCTATGATGTGTGGGGAATAGATTTTATGAGTCCATTTCCTATGTCTAATCAATTTAATTACATATTGTTGGGGGTGGATTATGTATCTAAATGGATAGAAGCTATTCCTACAAAAACTAATGACAACAAAGTGGTAATACAATTTATAAAAAGCAATATATTTGCTAGATTTGGATTACCTAAAGCTATTATTAGTGATAGAGGAACTCATTTCTGTACTAGAAGTTTTGAAGCCTTAATGAAGAAATATGGAGTAAACCACAAAATTGCAACATCATATCATTCGCAAACAAGTGGACAAGTAGAAAGTGCAAACAAACAAATTAAGTTAATCTTAGAAAAAGTAGTAAATCCTACTAGAACAGATTTGGCTAATAGATTGATAGATGCACTTTGGGCTTATAGAACTGCTTATAGGACAAGCTTAGGTATGTCACCTTTTAGGCTAGTATATGGAAAAAGTTGTCATTTACCAGTTGAAATAGAGCATAAAGCTTATTGGGCATTAAAAACTCTGAACACTAATTTAAATCAAGCTTCTGAAAATAGGAAAATGCAATTAATTGAATTAGAAGAATTTAGAAATGAAGCTTATTTGAAAACTGTAAGAGAAAAAGAGAAAATGAAATTCTGGCATGATAAGAAAATTATTCTAAAAAGCTTTGAAATAGGATAAGAAGTATATCTTTATATGGCTAGACTCCATAACCATTCAAGAAAATTAAGATCTAGATGGGCAGGACCTAATATAGTTCAAAATATTCATCCTTATGGAGCTATTGAGATTAAAAATCCTAAAAATCAGAATATCTATAAAGTAAATGGACAAAGACTTAGACCTATTCTGAAAATACCAAAAGTTCTTTTGGAATTATAGAAGAAGTCAGAGTAGAGGACTACTCGAGCTTTATTTAGTAAGAAATCAGTTTTTATTTTATTTTCATATATATAAATATATATTATAAAATAAAAAAATCGTTGCGGTTCGACCGACCGGATCCATCGGTATGACTGGAACATAAAAAAATCTATATTAATTTTTAGTAAAAAAAATTTGGTCTGACCGAAACATAGTATTGGTTAAACTGGTAAAAAACAGAAAAAACTACTATCTTAAGTTTTTTTTTTTTATTATATCTTTTTGTACGAGAAGTCCATTGAGTTACGCTTAACTCAATGAACTTACTCCGTTGAGTCTTGAGTTAATCAACGAGCTTATTCCATTGAGTTAACTGTAACTCAACGAAGTACTATAGCTAAGACCGCGGATGAGAGAGCATGAGTTGGTTCGGGAAATGACCCGATTACCTGCCTAAACTTAGGGCTTATTTAAATTAAAACCTAGGGGTTTTGGGGTCATTATCTGGCGAACCATTTAGAATTTAGAACAGTAGAGATTAGAGCGATTCCGTGCTGTTGTGTAACTCCACGATGAGGAAGATGACACTTGAGTTCTAGGAAGATGCAGTGGACACAACAAAGTTTCTGAAAGAGTTAGAGGAATGTCACACTCGATAGAAGATTCGGAATACGATAAGAGAAAAAGAGCTACAAAAGGTAGAATCAAAACTCTTCAACTTTAGAAAATTTTTGTTGATTTGGGTATACAAATACCCCAAATAGTAGAAATAAAAATAAAAGTAGCAACAGAAATTACTTTAAGCAAAGAAAGAAAAATCAGGCCAAACAATGAAGTAGCCCTAGAACTAATCTAGCGCAAAGCCAGATTATGGTTCAAAAAGCGCATTGCTGGTCATGCTAAGGGTGTAATAAGGCGGTAGCAACAAGTAAAGGAAGAATAAGAGGAGCTGACTGCTAAAAGACTTGTTCTTGAGGAACAGCAGCCAGGACCTTCAGTTCCACCATTTAAGCCATTGGCACAAGCAGCAATGTTGGGGCCTTCGACTAAAGAAAAATTAAAAGAATTTCAAGGACTGGTTCAAGTTGGGAAAAACTAAGGAGAACTAGAAGATTTAGCAGTAGCCAAAGCACATTTAGTGTTTGATGCACTATGCAAGAGGAGGGCTGCAGAAAAGTTAAAAGCCCAATATAAAATCAAAATAGAACAGCATCAAGAAGCTACTCCCAGAACTGCTATCAGATTTGCTGCAGGAGAAGCTGAAGTTGGTCCTTCGAGACCAGCAATTATTGAAAAAATTAAACAGGAAGAGCCAGTACCTGTGGCTAGAAGGCGTGCAGAGCCTTTGTTTTTAGATTTAATCTCAGAAGAAGAAGGGGAAGACCAGACACAATTAATCAGATGAAGGAAAGGAAAAGAGATAGTGCCTGAGTGTCAAAAGGAGATTAAATCTGAAGTACCAATAGCAACAGGGCCTATGGAGCCAATTTTTATAAACCTACTATCCGATTCTGAGGAGGAGCAGGAGCAGCAGCAGCAAGAGCAAAGAAAAGAAGAAAATCAGGCTGGAATTCAAGAGCAAAGAGAAGAAGAAAAACAGGCTGAAATTAGTCTATAGCCTGTACAAGAAGAAGAAACAGAAATTAGGGTAGAAACTGAATTGCCCATGACTCCATCCCAATTTGCCACAGAATCAGAAAGAACAGTGATAGAGCAGATTGGTAGTCAGGAGGAAGAAGAAAGAACAGAAAATGAAGAAGAAGCTGAACGAAGCCATTTGGACAAAAATGACTTTGTAGATTCCACTAAATTAAATGAAACAATTCAAGACAGAGTGGAGAGTTCTGCCAGCTCACCACCACAAACAAAAGTAGAAGCAAAAATTCAGGAATCATCAGAACATGTTCAAGTTCAGCATATGGAAGAGGAAGATCAAGAGCAAACCCCTCTAGAACAACAAAGTCACATTCCTGACCCGACTGAAGCAACAGTTCTGAATGAAGTACATTTTTGGAGTTAGGAAGCTTATAATAAATACCAAGAAATTAGGGGTTATGATATTATATACAGTAGACTAGTAAATTGGGATGGAATGCAAGAAATCAAAGAATTATTTGAATTCCAAGGTCTACTGAATTTTATTTCTCAAGAAAGAGGGCATGTAGTATATGAGAATCTAGTGCCCTGCTTTTATGCAAACTTAAGAGAAGAAGAAGGGAAATTAATTTCCAACATGGAGGAAGCTGATGTACAGATAACACCAGAGCTTCTCCACAACATTTTTGGATTAAAGAATAAAGGAAAGGAAATTTTGGAAAGTACAACTACCATTGAATGGATAGAATAGGAAATCAAGGATAGTTTGGCTATCAATCCTTATGTGCCTTTATTAAATAGACTGAAGCATTTAAATGGTAAAGCACACATGATAGCCAACATTTTGATTAAGAATGTCTATCAACGACAAGGCCATGACATAGAACTGAGTCAATTTGTCAAATGGGCCACGTATGCAGTTGTAAATAGAATTCAAATAAATTGGTTTGCAATTTTTATCTCCAAGCTAAGAACAATAAAGAAGAAATTGTTTTATGGAGATTTGATTCCACTACTGATGGTAGATTGTATCGATTTCACTAAATGGGCATCAAAAAGGATCAGATCAAGAACCATTTCAGTGAAAGAGTACAGAAATTTTGTAGCTGCAGAAATTGCTACACCTTCTAGAGGCATTATAGGAGTTGTAGAAAGGATTAGCCAATTAGAGTAATAATTAGAAAAACTCCAGAATGAAGTAGATGAACTTAGGAATAGAGACTAAATTGTATTGTTCGTCTACTTGTATATAATTGTATGAAAAATATTTGATTAAGTTGTAATGTAAATTGATTCATATGAATGAATATAAATTTTCAAATATTGTTATTATGTGTCTTGAATTAGTTTGTTACACATAGGGGTAGTTTTGTCCTTAGCCACTTAGGGTACACAAATGTTATAAATAGACCCCCAACGTGTGCTTAGAGCGGAGGTTGAATCTTGTATCCCTTTTGTGATCACCTAGAGAATCATTCAGTTGAGCTCCATCCGTGGACGTACCCAATTGGGGAACCAAATTAAACCTTGGTGTTTTTGCTTTTGCTTCACACGTTTCTCCCATTTGTCTTCTTCTTTCTTCCTCACGAGTCCAAGCTTCTCCCTTTCCGCACTTCTCTTCGCATAACAAGGGGTATCAGAGCGAAGCTTGAGGAGTTGGCCATGGATTAGTCTTGAAAGAAGAAAAGAAAGATCTTGGCCAACACACGAGCCAACGCCTACGCCCGCACCCAACGCCTGCGCTCGACGCCTGCGCCTAACGCCCGATGCCCGTGCCCAACGCCCACACTAAACGCCTGACGCCTGACGCCCGCGCTGAACGCCCACGCCTAACGCCCACGCCCAACGCGCGCATTCGCCCGTGTTCTTGCCCGCGTGATCGTCCGCGTCTCTGCCCGCGCCAGCAACTTCGTTCACGCCAACGCCCACACGCAACCACTTGCCCGAAGCTAGCGCCTACATGCATATGTTTGCGTCATTGCCTGCACTAGTGCCTGTGCATGATCGCTCACATTTCGCTCGACGCCAGCGTTCACGTATCAACGCTTGTGTTTCTTTATTCGACGCCAGCGCTTGCGATTTGCTCACGCGATCTTTTCTCACGACCTGTGTTTGTGACAAAGCATCCGTGGTTGGAATTCTTATTCGACACCTACGATCTTGAATTTGACAACGTGCACTTGGTCATCTGTCATTCCCACGTTGGTGAAACGAGTAGTAAGAATTCCTATCATAACTTTTGAAGTTTGTTGTTGTGATTTTGCGGAATTCTTTTTCGGCCTTTTTTGGGTAGATCAAGTGTGGCCAGTTCTTTGAATTCTTTACCAGTTCTTTGGAATTCTTTAGCAGTTCTTTGGAATTCTTTAGCAGTTCTTTGGAATTCTTTGAAGTTCTTTGGGAATTTTGAGACAATACATGTGATCTTGGCTCATCTTTGTTTGCTTGGGATTCTTTGCGAGTGATCTTTTGAATTTGGTAGCTGCATTTGTTAGTTGGGATATTTTGAATGAAAGATTCATTCGCAGCTTTGAGATAGCAAATTTTGTGCTTATTTGTTGTCCGAATTATTTGGTATTTGCTTGCTGTGTTTGTGTTGTTCTACTGTCATGGCATCTTCAACCTTGAAAGTTGAAAAGTTCAATGGCAAGAACAACTTTAGTTTGTGGCAGATTAAGATAAAAGCACTTTTGAAACAGTAGGGCATTTGGACTCCCTTAAATGTGGAGACAACCCTAGATAAGAAGTTTGCCGAATTTGAACAGCAAGAGGAGAAGGCACATTCAACTATTCTACTATGTTTATCAGATGAGATAATCAATGAAGTAGTAGATGAAAATACAGCTTTGAGTCTTTGGAATAAGTTAGAATCTCTGTATATGACTAAGTCTCTTACGAATAAGTTATTGAAGCAAAGGCTGTTCTCTCTAAGAATGAAGGAAGGTACACCATTGAAGCAACATTTGGATCAACTCAACGCCATTCTCATGGAGTTTAGGAATATTGGTGTTACTGTGGAAGATGAAGATGCTGCTCTCATCTTATTGGTATCTCTCCCTCTCTCCTTTGAGAGTTTTGTGCAATCTTTTGTGATTGGCAAAGATTCTATTACTTTGGAGGAGGTAAGATTGAGTCTTCATTCTCGAGAATTGAGACATTTGCCTACACATGGTAGCAATGATGCTAGCGGATCAGGTTTGACAGTGCATCATTCAGAGTCTAGAGGACAACAGAGTAGAAGAGACAATAGGTGCAGAGGCAGAAGTAAGTCTAAAGGTAGAATTTCCAAGGACACTTGCAATTATTGCAAGGAAAAGGGGCATTGGAAGGTAAACTGCCCTAAATTGAAGATTAAGGGAAATGCAACAGTCGCCGAAAATGGAGACTCAGGGTCTGACTGTGATTTCTCCCTTACTGTATGCTGCAGTGTCTACTCCGATCAGAGTTGGATTATGGATTCTGTTGCATCACATCATATGACTCCCAACAGAGAATATTTCCATACATATGAGGAGGTAGATGGTGGATAAGTCACTTTAGCAGATAATGGTATTTGTGACAAAACAGGTTTTGGATCTGTCAGATTCAGGATGCATGATGGGACGATCAAAGTCTTGGAGAATGTTTGGCATGTGCCAAGGTTGGGCAAGAGCCTTATTTCACTAATGGCTCTTGATCAGAAAGGTTTCAATTTTTCAGGTGGAGGAGGTAAACTTCACATTTTGAAAGGTTCCCTAGTAGTAATGAAGGGAATCAAGGATGGACCTTTATACATTCTTCAAGGCAAACCTATCATTGGATCGGTAGCTACGACAATAAGTGATCAACAGTCTATGTCAGCTATTTGGCATTCTAGGTTAGGACATTTGGGCTTAAAGGGAATGCAAAAACTCAGTACGCTTGGTAGGTTAGATGGTAATATCTTTACAGATATTGATTTATGCAGGCATTGTATCTATGGGAAACAGAAGCGTGTTTCCTTTGGAAGAGCAGAACATTCTACCAAGGGAGAGTTGGATTATGTCCATGCAGATTGTTGGGGACCATCTCAACAACTCTCTTTAGCAGGTTCTAAGTATTTTCTCCCCATTGTTGATGACTTTAGTCATATGACTTGGGTTTTCGTTATGAAACATAAGAGTGAAGCCTTCAAGAACTTTAAACAATGGAAGGCTATTGTTGAAAACCAAGTAGGGAGGAAAGTAAAATACTTGAGAACAGATAATGGTTTAGAATTTTGCTCAAATGAATTTGTCATTTTTTGCATAGATGCAGGCATAACTAGGCATTATACTATTAGGGGAACTCCACAATAGAATAGAGTTGCAGAACGTCTTAATAGGACGTTGTTAGAGAGAGCTAGGTGTATGCTCTCTCATGTTGGGCTGGAAAAATGTTTTTGGGCTGAAGCTATTAACACAGCCTCCTATTTGGTGAACAGGTCATCATCTAATGCAATTGGCGACAAGATCCCTTATGAAGTATGGATGGATAAAGCGGCTAACTATTCCAAATTGAAAGTATTTGGATGTCCTGTGTATTACCATGTTAATCATGGTAAATTGGAACTGCGTGCCAAGGAAGGCATATTTGTGGGATATGGAATGAGAGTAAAAGGTTATAGGATATATGATAAAGAAACAAGAAAGGTCATTCATAGCAGGGATGTTACCTTTGATGAGGTTTCTTTGATGCACAAGAAAGAAAACCCAACTATTTTGAATCCACCTAGTACTCCTGAGCAGGTGGAGCTTGATTTGAATCAACCGTTGATATCTGATCAATCTGTTCCTGTTGATACAGATCAACATTTGATTTTAGAAGAAGATCGAGGAGATGAATTTGTTGAGGACACACGTTCAAGGTGTGTTGCAAGAGATCGTCCTAGGAGGGATGTTCACCCTCCACAAAGGTATGGCTATAATAATATGGTCACTTTTGCCCTACAAGTAGCTGGTGAGGTGGAGGATGCTGACCCACCTAGTTTTGATGCTACCATTAGTAGACCAAAAGCCGTACATTGGTTGGGAGCTATGCAAGAAGAACTACAATCTTTGCATAAGAATAGGACTTGGGAGTTGGTAAAACGTCCCAAGGACAGGAATATTGTTGGTTGCAAATGGGTGTTCAAAAGGAAATCAGGAACGCAGGGCAACCTTGGAATACAATATAAGGCAAGATTGGTAGCAAAAGGGTTTTCACAGAAGGAGGGTGTGAACTTCAATGAAGTCTTTGCTCTAGTAGTTAGACACACCTCCGTTCGAGTCCTTTTGGAAATTGTTGCAGTAAAGGATTTAGATCTTGAACAGATGGATGTGAAAACAGCTTTCTTGCATGGTGATTTAGATGAGGACATCTGGATGGAACAGCCAACAGGTTTTGCAGAAAGAGGTAGATCAGACCTCGGTTGTAAGCTGCAGAAATCTTTGTATGGGCTGAAATAGTCTCCTAGGCAATGGTATAAAAGATTTGATCTTTTATCACTGATGTTGGTTTTGTTAGAAGTAGTTTTGATTCATGTGTCTATATTAAACAAATTTAATTTGTTTACTTGCTCTTGTATGTGGATGACATTTTGATTGCAGCCAAAGATGTCAATGAAATACAGGTTTTGAAAGACACATTGAAATCTGAATTTGCAATGAAGGATTTAGGACTGGTAGGTAAAATCCTTGGGATGGAGATTTATCGTGACAAGAACATTGGAAGATTATTTCTCCATTAGCACAGTTATGTTCTGAAGATTTTGAGCAGGTTTGGCATGGCTTCAAGAAAGGCCATCGGAACGCCCTATGATAGGAACCTACGATTATCAATTGCTATGGAACCTTAGACACCATCTGAAAAAGAGTACATAAAGAAAGTTCCATATTCACAAGCAGTTGGCAGTCTTATGTATGCCATGGTTTGAACTCGTCCGGATCTTGGTTACCCTCTTAGTGTTGTAAGCAGGTTTATGTCAAATCTAGGGAAGAGTCATTGGCAGGCCATGAAAAGGATCTTTAGGTACTTGAAGGGCACGTCTAATGTAGGACTGATTTATAGTGTCAAACATAATTGTAGTGTGGTTGGATATTCTAATTTAGATTTTGCAAGTGATGTTGATCAGCGTAGATCCTTAACAGGATATGTCTTCACATTAGCAGATTCCATTATTAGTTGGAAATCTACTCTACAGCCTACTGTATCTTTATCCACCACAGAGGCTGAGTATATGGTGATGATAGAAGTTGCAAAAGAAGGTATTTGGCTGAAGGGGTTACTTGGAGACTTTGGTCTGCGATAC
This sequence comes from Cymodocea nodosa, assembly GCA_036874045.1. Lineage (NCBI taxonomy): Eukaryota > Viridiplantae > Streptophyta > Magnoliopsida > Alismatales > Cymodoceaceae > Cymodocea > Cymodocea nodosa. Next base: position 12,219,776 of record CM072339.1, on the reverse strand, counting down.
GATAAAGTAGAAATTTTCTATGACAGTCTCAGTGCCATCAGCTTAACGAAGGACAATGTGTTTCATGACAGGACAAAGCACATTGATGTTCGTTATCACTTTCTTAGAACAGAAGATCGTGTGAAGATTTTGAAAATCAACACACATGACAATCCAGCCGATATGTTTACAAAAGGCGTTCTTGAAAGCAACTTTAAGCATTGCTTAGACTTACTTAATGTGTTTGCTTATAGTTGACCCTTTGGGTCTTTTGAAGATGGAAATTTGTTTGGTTCTAGGTGGAGTTAGTAAATTCAAGGCAAGGTGGAGATTGTTATTATGTGTCTTGAATTAGTTTGTTACACATAGGGGTAGTTTTGTCCTTAGCCACTTGGGGAATACAAATGTTATAAATAGACCCCCAACGTGTGCTTAGAGAGGAGGTTGAATCTTGTATCCCTTTTGTGATCACCTAGAGAATCATTCAGTTGAGCTCCATCCGTGGACGTACCCAATTGGGGAACCACGTTAAACCTTGGTGTTTTTGCTTTTGCTTCACACATTTTTTCCATTTGTCTTCTTCTTTCTTCTCCACGAGTCCAAGCTTCTCCCTTTCCGCACTTCTCTTCGCATAACAGATATACTTTTCATGTGTGTTTTGAATGTGAAATGAATGGACTATATTGAATGTTAGATAATTTGTGGAACATTATGAATGAATGTTTAACAGATTTACAGTTTGCTGAATGACAGGATTAAAAATAGAATCTTGAAAATATCTGCATGTTGCAAGGTAAAATGTAAATTCTACATAACATAAAATGACCTGCAAGTTAAATATTTATATAATGTTCAGATTTAAACGAATTTTGATTAGAATGATGCATTAATGACATAGATTTAATTTTATTTAAGTTATTAGAATGTAGAAAAAAAAATAGAGAGGTACTTTCGAGGAGCAAACTTAAAGGTTGCTAAGTGTTAACTCAACGAAGTAAGTTCGTTGAGTTAAACTTAACTCCACGAAGTCAGTAATATAATATAAGGTCACTCCATTGAGTTATTTGTAACTCAACGAAGTTAGTCTGTGGAGTTAGCAATAGTAATCGACATTGCTCCGTTGAGTTATCTATAACTCAACGAGGTTAGTTCGTGGATTAAACAGAACAGTTATTCTTTTAACCACGAACGAAACTTCCTCAATGTTATTTTGTTATATATTCTACTTTTATCTGTGAATGAAAAGTTTTTCAGAATCAAAAATCAGAATATGCAAAAGGAGATGCAAACGAAACTAGGTATGTAACTAATTACTTATCCTGAATTTAGATTTAAACTCATTCGTTGAGTTAGGTACTAAATCTACGAAATTGTATTCATGTCTGCTACAATTACTGTATTTATTGTCAAATCTTCTACATTGAGGACAATGCAAAATGTAGGTATGGGGGGGAGGTAATTAAAGTAACAACCATGTAAGTTTGTTAATTAAAGGAATTAAAATGGTACTGCAAAGTTTTGTGGAAATTGAAATTTTTTTTGAACTTGCTGTAACTATCCGATAATTGAGACTGTAAAATTTTTATAAATTGTAACTAGTTGAATGTTATATTTAGAAGGCTATATAAGATGCTATAGAATTTACTATTTATGCAAATCTAGATATAGTATCTTATGTTTTTTCTGAATTTCATGAGTTTAACAGTTTCACGATTTTAAAATGAAATCAGAATGCTTAATGAAAAATCAGTAAATTATCTAAAGTCTCGAAGGAGCTGAAATATGAATTCTAGATTAAATGATACGCATATGATTAAAGATACATTTAATTTGACTGATTAAACTTGTAGAATGATTTATGTGTAGATCTTATTAAACTACAGAAAAATTATGAGCTTATTGTTATGGATTCATATTTTCAGTAAATGATAGAAGTAGGACTATATGAGATTGGTGTTTACTGCATCTGTATTAATGAAATATGTACATATACAATATGTGATTAATGCTTTTGTTTTGTAAAAAAAAAAAGAGAAGAAAAAACTTTGAGAGTTTATTGACTTGTTTGATCACGAGCCTTTTATACTTGAGCAGATAGGTATGTAAGGATTGTTGACCTGAAAAAGGACTCTTGAAATCTAACAACCTAAGATGCTAATCAGATCTAGGATTGTTGACTGAAAGCTCGTTACATGGGTACATTAGAAAGCTCTTGTATGATTCAAGCTTGTCAAATTAACTTTTAAAGTACAAAAATACATATACTGTTCTGAAAAGATACAAGTGTTTTGTGAAATACAGATATCTTATGAATCGAGTATATTTTCTATTATCTAGAATTGCTGAAATATGAATTTAGAATTGACTTTTAAAGTTGTTTTAATGGAGATACAATTCTTTATTCTACTTGTCTTAATCAGATTGAATTGGATTGTACTTTGATTCGTATGTTGTTGAAATTTCTTCTAGAAATCTTATTGGAAAATTCAAGATGACAGATGATGAAAAGAAGAACAAACGATAATATAATTAACACTTATGTGATGATGATATACTTTGTATGTAATTTGCATACATTCTAAGTATATTTGTAGGTTGAAGGGGAGAAAACAGTATTACTAAAACATACAGAATATCTATATAATAATACTAGTTCTTATGCTGAACAGAAGAAAAAAGGAAGAATTAATTCTAGCACTTTTAGAAAGACCCATTAATTAGATCTTAGTCTGCTAAGGGATTAGCAAAATTTAGGTATGGGGGAAGTGTTTAGAATGAAAAAGTGCATATTATTAACAGTTACATGATGGTTAATTGCATAATATTTAGCTTATCATATGAGAATTAAACCATTATGTTATAATTGCACTGTTATAAGCTTTAATTAAAGAATCTGCTTAATTTCGAGGAATTAATGTTAATTTAGTACATTTCTGAACTGTCGGTAAGTTGCAGGCTGTGAAATTCTTAAGTATCCAAAATTTCTGATATTTCAAACAGTTATGTTTAACATACCGAACATATTTCAGACAGTTACGTTTAACATACCGAACAATTATGTTTTAAAAGAATATTTTATTATTTCCTAAAGTACATGTGTCGAAACCATAATGCATGACTTAAGTGAACTTTTCAGTAAGTTATCTATAACTATCCGAAATTGCAGTTGAGCATCGGATAGTTATATGTGTAGCTCTCCAAAATCTCCTTTTATTTATAAAATAGCTGCGGACACATGTCATGTTCTAGGAAAGTGACTTAAGTGGATTTTTGGTGAGTTATCTCTAACTATCCGAAATGCATCTGAGCATCGGATAGTTAGACCTGTAACTCTCTGAAATGTTTCTTTTATTATTAAACTACTGCTGACACGTGTCGAGATCTGGTAGATTTACTTAAGTTATATATCGGTGAGTTATCTGTAACTATCCGAAATGCATCTGAGCATCAGATAGTTAAGTTTGTAACTATCCGAAATGCACCTAGGCATCAGATAGTTAAATTTATGCACGTGTTTTATAGTTAAATCAACAAAGCAAATCCATTGAGTTATCTATAACTTCATGGACGATTTATTTTCTAATATGCCACTCCAGTGGTTGCGAAACAGGACAGTTGGAAGGAAAAACCACGATTGCATGTATCACGCAGGGAGAAGAAATCATCGTCGTTTATATGAATGAAGGAAATCCAACCAATCATTCAAGCAGAAGTGGTTACCACTGAAGAAATATAAAAGAAAAGAAGAAAAAGAAGTAGGGTGTGTGATCAATGGGTGTGGCTAGTGTGTACAAAGAAGGAGCACTGAGCTTTCTGCAGGCAGCGTCGGCAATTCTCTGAAGTACCACACCAACCATCATCACCACCACCATAATCACCAACCATCGAAGGTCTGTGAGGATACTTTCCTGATGTCGGGTCGATTCCAAGCCAAACACAATGCCTGACAACCACTTTGAGGAGTGATCGCGTCGCGAAAAGGGAAGCCATTTTCACCAAGCGCCGACTCATATCTTAGGAGATCGTAAAGCTTCTAGCATTGGCTTCGGGTTGATGCTTGTGTGTTGAAGAGGAGATCATCTTGCAATTCTGGACTCGCGATTCTATAAGGAGAGGAGACAGAATTGTTAGTGGTTTAATTTTCAGTGGTGTAATCGCGTTGCATGTAGTGACGGAAGTATTTACTATCGATTGAGATTACTTTACATTTCACCTTTTACCCATTTCCATGTTCATATCAAAACAAAAATACCAAAAACAACTTATCTGTGTTTATATTTTGTATTTAAGTGTTGTATTGTTTGTATTCTATCATGATTAATGTTATCTTTGTTAGAGTTGTGATTGTTTTATGTTAGTTTTAGTTTTACAGTTTACTGAAATTGGTTCGTTCAAAAGACTTAAAGATTTTAATGGTTATTGTTTGAATTATTTGAATGTTAGTATTGCCTAATGATAAATCCAGTGTTTACTAACATTAAAGATCTTAATTGATGTTATTTACAATCTATGGAACTGCCCAAGGGTTGGCTGAATTACTCTATAAATAGCAGTATTAAATAAGAAAGGCAGGCTCGTGGAGTTAACTTAAGTCCACGAGGTTAGTCCTTTGAATTAGCCATAATTCAACGAACTTTGTCCGTTGAGTTAACTGTAACTCAACGAAGAGCTTATTGAATATATAAATTTGATTGTTAAAAATGGAATAGTTCTCAATTCTTAAGCAATTCCCTATGGGATAAACCTGTACTTGCACACTGATACAATAGATACTATGCACTTGCAGTTAAAATACAAATTGGAATTAATATCTAATTTGTGTGAAAGGTTGTTTGTTTACTTCTAAAAAAGGAATAGGCATAAAGATAAATTAACTAAGTAAAAACAAAAGTTAACAAATCCAAGTTTTTTTGGTGCATTGTTGGAGATCCAAACAGGTTTTCTAATGTCGGGCTGGGTAACCAAACACTCAATGATTCATTTAATTGAACTTCATAAGTAGTTAAGTTTCCTATAAGTTCATTCATGGTATAAACATTTAAATCTCGTGATTCCTCAATTGTTGTTACTCTCTAAGACCATTTAGAACTTAGGGATCTAAGAATTTTCCTCACCAAATCCTTCTGTTCAAAATTCTTTCCAAGGCATTTTAAAGAGTTTATGATATCAAGGAATCTGGAAAACATCTCAAAAATACTTTCGTCTTCATGCATCTTAAAGAGTTCATACTTACGAATCAACTTGTTTATCTTAGTCTCTTTAACTTGAGAAGTACCTTCATGTGAAACATCTAATGCATGCCACACCTCATAAGTAGATTTATATGCCGACACTTTACTAAACTATTCATAACTCAATGCACAAAATAAAATATTTAAGCCCTTAGCATTCAAAGTTTCATTTTCTTTTTCAGTAATTGTCCAAGTATTATAAGGGGTAGATAACGGAGTATATGGTTTAGAAATCATGAACCACAATTTATGATCTATATTTTGAAGAAAGACTGTCATCCTGTATTTCCAATATTCAAAATGTATTCCATCAAATAAAGGAGGACGATTAAGATTTTGACCTTCATATAAAGAAAAATTACCATTTCCAGTAGCCATCTTACCTTAAATTTTTCAACCTATTTGATTTTAAACAGTTTAAAACTATAAAACAACTTGAGCCTTAAATCAAGAGGGTTAAACATGTGCTCAAATATTAATTTCTATTTAAAAACAAAGAAGGCAAAATAAGCAATGATATTAAATAAGTTGGTATCAATTTTATATCAAAGATTATTTTCAAAGCTCTAATACCACTTGTAGGATCGTATGGCTACACAAGAGGAGGGTGAATTGTGTTTTTCAACATTTTCAAATATAATTGAAACTTTAAAATTCAAAAACAAGTCGAGACACTGTTTTCATAAAATCATTTTTATTCAAGATTTCAATTACAATATACAATTCAATTCTCCTCAGAAATTATAGATGCAATTATATAACGATGCTATGTTTCATCTATACAATTTCATATCTGCAAAGAGAGAAAACTAATTTGCGAAATTTAAAACATTTCTCCTTGTTTGAGATCTTTCTTCTTCTTCTTCTTTTTCTTCTTCTTCTTTTTCTTCTTTAGCAATTCTTTAGTGATGAATATCTTATCTTTCTCTACTTCAATGAATTTGCTTTCTTCTAATACTTTAAATCTTCAGTGACGTATATCTTACCTTTTTCTGCTTCATTGAATTATCTTCCATCTAATACTTCAAATCTTCTGCGACATAAATCTAACCTTTTCTACTTCATTGAATTTTCTTCCATCTGAGAGCTTTTCCCCAAAAGGTGTTTTTGATCCTTGAAAAGATTTTTCGTTTTGTGTGTAGGGATAGTTTCAACCATGAAAAGATTTTTCGTTTGATGTGCAAGGATAGTTTGATCAACGAGAATTCTATGCCTTTTATACTATATCTTCATTACATGCATATCCTCCACATTTAATCACTATCAATCTTCCACTTCTTCACGTCTTTTCTTTTTCCTTCATCGAAATACACACGTTCTGAACCACGTTTACATTTTGAATTTTCTTTAACCATCAATCCTGGATTTCTAAAAAATTTCCCACAAAATAAACTTTCTTGTCCAAAATTTTTCATCAAGTGTAATAAGAAGTCGTTACTTTAATGTTAACAAACCAGTAAAACAAGCATATATATAACTTAACAAGTTCCTCAAGTGCCAATTCACATGACAAGTGTTAGGATCGATAGGCTCACCATAGGGGGGGTGAATGGTGAAAGTGTGTAGTTTTAAAATTCTTTTAATCTTGAATCGAATGATTCAACAAAAATGTAATGAGATGAAACTAATATAATGCAAATCAACAGAGATAAGAAACGCACAACAAATTTTTAGGTAGTTCACCAATTTGGCTAGTCCACCCCCAAGATTCACTTGGGCTTCACTAAATGTTTCAACACTTACACACTTGCTTTCAAGTCAAAGCAAGAACCAACTACACAGAAGTTTTCAGGTAAAAACTTCAGTAAACCAACCTCTAGAGTTTTCAGGTCGAAACTCAAACCAACACTATATGTAGCTTTCAGGTTAAAGCCACGAACCAACAACTTTAAACCTTCAATCAAAGTTTTGGCGCAAGAGCTTTTTCTACAGTAGATCTTCTGAATATTCTTCACTGTTTGCAGACTTGAGTGTAATTGGAATTTTTAGTGTAGGTCACTGTGTATGTCTACCGTATATCTGTTGTCTGTATTTTGAATATATACTTGATATGTACAACGATCATATTTTCCTCCAACGGGTGTATTCTACTGTACTTGATTAGGATCAAGTCCCAATACTGCAAGTGACCATTCAGAAAAATCGTTTCAAGATATCTTACCAATTTTCCTATTCTTTCGGATGGTTAGCTATGCAACTCTCCGAAGAATAACTGTAACTCACCGAAAGATCACTTTAACCTTTACTGCCAGGTAGGATTCTAGAATATTTAAATATGAGCTGTCATCCAATCGGATACTTATAACTGTAACTCACCGAACAATTATATACTTGTCGGATAGTTTGTCTCTGTTAACTTTCCGATTGCTTTAATTCAGCACATGCATAAAGGCTGACTTAAGTTTCAGATGGTTATCCTTGTAACTCACCGAAACGCTTTAGGATTTCGGATAGTTATCTTTCTAACTCTCCGAAAACTTATTTGCACTTCTTTCTGGAATTCTACACGTAGGAAATTCAGTGACTTAAGTTTCAGATGGTTAAATTGTAACTCACCAAAACTCTTTTGAAATTTTGGATAGTTATCTTTCTAACTCTCTGATTTTCCCTTTTAAGCTTTCAACTACCAGCATCTCCATTTTGCACGTGCGTAATAAAATGACTTAAGTTCTAGAAAGTTATGCTTGTAACTTACCGAAAAACTCGAATAGTTATCTAACTCTTCGAAAAGAAAACTCGGATGGTTATCTAACTCTCCGACAAGTCCTTTAAGCTTTCGTTCTGTATTTCTACACGTGGTTTATTGAATGACCTAACTTTCGGATAGTTATACCTATAACTCTCCGAAAAGTCCTTTAAGCTTTCGGATAGTTAACTCCTTAACTATCTGATCATTCAATCCCCTTAACTGTCTGATAAAATAACTCTCCGAAGGCTTTACAATTTTGGATAGTTATTCTTCTAAATCCCCTTAACTTACTCTTCGGACCTGTAACTATCTGATTTTCCTATAAGTTTAAGACAGTATTATCTAGAAACTTCTCCATCTGTTCATCTACATGGAATCTGTTCTATTTGCCTTCTGATCTAATGCTGCACTAACATAACTATGAAATACAATATGTTTCCTCACATATATTTTGCATTATCAAAATACTAGGGTCCTAACAACAAGTATTGTAGTTAACTTAACGAACTAAGTTTGTGGTGTTATGCTAACTCAACGAACCATCTCTATGGTGTTACGATAACTTAACGAACCAATAATAAACAAATGTTTTTATAATAAGAATTTTACCACATGCAAAAATAGCAACTTAAGTTTTATAATGCTAACCTAACGTGTTGCCTTAGTGTTCAATATAGCAACTCAATGCGTTTAGTTATGTTAACTTAACGAGTTAAACATGTGCACCTCACGTAATACAATATAACATTCGTAACTTATAATTTCACCACGTGTACAACACTAACTTAACGAGTTCGTCTCTTCTTTTACTCACTAACTTAACGATTTCTCACGTGACCTATTTTAACCTTTAAGCATTTAACTTAACGAGTTCTCGCATGACCTCTATACAAACAAAACTTTAACTTAACAAGTTGTCTAAACGTGCACTGTTCATGATACAGAAAATATAACTTTAAAATATATCATGCTTTTCAATAAAAACACACATTAACTTAACGTTTAGTTAAATGAGAAATTAATGCAACGAAATGACTAGTTATTAGCTTAGTATAATTTTAGATCCAATACAGACAAGTATTTATATCAATAAGCTTTTTCTGTATTAATTGATGATTTTAATTTCTTTTCACAAGCAATAATAATTGAGCAAATATGATTACTTTCATTCAGCACACATCATCAAAACAAAATACTCAACAAAGGTACTACTCAAGTTAAAGAGACTAAGATAAACATGTTAATTCATAAGTATGAACTCTTTAAGATGCATGAAGATGAAAGTATTTCTGAGATGTTTTCCAAATTTCTTGATATCATAAATTCTTTAAAATGCTTAGGAAAGAATTTCGAACATAAGGATTTGGTGAGGAAAATTCTCAAATCCCTAAGTTCTAAATGGTCTCAGAAAATAACATCAATTGAGGAATCACGAGATTTAAATGTTTATACCATGAATGAACTTATAGGGAACTTAATTGCTTATGAAGTTCAATTAAATGAATCACTGAGTCACAACAAACTAAAAATGAAGAAAGAAATAGCCTTTGAAATTAATTTAGATTCTAATATATCTACTGATTCTAATAAGGATTTGATTTTGCTGACTAGGAAATTCAAGAAAGCATGGAAAGCTAGGAAACAGCAAAGGAACAAAAAGGATAAACCCTCAACATCAAAATCACTAAATGACAAGAATTCTTCATCCAGAAAGTATGTATATTACAACTGCAAGAAACCTAGACATCCTTCTCTAGATTGTCCTATAAGGAAAAATGAAAAGCAAAGTAGGACAAATCAGAAGAAGACGGCTTAGAAAACTCAAAAAAAGTTTTACAAGAAAAAGGCTTCAAAGGTCACTTGGGATGACACGTCTGAAGAGTCTAAATCTTAGGAATCATCATCAAAATCTTTGCATTCAGAAGGAGAACAAGAGTTAGAAGACGTTGCTCATGTGTGCTTCATGGTAGATGAGTCTGAGGTAATATCTGATCCTGAAAGTCATTCAGATTTTAACTTTGATGAATTATTATGTGTTTATCATGCATTATTACAAAAACTTAAAGGTTGTAAATTGGGAAATAAGAATATCAAAAACTCTTTATCTATTGTGAAAGAAGAAAATTGTTTCCTGTCTACTACTTTAGAAAAGGTTAAATGTGATAATGAAAATCATGCTAGAGATTTGCAAAAATTTAGATTTAATGAATGTGTCTTGCTCATATAGAATACAAATGCTGAGAAATTAAAGATAGAATTTGAAAATGAAATGTTGAGAAAAAATATAAATGATCTTGAGTTAGAGATTGATAAACTAAAAATGAGAGAGCTAGATTTAAATTCTACCATTAAGAAATGGAATTTAAGTCAAACTAAGTTAGGCAAACTAACTATTATCCTTGTGGTGTCATATAAATATGGCTTAGGATTTGATTATCTTGAATATCCTGAATCTCAAGCCAATAAAAGATTTATTAGTTGCAATTCAAGTAAATCTAAGACTAAAATTCCTTTTATCATGAAACAAGGTAATAAATATGTAGAAATAGGTACTTCAAGGGATGAGTCATGCAGTAATAATATAAATCAATGTGATTTATCTAAATGTACTTCTAACATGACTATTTAAGTTTCTAAAAATCTTGTTTCTTGTTTTGGAAATTTAGTTTCTAATGTTTCTAAAATTTCAGACAATTGTAGTAAACTGAAAATTCAAAAACCTAAGCATGTAATTCAAAACACTAGTATTAGACCAATTACTGGTTCTACATGTTCTTTATTTGAAAATTTTTGTACAAAAAAAGATTTTGTATGTACTAAAAATGTTAATACAAGTACAAAATCTTGGTATGAACTTACTAAAATGTATGAGCATGACCAAAATAAATTAAAATCTGATAAAAATCGATTTGATCTTGGTTATACTACATCTGAAAATAAAAAGAATGATTATAAGAGTAATAATGCTATATGTGAGTATGAAGCTAATGATAAATCAATAGTACTTACAACTAATAAGAATGTAAATGATATTGTTAAACTATTTTTAAACAAAAAGAAGAAATATGCATTTAATGAATTTGGTCCTCAACAACATTGGATACCAAGAAAAAGTTTTCTTAATTTGTTTTGCAGGAGGAAACAACATCAAAATGGATCTTGGACAGTGGAGCATCAAGTCACATGACTGGACAGAAAAGTCTACAAAAATTTTTTACAAATACCACGAAAGGAAGTATAACATTTGGAAACAAAAGCAAGGATAAAATCATAGGTATGGGCAATATTCAAATAACTCCTACTTGTGTTATTTCAAATGTACTATATGTAGAAAACCTAGGATTTAATTTGCTAAGTGTTATAAAACTAACTGAGAATGGATATTATGTAGTGTTTGAAGATAATGTATGCAAAATTATTAATAAAAGTATGATGAACTTAAGTTTATTGCTAAAAGAAAAGGTTTTGTATGTATTATATTTTTACCTTCTAGTGTAGTTGATTTGAATTCATGTTTGGTAGCTGAAACTAGTGATGCATATCTGTGGCGTAGAAGGATCGGGCATATAAATATGAAACTATTACATAAACTGTCTAGAAAACATTTAGTGAGAGGTTTACCAAAGATTAAATACTCAAAGGACTTTATGTGTGATGCATGTGAGTTAGGTAAACTTCACAAAAACTCTTTTAAATCCAAAACTAATATTTCAAGCGAGAGAGTCTTAGAACTTATACATATGGATCTATTTGGACCAACAAGAATCATGAGTCTTGATGGTAAACGGTATGTATTTGTTTTAGTAGATGACTTCTCTAGATACACTTGGGTATATTTTCTAGGATCTAAGACAGAAGTTTTTGAAAAGTTTAAAATGTTTTGCAATTTTGTTCAAAATGAACAAAATGTCTTTGTTCAAAAACTTAGGAGTGATTATGGTATGGAATTTGATAATGATCAAATAGATAATTATTGTAATGAGCATGACATTGATCACAGATTTTCTTTTCCAAGAACACCATCTCAAAATGGTGTTGTTGAGAGAAAGAATAGATCACTTCAGAAAATGGCCAAAACTATGTTGAATGAATATAAGTTACCTCAAAATCTTTGGGTTAAAGTAGTGAATACAGCTTGTTATATTATTAACAGAAGTCACTTAAGACCTCGTATTAATAAAACTACTTTTTAAATTATGTTTAATAGGGTTCCAAAAATTTCCTATATGAAACCATTTGACTGTTAGTGTTTTATTCTTAATACTAAGGATAAAAGGGATAAATTTCAAGTCAAAGCGGATGAAGGAATTTTTGTAGGTTACTCTATTAGAAGTAAAGCTTATAGAGTATATAACAAAACTTCTAGAACTATTGAAGAAACCCTCCATGTAAGCTTCAATGAAAATTCTTTTAGAGAATCTCAATCTAAAGCTGATAATGATGATATGATCAATTTCCCAAAAGAGTTAGAGATCAATAGAGAGATTGAAGATTTACCTAAGAAAATCAAAAATATGAACTTAAATGATCAAACTAATGATGAAAGTGATGGACCTTCAGATGTTGATCAGAATATTGAGGAAAATCAGAGAAATTGGCGTTATTCTTCGTCACATCCCATTACTCAAGTCATTGGTAATATCAATGAGGGCGGTAAAACTAGAGCTTTAGTAAATTTAAGTAGTATGTGTTTTTTTGTTTCTATGGTGTAACCAAGGAATATAGAAGAAGCATTATCTAATGAAAATTGGATAGTGGTAATACAAGAACTAAATCAATTCATTAGAAATGATGTTTGGGAATTAGTCTCTCTACTAGAAAATCAGTCCATAATAAGTACAAAGTGGATCTTTAGAAACAAAACTAATGAGACTAGTCAAGTTATAAGGAACAAAGCTAAATTAGTTGCACAAGGGTATACACAGGAAGAATGACTAGATTATGATGAAGCATTTTCTCCTATGGCTAGGTTAGAAAGTATTAGAATATTGTTGGCCTATACTTGTTATATGGATTTTAAATTATATCAAATGGATGTAAATAGTGCATTTCTAAATGGTTTAATTAATGAAGAAGTCTATGTAGAACAACCACCTAGATTTGAAGATATTAAAAATCTTGACTTTATGTATAAATTGAAGAAAGCCTTATATGGTTTGAAGCAAGCACCTAGATCATGGAATGAAAGATTATCTACTTTTTTAGTAAAATAAGGTTACATCATGGGAAAAGTAGATCATACTCTATTTATCAAGAGAGATGACAAAGATCAAATTGTTGTTGAAATATATGTGGATGATATAATCTTTGGAGCAACCTCTGATAAACTTATAAAAATATTTTATGAAGAGATGACTAGTCAGTTTGAAATGAGTATGATAGGAGAACTTTCATATTTTCTAGGACTTCAAATTAAGCAAATGGATAAAGGTATATTTTTAAATCAGGAAAAATATGCAGATGAAATGCTTAAGAAATTTAAGTTTAATGTTACAAGGATTCGAGGAACTCCTATGAGTACTTCTTTAAAGTTAGATATTGATAACATAGGAAAATCAATAGACCAAAGAAAATATAGATGTATGATTGGTTATTTACTTTATTTGACTACTAGTAGACCTGATATTATGTTTGCTATGTGTGCTTGTGCTAGATTTCAATCTAATCTTAAAGAATCACACTCAATTGCAGTTAAAAGAATATTTAGATATATACAAGGAACTAAAAATTTCAGACTGTATTATTCTAAGAATAGTTCAATAGATCCTATAGGATATACTGATGTTGATTACGCAGGATCTAAATCTGATAGAAAGAGTACTAGTGGCACATGTCAATTATTGGGAAATTATATAGTTATAGTAATCTGACAGATGATAATGTAATTTGAAAGAAAATTATATGGTTATTAAATTATATAATGAAAAGGGGAGAAATGATACTTATGTAATTATTGACATCTGGAAGTTTTATTTCTGAGAGGTGAAATTTTACACAAACAATAGAAATAAACTTAAGTGAACTTAAGTCAACAAACTTGTTTATTGAATTAAAAGTTAACCCAACGAAGGTGATTTGTTGAGTTAAATATATTTCATAATTGACTTAATATGGTTTTGTCATCATCAAAAAGGAGGAGATTGTTGAGTATTTTTTTTTGATGATGTGTGCTGAATGAAAATAATCATATTTGCTCAATTACTATTGCTTGTGAAAGGAAATTAAGTACATCAATTAATACAGGAAAAGTTTACTGATATAAATACTTGTCTGTATTGGATCTGAAATTATACTAAGTTAAATAACTAGTCGTTTCATTGAATTAATTTCTCATTTAACTAAACATTAAGTTAACGTGTGTTTTTATTGAAAAGCATGATATGTTTTAAAGTTATATCTTCTGTATCATGAATAGTGCACGTTTAGACAACTTCTTAAGTTAGATTGTTATTTGTATAGAGATCACGTGAGAACTCGTTAAGTTAGAGGCTTAAAGGTTAAAATAGGTCACGTGAGAACTCGTTAAGTTAGTGAGTAAAAGAAAAGACGAACTCGTTAAGTTAGTGTTGTACACGTGGTGAAATTATAAGTTACGAATGTTATATTGTATCACGTGAGGTGCACATGTTTAACTCGTTAAGTTAACATAACTAAACGTGTTGAGTTACTATATTGAACACTAAGGCAATGCGTTAGGTTAGTGTTATAAAACTTAAGTTGTTATTTTTGCATGTGGTAAAATTCTTATTATAAAAATATTTATTTATTACTAGTTCGTTGAGTTATCTGTAACACAACGGAGATGGTTCGTTGAGTTATCTGTAACACAATAGAGATGGTTCGTTGAGTTATCGTAACACCATGAAGATGGTTCGTTGAGTTAGCGTAACACCACAGACTTAGTTCATTGAGTTAGCTACAGTACTTGTCACATGAGTTAGCACATGAGGAACTCGTTAAGTTAGAAATGTTAAGTTACATATCTACTTGTGTTACTCGTTTAATTAACATTAAAGTAACCACTTATTATTACATTTGATGAAATATTTTGGACGAGAAAGTTTATTTTGCAGGAAATTTTTCAAAGATCTAGGATTGATGATTAAAGAAAATTTGAAATGTAAATGTGGGTCAGAACGTGTGTATTTCGATGAAGAAAAAAGAAAAGATGTGAAGAAGTGGAAGACTAATAGTGATTAAACATGGAGGATATGAATGAAATGAAGATATAGTATAAAAGGCATAGAATTCTCGTTGATCAGTTATCCCTGCACTCCAAACGAAAAATCTTTTCAAGGATCAAAAACACCTTTCAGGGAAAAGCTCTTAGATGGTAGAAAATTCAGTGAAGCAGAAAAGGTTAGATTTATGTTACTAAAGATTTGAAGTATTAGATATCAGAAAATTTAATGAAGTAGAAAAAGGTAAGATTTATGTCATTGAAGATCTAAAGTATTAGAAAAAAATAAATTCGATGAAGTAGAAAAAGACTAGATATTCATCACTAAAGAATTGCTGAAGGAAAAAGAGAAGAAGAAGAAGAAAAATCTCAAACAGGGAGAAATGTTTTAAATTTCGCAAATTAGTTTTTCTCTATTTGTAATTATGAAATTGTATAGATGAAACATGGTATCGATATATAATTGCATCTACAATTTCTAAGAAGAATTGAATTGTATATTGTAATTGAAACCTTGAATAAAAATGATTTTATGAAAACAATGTCTCGACATGTTTTTAAGTTTTAAAGTTTTAATTATAATCATAAATGTTGAAAAACATAATTCACCCCCCTCTTGTGTAGCCATATGATCCTATAGAGAGAGAAGTAAGTGGGTTTTCGAATAGTTAAGTCTATAACTATTCGATATACCAAATCTCTCCAGACAGTTAGCCTACTACAGTACTGCCCGTTACAATAAATGAAGAAAGAAGAATTTCTTCGGATAGTTAAGTTTGTAACTATCCGAAGTGTTATAGTTTTCGGAAAGTTAGGAAGATAAGGCTCTGAAATTGAGAGTCCCTTCTCCGAAGCATTATTTCTCTACTATAATGGCTTGAATGTAATTAAAGGTTTATTAACCCTAAGTTGGGTAGTATATAAACCTTTATGATGTTGTAAAACATTGCGGTTAATTGTGCCGAAGCTTATAGAAGAACCCTCAACTCTCCATAGATGTAAGCAGTTGCTGAACCACATAAATCCTTGTCTTCAGCGTTATTTCTTCCTCTTTCTCTTCACTTTCCCTTTTCGGTGAGTTAAGAGGTGAGTTTTTCAGAATCGTGTCATAGAAAGTTTACTAAACGATCGGTTTCAATCGTAACAGTAGCCATATATAAGTAGATCTTCCTTTAATGACAAAAATAGTTGTGTCATCTTTGTGAGATCTAATTTTTCCACCACAGTAAGGAGTTTCCTGAGGTACAGCATACCCTAGGCCAAATTTACTTATTCCTGTTCTTTGGAATCCTATGATTTTGTTTAGACTATTTTCACCTTTGGTAAATTTATATATAGTATTCTTCAAATCAATAATTTCAGATAATAGATTTTTATTTTCTTCTTTCAGATCAAAATTTTTACAACTATAGCTATCCATTTTAGTTTTTAATTCTCTTTTATCAACTAAGGCTTTTTCTAATTCAGCAAAGACGTCTTCTAGATAGGAATTTAAACTCTTTAATTCTTTCTTATAATTCTTACATTTTACATATAAGTTATCTACTATACAGAGAAGACTATTTATATCTAGATCATCATTTTCTTTTTTTGAATTATAAGGGGATGTAGAACATACCTCTTGTGCAGCAAAGCACACGTTTGCATATGCCTCTTCTTTTGAGTCTAATGAGCTGCTAGATGAGTTGCTGTCATCCCATGTGGCTTTCAAGGACATTTTCTTCTTATTCTTTTTCTTCCATTTTTGTTTGTCCTCCTCCTACTGAAAATGATAGTAAAGTTGAATGTGTCCCAATTTTTTGCACTTGTAGCATATAGGGACTTTTGATCTTGAGGAATTGGCTTTGCCTCCTTGTCTCATCATTTTTCTGAAATTTTTGGCCAGTAGTAAGACTTCATCTTCATCTGAGCTTGGTTGGTCTTCTATTGAAGGAAAAGCTAGTTCTTTCTTTTTCTCAACCTTCCTTTCAATGACTCTGTTCAAAATGAAAAAGTGCATAATATTAATAGTTAAATGATGGTTAATTGCATAATATTTAGTTTATCATATGAGAATTAAGCCATTATGTTATAATTACACTATTATATGCTTTAATGAAAGAATCTGCATAATTTCAAGGAATTAATGTTAATTTCGTATAATTTTGAACTATCGGTAAATTATAGGTTGTGAAATTCTTAAGTATCCGAATTTTCTGTTATTTCGAAGAGTTATATTGAATGTACTAGACAGTTATGTCTTAAAGAATATTTTATTTCCTAATTTACACGTGTTGACACCTGAATACATTGACTTAAGTGGATTTTCGATAAGTTATCTATTAACTATCCAAAATGCATCTGGGCATCAGATAGTTAGATTTGTAAATGTCTGAAATATCTCTTTATTATAAAACTGCTTAAGGACACGTGTCATGATTTGGAAAATTGACTTAAGTTATCTTTTAGAAGGTTATCTGTAACTATCAGAAATGCATCTAGGCATCAGATAGTTAGGTTAGTAAGTATCCGAAATATCTGAACCGTTAAGTTAGATTTATGCACATGTTGAATTTAAATGCTTTAGTATATCACGTGGGATGCACATGTTTAACTCATTAAGTTAGCATAACTGTACGCGTTGAGTTATATGAATACACACTAAGGTAACGTGTTGTGTTAGCAGCTTATTTCTTTATTGCACGTGTTTTATAGTTAAATCAATGAAGTAAGTTCGTTGAATTATTTGTAACTTCATGGACCATATATTTTCTAATATGCCACTATAGTAGTTGCAAAAATAGGACATTCGAAGAAAGACCACGATTACACGTATCACGTAGGAATTCACTCGTGGAAGGAAGAAGAAATCACCATCGTTAATATAAGGGAAGGAAATCTAATCGATCAATTAAGCGGGAGAAGTTACTACTATAAGAAATATAAAAGACGTAGAAAAAGTATGTGCAAGGTGTGTTAGAGAATCGCGCTAATAGTAGGAAGCGTCGGAAGTTCCCTGAAGTTCCACACCACCACCATAATCACCAACCATCGACGGTTTGTAAGGATACTTACCTAATGTCGGGTCGATTCCGAGCCAAACATAGTGCTTGACAACCACTATGAGGAGTGATCGCGTCGCGAGAAGGGAAGCCATTTTCACCAAGCACCGACTCATATCTTAGGAGATCGTAAAGCTTCTAGCCTTGGTTTCGAGTTGATGCTAGTATGCTAAGGAGGAGATCATCTTGCAATTCTAGACTCGCGATTCTATAGGGAGAGGAGACAGGATTGTAAGTGATTAAATTTTCAATGGTGTAATCGTGTCGCATGTAGTGACGAAAGTTTTTACTGTCAATAGAGATTTTTACATTTCACCTTTCATTCATCTTCAGGAATACATTAAAAACAAAAACACTGTGTTTACAATTTGTATGTAAGTGTTGTATTGTTTGTTTTGTATTGTGATTAATGTTAGTGTTGTTCACATTGTGAATGTTTTATGTTTGATTGATTTAGAAAATAGGTAATAGTTTTACAGTTTACTGAAATTGATTCGTTCCAGATACTTAAAGATTTCAATAGTTACTATTTGAAATATTTGAATGTTAGCTTGCGTAATGATAAATCTAATCTTAGCTAGCATCAAATAGCTTAATTGATATTATTTACAATCTGTGGAATCGCCCAATGGTTGGCTGAATTCCTTTGTAATTAACAGTATTGTTAGACTCGTGGAGTTAACTTAAGTCCACGAGGTGAGTTCGTTGAGTTAGCCATAACTCCACGAACTAGGTCCGTTGTGTTAATTGTAATTCAACGGAGTGTTTTATTGAACACATAAATTCCAATATAAAAATCAAAATAGTACACAATTTTTAGTCTAACTCTTCCCTATGGGATCGACCTGTATACAATATACACTATGCACTTGTAGTTAAAACACAAATTGGAATTAATAGCTAATTCGTGTGGAAGGTTGTTAGTTTGCTTCTAAGAGTCTATTTGTGCACCTAGAATTTGAATTCCATAGAATTTGAATTCTAACAGAATTTGAATTCTACAGAATTTGATAGAAAGAATTCAAAATCTAGGTATTTGTGCACATTCAGAAATTTGACAAAAATTGAAATTTAGGTGTTTGTGCACATGACATAATTGAACAAAGTTGATTTTTAATAAAGTTAAGTAATGAATTAAAGTAATTAGTGAAAATGTAATTAATTAAGAAATGAATTACTTGCATTAATAAATGAACATATTATTAAATTAAATGTTTATATATCATTTATCAATTAATTAAGTATATCATTATATAAAATAAATCAAAAATTACATAAATAGATAACTTTTTAATTATAATACATGTTTAAAACAACAAAAGGTTAATTATAAATTCTATATTCATCGTAATGTAATAATAAATAAATTTTTTTAAAATATAATTATTATGAAGTGAATAAATGAAAGTAAATAATAAATAATTATTGAAATACCTTGATTATAAAAAAATATTATTCTAAACATTCTATTAGCCATAAATGACTTTTAAGATTTCGTTTGTGTTAGCCATAGAAAGTTAGGAAAATTATATAGTTTTTGAAATTTTGATATTATATATTAAATAATAAAATAATAATTAAATAAAATAATATTTATGATTTTAATATTATAAAATTAAATAATAATATAAAATAATTAATATTTTATTTTTAATAAAAATAATTATTTAAATAAAAAATATTAACAATATATACTTCAACTAGCGAGGGCGAATGTCAAGCAATCTTTTGGAAAATGAATTCTGACCTTTTAGGTTGGGAATTCATTTTCTCAACCTTTACACATGATTGGAATTCAAAGGAATTTGAATTCCAAAATGCACAAACACCTAATAACTTGGAATCTGACGGAAAAAATTTTCAATTCCATCAAATTCCGAGTGCACAAACCCCCCCTAAAGGTAATTATTGATATAAGCATAAAAACAGAAGTTAACTAAACCTGAACAAGCTCCTTCTTGTTCTTTGCATTCTTTTATCTGAACTTCATGAGCTAGAAGATTTCCCAACAGATCTTTGACTAAATAATTATTCAGATCCTTTGAATCTTGTATGGAAGTAGACTTCTGCTTCCATTCAACTATCAAGCTTCTTAAGATCTTTTGTACCTATTCACGATTAGAAAAATCCCTTCCAATGCCTCTTAGTTCATTCACAATTTCAATGAATCTAGAAAACATTTCAGTAATACTTTCTTTTTTAAGCATTTTAAATAATTCATATTTCCTTAACAAAATGCTGATTTTGGTATCTTTCACTTGGCTAGTTCCTTCATATGTAATTTGAAGGGTCTTCCAAGCCTCATGAGAAGATTTACATGTAGATATTTTATTATATTGTTCACTAGTTAGTGCACAATAAATTGAATTTAGCCCACGAGCATCCATTTGGATGATTCTTTCATCCTCCTCAGACCAGTCACTTCATGACTGATTGGAAGTGGTGTACCATGTACAACCATTCTCTAGAGTTTTACATCTGTACTCTTGAGAAAACACTCCATCATATTTTTCCAATAGCTATAATTGCTACCATCAAAGAGGAGAGGTCCATGGATATTCTGACCCTCTATAGTGTGGAAAGTCATGATCTCAGTGTTAGGACCTTATGGCTTACCAATGGAGGGGGTGAATGGTAATAATCTGTTTCTTAGCTATTTAATAGCTGATTGATATAGAGAGTTAGCAAGCACACGATAAAAATAATACACACAGGAATTTTAGGTGGTTCACTACTAACGGCTAGTCCACCCCCAAGGGATACTTGGGCTTTACTAAACTTTCACAAACTTACAATCACTTGCTTTAAGGTTAAAGCAAGAACCAACCAAACTGATTGAGCTTTTAGGTCGTCACTCCAACCAATCTTTCTTTGAAGTTTTTGATCCATGTACTTCAGTAAAACATTTGCTTGAAAGTATCAGAGTTGAGTATGTGATGAGCTTCTAAAATTGAGTCTGTATATGCTGAAGATGATTTGATCTCTAAGGCTTTCTTCTATTGAGTTTGGTGTAAATATGTGTATGAGCAAAAAACTATCTAATTTTGTTGTCCGTTGCGTGTATATATACTAAACATGTGTAAGGATCATATTTTTCTTCTAACGGATGTATTCTATTGTACTTGGTAAGATTTCAATCCCAAATATGGTAAGTTACCGTTTAAGGAGGTATTTCAAGATACCCTTTCGATTTCCTAGGTTTATTAAATCGACGATACATACTAATAAAAATTCATAATTTATTATATAAACATTTAATCAATAATACATTATTTATTTATAATACGTTAACATTAAATAAATAAATAATACAATATAATTATAAGTTGTATCAATGTTAACAGTAATAAATGTGTTATAAGTTAATGTTATAACAACATAACAAATAATCATAATGTATAATTGTTGAGTATTTTTGTTTTGATGATGTGTGCTGAATGAAAATAATCATATTTGCTCAATTACTATTGCTTGTGAAAAGAAATTAAAATCATCAATTAATACAGAAAAAGCTTACTGATATAAATACTTGTCTGTATTGGATTTAAAGTTAATAACTAGTCGTTTCGTTGCATTAATTTCTCATTTAGCTAAGCGTTAAGTTAACGAGTGTTTTTATTGAAAAGCATGATATGTTTTAAAGTTATATCTTCTGTATCATGAACAGTGCACGTTTAGACAACTCATTAAGTTAGAGTTTTGTTTGTATAGAGATCGCATGAGAACTCATTAAGTTAGTGTTATATACGTAGTGAAATTATAAGTTATGAATGTTTATTGTATCACGTGAGGTGCACATGTTTAACTCGTTAAGTTAACATAACTAAACGTGTTGACTTGCTATATTGAACACTAAGGCAACGCGTTAGGTTAACATTATAAACTTAAGTTGTTATTTTTGCACATGGTAAAATTCTTATTATAAAAACATTTGTTTATTACTGAATCGGTGAGTTAAAGTTTTTTTCAGAGACTTATAATCGTAACTATTCGAAAGGTAACTTAAGTTGAAAAAGCTAAATTTTTAATTTTTTACTTTAATTTAAAATCAAAAAAATAAATATAAAAAATAATAAACTTCGGTTGGACCGAAGTTAAGATTTGATCCAACTGAAGAAAAAATAAAGAAAATAAAACACTTTGATTGGACCAAAGATTATCTTCGGTCAGATCGAAGAAAAATAATAATAAAATGTTTAAAAAAATCATCAACTTCAGTCCAATTGAAGTTGAGCTTCAGTTAGACCGAGAAAGAAATAAATAAATTAAAATTTTGGTTAGACCGAAGTAAAGATACGGTCATACTGTTAAAAAAATAAAAAACTAAAAACAATTCGGTCAGAACGAAGCTAGGCTTCATTTCGACCGAAGTTTTTGATATTTTTAAACATTTTATTATTATTTTTCTTCAGTCTAACCCAACTTCGGTGTAACCGAAGCCCAACTTCGGTTCGACCGAAGTTTTTGATTTTTTAAAAATTCTATTATTATTTTTCTTCGGTATAACCTAGCTTCGGTTTGACTGAAGTTGAGCTTCGGTCAGACCGAAGTTTTTGATTTTTAAAACATATTATTATTATTTTTCTTTGGTCTAACCCAACTTCGATCTGATAGAAGTTTTTGATTTTTTTAAACATTTTATTATTATTTTTCTTCGATTTGACCCAACTTCGGTTCGATCGAAGTTTATTATTATTTTATTTTATTTGTTTGTCTAATCGTATCTCAACTTCGGTTAGATCGAAGTTTTTTTTATTTTTTATTTTTTATTGGCCTGACCGAATCTCACCTTTGGTCAGATCGATATTTTTTATTCTTGGTATTTTTTCCTTCAGTTTGACCAAAGCTTAAATTCGGTTGGACCAATGTTTTTTATTTTTTACATTTTTTATTTTATTCATTGGTCTAACCATATCTCAACTCTAGTTAGACCTGATCGAAGTTTTTTATTTATTTATTGTGTCATTAGTCTGATCGAAAATATAGGCTTCAATCATAGCGATGTTTTTTATTTTTGGTATTTTTTCCTTTAGTTAGATCGAAGCTTAAATTTAGTTGGACTGACATTTTTATTTTTTACATTTTCTATTTTAAATTAAATAATACAATTACAACGTTATTCAATAATCAATTCATCATTCAAACACATTAATAAATTTATAAATATATGAACATCAAACATAAGTCTTCATTCATGAATCATTCAAACACAAGTAATAAAGTTGAAATAATTAAAGTTAAAACATTAAAGTCTTCTTATAATAGAAATGTCTTGAAAATATTAAAGTCTTCTAATTTTTAGATGTTCATGCATGTAACTAAAAGTCTTTATATCATCCCCGTTCTCTTCCAATTCATGAAGGTCATTTCTAGCCATTGGACCTTCACTGAATTTGGTTCTACCTTTAGAAAGCTTTCTCGAGTGACTTGTTTCTTAAACTTTAACATGGCATACACCCATATTTCTGTGCCTTCCATAAATCCAATCTCTTTAAGCTTCTTGATGCATTAAGGATAGTCATACATTTGTTTACGTTCTTCAAATTTCAAAATGATTGACTCTAATGAATCAATTCGATCATTTAGGCTTGCAACATGTTGTCTTCTACCTGTAGAAGATGCAGTGGATGTTGACGTTAGTGTACTTCCAACAATGGGTGTGTTGATGTTCGCTTCCACATTCAAATCCTCTACAGATATCTGCTCACTACTTTGGGATGGATTTACTTCAGAGCTTGGGATATAAACAAACTCACCTACTGCAACAGTGTCATCAAAAAGTCTCTCCAACTTGCCAACAAATTTTATGCCTCGATAGCGAAATTTCTCACAATTTGGTTTGACCTACTTGTATCAAACAAAATTATCAAATAAGTTGGTGAATAATGAAATAAAATAAAATTATCAAACAAAATTATTACAAAACAATTACATACCTTTTGAAAATTTTCCCACCATGTGTCATCTGCACCTTCCCAAGTCTTGGTTGTAGGATTCCATCCAATACCTGTTTGAGAACCAATTGTTTTCCACAATTGCCAATCCTTCCTCAATTTTTCCAATTTATTCTTTAAGTGTGATCTTGTTCGCCTCATTCCTGTCCTCTCCAATAATTTTTGTTCGCATAAGTCATATCCTTTTGCATCCAAGTGTGTGCTAGGTTTGTGTCCCAAGTTAGTAAGCTCTATGCAAATATCTAGCAATGTAGAAACTAGATCATCTTCCCATGCTATTCTAGGAGCACTTGTCTTTGGGACACGTTTTGATGCTTACTCTCTCCTTAAGAGATTCACGTACATTCTATTAGCAAACATTAGAGAAGTCCAACAATAACAAATAACATTCAAACACTGAAAATATTTAAGCAATAGAAATGACATTCAATAATGGAATAATAACAATATAGACCAATTTATACTACAAATCATATTTGAACAATAAAGATAACATTTAAGCAATAGAAATAACAAAATAATGGAATAAAATGTTTGAAATTTGAGTTATCAAATAAATCATTCATTTTGCATTATTAGATCCCTAATGTTGTCATGCATAGTACTCATGTCCAACTCGTCTAACATAATAGGAACTTCATAGTTGGTATTTGTTAACATTTCTTGATCATGAACTTCAACATGTTCTTCATCTTGATTGATCGATAATGCTTCTTGATCCATTATAGACTTCTGATTAATTATGAAGTTGTGTAAGACCATGCAAGCGACCACTAACTTTACTTGAGTAGTGTATGGAAATGGCGGTGCGGCATATGATTCAAAATGTGCCACCTCTTCAATACTCCAAATGCACGCTCAACAACATTCCTCAAAGAAGAATATAAATAATTGAAATGCTCCTCTACATTGTGTGGTTGTGAAGATTGAAATTCTAGTAAGTGATATCTAATGGTCCTGTATGGTGCAAGAAAACCAACTGCATTTGGATAGCCAAAGTCAACCAAGTAGTACTTACCTATAAATTTGACAACAATATTAGTTCAAAAATATGTTCAAGGTAGACTTACAATGTTCTTAATAAATTGAAAATATAGTACCTGCAGGTGAATTAGGAAATTTGTGACATGGATCAGACATTGCATGATTAAGTACTCGACAATCATGTGCAATGCCCTCCCACCCAGCTGATGCAAAAATGAATCGCATGTTGAAGTCACATACGCCCAATACATTTTGAGTTGTCTGCTTGCCATGTCTACCACATCTAAATGAGATTTGTTTATTTTTCCTAACAACACAATGAACATGTGTACCATCAAGTGCTCCTATTGCATCTTTGAAATATGGCATAAATCTAGGGTTGTCCTTAAGAAATTGTGGTGTTTCATTAAAAGATTCCTTGGGCTGAATAACCTCAGGTGCCTATAATAGTAACGCATCTAAAACTTTATGAACATATTTACTAATTGTTTCCCTAGAATGTTGTTGGTAGTTTTGTAGTACTTTATTTTTATGTCCATGCCCAATTGTTTGCAAAAAAATCTTCACTTGCTCCTCAATAGTAACCCACCTCCCATTCTCCAAAAGATTTTTCCCCCTCAATATTTGACACAAAGTGATAAAAGTGGATGAGATCATACAACACATGTCAAAACAAACCCTCCAATGTCCTCCTAACATGTTGTCAATAACATCTTTTCCAAAATAAGGCATGTTATGCACTCGTTGCCTTTTGGTTGAATTATAAGTTTGCAACAATTGTATTATGTATGCATAAAACAATAGAAGTAACTCAAAAGTTTCCTCAACTTCAAGTTCCATCAAATCACCAGTTTCTAAAAATTTCTCCATTGTACTGAACAAATGTGAAAATAGGATAGTGTAAGTTTAGATATAATTGCATGAAACAAACACAAAATAATTTCAAATAAAAACTACTCAAATAAACTAGTGATCGAAAACATTCAAATAAAAATAATCATAATTAATATGACTCCCATCAATAAAAATATAGTTTCCATATTCATTTAATAAAAATAAGGAAACAACATAACTCAAAATTTTACAAGTTGTAGAGATTTCTTATACAATCCATAGACTTTTTTTTCTACTACTACTACCACTACTATTTCTTCTTATTGTCTAAAATATTTCTCCTCTTAGGCAAAGGAGAAAAAGCTAAAAAATAAAAAGCTCAAGGCTACACAGAAGACAAAAGAAATCACTAAAATTAACAGCAATCATATATGATGGTCGTAGATCATATTAGGAGAAAGTCCTCTAACTAGGAAAAATATTTTCTAAGTAAATCACTTAATCATTCACAAGCGGTAGCACAAATATCAGAGGGTGGCAACATGATTATTCCAATAAAAACATTAAAACACCTTTAACTTGAAATCTTCGTAACTTCCTCAATATTAAGTGAAATCCAACAAAACCTAAAGCTACTAATAGATATTTGGTTGATCTTTCAAGAAAATTTCATAAATTGAAAATCATAATTCGATTTTGTACCATTTTTTGATACTTTTATGATAGTAAATGAATCTTTACATTTGCTAATAAATATGCTGCTGAAAACATTGAAGAAATCGCTAAAATTAACAGCAATCATACACGATCAACAATAGATTAAATCCTCTACTAACTCCTACATATGCATATGAAAACAATGCACTAAAATTGCAGGAAAAAATAGAAAAATAATGACAACGAAAAAACTGCATGAACCTACTTAATAGGAGAAAGCTAAAATATACTTTTGTTGCAGATTGACAAAATAAGCTTTTAAAATACAATTTGGTCGCAAATCGACAAAAGAAACTTCAAATAAATGATGGTCGCAGATCGACAAAAGAAGCTTCAAATATATGATGGTCGTAGATCGACAAAAGAAAAAACTAGATTGATGAAGGTGAAAGAGGAGCTTACTCCATTGCAGATCGACGAAGGCACTATTTAGGGTGAAAGTCGCGGAGGCGCTATTTAGGGCTGTGGAGGTGATGAGGGTATTCTAGACTTTCGATCGACGACGCCTTTTTGAAGCTGGGAAAAAACAACACCTAAAAATATGCTTTGTTGGTCATCGCTATAGCTCCAACACTTCTGGTGTCGATGAAGAGCTCGACTGTTTGTTTAAAGCGTGCTCTTAACACATATTCCAATGCAGAGTCACGCTCCAGCTACTCTAACAAATGCAACCTAAGCATGAACTGTAAGGTACTTAAAAAGAGGATTTTTGACTTTTTCTTTTGTTTAGGTTAAAACCCAAGACATCTTTTTTTTACAAAGGAATAGAAAATCAATGGCATTTACAATCTTGCTATGGTTTTTATTACTTTATAGAATATATGCTTAACGTAATATTTCAAAATGAAGTCCCATATGATGTCTTCTTCAAAAAAACATATAGTAGAACAAACTGGATGTAGGTATATTATAGTTATTCTTTGAAATTTGAAATCTTAAATTTCAAGAAAAAACATAAGTAATGTTCCTGTACATGAGAGACAATGGTACATTAAAAAATGAAGTTCAAGTCCATAACCGTAAATACTGCTTATCAACTTAACATCTAAGTTCGTCCATCTCACGCTTGCATCATTATAATAGAATGAAGAAATGTAATATAACTTTGATTTGCATCAAAATTTTTAACAAAACTATTATAATCATTATTGAAACTTGACCTTGATATCATTATAATAGAATGAAGAAATATACCAACTTTGATTCGCTACCTCTTGAAGAAGGAGAGCGGGACGCAACGGAAAGGTGACAAGAATGACACATGTAAGGAGAGTAGGACGTGGCAGGAGGGTGACAAGAGTGATAGTGTGACAAGAGCAATGGATTCGAGAAGAGCGAGACATGATAAGAGAGCCATAGGGGCGACAAACACGACGAGAGTTAAAATCAAATGGGAGGAGAAAAATTTCATTTTTATAATAAAAAAATTTATTATTATTTTTTCCTTCAATAGATACATATACTAACATCTATCTTATGAAATTCTTTTTTTTTTCATTGATTAAATTCTATCAAAAAATTTGGTCATTTGACACAATTATAAAAGATGATGATAACCAGTAATAGTGATGAAACCAAAAAAAGGAAAAACCTAGTTTTCTTAAACGGTCACTCCGATCACCACTTATGTTCCCACGGTCCCACTCACGAACGTCCAAGCAACGAATTGATTGCAACTCGTTGTAGCTTTTTTTTTTCAATGACAGAAGTTTTTTGTCTTTACTGACATTTAAATTAAGGATGAAAATAATGAAAATCGTCATTTTTGAATAGCCGAAATGATGCAGCTGATTCGTCTATAAGTACGTTCTTTGCTCCGGTTTCTTATCTTTTCTCCTCGTGTCTCCTCCACTTGACCTACTTTCCCCGCTACCACCAGCACCGCCACCGCCGCCGCCGCCGCCGCCGCATACTCATCTCTTCCTACACCCGCCACGAAATCCGTTTCCAAGAAAACCCACAACTTTCCTTCGTATGTTTATACACTCGCGCATCCTTTTGCGCCCGAAGTGACTACTTCCATAAACAAAAGTTCACTGAAATGACTTCTTTCCCTTTCTTCTCCTTGCTGCTCCTGATTTCATTCTTTTTCTCCACCATCACAGGTTAGCATATCACACACAGACGAAGAATGTACATCTATGTCTATTTTTTCCGCGCATACATGTTTCGTTAGCCTCGACATCATAGATGAACTTGTTTGTTGCCGTTCAGATGCAGGGTATATAGGTGTGAACTGGGGGAGAGTGGCCAACGACCTTCCTTCGGCCACCAAGGTGGTGCCATTGTTGAAGTCCCAAGGGCTTACCCACGTCAAGCTCTTCGACGCGGATCGGGCAGTCCTATCCGCCCTCTCCGATTCCGGCATTCACGTGGTCGTAACAATGCCCAATGAACTCCTCTTCTACGCAGCCACTCGCCCTTCCTTCGCCCACTTTTGGGTCTCTAAGAACGTTGCCGTCCACTACCCACATGTCCAGATCGATTCCATAGCCATCGGGAACGAGGTGTTTGTCGACCCTCATAATCTTACTAATTGCCTCGTTCCGGCCATGACCAACGTGCATAGGGCACTTGTGCACTTCAAACTCGACCGAATCATCAAGGTGTCGTCGCCCATCGCTCTGTCGGCCCTGGCCGTCTCCTACCCTTCCTCCGCTGGAGCTTTCCGGGAGGACTTGGTGGACAATGTGATGAAGCCCATGTTGAAACTCCTCCGGAAGAGTGGCTCCTATCTCATGCTTAACGTGTACCCTTTCTTCGCCTACTCCGCCAACTCCGAGGTCATACCTCTGGACTACGCACTCTTCCGGCCGAACTCCGGGGTGGTCGACCCAAACACCGGAAAGAAGTACTTCTGCCTCTTCGATGCCCAGCTGGATGCCGTGTTCTCAGCGTTGAAGACCGTAGGCTTCGAAGACGTGAAGATGGTGGTCTCAGAAACGGGGTGGCCGTCGAAAGGTGACGAGAACGAGATCGGTGCTGGGCAGGAGAATGCCGCAGCTTACAATGGGAACTTGGTAAGAAGAGCCCTTTCCGGTAATGCTGGTACCCCGCTGATGCCGAACGTGGAAATCGATGTCTACCTCTTCGCCCTTTTCAATGAAAACCAGAAAACAGGTAGCTGGAGTTTAGTGATTTAGATTTAATTTGCGAATAATGAAATAATTCTGCCTTCCTACTGCCACTGAATCCGACGAACAACAGGTCCAACGTCTGAAAGGAATTACGGGCTGTTCTACCCTTCGGAACAGAAGGTGTATGACATAGACTTCCACATCAACAGTAGTAACACAAGCCGGCAGGAGAAGGCGCTGAGGAAATCTGTGTCAGCCCCGAAGATCGGGAACGACGACGAGAGGAACGGCGCCGGCCGCATTGCAGCTGCGACGGGTACGACGTGGTGTGTGGCAAATGAGGCAGTGGGGGTGGAGAGGCTGCAGGCGGCGCTGGACTACGCGTGCGGAGGAGGTGCCGACTGCAGCGAAATCCAACCGGGGAAGGAATGTTACAATCCGGACACGCTTGCGGCACATGCTTCCTACGCCTTCAACAGTTACTACCAGAGAAAGGCACGTGATATCGGCACCTGTGACTTCCAAGGTGCTGCCTACGTCGTCACTCGACCTCCAAGTATGTTTTCTCTCTACTTACGACTGGCTACTATTAACCGTTGGATCTTTCAATCTTGTCCGTTTTATCATTTTATTCTTTTGTCTTGTGATATGGCTGGCCAACGGATAGATTCTTATTAATAATAATAATAATAATAATAATAATAATAATAATAATAATAATAATAATAATAATACACCGTGTACGAAGGTGGCGAGATTTAACTTAACATCTTAAATCGTGAGTTTCTTCTGAATCCATGAGATACCTAAAAAAAAGTATTGAAAACGACATATTCATATTTCACTTGATTTTGACTTTATATCATTATAAATTAATTTTTATCATATAAAAAAATATTTTTCAATTTCTATCATTTATAACATCTTATAAATTAAAGAAAAACTCGCTCACTCCATCAAAGCAATTGTCGCTGACCTTGAACAAAATGTATAATCGCAACGAAATGGTTTGATTGCGGTGAGTAACCATACTTACAATGTTAATCAATTCAAAAATTAACATTATTAAAAAAGATACAAAGTATCAACCCAATTGTAAATGTCCGTTGGCTAGGGCTGGTCACTGAATTGAGCTGAAGGTGGGACCCGGCAGCTGTAAATGTCTGCAACAGCTGGTATCCTTCTGACACAAGCTAACGTATCGGTCTCCTCGGCTCCCGTGTTGTTTTTACATTAATGCATTCTTTATTGTCCTTTTTTTTTGAATTGGTAAGAATATCACGATTTGAATTTTAATAGAGATTTTTTTTTTTTCTAGTTTCATTTTTTGCAAGCTTAAGTAGCACTAGAGATATAGTTTTTTTTTTTAATAGAGATGTAGTTATTAAATCAGCCAAAGTTTGTATCTGGTGGTATAAAAATTACCACTCTAAAAAATAGAGAATCTTTTTCGATAATGGTAATTTTTTATTTATAAAGGTTAAAAATTACAAATATCGTTATTTATGGTTAAATTGATCTACAGAGATATAACTGTTTCTAATTTAATAACTTTGAATTGTTTAACAAATAATAGCGAATATTGGTTGATATCAGCGAATGTTACGCTATCGGGTAAGAAATTAGAAATAGTATATATTATTTTTTCTTCATTTTTTAAGACCTTAAAAGTAAGAGTATTATTAACATCATAAAAAAGTTTAGGTTATTCAAAAGAAAATAGTTTATTATTTACTTGGACTATAAGGAATGAAAATTTGAATTTAAACGCAAGTGAAAATGTCATTATTATAAAAGAATCATTAGGATTGGTTTCCCTCGTTTTTTACTTCGTTGAATTGATTTTGCCATGATTTTTTGCTGTTGGTAAATTTTACAGCTAGTACTCCCAGCTATGAGAAAGCACTTCCGGGAAGAAGGATAATTATTACAACCACAATTTAAAATTGGAACGTAATTTAGACTAGTATAGTTTTTTTTTATTACGAGTATGGTCCGACCACAAATTACAATCGACACTATTTGTCATGTTTGGCGACAAATGAAGACGTTGGCGTGAACACATGTTCATGTCTCCGTAAAAAAAAACGCATGTTCATGTCACATGCGTCTAGGAATACTTTTTGTTTGATAATGGCCTTATTTGGATCTACGACGATCTATGCACAGGCCGTCCTGGAAATGGCTGGAAATGAATGTATGATTAAAATACTGATTAACGTTTGGTGTTTGGGTTTGTTCATGAATCGAAAGGAAATCAAAATTATAGTATTTTTATTTATTCAGAAATTTAACAATAGATATTTTTATATCATCCATTAATATAATGGGAAAATATTAAATTACAATAATATTATAATGAACATAATTTATTACTTCTCATTATTATAATATCAATATTAAAAATGCTGATCTTGGTTTTAGGAAGAAAAAATGTAGCAATAAGATATATTAATATTATAAAAGATATGTATAAAGGAACAATTACTAATGTTAAGACTATAGGAGTCATCTTATATTTACACTAAGAGTCATCTTTAAGTATGTATCTATTTTTCTTAATTATGGATGAAATAATGAAAGAAATTTAAGATACCTTGGTATATGCTATTTGTTGATGTTTTTCAAGTGTTCATGATAAGAGGATACCCTTAAAATTAAGAGGAAACTTTTAGAAAACTATTATTTGCTTAACTATACTTTAGAACTAATAATGTTGAACTATAAAAACATAATCATATGCAAATTTAATATTGCTAAAATTCATATGTTTAGATGAATGAGTGATAATATTATAAAGGATAAAATTAAAAATGATTTCATAGGAATAGAGTAGATGTTATGTCTATTGAGGATTAAAGAAAATTGATTTAAATAGTTTGATTATATCCTTAGAAGATTCAAGAATGCACAAATTATGAGAGGAAAATCAAGTAGTGTAAAAGAAATTAAAAAGGTACATAAGTCTAAAACTATTTGGTTAGAAATTGTAAAAAATATTTAAATTTATATAATTTAAGCGAAGGTTTGTCAGCAATAGAATTAGTTTTGGATGGTTGAGAAAGTAAAGTAATTTACCTCTTAACCTCTACATAAACCACCTAATTAATTCACTTCGAACAATCAAAGCATAAAAGAAAAGATTTGTAGATCATTTCGGAGCTCTTTATTTTTGTTTCGCTTCTTATGCTGTTTTCTTTTGCAGAATATGGCAAGTGTGTGTTCCCGACAGGACCTCATTGATGGAAGCCCGGGAAGGAGAGTTCATTTTCTGTCTATTGTAATTCCTAAGACTGGCGTTATCATGTAGCCGTATGACGGTTGTAGTTGTATGATCTCTGTGAATCTTGTGAGAAAGGGTTAGACCTGGCTCTAGCTGTTACGACAGTCCAACTGTTATCTTCTTATTTTCTCTTACATAGGGAATATTAATATTTCTATCATTATATCTTGCAACTGTACAATTTGTGTTTCTCCCTATGATTATTAGGATGTTAGATTTGATCTCAGAAGATATCCATAATGTCTTTTGTTATGACCAGTGAAAGGTGCTTGCACATTACACGTCCACTAATAATTTAAAAACTATTATTTGACGTTAAAATTTTATTAAAAGAAAAGAAATGAGATTGGTGTCGTGTTGGCCGATGGTACACTTTCAAGAAGGATGTTTTCGTTTTAACTTTCATTGAACGCAGAGGCATGCGAGTGCGACTAAAATGTTGGAAGGAAAAGTAGAGTTATTTTTCTTTATGAACTAAAAATAAAAAATATAAATAAATTTTAAAAATAAAGATAAATAAAAATAAAATAATAAAAATAACTATAATAAAATGATAATAATAATAATAATAATAATACAAATAATGATAATAACAATAAAATTCCAAAAATCCTTTCTCTAAGAATAAAATTAATGATAACAATAATTTGATTAACCATTTTAATATCATTTCCTTCTAAATCTATGCCTCAACCTTCGTCATTGAAAAATTCTCCCTTCGCCTCTTCTCCTCTCTTCGAATCCCTATGGTATTATTCACCTTCTGAGAAGGGAATCCATTTTTGTCCCGGTAATTGTGGTGAGAGACCTCCATGAAAGGAAGGTTTCAACCCCCATTTCAAAGCTGCTCTCTCGATGGCATTCAATCCTTTTCTCCAAGGTAGGCACCACTTCTCTATCAGCAAATCACTTCGGAGAGGGGGATGGACTTCACCCTGAATATAGGAGCTGCGCTGACATTCCTCTCACATCGCCATTGGATCTCTAGTTTGCACCCTCCCCCCCTCCCGCTCTCTTTAGCTTCTGCAATTGCATTCCTCAGCTTGGCAAATTAATGTCAAATGATCAAGTGGTTACAAGGGTAGTTAAGGAAGTTAGATCAATGATAAATGTAATCTGGGTTGTTGAATTAGTTGTAACTACTGTAATTGTTGATTTTTTGTGCGTAATAAATGAGTTGTGGTGTTAGGAGACGAAGTAGGCAGTAATTACCTAAGCTCTCGTGCCATTAGGGGAAGTTATTCACCTAATTATTTTCTCTCTCACTTGGTGCTTAGGTGGTATTCCATGGAAACCACCTCCATTTTCCTCATTAAATTCTTCCAATTCTCCTCACCCTCCCATAATCCATCAATACCAAAAGCTCACTCCTTCAAACAATCATCATAAGTCATCTTTACAGCTAAAATCAGCAAACTTCTTCCATTCGAAGGTCATTGCACCTATTATCATGCAACAACCTAGTATCAGAGAAATTGTGAAGGAAGCTAATCACCATTGACGGAGATGGATGAGATGTAGGATCTCATGTTGTAGATGTAATAAGAAACTCAGCTTGCTTTCCAAGAGTTGGTAACGAGGATGCACAGTATTGTGATGAAGATCTAGAATGGAAAGGAGACCAATTGGAGCCATTGTTCATAGTGGAACCGCAAGAAGGATCTTGGGAAAGAAGATTGGAATCATTGCCCAAAGTAATCATGAAGCCATCTTTTCCAATTTACTTTAATTTGGTGATGATGACTAAAGTGAGCTGGATCCTACGGTCTGAGAAGTTCTTTAACTTTTACAATATATTGGAAGATTAGAATGTAGGATATGTTGAATAACACTTGGAAGGCAACACCAGTAAATGGTTTTGCCAATGAAATAGTCACTAATTGCGGGACAAGGTGGTGGTGGTGATCTTCGTTAGTGGGTTAAGGGAAGAAATTAGAGTGGATATGTACATGCAAGAAAATCTCCCACTTTTATAGCATCAATAAGGATGACTTATATTTGTAAGGATTGATTTACTTCACTAAAGAAAGGAAAGGAGGCGAAGAGTGAAGTTTAAACAATTTAAAACATTTCAATAAAAACTATTCTATTAAACTATTTGGTGTATAATAGATCCACATTTTATCATTATTCTCTCGTGTAAAAGATGTTTCACAATGGTATATTGATGTATTTTTGCAAGAATAAAGGTTATACGTAATAAATATTTGGAGGAAAAGTGGAGAATAATTGTCTATATATGGTAGGCTTTCAGATGTACACATAATTGAGATGGCGTAACTTCATGAATCTCCCATGCATTCTTGTGCTAGTGCCATAAAAATCAAAACTTATTTTGATGAATTATGATGCATAGTAAAACATGTAATTCTTCAATATTTTAAGGGCTTGTATGCAAATATAGAGTGCCTCATATAAGAGGCCAACTTAAGGTTTGAACACCCTAAGCCATCTCACTCTCCCTCATGTTCTAGGGTGGAGAATGGCTGTTGCAAACACCTCTAGCAGTTTGTAGACTTGTGGACATGTTTTGGAGGAGGCGAAGTGGTCATCCGGTGCTAACTCCTCTTGTTGGAAGGTTGGAAGATGTGGAGATCACAATTGGAAGCTTGGGCATGACCTTCAAGATATGTTGGAGGGTGTGGAAGGTGGATAGCTACATTGTGGACTGATCTACACATATTTTTGGGTGATCTTAGGGAGGGACGAGTGGAAACACTCCTAAAGGCCAACAAATAGACTTCTTGAGGCTTTCTTGGTGTAGATCCAAAGGTATTCAAGAGATTGAAGTGGATAGAAGGCTAAGATGTGGTGCAATCTACTAGTCCAACCTTTTGCATGTGGATAAAGGTTTTCATGCAATGTTTCAAGCTATGTTTAGGTGGAAACAAGTTAAGAAAACTATCTTAATCTTATTTACATATTGTTCTTAGCAGATCTTGTGTTGTTCCTAAATTTTTTGTAGAAAATTGTACTCATTCCTGTAGGATTGTATGGCTACACAAGAGGGAGGTGAATTGTGTATTTTTAATATTTTTTGAAATATAATTGAAACTTTAAAACTCAAAACAAGTCGAGATAGTGTTTTCATAAAATCATTTTTATTCAAGGTTTCAATTACAATATACAATTCAATTCTCCTCAGAAATTGTAGATGCAATTATATTTCGATACCATGTTTCATCTATACAATTTCATAACTACAAATAAAGAAAACTTATTTGCGGAATTTAAAACATTTCTCCCTGTTTGAGATCTTTCTTCTTCTTCTTTTTCTTCTTCAACAATTCTTCAGTGACAAATATCTTGTCTTTCTCTGCTTCACCAAATTTGCTTTCTTCTGATACTTCAAATCTTCAACGACATATACAATACCTTTTTCTGCTTCACTGAATTTTCTTCCACTTGATACTTCAAATCTTCAGTGACATAAATTTGCCCTTTTTCTACTTCACTGAACTTTCTTCCACTTGAGAGATTTTCCCCGAGAAGGTGTTTTTGATCCTTGAAAAAGATTTTTCTTTTAGTGTGCAGGGATTGTTTGATCCTTGAAAAGATTTTTTGTTTTGTGTGCAAGGATAGTTTGATCAACGAGAACTCTATGCCTTTTATATTGTATCTTCATTTCATGCATATCCTCCACGTTTAATCACTACCAGTTTTCCACTTCTCCACGTCTTTTCTTTTTCCTTCATCGAAACACATACGTTCCAACCCATGTTTATATTTCAAATTTCCTTTAATCATCAGTCTTGAATCTTTGAAAAATTTCCTACAAAATAAACTTTCTCGTCCAAAAATTTTTCATCAGTGCAATAAGAAGTTGTTACTTTAATGTTAACTAAATGAGTAACACAAGTATATATATATAACTTAACGTTTCTAACTTAACGAGTTCCTCATGTGCCATTTCACATGACAAGTACTGTAGCTAACTCAACGAACTAAGTCCGTGGTGTTATGCTAACTCAACGAACCATCTCCGTTGTGTTATGATAACTCAACGAACCAGCTTAACCTTTCTTTCGGAAGGTTAAATGATAACTCATCGAAAATAGTTTAAGTTTCGGATAGTTACGGATGTAAGTCACCGAAAAACTCTTTATATTATAAAACTAGTGAGACACGTGTCAAGACCTGAAAACATGACTTAAGTTACCTTTTGGATAGTTACGACTATAAGTCTCCGAAAGCTTTAACTCACCGATTCAGTAATACACAAATGTTTTTATAATAAGAATTTTACCACGTGTAAAAATAATAATTTAAGTTTATAATGTTAACCTAACGCGTTGCCTTAGTGTTCAATATAGCAACTCAACACGTTTAGTTATGTTAACTTAACGAGTTAAACATGTGCACCTCATGTGATATAATACAACATTCGTAACTTATAATTTCACCACGTGTATAACACTAACTTAACGAGTTCATCTCTTCTTTTACTCACTAACTTAACGAGTTATCACGTGACCTATTTTAACATTTAAGCCTATAACTTAACGAGTTCTCACGTGACCTCTATACAAACAAAACTCTAACTTAACGAGTTGTCTAAACGTGCACTGTTCATGATACAGAAGATATAATTTTAAAACATATCATGCTTTTCAATAAAAACACACGTTAACTTAACATTTAGCTAAATGAGAAATTAATGCAACGAAACAACTAGTTATTAACTTCAGATCCAATACAGACAAGTATTTATATCAGTAAGATTTTTCTGTATTAATTGATGATTTTAATTTCTTTTCACAAGCAATAGTAATTGAGCAAATATGATTATTTTCATTCAGCACACATCATCAAAACAAAAATACTCAACAATCTCCCCCTTTTTGATGATGACAAAACCATATTAAATCAATTATGAAATATGTTTAACTCAACAAAGCACCTTCATTGGGTTAACTTTTAATTCAACAAACTTGTTTATTGACTTAAGTTCACTTAGGCTTATTTCTATTGTTTGTGTAAATTTTACCTTTTAGAACTAAAACTCTCAGATGTCAATAATTATATAAGTATCAATTTTCTAATTATCATTTGTTAAATTACAATAACCATTAAATAACATCTCCTTTTATAATATATATATGCAATTAAGATCATAATCATCTTTTTATAATATTTCTCCCCCTTTTTGTCATTAATCAAGAAGATAATTACAGAGAATATATATATATAAGAGAATTACAACAACGATTTCTGTAAACAAGAATAATAATTGAACGCATTTACAGAAAAATGTATTGTTCAATGAATCAAACAAGTAATACAAACATTACATTTTGTATTCAGAAAGAAACAAAAACAGTTATCGACCCCTCCTAAGTACATCACTTATAGCATTACATATTTTATCTCCTAGATGCCTAATATCATTTCTGATGTCGTTAAACACTGCATCTAAGTCAGGAGGTAGCTGGGTTTGCTATTTTGCTTGAACTGAATAACTTTGTTGTTGTTGTATATGGTCTGTATTAGGTTGTTGTTGTTGTCGTTGAGGTTTATGCATGGCTTGAAACTTTTGCAAATCTTTGACACTAAATGCTCTCATGCCTTTAGTTTCAGAGGGCCAGTCAGATAAAGTCAATTGGCTTGCAAGAATTCTACATACAGCATCACCATAAAATAACTTTGAACTCATATGCTGTAGTTGAGACATAAATACATCAAACCAATTTATATGAATTTTATTTAGCAGGCCATAAGTTGCATATAAACAGCTTCTATTGACTTCCAAATTGTGTCCAACTCTCTGAAATAAATTTGCATGCAATATATTTGTAATA
Organism: Cymodocea nodosa; assembly: GCA_036874045.1. NCBI lineage: Eukaryota > Viridiplantae > Streptophyta > Magnoliopsida > Alismatales > Cymodoceaceae > Cymodocea > Cymodocea nodosa. The sequence goes on along the minus strand of CM072339.1, from coordinate 12,181,009 downwards.
AACCTTGCCTTTGCATTCAGATTTTCCATTAATCTCATTTCAGAATATACATCTAGAATTTTTGATAAAGACTGAATATTCCATTCCAATTGTCTTATCATGTCAAATCTGTTGGTAACAACAACACCTTCATTCTTTAATCCTAAAACTTCAAAATTTAACTCAGGAGACAATATAAACTCCTATTCATTTATTTGAGTTTTCAGAAAATTTCCATTCTTGACCAGATTGCTATAAAAAGATGCAATAAGCTCTATGTATTGCTTCCATTTCGTTCCTACTTGCAAGAATTTAATGAAGCCTTGAAACTCAAACAAATCTCTTATTTCCATCAAATTTCTGAATTTTATTGGATGAGCATGCAGAATCTGACATGTAATCAGATTATTGTATTTCTACAATGCTTCTTCAAATCTAAAATGAATTGCATTATCTTGAATGTTTAATATTGTACACAAAGAAGGTGATACCTGAAGCCGTGATTCAGAGTTTAATTCATCTTCAGGAACCTCTTCTTCAAAATGAATGTCATGTTGTTCCTCTTCCAAAATATTATCTTGAAGCTGCTCAGGTAAGCTTGATTCTACAGCTTCAATAGTGTTAGGAACATTGTCAATATGCTCAACATTCATCTGTTCAGTCTCTATAGAATGTTCAGAGTTCAATTTTTCCACAAATTCTACAACTGGTGTATCTGTCTATAATTGTTCATTTTGTTCAACAGATAATTCCATTGATTCATGTTGTGAATTCTCAAACTCTGCTTCTATAGATTTCGTAGAAGGCTGGTTAACTTTTAGCTCTTCTAGAGTCTTAACATTTTCAATATCTGCTACTCCAGACAATTCAGCTTGTGAACTAGTTACTACTTCAACATTGTCAATTATATCTACAATAACTTGTTCAATATCAGGTGCCTGATGCTCTGATTTGTTAATTTCTGCATCATCAGGACTTGTACTAATAGAAAAACTTGAGCTCATATTTGACTTGTATTTCTTCTCAAGCTTTCTAGCAAGGGAGAATAAAGTCTCATTATCTTCATCAGTTTCAATGTTTTCGTAACTAATGAGTTTATCAGATGCACAATAAGGTACAATGTCTAGACATATATTGTCCTTTAGAAATAAATTTTCATATGATTTTCCTTTTTCAATAGACTTTGTTTCCTTAGACATAATTTTTCTGACTTTCCTTCTTCTATAACATTTTTGTTTCTCCTTTTCAAGTATTGCTGTTTTCTTTTCAAATTGCTACATAAAGTTTTCTGCTTTAATTTTTCTAAGGCACTTTCTATTGCAACGACCTTTCGAAGACTATCAACTTTTGTTTTGTCTACAGCAATATCTGATTCTACTTGTTTTGAATAAAAAGGAGTAGGGATAGCTGATTCATGCTCTTCCTCAAATGCATGTAGTCTTGTACCGTTTATAGGTGTTTGAGGAGTTCTATTTGATGAACTTACACCTTTTTCCAAATATTTTGCATACTGTTCCAAAAATGCAATCTCAGTACATTTCATTCTATATTCTCTATCAAATTTACTACGAATACCCATGTATGTAATATTTGCATCATTATGTTGAAGTTCTTGTCTAACTTCATCTAATATATCCTAAGGAAAGAAGTAATCTCTATAAAGTTCTGCTAACCTTTTGTCTACTCGAAATATTTTCTTGAACCAAGTACGTGGAACTTCATCATTCTCTATTTCTTTTCCTTTTGCATCTCTTTTGCTTTTGCCTTTTCCTCTGCCACGACCTTTGTAGAACTTGGAGACCATTGTTGTAGGTTGTAACAGCAACAAGCGGGAAAGATTTTCTTGACAAAGTTTACAAGTAACCTAAGTGCCCATGTAATAAGTGTTTAAATAGGGTTTTTAGGCGTATAACTTAATGTGAAGAGAAGTCGGATTTAGAAATAAAATAAATATTGAATAAAGTTTATTCAATCAAGGTACCCGAAATATTCAAGTATAACTCGTTGAGTTAACTAACCTAATGAGTAAAACGCTGTTTAGAGGCAGTTTTACATGTTACCTTATCTAACATAACGTCTAGTTAGTACATGAAACAATTTTCAAATGCTTCCAACTGAAACGTTCCGAAAATAACACACATGCTAAACTTAACATTATCTTCAGAACATTGTAAACTATTTGAACATTTTGTCTTTTGAATCTAAAATAGTTTATTTGTCTTTTTAAATTATTTCATCAAGATTTTAAGAGGACATTAATTCAGATTAACTAAGATTTGTATTCTAAATTATATTAATCTGTTTTCGACATTGTTAATCCTCCCCCTACAAATATACTTCAAATATATATACAAAATATACTTGTAGTGACAATAGATGTTAAGTATAACTATACTTTTAAAATTTCTTTTTAGAGACTTCCGTTATCCTGAAATCATCAAAAATGATTTCCAGAATCAATTCTTACTGTATATGAATTAAAACACAACTTTGAACTCAATGTGATTAATTCAAGGAGAATAAAAGAATGTATCTCAAATAAACGTTTACAAAAGTACTAATGTTGATTCAATAAATCAGTAGTCATATTGGTAGAAACTATATGTGATTCAAAGATATCTGTAATTAATGAAACAACCTTTTCTTTTCAAAACAGTAAATATTGATCATTTTCTTTAAAAGTTAGTTTGAAAAGCTTGAATCATACAAGAGCTTTCTAATGTACCCATGTAATGAGCTTTTAGTCAACAATCCTAGATCTGATCAGGACCTTAGGTTGCCAGATTTAAAGAATCCTTTTTCAGGACAACAATCCTTACATACCTATCTACTAAAGTACAAAAGGCTCGTGATCAAACTGATCAATAAACTCTCAAAGATTCACTTTGTAAGCACTTTTCATTTTAAGCACAGTATATATGTATTCCATTAATATAGATGCAATAAAACACAAATCTCATACAATTTTTACTTCTATGATTGTACTGAGAATATGAATCAGTTTCAATAAGCTTATACTTTTGATTAACAATTTAAGATGAGTTACATATAACTTATTCTACAAGTTTAATCAATTAAGTCAAATTTATGCATGATCATATGCATTTTCCTTGATTCAAAGAAAACATTTAATCAAAATTTTAGAATGTCAGAAGTATTTAATGTTTTTCATTTACATTTCCACTTAAAATCGTAAAAACCATTAAAATTGATAAACTACTAAAAATCAATAAGATACTACTATGATTTTATAATAAATACATAGTATCTTAAGTAGCAGTTTAGATATTACTTTAGATATTTATAATAAGTATATAATATCTATGAGGTGAAAAACATCATCAATAATATTTATCTTTTTATGTGGAGTTTAAGCATTTTACACATCACATAGCCTACAAATACCTAAATTTAATCTAATGTTGCAGAATGTATTTTCGTCTAGAGGTTTTGTAAATATATCAGTTAATTGATTTTTACTAGACACAAATTCTAATTTAATTTTTCCTTTAATTACGTTATCTCTTAGAAAATGATGTCTAACCTCTATATGCTTTGCTCTTGAATGTAATACAGGATTTTTGGAAAGATTTATTGTAGAACTACTGTCACAATAAATCTTAGTTGTATCATAAGATAATCCAAAATCTTCTAAAGTTTGCCTTATCCATAGAATCTGAGTGCAACATAGTGCAGCAGCAACATATTTAGCTTCTATAGTAGAAAGTGCTATACAGTTTTGCTTTTTACTAAAACATGACACCAAATTATTTCTCAATAATTGACATGTGCCACTGGTACTCTTTCTATCAGATTTAGATCCTGCATAATCAGCATCAGTATATCCTATAAGATCTATTGAACTATCCTTAGAATAATACAGTCCGAAATTTTTAGTTCCTTGTATATATCTAAATATTCTTTTAACTGCAATTAATTGTGATTCTTTAGGATTAGATTGAAATCTAGCGCAAACACACACAACAAACATAATATCAGGTCTACTAGTAGTCAAATAAAGTAAAGAACCAATCATACTTCTGTATTTTCTTTGATCTATAGATTTTCCTATGTCATCAATATCTAACTTTAAAATAGTCCTCATAGGAGTTCCTCAAATCATTGTATCATTAAAAGTAAATTTCTTAAGCATTTCATCTACATATTTTTCCTGATTTAAAAATATACCTTTATCCATTTGCTTAATTTGAAGTCCTAGAAAATATGAAAGTTCTCCTATCATACACATTTCAAACTGATTAGTCATCTCTTCAAAGAATATTTCTATCAACTTATCAGAGGTTGCTCCAAAGATTATATCATCCACGTATATTTGAACAACTATCTAATCTTTACCATCTCTCTTAATAAATAGAGTATGATCCACTTTTCCCATGATATAGCATTTTTCTATTAAAAAAGTAGACAATCTTTTATACCATGATCTAGGTGCTTGCTTCAAACCATATAAGGCTTTCTTCAATTTATACACAAAGTCAGGATTTTTAATATCTTCAAATCCAGGTAGTTGTTTTACATAGACTTCTTCATTAATTAAACCATTTAGAAATGCACTCTTTACTTCCATTTGATATAATTTAAAATCCATATAACAAGCATAGGCCAATAATATTCTAATACTTCCTAACCTAGCCACAGGAGAAAATGTTTCATCATAATCTAATCCTTCTTCCTGTGTATACCCTTGTGCAACTAATCTAGCTTTATTCCTTATAATTTGACCAGTTTCGTTAGTTTTGTTTTTAAAGATCCACTTTGTACCTATTATGAACTGATTTTCTAGTGGAGAGACTAATTCCCATACATCATTTTTGATGAATTGATTTAGTTCTTCTTGCATTGCCACTATCCAATTTTCATCAGATAATGCTTCTTGTATATTCCTTGGTTCCACCATAGAAATAAACATACACATACTATTTAAATTTACTGAAGCTCTAGTTTTAACTCTCTCATTAATATCACCAATGACTTGAGTAATGAGATGTGATGAAGAATAACGCCATTTTCTCTGATTTTCCTCAATATTCTCATCAACATCTGAAAGCCCATCACTTTCATCATTAGTTTGATCATTTAAGTTCATATTTTTTTATTTTCTTAGATAAATCATCAATCTCTTTATTGATCTCTAACTCTTTTGTAAGATTGATCAAATCATCATTATCAACTTTAGATTGAGATTCTCTAAGAGAATTTTCATTGAAGCTTACATGGAGGGTTTCTTCAATAGTCCTAGAAGTCTTGTTATATACTCTATAGGCTTTACTTCTAGTAGAGTAACCTACAAAAATTTCTTCATCCGATTTGGCTTGAAATTTATCCATTTTATCCTTAGTATTAAGAATAAAACACTTGCAGCCAAATGGTTTCATATAGGAAATTTTTGGAACCCTATTAAACATAATTTCAAAAGGAGTTTTACATAGTTCCATGATCACTCCTAAGTTTTTGAATAGAGACACTCTGCTCATTTTGAACAAAATTATAAAACATTTTAAATTTTTTTAAAAAACTTCTATCTTAGATGCTAGAAAATATACTCAAGTGTATTTAGAGAAGTCATCTACTAAAACAAATACATACCGTTTACCACCAAGACTCATGATTCTTATTGGTCCAAATAGATCTATATGTATAAGTTCTAAGACTCTTTTACTTGAAATATCAGTTTTGGATTTAAATGAGTTTTTGTGAAGTTTACCTAACTCACATGCATCACACATAAAATCCTTTGAGTATTTAATCTTTGGTAAACCTCTCACTAAATATTTTCTAGATAGTTTATGTAACAGTTTCATATTTATATGCCCAATCCTTCTATGCCATAGATATGCATCACTAGTTTTAGCTAGCAAACATGAATTTAAATCAACTACACTAGAAGGTAAAGATAAAATACATATAGAACCTTTTCTTTTAGCAATAAACTTAATTTCATCTGTATTTTTATCAATTATTTTGCATACATTATCTTTAAACACTACATAATATCCATTTTTAGTTAGTTTTATGACACTTAGCAAATTTAAATCCTAGATTTTCTACATATAGTACATTCGAAATAACACAAGTAGGAGTTATTTGAACATTGCCCATACCTATGATTTTATCTTTGCTTTTGTTTCCAAATGTTACACTTCCTTTCATGGTATTTGTAAACTTTTGTAATAGACTTTTCTGTCCGGTCATGTGACTCGACGCTCCACTGTCCAAGATCCATTTTGATGTTGTTTCCTCTTGCAACACAAATTAAGAAAAACTTTTTCTTGGTACCCAATGTTGTTGAGGACCAAGTTCATTAAATGCATATTTCTTCTTTGTTTAAAAATAGTTTAACATTATCATTTATATTCTTATTAGTTGTAAGTACTATTGATTTATCATTAGCTTCATACTCACATATAGCATTATTACTTTTATAATCATTCTTTTTGTTTTCAGATGTAGTATAATCAAGACCAAACAGATTTTTATCAGATGTTAATTTATTTTGGTCATGCTTATACATTTCAATAAGTTCATACCAAGATTTTGTACGTGTATTAACATTTTTTGTACATACAAAATCTTTTTCTACACAAGAATTTTTAGTTTTATCACATGTAGAATGAGTAATTGGTCTAATACCAATGTATTGAATTACATGCTTAGGTTTTTGATTTTTCAGTTTACTACAATTGTTTGAAATTTTAGAAACATTAGAAATTGAATTTCCAGAACAAGAAACAAGATTTTTAGAAACATTTATAGTCATGTTAGAAGTACAATTTGACAAATCACATTGATTTATATTATTACTGCATGATTCATCACTTGAAGTACCTACTTCTACATATTTATTACCTTGTTTCATAATAAAAGGAATTTTAGTCTTAGATTTACTTGAACTACAACTAATAAATCCTTTATTGGCTTGAGATTCAGGATATTCAGGATAATCAAATCCTATGCAAAATTTATAAGACACCACAGGGGTACTAGTTAGTTTGTCTAACTTAGTTTTACTTAAATTCCATTTCTCAATGGTAGAATTTAAATCTTGCTCTCTCAGTTTTAATTTATCTATCTCTAATTCAAGTTCATTTATATTGTTTCTCAACATTTCATTTTTAGATTCTATCTTTAATTTTTCAGCATTTATATTCTGTATTTGTTCATGCAAGATACATTTATTAAATCTAAATTTTTGCAAATCTCTAGCATGATTTTCATTATCACATTTAAACTTTTCTAATGTAATAGACAGGAAACAATTTTCTTCTTCCATAATGAATGAAGATTTTCTAATATTCTTATTTTCTAGTTTACATACTTTAAGTTTTTGTAATAGTGTATGATAAGCACATAATAATTCATCAAAGTTGAAATCTGAATGACTTTCAGGATCAGATATTACCTCAGACTCATCTACCATGAAGCACACATGAGCAACGTCTTCTAACTCTTGTTCTCCTTCTGAATGTGAAGATTTTGATGCTGATTCCTCAAATTCAGACTCTTTAGATGTGTCATCCCAAGTGACCTTTAAAGCCTTTTTCTTGTAAAACTTTTTTTGAGTTTTCTGAGCCGTCTTCTTCTGATTTGTCCTACTTTGCTTTTCATTTTTCCTCATAGGACAATTTGGAGAAAGATGTCCAGGTTTCTTACAGTTGTAACATACATACTTTCTAGATGAAGAATTCTTGTCATTCAGTGATTTTGACGTTGAGGGTTTATCATTTTTGTTCCTTTGGTGTTTCCTAGCTTTCCATGCTTTCTTGAATTTCCTAATCAGCAAAATCAAATCCTCGTCAGAATCAGTAGATATATCAGAATCTGAATTAATTACGAAGGCTATTTCTTTCTTCATTTTTAGTTTGTTGTGACTCAGTGATTCATTTAATTAAACTTCATAAGCTGTTAAATTTCCTATAAGTTCATTCATAGTATAAACATTTAAATCTCATGATTCCTCAATTGATGTTACTTTCTGAGACCATTTAGAACTTAGGGATCTGAGAATTTTCCTCACCAAATCCTTCTGTTCAAAATTCTTTCCTAAACATTTTAAAGAGTTTATGATATCAAGAAATCTAGAAAACATCTGAGAAATATTTTCGTCTTCATGCATCTTAAAGAGTTCATACTTATGAATCAACATGTTTATTTTTATCTCTTTAAATTGAGAAGTACCTTCATGTGAAACTTCTAATGCATGCCACACCTCATAAGTAGATTTATATGCCGACACTTTACTGAACTATTTATAACTCAATGTACAAAATAAAATATTTAAGCCCTTAGCATTCAGAGTTTCATTTTCTTTTTCAGTAATTGTCCAAGTATTATAAGGAGTAGTTAACGGAGTATATGGTTTAGAAATCATGAACTACAACTTATGATCTATACTTTGAAGAAAAACAGTCATCCTATATTTCCAATATTCAAAATGTATTCCATCAAATAGAGGAGGACGATTAAGATTTTGGCCTTCATATAAAGAAAAATTACCATTTCCAGTAGCCATCTTACCTTAGATTTTTCAACCTATTTGATTTTAAATAGTCTAAAATCTTTAAAACAACTTGAGCCTTAAATCAAGAAAGTTAAACGTATGCTCAGATATTAATTTCTATTTAAAAACAAGGAAGGTAGAATAAACAATGATATTATAAGTTGGTATAGATTTTATATTAAAGATTATTAACAAAGCTTTGATACCACTTGTAGGATCGTATGGCTACACAAGAGGGAGGTGAATTGTGTATTTTTAATATTTTATGAAATATAATTGAAACTTTAAAACTCAAAACAAGTCAAGATAGTGTTTTCATAAAATCATTTTTATTTAAGGTTTCAATTACAATATACAATTCAATTCTCCTTAGAAATTGTAGATGCAATTATATTTCGATACCATGTTTCATCTATACAATTTTATAACTACAAACATAGAAAATTAATATGTGGAATTTAAAACATTTCTCCCTGTTTGAGATCTTTCTTCTTCTTCTTTTTCTTCTTCAACAATTCTTCAGTGACAAATATCTTGTCTTTCTCTGCTTCACCGAATTTGCTTTCACTTGATACTTCAAATCTTCAATGACATAAATTTAACCTTTTCTACTTCACTGAACTTTCTTCCACTTGAGAGATTTTTCTTGAGAAGGTGTTTTTGATCCCTGAAAAAGATTTTTCTTTTGGTGTGTAGGGATTGTTTGATCCTTGAAAAGATTTTTCGTTTTGTGTGCAAGGATAGTTTGATCCACGAGAACTCTATGCCTTTTATATTGTATCTTCATTTCATGCATATCCTCCACGTTTAATCACTACCAGTTTTCCACTTCTCCACGTCTTTTCCTTTTCCTTCATCGAAACACACACGTTCCAACCCGCGTTTATATTTCAAATTTCCTTTAATCATTAGTCTTGAATCTCTGAAAAATTTCCTGCAAAATAAACTTTCTCGTCCAAAAATTTTTCATTAGTGTAATAAGAAGTCGTTACTTTAATGTTAACTAAACGAGTAACACAAGTATATATATATAACTTAACGTTTCTAACTTAACGAGTTCCTCATGTGCCATTTTACGTGACAAGTACTGTAGCTAACTTAACGAACTAAGTCCGTGGTGTTATGCTAACTCAACGAACCATCTCCGTTGTGTTATGATAATTTAACGAACCAGCTTAACCTTTCTTTCGGAAGGTTAAACGATAACTCATCGAAAACAGTTTAAGTTTCGGATAGTTACAAATGTAAGTCACCGAAAAACTCTTTATATTATAAAACTAGTGAGACACATGTCAAGACCTAAAATCATGTCTTAAGTTACCTTTCGGATAGTTACGATTGTAAGTCTCCGAAAATCTTTAACTCACTGATTTAGTAATACACAAATGTTTTTATAATAAGAATTTTACCACATGCAAAAATAACAACTTAAGTTTATAATGCTAACCTAACGTGTTGCCTTAGTATTCAATATAGCAACTCAACGTGTTTAGTTATGTTAACTTAACGAGTTAAACATGTGCACCTCACGTGATACAATACAACATTCGTAACTTTTAATTTCACCACGTGTATAACACTAACTTAACGAGTTCGTCTCTTCTTTCACTCACTAACTTAACGAGTTATCACGTGACCTATTTTAACATTTAAGCCTATAACTTAACGAGTTCTCATGTGACCTCTATACAAACAAAACTCTAACTTAACGAGTTGTCTAAACGTGCACTATTCATGATACACAAGATATAACTTTAAAACATATCATGCTTTTCAATAAAAACACACGTTAACTTAACGTTTAGCTAAATGAGAAATTAATGCAACGAAACGACTAGTTATTAACTTCAGATCCAATACAGACAAGTATTTATATCAGTAAGCTTTTTCTGTATTAATTGATGATTTTAATTTCTTTTCACAAGCAATATTAATTGAGCAAATATGATTATTTTCATTTAGCACACATCATCAAAACAAAAATACTCAACAATTCCTATTATATGTGAATGTTTAAACCTATAGTTGTATATGTGTTGTATTTTTTTAAAGTATTGAACTATTGAAATCCTAGATTTGAAATTAGTCATCATGTCAATATAAATTTCTATTTAATTGAAAGAGTTGTTGAATTGAAAGTGATAAAAATTATATGTGCATGACTATAAGAGCATGTCATGATCTTAATACTAAAAAAAAAATTGTTATTTCTTGAAAAATGTGCATTCTTTACATGCAGATATTTTATTATACTATTCACCAGTTAGTGCACAGTAAATAGACTTTAGCCCACGAGCATCCATCTGGATGATTCTTTTATCCTCCTCAATCTAGTCACTTTCATGACTGATTGGAAGTGGTGTATCATGTACAACCATCCTCCAATGTTTTACATCTGTGCTCTTGAGAAAACACTCCATCTTGTTTTTCTAGTAGCTATAATTGCTACCATCAAAGAGGAGAGGTTGATGGATATTCTGTCTCTCTACAATGTGGAAAGCTATGATCTCAGATGGTTAAATCTATTAATGAGATCAACATTGCTCTGATACCAATTGTTAGGATATAAAGGCTTACCAAAGGAGGGGTAAATGGTACTGTTTGCTTGTTTTTGATTACTTTCAATCTTAACTAGTTAATTTAATTAGTTAGTAAGTACTGATATTAATTAAACATGTAAAGCAGTAATAAAAACTTGACACAAAGAGATTTTTAGGTGGTTCATCACTAACAGCTAGTCCACCCCTAAGATTCACTTGGGCTTCACTAAACTTTCACAACTTATAATCACTTGCTTTAAGGTCCAAGCAAGAACCAACCAATTGAGCTTTGAGGTACAAGCTCCAAACCAACCTTTCCTTTGAGCTTACTAGTGCAAGCTCTGAATCAATAGTAAACTTTCAAATGTAAGTTCACGAACCAAACTTTCCTTTGTTAAATAGAGCTTTATGCGTTGGGAGCTTTTTGCTTTTCACTATATTGTGTATCGTGGAATGACTTTTGGTGTAGCTCTTAGTAGTATATGATAAGACGTTGTGTACTTATCTTTCCTTTACTAATCATATTTATACCAAGAGGTATAATGGTCATATTCTTTCTAATGGATGTATTCTATTGTACTTTACTGAATTTGCAGGTCCAAAAATGATAAGTTACCATTTAGGAAGGTTTTTCAAGTTAACCTTCCAATTCCCTGTAACTTTCAGATAGTTAGTAGTGGTAACCTTCTGATATTCATTTATAACCTTTTGATGAGTAGAAACTATCTTTAAGTCTCGTCACGTGTAGATTTAAGTTATACACGTGAGATCTCCTTTGGTTCAGATAGTTAAAGTTGTAACTTACTGAAACATATTTAACTTTCGAATAGTTAGCTTTCTTAACTTATCGAATCATCCATTTCAAGCTTCTAACTAAGTTTCTAAATTCTACATGTATGTATTTGAGTAACTTAACTTTCGGATAATTGTAGTTGTTAACTTACTGAAGTGTTTTAACTTTTGGATAGCTAGCTACAGTAATCTTCCAAATTTCCTTGTAAGCTTCGAACTACTATTTTCTTATTTTGGCACGTGCAGAATAGAATGACTTAAGTTTTGGATAATTCATTTTGTAACCTTCCGAAACTTCTTGTTTTTTAGATAGTTAGCTTTCTAACTTTCCAAAAATCCATTTAAGCTTTCGTCTAAATTTTTGCACGTGAGTAATTGAATGACTTAAGTTTCGAATAGTTAGCCTTCCTAACTTTCCAATTTCCTTGAATTTCTGAATAGTTAGCTTTCCCAACCTTTTGATCATTCAATCATCTATCTTTCCAACTTTCCAAAGGCCTTGTAATTTTAGATAGTTATCCTTCTAATTGTCCAATGGTGTATTTGCTACTTTAAACTAACTCTTCGGATACTTAAGCCTATAACTCACTAAAGATCCATTTCTTCTGGACACTTAAGCCTGGTAACCTTTCAAAATTCTATTTTTCTCTTGCAGCAATTTCTAAACTATCTGTATCGATTTATCTACCTTTTGATCTTCAGTTTGCTAAACTAACTTGACACCTGTGAAATGCAATTTGTTTCCTTACATGGATTTTTACATTATTAAAATCTAGAGGGCCTTTTAGTTAATTCCTATGTAATACGTGCAATCGTGGTTTTCCTTCATATTTCCTATTTTTGCAACTACTATAGTGGCATGTTAGAAAATAAGTGGTCCGTGGAGTTAGTGTAACTCAACAGACTTACTTCGTTGACTTAACTATAAAACACGTGCAATAAAGGCGTAACTTATAAGCTTATAACACTAACACAATGCGTTACCTTAGTGTATATTCAAGTAACTCAACGCACATAGTTATGCTAACTTAACAAGTTAAACATGTGCAGCTCATGTGACATAATAAAGCATTTAAATTCAACACGTGCATAATTCTAACTTTATGAATAAAAAGGGTTGGTACATGAAATGTATCTCTCCTAAATAATAGACATTTCGAATACTTAAGAATTACAAAGCCTGTAACACACCAATAGTGCAAAAATATACTAAATTAACACTAATTCCTTGAAATTATGTAGATTCTTTCATTAAAGCTTATAATAGTGTAATTATAACATAATGACTTAATTCTCATATAATAAGCTAAATATAATGTAATTAACCATTATTTAACCATTAATATTATGCACTTTTTCATTCTAAACATGATGTTATTTTAAGATTTGTGGCAAGTCAAATAGACATTATACCTTGGCCATAGAAAAAGATGAAATCATGATCTTTCTCTACAAAAGAACTACATAGATACCAAGAAACAAATCCACTTGCAATTTGACAACAAGAACAACAACAGCATCAGCAAGAACAATAGCAAAATCAGCAAAAGTAATAACAACAATAGTCAAAACAATCAACACTAGGATAATAGTAACATACAGTATATAGACAACACACACAAAAACATACAGATTCATTACAACAACCAACACAAGCTCAAAATACAAATTTAGATCAAGAAGTTATTGATCAAATAAATAGAGTTAGTATAGAAATTGCATAGAAATTTTCAGATACTCTGTTGGATATTTTTCGAAGACAAAAAGACTTGTAAATAAAAACAAATTATGTATTACATGATATCATAATTTATAATTTGTTACCAAAAAATTATGTAATTGTTTACAATATATATTTCACATAGTTGTTTTCAATAGTTATTTTTTAAAATAGTTATTATTTAAATAATTTTTATCCACGATTGATTTATACATGTTGCAAGATCGAATGGCTACACAAGAGGGGAGGTGAATTGTATTTTTCAACATTTTTTGATTATAATTGAAACTTCAAAATTAAAAAATAAGTCAAGATACATTTTTTCATAAAATCATTTTTATTTAAGGTTTCAATTACAACGTATAATTTAATTCTCCTCAGAAATTGTAGATGCAATTATATATCGATACCATGTTTCATCTATACAATTTTATAACTACAAATAGAGAAAACTAAGTTGTGGAATTTAATTTCTCCTTATTTGATATCTTTCTTCTTCTTCTTCTTCTTTTTCTTCTTTAGTAATTCTTTAGTGACGAATATCTTGTCTTTCTTTGCTTCACTGAATTTGCTTTCTCTTGATACTTAAGATCTTTAGTGACATAAATCTTACCTGTTTTTGCTTCACTGAATTTTCTTCCATCTGAGAGCTTTTCCTCGAAAGGTGTTTTTGATCTCTAAAAAGATTTTTCGTTTGGTGTGCAGGGATAATTAATCAACAAGAATTCTATGCCTTTTATACTGAATTTGTTTTTCATGCATATCCTCCACATTTAATCATTATCAGTCTTCCACTTCTTCACGTCTTTTTTTTTTCCTTCATTGAAATACACACATTCTGACCCACATTTACATTTCAAATTTTCTTTAATCATCAATCCTAGATCTTTGAAAAAATTTCCTGCAAAATAAACTCTCTTTCAAAATTTTTCATCAAGTGTAATAAGAAGTCGTTACTTTAATGTTAACTAAACAAGTAAAACAAGTAGATATATAACTTAACATTTCTAACTTAACGAGTTCCTCATGTGCCAACTCACATGACAAGTACTATAGCTAACTCAACGAACTAGGTCTGTGGCGTTATGCTAACTTAACGACCCATTCTCGTGATGTTATGATAACTCAACGAACCAACTCCGTTGTGTTACAAATAACTCAATGAACTAGTAATAAACAAATGTTTTATAATAAGAATTTTACCATGTGCAAAAATAACAACTTAAGTTTATAACGCTAACCTAATGCATTGCCTTAGTGTTCAATATAGCAACTCAATGCGTTTAGTTATGCTAACTTAACGAGTTAAACATGTGCACCTCACGTGATACAATATAACATTCATAACCTTTAAATTCACCACGTGTATAATACTAACTTAATGAGTTCGTCTCTTCTTTTACACACTAACTTAACGAGTTCTTACGTGACTTATTTTAACCTTTAAGCCTCTAACTTAATGAGTTCTCACGTGATCTTTATACGAATAAAACTCTAACTTAACGAGTTGCCTAAACGTGCACTGTTTATGATACAGAAAATATAACTTTAAAACATATCATGCTTTTCAATAAAAACACACATTAACTTAATGTTTAGTTAAATGAGAAATTAATGCAACGAAATGACTAGCTATTTAACTTAGTATAATTTCAGATCCGTTACAGACAAGTATTTATATCAGTAAACTTTTTCTGTATTAATTGATGTTCTTAATTTACTTTTACAAAGAATAATAATTGAGCAAATATGATTACTTTCATTTAACACACATCATCAAAACAAAATACTCAACAATCTCCCCCTTTTTGATGATGACAAAACCATATTAAATCAATTATGAAATATATTTAACTCAACAAAGCACTTTTGTTGGGTTAACTTTTAATTCAACAAACAAGTTTGTTGACTTAAGTTCACTTAAGCTTATATCTATTGTTTGTGTAAAATTTTCACCTTTTAGAAATAAAATTTTCAGATGTCAATAATTTCATAAGTATCATTTTTCCCTTTTCATTATATAATTTAATAGACATATAATTTTCTTTCAGATTACATTATCATCTATCAGATTACAATAACCACATAAATATCATCTCCCTTTATAATATATGCAATTAAAATCATAATCATCTTCTTTTATAACATTTCTCCCTCTTTTTGTCATTAATCAAAAAGATGATTGCATAGAATATAAATGAGAGACAAAATTTACAGCAAAACTTTCTGTAAACAATAATAAGAATTTGAACCATTTACAGAAAAAAATATATGTATTTTTCAAAGAATCAAACAATGAATACAAACATTACATTTTGTATTCAGATACAAGCAAATAGATAGTTATAGATCTCTCCTAAGTATAGTACTTATAACATTACATATTTTATCTCCTAGATGCCTAATATCATTTCTGATTTTGTTAAGTATATCATCTAGGGATGGAGGTAACTAGGATTGCTGATTTGCTTGAATTGAATAACTTTGCTGTATAGGTGATTGTTCTGTACATTCTAGTTGTTGTTGTTGAGGTTAATGCATGGCCTAGAATCTTTACAAATCTTTCACACTAAAAACTCTCATGCCTTTAGTTTCAGAGGGCTAGTTGAATAATATCAATTGGTTTGCAAGGAGTTTACATACAGCATCACTAAAAAATAACTTTGAACTCATATGTTGTAGTTGAGAAGTGAAAACATCAAACCAATTGATTTGAATTTTATTCAGCAGACCATAAGTTGCATATAAACAACTCCTGCTGACTTCCATGTTGTGTCCGACTCTCTGAAATAAATTGGCATGCAATATATTTGTAATAAACCTTGCCTTTGCATTCAGATTTTCCATTAACCTCATTTCACTATAGACATCTGGAATCTTTGATAATGATTGAATGTCCCATTCCAACTGTCTGATCATGTCAAATCTATTTGTAACAACATCACCTTCATTTCGTAATCACAAAATTTCAAAAATTAATTCAGGAGACAATGTGAACTCTTGTTCATTTATTTAAGTTTGCAGAATATTGTCATTCTTGACCAGATTATTGTAAAAGGCTACAATGAGCTCTTTATATTGTTTCCATTTTGTTCCAACTTACTAGAATTGAATTAGGCCTTGAAACTCAAATAGATCTCTTATTTCCACTAAATTTCTGAATTTTATTAGATGAGCATGCAAAATCTGACATGTAATCAGATGATTGAATTTCTGTAATGCTTCCTCTGATCTAAAATGAATTGAATTACCTTGAATGTGTAATACTATAAAAGAAGGCGATACTTGAAGCCTTGATTCAGAATTTAATTCATCTTCAAGAACCTCTTCTTCAAAATGAATGTCATTTTGTTCCACTAAAAAATTATTTTCTTGAAACTGCGTATGTACACTTGATTCTTCAGCTACAATAGTGTAAGGAACATTTTCAATTTGCTCAACATTCATCTGTTCAGTTTCTATAGAGTTGTTAGAGTTCAATTGCTCTCCAAATTTTACAACTTGTGTATCTGTCTATAATTATTCATATTGTTCAACAGATATCTCCATTGATATATGTTGTGAATTCTCAAACTCTGCTTTTATAGATTCTGAAGAAGGCTGGTTGACATTACGCTCTTCTGAAGTCTTAACTTTTTCAATATCCGCTACTCTAGACAATTCAGCCTATGAACTAGTTACTACCTCAACATTTTCAATTATATTTGCAATAACTTGTTTTATGTCAGTTGCCTGATGCTCTGATTTGTCAATTTCTACATCATTAGGACTTAAACTAATAGAAAAACTTGAACTCATATTTGACTTGGATTTCTTTTCAAGTTTTCTAGCTAGGGAAATAAAGTCTCATTATCATCATTAGTTTCAGTATGCTCAGAACTAATGATTTTATCAGATGCATTGAAAGGAACAATGTCTAGACATACATTTTCCTTTCAAGATAAATGCTCATCTGATTTTCCTTTTGCATCAGACTTTGTTTCCTTAGACATAATTTTCCTAACTTTTCTTCTTCTGTAACAAGTTAGTCTCTCTTCTTCAAGTATTGCTATTTTCTTATGCAATTGTTGTGTAAAAGTTTTCTGGTTCAATTCTTCTAAGGCACTTTCTATAGCCACTACCTTTTGAAGACTTTCAACTTTTTTTGTATCCATAACAATATTTGGTTGTATTTCTTTTGAAAATAAAGGAGTAGGAATAGCAGATACATGTTCTTCCTCAAATGCATGTAATCTTATACCATTTATGGGAGTTTGAGGAGTTCTAGTTGATGTACCTACACCTTTTTCCATATATTTTGCATATTATTCTAGAAATGCAAATTTAGCACATTTCATTCAGTATTCTTTATCAAATTTGCTTCTAATACCCATGTATTTAATACTTTCGTCTGTATTCTGAAGTTCTAGTCTAACTTCATTTAGTATGCTGTTCAGAATGAAAAAGTGCATAACATTAACGGTTAAATGATGGTTAATTGCATAATATTTAGTTTATCATATGAGAATTAAGCCATTATGTTATAATTGCAATATTATATGCTTTAATGAAAGAATCTACATAATTTCAAGGAATTAATGTTAATTAAGTATGATTCTGAACTATCGTTAAATTACAAGCTGTGAAATTCTTAAGTATCCAAATTGTTTGTTATTTTGGAGAGCTATATTTAATGTACCGAATAGTTATGTTTTAAATGCTAAAAAAATATGCAGGTACACAATAACAACTCGTTGAGTTAAAGGCTTAAATGTGTAAAAGGTATAGTAACAACTCGTTGAGTTAGTGAGTAAAAATTGTAAGTTGTATATTTGAACTCGTTAAGTTAGATTTATACACATGTTGAATTTAAATGCTTTAGTATATCATGTGAGATGCACATGTTTAACTCATTAAGTTTGCATAACTATACGTGTTGAGTTACATGAATACACACTAAGGTAACGCGTTATGTTAGCAGCTTATTTCTTTATTGGACGTGCTTTATAGTTAAATCAATTAAGTAAGTTCGTTGAGTTATCTGTAACTCCATGGACCATATATTTTCTAATATGCCATTGTAGTAGTTGCAGAAACAGGACATTCGAAGAAAGACCACGATTACACGTATTACGTAGGAATTCACTCGTAGAAGGAAGAAGAAATCACCATCGTTGATATGAGGGAAGGAAATCTAACTGATCAATTAAGCGGGAGCAGTTACTACTGTAAGAAATATAAAAGACGTAGAAAAAGTATGTGCAAGGTGTGTTGGAGAACCGTGCTAACAACAGGCAGCGTCGAAAGTTTCCTGAAGCTCCACACCAACACCAACACCACCATCACCAACACCAACTATCGGAGGTCTGTGACGATACTTGCCTGATGTCGGGTTGATTTCGAGCCAAACACAGTGCTTGACATCCACTGTTAGGAGTGATTGCATCGTGGGAAGGGAAGCCATTTTCACCAAGCACTAGTTCATATCTCAAGAGATCGTAAAGCTTCTAGCCTTGGTTTCAGGTTGATGACAGTATGTTGAGGAGGAGATCATCTTGCAATTCTAGACTCGTGATTCTATAGGGAGAGGAGACAAGATTGTAAGTGATTAAATTTTCAGTGGTGTAATTGTGTCGCATGTAGTGACAGAAGTTTTTACTATCGATAGAGATTTTTACATTTCACCTTTCATTCATCTTCAGGAACACATTAAAAATAAAAACACCAAAAACAACTACTTATTTGTGTTTACAGTTTGTATGTAAGTGTTGTATTGTGATTAATGTTAGTGTTGTTCGTATTGTGAATGTTTTATGTTTGATTGATTCAAAAAATAGGTCATAGTTATACAGTTTATTAAAATTGATTCATTCCAGATACTTAAAGATTTCAATGGTTACTATTTGAAATATCTAAATGTTAGCGTTGCTTAATGATAAATCTAATCTTAGCTAGCATTAAATAGCTTAATTGATGTTATTTACAATTTGTGGAATCGCTCAATGGTTGGCCGACTTCCTTTGTAATTGATAGTATTATTAGACTCGTGGAGTTAACTTAAGTCCACGAGGTGAGTTCGTTGAGTTAGACATAACTCCACGAACTAGATCCGTTGTGTTAACTGTAATTCAACGGAGTGTTTTACTGAACACATAAATTTCAATATAAAAATCAAAATAGTACACAATTTTTAGTCTAACTCTTTCCTGTGGGATTGACTTGTACTTGCACACAAATACAATATACACTGTGCACTTGCAGTTAAAACAAAAATTGGAATTAATAGCTAATTCGTGTGAAAGGTTGTTAGTTTGCTTCTAAAGGTAATTATTGATATAAGCATAAAAACAGAAGTTAACTAAACCTGAATAAGTTTTCTGGCACCGTTGCCGAGGAAAGAGTTTGAGAAGCTAAGCTACTGTGAGTGCTGTTTTGTTTTAATAGCAAGAGGAGTGTGTGTGTTTTCTTATCTAATTGAGAATATGGCATATGCTTATGCTCAAAGATTTCTGAAACCTGTAGTTAGCATATGTGAATTCTGCAATTTGGAAGGTCAGGACATTTTTGATTGTTTGAAACTAAAATGATTGTAGATGGTTAGATCACATGAACAACAAATGAATTATCTTCACTATAATAGAGCTGAGTGTGAGAATCCTATGGTTTACCCAACTAATGGTCAACTTAGAATGTGTAATATGTTGAGAGATTAGGAAGTTTGGGATAGGTATGACAGACTGGAGCGTAGCTTAGAGCAAAATATGGACAAATTGGAACAATTTATGTGTTAGCAACAAGAAGTCAACCAATTAAACTACATGGAAGCATATTCAGAACCTAAAATTGATATCATTTACGAAACTAAAAAAACCATAATGAAAATTGATCAAAAATTGAATGCAATGAGATTAGATGATCTGGAAAGAAATCTAAAAGCATTGGACAAATATACAATGAAATTATAAGTTATGCAACACGACAACATAAATGAAAACTTTAATGTTACAGATTTGTCTAATTTGCAAGACATACAAACAAAAGAAAACACCAATGCAATAGAATTTAACGAAAACAATTTAAAACTAAAAACAGATGAAGATCATAATCACGAAAATGATATACAAGAACATCAAGAAAGTAACGAAAATCTAGAAGATGTATGTGTAACATTAAGATCTGGAACTGATATACCACCAAGAATTCAAAACGGAAATAATATGAAGGTGGATAAGAATAAAAATAAAAAAGATAATGAAAATGTAATATCTGAAAATATAGAAATCAATGAAGAAAGATCTAAATCTGAAGATGAGATTAAAAATGATCAAACAAATCAAATGAAAGAAACAAAATCTTTTAAATCACAATCATTAGCATCCTATCTTGAAAGATTACAACAAAGATTTCCTGAAAAACAAGAAAAAATTAGAGAAATATTTGAAAAAGTACAAGTTAACATTCCTTTGCTAGACTTATTGCAAAAAATGCCACCTTGTGTTAAATTTCTTAAGGATGGTGTACTAAGAAAAGAGAGCGAAAAGTTTTAAGGAAAGTCTTCTTAGCTGAGCAAAGTAGTTCCCTATTTCTGTCACAAATTCCTAAAAAGTTATCTGATCCTGGAATTCCTATTATATCATGCACCATAGGAAATACTATTTTAGAAAGAACCTAGGTGCAGGTATAAATGTTATGCCGAGTGATATATTTGCATCCTTAGGATTAGAAGGCTTAACTCCTACTAGGACTGTTATTCAATTAGCTGATAGAAGTATAAGATACCCTAGAGGAAAAATAGAGGATGTCTTAATTAAAATGAAAAACTTCATATATCCTATTGATATTGTAATTTTGGATTTCCAACAAATTAAGCATAAATATCATGATACATATTTAATTCTAGGAAGACCATTTTTAGCAACATCAAAGGTTGTTATTAATTGTAAAACTAGAGTAATGAAGTTAGTATATGGTAATGAGGATGCTCAATTAAACATTTTTAAACCAGAAAAGTTTGAAGAGTTAGAAATGTCCTTACATACTGTAGACTTTTTAGAGGATGAAGGAGATATGCTAGATGATGTGATTCACGAAGAATTAAACAAGCAACTCAATTCTAAAACTTTAGAAGAAAGTGAAAGCATAAATATAGAAGGAGAACAGGAAGAAATTAATTTGAAAAATGCTGATATTTAATTAGGAGCCCTAACTTCTAATGGGCAACATTTAGAATTAAAACCTTTACCTCCTAAATTAACCTATATATTTCTAGAAGAAAAACGAACATGTCTAATCATTATTGCTTCAGATTTAAAAGAGGGTCAAATTGCTAAATTAAAAGATGTAGTAAAAACTTATAAAGAAGCAATAGGATGGACTATTGCTTAGAATGAAAAAGTGCATATTATTAACGGTTAAATGATGGTTAATTGCATAATATTTAGTTTATCATATAAGAATTAAGCTATTATGTTATAATTGCACTGTTATATGCTTTAATTGAAGAATTTGCTTAATGTGGGGGAATTAATGTTAATTTAGTACATTTATGAACTATCAGTAAGTTGCAAGCTGTGAAATTCTTAAGTATCCAAATTTTCTAATATTTTGGAGAGTTATGTTTAACATACCGAACATTTTCGGACAGTTATGTTTAACAGACCGAACATGTATCAGATAGTTATGTTTAAATTGCCGAACAGATATGTTTTGAGAGAATATTTTATTATTTCCTAAAGTACACGTGTTGAAACCATAATGAATGACTTAAGTGAACTTTTGGTGAGTTATCTATAACTATCTGAAATTGCAATTGGGCATCAGATAGTTATCCCTGTAACTCTTCAAAATTTCTTTTTATTTAGAAAATAGCTGAGGACACGTATCATTTTTTGGGAAATAGACTTAAGTGGATTTTCGGTGAGTTAGCTGTAACTATTTGAAATGCATCTGAGCATCGGATAGTTAGACCTGTAACTCTCCGAAATGTTATTTTATGATTAAACTGCTTCTGACACGTGTCGAGATCTGGTAGATTTACTTAAGTTATATATCGGTGAGTTATTTGTAACTATCCGAAATGCATCTAAGCATTGGATAGTTAAGTTTATAAGTATCCGAAATGCACCTAAGCATCGAATAGTTAAATTTATGCACGTGTTGAATTTAAATGCTTTAGAATATCACGTGAGATGCACATGTTTAACTCGTTAAGTTAGCATAACTGTACGCGTTGAGTTACATGAATATTACACTAAGGTAACACATTATGGTAGTAGCTTATTTCTTTATATTTTCTAATATGCCATTGTAGCGGTTGCAGAAACAGACAATTGGAAGAGAAAAACCACGTTTGCACGTATCACGCAGGAATTCAATCGCATAGGGAGAAGAAAGCATCGCCGTTGATATGAATGAAGGAAATCCAACCGACCATTCAAGCAGAAGCAGTTACTATTGAAGAAATATAAAAGAAAAAAAGAAAAAGAAGAAGTGTGTGTGATCGATGGACGGACAGTGTGTGTAGAGGAGGATCGGCGACGCAATTCTCTGAAGTACTACACCAACCATCATCATCACCATCACCACACCATAATCACCAACCATCGGAGGTCTGTGAGGATACTTGCCTGATGTCGGGCCGATTCCGAGCCAAACACAATGCTTGACAACCACTATGAGGAGTGATCACGTCGCGGGAAGGGAAGCCATTTTCACCAAGGGCCGACTCATATTTCAGGAGATTGTAAAGCTTTTAGCCTTGGCTTTGGGTTGATGCCTATATGGTGAAGAGGAGATCGTCTTGCAATTCTGGACTCGCGATTCTATAGGGCGAGGAGACAGAATTGTAAGTAGTTTAATTTTCAGTGGTGTAATCGTGTTGCAAGTAGTGTTAGAAGTATTTACTGTGAAGTGAGATTACTTTACATTTCACCTGTCGCCCATTTTCATGTTCATATTAAAACAAAAATACCAAAAATAATTTATCTATGTATGTTGTATTTGAGTGTTGTATTGTTTGTGTTGTATCGTGATTAATGTTATCTTTGTTTGTGTTGTGATTGTTTTTTGTTTATTTTAGTTTTACAGTTTACTTAAATTGGTTTGTTCAAAAGAATTAAAGATTTTAATGGTTACTGTTTGAATTATCTGAATGTTAGTATTGCTTAATGATAAATCCAATGTTAACTAACATTAAAGAGCTTAACTGATGTTATTTACAATTTGTGGAATCGCCCAATGGTTGTTCGAATTCCTCTGTAAATAGCAGTATTAAAAAGAAAAGACAAGCTCGTGGAGTTAACTTAAGTCCACGAGGTTAGTCTGTTGAGTTATCCATAACTCAATGAACTTAGTCCATTGAGTTAGCTGTAATTCAACGGAGAGCTTATTGAATATATAAATTTGATTTTTAACAAGCAAACAGTTCTCAAGTTCGTCAGCAATTTCCTGTGGGATCGACCTGTACTTGTACACTGATACAATAGACACTATGCACTTGCAGTTAAAGTACAAATTGGAATTAATATCTAAATTGTATTAAAGGTTGTTTGTTTACTTCTAAAAGAAAGAATAGGCATAAAGATAAATTAACTAAGTAAAAACAGAAGTAACAAATCCAAGTTTTTCTAGTGTAGTGCTAGGAAAACCCAAACAAGTTTTATGGCGCCGTTGCCGGAGAATTGAATTGAATTGAACTAAATTGAATTGAATTGAATAGATATAAGCAACTATTAGAGCTATTTCGTTTTAATAGCCAGAGTTGTGTGTTTTCTTCTGTAATTGAGAATATGGCATATGCTTATGCTCAAAGATTTTTGAAACATGTAATTAGCATACGTGAATTCTGCAATTCTGAAGGACACGACATTTCTGATTGTTTGAAACTGAGATGTTTACAGATGGTTAGATCCCATGAACAACAAATGAATTATCCTCAATATAATAGAGCCGAGTATGAGAATCCTATAGTTTACCCAATTGATGGTCAGTATAGAATGTGTAATATGATGAGAGACACTGAAGTTTGGGATAGCTATGACAGACTGGAGCATAGTATAGAGCAAAATCTGGATAAACTGGAATACTTTATGTGTCAACAACAAGAAGTCAACCAATTAAACTATAAGGAAGCATATTCAGAACCTAAACAGGATATAATTTATGAAACTGAAAAAAACATAAAGAAAATTGATCAAAAATTGAATGCAATAAAATTAGATGATCTGGAAACAAAATTAAAAGCATTAGACGAAAATGCAATGAAAATACAAGTTATGCAATAGGATAATGAAAATTATAATGTTATAAACCTGCATAATTTGCAAAATATATAGTAAATAGAAAATATCAATGCAAGAGAATTTAAAGAATGCACTTTAAAACTAAAAACAATTGAAGATCATAATCACGAAAATGATATGCAAAAATATCATGAAAGTAACGAAAATCTAGAAGATGTATGTGTAACATTAAGATTTGGAACTGACATACCACCAAGAACTCAAAATGAAAATGATATGAAGGTGGATAAGAGTAAAAATCAAAATGATAATGAAAATGTAATAGCTGAAAATCTAGAAATCACTAAAGAACAATCTAAATCTGCGAATGAAGCTAAAAATGATCAAACAAATCAATTGAAAGAAAAAGAGTCTTTGAAATCAAAATCTTTAGCACCCTATCCTGAAAGATTACAACAAACAATTCCTGAAAAACAAGAAAAAATCAGAGAAATTTTTGAAAAAGTACAAGTTAACATTCCTTTGTTAGATCTATTACAGAAAATGCCACCTTGTGCTAAATTTCTGAAGGATTGGTGTAGTAAGAAAAGAGAGCGAAAAGTTCTTAGAAAGGTCATTTTAGCTGAGCAAAGTAGTTCCCTATTTCTGCCATAAATTCCTAAAAAGTTATCTAATCCTGGAATCATTGTTATATCATGCACCATAGGAAATACCATTCTAGAAAGAACCTTAATAGACTTAGGTGCAGGTATAAATGTTATACCAAGTGATATATTTGCATCCTTAGGATTAGAAGGCTTAATTCCTACTAGTACGGTTATTCAATTAGCTAATAGAAGTATAAGATACCCTAGAGGAAAAATAGAGGATGTCTTAATTAAAATCAAAAATTTTATATATCCTATTGATATTGTAATTTTGGATTCCCAAAAAATTAAGCATAAAAATAGTGATACATCTTTAATTTTGGGAAGGCCATTTTTAGCAACATCAAGGGCTATTATAAATTGTAAAACTGGAGTAATGAAGTTAGCATATGGTAATGAGGATACTCAATTAAATATTTTCAAACCAGAAAGGTTTGAGGAGTTAGAAATGTCCTTACATACCATAGACTTTTTAGAGAATGAATGAGATATGTTAGATGATGTGATTCAAGAAGAATTAAATAGGCAAATCAATTCTTAAATTTTAAAAGAAAGTGAAAGCATAAATATAGAAGGAGATCGGGAAGAAATTAATTTAAAAAATGATGATGTTCAATTAGGAGCTCTAGCTTTTGATGGGTAGCATTTAGACTTAAAACCTTTACCTTTTGAATTAACCTATATATTTCTGGAAGATAAACGAACCTATCCAATCATTATTGCTTCAAATTTAAAAGAGAATCAAATAGCTAAATTAAAAGATGTAGTAAAAAGTTATAAAGAAGCAATAGGATGGACTATGACTGATATAAAAGGGTTAAGTTCAACTTTATGCTGTCACCACATATATTTAGAAGAGAATGCTAAACCTGTTTGAATTCCTGAGAGGAGATTAAATCCAAACCATAAAGAAGTAGTTAGGAAGGAAATAGTTAAATGGTTAGATAATGATATAATTTAACCGATTTCTGATAGCTCGTGGGTTAGTCCAATCCATGTTGTTCCCAAGAAATCAGGATTAACAGTTATTAGGAATGAAAGTCAAGACTTGATACCTACTAGAATTCAATCAGGCGGGAGAGTTTGTATAGACTATAGAAAGCTGAATGCTGTGACTAGGAAAGATCATTTTCCCTTACCTTTTATAGATCAAATGTTGGAAAGATTAGCAGGGCAAGAATATTTTTGTTTCCTAGACGGGTATTCAGGGTATAATCAAATTCTAGTAGTATTAGAGGATCAAGAGAAAACAACTTTCACCTGTCTTAGTGGAACTTATGCTTTTAAAAGAATGCCATTCAGATTATGCAATGCGCTAGCTACCTTTCAAAGATGTGTGCAGGGCATATTTACTGGAATGACTGAAGATTTTTTAGAAATATTTATGGATGATTTTACTGTATATGGCAACTCATATGAAGTGTGTTTAAGCAATTTAGACCAAATATTAAAACGCTGTGTGGAAAAAAATCTGGTTTTAAATTGGGAAAAATGTCACTTCATGGTTAAACAAGGAATAGTCTTAGGGCATGTTGTTTCTAAAAAAGGGTTGGAAGTACATAAAGCTAAAATAGAAGTAATTTCTAATCTACCAAAACCTAAATCAGTAAAAGATATTAGATCATTTCTAGGACATGCTGGTTTTTATAGAAGATTTATTAAAGACTTTAGCAAGGTAGCTAGACCTTTAACTAATCTATTAAAAGATGTTCCATTTAACTTTGATAAAAATTGCAAGGAAGCATTTTTCAGACTTAAGACTAGCTTAATTTCAACACTTATAATTCAAGCACCTCATTGGAACCATCCATTTGAATTAATGTGCGATGCTTCTGATTTTACTGTAGGAGTAGTGTTAGGACAGAAGATAGAAAAATCTCCTAGAGTGATTCATTATGCAAGCAAAACCTTAAATGATGCTCAAGTTAATTACACAACTACTGAAAAAGAATTACTAGTTGTTGTGTTTGCTTTAGAAAAGTTTAGATCATATCTGATTGGAGCTAAAGTAATAGTATACATGGATCATTCAGCTTTAAAACATCTAATAAAAAAAAAAGAAACTAAACCTAGATTGATCCGTTGGATATTATTATTACAAGAATTTGATCTAGAAATTAAAGATAAAAAAGGTTGTGAGAATGTAGTAGTAGATCATTTATCAAGATTACAAATAGAAAAATCAAATATTGAAATTAAGGATAATTTTCCTGATGAACAATTAATGACCATCAACACAATGCCTTGGTATGCAGACATAGTTAATTACTTAGTTACTAGTTTAACACCTAAGGATTGGAATAGACAGGATAAGAAATTGTTTTTCTCAAGAGTAAAATATTACTATTGGGAAGACCTATACTTATTTAAGAAATGTCCTAATCTGGTTTTAAGGAGGTGTGTTCCAGAAATTGAATATTCGAGCATATTATCTTTCTGTCATGACTAAGCTTGTGGAGGGCATTTTGGTTTAGGGAAAACTGCTGCAAAAATTCTGCAATGTGGGTTTTATTGGCAACCACTATTCAAAGATGCTCATAAATATTGCTTAAGTTGTTTAAGATGTCAACAAATAGGAAGAATATCAAAGAGGAATATGATGCCTCTTAATCCTATTGTTGATGTTGAAATATTTGATGTGTGGGGAATAGATTTTATGGGTCCATTTCCTATGTTTAATCAATTTAATTACATATTGTTGGGGGTGGATTATGTATCAAAATGGATAGAAGCTATTCCTACAAAAACTAATGACAATAAAGTGGTAATTCAATTTATAAGAACAAATATATTTGCCAGATTTGGAATACCTAAAGCTATTATCAGTGATAGAGGAACTCATTTCTGTAATAGAAGTTTTGAAGCCTTATTGAAGAAATATGGAGTAAACCACAAAATTGCAACATCATATCATCCGCAAACAAGTGGACAAGTAGAAAGTGCAAACAAACAAATTAAAGTAATCTTAGAAAAAGTAGTAAATCCTACTAGAATAGATTGGGCTAATAGATTGATAGATGCACTTTGAGCTTATAGAACTACTTATAAAACGAGCTTAGGTATGTCACCTTTTAGGCTTGTATATGGAAAAAGTTATCATTTACCTGTTGAAATAGAACATAAAGCTGATTGGGCATTAAAAACTCTAGACACTAATTTAAATCAAGCTGCTAAAAATAGAAAAATGCAATTAATTGAATTAGAAGAATTTAGAAATGAAGCTTATTCGAAAACTGTAAGAGAAAAAGAAAAAATTAAATTTTGGCATGATAGAAAAATTATTCCAAAAATCTTTGAAATAAGACAAGAAATATATCTTTATATGGCTAGACTCCATAACCATCTAGGAAAATTGAAATCTAGATGGGCAGGACCTTACATAGTTCGAAATGTTTATCCTTATGGAGCTATTGACATTGAAAATCCTAAAAATCAGAATATATTTAAAGTAAATAGACAAAGACTTAAACCTATTCTGAAAGCACCAAAAAGCTCCTTTGGAATTATAGAAGAAGTTAGAGTAGAGGACTACTCGAGCTTTACTTAGTGAGAAATTAGTTTTTATGTTTATATATATAAAAAAAAAACTTTAAAACTATATATAAAATATAAAAATCGTTGTGGTTCAACCGACTGGATCCATTGGTATGACCGGAACATAAAAAATATGTATATTAATTTTCAAAAAAAATGTTGGTTTTATCGAAACATAATATCGGTTCAACCAAAAGAAAAAAATAAAATAAAATAAAAAAATAAAAAAATATTTAGGTTTGACCGAAACATAGTATCGTTTAAACTGGTAAAAAAAAAAGAAAAACTATTCTCTATAATATTTTTATTATTATATTTGCTTGTACGAGGAGTCCGTTGAGTTACGCTTAACTCAATGAGCTTACTCCATTGAGTCTTGAGTTAGTCAACGAGCTTATTCCGTTGAGTTAACTGTAACTCAACAGAGTACTGTAGCTAAGACCGCGGATAAAATAGTAATAGTTGGTTCGGGAAATGACCCGATTACCCACCTAAACTTAGGGCTTATTTAAACTAAAACCTAGGGTTTTGGGGGCATTATCTGGCAAATCATTTAGAATCTCGAACAATATAAAATCAAAGTGGTACAACATCACGCAGCTACTGCTAGAACTGCTGCCAAACCTGCTGCAAAAGGAGATGAAGCTGGTCCTTCGAGACTAGTAATTATAGAAAAAGTTAAACAGGAAGAGCTAGTACTTGTGGCTTGAAAGACTGTAGAGCCTATTTTTGTAGATTTAATTTCAGAAGATGAAGAGGAAGAACAGGCACAACTAATCAGAAAAAAGAAAGGAAAAGAAAAAGTGCCTGAATATGAAGAAATTAAATCTGAAGTACCAATTTTTATAGGGCCTGTGGAGCAGATTTTTATTAACTTGCTATCCGATTTTGAGGAGGAGTAGGAGGAGCAAAGAAAAGAAGAAAATCAGGCTGAAATTAGTCTACAGCCTGTACAAGAAGAAACAGAAATTAGGGCAGAAACTGAATTGCTCGTGATTCCATCCCAATCTGTTACAGAACCAGAAAGAACAGTAACAAAACAGATTGGTAGTCAGGAGGAGCAAGAAAGAGTAGAAAATGAAGAGGCTAAAAGAAGCTATTTAGACAAAAATAATTTCACAGATTCCATTGAAGAATAAGAAACTCTTCAGCAATTTATGGAGAGAATTCAAGACAGAGTGGAGAGTTCTGTCGGCTCACCACCACAAACAGAAATAGAAATTCAGGAATCTGTAGAAAATATTCAAATGCAGCCTGTAGAAGAGGAAGAGCAAGAGCAAACCCCTCTAGAGCAATAAAGTCACATTCCTAACCCGAATGAAACAACAATTTTGAATGAAGTACATTTTTATAGTCAAGAAGCTTATACCAAATATTAAGAAATAAGGGGTTACGACATTATTTACAGTAGACCAGTAAATTGGGATGGAATGCAAGAAATCAAAGAATTACTTGAATTCCAAGGTCTACTGCAATTTATATCTCAAGAAAGAGGGCATGTAGTATATGAGAATTTAGTACCCTATTTCTATGCAAATTTGAGAGAAAGAGAAGGAGGATTAATTTCAAACGTAGAGGTAGCTGATGTACAGATAACACTAGAGCTTCTCCACAACATTTTTGGTTTAAAGAATGAAGGAACAAAAATTTTGGAAGATACAACTGCAGTTGAATGGACTGAACAGCAAATTAAGGATTGTTTAGCTATCAATCTTGGTGTGCCATTATTAAACAGATTGAAGCATTTAAATGGTAAAGCACACATGGTAGCTAACATTTTGATTAAGAATGTTTATCAATGATAGGGCCGTGACATAGAATTAAGTCTATTTGTCAAATGGGCCACATATGTAGTTGTAAATAAGAT
This sequence comes from Cymodocea nodosa, assembly GCA_036874045.1. NCBI lineage: Eukaryota > Viridiplantae > Streptophyta > Magnoliopsida > Alismatales > Cymodoceaceae > Cymodocea > Cymodocea nodosa. Next base: position 12,150,193 of record CM072339.1, on the reverse strand, counting down.
CCAAATAAATTGGTCTGCAGTTTTTATCACCAAACTGAAAACAATGAAGAAGAAATTACTTTATGGAGATTTGATTCCACTACTGATGGTGGACTGTATCGATTTCACTAAATGGACATCAAAAAGGATCCGATCAAGAACCATTTCAGTGAAAGAATACAGAAATTTTGTAGTTGTAGAACTAGCTGTACCTTCTGGAGGAATTACAGGAGCAGTAGAGAGGATTAATCAATTAGAGCTTCAATTAGAAAAACTCCAGAAGGAAGTAGATGAACTTAGGCATAGAGATTAAATTGTGTTGTTCATCTACTTGTGTAAAATTGTATGATGTACTTTTAATGTAATTGATTCATATTAATGAATGTAAATTTTTCAGATGCAATTTTCATACATGTTTTGGATGTGAAATGAATGGAATTTATTGAATATTATGTTATTGTGAAGCTTTATGAATGAATATGTAACAGATTTACAATTTGTTGAATGACAAGATAATTGCTTAAAAATTTCTACATGTTATAAGGTAAAATGTAAATTCTGCATAACATAAAATGACTTGCAAGTTAAATCTTTATATAAGATTTAGATTTAAATGAATTTTAATCAAAATGATGCATTAATGACATAGATTTAACTTTATTACAGTTAGCAGAATAAACAAAGAAAAAAAAATAGAAAGGAACTTACGAGAGTAAAACTTAGATGTTGCTAAGTGTTAACTCAACGAAGTAAGTCCGTTGAGTTAACCGTAACTCCACGAGGTCAGTAATATAATATAAAGTCACTTCGTTGAGTTATCTGTAACTTAGCGAGGTTAGTCCGTGGAGTTAGCAACAGTAACCGACTGTATTCTGTTAAGTTTTTTGTAACTCAATGAGGTTAGTTCGTGGATTAAGCAGAATAGTTATTCTTTTAACCACGAATGAAACTTCGTTAGTTTAGCAGTTACCAAAATTTGAAATTAGTAGTGGTACACGTACTCATATAAACAGGAACCACGATGCATGTTGCAAGCCACGTTCTTGCAACGAGATTTATTCACTTTATGGATGCGCAGTATGTATATAAAATAGAATGTTATTTACGAGTACCAGCACTTTTAAAAGAAAGGAGAATGCGTTGGAGTAACTGGAAGGAGAAGCAGCTTATTCAATTTCATCCGACAACAAATATTTATAGAATGGAGAGCTTTAGACTGGTATGTAATTAATCTTCTGCTATTTATTTATGAGCACATGGACTCGTTCTCTAAGCACTAAACAATTAGTAAGAACACCTACCTAGGAATTTTCATTGTAGAGGAGTACTGAAAAATTTTCTGAACTGAACTTTAACGAAATTCTTTGGGGTGTAGCTAACCTTTCTTTAAAAGAGAACATAGAGATGGCTGCTCCAATAAAAAAACCATTAGGAGAGATTCTGTATCCTGAATTAGTTGATGAACTTCCATGTATTTGATTGCCAAACTTTGAGGGAGATAGGTTTGAACTGAAATCTAATTATATTAGTTAATTGCCACATTTTCATGGATTAGAAAGAGAGGATGTCTATTATTTCCTTATCTAACATAACGTCTAGTTAGTACACAACAATTTTCGGATGCTTCCAATTGAAAGGTTCTGAAAATAACACACATGCTAAACTTAACATTATCTTGAGAACATTGTAAACTATTTGAACATTTTGTCCTTTGAATCTAAAATAGTTTATTTGTCTTTTTAAATTATTTCATCAAGATTTTAAGAGTACATTAATTCAGATTAACTAAGATTTGTATTTTAAATTATATTAATCTGTTTTTGACATTGTTAATGCTCCCCCTACAAATATACTTCAAATATATTCAATCAAAATACAAAATATACTTGTAGTGGCAAAAGATGTTAAGTATAACTATACTTTTACATTTTCTTTTTAGAGACTTCCGTTATCCTAACATCATCAAAAATGATTTCCAGAATCAGTTCCTACTGTATATGAATCAAAACACAACTTTGAACTCAATTCGATTAATTCATGGAGAATAAAAGAATGTATCTCAAATAAACGTTTTCAAAAGTACTAATGTTGATTCAATAAATCAGTAGTCATATTGGTATAAACTATATGCGATTCAAAGATATCTGTAATTAATGAAACAACTTCTTCTTTTCAAAACAGTAAATATTGATAATTTTCTTTAAAAGTTAGTTTGAAAAACTTGAATCATACAAGTGCTTTCTAATGTACCCATGTAATGAGCTTTCAGTCAACAATCCTAGGTTTATTGGGACCTTAGGTTGCCAGATTTAAAGAGTTCTTTTTCCAAACAACAATCCTTACATATCTATCTACTCAAGTAGAAAAGGCTCGTGATCAAACTAATTAATAAACTCTCAAAGATTTTTACTTTGTAAGCACTTTTCATTTTAAGCATAGTATATATGTATTCCATTAATATAGATGCAATAAAAGACAAATCTCATACAATTTTTACATCTATGATTTACTGAAAATATGAATCACTGTTAATAAGTTCATACTTTTGATTAGTAGTTTAAGATGATTTACATATAAATTATTCTACAGGTTTAATCAATCAAGTCAAACTCATTTTTGGTCATATGCACTTTCATTGATTCAATGAAAATCACTTAATCAAAATTTTAGGATTTCAGAAATATTTAATGTTTTTCATTTACATTTCCATTTAAAATTTTGAAAACCATTAAACATGCCAAATTACTTAAAATCAATAAGATACTACTATAATATTACAATAAATACATAATATCTTATGTAGCAGTTTAGATATTACTTAGATATTTATAATAAGTATATAATATCTATGAGGTAAGCAACATCATCAATAAAACTTATCTTTTTATATGGACTTTTAAGTATTTTACACATCACAAAGCCTACAAATACCCAAATTTAATCTTATGTTGTAGAAAGTAGTTTCATCTAGAGGTTTTGTAAAAATATTAGCTAATTGATTTTGACTAGACACACATTCTAATTTAATTTTTCTTTTAATTACGTTATCTCTTAGAAAATGATATCTAACCTCTATATGCTTTGCTCTAGAATGTAACACAAGATTTTTGGAAAAATTTATTGTAGAACTACAATCACAATAAATCTCAATAGTATCATAAGATAATCCAAAGTCTTCGAAAGTTTGCCTTATCCACAAAATCTGAGTACAACATAGTGCAGTAACAACATATTCAGCTTTTGTAGTTGAAAGTGCTACATAATTTTGCTTTTTACTAAACCATGACACCAAATTATTTCCCAATAATTGACATGTGCCACTAGTACTTTTTATATCAGATTTAGATCCTACATAATCAGCATCAGTATATCTTATAAGATCTATTGAACTATCCTTAGAATAATACAGTTTGAGATTTTTAGTTCCTTGTATATATCTAAATATTCTTTTAATAACAATTGAGTGTGATTCTTTAGGATTAGATTGAAATCTAGCACAAGCACACACATCAAACATAATATCAGGTCTACTAGCTATCAAATAAAGTAAAGAACCAATCATGCTTCTGTATTTTCTTTGATTTATTGATTTTCTTATGTCATCAATATCTAACTTTAAAGAAGTACTCATAGGATTTCCTCGAATCCTTGTATCACTAAAATTAAATTTCTTAAGCATTTCTTCTGCATATTTTTCCTGATTTAAAAATATACCTTTATCCATTTGCTTAATTTAAAGTCCTAGAAAATATGAAAGTTCTCCTATCATACTCATTTCAAACTAACTAGTCATCTCTTCAAAAAATATTTTTATCAATTTATCAGAAGTTGCTCCAAAGATTATATCATCCACATATATTTGAACAACAATCTGATCTTTACCATCTCTCTTGATAAATAGAGTATGATTCACTTTTCCCATGATATAACCTTTCTCTATTAAAAAAGTAGATAGTCTTTCATACCATGATCTAGGTGCTTGCTTCAAACCATATAAGGCTTTCTTCAATTTATACACAAAGTCAGGATTTTTAATATCTTCAAATTCAGGTGGTTGTTTTACATAAACTTCTTCATTAATTAAATCATTTACAAATGCACTCTTGACATCCATTTGATATAGTTTAAAATCCATATAACAAGCATATGCCAATAATATTCTAATACTTTCTAACCTAGCCACCGTAGCAAATGTTTCATCATAATTTATTCCTTCTTCCTGTGTATACCCTTGTGCAACTAATCTAGCTTTGTTTCTTATAACTTGACCAGTCTCATATGTTTTGTTTTTAAAAATCCACTTTGTACCTATTAAGGACTAATTTTCGGGTGGAGAAACTAATTCCCAAACATCATTCCTGATGAATTGATTTAGTTTTTCTTGCATAGCTACTATCCAATTTTCATCAGATAAAGCTTCTTCTATATTCTTTGGTTCCACCATAGAAACAAACATACACATACTATTTAGGTTAACTGAAGCTCTAGTTTTAACTCCCTTATTAATATTACCAATGACTTGAGTGATGGGATGCGATGAAGAATAACGCCAATTTCTTTGATTTTCCTCAATATTCTCATCAACATCAGAAGGTGTTAGGAAATAATTGTTAAGTACCCAAGTATTTTGATAATACATGTAAATAATTGTAAAGGTTTCTGTCATTATCAAAAAGGGGGAGATTGTTAGTACCTGAGTATTTTGATAATGCAAAACCTATGTGAGGAAACATATTGTATTTCAGAGTTAAGTCTTACTGCATTAGATTAGAAGGCTGTTAGAACTACTTCCAGGCAGATGAAAAGATCAAGAAGGTTCTAGATGAATAGATCAAGAAGATTCAGCAAAATCAGACAGATACAGGTCTAAGTATCCGAAGAGCAAGTTTAAAGCAGCAGCAATGCTATTGTACATTTAAAAGAATAACTATTCGATTTTGCAAAGCCTTCGGAGAGTTATTTAATTAGACAGTTAAAGGGATTGAATGATCGAATAGTTAAGGAGATAACTATCTGGAAGCTTAAAGGACTTTTCGGAGAGTTACATGTATAACTATCCGAAAGTTAAGTCATTCAATAAACCACGTGTAGAAATATAGAACGGAAGCTTAAAAGACTTGTCGGAGAGTTAGATAACTATTCGAGTTTTCTTTTCGGAGAGTTAGATAACTATTCGAGTTTTTCGGTAAGTTACAGGCATAACTTTCCGGAACTTAAGTCATTTTATTACGCACGTGCAAAATGGAGGAAGCCGGCAGTTGAAGGTTTAAATAGGAAAATCTGAGAGTTAGGCTAACTATCCGAAATTTAAAACAGAGTTTCGGTATGTTACAGTTTAACTATCCAAAAATTAAGTCAGTGAATTTCCCACGTGCAAAAATCCAGACAGATGCTCAAATAGGTTTTCGGAGAGTTAGAAGGATAACTATTCGAAATTTCAAAAGAGTTTCGGTGAGTTACAGTTTAACCATCCGAAACATAAGTCATCGAATTTCCCATGTGTAGAATTCTAGACAGTGGCTCAAATAAGTTTTTGGAGAGTTAGAAAAATAACTATCTGAAATCCTGAAGAATTTCGATGAGTTACAAGATAACCTTCTGAAATTTGACAGAGTCAAGTATACAACTGTTTGGTGAGTTACAGTTATAAGTATCTGATTGGATGATAGCTCACATTTAAATATTCTGGAATCCTACCTGGCAGTAAAGGATAAGTGATCTTTCGGTGAGTTACAGTTACTCTTCGGAGAGTTGCATAGCTAACTATCCGAAAGAACAGGAAAATCGGTAAGTTGACTTGAAACATTTTTTTGAACGGTCACATGCTGTATTGGGACTTGATCCTAATTAAGTACAGTAGAATACATCCGTTGGAGGAAAATATGATCGTTGTACATATCAAGTATATATTCAAAATAAGACAATAGATATACGGTAGAGAGATACAGTGAGCTACACTCGAATTACATTTACACTCAAGTCTGTAAACAGTGAAGAATTTTCAGAAGATCCTTTGCAGAAAAAGCTCTTGCGCCAAAACTCTCGTTGAAGGTTTAAAGTTGTTGGTTCGTGGCTTCAACCTGAAAGCTACATACAGTGGTGGTTTGAGTTCGACCTGAAAACTCTAGAGGTTGGTTTACTAAAGTTTTTACCTAAAAACTTCTGTGTAGTTGGTTCTTGCTTTGACCTGAAAGCAAGTGTGTAAGTGTTGATACACTTAGTGAAGCCCAAGTGAACCTTGGGGGTGGACTAGCCAATTTGGTGAACCACCTAAAATTTGCTGTGTGTTTCTTATCTTTGTTAATTTGCATTATATCAGTTTCATCTCATTTCATTTTTTGTTGAATTATTCGATTCAACATTTAAAGAATTTTAAAAATACACACTTTCACCATTCACCCCCCCTCTATGAGTCTATCGATCCTAACAATTGGTATCAGAGCAAGGTTAATCCTTCATAAGATTTAACCATCTGGATTTATGGCTCAATTTGCTGAGGGACAAAACATCCATAGATGTCCTCTATTCGATGGTTCTAATTATAATTATTGAAAGAATAGAATGGAGTGCTTCCTTAGGAGTTCAGATGTTAAACTTTGGAATACTGTTGTTCTTGGAACTACTCTTCCAACCAGTGATATTTCGAACTGGTCTGAGGAGGATGTGAAAATCATCCAGTTGGATGTTAGAGGGCTGAATGCAATTTATTATGCACTAATTGCTGATCAATATAATAAAGTATCTACATGTAAATCTGCTCATGAGGCATGGAAAATCCTTCAAGTTACTCATGAAGGTACAAGCCAGGTTAAGGATACAAAAATCAGTATTCTTTTAAGAAAACTTGAACTGTTTAAAATGAATGATAATGAAAACATAACTGAAATATTTTCTAGATTTACTAAAATCACTAACAGTGTGAAAGGCTTGGGAAAGGAGTTCTCTTCACGTGAATAGGTACAGAAGATCTTGAGGAGCTTAATTGTTGAGTGGAAACAGAAGTCCACATCTATTCAAGATTCCAAGGATCTTAACAACTATACAGTTGAAGAATTGTTGGGCAATCTTCTGGCCCATGAAGCTTAGATGAAAAATTGGAAAGAGCAAGAAGGAACTATTGAAAAGAAAGCTGAAAAGAAAAAGGAAATAGCATTTCCATCTACAGAAGAAGTTCCTAGCTCAGATGATGATGACATCAAGTTGCTGGCAAGAAATTTCAGAAAATTCATGAAGAAAAAGAATAAGCCCAGCTACTCTAAAAGAATTGACCCTACATGTTTCAAATGTAAAAAGCAAGGGCACATACAGACCTTCTGTCCATTTCAGACAGAAGAGCATCAAGGAGATAAGAAGAAGAGATTAAAAGACAAAAAGAAGATGGCTCTCAAAGCTACGTGAAATGACAGTAGCTCTTCAAGTTGTTCATCAAAGTCTGAAGAAGAAGCTGCAGCAAATGTTTGTTTTGCAGCACAAGAGGTATGCTCTACTTCCTCTAGTTCAGAAAGTGAGCATGATGATCTAGACATAAATAGTCTTTTATCTACTGTAGATAATTTATATGTGAAGTGTAGAGATTTTAAGACTAAAATTAAAAGATTAAATCAGTGCTTAGAAAATTCATTTTCTGAATTAGAATCAACTATAGTTGAAAATAGGAAACTAAAATCAAATTTAGATAAGTATAGTTGTGATAACTGTAAATTAAAAGATGAAAATAAAATTCTATCAACTACTATATCAGATTTGAAAAATACTATATGTAAATTTACTCAAGGACAAAAAGGATTAAATAAAATAATAGGATCTCAACGATCAAATGGGAATAAATATGGCCTAGGGTATGGTACACCACAGGAGATACCTTATTGTGGTGGAGTGATTCGATCTTATAGAGATGGCACCACTGTGTTTGCCATCAAACGAAGATCAGGTCGTATGTGGCTGCCAAGAGGCAATAGATTTAATGTTTTAAGGACTAACTCCTCTGGACCCAAGAAGATTTGGGTACCAAAAGCTTTAATTTCAGTATGATTTGTAGGGTGACAAAGAGTTTCAAGCACGATCAACTAAATGGATTGTGGATAGTGGATGCTCAAAGCACATGACAGGTAAGAAAAGCTTTCTTGACTCAGTTAAAAACTTAAGTTCAGGATCTGTTAAGTTTGGAAATAATGAAAAATGTAAAATAACTGCAATAGGGAATATTACATCTAAAAATGGTATAATTGAGAATGTCCTGCATGTAAATGGATTAAAACAAAATTGAAAAGGGTATATTGTTTCTTTTAATGCTAAAGATTGCTACATTATTGATCCTACCACAAATGAAACAAAATTTATTGGTATTAGAAATTGCTTAATATATACATTAAACTTTCCATGTGAAAATTCTGTAAGCAATTCCTGTTTGGTAGCAACTAGTGAAGACGATTGGGTGTGGCATAGAAGACTTGGTCACATTAGCATGAAGAATATCAGAAAGCTATCCACGGGTGATCTTGTTAGGGGTCTGCCTAAACTCACATTTAAGAAGGATAGAGTGTGTAGTGAGTGTATGCTAGGGAAGCAGAAGAGAATTGCTCATCACAGCAAAAGTGTTGTTTCCACCAAAAGGCCTTTAGAACTGCTACATCTAGATTTCTTTGATCCTTCTCATGTATCAAGTCTAGGAGGTCGAAAATATACCTTTGTTATTGTTGATGACTTCTCCAGATTAACTTGGGTAATATTTTTGACACATAAAAATGAAACTTGCAATGAGTTCAAAAATTTCTGCATAAGAGTTCAGAATCAGATGGAACTAACAGTGAAGAAAATTAGAAGTGATCATGGAGGTGAATTTGAAAACCTCTGCAATTCTGTTGAGTATTTTTGTTTTGATGATGTGTGCTGAATGAAAATAATCATATTTACTCAATTACTATTGCTTGTGAAAAGAAATTAAAATCATCAATTAATACAGAAAAAGCTTACTAATATAAATACTTGTCTGTATTGGATCTGAAGTTAATAACTAGTCGTTTCGTTGCATTAATTTCTCATTTAGCTAAACGTTAAGTTAACGTGTGTTTTTATTGAAAAGCATGATATGTTTTAATGTTATATCTTCTGTATCATGAACAGTGCACGTTTAGACAACTCGTTAAGTTAGAGTTTTGTTTGTATAGAGGTCACGCGAGAACTCGTTAAGTTAGAGGCTTAAAGGTTAAAATTGGTCACGTGATAACTCGTTAAGTTAGTGAGTGAAAGAAGAGACGAACTCGTTAAGTTACTATTATACACGTGGTGAAATTATAAGTTACGAATGTTGTATTGTATCACGTGAGGTGCACATGTTTAACTCGTTAAGTTAACATAACTAAACACGTTGAGTTGCTATATTGAACACTAAGGCAACATGTTAGGTTAGCGTTATAAACTTAAGTTGTTATTTTTGCACGTGGTAAAATTCTTATTATAAAAACATTTGTGTATTACTGAATCGGTGAGTTAAAGTTTTGTTGCATCTGTTTTATTGGAATACATATATACTGTGCTTAAAATGAAAAGTGCTTACAAAGTGAAAATCTTTGAGAGTTTATTGATCAGTTTGATCACGAGCCTTTTGTACTTGAGTAGATAGGTACGCAAGGATTGTTGTCCTAAAAAAGGATTCTTTAAATCTGGCAACCTAAGGTCCTGATTAGATCTGTGATTGTTGACTGAAAGCTCATTACACGGGTACATTAGAAAGCTCTTGTATGATTCAAGCTTTTCAAACTAACTTTTAAAGAAAATTATCAATATTTACTGTTTTGAAAAGAAAACGTTGTTTCATTAATTACAGATATCTTTGAATCGCATATTGTTTATACCAATATGACTATTGATTTATTGAATCAACATTAGTACTTTTGAAAACGTTTATTTGAGATACATTCTTTTATTCTCCTTGATTTAATCGAATTGAGTTCAAAGTTGTGTTTTTATTCATATACAGTAGGAATTGATTTTGGAAATCATTTTTGATGATGTCAGGATAACGAAAGTCTTTGAAAAGAAAATGTAAAAGTATAGTTATACTTAACATCTATTGTCACTACAAGTATATTTTGTATTTTAATTGAATATATTTGAAGTATATTTGTAAGGGGTGCACTAACAATGTCAAAAAAATAGATTAATATAATTTAAAATACAAATTTTAGTTAATTTGAATTAATGTCCTCTTAAAATCTTGTTGAAATAATTTAAAAAGACAAATAAACTATTTTAGATTCAAAGGACAAAATGTTCAAATAGTTTACTATGCTCTCAAGATAATTTTAAGTTTTAGCATGTGTGTTGTTTTCGAAACGTTTTAGTTGGAAGCATCTAAAACTTGTTTAAGTGTACTAACTAGACGTTATGTTAGATAAGGTAACGTGTAAAACTGCCTCTAGACAGTGTTTTACTCGTTAGGTTAGTTAACTCAACGAGTTATACTTGAATATTTCGGGTACCTTGACTGAATAAACTTTATTCAATATTTATTTAATTTCTAAACCCGACTTATCTTCACGTTGAGTTATACTCCTAAAAACCCTATTTAAACACTTATAACATGGGGAGTTAGGTTATTTGTAAACTTTGTCAAGAAAATCTTTCCTGCTTGTTGCTGTTACAACCTGCGACGATGGTCTCCAAGTTCTACAAAGGTCGTGGCAGAGGAAAAGGCAAAAGCAGAAGAGATGCAAAAGGAAAAGAGATAGAGAATGATGAAGTTCCACGTACTTGGTTCAAGAAAATATTTCGAGTGGACAAAATGTTAAAAGAACTTTATAGAGATTACTTCTTTTGTCAGGATATATTAGATGAAGTTAGACAAGAACTTCAACATACTGATGCAAGTATTACATACATGGGTATTCGAAGTAAATATGATAGAGAATACAGAATGAAATGTGCTGAGATTGCATTTTTGGAACAGTATGCAAAATATTTGGAAAAAGGTGTAGGTTCATCAAATAGAACTCCTCAAACTCCTATAAACGGTACAAGATTACATGTATTTGAGGAAGAGCATGAATCAGCTATCCCTACTCATTTATATTCAAAACAAGTAGAATCAGATATTGCTGTAGACAAAACAAAAGTTGATAGTCTTCGAAAGGCCGTTGCAATAGAAAGTGCCTTAGAAGAATTAAAGCAGAAAACTTTCATGGAGCAATTTGAAAAGAAAACAGCAATACTTGAAAAGGAGAAACAAAAATGTTATAGAAGAAGGAAAGTCAGAAAAATTATGTCTAAGGAAACAAAGTCTATTGAAAAAGAAAAATCAGATGAAAATTTATTTTCAAAGGACATTGTATGTCTAGACATTGTACCTTATTGTGCATTTGATAAACTCATCAGTTCTGAACACACTGAAACTGATGAAGATAATGAGACTTTATTTTCCCTTGCTAGAAAGCTTGAGAAGAAATCCAAGTCAAATATAAGCTCAAGTTTTTCTATTAGTACAAGTCTTGATGATGCAGAAATTGACTAGTCAGAGCATCAGGCACCTGACATTGAAGAAGTTATTGTAGATATAATTGACAATGTTGAGGCAGTAACTAGTTAAAAGGCTGAATTGTTTGGAGTAGCAGATATTGAAATTGTTAAGACTCTAGAAGAGCTAAAAGTTAACCAACCTTCTACGGAATCTATAGAAGCAGAGTTTGAGAATTCACAACATGAATCAATGGAAATATCTATTGAACAAAATGAACAATTACAAACAGATACACCGGTTGTAGAATTTTTAGAAAAATTGTACTCTGAACATTTTATAGAGATTGAACAGATGAATGTTGAGCATATTGACAATGTTCCTAACACTGTTGAAGCTGAAGAATCAAGGTTACTTAAGCAGCTTCAAGATAATATTTTGGAAGAGGAACAACATGACATTCATTTTGAAGAAGAGGTTCCTGAAGATGAATTAAACTCTAAATCACGGCTTCAGGTATCACCTTCTTTGTGTGCAATGTTAAACATTCAAGGTAATACAAGTCATTTTAGATCTGTAGAAGCATTGCAGAAATACAATAATCTGATTACATGTCAGATTTTGCATGCTCGTCCAATAAAATTCAGAAATTTGATGGACATAAGAGATCTGTTTGAGTTTCAAGGCCTCATTAAAATCCTGCCAGTAGGACTGAAATGGAAGCAATACACAAAGCTTATTGCAGCTTTTTATAGCAATCTAGTCAAGAATGGAAATTTTCTAAAAACTGAAATAAATGAATAAGAGTTTATATTGTCTCCTGAGTTAATTATTGAAGTTTTAGGATTAAAGAATGAAGGTGTTGTTGTTACCAACAGATTTGACATGATAAGACAACTGGAATGGAACATTTAGTTTTTATCAAAAATTCTAGATGTATATTCTGAAATGAGATTAATGGAAAATCTAAATGCAGAGGCAAGGCTTATTGCATGCAAATTTATTTCAGAGAGTTGGACACAATATGGAAGTTAGCAGAAGTTTTTTATATGCAACTTATAGCTTGTTGAATAGAATTCAAATCAATTGGTTTGATGTTTTCACTTCTCAACTACAGCATATGAGTTCAAAGTTATTTTATGGTGATGCTTTATGTAGACTCATTGCAAGCCAATTGAATTTATCCGACTGGCCCTTTGAAACTAAAGGCATGAGAGCATTTAGTGTCAAAGATTTGCAAAAATTCCAGGCCATGCATAAACCTCAACGACAACAACAACAACAACCTGATACAGACCATATACAACAACAACAAAGTTATTCAGTTCAAGCAGAACAGCAAACCTAGCTACCTCCTGACTTAGATGTAGTGCTTAACGACATCAGAAATGATATTAGGCATCTAGGAGATAAAATATGTAATGCTATAAGTGATATACTTAGGAGGGGTCGCTAACTATTTTTGTTTGTTTCTGAATACAAAATGTAATGTTTGTATTACTTGTTTGATTCATTGAATAATATATTTTCTGTATATGTCTTCAATTATTATTCTTGTTTACAGAAAGAGTTGTTGTAATTATATCTCTTATATATGTATATATATTCTTTGTAATTATCTTTTTGATTAATGACAAAAAGGGGGAGAAATATTATAAAAAGATGATTATGATCTTAATTTCATATATATTATAAAAGGAGATGCTATTTAAATGGTTATTGTAATCTGACAGATGATAATTAGAAAACTGATACTTATATAATTATTGACATTTGAGAGTTTTTGTTCTGAGAGGTAAAATTTACATAAACAATAGAAATAAGCTTAAGTGAACTTTTGTCAACAAACAAGTTTGTTGAATTAAAAGTTAATCCAACGAAGGTGCTTTGTTGAGTTATACATACTTCATAATTGATTTAATATGGTTTTGTCATCATCAAAAAGGGGGAGATTGTTGAGTATTTTTGTTTTGATGATGTGTGCTGAATGAAAATAATCATATTTACTCAATTACTATTGCTTGTGAAAAGAAATTAAAATCATCAATTAATATAGAAAAAGCTTACTGATATAAATACTTGTCTGTATTGGATCTGAAGTTAATAACTAGTCGTTTTGTTGCATTAATTTCTCATTTAGCTAAACGTTAAGTTAATGTGTGTTTTTATTGAAAAGCATGATATGTTTTAATGTTATATCTTCTGTATCATGAACAGTGCACGTTTAGACAACTCGTTAAGTTAGAGTTTTGTTTGTATAGAGGTCACGTGAGAACTCGTTAAGTTAGAGGCTTAAAGGTTAAAATGGGTCACGTGATAACTTCTTAAGTTAGTGAGTAAAAGAAGAGACGAACTCGTTAAGTTAGTGTTATACACGTGGTGAAATTATAAGTTACGAATGTTGTATTGTATCACGTGAGGTGCACATGTTTAACTCGTTAAGTTAACATATCTAAACGCGTTGAGTTGCTATATTGAACACTAAGGCAATGCGTCAGGTTAGCGTTATAAACTTAAGTTGTTATTTTTGCACGTGGTAAAATTCTTATTATAAAAACATTTGTTTATTATTGGTTTGTTGTGTTATCATAACACAACGGAGATGGTTCGTTGAGTTATCATAACACCACGGACATAGTTCGTTGAATTAGCTACAATACTTGTCACGTGAAATGGCACATGAGGAACTCGTTAAGTTAGAAACGTTAAGTTATATATATACTTGTGTTACTCGTTTAGTTAACATTGAAGTAACGACTTCTTATTACATTGTTGAAAAACTTTTGGATGAGGAAGTTTATTTTGCAGGAAATTTTTCAGAGATTTAGGACTAATGATTAAAGAAAATTCAAAATATGAACATGGGTTAGAACGAGTGTGTTTCGATGAAGGAAAAAGAAAAGACGTGGAGAAGTGGAAAACTGGTGGTGGTTAAACGTGAAGGATATGTATGAAATGAAGATACAGTATAAAAGGCATAGAATTCTCGTTGATCAATTTATCCTTGCACACAGAACGAAAAATCTTTTCAAGGATCAAACCATCTCTGCACACCAAAAGAAAAATCTTTTTCAGGGATCAAAAACACATTCTCAGGGAAAATCTCTCAAGTGGAAGAAAGTTACAGGCATAACTTTCCAGAACTTAAGTCATTTTATTACGCACGTGCAAAATGGAGGAAGCCGACAGTTGAAAGTTTAAATGGGAAAATCGGAGAGTTAGGATAACTATCCGAAATTTAAAAGAGAGTTTCGGTAAGTTACAGTTTAACTATTCGAAACTTAAGTCAGTGAATTTCCCTCGTGTAGAAATCCAGACAGATGCTCAAATAGGTTTTCAGAGAGTTAGAAGGATAACTATCCGAAATTTCAAAAGAGTTTCGGTGAGTTACAGTTTTACCATCCGAAACTTAAGTCATCGAATTTCCCACGTGTAGAATTCCAGACAATGGCTCAAATAATTTTTTGGAGAGTTAGAAAAATAACTATCCGAAATCTTGAAGAATTTCGGTGAGTTACATGGTAACCTTCCGAAATTTGACAAAGTCAAGTATACAACTGTTTGGTGAGTTATAGTTATAAGTATCCGATTGGATGACAGCTCACATTTAAATATTCTGGAATCCTACCTGGTAGTAAAGGATAAGTGATCTTTCGGTGAGTTACAGTTACTCTTCGAAGAGTTGCATAGCTAACCATCCGAAAGAACAGAAAAATCGGTAAGTTGACTTGAAACGTTTTTCTGAACGGTCACTTGCCGTATTTGGACTTGATCTTAATTAAGTATAGTAGAATACATCCGTTGGAGGAAAATATGATCTTTGTACATATTAAGTATATATTCAAAATACAGACAACAGATATACGGTAGAGAGATATAGTGAGCTACACTTGAATTACATTTACACTCAAGTCTGCAAATAGTGAAGAATTTTCAGAAGATCCTTTGCAGAAAAAGCTCTTGCACCAAAACTCTCATTGAAGGTTTAAAGCTGTTGGTTCGTGGCTTCAACCTGAAAGCTACATACAGTGTTGGTTTGAGTTTCGACTTGAAAACTCTAGAGGTTGGTTTACTGAAGTTTTTACCTAAAAGCTTCTGTGTAGTTGGTTCTTGCTTTGACCTGAATGCAAGTGTGTAAGTGTTGATACACTTAGTGAAGCCCAAGTGAACCTTGGGGGTGGACTAGCCAATTTGGTGAACCACCTAAAATTTGCTATGTTTCTTATCTCTGTTAATTTGCATTATATCAGTTTCATCTCATTTCATTTTTTGTTGAATTATTCGATTCAACATTTAAAGAATTTTAAAAATACACACTTTCACCATTCACCCCCCCCTCTAGTGAGTCTATTGATCCTAACAGAAGGTACATCACTTTGATCATTAGTTTGACCATTTAAGTTCATATTTTTGATTTTTTCAGATAAATCTTCAATCTCTCCATTGATCTCTAATTCTTTTGGGAAATTGATCATATCATCATTATCAGCTTTAGATTGAGATTCTCTAAAAGAATTTTCATTGAAGCTTACATGAAGGGTTTCGTCAATGGTTCTAGAAGTCTTGTTATATACTCTATAGGCTTTACTTCTAGTAGAGTAACCTATAAAAATTCCTTCATCTACTTTGACTTGAAATTTATCCCTTTTATCCTTAGTATTAAGAATAAAGCACTTGCAGGCAAATAGTTTCATATAGGAAATTTTTGGAACTCTATCAAACATAATTTCAAAAGGAGTTTTATTAACATGAGGTCTTAAGTGACTTTTGTTAATAACATAACACGCTGTATTTACTACTTCAGCCTAAAGATTTTGAGGTAAATTATGTTCATTTAACATAGTTCTGGCCATTTCCTAAAGTGATCTATTCTTTCTCTCAACAACACCATTTTGTGACGGTGCTCTAGGAAAAGAAAATCTATGATCAATGCCATGATCTCTATAGTAATTATCCATTTGATCATCATCAAATTTAGTACCATGATCACTCCTAAGTTTTTGAACAGAGATACTTTGTTTATTTTGAACAAGATTGTGAAACATTTTAAACTTTTCAAAAACTTCTGTCTTAGATGTTGGAAAATATACTCAAGTGTATTTAGAGAAGTCATCTATTAAAACAAATACATACCATTTACCAGCAAGACTAATGATTCTTGTTGATCCAAATAGATCCATATGTATAAGTTCTAAGACTCTCTTGCTTGATATATCAGTTTTGGATTTAAAAGAGTTTTTGTGAAGTTTACCTAACTTACATACATCACACATAAAATACTTTGAGTATTTAATCTTTGGTAAACCTCTCACTAAATGTTTTCTAGATAATTTATGCAATAGTTTCATATTTATATGTTCGATCCTTCTATGCCACAGATATGCATCACTAGTTTTAGCTAGTAAACATGAATTTAAATCAACTACACTAGAAGGTAACGATAAAGTACAAACAGAACCTTTTCTTTTAGCAATAAACTTAAGTTCATTTGTACTTTTATTAATAATTTTGCATACATCAGCTTCAAATAACACATAATATCCATTATCAGTTAATTTTATAAAACTCAGCAAATTAAATCCTAGGTTTTCTACATATAGTACATTCAAAATAACACAAGTAGGAGTTATTTGAACATTGCCCATACCTATGATTTTATCTTTGCTTTTGTTCCAAATGTAACATTTCCTTTCTTGCTATTTGTAAAATTTTTCAATAGGTTTTTCTGTCCAGTCGTGTGACTTGATGCTCCACTATCTAAGATTCATTTTGGTGTTGTTTCCTCCTGCAAAACAAATTAAGAAGAATTGTTTCTTGGTACCCAATGTTGTTGAGGGCCCAAGTCATTAAATGCATATTTCTTCTTTTTGTTTAAAAACAGTTTAACATTATCATTTACATTCTTATTAGTTGTAAGTACAATAGATTTATCATTAGCTTCATACTCACATATAGCATTAGTGCTCTTATAATCATTCTTTTTGTTTTTAGTAGTGTAACCAAGACCAAATCGATTTTTATCAGATGTTAATTTATTTTGGTCATACTCATATATTTCAATAAGTTTATACCAATATTTTGTACTTGTATTTGAATTTTCAGTACATATAAAATCTTATTCTGCATAAGAATATTCAGATAAAGAACATGTAGAAAGAGTAATTGGTCTAACACTAGAGCTTTGGATTTCATGCACAGGTTTCTGAATTTTCAGTTTACTACAATTGTTTGAAATTTTTGAAACATTAGTGATTAAATTTTCAAAACAAGAAACAAGATTTTTAGAAACATTGATAGTCATGTTGGAAATACATTTAGATAAATCACATTGGTTTGTATTATTGCTACATGATTCATCCTTTAAAGTACCTACTTCTACATATTTATTACATTGTTTCATGATAAAAGGAATTTTAGTCTTAGATTTACTTGAACTGGAACTAATAAATCCTTTATTGGCTTGAGATTCAGGATAATCAATCCTAAGCCAAATTTATATGACACCGTAGGGGTACTAGTTAGTTTGTCTAACTTAGTTTGACTTAAATTCTGTTTCTCAATAGTGTAATTTAAATCTACCTCTCTCAATTTTAATTTATCATTTTCTAACTCAAGATCATTTATGTTGTTTCTCAACATTTCATTTTCGGATTCTATCTTTAATTTTTCAACATTTGTATTCTATATTTGTTCATGCAAGACACATTCATTAAATCTAAATTTATGCAAATCTCTAGCATGATTTTCATTATCATATTTAAACTTTTCTAAAGTAGTAGTCAGAAAACAATTTTCTTCTTCCATTATGGTCAAAGAGTTTTTAATATTCTTATTTTCTAGTTTACAAGCTTTAAGTTTCTGCAATAATGCATGATAAGCACATAATAATTCATCAAAGTTAAAATCTGAATGACTTTCAAGATCAGATATTACCTTAGACTCATCTACCATGAAGCACACATAAGCAATGTCTTCTAACTCTTGTTATTCTTCTAAATGTGAAGATTTTGATGATGATTCCTCAGATTTAGACTCTTCTAACATGTCATCCCAAGTGACCTTCAAAGCCTTTTTCTTGTAAAACTTTTTCTGAGTTTTCTTAGTCGTCTTCTTCTGATTTGTCCTACTATACTTGACATTTTTCCTTATAGGATAATCTGGAGAAAGATGTTTAGGTTTCTTATAGTTGTAACATACATACTTTCTAGATGAAGAATTTTTGTCATTTAGTGATTTTGACATTGAGGGTTTACATTTCTATTCCTTTGCTGTTTCCTACCTTTCCATGCTTTCTTGAATTTCCTAGTCAAAAAAATCAAGTCCTCATCAGAATTAGTTGATAATTCAAAATTTAAATTAATTTCGAAGGCTATTTCTTTCTTCAGTTTTAATTTGTTGTGACTTAGTGAATCATTTAATTGAACTTCATAA
Organism: Cymodocea nodosa; assembly: GCA_036874045.1. Lineage (NCBI taxonomy): Eukaryota > Viridiplantae > Streptophyta > Magnoliopsida > Alismatales > Cymodoceaceae > Cymodocea > Cymodocea nodosa. The sequence continues at coordinate 12,131,331 of CM072339.1, read as the reverse complement.
GTAGTTAAGTTTCCTTAAGTTCATTTATGGTATAAACATTTAAATCTCGTGATTCCTCAATTGATGTCACTTTTTGAGACCATTTTGAACATAGGGATCTGAGAATTTTCCTCACCAAATCCTTTTGTTGAAAATTCTTTCCTAAGCATTTTAAAGAGTTGATAATATCAAGGAATCTGGAAAATATCTTAGAAATACTTTCGTCTTCATGCATCTTAAAGAGTTCATACTTATGAATTAACATATTTATCTTAGTCTCTTTTGTAGGATCGTTTGGCTACACAAGAGGGGGGTGAATTGTGTTTTTCAACATTTTCGAATATAATTGAAACTTAAAACTCAAAAATAAGTCGAGACATTGTTTTCATAAAATCATTTTTATTCAAGGTTTCAATTACAATATACAATTCAATTCTCCTCAGAAATTGTAGATGCAATTATATATCGATACCATGTATCATCTAAACAATTTCATAACTACAAATAGAGAAAACTAATTTGTGGAATTTTAAAACATTTCTCCCTGTTTGAGATTTTTCTTTTTCTTCTTCTTCTTTTTCTTCTTCAGCAATTCCTTGGTGACGAATATCTTGTCTTTTTATGCTTCACCGAATTCGCTTTCTTCTAATACTTTAAATCTTTAGTGACGTAAACCTTACCTTTTTCTACTTCACTGAATTATCTTCCATCTGATACTTCAAATCTTCAGCGACATAAATCTAACCTTTTCTGCTTCACTGAATTTTTTTCTATTTGAGGGATTTTCCCGAAAGGTGTTTTTGATCATTGAAAAGATTTTTCGTTGGATGTGAAGGGATAATTTGATCCTTGAAAAGATTTTTCATTTTGTGTGCAAGGATGGTTTGGTCAACGAGAATTCTATGCCTTTTATATTGTATCTACATTTCAGGCATATCGTCCATGTTTAACTACTACTAGTTTTCCACTTCTTCACGACTTTTCTTTTTGCTTCATCGAAATACACATGTTCTGACCCACGTTTACATTTCAAATTTTTCTTTAATTGTCAATCATGGATATCTGAAAAATTTCTTGCAAAATAAACTTTTTCGTTCAAAATTTTTCATCAAGTATAATAAGAAGTCATTACTTTAATGTTAACTAAATGAGTAACACAAGTATATATATAACTTAACGTTTTCAACTTAACGAGTTTCTCATGTGCCAATTCACGTGACAAGTACTATAGCTAACTCAACGAACTAAGTTCGTGGTGTTACGCTAACTCAACGAACCATCCTCGTGGTATTATGATAACTCAACGATCTAGCTTAACCTTTCTTTCGGAAGGTTAAACACTAACTCACCAAAAACAGTTTAAGTTTTGGATAGTTACGGTTGTAAGTCTCCGAAAAACTCCTTTTACCATAAAACTAGTGAGACACGTGTCGTGACCTAAAAACATGACTTAAGTTACCTTTCAGATAGTTACGACTATAGGTCTCCGAAAAACTTTAACTCACCGATTCAGTAATACACAAATGTTTTTATAATAAGAATTTTACCACGTGCAAAAATAACAACTTAAGTTTATAACGTTAACCTAACACGTTGCCATAGTGATCAATATAGCAACTCAATGCCTTTAGTTATGTTAACTTAATGAGTTAAACATGTGCACCTCACGTGATACAATACAACATTCGTAACTTATAATTTCACCATGTGTATAACACTAACTTAACGAGTTCGTCTCTTCTTTTACTCACTAACTTAACGAGTTATCATGTGACCTATTTTAAATTTAAGCCTCTAACTTAACGAGTTGTCTAAACGTGCACTGTTCATGATACAGAAGATATAACTTTAAAACATATCATGCTTTTCAATAAAAACACACGTTAACTTAACGTTTAGCTAAATGAGAAATTAATGCAACGAAACGACTAGTTATTAACATCAGATCCAATATAGACAAGTATTTATATCAGTAAGTTTTTCTGTAATAATTGATGATTTTAATTTCTTTTCACAAGCAATAGTAATTGAGCAAATATGATTATTTTCATTCAGCACACATCATCAAAATAAAAATACTCAACAATCTCCCCCTTTTTGATGATGACAAAACTATATTAAATCAATTACGAAATATGTTTAACTCAACAAAGCACCTTCGTTGGGTTAACTCTTAATTCAACAAACTTGTTTGTTGACTTAAGTTCACTTAAGCTTATTTCTATCGTTTGTGTAAATTTTACCTCTCAGAACTAAAACTCTCAGATGTCAATAATTATATAAGTATCAGTTTTCTAATTATCATCTGTCAGATTACAATAACCATTTAAATAGCATCTCCTTTTATAATATATATATGTAATTAAGATCATAATCATCTTTTTATAATATTTCTCCCCCTTTTTGTCATTAATAAAAAAGATAATTATAGAGAATATATATATATATATAAGAGAATTACAACAACGATTTCTGTAAACAAGAATAATAATTGAAGATATTTACAGAAAAATGTATTGTTCAATGAATCAAATAAGTAATACAAACATTACATTTTGTATTCAGAAACAAACAAAAATAGTTATCGACCCCTCCTTAGTATATCACTTATAGCATGACATATTTTATCTCCTAGATGCCTAATATCATTTCTGATGTCGTTAAGCACTGCATCTAAGTCAGGAGGTAACTAGGTTTGTTGTTATGCTTGAATTGAATAACTTTGTTGTTGTTGTTGTAGATGGTCTGTATTAGGTTGTTGTTGTTGTTGTCGTTGAGGTTTATGCATGGCTTGGAATTTTTGCAAATCTTTGACACTAAATGCTCTCATGCCTTTAGTTTCAGTGGGTCAGTTGGATAAAGTCAATTGGCTTGAAAGGATTCTACATACAGCATCACCATGAAATAACTTTGAACTCATGTGCTGTAGTTGAGACATAAAAACATCAAACCAATTTATTTGAATTCTATTTAGCAAGCAATAAGTTGCATATAAACAGCTTCTACTGACCTCGAAATTGTGTCCAACTCTCTGAAATAAATTTGCATGCAATATATTTGCAATAAACTTTGCCTTTGCATTCAGATTTTCCATTAATCTCATTTTAGAATATACATTTGGAATTTTTAATAAAGACTGAATGTTCCATTCCAATTGTCTTATCATTTCAAATCTGTTGGTAACAACAACACCTTCATTCTTTAATCCTAAAACTTCATAAATTAACTTAGGAGACAATATAAACTCCTATTCATTTATCTGAGTTTTCAGAAAATTTCCATTCTTGACCAGATTGCTATAAAAAGCTGCAATAAGCTTTGTGTATTGCTTCCATTTCGTTCCTACTAGCAAGAATTTAATGAGGCCTTCAAACTCAAACAGATCTCTTATTTCCATCAAATTTCTGAATTTTATTGGACGAGCATGCAGAATCTGACATGTAATCAGATTATTGTATTTCTGCAATGCTTCTTCAGATCTAAAATGAATTGTATTACCTTGAATTTGTAATATTGTACACAAAGAAGGTGATACCTGAAGCCGTGATTCAGAGTTTAATTCATCTTCAGGAACCTCTTCTTCAAAATAAATGTCATGTTGTTCCTCTTCCAAAATATTATCTTGAAGCTGCTCAGGTAAGTTTGATTCTTCAGCTTCAATAGTGTAAGGAACATTGTCAATATGCTCAACATTCATCTGTTCAGTCTCTATAGAATGTTCAGAGTTCAATTTTTCCACAAGTTCTACAACCGGTGTATCTGTCTGTAATTGTTCATTTTGTTCAATAGATATTTCCATTGATTCATGTTGTGAATTCTCAAACTCTGCTTCTATAGATTCTGAAGAAGGCTGGTTAACTTTTAGCTCTTTTGGAGTCTTAACATGTTCAATATCTACTACTCCAGACAATTCAACCTGTGAACTAGTTATTGCCTCAACATTGTCAATTATATCTGTAATAACTTGGTCAATGTCAGGTGCCAGATGCTCTGATTTGTTAATTTCTACATCATCAGGACATGTACTAATAGAAAAACTTGAGCTCATATTTGACTTGTATTTCTTCTCAAGTTTTCTAGCAAGGGAAAATAAAGTCTCATTATCTTCATCAGTTTCAATGTGTTCAGAATTGATGAGTTTATCAGATGCACAATACGATACAATGTCTAGACATACATTGTCCTTTGGAAATAAATTTTCATCTGATTGTCCTTTTCCAACAGACTTTGTTTCCTTAGACATAATTTTTCTGATTTTTCTTCTTCTCTAACATTTCTGTTTCTCCTCTTCAAGTATTGCTGTTTTCTTTTTAAATTGCTTCATAAAAGTTTTCTACTTTAATTCTTCTAAGGTACTTTCTATTGCAACGGCCTTTCAAAGACTGTCTACTTTTGTTTTGTCTATAGCAATATTTGATTCTACTTGTTTTGAATATAAAGGAGTAGGGATAGTGGATTCATGTTCTTCCTCAAATGCATGTAGTCTTGTATCGTTTATAGGAGTTTGAGGAGTTCTATTTGATGAACCTACATCTTTTTTCAAATATTTTGCATACTATTCCAAAAATGCAATCTCAGCACATTTCATTCTGTATTCTCTATCAAATTTACTTCTAATCCCCATGTATGTAATACTAGCATCAGTATTTTGGAGTTCTTGTCTAACTTCATTTAGTATACCTATGAGATCATCAAAAATGATTTCCAGAATTAATTCCTAATGTATATGAATTAAAACATAACTGTGAACTCAATGTGATTAATTCAAGGAGAATAAAAGAATGTATCTTAAATAAACGTTTTCAAAGGTACTAAGGTTGATTCAATAAATCAGTAGTCATATTGGTAGAAACTATATGTGATTCAAAGATATCTGTAATTAATGAAACAACATTTTCTTTTCTTTTTTTTCAAAATAGTGAATATTGATAATTTTCTTTAAAAGTTAGTTTGAAAAGCTTGAATCATACATGTAGGATCATATGGCCACACAAGAGGGGGGTGAATTGTGTATTTTTAATATTTTCTGAAATATAATTAAAACTTTAAAACTCAAAAACAAGTCGAGACATTGTTTTCATAAAATCATTTTTATTCAAGGTTTCAATTACAATATACAATTCAATTCTCCTCAAAAATTGTTGATGCAATTATATTTCGATACCATGTATCATCTAAACAATTTCATAACTACAAATAGAGAAAACTAATTTGCGGAATTTAAAACTTTTCTCCCTGTTTGAGATCTTTCTTCTTCTTCTTTTTCTTCTTCAGCAATTCTTTAGTGACGAATATCTTATCTTTTCATGCTTCACCGAACTTGCTTTCTTCTGATACTTCAAATCTTCAGTGACGAAAATCTTACCTTTTTATGCTTCTAACCTTTAAGCCTCTAACTTAGCGACTTAAAGGATAAGTGTTCGACTAAATCGAAGACTTAGAAGATATTCTACAAGACTCGAGGAAGATAAAGTTTCGGTGAATCTACGAAGTGGAAATCGTGGAAATTCGAAATGATAGTGGAGAAAGTTGAAACTCAAAAAGATAGTAATTTGGATTAAAGAAAAAAATTAGTATGTGGATTATGGATTAAGTGGATGAACATGTTGAACATAAAATAGAGTTCGACTACTAATAGAGAGTACGAGTTACATTACAACAAGAGGATCCCAATCTTAAAAACCAAGTCTGAATATTCAATCTGGATCCTTAATTGAAAAGTTAAGTTTGAATATTCATATTCTGAAAAATTCTCCAACATTAGTCAAAATTCCAAGCAATTTTAGAAAAGGAGCAGCAAACGCAAGAAGTCTGGAAATTCGACAACTGGAGAAGAAGAGATACAGAAGTTGAGTAAAGAGAAAGAAAGAAGCTATGTGCATAAAGATCAGGTTTTATACAATTCAAAGTTAGTTTTGAATAAGAGCTTTGTTTTTCTATTTGAATTGTGTATCGAACATTACTGTATCAAAACCTTTAAGAAGGGAATTGTGCTGAAAAGATATTGTAAATTCTGTCTTTAAATAAAGAATAGAATTTCATTCATGAGTGTTTTGTGTTATTATTTTATCCACTAGTATTTAATTACAAAAGACACAATTCATCCCCCCCTCTTGTGATACAAATGATACTACAACTGGTATCAGAGCTTTTATTATTGTCAGATTACCTACGCTCTGCTACAACTGGTATCAGAGCTTTTATTATTGTCAGATTACCTACGCTCTACTACAACTAGTATTAGTGCAATTAAACTGTTTAAAGCATCTGAAAAGCCTTCATTTCTCTATTTAGGAATCGGTTTTTCCTGTCATTTACATTGGATCATCTATTTAAAATGGATAATTCTGAAATCTTAGTTATGACTGAAGGACAGACCACTAATCGTCCTCCTATGTTCGAATGTAGCAATTATGGCTACTAGAAATATAGGATGAAAGTATTCTTTCAGTCAATTGATTTCAAATTATGACATATAATTAGCAATCCTATAGTGTTAGTTATGACTCCCTATGATACTTGGACTTTTGATGAAAAGGAGCGAATGACACTAAATGCTAAAGGTTTAAAAATCTTGTTTTGTGCTTTATCTCAGGATCAATTTAATAAAGTTTCTACATATCAAACTACATATGAGATATGGCATGCATTAGAAGTTTCCAACGAAGGTACTAATCAGGTCAAGGAATCTAAGATCAATATGTTAGTACATAAATATGAGTTTTTAAATGCACGAAAATGAATGTATCTTTGACATGTTATCCCGTTTTCTTGAGATTGTAAATTTATTAAAATCTTTAGGCAAGAAATTCGAGGAAAAAGACTTGGTAAGAAAGATCCTTAGATCTTTAACTAAAATTTGGGCTCAAAAGACAACATCTATTGAAGAGTCCAAATATTTAAATACATATACTCTCGATGATCTCATAGGAAATCTGACAACCTATGAAGTACAATATTTAGATCCAAAAGGGAAAAATCCTAGAAGGGATCTGGCTTTCGAGGTTGATAAAGTCTTAGAAGTTACTAGTGATTCTAACTATGATTTACTGTTGTTGACCAGAAAATTTGGAAATCTGTTGAAGAAACGTAGGAACTTCAGGTCAGCAAAGACATCTAGAGATATGGAGAAGAAGTCATTCACGAAAGACAAAAGTATATGCTACAAGAGCAACAAGCCGGGTCACTTTCAAATTGATTGTCCTCTCAACAAAGATAAGAAGAATTCGAGGAGGAATTTTAGGAATAAGAAATTCAGAAAGAGAAAGGCGCTTAAAGTGACATGGGTTGACTCTTCAGCTTCACATAGTGAAGAAACAAAGGATTCAACATCAGACAATGAATCCTCATCAACATCAAATTCAGAAGAAAATCTAGTAAACGTATGCTTCATGGCAAAATCCAGTGAGGTATCCTCTGATTAAAATACTAACTTTGATAGTTTTGATGGATTACTTGTTGAATACAATAGACTGGCCAGAAAATATAAGAAAGTAAAAATAGAAGGAAAGAATACTAGGAAAATGCTAGATGAATCTGAAAATAAGGTTGATTTTCCAAACTCTACATTGAATAAATTTAAAGAAGAAAATCAAAGGCATGCATAGGAAATTTTAAAGTTTATTGTAATAGAAAGAAAATTGCATGCTAATTGTGAAAATTTGATTGCTGATAAGAAGAAAATGATCTGTGAAATTGAAAAACTAGAGCTGACTATTACTGATTTAAATTCAGAAATTGATATGCTAAAGATTAAGGTTTGCGATCAAATGTCTATATTAAGTAAATGGAATAATAGTTAAACTATAACAGATGAACTTAGTAGTAAAATATTAAATGTAGAAAAACATGGTATTGGTTTACACGATGCATCTTCTGAAAATTATATATTGCATGATGGTACCGCTAAAAATAATGTCTTTATTTCTAGTACTAAGAATAGTAAGAGAAAAACTATTCCGTGTGTAATTAAAAAGAGAGAAAAATATGTGCAAGTTGATAAAATGCAGCATATAAATGATAGCACACGATGCAAGAATTTCAAAAGAAATCTTCAAAAGAATCAAGCTAAGACATTTGAGAATTTTAATATTCTTGATCAATTTTCTTCCTATTTAAAGAATATTGGATATTGGAATTAGAAATCAAATAATGTCAGAAATGAAAATTTCAACTCTGGTTTACATAAAGATAAATGTTCTGATAATTATAACACTAAGAGAAAGAAATGCAAGAATAATTATCAGAAAATAGATAAGTTGAAGTTTAAAAATATTGAGAATTTTGATATGGCTCTCTCTAAAATTCTTGGACCCACTCAAAAATGGGTTTCAAGAGATAAAATCTCTTTTTGACTGTTTTGTAGGTATACAAATCAAAATGGATAATGGATAGTGGAGCATCGAGCCACATGACTAGAGATATACGATTACTTATAGAAATAACAAAGACCAAGAATGGACAAGTTACCTTTGGAAATAAAAGCAAAACAAATATCCTTGGGTCTGGCAAGGTTCAGGTAACTGAGAAATGCTTTATAAATGATGTCTTATTAGTGGAAAACTTAGGTTTTAATTTATTGAGTGTTCCTGTTTCAATGAAGATTTACAGAGTAATTTTTGAAAAAGATTCCTGTAAAATTATGTGTAGGATCGTTTGTATCACAAGAGGGGGGTGAATTGTGTCTTTAGTAATTAAATACTAGCGGATAAAACAAGAGCAGAAAACACTCGTAAATGAAATTCTAATCTTTTATTTCAAGACATAATTTACAATTTCTTTTTAGCTCAATTCCCTTCTTGACGGTTTTGATACAGAAATGTTCGATATACAATTTGAATATAACAATAAAGCTCTTATTGAAAACTAATTTCTAATTATATAAAACCTGATCTTTCTTTGCTCAGCTTCTGTATCTCTTCTTCTCTAGTTGTTGAATTTCCAAACTACTTACGTTTGCAGCTCCTTTTCTGAAATTGCTTGGAATTTTGAACTTCTTCTGATGTTGGAGAATTTTTCAGAATATGAATATTCAAACTTAACTTTTCAGTTAGGGATCCAAATTGAATATTCAGACTTAGTTTTCGAGATTGGGATCATTTGTTGTAATGTAGCTCGTACTCTCTATTTGTAGTCAAACTCTGTTGTCTTTCATGTTCTGCATGTTCATCCACTTAATCCATAATCCACATACTAATTTTCTCTTTAATCTAAATTACTTTCTATTTGAATTTCCACGATCTTCACTTCGTAGATTCACCGAAGCTTTATCTTCCTAGAGTCTTGTAGAATATCTTCTAAGTCTTCGATTTAGTCGAACAATTATCCTTTAAATCTTGTAAAAACTCGAACACTTATCCTTTAACTCTTTGAGTTTTTACACCTACAAAACACGTGACTAAACAAAGAAACTTATCTGTTCGTTAGTCCTTTTATAAAACTCGAACAATTATCTATCCATGCGTATAAAAACTCGAACAGTTATCTAACTATTCGATTTTTCATTACCGAATGCACATGGAAAACACGTGACAACTTAAAACACTAAAAACAAACGTGGTGATAACCTTAACTATACGAGTTTTTAACATAAAGTATTCGACAAAAATGAAACGTTAACTATATGAAATGTTAACTATCCGAAAGTTTAACTATTGGAAATCTAACTCTTCAGAAATCTTTAATTTATCCGAAATAAAAATGAAACTTTTCGATAATTTGTTAACTATTATACTTAGAGAAATATACTTAGAGAATATTATGTAGACTTATTTAAATACGTTAATAAAGCATATATCATCAAAATTAAATACCTAACAATCTCCCCCTTTTTGATGATGTTAAAACCTAATAAGTCACATAATTTATATCTCCCCCTTTTTGGCATTATAAAAAAGTAAACTAGTTTCTCCCCCTTTAGGAAGTTAAGCAAGTTAAATGTAAGGAAGGAAATCTTACTAAGTATATATTAATCAAAACGATAGTTTCAAACATACATAGGATTTATGGATTAAGCATAAATTGTTTAATATCATAAACTATGAAAAATAATCACATAACATTAAAATCAGTAAATAGTTTACATAATAGTTTTGGTTACAAATTACAAAAAAAATAAATCATGTAATACATAATTTGTATAATCACAAGCCTCTTTGTCTTTGAAAAATATCAATTAGAGTATCTGAAATTTTCTTTGCAATTTCTGAACTAACTCTGTTTATCTGATCAAGTAATGCTTGATCTAAATCATTTTGAGAAACTTGTGATGGTTGCTGTAAAAATTCAGTGCGTATGTCTGTATCTATACTTGTATGTATTTCTGTATGTATACCTTGTTGTATATCTATATGTTGCTGTGCTTCTGTAAATTGTGTGGATTGTTGCTATTGTGGCTGTGACGGTGTTTGCCGATCCTGTTGTTGTTGTTATCTAAGGACACGTGTATTTGCTTCTAGGTATTTTTTGAGTTCCTTTGCAGAGAAAGATCTTGACTTTAATCTTTTCTGTGGCCAAGGTGTAATATCTGTTTGACTTGCCACAATTCTCAAAATCGTATCACCATAAAATAATTTACTCTACAAATGTAAGATATGAGAAACAAAAATATCATACCAGTTCACCTGTATATGGTTTATTAATGCGTATGCAGCATAAAGACAACATCTGCCAACTTTTACCCCATGTCCAAACCTCTGAAACATTGTAGCATGCAATATTTTTGCAATAAAATGTGCTTGGCCATTTAAGTCATTTAATAATCTCAATGGTTTGTTGGCAGTTGGATATTTGGCTAAACTTGCTTAACTAGTCTTGAATATAAAATTGTAAAAGTTTTATATGTCTGAAATTTGTCATAACAGGAATTATTTCTGAACCATAATAGTGTATTTTCATCTAAACTCTATTCAGTATTAGGTATTTTCCTATCATGATGTTCTGATCTGGGACTTGTTTCAATATTATCAGCGACATCTATATTTTCAAATCTTTCAGAACTGGTGGAATTTCCATCAAAACTAGTATAAATGTTTGAAATATCTATTATTGTCGTATAAATAATCTGCTGAAATTCTGCTGTTTGTTCTTCTGGAAACATTTCAGTAACAATAGTCTTTGTAACAATTTGTATATCAGTAACATGTATATCTATATTTGATCTATTTAACTATCTCTGTATGAAAGAATGTTCTATATCTATCTGTATAATAGAATCATCCTGTATTTCTGAAATTTGTATATGTGAGACATTTGTAGTATCATAGTCTATTTGTAACTGTGTATATTTTTGATTATATATATTTATCAACATGTATACTATAAACTGTATATATACCATATATATAAAGTGTAGTATAAGCAACTATACCAAAATTCAAAAGTCTCTGTTTGAGATACAGTAAGAGGAAGAATATCTGTATATTCCTCTTTAGATGAAATATCTTCAAAATTCATATACTCAATGTCTATGTTATCAAAAATATCATCAAATTGGATATTATCTATATATGTATCATCAAAATTTCCTACATTCTCTTTTTCCGTAGGAAAAGAATGTGTGCTTGCAGCATTGTGTGAAAAACTATCCATTGTCTTAAAAGATACATTATGCACTAATGTGATACAATACCTTAGAGTATGTGCTTGTAAGCCAATATTTGTCACATCTGTTGGGATTCCTAACAAAAATGTCTGTCCAGCTTCTACAATGGAGCATAGTTTTCCATTTTTCACTGATTCTTCTTTTTGCTACAATATTCCTTGTACACCTGCAGTTAGTCCAAAATATTCAATTACCTTTTTCTTTTTCCACCTATATGTCTGCAGTGTTTCAAGTTGTTCAAGAGGTTCTAAAATTGTCTTAATTTCTCCTGTTAAAGGCACCTGGGGTCTTGATGGTCCTTCACCATGATGCCTAGGTGGTAATAATGGAATATAGAGTTTTAAGCTCTCCACCTCTGCCATTTTGAGTTGATAGACTCTTTGTCCTTCACTTCGAAGGCCCATTTTGCTAATGGCAGTTTTCTATTCATCTATATACTGTTTAATATCATCTAAAACAGTTGGGGGAAAATAATTTTGGGAATACAAGGATTGTAATTCCCTATTTGCATTTTTGATCATTGGTTCCCACTTCTTTCGATAATAAGTGATAGACTATACCGATGTCTCTAGTACATGTCCAGAACTTACAGCTGCAAGGTTGGGTTGTAAATTTCTTTTCCATAAATGCAATGCGGAAAGTTCAGTCTATTTTAGTCTAAACTGTGTTTCAGCATAATTTCAAATAAATTTCCAACAAAAATTTTTCTCATCCTGAACAGCTTTTGTTATTTCGTGTAGTATTTCATTTGAAAAAGTGTACCTGGAGTAGATGTCGTTGATTTCACTTTGTATTTTCTGAATTTCTAGCTCTCTTTTTTGCACTTTTGTCATTCTACCATGTCCTCTTCCACGTCCTGACATTGTCGATTAATCTTCGCTTTGCATTGTAGAACTTAGTGGAAGTAAAGATTGTGAAGCTAGGGTTTTACCAAGGTAGAAACATGAAAGGTTGTTAGTAAAACATTTATAACTCTTCGAGTGTAGAAATGGATAAACGGATTCAATCATTGATATCATAAATATAAGATTCGTTATCAATAAATAACTCGAGTGCTTGCAATAACTGTACAAGTTTTACAACCAACAATTGTAGAATACTTATTGTAACTGTTCATAAAAAGAAAATAACTTCAGGCTATGTGAAAAGTGAGAAAACTCGAAGACTTATGATAACTTTTCGAGTTTCTCGAAGGAATAGGTGTGAAAAGTCGAAGAGTTAAACATAAATGTTCAAGTTTTCAACTAAGACATTATAAAACAATGAAATTCAACACGTGCACAATTTTAACTTAAGGCGTTCAAAAAGTTTCGGAGACTTATAAACCTAACTATTCGATGCTCAAGTGCATTTTAGAGAGTTACAGATAACCTTCCGAAAGATAACTTAATTCAATCTTCTAGATCATGACACGTGTACTTAAGCAGTTTTATAATAAAGAGATGTTTCAGACAGTTACTATCACAGAAAATCTTAGTTGGTTCATAATCTAAATTAAAATCTTTTAAGGTTTGTTTGATCCACAGGATTTGAGCACAGCAAAGTGCAGCTGCTATATATTCAGCTTCAATTGTAGATACACAATTTTACTTTTTGCTGAACCATGACACTAAAGAATTACCTAACAATTGACAAGTGCCACTAGTGCTTTTTCTTTCAGACTTACATCTTGCGAAATCAGCATCACTATAACCTACTAAGTTTAAAGAACTATGTTTAAAGTAAAATAGTCCGAAATTGATGGATCTTAATAGATATTTAAAAATTCATTTAATAGCAAGTAGGTGTGATTCCTTAGGATTAGATTGATATCTAGCACAAGTACACACACTAAACATAATATCTGGTCGGCTAGCTGTTAAATAGAGTAATGAACCAATCATACTTCTATATTGTTTTACATCTACAGTTTTTCCAGAGTCATCTTTATCCAACTTGGTGATAGTACTCATTGGTGTATTTTTTGTTTTAGTGTTGTCTAAAACAAACCTCTTTAATAAATCTTGAGTATATTTTTCTTGGGAAATAAAAGTACCTTGATCTAATTGCTTAATTTGTAAGCCTAGGAAAAGTGATAGTTGACCCATCATACTCATTTCAAATTGATTGGTCATGTCTTTCGAAAAAGACTCAACTAATTTATCATTTGTTGCTCCAAATATGATGTCATCTACATAGATTTGAACTACTAATATAGCTTTTTCGATCTTCTTGATAAAAAGAGTGTGATCTGCCTTTCCCATAGAATACCCTTTTTCCATAAGAAATTTAGATAATCTTTCATACCAAGACCTAGGAGCTTGTTTAAGGCCATATAGTGCCTTCTTAAGCTTGTAAACATACTCAGGACGTTTTGAATCTTCAAAACCTAGAGGTTGTTTTACATACACTTCTTCTTTTTTATATCTATTTAAAAAAGCAGTCTTAACATCCATTTGATATAATTTGAAATCCATATAACAAGCATAAGCTAACAAAATTCGTATTGATTCTAGTCTAGCAATAGGAGCAAATGTTTCATCATAGTCAATTCCTTCCTCTTGCTTATAACCTTGAGCAACTAATCTAGCTTTATTTTTAACTATATGTCCATGTTGATCTACTTTGTTTCTAAATACCCACCTTGTTCCTATTATGGACTGATTTTTAGGTGGTGGAACTAGATCCCATACCTCATTTCTTATAAATTGATTTAGCTCATCTTGCATAGCTAAATACCAAAATTCATCTTCTAAGGCATCTTCAATTTTCTTTGGTTTTAGCAAAGAAACAAATGAATAAGCACCACAGATGTTGACTACTGATAACCGAGTCCTAACTCCTTGATTAGGATCACCTATTATCTGATCAATAGGATGAGATGAAGCATAACGCCAATTTCTATGTTGTTCCACATTTTCTATAGGTATGACATTATTTTCTTCTAAATTTTCATCATTCGAACTTAGATTTCTTATTCCGTCAGATAATCTCTCAATTTCTCTATCAACATCATTTGGTACTATTTCTAGGAGAATTTCTAAATCAAAGTTTTCAACATGTCTTAAATCCAAATGAGAATTTTCATGAAATTTCATGTGCAGGTTTCCTCAATGGTTTTTGTTGATTTATTATAAACTCTATATGCTTTACTTCTAATGGAATAACCAACAAAAATACCTTCATCCGATTTGGCTTTAAATTTGTTTCTTCATTCCTTAGTGTTTAAAATAAAACACTTACAGCCAAAGGGTTTTAAATAACTTATTTTGGGAACCTTGTTATACCATATCTCATAAGGAGTTTTATCTGAAATTGGTCTTAGATGTACTCTATTTATAACATAGCATGCTGTATGAACTACTTCTGCTCAGAGAAATAGGAGTAACTTATTCTCATTTAACGTGGTTTTGGACATTTCCTAAAGTGATTTGTTTTTACGTTCTACTATCCCATTTTGTGAAGGAGCTCTTGGAAATGAGTACCTATGATCTATGCCTAATTCTTCACAAAAGGTGTCCATTTGATCATTATCAAATTCTGTACCATGATCACTCCTAAGTTTTTGAATTTTAACATTTTTCTCATTTTGAACTTTATTACAGAATATCTTAAATATTTCAAAAACTTCAGTTTTATTAGCTAGAAAATAGACCCAAGTGAATCTAGAATAGTCATTAACTAGTACAAAAGCATAATGTTTACCTCCTAGACTGGTTGTTCTAGTAGGTCCAAATAAATCCATATGCACTAGTTCTAATACTCTTTTGCTTGTTATTTCATTTAAGCTTTTAAAGGATGTTTTATGTAATTTACCTAGTTGACATGCATCACACATAATCTCTTTCGAGTACTTAATACTAGGTAAACCTCTAACTAGATTCCTTTTAGACATCTTTTATAATAATTTTATGTTTGATTGTCCTAGCCTTCTATGCCATAAAATGACTTCATCCGATTTTACAATTAAGCAAGCATTGTCTTTAATAATATCAGAAGGCAAATTTAGAATACAAACAGATCCTTTTGTTAGGTATTTCAATTTTGATGATATATGCTTTATTATCGAATTTAAATAAGTCTACATAATATTCTCTAAGTATATTTCTCTAAGTATAATAGTTAACAGATTATCGTAAAGTTTCATTTTTATGTTGGATAAATTAAAGATTTCTGAAGAGTTAGATTTGCAATAGTTAAACTTTCAGATAGTTAACATTTCAGATAGTTAAAGTTTCGGATAGTTAACGTTTCATTTTTATCAAATACTTTATGTTAAAAACTCTTATAGTTAAGGTTATCTCCATGTGTGTTTTTAATGTTTTAAGTTGTCACGTGTTTTCCATGTGCGTTCGGTAATGAAAAATCGAATAGTTAGATAACTATTCGAGTTTTATAAAATGACTAACGAACAGATAAGTTTCTTTGTTTACTCACGTGTTTTGCAAGTGCAAAAAACTCGAAGAGTTAAAGGATAAGTGTTCGAGTTTTTACAAGACTTAAAGGATAAATGTTCGACTAAATCGAAGACTTAGAAGATATTCTACAAGACTCTAGGAAGATAAAGCTTCGATGAATCTACGAAGTGGAGATCATGGAAATTCAAATAGAAAGTAATTTGGATTAAAGAGAAAATTAGTACGTGGATTATGGATTGTGGATTAAGTGGATGAACATGCTGAACGTGAAAGACAATAAAGTTCGACTACAAATAGAGAGTACGAGCTACATTACAACAGATGATCCCAATCTCGAAAAACCAAGTCTGAATATTCAATCTGGATCCCTTACTGAAAAGTTAAGTTTGAATATTCATATTCTGAAAAATTCTCCACCATTAGAAGAAGTTCGAAATTCCAAGCAATTTCAGAAAAGGAGCTGCAAACGTAAGAAGTCTGGAAATTCGACAACTGGAGAAGAAGAGATACAGAAGTTAAGCAAAGAGAAAGAAAGAAGCTATGTGCATAAAGATCAGATTTTATACAATTCAAAATTAGTTTTGAATAAGAACTTTGTTTTTCTATTTGAATTATATATCGAACATTTTTGTATCAAAACCGTCAAGAAGGGAATTGAGCTGAAAAGATATTGTAAATTCTGTCTTGAAATAAAAGAATAGAATTTCATTTACGAGTGTTTTTTGTTCTTGTGTTATCCGCTAGTATTTAATTAACTAAAAACACAATTCACCCCCCCTCTTGTGATACAGACGATCCTACACCTTTCTTATATGCAGTGAATAAAATTTCGTCTATAGACATGTCCATAATTTTACAAGAATCTTTTTCAAAAATTACTTTGTAAATCTTCATTAAAACAGGAACACTCAATAAATTAAAACCTAAGTTTTCCACTAATAAGACATCATTTATAAAGCATTTCTTAGTTACCTGAACCTTGCCAGACCTAAGGATATTTGTTTTGCTTTTATTTCCAAAGGTAACTTGTACGTTCTTGGTCTTTGTTATTTCTGTAAGTAATGGTATATCTCCAGTCATGTGGCTGGATGCTCTACTGTCCATTATCCATTTTGATTTGTGTACCTCACTAGATTTTGCCATAAAGCATACATTTGCCAGATTTTCTTCTGAATCTGATGTTGATGAGGATTCGTTGTCTAATGTTGAATCCTTTGTTTCTTCACTTTGTGAAGCTGAAGAGTCATCCCATGTCACTTTAAGCGCCCTTCTCTTTCTGAATTTCTTATTCCTGAAATTCCTCCTTGAATTCTTCTTATCTTTGTTGAGAGGACAATTAGTTTGAAAGTGACCCGGCCTATTGCACTTGTAGCATATACTTTTGTCTTTCGTGAATGACTTCTTCTCCATATCTCTAGATGTCTTTGTTGACCTGAAGTTCTTGCGTTTCTTCAACAGATTTCTAAATTTTCTGGTCAACAACAATAAATCATAGTTAGAATCACTAGTGACTTTTGAGACTTTATCTGCCTCAAAAGTTAGATCCCTTCTATGATTTTTCCCTTTTGGATCTAAATGTTGTACTTCATAGGCTGTCAGATTTCCTATGAGATCATCAAGTGTATATGTATTTAAGTCTTTGGACTCTTTAATAGATGTTGTCTTTTGAGCCCAAATTTTAGTTAAAGATCTGAGGATCTTTCTTACCAAGTCTTTTTCCTCGAATTTCTTGCCTAAAGATTTTAATAAATTTACAATCTCAAGAAAACGGGATAACATGTCAAAGATACATTCATTTTCGTGAATTTTAACAAACTCATATTTATGTACTAACATATTGATCTTAGATTCCTTGACCTGATTAGTACCTTCGTTGGCAACTTCTAATGCATGCCATATCTCATATGTAGTTTGATATGCAGAAACTTTATTAAATTGATCATGAGATAAAGCACAAAACAAGATGTTTAAACCTTTAGCATTTAGTGTGATTCGCTCCTTTTCATCAAAAGTCCAAGTATCATAGGGAGTCATAATTAACACTATAGGATTGCTAATTATATGTCATAATTTGAAATCAATGGACTGAAAGAATACTTTCATCATATATTTCTAGTAGCCATAATTGCTACATTCTAACATAGGAGGACGATTAGTGGTCTGTCCTTTAGTCATAACTAAGATTTCAGAATTATCCATTTTAAATAGATGATCCAATGTAAATGACAGGAAAAACCGATTCCTAAATAGAGAAATGAAGGCTTTCCGGATGCTTTAAACAGTTTAAGTGCACTGATACTAGTTGCAGCAGAGCGTAGTTGTTAGGTATTTAATTTTGATGATGTATGCTTTATTAATGTATTTAAATAAGTCTACATAATATTCTCTAAGTATAATAGTTAACAGATTATCGAAAAGTTTCATTTTTATGTCACATAAATTAAAGATTTCCAAAGAGCTAGATTTGCAATAGTTATACTTTCAGATATTTAACATTTCGTTTTTGTCGAATACTTTATGCTAAAAACTTGTATAGTTAAGTTATCCACATGTGTGTTTTTAATGTTTTAAGTTGTCATGTGTTTTCCATGTGCATTCGGTAATGAAAAATGGAATAGTTAGATAACTGTTCGAGTTTTTATACGCATGGATAGATAACTATTCGAGTTTTATAAAAGGACTAACGAACAAATAAGTTTCTTTGTTTAGTCACGTGTTTTGTAGGTGCGAGAACTCGAAGAGTTAAAGGATAAGTGTTCGAGTTTTGACAGAAGTTAAAGGATAAATGTTCGACTAAATCGAAGACTTAGAAGATATTCTACAAGACTCTAGGAAGATAAAATTTCAGTGAATCTACGAGTGGAGATCGTGGAAACTCAGATTGTTAGTGAAGAAAGTGGAAATTTAAATAGAAAGTAATTTGGATTAAAGAGAAAATTAGTACGTGGATTATGGATTATGGATTGTGGATCAAGTGGATGAACATGCTGAACGTGAAAGACAACAGAGTTAGACTACAAATAGAGAGTACGAGCTACATTACAACAAAGGATCCCAATCTCAAAAACCAAGTCTGAATATTCAATCTAGATCCCTAACTAAAAGTTAAGTTTGAATATTCATATTTTGAAAAGTTCTCCAACATCAGAAGAAGTTCGAAATTCCAAGCAATTTTAGAAAAGGAGCTCCAAACGCAAGAAGTTTGAAAATTTGACAACTGGAGAAGAAGAGATACAGAAGCTGAGCAAAGAGAAAGAAAAGAGCTGTGTGCATAAAGATCAGGTTTTATACAATTCAAAAATTAGTTTTGAAAAAGAGCTTTGTTTTCCTATTTGAATTGTATATCAAAAATTACTGTATCAAAACTGTTAAGAAGGGAATTGAGCTGAAAAGATATTGTAAATTCTATCTTGAAATAAAAGAATAGAATTTCATTTACGAGTGTTTTGTGCTCTTGTTTTATCCACTAGTTTAATTACTAAAGACACAATTCACCCCCCCTCTTGTGATACAGATGATACTACAACTGGTATCAGAGCATTTTAAACTGTTTAAAGCATTTGAAAGCCTTCATTTCTCTATTTAGGAATTGGTTTTTCTTGTCATTTACTTCGGATCATCTATTTAAAATGGATAATTCTAAAATCTTAGTTATGACTGAAGGCAGACCACTAATCGTCCTCCTATGTTTGAAGGTAGCAATTATGGCTACTGGAAATATAGGATGAAAGTATTCTTTTAGTCAATCGATTTCAAATTATGGCATATAATTAGCAATCCTATAGTGTTAGTTACGACTCCATATGATACTTGGACTTTTGATGAAAAGGAGCGAATGATAATGAATGCTAAAGGTTTAAACATCTTGTTTTGTGCTTTATCTCATGATCAATTTAATAAAGTTTCTGCATATCAAACTGCATATGAGATATGACACGCATTAGAAGTTGCCAACGAAGGTACTAATCAGGTCAAGGAATCTAAGTTCAATATGTTAGTACATAAATATGAGCTTTTTAAAATGGACGAAAATGAATGTATCTTTGACATGTTTTCTCGTTTTCTTGAGATTGTAAATTCATTAAAATCTTTAGGTAAGAAATTCGAGGAAAAAGACTTGGTAGGAAAGATCCTTAGATCTTTAACTAAAATTTGGGCTCAAAAGACAACATCTATTGAAGAGTTCAAATACTTAAATACATATACTCTCGATGATCTCATAGGAAATCTAATAGCCTATGAAGTACAACATTTAGATCCAAAAGGGAAAAATCCTAGAAGGGACCTGGCTTTTGAGGCTGATAATGTCTTAGAAGTCACTAGTGATTCTAATGATGATTTATTGTTGTTGACCAGAAAATTTAGAAATCTGTTGAAGAAACGCAGGAACTTCAGGTTAGCAAAGACATCTGGAGATATGGAGAAGAAGTCATTCACGAAAGACAAAAGTATATGCTACAAGTGCAACAGGCTAGGTCACTTTCAAACTGATTGTCCTCTCAACAAAGATAAGAAGAATGCGAGGAGGAATTTCAGGAATAAGAAATTCAGAAAGAGAAGGACGCTTAAAGTGACATGGGATGTCTCTTCAGCTTCATAAAGTGAAGAAACAAAGGATTCGACATCAGATAATGAATCCTCATCAACATCAGATTCAGAAGAAAATCTGGCAATTGTATGCTTTATGGAAAAATCCAATGAGGTATCCTTTGATCAAAATGCTAATTTTGATAGTTTTGATGGATTACTTGTTGAATACAATAGACTGGCTAGAAAATATAAGAAAGTCAAAATAGAAAGAAAGGACACTAGGAAAATGCTAGATGAATCTGAAAATAAGATTGATTTTCTAAACTCTACGTTGAATAAATTTAAAGAAGAAAATCAAAGGCATGCATAGGAAATTTTAAAGTTCACTACTATAGAAAGAAAATTGCATGCTGATTGTGAAAATTTAATTGCTGATAAGAAGAAAATGATCAGTGAAATTGAAAAATTGGAACTGACTATTACTGATTTAAATTCAGAAATTGATGTGTTAAAGATTAAAGTCTGCGATCAAAAGGCTATATTATGTTAATGGAATAATAGTCAAACTTTAACAAATGAACTCAGTAGTAAAATATCAAATGTAGAAAAACATGGTATTGGTTTACACGATGCATCTTCTGAAAATTATATATTGCATGATGGTACTACTAAAAAGAATGTCTTTATTTCCAGTACTAAGAATAGTAAGAGAAAAACTATTCCGTGTGTAATCAAAAAGGGAGAAAAATATGTGCAAATTGATGAAATGCAGCATATAAATGATAGTACATGATGCAAGAATTTCAAAAGAAATCTTTAGAAGAATCAAGCTAAGACATTTGAGAATTTTAATATTCTTGATCAATTTTCTTCATATTTAAAGAATATCGGATATTGGAAATCAAATAATGTCAGAAATGAAAATTTCAACTTTGGTTTACATGGAGATAAATGTTCTGATAATTATAACACTAAGAGAAAGAAACGCAAAAATAATTATCAGAAAATAGATAAGTTGAATTCTAAAAATATGGATTATTTTGGTATGACTCTCTCTAAAATTCTTGGACCCACTCAAAAATGGATTCCAAGAGATAATATCTCTTTTTGATTGTTTTGTAGGTACACAAATCAAAATGGATAATAGATAGTGGAGCATCCAGCCACATGGCTGGAGATATACGATTACTTACAGAAATAACAAAGACCAAGAATGGACAAGTTACCTTTGGAAATAAAAGCAAAACAAATATCCTTGGGTCTGGCAATGTTTAGGTAACAGAGAAATGGTTTATAAATGATGTCTTATTAGTTGAAAACTTTGGTTTTAATTTATTGAGTGTTCCTATTTTAATGAAGATTTACAGAGTAATTTTTGAAAAAGATTCTTGTAAAATTATGGACATGACTACAAACGAAATTTTATTCACTACATACAAGAAAGGATCTGTTTGTATTCTAAATTTGCCTTTTGATATTATTAAAGACAATGCTTGCTTAATTGCAAAATCGGATTAAGTCATTTTATGGCATAGAAGGTTAGGACACTCAAACTTAAAATTATTACAAAAGCTGTCTAAAAAGAATCTAGTTAGAGGTTTACCTAGTATTAAGCACTCGAAAGAGTTTATGTGTGATGCGTGTCAACTAGGTAAATTACATAAAACATCCTTTAAAAGCATAAATGAAATAACAAGCAAAAGAGTATTAGAACTAGTGCATATGAATTTATTTGGACCTACTAGAACAACCAGTCTAGGAGGTAAACATTATGCTTTTGTACTAGTTGATGACTATTCTAGATTTACTTGGGTCTATTTTCTAGATAATAAATTGAAGTTTTTGAAATATTTAAGATATTCTATAATAAAGTTCAAAATGAGTAAAATGTTAAAATTCAAAAACTTAGGAGTGATCATGGTACAGAATTTGATAATGATCAAATGGACACCTTTTGTGAAGAATTAGGCATAGATCATAGGTACTCATTTCCAAGAGCTCCTTCATAAAATGGGATAGTAGAACGTAAAAATAGATCACTTCAGGAAATGTCCAGAACCATGTTAAATGAGAATAAGTTACCCCTTTTTCTCTAGGCAGAAGCAGTTCATATAGCATGCTATGTTATAAATAGAGTACATCTAAGACCAATCTTAGATAAAACTCCTTATGAGATATGGTATAACAGGGTTCCCAAAATAAGTTATTTAAAATCCTTTGGCTGTAAGTGTTTTATTTTATACACTAAGGAATGAAAAGACAAATTTAAAGCCAAATCAGATGAAGGGATTTTTGTTGGTTATTCCATTAGAAGTAAAGTATATAGGTTTATAATAAGTCAACAAAAACCATTGAGGAAACCCTACATGTGAAATTTCATGAAAATTCTCATTTGGATTTAAGACATGCTAAAAACTTTGATTTAGAAATTCTCCCAGAAATAGTACCAAATAATGTTGACAAAGAAATTGATAGATTATCTGACGGAATAAGAAATCTAAGTTTGAATGATGAAAATTTAGAAGAAAATAATGTCATACCTATAGAAAATATGGAACAACATAGAAATTAGCATTATGCTTCATCTCATTCTATTGATCAGATAATAGGCGATCCTAATCAAGGAGTTAGGACTAGGTCATCAATAGTCAACATTTGTGGTGCTTATTCATTTGTTTCTTTACTAGAACCTAAGAAAATTGAAGATGCCTTAGAAGATGAATTTTGGTATTTAGCTGTGCAAGATGAGCTAAATCAATTTATAAGAAATGAGGTGTGGGATCTAGTTCCACCACTTGAAAATCAATCCATAATAGGAACAAGGTGGGTATTTAGAAACAAAGTAGATCAAGATGGACATATAGTTAAAAATAAAGCTAGATTAGTTGCTCAAGGTTACAAGCAAGAGGAAGGAGTTGACTATGATGAAACATTTTCTCCTATTGCTAGACTAGAATCAATACGAATTTTGTTAGCATATGCTTGTTATATGGATTTCAAATTATATCAAATGGATGTTAAGACTACTTTTTTAAATGGATATATAAAAGAAGAAGTGTATGTAAAACAACCTCTAGGTTTTGAAGATTCAAAACATCCTAGGTATGTTTACAAGCTTAAGAAGGCACTATATGGCCTTAAACAAGCTCCTAGGTCTTGGTATGAAAGATTATCTAAATTTCTTATGGAAAAAGGGTATTCTATGGGAAAGGCAGATTACACTCTTTTTATCAAGAAAATCGAAAAAGATATATTAGTAGTTCAAATCTATGTAGATGACATCATATTTGGAGCAACAAATGATAAATTAGTTGAGTCCTTTTCGAAAGACATGACTAATCAGTTTGAAATGAGTATGATGGGAGAACTATCATTTTTCCTAGGCTTACAAATTAAGCAATTAGATCAGGGTACTTTTATTTCACAAGAAAAATATACTCAACATTTATTAAAGAGGTTTGGTTTAGACAACACTAAAACAAAGAATATACCATTGAGTACTATCACCAAGATGGATAAAGATGACTCTAGAAAAATTGTAGATGTAAAACATTATAGAATTATGATTGGTTCATTACTCTATTTAACAGCTAGCCGACAAGAAATTATGTTTAGTGTGTGTACTTGTGTTAGATATCAATCAAATCCTAAGGACTCACACCTACTTGCTGTTAAACGAATTTTTAAATATCTATTAGGAACCATCAATTTTGGACTGTTTTACTTTAAACACAGTTCTTTAAACTTAGTAGGTTATAGTGATGCTGATTTCGCAGGATGTTTGTCTGAAAGAAAAAGCACAAGTGGCACTTATTAATTGTTAGGTAATTCTTTAGTGTCATGGTTTAGCAAAAAGCAAAATTGTGTAGCATTATCTACAACTGAAGCTGAATATATAGCTGTTGCACTTTGTTGTGCTCAAATCCTGTGGATCAGACAAACCTTAAAAGATTTTAATTTAAACTATGAACCAACTAAGATTTTCTGTGATAGTAGTTCTGCAATAAGTTTTTCTAAAAATCCTGTCTTACATTCACGAGCAAAACATATAGAAGTTCGACATCATTTTCTAAGGGATAATGTTAGAAAAGGAAAAATAGTATTAAATTTTGTTCCTACCACAGAACAATTACCAGATCTATTTACAAAACCCTTAGATGAAAATACATTCTCAAAATTATGATTAGAACTTGGTATCTGTAGCTTATTTGATATTTAAATGGTCTTGTTCATTGTATTTTGATTTGTTATAAGGTAGTTTTAGAATTTAATGTCTTTATTATTAAAAAAAAAAAAAAACAAAACAACATATCTATTTTCAAATTACAGTTTTCTAGTAGTTAAGAATTTATGAAATTCTGATTTTTATTGAAGTCAATTTATTTAAGAAAAATTCAGAAAAGATTACTTAAGGAAAGTTAAATTGATTCAATGTGAGTGCCAACTATATTTTTGTTACTTATGTATATGCTATTACAAAGATTTTAACAGTAAAATACATAGAAAGTATGTACTTTTTATTAAAGGAAAGTTATTGACATTCTGTTAGAAAAATTAAGTCTTGCGGTTGCCTCTAATTTAATTTACTGTCCTGTTTTATTTTTGTTTATTTTTTGTCTGTAATTACTTGAGTAATTAAGTCCGTTGGGGGATCTTAAACCCTAGTCACTTAAACCAACTAGTTTAGGATGTGCTGATTGAAAACTCATTTTGCAAGTAATTCAGATTATATTTAAAAAAAATAAAAAAAAATTACCTATTCTCACTTGTCATTGAGTAACTGGTTATCTTTCCCCTAAGCAAGGGATTATGATCATGTAAAAAGATGATATTGTGGGAGGTAATACATAAAATATATATATATGAATATAAAAAAAAAAAAAAAGGGGGCCAATGTACTCAAGCTTAATTTATCTGTCAAGGTGCTATAACAATCCTGACATAATCTGTGCATATAATCCTTGTTATTTTTGTTATTATCTACTCTTTACACATAATGTACGATATTTATTTGTCTTAAGTTGTGTACTCATTATTGAAATCTTTTAAGTTTCTATAGGTATATCTCTATGAATTATCTTTTGTAAACTGAATAAGATAAAAGCCAGAAAGTGTAAATTGTTAACTCTACTACTTATTTCTGTATTTCATTCAAATTAAAAAAAAAAAAAGAGAGACTCAAATCTATTTAAGGCTTAGCATCCTCTTTAAGTAAGCTATTTGACCTTTTTAAGCCAACTCTACTTAGGGCTTGGCAACCCAGATTAAGTACGCCATAGATTCTTTACACTACATTTATGTAGGGGGAGCAATTTCTCGTATAATAATTCATAACTTTTGAACTATTATATGTTTTCATGAAAGAATCTACATAATTTCAGGAAATACACCTTAATTAAGTAAATTTCTAAACTGTCGGTGACTTGCAGGTATTTTAATTCTTAAGTATCTGAATTTTCTATTGTTTCGGCAAGTTATATTACAATTATCGGACAGTTGTGTTTTAAAACGTTCAATAGACTATTTTATTATTTCCTAAAGTACACGTGTCGAAACCATAATGCATGACTTAAGTGGATTTTCGGTAAGTTATCTGTAATTCTCCGAAATGCGTCTGGGCATTGGAAAGATAGATTTGTAACAATCTGAAACATCTCTTTATTATAAAACTGCTTAAGTACAGGTGTCGTGATCTAGACGATTGACTTAAGTTATCTTTCGGAAGGTTATCTGTAACTCTCCGAAATGCACTTGAGCATCGGATAGTTAGGTTTATAAGTCTCTGAAACTTTTTGAACACCTTAAGTTCATATTGTGCACATGTTGAATTTCACTACTTTATAATGTCTCAGTCGAAACTCGAATAGTTATGTTTAAATCTTCGAGTTTTCACACCTATTCCTTCAAGAAACTCGAACAGTTATCATAAGTCTTCGAGTTTTCTCACTTTTTACTTAGCCTGAAGTTATTTTCTTTATATGAACAATTACGCTAAGTATTCTGCAATTATTGGTTGTAAAACTTGTACAGTTATTGCAAGCACTCGAGTTATTTATCAGTAACGGATCTTATATTTATGATTTCAATGATTGAATCCGTTTATCCGTTTCTAAACTCGGAGAGTTATGAATGTTTTCCTAACAACCTTTCGTGTTTTTACCTTGGTAAAACCCTAGATTCACAATCTTTCCTTCCACTAAGTTCTACAGTGCAAAGCGAAGATTAATCAACAATGTCAGGACATGGAAGAGGACGTGGTAGAATGACCAAAGTGCAGAAAAGAGAGCTGGAACTTCAGAAAATGCAGAATGAAATCAACGATATTTACTCCAGGTACAATTTTTCAAACAAAGTACTACACGAAATCAGAAAAGCTGTTCAAGATGAGAAAAATTTCTATTGGAAATTTATTCGAAATTATGCTGAAACACAGTTTAGACTAAAATAGACAGAACTTTCTGCATTGCATTTATGGAAAAGAAATTTACAACCTAACCCTGCTGTTGTAAGTTCTGGACATGTACTAGAGACATCGGTACAGTCTATCACTTATTATGGAAAGAAGTGGAGACCAATGATCGAAAAGGCAAACAACGAATTACAATCCTTGTATTCCCAACATTATTTTCCCCCAACTATTTTAGATGATATTAAACAGTATATCAATGAACAGAAAACTGCCATTAGCAAAATGGGCCTTCGTAGTGAAGGACAAAGAGTTTATCAACTCAAAATGGCAGAGGTGGAGAGCTTAAAACTCTATATTCCATTATTACCACCTAGGCATCATGGTGAAGGACCATCAAGACAATAGGTACCTTTAACAGGAGAAATTAAGACAATTTTAGAACCTCTTGAACAACTTGAAACACTGCAGACATATAGTCGGACAAAGAAAAAGATAATTGAATATTTTGGACTAACTGCAGGTGTACAAGGAATATTGTAGCAAAAAGAAGAATCAGTGAAAAATGGAAAACTATGCTCCATTGCAGAAGCTGGACAGACATTTTTGTCAGGAATCCTAGCAGATGTGACAAATATTTGCTTACAAGCATAAACTCTAAGGTATTGTGTCACATTAGTGCATAATGTATCTTTTAATACAATGGACAGTTTTTCACACAATGATGCAAGCACACATTCTTTTCCTACGAAAAGTGAGAATGTAGGAAATTTTGATGATATATATATAGATGATATCAAATTTGATGATATTATTGATGACATAGACATTGAGTCTATGAATTTTGAAGAAATTTCATCTATGGAGGAATGTACAGATATTCTTCCTTTTACTGTATCTCGAACA
The DNA here is from genome assembly GCA_036874045.1 of Cymodocea nodosa. Taxonomy (NCBI): domain Eukaryota; kingdom Viridiplantae; phylum Streptophyta; class Magnoliopsida; order Alismatales; family Cymodoceaceae; genus Cymodocea; species Cymodocea nodosa. The sequence continues at coordinate 12,103,511 of CM072339.1, read as the reverse complement.
GAGACTTTTGAATTTTGGTACAGTTGCTTATACTACACTTTATATGTATGGTTATGTTTGTTACAATATATCGTATACTTGTTGATAAATGTATATAATCAACAACATACACAGTTACAAATAGAATATGATACTACCAATGTCTCACATATACAAATTTCAGAAATACAGGATGATTCTATTCCATAGACAGATATAGAACATTCCTTCATACAGAGACAGTTGTATAGATCACATATAGAAGTACAGGTTGTTGATATACAGATTGTTACAGAGACTGTTGCTACTGAAATGTTTCCAAAAGAACAAATAGAAGAAATTCAGTCGATTATTGATACGACAATAACAGATATTTCAGACATTTATTCTAGTTTTGATAGAAATTCCACCAGTTCTGAAAGATCTAACAATATAGATGCTGCTGATAATATTGAAACAAGTCCCAGATCAGAACATCATGACAGGAAAATACCTAATCTTGAGTAGAGTTTAGATGCAAATACACTATTATGGTTCAGAAATAATTCCTATTATGACAAATTTCAGACATATAAAACTTTTACAGTTTTATATTCAAAACCAGTTAAGTTTGAAGGGATGGCACACATACGTGAACTATTTGAATTTCAAGGCTTGTTAACTCTATTTCCACAACGGCCAGGCCATCTTGCTATACCCAAACTTCTCAACTGTTTTTACTCAAACTTAAGAGTGGAAGAAGGTATTCCTGTTTCTAATATACAAGAAAATGACATATATTTAACTCCAGATTTACTTCATTAGGTACTTGGTCTGAAAAATGAAGGAGTTAAATTATTAGAAAGAAAATAGGTTTATCGATTGGGATGGGACATTACAAGTTTAGCTAAAGATCCAACTGCCAACAAACCATTGACATTACTAAATGACTTAAATGGCCAAGCACGTTTTATTACAAAAATATTGCATGCTACATTGTTTCAGAGGTTTGGTCATGGGGCAGAAGTTGGCAGAAGTTGGCAGATGTTGTCTTTATGCTACATACGCATTAATCAACCATATACAAGTGAATTGGTATGATATTTTTGTTTCTCATATCTTACATTTGCAGAGTAAATTATTTTATGGTGATACAATTTTGAGAATTGTGGCAAGTCAAACAGATATTACACCTTGGCCACAGAAAAGATTAAAGTCATGATCTTTCTTTGCAAAGGAACTCCAAAATACCGAGCGGCAAATACACCTATCCTCAGACAACAACAACAAGTTCGACAAACACAGCAATAATCCGTAGAATTTACAGAAACATAGCAACATATAGATATACAACAAGAAATACAGACAGATATACAACAAGGTATACATAGAGAAATACATACAGGTATAAATACAGACATACATACTGAATTTTTACAGCAACCATCACAAATTTCTCAAAATGATTTAGATCAGGCATTACTTGATCAGATAAACAGAGTTAGTACAGATATTGCAAAGAAAATTTCAAATACCCTGATTGATATTTTTCGAAGACAAAGAGGCTTGTGATTATACAAATTATGTATTACATGATTTATTTTTTGTAATTTGTAACCAAAATCATTATGTAAACTGTTTACTGATTTTAAAGTTACGTGATTATTTTTCACAGTTTATGATATTAAACAGTTTTTGCTTAATCCTTAAATCCTATGTATGATTGACACTATCGTTTTGATTAATATATACTTAGTAAGATATCCTTCCTTACATTTATAAAACTTAACTTCCTAAAGGGGGAGATAATAGTTTGTTTACTTTTTTATAATGCCAAAATGGGGGAGATATAAATTATGTGACTTATTAGGTTTTGACATCATCAAAAAGGGGGAGATTGTTAGGTATTTAACTTTGATGATGTATGCTTTATTAACGTATTTAAATAAGTCTACATAATATTCTCTAAGTATAATAGTTAACAGATTATCGGAAAGTTTCATTTTTATGTCGGATAAATTAAAGATTTGCAATAGTTAAACTTTCGGATAGTTAACGTTTCGTTTTTGTCGAATACTTTATGTTAAAAACTCGTATAGTTAAGTTATCCGCACGTGTGTTTTTAATGTTTTAAGTTGTCACATGTTTTCCATGTGCGTTCGGTAATGAAAAATCGAATAGTTAGATAACTGTTCGAGTTTTTATATGCATGGATAGATAACTGTTCGAGTTTTATAAAAGGACTAACGAACAAATAAGTTTCTTTGTTTAGTCACGTGTTTTGTAGGTGCAAGAACTCGAAGAGTTAAAGGATAAGTGTTTGAGTTTTGATAGGAGTTAAAGGATAAATGTTCTACTAAATCGAAGACTTAGAAGATATTCTACAAGACTCTAGGAAGATAAAATTTCAGTGAATCTACGAGTAGAGATCGTGGAAACTCAGATTGTCAATGAAGAAAGTGGAAATTTAAATAGAAAGTAATTTGTATTAAAGAGAAAATTAGTACATGGATTATGGATTATGGATTGTGGATCAAGTGGATGAACATGCTGAACGTGAAAGACAATAGAGTTCGACTACAAATAGAGAGTATGAGCTACATTACAACAGAGGATCCCAATCTCAAAAACTAAGTCTAAATATTCAATCTGGATCCCTAACTGAAAAGTTAAGTTTGAATATTCATATTCTGAAAAGTTCTCCAACATCAGAAGAAGTTCGAAATTCCAAGCAATTTTAGAAAAGGAGCTGCAAACGTAAGAAGTCTGGAAATTCGACAACTGGAGAAGAAGAGATATAGAAGTTGAGCAAAGAGAAAGAAAAGAGTTGTGTGCATAAAGATTAGGTTTTATACAATTCAAAAATTAGTTTTGAAAAAGAGCTTTGTTTTCCTATTTGAGTTGTATATCAAAAATTACTGTATCAAAACCGTCAAGAAGGGAATTGAGCTGAAAAGATATTGTAAATTCTGTCTTGAAATAAAAGAATAGAATTTCATTTACGAGGGTTTTGTGCTCTTGTTTTATCTGCTAGTTTAATTACTAAAGAGACAATTCACCCCCCCTCTTGTGATACAAACGATCCTATAGTAGTAAATCAAAAAAAAAAAGTGAAAAACAGAAGCTCTAATGCTAGTTGTAGGATCATCTGTATCACAAGAGGGGGGGTGAATTGTGTCTTTAGTAATTAAATACTAGCAGATAAAACAATAGCATGAAAAACTCGTAAATGAAATTCTATTCTTTTATTTCAAGATAGAATTTACAATATTTTTTCAGCTCAATTCCCTTCTTGACGGTTTTGATACAGAAATATTCGATATACAATTCGAATATAACAATAAAGCTCTTATCAAAAACTAATTTTGAATTGTATAAAACCTGATCTTTCATTATCTTTGCTCAGCTTTTGTATCTCTTCTTCTCTAGTTGTCGAATTTCCAGACTTCTTACGTTTGCAGCTCCTTTTTTGAAATTGCTTGGAATTTCGAACTTCTTCTAATGTTGGAGAATTTTTCAAAATATGATTATTCAAACTTAACATTTCAATTAGGGATCCAGATCGAATATTCAGACTTGGTTTTCGAGATTGGGATCCTTTGTTGTAATGTAGCTCGTACTCTCTATTTGTAGTCAAACTTTGTTGTCTTTCACGTTCAACATGTTCATCCACTTAATCCACAATCCATAATCCACGTACTAATTTTCTCTTTAATCCAAATTACTTTCTATTTGAATTTCCACGATCTCCACTTCGTAGATTCACCGAAGCTTTATCTTCCTAGAGTCTTGTAGAATATCTTCTAAGTCTTCGATTTAGTCGAACAGTTATCCTTTAAGTCTTGTAAAAACTCGAATACTTATCATTTAACTCTTCGAGTTTTTGCACCTGCAAAACACATAACTAAACAAAGAAACTTATCTATTCGTTAGTCCTTTTACAAAACTCGAACAATTATCTATCCATGCATATAAAAACTCAAACAGTTATTTAACTATTCGATTTTTCATTACCGAACGCACATGGAAAACATGTGACAACTTAAAACATTAAAAACACACGTGTAGATAACCTTAACTATACGAGTTTTTAACATAAAGTATTTGACAAAAATAAAACGTTAACTATCCGAAAGTTTAACTATCTAAAACGTTAACTATCTGAAAGTTTAACTATTGGAAATCTAACTCTTCGGAAATCTTTAATTTATCCAACATAAAAATGAAACTTTTCGATAATCTGTTAACTATTATACTTAGAGAAATATACTTAGAGAATATTATGTAGACTTATTTAAATACGTTAATAAAGCATATATCATCAAAATTAAATACCTAGCATTTTTGACATGTCTACAAACGAAATTTTATTCACTACATATAAGAAAGGATCTGTTTGTATTCTAAATTTGCCTTCTGATATTATTAAAGACAATGCTTGCTTAGTTGCAAAATCAGATGAAGTCATTTTATGGCCTTCGAAAATGGGCCTTCGAAGTGAAGGAAAATGGGCCTTCGAAGTGAAGGACAAAGAGTTTATCAACTCAAAATGGTAGAGGTTGAGAGCTTAAAACTCTATATTCCATTATTACAACCTAGGCATCATGGTGAAGGACCATCAAGACTCTAAGTGCCTTTAATAAAAGAAACTAAGACAATTTTAGAACCTCCTGAACAACCTGACACACTGCAGACTTATCGTTGGAAAAAGAAAAAGACAATTGAATATTTTGGACTAACTACAGGTGGACAAGGAATATTGCAGCAAAAAGAAGAATCTGTGAAAAATGGAAAACTATGCTCCATTGCAGAAGCTGGATAGACATTTTTGTCAGGAATCCCAGCAGATGTGACAAATATTGGCTTACAAGCATATACTCTAAAGTATTGTGTCACATTAGTGCATAATGTATCTTTTAATACAATAGACAGTTTTTCACACAATGTTGCAAGCACACATTCTTTTCCTACGAAAAGAGAGCATGTAGGAAATTTTGATGATACATATACTGATGATATCCAATTTGATGATATTTTTGATGACATAGACACTAAATCTATGAATTTTGAAGATATTTCATCTGAAGAGGAATGTATAGATATTCTTCCTCTTACTGTATCTCGAACAAAGACTTTTGAATTTTGGTACAGTTGCTTATACTACACTTTATATATATGGTTATGTTTGTTACAGTATATAGTATACTTGTTGATAAATGTATATAATCAACAACATACATAGTTACAAATAGAATATGATACTACCAATGTCTCACATATACAAATTTCAGAAATATAGGATGATTCTATTCCACAGATAGATATAAAACATTCTTTCATACAGAGACAGTTGTATAGATCAAATATAGATATACATGTTGTTGATATACAAATTATTACAGAGACTGTTGCTAATGAAATGTTTCTAGATGAACACATACAAGATTTTCAACAGATTATTGATACAACAATACCAGATACTTCAGATATTTATAATAGTTTTGATGGCAATTGCACCAATTCTGAAAGATCTTAAAATTTAGATGCTGCTGATAATTTTGAAACAAGTCCCATTTTAGAACATCATAATAGTAAAATACCTAATCCTGAACAGACTTTAGATGAAAATACACTATTATGGTTCAGAAATATTTCCTGTTATGACAAATTTCAGACATATAAAACTTTTACGGTTTTATATTCAAGACTAGTTAAGTTTGAAGGGATGACACACATACGAGAACTGTTTGAATTTCAAGGCTTGTTGACTCTACTTCCACAACAACTAGACCATCTTGCTATACCCGAACTTATCAGTTGTTTTTACTCAAACTTAACAGTGGAAGAAGGTATTCCTGTTTCTAATATACAAGACAATGACATATATTTAACTCCAGATTTACTTCATTAGGTACTTGGTTTGAAAAATGAAGGAGTTAAATTATCAGAAAGAAAATAGATTTATCGATTGGGATGAGACATTGCAATTTTAGCCAAAGATCCAACTGCCAACAAACCATTGACATTACTAAATGACTTAAATGGCCAAGCATGTTTTATTGCAAAAATACTGCATGCTTCATTGTTTCAGAGGTTTGGTCATGGGGTAGAAGTTGGCAGATGTTGACTTTATGCTACATATGCATTAATAAACCATATACAAGTGAACTCGTATGATATTTTTGTTTCTCATATCTTACATTTGCAGAGTAAATTATTTTATGGTGATACAATTTTGAGAATTGTGGCAAGTCAAATAGATATTACTCCTTGGCCATAGAAAAGATTAAAGTCGAGATCTTTCTCTGTAAAGGAACTGCAAAAATACCAGGAAGTAGATACACCTGTCCTCAAACAACAACAACAACAGGATCGGGAAACACAGTCACAACAGCAACAACAACAATCCACACAATTTATAGAAACACAGCAACATACAAATATACAACAAGATATACATATAGAAATACATATAGGTATAGATACAGACATACATAACGAATTTTTACAGCAACCATCACAAGTTTCTCAAAATGATTTAGATCAAGCATGACTTGATTAGATAAATAGAGTTAGTACAGAAATAAGTGTACATAATATTCTCTAAGTATAATAGTTAACAGATTATCGGAAAGTTTCATTTTTATGTCGGATAAATTAAAGATTTCTGAATAGTTAGATTTGCAATAGTTAAACTTTTGGATAGTTAAACTTTCGGATAGTTAACGTCTCGTTTTTGTCGAATACTTTATGTTAAAAACTCGTATAGTTAAGTTATCTGCACGTGTGTTTTAATGTTTTAAGTTGTCACGTGTTTTCCATGTGCGTTCGGTAATGAAAAATTGAATAGTTAGATAATTGTTCGAGTTTTTATACACATGGATAGATAACTGTTCGAGTTTTATAAAAGGACTAATGAACAGATAAGTTTCTTTGTTTCGTCACATGTTTTGCAGGTGCAAAAACTCGAAGAATTAAAGGATAAGTGTTCGAGTTTTTACAAGACTTAAAGGATAAGACTCCAGGAAGATAATGTTTCGGTGAATCTATGAAGTGGAGATCGTGGAAATTCAAAGTGATAGTGGAGAAAGTGGAAACTCAAAAGGATAGTAATTTGGATTAAAGAAAAAAATTAGTACATGGATTATGGATTATGGGTTATGGATTAAGTGGATGAACATGCTGAACGTGAAAACAAAGTTCAACTACTAATAGAGAGTACGAGCTACATTACAACAAGAGGATCTCAATCTCAAAAACCAAGTCTGAATATTCAATCTGGATCCTTAACTAAGAAGTTAAGTTTAAATATTTATATTCTGAAAAATTCTCCAACATCAGAAGAAGTTCGAAATTCCAAGCAATTTTAGAAAAGGCGCCGCAAACATAAGAAGTCTAGAAATTTGACAACTAGAGAATAAGAGATACAGAAGTTGAGCAAAGAGAAAGAAAAAAGTTGTGTGCATAAAGATCAGTTTTTATACAATTTAAAATTAGTTTTGAATAAGAGCTTTGTTTTTCTATTTGAATTGTATATCGAACATTACTGTATCAAAACCTTCAAGAAGGGAATTGAGCTAAAAAGATATTGTAAATTCTGTCTTTAAATAAAGAATAGAATTTCATTCACGAGTGTTTTGTACTCTTATTTTATCTACTAGTATTTAATTACTAAAGACACAATTCACCTCCCCTCTTGTGATACAGACGATCCTACAGTTTCATCATAATCTAGTCCTTCTTCCTATGTATACCCTTGTGCAACAAATCTAGCTTTGTTCCTATTGTGCAGAAAGATCAAACAAACGTGGAGCATCTAGGGGTGGCATGGAGAAGAGATCTGCGTGGAAGAGAGGATTCTGAGTGGAGAATTCGAAGAACAACATATTTATGTGGTTCCCCAACACGGGTACGTCCATGGGTGATCAATCTATCGTGATTCCTTGCTATATGGTTGCTAGTACAAAGAAGGGGGAGAACAAAATCAAGGGATGGTTTGGCATGGCATCCCTTGGATGTGGATGACCCCTTACATATATAGGGGCAACGGTTGGTGAAACCCAAAAGACAAGTTTGCCCCTGTACAAATTATCAAAGGAATACAACCATATACAATGACACATACATATACTTGATGGAAGACACACGCATCACAGTTCCTTATAACTTGACTAGTTTCGTTAGTTTTGTTTCTAAAGATCCACTTTGTACCTATTATGGACTGATTTTCTAGTGGAGAGACTAATTCCCAAACATCATTTCTGATGAATTGATTTAGTTCTTCTTGCATTGCCACTATCCAATTTTCATTAGATAATGCTTCTTGAATATTCTTTGGTTCCACCATAGAAACAAACATACACAAACTATTTAATTTTACTGAAGCTCTTATTTTAACTCCCTCATTAATATTTCCAATGACTTGAGTAATGGGATGTGATGAAGAATAACGCCAATTTTTTTGATTTTCCTCAATATTCTCATCAACATCTGAAGGTCTATCACTTTCATCATTAGTTAGATCATTTAAGTTCATATTTTTGATTTTCTCAGATAAATCTTCAATCTCTCTATTGATTTCTAACTCTTTTGGGAAATTGATCATATCATCATTATCAACTTTAGATTGAGATTCTCTAAAAGAATTTTCATTGAAGCTTACATGGAGGGTTTCTTCAATAATTCTATAAGTCTTGTTATATACTCTATAGGCTTTACTTCTAATAGAGTAACCTACAAAAATTCCTTCATCTGCTTTGGCTTGAAATTTATCCATTTTATCCTTAGTATTAAGAATAAAACACTTGCAACCAAATAGTTAGTCTTTGGACTCTTCAATAGATGTTGTCTTTTGAGCCCAAATTTAAGTTAAAGATCTAAGGATCTTTCTTACCAAGTCTTTTTCCTCGAATTTCCTGCTTAAAGATTTTAATGAATTTACAATCTCAAGAAAACAGGAAAACATGTCAGAGATACATTCATTTTCGTGCATTTTAAAAAGCTCATATTTATGTACTAACATATTGATCTTAGATTCCTTGACCTGATTAGTACCTTCGTTGGCAACTTCTAATGCATGCCACATCTCATATGCAGTTTGATATGCAGAAACTTTATTAAATTGATCATGAGATAAAGCACAAAACAAGATATTTAAACCTTTAGCATTCAGTGTCGTTCACTCCTTTTCATCAAAAGTCCAAGTATCATATGGAGTTGTAACTAACACTATAGGATTGCTAATTATATGCCATAATTTAAAATTGATTGACTGAAAGAATACTTTCATCTTATATTTCCAGTAGCCATAATTGCTACCTTCGAACATAGGAGGACGATTAGTGGTCTATCCTTCAGTCATAACTAAGATTTCAGAATTATCCATTTTAAAAAAATGATTCGAAGTAAATGACAAGAAAAACCAATTCCTAAATAGAGAAATGAAGACTTTCAAATGCTTTAAAAAGTTTAAAATGCTCTGATACCAGTTGTAGGATCGTCTGTATCACAAGAGGGGGGGTGAATTGTGTCTTTAGTAATTAAACTAGCGGATAAAACAAGAGCACAAAACACTCGTAAATGAAATTCTATTCTTTTATTTCAAGACAGAATTTACAATATCTTTTTAGCTCAATTCTCTTCTTGACGGTTTTGATACAATAATTTTTGATATAGAATTCAAATAGGAAAACAAAGCTCTTTTTCAAAACTAATTTTGAATTGTATAAAACCTGATCTTTATGTACACAGCTCTTTTCTTTCTCTTTGCTCAGCTTCTCTGTATCTCTTCTTCTCCAATTGTCGAATTTCCAGACTTCTTGCGTTTGCAACTCCTTTTCTAAAATTGCTTGGAATTTCAAACTTCTTCTAATGTTGGAGAACTTTTCAAAATATGAATATTCAAACTTAACTTTTCAGTTAGGGATCCAGATTGAATATTCAGACTTGGTTTTTGAGATTGGGATCCTCTATTGTAATGTAGCTCATACTCTCTATTAGTAGTCGAACTTTGTTGTCTTTCACGTTCAGCATGTTCATCCACTTGATCCACAATCCATAATCCATAATCCACGTACTAATTTTCTCTTTAATCCAAATTACTTTCTATTTAAATTTCCACTTTCTTCACTAACAATCTGAGTTTCCACGATCTCCACTCGTAGATTCACCGAAATTTTATCTTCCTAGAGTCTTGTAGAATATCTTCTAAGTCTTCGATTTAGTCGAACATTTATCCTTTAACTCCTGTCAAAACTTGAACACTTATCCTCTAACTCTTCGAGTTCTTGCACTTGCAAAACACGTAACTAAACAAAGAAACTTATCTGTTCATTAGTCCTTTTATAAAACTTGAATAGTTATCTATCCATGCGTATAAAAACTCGGATAGTTATCTAACTATTCGATTTTTCATTACCGAACGCACATGGAAAACACGTGACAACTTAAAACATTAAAAACACACGTGCGGATAACTTAACTATATGAGTTTTTAACATAAAATATTCGACAAAAACGAAATGTTAACTATCCAAAAGTTTAACTATTGCAAATCTAGCTCTTCGGAAATCTTTAATTTATTCGACATAAAAATGAAACTTTTCGATAATCTATTAACTATTATACTTAGAGAAATATACTTAGAGAGTATTATGTAGACTTATTTAAATACGTTAATAAAGTATACATTATCAAAATTAAATTCCTAACAGAATCAAATCTCCATAAAATAATTTTTTCTTTACTACTTTGAGCTTGGAGATAAATACTTTGTACCAATTAACTTGAATTCTATTCACAACTGCATATGTGGCCCACTTGACAAATTGACTCAGTTCAATGTCATGGCCTTGTCTTTGATAAACAGTTTTCAACAATATAGTTGCCACCATGTGTGACCTTCCACTTAAGTACTTCAGTTTGTTCAGTAATGGCACACTAGGGTCGATGGCTATGCATTGTTTAATTTCCTATTCAGCCCATTCCACTACAGTTGTCTCTTCTAGAATTTCAATTCCTTCATTTTTCAATCCAAAAATGTTGTGGGGAAGCTCTGGTGTTATCAATACATCAGCTTGCTCCATGTTCAAAATTAATCCACTTTATTCATTTCTCAAATTTGCATAGAAATAGGGCACTAAATTTTCATATACTGTATGCCCTTTCTGTTGAGAAATAAAGTTCAATAGGCCTTGGAATTCGAATAATTCTTTAATTTCCTACATACTGTCCCATTTTACTGGCCTACTATAAATAATATCATACCTCTTCATCTCTTGATATTTGTTATATGCTTCCTGCCTCCAAAAGTGAACTTCATTTAGAATAGTAGCTTCAGATGGGTCAGGAATTTGGATTTGTCGCCCAATGGAGTCGCCAAAGTGTTCTTGAATTTCTCCTTCAAAATGCTGAACTTGTATTTGTTGGAAATGATCTTGAGATTCCTGCATTCTTGCTTCTACTTCTATTTGTGATGGGGAGCCGGTAGAACTATTCACTCCTCTCTCTTGAATTTTCTCTAAAAGTTGTTGAAGAGTTTCTCCCTCTTCAGTGGAATCTGTTGAGTCATTTCTTTTTTGTTTAACTTCTTCTATTTTGTCTTCCTCTAGACTACCAATCTACATTATCACTGTTCTTTCTAATTCTATGGTAAATTGGGATGGAGTCACAGGCACAGTATATTCTACCCTACTTGTTTCTTCTAATTGTATAGGTTGTAGACTAATTTCAACCTATTTTTCTTCTTTTCTTTGCTTTTGTTGTTGCTGCTCCTTGTTCAGATTTGTAAACTTCTATTTGTTAGGTAGCACCAGAAAACTTGTATTTTCATATATTAATAAATTCTTTTAGAAGTAAACAAACAACCTTTCTTACAAATTAGATATTAAACCCAATTTGTATTTTAATTACAAGTGCACTGTGTATATTATATTTGTGTGCAAGTACAAGTCGATCTACAAAGATTGATTAAGAATTGTGTATTGTTCTTACTTTTATATTGGAGTTTATATGTGTTCAGTTAAGCACTCCGTTGAGTTATAGTTAACTTAACGGACTTAGTTTGTAGAGTTATGGTTAACTCAATGGACTAACTTCGTGGACTTAAGTTAACTCCATGAGCCAACCTTCCAGTTAAATACTGCTATTTACAAAGGAATTCGGCCAACCATTGGGCGGTTCCACAGAATGTAAATAATATCAATTAAGCTCTTTAATGTTAGTTAATATTAGATTTATCATTAAGCAATACTAACATTCAGATATTTCCAACTATAATCAGTAAAATCTTTAAGTATCTGGAACAAATCAATTTCAGTAAAGAATAAAACTATTTTCTATTTTTTGAATCAAACAAACATAAAACATTCACAATACTGACAATGATAACAATAATCACGATACAAAACAAACAATACAACACTTTAATAATAAATGTAAACATAGATAATTTGTTATTTTTGGTATTTGTAAGGAAATTTGTTGTATTTAGAATTAAACATGAAAATCCCAAATTTTACATTTATAAACTACAAGCACATGGTACTTATTATATTAACCATATGCAAGAGCAGGTCGATCCACAAGAAGCTTGTCTTAAATGAATTCAAGGAAATAAATGCTTAGCAAAATATTCACATCACTAAAACCATGATAAAAACTTTAATTACATATTAATAGGTAATAATTACATAAATATGATAAAGAGTTCAAGTATCGTCATAAATCCAATAAGCTCCCAAGGTAAAACCTTAGGAAACTCAAGAAAATTAATGAGTTTCGTCTCTGAAATTACAAAAATTAAGCCCAACTCTAACTCTCCTTACATCCAACTTGACATTGAAAAATCCAGAGAAAATATTGGTCAGAAAGATCCTAGAGTTATCTTCGAAATGGTAGTAATTTCATAGACTAAATCATTATAAAAATCTAGAAGTGTTAGATTTACTGACAGGACGCAGAACCATTCTGTAAACTTTCCAAAAATGCACCTTTGGTGCAAAATCATAACTCGGTCAAAACTCCATGAAATCTTGTGAAATTAGAGGGCTTTGAACAAAGTCTCGTACTACTAATTTGGAAAATTGATAGAATAGCTTTCCATAAAGTTTGCAGTGCAAGCAATGCTCAGGCATCGAGCATTGAAATTGGTAGTCGAACAGGAATTCAAAACTACTGCGACCTCTGAAAGAAAAAATCAAAAATCAATGAAATACATTCTGGAAAAATACAAAATTTACATGACTGTAATCTACACGAAATTTCTTACAAAATGGAATCAAGAAATACTAAAAAACTCTACTAAAAATGTCTTTTATGAAAGGAGTAATGTAGGGCAGGATTCTGTTTGGCTAGAATTCGGAACTACAAAAATCTACTCCCTTCCTAACTTGTTCTCCGAAATCATAGAAAATATCTCTACTTATAATAACGATTTCTCCCAAAGTAGGCATTGAAAAATCATGTAAAAATATGCACTGGAAAGGGTTTCAAGTTATCTAAAAGGACATGGTGATTTTATAGTCTAAATTGTCCTCAATTGAAAATAACATTAAGCCCTAGTGAGGTGCGCAAAATGATCTTGAAATAATGAAAAATGCGCACTCACAGTAAAAACTTGAGAACTTTATCAATTCTTCATGAAAATCTATGAAATCACCACTGAATGAAAGTAGACTTATCAACCTAATTTACAGATCTTAAAAAAATACTACACAGAAGGAGAAATCGCATCAGACATTTCCGCAAAACTACTGATCGAAAATGTGATTTCGAACTGAGAATACACTCTTCATATAAAATGGAAAAATCAAACCAAACGTGCTAGAAAACAAAGTATACAGAAAGAATCGTCTTTTATTTCTCTACAAAAAAAGATTAATAATCGATGAAAAACAATGAGAAAAACTCGATTTACAAAGAAAACAACACAAGGAAAGTTCTGTCTTTACAGTAAACGAACACCTTGACTACATGTATTCACATATCTACACGAAAATCATTCATTTTCAGAGGCAAGTTTCATTAAACAAACTAAGAGTTTTACAACATAAAAATGAAGATTATACTACTAAAAATAAACCTAAACATGCAAAGACATATGCAATACAAAAACAACATCAAACACAATGATAAGACACAACATATGCAAACATAATGTTAGTTTTTGGTCAACCCACTCCAAGTTATACCTTTAAATCTCCAACACCTTGAAGTAAGCTCCTGAAGTTGGCCTCCCTGACGTCCTCAAAACTCCAACATGGCCTTTCACACCATGTTTTCCTCTTGAAATACTAAGGGGCTTCAAGATTTCACCAAAGGATGAAGGCAACAAGCTTCCTTCTCATGGACGTCCACCAACCATGCCCTAGTTGGCTCCTTCCTTGCTTTCTCCACACATATCACCACCAAACCAGATGAAGAGGCCTCTCCACAAGAGGTTCCTACTGTCCTCCATGGAAGAAAGTTGTACACCGAAGAAGAAGGGGAGTTGCACCCAACAAAATCACCTACTATGCACCCACGTCCTTCCTTGGAGCTTCCACGAACACACCTCCCTTGGGTCCAACTTGCTATCTCCACGCACCACCGAAATCAGCAACACTGGAGAGGAAGTGACTTGCTTCCAAGGAGCTTTGGCCACCGGTAATCCAAGGAGAAGAAGGAGCCACATTTTTGCTTGGAGAGGAGAAGACAAAACCTAGTTTTGGGTTGTCCTTCCCTTTAAATAGACTTGGTAGTTGATCTCTTCCTTGGTAGATCTAACGGTTTAGATTCATCCATCTTATTTCCTTTAGATAACCTTTAAAAATTAAGCAAACAAATTAAAATATAACAAGAAGAAAACATCTAAGTAAATAATCACTATTCATTCCCATGATCAGTAAGTCAATAATCAACAAAAAGGGCTAAGTTGTGCAAATTTAAGTCATTAAATCCCATAATCATGCATACTCATGTAAATGCCTATGTGATGATATTTCAATTATAATCATGCATTATTTAACATTTAAGTCATAAGAGGTACAAATAATATCACATAAAAATGCATAATTTTACTCCTTATAGTATTTTTTTGTTTTGATATGTTCCTGAAGATGAGTGAAGGGTGAAACGTAAAAATCTCTATTGATAGTAAAAACTTCTGTCACTACATGCGACATGATTACACTACTGAAAATTTAATCACTTACAATCTTGCCTCCTCTCCCTATAGAATCCCGAATCCAAAATTGTAAGATGATCTCCTCTTCAACATACTGACATCAACCCGAAACCAAGGCTAGAAGCTTTATGATCTCCTTAGATGAGTCGATGCTTAGTGAAAATGACTTCCCTTCTCACGATGCGATCACTCCTCATAGTGGTTATTTGGCATCGTGTTTGGCTTGGAATCAACCCAACATCTGGAAAGTATCCTCACAGACCTCCGATGGTTGGTGATTTTGGTGGTGGTGTGGAGCTTCAGGGAATTTCCAATGCTTCCTATAGTTAGTGCAGTTCTCCACCACTTACACACTGTTTTTCTCTTCTTTTATATTTCTTCTTATAGTAACTGCTTTTGCTAGATAATCGGTTGGATTTTCTTCATTCAGATCAATGATGGTAATTTCTTCTCCATTCCACAATTGAATTCCTGTGTGATACATGCAATCATGGTTTCCTTCATATTGTATCTTCTTATAACTCTTCTAGTTCTTGCACCTGCAAAGCACATGACTAAACAAGAAATCTTATTTGTTCGTTAGTCATTTTATAAAACTCGGATAGTTATCCATCCATGCATACAAAACTCGAACAGTTATTTACCTCTTCGATTTTTCCTTACTGAACGCACATGGAAAATACGTGAAAACTTAAAACATTACAACACACGTGTAGATAACTTAACTATATGAGTTTTTAACATAACTCTTCGACTAAAATGAAACGTTAACTATCTGAAAGTTTACATTTCCTATTTTTGTAAAACACTAACACAACATGTTACCTCAGTGTATATTTAAGTAACTCAACGTGTATAGTTTTGCTAACTATTCGAGTTATACATGTGCAGTTCACGTGACATAATAAATCATTTAAATTCAACATGTGCGTAATTATAAGTTAACTATTTCAAATATTTCGAATACTTACAAACCTTAACTATATGATGCTCAGATGCACTTCGGATAGTTACCAGATAACTTACCAAAAATTCACTTAAGTCATGCATTACGGTTTCAACATGTGTACTCTAGGAAATAATAAAATATTCTATTAGCATTTAAAACATAACTGTCCAATACATTAAACATAACTCTCTGAAATAACAGAAAATTTGGATACTTAAGAATTAAAAACTTGTAATTTACTGATAGTTCAGAAAATATACTTAATTAATGCTAATTCCTAGAAATTATGCAGATTCTTTCATTAAAGCATAAAATAGTGCAATTGTAACATAATGGCTTAATTCTCATATGATAAGCTAAATATTATTCAATTTACCATAATTTAACCGTTAATATTATATACTTTTTCATTCTAAACACTTCCCCCATACTTAAATTTTGCTAATCCTTTAGCATACTAAGATCTAACTAGTTGGTCTTTCTAAAGTGCTAGAATTAATTCTTTTTTTTTTCTTCAGAATACATAAATTAGATGACTATAAAGATATTCTGTATTTTCAGTAATCTATTTGAACATTGTTTTCTCCTCTTCAACCTGCAAATATATTTAAAACATATGTAAATTACATACAAAATATATTAGCATCACATAGGTGGTAATTATATTATTATTTTTTCTTCTTTCCAAACATTTATTATCTTGAATTTTCCTAATATGATTTCAAAATAAATTTCAACTACATACAAATCAAAATACAATCCAATTCAATATGATTAAAACAAGTAGAATAATGAATTGTATCTCAAATAAACAACTTCAAAAGTCTAATCTAGATTCATACTTCAATAATCTTAGATAACAGAAAATATACTTGATTCAAAATATTTCTGTATTTCACAAAACACTTTTATCTTTTCAGAATAGTGTATGCATATTTGTACTTTAAAAGTTAATTTGAAAAGCTTGAATCATACAAGAGCTTTCTAGTATACCCATGTATCGAGCTTTCAGTCAACAATCCCAGATCTGATTAGGATGTTAGGTTCCTAGATTTGAAGAGTCCTTTTTTAGGTCAACAATCCTTACATGCCTATCTACTTAAGTACAAAAGGCTCGTGATCGAACAAATCAATAAACTCTCAAAGTTTTTCTCTCTTTTTTTTCTTTTCTTTTCTTTTCAACATAATATATGTACGTATTTCATTAATACAGATGCAATAAAACACAATTCTCATATAATCCAGCTTTTATTATTTATTGAAAATATGAATCCATATCAATAAGCTCATACTTTTTCTGTAGTTTAATAAGATTTACACATAAATCATTCTACAAGTTTAATCAATCAAATTAAATGTATCCTTGATCATATGTATTTCATTTAATCAAAAAATCAACATTTTAGCTCTTTTAGTATTTCAGATAATTTACTGAGTTTCAGTTAAGCATTTTGATTTCTTTTTAAAATTGTGAAACTATTAAACTCATAAAATTTAGAAAAAACATAAGATACTATATCTAGATTTGTATTAATAGTAAAATTTGTAGCATCTTATATAACATTCAAGTAGTTACAGTTCCTAAAATTTTTTGATAGTTTCAAATATCAGATAGTTACAGGAAATTTTAGTTTTTACAGAAATTTATAGCACCATTCTAATTCCTATAATTAACAAAATTACTTAGCTGTTAATCTAATTACCTTCCCCCATACCTACATTTTGCATTGTCCTCAATGTAAAAGATTTTACAGTAAATACAGTAAATGTTAGCAGGCATGAATATTGTTTCGTTGACTTAGCACCTAACTCAACGAACTTAATTCATTGAGTTAATGAATAACTCCACGAACTGAGTTTAAATGTAAATTCAAGATAAGTAATTCATTACATACTTTGTTCTTTTGTATCTCCTTCAATATCTTCCGACTCTCAATTCTAAAAAACTTTTCATTCACAAATAAAAGCAAAATATATAACAAAATAACATTTAATAAAACATATATTGTTACATCAATGTCTTATGTGGAACCTAGGCTCCTATGCCTTTGGTGGCTTACAAGCAAGCCAGTTGGTTTCCTAGAATAAATACCAACAAACTAGATTGATATTTTGTTTGTTTTTTTTTCTTCTCTTTTTCTTGTAAATAAAATAAAACATAACTAAAGTTTTTTTCTTTCTTCTTTTTTTCAAAAATTAAATGCAAAGTACACACAACATTAAAAGTACAAAATCATAGTTTAAGAACATGATTGAAAAGTAGTAACAAATGGAATAAACGTGTCAGTCCAAGTAAACTTTTTAGGCATAATTCTTCTTGCTATTAATTCTATTTTAATGCAGTCTGCTCTTCTTTTTAACTTGTAAACTTGCAGTATGTTATCAATACTAAATATTGTTAGGACCTTAGTATTTTGATAATGCAAAACCTATGTGAGGAAACATATTATATTTCACAATTAAGTTAGTGCACCATGAGATTAGAAGGCAGATAGAGCAAATTCCATGCAGATGAACAGATGGAGAAGTTTCTAGATAATATTGCCTTAAAGTTACAGGAAAATCGGACAGTTACAAATCCGAAGAGCAAGTTTAAAGCAGTAGCAATACTATCGGACAATTAGAAGAATAACTATCCAAAATTATAAAGCCTTCGGAGAGTTATTTAATTAGACAGTTAAGGGGATTGAATGATCAGATAGTTAATGACTTTTCGGAGAGTTACAGGTATAACTATCCGAAAGTTAAGTCATTCAATAAACCACGTGCATAAATATAGAACGGAAGCTTAAAGAACTTGTCGGAGAGTTAGATAACTATCCGAGTTTTCTTTTCGAAGAGTTAAATAACTATTCGAGTTTTTCGGTAAGTTACAGGCATAACTTTCAGGAACTTAAGTCATTTTATTACGCACGTGCAAATTAGAGATGCCGGCAGTTGAAAGATTAAAAGAGAAAAATCAGAGAGTTAGTTAACTATCCGAAATTTCAAAGAAAGTTTTGGTAAGTTATAGTTTAACTATCTGAAATTTATGCTAATGAAATTGCCACGTGCAGAATTCCAGAAAGAAGATCATTTAAGTTTTTGGAGAGTTAGAAAGATAACTATCCAAAATCTTAAGAGAATTTCGGTGAGTTATGGTTTAACTATCCGAAACTTAAGTTAGTGATTTTCCCACGTACAAAATTCCAAACAGATGTTTAGATGGGTTTCTCATAGAGTTAGAAAGATAACTATCCGAAATCTCAAGAGAATTTCGGTGAGTTATGGCTTAACTATCCGAAACTTAAGTTATATTTTTATGCACGTGCAGTTTTGAAGGAACAATTGTTAGAGGCTTAAATGAAAGTTTAGTAAGTTACAGTAGTTAACTATCCGAAAATCAGGAGCTCTTTCGGTAAGTTAAATACAAGACTCCGAACACTTAACTTTACACGTGAGCAACATAAAATCCTCACGTGACTTAGAGAACAGAACATGAGTGATGAATCGGCAAGTTATGGATGCTTTTCGGTAAGTTATTTTTATAACCATCCGAAAGCCTGAGATTTTCGGAAGGTTATTTATTGGATATCAGATAGAACGGTAACTTACCATATTTAGGTCTGATTATTTACCAAGTACAGCAGAATACATCTGTTGGAAGAAAATATGATCGTTGTACATATCAGGTATATATACAAGATACAGACAACAGATTTAGATAGCTTTTTGCTCATATATATATAGAGATATAGTATACATTGCAGATCAATTACTTATATAGAAGAAAACTCAAATTCAGTTCAACAAAGAATCGATTGAAAGCTGGATTTACAAGAAGATTCTTAAAGCTCTCCATGTGTTGAAAGTCTGATCTAAGAAGGATCATTTGGTTTGTGGCTTCAACCTAAAAGCTACATTCAGTTGTTGGTTTGAGTTTCGACCTGAAAACTCAAGAGGTTGGTTTTCTAGAGTTTATACCTGAAAACTTTTATGTGGTTGGTTCTTGCTTCGACCTGAAAGCAAGTGTATAAGTGTTGAGACACTTAGTGAAGCCCAAGTGACCCTTGGGGGTGGACTAGCCTAGTTGGTGAACCACCTAAAATTCTCTTGTGTTTCTTACCTTTATTTCTGCTATGCATGATATTGTTATCTGTATATTACTTGTGCAAACTGATTAATCAAATTAGTTAGTAAAGTGAAAAATAGGCTTTAATTCACACTGTTCTCCATTCACCCTCCTCTGGTGAAGCCATTCGTTCCTAACAATTTGGTATCAGAGCAGGTTGATCTCTTTTTATAGATTTAACCATCTGGGATCGTGGAATCTTTTCACAAAGTGGGTTAGAACATCCATCGTCCTCCCTTGTTTGATGGTATTAATTATAATTACTGGAAAAACAGGATGGAATGTTTCCTCAGAAGCTCAGATGTGAGTTTATGGAAAATGGTTGTTCTAGGAACACCTATTCCACCTAGTCATGAGGATGACTGGACTGAGGAGGATGAGAGAATCATCCAAATGGATGCTCAAGGGCTGAATATTATTTACTGTGCCTTATCTACTGAACAATATAATAAAGTTTCAGCTTGTAAATCTACTCACGAGGCTTGGAACACTCTTCAAATAACCTTTGAAGGAACCAGCCAAGTGAAAGACACTAAAATAAGCATTTTACTCAGAAAGCTTGAATTATTTAAAATGCTTGATGATGAAACTATCACTAATATGTTTTCAAGATTCATTGAGATTATTAATGGCTTAAGAGGTTTGGGAAAGGAATTTTCTGTCTGTGAACAGGTACAGAAAATCCTCAGAATCTTAACTGTGGAATGGAAGCAAAAGTCCACATCAATACAAGATTCCAAAGACCTCAACAAATACTCAGTAGAGGATCTAATGGGCAACCTGCTGGCCCATGAAGTTCAAGTGAAGGAATGGAAAGTTGAGGAAGGTAATGGTAAAAAGAAAACTGAAACAAAGAAAGAACTAGCCTTTCCATCAACATAGGAACTTCAAAGCTTGGATGATGATGAAGTTGTGCTATTGGCTAGAAAATTTAGAAAATGGATGAAGAAAAAGAATCATGCTAGCACATCAAAAAGAAATGCACCAATATGCTTTAAATGCAAGATGTAGGGACATATACAACCTAATTGTCCACTGCAACAAGAAGAAGAAAAAGAAATGAAGAAGAAGAAGAGGAGCTACAAAAAGAAAAAGGCATTGAAGGCTGCTTGGGATGACAGTAGTTCTTCTAGTAGCTCATCTAGTTCAGATGAAGAGGTACCAGTAAACGTGTGCTATACAGCACAAGAGGTATGTTCCACTTCATCTCAAAGTGATTTTGATGTAGACAATGATAATCTAGATGTAAATATTCTTTTGTCTACTGTTGACAGTTTATATGTTAAATGCAAAAAGTATAAAAAGGAAATTAAGCATTTAACTACATGTTTAAAAGAAGCACATACTGAACTTGAAAATCTGCATGTTGAAGATAGGAAATGCTGTAATGATGAACTGATAAATGAAAATGAAAAATTGAAAATTGAAATCATTGATCTGAAAAATACTGTGCATAAATTTACCAATGGACAGAATGGATTAGATCAAATCATTGGTTCTCAAAGATACAGTTCTAATAAACTTGGCCTAGGGTATGCTACTCCACAAGAAATACCCTACTGTGGTGGTGTTATCCGATCTTATAGAGATGGTACAACAGTGTTTGCCATCAAAAGAAGATCTGGTTCAATGTGGTTGCCAAAAGGCAATAAACTATATATTGTTAGGACTAACACTTATGGACCCAAGAAAGTATGGGTACCAAAATCTATTTCCGTTTGAATTGCAAGATTATATGGTTTAGGGGGAGTAGTTGATCTATAGCTCCAAACCAGTTATGACAGTAAAATTTTGGTATTACAAGAGGCACCATAAATTGGTAAAAAGTGCTCACTTAGACTGAGTGAAAATCGTGCCTAAAATCTTGATGCTCAAGGAGAGAAAAATGTGCAACAGTTAGAAACAAGTGTTATCAAAATAAGCAGAATCTCATGAAGAGAAATTTTTTTTAAGAAGTCAAATAGTTGATAGTCAATTAAGAATTAGCTATGATATTCTAAAATGAACAACTAGTATCAAAGTGGTATCATTGATTGAATTCTGTTCTTTAAAGGAAATAAGATCTACATGAGCCAGGATGAATGTATACAAATCAGATTTATCATAGGACAACCAAAATCTACAGCAAACAGATTACAGTCTTCAAATTATCTTCTGCAAATTGAAAGAATCTCTTGAAATAGAGATCTAAGAGAAGAGAAACGGATTAGAATCAGAAGCTAAATGATTGAAAATCTTTTATGATATTTTTGATTAACAATTGGTATTTAGTTCAATTGGTATCATATATGACATTCATTTTGCAGAACAGGTGCAACAAATTTGTCTTTAAGGAAAAACATACAAGTAGGGGGAGAACCTACTATATGAAGAGAATTCAGAATGTTACTTCAGTATAAAACAAAAGTGTATAAAGAGGGCATGCATATAGGGGGAGAGCCTATAGCTTGCTATTATAAATCAATGAACCTCCATACAAATAGGGGGAGAGCATGTGGCAGAAATTACAAATATTAACTGCATATTTATAAATTGCTACATTAACCATTGGCATTTCACTGTTTTCAGTTTTTACAGATGATGCAATAATTACACGAAAACAAAGGAAGAAATATCACAGATCAGGAGAGCAATTACTGACTTCTCAGATGATAGAATGTCAACAACTGGCATCAGACAAGGATTAAAGAAATTGACACTTCAATTGATACTGTGCTCAAATAAGAAAGAAGAAAAGCAGCACAAATCAAAGGAAAAGAAGAAAATAGACTGCAATGATGAAAATATCTCAACAATTGAGATTTACACATCAACAGTCTACATTTGATGAAAAATCAAAAATTGGTAATTGATGATATTGATGCATTTGATTCTTTTCACAACTTGATATCTGATGGGATTACAAAGATCAGAAATTTGGTATATCATCAGATACAAATTTAATGACAAAAAGGGGAGAAGAAAATTCAGCAAAAGAAAATTGTGGAACTCCTTTTATCTAATGACAAAAAGGGGGAGAAGAATATAGAAAATTACATAGAAGGTAGGGGGAGCTTTCCCAGCACATAGACAAGGCAAGAAATTAACTTCATTGTATTTATTATAATTCTTTGCTTTACTTCGTTTCTATGTGATTGAATGTATAGCAACAATCTAGGGAGTGAAATACATGTAATTTAATGTAAAGGTTTTTGTCATTATCAAAAAGGGGGAGATTGTTAGGACCCTAGTATTTTGATAATGCAAAACCTATGTGAGGAAACATATTGTATTTCATAGTTAAGTCAGTGCAGCATTAGATCAGAAGGCATATAGAACAAATTTCATGTAGATGAACAGATGGAGAAGTTTTCAGATAATACTGCCTTAAAGTTACAGGAAAATCGGACAATTACAGATCGGAAGAGCAAGTTTAAAGCAGTAGCAATACTATCAGACAGTTAGAAGAATAACTATCCGAAATTATAAAGCCTTCGGAGAGTTATTTAATCAGACTGTTAAGGGGATTGAATGATCGGATAGTTAAGGAGTTAACTATCCGGAAGCTTAAAGGACTTTTTGGAGAGTTACAAGTATAACTATCCGAAAGATAAGTCATTCAATAAACCACGTGCAGAAATATAGAACGGAAGCTTAAAGGACTTGTCAGAGAGTTAGATAACTATCCGAGTTTTCTTTT
The DNA here is from genome assembly GCA_036874045.1 of Cymodocea nodosa. Taxonomy (NCBI): domain Eukaryota; kingdom Viridiplantae; phylum Streptophyta; class Magnoliopsida; order Alismatales; family Cymodoceaceae; genus Cymodocea; species Cymodocea nodosa. The sequence goes on along the minus strand of CM072339.1, from coordinate 12,079,651 downwards.
CGGAGAGTTAGATAACTATTCGAGTTTTTTGGTAAGTTACAGACATAACTTTCCAGAACTTAAGTCATTTTATTACGCACGTGCAAATTAGAGATGCTGGTAGTTGAAAGATTAAAAGAGAAAAATCGAAGAGTTAGTTAACTATTTGAAATTTCAAAGAGAGTTTCGGTAAGTTACAATTTAACTATCCAAAACTTAAGTTATTGAAATTGCCACGTGCAGAATTCCAGAAAGAAGATCATTTAAGTTTTCACAGAGTTAGAAAGATAACTATCCGAAATCTTAAGAGAATTTCGGTGAGTTATGGTTTAACTATCCGAAACTTAAGTTAGTGATTTTCCCACGTGCAGAATTCTAGACAGATGTTCAGATGGGTTTTTTAGAGAGTTAGAAAGATAACTATCCGAAATCTCAAGAGAATTTTGGTGAGTTATGGCTTAACTATCCGAAACTTAAGTTATGTTTTTATGCATGTGTAGTTTTGAAGGAACAGCTGTCAGAGGCTTAAATGGAAGTTTGGTAAGTTGCAGTAGTTAACTATCCGAAAATCAGGAGCTCTTTCGGTAAGTTAAATACAAGACTCCGAACACTTAACTTTACACGTGAGCAACTTAAAATCCTCACGTGACTTAGAGAACAGAACATGAGTGATGAATCAGCAAGTTATGGATGCTTTTCAGTAAGTTATTTTTATAACCATCCAAAAGCCTGAGATTTTTGGAAGGTTATTTACTAGATATCAGATAGAACGGTAACTTACCATATTTAGGTCTGATTATTTACCAAGTACAACAGAATACAACCGTTGGAAGAAAATATGATCGTTGTACATATCAGGTATATATACAAGATACAGACAACAAATTTAGATAGCTTTTTGCTCATATATATATAGAGATATAGTATACATTGTAGATCAATTACTGATATAGAAGAAAGCTCAAATTCAGTTCAACAAAGAATCGATTGAAAGATGGATTTACAAGAAGATTCTTAAAGCTCTCTATGAGCTGAAAGTTTGATCCAAGAAGGATCATTTGGTTTGTGGCTTCAACCTAAAAGCTATATTCAATTGTTGGTTTGAGTTTCGACCTGAAAACTCAAGAGGTTGGTTTTCTAGAGTTTATACCTGAAAACTTCTGTGTGGTTCTTTATCAGAAAATGTTAAAGCTGACCCACAATTTTTAGTTGGTACTTCAAATCTATTAGGCCTTCCTATATTCCATTCTTCTCTAGTGATAGGATTTCTAATCAAAATATTGGGTAACAGAATTGCATGCCTTGGTTTGGTTTTGTAAATAATTAATCCTTCATTTATCCCCATAATATGATCTATTCCTTCTAATGTTTTGGGTGGAATTCTAGCATTTTCTTCCATATTTAGATATTCATAGTTGGTTGAACTATGATTAAATGACTTCCATAAAAATCCATCTCTAATCTTAGTCATTTTTATAGCTTATAGTCCATGAAAATATTTTTGTATGACACATTCCTTAATTTCCTTTAACACACAACACAATCTGCACAGATCTTTAGTTGATAAGTTACTTAGTACTTCCCTCAATGCATCCAATGGTAATTTCATCAATTCCATCAATTCCATCTATTGTGATTCAGTCTGATGCTTTGTTTTCAGTAAATAGTTGTTGATGTATAAAGTTGAATCAGCTGCTTCTCCTTCCATTTCCCTAACGAATTTTCTTTTCTTTCCTCAAGTGGTGGTAGCTAGTCAATAACATTCTGTTCTATATTTATAATTTACGTCCATAAGGCAAATGAATCTTGTTGCAAGAACGTGTCTTGTAACGTGCAGTGTGGTTCCAATTTTATGGTTATGTGTTTCACTTCTAATTTCAAATTTTAGTAACCGCTAAACCCACAAAGTTTCGTTTATGGCTGAAAAAATAACCGTTCAACTTAATCTTAGAACTAACGTCGTTGAGTTATAGATAACTCAACAGACTAGCTTCGGTTATTGTTTCTAACTCAATGAACTAATCTCGTTGAGTTACAACTAAATCAACGGACTAGCTTCGCCTATTTGCTAACTCCAAGGACTAACTTCATTGAGTTACAGATAACTCTATGGAGTGACCTTATATTTTATTATTGACCTCGTGGAGTTAAGCGTAACTCAGTGGACTTACTTCGTTGAGTTAGTACTTAGCAAATTTTTCTAAAACTTTCTCTCTATATTAACTTCTATATTTTTTTTCTCCTACATTTTGTAAACTTACTTAAAGTTAAATACATGTCATTAATGTAGTGTTCTAACTTAAACTCATTTAAATCTGAACATTATATGCATATTTAACTTACAGTTCATTTCCTCTTATGCAGAAATTAGAGTTTCTATAATTTGTAAACATATTCAGGTGCTTCTTAAATAATCGTGTCTTTAAGCACATCTACGATTCACTTCAATTTATTTTTAAAATAGTCCTGTAATACTTCAAACATGTATATCATTCATTCACAAACATTAGTTCAGAATAAACTTGCTGTTCAAACATTCATATATATAAATAGTGTACAATTACATATAATCAGATATTTTTTTCAGAACAAGTAGACGAACTATACATTTTAATTTTTTTTTCTAAGTTCATCTACTTCCTTCTAGAGCTTCTCTAGTTGTTGCTCTATGTAGGATCGTATGGCTACACAAGAGGGGGGTGAATTGTGTATTTTTAATATTTTCTGAAATATAATTGAAACTTTAAAACTCAAAAACAAGTCGAGACAATGTTTTCATAAAATCATTTTTATTCAAGGTTTCAATTACAATATACAATTCAATTCTCCTCAGAAATTGTAGATGCAATTATAACTCGATACCATATATCATCTAAACAATTTCATAACTACAAACAAAGAAAACTAATTTGCGGAATATAAAACATTTCTCACTGTTTGAGATCATTCTTCTTCTTCTTTTTCTTCTTCAACAATTCTTCAGTGACGAATATCTTGTCTTTCTCTACTTCACTGAATTTGCTTTCTTCTGATACTTCAAATCTTTAGTGACATATGTTGAGTATTTTTTTTTTGATGATGTGTGCTGAATGAAAATAATCATATTTGCTCAATTACTATTGCTTGTGAAAAGAAATTAAAATCATCAATTAATACAGAAAAAGCTTACTGATATAAATACTTGTCTGTATTGGATTTGAAGTTAATAACTAGTCCTTTCGTTGTATTAATTTCTCATTTAGCTAAACGTTAAGTTAATGTGTGGTTTTATTGAAAAGCATGATATGCTTTAAAGTTATATCTTCTGTATCATGAACAGTGCACGTTTAGACAACTTGTTAAGTTAGAGTTTTGTTTGTATAGAGGTCACGTGAGAACTCATTAAGTTCGAGGCTTAAAGGTTAAAATAGGTCACGTGATAACTCGTTAAGTTAGTGAGTAAAAGAAGAGACAAACTCGTTAAGTTAGTGTTATACATGTGGTGAAATTATAAGTTAGAAATGTTGTATTGTATCACGTGAGGTGCACATGTTTAACTCGTTAAGTTAACATAACTAAACGCGTTGAGTTGCTATATTGAATACTAAGGCAACGTGTTAGGTTAGCATTATAAACTTAAGTTGTTATTTTTCCACGCGGTAAAATTCTTATTATAAAAACATTTGTGTATTACTAAATTGGTGAGTTAAAGTTTTTCGGAGACTTACAATCGTAACTATCCGAAATGTAACTTAAGTCATGTTTTCAGGTCTTGACACGTGTCTCACTAGTTTTATCATATAAAGAGTTTTTCGGTGACTTACATCCGTAACTATCCGAAACTTAAACTGTTTTCGATAAGTTATCGTTTAACCTTCCGAAAGAAAGGTTAAGCTGGTTCGTTGAGATAGCATAACACCATGAACTTAGTTCATTGAGTTAGCTACAGTACTTGTCATGTGAAATGGCACATGGCGAACTTGTTAAGTTAGAAACGTTAAGTTATATATATATACTTGTGTTACTCATTTAGTTAACATTAAAGTAACAACTTCTTATTACACTGATAAAAAAATTTTGGACGAGAAAGTTTAATTTGCAAGAAATTTTCAGAGATCCAAGACTGATGATTAAAGGAAATTCGAAATATAAACGTGGGTTGGAAAGTGTGTGTTTCGATGAAGGAAAAAGAAAAGACGTAGAGAAGTGGAAAACTGGTAGTGATTAAAAGTGGAGGATATGCATGAAATGAAGATACAGTATAAAAGGCATAGAGTTCTCGTTGATCAAACCATCCTTGCACTCAAAAAGAAAAATCTTCTCAAGGATCAGACCATCCCTACACACCAAAAGAAAAATCTTTTTCAGGGATAAAAAGCACCTTCTCGAGCAAAATCTCTCAAGCAGAAGAAAATTCAGTGAAGCATAAAAAGGTAAGATTTTCATCATTGAAGATTTGAAGTATCATAAGAAAGCAAATTCGGTGAAGTAGAGAAAGACAAGATATTCGTCACTGAAGAATTGCTGAAGAAGAAAGAAGAAGAAGAAAGATCTCAAACAGGGAGAAATGTTTTAAATTCCGCAAATTAGTTTTCTCTATTTGTAGTTATGAAATTGTTTAGATGATATATGGTATCGAGTTATAATTGCATCTACAATTTCTAAGGAGAATTGAATTGTATATTGTAATTGAAACCTTGAATAAAAATGATTTTATGAAAATAATGTCTTGACTTGTTTTTGAGTTTTAAAGTTTCAATTATATTGCAGAAAATATTAAAGATACACAATTCACCCCCTTCTTGTGTAGCCATACGATCCTACAAGTGGTATTAGAGCTTTGTCAATAATCTTTGATATAAAATCTATACCAACTTATTTAATATCATTGCTTATTCTACCTTCCTTGTTTTTAAACAGAAATTAATATCTGAGCTTACATTTAACTTTCTTGATTTAAGGCTCAAGTTGTTTTAAAGCTTTTAAACTGTTTAAAATCAAATAGGTTGAAAAATCTAAGGTAAGATGGCTACTGGAAATGGTAATTTTTCTTTATATGAAGGCCAAAATCTTAATTGTCCTCATTTATTTGATGGAATACATTTTGAATATTGGAAATATAGGATGATTGTTTTTCTTCAAATTGTGGTTCATGATTTCTATACCATATACTCCGTTAACTACTCCTTATAATACTTGGACAATTACTAAAAACGAAAATGAAACTCTGAATGCTAAGGGCTTAAATATTTTATTTTGTGCATTGAGTTATGAATAGTTCAGTAAAGTGTCGGCATATAAATCTACTTATGAGGTGTGGCATGCATTAGAAGTTTCACATGAAGGTACTTCTCAAGTTAAAGAGACCAAAATAAACATGTTGATTCATAAGTATGAACTCTTTAAGATGCATGAAGACGAAAATATTTCTGAGATGTTTTCTAGATTTCTTGATATCATAAACTCTTTAAAATGTTTAGGAAAGAATTTTGAGCAGAAAGATTTGGTGAGGAAAATTCTTAGATCCCTAAGTTCCAAATGGTCTCAGAAAGTAACATCAATTGAGGAATCACGAGATTTAAATGTTTATACTATGAATGAACTTATAGGAAATTTAACAGCTTATGAAGTTCAATTAAATGAATCACTAAGTCACAACAAACTAAAAATGAAGAAAGAAATAGCCTTCGAAATTAATTCAGATTCTGATATATCTATTGATTCTGACGAGGATTTGATTTTGATGACTAGAAAATTCAAGAAAGCATGGAAAGCTAGGAAACAGCAAAGGAACAAAAATGAGAAACCCTCAACGTCAAAATCACTGAATGACAAGAATTCTTCATCCAGAAAGTATGTATGTTACAACTGTAAGAAACCTGGACATCTTTCTCCAGATTGTCCTATGAGGAAAAATGAAAAGCAAAGTAGGACAAATCAAAAGAAGACGGCTCAGAAAACTCAGAAAAAGTTTTACAAGAAAAAGGCTTTGAAGGTCACTTGGGATGACACGTCTGAAGAGTCTGAATCTGAGGAATCAACATCAAAATCTTCACATTCAAAAGGAGAACAAGAGTTAGAAGACGTTGCACATGTGTGCTTCATGGCAGATGAGTCTGAGGTAATATCTGATCTTGAAAGTCATTCAAATTTCAACTTTGATGAATTATTATGTACTTATCATGCATTACTACAAAAACTTAAAGTATGTAAACTAAAAAATAAGAATATTTGAAAATCTTCATCCATTATGGAAGAAGAAAATTGTTTCCTATCTACTACATTAGAAAAGTTTAAATGTGATAATGAAAATCATGCTAGAGATTTGCAAAAATTTAGATTTAATGAATGTATCTTACATGAACAAATACAAAATATAAATGCTGAAAAATTAAAGATAGAATCTGAAAATGAAATGTTGAGAAACAATATAAATGAACTTGAATTAGAGATAGATAGATTAAAACTGAGAGAGAGAGATTTAAATTCCACCATTGAGAAATGAAATTTAAGTCAAACTAAGTTAGACAAACTAATTAGTACCCCTGTGGCGTCTTATATATTTGGCTTAGGATTTGATTATCCTGAATATCCTAAATCTCAAGCCAATAAAGGATTTATTAGTTGCAGTTCAAGTAAATCTAAGACTAAAATTCCTTTTATTATGAAGCAAGGTAATAAATATGTAGAAGTAGGTACTTCAAAGGACGAATCATGCAGTAATAATATAAATCAATGTGATTTGTCAAATTGTACTTCTAACATGACTATAAATGTTTCTAAAAATCTTGTTTCTTGTTCTGGAAATTCAGTTTCTAATGTTTCTAAAATTTCAGACAATTGTAGTAAATTGAAAATTCAGAAACCTGAGCATGTAATTCAATGCACTGGTATTAGACCAATTACTCATTCTACATGTGATAAAACTAAAAATTCTTGTATAGAAAAAGATTTTGTATGTACGGAAAATGTTAATACAAGTACAAAATCTTGGTATGAACTTATTGAAATGTATGAGCATGACCAAAATAAATTAACATTTGATAAAAATCTATTTGGTCATGATTATACTACATCTGAAAACAAAAAGAATGATTGTAAAAGCAATAATGCTATATGTGAGTATGAAGCTATTGATAAATCAATAGTACTTACAACTAATAAGAATATAAATGATAATGTTAAACTATTTTTAAACAAAAAGAAGAAATATGTGTTTAATGAACTTGGTCCTCAACAACATTGGGAACCAAGAAAAAGTTTTTCTTAATTTGTGTTATAGGAGGAAACAACATCAAAATGGATCTTGGATAGTGGAGCGTCGAGTCACATGACCGGACAGAAAAGTCTATTACAAAATTTTACAAATACCACGAAAGGAAGTGTAACATTTGGAAACAAAAGCAAAGATAAAATCATAGGTATGGGCAATGTTCAAATAACTCCTACTTGTGTTATTACGAATGTACTATATGTAGAAAACCTAGGATTTAATTTGCTGAGTGTCATAAAACTAACTGAAAATGGATATTATGTAGTGTTTGAAGATAATGTATACAAAATAATTGATAAAAATACAGATGAAATTAAGTTTATTGCTAAAAGAAAAGGTTTTGTATGTATTTTATCTTTACCTTCTAGTGCAGTTGATTTAAATTCATGTTTGCTAGCTGAAACTAGTGATGCATATCTATGGCATAGAAGGATTGGGCATATAAATATGAGACTGTTACATAAACTATCTAGAAAACATTTAGTGAGAGGTTTACCAAAGATTAAATACTCAAAGAACTTTATGTGTGATGCATGTGAGTTAGGTAAACTTCACAAAAACTCTTTTAAATCCAAAACTGATATTTCAAGCAAGAAAGTCTTAGAACTTATACATATGGATCTATTTGGACCAACAAGAATCATGAGTCTTGGTGGTAAATGGTATGTATTTGTTTTAGTAGATGACTTCTCTAGATACACTTAGGTATATTTTCTAGCATCTAAGACAGAAGTTTTTGAAAAATTTAAAATGTTTTGCAATTTTGTTCAAAATGAGCAAAGTGTCTCTATTCAAAAACTTAGGAGTGATCATGGAACTGAATTTGATAATGATCAAATGGATAACTATTGTAATGAGCATGGCATTTATCACAGATTTTCTTTTCCAAGAGCACCATGTCAAAATGGTGTTGTTGAGAGAAAGAATAGATCACTTCAAGAAATGGCCAGAACTATGATGAATGAACATAAGTTACCTCAAAATCTTTGGGCTAAAGCAGTAAATATAGCTTGTTATGTTATTAACAGAAGTCATTTAAGACCTCATGTTAATAAAACTCCTTTCGAAATTATGTTTAATAAGGTTCCAAAAATTTCTTATATGAAACCTTTTGGCTGCAAGTGTTTTATTCTTAATACTAAGGATAAAAGGGATAAATTTCAAGCCAAATCGGATGAAGGAATTTTTGTAGGTTACTCTACTAGAAGTAAAGCTTATAGAGAATATAACAAGACTTCTAGGACTACTGAAGAAACCCTCCATGTAAGCTTCAATGAAAATTCTCTTAGAGAATCTCAATCTAAAGCTGATAACGATGATTTGATCAATCTTCCAAAAGAGTTAGAGATCAATAGAGAGATTGATGATTTATCTGAGAAAATCAAAATATGAACTTAAATGATCAAACTAATGATGAAAGTGATGTACCTTCAGATGTTGATGAGAATATTGAGGAAAATCAGAGAAATTAGCATTATTCTTCATCACATCCCATTACTCAAGTCATTGGTAATATTAATGAGGGAGTTAAAACTAGAGCTTCAGTAAATTTAAATAGTATGTGTATATTTGTTTCTATGGTGGAACCAAGGAATATACAAGAAGCATCATCTGATGAAAATTGGATAGTGGCAATGCAAGAAGAACTAAATCAATTCATCAGAAATGATGTATGAGAATTAGTCTCTCCACCAGAAAATCAGTCCATAATAGGTACAAAGTGGATCTTTAGAAACAAAACTAATGAAACTGGTCAAATTATAAGGAATAAAGCTAGATTAGTTGCACAAGGGTATACACAGGAAGGAGTAGATTATAATGAAACATTTGCTCCTGTGGCTAGGTTAGAAAGTATTAGAATATTATTGGCCTATGCTTATTATATGGATTTTAAATTATATCAAATGGATGTAAAGAGTGCATTTCTGAATGGTTTAATTAATGAAGAAGTCTATGTAAAACAACCACCTGGATTTGAAGATATTAAAAATCCTGACTTTGTGTATAAATTGAAGAAAGCGTTATATGGTTTGAAGCAAGCACCTAGATCATGGTACGAAAGATTGTCTACTTTTTTAATAGAAAAAGGCTATATCATGGGAAAAGTGGATCATACTCTATTTATTAAGAGAGATGGTAAAGATCAGATTGTTGTTCAAATATACGTTGATGATATAATCTTTGGAGCAACCTCTGATAAGTTGATAGAAATATTCTCTGAAGAGATGACTAATCAGTTTGAAATGAGTATGATAGGAGAACTTTCATATTTTCTAGGACTTCAAATTAAGTAAATGGATAAAGGTATATTTTTAAATCAGGAAAAATATGCAGATGAAATGCTTAAGAAATTTAATTTTAATGATACAAGGATTCGAGGAACTCCTATAAGTACTACTTTAAAGTTAGATATTGATGACATAGGAAAATCTATAGATTAAAGAAAATACAGAAGTATGATTGGTTCTTTACTTTATTTGACTGCTAGTAGACCTGATATTATGTTTGCTGTGTGTGTTTGTGCTAGATTTCAATCTAATCCTAAAGAATCACACTTAATTGTAGTTAAAAGAATATTTAGATATATACAAGGAACTAAAAATTTTGGACTGTATTATTCTAAGGATAGTTCAATAGATCTTATAGGATATACTGATGCTGTTATGTAGGATCTAAATCTGATAGAAAGAGTACCAGTGGCACATGTCAATTATTGGGAAATAATTTGGTGTCATGGTTTAGTAAAAAGCAAAACTGTGTAGCACTTTCTACTACAGAAGCTGAATATGTTGCTGCTGCACTGTGTTGCACTCAGATTCTATGGATAAGGCAAACTTTAGAAGATTTTGGATTATCTTATGATAGAACTGAGATTTATTGTGACAGTAGTTCTGCAATAAATCTTTCCAAAAATCCTGTATTACATTCAAGAGCAAAGCATATAAAGGTTAGACATCATTTTCTAAGAGATAACGTAATTAAAGGAAAAATTAAATTAGAATTTGTGTCTAGTAAAAATCAAATAGCTGATATATTTACAAAACCTCTAGACGAAAATACATTCTATAACATTAGATTAAATTTAGGTATTTGTAGGCTATGTGATGTGTAAAATGCTTAAACTCCACATAAAAAGATAAATATTATTGATGATGTTGTTGACCTCATAGATATTATATTCTTATTGTAAATATCTAAAGTAATATCTAAACTGCTGCTTAAGATACTATGTATTTATTGTAAAATCATAGTAGTATCTTATTGATTTTAAGTAGTTTATCAATTTTAATGGTTTTTACGATTTTAAGTGGAAATGTAAATGAAAAACATTAAATACTTCTGACATTCTGAAATTTTGATTAAATGTTTTCTTTGAATCAAGGAAAATGCATATGATCATGCATAAATTTGACTTAATTGATTAAACTTGTAGAATAAGTTATATGTCACTCATCTTAAACTGTTAATCAAAAGTATAAGCTTATTTAAACTGATTCATATTCTCAGTACAATCATAGAAGTAAAAATTGTATGAGATTTGTGTTTTTATTGGATCTGTATTAATGGAATACATATATATTGTGCTTAAAATGAAAAGTGCTTACAAAGTGAAAATCTTTGAGAGTTTATTGATCAGTTTGATCACGAGCCTTTTGTACTTGAGCAGATAGGTATGTAAGGATTGTTGTCTTGAAAAAGGATTCATTAAATTTGCCAACCTAAGGTCTTGATTAGATCTGGGATTGTTGATTGAAAGGTCATTATACGGGTACATTAGAAAGCTCTTGTATGATTCAAGCTTTTCAAACTAACTTTTAAAGAAAATTATCAATATTTATTGTTTTGAAAAGAAAAATTTGTTTCATTAATTACAGATATCTTTGAATCGCATATAGTTTCTACCAATATAACTATTGATTTATTGAATCAACATTAGTACTTTTGAAAACGTTTATTTGAGATACATTCTTTTATTCTCCTTGAATTAATCACATTGAGTTCAAAGTTGTGTTTTGATTCATATACAGTAGGAATTGATTCTGGAAATCATTTTTGATGATCTTAGGATAATAGAAGTTTCTGAAAAGAAAATATAAAAGTATAGTTATACTTGACATCTATTGTCACTACAAGTATATTTTGTATGTTGATTGAATATATTTGAAGTATAATTGTAGGGGGAGCATTAACAATGTCGAAAACAGATTAATATAATTTAGAATACAAATCTTAGTTAATCTGAATTACTGTCCTCTTAAAATCTTGATGAACTAATTTTAAAAGACAAATAAACTATTTTAGATTCAAAAGACAAACTGTTCAAATAGTTTAGAATGTTCTCAAGATAATGTTAAGTTTAGCATGTGTGTTGTTTTCAGAACGTTTCAGTTGGAAGCATCCAAAAATTGTTTAAGTGTACTAACTAGACGTTATGTTAGATAAGGTAACGTGTAAAAATGCCTCTAGACAGTGTTTTACTCATTAGGTTAGTTAACTCAATGAATTATACTTGAATATTTCAAGTACTTTGATTGAATAAACTTTATTCAATATTTATTTAATTTCTAAACCTGACTTCTCTTCACGTTGAGTTATACGCCTAAAATCCCTATTTAAACACTTATTACACGGGCACTTAGGTTATTTGTAAACTTTGTCAAGAAAATCTTTCCTGCTTGTTGGTGTTACAACCTACGACGATGGTCTCCAAGTTCTACAAAGGTCGTGGCAAAGGAAAAGGCAAAAGCAGAAGAGATGCAAAAGGAAAAGAAATAGAGAATGATGAAGTTCCATGTACTTGGTTCAAGAAAATACTTTGAGAGGATAGAAGGTTAGCTGAAATTTATAAAGATTACTTCTTTCCTGAAGGTATACTAAATGAAGTTAGACAAGAACTTCAACATATTGATGCAAATATTACATACATGGGTATTCGTAGTAAATTTGATAGAGAATACAGAATGAAATGTGCTAAGATTGCATTTTTGGAATAGTATGCAAAATATTTGGAAAAAGGTGTAGGTTCATCAAATAGAACTCCTCAAACTCCTATAAATGGTACAAGACTACATGCATTTGAGGAAGAGCATGAATTAGCTATTCCTACTCCTTTATATTCAAAACAAGTCGAATCAGATATTGCTGTAGACAAAACAAAAGTTGACAGTCTTCGAAAAGTCGTTGCAATAGAAAGTGCCTTAGAAGAATTAAAGTAGAAAACTTTTATGGAGAATTTGAAAAGAAAACAGCAATACTTGAAAAGGGGAAATAGAAATGTTATAGAAGAAGGAAAGTCAGAAAAATTATGTCTAAGGAAACAAAGTCTATTGATAAAGGAAAATCAGATGAAAATTTATTTCCAAAGGACAATGTATGTCTAGACATTGTACCTTATTGTGCATCTGATAAACTCATCAGTTCTGAGCATACTGAAACTGATGAAGATAATGAGACTTTATTTTTTCTTGCTAGAAAGCTTGAGAAGAAATACAAGTCAAATATGAGCTCAAGTTTTTCTATTAGTACAAGTCCTAATGATGCAGATATTGATAAATTAGAGCATCAGGCACCTGGCATTGAACAAGTTATTGCATATATAATTGACAATGTTGAAGCTTTAACTAGTTCACAGGCTGAATTGTCTAGAGTAGCAGATATTGAAAATGTTAAGACTCCAGAAGAGCTAAAAGTTAACTAGCCTTCTATAGAATCTATAGAAGTGGAGTTTAAGAATTCACAGCATGAATCAATGGAATCATCTGTTGAACAAAATGAACAATTACAGACAGATACACCGGCTGTAGAATTTGTGAAAAAATTGAACTCTGAACATTCTATAGAGACTGAAAAGATGAATGTTGAGCATATTGACAATGTTCCTAACACTATTGAAGCTGAAGAATGAAGCTTACCTGAGCAGCTTTAAGATAATATTTTGGAAGAGGAACAACATGACATTCATTTTGAAGAAGAGGTTCCTGAAAATGAATTAAACTCTGAATCACGGCTTCAGGTATCACCTTCTTTGCGTATAGTATTACAAATTCAAGGTAATGCAATTCTTTTTAGATCTGAAGAAGCATTGTAGAAATACAATAATCTGATTACATGTTAGATTCTACATGCTCGTCCAATAAAGCTCAGAAATTTGATGGAAATTAGAGATCTGTTTGAGTTTCAAGGCCTCATTAAATTCTTGCTAGTAGGAATGAAATGGAAGCAATACACAGAGCTTATTGCAGCTTTTTATAGCAATCTGGTCAAGAATGGAAATTTTCTGAAAACTCAAATAAATGAACAGGAGTTTCTATTGTCTCTTGAGTTAATTTTTGAAGTTTCAGGATTAAAGAATGAAGGTGTTGTTGTTACCAACAGATTTGACATGATAAGACAACTGGAATGGAACATTCAGTCTTTATCAAAAATTCCAGATGTATATTCTGAAATGAGATTAATGGAAAATCTTAATGCAGAGGCAAGGTTTATTGCAAATATATTGCATGCAAATTTATTTCAAAGAGTTGGACACAATTTGGAAGTCAGTAGAAGCTATTTATATGCAACTTATGGCCTGCTGAATAGAAATCAAATAAATTGGTTTGATGTATTTATGTCTCAACTACATCATATGAGTTCAAAGTTATTTTATGGTGATGCTGTATGTAAAATCCTTGCAAGCCAATTAACTTTATCTGACTAGCCCTTTGAAACTAAAGGCATGAGAGCATTTAGTGTCAAAGATTTGCAAAAATTACAAGCCATGCATAAACCTCAACGACAACAACAACAACAACTTGATACAGACCATATACAACAACTTGATACAGACCATATACAACAACAACAACAAAGTTATTCAGTTCAAGCAGAACAGCAAACCCAGCTACCTCTTGACTTAGATGCAGTGCTTAATGACATCAAAAATGATATTAGGCATCTAGGAGATAAAATATGTAATGCTATAAGTGATATACTTAGGAGGGGTTGATAATTATTTTTGTTTGTTTCTGAATACAAAATGTAATGTTTGTATTACTTGTTTGATTTGATTGAACAATACATTTTTCTTTAAATGTCTTCAATTATTATTCTTGTGTACAGAAAGAGTTGTTGTAATTATATCTCTTATATATATATATATATTCTCTGTAATTATCTTTTTGATTAATGACAAAAAGGGGGAGAAATATTATAAAAAGATGATTATGATCTTAATTACATATATATATTATAAAAGGAATGCTATTTAAATGGTTATTGTAATCTGATAGATGATAATTAGAAAACTGATACTTATATAATTATTGACATCTGAGAGTTTTAGTTCTAAGAGGTAAAACTTACACAAACAATAGAAATAAGCTTAAGTGAACTTAAGTCAACAAACAAGTTTGTTGAATTAAAAGTTAACCCAACGAAGGTGCTTTGTTGAGTTAAACATATTTCATAATTGATTTAATATGGTTTTGTCATCATCAAAAAGGGGGAGATTGTTGAGTATTTTTGTTTTGATGATGTGAGCTGAATGAAAATAATCATATTTGCTCAATTACTATTGCTTGTGAAAAGAAATTAAAATCATCAATTAATACAGAAAAAGCTTACTGATATAAATACTTGTCTGTATTAGATCTGAAGTTAATAACTAGTTGTTTCAATGCATTAATTTCTCATTTAGCTAAACGTTAAGTTAACGTGTGTTTTTATTGAAAAGCATGATATGTTTTAATGTTATATCTTCTGTATCATGAACAGTGCATGTTTAGACAACTCGTTAAGTTAGAGTTTTGTTTGTATAGAGGTCACGTGAGAACTCGTTAAGTTAGAGGCTTAAAGGTTAAAATAGGTGTAGGATCGTATGGCTACACAAGAGGGGGGTGAATTGTGTATCTTTAATATTTTCTAAAATATATTTGAAACTTTAAAACTCAAAAACAAGTCGAGACATTGTTTTCATAAAATCATTTTTCTTCAAGGTTTCAATTACAATATACAATTCAATTCTCCTCAGAAATTGTAAATGCAATTATATTTTGATACCATGTATCATCTAAACAATTTCATAACTACAAACAGAGAAAACTAATTTGTGGAATTTAAAACTTTTCTCCTTGTTTGAGATCTTTCTTCTTCTTCTTTTTTTTCTTCAGCAATTCTTTAGTGACAAATATCTTGTCTTTTCATGCTTCACCGAATTTGCTTTCTTCTGATACTTTAAATCTTCAGTGACAAAAATCTTACCTTTTTATGCTTCACTGAACTTTCTTCCACTTGAGAGATTTTCCCCGAGAAGAGGTGTTTTCGATCCCTGAAAAAGATTTTTCTTTTGGTGTGTAGGGATGGTTTAATCCTTGAAAAGATTGTTCGTTTTGTGTGCAAGGATAAATTAATCAACGAGAATTCTATGCCTTTTATACTGTATCTTCATTTCATGCATATCCTTCACGTTTAACCACCACTAGTTTTCCACTTATCCACGTCTTTTCTTTTTCCTTCATTGAAACACACACGTTCTAACCCACGTTTATATTTTGAATTTTCTTTAATCATCACTCCTGGATCTCTGAAAAATTTCCTGCAAAATAAACTTTCTCGTCCAAAAGTTTTTCATCAGTGTAATAAGAAGTCGTTACTTTAATGTTAACTAAACGAGAAACACAAGTATATATATAACTTAACGTTTCTAACTTAACGAGTTCTTCATGTGCCATTTCATGTGACAAGTACTGTAGCTAACTCAACGAACTGTGTCCGTGGTGTTATGATATCTCAACAAACCATCTCCGTTGTGTTATGATAACTCAACGAACCATTTCCGTTGTGTTATGATATCTCAACGAACTAGTAATAAACAAATGTTTTTATAATAAGAATTTTACCACATGCAAAAAATAACAACTTAAGTTTATAACGCTAACCTAACACGTTGCCTTAGTGTTCAATATAGCAACTCAACGTGTTTAGTTATGTTAACTTAATGAGTTAAACATGTTCACCTCACGTGATACAATACAACATTCGTAACTTATGATTTCACCACGTGTATAACACTAACTTAACGAGTTCGTCTTTTCTTTTACTCACTAACTTAACGAGTTATCACATGACCTATTCTAACCTTTAAGCCTCTAACTTAACGAGTTCTCACGTGACCTCTATACAAACAAAACTCTAACTTAACGAGTTGTCTAAATGTGCATTGTTCATGATACAGAAGATATAACATTAAAACATATCATGCTTTTCAATAAAAACACACGTTAACTTAACATTTAGCTAAATGAGAAATTAATGCAACGAAACGACTAGATATTAACTTCAGATCCAATACAGACAAGTATTTATATCAGTAAGCTTTTTCTGTATTAATTGATGATTTTAATTTCTTTTCACAAGCAATAGTAATTGAGCAAATATGGTTATTTTCATTCAGCACACATCATCAAAACAAAAATACTCAACAATCTCCCCCTTTTTGATGATGACAAAACCATATTAAATCAATTATGAAATATGTTTAACTCAACAAAGCACCTTCGTTGGGTTAACTTTTAATTCAACAAACTTGTTTGTTGACTTAAGTTCACTTAAGCTTATTTCTATTGTTTGTGTAAGTTTTACCTCTCAGAACTAAAACTCTCAAATGTCAATAATTATATAAGTATCAGTTTTCTAATTATCATCTGTCAGATTACAATAACCATTCAATAGCATCTCCATTTATAATATATATATACATGCAATTAAGATCATAATCATCTTTTTATAATATTTCTCTCCCTTTTTGTCATTAATCAAAAAGATAATTACAAAGAATATATATACATATATAAGAGAATTACAACAACAATTTCTGTAAACAAGAATAATAATTGAATATATTTACAGAAAAATGTATTGTTCAATGAAACAAACAAGTAGTACAAACATTACATTTTGTATTCAGAAACAAATAAAAACAGTTATCGACCCCTCCTAAGTATATCACTTATAGCATTACATATTTTATCTCCTAGATGCCTAATATCATTTCTCATGTCGTTAAGCACTACATCTAAGTCAGGAGGTAGCTGGGTTTGCTGTTCCTCTTGAACTGAATAACTTTGTTATTGTTGTTGTTGTATATGGTCTATATCAGGTTGTTGTTGTTGTTGTCGTTGAGGTTTATGCATGGCCTGGAATTTTTGCAAATCTTTGAAAGTAAATGCTCTCATGCCTTTAGTTTCAAAGGGCCAGTCGGATAAATTCAATTGGCTTGCAATGAGTCTACATACAGCATCACCATAAAATAACTTTGAACTCATATGCTGTACTTGAGAAGTGAAAACATCAAACCAATTGATTTGAATTCTATTTAGCAAGTTATAAGTTGCATATAAACAACTTCTGCTGACTTCCATACTGTGTCCAACTCTCTGAAATAAATTTGCATGCAATATATTTGCAATAAACCTTGCCTCTGCAATCAGATTTTCCATTAATCTCATTTCAGAATATACATCTAGAATTTTTGATAAAGACTGAATGTTCCATTCCAGTTGTCTTGTCATGTCAAATCTGTTGGTAACAACACCTTCATTCTTTAATCCTAAAACTTCAAAAATTAACTCAGGAGACAATAGAAACTCCTATTCTTTTATTTGAGTTTTCAAAAAATTACCATTCTTGACCAGATTGCTATAAAAAGCTGCAATAAGCTCTATGTATTGCTTCCATTTCATTCCTACTGGCAAGAATTCAATGAGGCCTTGAAACTCAAACAGATCTCTTATTTCCATCAAATTTCTGAATTTTATTGGACGAGCATGCAGAATCTGACATGTAATCCGATTATTGTATTTCTGCAATGCTTCTTCAAATCTAAAATGAATTGCATTACCTTGAATTTTTAATATTGTACACAAAGAAGGTGATACTTGAAGCCATGATTCAAAGTTTAATTCATCTTCAGGAACCTCTTCTTCAAAATGAATGTCATGTTGTTCCTCTTCCAAAATATTATCGTGAAGCTGCTCAGGTAAGCTTGATTCTTCAGCTTCAATAGTGTTAGGAACATTGTCAATATGCTCAACATTCATCTGTTCAGTCTTTATAGAATGTTTAGAGTACAATTTTTCCACAAATTCTACAACCGAAGTATCTGTCTGTAATTGTTCATTTTGTTCAACAGATATTTCCATTGATTCATGTTGTGAATTCTCAGACTCTGCTTCTATAGATTCTATAGAAGGCTGGTTAACTTTTAGCTCTTCTAGAGTCTTAACATTTTCAATATCTGCTACTCTAGATAATTCAGCCTTTGAACTAGTTACTACCTCAACATTGTCAATTATAACTGCAATAACTTGTTCAATGTCAAGTGCCTGATGCTCTGATTTGTCAATTTCTACATCATTAGGACTTGTACTAATAGAAAAACTTGAGCTTATATTTGACTTGGATTTCTTCTCAAGCTTTCTAGCAAGGGAAAATAAAGTCTCATTATCTTCATCAGTTTCAGTGTATTCGGAACTGATGAGTTTATCAAATTCACAATAAGGTACAATGTCTAGACATACATTGTCCTTTGAAAATAAATTTCATCTAATTTTCCTTTTTCAATAGAGTTTGTTTCCTTAGACATAATTTTTCTAACTTTCCTTCTTGTATAACATTTCTGTTTCTCCTTTTCAAGTATTGGTGTTTTCTTTTCAAATTGCTCCATAAAAGTTTTCTGCTTTAATTCTTCTAAGGCACTTTCTATTGCAACAGCCTTTCGAAGACTATCAACTTTTGTTTTGTCTACAGCAATATCTGATTCTACCTGTTTTGAATATAAAGGAGTAGGGATAGCTAATTCATGCTCTTCCTCAAATGCATGTAGTCTTGTATCGTTTATAGGAGTTTGAGGAGTTCTATTTGATGAACCTACACCTTTTTCCAAATATTTTGCATACTGTTCCAAAAATGCAATCTTAACACATTTCATTCTGTATTCTCTATCATATTTACTTCGAATACGCATGTATGTAATACTTGCATCAGTATGTTGAAGTTCTTGTCTAACTTCATCTAATATATCCTGAGAAAAGAAGTAATCTCTATAAAGTTCTTCTAACCTTTTGTCCACTCGAAATATTTTCTTGAACCAAATACGTGGAACTTCATCATTCTCTATTTCTTTTCCTTTTGCATCTCTTCTACTTTTGCCTTTTCCTCTGCCACGACCTTTGTAGAACTTGGAGACCATCGTCACAGGTTGTAACAGCAATAAGCGGGATAGATTTTCTTGACAAAGTTTACAAATAACCTAAGCCCCCGAGTTATAAGTGTTTAAATAGGGTTTTTAGGCATATAACTCAACGTGAAGATAAGTTGGGTTTAGAAATTAAATAAATATTGAATAAAGTTTATTCAATCAAGGTACCCGAAATATTCAAGTATAACTCGTTGAGTTAACTAACCTAACGAGTAAAACGCTGTCTAGAGGTAGTTTTACACGTTACCTTATCTAACATAACGTTTAGTTAGTACACATAAACAAGTTTTGGATGCTTCCAACTGAAACCTTCCGAAAACAACACACATGCTAAACTTAACATTATCTTGAGAACATTGTAAACTATTTGAACATTTTGTCCTTTGAATCTAAAATAGTTTATTTGTCTTTTTAAATTATTTCATCAAGATTTTAAGAGGACATTAATTCAGATTAACTAAGATTTGTATTCTAAATTTTATTAATCTATTTTCAACATTGTTAATCCTCCCCCTACAAATATACTTCAAATATATTCAATCAAAATACAAAATATACTTGTAATGACAATAGATGTTAAGTATAACTATACTTTTACATTTTCTTTTCAGAGACTTCCGTTATCCTGACATCATCAAAAATGATTTCCAGAATCAATTCCTACTATATATGAATCAAAACACAACTTTGAACTCAATTTGATTAATTCAAGGAGAATAAAAGAATGTATCTCAAATAAACGTTTTCAAAAGTACTAATGTTGATTAAATAAATCAATAGTCATATTGGTATAAACTATATGTGATTCAAAGATATCTGTAATTAATGAAACAACTTTTTCTTTTCAAAATAGTAAATATAGATAATTTTCTTTAAAAGTTAGTTTGAAAAGCTTGAATCATACAAGAGCTTTCTAATGTACCTGTGTAATGAGCTTTCAGTCAACAATCCCAGATCTGATCAGGACCTTAGGTTGCCAGATTTAAAGAATCCTTTTTCAGGACAACAATCCTTACATACCTATCTACTCACGTACAAAAGGCTCGTGATCAAACTGATCAATAAACTCTCAAAGATTTTAACTTTGTAAGCACTTTTCATTTTAAGCACAGTATATATGTATTCCATTAATACAAATGAAATAAAACACAAATCTCATACAATTTTTACTTCTATGATTGTACTGAGAATATGAATCAGTTTCAATAAGCTTATACTTTTGATTGACAGTTTAAGATCAGTTACATATAACTTATTCTACAAGTTTAATTAATTAAGTCAAATTTATGCATGATCATATGCATTTTCCTTGATTCAAAGAAAACATTTAATCAAAATTTCAGAATGTCAGAAGTATTTAATGTTTTTCATTTACACTTCCACTTAAAATCGTAAAAACCATTAAAATTGATAAACTACTTAAAATCAATAAGATACTACTATGATTTTACAATAAATACATAGTATCTTAAGCAACAGTTTAGATATTACTTTAGATATTTATAATAAGTATATAATATCTATGTGGTGAACAACATCATCAATAATATTTATCTTTTTATGTGGAGTTTAAGCATTTTACACATCACATAGCCTACAAATACCTAAATTTAATCTAATTTTGCAGAATGTATTTTCGTCTAGAGGTTTTGTAAATATATCAGCTATTTGATTTTTACTAGACACAAATTCTAATTTAATTTTTCCTTTAAGTACGTTGCCTCTTAGGAAATGATGTCTAACCTCTATATGCTTTGCTCTTGAATGTAATACAGGATTTTTGGAAAGATTTATTGCAGAACTACTGTCACAATAAATCTCAGTTGTATCATAAGATAATCCAAAATATTCTAAAGCTTGCCTTATCCATAGAATCTGAGTGCAACACAGTGCAGCAGCAACATATTCAGCTTCTATAGTAGAAAGTGCTACACAGTTTTGCTTTTTACTAAACCATGACACCATATTATTTCCCAATAATTGACATGTGCCACTGGTACTCTTTCTATCAGATTTAGATCCTACATAATCAGCATCAGTATATCCTATAAGATCTACTGAACTATCCTTAGAATAATACAGTCCAAAATTTTTAGTTCCTTGTATATATCTAAATATTCTTTTAACTGCAATTAAGTGTGATTCTTTAGGATTAGATTGAAATCTAGCACAAACACACATAGCAAACATAATATCATGTCTACTAGCAGTCAAATAAAGTAAAGAACCAATCATACTTCTGTATTTTCTTTGATCTATAGATTTTCCTATGTCATCAATATCTAACTTTAAAGTAGTACTCATAGGAGTTACTCGAATCCTTGTATCATTAAAATTAAATTTCTTAAGCATTTCATTTGCATATTTTTCCTAATTTAAAAATATACCTTTATCCATTTGCTTAATTTTAAGTCCTAGAAAATATGAAAGTTCTCCTATCATACTCATTTCAAACTGATTAGTCATCTCTTTAGAGAATATTTCTATCAACTTATCAGAGGTTACTTCAAAGATTATATCATCCACGTATATTTGAACAACAATCTGATCTTTACCATCTCTCTTAATAAATAGAGTATGATCCACTTTTCTCATGATATAGCCTTTTTCTATTAAAAAAGTAGACAATCTTTCATACCATGATCTAGGTGCTTGCTTCAAACCATATAAGGCTTTCTTCAATTTCTACACAAAGTTAGGATTTTTAATATCTTCAAATCTAGGTGGTTGTTTTAGATAGACTTCTTCATTAATTAAACCATTTAGAAATGCACTGTTTACATCTATTTGATATAATTTAAAATCCATATAACAAGCATAGGCCAATAATATTCTAATACTTTCTAACCTAGCCACAAGAGCAAATGTTTCATCATAATCTAATCCTTCTTCCTATGTATACCCTTGTGCAACTAATCTAACTTTATTCCTTATAATTTGACTAGTTTCGTTAGTTTTGTTTCTAAAGATCCACTTTTTACCTATTATGGACTGATTTTCTAGTGGAGAGACTAATTCCCATACATCATTTTTGATGAATTGATTTAGTTCTTCTTGCATTGCCACTATCTAATTTTCATCAAATAATGCTTCTTGTATATTCCTTGGTTCCACCATAGAAACAAACATACACATACTATTTAAATTTACTAAAGCTCTAGTTTTAACTCCCTCATTAATAATACCAATGACTTGAGTAATGGGATGTGATGAAGAATAACGCCAATTTCTCTGATTTTCCTCAATATTCTCGTCAACATCTGAAAGTCCATCACTTCCATCATTAGTTTGATCATTTAAGTTCATATTTTTGATTTTCTCAGATAAATCATCAATCTCTCTATTGATCTCTAACTCATTTGGAAAATTGATCATATCATCATTATCAACTTTAGATTGAGATTCTCTAAGAGAATTTTCATTGAAGCTTACATGGAGGGTTTCTTCAATAGTCCTAGAAGTCTTGTTATATACTCTATAGGCTTTACTTCTAATAGAGTAACCTACAAAAATTCCTTCATCCGATTTGACTTGAAATTTATCCCT
Source organism: Cymodocea nodosa (assembly GCA_036874045.1). Taxonomy (NCBI): domain Eukaryota; kingdom Viridiplantae; phylum Streptophyta; class Magnoliopsida; order Alismatales; family Cymodoceaceae; genus Cymodocea; species Cymodocea nodosa. The sequence goes on along the minus strand of CM072339.1, from coordinate 12,056,636 downwards.
TTTATCCTTAGTATTAAGAATAAAACACTTGCAGCCAAATGGTTTCATATAGGAAATTTTTGGAACCCTATTAAACATAATTTCAAAAGGAGTTTTATTAACATGAGGTCTTAAATGACTTCTGTTAATAACATAACAAACTGTATTTACTACTTCAGCCCAAAGATTTTGAGGTAACTTATGTTCATTCAACATAGTTCTGGCCATTTCTTGAAGTGATCTATTCTTTCTCTCAACAACACCATTTTGACACGGTGCTCTTGGAAAAGAAAATCTGTGATCAATGCCATGCTCATTACAATAGTTATCCATTTGATCATTATCAAATTCAGTTCCATGATAACTTCTAAGTTTTTGAATAGAGACACTTTGCTCATTTTGAACAAAATTGCAAAACATTTTAAATTTTTCAAAAACTTCTGTCTTAGATGCTAGAAAATATACCCAAGTGTATCTAGAGAAGTCATCTACTAAAACAAATACATACCGTTTACCACCAAGACTCATGATTCTTGTTGGTCCAAATAGATCCATATGTATAAGTTCTAAGACTCTCTTGCTTGAAATATCAGTTTTGGATTTAAAAGAGTTTTTGTGAAGTTTACCTAACTCACATGCATCACACATAAAGTTCTTTGAGTATTTAATCTTTGGCAAAGCTCTCACTAAATGTTTTCTAGATAGTTTATGTAACAGTCTCATATTTATAGGCCCAATCCTTCTATGCCATAGATATGCATCACTAGTTTCAGCTAGCAAACATGAATTAAAATCAACTACACCAGAAGGTAAAGATAAAATACATACAGAACCTTTTCTTTTAGCAATAAACTTAATTTCATCTGTATTTTTATCCATTATTTTGCATACATTATCTTCAAACACTACATAATATCAATTTTCAATTAGTTTTATGATACTCGGCAAATTAAATCCTAGGTTTTCTACATATAGTACATTCGAAATAACACAAGTAGGAGTTATTTGAACATTGCCCATACCTATGATTTTATCTTTGCTTTTGTTTCCAAATGTTACACTTCCTTTCATGGTATTTGTAAAATTTTGTAATAGACTTTTTTGTCCGGTCATGTGACTTGACGCTCCACTATCCAAGATCCATTTTGATGTTGTTTCCTCCTGCAACACAAATTAGGAAAAACTTTTTCTTGGTACCCAATGTTGTTGAGGACCAAGTTCATTAAATGCATATTTCTTCTTTTTGTTTAAAAATAGTTTAACATTATCATTTATATTCTTATTAGTTGTAATTACTATTGATTTATCATTAGCTTCATACTCACATATAGCATTATTGCTTTTGTAATCATTCTTTTTGTTTTTAGATGTAGTATAATCAAGACCAAACATATTTTTATCAGATGTTAATTTATTTTGGTCATGCTTATACATTTCTGTAAGTTCATACCAAGATTTTGTACTTGTATTAACACTTTCCGTACATACAAAATCTTTTTCTGCACAAGAATTTTTTGTTTTATCACATGCAGAATGAGTAATTGGTCTAATACCAGTGTATTGAATTACATGCATAGGTTTCTGATTTTTCAGTTTACTACGATTGTCTGAAATGTTAGAAACATTTATAGTCATGTTAGAAGTACAATTTGACAAATCACATTGATTTATATTATTACTGCATGATTCATCCCTTGAAGTATCTACTTCTACATATTTATTACCTTGTTTCATAATAAAAGGAATTTTAGTCTTAGATTTACTTGAACTATAACTAATAAATCCTTTATTGGCTTGAGATTCAGGATATTCAGGATAATCAAATCCTAAGCCAAATTTATAAGACACTGCAGGGGTACTAGTTAGTTTGTCTAACTTAGTTTGACTTAAATTCCATTTCTCAAAGGTAGAATTTAAATCTTGCTCTCTTAGTTTTAATTTTTCTATCTCTAATTCAAGTTCATAACTCAATGCATAAAATAAAATATTTAAGCCCTTAGCATTGAGAGTTTCATTTTCTTTTTCAGTAATTGTCCAAGTATTATAAGGAGTAGTTAACGGAGTATATGGTTTAGAAATCATGAACCACAACTTATGATCTATACTTTGAAGAAAAAAAGTCATACTATATTTCCATTATTCAAAATGTATTCCATCAAATAAAGGAGGACAATTAAGATTTTGGCCTTTATATAAAGAAAAATTACCATTTCCAGTAGCCATTTTACCTTAGATTTTTCAACCTATTTGATTTTAAATAGTCTAAAAACTTTAAAACAACTTGAGCCTTAAATCAATAGAGTTAAACGTATGCTCAGATATTAATTTCTGTTTAAAAACAAGGAAGGTAGAATAAGCAATGATATTAAATAAGTTGGTATTGATTTTATATCAAAGATTATTAACCAAAGCTCTAATACCACTTGTAGGATCATATGGCTACACAAGAGGGGGGTGAATTGTGTATTTTTAATATTTTCTAAAATATAATTGAAACTTTAAAACTCAAAAACAAGTCGAGACATTGTTTTCATAAAATCATTTTTATTCAAGGTTTCAATTACAATATACAATTCAATTCTCCTCAGAAATTGTAGATGCAATTATATTTCGATACCATGTATCATCTAAACAATTTCATAACTACAAATAGAGAAAACTAATTTGCGGAATTTAAAACTTTTCTCCCTGTTTGAGATCTTTCTTCTTCTTCTTTTTCTTCTTCAGCAATTCTTCAGTGATGAATATCTTGTCTTTTCATGCTTCACTGAATTTACTTTCTTTTGATACTTCAAATCTTTAGTGACGAAAATATTACCATTTTATGCTTCACTGAAAAATTTCCTGCAAAATAAACTTTCTCTTCCAAAAGTTTTTCATCAATGTAATAAGAAGTCGTTACTTTAATGTTAACTAAATGAGTAACACAAGTATATATATAACTTAACGAGTTCCTCATGTGCCATTTCACGTAACAAGTACTGTAGCTAACTCAATGAATATCTCAACGAACCATCTCCGTTGTGTTATGATAACTCAACGAACCATTTCCATTGTATTATGATATCTCAACGAACCAGTAACAAACAAATGTTTTTATAATAAGAATTTTACCACGTGCAAAAAATAACAACTTAAGTTTATAACGCTAACCTAACGCATTGCCTTAGTGTTCAATATAGCAACTCAACACATTTAGTTATGTTAACTTAACGAGTTAAACATATGCACCTCACGTGATACAATACAACATTCGTAACTTATAATTTCACCACGTTTATAACACTAACTTAACGAGTTCGTCTCTTCTTTTACTCACTAACTTAACGAGTTATCACGTGACCTATTTTAACCTTTAAGCCTCTAACTTAACGAGTTCTCACGTGACCTCTATACAAACAAAACTCTAACTTAACGAGTTGCCTAAACGTGCACTGTTCATGATACAGAAGATATAACATTAAAACATATCATGCTTTTCAGTAAAAACACACGTTAACTTAACGCTTAGCTAAATGAGAAATTAATGCAACGAAACGACTAAATATTAACTTTAGATCCATTACAAACAAGTATTTATATTAGTAAGCTTTTTCTGTATTAATTGATGATTTTAATTTCTTTTCACAAGCAATAGTAATTGAGCAAATATGATTATTTTCATTCAGCACACATCTTCAAAACAAAAATACTCAACAATAGGTCACGTGATAACTCGTTAAGTTAGTGAGTAAAAGAAGAGATGAACTCGTTAAGTTAGTGTTATACAAGTGGTGAAATTATAAGTTACGAATGTTGTATTGTATCACGTGAGGTGCACATGTTTAACTCGTTAAGTTAACATAACTAAACGCGTTGAGTTGCTATATTGAACACTAAGGCAACGCGTTAGGTTAGCGTTATAAACTTAAGTTGTTATTTTTGCACACGGTAAAATTCTTATTATAAAAACATTTGTGTATTACTGAATCGGTGAGTTAAAGTTTTTCGGAGACTTACAATCGTAAATATCCGAAAGGTAACTTAAGTCATGTTTTCAGGTCTTGACACGTGTCTCACTAGTTTTATCATATAAAGAGTTTTTCAGTGACTTACATCCGTAACTATCCGAAACTTAAACTGTTTTCGGTAAGTTATCGTTTAACCTTCTGAAAGAAAGGTTAAGCTGGTTCGTTGAGATAGCATAACACCACGGACTTAGTTCGTTGAGTTAGCTACAGTACTTGTCTCGTGAAATGGCACATGGTGAACTCATTAAGTTAGAAACATTAAGTTATATATATATACTTGTGTTACTCGTTTAGTTAACATTAAAGTAACGACTTCTTACTACATTGATGAAAAACTTTTGGACAAGTAAGTTTAATTTGCAGGAAATTTTTTAGAGATCCAAGACTGATGATTAAAGGAAATTCGAAATATAAACATGGGTTGGAACGTGTGTGTTTCGATGAAGGAAAAAGAAAAGACGTGGAGAAGTGGAAAATTGGTAGTGATTAAACGTGGAGGATATGCATGAAATGAAGATACAATATAAAATGCATAGAGTTCTCGTTGATCAAACCATCCTTGCACACAAAAAGAAAAATCTTTTCAAGGATCAAACCATCCCTGCATACCAAAAGAAAAATCTTTTTCAAGGATCAAAAACACCTTCTTGGGCAAAATCTCTCAAGTGGAAGAAAATTCAGTGAAGCATAAAAAGGTAAGATTTTCGTCACTGAAGATTTGAAGTATCATAAGAAAGCAAATTCGGTGAAGCAAAGAAAGACAAGATATTCGTCATTGAAGAATTGCTGAAGAAGAAAGAAGAAGAAGAAAGATCTCAAACAGGGAGAAATGTTTTAAATTCCGTAAATTAGTTTTCTCTATTTGTAGTTATGAAATTGTTTAGATGATATATGGTATTGAGTTATAATTGCATCTACAATTTCTAAGGAGAATTGAATTGTATATTGTAATTGAAACCTTGAATAAAAATGATTTTATGTAAACAATGCCTCGACTTGTTTTTGAGTTTTAAAGTTTCAATTATATTTTAGAAAATATTAAAGATACATAATTCACCCCCCTCTTGTTTAGCCATACGATCCTACAACGTATATAATACCTTTTTCTGCTTCACTGAATTTTCTTCCACCTAAGAGATTTTCCCCGAAGAGGTGTGTTTCTTTTTGATCCCTAAAAAAGATTTTTCTTTTGGTATGTAGGGATAGTTTGATCAACGAGAATTCTATGCCTTTTATACTATATCTTCATTTCATTCATATCCTTCACGTTTAATCACTACCAGTTTTCCACTTCTCCACGTCTTTTCTTTTTCCTTCATCGAAACACGCACGTTCTAACCCATGTTTATATTTCAAATTTTCTTTAACAGTCTTGGATCTCTGAAAAATTTCCTGCAAAATAAACTTTCTCGTCCAAAGAATTTTCCATCAAGTGTAATAAGAAGTCGTTATTTTAATGTTAATTAAACGAGTAACACAAGTGTATATATAACTTAACGTTTCTAACTTAACGAGTTCCTCATGTGCCATTTCACGTGACAAGTATTGTAGCTAACTCAACGAACTAAGTCTGTGGTGTTATGCTAACTCAACGAACTAGCTTAACCTTTCTTTCGGAAGGTTAAACGATAACTCACCAAAAACAGTTTAAGTTTCGGATAGTTACGACTCTAAGTCTCTGAAAAAACTTTAACTCACCGATTCAGTAATAAACAAATGTTTTTATTATAAGAATTTTACCACATGCAAAAATAACAACTTAAGTTTATAACGTTAACCTAACGCGTTGCCTTAGTGTTCAATATAGCAACTCAACGCGTTTAGTTATGTTAACCTAACGAGTTAAACATGTGCACCTCACGTGATACAATAAAACATTCGTAACTTATAAATTCACCCTGTGTATAACACTAACTTAAAGAGTTCGTCTCTACTTTTACTCACTAACTTAACGAGTTATCATGTGACTTATTTTAACCTTTAAGCCTCTAACTTAACGAGTTCTCACGTGACCTCTATACAAACAAAACTCTAACTTAACGAGTTGTCTAAACCTGCACTGTTCATGATACAGAAGATATAACATTAAAACATATCATGCTTTTCAATAAAAAACACACGTTAACTTAACGCTTAGTTAAATGAGAAATTAATGCAACGAAACGACTAGTTATTAACTTCAGATCCAATATAAACAAGTATTTATATCAGTAAGCTTTTTCTGTATTAATTGATGATTTTAATTTCTTTTCACAAGCAATAGTAATTGAGCAAATATGATTATTTTCATTCAGCACACATCATCAAAACAAAATACTCAACAATCTCCCCCTTTTTGATGATGACAAAACCATATTAAATCAATTATGAAATATGTTTAACTCAACAAAGCACCTTTGTTGGCTTAACTTTTAATTCAACAAACTTGTTTGTTGACTTAAGTTCACTTAAGCTTATTTCTATTGTTTGTGTAAATTTTACCTCTTAGAACTAAAATTCTCAAATGTCAATAATTATATAAGTATCAGTTTTCTAATTATCATCTATCAGATTACAATAACCATTTAAATACCATCTCCTTTTATAATATATATGCAATTAAGATCATAATCATCTTTTTATAATATTTCTCCCCCTTTTTGTCATTAATCAAAAAGATAATTACAGAGAATATATATATATAAGAGATATATTTACAACAACTCTTTCTGTAAACAAGAATAATAATTGAACACATTTACAGAAAAATGTATTGTTCAATGAATCAAACAAGTAATACAAATAGTGCATTTTGTATTCAGAAACAAACAAAAACAATTATCGACCCCTCCTAAGTATATCACTTATAGCATTACATATTTTATCTCCTAGATGCCTAATATCATTTTTGATGTCGTTAAGCACTGCATCTAAGTCAGTAGGTAGCTAGGTTTGCTGTTCTACTTGAACTGAATAACTTTGTTGTTGTTGTTGTATATGTTCTGTATAATCAGGTTGTTGTTGTTGTTGTCATTGAGGTTTATGCATGGCCTGAAATTTTTGTAAATCTTTAACACTAAATGCTCTCATGCCTTTAGTTTCAAAGGGCTAGTTGGATAAAGTCAATTGGCTTGCAAGGATTCTATATATAGCATCACCATAAAATAACTTTGAACTCATATGCTATAGTTGAGACAAAAATATCAAACCAATTTATTTGAATTCTATTCAGCAAGCCATAAGTTGCATATAAAGAGCTTCTGCTGACTTCCAAATTGTGTCCAACTCTCTGAAATAAATTTGCATACAATATATTTGCAATAAACCTTGCCTCTGCATTCAGATTTTCAATTAATCTCATTTTAGAATATACATCTAGAATTTTTGATAAAGACTAAATGTTCCATTCCAGTTGTCTAATCATGTCAAATCTATTCGTAACAACAACACCTTCATTCTTTAATCCTAAAACTTCAAAAATTAACTCAAGAGATAATATAAAATCTTGTTGATTTATTTGAGTTTACAGAAAATTTCCATTCTTGACCAGATTGCTATAAAAAGCTGCAATAAGCTTTGTGTATTGCTTCCATTTCGTTCCTATTGGCAAGAATTTAATGAGGCCTTGAAACTCAAACAGATCTCTTATTTCCATCAAATTTCTGAACTTTATTGGACGAGCATGTAGAATCTGACATGTAATCAGATTATTGTATTTCTGCAATGCTTCTTCAGATCTAAAATGAATTGCATTACCTTGAATTTTTAATACTATACACAAAGAAGGTGATACCTGAAGCCGTGATTCAGAGTTTAATTCATCTTTAGGAACCTCTTCTTCAAAATGAATGTCATGTTGTTTCTCTTCCAAAATATTATCTTAAAGCTACTCAGGTAAGCTTAATTCTTCAACTTCAACAGTGTTAGGAACATTTTCAATATGCTCAACATTCATCTGTTCAATCTCTATAGAATCTTCAGAGTTTAATTTTTCCACAAATTCTACAGTCGGTGTATCTATCTGTAATTGTTCATTTTGTTCAATAGAAATTTCCGTTGGTTCGTGTTGTGAATTCTCAGACTCTACTTTTATAGATTCTGAAGAAGGCTGGTTAACATTTAGCTCTTCTAGAGTCTTAACATTTTTAATATCTGCTACTCTAGACAATTCAGCCTATGAACTAGTTACTACCTCAACATTGTCAATTATATCTACAATAACTTGTTCAATGTCAGGTGCCTGATGCTCTGATTTGCCAATTTCTATATCATCAAGACTTGTACTAATAGAAAAACTTGAGCTCATATTTGACTTGTATTTCTTCTCAAGCTTTCTAGCAAGAGAAAATAAAGTCTCATTATCTTCATCAATTTTAGTGTGTTCAGAACTGATGAGTTTATCAGATGCATAATAAGGTACAATGTCTAGACATACATTGTCATTTGGAAATAAATTTTCATGTGATTATCCTTTTCTAATAGACTTTGTTTCCTTAGACATAATTTTTCTGATTTTTCTTGTGCTATAACATTTCTGTTTCTCCTCTTCAAGTATTGTTGTTTTCTTTTCAAATTGCTCCATAAAAGTTTTTTGCTTTAATTCTTCTAAGGCACTCTCTATTGCTACGACCTTTCGAAGACTGTCAACTTTTGTTTTGTCTACAGCAATATTTGATTTTACTTGTTTTGAATATAAAGGAGTGGGGATAGCTGATTCATGCTCTTCCTCAAATGCATGTAGTCTTGTACCATTTATAGGAGTTTGAGGAGTTCTATTTGATGAACCTACACCTTTTTCCAAATATTTTGCATACTGTTCCAAAAATGCAATTTCAACACACTTCATACGGTATTCTCGATCAAATTTACTTCAAATCCCCATGTATGTAATACTAGAATCAGTATTTTAGAGTTCTTGTCTAACTTCATGTAGTATACCTTTAGGAAAGAAATATTCACTATGAATTTCTGCTAACCTTTTGTCCACTTGAAATATTTTCTTGAACCAAGTGCGTGGAACTTCATCATTCTCTATTTCTTGTCCTGTTGCATCTCCTCTACTTTTGCCTTTTCCTTTGCCACAACCTTTGTAGAACTTGGAGACCATCATCGCAGGTTGTAACAGCAACAAGCGGGAACGATTTACTTGACAAAGTATACAAATAACCTAAGTGCTCGTGTAATAAGTGTTTAAATAGGGTTTTTAGGTGAATAACTCAATGTGAAGAGAGGTTGGGTTTAGATATAAAATAAATATTGAATAAAGTTTATTCAATCAAGGTACCCGAAATATTCAATTATAACTCGTTGAGTTAACTAACCTAACGAGTAAAACTCTGTCTAGAGGCAGTTTTACACATTACATTATGTAACATAACGTCTAGTTAGTACACTTAAAACAATTTTCGAATGCTTCCAACTGAAACGTTCCTAAAACTTAACATTATCTTGAGAACATTTTAAACTATTCAAACATTTTTGTCCTTTGAATCTAAAATAGTTTGTATGTCTTTTTTTTTAAAAAAAAATTATTTCATCAAGATTTTAAGAGGACATTAATTCAGATTAACTAAGATTTGTATTCTGAATTATATTAATCTATTTTCGACATTGTTAATCCTCCCCCTACAAATATAGTTCAAATATATTCAATCAAAATACAAAATATACTTGTAGTGACAATTGATGTTAAGTATAACTATACTTTTAAATTTTCTTTTCAAAGACTTCCGTTATTTTGACATCATCAAAAATGATTTCCAGAATCAATTCCTACTATATACGAATCAAAACACAACTTTGAACTCAATGTGATTAACTCAAGGAGAATAAAAGAATGTATCTCAAATAAACGTTTTCAAAATTACTAATGTTGATTCAAGAAATCAATAGTCATATTGGTAGAAACTATATGTGATTCAAAGATATCTGTAATTAATGAAACAACATTTTTTTTTATTTAAATAGTGAATATTGATAATTTTCTTTAAAAGTTAGTTTGAAAAGCTTGAATCATACAAGAGCTTTCTAATGTACCTGTGTAATGAGCTTTCAGTCAACAATCCCATATTTGATTAGGACCTTAGGTTGCCAGATTTAAAGAATCCTTTTTGAGGACAATAATCCTTACATACCTATCTGCTCAAGTACAAAAGGCTCGTGATCAAACCGATCAATAAACTCTCAAAGATTTTCACTTTGTAAGTACTTTTCATTTTAAGCACAGTATATATGTATTCCATTAATACAGATGCAATAAAACACAAATCTCATACAATTTTTACTTCTATGATTGTACTGAGAATATGCATTAGTTTCAATAAGCTTATACTTTTGATTAACAGTTTAAGATGAGTTACATATAATTTATTCTACAAGATTAATCAATTAAGTCAAATTTATGCATGATCATATGCATTTTCCTTGATTCAAAGAAAACATTTAATCAAAATTTCAGAATGTTAGAAGTATTTAATGTTTTTCATTTACACTTCCACTTAAAATTGTAAAAACCATTAAAATTGATAAACTACTTAAAATCAATAAGATACTACTATGATTTTACAATAAATACATAGTATCTTAAGTAGCAGTTTAGATATTACTTTAGATATTTATAATAAGTATATAATATCTATGAGGTGAACAACATCATCAATAATATTTATCTTTTTAATGTGGAGTTTAAGCATTTTACACATCACATAGCCTACAAATACCTAATTTTAATCTTATGTTGCAGAATGTATTTTCGTCTAGAGGTTTTGTAAATATATTAGCTAATTGATTTTTACTAGACAAATTCTAATTTAATTTTTCCTTTAATTACATTATCTCTTAGAAAATGATGTCTAACCTTTATATGCTTTGCTCTTGAATGTAATACAGAATTTTTGGAAAGATTTATTGCAGAACTACTGTCACAATAAATCTCAATTATATCATAAGATAATCCAAAATCTTCTAAAGTTTGCCTTATCCATAGAATTTGAGTGCAACACAGTGTAGCAACAACATATTCAGCTTTTGTAGTAGAAAGTGCTACACAGTTTTGCTTTTTACTAAACCATGACACCAAATTATTTCCCAATAATTGACATGTGCCACTGGTACTCTTTCTATCAAATTTAGATCTTGCATAATCAGCATCAGTATATCCTATAAGATCTATTGAACTATCCTTAGAATAATACAGTTTGAAATTTTTAGTTCCTTGTATATATCTAAATATTCTTTTAATTGCAATTAAGTGTGATTCTTTAGGATTAGATTGAAATCTAGCACAAACACACACAGTAAACATAATATCCAGTCTACTAGCAGTCAAATAAAGTAAAGAATGAATCATACTTCTGTATTTTCTTTGATCTATAGATTTTCCTATGTCATCAATATCTAACTTTAAAGAAGTACTCATAGGAGTTCCTAGAATCCATGTATCATTAAAATTAAATTTCTTAAGCATTTCATCTGCATATTTTTCCTGATTTAAAAATATACCTTTATCCATTTGCTTAATTTGAAGTCCTAGAAAATATGAAAGTTCTTCTGTCATACTCATTTCAAACTGATTAGTCATCTCTTTAGAGAATATTTCTATCAACTTATTAGAGGTTGCTCCAAAGATTATATCATCCACGTATATTTGAACAACAATCTGATCTTTACCATCTCTCTTAATAAATAGAGTATAATCCACTTTTCCCATGATATAGCCTTTTTCTATTAAAAAAGTAGACAATCTTTCCTAGCATGATCTAGGTGCTTGCTTCAAACCATATAAAGCTTTCTTCAATTTATACACAAAGTCAGGATTTTTAATATCTCCAAATCTAGGTGGTTGTTTTACATAGACTTCTTCATTAATTAAACCATTTAGAAATGCACTCTTTACATCCATTTGATATAATTTAAAATCCATATAACAACCATAGGTCAATAATATTCTAATACTTTCTAACCTAGCCACAGGAGCAAATGTTTCATTATAATCTAATCCTTCTTCCTGTGTATACCCTTGTGCAACTAATCTAGCTTTATTCCTTATAATTTGACTAGTTTCATTAGTTTTGTTTCTAAAAATCCACTTTGTACCTATTATGGACTAATTTTCTGGTGGAGAGACTAATTCCCATACATCATTTCTAATGAATTGATTTAGTTCTTCTTGCATTGCCACTATCCAATTTTCATCAGATAATGCTTCTTGTATATTCCTTGGTTCCACCATAGAAACAAATATACACATACTATTTAAATTTACTGAAGCTCTAGTTTTAACTCCCTCATTAATATTACCAATGACTTGAGTAATGGGATGTGATGAAGAATAACGCCAATTTCTCTGAGTTTCCTCAATATTCGCATCAACATCTGAAGGTACATCACTTTCATCATTAGTTTGATCATTTAAGTTCATATTTTTGATTTTCTCAGATAAATCATCAATCTCTCTATTGATCTCTAACTCTTTTGGAAGATTGATCAAATCATCGTTATCAACTTTAGATTGAGATTCTCTAAAAGAAATTTCATTGAAGCTTACATGGAGGGTTTCTTCAATAGTCTTAGAAGTCTTGTTATATACTTTATAGGCTTTACTTCTAGTAGAGTAATCTACAAAAATTCCTTCATCCGATTTGGCTTGAAATTTATCCCTTTTATCCTTAGTATTAAGAATAAAACACTTACAGCCAAATGATTTCGTATAGGAAATTTTTGGAACCCTATTAAACATAATTTCAAAAGGAGTTTTATTAACATGAGGTCTTAAATGACTTCTGTTAATAACATAACAAGCTGTATTTACTGCTTCAGCCCAAAGATTTTAAGGTAACTTATGTTCATTCAACACAGTTCTAGCAATTTCTTGAAGTGATCTATTCTTTCTCTCAACAACACCATTGTAGGATCGTATGGCTACACAAGAGGGGGGTGAATTGTGTATTTTTAATATTTTCTAAAATATAATTGAAACTTTAAAACTCAAAAACAAGTCGAGACATTGTTTTCATAAAATCATTTTTATTCAAGGTTTCAATTACAATATACAATTCAATTCTCCTCAGAAATTGTAGATGCAATTATATTTTGATACCATGTATCATCTAAACAATTTCATAACTACAAATAGAGAAAACTAATTTGCGGAATTTAAAACTTTTCTCCCTGTTTGAGATCTTTCTTCTTCTTCTTTTTCTTCTTCAGCAATTATTCAGTGACGAATATCTTGTCTTTTTATGCTTCACCAAATTTGCTTTCTTCTGATACTTCAAATCTTTAGTGACGAAAATCTTGTCTTTTCATGCTTCACCGAATTTGCTTTCTTCTGATACTTCAAATCTTCAGTGACGAAAATCTTACCTTTTTATGCTTCACTGAACTTTCTTCCACTTGAGAAATTTTTCCCGAAGAGGTATTTTTGATCCTTGAAAAAGATTTTTCTTTTGGTGTGTAGGGATGGTTTGATCCTTGAAAAGATTTTACTTTTTGGTGTGCAAGGATGGTTTGATCCTTGAAAAAACTTTTCGTTTTGTGTGCAAGGATAAATTGATCAACGAGAATTCTATGCCTTTTATACTGTATCTTCATTTCATACATATCCTTCACGTTTAACCACTACCAGTTTTCCACATCTCCACGTCTTTTCTTTTTCCTTCATCGAAACACACACATTCTAACCTACGTTTATATTTCAAATTTTCTTTAATCAATAGTCCTGGATCTCTGAAAAATTTCCTGAAAATAAACTTTCTGGTCCAAAAGTTTTTCATCAATGTAATAAGAAGTCGTTACTTTAATGTTAACTAAACGAGTAACACAAGTATATATATATAACTTAACGTTTCTAACTTAACGAGTTCACCATGTGCCATTTCACGTGACAAGTACTGTAGCTAACTCAACGAACTAAGTTCGTGGTGTTATGCTATCTCAATGAACCATCTCCGTTGTGTTATGATAACTCAACGAACCAGTAATAAACAAATATTTTTATAATAAGAATTTTACAACGTGCAAAAATAACAACTTAAGTTTATAACGCTAACCTAACGCATTGCCTTAGTGTTCAATATAGCAACTCAACGTGTTTAGTTATGTTAACTTAACGAGTTAAACATGTGCACCTCACGTGATACAATACAGCATTTGTAACTTATAATTTCACCACGTGTATAACACTAACTTAATGAGTTCGTCACTTCTTTTACTCACATGACCTATTTTAACCTTTAAGCCTCTAACTTAACGAGTTCTCACGTGACCTCTATACAAACAAAACTCTAACTTAACGAGTTGTCTAAACGTGCACTATTCATGATATAGAAGATATAACATTAAAATATATCATGCTTTTCAATAAAAACACACGTTAACTTAACGTTTAGCTAAATGAGAAATTAATGCATCGAAACGACTAGTTATTAACTTCAGATCTAATACAGACAAGTATTTATATCAGTAAGCTTTTTCTGTATTAATTGATGATTTTAATTTCTTTTCACAAGCAATAGTAATTAAGCAAATATGATTATTTTCATTCAGCACACATTATCAAAACAAAAATACTCAACAACCATTTTGACACGGTGCTCTTGGAAAAGAAAATCTGTGATCAATGCCATGCTCATTACAATAATTATCCATTTGATCATTATCAAATTCAGTTCCATGATCACTCCAAAGTTTTGGAATAGAGACACTCTGTTCATTTTGAACAAAATTGCAAAACATTTTAAACTTTTCAAAATCTTCTGTCTTTGATGCTAGAAAATATACCCAAGTGTATCTAGAGAAGTCATCTACTAAAACAAATACATACCATTTACCACCAAGACTCATGATTCTTGTTGGTCCAAACAGATCCATATGTATAAGTTCTAAGACTCTCTTGCTTGAAATATCAGTTTTGGATTTAAAAGAGTTTTTATGAAGTTTACCTAACTCACATGCATCACACATAAAGTCCTTCGAGTATTTAATCTTTGGTAAACCTCTCACTAAATATTTTTTTTGATAGATTATGTAACAGTTTCATATTTATATGCCCAATCCTTCTATCCCATAGATATGCATCACTAGTTTTAGCTAGCAAACATGAATTTAAATCAACTACACCAGAAGGTAAAGATAAAATACATATAGAACCTTTTCTTTAGCAATAAACTTAATTTCATCTGTATTTTTATCAATTATTTTGCATACATTATCTTCAAACACTACATAATATTCATTTTCAGTTAGTTTTATGACACTCAGCAAATTAAATCCTAGGTTTTCTAGATATAGTACATTTGAAATAACACAAGTAGGAGTTATTTGAACATTGCCCATACCTATGATTTTATCTTTGCTTTTGTTACCAAATGTTACACTTCCTTTCATGGTCTTTGTAAAATTTTGTAGTATACTTTTCTGTCCGGTCATGTGACTTGACGCTCCACTATCCAATATCCATTTCGATGTTGTTTCCTCCTACAACACAAATTAAGAAAAGCTTTTTCTTGGTACCCAATGTTGTTGAGGACCAAGTTCATTAAATGCATATTTCTTCTTTTTGTTTAAAAATAGTTTAACATTATCATTTAAATTCTTATTAGTTGTAAGTACTATTGATTTATCATTAGCTTCATACTCACATATAGCATTATTGCTTTTACAATCATTCTTTTCGGTTTCAGATGTAGTATAATCAAGACCAAACAGATTTTTATCAAATGTTAATTTATTTTGGTCATGCTCATACATTTCAGTAAGTTCATACCAAGATTTTGAACTTGTATTTGAATTTTCAGTGTATACAAAATCTTTTTCCGCAGAAAAATTTTCAGATTTATCACATGTAGAATGAGTAATTGGTCTAATACCAGTATATTGAATTACATGCTCAGGTTTCTGAATTTCCAGTTTACTACAATTGTTTGAAATTTTAGAAACATTAGAAACTGAATTTCCAGAACAAGAAACAAGATTTTTAGAAACATTTATAGTCATGTTAGAAGTACAATTTGACAAATCACATTGATTTATATTATTACTCCATGATTCATCTCTTGAAGTACTTACTTCTACATATTTATTACCTTGATTCATAATAAAAGGAATTTTAGTCTTAGATTTACTTGAACTGCTACTAATAAATCCTTTATTAGCTTGAGATTCAGGATATTCAGGATAATCAAATCCTAAGCCAAATTTATAAGACACCGCAGGGGTACTAGTTAGTTTATCTAACTTAGTTTGACTTAAATTCCATTTCTCAATGGTAGAATTTAAATCTAGCTCTCTTAGTTTTAATTTATCTATCTCTAATTCAAGTTCATTTATATTGTTTCTCAACATTTCATTTTCAGATTCTATCTTTAATTTTTCAGCATTTATATTTTGTATTTGTTCATGCAAGATACATTCATTAAATCTAAATTTTTGCAAATCTCTAGCATGATTTTTATTATCACATTTAAACTTTTCTAAAGTAGTAGACAGGAAAGAATTTTCTTCTTCCATAATGGATGAAGATTTTCTAATATTCTTATTTTCCAATTTACATACTTTAAGTTTTTGTAATAATGCATGATAAGCACATAATAATTCATCAAAGTTGAAATCTGAATGACTTTCAAGATCAGATATTACCTCAGACTCATCTGCCATGAAGCACACATGAGCAACGTTTTTTAACTCTTATTCTTCTTCTGAATGTGAAGATTTTGATGCTGATTCCTCATATTCACACTCTTCAGACGTGTCATCTTAAGTGACCTTCAAAGCCTTTTTCTTGTAAAACTTTTTCTGAGTTTTCTGAGCCATCTTCTTCTGATTTGTCTTACTTTGCTTTTCATTTTTCCTCATAGGATAGTCTAGAGAAAGATGTCCAGGTTTCTTATAGTTGTAACATACATACTTTCTAGAAGAAGAATTCTTATCATTCAGTGATTTTGACGTTCAGGGTTTATCAATTTTGTTCATTAGCTGTTTCCTAGCTTTCGATGCTTTCTTGAATTTCCTAGTCAGCAAAATCAAGTCCTCGTCAGAATCAATAAATATATTAGAATCTAAATTAATTTTGAAGGCTATTTCTTTCTTTATTTTTAGTTAGTTATGACTCAGTGATTCATTTAATTGAACTTCATAAGCTGTTAAATTTCCTATAAGTTCATTCATAGTATAAACATTTAAATCTCATGATTCCTCAATTGATGTTACTTTCTGAGACCATTTAGAACTTAGGGATTTGAGAATTTTCCTCATCAAATCCTTCTGTTCAAAATTCTTTCCTAAACATTTTAAAGAGTTTATGATATCAAGAAATCTGGAAAACATCTCAGAAATATTATTGTCTTCATGCATCTTAAAGAGTTCATACTTATGAATCAACATGTTTGTTTTAGTCTCTTTAACTTGAGAAGTACCTTCATGTGAAACTTCTAATGCATGCCACACCTCATAAGCAGATTTATATGTCGACACTTTACTAAATTGTTCATAACTTAATGCACAAAATAAAATATTTAAACCCTTAACATTCAGCGTTTCATTTTCTTTTTCAGTAATTGTCCAAGTATTATAAGGAGTAGTTAACGGAGTATATGGTTTAGAAATCATGAACCACAACTTATGATCTATACTTTGAAGAAAAATAGTCATCCTATATTTCCAATATTCAAAATGTATTCTATCAAATAAAGGAGGACGATTACGATTTTGGCCTTCATATAAAGAAAAATTACCATTACCAGTAGCCATCTTACCTTAAATTTTTCATCCTATTTGATTTTAAATAGTCTAAAAACTTTAAAACAACTTGAGCCTTAAATCAAGAAAGTTAAACGTATGCTCAGATATTAATTTCTGTTTAAAAACAAGGAATGTAGAATAAGCAATGATATTAAATAAGTTGGTATCGATTTTATATCAAAGATTATTAACAAAGCTCTGATACCACTTGTAGGATCGTATGACTACACAAGAGGGGGGTGAATTGTGTATTTTTAATATTTTCTAAAATATAATTGAAACTTTAAAACTCAAAAATAAGTCGAGACATTGTTTCAATAAAATCATTTTTATTCAAGGTTTCAATTACAATATACAATTCAATTCTCCTCAGAAATTGTAGATGCAATTATAACTCGATACCATGTATCATCTAAACAATTTCATAACTACAAACAGAGAAAACTAATTTGCGGAATTTAAAATATTTCTCCCTATTCGAGATCTTTCTTCTTCTTTTTATTTTTCAGCAATTCTTTAGTGACGAATATCTTGTCTTTCTCTGCTTCACCGAATTTGCTTTCTTCTGATACTTCAAATCTTCAATGACGTATATAATACCTTTTTCTACTACACTGAATTTTCTTCCACTTGAGAGATTTTCCCCGAAGAGGTGTGTTTTTTTTTCATCCCTAAAAAAGATTTTTCTTTTAGTGTGCAGGGATAGTTTGATCAATTAGAATTCTATGCCTTTTATACTGTATCTTCATTTCATGCATATCCTTCATGTTTAATCACTACCAAGTTATCACTTCTCGGCGTCTTTTCTTTTTCCTTTATCGAAACACACACGTTCTAACCCACGTTTATATTTCGAATTTTCTTTAATCATCAATCTTGGATCTTCGAAAAATTTCTTGCAAAATAAACTTTATCGTCCAAAGAATTTTCCATCAAGTGTAATAAGAAGTCGTTATTTTAATGTTAACTAAACGAGTAACACAAGTATATATATAACTTAATGTTTCTAACTTAACGAGTTCCTCATGTGCCATTTCACATGACAAGTACTGTAGCTAACACAACGAACTAAGTCCGTTGTGTTATGCTAACTCAACGAACTAGCTTAACCTTTCTTTCGAAAGGTTAAACGATAACTCACCGAAAACAGTTTAAGTTTCGGATAGTTACGATTGTAAGTCACCGAAAAACTCTTTATACCATAAAACTAGTGAGACACGTGTCAAGACCTGAAAACATGACTTAAGTTACCTTTTGGATAGTTACGATTGTAAGTCTCCGAAAAACTTTAACTCACCGATGTAGTAATAAACAGGTGTTTTTATAATAAGAATTTTACCACGTGCAAAAATAACAACTTAAGTTTATAACGCTAACCTAACGCGTTGCCTTAGTATTCAATATAGCAACTCAACGCGTTTAGTTATATTAACATAACGAGTTAAACATGTGCACTTCACGTAATACAATACAACATTCATAACTTATAATTTCACCCCATGTATAACACTAACTTAACGAGTTCGTCTCTACTTTTACTCACTAACTTAACGAGTTATCACGTGACCTATTTTAACCTTTAAGCCTCTAACTTAACGAGTTCTCACGTGACCTCTATACAAACAAAACTCAAACTTAACAAGTTGTTTAAACATGCACTATTCATGATATAGAAGATATAACTTTAAAACATATCATACTTTTCAATAGAAAACACACGTTAACTTAATGTTTAGTTAAATGAGAAATTAATGCAACGAAACGACTAGTTATTAACTTCAGGTCCAATACAAACAAGTATTTATGCTAGTAAGCTTTTTCTGTATTAATTGATGATTTTAATTTCTTTTCACAAACAATAGTAATTGAGCAAATATGATTATTTTCATTCAGCACACATCATCAAAACAAAATACTCAACACTCTAATTGATTATATGTTCTACAACTCCTATAATGTCTCTAGAAGGTGCAGTCATCTCAACAGCTACAGCATTATAGTTTTTGTATTCTTTCACTGAAATGGCTCTAGATTTTATACTTTTAGATGTCCATTTTGTGAAGTCAATACAATCCACCATTAATACTAGTGTAGGATCGTCTGTATCAGAAGAGGGGGGGTGAATTGTCTCTTTAATTATTAAAATACTAGTGGATAAAACAGGAGCACAAAACACTCATAAATGAAATTTTATTCTTTGTGTAAAGATAGAATTTACAGTATCTTTTCAACTCAATTCCCTTCTTGACGGTTTTGATATAGTAATGTTTGATATACAATTCAAATAGAAAAATAAAGCTCTTATTCAAAACTAATTTCAAATTACATTAGACCTGATCTTTATGCACACAGCTTCTTTCCTTCTCTTTGCTCAGCTTGTGTATCTCTTCTTCTCTAGTTGTCGAATTTCCAGACTTCTTACATTTGCAGCTCCTTTTCTAAAATTGCTTGGAATTTCGAACTTCTTCTAATGTTGGAGAACTTTTCAGAATATGAATATTCAAACTTAACTTTTCAGTTAGGGATCCAGATTGAATATTCAGACTTGGTTTTTGAGATTAGGATCCTCGTTTGTAATGAAGCTCGTACTCTCTATTAGTAGTCGAACTTTGTTGTCTTTCATGTTCAGCATGTTCATCCACTTAATCCATAATCCACGTACTAATTTTTTTCATTAATCCAAATTACTATCTTTTTGAGTTTCCACTTTCTCCACTATAATTTTGAATTTTCACAATCTCCACTTCGTAGATTCACTGAAACTTTATCTTCCTGGAGTCTTGTAGAATATCTTCTAAGTCTTTGATTTAGTTGAACACTTATCCTTTAAGTCTTGTAAAAACTCGAACACTTATCTGTAACTCTTCGAGTTTTTGCACCTGCAAAACACGTGACTAAACATAGCAAACATATCTGTTCGTTAGTCATTTTATAAAACTCGAACACTTATCTATCCATGCGTATAAAAACTCGAACAGTTATCTAACTATTTGATTTTCATTACCGAACGCATATGGCAAAACACGTGACAACTTAAAACATTAAAAATACACGTGCAGATAACTTAACTATATGAGTTTTTAACATAAACTATTCGACAAAAACGAAACGTTAACTATTCAAAAGTTTAACAATCGAAAATGTAACTCTTCAAAAATCTTTAACTTATCCGACATAAAAATAAAACTTTCCGATAATCTGTTAACTATTATACTTAGAGAATTATACTTAGAGAATATAATTTAAACTTATTTAAAAACTTTAATAAAGCATATATCATCAAAACAAAATTCCTAACAATCTCCCCCTTTTTGATGATGTCAAAATGTAGGATCGTATGGCTACACAAGAGGGGGGTGAATTGTGTATTTTTAATATTTTCTGAAATATAATTGAAACTTTAAAACTCAAAAACAAGTTGAGACATTGTTTTCATAAAATCATTTTTATTCAGGTTTCAATTACAATATACAATTCAATTCTCCTCAGAAATTGTAGATGCAATTATATTTTGATACCATGTATCATCTAAACAATTTCATAACTACAAATAGAGAAAACTAATTTGCGGAATTTAAAACTTTTCTCCCTATTCGAGATCTTTCTTCTTCTTCTTTTTCTTCTTCAGCAATTCTTTAGTGACGAATATCTTTTCTTTTCATGCTTCACCGAATTTTCTTTCTTTTGATACTTCAAATCTTTAGTGACGAAAATCTTACCTTTTTATGCTTCACTGAACTTTCTTCCACTTGAGAGATTTTTCCCGAAGAGGTATTTTTGATCCTTGAAAAAGATTTTTCTTTTAGTGTGCAGGGATGGTTTGATCAACGAGAATTCTATGCCTTTTATACTGTATCTTCATTTCATGCATATCCTTCACGTTTAACCACTACCAGTTTTCCACTTCTCCACGTCTTTTCTTTTTCCTTCATCGAAACACACACGTTCTAACCCACGTTTATATTTCGAATTTTCTTTAATCATTAGTCTTGGATCTCTGAAAAATTTCCTGCAAAATAAACTTTCTCGTCTAAAAGTTTTTCATTAGTGTAATAAGTTGTTACTTTAATGTTAACTAAACGAGTAACACAAGTATATATATAACTTAATGTTTCTAACTTAACGAGTTCCTCATGTGCCATTTCACATGACAAGTACTGTAGCTAACTCAACGAACTAAGTCTGTGGTGTTATGCTATCTCAACAAACCATCTCCGTTGTGTTATGATAATTCAACGAACCATTTCCGTTGTGTTATGATAATTCAACGAACAAGTAATAAACAAATGTTTTTATAATAAGAATTTTACCACGTGCAAAAAATAACAACTTAAGTTTATAACGCTAACCTAATGCGTTGCCTTAGTGTTCAATATAGCAACTCAACGCATTTAGTTATGTTAACTTAACGAGTTAAACATATGCACATCACGTGATACAATACAACATTCGTAACTTATAATTTCACCACGTGTATAACGCTAACTTAACGAGTTCGTCTCTTCTTTTACTCACTAACTTAACGAGTTATCACGTGACCTATTTTAACCTTTAAGCTTTTAACTTAATGAGTTCTCACGTGACCTCTATACAAACAAAACTCTAACTTAACGAGTTGTCTAAACATGCACTGTTCATGATACAGAAGATATAACATTAAAACATATCATGCTTTTCAATAAAAACACACGTTAACTTAACGTTTAGCTAAATGAGAAATTAATGCAACGAAACGACTAGTTATTAACTTCAGATCCAATACAGACAAGTATTTATATCAGTAAGCTTTTTCTGTATTAATTGATGATTTTAATTTATTTTCACAAGCAATAGTAATTGAGCAAATATGATTATTTTCATTTAGCACACATCATCAAAACAAAAATACTCAACAATCTCCCCCTTTTTGATGATGACAAAACCATACTAAATCAATTATGAAATATGTTTAACTCAACAAAGCACCTTCGTTGGGTTAACTTTTAATTCAACAAACTTGTTTGTTGACTTAAGTTCAGTTAAGTTTATTTCCATTGTTTGTGTAAATTTTACCTCTCAGAACTAAAACTCTTAGATGTCAATAATTATATAAGTATCAGTTTTCTAATTATCATCTGTCAGATTACAATAACCATTTAAATAACATCTCCTTTTATAATATATATATGCAATTAAGATCATAATCATCTTTTTATAATATTTCTCCCCCTTTTTGTCATTAATCAAAAAGATAATTACAGAGAATATATATATATATATAAGAGATATAATTACAACAACTCTTTTTGTAAACAAGAATAAAAATTGAAGACATTTACAGAAAAATGTATTGTTCAATCAAATCAAAGAAGTAATACAAACATTACATTTTGTATTTAGAAACAAACAAAAACAGTTATCGACCCCTCCTAAGTATATCACTTATAGCATTACATATTTTATCTCCTAGATGCCTAATATCATTTCTGATGTCATTAAGCACTACATCTAAGTCAAGAGGTAGCTAGGTTTGCTGTTCTGCTTGAACTGAATAACTTTGTTGTTGTTGTTGTTGTTGTTGTATATGGTCTGTATCAGGTTGTTGTTGTTGTTGTCGTTGAGGTTTATGCATAGCTTGGAATTTTTGCAAATCTTTGACACTAAATGCTCTCATGCCTTTAGTTTCAAAGGGCTAATCAGATAAATTCAATTGGCTTGCAATGAGTCTACATACAGCATCACCATAAAATAACTTTGAACTCATATGCAGTAGTTGAGAAGTGAAAACATCAAACCAATTGATTTGAATTCTATTCAGCAAGCTATAAGTTGCATATAAACAACTTCTGCTGACTTCCATATTGTGTCCAACTCTCTGAAATAAATTTGCATGCAATATAGTTGCAATAAACCTTGCCTCTGCATTCAGATTTTCCATTAATCTCATTTCAGAATATACATCTAGAATTTTTGATAAAGACTGAATGTTCCATTCCAATTGTCTTATTATGTCAAATCTGTTGGTAACAACAACACCTTCATTCTTTAATCCTAAAACTTCAAAAATTAACTCAGGAGACAATATAAACTCCTGTTCATTTATTTGAGTGGTCAGAAAATTTCCATTCTTGACCAGATTGCTATAAAAAGCTGCAATAAGCTTTGTGTATTGCTTCCATTTCATTCCTACTGGCAAGAATTTAATGAGGCCTTGAAACTCAAACAGATCTCTTATTTCCATCAAATTTCTTAATTTTTTTAGAGGAGCTTGCAGAATCTGAAATGTAATCAGATTATTGTAGTTCTGCAACGCTTCTTCAGATCTAAAATGAATTGCATTACCTTGAATTTTTAATATTGTACACAAAGAAGGTGATACCTGAAGCCATGATTCAGAGTTTAATTCATCTTCAGGAACCTCTTCTGCAAAATGAATGTCATGTTGTTCCTCTTCCAAAATATTATCTTGAAGCTACTTAGGTAAGCTTGATTCTTCAGCTTCAACAGTATTAGGAACATTGTCAATATGCTCAACATTTATCTGTTCAGTCTCTATAGAATGTTCAGAGTTCAATTTTTCCACAAATTCTACAGCCGGTGTATCTGTCTGTAATTGTTCATTTTGTTCAATAGATATTTCCATTGATTCATGCTGTGAATTCTCAGACTCTGCTTCTATAGATTCTATAGAAGGTTAGTTAACTTTTAGCTCTTCTGTAGTCTTAACAATTTCAATATCTACTACTCTAGACAATTCAGCCTGTGAACTAGTTAATGCTTCAACATTGTCAATTATATCTGCAATAACTTGTTCAATGTCAGGTGCCTAATGCTCTGATTTGTAAATTTCTGCATCATCAGGACTTGTATTAATAGAAAAACTTCAGCTCATATTTGACTTGGATTTCTTCTCAAGTTTTCTAGCAAGGGAAAATAAAGTCTCATTATCTTCATCAGTTTCAATGTGTTTGGAACTGATGATTTTATCAGATGCACAATAAGGTACAATGTCTAGACATACATTGTCCTTTGGAAATAAATTTTCATCTGATTTTCCTTTTTTAATAGACTTTGTTTCCTTAGACATAATTTTTCTAACTTTCCTTCTTCTATAACATTTCTGTTTCTCCTTTTCAAGTATTGCTGTTTTCTTTTCAAATTGCTCCATAAAAGTTTTTTGCTTTAATTCTTCTAAGGCACTTTCTATTGCAACGGCCTTGCGAAGACTGTCAACTTTTGTTTTGTTTACAGCGATATCTGATTCTACTTGTGTTGAATATAAAGGAGTAGGGATAGTTGATTCATGCTCTTCCTCAAATGCATGTAGTCTTGTACCGTTTATAGGAGTTTGAGGAGTTCTATTTGATGAACCTACACCTTTTTCCAAATATTTTGCATACTGTTCCAAAAATGCAATCTCAGCACATTTCATTTTGTATTCTCTATCATATTTACTTCGAATACCCATGTATGTAATACTTGCATTAGTATGTTGAAGTTCTTGTCTAACTTCATCTAATATATCCTGAGAAAAGAAGTAATCTCTATAAAGTTCTTCTAACCTTTTGTCCACTCGAAATATTTTCTTGAACCAAGTACGTGGAACTTCATCATTCTCTATTTCTTTTCCTTTTGCATCTCTTCTGCTTTTGCATTTTCCTGTGCCACGACCTTTGTAGAACTTGGAGACCATCGTCGCAAGTTGTAACAGCAACAAGCGAGAAAGATTTTCTTAACAAAGTTTACAAATAACCTAAGTCCCCATGTTATAAGTGTTTAAATAGGGTTTTTAGGCGTATAACTCAACGTGAAGAGAAGTCGGGTTTAGAAATAAAATAAATATTGAATAAAGCTTATTCAATCAAAGTACCCGAAATATTCAAGTATAACTCGTTGAGTTAACTAACCTAACGAGTAAAATGCTATCTAGAGGCAGTTTTACATGTTACCTTATCTAACATAACGTCTAGTTAGTACACTTAAAACAATTTTCGTATGCTTCCAACTGAAATGTTCCGAAAACAACACACATGCTAAAACTTAACATTATCTTGAGAACATAGTAAAATATTTGAACATTTTGTCCTTTGAATCTAAAATAGTTTATTTGTCTTTTTAAATTATTTCATCAAGATTTTAAGAGGACATTAATTCAGATTAACTAAAATTTGTATTTTAAATTATATTAATCTGTTTTTGACATTGTTAATGCTCCCCCTACAAATATACTTCAAATATATTCAATCAAAATACAAAATATACTTGTAGTGACAATAGATGTTAAGTATAACTATACTTTTACATTTTCTTTTTAGAGACTTCCGTTATCTTGACATCATCAAAAATGATTTCCAGAATTAATTCCTACTGTATATGAATCAAAACACAACTTTGAACTAAATTCAATTAATTCAAGGAGAATAAAAGAATGTATCTCAAATAAACGTTTTCAAAAGTACTAATGTTGATTCAATAAATCAGTAGTCACATTGGTATAAACTATATACGATTCAAAGATATCTGTAATTAATGAAACAACTTTTTCTTTTCAAAACAGTAAATATTGATAATTTTCATTAAAAGTTAGTTTGAAAAGCTTGAATCATACAAGAGCTTTCTAATGTACCCGTGTAATTGCTTTCAGTCAACAATCCCAGATCTGATCAGGACCATAGGTTGTCAAATTTAAAGAATCCTTACGTACCTATCTACTCAAGTACAAAAGGCTTGTGATCAAACTGATCAATAAACTCTCAAAGATTTTTACTTTGTAAGCATTTTTCATTTTAAGCACAGTATATATGTATTCCATTAATACAGATGCAATAAAACACAAATCTCATACAATTTTTACTTCTATGATTGTACTGAGAATATGAATCAGTTTCAATAAGCTTATACTTTTGGTTAACAGTTTAAGATGAGTCACATATAACTTATTCTACAAGTTTAATCAATTAAGTCAAATTTATGCATGATCATATGCATTTTCCTTGATTCAAAGAAAACATTTAATCAAAATTTCAGAATGTTAGAAGTATTTAATGTTTTTCATTTACACTTCCACTTAAAATCGTAAAAACTATTAAAATTGATAAACTACTTAAAATCAATAAGATACTACTATGATTTTACAATAAATACATAGTATCTTAAGCAGCAGTTTAGATATTACTTTAGATATTTATAATAAGTATATAATATCTATTAGGTGAACAACATCATCAATAATATTTATCTTTTTATGTGGAGTTTAAGCATTTTACATATCACATAGCCTACAAATACCTAAATTTAATCTAATGTTGTAGAATGTATTTTTGTCTAGAGGTTTTGTAAATATATCAGCTAATTGACTTTTACTAGACACAAATTCTAATTTAATTTTTCCTTTAATTACGTTATCTCTTAGAAAATGATGTCTAACCTCTATATGCTTTGCTCTTGAATGTAATACAAGATTTTTGGAAAAATTTATTGTAGAACTACTGTCACAATAAATCTCAGTTGTATCATAAGATAATCCAAATCTTCTAAAGTTTGCCTTATCCACAGAATCTGAGTGCAACACAGTGCAGCAGCAACATATTCAGCTTCTGTAGTAGAAAGTGCTACACAGTTTTGCTTTTTACTAAACCATGACACCAAATTATTTCCCAATAATTGACATGTGCCACTGGTACTCTTTCTATCAGATTTAGATCCTGCATAATCAGCATTGGTATATCCTATAAGATTTATTGAACTATCCTTAGAATAATATAGTCCGAAATTTTTAGTTCCTTGTATATATCTAAATATTCTTTTAACTACAATTAAGTGTGATTCCTTAGGATTAGATTGAAATCTAGCACAAACACACACAGCAAACATAATATCAGGTCTACTAGTAGTCAAATAAAGTAAAGAACCAATCATACTTCTGTATTTTCTTTGATCTATAGATTTTCCTATGTCATCAATATCTAACTTTAAAGTAGTACTCATAGGAGTTCCTCGAATCCTTGTATCATTAAAATTAAATTTCTTAAGCATTTCATCTGCATATTTTTCTTGATTTAAAAATATACCTTTATCCATTTATGACACTCAGCAAATTAAATCCTAGGTTTTCTACATATAGTACATTCGAAATAACATAAGTAGGAGTTATTTGAACATTGCCCATACCTATAATTTTATTTTTGCTTTTGTTTCCAAATGTTACACTTCCTTTCATGGTATTTGTAAAATTTTGTTATAGACTTTTTTGTCCGGTCATGTGACTTGACGCTCCACTGTCCAAGATCCATTTTGATGCTGTTTCCTCCTGCAACACAAATTAAGAAAAACTTTTTCTTGGTACCCAATGTTGTTGAGGATCAAGTTCATTAAACTCATATTTCTTCTTTTTGTTTAAAAATAGTACATTATCATTTATATTCTTATTAGTTGTAAGTACTATTGATTTAACATTAGCTTCATACTCACATATAGCATTATTGCTTTTGCAATCATTCTTTTTGTTTTCAGATGTAGTATAATCAAGACCAAACATATTTTTATCAGATGTTAATTTATTTTGGTCATGCTTATACATTTCTGCAAGTTCATACCAAGATTTTGTACTTGTATTAACACTTTCCATACATACAAAATCTTTTTCTGCACAAGAATTTTTTGTTTTATCACATGCAATATGAGTAATTGGTCTAATACCAGTGTATTGAATTACATGCTCAGGTTTCTAAATTTTCAGTTTACTACAATTGTCTGAAATTTTAGAAACATTAGAAACTGAATTTCCAGAATAAGAAACAAGATTTTTAGAAACATTTATAGTCATGTTAGAAGTACAATTTGACAAATCACATTGATTTATTTTATTACTGCATGATTCATCCCTTGAAGTACCTACTTCTACATATTTATTACCTTGTTTCATAATAAAAGGAATTTTAGTCTTAGATTTACTTGAACTGCAACTAATAAATCCTTTATTGGCTTGAGATTCAGGATATTCTAGATAATCAAATCCTAAGCCAAATTTATAAGACACTGCAGGGGTACTAGTTAGTTTGTCTAACTTAGTTTGACTTAAATTCCATTTCTCAAAGGTAGAATTTAAAGGAACAAACATTTGAGAAGAATCCCTACAAGGAAACATAAAATCAAACACATAAAGGGCACAAAACTCAAGCTAAACTTAGAATTCAACATTACAATAAAGGGGAAATACATGGAAAGCATGGAATAAACACATAACAACTATACAACATCAAAACAGGAAATACAAACAACTCCATCTCAACTCATAGTCCATCTCCTCACATTAAGCCCACATCTCCAATGGTCTTTCCACAAGGGACGTCACCTCCTTGCTTCAGCCACCAAAGATGTCTACCTTCTCCACCAATTCTCCACGCCTAATGTAGCTTGTTCCTTCCACAGATTGGAGGTCCAACGCCAAAAGGAATGCAACAACGTGTAGAACAAGGGAGTGCATTCTTGAAGATACTTCACTACACCTCTACTTGTCTCTCCAATGCTCCTCTCCTCTACGGATTTAACACTACAAGGAGTAATTACAGTAGTGTTTGGTATTGATTGTGAACTTCTAAACTTGTTTAATTTGTTTTTATGCTTATATCGATAATTACTTTTAGAAGTAAACAAGCAACCTTTCACACAAATTAGATATTAAATCCAATTTGTGTTTTTAACTGCAAGTGCAGTGTATATTGTATTTGCGTGCAAGTATAGGTTGATCCCATAGAGAATGAGTAAGAATTGTGTATTGTTTCAATTTTTATATTGGAGTTTATATGTGTTCAGTAAGCACTCCGTTGAGTTACAATTAACTCAACGGACTAACCTCATGGACTTAAGTTAACTCCACG
The DNA here is from genome assembly GCA_036874045.1 of Cymodocea nodosa. Classification (NCBI taxonomy): domain Eukaryota; kingdom Viridiplantae; phylum Streptophyta; class Magnoliopsida; order Alismatales; family Cymodoceaceae; genus Cymodocea; species Cymodocea nodosa. The sequence goes on along the minus strand of CM072339.1, from coordinate 12,027,073 downwards.
AGCCTCTCTTTCAAGTTAAATACTGCTATTTACAGAGGAATTCGACCAACCATTGGGTGGTTCCACAAAATGTAAATAACATTAATTAAGCTCTTTAATGTTAGTTAATATTAGATTTATCATTAAGCAACACTAACATTCAGATATTTCAAACAGTAACCATTAAAATCTGTAAGTATTTGGAATGAATCAATTTCAGTAAACAATAAAACTATTTTCTATTTTCTGAATCAAACTAACATAAAACACTCACAATACTGACAATTATAACATTAATCACAATACAAAACAAACAATACAACACTGTAATACTAAATATAAACACAGATAATTTGTTGTTTTTGGTATTTTTGTTTTGATATATTCTTGAAGATGAGCAAAGGTGAAATGTAAAAATCTCTATCGATGGTAAAAACTTCTGTCACTACATGCGACACGATTACACCACTGAAAACTTAATCACTTACAATATTACCTCTTCTCCCTATAGAATCGCGAGTCCAAAATTGCAAGATAATCTCCTCCTCAACATACTAGCATCAATCCGAAACCAAGGCTAGAAGCTTTACGATCTCCTAAGATATGAGTCGGTGCTTGGTGAAAATGGCTTCCCTTCTCGCGATGCGATCACTCCTCACAGTGGTTGTCAAGCACCGTGTTTGGCTCAGAATGAACCCAACATCAGGAAAGTATCCACATAGACCTCTGATGGTTGGTGATTATGGTGGTGGTGTGGAGCTTCAAGGAACTTCTAACGCTTCCTACGGTTAGCATGGTTCTCCACCTCCTCTACACACACTTTTTCTTCGTCTTTTATATTTCTTTCAGTGGTAACTATTTCTGCTTAAATGATTGGTTGGATTTCCTTCATTCAAATCAACAATGGTGATTTCTTCTTCATTCCACAAATGAATTCCTACGTGATACATGCAATCGTGGTTGTCCTTTGACTTTCCTATTCTTGTAATTGCTACAATGGCATATTAGAAAATAAATGGTCCGTGGAGTTATAGATAATTCAACGGACTTACTTCGTTGATTTACTATAAAACACATGCAATAAAGAAATAAGCTACTAACACAACGCGTTACCTTAGTGTGTATTCATGTAACTCAATGCATACAATTATGCTAACTTAACGAGTTATACACGTGTAGCTCACATGACATAATAAAGCATTTAAATTCAACACGTGCATAAATCTAACTTAACAAGTTTAGATATACAACTTATGATTTTTACTCACTAACTCAACGAGTTGTTACCTGTACTCTTTACACCTTTAAGTCTTTAACTCAACGAGTTGTTACTATATACCTGCATATTCTTTTAGCATTTACTATTTTGGATACTTACAAACCTTAACTATCCAATGCTCAAATGCATTTCAGATAGTTAGCAGATAACTCACCGAAAATCCACTTAAATCATGCATTAAGGTTTCAACATGTGTATTCCAAGAAATAATAAAATATTCGTTTAAAACATAACTGTCTGGTACATTAAACATAACTCTCCAAAATAATAGAAAATTTGGATACTTAAGAATTAAAAACCTGTAATTCACCGACAGTTCAGAAATGTACTTAATTAATGCTAATTCTTGGAAATTATGTAGATTCTTTCATTAAAGCATATAATAGAGCAATTATAACATAATAGCTTAATTCTCATATGATAAGTTAAATATTCTATAATTAACCATCATTTAACTGTTAATATTATGCACTTTTTCATTCTAAACACTTCCCCCATACTTAAATTTTGCTAATCCCTTAGCAAACTAAGATCTAACTAGTTGATCTTTCTAAAGTGCTAGATTTAATTCTTCATTTTTTTCTTCAGAATACATAAATTAGATTACTATATAGATATTCTGTATTTTTTAGTAATCTATTTAACTTTTTTTTTCTCCTCTTAATTCTGCAAATATATTTAAAACATATGTAAATTACATACAAAATATATTAGCATCATATAGGTGGTAATTATATTATCATTTTTTCTTCTTTCCAAACAATTGTTATCTTGAATTTTCCAAATATGATTTCCAGAATAAATTTCAACTACATACGAATCAAAATACAATCTAATTCAACATGATTAAAACAAATAGAATAATGAATTGTATCTCAAATAAACAACTTCAAAAGTCTTGTTATGCGAAGAACGAGTGCGGAAAGGAAGAAGCTTGGACACGTGGAGAAGAAAGAAGAAGACAAAGAGAGGAAGACATGTGAAACAACAAACAATTTAACGTAGTTCCCCAATTGGGTACATCCACGGATGGAGCTCAGTTGATTGATTCTTCTCTAGGTCATCATAAATGGGATACAAGATTCATCATCATGCTAAAGCACACGTTGGGGGCATATTTATAACATTTGTGCACCCTAAGTGGCCAAGGACAAAAATACCCCTACGTGTAACAAACTAATTCAAGACACATAATAACAATCTCAACCTTGTCTTGAATTTACAAACTCCACCTAGAACCAAACAATAATAACAAATCTCCATCACAAAAGACCCGAAGGGTCAACTATAAGCAAACACATTAAGTAAGTCTAAGCAATGCTTAAATCTCCATCCCAAGGATTTTACCTACTGGTCCTAAATCCTTCATTACAAATTCAGATTTCAATGTGTCTTTCAAAACCTGTATCTCATTGACATCTTTGGCTACAATCAAGATGTCATCCACATACAAGAGCAAGTAAACAAATTCATCTTTAATTTGTTTAACATAGACACATGAATCAAAACTACTTCGAACAAAACCAACATCTATGATAAAAGAATCAAATCTTTTATACCATTGCTTGGGAGACTGTTTTAGCTCATACAAAGATTTCTGCAACTTACAAACGAGGTCTGATCTACCTCTTTCTGCAAAACCTATTGGCTATTCCATCTAGATGTCCTCATCTAAATCACCATGTAGGAAAGCTGTTTTCACATCTAACTATTCAAGTTCTAAATCCATTACTACAACAATTGCCAAAAGGACTCGAATGGAGGTGTGTCTAACTACTAGTGCAAAGACTTCATTGAAGTCCACACCCTCCTTCTGTGAAAAACCTTTTGCTACCAATCTTGTCTTGTACTAAATTCCATGATTGCCTTTGTTAGGACCCTAGTATTTTGATAATGCAAAAATCTGTGTGAGGAAACATATTGTATTTTACAGATAAGTCAATGCAGCAAAAGATCGGAAGGCAGATAAACAAATACAGGTAGTTCAGAAATTACTACTATAAAGCTACAAGAAAATTAAATAGTTACCAAGCCTAAATATCTAGAAGAAAGTTAATTTTCAGTATGTTACAAGCTTAAGTATCCGAAGAGTCAATTTAAAGCAGCAAAAACACTTTCAGACAGTTAGAAGAATAACTATCCAAAATCATAAAGCCTTCGGAGGGTTGTGAAAGACAGTTGGTTGAATGATCAGAGAGTTATGAAGTTAACTATTCGAAAGCTCAAGGAAAATCGGAAAGTTAGAAAGGCTAACTATTTGAAACTTAAGTCATTCAATTACCCACGTGCAGAAATCCAGAATAGAAGCTTAAAGGAGTTTTTAGAGAGTTAGAAAGCTAGCTATCCGAAAAATAAGGAGTTTTAGTGAGTTACAGTTTTAACTATCCGAAACTTAAGTTATCTTATTATGCACATGCAGATTTAAAAAGGCAGCAGTCAAAAGTCTTACAAGCAAAAACAAAGAGTTACTGTAGCTAACGATCCGAATGTCAAGAGCTTTTCAATAAGTTAAAGTTACAAGTCTCCGAACACTTGACACCTCACGTGAACAACTTAAAATTCTCACGTGACATAGACAACAGGATGTAAGTGGAGTTTCGGTAAGTTATAGATGCTTTTCAATCAGTTATTCATATAACCATCCGAAAATCAAAGGAAATCGAAAGGTTACTTACTGAACATCAGACAGAATGGTAACTTACCATATTTAGGTCTGATTTCTTAGCAAGTATAGTAGAATACATCCGTTGGAAGAAAAATATGATTGTTATAACTTTTGGTATAAATATGAGAAGTGAAGAGAAGATCAGACAGAAATAATGATCATATCATTCTATGAGCTACACAATAATTCTAGACACTCTCAAGTTTACAACATTCAAGAATACTCTTAAAGATTCACTACAGCAGAAGAGCTCCCTACGCTCAAACTCTAATAGAAAGTTCAATGTTGTTGGTTCGTGAGTTTCAACTTGAAAACTCATTGTTGGTTGAGAGCTTCAACCTGAAAGCTCGAAGAAAGGTTGGTTATTGAGCTTATACCTAAAAGCTCTAAGTGTTGGTTCTTACTTCAACTTGAAAACAAGTGTTGTAAGTACTTATCTACTTAGTGAAGCCCAAGTGTATCTTGGGGTTGAACTAGTCGAGTTGGTGAACCACCTAAAAATTTGTTGTGTGTTACTTTCTTCTTACTATTTTACATCCATTTAATTCATTTCATCTCACTATTAAATAGAATCAGTCAATTCTAAATTAAAAGAACTAAAATTTACACACCTTCATCATTCACCCCCCCTCTAGTGAGCCTATCGATCCTAACAATTGGTATCAGAGCTTGGTTAATCCGTTATAAGATTTAACCATCTGGATTTATGACTCAATTTGCTGAGGGACAAAACATCCACAGACCTCCTCTATTCGATGGTTCTAATTATAATTATTGGAAGAATAGAATGGAGTGTTTCCTTAAGAGTTCTAAGGTAAAACTTTAGAAGATTGTTGTTCTTAGAACTACACTTCCAACCAGTGATGTTATGAATTGGTTTGAGGAGGATGAGAGAATCATCTAGTTGGATGCTAAAGGGCTGAATGCTATATATTGTGCACTAACTACTAAACAATATAACAAAGTTTCTACATATAAGTCTGCATATGAGGCTTGAAAAATTCTTCAAGTTACTCACAAAGGTACAAGCCAGGTAAAGGATACCAAAATTAGCATTTTGTTGAGAAAATTAGAACTGTTTAAAATGAATGAAAATGAAAACATAACTGAAATGTTTCGAGATTTACTAAAATTATTAATAGTTTGAAAGACTTGGGAAAGGAATTCTCTTCTCATGAACAGGTACAAAAGATCCTAAGAAGTTTAACTGTGGAGTGGAAACAGAAATCCACCTCCATCCAAGATTCCAAGGATCTCAACAATTACATGGTTGAAGAACTGTTGGGCAATCTTCTGGCCTACGAGATTCAAATGAAGGACTAGAAAGAACAAGAGGGAGCTGTTGAAAAGAAAGTTGAGAAGAAAAAGGAAATGACATTTCTTTCAATAGAAGAAGCTCCAAGCTCAGAAGAGGATGAGATTATGCTGCTGGCAAGAAATTTCAGAAACATCATGAAGAAAAATCATAAGACCAGCTCCTCCAAAAGAAGTGTCCCTACATGTTTTAAATGCAAAAGGCAAGGGCACATATAGACTTTCTATCCATTCCAGACAAAAGAGGATCAGGCAGATAAGAAGAAGAGATGGAAGGACAAAAAGAAGATGGCTCTCAAAGCTACGTGGGATGACAATAGCTCATCAAGTAGTTCATCTAATTCTGAAGATGAAGCTGCGGCCAACGTGTGCTTTGCAGCACAAGAGGTATACTCTACTTCCTCTTATTCAGAAAATGAGCATGATGAATTAGATGTCAATAGTCTTCTGTGTACTGTAGATAATCTGTATGTTAAATGTAGAGAATATAAGAAAGAAATTAAAAGGTTGAATAACTGTTTAGAAGACTCCCTTGTTGAATTAGAATCAGCTGTAGTTGAAAATAGAAACATGAAAACTAATTTGGATAAATATAGTTGTGATAACTGTGAGTTAAAAGAAGAAAATAAAAACTTATTAACTACAATCTCTGTTCTAAAAAATATCATATGTAAATTTACACAAGGTCAAAAAGGGCTAAATAAAATGATAAGATCTCAACGACCTAATGGAAGCAAATTTGGCCTAGGGTATGCTACACCACAAGAAGTACCTTATTATGGTGAAATGATTTGATCATATAGAGATGGCACCACTGTGTTTTCCATCAAAAGAAGATCAGGTCATATGTGGCTGCCAAGAGGCAATAGATTTAATGTTTTAAGGACTAACTCTACTGGACCCAAGAAGATTTGGGTACCAAAAGCCTTAATTTTAGTATAATTTGTAGGATGACAAGGAGCTCCAAGCACGTACAACAAAATGGATTGTGAACAGTGGATGCTTAAAGCACATGATAGGTAAGAAAAGATTTCTTGATTCTGTTAAAAGCTTAAGTTTAGGATCTGTTAAATTTGGAAATAATGAAAAGTGTAAAATAACTGCTATAGAAAATATCACATCTGAAAATGGTATAATTGAAAATGTCTTGCATGTCAATGGATTAAAACAAAATTTATTAAGTGTAGGACAATTATGTGATAAAGGTTATACAGTTTCTTTTACTGTTGAAAATTGTCACATTATTAATCCAGCTACAAATGAAATAAAATTTACAGGTATTAGAAATTGTTCTATTCATACATTAAACTTTCCATGTGAAAATTCTGCAAGCAATTCCTATTTGGTAGCATCTAGTGAAGATGATTGGTTGTGGCATAAAAGACTTGGTCACGTTAGTGTGAAGACTCTTAGAAAGTTATCCAAGGGTGATCTTGTTAGGGGATTGCCTAAACTTACATTCAAGAAAGATAAGGTGTGTAGTGATTGTATGCTAGGAAAGCAGAAGAGAACCTCTCTTCATAGCAAACATGAAATTACAACCAAAAGGTCATTGGAACTTTTACATCTAGATCTGTTTGGTCCAACTCAAATTTCAAGCCTTGGAGGTCGAAAATATACTCTTGTTATTGTAGATGATTTTTCTAGATTAACCTGGGTAATATTTTTGACTCATAAAAATGAGACATGCAGTGAATTCTAAAATTTTTGCATTAGAATTCAAAATTAGAAGGAACTAACAGTAAAGAAAATCAGAAGTGATCATGGAGGAGAATTTGAAAACCATGAGTTCAAAAATATGTGCAATTCATTTGGATTTTGTATGAATTCTTCTGCCCTAGAACTCCTACTCAAAATGGATAGTGGAAAGAAAGAATAGGCCATTGTAGGAAATGGCTAGAACTATGTTGAATGCCACTGATCTGCCAAAATGTCTCTAGGCTGAAGCTGTAGGTACAACCTGTCATATCTCCAACAGAACTCACATCAGACCTATGATGAATAAGACACCTTTTGAAATTTAGTTTGATAAGACTCCAAATGTTAGTTACTTTAAGACATTTGGATGCAAATGCTTTGTCTTAAACATTGGAAATGCCAAAGACAAGTTTGATGCAAAATTTGAACCTGCCATACTTGTTAGATACTCATCTAGAAGCAAAGTTTACAGAGTAGAGGAAAGTATAAATGTTTAGTTTGATGAAGATCTGATACAGAATTTCAAAAATTTGAAGATTGATAGTGACAGTGAAAATGAATATTTGGAGAAAGGTAACTACAAGTAGAAACTCAAACCCCAAGCTTTAGATCAGAATCAAAATAGTTGGAAGTTCAAATCTAATCACCCTATGGAACAAATAATTGGAAATATAACTAAAAGGGTACAAACTAGAAGCAAAGCACAAGATATTTACAATTTCTGTGCATTTGTGTCAGAAATAGAACCAAAATCAGTAGATGAAGCCTGTAAGGATATTTACTGGACAATGGCTATACAGGAAGAATTAAATCAATTCTAGAAAAATAATGTCTGGAATTTAGTGGAAAAACCTACAAGAAAATCCATCGTTGGAACTAAATGGATTTTCAGAAACAAATTAGATGAAGAAGGAAACATACTTAGAAATAAAGCTCGACTAGTTGCATAGGGTTATAATCAGCAACAAGGTATTGACTATGAAGAAACTTTTGCACCTGTAGCCAGAATAGAAGCTATCAGAATGTTGCTTGCCTTTGCAAGCAGTATGAGAATAAAATTGTTTCAGATGGATGTGAAAAGTGCCTTTTTGAATGGAGAAATTCAAGAAGAAGTTTTTGTTAAACAACCTCCCAAATTTGAAGATGAAGTCAAGTCAGATCATGTCTACAAATTAAACAAAGCTTTATATGGTCTTAAATAGGCACCTAGGGCATGGTATGAGAAACTGAAAAAATTCTTAACTAAAAATAATTTCTCTATAGGCAAAGTGGACAGCACCTTGTTTATCAAAACTTTTGATTTGCACATTTTGATAGTATAGATATATATTGATGATATAGTTTTTGGAGCTACATTAGAAAAACTCTATCATGGATTTCAAAATTTGATGAAAAATAAATTTGAAATGAGCATGATGGGAGAGTTGAAGTTTTTCTTAGGTTTACAGATCCATCAAGTGCAAAATGGCATCTTTGTCAACTAAGAGAAATATTGCAAAGAGATGTTAAAGAAATTTGGCTATGAAAACATTAAATCTGCAAATACTCCAATGAGTTCAAATACTAAACTAGAAATTGATGACTCAAGTGTTGTAGTAGATCAAAAGAAATATAGAGGCATGATTGGATCTCTATTGTATCTTTCAGTAAGTAGGCCAGATATCATGTTTAGTGTATGCTTGTGTGCTAGATTTCAAGCATCACCAAAGGAATCTTATCTGAAATCAGTAAAAAGAATTTTCAAATATCTACAAGATACTAAAGATTTTAGATTATACTACTCAGCTGACAGCAGCCTAACGTTAACAAGTTATAATGATGTAGATTATGTAGGTAGTAGATCTGACAGAAAAAGTACTAGTGGCACATGCCAACTACTTGAAAATTCATTAATCCCATGGTCCAGTAGGAAACAAAAATGTATTGCATTATCTACTACTGAAGCCGAATATATTGCAGTAGGTCTGTGTTGTGCTCAAATTCTTTGGATGCAACAAACTTTAGCAGACTACAGACTAGAAATTTAGAATACAGTCATATTTTGTGATAATAGTAGTGCAATAAGTTTATCTAAGAATACAGTACTTCATTCCAAAACCAAACATATCAAGATTAGACATCACCTTCTAAGAGATCATTTGGAAAAAGGGAACATCTCACTTAAGTTTGTACCAATAGAAAATCAACTTGCAGATATTTTCACAAAACCTTTAAATGAATCAACTTTTAATCATATTAGAAGAAATCTAGGCATATGTTCATTACATGATCTTTAAATGCTTTCATCTATTATTCCTCAAGTTCGCCATATGGGAGCTTACTTTCTACTAACATGTACTCGTGCAGGACACATTAAATATCAGTTTTACAGATATCAGTCACCTTTTTATATAATGACAAAAAGGGGGAGAAGAATATGGAAACTTACAGTATTTTCAGCTTAGACAGAAGGAGAAGTATTAAAAGGGGGAAGAAAATCTCAGCACACAGATAGGGGGAGAAGACAGCACACAGATAGGGGGAGAAGACAGCACACAGTCAGGGGGAGGAATCTCATCACTTCATTATATTCATTGTAAATCCTTGCTTTACTTAGTTTCTGTGTGACAGAATGTATAGAAACAATCTAGGGAGTGAAATACATGTAAATAAATGTAAAGGATTTTGTCATTATCAAAAAGGGGGAGATTGTTAGGACCCTAGTATTTTGATAATGCAAAAATCTGTGTGAGGAAACATATTGTATTTCACAGATAAGTCAATGCAGCAAAAGATCAGAAGGCAGATAAATAGATACAGGTAGTTCAAAAATTATTGCTATAAAGCTACACGAAAATCGGACAATTACCAAGCCTAAATATCCGAAAGAAAGTTAATTTTTGGTAAGTTACAAGTTTAAGTATCTGAAGAGTCAATTTAAAACAATAGAAACACTTTCGGACAGTTAGAAGAATAACTATCCAAAATCATAAAGCCTTCGAAGAGTTGTGAAAGACAGTTAGTTGAATGATCGGAGAGTTAAGAAGTTAACTATCTGAAAGCTCAAGGAAAATTGAAAAGTTAGAAAGGTTAACTATTTGAAACTTAAGTCATTCAATTACCCACGTGCAAAAATCCAGAACAGAAGCTTAAAGGAGTTTTTAAAGAGTTAGAAAGCTAACTATCTAAAAAATAAGGAGTTTCAATGAGTTAAAGTTTTAACTATCCGTAACTTAAGTTATCATATTATGCACGTGTAGATTTAAAAAGGCAGTAGTCGAAAGTCTTACAAGCAAAAATAGAGAGTTACTGTAGCTAACGATCTGAAAGTCAAGAGTTTTTTGGTAAGTTAAAGTTACAACTCTCTCAACACTTGATACCTCACGTGAACAGCTTAAAATTCTCACGGACACAGACAACAAGATGTAAGTGGAGTTTCGGTAAGTTATAGATGCTTTTCGGTGAGTTATTCATATAACCATCCAAAAATCAAAAGAAATCAGAAGGTTACTTACTAAACATCAAACAGAATGGTAACTTACCATATTTAGGTTTGATTTCTTAGCAAGTACAGCAGAATACATCCATTGGAAGAAAAATATGATCGTTATAACTTTTGGTATAAATATGAGAAGTGAAGAGAAGATCATATAGAAATAACGATCAAATCATTCTGTGAGCTACACAATAATTCCAGATACACTCTCATGTCTACAACATTCAAGAATACTCTTAAAGACTCACTACAGCAAAAAAGCTCCCTGTGCTCAAACTCTGATAGAAAGTTCAACGTTATTGGTTCGTGAGTTTCAACCTGAAAACTCATTATTGGTTGAGAGCTTCAACCTGAAAGCTCAAAGAAAGGTTGGTTATTGAGCTTATACCTGAAAGCTCTAAGTGTTGGTTCTTGCTTTAATGTGAAAGCAAGTGTTGTAAGTACTTGTCTACTTAGTGAAGCCCAAGTGTATCTTGGAGGTGGACTAGCCGAGTTGGTGAACCACCTAAAAATTTGTTGTGTGTTACTTTCTTCTTACTGTTTTACATCCATTTAATTCATTTTATCTCACTGTTAAATAGAATCAATCAATTCTAAATTAAAAGAACTAAAATTTACACACCTTCACCATTCACCCTCGCTTTGGTGAGCCTATCGATCCTAACAGCCTTGTGTTCTTGATTTCCTTTTGAACACTCATTCGCAACCAACAACATTCCTATCCTTGGGATGTTTTACCAACTCCCAAGTCCTATTCTTATGCAAAGATTGTAGTTCTTCTTGCATAGCTCCCATCCAATGTACGGCTTCTGGTCCGCTAATGGCAGCATCAAAACTAGGTGGATCAACATCCTCCACCTCACTAGCTACCTGTAGAGCAAAAGCAACTATATTGTTGTAGCCATACCTCTATAGAGGGTGTACATCCCTCCTAAGACAATCTCTGGCAACACACCTTGGACGTGTGTCCTCAACAAACTCATCTCCACGGCCATTTTCCAAAATCAAATGTTGATCTGTATCAACAAGAACAAATTGATTAGAAATCAATGGTTGATTCAAATCAAGCTCCACCTGCTCAAGAGTACTAGGTGGATCCAAAATTGTTGGCTTTTCTTTCTCGTGTATCAAAGAAACCTCATCAAAGGTAACAACCCTGCTATGAATGACATTTCTTGTTTCTTTATCATATATTCTATAACCTTTTATTCCCATTCCATATCCTACAAAGATGTTTTCCTTGCCACGTGGCTCCAATTTACCACGATTCACATGATAATAAGCAGGACATCCAAATACTTTCAATTTGGAGTAGTTCGCCGCTTTATCCATCCATACCTCATAAGGGATCTTGTCGCCAATTGCATTAGATGGCGATCTATTCACCAAATAGGAGGCTGTGTTAATAGCTTCAGCCCAAAAACATTTTTCCAACTCAGCATGTGAGAGCATACATCTAGCTCTCTCCAACAACGTCCTATTAAGACATTCTACAACTCCATTCTGTTGTGGAGTTCCCCTAACAGTATAATGCCTAGTTATGCCTGCATCTCTGCAAAAAATATCAAATTCATTTGAGCAAAATTCTATTTCATTATCTATTCTCAAGTATTTTACTTTCCTTCCTACTTGGTTTTCAACAATAGCCTTCCACTATTTAAAGTTCTTGAAGGCCTCACTCTTGTGCTTCATAACGAAAATCGAAGTCATATGACTAAAGTCATCAACAATGGAGAGAAAATACTTAGAATTTGCTAAGGAGGGTTGTTGAGATGGTCCCCAACAATCTACATAGACATAATCCAACTTCCCTTTAGTGGAATGTTTTGCTCTTCCAAAAGAAACATGTTTCTGTTTCCCATAGATGTAATGCTTGCATAAATCAATATCTATAAAGATATGACCATCTAACCTGCCAAGTGTGCTAAGCTTCTACATTCCCTTCAAACCCAAATGTCCTAACCTAGAATGCCAAATAGCTAACATAGACTATTGATCACTTATTGTCGCAGTTGCTGATCCAATGATAGGTTTGCCCTGAAGAATGTATAAAGGTCTGTCCTTGATTCCCTTCATCACTACTAGGGAACCTTTCAAAATGTGAAGTTTACCTCCTCCACCTGAAAAACTGAAACATTTCTGATCAAGAGCCATCAATGAAATAAGGCTCTTGCCCAATCTTGGCACATGCCAAACATCCTCCAAGACTTTGACTGTCCCACCATGCATTCTGAATCTGACAGATCCAATACCTGCTCTATCACAAACATCATTATCTGCTAAAGTGACCTGTCCACCATCTACCTCCTCATATGTATGGAAATATTCTCTATTGGAAGTCATATGATGTGATGCACTAGAATCCATAATCCAACTTTGATCAAAGTAGGCACTACAACAAACAGTAAGGGAGAAATCACAGTCAGATCCTGAGTCCCCATTTTCAACAACTATTGCATTTCCCTTAATCTTCAATTTAGGGCAATTCACCTTCCAATGCCCCTTTTCCTTGCAATAATTGCAAGTGTCCTTGGAAATTCTACCTCTAGACTTACATCTGCCTTTATGCCTATTGTCTCTTCTACTCTACCGTCCTCTAGACTCTGAATGATGCACTATCAAACCTGATCTGCCAACATCATTGCTACCATGAGTAGCCAAATGTCTCAATTCTCTAGAATGAAGACTTAATCTGACCTCCTCCTAGGTAATAGTATCTTTGCCAACCACAAAAGATTACACAAAATTCTCAAAGGAGAGAGGGAGAGATACCAATAAGATGAGAGTAGCATCCTCATCTTCCATAGTAACACCAATGTTCCTCAGCTCCATGAGAATGGTGTTGAGCTGATCCAAATGTTGCTTCAATGGTGTACCTTCCTTCATTCTAAGAGAGAATAGCTTTTGCTTCAACAACAACTTATTCGTGAGACTTAGTCATATACAGATATTCTAACTTATTCCAAAGACCCAAAGCTATATTTTCATCTGCTACCTCAATGATTATCTCATCTGATAAACATAGCAGAATAGTCGAATGTGCCTTCTCCTCTTGCTGTTCAAATTCGGTAGACTTCTTATCTAGGGTTGTCTCCATATTTAAGGGAGCCCAAATACCCTACTATTTCAAAAGTGCTTTCATATTAATCTGCCACAAGCTAAAGTTGTGCTTGCCATTGAACTTCTCAACTTTCAAGGCTAAATATGCCATGACAATAGAACAACACAAACACAACAAGCAAATACCAAAGAATTCAGACAACAAACAAGCACAAAATTTGCTATCCCAAAGCTAAAGATGAATCTTTCATTCAAAATATCCCAACCAACAAAAGTAGCTACCAAATTCAAAAGATCACTCGCAAAGAATCCTAAGAAAACAAAGATGAGCCAAGATCACACATACAGCCTCAAGAAACAAAAGGAATTCCCAAAAAGATTCCAAAGAACTTCAAAAGAATTCCAAAGAACTTGCCACACTTGGTCTATTTGAAAAGCCGAAAAAGAATTACGCAGAATCACAATGACAAACTTCAAAAGTTATGATAGGAATTCTTACTACTCGTTTCACCAACATGGAAACGACAAATGACCAAGTGCATGTTGACAAGATTCAAGATCGTAGACGTTGAACAAAAGAACTCTAATCACGAACGCTTGTCACAAGCAAAGGTCGCGACTGTAGACCACAGGCGTAGGTCACGAATGGTGATCGCGAGCGCAAGTCGCGTGAGCAAACTGCGAGCGCTGGCATCAAGCGAAGAGCGCGAGTGATTGCACGCAGGCATTGGCGTCGGGCGAGGATGCGGGCGATCGCGCAAGCGAAAGACGCAGGCAATTGTACGTGGGCGCTGGCGTCAGACGAGGATGTGAGCGATCGCATAGGGATGGTGGCACAGGTGAAGACGCAGGCTATTGCACACTAGCACTAGCGTCGTGCAATGGCGTAGGCATCGGGCGCTTGCCGCTGGCGTCGTTGGTCTTAGGCACCGACTATGTGCGTTGGCCAAGATCTTTCTTTCTTCTTTCCAAGGCTAGTCCACGCCCAACTCCTCAAACTTTGCTCTGATACCACTTGTTATGCGAAGAGTGAGTGCAGAAAGGAAGAAGCTTGGACACGTGGAGAAGAAAGAAGAAGACAAAGAGAGGAAGACGTGTGAAACAACAAACAATTTAACGTGGTTCCCCAATTGGGTACGTCCATGGATGGAGCTCAGCTGATTGATTCTTCTCTAGGTGATCACAAATGGGATACAAGATTCATTATCATACTAAAGCACACGTTGGGGGCCTATTTATAACATTTGTGCACCTCAAGTGGCCAAGGACAAAAATACCCCTACATGTAACAAACTAATTCAAGACACATAATAACATGTCTATTCTAGATTCATACTTCAGTAATCCTAGATAATAGAAAATATACTTGATTCAAAAGATTTATGTATTTCACAAAATACTCTTATCTTTTCAGAACAGTATATGCATATTTGTACTTTAAAAGTTAATTTGAAAAGCTTGAATCATACAAGAGCTTTCTAGTGTACCTATGTATCGAGCTTTCAGTCAACAATTCCATATTTGATCAAGATCTTAGGTTGCCAAATGTAAAGAGTTCTTTTTCAAGTCAACAATCCTTACATATTGTATTGATTGGTTTTGTTAACTTCTATTTTTACTTGTTGTATTTGTCTTTATGCTTATATCAATAATTACTTTTAGAAGTAAACTAACAACCTTTCACACAAATTAGATATTAATTCCAATTTGTATTTTAACTGTAAGTGCATAGTGTATATTGTATTTGTGTGAAAGTATAGGTCGATCCCACAAAGAGTTGAGTAAGAATTGTGTACTGTCTTGTTCAGAATGAAAAAGTGCACAATATTAACGGTTAAATGATGATTAATTGCATAATATTTAGCTTATCATATGAGAATTAAGCCATTATGTTATAATTACACTATTATATGCTTTAATGAAAGAATTTGCATAATTTTAAGGAATTAATGTTAATTTCGTACATTTCTGAACTATCGGTAAATTATAGGCTATGAAATTCTTAAGTATCCAAATTGTCTGTTATTTCGGAGAGTTATATTTAATGTACCGAATAGTTATGTTTTAAATGTGAAAAGAATATGTAGGTACACAGTAACAACTCGTTGAGTTAGTGAGTAAAGACTATAAGTTGTATTTGAACTCATTAAGTTAGATTTATGCACGTGTTGAATTTAAATGCTTTAGTATATCACGTGAGATGCATATGTTTAACTCGTTAAGTTAGCATAACTGTACACGTTGAGTTACATGAATACACACTAAGGTAACGCGTTATGTTAGCAGCTTATTTCTTTATTGCACGTGTGTTATAGTTAAATCAACGAAGTAAGTCCATTGAGTTATCTGTAACTCCACGGACCATATATTTCTAATATGCCACTATAGCAGTTACAGAAACAGGACATTCGAAGGAAGACCACGATTACACGTATCACGCAAGAATTCACTCGTGGAATAAAGAAGAAATCACCATCGTTGATATAAGTGAAGGAAATCTAACCGATCAATTAAGCGGGAGCAATTACTACTGTAAGAAATATAAAAGACATAGAAAAAGTGTGTGCAAGGTGTGTTGGAGAACTACGTTAACTGCAAGCAGCGTCGGAAGTTCCCTAAAGCTCCACACCAACACCAACACCACCATCACCATCACCAACCACCGAAGGTCTGTGAGGACACTTGCCTGATGTTGGGTCAATTTTGAGCCAAACATAGTGCCTGACAACCACTATAAGGAGTGATCACGTCGCGAGAAGGGAAGCCATTTTCACCAAGCACCAGTTCATATCTCAGGAGATTGTAAAGCTTCTAGCCTTGGTTTCAGGTTGATGCCAATATGCTGAGGAGGAGATCATCTTGCAATTCTAGACTCGCGATTCTATAGGAAGAGGAGACAGGATTGTAAGTGATTAAATTTTCAGTGGTGTAATTGCGTCGCATGTAGTGACGGAAGTTTTTACTATCGATAGAGATTTTTACATTTCACCTTTCATTCATCCTCAAGAACACATTAAAAACAAAAACACCAAAAACAACTACTTATTTGTGTTTACAGTTTGTATGTAAGTGTTGTATTGTTTGTTTTGTATTGAGATTAATGTTAGCATTGTTCGTATTGTGAATGTTTTATGTTTGATTGATTCAGAAAATAGGTAATAGTTTTACAGTTTACTGAAATTGATTCATTCTAGATACTTAAAGATTTCAATGGCTACTGTTTGAAATATCTAAATTTTAGCATTGTTTAACGATAAATCTAATCTTAGCTAGAATCAAAGAGCTTAATTAATGTTATTTACAATCTATGGAATCGCCAAATAGTTGGCCGAATTCCTCTGTAATTAACAGTATTGTTAGACTCGTGGAGTTAACTTAAGCCCACGAGGTGAGTTCATTGAGTTAGCCATAACTCCACAAACTAGGTCTGTTGTGTTAACTATAATTCAATGGAGTGTTTTACTAAACACATAAATTCCAATATAAAAATCAAAACAGTACACAATTTTTAGTTTAACTCTTCCCTATGGGATCGACCTGTACTTGCACACAAATACAATATACACTGTGCACTTGTAGTTAAAACACAAATTAGAATTAATAGCTAATTCATGTGAAAGTTTGTTAGTTTGCTTTTAAAGGTAATTATTGATATAAGCATAAAAACAGAAGTTAACTAAACCTAAACAAGTTTTCTGGTACCGTCGCCGGGGAACTAAATAAGTTCTCTAGTGCTGCCTAAAAACCTAAACATGTCTCAATTTTTATATTGGAGTTTATGTGTGTTCAGTTAAGCACTCCATTGAATTACAATTAACACAACGAACCTAGCTCGTTAAGTTATGGCTAACTCAACGAACTAACCTCGTGGACTTAAGTTAACTCCACGAGCCTAATTTTTCCAATTGAATATTGTTAATTACAAAGGAATTCAGCCAACCATTGAGTGGTTCCACAGATTGTAAATAACATCAATTAAGCTCTTTAATGCTAGTTAAGATTAGATTTATCATTAAGCAACACTAACATTCAAATATTTCAAACAGTAACTATTAAAATCTTTAAGTATTTGGAACAAATCAATTTCATTAAACTATAAAAATATTATCTATTTTCTAAATCAAACAAACATAAAACATTCACAATACTGACAATGACAGCATTAATCACGATACAAAACAAACAATACAACACTTTAATACTAAATGTAAACACAGATAAGTTATTTTTGGTATTTTTGTTTTGATATGTTCTTGAAGATGAATGAAAGGTGAAATGTAAATATCTCTATCGATAATAAAAACTTCTGTCACTACATGCGACGTGATTACACCACTGAAAACTTAATCACCTACAATCCTGTCTCCTCTCCCTATAGAATCACGAGTCCAAAATTGTAGGATGATCTCCTCTTCAGCATATTGGCATTAACCCGAAACCAAGACTAGAAGTTTTATGATCTCTTGAGAGATGAGTCGGTGCTTAGTGAAAATGGCTTCCCTTCCCACGACGCAATCACTCCTTATAGTGGTTGTCAAGCACCGTGTTTGGCTCAGAATCGACCCAACATCAGAAAAGTATACTCACAAATCTTCGATGGTTGGTGATTATGGTGGTGGTGTAGAGCTTCAGGGAACTTCTAACGCTGCCTACAGTTAGCGCAGTTCTCCACACCCTTGCACAAACTTTTTCTTCGTCTTTTATATTTCTTACAATAGTAACTGCTCCTACTTAGATGATCGATTGGATTTCCTTCATTCATATCAACGATGGTGATTTCTTCTTCATTCCATGAGTGAATTCCTGTGTGATACGTGTAATCGTGGTCTTCCTTCGTATTTCCTATTTTTGCAACTGCTATAATGGCATATTAGTCTTCATTTTAGTCGAATACTTATCCTTTAAGTCTTGTAAAAACTTGAACACTTATCTACAACTCTTCGAGTTTTTGCACCTGCAAAATACGTGATTGAACAAGAAAACTTATCTGTTTGTTAGTCATTTTGTAAAACTCTAACAGTTATCTATCCATGCATATAAAAACTCGAATAGTTATCTATCCATGTGTATAAAAACTAGAACAGTTATCTAACTCTTCGATTTTCATTACCGAACGCACATGGAAAGCACATGACAACTTAAAACATTAAAAACACACGTGTAGATAACTTAACTATACGAGTTTTTAACATAACTCTTCAACAAAAACAAAACGTTAACTATCTGAAAGTTTACTTTTCCTATTTCTGCATAACACTAACACAACGCATTACTCCAATGTATATTCAAGTAACTCAACGTATATAGTTATGCTAACTTAACAAGTTAAACATGTGCAACTCATGTGATATACTAAAGCAATTTAAATTCAACACGTGCATAATTCTAACTTAACAAGCTCAGATATTTTGGATACTTACGAACCTAACTATCCAATGCTCAAATGCATTTCGAATAGTTAACAGATAACTCACCGATCATTCACTTAAGTCATGCATTAAGGTTTCAACACGTGTAATTCAGGAAATAATAAAATATTTTTTGAAACATACTATCCAATACATGCAGTATAACTCTCCAAAATAACAGAAAGTTCAGATACTTAAGAATTTTATAGCCTGTAATTTACCGATAGTTCAGAAATGTACTAAATTAACATTAATTCCTTGAAATTATGCAAATTCCTTCATTAAAGCATATAACACTGCAATTATAACATAATAGCTTAATTCGCATATGATAAGCTAAATATTATGCAATTAACCATCATTTAACCCTTAATATTATGCACTTTTTCATTCTAAACACATACCTGTCTACTCAAGTACAAAAGGCTCGTGATCAAACAAATTAGTAAACTCTCAAAGTTTTTTCTCTTTTTTTCTTTTTAACACAGTATATATATGTATTTCATTAATACAGATGCAATAAAACACAAATCTCGTATAGTCCTGCTTCTATTATTCACTAAAAATATGAATCCATATCAATATGCTCATACTTTTTCTATAGTTTAATAAGATTTACACATAAATCATTCTACAAGTTTAATCAATCAAATTAAATGTATCCTTGATCATATGTATTTCATTTAATCCAAAAATCAACATTTCAACTCTTTTAGGAATTCAGATCATTTTACTAAGTTTCAATTAAACATTTTGTTTCTTTTTTAAAATCATGAAATTGTTAAACTCATAAAATTCAGCAAAAACATAAGATACTATATCAGATTTGTATTAATGGTAAAATTTGTAGCATCTTATATAAGATTCCAAATATAACATTCAAGCAGTTATAGTGCTTAAAAATTTGACAATTTTAATTATCAGATAGTTACAAGAAATTTCAGTAGTTACAACAAATTCATAAATAAAAAAATTTTCAATTTCCACAGGAATTTGCAACACCATTCTAATTCCTCTAATTAATGAAATTACTTAGCTACTAATCTAATTACCTCCCCCCCATACCTACATTTGGCATTGTCCTCAATGTAAAAGATTTTATAGTAAATATAGTAAATGTTAGCAGGCATGAATATTATTTCATTGACTTAGCACCTAACTCAATGAACTTAATTCTTTGAGTTAATGAATAACTCCATGAACTGAGTTTAAATGTAAATTCAAGATAAGTAATCAATTACATACCTTATTCTTTTGTATCTCCTTCAATATCTTCTGACTTTTGATTTTGAAAAACTTTTCATTCACAAATAAAAGCAAAATATATAATAAAATACACTTAACAATAAAACGTAAATTGTGAAATCAGTGTCTTGTGTGGAACCCAAGCTCCCATGCCTTTGGTGGCTCACAAGCAAGCCAGTTGGTTTCCCAAAACAATTACCAACAAACTGGATTGATATTTTGTGTTTTTTTTTCTTTTAAATAAAATAAAACCTAACTAAAGTTTTTTTTTTTTCTTTCTTTCTTTTTCTAAAGATAAATGCAAATTACACACAACATTAAAAGCATAGAATCACACTTTAAGAACATGATTGAAAAGTAGTGATAAATTGAATAAACATGTCAGTCTAACCAAACCTTTTAAGCATAATTCTTCTTTCTATTAATTTTGTTTTAATGTAGTCCGCTTTCTTTTTTAATTTGTAAACTTGTAGTATGTTATCAATACTAAATATCAATGTATTTCCATTAATGAATTGAAATGTAGAAAGGGATCCTCTTCTGTTCCAAGATAATGTAGCTGTTTCTATTGCTACATATATTTCTATATATTCCTCTTCCCACTTCCATTCATTTAGGTCTTTTATAATCCATATTTGAAATTTCATAACTTCATCCCACCATCTTATCAGACATAAAGTAGGATCATCATATTCATTATACCACATACCTAATCGAATTTTATCATATTCTGTAGATAGTGGTTGAGCTATCTCACTAGGTATAGGTAATATTTCTATAAAGTCATCATCATAACTATCTATGCTTACTATGTATAAATCAGATCTAAATGCAACTGATATATCTAAGACTAGATATATATATCCATCAAGTATGATATGTATATTGTTAATTAATGTTTTCTATCCTAGATATATCATAGCATTTTCAGTCCAAGATCTATTCAGAAAATTATACACACTTAGGCATAAATCCTCATCCCAATTTCCAATTGGTCTCCAGTAATATAATTTTTCAAGAATGGCTGAATTTTTATCAGAAAATGTTAAAGCTGACCCACAATTTTCAGTTGGTACTTCAAATCTATTAGGCCTTCCTATATTCCATTCTTCTCTAGTGATAGGAATTCTAATCAAAATATCGGGTAACGGAATTGCATACCTTGGTTTTGTTTTGTAAATAATTAATCATTCATCTATCCCCATAATATGATCTATTCATTCTAATGTATTGGGTGGAATTCCAACAGTTTCTTCCATATTCAGATATTCATAGCTGATTGAACTACGATTAAATGACTTCCATAAAAATCCATCTCTAATCTTAGTTATTTTTGCAGCTTGTAGTCCATGAAAATATTTTTCTTTAACACAATCTTTAATTTCCTTTGATACACAACACAGTCTGCATAGATTTTTAGCTAATAAGTTACTTGGTACTTCCCTTAGTGTATCTAGTGGTAATTTCATCAATTCCATCTATTGTAATTCTGTATAACATAAACAGAAATTTAATAGAGACAAAATTAACATAGCTACTTACATATCCTCGTGGAGTTAAGTCATAACTCAACAGACTAAGTTCGTTAAGTTAAGTAGTAACTCTACGATATTACTAACTATAATTAAACTTATATTTTTTTCTTTTTATATATTTTCCTACTTACTATATTATACATAGTTACTTCAGTTATACTACTTCATTCAGCTTCCCTCCCATAGGAGGTATCAATTTCATTAATAGTTCTATTAACAAGGTTAGGTACTACTCACATTGGCAATCCTCCTGTAGGTCTAACTTCTATTGATTCCTTCTGTCTAAGGTGTATATTTCTATTCATATTTTGATTTTGAATGGCAGCATTTCCAAATACAAGATCTAGACGATTGTTTAATTGTTGAATTATCTTTTCTAATTTCTCTATTCTAGATCCTCGTTCAATTAATACTTCATAACTTATATTTTTGTCATTTATATTTTCTCCTCTCGGGAAATTGTCATTTCTCCAAGATAAGTTTAGGTGATTTCTCCAATTAGGGTTATAAGAATTTCCAAAGTTATCCTTCTGGTTTCTAGCATAAATAATATCTAAATCATTAATGTTTACATTCTTTTCTGCTAATTTTTTATTTAATGATAACTCTTCTATTTTCTTTGTTAATTCAATTAATTTAACTTCAAGCATAATGTTTGAATCTATTTCATGCATTCCCCTTGGTAATATTCTTTTATCTGTAATAGCTTTAGTCGAATTTTCCCACTATGTAGTTCTTTTAGCAAAGTTTTCTAAATATGCCCATGCTTCTTCACTACATAGTTTTAAAAATCCATTCTAACATGTAGATTCTAATAAAGATTTCATTGAAACATCTATGCCTTCATAAATTATACCTATTAGTTGCGATTTACTCATTGCATGATGTAGACATTGAGTCAATAAATCTTTAAATCTTTCAAAATATTTCCAAAATGATTCTCCTTGTTTTTGGCTACACATTAATATTTCCTTTTTCTTTTTAATCGTTTGATGTGTTGAATAATATTTTTTCAAAAAAACAGAGCAAAATTCAATCCATGCAAAAATTGAATCAAGCGATAGAGTATATAACCATCTCTTAGCTATGTCTTTTAAAGCAAAAGGGATATATCTAAGTTTAATAGCATCCATACTCATGTTCGGCATTTTCATCATTTGACAAACTTCGTTAAATTCTCTAAGGAAATAATAGGCATCTTCCTTTTCTAATCTATGAAAGTGTGGCAATTGACTAATATAATTAGATTTCAGTTCAAACCTATCTCCCTCAAAGTTTGGCAAACGAATACATGAAGGTTCATGTTTAGAATGAAAAAGTGCATAATATTAACGGTTAAATGATGGTTAATTGCATAATATTTAGCTTATCATATGAGAATTAAGCTATTTTGTTATAAGTGCATTGTTATATACTTTAATGAAAGAATTTGCTTAATTTTAAGGAATTAATGTTAATTTAGTGCATTTCTGAACTATCGGTAAATTGCAGGCTGTGAAATTCTTAAGTATCCGAATTTTCTGTTATTTCAGACAATTATGTTTAAAGTACCGAAGAGTTATGTTTTAAAAGAATATTTTATTATTTCCTGAAGTACACATGTCGAAACCATAATGAATGACTTAAGTGGATTTTCGGTGAGTTATCTCTAACTATCTGAAATGCATCTAAGCATCGGATAGTTAGACTTGTAACTCTCCAAAATATTTCTTTATTATAAAACTGTTGATGACACGTGTTGTGATCTAGAAGATTGACTTAAGTTATATATTGGTGAGCTATCTGTAACTATCCGAAATGAATCTAGGCATCAGATAGTTAAGTTTCTAAGTATCCGAAATGCACCTGAGCATTAGATAGTTAAATTTATGCACGTGTTTTATAGTTAAATCAACGAAGCAAGTCCGTTGAGTTATCTGTAACTCCACAAACCATTTATTTTCTAATATGCCACTGTAGCGGTTGTAGGAATAGAACAGTTGGAAGAAAAAACCACGATCGCACGTATTACGTAGGAATTCACTCGTTGAAGGGAGAAGAAATCATCATCGTTGATATGAATGAAGGAAATCCAATCGATCATTCAGAGTAGCAATTATAGCTATTTCTTGATGCCATCATCATTGATAGTAGAAGTAGTTACCATTGAAGAAATATAAAAGAAAAGAAGAAAAAAGAAGTAAGGGTGTGTGGTCGATGGGTGTGGCCAATGTGTGTAGAGGAGGATCACCGAGCTTTCTACAGGCAACGTCACCAATTCTCTGAAGTATCACACCAACCATCACCACCACCACCATAACCACCATAATCATCAACCAACGGAGGTTTGTGAGGATACTTTCATGATGTTGGGTCGATTCTGAGCCAAACATAGTGCCTGACAACCATTGTAAGGAGTAATCACGTCACGGGAAAGGAAGCCATTTTCACCAAGCACCGACTCATATCTCAAGAGATTGTAAAGCTTCTAGCCTTGGCTTCGGGTTAATGCCTGTATGCTGAAGAGGAGATCATCTTACAATTCTGGACTCGCGATTCTATAGGGAGAGGAGACAGAATTGTAAGTGGTTTAATTTTCAATGGTGTAATCGTCGCATGTAGTGATAGAAGTATTTATTGTCGACTGAGATTACTTTACATTTCACCTTTCGCCCATTTTCGTGCTCATATAAAAACAAAAATACCAAAAACAACTTATCTGTGTTTTTATTTTGTATTTGGGTATTGTATTGTTTGTTTTATATCGTGATTAATGTTATCTTTGTCAGTGTTGTGAATGTTTTATATTTGTTTTAGTTTTCCAGTTTACTGAAATTGGTTCGTTCAATAGACTTAAAGATTTTAATGGTTACTGTTTGAATTATTTGAATGTTAGTATTGCCTAATGATAAATCCAGTGTTTACTAACATTAAAGAGCTTAATTGATGTTATTTACAATCTATGGAACCGCCCAATGGTTGGCCGAATTCCTTTGTAAATAGCAGTATTAAATAGGAAAGACAGGCTCGTGGGGTTAACTTAAGTCCATGAGGTTAGTCCATTGAGTTAACCATAACTCAACGAACTTAGTCTGTTGAGTTAACTATAACTCAATGGAGAGCTTATTGAATATATAAATTTGATTGTTAAAAATGGAACAGTTCACAATTCTTAAGCAATTCCTTGTGGGATCGACTTGTACTTACACACTAATACAATAGACATTGTGCACTTACAGTTAAAATACAAATTGAATTTAATATCTAATTTGTGTAAAAGGTTGTTTGTTTACTTCTAAAAAATGAATTCAATGACATAGGCATAAAGATAAATTAACTAAGTAAAAATAGAAGTTAACAAATCCAAGTTTTTCTAGCGTGTTGCTGGGTAGCCAATCAAGTTTTTTGGTGCCGTGCTGGAGATCCAAACAAGTTTTCTAACGTCATTGCTAGGGAATTCATATAAGCAACTGTTAGAGCTGTTTCGTTTTAATAGCTAGAGTGTTGTGTGTTTTCTTCTATAATTGAGAATATAGCATATGCTTATGCTCAAAGATTTCTAAAACCTGTAGTTAGCATATGTGAATTCTGCAATTCTGAAGGACACGACATTTCTGACTATTTGAAACTGAGACGTTTGTAGATGGCTAGATCCCATGAACAACAAATGAATTATCCTCAATATAATAGAGTCAAGTATGAGAATCCTATAGTTTACCCAACTGATGGTCAGTATAGAATGTGTAACATGTTGAGAGACAATGAAGTTTGGGATAGGTATGACAGATTGGAGCGTAGTATAGAGCAAAACCTGGACAAACTAGAACAATATATGTGTCAACAATAAGAAGTCAACCAATTAAACTATAAGGAAGCATATTCAGAACCTAAAATGGATATAATATACAAAACTGAAAAAACCATAATGAAAATTAATCAAAAATTGAACGCAATGAGATTAGATGATCTGGAAAGAAAACTAAAAGCATTGGACAAATATACAATGAAAATACAAGTTATGCAATAGGACAATGGAAATTATAATGTTATAGATCTACATAATTTGCAAAATACACAACCAAAAGAAAATAATAATGCAAGAGAATTTAAAGAATGCACTTTAAAACTAAAAACAATTGAAGATCATAATCACAAAAATGATATACAAAAACATCATAAGAGTAACGAAAATCTGGAAGATGTATGTGTAAGATTAAGATCTGGAACTGATATACCATCAAGAACTCAAAATGAAAATAATATCAAGGTGGATAAGAGTAAAAATCAAAATGATAATGAAAATGTAATAGTTGAAAATCAAGAAATCACTAAAGAACAATCTAAATATGCTAATGAGGCTAAAAATGATCAAACAAATCAAATGAAAAAAAAAAGAATCTTTTAAATCACAATCTTTAGCACCCTATCTTGAAAGATTACAACAAAAAATACCTGAAAAACAAGAAAAAATCAGAGAAATTTTTGAAAAAGTGCAAGTTAACATTCCTTTGTTAGATCTATTGCAGAAAATGCCACCTTGTGCTAAATTTCTGAAGGATTGGTGTACTAAGAAAAGAGAGCAAAAAGTTCTTAGAAATGTCTTTTTAGCTGAGCAAAGTAGTTTCCTATTTCTACCACAAATTCTTAAAAAGTTATCTGATCCTGGAATCCCTGTTATATCATGCACCATAGGAAATACCATTCTAGAAAGAACCTTAATAGACTTAGGTGCAGGTATAAATGTTATGCCAAGTGATATATTTGCATCCTTAGGATTAGAAGGCTTAACTCCTACTAATACGGTTATTCAATTAGCTGATAGAAGTATAAGATACCCTAGAGGAAAAATAGAGAATGTCTTAATTAAAATCAAAAACTTTATATATCCTATTGATATTGTAATTTTAGATTCCCAACAAATTAAGCATAAAAATAGTGATACATCTTTAATTTTGGGAAGGCCATTTTTAGCAACATCAGGGGCTATTATAAATTTTAAAACTGGAGTAATGAAGTTAGCATATGATAATGAGGATACTCAATTAAATATTTTCAAACTAGAAAGGTTTGAGGAGTTGGAAATGTCCTTACATACCATAGACTTTTTAAAGGATGAAGGAGATATGTTAGATGATGTGATTCAAGAAGAATTAAATAGGCAAATCAATTCTGAAACTTTAGAGGAAAGTGAAAGCATAAATATAGAAGGAGATCTGGAAGAAATTAATTTAGAAAATGATGATGTTCAATTAGGAGCTCTAGCTTCTAATGGGAAATATTTAGAATTAAAACCTTTACCTCCTAAATTAACCTATATATTTCTAGAAGAGAAACGAACCTGTCCAATCATTATTGCTTCAAATTTAAAAGAGGATCAAATAGCTAAATTAAAAGATATAGTGAAAAGTTATAAAGAAGCAATAGGATGGACTATGACTGATATAAAAGAGTTAAGTGCAACTTTATGCTGTCACCACATATATTTAGAAGAGAATGCTAAACCTGTTAGAATTCCTGAGAGGAGATTAAATCCAAACCTTAAAGAAGTAGTTAGGAAAGAAATAGTAAAATGGTTAGATAATGACATAATTTATCCGATTTTTGATAGCTCGTGGGTTAGCCCAATCCATGTAGTTCCCAAGAAATTAGGATTAACAATCATTAGGAATGAAAGTCAAGACATGATACCTACTAGAATTCAACCAGGCTGGAGAGTATGTATAGACTATAGAAAGCTGAATGCTGTGACTGGAAAAGATCATTTTCCCTTACCTTTTATAGATCAAATGCTGGAAAGATTAGCAGGGCAAGAATATTTTTGTTTCCTAGACGGGTATTTAGGTTATAATCAAATTCCAATAGCATTAGAGGATCAAGAGAAAACAACTTTTACCTATCCTAAAGGAACTTATACTTTTAAGAGAATGCCATTCGGATTATGCAATGCACCAGCCACCTTTCAAAGGTATATGCAGGGCATATTCACTGGAATGACTAAAGATTTTTTAGAAATATTTATAGATGATTTTACTATTTATGGCAATTCATATGAAGTGTGTTTAAACAATTTAGACCAAATATTAAAACGCTGTGTGGAAAAAAATTTGGTTCTAAATTGGGAAAAATGCCACTTAATGGTTAAACAAGCAATAGTCTTAGGGCATGTTGTTTCTAAGAAAGGGTTGGAAGTAGATAAAGCTAAAATAGAAGTAATTTCTAATCTACCAGAACCTAAATCAGTAAAAGATATTAGATCATTTCTAGGACATGCTAGATTTTATAGAAGATTTATTAAAGATTTTAGCAAAATAGCTAGACCTTTAACTAATCTATTAAAAGATGTCCCATTTAACTTTGATAAAAATTGCAAGGAAGCATTTTTCAAACTTAAAACTAGCTTAATTTCAACTCCTATAATTCAAGCACCTGATTGGAGCCATCCATTTAAATTAATGTGTGATGCATCTGATTTTGCTATAGGAGCAGTATTGGGAAAGAAGATAGAAAAACTCCTAGAGTGATTTATTATGCAAGCAAAACCTTAAATGATGCTTAAGTTAATTACACAACTACTGAAAAAGAACTATTAACTGTTGTGTTTGCCTTGGAAAAGTTTAGATCATATCTGATTGGAGCTAAAGTAATAGTATACACGGATCATGCAGCTTTAAAACACCTAATAGCAAAAAAAGAAACTAAGCCTAGATTGATCCGATGGATATTATTATTACACGAATTTGATCTAGAAATTAAAGATAAAAAAGGTTGTGAGAATGTAGTAGCAGATCATTTATCAAGATTACAAATAGAAAAATTAAATATTGAAATTAAGGATAATTTTCCTGATGAACAATTAATGACCATCAACACAATGCCTTGGTATGCAGACATAGTTAATTACTTAGTTATTGGTTTAACACCTAAGGATTGGAATAGACAGGATAAGAAATTGTTTTTCTCAAGAGTAAAATATTACTATTGGGAAGACCCATACTTATTTAAGAAATGTCTTGATCTAGTTTTAAGGAGGTGTGTTCCAGAAACTGAATATCAGAGCATATTGTCTTTCTCTTATGACCAAGCTTGTGGAGGGCATTTTGGCTCAGGGAAAACTGTTGCAAAAATTTTGCAATGTGGATTTTATTGGCCAACACTATTCAAAGATGCTCATAAATATTGCTTAAGTTGTTTAAAGTGTCAACAAATAGGAAGAATATCAAAGAGGAATATGAGGCCTCTTAATCCTATTGTTGAGGTTGAAATCTTTGATATGTGGGGAATAGATTTTATGAGTCCATTTCCTATGTCTAATCAATTTAATTACATATTGTTGGGGGTGGATTATGTATCTAAATGGATAGAAGGTATTCCTACAAAAACTAATGACAACAAAATGGTAATATAATTTATAAGAACCAATATATTTGCTAGATTTGGAATACCTAAAGCTATTATCAGTGATAGAGGAACTCATTTCTGTAATAGAAGTTTTGAAGCCTTAATGAAGAAATATGGAGTAAATCACAAAATTGCAACATCATATCATCCGCAAACAAGTGGACAAGTAGAAAGTGCTAACAAACAAATTAAGTTAATCTTAGAAAAAGTAGTAAATCCTACTAGAACAGATTGGGCTAATAGATTGATAGATGCACTTTAGGCTTATAGAACTACTTATAAGACAAGCTTAGGTATGTCACCTTTTAGGCTAGTATATGGAAAAAGTTGTCATTTACCAGCTAAAATAGAACATAAAGCTTATTAGGCATTAAAAACTTTGAACACTAATTTAAATCAAGCTGCTGAAAATAGAAAAATGCAATTAATTGAATTAGAAGAATTTAGGAATGAAGCTTATTCGAAGACTGTTAGAGAAAAAGAAAAAATGAAATTCTGGCATGATAGGAAAATTATTCCAAAAACCTTTTAAATAGGACAAGAAGTATATCTTTACATGGCTAGACTCCATAACCATTCAGGAAAATTAAGATCTAGATGGGTAGGACCTTACATAATTTGAAATATTTATCCCTATGGAGCTATTGAAATTGAAAACCCTAAAAATCATAATATATTTAAAGTAAATGGACAAAGACTTTGACCTATTTTGAAAATACCAAAAAGGTCCTTTAGAATTATAGAAGAAGTAAGAGTAGAGGACTACTCGAGCTTTACTCAGTAAGAAATCAATTTTTATTTTCTTTTCTTTTTTTATTAAAAAAATCGTTGTGGTTCAACTGACTAGATCCATCGGTATGATCGGAACATAAAAAATCTATATTAATTTTTAGTAAAAAAATTTGGTTTTACCGAAACATAGTATCGATTCAACCAGGAAAACAATTCGGTCTGACTGAAACATAGTATCGGTTAAATCGATAAAAAAAAAAAAATTGTTATCTCAAGTATTTTTTATTATTATATCTATCTATACGGAGGTCTATTGAGTTACACTTAACTCAACGAGCTTACTCCGTTGAGTCTTGAGTTAGTCAACAGAGTACTGTAGTTAAGTCCACGAACTTAGTCCGTGATGTTATCCGTGATTCTACGAATGAGAGAGCGAGAGTTGGTTCGGGAAATGACCTGATTACCTACCTAAACTTAGGGTTTATTTTAAAACCTAGGGTTTTGGGGGTGTTATCCGACAGATTAGTTAGAACTTAGAATAGAAAGATCAAAGTGACTCTGTGCCATTGTGTAATTCCACGATGAGGAAGATGACGCCCAAATTCTGGGAAGATACTGTTGACACATTAGAATTTCTTAAAGAATTAGAGGAATGGCACACGAGGCAGAAAATCAGAAATATGACGAGAGAAAAAGAACTACAAAAGGTAGAATCTGAACTTTTCAACTTCAGAAGAGTTTTAGTAGATTTGGGTATACAAATACCCTAGAACATGGAAACAAGAATCAAAGTAGCAACAGAAATTGCTGTTAGTAAAGAAAGAAAAATAAGGCCAAACAACGAAGTTGCCCTAGAATTAATCCAAAGTAAGTCCCGGCTATGGTTCAAAAGATGAATCTATAGATGAGCTAAATGGGCGATCTGGGAGCAAGAAAGGAAAGAAAATGAAAAAGAGGCAACTGAAGGACAAGAGGAGTCGACTGTTGAAAGACCTATTCCTAAGGAACAGCAGCCTGGACCTTCAAATCCACTTCCTAAACCATTAGAAAGGGTCATAGTTATGGGGCCTTCAACTGAAGAGGAATTAAGAGAATTCCAAGGACTAGTTCAAGTTGGGAAAAACTAAGGAGAATCAGAAGATTTGGAAGTGGCTAAAGCACACCTAGTGTTTGATGCACTTTACAAAAAGAGGGCTACAAAAAAGTTGAAAGCTCAATATAAAATCAAAGTGGAACAGCTTCAAAAAGCTACTGCCAAACCTGCTGCAATAGGAGATGAAGCTAGTCCTTCGAGACCAATAATTATAGAAAAAGTTAAACAGGAAGAACTAGTACCTATGGCTCAAAGGCCTGCAGAGCCTATTTTTGTGGATTTAATTTCAAATGAGGAAGAGGAAGACCAGACACAATTAATCAGAAAAAGGAAAGGAAAAGAGATAATGTCTAAATATCACAACGAGATTAAATTTGAAATACAAATGTCAGTAGGGCCTGTAGAGCCAAATTTTGTAAACCTGCTATTCGAATCTAAGGAGGAGGAGGAGCAACAACAACAAGAACAAAGAGAAGAATAAAAATAGGTTGAAACTAGTTTGCAACCTGTACAAGAAGAAGAAATAGAAAATATGGTAGAAATTGAATTGCCCGTGACTCCATCCCAATCTGCCAAAGAATCAAAAAGAATAGTGACAATGCAGATTGATAGTCAAGAGGAAGAAGAAAGAACAGATAATGAACAAGAAGTTGAACAAAGCCATATGGACAAAAATGACTTGCAGATTCGACTGAATTTAATGAAACACTTCAAGACAAAGTAGAGAGTTCTGTCGGCTCACCACCACAGACAAAAGTAGAAGCAAATGTTCAGGAATCTGCAGAACATTTTCAGCAAGTTCAAGTTCAGTATATGGAAGAGGAAGATCAAGAACAAACCCCTCTAGAACAACAAAGTCACATTCCTGACCCGACTGAAGAAATAGTTCTGAATGAAGTACACTTTTGGAGTCAGGAAGCTTATAATAAATACCAAGAGATTAAGGGTCATCATATCATATATAGTAGACTAGTAAATTGGGACGGAATGCAAGAAATTAAAGATTTATTTGAGTTCCAAGGTCTACTATAGTTTATTTCTCAGTAGAGAGGGCATGTAGTATATGAAAATCTAGTGCCTTGCTTCTATGCTAATTTAAGAGAAGAAGGACAATTAATTTCCAACATGGAGGAAGTTGATGTACAGATAACACTAGAGCTTCTCCACAACATTGTTAGATTGAAGAATGAAGGAAAAGAAATTTTGGAAAGCACAACTACCGTTGAATGGACAGAGTAGGAAATCAAGGATAGTTTGGCTATCAATCCTGGTGTGTCATTATTAAATAGGCTGAAACATTTAAATGGTAAAGCACACATGATAGCTAATATTTTGATTAAAAATGTCTACCAACGATAGGGCCATGACATTGAACTGAGTCAATTTGTCAAGTAGGCCACTTATGTAGTTGTGAACAGAATTCAAGTTAATTGGTGTCAACTCTTCCTATCCAAAATGAAGTCTGCAAAGAGGAAATTATTTTATAGAGATTTGATACTTATATTGATGGTAGAATGTATTGATTTCACAAAATGGACATCCAAAAGGATAAGATCAAGAACCATTTCAGTGAAAGAATACAGAAATGATGCTGCAGTTGAAGTATCTGTACCTTCTGGAGGCATTATTGGAGCTGAAGTAAGGATAGAACAATTAGAGCAACAAGTAGAAAGACTCCAGAAGGAAGTAGATGAACTTAGGAATAGAGGCTAATTGTATTGTTCGTCTACTTGTACTTGTATACATTTGTATGAAAAATATCTGATTTGATTGTACTGTAATTTATTCATATGAATGAATATATGTATTTCAGATATTTTTCATGCGTGTTGTTTGGATTTACCCAGCATGACACTAGAAAACTAGTTTGGATCTCCAACAACGTACCAGAAAAACTTTGATTTGTTAACTTCTATTTTTACTTAGTTAATTTATCTTTATGCCTATTCTTTTTCTTTAGAAGTAAACAAACAACCTTTAATACAAATTAAATATTAATTCCAATTTGTACTTTAACTGCAAGTGCATAGTGTTTATTGTATCAATGTGCAAGTACAAGTCGATCCCACAGGGAATTGCTTAAGAGTTGAGAACTGTCCGTTTGTTAATAATCAAATTTATATATTCAAGAAGCTCTCCGTTGAGTTGTAGTTAACTCAACAGACAAAGTTCGTTGAGTTATGGTTAACTCAACGGACTAACCTTGTGGACTTAAGTTAACTCCACGAGTCTGTCTTTTCTTTTTAATACTACTATTTACAAAGGAATTCGACCAACCATTGGGCGATTCCACAAATTGTAAATAACATCAATTAAGCTCTTTAATGTTAGTAAACACAGGATTTATCATTAAGTGTAGGATCGTATGGCTACACAAGAGGGGGGTGAATTGTGTATTTTTAATATTTTCTGAAATATAATTGAAACTTTAAAACTCAAAAATAAGTCGAGACATTGTTTTCATAAAATCATTTTTATTCAAGGTTTCAATTACAATATACAATTCAATTCTCCTCAGAAATTGTAGATGCAATTATATTTCGATACCATGTATCATCTAAACAATTTCATAACTACAAACAGAGAAAACTAATTTGCGAAATTTAAAACTTTTCTCCTTGTTTGAGATCTTTCTTCTTCTTCTTTTCCTTCTTCAGCAATTCTTCAGTGATGAATATCTTGTCTTTTCATGCTTCATTGAATTTGCTTTCTTCTGATACTTCAAATCTTCAGTGATGAAAATCTTACCTTTTTATGCTTCACTGAACTTTCTTCCACTTGAGAGATTTTTCCCGAAGAGGTGTTTTTGATCTCTGAGAAAGATTTTTCTTTTGGTGTGTAGGGATGGTTTGATCCTTGAAAAGATTTTTCGTTTTGTGTGCAAGGATAAATTGATCAACGAGAATTCTATGCCTTGTATATTGTATCTTCATTTCATGCATATCCTTCACGTTTAACCACTACCAGTTTTCCACTTCTCCACATCTTTTCTTTTTCCTTCATCAAAACACACACGTTCTAACCCACATTTATATTTCAAATTTTCTTTAATCATCAATCTTGGATCTCTAAAAAATTTCCTGCAAAATAAACTTTCTCGTCCAAAAGTTTTTCATCAGTGTAATAAGAAGTCGTTACTTTAATGTTAACTAAATGAGTAACACAAGTATATATATAACTTAACGTTTCTAACTTAACGAGTTCCTCATGTGCCATTTCACGTGACAAGTACTATAGCTAACTCAACGAACTAAGTCCGTGGTGTTATGCTATCTCAATGAACCATCTCCGTTGTGTTATGATAACTCAACGAACCATTTCCGTTGTGTTATGATAACTCAACAAACCAGTAATAAACAAATGTTTTTATAATAAGAATTTTACCACGTGCAAAAATAACAACTTAAGTTTATAACGATAACCTAACGCATTGCCTTAGTGTTCAATATAGCAACTCAACACGTTTAGTTATGTTAACTTAACGAGTTAAACATGTGCACCTCACGTGATACAATACAACATTCGTAACTTATAATTTCACCACGTGTATAACACTAACTTAACGAGTTTGTCTCTTCTTTTACTCACTAACTTAACGAGTTATCACGTGACCTATTTTAACCTTTAAGCCTCTAACTTAACGAGTTCTCACGTGACCTCTATACAAACAAAACTCTAACTTAACAAGTTGTCTAAACGTGCACTGTTCATGATACAGAAGATATAACATTAAAACATATCATGCTTTTCAATAAAAACACACATTAACTTAACGTTTAGCTAAATGAGAAATTAATGCAACGAAACGACTAGTTATTAACTTCAGATGCAATACAGACAAGTATTTATATCAGTAAGCTTTTTCTCTATTAATTGATGATTTTAATTTCTTTTCACAAGCAATAGTAATTGAGCAAATATGATTATTTTCATTCAGCACACATCATCAAAACAAAAATACTCAACAATCTCCCCCTTTTTGATGATGACAAAACCATATTAAATCAATTATGAAATATGTTTAACTCAACAAAGCACCTTTGTTGGGTTAACTTTTAATTCAACAAACTTGTTTCTTGACTTAAGTTCACTTAAGCTTATTTCTATTGTTTGTGTAAATTTTACCTCTCGGAACTAAAACTCTCAGATGTCAATAATTATATAAGTATCAGTTTTCTAATTATCATCTGTCAGATTACAATAAC
This sequence comes from Cymodocea nodosa, assembly GCA_036874045.1. NCBI lineage: Eukaryota > Viridiplantae > Streptophyta > Magnoliopsida > Alismatales > Cymodoceaceae > Cymodocea > Cymodocea nodosa. The sequence goes on along the minus strand of CM072339.1, from coordinate 11,992,008 downwards.
CATTTAAATAGCATCTCCTTTTATAATATATATATGCAATTAAGATCATAATCATCTTTTTATAATATTTCTCCCCCTTTTTGTCATTAATCAAAAAGATAATTACAGAGAATATATATATGTATATAAGAGATATAATTACAACAACTCTTTCTGTAAACAAGAATAATAATTGAAGACATTTATAGAAAAATGTATTGTTCAATCAAATCAAACAAGTAATACAAACATTACATTTTGTATTCAGAAACAAACAAAAACAGTTATTGACCCCTCCTAAGTATATCACTTATAGCATTACATATTTTATCTCCTAGATGCCTAATATCATTTCTGATGTCGTTAAGCACTACATCTAAGTTAGGAGGTAGCTGGGTTTGCTGTTCTGCTTGAACTAAATAACTTTGTTGTTGTTGTTGTTGTATATGGTCTGTATCAGGTTGTTGTTGTTGTTGTTGTCGTTGAGGTTTATGCATGGCTTGGAATTTTTGCAAATCTTTGACACTAAATGTTCTCATGCCTTTAGTTTTAGAGGGCCAGTTAGATAAAGTCAATTGGCTTGCAAGGATTCTACATGCAGCATCACCATAAAATAACTTTGAACTCATATGCTGTAGTTGAGACATAAAAACATCAAACCAATTTATTTGAATTCTATTCAGCAGGCCATAAGTTGCATATAAACAGCTTCTGCTGACTTCCAAATTGTGTCCAACTCTCTGAAATAAATTTGCATGCAATATATTTGCAATAAATCTTGCCTCTGCTTTTAGATTTTCCATTAATCTCATTTCAGAATATACATCTGGAATTTTTGATAAAGACTGAATGTTCCATTCCAGTTGTCTTATTATGTCAAATCTGTTGGTAACAACCACACCTTCATTCTTTAATCCTAAAACATCAAAAATTAACTCAGGAGACAACATAAACTCTTGTTCATTTATTTGAGTTTTCAAAAAATTTCCATTCTTGTCCAGATTGCTATAAAAGCTGCAATAAGCTCTGTGTATTGCTTCCATTTCGTTCCTACTGGTAAGAATTTAATGAGGCCTAGAAACTCAAACAGATCTCTTATTTCCATCAATTTAATTGGACGAGCATGTAGAATCTGACATGTAATCAGATTATTGTATTTTTGCAATGCTTCTTTAGATCTAAAATGAATTGCATTACCTTGAATTTTTAATATTGTACACAAAGAAGGTGATACCTAAAGCCGTGATTTAGAGTTTAATTCATCTTCAGGAACCTCTTCTTCAAAATGAATGTCATGTTGTTCCTCTTCCAAAATATTATCTTGAAGCTGCTCAGGTAAGCTTGATTCTTCAGCTTCAATAGTGTTAGGAACATTGTCAATATGCTCAACATTCATCTGTTCAGTCTCTATAGAATGATCAGAGTACAATTTTTCCACAAATTCTACAGCTAGTGTATCTGTTTGTAATTGTTTATTTTGTTCAACAAATAATTCCATTGATTCATGCTGTGAATTCTCAAACTTTGCTTCTATAGATTCTGTAGAAGGCTGGTTAACTTTTAGCTCTTCTGGAGTCTTAACAATTTCAATATCTGCTACTCTAGACAATTCAGCCTTTGAACTAGTTACTACTTCAACATTGTCAATTATATTTGCAATAACTTGTTCAATGTTAGGTGCCTGATGCTCTGATTTGTCAATTTCTGCATCATCAGGACTTGTACTAATAGAAAAACTTGAGCTCATATTTGACTTAGATTTCTTCTCAAGTTTTCTAGCAAGGGAAAATAAAGTCTCATTATCTTCATCAATTTCAGTGTGTTCGGAACTGATGAGTTTATCAGATGCACAATAAGGTACAATGTCTAGACATATATTGTCCTTTGGAAATAAATTTTCATCTGATTTCCCTTTTTCAATAGACTTTGTTTCCTTAGACATAATTTTTCTGACTTTCCTTCTTCTATAACATTTTTGTTTCTCCTTTTCAAGTATTGCTGTTTTCTTTTCAAATTGCTCCATAAAAGTTTTCTGCTTTAATTCTTCTAAAGTACTTTCTATTGCAACGGCCTTTCGAAGATTGTCAACTTTTGTTTTGTCTACAGCAATATCTAATTCTACTTGTTTTGAATATAAAGGAGTAGGGATAGCTGATTCATGCTCTTCCTCAAATGCATGTTGTCTTGTACCGTTTATTGGAGTTTGAGGAGTTCTATTTGATGAACCTACACCTTTTTCCAAATATTTTGCATATTGTTCCAAAAATGCAATCTCAACACATTTCATTCTGTATTCTCTATCAAATTTACTACGAATACCCATGTATGTAATATTTGCATCAGTATGTTGAAGTTCTTGTCTAACTTCATCTAATATATCCTAAGGAAAGAAGTAATCTCTATAAAGTTCTGCTAACCTTTTGTCCACTCGAAATATTTTCTTGAACCAAGTACGTGGAACTTCATCTTCTCTATTTCTTTTCCTTTTGCATCTCTTCTACTTTTGCCTTTTCCTCTGCCATGACCTTTGTAGAACTTGGAGACCATCGTCGTAGGTTGTTACAGCAACAAGCGGGAAAGATTTTCTTGACAAAGTTTTCAAATAACCTAAGTCCCCGTGTTATAAGTGTTTAAATAGGGTTTTTAGGCATATAACTCAACGTGAAGAGAAGTCGGGTTTAGAAATAAAATAAATATTGAATAAAGTTTATTCAATCAAGGTACCTGAAATATTCAAGTATAACTCGTTGAGTTAACTAACCTAACGAGTAAAACGCTGTCTAGAGGCAGTTTTACACGTTACCTTATCTAACATAACGTCTAGTTAGTACACTTAAAATAATTTTCGGATGCTTCCAACTGAAACATTCCGAAAACAACACACATGCTAAAACTTAACATTATCTTGAGAACATAGTAAACTATTTGAATATTTTGTCCTTTGAATCTAAAATAGTTTATTTGTCTTTTTAAATTATTTCATCAAGATTTTAAGAGGACATTAATTCAGATTAACTAAAATTTGTATTTTAAATTATATTAATCTGTGTTTGACATTGTTAATGCTCCCCCTACAAATATACTTCAAATATATTCAATCAAAATACAAAATATACTTGTAGTGACAATAGATGTTAAGTATAACTATACTTTTGCATTTTCTTTTCAGAGACTTCCGTTATCCTCACATCATCAAAAAATGATTTCCAGAATCAATTCCTACTGTATATGAATCAAAACACAACTTTGAACTCAATTCGATTAATTCAAGGAGAATAAAAGAATGTATCTCAAATAAACGTTTTCAAAAGTACTAATGTTGATTCAATAAATCAGTAGTCATATTGGTATAAACTATATGCGATTCAAAGATATCTGTAATTAATGAAACAACTTTTTCTTTTCAAAACAGTAAATATTGATAATTTTCTTTAAAAGTTAGTTTGAAAAGCTTGAATCATATAAGAGCTTTCTAATGTACCCGTGTAATGAGCTTTCAGTCAACAATCCTAGATCTGATCAGGACCTTAGGTTGCCAGATTTAAAGAATCCTTTCTCAGGACAACAATCCTTACATACCTATCTGCTCAAGTACAAAAGGCTCGTAATCAAACTGATCAATAAACTCTCAAAGATTTTTACTTTGTAAGCACTTTTCATTTTAAGCACAGTATATATGTATTCCATTAATACAGATGCAATAAAACACAAATCTCATACAATTTTTACTTCTATGATTGTACTAAGAATATGAATCAGTTTCAATAAGCTTATACTTTTGATTAACAGTTTAAGATGAGTTACATATAACTTATTCTACAAGTTTAATCAATGAAGTCAAATTTATGCATGATCATATGCATTTTCCTTGATTCAAAGAAAACATTTAATCAAAATTTCAGAATGTCAGAAGTATTTAATGTTTTTCATTTACACTTCCACTTAAAATCGTAAAAACTATTAAAATTGATAAACTACTTAAAATCAATAAGATACTACTATGATTTTACAATAAATACATAGTATCTTAAGCAGCAATTTAGATATTACTTTAGATATTTATAATAAGTATATAATATCTATGAGGTGAACAACATCATCAATAATATTTATCTTTTTATGTGGAGTTTAAGCATTTTACACATCACATAGCCTACAAATACCTAAATTTAATCTAATGTTGCATAATGTATTTCCGTCTAGAGGTTTTGTAAATATATCAGCTAATTGATTTTTACTAGACACAAATTCTAATTTAATTTTTCCTTTAATTACGTTATCTCTTAGAAAATGATGTCTAACCTCTATATGCTTTGCTCTTGAATGTAATACAAGATTTTTGGAAAGATTTATTGCAGAACTACTGTCACAATAAATCTCAGTTGTATCATAAGATAATCCAAAATCTTCTAAAGTTTGCCTTATCCACAGAATCTGAGTGCAACATAGTGCAGCAGCAACATATTCAGCTTTTGTAGTAGAAAGTGCTACACAGTTTTGCTTTTTACTAAACCATGACACCAAATTATTTCCCAATAATTGACATGTGCCACTGGTACTCTTTCTATCAGATTTATATCTTGCATAATCAGCATCAATATATCCTATAAGATCTATTGAACTATCCTTAGAATAATACAGTCCGAAATTTTTAGTTCCTTGTATATATCTAAATATTCTTTTAACTGCAATGAAGTGTGATTCCTTAGGATTAGATTGAAATTTAGCACAAACACACACAGCAAACATAATATTAGGTCTATTAGTAGTCAAATAAAGTAAAGAATCAATCATACTTCTGTATTTTCTTTGATCTATAGATTTTCCTATGTCATCAATATCTAACTTTAAAGTAGTACTCATAGGAGTTCATCGAATCCTTGTATCATTAAAATTAAATTTCTTAAGCATTTCATCTGCATATTTTTCCTGATTTAAAAATATACATTTATCCATTTGCTTAATTTGAAGTCCTAGAAAATATGAAAGTTCTCCTATCATACTCATTTCAAACTGATTAGTCATCTCTTCAGAGAATATTTCTATTAACTTATCAAAGGTTGCTCTAAAGATTATATCATCCACATATATTTGAACAACAATCTGATCTTTACCATCTCTCTTAATAAATAGAGTATGATCCACTTTTCCCATGATATAGCCTTTTTCTATTAAAAAAGTAGACAATCTTTCATACCATGATCTAGGTGCTTGCTTCAAACCATATAAGGCTTTCTTCAATTTATACACAAAGTTAGGATTTTTAATATCTTCAAATCCAGGTGGTTGTTTTACATAGACTTCTTCATTAATTAAGCCATTTAGAAATGCACTCTTTACATCCATTTGATATAATTTAAAATCCATATAACAAGCATAGGCCAATAATATTCTAATACTTTCTAACCTAGCCACAAGAGCAAATGTTTCATCATAATCTAATCATTCTTCCTAGGTATACCCTTGTGCAACTAATCTAGCTTTATTCCTTATAATTTGACCAGTTTCGTTAGTTTTGTTTCTAAAGATACACTTTCTACCTATTATGGACTGATTTTTTGGTGGAGAAACTAATTCCCATACATAATTTTTGATGAATTGATTTAGTTCTTCTTGCATTGCCACTATCCAATTTTCATCAGATAATGCTTATTGTATATTCCTTGGTTCCACCATAGAAACAAACATACACATACTATTTAAATTTACTGAAGCTCTAGTTTTAACTCCCTCATTAATATTACCAATGACTTGAGTAATGGGATGTGATGAAGAATAACGCCAATTTCTCTGATTTTCCTCAATATTCTCATCAACATCTGAAAGTCCATCACTTTCATCATTAGTTTGATCATTTAAGTTCATATTTTTTATTTTCTCAGATAAATCATCAATCTCTCTATTGATCTCTAACTCATTTGGAAAATTGATCATATCATCATTATCAGCTTTAGATTGAGATTCTCTAAGAGAATTTTCATTGAAGCTTACATGGAGGGTTTCTTCAATAGTCCTAGAAGTCTTGTTATATACTCTATAGGCTTTACTTCTAGTAGAGTAACCTACAAAAATTCCTTCATCCGATTTGGCTTGAAATTTATCCATTTTATCCTTAGTATCAAGAATAAAACACTTACAGCCAAATGGTTTCATATAGGAAATTTTTGGAACCCTGTTAAACATAATTTCAAAAGGAGTTTTATTAACATGAGGTCTTAAATGACTTCTATTAATAACATAACAAGCTGTATTTACTACTTCAGCCCAAAGATTTTGAGGTAACTTATGTTCATTCAACATAGTTCTGGCCATTTCTTGAAGTGATCTATTCTTTCTCTCAACAACACCATTTTGACATGGTGCTCTTGGAAAAGAAAATTTGTGATCAATGCCATGCTCATTACAATAGTTATCCATTTGATCATTATCAAATTCAGTTCCATGATCACTCCTTAGTTTTTGAATAGAGACACTTTGCTCATTTTGAACAAAATTGCAAAACATTTTAAATTTTTCAAAAACTTCTATCTTAGATGTTAGAAAATATACCCAAGTGTATCTAGAGAAGCCATCTACTAAAACAAATACATACCGTTTACCACCAAGACTCATGATTCTTGTTGGTCCAAATAGATCCATATGTATAAGTTCTAACACTCTCTTGCTTGAAATATCAGTTTTGGATTTAAAAGAGTTTTTGTGAAGTTTACCTAACTCACATGCATCACACATAAAGTTCTTTGAGCATTTAATCTTTGGTAAACCTCTCACTAAATGTTTTCTAGATAGTTTATGTAACAGTCTCATATTTATATGCCCAATCCTTCTATGCCATAGATATGCATCACTAGTTTTAGCTAGCAAACATGAATTTAAATCAACTACACTAGAAGGTAAAGATAAAATACATACAGAACCTTTTCTTTTAGCAATAAACATAATTTCATCTATATTTTTATCAATTATTTTACATATATTATCTTCAAACACTACATAATATCCATTTTCAGTTAGTTTTATGACACTCAGCAAATTAAATCTTAGGTTTTCTACATATAGTACATTCGAAATAACAAAAGTAGGAGTTATTTGAACATTGCCCATACCTATAATTTTATCTTTACTTTTGTTTCCAAATGTTACACTTCCTTTCATGGTATTTGTAAAATTTTGTAATAGACCATTTTGTCCGGTCATGTGACTTGATGCTCCACTGTCCAAGATCCATTTTGATGTTGTTTCCTCCTGCAACACAAATTAAGAAAAACTTTTTCTTGGTACCCAATGTTGTTGAGGACCAAGTTCATTAAATACATGTTTCTTCTTTTTTTAAAAAAATAGTCTAACATTATCATTTATATTCTTATTAGTTGTAAGTACTATTGATTTATCATTAGCTTCATACTCACATATAGCATTATTACTTTTGCAATCATTCTTTTTGTTTTCAGATGTAGTATAATCAAGACCAAACATATTTTTATCAGATGTTAATTTATTTTGGTCATGCTTATACGTTTCTGTAAGTTCATACCAAGATTTTGTACTTGTATTAACACTTTTCGTACATACAAAATCTTTTTCTGCACAAGAATTTTTTGTTTTATCACATGCAGAATGAGTAATTGGTCTAATACCAGTGTATTGAATTACATGCTCAGGTTTCTGAATTTTCAGTTTACTACAATTGTCTGAAATTTTAGAAACATTAGAAACTGAATTTCCAAAACAAGAAACAAGATTTTTAGAAACATTTATAGTCATGTTAGAAGTACAATTTGACAAATCACATTGATTTATATTATTACTGCATGATTCATCCCTTGAAGTACCTACTTCTACATATTTATTACCTTGTTTCATAATAAAAGGAATTTTAGTCTTAGGTTTACTTGAACTGCAACTAATAAATCCTTTATTAGCTTGAGATTCAGGATATTCAAGATAATCAAATCCTAAGCCAAATTTATAAGACACCGCAGGGGTACTAGTTAGTTTGTCTAACTTAGTTTGACTTAAATTCCATTTGTCAAAGGTAGAATTTAAATCTTGCTCTCTCAGTTTTAATTTTTCTATCTCTAATTCAAGTTCATTTATATTGTTTCTCAACATTTCATTTTCAAATTCTATCTTTAATTTTTCAGCATTTATATTCTGTATTTGTTCATGCAAGATACATTCATTAAATCTAAATTTTTGCAAATCTCTAGCATGATTTTCATTATCACATTTAAACTTTTCTAAAGTAGTAGATAGGAAACAATTTTCTTCTTCCATAATGGATGAAGATTTTCTAATATTCTTATTTTCCAGTTTACATACTTTAAGTTTTTGTAATAATGCATGATAAGAACATAATAATTCATCAAAGTTGAAATCTGAATGACTTTCAGGATCAGATATTACCTTAGACTCATCTGCCATGAAGCACACATGAGCAACGTCTTCTAACTCTTGTTCTCCTTTTGAATGTGAAGATTTTGATGCTAATTCTTCAGATTCAGACTCTTCAGACGTGTCATCCAAAGTGACCTTCAAAGGCTTTTTCTTGTAAAACTTTTTCTGAGTTTTCTGAGACATCTTCTTCTAATTTGTCCTACTTTACTTTTCATTTTTCCTCATAGGACAATTTGGAGAAAGATGTCCAGGTTTTTTACAGTTGTAACATACATACTTTCTAGATGAAGAATTCTTGTCATTCAATGATTTTGACGTTGAGGGTTTATCATTTTTGTTCCTTTGCTGTTTTCTAGCTTTCCATGCTTTCTTGAATTTCCTAGTTAGCAAAATCAAATCCTCGTCAGAATCAGTAGATATATCAGAATCTGAATTAATTTCGAAGGTTATTTCTTTCTTCATTTTTAGTTTGTTGTGACTCAGTGATTCATTTAATTAAACTACATAAGCTGTTAAATTTCCTATAAGTTCATTCATAGTATAAACATTTAAATCTCGTGATTCCTCAATTGATGTTACTTTCTGAGACCATTTAGAACTTAGGGATCTGAGAATTTTCCTCACCAAATCCTTCTGTTCAAAATTCTTTCCTAAACATTTTAAAGAGTTTATGATATCAAGAAATCTGGAAAACATCTCAGAAATATTTTCGTCTTCATGCATCTTAAAGAGTTCATACTTATGAATCAACATGTTTATTTTAGTCTCTTTAACTTGAGAAGTACCTTCATGTGAAACTTCTAATGCATGCCACACCTCATAAGCAGATTTATATGCCGACACTTTACTGAACTGTTCATAACTCAATGCACAGAATAAAATATTTAAACCCTTAGCATTCAGAGTTTCATTTTCTTTTTTAGTAATTGTCCAAGTATTATAAGGGGTAGTTAACAGAGTATATGATTTAGAAATCATGAACCACAACTTATGATCTATACTTTGAAGAAAAATAGTCATCCTATATTTCCAATATTCAAAATGTATTCCATCAAATAAAGGAGGACGATTAAGATTTTGGCCTTCTTATAAAGAAAAATTACCATTTCCAATAGCCATTTTACCTTAGATTTTTCAACCTATTTGATTTTAAACAGTCTAAAAACTTTATAACAATTTGAGCCTTAAATCAAGAAAGTTAAACGTATGCTCAGATATTAATTTCTGTTTAAAAATAAGGAAGGTAGAATAAGCAATGATATTAAATAAGTTGGTATCGATTTTATATCAAAGATTATTAACAAAGCTCTAATACCACTTGTAGGATCATATGGCTACACAAGATGGGGGTGAATTGTGTATCTTTAATATTTTTTGAAATATAATTGAAACTTTAAATCTCAAAAATAAGTCGAGACATTGTTTTCATAAAATCATTTTTATTCACGGTTTCAATTACAATATACAATTCAATTCTCCTCAGAAATTGTAGATGCAATTATATTTCAATACCATGTATCATCTAAAAAATTTCATAACTACAAACAGAGAAAACTAATTTGTGGAATTTAAAACTTTTCTCCCTGTTTGAGATCTTTCTTCTTCTTCTTTTTCTTCTTCAGCAATTCTTCAGTGATGAATATCTTGTCTTTTCTTGCTTCACCGAATTTGCTTTCTTCTAATACTTCAAATCTTCAGTGATGAAAATCTTATCTTTTTATGCTTCACTTAACTTTCTTCCACTTGAGAGATTTTCCCCAAGAAGATGTTTTTGATCCTTGAAAAAGATTTTTCTTTTGGTGTGCAGGGATGGTTTGATCCTTGAAAAGATTTTTCGTTTTGTATGCAAGGATAAATTGATCAACGAGAATTCTATGCCTTTTATACTATATCTTCATTTCATGCATATCCTTCACGTTTAACCACTACTAGTTTTCCACTTCTCCACGTCTTTTCTTTTTCCTTCATCGAAACACACACGTTCTAACCCACATTTATATTTCAAATTTTCTTTAATCATCAGTCCTGGATCTCTGAAAAATTTCCTGCAAAATAAACTTTCTTGTCCAAAAGTTTTTCATCAGTGTAATAAGAAGTCGTTACTTTAATGTTAACTAAACGAGTAACACAAGTATATAAATAACTTAACGTTTCTAACTTAACGAGTTCCTCATGTGCCATTTCACGTGACAAGTACTGTAGCTAACTCAACGAACTAAGTTCGTGGTGTTATGCTATCTCAACGAACCATCTCCGTTGTGTTATGATAACTCAACGAACCATTTCCATTGTGTTATGATAACTCAACGAACCAGTAATAAACAAATGTTTTTATAATAAGAATTTTACCACGTGCAAAAATAATAATTTAAGTTTATAACGATAACCTAACGCATTGCCTTAGTGTTCAATATAGCAACTCAACGCGTTTAGTTATGTTAATTTAACGAGTTAAGCATGTGCACCTCACATGATACAATACAACATTCGTAACTTATAATTTCACCACGTGTATAACACTAACTTAACGAGTTCGTCTCTTCTTTTACTCACTAACTTAACGAGTTATCACGTGACCTATTTTAACCTTTAAGCCTCTTACTTAACGAGTTCTCACGTGACCTCTATACAAACAAAACTCTAACTTAACGAGTTGTCTAAATGTACACTGTTCATGATACAGAAGATATAACATTAAAACATATCATGCTTTTCAATAAAAATGCACGTTAACTTAACGTTTAGTTAAATGAGAAATTAATGCAACGAAACGACTAGTTATTAACTTCAGATGCAATACAGACAAGTATTTATATCAGTAAGCTTTTTCTTTATTAATTGATGATTTTAATTTCTTTTCACAAGCAATAGTAATTGAGGAAATATGATTATTTTCATTCAGCACACATCATCAAAACAAAAATACTCAACGAATACCATTCTAGAAAGAACCTTAATAGACTTAGGTACAGGTATAAATGTTATGCCAAGTGATATATTTGCATCCTTAGGATTAGAAGGCTTAACTCCTACTAGTACGGTTATTCAATTAGCTGATAGAAGTATAAGATACCCTAGAGGAAAAATAGAGGACGTGTTAATTAAAATCAAAAATTTTATATATCCTATTGATATTGTAATATTGGATTCCCAACAAATTAAGCAAAGAAATAGTGATACATCTTTAATTTTGAGAAGGCCATTTTTAACAACATCAAGAGTTGTTATAAATTGTAAAACTGGAGAAATGAAGTTAGCATATGGTAATGAGGATACTCACTTAAATATTTTCAAACTAGAAAGGTTTGAGGAGTTAGAAATGTCCTTACATACCATACATTTTTTAGAGGATGAAGGACATATATTAGAAGCTGTGATTCAAGAAGAATTAAATAGGCAAATCAATTCTGAAACTTTAGAGGAAAGTGAAAGCATAAATATAGAAGGAGATCAAGAAGAAATTAATTTAGAAAATGATGATGTTCAATTAGGAGCTCTTGCTTCTTATGGGCAACATTTAGAATTAAAACCTTTACCTCCTGAATTAACCTATATATTTGTAGAAGATAAACGAACCTGTCCAATCATTATTGCTTCAGATTTAAAAGAGGATCAAATAGCTAAATTAAAAGTTGTAGTAAAAAGTTATAAAGAAGCAATAGGATGGACTATGACTGATATAAAAAGGTTAAGTTCAACTTCATGCTGTCACCACATATATTTAGAAGAGAATGCTAAACCTGTTAGAATTCCTAAGAGGAGATTAAATCCAAACCTTAAAGAAGTAGTCAGGAAGGAAATAGTGAAATGGTTAGATAATGACATAATTTATCCGATTTCTGATAGCTCATGGGTTAGCCCAATCCATGTAGTTCCCAAGAAATCAGGATTAACAGTTATTAGGAATGAAAGTCAAGACTTGATACCTACTAAAATTCAATCAGGCTGGAGAGTATGTATAGACTATAGAAAGCTGAATGTTGTAACTAGGAAAGATCATTTTCCCTTACCTTTTATAGATCAAATGCTGGAAAGATTAGCAGGGCAAGAATATTTTTGTTTCCTAGATGGGTATTCAGGTTATAATCAAATTCTAGTGGCATTAGAGGATCAAGAGAAAATAACTTTCACCTGTCCTAATGGAACTTATGCTTTTAAGAGAATGCCATTCGGATTATGCAATGCACTAGCTGCCTTTCAAAGGTGTATGCAAGGCATATTTACTAGAATGACTGAAGATTTATTAGAAATATATATGGATGATTTTACTGCATATGGAAACTCATATGAAGTTTATTTAAGCAATTTAGACCAAATATTAAAATGCTGTGTGAAAAGAAATCTAGTTTTAAATTGTGAAAAATGTCACTTCATGGTTAAACAAGGAATAGTCTTAAGGCATGTTGTTTCTAAGAAAGAGTTGGAAGTATATAAAGCTAAAATAGAAGTAATTTCCAATCTACCAGAACCTAAATCAGTAAAAGATATTAGATCATTTCTAGGACATGCTGGTTTTTATCGAAGATTTGGTAAAGACTTTAGCAAGATAGCTAGACCTTTAACAAATCTATTAAAAGATGTTTCATTTAACTTTGATAAAAATTGCAAGAAGCATTTTTCAGACTTAAGACTAGCTTAATTTCAACTCCTATAATTCAAGCACCTGATTGGAACCATCCATTTGAATTAATGTGCGATGCATCTGATTTTGCTATAGGAGCAGTGTTGGGACAGAAGATAGAAAAATCTCCTAGAGTGATTCATTATGCAAGCAAAACCTTAAATGATGCTCAATTTAATTACACAACTACTGAAAAAGAATTATTAGCTGTTGTGTTTGCCTTGGAAAAGTTTAGATCATATCTGATTGAAGCTAAAGTGATAGTATACACGGATCATTCAGCTTTAAAACATCTAATAAAGAAAAAAGAGACTAAACCTAGATTGATCCAATGGGTATTATTATTGCAAGAATTTGATCTAGAAATTAAAGATAAAAAAATTTGTGAGAATATAGTAGCAGATCATTTATCAAGATTACAAATAGAAAAATCAAATATTAAAATTAAGGATAATTTTCTTGATGAACAATTAATGACCATCAACACAATACCTTGGTATGCAAACATAGTTAATTACTTAGTTACTGGTTTAACACCTAAGGATTGGAATAGATAGGATAAGAAATTGTTTTTCTCAAGAGTAAAATATTACTATTGGGAAGACCCATACTTATTTAAGAAATGTCCTAATCTGGTTTTAAGGAGGTGTGTTCCAGAAATTGAATATCCGAGCATATTGTCTTTCTATCATGATCAAGCTTGTGGAGGGCATTTTGGTTCAGGGAAAACTGCTACAAAACTTCTGCATTATGGGTTTTATTGGCCAACACTATTCAAAGATGCTCATAAATATTGCTTAAGTTGTTTAAGATGTCAACAAATAGGAAGAATATCAAAGAGGAATATGATGTCTCTTCATCCTATTGTTGAGGTTGAAATCTTTGATGTGTGGGGAATAGATTTTATGGGTCCATTTCCTATGTCTAATCAATATAATTACATATTGTTGGGGGTGGATTATGTATCTAAAGGGATAGAAGCTATTCCTACAAAAACTAATGATAACAAAGTGGTAATACAATTTATAAGAACCAATATATTTGCAAGATTTGGAATACCTAAAGCTATTATCAATGATAGAGGAACTCATTTTTGTAATAGAAGTTTTGAAGCCTTAATGAAGAAATATGGAGTAAACCACAAAATTGCAACATCATATCATCCGCAAACAAGTGGACAAGTATAAAGTGCTAACAAAAAGTAGTAAATTCTACTAGAACAGATTCAGCTAATAGATTGATAAATGCACTTTGGGCTTATAGAACTGCTTATAAAACAAGCTTAGGTATGTCACCTTTTAGGCTAATATATGGAAAAAGTTGTCATTTACCAGCTGAAATAGAACATAAAGCTTATTGGGCATTAAAAACTCTGAACACTAATTTAAATCAAGCTGTTGAAAATAGAAAAATGCAACTAATTGAATTAGAAGAATTTAGAAATGAAGCTTATTCGAAGACTATAAGAGAAAATGAAATTTTGGCATGATAGGAAAATTATTCCAAATAGCTTTGAAATATGACAAGAAGTATATCTTTACATGGCTATACTCCATAACCATCCAGGAAAATTAAGATCTAGATGGGCAGGACCGTACATAGTTCGAAATATTTATCCTTATGGAGCTATTGAATTTGAAAATCCTAAAAATCAAAATATATTTAAAGTAAATGGACAAAGACTTAGACCTATTCTGAAAACACCAAAAAGCTCCTTTGGAATTATGGAAGAAGTTAGAGTAAAGGACTACTCAAGCTTTACTTAGTAAAAAAATTAGTTTTTATGTTGATATAAAAAAAAACATTAAAAACATTAAAATATATATATATATATAATATAAAAATCATTGCAGTTCAACCGATTAGATCCATCAGCATGATTGGAACATAAAAAATATGTATATTAATTTTCAAAAAAAAAAAATTGTTGGTTTTACCGAAACGTAGTATCGGTTCAATCGAAAAAAAATTAGGTCTTACTAAAACATAGTATCGGTTAAACCGGTAAAAAAATAGAAAAACTATTATCTGTAGTATTTTTATTATTATATCTATTTGTACGGGGAGTCCGTTGAGTTACGCTTAACTCAATGAGCTTACGCCATTGAGTCTTGAGTTAGTCAACGAGCTTATTCCGTTGAGTTAACTATAACTCAATGGAGTACTGTAGCTAAGACCGCGGATGAGATAGTAATAGTTGGTTCAAGAAATGACCCAATTACCTGCCTAAACTTAGGGCTTATCTAAACTAAAACCAAGGGTTTTAGGGGCATTATCTAGCAAATCATTTAGAATCTAGAACAGTAGAAATCAGAGCGATTTCGTGCTGTTGTGTAACTCCACGATGAGGAAGATGACGCCTGAATTCTGGGAAGATGCAGTGGACACCGCACAGTTTCTGAAGGAATCTGAAGAATGGCACACGCAGCGAAAGATCTGGAATACAACAAGAGAGAAAGAGCTACAAAAGGTAGAATCAGAACTCTTTAACTTGAGGAAAGTTTTAGTTGAGTTAGAAATACAAATACCATAGATAATGGAGACACGAATTAGAGTGGAAACTAAAATTGCAGTTAGCAAAGAAAGAAAAATCCGGCCAAACAATGAAGTAGCCCTAGAGCTAATTCAACATAAAGCCAGATTGTGGTTTGAGAAACGCATTGCTGGTCAAGGAAGCTGGGCAATATGGGAGCACCAACGAGCAAGAGAATAGGAAGAATCGACTACTGAAAGACTTGTTCCTGAGGAACAACAGTTAGGACCTCCAGTTCAGTCAACAAAGCCATTGCCACGATTAGCATTTGTTTGGCCGAGAACTGATGAAGAAGAGAAAGAATTTGCTAGCTCGATCAAAACAGCAAGAGACCAAGGTGATACTCAAGAAATAGCTATAGCTAAGGCACATATTTTATATGATGCCATTAAGAAAAAAAGGGCCGAAGAAAAGTTGAGGGCCTAGTACAGAATAAAGGTTGAGTAGCATTAGGCAGCAGCTAAATCAAGTGCTACAAGAGAAGCTGAGGCTGGTCCTTCGAGACCAGTAATTATAGAGAAAGTTAAACAGGAAGAGCCAGTACCTGTGGCTCGAAGGCCTACAGAGCCTACTTTTGTAGATTTAATCTCAAAAAAAGAAGAGGAAGAATAGGCACAATTAATTAGAGAAAGGAAAGGAAAAGAGATAGTGCTTGACTATCAAGAAAAGATTAAATCTAAGATACCAATGTCAATAGGGCCTGTGGAGCCAATTTTTATAAATCTGCTATCCGATTCTAAGGAGGAGCAGGAGCCGTAGCAGCATGAGCAAAGACAAGAAGAAAATCAGGTTGAAATTAATCTGCAGCTTGTACAAGAAGAAAGAACAAAAATTAGGGCTGAAACTGAATTGCCCGTGACTCCATCCCAATCTGTTACAGAATCAGAAAGAAAAGTAACATAACAGATTGGTAGTCAGGAGGAAGAAGAAAGAGCAGGAAATGAAGAAGCTGAAAGAAGCCATTTGGAAAAAAATAACTTCACAGATTCCACTAAAGAGCAAGAAACTCTTCAGCAATTTATGGAAAGAATTCAAGACAGAGTGGAGAGTTCTACCGGCTCACCACCACAAACACAAACAAAAACAGAAATTCAGGAATCTGTAGAGAATATTCAAATGCAGCCTATAGAAGAGGAAGAGCAAGAACAAACCCCTCTAGAATAACAAAGTCACCTTCCTGACCCGACTAAAACAACAATTTTGAATGAAGTACATTTTTGGCGTCAGGAAGCTTATACCAAATATCAAGAAATTAGGAATTTCGATATTATTTACAGTGGACTAGTAAATTGGGATGGAATGCAAGAAATCAAAGATTTATTTGAGTTCCAAGGTCTACTGAAGTTTATTTCTCAAGAAAGAGGGCATGTAGTATATGAGAATTTAGTGCCCTATTTCTATGCAAATTTAAGAGAAGGAGAAGGAGGATTAATTTCCAACGTGGAGGAAGCTGATGTATAGATAACACCAGAGCTTCTCCACAACATTTTTGGATTAAAGAATGAAGGACTAAAAATTTTCGAAGACACAACTACCGTTGAATGGACTGAACAGGAAATTAAGTACAGTTTGGCTATCAATCCTGGTGTGCCTCTATTAAACAGATTGAAGCATTTAAATGGTAAAGCACACATGATAGCTAACATTTTAATTAAGAATGTCTATCAACGACAAGGCCATGACATACAATTAAGTCAATTTTTCAAATGGGCCACGTTTGCAGTTGTAAATAGAATTCAAATAAATTGGTCTGTAGTTTTTATCTCCAAACTGAAAACAGTAAAGAAGAAATTATTTTATGGAGATTTGATTCCACTGTTGATGGTGGATTGTATTGATTTCACGAAATGAACATCAAAAAGGATCAGATCAAGAACCATTTCAGTGAAAGAATACAGGAATTTTGTAGCTACAGAGATAGTTGTATCTTCTAGAGGAATTATAGGAGCAATAGAGAGGATTAATCAATTAAAGCTTCAAGTAGAAAAACTCCAGAAGGAAGTAGATGAACTTAGGCATAGAGATTAAATTGTATTGTTTATCTACTTGTGTAAAATTGTATGAAATTGTATGATGTACTTGTAATGTAAATTGATTCATATTAATGAATGTAAATTATTCAGATGCAATTTTCATACGTGTTTTGGATGTGAAATGAATGGAATTTATTGAATATTATATAATTTGTGGAATTTTATGAACGAATATGTAATAGATTTACAATTTGCCGAATGACAAGATAAATGCTTAAAAATTTCTGCATGTTGCAAGGTAAAATGTAAATTCTACATAACATAAAATGACCTGCAAGTTAAATCTTTATATAATGTTCAAATTTAAATGAATTTTGATTAGAATGATGCATTAATGACATAGATTTAACTTTATTTCAATTAGTAGAATGAAAAAGAAAAAAAACATAGAGGAATTTATGAGAGTAAAACTTAGAGGTTGCTAAGTGTTAACTCAACAAAGTAAGTTCGTTGAATTAACCGTAACTCCACGAGGTCAGTAATATAATATAAAATCACTCCGTTGAGTTATCTGTAACTCAACGAAGTTAGTTCGTAGAGTTAGAAATAGTAACCGACTATGCTCCGTTGAGTTATCTGTAACTCAACGAGGTTAGTTCGTGGATTAAGCAGAATGGTTATTCTTTTAACTACGAACGAAACTTCGTCGGTTTAGCAGTTACCAAAATTTGAAATTAGTAATGGTACACATACCCATAAAAATAGGAACCACGATGCACGTTGCAAGACACGTTCTTGCAAT
Organism: Cymodocea nodosa; assembly: GCA_036874045.1. NCBI lineage: Eukaryota > Viridiplantae > Streptophyta > Magnoliopsida > Alismatales > Cymodoceaceae > Cymodocea > Cymodocea nodosa. The sequence goes on along the minus strand of CM072339.1, from coordinate 11,973,703 downwards.
AAGATTTATTCACTTTATGGATGTGCATTATATATATAAAACAGAATGTTATTTATGAGTTACCAGCACTTTTAAAAGAAAGGAGAATGCATTGGAGGAACTGGAAGGAGAAGCAGCTGATTCGACTTCATCCGACAACAAATATTTATTGAATGGAAAGCTTTAAACTGGTACGTAATTAATCTTCTACTATTTATTTATGAGCACATGGACTCATTCTCTAAGCATTAAACGATTAGTAAGAACACCTACTCAGGAATTTTCATCGTAGAGGAGTATTAAAACATTTTCTGAATTGGACTTTAACGAAATTCTTTAGGGTGTAGCTAACCTTTCTTTAAAAGAGAACATAGAAATGGCTGTTCCAATAGAAAAACCATTAGGAGAGATTCTGTATCCTAAATTAGTTGATGAACATTCATGTATTCGATTGCCAAACTTTAAGGGAGATATGTTTGAACTGAAATCTAATTATATTAGTCAATTGCCACACTTTCATGGATTAGAAAAAGAATATGCCTATTATTTCCTTAGAGAATTTAACGAAGTTTGTCAAATGATGAAAATGTCGAACATGAGTATGGATGCTATTAAATTTAGATATATCACTTTTGCTTTAAAAGACACAAGTAAGAGATGGTTATATACTCTATCACTTGATTCAATTTTTGCATGGATTGAATTTTGCTCTATTTTTTTGAAAAAATATTATTCAACACATCAAACGATTAAAAAGAAAAGGGAAATATTAATGTGTAGCCAAAAACAAGGATAATCATTTTGGAAATATTTTGAAAGATTTAAAGATTTATTGACTCAATGTCCACATCATGCAATGAGTAAAGCACAACTAATAGGTATAATTTATGAAGGCATAGATGTTTCAACGAAATCTTTATTAGAATCTACATGTCAAAATGGATTTTTAAAACTATGTAGTGAAGAAGTATGGGCATATTTAGAAAACTTTGCAAAAAGAACTGCATAGTGGGAAAACTTGGCTGAAGCTATTGCAGATAAAAAAATATTGCCAAGAGGAATGCATGAAATAGATTCAAGTACTATGCTTGAGGTGAAATTAACTGAATTAACAAAGAAAATAGAAGAGTTATCATTAAATCAAAAGCTAGCAAAAAAGAATGCAAACATAAATGATTTAGATATTATTTATGCTAGAAACTAGAGAGATAACTTGGGAAATTCTTATAATCCTAATTGAAGAAATCACCCAAATTTATCTTAGAGAAACAACAATTTCCAAGGAGGAGAAAATGTAAATGAGAAGAATATAAGTTATGAAGCATTACTAGAACAAGGATCTAGAATAGAGAAATTAGAAAAGATAATCCAACAATTAAACAATCGTCTAGATTTTGTATTTGGAAGTGCTGCAATTCAAAATTAGAATAGAAATATACCACTTAGACAGAAGGAACCAATGGAAGTTAGACCTACTGGAGGATTGCCAATACAAGCTATACCTAATCCTGTCAATAGAACAGTTAATGAAATTGTTACCTCTTCTGGGAGGATAGCTGAATGAAGCAGCATATCTGAAGCAACTATATGTATATATATATGTTTTTATTTATAGTTGATAGTATCGTAGAGTCAGTCCTTAACTCAACGAACTTATTCTGTTGAGTTATGCCTTAACTTCACAAGGGTGTGCAGTAGTTATGTTAATTTTTTGTCTCTACTAAATTTTTGTTTGTGTTATACAGAATCAACAAATGGAATTGATGCAATTACCATTGGATGCACTAAGGGAAGTACTAAGTAATTTATCAGTTAAAGATTTGTGCAGGCTGTGTTGTGTATCAAAGGAAATTAAATACTATTTGAAAAAAAATATTTTTAGGGACTATAAGCTGCAAAAATGACTAAGATTAGAGATGGATTCATATGGAGGTCATTTAATCGTAGTTCAATTAATCATGAATATCTTGCTATGGAAGAAACTACTGGAATTCCACCCAACACATTAGAAGGAATAAATCATACTATGGGGATAGATGAAGGATTAATCATATACAGGATGAGACCAAGGTATGCAAGTTTATTATTACCTGATATTTTGACAAGAAATCCTATAACAGGAGAAGAATGGAATATAGGAAGACCTAATAGATTTGAAGTACCAACTGTAAATTATGGATCGGCTTTAATATTTTCTGATAAAAATTTTGCAATTCTTGAAAAATTATATTATTGGAGACCTATAGGAAATTGGGGTGAAATTTACGCTTAAGTGTGTATAATTTTTTGAATAGATCTTGGAATGAAAATATTATGATATATCTAGGACAAAAATCATTAATTAACCAAACACATGTCATACTGAATAGATATATATATCTTGTCACAGATGTATCAATAGCATTTGGATCTGATTTATACATAGTGAATATAGATAGTTATGATGAATATATAAAAATTTTACCTATACCAAGTGATATAGCTAAACCACCATCTACAGAATTTAATAAAATTCAAATAGGAATGTGGTATAATGAAGAAGATGATCCTACTTTATGTCTGATAAGATGGTGGGATGAATTGATGAAATTTCAAATATGGATTATGGAAGACATTAATGAATGGAATTGGAAAGAGGAGTATATTGAAATAGATGTAGAAATAGAAACTGCTACATTACCTTAGGAACCAAAAAGGATCCCTTTCTGCATTTCATAAAATTAACGGTAATACACTTGTATTTGGAATTTATAATATATTACACGTTTACAAATTAAGAAGGAACAAGAACTACATTAAAACAGAATTAATAGCAAGAAGAACTATGCCTAAAAAGTTTGCTTAGACTGATACATTTATTCCATTTGTTCCTACTTTTCAATCATGCTCTTAAGTTGTGATTTTGTGTGTTTAATGTTGTGTGTATTCTATGTTTATGTTTATAAAATTTTTTTTTTTTAAGTTTTCATGTTTATTTTATAAAAGAAAAAAAAACAAAATATCAATCTAGTTTGTTGGTATTTGTTCTAGGAAACCAACTGGCTTGCATGTGAGGCACCAAAGGCATAGGAGCCTGGGTTCCACACAAGACACTGAATTATCAATATTTGTTAAATGTTATTTTGTTTTATATTTTACTTTTATCTGTGAATGAAAAGTTTTCAGAATCAAAAATCGGAATATGCAGAAGAAGATACAAACAAATCAAGGTATGTAACTGATTACTTATCCTGAATTTTAAATCAAACAAAACTATATTCATGCTTGCTACAATTACTGTACTTATTGTCAAATCTTTTACATTGAGGACAATGCAAAATGTAGGTATGGGGGGGAGGTAATTAAAGTAACAGCCATGTAAGTTTGTTAATTAAAAGGAATTAAAATGGTACTACAAAGTTTTTTGGAAATTGAAAATTTTTATGAACTTGCTGTAACTATCTGATAATTGAGACTGTAAAATTTATAATCTGTAACTACTTGAATGTTATATTTAGAAGGCTATATATGATGCTATAGAATTTACTAATTATGCAAATCTAGATATAGTATCTTATGTTTTTTATGAATTTCATGAGTTTAATAGTTTCACGATTTTAAAATGAAATCAGAATGCTTAAAGAAAAATCAGTAAATTATCTAAAGTCCTGAAGGAGCTAAGATGTGAATTCTAGATTAAATGAAACACATATGATTAAAGATACATTTAATTTGACTGATTAAACTTGTAGAATGATTTATGTGTAGATCTTATTAAATTACAGAAAAAGTATGAGCTTATTGTTATGGATTCATATTTATAGTAAATGATAGAAGTAGGATTATATGAGATTAGTGTTTTACTACATCTGTATTAATGAAATACGTACATATACAGTATGTGATTAATGCTTTGTTTTGTGTGTATTTTGATTGAAAAAAAAAAAAGAGAGAAAAATTTGAGAGTTTATTGACTTGTTTGATCACGAGCCTTTTGTACTTGAGTAGATAGGTATGTAAGGATTGTTGCCCTAAAAAAAGAGGACTCTTGAAATCTGGCAACCTAAGATCCTGATCAGATCTGGGATTGTTGACTGAAAGCTCATTACATAGATACATTAGAAAGCTCCTGTATGATTCAAGCTTGTTAAATTAACTTTTAAAGTATAAAAAAAAAAAAAAACATATACTATTCTGAAATGATACAAGTGTTTTGTGAAATATAGATATCTTATGAATCGAGTATATTTTCTGTTATCTAGAATTGCTGAAATATGAATCTGGAATTGACTTTTGAAGTTGTTTTAATGGAGATACAATTCTTTATTCTACTTGTCTAAATCATATTGAATTGGATTGTACTTTGATTCGTATGTTGTTGAAATTTCTCCTAGAAATCTTATTGGAAAATTCAAGATGATAGATGATGAAAAGAATAACAAACGATAATATAATTAACACCTATGTGATGATGATATACTTCGTATGTAATTTGCATATATTCTAAGTATATTTGCAGGTTGATTACTAAAGCATACAGAATATATATTTTTATGCTGAACAGAAGAAAAAAAAAGAGGAATTAATTCTAGCAATTTTAGAAAGACCAATTAATTAGATCTTAGTTTGCTAAGGGACTAGCAAAATTTAGGTATGGGGGAAGTGTTTAGAATGAAAAAGTGCATATTATTAACGGTTAAATGATGGTTAATTGCATAATATTTCCCTTATCATATGAGAATTAAGCCATTATGTTATAATTGCATTGTTATATGCTTTAATTAAAGAATCTACTTAATTTTGGGGAATTAATGTCAATTTAGTACATTTCTGAACTGTCGGTAAGTTGCAAGCTGTGAAATTCTTAAGTATCCGAATTTTCTGATATTTCAAACAGTTATGTTTAACATACCGAACATATTTCGAACAGTTATGTTTAACATACCGAGCATGTATTGGATAGTTATGTTTATATTGCTGAACAGTTATGCTTTAAAAGAATATTTTATTATTTCCAGAAGTACACATGTCGAAACCATAACGCATGATTTAAGTGAACTTTTGGTGAGTTATCTATAACTATCCGAAATTGCAGTTGGGCATCAGACAGTTATATGTGTAACTCTCCGAAATCTCTTTTTATTTATAAAATAGTTGTGGACACGTGTCATGTTCTGAAAAAGTGACTTAAGTGGATTTTCGGTGAGTTAGCTGTAACTATCCGAAATGCACCTGAGCATTGGATAGTTAAATTTATAAGCATCTAAAATGCACCTAAGCATCGGATAGTTAAATTTATGCTTGTGTTTTATAGTTAAATCAATAAGGTAAGTCCGTTGAGTTATCTGTAACTCCACGGACTATTTATTTTCTAATATGCCACTATAGCGGTTGTAGAAACAAGACAGTTGGAAGGAAAAACCATGATCGCACGTATCACGCAGGAATTCACTCATCGAAGGGAGAAGAAATCATCGTCGTTGATATGAATGAAGGAAATCCAACCAACCATTCAAGCAGAAGCAATTACTACTGAAGAAATATAAAAGAAAAGAAGAAAATGGTGTGATCGATGGATGGCCAGTGTGTACAAAGGAGGAGCACCGAGCTTTCTACAAGCAATATCGGCAATTCTCCAAAGTATCATACCAACCATCGTTATCACCACTATGGCAATTCTCCAAACAAAGAAAACTAATTTACGGAATTTAAAACATTTCTCCCTATTTGAGAACTTTCTTCTTCTTCTTTTTCTTCTTCAGCAATTCTTTAGTGACGAAAATCTTGTCTTTTCATGCTTCACCGAATTTGCTTTCTTCTGATACTTCAAATCTTCAGTGACAAAAATCTTACCTTTTTATGCTTCACTGAACTTTCTTCCACTTGAGAGATTTTCCCTGAGAAGGTGTTTTTGATCCCTGAAAGAGATTTTTCTTTTGGTGTGCAGGGATAGTTTGATCCTTGAAAAGATTTTTTGTTTTGTGTGCAAGGATAGTTTGATCAACGAGAATTCTATGTCTTTTATACTGTATCTTCATTTCATGTATATCCTTCACGTTTAACCACTACCAGTTTTCCACTTCTCCACATCTTTTCTTTTTCCTTCATCGAAACACACACGTTGTAGCCCACGTTTATATTTCAAATTTTCCTTAATCATCAGTCTTGGATCTCTGAAAAATTTCCTGCAAAATAAACTTTCTCGTCCAAAGAATTTTCCATCAAGTGTAATACGAAGTCGTTACTTTAATGTTAACTAAACGAGTAACACAAGTATATATATATAACTTAACGTTTCTAACTTAATGAGTTCCTCATGTGCCATTTCACGTGACAAGTACTGTAGCTAACTTAACGAACTAAGTCTGTAGTGTTATGTTAACTCAACGAACTAAGTCCGTGGTGTTATGCTAACTCAACGAACCAACTTAACCTTTCTTTCGGAAGGTTAAACGATAACTCACTGAAAATAGTTTAAGTTTCGGATAGTTATGGTTGTAAGTCACCGAAAAACTCTTTATATCATAAAACTAGTGAGACACGTGTCAAGACCTGAAAACATGACTTAAGTTACTTTTCGAATAGTTACGACTATAAGTCTCTGAAAAAGCTTTAACTCACCGATTCAGTCATAAAGAAATGTTTTTATAATAAGAATTTTACCACATGCAAAAACTAACAACTTAAGTTTATAACGCTAACCTAATGCGTTGCCTTAGTGTTCAATATAGCAACTCAACGCGTTTAGTTATGTTAACTTAATGAGTTAAACATTTGCACCTCACGTGATACAATACAACATTCGTAACTTATAATTTCACCACGTGTATAACACTAACTTAATGAATTCGTCTCTTCTTTTACTCACTAACTTAACGAGTTATCACATGACCTATTTTAACCTTTAAGCCTCTAACTTAACGAGTTCTCACGTGACCTCTATACAAGCAAAACTCTAACTTAACAAGTTGTCTAAACGTGCACTGTTCATGATACAGAAGATATAACTTTAAAACATATCATGCTTTTCAATAAAAACACACGTTAACTTAACGTTTAGCTAAATGAGAAATTAATGCAATGAAACGACTAGTTATTAACTTCAGATCCAATACAGACAAGTATTTATATCAGTAAGCTTTTTCTGTATTAATTGATGATTTTAATTTCTTTTCACAAGCAATAGTAATTGAGCAAATATGATTATTTTCATTCAGCACACATCATCAAAACAAAAATACTCAACAATCTCCCCCTTTTTGATGATGACAAAACCATATTAAATCAATTATGAAATATGTTTAACTCAACAAAGCACCTTCGTTGGGTTAACTTTTAATTCAACAAACTTGTTTGTTGACTTATGTTCACTTAAGCTTATTTCTATTGTTTGTGTAAATTTTACCTCTCAGAAATAAAACTCTCAGATGTCAATAATTATATAAGTATCAGTTTTCTAATTATCATCTGTCAAATTACAATAACCATTTAAATAACATCTCCTTTTATAATATATATATGCAATTAAGATCATAATCAACTTTTTATAATATTTCTCCCCCTTTTTGTCATTAATCAAAAAGATAATTACAGAGAATATATATATATATATATACGAGATATAATTACAACAACTCTTTCTGTAAACAAGAATAATAATTGAACATTTGTGCAGAAAAATGTATTGTTCATTGAATCAAACAAGTAATACAAACATTACACTTTGTATTCAGAAAGAAACAAAAACAATTATCGACCCCTCCTAAGTATATCACTTATAGCATTACATATTTTATCTCCTAGATGCCTAATATCATTTTCGATGTCGTTAAGCATTTCATCTAAGTCAGGAGGTAGCTGGGTTTGTTGTTCTACTTGAACTGAATAACTTTGTTATTATTGTTGTTGTATATGGTCTATATAATCAGGTTGTTGTTGATGTTGTCATTGAGGTTTACGCATGGCCTAGAATTTTTGCAAATCTCTAACACTAAATGCTCTCATGCCTTTAGTTTCAGAGGGCCAGTCGGATAAAGTCAATTGGCTTGTAAGGATTCTACATACAGCATCACCATAAAATAATTTTGAACTCATATGCTGTAGTTGAGACATAAAGTAATCAAACCAATTTGTTTGAATTCTATTCAGTAGGCCATAAGTTGCATATAAACAGCTTCTGCTGACTTCCAAATTGTGTCCAACTCTCTAAAATAAATTTGCATGCAATAAACCTTACCTTTGCATTCAGATTTTCCATTAATCTCATTTTAGAATATACATCTGGAATTTTTGATAAAGACTGAATGTTCCATTCCAGTTATCTTATCATGTCAAATCTGTTTGTAACAACAACACCTTCATTCTTTAAACCTAAAATTTCAAAAATTAACTCAAGAGATAATATAAACTCCTATTCATTTATTTGAGTTTTCAGAAAATTTCCATTCTTGACTAGATTGCTATAAAAAGCCACAATAAGCTCTGTGTATTACTTACATTTCGTTCCTACTAGCAAGAATTTAATGAGGCCTTGAAACTCAAATAGATCTCTTATTTCCATCAAATTTTTGAATTTTATTGGACGAGCATGCAGAATCTGACATGTAATCAGATTATTGTATTTCTGCAATGCATCTTCAGATCTAAAATGAATTGTATTACCTTGAATTTGTAATATTGTACACAAAGAAGGTGATACCTGAAGCCATGATTCAGAGTTTAATTCATCTTTAAGAACCTCTTCTTCAAAATGAATGTCATGTTGTTCCTCTACCAAAATATTATCTTGAAGCTGCTCAGGTAAGCTTGATTTTTCAGCTTCAACAGTGTTAGGAACATTGTCAATATGCTCAACATTCATCTCTTCAGTCTCTATAGAATGTTCAGAGTTCAATTTTTCCACAAATTCTATAACCGGTGTATTTGTCTGTAATTGTTCATTCTATTCAACAGATATTTCCATTGATTCAAGTTGTGAATTCTCAAACTCTACTTCTATAGATTCTGAAGAAGGCTGGTTAACTTTTAGTTCTTCTGGAGTCTTAACATTTTCAATATCTGCTACTCCAGACAATTCAGCCTGTGAACTAGTTACTACCTCAACATTGTCAATTATATCTGCAATAACTTGTTCAATGTCAAGTGCCTGATGCTCTGATTTGTCAATTTCTGCATCATCAGGACTTGTACTAATAGAAAAACTTGAGCTCATATTTGACTTGTATTTCTTCTCAAGTTTTCTAGCAAGGGAAAATAAAGTCTCATTATCTTCATCAGTTTCAGTGTGTTCGGAACTGATGAGTTTATCAGATGCACAATACGGTACAATGTCTAGACATACATTGTCCTTTGAAAATAAATTTTCATCTGATTGTCCTTTTCCAATAGACTTTGTTTCCGTTGACATAATTTTTCTGATTTTTCTTCTTCTATAACATTTCTGTTTCTTCTTTTCAAGTATTGTTGTTTTCTTTTTAGATTGCTCCATAAAAGTTTTCTGCTTTAATTCTTCTAAGGCACTTTCTATTGCAACGGCCTTTCGTAGAGTATCAACTTTTGTTTTGTCTACAGCAATATTTGATTCTACTTGTTTTGAATATAAAGGAGTAGGGATAGCTCATTCATGCTCTTCCTCAAATGCATGTAGTCTTGTATTGGTTATAGGAGTTTGAGGAGTTCTATTTGATGAACCTACATCTTTTTCCAAATATTTTGCATACTATTCCAAAAGTGCAATCTCAGCACATTTCATTTTGTATTCTTTAGCAAATTTACTTCTAATCCCCATGTATGTAATACTAGCATCAGCATTTTGGAGTTCTTGTTTAACTTCATTTAGTATATCTTCAGGAAAGAAATATTCACTATAAATTTCTGCTAACCTTTTGTCCACTCGAAATATTTTCTTGAACCAAGTACGTGGAACTTCATCATTCTCTATTTCTTTTCCTTTTGCATCTCCTTTGCTTTTCCTTTTCCTCTGCCAAGACCTTTGTAGAACTTGGAGACCATCGTCGTAGGTAGTAACAGCAACAAGTGGGAAAGATTTTCTTGACAAAGTTTACAAATAACCTAAGTGCCCATGTAATAAGTGTTTAAATAGGGTTTTTAGGTGTATAACTCAACGTGAAGAGAAGTCGGGTTTAGAAATTAAAGAAATATTGAATAAAATTTATTCAATCGAGGTACCCAAAATATTCAAGTATAACTCGTTGAGTTAACTAACCTAACGAGTAAAACGCTATCTAGAGGTAGTTTTACACGTTACCTTATTTAACATAACGTCTAGTTAGTACACTTAAAACAATTTACGGATGCTTCCAACTGAAACGATCTTAAAATAACACACATACTAAACTTAACATTATCTTGAGAACATTGTAAATTATTTGAACATTTTGTCCTTTTAATCTAAAATAGTTTGAATGTCTTTCTAAATTATTTCATCAAGATTTTAAGAGGACATTAATTTAGATTAACTAAGATTTGTATTCTAAATTATATTAATCTATTTTCGACATTGTTAATCCTCCCCCTACAAATATACTTTAAATATATTCAATCAAAATAAAAAATATACTTGTAGTGACAATAGATGTTAAGTATAACTATACTTTTAAATTTTCTTTTCAAAGACTTTCGTTATTCTGACATCATCAAAAATGATTTCTAGAATCAATTCCTACTGTATATGAATCAAAACATAACTATGAACTCAATGTGATTAATTCAAGGAGAATAAAAGAATGTATCTCAAATAAACGTTTTCAAAGGTACTAATGTTGATTCAATAAATCAGTAGTCATATTGGTAGAAACTATATGCGATTCAAAGATATCTGTAATTAATGAAACAACTTTTTCTTTTCAAAACAGTAAATATTGATAATTTTCTTTAAAAGTTAGTTTGAAAAGCTTGAATCATACAAAAGCATTCTAATGTACCCGTGTAATGAGCTTTCAGTCAACAATCCCAGATCTGGTCAGGACCTTAGGTTGCCAGATTTAAAGAATCCTTTTTCAGGACAACAATCCTTACATACCTATCTGCTCAAGTACAAAAGGCTCGTGATCAAACTGATCAATAAACTCTCAAAGAATTTCACTTTGTAAGCACTTTTCATTTTAAGCATAATATATATGTATTCCATTAATACAGATGCAATAAAACACAAATCTCATACAATTTTTACTTCTATGATTGTATTGAGAATATGAATCAGTTTCAATAAGCTTATACTTTTGATTAACAATTTAAGATGAGTTACATATAACTTATTCTACAAGTTTAATCAATTAAGTCAAATTTATGCATGATCATATGCATTTTCCTTGATTCAAAGAAAACATTTAATCAAAATTTTAGAATGTCAGAAGTATTTAATGTTTTTCATTTACACTTCCACTTAAAATCGTAAAAACCATTAAAATTGATAAACTATTTAAAATCAATAAGATACTACTATGAGTTTACAATAAATACATAGTATCTTAAGTAGTAGTTTTGATATTACTTTAGATATTTATAATAAATATATATAATATCTATGAGGTGAACAACATCATCAATAATATTTATCTTTTTATGTGGAGTTTAAGCATTTTACACATCACATAGCCTACAAATACATAAATTTAATCTAATGTTGCAGAATGTATTTTCGTTTAGAGGTTTTGTAAATATATCAGCTAATTGATTTTACTAGACACAAATTCTAATTTAATTTTTCTTTTAATTACGTTATCTCTTAGAAAATGATGTCTAACCTCTATATGCTTTGCTCTTGAATGTAATATAGGATTTTTGGAAAGATTTATTGCTGAACTACTGTCACAATAAATCTCAGTTATATCATAAGATAATCCAAAATCTTCTAAAGTTTGCCTTATCCATAGAATCTGAGTGCAACATAGTGCAACAGCATTATATTTAGCTTCTGTAGTAGAAAGTGCTACACAGTTTTGCTTTTTACTAAACCATGACACCAAATTAGTTCCCAATAATTGACATGTGCCATTGGTACTCTTTCTATCAGATTTAGATCTTGCATAATCAACATCAGTATATCCTATAAGATCTATTGAACTATCCTTAGAATAATACAGTCTAAAATTTTTAGTTCCTTGTATAAATCTAAATAATCTTTTAACTGCAATTAAGTGTGATTCTTTAGGATTAGATTGAAATCTAGCTCAAACGCACACAGCAAACATAATATCAGGTCTACTAGCAGTCAAATAAAGTAAAGAACGAATCATACTTCTGTATTTTCTTTGATCTATAGATTTTCCTATGTCATCAATATCTAACTTTAAAGTAGTACTCATAGGAGTTCCTCGAATCCTTGTATCATTAAAATTAAATTTCTTAACCATTTCATCTACATATTTTTCCTGATTTAAAAATATACCTTTATCCATTTGCTTAATTTGAAGTACTAGAAAATATGAAAGTTCTCCTATCATACTCATTAAAAACTGATTAGTCATCTCTTCAGAGAATATTTCTATCAACTTATTAGAGTTTGCTCCAAAGATTATATCATCCACGTATATTTGAACTACAATCTAATCTTTACCATCTCTCTTAATAAATAGAGTATGATCCACTTTTCCCATGATATAGCCTGTAGGATCGTCTGTATCACAAGAGAGGAGGTGAATTGTGTCTTTAGTAATTAAACTAGCAGATAAAACAAGAGCACAAAACACTCGTAAATGAAATTCTATTATTTTATTTCAAGATAGAATTTACAATATCTTTTCAGCTCAATTCCCTTCTTGATGGTTTTGATATAGTAATTTTTGATATACAATTCAAATAGGAAAACAAAGCTCTTTTTCAAAACTAATTTTGAATTGTATAAAACCTGATCTTTATGCACACAGCTCTTTTCTTTCTCTTTGCTTAGCTTCTGTATCTCTTCTTCTCTAGTTGTCGAATTTCTAGACTTCTTGCGTTTGCAGCTCCTTTTCTAAAATTGCATGGAATTTCGAACTCCTTCTGATGTTGGAGAACTTTTCAGAATATGAATATTCAAACTTAACTTTTTAGTTAGGGATCCAGATTGAATATTCAGACTTGGCTTTTGAGATTGGGATCCTCTATTGTAATGTAGCTCATACTCTCTGTTTATAGTCGAACTCTGTTGTCTTTCACGTTTAGCATGTTCATCCACTTTATCCACAATCCATAATCCACGTACTAATTTTCTCTTTAATCCAAATTACTTTCTATTTAAATTTCCACTTTCTTCACTAACAATCTGAGTTTCCACGATCTCCACTCGTAGATTCACCGAAATTTTATCTTCTTGGAGTCTTGTAGAATATCTTCTAATTCTTCGATTTAGTCGAACATTTATCCTTTAACTCTTGTTAAAACTCGAACACTTATCCTTTAACTCTTCGAGTTCTTGCACCTGCAAAACACGAGACTAAACAAGGAAACTTATATGTTTGTTAGTCCTTTTATAAAACTCGAATAGTTATCTATCCATGCGTATAAAAACTCAAACCGTTATCTAACTATTCGATTTTTCATTACTGAACGCACATGGAAAACACGTGACAACTTAAAACATTAAAAACACACGTGCGGATAACTTAACTATACGAGTTTTTAACATAAAGTATTCGACAAAAATGAAACGTTAACTATCCAAAAGTTTAGCTATTGCAAATCTAGCTCTTCGAAAATCTTTAATTCATCCGACATAAAAATGAAACTTTCCAATAATCTGTTAACTATTATACTTAGAGAAATATACTTAGAGAATATTATGTAGACTTATTTAAATACGTTAATAAAGCATACATCTTCAAAATTAAATACCTAACAATCTCCCCCTTTTTGATGATGTCAAAACCTAATAAGTCACATAATTTATTTCTCCCCCTTTTTGGCAATATAAAAAAGTAAACAAACTATTTTCACCCCCTTTAGGAAGTTAAGTTTTATAAATGTAAGGAATGATATCTTACTAAGTATATATTAATCAAAACGATAGTGTCAATCATACATAGGATTTATGGATTAAGCAAAAGCTATTTAATATCATAAACTGTGAAAAATAATCACGTAACTTTAAAATCAGTAAATAGTTTACATAATGATTTTGGTTACAAATTACAAAAAATAAATCATGTAATACATAATTTGTATAATCACAAGCCTCTTTGTCTTCGAAAAATATCAATCAGGGTATCTGAAATTGTCTTTGCAATATCTGTACTAACTCTGTTTATCTGATCAAGTAATGCCTGATCTAAATCATTTTGAGAAACTTGTGATGGTTGCTATAAAAATTCAGTATGTATGTCTGTATCTATACCTGTATGTATTTCTCTATGTATACCTTGTTGTATATCTGTATGTATATCTTGTTGTATATCTGTATGTTGCTGTGTTTCTGTAAATTCTGTGGATTGTTGCTGTGTTTGCCGAACCTGTTGTTGTTGTTGTCTAAGGATAGGTGTATCTACTGCTTGGTATTTTTGGAGTTCCTTTGTAGAGAAAGATCGTGACTTTAATCTTTTCTGTGGCCAAGGTGTACTATCTGTTTGACTTGCCACAATTCTCAAAATTGTATCACCATAAAATAATTTACTCTGCAAATATAAGATATGAGAAACAAAAATATCATACTAGTTCACCTATATATGGTTGATTAATGCGTATGTAGCATAAAGACAACATCTGCCAACTTCTGCCCCATGACCAAACCTCTGAAACAATGTAGCATGCAATATTTTTGCAATAAAACGTGCTTGACCATTTAAGTCATGTAGTAATGTAAATGGTTTGTTGGCAGTTGGATCTTTGGCTAAACTTGTAATGTCCCATCCCAATCGATAAACCTGTTTTCTTTTTGATAATTTAACTCCATTTTTCAGACCAAGTACCTGATGAAGTAAATATGGAGTTAAATATATGTCATTTTCTTGTATATTAGAAACAGGAATACCTTCTTCCACTGTTAAGTTTGAGTAAAAACAATTGAGAAGTTTGGGTATAACAAGATGGCCTAGCTGTTGTGGAAGTAGAGTCAACAAGCCTTGAAATTCAAACAGTTCACGTATGTGTGCCATCTCTTCAAACTTAACTAGTCTTGAATATAAAACTGTAAAAGTTTTATATGTCTGAAATTTGTCATAACAGGAATTATTTCTGAACCATAATAGTGTATTTGCATCTAAACTCTGCTCAGGATTAGGTATTTTCCTGTCATCATGTTCTGATCTAGGACTTGTTTCAATATTATCAGCAACATCTATATTGTCAAATCTTTCAGAACTGGTGGAGTTTCTATCAAAACTTGTATAAATGTCTGAAATATCTGTTATTGTCGTATCAATAATCTACTGAATTTCTTCTGTTTGTTCTTTTGGATACATTTTAGTAGCAACAGTCTCTGTAACAATCTGTATATCAGCAACCTATATATCTATATGTGATCTATACATCTGTCTCTGTATGAAAGAATGTTCTGTATCTGTCTGTGGAATAGAATCATCCTATATTTCTGAAATTTGTATATGTGAGACATTGGTAGATTCATATTCTATTTGTAATTGTGTATGTTGTTGATTATATACATTTATCAACAAGTATACGATATATTATAACAGACATAACCATACATATAAAGTGTAATATAAGCAACTGTACCAAAATTCAAAAGTCTCTGTTCGAGATACAATAAGAGGAAGAATATCTATACATTCCTCTTCAAATGAAATATCTTCAAAATTCATAGACTAAGTGTCTATGTCATCAATAATATCATCAAATTTGATATCATCTGTATGTATATCATCAAAATTTCCTATATTCTCACTTTCCGTAGGAAAAGAATGTGTACTTGCAGCATTATGTGAAAAACTGTCCATTGTATTAAAAGATACATTATGCACTAATGTGACACAATATCGTAGAGTATATGCTTGTAAGCCAATATTTGTCACATCTACTGGGATTCCTAACAAAAATGCCTGTCAGCTTCTACAATGGAGCATAGTTTTCCATTTTTCAATAATTCTTCTTTTTGCTGCAATATTCCTTGTACACCTGTAGTTAATCTAAAATATTCAATTGTCTTTTTCTTTTTTCGACTATATGTCTGCAGTGTTTCAGGTTGTTCAGGAGGTTCTAAAATTGTCTTAATTTCTCCTGTTAAAGGCACCTGTTGTCTTGATGGTCCTTCACCATGATGCCTAGGTGGTAATAATGGAATATAGAGTTTTAAGTTCTCCACCTCTGCCATTTTGAGTTGATAAACTCTTCGTCCTTCACTTCGAAGGCCCATTTTGCTAATGGCAGTTTTCTGTTCATCGATATACTGTTTAATATCATCTAAAACAGCTAGGGGAAAATAATGTTGGGAATACAAGGATTGTAATTCCCTATTTGCATTTTCGATCATTGGTCCCCACTTCTTTCCATAATAAGTGATAGACTATACTGATGTCTCTAGTACATGTCTAGAACTTACAACCGCAGGGTTAGGTTGTAAATTTCTTTTCCATAAATGCAATGCGGAAAGTTCTGTCTGTTTTAGTCTAAACTGTGTTTCAGCATAATTTCGAATAAATTTCCAACAGAAATTTTTCTCATCTTGAGCAGCTTTTCTTATTTCATGTAGTATTTCATTTGAAAAAGTGTACCTTAAATAGATGTCATTGATTTCATTCTGCATTTTCTGAAGTTCCAGCTCTCTTTTATGCACTTTGATCATTCTACCACGTCCTGACATTGTTGATTAATCTTCGCTTTGCACTGTAGAACTTAGTAGAAGGAAAGATTGTGAGGTTAGGGTTTTACTAAGGTAGAAACACGAAAGGTTGTTAGGAAAACATTCATGACTCTTCGAGTTTATAAATGGACAAACAGATTCAATCATTGAAATCATAAATATAAGATTCGCTACCGATAAATAACTCGAATGCTTGCAATAACTGTATAAGTTTTACAACCAACAATTGCATAATACTTTTAGCGTAACTGTGTATATAAAGAAAATAAGTTCAGGCTAAGTGAAAAAGTGAGAAAACTTGAAGACTTATGATAATTGTTCGAGTTTCTCGAAGGAATAGGTGTGAAAACTCGAAGATTTAAACATAACTGTTTGAGTTTCGATTGAGACATTATAAAGTAGTGAAATTCAACATGTGCACAATTTGAACTTAAGGTGTTCATAAAGTTTCGGAGACTTATAAACTTAACTATCCGATGCTCAGGTGCATTTCGGAGAGTTACAGATAACCTTCTGAAAGATAACTTAAGTCAATCGTCCAGATCACGACAAGTGTACTTAAGTAGTTTTATAATAAAGAGATGTTTCAGACAGTTACAAATCTAACTTTCCGATGCCCAAACGCATTTTGGAGAGTTATAGATAACTTACCAAAAATCCACATAAGTCATGCATTATGGTTTCGACACGTGTACTTCAGGAAATAATAAAATAGTCTATTGAACGTTTTAAAACACAACTGTCTGATACTTGTAATATAACTTACCGAAACAATAGAAAATTTGGATACTTAAGAATTAAAATACCTGCAAGTCACCGACAGTTTAGAAATGTACTTAATTAAGGTGTATTTCCTGAAATTATGCAGATTCTTTCATGAAAACATATAATAGTTCAAAAGTTATGAATTATTATACGAGAAATTGCTCCCCCTACATAAATGTAGTGTAAAGAATCTATGGCGTACTTAATCTGGGTTGCCAAGCCCTTAGTAGAGTTGGCTTAAAAAGGTCAAATAGCTTACTTAAAGAGGATGCTAAGCCTTAAATAGATTTGAGTCTCTCTTTTTTTTTTTTTAATTTGAATGAAATACAGAAATAAGTAGTAGAGTTAACAATTTAAACTTTCTGGCTTTCATCTTATTCAATTTACAAAAGATAATTCATAGAGATATACCTACAGAAACTTAAAAGATTTCAATAATGAGTACACAACTTAAGACAAATAAATATCGTACATTATGTGTAAAGAGTAGATAATAACAAAAATAACAAGGATTATATGCACAGATTATGTCAGGATTGTTATAACACCTTGAAAGATAAATTAAGCTTGAGTACATTGCCCCCTTTTTTTCTTTTTTTTTATATTCATATATATATATATTACGTATTACCTCCCACAATATCATCTTTTTACATGATCATAATCCCTTGCTTAGGGGAAAGATAACCAGTTACTCAATGACAAGTGAGAACAAGTACTATATATATATATATTTTTTAAATATAATCTGAATTACTTGCAAAATGAGTTTTCAGTCAGCACATCCCAAACCAGTTGGTTTAAGTGACTAGGGTTTAAGATCCCCCAACGGACTTAATTACTCAAGTAATTACAGACAAAAAATAAAATAAGATAGTAAATTAAATTAGAGGCAACCGCAAGATTTAATTTTTCTGTTAGGTATTTAATTTTGATGATGTATGCTTTATTAATGTATTTAAATAAGTCTACATAATATTCTTTAAGTATACTTCTCTAAGTATAATGTTAACAGATTATCGGAAAGTTTCATTTTTATGTCGGATAAATTAAAGATTTTCGAAGAGCTAGATTTGCAATAGTTAAACTTTCGGATAGTTAACATTTCGTTTTTGTCGAATACTTTATGTTAAAAACTCGTATAGTTAAGTTATTTGCACGTGTGTTTTTAATGTTTTAAGTTGTCACGTGTTTTCCATGTGCGTTCGGTAATGAAAAATCGAATAGTTAGATAACTATTCGATAGATAGATAACTGTTCGAGTTTTGTAAAAGGACTAATGAACAGATAAGTTTCCTTGTTTAGTCACGTGTTTTGCAGGTGCAAGAACTCGAAGAATTAAAGGATAAATGTTCGAGTTTTTGACAGGAGTTAAAGGATAAATGTTCGACTAAATCGAAGACTTAGAAGATATTCTACAAGACTCCAGGAAGATAAAATTTTGGTGAATCTACGAGTGGAGATCATGGAAACTCGAAATGTGAGTGAAGAAAGTGGAAATTTAAATAGAAAGTAATTTGGATTAAAGAGAAAATTAGTACGTGGATTATGGGTTATGGATTGTGGATCAAGTGGATGAACATGCTAAATGTGAAAGATAACAGAGTTCGACTACAAATAGATAGTACGAGCTACATTACAATAGAGGATCCCAATCTCAAAAACCAAGTTTGAATATTCAATCTGGATCCCTAACTGAAAAGTTAAGTTTGAATATTCATATTCTGAAAAGTTCTCCAACATCAGAAGAAGTTCAAAATTCCAAGCAATTTTAGAAAAGGAGCTGCAAATGCAAGAAGTTTGGAAATTCGACAACTGGAGAAGAAGAGATACAGAAGCTGAGCAAAGAGAAAGAAAAGAGCTGTGTGCATAAAGATCAGGTTTTATACAATTCAAAATTAGTTTTGAAAAAGAGCTTTGTTTTCCTATTTGAATTGTATATCAAAAATTACTGTATCAAAACTGTCAAGAAGGGAATTGAGCTGAAAAGATATTATAAATTCTGTCTTGAAATAAAAGAATAGAATTTCATTTACGAGTGTTTTGTGCTCTTGTTTTATCCGCTAGTTTAATTACTAAAGACACAATTCACCCCCCCTCTTGTGATAAACATGATCCTACATTTTCAAATTAACTTTTCCTTAAGTAATTTTTTCTGAATTTTTCTTAAATAAATTGACTTCAATAAAAATCAGAATTTCATAAATTCTTAACTACTAGAAAACTGTAATTAAAAAGAATGTTGTTTTGTTTTTTTTTTTAATAAAAAAGACATTAAATTCTAAAACTACCTTATAACAAACCAAAATACAATGAACAGGACCATTTAAGTATTAGATAACCTATAGATACCAAGTTCTAATCGTAATTTTGAGAATGTATTTTCATCTAAGGGTTTTGTAAATAGATCTGCTAATTGTTCTGTGGTAGGAACAAAATTTAATACTATTTTTCCTTTTATAACATTATCCCTTAGAAAATGATGTCTAACTTCTATATGTTTTGCTCGTGAATGTAAGACAGGATTTTTAGATAAACTTATTGCAAAACTACTATCACAAAAAATCTTAGTTGGTTCATAGTTTAAATTAAAATCTTTTAAGGTTTGTCTGATCTACAGGATTTGAGCATAGCAAAGTGCAACAGCTATATATTCAGCTTCAGTTGTAGATAATGCTACACAATTTTGCTTTTTGCTAAACCATGACACTAAAGAATTACCTAACAATTGACAAGTGCCACTAGTGCTTTTTCTTTCAGACTTACATCCTGCGAAATCAGCATCACTATAACTTACTAAGTTTAAAGAACTGTGTTTAAAGTAAAACAGTCCGAAATTGATGGTTCCTAATAGATATTTAAAAATTCGTTTAATAACAAGTAGGTGTGATTCCTTAGGATTTGATTGATATCTAGTACAAGTACACACAATAAACATAATTTCTGGTCGGCTAGCTGTTAAATAGAGTAATGAACCAATCATACTTCTATATTGTTTTACATCTACAGTTTTTCCAGAGTCATCTTTATCCAACTTGGTGATAGTACTCATTGTTGTATTCTTTATTTTAGTGTTGTCTAAACCAAACCTCTTTAATAAATCTTGAGTATATTTTTCTTATGAAATAAAAGTGCCCTGATCTAATTGCTTAATTTGTAAGCCTAGGAAAAATGATAGTTCTCCCATCATACTCATTTCAAATTGATTAGTCATGTCTTTCGAAAAGGACTCAACTAATTTATCATTTGTTGCTCCAAATATGATGTTATCTACATAGATTTGAACTACTAATATATCTTTTTCGATCTTCTTGATAAAAAGAGTGTGATCTGGCTTTCCCATAGAATACCCTTTTTCCATAAGAAATTTAGATAATCTTTCGTACCAAGACCTAGGAGCTTGTTTAAGGCCATATAGTGCCTTCTTAAGCTTATAAACATACTCAAGATGTTTTGAATCTTCAAAACCTGGAGGTTGTTTTACATACACTTCTTCTTTTATATATCCATTTAAAAAAGTAGTCTTAACATCCATTTGATATAATTTGAAATCCATATAACAAGCATATGCTAACAAAATTCGTATTGATTCTAGTCTAGCAAGAGGAGTAAATGTTTCATCATAGTCAATTCCTTCCTCTTGCTTGTAACCTTGAGCAACTAATCTAGCTTTGTTTTTAACTATATGTCCATCTTGATCTACTTTGTTTCTAAATACCCACCTTGTTCCTATTATGGATTGATTTTCAGGTGGTGGAACTAGATCCCATACCTCATTTCTTATAAATTGATTTAGCTCATCTTACATAGCTAAATACCAAAATTCATCTTCTAAGGCATCTTCAATTTTCTTAGGTTCTAGTAAAGAAACAAATGAATAAGCACCACAAATGTTGACTATTGATGACCTAGTCCTAACTCCTTGATTAGGATCGCCTATTATCTGATCAATAGGATGAGATGAAGCATAACGCCAATTTCTATGTTGTTCCATATTTTCTATAAGTATGACATTATTTTCTTCTAAATTTTCATCATTCAAACTTAGATTTCTTATTTTGTCAAATAATCTATCAATTTCTCTGTCAACATCATTTGGTACTATTTTTGGGAGAATTTCTGAATCAAAGTTTTTAGCGTGTCTTAAATCTAAATGAGAATTTTCATGAAATTTCACATGCAGGGTTTCCTCAATGGTTTTTGTTGATTTATTATAAACTCTATATGCTTTACTTCTAATGGAATAACCAACAAAAATCCCTTCATCTAATTTGGCTTTAAATTTGTCTCTTCGTTCCTTAGTGTTTAAAATAAAACACTTACAGCCAAAGGGTTTTAAATAACTTATTTTGGGAACCCTGTTATACCATATCTCATAAGGAGTTTTATCTAAAATTGGTCTTAGATGTACTCTATTTATAACATAGCATGCTGTATGAACTGCTTTTACCTAGAGAAAAAGGGGTAACTTATTCTCATTTAACATGGTTCTGGACATTTCCTGAAGTGATCTGTTTTTATGTTCTACTATCCCATTTTGTGAAGGAGCTCTTGGAAATGAGTACCTATGATCTATGCCTAATTCTTCACAAAAGGTGTCCATTTGATCATTATCAAATTTTGTACCATGATCACTCCTAAGTTTTTGAATTTTAACATTTTGCTCATTCTAAACTTTATTACAGAATATCTTAAATATTTCAAAAACTTCAGTTTTATTAGCTAAAAAATAGACCCAAGTAAATCTAGAATAGTCATCAACTAGTACAAAAGCATAATGTTTACCTCCTAGACTGGTTGTTCTAGTAGGTCCAAATAAATCCATATGCACTAGTTCTAATACTCTTTTGCTTGTTATTTCATTTAAGCTTTTAAAGGATGTTTTATGTAATTTACCTAGTTGACACGCATCACACATAAACTCTTTCGAGTACTTAATACTAGGTAAACCTCTAACTAGATTCTTTTTAGACAGCTTTTGTAATAATTTTAAGTTTGAGTGTCCTAGCCTTCTATGCCATAAAATGACTTCATCCGATTTTGCAATTAAGCAAGCATTGTCTTTAATAATATCAGAAGGCAAATTTAGAATACAAACAGATCCTTTCTTGTATGCAATGAATAAAATTTCGTTTGTAGTCATGTCCATAATTTTACAGGAATCTTTTTCAAAAATTACTCTGTAAATCTTCATTAAAACAGGAACACTCAATAAATTAAAACCTAAGTTTTCAACTAATAAGACATCACTTATAAAACATTTCTCAGTTACCTGAACCTTGCCAGACCCAAGGATATTTGTTTTGCTTTTATTTCCAAAGGTAACTTGTTTGTTCTTGGTCTTTGTTATTTCTATAAGTAATCGTATATCTCCAGTCATGTGGCTGGATACTCCACTGTCCATTATCCATTTTGATTTGTGTACCTACAAAACAGTTAAAAAGAGATTTTATCTCTTGGAACCTATTTTTGAGTGGGTCCAAGAATTTTAGAGAGAGTCATATCAAAATAATCCATATATTTAGACTTCAACTTATCTATTTTCTGATAATTTTTTTTGCGTTTATTTCTCTTAGTGTTATAATTATCATAACATTTATCTCCATGTAAACCAAAGTTGAAATTTTCATTTCTGACATTATTTGATTTCCAATATCCGATATTCTTTAAATATGAAGAAAATTGATCAAGAATATTAAAATTCTCAAATGTCTTAGCTTCATTCTTCTAAAGATTTCTTTTGAAATTCTTGCATCGTGTGCTATCATTTATATGCTACATTTCATCAATTTGCACATATTTTTCTCCCTTTTTGATTACACACGGAATAGTTTTTCTCTTACTATTCTTAATACTGGAAATAAAGACATTATTTTTAGCAGTACCATCATGCAATATATAATTTTCAGAAGATGCATCGTGTAAACCAATACCATGTTTTTCTACATTTGATATTTTACTACTGAGTTCATTTGTTAAAGTTTGACTATTATTCCATTTACTTAATATAGCCTTTTGATTGCAGACTTTAATCTTTAACACATCAATTTCTGAATTTAAATCAGTAATAGTCAGTTCCAGTTTTTCAATTTCACAGATCATTTTCTTCTTATCAGCAATTAAATTTTCACAATCAGCATGCAATTTTCTTTCTATAGCAGTGAACTTTAAAATTTCTTGTGCATGCCTTTGATTTTCTTCTTTAAATTTATACAACGTGGAGTTCAGAAAATCAATCTTATTTTCAGATTCATCTAGCATTTTCCTAGTGTCCTTTCTTTCTATTTTGACTTTCTTATATTTTTTGGCCAATCTATTGTATTCAACAAGTAATCCATCAAAACTATCAAAATTAGCATTTTGATCAAAGGATACCTCACTGGATTTTGCCAGAAAGCATACATTTGCCAGATTTTCTTCTGAATCTGATGTTGATGAGGATTGATTGTCTGATGTTGAATCCTTTGTTTCTTCACTTTGTGAAGCTAAAGAGTCATCCCATGTCACTTTAAGCGTCCTTCTCTTTCTGAATTTCTTATTCCTGAAATTCCTCCTCGAATTCTTCTTATCTTTGTTGAGAGGACAATCAGTTTGAAAGTGACTCGACCTATTGCACTTGTAGCATATACTTTTGTCTTTCGTGAATGACTTCTTCTCCATATCTCTAGATGTCTTTGCTGACCTGAAGTTCCTACATTTCTTCAACAGATTTCTAAATTTTCTAGTCAACAACAATAAATCATCATTGGAATCACTAGTGACTTCTGAGACTTTATCAGCCTCAAAAGCTAGATCCCTTCTAGGATTTTTCCCTTTTGGATCTAAATGTTGTACTTCATAGGCTGTTAGATTTCCTATGAGATCATCGAGAGTATATGTATTTAAGTCTTTGGACTCTTCAATAGATGTTGTCTTTTGAACCCAAATTTTAGTTAAAGATCTAAGGATCTTTCTTACCAAGTCTTTTTCCTCCAATTTCTTGCCTAAAGATTTTAATGAATTTACAATCTCAAGAAAATGGGAAAACATGTCAGAGATACATTTATTTTCGTGCATTTTAAAAAGCTCATATTTATGTACTAACATATTGATCTTAGATTCCTTGACCTAATTAGTACCTTCGTTGGCAACTGCTAATGCATGCCACATCTTATATGCGGTTTGATATGCAGAAACTTTATTAAATTGATCATGAGATAAAGTACAAAACAAGACGTTTAAACCTTTAGCATTCAGTGTCATTCACTCCTTTTCATCAAAAGTCCAAGTATCATATGGAGTCGTAACTAACACTATAGGATTGCTAATTATATGCCATAATTTGAAATTGATTGACTGAAAGAATACTTTCATCCTATATTTCCAGTAGCCATAATTGCTACCTTCGAACATAGGAGGACAATTAGTGGTCTGTCCTTCAGTCATAACTAAGATTTCAGAATTATCCATTTTAAACAAATGATCCGAAGTAAATGATAGGAAAAACTAATTCCTAAATAGAGAAATGAAGGCTTTTCGGATGCTTTAAATAGTTTAATTGCTCTGATACCAGTTGTAGGATCGTCTGTATCACAAGAGGGGGGGTGAATTGTGTCTTTAGTAATTAAACTAGCGGATAAAACAAGAGCACAAAACACTCGTAAATGAAATTCTATTCTTTTATTTCAAGACAGAATTTACAATATCTTTTCAGCTCAATTCCCTTTTTGACGGTTTTGATACAGTAATTTTTGATATACAATTCAAATAGGAAAACAAAGCTCTTTTTCAAAACTAATTTTGAATTGTATAAAACCTGATCTTTATGCACACAGCTCTTTTCTTTCTCTTTGCTCAGCTTCTGTATCTCTTCTTCTCCAGTTGTCGAATTTCCAGACTTCTTGCATTTGCAACTCCTTTTCTAAAATTGCTTGGAATTTCGAACTTCTTCTGATGTTGGAGAACTTTTCAGAATATGAATATTCAAACTTAACTTTTCAGTTAGGGATCCAAATTGAATATTCAGACTTGGTTTTTGAGATTGGGATCCTCTATTGTAATGTAGCTCGTACTCTCTATTTGTAGTCGAACTCTATTGTCTTTCACGTTCTGCATGTTCATCCACTTGATCCACAATCCATAATCCATAATCCATGTACTAATTTTCTCTTTAATCCAAATTACTTTCTATTTAAATTTCCACTTTCTTTAGTGACAATCTGAGTTTCCACGATCTCCACTCGTAGATTCACCGAAATTTTATCTTTCTGGAGTCTTGTAGAATATCTTCTAAGTCTTCGATTTAGTTGAACATTTATCCTTTAACTCCTGTCAAAACTCAAACACTATCCTTTAACTTTTCAAGTTCTTGCACCTGCAAAACACATGACTAAACAAGGAAACTTATCTATTCGTTAGTCCTTTTATAAAACTCGAATAGTTATCTATCCATGCGTATAAAAACTCGAGCAGTTATCTAACTATTCGATTTTTCATTACCGAACGCACATAGAAAAGACGTGACAACTTAAAACATTAAAAACACACGTGTAGATAACTTAACTATACAAGTTTTTAACAGAAAGTATTCGACAAAAACGAAACGTTAACTATCCAAAAGTTTAACTATTGGAAATCTAGCTCTTCGGAAATCTTTAATTCATCCGACATAAAAATGAAACTTTCCGATAATCTGTTAACTATTATACTTAGAGAAATATACTTAGAGAATATTATGTAGACTTATTTAAATATGTTAATAAAGCATACATCTTCAAAATTAAATACCTAACATAGCCTTTTTCTATTAAAAAAGTAGAGAATCTTTCATACCATGATCTAGGTGCTTGCTTCAAACCATATAAGGCTTTCTTCAATTTATACACAAAGTTAGGATTTTTAATATCTTCAAATCCAGGTGGTTTTTTTACATAAACTTCTTCATTAATTAAACCATTTAGAAATGCACTCTTTACATCCATTTGATATAATTTAAAATCCATATAACAAGCATAGGCCAATAATATTCTAATACTTTCTAACCTAGCCACAAGAGCAAATGTTTCATCATAATCTAATCCTTCTTCCTGTGTATACCCTTGTGCAACTAATCTAGCTTTATTCCTTATAACTTGACTAGTTTCATTAGTTTTGTTTCTAAAGATCCACTTTGTACCTATTATGGACTGATTTTCTAGTGGAGAGACTAATCTCATACATCATTTCTGATGAATTGATTTAGTTCTTCTTGCATTGCCACTATCCAATTTTCATCAGATAATGCTTCTTGTATATTCCTTGGTTCCACCATAGAAACAAACATACACATACTATTTAAATTTACTGAAGCTCTAGTTTTAACTCCCTCATTAATATTACCAATGACTTGAGTAATGGGATGTGATGAAGAATAACGCCAATTTCTCTAATTTTCCTCAATATTCTCATCAACATCTGAAGGTACATCACTTTCATCATTAGTTTGATCATTTAAGTTCATATTTTTGATTTTCTCAGATAAATCATCAATCTCTCTATTGATCTCTAACTCTTTTGGAAGATTGATCAAATCATCATTATTAGCTTTAGATTGAGATTCTCTAAAAGAATTTTCATTGAAGCTTACATGGAGGGTTTCTTCAATAGTCCTAGAAGCCTTGTTATATACTCTATAGGCTTTACTTCTAGTAGAGTAACCTACAAAAATTCCTTCATCCAATTTGGCTTGAAATTTATCCCTTTTATCCTTAGTATTTAGAATAAAACACTTGTAGCCAAATGGTTTCATATAGGAAATTTTTGGAACCCTATTAAACATAATTTCAAAAGGAGTTTTATTAACATGAGGTCTTAAATGACTTCTGTTAATAACATAACAAGCTGTATTTACTACTTCAGCCCAAAGATTTTGGGGTAACTTATGTTCATTTAACATAGTTCTGGCCATTTCTTGAAGTGATCTATTCTTTCTCTCAACAACGCCATTTTGACACAGTGCTCTTGGAAAAGAAAATCTATGATCAATGCCATGCTCATTACAATAATTATCCATTTGATCATTATCAAATTTAGTTCCATGATCACTCCTAAGTTTTTGAATAGAGGCACTACTCATTTTGAAAAAAATTACAAAACATTTTAAACTTTTCAAAAACTTCTGTCTTAGATGCTAGAAAATATACCCAAGTGTATCTAGAGAAGTCATCTACTAAAACAAATACATACCGTTTACCACCAAGACTCATGATTCTTGTTGGCCCACATAGATCCATATGTATAAGTTCTAAGACTCTCTTGCTTGAAATATCAGTTTTGGATTTAAAAGAGTTTTTATGAAGTTTACCTAACTCACATGCATCACACATAAAGTCCTTTGAGTATTTAATCTTTGGTAAACCTCTCACTAAATGTTTTTTTGATAGATTATGTAACAGTTTCATATTTATATGTTTAGTCCTTCTATGCCACAGATATGCATCACTAGTTTCAGCTAGTAAACATGAATTTAAATCAACTACACCAGAAGGTAAAGATAAAGTACATACAGAACCTTTTCTTTTAGCAATAAACATAATTTCATCTGTATTTTTATAAATTATTTTGCATACATTATCTTCAAACACTACATAATATCCATTTTCAGTTAGTTTTATGACACTTAGCAAATTAAATCCTAGGTTTTCTACATATAGTACATTCGAAATAACACAAGTAGGAGTTATTTGAATATTGCCCATACCTATGATTTTATCTTTGCTTTTGTTTCCAAATATTACACTTCCTTTCATGGTATTTGTAAAATTTTGTAGTAGACTTTTCTGTCCGATCATGTGACTTGACGCTCCACTATCCAAAATCCATTTTGATGTTGTTTCCTCTTGCAACACAAATTAAGAAAAACTTTTTCTTGGTACCCAATGTTGTTGAGGACCAAGTTCATTAAACACATATTTCTTCTTTTTGTTTAAAAATAGTTTAACATTATCATTTATATTCTTATTAATTGTAAGTACTATTGATTTTTCATTAGCTTCATACTCACATATAGCATTATTGCTTTTACAATCATTTTTTTTGTTTTCAGATGTAGTATAATCAAGACCAAACAGATTTTTATCAGATTTTAATTTATTTTGGTCATGCTCATACATTTCAGTAAGTTCATACCAAGATTTTGTACTTGTATTAACATTTTCCGTACATACAAAATATTTTTCTACACAAGAATTTTTAGTTTTATCACATGTAGAATGAGTAATTGGTCTAATACGAGTGTATTGAATTACATGCTCAGGTTTCTGAATTTTCAGTTTACTACAATTGTCTGAAATTTTAGAAATATTAGAAACTGAATTTCCCGAACAAGAAATAAGATTTTTAGAAACATTAATAGTCATGTTAGAAGTACAATTTGACAAATCACATTGATTTATATTATTACTACATGATTCATCCCTTGAAGTACCTACTTCTACATATTTATTACCTTGTTTCATAATAAAAGGAATTTTAGTCTTAGATTTACTTGAACTGCAACTAATAAATCCTTTATTGGCTTGAGATTTAGGATATTCAAGATAATCAAATCCTAAGCCAAATTTATAAGACACCGTAGGGGTACTAGTAAGTTTGTCTAACTTAGTTTGACTTAAATTCTATTTCTCAATGGTACAATTTAAATCTAGCTCTCTCAGTTTTAATTTATCTATCTCTAATTCAAGTTCATTTATTTTGTTTCTCAACATTTCATTTTCAGATTCTATCTTTAATTTTTCAGCATTTATATTATGTATTTGTTCATGCAAGATACATTCATTAAATCTAAATTTTTGTAAATCTCTAGCATGATTTTCATTATCACATTTAAACTTTTCTAAAGTAGTAGACAGGAAACAATTTTCTTCTTCCATAATGGATGAAGATTTTCTAATATTCTTATTTTCCAGTTTACATACTTTAAGTTTTTGTAATAATGCATGATAAGCACATAATAATTCATCAAAGTTGAAATCTGAATGACTTTTAGGATAAGATATTACCTTAGACTCATCTGCCATGAAGCACACATGTGCAACGTCTTCTAACTCTTGTTCTCCTTCTGAATGTGAAGATTTTGATGCTGATTCTTCAGATTTAGACTCTTTAGACGTGTCATCCCAAGTGACCTTCAAAGCCTTTTTCTTGTAAAACTTTTTCTAAGTTTTCTAAGTCGTCTTCTTCTAATTTGTCCTACTTTGCTTTCCATTTTTTCTCATAGGACAGTCTAGAGAAAGATGTCTCGGTTTCTTACAGTTGTAACATACATACTTTCTAGATGAAGAATTCTTGTCATTCAATGATTTTGACGTTGAGGGTTTATCATTTTTGTTCCTTTGCTGTTTCCTAGCTTTCCATGCTTTCTTGAATTTCCTAGTCAACAAAATCAAATCCTCGTCAGAATCAGTAGATATATCAGAATTTGAATTAATTTTGAAGGCTATTTCTTTCATCATTTTTAGTTTGTTGTGACTTAGTGATTCATTTAATTGAACTTCATAAGCTGTTAAGTTACCTATAAGTTCATTCATAGTATAAACATTTAAATCTCGTGATTCCTCAATTGATGTTACTTTCTGAGATCATTTAGAACTTAAAGATATGAGAATTTTCCTCACCAAATCCTTTTGTTCAAAATTCTTTCCTAAACATTTTAAAGAGTTTATGATATCAAGAAATCTAGAAAACATCTCAGAAATATTTTCGTCTTCATGCATCTTAAAGAGTTCATACTTATGAATCAACATGTTTATTTTAGTCTCTTTAACTTGAGAAGTACTTTCATGTGAAACTTCTATTGCATGCCCCACCTCATAAGTAGATTTATATGCCGACACTTTACTGAACTGTTCATAACTTAATGCACAAAATAAAATATTTATGCCCTTAGCATTCAGAGTTTCATTTTCTTTTTTAGCAATTGTCCAAGTATTATAAAGGAGTAGTTAATGGAGTATATGGTTTAGAAATCATGAACCACAACTTATGATATATACTTTGAAGAAAAACAGTCATCCTATATTTCCAATATTCAAAATGTATTCCATCAAATAAAGGAGGATGATTAAGATTTTGGCCTTCATATAAAGAAAAATTACCATTTCTAGTAGCCATCTTACCTTAGATTTTTCAACCTATTTGATTTTAAATAGTCTAAAAACTTTAAAACAACTTGAGCCTTAAATCAAGAAAGTTAAATGTATGCTCAAATATTAATTTCTGTTTAAAAACAAGGAAGGTAGAATAAGCAATGATATTAAATAAGTTGATATCGATTTTATATCAAAGATTATTAACAAAGCTCTAATACCAATTGTAGGATTGTATGGCTACAAGAGAGGGGGGTGAATTGTGTATTTTTAATATTTTCTAAAATATAATTGAAACTTTAAAACTCAAAAATAAGTCGAGACATTGTTTTCATAAAATCATTTTTATTCAAGGTTTCAATTACAATATACAATTCAATTCTCCTCAGAAATTGTAGATGCAATTATATCTTGATACCATGTATCATCTAAACAATTTCATAACTACAAACAGAGAAAACTAATTTACGGAATTTAAAACAATTCTCCCTGTTTGAGATCTTTCTTCTTCTTCTTTTTTCTTCTTCAGCAATTCTTTAGTGACGAATATCTTGTCTTTCTTTGCTTCACTGAATTTGCTTTCTTCTGATACTTCAAATCTTTAGTGACATAAATCTGACCTTTTCTGCTTCACTGAATTTTCTTCCACTTGAGAGATTTTCCCCGAGAAGGTGTTTTTGATCCTTGAAAGAGATTTTTCTTTTGGTGTGCAAGGATAGTTTGATCCTTGAAAAGATTTTTCGTTTTGTGTGCAAGGATAGTTTAATCAATGAGAATTCTATGCCTTTTATACTGTATCTTCATTTCATGCTTATCCTTCACGTTTAACCACTACCAGTTTTCCACTTCTCCACGTCTTTTCTTTTTCCTTCATCGAAACACACACGTTCTAACCCATGTTTATATTTCAAATTTTCTTTAATCATCAGTCCTGGATCTCTGAAAAATTTCCTGCAAAATAAACTTTCTCGTCCAAAGAATTTTCCATCAAGTGTAATACGAAGTCGTTACTTTAATGTTAACTAAACGAGTAACACAAGTATATATATATAACTTAACGTTTCTAACTTAACGAGTTCCTCATGTGCCATTTCACGTAACAAGTACTATAGCTAACTCAACGAACTAAGTCTATGGTGTTATGCTAACTCAACGAACCAACTTAACCTTTCTTTCGGAAGGTTAAATGGTAACTCACCGAAAACAGTTTAAGTTTCGGATAGTTACGGTTGTAAGTCACTGAAAAACTCTTTATATCATAAAACTAGTGAGACACATGTCAAGACCTGAAAACATGACTTAAGTTACCTTTCGGATAGTTACGACCATAAGTCTCCGAAAAAGCTTTAACTCACCGATTCAGTCATAAACAAATGTTTTTATAATAAGAATTTTACCACGTGCAAAAACTAACAACTTAAGTTTATAACGCTAACCTAACGCGTTGCCTTAGTGTTCAATATAGCAACTCAACGCGTTTAGTTATGTTAACTTAATGAGTTAAACGTGCACCTCACGTGATACAATACAACATTCGTAACTTATAATTTCACCACGTGTATAACATTTGTGAGATGACTCTTCTAACATTTGTGATCAAACATGACTTAAGTTACCTTTCGGATAGTTATTCTTCTAACTGTCCGAAAGTGTTTCTACTGCTTTAAATTGACTCTTTGGATACTTAAGCATGTAACTTACCGAAAATTAACTTTCTTTTGGATATTTAGGCTTGGTAATTGTTCGATTTTTTTGTAACTTTATAGCAGTAATTTCTGAACTACCCGTATCTGTTTATTTGCCTTCCGATCTTTTGCTGCACTAACTTATCTGTGAAATACAACATGTTTCCTCACATAGATTTTTGCATTATCAAAATACTAGGGTCCTAACAATCTCCCCCTTTTTGATAATGACAAAATCCTTTACATTTATTTACATATATTTCACTCCCTAGATTGTTTCTATACATTCAGTCACATAGAAACTAAGTAAAGCAAGGATTTACAATGAATATAATGAAGTGGCGAGATTCCTCCCCCTAACTGTGTGTTGTCTTCTCCCCCTGTCTGTGTGTTGAGATTTTCTTCCCCCTTTTAATACTTCTTTTGTCTATGTTGGAAATACTATGAGTTTTCATATTCTTCTCCCCCTTTTTATCATTATATAAAAAGGTGACTGATATCTGTAAAACTATAAAACTGATATGTAATGTGTCCTGCACGAGTACATGTTAGTAGAAAGCAAGCTCCCATATGGTAAGCTTGAGGAATAATAGATGAAAGTATTTAAAGATCATGTAATGAACATATGCCTAGATTTCTTCTAATATGATTAAAAGTTGGTTTATTTAAAGGTTTTATGAAAATATCTGCAAGTTGATTTTCTATTGGTACAAACTTAAGTGAGATGTTCCCTTTTTCCACATGATCTCTCAGGAATGATGTCTGATCTCAATGTGCTTGGCTCTGGAATGAAGTACTGTATTCTTAGATAAGCTTATTACATTGCTGCTATCACAAAATATAACTGTATTCTGAATTTTCAATCTGTAGTCTGCTAAAGTTTGCTGCATCCAAAAAATTTGAGCACAACACAGACCTGCTACAATATATTCGACTTCAGTAGTAGATAATGCAATATAGTTTTGTTTCCTACTAAACTATGAGATTAATGAATTTCCAAGTAGTTGGCATGTGCCACTAGTACTTTTTCTGTCAGATCTACTACCTGCATAATCTGCATCACTATAGCTTGTTAACATTAGATTGCTGTCAGCTGAGTAGAATAATCTGAAATCTTTTGTGTCTTGTAGATATTTGAAAATTCTTTTGATTGATTTTAAATGAGATTCCTTCGGTGATGTTTGAAATCTAGCACACAAGCATACACTGAATATGATATCTAGCCTACTTGCTGAAAGATACAACAGTGATCCAATCATACCTCTATATTTCTTTTGATCTACTGCAACACTTGAGTCATCAATTTCTAGTTTAGTACTTGAACTCATTGGGGTGTTTGCAGATTTGATGTTTTCAAAACCAAATTTCTTTAACATCTCTTTACAGTATTTTTCTTGGTTGACAAAGATGCCATTTTGCACTTGGTGGATTTGTAACCCTAAAACTTCATGATATGAAAAACTTCAACTCGCCCATCATGCTCATTTCAAAATTATTTTTCATCAAATTTTGAAATCCATGATAGAGTTTTTCTAATGTACCTCCAAAAGCTATATCATTAACATATATCTGTACTATCAAAATGTGCAAATCAAAAGTTTTGATAAACAAAGTGCTATCCACTTTACCTATAGAAAAATTATTTTCAGTTAAGAGTTTTTTTAGTTTCTCATACCATACCCTAGGTGCCTATTTTAGACCATATAAAGCTTTGTTTAATTTGTAGACATGATCTGGCTTGACTTCATCTTCAAATCTGAGAGGTTGTTTAACAAAAACTTCTTCCTGAATTTCTCCATTCAAAAAGGCACTTTTCACATCCATCTGAAACAATTTTATTCTCATACTACTTGCAAAGGCAAGCAACATTTTGATAGCTTCAATTCTGGCTACAGGTGCAAAAGTTTCTTCATAGTCAATACCTTCTTGCTGATTATAGCCTTGTGCAACTAGTCAAGCTTTATTTCTAAGTATGTTTCCTTCTTCATCTAATTTATTTTTGAAAATCCATTTAGTTCCAATGATGGATTTTCCTGTAGGTTTTTCCACTAAATCCCAAACATTGTTTTTCTGGAACTGATTTAATTCTTCTTGCATAGCCATTGTCCAGTAAATATCCTTACATGCTTCATCTACTAATTTTGGCTCTATTTCTAACACAAATGCACAATAATTGCAAATAACTTGTGCTTTGCTTTTAGTTTGTACCCCTTTAGTTATATTTCCAATTATTTGTTCCATGGGGTGATTGATTTGAACTTCCAACTATTATGATTCTGATACCAATTGTTATGATTCTGATTTGAAGCTTGGGATTTGAGTTTCTGCTTGCAGTTATCTTTTCAAAACTTTCATTATCACTTTCACTGTCAATCTTCAAATTTTTGAAATTCTGTATCAATTCTTCATCAAACTGAACATTTATGCTTTCTTCTACTCTTCGGTCTTTGGCAAAGTATACTCTATAAGCTTTGCTTCTGGATGAGTATCCAACAATTATAGCAGGTTCAAATTTTGCATCAAACTTGTCTTTAGCATTTCTAGTGCTTAATACAAAGCATCTGCATCCGAAAGTCTTAAAATGACCAACATTTGGAGTCTTATCAAACCAAAGTTTAAAAGGAGTTTTATTCTTCAAAGATCTAATATGAATCCTATTGGAGATGTGACAGGCTATACCTACAGCTTTAGCTGAAAGAAATTTTGGCATATCAGTTTCATTCAACATAGTTCTAGCCATTTCTTGCAATGTTCTATTCTTCCTTTCCACAACTCCATTTTGAGCTGGAGTTCTAGGACAAGAGAATTCATGTAGGATTCCAAATGAATTGCAAAGATTTTCAAATTCATAGTTTTCAAATTCTCCTCTATGATCACTTCTAATTTTCTTCACTATTAGTTCCTTCTAATTCTGAACTCTTATGCAGAAGTTTCTTAACTCATTGCAAGTTTCATTTTTATGTGTCAAAAATATTACCCAAGTTAATCTAGAGAAATCATCAACAATAACAAAGGTATATTTTTGACCTCCAAGGCTTGAAATTTGAGTTGGGCCAAACAGATCCAAATGTAAAAGTTCCAATGGCCTTTTGGTTGTAATTTCATGTTTGCTATGAAGAGAGGTTCTCTTTTGTTTTCCTAGCATATAGTCACTACACACCCTATCTTTCTTGAATGTAAGTTTAGGCAATCTCCTAACAAGATCACCCTTGGATAACTTTTTGAGAGTCTTCATACTAACATGACCAAGTCTTTTATGCCACAACCAATCATCTTCACTAGATGCTACCAAATAGGAATTATTTATAGAATTTTCACATGGAAAGTTTAGAGTATAAATTGAGCAATTTCTATCACTAGTAAATTTTATTTCATTTGTAGCTAGATCAATAATGTGACAATTTTCAGTAGTAAATGTGACTATGTAACTTTTATCACATAATTGTCCTACACTTAATAAATTTTGTTTTTGACCATTGACATGCAAGACATTCTCAATTCTACCATTTTCAGATGTAATATTTCCTATTGCAGTTATTTTACACTTTTCATTATTTCCAAATTTAACAGATCCTGAACTTAAGCATTTAACTAAATCAAGAAATCTTTCCATACCTGTCATGTGCTTTGAACATCCACTGTCCACAATCCATTTTGTTGTACGTGCTTGGAGCTCCTTATCATCCTACAAAATTATACTGAAATTAAGGCTTTTGGTACCCAAATCTTCTTGGGTCTAGTAGAGTTAGTCCTTAAAACATTAAATCTATTGCCTCTTGGTAGCCACATATGACCTGATCTTCTTTTAATGGCAAACACAGTGGTGCCATCTCTATATGATCGAATCATTCCACCACAATAAGGTACTTCCTATGGTGTAGCATGTCCTAGGCCATATTTACTTCCATTAGGTCGTTGAGATCCTATCATTTTATTTAGTCCTTTTTGACCTTGAGTAATTTACATATGGTATTTTTCAGATCAGTTATTGTAGTTAATAAGTTTTTATTTTCTTCTTTTAATTCACAATTATCACAACTATATTTATCCAAGTTAGATTTCAGATTTCTATTTTCAACTACAGCTGTTTCTAATTCAACAAAGGAATCTTCTAAACAATTATTCAACCTTTTAATTTCTTTCTTAAATTCTCTACATTTAACATATAGATTATCTACAGTAGACAGAAGACTACTAATATTTAATTCATCATGCTCATTTTCTGAACTAGAGGAAGAGGTGGAACATACCTCTTGAGCTGCAAAGCACACATTGGCTACAACTTCACTTTCAGAGTTTGAAGAATTGTCTAATGAGCTACTATTATCCCAAGTAGCTTTGAGAGCCATTTTCTTTTTATTCTTCCACCTTTTCTTCCTTTCTAATTGCTCTTCTTCTGTTTGCAATAGACAAAAGGTCTGTATGTGTCCTTGCCTTTTGCATTTGAAGCATGTGGGAATAGTTCTTTTGGAGGAGCTGGTCTTATTATTTTTCTTCATGAACTTTCTGAAGTTCCTTGCCAGCAACATAATCTCATCATTTGAACTTAGAGCTTCTTCAGTTGAAGGAATGTAATTTTCTTTTTCTTTTCAACTTTCTTTTCAACGGTTCCCTCCTGTTTCTTCCAGTCTTTCATTTGAACTTCGTGGGCCAGAAGATTACCCAACAATTCTTCAACTATGTAGTTATTTAGATCATTGGAATCTTGAATAAAGGTGGATTTATGTTTCCACTCGATGGTTAAACTTCTCAGGATCTTTTGTACCTGTTCACAAGAAGAGAATTTCTTTCCCATGCCTTTCAGACTGTTAATAAATTCAGTAAATCTTGAAAACATTTTAGTTATGTTTTCATTATCATCCATTTTAAATAGTTCTAGTTTTCTCAATAGAATGCTAATTTTAGTATCTTTTACTTGGCTTGTACCTTCATGAGTAACTTGAAGGATTTTCCAAGCCTCATGTGCAGACTTACATGTAGAAACTTTGTTATATTGTTCATCAATTAGTGCACAGTATATGGCATTCATCCCTCTAGTATCCAACTAGATGATTCTCTCGTCCTCCTCAGACCAGTCCATCACATTACTAGTTGGAAGTGTAGTTCCAAGAACAACAATCTTCCAAAGTTTTACATTAGAACTCCTAAGGAAACACTCCATTCTATTCTTCCAATAATTATAATTGGAACCATCAAATAGATCTGTGGATGTTTTGTCCCTCAGCAAATTGAGCCATAAATCCAGATGGTTAAATCTTATAATGGATTAACCAAGCTCTGATACCAATTGTTAGGATCGATAGGCTCACCAAAGGGGGGGTGAATGGTGAAGGTGTGTAAATTTTACTTCTTTTAATTTAGAATTGACTAATTCTATTTAACAGTGAGTTAAACTGAATTAAATGGATACAAAACAGTAAGAAGAAAATAACACACGACAAATTTTAGGTGGTTTACCAATTTGGCTAGTCCACCCCTAAGATATACTTGGGCTTCACTAAGTAGACAAGTACTTACAATACTTGCTTTCAAGTTGAAGCAAGAACCAACCCTTAGAGCTTTTAGGTATAAGCTCAATAACCAACCTTTCTTCGAGCTTTCAGGTTGAAGCTCTTAACCAACAATGAGTTTTCAGGTTGAAACTCACGAACCAACAACGTTGAACTTTCTATCAGAGTTTGAACGTAAGGAGCTTTTCTGCTATAGTGAATCTTTGCGAGTATTCTTGAATATTGTAGACTTGAGAGTGTAACTGGAATTATTGTGTAGCTCATAGAATGATATGATCGTTATCTTTGTTTGATCTTCTCTTCACTTCTCATATTTATACCAAAAGGTA
The DNA here is from genome assembly GCA_036874045.1 of Cymodocea nodosa. Taxonomy (NCBI): domain Eukaryota; kingdom Viridiplantae; phylum Streptophyta; class Magnoliopsida; order Alismatales; family Cymodoceaceae; genus Cymodocea; species Cymodocea nodosa. The sequence continues at coordinate 11,935,600 of CM072339.1, read as the reverse complement.
TAACAATCATATTTTTCTTCCAACGGATGTATTCTATTGTACTTGCTAAGAAATTAGACCTAAATATGGTAAGTTACCATTTTGTCTGATGTTCAATAAGTAACCCTCCGATTTCATTTGATTTTCAGATGGTTATATGAATAACTCACTGAAAAGCATCTATAACTTATCGAAACTCCACTTACATCCTGTTGTCTGTGTCACGTGAGAATTTTAAGCTGTTCACGTGAGGAGTCAAGTGTTTGGAGACTTGTAACTTTAACTTACCGAAAAACTCTTGACTTTCGGATCGTTAGCTACAGTAACTCTCCAATTTTGCTTGTAAGACTTTCAACTGTTGCCTTTTTAAATCTGCTCGTGCATAATAATATAACTTAAGTTTCAGATAGTTAAAACTGTAACTCACCAAAACTCCCTATTTTACATGTTAGCCTTTCTAACTTTCCAATTTTCCTTGAACTTTCAGATAGTTAACTCCTTAACTCTTCGATCATTCAACCAACTATCTTTCACAACTCTCCGAAGGCTTTATGATTTCGGATAGTTATTCTTCTAACTGTCCGAAAGTGTTTCTACTGCTTTAAATTGACTCTTCAGATACTTAAGCCTGTAACTTACCGAAAATTAACTTTCTTTTAGATATTTAGGCTTGGTAACTGTCCAATTTTCTTGTAGCTTTATAGCAATAATTTCTAAGCTACCTGTATCTGTTTATCTACCTTTCGATCTTTTGCTGCACTGACTTATTTGTGAAATATAATATGTTTCCTCACACAGATTTTTGCATTATCAAAATACTAGGGTCCTAACAAACTCTTCACTCTTCTATCTTGAATTCTTTCAAAAATTTGCTGAAGAGTCTCTTGCTCTTTAGTAGAATCTGTCGAGATATTTCCTTTTTGTTCCATATGCTCTTGTTCAACTTCTTGTTCAATTTCTTCTTCTTCTTCCTCCTAACTACCAATCTACATTGTCACTGTTCTTTTTGATTCTGTGGTAGATTGGGATGGAGTCACAAGCAAATCATCTTTTGCCCTAATTTCAGTATCTTCTGTTTGTATAGGCTACAAATTTGTTTTAGCTTGTTTTTCTTCTTTTCTTTGCTCTTGCTACTGCTACTCTTGCTCTTCTTTAGATTTGGATAGTAGGTCTACAAAAATTGGCTCTATAGGTCCTACTAATATTGCTAGCTTAGGTTTAATCTCTTCTTGAGGTTCAGGCACTATGTCTTTTCCTTTCCTTCTTCTAATTAATTATGTATGGTCTTCCTCTTCCTCCTCTAAGATTAAATCTACTAAAATAGGCTCTGCAGGCCCTCGAGCCACAAGTACTGGCTCTTCCTATTTTACTTTTTTTGTAATAACTGGTCTCGAAGGACCAACTTCAGTTTCTCTTGTAGCTCTTGATCTAGCTACTTCTTAATGTTGCTCCACTTTAATCTTATATTGGGCCCTCAACTTTTCTTTGGCCCTTCTTTTCTTCAAGGCATCATGCAGAATATGTGGATTGGCCATAGCCATTTGTTCATCATCCCCTTGGTCTTTTGTTGTTTTGACCAAGCTAGCAAATTCTTTATCCACTTCTTTAGTTCTCGGCCAAGCAAATGTTACTCTCTATAAAGGCTCTATTAGTGGAACTGAAGGTCCTGGCTATTGTTCCTTAGGGACAGGTCTTTCAGCAGATAGTTCCTCTTGTTCTTCAGTTGCATGTTCTTTAGTTCCTTTCCTCTATTGCTCCCAGATTGCCGACTAAGCATGTCCACCAATGCATCTCATGAACCATAGTTAGGACCTACGTCAGATCAATTCTAGGGCATTGTTTGGCCTAATTTTTCCTTCTCTATTAACAACAACTTCTGTAGCTACTTTGATTCTTATTTCCACAATATGAGGTATTTTTATGTCTAAATCTACTAAAACTTTCCTCCAATAGAAGATGTCAGATTCTACTTTTTGTAGTTCTTTTTACCGTATTGTATTTCTGATCTTCTATCTCGTATGCCATTCTTTAGATTCTTTGAGAAATCTTGTCGTATCTATTTCCTCCTAGAACTCTAGCATCATCTTCATCATTATGGTGTGACGGAACGGAATGAAATTGCTCTGATCTCTACTATTCTAAGTTCTAAATGATTCTGTAGATAATGCCCTCAAATCCTAAGTTTTAGTATAAATAAATCCTAAGTTTTAGGCAGGTAATCGAGTCATTTTCCCGCGCAAACTCTCGCTCTCTCACTCACTTCTCTATAGAGTTATGGTTAACTCCATGGACTAAGTCCATGGACTTAACTGCAATACTCCATTGAGTTACAGTTAACGGAGTAAATTCATTGACTTATCCTAGACTCAACGGAGTAAGTTCATTGAGTTAAGTGTAACTCAACAGACTTCCCGTAAAGTTATAACTAATAAAAATACTTGTAATAATAGTTTTTACTTCGGTCAAGACCGAAGAATTTCTGGTCTAACTGACTCTTAATAAATTCAACATTTTAGAATTTCGGTCAAACCGTTATAATCCTCGGTAGAACCAAAATTAAATATTTTTTCTTTTTTTTCCCCTATCGATTTAACCGATACTATCTTCGGTAAAACTGATATTTTACTTAATATAATATATAGATTTTTTATGTTTCAGTCTAACCGATGGATCTTGTCGATTGAACTGCAACAATTTTTTTCTTTTTAATATATGTTTCAGTCAAACCGATAACTTCTATCAGTTGAACCGTAACTAATTTTAATTAAGTTTTTTTTTTTATATATATATACTTAGAAAATTTCTTACTAAGTAAAGCTCGAGTAATCCTCTACTCTTACTTCTTCTATAATTCCAAAAGAACTTGTTGGAATTTTCAGAATAGGTTTAAGTCTTTGTCCATTTACTTTAAATATATTCTAATTTTTAGGATTTTCAATTTCAATAGCTCTATAAGAATAAATATTTCAAATTATATAAGGTCCTGCCCATCTAGATCTTAATTTTCATAGATGGTTATGGAGTCTAGTCATATAAAGATATACTTCTTGTACTATTTCAAAGGTTTTTGGAATAATTTTCTTGTCATGCTAGAACTTCATTTTCTCTTTTTCTCTTATAGTTTTCGAATAAGCTTCATTCCTAAATTCTTCTAATTCAATCAATTGCATTTTCCTGTTTTCAGCAGCTTGATTTAAATTAGTGTTCAAAGTTTTTAATACCCAATAAGCTTTATGTTCAATTTCAGTAGGTAAATGACAACTTTTTCCATATACTAGCCTAAAGGTGACATACCTAAGCTTGTCTTATAAGCAGTTCTATAAGCCTAAAGTGCATCGATTAATCTATTAGCCCAATCTTTTCTAGTAGGATTTACTACTTTTTCTAAGATTAATTTAATTTGTTTGTTTGTACTTTCTACTTGTCCACTTGTTTGTAGGTGATATGATGTTGCAATTTTATGTTTTACTCCATATTTCTTCATTAAGGCTTCAAAACTTCTATTACAAAAATGAGTTCCTCTATCACTGATAATAACTTTAGGTATTCCAAATCTGGCAATTATATTAGTTCTTATAAAATGTATTACTACTTTGTTGTCATTAGTTTTCATAGGAATAGCTTCTATCCATTTAGATACATAATTCACCCCCAATAATATATAATTAAATTGATTAGACATAAGAAATTGACCCATAAAATCTATTCCCCACACATCAAAGATTTCAACTTTAACAATAGGATTGAGAGACATCATATTCCTCTTTAATATTCTTCCTATTTGTTGGCATCTTAAATAACTTAAGTAATATTTATAAGCATCTTTGAATAGTGTTGGCCAATAAAATCCACATTGCAAAATTTTAGCAGCAGTTTTCCTTGAACTAAAATGACCTCCACATACTTGGTCATGGCAAAAAGACAATATGCTCTGATATTTAGTTTCTAGAACACACCTCCTAAAACCAGATCAAGTCTTAAATAAGTATGGGCCTTCCCAATAGTAATATTTTACTCTTGAAAAGAATAATTTCTTATCCTATCTATTCCAATCCTTAGGTGTTAAAGCAATAACTAAGTAATTAACTATGTCTACATACCAAGGCATTGTGTTGATGGTCATTAATTGTTCATCAGGAAAATTATCCTTAATTTCAATATTTGATTTTTCTATTTGTAATCTTGATAAATGATCTACTACTACATTCTTACAATCTCTTTTATCTTTAATTTCTAGATCAAATTCTTGTAATAATAATATCCATCGGATTAATCTAGGTTTAGTCTCTTTCTTTGCTATTAGGTGTTTTAAAGGTGAATGATCCATGTATACTATTACTTTAGCTCCAATAAGATATGATCTAAACTTTTCTAAAGCAAACACAACAGCTAACAGTTTTTTTCCAGTAGTTGTATAATTTACTTGAGCATCATTTAATGTTTTGCTTGCATAATGAATCACTCTAAGAAACTTTTCTATCTTCTGTCCTAGCACTGCTCCTACAGCAAAATCAGATGCATCACACATTAATTCAAATGGATGGCTCTAATCAGGTGCTTGTATTATAGGAGTTGAAATTAAGCTAGTTTTAAGCTTAAAAAATGCTTCTTTGCAATTTTATCAAAGTTAAATGGGACATCTTTTAATAGATTAGTTAAAGGTCTAGCTATTTTGCTAAAATCTTTAATAAATCTTCTATAAAATCCTACATGTCCTAGAAATGATCTAATATCTTTTACTGATTTAGGTTCTGGTAGATTAGAAATTACTTCTATTTTGGCTTTATCTACTTCCAACCCTTTCTTTGAAACAACATGTCCCAAGACTATCCCTTGTTTAACCATGTAGTGACATTTTTCCCAATTTAGAACCAGACTTTTTTCCACACAGCGTTTTAATACTTGGTCTAAATTATTTAAACACACTTCATATGAAGTTCCATATACAATAAAATCATCCATAAATATTTCTAAAAAATCTTCAGTCATTCTAGTGAATATGCCCTACATACACTTTTGAAAGATGGCTGGTGCATTACATAATCCGAATGGCATTCTTTTAAAAGCATAACTTCCATTAGGACATGTGAAAGTTGTTTTCTCTTGATCCTCTAATGCTATTGGCACTTGATTATATCTTAAATACCTATCTAGGAAACAAAAATATTCTTGCCCTACTAATTTCTCTAGCATTTGATCTATAAAAGGTAAGAGAAAATGATCTTTCCTAGTCACAGCATTCAGCTTTCTATAGTCTATACACACTCTCCAGCCTGATTGAATTCTAGTAGGTATCAAGTCCTGACTTTCATTCCTAATAACTATTAATCCTGATTTATTGCGAACTACATGGATTGGACTAACCCATGAGCTATCAGAAATCAGATATATTATGTCATTATCTAACCATTTCACTATTTCCTTCTTGACTACATTGTAAAGTTAAGATTTGTGCATTTTATTATATGTTAAAGCATGTATTTTATGGATTTCAATTGCACATCACATGATATTTATATAAGATTACATGAAAACTATATTTTTAGGCTATGCATGTTTTTATGTATTAAAATTTAATTAATGCACAAATTTACCTTTAATAAAATTAATGTCAAGTTAGTAGCCCATATGTAGACACTTAGTTGTTGGGAATAAACCATTTATCACACATTTCAATTGCACACATACATGACGTAATTGTTATATATGCTTTTCAATTAAATATTATTATCAACGAAAATCATTGGCATGATGTAAATAATAAGTCCCATTTTATTGATGGTTAAAATCAAGATCTAATATCAATTTTTATTACATCTATTTTATGTTCTTGATATGTGCTAAGTATTCTCCAAGTTTCATTTTAATAGGTGGCATCTATTGGAGTTAAAGAGATGAATTAATCTTCACCATTGGATGGAGATCTTAAAGCATAAACGGTTGGATTAATCCCAGCTGTTGGATCGAGACTTACCCTTAATAAAAAGACCACGAGCATCCATGCAAGGACATCTCCCCATTTCGGGCAACTCCATTCACGCAAGGGTTGCAGCCGTTTCTTCCATTCCAACACCGAGGGTGGAGGTGGATGGCTGTTTCCAGCAATTATCCATCATTTCCAGCAGCTTCCCTTCTCTTCCAAGGACATGGACCAGCTAGTTTCCCAAGAAAGGTGAGCATTTCTACGTCTTCCTCCTCCATTGAAGATATTTTCTCCTTTTTCAGGGTAGAATCTTAGGCATAAGGAACTTCACGAGTGGTTTTACGATGGATTGGTGGAGAGAAACTATGCCAGAATGTTCAAAAGCAAGGAAGGGCGTGCTTTACAGTGGACGGTGAATAAGGAGCATCTTCCTAGCTCAAGACAACACGAGTTTGTTGCTTTGGAGGCTTAGGGACATGCAACTTGCTTCTTCCATCGCATACCTAGGTTGATCCCTTCGAAAACACAATCCACGAGTGGTGACAATCTTGCAAAGAGCCAATTGAATTGGTATACAACCAAATAGGAGGCATATGCAAGGAAGCAAGTGAAGACTTCATGATAAAAATGGAGAGGAGAGATCCTCATACACATTTCTTTGTTGTTATTGCCTATATGTAGGAGTATTGGATGTATGTGTTGATATATGGAATTCCATGTTTGTTTTATTTATTTACTTGTTTATTTTTAGATTCTAGAAGTTATTTAGATCCTGGATGATGTTTAATGTGATTTTTCAATGTTTATATGTGAATATTATAATCGTAAATCAAGTGTTTGAAGAAATAGTTGTGTATATAAATGCAGAAATGCGTGTATAGAGTTTTATCTGTATTGTTTAATTGATTTCGGTCAGCTCCGATGACAGTTTTGATCGAATCTTGATGCAATCTCATATGGTTTTGAGTCTCTTTCCAATGGATGTCATTTCATAATTTTTGGACATCATTTAAGCGGTTTTTACAAATTAATTCTCAACAGGTGCATCTAACCTGGAATATAGGTCTATGTAGAAATTTTGTGTTTTTGATCATTGATTTCTTTGAGCATAGATCGAGTTTTCATGATTTATAAATTGGGTTTTCATGATGAAGTTAGTTTGCAATGAGATTTTATTTCACACCATTTCGTAAAGATTCCAGAAAGTTATGGATTTTCTTGTAAAGATGTGTGTTTTGTGATTTGATATCTACGTTTTGTGCTCTCTTGGTAGATTTGATGTCAATAACTCTTGGGTTTGAATTAGATCACGAAATTATATAGATTTTTAGATCTTTTAAAATCCTTTCCAAAATGTATTTTTACATGAATTTTTAGTGTATAGTTTTGAAGGAATAAGTTTTACAAATGTAAGTCATTTCTGTAATTTCGACAGCTATAATAGAGTTATAGGTGAGATTGATTTGGAATTGATTTTTGGATGTATATTCGTGTGTATTTCCTAATTTAATTCCTAACCTTAAGTCTAACCATTGTTTAAATAAATTAGGATGCAAATAAAGTTTTATAGTTGCTTTATGATCAAACAATCAATCTAATAAAAGTCATTTTGACAAACTCCCTATGGAAATGACCTATACTTGCACTACTTAATACAATAGGCACTATATGCTTGCGGTTAAATTATAAATGTAAAAATTATGCTTTTAACGACACATGTTTCAACCTTACATACATCTTTAAGGTTTGGATTTAATCTCCTCTTAGGAATTCTAACTGGTTTAGCATTTTCTTCTAAATATATGTGGTGACAGCATAAAGTTTCACTTAACCCTTTTATATCAGTCATAGTCCATCCTATTGCCTCTTTATAAGTTTTTACTACTTTTAATTTAGCAATTTGATCCTCTTTTAAATTTGAAGCAATAATGATTGGACATGTTCATTTTTCTTCAAGAAATATATAAGTTAATTCAGGAGGTAAAGGTTTTAAATGTAAATGTTGACCATTAGAAGCTCTAGCTTCTAATTGACCATTATCATTTTCTATATAAATCTCTTCTTCGTCTCCTTCTACATTTATGCTTTCACTTACTTCTAAAGTTTTAGAATTTAGTTGCCTATTTAGTTCTTCTTGAATCACATCATCTAGCATATCTCCTTCATCCTCTAAAAAGTCTATAGTATGTAAGGACATTTTTAACTCCTCAAACTTTTCTAGTTTGAAAATGTTTAATTGAGTATCCTCATTACCATATGCTAACTTCATCACTCTAGTTTTATAATTTATGATAGCCCTGATGTTGCTAAGAATGGTCTTCCCAAAATTAAAGATGTATCATGATTTTGATGCTTAATTTGTTGGGAATCCAAAATTACAATATCAATAGGATATATGAAGTTTTTGATTTTAATTAAAACATCCTCTATTTTTCCTCTAGAGTATCTTATACTTCTATTAGCTAATTGAATAATAGTCCTAGTAGGGATTAAGCCTTCTAATCCTAAGGATGCAAATATATCACTTAGCATAACATTTATACCTGCACCTAGGTCTATTAAGGTTCTTTCTAGAATGATATTTCCTATAGTGCATGATATAATAGGGATTCCAGGATCAGATAACTTTTTAGGAATTTGTGGCAAAAATAAGGAACTACTTTGCTCAGCTAAAAAGACTTTCCTTAAAACTTTTCACTCTCTTTTCTTATTACACCAATCCTTAAGAAATTTAACACAAGGTGGCATTTTCTACAATAAGTTTAACAAAGGAATGTTAACTTGTACTTTTTCAAAAATTTCTCTAATTTTTTCTTATTTTTCAAGAAATGTTTGTTGTAATCTTTCAGGATAGGGTGCTAATGATTGTGATTTAGAAAATTCTTTCTCTTTCATTACATTCATTTGATCATTTTTAGTCTATTTTTCAGATTCAGATTTTTCTTCGTTGATTTCTAAATTTTTAGATATTACATTTTCATTATCCTTTTGAATTTGGTTCTTATCCACCTTCATATTACTTTCTTTTTAAATTCTTGGTGGTATATTAGTTTCAAATCTCAATGTTATGCATACATCTTCCAAATTTTCATTACTTTCATGATGTTCTTGTATTTCATTTTCATAATTTTGATCTTCAATTGTTTTTAGTTTTAAATTGCATTCTTTAAATTCTATTGCATTGGTATTTTCTTTTGTCTGTATATCTTGCAAATTATGTAAATCTATAACATTAAAGTTTTCATTTGTGTTTTCCTATTGCATAACTTGTAATTTCATCGTAAATTCCTCTAATGCTTTTAATTTTCTTTCCAAATCATCTAATCTCATTGCATTCAATTTTTGATCAATTTTCATTATGGTTTTTTCAATTTCGTATATAATATCTATTTTAGGTTTTGTATATTCTTCCTTATAGTTTAATTGGTTGACTTCTTATTGCTAACACATGTATTGTTCCAGTTTATCCATGTTTTGGTTTAAGCTACGCTCCAATCTGTCATACTTATCTCAAACTTCCTTATCTCTCAACATATTACACATTCTAAATTGACTATTAGTTGGGTAAGCTATAGGATTCTCATACTCAACTCTATTGTATTGAATATAATTCATTTGTTTTTCATGTGCTCTAACCATCTGCAATCATCTAAGTTTCAAACAATTAGAGATGTCGTACCCTTCTAAATTGCAGAATTCACATATGGTAACTATAGGTTTTAGAAATCTTTGAGCATAAGCATATGCCATATTCTCAATTATAAAATAAAACACACTACACTCCATCTGCTATTAAAACAAAACAACACTCACAATTGCTTAACTTCTCAATCCCCAGCAACGGCACCAGAAAACTTGTTCGGTATTGATTGTGAACTTCTAAACTTGTTTAATTTGTTTTTATGCTTATATCAATAATTACTCTTAGAAATAAACAAACAACCTTTCACACAAGTTAGATATTAAATCCAATTTGTGTTTTTAACTGCAAGTGCACAATGTATATTATATTTGTATGCAAGTACAGGTCGATCCCACAAAGATTGAGTAAGAATTGCGTACTGTTTCAATTTTTATATTGGAGTTTATATGTATTCAGTAAGCACTCCGTTGAGTTACAGTTAACTCAATGGACATAGCTCATGGAGTTATGCCTAACTCAATGGACTATCCTCGTGGACTTAAGTTAACACCATGAGCCTATCTTTCAAGTTAAATACTGCTATTTATAGAGGAATTCGACCAACCATTGGGCAGTTCCACAGAATGTAAATAACATCAATTAAGCTCTTTAAAATGTTAGTTAATATTAGATTTATCATTAAACAACAATAACATTTAGATATTTTAAACAATAACATTAAAATCTTTAAGTATCTGGAACGAATCAATTTCAGTAAACAATAAAACTATTTTCTATTTTCTGAACCAAACTAACATAAAACATTCACAATATTGACAATTATAACATTAATCACAATACAAAACAAACAATGCAACATTGTAATACTAAATGTAAACACATATAATTTGTTATTTTTGGTATTTTTGTTTTAATATGTTCCTAGAGATGAGCGAAGGTAAAATGTAAAAATCTCTATCAATAGTAAAAACTTCCATCACTACATGCGACATGATTACACCATTGAAAACTTAATCCCTTAAAATCTTGCCTCCTCTCTCTATAGAGTCGTGAGTCCAAAATTGCAAGATAATCTCCTCTTCAACATACTGGCAAGAACCCGAAACCAAGGCTAGAAGCTTTACGATCTCTTGAGATATGAGTCAGGGCTTGGTGAAAATGGCTTTCTTTCCTACGACATGATCACTCCTCACATTGGTTGTCAAGCACCGTGTTTGGCTTGGAATCGACCCAACATCAGGAAAGTATCCTTACAAACCTCCGATGGTTGGTGATTATGGTGGTGGTGTGGAGCTTCAAGGAACTTCTGACGCTTCCTGCAATTAGCACGGTTCTCCACCTCCTTGCACACACATTTTCTTCATCTTTTATATTTCTTTCAATGGTAACTACTTCTGCTTAAATGATCGGTTGGATTTCCTTCATTCAAATCAATGATGTGATTTCTTCTTCATTCCACAAATGAATTCTTGTGTGATACGTGCAATCATGGTTGTCCTTCGAATTTCCTATTCTTGTAACTACTACAGTGGCATATTAGAAAATAAATGCTCTGTGGAGTTACAGATAACTCAACGGACTTACTTCATTGATTTACTATAAAACATATGCAATAAAGAAATAAGCTACTAACACAACACGTTACCTTAGTGTGTATTCTTGTAACTCAACGCGTACAGTTATGCTAACTTAATGAGTTATGATAACTTAATGAGTTATACACGTGCAACTCACGTGATATAAAAAAGCATTTAAATTCAACACGTGCATAAATCTAACTTAACAAGTTCACATATACAACTTACAGTTTTTACTCACTAACTCAACGAGTTGTTACTTGTACTTTTTACACCTTTAAGCCTTTAACTCAACGAGTTGTTACTGTATACCTGCATATTCTTTTAGCATTTACTATTTCAGATACTTACAAACCTTAACTATCTAATGCTTAGATGCATTTCAGATAGTTAACAGATAACTCACCAAAAATCCACTTAAATCATGCATTAAGGTTTCAACACATGTATTCCAAGAAATAATAAAATATTCATTTAAAACATAACTGTCTAGTACATTAAACATAACTCTCCGAAATAACAAAAAATTTGAATACTTAAGAATTAAAAACCTGTAATTCACCAACAGTTCAGAAATGTACTTAATTAATGCTAATTCCTAGAAATTATGCAAATTCTTTCATTAAAGCATATAATAGTGCAATTATAACATAATGGCTTAATTCTCATATGATAAGCTAAATATTCTATAATTAACCATTATTTAACCGTTAATATTATGCACTTTTTCATTCTAAACAATAAGTTACCCCTATCTCTCTAGATAGAAGTAGTTCATACAACATGTTATGTTATAAATAGAGTACATCTAAGAGCAATTTTGGATAAAACTCCTTATGAGATATGGTATAATAGGGTTCCCAAAATAAGTTATTTAAAACCCTTTGGCTGCAAGTGTTTTATTTTGAACACTAAGGAACATAGAGACAAATTTAGAGCCAAATCAGATGAGGGTATTTTTGTTGGTTATTCCATTAGAAGTAAGGCATATAGAGTATATAATAAATCAACAAAAAACATTGAGGAAACCCTGCATGGGAAATTTCATGAAAATTCTCATTTGGATTTTAGACATGCTGAAAACTTTGATTCAAAAATTCTCCTAGAAATGATACCAAATGATGTTGATAGAGAAATTGAGAGATTATCTGACGAAATAAGAAATATAAACTTAAATGATGAAGATTTAGAAGAAAATATTGTCATACCTATAGAAAATGTGGAACAACATAGAAATTGGTGTTATGCTTCATCTCATCCTATTGGTCAGATAATAGGCAATCCTAATCAAGGAGTTAGGACTTGGTCATTAGTAGTCAACATTTGTGGTGCTTATTCATTTGTTTCCTTACTAGAACCTAAGAAAATTGAAAATGCCTTAGAAGATGAATTTTGGTAGTTAGCTATGCAAGATGAGCTAAATCAATTTATAAGAAATGAGGTATGGGATCTAGTTCCACCACTTGAAAATCAGTCTGTAATAGGAACAAGGTGGGTATTTAGATACAAAGTAGATTAGGATGGACATATAGTTAAAAATAAAGCTAGGTTAGTTGCTCAAGGTTACAAGCAAGAGGAAGGAATTGACTATGATGAAACATTTGCTCCTATTACTAGACTAGAATCAATACAAATTTTGTTAGCATATGCTTGTTACATGGATTTCAAATTATATCAAATAGATGTTAAGACTATTTTTTTAAATGGATATATAAAAGAAGAAGTTTATGTAAAACAACCTCTAGGTTTTGAGGATTCAAAACATCCTAAGTATGTTTACAAGCTTAAAAAGGCACTATATGGCCTTAAACAAGCCCCTAGGTCTTGGTATGAGAGATTATCTAAATTTCTTATTGGAAAAGGGTATTCTATGAGAAAGGTAGATCACACTCTTTTTATCAAGAAGGTCGAAAAAGATATATTGGTAGTTCAAATCTATGTAGATGACATTATATTTGGAGCAAAAAATGATAAATTGGTTGAGTCATTTTCAAAAGACATGACTAATCAATTTGAAATGAGTATGATGGGTGAACTATCATTTTTTCTAGACTTACAAATTAAGTAATTAGAATAGGGTACTTTTATTTCACAAGTAAAATATACTCAAGATTTATTAAAAAGGTTTGGATTAGACAACACTAAAACGAAGAATACACCAATGAGTACTATCACTAAGTTGGATAAAGATGACTCTGGAAAAACTATAGATATAAAACAATATAGAAGTATGATTGGTTCATTACTTTATTTAATAGCTAGCCAACCAGATATTATGTTTAGTATGTGTACTTGTGCTAGATATCAATCTAATCCTAAAGAATCACACCTACTTGCTATTAAACAAATCTTTAAATATCTATTAGGAACCATCAATTTCGGTTTGTTTTACTTTAAACACAATTCTTTAAATTTAATAGGTTATAGTGATGCTGATTTCGCAAGATGTAAGTCCGAAAGTAAAAGCACTAGTGGCACTTGTCAATTATAAGGAAATTCTTTAGTATCATGGTTTAGCAAAAAGTAAAATTGTGTAGCATTATCTACAACTGAAGCTGAATATATAGTTGTTACACTTTGTTGTGCTCAAATCTTGTGGATCAGACAAACTTTAAAACATTTTAATTTAGCCTATGAACCAACTAAGATTTTTTGTGATAGTAGTTCTGCAATAAGTTTGTCTAAAAATCTTGTCTTACATTCACGAGCTAAACATATAAAAGTTCAACATTATTTTCTAAGGGATAATGTTATAAAAGGAAAAATAGTATTAAATTTTGTTCCTACCAAAGAACAATTAGTAGATCTATTTACAAAACCCTTAGATGAGAATACCTTTTCAAAATTACGATTAGAACTTGGTATCTGTAGGTTATCTGATGTTTAAATTGTCTTGTTCATTACATAATATTTTGGTTTGTTACAAATTAGCTTTAGATTTTAATTTCTTTATTTTTAAAAAAAACTCAAAATATTTGTTTTAGAATTATTATTTACTGGTTGTTAAGAATTTATGAAATTCTGATTTTTATTGAAGTCAATTTATTTAAGAAAAATTCAGAAAAGGTTACTTAAGGAAAGTTGATTTAATTCAATGAGTACCAATTGTATTTTTGTTACTTATGTATATGCCATTATAGAGATTTTAACTAGAAAATACATAGAAAATATGTACCATTTATTAAAGGAAAGTTATTAACATACCGTTAGAAAAATTAAGTTTTTTGGTTGCCTCTTATTCAATTTACTGTCTTGTTTTACTATTTATTTGTAATTGCTTGAGTAATTAAGTCTGTTGGGGGATCTTAAACCCTAGTCACTTGAACCATCTAGTTTGAGATGTGCTGACTGAAAATTCATTTTACAAGTAATTCAAATTCTATTTTTAAAAAAAAAAACAAAAAAAATGGTTACATGTTCTCACTTATCATTGAGTAATTGGTTATCTTTCCCCTAAGCAAGGGATTGTGATCACGTAAAAAGATGATATTGTGGGAGGTAATACATAAAATATATATAAAAAAAAAGGGGGCAATGTACTCAAGTTTAGTTTATTTTACAGGTGTTATAACAATTCTGTCATAATCTGTGCATATAATCTTTGTTATTTTTCTTTGTTATTATCTATTCTTTACACATAATGTAATGCATTTATTTTCTTAAGTTTGTGTACTCATTATTGAATTCTTTTAAGTTACATAAAGGTATATCTCTATGAATTTTCTTTTGTAAACTGAATAAAATAAAAGTCAGAAAGTCTAAATTGTTAAATCTACTACTTATTTTTGTATTTAAATTTAAAATATATATATAGAGAGAGAGAGAGATTCAAATCTATTAGAGCTTGGCAACCTAGTTTAAGTACGTCATTTTGAACTTAAATGATAAATCTATTAGGACTTGGCAACCCAGTTTTAAGTACGCCATTTTAAACTTAAATGAAATATTTAAGGCTTAGCAACCCACTTAAGTCAGCTATTTAGGATTAATGACAAATCTATTAGGGCTTGGCAACCTAATATTAAGTATGCCATAGTTTCTCTTTATTACATTTATGTAAGGTGAGCAAACAATGACAAACAATGGTAAATTTAATCAAATGCAAATATTCTAGAACTTATACTGATAGACTCATTCAATTAGTTTAACATACAGTTATGTATTTCACTTGATATCTACTATTTTATCTCACATTTAGATAACTAACCATCCGAGTTTTTCGTATTGTTATGTTTTACTCTTTTACAAACTTGAATAGTTAGATTTCTCTTTGAGTTTCTGTTTTAAATTCTTACCTTTTATACTTTTAAGAAACTCGAACAGTTATGCTTAAGTCTTTGACTTTTTTGCATATCCATCCAAGAAACTTGAACAATTAACTTAATATTATTATATTTTTATGAAAGACTTAAAATATGACAATAACTATTCTAGTTTGTCATATAGTTATGTACTTTATTGCTCATAAAACTTGAATAGTTATCATAAATCTTCGAGTTTTCTCATTTTTACTTAGCTAGTAGTTATTTTCTTTACACAAACAATTACGCTAAGTCTTCTACTTTTATAGGTTGTAAAACTCATATAGTTATTATAAGCATTCGAGTTATTTATCAATAATGGATCTTATATTTATGATTTCAATGATTGAATTTGTTTATCCGTTTATAAACTCGAAGAGTTATAAATGTTATACTGATAACCCTTCGTGTTTCTACCTTGGTAAAACCCTAGTTTCACAATTTTTACTTCCACTAAGTTCTATAGTGAACAACGAAAATTAATCGACAATGTCAAGACGTGAAAGAGGATGTGGTAGAATGACAAAAGTGCAGAAAAGAGATATGGAACTTCAAAAGATAGAAAGTGAGATCAATGGAATTTACTCAAGGTATACTTTTTCCAATGAAGTACTACATGAAATTAGAAAAGCTGTTTAAGACGAGAAAAATTTCTATTGGAAATTTATTAGAAACTATGCTGAGACACAGTTTAAACTAAAATAAACCAAACTTTCTGCGTTACAAATATGGAAAAGAACATTACAACATAACCCTAAGGTTGTTACAAGTTCTAGACAAGTACTTGAAAAATCAGTACAGTCTATTACTTATTACGAAAAGAAGTAGAGACCAATGATAGAAAATGCCAACAGGGAATTAGAATCTTTGTATTCCCAACACTATTTTTCCCTAACTGTTTTAGATGAAATACAAATGTTTATTGATGAACAGAAAACTACCATTTGGAAAATGGGCCTTCGAAGTGAAGGACAAAAAGTTTATCAATTGAAAATGGCTGAGGTTGAGAGCTTAAAACTCTATATTCCCTTGTTGCAACCTAGGCATCATAGTGAAGGACCGTGAAGACAACAGGTGCCTTTAACAAGAGAAATAAAACAAACATTAAAACCTCCTGAACAACCTGAAACACTACAGACATATAGTAAGAAAAAGAAGAAGACATTAGAATATTTTGGACTAACTACAGGTGTACAAGGTATATTGCAGCAAAGAGAATAATCTTTGAAAAATGGAAAACTATGTTCCATTGCACATGCTGGACAGGATTTTGTTTCAAGAATCCCAACAGATGTGACAAATATCAGATTACAAGCATACACTTTAAGGTATTGTGTCACATTAGTGCATAGTGTTTCTTTTAATACAATAGATAGTTTTTCACATCATGCTGCAAGCTAACATTCTTTTCCTACAACAAGAGAAAATGTAAGAAATTTTGATGATATATATACAGATGATATCAATTATGATGACATTTTTGATGACATAGACACTAAGTCTATGAATTTTGAAGATATTTTATCTGAGAGGAATGTATAGATACTTTTTCTCTTATTGTATATCGAATAGAGACTTTTAATTTTTGGTACAGTTGCTTATACTACATTTTATACATCTGGTTATATTTGTTACAGTATATAGTATATTTGTTGATAATTGTATATAA
Source organism: Cymodocea nodosa (assembly GCA_036874045.1). Taxonomy (NCBI): domain Eukaryota; kingdom Viridiplantae; phylum Streptophyta; class Magnoliopsida; order Alismatales; family Cymodoceaceae; genus Cymodocea; species Cymodocea nodosa. The sequence goes on along the minus strand of CM072339.1, from coordinate 11,918,508 downwards.
TCAGCAAACTACATAGTTACAAATAGAATATGACATTGCTGATGTCTCATTTATAGAACTTTCATAATTATAGAATGATTCTATTACATAGACAACTATAGAACATTCTTTTATACAAAGATAGTTATTTAATAGATCACTTATAGAAATCAATGTTGCTGATATAGAACATACTACATTGACTGTTGATAATGATATAGAAATGTTAGTTGCTGATAAGTTTGAAGAAGATCAAATAGAGGCAGCTTAATATATTATTCACACAACCATACCAGATTCTTCAAACATTTTTACAAGTTTTGATAGAAACTTCTCTAGTTCTGACAGATCTGAACATGAAGATGCTATTGATAACATTAAAACAAGTCCCAAGTTAGAAAATCATGACAGGAAAATACCTAATCCTGAACAGACTTTAGAAGAAAATACATTATTACGGTTCAAAAATAGATCCTGTTATGAAAAATTTCAAACGTATAAAACTTTCACAGTTTTATATTCAAGACCAATTAAGTTTGAAGGGATGGCAAGCATAAAAGAAATGTTTGAATTTCAAGGCTTGTTGATTCTACTTCCACAATAGCCAAGTCATCTTGTTATACTAGAAATTGTAAGTTGTTTTTACTTAAACTTAATAATAGAAGATGGTATTCCTATTTCAAATATACAAGAATTAGATATATATTTAACTCTAGAAATACTTTATCAGGTACTTGGACTGAAAAATGGAGTTAAATTATTAAAAAGAAAATAGGTTTATCAATTGGGATGGGACATTAAAAGTTTAGCCAAAGATTTGACTGTCAACAATCAAATAAGATTACTAAATGATTTAAATGGCCAAGCACGTTTTATTGCAAAAATATTGCATGTTTCAATGTTTTAGAGGTTTGATCATGGTGTAGAGGTTGGTAGATGTTGTCTTTATGCTACATATGCATTGATTAACCATATACAAGTGAACTGGTATGATATTTTTGTTTCTGAAATTTTAAATTTGCAGAGTAAATTATTTTATGGTGATACACTTTTAAGAATTGTGGCAAGTCAAACAAATATTACACCTTGGTCATAGAAAAGATTAAAGTCAAGATCTTTCTCTGTAAAAGAACTTCAAAAATACTAGGACACAAATACACCTGTAATTCGACAACAACAACAGGATAAGCAAAATCAGTCATAGCAACAGTCAACACAATTGTCAGAAGAACAACAACAACATATAGTAGATGAACAACATACAGGTATACATACACATATACATATAGATACACATACTGATTTACATACAAATATAAATACAGATTTCTTACAGCAACTTTCACAAGCTTCACATTCAGATTTAGATCAAGCAGTAATTGATTAGATAAACAGAGTAAGTATAGAAATTGCACAAAAAATTTCAGATACTCTATTAAACATTTTTCGAAGACAAAGAGGCTTGTGATTATACACAAATTATGTATTGCATGATTTATTCATTGTAATTTGTTACCAAAAATTACTTATGTAAAGAAATTGCATTATGTAAACTATTTACTGCATTTAATGTCATACACTTGTTTTCGATAATTCTTATTTAAAACATTTTTATTTAAATAGTTTATTCTTATCCACAAAAGTTATGCATGTTTAAAAATTTCTTTTTGAACAATATATACTTAGCAAATTTTTCTTCCTTACATTTTATTTACTTTTTTATAATGCCTAAAAGGGAGAGAAGAAAGATTATTTAACTTATTAGGTTTTGACATCATCAAAAAGGGGGAGATTGTTAGGAATTTTTTTTTGATGATAAATGCTTTATTAAAGTTTATAAATAAGTCTAAATAATATTTTCTAAGGAGGTATCAATTTCATTAACAATTATATTGATAAGGCTAGGCACTGCTTGCATTCGCAATCCTCTAGTAGGTCTAACTTCTATTGTTTCCTTCTGTCTAAAGGGTATATTTCTATTCATATTTTGATTCCAAATACATGGTCTAAACAATTGTTTAATTGTTGAATTATCTTTACTAATTTCTCTATTTTAGATCTTTATTCAATTAATGCTTCATAACTTATATTTTTGTCATTTATATTCTCTCCTCCTTGGAAATTGTTATTTCTCCAAGATAAGTTTAGGTGATTTCTCCAATTAGGGTTATAAGAATTTTCAAAGTTATTTTTCTAGTTTCTATCATAAATAATATCTAAGTCATTAATATTTGCATTCTTTTCTACTAGTTTTTGATTTAATGATAACTCCTTTATTTTCTTTGTTAACTCAATTAATTTAACTTCAAGCATAGTGCTTGAATCTATTTCATGCATTCCCCTTGGTAATATTCTTTTATTTGTAATAGCTTCAGCCGAGTTTTCCCACTAAGCAATTCTTTTTGCAAAGTTTTCTAAGTATGCTTATGCTTCTTCACTACATAGTTTTAAAAATCCATTCTGACAAGTAGATTCTAATAAACATTTAGTTGAAACATCAATGCCTTCATAAATTATACCTATTAATTGTGCTTTACTCATTGCATGATGTAGACATTGAGTCAGTAAATCTTTAAATCATTCAAAATATTTCTAGAATGATTCTCCCTATTTTTGGCTACACATTAATATTTCTTTTTTCTTTTTAATTGTTTGATGTGTTGGATAATATTTTTTCAAAAAAATAGAGCAAAATTCAATCCAAGTAGAAATAGAATTAGGTGACAGAGTATATAACTATCTCTTAGTTGTGTCTTTTAAAGCAAAAGGAATATGTCTAAGTTTAATAGCATCAATACTCATGTTTGGCATTTTCATCATTTGACAAACTTCATTAAATTCTCTAAGGAAATAATAGGCATCTTCTCTTTCTAATCCATGAAAGTGTGGCAATTGACTAAAATAATTAGATTTCAGTTCAAACCTATCTCCCTCAAAGTTTGGCAATCAAATACATGAAGGTTCATCAACTAGTTTAGGATACAGAATTTACCCTAATGGTTTTTCTACTAGAGCAGTCATATCTTCGTTCTCCTTTAAAGAAAGGTTAGCTACACCCTTAAGGATTTCGTTAAATTCATTTCAGAAAACTTTTCAGTATGTTTTTGTGTTGAATAATCTAGTGTAGGTATTCTTACTAATCGTTTAATGCTAGGAGAATAAGTCCATGTGCTCATAAACTCTTAACATAAAGTAAAATTGCAGAAGATTAATTACATACTAGTTTGAAGCTTTGTTCTCAATAAATAATTGTTGACAGATGAAATTGAATCAGCTGCTTCTTCCAATTCCTTAATGAATTCTTTTTCCTCTTCTCAATTATTGGAAACCAGTAAATAACATTTTGTTCTATATTTATAATACACGTCCATAAGGCAAATGAATCTCATTACAAGAACGTGTCTTGTAATGTGCACTATGGTTCCTATTTTTATGGATATGTGTTCCACTTATAATTTTTAAATTTCAGTAACTACTAAACTCATGAAGTTTCCTTCTTGCCTAAAAGAATAATCGTTACACAAACTTTATGAACTAACCTTGTTGAGTTATAGATAACTCAATGGACTAGCCTCAATTACTATTTGCTAACTCCATAGACTAACTTCGTTGAGTTACAGATAACTCAACGAAGTGACCTTATATTTCAATATTGACGTCGTGGAGTTAAGGTTAACTCCACAAACTAACTTTGTTGAGTTAACACTTAGCAAAATTTTCTAACAATTACTTCTTATCTTAACTTCTATATATTTTCCTCCTACATTTTATCAACTTAAATAAAGTTAAATACATTACATTAATGTAGTGTTCCAATTTAAACTCATTTAAATCTGAACATTATATGCATATTTAACTTACAATTCATTTCCTGTTATGTAGAATTTAGAGTTTCTACAATTTGTAAACATATTTAGGTGTTTCTTAAATAATCGTGCCTTTAAGCACATCTTTCATTCAATTCAATTTCTTTTAAAGCAGTCCTATAATGCTTCAAACATATATATAGATTAGAATTTCAATACAGCTTTAAATCATTCATTCACAAACATTAATTCAAAATCAACTTGTTGTTCAAACATTCATATATATAAATAGTTTACAATTACATACAATCAAACATTTTTCAGTATAAGTAGATGAATAATACATTTAGTCTTTCTTCCTAAGTTTATCTACTTCCTTCTGGAGCTTTTTTAATTGTTGCTCAAATTGATTTATACATTCTACAACTCCTGTAAAGTCTCCAAAAGGTCTAGCAATAGAAATAGCAGCAGCATTATAATTTTTATACTTCTTCACTGAAATGCTCTGGATCTTATCCTCTTGGATGTCCATTTCATGAAGTCAATTGCTTCCACCATAAGTAGTGGAATTAAATCTCCATAAAATAACTTTTTCTTTACTGCTTTAAGCTTGGAGATAAATACTTTGTGCCAATTTACTTGAATTCTGTTCACAACTACATATGTGGCCCACTTGACAAATTAACTCAATTCAATGTCATGGCCTTGTCTTTGATAAACAGTCTTCACCAATATAGTTGCCACCATGTGTGCCTTTCCATTTAAGTACTTCATTCTATTATGTATTGGCACATGAGAGTCAATAGCCAAACATTGCTTGATTTCTTGTTCTGTCTATTCCACTACAATTGTTTCTTCCAAAATTTCAATTCCTTCATTTTTCAATCCAAAAATGTTGTGAAAAAGCTTAGTTGTTATCTGAATATTAACTTCCTCCACATTAGAAATTAAGTTTCCTTCTTCCTCTCTTAAATTTGCATAAAAGCAAGGCACTAAATTTTCATAAACTACATGCCCTTTTGCTTTCAGAATAAATTGCAGTAGGCCTTGAAATTTAAATAATTCTCTAATCTCCTCCATTCCAATCTAGTCAACTAACCTACTATAAATTATATCATAACCCTTTATCTCTTGATACTTGTTGTATGCTTCTTGACTCCAAAAGTAAACTTCATTTAGAATAGTTGCTTCAGACAGGTCAGGAATTTGGATTTGTTGCTCTAGAGGGGTTTATTCTTGAATTTCCTCTTCAATTTGCTAAGTTTGTTGTTGTAATTGTTGTTGAAAATAATCTGAAGATTCCTACTTTCTGTTCTGAATTGTTGTGGAGAGCCTACAGAACTTTCCACATTTTTATCTTGAATTCTCTCCATAAGTTGCTGAAGAGTTTCATTCTCTTCAAAGGAATCTATCGAATTCTTTTCTTCCAGTTCAGCTTTTTACACAGCTTATTCTCTTTCTACTTCTTCCTCACTACCAATCTGCATTGTTACTATTCTTTTTGATTATGTGGCAGATTGGGATGAAGTTACAGGCACAATATATTCTACCCTAACTTCAGTTTCTAATTCTTCAAGTTATAAACTAATTTCAGCCTATTTTTCTTCTTTTCTTTGCTCCTACTCTTCTTCTTCTTCTTCAGATAATAAATCTACAAAAATGGGCTCTTTATGCCCTACTATATACATTATAGGCTCAAATTCAATTTCTTCTTCTACAGTTGTTCAGGTTTCTAGGCAACACCAGAGAACTTGTTTAGTTCCCCGGCAACGGCACCAGAAAACTTGAACTTGTTTAGTTCCCCGACAACGGTGCCAACCATTGCTAGGGAACTAAACAAGTTCTCTAGTGTCGCCTAAAAACCTAAACAAGTTTTCTAGCGCCGTTGCCAGGGATAGAGTTTGATAAGCTAAGCCACTATGGGTGCTATTTTGTTTTAATAGCAAGAGGAGTGTGTGTGTTTTCTTATCTAATTGAGAATATGGCATATGCTTATGCTCAAAGATTTTTGAAACCTGTAGTTAGCATATGTGAATTCTGTAATTTGGAAGGTCATGACATTTCTGATTGTTTAAAACTGAAATGATTGCAAATGGTTAGATCACATGAACAACAAATGAATTATATTCACTATAATAGAGCTAAGTGTGAGAATCCTATGGTTTACCCAACTAATGGTTAGCTGAGAATGTGTAATATGTTGAGAGATCAGGAAGTTTGGGATAGGTATGACAGATTGGAGCGTAGCTTAGAGCAAAACATGGATAAAATGGTAATTTTAGAAATTAATGTCTTTATTATTAAAAACAAAAAAAACAAAATATCTATTTTCGAATTACAGTTTTCTAGTAGTTAAGAATTTATGAAATTCTGATTTTTATTGAAGTCAATTTATTTAATAAAAATTTAGAAAAGATTACTTAAGGAAAGTTAAATTCATTCAATGTGAGTACCATTTCATAAACTATTCTGTGCATATAATCTTTTAAAGCCAAATCTACTTAGGGCTTGGCAACCCAGTTTAAGTACACCATAGATTCTTTAGACTACATTTATGTAGGGGGAGCAATTTTTCATATAATAATTCAACTCTTATAAACTATTATATGTTTTCATGAAAGAATCTACATAATTTCAGGAAATTAACATTAATTAAGTACATTTCTAAACTATCAGTGAAATACAGGTTTTTTAATTCTTAAGTATCTGAATTTTCTGTGATTTCGGAAGACTATATTGTATGTATATCGAACAATTATGTTTTAAACGTTCAATAGAATATTTTATTATTTCCTAAAGTACACGTGTCGAAGCCTAAATGCATATCTTAAGTGAATGTTCGATAAGTTATCTGGTAACTCTCTGAAATGCATCTGAGTATCGGATAGTTAGGTTTATAAGTATCCGAAAATATCTGAACACCTTAAGTTAGAATTATGCACGTGTTGAATTTCATTGCTTTATTATGTCTTAGTTGAAACTCGAATAATTATGTTTAACTCTTCGACTTTCACACCTATCCATTCGAGAAACTCAAACAGTTAACTTAATATTCTTATATTTTTTTGAAAGACTTAATCTTTGACAATAACTATTCTCGTTTGTCGTATAGTTATGTGCTTTACTACTCACAAAACTCGAATAGTTATCATAAGTCTTTGACTTTTCTCAATTTTCACTTAGCCCGAAGTTATTTTCTTTACACGAACAGTTACGCTAAGTATTCTACTTTTATTGGTTGTAAAACTCGTACAGTTATTGTAAGCACTCGAGTTATTTATCAGTAACGGATCTTATATTTATGATTTCGATGATTGAATCTGTTTATAAACACGAAGAGTTATAAATGTTTTACTGACAACCTTTCGTGTTTCTAATTGGGTAAAACCCTAGCTTCACAATCTTTACTTTCACTAAGTTCTATAGTGCACAGCGAAGATTAATCGACAATGTCAAGACGTGGTAGAATGACAAAAGTGCAAAAAAGAGAGCTGGAACTTCAGAAAATACAAAGTGAAATCAACGACATCTACTTTAGGTACACTTTTACAAATGAAGTACTACATGAAATTAGAAAAACTGTATAAGACAGGAAAAATTTCTGTTGGAAGTTTATTCGCAATTATGCTAAAACACAGTTTAGACTAAAATAGATTGAACTTTCCGCATTACAACTATGGAAATGAAACTTTACAACCTAACCTTGCATTTGTTAGAAGTTCTGGACATATACCAGAAAAATCGGTACAGTCTATCACTTACTATGGAAAGAAATGGAGACCAATGATAAAAAATGCAAATAGGGAATTAGAATCATTGTATTCCCAACATTATTTTCCCCTAGCTATTTTAGATGACATTCAATAGTATATAGATGAACAAAAAACTACCATTTGGAAAATGGGCCTTCGAAGCGAAGGACAAAAAGTTTATCAACTAAAAATGGCAAAGGTTGAGAGCTTAAAACTCTATATTCCATTATTACAACCTAGGCATCATGGTGAAGGACCATCAAGAGCACAGGTGCCTTTAATAAGAGAAATTAAGAAAATTTTAGAACCTCCTGAACAACCAGAACCACTGCAGACATATAGTTGGAAAAAGAAAAAGACATTAGAATATTTTGGACTAACTACAGGTGTATAAGGAATATTGCAGCAAAAAGAAGAATCATTGAAAAATGGAAAACTATGTTCCATTGTAGAAGCTGGATAGACGTTTGTGTTAGGAATCCCAGCAGATGTGACAAATATTGGATTACACGCATAAACTCTAAGGTATTGTGTCACATTAGTGCATAATGTATCTTTTAATACAATGGATAGTTTTTCACATCATGTTGCAAGCACACATTCTTTTCCTACGGAAAGAGAACATGTAGGAAATTTTGATGATACATATACAAATGATATCAATTTTGATGATATTTTTGATGATATAGACACTAAGTCTACGAATGTTGAAGATATTTGTAGGATCGTTTGTATCACAAGAGGGGGGGTGAATTGTGTCTTTAGTAATTAAATACTAGCGGATAAAACAAGAACACAAAACACTCGTAAATGAAATTCTATTCTTTTATTTCAAGATAGACTTTACAATATCTTTTCAACTCAATTCCCTTCTTAACGGTTTTGATACAGAAATGTTCGATATACAATTCAAATAGAACAATAAAGCTCTTATTCAAAACTAATTTTGAATTTTATAAAACCTGATCTTTCTTTGTCTTTGCTCAGCTTCTGTATCTCTTCTTCTCCAATTGTCGAATTTCCAGACTTCTTACGTTTGCATCTCCTTTTTTGAAATTGCTTGGAATTTCGAACTTTTTATGATGTTGGAGAATTTTTCAGAATATGAATATTCAAACTCAACTTTTCAATTAGGGATCCGGATTAAATATTCAGACTTGGTTTTCGAGATTGGGATCCCTTTTTTTAATGCAGCTCGTACTCTCTATTTGTAGTCAAACTCTGTTGTCTTTCACATTCAGCATGTTCATCCACTTAATCCACAATCCATAATCCATGTACTAATTTTCTCTTTAATCCAAATGACTTTCTATTTAAATTTCCACGATCTCCACTTCGTAGATTCACCGAAGCTTTATCTTCCTAGAGTCTTGTAGAATATCTTCTAAGTCTTCGATTTAGTCGAATAGTTATCCTTTAAGTCTTGTAAAAACTCGAACACTTATCCTTTAACTCTTCAAGTTTTTGCACCTACAAAATACATGACTAAACAAAGAAGCTTATCTATTTGTTAGTCCTTTTATAAAACTCAAACAGCTATCTATCCATGCGAATAAAAACTCGAATAATTATCTAACTATTCGATTTTTCATTACCGAATGCACATGGAAAACACGTGACAACTTAAAACATTAAAAACACACGTGTAGATAACCTTAACTATACAAGTTTTTAACATAAAGTATTCGACAAAAACGAAACGTTAACTATTCGAAAGTTTAACTATTGCAAATCTAACTCTTCGAAAATCTTTAATTTATCCGACATAAAAATGAAACTTTCCGATAAACTGTTAACTATTATACTTAGAGAAATATACTTAGAGAATATTATGTAGACTTATTTAAATACGATAATAAAGCATATATCATCAAAATTAAATACCTAACAATCTCCCCCTTTTTGATGATGTCAAAACCTAGCAAGTCACATAATTTATATCTCTCCCTTTTTGGCATTATAAAAAAGTAAACAAAGTATTTTCTCCCCTTTTAGGAAGTTAAGTAAGTTAAATGTAAGGAAGGAAATCTTACTAAGTATATATTAATCAAAATGATAGTTTCAAACATACATAAAATTTATGGATTAAGCATAAATTGTTTAAACATAAACTGTGAAAAATAATCACATAACATTAAAATTCCAGTAAACAGTTTACATAATATTTTCGGTAACAAATTACAATACATAAATCATGTAATACATAATTTGTATAATCACAAGCCTCTTTGTCTTCGAAAAATACTAATCAGAGTGTTTGAAATTTGCTTTGCAATTTCTGTACTTACTCTGTTTATCTGATCAATTACTGCTTGATCTAAATTATTTTGTGAAACTTGTGATGGTTGCAATAAAAATTCATTATGGATGTCTGTGTGTATACTTGTATGTATATCTATATGTTGCTATTGTTGTTCTGAAAATTGTATTGATTATTGTTGTTGCTGTTGTGACTGTGTTTGCCTATACTGTTGTTGTCAGACTACAGGTGTATCTGTTGCTTAGTATTTTTGGAGTTCCTTTGTAGAGAAAGATCTTGATTTTAATCTTTTCTGTGGCCAAGGTGTAATATTTGTTTGACTTGCCACAATTCTCAAAATCGTATCACCATAAAATAATTTACTCTGCAAATGTAAGATATGAGAAATAAAAATATCATACCAATTCACCTGTATATGGTTAATTAATGCATATGTAGCATAAAGACAACATCTACCAACTTCTGCCCCATGACCAAACCTTTGAAACAATGTAGCATGCAATATTTTTGCAATAAAACGTGCTTGGCCATTTAAGTCATTTAGTAATCTCAATGGTTTGTTGGCAGTTGGATCTTTGGCTAAAGTTTGAATGTCTCATCCCAAATGATAAACCTATTTTCTTTCTGATAATTTAACTCCTTCATTTTTCAGACCAAGTACTTGATAAAGTAAATCTGGAGTTAAATATATGTCATTTTCTTGTATATTAGAAACAAGAATACCTTCTTCCACTATTAAGTTTGAATAAAAACAACTGATGAGTTCGGGTATAACTAGATGGCCTAGCTGTTGTGGGAGTAGAGTCAACAAGCCTTAAAATTCAAATAGTTCTCATATGTGTGCCATCCCTTCAAACTTAACTGGTCTTGAATATAAAACTATAAAAGTTTTATATGTTTGAAATTTGTCATAACAGGAATTATTTCTAAACCATAATAATGTATTTTCATCTAAACTCTATTCAGGATTAGGTATTTTCCTATCATGATGTTCTGATCTGGGACTTGTTTCAATATTATCAGCAACATCTATATTTCAAATCTTTCAAAACTGGTGGAATTTCTATCAAAACTAGTATAAATGTCTGAAATATCTGTTATTGTCGTATCAATAAGCTGTCGAAATTCTTTTGTTTGTTCTTCTGGAAACATTTCAGTAGCAACAGTATCTGTATCAATCTGTATCTCAGCAACATGTATGTCTATAATTGATCTATACAACAATTGTCTCTGTATGAAAGAATGTTCTATATCTATTTGTATAATAGAATCATCCTGTATTTTTGAAATTTCTATGCTTGAGACATAGGCAGTTTGATATGCAATCTGTAACTGTGTATGTTGTTGATTATATACATTTATCAACAAGTATATTATATACTGTAATAGACATAACCATATGTATAAAGTGTAGTATAAGCAACTGTACCAAAATTCAAAAGTCCCTATTCGAGATATAGTAAGAGGAAGAATATCTATACATTCCTCTTCAAATGAAATATCTTCAAAATTCATAAACTCAGTGTCTATGTTATCATCAAATAGGATATCATCTGTATATGTATCATCAAAATTTCCTACATTCTCTTTTTTCGTAGGAAAAGAATGTGTGCTTGCAACATTATGTGAAAAATTGTCCATTGTCTGAAAAGATACATTATGCACTAATGTGAGACAATACCTTAGAGTATATGCTTGTAATCCAATATTGGTCACATCTGTTGGGATTCCTGACACAAATGTTTGTCCAACCTTTGCAATGGAGAATAGTTTTCCATTTTTCAATGATTCTTCATTTTGCTGCATTATTCCTTCTACACCTGTAGTTAGTCCAAAATATTCTAATGTCTTTTTCTTTTTCCGATTATATGTCTGCAGTATTTCTTGTTATTCAGGAGGTTCTAAAACTTTCTTAATTTCTCTTGTTAAAGGCACCTGGGCTCTTGATGGTCCTTTACCATGATGCCTAGGTGGTAATAATGGAATATAGAGTTTTAAAAAACCTAAGTTTTCCACTAATAAGACATCATTTATAAAGTATTTCTCAGTTACCTGAACCTTGCCAAACCCATGGATATTTGTTTTGCTTTTATTTCCAAAGGTAACTTGTCCATTCTTGGTCTTTGTTATTTCTGTAAGTAATTGTATATCTCTAGTTATGTGGTTGGATGCTCCACTATCCATTATCCATTTTGATTTGTGTACCTACAAAACAGTCAAAAAGAGATTTTATCTCTTGGAACCCATTTTTGAGTGGGTCCAAGAATTTTAGAGAGAGTCATATCAAAATAATCCATATTTTTAGACTTCAACTTATCTATTTTCTTATAAATATTCTTGCGTTTCTTTCTCTTAGTGTTATAATTATCAAAACATTTATCTCTATGTAAACCAGAGTTGAAATTTTCATTTCTAACATTACTTGATTTCCAATATCCGATATTCCTTAAATATAAAGAAAATTGATCAAGAATATTAAAATTCTCAAATGCCTTAGCTTGATTCTTCTGAAGATTTCTTTTGAAATTCTTGCATCGTGTGCTATCATTTGTATGCTGCATTTTATCAACTTGCACATATTTTTATTCCTTTTTAATCACACACGGAATAGTTTTTCTTTTACTATTCTTAGTACTGGAAATAAGGACATTATTTTTAGCAATACCATCATGCAATATATAATTTTCAGAAGATGCATCGTGTAAACCAATACCATGTTTTTCTACATTTGATATTTTACTACTAAGTTCATTTGTTATAGTTTGACTATTATTCCATTTACTTAATATAGCCTTTTAATCGTAGACTTTAATCTTTAACACATCAATTTCTGAATTTAAATCAGTAATAGTCAGTTCTAGTTTTTCAATTTCACAGATCATTTTCTTCTTATCAGCAATTAAATTTTCACAATCAGCATGCAATTTTCTTTCTATAGCAGTAAACTTTAAAATTTCCTATGCATGCCTTTGATTTTCTTCTTTAAATTTATTCAACGTAGAGTTCAAAAAATCAATCTTATTTTTAGATTCATTTAGCATTTTCCTAGTGTCCTTTCTTTCTATTTTGACTTTTTTATATTTTCTAGCCAGTCTATTGTATTCAACAAGTAATCCATCAAAACTATCAAAATTAGCATTTTGATCAAAGCATACCTCACTGGATTTTTCCATCAAGCATACATTTGCCAGATTTTCTTGAAATTCAGATCTACATCTAGGGAATGTCTGAGATATCTAAACATCCACAGTACTGCAGACCAATGCTCAGCTCTTGGTTCTGCCATATATCTACTAACCACTTCCACTACATAAGATATATCAGGTCCCGTGCATATCTTGGCATACATTAAACTTCCCACTACTAAAGCATATGGTATTCTAGACATTCTTGTCCTTTCTTCTTCAGTCTTAGCTGACTAATCTTTAGACAACTTGAAGTGGGGTTAGAGAGGTAGTTCAGTCTTCCTTTCATTTGAGACATTAAATCTCCTTAGTACCTTTTCTATATACTTCTTCTGATTTAATCTCAAAGTGTCTGCCACTCTATCTCGGATAATTCTCATACCCAAGATTTTCTTGGCTTCTCCCATATCCTTCATGTCAAATTCTTTTGACAGTTGTCTCTTCAATTGCTTAATCTGTTCCATACTGGAACAAGCAATTAACATATCATCTACATAAATTAGTAGAATAATGAAGCAATCATCTAGCAGTTTTATGTAGCAGCAATAGTCTGTATCACATCTTTTGAAGCCTAAGGTACAAATAAAGATATCAAGTCTCTTGTACCATTGTCGTGGAGCTTGCTTCAAACCATACAGACTTTTCAACAATCTACAAACTATCTTTCCTTTCTTACCAGTAACTACAAATCCTTTTGGCTACATCATGTAAAGTTCTTCCTACAAGTCACCATGTAGGAATGTTGTCTTTACATCCATTTGCTCCAAGAGCAAATTTCTTGCAGTAACAATGCTTAAGACTATTCTAATAGTATTCATCTTCACAACAGGAGAGAATACTTCTGTATAGTCTATATCTTGAATTTGCTGAAAACCTTTGACGACAAGTTTGGCTTTATATTTCTTGCTGCCATCTGGTTGTTCTTTTATCTTGAACACCCACTTGTTTCCTAGGATTTTCTTTCCTTCTGGCAAAGAAGTTAGCTCCCAAGTATTATTCTTCTCTAGGGATCTCATTTCTTCTTTCATTGCTAACTTCCATTTGTGTGCATCACTTGCATAGATTGCTTCCTGATATATTTCAGGTTCACCATCATCCGTCAATAACAGATAATTGAATGATGGTACATACCTTTCTGGTTGTCTGGAAACCCTTCTACACATTCTAAGTTGTCTAATGACAACTTCATCTTCTTGATCATCTAGATTGTTGAGTATTTTTGTTTTGATGATGTGTGTTGAATGAAAATAATCATATTTGCTCAATTACTATTGCTTGTGAAAAGAAATTAAAATCGTCAATTAATACAAAAAAAGCTTACTAATATAAATACTTGTCTGTATTGGATCTGAAGTTAATAACTAGTCGTTTCGTTGCATTAATTTCTCATTTAGCTAAACGTTAAGTTAACGTGTGTTTTTATTAAAAAGCATGATATGTTTTAAAGTTATATCTTCTGTATCATGAACAGTGCACGTTTAGACAACTCGTTAAGTTAAAGTTTTGTATGTATAGAGGTCACATGAGAACTCAATAAGTTAGAGGCTTAAAGGTTAAAATAGGTCACGTCATAACTCGTTAAGTTAGTGAGTAAAAGAAGAGACGAACTCGTTAAGTTAGTGTTATACACATGGTGAAATTATAAGTTACGAATGTTGTATTGTATCATGTGAGGTGCACATGTTTAACTCGTTAAGTTAACATAACTAAACGCGTTGAGTTGCTATATTGAACACTAAGGCAACGCGTTAGGTTAGCGTTATAAACTTAAATTGTTATTTTTGTACGTAGTAAAATTCTTATTATAAAAACATTTGTTTATTACTGAATCGGTGAGTTAAAGTTTTTCAGAGACTTACATGCGTAACTATCTGAAAGGTAACTTAAGTCATGTTTTCAAGTCTTGACATGTGTCTCACTAGTTTTATAATATAAAGAGTTTTTTGGTGACTTACATCTATAACTATCCGAAACTTAAACTATTTTCGGTGAGTTATCATTTAACCTTCCGAAAGAAAGGTTAAGTTGGTTCGTTGAGTTAGCATAACACCACAGACTTAGTTCGTTGTGTTAGCTATAGTACTTGTCATGTGAAATGGAACATGAGGAACTCATTAAGTTAGAAACGTTAAGTTATATATATACTTGTGTTACTTGTTTAGTTAACATTAAAGTAACGACTTCTTATTACACTGATGAAAAATTTTTGGACGAGAAAGTTTATTTTGCAGGAAATTTTTTAGAGATTCAAGATTGATGATTAAAGGAAATTCGAAATATAAACATGGGTTGGAACGTGTGTGTTTTGATGAAGGAAAAAGAAAAGACGTGGAGAAGTGGAAAACTGGTAGTGATTAAACGTGGAGGATATGCATGAAATGAAGATATAGTATAAAAGGCATAGAGTTCTCGTTGATCAAACTATCCTTGCACACAAAAAGAAAAATCTTTTCAAGGATCAAACTATCCCTGCACACCAATTGAGGAATCACGAGATTTAAATGTGTATACTATGAATGAACTTATAGGAAATTTAACAACTTATGAAGTTCAATTAAATGAATCACTAAGTCACAACAAACTAAAAATGAAGAAAGAAATAGACTTCAAAATTAATTCAGATTCTAATATATCTACTGATTCTAACGAGGATTTGATTTTGCTGACTAGGAAATTCAAGAAAGCATGGAAAGCTAGGAAACAACAAAGGAACAAAAATAATAAACCCTCAACGTCAAAATCACTAAATGACAAGAATTCTTCATCTAGAAAGTATGTATGTTACAACTGTAAGAAACTTGGACATCTTTCTCCAGATTGTCCTATGAGGAAAAATGGAAAGCAAAGTAGGACAAATCAGAAGAAGACGACTCAAAAAACTTAGAAAAAGTTTTACAAGAAAAAGGTTTTGAAGGTCACTTGGGATGATACGACTGAAGAGTCTGAATCTGAGGAATCAACATCAAAATCTTCACATTTAGAAGGAGAACAAGAGTTAGAAGACATTGCTCAGGTGTGCTTCATGGCAAATGAGTCTGAGGAAATATCTGATCCTGAAAGTCATTCAGATTTCAACTTTGATGAATTATTATGTGCTTATCATATATTATTACAAAAACTTAAAGTATGTAAATTGGAAAATAAGAATATTAGAAAATCTTCATTCATTATGGAAGAAGAAAATTGTTTCATGTCTACTACATTAGAAAAGTTTAAATGTAATAATGAAAATCATGCTAGAGATTTGCAAAAATTTAGATTTAATGAATGTATCTTGCATGAACAAATACAGAATATAAATGCTGAAAAATTAAAGATAGAATCTAAAAATGAAATGTTGAGAAACAATATAAATGAACTTGAATTAGAGATAGATAAATTAAAACTGAGAGAGCAAGATTTAAATTCTACCTTTGACAAATGGAATTTAAGTCAAACTAAATTAGACAAACTAACTAGTACCCCTACGGTGTCTTATAAATTTGGCTTAGGATTTGATTATCTTGAATATCCTGAATCTCAAGCAAATAAAGGATTTATTAGTTGTAGTTCAAGTAAATCTAAGACTAAAATTCCTTTTATTACGAAACAAGGTAATAAATATGTAGAAGTTGGTACTTCAAGGGATGAATCATGTAGTAATAATATAAATCAATGTGATTTATCAAATTGTACTTCTAACATGACTATAAATGTTTCTAAAAATCTTGTTTCTTGTTCTGGAAATTCAGTTTCTAATGTTTCTAAAATTTAAGACAATTGTAGTAAACTGAAAATTCAGAAACCTGAGCATGTAATTTAATACACTTGTATTAGACCAATTACTCATTCTGCATGTGATAAAACAAAAAATTCTTGTGCAGAAAAAGATTTTGTATGTACAGAAAATTTTAATACAAGTACAAAATCTTGGTATGAACTTACTAAAATATATAAGCATGACCAAAATAAATTAACATTTGATAAAAATATGTTTGGTCTTGATTATACTACATCTGAAAACAAAAAGAATGATTGTAAAAGTAATAATGCTATATGTGAGTATGAAGCTAATGATAAATCAATAGTACTTGCAACTAATAAGAATATAAATGTAAATGTTAAACTATTTTTAAACAAAAAGAAGAAATATGCGTTTAATGAACTTGGTCCTCAACAACATTGGGTACCAAGAAAAAGTTTTTCATAATTTGTGTTGCAGGAGGAAACAACATCAAAATGGATCTTGGATAGTGGAGCGTCAAGTCACATGACCGGACAGAAAAGTCTATTACAAAATTTTACAAATACCATGAAAGGAAGTGTAACATTTGGAAACAAAAGCAAAGATAAAATCATAGGTATGGGCAATGTTCGAATAACTCCTACTTGTGTTATTTCGAATGTACTATATGTAGAAAACCTAGGATTTAATTTGCTGAGTGTCATAAAACTAACTGAAAATGGATATTATGTAGTGTTTGAAGATAATATATGCAAAATAATTGATAAAAATACAGATGAAATTAAGTTTATTGCTAAAAGAAAAGGTTCTGTATGTATTTTATCTTTACCTTCTGGTGTAGTTGATTTAAATTCATGTTTGCTAGCTGAAACTAGTGATGCATATCTATGGCATAGAAGGATTGGGCATATAAATATGAAATTATTACATAAACTATCTAGAAAACATTTAGTGAGAGGTTTACCAAAGATTAAATACTCAAAGGACTTTATGTGTGATGCATGTGAGTTAGGTAAACTTCACAAAAACTCTTTTAAATCCAAAACTGATATTTCAAGCAAGATAGTCTTAGAACTTATACATATGGATCCATTTGGACCAACAAGAATCATGAGTCTTGGTGGTAAACGATATATATTTGTTTTAGTAGATGACTTCTCTAGATACACTTGGGTATATTTTCTAGCATCTAAGACAGAAGTTTTTGAAAAATTTAAAATGTTTTGCAATTTTGTTCAAAATGAGCAAAGTGTCTCTATTCAAAAACTTAGGAGTGATCATGGAACTGAATTTGATAATGATCAAATGTATAACTATTGTAATGAGCATGGCATTGATCACATATTTTCTTTTCCAAGAGCACCGTGTCAAAATGGTGTTGTTGAGAGCAAAGTGTCTCTATTCAAAAACTTAGGAGTAATTCATGTATGTACATGTGAAAAAGTTGTAGACCAAAACCTTCCTAATTTGGCAACTTTCCATATATGGCAACTCATGCATGCATGTATACTATATTTGCATCATATGATTTATATTCAATGTATATGTGTATCCAACTTGGTTTTGAGTTTTATAGGTCAATAAATCATAAAATCAAGGTGGATTAAAGAGGAAAAAACGTAGGCCATTGGATGCAACTTATTGGAGCCCAAGCAACAACAGCCTAGAGTATTTAAAGTGTTTGACCACTCAAATCTCCTCCTCTTCCAACACATTGCAGCTGGCAGTTCCAGCCATTCCAACATCTTCATCTGGAAAGTCCCATCTTCCCCTTGATCTTGAACAAGCTCCCTTCAAGAATGGTGAGCGTTGGTGTCTTTCACTCCTCCTAGAAGACACATTCTCTTCAATTCAGACGGCCATACGTTAGGATCTCCTTGGGCGTTTATCTTGGTGGATTGGGAGGCTCGTGTGATTGATTTGGAGTGGAGCAAAAGGTTAGGATCTTTTTGTTGGTAGTGCACCACTCTTCTTGATTACCAAAGTTGTGGATCTTGTGTGCAAGGATAAATTGATCAACGAGAATTCTATGTCTTTTATACTGTATCTTCATTTCTTGCATATCCTTCATGTTTAACCACTACCAGTTTTCCACTTCTCCACGTCTTTTCTCTTTCCTTCATCGAAACACACATGTTCTAACCCACGTTTATATTTCAAATTTTCTTTAATCATCAGTCTTGGATCTCTGAAAAATTTCCTGCAAAATAAACTTTCTCGTCCAAAAGTTTTTCATCAATGTAATAAGAAGTCATTACTTTAATATTAACTAAACGAGTAACACAAGTATATATATATAACTTAACGTTTCTAACTTAACGAGTTCACCATGTGCCATTTCACGTGACAAGTATTGTAGCTAACTCAACGAACTAAGTCTGTGGTGTTATGCTATCTCAACGAACCATCTCCGTTGTGTTATGATAACTCAATGAACCAGTAATAAACAAATGTTTTTATAATAAGAATTTTACCACGTGCAAAAATAACAACTTAAGTTTATAACGCTAACCTAACGCGTTGCCTTAGCGTTCAATATAGCAACTCAACGCGTTTAGTTATGTTAACTTAACGAGTTAAACACGTGCACCTCACGTGATACAATACAACATTTGTAACTTATAATTTCACCATGTGTATAACACTAACTTAACGAGTTCGTCTCTTCTTTTACTCACTAACTTAACGAGTTATCACGTGACCTATTTTAACCTTTAAGCCTCTAACTTAACGAGTTCTCACGTGACCTCTATACAAACAAAACTCTAACTTAACGAGTTGTCTAAACGTGCACTGTTCATGATACAGAAGATATAACATTAAAACATATCATGCTTTTCAATAAAAACACACGTTAACTTAACGTTTAGCTAAATGAGAAATTAATGCAACGAAATGACTAGTTATTAACTTCAGATCCAATACAAACAAGTACTTATATCAGTAAGCTTTTTCTGTATTAATTGATGATTTTAATTTCTTTTCACAAGCAATAGTAATTGAGCAAATATGATTATTTTCATTCAGCACACATCATCAAAACAAAAATACTCAACAATCTCTCCCTTTTTGATGATAACAAAATCATATTAAATCAATTATGAAATATGTATAACTCAACAAAGCACCTTCGTTGGGTTAACTTTTAATTCAACAAACTTGTTTGTTGACTTAAGTTCACTTAAGCTTATTTCTATTGTTTGTGTAAATTTTACCTCTCAGAACTAAAACTCTCAAATGTCAATAATTATATAAATATCAATTTTCTAATTATCATCTGTCAGATTACAATAACCATTTAAATAGCATCTCCTTTTATAATATATATATGCAATTAAGATCATAATAATCTTTTTATAATATTTCTCCCCCTTTTCGTCATTAATCAAAAAGATAATTACAGAGAATATATATACATATATAAGAGAATTACAACAACAATTTCTGTAAACAAGAATAATAATTTAACACATTTACAGAAAAATGTATTGTTCAATGAATCAAACAAGTAATAAAAACATTACATTTTGTATTCAGAAACAAACAAAAACAGTTACCGACCCCTCCTAAGTATATCACTTATAGCATTACATATTTTATCTCCTAGATGCCTAATATCATTTCTGATGTCGTTAAGCATTGCGTCTAAGTTAGGAGGTAGCTAGTTTGCTATTCTGCTTGAACTGAATAACTTTGTTGTTGTTGTTGTTGTTGTTGTTGTATATGGTCTGTATCAGGTTGTTGTTGTTGTTGTCGTTGAGGTGTATGCATGGCCTGGAATTTTTGCAAATCTTTGACACTAAATGCTCTCATGCCTTTAGTTTCAAAGGGCCAGTCGGATAAATTCAATTGGCTTGCAATGAGTCTACATACAACATCACCATAAAATAACTTTGAACTCATATGCTGTAGTTGAGAAGTGAAAACATCAAACCAATTGATTTGAATTCTATTCAGCAAGCTATAAGTTGCATATAAGCAACTTCTGCTGACTTCCATATTGTGTCCAACTCTTTGAAATAAATTTGCATGCAATATATTTGCAATAAACCTTGCCTCTGCATTCAGATTTTCCATTAATCTCATTTCAGAATATACATCTGCAATTTTTGATAAAGACTGAATTTTCCATTCCAATTGTCTTATCATGTCAAATCTGTTGGTAACAACAACACCTTCATTCTTTAATCCTAAAACTTCAAAAATTAACTCAAGATACAATAGAAACTCTTGTTCATTTATTTGAGTTTTCAGAAAATTTCCATTCTTGACCAGATTGCTATAAAAAGCTGCAATAAGCTCTGTGTATTGCTTCCATTTCATTCCTACTGGCAAGAATTTAATGAGGCCTTGAAACTCAAACAGATCTCTTATTTCTAGCAAATTTCTGAATTTTATTGGACGAGCATGCAGAATCTGACATGTAATCAGATTATTGTATTTCTGCAATGCTTCTTCAGATCTAAAATGAATTGCATTACCTTGAATTTTTAATATTGTACACAAAGAAGGTGATACCTGAAGCCGTGATTCAGAGTTTAATTCATCTTCAGGAACCTCTTCTTCAAAATGAATGTCATGTTGTTCCTCCTCCAAAATATTATCTTGAAGCTGCTCAGGTAAGCTTGATTCTTCAACTTCAACAGTGTTAGGAACATTGTCAATATGCTAAACATTCATCTCTTCAGTCTCTATAGAATGTTCAGAGTACAATTTTTCCACAAATTCTACAGCTAGTGTATCTGTCTGTAATTGTTCATTTTGTTCAACAGATATTTCCATTGATTCATGCTATGAATTCTCAAACTCTACTTCTATAGATTCCATAGAAGGCTGGTTAACTTTTAGCTCTTCTGGAGTCTTAACAATTTTAATATCTGCTACTCCAGATAATTCAGCCTTTGAACTAGTTACTGCCTCAACATTGTCAATTATATCTGCAATAACTTGTTCAATGTTAGGTGCCTGATGCTCTGATTTGTCAATTTCTGCATCATCAGGACTTGTACTAATAGAAAAACTTGAGCTTATATTTGACTTGGATTTCTTCTTAAGCTTTCTAGCAAGGGAAAATAAAGTCTCATTATCTTCATCAGTTTCAGAGTGTTCGGAACTAATGAGTTTATCAGATGCACAATAAGGTACAATGTCTAGACATACATTGTCCTTTGGAAATAAATTTTCATCTGATTTTCCTTTTTCAATAGACTTTGTTTCCTTAGACATAATTTTTCTGACTTTCCTTCTTCTATAACATTTTTGTTTCTCCTTTTTAAATATTGTTGTTTTCTTTTCAAATTGCTCCATAAAAGTTTTCTACTTTAATTCTTCTAAGGCACTTTCTATTGCAATAGCCTTCCGAAGACTATCAACTTTTGTTTTGTCTACAGCAATATCTGATTCTACTTGTTTTGAATATAAAGGAGTAGGGATAGCTGATTCATGCTCTTCCTCAAATGCATGTAGTCTTGTACCGTTTATAAGAGTTTGAGGAGTTCTATTTGATGAACCTACACCTTTTTCCAAATATTTTGCATACTATTCCAAAAATGCAATCTCAGCACATTTCATTCTATATTCTCTATCATATTTACTTCGAATACCCATGTATGTAATACTTCCATCAGTATGTTGAAGTTCTTGTCTAACTTCATCTAATATATCTTGAGAAAAGAAGTAATCTCTATAAAGTTCTTCTAACCTTTTGTCCACTCGAAATATTTTCTTGAACCAAGTACGTGGAACTTCATCATTCTCTATTTCTTTTCCTTTTGCATCTCTTCTGCTTTTGCCTTTTCTTCTGCCACGACCTTTGTAGAACTTGGAGACCATCGTCGCAGGTTGTAACAGCAACAAGCGAGAAAGATTTTCTTGACAAAGTTTACAAATAACCTAAGTCCCCATGTAATAAGTGTTTAAATAGGGTTTTTAGATGTATAACTCAACGTGAAGAGAAGTCAGGTTTAGAAATTAAATAAATATTGAATAAAGTTTATTCAATCAAGGTACCCAAAATATTCAAGTATAACTCTTTGAGTTAACCAACCTAACGAGTAAAACGCTGTCTAGAGGTAGTTTTACACGTTACCTTATCTAACATAACATCTAGTTAGTACACTTAAACAAGTTTTGGATGCTTCCAACTGAAATCTTCCGAAAACAACACACATGCTAAACTTAACATTATCTTGAGAACATTGTAAACTATTTGACCATTTTGTCTTTTGAATCTAGAATAGTTTATTTGTCTTTTTAAATTATTTCATCAAGATTTTAAGAGGACATTAATTCAGATTAACTAAGATTTGTATTTTAAATTATATTAATCTGTTTTTGACATTGTTAATGCTCCCCCTACAAATATTCTTCAAATATATTCAATCAAAATACAAAATATACTTGTAATAACAATAGATGTTAAGTATAACTATACTTTTACATTTTATTTTCAGAGACTTCCGTTATCCTGACATCATCAAAAATGATTTCCAAAATCAATTCCTACTGTATATGAATCAAAACACAACTTTGAACTCAATTCAATTAATTCAAGGAGAATAAAAGAATGTATCTCAAATAAACGTTTTCAAAAGTACTAATGTTGATTCAATAAATTAGAAGTCATATTGGTAATTAATGAAACAACTTTTTTCTTTTCAAAACAGTAAATATTGATAATTTTCTTTAAAAGTTAGTTTGAAAACCTTGAATCATACAAGAGCTTTCTAATGTACCCGTGTAATGAGCTTTCAGTTAACAATCTCAGATCTGATCAGGACCTTAGGTTGCCAGATTTAAAGAATCCTTTTTCAAGACAACAATCCTTACATACCTATCTACTCAAGTACAAAAGGCTCATGATCAAACTGATCAATAAACTCTCAAAGATTTTTACTTTGTAAGCAATTTTCATTTTAAGCATAGTATATATGTATTCCATTAATACAGATGCAATAAAACACAAATCTCATACAATTTTTACTTCTATGATTGTACTGAGAATATGAATCAGTTTCAATAAGCTTATACTTTTGATTAACAGTTTAAGATGAGTTACATATAACTTATTCTACAAGTTTAATCAATTAAGTCAAATTTATGCATGATCATATGCATTTTCCTTGATTCAAAGAAAACATTTAATCAAAATTTTAGAATGTCAGAAGTATTTAATGTTTTTCATTTACACTTCCACTTAAAATCATAAAAACCATTAAAATTGATAAACTACTTAAAATAAATAAGAAACTACTTTGATTTTACAATAAATACATAGTATCTTAAGCAGCGGTTTAGATATTACTTTATATGTTTTTGAGAACTTGGTCTGTGTTTGGAGGTTTTATTCTTTGCACTAACTATTATATATCTTGTGCATGCCATGTAAGAGGTGTATTCATAAATTTTTTTTCTTGCTAGGAACATGACATTTTGAAGTTTAAGTACGGACATGTGCGGCATCCCGCCAATGGGGTTGTGATAATCAAATCGTAACTGTCCTATCAACTCATCTAGAATACATGTACCATAAATAGGTTGTGTTACGACGTACCAGTTTGTGTTTGGGTTACGATTTTAGATTATTCATTAACGAATTAAACCGTTTACGATAAATCTACTTGTTTCGCCAACCCTGCGTACGTATACTACTAAGTCCTTTATTAATCAGTGGCTTACCACCAACCATGATTCTCCAGAAGGAAAGAGTATTTTAATAAAACTGTCCATAAGTAAAAGGCATATTTATTCCAGGTAATGCACATTAACAGCCTATTGTATCTTCCATTGAACCTAAGAATTTGAGAAATCAAAAATAATCACTGTAAATATATCCACAAGCTGATAAATAACACAGATATTAAAGTCGATGACATCTACACAAGATTTCTAGAAGCCGGTTCCGTGCACAACTTTCCACACAAAAAGGCACCATTAAAAGGTTGCCTAATCTCAACTCACTAATTTCATCAACTCTGTCGGCCATCCCCGCCACCATTCATTAGTTTATCCAGCACAACATTAAGGTCTACAGACTGCCCATTTTCTGTCAACTTATCTACGGTCTTTCTTACCTGCTCCCTTGAGAAACCCATTGAGGCAACCTTGTCCACCACATCATCGATTGGGACCCTATTCCCACTGGTCCCGCCAGGCCCAGATACGACTGGCGTTGCTTCAGGTAATAATTTAGCCGTTGGAAGGTGGCTATGGTTGTTTTCCTCTCCAACCGAAACCAATGAAGAAAATGGCGGGGGTTTCATTAAAGAGCTGGTATAGTGTGAAGATGAGCAATTAAGCTCGTATTGTTCCGTGAAACCAGGTCTTGGTGATATACCACAGCTAGTAGCAGAAGGCATTAACCCTAAACTTGGCCTCCTTACAGAGGCTTCATATATTCTAGGGCTCGAATGATAAAACTGTTGAGGACGGCTAGAAAGGGAAGCTGAGCTAGGATGACTGACCAGAGGATATGTCTGCTGCGGCTGAGGCACAAAAGGTGGATTTTCTGCAAGACTAAGGGCTAATGGTGGCTGAGCTTGAGCAGGTGGATTTTGAGAATATGGTGGAATATTAGGTGGTACTTGGTAACGTTGTAGGAGTGGCTGCAGGTGCTGTTGATGTGGCAATACTGACCAAGATTGTTGAAGTGGTGACCGGTACTGTTGGTCTCTGGGGTACTGTGGCTGACTTGGAGGAAAGGATGGCTGACCTGTTGGCGAGGATTGCCCTGGCAAAGAAAAGACACAAGAAATCTGAGTTTGGGCTGGTGCAGGTGAACTTTGAACAGTAGCTTGTTGTAGTGGAGTTGGTGGTGAATTTTCTGATGGAGATGCTGGGGAACCAGTAAGCGCGAGATGCTGTTGTGGAAGAGAAGGTTGAGGTGAGTGTTGTTTCTGCGGTGCTGCCAGTGATTCTTGCTGTTGCACTGCTGGTGGCTGTTGCTTGTTATGAGGTTGTTGTTCAGTGAAGTATTGATAATCCAAGGTTGTGTTTTGAGCTCTTTGTGGTTGTGGTGGTTCCAAGGGTTCTCTATTGTCACTCAAAACTTGCGTCCCTGTTTTAACCTGAAGAGAGGACAGCAAATCAGCCCTTCTGAATGCAAAAGAACAAATCAACCAATCTGAATGCAAAAAAAACAAATCAACCCTTCAGTAATCTAAGAGAAGAAAGAGGAAGGAGTCAATATAATAATAATCTTTTACAGCATGGTAATAAAGCAAAACTGATCACAATGTGATTGATATCTTGATTCTTGAATGCAAAAAACATAACAAGGGCATGAAATCACACAATGAAAAAGGATTAGAATATCTTCCATGTTAAACAGAGATGGGTTCCCATACATTGTGTTGTTGCTGTGGAGCTGCTGGTGGCTGTTGTACAGTGTGAGGTGGTGGCACAATGAAATATTGATGACCCAACATTGTGTTCTGAGCTTTTGCTGGTTGCTGGACCTCCAACAGTTTTCTGTTATCATGCAAAATTTGCACACCTGTTTGAACCTACAAGAGAATATAAAAAAAATTAAACCATGAATAATATGAAAGAGAATAGAGGAGATGGTACAATAATGAATAATGATATATGTAAGAGTAAATAATGTATTAAGATTATTTGTGTTGTAAGTAAGTTTAATTCCACATTGTTAGAGTGTGTTTATCTTCCTTGTATAGTCTCTACACATGGAAACTTTACGTTTGCTTATGAAGACAATCAACTTCAATCTCTTTTCTTGTATTTCAATATAATATCAAAGCATTATGTTTTGAGAGTTCAAAAATTTGTAAAATTTAGCCAGAAGAGGAAAATCCTAATTGTCACTCTCCTTCTCAACCATTATTGTTCTCAACCACTATTGTAAATAGCCCTATCGAAGCCACCACCACTACTCATTTCTACTGCCACTTCCATCCTCTCTTTCCTAGACACCTATTCTACTTCCCCCGTAGCTTTTTTTAAAATTTTCCTTCGTCTCCATTTTGCCTATTTTGTCTTCCTTTGCTAGCCACCTTACGTCAAAGGAAACCATCAAAAAGTGAACTAAAGTGGACCCACCACATTGTCTTTGTTTGTTTGCAAGGAAGAGAAGAAGGAAAAAAAGATATCACCCTTCACCTTCTCATCACGATCCTCCTTCTAAAGAAGAGAGTGAAAAGGTGATCAAAAAGAGGAGTCAGATTTTGGTGGCAGAGAAGAGGCAGGTGTGTTTGGCACAAGTTGGAGGAAAGCTTTCTACACGTTAGCATTGCTAGCCCCTTTCACTGTTCAATGATGGGTTCATTGTGGAGGTGATGAAGCCTCCAGTGTCCTATTCTTCTGTCTTTCTCATTGAATTGTTGCCTCTCCATTGCCACTATTACTTTTGCCATCATTGTTGCTACCACCATTTGCACCCATTAGGGTTGTAAGCAGATGAGTTACTGATGAAAAGAGAGAAGGAGAAATGAAGAAAAGAATAGGAAAGGAAAGAAAAAAAGGAAAGAAATGAAAGGAGAAAAAGGAAGGAAAGAAAGGAAAGAAGTGAAAGAAGAAAAAGGAGAAGGAAAGAAAAGAAATGAAAGGAGAAAAGAAAAAAAAAAAAAAGGAGGAAAGAAGGGGAAAAAGGGGATGAAGGAGAGAGAGGAAGAAATAAAAAAACTGGAAGTTCAAAAAAAGAAAAGAAAAATGCGACAAAAAAGGAAAACAAATGTTTAATAGTACTTCATTATCAATCTCCAACCAATTACTTATATTCTTGTCATGTGAGTGTTGGCGTAACAATGTTAGCTTCATTAAAGATGTGTTTTCTACAAGATTTGGCATTTGTGGAATACCTGAAATTAACAATCTACTGGGATTTAGAGAATGCCTCAAGTTAACAATTTACATCTTTATTGGATGATTATGATATTTGTATTATTATTGTAAAAGTATATGTGTAAGTCTTCTTAGTATTATGTTGACTAAGTCTAATGATGTCAACATGTTAATATTTACACCTATTTTAGTGTGATCAACTAGAGTTTCTGTTTCTCTTACTTGCGCAATATTATTTCTATTTCTAGTCATATTTATCTGTCATGTATCTCTTAATTTATTTTGTCTTCGTTTACTTGTGTATGAGATTGTTGCAAGCTCCGATCAAACCACAATGAGTATCGATTAGACCAAAACTCCATCAAAGGGTATCATCCGACATTTTCCCTTTTTGTCAAACCAACTCATTAGACATTTCTCCCTTACTTCATCCCCTAAACTAACCAAAATCCTTTGGTCTATTTAAACCACATCGAAAGACATCATTCAACATTCTCTCATTTTGTCGAGTCAACACATCCAACATTTTCTCCTCAATTCCATCTCTTGGTTGACCATTATACCTTTAGTTAAATCAAACATCGTTGAAAGGTGCCATCCAACGTTCCTCTATTTTTTCAAGTTAAGTCACCTAACATTTCTCTCCTCTCATTCCTTGGTCCAACCAAAGTCCCTCAATCTAACTGACTAGCATCATTTGGCATTCCTTATTTTGTCAAATAGATTTCATTCGACATTTCTCTCCACTTCATAAAGATTAGCCTAAATGTCATGTTAATTATTCTTAAGTCAATAGTCATTTCACACCAAATTGAAATTAATTAACAAAATTAATCGTTATATGCATGACCAACCAACCCAACCAAAACTCTCGTTGATTTAACCTTTCTATCCACCCAACAATTGCCACTTTGTTGGGTACCTAACTACATTCCTTTAGCTTCTTCAGTCCAACCATACTTCCTTTCAATCTAACTATCTGCCAAAGCAACATTATCCATTTTGTCATATCCCAAACATCTGACATTTTACCTTCAATCAAGCTTAAGAATAATCGAACCAGACAAAAGACCAGTCATCTCCTCAATTTGCTTTTTGTCACATTTATCAATGATAGCACTAAAAAACAAGTCTGATGTATTTACTATTTTCAAAAGATAAAAGGCAAAAGTAAAGAATTAAAATAGTCAGAAAGTGAAGTATTTGAAGTTAAACAATGAGAGAAAATATAGCAATCATGAGTTCAAGATATTTTGTGAAAAACATAAAATACGATTGATCAAAATTGTTCCTAAAAATCCATAGTAAAATAGAGTAATGAAGAGAATGAACAGGACACTTAATAAAAGTGTCAAAAACTTGAAATTACATGCTAGCTTGCATAAGGAGTTTTAGATGGATGCAATAAACACAGCTGCTTACCTAATCAATAGAGGACTTTGAGTTCCTTTCAAATTTAAAATTTCTAAGTGTGAATAGGAAAGGAAGTAAACTTCTTACACCTAAAAGTATTTAAATGTATAGTTTATGTACATATCAATGATGATGCTAGGGATAAGTTACATCCTAAAGTTAAAAAGTATTACTTCATCAACAACAGAGATTAGTTTGGTTATCATTTTTGAAATTACCAAAATAGAAAAATTTTAAGGCAAAAAGATATTACCTTTAATGAGACTATAGTATACAAACATAAAGGAAATGTAGGACACAATTGCGTAAAGAAACAATCTTAGACAAATGATAAGGTTGTACTAGAAAATTGGAGCAATGATGAGAATGCTACAGAAATCCCACTTATCATGCTATATCTAAGTACATTAGATAATGTATCATTTTATCCAAGAGTTGATTGAAGAATAAGCATTACAACTAAAGAATATAATCAATGCCAAAAATCCATCAGATATACTAATGAAGAGTGTAAGTACTTAAAAACTAAGGTTACGTATGGCCTTAGCCGACCTCTAGAAAACTTGAGCTAAGAAGGTGCAAAACTACTGAAGTTAGTTATAAAAGAGAAGCTCAAAAATCAATCTTTAAGTGAGAGATTGTTGAGCATAGAGACAGATTATCGCAAACCAAGGTGTTAAGGAGTGGAAGATCCAAATAATTGAAGTCAAATCTATCAAAGAAAATCAAAGTGAGTCGAAAGGTTATGGTGTATGGGAAGGTTACAAAAAGGTTGCAACTCATAGTAGATCAAAACCTCAAACACTATGTATCAAAAGGTTGAAGAAGTTTTCAATGAATAATTATCAAAAAGTTATGTTACTAGGTCTAGTTTGAATATTAGGGAAAGAGTAAACAATGCTATAAACTATAATGTTAGAAGTTATATGAAACCCATCGATGCAAAGTGTTCATTTACGAAGTATGAAAATCTCTAACACCACAAATCGAAATTTTTATAAGCAATATGGACAATGATTTGAAATCTCTAGAAAGGACATTGTTGTAACCTTATTTTACCCTAATACCTCCTATATATATGTACACATCTGTAACTCGAAATAATCAATGCAAATAGAAAGAACTAATGCTACCATAGATGTAGGTTATTGTCAAACCATGTAAATCTTTATGTTTCCTATGAGAGTAGGTTTGTGTATTTTTCAATTATTTTATGAGATCTTCCATTTCATGTATGTGTATTCAATCTGACCTCCCCTTTCAACTAGTATTAGAGCTCAAGGTTGCAAGATCGAGTCCTTACATATGCATATGAGCATACGTGATTGAGGGTGAGGATTATTGGGTGTCCTGCACATTGGAGCATAATGGCTTGCACATACCCATTGAAAAGTCCTTAGTTGTGAGTGAAGGCATGAAGGAAGTGCTCCATAGCTGTGGAAAGTGCCCAGATCATTAAGTCCACACTTAATGACCCATGATATAGTGTTTTTAGTCCTATTTAAGAAGTACATGTATTCACTATCACCTCGAGATTTTGGTGTAGTGGTTCAAACACCCAATTTCAAGAATTAGGATAATGGGATTGATTACTCTAAAGATGAGAAGGATGGTCCTATTGGTGAAGTAGTTAAGTGCTTTGAAGGCAATGTCACAAACATTGAAAAAGATAAACCTCCTAACTTATCAAAAGATTATCATTTTAATGGGGGTCGGAAATTGCATAGACCTTGGAGAACATACTCAAAGAAGGCCTAACAAAAAAGCAAGGATCATTTTCTGAGGAAATATTCAATGTTTTCTCCACTAACGGGAAGATAAATGCAAAGGTGATAACTTCCCTTTGATAGATGATCTTTGCCAATAAGGCAATTAATGTAGGTTGGCTGCCTTATCACGTTTTCTGGTTTTTATAGTGATTAAGTATTTATTTTGGAATTGTTGAGGCATTGGCAATAAAGCTACTCAATAGCATTGAGGGAGATCATCTCCAAACATCAATATTGTGTTTGCTGCTATTTTTGAACCTTTGGTTTATGATAGTTTTGCTGAAATGTTGCTAAGGTGTTGTCATTTGATAATTGGCAATGTGAACAAGGTTGGAGGAAAGATATATCCAAATTAATATTCTACTCAAGCCACAAACTGCAACATTGATTTGGAAAATGGCAGGACCATTTTTGTCACTGCCATTTATGCAGCATATCGTGTCATGCAGAGGAGACAGCTTTGAGAGTTCTTAAAGTTCTCAAAGACTTTGGCTAGGCATAAACCTTGGTTGTTGCTAGGAGATTTTAATGCGACACAGGATGGCTCTGAAATGAGACCTCTTGTTGATAGAGTGGACAGAAATATGCAGGAATTCAATGATACTATTAATAAGCTTCAACTTTTTGAGCTACTGCATAAAGAAGATACTATGTCGTGGTGCAACAATAGAAAAGGAGATGGGAGATACTACTGCCAACTGGATAGAATCCTTTGCAATATTGAGTTGACCAACTGTTAATAACTGCACAGTGGAGTATCTTACCAGGATTCTATCAGACCACTCCCCCATGGTTTTCTCGGAGTGTTGGTAAAAGATCAGGGCCTTCACCCTTTGGATTTCAACAGATGTGGGGCTCGCACAAGGATTTTCTTGATGTTGTTAGCACTGCCTGGGCAGTGGAGTTTAATACCTGTCCAATCAAAAATCTGAGCTTGAAGATGATTCATCTGAAAAAATTCCTTAAGAGGTGGAATGTGGATACCTTTGGCAACATTTTCTTGAAAGAAAAGGAGTTGGATACTGCCATAGTGCAGTTGGAGACTGATCTCCAAAATGGTTAGAACATGGAATCATTTCAGCAACTAAACAAGATTAAAACTTGAGTACATAGATAATGAAAAGGCTCTTTACAAAGTGTTAGCTAAATTTGGTTTTTCTGACAGGTTTATCAGATTGATTGTTGAGTGTATTGAAGATATTAATTTCTCAGTTCTATTTAATGACTCTTCCTCTAAATTCATCATGCCTCACATGGTTTGCACCAAGGTGGCCCACTTTCACCTAGTTTATTCATTTTGCTTAAAAAGATGTTAAGAGTTTGCAGAATCTTACTGAACGAAAGAAAATCATCCCTTACAATACAAGGTGGTCGTCAGTCAAGGTATCGCATTTGTTATACGCTGATGACACCATGCTATTCTTAAATGGGTGGAATAGCACTATCAAAACTGCTGTGGAGCTGCTTAGAACCTATGAAGAGTTTGCTGGTTAGTCCATAAATTGTGGCAAGAGTTTCTTTCTTGCAGGTAAGCATCTTGTTCCAAACAGAATTCAAATGATAGAGACGTACATTGGGTTTAAGAGAGGTGTTTTTCCCTTCATTTATTTAGGGTGTCACCTTTTTAAAGGGCGTCTGAAAATTCCATATTTTGACACATTGCTACAAAAAACTCAAAGAAAGTTGGTAGACCGGAGTGCTAAAATTCTTTTCCTGAGGGGGAGAATTATTATCGTAAAACATATTCTCTCGAGCATTCCCAGACATATTGATGTGTATGATCTCCCTACGGATATTTTAAAGAGAATCCAAAAGCTTTGTGTCAGATTTCCTTTGGGGGCATTTGAATTGTAAGAGCAATTGTCATTGGATGAAGTGTGACAAATTTACCAAACCACTTGACAAGGGTGGTTTGGGTATTGGCAACTTAAAAGAATTTATTGGCATGTTGATTTTGTGGAGCACCTCAATTATAAGGGAGAATGGGTCGTTCTTGGAAGGATTTAGTGCTACAAGAGACTTAATCTGACCATAGAAAATCAAGAAGGTTGCAAAGCCTTTGTTTTAAAGATGCTCCAATGTAAGAGGAAAGATGCTAGCCTGGATTTTTGTTGCTCATCTTTTGTGGGAGTGCTGGCGAGAAAGATGTAGAGTTATCCATGATGACTGGAGGATCCTTTAAGCAGATTCAGATATGTGTGGAACATAACTTGAATCTTTTGTCCAAGACTTTCGGCCTGTTTTCCACGGTATCCCAACCTCAGTGGATCTATCGGAAGAAGCCACTAGATGGTTGTTTAAAATTAAATTCTGATGGTGCTTGTGATGTGTGGCAGGTGGAGGAATCAGAGTCATCAGTAATTCTAAGGGATACATTCTACTTGCTTACCATAACTCTAATGGTAAAGGCTACCCTTTTCTAGCTAAATGTCTAGCCTTCTTGGATGGTTTAAGGGCTTGTCATTGTCTCCAGTTGGACATGATGAAGATTATTATAGAGGTGGACAAGTGACTTGAACTAACTTTTATTGGCCAATGTCAATAGCCCTTGGTTGGTTTTTGGTTGGCCATGTGCAAACATCAATGGCATGGCTAGCTCATGGGTTTGCATCATTCGGCATTGTACATATAATGAAATAAATGTCTCCTCTTTCGTTCTATATAACCCATAGTCAAGGTGACCTCCAACTACAGATTCATTTCATTTTTCTTATAAGAAAATCGAAGATTCTGCAAAACTTTTACTTCCTCTGTGCTCTCATTGCCCAAGTTAGGAGTACATTCTTGATTGCCTTAAAGGCTCCCAAAATCTCCCAGTTGCTCATTAGCATCCAATTATCTCTCAATTGCTCTATGCATTTGTACTCTCTCATAGTTGAATTAACCCCTTTAACTATGAATCATGTCACCCCCCTCTTCATGAGAAGGACAAAACTCTTGCAAAGAATTAAAACTTCAAATGAGGGAACGTAGACTCTCTAAGTTCCTTGATATACCACTTGACAGCATGGGTATGCTCCCCTTTATGTCCAATACAGTAAACTTTCTTGACCTCACACCTGGCAACCATGCTCTTCATCTTTAGAATAGCATCCTTAGTGAGTCTCCCTTCCTTTCAAGGTGACGTCTTCATGGGTGTGGCAACTCTTCCATTACCATCAAAACTTGCCTCTCATGGGCCGAATGTCATCCCTCCTAGTTGGACCCATCAGTTGGTTAGCAAGAGAAATCCAATGATACTTCAACAATTTCTAAAAATAGACTTGAACTGGTTGTGTTTTCTAAACCACTGGAGTAATAATCTTCTCATTATAAGGCTTCTTCCAAAGGCATGTCAAGAAAAATCTACATCCATCCTTGAAAGTTTGTATGTTTGGACACTCCTATGATAGTGATCATCACATTATCACAAATAATGTCTATCAAATACCACTTAGACACACATCCAAAGGTATCACATCTCATACCACTTCATCAAAGTAGAGAGCAATGATTACAAACTTCAATCAAAATTATTGCATGACTTGTTCCCAGTGTCTTACATGATCCGCTCTAAAGGGGTGTGGCCTTCAACCCAAGCTTACATACAAACTCATCTGCGATGAGATTCTTTGAACTCATATGATTTATGAGCACATCAATCACATCTTGCTTTAACTTGAATGGCAAAAGTGAAAAGCTCCTCAACACAACTATCTTCCCCACCTTCATGAGCTACCAAGGTGAAGATTGAATCAACACTTCAAACTCTCTCTAAGTCTTTTGGTTGTCCCTCTACATCATGAGCAATGGTCACACACTTGCCCTTATCTTTGTTCTTAGACTTGGGTTTCGATTTTGGATGAACCCAACACTTCTCCTTGCTATGAATATTGACCTCACAATGCTTACAATATAAAGTTGCCTTGGTGGAGGAAGAAGAAGGGGGCTTACCATTTTTTCTTATTCTTCTTTGGTGAGAATGCCTTGACAAATGGATGGCTTGGAAGTAATGTACTTCAATTCTATTGCCATGGCCCTTGTAGATGCCTCTGATATGTTCATTTGACTATTGGTGACAAACTTTTCAATAGCCTCTTCTTAATCAATGGTTATTCATAAGCCAATAACCAAATGCTAGAATACAGTAATGTACCCTTGCACAGATTGACCTTATTATCGAAGCAAGTATCATCTCATCCATTAACTTTGGAGATATCTTATAAGATAAAATTCCTCTTGAAGCATCTATTTGAAGCTTCTCAGTGAAAGTGATGACACCTCATAATTGGCCATATAGAATCACTTTAAGGAGTGAAATACTTGTAAAAAAATTTATTATTATCAAAAAAAAAGAAATTGAAAGAATCTCTGTATTTTAATAATGTAAAAACTTATAAGAAGATGATAATGTATCTTATAAGTTTAAGAACAGTAAAATTAAAGCAGCAAAAGGCAAATTATGTATAGCAAAATTCTCCAATAGCATAACTAAAGGGACAGAGAGTTAAACAATATCTATTCGGAAAATACTTGAAGAAACGAAAAGTTAAAAGATAAAAAGTTCGATAATATTGAAGAGATGGAAAGTTAAGGCTTGTAAAACACATTTGTATTGTTTATATAAGCTCAATGGAATAAGTCTATTAAGTTTATGTAAACTCAATGGAATAAGTCTATTAGGTTTATGTAAACTTCATGAAGAATTTGTAATATTTATGTAAATTCAACAAAGTTAGTTATTATATTCACTTTTTATGCACATGTTCATTATTGACTTAAGAAGGCAACAAATCTAAATATAACGGAATAAGTTCATTATATTTGAGCAAACATCACAGACTTAGAAGGTTACGTCTCTATCAGTTAAAGATTATTTCTGTAGAACATCAGATTATTTGAACAACAGATATTTCTATTTGGGATTGTCAAATTCAATAAGGCCAATAGGTTTACAATTTTCGAGATTAATCGAATATTGCAATTGAAGATATTTAAGAAAGAACATCATTTGAAAAAAGTAAAAGTCAAAAATACAATATACAAAAAATATGCCCAGAAAACTTCACAAAGATCTTGAAGAACATTAAACTATTGAGAAATCAAATTTAGTTCAACAAAACTCTCAACACACTCAAACTCTAATTTAGCAAGAATTGTTGGTTAAAAATTTCGACCTGAAAATTTCACTTGTTGGTTAAGAGTTTCTATCTAAAAGTTTCATTTGACGTTAGTTTAGAGTTTTGACATAAAAATTTATTAGATGCGGTTGATTCTAACTTCGACCTAAAAATTAGTGATTGTAAGTTGTGATATAGTGAAGCTTAAACTGTACTTAGAGGTAGACTAATAATATAGGGTGAACTACTTAAAGATTTCCTTGTCTTCTTCTTTTTCCTGTTGTGCATGTTTTATTTATTTTATCGTGGTGAATAATATTTAACCATCTTGTTAATTAGATTCAATTTGATTTAAAATCCATAAAATTTATAAAATTATCATTCACCCTCTCCCTTTAGTACCATCAATCCTAACAAACTTGTCTAAGTTACTAAAATGATATTTCAACCTACTATTTAAATAAATGGTATACTACTTTTAGATGAACAATAACTAAGCAAAGTTCCTAGAACAATGTTCAATATATCATTAAACTCAACGACATACCATTTTCTGATGAACAGGTGAAGTTTCTAAATAGGAAAATAGTAAAATATTATCTTGCTGGTTCTCAAGTATTCTCTATTCTGACGACATGGTTGCATCACAACTGGTGTCTTCGAGAATTCATCACTACAATAGCAAGGAGGAAATGGTGATGACCTTACTTTATCTAAAATATTGCCTTGAATCTCTTGCTATTAGTACTGCTCGTAGTTGTTTCAATATATTTAGTGATATATTGTTGATTA
This sequence comes from Cymodocea nodosa, assembly GCA_036874045.1. Classification (NCBI taxonomy): domain Eukaryota; kingdom Viridiplantae; phylum Streptophyta; class Magnoliopsida; order Alismatales; family Cymodoceaceae; genus Cymodocea; species Cymodocea nodosa. The sequence goes on along the minus strand of CM072339.1, from coordinate 11,881,932 downwards.
CGGTAACAATAGTGTAGTTTTTCTATAGATCGAATGGTAAGTAATCTTTGTTTAGTTTTTACAGATCTGCATGCATTTATGTCTTAAAAGGGTTTCCAATTTTCTGCATGGTGCAGTTTTGTTTTTCTTCTTTAATCCTGATTTGCTGCACATTAATTAGTCTTTATTAGGTGATTTCAATAGAGAGTTTTGTGTTTGTGATTTGTAGTTGATATCAGTTTAGGTGTTGAACGGATCTGCATGACTTTTCAAGAGTGATCTTTGCAAATTTTGATACTTTCGTGCAGACTTTAGGTAGTTGTAGGTCTATCCATGCTTTTAGCTTTTATTTAGTTGTTAAGGTTGAATTTTTAATCAATTTTCTTAGCAGTTCTGCAGTAGAATAGGATCATAGTTATAGTTTAAGGTTGTGTTTTGATTTTGGTTGCGTTGATAAAAGATTTTATGAAAGTTTAGACACAATTTCAATTCTGAAAATTTTCTGTCTGACTGATTAGTGTTTTGTGCTAATTGCTAATTGAATTCCAATTAGTTTAGGACATTATTTGACTCTGTCGTGATTTGGTTTTAGCATTGGTGATAGTAATTAGAATGAATTTAAAGGTGTAATGATTTTTGTAGGAGATTTGAAGGGCTTTTGAATATAGTTTTTGTTAAGGATTATATTTTGATGATGATGTAATTAGGTTATTTAATTAGTAAGTTAATTATTAGTAAATTTGGTTAAGTAAAAGAATTAAGTATTCGAGAGAGAAACAACTAAAATCTAGGAAGTAGATAGAAATGTTAAATCTTAAAAAAACGTAAAGTTATGAGTTTTATAAGTTAGAAAGTCCTAAAGTTAAAATTAAAACTCATAAAGTTAAGAAGTAAAAGTCATAGTGTTAAAGCTGGAAACTTAAAAATTTACGTAAGGTTTAAATAGCATAGACTTAAGACACGTAGATTTTAAATTTTAGTCTGTACGTGAGGAACTTCAAGTTTTATGTGAGATAAATTAAAAAGTTACAGAGTTATAGTTAACCCAACAAGTTTCATGTATATGCTATTGATAACTCAACAAGTTTTTAGTATTTTTTGTTGTTTCTTATAAAACTATTCCAGCAGGTTGAAAAAGTCAGTCAACAAAATTGTTATTCCATCATGTTCATTAAATTTATCTGTATATAATTAACTATGTTTTGTAGTGTGTATATTTTAGATATTTTTTAGGACATTATTTACGTTGAAGATTACAGTGGAGATTAATATAAAATGAGGAAAATTCAGAAAGACAGAACATAGGATAATCAAAAGAATGAACATAAGACTTAAAGAATAAATCTAAAAGTTTATTTTGTAAATCACGTTGTACCACTATAAAATGCAAATCACGTCGTACCACGTTGAACCGTAAACCACATTGTACCATTATCAATCATATGTGATTGATAATTTAAGCCATAAATAGATGTGTCTATCATCAAGTTCAAAGACATCATTAGCATAAGCCAGAGAGTCTAAGTCAGAATCACAAAGCAACTATGCATCAAATACAGAGAGTCAACACCAAACACCAAGCGTCAACTTTGAAAGAAAGCAGAGCCAAGTCAACAAAAGACGTTAACAGAAAGCTACAAAGGAATCCGAAGCAAAAAGTTGGAGCTAAAAGTTGAAGAAATCAAAATTCCAGATAGTGTAAAAATCAAGAAAGAAGCATGAGTTAATTGTCTGTGCTATCAGATCAAGGTGAAATTTTGTAAAATTATAGTGATTGAATAAAGAAAGAGATTTGAAGATTGAAAAATGGGTATTTTGTTTCTCACATTTAAATTTCACTACATTTAATGATTTACTCTGATTTATTTTAAAAATCACAATTCACATTCCCTCTTATAAAGTCATTCGATCTTAAAAGTGACATCAGAACTAAGTTTTTCTCTGACTAGGATTAAAAAATTTGAGAATCAATGACTTCTGATAGTAACAACGTAGTTTATCTAGTAAATGGTCAAAATTTAAATCATCTTCCTATATTTGATAGATCAAATTAAAGATATTTGAAACATAAGATGATCGTTTTTATGCAATCAGTCGATTTTAAACTATGAATATAGTTAATGAACCTTATAATATTTTGACTATCTCGTACTCTTCATAGACTTTCGATTAAAGAGAAAATACTAGTTTAAATGTTAAAGATTTAAACATTCTATTTTGTATTTTATCATATGATCAATTTAACAAGATTTATGCATATAAAATGGCACATAAGGTCAGACATACATTAGAAATAACTAATAAAGATACTAATTAGGTTAAAAAATCTAAAATTAATATATTAATACATAAATATAAATTATTTAAAATAGATGATGGTGAAACGATTTTCAGTATGTTTTTCAAATTTTTTGATATTGTAACTATAATAAAAGGTCATGGAAAACAGTTTGAAGAAAAACTCAAAGACAAACTCAGAGAAAATTTGACTACCTATAATATACAAATGCAAAAACATCTAGAAAAGTCAAAGGAAAACAATCTAGAAATGAATTAGCCTTTAAGGTAAGTACTGACTCAAAGGCATTATCCGATTCTAACAAGGATTTGATATTGTTGACAAGAAAATTCAAGAAAACGTAGAAAATAAGGAAATCAAAGAAAACTTCTAAGATATTTAGAGATGATAAAGAAAAATCATCTCAAATAGATAAAATGATGTACTACAAATACAACAAGCTAAGTCACTTTCAAAGGAATTGTCTCCTATCGAAAACAAAGGGAGTTCCGAAAAAATTCAGGAAATTGAAGAACCAGAAAAATTTTAAGAAAAAAGTATAGTCATCCTCTCCATCTTCTTTAAATTCAAATTCAGAGCAAGAAAATCTGGCTAATGTCTACTTTATGGTTAAATTGTTTGAGGTATATTCTGAATTTGAGTCTAATTATAATAATTATGATAATTTAATTAATGCGTATAACAAATTAGCAAAGAAACATAAAAAGTTAAAATCAAAACAGAAGAAAATGAAAATTTTGTTGAAAAGTTCTAAACAGGAAAAAAAAAATTTTAGGTTCCATGCTAGAAAAAAAATTTAAGTTAGAAGATGAGAAGCATGTTATCCAAATTAAAAACTTAAAATCTATTGAAGAAAGTTTGCATCCTAAAATAGAAATTTTAAAGGCTGATAGAAATAAAGTAGAAAATGAATGTAGTCAGCTAAATTATAAATTAAATGAAGCACATTCTAAAACTACATCCTTGAAATTAGAAGTTAGTGAGTTAAAGGACACAATTAATAAATGGAATACTAATGCAGGTGTATTAGAAAAACTTACTGATGGTGTCAGTTTTAAATATGGTAAAGATGGAATAAGACATGATTTAGAAAATTCTGAAATAACATCAACTTCAGTCACAAAAGGATTTGTAAGGAATTCAGCTAGTAGTGATAAATTTGCAATTCCATTTATGATAAAGAAATGAGATAAATATGTAAAAGTTAATAGTAATGTATCTCCTTCACAACAAATTAATAAAATGAATGCTTTTCAGAAATTAAATACGAATTTCAAGATAAAATCATTTTTAAAAGGCAAAAATGATAATTCGATTGTGAAATCAGGTAATAAGAAGAATCATTATTTTTCTTACAGTAGAAACTCTGTTACACCAAAATTTCCAAACTATTACAGTAAAAGGGTATATAGACAGAAATTCTTAAATCAAAATTTTATTCGATATGATAATCAAAATTATTATGAATTTAGAAAAACTATTGTGAAGTCTTTTTTGAATCCTAAGCTTGAAAAAAAGTAAATTTAGATTTCAAAAGAAAATTTGAAAAGGACTAAAAAGAAGGATAAATTATCTGTTGTATCAAACATTCTTACATCAAAAATAAAATTTTATCTTTTTACAGATAAGAAAATCTAAATAGATTATAGACAGTGAAGTTTCAAGCCATATGACAGGAAATAAAACTCTACTTATGGATATCAAAAATATCAATAGTGGAAGTGTTACCTTTGGGAACAAAAGTAAAAACTGAATTCTTGGAGTTAGCATGGTGAAGATAATCAATACATATTTTATTAATAATGTTTTATAGGTTGAAAATCTAGAATTTAATTTAATTAGTATTATGCAATTACAAGATAATGATTATAGAGTATCATTTGAAAATAATGTTTATTTTATTATTAACAATAGTACAAATAAAACTAAATTTATTGGTAAAAGAAAAGGTATTGTTTGTATTCTTAAATTACCTTCTAGTGCAACTACAATGTTATCAAGAGAAACTCAATGTCACGATCTTCCTAGTCAGGATGCAATCGACTATTGTCAACAAGATTCGCAAACAAATTCTCTAAGGGGGCACTGTTCTGTCCTTGCAGACGATGCTGAATCGTGCTCTTTACATCCAGCTCACAGTCCATCCAGCACCTAATTCCATGGAGTCTACTACGTGGGTTTCCTATGACATGCGTGGCAGCAATTCAGCTCGCAAGTGTGGAAAATTTGGTGGAAATCTCAACTTCCTTGCAAGTATTGTGAACGACATGGACATCCATCTAATAAATGCTAGGCTAAATTTAGCAGACCAGCCTAGTCACCTACACTTGTTGTTGCAGTCATAGAGTTTGCTATCCCTGATGCTCCATCTAGCTCCAAGACTGTTACCCTTTCTTAATAGAAATATGAAGAATATATGTTACTAAGGCAAATCAATCCTCAAGTACCAACTCTACTAATGTCGCACATGCCCTTTTCTCTAATATAGCTTCCTCCTCAATTGCTCTTAAAAATTCTTGAATTATTGATTCTAGTGCTTCAACACATGAGTGGTACCAAACCCTTTTTACACGCCTCTCTGAACCATCCAATCTTCATTCAATTGCTATTGCCAACGATTGAAATTGCATTGTTTGCAGTGAAGTGAGTGTTCATGCCACCTCAAAACTAACCCTTGACAATGTTTTATATATATTAAAATTTCCTATAAACCTTTTATCAATTAATGCAATTACTAAACAATTGTACTGTTTTGTCTCCTTTTTTCCCTTTCATTGAATATTTCAAGACCTACAAATGAGGAAGATGATTGGTTTGGGGCATGATCAAGGCAATGGCATTTATATGCTAGCACGCAATGATATACCTATAGGAATTGCATCTATCACTACCTCAAGTGAATCTTCAATTTTGTAGCATCAATGGGTTAAACATCCATCCCTTGGTAAACTTCAGGCCACTCTTTTATGGATTTCTGTATTGTCTGTTACTTGTGAGTCTTGTATTTTAGGTAAGCACTTCCATGCTACCTATCACAGTCGTGAGTTGTCATCTTCATCTAGTATGTTTGACGTTATTACTTGTGTTATCTAGGGCCCCTCCTGAACTCCTTCTGTGTTAGGTCATTACTACTATATTGTTTTTTTTTATGAATACTCTCGAATTTCATGGGTATACCTTTTAAAGGATCGAAAAACTATTGCCAATGTCATATGTTACTTTTTTAATGAAATTGAAAATCAGTTTACCATTACTCCTAAAATCTTTCGTACTAATAATACCTTGGAATTCCTTCAAAATGAGATACACACCATTTGTTTTACTTGTGGGATTCTACATCAAACCACTTGTCCACACACATCCCAACAAAATGACATTGCTAAGCGCAAACACCATCATTTCATTGATGTTGCTCAAACCTTTTTACTTGAGATGTATGTTCCTCATTATTTATGATCTAATGCTATCCTTACTATATCTTATCTGATCAATCGCATGTCCTCCTCTACTCTTGGGGGGGGCAAATTCCCTACAAAAGGTTATTCCCATATAAGGACACTTTCATACTACCTCCCCATGTTTTTGGGTGCATTGTCGTTGTTAAGGATCTTTCTCCAAGCCTTGACAAACTTGCACCACATTCCCTCAAGTGTATTTTTGTTAGCTATTTTCACACTTAGAAGGGTTATCAATGCTATCATCCTCCCACCCATCGCTATTTCACTTCAGCTGATATTCAATTCTTGAAGGATGTACATTATTTTTTTGAGTGTAGTTAATGACACATGTCAAGATCCACTCCCTTGTCCCTTACCTATTCCTCCTTCAGTTGTTCCTTCCATTGAGTCTCTTAGAGTAAATTCTACTTCTCATCCCTTGCAAGTTTATCATCGTCATCAACGTGCACAAGAGCCTTTGCCAACTCCAAATCAGTTCTCCTCTTCCACATCTATGGAGTCCCTACCTTCAAACCTAGACATTCCCATTACGCATCACAAAGGTACACATGCTTCCATAGCCTATCCTATTTCTAACTTTGTTTCCTATGATTCTCTTGATTTCTCTCATCGCACCTTTGCCCTATCCTTATTTTTGAAATCAATACCTAAGGATTTTCATGAAGCACTTACCCTTCCTCATTGGAAGCATACCATGGATGAAGAAATATAGGCATTGGTTAGCTATGATACATGAGAGTTGATTCCTCGTCTTGCCAACTCATTGATGGTTAGTTGTCATTGGGTATTCACAATCAAAAGGAAACCCAATGGAACAATGACTTCACCTAAACTTATGGTGTTAACTATAAAGAGATCTTCTCCCTAGTTGCTCACTTGAATTCAATTCGAATACTTCTTTCTATGGTTGTTAATCAGGAGTGGCTTCTTTGTCAAATAAACGTTAGTAATGCATTCCTATATGATGGCCTTAATGAGGTCTTTGTAGAGCAACCTCTAGGGTTTGTTACTCAGGGAGAGAATATTGTATGTCTTCTCAAGGAAGCCATCTACAGTCTTAAGTAGAGTCTATGAGCTTGGTTTGCCAAGTTCAGCTCAGTCATGTTGCAACACCACTTCAAGAAATGTATAGTTGATCCATCTATCTTTGTTCACAATAATTGTGATGGCTATATCATTCTAACCGTATATGTTAACGACATTATCCTGATAAGTAATGATGTGGTAGGACTTCATCGTACTAAAGAAATACTCCAAAACAATTTTACTATCAAAGATTTGGGTAGACCAAAGTATTTTCTCGACATTGAATTTGCCTACAAAGGCAATCCAATGCATCTCACTCAGAGGAAATATGCCTTGGATTTGTTGGAGGAGACAAGCCTATTAAGGTGTAAGCTTGAATCCACTCCAGTAGAGTTGATTCCCCCTTTTGGGATAGAGACTCTAAGCTATATCAAAATATCACAAACTCGTTAGCAAGCTTATCTACCTTACAATTACTAGACCTGATATTGCTTATATAGTTGGTGTACTTAGGTCATGCAAGAACCTAGATAAATATATTGGAATGGTATTATACACCTTTTATCCTATATAAAGGGATCCCCAGGAAAAGGGTTGATTTATTTCAAACATAGTCATCTTCAAGTTAAGGCTTACTCAAACTTTGGATTGTGTAACGACAACAAAAGGTTTACATCTAAATATTGCACCTATGTTGGTAACAATCTAGTAACCTAACAAAGCAAGAAATAAAGTATTTGTTAGGAATTTTATTTTGATGATGATTATTTTATTAAGTCCATAAATAAGTCTAAATAAATTTAAGTATAACAGTCGCATAGTTAGACATTAACACATTTTAAAAAGTTGTATAATTATAAGTTAACATTTCGAATTAGTCAAAAAACTATATTAAAAACTCGTATAGTTAAGATATCTGCATGTGTGTTTTTAACGTTTTAAGTTTTCACGTGATTTCCATGTGCATTCAGTAAACAAAAATTGAAGAATTAGATAACTGTTCGAGTTTTTATGTATGGATAGATAATTATTCAAGTTTTTTTATATGACTAACAAAAAGTTAAGTTTTGTTGACTCAGTCACATGTTTTGCAAGTAAAAAAACTCGAAGAATCTCAGGAAAAATTATTTTAACAATTAATATCAAAGTGTTTTTATAGAAATTGATTTTTCCTTTCATAAGTTAGGATCATTGATTAATTCTCTATTTAAAATGACTAATATTTCAAATAATGAAATCCTAGTAATAACTAAAAGATAAGCTACTACTCATCCTTTTATGTTTTAAAGTAACAATTATAGCTACTAGAAATATAAGATGAAAGTATTCTTTCAGTCAATAAATTTTTAATTTCTAAAGACACAATTCACTCTCTTCCTATAATACTACGGTACAACAATTGATATGTCTAAATCTCGAGTATATTTTTCTTATAAAATAAAAACTCCTTTTTCTAATTGCTTAATTTGCAAACCTAGAAAGAATGATAATTCACCCATCATACTCATTTCAAAGTAACTAGTTATGTCATTTAAAAAAGATTAAACTAATTTTTCATTTATTACTCCAAATATGATGTCATCTACATAAATTTGAACTACCAAAATATCATTTTTAATTTCTTGATAAAAAAGGTATGATCTGCCTTTCTCATAAAATACCATTTTTCAAATAAGGTACGAACCAACTAAGATTTTCTATGATAGTAATTCTGCAATAAGTCTATCTAAAAACTCTATTTTACATTCAAAAGCTAAACATATAAAAGTTAGACATCACTTTCTAAAAGACAATATGATAAAAAGAAATATATAATTAAGTTTTGTTCCAAAAACAAAACAATTAGCCGATTTATTCACAAAACCCTTAGATAAAAATATAATTTCAAAATTAAGGTTAAAACTTAGTATCTATAGGTTATCTGATGTTTAATTGTTCTATCCATTACTTAATATTTTGGTTTGTTGAAGTTAGTTTAAGTTTCAATTTCTTATATATTTAGAAAAACTTAACTATCTGCCTTATAATTAATGCATTATAGTTCTGAAATTTGAAGTTAAGAGTTTTGAAATTCTGACTTTATTGAAATCAATTTACTTAAGAAAAATATTTAGAAAAGTTTACTTAAGAAAAGATAAATTGATACATTATGAGTATGAACAATATTTTTTTACTTATGTATATACCTTCATAGATATTTTAACTAAAAAACACATAGAAAGTATGTTCAGTATATTAAAGAAAAGTTTTTAACATTCTATTAGAAAATTAAGTTTTGAAGTTCTCTTTTATTTATTTATTGTCTTAAAAATTTCTATTATTATCTGAAGTTATTTGAGTTATTCAATCTGTTGGAAATCTTGAACTCTAGTCACTTGAACCAACTGATTTGAGATGTGCTGATTGAAAATTTATTATATAAGTAACTAAAATTAATAGTTTAAAAGTTGTCTATTCTCACTTATCATTGAGTAATTGGTTATCTTTCCCTTAAGAAAAAAATTATGATCGTGTAAAAAAGTAATATTATAGGAGTGTTTAGAATGAAAAAGTATATAATATTAACGGTTAAATGATGGTTAATTACATAATATTTAGTTTATCATATAAGAATTAAACTATTATATTATAATTATACTATTATATGCTTTAATGAAAGAATTTGCATAATTTCTAAGAATTAGCATGAATTAAGTACATTTCTGAATTGTCGGTAAGTTGCAAGTTTTTAATTCCTAAGTATCTGAATTTTCTATTATTTCAAAGAGTTATATTGCATGTACTGGATAGTTATGATTTAAATGCTTAAAAAATATTTTATTATTTCCTGGAGTACACGTGTTGTAACCTTAATACATGACTTAAGTAAATATTCGATAAGTTATTTGTTAACTATCTGAAATGCATCTGAGCATCGAATAGTTAGGTTCATAAGTATTCGAAATATCTAAACTTATTAAGTTAGATTTATGCATGTGTTGAATTTAAATGCTTTATTATGTCACGTGAACTGCACATGTATAATTCGTTAAGTTAGCATAATTGTACGCGTTGAGTTACTTGAATATACACTAAGGTAACACATTATGTTAGTAACTTATAAGTTATTTCTTTATTGCACGTGTTTTATAGATGAATCAACGAAGTAAGTCCGTTGAGTTAGTTGTAACTCTATAAACCATTTATTTTCTAATATGCCACTATAACAGTTGTAGAAACAGGAAATTCGAAGTAAGACCACGATTGCACGTATCACGCAGGAATTCACTTATAGAATGAAGAAGAAATCACTATCGTTAATCTGAATGAAGGAAATCCAACCGACTATCTAGCAGAAGCAATTACTACAGGAAGAAATATAAAAGAGAAAAAAAGACGAAAAAGTATGTATGCAGAGTGGAGAACCACACTAACTACAGGAAGCGTCGGAAGTTCTCTAAAACTCTACACCACTACCAAAATCATCAATCATCGAAGGTCTGTGAAAATACTTGCCTGATGTAGGGTCGATTTCGAGCCAAACATGATGTCTAACAACCACTGTGAGGAGTAATCATATTGTAGGAAGGGAAGTCATTTTCACCAAGTACCGACTCATATCTCAAGAGATCGTAAAGTTACTAACATTGGTTTCAGGTTGATGCCAGTATATTGAAGAGGAGATCATCTTAGAATTTTGGATTCGCAATTCTATAGGAAAAGGAGACAAGATTGTAAGTAATTAAGTTTTCAGTGGTGTAATCGCGTCGCATGTATTGACGGAAGTTTTTACTGTCGATAGTGATTTTTACATTTCACCTTTCGCTTATCTTCAAGAATATATCAAAACAAAAATACTAAAAACAACAAATTATCTGTATTTACATTTAATATTAAAATGTTGTATTATTTGTTTTGTATCATGATTAATGTTATCATTGTTAGTATTATAAATGTTTTATGTTAATTTGATTCAGAAAATAGAAAATGATTCTATTGTTTACTGAAATTAATTCGTTTCAGATACTTAAAGATTTTTAATGGTTACTGTTTGAAATATCTGAATATTAGTATTGCTTAATGATAAATCTAATGTTAACTAATATTAAAGAGCTTAATTGATGTTATTTACATTCTATAGAACCGTCCAATGGTTGACCGAATTACTTTGTAAATAGCAGTATTTAACAGAAAAGATAAGCTCGTAAAGTTAACATAAGTCCACAAAGGTAGTCCATTGAGTTAGCCATAACTCCACGAACTAAGTCTGTTGAGTTAAGTGTAACTCAATGGAGTGTTTAACTGAACACATATAAACTCCAATATAAAAATCAAAACAGTACACAATTCTTACTCAATCTCTGTGAGATTGACCTATACTTGCACACAAATACAATATACGCTGTGCACTTACAGTTAAAAATACAAATTAGATTTAATATCTAATTTGTGTGAAAAATTGTTTGTTTACTTCTAAAAGTACTCATTTATATAAGCATAAAAACAACTAGAAGTTCACAATCAAAACACCTAAACAAAGAGATAACTAAAATATATATATAAAAAAAAAGTGAGGCAATGTACTCAAACTTAATTTTATTTTACAAATGTTATAGCAATTCTATCAAAAAATGTATATATGATCCATGTGAATTTTAGTTATTATCTATCCTTTACACATAGAGTATTATATTTAATTTCATATGTTGGATACTCGTTATCGAATCTTTTAAAACTTATCCAAAAGTATGTCTTTATGAATTTTTTCTTGGCAAAGTTAAAATCAAAATCAGAAAGTTTAATTTTTAACTTCTGTTCCTTACTGTCCTATTTTCTTATGAAAAACAAAAAGAGAAACAAAATGAGCTTAATAGAAAAATCTAATTGGAACTTGACAACTCACTTAAGTAAAAAAACATTACAACCTAACTTTGAGGTTGTTTTCAATTCTAGACAAGTATTGAAAAAATCAATACAATCTATTACATATTACGAAAAGAAATAGGAACCTATGATAAATAATGCAAATAGTGAATTATCAAGTTTATATTCCTAGAATTATTTTCCTCTTATTTTAGATAAATACAAAAATTCATTAATGAACAGAAATCCACAATATAAAAAATAGGTATTCAAAGTGAAGGTTAAAAGATTTATCAATTGAAGATAGTAGAGGTTGAAACTTTAAAATAGTATATACCATTATTACAACCAAGGCAATCTTGATGAAGAAACATGAAACCAATAAATGTCTCTTACAAGAGAAATAAAGAAAACTTTAGCACTTCTAGAAAAATCAGAAACACTACAGACATATAGTCAGAAGTAAAGAACAATTGAACATTTAAGACTAACTACAGGTGAAAAAGAAATTTTACAGCAAAGAGAAAAATTCTTGAAAAATGGAAAACTTTATTTTATTGCTAATGCTAGACAAAAATTCATAATTAGAATCCCAGCAAATGTGACAAACCTTAGAATAAAAGTCTATATAGTAAGGTATTGTGTCACATTAACTTATAATGTTTCTTTTAATATAATGGATAGTTTTCCAAGAAATACTGCTGCAACATAGAATTTATTTTTTGTCTATCCTACAAAAACAACAAATATAGAAAATTTTGATAATTTTGATACATATACAGATGATATATTTGATGATACAAACAGAGTATATAAATTTTATAAATGTCACATCTGATGAGGAATGTACATATATTATTCCTCTTACTATATCTCAGATAGTTACAAATAATTTTTGGTACCGTTGCTTACATGAAATTGTCTATATCTGATTATGTCTTCTACAATATATATGTTATTTGTTAATAACTATATATAATCAACAAAATACACAATTATAGATAGAATACAATATTGTCAGGAAATAACACAAAAATACAAGATATCTTATGTCAGAAATTAGTATTGAATATTTTCTAATAAGGAAACAGTTAATACAGTTGTACAGATAGAACAATCAGTTGACAATTTTATAGAAATGTCTTTTGCTACTACAATTGAAGATATTCTTTCAAAGACTGTTGATAATGAAATAGAAATAACTGTTGCTGAAACATTTAAAGATATTATAGATACAACAATTACAGATATTTTAGAAATTTATATTGAGTTACACAGAAATGTTGATGATTCTGAAAGGTCTAATAACATAGCTACTATAGAAGATATTACAATAAGTCATAGGTTAGAAGAAGCATATGACAACAAAATTTCAAACCTTGAACAAAATTTAGATGATAATATACTTTTACGGCTCAAAAACAACCTCTTATAAGAAATATCAAACTTATAACACTTTTGCAGTTTTATATGTTCATCCAATTAAGTTTGAAGGGATGGCAAACATAAAAAAAATGTTTGAATTTCAAGAATTGTTGATGTTACTTTCATAATAGCCAAACCATCTATCACTTCCGAAAATTGTAAGTTATTTTTACTCAAACTTAACAGTCATAAAAGATATTCTTATTTCCAACATACAAAAATTAGATATTCAATTAACTCCAAAATTATTACATCAAATGCTTGAATTGAAAAATGAAGAAATTAGACTAGTAGAAAGAAAACAAGTTTATCATTTAAGATGGAACAATAAACAATTAGCAAAATATCTTGATGCCAACAATGAATTGAAATTATTAAATAATTTAAATGGCCAAGCAAGATTTATTGCAAAGATCTTGCATATTTTAATTTTTCAAAAGTTTGAACATAATACTGAATTTGGCAAATGTTGTCTTTATGCAACATATGTCTTGATAAATCACATATAGGTAAACTAGTATGATGTATTTATTTATCATATTCTGAATTTGTAAAGTAAATTATTTTTTGGTGATGTAATTTTAAGAATTGTGACAAATCAAACAGATCTTACATCTTAGCCATAGAAAAAGATGAAATCAAAATCTTTCTCTGCAAAAGAATTAAACAAATACCAAGAAATAAATCTACCTGAAATTCGACATAGGTAGCAACATCATTGCCAGGAGCAACCATAGCAATAACAAACAAAACAACAATCACAACAATACAAGTAACAACAAGAATAGCATACAGTACAACAAGATTTACAAACAAGATTTACAAATAGATAGACATACAGAAAACATACAGCAACCTTCACAAGTCCATACTACAACCTTAGATCAAGATATAATTGATCGAATCAACAGTCAATATAAAAATAGCACAGAAGATTTCAAATACTCTATTAGATATTTTTAGAAGACAAAGAAGCTTGTGAAAGACTTAAAAACAAATTATGTATTAATAGGTACATAACTATTTTATTTATTTCATTCATATATTATTGCAAGCAGTTATTATTTCAAAAATTAATATCCACGTTTATTTATGCAAGTTTAAAGTTCTTTTTGAATTTGTATACTTAGATATTTTTTCTTCCTTACATGAATTATTGATTTTTATAATAACAAAAAGAAGGAGAATGATTATTTTAAAAGTTAAACTTATTAAGTTTTGTCATCATCAAAAAGTGAGAGATTGTTAGAAATTTTATTTTGATGATAAATATTTTACTAAATCCATAAATAAGTCTAAGTATAGCAATTACACAATTAAACGTTAACACATTTTGAAAAGTCGTATAATTACAAATTAATGTTTCAAGTTAGTTGAAGAGTTATGTTAAAAACTCGTATAGTTAAGTTATCCACGTGTTTTTAATGTTTTAAGTTTTCACATATTTTCTATGTACATTCAGTAAACAAAAATCGAAGAGTTAAATAACTATTCGAGCTTTTAAGCATGGATGGATAACTGTTCAAGTTCTTTTATGTAACTAATGAAAAGTTAAGTTTTTTTATTTCAGTCACGTGTTTTACAAGTAGAAAAACTTAAAGAGTTATAGATAAGTATTCGAGTTTTTACAAGTCTTAAATGATAAATGTTCGACTAAAATAACAACTTAAAAAATATATTCTATAGTTCTTTAGGAAGAAAATTTTTCAATTGTTCTATGACAAGGGATCGTGGAAATTCAAAAAGATAGTAAAGATCGTGAAAATTCCAAAAGACAATGGAGAACGTGAATAACCTAAATTTGAATTAGTATGTGAGATCATGAATTATGGATTAAGTAAATGAATGTGCTGAACATGAAATCACAGTTCTACTACTATAAATAAAGGATACAAATATACTTCAGTCATCCCAAAATTTAAGAGTGAAATCCTAAAAATTTAAGAGAGAAATCCCAAAAATTTAAAAGAGAAATCTAAACTTCAATAGAGATCGAATACCAAGCAAAATCAGAGAAAAAACTACTACAAAAGAAGTCTCAGAGATTCGAAGAAAGAAACAAAAAGATACAGAAGCTAAGCAAATTTCCAAAAAAATCAAAAAGCTACGTGCAAAGGCTCAAGTTTGAATATATAATTCAATCAAGGTTAAAATAAAATAGATTTTATTTCATATTGAATTTATAACTCAAAAATTGTATCAGAACCAATAAATAGGAAATTGTGTTGTAAACAATTGTAAATTCTTACTTTATCAATAAAAAGTTTAGAATTATAAATAGTAAGTATTTTGTGCTCTTGTTTTATCTGTTAGATTTTTAATTTCTAAAAATATAATTCATCTCCTCTCTTGTGATACTATAGTCTAACAATGTTCCTTTAAAATCCAACGTAGAAGTAAAACTTCGCTCCATGTCTCAAACTGCTAGTGAAATCATGTGGATCAAGAACTTATTAACTGAATAGGGAATAACCATCTCTACTTCTATCAATATGTTTTGTGATAACCAAGCTATCATCTATATTGCGAGCAATGAATACTATCAAGAGCGTTCAAAATATATTGAGATTAACTGTTATTATGTCTGTGATCTGGTTGAACATGGCATCATTTCTCTTCTATTCACAAAAAGTTGGGCCTTGTAGATATTTATGCTCCAACTTGAAGGGGGTGTTAAAATGTAAATATTATGTCTTGGCCCATTAGGCCCACTAGTCTTGTATATATATATATCTTATACGGTATCATTATGGAATAACATACCGGATTATCCTAACTTAAGAATATTTTTCTTAGTTAGAGTATTTTCAAAGCTTTCCAATGATAGCTCATTTGCTAATTTTGAAGTTGTAGATCTTAATTTACAAATTTTCTAAGTTGATAGTCTTTACCGTCTGTAATTCGACCCGTTTCTACACCACTTATTTGTGGGATTTACCGTAATTACTTCCGATCATGAAATTGGTTGTTTTTAATTGTCAAATTTAGTACTCTTTCTGAGCTTTCCAATGAGTATTTAATCACAATTTTTCGTTGCATGGATTGTAAGTTATGGATTTTATAAGACAACCTTTATCACATATTGGTTGTGCTAATTGCTTAAATGTATGTTGGGTTGGTTGCATTTGTAGTGTAACATTAGTGAAATTTATGCATCTCTTCACTCTATGTATGCAACCCTAATTATGTAATAATAAGCTAAATTGAACATCCTTTCATAATTACTCCTAGTTCTATTTTTGTAATCTTTAACTCTTTATTGATTTAACTCGTACTTATCAACATATTTTATTAGATGTTAATACATTTTTTGTTATAAATTTAAAATTCACAAACAAAGTTTTTTAGTGACCAAATATCACAAAGCTCTTTTCAACAACTTAGAGAATTTTCAAGAGGATTGTTCA
Source organism: Cymodocea nodosa (assembly GCA_036874045.1). Taxonomy (NCBI): domain Eukaryota; kingdom Viridiplantae; phylum Streptophyta; class Magnoliopsida; order Alismatales; family Cymodoceaceae; genus Cymodocea; species Cymodocea nodosa. Next base: position 11,865,496 of record CM072339.1, on the reverse strand, counting down.
AGGTTTTCACGTATATTTTATTTGTACACATTTTTTTGACTATAATGCTCTTTGGGCTTTAATTTCTTGATTGTATTCCATTTTGTTTTTATTTCTTCTTTGAAAAGCCCAACTCACCAAGTTGTGGTGAGAGATCCATAGGTTTGTGAATGACTCCTTTAGTACAAGGAGTGAGGTTACACTTGGTAGGATTGTACCAAGAGGAGATTAGTGCTAATTTAAAAATAGTATGGTTGGTTGAGGTGTTCAACCAAAAATACCTATAACTCCTAGTTCTATGAGGGTGGGTCTAACATATTTGGTCAAGACAATGAAGGTTGGTGCTAATCTAAAAATAACATAATAGATTGAGATGTTTGATCATAAATACTTAGAGAGGGTTGAATACTAAACTTGGTAAAAACCCTGGATATAAAAGTTAGGTGTTGACCTTATAAAAATACTAAATTTAGTAAAGGCACAAGTTAAGGAGTTAGAAGAGTAGATGTACCCGATTTAAAGAACTACTAAAAAAAATTTCTGTTTCTTTGTGATTTGTGATTGTATATCTTTACTTATGATTATGAATTTCCAAATTGTAATTATCGCTTCCACATTAAACATTTTATATATAACATAATTAATCAAATTGATTTTATCTAAAATGATTTTAAATTATTTAAAATTCACTATTCACCTCACATCCTCTACTTCATGTCTCACATGTTCATTCATGAAGTCCATCACTCCTAAGCAAGTGGGCAACCTATCTTAAGGAGGTTATTACAAGTCACTTGTTGCCAACACCTACAATCATGTCATGCAATCACTCACACCTTCTCTTGTTTGTGCCACCCATGTGATCAATAAAAGTGTTCACATCTTACACCAATCATCACATGCCATTCACATCATCCATCATTGTTGCTTGCCCAAGAGAATTAGTCAATCAATCCACATCACTTGCAATAATTCAGAATATTCTGTCAACCAATCCACATATTAAAGGTCATTTAGTGTCAAATATCCAAAAGAGTTAGTCCTCTTGTGTTGAGGCTATTCACTATTGTCTAGTAAGCATCAATTACTATTGCTAGTCACCCATGGGTAGGTATAGTATGTCTTGACTTGCGTTGCCCAACTTCTCAATGTGTTGTCTTATGTTGTTTTACTTCTTCCACATGTTGGCTTGTGTTGCTCAACTTTTCATGTGTGGCCATTTCCTCCCTTAATCATCAAGCACCTTAGATGCTTGTTGCCAAGCTTCATCCTCATCATGGTTAACCTCCTCCTTATTGTCAACTAGCACCTATAGTTGGGTAAGCCTTAAATCACTTTGTTGCATCTTAACTACAAATTATAAGTTCTTGAACAACCACAACTAATTGGGTAGCATTAGGTACATATGATAAAATAATGGGAGGTAAGACTCCATATAAAGCTTGGAATGGTGAAAATCCAATAGAAGAGTGTATGATATTATACTAAAACTCTTCCCATGAGTGCTCAAATCTCATGCCTCTCACAAAGAATTATGAGCAAACTAATAGAGGAATAAAGACTAGTGGCAAACGATCAATCTATTATTGATTTATAGGAAGGACTACAAACATGTGCTTGACTAAAGGACATTATTAGCACATTTAGTGGTCAAATTAATTTATAGAGCATGGGGTATCACAATTCCAACCCTCATACTTCAAAAATATTCTACATTAGTAGGGAAACAAGTTCCCTAACACTCCTTGATATTTTAGAATGAATTAAACCTTCTAAGGATCTTTGGCATCCAAGGTATCCTCCTATCACCCTCATCATTACTTGCCAAATAACGCATGAAATTTCTATGATAGTGTATGGTGTTCATATCCCTATGTCATAGGGGTATTCCCATGTTTCATCACAAGGAGATTTGTCAATAGTCACTCACGATCTTTTGTCTAGTGCTAGCAAGTCTCTATGGTCATTCACAATGTTCTATCAAATGCTAGCAAGTCTCAATGGCCACTTGTAGTCTCAACATCTTCCATCGACTCATCATCCTTCCTTTGAGCTTCTTCAAGGACATGCAATCTCTCTTCATTTCTTGCCTCCAATCGCTTCAAGCATGTGTTCATGTTTTCTAATAAGATTTGCATCTCTTTCACAAGGGTCCCCAAGTTCGAAGCAATCCCACCTTGCCAAAACAAGGAAGTTTCCTCCTCACCTTGGCCATTCATGGCATTGCCAATCATAGATACTCTCCTCTCCAAGTGTAATTGGATGAAGGTGTCTCCTATAGTTGAATGTGAGGATCATGTCTCCACCATGCACCACAATCTATGTTTTGTCTATCTTTAATCTATAGCACACTTCCCTTCAAAGGAATTCCACTCCAAAGGGTTTAAGTACTAGGATAGACTTGGCAAAAACATTAGTGACAATGGCTAAGGTCAAGTTGATGTAAAGGTGACTCAAGGTCATAAGGTGGCTAGTGCTCAAATCTCACTCCTCCCATGAAGAAATATGAATGAACTAGTAGAGGAACAAAAGCTAGTGTCAAACAATCAATCTATTATTGATTTATGGGGGAAACTACAAGGATGTACTTGACTAGAGGACATTGTTAGCACCTTTGATATTCTAGAATGAATTAACCCCACTAAGGATGATTGGTGTCTAAGGTATCCTCCTATTATCATCACCTACCACATAGGGCAAGTTGCTAGATTGAGATCTCCATAATGCCACATGGTCTTGACATCTCTAGGTCATGGGCATGTTCCTTGCATTTGGAACTTCACATCTAATATGGTCTTTTGTAAGGTAATTCACATTTTAGCTGAGAAATCAACAAATTTCAAGGATGGAATTAGGGTCATTGAATGCCAATTACATACATAGTATCAACTTGAGTTGATCGATCTACGACATCCAACATTGTTGACACATCAATCATTCTGTCTATTGTCATCAACATTTGTTAGAAGTTGTGTCATTATTGTCTAAAGTTGAGTTGCTAGTTATCCAAAATCATGTTGTTAGTGCCTATACTCAGTAGTCATCTAAAGTCACTTGGAATTCTATTGACTAGATTCCTATATTTCAAGACCCAATGTCAACCAACCTAGATGGGACTTGTCGATGATCCTCAATGGCTACCTACAATCTTCCATAAAGTGCCAATGAGTTCCAATGGTCATTGTGGTTGTCCAACAGATTTCAGCAAGTCACAATGTGTTAATCTAAACATTGACAAGTCTTGACCTATATGTTAATGTCTTAATGGCCATCCTCAAATGTTGAGGGTTGATGCCCCATAATCTAACTAGTGTTGCTCAACTTTCCTATGCATTGTGTAGTGTGACTTGGCTTGCCTTGCATGGTCTAGCTTTTCTATGGTTGGCTATCTTCTCCATAGGGAAAGATAGGTTCATTGTGATTTGTCAAGCTTATTTGTTGTGACTTGTCCTCCTCTTGCTTGTCAAACTCTCCTATAGTCAAGATGAGTCTCCCAACTACAAATCATTTTCTCATATGAGTTTGAATGTTGTAGGAACATTGCTCCATTAAAGGTGTTACCTCCACCAAAACTTTGATAACTAACATTAAGGCTATAAGCAACATCACCAAAATTGTCGTGCTCCTCTATGACAATAGAAGCAGCCAAATTCCAATCATGCTACTAGCACATTCAAGCAAGCATCCACTTTATGCAACAACTCCAACATTTGCTGATGTGTGGTGGGACTGCCCATCTTTAAAGGAAGGATCTGTCCAAGCCAAGAATAACTGAATCTAATACCAAATTGCTCCAAGCCTAACTCACATGGCCAGAACAGAGCTGGTACTTCTTCCATCTGGAGGAATCTATCTTTCAACTGGAAAAGAGAACAATCAGAAGCAATTTGAGGAATTTCCAAGACCTCTACGGAAGCACCTGCTCAACAGAAGAAAAATCCTCTTTTTTCTCCCACCCAAATGCCTTATATGTTCCTCTACCCACTGCACCAAGAAAATACTCGTTCAAGTCAAAACACAACCGTTCGACAATCCATTTACTTGCCAACTACATAACAACCACCCAATAAATGTGACAAAATCATAGACATTCATGTACATGTGTGATTGTTTTCGATGAAAAAAACAAGAAACATCAACAATCATTAAAAAAAAGTGAGGTAAGAACGAAGTACCTCTCTTAGAACGACTTCCAGCTGCCTCAGTTTCTCATCTGTGTCACCAATGTTGTCTCCAAATGTGAGCTTCAATTCATGGACAGAACTTTCGAGTTCGCAGGTTCTGGTTTCCAAATGCGACAATCTTGAGCTTATACCTTCCAATAAGTAAAGTAGACTGTCAGTGTGCTTCTTGATTGCACAGTCGATCTCCATGAGCATGGCAGCATCAGACGCTTCCTTTCCTTTTACGTTGACAAATGAGGACGTTTCATGAGACGCAGAAAGCTCATATCTCTGCATCACCACCACAGATGTTCAGACATATATTTTGTAGAGACTGGCAAAATGGATCTCTGAGTCAAGAAATGACAGTCACCGTAAGAGAAATGGAAGAAGAAAGTCGGTGGAGTGTTCTCCTGCTTACTTACACTTGATGATGAAACTGTGGGCAAGGAAATAGGCGGCAGTGGGGAAGGTGGTGGTGGAGGCGCTGGTGGTGGAGGTGAATCAACAATCGGAGTAAGGATCTCGTAAAAATCATAGCTGGTGACGATCTCCTCCTGCGGTCCTACCCCGTCCTCCCCCCCACCACCACCAGCACAAGCAACATCATGGCTTTTGTCGTTGCTCTGGTCGTCGTTGCCCTCTTCGACATGTGGCTGCTTCTCCTGCGAACCGGAGAACTCCATGATCTGCTTATCCATGAGCTCCAAGGTATTCATCAGAGAATCTGGAGACAATCAAAACTCCCGTCCCAGTGAAACCAAGAACCCCAAATAATATTTGTGCACTTCTATTTATTATTTAACTTTACTAGACATGTTTTTTAATTAGATTTTACGAGACCATTTTTTTGAAAGAATTTTACTTCAAAGCACTATTTTTAAATCCATCTCGTGTATGTTTGCTTCAAAATGAACGATCAGAGAAACACATCGCAGCGTATCTTCGACTATTATTATAATTTCTTCACAATCACAGTGTTAAAAAAGGACCAATTAAGATAGAAGTGACCTCATACAAGAAGCACCGGAAAATTCGTATTGTGGTCAAAAGAGTTAAAATCTTTCGATAACAAATCTTTCCTAGCGTATTGCCAACGTACGAAGATTAAATTTAATATAATTTTTCCTATATAACAAATTAGCTGTCTTCTATGTTAAGGAAGATATTTTATGTCTTTTATTTCATTGGCGCTATTACCTTATTTTGTATTTTTTTTTGTTAGAAAATGAAATTATGAAAATAATAGAAAATAAAGATAACAAAATATAATAAAATATAAGAAATAAAGTAGTATTATTTGTATACTAAAGAAAATGATGAGAAATCAAATTAAATTGTTTGTGTAGTTACAATAAATAATAGAAAATTAAAAACTTATTTTTTTTTTTAAAGATTAAATTATCAATTAGAAAAAATTATTATATTTGAAAAGTACTATTCTAAAATTATTATTTTATAATATAAACTATAGTATACATTAAAATTTTATAAAATATAGACATAACATACGAAATAACATACTTATAATTAACATATGAAATAACATAAACAACATTATTCATTACAACTCAAGTTTTTTTCTAACATAGACAACATATTTCATGCTACATATGATATCTTTGTTACATAGAAAACATAATTTCTTTATGTATTTAGACTCCCACCCTCTTTCTTTGTTTAACACTTGAAATACTAGTATTTTGTACTTTTTCCTCTTCAATATTCTTATAAGAAACATCAACAAATTCATTATATCTACTTTAAGTATTTCATTTATGAGATTAAGTAAATCCTCTCATCCACTCTTCTAATGAAATTGTGAGAAAGAAAATATGTTAAAATAATTTTTACTTGCATGTCAAATAGAAATTACATATATCTCTACAAAATGGTAAAATAATGTTTAATTACTCCAAATGTATATTCTATCATACTTCTCAAATGTAAATGTTTATAATTAAAATTTTCTATTGTACTAGTGAGAAGTCAATTCTAATCATACTCTAATAAATAATAATAAATACCTCAAAATAAAGAAATAAATTATAGGCAATTTGATGAACCTACTTTTATCTAATAAAACTTACCTAAACAAAATTTCCAACAATTACCTTTTAATACAATTGAATATGAAATTACAAGTACATTAAGATATTATAAGGTATGTCATACCTGATGAGACTTTAAGCACATTTTATTGAAAGTGGCAATTTAAAGAATTCAAGCATTTGAAGTTGATTCTTCTTATCTATTAATTACATAAGTGATTTCTATATCAAAATTACAAGCAACTAATACATTTTGTAACAATTCTTCATTCTTATTTTCAAATCTAACATTTTTTTATCTAGAAATTATTACCTTCACATGTATACCATCCATAACACTAATACAATTTTAAGTAGAAAAAAATTACCCAATGACAATATTATAATAAATATAATAAATGAACTAGAAAAGACCATATAATATAAATAAGATTTTACCTTCAAATATGGAAAGACATTTAAATCATTCTAAATCCTACTTAATATTAATGATAAAGGCTTAGCGAGAAGTATATAATGTAATTTGATTATAACATTTACCATGTCATTTAAGTAGGTAGTAATTGTCCAAATAGATTGATGAAAATACTTACTTGTAATGTTATATCGTTAATTTTAACTAATTGTAATAATAAAAAATATCAATTTTTATTCAAAATTTATATTTCTACTATCCTATTGTTGACACCTCTGCTTTCAAGCTCTTCCTTGTGATCCATCAACACATTTGCAAACCTTATAATTTGCAATTTTCTTTATATATCTCATTATGCGTAATCTTCTTCATGTATACCATTACATGTAATTTTCTTCTTTCAAATCTTGGAGATTATTTTCACCTCTTTTCAAGTTCAAATGGTTCATTGCATTCTTCATTTCGGGTTACAAATGGTTTTCTTTAATTAAGCAAAATTTTTTAAAAAAATCAAATTTTGTGGTCCGATGGAACAAAAATTTGGCCTAACTGAATTTTCACCTCAATTTGATTAAAAACAAATTTTTGGTCAAATCGATTTGCATTAGAGATAAATTTCCACCAATGGGAAATTTTAATCTTTGATGAAACTACATCTCCTCCTTTTAATTTTTTTTCATTTTCAAACAAATTTTGCCACATTATTGGCCACATGGTAATCTCTGATTAATCTTTATTTTCAATGTCAACATCATAGACTAATCTGGTGATGACACGTGGTAGCTTATGTCATGTCACATGCCAAAACATCACTATGTTTTTTATTATTAATTTTTTGGTCAATTAAGGTATTTTTAGGTTTGACCAAATTTATTTTTGTTAGACCAAACTTCCCATCTTTCTTTAAATATTTTCCTCATTTTTTTATATATTTCAATTTCGATCAACCTCTTACCATGTCAATAGTCATGTGGCACTTACTACGTTATTAAGACATGACATTTTCTTATTGGTTCTTAATTTTTAATGTCAATATTATGAACCAATCAAACGATGACATGTGGTAGCCCATGTCATGTCATCTACCACATTAGTGTATCACATTAACATCTAAAGAAATTTGGTCGAACGAAGTTTTGATTTTTTAGCCTAATTAAAGCATTTCTTTAGTTAGATCAAAAAATCGATCGACTAAAGCTTTTTCAGTTAGACTAAACTCTCCCCTTTTTTTAAGTATTTTCCCTTTTTTTTAATCTTTTCAATAGAACTTTTGCCATGTTGACAAAATATAACAATTTTTGATTGTTGTTGATATCAACATTACAAACCAATTAAATGATAACACATAACAACCCATGTCTTGTCATTTGCCATGTTGATGTAACATGTTAGTTGTTGAAATGTAATATTACAAGAGTAGAGATGAATTATGTTTTTAGAAATTAAAAATCTAACAGATAAGATAAGAATACAAAACACTCACTATTTATAATTCTAAATTTTTTATTGATAAATTAAAAATTTACAATTGTTTTAAACACAATTTTTTACTTATCGATTCTAATATAATTTTTGAGTTACAATTCAATATGAAATAAAATCTATCTTATTCTTACTTAAACCTTTACATGAAGCTTTCTGATTTTTCTGAAAATTTATTCAACTTTTGTATCTTTTTACTTATTTTTTGGAATCTTCGAGACTTCCTTCTTAGTAGCTCTTTCTCTAATTTTGCTTGAGATTTGATCTCTATCAAAGTTGGGATTTCTCTCTTAAATTTTAAGAAGAATGAAGTGTAGCTTGTACCCTTTATTTATAGTAATAGAATTGTGATTTCACGTTTAGTACATTCATTTACTTAATCCACAATTCATGATCTCAAGTACTAATTCAAATTTAAATTATCCATGTTCTCCATTGTCTTTTTAAATTTCCATGATCTCACTATCTTTTTGAATTTCTACAATCCCCTATTGTAGAATAATCGAAAAATCTTCTTCTTAGAGAATTATAGAATATATATTCTAAATCGTCGTTTTAGTCAAACACTTATTGTTTAAGACCTATAAAAACTCGAACACTTATCTATAACTCTTTGAGTTTTTCCACTTACAAAACACATGATTGAAACAACAAAACTTAACTTTTCATTAATCACATAAAAGTACTCGAATAGTTATCTATGTATGCATAAAAACTCAAACAGTTATCTAAACTCTTCGATTTTTCTTTACTGAACGTACATAGAAAATATGTAAAAACATAAAACGTCAAAAACACATATGCAAATAACTTAACTATACGAGTTTTTAACATAACTCTTCAACTAACTCAAAACGTTAACTTATAATCATATGACTTTCCAAAATGTATTAATGCCTAACTATGTGATTGCTATACTTAGACTTATTTATAGACTTAGTAAAATATTTATCATCAAAATAAAATTCTTAACAATTTCTCCTTTTTTGATGATGATAAAACCTAATAAGTCTAAATTTCAAAATAATCTTTTTCCCCCTTTTTGTCATTATAAAAATCAATAATTCATGTAAGGAAGAAAAAATATCTAAGTATACAAATTCAAAAAGAACTTTAAACTTACATAAATAAATGTGGATACCAATTGTTGAAATAGTAACTACTTGCAATAATATATGAATGAAATAAATAAAATAGTTATTTACATTTTTGGCAACAAATTAATAAATAAATGTATCTGTTAATACATAATTTGTTTTTAAATCTTTCACAAGCCTCTTTGTCTTCTAAAAATATCTAACAAAGTATTTGAAATCTTTTATGCTATTTCTATATTGACTTTGTTGATTTAATCAACCATATCTCGATCTAAGGTTATAGTATAGACTTGTGAAGATTGCTATATGTTTTTTGTATGTCTATTTGTTTGTAAGTCTTGTTGTATTGTATGTTGTTCTTATTGTTTCTTGTATTGTTGTGACTGTTGTTTTGTTTGTTGTTGTTGCTATGCTTGCTACTGTGATTGCTCCTGATAATGATGTTGTTGTCTATGTTGAATTTCAAGTGAATCTATTTCCAAGTATTTGTTTAACTCTTTTGCAGAGAAAGATCTTAATTTCATCTTTTTCTATGGCCAAGATGTAAGATTTATTTGACTTGCCACAATTCTTAAAATTGCATCACTAAAGAATAATTTGAAATGACCTCTAGATTTTAATAATGCAAAAATCAATGTGAGGAATAATCTTTTGTATTTCATAGATCAATAGATAAACAATTATAGTTAGTCATAAACAGATCATTTAAAGCTGACAGATGAAATTAGAAGGATCGAATAGTTATTAGTCTAAGTATCCGAAAGAAGTAGATTTTCGGAAGGTTAACACCTCAAGTATTTGAAAGACCACTTAAAGATAGCAAGAGAGTTCTTCGAAAAGTTATAGGGTTAACTATCCAAAAATAAGGTCTTCAGAATGTTAGATAAAGACTTGAATTCTTTGGAAAGTGATTGTAAGTTCTGAAAGTTTAGTAAAGCTTATACCTTGGTGGTGGACTAGTCGTTAGTGGTAAACCACCTAAAATCCCTGTGTGCATTATCTCCATTTATGTTGTGTTTGTACTAGGAAAAGTCATTTTATGCTTGTTGAATTAAACTGACAACAAGTCATTTATTGTTAAATCATGAAATTGCTTATAAAACATTAAATCTTACCATTCACCCCCCTCTAGTAAACCATTAGGTCTTAACAATTGGTATCAAAGTAGGTTGATCTCATTAATAGATTTAACTATCTAAAATCATCGCTTTCCACACTACAAAGGAATAGAATATTCATCGACCTCCCCTCTTTGATGGTAGCAATTATAGCTATTAGAAAAATAGGATGGAGTGTTTTCTTAGGAGCACTAATGTGAAACTTTGGAGAATAGTTGTACATGGTACACCACTTCCAATTAATCATGAAAGAGACTAGACTAAGGAGGATGAAAGAATCATTTAAATGGATGCTCATGGGCTAAACTCTATTTACTATGCATTAATTGGTGAACAGTACAATAAAATATCTACATGTAAGTCTTCTCATGAGGCTTGGAAGACCCTTCAAATTACATATGAAGGAACTAACCAAGTGAAAGATACTAAAATCAGCATTTTGTTAAGAAAGTATGAATTATTCAAAATACTTGAAAAGGAAAATATTACTGATATGTTTTCAAGGTTCACTGAAATTGTGAATGAACTAAGAGGCCTTGGAAGGGAATTTTTTAATCGTGAGTAGGTATAAAAGATTCTAAGAAGCCTAACAGTTGATTGGAAATAGAAGTCTACTTCCATACAAAACTGAAAGGATTTGAACAATTATTCAGTAGAAGATCTACTAGGAAATCTTCTTGCTCGTAAAGTTCAGATGAAGGAATGAAAAGAAGAAGAGGAAGCCACTAAAAGAAAAGTTGAGAAGAAGAAAGAACTAACTTTTCTCTCAATAGAAGAGCAACCAAGCTTGGATGAAGATGAAGTTTTATTGCTGGCTAGGAATTTCAGAAAAATGATGAGACAAAGAGGCAAAGCCAACTCCTCAAGATCAAAAGTCCCCACATGTTACAAGTGCAAAAATTGGGACACATCCAACTCTATTGTCCCTTTTAGTAGTAAGAAGACAAACAAAAATGAAAAAAGAAGAACAGGAAGAAAATGGCCTTGAAAGCCACATGGGATGATAGCTGCTCATCAGATTCAAAGGAAGATGCCTTTGCAAACATGTGCTTTGCTGCACAAGAGGTATGCTCTACATCCCCTTATTGTTTAGAAAATGAAAATAATGACTTAGATGTAGATAGTCTTCTTTGTATAGTAGATAATTTATATATAAAATGTAAAAACTATAAGAAAGAAATTAAGAGTTTGAATTCTTGTCTAGAGGATGCATTTGCTAAATTAGAAAAAGCCTTAGTTGATAATAGGGAATTAAAAACAAAACCTGAAAATTGTAGTTGTAAAAATTTTGATTTAAAAGAAGAAAACAAAAATTTGTTATTTGAAATTATTGATTTTAAAAGCACTGTATGTAAGTTCACTAAAGGTGAAAATAGCTTAAATAAAATCATAGGATCTCAAAGAACAGGAACAAGTAAATTTGACCTAGGGTATGCTATACCACAAGAAACTCCCTACTATGGTGGAAAAATTAGATCTTATAGAGATGACATAATTGTTTTTGTCATTAAAAGAAGATCTACTTATATATGGTTGCCATGAGGCAATAGATTTAATATGCTAAGGACTAACACTGGTACCAAAAACCTTAATTTCAACATAATTTGTAGAACTACAAGGATAATGAAGCTTAAATGTCAAAGTGGATCATTGATAATGGATGCTCAAAGAATATGATAGGTAAGAAAAGATTTCTAGAATCTATTAAGTCCATAAATTTAGAATTAGTTAAGTTTGATAATAATGAAAAATGTAAAATTATTACCGTAAAAAATGTTGTATCTAAAAATGGGAAAATAGAAAATGTTTTGCATGTAAATGGTTTAAAATAAAATTTGTTAAGTGTAGGTCAATTATATGACAAAGGTTACAGTCTACTATTTATTGTTGAAAATTGTTTTATATTACAACAAGATACACTTGAGATTAAATTTACTAGATATAAAGATAATTCAATTTATGCTTTAGAATTTTCATCAGATTATATGACTAGTAATGCATGCTTAATTGCTTCTAGTGAAGATGAATGGTTGTTAGGAATTTTGTTTTGATGATATATGCTTTATTAAAGTTTTTAAATAAGTCTAAATAATATTCTCTAAGTACAATTGTCACGTAATTAAATGTTAACAGATTATCGAAAAGTTTCATTTTTATGTTGGATAAGTTAAAGTTTTCCGAAGAGTTAAATTTTTGATAGTTAAACTTTTAGATAGTTAACATTTCATTTTTGTAAAATAGTTTATGTTAAAAACTCGTATAGTTAAGTTATCTACACGTGTGTTTTTAAATGTTTTAAGTTGTCACGTGTTTTCCATGTGCATTTGGTAATGAAAATCGAATAGTTAGATAATTGTTCGAGTTTTTATACGCATGGATAGATAAGTCTTCGAGTTTTATAAAATAACTAACGAACATATAAGTTTGCTATGTTTAGTCACGTGTTTTGCTGGTGCAAAAACTTGAAGAATTACAGATAAGTATTCAAGTTTTTATAGGACTTAAAGGATAAGTGTTCGACTAAATCGAAGACTTAGAAGATATTCTACAAGACTTTAGGAAGATAAAGTTTCGGTGAATCTACGAGTGGAGATTGTGTTTTCAAAATAATAGTGGAGAAAGTGGAAACTCAAAAAGATAGTAATTTGGATTAAAGAAAAAATTAGTACGTGGATTATGGATTATGGGTTATGGATTAAGTGGATGAACATGTTAAATGTGAAGACATAGTTCGACTACTAATAGAGAGTACGAGCTACATTACAAACAAGGATCCCAATCTCAAAAATCAAGTCTAAATATTTAATCTGGATCCCTAATTCAAAAGTTAAGTTTGAATATTCATATCCTAAAAAGTTCTCCAACATTAGAAGAAGTTTGAAATTTCAAGCAATTTCAGAAAAAGGAGCAGCAAACATAAGAAGTCTAGAAATTCGACAATTGGAGAAGAAGAGATATAGAAGTTGAGCAAAGAGAAGGAAAGAAGCTATGTGCATAGAGATCAGGTTTTATACGATTCGAAATTAGTTTTAATAAGAACTTCATTTTTCTATTTGAATTGTATATTAGACATTACTGTATCAAAACCTTCAAGAAGGGAATTGAGTTGAAAAGATATTGTAAATTCTGTCTTTAAAGTTTATAAAGAATAGAATTTCATTTACGAGTGTTTTGTGCTCTTGTTTTATCCGTTAGTGTTTTAATTACTAAAGACACATTACATTTTGTATTTAGAAACAAGCAAATAGACATTTATCTATCCCTCCTAAGTATATCACTTATATCATTACATATTTTATCTCCTATATGCCTAATATCATTTCTGATGTTGTTAAGCACATCATCTAGGGAAGGAGGTAGCTGGGGTTGTTGTTTTGCTCGATCTGAATAACTAGGCTATTGTGGTTGAATCTTTTTTGTACATTTAGTTGGTTGTTGTTGTTATTGATGAGGTTGAGGTTGATGCATGACCTGGAATCTTTGCAAATCTTTTACACTAAAAGCTCTCATGCCTTTAGTTTCAAAGGGCCAGTTGGATAAATTTAATTGGTTTGCAAGGAGTCTACATACAGCATCACCAAAAAATAACTTTGAACTCATATGTTGTAGGTGAGAAATGAAAACATCAAACCAATTGATTTGAATTCTATTTAGTAGACCATAAGTTGCATATAGACAACTTCTGTTGACTTTCATATTGTGTCCGACTCTTTGAAATAAATTGGCATGCAATATATTTGTAATAAACCTAGCCTCTACATTCAGATTTTCCATTAACCTCATTTCACTATATACATTTGGAATCTTTGATAACGAGTGAATGTCCCATTCCAGCTATCTAATCTTGTCAAATCTATTTGTAACAACAACACCTTCATTTTTTAATCCCAGAACTTCAAAAATGAATTCAGGAGACAATGTGAACTCCTGTTGATTTATTTGAGTTTTCAGTATATTGTCATTCTTAACTAGATTGCTATAAAAGGCTGCAATAAGCTCTTTATATTATTTCCATTTCATTCTAACTGGCAAGAATTGAATTAGGCCTTGAAACTCAAATAGATCTCTTATTTCTATCAAAATTCTGAATTTTATTAGACGAGCATGTAGAATCTGACATGTAATCAGATTATTGAATTTCTACAATGCTTCCTCAGATCTAAAATGAATTGAATTACCTTGAATTTGTAATACTTTACATAAAGAAGTTGATACCTAAAGCCTTGATTCAGAATTTAATTCATCTTCAGGAACCTCTTCTTCAAAATGAATGTCATGTTATTCTTTTGTGAAAATATTTTCTTGAAGCTGTATGTAAGCTTGATTCTTCAACTTCAATAGTGTAAGGAACATTTTCAATATGCTCTATGTTTAGAATAAAAAAGTGCATGATATTAAGGGTTAAATGATGGCTAATTGCATAATATGTAGCTTATCATATAAGAATTAAGTCATTATGTTATAATTGCACTATTATATGCATTAATGAAAGAATCTGCATAATTTCAGGGAATTAATGTTAATTAAGTACATTTCTAAACTGTCGGTGAATTGTAGGCTGTGAAATTCTTAAGTATCTAAATTTTCTGTTATTTCGGAGAGTTATGTTTAATGTACCAAACAGTTATGTTTTAAATGTTTAAAGAATATTTTCTTATTTCCTAGAGTACACATGTTGAAACATCAATGCATGACTTAAGTAGATGTTTGGTAAGTTATTTATTAAATGTCCAAAATGCATTTAGGCATCAGATAGACTCATAAGTATCCAAAATATCTGAACTTGTTAAGTTAAAATTATGCATTTGTTGACTTTAAATGCTTTAGTATATCACGTGAGTTGCACATGTATAACTCGTTAAGTTAGTATAACTATACACGTTGAGTTACATGAATACACACTAAGGTAATGTGTTATGTTAGCAGCTTATTTCTTTATTGCACGTGTTTTATAGTTAAATCAACGAAGTAAGTCCGTTGAGTTAGCTATAACTCCATGGACCATATATTTTCTAATATGCCACTGTAGCAATTGCAGAAACAAGATATTCGAAGGAAAACCATGATTGCACGTATCACGAAAGAATTCATTTATGGAATGAAGAAGAAATCACCATCGTTGATATGAATGAAGGAAATTCAATCAATCATCTAAGCAGGAGCAGTTACTACTATAAGAATTATAAAAGACGAAGAAAAATTGTGTGAGCAGTAGTGGAGAACCGCGCTAATTGCAGGTAGCGTCAGAAGTGTTAGGATTGGGCTACCATTATGCTAAAAGCTCGAGTTGATAGCAACGATGTTACCAATCCTTTTAAGTAAGCCCAGAATCCCTCACAAGTTTGAGTTCGTGGGAGGAACCATTAGGATTAACCCCCTTCTCCTATAGGTCCCTAAGGCCTTCTCCCTACACCCTCCAAGTCCTTCAGGTCCCTTAGCCCATCACTCGTTGAGTCCCTCAACAGGTTCATTAATAATCCCCCCCCCCCAAAAAAAATGCATCCCATAATGCATTCTCGAGGATTCGAACCTGCGTCTATGAGTAGGCTTTGATACCACTTGTTAGGATTGGGCTACCATTATGCCAAAAGCTCGAGCTGATAGCAACGACGTTACCAATCCTTTTAAGTAAGCCTAGAATCCCTCACAAATCCAAGTTCGTGGGAGGAACCATTAGGATTAACCCCCTTCTCCCATAGGTCCCTAAGGCCTTCTCCCTTCACCCTCCAGGTCCTTCAGGTCCCTTAGCCTATCACCTGTCGAGTCCTTTAGCAAGTTCCTCAATAGGAAGTTCCCTAAAGTTCCACACCACCACCAAAATCACCAACCATCAGAGGTCTGTGAGGATACTTTCATGATGTTGGGTCGATTCCAAGCCAAACATGATACTTAACAACCATTGTGAGGAGTGATCACGTCGCGGGAAGGGAAGCCATTTTCACCAAGCACCGACTCATATCTCAAGAGATCGTAAAGCTTCTAGCCTTGGTTTCGGGTTGATGCGAGTATGCTGAAAAGGAAATCATCTTGCAATTTTGGACTTGTGATTCTATAGGAAGAGGAGGCAAGATTGTAAGTGATTAAGTTTTCATTAGTGTAATCACGTCGCATGTAGTGACAGAAGCATTTACTGTTGATAGAGATTTTTACATTTCACCTTTCATTCATCTTCAAGAACATATCAAAACAAAAATACCAAAACAACAAATTATTTGTGTTTATGTTTAGTATTAAAGTATTGTATTGTTTTTTTGTATCATGATTAATGTTATCATTGTCAATATTGTGAATGTGTTATGTTTGTTTGATTTAGAAAGTAGAAAATAGTTTTACAGTTTACTGAAATTGATTCGTTCTAGATACTTAAAGATTTTAATGGTTACTATTGGAAATATCTAAATGTTAGTAGTGCTTAACGATAAATCTAATATTAACTAACATTAAAGAGCTTAATTGATGTTATTTACAATCTGTGGAATTGTCCAATGGTTGGCCGAATTCCTCTATAATTAACAATATTCAACTGGAAAAATTAGGTTCGTGGAGTTAACTTAAGTCTATGAGGTTAGTCCGTTGAGTTAGCCATAACTCTACGAACTAGGTCTGTTGTATTAACTGTAACTCAATAGAGTGCTTACTAAACACATTTGTACTTCAATATAAAAATCGGAATAGTACACAATTCTTACTCAATCTCTGTGGGATCGACCTGTACTTGCATAAAAATATAATATACATTGTGCAGTTGCAGTTAAAAATATAAAATAGAATTAATATCTAATTTGTGTGAAAGTTTGTTTGTTTAATTCTAAAAGAAATTACTGATATAAGCAAGTTTAAGATTTAACTTTTCACACCAAATAAGTTTTCTAGCGCCGTTGCTAGGGATTGAGAAGCTAAGCAACTATGAGTGCTGTTTTGTTTTAATAGCAGGAGGAGTGTTGTGTGTTTTATTCTATAATTGAGAATATGGTATATGCTTATGCTTCAAGATTTTTGAAACCTGTAGTTAGCATATGTGAATTCTGTAATTTGGAAGGTCACGACATCTTTGATTGTTTGAAACTGAGACGATTGCAGATGGTTAGATCACATGAACAACAAATGAATTATATTCAATATAATAGAGCTGAGTATGAGAATCCTATAGTTTACCCAACTGATGGTCAGTTTAGAATGTATAATATGTTGAGAGACAAGGAAGTTTGGGATAGGTATGATAGACTAGAGCATAGCTTAGAGTAAAACATGGACAAACCGGAACAATATATGTGCTAGTGTTTAGAATGAAAAAGTGCATATTATTAACGGTTAAATGATGATTAATTACATAATATTTAGCTTATCATATGAGAATTAAGCTATTATGTTATAATTACACTGTTATATGCTTTAATTAAAGAATCTGCTTAATTTTGGGGAATTAATGTCAATTTGGTACATTTCTGAACTGTCGGTAAGTTGCAGGCTGTGAAATTCTTAAGTATCCGAATTTTTTGATATTTCGGACAGTTATGTTTAACATACCGAACATATTTCGAACAGTTATGTTTAACATGCCGAACATGTATCGGATAGTTATGTTTATATTGCCGAACAGTTATGCTTTAAAAGAATATTTTATTATTTCTAGAAGTACACGTGTCGAAACCATAATGCATGACTTAAGTGAACTTTCGGTGAGTTATTTATAACTATCCGAAATTGCAGTTGGGCATCGGACAATTATATGTGTAACTCTCTAAAATCTCTTTTTATTTATAAAATAGCTGTGGACACGTGTCATGTTCTGATAAAGTGACTTAAGTGGACTTTCGGTGAGTTAGTTGTAACTATCCGAAATGCATCTGAGCATCGGATCGTTAGACCTGTAACTCTCCGAAATGTATATTTTATTATTAAACTGCTGTTGACATGTGTCAAGATCTGGTAGATTTACTTAAGTTATATATCGGTGAGTTATTTGTAACTATCTGAAATGCATCTAAGCATTAGATAGTTAAATTTATAAGCATCTGAAATGTACCTGAGCATCGGATAGTTAAATTTATGCATGTGTTTTATAGTTAAATCAACGAGGTAAGTCCGTTGAGTTATCTGTAACTCCACGGACTATTTATTTTCTAATATGCCACTATAGCGGTTGCAGAAACAGGACAGTTGGAAGGAAAAACCACGATTGCACGTATCACGTAGGAATTCACTCGTCGAAGGGAGAAGAAATCATCACCGTTGATATGAATGAAGGAAATCCAACCAACCATTGAAGCAGAAGCAGCTACTACTGAAGAAATATAAAAGAAAAGAAGAAAAAGAAGAAAAGTGTGTGATCGATGGACAGCTAGTGTGTACAGAGGAGGAGCACCGAGCTTTCTACAGGTAGTATCGGCAATTCTCCAAAGTACCATACCAACCATCATTATCACCACCGTCACTATCATAATCTCCAACCATCGGAGGTCTGTGAGAATACTTTCCTGATGTCGGGTCGATTCTGAGCCAAACATAGTGCCTGACAACCACTATGAGGAGTGATCATGTCGCGGGAAGGGAAATCATTTTCACCAAGCACCGACTCATATTTCAGGAGAACGTAAAGCTTCTAGCCTTAACTTCGGGTTAATGCCTGTATGCTGAAGAAGAGATTATCTTGCAATTCTGGACTTGCGATTCCATAGGGAGAGGAGATAGGATTGTAAGTGGTTTAATTTTCAATGGTGTAATTGCGTCGTATGTAGTGACGAAAGTATTTATTGTCGATTGAGATTACTTTACATTTCACCTTTCGCCCATTTCCATGTTCATATTAAACCAAAAATACCAAAAACAACTTATCTGCTATTGTATGTTGTATTTGAGTGTTGTATTGTTTGTGTTGTATCGTGATTAATGTTATATTTATTAGTGTTGTGATTGTTTTATGTTAGTTTTAGTTTTACAGTTTACTGAAATTGGTTCGATCAAAAGACTTAAAGATTTTAATGGTTACTATTTGAATTATCTGAATGTTAGTATTGCTTAATGATAAATCCAATGTTAACTAACATTAAAGAGCTTAATTGATGTTATTTACAATCTGTGGAATTACCCAATGGTTGGCTGAATTCCTTCGTAAACAGTAGTATTAAAAAGAAAAGTCAGGTTTGTGGAGTTAACTTAAGTCTACGAGGTTAGTCCATTGAGTTAGCCATAACTCAACGGACAAAGTTCATTGAGTTAACTGTAATTTAACAGAGAGCTTATTGAATATATAAATTTGATTGTTAACAAATGAACAGTTCTCAAATTCTTCAGCAACTCCCTGTGGGATCGACCTATACTTACACACTGATACAATAGACACTATGCACTTGCAGTTAAAGTATATGTTAATTCATGCATGTTAAGGATTATAAGTCATCATTATATATGTTCTTATAAAGGATTACATGAAAATCATATTTTTAGACATATGCATGAATTAGGGATTAAATAGTTGATAATGTACAAATTTATCCTTTATCAATTAAATACCTAGTCAATAGACATTGTATTAGACATAATTCTTATAATTCTTCAATGTATGACTTTATATACATTGTATGATTGCCAAATCACTTAAATATGATGTTAAACTAAAGAACTTTAAGTAATTCATGTATGTACATGTGAAAAAGTTGTAGACCAAAACCTTCCTAATTTGGCAACTTTCCATATATGGCAACTCATGCATGCATGTATACTATATTTGCATCATATGATTTATATTCAATGTATATGTGCATCCAACTTGGTTTTGAGTTTTATAGGTCAATAAATCATGAAATCAAGGTGGATTAAAGAGGAAAAAATGTGGGCCATTGGATGCAACTTATTGGAGCCCAAGCAACAAAAGCCTAGAGTATTTAAAGTGTTTGACCACTCAATTCTAGGCTATCTCCTCCTCTTCCAACACATTGCAGCTGGCGGTTCCAACCATTCCAGCATCTTCATCCAGAAAGTCCCATCTTCCCCTTGATCTTGAATAAGCTCCCTTCAAGAATGGTGAGCTTTGGCGTCTTCCACTCCTCCTAGAAGACACCTTCTCTTCAATTCAGATGGCCATACGTTAGGATCTCCTTGGGCGTTCATCTTGGTGGATTGGGAGGCTCATGTGACTGATTTGGAGTGGAGCAAAAAGTTAGGATCTTCAGGGTTGAGTCATCGGAAGCACCATTCTTAGATGTGGAAGCCAAAGTTGTGGGTCTTGGAGGCAAGATCTTGAGGACGTGCACCACTCTTCTTCAAGGCAACCTTAGAAGCTTCACTTGGACGTGCTACAGGTGGTGACAGCCTTATGGAGCATCGATTTCAAGGACTTTGGGGAGTCATTGCTTGAAGAAACGTGGAGGATTAAAAGGTATGATGGAAAGGAGAGATCCTTATACTAGTTTTCATGTTTTCCAATTTTATATGTATGAGTATAGTTTGAGTATGTGGAAGAACGAAATTCTATGCATAAATCTTTATTTCAAATGTTCTAAATTAAAGATTATATATTGTTTTGATGTTAATTGATATAAGAATTGAGTTCATATCATATGTTTCGTGTGAATGATGGTGATGGTGTAAATTGTGAAGGCAGTTTTCCGTTTCTTAGATGGCTAGATTGTTAGTAGCTTTTCTTCGAATTGTATGCACTTGTTCAAGAATGGTATCAACGGTTTTGAGTCTCTATCGAGTGCTAATTTTGAGCTCGACGCCTATGCTGTGCTTGCGTCGTATATTTTGTGGAATTCAGTTCTGTAAATTTTCCTTGTTAGTGTAACAGATTTACTTTCAAGGTGCACTTATTTCGTAGCATTTCATGAAGATTTGATGGAGATTTGATTTTTGCACCAAAGGTGTATTTTTGGAAAGTTTCCATAACCGTTTACGCCCCTTTCTTAAATAACATACTGCTAGCTGTTTGGGTTTTTCCAGCACTACACTAGAAAAACTTGGATTTGTTACTTCTATTTTTACTTAGTTAATTTATCTTTATGCTTATTCTTTCTTTTAGAAGTAAACAAACAACCTTTAATACAATTTAGATATTAATTCCAATTTGTACTTTAACTGCAAGTGCACAGTGTCTATTGTATCAGTGTGCAAGTATAGGTCGATCCCATAGGGAATTGCTGACAAATTTAAGAAATGTTTGATTGTGAACAATTCAAATTTATATTCAATAAGTACTCCGTTGAGTTACAGTTAACTCAACGGACTAAGTTCGTTGAGTTATGGCTAACTCAACGGACTATCCTCGTGGACTTAAGTTAACTCCACGAGCCTGTCTCTTCTTTATAATACTGCTATTTACAAAGGAATTCGGCCAACCATTGGGCGATTCCATAGATTGTAAATAACATCAATTAAGCTTTTTAATGCTAGTTAACATTGGATTTATCATTAAGCAATACTAACATTCAGATGATTCAAACAGTAACCATTAAAATCTTTAAGTTTTTTGTACGAACCAATTTCAGTAAACTGTAAAATTAAAACTAACTTAAAACAATCACAAAACTGATACAGATAACATTAATCACGATACAACACAAACAATACAACACTCAAATACAACATACAAACAAAGATAAATTGTTTTTGGTATTTTTGTTTTGATGTGAACATGGAAATGGGCGAAAGGTGAAATGTAAAGTAATCTCACTTGACAGTAAATACTTCCGACACTACTTGCAATGCGATTACACCACTGAAAATTAAACCACTTACAATTCTGTCTCCTCTCCCTATAGAATCGCGAGTCCAGAATTGCAAGATGATCTCCTCTTCAGCATACAGGCATCAACCCGAAGCCAAGGCTAAAAGCTTTACGATCTCCTGAAATATGAGTCGACGCTTGGTGAAAATGTCTTCCCTTCCCGCGACGCGATCACTCCTCACAGTGGTTGTCAGGCACTATGTTTGGCTCGGAATCGACCCGACATCAGGCAAGTATCCTCATAGACCTCCGATGATTGGTGATTATGGTGGTGATAACGATGGTTGGTGTGATACTTTAGAGAATCGCCGATACTGTCTACAGAAAGCTCGGTGCTCCTCCTCTATATACATTGGCCGTCCATCGATCACACACACTTCTTTTTTTCTTCTTTTCTTTTATATTTCTTCAGTAGTAACTACTTCTACTTGAATGGTCAGTTGGATTTCCTTCCTTCAGATCAATGACGATGATTTCTTTGTCCCTACGCGATTCAATTCCTGCGTGATACGTGTAAACGTGGTTTTTCCTTCCAACTGTTTGTTCCTACAACCGCTATAGTGGCATTTTGGAAAATAACTATATAATACATGCAATAAAGAAATAAGCCACTAACCTAACGCGTTACCTTAGTGTATATTCATGTAACTCAATGCGTACAATTATGCTAACTTAACGAGTTATAACTTAAGTAAATCTATTAGATCTCGACACGTGTCAGCAGCAGTTTAAACATAAAATAACATTTTGAAGAGTTACAAGTCTAACTATCTGATGCTCAGATGCATTTTCGGATAGTTACAGTTAACTCACCGAAAATTCACTTAAGACATTCATTCTGGTTTCAACACGTGTACATTTGGAAATAATAAAATATTCTCTCTAAATATAACTGTTCGACAATTTAAACATAACTATCTGATACATATTCGGTCTGTTAAACATAACTGTCCAAATTTGTTCGGTATGTTAAACATAACTGTCTGAAATATCAAAAAATTCGGATACGTAAGAATTTCACAGCCTGCAACTTACCAACAGTTCATAAATGTACTAAATTAACATTAATTCCCCAAAATTAAGCAGATTCTTCAATTAAAGCATATAACAGTGCAATTATAACATAATGGCTTAATTCTCATATGATAAGCTAAATATTATGCAATTAACCATCATTTAACCGTTAATAATATGTACTTTTTCATTCTAAACACCAACATTTTAATTTGTGTTAATCAACGAAATCACTGCCATTTGAAAGATATTTCGAGGATCTTTCCAACCGTTATTTATTCTGGATTTTTAAACGTTCAAGTTGGAAGTTATTGGAGTTAAAAGTCGAGCATAAATTCTGTGATTTCCGAATTAATACTCATTGATTTCTTAAATATCTTATCATAACTAATTGGATTTTGGGGTAATCTTATAAACCTTAATTGTGCTATGAATTTTGTATATTAATATTAAGTAATTAGAGTTTAATTATGAATTAGTTTAATGTGAATATTTAATCAGATAATCATTTTAATAAAATTATTTAAGACAAACTCCTTATGGATTCGATCCATACTTGCACATGCTTATTACAATAGGCATGTGCGCTTGCGGTTATAAATGTAAAATTTGCGCTTTTGCCGTTTAATTTAACAACACATAAAAGCGTTTACAAGTTTTTGGCGCCATTGCCAGGGAGTTTTGGTGCTTTAAAATGATTTTTTAGATAATTTGCAAGATTTAATATCCTTTATGTTGTTCTAGTTTTGTTTGTTTTCTTGTTAAGTTATTATTTTTCTTTGTTTGTTTGCAAAGAAATGGATACATGGATTGGTCGTTCTATGTGTTTAATTCTTTGTTATCTGAATTGCTTGTTACATGTTTAATTCAAGTATATAATTTGGTGACAAGTAGCTCAATGGAGTAATGATAATCTTTGTGTACAAATTATTAAGACAGAATCTGTCTGTCTGTAAATTTAAATGTTTTGATGTTCACGAGATTAGAACTCATTTTTATGATATTTTTCCTGAAATACTCGGTTTATGATATTTCTTTTGAGTACTTATGCATAAAATTCTGATTAGTATGTTAAAAGATAAAAATCTTAGAAAACAGGGATGTTTTATAGAATTCTGGATAGGTTTCTGTTAATGAATTTTAAAAATATGATATTATGAAAGTATGTAAAATTTAATTCAGTGATTTTTTCTAGAAAGTAGATGAAATTATCTTTCCAACGAGTATTTATATGCTTTATTTGGATTTATATAGAGTTATGTGTGAATTTTTAAAGTTGGCATATTAGATTTAACCAATATTATGAAAATCGGATAGTCAGGGGTATAATTGTCCGAACACTTCATAAAAAACTCGAACAGTTACACCTAACTGTCCGAGTTTTCCCTAACCAAAACTCAAACAGTTACACCTAACTATCTGAGTTTTCCCAAAAATCGGATAGTTAGGGTGAGCTATCCGATATCTATCGGATGGTTATTTTCTAGTGTAGACAGTTTTATCTGAACTCTTATATTTGAAACTGCAGATACATATTTGAATAAAACTTAGTTTTGAAATTTTTCCATGAAAATAAAAGATTTTAACTTTCCAAAAAGGTATTATAATTTGTATTTGGACTTATATACATTTCTAGGGAATTTTTCAAAGATGACATGTTCTACAGATTACAAATTTGAGTTGTCTGAGGTTTTACATGATTTTGATAATACTTCAGTTTTGAAAATTTTTATCTCTTATTTTTTATAAAAACTAGAAGTAATTACCTTTCAAAAAAGTATTTAATTGTAAATTTTGGAGCTGTATAAATTTATGTGTGATTTTTTCAAATTGAGATATTTAGCTTTCAGCCAAATCAAAAGGTTTCCCTCTAACCTTCTGAAATTTTTTTGCCATTTCGGAAGGTTAGGTAGTTAACCTTCTGAAATCTTCATATTCTGCTGTTTTTCGGAAGGTTAACTAGTAACCTTCCAAAACTTTTGCATTTTTAGAAGGTTAGGTGGCTAACCTTCTGAACTCTCTATGAGTGTAGTTTTTCTGGTATTTCTCTTTATCTGCATACTTAAAATCAAAACTGCAATTAAATTTTGAGTTATAAATTATTTTTGTAATTTTTCCTTGAAACTACAGTAGTTTATCTTTCAAACAATGTATTATACGTTGTATTTGGATTTGTATACATTTCTGGAGAATTTTTCTAAAATGACATGTTCTGCAGATTACGAATTCTGAGTTATCTAAGTTTCACATGATTTTGACAACACTTCATTTTTGGGAATTTTTGTCTCTGATTTTTCTTAGAAACTAGAAGTAATTAACTTTCAGAAGAGTATTTATTTGTGAATTTACATGCTATATGAATTTCTGTAGAAAACTTTTAAGCCAAGGTAGTACAGTTTAGTTTCAGAAATTCCATGACTACTTGTTTTAGATGAAACTCAGATTATATACAAAGTTTGTGAGATATATGCTTTGCTGTTTGTATCTAGAATTTAGTGGCATGATAATAGAATAGTCACTGAATGAATCTACAAAAAATTAAGTTTCAAGTAAAAGAAAAAATAATTGTTTATCAATTTTTCTATTATGTTGTAGATTTGCTTAAATCACTTGAAGATTGTGCTTGATTGAATACATTAAGTTTGTTCATTTAGTTGAAAATTTGCATGCCATTCTGGATAAATATTTAAATTATAATATGGATGAATTTAGTTTTGATTTGACACCTACATGTTCTAAATGCAAATTGAATAATCACGTTGATGCTGATTGCCCATTTTATATGCTAAATAGCAATGTAGGTGCATGTTTTAGTTCTAATGTTAGCCTATCTATGCCAAATTTAAATTATAATGCTGATGCTTATGACACTAGTAGCTATAGTTGTGAAATTAAAATGGAAAAGCCTATAGGAAATATTTCCTATGCTGAATCTTCAGTAAACTTAGCTAAGGCAATTGCTGAACTTAACACCTCTATGGATTTATTAAACTTAGCAAAAGCCTCTAGTGCCCCCATTGACATAGATGGTTATGAAAACATAGATTTAAGATCAACATCCTTGGTTGAGGATGAATCAGTTGAAACTTATGTTGCTTTAAGGTCCGGGAGAGAGGTGAGCATTCCTGAAAAGGAAACTCCTTCTCTTGTACCGATGAGTGTTCCTACAGATGATTTAGGTTCATCCAATAAACTAAATAAAGAATCTGAAAATGAAATTTTATTGGGTGATAAAAAGGGTAAAGGTAAGTTATCCAAGGTAAGTATCCCTTTAGAAAGTCAACCTACCCCTTTTCCCCATAGATTAAGAACTCCACATAAGGATATTGATCAGAATATTAAGATGAGAGAAATCTTTGAACATGTTAGTATTAATGTTTAGAATGAAAAAGTGCATATTATTAATGGTTAAATGATGGTTAATTGCATAATATTTAGCTTATCATATAAGAATTAAGCCATTATGTTATAATTACACTGTTATATGTTTTAATTGAAGAATCTACTTAATTTTGGGGAATTAATGTTAATTTAGTACATTTATGAACTGTCGGTAAGATGCAGGCTGTGAAATTCTTAAGCATCCGAATATTCTGATATTTCGGACAGTTATGTTTAACATACCGAACAAATTCGGACAGTTATGTTTAACAGACCGAATATGTATCAGATAGTTATGTTTAAATTACCGAATAGTTATGTTTTGAGAGAATATTTTATTATTTCCTGAAGTACACATGTCGAAACCAGAATGAATGACTTAAGTGAACTTTCGGTGAGTTATCTATAACTATCCGAAATTGCAGCTGAGGTAGTTATAGATACAGAGGACAGTTATGTTTAATGACTTAATGGTTAAGTGAAGGAAGGAAATCCAACCGATCATTCAAGCAGAAGTAGTTACTACTGAAGAAATATAAAAGAAAAGAAGAAAAAAAGAAGAAGGTGTGATCGATGGATGACCAATGTATACAGAGGAGGAGCACCGAGCTTTCTACAGACAGTACTGGCGATTCTTTGAAGTATCACACCAACCATCATTATCACCACCATAATCACTAACCATCGGAGGTCTGTGAGGATACTTGCTTGATGTCGGATTGATTTCGAGCCAAACACAGTGCTTGACAACCACTGTGAGGAGTGATCGCATCGTGGGAAGGGAAGCCATTTTCACCAAGTGCTGACTCATATTTCAGGAGATCGTAAAGCTTTTAGCCTTGGCTTCAGGTTGATGCCTGTATGCTGAAGAGGAGATCATCTTGCAATTCTGGACTCGCAATTCCATAGGGAGATGAGATAGGATTGTAAGTGATTTAATTTTCAGTGGTGTAATCGCGTTGTAAGTAGTGTCGGAAGTATTTACTGTCAAGTGAGATTACTTTACATTTCACCTTTCACCCATTTCCATGTTCACATCAAAACAAAAATACCAAAAGCAATTTATCTTTGTTTGTATGTTGTATTTGAGTGTTGTATTGTTTGTGTTGTATCGTGATTAATGTTATCTGTATCAGTTTTGTGATTGTTTTAAGTTAGTTTTAATTTTACAGTTTACTGAAATTGGTTCGTACAAAAGACTTAAAGATTTTAATGGTTACTATTTGAATCATCTGAATGTTGGTATTGCTTAATGATAAATCTATTGTTAACTAGCATTAAAAAACTTAATTGATGTTATTTACAATCTGTGGAATTGCCCAATGGTTGGCCGAATTCCTCTGTAAATAGCAATATTATAAAGAAGAGACAGGCTCATGGAGTTAACTTAAGTCCACGAGGATAGTCCATTGAGTTAGCCATAACTCAACAAACTTTGTCCATTGAGTTAACTGTAATTCAACGGAGTGTTTATTGAATATAAATTTGAATTGTTAACAATCAAATAGTTCTTAAATTCGTCAACAATTCCCTGTGGGATCAACCTGTACTTGCACACTGATACAATAGACATTGTGCACTTGCAGTTAAAGTACAAATTGGAATTAATATCTAAATTGTATTGAAGGTTGTTTGTTTACTTCTAAAAGAAAGAATAGGCATAAAGATAAATTAACTAAGTAAAAACAGAAGTAACAAATCCAAGTTTTTCTAGTGTAGTGTTGGGAAAACCCAAACAAGTTTTATGGCGCCGCTGTCGGGGAATTAAATTGAATTGAATAGATATAAGCAACTGTTAGAACTGTTTCATTTTAATAGCCAGAGTTGTGTGCTTTCTTCTGTAATTGAGAATATGGCATATGCTTATGCTCAAAGATTTCTGAAACCTGTAATTAGCATATGTGAATTCTGCAATTCTGAAGGACATGACATTTTTGATTGTTTGAAATTGAGACGTTTACAAATGGTTAGATCCCATGAACAACAAATGAATTATCCTTAATATAATAGAGCCGAGTATGAGAATCCTATAGTTTACCCAATTGATGGTCAGTATAGAATGTGTAACATGATGAGAGACACTGAAGTTTGGGATAGCTATGACAGACTGGAGTATAGTATAGAGCAAAATCTGGACAAACTAGAATACTTTGTGTGTCAACAACAAGAAGTCAACCAGTTAAACTATAAGGAATCATATTCAGAACCTAAACAGGATATAATTTACGAAACTGAAAAAGCCATAAAGAAAGTTGATCAAAAATTGAATGCAATGAAATTAGATGATCTGGAAACAAAATTAAAAGCATTAGACGAAAATGCAATGAAAATACAAGTTATGCAACAGGACAATGAGAATTATAATGTTATAAATCTGCATAATTTGCAAAATATACAACAAACAGAAAACACTAATGTAAGAGAATTTAAAGAATGTACTTTAAAACTAAAAACAATTGAAGATCATAATCACGAAAATGATATGCAAAAACATCATGAAAATAATGAAAATTTGGAAGATGTATGTGTAACATTAAGATCTAGAACTGATATACCACCAAGAACTCACAATGAAAATGATATGAAGGTGGACAAGAGTAAAAATCAAAATGATAATGAAAATGTATTAGCTGAAAATCTAGAAATCATTGAAGAACAATTTGAATCTATGATTGAAGCTAAAAATGATCAAACAAATCAACTGAAAGAAAAAGAGTCTTTGAAATCGAAATCTTTAGCACCCTATCCTGAAAGATTACAACAAACAATTCCTGAAAGACAAGAGAAAATCAGAGAAATTTTTGAAAAAGTACAAGTTAACATTCCTTTGTTAGATCTATTGTAGAATATGCCACCTTGTGCTAAATTTCTGAAGGATTTGTGTACTAAGAAAAGAGAGCGAAAAGTTCTTAAAAAGGTCTTTTTAGCTGAGCAAAAGTAGTTCCCTATTTCTACCACAAATTCCTAAAAAGTTATCTGATCCTGGAATCCCTGTTATATCATGCACCATAGGAAATACCATTTTAGAAAGAACATTAATAGACTTAGGTGTAGGTATAAATGTTATGCCAAGTGATATATTTTCATCCTTAGGATTAGAAGGCTTGACTCCTACTAGTACGGTTATTCAATTAGTTGATAGAAGTATAAGATACCCTAGAGGAAAAATAGAGGATGTCTTAAATTAAATCAAGAATTTTATATATCCTATTGATATTGTAATTTTGGATTCCCAACAAATTAAGCATAAAAATAGTGATACATCTTTAATTTTGAGAAGGCCATTTTTAGCAACATCAGGGGCTGTTATCAATTATAAAACTGGAGTAATGAAGTTAGCATATGGTAATGAGGATATTCAATTAAATATTTTCAAACCAGAAAGGTTTGAGGAGTTAGAAATGTCCTTACATACCATAGACTTTTTAGAGGATGAAGGAGATATGTTAGATGATGTGATTCAAGAAGAATTAAATAGGCAAATCAATTCTGAAACTTTAGAAGAAAGTGAAAGCATAAATATAGAAGGAGATCAAAAAGAAATTAATTTAAAAAATGATGATGTTCAATTAAGGGCTCTAGCTTCTGATGGGCAGCATATAGAATTAAAACATTTACCTCCTGAATTAACCTATATATTTTTGGAAGATAAACAGACCTGTCCAATCATTATTGCTTCAGATTTAAAAGAGTATCAAATAGCTAAATTAAAAGATGTAGTAAAAAGTTATAAAGAAGCAATAAGATGGACTATGACTGATATAAAAGGGTTAAGTTCAACTTTATGCTGTCACCATATATATTTAGAAGAGAATGCTAAACCTGTTAGAATTTCTAAGAGGAGATTAAATTCAAACCTTAAAGAAGTAGTCAGGAAGGAAATAGTTAAATGGTTAGATAATGATATAATTTATCTGATTTCTGATAGCTCGTGGGTTAGTCCAATCCATGTAGTTCCCAAGAAATCAGGATTAACAATTATTAGGAATGAAAGTCAAGACTTGATACCTACTAGAATTCAATCATACTAGAGAGCATGTATAGACTATAGAAAGCTGAATGCTATGACTAGGAAAGATCATTTTCCTTTACCTTTTATAGATCAAATGTTGGAAAGATTAGCAAGGCAATAATATTTTTGTTTCCTAGATAGGTATTCAGGGTATAATCAAATTCCAATAGTATTAGAGGATCAAGAGAAAACAAGTTTCACCTATCCTAATGGAACTTATGCTTTTAAAAGAATGCCATTCGGATTATGCAATGTGCCAGCTACCTTTCAAAGGTATGTGCAGATATTTACTGGAATGATTGAAGATTTTTTAGAAATATTTATGGATGATTTTACTGTATATGGCAACTCATATAAAGTGTGTTTAAGCAATTTAGACCAAATATTAAAACGCTGTGTGGAAAAAAATCTGGTTTTAAATTGGGAAAAATGTCACTTCATGGTTAAACAAGGAATAGTCTTAGGGCATGTTGTTTCTAAAAAAGGGTTGGAAGTAGATAAAACTAAAATAGAAGTAATTTCTAATCTACTAGTACCTAAATCAGTAAAAGATATTAGATCATGTTGGTTTTTATAGAAGATTTATTAAAGACTTTAGCAAGATAGCTAGACCTTTAACTAATATATTAAAAGATGTTCCATTTAACTTTGATAAAAAATGCAAGGAAGCATTTTTCAGACTTAAGACTAGCTTAATTTCAACTCCTATAATTCAAGCACCTAATTGGAACCATCCATTTGAATTAATGTGCAACGCTTCTGATTTTGCTGTAGGTGTAGTGTTAGGACAAAAGATAGAAAAATCTCCTAGAGTGATTCATTATGCAAGCAAAATCTTAAATGATGCTCAAGTTAATTACACAACTACTAAAAAAGAATTATTAGCTGTTTGTTTGCTTTAGAAAAGTTTAGATCATATCTGATTGGAGCTAAAGTAATAGTATACATGGATCATTCAGCTCTAAAACATCTAATAAAAAAAAAAGAAACTAAACCTAGATTGATCTGATGGATATTATTATTACAAGAACTTGATCTAGAAATTAAAAATAAAAAGGTTGTGAGAATGTAGTAGCAGATCATTTATCAAGATTACAAATAGAAAAATTAAATATTGAAATTAAGGATAATTTTCCTAATGAACAATTAATGACCATCAACACAATGCCTTGGTATGCAGACATAGTTAATTACTTAGTTACTGGTTTAACACCTAAGGATTGGAATAGACAGGATAAGAAATTGTTTTTCTCAAGAGTAAAATATTATTATTGGGAAGACCCTTACTTATTTAAGAAATGTCCTGATCTGGTTTTAAGGAGGTGTGTTCCAAAAACTGAATATTCGAGCATATTGTCTTTCTGTCATGACCAAGCTTGTGGAGGATATTTTGGTTCAGGGAAAACTGCTACAAAAATTCTACAATGTGGGTTTTATTGGCCAACACTATTCAAAGATGCTCATAAATATTGCTTAAGTTGTTTAAGATGTCAACAAATAGGAAGAATATCAAAGATGAATATGATGCCTCTTAATCCTATTGTTGAGGTTGAAATCTTTGATGTGTGGGGAATAGATTTTATGGGTCCATTTCCTATGTCTAATCAATTTAATTACATATTGTTGGGGGTGGATTATGTATCAAAATAGATAGAAGCTATTCCTACAAAAACTAATGACAACAAAGTGGTAATACAATTTATAAGAACAAATATATTTGCTAGATTTGGAATACCTAAAGCTATTATCAGTGATAGAGGAACTCATTTCTGTAATAGAAGTTTTGAAGCCTTAATGAAGAAGTATGGAGTAAACCACAAAATTGCAACATCATATCATCCGCAAACAAGTGGACAAGTAGAAAGTGCAAACAAACAAATTAAATTAATCTTGGAAAAAGTAGTAAATCCTACTAGAATAGATTGGGCTAATAGATTGATAGATGCACTTTGGGCTTATAGAACTGCTTATAAAACAAGCTCAGGTTTGTCACCTTTTCGGCTAGTATATGGAAAAAGTTGTCATTTACCTGCTGAAATAGAACATAAAGCTTATTGGGCATTAAAAACTCTGAACACTAATTTAAATCAAGCTGCTGAAAATAGGAAAATGCAACTAATTGAATTAGAAAAATTTAGAAATGAAGCTTATTCAAAGACTGTAAGAGAAAAAGAGAAAATTAAATTTTGGCATGATAGAAAAATTATTTTTAAAAGCTTTGAAATAGGACAAGAAGTATATCTTTATATGGTTAAACTCCATAACCATCTAGGAAAATTAAGATCTAGATGGGCAGGACCTTACATAGTTCGAAATGTTTATCCTTATAGAGCTATTGAAATTGAAAATCCTAAAAATCAGAATATATTTTAGGTAAATGGACAAAGACTTAAACCTATTCTGAAAACACCAAAAAGCTCCTTTGGAATTATAGAAGAAGTCAGAGTAGAGGACTACTCGAGCTTTACTTAGTAAGAAATCAGTTTTTATGTTTATATATATATATATAAAAATAATATTAAAAATATATATAAAACATAAAAATAGTTGTGGTTCAACCGATTGGATCCATCGGTATGACCGGAACATAAAAAAATATGAATATTAATTTTCAAAAAAAATAATGGTTTTATCGAAACATAGTATCGGTTCAACCAAAAGAAAAATAAAAAATATTTAGGTCTGACCGAAACATAGTATCAATTAAACCGGTAAAAAAACAGAAAAACTATTCCCTGTAATATTTTTATTATTATATTTGCTTGTACGGGAAGTCCGTTGAGTTACACTTAACTCAACGAGCTTACTTCGTTGAGTCTTGAGTTAGTCAATGAGCTTATTTCATTGAGTTAACTGTAACTCAATGGAGTACTGTAGCTAAGACCGTAGATAAAATAGTAATAGTTGGTTCGGGAAATGACCCGATTACCCACCTAAACTTAGGGCTTATTTAAACTAAAACCTAGGGTTTTGGGGGTATTATCCGGTAAATCATTTAGAATCTAGAATAGTAGAAATCAGAGCGATTCCGTGCTGTTGTGTAACTCCACGATGAGGAAGATGACGCCTGAATTCTGGGAAGATGCTGTTGATACATTAGAATTTCTGAGGGAATCTGAAGAGAATGTCCAAATACAGCCTATGCTAGAGGAAGAACAAGTACAAACACCTCTAGAGCAACAAAGTCACCTTCCTAACTCGACTGAAACAACAATTTTGAATGAAGTACATTTTTGTAGTCAGGAAGCTTATACCAAATACTAAGAAATAAGGGGTTATGATATTATTTACAGTAGACTAGTAAATTGGGATGGAATGCAAGAAATCAAAGATCTATTTGAATTCCAAGGTCTACTGCAATTTATATCTCAAGAAAGAGGGCATGTAGTATATGAAAATTTAGTGCCCTGTTTCTATTCAAATTTGAGAGAAAGAGGAGGATTAATTTCAAACGTGGAGGAAGCTGATGTATATATAACACCAGAGCTTCTCCACAACATATTTGGTTTAAAGAATGAAGGAACAAAAATTTTGGAAGATACAACTGCAATTGAATGGACTGAGCAGCAAATTAAGGATTGTTTAGCTATCAATCCTAGTGTGCTATTATTAAACAGATTGAAGCATTTAAATGGTAAAGCACACATGGTAGCTAACATTCTGATTAAGAATGTCTATCAACGACAGGGCCATGACATAGAATTAAGTCAATTTGTCAAATGGGCCACGTATATAGTTGTAAATAAGATCCAAATAAATTGGTCTGCAGTTTTTATCTCCAAGCTGAAAATAGTGAAGAAGAAATTATTTTATGGAGATTTGATTCCACTACTAATGGTGGATTGTATTGATTTCACTAAATGGACATCAAAAAGTATCAGATCCCGAACCATTTCAGTGAAAGAATACAGAAATTTTGTAGCTGCGGAATTAGTTGTACCTTTTGGAGAAATTGTAGGAGCAGAAGAGAGGATAAATCAATTAGAGCAGCAATTAGAAAAACTCCAGAAGGAAGTAGATGAACTTAGGCATAAAGATTAAATTGTATTGTTCGTCTACTTGTGTAAAATTGTATGGTGTACTTGTATTGTAATTGATTCATATTAATGAATGTAAATTTTTCAGATGCAATTTTCATACGTGTTTTGGATGAGAAATGAATGGAAATTATTGAATATTATGTTATTGTGAAGTTTTATGAATGAATATGTAACAGATTTACAATTTGCTGAATGACAGGAAAACTACTTAAAAATTTCTACATATTATAAGGTAAAATGTAAATTCTGCATAACATAAAATGACCTGCAAGTTAAATCTTTATATAAGATTTAGATTTAAATGAATTTTAATCAAAATGATGCATTAATGACATAGATTTAACTTTATTTCAGTTAGCAGAACAAAAAAAAAAAGAAAAAAAAGATAGGAACTTACGAGAGTAAAACTTAGTTGTTGCCTAGTGTTAACTCAACAAAGTAAGTCCGTTGAGTTAACCGTAACTCCACGAGGTCAGTAATATAATATAAGTCACTCCGTTGAGTTATCTATAACTCAACGAAGTTAGTCCGTGGAGTTAGCAACAGTAATCAACTATGTTCTGTTGAGTTTTTTGTAACTCAACGAGGTTAGTTCGTGGATTAAGCAGAACAGTTATTCTTTTAACCATGAACGAAACTTCGTCGGTTTAGCGGTTACCAAAATTTGAAATTAGTAGTGGTATACATACCCATAAAAATAGGAACCACGATGCACGTTGCAAGACACGTTCTTGCAATGAGATTTATTCACTTTATGGATGCACAGTATATATAAGAAACAGAATGTTATTTACGAGTTACCAGCACTTTTAAAAGAAAGGAGAAAGCGTTGGAGGAACTGGAAGGAGAAGCAGCTGATTCAACTTCATCCGACAACAAATATTTATAGAATGGAAAGCTTCAGACTGGTATGTAATCAATCTTCTGCTATTTATTTATGAGCACATGGACTCGTTCTCCTAGCACTAAACGATTAGTAAGAACACCTACCTAGGAATTTTCATTGCAGAGGAGTACTGAAAAATTTTCTGAACTGAACTTTAATGAAATTCTTTGGGGTGTAGTTAACCTTTCTTTAAAAGAGAACGTAGAGATGGCTGCTCCAGTACAAAAACCATTAGGAGAAATTCTGTATCTTGAATTAATTGATGAACCTTCATGTATTCGATTGCTACCAAACTTAGAGGGAGATAGGTTTGAACTGAAATCTAATTACATTAGTCAATTGCCACATTTTCATGGATTAGAAAGAGAGGATGCCTATTATTTCCTTAGAGAATTTAACGAAGTTTGTCAAATGATGAAAATGCCAAACATGAGTATAGATGCTATTAAACTTAGATATATCCCTTTTTCTTTAAAAGACAGCTAAAAGATGGTTATATACTCTGTCGCCTGATTCAATTTCTACATGGACTGAATTTTGCTCTGTTTCTCTGGAAAAATATTATTCGACACATCAAACGATTAAAAAGAAGAAAGAAATATTAATGTGTAGCCAAAAATAGGGTGAATCATTCTGGAAATATTTTGAAAGATTTAAAGATTTACTGACTCAATGTCCACATCATGCAATGAGTAAAGCACAATTAATAGGTATAATTTATGAAGGCATACATATTTCAACGAAATCTTTATTAGAATCTACTTGTCGAAATGGATTATTAAAATTATGTAGTGAAGAAACATGGGCATATTTAGAAAACTTTGCAAAAAGAACTACACAGTGGGAAAATTCGGTTGAAGCTATTGTAGATAAAAGAATATTGCCAAGAGGAATGCATGAAATAGATTCCAATACTATGTTAGAGGTGAAATTAAATGAATTAACAAAGAAAATAGAAGAGTTATCATTAAATCAAAAGCTAGCAGAAAAGAATACAAACATAAATGACTTAGATATTATTTATGCTAGTAACTAGAGAGATAACTTGGGAAATTCTTATAATCCTAATTGGAGAAATCACCCGAATTTATCTTGGAGAAACAACAATTTCTAGGGAGGAGAAAATATAAATGAGAAGAACATAAGTTATGAAGTATTAATTGAACAAGGAGCTAAAATAGAGAAATTAGAAAAGATAATCCAACAAGTAAACAATCGTCTAGAATTTATATTTGGAAATGCTGCAATTCAAAATCAAAATAGAAATATATCACTTAGACAGAAGGAACCAATGAAAGTTAGACCTACTGGAGGATTGCCAATACAAGCTATACCTAATCTTGTCAATAGAACGGTTAATGAAATTGATACCTCTTCTAGGAGGGTAGCTGAATGAAGCAGCATATTTGAAGCAACTATCTATATGTATATATGTTTTATTTTTAGTTAATAGTATCATAGAGTTAATTTTTAACTCAACGAACTTAGTCCATTGAGTTATGCCTTAACTCCACGAGGGTGTGCAGTAGTTATGTTAATTTTTGTCTCTACTAAATTTTTGTTTGTGTTATACAGAATCGACAAATGGAATTGATGCAATTACCGTTGGATGCATTAAGAGAAGTATTAAGTAACTTGTCAGCTAAAGATCTGTGCAGGCTGTGTTGTGTATCAAAGGAAATTAAAGACTGTATTGAAGAAAAATATTTTCAAGGACTACAAGCTGCAAAAATGACTAAGATTAAAGATGGATTCATATGGAGGTCATTTAATCGTAGTTCAAATACCCATGAATATCTGGCTATGGAAGAAACTACTAGAATTCCACCCAATGCATTAGAAGGAATAAATCATATTATGGGGATAGATGAATGATTAATCATATACAAGACGAGACCAAGGTATGCAAGTTTAATATTACCTGATATTTTGATACGAAATCCTATAATAGGGGAAGAATGGAATATAGGAAGACCTAATATATTTGAAGCACCAACTGAAAATTGTGGGTCAACTTTAATATTTTCTGATAAAAATTCTGCAATTCCTGAAAAATTATATTATTGGAGACCTATAGGAAATTGGGGTGAAGATTTACGCTTAAGTGTATATAATTTTCTGAACAGATCTTGGAATGAAAACGTTATAATACATCTAGGACAGAAATCATTAATTAACCAAACACATGTCATACTTGATGGATATATCTATTTAGTCACAGAGATATCATTAGCATATGGATCTGATTTATACATAGTGAGCATAGACAGTTATGATGATTATATAGAAATTTTACCTGTACCGAGTGAAATAGCTAAACCACTATCTGCAGAATTTAATGAAATTCAAATAGGAATGTGGTATAATGAAAAAGATGATCCTACTTTATGTCTGATAAGATGGTGGGATGAATTGATGAAATTTCAAATATGGATTATGGAAGACATGAATGAATGGAAGTGGGAAGAGGAGTATATTGAAATAGATGTAGAAATAGAAACTGCTACATTACCTTGGAACCAAAAAGGATCCCTTTCTGCATTACATATCATTAATGGTAATACACTCATATTTGGAATTTATAATATATTACATGTTTACAAATTAAGAAGGAACAAGAACTGCATTAAAATAGAATTAATAGCAAGAAGAACTATGCCTAAAAAGTTTGCTTGGACTGATACATTTATTCCATTTGTTTCTACTTTTCAATCATGTTCTTAAGCTGTGATTTTGTGTGTTTAACGTTGTGTATTCTGCATTTATTTTTTAGAAAGAAAAAAAAAAGGAATTTTGAAGTTTTCATGTTCATTTTATAAAAAAAAAAACAAACAAAACAAAATATCAATCTAGTTTGTTGATATCTGTTTTGGGAAACCAACTGGCTTGCTTGTGAGCCACCAAAGGCATAGGAGCCTGGGTTCCACACAAGACACTAATTTATTAATATCTGTTAAATGTTATTTTGTTTTATATTCTGTGTTTATCTGGGAATGAAAAGTTTTTTCAGAATCAAAAATCAGAATATGCAGAAGGAGATACAAATGGAACAAGGTATGTAACCAATTACTTATCCTGAATTTTAAATCAAGCAAAACTGTATTCATGCCTGCTACAATTACTTTACTTATTGTCAAACTCTTTACATTGAGGACAATGCAAAATGTAGGTATGGGGGGGAGGTAATTAAAGTAACAGCCATGTAAGTTTGTTAATTAAAGAAATTAAAATAGTACTGCAAAGTTTTGAGGAAATTGAAAATTTTATGAACTTGCTGTAACTATCCGATAATTGAGATTGTAAAATTTTTTATAAACTGCTTGAATGTTATATTTAGAAGGCTATATAAGATGTTATTGAATTTACTAGTTATGCAAATCTAGATATAGTATCTTATGTTTTTTTCTGAATTTCATGAGTTTAACAGTTTTACGATTTTAAAATGAAATCAGAATATTTAATGCTTAATTAGAAAATTATCTAAAGTCTTGAAAGAGCTGAGATGTGAATTCTAGATTAAATGAAACACATATGATTAGAGATATATTTAATTTGACTGATTGAACTTGTAGAATGATTTATGTGTAGATCTTATTAAACTACAGAAAAAGTATGAGCTTATTGTTATGGATTCATATTTTCAGTAACTGATAGAAGCAGGACTATATGAGATTGGCATTTTACTACATCTGTATTAATGAAATACATACATATATAGTATGTGATTAATGTTTTGTTTTGTGTTTGTAGTTTTGATTGAAAAAAATAAGAAAAATAAATAAATTTTGAGAGTTTATTGACTTGTTTGATCACGAGCCTTTTGTACTTGAGCAGATAGGTATGTAAAGATTGTTGACCTGAAAAATGACTCTTAAAATCTGACAACCTAAGATCTTGATCAGATCTGGGATTGTTGACTGAAAGCTCGTTACATGGGTACATTAGAAAACTCTTGTATGATTCAAGCTTGTCAAATTAACTTTTAAAGTATGAAAAAAAAAAAATTGATAAATTACCTAGGGTAATCTATTATGAGGACACGTGTCATGTTGTATTGGAGAGTTATCCTTGTAACTCTCCGAAATCTCTTTTTATTTATAAATAGCTGAGGACACGTGTCATGTTCTAGGAAATTGACTTAAGTGGATTTTCAGTGAGTTAGCTGTAACTATCCAAAATGCATCTAAGCATCAGATAGTTAGACCTGTAACTCTCCGAAATGTTATTTTATGACTAAATTGCTGCTGACACATGTTGAGATCTGGTAGATTTACTTAAGTTATATATCGGTGAGTTAAGTTTATAAGTATTCGAAATGCACCTGAGCATCGGATAGTTAGATTTATGCACGTGTTGAATTTAAATGCTTTAGAATATCACGTGAGATGCACATGTTTAACTCGTTAAGTTAGCATAATTGTACGCGTTGAGTTATATGAATATTACACTAAGGT
The DNA here is from genome assembly GCA_036874045.1 of Cymodocea nodosa. NCBI lineage: Eukaryota > Viridiplantae > Streptophyta > Magnoliopsida > Alismatales > Cymodoceaceae > Cymodocea > Cymodocea nodosa. The sequence goes on along the minus strand of CM072339.1, from coordinate 11,825,679 downwards.
AACGCATTATGTTAGCAGCTTATTTCTTTATATTTTTTAATATGCCATTGTAGCGGTTGCAGGAACAGACAGTTGGAAGGAAAAACCACGTTTGCACGTATCGCGTAGGAGAAGGAAGCATCGTCATTGATTTGAAGGAAGGAAATCCAACCGATCATTTAAGCAGAAGTAGTTACTACTGAAGAAATATAAAAGAAAAGAAGAAAAAAAGGTGCGATCGATGGACGGCCAATGTATACAGAGGAGGAGCACCGAGCTTTCTACAGACAGTACCGGCGATTCTTCGAAGTATCACACCAACCATTGCTATCACCATCATAATCACCAACCATCGAAGGTTTGTGAGGATACTTGCCTGATGTCGGGTCGATTCCGAGCCAAACACAGTGCCTGACAACCATTGTGATGAGTGATCGTGTCGCAGGAAGGGAAGCCATTTTCACCAAGCGTTGACTCATATTTCAGGAGATCGTAAAGCTTTTAGCCTTGGCTTTGGGTTGATGCCTATATGCTGAAGAGGAGATCATCTTGCAATTTTGAACTCGTGATTCTATAGGGAGAGGAGACAGGATTGTAAGTGATTTAATTTTCAGTGGTGTAATCGCGTTGCAAGTAGTGTCGGAAGTATTTACTGTCAAGTGAGATTACTTTACATTTCACCTTTCACCCATTTCCATGTTCACATCAAAACAAAAATATCAAAAATAATTTATCTTTGTTTGTATGTTGTATTTGAGTGTTGTATTGTTTGTGTTGTATCGTGATTAATGTTATCTGTATCAATTTTGTGATTGTTTTAAGTTAGTTTTAATTTTACAATTTACTAAAATTGGTTCGTACAAAAGACTTAATGATTTTAATGGTTACTATTTGAATCATCTGAATGTTGGTATTGCTTAATGATAAATCCATTGTTAACTAGCATTAAAAAGCTTAATTGATGTTATTTACAATCTATGGAATCGCCTAATGGTTGGCCAAATTCCTTTGTAAATAGCAATATTATAAAGAAGAGACAGGCTCATGGAGTTAACTTAAGTCCATGAGGATAGTCTGTTGAGTTAGCTATAACTCAACGAACTTTGTCTGTTGAGTTAATTATAATTCAATGGAGTGCTTATTGAATATAAATTTGAATTGTTAACAATCGAACGGTTCTTAAATTCGTCAGTAATTCCCTGTGGGATCGACTTGTACTTGCACACTGATATAATAGACACTGTGCACTTGCAGTTAAAGTACAAATTGGAATTAATATCTAAATTGTATTAAAGGTTGTTTGTTTACTTCTAAAAGAAAGAATAGGCATAAAGATAAATTAACTAAGTAAAAACAGAAGTAACAAATCCAAGTTTTTCTAGTATAGTGTTGGGAAAACCCAAACAATTAACATTCCATTACTAGATGCAATAGAGCAAATACCTGCCTATGCCAAGTTTTTAAAGGAATTATGTACAAAGAAACGAGCTAGGAAGACACCTATGAAAGTGTGCTTAGCTAAATCCGTTAGTGCCTATTTCTGTCAAGACTTGCCTAAGAAGTTTAGTGTTCCAGGTACTCCAACCATCTCTTGTACAATTGGAGATACCTATTTTGATAGAGCATTGATAGATTTGGGAGCAGGAGTAAATGTTATGTCATCTGGTGTTTATGTGAACCTAGGACTTAATGGTATTCAACCCACTAAGGTTCTCATTCAACTAGTTGACCATTCTTTTAGAACTCCCTTAGGAGTTATTGAAAACATATTGATTAAGATTAAATATTTTGTCTATCCCATAGACTTTATTGTCTTAGAAAATCAACCTTCACTTGGTAGAAAGCTGAATGTGCCCCTTATTTTAGGAAGACCCTTCCTAGCCACAGCAGATGCATATATAGGATGTAGAGATGGGTCTATGCAAATAACTTATGGTGATGCTAAGGTTGATTTAAATATTTTTAAATCTCACCCAGACGTTAAAATTTTAGATAATGAAAATTTTAATGTGAGCTTATTAAGCATTATGGATGGAGGTGAGGGGGTAGAAAATTATAGTTTATCTGAAGATGAAGATTATCCACCTATAGAATATGAGGTTGATCTAGCACATATCCATGACTTAGATGATGACATTGGTGAGAGTGATAATATTTTTGAATTAAATTACATAGAGCCTTTAGAAAGAGATTTAGGAGAGATTAAGAAACCATCTATTGTAGAACCACCTTCTCTTGAACTAAAACCCTTGCCTCAAGACCTTAAGTATGCCTATTTGGGAAAAGAGAACACCTTGCCAGTTATTTTGTCTTCCCATATTTCTAGAGAACAAGAAGAGAAGTTGTTGATAATTTTAAAAGAACATAAGAAGGCCATTGGTTGGATCATGGCCGACATCAAAGGAATTGACCCTAGTTTATGTCAACATAGAATTCATTTGAATAATGACATTACACCTTCTAGGGACCCATAGAGAAGATTAAACCCAAACATAAAAGATGTGGTTAGAAAAGAAATTATTAAGTGGCTAGATCATGACATCATTTATCTTATTTCTGATAGTCCTTGGGTTTGCCCTGTTCAGGTTGTCCCAAAGAAATCTGGTATTACAATTGTAGAAAATAGCAATCATGAACTAGTCCCTACTAGAGTGCAAATAGGATGACGAGTATGTATTGATTATAGAAAACTAAATACCGCCACTAGGAAAGACCATTTTCCCTTGCCTTTTATGGACCAAATGTTAGAGAAGTTAGCTGGGCAAGAATATTATTGTTTCTTAGATGGTTATTTTGGATATAACCAAATTCCTGTAGCACCTTGTGACCAAGAGAAAACCACATTCACATGTCCTTTTGGTACTTTTGCATTCTAGTGCATGCCCTTTGGTTTGTGTAATGCTCCTGCAACTTTTCAAAGGTGTATGACTGAAATCTTTTCAGACATGATTGATAACTTCTTAGAGATTTTTATGGATGATTTCTCTATGTCAGGTTCTTCCTTTGATGTGTGTCTTAAGAATTTAGAATTGGTTTTAAAAAGATGTATAGAGAAAAATTTGATTTTAAATTGGGAGAAATGCCACTTCATGGTGCAACATGGAATTGTATTAGGCCATGTTGTTTCTAAGAATGGGTTGGAAGTAGATAAAGCTAAAGTAGACTTGATAGCCAACCTACCACCCCCTAAATCTATTAAGGATATAAGAGCTTTTTTGGGTCATGCTGGGTTTTATAGACAATTTATTAAGGATTTTAGTAAGATTGCCCGTCCTTTAACTAGTTTATTATCAAAGGATCATAAGTTTGAATTCTCTGGAGTTTGATAAGCTTAAGGGAGTCCTCACCTTAGCCCCTATTGTGTATCCACTCGATTGGTCTCAACCATTCGAGTTGATGTGCGATGCATCAGATTATACAATTGGTGCTGTGTTGGGGCAAAGAATTGATAAATTACCTAGGGTAATCTATTATGCTACTAAAACTCTTAAAGTAGCCCAATTGAACTATACAGTTACAGAGAAAGAATTTTTAGCTATAGTTTTTGCTCTTGAGAAGTTTAGATCTTATTTGCTAGGCTCTAATGTTATCATTTTCACTGATCATTCTGCCATTAAATATTTATTAGCTAAAAAAGATGCTAAGGCTAGATTAGTTAGATGGATTCTTCTCTTGTAAGAATTTGATATTGAGATAAAAGATAAGAAAGGATGTGAGAACGTAGTTGTCGACCACTTGTCTCGTATTGTCATGCCTCAGGGGGAGTTACCCATTGATGAATCATTTCCTGATGAGTAGTTGATGGCTATAACTCCAATCGCTTGGTTTGCAGATATTATGAATTATCTTGTGACAAAATGACTACCTAGCAATTAGTCAAGGCAAGATATTAAGAGATTTTTAGCTTGGGTCAAAGAATTTTATTGGGATGATCCCTATCTTTATAAGTTAGGCCCTGATTTGATTTTGAGGAGATGCATCCCAGATATGGAAATTCATAGTGTGCTATCTTCTTGTCATGACCAACCTGTTGATGGTCATCTTAACCCTATTAAGACTGCAACTAAAGTTCTTCAATGTGGTTTTTTCTAGCCCACATTGCATAAAGATGCATACTTCTATGTTAAGAATTGTAGAGATTGTCAAAAAGTAGGAAGATTGACTAGAAGAAATATGATGTCGCTTACACCAATTATTGAAGTTGAAGTATTTGACGTGTGGGGTATTGATTTCATGGGACCCTTCCCTAATTCTGGAGGTTATTTTTATATTCTGTTAGCTATTGATTATGTGTCCAAATGGGTTGAAGCTATTCCCACACGAACTTGTGGATTCTAAGGTAGTAATAAATTTTATTAAGAGCAACATTTTTGCTAGATTTGGCATTCCTAGAGCAATCATTAGTGATAAGGGAACACACTTTAATAATAGAAGTTTTGAAGTATTAATGAAAAAATTTGGAGTAAACCATAAAATGACAACCCCCTATCACCCACAAACCAATGGACAAGTAGAAAATGCCAATAAGCAAATTTTGGAAAAGATAGTTGGAAAGACAAGAAAAGATTGGGCAGAAAAGTTAGATGAGGCATTATGGGCTTATCGGACTGCTTTTAAGTCTGTTTTAAATATGTCTCCATATAGAGTAGTGTTTGGAAAGGCATGTCATTTACTAGTAGAGCTTGAGCATAAGGCAAGATGGGCTATTCAAAGACACAACTTAGATTTAAAGGTTGCTGGTAAGAAAAGAAATTTTCAATTGACTGACTTAGAAGAAATACGAAGAGAGGTATATGAGAATTCACGGATAGCTAAAGAAAAGAGTAAAGTATTTCATGATAGCAAGCTCTTCTGTAAGAATTTTGAAGTAGGACAGCAGGTATTGTTGTATAATTCTAGACTACATCTATTTCCTGGTAAGTTAAGATCACGGTGGATAGGACCTTTTGTGGTAAAAAGTACGTTTCCTCATGGAGCAATGGAGATTGAAAACCCTAAGAGTGGGGAAGTTTCTAAGGTCAATGACCACCGTTTAAAATCTTTCTTGCAGCAAAGATTATTTGGCCATGGAGAGAATATTGTTTTAATCGATGCTGTTTATGCTGAATCTGATAATTAGTGCTCTTTTGTTTTTTCTTTTTATTAGTTTTAGATGTAATTACTCTTATTTCTTTTTGTTGATTTTGTCATTATGTAAATCTTGTTTTTCAATTATGTACTTATCTATCTAACATGCAGGTGTTGGGATCAAAGACTATTCCATTGTAAGTGTCATTTGTACCTTTTTCTATCAAAATATTTCTTTTGTGATATTGTTAGTGTATGCAATCTTCTAAGTGGGTGAGAGATAGCGCATCTAGATTAATTAGACAAACCCCTTTCGAAGAAGAAGTTAGTGTGTTAGAAGAGCCTGTAAGGATGGGAGACTAAGGTAGAAACCAACAATTACCTTCTCTTGAGAGCATCTGCTATCCTCAAATGCATGACCATCCCTCTTGTCTTGTATTGCCACAAGTAGATGGACATAAATTTCAATTGCATATGAATTATGTCAATCAGCTGCCTAGATTTCATGGACTAGATAAGGAAGATGCATATGCATTCCTAAATGACTTTAATGATGTTTGCAACATGATTAATCTACCTGAAGTGCCTGTTGATGCAATAAAGTTGAGATTTATTCCTTTCGCTCTTTGAGATGATGCGAAACTATGGTTGAACACCCTTCCTATTAATTCCATTTGTACTTGGACTGATTTTTGTGCTGTCTTTGTTAAGAAATTTCATCCTTTGCATAAGACCATTCAAGCTAAGAATGCTATTCTAAACATCTGCTAGCAAACCAATGAACCTTTTTGAAAATATTTTGAATGTTTCAATAGACTAGTGGCAAGATGTCCTAATCATGGTTTACCTAAATCAAGATAGTGTCAAGTAATCTATGAAGGATTGGATTATCAGACCAAGTTGATGTTAGAATCTGTATGTCCTAGACGATTCATGAAATTAGATGAAGTCAGTGCATGGGATAGACTTGTGGACCTTGCTGAGAGAATAATGGAAATGGAAAGTTCATCAGATAGAACATTTGATAGAACTTTGGCAAGGGGAATGCACACAGTAGACCCCATGGTAGGCATGGAAGCTAGGATGTCGTCCATGGTTAAAAAAGTAGAAGATCTGATTATAAGTCAACAAAAGGGAAAAGATAAAGTGATTGAAGTCAAGTGTATAGCATGTGGAATTCCTGGGCACATCATGGAAGAATGCCCTACAATGTAAGGACAACAGTTTGAGGAAGTTAATGCCATTGGTATGGGACAAAGGTCATTCCAATCGTCATCACACTATACCCCGGGATGGAGAAACCATCCCAGTTTTTTGTGGTGACAACCAGAAGCACCTGGAAACCGTACTGAGCATCATGGACCCACTCAGCCAAATTTAAGTGATAGAATGTCTGCTTTGGAGAAAAGATTTATTGAAATGGAGAAAGCGATTCAATCCCTAATTCAAGTTAGCAGACAAGTAAATCCCATTTTAGCTAGCCATGACCAAATCATTAAGGGATTAGAAGCAAATTTTGATAGGTTGTCTACTTCATCTGGAAGTAGAGCACGGAGAGAATTACCAAGTAACACTGTACCAAATCCCCGCTTGGCAGGTGTGCATTTGGCACAAGGAGAGACTTCAGGAACTAACCCTTCACCATCTACATGAGTAGATATAAAAAAAAAACAAAAAAAAAAACAAAAATTCCTTTTTGTTAGTATTTTTATTCTTAATCGCATGCTATAGTTTTGTTTATATAAATTTCTTTTCTGTTTTGATATGTTTGTTAGTTTTGTAGTTATTATTTTTCTTCATCAAGCAAGGTACGCACTCTTCACCTTATTTCTGTATGATGCATTTGAATGATACATGTATTGAACATTATTTCTTCAGCATACTACTCAATCTCCATTGTATGTTTTAGGAATAATACAATTTAAATTTACACATGTGCATATGGATTACATGCTAGGTATGGGGGAGTAATCTTTTCTTGCTTGTCATGGTTTGTTTCTTTTGTTTTTGTTGTCTTCATGCTTTTTATCTTATTACCTAAATGATTTCTTTTACATTGGGGACAATGCAAAATTTAGGTATGGGGGGGAGGTATTTGACGACAGTTTTTTTTCGATTTTGTACTTTTTCTTGTTTATTTTGTTTTATAAATGCTTTTAGGCCCTAATGGATAGAGTTCTTTTAGGTATAATTGAGATCTAAAAGTGAATCCTTTAGGAAAGAAACCTTGAACCTTAAGGGGAGGAGAAGAATAAAATTCAAAACCATCCATATTTTTGAGCTTATATGTAGTATTGCACTTACATGAGGCCTTGACTAGGAGGGAACCACTCCTCTTGAAGGGAAACTTAGGTAAAAACTTAGGAATATACCTTGGGGTTGTCCTATGAGAAGGGTAGAATAAAATGGTTAAGGTAAAATTTCCCGTTCCTACACAATGATGTGGGCACTCTTAAGGGTAGAGGGCTAGGGAGAGAAAGAAAAAAAAAACAAAAAAAAAACAAGAAAAAAAGAAAAAAAAAAGAAAAAGAAAAGAAAAAGTAGAAGAGAGATTGATTACTTGTTCTTACAAAAGCTATTGAGTAACTGGTCAACTTTCCCCTAAGTAAGGGATTGTGGTCGTGTAAAAAGGTGCTGGAGTAGGAGGTAATAAAAAAGAGAGAAAAAAAAAATGAAAAAAAGAGAGAGTCAAAATAAAAGGATAATGGACTCAAAGATAGACCTTTGGGATTACCTAGGTAACTTGGAGGGAGTTGAGTAGGTTATTTCTTGGTCTTGGCCAATTTCACATACACCTATTTATATAGTACTTTACTTTCTTAGGATGGAAATTAAATGATTATTTGAATCCAATCTAGAAAGGTGAGAGGTGATTGAATAAAGGTGAAGCTAATAGGTCAAGATTACTTAAGAGCAACTTTATCCATGTTTAGGAAACAAGGAGCATATTTTTGTTGTTTTTATCTTTTAATTGTATTGTTTTATGTTATGTTTTGGATTTTGTGTGTATATCTGCTAAAAACCCTCTGGAGACACAACTACACCACTAAGGTGACCTAGGGGTTTAAAGACTTGCTGTTTGCTTTTTTCTAGCATGACACTAGAATATCTGATTAGATCTCCAATAACGTACCAGAAAAACTTGGATTTGTTACTTCTATTTTTACTTAGTTAATTTATCTTTATGCCTATTCTTTTTCTTTAAGAAGTAAACAAACAACCTTTAATACAATTTAGATATTAATTCCAATTTGTACTTTAACTACAAGTGCACAATGTCTATTATATTAGTGTGCAAGTACAAGTCGATCCCATAAGGAATTGCTTAAAAGTTTAGAACTGTCCGTTTGTTAACAATCAAATTTATATATTCAATAAGCTCTCCGTTGAATTATAGTTAACTCAACGGATAAAGTTCGTTGAGTTATAGCTAACTCAACAGACTAATCTCGTGGACTTAAGTTAACTCCACGAGCCTGTCTTTTCTTTTTAATACTGCTATTTACAAAGGAATTCGGCCAACCATTGGGCGATTCCATAGATTATAAATAACATCAATTAAGCTCTTTAATGTTAGTAAACACTGGATTTATCATTAAGCATCAGATAATTCAAAGAGTAACCATTAAAATCTTTAAGTCTTTTGAACGAACTAATTTCAGTAAATTGTAAAACTAAAACAAACATAAAACAATCACAACATTGACAAAGATAACATTAATCATGATACACACAAATAATACAACACTCAAATACAACATACAATAGCAGATAAGTTGTTTTTGGTATTTTTGGTTTAATATGAACATGGAAATGGGCGAAAGGTGAAATGTAAAGTAATCTCAATCAATAGCAAATACTTCCGTCACTACATACGATGCGATTACACCATTGAAAATTAAACCACTTACAATCCTATCTCCTCTCACTATAGAATTGCAAGTCTAGAATTGCAAGATAATCTCCTCTTCAACATACAGGCATCAACCCGAAGTCAAGGCTAAAAGCTTTACGATCTCCTGAAATATGAGTCGGCGCTTGGTGAAAATGGCTTCCCTTCCCGCGACGTGATCATTCCTTACAGTGGTTGTTAAGCATCGTGTTTTGCTCAGAATCGACCCGACATCAAGAAAGTATTCTCACAAACCTCCGATGGTTGGCGATTAAGGTGGATATGGTGGTGGTAACGATGGTTGGTGTGGTACTTTGGAGAATTGCCGATACTGCCTGCAGAAAGCTCGGTGTTCCTCCTCTGTACACATTGGTCGTCCATCAATCACCCACGCACCCTTTACTTCTTTTTCTTCTTTTCTTTTATATTTCTTCAGTAGTAGCTACTTCTGCTTGAATGGTCGGTTGGATTTCCTTCATTCATATCAACGACGATGATTTCTTCTCCCTGTGCAATACATGCAATCGTGGTTTTTCTTCCAACTATCTTGTTTCTGCAACCACTACAGTGGCATATTAGAAAATAAATAGTTTGTGGAGTTACAAATAACTCAACGGACTTTCTTCATTGATTTAACTATAGAACACGTGCATAAATTTAACTATCCGATGCTCAAGTGCATTTTGGATACTTACAAACTTAGCTATCCGATGCTTAGATGCATTTTGGATAGTTATAGATAACTCGCCGATATATAACTTAAGTAAATCTACCAAATCTCGACACGTGTCAGCAATAGTTTAATAATAAAATACACATTTCGGAGAGTTACAGGTCTAACTATCCGATGCTTAGATGCATTTCGGATAGTTACAGCTAACTCACCGAAAGTCCACTTAAGTCACTTTACCAGAACATGACACGTGTCAGCTATTTTATAAATAAAAAGAGATTTTGGAGGGTTACACATATAACTGTCTGATGCCTAGTTGCAATTTCGGATTGTTATAGATAACTCACCGAAAGTTCACTTAAGTCATGCATTATGGTTTTGACATGTGTACTTTAGGAAATAATAAAGTATTCTTTCAAAACATAACTGTTCGACAATTTAAACATAACTATCCGACATGTTCGGTCTATTAAACATAACTGTCCGAAATATGTTCGGTATGTTAAACATAACTGTCTAAAATATCAGAAAATTTGGATACTTAAGAATTTCACAGCCTGCAACTTACCGACAGTTTAGAAATGTACTAAATTGACATTAATTCCCCAAAATTAAGTGGTAATTCTAATTAAAGCATATAATAGTGCAATTATAACATAATGGCTTAATTCTTATATGATAAGCTAAATATTATGCAATTAACCATCATTTAACCGTTAATAATATGCACTTTTTCATTCTAAACACTTCCCCCATACCTAAATTTTGCTAGTCCCTTAGCAAACTAAGATCTAATTAATTGGTCTTTTAAAAAGTGCTAGAATTAATTTTTTTTTTTTTTTTCTTCTGTTCAGCATAAAAATATATATTCTGTATGTTTTAGTAATCAATCTGCAAATATACTTAGAATATATGCAAATTACATACGAAGTATATCATCATTACATAAGTGTTAATTATATTATCGTTTGTTCTTCTTTTCATCATTTGTCATCCTGAATTTTACAATAAGATTTCTAGAAGAAATTTCAATAACATACGAATCAAAGTACAATCCAATTCAATATGATTAAGACAAGTAGAATAAAGAATTGTATCTTCATTAAAACAACTTCAAAAGTCAATTCCAGATTCATATTTCAGCAATTCTAGATAACAGAAAATATACTTGATTCATAAGATATTTCACAAAACACTTGTACCTTTCAGAACAGTATATATATATATATATTATACTTTAAAAGTTAATTTGACAAGCTTGAATCATATAGGAGCTTTCTAATGTACCCATGTAACGAGCTTTCAGTCAACAATACCAGATCTGATCAGGATCTTAGGTTGCCAGATTTCAAGAGTCTTTTTTTTTCAGGGCAACAATCCTTACATACCTATCTACTCAAGTACAAAAGGCTTGTGATCAAACAAGTCAATAAATCTCAATTTTTTCTCTTTTTTCCTTTTTTTTTTTTTAAATACACACAAAACAAAGCATTAATCACATATTGTATATGTATGTATTTCATTAATACAGATGAAGTAAAACACCAATCTCATATAGTCCTGCTTCTATCATTTACTAAAAATATGAATCCATAATAGTGACCTCATACTTTTTCTATAGTTTAATAAGATCTACACATAAATCATTCTACAAGTTCAATCAGTCAAATTAAATATATCTTTAATCATATGTGTTTCATTTAATCTAGAATTCACATCTCAGCTACTTTAGGACTTCAGATAATTTACTGATTTTTCATTAAGCATTCTGATTTCATTTTAAAATCATGAAACTGTTAAACTCATGAAATTTAGAAAAAACATAAGATACTATATCTAGATTTACATAAATAGTAAATTCTATAGCATCATATATAACCTTCTAAATATAACATTCAAGTAGTTACAGATTATAAATTTTACAGTCTCAATTATCAGATAGTTACAACAAGTTCATAAAAATTTTCGATTTCCACAAAACTTTGTGGTACCATTTTAATTTTTTTAATTAACAAACTTACATAGCTGTTACTTTAATTACCTCCCCCCCATACCTACATTTTGCATTGTCCTCAATGTAAAAGATTTGATAATAAATACAGTAATTGTAGCAAGCATGAATACAACTTTATTGATTAAAATTCAGGATAAGTAATCAGTTACATACCTTGTTTTGTTTGTATCTCCTTTTGCATATTCCAATTTTTGATTCTGAAAACTTTTCATTCACAGATAAAAGCAAAAAAAATATATAAAACATTACATTTAACAGATATTGATAATTCAGTGTCTTGTGTGGAACCCAGGCTCCTATGCCTTTGGTGGCTCACAAGCAAGCTAGTTGGTTTCCCATAATAGATACCAACAAATTGGATTGATATTTTATTTTTTTATTTTTTTTTATAAAATAAAATGAAAACTATATTTTTTTCTAAAAATAAATGTAGAATACACACAACATTAAACACACAAAATCACAGCTTAAGAACATGATTGAAAAGTAGGAACAAATGGAATAAATGTATCGGTCCAAGCAAACTTTTTAGGCATAGTTCTTCTTGCTATTAATTCTGTTTTCATGTAGTTCTTGTTCCTTCTTAATTTGTAAATGTGTAATATATTATAAATTCCAAATACAAGTGTATTACCATTAATGATATGAAATGCAGAAAGGGATCCTTTTTGGTTCCAAGGTAATGTAGAAGTTTCTATTTCTACATCTATTTCAATATATTCCTCTTCCCACTTCCATTCATTTATGTCTTCCATAATCCATATTTGAAATTTCATTAGTTCTTCCCACCATCTTATTAGACATAAAGTAGGATCATCTTCTTCATTATACCACATTCCTAGTTGAATTTTATTAAATTCTGCAGATGGTGGTTTAGCTATATCACTCGGTATAGGTAAAATTTCTATATATTCATCATAACTGTCTATGCTCACTATGTATAAATCAAATCCAAATGCTATTGATATATTTGTGACTAGATATATATATCCATCCAGTATGACATGTGTTTGGTTAATTAATGATTTCCATCCTAGATATATCATAATATTTTCATTCCAAGATCTATTCAGAAAATTATACACACTTAAGCGTAAATCTTCACCCTAATTTCTTGTAGGTCTCCAATAATATAATTTTTCAAGAATTGTAGACTTTTTATCAGAAAATATTAAAGTTGATCCACAATTTACAGTTGGTACTTCAAATCTATTAGGTCTTCCTATATTCCATTCTTCTCCTGTTATAGGATTTCTTATCAAAATATCAAGTAATAATAAACTTGCATACCTTGGTCTCGTCTTGTATATGATTAATCCTTCATCTATCCCCATAATATGATTTATTCCTTCTAATGTATTGGGTGGAATTCTAGTAGTTTCTTCCATAGCTAGATATTCATGGGTATTTGAACTACGATTAAATGACCTCCATATGAATCCGTCTCTAATCTTAGTCATTTTTGCGGCTTGTAGTCCTTGAAAATATTTTTCTTCAATACAGTCTTTAATTTCCTTTGATACACAACACAGTCTGCACAGATCTTTAGTTGACAAGTTACTCAGTACTTCCCTTAGTGCATCCAATGGTAATTGCATCAATTCCATTTGTTGATTCTGTATAACACAAACAAAAATTTAGCAAAGACAAAAAATTAACATAACTACTACACACCCTCGTAGAGTTAAGGCATAACTCAACGGAATAAGTTCGTTGAGTTAAGGACTGACTCTACGATACTATTAACTATAAATAAAAACATATATATACATAGATAGTTGCTTTAGATATGCTGCTTCATTCAGCTACCCTCCTAGAAGAGGTATCAATTTCATTAACCATTCTATTGACAGGATTAGGTATTGCTTGTATTGGCAATCCTCTAGTAGGTCTAACTTCCATTGGTTCCTTCTGTCTAAGTGGTATATTTCTATTCTGATTTTGAATTGCAGCACTTCCAAATAAAAAATCTAGACGATTGTTTAATTGTTGGATTATCTTTTCTAATTTCTCTATTCTAGATCCTTATTCCAGTAATGTTTCATAACTTATATTCTTCTCATTTATATTTTCTCCTCTTTGGAAATTGTTGTTTCTCCAAGATAAATTCGGGTCATTTCTCCAATTAGGATTATAAGAATTTCCCAAGTTATCTCTCTAGTTTCTAGCATGAATAATATCTAAATCATTTATGTTTGCATTCTTTTCTGCTAGCTTTTGATTTAATGATAACTCTTCTATGTTCTTTCTTAATTCATTTAATTTCACCTCAAGCATAGTACTTGAATCTATTTCATGCATTCCTCTTGACAATATTTTTTTATCTGCAATAGCTTCAACCGAGTTTTCCCATTGTGTAGTTCTTTTTGCAAAGTTTTTAAAATATGCCCATGCTTCTTCACTACATAACTTTAAAAATTCATTTTGACAAATAGATTCTAATAAAGATTTCGTTGAAACATCTATGCCTTCATAAATTATACCGATTAATTGTGCTTTACTCATTGCATGATGTGTACATTGAGTTAGTAAATCTTTAAATCTTTCAAAATATTTCCAGAATGATTCACCCTATTTTTGGCTACACATTAAGATTTCTTTCTTCTTTTTAATCATTTGATGTGTTGGATAATATTTTTCCAGAAAAACATAGCAAAATTCAGTCTATGTAGAAATTGAATTAGGTGACAGAGTATATAACCATCTCTTAGTTGTGTCTTTTAAAGAAAAAAAGATATATCTAAGTTTAACAGCATCTATACTCATGTTTGGCATTTTCATCATTTGACAAACTTCATTAAATTCTTTAAGGAAATAATAGGCATCCTCTCTTTCTAATCCATGAAAATGTGGCAATTGACTAATATAATTAGATTTCAGTTCAAACCTATCTCCCTCAAAGTTTGGCAATCGAATACATGAAGGTTCATCAAGTAATTCCGGATACAGAATTTCTCCTAATGGTTTTTCTACTGGAACAGCCATTTCTACGTTCTCTTTTAAAGAAAGGTTAGCTACACCCCAAAGAATTTCGTTAAAGTTCAGTTCAGAAAATTTTTCAGGACTCCTCTACGATGAAAGTTCCTAGGTAGGTGTTCTTATTAATCGTTTAGTGCTTAGAGAACGAGTCCATGTGCTCATAAATAAATAGCAGAAGATTAATTACATACCAGTCTGAAGCTTTCCATTCAGTAAATATTTGTTGTCGGATTAAGTTGAATCAACTGCTTCTCCTTTTAGTTCCTCCAACGCATTCTCCTTTCTTTTAAAAGTGTTGGTAACTCGTAAATAACATTCTAATTTATATATATAATGTACATCCATAAAGTGAATAAATCTCGTTGCAAGAACGTGTCTTGCAATGTGCATCGTGGTTCCTATTTTTATGGGTACGTGTACCACTATTAATTTCAAATTTTAGTAACCGCTAAACCGACGTAGTTTCGTTCGTGGTTAAAAGAATAACCATTCTGCTTAATCCATGAACTAACCTCATGGAGTTACAGATAACTCAACGGAACACAGTCAGTTACTGTTGCTAACTCCATGGACTAACTTCGTTGAGTTACAGATAACTCAACGGAGTGACCTTATATTATATTACTGACCTTGTGAAGTTACGGTTAACTCAACGAACTTACTTCATTGAGTTAACACTTGGCAACTTCTAAGTTTTACTCCATGTAAGTACCTTTATTTTTTTTTCTTTTTCATTCTGCTAACTGATATAAAGTTAAATCTATGTCATTAATGCATCATTCTAATCAAAATTCGTTTAAATCTGAACATTATATAAAGATTTAACTTGCAGGTCATTTTATGTTATGCAGAATTTACATTTTACCTTGCAACAAGTAGAAATTTTTTAAGCATTTATCCTGTCATTCAGCAAATTGTAAATCTGTTACATATTCATTCATAAAGTTTCACAAATTATATAATATTCAATAAATTCCATTCATTTCACATCCAAAACACGTATGAAAATTGCATTTGAAAAATTATATTCATTAATATGAATCAATTACATTACAAGTACATCATACAGTTTTATACAATTTTATACAAGTAGACGAACAATACAATTTAATCTCTATTCCTAAGTTCATCTACTTCCTTCTGAAGTTTTTCTAATTGAAGTTCTAATTGATTAATTCTTTCTATAGCTCTTGTAATTCCTCTAGAAGGTACAACTATCTCTGTAGCTACAAAATTTCTGTATTCTTTTGCTGAAATGGTTCTTGATCTGATCCTTTTTTATGTCCATTTCGTGAAATCAATACAATCCACCATCAGTAGTGGAATCAAATCTCCATAAAACAATTTTTTCTTTACTGCTTTCAGCTTGGAGATAAAAACTGTAGACCAATTTATTTGAATCTTGTTTACAACTACATATGTGGCCCATTTGACAAATTGACTTAATTCTATGTCATGGCCCTATCGTTGATAGACATTTTTAATCAAAATGTTAGCTACCATGTGTGCTTTACTACTTAAATGCTTCAATCTGCTTAATAAAGGCACACTAGGATTGATAGCTAAACAATCTTTGATTTCCTGTTCAGTCTACTCAACGGTAGTTGTGTCTTCCAAAATTTTTAGTCATTCATTCTTCAATCCAAAAATGTTGTGGAGAAGCTCTGGTGTTATCTGTACATCAGCTTTCTCCACGTTAGAAATTAATCCTCCTTCTCCTTCTCTTAAATTTGCATAGAAACAGGGTACTAAATTCTCATATACTGCATGCTCTCTTTCTTGAGAAATGAACTTCAGTAGACCTTGGAACTCAAATAAATCTTTGATTTCTTGCATTCCATCCCAATTTACTAGTCTACTATAAATGATATTGTAACCCCTTATTTTTTGGTATTTGATATAAGCTTCCTGACTAGAAAAATGTACTTCATTCAAAATTGTTGTTTCAATCGGGTCAAGAATGTGACTTTACTGTTCTAGAGGGGTTTGTTCTTGCTCTTCCTCTTCTATAGGCTGCATTTGCACATTCTCTATAGATTCTTGAATTTTTGCTTTTGCTTCTGTCTATGGTGGTGAGCCGGTAGAACTCTCCACTTCGTCTTGAATTCTTTCCAGAAATTGCTGAAGAGTTTCTTGCTCTTTAGTGGAATCTGTGAAGTTATTTTGGCCAAATGGCTTCTTTCAGCCTCTTCATTTTTTACTCTTTCTTCTTCCTCCTAACTACCAATCTGTTCTGTTACTATTCTTTCTGATTCTGTACCAGATTGGGATGGAGTCACGGGCAATTTAGCTTCTGCCCTAATTTCTATTCTTTCTTCTTGTATAGGCTGTAGATTAATTTCAGCCTGATTTTCTTCTTGTCTTTGCTCCTCCTGCTGCTGCTCCTCCTCAGAATTGGATAGCAGGTTTATAAAAATTGGCTCCATAAGCCCTGTTGCTATTGGTGCTTCAGATTTAATCTCTTCTTGATAGTCAGACACTATCTCTTTTCCTTTCCTTTTTCTGATTAATTGTGCCTGTTCTTCCTCTTTTTCTTCTAAGATTAAATCTACAAAAGTAGGCTCTGTAGGCCTTCGAGCCACAGGTACTGACTCTTCTTGTTTAACTTTTTCTATAATTACTGGTCTCGAAGGACCAGCTTCATCTCCTTTTGCAGCAGGTTTGGCAGTAGCTTCTTGATGCTGTTCCATTTTGATTTTATATTGGGCTTTCAACTTTTCTGCAGCCCTCTTTTTGTAAAGTGCATCAAATACTAGGTGTGCTTTAGCCACTGCCAAATCTTCTGATTCTCCTTGGTTTTTCCCAACTTGAACCAGTGCTTGAAATTCCTTTAACTCTTCTTTAGTTGAAGGCCCCATCATTTCTACTCGTGCCAATGACTTAAATGGTAAAATTGAAGGTCCTAGCTGCTGTTCCTAAGGAACAGGTCTTTCAGCAGTCGGCTCGTCTTGTTCTTCAGTTGCCTCTTGTTGTTCCTGCCGCCATATTTCCCAACTTCCACGACCAGCAATGCGCCTTTTGAACCATAATCTAACCTTGTGTTGGATTAGCTCTAGGGCTACTTCATTGTTCGACCTGATTTTTCTTTCTTTACTAACTGCAATTTCTGTTGCTACTCTGATTCGTGTCTCCATTATCTGGGGTATTTGTATACCACAATCTACTAATATTCTTCTTAATCTAAAAAGTTCAGATTCTACCTTCTATAACTCTTTTTCTCTCATCGTATTTCTGATCTTCTGCTACGTGTGCCATTCTTCTGATTTCTTCAAAAATTCTGATGTATCAACAACCTCTTCCAAGAATTCAAGTGTCATCTTCCTCATCGTGGAGTTACTCAACAGCACGGAATCGCTTTGATTTCTACTGTTCTAGATTCTAAATGATTTGCTGGATAATGCCCCCAAAACCCTAGGTTTAAGATAAATAAGCCCTAAGTTTAGGCGAGTAATCGAGTCATTTCCCGAACCAACTCTTACTATCTCTTCCGCGGTCTTAGCTACAATACTTCGTTGAGTTACAATTAACTCAATGGAATAACCACGTTGACTAACTCAAGACTCAACAGATATAATAATAAAAATACTACAGATAATAGTTTTTCTGTTTTTTTTTTTTTTACCAGTTGAACTGATACTATGTTTCGATAAAACCAACATTTTTTTCTTAAAATTAATATACATATTTTTTTATGTTCCGGTCATACCGATGGATCCGGTCGGTTGAACTGTAATGATTTTTATATTATATATATATATATATATATTTTAATGTGTGTTTTTTTTATTTTATATATAAACATAAAAACTGATTTCTTATTAAGTAAAGCTTGAGTAGTCCTCTACTCTAACTTCTTCTATAATTCCAAAGGAGCTTTTTGGTGTTTTCAGAATAGGTCTAAGTCTTTGTCCATTTACTTTAAATATATTCTGATTTTTAGAATTTTCAATTTCAATAGCTCTATAAGGATAAATATTTCGAACTATGTAAGGTCCTCCCCATCTAGATCTTAATTTTCCTGGAAGGTTATGGACTCTAGCCATATAAAGATATACTTCTTGTCCTATTTTAAAGCTTTTTGGAATAATTTTTCTATCATGCTAGAATTTCATTTTCTCTTTTTTTCTTACAGTCTTCGAATAAGCTTCATTTCTAAATTCTTCTAATTCAATTAGTTGCATTTTTCTATTTTCAGAAGCTTGATTTAAATTAGTATTCAGAGTTTTTAGTGCCTAATAAGCTTTATGTTCTATTTCCGCTGGTAAATGACAACTTTTTCCATATACTAGCCTAAAAGGTGACATACCTAAGCTTGTTTTATAAGTAGTTCTATAAGCCCAAAGTGCATCTATTAACCTATTAGCCTAATCTGTTCTAGTAGGATTTACTACTTTTCTAAGATTAACTTAATTTGTTTGTTAGCACTTTCTACTTGTCCAATTTTTTGCGGATGATATGATGTTGCAATTTTGTGGTTTACTCCATATTTCTTCATTAAGGCTTCAAAACATCTATTACAGAAATGAGTTCCTCTATCATTGATAATAGCTTTAGGTATTCCAAATCTAGCAAATATATTTATTCTTATAAATTGTATTACCACTTTGTTATCATTAGTTTTTGTAGGAATAACTTTTATCCATTTAGATACATAATCCACCCCCAAATAATCTAGAAAGTCTAAATTGTAAACTCTACTACTTATTTCTATATTTCATTCAAATTAAAAAAGAAAAGAAAAGAGAGACTCAAATCTATTTAAGGCTTAGCATCCTCTTTAAGTAAGCTATTTGACCCTTTTAAGCCAACTCTACTTAGGGCTTGGCATCCCAGATTAAGTACGCCATAGATTCTTTACACTACATTTATGTAGGGGGAGCAATTTCTTGTATAATAATTCATAACTTTTGAACTATTATATGTTTTCATGAAAGAATCTACATAATTTCAGGAAATACACCTTAATTAAGTACATTTCTAAACTGTCGGTGACTTGTAGGTATTTTAATTCTTAAGTATCCAAATTTTCTATTCTTTCGGCAAGTTATATTACAAGTATCGGACAGTTGTGTTTTAAAACGTTCAATAGACTATTTTATTATTTCCTGAAGTACACGTGTCGAAACCATAATGCATGACTTAAGTGGATTTTCGGTAAGTTATGTGTAACTCTCCGAAATGCGTTTGGGCATCGGAAAGTTAGATTTGTAACTGTTAGAAACATCTCTTTGTTATAAAACTACTTAAGTACACGTGTCGTGATCTGGACGATTGACTTAAGTTATCTTTCGAAAGGTTATCTGTAATTCTCCGAAATGCACTTGAGCATCGGATAGTTATGCTTATAAGTCTCCGAAACTTTCTGAACACCTTAAGTTCAAATTGTGCACATGTTGAATTTCACTGCTTTATAATGTCTTAGTCGAAACTCGAACAGTTATGTTTAAATCTTCAAGTTTTCACACCTGTTCCTTTGAGAAACTCAAATAGTTATCATATGTCTTCGAGTTTTCTCACTTTTTCACTTAGCCTGAAGTTATTTTCTTTATATGAACAATTACGCTAAGTATTCTGCAATTGTTGGTTGTAAAACATGTACAGTTATTGCAAGCACTCGAGTTATTTATCGGTAACGGATCTTATATTTATGATTTCAATGATTGAATCCGTTTATCTGTTTCTAAACTTGAAGAGTTATGAATGTTTTCCTAACAACCTTTTGTGTTTCTACCTTGGTAAAACCCTAGCTTCACAATCTTTCCTTCCACTAAGTTCTATAGTGCAAAGCGAAGATTAATCAACAATGTCAGGACGTGGAAGAGGACGTGGTAGAATGACCAAAGTGTAGAAAAGAGAGCTGGAACTTCAGAAAATGCAGAATGAAATCGACGATATTTACTCCAGGTACACCTTTTCAAACAAAGTACTACACGAAATCAGAAAAGTTGTTCAAGATGAGAAAAATTTCTATTGGAAATTTATTCGAAATTATGCTGAAACACAATTTAGACTAAAACAGACAGAACTTTCCGCATTGCATTTATGGAAAAGAAATTTACAACCTAACCCTACTGTTGTAAGTTCTGGACATGTACTAGAGACATCGGTACAGTCTATCACTTATTATGGAAAGAAGTGGGGACTAATGATCAAAAATGCAAACAGGGAATTACAATCCTTGTATTCCCAACATTATTTTCCCCCAGCTGTTTTAGATGATATTAAATAGTATATCAATGAACAAAAAACTGCCATTAGCAAAATGGGCCTTCGCAGTGAAGGACAAAGAGTTTATCAACTCAAAATGGTAGAGGTGGAGAGCTTAAAACTCTATATTCCATTATTACCACCTAGGCATCATGGTGAAGGACCATCAAGATAACAGGTGCCTTTAACAAGAGAAATTAAGACAATTTTAGAACCTCCTGAACAACTTGAAACACTGCAGACATATAGTTGGACAAAGAAAAAGACAATTGAATATTTTGGACTAACTACAGGTGTACAAGGAATATTGCAGCAAAAGAAGAATCAGTGAAAAATGGAAAACTATGCTCCATTGCAGAAGCTGGACAGACATTTTTGTCAGGAATCCCAGCAGATGTGACAAATATTGGCTTACAAGCATATACTCTAAGGTATTGTGTCACAATAGTGTATAATGTATCTTTTAATACCATGGACAATTTTTCACACAATGCTGCAAGCACACATTCTTTTCCTACGGAAAGTGAGAATGTAGGAAATTTTGATGATATATATACAGATGATATCAAATTTGATGATATTATTGATGACATAGACATTGAGTCTATGAATTTTGAAGATATTTCATTTGAAGAGGAATGTACAGATATTCTTCCTCTTACTGTATCTCGAACAGAGACTTTTGAATTTTGGTACAGTTGCTTATACTACACTTTATATGTATGGTTATGTCTGTTACAATATATCGTATACTTGTTGATAAATGTATATAATCAACAACATACACAGTTACAAATAGAATATGATACTACCAATGTCTCACATATACAAATTTCAGAAATACAAGATGATTCTATTCCACTGATAGATATAGAACATTCTTTCATATAGAGACAATTGTATAGATCACATATAGATATACAGGTTGCTGATATACAGATTGTTACAGAGATTGTTGCTACTGAAATGTTTCCAGAAGAACAAACAGAAGAAATTCAGTAGATTATTGATACGACAATAACAGATATTTCAGACATTTATACTAGTTTTGATAGAAATTTCACCAGTTTTGAAAGATCTGACAATATAGATGCTGCTGATAATATTGAAACAAGTCCCAGATCAGAACATCATGACAGGAAAATACCTAATCTTGAGCAGAGTTTAGATGCAAATACACTATTATGGTTCAGAAATAATTCCTGTTATGACAAATTTCAGACATATAAAACTTTTACAGTTTTATATTCAAGACTAGTTAAGTTTGAAGGGATGGCACACATACGTGAACTATTTGAATTTCAAGGCTTGTTGACTCTACTTCCACAACAGCCAGACCATCTTGCTATACCCGAACTTCTCAGTTGTTTTTACTCAAACGTAACAGTGGAAGAAGGTATTCCTGTTTCTAATATACAAGAAAATGACATATATTTAACTCCAGATTTACTTCATCAGGTACTTGGTCAGAAAAATGAAGGAGTTAAATTATCAGAAAGAAAACAGGTTTATCGATTGGGATGGGAAATTACAATTTTAGCCAAACATCCAACTGCCAACAAACCATTGACATTACTAAATGACTTATAAATGGCCAAGCACGTTTTATTGCAAAAATATTGCATGCTACATTGTTTTAGAGGTTTGGTCATGGGGCAGAAGTTGGCAGATGTTGTCTTTATGCTACATACGCATTAATCAACCATATATAGGTGAACTGGTATGATATTTTTGTTTCTCATATCTTATATTTGCAGAGTAAATTATTTTATGGTGATAGAATTTTGATAATTGTGGCAAGTCAAACAGATATTACACCTTAGCCATAGAAAAGATTAAAGTCACGATCTTTCTCTGCAAAGGAACTCCAAAAATACCAAGTGGAAAATACACCTATCCTTAGACAACAACAACAACAGGTTCGGCAAACACAGCAACAATCCGCAGAATTTACAGAAACACAGCAACATACAGATATACAACAAGATATACATATAGATATACAACAAGGTATACATAGAGAAATACATACAGGTATAGATACAGACATACATACTGAATTTTTACAGCAACCATCACAAGTTTCTCAAAATGATTTAGATCAGGCATTACTTGATCAGATAAACAGAGTTAGTATAGATATTGCAAAGACAATTTCAGATACTCTAATTGATATTTTTCGAAGACAAAGAGGCTTGTGATTATACAAATTATGTATTACATGATTTATTTTTTGTAATTTGTAACCAAAATCATTATGTGAACTATTTACTGGTTTTAAAGTTACGTGATTATTTTTCACAGTTTATGATATTAAACAGTTTTTTCTTAATCCATAAATCCTATGTATGATTGACACTATTGTTTTGATTAATATATACTTAGTAAGATATCCTTCCTTACATTTATAAAACTTAACTTCCTAAAGGGGGAGATAATAGTTTGTTTACTTTTTTATAATGCCAAAAAGGGAGAGATATAAATTATGTGACTTATTAGGTTTTGACATCATTAAAAAGGGGGAGATTGTTAGGTATTTAATTTTGATGATGTATGCTTTATTAACGTATTTAAATAGGTCTACATAATATTCTTTAAGTATATTTCTCTAAGTATAATAGTTAATAGATTATCGGAAAGTTTCATTTTTATGTCGGATAAATTAAAGATTTCCGAAGAGCTAGATTTGCAATAGTTAAACTTTCGGATAGTTAACGTTTCGTTTTTGTCGAATACTTTATGTTAAAAACTCGTATAATTAAGTTATCCGCATGTGTGTTTTTAATGTTTTAAGTTGTCACGTGTTTTCCATGTGCGTTCAGTAATGAAAAATTGAATAGTTAGATAATTGTTCGAGTTTTTATACACATGGATAGATAACTTTTTGAGTTTTATAAAAGGACTAACGAATAGATAAGTTTCTTTGTTTAGTCACGTGTTTTGCAGGTGCAAGAACTCGAAGAGTTAAAGGATAAGTGTTCAAGTTTTGACAGGAGTTAAAGGATAAATGTTCGACTAAATCGAAGACTTAGAAGATATTCTAGAAGACTCCAGGAAGATAAAATTTCAGTGAATCTACGAGTGGAGATCGTGGAAACTCAGATTGTCAGTGATGAAAGTGGAAATTTAAATAGAAAGTAATTTGGATTAAAGAGAAAATTAGTACGTGGATTACGGATTATGGATTGTGGATCAAGTGGATGAACATGCTGAACGTGAAAGACAACAGAGTTCGACTACAAATAGAGAGTACGAGCTACATTACAAT
Organism: Cymodocea nodosa; assembly: GCA_036874045.1. NCBI lineage: Eukaryota > Viridiplantae > Streptophyta > Magnoliopsida > Alismatales > Cymodoceaceae > Cymodocea > Cymodocea nodosa. The sequence goes on along the minus strand of CM072339.1, from coordinate 11,801,600 downwards.
AGAGGATCCCAATCTCAAAAAGTAAGTCTGAATATTCAATCTAGATCCCTAACTAAAAAGTTAAGTTTGAATATTCATATTTTGAAAAGTTCTCTAACATCAGAAGAAGTTCAAAATTCCAAGCAATTTTAGAAAAGGAGTTGCAAATGCAAGAAGTCTGGAAATTCGACAACTAGAGAAGAAGAGATACAGAAGCTAAGCAAAGAGAAAGAAAAGAGTTGTGTGCATAAAGATCAAGTTTTATACAATTCAAAATTAGTTTTGAAAAAGAGCTTTGTTTTCCTATTTGAATTGTATATCAAAAATTACTGTATCAAAACTGTCAAGAAGGGAATTGAGTTGAAAAGATATTCTAAATTCTGTCTTCAAATAAAAGAATAGAATTTCATTTACGAGTGTTTTGTGCTCTTGTTTTATCTGCTAGTTTAATTACTAAAGACACAATTCACCCCCACTCTTGTGATACAAACGATCCTACATAGAAGTAGGACTATATTAGATTGGTGATTACTGCACCTGTATTAACGAAATACGTACATATACAGTATGTGATTAATGCTTTGTTTTGTATGTATTTTGATTGAAAAAAAAAAAGAGAGAAAAATTTGAGAGTTTATTGACTTGTTTGATCATGAGCCTTTTGTACTTGAGTAGATAGGTATGTAAGGATTGTTACCCTAAAAAAAAAAGGACTCTTGAAATCTGGCAACCTAAGATCCTGATCAGATCTAGGATTGTTGACTGAAAGCTCTTTACATGGGTACATTAGAAAGCTCCTGTATGATTAAAGCTTGTCAAATTAACTTTTAAAGTATAAATAAAAAAAGAAAAGAAAAAGAAAAAAAAAATATTCTGTTCTGAAAAGATACAAGTGTTTTGTGAAATACAGATATCTTATGAATTGAGTATATTTTCTGTTATCTAGAATTGCTAAAATATATTTAATTTTTTTTTTATGTGGAGTTTAAGCATTTTACACATCACATAGCCTACAAATACCTAAATTTAATCTAATGTTGTAGAATGTATTTTCGTCTAGAGGTTTTGTAAATATATCATCTAATTGATTTTTACTAGACACAAATTCTAATTTAATTTTTCTTTTAATTACGTTATCTCTTAGAAAATGATGTCTAACCTCTATATGCTTTGCTTTTGAATGTAATACAGGATTTTTGGAAAGATTTATTGCAGAACTACTGTCACAATAAATCTCAATTGTATCATAAGATAATCCAAAATCTTTTAAAGGTTGCCTTATCCACAGAATCTGAGTGCAACACAGTGCAGCAGCAACATATTTAGCTTCTGTAGTAGAAAGTGCTACACAGTTTTGCTTTTTACTAAACCATGACATCAAATTATTTTCCAATAATTGACATGTGCCACTAGTACTCTTTCTATCAGATTTAGATCTTGCATAATCAGCATCAGTATATCCTATAAGATCTATTGAACTATCCTTAGAATAATACAATCTGAAATTTTTAGTTCCTTGTATATATCTAAATATTCTTTTAACTGCAATTTGGTGTGATTCTTTAGGATTAGATTGAAATCTAGCACAAACACACACAATAAACATAATATCAGGTCTACTAGTAGTCAAATAAAGTAAAGAACCAATCATACTTCTGTATTTTCTTTGATTTGTAGATTTTCCTATGTCATTAATATCTAACTTTAAAGTAGTACTCATAGGAGTTCCTCGAATCCTTGTATCATTAAAATTAAATTTCTTAAGCATTTCATTTGCATATTTTTCTTGATTTAAAAAATATACCTTTATCCATTTTCAATTAGTTTTATGACACTCAGCAAATTAAATCCTAGGTTTTCTACATATAGTACATTCGAAATAACACAAGTAGGAGTTATTTGAACATTGCCCATACCTATAATTTTATCTTTGCTTTTGTTTCCAAATGTTACACTTCCTTTCATGGTATTTGTAAAATTTTGTAATAGACTTTTCTGTCCGGTCATGTGACTTGACGCTCCACAGTCTAAGATCCATTTTGATGTTGTTTCCTCCTACAACACAGATTAAGAAAAACTTTTTCTTGGTACCCAATGTTGTTGAGGACCAAGTTCATTAAACGCATATTTTTTCTTTTTGTTTAAAAATAGTTTAACATTATCATTTATATTCTTATTAGTTGTAAGTACTATTGATTTATCATTAGCTTCATACTCACATATAGCATTATTGCTTTTACAATCATTCTTTTTGTTTTCAGATGTAGTATAATCAAGACTAAACAGATTTTTATCAGATTTTAATTTATTTTGGTCATGCTCATACATTTCAGTAAGTTCATACCAAGATTTTGTACTTGTATTAACATTTTTCGTACATACAAAATCTTTTTCTGCACAAGAATTTTTAGTTTTATCACATGTAGAATGAGTAATTGGTCTAATACTAGTGTATTGAATTACATGCTCAGGTTTCTGAATTTTCAGTTTACTACAATTGTCTGAAATTTTAGAAACATTAGAAACTGAATTTCAAGAACAAGAAACACGATTTTTAGAAACATTTATTGTCATGTTAGAAGTACAATTTGACAAATCACCTTGATTTATATTATTACTGCATGATTCATCCCTTGAAGTACCTACTTCTACATATTTATTACCTTGTTTCATAATAAAAGGAATTTTAGTCTTAGATTTACTTGAACTGCAACTAATAAATCCTTTTTTGGCTTGAGATTCAAGATATTCAGGATAATAAAATCCTAAGCCAAATTTATAAGACACCGCAGGGGTACTAGTTAGTTTCTCTAACTTAGTTTGACTTAAATTCCATTTCTCAATGGTAGAATTTAAATCTAGCTCTCTTAGTTTTAATTTATCTATCTCTAATTCAAGTTCATTTATATTGTTTCTCAACATTTCATTTTTAGATTCTATCTTTAATTTTTCAGCATTTATATTCTGTATTTGTTCATGCAAGATACATTCATTAAATCTAAATTTTTGCAAATCTTTAGCATGATTTTCATTATCACATTTAAACTTTTCTAAAGTAGTAGACAAGAAACAATTTTCTTCTTCCATAATGGATGAAGATTTTCTAATATTCTTATTTTCCAGTTAACATACTTTAAGTTTTTGTAATAATGCATGATAAACACATAATAATTCATCAAAGTTGAAATCTAAATGACTTTCAAGATCATATATTACCTCAGACTCATCTGCCATGAAGCACACATGAGCAACGTCTTCTAACTCTTGTTCTCCTTTTGAATGTGAAGATTTTGATGCTGATTCTTCAGATTCAGACTCTTTAGACGTGTCATCCCAAGTGACCTTCAAAGCATTTTTCTTGTAAAACTTTTTCTGAGTTTTCTAAGCCGTCTTCTTCTGATTTGTCCTACTTTGCTTTTCATTTTTCCTCATAGGACAATCTAGAGAAAGATGTCTAGGTTTCTTACAGTTGTAACATACATACTTTTTGGATGAAGAATTATTGTCATTCAGTGATTTTGACGTTGAGGGTTTATCATATTTGTTCCTTTGCTGTTTCCTAGCTTTCCATGCTTTCTTGAATTTCCTAGTCAGCAAAATCAAATCCTCGTCAGAATCAGTAGATATATCAGAATCTGAATTAATTTCGAAGCCTATTTCTTTCTTTATCTTTAGTTTGTTGTGACTTAGTGATTCATTTAATTGAACTTCATAAGCTGTTAAGTTACCTATAAGTTCATTCATAGTATAAACATTTAAATCTCGTGATTCCTCAATTGATGTTACTTTCTGAGACCATTTAGAATACAGGGATCTAAGAATTTTCCTCATTTTCAGGCACTTTTTCTTTTCCTTTATTTTTTCTGATTAGTTGTGCCTGTTCTTCCTCTTCATCTTTTGAATTAAATATACAAAAGTAGGCTCTGTAAGCCTTCAAGCTACAGGTATTGGATGTTCCTGTTTAACTTTTTCTATAATTACTGGTCTCAAAGGACGAGCTTCATCTCCTTTTGCAGTAGGTTTGGCAGTAGTTTCTGCCTGATACTGTTCAACTTTTATTTTGTATTGGGCCCTTATCCTTTCTTCGTCCCTTTTTCTCTTAATGGCATCATATAAAATATGTGCCTTAGCCGTAGCTATTTCTTGAGTATCACCTTGGTCTCTTACTGTTTTGACCAAGCTAGTAAATTCTTTCTCTTCTTCTTCAGTTCTTGGCCAAACAAATGCTAATCGTGGCAATGGTTTTGTTCGCTGAACTGGAGGTCTTGACTACTATTCCTCAGGAACAGGTCTTTCAGTAGTTGATTCTTCCTATTCTCTTGCTTGTTGCTACTCCCATATTGCCCAGCTTCCTCGACCAGCAATGCGTTTCTTAAACCACAATCTGGCTTTACGTTGAATTAGCTCTAGGGCTACTTCATTGTTTGGCCAGATTTTTCTTTCTTTGGTAACTACAATTTTAATTGCCACTCTAATCCATGTCTCCATTATCTATGGTATTTGTATTTCTAACTCAACTAAAACTTTCCTTAAATTAAAGAGTTCTGATTCTACCTGTTGTAGCTCTTTCTCTCTTGTTGTATTTCTAATCTTCTACCGCGTGTGCCATTCTTCAGATTCCTTCAGAAAATATGCGATGTCCACTACATCTTCCTAGAATTCAGGCGTCATTTTCCTCATCGTGAAGTTACACAACAGCACAGAATCGCTCTGATTTCTATTGTTCTAAATTCTAAATGATTTGCCAGATAATGCCCCTAAAACCCTAGGTTTTAGATAAATAAACCCTAAGTTTAGGCGGGTAATTGGGTCATTTCCCGAACCAACTATTACTATTTTATCCACGGTCTTAGCTACAGTACTTCGTTGAGTTATAGTTAACTCAACGGAATAAGCTTGTTGACTAACTCAAGACTCAACGGAGTAAGCTTGTTAAGTTAAGCGTAACTCAACGGACTCCCTGTACAAACAAATATAATAATAAAAATACTACAGATAATAGTTTTTCTGATTAACTTTTTTTTTTCTCGGTTTAACCGGTATTATGTTTCGGTCAGACCTAATTTTTTTTCCGAAAATTAATATACGTATTTTTTTATGTTCCGGTCATACCGATGGATTCGGTCGGTTGAACTGTAACGATTTTTATATTATATATATATATATATTTTAATGTGTTTTTATTTATTTATTTATATAAACATAAAAATTGATTTCTTACTAAGTAAAGCTCGAGTAATCCTCTACTCTAACTTCTTCTATAATTCCAAAGGAGCTTTTTGGTATTTTCAGAATAGGTCTAAGTCTTTGTCCATTTAGTTTAAATATATTCTGATTTTTAGGATTTTCAATTTCAATAGCTCCATAAGGATAAATATTTCGAACAATGTAAGGTCCTCCCCATCTAGATCTTAATTTTCCTAGATGGTTATGGAGTCTAGCCATATAAAGATATACTTCTTGTCCTATTTCGAAGCTTTTTGGAATAATTTTTCTATCATGCCAGAATTTAATTTTCTCTTTTTCTCTTACAGTCTTCGAATAAGCTTCATTTCTAAATTGTTCTAATTCAATTAGTTGCATTTTTCTATTTTCAGAAGCTTGATTTAAATGAGTATTCATATTTTTAATGCTCAATAAGCTTTATGTTCTATTTCAATAAGTAAATGATAACTTTTTCCATATAATAGCCTAAAAGGTGACATACCTAAGCTCGTTTTATAAGCAGTTCTATAAGCCCAAAGTGCATCTATCAATCTATTAGCCCAATCTGTTCTAGTAGGATTTACTACTTTTTCTAAGATTAACTTAATTTGTTTGTTTGCACTTTCTACTTGTCCACTTGTTTGCGGATGATATGATGTTGCAATTTTGTGGTTTACTCCATATTTCTTCATTAAGGCTTCAAAACTTCTATTATAGAAATGAGTTCCTCTATCATTGATAATAACTTTAGGTATTCCAAATCTGGCAAATATATTTGTTCTTATAAATTGTATTACCACTTTGTTATCATTAATTTTTGTAGGAATAGCTTCTATCCATTTAGATACATAATCCACCCCCAACAATATGTAATTAAATTGATTAGACATAGGAAATGGACCCATAAAATCTATTCCCCACACATCAAAGATTTCAACTTCAACAATAGGATTAAGAGGCATCATATTCCTCTTTGATATTCTTCCTATTTGTTGACATCTTAAATAACTTAAGCAATATTTATGAGCACCTTTGAATAGTGTTGGCCAATAAAATCCACATTGCAGAATTTTTGCAGCAGTTTTCCCTGAACCAAAATGCCCTTCACAAGCTTGGTCATGATAGAAAGACAATATGCTCGGATATTCAGTTTCTGGAACACACCTTCTTAAAACTAGATCAGGACATTTCTTAAATAAGTATGGGTCTCCCCAATAGTAATATTTTACTCTTGAGAAAAACAATTTCTTATCCTGTCTATTCCAATCCTTAGGTGTTAAACCAGTTACTAAGTAATTAACTATGTCTGCATACCAAGGCATTGTGTTGATGGTCATTAATTATTCATCAGGAAAATTATCCTTAATTTCAATATTTGATTTTTCTATTTGTAATATTGATAAATGATTTGCTACTACATTCTCACAACCTTTTTTATCTTTAATTTCTAGATCAAATTCTTGTAATAATAATATCCATCGGATCAATCTAAGTTTAGTCTCTTTTTTCTTTATTAGATGTTTTAAAGCAGAATGATCCGTGTATACTATCACTTTAGCTCCAATCAGATATGATCTAAACTTTTCTAAGGCAAACACAACAACTAATAATTCTTTTTCAGTAGTTGTGTAATTAACTTGAGCATCATTTAAGGTTTTGCTTGCATAATGAATCACTTTAGGAAATTTTTCTATTTTCTGTCCTAACACTGCTCCTACAGCAAAATCAGATGCATCGCACATTAATTCAAATGGATGGTTCCAATCAGGTGCTTGGATTATAGGAGTTGAAATTAAGCTAGTCTTAAGTTTGAAAAATGCTTCCTTGCAATTTTTATCAAAGTTAAATGGGACATCTTTTAATAGATTAGTTAAAAGTCTAGCTATTTTGCTAAAGTCTTTAATAAATCTTCTGTAAAAACTAGCATGTCCTAAAAATGATCTAATATCTTTTACTGATTTAGGTTCTGGTATATTAGAAATTACTTCTATTTTAACTTTATCTACTTCCAACCCTTTCTTAGAAACAACATACCCTAAGACTCTTCCTTGTTTAACCATGAAGTGACATTTTTCCCAATTTAAAACCTGATTATTTTCCACACAACGTTTTAATATTTGGTCTAAATTGCTTAAACAAACTTCATATGTGTTGCTATATACAGTAAAATCATCCATAAATATTTTTAGGAAATCTTGAGTCATTCCAGTAAATATACCCTACATATACATTTGAAAGGTGGCTGGTGCATTGCATAATCTGAATGACATTCTCTTAATAGCATAAGTTCCATTAGGACATGTGAACGTTGTTTTCTCTTGATCCTCTAATGCTACTGGAATTTAATTATAACCAGAATACCCGTCTAGGAAACAAAAATATTCTTGCCCTGCTAATCTTTCCAGCATTTGATCTATAAAAGGTAAGGGAAAATGATCTTTCCTAGTCACAGCATTCAGCTTTCTATAGTCTATACATACTCTCCAGCCTGATTGAATTCTAGTAGGTATCAAGTCTTGACTTTCATTCCTAATAACTGTTAATCCTGATTTCTTGGGAACTATATAGATTGGGCTAACCCACGAGCTATTAGAAATCGGATAAGTTATGTCATTATCTAACCATTTCACTATTTCCTTCTTGACTACTTCTTTAAGGTTTGGATTTAATCTCCTCTTAGGAATTTTAATAGGTTTAGCATTATCTTCTAAATATATGTGGTGACAGCATAAAGTTGAACTTAACCCTTTTATATAAGTCATAGTCCATCCTATTGCTTCTTTATAACTTTTTACTACATCTTTTAATTTAGCTATTTGATCCTCTTTTAAATCTGAAGCAATAATGATGGGACAGGTTCGTTTATCTTCTAGAATTATGTTAATTCAGGAGGTAAAAGTTTTAATTCTAAATGCTGCCCATCAAAAGCTAGAGCTCCTAATTGAACATCATCATTTTCTAAATTAATTTCTTCTAGATCTCCTACTATATTTATGCTTTCACTTTCCTCTAAAGTTTCAGAATTGATTTGCCTATTTACTTCTTCTTGAATTACATCATCTAACATATCTCTTTCATCTTCTAAAAAGTCTATGGTATGTAAGGACATTTCTAATTACTCAAACCTTTCTAGTTTGAAAATATTTAATTGAGTATCCTCATTACCATATGCTAACTTCATTACTCCAGTTTTACAATTTATAACAGCCCCTGATGTTGCTAAAAATGGCCTTCCCAAAATTAAAGATGTATCACTATTTTTATGCTTAATTTGTTGGGAATCCAAAATTACAATATCAATAGGATATATAAAATTTTTGATTTTAATTAAGACATCCTCTATTTTGGGCAGAAATAGGTAACTACTTTGCTCAGCTAAAAAGACATTTCTAATAACTTTTCGCTCTCTTTTCTTAGTACACCAATCCTTCAAAAATTTAGCACAAGGTGGCATTTTCTGCAATAGATCTAATAAAGGAATGTTAACTTGTACTTTTTTGAAAATTTCTCTGATTTTTTCTTATTTTTCAGGTATTGTTTGTTGTAATCTTTCAGGATAGGGTGCTAAACATTTTTATTTCAAAGATTGTTTTTCTTTCATTTGATTTGTTTGATCATTTTTAGCTTCCTTAGCAAATTTAGATTGTTCTTCCGTGATTTCTAGATTTTCATCTATTACATTTTCATTATCATTTTGATTTTTACTCTTATCCACCTTCATATCATTTTCATTTTGAGTTCTTGGTGGTATATCGGTTCCAGATCTTTATGTTACACAAACATCTTCCAGATTTTCATTACTCTTATGCTGTTTTTGTATATCATTTTCGTGTTTATGATCTTCAATTGTTTTTGGTTTTAAAGTGCATTCTTTAAATTCTATTGCATTAATATTTTCTTTTGGCTGTGTATTTTGCAAATTATGCAGGTTTATAGCATTATAATTTTCATTATCCGATTGCATAACTTGTATTTTCATTGTATATTTGTCCAATGCTTTTAGTTTTCTTTCCAGATCATCTAATTTCATTGCACTTAATTTTTGATCAATTTTCATTATGGTTTTTTCAGTTTCATAAATTATATCCTTTTTATGTTCTGAATATGCTTCCTTATAATTTAATTGGTTAACTTCTTGTTGCTAACACCTAAAGTATTCCAGTTTGTCAAGGTTTTGCTCTATACTACGCTCCAGTCTGTCATACCTATCCCAAACTTCCCTGTCTCTCAACATATTACACATTCTATACTAACCATCAGTTGGGTAAACTATAGGATTATCATACTCGGCTCTATTATATTGAGGATAATTCATTTGTTGTTCTTGCGATCTAACCATCTGTAAACGTCTCAGTTTCAAACAGTCAGAAATGTCATGTCTTCCAGAATTGCAGAATTCACATATGCTAATTACAGGTTTCAGAAATCTTTGAGCATAAGCATATGCCATATTCTCAATTACAAAAGAAAATACACAACTCTCTAGCTATTAAAACAAAACAGCTCTAACAGTTGCTTATATTAATTCAATTCAATTCCCCGGCAACGGTGCCATAAAACTTGTTTGTGTTTTCCAAGCACTACAACAGAAAAACTTGGATTTGTTACTTCTATTTTTAGTTAGTTAATTTATCTTTATGCCTATTCTTTCTTTTAGAAGTAAACAAACAACCTTTAATACAATTTAGATATTAATTCCAATTTGTACTTTAACTGCAAGTGCACAGTGTATATTGTATCAGTGTGCAAGTATAGGTCGATCCAACAGGGAATTGCTGAAAAGTTTAGAATTGTCCGTTTGTTAACAATCAAATTTATATATTCAATAAGTTCTTCGTTGAATTACAGTTAACTCAATGGATAAAGTTCGTTGAGTTATGGCTAACTCAACAGACTAACCTTGTGGACTTAAGTTAACTCCACGAGCCTGTCTTTTCTTTTTAATACTACTATTTACAGAGGAATTCAGCCAACCATTGGGCGATTCCATAAATTGTAAATAACATCAATTAAGCTCTTTAATGTTAGTAAAAACTGGATTTATCATTAAACAATACTAATATTCAGATAATTCAAATAGTAACCATTAAAATCTTTAAGTCTTTTGAATGAACCAATTTCAGTAAACTGTAAAACTAAAACAAACATAAAACAATCACAACACTGATAAAGATAACATTAATCACAATACAACACAAACAATACAACACTCAAATACAACATACGAACATAGATAAATTGTTTTTGGTATTTTTGTTTTAATATGAGCATGGAAATGGGCGAAAGGTGAAATGTAAAGTAATCTCACTCGACAGTAAATACTTAGTGTGTATTCACGTAACTCAATGCGTACAGTTATGCTAACTTAATGAGTTAAACATGTGCATCTCATGTGATATACTAAAGCACTTAAATTCAACACGTGCAAAAATTTAACTATCCAATGCTCAGGTGCATTTCAGATACTTATAAACTTAACTATCTGGTGCTTAGATGCATTTCGGTTAGTTACAACTAACTCATCGATATATAACTTAAGTAAATCTACCAAATCTTGACACGTGTCAACAGCAGTTTAATAATAAAATACCCATTTCGGAGAGTTACAGGTCTAACTATCCGATGCTCAGATGCATTTCGGATAGTTACAGCTAACTCACTGAAAATCCACTTAAGTCACTTTACCAGAACATGACACATGTCCACAGCTATTTTATAAATAAAAAGAGATTTCGGAGGGTTACACATATAATTGTCTGATGCCCAGCTGCAATTTCGGATAGTTATAGATAACTCACCGAAAGTTCACTTAAGTCATGCATTATGGTTTTGACATGTGTACTTCTGGAAATAATAAAATATTCTTTCAAAACATAACTGTTCGGCAATATAAACATAACTATCTGACATGTTCGGTCTGTTAAACATAACTATCTAAAATATGTTCGGTATGTTAAACATAACTGTCCAAAATATCAGAAAATTCGGATACTTAAGAATTTCATAGCCTGCAACTTACCGACAATTCAGAAATGTACTAAATTGACATTAATTCCCCAAAATTAAGCAGATTCTTCAATTAAAGCATATAACAATGCAATTATAACATAATGGCTTAATTCTCATATGATAAGCTGAATATTATGCAATTAAACATCATTTAACCGTTAATAATATGCACTTTTTCATTCTAAACACATCACATTAAATAACCCATGTGTAGGATTATAGTTAGTTATAGAATCAAACAACCTTCACTTGTCCTAATGGAACTTATGCTTTTAAGAGAATGCCATTCGAACTATGCAATGCACCAGCCACCTTCAAAGGTGTATGCAAGGCATATTCACTGGAATGACTGAAGATTTTTTAGAAATATTTATGGATGATTTTACTATTTATGGAACTTTGTATGAAGTGTGTTTAAACAATTTAGACCAAGTATTAAAACATTGTGTGGAAAAAAGTCTGGTTCTAAATTGGGAAAAATGTTATTTCATGGTTAAACAAGGAATAGTCTTGGGACATGTTGTTTCAAAGAAAGGGTTGAAAGTAGATATAGCTAAAATAGAAGTAATTTCTAATCTACTAGAACCTAAATCAATAAAAGATATTAGATCATTTCTAGAACATGATGGATTTTATAGAAGATTCATTAAAGATTTTAGCAAAATAGCTAGACCTTTAACTAATCTATTAAAAGATGTCCCATTCAACTTTGATAAAAATTGCAAAGAAGTATTTTTCAAACTTAAAACTAGCTTAATTTCAACTCCTATAATTCAAGCACCTGATTGGAGCCATCCATTTGAATTAATGTATGATGCATATGATTTTGCTGTAGGAGTAGTGTTGAGACAGAAGATAGAAAAATCTCCTAGAGTGATTCATTATGCAAGCAAAACCTTAAATGATGCTCAAGTTAATTATACAACTACTGAAAAAAAACTGTTAGTTGTTGTGTTTGCCTTAGAAAAGTTTAGATCATATCTGATTGGAGCTAAAGTGGTAGTATACATGGATCATTCAGCTTTAAAACTTCTAATAGTAATGAAAGAGACTAAACCTAGATTGATCCGATGGATATTATTATTACAAGAATTTGATCTAGAAATTAAAGATAAAAAAGGTTGTGGGAATGTAGTAGCAGATCACTTATCAAGGTTACAAATAGAAAAATCAAATATTGAAATTAAGGATAATTTTCCTGATGAACAATTAATGACCATCAACACAATGCCTTGGTATGCAAACATAGTTAATTACTTAGTTACTGGTTTAACACCTAAGGATTGGAATAGACTAGATAAGAAATTGTTCTTTTCAAGAGTAAAATATTACTATTGGGAAGACCCATACTTATTTAAGAAATGTCCTGATTTAGTTTTAAGGAGGTGTATTCTAGATATTGAATATCAAAGCATATTGTCTTTCTACCATGACCAAGCATATGTAGGGTATTTTGGTTCAAGGAAAACTGATGCCAAAATTTTACAATGTAGATTTTATTGGCCAATACTATTGAAAGATGCTCATAAATATTGCTTAAGTTGTTTAAGATGTCAACAAATAGGAAGAATATCAAAGAGGAATATGATGCGTCTTAATCCTATTGTTGAGGTTGAAATCTTTGATGTGTGGGGAATATATTTTATGGGTCTATTTCCTATGTCTAACCAATTTAATTATATATTGTTGGGGGTGGATTATGTATCTAAGTGGATAGAAGCTATTCCTACAAAAACTAATGACAACAAAGTGGTAATACATTTCATAAGAACTAATATAATTGCTAGATTTTGAATACCTAAAGCTATTATCAGTGATAGAGGAACTCATTTCTGTAATACAAGTTTTGAAGCCTTAATGAAGAAATATGAAGTAAATCACAAAGTTGCAACATCATATCATCTACAAACAAGTGGACAAGTAGAAAGTGCAAACAAACAAATTAAGTTAATCTTGGAAAAAGTAGTAAATCCTACTCGAAAAGATTGGGCTAATAGATTAATAGATGCACTTTGGGCTTATAGAACTGCTTATAAAACAAGCTTAGGTATGTCACCTTTTAGGCTAGTATATGGAAAAAGTTGTCATTTACCAGCTGAAATTGAACATAAAGCTTATTGGGCATTAAAAAACTCTGAACATTAATTTAAATCAAGCTACTGAAAATAGGAAAATGCAATTGATTGAATTAGAAGAATTTAGGAATGAAGCTTATTCGAAGATTGTAAGAGAAAAAGAGAAAATGAAGTTCTAGCATGACAATAAAATTATTCCAAAAACCTTTAAAATAGGATAAGGAGTATATCTTTACATGACTAGACTCCATAACCATCTAGGGAAATTAAGATCTAGATGGGTAGGACCTTATATAGTTTGAAATATTTATTCCTATGGAGCTATTGAAATTACAAATCTTAAAAATCAGAATATATTTAAGGTAAATGGACAAAGACTTAAACCTATTTTGAAGATACCAAAAAGTTCTTTTGGAATTATAGAAGAAGTAAGAGTAGAGGACTACTCAAGCTTTACTTAGTAAGAAATTTTCTAAGTATATAAAAAAAAAACCTTCTTTAAACATAATCATAGTTCAACTGAAAGGAATTATCGGTTTGACCGAGCCATATATTAAAAGAAAAAAATCAATGCGGTTTGACCGACAAGATCCATCGATTTGACTGAAACATAAAAATATAAAAAAAAACTGTATATTATTAAGTAAAAATGTCGATGTTATCGAAGTATAGTATCGATTCTACTAGAAGAAAAAATATATATACATAATTTAATTTCGGTTCAACCGAGGAATATAATGGATTGATCAAAAATTCTAAAATGTTGAAAAAATTAAGAGTCGATTAGACCAGAAATTCTTCAGTCTAGATTGAAGTAAATTATTATTATAAGTATTTTTATTAGTTATAACTTTACGGAAAGTCCGTTGAGTTACGCTTAACTCAACAAACTTGCTCCGTTGAGTCTAGGATTAGTCAACGAACTTACCCCATTAAGATAACTATAACTCAACAGAGTATTATAGTTAAGTCTACGGACTTAGTCTGTGGAGTTAACCGTAATTACACGGAGAGATAGATGAGAGAGTGAGAGTTTGCGCAGGAAAATGACCTAATTACCCACCTAAACTTAGGGCTTATTTATATTAAAACTTTGGATTTGGGGGCATTATCCACATAATCATTTAGAACTTAGACCAGTAGAGATTAGAGTAATTTCGTTTCGTTTTGTAACTTCACGATGACAAAGGTAACACCAGAATTCTAGGAGGACGCAGTTGACACGTCAGAATTTCTTAAAGAATTAGAAGAATGACATAGAAGGCAAAAGATCAGAAATACAATGAGGGAAAAAGAGCTACAGAAGGTAGAATTTGACCTTTTCTACTAGAGAAGAGTTTTAGTATGTTTAGGCATAAAAATACCTCAAATTATGGAAACAAGAATCAAAGTAGCAACAGAAGTTGTTGTAAATAGAGAAAGACGAATCAGCCCAAATAATGAAGTTGCTCTAGAATTGATCTAACGTAAGTCCCGACTCTGGTTCAAAAGATGCATAGGTAGACGGGCTCGATGAGCAATCTGGGAGCAACACAAGAAAGGAAATGAAGAACAAGCAACTGAAGAACAATAGGAATCGACTACTAAAAGACCTATCTCTAAGGAATAGCAATCAGGACCATCCATTCTACCACCAAGGCCGTTAGAAAGAGCAGCATTTTTGGGGCCATCTATGCTAGAATAATGGAAAGAATTTGCAGAGCTAGTGAAAGTTGCAAAGAGCCAAGGAAATTCTGAAGATATGGCTGTGGCAAAATCTCATTTACTTTATGATGTACTCTACAAGAAAAGGGCCAAAGAAAAGTTGAAGGCCCAATGCGAAATTAAAGTTGAACAGCATCAAGAAGTAGCTAGAGCAAGTGCTGCAAGAGAAGCTGAAGTTGGTCCTTCGAGACCAGCAATTATAGAAAAAGTTAAATAGGAAGAGCCAGTACTTATGGCTCGAGGGCCTGTAGAGCCTATTTTTGTAGATTTAATCTTAGAAGAAGAAGAGGAAGATTAGGCACAGTTAATTAGAAGAAGGAAAGGAAAAGAGATAGTGCCTGAACATCAAGATGAGATTAAATTTAAAATGCAAATATCAATAGGGCCTGTAGAGCAAATTTTTGTAAACCTGCTATTTGATTCTTTAGAGGAGCAGGAGCAGCAACAGCAAGAGCAAAGAGGAGAAGGAAAACAAGCTGAAATTAGGGCAGAAGTTGATTTTCTTGTGACTTCATCCCAATCTGCCACAGGATCAGAAAGAACAGTGACAATGCAGATTGGTAGTCAGGAGGAAGAAGAAAGAGAAGAAGCTGAATAAGTACTCATTGAACAAGAAAGGAATGACTCAACAGATTCCACTAAAGAGGAAGAAACTCTTCAGCAATTAATTGAAAGAATTCAAGATAGAGTGTAGAGTTCTGCTAGCTCTCCACCACAAACATAAGCAGAAGTAAAAATGTAGGAATCTCTAGAGCATTCCTAGCCAATTCAAGTTCAGCACATGGAAGAGGAAATTCAAGAACAAACCCCTCTAAAGCAAAAAATTCAAATTCCTGATCCGACTGAAGAAACAGTTTTAAATGAAGTACACTTTTGGAGTTAGGAAGCATATAATAAATATCAAGAGATTACGGGTTATGATATCATATACAATAGACCAATAAACTAAGATGGTATGCAAGAAATTAAGGACTTCTTTGAGTTCTAGGGTCTACTGTAATTTAATTCTCAACAAAGAGGGCATGTAGTGTATGAAAATCTAGTGCCTTGCTTCTATGCCAATTTGAGAGATAAAGAATGTGGATTAATTTCCAACGTGGAGCAAGCTGATGCACAGATAACACCAGAGCTTCTTCACAACATTTTAGGATTGAGAAATGAAGGGAAAGAAATTATGGAAAGCACAATTGTCGTTGAGTGGACAGATTAGGAAATCAAGGACAGTTTAGCCATCAATCTTGGTGTGCCATTATTAAACAGACTGAAGCACTTAAATGGTAAAGCACACATGATAGATAACATTTTGATTAAAAATGTCTACCAATGACAAGGCCATGATATTGAATTAAGTCAGTTTGTCAAATGGGCCACATATGTAGTTGTGAATAAGATTCAAGTTAATTGGTCTGCAGTTTTTATCTCCAAATTGAGAGTAGTAAAGAAGAAATTATTTTATGAAGATTTAATTACACTACTAATGGTGGATAATATTGATTTCACAAAATGGACATCCAAAAGGATAAGATCTAGAGGCATTTCAGTGAAAGAATACAGAAATTTTGCTGTAGTTGCTGAAGTATCTAGACCTTCTAGAGGCAGTATTGGAGTTGTAGAGAGGATAAATCAATTAGAGAAACAATTAGAAAAACTCCAGAAGGAAGTAGATAAATTTAGGAAGAAAGATTAAATTGTATTGTTCGTCTACTTATACTTATATTTGTATGTAAAATATCTAATTGAAAGTAAATGTAAATTATTCATATAAATGAATGTATGTTATTCAGATGTTTCTACACTCGTGTTTGAGAATGAATGATGTAATGGATGAACTATCTTGAATATTATATAACTGTTTAAACAATGTGCAAGGCTGTTTAAAAGATTTACAAATTTTCTGAATGACATGATTAAATGCATGATGTTTGGTTAATGTTGAATATATCTACATGCTAAAAAGTAAAATTTAAATTCTACATAATAGGAAATGAACTGCAAGTTAAATATGCATATAATGTTCAGATTTAAATGAGTTTTATTTAGAACACTATAGTAATGACATGTATTTAACTTTATTTAAGTTGTCAAAATGCAGGAGAGAAAATATAGAAGTTAATACGAGGAGTAAGTTTTAGAAAATTTGCTAAGTGTTAACTCAACGAAGTAAGTTCATTGAGTTAACCTTAACTACACGAGATCAATAATAAAATATAAGGTCAGTCTGTTGAGTTAACTGTAACTCAACGAAGTTAGTCCGTGGAGTTAGCAAATAGTAACCAAAACTAGTCTGTTGAGTTAACTATAACTCAACGAGGTTAGTTTGTGGATTAAGCTAAATGGTTATTCTTTTAGCCACGAATGAAACTTCGTAGGTTTAGCGGTTATTAAAATTTAAAATTAGAAGTGAAACACGTATCCATAAAAATAGAAACCACACTACACGTTACAAGACACGTTCTTGCAACAAGATTCATTTGCTTTATGGATGTGCATTATAAATAGAGAACAAAATGTTATTTACAAGTTACCAGCACTTAAGGAGAGGAAGGAAAATTCGTTGGGGAACTGGAAGGAGAAGCAGCTGATTCAACTTCATCCGTCAGCAACTATTTACTGAATACAAAGCTTCAGATTGGTTTGTAATTAATCTTCTGCTATTTTACTTTATGTAAGAGTTTATAAGCACATAGATTCGTTCTCCTAGCACTAAACGATTAGTAAGAACACCTACATAGGATTATTCAACATAGAGGCGTACTGAAATATTTTCAAAATTGGACTTTAACGAAATCCTTAGGGGTGTAGCTAACCTTTCTCTAAAAGAGAATGAAGATATGGCTGCTCTAGTAGAAAAACCATTAGGGGAAATTCTGTATCCTGAATTAGTTGATGAACCTTCATGTATTCGATTGCCAAACTTTGAGGGAGATAGGTTTGAATTGAAATTTAATTATATTAGTCAATTGCTACATTTTCATAGATTAGAAAGAGAGGATGCCTATTATTTCGTTAGAGAATTTAATGAAGTTTGTCAAATGATGAAAATGCCGAACATGAGTATTGATGCTATTAAACTTAGATATATCCCTTTTGCTTTAAAAGACACAGCTAAGAGATGGTTATATACTCTATCACCTGATTCAATTTTTGCATAGACTAAATTTTGCTTTGTTTTTCTAGAAAAATATTATCTAACTCATCAAATGATTAAAAAGAAAAAGGAAATATTAATGTGTAGCCAAAAACAAGGACAATCATTTTGAAAATATTTTGAAAGATTTAAAGATTTACTAACTCAATGTCCACATCATGCAATGAGTAAAGCACAATTAATAGGTATAATTTATGAAGGCATAGATGTTTCAACGAAATCTTTATTAGAATCTACTTATTAGAATGGATTTTTAAAATTATGTAGTGAAGAAGCATGGGCATACTTAGAAAACTTTGCAAAAAGAACTACACAATGGGAAAACTTGGTTGAAGTTATTACAGATAAAAGAATATTGTCAAGGGGAATGCATGAAATAGATTCAAGTACTATGCTTGAAGTTAAATTAGCTGAATTAACAAAGAAAATAGAAGAGTTATCATTAAATCAGAAGTTAGCAGAAAAGAATGTAAACGTTAATGACTTAGATATTATTTATGCTAGAAACCAGAAAGATAACTTTGAAAATTCTTATAACCCTAATTGGAGAAATTATCCAAATCTATCTTGGAGAAACAACAATTTCTAGGGAGGAGAAAATATAAATGACAAAAATATAAGTTATGAAGCATTAATTGAATAAGGATCTAGAATAGAGAAATTAGAAAAGATAATTCAACAATTAAACAATCATCTAGATCTTGTATTTGGAAACACTATCATTCAAAATCAAAATATGAATAGAAATATACCCCTTAGACAGAAGGAGTCAATGGAAATTAGACCTATTGGAGGATTGCCAATGCAAGTAGTACTTAACCTTGTCAACAGAACTGTTAATGAAATTGATACCTCCTATGGGAGGGAAGCTGAATGAAGTAGTATAACTAAAGTAACTATGTATAATATAATAAATAGAAAGAAATGTGTGAGTCTAATTATAGTTTGTAATATCATAGAGTTATTACTTAACTCAACGAACTTAGTCTGTTGAATTATGACCTAACTCCACGAGGGTAAGTAAGTAGCTATGTTGATTTTGTCTCTATTAATTTTTGTTTATGTTATACAGAATCACAGTAGATGGAATTGATGAAATTACCACTGGATGCACTAAGGGAACTACTAAGTAACCTGTCAACTAAAGATCTGCGTAGATTGTGTTGTGTATCGAAGGAAATTAAAGACTATGTCAGAGAAAAATATTTTCATGGACTACAAGCTGCAAAAATGACTAAGATTAGAGATGGATTTTTATGGAAGTCATTTAATCGTAGTTCAATTAGCTATGAATATCTGAATATGGAAGAAACTGCTGGAATAGACATATTATGGGGATAGATGAATGATTAATTATATATAGAACCAAACCAAGGTATGCAATTCTGTTACTTGATATTTTGATTAGAAATCCTATCACTAGAGAAGAATGGAATATAGGAAGGCCTAATAGATATGAAGTACCAACTGAAAATTATGGGTCAGCTTTAACATTTTTTGATAAAAATTCGACCATTCTTGAAAAATTGTATTACTAGAGACCAATTGGAAATTGGGATGAAGATTTATACTTAAGTGTGTATCATTTTTTGAATAGATCTTGGACTGAAAATACCTTGATATATCTAGGACAGAAAGCATTAATTAACAACATACATATCATACTTGATGGATATATATATCTAGTCACAGATATATCAGTTGTATTTAGATCTGATTTATACATAGTAAGCATAGATAGTTATGATGATGACTTTATAGAAATATTACCTATACCGAGTGATATAACTAAACCACCATCTTCAGAATATGATAAAATTCAATTAGGAATGTGGTATAATGAATATGATGATCCTACTTTATGTCTGATAAGATGGTGGGATGAATTGAGGAAATTTCAAATATGGATTATGAAAGACCTAAATGAATGGAAGAGGGAAAAGGAATATATTGAAATATATGTAGAAATAGAAATAGCTACATTAACTTGGAACAAAAGATGATCCCTTTTTGCATTTCAATTCATTAATGGAAATACACTTATATTTAGTATTGATAACATACTACAAGTTTACAAGTTAAAAAGGAAAACAGACTGCATTAAAACATAATTAATAGCAAGAAGGATTATGCCTAAAAAGTTTGCTTGGACTAACACATTTATTTCATTTGTTACTACTTGTCAATCATGTTCTTAAAGTGTGATTCTGTGCTTTTAATGTTTTGTGTATTTTGCATTTATTTTTAGAAAAGAAAGAGAAAAGAAAAATTTTAGTTTTAGTTTTATTTTATAATAAAAAAAAGAAAGAAAAAAAAATATCAATCCAGTTTGTTGGTATCTGTTCTAGGAAACCAACTGGCTTACTTGTGAGCCACCAAAGGCATAGGAGCCTAGGTTTCATACAAGACATTGATTTAACAATTTATGTTTTGTTATTTTGTTATATATTCTGCTTTTATTTGTGAATGAAAAGTTTTTTAGAATAAAAAATCGAAGGATATTGAAAGAGACACAAAAGAATAAGGTATGTAATTGATTATTTATCCTAAATTTACATTTAAACTCAATTCGTAGAGTTATTCATTAACTCAACAAATTAAGTTCGTTGAGTTAGATGCTAAGTCAACGAAACAATATTCCTACCTGCTAACATTTACTGAATTTATTGTAAAATCTTTTACATTGAGGATAATGCAAAATGTAGGTATGGGGGGAGGTAATTAGATTAACAGCCATGTAATTTTGTTAATTAGAGGAATTAGAATGGTATTGCAAAAGTTCTGTGGAAATTGAAAATTTTTTATGAATTTGTTGTAACTATCCGATAACTGTAAATTTTTTTAAGAACTATAACTGCTTGAATGTTATATTTATAATCTTATATATAAGATACTACAAAATTTTACTATTCATACAAATCTAGATATAGTATCTTATGTTTTTGCTGAATTTTATGAATTTAACAGTTTCATGATTTTAAAAAGAAATCAGAATGCTTAACTGAAACTTAGTAAATTATCTGAAATCCTAAAAGAGCTAAAATGTTGATTTTTGGATTAAATGAAATACATATGATCAAGGATACAATTAATTTGATTAATTAAACTTGTAGAATGATTTATGTGTAGATCTTATTAAACTATAGAAAAAGTATGAGCTTATTGATATGGATTCATATTTTCAGTAAATAATGGAAGTAGGATTATAGGAGATTTGTGTTTTATTATATTTGTATTAATGAAATACGTATATATACTGTGTTGAAAAGAAAAAAGAGGGAAAAAAAAACTTTGAGAGTTTATTGACTTGTTTGATCACGAGCCTTTTGTACTTGAGCAAATAGATATGTAAGGATTGTTGACCTAAAAAAGGACTCTTTAAATTTGGCAACCTAAGATCCTGATCAGATTTGGGATTGTTGACTGAAAGCTCCATAGATGGGTACATTAGAAAGCTCTTGTATGATTCAAGCTTTTCAAATTAACTTTTAAAGTACAAATATGTATATACTATTTTGAAAAGATAAAAGTGTTTTGTGAAATATAGATATCTTTTGAATCGAGTATATTTTCTATTATCTAAGATTGTTGAAGTATGAATCTAGATTAGACTTTTGAAGTTGTTTATCTAAGATACAATTCTTTATTCTACTTGTTTTAATCATATTGAATTGGATTGTGTTTTGATTCGTGTGTAGTTGAAATTTATTCTGGAAACATATTGGAAAATTCAGGATAACAGATGTTTTAAAAAAAGAAAAAATGATAATATAATTAACACCTATATGATGCTGATATATTTTGTATATAATTTACATTTGTTTTAAATATATTTGCAGGTTGAAGAGGAGAAAACAAAGTTAAAATAGATTACTGAAAAATACAGAATATCTATATAGTAATCTAATTTATGTATTCTGAAGAAGAAACAAAATGAAGAATTAATTCTAGCACTGTAAAAAACCAACTAGTTAGATCTTAGTTTGCTGAGGGACTAGCAAAATTTAAGTATGGGGGAAGTATTTAGAATGAAAAAGTGTATGATATTAAGGGTTAAATGATAGTTAATTGCATAATATGTAGCTTATCATATAAGAATTAAGCTATTATGTTATAATTGCACTATTATATGCGTTAATGAAAGAATCTACATAATTTTGGGGAATTAATGTTAATTAAGTACATTTTTGAATTGTTAGTGAATTGCAGGCTGTGAAATTCTTAAGTATCTGAATTTTTTGTTGTTTCGGAGAGTTATGTTTAATATACCGAACAGTTATGTTTTAAATGCTTAAAGAATATTTTATTATTTCCTAGAGTACATGTGTTGAAACATCAATGCATGACTTAAGTGGATGTTCGGTAAGTTATTTGTTAACTATCCGAAATGCATCTAGGCATCAGATAGTTAGACTCGTAAGTATCCGAAATATCTGAACTCGTTAAGTTAGAATTATGCATGTGTTGAATTTAAATGCTTTAGTATATCACGTGAGTTGCACATGTATAACTCGTTAAGTTAGCATAACTATACGCGTTGAGTTACATGAATACACACTAAGGTAACGCGTTATGTTAGCAACTTATTTCTTTATAGCACGTGTTTTATAGTTAAATCAACGAAGTAAGTTCATTGAGTTATCTGTAACTCCACAAACCATATATTTTCTAATATGCTACTATAGTAGTTGTAGAAACAAGACGTTCGAAGGAAAACCACGATTTCACGTATCACGTAGGAATTCATTCATGGAATGAAGAAGAAATCACCATCGTTGGTATGAATGAAGAAAATCCAACTGATCATCTAAGTAGGAGCAGTTACTACTATAAGAAATATAAAAGACGAAGAAAAATTGTGTGAGCAGTAGTGGAGAACTATGCTAACTACAGGTAACGTCGGAAGTTCCCTGAAGCTCCACACCACCACCAAAATCACCAACCATCGGAGGTCTATGAGGATATTTTCCTGATGTCGGGTTGATTCCAAGCCAAACATAGTGCCTGACAACCACTGTGAGGAGTGATCACGTCGCAGGAAGGGAAGCTATTTTCACCAAGTACCAACTCATATCTTAGGAGATCGTAAAGCTTCTAGCCTTGGTTTTGGGTTGATGCTAGTATGCTGAAGAGGTGATCATCTTGCAATTTTGGACTCGCGATTCTATAGGGAGAGGAGGCAAGATTGTAAGTGATTAAGTTTTCAGTGGTGTAATCGCATCGCATGTATGATGGAAGCATTTACTGTCGATAGGGATTTTTACATTTCACCTTTCATTCATCTTCAAGAACATATCAAAACAAAAATACCAAAACAACAAATTATCTATGTTTACGTTTAGTATTAAAGTGTTGTATTGTTTGTTTTGTATCATGACTAATGTTATCATTGTCAATATTGTGAATGTGTTATGTTTGTTTGATTTAGAAAATAGAAAATAGTTTTACAGTTTACTGAAATTGATTCGTTCTAGCTACTTAAAGATTTTAATGGTTATTGTTTGAAATATCTAAATGTTAGTAGTGCTTAATGATAAATCTAATATTAACTAGCATTAAAGAGCTTAATTGATGTTATTTATAATCTGTGGAATTGCCCAATGGTTGGCCGAATTCCTTTGTAATTAACAATATTCAACTAGAAAAATTATGTTCGTGGAGTTAACTTAAGTCCACGAGGTTAGTCCATTGTGTTAGCCATAACTCCACGAACTAGGTCCGTTGTATTAACTATAACTCAACGGAGTGCTTATTAAACACATTTGTATTTCAATATAAAAATCGGAACAATACACAATTGTTACTCAATCTCTATGGGATCGACCTGTACTTGCACAAAAATACAATATACACCGTGCACTTGCAGTTAAAAATACAAAATGGAATTAATATCTAATTTGTGTGAAAGGTTGTTTGTCTACTTCTAAAAGAAATTACTAATATAAGCAAGTTTAAGATTTAACTTTTCACACCAAACACTCTACATTCATCTGTTCAGTCTCTATAGAATGTTCAGAGTTCAATTTTTCCACAAATTCTACAGCTAGTGTATCTATCTATAATTGTTCATTTTGTTCAACAGATATCTCCATTGATACATGTTGTGAATTCTCAAACTCTACTTCTATAGATTCTGAAGAAGGCTGATTGACATTAAGCTCTTCTAGAGTCTTAAATTTTTCAATATCCGCTACTTTAGACAATTCAGCTGGTGAACTAGTTACTGCCTCAACATTGTCAATTATATCTGCAATAACATGTTCTTTGTTAGTTGCCTGATGCTCTGATTTTTCAATTTCTACATTATCAAGGCTTGAACTAATAGAAAAACTTGAACTCATATTTGACTTGGATTTATTTTCAAGTTTTCTAGCAAGAGAAAATAAAGTCTCATTATCTTCATTAGTTTCTGTATGCTCGAAACTGATGAGTTTTTCAGATGCACTAAAAGGAACAATGTCTCGACATACATTGTCCTTTGGAAATAAATGCTCATCTGATTTTTCTTTTCCAACAAGCTTTGTTTCCTTAGACATAATTTTCCTAATTTTTCTTCTTCGATAACAAGTCAGTCTCTCTTCTTCAAGTATTGTTGTTTTCTTTTGAAATTGTTCTATAAAAGTTTTTTGGTTTAATTCTTCTAAGGCACTTTCTATTGCTACTGCCTTTCGAAGACCTTCAACTTTTCTTTTATCCACAGCAATATTTGTTTGTTTTTCTATTGAATATAAAGGAGTAGGAATAGCAGATTCATGTACTTCCTCAAATGCATGTAATCTTGTACCGTTTATGGGTGATTAAGGAATTCTAGTTGATGTATCTACACCTTTTTCCATATATTTTGCATACTGTTCTAAAAATGCAATTTTAACACACTTCATTCTATATTCCCTATCAAACTTGCTTTGAATACCCATGTATTTTATACTTTCATCAGTGTTATAAAGTTCTAATCTAACTTCATTCAGTATTCCTTCAAGAAAGAAGTATTCACTATAAATTGTTGCTAATCTTTTGTCCACTTGAAGTATTTTCTTATACCAAGCTCGTAGAACTTCATCATGGTCTATTTCTTTTCCTTTTCCATCTCCTCTGCTTTTGTCTTTTCCTCTGCCATGACCTTTGTAGTACTTGGAGACCATCATCGCAGGTTGTAACAGGAACAAGCGAGAAAGATTTTCAAACAAAGTTTACGAATAACCTAAGTTCCTGTATAATAAGTGTTTAAATAGGGTTTTAGGCGACTAACTCAATGTGTATAGAAGTCGGGTTTGGATTTTAAATGAATATTGAATATTGTTTATTCAATCAAGGTACTTGAAATATTTAAGCATAACTCATTGAGTTAATTAACCTAATAAGTAAAACATTGTCTAGAGGTAGTTTTACACGTTACCTTACATAACATAACATTTAGTTAGTATACTTTACAAAAAAAAATAGTTTCGGATGCTTTCAACTAAAACCTTCCAAAGACAACACACAAGCTAAACCTTAATATATATATATAACATTATCTTGAGAACAATGTTAACTATTCTAATATTCTTTTTATGAATCTAAAATAGTTTGTTTGTCTTTTAAATTGTTTCATCAAGATCTTAAGAGGACTAAACTCAGATTAACCAAGATTTGTATTCTGAATTATATTAATCTGTTTTGGACATTGTTATTCCTCCCCATACAAATATACTTCAAATATATTCAATTACATACAAAATATAATTGTATAAAATAGATGTTAATTATAGCTACACTTTAAATTCTCTTTTCAGACAATTGCTGTCATCCTTAATTCATCAAAAATGATTTCAAGAATCAACTTCATTCATAGATGAATCAAAACATAACTTTAAACTTAATATGATTAACACAAGAAGAATAAAGGAATGTATCTCAAATAAACATTTTCAAAAGTACTAATTTTGATTCAACAAATTAGTAGTCATTTTGGTAGAAATCATATTCGATTCAAAGATCTCTGTAATTAATGAAACAACTTTTATCATTTCAAAATAGTAAATATTGATAATTTTCTTTAAAAGTTAGTTTGAAAAGTTTGAATTATACAAGAGCTTTCTAATGTACCTATGTAATGAGCTTTTAGTCAACAATCTCAGGTCTGATCAGGAGCTTAGGTTGCTAGATTTAAAGAATCCTTTTTCAAGATAACAATCATTACATACCTATCTGCTCAAGTACAAAAGGCTCGTGATCAAACTGATCAATAAACTTTCAAAGATTTTCACTTTATAAGCACTTTTCATTTTAAGCATAGTATATATGTATTCCATTAATACAGATGCAATAAAACACAAATCTCATACAATTTTTACGTCTATGATTTTACTGAAAATATGAATCAGTTTCAATAAGCTCATACTTTTGATCAGTAGTTTAATATGATTTACATATAAATTATTCTACAAGTTTAATAAATCAAGTCAAATTCATGCATGATCATATGCACTTTCATTGATCTAAAGAAAACATTTAATCAAAATTTCAGGATTCTAGAGGTATTTAATGTTTTTCATTTACACTTCCACTTAAAATTTTGAAAACCATCAAACTTGACAAAATACTTAAAATCAATAAGATACTACTATAATATTACAATAAATACATAGTATCTTATGTAGTAGTTTAGATATTACTTAGATATTTATGATAAGTATATAATATCTATGAGGTAAACAACATCATCAACAAAATTTATCTTTTGTGGAGTCTAAGCATTTTACACATCACATAGCCTACAAATAGCTAAATTTAATCTTATGTTGCAGAAAGTAGTTTCATCTAGAGGTTTTGTAAAAATATCAGCTAATTGATTTTTACTAGATACAAATCCTAATTTAATTTTTCCTTTGATTACGTTATCTCTTAGAAAATGATGTCTAACCTCTATATGCTTTGCTCTAGACTGCAATACAGGGTTTTTGGAAAGATTTATTGCAGAACTACTGTCACAATAAATCTCAGTTGTATCATAAGATAATCCAAAATCTTCTAAAGTTTGCCTTATCCATAGAATCTGAGTGCAACACAGTGCAGCAGCAACATATTCAGCTTCTGTAATAGAAAATGCTACACAGTTTTGCTTTTTACTAAACCATGACACCAAATTATTTCCCAACAATTGACATGTACCACTGGTACTTTTTCTATTAGATTTAGATCCTTTGCAATCAACATTAGTATATCTTATAAGATCTATTGAACTATTCTTAAATTTTTAAAGTATTCTTAAAGTAATATAGTCTTAAATTTTTAGTTCCTTGTATATATCTAAATATTCTTTTAATAGCAATTGAGTGTGATTCTTTAGGATTAGATAGAAATCTAGCACAAGCACATACAACAAACATAATATCAAGTCTGCTAGTTGTCAAATAAAGTAAAGAACCAATCATACTTCTGTATTTTCTTTGATCTATTGATTTTCCTATGTCATCAATATCTAACTTTAAAGAAGTACTCATAGGAGTTCCTCAAATCCTTGTATCATTAAAATTAAATTTCTTAAGCATTTCATTTGCATATTTTTCTTGATTTAAAAATATACCTTTATCCATTTGCTTAATTTGAAGTCCTAGAAAATTTGAAAGTTCTCCTATCATACTCATCTCAAACTAACTAGCCATCTCTTTAGAAAATATTTTTATTAGTTTTTCAGAAGTTGCTCCAAAGATTATATCATCCACATATATTTGAACAACAATCTGATCTTTATCATCCTTTTTGATAAAAAGAGTATGGTCTACTTTTCCCATCATATAACCTTGTTTTATTAGAAAAGTAGATAATCTTTCATATCACGATCTAGGTGCTTGCTTCAAACCATATAAGGCTTTCTTTAATTTATACACAAAGTCAGGATTTTTAGTATCTTCAAATCCAGGTGGTTGTTTTACATAAACTTCTTCATTTATTAACCCATTTAGAAATGCACTCAGAAAGCCTTCCCATATTATAACCTTGTTCTTTTGCAATTAGAATGTTGCTTGCCTTTGCAAGTAGTATGAAAATAAAGCTCTATCAAATGGATGTTAAGAGTGCATTGTTGAATGACATTTTATAAGAAGAAGTATATGTAGAACAACCACTAGGTTTTGAAGATGAAGAAAGACCAAACCATGTATATAAATTAAATAAAGCTCTTTATGATCTAAAGCAAGCACCATGTGTATGGTATGATAAGCTAAAGGGTTTCCTTCTTGAAAATTAGTTTAATATAGGAACCACAGATAACACTCTTTTTATCAAGTCAGAAAATTCTCATATGTTGATTATTTAGATTTATGTTGATGATATTATTTTTGGTGTAATAAATGAGAAATTATGTCATGATTTTCAGATTTTAATGCAGAATGAATTTGAAATGAGTCTTATGGGAGAATTAAAATTCTTGCTACGATTACAAATTCATCAATTACAACATGAAATTTTTCTAAATCAAGAAAATTCTACAAAGAGATTGTTTAGAATGAAAAAGTGCATAATATCAATGGTTAAATGATGGTTAATTGCATAATATTTAGCTTATCATATGAGAATTAAGCCATTATGTTATAATTGCACTGTTATATGCTTTAATGAAAGAATCTACATAATTTCAGGGAATTAATGTTAATTTAGTACATTTTTGAACTGTTGGTGAAATGCACACTGTAAAATTCTTAAGGATCCAAACTTTCTGTTATTTCGGAGAGTTATACTACATGTATCAGATAGTATGTTTTAAAAGAATATTTTATTATTTTTTGGAATACACATGTTGAAACCTTAATGCATGACTTAAGTGGATTTTTGGTAAGTTATTTGTAAACTATCTGAAATGCATCTAGGCATTGGATAGTTAGGTTCGTAAGTATCCAAAATATTTGAACTTGTTAAGTTAGAATTATGCACGTGTTGAATTTAAATGCTTTAGTAGATCACGTAAGATGCACATGTTTAACTCGTTAAGTTAGCATAATTGTACGCATTGAGTTACATGAATACATACTAAGGTAATGCATTATGTTAGCAGCTTATTTCTTTATTGCATGTGTTTTATAGTTAAATCAACGAAGGAAGTCCATTGAGTTATCTGTAACTCCACAGACCATATATTTCCTAATATGCCATTGTAGCGGTTACAGAAACAAGACATTCGAAGGAAAACCACGATTGCATGTATCATGTAGGAATTCACTCGTGGAAGGAAGAAGAAATCACCTCGTTGATATGAATGAAGGAAATCCAATTGATCATTTAAGTAGGAGCAGTTACTACTATAAGAAATATGAAAGACAAAGAAAAAGTGTGTATGAGGGGTGGAGAACCGCGCTAACTATAGGTAGCGTCGGAAGTTCCTTGAAGCTCCACACCACCACCATAATCACCAACCATCGGAGGTCTGTGAGGATACTTGTCTGATGTCGGGTTGATTTTGAGCCAAACACGGTGCTTGACAACTACTGTGAGGAGTGATCGCATCGTGGGAAGGGAAGCCATTTTCACCAAGCACTGACTCATATCTCAAGAGATCGTAAAGCTTCTAGCCTTGGTTTCAGGTTGATGCCAGTATGTTGAAGAGGAGATCATCTTACAATTTTGGACTCACGATTCTATAGGGAGAGGAGACAGGATTGTAAGTGATTAAGTTTTCAGTGGTGTATTCGCGTCGCATGTAGTGACAGAAGTTTTTACTATCGATAGAGATTTTTACATTTCACCTTTCATTTATCTTTAGGAACATATCAAAAAAAAAAAACCAAAAACAACAACTTATCTGTGTTTACATTTAGTATTAAAGTGTTATATTGTTTGTTTTGTATCGTGACTAATGTTATCATTGTCAGTATTGTGAATGTTTTATGTTTGTTGATTTAGAAAATAGATAATATTTTTACAGTTTACTGAAATTGATTTGTTCCAAATACTTAAAGATTTTAATGGTTACTGTTTGAAATATTTGAATGTTAGTGTTGCTTAATGATAAATCTAATCTTAACTAACATTAAAGAGCTTAATTGATATTATTTACAATCTATGAAATCGCTCAATGGTTGGTCGAATTCCTTTGTAAATAGCAGTATTTAAATGGAAAGATAGACTTGTGGAGTTAACTTAAGTCCACGAGGTTAGTCCATTGAGTTATTCATAACTCAACGAACTAGGTTCGTTGTATTAACTGTAATTCAATGGAGTGCTTAACTGAATACACATAAACTCCAATATAAAAATTAGGACAGCACACAATTCTTACTCAATTCTCTATGGGATCGACCTGTACTTGCACACAAATACAATATACACTATGCACTTATAGTTAAAATACAAATTGGAATTAATATCTAATTTGTGTGAAAGGTTGTTAGTTTACTTCTAAAAGTAATTATTGATATAAGCATAAAGACAAATTAAACAAGTAAAAACAGAAGTTAACAAAACCATCCAAACAGAGATTCTCTTAAAATTTGGCATGGATAAATCCAAAGAGGCTCACACACCTATAAACTTAAATCAAAAGCTTGATAAAGATATCTCTAGTACTTCTGTAGTTCAAAAGAAATATAGAGGCATGATTGGATCACTTCTATATTTAATAGCTAGCAGACTTGACATAATGTTTAATGTATGTGCATGTGCAAGATATCAAGCCTCTCCAAAAGCATCACATTTAAAAGTAGTCAAATGTATCTTTAAATATTTACAGGGTATAAAAGACTTTGACTTATTTTATTCATCATAGAATCAACTAATATTAATAGGTTACAGTGATGTAGATTATGTAGTATGCAAATTAGATAGAAAAAGCACTAATGGTACATGCCAACTACTTGGTCACTCACTTGTATCATGGTTCAACAGAAAACAAAACTCTATAGCACTATCTACAACTAAAGCTGAATACATGGTAGTAGGTTTATGCTATGCTCAGATTCTATGGATGGAACAAACATTGGTAGATTATAAACTTAAATTTTAGAATACAATTATTTATTATGACAATAGTATTGCCATAAATCTCTCCAAAAATACAATTCGTCACTCAAAAGCAAAACATATCGAGATTAGGGGGGGTTAGTGTAGGTGAGAAAGTAGAAGAAAGTAGGGGAAAAAGAAAGGTAAGGAAATTTTTTTTTTCTTGTGTTAGTTGCATGTAGGAAACTTGGGGAATTACATTCCCTAGGTTTCCAACTTATTGAGTATTTTGTTTTGATGATATGTGATAAACGGATATAATTATATTTACTTAACTACTATTGTTTGTGAAAGTAAATTAAGAACATCAATTAATACAAAAAAAGTTTACTGATATAAATATTTGTCTGTAATGGATCTGAGATTATGTTAAGTTGAATAATTAGTCATTAAGTTATACTAATTTTTCATTTAACTAAATGTTAAGTTAACATGTGTTTTTATTGTAAAGCATGATATGTTTTAAAGTTATATTTTCTGTATCATGTACAATGCATGTTAAAGACAACTCGTTAAGTTAGTGAGTTATTTGTATAAAGGTCACGTGGGAACTCGTTGAGTTATAGACTTAAAGTTTAAAATAGGTCATGAGAGAACTCGTTAAGTTAGTGAGTAAAAGAGCAATAGGAAGAGACGAACTCGTTAAGTTAGTATTGTACACGTGGTGAAATTAAAGTTTATGAATATTATATTATATCACGTGAGTTGCACATGTTTAACTCGTTAAGTTAACATAACTGCACGCGTTGAGTTGCTATATTGAACACAAAGGCAACACGTTAGGTTAGTGTTATAAACTTAAAGTTAGTATTATTGCACGTGGTAAAATTCTTATTATAAAAACATTTGTATATTTCTGTTTCATTGAGTTATCTGTAACACAACGGAGTTGGTTCATTGAATTAGCGTAACACCATAAAACTGGTTCGTTGAGTTAGCATAACACCATAGACTTAGTTCATTGAGTTAGCTATAGTACTTGTCATGTGATTTCGCACATGATGAACTCATTGAGTTAGATACATTAAGTTATAAATATACTTGTTTTACTCATTTAGTTAACATTAACACAACGACTTGTTATTACACTTGATGGGAAATTTTAGACGAGAAAGTTTATTTTGCAGGAAATTTTTCAGAGATTTAGGATTGATGATTAAAGAAAATTCGAAAGGAAAAACGTGGGTCAGAACATGTGTATTTCGATGAAGGAAAAACAAAAGACGTGAAAAGTGGAAAACTGATAGTGATTAAACATGGAGGATATGTATGAAGTGAATATATAGTATAAAAGGCATAGAGTTCTCGTTGATCAATTATCCCTGCACTCCAAATGAAATATATTTTCAGGGATCAAAACACCTCTTCGGGGAAAAGCTCTCAGATAGAAGGAAATTCGATGAAGTAGAGAAAGTCAGATATATGTCACTAAAGATTTGAAGAAGAAGAATGCAAATTCAGTGAAGTAGAGAAAGTCAAATATATGTCTCTGAAGATTTGAAGAAAAAGAAAGTGAATTCAGTAAAGTAGAGAAAGTCAGATATTTGTCACTAAAGAATTACAGAAGAAGAATAAAAATCTCAACCAGGGAGAAATGTTCCAAATTCCGCAAATTAGTTTTCTCTGTTTGTAGTTATGAAATTGGTTAGATGAAATATGGTATCATTATATAATTGCATCTACAATTTCTGAGGAGAATTGAATTGTATATTGTAATCGAAACCTTGAATAAAATGATTTGATTAAAACAATGACTTGACTTGTTTTTAATTTTGAAGTTTCAATTATTTATTGAAAATATTGAAAAACACAATTCACCCCCCTCTTGTGTAGCTATTTGATCCTCCAAGTGGTATCAGAGCTAGGTTGATATTCTTTGATATAAAATCGATACCAACTTAATTAATATCATTGCTTATTTTGCCTTCCTTGTTTTTAAATAGAAATTGATATTTGAGCATTCGTTTAACTTTGTTAATTTTAGGTTCACGTTATTTTTAAAATTTTAAACTATTTAAAATCAAATAGGTTGAAAAATCTAAGGTAAGATGGCTATTGGAAATGGTAATTTTTCATTGTATGAAGGCCAAAATCTTAACCGTTCTCCTTTATTTGATGTAATACATTTTGAATATTGGAAATATAGGATGACAGTCTTTCTTCAAAGTATAGATCACAAGTTGTGGTTCATGATTTCAAAACCATATACTCCATTAACTACTCCTTATAATACTTGGACAATTACTGAAAAAGAAAATGAAACTCTAAATGCAAAAGGCTTAAATATCTTATTTTGTGCATTAAGTTATGAACAGTTCAGTAAAGTGTTAGCACATAAATCTGCTTATGAGATGTGGCATGCATTAGAAATTTCATATGAAGTTACTTCTCAAGTTAAAGAGACTAAGATTAATATGTTACTTCATAAGTATAAACTCTTTAAGATGCATGAAGATGAAAGTATTTCTGAGATATTTTCCAGATTCCTAGATATCATAAATTCTTTAAAATGTTTAGGAAAGTACTTTGAATAGAAGGATTTGGTGAGAAAAATTCTCAGATCCCTAAGTTCCAAGTGGTCTCAGAAAGTGACATCAATTGAGGAATCACGAGACTTAAATGTTTATACTATAAATGAGCTTATAGGAAATTTAATTGCTTATGAAGTTCAATTAAATGATTCACTAAGTCACAACAAATTAAAAATGAAGAAAGAAATAGCCTTCAAAATTAATTTAGATTCTGAGATATCAACTGATTTTGACGAGGATTTGATTTTGTTGACTAGGAAATTTAAGAAAGCATGAAAAGTTAGGAAACAGCAAAGGAACAGAAATGACAAACCCTCAATGTCAAAGTCACTGAATGAAAAGAATTCTTCATCTAGAAAGTATGTATGTTACAATTGCAAGAAACTTGGACATCTTTCTCTAAATTGTCTTATAAGGGAAAATGAAAAGTAAAGTAGGAATATTAGAAGAAGAAGGCTTACAAATCTTAGAAAAAGTTTTACAAGAAAAAGGCTTTGAAGGTCATTTGGGATGATACGTTAGAAAAGTCTAAATCTAGGGAATTATCATTAAAATCTTTACATTCAGAAGAAGAACAAGAATTAGAAGACGTTGCTCATGTGTGCCTCATGGTAGATGAGACTGAGGTAATATCTGATCCTGAAAGTTATTCAAATTTTAACTTTGATGAATTATTATGTGCTTATCATGTATTATTACAAAAACTTAAAGTGTGTAAACTAGAAAATAAGAATATTAGAAACTCTTTGTCCATTATGGAAGAAGAAAATTGTTTCTTGTCTACTACTTTAGAAAAGTTTAAATGTGATAATAAAAATCATGCTAGAGATTTGCATAAATATAGATTTAATGAATGTGTCTTGCATGAACAGTTACAGAATATAAACGTTGAA
This sequence comes from Cymodocea nodosa, assembly GCA_036874045.1. NCBI lineage: Eukaryota > Viridiplantae > Streptophyta > Magnoliopsida > Alismatales > Cymodoceaceae > Cymodocea > Cymodocea nodosa. The sequence continues at coordinate 11,767,081 of CM072339.1, read as the reverse complement.
AAATTAAAGATAGAATCTGAAAACGAAAAATTGAGAAACAACATAAATGATCTTGAGTTAGAAATTGAAAGAGTAAAAATGAGAGAGTTAGATTTGAATTCCACCATTGAAAAATAGAATTTAAGTCAAACTAAGTTAGACAAACTAACTAGTACCCCTGCGGTGTCATATAAGTTTGGCTTAGGATTTTATTATCCTAAATACCCTAAATCTCAAGCCAACAAATGATTTATTAGTTGCAGTTCAAGTAAATCTAAGACTAAAATTTCTTTTATCATGAAACAAGGTAATAAATATGTAGAAGTAGGTACTTCAAGGGATGAATCATGCAGTAATAACATAAACCAATGTGCTTTATCTAAATGTACTTTTAACATGACTATCAATGTTTTTAAAAATCTTATTTCTTGTTTTGGAAATTTAGTTACTAATCCTTCTAAAATTTTAGACAATTGTAGTAAATTGGAAATTCAAGAACCTAAGCATGAAATTCAAAACACTAGTATTAGACCAATTACTAGATCTGCATGTTCTTTATTTGAAAATTCATGTGTAGAAAAAGATTTTGTATGTATTGAAAATTTAAATACAAGTACAAAATCTTAGTACGAACTTACTGAAATGTATGAGTATGATCAAAATAAATTAACATTTGATAAAAATTGGTTTGGTCTTGGTTATACTACATCTAAATGTAGGATCGTATGGCTACACAAGAGGAGGGTGAATTATGTTTTTCAACATTTTCGATTATAATTGAAACTTTAAAACTTAAAAACAAGTCGAGACACTATTTTCATAAAATCATTTTTATTCAAGGTTTCAATTACAATATACAATTCAATTCTCCTCAGAAATTGTAGATGCAATTATATATCGATACTATGTTTCATTTATACAATTTCATAACTACAAACAGTGAAAACTAATTTGCAGAATTTAAAACATTTCTCCTTGTTTGAGATCTTTCTTCTTCTTCTTCTCTTTTTCCTTCAACAATTCTTCAGTGACGAATATCTAGTCTTTCTCTACTTTACCGAATTTGCTTTCTTCTGATACTTTAAATCTTCAGTGACATAAATCTGACATTTTCTGCTTCATTGAATTTTCTTCCACCTGATACTTCAAATCTTCAATGACATATATCTCACTTTTTTCTGCTTCACTGAATTTTCTGATATTTGAGAGCTTTTCCCTAAAAGGTGTTTTTGATCCTTGAAAAGATTTTCGTTTGATGTGCAGGGATAACTGATCAGCGATAATTCTATGCCTTTTATACTGTATCTTCATTTCATGCATATCCTCCATGTTTAATCACTATCAGTCTTTCACTTCTTCACATCTTTTCTTTTTCCTTCATCGAAATACACACATTCTAACTCACGTTTACATTTCGAAATTTCTTTAATCATCAATCTTAGATCTTTGAAAAATTTCCTGCAAAATAAACTTTCTCGTCCAAAATCTTTCATCAAGTGAAATAAGAAGTCGTTACTTTAATGTTAACTAAATGAGTAAACAAGTAGATATGTAACTTAACATTCCTAACTTAACGAGTTCCTCATGTGCCAACTCACGTGACAAGTACTGTAGCTAACTCAATGAACTAAGTCTGTGGTGTTACGCTAACTCAATGAACCATCTCTGTGGTGTTACGATAACTTAACGAACCAGTAATAAACAAATGTTTTTATAATAAGCATTTTACCACGTGCAAAAATAACAACTTAAGTTTATAATGCTAATCTAACGCGTTGCCTTAGTGTACAATATAGCAACTCAATGTGTTTAGTTATGTTAACTTAACGAGTTAAACATGTGCACCTCACATGATACTATAGGATTGTATGGCTACACAAGAGGGGGGTGAATTGTGTTTTTCAATATTTTCTGAAATATAATTGAAACTTTAAAACTCAAAAACAAGTTGAGACATTGTTTTCATAAAATCATTTTTATTCAAGGTTTCAATTACAATATAAATTCAATTCTCCTTAGAAATTATAGATGCAATTATATCTCGATACCATGTATCATCTAAACAATTTCATAACTACAAACAGAGAAAACTAATTTGCGGAATTTAAAATATTTCTCCCTATTTGAGATATTTCTTATTCTTCTTTTTCTTCTTCAGCAATTCTTCAGTGACGAATATCTTGTCTTTCTCTACTTCACCGAATTTACTTTCTTCTAATACTTTAAATCTTCAGTGACATAAATAATACCTTTTTCTACTTCATTGAATTTTCTTCCACTTGAGAGATTTTCCCCGAAGAGGTGTTTTTGATCCTTGAAAAAGAATTTCTTTTGGTGTGTAGGGATAACTTGATCCTTGAAAAGATTTTTCATTTTTTGTGCAAGGATAATTTGATCAATGAGAATTCTATGCCTTTTATATTGTATCTTCATTTCATGCATATCCTTTACATTTAACCACTACCAGTTTTCCACTTCTTCGCGTCTTTTCTTTTTCCTTCATCTAAATACACACGTTCTAACCCATGTTTACATTTCGAATTTTCTTTAATCATTAGTCCTAGATCTCTGAAAAATTTCCTACAAAATAAACTTTCTCGTCCAAAAATTTTCCATTAAGTGTAATAAGAAGTTATTACTTTAATGTTAACTAAACGAGTAACACAAGTATATATATATAACTTAACATTTCTATCTTAACAAGTTCCTCATGTGCCATTTCAAGTGACAAGTACTGTAGCTAACTCAACGAACTAAGTCTATGGTGTTACACTAACTCAACGAACCAACTTAACCTTTCTTCGAAAGGTTAAACGATAACTCACTGAAAACAATTTAAGTTTCGGATAGTTACGGTTGTAAGTCTTCGAAAAACTTTAACTCACCGATTTAGCAATAAACAAATGTTTTTATAATAAGAATTTTACCATGTGCAAAAATAACAACTTAAGTTTATAACGCTAACCTAACGCGTTGCCTTAGTGTTCAATATAGCAACTCAACGCGTTTAGTTATGTTAACTTAACGAGTTAAACATGTACACCTCACGTGATACAATACAACATTCATAACTTATAATTTCATCACATGTATAACACTAACTTAACGAGTTCGTCTCTTCTTTTACTCATTAACTTAACGAGTTGTCTTAACGTGCACTATTCATGATACAGAAGATATAACTTTAAAACATATCATGCTTTTCAAAAAAAGTACACGTTAACTTAACATTTAGTTAAATGAGAAATTAATGCAATGAAATGACTAGTTATTAACTTCAGATCCAATACAGACAAGTATTTATGTTAGTAAGTTTTTTCTGTATTAATTGATGATTTTAATTTCTTTTCACAAGTAATAGTAATTGAGCAAATATGATTATTTTCATTCAGCACACATCATCAAAACAAAATACTCAACAATCTCCCCCTTTTTGATGATGACAAAACCATATTAATTCAATTATGAAATATATTTAACTCAATAAAGCACCTTTGTTGGGTTAACTTTTAATTCAACAAACTTGTTTATTGACTTAAGTTCACTTAAGTTTATTTCTATTGTTTGTGCAAATTTCACCTCTCAGAACTAAAACTCTTAGATGTCAATAATTATATAAGTATCAGTTTTCTAATTATCATCTGTCAGATTATAATAACCATTTAAATATCATCTCCTTTATAATATATGCAATTAAGATCATAATTATCTTTTTATAATATTTCTCCCCCTTTTTGTCATTAATATAAAAGATAAGTAAGAATTGTAAAAGATAATTAACATTTCTCCCCCTTTTGAATCAAGAGATATATTTACAATAATGATTTCTGTAGGATCGTATGGCTACACAAGAGGGGGGTGAATTGTGTATTTTTAATATTTTTTGAAATATAATTGAAACTTTAAAACTCAAAAACAAGTCGAGACATTGTTTTCATAAAATCATTTTTATTCAAGGTTTCAATTACAATATACAATTCAATTCTCCTCAGAAATTGTAGATGCAATTATATTTCGATACCATGTATCATCTAAACAATTTCATAACTACAAATAGAGAAAACTAAATTGTGGAATTTAAAAATTTTCTCCCTGTTTGAGATCTTTCTTCTTCTTCTTCTTTTTCTTCTTCAGCAATTCTTCAGTGACGAATATCTTGTCTTTTCATGCTTCACTGAATTTGCTTTCTTCTGATACTTCAAATCTTCAGTGACGAAAATCTTACCTTTTTATGCTTCACTGAACTTTCTTCCACTTGAGAGATTTTCCCGAAGAGGTGTTTTTGATCCCCGAAAAAGATTTTTCTTTTGGTGTGCAGGGATGGTTTGATCCTTGAAAAGATTTTTCTTTTTGTGTGCAAGGATAAATTGATCAATGAGAATTCTATGCCTTTTATACTGTATCTTCATTTCATGCATATCCTTCACGTGTAAGCTTTTTCTATATTAATTGATGATTTTAATTTCTTTTCACAAGCAATAGTAATTGAGCAAATATGATTATTTTCATTCAGCACACATCATCAAAACAAAAGTACTCAACAATCTCCCCCTTTTTGATGATGACAAAACCATATTAAATCAATTATGAAATATGTATAACTCAGCAAAGCACCTTTGTTGGGTTAACTTTTAATTCAACAAACTTGTTTGTTGACTTAAGTTCACTTAAACTTATTTCTATTGTTTGTGTAAATTTTACCTCTAAGAACTAAAAACTCTCAAATATCAATAATTATATAAGTATCAGTTTTCTAATTATCATCTGTCAGATTACAATAACCATTCAAAATAGCATCTCTTTTTATAATATATATATGCAATTAAGATCATAATCATCTTTTTATAATATTTCTCCCCCTTTTTGTCATTAATCAAAAAGATAAGTAAGAATTGTAAAAGATAATTAACATTTCTCCCCCTTTTGAATTAAGAGATATATTTACAACAACTCTTTCTGTAAACAATAATAAGAATTGTAAACATTTACAGAAACCAATGTATTGTTCAAAGAATCAAACAAGTAATACAAACATTATATTTTGTATTCAGAAACAAACAAAAACAGTTAGCGACCCCTCCTAAGTATATCACTTATAGCATTACATATTTTATCTCCTAGATGCCTAATATCATTTCTGATGTCGTCAAGCACTACATCTAAGTTAGGAGGTAGCTAGGTTTGCTGTTCTGCTTGAACTGAATAACTTTGTTGTTGTTGTTGTTGTTGTATATGGTCTGTATCAGGTTGTTGTTGTTGTTGTCGTTGAGGTTTATGCATGCCTGGAATTTTTGCAAATCTCTGACACTAAATGCTCTTATGCCTTTAGTTTCAGAGGGCCAGTCGGATAAATTCAATTGGCTTGCAATGAGTCTATATACAGCATCACCATAAAATAACTTTGAACTCATATGCTGTAGTTGAAAAGTGAAAACATCAAACCAATTGATTTGAATTCTATTCAGCAAGCTATAAGTTGCATATAAACAACTTCTGCTGACTTCCATATTGTGTCCAACTCTTTGAAATAAATTTGCATGCAATATATTTGCAATAAACCTTGCCTCTACATTCAGATTTTCCATTAATCTGATTTCAGAATATACATCTGGAATTTTTGATAAAGACTAAATGTTCCATTCCAGTTGTCTAATCATGTCAAATCTGTTTGTAACAACAACACCTTCATTCTTTAATCCCAAAACTTCAAAAATCAACTCAGGAGATAATATAAACTCCTGTTCATTTATTTGAGTTTTCAGAAAATTTCCATTCTTGACTAGATTGCTATAAAAAGCTGCAATAAGCTCTGTGTATTGCTTCCATTTCGTTCCTACTGGCAAGAATTTAATGAGGCCTTGAAACTCAAACAGATCTCTTATGTCCATCAAATTTCTGAATTTTATTGGACGAGCATGCAGAATCTGACATGTAATCAGATTATTGTATTTCTACAATGCTTCTTCAGATCTAAAATGAATTGTATTACCTTGAATGTTTAATATTGTACACAAAGAAGGTGATACCTGAAGCCGTGATTCAGAGTTTAATTCATCTTCAGGAACCTCTTCTTCAAAATGAATGTCATGTTGTTCCTCTTCCAAAATATTATCTTGAAGCTGCTAAGGTAAGCTTGATTCTTCAACTTCAACAGAGTTAGGAACATTGTCAATATGCTCAACATTCATCTGTTTAGTCTCTATAGAATGTTCAGATTACAATTTTTCTATAAATTTTACAGCCGGTGTATCTGTCTGTAATTGTTCATTTTGTTCAACAGATATTTCCATTGATTCATGCTGTGAATTCTCAGACTCTACTTCTATAGATTCCGTAGAAGGCTGGTTAACTTTTAGCTCTTCTGGAGTCTTAACAATTTCAATATTTGCTACTCCAGACAATTCAGCCTGTGAACTAGTTACTGCCTCAACATTGTCAATTATATCTACAATAACTTGTTCAATGTCAGGTGCCTAATGCTCTGATTTGTCAATTTCTGCATCATCAGGACTTGTACTAATAGAAAAACTTGAGCTTATATTTGACTTGTATTTCTTCTCAAGCTTTCTAATAAGGGAAAATAAAGTCTCATTATCTTCATCAGTTTCAGTGTGTTCGGAACTAATAAGTTTATCAGATCACAAAAAGGTACAATGTATAAACATACATTGTCCTTTGAAAATAAATTTTCATCTGATTTTCCTTTTTCAATAGACTTTGTTTCCTTAGACATAATTTTTCTGATTTTCCTTCTACTATAACATTTCTGTTTCTCCTCTTCAAGTATTGTTGTTTTCTTTTCAAATTGCTCCATAAAAGTTTTTTGCTTTAATTCTTCTAAGGCACTTTCTATTGCAACGGCCTTTTGAAGACTATCAACTTTTGTTTTGTCTACAGCAATATCTGATTCTACTTGTTTTGAATATAAAGGAGTAGGGATAGCTGATTCATGCTCTTCCTCAAATGCATGTAGTCTTGTACCGTTTATAGGAGTTTGAGGAGTTCTATTTGATGAACCAACACCTTTTTCCAAATATTTTGCATATTGTTCCAAAAATGCAATCTCAGCACATTTCATTCTGTATTCTCTATCATATTTACTTCGAATACCCATGTATGTAATACTTGCATCAGTATGTTGAAGTTCTTGTCTAACTTCATCTAATATATCCTGAGAAAAGAAGTAATCTCTATAAAGTTCTTCTAACCTTTCGTCCACTCGAAATATTTTCTTGAACCAAGTACGTGGAACTTCATCATTCTCTATTTCTTTTCCTTTTGTATCTCTTCTGCTTTGGCCTTTTCCTCTGCCATGACCTTTGTAGAACTTGGAGACCATCGTCGTAGGTTGTAACAGCAACAAGCGGGAAAGATTTTCTTGACAAAGTTTACAAATAACCTAAGTCCCCATGTTATAAGTGTTTAAATAGGGTTTTTAGGCGTATAACTCAACGTGAAGATAAGTCGGGTTTAGAAATAAAATAAATATTGAATAAAGCTTATTCAATCAAAATACCCGAAATATTCAAGTATAACTCGTTGAGTTAACTAACCTAACGAGTAAAACGTTGTCTAGAGGCAGTTTTACACATTACCTTATCTAATATAACGTCTATTTAGTACACAAACAAGTTTCAGATGCTTCCAACTAAAACGTTCTGAAAACAACACACATGCTAAACTGAACATTATCTTGAGAACATTATAAACTATTTGAACATTTTGTCTTTTGAATCTAGAATAGTTTATTTGTCTTTTTAAATTATTTCATCAAGATTTTAAGAGGACATTAATTCAGATTAACTAAGATTTGTATTTTAAATTATATTAATCTGTTTTTGACATTGTTAATGCTCCCCCTACAAATATACTTCAAATATATTCAATCAAAATACAAAATATACTTGTAGTGACAATAGATGTTAAGTATAACTATACTTTTACATTTTCTTTTTAGAGACTTCCGTTATCCTGACATCATCAAAAATGATTTCCAGAATCAATTCTTACTGTATATGAATCAAAACACAACTTTGAACTCAATTCGATTAATTCAAGGAGAATAAAAGAATGTATCTCAAATAAGTGTTTTCAAAAGTACTAATGTTGATTCAATAAATCAGTAGTCATATTAGTATAAACTATATGCGATTCAAAGATATCTGTAATTAATGAAACAACTTTTTCTTTTCAAAATAGTAAATATTGATAATTTTCTTTAAAAGTTAGTTTGAAAAGCTTGAATCATACAAGAGCTTTCTAATATACCCGTGTAATGAGCTTTCAGTCAACAATCCCAGATTTGATTAGGACCTTAGGTTGCTAGATTTAAAGAATCCTTTTTCAAGACAACAATCCTTACATACCTATCTGCTCAAGTACAAAAGGCTCGTGATCAAACTGATCAATAAACTCTCAAAGATTTTCACTTTGTAAGCACTTTTCATTTTAAGCACAGTATATATTTATTCCATTAATACAGATGCAATAAAACACAAATCTCATACAATTTCTACTTCTATGATTATACTGAGAATATGAATCAGTTTCAATAAGCCTATATTTTTGATTAACAGTTTAAGATGAGTTACATATAACTTATTCTACAAGTTTAATCAATTAAGTCAAATTTATACATGATCATATGCATTTTCCTTGATTCAAAGAAAACATTTAATCAAAATTTCAGAATGTCAGAAGTATTTAATGTTTTTCATTTACACTTCCACTTAAAATTGTAAAAACCATTAAAATTGATAAACTAAAAATCAATAAGATACTACTATGATTTTACAATAAATACATAGTATCTTAAGTAGTAGTTTAGATATTACTTTAGATATTTATAATAAGTATATAATATCTATGAGGTGAACAACATCATCAATATTGTTTATCTTTTTATGTGGAGTTTAAGCATTTTACACATCACATAGCCTACAAATACCTAAATTTAATCTAATGTTGCAGAATGTATTTTCCTTTAGAGGTTTTGTAAATATATCAACTAATTGATTTTTACTAGACACAAATTCTAATTTAATTTTTCCTTTAATTACGTTATCTCTTAGAAAATGATGTCTAACCTCTATATGCTTTGCTCTTGAATGTAATACAGGATTTTTGGAAAGATTTATTGCAGAACTATTGTCACAATAAATCTCAGTTGTATCATAAGATAATCCGAAATCTTCTAAAGTTTGCCTTATCCACAGAATTTGAGTGCAACACAGTGCAACAGCAACATATTCAGCTTCTGTAGTAGAAAGTGCTACACAGTTTTGCTTTTTACTAAACCATGACACCAAATTATTTCCCAATAATTGACATGTGCTAGTGGTACTCTTTCTATCAGATTTAGATCCTGCATAATCAGCATCAGTATATCCTATAAGATCTATTGAACTATCCTTAGATATATAACTCTTCGAGTTTATAAACGTATAAACAGATTCAATCATTGAAATCATAAATATATGATCTGTTACTGATAAATAACTCGAGTGCTTATTATAATAACTGTACGAGTTTTACAACCAATAAAAGCAGAATACTTAGCGTAATTGTTCGTGTAAAGAAAATAACTTCAGCTAAATGAAAAGTGAGAAAACTCGAAGACTTATGATAACTATTCGAGTTTTGTGAGTAGTAAAGCACATAACTATACGACAAATGAGAATAGTTATTGTTAGAGATTAAGTCTTTTAAAAATATAAGAATATTAAGTTAACTGTTCGAGTTTCTCGAATGGATAGGTGTGAAAGTCGAAGAGTTAAACATAACTGTTTGAGTTTCAATTGAGACATAATAAAGCAATGAAATTCAATACGTGCATAATTCTAACTTAAGGTGTTCAGATATTTACGGATACTTATAAACCTAACTATCCGATGCTCAGATGCATTTCAGAGAGTTATCAGATAACTTACCGAGCATTCACTTAAGATATGTATTTAGGCATTGACACGTGTAGTTCAGGAAATAATAACATATTCTATTGAACGCTTTAAAACATAATTGTCTGATATATATACAATATAGTCTTCCGAAATCACAGAAAATTCGGATACTTAAGAATTAAAAAAAACTATATTTCACCGATAATTTAGAAATGTACTTAATTAATGTTAATTTCCTGAAATTATGCAAATTCTTTCATGAAAACATATAATAGTTCATAAGAGTTGAATTATTATATGAGAAATTGCTCCCTCTACATAAATGTAGTTTAAAGAATCTATGGTGTACTTAAACTGGGTTGCCAAGCCCTAAGTAAATTTGACTTTAAAAGGTCAAATAGCTTACTTAAAAAGGATGCTAAGCCTTAAATAGATTTGAGTCTCTCTCCCTATATATATTTTTTTAAATATGAATTAAATACAAAAACAAGTAGTAGATTTAACAATTTAGACTTTCTAGCTTTTATCTTATTCAGTTTACAAAAGATAATTCATAGAGATGTACTTTCAAGAGCTTTATGAGAATTCAATAATGAGTACACGAACTTAAGAAAATAAATAATGTATATTATGTGTAAAAAAAAGAGATAACAACAAGGAAGAATAACAAGGATTATATGCACAGATTATGACAGGATTGTTATAACACCTTGAAAAATAAATTAAGCTTGAGTGCATTGCCCCCTTTTTTTTGTTTATAAAAATATATATATACTTTATATATTATCTCTTACAATATCATCTTTTTACGTGATCACAATCCCTTGCTTAGGTGAAAAATAACCAGTTACTCAATGACAAGTGAGAACAGGTAAGATTTTTGTTTTTTTTTTTAATATAATCTGAATTACATGCAAAATGAGTTTTCATTCAGCACATCCCAAACTAGTTGGTTTAAGTGACTAGGGTTTAAGATCTCCCAACGGACTTAATTACTCAAGTAATTGCAGACAAAAAAGAAATAAAATTAGAGGCAATCGTAAGACTTAATTTTTCTAATAGAATGTTAATAACTTTTCTTTAATAAAAAGTACATACTTCTTATGTTTTTTCCTATTAAAATCTCTGTAATAGCATATACATAAGTAACAAAACTAAAGTTGGCACTCACATGAATCAATTTAACTTTCCTTAAGTAATCTTTTCTGAATTTTTCTTAAATAAATTGACATCAATAAAACTCAGAATTTCATAAATTCTTAACTACCATAAAATTGTAATTCGAAAATAGATATTTTGTTTTGTTTTGTTGTTGTTGTTTTTTTTTAAATATATAAAAAACATTAATATCTAAAACAACCTTTTTAACAAACCAAAATGCAATGAACAGGACAATTTAAACATCAGATAACCTACAGATACCAAGTTCTAATCGTTATTTTTAAAATGTATTTTCATCTAAGGGTTTTGTAAATAGATCTACTAATTGTTCTATGGTAGGAACAAAATTTAATACTATTTTTCCTTTTATAACATTATCCCTCAGAAAATGATGTCGAACTTCTATATGTTTTGCTTGTGAATGTAACATAGGATTTTTAGACAAACTTATTGTAGAACTACTATCACAGAAAATCTTGGTTCATAGTCTAAATTAAAATCTTTTAAGGTTTGTCTGATCCATAGGATTTGAGCACAACAAAGTGCAGCAGCTATACATTCAGCTTCAATTGTAGATAATGCTACACAATTTTGCTTTTCGCTAAACCATGACACTAAAGAATTTCCTAATAATTGACAAGTGCCACTAATGCTTTTTCTTTTAGACTTACTGTTTGGTTTTCCCAGCACTACACTAGAAAAACTTGGATTTGTTACTTCTGTTTTTACTTAGTTAATTTATCTTTATGCCTATTCTTTCTTTTAGAAGTAAACAAACAACCTTTAACACAATTTAGATATTAATTCCAATTTGTACTTTAACTGCAAGTGCACAGTGTCTATTGTATCAGTGTGCAAGTACAGGTCGATCCCACAAGGAATTGCTGACGAATTTAAGAACTGTTTGATTGTTAACAATTCAAATTTATATTTAATAAGTACTCCATTGAATTACAGTTAACTCAACGGACAAAGTTTGTTGAGTTATGACTAACTCAACGAACTATCCTCGTGGACTTAAGTTAACTCCACGAGCCTGTCTCTTCTTTATAATATTGCTATTTACAGAGGAATTCGGCCAACCATTGGGCGATTCCATAGATTATAAATAACATCAATTAAGCTTTTTAATGCTAGTTAACATTGGATTTATCATTAAGCAATACCAACATTCAGATGATTCAAACAGTAACCATTAAAATCTTTAAGTCTTTTGTACGAACCAATTTTAGTAAACTGTAAAATTAAAACTAACATAAAACAATCACAAAACTGATACAGATAACATTAATCACGATACAACACAAACAATACAACACTCAAATACAACATACAAACAAAGATAAATTGTTTTTGGTATTTTTGTTTTGATGTGAACATGGAAATGGGCGAAAGGTGAAATGTAAAGTAATCTCACTTGACAGTAAATACTTCCGACACTACTTGCAACGCGATTACACCACTAAAAATTAAATCACTTACAATCCTGTCTCCTCTCCCTATAGAATCGTGAGTCCAGAATTGCAAGATAATCTCCTCTTCAACATACAGGCATCAACTCGAAGCCAAGGCTAAAAGCTTTACAATCTCCTGAAATATGAGTCGACGCTTGGTGAAAATGGCTTCCCTTCCCGCGACGCGATCACTCCTCACAGTGGTTGTCAAGTACTATGTTTGGCTCGGAATCGACCCGACATTAGGCAAGTATCCTCATAGACCTCCGATGGTTGGTGATTATGGTGGTGATGATGGTGATGATGGTGGTTGGTGTGGTACTTCAGAGAATTGCGACGCTCATCCTCCTCTGCACACACGGTCCGTCCATCGATCACACCTGTTTTTCTTCTTTTCTTTTATATTTCTTCAGTAGTAACTGCTTCTGCTTGAATGATCGGTTGGATTTCCTTCATTCAGATCAACGGCGATGCTTCCTTCTCCCTACGCGATTGAATTCCTGCGTGATACGTGCAAACGTAGTTTTTCCTTCCAATTGTCTTGTTTCTGCAATCGCTACAGTGGCATTTTGGAAAATAACTATAAAATACATGCAATAAAGAAATAAGCCGCTAACATAATGCGTTACCTTAGTATATATTCATGTAACTCAACGTGTACAGTTATGCTAACTTAATGAGTTAAACATGTGCATCTCACGTGATATTCTAAAGCATTTAAATTCAACATGTGCATAAATCTAACTATCCGATGCTTAGGTGCATTTCAGATAGTTACAATTAACTCACCGATATATAACTTAAGTAAATCTACCAGATCTTGACACGTGTCAGCAACAGTTTAATCATAAAATAACATTTCGGAGAGTTACAGGTCTAACTATCCGATGCTCAGATGCATTTCGGATAGTTACAGCTAACTCACCGAAAATCCACTTAAGTCACTTACCTAGAACATGACACATGTCCTCAGCTATTTTATAAGTAAAAAGAGATTTCGGAGAGTTACAAGGATAACTCTCCGATGCTCAGCTGCAATTTCGGATAGTTATAGATAACTCACCGAAAGTTCACTTAAGTCATTCATTCTGGTTTCGACACGTGTACTTCAGGAAATAATAAAATATTCTCTCAAAACATAACTGTTCGACAATTTAAACATAACTATCCAATACATATTCGGTCTATTAAACATAACTGTCTGAATTTGTTCGGTATGTTAAACATAACTGTCCAAAATATCAGAATATTTAGATACTTCAGAATTTCACAACCTACATCTTACCGACTGTTCATAAATGTACTAAATTAACATTAATTCTCCAAAATTAAGCAGATTCTTCAATTAAAGCATATAACAGTGCAATTATAACATATTGACTTAATTCTTATATGATAAGCTAAATATTATGCAATTAGCCATCATTTAATCGTTAATAATATGCACTTTTTCATTCTAAACACTTCCCCCATACCTAAATTTTGCTAGTTCCTTAGCAAACTAAGATCTAATTAATTGGTCTTTAAAAGTGCTAGAATTAATTCTTCCCCTTTTGTTTTTCTTCTGTTTAGCATAAAAATATATTCTGTATGTTTCAGTAATCAACCTACAAAGATACTTAGAATATATGTAAATTACATACAAAGTATATCATCATCATATAGGTGTTAATTATATTATCGTTTGTTCTTTTCATCATCTGTCATCCTGAATTTTCCAATAAGATTTCTAGAAGAAATTTCAACAACATACAAATCAAAATACAATCTAATTCAATATGATTAAGACAAGTAGAATAAAGAATTGTATCTCCATTAAACAACTTCAAAAGTCAATTCCAGATTCATATTTCAGCAATTCTAGATAACAGAAAATATACTCGATTCATAAGATATCTGTATTTCACAAAGCACTTGTATCTTTTCAAAACAGTATATGTATTTTTTCTTTTTCTTTTTCTTTTTCATACTTTAAAAGTTAATTTGACAAGCTTAAATCATACAAGAGCTTTCTAATGTACCCATGTTACGAGCTTTTAGTCAACAATCCCAGATCTGATCAAGATCTTAGGTTCTCAGATTTTAAGAGTCCTTTTTTAGGTCAACAATCCTTACATACCTATCTGCTCAAGTACAAAAGGCTCGTGATCAAACAAGTCAATAAACTCTCAACTTTTTATTTTTTTTTCAATCAAAACTACAAACACAAAACAAAACATTAATGACATACTATATATGTATGTATTTCATTAATACAGATGCAGTAAAACGCCAATCTCATATAGTCCTGCTTCTATGAGTTACTAAAAATATGAATCCATAACAATAAGCTCATACTTTTTCTGTAGTTTAATAAGATCTACACATAAATCATTCTACAAGTTCAATCAGTTAAAGTAAATGTATCTTTCATCATATGTCTTTCATTTAATCTAGAATTCACATCTCAACTCTTTTAGGACTTTAGATAATTTACTGATTTTTCATTAAGCATTCTAATTTCATTTTAAAATCGTGAAACTGTTAAACTCATGAAATTCAGAAAAACATAAGATACTATATCTAGATTTGCATAACTAGTAAATTCAATAGCATCTTATATAGCCTTCTAAATATAACATTCAAGCAGTTTATAAAAAATTTTACAGTCTCAATTATCAGATAGTTACAGCAAGTTCATAAAATTTTCAATTTCCTCAAAACTTTGCAGTACTATTTTAATTTCTTTAATTAACAAACTTACATGGCTGTTACTTTAACTACCTCCCCCCCATACCTACATTTTGCATTGTCCTCAATGTAAAGATTTTGACAATAAGTATAGTAATTGTAGCAGGCATGAATATAGTTTTGCTTGATTTAAAATTCAGGATAAGTAATTGGTTACATACCTTGTTCCATTTGTATCTCCTTCTATATATTTCGATTTTTGATTTTGAAAAAACTTTTCATTCCTAGATAAACACAGAATATAAAACAAAATAACATTTAACAGATATTAATAAATCAGTGTCTTGTGTGGAACCCAGGCTCCTATGCCTTTGGTGGCTCACAAGCAAGCCAGTTGGTTTCCCAAAACAGATACCAACAAACTGGATTGATATTTTGTTTGTTTTTTTTCTTTTTTTTATAAAATAAAAATGAAAACTATATTTTTTAACAATAAATGCAGTATACACACAACATTAAACACACAAAATCACAGCTTAAGAACATGATTGAAAAGTAGAAACAAATGGAATAAATGTATCAGTCCAAGCAAACTTTTTAGGCATAGTTCTTCTTGCTATTAATTCTGTTTTAATGCAGTTCTTGTTCCTTCTTAATTTGTAAACATGCAATATATTATAAATTCCAAATACGAGTGTATTATCATTAATGATATGTAATGTAGAAAAGGATCCTTTTTGGTTCCAGGGTAATGTAGCAGTTTCTATTTCTACATCTATTTCAATATACTCCTCTTCCCACTTCCATTCATTCATGTCTTCCATAATCCATATTTGAAATTTCATCAGTTCATCCCACCATCTTATCAGACATAAAGTAGGATCATCTTCTTCATTATACCACATTCCTATTTGAATTTCATTAAATTCTGCAGATGGTGGTTTAGCTATTTCACTCGGTATAGGTAAAATTTCTATATAATCATCATAACTGTCTATGCTCACTATGTATAAATCAGATCTATATGCTATTGATATCTCTATGACTAAATATATTTATCCATCAAGTATGACATGTGTTTGGTTAATTAATGATTTCTATCCTAGATATATCATAATATTTTCATTCCAAGATCTGTTCAGAAAATTATACACACTTAAGCGTAAATCTTCACCCCAATTTCCTGTAGGTCTCCAATAATATAATTTTTCAGGAATTGTAGAATTTTTATTAGAAAATATTAAAGCTGACCCACAATTTTTAGTTGGTGCTTCAAATATATTAGGTCTTCTTATATTCCATTCTTCTCCTGTTATAGGATTTCGTATCAAAATATCAGGTAATATTAAACTTGCATACCTTGGTCTCGTCTTGTATATGATTAATCCTTCATCTATCCCCGTAATATGATTTATTCCTTCTAATGCATTGGGTGGAATTCCAGTGGTTTCTTCCATAGCCAAATATTCATGGGTATTTGAACTACGATTAAATGACCTCCATATGAATCCATCTTTAATCTTAGTCATTTTTGCAGCTTGTAGTCCTTGAAATTATTTTTCTTCAATACAATCTTTAATTTCCTTTGATACACAACACAGCCTGCACAGATCTTTAGCTGACAAGTTACTTAATACTTCTCTTAGTGCATCCAATGGTAATTGCATCAATTCCATTTGTTGATTTTGTATAACATAAACAAAAATTTAGCAGAGACAAAAATTAACATAACTACTGCACACCCTCGTGGAGTTAAGGCATAACTCAATAGACTAAGTTCGTTGAGTTAAAAATTAACTCTACGATACTATTAACTAAAAATAAAACATATATACATACAGATAGTTGCTTCAGATATGCTGCTTCATTCAGCTACCCTCCTAGAAGAGGTATCAATTTCATTAACCATTCTATTGACAGGATTAGGTATAGCTTGTATTGGCAATCCTCCAGTAGGTCTAACTTCCATTGGTTCCTTCTGTCTAAGTGATATATTTCTATTCTGTTTTTGAATTGCAGCATTTCCAAATATAAATTCTAGATGATTGTTTACTTGTTGGATTATCTTTTCTAATTTCTCTATTCTATCTCCTTGTTTAATTAATACTTCATAACTTATGTTCTTCTCATTTATATTTTCTCCTCCTTGGAAATTGTTGTTTCTCCAAGATAAATTTGGGTGATTTCTCCAATTAGGATTATAAGAATTTCCCAAGTTATCTCTTTGGTTTCTAGCATAAATAATATCTAAGTCATTTATGCTTGTATTCTTTTCTGCTAGCTTTTGAATTAATGATAACTCTTCTATTTTCTTTGTTAATTCATTTAATTTCACATCAAACATAGTATTGGAATCTATTTCATGCATTCCTCTTGGCAATATTCTTTTATCTGCAATAGCTTCAGCCAAATTTTCGCACTATGCAGTTCTTTTTGCAAAGTTTTCTAAATATGCCCATGCTTTTTCACTACATAATTTTAAAAATCCATTTTGACAAGTAGATTCTAATAAAGATTTCGTTGAAACATCTATGCCTTCATAAATTATACCTATTAATTGTGCTTTACTCATTGCATGATGTGGACATTGAGTCAGTAAATCTTTAAATCTTTCAAAATATTTTTAGAATGATTCACCCGGTTTTTGGCTACACATTAATATTTCTTTCTTCTTTTTAATCGTTTGATGTGTCAGATAATATTTTTCCAAAAAAACAAAGCAAAATTCAGTCCATGTAGAAATTGAATCAGGCGATAGAGTATATAACTATCTTTTAGCTGTGTCTTTTAAAGAAAAAGGGATATATCTAAGTTTAATAGCATCTATACTCATGTTCGGCATTTTCATCATTTGACAAACTTTGTTAAATTCTCTAAGGAAATAATAGGCATCCTCTCTTTCTAATCCATGAAAATGTGGCAATTGACTAATATAATTAGATTTTAGTTCAAACCTATCTCCCTCAAAGTTTGGCAATCGAATACATGAAGGTTCATCAATTAATTCAAGATACAGAATTTCTCTTAATGGTTTTTCTACTAGAGCAACCATCTCTACGTTCTCTTTTAAAGAAAGGTTAGCTACACCCCAAAGAATTTCGTTAAAGTTCAGTTTAGAAAATTTTTCAATACTCCTCTGCAATGAAAATTCCTAGGTAGGTGTTCTTACTAATCGTTTAGTACTAGGAGAACGAGTCCATGTGCTCATAAATAAATAGTAGAAGATTGATTACATACCAGTCTGAAGCTTTCCATTCTATAAATATTTGTTGTCGAATGAAGTTGAATCAGCTGCTTCTCCTTCCAGTTCCTCCAACGCTTTCTCCTTTCTCTTAAAAGTGCTGGTAACTCGTAAATAACATTCTGTTTCATATATATACTGTGCAACCATAAAGTGAATAAATCTCGTTGCAAGAATGTTTCTTGCAACGTGCATCGTGATTCCTATTTTTATGGGTACGTGTACCACTATTAATTTCAAATTTTGGTAACTGCTAAACCGACGAAGTTTTGTTCGTGGTTAAAAGAATAACCGTTCTACTTAATTCACGAACTAACCTCGTTGAGTTACAGAAAACTCAACAGAACACAGTTAGTTACTGTTGCTAAATCCATGGACTAACTTCGTTGAGTTACAGATAACTCAACAGAGTGACTTATATTATATTACTGACCTCGTGGAGTTACGGTTAACTCAATGGACTTACTTCGTTGAGTTAACACTTGACAACTTCTAAGCTTCACTCTCGTAAGTGTTTCTATTCTATTTTTTTTATTTGCTTTGTCATTCTGCTAACTATAATAAAGTTAAATCTATGTCATTAATGCATCATTTTGATTAAAATTCATTTAAATCTAAATCTTATATAAAGATTTAACTTGTAGGTCATTTTATGTTATGCAGAATTTACATTTTACCTTATAATATGCAAAAATTTTTAAGCAGTTATCTTGTCATTCAACAAATTGTAAATCTGTTACTTATTCATTCATAAAGTTCCACAAATTACATAATATTCAATAAATTCCATTCATTTCACATCCAAACACGTATGAAAATTGCATTTGAAAAATTTACATTCATTAATATGAATAAATTACAATACAAGTACACCATACAATTTCATACAATTTTACACAAGTAGACAAACAATACAATTTAATATTTATGCCTAAGTTCATCTACTTCCTTCTGGAGTTTTTCTAATTGCTGCTCTAATTGATTTATCCTCTCTACTGCTCCTACAATTTCTCTAGAAGGTACAGCTAATTCTGCAGCTACAAAATTTCTGTATTCTTTCACTGAAATAGTTCTAGATCTGATCCTTTTTGATGTCCATTTAGTGAAATCAATACAATCCACCATCAGTAGTGGAATCAAATCTCCATAAAATAATTTCTTCTTCACTGTTTTCAGCTTGGAGATAAAAACTGCAGACCAATTTATTTGGATCCTATTTACAACTGCATACGTGGCCCATTTGACAAATTGACTTAATTCTATGTCATGACCCTGTCGTTGATAGACATTCTTAATCAAAATGTTAGCTACCATGTGTGCTTTACCATTTAAATGCTTCAATCTGTTTAATAATGGCACACCAGGATTGATAGCTAAACATTCCTTAATTTGCTGCTCAGTCCATTCAATTGCAGTTGTATCTTCCAAAATTTTTGTTCCTTCATTCTTTAAACCAAATATGTTGGGGAGAAGCTCTAGTGTTATCTGTACATCAGCTTCCTCCACGTTTGAAATTAATCCTCCTTCTCTTTCTCTCAAATTTGCATAGAAACAGGGCACTAAATTTTCATATACTGCATGCCCTTTTTCTTGAAATATAAATTGCAGTAGACCTTGGAATTCAAATAGATCTTTGATTTCTTACATTCCATCCCAATTTACTAGTCTACTGTAAATAATATCGTAACCCCTTATTTCTTGGTATTTGGTATAAGCTTCCTGACTACAAAAATGTACTTCATTCAAAATTGTTGTTTCAATCAGGTCAGGAAGGTGACTTTGTTGCTCCAGAGGGGTTTGTACTTGTTCTTCCTCTAGTATAGGTTGCATTTGAACATTCTCTTCAGATTCCTGGATTTTTGCTTTTGCTTCTGTCTACAGTGGTGAGTTGACAGAACTCTCCACTTTGTCTCGAATTCTTTTCATAATTTGCTGAAGAGTTTCTTGCTCTTCAATGGAATCTGTGAAATTATTTTTGTCCAAATGGCTTCTTTCAGCCTCTTCATTTTCTGCTCTTTCTTCTTCCTCCAAACTACCAATCTGTTCTGTTACTATTCTTTCTGATTCTGTAAAAGATTGGGATGGAGTCACGGGCAATTCAGTTTCTGCCCTAATTTCTGTTTCTTCTTGTACAGGCTGCAAACTAATTTTAGCCTGATTTTTTTCTTTTCTTTGCTCCTCTTGCTCCTCAGATTCGGATAGCAGGTTAATAAAAATATGCTCCACAGGCCCTATAAAAATTGGTACTTCAGATTTAATTTCTTCATATTCAGGCACTTTTTCTTTTCCTTTCTTTTTTCTAATTAGTTGTGCCTGTTCTTCCTCTTCAGCTTCTGAAATTAAATCTACAAAATAGGCTCTGCAGGCCTTCGAGCCATAGGTACTGGCTCTTCTTATTTAATTCTTCCAATAATTGCTGGTCTCGAAGGACCAGCTTTAGCTTCATTTGCAGCATATCTAACAGCAGTTCTGGTAGTAGCTTCTTGATGCTGTTCCACTTTAATTTTATTTTGGGCTTTCAACTTTTCTGCAGCCCTCTTTTTGTATAGTGCATCAAACACCAGGTGTACTTTAGCCACTGCCAAATCTTCTAATTCTCCTTGGTTTTTTCCAACTTGAATTAGTTCTGCAAATTCTCTTATTTCTTCTTCAGTCGAAGACCCCATCATTTTTGCTCGTGCCAATGGCTTAAATGGTGGAACTGAAGGTCCAGACTACTACTCCTTAGGAACAGGTGTTTCAGCAGTTGGTTCCTCCCGTTCTTCAGTTGCTTCTTCATTTTCTTTCCTTTCTTGCTCCCAGATCGCCCATTTAGCTCGTCTACAGATTCGTCTTTTGAACCAGAGCTGGGACTTACGTTGGATTAATTCTAGGGCAACTTCATTACTTGGCTTTATTTGTCTTTCCTTGCTTACAGCTATTTCTGTTGCTATTCTAATTCGTGTTTCCATTATTTGAGGTATTTGTATACCCATATCTACTAAATCTTTTCTAAACTTGAAAAGTTCTGATTCTACCTTCTATAGCTCTTTCTCTCTTGTCGTATTTCTGATCTTCTGCCGCATGTGCCACTCTTCTGATTCCTTCAGAAATTTTAATGTATCAACAACATCTTCCCAGAATTCAGGCGTCATCTTCTTCATCGTGGAGTTACACAACAGCATGGAATCACTCTGATTTCTACTGTTCTAGATTCTAAATGATTTGCTGGATAATGCCCCTAAAACCCTAGGTTTTAGTTTAAATAAGCCCTAAGTTTAGGCGGGTAATTGAGTCATTTCCCGAACCAACTATTACTATTTTATCCATGGTCTTAGCTATAGTACTTTGTTGAGTTACAGTTAACTCAACGGAATAAGCTCGTTGACTAACTCAAGACTCAACGGAGTAAGCTCGTTGAGTTAAGCGTAACTCAATGGACTTCCCGTACAAGCAAATATAATAATAAAAATATTACAGAGAATAGTTTTTCTATTTTTTTTACCGGTTTAACCGATACTATGTTTCGGTCAGACCTAAATATTTTTTATTTTTTTATTTTTCTTTCGGTTGAACCGATACTCTGTTTCGGTAAAACCTATATTTTTTTTGAAAATTAATACAATTTTTTTAATGTTCTGATCATACCGATGGATCCAGTCGGTTGAACCGCAATGATTTTTATGTTTTATATATATTTTTAATATTTATATATATATATAAACATAAAAACTTATTTCTTACTAAGTAAAGCTCGAGTAGTCCTCTACTCTGACTTCTTCTATAATTCCAAAGGAGCTTTTTGGTGTTTTCAGAATAGGTTTAAGTCTTTGTCCATTTACTTTAAATATATTCTGATTTTTAGGATTTTCAATTTCAATAGCTCCATAAGGATAAACATTTCGAACTATGTAAGGTCCTACCTATCTCGATCTTAATTTTCCTAGATGGTTATGGAGTCTAGCCATATAAAGATATACTTCTTGTCCTATTTCAAACCTTTTAGGAATAATTTTTCTATCATGCCAGAATTTAATTTTCTCTTTTTCTCTTACAGTCTTCGAATAAGCTTCATTTCTAAATTCTTCTAATTCAATTAGTTGCATTTTCCTATTTTCAGCAGCTTGATTTAAATTAGTGTTTAGAGTTTTTAATGCCCAATAAGCTTTATGTTCTATTTCAACAGGTAAATAACAACTTTTTCCATATACTAGCCTAAAAGGTGACATACCTAAGCTCGTTTTATAAGTAGTTCTATAAGCCCAAAGTGCATCTATTAATCTATTAGCCCAATCTGTTCTAGTAGGATTTACAACTTTTTCCAAGATTAATTTAATTTGTTTGTTTGCAATTTCTACTTGTCCACTTGTTTGCAGATGATATGATGTTGCAATTTTGTGGTTTACTCCATACTTCTTCATTAAGGCTTCAAAACTTCTATTACAGAAATGAGTTCCTCTATCACTGATAATAGCTTTAGGTATTCCAAATCTAGCAAATATATTTGTTCTTATAAATTGTATTACCACTTTGTTATCATTAGTTTTTGTGGGAATAGCTTCTATCCATTTAGATACATAATCCACCCCCAACAATATGTAATTAAATTTATTATACATAGGAAATGGACCCATAAAATCTATTCCCCACACATCAAAGATTTCAACCTCAACAATAGGATTAAGAGGCATCATATTCCTCTTTGATATTCTTCTTATTTGTTAACATCTTAAACAACTTAAGCAATATTTATGAGCATCTTTGAATAGTGTTGGCCAATAAAACCCACATTGCAGAATTTTTGCAGCAGTTTTCCCTGAACCAAAATGTCCTCCACAAGCTTGGTCATGACAGAAAGACAATATGCTCGGATATTCAATTTCTGGAACACACCTCCTTAAAACTAGATCAGGACATTTCTTAAATAAGTATGGGTCTTCTCAATAGTAATATTTTACTCTTGAGAAAAATAATTTCTTATCCTGTCTATTCCAATCCTTAGGTGTTAAACCAGTAACCAAGTAATTAACTATGTCTGCATACCAAGGCATTGTGTTGATGGTCATTAATTGTTCATCAGGAAAATTATCCTTAATTTCAATATTTGATTTTTCTATTTGTAATCTTGATAAATGATCTGCTACTACATTCTCACAACCTTTTTTATCTTTAATTTCTAAATCAAATTCTTGTAATAATAATATCCATCGGATCAATCTAGGTTTAGTTTCTTTTTTCTTTATTAGATGTTTTAGAGCTGAATGATCCGTGTATACTATTACTTTAGCTCCAATCAGATATGATCTAAACTTTTCTAAAGCAAACACAATAGCTAATAATTCTTTTTCAGTAGTTATGTAATTAACTTGAGCATCATTTAAGGTTTTGCTTGCATAATGAATCACTCTAGGAGATTTTTCTATCTTCTGTCCTAACACTACTCCTACAGCAAAATTAGAAGCATCGCACATTAATTCAGATGGATGGTTCCAATTAGGTGCTTGAATTATAGGAGTTGAAATTAAGCTAGTCTTAAGTCTGAAAAATGCTTCCTTGCAATTTTTATCAAAGTTAAATGGAACATCTTTTAATAGATTAGTTAAAGGTCTAGCTATCTTGCTAAAGTCTTTAATAAATCTTCTATAAAAACCAGCATGTCCTAGAAATGATCTAATATCTTTTATTGATTTAGGTTCTGGTAGATTAGAAATTACTTCTATTTTAGCTTTATCTACTTCCAACCCTTTTTTAGAAACAACATGCCCTAAGACTATTCCTTGTTTAACTATGAATTGACATTTTTCCCAATTTAAAACCAGATTTTTTTCCATACAGTGTTTTAATATTTGGTCTAAATTGCTTAAACACACTTCATATGAGTTGCCATATACAGTAAAATCATCCATAAATATTTCTAAAAAATCTTCAGTCATTCTAGTAAATATGCTTTGCACACACCTTTGAAAGGTAGCTAGCGCATTGCATAATCCGAATGACATTCTTTTAAAAGCATAAGTTCCATTAGGACAGGTGAAAGTTGTTTTCTCTTGATCCTCTAATGTTACTAGAATTTGATTATACCCTGAATACCTGTTTAGGAAACAAAAATATTCTTGCCTTGCTAATCTTTCCAGCATTTGATCTATAAAAGGTAAGGGAAAATGATCTTTCCTAGTCACAGCATTCAGCTTTCTATAGTCTATACATACTCTCCAACCTGATTGAATTCTAGTAGGTATCAAGTCTTGACTTTCATTCCTAATAACTGTTAATCCTGATTTCTTGGGAACTACATGGATTGGACTAACCCACGAGCTATCAGAAATCGGATAAATTATATCATTATCTAACCATTTAACTATTTCCTTCCTGACTACTTCTTTAAGGTTTGGATTTAATCTCCTCTTAGGAATTCTTACAGGTTTAGCATTCTCTTCTAAATATATGTGGTGACAGCATAAAGTTGAACTTAACCCTTTTATATCAATCATAGTCCATCCTATTGCTTCTTTATAACTTTTTACTACATCTTTTAATTTAGCTATTTGATCTTCTTTTAAATCTGAAGCAATAATGATTGGAGAGGTCCGTTTATCTTCCAGAAATATATAGGTTAATTCAAGAGGTAAAGGTTTTAATTCTAAATGCTGCCCATTAGAAGCTAGAGCTCCTAATTGAACATCAACATTTTTTAAATTAATTTCTTCCTGATCTCCTTCTATATTTATGCTTTCACTTTCTTCTAAAGTTTCAGAATTGATTTGCCTATTTAATTCTTCTTGAATCACACCATCTAACATATCTCCTTCATCCTCTAAAAACTCTATGGTATGTAAGGACATTTCGAACTCCTCAAAACTTTCTAGTTTTAAAATATTTAATTGAGTATCCTCATTACCATATGCTAACTTCATTACTCTAGTTTTACAATTTATAACAACCCCTGATGTTGCTAAAAATGGCTTTCCCAAAATTAAAGATGTATCACTATTTTTATGCTTAATTTGTTGGGAATCCAAAATTACAATATCAATAGGATATATAAAATTCTTTATTTTAATTAAGACATCTTCTATTTTTCCTCTAGGGTATCTTATACTTCTATCAGCTAATTGAATAACCGTACTAGTAGGAGTTAAGCCTTCTAATCCTAAGGATGCAAATATATCACTTGGCATAACATTTATACCTGTACCTAAGTCTATTAAGGTTCTTTCTAGAATGGTATTTCCTTTGGTGCATGATATAACAGGGATTTCAGGATCAGATAACTTTTTAGGAATTTGTGGTAGAAATAGGGAACTACTTTGCTCAGCTAAAAAGACCTTTCTAAGAACTTTTCACTCTCTTTTCTTAGTACACCAATCCTTCAAAAATTTAGCACAAGGTGGCATTTTCTGCAATAGATCTAACAAAGGAATGTTAACTTGTACTTTTTCAAAAATTTCTCTGATTTTCTCTTGTTTTTCAGGAATTGTTTGTTCTAATCTTTTAGGATAGGGTGCTAAAGATTTTGATTTCAAAGACTCTTTTTCTTTCAGTTGATTTGTTTGATCATTTTTAGCTTCAATCGCAGATTCAGATTGTTCTTTAGTGATTTCTAGATTTTCAGCTATTACATTTTCATTATCATTTTGATTTTTACTCTTGTCCACCTTCATATCATTTTCATTTTGAGTTCTTGGTGGTATATCAGTTCTAGATCTTAATGTTACACATACATCTTCCAGATTTTCGTTACTTTCATGATGTTTTTGTATATCATTTTCATGATTATGATCTTCAATTGTTTTTAGTTTTAAAGTGCATTCTTTAAATTCTCTTACATTAGTTTTTTCTGTTTGTTGTATATTTTGCAAGTTATGCAGGTTTATAACATTATAATTTTCATTGTCCTATTGCATAACTTGTATTTTCATTGCATTTTCGTCTAATGCTTTTAATTTTGTTTCCAGATCATCTAATTTCATTGCATTCAATTTTTGATCAATTTTCTTTATGACTTTTTCAGTTTCATAAATTATATCCTGTTTTGGTTCTGAATATGATTCCTTATAGTTTAACTGGTTGACTTCTTGTTGTTGACACACAAAGTATTCCAGTTTGTCCAGATTTTGCTCTATACTATGCTCCAGTCTGTCATAGCTATCCCAAACTTTAGTGTCTCTCATCATATTACACATTCTATACTGACCATCAGTTGGGTAAACTATAGGATTCTCATACTCGGCTCTATTATATTGAAGATAATTCATTTGTTGTTTATGGGATCTAACCATCTGTAAACGTCTCAATTTCAAACAATCAGAAATGTCGTGTCCTTCAGAATTGCAGAATTCACATATGCTAATTACAGGTTTCAAAAATCTTTGAGCATAAGCATATGCCATATTCTCAATTACAGAAGAAAACACACAACTCTGACTATTAAAATGAAACAGCTCTAACAGTTGCTTATATCTATTCAATTCAATTCCCCAGCAACGACGCCATAAAACTTGTTTGGTTTTCCCAGCACTACACTAGAAAAACTTGGATTTGTTTCTTCTATTTTTACTTAGTTAATTTATCTTTATGCCTATTCTTTCTTTTAGAAGTAAACAAACAACCTTTAATACAATTTAGATATTAATTCCAATTTGTACTTTAACTGCAAGTGCACAGTGTCTATTGTATCAGTGTGTAAAATTAAAACTAACTTAAAACAATCACAAAACTGATACAGATAACATTAATCACGATACAACACAAACAATACAACACTCAAATACAACATACAAACAAAGATAAATTGTTTTTGGTATTTTTGTTTTGATGTGAACATGGAATGGGCGAAAGGTGAAATGTAAAGTAATCTCACTTGACAGTAAATACTTCCAACACTACTTGCAACGCGATTACACCACTGAAAATTAAATCACTTACAATCTTGTCTCCTCTCCCTATAGAATCGCGAGTCCAGAATTGCAAGATAATCTCTTCTTCAGCATACAAGCATCAACCTGAAGCCAAGGCTAAAAGCTTTATGATCTCCTGAAATATAAGTCGGCACTTGGTGAAAATGGCTTCCCTTCCCGCGACGCGATTACTCCTCACAGTGGTTGTCAGGCACTATGTTTGGCTCGGAATCGACCCGATATCAGGCAAGTATCCTCACAGACCTCCGATGGTTGGTCATTATGGTGGTGATGATGGGGATGATGGTGGTTGGTGTGGTACTTCAGAGAATTGCGACGCTCATCCTCCTCTACACACACTGTCCGTCCATCGATCACACCTTTTTCTTTTTTTCTTCTTTTCTTTTATATTTCTTCAGTAGTAACTACTTCTGCTTGAATGATCGGTTGGATTTCCTTCATTCAGATCAATGGCGATGCTTCCTTCTCCATACGCGATTGAATTCCTGCGTGATATGTGCAAACGTGGTTTTTCCTTCCAACTATCCTATTTTTGCAATCGCTACAATGGCATTTTGGAAAATAACTATAAAATACATGCAATAAAGTAATAAGCCACTAACATAACGTGTTACCTTAGAATATATTCATGTAACTCAACGCATACAGTTATGCTAACTTAACGAGTTAAACATATGCATCTCACGTGATATTCTAAAGCATTTAAATTCAACACGTGCATAAATCTAACTATCCGATGCTCAGGGGAATTTCGGATAGTTACAATTAACTCACCGATATATAACTTAAGTAAATCTACCAGATCTCGACACGTGTCAGCAGTAGTTTAATCATAAAATAACATTTTAGAGAGTTACAAGTCTAACTATCCGATGCTCAGATGCATTTCGGATAGTTATAGCTAACTCACCAAAAATCCACTTAAGTCACTTACCTAGAACATGACACGTGTCCTCAGCTATTTTATAAATAAAAAGAGATTTTGGAGAGTTACAGGGATAACTCTCCGATGCTCAGTTGCAATTTCGGATAGTTATAGATAACTCACCGAAAGTTCACTTAAGTCATTCATTCTGGTTTCGACACGTGTACTTCAGGAAATAATAAAATATTCTCTCAATACATAGCTGTTCGGCAATTTAAACATAACTATCCGATACATATTCGGTATGTTAAATATAATTGTCCGAATTTGTTCGATATGTTAAACATAATTGTCCGAAATATCAGAATATTTGGATACTTAAGAATTTCATAGCCTACATCTTATTGACAGTTCATAAATGTACTAAATTAACATTAATTCTCCAAAATTAAGCAGATTCTTCAATTAAAGCATATAATAGTGCAATTATAACATAATGGCTTAATTCTTATATGATAAGCTAAATATTATGCAATTAACCATCATTTAACCGTTAATAATATGCACTTTTTCATTCTAAACACTTACATCTTGCGAAATCAGCATCACTATAACCTACTAAGTTTAAAGAACCGTGTTTAAAGTAAAACAGTTTGAAATTGATGGTTCCTAATAGATATTTAAAAATTCATTTAACAGCAAGTAGGTGTGATTCCTTAGGATTAGATTGATATTTAGCACAAGTACACACACTAAACATAATATCTGGTCGGCTAGCTGTTAAATAGAGTAATGAACCAATCATACTTCTATATTGTTTTACATCAACAGTTTTTCAAGAGTCATCTTTATCCAACTTGGTGATAGTACTCATTGGTGTATTCTTTGTTTTAGTGTTGTCTAAACCAAACCTCTTTAATAAATCTTGAGTATATTTTTCTTGTGCAATAAAAATACCTTGATCTAATTGCTTAATTTGTAAGCCTAGGAAAAATGATAGTTCACCTATCATACTCATTTCAAATTGATTAGTCATGTCTTTCGAAAAGGACTCAACTAATTTATCATTTGTTGCTCCAAATATGATGTCATCTACATAGATTTGAACTACCAATATATCTTTTTCGATCTTCTTGGTAAAAAGAGTGTGATCTGCCTTTCCCATAGAATACCCTTTTTCCATAAGAAATTTACATAATCTTTCATACCAAGACCTAGGAGCTTGTTTAAGGCCATATAGTGCCTTCTTAAGCTTATAAACATATTCAAGATGTTTTGAATCTTCAAAACCTAGAGGTTGTTTTACATACACTTCTTCTTTTATATATCCATTTAAAAAAGCAATCTTAACATCCATCTGATATAATTTGAAATCCATATAACAAGCATATGCTAACAAAATTCGTATTGATTCTAGTCTAGCAATAGAAGCAAATTCAGAATACAAACAGATCCTTTCTTATATGTAGTGAATAAAATTTCGTTGTAGACATGTCGAGAATTTTACAAGAATCGTTTTCAAAAATTACTTTATAAAACTTCATTAAAACAGGAACACTCAATACATTAAAACCTAAGTTTTCCACTAATAAGACATCATTTATAAAGCATTTTTCAATTACCTGAACCTTGCCAGACCCAAGGATATTTGTTTTGCTTTTATTTCCAAACGTAACTTGTCCGTTATTGGTCTTTGTTATTTCTGTAAGTAATCATATATCTCTAGTCATGTGGCTGGATGCTCCACTATCCATTATCCATTTTGATTTGTGTACCTACAAAACAGTCAAAAAGAGATTTTATCTCTTAGAACCCATTTTTGAGTGGGTCTAAGAATTTTAGAGAGTCATATCAAAATTATTAATATTTTTAAACTTCAACTTATCTATTTTCTGATAATTATTCTTGCATTTCTTTCTCTTAGTGTTATAATTATCAGAACATTTATCTTTATGTAAACTAGAGTTGAAATTTTCATTTCTAACATTATTTGATTTCTGATTCCAATATTCGATATTCTTTAAATATGAAGAAAATTGATCAAGAATATTAAAATTCTCAAAAGACTTAGCTTGATTTTTCTAAAAATTTGTTTTGACATTCTTGCATCGTGTGCTATCATTTATATGTTGCAATTGATCAATTTGCACATATTTATCTCCCTTTTTAATCACACATGGAAAAGTTTTTCTTTTACTATTCTTAGTATTGGAAATAAAGACATTATTTTTAGTAGTACCATCATGCAATATATAATTTTCAGAAGATGCATTGTGTAAATCAATACCATGTTTTTCTACATTTGATATTTTACTACTAAGTTCATTTGTTATAGTTTGACTATTATTGCATTTACTTAATATAGCCTTTTGATCGCAGACCTTAATATTTAACATATCAATTTCTGAATTTAAATCAGTAATAGTTAGTTCCAGTTTTTAAATTTCACAGATCATTTTCTTCTTATCAGCAATTAAATTTTCATAATTAGCATGCAATTTTCTTTCTATAACAGTAAACTTTAAAATTTCCTATGCATGCCTTTGATTTTCTTCTTTAAATTTATTCAACGTAGAGTTCAGAAAATCAATCTTATTTTCAGATTCATCTAGCATTTTCCTAGTGTTCTTCTTTTTATTTTGACTTTCTTATATTTTTTGGTCAATCTATTGCATTCAACAAGTAATCCATCAAAACTATCAAAGTTAGCATTTTGATTAGAGGATACCTCACTGGATTTTGCGATAAAGCATACGTTTGCCAGATTTTCTTTTGAATCTGATGTTGATGAGGATTCATTATCTGATGTTGAATCCTTTGTTTCTTCACTTTGTGAAGCTGAAGAGACATCTCATGTCACTTTAAGTGCCATTCTCTTTCTTAATTTCTTATTAGTAAAATTGCTCCTCAAATTTTTCTTATCTTTGTTGAGGGGACAATCAATTTGAAAGTGACCCAGTCTATTGCACTTGTAGCATATGCTTTTGTCTTTTTTGAATGACTTCTTCTCCATATCTCTATATGTCTTTGCTGACCTGAAGTTCCTACGTTTCTTCAACAAATTTCTAAATTTTCTAGTCAACAATAGTAAATCATCGTTAGAATTACTAGTGACTTTTGAGACTTTATCAGCCTCAAAAGCCAGATCCCTTCTAGGATTTTTCCCTTTTAGATCTAAATGTTGTACTTCATAGGCTATTAGATTTCCTATGAGATCATCGAGAGTATATGTATGTAAGTCTTTGGACTCTTCAATAGATGTTGTCTTTTGAGCCCAAATTTTAGTTAAAGATCTAAGGATCTTTCTTACCAAGTCTTTTTCCTAGAATTTCTTGCCTAAAGATTTTAATGTATTTACAATCTCAAGAAAATGAGAAAACATGTCAGAGATACATTTATTTTCGTGCATTTTAAAAACTCATATTTATGTACTAACATATTAATCTTAGATTCCTTGACCTGGTTAGTACCTTCGTTGGCAACTTCTAATGCATGCCATATCTCATATGCAGTTTGATATGTAGAAACTTTATTAAATTGATCATGAGATAAAGCACAAAACAAGATGTTTAAACCTTTAGCATTTAGTGTCATTCGCTCCTTTTCATCAGAAGTTCAAGTATCATATGGAGTCGTAACTAACACTATAGGATTGCTAATTATATGCCATAGTTTGAAATTGATTGACTGAAAGAATACTTTCATCCTATATTTCTAGTAACCATAATTGTTACCTTCGAACATAGGAGGATGATTAGTGGTCTGTACCTCAGTCATAACTAAGATTTCAGTATTATCCATTTTAAACAGATGATCTTGAGTAAATGATAGGAAAAACCGATTCCTAAATAGAGAAATAAAAACTTTTTGGATGCTTTAATACTAGATGTAGCAGAGTGTAGGTAATCTGACACACAATAAAAGAAAAACTGCTCTGATACCAATTGTAGGATTGTCTGTATCACAAGAGGAGGGTGAATTGTGTCTTTAGTAATTAAAATACTAGCGGATAAAATAAGAGCACAAAACACTCATAAATGAAATTCTATTCATTATGTAAAGACAAAATTTACAATATCTTTTCAGCTCAATTCCTTTCTTGACGATTTTGATACAGTAATGTTCGATATACAATTCAAATAGAAAAAAATAAAGCTCTTATTCAAAACTAACTTCGAATTGTATAAAACCTGATCTTTATGCACACAGCTTCTTTCCTTCTCTTTGCTCAGCTTCTATATCTCTTCTTCTCTAGTTGTCGAATTTCCAGACTTCTTACGTTTGTAGCTCCTTTTCTGAAATTGCTTGAAATTTTGAACTTCTTCTGATGTTGGAGAACTTTTCAGAATATGAATATTCAAACTTAACTTTTCAGTTAGGGATTTGGATTGAATATTCAGACTTGGTTTTTGAGATTGGGATCCTCTATTGTAATGTAGCTCATACTGTTTATTAGTAGTCGAACTCTGTTGTCTTTCACATTCAGCATGTTCATCCACTTAATCCATAATCCACCTACTAATTTTCTCTTTAATCCAAATTACTTTCTATTTGAATTTCCACTTTCTCCACTAACATTTTGAATTTCCACGATCTCCACTTCGTAGATTCACCAAAACTTTATCTTCCTAGAGTCTTGTAGAATATCTTCTAAGTTTTCGATTTAGTCGAACACTTATCCTTTAAGTCCTGTAAAAACTCAAACACTTATCTGTAACTCTTCGAGTTTTCGCACCTGTAAAACATGTGACTAAACAAGGAAAACTTATATGTTCGTTAGTCATTTTATAAAACTCGAACAGTTATCTATCCATGCGTATAAAAACTCGAACAGTTATCTAACTATTTGATTTTCATTACCGAATGCATATGGAAAACACGTGATAACTTAAAACATTAAAAACACACGTGTAGACAACTTAACTATACGAGTTTTTAACATAAACTATTCGACAAAAATGAAACGTTAACTATCCGAAAGTTTAACTATCGAAAATCTAACTCTTCGAAAATCTTTAATTTATCCGACATAAAAATGAAACTTTCTGATAATCTGTTAACTATTATACTTAGAGAAATATACTTAGAGAATATTATGTAGACTTATTTAAAAACGTTAATAAAGCATATATCATCAAAACAAAATTCCTAACAAACTTCATTAGAATTTTCATCAATAACAAGGCACTTCTTAGATTTAAACAAAACCATATAACCTTTATCTTCTAACTGAGTAATGCTAATTAAATTATGCTCTAAATTTTCAACTAGTAAGACATTATCTATAACCATTTTATCATTTACATAGACAGATCCGATACCAATAATCTTACCTTTTTGATCATTGCCAAATCTGACATTTCCTCCATCAATCTTCTTCAGGTCTTTTAGGATAGATTTATCTCTAGTCATATGCTTCGAAGCACCACTGTCCATCACCCATCGGGATCTTTTAGTTTTGACCTGCAAGGACAGTCATGGTCACATCCTTTGGTACCCATATTTTCTTGGGTCCATTTTTGTCAATGGAGAATATTTGAAATCTATTTTGTTTTGAAATCCATGTGTTATTTCGATTAATAGTATTTCTTTTAAACACATAGATAACTTTCTCTTTATTAATTATTTTCAAATAGCCATTTTCATACTTCATTTTATAGCTGTTTGAAAAGTTAACAGAAGCATATGTTTTAAACAAAATAACTACCGAAATCTAATTTAAAAGACTTTGAGTACACAGCAGTTAGCCAAGATTCATTGGAATAAAAAGATAGCTAAAATATGGCAGAAATAATTAAACCACACGTTTTTCATCATCAAAATTAACTGATAAATAATTGAACTAACAATGATCCTTCTTGGATCAGACTTTCAGTACATGGAGAGTGTTTAGAATGAAAAAGTGCATATTATTAATGGTTAAGTGATGGTTGTTTAGAATGAAAAAGTGCATATTATTAACGGTTAAATGATGGTTAATTGCATAATATTTAGCTTATCATATAAGAATTAAGCCATTATGTTATAATTGCATTGTTATATGCTTTAATTTGAATTACTACTTAATTTTGGGGAATTAATGTCAATTTAGTACATTTTTGAACTGTCGGTAAGTTGCAGGCTATGAAATTCTTAAGTATCCGAATTTTCTGATATTTCGGACAGTTATGTTTAACATACCGAACATATTTCAGATAGTTATGTTTAACAGACCAAACATGTTGGATAGTTATGTTTATATTGCCGAATAGTTATGTTTTGAAAGAATATTTTATTATTTCCTAAAGTACACATGTCAAAACCATAATGCATGACTTAAGTGAACATTCGGTGAGTTAGTTGTAACTATCCGAAATGCATTTGAGCATCGGATAGTTAGACCTGTAACTCTCCGAAATGTGTATTTTATTATTAAACTGCTATTGACATGTGTCGAGATCTAGAAGATTGACTTAAGTTATATATCGGTGAGTTATCTGTAACTATCCGAAATGCATATGAGTATCGGATAGTTAAGTTTGTAAGTATCTAAAATGCACCTAAGCATCAGATAGTTAAATTTATGCACGTGTTGAATTTAAATGCTTTAATATATCACGTGAGATGCACATGTTTAACTCGTTAAGTGAGCATAACTATATGCGTTGAGTTACATGAATACACACTAAGGTAACGTGTTATGTTAGTGGCTTATTTCTTTATTGCACTTGTTTTATAGTTAAATCAACGAAGCAAGTCCGTTGAGTTATTTGTAACACTACAGACTATTTATTTACTAATATGCCACTATAGTGGTTGTAGAAATAGGACAGTTGGAAGAAAAACCACGATTGCATGTATTGCGTAGGGAGAAGAAATCATCGTCGTTGATATGAATGAAGGAAATCCAACCGACCATTCAAGCAGAAGTAGCTACCACTGAAGAAATATAAAAGAAAAGAAGAAAAAGAAGTGGTGTGTGTGATCGATGGACGACCAGTGTGTATAGAGGAGGAGCACCGAGCTTTTTGCAGGCAGTATCGACGATTCTCCAAAGTACCACACCAACCATCATTACCACCACCATCACCACCATAATCACCAACCATCGGAGGTCTGTGAGAATACTTTCTAGATGTCGGGTCGATTCTAAACAAAACACGGTGCCTGACAACTACTATGAGGAGTGATCGCGTCGCGGGAAGGGAAGCCATTTTCACAAAGCATCGACTCATATTTCAAGAGATCGTAAAGCTTCTAGCCTTGACTTCGGGTTGATGCCTGTATGCTGAAGAGTGATCATGGAACTGAATTTCATAATGATCAAATGGATAACTATTGTAATGAGCATGGCATTGATCACAGATTTTCTTTTCCAAGAGCATCGTGTCAAAATGGTGTTGTTGAGAGAAAGAATAGATCACTTCAAGAAATGGCCAGAACTATGTTGAATGAACATAAGTTACCTCAAAATCTTTGGGCTGAAGTAGTAAATACAGCTTGTTATGTTATTAACAGAAGTCATTTAAGACCTCATGTTAATAAAACCCCTTTTGAAATTATGTTTAATAGGGTTCCAAAAATTTCCTATATGAAACCATTTGGCTGCAAGTGTTTTATTCTTAAAAAAAGAGATAAATTTCAAGCCAAATCGGATGAAGGAATTTTTGTAGGTTACTCTACTAGAAGTAAAGCCTATAGAGTATATAACAAGACTTCTAGGACTATTGAAGAAACCCTCCATGTAAGCTTCAATGAAAATTCTCTTAGAGAATCTCAATCTAAAGCTGATAATGATGACTTGATCAATTTTCCAAATGAGTTAGAGATCAATAGAGAGATTGATGATTTATCTGAGAAAATCAAAAATATGAACTTAAATGATCAAACTAATGATGAAAGTGATGGACTTTCAGATGTTGATGAGAATATTGAGGAAAATCAGAGAAATTGGCATTATTCTTCATCACATCCCATTACTCAAGTCATTGGTAATATTAATGAGGGAGTTAAAAGTAGAGCTTCAGTAAATTTAAATAGTATGTGTATGTTTGTTTCTATGGTGGAACCAAGGAATATACAAGAAGCATTATCTGATGAAAATTGGATAGTGGCAATGCAAGAAGAACTAAATCAATTCATCAAAAATGATGTATGGGAATTAGTCTCTTCACCAGAAAATCAGTCCATAATAGGTACAAAGTGGATCTTTAGAAACAAAACTAATGAAACTGGTCATATTATAAGGAATAAAGCTAGATTAGTTGCACAAGGGTATACACAGGAAGAAGGATTATATTATGATGAAACATTTGCTTCTGTGGCTAGGTTAGAAAGTATTAGAATATTATTGGCCTTTGCTTGTTATATGGATTTTAAATTATATCAAATGGATGTAAAGAGTGCATTTCTAAATGGTTTAATTAATGAAGAAGTCTATGTAAAACAACCACCTGGATTTGAAGATATTAAAAATCCTAACTTTGTGTATAAATTGAAGAAAGCCTTATATGGTTTGAAGCAAGCACCTAGATCATGGTATGAAAGATTGTCTACTTTTTTAATAGAAAAAGGCTATATCATGGAAAAGTGGATCATACTTTATTATTAAGAGAGATGGTAAAGATCAGATTGTTGTTCAAATTTACGTGGATGATATAATCTTTGGAGCAACCTCTGATAAGTTGATAGAAATATTCTCTGAAGAGATGACTAATCAGTTTGAAATGAGTATGATAGGAGAACTTTCATATTTTCTAGGACTTCTAATTAAGCAAATGGATAAAGGTATATTTTTAAATCAGGAAAAATATGCAGATGAAATGCTTAAGAAATTTAATTTTAATGATACAAGGATTCGAGGAACTCCTATGAGTACTACTTTAAAGTTAGATATTGATGAAATAGGAAAATCTATAGATCAAAGAAAATACAGAAGTATGATTGGTTCTTTACTTTATTTGACTACTAGTAGACCTGATATTATGTTTGCTGTGTGTGTTTGTGCTAGATTTCAATCTAATCCTAAAGAATCACACTTAATTGCAGTTAAAAGAATATTTAGATATATACAAGGAACTAAAAATTTTGGACTGTATTATTCTAAGGATAGTTCAATAGATCTTATAGGATATACTGATGCTGATTATGCAGGATCTAAATCTGATAGAAAGAGTACTAGTGGCACATGTCAATTATTGGGAAATAATTTGGTGTCATGGTTTAGTAAAAAGCAAAACTGTGTAGCACTTTCTACTATAGAAGTTGAATATGTTGCTACTGCACTATGTTGCACTCAGATTTTGTGGATAAGGCAAACTTTAGAAGATTTTGGATTATCTTATGATACAACTGAGATTTATTGGGACAGTAGTTCTGCAATAAATCTTTCCAAAAATCCTGTATTACATTCAAGAGCAAAGCATATAGAGGTTAGACATCATTTTCTAAGAGATAACGTAAATAAAGGAAAAATTAAATTAGAATTTGTGTCTAGTAAAAATCAATTAGCTGATATATTTACAAAACCTCTAGACGAAAATACATTATGCAACATTAGATTAAATTTAGGTATTTGTAGGCTATGTGATGTGTAAAATGCTTAAACTCCACATAAAAAGATAAATATTATTGATGATGTTGTTCACCTCATAGATATTATATACTTATTATAAATATCTAAAGTAATATCTAAACTACTGCTTAAGATACTATGTATTTATTGTAAAATCATAGTAGTATCTTATTGATTTTAAGTTGTTTATCAATTTTAATGGTTTTTACGATTTTAAGTGGAAATGTAAATGAAAAACATTAAATACTTTTGACATTCTGAAATTTTAGTTAAATGTTTTCTTTGAATCAAGGAAAATGCATATGATCATGCATAAATTTGACTTAATTGATTAAACTTGTAGAATAAGTTATATGTAACTCATCTTAAACTGTTAATCAAAAGTATAAGCTTATTGAAACTGATTCATATTCTCAGTACAATCATAGAAGTAAAAATTGTATGAAATTTGTGTTTTATTACATCTGTATTAATGGAATACATATATACTGTGCTTAAAATGAAAAGTGCTTACAAAGTAAAAATCTTTGAGAGTTTATTGATCAGTTTGATCACGAGGCTTTTGTACTTGAGCAGATAGGTATGTAAGGATTGTTGTCCTGAAAAAGGATTCTTTAAATCTGGCAACCTAAGGTCCTGATCAGATCTAGGATTGTTGACTGAAAGCTGATTACACGGGTACATTAGAAAGCTCTTGTATGATTCAAGCATTTCAAACTAACTTTTAAAGAAAATTATCAATATTTACTGTTTTTGAAAATAAAAAGTTATTTCATTAATTACAGATATCTTTGAATCGCATATAGTTTATACCAATATGGCTACTGATTTATTGAATCAACATTAGTACTTTTGAAAACGTTTATTTGAGATACATTCTTTTATTCTCCTTGAATTAATTGAATTGAGTTCAAAGTTGTGTTTTGATTCATATACAGTAGGAATTGATTCTGGAAATCATTTTTGATGATGTCAGGATAACAGAAGTCTTTGAAAAAAAATGTAAAAGTATAGTTATACTTAACATCTATTGTCACTACAAGTATATTTTGTATTTTGATTGAATATATTTGAAGTATATTTGTAGGGGGAGGATTAACAATGTCGAAAATAGATTAATATAATTTAGAATACAAATCTTAGTTAATCTGAATTAATGTCCTCTTAAAATCTTGATGAAATAATTTAAAAAGACAAATAAAGTATTTTAGATTCAAAGGACAAAATGTTCAAATAGTTTACAATGTTCTCAAGATAATGTTAAGTTTAGCTTGTGTGTTGTTTTTGGAACGTTTCAATTGGAAGCATCCGAAAATTGTTTTAAGTGTACTAACTAGATGTTATGTTAGATAAGATAACGTGTAAAACTACCTCTAGACAGTGTTTTACTTGTTAGGTTGGTTAACTCAATGAGTTATACTTGAATATTTCGGGTACCTTGATTGAATAAACTTTATTTAATATTTATTTAATTTCTAAACTCGACTTCTCTTCACGTTGAGTTATACGCCTAAAAACCCTATTTAAACACTTATTACACGGGGACTTAGGTTATTTGTAAACTTTGTCAAGAAAATCTTTCCCGCTTGTTGGTGTTACAACCTGCGACGATGGTCTCCAAGTTGTACAAAGGTTGTGGCAGAGGAAAAGGCAAAAGCAGAAGAGATGCAAAAGGAACAGAAATAGAGAATGATGAAGTTCCATGAACTTGGTTCAAGAAAATATTTCGAGTGGACAAAATGTTAGAAGAACTTTATAGAGATTACTTCTTTTCTCAGGATATATTAGATGAAGTTAGACAAGAACTTCAACATACGGATGCAAGTATTACATACATGGATATTCATAGTAAATTTGATAGAGAATACAGAATGAAATGTGCTGAGATTGCATTTTTGGAATAGTATGCAAAATATTTGGAAAAAGGTGTAGGTTCATCAAATAGAACTCCTTAAACTCCTATAAATGGTACAAGACTACATGCATTTGAGGAAGAACATGAATCAGCTATCCCTACTCCTTTATATTCAAAACAAGTAGGATTAGATATTACTGTAGACAAAACAAAAGTTGATAGTCTTCGAAAGGCCGTTGCAATAGAAAGTGCCATAGAAGAATTAAAGCAGAAAACTTTTATTTGGCAATTTGAAAAGAAAACAGCAATACTTGAAAAGGAGAAACAAAAATGTTATAGAAGAAGGAAAGTCAGAAAAATTATGTCTATGGAAACAAAGTCTATTGAAAAAGGAAAATTAGATGAAAATTTATTTCCAAAGGACAATGTATGTCTAGACATTGTACCTTATTATGCATCTGATAAACTCATCAGTTCCGAGCACACTGAAACTGATGAAGATAATGAGACTTTATCTTCCCTTGCTAGAAAACTTGAGAAGAAATTCAAGTCAAATATGAGCTCAAGTTTTTCTATTAGTACAAGTCCTAATGATGTAGAAATTGACAAATCAGAGCATCAGGCACCTGACATTGAACAAGTTATTGCAAATATAATTGACAATGTTGAAGCAGTAACTAGTTCAAAGGCTGAATTGTCTGGAGTAGCAAATATTGAAATTGTTAAGACTCCAGAAGAGCTAAAAGTTAACCAGCCTTCTACAGAATCTATAGAAGCAGAGTCTGAGAATTCACAGCATGAATCAATGGAATTATCTGTTGAACAAAATGAACAATTACAGACAGATACACCGGCTGTAGAATTTGTGGAAAAATTATACTCTAAACATTCTATAGAGACTGAACAGATGAATGTCGAGCATATTGACAATGTTCCTAACACTGTTGAAGCTGAAGAATCAAGCTTACCTGAGCAGCTTCAAGATAATATTTTGGAAGAGGAACAACATGACATTCATTTTGAAGAAGAGGTTCCTGAAGATGAATTAAACTCTGAATCA
Organism: Cymodocea nodosa; assembly: GCA_036874045.1. Lineage (NCBI taxonomy): Eukaryota > Viridiplantae > Streptophyta > Magnoliopsida > Alismatales > Cymodoceaceae > Cymodocea > Cymodocea nodosa. The sequence continues at coordinate 11,726,447 of CM072339.1, read as the reverse complement.
TGACTTCAGGTATCACCTTCTTTATGTACAATATTAAAAATTCAAGGTAATGCAATTCATTTTAGATCTAAAGAAGCATTGCAAAAATACAATAATCTGATTACATGTCAGATTCTACATGCTCGTCCAATAAAATTCAAAAATTTGATGGAAATAAGAGATCTGTTTGAGTTTCAAGGTGTCATTAAATTCTTGCCAATAGGAACGAAATGGAAGCAATACACAGAGCTTATTGCAGCTTTTTATAGCAATCTGAACAAGAATGGAAATTTTCTGAAAACTCAAATAAATGAACAGGAGTTTATATTGTCTCCTGAGTTAATTTTTGAAGTTTTAGGATTAAAGAATGAAGGTGTTGTTGTTACCAACAGATTTGACATAATAAGACAACTAGAATGGAACATTCAGTCTTTATCAAAAATTTCAGATGTATATTCTGAAATGAGATTAATGGAAAATTTGAATGCAGAGGCAAGATTTATTGCAAATATATTGCATGCAAATTTATTTCAAAGAGTTGGACACAATTTGGAAGTCAACAGAAGCTGTTTATATGCAACTTATGGCCTGCTGAATAGAATTCAAATAAATTGGCTTGATGTTTTTATGTCTCAACTACAGCATATGAGTTCAAAGTTATTTTATTGTGATGCTGTATGTAGAATCCTTGCAAGCCAATTTGACTTTATCTGACTGGCCCTCTGAAACTAAAGGCATGAGAGCATTTAGTGTCAAAGATTTGCAAAAATTCCAGGCCATGCATAAACCTCAACGACAACAACAACAACAACCTAATATAGACCATATACAACAACAACAACAAAGTTATTCAGTTCAAGCAGAACAACAAACCCAGCTACCTCCTGACTTAGATGGTATTCTTAACGACATAAGAAATGATATTAGGCATCTAGGAGATAAAATATGTAATGCTATAAGTGATATACTTAGGAGGGGTCGATAACTGTTTTTGTTTGTTTCTGAATACAAAATGTAATGTTTGTATTACTTGTTTGATTTGATTGAACAATACATTTTTCTGTAAATGTCTTTAATTATTATTCTTGTTTACAGAAATAGTTGTTGTAATTATATCTCTTATATATATATATATATTCTCTGTAATTATCTTTTTGATTAATGACAAAAAGGGGGAGAAATATTATAAAAAGATGATTATGATCTTAATTGCATATATATATTATAAAAGGAGATGCTATTTAAATGGTTATTGTAATCTGACAGATGATAATTAGAAAACTGATACTTATATAATTATTGACATTTGAGAGTTTTAGTTCTAAGAGGTAAAATTTACACAAACAATAGAAATAAACTTAAGTGAACTTAAGTCAACAAACAAGTTTGTTGAATTAAAAGTTAACCCAAGGAAGGTGCTTTGTTGAGTTAAACATATTTCATAATTGATTTAATATGGTTTTGTCATCATCAAAAAGGGGGAGATTGTTGAGTATTTTGTTTTGATGATGTGTGCTGAATGAAAATAATCATATTTGCTCAATTACTATCGCTTGTGAAAAGAAATTAAAATCATCAATTAATACAGAAAAAGCTTACTAATATAAATACTTGTCTGTATTGGATCTGAAGTTAATAACTAGTCGTTTCGTTGCATTAATTTCTCATTTAGCTAAACGTTAATTTAACGTGTGTTTTTATTGAAAAGCATGATATGTTTTAATGTTATATCTTATGTATCATGAACAGTGCACATTTAGACAACTCGTTAAGTTAGAGTTTTGTTTGTATAGAGGTCACGTGAGAACTCGTTAAGTTAGAGGCTTAAAGGTTAAAATAGATCACGTGATAACTCGTTAAGTTAGTGAGTAAAAGAAGAGACGAACTCGTTAAGTTAGTGTTATACATGTGGTGAAATTATAAGTTACGAATGTTGTATTGTATCACGTGAGGAAATTATAAATTGTTAACTCTACTACTTATTTCTGTATTTCATTCAAATTAAAAGAAGAAGAAGAGAGACTCAAATCTATTTAAGGCTTAGCATCCTCTTTAAGTAAGCTATTTGACCTTTTTAAGACAACTCTACTTAGGGCTTGGCAACCCAGATTAAGTACGCCATAGATTCTTTACACTACATTTATGTAGGGGGAGCAATTTCTCGTATAATAATTCATAACTTTTGAACTATTATATGTTTTCATGAAAGAATCTACATAATTTCAGGAAATATACCTTAATTAAGTACATTTCTAAATTGTCGGTGACTTGCAGGTATTTTAATTCTTAAGCATCCGAATTTTCTATTGTTTCGGCATGTTATATTACAAGTATTGAACAGTTGTGTTTTAAAACATTCAATAGACTATTTTCTTATTTCCTGAAGTACATTATTCGAAACCATAATGCATGACTTAAGTGGATTTTCGGTAAGTTATCTGTAACTCTTCGAAATGCGTTTGGGCATCAGAAAGTTAGATTTGTAACTGTATGAAACATCTCTTTATTATAAAACTGCTTAAGTACACTTGTCATGATTTGAATGATTGACTTAAGTTATCTTTCGGAAGGTTATCTGTAACTCTCTGAAATGCACTTGAGCATCAGATAGTTATGTTTATAAGTCTCTGAAACTTTCTGAACACCTTAAGTTTATATTGTGCACATATTGAATTTCACTGCTTTATAATGTCTCAGTCGAAACTCGAACAGTTATGTTTAAATCTTCGAGTTTTCACACCTATTCCTTTGAGAAACTCGAAAAGTTATCATATGTCTTCGAGTTTTCTCACTTTTTCACTTAGCCTAAAGTTATGAATGTTTTCCTAACAACCTTTCGGGTTTCTACCTTGGTAAAACCCTAGCTTCACAATCTTTCCTTCCACTAAGTTTTATAGTGCAAAGCGAAGATTAATCAACAATGTCAAGACGTGGAAGAGGACGTGGTAGAATGACCAAAGTGCAGAAAAGAGAGCTGGAACTTCAGAAAATGTAGAATGAAATCAACGATATTTACTCCAAGTACACTTTTTCAAACAAAGTACTACACGAAATCAGAAAAGCTGTTCAAGATGAGAAAAATTTTTGTTGGAAATTTATTCGAAATTATGCTGAAACACAATTTAGACTAAAACAGACATAACTTTCCGCATTGCATTTATGGAAAAGAAATTTACAACCTAACCCTGCTGTTGTAAGTTCTGGACATGTACCAGAGACATCGGTACAGTCTATCACTTATTATGGAAAGAAGTGGGGACCAATGATCGAAAATGCAAACAGGGAATTACAATCCTTGTATTCCCAACATTATTTTCCCCCAGCTATTTTAGATGATATTAAACAATATATCAATGAACAGAAAACTGCCATTAGCAAAATGGGGCTTCGTAGTGAAGGACAAAGAGTTTATCAACTCAAAATGGTAGAGGTGGAGAGCTTAAAACTCTATATTCCATTATTACCACCTAGGCATCATGGTGAAGGACCATCAAGACAACAGGTGCCTGTAACAGGAGAAATTAAGACAATTTTAGAACCTCCTGAACAACCTGAAACACTGCAGACATATAGTCGGACAAAGAAAGAGACAATTGAATATTTTGGACTAACTACAGGTGTACAAGGAATATTGCAGCAAAAAGAAGAATCAGTGAAAAATGGAAAACTATGCTCCATTGCAGAAGCTGGACAGACATTTTTGTCAAGAATCCCAACAGATGTGACAAATATTAGCTTACAAGCATATACTCTAAGGTATTGTGTCACATTAGTGCATAATGTATCTTTTAATACAATGGACAGTTTTTCACATAATGTTGCAAGCATACATTCTTTTCCTACAGAAAATGAGAATGTAGGAAATTTTGATGATATATATACAGATGATATCAAATTTGATGATATTATTGATGACATAGACACTGAGTCTATGAATTTTGAAGATATTTCATCTGAAGAGGAATGTACAGATATTCTTCCTCTTATTATATCTCAAATAGAGACTTTTGAATTTTGGTACAGTTGCTTATACTACACTTTATATGTATGGTTATGTCTGTTACAATATATCATATACTTGTTGATAAATGTATATAATCAACAACATATACAGTTACAAATAGAATATGATACTACCAATGTCTCACATATACACATTTCAGAAATACAGGATGATTCTATTCCACAGACAGATATAGAACATTCTTTCATATAGAGAAAGTTGTATAGATCAAATATAGATATACAAGTTGCTGATATACAGATTGTTACAGAGACTATTACTACTGAAATGTTTCCAGAAGAACAAATAGAAGAAATTTAGCAGATTATTGATACGACAATAATAGATATTTCAGACATTTATACTAGTTTTCATAGAAATTCCACCAGTTCTGAAAGATTTGACAATATAGATGCTGTTGATAATATTGAAACAAGTCCCAGATCAGAACATCATGATAGGAAAATACCTAATCCTAAGCAGAGTTTAGATGCAAATACACTATTATGGTTCAGAAATAATTCCTATTATGACAAATTTCAGACATAAAACTTTTACAGTTTTATATTCAAGACTAGTTAAGTTTGAAGGGATGGCACACATACGTGAACTGTTTGAATTTCAAGGCTTGTTGACTCTATTTCCACAACAACCAGGCCATCTTGCTATACCCGAACTTCTCAGTTGTTTTTACTCAAACTTAATAGTGGAAGAAGGTATTCCTGTTTCTAATATACAAGAAAATGACATATATTTAACTCCAGATTTATTTCATCAGGTACTTGGTCTAAAAAATGAAGGAGTTAAATTATCAAAAAGAAAACAAGTTTATCGATTGGGATGGGACATTACAAGTTTAGCCAAAGATCCAACTGCCAACAAACCATTGACATTACTAAATGACTTAAATGGCTAAGCACATTTTATTGCAAAAATATTGCATGCTACATTGTTTTAGAGGTTTGGTCATGGGGCAGAAGTTGGCAGATGTTGTCTTTATGCTACATACGCATTAATCAACCATATACAGGTGAACTGGTATGATATTTTTGTTTCTCATATCTTATATTTGTAGAGTAAATTATTTTATGGTGATACAATTTTGAGAATTGTGGCAATTCAAACAGATATTACACCTTGGGCACAGAAAAGATTAAAGTCACGATCTTTCTCTGCAAAGGAACTCCAAAAATACCAAGCGGCAGATACACCTATCCTCAAACAACAACAACAACAGGTTCGGCAAACACAGCAACAATCCACAGAATTTACAGAAACACAGCAACATACAGATATACAATAAGATATACATATAGATATACAACAAGGTATACACAGAGAAATACATACAGGTATAGATACAGACATACATACTAAATTTTTACAGCAACCACCACAAGTTTCTCAAAATGATTTAGATCAGGCATTACTTGATCAGATAAACAAAGTTAGTACAGATATTGCAAAGACAATTTCAGATACCCTGATTGATATTTTTCGAAGACAAAGAGGCTTGTGATTATACAAATTATGTATTACATGATTTATTTTTTGTAATTTGTAACCAAAATCATTATGTAAACTGTTTACTGATTTTAAAGTTATGTGATTATTTTTCATAGTTTTTGATATTAAACAGTTTTTGCTTAATCCATAAATCCTGTGTATGATTGACACTATCGTTTTGATTAATATATACTTAGTAAGATATCCTTCCTTACATTTATAAAACTTAACTTCCTAAAGGGGGAGATAATAGTTTGTTTACTTTTTTATAATGCCAAAAAGGGGGAGATATAAAATATGTGACTTATTAGGTTTTGACATCATCAAAAAGGGGGAGATTGTTAGGTATTTAATTTTGATGATGTATGCTTTATTAACGTATTTAAATAAGTCTACATAATATTCTCTAAGTATATTTCTCTAAGTATAATAGTTAATAGATTATCGGAAAGTTTCATTTTTATGTCGGATAAATTAAAGATTTCCGAAGAGCTAGATTTGCAATAGTTAAACTTTCGGATAGTTAACGTTTCATTTTTGTCGAATACTTTATGTTAAAAACGTGTGTTTACTTTAAGTTATCCACACGTGTGTTTTTAATGTTTTAAGTTGTCACGTGTTTTCCATGTGCATTCGGTAATGAAAAATTGAATAGTTAGATAACTATTCGAGTTTTTATATGCATGGATAGATAACTGTTCGAGTTTTATAAAAGGACTAACGAACAGATAAGTTTCTTTGTTTAGTCACGTGTTTTGCAAGTGCAAGAACTCGAAGAGTTAAAGGATAAGTGTTCGAGTTTTGACAGGAGTTAAAGGATAAATGTTCGACTAAATCAAAGACTTAGAAGATATTTTACAAGACTCCAGGAATATAAAATTTCGGTGAATCTACGAGTGGAGATCATGGAAACTCAAATTGTTAATGAAGAAAGTGGAAATTTAAATAGAAAGTAATTTGGATTAAAGAGAAAATTAGTACGTGGATTATGGATTGTGGATCAAGTGGATGAACATTCTGAACGTGAAAGACAATAGAGTTCGACTACTAATAGAGAGTACGAGCTACATTACAACGGGGGATCCCAATCTCAAAAACCAAGTTTGAATATTCAATCTGGATCCCTAACTGAAAAGTTAAGTTTGAATATTCATATTCTGAAAAGTTCTCCAACATTAGAAGAAGTTCGAAATTCCAAGCAATTTTAGAAAAGGAGCTGCAAATGCAAGAAGTCTGTAAATTCGACAACTGGAGAAGAAGAGATACAGAAGCTGAACAAAGAGAAAGAAAAGAGCTGTGTGCATAAAGATCAGGTTTTATACAATTCAAAATTAGTTTTGAAAAAGAGCTTTGTTTTCCTATTTGAATTGTATATCAAAAATTACTGTATCAAAACCGTCAAGAAGGGAATTGAGCTGAAATGATATTGTAAATTCTGTCTTGAAATAAAAAAATAGAATTTTATTTACAAGTGTTTTGTGCTCTTGTTTTATCCGCTAGTTTAATTACTAAAGACACAATTCACCCCCCCTCTTGTGATACAAACGATCCTACGATAGTGCCTGAACATAAAGATGAGATTAAATCTGAAATGCAAATATCAGTAGGGCCTGTAGAGAAAATTTTTGTAAACTTGCTATCCGATTCTGAGGAGGAGCAGGAGCAGTAGAAGCAAGAGCAAAGAGGAGATGGAAAATAGGCTAAAATTAATCTACAGCCTATACAAACAGAAAGAACATAAATTAGGGTAGAAGTTGATTTGCTCGTGACTCCATCCCAATCTACCATAGGATTAGAAAGAATAGTGACAATGTGGATTGGTAGTCAAGAGGAAGAAGAAAGAGAAGAAGTTGAACAAGAGCACATTGAATAAGAAAGAAATGACTCGACAGATTCCACTAAAGAGGGAGAAACTCTTCAGCAATTAATTGAAAGAATTCAAGATAGAGTGGAGAGTTCTATCGGCTCTCCACCACAGATAGAAATAGAAGAAAAAATGCAGGAATCTCCAAAGCATTCCCAACCAATTCAAGTTCAACACATGGAAGAGGAAATTCAAGAACAAGCTCCTCTAGAACAACAAATTCAAATTCCTAACCCGACTGAAGCAATAGTTTTAAATGAAGTACACTTTTGGAGTCAGGAAGCATATAATAAATATCAAGATATTAGGGGTTATGATATCATATACAGTAGACAAGTAAACTAGGGCGGTATGCAAGAAATTAAGGACTTATTTGAGTACCAGGGTCTACTGCAATTTATTTCTCAGTAGAGAGGTGTAAAGTATCAATTTGTGCATTTTATATATGTTAATTCATGCATATTAAGGATTATAAGTCATCATTATATATGTTCTTATAAAGGATTACATGAAAATCATATTTTTAGACATATGCATGAATTAGGGATTAAATAGTTGATAATGTACAAATTTATCCTTTATCAATTAAACACTTAGTCAATAGCCCTTGTATTAGACATAATTCTTCCATATATGACTTTATATACATTGTATTATTGCCAAATCACTTAAATATGATGTTAAACTAAAGAAATTTAAGTAATTCATGTATGCACATGTGAAAAAGTTATGGACCAAAACCTTCCTAATTTGGCAACTTTCCATATATGGCAACTCATGCATGCATGTATACTATATTTGCATCATATGATTTATATTCAATGTATATGTGCATCCAACTTGGTTTTGAGTTTTATAGGTCAATAAATCATGAAATTAAGATCAATTAAAGAAGAAAAAAACGTGGGTCATTGGATGAAACTTATTGGAGATCAAGCAACAATAGCTTAGAGTATTTAAAGTGTTTGACCACTCAATCGTAGGTTATCTCCTCCTCTTCCAACACATTGCAACCGGCGGTTCCAACCATTCTAACATCTCCATCTAGAAAGTCCCATCTTCCCCTTGATCTTGAACAAGCTCCTTTCAAGAATGGTGAGCCTTGGCATTTTCCCCTCTTCCTAGAAGACACCTTCTCTTCAATTCAGACGGCCATATGTTAGGATCTCCTTGGGCATTGATCTTGGTGGATTGGGAGGCTCGTGTGACTAATTTGGAGTGGAGCAAAAGGTTAGGATCTTTAGGGTTGAGTCATTGGAAGCACCATCCTTAGACGTGGAAGCCAAAGTTGTGGGTCTTGGAGTCAAGATCTTGAGGACGTGCACCATTCTTCTTCAAGCAACCCTAGAAGCTTCACTTGGATTTGCTACAGGTGGTGATAGCCCTATAGAGCATCGATTTCAAGGACTTTGGGGAGTTCTTGCTTGAAGAAACGTGGAAAATTAAAAGGTATGATGGAAAGGAGAGATCCTCATACTAGTTTTCATGTTGTACAATTTTATATGTATGAGTATAGTTTTAGTATGTGGAAGAACGAAATTCTATGCATAAATCTTTGTTTCAAATGTTCTAAATTAAAGATCATATATTGTTTTGATGTTAATTGATATAAGAATTGAGTTCATATCATATGTATAGTGTGAATGAATGTGATGATGTGAATTGTGAAGGCAGTTTTTCGTTTCTTAGATAGCCAGATTGTTAGTAGCTTTTGTTTGAATTATATCTACTTGTTCGTCATCTCTAAATTCCATTTTTTGTTTCGTTTTGTAAGTATAATGAGTGTAGAACAAGTTTACAAAGTTTTAGAATTTTTTAGAATGTTTTTCGAAGGTTTTCAATTTTATTTTCTAAAGGTATCAGCAGTTTTGAGTCTCTGTCGAGTTCCAGTTTTGAGCTCGACACCTGTGCTGTGCTTGCATCGTGTATTTTTTGGAATTCAGTTTTGTAAATTTTCCTTGTTAGTGTAACGGATCTACTTTCAAGGCATGCTTATTTCGTAGCGTTTCATGAAGATTTGACGGAGATTTGATTTTTGCATTGAAGGTGCGTTTTTAGAAAGTTTCCATAACTGTCTGCGCCCCTTTCTTAAATAAGATATTCCAAGGATCTTTCCAACCGTTATTTATTCTGGATTTTTAAACACAAGTTGGAAGTTATTAGAGTTAAAAGTTGAGCTTAAATTCTATGATTTTAGGATTAATACTCATTGATTTCTTGAATATCTTATCATAACTTAAGAATTAATTGAACTTTGGGGTAATCTTATAAACCTTAATTGTGCTACAAATTTTGTATATTAATATCGAGTAATTAGAATTTAATTATGAGTTAATTTAGTGTGGGTATTTAATCAGATAATCATTTTAATAAAATTTATTTAAGACAAACTCCTTGTAGATTTGACCCATACTTGCATATGCTTATTACAATAGGCACCGTGCGCTTGCAGTTATAAATGTAAAATTTACACTTTTGCCGTTAATTTAACAACACATAAAAGCGTTACAAGTTTTTGGCACCGTTGCCAAGGAGTTTTGGTGCTAAAATGATTTATTAGATGATTTGCAAGATTTAATATCCTTTATATTGTTCTAGTTTTGTTTGTTTTCTTGTTGAGTTATTGTTTTTCTTTGTTTCTTTGCAAGGAAATGGATACATGGATTGGCCGTTCTATGTGTTCAATTCTTTGTTATCTGAATTTCTTGTTACATGTTCAATTAAAGTATACAAGTTGGTGACAAGTAACTTAATGGAGTAATGATAATCTTTGTGTACAAATTATTAAGATAGAATCTGCCTGTTTGGAAATTTAAATTTTTGATATACACGAGATTATAACTCATTTTTATGATATTTTTCCTAAAATACTCGGTTTCTAAGATTTCTTTTGAGTACTTATGCATAAAATTCTGATTAGTATATTAAAAGATAAAAATCTTAGAAAACATGGATGTTTTATAGAATTCTGGATAGGTTTCTGCTAATGAATTTTAAAATATGTTATTATGAAAGTATTTAAAATTTAGATCAGTGATTTTTTCCAGAAATTAGATGAAATTACCTTTCCAACGAGTATTTACATGTTTCATTTGGAGTTATGTAGAATTCTGTGTGAATTTTTAAAGTTGGCATATTAGATTTAACCAATAATATGAAGATCAGATAGTTAGGGGTATAATTGTCCGAACACTTCATGAAAAACTCAAACAGTTACACCTAACTATCCGAGTTTTCCCTTACCGAACAGTAACCCATAACTATCCGAGTTTTCCCAAAAGTCGGATAGTTAGGGTGAGCTATCCGATTTCTATCGGAAAGTTATTTTATGGGTAGGAGTTTCATAACATGCATTCTTATGATTGAAACTGCAATTACATGTTTGAATAAAAATTATTTTTGAAAATTTTCCATGAAACTACAGTAGGTTATCTTTCAAACAATGTATTATACGTTGTATTTGGATTTATATACATTTCTGGAGAATTTTTCTAAAATGACATGTTCTGCAGATTATGAATTCTGAGTTATCTGAGTTTCACATGATTTTGATAATACTTCAGTTTTGGAAATTTTTGTCTCTGATTTTTCGTAGAAACTAGAAGTAATTATCTTTCAAAAGATTATTTATTTGTGAATTTAAAAGATATATGAATTTCTATAGAAAATTTTTAAGCCAATGTAGTACAATTTAGTTTCAGAAATTCCATGACTACTTATTTTAGATGAAACTTAAATTATATACAATGTTTGTGAGATATATGCATTGTTGTTTGTATTTAGAATTTAGTGGCATGATAATGGAATAGTCACTAAATGAATCTATGAAAAATTAAGTTTCAAGTAAAAGAAAAAAGTAATTGTTTATCCATTTCTCTATTATGTTGCAGATTTGCTTAAATCACCTGAAGATTGTGCTTGATTGAATACATTCGGTTTGTTCATTTAGTTGAAATTTTGCATGCCATTTTAGATAAATATTTAATTTATAATATGGATGAATTTAGTTTTGATTTGACACCTACATGTTCTAAATGCAAATTGAATAATCATGTTGATGCTAATTGCCCATTTTATATGCTAAATAGCAATGTAGGTGCATGTTCTAGTTCTAATGTTATCCTATCTATGCCAAATTTAAATTATAATGCTGATGCTTATGACACTAGTAGCTATAGTTGTGAAATTAAAATGGAAAAGCCTATAGGAAATGTTCCTTGTGTTGAATCTTCAGTCAACTTAGCTAAGGTAATTGCTGAACTTAACACCTCTATGGATTTATTAAACTTAGTAAAAGCCTCTAGTGCCCCCATTGACATAGATGGTTATGAAAATATAGATTTAAGATTAACATCCTTAGTTGAGGATGAATCAGTTGAAACTTATGTTGCTTTAAGGTCTGAGAGAGAGGTGAGCATTCCTAAAAAGGAAACTCCTCTTGTACCGATGAGTGTTCCTATAGACGATTTAGGTTCATCCAATCAACTAAATAAAGAATCTGAAAATGAAATTTTATTGGGTGATAAAAAGGGTAAAGGTAAGTTATCCAAGGTAAGTATCCCTTTAGAAAGTCAACCTGCCCCTTTTCCCCATAGATTAAGAACTCCACATAAGGATATTGATCAGAATATTAAGATGAGAGAAATCTTTGAACAGGTTAGGATTAACATTCCATTACTAGATGCAATAGAGCAAATACCTGCCTATGCCAAATTTTTAAAGGAGTTATGTACAATGAAGTGAGCTAGGAAGACACCTATGAAAGTGTGCTTAGCTAAATCCGTTAGTGCTTATTTCTGCCAAGACTTGCCTAAGAAGTTTAGTGATCCAGGTACTCCAACCATCTCTTGTACAATTGGAGATACCTATTTTGATAGAGTATTAACAGATTTGGGAGCAGGAGTAAATGTTATGCCATCTGGTGTTTATGTGAACCTAGGACTTAATGGTATTCAACCCACTAAGTTTCTCATTCAACTAGCTGACCATTCTTTTAGAACTCTCTTAGGAGTTGTTGAGAATATATTGATTAAGATTAAAGATTTTGTCTATCCCATAGATTTTATTCTCTTAGAAAATCAACCTTCACCTGGTGGAAAGCAAAATGTGTCCCATATTTTAGGAAGACCCTTCCTAGCCACAGTAGATGCATATATAAGATGTAGAGATGGGTCTATGCAAATAACATATAGTGATGCTAAGGTTGATTTAAATATTTTTAAATCTCACTTAGAAGTTAAAATTTTAGATAATCAAAATTTTAATGTGAGCTTAATAAACATTGTTGAGTATTTTTGTTTTGATGATGTGTGCTGAATGAAAATAATCATATTTGCTCAATTACTATTGCTTGTGAAAAGAAATTAAAATCATCAATTAATACAGAAAAAGCTTATTGACATAAATACTTGTCTGTATTGGATCTGAAGTTAATAACTAGTCGTTTCGTTGCATTAATTTCTCATTTAGCTAAACGTTAAGTTAACGTGTGTTTTTATTGAAAAGCATGATATGTTTTAATGTTCTAAATGGTCTCAGAAAGTCAAATGTTCTAATGTTTTTGAACAGAAGGATTTGGTGAGGAAAATTTTCAGATCCCTAAGTTCTAAATGGTTTCAGAAAGTAACATCAATTGAGGAATCACGAGATTTAAATGTTTATACTATGAATGAACTTATAGAAAATTTAACAGCTTATGAAGTTCAATTAAATGAATCACTGAGTCACAACAAACTAAAAATGAAGAAAGAAATAGCCTTCGAAATTAATTCAGATTCTGATATATCTACTGATTCTAACGAGGATTTGATTTTGCTGACTTGGAAATTCAAGAAAGCATGGAAAGCTAGGAAACAGCAAAGGAACAAAAATGATAAACCCTCAACGTCAAAATCATTGAATGACAAGAATTCTTCATCCAAAAAGTATGTATGTTACAACTGTAAGAAACCTGAACATCTTTCTCCAGATTGTCCTATGAGGAAAAATAAAAAGCAAAGTAGGACAAATCCAAAGAAGACGGCTTAGAAAACTCAGAAAAAGTTTTACAAGAAAAAGGCTTTGAAGGTCACTTGGGATGACACGTCTGAAGAGTCTGAATCTGAGGAATCAGCATCAAAATCTTCACATTTAGAAGGAGAACAAGAGTTAGAAGACGTTGCTCATGTGTGCTTCATGGCAGATGAGTCTGAGGTAATATCTGATCTTGAAAGTCATTCAGATTTCAACTTTGATGAATTATTATGTACTTATCATGCATTATTACAAAAACTTAAAGTATGTAAATTGGAAAATAATAATATTAGAAAATCTTCATCCATTATCGAAGAAGAAAATTGTTTCCTGTCTACTACTTTAGAAAAGTTTAAATGTGATAATGAAAATCATGCTAGAGATTTGCAAAAATTTAGATTTAATGAATGTATCTTGCATGAACAAATACAGAATATAAATGATGAAAAATTAAAGATAGAATCTGAAAATGAAATGTTGAGAAACAATATAAATGAACATGAATTAGAGATAGAAAAATTTAAACTAAGAGAGCAAGATTTAAATTCTACCTTTGAGAAATGGAATTTAAGTCAAACTATGTTAGACAAACTAACTAGTACCCCTGCGGTGTCTTATAAATTTGGCTTAGGATTTGATTATCCTGAATATCCTGAATTTCAAGCTAATAAAGGATTTATTAGTTGCAGTTCAAGTAAATCTAAGACTAAAATTCCTTTTATTATGAAACAAGGTAATAAATATGTAGAAGTAGGTACTTCAAGGGATGAATCATGCAGTAATAATATAAATCAATGTGATTTGTCAAATTGTACTTCTAACATGACAATAAATGTTTCTAAAAATCTTGTTTCTTGTTCTAGAAATTTAGTTTCTAATATTTCTAAAATTTTAGACAATTGTAGTAAATTGAAAATTCAGAAACCTGAACATGTAATTCAATACACTGGTATTAGACCAATTACTCATTCTGCATGTGATAAAACAAAAAATTCTTGTGCAGAAAAAGATTTTGTATGTACGGAAAGTGTTAATACAAGTATACAATCTTGGTATGAACTTACAGAAATGTATAAGCATGACCAAAATAAATTAACATCCGATAAAAATATGTTTGGTCTTGATTATACTACATCTGAAAACAAAAAGAATGATTGCAAAAGCAATAATGCTATATGTGAGTATGAAGCTAATGATAAATCAATAGTACTTACAACTAATAAGAATATAAATGATAATGTTAAACTATTTTTAAACAAAAAGAAGAAATATGCGTTTAATGAACTTGGTCCTCAACAACATTGGGTACCAAGAAGAAGTTTTTCTTAATTTGTGTTGCAGGAGGAAACAACATCAAAATGGATCTTGGATAGTTGAGCGTCAAGTCACATGATCAGACAAAAAAGTCTATTACAAAATTTTACAAATACCATGAAAGGAAGTGTAACATTTGGAAACAAAAGCAAAGATAAAATCATAGGTATGGGCAATGTTCAAATAACTCCTACTTGTGTTATTTCGAATGTACTATATGTAGAAAACCTAGGATTTAATTTGCTGAGTGTCATAAAACTAACTTAAAATGGATATTATGTAGTGTTTGAAGATAATGTATGCAAAATAATTGATAAAAATACAGATGAAATTAAGTTTATTGCTAAAAGAAAAGGTTCTGTATGTATTTTATCTTTACCTTCTAGTGCAGTTGATTTAAATTCATGTTTGCTAGCTGAAACTAGTGATGCATATCTATGGCATAGAAGGATTGGGCATATAAATATGAGACTGTTACATAAACTATCTAGAAAACATTTAATGAGAGGTTTACCAAAGATTAAATACTCAAAGAACTTTATGTGTGATGCATGTGAGTTAGGTAAACTTCACAAAAACTCTTTTAAATCCAAAACTGATATTTCAAGCAAAAGAGTCTTAGAACTTATACATATGGATCTATTTGGACCAACAAGAATCATGAGTCTTGGTGGTAAATGGTATGTATTTGTTTTAGTAGATGACTTCTCTAGATACACTTGGGTATATTTTCTAGCATCTAAGACAGAAGTTTTTGAAAAATTTAAAATGTTTTGCAATTTTGTTCAAAATGAGCAAAGTGTCTCTATTCAAAAGCTTAGGAGTGATCATGGAACTGAATTTGATAATGATCAAATGGATAACTATTGCAATGAGCATGGCATTGATCACAGATTTTCTTTTCCAAGAGCACCATGTCAAAATGGTGTTGTTGAGAGAAAGAATAAATCACTTTAAGAAATGGCCAGAACTATGTTGAATGAACATAAGTTACCTCAAAATCTTTGGGTTGAAGCAGTAAATACAGCTTGTTATGTTATTAACAGAAGTCATTTAAGACCTCATTTTAATAAAACTCCTTTTGAAATTATGTTTAATAGGGTTCCAAAAATTTCCTATATGAAACTATTTGGCTGCAAGTGTTTTATTCTTAATACTAAGGATAAAAGGGCTAAATTTCAAGCCAAATCGAATGAAGGAATTTTTGTAGGTTACTCTACTAGAAGTAAAGCCTATAGAGTATATAACAAGACTTCTAGGACTATTGAAGAAACCCTCCATGTAAGCTTCAATGAAAATTCTCTTAGAGAATCTCAATCTAAAGCTGAAAATGATGATATGATCAATTTTCCAAATGAGTTAGAGATCAATAGAGAGATTGATGATTTATCTGAGAAAATAAAAAATATGAACTTAAATGATCAAACTAATGATGAAAGTGATGGACTTTCAGATGTTGATGAGAATATTGAGGAAAATCAGAGAAATTGGCGTTATTCTTCATCACATCCCATTACTTAAGTCATTGGTAATATTAATGAGGGAGTTAAAAGTAGAGCTTCAGTAAATTTAAATAGTATGTGTATGTTTGTTTCTATGGTGGAACCAAGGAATATACAAGAAGCATTATTTGATGAAAATTGGATAGTGGCAATGCAAGAAGAACTAAATCAATTCAACAGAAATGATGTATGAGAATTAGTCTCTCCACCAGAAAATCAGTCCATAATAGGTAAAAAGTGGATCTTTAGAAACAAAACTAACGAAACTGGTCAAATTATAAGGAATAAAGCTAGATTAGTTGCACAAGGGTATACATAGGAAGAAGGATTAGATTATGATGAAACATTTGCTCCTGTGGCTAGGTTAGAAAGTATTAGAATATTATTGGCCTATGCTTGTTATATGGATTTTAAATTATATCAAATGGATGTAAAGAGTGCATTTCTAAATGGTTTAATTAATGAATAAGTCTATGTAAAACAACCACCTGGATTTGAAGATATTAAAAATCCTGACTTTGTGTATAAATTGAAGAAAGCCTTATATGGTTTGAAGCAAGCACCTAGATCATGGTATGAAAGATTGTCTACTTTTTTAATAGAAAAAGGCTATATCATGGGAAAAGTGGATCATACTCTATTTATTAAGAGAGATGGTAAAGATCAGATTGTTGTTCAAATATACGTGGATGATGTAATCTTTGGAGCAACCTCTAATAAGTTGATAGAATATTCTCTGAAGAGATGACTAATCAGTTTGAAATGAGTATGATAGGAGAACTTTCATATTTTCTAGGACTTCAAATTAAGCAAATGGATAAAGGTATATTTTTAAATCAAGAAAAATATGCAGATGAAATGCTTAAGAAATTTAATTTTAATGATACAAGGTTTCGAGAAACTCCTATGAGTACTACTTTAAAGTTAGATATTGATGACATAGGAAAATCTATAGATCAAAGAAAATACAGAAGTATGATTGGTTCTTTACTTTATTTGACTACTAGTAGACCTGATATTATGTTTGCTGTGTGTGTTTGTGCTAGATTTCAATCTAATCCTAAGGAATCACACTTAATTGCAGTTAAAAGAATATTTAGATATATACAAGGAACTAAAAATTTCAGACTGTATTATTCTAAGGATAGTTCAATAGATCTTATAGGATATACTGATGCTGATTATGTTGGATCTAAATCTGATAGAAAGAGTACTAGTGGCACATGTCAATTATTGGGAAATAATTTGGTGTCATGGTTTAGTAAAAAGCAAAACTGTGTAGCACTTTCTATTATAGAAGCTGAATATGTTGCTGCTGCATTGTGTTGCACTCAGATTCTATGGATAAGGCAAACTTTAGAAGATTTTGGATTATCTTATGATATAACTGAGATTTATTGTGACAGTAGTTCTAGATTTTAGATTATCTCTTCTTCTCTAGTTGTCAAATTTCCAGACTTCCTACATTTGTAGCTCCTTTTCTGAAATTGTTCGAAATTTCGAACTTCTTCTGATGTTGGAGAACTTTTCAAAATATGAATATTCAAACTTAACTTTTCAGTTAGGGATCCGGATTGAATATTCAGACTTGGTTTTCGAGATTGGGATCCTCTTTCTGTAATGTAGCTGGTACTCTCTATTTGTAGTCGAACTCTGTTGTCTTTCACATTCAACATGTTCATCCACTTAATCTATAATCCATAATCCACGTACTAATTTTTTTTTTTAATCCAAATTACTATCTTTTTTAGTTTCCACTTTCTCCACTATCATTTCGAATTTCCACGATCTCCACTTCGTAGATTCACCGAAACTTTTTCTTTCTAGAGTCTTGTAGAATATCTTCTAAGTCTTCGATTTAGTCGAACACTTATCCTTTAAGTCCTGTAAAAACTCAAACACTTATCCTTTAACTCTTCGAGTTTTTGTACCTGCAAAACACGTGACTAAACAAAGAAACTTATCTGGTCGTTAGTCCTTTTATAAAACTCGAACAGTTATTTATCCATGCATATAAAAACTCGAACAGTTATCTAACTATTCGATTTTTCATTACCGAACGCACATGGAAAACACGTGACAACTTAAAACATTAAAAACACATGTGTAGATAACTTAACTATACGAGTTTTTAACATAAAGTATTCGACAAAAATGAGACGTTAACTATCCGAAAGTTTAACTATTACAAATTTAACTCTTCAGAAATCTTTAATTTATCCGACATAAAAATGAAACTTTCTGATAATCTGTTAAATATTATACTTAGAGAATATTATGTAGACTTATTTAAAAATGTTAATAAAGCATATATCATCAAAATTAAATACCTAACAATCTCCCCCTTTTTGATGATGTCAAAATCTAATAAGTCATATAATTTATATCTCCCCCTTTTTGGCATTATAAAAAAGTAAACAAACTATTTTCTCCCCCTTTAGGAAGTTAAGCAAGTTAAATGTAAGGAAGGAAATCTTACTAAATATATATTAATCAAAATGATAGTTTCAAACATACATAAAATTTATGAATTAAGCATAAACTGTTTAAACATAAATTGTGAAAAATAATCATGTAACATTAAAATTAGTAAACAGTTGACATAATAGTTTTGGTTACAAATTACAAAAAATAAATCATGTAATACATAATTTGTATAATCACAAGCCTTTTTGTCTTCGAAAAATATCAATCAGAGTATCTGAAATTTTCTTTGCAATTTCTGTACTAACTTTGTTTATCTGATCAAGTAATGCTTGATCTAAATTTTGAGAAACTTGTGATGGTTGCTGTAAAAATTCAGTATGTATGTCTATATTTATACCTGTATGTATTTCTGTATGTATAGCTTGTTGTATATCTATATGTATATCTTGTTGTATATCTGTATATTGCTGTGTTTCTGTAAATTGTGTGGATTATTGCTGTTGCTGCTGTGACTGTGTTTGCCTATCCTGTTGTTGTCGAACTACAAGTGTATCTATTGCCTAGTATTTTTGGAGTTCCTTTGTAGAGAAAGATCTTGATTTTAATCTTTTCTATGGCCAAGGTGTAATATCTGTTTGACTTGCCACAATTCTCAAAATCATATCACTATAAAATAATTTACTCCGCAAATGTAAGATATGAGAAATAAAAATATCATACCAGTTCACCTGTATATAGTTAATTAATGCATATGTAGCATAAAGACAACATCTACCAACTTTTGCCCTATGACCAAACCTCTGAAACAATGTAGCATGCAATATTTTTGCAATAAAACGTGCTTGGTCATTTAAGTCATTTAGTAATGTCAATGGTTTGTTGGATCTTTGGATAAACTTGTAATGTCCCATCCCAATCGATAAACCTGTTTCCTTTCTGATAATTTAACTCCTTCATTTTTCAGACCAAGTACCTGATGAAGTAAATCTGGAGTTAAATATATGTCATTGTCTTGTATATTAGAAACAGGAATACCTTCTTCCACTGTTAAGTTTGAGTAAAAACAACTGATAAGTTCGGGTATAGTAAGATGACCTGGCTATTGTGGAAGTAGAGTCAACAAGCCTTGAAATTCAAACAGTTCTCGTATGTGTGTCATCCCTTCAAACTTAACTGGTCTTGAATATAAAACTGTAAAAGTTTTATATGTCTGAAATTTGTCATAACAGGAATTATTTTTGAACCATAATAGTGTATTTTCATCTAAACTTTGTTTAGGATTAGGTATTTTCTTGTCATGATGTTCTGAAATGGGACTTGTTTCAATATTATCAGTAGCATCTATATTTTCAGATCTTTCAGAACTGGTAGAATTTCCATCAAAACTAGTATAAATGTCTGAAATATTTGTTATTGTCGTATCAATAATCTACTGAAATTCTTTTGTTTGTTCTTATGGAAACATTTCAGTAGCAATAGTCTTTGTAATAATCTGTATATCAGCAACATGTATATCTATATTTGATCTATACAACAACTGTCTCTGTATGAAAGAATGTTCTATATCTGTTTGTATAATAGAATCATCCTGTATTTCTGAAATTTCTATTCTTGAGACATAGGCAATGTGATATTCAATCTGTAACTCTGTATGTTGTTGATTATATACATTTATCAACAAGTATACTATATACTGTAACAGACAATCATATATATAAAGTGTAGTATAAGCAACTGTACCAAAATTCAAAAGTCTCTATTCGAGATACAGTAAGAGGAAGAATATCTGTACATTCCTCTTCAGATGAAATATCTTCAAAATTCATAGACTCAGTGTCTATCTCATCAAAAATATCATCAAATTGGATATCATCTGTATATGTATCATCAAAATTTCCTACATGCTCTCTTTCCGTAGGAAAAGAATGTGTGCTTGCAGCATTGTGTGAAAAATTGTCTATTGTATTAAAAGATACATTATGCACTAATGTGACACAATACCTTAGAGTATATGCTTGTAAGCCAATATTTGTCACATCTATTGGGATTCTTGAAAAAAATGTCTGTCTAGCTTCTACAATGGAGCATAGTTTTCCATTTTTCACTGATTCTTCTTTTTACTACAATATTCCTTGTACACCTACAGTTAGTCCAAAATATTCAATTGTCTTTTTCTTTTTCCGACTATATGTCTGCAATGTTTCAGGTTGTTCAGGAGGTTCTAAAATTATCTTAATTTCTCCTATTAAAGGCACTTGGGGTCTTGATGGTCCTTCACCATGATGCCTAGGTTGTAATAATGGAATATAGAGTTTTAAGCTCTCAACCTCTGCCATTTTGAGTTGATAAACTCTTTGTCCTTCACTTCAAAGGCCCATTTTCCTAATGGCAGTTTTTTGTTCATTTATGTACTGTTGAATGTCATCTAAAATAGTCGGGGGAAAATAATGTTGGGAATACAATGTTTCTAATTCCCTATTTGCATTTTCTATCATTGGTCCCCATTTCTTTCCATAATAAGTGATAGACTGTACCGATTTTTTTGGTATCTGTCCAGAACTTGTAACAACTGCAGGGTTAGGTTGTAAAGTTTGTTTCCATAGTTGTAATGCGGAAAGTTCAGTCTGTTTTAGTCTAAACTGTGTTTCAGCATAATTGCGAATAAACTTCCAACAGAAATTTTTCTCATCTTGAACAGCTTTTCTAATTTCATGCAGTATTTCATTTGAAAAAGTGTACCTTGAATAGATGTCGTTGATTTCATTCTACGTTTTTTGAAGTTCTAGCTCTCTTTTCTGCACTTTTGTCATTCTACCACGTCTTCTTCCACGTCCTGACATTGTCGATTAAGCTTCGTTGTGCACTGTAGAACTTAGTGGAAGTGAAGATTACGAAACTAGGGTTTTACCAAGGTAGAAACACGAAAGGTTGTTAGTAAAACATTTATAACTCTTCAAGTTTATAAACGGATAAATAGATTCAATCATTGAAATCATAATTATAAGATCTGTTACCGATAAATAACTCAAGTGTTTACAATAACTGTACAAGTTTTACAACCAACAATTGCAGAATACTTAGCGTAACTATTCGTATAAAGAAAATAACTTCAGGCTAAGTGAAAAGTGAGAAAACTCGAAGACTTATGATAACTATTCGAGTTTTGTGAGCAGTAAAGCACATAACTATACGACAAATATGAATAGTTATTGTCAAAGTTTAAGTCTTTAAAAAAAATAATAATATTAAGTTAACTGTTTGAGTTTCTTGAATGGATAGGTGTGAAAGTTGAAGAGTTAAATATAACTGTTTGAGTTTCAACTAAGACATTATAAAGTAATGAAATTCAACATATGCATAATTCTAACTTAAGGTGTTCAGAAAGTTTCGGAGACTTATAAACCTAACTATCTGATACTCAGGTGCATTTCAAAGAGTTATAGATAACCTTCCGAAAGATAACTTAAGTCAATCTTCTAGATCACGACACATGTACTTAAGCAGCTTTATAATAAAGAGATGTTTCGGACAGTTACAAATCTAACTTTCCAATGCCCAAACACATTTTGGAGAGTTACAGATAACTTACCAAAAATCCACTCAAGTCATGCATTATAGTTTCGACACGTGTACTTCAAGAAATAATAAAATAGTCTATTGAACGTTTTAAAACACAATTGTCCAATACTTGCAATATAACTTGCCAAAACAATAGAAAATTCGGATACTTAAGAATTAAAAAACATGTATTTTACCGACAGTTCAGAAATGTACTGAATTAATGTTAATTTCCTGAAATTATGCAGATTCTTTCATGAAAACATATAATAGTTCATCAGAGTTGAATTATTATATGAGAAATTGCTCCCCCTACATAAAAGAATCTTTGGCGTACTTAAATTAGGTTGCCAAGCCCTAAATAGATTTGTCTTTAAAAGGTCAAATAGCTTACTTAAAGAGGATGCTAAGCCTTAAATAGATTTGAGTCTCTCCTTTTTTTTTTAATTTGAATTAAATACAGAAATAAGTAGTAGAGTTAACAATTTAGACTTTTTGACTTTTATCTTAGTTAGTTTATAAAAGAAAATTCATAGAGATATACCTTCAGGAACTTAAAAGAGTTCAATAATGAGTACACAAACTTAAGACAATAAATATCGTACATTATGTGTAAAGAGTAGATAATAACAAAAAAAAAAAAAGGATTATATGCACGACAGGATTGTTATAACACCTTGAAAGATAAATTAAGCTTGAGTACATTGCCCCTTTTTCTTTTTCTTTTTTTTTGTTTATATTCATATATATATTTTATGTATTACCTCCCACAATATCAACTTTTTACGTGACCACAATCCCTTGCTTAAGGGAAAGATAACTAGTTACTCAATGACAAGTGAGAACAAGTAAATTTTTTTATCATTTTAAATATAATCTAAATTACTTGCAAAATGAGTTTTCAGTTAGCACATCCCAAACTAGTTGGTTTAAGTGACTAGGGTTTAAGATCTCCCAATGGACTTAACTACTCAAGTAATTGCAGACAAAAAAGAAATAAAATAGTAGATTTAAATTAGAGGCAACCGCAAGACTTAATTTTTCTAACAGAATGTTAATAACTTTCCTTTAATAAAAAGTACATACTTTCTATATATTTTCCTATTAAAATCTCTGTAATAGCATATATATAAGTAACAAAAGTACAATTGGCACTCACATTGAATCAATTTAACTTTCCTTAAGTAACCTTTTCTGAATTTTTCTTAAATAAATTGAATTCAGTAAAACTCAGAATTTCATAAATTTTTAACTACCAAAAAACTGTAATTTGAAAATAGATATTTTGTTTTGT
The DNA here is from genome assembly GCA_036874045.1 of Cymodocea nodosa. Classification (NCBI taxonomy): domain Eukaryota; kingdom Viridiplantae; phylum Streptophyta; class Magnoliopsida; order Alismatales; family Cymodoceaceae; genus Cymodocea; species Cymodocea nodosa. The sequence continues at coordinate 11,702,988 of CM072339.1, read as the reverse complement.
TTTTTTTTATAATAATAATAAAGACATTAAATTCTAAAACTACCTTTATAACAAACCAAAAAGCAATGAACAAGACCATTTAAATATCAGATAACCTACAGATACCAAGTTCTAATCGTAATTTTGAAAAAGTATTTTCATCTAAGGGTTTTGTAAATAGATCTGCTAATTGTTTTGTGGTAGGAACAAAATTTAATACTATTTTTCCTTTTATAACATTATCCCTTAGAAAATGATGTCGAACTTCTATATGTTTTGCTCGTGAATGTAAGACAAGATTTTTAGATAAACTTATTGTAGAACTACTATCACAGAAAATCTTAGTTGGTTCATAGTATAAATTAAAATCTTTTAAAGTTTGTCTGATCCACAGGATTTGAGCACGGCAAAGTGCGGTAGCTATATATTAAGCTTCAGTTGTAGATAATGCTACAAAATTTTGCTTTTTGCTAAACCATGACACTAAAGAATTTCCTAATAATTGACAAGTGCCACTGGTGCTTTTTCTTTCAGACTTACATCCCGCGAAATCAGCATCAGTATAACCTACTAAGTTTAAAGAACTATGTTTAAAGTAAAACAATCCAAAATTGATGGTTCCTAATAGATATTTAAAAATTCGTTTAATAGCAAGTAGGTGTGATTCCTTAGGATTAGATTGATATCTCGCACAAGTACACACACTAAACATAATATCTGGTTGGCTAGCTGTTAAATCAAGTAATGAACCAATCATACTTCTATATTGTTTTACATCTACAATTTTTCTAGAGTCATCTTTATCCAACTTGGTGATACTACTCATTGGTGTATTCTTTGTTTTAGTGTTGTCTAAACCAAATCTCTTTAATAAATCTTGAGTATATTTTTCTTGTAAAATAAAAGTACCTTGATCTAATTGCTTAATTTGTAAGCCTAGAAAAAATGATAGTTCACCCATCATACTCATTTCAAATTGATTAGTCATGTCTTTCGAAAAGGACTCAACTAATTTATCATTTGTTGCTCCAAATATGATGTCATCTACATAGATTTGAACTACCAATATATCTTTTTCGATCTTCTTGATAAAAAGAGTGTGATCTGCCTTTCTCATAGAATACCCTTTTTCCATAAGGAATTTAGATAATCTCTCATACCAAGATCTAGGAGCTTGTTTAAGGCCATATAGTGCCTTCTTAAGCTTATAAACATACTCAAGATGTTTTGAATCTTCAAAACTTGGAGGTTGTTTTACATACACTTCTTCTTTTATATATCCATTTAAAAAAGCAGTCTTAACATCCATTTGATATAATTTGAAATCCATATAACAAGCATATGCTAACAAAATTCATATTAATTCTAGTCTAGCAATAGGAGCAAATGTTTCATCATAGTCAATTCCTTCCTCTTGCTTGTAACCTTGAGCAACTAATCTAGCTTTATTTTTAACTATATGTCCATCTTGATCTACTTTGTTTCTAAGTACCCACCTTGTTCCAATTATGGACTGATTTTTAGGTGGTGGAACTAGATCCCATACCTCATTTCTTATAAATTGATTTAGCTCATCCTGCATAGCTAAATACCAAAATTCATCTTCTAAGTCATCTTCAATTTTCTTAGGTTCTAGTAAACAAACAAATGAATAAGCACCGCAAATGTTGACTACTGATGACCTAGTCCTAACTCCTTGATTAGGATCAACTATTATCTGATCGATAAGATGAGATGAAGCATAACGCCAATTTCTATGTTGTTCGATATTTTCTATAGGTATGACATTATTTTCTTCTAAATTTTTATCATTTAAGTTTATATTTCTTATTCCGTTAGATAATCTCTCAATTTCTTTGTCAACATCATTTGATACCATTTCTAGGAGAATTTCTGAATCAAAGTTTTCAGCATGTCTAATATCTAAATGAGAATTTTCATGAAATTTTACATGTAGGGTTTCCTCAATGGTTTTTGTTGATTTATTATAAACTCTATATGCTTTACTTCTAATGGAATAACCAACAAAAATACCTTCATCTGATTTAGCTTTAAATTTGTCTCTTCGTTCCTTAGTGTTTAAAATAAAACACTTACAGCCAAATGGTTTTAAATAACTTTTTTTGGGAACCTTGTTATACCATATCTCATAGGGAGTTTTATCTAAAATTGGTCTTAGATGCACTCTATTTATAACATAGCATGTTGTATGAACTGCATCTGCCTAGAGAAATAGGGGTAACTTATTCTCATTTAACATGGTTCTAGACATTTCCTGAAGTGATCTATTTTTACGTTCTACTATACCATTTTGTGAAGGAGTTCTTGGAAATGAATACCTATGATCTATGCCTAATTCTTCACAAAAGGTGTGCATTTGATCATTATCAAATTTTGTACCATGATCACTCCTAAGTTTTTGAATTCTAACATTTTGCTCATTTTGAACTTTATTACAGAATATCTTAAATATTTCAAAAACTTCAGTTTTATTAGCTAGAAAATAGACCCAAGTAAATCTAGAATATTCATCAACTAGTACAAAAGCATAATGTTTACCTCCTAGACTGGTTGTCCTAGTAGGTCCAAATAAATCCATATGCACTAGTTCTAATACTCTTTTGCTTGTTATTTCATTTAAACTTTTAAAGGATGTTTTATGTAATTTACCTAGTTGACATGCATCACACATAAACTCTTTTGAGTACTTAATACTAGGTAAACCTCTAACTAGATTCTTTTTAAATAGCTTTTGTAATAATTTTAAATTTGAGTGTCCTAGCCTTCTATGCCATAAAATAACTTCATCTGATTTTGCAATTAAGCAAGCATTGTATTTAATAATATCAGAAGGCAAATTCAGAATACAAACGGATCCTTTCTTGTATGCAGTGAATAAAATTTCGTTTATAGACATGTCCATAATTTTATAGGAATCTTTTTCAAAAATTACTTTGTAAAACTTCATTAAAACAAAAACACTTAATAAATTAAAACCTAAGTTTTCCATTAATAAGACATCATTTATAAAGCATTTCTCAGTTACCTGAACCTTGCCAGACCCAAGGATATTTATTTTGCTTTTATTTCCAAAGGTAACTTGTCTGTTGTTGGTCTTTGTTATTTCTATAAGTAATCGTATATCTCTAGTAATGTGGTTGGATGCTCCACTGTCCATTATCCATTTTGATTTGTGTACCTCACTAGATTTTGCCTTGAAGCATACGTTTGCCAGATTTTCTTCTGAATCTGATGTTGATGAGGATTCATTGTCTGATGTTGAATCCTTTGTTTCTTCACTTTGTGAAGCTGAAGAGTCATCCCATGTTGTTTAGAATGAAAAAGTGCATATTATTAACAGTTAAATGATGGTTAATTACATAATATTTAGCTTATCATATGAGAATTAAGCCATTATATTATAATTGCACTGTTATATGCTTTAATTAAAGAATCTACTTAATTTTGGGGAATTAATGTCAATTTAGTACTTTTCTAAACTATCGGTAAGTTGCAGGCTGTGAAATTCTTAAGTATCCAAATTTTCTGATATTTTGGATAGTTATGTTTAACATACCAAACATATTTCAGATAGTTATGTTTAACAGACCAAACATGTATTGGATAGTTATGTTTAAACTACCGAATAGTTATGTTTTGAAAGAATATTTTATTATTTCCTGAAGTACACGTGTCGAAATCATAATGCATGACTTAAGTGAACTTTTGGTGAGTTATCTATAACTATCCGAAATTGTAGCTGGGCATCAGATAGTTATATGTGCAACTCTCTGAAATCTCTTTTTATTTATAAAATAGCTATGGACACGTGTCATGTTCTAGGAAAGTGACTTAAGTGGATTTTCGGTGAGTTATCTATAACTATCCGAAATGCATCTGAGCATCAGATAGTTAGACTTGTAACTCTCCAAAATGGTTCTTTTATTATTAAATTGCTGCTGACACATGTTGAGATCTGGTAGATTTACTTAAGTTATATATCAGTGAGTTATTTGTAACTATCCGAAATGCATCTGAGTATCGGATAGTTAAGTTTATAAGTATCCGAAATGCACCTAAGCATCGGATAGTTAAATTTATGCATGTGTTTTATAGTTAAATCAACGAAGAAAGTCCGTTGAGTTATCTGTAACTCCACGGACTATTTATTTTCTAATATGCCACTGTAGTAGTTGTACAAACAGGACAGTTGGAAGAAAAACCACGATCGCACGTATCACGCAGGAATTCACTCGTCGAAGGGAGAAGAAAGCATCGTCGTTGATATGAATGAAGGAAATCCAATCGACCATTCAAGCTGAAGCAGTTACTATTGAAGAAATATAAAAGAAAAGAAGAAAAAGAAGTAAAGTGTGTGTGATCGATGGGCAGCCAATGTGTACAGAGGAGGAGCACCGAGCTTTCTGCAGACAGTATTGGCAATTCTCCAAAGTACCACACCAACCATCGTTACCACCACCATAACTACCACAATCACCAACCATCGGAGGTTTGTGAGGATACTTTCTTGATGTCGGGTTGATTCCGAGCAAAACATAGTGCCTGACAACCATGTAAGGAGTGATCACGTCACGGGAAGGGAAGCCATTTTCACCAAGCGCCGACTCATATTTTAGGAGATCGTAAAGCTTCTAGCCTTGACTTCGGGTTGATGCCTGTATGCTGAAGAGGAGATCATCTTGCAATTCTGGACTCGCGATTCTATAGGGAGAGGTGATAGGATTGTAAGTGGTTTAATTTTCAATGGTGTAATCGCATTGTATGTAGTGACGGAAGTATTTACTGTCGATTGAGATTACTTTACATTTCACCTTTCACCCATTTCCATGTTCATATTAAAACAAAAATACCAAAAACAATTTATCTATGTTTGTATGTTGTATTTGAGTGTTGTATTGTTTGTGTTGTATCGTGATTAATGTTATCTTTATCAGTGTTGTGATTGTTTTATGTTAGTTTTAGTTTTACAGTTTATTGAAATTGGTTTGATTAAAAGACTTAAAGATTTTAATGGTTACTGTTTGAATTATCTGAATGTTAGTGTTGCTTAATGATAAATCCAATGTTTACTAACATTAAAGAGCCTAATTGATGTTATTTACAATCTATGGAACCGCCCAATGGTTGGCCGAATTCCTCTGTAAATAGTAGTATTAAAAAGAAAAGACAGGCTCGTGGAGTTAACTTAAGTCCACAAGGTTAGTCCGTTGAGTTAGCTATAACTCAACGAACTTTGTCTGTTGAGTTAATTTTAATTCAACGGAGAGCTTATTGAATATATAAATTTGATTGTTAACAAACGAACAGTTCTCAACTCTTAAGCAATTCCCTATGGGATCGACCTGTACCTACACGCTAATACAATAGACACTGTGCACTTGCAGTTAAAGTATAAATTGGAATTAACATCTAAATTGTATTAAAGGTTGTTTGTTTACTTCTAAAAGAAAAAGAATAGGCATAAAGATAAATTAACTAAGTAAAAATAGAAGTTAACAAATCATAGTTTTTCTAGTGCGTTGCTGGAGATCTAAACAAGTTTTCTGGTGTCGTGCTGGGTAACCGAACACATGTCACTTTAAGTGCCCTTCTCTTTTTGAATTTCTTACTCCTAAAATTCCTCCTCGAATTCTTTGTTTCTTTGTTGAGTGGACAATCAGTTTGAAAGTGACCCGATTTGTTGCACTTGTAGCATATGATTTTGTCTTTCATGAATGACTTCTTCTCCATATCTCAAGATGTCTTTGCTAACCTGAAGTTCCTGTGTTTCTTCAATAGATTTCTAAATTTTCTGGTCAACAATAGTAAATCATCGTTAGAATCACTAGTGACTTCTAAGACTTTATCAACCTCAAAAGCCAGATCCCTTCTAGGATTTTTCCCTTTTGGATCTAAATATTGTAATTCATAGGCAATCAGATTTCCTATGAGATCATCAAGAGTATATGTATTTAAATCTTTGGACTCTTCAATAGATGTTGTCTTTTGAGCCCAAATTTTAGTTAAAGATCTAAGGATCTTTCGTACCAAGTCTTTTTCCTCAAATTTCTTGCCTAAAGATTTTAATGAATTTACAATCTTAAGAAAACGGGAAAACATGTCAGAGATACATTCATTTTCGTGCATTTTAAAAAGCTCATATTTATGTACTAACATATTAATCTTAGATTCCTTGACCTGGTTAGTACTTTCATTGGCAACTTCTAATGCATGCCATATCTCATATGCAGTTTGATATGCTGAAACTTTATTAAATTGATCATGAGATAAAGCACAAAACAAGATGTTTAAACCTTTAGCATTCAGTGTCATTCGCTCCCTTTCATCAAAAGTCCAAGTATCATATGGAGTCGTAACTGACACTATAGGATTGCTAATTATATGCCATAATTTGAAATTGATTGACTGAAAGAATACTTTCATCCTATATTTCCAGTAGCCATAATTGCTACCTTCGAACATAGGAGGACGATTAGTGGTTTGTCCTTCAATCATAACTAAGATTTCAGAATTATCCATTTTAAGCAGATGATCCGAAGTAAATGACAGGAAAAATCGATTCCTAAATAGAGAAATGAAGGCTTTTTAGAAGCTTTAAACAGTTTAAGTGCACTGATACTAGTTGTAGCAGAGTGTAGTAAATCTAAAAAAAAATAAGTGAAAAATTTTAGCTCTGATACTAGTTGTTAGGACTGGGCTACCATTATGCCAAAAGCTCGAGCTAATAGCAAAGGTGTTAGCAATCCTTTTAAGTAAGCCTAGAAACTCTCACAAGTCTGAGTTCGTGGGAGGAACCATTAGGATTAACCCCCTTCTCCCATAGGTCCTTAAGGCCTTCTCCCTTTACCCTCCAAGTCCTTTAGGTCCCTCAGCCTGTCACCCCTCGAGTCCCTTAGCAGGTTCCTCAACAGAAGTTGTTGGTGATTTTAAAAGAACATAAGGAGGCCATTGGTTGGATCATGGCCGACATCAAAGGAATTGACCCTAGTTTATGTCAACATAGAATTCATTTGAATAATGACATTACACCTTCTAGGGACCCATAGAGAAGATTAAACCCAAACATTAAAGATGTGGTTAGAAAAGAAATTATTAAGTGGCTAGATCATGACATCATTTATCCTATTTCTGATAGTCCTTAGGTTATCCTATTTCTGATAGTCCTTGGGTTAGCCCTATTCAGGTTGTCCCAAAGAAATCTGGTATCACAGTTGTAGAAAATAGTAATCATGAACTAGTCCCTACTAGAGTGCAAATAGGATGGCAAGTGTGTATTGACTATAGGAAACTAAATACCGCCACTAGGAAAGACCATTTCCCCTTGCCTTTTATGGATCAAATGTTAGAGAAGTTAGCTGGGCAAGAATATTATTGTTTTCTAGATGGTTATTTTAGATATAACCAAATTCCTGTAGCACCTTGTGACCAAGAGAAAACCACATTCACATGTCCCTTTGGTACTTTTGCATTCCGGCGCATGCCCTTTGGTTTGTGTAAAGTTCCTACAACTTTTCAAAGGTGTATGATTGGAATCTTTTCAGACATGATTGATAACTTCTTAGATATTTTTATGGATGACTTTTCTGTGTCAGGATCTTCCTTTGATGTGTGTCTTAAGAATTTAGAATTGGTTTTAAAAAGATATATAGAGAAAAGTTTGGTTTTAAATAGGGAGAAATGCCACTTCATGGTGCAACATGGAATTGTGTTGGGCCATATTGTTTCTAAGAATGGGTTGGAAGTAGATAAGGCCAAAGTAGACTTGATAGCCAACCTACCACCCCCTAAATTTGTTAAGGATATAAGAGCATTTTTGGGTCATGCTCGGTTTTATAGACGATTTATTAAAGATTTTAGTAAGATTGCCCGTCCTTTAACTAGTTTATTATCAAAGGATCATAAGTTTGAATTCTCTAGAGAATGTCAAGATGCCTTTGATAAGCTTAAGGGAGTCCTCACCTCAACACCTATTGTGTATCCACCTGATTGGTCTCAACCATTCGAGTTGATGTGCGATGCATCGGATTATGCAATTGGTGCTGTGTTGGGGCAAAGAATTGATAAATTACCTAGGGTAATTTACTATACTACTAAAACTCTTAATGTTGCCCAATTGAACCATACAGTTATAGAAAAAAGAATTTTTAGCTATAGTTTTTGCTCTTGAGAAGTTTAGATCTTATTTGTTAGGCTCTAAGGTTATCATTCTCAATGATCACTCTACCATTAAATATTTATTAGCTAAAAAGGATGCTAAGGCTAGATTAGTTAGATGAATTCTTCTCGTGCAAGAATTTGATATTGAGATAAAAGATAAGAAAGGATGTGAGAATGTAGTTGCCAACCACTTGTCATGTATTGTCACATCCCAAGGGGAGTTACCCATTAATGAGTCATTTCTTGATGAGCAGTTGATGGCTATAACTCCAATCCCTTGGTTTGCAGATATTGTGAATTATCTTGTGACAAAACGACTACCTAGCAATTGGTCAAGGCAAGATATTAAGAGATTTTTAGCTAGGGTCAAAGAATTTTATTAGGATGACCCCTATCTTTATAAGTTAGGCCCTGATTTGATTTTGAGGAGATGCATTCCAGATATGGAAATTCATAGTGTGCTATCTTTTTGTCATGACCAACCTGTTGGTGGTCATCTTAACCCTATTAAGATTACAGCTAAAGTTCTTCAATGTGATTTTTTCTGGCCCACATTGCTTAAGGATGCATACTTCTATGTTAAGAATTGTATGGATTGTCAAAAAGCAGGAAGATTGACTAGAAGAAATATAATGCCACTTACACCAATTATTGAAGTTGAAGTATTCGATGTGTGGGGTATTGATTTCATGGGACCCTTCCCTAATTCTAGAGGTTATTTGTATATTTTGTTAGCTATTGACTATGTGTCAAAATGGGTTGAAGCTATTCCCACATAGACTTGTGATTCTAAGGTAGTAATAAATTTTATTAAGAGCAATATTTTTGCTAGATTTGGCATTCCTAGAGCAATCATTAGTGATAGGGGAACACACTTTAATAATAGAATTTTTGAAGTATTAATGAAAAAATTTGGAGTAAATCATAAAATGACCACCCCCTATCACCCACAAACCAATGGACAAGTAGAGAATGCCAATAAGCAAATTTTGGAGAAGATGGTAGGAAAGACAAGAAAAGATTGGGCAGAAAAGTTAGATGAGGCATTATGGGCTTATCGAACTGCTTTTAAGTCTATTTTAAATATGTCTCTATATAGAGTAGTGTTTGGAAAGGCATGTCATTTACTAGTAGAGCTTGAGCATAAGGCAAGATGGGCTATTCAAAGGCTCAACTTAGATTTAAAGGCTGTTGGTAAGAAAAGAAATTTTCAATTGACTGAATTAGAAGAAATACGGAGAGAGGCATATGAGAATTCACGGATAGCTAAGGAAAAGAGTAAAGTATTTCATGATAGCAAGCTCTTCCATAAGAATTTTGAAGTAGGGCAAAATGTATTGTTGTATAATTCTAGACTACATCTATTTCCTGGTAAATTAAGATCACGGTGGATAAGACCTTTCGTGGTAAAAAGTACATTTCCTCATGGAGTAGTGGAGATTGAAAACCCTAAGAGTGGGGAAGTTTCTAAGGTCAACGGCCACCGTTTAAAACCTTTCTTGCAACAAAGATTATTTGGCCATGGAGAGAATATTATTTTAATCAATGCTGTCTATGTTGAATCTGAGAATTAGTGCTCTTTTCTTTTTCTTTTTATTAGTTTTAGATGTAATTACTCTTATTTCTTTTTGTTGATTTTGTCATTATGTAAATCTTGTTTTTCAATTATGTACTTATCTATCTAACATGCAGGTGTTGGGATCAGAGACTATTCCACTGTAAGTGTCATTTGTACCTTTTTCTATCAAAATATTTCTTTAGTGATATTGTTAGTGTATGCAATCTTCTAAGTGGGTGAGAGATAGTGCATCTTGATTAATTAGACAAACCCCTTTCGAAGAAGAAGTTAGTGTGTTAGAAGAGCCTGTAAGGATGGGAGACCAAGGTAGAAACCAACAATTAATTACCTTCTCTTGAGGACATCTGCTATCCTCAAATACATGACCATCCCTCTTGTCTTGTATTGCCTTAGGAGGATGAACATAAATTTCAATTGCATATGAATTATGTAAATCAATTACCTAGATTTCATGGACTAGATAAGGAAGATGCATATGCATTTCTGAATGACTTTAATGATGTTTACAACATGATTAATCTACCTGAAGTGCTTGTGGATGCAATAAAATTGAGATTTATTCCTTTCGCTCTTCGAGATGATGCGAAACTATGGTTGAACACCCTTCTTGTTAATTCCATCTGTACTTGGACTAATTTTTGTGCTGTTTTTATTAAGAAATTTCATCCTTTGCATAGGACCATTCAAGCTAAGAATGCTATTCTAAACATCTACCAGCAAACCAATGAACCTTTTTGGAAATATTTTGAACGTTTCAATAGACTAGTGGCAAGATGTCCTAATCATGGTCTACCTAAATCAAGACAGTGTCAAGTAATCTATGAAGGATTGGATTATCAGACCAAGTTGATCCTAGAATCTGTATGTCCTAGACGATTCATGAGATTAGATGAAGTCAATGCATGGGATAGACTTGTGGACCTTGTTAAGAGAACAATGGAAATGGAAAGTTCATCAGATAGAACATTTGACAAAACTTTGGCAAGGGGAATGCACACAATAGACCCCATGGTAGGCATAGAAGCTAGGATGTCATCCATGGTAAAGAAAGTAGAAGATCTGATTATAAGTCAACAGAAAGGAAAAGATAAAGTAGTTGAAATAAAGTGTATAGCATGTGGAATTCCTAGGCACATCATGGAAGAATGCCCTGCAATGCAAGGACAACAGTTTGAGGAAGTCAATGCCATTAGTATGAGACAAAGGTCATTCCAACCGTCATCACACTATATCTCGGGATGGAGAAACCATCCCAATTTTTCGTGGCAACAACTGGAAGTACTTGGAAACTGTATTGAGCATCATGGACCCACTCAGCCAATTTTAAGTGATAGAATGCCCGCTTTGGAGAAAAGATTTACTGAAATGGATTCAATCCCTAATTCAAGTTAGCAGACAAGTAAATCCCATTTTAGCTAGCCATGACCAAATCATTAAGGGATTAGAAGCAAAGTTTGATAGGTTGTCTACTTCATCTAGAGGTAGAGCATGGGGAGAATTACCAAGTAATACTATACCAAATCCCTGCATGGTAGGTGTGCACTTGGCACAAGGAGAGACTTTAGGAACCAACCCTTCACCATTTGCATGAGTGGACATAAAAAATAAAATAAAACAAAATAAAAACAAAAATTTCTTTTTGTTAGTATTTTTATTCTTAATCACATGCTATAGTTCTATTTATGTAAATTTCTTTTCTATTTTGATATGTTTGTTAGTTTTGTAGTTTATTACTTTTCTTCATCAAGCAAGGTACGCACTCTTAACCTTATTTCTTTATCATGCATTTGAATGATACTTGTATTGAACATTATTTCTTCAGCATACTACTCAATCTCCATTGTATATTTTAGAAATAATACAATTTACATTTATATAGTGCATATGGATTGCATTTGTAATCTTTCCTTGCTTGTCATAGTTTGTTTCTTTTATTTTTGTCATCTTCATGTTTTTTATCTTATTACCTAAATGCTTTCTTTTACATTGGGGACAATGCAAAATTTAGGTATGGGGGGGGAGGCATTTGATGATAGTTTTTTTTGATTTTGTGCTTTTCCAACTTGGTTTTGAGTTTTATAGGTCAATAAATCATGAAATCAAGATGAATTAAAGAAGAAAAAAATGTGGGTCATTGGATGCAACTTATTGGAGATCAAGCAACAATAGCCTAGAGTATTTAAAGTGTTTGACCACTCAATTGTAGGCTATCTCCTCCTCTTCCAACACATTGCAGCTAGCGGTTCTAGCCATTCTAGCATCTCCATCTAGAAAGTCCCATCTTCCCCTTGATCTTAAACAAGCTCCCTTCAAGAATGGTGAGCCTTGGCGTTTTCCCCTCTTCCTAGAAGACACCTTCTCTTCAATTCGGATGGCCATACGTTAGGATCTCCTTGGGCATTGATCTTGGTGGATTGGGAGGCTCGTGTGACTGATTTGGAGTGGAGAAAAAGGTTAGGATCTTTAGGGTTGAGTCATCAGAAGCACCATCCTTAGACGTGGAAGCCAAAGTTGTGGGTCTTAGAGGCAAGATCTTGAGGATGTGCACCATTCTTCTTCAAGCAACCCTAGAAGCTTCACTTGGATGTGCTACAGGTGGTGACAGCCCTATAGAGCATCAATTTCAAGGACTTTGAGGAGTTCTTGCTTGAAGAAACGTGGAAGATTAAAAGGTATGATGGAAATGAGAGATCTTCATACTAGTTTTCATGTTTTACAATTTTATATGTATGAGTATAGTTTGAGTATGTGGAAGAACGAAATTCTATGCATAAATCTTTGTTTCAAATGTTCTAAATTAAAGATCATATTTTTTTTTGATGTTAATTGATATAATAATTGAGTTCATATCATATGTATAGTGTGAATGAATGTAATGATGTGAATTATGAAGGTAGTTTTCCGTTTCTTAGATGGCCAGATTGTTAATAGCTTTTGTTCGAATTGTATCTACTTGTTCATCATCTCTAAATTCTGTTTTTTGTTTCATTTTGTAAGTATAATGAGTGTAGAACAAGTTTACAAAGTTTTAAAATTTTTTAGAATGTTTTTTGAAGGTTTTCAATTTTATTTTCTAAAGGTATCAGCAGTTTTGAGTCTCTATCAAGTTCCAATTTTGAGCTCGACACCTATGCTATGGTTGCATCGTGTATTACGTGGAATTCAGTTCTGTAAATTTTCCTTGTTAGTGTAACAGATCTACTTTCAAGGCGTGCTTATTTCGTAGCGTTTCATGAAGATTTGACAGAGATTTGATTTTTGCACTAAAGGTGCATTTTTAGAAAGTTTCCATAACCGTCTACACCCTTTTCTTAAATAAGATATTCTGAGGATCTTTCCAACCGTTATTTATTCTGGATTTTTAAACATTCAAGTTGGAAGTTATTAGAGTTAAAAGTCGAGCTTAAATTTTGTGATTTCAGGATTAATACTCATTGATTTCTTGAATATCTTGTCATAACTTAAGAATTAATTGAACTTTGGGGTAATCTTATAGACCTTAATTGTGCTACGAATTTTGTATATTAATATCAAGTAATTAGAGTTTAATTATGAGTTAATTTAGTATGTGTATTTAATCAGATAATCATTTTAATAAAATTTATTTAAGACAAACTGCTTGTGGATTCGACCTGTACTTGCATATGCTTACTACAATGGGCACCGTGCGCTTGCGGTTATAAATGTAAAATTTGCACTTTTGCCATTAATTTAACAACACATAAAAGCGTTACAAGAGGGCATGCAATATATGAAAATCTAGTGCCCTGCTTCTATGCCAATTTGAGAGACGAAGAAAGTAGATTAATTTCCAACGTGTAGCAAGCTGATGTACAGATAACACCAGAGCTTCTCCACAACATTTTAAGATTGAGAAATGAAGGGAAAGAAATTATGGAAAGCACAACTACCATTGAGTGGACAGAACAGGAAATCAAGGACAATTTAGCTATCAATCCTAGTGTGTCATTACTAAACAGACTGAAACACTTAAATGGTAAAGCACACATGATAGCTAACATTTTAATTAAAAATGTCTACCAACGACAAGACCATGATATTGAATTAAGTCAGTTTGTCAAATAAGCCACATATGTAGTTGTGAATAAGATTCAAGTTAATTGGTCTACAGTTTTTATCTCCAAGTTAAGAGCAATAAAGAAGAAATTATTTTATGGAGATTTGATTCCACTATTGATGGTGGATAATATTGATTTCATGAAATGGATATCCAAAAGGATGAAAACTAGAGCCATTTTAGTGAAAGAATACAGAAATTATGTTGCAACTACTGAAGTTTCTAGACCTTCTAGAGGCATTATTGGAGCTGTAGAGAGGATAAATCAATTAGAAAAACTCTAGAAGGAAGTAGATGAACTTAGGAAGAAAGATTAAATTGTATTGTTCGTCTACTTAGACTTATATTTGTATGGAAAATATCTGATTGAATATAAATGTAAATTATTCATATAAATGAATGAATATTTTTTAGATGTTTTACATTCGTGTTTCAGAATGAATGATGTAATGGATGAACTATCTTGAATATTATATAATTGTTTAAACAATGTGCAAGACTGTTAAAAAGATTTACAAATTTTTTGAATGACATGATTAAATGCATGATGTTTGGTTAATGCTAAATGTATCTACATGCTAAAAAGTAAAATATAAATTCTGCATAATAGGAAATGAACTACAAGTTAAATATGCATATAATGTTCAGATTTAAATAAGTTTTATTTAGAACATTGCATTAATGACATTTATTTAACTTTATTTAAGTTGACAAAAATACAGTGGAGAAAAAATATAGAAGTTAAAACAAGGAGTAAGTTTTAGAAAATTTGCTAAGTGTTAACTCAACGAAGTAAGTCCGTTGAGTTAACCTTAACTCTACGAGGACAATAATAGAATATAAGGTCACTCCGTTGAGTAAACTGTAACTCAACAAAGTTAGTTCGTGGAGTTAGCAAATGGTAATTGAAGGTAGTCCATTGAGTTATTTGTAACTCAACGAGGTTAGTTCGTGGATTAAGCTGAACGGTTATTTTTTTCAGCCACGAATGAAACTTCGTGGGTTTGGCGGTTATTGAAATTTAAAATTAGAAGTGAACACATATCCATAAAAATAAGAACCATACTACACGTTATAAGACACGTTCTTGCAACGAGATTCATTTGCTTTATAGACGTGCATTATAAATAGAGAATAGCATGTTATTTACAAGTTACCAGCACTTGAGAAAAGAAAATTTGTTGGGGAACTGGAAGGAGAAGTAGCTGATTCAACTTCATCTGTCAACAACTATTTATTGAAAACAACGCTTCAGACTGGTATGTAATTAATCTTTTGCTATTTTATTTTATGTTAAGAGTTTATGAGCACATGGATTCGATCTCCTAACACTAAACGATTAGTAAGAACACCTATACAGGATTATTCAACACAAATGCATACTGAAATATTTTTTGAATTGGACTTAAACGAAATCCTTAGGGGTGTAGCTAACCTTTCTTTAAAAGAGAACGAATATATGACTACTCCAATAGAAAAACCATTAGGGGAAATTCTATATCCTGAATTAGTTAATGAACCTTCTTGTATTCGATTGCCAAACTTTGAGGGAGATAGGTTTGAATTGAAATCTAATTATATTAGTCAATTGTCACACTTTCATGGATTAGAAAGAAAGGATTCCTATTATTTCCTTAGAGAATTTAATGAAGTTTGTCAAATGATGAAAATGTCAAACATGAGTATTGATGCTATTAAACTTAGATATATCCCTTTTGCATTAAAAGACATAACTAAGAGATGGTTACATACTCTATCGCTTGATTCAATTTCTACATGGACTAAATTTTGCTCTGTTTTTCTAGAAAAATATTATCCAACACATCAAACAACTAAAAAGAAAAAGGAAATATTAATGTGTAGCCAAAAATAGGGATAATCATTTTGGAAATATTTTGAAAGATTTAAAGATTTACTAACTAATGTCCGCATCATGCAATGAGTAAAGCACAATTAATAGGTATAATTTATGAAGGCATAGATGTTTCAACGAAATCTTCATTAGAATCTACTTGTCAGAATGAATTTTTAAAACTATGTAGCGAAGAAGCATACGCATATTTAGAAAACTTTGCAAAAAGAACTGCATAGTGGGAAAACTCGACTAAAGCTATTATAGATAAAAGAATATTGTCAAGGGGAATGCATGAAATAGAATCAAGCACTATACTTGAAGTTAAATTAACTGAATTAACAAAGAAAATAGAAGAGTTATCATTAAATCAGAAGCTAGCAGAAAAGAATGCAAACGTTAATGACTTAGATATTATTTATGCTAGAAACCAGAAAGATAACTTTGGAAATTCTTATAACCCTAATTGGAGAAATCACCCGAATCTATCTTAGAGAAACAATAATTTTCACGAATGAGAAAATATAAATGATAAGAATATAAGTTATGAAGTATTAATTGAACAAATATCTAGAATAGAGAAGTTAGAAAAGATAATTCAACAATTAAATAATCGTCTAGATCTTATATTTGGAAATGTTGCAATTCAAAATCAAAATATGAAAAGAAATATATCCCTTAGACAGAAGGAATCAATGGAAGTTAGACATACTGGAGGATTGCCAATGCAAGCAGTACCTAACCCTATCAATAGAACTGTTAATGAAATTGATACCTCCTATGGGAGGGAAATTGAATGAAGCAGTATAGCTAAAATAACTATGTATAATATAGGAAGTAGAAAAATATAAAAAAGAAGAAGAAGAGTTTAACTATAGTTAGTAATATCGTAGAGTTATTACTTAACTCAATGAACTTAGTCTGTTGAGTTATGACCTAACTCCACGAGGGTAAGTAAGTAGCTATGTTGATTTTGTCTCTGTTAAATTTTTGTTTATGTTATATAGAATCACAACAGATGGAATTGATGAAATTACCACTAGATGCACTAAGGGAAGTACTGAGTAACCTGTCAGCTAAAGATCTATGCTGATTGTGTTGTGTATCGAAGGAAATTAAAGACCATGTTAGAGAAAAATATTTTCATGGACTACAAGCTACAAAAATGACTAAGATTAGAGATGGATTTTTATGGAAGTCATTTAATCATAGTTCAATCAGCTATGAATATCTAATTATGGAAGAAACTATTAGAATTCCACCCAATACATTAGAAGGAATAGATCATATTATGGGGATAAATGAAGGATTAATTATATACAAAACCAAACTAAGGTATGCAATTCTGTTACCTGATATTTTGATTAGAAATCCTATCACTAGAGAAGAATGGAATATAGGAAGACCTAATAGATATGAAGTACCAATTGAAAATTGTGGGTCAGCTTTAACATTTTCTGATAAAAATTTGACCATTCCTGAAAAATTATATTACTAGAGACCAACTAGAAATTGAGATGAAGATTTATGCTTAAGTGTGTATAATTTTCTGAATAGATCTTGGACTAAAAATACTATGATATATCTAGGACTGAAAATACTATGATATATTTAGGACAGAAAACATTAATTAACAACATACATATCATACTTGATGGATATATATATCTAGTCACGGATATATCAATTGCATTTAGATATGATTTATACATAATAAGCATAGACAGTTATGATGATGACTTTATAGAAATATTGCCTATACCGAGTGATATAGCTATACCACTATCTTCAAAATATGACAAAATTCAATTAGGAATGTGGTATAATGAATATGATGATCCAACTTTATATCTGATAAGATGGTGGGATGAATTGATGAAATTTCAAATATGGATTATAAAAGACCTAAATGAATGGAAGTGGGAAGAGGAATATATTGAAATACATGTAGAAATAGAAGCAGCTACATTATCTTGGAACAGAAAAGGATCACTTTATACATTTCATTTCATTAGTGGAAATACACTTATATTTAGTATTGATAACATACTACAAGTTTACAAGTTAAAAAGGAAAATGGACTACATTAAAATAGAATTAATAGCAAGAAGAATTATGCCTAAAAAATTTGCTTGGACTGACACATTTATTCCATTTGTTACTACTTTTCAATCATGTTCTTAAACTGTGATTTTGTGTGTTTAATATTGTGTGTATTCTACATTTATTTTTAGAAAAAAAAGAGAAAGAAAAATTTTAGTTTTAGTTTATTTTATAAGAAAAGAAAAACAAAATATCAATCTAGTTTGTTGGTATTTGTTTTGGGAAACCAACTAGCTTGCTTGTGAGCCACTAAAGGCATAGGAGCTTGGGTTCCACACAAGACACTAAATTAACAATTTATGTTTTGTTGTTAATTTGTTATTTTGTTATATATTCTGCTTTTAGTTGTGAATGAAAAGTTTTTCAGAATCAAAAGTCAGAAGATATGGAAGGAGACACAAAAGAACAAGGTATGTAATTGATTATTTATCCTAAATTTACATTTAAACTCAGTTCGTGGAGTTATTCATTAACTCAACGAACTTAGTTCGTTGAGTTAGGTAAGTTCGTTGAGTTAGGTGCTAAGTCAACGAAACAATATTCATGTCTGCTACATTTAATGTATTTACTGTAAAATCTTTTACATTGAGGATAATGCAAAATGTAGGTATGGGGGGAGGTAATTTGATTAACAGCTAAGTAATTTTATTAATTAGAGGAATTAGAATGGTACTATAAAAGTTCTATGGAAATTGAAAATTTTTATGAATTTGTTGTAACTATCCAATAATTGAGACTGTAAGATTTTTAAGAACTGTAATTGCTTGAATGTTATATTTATAATCTTATATAAGATGCTACAAAAATTTTACTATTCATACAAATCTAGATATAGTATCTTATGCTTTTGATGAATTTTATGAGTTTAAAAGTTTTACGATTTTAAAAAGAAATCAAAATGCTTAACTGAAACTTAGTAAATTATCTGAAATACTGAAAGAGCTGAAATGTTGATTTTTGGACTAAATGAAATACATATGATCAAGGATACATTTAATTTGATTGATTAAACTTGTAAAATGATTTATGTGTAGATCTTATTAAACTACAAAAAAAGTATGAGCTTATCGATATGGATTTATATTTTTAGTAAGTAATGGAAGCAGGATTATATGAGATTTGTGTTTTATTGCATCTGTATTAATGAAATACATATATATACAGTGCTGAAAAGAAAAAAAGAGGAAAAAAGAAAAGAAAAAACTTTGAGAGTTTATTGACTTGTGTGATCACGAGCCTTTTCTACTTGAGCAGATAGGTAAGTAAGGATTGTTGACTTGAAAAAGGACTCTTTAAATCTAGCAACCTAAGATCCTGATAGATCTGGGATTGTTGACTAAAAGCTTGATACATGGGTACACTAGAAAGCTCTTGTATGATTCAAGCTTTTCAAATTAACTTTTAAAGTACAAATATGCATATACTGTTCTAAAAAGATAAAAGTGTTTTGTGAATTACAGATATCTTTTGTATCAAGTATATTTTCTGTTATCTAAGATTATTGAAGTATGAATCTAGAATAGACTTTTGAAGTTATTTATTTGAGATACAATTCTTTATTCTACTTGTTTTAATCATATTGAATTGGATTGTGTTTTGATTCATATGTAGTTGAAATTTATTTTGGAAATCATATTGGAAAATTCAGGATAACAGATGTTTGAAATAAAGAAAAAATGATAATATAATTAACACCTATATGATGTTGATATATTTTGTATGTAATTTACATATGTTTTAAATATATTTGCAAGTTGAAGAGGAGAAAACAAAGTTAAAATAGATTACTGAAAAATACAAAATGTCTATATAGTAATCTAATTTATGTATTCTGAAGAAGAACAAAATGAAGAATTAAATCTAGCACTTTAGAAAGACCAACTAGTTAAATCTTAGTTCGCTAAGGGACTAGCAAAATTTAAATATGGGGGAAGTATTTGGAATGAAAAAGTACATAATACTAAGGGTTAAATGATGGTTAATTGCATAATATTTAGCTTATCATATAATAATTAAACCATTATGTTATAAATGCACTATTATATGTTTTATTGAAAGAATCTGCATAATTTCCAGGAATTAGCATTAATTAAGTACATTTTTGAACTGTCGGTGAATTACAGGTCTTTAATTCTTAAGTATTTAAATTTTCTATTATTTCGGAGAGTTATATTGCATGTATTGGACAGTTATGTTTTAATTGCTTAAAGAATTTTTTATTATTTCCTAGAATACATGTGTTGAAACCTTAATGCATGACTTAAGTGATTAACTATCTGAAATGCATCTAGGCATCAAATAGTTAGGTTCGTAAGTATCCGAAATATCTAAACTCGTTAAGTTAGAATTATCTGTTAGGACCCTAGTATTTTGACAATGCAAAAACCTATGTGAGGAAACCAAATTGTATTTCATAGATATGATAGCTCAGCAAAAGATTAGAAAGTAGACAAATAGATGGAGAAAGTTCTAGAAGATACTGCTATAGAGCTATAGGAAAATTGGACAGTTACAGGTCTAAGTATTCGAAGAGCTAGTTTAAAGCAGCAGCAATTCTATCGAACAGTTAGAAGAATAATTATCCGAAATTATAAAGCCTTTGGAGAGTTATGAAAGGCAGTTGGTTGAATGATCGGAGAGTTAAGGAGCTAACTATCCGAAAGCAAAAGGAAAATTGGAAAGTTAGAAAGGCTAACTATCTGAAACTTAAGTCATTCAATTAACCACGTGCAGAAATTCAGAACAGAAGCTTAAAGGATTTTTCAGAGACTTAGTTAGATAACTATTCGAAATTTCAAGAGAGTTTCGGTGAGTTACAGTTTAACTATCTGAAACTTAAGTCATTGAATTTCCCACGTGTAGAAATCTAAACAGAAACGTAAATGAGTTTTCAAAGAGTTAGAAAGATAACTATCCGAAAAATAGGAAGTGTCAGTGAGTTACAGTTTTAACTATCTGAAACTTAAGTTATTCTTTTATGCATGTGCAGAAATGAGAAGGCAACTATCAGAAGCTTAAAAGGAAAAATCGGAGAGTTACTGTAGCTAATTATTTGATAGTTAAGAGAATTTTGGTGAGTTACAATTATAGGTATCTGAACTTTAAGTACTTCACGTGTATAACTTAAAACTCACGTGACAAATAAACTTAAGTGGATTTTCGGTGAGTTAAGATCATCCTTCGGAGAGTTACATTGCTAACTATCCGAAAGTTTGAGAAGATAGGAAGGTTATCTTGAGATACCTTTCTAAATGATAACTTACCGTATTTGAGACTAAGGTCAAATCAAGTACAGTAGAATAAATTCGTTGAGGAGAAAATATGATCGTTGAATATTCAAGCATATATATACAATCAGATCATTTAGTATTCAAAAAAAGAGCTATGAAGTGAGAATATAGATACAATCACATATAGAGATACAGTATACATTGCAGATCAATTACTATTACAGAAGAAAGGCTCAATTCAAATTGACTACAACATAGAATCGATTGAAAGCTAGATTTTACAAGAAGATTATTAAAGCTCTCCATGTGCTAAAAGTCTGATCCAAAAAGGATCATTTGGTTCATGGCTTCAACCTTAAAGCTTCATTTAGTGTTGGTTTGAGTTTTGACCTAAAAACTCAAAAGGTTGGTTTACTGAAGTTTATACCTGAAAACTTCTGTATGGTTGGTCAGAGCTACGACCAGAAAGCTCAAGTGAATGGTTGTTTCTTGCTTCAACCTAAAAGCAAGTGTTAAGACACTTAGTGAAGCCCAAGTGATCCTTGGGGGTGGACTAGCTGAGTTGGTGAACCACCTAAAATTCCCTTGTGTTTCTTACTTTTATTTCCACTATGCATGTTATTTATATTTGATTATTACTTGTGCAAACTGATTAATCAAATTAGTTAGTGTAGGATCGTATGGCTACACAAGAGGGGGGTGAATTATGTATTTTTAATATTTTCTGAAATATAATTGAAACTTTAAAACTCAAAAACAAGTCGAGACATTGTTTTCATAAAATCATTTTTATTCAAGGTTTCAATTACAATATACAATTCAATTCTCCTCAAAAATTGTAAATGCAATTATATTTTGATACTATGTATCATCTAAACAATTTCATAACTACAAACAGAGAAAACTAATTTGCGGAATTTAAAACTTTTCTCCCTGTTTAAGATCTTTCTTCTTCTTCTTTTTCTTCTTCAGCAATTCTTCAGTGACGAATATCTTGTCTTTTCATGCTTCACCGAATTTGCTTTCTTCTGATACTTCAAATCTTCAGTGATGAAAATCTTACCTTTTTATGCTTCACTGAACTTTCTTCCACTTGAGAGATTTTCCCCAAGAAGGTGTTTTTGATCCCTAAAAAAGATTTTTCTTTTGGTGTGCAGGGATGGTTTGATCCTTGAAAAGATTTTTCGTTTTGTGTGCAAGGATAAATTGATCAACGAGAATTCTATGCCTTTTATACTATATCTTCATTTCATGCATATCCTTCACGTTTAACCACTACTAATTTTCCACTTCTCCACGTCTTTTCTTTTTCCTTCATCGAAACACACACGTTTTAACCCATGTTTATATTTTGAATTTTCTTTAATCATCAGTCCTCGATCTCTGAAAAATTTTCTGCAAAATAAACTTTCTCGTTTAAAAGTTTTTCATCAGTGTAATAAGAAGTCGTTACTTTAATGTTAACTAAACAAGTAACACAAGTATATATATAACTTAACATTTCTAACTTAACGAGTTCCTCATGTGCCATTTCACGTGACAAGTATTGTAGCTAACTCAACGAACTAAGTCTGTGGTGTTATACTATCTCAACGAACCATCTCCGTTGTGTTATGATAACTTAATGAACCATTTCCGTTGTGTTATGATAACTCAACGAACCAGTAATAAACAAATGTTTTTATAATAAGAATTTTACCACGTGCAAAAATAACAATTTAAGTTTATAACGCTAACCTAACGCGTTGCCTTAGTGTTCAATATAGCAACTCAATGTGTTTAGTTATGTTAACTTAACGAGTTAAACATGTGCACCTCACGTGATACAATACAACATTCGTAACTTATAATTTCACCACGTGTATAACACTAACTTAACGAGTTCGTCTCTTCTTTTACTCACTAACTTAACGAGTTATCACGTGACCTATTTTAACCTTTAAGCCTCTAACTTAACGAGTTCTCACGTGACCTCTATACAAACAAAACTCTAACTTAACGAGTTGTCTAAATGTGCACTGTTCATGATGCAGAAGATATAACATTAAAACATATCATGCTTTTGAATAAAAACACACGTTAACTTAACATTTAGCTAAATGAGAAATTAATGCAACGAAATGACTAGTTATTAACTTCAGATCCAATACAGACAAGTATTTATATCAGTAAGCTTTTTTTGTATTAATTGATGATTTTAATTTCTTTTCACAAGCAATAGTAATTGAGCAAATATGATTATTTTCATTCAGCACACATCATCAAAACAAAAATACTCAATAGTTAGTAAAGCCAAAAATAATCATAATTACTCATTGATCACCATTCACCCCACTCTAGTGAAGCCATACGTTCCTAACAATTGGTATTAGAGTAGGTTGATCTCTTTTTATAGATTTAACCATCTAAGATCATGACATCCTTTCAAAGAGAGGGTCAAAACATCCATCGTCCTCCCTTGTTTGATGGTAATAACTATAATTACTGGAAAAATAGGATGGAATGTTTCCTCAGAAGCTCAGATGTGAGGTTATGGAAAATGGTTGTTCTAGGAACACCTATTCCACCTAGTCATGAGGATGACTAGACTGAGGAGAATAAGAGAATCATACAAATGGATGCTCGAGGGTTGAATATTATCTATTGTGCCTTATCTACTAAACAATATAATAAAGTTTCAGCTTGTAAATCTGCTCACGAGGCTTGGAACACTCTTCAAATAACCTTTGAAGGAACCAACCAAGTGAAAGACACTAAAATCAGCATTTTACATAGAAAGCTTGAATTATTTAAAATGCTTGATGATGAAACTGTCACTGATATGTTTTCAAGATTCACTAAGATTATTAATGGCTTAAAAGGTTTGGGTAAGGAATTTTCTGTCTATGAATAGGTACAGAAAATCCTCAAAAGCTTAACTGTGGAATGGAAGCAAAAGTCCACATCAATACAAGATTCCAAAGACCTTAACAAATACTCAATAGAGGATCTAATGGGCAACCTGCTGGCCCATGAAGTTCAAATGAAAGAATGGAAAGATGAGGAAGGTAGTGCTAAAAAGAAAACTGAAATAAAGAAAGAACTAGCCTTTCCATCAACACAGGAACTTCAAAGCTCAAGTGATGATGAAGTTGTGTTATTGGCTAGAAAGTTTAGAAAATGGATGAAGAAAAAGAATCAAGCCAACACATCAAAAAGCAATGCACCAACATGCCTTAAATGCAAGAAGTAGGGACATATACAACCTGATTGTCCACTGCAACAAGAAGAAGAAAAAGAAATAAAGAAGAAGAAGAGGAGCTACAAAAAGAAAATGGCATTTGTTAGGTATTTAATTTTGATGATGTATGCTTTATTAACGTATTTAAATAAGTCTACATAATATTCTCTAAGTATAATAGTTAACAGATTATCGGAAAGTTTCATTTTTATGTCGGATAAATTAAAGATTTCCGAAGAGCTAGATTTGCAATAGTTAAACTTTCGGATAGTTAACGTTTCGTTTTTGTCAAATACTTTATGTTAAAAACTCGTTTAGTTAAGTTATCCGCACGTGTGTTTTTAATGTTTTAAGTTGTCACGTGTTTTCCATGTGCGTTCGGTAATGAAAAATCGAATAGTTAGATAATTGTTCAAGTTTTTATATGCATGGATAGATAACTGTTCGAGTTTTATAAAAGGATTAACAAACAGATAAATTTCTTTGTTTAGTCACATGTTTTGCAGGTGTAAGAACTCGAAGAGTTAAAGGATAAGTGTTCGAGTTTTGATAGGAGTTAAAGGATAAATGTTCGACTAAATTGAAGACTTAGAAGATATTCTACAAGACTTCAGGAAGATAAAATTTCGGTGAATCTACGAGTGGAGATCGTGGAAACTCAGATTGTTAGTGAAGAAAGTGGAAATTTAAATAGAAAGTAATTTGGATTAAAGAGAAAATTAGTACGTGGATTATGGATTATGGATTGTGGATCAAGTGGATGAACATGCTAAACGTGAAAGACAACAGAGTTCAACTACAAATAGAGAGTACGAGTTACATTACAACAGAGGA
Source organism: Cymodocea nodosa (assembly GCA_036874045.1). NCBI lineage: Eukaryota > Viridiplantae > Streptophyta > Magnoliopsida > Alismatales > Cymodoceaceae > Cymodocea > Cymodocea nodosa. The sequence goes on along the minus strand of CM072339.1, from coordinate 11,677,935 downwards.
TCCCAATCTCAAAAACGAAGTCTGAATATTCAATCTGGATCCCTAATTGAAAAGTTAAGTTTGAATATTCATATTCTGAAATGTTCTCCAACATCAGAAGAAGGAAGAAGTTCGAAATTCCAAGCAATTTTAGAAAAGGAGCTGCAAACGCAAGAAGTCTGGAAATTCGACAATTGGAGAAGAAGAGATATAGAAGCTGAGCAAAGAGAAAGAAAAGAGCTGTGTGCATAAAGATCAGGTTTTATACAATTCAAAATTAGTTTTGAAAAAGAGCTTCGTTTTCCTATTTGAATTGTATATCAAAAATTACTGTATCAAAACCGTCAAGAAGGGAATTGAGCTGAAAAGATATTGTAAATTCTATTTTGAAATAAAAGAATAGAATTTCATTTACGAGTGTTTTGTGCTCTTGTTTTATCCGCTAGTTTAATTACTAAAGACACAATTCACCCCCCCTCTTGTGATACAGACAATCCTACAACTGGTATTAGAGCATTTTAAACTGTTTAAAGCATTTGAAAGCCTTCATTTCTCTATTTAGGAATTGGTTTTTCCTATCATTTACTTCGAATCATCTTTTTAAAATGGATAATTCTGAAATCTTAGTTATGACTGAAGGACAGACCACTAATCGTCCTCCTATATTTGAAGGTAGCAATTATAGCTACTAGAAATATAGGATAAAAGTATTTTGCAGTCAATCGATTTCAAATTATGGCATATAATTAGCAATCCTATAGTGTTAGTTACAATTCCATATGATACTTGGACTTTTGATGAAAAGGAGCGAATGACACTAATTGCTAAAGGTTTAAACATCTTGTTATGTGCTTTATCTCATGATCAATTTAATAAAGTTTCTGCATATCAAACTGCATATGAGATATGGCATGCATTAGAAGTTGCCAACGAAGGTACTAATCAGGTTAAGGTATCTAAGATCAATATATTAGTACATAAATATGAGCTTTTTAAAATGCACGAAAATGAATGTATCTCTGACATGTTTTCCTGTTTTCTTGAGAATGTAAATTCATTAAAATCTTTAGGCAAGAAATTCGAGGAAAAAGACTTGGTAAGAAAGATCCTTAGATCTTTAACTAAAATTTGGGCTCAAAAGACAACATCTATTGAAGAGTCCAAAGACTTAAATACATATACTCTCGATGATCTCATAGGAAATCTAACAGCCTATGAAGTACAACATTTAGATCCAAAAGGGAAAAATCCTAGAAGGGATTTGGCTTTTGAGGCTGATAAAATCTCAGAAGTCATTAGTGATTCTAACGATGATTTATTGTTGTTGACCAGAAAATTTAGAAATCTGTTGAAGAAACGTAGGAACTTCAGGTCAGCAAAGACATCTGGAGATATGGAGAAGAAGTCATTCACGAAATACAAAAGTATATGTTACAAGTGCAACAGGCCGGGTCACTTTCAAACTGATTGTCCTCTCAACAAAGATAAGAAGAATTCGAGGAGGAATTTCAGGAATAAGAAATTCAGAAAGAGAAGGGCGCTTAAAGTGACATGGGATGACTCTTCAGCTTCACAAAGTGAAGAAACAAAGGATTCAACATCAGACAATGAATCCTCATCAACATCAGATTTAGAAGAAAATTTGGCAAATGTATGCTTTATGGCAAAATCCAGTGAGGTATCCTTTGATCAAAATGCTAATTTTGATAGTATTGATGGATTACTTGTTGAATACATTATACTGACTAGAAAATATAAGAAAGTCAAAATAGAAAGAAAGGACACTAGGAAAATGCTAAATGAATCTGAAAATAAGATTGATTTTCTGAACTCTACGTTGAATAAATTTAAAGAAGAAAATCAAAGGCATGCACAGGAAATTTTAAAGTTCACTGCTATAGAAAGAAAATTGCATGTTGATTGTGAAAATTTAATTGCTGATAAGAAGAAAATGATTTGTGAAATTGAAAAACTGGAACTGACTATTACTGATTTAAATTCAGAAATTGATGTGTTAAAGATTAAAGTTTGTGATCAAAAGGCTATATTAAGTAAATGGAATAATAGTCAAACTTTAAGAAATGAACTTAGTAGTAAAATATCAAATGTAGAAAAACATGATATTGGTTTACACGATGCATCTTCTGAAAATTATATATTGCATGATGGTATTGCTAAAAATAATGTCTTTATTTCCAGTACTAAGAATAGTAAGAGAAAAACTATTCCGTGTATAATCAAAAAGGGAGAAAAATATGTTCAAATTGATAAAATGCAGCATATAAATGATAGCACACGATGCAAGAATTTCAAAAGAAATCTTTAGAAGAATCAAGCTACGACATTTGAGAATTTTAATATTCTTGATCAATTTTCTTCATATTTAAAGAATATCGGATATTGGAAATCAAATAATGTCAGAAATGAAAATTTCAACTTTGGTTTACATGGAGATAAATGTTCTGATAATTATAACACTAAGAGAAAGAAACACAAAAATAATTATCAGAAAATAGATAAGTTGAAGTCTAAAAATATGGATTATTTTGATATGACTCTCTCTAAAATTCTTGGACCCACTCAAAAATGGGTTCCAAGAGATAAAATCTCTTTTTGACTATTTTGTAGGTACATAAATCAAAATGGATAATGGACAGTGGAGCATCCAGCCACATGACTGGAGATATACGACTACTTACAGAAATAACAAAGACCAAGAACGGACAAGTTACCTTTGGAAATAAAAGCAAAACAAATATCCTTGGGTCTAGCAAGGTTCAGGTAACTGAGGAATGTTTTATAAATGATGCCTTATTAGTTGAAAACTTAGGTTTTAATTTATTGAGTGTTCCTGTTTTAATGAAGATTTACAGAGTAATTTTTGAAAAAGATTCCTATAAAATTATGGACATGACTACAAACGAAATTTTATTCACTACATACAAGAAAGGATCTGTTTGTATTCTAAATTTGCCTTCTGATATTATTAAAGACAATGCTTGCTTAATTGCAAAATTGGATGAAGTCATTTTATGGCATAGAAGGCTAGGACACTCAAACTTAAAATTATTACAAAAGCTGTCTAAAAAGAATCTAGTTAGAGGTTTACCTAGTATTAAGTACTCGAAAGAGTTTATGTGTGATGCGTGTCAACTAGGTAAATTACATAAAACATCCTTTAAAAGCTTAAATGAAATAACAAGCAAAATAGTATTAGAACTAGTGCATATGGATTTATTTGGACCTACTAGAACAACCAGTCTAGGAGGTAAACATTATGCTTTTGTACTAGTTGATGATTATTCTAGATTTACTTGGGTCTATTTCCTAGCTAATAAAACTGAAGTTTTTGAAATATTTAAGATATTCTGTAATAAAGTTCAGAATGAGCAAAATGTTAAAATTCAAAAACTTAGGAGTGATCATGGTATAGAATTTGATAATGATCAAATGGACACCTTTTGTGAAGAATTAGGCATAGATCATAGGTACTCATTTCCAAGAGCTCCATCACAAAATGGGATAGTAGAACGAAAGAACAGATCACTTCAGGAAATGTCCAGAACCATGTTAAATGAGAATAAGTTACCCCTTTTTCTCTAGGCAGAAGCAGTTCATACAGCATGCTATGTTATAAATAGAGTACATCTAAGACCAATTTTAGATAAAACTCCTTATGAGATATGGTATAACTGGGTTCCCAAAATAAGTTATTTAAAACCCTTTGGATGTAAGTGTTTTATTTTAAACACTAAGGAACGAAAAGACAAATTTAAAGCCAAATCAGATGAAGGGATTTTTGTTGGTTATTCCATTAGAAGTAAAGCATATAGAGTTTATAATAAATCAACAAAAACCATTGAGGAAACCTTGCATGTGAAATTTCAGGAAAGTTCTCATTTGGATTTAAGACATGCTGAAAACTTTGATTCAAAAATTCTCCTAGAAATAGTACCAAATGATGTTGATAGAGAAATTGATAGATTATCTGACGGAATAAGAAATCTAAGTTTGAATGATGAAAATTTAGAAGAAAATAATGTCATACCTATAGAAAATATGGAACAACATAGAAATTGGCGTTATGCTTCATCTCATCCTATTGATCAGATAATAGGCGATCCTAACCAAGGAGTTAGGACTAGGTCATCAGTAGTCAACATTTGTGGTGCTTATTCATTTGTTTCTTTACTAGAACCTAAGAAAATTGAAGATGCCTTAGAAGATGAATTTTGGTATTTAGCTATGCTAGATGAACTAAATCAATTTATAAGAAATGAGGTATGGGATCTAGTTCCACCACTTGAAAATCAATCTATAATAGGAACAAGGTGGGTATTTAGAAACGAAGTAGATCAAGATGGACATATAGTTAAAAATAAAGCTAGATTAGTTGCTCAAGGTTACAAGCAAGAGGAAGGAATTGACTATGATGAAACATTTGCTCCTATTGCTAGACTAGAATCAATACGAATTTTGTTAGCATATGCTTGTTATATGGATTTCAAATTATATCAAATGGATGTTAAGACTGCTTTTTTAAATGGATATATAAAAGAAGAAGTGTATGTAAAACAACCTCCAAGTTTTGAAGATTCAAAACATCTTAAGTATGTTTACAAGCTTAAGAAGACACTATATGGCCTTAAACAAGCTCCTAGGTCTTGGTATGAAAGATTAGCTAAATTTCTTATGGAAAAAGGGTATTCTATGGGAAAGGCAGATCACACTCTTTTTATCAAGAAGATTGAAAAAGATATATTAGTAGTTCAAATTTATGTAGATGACATCATATTTGGAGCAACAAATGATAAATTAGTTGAGTCCTTTTCGAAAGACATGACTAATCAATTTGAAATGAGTATGATGGAAGAACTATCATTTTTCCTAGGCTTACAAATTAAGCAATTAGATCAGGGTACTTTTATTTCACAAGAAAAATATACTCAAGATTTATTAAAGAGGTTTGGTTTAGACAACACTAAAACAAAGAATACACCAATGAGTACTATCACCAAGTTGGATAAAGATGACTCTGGAAAAACTGTAAATGTAAAATAATATAGAAGTATGATTTGTTCATTACTCTATTTAACAGCTAACCAACCAGATATTATGTTTAGTGTGTGTACTTGTGCTAGATATCAATCAAATCCTAAGGAATCACACCTACTTGCTGTTAAACGAATTTTTAAATATCTATTAGGAACCATCAATTTTAGACTGTTTTACTTTAAACACAGTTCTTTAAACTTAGTAGGTTATAGTGATGCTGATTTCGTAGGATGTAAGTCTGAAAGAAAAAGCACCAGTGGCACTTGTCAATTGTTAGGTAATTCTTTAGTGTCATGGTTTAGCAAAAAGCAAAATTATGTAGCATTATCTACAATTGAAGCTGAATATATAGCTGCTGCACTTTGCTGTGCTCAAATCCTGTGGATCAGACAAACCTTAAAAGATTTTAATTTAAACTATGAACCAACTAAGATTTTCTGTGATAGTAGTTCTGCAATAAGTTTATCTAAAAATCCTGTCTTACATTCACGAGTAAAACATATTGAAGTTCGACATCATTTTCTAAGGGATAATGTTATAAAAGGAAAAATAGTATTAAATTTTGTTCCTACCACAGAACAATTAGCAGATCTATTTACGAAACCCTTAGATGAAAATACATTCTCAAAATTACGATTAGAACTTGGTATCTGTAAGTTATCTGATATTTAATGGTCCTGTTCATTGTATTTTGGTTTGTTATAAGGTAGTTTTAGAATTTAATGTCTTTATTATTAAATAAAAAAAAAAAAACAAAACAACATATCTATTTTCGAATTATAGTTTTCTAGTAGTTAAGAATTTATGAAATTCTGATTTTTATTGAAGTCAATTTATTTAAGAAAAATTCAGAAAAGATTACTTAAGGAAAAGTTAAATTGATTCAATGTGAGTGCCAACTATATTTTTGTTACTTATGTATATGCTATTACAGAGATTTTAACAGGAAAATACATAGAAAGTATGTACTTTTTATTAAAGGAAAGTTATTAACATTCTGTTAGAAAAATTAAGTCTTGCGGTTGCCTTTAATTTAATTTACTATCTTGTTTTATTTTTGTTTATTTTTTGTCTATAATTACTTGAGTAATTAAGTCTGTTGAGGGATCTTAAATCCTAGTCACTTAAACCAACTAGTTTGGGATGTGTGACTGAAAACTCATTTTGCAAGTAATTCAGATTATATTAAAAAAAAATAAAAAATTTACTTGTTCTCACTTGTCATTGAGTAACTGGTTATCTTTCCCCTAAGTAAGGGATTATGATCACGTAAAAAGATGATATTGTGGGAGGTAATACATAATATATATATATATGAATATAAAAAGAAAAAAAAAGGAAAAAAGGGGCCAATGTACTCAAGCTTAATTTATCTTTCAAGGTGTTATAACAATCCTGACATAGTCTGTGCATATAATCCTTGTTATTTTTGTTATGATCTACTCTTTACACATAATGTACGATATTTATTTGTCTTAAGTTGTGTACTCATTATTGAAATCTTTTAAGTTTCTGTAGGTATATCTCTATGAATTATCTTTTGTAAACTGAATAAGATAAAAGCCAGAAAGTCTAAATTGTTAACACTCCTACTTATTTCTATATTTCATTCAAATTAAAAAAGAAAAAGAAAAAAAGGAGAGACTCAAATCTATTTAAGGCTTAGCATCCTCTTTAAGTAAGCTATTTGACCTTTTTAAGCTAACTCTACTTAGGGCTTGGCAACCTAGATTAAGTACGCCATGGATTCTTTACACTACATTTATGTAGGGGGAGCAATTTCTCGTATAATAATTCATATCTTTTGAACTATTATATGTTTTCATGAAAGAATCTACATAATTTTAGGAAATACACCTTAATTAAGTACATTTCTAAACTGTCGATGACTTGTAGGTATTTTAATTCTTAAGTATCCGAATTTTCTATTGTTTCGGCAAGTTATATTACAAGTATTGGACAGTTGTGTTTTAAAACGTTCAATAGACTATTTTATTATTTCCTGAAGTACACGTGTCGAAACCATAATGCATGACTTAAGTGGATTTTTGGTAAGTTATCTGTAACTCTCCGAAATGATTTGGGCATCGGAAAGTTAGATTTGTAACTGTCTGAAACATCTCTTTATTATAAAACTACTTAAGTACACGTGTCGTGATCTAGACGATTGACTTAAGTTATCTTTCGGAAGGTTATCTGTAACTCTCTGAAATGCACCTGAGCATCGGATAGTTATGTTTATAAGTCTCCAAAACTTTTTGAACACCTTAAGTTCAAATTGTGCACGTGTTCAATTTCACTACTTTATAATGTCTTAGTCGAAACTCGAACAGTTATGTTTAAATCTTCGAGTTTTCACACCTATTCCTTCTAGAAACTCGAACAGTTATCATATGTCTTCGAGTTTTCTCACTTTTTCACTTAGCCTGAAGTTATTTTCTTTATATGAACAATTACACTAAGTATTCTACAATTGTTGGTTGTAAAACTTGTACAGTTATTGCAAGCACTCGAGTTATTTATCGGTAACGGATCTTATATTTATGATTTCAATGATTGAATCTATAGGATCGTATGGCTACATAAGAGGGGGGTGAATTGTGTATTTTTAATATTTTCTAAAATATAATTGAAACTTTAAAACTCAAAAACAAGTCGAGACATTGTTTTCATAAAATCATTTTTATTTAAGGTTTCAATTACAATATACAATTCAATTCTCCTTAGAAATTGTAGATGCAATTATAACTCGACACCATGTATCATCTAAACAATTTCATAACTACAAATAGAGAAAACTAATTTGCAGAATTTAAAACTTTTCTCCCTGTTTGAGATCTTTCTTCTTCTTCTTTTTCTTCTTCAGCAATTCTTTAGTGACGAATATCTTGTATTTTCATGCTTCACCGAATTTTCTTTCTTCTGATACTTCAAATCTTTAGTGATGAAAATCTTACCTTTTTATGCTTCACTGAACTTTCTTCCACTTGAGAGATTTTTCCCGAAGAGGTGTTTTTGATCCCTGAAAAAGATTTTTCTTTTGGTGTGCAGGGATGGTTTGATCCTTGAAAAGATTTTTCGTTTTGTGTGCAAGGATAAATTGATCAACGAGAATTCTATACCTTTTATACTGTATCTTCATTTCATGCATATCCTTCACGTTTAACCACTACCAGTTTTCCACTTCTCCACGTCTTTTCTTTTTCCTTCATCAAAACACACACGTTCTAACCCACGTTTATATTTCAAATTTTCTTTAATCATTAGTCTTAGATCTCTGAAAAATTTCCTGCAAAATAAACTTTCTCGTACAAAAGTTTTTCATCAGTGTAATAAGAAGTCGTTACTTTAATGTTAACTAAACGAGTAACACAAGTATATATATAACTTAACGTTTCTAACTTAGCGACTTCCTCATGTGCCATTTCACGTGACAAGTACTGTAGCTAACTCAACGAACTAAGTCTGTGGTGTTATGCTATCTCAACGAACCATCTCCGTTGTGTTATGATAACTCAACGAACCAGTAATAAACAAATGTTTTTATAATAAGAATTTTACCACGTGCAAAAATAACAACTTAAGTTTATAACGCTAACCTAACGCGTTGCCTTAGTGTTCAATATAGCAACTCAACACGTTTACTTATGTTAACTTAACGAGTTAAACATGTGCACCTCATGTGATACATTACAACATTCGTAACTTATAATTTCACCACGTGTATAACACTAATAACTTAACGAGTTCATCTCTTCTTTTACTCACTAACTTAACGAGTTATCACGTGACCTATTTTAACCTTTAAGCCTCTAACTTAACGAGTTCTCACGTGACCTCTATACAAACAAAACTCTAACTTAACGAGTTGTCTAAACGTGCACTGTTCACGATACAGAAGATATAACATTAAAACATATCATGCTTTTCAATAAAAACACACGTTAACTTAACGTTTAGCTAAATGAGAAATTAATGCAACGAAACGACTAGTTATTAACTTCAAATCCAATACAGACAAGTATTTATATTAGTAAGCTTTTCTGTATTAATTGATGATTTTAATTTCTTTCACGAGCAATAGTAATTGAGTAAATGTGATTATTTTCATTCAGCACACATCATCAAAACAAAAATACTCAACAATCTCCCCCTTTTTGATGATGACAAAACCATATTAAATCAATTATGAAATATGTTTAACTCAACAAAGCACCTTCGTTGGGTTAACTTTTAATTCAACAAACTTGTTTGTTGACTTAAGTTCACTTAAGCTTATTTCTATTGTTTGTGTAAATTTTACCTCTCAAAACTAAAACTCTCAGATGTCAATAGTTATATAAGTATCAATTTTCTAATTATCATCTGTCAGATTACAATAACCATTTAAATAGCATCTCCTTTTATAATATATATATGCAATTAAGATCATAATCATCTTTTTATAATATTTCTCCCCCTTTTTGTCATTAATCAAAAAGATAATTACAAAGAATATATATATGTATGTAAGAGAATTACAACAACGATTTTTGTAAACAAGAATAATAATTGAACACATTTATAGAAAAATGTATTGTTCAACGAATCAAACAAGTAATACAAACATTACATTTTGTATTTAGAAACAAACAAAAACAGTTATCGACCTCTCCTAAGTATATCACTTATAGCATTACATATTTTATCTCCTAGATGCCTAATATCATTTCTGATGTCGTTAAGCACTACATCTAAGTCAAGACGTAGCTGGGTTTGCTGTTTTGCTTGAACTGAATAACTTTGTTGTTGTTGTATATAGTCTATATCAGGTTGTTGTTGTTGTTGTTGTCGTTGAGGTTTATGCATGGCTTAGAACTTTTGCAAATCTTTGACACTAAATGCTCTCATGCCTTTAGTTTCAGAGGGCTAGTCAAATAAAGTCAATTGGCTTGCAAGGATTCTACATACAGCATCACCATAAAATAACTTTGAATTCATATGCTGTAGTTGAGACATAAAAACATCAAACCAATTTATTTGAATTCTATTCAGCAGGCCATAAGTTGCATATAAACATCTTTTGCTAACTTCCAAATTGTGTCCAACTCTCTAAAATAAATTTGCATGCAATATATTTGCAATAAATCTTGCCTCTGCATTCAGATTTTCCATTAATCTCATTTCAGAATATACATCTGGAAAATTTGATAAAGACTGAATGTTCCATTCCAGTTGTCTTATTATGTCAAATCTGTTGGTAACAACAAGACCTTCATTCTTTAATCCTAAAACTTCAAAAATTAACTCAGGAGACAATATAAACTCCTATTCATTTATTTGAGTTTTCAGAAAATTTCCATTCTTGTCCAGATTGCTATAAAAAGCTGCAATAAGTTCTGTGTATTGCTTCCATTTCGTTCCTACCAGCAAGAATTTAATGAGGCCTTGAAACTCAAACAGATCTCTTATTTCCATCAAATTTCTGAATTTTATTGGACGAGCATGTAGAATCTGACATGTAATCAGATTATTGTATTTCTACAATGCTTCTTCAGATCTAAAATGAATTGCATTACCTTGAATTTTTAATATTGTACACAAAGAAGGTGATACCTGAAGTTGTGATTCAGAGTTTAATTCATCTTCAGGAACCTCTTCTTCAAAATGAATGTCATGTTGTTCCTCTTCCAAAATATTATCTTAAAGCTGCTCAGGTAAGCTTGATTCTTCAGCTTCAACAGTGTTAGGAACATTGTCAATATTCTCAACATTCATCTGTTCAATTTCTATAGAATGTTCAAAATACAATTTTTCCACAAATTCTACAGCCGGTGTATCTGTCTGTAATTGTTTATTTTGTTCAATAGATAATTCCATTGATTCATGTTGTGAATTCTCAGACTCTGCTTCTATAGATTCCGTAGAAGGCTGGTTAACTTTTAGCTCTTCTAGAGTCTTAACATTTTCAATATCTGCTACTCTAGACAATTCAGCCTTTGAACTAGTTACTGATTCAACATTGTCAATTATATATGCAATAACTTGTTCAATGTCAGGTGCCTGATGCTCTGATTTGTCAATTTCTGCATCATCAAGACTTGTACTAATAGAAAAACTTGAGCTCATATTTGACTTGGATTTCTTCTCAAGTTTTCTAGCAAGGGAAAATAAAGTCTCATTATCTTCATCAGCTTTTGTGTGTTCGGAACTGATGAGTTTATCAGATGCACAATAAGGTACAATGTCTAGACATACATTGTACTTTGGAAATAAATTTTCATCTGATTTTCCTTTTTCAATAGACTTTGTTTCCTTAGACATAATTTTTCTGACTTTCCTTCTTCTATAACATTTTTGTTTCTCCTTTTCAAGTATTGATGTTTTCTTTTCAAATTGCTCCATAAAAGTTTTCTACTTTAATTCTTCTAAGGCACTTTCTATTGCAACGGCCCTTCGAAGACTGTCAACTTTTGTTTTTTCTACAGCAATATCTGATTCTACTTGTTTTGAATATAAAGGAGTAGGGATAGCTGATTCATGCTCTTCCTCAAATGCATGTAGTCTTGTACCATTTATAGGAGTTTGAGGAGTTCTATTTGATGAACCTACACCTTTTTCCAAATATTTTGCATACTGTTCCAAAAATGCAATCTCAGCACATTTCATTCTATATTCTCTATCAAATTTACTACAAATACCCATGTATGTAATACTTGCATCAATATGTTGAAGTTCTTGTCTAACTTCATCTAATATATCCTAAGAAAAGAAGTAATCTCTATAAAGTTCTTCTAACCTTTTGTCCACTCAAAATATTTTCTTGAACCAAGTACGTGGAACTTCATCATTCTCTATTTCTTTTCCTTTTGCATCTCTTTTGCTTTTGCCTTTTCCTCTGCCATGACCTTTGTAGAACTTGGAGACCATCGTTGTAGGTTGTAACAGCAACAAGCGGGAAAGATTTTCTTGACAAAGTTTACAAATAACCTAAGTCCCCGTGTAATAAGTGTTTAAATAGGGTTTTTAGGCGTATAACTCAACGTGAAGAGAAGTCGGGTTTAGAAATAAAATAAATATTGAATAAAGCTTATTCAATCAACGTACCCGAAATATTCAAGTATAACTTGTTGAGTTAACTAACCTAACGAGTAAAACGCTGTCTAGAGGCAGTTTTACATGTTACCTTATCTAACATAACGTCTAGTTAGTACACAACAATTTTCAGATGCTTCCAACTGAAACGTTCCGAAAACAACACACATGCTAAACTTAACATTATCTTGAGAACATTGTAAACTATTTGAACATTTTGTCCTTCGAATCTAAAATAGTTTATTTGTCTTTTTAAATTATTTCATCAAGATTTTAAGAGGACATTAATTTAGATTAACTAAGATTTGTATTCTAAATTATATTAATCTGTTTTCGACATTGTTAATCCTACCCCTACAAATATATTTCAAATATATTCAATCAAAATACAAAATATACTTATAGTGACAATAGATGTTAAGTATAACTATACTTTTATATTTTCTTTTCAGAGACTTCCGTTATCCTGACATCATCAAAAATGATTTCCAGAATCAATTCCTATTGTATATGAATCAAAACACAACTTTGAACTCAATTCGATTAATTCAAGGAGAATAAAAGAATGTATCTCAAATAAACATTTTCAAAAGTACTAATGTTGATTCAATAAATCAGTAGTCATATTGGTATAAACTATATGCGATTCAAAGATATCTGTAATTAATGAAATAACTTTTTCTTTTCAAAATAGTAAATATTAATAATTTTCTTTAAAAGTTAGTTTGAAAAGCTTGAATCATACAAGAGCTTTCTAATATACCCGTGTAATGAGCTTTCAGTCAACAATCCCAGATTTGATCAGGACCTTAGGTTGCCAGATTTAAAGAATCCTTTTTCAGGACAACAATCCTTACATACCTATTTGCTCAAGTACAAAAGGCTCGTGATCAAACTGATCAATAAACTCTCAAAGATTTTCACTTTGTAAGCACTTTTCATTTTAAGCACAGTATATATGTATTCCATTAATACAGATACAATAAAACACAAATCTCATACAATTTTTACTTCTATGATTGTACTAAGAATATGAATCAGTTTCAATAAGCTTATACTTTTGATTAATAGTTTAAGATGAGTTACATATAACTTATTCTACAAGTTTAATGAATTAAGTCAAATTTATTCATGATCATATGCATTTTCCTTGATTCAAAGAAAACATTTAATCAAAATTTCAGAATGTCAGAAGTATTTAATGTTTTTCATTTACACTTCCACTTAAAATCGTAAAAACTATTAAAATTGATAAACTACTTAAAATCAATAAGATACTACTATGATTTTACAATAAATACATAGTATCTTAAGTAGCAGTTTAGATATTACTTTAGATATTTATAATAACTATATAATATCTATGAGGTAAACAACATCATCAATAATATTTATCTTTTTATGTGGAGTTTAAGCATTTTACACATCACTAGCCTACAAATACCTAAATTTAATCTAATGTTGCATAATGCATTTTCGTTTAGAGGTTTTGTAAATATATCAGCTAATTGATTTTTACTAGACACAAATTCTAATTTAATTTTTCCTTTAATTACGTTATCTCCTAGAAAATGATGTCTAACCTCTATATGCTTTTCTCTTGAATGTAATACAGGATTTTTGGAAAGATTTATTGTAGAACTACTGTCACAATAAATCTCAGTTGTATCATAAGATAATCCAAAATCTTCTAAAGTTTGCCTTATCCACAGAATCTGAGTGCAACACAGTGCAGCAGCAACATATTCAGCTTCTGTAGTAGAAAATGCTACACAGTTTTGCTTTTACTAAACCATGACACCAAATTATTTCCCAATAATTGACATGTGCCACTGGTACTCTTTCTATCAGATTTAGATCCTGCATAATCAGCATCAATATATCCTATAAGATCTATTGAACTATCCTTAGAATAATACAGTTCGAAATTTTTAGTTCCTTGTATATATCTAAATATTCTTTTAACTGCAATTAAATGTGATTCTTTAGGATTAGATTGAAATCTAGCACAAACACACACAGCAAACATAATATCAGGTCTACTAGCAGTCAAATAAAGTAAAGAACCAATCATACTTCTGTATTTTCTTTGATCTATAGATTTTCCTATGTCATCAATATCTAACTTTAAAGTAATACTCATAGGAGTTCCTCGAATCCTTGTATCATTAAAATTAAATTTCTTAAGCATTTCATCTGCATATTTTTCCTGATTTAAAAATATACCTTTATCCATTTGCTTAATTTGAAGTCCTAGAAAATATGAAAGTTCTCATATCATACTCATTTCAAACTGATTAGTCATCTCTTTAGAGAATATTTCTATCAACTTATCAGAGGTTGCTCCAAAGATTATATCATCCACGTATATTTGAACAACAATTTGATCTTTACCATCTCTCTTAATAAATAGAGTATGATCCACTTTTCCCATGATATAGCCTTTTTCTATTAAAAAAGTAGACAATCTTTCATACCATGATCAAGGTGCTTGCTTCAAACCATATAAGGTTTTCTTCAATTTATACACAAAGTCAGGATTTTTAATATCTTCAAATCCAGGTGGTTGTTTTACATAGACTTCTTCATTAATTAAACCATTTAGAAATGCACTCTTTACATCCATTTGATATAATTTAAAATCCATATAACAAGCATAGGCCAATAATATTCTAATACTTTCTAACCTAGCCACAGGAGCAAATGTTTCATCATAATCTAATCCTTCTTCCTGTGTATACCCTTATGCAACTAATCTAACTTTATTCCTTGTAATTTGACCAATTTCGTTAGTTTTGTTTCTAAAGATCCACTTTGTACATATTATGGACTGATTTTCTGGTGGAGAGACTAATTCCCATACATCATTTCTGATGAATTGATTTAGTTCTTCTTGCATTGCCACTATCCAATTTTCATCTGATAATGCTTCTTGTATATTCCTTGGTTCCACCATAGAAACAAACATACACATACTATTTAAATTTACTGAAGCTCTAGTTTTAACTCCCTCATTAATATTACCAATGACTTGAGTAATGGGATGTGATGAAGAATAACGCCAATTTCTCTGATTTTCCTCAATATTCTCATCAACATCTGAAACTCCATCACTTTCATCATTAGTTTGATCATTTAAGTTCATATTTTTTATTTTTTCAGATAAATCATCAATCTCTCTATTGATCTCTAACTCATTTGGAAAATTGATCATATCATCATTATTAGCTTTAGATTGAGATTCTCTAAGAGAATTTTCATTGAAGCTTACATGGAGGGTTTCTTCAATAGTCCTAGAAGTCTTGTTATATACTCTATAGGCTTTACTTCTAGTAGAGTAACCTACAAAAATTCCTTCATCCGATTTGGCTTGAAATTTATCCCTTTTATCCTTAGTATTAAGAATAAAACACTTGTAGCTAAAAGGTTTCATATAGGAAATTTTTGGAACCCTATTAAACATAATTTCAAAAGGAGTTTTATTAACATGAGGTCTTAAATGACTTCTGTTAATAACATAACAAGCTGTATTTACTACTTCAGCCCAAAGATTTTGAGGTAACTTATGTTCATTCAACATAGTTCTGGCCATTTCTTGAAGTGATCTATTCTTTCTCTCAACAACACCATTTTAACACGGTGCTCTTGGAAAAGAAAATATGTGATCAATGCCATGCTCATTACAATAGTTATCTATTTGATCATTATCAAATTCAGTTCCATGAGCACTCCTAAGTTTTTGAATAGAGACACTTTGCTCATTTTGAACAAAATTGCAAAACATTTTAAATTTTTCAAAAACTTCTGGCTTAGATGCTAGAAAATATACCCAAGTGTATCTAGAGAAGTCATCTACTAAAATAAATATATACCGTTTACCACCAAGACTCATGATTCTTGTTGGTCCAAATAGATCCATATGTATAAGTTCTAAGACTCTCTTGCTTGAAATATCAGTTTTGAATTTAAAAGAGTTTTTGTGAAGTTTACCTAACTCACATGCATCACACATAAAGTTCTTTGAGTATTTAATCTTTGGTAAACCTCTCACTAAATGTTTTCTAGATAGTTTATGTAACAGTCTCATATTTATATGCCCAATCCTTCTATGCCATAGATATGCATCACTAGTTTCAGCTAGCAAACATGAATTTAAATCAACTACACTAGAAGGTAAAGATAAAATACATACAGAACCTTTTCTTTTAGCAATAAACTTAATTTCATCTGTATTTTTATCAATTATTTTGCATACATTATCTTCAAACACTACATAATATCCATTTTCAGTTAGTTTTATGACACTCAGCAAATTAAATCCTAGGTTTTCTACATATAGTACATTCGAAATAACACAAGTAGGAGTTATTTGAACATTGCCCATACGTATGATTTTATCTTTGCTTTTGTTTCCAAATGTTACACTTCCTTTCATGGTATTTGTAAAATCTTGTAATAGACTTTTTTGTCCGGTCATGTGACTTGACGCTCCACTGTCTAAGATCTATTTTGATGTTGTTTCCTCCTGCAACACAAATTAAGAAAAACTTTTTCTTGGTACCCAATGTTGTTGAGGACCAAGTTCATTAAACGCATATTTCTTCTTTTTGTTTAAAAATAGTTTAACATTATCATTTATATTCTTATTAGTTGTAAGTACTATTGATTTATCATTAGCTTCATACTCACATATAGCATTATTACTTTTGCAATCATTCTTTTTGTTTTCAGATGTAGTATAATCAAGACCAAACATATTTTTATCAGATGTTAATTTATTTTGGTCATGCTTATACATTTCTGTAAGTTCATACCAAAATTTTGTACTTGTATTAACACTTTCCGTACATACAAAATCTTTTTCTGCACAAGAATTTTTTGTTTTATCACATGCAAAATGAGTAATTGGTCTAATACTAGTGTATTGAATTACATGCTCAGGTTTCTGAATTTTCAGTTTACAACAATTGTCTGAAATTTTATAAACATTAGAAACTGAATTTCCAGAACAAGAAACAAGATTTTTAGAAACATTTATAGTCATGTTAGAAGTACAATTTGACAAATCACATTGATTTATATTATTACTACATGATTCATCCCTTGATGTACCTACTTCTACATATTTATTACCTTGTTTTATAATAAAAAGAATTTTAGTCTTAGATTTACTTGAACTGCAACAAATAAATCCTTTATTGGTTTGAGATTCAGGATAATCAAATCCTAAGCCAAATTTATAAGACACCGTAGGGGTACTAGTTAGTTTGTCTAACTTAGTTTGACTTAAATTCCATTTCTCAAAGGTAGAATTTAAATCTTGCTCTCTCAGTTTTAATTTTTCTATCTCTAATTCAAGTTCATTTATATTGTTTCTCAACATTTCATTTTCAGATTCTATCTTTAATTTTTTAGCATTTATATTCTGTATTTGTTCATGCAAGATACATTCATTAAATCTAAATTTCTGCAAATCTCTAGCATGATTTTCATTATCACATTTAAACTTTTCTAAAGTAGTAGACAGGAAACAATTTTCTTCTTCCATAATGGATGAAGATTTTCTAATATTATTATTTTCCAGTTTACATACTTTAAGTTTTTGTAATAATGCATGATAAGCACATAATAATTCATCAAAGTTGAAATATGAATGACTTTCAGGATCAAATATTACCTCAGACTCATCTGCCATGAAGCACACATGAGCAACGTCTTCTAACTCTTGTTCTCCTTCTGAAAGTGAAGATTTTGATGCTAATTCCTCAGATTCAGACTCTTCAGACATGTCATCCCAAGTGACCTTCAAAGCCTTTTTCTTGTAAAACTTTTTCTGAGTTTTCTGAGCCGTCTTCTTCTGATTTGTCCTACTTTGCTTTTCATTTTTCCTCATAGGAGAATCTGGAGAAAGTTGTCCAAGTTTCTTATAGTTGTAACATACATACTTTCTAGATGAAGAATACTTGTCATTCAATGATTTTGACGTTGAGGGTTTATCATTTTTGTTCCTTTGCTATTTCCTAGCTTTCCATGCTTTCTTGAATTTCCTAGTCAGCAAAATCAAATCCTCGTCAGAATCAGCAGATATATCAAAATCTGAATTAATTTCGAAGGCTATTTCTTTCTTCATTTTTAGTTTGTTGTGACTCAATGATTCATTTAATTGAACTTCATAAGCTGTTAAATTTCCTATAAGTTCATTCATAGTATAAACATTTAAATCTCATGATTCCTCAATTGATGTTACTTTCTGAGACCATTTAGAACTTAGGGATCTGAGAATTTTCCTCACCAAATCCTTTTGTTCAAAATTCTTTCCTAAACATTTTAAAGAGTTTATGATATCAAGAAATCTAGAAAACATCTCAGAAATATTTTCGTCTTCATGCATCTTAAAGAGTTCATACTTATATATCAACATGTTTATTTTTGTCTCTTTAACTTGAGAAGTACCTTCTTGTGAAACTTCTAATGCATGCCACACCTCATAAGCAGATTTATATGCTGACACTTTACTGAACTGTTCATAACTCAATGCACAAAATAAAATATTTAAGCCCTTAGCATTCAGAGTTTCATTTTCTTTTTCAGTAATTGTCCAAGTATTATAAGGAGTAGTTAACGGAGTATATGGTTTAGAAATCATGAACCACAATTTATGATCTATACTTTGAAGAAAAATAGTTATCCTATATTTCCAATATTCAAAATGTATTCCATCAAATAAAGGAGGACGATTAAGATTTTGGCCTTCATATAAAGAAAAATTACCATTTCCAGTAGCCATTTTACCTTAGATTTTTCAACCTATTTGATTTTAAACAGTCTAAAAACGTTAAAACAACTTGAGCCTTAAATCAATAGAGTTAAACGTATGCTCAGATACTAATTTCCATTTAAAAACAAGGAAGGTAGAATAAGCAATGATATTAAATAAGTTGGTATCGATTTTATATCAAAGATTATTCACAAAGCTCTAATACCACTTGTAGGATCGTATGGCTACACAAGAGGGGGGTGAATTGTGTATTTTTAATATTTTCTGAAATATAATTGAAACTTTAAAACTCAAAAAGAAGTCGAGACATTGTTTTCATAAAATCATTTTTATTCAAGCTTTCAATTACAATATACAATTCAATTCTCCTCAGAAATTGTAGATGCAATTATATTTCGATACCATGTATCATCTAAACAATTTCATAACTACAAATAGAGAAAACTAATTTGCGGAATTTAAAACTTTTCTCCCTATTTGAGATCTTTCTTCTTCTTCTTTTTCTTCTTCAGCAATTCTTTAGTGACGAATATCTTGTCTTTTCATGCTTCACCGAATTTGCTTTCTTCTGATACTTCAAATCTTCAGTGACGAAAATCTTACCTTTTTATGCTTCACTGAACTTTCTTCCACTTGAGAGATTTTTCCCGAAGAGGTGTTTTTGATCCTTGAAAAAGATTTTTCTTTTGGTGTGCAGGGATGGTTTGATCCTTGAAAAGATTTTTCGTTTTATGTGCAAGGATAAATTGATCAACGAGAATTCTATGCCTTTTATACTGTATCTTCATTTCATGCATATCCTTCACGCTTAACCACTACCAGTTTTCCACTTCTCCATGTCTTTTCTTTTTCCTTCATCGAAACACACACGTTCTAACCCACGTTTATATTTCAAATTTTCTTTAATCATTAGTCTTGGATCTCTGAAAAATTTCTTGTAAAATAAACTTTCTCATCCAAAAGTTTTTCATCAGTGTAATAAGAAGTCATTACTTTAATGTTAACTAAACGAGTAACATAAGTATATATATAATTTAACGTTTCTAACTTAACGAGTTCCTCATGTACCATTTCACGTGACAAGTACTGTAGCTAACTCAACGAACTAAGTCTGTGGTGTTATGCTATCTCAACGAACCATCTTCGTTGTGTTATGATAACTCAACGAACCAGTAATAAACAAATGTTTTTATAATAAGAATTTTACCACGTGCAAAAATAACAACTTAAGTTTATAACGCTAACCTAACGCGTTGCCTTAGTGTTCAATATAGCAACTCAATGCGTTTAGTTATGTTAACTTAACGAGTTAAACATGTGCACCTCACGTGATACATTACAACATTCGTAACTTATAATTTCACCACGTGTATAACACTAATAACTTAACGAGTTCGTCTCTTCTTTTACTCACTAACTTAACGAGTTATCACGTGACCTATTTTAACCTTTAAGCCTCTAACTTAACGAGTCCTCACATGACCTCTATACAAACAAAACTCTAACTTAACGAGTTGTCTAAATGTGCACTGTTCACGATACAGAAGATATAACATTAAAACATATCATGTTTTTCAATAAAAACACATGTTAACTTAACGTTTAGCTAAATGAGAAATTAATGCAACGAAACGACTAGTTATTAACTTCAGATCCAATACAAACAAGTATTTAAATCAGTAAGCTTTTTCTGTATTAATTGATGATTTTAATTTCTTTTCACAAGCAATAGTAATTGAGCAAATATGATTATTTTCATTCAGCACACATCATCAAAACAAAAATACTCAACAGAATTCGTTTATCTGTTTCTAAACTCGGAGAGTTATGAATGTTTTCCTAACAACCTTTCGTGTTTCTGCCTTAATAAAACCCTAGCTTCACAATCTTTCCTTCCACTAAGTTCTACAGTGCAAAGCGAAGATTAATCAACAATGTCAGGATGTGGAAGAGGATGTGGTAGAATGACCAAAGTGCAGAAAAGAGAGTTGGAACTTCAGAAAATGCAGAATGAAATCAACGATATTTACTCCTGGTACACTTTTTCAAACAAAGTACTACACGAAATCAGAAAAGCTGTTCAAGATGAGAAAAATTTCTGTTGGAAATTTATTCGAAATTATGCTGAAACATAGTTTAGACTATAATAGACAGAACTTTCCGCATTGCGTTTATGGAAAAGAAATTTACAACCTAACCCTACTATTGTAAGTTTTGGACATGTACCAAAGACATCAATACAGTCTATCACTTATTATGGAAAGAAGTGGGGACCAATGATCGAAAATGCAAACAGGGAATTACAATCCTTGTATTCCCAACATTATTTTCCCCTAGCTATTTTAGATGATATTAAACAGTATATCAATGAACAGAAAATTGCCATTAGCAAAATAGGCCTTCGTAGTGAAGGACAAAGAGTTTATCAACTCAAAATGGCAGAGGTGGAGAACTTAAAACTCTATATTCCATTATTACCACCTAGGCATCATGGTGAAGGACCATCAAGACAACAGGTGCCTTTAACAGGAGAAATTAAGACAATTTTAGAACCTCCTGAACAACCTGAAACACTGTAGACATATAGTCGGACAAAGAAAAAGGCAATTGAATATTTTGGACTAACTGCAGTTGTACAAGGAATATTGCAGCAAAAAGAAGAATTAGTGAAAAATGGAAAACTATGCTCCATTACAGAAGCTGGATAGACATTTTTGTCAGGAATCCCAACAGATGTGACAAATATTGGCTTACAAGCATATACTCTAAGGTATTGTGTCACATTAGTGCATAATGTATCTTTTAATACAATGGACAGTTTTTCACACAATGCTGCAAGCACACATTCTTTCCTATGGAAAGTGAGAATGTAGGAAATTTTGATGATATATATACAGATGATATCAAATTTGATAATATTATTGATGACATAGACACTAAGTCTATGAATTTTGAAGATATTTCATTTGAAGAGGAATGTACAGATATTCTTCCTCTTACTGTATCTCGAACAGAGACTTTTGATTTTGGTATAGTTGCTTATACTACACTTTATATGTATGGTTATGCCTGTTACAATATATCGTATACTTGTTGATAAATGTATATAATCAACAACGTACAACGTTACAAATAGAATATGATACTACCAATGTCTCACATATACAAATTTCAGAAATACAGGATGATTCTATTCCACAAACAGATATAGAACATTCTTTCATACAGAGACAGTTGTATAGATCACATATAGATATACAGGTTGTTGATATACAGATTGTTATAGAGACTATTGCTATTGAAATGTTTCCAGAAGAACAAATAGAAGAAATTCAGCAGATTATTGATACGACAATAATAGATATTTCAGACATTTATACTAGTTTTGATACAAATTCCACCAGTTCTGAACGATCTGACAATATAGATGCTGTAGATAATATTGAAACAAGTCCTAGATTAGAACATCATGACAGGAAAATACCTAATCCTAAACAGAGTTTAGATGCAAATACACTATTATGGTTAAGAAATAATTCCTGTTATGACAAATTTCAGACATATAAAACATTTACAGTTTTATATTCAAGACCAGTTAAGTTTGAAGGGATGGCACACATACGTGAACTATTTGAATTTCAAGGCTTGTTGACTCTACTTCCACAATAGCCAGGCCATCTTGCTATACCCGAACTTCTCAGTTGTTTTTACTCAAACTTAACAGTGGAAGAAGGTATTCTTGTTTCTAATATACAAGAAAATGACATATATTTAACTCCAAATTTACTTCATCAGGTACTTGGTCTAAAAAATGGAGTTAAATTATTAGAAAGAAAACAGGTTTATCGATTGGGATAGGACATTACAAGTTTAGCCAAAGATCCAACTGCCAACAAACCATTGACATTACTAAATGACTTAAATGGCCAAGCACGTTTTATTGCAAAAATATTGCATGCTACATTGTTTCAGAGGTTTGGTCATGTTGTCTTTATGCTACATACACATTAATCAACCATATACAAGTGAACTGGTATGATATTTTTGTTTCTCATATTTTACATTTGCAGAGTAAATTATTTTATGGTGATACAATTTTGAGAATTGTGGTAAGTCAAACAGATATTACACCTTGGCCATAGAAAAGATTAAAGTCACGATCTTTCTCTACAAAGGAACTCCAAAAATACCAAGCAGCAGATACACCTATCCTCAGACAACAACAACAACAACAGGTTCGGCAAACACAGCAACAATCCGTAGAATTTACAAAAACACAGCAACATACAGATATACAACAAGATATACATACATATATTCAACAAGGTATACATAGAGAAATACATACAGGTATAGATACAGACATACATACTGAATTTTTATAGCAATCATCACAAGTTTCTCAAAATGATTTAGATTAAGCATTACTTGATCAGATAAACAGAGTTAGTACAGATATTGCAAAGAAAATTTTAGATACCCTGATTGATATTTTTCAAAGACAAAGAGGCTTGTGATTATACAAATTATGTATTACATGATTTATTTTTTGTAATTTGTAACCAAAACCATTATGTAAACTGTTTACTGATTTTAATGTTATGTGATTATTTTTCACAGTTAATGATATTAAACAGTTTTTGCTTAATCCATAAATCTTATGTATGGTTGACACTATTATTTTGATTAATATATACTTAGTAAGATATCCTTCCTTACATTTATAAAACTTAACTTCCTAAAGGGGGAGAAAATAGTTTGTTTACTTTTTATAATGCTAAAAAGGGGAAGATATAAATTATGTGACTTATTAGGTTTTGACATCATCAAAAAGGGGGAGATTGTTAGGTATTTAGATGATGTATGCTTTATTAACATATTTAAATAAGTCTACATAATATTCTCTAAGTATAATAGTTAACAGATTATTGGAAAGTTTCATTTTTATGTCGAATAAATTAAAGATTTCCGAAGAGCTAGATTTGCAATAGTTAAACTTTCAGATAGTTAACATTTCGTTTTTGTTGAATACTTTATGTTAAAAACTCGTATAGTTAAGCTATCCGCACGTGTGTTTTTAATGTTTTAAGTTGTCACGTGTTTTCCATGTGCGTTCGGTAATGAAAAATCGAATAGTTAGATAACTGTTCAAGTTTTTATACGCATGGATAGATAACTGTTCGAGTTTTATAAAAGGACTAACAAACAGATAAATTTCTTTGTTTAGTCACGTGTTTTGCAGGTGTAAGAACTCGAAGAGTTAAAGGATAAGTGTTCGAGTTTTGATAGGAGTTAAAGGATAAATGTTCGACTAAATTGAAGACTTAGAAGATATTCTACAAGACTTCAGAAAGATAAAATTTCGGTGAATCTACGAGTGGAGATCGTGGAAACTCAGATTGTTAGTGAAGAAAGTGGAAATTTAAATAGAAAGTAATTTGGATTAAAGAGAAAATTAGTACGTGGATTATGGATTATGGATTGTGGATCAAGTGGATGAACATGCTGAACGTGAAAGACAACAGAGTTCGACTACAAATAGAGAGTACGAGCTACATTACAATAAAGGATCCCAATCTCAAAAACCAAGTCTAAATATTCAATCTGGATCCCTAACTGAAAAGTTAAGTTTGAATATTCATATTCTGAAAAGTTCTCCAACATCAGAAGAAGTTCGAAATTCCAAGCAATTTTAGAAAAGGAGCTGTAAACGCAAGAAGTCTAGAAATTCGACAACTGGAGAAGAAGAGATACAGAAGTTGAGCAAAGAGAAAGAAAAAAGCTGTGTGCATAAAGATCAGGTTTTATACAATTCAAAATTAGTTTTGAAAAAGAGCTTCATTTTCCTATTTGAATTGTATATCAAAAATTACTGTATCAAAAGCGTCAAGAAGGGAATTGAGTTAAAAAGATATTGTAAATTCTGTCTTGAAATAAAAGAATAGAATTTCATTTACGAGTGTTTTGTGCTCTTGTTTTATCCGCTAGTTTAATTACTAAAGACACAATTCACCCCCTCTCTTGTGATACAGACGATCCTACAGCATTGAAGGCTACTTGGGATGATAGTAGTTCTTCCAGTAGCTCATCCAGTTTAGATGAAGAGGTACCAACAAATGTGTGCTATATAGCACAAGAGGTATGTTCCACTTCATCTCAAAGTGATTCTGATGTAGACAATGATAATCTAGATGTAAATATTCTTTTGTCTAATGTAAACGCTTTTATGTGTTATTAAAATAATGGCAAAAGTGCAAATTTTACATTTATAATCGCAAGCACACGGTGCCCATTGTAATAAGCATGTGCAAGTACGGGTCGAATCCACAAGGAGTTTGTCTTAAATAATTTTATTAAAATGATTATCTGATTAAATATCAACATTAAACTAATTCATAATTAAACTCTAATTACTTAATATTAATATACAAAATTTGTAGCACAATTAAGGTTTATAAGATTACCCCAAAATCCAATTAGTTATGATAAGATATTTAAGAAATCAATGAGTATTAATCCAGAAATCATAGAATTTATGCTCGACTTTTAACTCTAATAACTTCCAACTTGAACGTTTAAAAATCCAGAATAAATAACGGTTGGAAAGATCCTTGGAGTATCTTTCAAATGGCTATGATTTCGTGGGTTAACACAAATTAAAACGCTGGCAAGATCTTATTTAAGAAAGGAGCGTAGACGGTTATGGAAACTTTCCAAAAACGCACCTTCGATTCAAAAATCAAATCTCCGTCAAATCTTCATGAAATGCAACAAAATAAGCACGCCTTGAAAGTAGATCCGTTACATTAACAAGGAACATTTACAGAACTGAATTCCACAAAATACACGACGCAAGCACAACACAGGCGTCAAGCTAAAAACTAGCACTCAATAGAGACTCAAAACCGCTGATACCTTCACAAAATAAAATTGAAAAGCTTCGAAAAACATTCTAAAAAATTCTAAAACTTTGTAAACTTGTTCTACACTCATTATACTTACAAAATGAAATAAAAAATAGAATTTAGAGATGACGAACAAGTGCATACAATTCAAAGAAAAGCTATTAACATTCTGGCCATTTAAGAAACGAAAAACTGCCTTCACAATTCACATCATCACATTCATTCACACGAAACATATGATATGAACTCAATTCTTATATCAATTAACATCAAAACAATATATAATATTTAATTTAGAACATTTGAAACAAAGATTTATGCATAGAATTTCGTTCTTCCACATACTCAAACTATACTCATACATATAAAATTGTAAAACATGAAAAGTAGTATGAGGATCTCTCCTTTCCATCATACCTTTTAATCCTCCACGTTCCTTCAAGCAATGACTCCCCGAAGTCCTTGAAATCGATGCTCCACAAGGTTGTCACCACCTGTAGCACGTCCAAGTGAAGCTTCTAAGGTTGCCTTGAAGAAGAGTGGTGCACGTCCTCAAGATCTTGCCTCCAAGACCCACAACTTTGGCTTCCACATCTAAGAATGGTGCTTCCGATGACTCAACCCTGAAGATCCTAACCTTTTGCTCCACTCCAAATCAGTCACACGAGCCTCCCAATCCACCAAGATCAATGCCCAAGGAGATCTTAACGTATGGCCGTCTGAATTGAAGAGAAGGTGTCTTCTAGGAGGAGTGGAAGACGCCAAAGCTCACCATTCTTGAAGGGAGCTTGTTCAAGATCAAGGGGAAGATGGGACTTTCTGGATGGAGATGTTGGAATGGCTGGAACTGCCGGCTGCAATGTGTTGGAAGAGGAGGAGATAGCCTAGAATTGAGTGGTCAAACACTTTAAATACTCTAGGCTTTTGTTGCTTGGGCTCCAATAAGTTGCATCCAATGGCCCACGTTTTTTCCTCTTTAATCCACCTTGATTTCATGATTTATTGACCTATAAAACTCAAAACCAAGTTGGATGCACATATACATTGAATATAAATCATATGATGCAAATATAGTATACATGCATGCATGAGTTGCCATATATGGAAAGTTGCCAAATTAGGAAGGTTTTGGTCTACAACTTTTTCACATGTACATACATGAATTACTTAAAGTTCTTTAGTTTAACATCATATTTAAGTGATTTGGCAATCATACAATGTATATAAAGTCATACATTGAAGAATTATAAGAATTATGTCTAATATAAGGGCTATTGACTAGGTGTTTAATTGATAAAGGATAAATTTGCACATTATCAACTATTTAATCCCTAATTCATGCATATGTCTAAAAATATGATTTTCATGTAATCCTTTATAAGAACATATATAATGATGACTTATAATCCTTAACATGCATGAATTAACATATATAAAATGCACAAATTGATACTTTACATCTACTGTTGATAGTTTGTATGTTAAATGCAAAAAGTATAAAAAGGAAATTAAGCATTTAACTGCATGCTTAGAAGAAGCACATACTGAACTTGAAAATTTGCATGCTGAAGATACAAAATGCAATAATGATGAATTGATAAATGAAAATGAAAAATTGAAATCTGAAATCACTGATCTGAAAAATAATGTGCATAAATTTACCAATGGACATAAAGGATTAGATCAAATCATTGGTTCTCAAAGATACAGTTCTAATAAACTTGGCCTAGGGTATGCTACTCCACAGGAAATACCCTACTATGGTGGTATTATCCAATCTTATAAAGATGGTACAATAGTGTTTTCCATCAAAAGAAGATCTGGTTCAATGTGGCTGCCAAAAGGCAATAAACTAAATATTGTCAAGACTAACACTTATGGACGCAAGAAAGTATGGGTACCAAAATCTATTTTTGTTTGAATTGCAGGATTATATTATTTAGGGGGAGTAGTGAATCTATAGCTCCAAACCAGTTATGATAGTAAAATTTTGGTATTACAAGAGGCACCATAAATTGGTAGAAAGTGCTCACTTAGACTGAGTGAAAATCGTGCCTAAAATCTTGATGCTCAAGGAGAGCAAAATGTGCAACAATTAGAAACAAGTGTCATCAAAATAAGCAGAATCTCGTGAAGAGAATTTTTTTTAAGAAGCCAAACAGTTGGTAATCAGTTAAGAATCAGCTATGATATTCTGAAATGAACAAGTAGTATCAAAGTGGTATCATTGATTGAATTCTGTTCTTTAAAGGAAATAAGATTTGCATGAGCCAGGATGAATGTATACAAATCAGATTTATCATAGGACAACCAAAATCTACAGCAGACAAATTACAGTCTTCAAATTATCTTCTGCAAATTGAAAGAATCTCTTGAAATAGAGATTTAAGAGAAGAGAAACGGATTGGAATCAGAAGCTAAATGATTGAGAATCATTTATGATGTTTTTGATTAACAATTGATACCTAGTTCAATTGGTATTCTATATGTCATTTTGTAGAATAGGTGTAGCAAATTTGTCTACAAGGAAAAGCATATAAGTAGGGGGAGAGCCTATATGAAAGGAATTCAGAATGTTACTTTAGTGCAAAATGAAAGTATACAAAGAGAGCATGTGGCAAAAATTACAAATATTAGTTGCATATTTATAAATTGCAACATTAACAGGATTATAGAATACATTTGATGGAAAATCAAAAATTGGTATTTGAAGATATTGATGCATTTGATTCTTTTCACAACTTAATATCTGATAGGATTATAGAGATCAGAAAATTGGTATATCATCAGATACAAATTTAATGACTAAAAGGGGGAGAAGAATGTAGAAAATTACATAGAAGGTAAGGGAAGCATTCCTAGCACACAGATAGGGGGAGAATTTAACTTCATTGCATTATATTCATTGTAATTCTTTGTTTTACTTAGTTTCTGTGTGATTGAATGTATAGCAACAATCTAGGGAGTGAAATACATGTAATTTAATGTAAAGGATTTTGTCATTATCAAAAAGGGGGAGATTGTTAGGACCCTAGTATTTTGATAATGCAAAAACCTATGTGAGGAAACCAAATTGTATTTCACAGATATGATAGCTCAGCAAAAGATCAGAAAGCAGACGAACAGATGGAGAAAGTTCCAAAAGATACTGCTACAAAGCTATAAGAAAATCGGACAGTTACAGGTCTAAGTATCTGAAGAGCTAGTTTAAAGCAGCAGCAATTCTATCGGACAGTTAGAAGAATAACTATCCGAAATTATAAAGCCTTCGGAGAGTTATGAAAGGCAGTTGGTTGAATGATCAAAGAGATAAGGAGTTAACTATCTGAAAGCAAAAGGAAAATCGGAAAGTTAGAAAGGCTAACTATCTAAAACTTAAGTCATTCAATTAACCATGTGTAAAAATTCAGAACAGAAGCTTAAAGGATTTTTTGGAGAGTTAGTTAGATAATTATCCGAAATTTCAAGAGAGTTTCAATGAGTTACAGTTTAACTATCTGAAACTTAAGTCATTGAATTTCCCATGTGTAGAAATCTAGACAGAAGCATAAATGACTTTTCGGAGAGTTAGAAAGATAACTATCTGAAAAATAGGAAGTTTCGGTGAGTTACAATTTTAACTATCTGAAACTTAAGTTATTCTTTTATGCATGTGCATAAATGAGAAGGCAGTTATCAGAAGCTTAAAAGGAAAAATCGGAGAGTTATTGTAGCTAACTATCCGATAGTTAGGAGAATTTCAGTGAGTTACAACTACAGGTATCTGAACTTTAAGTACTTCATGTGTATGACTTAAAACTCACGTGACAAATAAACTTAAGTGAATTTTTGGTGAGTTAAGATCATCCTTCAGAGAGTTACACTACTAACTATCCGAAAGTTTGAGAAGATTGGAAGGTTATCTTGAGATACTTTCTAAATGGTTACTTACCGTATTTGGAATTGAGGTCAAATCAAGTACAACAGAATAAATCTGTTGAGGAGAAAATATGATCGTTGGATATTCAAGCATATATATACAGTCAGATCATTCAGTATCCAAAAAAAGAGCTATGAAGTGAGAATATAGATACAATCACATACAGAGATACAATATACATTGCAGATCAATTACTGTTACAGAAGAAAGGCTCAATTTAGATTGACTACAACATAGAATCGATTGAAAGCTAGATTTTACAAGAAGATTATTAAAGCTCTCCATGTGTTGAAAGTCTGATCCAAGAAGGATCATTTGGTTCATGGCTTCAACCTTAAAGCTTCATTTAGTGTTGGTTTGAGTTTTGACCTGAAAACTCAAAAGGTTGGTTTACTGAAGTTTATACTTGAAAACTTCTATATGGTTGGTTAGAGCTACGACCAGAAAGCTCAAGTGAATGGTTGGTTCTTACTTCAACCTAAAAGCAAGTATATGTAAGTGTTGAGACACTTAGTGAAGCCTAAGTGATCCTTGGGGGTGGACAAACTGAGTTAGTGAACCACCTAAAATTCCCTTGTGTTTCTTACTTTTATTTCCGCTGTGCATGTTATTTATATCTGATTATTACTTGTGCAAACTGATTAATCAAATTAGTTAGTAAAGCCAAAAATAGTCATAATTACTCCTTGATCACTATTCACCCCCCCTCTGGTGAAGCCATACGTTCCTAACATTATGCACGTGCTGAATTTAAATGCTTTATTATGTCACATGAGTTGCACATGTATAACTCGTTAAGTTAGCATAACTGTATGTGTTGAGTTACATGAATATACACTAAGGTAATGCGTTACGTTAGCAACTTATTTCTTTATTGCACGTGTTTTATAGTTAAATCAACGAAGTAAGTCCATTGAGTTATCTGTAACTCTACGAACTATATATTTTCTAATATGCCACTATAGCAGTTGTAGAAACACGACATTCGAAGGTAAACCACGATTGCATGTATCACGTAGGAATTCACTCGTGGTAGGAAGAAGAAGTCACCATCGTTGATATGAATGAAGGAAATCCAATCAATCATCTAAGCAGGAGTAGTTACTACTGTAAGAAATATAAAAGACGAAGAAAAGTGTGTGAAGAGGAGGTGGAGAATTGCGCTAACTACAGGAAGCGTTGGAAGTTCCCTGAAGCTCCACACCACCACCAAAATCACCAACTATCAAAGGTCTGTGATGATACTTTTCTGATGTTGGGTTGATTTCGAGCCAAACACGGTGCCTGACAACCACTGTGAGGAGTGATCGCGTTGCGG
The DNA here is from genome assembly GCA_036874045.1 of Cymodocea nodosa. NCBI lineage: Eukaryota > Viridiplantae > Streptophyta > Magnoliopsida > Alismatales > Cymodoceaceae > Cymodocea > Cymodocea nodosa. The sequence goes on along the minus strand of CM072339.1, from coordinate 11,646,907 downwards.
GAAGGGAAGCCATTTTCACCAAGCACCGACTCATATCTCAAGAGATCGTAAAGTTTCTAGCCTTGGTTTCAGGTTGATGCCAATATGTTGAAAAGGAAATCATCTTGCAATTTTGGACTCGCAATTCTATTGGGAGAGGAGGCAAGATTGTAAGTGATTAAGTTTTCAGTGGTGTAATCGCGTTGCATGTAATTACAGGAGCATTTACTTTCGATAGAGATTTTTACATTTCACCTTTCATTCATCTTCAAGAACATATCAAAACAAAAATACCAAAAACAACAAATTATCTGTGTTTACGTTTAGTATTAAAGTATTATATTATTTGTTTTGTATCTTGATTAGTGTTATCATTGTCAATATTGTGAATGTTTTATGTTTGTTTAATTCAGAAAATAGTTTTATAGTTTATTGAAATTGATTTGTTCCAGATACTTAAAGATTTTAATGGTTACTGTTTTAAATATCTAAATGTTAGTATAGCTTAATGATAAATCCAATATTAACTAACATTAAAGAGCTTAATTGATGTTATTTACAATCTGTGGAACCACCTAATGGCTGGCCGAATTCCTTTGTAATTAACAATATTCAACTAGAAAAATTAGGCTCGTGGAGTTAATTTCCATGAGGTTAGTCTGTTGAGTTAGTCATAACTCCACGAACTAAGTTCGTTGTGTTAACTATGACTCAACGGAGTGCTTATTGAACACATTTATACTCCAATATAAAATTCGGAACAGTGCACAATTCTTACTCAATTTCTGTGGGATTGACCTATACTTGCACAAAAATACAATATACATTGTGCACTTGCAGTTAAAAATACAAATTAGAATTAATATCTAATTTGTGTGAAAGGTTGTTTGTTTTCTTCTAAAAGAAATTAATGATATAAGCAAGTTTAAGATTTAACTCTTCACAACTAAATAGAAGTTAACAAAACCCGAACAATGATTGATTGGATTTCCTTCATTCATAAAAGCGATGGTGATTTCTTCTTCATTCCACAAGTGAATTCTTGCGTGATACGTGCAATCGTGGTTTTCCTTCGAATTTCTTGTTTTTACAACTGCTATAGTGGCATATTAGAAAATAAATGGTCCATGGAGTTACAGATAACTCAACAAACTTACTTCGTTGATTTAACTATAAAACACATGCAGTAAAGAAATAACAAGTTTAGATGTTTCGGATAGTTACAACTATAAGTATTCGAAACTTATATGCACTTTTGATAGTTAACAAATAACCTTCTGAAAGATAACTTAAGTCAAGCTTCCAAATCGTGACACATGTCCTTAAGCAGTTTTATAATAAAAAGATATTTTGGATACTTACAAATCTAACTTTCTGATGCCCAGATGCATTTCGGATAGTTACTAGATAACTTACCGAAAATCCACTTAAATTGTGCATTGATGTTTCAACATGTGTACTCCAAGAAATAATAAAATATTCTTTAAGCATTAAAAATATAACTGTCCGGTACATGCAATATAACTCTCTGAAATAATAGAAAATTCGGATACTTAGGAATTTCAAAGCTTGTAACTTACTAATAGTTTAGAAATGTACTTAATTAATGCTAATTCCTTGAAATTATGTAGATTCCTTCATTAAAGCATATAATAGTGCAATTATAACATAATGGCTTAATTCTCATATGATAAGCTAAATATTATGCAATTAACCATCATTTAACGATTAATATTGTGCACTTTTTCATTCTAAACACTTCCCCCATACTTAAATTTTGCTAGTCCCTTAGCAAACTAAGATCTAACTAGTTGGTCTTTCTAAAGTTGCTAGAATTAATTCTTCATTTTGTATCTTTAGAATACATAAATTGAATTACTATATAGATATTCTATATTTTTCAGCAATCTATTTTAACATTGTTTTCTCCTCTTCAACTTGCAAATATATTTAAAACATATGTAAATTACATACAAAATATATTAGCATCACATAGGTGGTAATTATATTATCATTTTTTCTTCTTTTCAACATCTGTTATCCCAAATTTTCCAATATGATTTCTAGAATAAATTTCAACTACATACGAATCAAAAACACAATCCAATACAATATGATTAAAACAAGTAGAATAATGAATTGTATCTCAAATAAACAACTTCAAAAGTCTATTCTAGATTCATACTTCAGTAATCTTAGATAACAGAAAATATACTTGATTCAAAAGATATCTGTATTTCACAAAACACTTTTATCTTTTCAGATAGTATATGCATATTTGTACTTTAAAAGTTAATTTGAAAAGCTTAAATCATACAAGAGCTTTCTAGTGTACCCATGTATCGAGCTTTCAATCAATAATCCCAGATCTGATCTAGATCTTAGGTTGCCAGATTTAAAGAGTCCTTTTTCAGGTCAACAATCCTTACATACCTATCTGCTCAAGTATAAAAGGCTTGTGATCAAACAAGTCAATAAACTCTCAAAGTTTTTCTCTTTTTTTCTTTCTTTTCTTTTCAACACAGTATATATACGCATTTCATTAATATAGATGCAATAAAACATAAATCTCATATAATCATACTTTTGTTATTTATTGAAAATATGAATCCATATCAATAAGCTCATACTTTTTCTATAGTTTAATAAGATTTACACATAAATCATTCTACAAGTTTAATCAATCAAATTAAATATATCCTTGATCATATGTATTTCATTTAATCCAAAATTCAACATTTTAGCTCTTTCAGGATTTCAGATCTTTTACTGAGTTTCAGTTAAGCATTCTGATTTCTTTTTAAAATCATGAAACTATTAAATTCATAAAATTCAGCAAAAACATAAGATACTATATCTAGATTTGTATAATAGTAAAATTTTTGTAGCATCTTATATAAGATTCTAAATATAACATTCAAGTAGTTACAATTCTTAAAATTTGATAGTCTCAATTATCGGATAGTTACAAGAAATTTCGGTTAGTTACAGCAAATTCATAAAAAACTTTCAATTTCCATAGAATTTTTGCAACACCATCCTAGATCCTCTAATTAACAAAATTACTTTGTTTAAGTCTAATTTAGAAAATATTTCAATATGCCTCTGTGTTGAATAATCCTATGCAGGTATTTTTACTAATCGTTTAGTGTTAGGAGAACGAATCCATGTGCTCATAAACCCTTAACATAAAGTAAAATAGTAGAAGATTAATTACATACCAGTTTGATGCTTTGTTTCTAATAAATAGTTGTTGACGGATGAAGTTGAATTAGCTGCTTCTCCTTCCAGTTCCCCAACAAATTTTCTTTCCTATCCTCAAGTGCTAGTAACTCGTAAATAACATTCTATTCTATATTTATAATGCACTTCCATAAAGCAAATGAATCTTACTGCAAGAACGTGTCTTGTAAAGTGCAATATGGTTCCTATTTTTATGGATACATGTTTCACTTCTAATTTCAAATTTTAGTAACCGCTAAACCCGCGAAGTTTCATTCATGGCTAAAAGAATAACCCTTCAACTTAATCCACGAACAAACCTCGTTGAGTTACAGTTAACTCAATGGACTAGCTTTGGTTACTATTTCTAACTCAATAAACTAATCTTGTTGAGTTACAGCTAACTCAATGGACTAGCTTTGGTTACTATTCTTAAGTCAACGAACTAATCTCATTGAGTCATAGCTAACTCAACGAACTAGCTTCGTTGCCTATTTGCTAACTCTACGGACTAACCTCGTTGAGTTACAGATAACTCAAAGGAGTGACCTTATATTTTATTCTTATTGATCTCGTGGAGTTAAAGTTAACTCAACGGACTTACTTCGTTGAGTTAACACTTAGTAAATTTTTCTAAAACTTACTCCTCGTATTAACTTCTATATATATATTTTTTTCTCTACATTTTGTTAACTTAATTAAAGTTAAATCATGCCATTAATGTAGTGTTCTAATGCAACTGATTTAAATTTGAACATTATATGTATTTTTAACTTATAGTTCATTTCCTGTTATGTAGAATTTACATTTTACTTTTCAGCATACAGATATATTCAAGCATTAACCAATTATCATGCATTTAACCATGTCATTCATAAAATTTGTAAATCTTTTAAATAGTCTTACACATCTTTAAACAGTTATATAATATTCAATACAATTCTTAATTATATCATTCATTCTCAAACATGAATTCAAAAATATCTGAAATTCAATCATTCATTTATATGAATAGTTACATTTACATACAGTTAGATATTTTTCAATACAAATATAAGTAGATGAACAATACAATTAGTCCTTTCTCTTAAGTTCATCTATGTTTTAACTACAAGTGCACAGTGTATATTGTATTTGTGTGCAAGTACAGGTCGATTCCATAGTGAAAAGAGTTAAACTAAAAATTGTGTACTGTTTTGATTTTTATATTGGAATTTATGTGTTCAGTAAACACTCCGTTGAATTACAATTAACACAACGGACCTAGTTCGTGGAGTTATGGCTAACTCAACGAACTAACTTCGTGTACTTAAATTAACTCCACAAGTCTAACAATACTGTTAATTATAGAGGAATTCAACCAACCATTGGGCGATTCCACAGCTTGTAAATAACATCAATTAAGCTCTTTGATGCTATCTAAGATTAGATTTATCATTGAGCAACACTAACATTCAAATATTTCAAATAGTAACCATTGAAATCTTTAAGTATCTAGAATGAATCAATTTCAGTAAACTATAAAACTATTACCTATTTTCTGAATCAATCAAACATAAAACATTCACAATACGAACAACACTAACATTAATCACAATACAAAACAAATAATACAACATTTAAATACAAACTGTAAACACAAATAAGTAATTGTTTTTGGTGTTTTTGTTTTTAATGTGTTCCTAAAGATGAATGAAAGGTGAAATGTAAAAATCTCTATCGACAATAAAAACTTTCGTCACTACATGCGACGCGATTACACCACTGAAAATTTAGTCACTTACAATCCTGTCTCCTCTCCCTATAGAATCGCAAGTCCAGAATTGCAAGATGATCTCCTTCTCAGTATATTGGCATCAACCTAAAATCAAGGCTAGAAGCTTTACAATCTCCTGAGATATGAACCGATGCTTGGTGAAAATGGATTCCCTTTCTACGACATGATCACTCCTCACAGTGGTTGTCAGGCACTGTGTTTGGCTCAGAATCGACCCGACATCAGGTAAGTATCCTCACAGACCTTCGATGGTTGGTGATGGTGATGATGGTGTTGGTGTTAGTGTTGGTGTGGAGCTTCAAGGAACTTTCGACGTTGCCTGCAATTAACGCGATTCTCCAACACACCCTACACATTTTTTTTGCATCTTTTATATTTCCTATAGTAGTAACTGCTCCCGCTTAATTGATCAGTTAGATTTCCTTCATTCATATCAACGATGGTGATTTCTTCTTCCTTCAATGAGTGAATTCCTACGTGATACGTGTAATCGTGATCTTTCTTCGAATGTCCTGTTTCTACAACTGCTATAGTGGCATATTAGAAAATATATGGTCAATGGAGTTACTGATAACTCAATGGACTTACTTCATTGATTTAACTATAAAACATGTGCAATAAAGAAATAAGCTACTAACATAACGCATTACCTTAGTGTGTATTCATGTAACTCAACGCATACAGTTATGCTAACTTAACGAGTTAAACATGTGCATCTCACGTGATGTACTAAAACATTTAAATTCAACACGTGCATAAATCTAACTTAACGAGTTCAGATATACAACTTATGATTTTTACTCACTAATTCAACAAGTTGTTACCATACCTTTTACACATTTAAGCCTTTAACTCAATGAGTTGTTACTGTGTACCTGCAAATTCTTTTAGCATTTAAAACATAACTATTCGGTACATTAAATATAACTCTCCAAAATAACAAACAATTTGGATACTTAAGAATTTCACAGCCTATAATTTACCGACAGTTCAAAATTATACGAAATTAACATTAATTCCCTGAAAATATGCAGATTCTTTCATTAAAGCATATAATAGTGCAATTATAACATAATGGCTTAATTCTCATATGATAAGCTAAATATTATGCAATTAACCATGATTTAACCATTAATATTATGTACCTTTTCATTCTAAACACTTCCTCTATACTTAAATTTTGCTAGTCCCTTAGCAAACTAAGATCTAATTAGTTGGTCTTTCTAAAGTGCTAGAATTAATTCTTGCTTTTGTTCTTCTTCAGAATAAGAATTTAGATTATTATATAGATATTCTGTATGTTTTAGTAATCTATTTTAACTTTGTTTTCTCCTCTTCAACCTGCAAATATACTTAGAATATATGTAAATTACATACAAAATATATCAGCATCACATAGGTGTTAATTATATTATCATTTGTTCTTCTTTTCAGCATCTGTCATCTTGAATTTTCTAATAAGATTTCCAGAATAAATTTCAACAACATACAAATCAAAATACAATCCAATTCAATACGATTAAGGCAAGTAGAATAAAGAATTGTATCTCCAATAAACAACTTCAAAAGTTTATTCTAGATACATACTTCAGTAATCTTAGATAACAGAAAATATACTTGATTCAAAAGATATTTGTGTTTCACAAAACGATTATATCTTTTCAGAACAATATATGCATATTTGTACTTTAAAAGTTAATTTGACAAGCTTGAATCATACAAGAGCTTTCTAGTGTACCCATGTATCGAGCTTTCAGTCAACAATCTCAGATCTGATCAGGACCATAGGTTGCCAGATTTAAAGAGTCCTTTTTAGGTCAACAATCCTTACATACCTATCTGCTCAAGTACAAAAGGCTCATGATCAAACAAGTTAATAAACTCTCAAAGTTTTTTATTTTTTATTTCTTTTCAACACAGTATATATACGTATTTCATTAATACAGATGCAATAAAACACAAATCTCATATAGTCTTGCTTCTATTATTTACTAAAAATATGAATCCATCTCAATAAGCTCATACTTTTTTCTATAGTTTAATAAGATCTACACATAAATCATTCTACAAGTTTAATCAATCAAATTAAATGTATCTTTGATCATATGTATTTCGTTTAATCTAAAAATCAACATTTCAGCTCTTTCAGGATTTCAGATAATTTATTAAGTTTCAGTTAAACATTCTGTTTTCATTTTAAAATCGTGAAACTGTTAAACTCATAAAATTCAGCAAAAACATAAGATACTATATCTAGATTTGTATGAATAGTAAAATTCTATAGCATCTTATATAAGATTCTAATAATCAAGTGGTTACAATTCTTAAAAATTTTACATTCTCAATTTCCACTGACTTTTTTTTCAATACCATTCTAATTCTTTTAGTTAACAAAATTACATGGCTGTTACTTTAATTACCTCCCCCCCCATACCTACATTTTGCATTGTCCTCAATGTAAAAGATCTTACAATAAATACAGTAATTGTAGTAGGCATGACTATTGTTTCATTGACTTAGCACCTAATTCAATGAATTGAATTTTAAATGTAAATTCAGGATAAGTAATCAATCGCATACCTTGTTCTTTTCTATCTCCTTCCATATCTTCTGATTTTTTTCTGAAAAACTTTTCATTCACAAATAAAAGTAGAATATATAACAACATAACAAAACAAAAATTGCTAATTCAGTATCTTGTGTGGAACCTAGGCTCCTATGCCTTTGGTGGCTCACAAGCAAGCCAATTGGTTTCCCAAAATAGATACCAACAAATTGGATTGATATTTTGTTGTTGTTGTTGTTATTGTTTTTTTTTTTTAAATGCAAAATACACACAACATTAAAAGCTCAGAATCATAGTTTAAGAGCATGATTGAAAAGTAGTAACAAATGGAATAAATGTGTCAGTCGATGCAAACTTTTTAGGCATAATTCTTCTTACTATTAATTCTATTTTAATGCAGTTCGTTTTCCTTTTTAGCTTGTAAACTTGCAATATATTATCAATACTAAATACAAGTGTATTACCATTAATGAAATGAAATGCAGAAAGAGATCTTCTTCTGTTCCAAGATAATGTAACTGTTTCTATTTCTATATCTATTTCAATATATTCCTCTTCCCACTTCCATTCATTCAGGTCTTTTATAATCCATATTTGAAATTTCTTCAATTCATCCCACCATCTTATCAAACATAAAGTAGGATCATCATATTCATTGTACCACATTCCTACTTGGACTTTTGATCATATTCTAAAGTCGGTGGTTTAGCTATATCACTCGGTATAGGTAATATTTCTATAAAATCATCATAACTGTCTATGCTTACTATGTATAAATCAAATCTATATGCAACTGATATATCTGTGACTATATATATATATCCATCAAGTATGACACGCATGCTATTAATTAAAGCTTTCTGTCCTAGATATATCATAGTATTTTTAGTCTAAGATCTATTCAAAAAATTATACACACTTAAGCATAAATCTTCATCCCAATTTCCAATTGGTCTCCAATAATATAATTTTTCAAGAATTGTCAAATTTTTATCAGAAAAAATTAAAGCTGACCCACAATTTTCAGTTGGTACTTCATATCTATTAGGTCTTCCTATATTCCATTCTTCTCTTGTGATCGGATTTCTAATCAAAATATCAGGTAATAGAATTGCATACCTTAGTTTAGTTCTGTAAATAATTAATCTGTCATCCATCCCCATAATATGATCTATTCCTTTTAATGCATTGGGTGGAATTCAAGTAGTTTCTTTCATATTCAGATACTCATAGCTGATTGAATTACGATTAAATGACTTCCATATAAATTCATCTCTAATCTTAGTTATTTTTGAAGCTTGTAGTCCATGAAAGTATTTTTCTCTGATATAGTCTTTGATTTCTTTTGATACACAACACGTTCTACATAGATCTTTAGCTGACATGTTACTTAGTATTTCCTTCAGTGCATCTAGTGGTAATTTCATCAATTCCATTTGTTGTGATTCTGTATAACATAAACAAAAATTTAACAGAGACAAAATTAACATAGCTACTTCACACCTTCGTGGAGTTAGGTCATAACTCAACGGACTAAGTTCATTGAGTTAAGTAATAACTCTACGATATTACTAATTATAATTAAACTTACATTTTTTCTTTTTATATTTTTCTACTTACTATATTATACATAGTTACTTTAGTTATACTGCTTCATTCAGCTACCCTCCCAAAGGAGGTATCAATTTCATTAATAGTTCTGTTGATAGGGTTAGGTATTGCTTGCATTGGCAATCCTCCAGTAGGTCTAACTTCCATTGATTCCTTCTGTCTAGGTGGTACATTTCTATTCATATTTTGATTTTGCATTGCAACATTTCCAAATACAAGATCTAGACGATTGTTTAGTTGTTGGATTATCTTTTCTAATTTCTCTATTTTAGAACCTTATTCAATTAATGCTTCATAACTTATATTCTTGTCATTTATATTTTCTCCTCCCTGAAAATTGTTGTTTCTCTAAGATAAATTCGGGTGATTTCTCCAATTAGGATTATAAGAACTTGCAAAGTTATCTTTTTAGTTTCTAGCATAGATAATATCTAAATCATTAACGTTTGCATTTTTTTCTGCTAGTTTTTGATTTAATGATAACTCTTTTATTTTCTTTGTTAATTCAGTTAATTTGACTTCAAGCATAGTGCTTGAATCTATTTCATGCATTCCTCTTGGCAATATTCTTTTATCTACAATAGCTTCAACCGAATTTTCCCACTGTGTAGTTCTTTTTGCAAAGTTTTCTAAATATGCCCATGCTTCTTCACTACAGAGTTTTAAAAATCCATTCTGACAAGTAGATTCTAATAAAGATTTCGTTGAAACATCTATGCTTTCATAAATTATACCTATTAATTGTGCTTTACTCATTGCATGATGTGGACATTGAGTCAGTAAATCTTTAAATCTTTCAAAATATTTCCAAAATGATTCTTCCTATTTTTGGCTACACATTAATTTTTCCTTTTTCTTTTTAATTGTTTGATGTGTTAGATAATATTTTTCTAGGAAAACGGAGCAAAATTCAGTCCAAGAAGAAATTGAATCAGGCAATAGAGTATATAACCATCTCTTAGCTATCTTTTAAAGCAAAAGGATATCTAAGTTTAATAGCATCTATACTCATGTTCGACATTTTCATCATTTGACAAACTTCATTAAATTCTCTAAGGAAATAATAGGCATCTTCTCTTTCTAATCCATGAAAATGTGGTAATTGACTAATATAATTAGATTTCAGTTCAAACCTATCTCCCTCAAAGTTTGGCAATCGAATGCATGAAAGTTCATCAACTAATTCAAGATACAAAATTTCTCCTAATGGTTTTTCTACTAGAGCCGCCATATCTTTGTTCTCTTTTAAAGAAAGGTTAGCTACACCCCTAAGGATTTTGTTAAAGTCCAATTCAAAAAATTTTTCAGTACGTCTCTATGTTGAATAATCCTGTGTAGGTGTTTTTACTAATCGTTTAATACTAAGAGAACGAATCCATGTGCTCATAAGCTCTTAATATAAAGTAAAATAGCAAAAGATTAATTACATACTAGTCTGACACTTTATACTCAGTAAATAGTTGTTAACGGATGAAGTTGAATCAGCTGCTTCTCCTTCTAGTTTCCCAACAAATTTCTTTTTCTTTCACAGGTGCTGGTAACTCATAAATAACATTTTGTTCTATATTTATAATGCACGCTTGTAAGGTAATTTGTTGTTATTCAATTAAATACATGAAAAACCCAAATTTTACATTTATAAACCGCAAGCGCATGGTACCTATTGTATTAAGCATATGTAAGAGCGAGTCGATCCACAAGGAGCTTGTCTTAATTGAATTCATGGAAATAATTATTTAGCAAAACATTTACTTCGTTAAAGTCATAATAAAAATTCTACTTATAAATTAATAGGTAAAAATTACATAAGTATAATGAAGAGTCAAATATCACCCATAATCCAATAAGTTCCTAAGGTTAACCCTTAGGAAACTCAAGAAAATCAATGAGTTCAGCCTTGAAATCATAGAAGTGAGGCCTAATTTCTAACTCTCTTTTCCTCCAACCTGGGCATTCAAAAATCTAGATAAAATATTGGTTGGAAAGATTCTCGAGAGAAGTGATTTCGTAGATTAACTCATTATAGAACTCTAGAAATATCGGATTTACTGATAGGGCGCAGAATTGTTCTGGAAACTTTCCAAAATCGCACCTTCGGTGCAAAAATTGTAACTCAATCAAAACTCCATTAAATCCTGTGAAATCAGAGGGCTTTGAACGAAGACTTGTATTACTACTAAGGAAAATTAATAGAATGATTTTATACAAAGATTACAGTACAGGCAACACTCAAGCGTCAAGCACTAAATCTGGTACTCAAACAAAAATTTGAAATTACTGCAACCTCTGGAAGAAAAAATCAAAAACTAAAGAAATACATTTCTAAAAATTACACAACTTACATAATTGTAATCTACATAAAATTTCCTACAAAATCATATCAAGAAACACTAAAAAACTCTACGGAAAACCTACTTTTTGAAAGGAGAAATAGAAGGCAAGGATTCTATTTGCATAGAATCCGGAACTACAAAAATTCATTCCTTCCTAACTTGGTCGTTGAAATCACAGAAAATAGCTCTAATTGTGACAACGATTTCTCCCAAAATAAGGATTGAAAAATTATGAAAAAATATTTTTTCGAAAGGGTTTTAAGTTTTCTAAATATACACGGTGATTTTACATTCTAAATCATTCTAAAGTGAAAATAACATCAAAAACTAATAAGGTGCGCAAAACAGTTTTGAAATATTACAGAACGCGCACTTCCAGTAAAAACTTGACAACTTTATCAATTATTCATGAAATTCTATGAAATTACCGTTCAATGAAAATAAACTTATCAATATAACAAACCCAATTTACAGATCGTAAAAATATGATGTATAGAGGGAGAAATAGTATTAGACATTTCCGCAAAGCTAATGACCGAAAATGTGATTTCAAACCGAGAATGTACTCTCCTAAAGAAAATAGAAAAATCACACCAAAAGTACTCAAAAAATTAAACAAAGTATACAGAAAAAATCGTCTTTTATTTCTCTACAAAAACAACATAAGAATCGAAGAAAAATATTGAGAAAAACTTGAGATATGAACAAAATAAATGAACACTAAATCTGAAAACAAGGAAGACAGAATTCTGTATAAGCCATTCACAACTATTTGCACCCATTCACAATATAAACACTATACAATCATAAATCACGAAAGGGGATCATTCACACATTCAAATAAAAGTAAAAATAACATTATAACTACTGAAAATTCATTAGTCTTTACATACATCAAGAAAAAACACAAAATGAAGAGCAAAACACATATAAACAAGATTGATCTCCTCCTCGAAATACCTTTGAAGCTCTACCTTAGACTTGGAGCAAGCTTTCCACCTCTGAATGATGATGCACGTCCCTTGTAAGGAGAAGACCTGGGCTGTCACCCCTCCTCCATGTCCTCCAAGAGAGTGGAATCCATGATGGTTGCTTCAAGACACAAGTTTGCCATACCCTAGCTTGTCTCCTATTTCAACTATGTAGATTTCAAGCCCCAAATGAAGTTTGTTGTCACCAAACCACCAAAAGGGGGAGCCACACATCCAAACAAGATCTGAACCTTCTCCTCCTCCCATGTCAAAGCACCACACAAGAAGTTGATGGAGATCTAAGCCCTCAACACCCCAAGGAAGAAGAAAGGAAGGAGGGAGTCGAAGTCTAAGCCTCCTTTGTAACCTTACCCGGCCTTGGAGAAGAAGAGGGGAGCCTCCCTTGCTTGAATGGAGCTTGCCTTAGGTGGAGGGAGCTTGGCTCGTTTGAGTCCTGGGAGATAGTCTCCAAGAAGGCCCTAGGTTGTCTCTTAAAGGGAGAGAATTGGGGCTTTTGGATGTTGTTCCAAAAACACCCTCAAGTCTCTTTTACTATTTTATTTCTTGCCCTTGTGAGACTTCAAAAATCCCTTCTTTATTTACCTACTAAACTTAAACAAACACATTAAAAGATAACAAGACATGAAAATAATATAACATAGAGCATCTAAGTATTAATCAACATTCATTTCGATTATCATTTAAGTCATAATCAAATAAAGAGTTAAATTGTGTAATTTTAAGTCATTTACTTCAATAGTCATGCATAATCATATAAATGCCAAAGTTATGGTATTTCAATTATAAACATGCATTATGTATCATTTAAGCTCTAATAAGCATGAATAATCCTATATAAATTAGCACAATTTTACTCCTTACAACGCCTATAAAGCAAATAAATCTCATTGCAAGAACATGTCTTGTAACGTGCAATATGGTTCCTATTTTTATGGATACGTGTGCCACTTCTAATTTCAAATTTCAGTAACCGCTAAACCCACGAAGTTTTATTCGTGGCTAAAGGAATAACCATTTAGCTTAATCCACGAACTAACCTTGTTGAGTTATAGATAACTCAACAGACTAGTTTCAGCTATTGTTGCTAACTCCACGGACTAACTTCGTTGATTTACAGATAACTCAACGGAGTGACCTTATATTATATTATTGACCTCGTGGAGTTAAGGTTAACTCAACAAACTTACTTCGTTGAGTTAACACTAGGTAGTTTTCTAAAACTTACTCGTATTAACTTCTATGTTTTTTTCTCTCCTACATTTTTCCAACTTAAATAAAATTAAATACATGTCATTAATGCAGCATTCTAATTAAAACACATTTACATCTGAACACTATATAAATATTTAACTTGCAGTTCATTTCATGTGATGTAGAATTTATATTTTACTTTGTAGCATGCAGATATTTTTAGTCATTAATCAATTATCTTTCATTTAATCCTGTCATTCAACAAATTGTAAATCTTTTAAACAATCTTGCATAATGTTCCACAAATTATATAATATTCAAAATAATTCATCCAGTACATCATTCTCAAACACAAATGCAAAAACATCTGAAAAACATACATTCATTTATATGAATAGTATATATTACAATCAGTTAGATATTTTTCATACAAATATATACAATTACAAGTAGACGAACAATACAATTTTAATCTTTTCTCCTAAGTTCATCTACTTCCTTTTGGAGCTTTTCTACTTGTTTCTCTAATTGGTTAATCCTTTCTACAGCTCCTGTAATTCCTCTAGAAGGTTCAACAATCTCTGCAGCTACATAATTTCTGTATTCTTTCATTGAAATAGTTCATGATCTAATCGTTTTAGATGCCCATTTCGTGAAATCAATACAGTCCACCATCAGTAGTGGAATCAGATATCCATAAAATAATTTCTTCTTTACTACTTTCAGCTTGGAGATGAAAACTGCAGACCAATTTATCTGAATTCTGTTCCCAACTACATATGTGGCCCATTTGACAAATTGACTCAGTTCTATATCATGGCCTTGTCATTGGTAGACATTCTTAATTAGAATGTTAGCTATCATGTGTGCTGTACCATTTAGCTGCTTCAGTCTATTTAACAAGGGCACACTAGGATTGATAGCTAAACAATCCTTTATTGCTTACTCTGTCCACTCGATTGTAGTTGTGCTTTCCAGAATTTCCAATCTTTCATTCTTCAATCCCAAAATGTTGTGGAGAAGCTTTGGTGTTATCTGTACATCAACTTCCTCCATGTTGGAAATTAATCTTCCTTCTCCTTCTCTTAAGTTTGCATAAAAGCAGGGCACTAGATTTTCATATACTACATGCCCTCTTTCTTGAGAAATATATTGCAATAGACCTTGGAATTCAAATAAATCTTTGATTTCTTGCATTTCGTCCCAATTTACTGGTCTACTATAAATGATATCATAACCCCTAATCTTTTGGTATTCGTCATAAGCTTCTTGACTCTAGAAATGTACTTCATTTAAAACTATTGCTTCAGAAGGATTAGGAATATGCATTTGTTGCTCTATAAGGGTTTGTTCTTAAACTTCCTCTTTCAAATGCTGAACTTGTACTTGTTGAAGATGCTCCACAGATTCCTGAATATTTGCTTCTACTTCTGTCTGTGGTGGTGAGCCGATAGAACTCTCCACTCTATCTTGAATACTATCCAAAATTTGTTGAAGAGTTCTTTACTCTTCAATGGAATCTGTCGAGTCATCTCTTTCCATATATACTTGTTCAGCTTCTTATTCATTTTTTTCTTTTTCTTCTTCCTCCTGACTACCAATCTGCAATGTCACTATTCTTTCTGATTCTATGGCAGATTGGGATGGAGTTACGGGCAAATCAGCTTCTACCCTAATTTCTGTTTCTTCTATTTGTACAGGCTGTAGATTAATTTCAACCTGATTTTCTTCTTCTCTTTGATCTTGTTGCTGCTGCTGCTACTACTCATCCTTAGAATCGGATAGCAGGTTTACAAAATTTGGCTCTATAGGCCCTATTGATATTAATCTTTCAGATTTAATCTCCTCTTGATATTCAAGCACTATATCTTTTCCTTTCCTTCTTTTGATTAATTGTGCCTAGTCTTCCTTTTCTTCCTCTAAGATTAAGCCTACATAAATGGGCTCTACAGGCCTTTGAGCCATAGGGACTGGCTCTTCCTGTTTAATTTTTTCTATAATTGCTGGTCTCGAAGGACTAGCTTCAACTCCTTTTGTAGTAAATCTGGTAGTGGCTTCTTGATGCTGTTCAACTTTAATTTTATATTGGGCTTTCAACTTTTCTACAACCTTTCTCTTGTAAAGTGCATCAAACACTAGGTGTGCTTTAGCTACTACCAAATCTTTTGGTTCTCCTTGGTTTTTCCCAACTTGAACCAATTCTTCAAATTCTCTTAATTCTTCTTCAATGGAAGGCCTCATAACTACCACCCTTTCTAGTGGTTTAGGAGGTGGAATCGAAGGTCCTGGCTACTGTTCCTTAGGGACAGGTCTTTCAACAATCAGCTCCTCTTGTTCTTTAGTTTCTTTCCTTTGTTACTCCTAGATTGCCCACTGAGCTTATTGTTTAGAATGAAAAAGTGCATAATATTAACGGTTAAATGATGGTTAATTGCATAATATTTATCTTATCATATGAGAATTAAGCCATTTTGTTATAATTGCACTATTATATGCTTTAATGAAAGAATCTGCTTAATTTCGAGGAATTAATGTTAATTTAGTACATTTCTAAACTGTCGGTAAATTGCAAGCTGTGAAATTCTTAAGTATCCGAATTTTTTGTTATTTCGGATAATTATGTTTAATGTATCGAAGAGTTATGTTCAATGTACTAGACAGTTATGTTTTAAAAGAATATTTTATTATTTTTTGAAGTACACGTGTCGAAACCATAATGCATGACTTAAGTGGATTTTCGGTGAGTTATCTCTAACTATCCGAAATTGTACCTAGGCATCGGATAGTTATATGTGTAACTCTCTGAAATCTCCTTTTATTATAAAACAGTTGTTGGACATGTGTCATGTTCTAAAAGAATGACTTAAGTGGATTTTCGGTGAGTTATTTGTAACTATCCAAAATGCATCTAGGCATCGGATAGTTAGACTTGTAACTCTCCAAAATATTTCTTTATTATAAAACTGCTGATGACACGTGTTGTGATCTGGAAGATTGACTTAAGTTATATATCGATGAGTTATCTGTAACTATCTGAAATGCATCTGAGCATCGGATAGTTAAATTTATGCACGTGTTATATAGTTAAATCAATGAAGCAAGTTCGTTGAGTTATCTGTAACTCCACGGACCATTTATTTTCTAATATACCACTATAGCAGTTGTAGG
This sequence comes from Cymodocea nodosa, assembly GCA_036874045.1. NCBI lineage: Eukaryota > Viridiplantae > Streptophyta > Magnoliopsida > Alismatales > Cymodoceaceae > Cymodocea > Cymodocea nodosa. The sequence continues at coordinate 11,630,068 of CM072339.1, read as the reverse complement.
AATAGAACAGTTGGAAGAAAAAACCACGATCGCACGTATCACATAGGAATTCACTCGTCGAAGGGAGAAGAAATCATCGTCGTTGATATGAATGAAGGAAATCCAACCGATCATTCAAGCAGAAGCAGTTACCACTAAAGAAATACAAATTGGAATTACTATCTAATTTATGTGAAAGGTTGTTTGTTTACTTCTAAAAAGGACTTCATTGGTATAAGCATAAAGATAAATTAACTAAGTAAAAATAGAAGTTAACAAATCCAAGTTTTTCTAACACGTCACTGGGTAACCAAACAAGTTTTCTGGTACCATGCTAGGGATCCAAACAAGTTTTCTGGCGCTATTGCTGGGGAATTCATATAAGCAATTGTTAGAGCTATTTCGTTTTAATAGCCAAAGTGTTATGTGTTTTCTTCTGTAATTGAGAATATGGCATATGCTTATACTCAAAGATTTCTGAAACCTGTAGTTATCATATGTGAATTCTACAATTCTGAAGGACACGACATTTATGACTGTTTGAAATTAAGACGTTTGGAGATGGTTAGATCCCATGAACAACAAATGAATCATCCTCAATATAATAGAGCCAAGTATGAGAATCCTATAGTTTACCTAGCTGATGGTTAGTATAGAATGTGTAAGATGTTGAAAGACACTGAAGTTTGGGATAGGTATGACAGATTGGAGCGCATTATAGAGCAAAACCTGGACAAACTAGAATATTTTATGTGTTAGCAACAAGAAGTCAACTAATTAAACTATAAGGAAGCATATTCAGAACCTAAAATGGATATAATTTACGAAACTGAAAAAACCATAATGAAAATTGATAAAAAATTGAATGCAATGAGATTAGATGATCTGGAAAGAAAACTAAAAGCATTGGACGAATATACAATGAAAATACAAGTTATGCAACAGGACAATGAAAATTATAATGTTATAGATCTATATAATTTACAAAATATACAGCCAAAAGAAAATACTACTACAAGAGAATTTAAAGAATGCACTTTAAAACTAAAAACAATTGAAGATCATAATCACGAAAATGATATACAAAAATATCATGAGAGTAACGAAAATCTGGAAGATGTATGTATAATATTAAGATCTGGAACTGATATACCACCAAGAACTCAAAATAAAAATAATATGAAGGTTGATAAGAGTAAAAATTAAAATGATAATGAAAATGTAATAGCTGAAAATCTAGAAATCACTAAAGAACAATCTGAATCTGCTAATGAGGCTAAAAATGATCAAACAAATCAAACGAAAGAAAAAGAATCTTTTAAATCACAATCTTTAGCACCCTATCCTGAAAGATTACAACAATCAATACCTAAAAAACAAGAAAAAATTAGAGAAATTTTTGAAAAAGTGCAAGTTAACATTCCTTTGTTATATCTATTATAGAAAATGCCACCTTGTGCTAAGTTTCTGAAGGATTGGTGTACTAAGAAAAGAGAGCGAAAAGTTCTTAGGAAGGTCTTTTTAGCTGAGCAAAGTAGTTCCCTATTTCTGCCACAAATTCTTAAAAAGTTATCTATTCTTGGAATCCCTATTATATCATGCACCATAGGAAATACCATTCTAGAAAGAACCTTAATAGACTTAGGTGCAGGTATAAATGTTATGCCAAGTGATATATTTGCATCCTTAGGATTAGAAGGCTTAACTCCTACTAGTACGATTATTCAATTAGCTGATAGAAGTATAAGATACCCTACAGGAAAAATAGAGGATGTCTTAATTAAAATCAAAAACTTTATATATCCTATTGATATTGTAATTTTGGATTCCCAACAAATTAAGCATAAAAATAGTGATACATCTTTAATTTTGGGAAGGCCATTTTTAGCAACATTAGGGGCTATTATAAATTGTAAAACTGGAGTAATGAAGTTAGCATATGGTAATGAGGATACTCAATTAAATATTTTCAAACCAGAAAGGTTTGAGGAGTTAGAAATGTCCTTACATACCATAGACTTTTTAGAGGATGAAGGAGATATGTTAGATGATGTGATTCAAGAAGAATTAAATAGGCAAATCAATTCTGAAACTTTAGAGGAAAGTGAAAGCATAAATATAGAAGGAGATATAGAAGAAATTAATTTAGAAAATGATGATGTTCAATTAAGAGCTCTAGCTTCTGATAGGCAACATTTAGAATTAAAACCTTTACCTTCTGAATTAACCTATATATTTCTGGAAAATAAACAAACCTGTCCAATCATTATTACTTCAGATTTAAAAGAGGATCAAATAGCTAAATTAAAAGATGTAGTGAAAAGTTATAAAAAAGCAATAGGATGGACTATGACTGATATAAAAGGGTTAAGTTCAACTTTATGTTGTCACCACATATATTTAGAAGAGAATGCTAAACCTGTTAGAATTCCTGAGAGGAGATTAAATCTAAACCTTAAAGAAGTAGTCAGGAAAGAAATAGTGAAATGGTTAGATAATGACATAATTTATTCGATTTCTGATAGCTCGTGGGTTAGCCCAATCCATGTAGCTTCCAAGAAATCAGGATTAATAGTTATTAGGAATGAAAGTCAAGACTTGATACCTACTAGAATTCAATCAGGCTAGAGAGTACGTATAGACTATAGAAAGCTGAATGTTGTGACTAGGAAAGATCATTTTCCCTTACCTTTTATAGATTAAATGCTGGAAATATTAGCAGGGCAAGAATATTTTTGTTTCCTAGACGGGTATTCAGGTTATAACCAAATTCTAATAGCATTAGAGGATCAAGAGAAAACAACTTTCACCTATCCTAATGGAACTTATGCTTTTAAGAGAATGCCATTCGAATTATGCAATGCACTAGCCACCTTTCAAAGGTGTATGCATGGCATATTTACTAGAATGACTGAAGATTTTTTTAAAATATTTATGGATGATTTTACTATTTATGGCAACTCATATGAAGTTTGTTTAAAAAATTTAGACCAAATATTAAAACGCTATGGAAAAAAATCTGGTTCTAAATTGGGAAAAATGTCACTTCATGGTTAAACAAAGAATAGTCTTAGGACATGTTGTTTCTAAGAAAGGGTTGGAAGTAGATAAAGCTAAAATAGAAGTAATTTCTAATTTATCAGAACCTAAATCAGTAAAAGATATTACATCATTTCTAGGACATGTTGGATTTTATAGAAGATTTATTAAAGACTTTAGCAAAATAGCTAGACCTTTAACTAATCTATTAAAAGATGTCCCATTTAACTTTGATAAAAATTGCAAGGAAGCATTTTTTAGACTTAAAACTAGCTTAATTTCAACTCCTATAATTCAAGCACCTGATTGGAGCCATCCATTTGAATTAATGTGTGATGCATTTGATTTTGATGTAGGAGTAGTGTTGGGATAGAAGATAGAAAAATCTCCTAGAGTGATTCATTATGCAAGTAAAACCTTAAATGATGCTCAAGTTAATTACACAACTACTGAAAAAGAACTATTAGTTATTGTGTTTGCCTTGGAAAAGTTTAGATCATATCTGATTGGAGCTAAAGTTATAGTATACACGGATCATGCAACTTTAAAACACCTTGTTGAGTATTTTGTTTTGATGATGTGGGTTGAATGAAAATAATCATATTTGCTCAATTATTATTGCTTGTGAAAGAAATTAAAATCATTAATTAATACAAAAAAAGCTTACTGACATAAATACTTGTCTGTATTGGATTTGAAGTTAATAACTAGTCGTTTCATTGCATTAATTTCTCATTTAACTAAATGTTAAGTTAACGTGTGTTTTTAGTGAAAAACATGATATGTTTTAAAGTTATATCTTCTGTATCATGAACAGTGCACGTTTAGACAACTCATTAAGTTAGAGTTTTGTTTGTATAGAGGTCACGTGAGAACTCGTTAAGTAAGAGGCTTAAAGGTTAAAATAGGTCACTTGAGAACTCGTTAGGTTAATGTGTAAAAGAAGAGACGAACTCGTTAAGTTAGTGTTATACACGTGATGAAAATATAAGTTATGAATGTTATATTGTATCGCGTGAGGTGCACATGTTTAACTCGTTAAGTTAACATAACTAAATGCGTTGAGTTGCTATATTGAACACTAAGGCAACGCGTTAGGTTAGCGTTATAAACTTAAGTTGTTATTTTTGCACATGGTAAAATTCTTATTATAAAAATATTTGTTTATTGTTGAATCGATGAGTTAAAGTTTTTCGGAGACTTACAACCGTAACTATCCGAAACTTAAACTATTTTCGGTGAGTTATCGTTTAACCTTTTGAAAGAAAGGTTAAGCTAGTTCGTTGAGGTAGCGTAACACCACAGACTTAGTTCGTTGAGTTAGCTAAAGTACTTGTGACGTGAAATGGCACATGAGGAACTCGTTGAGCTAGAAACGTTAAGTTATATATATATACTTGTGTTACTCATTTAGTTAACATTAAAGTAACGACTTCTTATTACACTTGATGGAAAAATTTTTGGATGAGAAAGTTTATTTTGCAGGAATTTTCAGAGATCCAAGACTAATGAGTAAAAAAAATTCGAAATGTAAATGTAGGTCAGAACATGTGTATTAAGATGATGGAAAAAGAAAAGACGTGAAGAAGTGGAAAACTAGTAGTGGTTAAACGTGAAGGATATGCATGAAATGAAGATACAGTATAAAAGGCATAGAATTCTTGTTGATCAAATTATCCTTGCACACAAAACGAAAAATCTTTTCAAGGATTAGACTATCCCTGCACACCAAAAGAAAAATCTTTTTCAAGGATCAAAAACACCTTTTTGGGAAAAATCTCTCAGGTGGAAGAAAATTCAGTGAAGTAGAAAAAGGTATTATTTATGTCACTAAATATTTAAAGTATCAAAAGAAAGCAAATTCAGTGAAGTAGAGAAAGATAAGATATTCGTCATTGAAGAATTGTTGAAGAAGAAAAAGAAGAAGAAGAAAGATCTCAAATAGGGAGAAATGTTTTAAATTCTGCAAATTAGTTTTCTCTGTTTGTAGTTATGAAATTGTTTAGATGATACATGGTATCGAGATATAATTGCATCTACAATTTCTCAGGAGAATTGAATTGTATATTGTAATTGAAACCTTGAATAAAAATGATTTTATGAAAACAATGTCTCGACTTGTTTTTGAGTTTTAAAGTTTCAATTATATTTCAGAAAATATTAAAAAACACAATTCACCCCCACTCTTGTGTAGCCATACAATCCTACAAGTGGTATCATAACTTTGTTAATAATCTTTAATATAAAATCGATACCAACTTAATTAATATCATTGCTTATTCTACCTTCCTTGTTTTTAAACAAACATTAATATCTGAGCATACGTTTAACTTTCTTGATTTAAGGCTCAAGTTGGGTTAAAGTTTTTAGACTGTTTAAAATCAAATAGGTTGAAAAATCTAAGGTAAGATGGCTACTGGAAATGGTAATTTTTCATTATATGAAGGCCAAAATCTTAATCGTCCTCCTTTATTTGATGGAATACATTTTGAATATTGGAAATATAGGATGACTGTTTTTCTTCAAAGTATAGATCATAAGTTGTGGTTCATGATTTCTAAACCATATACTCCGTTAACTACTCCTTATAATACTTGGACAATTACTGAAAAAGAAAATGAAACTCTAAATGCTAAGGGCTTAAATATTTTATTTTGTGCATTGAGTTATGAATAGTTCAGTAAAGTGTCGGCATATAAATCTGCTTATGAGGTGTGGCATGCATTAGAAGTTTCACATGAAGGTACTTCTGAAGTTAAAGAGACTAAAATAAACATGTTGATTCATAAGTATGAACTCTTTAAGATGCATGAAGATGAAAGTATTTCTGAGATGTTTTCTAGATTTCTTGATATCATAAATTCCTTAAAATGCTTAGTAAAGAATTTTGAACAGAAGGATTTAGTGAGGAAAATTCTTAGATCTCTAAGTTCTAAATGGTCTCAGAAAGTAACATCAATTGAGGAATCACGAGATTTAAATGTTTATACTATGAATGAACTTATAGTAAATTTAACAGCTTATGAAGTTCAATTAAATGAATCACTGAGTCACAACAAACTAAAAATGAAGAAAGAAATAGCCTTCGAAATTAATTCGGATTCTGATATTTCTACTGATTCTGACGAGGATTTGATTTTGCTGACTAGGAAATTCAAGAAAGCATGGAAAGCTAGGAAACAACAAAGGAACAAGAATGATAAACCCTCAACGTCAAAATCATTGAATGACAATAATTCTTCATCCAGAAAATATGTATGTTACAATTGTAAGAAACTTGGACATCTTTCTCCAAACTATCTTATGAGGAAAAATGAAAAGCAAAGTAGGACAAATCAGAAGAAGACAGCTCAGAAAACTCAGAAAAATTTTTATAGGAAAAAGGCTTTGAAGGTCACTTGGGATGACACGTTTGAAGAGTTTGAATTTGAGGAATTATCATCAAAATCTTCACATTCAAAAGGAGAACAAGAGCTAGAAGACGTTGCTCATGTGTGCTTCATGGCAGATGAGTCTAAGGTAATATCTAATCTTGAAAGTCATTCAGATTTCAACTTTGACGAATTATTATGTGCTTATCATGCATTATTACAAAAACTTAAAGTATGTAAACTGGAAAATAAGAATATTAGAAAATCTTCATCAATTATGGAAGAAGAAAATTGTTTCCTGTCTACTACTTTAGAAAAGTTTAAATGTGATAATGAAAATCATGCTAGAGATTAGCAAAAATTTAGATTTAATGAATGTATCTTGCATGAACAAATATAGAATATAAATGCTGAAAAATTAAAGATAGAATCTGAAAATGAAATGTTGAGAAACAATACAAATGAACTTGAATTAGAGATAGATAAATTAAAACTAAGAGTGCTAGATTTAAATTCTACCATTGAGAAATGGAATTTAAGTCAAACTAAGTTAGACAAACTAACTAGTACCCCTGTAGTGTCTTATAAATTTGGCTTAGGATTTGATTATCCTAAATATCCTGAATCTCAAGCCAATAAGGGATTTATTAGTTGCAATTCAAGTAAATCTAAGACTAAAATTCCTTTTATTATGAAACAAGGTAATAAATATATAGAAGTAGGTACTTCAAGGGATGAATCATGTAGTAATAATATAAATCAATGTGATTTGTCAAATTGTACTTCTAACATGATTATAAATGTTACTAAAAATCTTGTTTCTTGTTCTGGAAATTCAGTTTCTAATGTTTCTAAAATTTCAAACGATTGTAGTAAACTGAAAATTTAGAAAACTGAGCATGTAATTCGATACACTAGTATTAGACCAATTACTTATTCTGCATGTGATAAAACTGAAAATTTTTGTGCAGAAAATTTTTTTGTATACATTGAAAATTCAAATACAAGTACAAAATCTTGATATGAACTTACTGAAATGTATGAGCATGACCAAAATAAATTAACATCTTATAAAAATCAGTTTGGTCTTGATTATACTACACCTGAAAAAAAAAGAATGATTATAAGAGCAATAATGCTATAAGTAAGTATGATGTTAAAAACAAGTCTATAGTACTTACAACTAATAAGAATGTAAATGATAATGTTAAACTATTTTTAAACAAAAAGAAGAAATATGCGTTTAATGAACTTGGTCCTCAACAACATTGGGTACCAAGAAAAAGTTTTTCTTAATTTGTGTTGCAGGAGGAAACAACATCAAAATGGATCTTGGACAGTGGAATGTCAAGTCACATGACCAGACAGAAAAGTCTACTACAAAATTTTACAAATACCATGAAAGGAAGTGTAACATTTGGAAACAAAAGCAAAGATAAAATCATAGGTATGAGGAATGTTCAAATACCTCCAACTTGTGTTATTTCGAATGTACTATATGTAGAAAACCTAGGATTTAATTTGCTGAGTGTCATAAAACTAATTGAAAATGGATATTATGTAGTGTTTGAAGATAATGTATGCAAAATAATTGATAAAAATATAGATGAAATTAAGTTTATTGCTAAAAGAAAAGGTTCTGTATGTATTTTATCTTTACCTTCTAGTGTAATTGATTTAAATTCATGTTTGCTAGCTGAAACTAGTGATGCATATCTGTGGCATAGAAGGATTGGGCATATAAATATGAAACTGTTACATAAACTATCAAAAAAACATTTAGTGAGAGGTTTACCAAAGATTAAATACTCAAAGGACTTTATGTGTGATGCATGTGAGTTAGGTAAACTTCATAAAAACTCTTTTAAATCCAAAACTGATATTTTAAGCAAGAGAGTCTTAGAACTTATACATATGGATCTATTTGGACCAACAAGAATCATGAGTCTTGGTGGTAAACGATATGTATTTGTTTTAGTAGATGACTTCTCAAGATACACTTGGGTATATTTTCTAGCATCTAAGACAGAAGTTTTTGAAAAGTTTAAAATGTTTTGCAATTTTGTTCAAAATGAGCAGGGTGTCTCTATTCAAAAACTTAGGAGTGATCATGGAACTGAATTTGATAATGATCAAATGGATAATTATTGTAATGAGCATGGCATTGATCACAGATTTTCTTTTCCAAGAGCACTGTGTCAAAATGTTGTTGTTGAGAGAAAGAATAGATCACTTCAAGAAATGGCCAAAACTATGTTGAATGAGCATAAGTTACCTCAAATTCTTTGGGCTGAAGCAGTAAATACAGCTTGTTATGTTATTAACAGAAGTTATTTAAGACCTCATGTTAATAAAACTCCTTCTGAAATTATGTTTAATAGGATTCCAAAAATTTCCTATATGAAACCATTTGGCTGCAAGTGTTTTATTCTTAATACTAAGGATAAAAGGGATAAATTTCAAGCCAAATCGAATGAAGGAATTTTTGTAGGTTATTCTACTAGAAGTAAAGCCTATAGAGTATATAATAAGACTTCTAAGACTATTGAAGAAACCCTCCATGTAAGCTTCAATGAAAATTCTCTTAGAGAATCTCAATCTAAAGCTGATAATGATGATATGATCAATTTTCCAAATGAGTTAGAGATCAATAGAGAGATTGATGATTTATCTGAGAAAATCAAAAATATGAATTTAAATGATCAAACTAATGATGAAAGTGATGGACTTTCAGATGTTAATGAGAATATTGAGGAAAATCAGAGAAATTGGCATTATTATTCATCACATCCCATTACTCAAGTCATTGGTGATATTAATGAGGGAGTTAAAACTAGAGCTTCACTAAATTTAAATAGTATGTGTATGTTTGTTTCTATGGTGGAACCAAGGAATATACAAGAAGCATTATCTGATGAAAATTGGATAGTGGCAATGCAAGAAGAACTAAATCAATTCATTAGAAATGATGTATGGGAATTAGTCTCTCCACCAGAAAATCAGTCCATAATAGGTACAAAGTGGATCTTTAGAAACAAAACTAACAAAACAGGTCAAATTATAAGGAATAAAGCTAGATTAGTTGCACAAGGGTATACACGGGAAAAAGGATTAGATTATGATAAAACAATTGCTCCTATGGCTTGGTTAGAAAGTATTAGAATATTATTAGCCTATGCTTGTTATATGGATTTTAAATTATATCAAATGGATGTAAAGAGTGAATTTCTAAATGGTTTAATTAATGAAGAAGTCTATGTAAAACAACCACCTAGATTTGAAGATATTAAAAATCCTGACTTTGTGTATAAATTGAAGAAAGCCTTATATGGTTTGAAGCAAGTACCTAGATCATGGTATGAAAGATTGTCTACTTTTTTAATAGAAAAAGGCTATATCACGGGAAAAGTAGATCATACTCAATTTATTAAGAGAGATGGTAAAGATCAAATTGTTGTTCAAATATACGTAGATGATATAATCTTTGGAGCAACCTTTAATAAGTTGATAGAAATATTCTCTGAAGAGATGACTAATCAGTTTGAAATGAGTATGATTGGAGAACTTTCATATTTTCTAGGACTTCAAATTAAGCAAATGGATAAAGGTATATTTTTAAATCTGGAAAAATATGCAGATGAAATGCTTAAGAAATTTAATTTTAATGATACAAGGATTCAAGGAACTCCTATGAGTACTACTTTAAAGTTAGATATTGATGACATAGGAAAATCTATAGATCAAAGAAAATACAGAAGTATGATTGGTTCTTTACTTTATTTGACTACTAGTAGACCTGATATTATGTTTGCTGTGTATGTTTGTGCTAGATTTCAATCTAATCCTAAAGAATCACACTTAATTGTAGTTAAAAGAATATTTAGATATATACAAGGAACTAAAAATTTCGGACTGCATTATTCTAAGGATAGTTCAATAGATCTTATAGGATATACTGATGCTGATTATGCAGAATCTAATTCTGATAGAAAGAGTACCAATGGCACATGTCAATTATTGGGAACTAATTTGGTGTCATGGTTTAGTAAAAAGCAAAACTGTGTTGCACTTTCTACTACAAAAGCTGAATATGTTGCTGCTACACTGTGTTGCACTCAGATTCTATGGATAAGGCAAACTTTAGAAGATTTTGGATTTTCTTATGATACAACTGAGATTTGTTGTGACAGTAGTTCTGCAATAAATCTTTCCAAAAATCCTATATTACATTCAAGAGCAAAGCATATAGAGGTTAGACATCATTTTCTAAGAGATAACGTAATTAAAGGAAAAATTAAATTAGAATTTGTGTCTAGTAAAAATCAATTAGCTGATATATTTACAAAACCTCTAGACGAAAATACATTCTGCAACATTAGATTAAATTTAGGTATTTGTAGGCTATGTGATGTGTAAAATGCTTAAACTCCACATAAAAAGATAAATATTATTGATGATGTTGTTCACCTCATAGATATTATATACTTATCATAAATATCTAAAGTAATATCTAAACTACTGCTTAAGATACTATGTATTTATTGTAAAATCATAGTAGTATCTTATTGATTTTAAGTAGTTTATCAATTTTAATGGTTTTTACGATTTTAAGTGGAAGTGTAAATGAAAAACATTAAATACTTCTGACATTCTAAAATTTTGATTAAATGTTTTCTTTGAATCAAGGAAAATGCATATGATCATGCATAAATTTGACTTAATTGATTAAACTTGTAGAATAAGTTATATGTAACTCATCTTAAACTGTTAATCAAAAGTATAAGCTTATTGAAACTGATTCATATTCTCAGTACAATCATAAAAGTAAAAATTATATGAGATTTGTGTTTTATTGCATCTGTATTAATGGAATACATATATACTATGCTTAAAATGAAAAGTGCTTACAAAGTGAAAATCTTTGGGAGTTTATTAATCAGTTTGATCACGAGACTTTTGTACTTGAGCAGATAGGTATGTAAGGATTGTTGTCCTGAAAAAGGATTCTTTAAATCTGGCAACCTAAGGTCCTGATCAGATCTGGGATTGTTGACTGAAAGCTCATTACACGAGTACATTAGAAAGCTCTTGTATGATTCAAGCTTTTCAAACTAACTTTTAAAGAAAATTATCAATATTCACTATTTTGAGAAAAAAAAAAAAATTGTTGTTTCATTAATTACAGATATCTTTGAATCGCATATAGTTTCTACCAATATGACTACTGATTTATTGAATCAACATTAGTACTTTTGAAAACGTTTATTTGAGATACATTCTTTTATTCTCCTTGAATTAATCACATTGAGTTCAATAAAGTAGAAAACTTTTATGGAGCAATTTGAAAAGAAAATAGTAATACTTGAAAAAGAGAAACAAAAATGTTATAGAAGAAGGAAAGTCAGAAAAATTATGTCTAAGGAAACAAAGTCTATTGAAAAAGGAAAATTAGACGAAAAATTATTTCCAAAGGACAATGTATGTCTAGACATTGTACCTTATTGTGCATCTGATAAACTCATCAGTTCCGAACACACTAAAACTGATGAAGATAATGAGACTTTATTTTCCCTTGCTAGAAAGCTTGAGAAGAAATACAAGTCAAATATGAGCTCAAGTTTTTCTATTAGTACAAGTCCTGATGATGCAGAAATTGACAAATCAGAGCATCAGGCACCTGACATTGAACAAGTTATTGCAGATATAATTGACAATGTTGAAGTAGTAACTAGTTCATAGGCTGAATTGTCTAGAGTAGCAGATATTGAAAATGTTAAGACTCCAGAAGAGCTAAAAGTTAACCAGCCTTCTACAGAATCTATAGAAGAGAGTCTGAGAATTCACAACATGAATCAATGGAATTATCTATTGAACAAAATGAACAATTACAGACAGATACACCGGCTGTAGAATTTGTGGAAAAATTGAACTCTGAACATTCTATAGAGACTGAACAGATGAATGTTGAGCATTTTGACAATGTTCCTAACACTGTTGAAGCTGAAGAATCAAGCTTACCTAGGCAGCTTCAAGATAATATTTTGGAAGAGGAACAACATGACATTCATTTTGAAGAAGAGATTCTTGAAAATGAATTAAACTCTGAATCACGGCTTTAGGTATCACCTTCTTTGTGTACAATATTAAACATTCAAGGTAATGCAATTCATTTTAGATCTGAAGAAGCATTGTAGACATACAATAATCTGATTACATGTTAGATTCTACATGCTCGTCCAATAAAATTCAGAAATTTGATGGAAATAAGAGATCTGTTTGAGTTTCAAGGCCTCATTAAATTCTTGCCAGTAGGAACAAAATGGAAGCAATACACAGAGCTTATTGCAGCTTTTTATAGCAATCTGGACAAGAATGGAAATTTTCTGAAAACTCAAATAAATAAACAGGAGTTTATATTGTCTCTTGAGTTAATTTTTGAAGTTTTAGGATTAAAGAATGAAGGTGTTGTTGTTACCAACAGATTTGACATGATAAGACAACAGGAATGGAACATTCAGTCTTTATCAAAAATTCCAGATGTATATTCTAAAATGAGAAAAATATTTTTCAGGGATCAAAAACACCTCTTCGGGGAAAATCTCTCAGGTGGAAGAAAATTCAGTGAAGCAGAAATAGGTATTATTTATGTCACTGAAGATTTAAAGTATCAGAAGAAAGTAAATTCGGTGAAGCAGAGAAAGACAAGATATTCGTCACTGAAGAACTGCTGAAGAAGAAAAAGAAGAAGAAGAAAGATCTCAAATAGGGAGAAATGTTTTAAATTCCGCAAATTAGTTTTCTCTGTTTGTAGTTATGAAATTGTTTAGATGATACATGGTATCGAGCTATAATTGCATCTACAATTTCTGAGGAGAATTGAATTTTATATTGTAATTGAAACCTTGAATAAAAATGATTTTATGAAAACAATGCCTGGACTTGTTTTTGAGTTTTAAAGTTTCAATTATATTTCAGAAAATATTGAAAAACACAATTCACCCCCCCCTCTTGTGTAGCCATACGATCCTACACACCTAATAGCAAAAAAAGAGACTAAGCCTAGATTGATCTAATGGATATTATTATTCCAAGAATTTGATCTAGAAATTAAAGATAAAAAAGGTTGTGAGAATGTAGTAGCAGATCATTTATCAAGATTACAAATAGAAAAATCAAATATTGAAATTAAGGATAATTTTCCTGATGAATAATTAATGACCATCAACACAATATCTTGGTATGCAGACAGTTAATTACTTAGTTACTGGTTTAACACCTAATGATTGGAATAGACAAGATAAGAAATTATTTTTCTCAAGAGTAAAATATTGCTATTGGGAAGACCTATTTAGAATGAAAAAGTACATATTATTAACAGTTAAATGATGGTTAATTGCATAATATTTAGCTTATCATATGAGAATTAAGCCATTATGTTATAATTGCACTATTATATGCTTTAATTAAAGAATCTACTTAATTTTGGGGAATTAACGTCAATTTAGTACATTTTTGAACTGTCAGTAAGTTGCAGGTTGTGAAATTCTTAAGTATTTGAATTTTTTGATATTTCAGACAGTTATGTTTAACATACCGAACATATTTCGAACAGTTATGTTTAACAAATCGAACATGTATCAGATAGTTATGTTTAAACTGCCAAACAGTTATGTTTTGAAAGAATATTTTATTATTTCCTAAAGTACACGTGTTGAAACCATAATGCATGACTTAAGTGAACTTTCGGTGAGTTATCTATAACTATCCGAAATTGCAGTTGGGCATCGGATAGTTATATGTGTAACTCTTCGAAATCTCTTTTTATTTATAAAATAGCTATGGACATGTGTCATGTTCTGGGAAAGTGACTTAAGTGAATTTTCAGTGAGTTATCTATAACTATTCGAAATGCATCTGAGCATCGGATAGTTAGACTTGTAACTCTCCAAAATGTTTCTTTTATTATTAAACTGTTGTTGACACATGTCTAGATTTGGTAGATTTACTTAAGTTATATATCGGTGAGTTATTTGTAACTATCCGAAATGCATCTAGGCATCGGATAGTTAAGTTTATAAGTATCCGAAATGCACCTGAGCATCAGATAGTTAAATTTATGCATGTGTTTTATAGTTAAATCAACGAGGTAAGTCCGTTGAGTTGTCTTTAACTCCATGGACTATTTATTTTCTAATATGCCATTGTAGCGGTTGCAGAAATAGGACAGTTGGAAGGAAAAACCACGATCTCACATATCACGTAGGAATTCACTCGTCAAAGGGAGAAGAAATCATCGTCGTTGATATGAATGAAGGAAATCCAACTGACCATTCAAGCAAAAGTAGCTACCATTGAAGAAATATAAAAGAAAAGAAGAAAAAGAAGTAAAGTGTGTGTGTGTGATCGATGGGTATGGCTAGTGTGTACAGAGGAGGAGTACCGAGCTTTCTGCAGACAATGTCGGCAATTCTCTAAAGTACCATACCAATCATCATTACCACCACCATAATCACCAACCATCAGAGGTCTGTGAGGATACTTTCTTGATGTCGGGTCGATTTCGATCCAAACACAGTGCCTAACAACCACTGTGAGGAGTGATTGCGTCGCGGGAAGGGAAGCCATTTTCACCAAGTGTCGACTCATATTTCAGGAGATCATAAAGCTTTTAGCCTTGACTTTGGGTTGATGCCTGTATACTGAAGAGGAGATCATCTTGCAATTCTGGACTCGCGATTCTATAGGGAGAGGAGACAGAATTGTAAATGGTTAAATTTTCAGTGGTGTAATCGCGTCGTATGTAGTGACGGAAGTATTTACTGTTGATTGAGATTACTTTACATTTCACCTTTCGCCCATTTCCATATTCATATTAAAACAAAAATACCAAAAACAACTTATCTGTGTTTGTATTTTGTATTTGTGTGTTGTATCATGATTAATGTTATCTTTGTCAGTGTTGCGATTGATTTATATTTGTTTTAGTTTTACAGTTTACTAAAATTGGTTCGTTCAAAAGACTTAAAGATTTTAAGGGTTACTATTTGAATTATCTGAATGTTAGTATGCTTAATGATAAATCTAGTGTTTACTAACATTAAAGAGCTTAATTGATGTTATTTAAAATATGTGGAACTGCCTAATGGTTGGCCGAATTCCTTTGTAAATAGCAATATTAAAAAGAAAAGACAGGCTCATGGAGTTAACTTAAGTTTATGAGGTTAGTCTGTTGAGTTAGTCATAACTTAACAAACTTTGTCCGTTGAGTTAACTGCAACTCAACGAAGAGCTTATTGAATATATAAATTTGATTGTTAACAAACGGACAGTTCTCAACTCTTAAGCAATTCCCTATAGGATCGACCTGTACTTGCACATTGATACAATAGACACTGTGCACTTGCAATTAAAGTACAAATTGGAATTAATATCTAATTTCTATTAAAGGTTGTTTGTTTACTTCTAAAAGAAAAAGAACAGGCATAAAGATAAATTAACTAAGGAAAAACAGAAGTTAACAAATCCAAGTTTTTCTGGTGCGTTGTTGGAGATCCAATCAAGTTTTCTAGTGTTGTGCTGGCAAAATTCAAACAAGCTTTATGACACCGCTATTGGGGAATTGAATTGATTTGAATTATTATAAGCAACTGTTAGAGCTGTTTCGTTTTAATAGCCAAAGTGTTGTGTGTTTTCTTCTGTGATTGAGAATATGGCATATGCTTATGCTCAAAGATTTCTGAAACCTGTAACTAGCATATGTGAATTCTGCAATTCTAAAGGACACGACATTTCTGATTGTTTGAAATTGAGACATTTGCAGATGGTTAGATCCCATGAACAACAAATCAATTATCCTTAGTATAATAGAGCCGAGTATGAGAATCCTATAGTATATCCAATTGATGGTTAGTATAGAATGTATAATATGTTGAGAGACATTGAAGTTTGGGATATGTATGATAGACTGGAGCGTAGTATAGGGCAAAACCTGGACAAACTAGAATACTTTATGTGTCAGCAATAAGAAGTCAACCAATTAAACTATAAGGAAGCATATTCAGAACCTAAAATGGATATAATTTACGAAACTGAAAAAACCATAATGAAAATTGACCAAAATTGAATGCAATGAGATTAGATGATCTGGAAAAAAAACTAAAAGCATTGGATGAATATACAATGAAAATACAAGTTATGCAACAGGACAATGAAAATTATAATGTTATAGATCTACATAATTTGCAAAATATACAGCAAAAAGAAAATACTAATGCAAGAGAATTTAAAGAATGCACTTTAAAACTAAAAACAATTGAAGATGATAATCATGAAAATGATATACAAAAACATCATGAGAGTAACGAAAATCTGGAAGATGTATTTGTAACATTAAGATCTAGAACTGATATACCACCAAGAACTTAAAATGAAAATAATATGAAGGTGGATAAGAGTAAAAATCAAAACGATAATGAAAATGTAATAGCTGAAAATCTAGAAATCACTAAAGAACAATCTAAATCTGCTAATGAAGCTAAAAATGATCAAACAAATCAAACGAAAGAAAAAGAATCTTTTAAATCACAATCTTTAGCACCCTATCTTGAAGGATTACAACAAATAATACCTGAAAAAAAGAAAAAATCAAAGAAATTTTTGAAAAAGTATAAGTTAACATTCCTTTGTTAGATCTATTGCAGAAAATGTCACCTTGTGCTAAATTTCTAAAGGATTGGTGTACTAAGAAAAAAGAGCAAAAAGTTCTTAGAAAGGTCTTTTTAGCTGAGCAAAGTAGTTCCATATTTCTACCACAAATTCCTAAAAAGTTATCTGATCTTGGAATCCCTATTATATCATGCACCATAGGAAATACCATTCTAGAAAGAACCTTAATAGACTTAGGTGCAGGTACAAATGTTATGCCAAGTGATATATTTGCATCCTTAGGATTAGAAGGCTTAACTCCTACTAGTACGATTATTCAATTAGCTGATAGAAGTATAAGATACCCTAGAGGAAAAATAGAGGATGTCTTAATTAAATTCAAAAGCTTTATATATCCTATTGATATTGTAATTTTTGATTCCCAACAAATTAAGCATAAAAATAGTGATACATCTTTAATTTTAAGAAGGCCATTTTTAGCAACATCAGGGGGTGTTATAAATTGTAAAATTGGAGTAATGAAGTTAGCATACAGTAATGAGGATACTCAATTAAATATTTTCAAACCAAAAAGGTTTGAGGAGTTAGAAATGTCCTTACATACCATAGACTTTTTAGAGGATGAAGGAGATATGTTAGATGATGTGATTCATGAAGAATTAAATAAGCAAATCAATTCTGAAACTTTAGAGGAAGGTGAAAGCATGAATATAGAAGGAGATCTAGAAGAAATTAATTTAGAAAATGATGATGTTCAATTAGGAGCTCTAGCTTCTGATGGGCAATATTTAGAATTAAACTATATATTTTTGGAAGAGAAATGAACCTATCCAATCATTATTGCTTCAGATTTAAAAGAGGATCAAATAGATAAATTAAAAGAGGTAGTAAAAAGTTATAAAGAAGCAATAGGATGGACTATGACTGATATAAAAGGGTTAAGTTCAACTTTATGTTGTTACCACATATATTTAGAAGAGAATGCTAAACCTGTTAGAATTCCTAAGAGGAGATTAAATTCAAACCTTAAAGAAGTAGTCAGGAAGGAAATAGTGAAATGGTTAGATAATAACATAATTTATCTGATTTTTGATAGCTCGTGGGTTAGCCCAATCCATGTAGTTCCCAAGAAATCAGGATTAACAGTTATTAGGAATGAAAGTCAAGACTTGATACCTACTAGAATTGAATCAGGTTGGAGAGTATATATAGACTATAGAAAGTTGAATGCTGTGACTAGGAAAGATCATTTTCCCTTACCTTTTATAGATCAAATGTTGGAAAGATTAGCAGGGCAAGAATATTTTTATTTCCTAGATGGGTATTCAGGTTATAATCAAATTCCAATAGCATTAGAGGATTAAGAGAAAACAACTTTCACCTGTCCTAATAGAACTTATGCTTTTAAACGAGTAACACAAGTATATATAACTTAACATTTCTAACTTAACGAGTTCCTCATGTGCCATTTCACGTGACAAGTACTGTAACTAACTCAACGAACTAAGTCTGTGGTGTTATGCTAACTCAATGAACCAGCTTAACGTTTCTTTCGGAAGGTTAAACGATAGCTCACCGAAAATAGTTTAAGTTTCGGATAGTTATGGTTGTAAGTCACCAAAAAACTCTTTATACCATAAAACTAGTGAGACACGTGTCAAGACTTGAAAACATGACTTAAGTTATCTTTCGGATAGTTACGACTGTAAGTCTCTGAAAAAACTTTAACTCATCGATTCAGTAATAAACAAATGTTTTTATAATAATAATTTTACCACGTGCCAAAATAACAACTTAAGTTTATAACGCTAACCTAACGCATTGCCTTAGTGTTCAATATAGCAACTTAACGCATTTAGTTATGTTAACTTAACGAGTTAAGCATGTGCACCTCACGTGATACAATACAACATTCGTAACTTATAATTTCACCACGTGTATAACACTAACTTAACGAGTTCGTCTCTTCTTTTACTCACTAATTTAACAAGTTATCACGTGACCTATTTTAACCTTTAAGCCTCTAACTTAACGAGTTCTCACGTGACCTCTATACAAACAAAACTCTAACTTAATGAGTTGTCTAAACATGCACTGTTCATGATACAGAAGATATAACTTTAAAACATATCATGCTTTTCAATAGAAACACACGTTAACTTAACGTTTAGTTAAATGAGAAATTAATGCAACGAAATGACTAATTATTAACTTTAGATCCAATACAGACAAGTATTTATGCTAGTAAGCTTTTTCTGTATTAATTGATGATTTTAATTTCTTTTCACAAGCAATAGTAATTTGAGCAAATATGATTATTTTTATTTAGCACACATCATCAAAACAAAATACTCAACAATCTCCCCATTTTTGATGATGACAAAATCATATTAAATCAATTATGAAATATGTTTAACTCAACAAAGCACCTTTGTTAGGTTAACTTTTAATTCAACAAACTTGTTTGTTGACTTAAGTTCACTTAAGCTTATTTCTATTGTTTGTATAAATTTTACCTCTCAAAACTAAAACTCTCAGATGTCAATAATTATATAAGTATCAGTTTTCTAATTATCATTTGTCAGATTACAATAACCATTTAAATATCATCTCTTTTTATAATATATATGCAATTAAGATCATAATCATCTTTTTATAATATTTCTCTCCCTTTTTGTCATTAATCAAAAAGATAATTATAGAGAATATATATATATAAGAGATATATTTACAACAACTCTTTCTGTAAACAAGAATAATAATTGAACACATTTACAGAAAAATGTATTATTCAATGAATCAAACAAGTAATACAAACATTACATTTTGTATTCAGAAACAAACAAAAACAGTTATCGACCCCTCCTAAGTATATCACTTATAGCATTACATATTTTATCTCTTAGATGCCTAATATCATTTCTGATATCGTTAAACACTACATCTAAGTCAGGAGGTAGCTGGGTTTGCTGTTCTGCTTGAACTAAATAACTTTTTTGTTGTTGTTGTATATGGTCAGTATAATTAGGTTGTTGTTGTTGTCATTGAGGTTTATGCATGACCTAGAATTTTTGCAAATCTTTAACACTAAATGCTCTCATGCCTTTAATTTCAGAGGGCCAGTCGGATAAAGTCAATTGGCTTGCAAGGATTCTACATACAGCATCACCATAAAATAACTTTAAACTCATATGCTGTAGTTGAGAAGTAAAAACATCAAACCAATTGATTTGTATTCTATTCAGCAAGCCATAAGTTGCATATGAACAGCTTCTGCTGACTTCCAAATTGTGTCCAACTCTCTGAAATAAATTTCCATGCAATATATTTGCAATAAACCTTGCCTCTGCATTTAGATTTTCCATTAATCTCATTTTAGAATATACATCTGGAATTTTTGATAAAGACTGAATGTTCCATTCTAGTTGTCTAATCATGTCAAATCTGTTCATAACAACAACACCTTCATTCTTTAATCCTAAAACTTCAAAAATTAACTCAGGAGACAATATAAACTCTTGTTGACTTATTTGAGTTT
The DNA here is from genome assembly GCA_036874045.1 of Cymodocea nodosa. NCBI lineage: Eukaryota > Viridiplantae > Streptophyta > Magnoliopsida > Alismatales > Cymodoceaceae > Cymodocea > Cymodocea nodosa. The sequence goes on along the minus strand of CM072339.1, from coordinate 11,609,476 downwards.
ACAGAAAATTTCCATTCTTGACCAGATTGCTATAAAAAGCTGCAATAAGCTTTGTGTATTGCTTCCATTTCGTTCCTACTGGCAAGAATTGAATGAGGCCTTGTTTAGAATGAAAAAGTGCATATTATTAACGGTTAAATGATGGTTAATTGCATAATATTTAGCTTATCATATAAGAATTAAGCCATTATGTTATAATTGCACTGTTATATGCTTTAATTGAAGAATCTGCTTAATTTTGGGGAATTAATGTTAATTTAGTACATTTATCAACTGTCGGTAAGATGCAGGCTGTGAAATTCTTAAGTATTCGAATATTCTGATATTTCGGACAGTTATGTTTAACATACCGAACAAATTCGGACAGTTATGTTCAATAGACCGAATATGTATCAAATAGTTATGTTTAAATTGCCGAACAGTTATGTTTTGAGAGAATATTTTATTATTTCCTGAAGTACACGTGTCGAAACTAGAATGAATGACTTAAGTGAACTTTCGGTGAGTTATCTATAACTATTTGAAATTGCAGCTGAGCATTAGAGAGTTATCCCTGTAACTCTCCGAAATCTCTTTTTATTTATAAAATAGCTGAAGACACATGTCATGTTCTGGGTAAGTGACTTAAGTGGATTTTCGGTGAATTAGCTGTAACTATCCGAAATGCATCTAAGCATTGGATAGTTAGACCTGTAACTCTCCGAAATGTTATTTTATGATTAAAGTACTATTGACATGTGTCGAGATTTGGTAGATTTACTTAAGTTATATATCGATGAGTTAAGTTTATAAGTATCCGAAATGCACCTGAGCATCGGATAGTTAGATTTATGCACGTGTTGAATTTAAATACTTTAGAACATCATGTGAGATGCACATGTTTAACTCGTTAAGTTAGCATAACTGTACGCGTTGAGTTACATGAATATATACTAAGGTAACGCGTTATGTTAGCGGCTTATTTCTTTATTGCATGTATTTTATAGTTATTTTCCAAAATGCCACTGTAGCGGTTGCAGAAATAAGACAGTTGGAAGGAAAAACCACGTTTGCACGTATCACGCAGGAATTCATTCGTGCAGGGAGAAGGAAGCATCGTCGTTGATCTGAAGGAAGGAAATCCAACCGATCATTCAAGTAGAAGTAGTTACTACTGAAGAAATATAAAAGAAAAGAAGAAAAAAAGAAGAATGTGTGATCGATGGACGGCTAGTGTATACAGAGGAGGAGCACTAAGCTTTCTATAGACAGTATCGGCGATTCTCGGAAGTATCACACCAACCATCGTTATCACCACCATAATCACCAACCATCGGAGGTCTGTGAAGATACTTGCCTGATGTCGGGTCGATTCCGAGCCAAACACAGTGCCTGACAACTACTGTGAGGAGTGATCGCGTCGCGGGAAGGGAAGCCATTTTCACCAAGCGCCGACTCATATTTGAAGAGATATTAAAGCTTTTAGCCTTGGCTTCGAGTTGATGCCTGTATGCTGAAGAGGAGATTATCTTGCAATTCTGGACTCGCGATTCTATAGGGAGAGTAGACAGAATTGTAAGTGGTTTAATTTTCAGTGGTGTAATCGCGTTGCAAGTAGTGTCGGAAGTATTTACTGTCAAGTGAGATTACTTTACATTTCACCTTTCGCCCATTTCCATGTTCACATCAAAACAAAAATACTGAAAACAATTTATCTTTGTTTGTATGTTGTATTTGAGTGTTGTATTGTTTGTGTTGTATCGTGATTAATGTTATCTGTATCAGTTTTGTGATAGTTTTATGTTAGTTTTAATTTTACAGTTTACTGAAATTGGTTCGTACAAAAAAACTTAAAGATTTTAATGGTTACTGTTTGAATCATCTGAATGTTAGTATTGCTTAATGATAAATCCAATGTTAACTAGCATTAAAAAGCTTAATTGATGTTATTTACAATTTGTGGAATTGCCCAATGGTTGGCCGAATTCCTCTATAAATAGCAATATTATAAAGAAGAGACAGGCTCGTGGAGTTAACTTAAGTCCACGAGAATAGTCTGTTGAGTTAGTCATAACTTAACTAACTTTGTCCGTTGAGTTAACTGTAATTCAACGGAGTGCTTATTGAATATAAATTTGAATTGTTAACAATCAAACAGTTCTTAAATTCGTTAGCAATTCCCTATGGGATCAACCTGCACTTGCACACTGATACAATAGACACTATGCACTTGCAGTTAAAGTACAAATTGGAATTAATATCTAAATTGTATTAAAGGTTGTTTGTTTACTTCTAAAAGAAAGAATAGGCATAAAGATAAATTAACTAAGTAAAAACAGAAGTAACAAATCCAAGTTTTTCTAGTGTAGTGCTGGGAAAAACCGAACAAGTTTTATGGCGCCGTTGCTAGGGAATTGAATTGAATAGATATAAGCAACTGTTAGAGCTGTTTCATTTTAATAGCCAGAGTTGTGTTTTCTTCTGTAATTGAGAATATGGCATATGCTTATGCTCAAAGATTTCTGAAACCTGTAATTAGTATATGTGAATTCTGTAATTCTAAAGGACACGACATTTCTGACTGTTTGAAATTGAGACGTTTACAAATTGTTAGATCCCATGAACAACAAATGAATTATCCTCAATATAATAGAGCCGAGTATGAGAATCCTATAGTTTACCCAACTGATGGTTAGTATAGAATGTGTAATATGATGAGAGACACTGAAGTTTGGGATAGCTATGGCAGACTAGAGCATAGTATAGAGCAAAATTTGGATAAACTGGAATACTTTGTGTGTCAACAACAAGAAGTCAACCAGTTAAACTATAAGGAATCATATTCAGAACTTAAATAGGATATAATTTACGAAACTGAAAAAGCCATAAAGAAAATTGATCAAAACTTGAATGCAATGAAATTAGATGATCTGGAAACAAAATTAAAAGTATTAGACGAAAATGCAATGAAAATACAAGTTATGCAACAGGACAATGAGAATTATAATGTTATAAACCTGCATAATTTGCAAAATATACAGCAAACAGAAAACACTAATGTAAGAGAATTTAAAGAATGCACTTTAAAACTAAAAACAATTGAAGATCATAATCACGAAAATGATATGCAAAAACATCATGAAAATAATGAAAATCTGGAAGATGTATGTGTAACATTAAGATCTAGAACTAATATACCACCAAGAACTCAAAATGAAAATGATATGAAGGTGGACAAGAGTAAAAATCAAAATGATAATGAAAATGCAATAGCTAAAATCTAGAAATCACTAAAGAATAATCTAAATCTGCAATTGAAGCTAAAAATGATCAAACAAATCAACTGAAAGAAAAAGAGTCTATGAAATCAAAATCTTTAGCACCCTATCCTGAAAGATTACAACAAACAATTCCTGAAAGACAAGAGAAAATCAGAGAAATTTTTGAAAAAGTACAAGTTAACATTCCTTTGTTAGATCTATTGCAGAATATGCCACCTTGTGCTAAATTTCTGAAGGATTGGTGTACTAAGAAAAGAGAGCGAAAAGTTCTTAGAAAGGTCTTTTTAGCTGAGCAAAGTAGTTCCCTATTTCTGCCACAAATTCCTAAAAAGTTATCTGATCTTGGAATCCCTGTTATATCATGCACAATAGGAAATACCATTCTAGAAAGAACCTTAATAGACTTAGGTGCAGGTAGAAATGTTATGCCAAGTGATATATTTGCATCCTTAGGATTAGAAGGCTTAACTCCTACTAGTACGGTTATTCAATTAGCTGATAGAAGTATAAGATACCCTAGAGGAAAAATAGAGGATGTCTTAATTAAAATCAAGAATTTTATATATCCTATTGATATTGTAATTTTGGATTCCCAACAAATTAAGCATAAAAATAGTGATACATCTTTAATTTTGGGAAGGCCATTTTTAGCAACATTAGGGGTTGTTATCAATTGTAAAACTGGAGTAATGAAGTTAGCATATGGTAATGAGGATACTCAATTAAATATTTTCAAACCAAAAATGTTTGAGGAGTTAGAAATGTCCTTACATACCATAGACTTTTTAGAAGATGAAGGAGATATGTTAAATGATGTGATTCAAGAAGAATTAAATAGGCAAATCAATTCTGAAACTTTAGAAGAAAGTGAAAGCATAAATATAGAAGGAGATCAAGAAGAAATTAATTTAAAAAATGATGATGTTCAATTAGGAGCTCTAGCTTCTGATGGGCAGCATTTAGAATTAAAACCTTTACCTCCTAAATTAACCTATATATTTCTGGAAGATAAATGGACCTGTCCAATCATTATTGCTTCAGATTTAAAACAGTATCAAATAGCTAAATTAAAAGATGTAGTAAAAAGTTATAAAGAAGCAATAGGATGGACTATGACTGATATAAAAGGGTTAAGTTCAACTTTATGCTGTCACCATATATATTTAGAAGAGAATGCTAAACCTGTTAGAATTCCTGAGAGGAGATTAAATCCAAACCTTAAAGAAGTAGTCAGGAAGAAAATAGTTAAATGGTTAGATAACGATATAATTTATCCAATTTTTGATAGCTCGTGGGTTAGTCCAATCCATGTAGTTCCCAAGAAATTAGGATTAACAATTATTAGGAATGAAAGTCAAGACTTGATACCTACTAGAATTCAATCAGGCTGGAGAGTATGTATAGACTATAGAAAGTTAAATGTTGTGACTAAGAAAGATCATTTTCCCTTACCTTTTATAGATCAAATGCTGGAAAGATTAGCAGGGCAAGAATACTTTTGTTTCCTAGACAGGTATTTAGGGTATAATCAAATTCCAGTAGCATTAGAGGATCAAGAGAAAACAACTTTCACCTGTCCTAATGGAACTTATGCTTTTAAAAGAATGCCATTCGGATTATGCAATGTGCTAGCTACCTTTCAAAGGTGTGTGCAGGGCATATTTACTGGAATGACTGAAGATTTTTTAGAAATATTTATGAATGATTTTACTGTATATGGCAACTCATATGAAGTGTGTTTAAGCAATTTAGACCAAATATTAAAACGTTGTGTGGAAAAAAATTTGGTTTTAAATTGGGAAAAATGTCACTTCATGGTTAAACAAGGAATAGTCTTAGGGCATGTTGTTTCTAAATAAGGGTTGGAAGTAGATAAAGCTAAAATAGAAGTAATTTCTAATCTACCAGAACCTAAATCAGTAAAATATATTAGATCATTTCTAGGACATGCTAGTTTTTATAGAAGATTTATTAAAGACTTTAGCAAGATAGTTATACCTTTAACTAATCTATTAAAAGATGTTCCATTTAACTTTGATAAAAATTGCAAGGAAGCATTTTTCAGACTTAAGACTAGCTTAATTTCAACTCCTATAATTCAAGCACCTAATTGGAATCATCCATTTGAATTAATGTGCGATGCTTCTAATTTTGCTGTAGGAGCAGTGTTAGGACAGAAGATAGAAAAATCTCCTAGAGTGATTCATTATGCAAGCAAAACCTTAAATGATGCTCAAGTTAATTACACAACTACTAAAAAAGAATTATTAGCTGTTATGTTTGCTTTAGAAAAGTTTAGATCATATCTGATTGGAGCTAAAGTAATAGTATACATGGATCATTCAACTCTAAAACATCTAATAAAGAAAAAAGAAACTAAACCTAGATTGATCCGATGGATATTATTATTGTAAGAATTTGATTTAGAAATTAAAGATAAAAAGGGTTGTGAAAATGTAGTAGCAGATCATTTATCAAGATTACAAATAGAAAAATCAAATATTGAAATTAAGGATAATTTTCCTAATGAACATTAATGACCATCAACACAATACCTTGGTATGTAGACATACTTAATTACTTAGTTACTGGTTTAACACCTAAGGATTGGAATGGACAGGATAAGAAATTATTTTTCTCAAGAGTAAAATATTACTATTGGGAAGACCCATACTTATTTAAGAAATGTCTTGACCTGGTTTTAAGGAGGTGTGTTCCAGAAATTGAATATCCGAGCATATTGTCTTTCTGTCATGACCAAGCTTGTGGAGGGCATTTTGGTTCAAGGAAAACTACTGCAAAAATTCTGCAATGTGGATTTTATTGGCCAACACTATTCAAAGATGCTCATAAATATTGCTTAAGTTGTTTAAGATGTCAACAAATAGGAAGAATATTAAGGAGGAATATGATGCCTCTTAATCCTATTGTTGAGGTTGAAATCTTTGATGTGTGGGGAATAGATTTTATGGGTCCATTTCCTATGTCTAATCAATTTAATTACATATTGTTGGTGGTGGATTATGTATCTAAATGGATAGAAGCTATTCCTACAAAAACTAATGATAACAAAGTGGTAATACAATTTATAAGAACAAATATATTTGCCAGATTTGGAATACCTAAAGCTATTATCAATGATAGAGGAACTCATTTTTGTAATAGAAGTTTTGAAGCCTTAATGAAGAAATATGGAGTAAACCACAAAATTGCAAAATCATATCATCCGCAAACAAGTGGACAAGTAGAAAGTGCAAACAAATAAATTAAATTAATCTTAGAAAAAGTAGTAAATCCTACTAGGACAGATTGGGCTAATAGATTGATAGATGCACTTTGGGCTTATAGAACTGCTTATAAAATGAGCTTAGGTATGCCACCTTTTAGGCTAGTATATGGAAAAAGTTATCATTTACTTGCTGAAATAGAACATAAAGCTTATTGGGCATTAAAAACTCTAAACACTAATTTAAATCAAGCTGCTGAAAATAGGAAAATGCAACTAATTGAATTAGAAGAATTTAGAAATGAAGCTTATTCGAAGACTATAAGAGAAAAAGAGAAAATTAAATTCTGGTATGATAGAAAAATTATTCCTAAAAGCTTTGAAATAGGACAAGAAGTATATCTTTATATGGATAGACTCCATAACCATCTAGGAAAATTAAGATCTAGATGGGCAGGACTTTACATAGTTCGAAATGTTTATGTTTATGGAGCTATTGAAATTGAAAATCCTAAAAATCAGAATATATTTAAAGTAAATGGACAAAGACTTAAACCTATTCTGAAAACACCAAAAAGCTCCTTTGGAATTATAGAAGAAGTTAAAGTAGAGGACTACTCGAGCTTTACTTAGTAAGAAATCGGTTTTTATGTTTATATATATATATAAAAATAATAATAATATTAAAAATATATATAAAACATAAAAATAGTTGTGGTTCAACCGATTGGATCCATCGGTATGACCGGAACATTAAAAAAATTGTATATTAATTTTTAGAAAAAATAATGGTTTTACCGAAACATAGTATTAGTTCAATCGAAAGAAAAATAAAAAAAATAAAAAATATTTAGGTTTGACCGAAACATAGTATCAGTTAAACCGGTAAAAAAATAGAAAAACTATTCTCTGTAATATTTTTATTATTATATTTGCTTGTACGGGAAGTCCGTTGAGTTTCGCTTAACTCAATGAGCTTACTCCGTTAAGTCTTGAGTTAGTCAATGAGCTTATTCCGTTGAGTTAACTGTAACTCAACAGAGTACTGTAGCTAAGATTGCGGATAAAATAGTAATAGTTGGTTCAGGAAATGACCCGATTACCCGCCTAAACTTAGGGCTTATTTAAACTAAAACCTAGGGTTTTGAGGGCATTATCCGACAAATCATTTAGAATCTAGAACAGTAGAAATCAGAGTGATTCCGTGTTGTTGTGTAACTCCACGATGAGGAAGATGACGCCTAAATTCTGGGAAGATGCTGTTAATACATCAGAATTTCTGAAGGAATCAAAAGAGTGGCACACGAGGCAGAAGATCAGAAATACGACAAGAGTGAAAGAGCTACAAAAGGTAGAATCAGAACTTTTCAAGTTTAGAAGAGATTTAGTAGATATGGGTATACAAATACCTCAAATAATGGAAACACGAATCAGAATAGCAATAGAAATAGCTGTAAGCAAGGAAAGATAAATAAGGCCAAGTAATGAAGTTGCCCTAGAATTAATCCAGCATAAGTCCCGGCTCTGGTTTAAAAAACGAATCTGTAGACGAGCTAAATGGGCGATCTGGGAGCAAGAAAGGAAAGAAAATGAAGAGGCAACTAAAGAACGAGAGGAACCAACTGCTGAAAGACATGTTCCTGAGGAGTAGTAGTCTGGACCTTCAGTTCCACCATTTAAGCCATTGGCACGAGCAGAAATGATGAGGCCTTCGATTGAAGAAGAAATAAGAAAATTTGTAGAACTGGTTCAAGTTGGAAAAAACCAAGGAGAATCAGAAGATTTGGTAGTGGCTAAAGCACACCTGGTGTTTAATGCACTGTACAAAAAGAGGGCTGCAGAAGAGTTGAAAGCCCAATATAAAATTAAAGTGGAACAGCATCAAGAAGCTACTGCCAGAACTGCTATTAGATATGCTGCAAAAGAAGCTGAAGCTGGTCCTTCGAGACTAGCAATTATTGGAAGAATTAAACAGGAAGAGCCAGTACCTATGGCTCGAAGGCCTGTAGAGCCTATTTTTGTAGATTTAATTTTAGAAGATGAAGAGGAAGAACAGACACAACTAATTAGAAAAAAGAAAGGAAAAGAAAAAGCGCTTGAATATGAAGAAATTAAATCTGAAGTACCAATTTTTACAGGGCCTATGGAGCAGATTTTTATTAACTTGCTATCCGAATCTGAGGAGGATCAGGAGGAGCAAAGAAAAGAAAAAAATCAGGCTGAAATTAGTTTGCAGCCTGTACAAGAAGAAACAGAAATTAGGGCAGAAACTGAATTGCCCGTGACTCCATCCCAATCTGTTACAAAATCAGAAAGAACAATAACAGAACAGATTGGTAGTTAGGAGGAAGAAGAAAGAGCAGAAAATGAAGAGGCTGAAAGAAGCCATTTAGACAAAAATAATTTCATAGATTCCATTGAAGAGCAAGAAACTCTTCAGCAAATTATGGAAAGAATTCAAGATAGAGTGGAGAGTTCTGTCGGCTCACCACCATAAACAAAAGAAAAAGCAAAAATTCAGGAATCTGAAGAGAATGTCCAAATGCAACCTATGCTAGAGGAAGAACAAGTACAAACCCCTCTAGAGCAACAAAGTCACCTTCCTGACCCGATTGAAACAATAATTTTGAATGAAGTACATTTTTGTAGTCAGGAAGCTTATACCAAATACCAAGAAATCAAAGATCTATTTGAATTCCAAGGTCTACTGCAATTTATATCTCAAGAAAGAGGGCATGCAGTATATGAAAATTTAGTGCCCTGTTTCTATGCAAATTTGAGAGAAAGAGAAGGAGGATTAATTTCAAACGTGGAGGAAGCTGATGTACAGATAACACCAGAGCCTCTCCACAACATATTTGGTTTAAAGAATGAAGGAACAAAAAGTTTGGAAGATACAACTACAGTTGAATGAACTGAGCAGCAAATTAAGGATTGTTTAGCTATCAATCCTAGTGTGCCATTATTAAACTGATTGAAGCATTTAAATGGTAAAGCACACATGGTAGCTAACATTCTGATTAAGAATGTCTATCAACGACAGGGCCATGACATAGAATTAAGTCAATTTGTCAAATGGGCGACGTATGCAGTTGTAAATAAGATCCAAATAAATTGGTCTGCAGTTTTTATCTCCAAGCTGAAAACAATGAAGAAGAAATTATTTTATGGAGATTTGATTCCACTGTTGATGGTGGATTGTATTGATTTCACTAAATGGACATCAAAAAGGATCAGATCTAGAACCATTTCAGTGAAAGAATACAGAAATTTTGTAGCTGCAGAATTAGCTGTACCTTCTGGAGAAATTGCAAGAGCAGTAGAGAGGATAAATCAATTAGAGCAGCAATTAGAAAAACTCCAAAAGGAAGTAGATGAACTTAGGCATAAAGATTAAATTGTATTGTTCGTCTACTTGTGTAAAATTGTATGAAATTGTATAGTGTACTTGTATTGTAATTGATTCATATTAATGAATGTAAATTTTTCAGATGCAATTTTCATACGTGTTTGGATGTGAAATGAATGGAATTTATTGAATATTATGTAATTTATGGAACTTTATGAATGAATATGTAACAGATTTACAATTTACTGAATGATAGGATAACTACTTAAAAATTTCTGCATGTTATAAGGTAAAATGTAAATTCTACATAACATAAAATGACCTACAAGTTAAATATTTATATAAAATTTAGATTTAAATGAATTTGAATCAAAATGATGCATTAATGACATAGATTTAACTTTATGTCAGTTAGCAGAATAAACAAAGAAAATAAGAACAAAGAGGAACTTACGAGAGTAAAACTTAGTAGTTGCCAAGTGTTAACTCAACGAAGCAAGTCCATTGAGTTAACCGTAACTCCACAAGGTCAGTAATATAATATAAGGTCACTCCGTTGAGTTATCTGTAACTCAACGAAGTTAGTCCGTGGAGTTAGCAACAGTAACCGACTGTGTTCCGTTGAGTAATATGTAACTCAACGAGGTTAGTTCGTGGATTAAGCAGAACGGTTATTCTTCTAACCACGAACGAAACTTCATCGATTTAGCGATTACCAAAATTTGAAATTAGTAGTGGTACACGTACACATAAAAATAGGAACCACGATGCATGTTGCAAGACACGTTCTTGCAATGAGATTTATTCACTTTATGGATGCGTAGTATATATATGAAACAGAATGTTATTTACGAGTTACCAGCACTTTTAAAAGTAAGGAGAAAGCATTGGAGGAACTAGAAGAAGAAGTAGTTGATTCAACTTCATCCGACAACAAATATTTATAGAATGGAAAGCTTCAGACTGGTATGTAATCAATCTTCTGCTATTTATTTATGAGCACATGGACTCGTTCTCCTAGCACTAAACGATTAGTAAGAACACCTACCTAGGAATTTTCATTGCAGAGGAGTACTGAAAAATTTTCTGAACTGAACTTTAACGAAATTCTTTGGGGTGTAGCTAACCTTTCTTTAAAAGAGAACGTAGAGATGGCTACTCTAGTAGAAAAACCATTAGGAGAAATTCTGTATCCTGAATTAATTGATGAACCTTCATGTATTCGATTGCCAAACTTTGAAGGAGATAGGTTTGAACTGAAATCTAATTATATTAGTCAATTACCACATTTTCATGGATTAGAAAGAGAGGATGCCTATTATTTCCTTAGAGAATTTAACGAAGTTTGTCAAATGATGAAAATGCCGAACATGAGTATAGATGCTATTAAACTTTGATATATCCCTTTTTCTTTAAAAGACACAGCTAAAAGATGGTTATATACTCTATTGCTTAATTCAATTTCTACATGGACTAAATTTTGCTCTGTTTTTCTAGAAAATATTATTCGACACATCAAACGATTAAAAAGAAGAAGGAAATATTAATGTGTAGCCAAAAATAAGGTGAACCATTTTGGAAATATTTTGAAAGATTTAAAGATTTACTGACTCAATGTCCACATCATGCAATGAGTAAAGCACAATTAATAGGTATAATTTATGAAGGCATAGATGTTTCAACGAAATCTTTATTAAAATCTACTTGTCAAAATGGATTTTTAAAATTATGTAGTGAAGAAGCATGGGCATATTTAGAAAACTTTGCAAAAAGAACTGCATAGTGGGAAAATTCGGCTGAAGCTATTGCAGATAAAACAATATTGCCAAGAGGAATGGATGAAATAGATTCCAATACTATGCTTGAGGTGAAATTAAATGAATTAACAAAGAAAATAGAAGAATTATCATTAAATCAAAAGCTAGCAGAAAAGAATACAAATATAAATGACTTAGATATTATTTATGCTAGAAACTAGAGAGATAACTTGGGAAATTCTTATAATCCTAATTGGAGAAATCACCCGAATTTATCTTGGAGAAACAACAATTTCCAGGGAGGAGAAAATATAAATAAGAAGAACATAAGTTATGAAGTATTAATTGAACAAGGAGTTAGAATAGAGAAATTAGAAAAAATAATCCAACAAGTACACAATCGTCTAGAATTTATATTTGGAAATGCTGCAATTCAAAATTAGAATAGAAATATATCACTTAGACAGAAGGAACCAATGGAAGTTAGACCTACTAGAGGATTGCCAATACAAGCTATACCTAATCCTTTCAATAGAATGGTTAATGAAATTGAAACCTCTTCTAAGAGGGCAGTTGAATGAAGCAGCATATTTGAAGCAACTATCTGTATGCATATATGTTTTATTTTTAGTTAATAGTATCGTAGAGTTAATTTTTAACTCAACAAACTTAGTCCGTTGAGTTATGCCTTAACTCCATGAGGGTGTGCAGTAGTTATGTTAATTTTTGTCTCTGCTAAATTTTTGTTTGTGTTATACAGAATCGACAAATGGAATTGATGCAATTACCATTGGATGCACTAAGAGAAGTATTAAGTAATTTGTCAGCTAAAGATCTGTGCAGGCTGTATTGTGTATCAAAGGAAATTAAAGATTGTATTGAAGAAAATATTTTCAGGGACTACAAGCTACACAAATGACTAAGATTAAAGATGGATTCATATGGAGGTCATTTAATCGTAGTTCAAATACCCATGAATATCTGGCTATGGAAGAAACTACTGGAATTCCACCCAATGCATTAGAAGGAATAAATCATATTACGGGGATAGATGAAGGATTAATCATATACAAGACGAAACCAAGGTATGCAAGTTTAATATTACCTGATATTTTGATACGAAATCCTATAACGGGAGAAGAATGGAATATAGGAAGACCTAATATATTTGAAGCACCAACTAAAAATTGTGGGTCAACTTTAATATTTTCTGATAAAAATTTTGCGATTCCTAAAAAATTATATTATTGGAGACCTACAGGAAATTGGGGTGAAGATTTACGCTTAAGTGTGTATAATTTTCTAAACAGATCTTGGAATGAAAACATTATAATATATCTAGGACAGAAATCATTAATTAACCAAACACATGTCATACTTGACGGATATATATATTTAGTCATAGAGATATCAATAGCACATAGATCTGATTTATACATAGTGAGCATAGACAGTTATGATGATTATATAGAAATTTTACCTGTACCGAGTGAAATAGCTAAACCACCATTTGCAGAATTTAATGAAATTCAAATAGGAATGTGGTATAATGAAGAAGATGATCCTACTTTATGTCTGATAAGATGGTGGGATGAACTGATGAAATTTCAAATATGGATTATGGAAGACATGAATGAATGGAAGTGGGAAGAGGAGTATATTGAAATAGATGTAGAAATAGAAACTGCTACATTACCCTGGAACCAAAAAGGATCCCTTTCTACATTATATATCATTAATGGTAATACACTCGTATTTGGAATTTATAATATATTGCATGTTTACAAATTAAGAAGGAATAAGAACTACATTAAAACAAAATTAATAGCAAGAAGAACTATGCCTAAAAAGTTTGCTTGGACTGATACATTTATTCCATTTGTGTCTGCTTTCCAATCATGTTCTTAAGCTGTGATTTTGTGTGTTTAACGTTGTGTATTTTGCATTTATTTTTAGAAAGAAAAAAAAATAAATTTTGAAGTTTTCATGTTCATTTTATAAAAAAAAAAAAAAAAAAACAAAATATTAATCCAATTTGTTGGTATTTGTTCTAGGAAACCAACTGGCTTGCTTGTGAGCCACCAAAGGCATAGGAGCCTAAGTTCCACACAAGACACTGATTTATTAATATCTGTTAAATGTTATTTTGTTTTATATTCTATGTTTATCTAGGAATGAAAAGTTTTTCAGAATCAAAAATCGAAATATGCAAAAGGAGATACAAATGGAACAAGGTATGTAACCAATTACTTATCCTGAATTTTAAATCAAACAAAACTTTATTCATGCCTGCTACAATTACTGTATTTATTGTCAAGTCTTTTACATTGAGGACAATGCAAAATGTAGGTATGCGGGGGAGGTAATTAAAGTAACAGCCATGTAAGTTTGTTAATTAAAGAAATTAAAATAGTACTGCAAAGTTTTGAGGAAATTGAAAATTTTATGAACTTGCTGTAACTATCCGATAATTAAGACTGTAAAATTTTTTATAAACTGCTTGAATGTTATATTTAGAAGGCTATATAAGATGCTATTGAATTTACTAGTTATGCAAATCTAGATATAGTATCTTATGTTTTTTCTGAATTTCATGAGTTTAACAGTTTCACGATTTTAAAATGAAATCAGAATGCTTAATGAAAAATCAGTAAATTATCTAAAGTCCTGAAAGAGCTGAAATGTGAATTCTAGATTAAATGAAACACATATGATGAAAGATACATTTACTTTGACTGATTGAACTTGTAGAATGATTTATGTGTAGATCTTATTAAACTACAGATAAAGTATGAGCTTATTGTTATGGATTTATATTTTCAGTAACTGATAGAAGTAGGACTATATGAGATTGGCGTTTTACTACATCTGTATTAATGAAATACATACATATATAGTATGTGATTAATGTTTTGTTTTGTGTTTGTAGTTTTGATTGAAAAAAAAAAAAATTGAGAGTTTATTGACTTGTTTGATCACGAGCCTTTTGTACTTGAGCAGATAGGTATGTAAGGATTGTTGACCTGAAAAAGGACTCTTCAAATCTGGCAACCTAAGATCCTGATCAGATTTGGGATTGTTGACTGAAAGCTCGTTACATGGGTACATTAGAAAGCTCTTGTATGATTCAAGCTTATCAAATTAACTTTTAAAGTACGAAAAAAAAAGAAAAAGAAAAAATACATATACTGTTCTGAAAAGGTACAAGTGTTTTGTGAAATACAGATATCTTATGAATCGAGTATATTTTTTGTTATCTAGAATTGCTGAAATATGAATCTGGAATTGACTTTTGAAGTTGTTTAATGGAGATACAATTCTTTATTCTACTTGTCTTAATCATATTGAATTAGATTGTATTTTGATTCGTATGTTGTTGAAATTTCTTCTAGAAATCTTATTGGAAAATTCAGGATGTCAGATGATGAAAAGAAGAACAAACGATAATATAATTAACACCTATATGATGATGATATACTTTGTATGTAATTTACATATATTCTAAGTATCTTTGCAGGTTGATTACTGAAACATACAGAATTTATTTTTATGCTAAATAGAAGAAAAACAAAAGTGGAAGAATTAATTCTAGCACTTTTAAAGACCAATTAATTAGATCTTAGTTTTCTAAGGGACTAGCAAAATTTAGGTATGGGGGAAGTGTTTAGAATGAAAAAGTGCATATTATTAACAGTTAAATGATGGTTAATTGCATAATATTTAGCTTATCATATAAGAATTAAGCCATTATGTTATAATTGCACTGTTATATGCTTTAATTGAAGAATCTGCTTAATTTTGGGGAATTAATGTTAATTTAGTACATTTATCAACTGTCGGTAAGATGCAGGCTGTAAAATTCTTAAGTATTCGAATATTCTGATATTTCAGACAGTTATGTTTAACATACCGAACAAATTCGGACAGTTATGTTTAACAGACCGAATATGTATTGGATAGTTATGTTTAAATTGCCGAACAATTATGTTTTGAGAGAATATTTTATTATTTCCTGAAGTACGCATGTCGAAACTAGAATGAATGACTTAAGTGAACTTTCGGTGAGTTATCTATAACTATCCGAAATTGCAGCTGAGCATCAGGGAGTTATCCCTGTAACTCTCCAAAATCTCTTTTTATTTATAAAATAGCTGAGGACACGTGTCATGTTCTGGGTAAGTGACTTAAGTGGATTTTCGTTGAGTTAGCTGTAACTATCTGAAATGCATTTGAGCATCAGATAGTTAGACCTGTAACTCTCCGAAATGTTATTTTATGATTAAACTACTGCTGACACGTGTCGAGATCTGGTAGATTTACTTAAGTTATATATCGGTGAGTTAAGTTTATAAGTATCCGAAATGCACCTAAGCATCGGATAGTTAGATTTATGCACATGTTGAATTTAAATGCTTTAGAATATCATGTGAGATGCACATGTTTAACTCATTAAGTTAGCATAAATGTACACGTTGAGTTACACGAATATATACTAAGGTAACGCGGTATGTTAGTGGCTTATTTCTTTATTGCATGTATTTT
Organism: Cymodocea nodosa; assembly: GCA_036874045.1. Taxonomy (NCBI): domain Eukaryota; kingdom Viridiplantae; phylum Streptophyta; class Magnoliopsida; order Alismatales; family Cymodoceaceae; genus Cymodocea; species Cymodocea nodosa. Next base: position 11,593,342 of record CM072339.1, on the reverse strand, counting down.
ATAGTTATTTTCCAAAATGCCACTATAGCGGTTGCAGAAACAGGACAGTTGGAAGGAAAAACCACGTTTGCACGTATAACATAGGAATTCAATCGCGTAGGGAGAAGGAAGCATCGCTGTTGATTTGAAGGAAGGAAATCCAACCGATCATTCAAGTAGAAGTAGTTACTACTGAAGAAATATAAAAGAAAAGAAGAAAAAAAAAAGGTGTGATCGATGGACGGCCAGTGTATACAGAGGAGGAGCACCGAGCTTTCTACAGACAGTATCGGTGATTCTCCGAAGTATCACACCAACCATCGTTATCACCACCATAATCACCAACCATCGGAGGTCTGTGAGGATACTTGCCTGATGTCGGGTCGATTCCGAGCCAAACATAGTGCCTGACAACTACTGTGAGGAGTGATCGCGTCACGGGAAGGGAAGCCATTTTCACCAAGCACCGACTCATATTTGAAGAGATCGTAAAGCTTTTAGCCTTGGCTTCAGGTTGATGCCTGTATGCTGAAGAGGAGATTATCTTGCAATTCTGGACTTGCGATTCTATAGGGAGAGGAGACAGAATTTTCAGTGGTGTAATCGCGTTGCAAGTAGTGTTGGAAGTATTTACTGTTAAGTGAGATTACTTTACATTTCACCTTTCGCCCATTTCCATCTTCACATCAAAACAAAAATACCAAAAGCAATTTATCTTTGTTTGTATGTTGTATTTGAGTGTTGTATCGTGATTAATGTTATTTGTATCAGTTTTGTGATTGTTTTATGTTAGTTTTAATTTTACAGTTTACTGAATTGGTTTGTACAAAAAAACTTAAAGATTTTAATGGTTACTATTTGAATCATCTGAATGTTAGTATTGCTTAATGATAAATCCAATGTTAACTAGCATTAAAAAGCTTAATTGATGTTATTTACAATCTATGGAATCGCCCAATGGTTGGCCGAATTCCTCTGTAAATAGTAATATTATAAAGAAGAGACAGGCTCATAGAGTTAACTTAAGTCCACCAGAATAGTCCATTGAGTTAGCCATAACTCAACGAACTTTGTCTGTTGAGTTAACTATAATTCAACGGAGTGCTTATTGAATATAAATTTGAATTGTTAACAATCAAACAGTTCTAAAATTCGTCAGCAATTCCCTGTAGGATCGACCTGTACTTGCACACTAATACAATAGACACTATGCATTTGCAATTAAAGTACAAATTAGAATTAATATCTAAATTGTATTAAAGGTTGTTTGTTTACTTCTAAAAGAAAGAATAGGCATAAAGATAAATTAACTAAGAAAAAACAGAAGTAACAAATCCAAGTTTTTCTAGTGTAGTGTTGGAAAAACCAACCAGGCCTTGAAACTCAAATAGATCTCTTAATTCCATTAAATTTCTGAACATTATTGGATGAGCATGCAGAATCTGACATGTAATCAGATTATAGTATTTCTGCAATGCTTCTTCAGATCTTGTAGGATCGTATGGCTACACAAGAGGGGGGGTGAATTGTGTATTTTTAATATTTTCTAAAATATAATTGAAACTTTAAAACTCAAAAACAAGTCGAGACATTGTTTTCATAAAATCATTTTTATTCAAGGTTTCAATTACAATATACAATTCAATTCTCCTCAGAAATTGTAGATGCAATTATAACTCAATACCATGTATCATCTAAACAATTTCATAACTACAAACAGAGAAAACTAATTTGCGGAATTTAAAACTTTTCTTCCTGTTTGAGATCTTTCTTCTTCTTCTTTTTCATCTTCAGCAATTTTTCAGTGACGAATATCTTGTCTTTTCATGCTTCACCGAATTTGCTTTCTTCTGATACTTCAATTCTTTAGTGACGAAAATCTTACCTTTTTATGCTTCACTGAACTTTCTTCCACTTGAGAGATTTTTCCCGTAGAGGTGTTTTTGATCCTTGAAAAAGATTTTTCTTTTGGTGTGCAGGGATGGTTTGATCCTTGAAAAGATTTTTCGTTTTGTGTGCAAGGATAAATTGATCAACGAGAATTCTATGCCTTTTATACTGTATCTTCATTTCATGCATATCCTTCATGTTTAACCACTACCAGTTTTCCACTTCTCCACGTCTTTTCTTTTCTTTAATCATTAGTCCTGGATCTCTGAAAAATTTCCTGAAAATAAACTTTCTTGTCCAAAAATTTTTCATTAGTGTAATAAGAAGTCGTTACTTTAATGTTAACTAAACGAGTAACACAAGTATATATATACAACTTAACGTTTCTAACTTAACGAGTTCACCATGTGCTATTTCACGTGATAAGTACTGTAGCTAACTCAACGAACTAAGTCCGTAGTGTTATGCTATCCCAACGAACCATCTCCGTTGTGTTATGATAACTCAACGAACCAGTAATAAACAAATATTTTTATAATAAGAATTTTACCACGTGCAAAAATAACAACTTAAGTTTATAACGCTAACCTAACGCGTTGCCTTAGTGTTCAATATAGCAACTCAACACGTTTAGTTATGTTAACCTTTCGAGTTAAACATGTGCACCTCACGTGATACAATACAACATTCGTAACATATAATTTCACCACATGTATAACACTAACTTAACGAGTTCGTCTCTTCTTTTACTCACTAACTTAACGAGTTATCACGTGACCTATTTTAACTTTTAAGCCTCTAACTTAACGAGTTCTCACGTGACCTCTATACAAAGAAAACTCTAACTTAACGAGTTGTCTAAACGTACACTGTTCATGATACAAAAGATATAACATTAAAACATATCATGCTTTTCAATAAAAACACACGTTAACTTAACGTTTAGCTAAATGAGAAATTAATGCAATGAAACAACTAGTTATTAACTTCAGATCCAATACAGACAAGTATTTATATCAGTAAGCTTTTTTTGTATTAATTGATGATTTTAATTTCTTTTCACAAGCAATAGTAATTTAGCAAATATGATTATTTTCATTCAGCGCACATCATCAAAACAAAAATACTCAACAGATCTAAAATGAATTGCATTACCTTGAATTTGTAATACTGTACACAAAGAAGGTGATACCTAAAGCCGTGATTCAGAGTTTAATTCATCTTCAAGAGCTGCTTCTTCAAAATGAATGTCATGTTGTTCCTCTTCCAAAATATTATCTTGAAGCTGCTCAGGTAAGCTTGATTCTTCAGCTTCAACAATATTAGGAACATCTTCAATATGCTCAACATTCATCTATTCAGTCTCTATAGAATCTTCAAAGTTCAATTTTTCCACAAATTCTACAACCGATGTATCTATCTGTAATTGTTCATTTTGTTCAATAGATATTTCCATTGAGTCATGTTGTGAATTCTCAAACTCTGCTTCTATAGATTCTAAAGAAGGTTGGCTAACTTTTAGCTCTTCTGGAGTCTTAACATTTTCAATATCTGCTACTCCAAACAATTCAGCTTGTGAACTAGTTACTACCTCAACATTGCCAATTATATCTGCAATAACTTGTTCAATGTCAGGTGCCTGATGCTCTGATTTTTCAATTTCTACATCATCAGGACTTGTACTAATAGAAAAACTTAGCTCATATTTGACTTGTATTTCTTCTCAAGCTTTCTAGCAAGGGAAAATAAAGTCTCATTATCTTCATCAGTTTCAGTGTGTACGGAACTGATGAGTTTATTAGATGCACAATAAGGTACAATGTCTAGACATACATTGTCCTTTGGAAATAAATTTTCATCTAATTTTCCTTTTTCAATAGACTTTGTTTCTTTAGACATAATTTTTCTGACTTTTCTTCTTCTATAACATTTCTGTTTCTCCTCTTCAAGTATTGTTGTTTTCTTTTCAACTTGCTACATAAAAGTTTTCTACTTTAATTCTTCTAAGGCACTTTCTATTGCAACGGCCTTTCGAAGACTATCAACTTTTGTTTTGTCTACAGTAATATTTGATTCTACTTGTTTTGAATATAAAGGGGTAGGGATAGCTGATTCATGCTCTTCCTCAAATGCATGTAGTCTAATACCATTTATTGGTATTTAAGGAGTTTTAGTTGAAGAACCTACACCTTTTTCCAAATAATTTGCATACTATTCGAGAAATGCAATCTCAACACATTTCATTTTGTATTCTCTATCAAATTTACTACGAATACCCATGTATGTAATATTTGCATCAGTATTTTGGAGTTCTTGTCTAACTTCATTCAGTATACCTTCAGGAAAGAAATATTCACTATAAATTTCTGCTAACCTTTTGTCTACTCAAAATATTTTCTTGAACCAAGTGCGTGGAACTTTATCATTCTCTATTTCTTTTCCTGTTGCATCTCCTCTGCTTTTGCCTTTTCCTCTACCACGACCTTTGTAGAACTTGGAGACCATCGTCATAAGTTGTAACAGCAACAAGCGAGAAATATTTTCTTGACAAAGTTTACAAATAACCTATGTGCCCGTGTAATAAGTGTTTAAATAGGGTTTTAGGTGAATAACTCAACGTGAAGAGAAGTCGGGTTTAGATATTAAATAAATATTGAATAAGGTTTATTCAATCAAGGTACCCGAAATATTCAAGTATAACTCGTTGAGTTAACTAACCTAACGAGTAAAACGCTGTCTAGAGGTAGTTTTACACGTTACCTTATCTAACATAACGTCTAGTTAGTACACTTAAACAAGTTTCGGATGCTTCCAACTGAAACGTTCCGAAAACAACATACATGCTAAACTTAACATTATCTTGAGAACATTTTAAACTATTCGAACATTTTTGTCCTTTGAATCTAAAATAGTTTTTTTGTCTTTTTAAATTATTTCATCAAGATTTTAAGAGGACATTAATTCAGATTAACCAAGATTTGTATTCTGAATTATATTAATCTGTAATCGGCATTGGTATCCTCCCCCTACAAATATACTTCAAATATATTCAATCAAAATACAAAATATACTTGTAGTAACAATAGAAGTTAAGTATAACTATACTTTTAAATTTTCTTTTCAGAGACTTTTGTTATTCTGACATCGTCAAAAATGATTTCCAGAATCAATTCCTACTGTATATGAATCAAAACACAACTTTGAACTCAATGTGATCAATTCAAGGAGAATAAAAGAATGTATCTCAAATAAACGTTTTCAAAAGTACTAATGTTGATTCAATAAATCAGTAGTCAAATTGGTAGAAACTATATGTGATTCAAAGATATCTGTAATTAATGAAACAACATTTTTTTTTTTTTTCAAAATAGTAAATATTGATAATTTTCTTTAAAAGTTAGTTTGAAAAGCTTAATCATACAAGAGCTTTCTAATGTACCCGTGTAATGAGCTTTCAGTCAACAATCCCAGATCTGATCAGGACCTTAGGTTGCCAGATTTAAAAAATCCTTTTTCTAGACAACAATCATTATATACCTATCTGCTCAAGTACAAAAGACTCGTGATCAAACCGATCAATAAACTCTCAAAGATTTTCACTTTGTAAGTACTTTTCATTTTAAGCACAATATATATGTATTTCATTAATACAGATGCAATAAAATACAAATCTCATATAATTTTTACTTCTATGATTGTACTAAGAATATGAATCAGTTTTAATAAGCGTATACTTTTGATTAACAGTTTAAGATGAGTTACATACAACTTATTTTACAAGTTTAATCAATTAAGTCAAATTTATGCATGATCATATGCATTTTCCTTGATTCAAAGAAAACATTTAATCAAAATTTTAGAATGTCAAAAGTATTTAATGCTTTTCATTTACACTTCCACTTAAAATCGTAAAAACCATTAAAATTGATAAACTACTTAAAATCAATAAGATACTACTATGATTTTACAATAAATACATAGTATCTTAAGCAGCAGTTTAAATATTACTTTAGATATTTATGATAAGTATATAATATCTATGAGGTGAGCAACATCATCAATAATATTTATCTTTTTCTATGTGGAGTTTAAGCATTTTACACATCACATAGCCTACAAATACTTAAATTTAATCTAATGTTGCAGAATGTATTTTCGACTAAAGGTTTTGTAAATATATCAGCTAATTAATTTTTACTAGACACAAATTCTAATTTAATTTTTCCTTTAATTACGTTATCTCTTAGAAAATGATGTCTAACCTCCATATGCTTTGCTCTTGAATGTAGTATAGGATTTTTGGAAAGATTTATTGCAAAACTACTATCATAATAAATCTCAGTTGTATCATAAGATAATCCAAAATCTTCTAAAGTTTGCCTTATCCATAGAATTTGAGTGCAACACAGTGTAGCAGCAACATATTCAACTTCTGTAGTAGAAAGTGCTACACAGTTTTGCTTTTTACTAAACCATGACACCAAATTATTTCCCAATAATTGACATGTGCCACTGGTACTCTTTCTATCAAATTTAGATCCTACATAATCAGCATCAGTATATCCTATAAGATCTATTGAACTATCCTTAGAATAATACAGTCCGAAATTTTTAGTTCCTTGTATATATCTAAATATTCTTTTAACTGCAATTAAGTGTGATTCTTTAGGATTAGATTGAAATCTAGCATAAACACACAGCAAATATAATATCAGGTCTACTAGCAGTCTAATAAAGTAAAGAACCAATCATACTTCTGTATTTTCTTTGATCTATAGATTTTCCTATGTCATCAATATCTAACTTTAAAGAAGTACTCATAAGAGTTCCTTGAATCCTTGTATCATTAAAATTAAATTTCTTAAGCATTTCATCTGCATATTTTTCTTGATTTAAAAATATATCTTTATCCATTTGCTTAATTTGAAGTCCTAGAAAATATGAAAGTTCTCCTATCATACTCATTTCAAACTAATTAGTCATTTCTTCAAAGAATATTTTTATCAACTTATCAGAGGTTGCTCCAAAGATTATATCATTCACATATATTTGAACAACAATCTGATCTTTACCATCTCTCTTAATAAATAGATTATGATCCACTTTTCTCATGATATAGCCTTTTTTTATTAAAAAAATAGACAATCTTTTATACCATGATCTAGGTGCTTGCTTCAAACCATATAAGGTTTTCTTCAAGTTATACACAAAGTCAGGATTTTTAATATCTTCAAATCCAGGTGGTTGTTTTGCATAGACTTCTTCATTAATTAAACCATTTAGAAATGCACTCTTTACATCCATTTGATATAATTTAAAATCCATATAACAAGCATAGGCCAATAATATTCTAATACTTTCTAACCTAGCCACAGGAGCAAATGTTTCATCATAATCTAATCATTCTTCCTATGTATACCCTTGTGCAACTAATCTAGCTTTATTCCTTATAACTTGACCAATTTCGTTAGTTTTGTTTCTAAAGATCCACTTTGTACCTATTATGGACTGATTTTCTGGTGGAGAGACTAATTCCCATACATCATTTTTGATGAATTGATTTAGTTCTTCTTGCATTGCCACTATCCAATTTTCATCAAATAATGCTTCTTGTATATTCCTTGGTTCCACCATAGAAACAAACATACACATACTATTTAAATTTACTATAGCTCTAGTTTTAACTCCCTCATTAATATTACCAATGACTTGAATAATGGGATGTGATGAAGAATAACGCCAATTTCTCTGATTTTCCTCAATATTCTCATCAACATCTGAAAGTCCATCACTTTCATCATTAGTTTGACCATTTAAGTTCATATTTTTGATTTTCTCAGATAAATCATCAATCTCTCTATTGATCTCTAACTCATTTGGAAAATTGATCAAGTCATCATTATCAGCTTTAGATTGAGATTCTCTAAGAGAATTTTCATTGAAGCTTACATGGAGGGTTTCTTCAATAGTCCTAGAAGTCTTGTTATATACTCTATAGGCTTTACTTCTAGTAGAGTAACCTACAAAAATTCCTTCATTCGATTTGGCTTGAAATTTATCCTTTTTATCCTTAGTATTAAGAATAAAACACTTGCAGCCAAATGGTTTCATATAGGAAATTTTTGGAACCCTATTAAACATAATTTCAAAAGGAGTTTTATTAACATGAGGTCTTAAATGACTTTTGTTAATAACATAACAAGCTCTATTTAATGCTTCAACCCAAAGATTTTGAGGTAACTTATGTTCATTCAACATAATTCTGGTCATTTCTTGTAGTGATCTATTCTTTCTCTCAACAACACCATTTTGACACGGTGCTCTTGGAAAAAAAAAATGTGATCAATGCCATGCTCATTACAATAATTATCCATTTGATCATTATCAAATTCAATTTCATGATCACTGCTAAGTTTTTGAATAGAAACACTCTATTCATTTTGAACAAAATTGTAAAACATTTTAAACTTTTCAAAAACTTCTATCCTAGATGATAGAAAATATACCCAAGTGTATCTAGAGAAGTCATCTACTAAAACAAATACATACCGTTTACCACCAAGACTCATGATTCTTGTTGGTCCAAATAGATCCATATGTATAAGTTCTAAGACTCTCTTGCTTGAAATATTAGTTTTGGATTTAAAAGAGTTTTTATGGAGTTTACCTAACTCACATGCATCACACATAAAGTCCTTTGAGTATTTAATCTTTGGTAAACCTCTCACTAAATGTTTTTTTGATAGATTATGTAACAGTTTCATATTTATATGCCCAATCCTTCTATGCCATAGATATGCATCACTAGTTTTAACTAGCAAACATGAATTTAAATCAACTGCACTAGAAGGTAAAGATAAAATACATACAGAACCTTTTCTTTTAGCAATAAACTTAATTTCATCTGTATTTTTATCAATTATTTTGCATACATTATCTTTAAACACTACATAATATTCATTTTCAGTTAGTTTTATGACACTCAGCAAATTAAATCCTAGGTTTTCTACATATAGTACATTGGAAATAACACAAGTAGGAGTTATTTGAACATTGCCCATACCTATGATTTTATCTTTGCTTTTGTTTCCAAATGTTACACTTCCTTTCATGGTATTTGTAAAATTTTGTAGTAGACTTTTCTGTCCAGTCATGTGACTTGACGCTCCAATATCCAAGATCCATTTTGATGTTGTTTCCTCCTGCAACACAAATTAAGAAAAGCTTTTTCTTGGTACCCAATGTTGTTGAGGACCAAGTTCATTAAACGCATATTTCTTCTTTTTGTTTAAAAATAGTTTAACATTATCATTTATATTCTTATTAGTTGTAAGTACTATTGATTTATCATTAGCTTCATACTCACATATAGCATTATTGCTTTTACAATCATTCTTTTTGTTTTCAGATGTAGTATAACCAAGACCAAATAGATTTTTATCAGATGTTAATTTATTTTGGTCATGCTCATACATTTCAGTAAGTTCATACCTAGATTTTGTACTTGTATTTGAATTTTCAGTGTATACAAAATTTTTTTCCGCACCAAAATTTTCAGATTTATCACATGCAGAATGAGTAATTGGTCTAATACCAGTGTATTGAATTACATGCTCAGGTTTCTGAATTTTTAGTTTACTATAATCATTTGAAATTTTAGAAACATTAGAAACTGAATTTCCAAAACAAGAAACAAGATTTTTAGAAACATTTATAGTCATGTTAGAAGTACAATTTGACAAATCACATTGATTTATATTATTACTACATGATTCATCCCTTGAAGTACCTACTTCTACATATTTATTACCTTGTTTCATAATAAAAGGAATTTTAGTCTTAGATTTACTTGAACTGCAACTAATAAAACCTTTATTGGCTTGAGATTCAGGATCTTCAGGATAATCAAATCCTAAGCCAAATTTATAAGACACCGCAAGGGTACTAGTTAGTTTGTCTAACTTAGTTTGACTTAAATTCCATTTCTCAATGGTTGAATTTAAATCTAGCTCTCTCAGTTTTAATTTATCTATCTCTAATTCAAGTTCATTTATATTGTTTCTCAACATTTCATTTTCAAATTCTATCTTTAATTTTTCAACTTTTATATTCTGTATTTGTTCATGCAAGATACATTCATTAAATCTAAATTTTTGCAAATCTCTAGTATGATTTTCATTATCACATTTAAACTTTTCTAAAATAGTAGACAGGAGACAATTTTGTTCTTCCATAATGGATGAAGATTTTCTAATATTATTATTTTCCAGTTTACATACTTTAAGCTTTTGTAATAATGCATGATAAGCACATAATAATTCATCAAAGTTGAAATCTGAATGACTTTTAGGATCAGATATTACCTCAGACTCATCTGCCATGAAACACACATGAGCAACGTCTTCTAACTCCTGTTCTCCTTCTGAATGTGAAGATTTTGATGTTGATTCCTTAGATTCAGACTCTTCAGACGTGTCATCCCAAGTGACCTTCAAAGCCTTTTTCTTATAAAACTTTTTCTGAGTTTTCTGAGCCGTCTTCTTCTGATTTGTCCTACTTTGCTTTTCATTTTTCCTCATAGGACGGTTTGGAAAAAGATGTCCAGGTTTCTTACAGTTGTAACATACATGCTTTCTGGATGAAGAATTCTTGTCATTTAGTGATTTTGACGTTGAGGGTTTATCATTTTTGTTCCTTTGCTGTTTCCTAGCTTTCCATGCTTTCTTGAATTTCCTAGTCAGCAAAATCAAGTTCTCATCAAAATCAGTAGATATATCAGAATTTGAATTAATTTCGAAGGCTATTTCTTTCTTCATTTTTAGTTTGTTATGACTTAGTGATTCATTTAATTGAACTTCATAAGCTATTAAATTTCCTATAAGTTCATTCATAGTATAAACATTTAAATCTCGTGATTCCTCAATTGATGTTACTTTCTAAGACGATTTAGAACTTAAGGATCTAAGAATTTTCCTCACCAAATCCTTCTGTTCAAAATTCTTTCCTAAGCATTTTAAAGAGTTTATTATATCAAGAAATCTGGAAAACATCTCAGAAATACTTTCGTCTTCATGCATCTTAAAGAGTTCATACTTATGAATCAATGTGTTTATTTTAGTCTCTTTAACTTGAGAAGTACCTTCATGTGAAACTTCTAATGCATGCCACACCTCATAAGCAGATTTATATGCCGACACTTTACTGAACTGTTCATAACTCAATGCACAAAATAAAATATTTAAGCCCTTAGCATTCAGAGTTTCATATTCTTTTTCAGTAATTGTCCAAGTATTATAAGGAGTAGTTAACGGAGTATATAGTTTAAAAATCATGAACCACAACTTATGATCTATACTTTGAAGAAAAATAGTCATCCTATATTTCCAATATTCAAAATATATTTCATCAAATAAAAGAGTACGATTAAGATTTTGGCCTTCATATAAAGAAAAATTACCATTTCCAGTAGCCATCTTACCTTAGATTTTTCAACCTATTTGATTTTAAATAGTCTAAAAACTTTAAAACAACTTGAGCCTTAAATCAAGAAAGTTAAACGTATGCTTAGATATTAATTTCTGTTTAAAAACAAGAAAGGTAGAATAAGCAATGATATTAAATAAGTTTGTATCGATTTTATGTCAAAGATTATTAACAAAGCTTTGATACCACTTGTAGGATCGTATGGCTACACAAGAGGGGGGGTGAATTGTGTATTTTTAATATTTTCTAAAATATAATTGAAACTTTAAAACTCAAAAACAAGTCGAGACATTGTTTTCATAAAATCATTTTTATTCAAGGTTTCAATTACAATATACAATTCAATTCTCCTCAGAAATTGTAGATGCAATTATAACTCGATAGCATGTATCATCTAAACAATTTCATAACTACAAATAGAGAAAACTAATTTGCGGAATTTAAAACATTTCTCTCTGTTTGAGATCTTTCTTCTTCTTCTTTTCTTCTTTAGTAATTCTTCAGTGACGAATATCTTATCTTTCTCTGCTTCACCGAATTTACTTTCTTCTGATACTTTAAATCTTCAGTGACATAAATAATACCTGGTTCTGCTTCACTGAATTTTCTTCCACTTGAGAGATTTTCCCTGAAGAGGTGTTTTTGATCCCTGAAAAAGATTTTTCTTTTGGTGTGCAGGGATAGTTTGATCCTTGAAAAGATTTTTCTTTTTGTGTGCAATGATAGTTTGATCATCGAGAATTCTATGCCTTTTATACTGTATCTTCATTTCATCCATATCTTTCACATTCAATCACTACCAGTTTTCCACTTCTCCACGTCTTTTCTTTTTCCTTCATCGAAACACACACATTCTGACCCACGTTTATATTTCGAATTTTCTTTAATCATCAGTCCTGGATCTCTGAAAAATTTCCTGCAAAATAAACTTTCTCGTCCAAAGAATTTTCCATCAAGTGTAATAAGAAGTTGTTACTTTAATGTTAACTAAACAAGTAACACAAGTATATATAACTTAACATTTCTAACTTAACAGGTTCCTCATGTGCCATTTCATGTGATAAGTACTATAGCTAACTCAACGAACCAGCTTAACCTTTCTTTTAGAAGGTTAAACGATAACTCACCAAAAATAGTTTAAGTTTCAGATAGTTACAGTTGTAAGTCACTGAAAAACTCTTTATACCATAAAAGTAGTGAGACACATGTCAAGACCTGAAAACATGACTTAAGTTACCTTTCGGATAGTTACGACTGTAAGTCTTCGAAAAAACATTAACTCATCGATTCAGTAATAAACAAATGTTTTTATAATAAGAATTTTACCACTTGCAAAAATAACAATTTAAGTTTTATATGCTAACCTAACGTGTTGCCTTAGTGTTCAATATAGCAACTCAATGCGTTTAGTTATGTTAATTTAACGAGTTGAACATATGCACCTCACGTGATACAATACAACATTTGTAACTTATAATTTCACCACGTGTATAACACTAACTTAACAAGTTCGTCTCTTCTTTTACTCACTAACTTAACGAGTTATAACGTGACATATTTTAACATTTAAGCCTCTAACTTAACGAGTTCTCACGTGACCTCTATACAAACAAAACTCTAACTTAACGAGTTGTCTAAACGTGCACTGTTCATGATACAGAAGATATAACTTTAAAACATATCATGCTTTTCAATAAAAACACATGTTAACTTAACATTTAGTTAAATGAGAAATTAATGCAATGAAACGACTAGTTATTAACTTCAGATCTAATACAGACAAGTATTTATGCTAGTAAGCTTTTTCTGTATTAATTGATGATTTTAATTTCTTTTCACAAGCAATAGTAATTTGAGCAAATATGATTATTTTCATTTAGCACACATCATCAAAACAAAATACTGAACAACAAGAGAAAAAGAGCTACAAAAGGTAGAATCTGAACTTTTTAAGTTGAGAAGAGTTTTAGTAGATATGGGTATACAAATACCCTAGATAATGGAAACAAGAATCAGAGTAGAAACGGAAATTGTTGTTAGTAAAGAAAGAAAAATCAGGCCAAACAACAAAGTAGCCCTAGAGCTAATCCAGCGTAAGGCCAGATTATGGTTCAAAAGGCACGTTGCTGGTAGTGCAAGGGGTGAAATGAGGCAGCAGCAATAAGTAGAGGAAGAACAAGAGGAGCCGAGTACTGAAAGACTTGTTCCTAAGGAACAACAGCCAAGACCTTTAGTTTCACCATTCAGGCCATTGGCACGAGCTGCAATTTTGGGGCCTTCAACTGAAGAAGAATTAAGAGAATTCCAAGGACTGGTTCAAGTTGGGAAAAACCAAGGAGAACTAGAAGATGTGGTAGTAGCTAAAGGACACCTAGTATTTGATGCACTTTGCAAGAAGAGGCCTGCAGAAAAATTGAGAGCCCAATACAAAATTAAAGTTGAACAGCATCAAGAAGCCACTACCAGATTTGCTGCAAGAGGAGAAGCTGAAGCTGGTCCTTCGAGACCAGCAAATATTGGAAAAATTAAACAGGAAGAGCCAGTACTTGTGGCTATGCATATTTTTACTTTAAAAGTTAGTTTGAAAAGCTTGAATCATATAGGAGCTTTCTAATGTACCCATGTAACGAGCTTTAAATCAACAATCCCAAGTTTTGTTAAGTCCTTAGGTTGCTAGATTTAAAGAGTCCTTTATCAGGTCAACAATTCTTACAAAACTATATGCTCAAGTACAAAAGACTCATGATCAAACAAATCAATAAACTCTCAAAGATCTTCACTTTATAAGCCTCATTTTTTTCTCTTCAACATAGTATATGTGTATTTCATCAATACAGATTCAATAAAGCACAAATCTCATATAATCTTGCTTCTATGATCTACTAAAAATATGAATCAATCTCAAGAAGCTCATACTTTTTACTGGTAGTTCAATATGATTTACACATAAATCATTCTACAAATTTAATCAATCAAGTTAAATTTATCCTTGATCATATGCATTTCATTCAATCTAAAAATCAACAATTCAATATGTTAGGATTTCAAACAAATTTTGATTTTCTATTAAGCATACTAATTTCCATTTAAAATTGCAAAACCATTAAACTCATAAAACTCAGGAGAAACATAAGATACTATAAAGCTTTACTACCAATATATTGTATCCTCTACAATAATCTAGGTATACAATTGTTTAAAAGGTTTCAACTAACTTTCGAAAGGTTTCTAATAAATTTTCAGATAGCTTCAATTTTCAGAAGGTTTCTAATAAATTTTCAAATAGTTTCAGCAAAATTCATAAAAATTTATCAAATTCTTTAGAAAATTGCAACACAATCCTAATTCCTACAAATGACAAGATTTAATTTGATTTTAATCTAATTACCTCTCTTCCATACCTATATTTTACATTATCCTCAATGTAATAGATTAACAAAATATGTAGTACATGATAGCAAGCATGATAAATTGACTTCGTTGGCTTAATAATTAAGTCAATGAACTTAGTTCATTGAGTTAGTACTTAACTCCACAAACTACACAAGATTTTAATTTCAAAAAAGGTAATTAAGTAACATACCTTGTATTTTTGTACCTTCATTACTGTCTTTCGACTTTTGTTCCTGATAAATCTTTTTTTCACCAAGTAAAAGTAAAACATATAACAATATAACAAATAAAAAGTAAAACATATAGTTTTATATATAAGCATTGTGTAGAACCTAGGCTCCTATGCCTTTGGTGGTTCACAAGCAAGCTAGTTGGTTTCTCAGAATAGATACCAACAAACTGGATTGATGATAAAAATTTTCTTTCAATTTTATTTTTTCCTTGTAAAAAAAATAAAATGTAAACAAAAAATAATAATGATCTACACTAAAGTTTTTTTCTTCATAAATGCAATAATAAATGCATCATACAGGAATACAGTTTAAAAACATGATTAAAAAGTAGTGATAAATGGGATAAACATGTCATTCCATGCAAAACCTTTAGGCATCTCCCTTCTAACTTGTAATTCTACTTCTATGATATTTGCATGCTAAACATGTCAGTCTATGTAATTGTTCGAGTTTTATAAAGTAACTAACAAATAGATAAGTTTTGTTATTATCAGTCATGTGTATTGTAGGTGGAAGAACTCGAAGAGTTACATATAAGTGTTTGAGTTTTTACAGGTCTTAAGTGATAAGTATTCGACTAAAGTGGTGACTTAGAAGATATTCTACAAATCTCTAAGAAGAAGAATTTTCAATTGTTCTATGATAGAAAATCATGAAAATTCAAAATGATAGTGGAGATAGTAGAAATTCAAGAAGATAGTGGAAATCGTGGAAAATTTAAATTTAAATTAGTACATGGGATTATGGATTAAGTGGATGAACATATTGAATGTGAAGTTGTAGTTCTACTACTATAAATAAAGGGTACGAGCTACACTACAATCATCCCAAAAATTCTCCAACATTAGAGAAAGTTCAAATCCCAAGCAAATTCAAAAAAGAGCTGCAATGTAAGAAGTCTAGGAGATTCGAAGATAGAAGAAGAAGAGATATAGAAGTTGAGCAAAAGAAAAGAAAATCTAAAGAATCAAAAACTACATACAAAGGCTCAGGTTTGATTATAAAATTCAAACAATATTAGAATAAGGTACTTATTTTCTCTTTGAATTGTATCTCAGACTATATTATATCAGAACCGATAAGTAGGGAATTATGCTGAAAAATGACTGTAAATTCTTTCTTTTAGTCAATAGAGATTAGAGTTATATTTGTAAGTGTCTTGTGCTCTTGTTTTATCTGCTAGAAATTTTTTAATTTCTAAAGACACAATTCACCCCTCTTGTGATACTACAATCCTACAATTGGTATTAAAGCAAAAGTTTAAGAATCAGTTTTCTTTCTTTCATAAGTTAGGATCATCATTTAAAATGGCTAATATTTCAAACAATGAAATTCTGATAATGACTAAAGGACAGACTACTACTCATCCTCCTATGTTTGAAGGTAGTAATTATGGCTATTGGAAATATAAGATAAAAGTATTTTTTCAGTCAATTGATTTCAAATTATGGCACAATTAGCAATCCTAGAGTGTTAATCACAACTCCATATCATACTTGGACTTTTGTTAGAAATAATGTTCTTATCTATTAATATGTTTATATTTTGATGATTGACAAAATGATTTATACTTCGTTATGTAAAAATGATGAACTTTAGAATCGTATCAAGTCCATAAGTTTACAAACTATCATAAAAGTTATATAGTTAACTTTACGTACAATTGTAAACTTATCTGTTTCATAACCCTGGTTTAAATCTCTATAATTTATCCAAGTATATAATATTACGAAGAGTCATAAAGTTATAAAGATAACTTTATGGACATTCGTAAAGTTATGGAGTTGTATATATATACATATATATATAAGTTATGAATCTTAAGCTCATAAAGTTATGACTTTAACGTTACAGATCTTTGTAAACTTATGATATATAGAATCCGTAAGTTATAATGATAACTTGGCAGACCTCTGTAAGGTTATCTCTCAAGGGGTTCATAAAGTTATAAGTTTAGTATACGTAGTTTGTTAAAGATAAACAATTGTGCTTTACACGTGTTAGCTCGTAAGAGTTCGTAAAGTTAAGGGCATAAGTTTACAGATGTTTGTAATGAGTACAACATAGTGCAACAACATATTCAGCCTCAGTGGTTAAAAGTGCTACACAATTTTACTTTTCACTAAACCATGACACTAGATTATTTTTTAATAATTGACATGTGCCATTGGTACTCTTTCTATTAGATTTAGATCCTATGTAATTAGCATTAGTATATCCTATAAGATCTATTGAACTATCCTTAGAATGATAAGTCCAAAATTTTTAATTCCTTGTATATATTTAAAAATTCTTTTAACAGCAATTAAGTGTGATTCTTTAGGATTAGATTGAAATCTAGCACACACACAACAAACATAATAATAGGTTTGCTAACTATTAAATAAGGTAAAGAACCAATCATACTTCTATATTTTCTTTGATCTATTGATTTTCCTATGTCGTCAATATCTAACTTTAAAGAATTACTCATAGGATTTCCTCAAAACCTTATATCATTAAAATTAAATTTCTTAAGTATATTCACCACCTATTTTTCCTAATTTAAGAATATACCTTTACCCATTTGCTTAATTTGAAGTCCTAGAAAATATGAAAGTTCCCTTGTCATACTCATTTCAAATTGGCTAGTCATTTCTTTAGAAAATATTTTTATTAGTTTGTCAAAAGTTGCTTCAAAGATAATATCAACCACATATATTTAAACAACAATCTGATCTTTATCATCCTTCTTGATAAAAAGAGTATGGTCTACTTTTCCCATGATATATCCTTATTCTATAAGAAAAGTAGATAATCTTTCATACCACAATCTAGGTGCTTGCTTCAAACCATATATGGCTTTTTTCAGTTTAAAAACATAGTCAAGATGCTTATAATCTTTAAATCCAAGAGGTTGTTTAACATAAACTTGTTCATTAATTAAACCATTTAGTGTAACTCAATGGACTTACTCTATTGACCAAACTGTAACTCAATGGACTTATTCTATTGACTAAACTGTAACTCAATGGACCGACATTGTTGAGTTAAGCTTAACTCAACGGACTCCTTCAGTTCTGTAGTTTAGTAAAACAAATATTTATATAACATTTTACATTTGATATGTAAAAGAAGTAATTTCTAATTCATTTATGACTGATACTTAATTAACCACTAATTCCTTAAAATTATGCATATTCTTTAATTAAGGCCTATAATTGTATAATTGTAACATAATGGTTTAATTCTCATATGATAAGCTAAATATCTTACAATTAACCATTCATTAACCACTAATATTATACACAATTTCATTCTAAACATTAGTCATTTTATTTTTCCAAAAATTGTAGTTATTACCATCAAATAGAGGTGGTCTATGTACATGTTGTCTCTCTATCGTTGATATCACTTTAGTTAAATTTATTACAGAGATAACCTATTCTGATACCACTTGTTGGGATTGAATGGCATACTAAGGGGTGAATAATGTCCTAGAAAGTTTTAATTACTTTTAAAAATTCAGAAGTGGTTGACACCAATTAAGCTTAATTGAAGTGATTTAGAAATCAATAAGCTATCACACACAAAATAAAAAGACATAGGAAATTTTATAGTGGTTCCCCAAACAAGTAGTCTACTCCTCAAGACATCAGCCATGAGAATTCACTAAGTGCTTTTAAGGCTAAGCACAAGCCTTAGTCAAATTACTTTTATAGGTTAGGCAACAACCTTTACAAGTGTTGTTTTTCTTGGGCTCAACAACAACCCTCACAAATGCTGTTTTTTAGGCTAAACAACAACCTTACACAAAGCACCAACTTTGTGCACTCATGACCCTAATCTTGAGTAAGTGAAGTCTCACACTTCACTTTCTTCCCCAAGGCCCCAACCTTGTGAAGGTTTACTCACAACACCCTTGTGAGTTAGGGTTTATTAGATGTTTATGAAGGTTTTCAGCATAAGAGTTCACAACTCAAAATAATTAAAAACATACTACAAAAAAATCCTATTTGAATGTTGATGGCTAAAGCCTTAAGAGAATCTTAAATGAATCTACAGTATTGGATCTTCATTAGTTGTTGTAGAAAAATCTTTTAGTTCTTTAGTAGTTACAGAAATGTAAACTTTTCTCTCTTTGCATGTTCTCTATATTTTTTCTATCTTCTATATTTCTATTTTCTATTCTTCTCTGAATTCCTTAATCAGGAAAGCAATCTAAATTTGTCAAATTGCTTGTGCGTCAATCAATTTCCAATCATAATTAGTTATCTTCAAATTAGACATGCAATTAGGATAATATTTTGCCAAAACAGTAATATATTGTATAACAGTAGCAGAAATTCAAAGTTTAAATTCATCAAATACTTTCAGAAAAGGTAGAAGAAACATTTTAGATACTTTTAGTGAAATCAAAACCTTTCGACTAAAACCTTCTAAAATACAAACTTAAGTTGTATGTTAGAAACATAACACATGCCCTATAAACAATAGCAGAAAACATTTTATAAGCCATTAAAAACAAAACAATCTAATGGTTAAATGGTATTTTAGATACTTTCAGAATGAAACCTTCTAAAGCTTAAGGTTTTTCAAAGACTTTTAGTGAAACCTTCTAAAGGACAAACTTAAGTTATGTATTAAGATCAAGACACGTGTCCTTCTAGAAACAGGTGAAATTATTCAATTGACCTAGACTTTCAGTGAAACTCTCCAATACTATACCTAATAAGAATTGAAACCTTCTAAAACCTATTTTCAAAGGTTTACTAAATAAAAGTAGTTAGGCAATTACAATTAAAATAAAGTAAGTGCTAAAAACATTTGACCTAATATTAAGCACTCAATTTTTCATTATCAAAATTAAACTTGTAAATAATGAACTAATAGTTACATTAATACTAACTAAATGCATAAATAGAATATGAACTTCTAACTCAACGAGTTTGGCATGTGACATACTCGTGACATGAATCAAATGTTTAAACAATACTAACTTATCATGAGCAAAAATTAACTTTTTAAGTTTTAACACTAACCTAATGCATTACCTTAATATTTAAATTTACAACTCAATGCGTGTAGTTATGCTAATTTAACAAGTTAAATAAATGCAACTCACGTGATATAGTATAACATTTTTAAAGTTAAAATTCAACATGTGCAAAATGCTAACTCAATGTGTACATACAACTCATAATGTTTTATTGCTAACTCAATGTGTACATACAACTCATAATGTTTTATTACTAACTCAACGAGTTACTCATGTGACCTTGTAATGTAACGTTGTGTTAACTTAATGAGTTATTTATGTGCACAACATATGCTACAAATATATGAAATTAAAACATATCATACTTAACATTATAAAAACACATTAACTCAACAAGTTGTATAACAGTTAGTATAACTCAACAATATGTTATATAACTTAGCACATATTCAAATCTAATATAAACAAATATATAACTTCAAAACATTTTTTATATAAATTGATGTTTTCAATTTAACTTCTTAAATAAAAAAATTAATTGATAAAATACGATTACCTAATATTTTGTATATATTATCAAAACATAATTCTTAATAAAATACATCAAGTAATTCAAGAAAATTAGTATTGCAGGAATTTGAATCCTTTATTTTATAATTATTCACATCATTTTCCATAACCAAAAAACATGAATGAACAAATAATTTTTTATTTGAACTCACCTCTATTGATGTAGAATTTGAATCCATTTGATCATTATTTTTCTTTGAACATTTCTTCTTTTTCTTTTCCTGATTTTCTTCCTGATTTTCTTAGAATCCATTTCCTTTTTAGCACCCTTTTCTTTTTTAGCATCTATTTCTTTTCCAGTATTCTTCTCTTCCATTCCATCTTCGATGATTTTCCTGACTTCATGAGAGGTGCTGCACTTGGAAACAACATTAAACATTAAATATGATGAGCTGTGTTAGACTAGGCTAGACCCTATTCAACTAAGTTGGGTTGGGTCAGCCCATAGCGGTTCGGCCCGATTGACATCTCTGTTACATACAACAATACTCCTCTTCTCACGCATGGAACTCATGGAGTCCCTTTATTCTAAAGCCTTGCCACGTTAAAAGAGAGTTTTTTATGTCTTTTTTTTATGTAATTTTTTTAATATTATAGATATTATCATTTTTTGATATTTTAAGGCATGACTATATGCTACCACGCATGTCAAAACCGTAGGTTTTGTCCTTGGTTTTAGGTCAGCCAAAAGTAATTGAAATAACCGCGGAACATTATGCCGTTGAGATGTTTCAGTGATGTTTTAGAAAGGAAGTCAAGGTCGTTTCTAAAAAAGTTTTTGTAAAGGGAATCAGTGATAGTTTTTGTAAGTAAGACAAAAACAAAGTCTAAAAGAAACTTTCTTTTATGAGATGGCTGCATTTTTTGCAAGGGAGATTACTACATTTTCCTTTTCTTAAAGTTTAAACTTTGGATATGTACCAATGGAATTATTAAATGCGTGCTCCAGTTTGCTTTTTGCCATTTGGGTGGACCATCACGCAACAGCAAAGTTCCGCATTCGCCTACTTGCTATTGAATCGAATTCTTTATCCGGAAAACAACGATAGCGGCAGCCTTTGGACAACGAAAGAATATGTGCCATTCTCGATCTATACATGTCATCTTGTGGGCTAGTTTTGACAGGAGAATCAAATGCGAATGCGTAGACGGTCGACGATACATCCCGTTCACCGAGTTGGCCATGCATCAGCATCGATTCGATTCTCGACCACCCAGTTTGCTGTTCATTCGCTAAAGACGTCGAAAGCAGTACTAGTAGGGACAACTGAAGTATGAATATATGCATACTGAGCCCGATCGATCTGAGCCATTCTTTTCATTATAATGTTCTATATTTGTATACCGTTTGAGGCTTTCAGCCGACCCACGGACGGACGAGAATGGTGTGGGGTAGAGGCGTTCGGATCCCTCCACTGATGATTACAATATTATAACACAACATTATCATTTCAAGAATCTTTGCTATTTTTATTTCCTTTCCCTCAAGGAAATGGGTACATCCCACTTGTTTGAAGCAGCAATCTGCAAATATTCTCTCTGCTAGAAGTTTGTTGCTATGCAAAGTGGAATCTCTCTATCTATGTCTTCGTACGTACGTTATTATAAAGGCAAAAGGAGAAAGAAAAGATATCATCGAATCGACATTAATATTAAAGGAGTTGGTGTAATTAGAAAGTAAAAAAGATGAATTTGTGAAAATTCAATTCCTTTTAACATGTCAAAATAATGATTGATGTTTATGCACAAGTCCTAATTATATATAAGCACATTTTTTTTATTTTTACCTACATATACAAGGAAGGCTTTTAATTCAATTTTCTCCATTCTTGTGCAAAGAAATGATGGAAAAAGTGGTTTCAACAAATTACGGTGGTCAAATGGTATAATTAGAAAATGCAGGAAAATATGTACGAGAAAGTGATTTTTTGTTAACTACTTTTTCAAGTATATTTGTACTTGTCCAGAAATACGGTCATGTCATGTCACCATCTCCGGACTACTGAATTTCATACTCCCGAAACCAACGATGTCATTTATCTTTTCAATTAGCTTTTGTAATTAAATCGATTTGTAAACACCCGCAACCCTCTTCTCTATAAAAGTTCACACAACTGAGACACCCACAACATTGAGGCTGCTGTGAAGTAGTGTAAACACCCTTGAGGAATCAAGGGAGCAAGGGCCTATTCATATGTAAAAATGTTTACAATGAAAGACGAAAATGCCCTTAAATAATCACTATGTAGACGAGTTATAAAGAAATGAAACTATGTAACAACTTATATTTATATTTTGATGATGATAATTATTTTATTTACGTATATCTTAAAACTATAGTTAAAAAAGTTTTAAGTGTAATTGCCTGATAAAATTTCACAATAGAATAAGTCCATGATATTTAGATAAATTCTAGGAAAGTTCATGATATTTGTATAAATCTAACAAAGTTAGAATGTTGTGCCTGAAGTATTATGTTAACTCTCTGATAGTTTGTAAGGTTTATATAAATCTAACAAAATTAGTTCATTATATTTAGACATGTAATCTTCATAAAGAATTTATAGTGTTCAAGTAAATCTAACAAAATTAGTTCCTTGTATTTAAACATATAAACTCTACGAGGTGCTTGTAGTGTTTATGTAAACTTAATAAAGTTAGTTTATTGTATTTATTGTTTATATACTTATGTGTGCTTATGGTCTTTATGTAAATCCAACAAAATTAAGTCATTATATTTAACCTTTGTGCACATATACATGTGCTCGTGATTTTTGTATAAACCCAATGAAGTTTGTTGTATTTCACTTTTACGCATATAGATGTTATGTTAGAAAAATAACAAATCCAAATGTAACAAAGTAAGTTCATTATATTTGAACAAACTCTATGGATGTAATGTTACATTTCTCATTGAACATTATTATTATCACATTGTGATTATTATTCCAGGTTATCTAACAAATTCTATGAAAGTTAGTTTTATAGGAAAAATTTGTTTTACATTTTATTACAAGAAAAATATAAGAAATGTCATAGGAGTTGATGTCAACCAAATTAAAAACTATATTGAATAAAAAAAATGTGTAGTTTAAAATTAAAATTCAAACCAAACAAATTTTCTAAAGATAGTGGAAGAGTGTCAACAACCTATGTTTTCCACATTCGTAGCTAAAGAACTAGAGATCGTGGTTGAATATGCATTTAGTCATGTATGTTTGTATATTGTTATAAATGTGTGGAAATGTTGTGGTGAACAAAACAACACTAGATAGCCAAACACTAAAGTATTTACACAAGAGTTGTTGACCAAGAGTATAGTTGATCAATCCTTAGAGAAGTGTGAAGAATTCTAATTGTTTAGAAAAATTCTTTTCCAACTTAGTGGAGCTTCAATCATTTTAAGAGAAACAAATATTTTTGTATGTTTTCATTTCTTAAAGTTTTTCTCCTAAGCTTTTAAATATTTTTTTAAAAAGAACATATTTCACTTGGGGTGTACTTAGAGGATGAACCTAAGGAAAATGTCTTTTCATTAGTTTGTGATGTTTAAATATGTTAGGAATTTTTTTTTGATGATGAATGCATTATTAAAGTTTATAAATATGTCTAAATAATATTTTCTAAGTATAATAGTCATGTAATTAAATATTGACAAGTTATCAGAAAGTTTCATTTAAAATTTCGGATAGTTAGATTTTTGGATAGTTAAAGTTTTTGGATAGTTAGATTTTCAGATAGTTAAACTTTCGGATAGTTAACGTTTCGATTTAGTGGAAGAGTTATGTTAAAAACTTGTATATTTAAGTTATCTACATGTGTGTTTTTAATGTTTTAAGTTTTCACATATTTTCCATTTAAGTTCGATAATGAAAATCAAAGAGTTAGATAACTGTTCGAGTTTTTATACGCATGGATAGATAATTGTTTGAGTTTTATAAAATGACTAACAAACAAATAAGTTTTCTTTGTTCAGTCATGTGTTTTGTAGGTGCAAGAACTCGAAGAGTTATAGATAAGTGTTTGAGTTTTTACAGGACTTAAAGGATAAGTGTTCAACTAAAATGAAGACTTAGAAGATATTCTACAAATCTTCAGGACAATAAAGTTTCAGTGCATCTACGAGTGGAAATCATGAAAATTCAAAATGGTAGTTGTTCATGTTTTCCCAACACTACACTAGAAAAACTTGGATTTGTTACTTCTATTTTTACTTAGTTAATTTATCTTTATGCCTATTCTTTCTTTTAGAAGTAAACAAACAACCTTTAATACAATTTAGATATTAATTCCAATTTGTACTTTAACTGCAAGTGCACAATGTCTATTGTATCAGTGTGCAAGTATAGGTCGATCCCATAGGGAATTGCTGACGAATTTAAGAAATGTTTAATTGTGAACAATTCAAATTTATATTCAATAAGCACTCCGTTGAGTTACAGTTAACTCAACGGACTAAGTTCATTGAGTTATGGATAACTCAACGAACTATCCTCGTGGACTTAAGTTAACTCCACGAGCCTGTCTCTTCTTTATAATACTGCTAATTACAAAGGAATTCAGCCAACCATTGGGCGATTCCACAAATTGTAAATAACATCAATTAAGCTTTTTAATGCTAGTTAACATTGGATTTATCATTATGCAATACTAACATTCAAATGATTCAAACATCAATTAACCATTAAAATCTTTAAGTTGTTTTGTACGAATCAATTTCAGTAAACTGTAAAATTAAAACTAACATAAAACAATCATAAAACTGATACAAATAACATTAATCACGATACAACACCAACAATACAACACTCAAATACAACATACAAACAAAGATAATTTGTTTTTGGTATTTTTGTTTTGATGTGATGGGAAAAAGGTGAAATGTAAAGTAATTTCACTTGACAGTAAATACTTCCGACACTACTTGCAATGTGATTACACCACTGAAAATTGAACCACTTACAATTCTGTCTCCTCTCCCTATAGAATCGCGAGTCTAGAATTGCAAGATGATCTCCTCTTCAGCATACAGGCATCAACCCGAAGCCAAGGCTAAAAGCTTTACGATCTCCTGAAATATGAGTCGGCGCTTGGTGAAAATGTCTTCCTTTCCTGCGACGCGATCACTCCTCATAGTGGTTGTCAAGCACTGTGTTTGGCTTGGAATCGACCTGACATTAGGCAAGTATCCTCACAGACCTTCGATGATTGGTGATTATGGTGGTGATACGATGGTTCATGTGATACTTTGGAGAATCGCTGATACTATCTATAGAAAGTTCGGTGCTCCTCCTCTGTCTACACTAGCCGTCCATCAATCACACTCTTTCTTTTTTTTTCTTCTTTTCTTTTATATTTCTTCAGTGGTAACTACTTCTACTTGAATGGTCGGTTGGATTTCCTTCCTTCAGATCAATGGTGATGATTTCTTTCTCCCTACGTGATTGAATTCCTACGTGATACGTGCAAACGTGGTTTTTCCTTCCAATTGTATGTTCCTGCAACCGCTACAGTGGCATATTAGAAAATATATAGTCCGTGGAGTTACAGATAACTCAACACACTTCCTTCGTTGATTTAACTATAAAACACATGCAAAAATAACAACTTAAGTTTATAACGCTAACCTAACACGTTGCCTTAGTGTATTTTCATGTAACTCAACGCGTGTAGTTATACTAACTTAACGAGTTATAACGTAAGTAAATCTACCAGTTCTCAACACGTGTCAGTAGCAGTTTAAACATAAAATAACATTCCGGAGAGTTACAGGTATAACTATCCGATGCTCAGATGCATTTTCGGATACTTAAGAATTTCACAGCCTGTAATTTACCGACAGTTCATAAATGTACTAAATTAACATTAATTCCCCAAAATTAAGCAGATTCTTCAATTAAAGCATATAACAGTGCAATTATAACATAATGGCTTAATTCTCATATGATAAGCTAAATATTATGCAATTAAGCATCATTTAACCGTAAATAATATGCACTTTTTCATTCTAAACACTTCCCCCATACCTAAATTTTGCTAGTCCCTTGGCAAACTAAGATTTAATTAATTGGTTTTTCAAAAAGTGCTAGAATTAATTCTCCCCCTTTTGTTTTGTTTGTTTTTTTGTTTTTTTTTCTTCTATTTAGCATAAACATATATTCTGTATGTTTCAGTAATCAACCTGCAAAGATATTTAGAATATATGTAAATTACATACAAAGTA
Organism: Cymodocea nodosa; assembly: GCA_036874045.1. Taxonomy (NCBI): domain Eukaryota; kingdom Viridiplantae; phylum Streptophyta; class Magnoliopsida; order Alismatales; family Cymodoceaceae; genus Cymodocea; species Cymodocea nodosa. Next base: position 11,566,593 of record CM072339.1, on the reverse strand, counting down.
TATCATCTTCATATAGGTGTTAATTATATTATTGTTTGTTCTTCTTTTCATCATTTGTAATCCTGAATTTTCCAATAAGTTTTTCCAGAAGAAATTTCAACAACATACAAATTAAAGTGCAATCCAATTCAATCTAATTAAGACAAGTAGAATAAAGTATTGTATTTCCATTAAACAACTTCAAAAGTCAATTCCAGATTCATATTTCAGCAATTCTAAATAACAGAAAATATACTTGATTCATATGATATATGTATTTCACAAAACACTTGTATCTTTTCAGAGCAAGATATGTTTTTTTTTTTTTTCTTTTTTTGTGTACTTTAAAAGTTAATTTGACAAGCTTGAATCATGCAAGAGCTTTCTAATGTACCCATGTAACGAGCTTTCAGTAATAATCCTAGATCTGATCAAGATCTTAGGTTGCCAGATTTTCAGAGTCCTTTTTCAGGTCAAAAATTCTTACATACCTATCTGCTCAAGTACAAAAGGCTCGTGATCAAACAAGTCAATAAACTCTCAAGGTTTTTTTCTAAAAATAAATGCACACACAAAACAAAGCATTAATCACATACTGTATATGCACGTATTTCATTAATACAGATGCAGTAAAACACCAATCTCATATAATCCTGCTTCTATCATTTACTAAAGATATGAATCCATAACAATAAGTTCATACTTTATCTGTAGTTTAATAAGATCTACACATAAATCATTCTACAAGTTCAATCAGTGAAAGTAAATGTATCTTTCATCATATGTGTTTCATTTAATCTAGAATTCACATCTCAGCTTCTTCAGGACTTCAGATAATTTTCTGATTAAACATTAAATATTCTGATTTCATTTTAAAATTGTGAAACTGTTAAACTCATGAAATTCAAAAAAATCATAAGATAATATCTAGATTTACATAAATAATAAATTCTATAGCATCTTCTATAGCCTTCTAAATATAACATTCAAGCAGTTTATAAAAATTTTACAGTCTCAATTATCGGATAGTTACAATAAGTTCATAAAAATTTTCAATTTCCTCAAAACTTTGTAGTACCATTTTAATTCCTTTAATTAACAAACTTACATGGCTGTTACTTTAATTAACTCCCCCCCATACCTACATTTTGCATTGTCCTCAATGTAAAAGATTTGACAATAAGTACAGTAATTGTAGCAGGCATGAATAAAGTTTTGTTTGATTTAAAATTCAAGATAAGTAATTGGTTACATACCTTGTTCCATTTGTATCTCTTTCTACATATTTCGATTTTTCATTCTGAAAAACTTTTCATTCCTAGATAAACACAGAATATAAAACAAAATAACATTTAACAGGTATTAATAAATCAGTGTCTTGTGTGGAACCCAAGCTTCTATGCCTTTGGTGGCTCACAAGAAAGCTAGTTGGTTTCCCAGAACAGATACCAACAAACTGGATTGATATTTTGTTTCGTTTTTTTTTTTTTTTTTTTTTTATAAAATGAACATGAAAAACTTCAAAATTCTTTTTTTTTTTAAAAAAAATAAATGCAGAATACACAACATTAAACACACAAAATCACAGCTTAAGAACATGATTGAAAAGTAGAAACAAATGGAATAAATGTATCAGTCCAAGCAAACTTTTTAGGCATAGTTCTTCTTGCTATTAATTCTATTTTAATGCAGTTCTTGGTCCTTTTTAATTTGTAAACATGCAATATATTATAAATTCCAAATACGAGTGTATTACCATTAATGATATGTAATGCAGAAAGGGATCCTTTTTGGTTCCAAGGTAATGTAGCAGTTTCTATTTCTACATCTATTTCAATATACTCCTCTTCCCACTTCCATTCATTCATGTCTTCCATAATCCATATTTGAAATTTCATCAGTTCATCCCACCATCTTATCAGACATAAAGTAGGATCATCTTTTTCATTATACCACATTCCTATTTGAATTTTATTAAATTTTTCAGATGGTGGTTTAGCTATTTCACTCGATATAGGTAAAATTTCTGTATAATCATCATAACTATCTATGCTTACTATGTATAAATCAGATCTATATGCTATTGATTTCTCCATGACTAAATAAATATAACCATCAAGTATGACATGTGTTTGGTTAATTAATGATTTTTGTCCTAGATATATTATAATGTTTTCATTCCAAGATCTGTTCAGAAAATTATACATACTTAAGCGTAAATCTTCACCCTAATTTCCTGTAGGTCTCCAATAATATAATTTTTCAGGAATTGCAGAATTTTTATCAGAAAATATTAAAGTTGACCCACAATTTTCAGTTGGTGCTTCAAATATATTAGGTCTTCCTATATTACATTCTTCTCCTATTATAGGATTTCTTATCAAAATCTCAGGTAATGATAAACTTGCATACCTTAGTCTCGTCTTGTATATGATTAATCCTTCATCTATCCCCATAATATGACTCATTCCTTCTAATGCATTGGGTGGAGTTCCAATAGTTTCTTCCATAGCTAGATATTCATGGGTATTTGAACTACGATTAAATGACCTCCATATAAATCCACCTCTAATCTTAGTCATTTTTGCAGCTTGTAGTCCCTGAAAATATTTTTCTTCAATACAATCTTTAATTTCCTTTGATACACAACACATCCTGCACAAATCTTTAGTTGACAAGTTACTTAGTATTTCCCTTTGTGCATCCAACGGTAATTGCATTAATTCCATTTGTCGATTCTGTAAAATAAAAACAAAAATTTAGTAGAGACAAAAATTAACATAACTACTGCATACCCTCGTGGAGTTAAGGCATAACTCAACATACTAAGTTCGTTGAGTTAAAAATTAACTCTACGATACTATTAACTTAAAATAAAAATAAAAACATATATACATATAGATAGTTGCTTCAGATATGCTGCTTCATTCAACTGCCCTCCCAGAAGAGGTATCAATTTCATTAACCATTCTATTGACAGGATTAGGTATAGCTTGTATTGGCAATCCTCCAGTAGGTCTAACTTCCATTGGTTCCTTTTGTCTAAGTGGTATATTTCTATTCTGATTTTGATTTACAGCATTTCCAAATATAAATTCTAGATGATTGTTTACTTGTTGGATTATCTTTTCTAATTTCTCTATTCTAGCTCCTTGTTCAATTAATACTTCATAACTTATGTTCTTCTCATTTATATTTTCTCCTCCCTGGAAATTGTTGTTTCTCCAAGATAAATTCGGGTGATTTCTCTAATTAGGATTATAAGAATTTCCCAACTTATCTCTCTGGTTTCTAGCATAAATAATATCTAAGTCATTTATGTTTGTATTCTTTTCTGCTAGCTTTTGATTTAATGATAACTCTTCTATTTTCTTTGTTAATTCATTTAATTTCACCTCAAGCATAGTATTGGAATCTATTTCATGCATTCCTCTTGGCAATAATCTTTTATCTGCAATAGCTTCAGCCGAATTTTCCCACTTTGCAGTTCTTTTTGCAAAATTTTCTAAATATGCCCATGCTTCTTCACTACATAATTTTAAAAATCCATTTTGACAAGTAGATTCTAATAAAAATTTCGTTGAAACATCTATGCCTTCATAAATTATACCTATTAATTGTGCTTTACTCATTGCATGATGTGGACATTGAGTCAGTAAATCTTTAAATCTTTCAAAATATTTCCAGAATGATTCACCCTGTTTTTGGCTACACATTAATATTTCTTTCTTCTTTTTAATCGTTTGATGTGTTGGATAGTATTTTTCCAGAAAAACAGAGCAAAATTCAGTCCATGTAGAAATTGAATCAGGCGATAGAGTATATAACCATCTCTTAGCTGTATCTTTTAAAGCAGAAGGGATATATCTAAGTTTAATAGCATCTATACTCATGTTCGGAATTCTCATCATTTGACAAACTTCGTTAAATTCTCTAAGGAAATAATAGGCATCCTCTCTTTCTAATCCATGAAAATGTGGCAATTGACTAATATAATTAGATTTCAGTTCAAACCTATCTCCCTCAAAGTTTGGCAATCGAATACGTGAAGGTTCATCAATTAATTCAAGATACAGAATCTCTCCTAATGGTTTTTCTACTAGAGCAACCATCTCTACATTCTCTTTTAAAGAAAGGTTAGCTACACCCCAAAGAATTTCGTTAAAGTTCAGTTCAGAAAATTTTTCAGTACCCCTCTGCAATGAAAATTCCTAGATAGGTGTTCTTACTAATCGTTTAGTGCTTAGAGAACGAGTCCATGTGCTCATAAATAAATAACAGAAGATTAATTACATACCAGTTTGAAGCTTTCCATTCTATAAATATTTGTTGTCGGATGAAGGTTGAATCAGCTGCTTCTCCTTCTAGTTCCTCCAACGCTTTCTCCTTTCTCTTAAAAGTGCTGGTAACTCGTAAATAACATTCTGTTTCATATATATACTGCGCATCCATAAAGTGAATAAATCTCGTTGAAAGAATGTGTCTTGCAACGTGTATCGTGGTTCCTATTTTAATGGGTACGTGTACCACTACTAATTTCAAATTTTTGGTAACCGCTAAACCGATGAAGTTTCGTTTGTGGTTAAAAGAATAACCGTCTTTTTAATCCAGGAACTAACCTCGTTGAGTTACAGATTACTCAACAGAACATAGTCGGTTACTGTTGCTAACTCCACGGACTAACTTCGTTGAGTTATAAATAACTCAACGGAGTGACCTTATATTATATTATTGACCTCGTGGAGTTACGGTTAACTCAACGGAATTACTTTGTTGAGTTAACACTTGGCAACTTCTAGGTTTCACTCTCGTAAGTTTTCTATTCTGTTTTTTTTTTTTTTTTTTTTCTTTGTCATTCTACTAACTGTAATAAAGTTAAATCTATGTCATTAATGCCTCATTTTGATTAAAATACATTTAAATCTGAACATTATATAAAGATTTAAATTGCAAGTCATTTTATGTTATGCAGAATTTACATTTTACCTTATAACATGCAGAAATTTTTAAGCAGTTATCTTGTCATTCAGCAAATTGTAAATCTGTTACATATTCATAAAGTTCCACAAATTACATAATATTCAATAAATTCTATTCATTTCACATTCAAATAAGTATGAAAATTACATCTGAAAAATTATATTCATTAATATGAATCAATTACATTACAAGTACATCATACAATTTCATACAATTTTACACAAGTAGACGAACAATACAATTTAATCTCTATGCCTAAGTTCATCTACTTCCTTCTGGAGTTTTTCTAATTGCTGCTCTAATTGATTTATCCTCTCTACTACTCCTGCAATTTCTCCAGAAGGTACAGCTAATTCTACAGCTACAAAATTTCTATATTCTTTCACTGAAATGGTTCTAGATCTTAACCTTTTTGATGTCCATTTAGTGAAATCAATACTATCCACCATCAACAATGGAATCAAATCTCCATAAAATAATTTCTTCTTTACTATTTTCAACTTGGAGATAAAAACTACAAACCAATTTATTGGGATCTTATTTACAACTGCATACGTGGCCCATTTGACAAATTGACTTAATTCTATGTCATGGCCTTGTCGTTGATAGACATTCTTAATTAGAATGTTATCTACCATGTGTGCTTTACCATTTAAATGCTTCAATCTGTTTAATAATGGCACACCAAGATTGATAGCTAAACAATCCTTAATTTGATGCTCAGTCTATTCAACTGTAGTTGTATCCTCCAAAATTTTTGTTCCTTCATTCTTTAAACCAAATATGTTGTGGAGAAGCTCTGGTGTTATCTATACATCAGCTTCCTCCACGTTTGAAATTAATTTTCCTTCTCTTAAATTTGCATAGAAACAGGGCACTAAATTCTCATATACTGCATGCCCTCTATCTTGAGATATAAATTGCAGTAGACCTTGGAATTCAAATAGATCTTTGATTTCTTGCATTCCATCCCAATTTACTGGTCTACTGTAAATAATATCGTAACCCCTTATTTCTTGGTATTTGATATAAGCTTCCTAACTACAAAAATGTATTTCATTCAAAATTGTTGTTTCAGTCGGGTCAGGAAGGTGACTTTGTTGCTCTAGAGGGGTTTACTCTTGCTCTTCCTCTAGCATAGGCTGCATTTGGACATTCTCTTCAGATTCCTGAATTTTTACTTTTGCTTCTGTCTGTGGTGGTGAGCCGGTAGAACTCTCCACTCTGTCTTGAATTCTTTCCATAATTTGCTGAAGAGTTTCTTGCTCTTCAGTGGAATCTGTGAAATTATTTTTGTCCAAATGGCTTCTTTCAGCCTCTTCATTTTCTACTCTTTCTTCTTCCTCCTGACTACCAATCTATTCTATTACTGTTCTTTCTGATTTTGTAACAGATTGGGATGGAGTCACGGGCAATTTAGTTTCTACCCTAATTTCTGTTTCTTCTTGTACAGGATGCAAACTAATTTCAGCTTGATTTTTTTCTTTTCTTTGCTCCTCCTGCTCCTCCTCAGATTCGGATAGCAGGTTAATAAAAATCTACTCCACAGGCCTTGTAAAAATTGGTACTTCAGATTTAATTTCTTTATAATCAGACACTTTTTCTTTTTCTTTCTTTTTTCTGATTAGTTGTGCTTGTTCTTCCTCTTCATCTTCTGAAATTAAATCTACAAAAATAGGCTCTGCAGGCTTTCGAACCATAGGTACTAGCTCTTCCTGTTTAATTCTTCCAATAATTGTTGGTCTCGGAGGACCAACTTCAGCTTCTTTTGCAGCATCTCTAACAGTAGTTCTGGCGGTAGCTTCTTGATGTTGTTCCACTTTAATTTTATATTGGGCTTTCAACTTTTCTACAACCCTCTTTTTGTACAGTACATCAAACACCAGATGTGCTTTAGCCACTACCAAATCTTCTAATTCTCCTTGATTTTTTCCAACTTGAATTAGTTCTGCAAATTCTCTTATTTCTTCTTTAGTCGAAGGCCCCATCATTTCTGCTCATGTCAATGGCTTAAATGGTGGAACTGAAGGTCCAGACTACTACTCCTCAAGAACAGGTCTTTCAGTAGTTGGTTCCTCCCGTTCTTTAATTGCCTTTTCATTTGCTTTCCTTTCTTGCTCCCAAATCACCCGTTTAGCTTGTCTACCGATTCGTCTTTTGAACCAGAGTTGGGACTTACGTTGGATTAATTCTAGGGCAACTTCATTACTTGGCCTTATTTGTCTTTCCTTACTTACAGCTATTTCTGTTGCTATTCTGATTTGTGTTTCCATTATTTGAGGTATTCGTATATCCATATCTACTAAATCTCTTCTCAACATGAAAAGTTCTGATTCTACCTTCTGTAGCTTTTTCTCTCTTGTCGTATTTCTGATCTTCTACTGCGTGTGCTACTCTTCTGATTCCTTCAGAAATTCTGATGTATCAACAACATCTTCCCAGAATTCAGGCGTCATCTTCATCATCGTGGAGTTACACAATAGCACGTAATCGCTTTGATTTCTACTGTTCTAGATTCTAAATGATTTGTTGGATAATGCCCCCAAAACCCTAGGTTTTAGTTTAAATAAGCACTAAGTTTAGGCGGGTAATCGGGTCATTTCCCGAACCAACTATTACTATTTTATCCACGGTCTTAGCTACAGTACTCCGTTGTGTTATAGGTAACTCAACGGAATAAGCTCGTTGACTAACTCAAGACTTAACAGAGTAGCTCGTTGAGTTAAGCGTAACTCAACGGACTCCTCGTACAAGCAAATATAATAATAAAAATATTACAGAGAATAGTTTTTCTGTTTTTTTTTTTTTTACAAGTTTAACCGATACTATACTTCGGTCGGACCTAAATATTTTTTTATTTTTTTATCTTTCTTTCGGTTGAACCGATACTATGTTTCGGTAAAACAAATTTTTTTTTCTGAAAATTAATATACAATTTTTTTCCGGTTTAACCGATACTATTCTTTGGTAAAACCAATATTTTTTTAATGTTCTGGTCATACCGATGCTACGCTTCGGTCAGACCTAAATATTTTTTTAATTTTCCGGCCATACCAATGGATCCAGTCGGTTGAACCACAACTATTTTTATGTTTTATATATATTTTTAATGTTTTATATATATATATATATATATATATATAAACATAAAAACTGATTTCTTAAGTAAAACTCGAGTAGTCCTCTACTCTGATTTCTTCTATAATTCCAAAGGAGCTTTTTGGTGTTTTCAGAATAGGTTTAAGTCTTTGTCCATTTACTTTAAATATATTCTGATTTTTAGGATTTTTAATTTCAATAGCTTTATAAGGATAAACATTTCGAACTATGTAAGGTCCTACCCATCTAGATCTTAATTTTCCTGGATGGTTATGGAGTCTAACCATATAAAGATATACTTCTTGTCCTATTTCAAAGTTTTTAGAAATAATTTTTCTATCATGCCAGAATTTCATTTTCTCTTTTTCTCTTACGATCTTTGAATAAGCTTCATTTCAAAATTCTTCTAATTCAATTAGTTGCATTTTCCTATTTTCAGCAGCTTGATTTAAATTAGTGTTTAGAGTTTTTAATGCCCAATAAGCTTTATGTTTTATTTCAGCAGGTAAATGACAACTTTTTCCATATACTAGCCTAAAAGGTGACATACCTAAGCTCATTTTATAAACAGTTCTATAAGCCCAAAGTGCATCAATCAATCTATTAGCCCAATCTATTCTAGTAGGATTTACTACTTTTTCCAAGATTAATTTAATTTGTTTGTTTGCACTTTCTACTTGTCCACTTGTTTGCGGATGATATGATGTTGCAATTTTGTGGTTTACTCCATATTTCTTCATTAAGGCTTCAAAACTTCTATTACAGAAATGAGTTCCTCTATCACTGATAATAGCTTTAGGTATTCCAAATCTAGTAAATATATTGGTTCTTATAAATTGTATTACCACTTTGTTGTCATTAGTTTTTGTAGGAATAGCTTCTATCCATTTAGATACATAATCCACTCCCATCAATATGTAATTAAATTGATTAGATATAGGAAATGGACCCATAAAATCTATTCCCCACACATCAAAGATTTCAACCTCAACAATAGGATTAAGAGGCATCATATTCCTCTTTGATATTCTTCCTATTTGTTGACATCTTAAACAACTTAAGCAATATTTATGAGCATCTTTGAATAGTGTTGGCCAATAAAACCCACATTACAGAATTTTTACAGTAGTTTTCCCTGAACCAAAATGTCCTCCACAAGCTTGGTCATGACAGAAAGACAATATGCTCGAATATTCAGTTTCTGGAACACACCTCCTTAAAACCAGATCAGGACATTTCTTCAATAAGTAAAGGTCTTCCCAATAGTAATATTTTACTCTTGAGAAAAACAATTTCTTATCCTGTCTATTCCAATCCTTAGGTGTTAAACCAGTAACTAAGTAATTAACTATGTCTGCATACCAAGGCATTGTGTTGATGGTCATTAATTGTTCATTAGGAAAATTATCCTTAATTTCAATATTTGATTTTTCTATTTGTAATCTTGATAAATGATTTGTTACTACATTCTCACAACCTTTTTTATCTTTAATTTCTAGATCGAATTCTTGCAATAATAATATCCATCGGATCAATCTAGGTTTAGTTTCTTTTTTCTTTATTAGATGTTTTAGAGCTGAATGATCCGTGTATACTATTACTTTAGCTCCAATCAAATATGATCTAAACTTTTCTAAAGCAAACACAACAGCTAATAATTCTTTTTCAGTAGTTGTGTAATTAACTTGAGCATCATTTAAGGTTTTGCTTGCATAATGAATCACCCTACGAGATTTTTCTATTTTCTGTCCTAACACTGCTCCTACAGCAAAATCAGAAGCATCGCACATTAATTCAAATGGATGGTTCCAATTAGGTGCTTGAATTATAGGAGTTGAAATTAAGCTAGTCTTAAGTCTAAAAAATGCTTCCTTGCAATTTTTATCAAAGTTAAATGGAACATCTTTTAATAAATTAGTTAAAGGTCTAGCTATCTTGCTAAAGTCTTTAATAAATCTTCAATAAAAACTAGCATGTCCTAGAAATGATCTAATATCTTTTACTGATTTAGGTTTCGGTAGATTAGAAATTACTTCTATTTTAGCTTTATCTACTTCCAACCCTTTTTTAGAAACAACATGCCCTAAGACTATTCCTTGTTTAACCATGAAGTGACATTTTTCCCAATTTAAAACCAGATTTTTTTCCACACAGTATTTTAATATTTGGTCTAAATTGCTTAAACACACTTCATATGAGTTGCCATATACAGTAAAATCATCTATAAATATTTCTAAAAATTCATCAGTCATTCTAGTAAATATGCCTTGCACACACCTTTGAAAGGTAGCTGGTGCATTGCATAATCCAAATAGCATTCTTTTAAAAGCATAAGTTCCATTAGGACAAGTGAAAGTTGTTTTCTCTTGATCCTCTAATGCTACTGGAATTTGATTATACCCTGAATACCCGTCTAGGAAACAAAAATATTCTTGCCCTACTAATCTTTCTAGCATTTGATCTATAAAAGGTAAGGGAAAATGATCTTTCCTAGTCACAGCATTCAGCTTTCTATAGTCTATACATACTCTCCATCCTGATTGAATTCTAGTAGGTATCAAGTCTTGACTTTCATTCCTAATAACTGTTAATCCTGATTTCTTGGGAACTACATGGATTGGACTAACCCACGAGCTATCAAAAATCGGATATATTATATCATTATCTAACCATTTAACTATTTCCTTCCTGACTACTTCCTTAAGGTTTGGATTTAATCTCCTCTTAGGAATTGTAACAGGTTTAGCATTCTCTTCTAAATATATGTGGTGACAGCATAAAGTTGAACTTAACCCTTTTATATCAGTCATAGTCCATCCTATTGCTTCTTTATAACTTTTTATTACTTCTTTTAATTTAGCTATTTGATCCTCTTTCAAATCTGAAGCAATAATGATTAGATAGGTCTGTTTATCTTCCAGAAATATATAGGTTAATTCAGGAGGTAAATGTTTTAATTCTAAATGCTGCCCATCAGAAGCTAGAGCTCCTAATTGAACATCATCTTTTTTAAATTAATTTCTTCCTAATCTCCTTCTATATTTATGCTTTCACTTTCTTCTAAAGTTTCAGAATTGATTTGCCTATTTAATTCTTCTTGAATCACATCATCTAACATATCTCTTTCATCCTCTAAAAAGTCTATGGTATGTAAGAACATTTCTAACTCCTCAAACCTTTCTGGTTTGAAAATATTTAATTGAGTATCCTCATTACCATATGCTAACTTCATTACTCCAGTTTTACAATTTATAATAGCCCCTAATGTTGCTAAAAATGGCCTTCCCAAAATTAAAGATGTATCACTATTTTTATGCTTAATTTGTTGGGAATCCAAAATTACAATATCAATAGGATATATAAAATTCTTGATTTTAATTAAGACATCCTCTATTTTTCCTCTAGGGTATCTTATACTTCTATCAGCCAATTGAATAACCGTACTAGTAGGAGTTAAGCCTTCTAATCCTAAAGATGCAAATATATCACTTGACATAACATTTATACCTGCACCTAAGTCTATTAAGGTTCTTTCTAGAATGGTATTTCCTATGGTGCATGATATAACAGGGATTCCAGGATCAAATAACTTTTTATGAATTTGTGGCAGAAATAGGGAACTACTTTGCTCAGCTAAAAAGACATTTCTAAGAACTTTTCGCTCTCTTTTCTTAGTACACCAATCCTTTAGAAATTTAGCACAAGGTGGCATATTCTGCAATAGATCTAACAAAGGAATGTTAACTTGTACTTTTTCAAAAATTTCTCTTATTTTTTCTTATTTTTCAGGAATTGTTTGTTGTAATCTTTTAGGATAGGGTGCTAAAGATTTTGATTTCAAAGACTCTTTTTCTTTCAGTTGATTTGTTTGATCATTTTTAGCTTCAATTGCAGATTCAGATTGTTCTTCAATGATTTCTAGATTTTCAGCTATTACATTTTCATTATCATTTTGATTTTTACTCTTGTCCACCTTCATATCATTTTCATTTTGAGTTCTTGGTGGTATATCAGTTCCAGATCTTAATGTTACACATACATCGTCCAGATTTTCGTTACTTTCATGATGTTTTTGTATATCATTTTTGTGATTATGATCTTCAATTGTTTTTAGTTTTAAAGTGCATTCTTTAAATTCTCTTACATTTGTGTTTTCTATTTGTTGTATATTTTGCAAGTTGTGCAGGTTTATAACATTATAATTTTCATTGTCCTATTGTAAAACTTGTATTTTCATTGCATTTTTGTCTAATGCTTTTAATTTTGTTTCTAGATCATCTAATTTCATTGCATTCAATTTTTGATCAATTTTCTTTATGGCTTTTTCAGTTTCGTAAATTATATCCTATTTAGGTTCTGAATATGCCTCCTTATAGTTTAATTGGTTGACTTCTTGTTGTTGATAGACAAAGTATTCCAGTTTGTCCAGATTTTGCTCTATACTATGCTCTAGTCTGTCATAGCTATCCCAAACATCAGTGTCTCTCATCATATTACAGATTCTATACTGACCATCAGTTGGGTAAACTATAGGATTCTCATACTCGGCTCTATTATATTGAGGATAATTCATTTGTTGTTCATGGGATCTATCAATCTGTAAATGTCTCAATTTCAAACAATCAGAAATGTTGTGTCCTTCAGAATTGCAGAATTCACATATGCTAATTAAATGTTTCAGAAATCTTTGAGCATAAGCATATGCCATATTCTCAATTACAGAAGAAAAAAACAACTCTGACTATTAAAATGAAACAACTCTAACAGTTGTTTATATCTAGTCAATTCAGTTCAATTCAATTCAATTCCTTGGCAACGGCGCCATAAAACTTGTTCGTGTTTTCTCAACACTACACTAGAAAAACTTGGATTTGTTACTTCTATTTTTACTTAGTTAATTTATCTTTATGCCTATTCTTTCTTTTAGAAGTAAACAAACAACCTTTAATACAATTTAGATATTAATTCCAATTTGTACTTTAACTGCAAGTGCATAGTGTCTATTGTATCAGTGTGCAAGTACAGGTCGATCCCACAGGGAATTGCTGACGAATTTAAGAAATGTTTGATTATAAACAATTCAAATTTATATTCAATAAGCACTCCGTTGAGTTACAGTTAACTCAACGGACTATCCTCGTGGACTTAAGTTAACTCCACAAGCCTGTCTCTTCTTTATAATACTGCTAATTACAGAGGAATTCAGCCAACCATTGGGCGATTCCACAGATTGTAAATAACATCAATTAAGCTTTTTAATGCTAGTTAACATTGGATTTATCATTATGCAATACTAACATTCAAATGATTCAAACATTAATTAACCATTAAAATCTTTAAGTTGTTTTGTACGAATCAATTTCAGTAAACTGTAAAATTAAAACTAACATAAAACAATCATAAAACTGATACAGATAACATTAATCACAATACAACACCAACAATACAACACTCAAATACAACATACAAACAAAGATAATTTGTTTTTGGTATTTTTGTTTTGATGTGATGGGAAAAAGGTGAAATGTAAAGTAATTTCACTTGACAGTAAATACTTCTGACACTACTTGCAATGCGATTACACCACTGAAAATTGAACCAGTTACAATTCTGTCTCCTCTCCCTATAGAATCGCGAGTCTAGAATTGCAAGATGATCTCGTCTTCAGCATACAGGCATCAACTTGAAGCCAAAACTAAAAGCTTTACGATCTCCTGAAATATGAGTCGGCGCTTGGTGAAAATGTCTTCCCTTCCCGCGACGTGATCACTCCTCACAGTGGTTGTCAGGCACTGTGTTTGGCTCGGAATCGACCCGACATCAGGCAAGTATCCTCACAGACCTCCGATGATTGGTGATTATGGTGGTGATACGATGGTTGGTGTGATACTTTGGAGAATTGCCGATACTGTCTGCAGAAAGCTCGGTGCTCCTCCTCTGTCTACACTGGCCGTCCATCGATCACACTCTTTCTTTTTTTTCTTCTTTTCTTTTATATTTCTTCAGTGGTAACTGCTTCTGCTTGTATGGTCGGTTGGATTTCCTTCCTTCAGATCAACAGCGATGATTTCTTTCTCCCTACGCGATTGAATTCCTGCGTGATATGTGCAAACGTGGTTTTTCCTTCCAACTGTCTGTTCTTGCAACCGCTATAGTGGTATATTAGAAAATATATAGTTCGTGGAGTTACAGATAACTCAACGGACTTCCTTCGTTGATTTAACTATAAAACACATGCAAAAATAACAACTTAAGTTTATAACGCTAACCTAACGCGTTGCCTTAGTGTATTTTCATGTAACTCAATGCGTACAGTTATACTAACTTAACGAGTTATAACGTAAGTAAATCTACCAGCTCTCAACACGTGGCAGCAGTAGTTTAAACATAAAATAACATTCTGAAGAGTTACAAGTATAACTATTCGATGCTCAGATGCATTTTCGGATACTTAAGAATTTCACAGCCTGCAATTTACCGACAGTTCATAAATGTACTAAATTAACATTAATTCCCCAAAATTAAGCAGATTCTTCAATTAAAGCATATAACAGTGCAATTATAACATAATGGCTTAATTCTCATATGATAAGCTAAATATTATGCAATTAACCATCATTTAATCGTTAATAATATGTACTTTTTCATTCTAAACAGTAGTGGAGAAAGTGGAAATTCAAAATAGAAAGTAAACATAGTGGAAATTTAAAAAGATAGTAGAGATTGAGGAAAATTTGAAATCAAAATTAATACATGGATTATGGATTAAGTGGATGAACATGCTGAATGTGAAGTCAAAGTTCGACTACTAAAAATAGAGAGTATGAGCTATATCACAATAATCCCAATCCCAATCTCAATCTCAAAAATCAAGTCTAAATATTCATATCTAAAGAAATTCTCCAACAATAGAAGAAGTTCAGAATTTCAAGCAATTTCAGAAAAAGGAGCTGTAAATGCAAGAAGTTTGGAAATTCTACAACTAGAGAAGAAAAGATACAAAAGCTAAGCAAAAAGAAGGAAAAGGAGTTATGTGCATAAAGATCAG
The DNA here is from genome assembly GCA_036874045.1 of Cymodocea nodosa. NCBI lineage: Eukaryota > Viridiplantae > Streptophyta > Magnoliopsida > Alismatales > Cymodoceaceae > Cymodocea > Cymodocea nodosa. The sequence goes on along the minus strand of CM072339.1, from coordinate 11,551,487 downwards.
GTTTTATACAATTCGAAATTAGTTTAGAATAAGGACTTCATTTTCTATTTGAATTGTATATCAGACTTTATTGTATCAAAATCGACAAGAAGGGAATTGAGCTGAAAAGAAATTATAAATTCTTTCTTTAAAGTTTATAAAGAATAGAATTTTATTTACGAGTGTTTTGTGCTCTTATTTTATCTGCTGGTAATATTAATTACTAAAGACACAATTCACCTACCCTCTTGTGATACAATGATCCTACAACTAGTATCAAAGCATAGTTAAGAACTTTCATTTCTCGATTTAGGAATCGATTTTTCCTGTCATTTATTTAGGATCATTTGTTTAAAATGGATAATATTGAAATCTTAGTTATGACTAAAGGACAGACCACTAATCGCCCTCCTATGTTTGAAGGTAGCAATTATGACTACTAGAAATATAGGATAAAAGTATTCTTTTAGTCAATTGATTTCAAATTATGGCATGTAATTCGCAATCCTATAGTGTTAGTTATGACTCCATATGATACTTGAACTTTTGATGAAAAGGAGCGAATGACACTGAATGCTAAATATTTAAACATCTTGTTCTGTGCTTTATCTCATGATTAATTTAACAAAGTTTCTACATATCAAACTGCATATGAGATATGACATGCATTAGGAGTTGCCAACGAAGGTACTAACCAGGTCAAGGAATCTAAGATTAATATGTTGGTACATAAATATGAGCTTTTTAAAATGCACAAAAATGAATGTATCTCTGATATGTTTTCTCATTTTCTTGAGATTGTAAATTCATTAAAATCTTTAGGAAAGATATTCAAGGAAAAATACTTGGTAAGAAAGATCATTAAATCTTTAACAAAAATTTGGGCTTAAAAGACAACATCTATTGAAGAATTCAAAGATTTAAATACATATACTCTTGATGATCTCATAGGAAATCTAACAGCTTATGAAGTACAACATTTAGATCCAAAAGAGAAGAATCCTAGAAGGGATCTAGCTTTTGAGGCTGATAAAGTCTCAGAAGTCACTAGTGATTCTGACAATGATTTACTATTGTTGACTAGAAAATTTAAAAATCTATTGAAGAAATGCAAGAACTTCAGGTCAGCAAAGACATCTAGAGATATGAAGAAGAAGTCATTCATAAAGGACAAAATCATATACTACAAGTGCAACAAGCCGAGTCACTTTCAAACTAATTGTCTTCTCAACAAAGATAAGAAGAATTTGAGGAGAAATTTCAGGAATAAGAAATTCAAAAAGAGAATAACACTTAAAGTGACATGGGATGACTCTTCAACTTCACAAAGTGAAGAAACAAAGGATTCAACATCAGACAATGAATCCTCATCAAAATCAGATTTAGAAGAAAATTTAGCAAGCGTATGCTTCATGGCAAAATCTAGTGAGGTATCTTCTAATCAAAATGCTAGTTTTGATAGATTACTTGTTGAATACAATAAACTAGTTAGGAAATATAAGAAAGTAAAAACATAAGGAAAGGACTCTAGGGAAATGCTAGATGAATTTGAAAATAAGATTGATTTTCTGAATTCTACATTGAATAAATTTAAAGAAGAAAATTAAAAGCATGCATAGGAAATTTTAAAGTTTACTACAATAGAAAGAAAATTGCATGCTAATTATGAAAATTTAATTGTTGATAAAAAGAAAATGATCTGTGAAGTTGAAAAACTGAAACTGACTATTACTGATTTAAATTCAGAAATTGATATGTTAAAGATTAAGGTTTGCGATCAAAAGGCTATTTTAAGTAAATGAAATAATAGTCAGACTATAACAAATGAACTTAGTAGTAAAATATCAAATGTAGAAAAACATGGTACTAATTTACACGATGTATCTTCTGAAAATTATGTATTGCATGATGGTATTGCTAAAAATAATGTCCTTATTTCTAGTACTAAGAATAGTAAAAGAAAAATTATTCCGTGTGTGATCAAAAAGGGTGATAAATATGTGCAAATTGATAAACTACAATACATAGATAATAGCACACGATGCAAGAACCCCAAAAGAAATTTTCAAAAAAAATCAAGCTAAGTCATTTGAGAATTTTAATATTTTTGATCAGTTTTCTTCATATTTAAAAAATATCGAACATTGGGATCAACAATCAAATAATGTTAGAAATGAAAATTTCAACTTTGGTTTACATAGAGATAAATCCTCTAATAATTAGAACATTAAGAGGAATAAATGCAGGAATAATTATCAGAAAATAGATAAGTTGAAGTTTAAAAATATTGATTATTTTGATATGACTCTCTCTAAAATTCTTGGACCCACTCAGAAATGGGTTCCATGAGATAAAATCTCTTCTTAACTATTTTGTAGGTACACAAATCAAAATGGATAATGGATAGTAGAGCATCCAACCATATGACTAGAGATATACAATTACTTACAGAAGTAACAAAGACCAAGAATGGACAAGTTACCTTTGGAAATAAAAGCAAAACAAATATCCTTGGATTTGGCAAGGTTCAGGTAACTGAAAAATGTTTTATAAATGATGTCTTATTAGTGGAAAACTTAGGTTTTAATTTATTGAGTGTTCTTGTCTTAATGAAGTTTTATAGAGTAATTTTTGAAAAAGATTCCTTTAAAATTATTAACATATCTACAAACAAAATTTTATTCACTACATATAAAAAAGGATCCATTTGTATTTTGAATTTGCCTTCTAATATTATTAAGGACAATGCTTGCTTGATTGCAAAATCGGATGAAGTTATTTTATGGCATAGAAGACTAGGACACTTAAACTTAAAATTATTACTAAATTTGTCTAAAAAGAATCTAGTTAGAGGTTTACCTAGTATTAAGTACTCGAAAGAGTTTATGTGTGATGCATGTCAACAAGGTAAATTACATAAAACATCCTTTAAAAGTTTAAATGAAATAACAAGCAAAAGAGTATTAGAACTAGTGTAGATGGATTTATTTGGACCTACTAGGACAACTAGTTTAGGAGGTAAACATTATGCTTTTGTATTAGTTGATGACTATTCTAGGTTTACTTGGATTTATTTTCTAGCTAATAAAACTGAAGTTTTTGAAATATTTAAGATATTCTATAATAAAGTTCAAAATAAGCAAAATGTTAAAATTCAAAAACTTAGGAATGATCATAGTACAGAATTTGATAATGATCAAATGGACACCTTTTGTGAAGAATTAGGCATGGATCATAAGTACTCATTATTAGGGAAAGTAGTATAGGTATGGAGTATGCCACAAGAAGTCTAGGTTCAGTCGAAAGGCTTTGAGATAATTATTCGAAAATCAGAAGATTTCAGAGGGTTACTAGTTGTAACCATCCGGAATGACTTAAAGGATACTTAAGTGGACAATCGAACAGTTATGAAGCTAAGTATCCGAAAGTCAAACACTTAAGTGGATGTTCAGATAGTTATGAAGCCAAGCATCCAAAAAGTAGTGGCTTAAGTGGATCTTCGGATAGTTAGGCAGTAACTATCTGAAAATCATAAGTTTTTCAGAATGTTACAATTACAACCTTCCGAAGTGACAGAAGAGACACTTAAGTGAGTTTTCGGATAGTTAAGACAGTAACTATTTGAAAGTCATGCAGTTTTCGAAGAGTTAATGGTAGAACCTTCCAAATGGATAGAGAGAGACATAAGTAGGTTTTCGGACAATTAAGTCTGTAACTATTCGAAAGACCAAATCTCTTTGGATAGTTAGCCTGCTACAATACCGCTTGTTACAACAAATGTAGAAAGAAGAATTTCTTTGGATAGTTAAGTCTGTAACTATCCGAAGTGTTGCAGTTTTTCGGAAAGATAGGAAGATAAAGCTTTGAAATTAAGAGTTCCTTCTCCGAAGCATTATTTCTCTACTGTAATGGCTCAAATGTAATTAAAGGTTTATTAACCCTAAGTTGGGTAGTATATAAACCTTTATGATGTTGTAAAACATTGTGGTTGATTGTGTTGAAGCTTATAGAAGAACCCTCAACTCTTCGTAGACGTAGGCTGTTGCTGAACCACGTAAATCTTGTGTCTTCATTATTCTTTCTTCCTTCTTTCTCTTCATTTCCAGTTTGGGTGGGTTTAGAAGAGAGGTTTTTAGAATCGTGTCATAGTGAATTAACTAAACGATCAGGTTTCATCTCAACAACGAGTATCAAAGCCAAAAGTTTTTTTTAGTTTAATAGAATGGAAGACGATAGAAAGCTTAGGATCGAGAAGTTTGATAGAAAAGATTTCAGATACTGGAGGTCTTAGATAGAAGACTGTTTATATCAGAAGGATCTTCATCAACCTCTATTCGAAAGAAAATCAGAGAAGATGGATCAGGAAGAGTGAGAGTTGTTGGACAGAAAAGCTCTAGGTCTCGATAGGTTGTCACTAGCAAGGAATGTTCATTCAAATGTTGCCAAGGAGAAAACAACGGTTGACTTGATGAAAGCACTATCCAACATGTATGAGAAGCCATCAACCGCCAACAAGGTATTTCTCATGCATAGATTATTCAATCTAAAAATGCATGAATGTGGAAATGCTACAGACCACGTTAATGAGTTAAATACTATTTTGAATCAACTGCATTTAGTAGATATAGTATTTGACGATGAAGTCAATGCCTTGATTTTATTATCCTCATTACCAGAAAGTTGGTCTCCTATCGTGACTAGTGTAAGTAGTTCACTAGGTCATGAAAAGCTTAAAATGAGTGACATTTGGGATTTAATTTTGAGTGAGAACATTCGCAGGAAAAGTGAATTGTTAGCTTCAACTTCTACCCTCAGTGTTGAAAGTAGAGAGAGAAGTAAGTCAAAACAATTTAAATCCAAAGGAAAGTCAAAGTCTAGAGATATCAGTAAGGTGAGATCAGATATTAAATGTTGGAATTGTAATCAATGGGGGTACTTCAAGTCACAATGTAAGGCTCCTAGGAAAGACAGCAAAGGGAAGGAATTAAAAGGAGCAGGTGCAAATGTTGTCTCCTACAATTCAGATGATGCCCTAATTTGCTATGTGGATAGTTCTATTGACTCATGGGTACTAGACTCAGGAGCTTCTTTCCACACTACCTATAGGAAAGATTTGTTACACAATTATCATGCAACTCTTGTGAAGAAAGTGTACCTAGCTAATAACACAAGCTTGGATGTATTGGGAAAAGGAGAGGTACACATTAAATCAAAACAAGGGATATGGAAATTGCAAGAAGTCAGATATGTTCCTGATCTTGCAAAGCAACTAATTTCCATAAGTTCTCTAGATAATGATGGTTATCAGATTGCCTTTGGTGTAGGCAAATGGAAGGTAACCAAAGGTGCAAGAATTATTGCCTTAGGAAAGAGGACTAACACCTTATATTTGACATCAGATCAAGATGACACTATTGCAGCAATTAGTGATACTAAAGATACTAACTTATGGCATAAAAGACTAGGACACCTTAGTGAGAATGGATTGAAGGTTTTAGTGGCAGATGGGAAAATCCCTAAGCTGAAGATTGTCAATTTAGAGATATGTGTGGATTGCATTAAGGGAAAGCAGAAGAAAGTTAGTTTTGCCAAGACTCTTCATGGTCCTAAGACACAAAAATTAGAGCTAGTTCACACAAATGTGTGGGGGCCTGCTCCTATCAGTTCTTTAGGAGGTGCTCTCTATTATGTCACCTTCATTGATGACAATACCAGGAAGGTATGGATTTATTTTCTGAAATAGAAGTCTGAAGTTTTCCAATTCTTCAAGAAATGGAAGGCAAAAGTGGAAAATCAAAGTGGAAGAAAAATCAAATCCATTAGATCAGATAATGGAGGAGAATATGATAGTCATGAATTCAAAGTCTATTGTGAGGAGTAAGAGATTAAAAGGTAGAGTACTGTAGCTGGAACTCCACAACAAAATGAAGTTGCTAAAAGGATGAATAGGACCTTGAATAAATAGGCAAGATGCATGAGACTACATGTAGGTTTTCCCAAGACATTTTAGGCAGAAGTTGTCAATACAACTGCCTATCTAATAAATAGAGGACCATCTATCCTAATGGGGCTCAAAAACCCTAAAGAATTGTGGACTGGGAAAGATGTCAACTATGCTCACTTAAAAGTTTTTGGATCTAAGTCGTTTGTTTACTTGAATAGTGACAAAGAGACAAGTTGGATTCAAAATCACAAAAGTGTTATTTCATTGGTTATGGTAAGGATTATTATGGTTACAGATTTTGGGTAGAAGAAATCAAGAAAATAATCTGTGCAAAAGATGTCACACTCATTGAATCCAAGATGTACAAGCATAAAGAAAGTGCAGATGAACAGTAGTTTGAGCTTCACTTTGAAAATACTATTGAGATCAGTCTAGATAATGGTGTTGAACAACTTCAGAAGGAACTTACAAAAGAAATTCAACTTCCAAAGGCTGAACAACAAGAACATCTAGATGATTAAGAAGATGAAGTTGTCACAAGGCAACTTAGAAGATCTGGAAGGGTTTCTAGACAACCAGAAAGGTATGTACTATCATTTAATTATCTGTTGTTGATAGATGATGGTGAACCTGAAACATATCAGGAAGCAATCTATGCAACTGATGCACATAAATGGGAGTTAGCAATGAAAGAAGAATTGAAGTCCCTAGAGAAGAATAAAACTTGGGAGCTAACTTCATTGCTAGAAGGAAAGAAAATCTTAGGAAACAAGTGGGTGTTCAGGATGAAAGAACAACCAGATGACAACAAGAAATATAAAGCTAGACTTGTAGTCAAGGGTTTTCAACAAATTCAAGGCATAGACTATACTGAAGTATTCTCTCCAATTGTGAAGATGAATACTATAAGAATAGTCTTAAGTATTGTTGCTGTAGAAAATTTGTTCTTGGAGCAAATGGATGTAAAGACAGCATTCTTACATGGAAATTTGCAGGAAGAACTCTACATGATGCAGCTAGAAGGGTTTGCAGTAACTGGCAAGAAAAGAAAGACAGTATGTAGATTGTTGAAGAGTCTATATGATTTGAAGTAAGCACTACGACAATGGTACAAGAGATTTGATACCTTTATTTGTACCCTAGGCTTCAAAAGATGCGATACAGACTATTGCTGCTACATAAAACTGTTTAATGATTGCTTCATTATTCTACTGATTTATGTAGATGATATATTAATTGCTTGTTCAAGTATGGAACAGATTAAGTAATTAAAAAGATAATTGTCAAAAGAATTTGACATGAAGGATATGGGAGAAGCCAAACAAATCTTAGGTATGAGAATCATCCAAGATAGAATGGCAAACACATTGAGATTAAATCAGAAGAAGTACTTAGAAAAGGTACTTAGGAGATTTAATATTTCAAATGAGAGGAAAACTGAACTCCTTCTCGAGCCCCATTTCAAGTTGTCTAAAGATCAATCAGCTAAGTCTGAAGAAGAAAGGATAAAAATGTCCAGAATACCATATGCTTCAGTAATGGAAAGTTTAATGTATGCCATGATATGCACAAGACCTGTTATATCTCATGTAGTGGGAGTGGTTAGTAGATATATGGCAGATCAGGAGCTGAACATTGGTCTGCTATACTGTGGACACTCAGATATTCTCTAGATGTAGATCTAAACTTCAAGAAAGGACCAATTGAATTGATTGGCTATTGTGATGTTGATTTGGGAAGAGAGTTCGATAAAAGCAAATGTACTTCAGGCTATGTTTTCTACATAGGAAGTATTGTAGTAAGTTGGAGATCCAAGCTGCAAAGTATTGTTGCACTCTTGACCACAGAAGTTGAATATGTTGTAGTTGTAGAGGCAACTAAAGAAAGAATCTGGCTAGAGAATGTACTAGCCGAATTAGGGCACAAACAGAAAAGAAGCATTCTATTCTATGACAATCAAAGTGCCATTTATTTAGCTGAAAATCCGAAGTTTCATTCAAGGTCCAAGCATATGAGAATGAGATTTCATTTCATAAGGGAAGAGATAGAGTAGAATAGATTAGATCTGCAGAAGATTACCGATGCTGAAAATGCTGTAGACATGTTAACTAAAGTTCTGAATCTATAGAAATTAAGACTCTATATGGCCTTAATTGGTCTTCTAAAGAATTAAGAAAAAAGATGGAGAAGAAGAGTTGATGATTATTTGAGTTGCTGTTGCAATAATCTGTAAGCCAAGTGTAGAGATTTTTTTTTCTTTCGATCATTATGTCAAACTCCAAGTGAGAGATTGTTAGGACAAGTAGTATAGGTGTGGAGTATGCCATAAGAAGTTCAGGTTTAGTCGAAAGGCTTTGAGCTAACTATTCGAAAGTTAGAAGATTTTAGGGGGTTACTAGTTCTAACCATCTGTAATGACTTAAATGACACTTAAGTGGACAATCAGATAGTTATGAAGCTAAGTATCCAAAAGTCAAACACTTAAGTGGATGTTTGGATAGTTAAGAAGCCAAGTATCCGAAAAGTAGTAACTTAAGTGGATCTTCGGATAGTTAGGCAGTAACTATCTGAAAATCATAAGTTTTTCGGAAGGTTACAACTACAACCTTCTGAAGTGACTGAAGAGATACTTAAGTGAGTTTTCGGATAGTTAAGATAATAACTATTCGAAAGGCATGTAGTTTTCAGAGAGTTAACGGTAGAACCTTCCGAATGGACAAAGAAAGACATAAGTGGGTTTTTAAACAGTTAAGTCTATAACTATTTGAAAGACCGAATCTCTCCAAACAGTTAGCTTGCTACAGTACCGCCTGTAACGCTTTTATGTGTTGTTAAATTAACGGAAAAAGTGCAAATTTTACATTTATAACCGCAAGCGCACGGTGCCCATTGTAATAAGCATTTACAAGTACAGGTCAAATCCACAAGGAGTTTATCTTAAATAATTTTATTAAAATGATTGTTTGATAAAACATCCACTCTATTAATTCTACAATTAAAAATCTAATTACATGCAATTAAGTTATAATTTACAAAAATACAATAAAGATTTCAAAGGTAGTATAAAACTTGTTAATTCCTAGAGCTAATAGCTAGAAAACTCAAGAAAATCTTAAGTTCACGTTTCTGGAATCACAAAAACTAGTCCGAATTCTAACTCTTCTTCCTTCCAACCTGGACATTGAAAAATCCAGAGAAAATATTGGTTGGAAAGGTCATCGAGTTATCTATAAAATGGCAGTAATTTCTAGGAATAATTCACTCTAGGTTGCTACCAAAATCGGATATACAAACAGTGCGCAAAACAATTCTGAAAACTTTCCAAAAATGCGTCGTTGGTGTAAAAATCATAACTCAATCAAATCTTCATGAAACACCACGAAATCACCGCGCCTTGAAAGATAACTCATTTTTCTAATCAGGAAAATTTACAAGAAAACATTTCGGAATGCACAAAATCAAGGCAACACGAAGGCGTCGAGAACAATTTCTGTTGCTCGACCAGTAAAATAGAGCAGATGCTACCTTCGAAAGAAAAATCGAAAAACCGAAGAAATGCATTCTAAAAAATTCCAACAACACTACATACGTATTGTACACTTAAATTAATTACAAAAAAAGCTATAACACGACATATAACTCTAAGAAATCAAATCGTACAATATACAACAAAATGGAACATGCACTGGAATTTATAGCAAATAGGATATACACGCATTCACAAGGTTTAAGAGTTAGTTTTATGCACAACATTCACACATTCACATGAAGCAACTATATTCCATAAGATCTAATCTAAAACAACTATTTAAATTAAAGAAATAAAGATTTAACAAAGATCCTAAACATGCATACACTTATAAATTAAAAATACCTAAATACTCATACACATTTGATATGAAAATATGTTTACAAGTATGAGGATCTCTCCCTTCTCTTTTACCTTTAATTCATCAACTTCTCTTCAAGCATTTGATCCCTATTTGATGATGAACCACTTTGTCTGCTCCTCTACAAGGCTGTCACCACTTGCAAATCACGTCCAAAGGGGAACCACCTATGTTTGCTTTGGAGAAAATGGGTTGCACGTCCTCAATCCATTTCCAAGATATACGGATTTGTTGGCTTTCCTCTCAATTTTGATGCTTCCTATTACCTCATCTTGAAGATCATGTCCCAAGCTCTTCCAATGTTGCACATGTGCCTCCAATACCACCGATTTCACCCGTAGAGGTCCTTCCATATGTCGGCTTGGAGTGGAGAGAAGAAGGTCTTCTAGTATGAGGGGGGAGGCGCCTAAGCTCACCAATCTTGGAGGAAAACTCTTTCAAAATCTTGGGTGGAAGAGGATGGACGAAAATTGGAGTTGGAGTTCTTGCCCTTGCGTGGAGGAGAAAGAGGAGATGATATGTTTCCTTGGTCGGCCATGCACTTTTCTCTTCCCTTGTCATTCATCTATGGAAAGAATTCAAACACCTTCAAATTTGTGGCCTCTAATTTAGGCAAGCTTTAGTCATTGATTGATTGATTGGTGGATTGATTTGGAGTTTGAATTAGACGACCATGAGTTGTTGATTTCCCATGATTTAATCCAAAGATCCACGTCCTCACCTACAACAACTCAAAAGATAACATTAAATGCATATGCACATTACACATAAATTGCTACACAATTATAAAGCAAAAATGAAATGTGCATAATATATTGCTTGCTCAATTGAGGATTATTTGATTTCATATCTTAATGATAATTCTTTTAAGATATACATGAAATCAATATATAAATTACTTATATCTACACATGGGCTAATTGACTAGGTGTTAATTTAATAAAGGATAAATTTGTGCATTATTGACTATTTAACCAATAAAACATGCATAGTTCTAAAATATGATTTTCATGTAATCTTTCATAAGAACATATATAATGATGACTTATAATCCTTAATATGTATGAATTAACATATATAAAATGCACAAATTGATACTTTACACCGCCCGTTACAACAAATGCAGAAAGAAGAATTTCTTCGGGTAGTTAAGTTTGTAACTATCCGAAGTGTTGTAGTTTTTTGGAAAGATAGGAAGATAAGGCTCTGAAATTGAGAGTTCCTTCTCCAAAGTATTATTTCTCTATTGTAATGGCTCAAATGTAATTAAAGGTTTATTAACCCTAAGTTGGGTAGTATATAAACCTTTATGATGTTGTAAAACATTGCGGTTGATTGTACTAAAGCTCATAGAAGAACTCTCAACTCTCCATGGACGTAGGTTGTTGCTGAACCACGTAAATCCTGTGTCTTCATTGTTCTTTCTTCCTTCTTTCTCTTCATTTCCAGTTTTGGTGAGTTTAGAAGAGAGGTTTTTAGAATCGTGTCATAGTGAGTTAATTGAATGATCAGGTTTCATCTTAACACTCATTTCCAAGAGCTCCTTCATAAAATGGGATAGTAGAATGTAAAAATAGATCACTTCAGGAAATGTCTAGAATCATGTAAAATGAAAATAAGTTATCCCTATCTCTCTAGGCAGAAGCAATTCATACAACATATTATGTTATAAATAGAGTACATCTAAGACCAATTTTGGATAAAACTCCTTATGAGATATGGTATAATAGGGTTTCCAAAATAAGTTATTTAAAATCCTTTGGCTGTAAGTGTTTTATTTTGAACACTAAGGAACATAGAGATAAATTTAGAGCCAAATCAGATGAGGGTATTTTTTGGTTATTCTATTAGAAGTAAGGCATATAGAGTATATAATAAATCAACAAAAACCATTGAGGAAACCCTACATGTAAAATTTCATGAAAATTCTCATTTGGATCTTAGACATGTTGAAAACATTAATTCAGAAATTCTTCGAGAAATAATATCAAATGATGTTGATAAAGAAATTGAGAGACTATCTGACAGACTAAGAAATATAAATTTAAATGATGAAGATTTAGAAGAAAATAATGTCATGTGGAACAACATAGAAATTGGCGTTATGCTTCATCTCATCCTATTGATTAGATAATAGGCAATTCTAATCAAGGAGTTAGGACTAGATCATTAGTAGTCAACATTTGTGGTGCTTATTCATTTGTTTTGTTACTAGAACCTAAGAAAACTGAACATGCCTTAGAAGATGAATTTTGGTATTTAGCTATGCAAAATGAGCTAAATCAATTTATAAGAAATGAGGTATGGGATCTAGTTCCACCCCTTGAAAATCAATCCATAATAGGAACAAGGTGGGTATTTAGAAACAAAGTAGATTAGAATGGACATATAGTTAAAAATAAAGCTAGATTAGTTGCTCAAGGTTACAAGTAAGAGGAAAGAATTGACTATGATGAAACATTTGCTCCTATTGCTAAACTAAAATTAATACGAATTTTGTTAGCATATGCTTGTTACATGGATTTCAAATTATATCAAATAGATGTTAAGACTGCTTTTTTAAATGGATATATAAAAGAAGAAGTTTATGTAAAACAACCTTTAGGTTTTAAAGATTCAAAACATCTTGAGTATGTTTACAAGCTTAAAAAGGCACTATATGGCCTTAAACAAGCCCCTAGGTCTTGGTATGAGAGATTATCCAAATTTCTTATAGAAAAAGGGTATTCTATGGGAAAGGCAGATCATACTCTTTTTATTAAGAAGGTCGAAAAAGATATATTGGTAGTTCAAATTTATGTAGATGACATTATATTTGGAGCAACAAATGAAAAATTAGTTGAGTCTTTTTCGAATGACATGATTAATTAATTTGAAATGAGTATGATGGGTGAACTATCATTTTTTCTAGGCTTACAAATTAAGTAGTTAAAATAGGGTACTTTTATTTCACAAGAAAAATATACTCGAGATTTATTAAAGATGTTTGGATTAGACAATACTAAAACGAAAAATACACCAATGAATACTAGCACTAAGTTTGATAAAGATGACTCTAGAAAAACTGTAGATATAAAACAATGTAGAAGTATGATTGGTTCATTACTTTATTTAACAACTAGCTGACCAGATATTATGTTTAGTGTGTGTACTTGTGCTAGATATCAATCTAATCCTAAAGAATCACAACTACTTGTTGTTAAACGAATTTTTAAATATCTACTAGGAACTATCAATTTCGGATTGTTTTACTTTAAACATAGTTCTTTAAATTTAATAGGTTATAGTGATGTTGATTTCGTAGGATCTAAGTTTAAAAGAAAAATCACTAGTGGTACTTGTCAATTATTAGAAAATTCTTTAGTGTCATGGTTTAGCAAAAAGCAAAATTGTAGCATTATCTACAATAGAAGTTGAATATATAGTTGCTGCACTTTGTTGTGCTCAAATCCTATGAATTAGACAAACTTTAAAAGATTTTAATTTAGCCTATAAACCAACTAAGATTTTCTATGATAGTAGTTCTACAATAAGTTTGTCTAAAACTCCTATTTTACACTCACGAGCTAAACATATAGAAGTTCGACATCATTTTCTAAGGGATAATGTGATAAAAGGAAAAATAGTATTAAATTTTGTTCCAACTATAGAACAATTAGCAAATCTATTTACAAAACCCTTAGATGAGAATACCTTTTCAAAATTACAATTAGAACTTGGTATTTGTAGGTTATCTAATGTTTAAAATTGTCTTGTTCATTACATAATATTTTGGTTTGTTACAAATTAGCTTTAGAATTTAATTTCTTTATATTTTTTTAAAAAATCAAGATATCTATTTTAGAATTATTGTTTACTAGTAGTTAAGAATTTATAAAATTCTGATTTTTATTGAATTCAATTTATTTAAGAAAAAAATTCAGAAAAGATTACTTAAGGAAAGTTGATTTAATTCAATATGAGTACCAACTATATTTTTGTTACTTATGTATATGCCATTATAGAGATTTTAACTAGAAAATACATAGAGAATATGTACTATTTATTAAAGGAAAGTTATTTTTTTTAAAATTTTTTTTGATCCTCTAGGAGTATCCATGGAGGTGATAACATGTGAGTCTCAATGGACACTCAAACGGCCTGGTATACCCTAGGAGTATTGAAGGAGGCGAAAGCTTGTTGGAGGCCTTACTAGACCCCAACATGGCAGATTTCTCCAAGTATCGTGCACTTTGTCCCATAGAGATTCTCAACTAGTTGGGGGTACCTTAAGTGGCCCCATCTACCAATTCAGTTGAAAAGGAAAGTTAATAACATACTATTAGAAAAATTAAGTCTTGCGGTTACCTCTTATTCAATTTATTATATTGTTTTATTGTTTGTTTGCAATTACTTGAGTAATTAAGTCCGTTGGGAGATCTTAAACCCTAGTCACTTGAACCATATGGTTTGGGATGTGCTAACTGAAAACTCATTTTACAAGTAATTTAGATTCTATTTTTTTTTTTTAAAAAAAAATGTTACTTGTTCTCACTTATCATTGAGTAACTGGTTATCTTTCTCCTAAGCAAGGGATTGTGATCACATTAAAAGATGATATTGTTGGAGGTAATACATAATATATATATATATATGAAATTAAAAATAATAATAAAAAAAGGGGCAATGTACTTAAGCTTAGTTTATTTTACAAGTGTTATAACAATTCTGCCATAATCTGTGCATATAATTTTTGTTATTTTTCTTTGTTATTATCTATTCTTTACACATAAAGTAATGTATTTATTTTCTTAACTTTGTGTACTCATTATTGAATTCTTTTACGTTACTTGAAGGTATATCTCTATGAATTTTCTTTTGTAAATTGAATAAAATAAAATTCTGAAAGTCTAAATTGTTAAATCTACTACTTATTTTTATATTTACCTTAAAAAAAGAAGGAGGGAGACAAGTCAAATCTATTGGGGCTTAGCAACCCAGTTTAAGTACGCCATTTGAACTTAAGTGGCAAACCTATTAGGGCTTGGCAACCCACTTAAGTCAACTATTTGAACTTAAATGAAAAACCTATTAGGGCTTGGCAACCTAATATTAAGTATGCCATAGTTTTTCTTTACTACATTTCTATAGGGGGAGCAAACAAAGAAAAACACTAGTAAGTTTAATCAAGTGCAAATATTCTAGAACTTATACAGATAAAAAGTTAGAATCATTTAGTTCATTTAACATACAGTTATGTATTTTACTTGATATCTGCTATTTTATCTCACATATAGATAACCATTCGAGTTTTTCGTATCGTTATGTTTTATTCTTTTACAAACTCGAATAGTTAGGTTTCTCTCTGAGTTTCTATTTTACATTCTTATATTTTATCCTTTTAAGAAACTCAAACAGTTATGCTTAAGTCTTCGACTTTTTCGCATATCCATCCAAGAAACTCAAACAATTAACTTAATATTATTATATTTTTATGAAAGACTTAAAATATGATAATAACTATTCTAGTTTGTCGTATAGTTATGTGCTTTACTGCTCATAAAACTCGAATAGTTATCATAAGTCTTTGAGTTTTCTCATTTTTACTTAGCTAGTAGTTATTTTCTTTACACGAACAGTTACACTAAGTTTTCTACTTTTATAGGTTGTAAAACTCGTATAGTTATTGTAAGCATTCGAGTTATTTATCAGTAACAGACCTTATATTTATGATTTCAATGATTGAATCTTTTTATCTGTTTATAAACTCAAAGAGTTATAAATGTTTTACTGACAACCTTTTGTGTTTCTACCTTGGTAAAACCCTAGTTTCATAATTTTTTACTTCCACTAAGTTCTACAATGAAGAGCAAAGATTAATCGACAATGTCAAGATGTGGAAGATGTTAGGATCATAGGGTCACTAGAGGGGGGGTGAATGGTGAAGGTGTGTAAGTTTTTAAATATTTTAACTTTGAATCGATTGATTCAACAAAAGTGAGATGAGATGAATTAAATGAAAGCAAAACAGTAAGAGGAAAATAATACACAACAAATTTTAGGTGGTTCACCAACTTGGCTAGTCCACCCCCAAGATACACTTGGGCTTCACTAAGTAATCAAGTACTTACAACACTTGCTTTTAGGTTGAAGCAATAACCAACACTTAGAGCTTTCAAGTATAAGCTTAACAACCAACCTTTCTTTCTCGAGCTTTGAAGTTGAAGCTCTCAACCAACAATGAGTTTTTAGGTAGAAACTCATGAGCCAATAGCTTTGAATCTTTCTATTAGAGTTTTGGCACACGGAGCTTTTTCTGTAGTGAATCTTTTTGAGTATACTTGACTGTTTGCAGACTTGAGAGTGTCACTAGAATTTGTGTAGCTCACTATATATTGTATGATCTTCTCTTAAACTTCTCATATTTATATTTAGACTATTTAAAATCAAATAGGTTGAAAAATCTAAGGTAAGATGGCTACTGAAATGGTAATTTTTCTTTATATGAAGGCCAAAATCTTAATCATCCTCCTTTATTTGATGGAATACATTTTGAATATTGGAAATATAGGATGACTGTTTTTCTTCAAAGTATAGATCATAAGTTGTGGTTCATGATTTCTAAACCATATACTCCGTTAACTACTCCTTATAATACTTGGACAATTACTAAAAAAGAAAATGAAACTCTGAATGCTAATGGCTTAAATATTTTATTTTGTGCATTGAGTGATGAACAGTTCAGTAAATTGTCGGCATATAAATCTGCTTATGAGGTGTGGCATGCATTAGAAGTTTCACATGAAGGTACTTCTCAAGTTAAAGAGACTAAATTTGTGTTGTAGGAGGAAACAACATCAAAATGGATCTTGGATAGTGGAGCGTCGAGTCACATGACCGGATAGAAAAGTCTATTACAAAATTTTACAAATACCATGAAAGGAAGTGTAATATTTGGAAACAAAAGCAAAGATAAAATCATAGGTATGGGCAATGTTCAAATAACTCCTACTTGTGTTATTTCGAATGTACTATATGTAGAAAACCTAGGATTTAATTTGCTGAGTGTCATAAAAGTAATTGAAAAATATGCAGATGAAATGCTTAAGAAATTTAATTTTAATGATACAAGGATTCGTGGAACTCGTATGAGTACTACTTTAAAGTTAGATATTGATGACATAGGAAAATCTATAGATCAAAGAAAATACAGAAGTATGATTAGTTCTTTACTTTATTTGACTGCTAGTAGACCTGATATTATGTTTGCTGTGTGTGTTTGTGCTAGATTTCAATCTAATCCTAAGGAATCAAACTTAATTGCAGTTAAAAGAATATTTAGATATATACAAGGAACTAAAAATTTCAGACTGTATTATTCTGAGGATAGTTCAATAGATCTTATAGGATATACTGATGCTGATTATGCAGGATCTAAATCTGATAGAAAGAGTACCAATGGCACATGTCAATTATTGGGAAATAATTTGGTGTCATGGTTTAGTAAAAAGTAAAACTATGTAGCACTTTCTACTACAGAAGTTGAATATGTTGCTGCTGCACTACGTTGCACTCAGATTCTGTGGATAAGGCAAACTTTAGAAGATTTTGGATTATCTTATAATACAACTGAGATTTATTGTGACAGTAGTTTTGCAATAAATCTTTCCAAAAATCCTGTATTACATTCAAGAGCAAAGCATATAGAGGTTAGACATCATTTTCTAAGAGATAACGTAATTAAAGGAAAAATTAAATTAGAATTTGTGTCTAGTAAAAATTAATTAGCTGATATATTTACAAAACCTCTAGACGAAAATACATTCTACAACATTAGATTAAATTTAGGTATTTGTAGGCTATGTGATGTGTAAAATGCTTAAACTCCACATAAAAAGATAAATATTATTAATGATGTTGTTCACCTCATAGATATTATATACTTATTATAAATATCTAAAGTAATAACTAAACTGCTGCTTAAGATACTATGTATTTATTGTAAAATCATAGTAGTATCTTATTGATTTTAAGTAGTTTATCAATTTTAATGGTTTTTACGATTTTAAGTGGAAATGTAAATGTAAAACATTAAATACTTCTGACATTCTGAAATTTTGATTAAATGTTTTTTTTGAATCAAGGAAAATGCATATGATCATGCATAAATTTGACTTAATTGATTAAACTTGTAGAATAAGTTATATGTAACTCATCTTAAACTGTTAATCAAAAGTATAAGCTTATTGAAACTGATTTATATTCTCAGTACAATCATAGAAGTAAAAATTGTATGAGATTTGTGTTTTATTGCATCTGTATTAATGGAATACATATATACTGTGCTTAAAATGAAAAGTGCTTACAAAGTGAAACTCTTTGAGAGTTTATTGATCAGTTTGATCACGAGCCTTTTGTACTTGAGCAGATAGGTATGTAAGGATTGTTGTCTTGAAAAATGATTCTTTAAATCTGGCAACCTAAGGTCCTAATCAGATCTGGGATTGTTGACTGAAAGCTCATTATACGGGTACATTAGAAAGCTCTTGTATGATTCATGCTTTTCAAACTAACTTTTAAAGAAAATTATCAATATTTACTGTTTTGAAAAGAAAAAGTTGTTTCATTAATTACAGATATCTTTGAATCGCATATAGTTTCTACCAATATGACTACTGATTTATTGAATCAACATTAGTACTTTTGAAAATGCTTATTTGAGATACATTCTTTTATTCTCCTTGAATTAATTGAATTGAGTTCAAAGTTGTGTTTTGATTCATATACAGTAGGAATTGATTCTAGAAATCATTTTTGATGATGTCAGGATAATAGAAGTCTTTGAAAAGAAAATTTAAAAGTATAGTTATACTTAACATCTATTGTCACTACAAGTATATTTTGTATTTTGATTGAATATATTTGAAGTATATTTGTAGGGGGAGGATTAACATTGTCGAAAACAAATTAATATAATTTAGAATACAAATCTCAGTTAATCTGAATTACTGTCCTCTTAAAATCTTGATGAAATAATTTAAAAAGACAAATAAACTATTTTAGATTCAAAGGACAAAATGTTTTAATAGTTTACAATGTTCTCAAGATAATGTTAAGTTTAGCATGTGTGTTGTTTTCGGAACGTTTCAGTTGGAAGCATCCGAAAATTGTTTTAAGTGTATTAACTAGACGTTATGTTAGATAAGGTAATGTGTAAAACTGCCTCTAGATAGCGTTTTACTCATTAGGTTAGTTAACTCAACGAGTTATACTTGAATATTTCGGATACCTTGATTGAATAAACTTTATTCAATATTTATTTTATTTCTAAACTTGACTTCTCTTCACGTTGAGTTATACGCCTAAAAGCCCTATTTAAACACTTATTACACAGGCACTTAGGTTACTTGTAAACTTTGTTAAGAAAATCTTTCCCGCTTGTTGCTGTTACAACCTATGACGATGGTCTCCAAGTTCTACAAATGTCATGGCAAAGGAAAAGGCAAAAGTAGAAGAGATGCAAAAGGAAAAGAAATAGAGAATGATGAAGTTCCACGTACTTGGTTCAAGAAAATATTTCGAGTGGACAAAAGGGTAGAAGAACTTTATAGAGATTACTTCTTTTTTCAAGATATATTAGATGAAGTTAGACAAGAACTTCAACATACTGATGCAAATATTACATACATGGGTATTCGTAGTAAATTTGATAGAGAATACAGAATGAAATGTGTTGAGATTGCATTTTTGGAACAGTATGCAAAATATTTGGAAAAAGGTGTAGGTTCATCAAATAGAACTCCTCAAACTCCTATAAACGGTACAAGACTACATACATTTGAGGAAGAGTATGAATCAGCTATCCCTACTCCTTTATATTCAAAACAAGTAGAATCAGATATCGCTGTAGACAAAACAAAAGTTGACAGTCTTCGAAAGGCCGTTGCAATAGAAAGTGCCTTAGAAGAATTAAAGCAGAAAACTTTTATGGAGCAATTTGAAAAGAAAACAGTAATACTTGAAAAGGAAAAACAGAAATGTTATAGAAGAAGGAAAGTTAGAAAAATTATGTCTAAGGAAACGCATGATATGTCTAAGAGGTAAAATTTACACAAACAATAGAAATAAGCTTAAGTGAACTTAAGTTAACAAACAAGTTTGTTGAATTAAGAGTTAACCCAACGAAGGTGCTTTGTTGAGTTAAACATATTTCATAATTGATTTAATATGGTTTTGTCATCATCAAAAAGGGGGAGATTGTTGAGTATTTTTGTTTTGATGATGTGTGCTGAATGAAAATAATCATATTTGCTTAATTACTATTGCTTGTGAAAAGAAATTGAAATAGTCAATTATTACAGAAAAAGCTTACTAATATAAATACTTGTCTGTATTGGATCTAAAGTTAATAACTAGTCATTTCGTTGCATTAATTTCTCATTTAGCTAAACGTTAAGTTAACGTGTGTTTTTATTGAAAAGCATGATATGTTTTAAAGTTATATCTTTTGTATCATGAACAATGCACATTTAGACAACTCGTTAAGTTAGAGTTTTGTTTGTATAGAGGTCACATGAGAACTCATTAAGTTAGAGGCTTACATGTTAAAATAGGTCACGTGATAACTTGTTAAGTTAGTGAGTAAAAGAAGAGACGAACTCGTTAAGTTAGTGTTATACACGTGGTGAAATTATAAGTTACGAATGTTGTATTGTATCACGTGAGGTGCACATGTTTAACTCGTTAAGTTAACATAACTAAATGCATTGAGTTGCTATATTGAACACTAAGGCAACGCGTTAGGTTAGCATTATAAACTTAAGTTATTATTTTTGCACGTGGTAAAATTCTTATTATAAAAACATTTGTGTATTATTGAATCGGTGAGTTAAAGTTTTTCGGAGACTTACAGTCGTAACTATCTGAAAGGTAACTTAAGTCATGTTTTCAGGTCTTGACATGTGTCTCACTAGTTTTATAATATAAAGAGTTTTTCGGTGACTTACATCTATAACTATCCGAAACTTAAACTATTTTCGGTGAGTTATCATTTAACCTTCCGAAAGAAAGGTTAAGCTGGTTCGTTGAGTTATCATAACACAACGGAGATGGTTCGTTGAGTTATCATAACACAACGGAGATGGTTCGTTGAGTTAGCATAACACCACAGACTTAGTTCGTTGAGTTAGCTATAATACTTGTCACGTGAAATGGCACATGAGGAACTCGTTAAGTTAGAAATGTTAAGTTATATATATATACTTGTGTTACTCGTTTAGTTAACATTAAAGTAATGACTTCTTATTACACTGATGAAAAATTTTTGGACGAGAAAGTTTATTTTGCAGGAAATTTTTCAGAGATTCAAGATTGATGATTAAAATGAAATTTGAAATATAAACGTGGGTTGGAATGTGTGTGTTTCGATGAAGGAAAAAGAAAAGACGTGGAGAAGTGGAAAACTGGTAGTGGTTAAACGTGAAGGATATGCATGAAATGAAGATACAGTATAAAAGGCATAGATTTCTCGTTGATCAAACCATCCTTGCACACAAAAAGAAAAATCTTTTCATGGATCAAGCCAT
The DNA here is from genome assembly GCA_036874045.1 of Cymodocea nodosa. Classification (NCBI taxonomy): domain Eukaryota; kingdom Viridiplantae; phylum Streptophyta; class Magnoliopsida; order Alismatales; family Cymodoceaceae; genus Cymodocea; species Cymodocea nodosa. The sequence continues at coordinate 11,530,110 of CM072339.1, read as the reverse complement.
CCCTGCACACCAAAAGAAAAATCTTTTTCAGGGATCAAAAACACCTTCTTGGGGAAAATCTCTCAAGTGGAAGAAAGATCAGTGAAGTAGAAAAAGGTATTATATATGTCGCTGAAGATTTGAAGTATTAGAAGAAAGCAAATTCGGTGAAGCAAAGAAAGACAAGATATTCGTCACTAAAGAATTGTTGAAGAAGAAAAAGAAGAAGAAGAAAGATCTCAAACAGGGAGAAATGTTTTAAATTTCGCAAATTAGTTTTCTCTATTTGTAGTTATGAAATTGTTTAGATGATACATGGTATCGAAATATAATTGCATCTACAATTTTTGAGGAGAATTGAATTGTATATTGTAATTGAAACCTTGAATAAAAATGATTTTATGAAAACAATGTCTCGACTTGTTTTTGAGTTTTAAAGTTTTAATTATATTTTAGAAAATAGTAAAGATACACAATTCACCCCCCTCTTGTGTAGCCATACGATCCTACAATTACATATTTTATCTCCTAGATGCCTAATATCATTTCTAATGTTGTTAAGTACTACATCTAAGTTAGGAGGTTGCTGGGGTTGCTGTTCTACTTGAACTGAATAACTTTGTTGTTGTTGTATATGGTCTGTATAGTCAGGTTGTTGTTGTTGTTATTGAGGTTTATGCATGGCCTGGAATTTTTGCAAATCTTTAACACTAAATGCTCTCATGCCTTTAGTTTTAGAGGGTCAGTCGGATAAATTCAATTGGCTTGCAAGGATTCTACATAAAGCATCACCATAAAATAATTTTGAACTCATATGCTGTAGTTGAGAAGTAAAAACATCAAACCAATTGATTTGAATTCTATTCAGCAAGCCATAAGTTGCTGTGATGCGTGTGTCTTCCATCAAGTATATGTATGTATCATTGAATATGGTTGCATTTCTTTGATAATTTGTACAGGGGTAAACTTGTCTTTTAGGTATCACCAACCGTTGCCCCTATATATGTAAGGAGTCATCCACGTCCAAGGGATGTCATGCCAAACCATCCCTTGATTTTGTTCTCCCCCTTCTTTGTACCAACAACCATACAGCAAAGAATCACAATAGATTGATCACCCGTGGATGTACTCATGTTGGGGAACCACGTAAATTTGTTGTTCTTCAAATTCTCCACTCGCAATCCTCTCTTCCACGCAGATCTCTTCTCCACGCCACCCCTAGATGCTCTACGTTTGTTTGATCTTTTCACACAAAAACTGGTATCAGAGCTAGGTTGGACATCTCCGGGTTTGCATTTGAGGTTTCGAAGAGTTTCATCAAGGTTCAAGCTATTTCCGCAAGGGATCTCTCCATTGTTGTAACTGCCGTCGTCACCGGTGCCAATCTGCACACTCTGATGCTAAGTCGTGCTCTGTTGCATCTCAAATTTGGAGGACCTCTAGTAAGCTTCCTGAAGTTCCTTCCTTTAAAATTTCGAAGATATTGATCCAGGTTCAAGCCATTTCCACAAGGATATCCCCCATTGCCGCAACTACCGTCGTCGCCGGCACTAGTCTGTACACTCCGACGCCAAGTCGTGTTCCTTCCTCGTCCGTGCTCCGTTGCATATCAAATTTTTATGATGTGTAGTAAACTTCCTGAACTTCTTTCCTTTAAAATTTCGTGGTCAAAAGTTTTGTATTCAGAGAGATACAACAGGAGGCATCTGGCTAGGGCACAGTAGTTTTCTAGACGAGTGACTCTTTGATTGTCGGATTTTGGGCATTTTGTGATTGAGGTTTTGTGCTTGGATTGTGCGAGTATTTGCTACTATTTTGTGCTAAGTAGTGTGCTTGGCTTGTAGCTGATTGCATTTCATTGAAATCAGTAGTTTCAGTAGTATATTGTTGTTGAGATATTGCTTGCTATTGTGTATCTTGCCGTAGAATTGTGTTTGTTGAAAACACATTGTATCTCATGTGTATTGCTGGTTGTTTGTTGTTTTGAAAACATGAATACTTTAGGGTTGAAGATAGAAAAGTTTAATGGTAAGAATAGCTTCAGCTTATGGCAAATTAAGATGAAAGCACTTCTAAATCAATAAGGTATTTGGGCTCCTTTAAATAAGGAAACTACTCTGAACAGAAATTCGCCAGAGTTTGAATTGCAGGAGGAGAAAGCTCACTCCACCATCTTGTTGTGTTTGTCTGATGAAGTTATAATAGAAGTTGCTGATGAATCTACCTCGTTAGGTCTTTGGCAGAAACTTGAGTAATTGTATATGACTAAGTCTTTAACAAACAAATTGTTGTTAAAGCAGAGACTGTTCTCTTTAAAGATGATAGAAGGTGTACCTCTTAAGCAGCATTTAGATCAGCTAAATGCTATTCTGATGGAACAAAAGAATATTGGAGTAATCATAGAAGATGAAGATGCAGCTCTTATCTTGCTTTGTTCACTCCCATTGAGTTATGAAAACTTTGTTCAGTCTTGTGTAGTTGGAAGAGATTCAATTACACTAGAAGAAGTGAGGTTCAACCTTCATTCTAGGGAGCTCAAGCACATGGTGCATGGTAGAAATGAGGCAAGTGGTGTTGGCCTCTCAGCTCAACAACAAGAGAATAAGGGAAGAAGCTAGAGACAAGGTGGAGGGAAGAATAGAAGTAGAAGCAAGTCGAATGGCAAGTACTCTAGGGATACTTGCCATTACTGTAAGGAGAAAGGACATTGGAAATCACATTGTCCCAAGTTTATGAACAAAGGAAAGGCTGCTGTGGTAGAAACTAGTTCTACGTTAGGTGATGACTTTTCTCTTAGAATTTGTTGCAGTGCCTATTTTTATGATCAGTGGATTATGGACTTAGGAGCTTCACATCATATGACTCCTACTAGGGAGTATTTTGACACCTACGAGCAGGTGGAGGGTGGTCAAGTGACTTTGGCCAATGATGATGTGTGTTCTAGAGTTGGTGTGGGCACTATAAAATTTAAACTACATGATGGCACAGTTAGAATTCTGGAGGATGTTTGGCACGTCCCAAAGCTTGGAAAAAGTCTGATCTCATTGATGGCCCTTGATGCTAAGGGTTATAGATATATAGGTGGTGAGGGGAAGATCAGCATACTAAAAGGCTCATTAGTTGTTATGAAGGGAACCAATCTAGTCCCTTATACATTTTGTAGGGCACTCTAATTGTTGGCGTAGCTACATCAGCTATATCTAATCAGCAAGATTTTTCTGTCATGTGGCACTCAAGGATGGGTCATTTGGGGCAAAAAGGAATGCAAAAATTGAGTAGTTTGGGCAAGTTTGATGGGCAAAAGGTTGCTTGTATTGACATGTGCAAGCATTGAGTCTTTGGCAAACAGAAAAGAGTGTCATTTGCACGCAGTCAGCATAGCTCCAAGGGAGTTCTTGATTATATTCATGTTGATTGTTGGGGGCCTTCATGTCAGCCTTCTATTACAGGTTCCAGATATTTTCTTTCTATCATTGACTGTCATACAAGGATGAACTGGGTTTTCTTTTTGACACACAAAAGTGAAGTTTCATCTTGCTTCAAGCATTGGAAGAAGCAGGTAGAAAACCAAACAGACAAAAAGGTAAAATATCTTAGAACTGATAATGGTCTTGAGTTTTGTTCTCAAGAATTTGATAACTTTTGTAAAGATGAAGGCATTACATGGCATAACACTGTCAGGTATACCCCTCAACAAAATGGAGTGGCTGAAAGATTGAACAGAACACTCCTAGAAAAGGCACGTTGTATATTGTCTCATGCAGGTTTGAGCAAGAAGTTTTGGGCAGAGGCTGTTAACATAGCTTCCTATCTAGTGAATAGGTCCCCTTCTAGTGCCTTAGATGAGAAGATACCTCTTGAGGTATGGTTGAAAAGATCTGCTAGTTATTCAAAGTTCAGAATTTTCGGGTGTCCAGCTTACTATCATGTGAACAATGGCAAGCTGGAACCATGTGCCAAGAAAGGCATATTTGTGGGCTATGGTATTGGTGTAAAGGGATACATGATATATGATATTGAGTCTCATAAAGTAATATATGGTCGTGATATTACTTTTGATGAGAATTCTCTTTTGCAGGCAACAGATAAACTAGCAGGTGAAACACCAAAAATTGAGCACACCCTTCCTAAACAGATGGAGATAGATGACGCACACCAGCCGCCTATCACTGATCAAGTGGAAATTAAAGAAATCTCATCTGAAACTCAGGAAAATGAAGTTGAGGAGGAAGAGGTGGAGCAACCACCACCAAGAACCATTGGCAAAGATTGTCCTAGAAGAGACGTTAGACCTCCAATTAGATATGGCTATGACAGTTTGGTTGCTTTTGCCTTACAAGTAGTAGTTGAGGTGGAGGATTCTATTGATCCACCTACATATGAAGCTACAATAAAAGATTCAGAAGCTAGTCTTTGGATGTCTGCTATGGAGGAGGAACTCCAATCTCTCCATAAGAACAAGACTTGGGAACTGGTGAAACGTCTAAAGAACACAAATATTGTTGGTTGCAAATGGGTCTCTAAGAAGAAGATTGGGACTCAAGGCAACACACGTGTGCAGCACAAGGCAAGATTAGTCGCCAAAGGTTATTCACAGGGAGAAGGAGTTGACTTCAATGAGGTATTTGCTCCTATTGTACGTCATACATCTATTAGAATTTTGTTATCCATTGCTGCAGCATAGAATTTAGAATTAGAACAACTAGATGTAAAGACGACCTTCTTGCATGGTGAGTTGGAAGAAAATATTTGGATGGAACAACCAACAGGGTTTGTGGTGAAAGGTAAATCTGATTGGGTGTGCAAATTAAATAAGTCCTTGTATGGACTTAAATAGTCACCACGACAATGATACAAAAGGTTTGATGCCTTTATAGTTAAAGTTGGTTTTAGACGCAGCAACTATGATTCATGTGTATATGTTAAAACTCTTGATAAGAGTACACATGTTTATTTGTTATTGTATGTTGATGATATTCTTATAGTTGCGAAGAATATCAAAGTGATACAAAAGCTGAAGAACACATTAAAATCAAAATTTGATATGAAGGATCTTGGTCCAACTAGCAAATTCTTGGAATGGAGATTAGGCGTGAAAGAAATTTTGGTAAGCTGTTTTTGAATCAACAAAAGTATATTGAGAAGATCCTTAGCAGATTTGGTATGGCTTCATGCAAAGCCATTAGCACACCTTATGACAGAAATGTCAAATTGTTAACTGCGATGTGTCCACAAACTAATTCTGAAAAGCTTGATATGCAGCGAGTTCCTTATGCACAGGCAGTTGGAAGTCTTATGTATGCTATGGTATGCACTAGGCCTGATCTAGCATATCCTTTGAGTGTTGTTAGTAGGTTCATGTCCAATCCAGGCAGGGAACATTGGAAAGTAGTTAAAAGGAAATATACTTAAAGAATATTATGTAGACTTATTTAAAAACGTTAATAAAACATATATCATCAAAATTAAATACCTAACATTTGGGTCTTTGGAATAAATTAGAATCTCTATATATGACTAAGTCTCTCACGAATAAGCTGTTGTTGAAGCAAAGGCTATTCTCTCTCAGAATGAAGGAAGGTACACCATTGAAGCAACATTTGGATCAACTCAACACCATTCTCATGGAGCTGAGGAACATTGGTGTTACTATGGAAGATGAGGATGCTGCTCTCATCTTATTGGTATCTCTCCCTCTCTCCTTTGAGAATTTTGTGCAATCTTTTGTGGTTGGCAAATATTCTATTACCCTGTAGGAGGTAAGATCAAGTCTTCATTCTCGAGAATTGAGACATTTGGCTACACATGGTAGCAATGATGTTGGTGAATCAGGTTTGATAGTGCATCATTCAGAGTCTAGAGGACAGTAGAGTAGAAGAGACAATAGGTACAGAGGCAGAAGTAAGTCCAGAGGTAGAATTTCCAAGGACACTTGCAATTATTGCAAGGAAAAGGGGAATTGGAAGGTAAATTGCCCTAAAATGAAAACTAAGGGAAATACAATAGTCGTTGGAAATGGAGACTCAGAGTCTGACTGTGATTTCTCCTTTATTGTATGTTGTAGTGTCTACTCTAATCAAAGTTGGATTATGGATTTTGGTGCATCACATCATATGACTCCCAATAGAGAATATTTTCATACATATAAGGAAGTAGATGGTGGACAGGTCACTTTAGCAGATAATGATGTTTGTGACAGAACAAGTGTTGGATCTGTTAGATTCAGGATGCATGATGGGACAGTCAAAGTCTTAGAGGATGTTTGGCATGTGCCAAGGTTGGGCAAGAGCCTTATTTCACTAATGGCTCTTAATCAGAAAGGTTTCAGTTTTTCAGGTGGAGGAGGTAAACTTCACGTTTTGAAAGGTTCCCTAGTAGTGATGAAGGGAATCAAGGATGGACCTTTATACATTCTTCAAGGCAAACCTATCATTGGATCAGCAACTGCGACAATAAGTGATCAACAGTCTATGCCAGCTATTTGGCATTCTAGGTTAGGACATTTGGGTCTGAAGGGAATGCAGAAGCTCAGCACACTTGGCAGGTTAGATGGTCATATCTTTACAGATATTGATTTATGCAGGCATTGTATCTATGGGAAACAGAAATGTGTTTCCTTTTGGAAGAGCAAAACATTCTATCAAGGGGAAGTTGGATTATGTCCATGCAGATTGTTGGGGACCATCTTAACAACCCTCTTTAGCAAGTTCTAAGTATTTTCTCTCCATTGTTAATGACTTTAGTCATATGACTTGGGTTTTCGTTATGAAACATAAGAGTGAGGCCTTCAAGAACTTTAAATAGTAGAAGACTATTGTTGAAATCCAAGTAGGGAGGAAAGTAAAATACTTGAGAACAGATAATAGATTAGAATTTTGCTCAAATGAATTTGACATTTTTTGCAAAGATGCAGGCATAACTAGGCATTATATTGTCAAGAGAACTCCACAACATAATGGAGTTGCAGAACATCTTAATAGGACGTTGTTGGAGAGAGCTAGGTGTATGCTCTCTCATGCTGGGCTAGAAAAATGTTTTTAGGATGAAGCTGTTAACACAACCTCCTATTTGGTGAATAGGTCGCCATCTAATGCAATTGGCAACAAGATCCCTTATGAAGTATGGATGGATAAAGCGGCTAACTACTCCAAATTTAAAGTATTTGGATGTCTTGCGTATTACCATGTGAATTATGGTAAATTAGAGTCGCGTGCCAAGGAAGACATCTTTGTGGGATATGGAATGGGAGTAAAAGGATATAGAATATATGATAAAGAAATAAGAAAGGTCATTCATAGCAGGGATGTTACCTTTGATGAGGTTTCTTTGATACATAAGAAAGAAAAGCCAACAATTTTGGATCCACCTAGTACTCCTGAGCAAGTGGAGCTTGATTTGAATCAACCATTGATATCTAATTAGTCTGTTCCTGTTGGTATAGATCAACGTTTGATTTTAGAAGATGATCGAGGAGATGAATTTGTTGAGGACACACGTCCAAGGTGTGTTGCCAGAGATCGTCCTAGGAGGGATGTTCACCCTCCATAGAGGTATGGCTACAATATATGGTCGCTTTTGCCCTTTAGGTAGCTAGTGAGGTAGAGGATGCTGACCCACTTAGTTTTGATGCTGCCATTAGCGGACCAGAAGCCGTACATTGGTTGGGAGCTATGCAAGAAGAACTACAATCTTTGCATAAGAATAGGACTTGGGAGTTGGTAAAATGTCCCAAGGACAGGAATGTTGTTGGTTGCAAATGGGTGTTCAAAAGGAAATCAAGAACATAGGGCAACCTTGGAATACAATACAAGGCAAGATTGGTAGCAAAAGGGTTTTCACAAAAGGAGGGTGTGGACTTCAATGAAGTCTTTGCTCTAGTAGTTAGACACACCTCCATTCTCGTCCTTTTGGCAATTGTTGCAGTAAAGGATTTAGAACTTGAATAGTTGTATGTGAAAACAGCTTTCTTGCATGGTGATTTAGATGAGGACATCTGGATGGAACAACCAACAGGTTTTGTAGAAAGAGGTAGATTAGACCTTGTTTGTAAGCTGCAGAAATCTTTGTATGGGCTGAAACAGTCTCCTAGGCAGTGGTATAAAAGATTTGATTCTTTTATCACTGATGTTGGTTTTGTTAGAAGTAGTTTTGATTCATGTGTCTATATTAAACAAATTAAAGAAGAATTTGTTTACTTGCTCTTGTATGTGTATGACATTTTGATTGCAGCCAAAGATGTCAATGAAATATAGGTTTTGAAAGACACATTGAAATTTAAATTTGCAATGAAGGATTTAGGACTGGCAGGTAAAATCCTTAGGATGGAGATTTATCGTGACAAGAACATTAGAAGATTATTTCTCCATCAGCACAGTTATGTTCTAAAGATTTTGAGCAAGTTTGGCATGACTTCAAGCAAGGCCATTGGAACACCCTATGATAAGAACCTATGATTATCAGTTGCTATGACACCTTAGACGCAATCTGAAAAGGAGTACATGAAGAAAGTTCCATATTCACAGGTAGTTGGCAATCTTATGTATGCCATGGTTTGTACTCGCCCTGATCTTGCTTACCCTCTTAGTATTGTAAGCAAGTTTATGTCGAATACAGGGAAGAGTCATTAGCAGGCTGTGAAAAGGATCTTTAGGTACTCGAAGGGCACGTCTGATGTAAGACTGATTTATGGTGTTAAACATAACTGTAGTATGCTGGATATTCTGATTCAAATTTTGCAAGTGATGTTGATCAGCGTAGATCCTTAATAGGATATGTCTTCACATTGGCAGATTCCATTATTAGTTGGAAATCTACTCTATAGCCTATTGTATCTTTATCCACCATAGAGGCTGAGTATATGGTGATGACAGAAGCTGCAAAAGAAGGTATTTGGCTGAAGGGGTTACTTGGAGACTTTGGTCTATGATATGATAATGTAGAAATTTTCTATGACAATCTCAGTGCCATTAGCTTAACGAAGGACAATGTGTTTTATGACAGGACAAAGCACATTGATGTTTGTTATCACATTCTTAGAATAGAAGATCGCGTGAAGATTTTGAAGATCAACACACAGTACAATCCAACCAATATGTTTACGAAAGGCGATCTTGAAAGCAAGTTTAAGCATTGCTTAGACTTACTTAATGTGTTTGCTTATAGTTGACCCTTCGGGTCTTTTGAGATAGAAATTTGTTTGGTTCTAGGTGGAGTTTGTAATTCAAGGCAAGGTGGAGATTGTTATTATGTGTCTTGAATTAGTTTGTTACACATAGGGGTAGTTTTGACCTTGGCCACTTGGGATACACAAATGTTATAAGTAGACCCCAACGTGTGCTTTTGAATGATGGTGAATCTTATATCCCTTTGTGATCACCTAGAAAGAATCAATCAGTTGAGCTCCATCCGTGGACGTACCCAATTGGGGAACCACGTTAAACCTTGGTGTTTTTGCATTTGCTTCACACGTTTTTCTCCTTTGCCTTCTTCTTTCTTCTCCACGAGTCCAAGCTTCTCCCTTTCCGCACTTCTCTTCACATAACATAGCCAATGTTCTAGGAGGAAACATATTCAACCAGTTATTCATATTATTAACCAATAGTTTAAATGACAAAGAACTTAACTTGTCGTATATTATTTAAAGCTTCAATACTTATGTAGGATCGAATGGCTACACAAGAGGGGGGTGAATTGTGTTTTTCAATATTTTTAAGAATAATTGAAAACTTCAAAATAAAAAACAAGTCGAGACACTATTTTAATCAAATCATTTTATTCAAGGTTTCAATTACAATATACAATTGAATTCTCCTTAGAAATTGTAGATGCAATTATATAACGATATCATATTTCATCTAATTAATTTCATAACTACAAATAGAGAAAACTAATTTGCAAAATTTAAAACATTTCTCCTTATTTGAGATTTTTCTTTTTCTTCTTCTTCTTCTGCAATTCTTCAGTAACAAATATCTGACTTTCTCTACTTCACCAAATTTGCTTTCTTTTGATTCTTCAATGACATATATCTGACTTTCTCTTCTTCATCGAATTTTCTTTTATCTGAGGGTTTTTCCCTAGAGAGGTGTTTTGACCCTTGAAAATATATGCCTTTTATATTGTATATTCATTTCATGCATATCCTCTATGTTTAACCACAATCAGTTTTCCACTCTTCACATCTTCTCTTTTTCCTTCATCGAAATACACATGTTCTGACTCACATTTTCCTCTTCGAATTTTCTTTAATCATCAATCCTAGATCTCTGAAAAATTTCCTACAAAATCAACTTTCTCATCCAAAATTTTGCATCAAGTGTAATAACAAATCATTGTGTAATGTTAACTAAACAAGTAAAACAAGTAGATTTATAACTTAACGTATCTAACTTAACGAGTTTATCATGTGCCAAATCACATGACATGTATTGTAGCTAACTCAACAACTAAGTCTGTAATGTTATGCTAACTCAACGAATGAACTTTGTGGTGTTACAATTAACTCAACAAACTAACTTCATTGTGTTATTGATAACTTAACGAACCAGTAAATAAATGTTTTAAAAAATAAAGTATTTATCATGTGCAATAATAATAACTTTAAGTTTATAATGCTAACTGTTTGGTTGCTTTAGGCTGCACTAGAGAACTTGTTTAGTTCCCAGGTAACATCGCTAGAAAACTTGTATTTGTTAACTTCTGTTTTTAACTTGATTAATTTATCTTTATGCTTATATCAATAATTTCTTTTTAGAAGTAGACAAACAACCTTTCACACAAATTAGATATTAATTCCAATTTGTATTTTAACTACAGGTGCATAGTGTATATTGTATTTTTGTGCAAGTACAGGTCGATCCCATAGAGATTGAGTAAGAATTGTGTACTGCTCCGATTTTTATATTGAAGTTTATGTGTTCAGTTAAGCACTCCGTTGAGTTACAATTAACATAACGGACTTAGTTCGTAGAGTTATGGCTAACTCAATGGACTAATCTTGTAGACTTATGTTAACTCCACGAGCCTATCTTTCTAGTTAAATACTACTATTCACAAAGGAATTCGGCCAACCATTGGGCAGTTCCATAGATTGTAAATAACATCAATTAAGCTCTTTAATGTTAGTGAATATTGGATTTATCATTAGGCAATACTAACATTCAGATATTTCAAACAGTAACCATTAAAATCTTTAAGTATTTGGAATGAATCAATTTCAGTAAACTATAAAACTATTATTTATTTTATGAATCAAACAAACATAAAACATTCACAATACTGACAATAACATAAGCACTCCGTTGAGTTACAATTAACATGACGGACTTAGTTCGTAGAGTTATGGCTAACTCAATGGACTAATCTTGTAGACTTATGTTAACTCCACGAGCCTATCTTTCTAGTTAAATACTACTATTCACAAAGGAATTCGGCCAACCATTGGGCAGTTCCACAAATTGTAAATAACATCAATTAAGCTCTTTAATGTTAGTGAATATTGGATTTATCATTAGGCAATACTAACATTTAGATATTTCAAATAGTAACCATTAAAATCTTTAAGTATTTGGAACAAATCAATTTTAGTAAACTATAAAACTATTATTTATTTTTTGAATCAAACAAACATAAAACATTCACAATACTGACAATGATAACTTTAATCACGATACAAAACAAACAATACAACACTTAAATACTAAATATAAACATAGATAAGTTGTTGTTTTTGGTATTTTTGTTTTGAGATGTTCATGAAAATGGGAGAAAGGTGAAATGCAAAAAATTCTCTATCGACAGTAAATACTTTCATCACTACTTGCGACGCGATTACACCACTGAAAAATTAATCACTTACAATTCTACCTCCTCTCCTTATAGAATCGTGAGTCCAAAATTGCAAGATGATCTCCTTTTCAGCATACTGGCATCAACCTGAAACCAAGGCTAGAAGCTTTACGATCTCCTGAGATATGAGTCGGTGCTTAGTGAAAATGGTTTCCCTTCCCGTGATGCTATCACTCCTCACAGTGGTTGTTAGGTACCGTGTTTGGCTCGGAATCAACCCGACATCAGGAAAGTATCCTCATAGACCTCTGATGGTTGGTGATTATAGTGGTGGTGTAGAACTTCAGGGAACTTCCGACGTTGCCTACAGTTAGCGCGGTTCTCCACCTCTACACACACACACACTTCTTCATCTTTTCTCCTTTTCTTTTATATTTCTTTAGTAATAACTACTTCTGCTTAGATAATCGGTTGGATTTCCTTTGTTCATATCAACGATGGTGATTTCTTCTCCCTTCCACGAGTGAATTCCTACGTGATACGTGCAATCGTGGTTTTCCTTCGAATGTCTTGTTTTCGCAACTGCTATAGTGGTATATTAGAAAATAAATGGTTCGTGGAGTTACAGATTACTCAACGAACTTACTTCGTTGATTTAACTATAAAGCACGTGCATAATTCTAACTTAACAAGTTCAAATATTTCGGATACTTACAAATCTAACTATCCGATGCCTAGATGCATTTCGGATAGTTAACAAATAACTTATCGAAAATCCCTTTAAGTCATACATTAAGGTTTCAACACGTGCACTCCAAGAAATAAAATATTCTTTAAAACATAACTATCTGGTACATTAAACATAACTCTTCAAAATAACAGAAAATTTGGATACTTAAGAATTTTCATAGCCTACAATTTTACTGATAGTTCAGAAATATACTAAATTAACATTAATTCCCTGAAATTATGCAGATTATTTCATTAAAGCATATAACAGTGCAATTATAACATAATGGCTTAATTCTTATATGATAAGCTAAATATTATGCAATTAACCATCATTTAACCGTTAATATTATGCACTTTTTCATTCTAAACACTAACCTAACATATCGCCTTAGTGTTCAATATAGTAACTCAACATGTGTAGTTATGTTAACTTAACGAGTTAAGCATGTGCAACTCACGTGATACAATATAATATTCGTAAACCTTAATTTCACCATGTGCATAATACTAACTGAACGAGTTCGTCTCTTCATTTTAACCTTTTGTTCACTAACTTAACGAGTTCTCACATGACCTATTTTAACCTTTAAGCCTATAACTTAACGAGTTTTCATGTGACCTTTATACAAATAAGCACTAACTCAACAAGTTGTCTTAATGTGCATTGTACATGATATAGAAAATATAACTTTAAAACATATCATGCTTTACAATAAAAAAACACACATTAACTTAACGTTTAGTTAAATGAAAAGTTATATAACTTAACGACTACTTATTTAACTTAGCATAATTTCAAATCTGTTACAGACAAGTATTTATATTAGTAAACTTTTTCTATATTAATTGATGTTCTTAATTTACTTTTACAAACAATAGTAATTGAGTAAATATGATTACATTTGTTTAGCATACATCATCAAAACAAAATACTCAATAATCTCCCTCTTTTTGATGATGACAAAACAATATTAAATCAATTGTAAAATATGTTTAACTCAACGAAGTACCTCCGTTGGGTTAAGTTTTAATTCAACAAACAAGTTTGTTGACTTAAGTTCACTTAAGCTTATATCTGTTGTTTGTGTGAAAAAATCTCTCAAAAGTAAAACTTTCAAAAAAATTTCAACAATTACATAGTCATCTCCCCCTTTTTAATATATACATTTAAACTTATAATCATCTCCCCCTTTTTAATATATACATTTAAACTTATAATCATCTCCCCCTTTTTGGCATTAATCAAAAAGATGATTACAAAAAAAATGAGAGACAAGTATGTACAACTAAACTTTCTATAAACATTAGTAAAACTTAAAACACATTTATAGTAAAATGTATTGTTCAAATATTTAATCAATAAATACAAACATTACATTTTGTATTCAGAAATCAAGTAAATAGACAAATGACAGTACATTTTGAAAGGACCACTAGATTTTGATAATGCAAAAATCAATGTAAGGTTTTGAATTGTATTTATCAGGATTAGTTTGTACAGCAAAAAGATCAGAAGACAGACAAATCGAAGCAGCAAACAAGTGGCAATAAATCTCAGAATATGTTGTTGTAGAAAATCGAATAGTTAAGAGGTGTAATTCTCAGGTTAAGTGGGATTGAATGATCAAATAGTTAAGGAGTTAACTATCTGGAAGCTTAAAGGACTTTTCGGAGAGTTACAGGTATAACTATCTGAAAGTTAAGTCATTCAATAAACCACGTGTAGAAATACTAAACGGAAGCTTAAAGGACTTGTTGGAGAGTTAGATAACTATCCTAGTTTTCTTTTCGAAGAGTTAGATAACTATTCGAGTTTTTTGGTAAGTTACAGGTATAACTTTCCAGAACTTAGGTCATCCTATTATGCACATGCAGAATAGAGAAGTCGGTAGTCAAATGCTTAAAAGAAAAATCGGACAGTTAAATAACTATCTGAAATCTTAAAGAGAGTTTCGGTGAGTTACAGGGATAACCATCCGAAACTTAAGTTATTGAATTTCCCACGTGCAGAATTTCAGAAAGAAGCTCAAATATGTCTTCAGAGAGTTAGAAAGTTAACTATCCGAAATCCTGAAGCGTTTTGGTGAGTTATAGGAATAACCATCCGAAACTTAAGTAAGTGAATTTCCTACATGCAGAATTCTAGAAAGAAGTGCAAATAAGATTTCGAAGAGTTAGAAAGATAACTATCCGAAATCCTGAAGCATTTCGGTGAGTTATAGGGATAACCATCCGAAACTTAAGTCAACCTTTATACACGTGCTGAATTAAAGCAATCAGAAAGTTAACAGAGACAAACTATCCGACAAGTATATAACTGTTTGGTGAGTTACAGTTATAAGTATCCGATTGAATGACAACTCACAATAAATGTTCTGGAATCCTACCTGGCAGTGAAGTTTAAGTGATCTTTCGATGAGTTACAGATACTCTTCGGAGAGTTGCACAGCTAACTATCCGAAAGGATAGGAAAATCGGTAAGATATCTTGAAACGATTTTCTGAATGGTAACTTACCGTATTGGGACTAGAGTTTAATCAAGTACAGTAGAATACATCCATTGGAAGAGAATATGATCATTGTACATATCAAGTATATATACAAAATACAGACAACAGATTTAGGTAGCGTTTTGCTCATACCTATACCTTACACCAAGCTCAACAGAACAAAAGCTTTAGAGATCAAATCATCTTCAACATTTGCAGATCAAATTGTAGAAGTTCATCACGCATTCAACTCTATTGTTCACAAGATAGTGTTTACTGAAGTACACAGATTAAAACTTCAGTGAAAGGATTGATTGAAGCTTCGACAAGGAAGCTCAAGTGAATGATTAGTTGGTTCTTGCTTAAACCTTAAAGCAAGTGATTGTAGGTTTGCAAGAGTTTAGTGAAGCCCAAGTATCCCTTGGGGGTGGACTAGCCGTTAGTGGTGAACCACCTAAAAATCTCTATGTGATTTCCTTATTGTATGCTTGCTATCACTTTACATTAAACTACCTCTAAATTGTTAAGAAACGAATTTTTACCATTCACCCCTTCTCTAGTAAGCCTTAAGGTCCTAACAATTGGTATCAAAGCAAGGATGATCTCGTTAATAGATTTAACCATCTGAGATCATGGCTTTCCACACTATAGAGGGTTAGAATATCCATCGACCTCCCGTCTTTGATGGTAGCAATTATAGCTACTGGAAAAATAGGATGGAGTGCTTTCTCAGGAGTACAGATGTAAAGCTTTGGAGAATGGTTGTACATGGTACACCAACTCCAATTAGTCATGAAAGTGACTAGACTGAGGAGGATGAAAGAATCATCCAGATGGATGCTCGTGGGCTTAATTCCATTTACTATGCACTAATTGGTGAATAGTATAATAAAATATCTACTTGTAAATTCTCCCATGAAGCTTGGAAGATCCTTCAAATTACATATGAAGGAACCAACCAAGTTAAAGATACTAAAATCAGTATTTTGTTAAGAAAATATGAATTATTCAAAATGCTTGAAAAAGAAAGTATCACTGAAATGTTTTCTAGATTCACAGAAATTGTGAATGAATTAAGAGGCCTTGGGAGGAGTTTCTCTAATCGTGAATAAGTACAAAAGATCCTAAGGAGCCTGACAGTCGAATGGAAGTAGAAGTCTACTTCTATACAGGATTCAAAGGATCTGAATAACTATTCAGTTGAAGATCTGTTGGGAAACCTTCTAGCCCATGAAGTCCAAATGAAGGAATGGAAAGAAGAAGAAGGAATCACTGAAAGAAAAGCAGAGAAAAAGAAAGAACTAGCTTTTCCCTCAACAGAAGATCAACTAAGCTCGGATGAGGATGAAGTGTTACTGCTAGCCAGGAACTTCAAAAGGATGATGAGACAAGGAGGTAAAGCCTGCTCCTCAAAATCAAAAGTCCCTACATGCTACAAGTGTAAGAAACTAGGACACATTCAACTTTACTGTCCTTTTCAACAAGAGGAGGACAAACAGAAATGGAAAAGGAAGAATAAGAAGAAAATGGCATTGAAAGCCACTTGGGATGACAGTAGTTCATCCAGCAGCTCATTAGACTCAGATGAGGAGGCATCTACAAACATGTGTTTTGTTGCACAAGAGGTATGCTCTACATCTCCCTATTGCTCGAAAAAAGAAAATGATATAGATATAGATAGTCTTCTCTGTACAGTAGATAACTTATATATAAAATGTACGAAGTACAAGAAAGAATTAAAGAGTTTAAACTCCTATCTAGAAGATGTTTTTACTGAAATAGAAAAAGCCTTAGTTGATAATAGGGAATTAAAGACTAAAATGGATAACTATAGTTGTAAAAATTTTGACCTGAAAGAAGAAAATAAAAATTTGTTATCTGAAGTTACTGATTTGAAGAAAATTGTATGTAAATTTACTAAAGGTACAAATAGCTTAAACAAAATAATAGGATCTCAAAGAATAGGAGGAAGCAAATTTGGCCTAGGGTATGCTGTACCACAGGAAATCTCTTACTATGGTGGAAAAATTAGATCTTATAAAGATGGCACAACTGTGTTTGTCATTAAGAAGAGATCTACGTCTATATGGCTACCAAAAGGCAATAGGTTTAGAATACAGATGACTAACAATGATGGACCCAAGAAGATATGGGTACCAAAAGTCTTAATTTCAACATGACTTGTAGGACCGCATGGACAAGAAAGCTCAAATGTCCAAGTGGATCATTGACAGTGGTTGCTCAAAGCATATGATAGGTAAGAAAAGACTTCTGGAATCTATTAAATCAATAAATTCAGGATCTGTTAAGTTTGGTAACAATGAAAAATGTAGAATTACTGCCATAGGAAATGTTGCATCTGAAAATGGAAATATAGAAAATGTTCTTCATGTAAATGGTTTAAAACAGAATCTGCTAAGTGTAGGTTAATTATTTGACAAAGGTTACAATATACTTTTTACTGCAGAAAACTATTTTATATTACAACAGGATACACATGAAATTAAATTTACTAGATATAGAAATAACTCAATTTATACTTTGGAATTTCCATATGATATTATATCTAGTGATGCATGTTTAGTTGCTTCTAATGAAGATGAATGGTTATGGCATAAAAGATTAAATCATGTAAACATGAGACTTATATGAAAATTGACCAAACATGATCTTGTTAGAGGTGTGCCTAACCTTAAATTCAAGAGAGATAAATTGTGTAGTGATTGTACAATTGGAAAACAAAAGAAATCAACACACAAGAGTATTGAAGACATGTCAACCATTGGATCTATTTCATATGGACCTGTTTGGTCCTACACAGACAACTAGTTTAGGTGGAAGAAAATATACCTTAGTGGTAGTTGATGATTATACAAGATTTACTTGGGTTTTTTTCTTAACATACAAGAATGAAGCCTATGATGAATTCAAACATCTCTATATTAGAATTCAAAAATCAACCGTGAAGAAGATCAGAAGTGATCATGGTGGTGAATTTGAAAATTCAGAATTTGAAGAACTATGCAATTCTTTTGGCATACTGCATGAATTCTCATGTCCAAGAACTCCTGCTCATAATGGAGTTGTAGAGAGGAAGAATAGATTAGTACAAGAAATGGCAAGGACAATTCTTAATGCATCTGATCTACCAAAGTCTCTATGGGTTGAAGCTGTAAATACTGCATGTTATTCAATAAACAGAACTCATCTTAGACCTATCCTACATAAGACACCTTTTGAACTATGGTATGGTAAAATACCAAATGTTGGATATTTTAAGGTCTTCGGATCAAGATGTTTTGTGCTTAATACAAAGGATCAAAAGGACAAATTTGATGCAAAATCTAATCCTGCTTTACTTGTTGGATACTCTTCAAGAAGCAAGGCCTACAAGGTTTGTTTTGAACATGAAAGAAGAGTAGAAGAGTCAATAAACGTATTCTTTGATGAAGATATGGTAGGAAAATTGAAGAGGCTAACAATAGACAGTGAAAGTGAAAGTGAAGCAACAAATCAGAAAATTCCTTAGAAAAAGGATAGTTCATCACTGCCTACATCTACTGAGACAGAAAAAGCATGGAAGACAAAGTCTAAACATCCCATTGGGCAAATTATTGGGAATATAAATTAAGGTGTTCAAACAAGAAGCAAAATTCAAAATATTTGTAATTATTGTGCTTTTGTGTTTGAACTTGAACCTTCAACAGTTGAAGATGTCTGCAATGATGAATACTAGATCATGGCCATGCAAGAGGAACTAAATCAGTTCAAGAAAAATGAAGTTTGGAACTTGATTGAAAGGCCCATCGAAAAATCAATTATTGGTACTAAATGGGTGTTTAAGAACAAACTTGACAATAATGGTAGTATTATTAGAAATAAAGCTAGACTTGTTGCTCAGGGATACAACCAACAGGAAGGAATCGACTATGAAGAAACTTTTGCACCTGTTGCAAGACTTGAAGCAATTAGAATATTACTTGCCTTTGCAAGCAGTATGAAAATCAAGTTTATCAGATGAATGTTAAAAGTGCATTTCTTAATGGCATTCTACAAGAAGAAGTATATGTAGAACAGCCACTAGGTTTTGAAGATGAAGAAAATCCAAACCATGTATACAAATTGAATAAAGCTCTCTATGGTTTGAAGCAAGCACCACATGCATGGTATGATAAACTGAAGAGTTTCCTTCTTGAGAATCAGTTTAACATAAGAACTGCAGACAACACCTTATTCATCAAAACTGAAGGTTCTCATATGTTAATTATTTAGATCTACGTGGATGATATCATTTTTGGTGCCACACATGAGAATCTATGTCATGATTTTCAAATCTTAATGAAGAATGAATTTGAGATGAGTCTTATGGGAGAATTAAAATTCTTTCTAGGATTGCAAATTCATCAACTTAAGCATAGCATTTTCTTGAATCAAGAGAAATTTTGCAAAGAGATTCTCTTAAAATTTGGTATGGATAAATCCAAAGTAGTAGGTACTCCTATAAACTCAAATGAAAAAGCTTGATAAGGACATTTCTAGTATTCTAGTGGATCAAAAGAAATACAGAGGTATGATTGGATCACTTCTGTATCTAACACCCAGTAGACCAAATATAATGTTTAGTGTTTGTACTTGTGCAAGATATCAAGCCTCTCCAAAAGCATCACACTTAAAATCAGTTAAACATATATTTAAATATCTACAGGGTACCAAAGAGTTTGGCTTATTTTATTCTTCACAGAATCAATTGATTTTAGCAGGATACAGTGATGTAGATTATGCAGGATGCAAATCAGATCGAAAAAGCACTAGTGGGACATGTCATTTGCTTGGTCATTCACTTGTTTCTTGGTTCAGCAGGAAACAAAACTCTATAGCTCTATCCACCACTGAAGCTGAATATATGGCAGTATGCCTATGTTGTGCACAGATCTTATGGATGCAACAAACACTAGTAGATTATAAGCTAAATTTTCAGAATACCATTATTTACTATGATAGCAGTAGTGCCATCAATCTCTCTAAAAATACAGTTCTACACTCTAGAGCAAAACATATCGAGATTAGACACCACTTTTTAAGAGACTGTTTAGAATGAAAAAGTGCATATTATTAACGGTTAAATGATGTTTAATTGCATAATATTTAGCTTATCATATGAGAATTAAGCCATTATGTTATAATTGCACTGTTATATGCTTTAATTGAAGAATCTGCTTAATTTTGGGGAATTAATGTTAATTTAGTACATTTATGAACTGTCGATAAATTGCAGGCTATGAAATTCTTAAGTATCCGAAAATGCATCTGAGCATCGGATAGTTATACCTGTAACTCTTCGGAATGTTATTTTATGTTTAAACTACTGCTGACACGTGTTGAGAGCTGGTAGATTTACTTACGTTATAACTCGTTAAGTTAGTATAACTGCACGCGTTGAGTTACATGAAAATACACTAAGGCAATGCGTTAGGTTAGCGTTATAAACTTAAGTTGTTATTTTTGCACGTGTTTTATAGTTAAATCGACGAAGAAAGTCCGTTGAGTTATCTATAACTCCACAGACTATATATTTTCTAATATGCCACTATAGCAGTTGCAGGAACAGACAGTTGGAAGGAAAAACCACGTTTGCACGTATCACGCAGGAATTCAATCGCGCAGGGAGAAAGAAATCATCGCCATTGATCTGAAGGAAGGAAATCCAACCGACCATTCAAGTAGAAGCAGTTACCACTGAAGAAATATAAAAGAAAAGAAGAAAAAAAAGAAAGAGTGTGATCGATGGACGGCTAGTGTATACAGAGGAGGAGCACCGAGCTTTCTGCAGACAGTATCGGCAATTCTCCGAAGTATCATACCAACCATCGTATCACCACCATAATCACCAATCATCGGAGGTCTGTGAGGATACTTGCTTGATGTTGGGTCGATTTCGAGCCAAACACAGTGCCTGACAACCACTGTGAGGAGTGATCGTGTCGCGGGAAGGGAAGACATTTTCACCAAGTGTCGACTCATATTTTAGGAGATTGTAAAACTTTTAGCCTTGGCTTTGGGTTGATGCCTGTATGCTGAAGAGGAGATCATCTTGCAATTTTGGACTCACGATTCAATAGGGAGAGGAGACAGAATTGTAAGTGGTTCAATTTTCAGTGGTGTAATCGCGTTGCAAGTAGTGTCAGAAGTATTTACTGTCAAGTGAAATTACTTTACATTTCACCTTTTGCCCATCACATCAAAACAAAAATACCAAAAACAAATTATCTTTGTTTGTATGTTATATTTGAGTGTTGTATCGTGATTAATGTTATCTGTATCAGTTTTATGATTGTTTTATGTTAGTTTTAATTTTATAGTTTACTGAAATTGGTTCGTACAAAACAACTTAAAGATTTTAATGGTTACTGTTTGAATCATCTAAATGTTAGTATTGCATAATGATAAATCCAATGTTAACTAGCATTAAAAAGCATAATTGATGTTATTTACAATCTGTGGAATTGCCCAATGGTTGGCCGAATTCCTCTGTAATTAGTAGTATTATAAAGAAGAGACAGGCTCGTGGAGTTAACTTAAGTCTACAAGGATAGTCCGTTGAGTTAACTATAACTCAATGGAGTGCTTATTGAATATAAATTTGAATTGTTCACAATCAAACATTTCTTAAATTTGTCAGCAATTCCCTATGGGATCGACCTGTACTTGCACACTGATACAATAGACACTATGCACTTGCAGTTAAAGTACAAATTGGAATTAATATCTAAATTGTATTAAAGGTTGTTTGTTTACTTCTAAAAGAAAGAATAGGCATAAAGATAAATTAACTAAGTAAAAATAGAAGTAACAAATCCAAGTTTTTCTAGTGTAGTGTTGGGAAAATATGAACAAGTCTTATGGCGCCGTTGACGGGGAATTGAATTGAATTGAACTGAATTGAATAGATATAAGCAATTGTTAGAGCTGTTTCATTTTAATAGTCAGAGTTGTGTGTTTTCTTCTGTAATTGAGAATATGGCATATGCTTATGCTCAAAGATTTCTGAAACCTTTAATTAGCATATGTGAATTCTGCAATTCTGAAGGACCCGACATTTCTGATTGTTTGAAATTGAGACATTTACAGATTGATAGATCCCATGAACAACAAATGAATTATCCTCAATATAATAGAGCTGAGTATGTGAATCCTATAGTTTACCCAACTGATGGTCAGTATAGAATGTGTAATATGATGAGAGACACTGAAGTTTGGGATAGCTATGATAGACTAGAGCATAGTATAGAGCAAAATCTGGACAAACTAGAATACTTTGTGTGTCAATAACAAGAAGTCAACCAATTAAACTATAAGGAGGCATATTCAGAACCTAAACAGGATATAATTTATGAAACTGAAAAAGCCATAAAGAAAATTGATCAAAAATTGAATGCAATGAAATTAGATGATCTGGAAACAAAATTAAAAGCATTAGACAAAAATGCAATGAAAATACAAGTTTTACAACAGGACAATGAAAATTATAATGTTATAAACCTGCACAACTTGCAAAATATACAACAAACAGAAAACACAAATGTAAGAGAATTTAAAGAATGCACTTTAAAACTAAAAACAATTGAAGATCATAATCACGAAAATGATATACAAAAACATCATGAAAGTAACGAAAATCTGGACGATGTATGTGTAACATTAAGATCTGAAACTGATATACCACCAAGAACTCAAAATGAAAATGATATGAAGGTGGACAAGAGTAAAAATCAAAATGATAATGAAAATGTAATAGCTGAAAATCTAGAAATCACTGAAGAACAATCTGAATCTACAATTGAAGCTAAAAATGATCAAACAATTCAACTAAAAGAAAAAGAGTCTTTGAAATCAAAATCTTTAGCACCCTATCCTGAAAGATTACAACAAACAATTCCTGAAGAGCAAGAAAAAATAAGAGAAATTTTTGAAAAAGTACAAGTTAACATTCCTTTGTTAGATCTATTGTAGAATATGCCACCTTGTGCTAAATTTCTAAAGGATTGGTGTACTAAGAAAAGAGAGTGAAAAGTACTTAGAAAGGTCTTTTTAGCTGAGCAAAGTAGTTACCTATTTTTGCCACAAATTCCTAAAAAGTTATCTGATCTTGGAATCCCTGTTATATCATGCACCATAGGAAATACCATTCTAGAAAGAACCTTAATAGACTTAGGTGCAGGTATAAATGTTATGCCAAGTGATATATTTGCATCCTTAGGATTAGAAGGCTTAACTCCTACTAGTACGGTTATTCAATTGGCTGATAGAAGTATAAGATACCCTAGAGGAAAAATAGAGGATGTCTTAATTAAAATCAAGAATTTTATATATCCTGTTGATATTGTAATTTTGGATTCCCAACAAATTAAGCATAAAAATAGTGATACATCTTTAATTTTGGGAAGGCCATTTTTAGCAACATCAGGGGCTGTTATAAATTGTAAAACTGGAGTAATGAAATTAGCATATGGTAATGAGGATACTCAATTAAATATTTTCAAACTAGAAAGGTTTGAGGAGTTAGAAATGTCCTTACATATCATAGACTTTTTAGAGGATGAAGGAGATATGTTAGATGATGTGATTCAAGAAGAATTAAATAGGCAAATCAATTCTAAAACTTTAGAAGAAAGTGAAAGCATAAATATAGAAGGAGATCAGGAAGAAATTAATTTAAAAAAAGATGATGTTCAATTAGGAGCTCTAGCTTCTGATGGGCAGTATTTAGAATTAAAACCTTTACCTCCTGAATTAACCTATATATTTCTGGAAGATAAACGGACCTGTCCAATCATTATTGCTTCAGATTTGAAAGAGGATCAAATAGCTAAATTAAAAGAGGTAATAAAAAGTTATAAAGAAGCAATAGGATGGACTATGACTGATATAAAAGGGTTAAGTTCAACTTTATGCTGTCACCACATATATTTAGAAGAAAATGCTAAACTTGTTACAATTCCTGAGAGGAGATTAAATCCAAACCTTAAGGAAATAGTTAGGAAGGAAATAGTTAAATGGTTAGATAATGATATAATATATCCGATTTCTGATAGCTCGTGGGTTAGTCCAATCCATGTAGTTCCCAAAAAATCAGGATTAACAGTTATTAGGAATGAAAGTTAAGACTTGATACCTACTAGAATTCAATCAGGCTAGAGAGTATGTATAGACTATAGAAAGCTGAATGCTGTGACTAGGAAAGATCATTTTCCCTTACCTTTTATAGATCAAATGCTGGAAAGATTAGCAAGGCAATAATATTTTTGTTTCCTAGACGAGTATTTAGGGTATAATCAAATTCCAGTAGTATTAGAGGATCAAGAGAAAACAACTTTCACCTGTCCTAATGGAACTTATGCTTTTAAAAGAATGCCATTCAGATTATGCAATGCACCAGCTACCTTTCAAAGGTGTGTGCAGGGCATATTTACTGGAATGACTGATGAATTTTTAGAAATATTTATGGATGATTTTACTGTATATGGCAACTCATATGACGTGTGTTTAAGCAATTTAGACCAAATATTAAAATGCTGTGTGGAAAAAAATTTGGTTTTAAATTGGGAAAAATGTCACTTCATGGTTAAACAAGGAATAGTCTTAGGGCATGTTGTTTCTAAAAAAGGGTTGGAAGTAGATAAAGCTAAAATAGAAGTAATTTCTAATCTACCAGAACCTAAATCAGTAACAGATATTAGATCATTTCTAGGACATGCTGGTTTTTATAGAAGATTTATTAAAGACTTTAGCAAGATAGCTAGACCTTTAACTAATCTATTAAAAGATGTTCCATTTAACTTTGATAAAAATTGCAAGGAAGCATTTTTTAGACTTAAGACTAGCTTAATTTTAACTCCTATAAGTCAAGCACCTAATTGGAACCATCCATTTGAATTAATGTGCGATGCTTCTAATTTTGCTATAGGAGCAGTGTCAGGACAGAAAATAGAAAAATCTCCTAGAGTGATTCATTATGCAAGCAAAACCTTAAATGATGCTCAAGTTAATTACACAACTATTGAAAAAGAATTATTAGCTGTTGTGTTTGCTTTAGAAAAGTTTAGATCATATTTGATTGGAGCTAAAGTAATAGTATACACGGATCATTCATCTCTAAAACATCTAATAAAGAAAAAAGAAACTAAACCTAGATTGATCCGATGGATATTATTATTGCAAGAATTCGATCTAGAAATTAAAGATAAAAAAGGTTGTGAGAATGTAGTAGCAGATCATTTATCAAGATTACAAATAGAAAAATCAAATATTGAAATTAAGAATAATTTTCCTGATGAACAATTAATGACCATCAACACAATGCCTTGGTATGCAGACATAGTTAATTACTTAGTTATTGGTTTAACACCTAAGGATTGGAATAGATAGGATAAGAAATTGTTTTTCTCAAGAATAAAATATTACTATTGGGTAGACCCTTACTTATTTAAGAAATGTCCTGATCTGGTTTTAAGGAGGTGTGTTCCAGAATCTGAATATTCAAGCATATTGTCTTTCTGTCATGACCAAGCTTGTGGAGGACATTTTGGTTCAGGGAAAACTGTTGGAAAAATTCTGCAATGTGGGTTTTATTGGCCAACACTATTCAAAGATGCTCATAAATATTGCTTAAGTTGTTTAAGATGTCAACAAATAGGAAGAATATCAAAGAGGAATATGATGCTTCTTAATCCTATTGTTGAGGTTGAAATCTTTGATGTGTGGGGAATAGATTTTATGGGTCTATTTCCTATATCTAATCAATTTAATTACATATTGTTGGGAGTAGATTATGTATCTAAATGGATAGAAGCTATTCCTACAAAAACTAACGATAACAAAGTGGTAATACAATTTATAAGAACAAATATATTTGCCAGATTTGGAATACCTAAAGCTATTATCAGTGATAGAGGAACTCATTTCTGTAATAAAAGTTTTGAAGCCT
Source organism: Cymodocea nodosa (assembly GCA_036874045.1). Taxonomy (NCBI): domain Eukaryota; kingdom Viridiplantae; phylum Streptophyta; class Magnoliopsida; order Alismatales; family Cymodoceaceae; genus Cymodocea; species Cymodocea nodosa. The sequence continues at coordinate 11,504,139 of CM072339.1, read as the reverse complement.
TAATGAAGAAATATGGAGTAAACCACAAAATTGCAACATCATATCATCTGCAAACAAGTGGACAAGTAGAAAGTGCAAACAAACAAATTAAATTAATCTTGGAAAAAGTAGTAAATCCTACTAGAACAGATTGGGCTAATAGATTGATTGATGCACTTTGGGCTTATAGAACTGCTTATAAAATGAGCTTAGGTATGTCACCTTTTAGGCTAGTATATGGAAAAAGTTGTCATTTACCTGCTGAAATAGAACATAAAGCTTATTGGACATTAAAAACTCTGAACACTAATTTAAATCAAGCTGCTGAAAATAGGAAAATGCAACTAATTGAATTAGAAGAATTTAGAAATGAAGCTTATTCAAAGACTGTAAGAGAAAAAGAGAAAATGAAATTCTGGCATGATAGAAAAATTATTCCTAAAAACTTTGAAATAGGACAAGAAGTATATCTTTATATGGTTAGACTCCATAACCATCCAAGAAAATTAAGATCTAGATGGGCAGGACCTTACATAGTTCGAAATGTTTATCTTTATGGAGCTATTGAAATTGAAAATCCTAAAAATCAGAATATATTTAAAGTAAATGGACAAAGACTTAAACCTATTTTGAAAACACCAAAAAGCTCATTTGGAATTATAGAAGAAATCAGAGTAGAGGACTACTCAAGTTTTACTTAGTAAGAAATCAATTTTTATGTTTATATATATATATATATATATATATATATATATAAAACATTAAAAATATATATAAAACATAAAAATAGTTGCGGTTCAACCGACTAGATCCATCAGTATGGCCGGAAAATTAAAAAAATATTTAGGTCTGACCGAAGCGTAGCATCGGTATGACCGGAACATTAAAAAAATATTGGTTTTACCGAAGCATAGTATCGATTAAACCGGAAAAAAATTGTATATTAATTTTTAGAAAAAAAAATTTATTTTACCAAAACATAGTATCCGTTCAACCGAAAGAAAGATAAAAAAATAAAAAAATATTTAGGTCCAACCGAAGCATAGTATCGGTTAAACCTGTAAAAAAAAAAAAAAAAAAAAACCAGAAAAACTATTCTCTATAATATTTTTATTATTATATTTGCTTGTACAAGGAGTCCGTTGAGTTAGGCTTAACTCAACGAGCTTACTTCGTTAAGTCTTGAGTTAGTCAACGAGCTTATTTATCTTATATTATCTACTGTAGCTAAAACTGTAGATAAAATAGTAATAGTTGGTTCGGGAAATGACTCGATTACCCGCCTAAACTTAGTGCTTATTTAAACTAAAACCTAGGGTTTTGGGGGCATTATCCGACAAATCATTTAGAATCTAGAACAGTAGAAATCAGAGCGATTACGTGTTGTTGTGTAACTCCACGATGATGAAGATGACACTTAAAGTCTGGGAAGATGTTGTTGATACATCAGAATTTCTAAAGGAATCAGAAGAGTGGCACACGCGGTAGAAGATCAAAAATACGACAAGAGAGAAAGAGCTACAAAAGGTAGAATCAGAACTTTTCAAGTTGAGAAGAGATTTAGTAGATATGGATATACGAATACCTGAAATAATGGAAACACGAATCAGAATAGCAATAGAAATAGCTGTAAGTAAGGAAAGACAAATAAGGCCAAGTAATGAAGTTGCCCTAGAATTAATCCAGCGTAAGTCCCGACTCTAGTTCAAAAGACGAATCAGTAGACAAGCTAAACGGGTGATCTGGGAGCAAGAAAGGAAAGCAAATGAAGAGGCAACTGAAGAACAGGAGGAACCAACTACTGAAAGACCTGTTCCTAAGGAGCAGCAGTCTGGACCTTCAGTTCCACCATTTAAGCCATTGACACGAGCAGAAATGATGGGGCCTTCGATTGAAGAAGAAATAAGAGAATTTGCAGAACTAGTTCAAGTTGGAAAAAATCAAGGAGAATTAGAAGATTTGGCAGTGGCTAAAGCACATCTAGTGTTTGATGCATTGTACAAAAAGAGGGCTGTAGAAAAGTTGAAAGCTCAATATAAAATTAAAGTGGAACAACATCAAGAAGCTACTACCAGAACTGCTGTTAGAGATGCTACAAAAGAAGCTGAAGCTGGTCCTTCGAGACCAATAATTATTGGAAGAATTAAACAGGAAGAGCTAGTACCTATGGTTTGAAAGCCTGTAGAGCCTATTTTTGTAGATTTAATTTCAGAAGATGAAGAGGAAGAACAGGCACAACTAATCAGAAAAAAGAAAGAAAAAGAAAAAGTGCCTGATTATAAAGAAATTAAATCTGAAGTACTAATTTTTACAGGGCCTGTGGAGCAGATTTTTATTAACCTGCTATCCGAATCTGAGGAGGAGTAGGAGGAGCAAAGAAAAGAAAAAAATCAGGCTGAAATTAGTTTGCAGCCTGTACAAGAAGAAATAGAAATTAGGGCAGAAACTGAATTGCCCATGACTCCATCCCAATCTGTTACAGAATCAGAAAGAACAGTAATAGAACAGATTGGTAGTCAGGAGGAAAAAGAAAGAGTAGAAAATGAAGAGGCTGAAAGAAGCCATTTGGACAAAAATAATTTCACAGATTCCACTGAAGAGCAAGAAACTCTTCAGCAAATTATGGAAAGAATTCAAGACAGAGTGGAGAGTTCTGCTGGCTCACCACCACAAACAGAAGCAAAAGCAAAAATTCAAAAATCTGAAGAGAATGTCCAAATGCAGCCTATGCTAGAGGAAGAGCAAGAGCAAACCCCTCTGGAGCAACAAAGTCACCTTCCTGACCCGACTGAAACAACAATTTTGAATGAAATACATTTTTGTAGTTAGGAAGCTTATATCAAATACCAAGAAATAAGGGGTTACGATATTATTTATAGTAGACCAATAAATTGGGATGGAATGCAAGAAATCAAAGATCTATTTGAATTCCAAGGTCTACTGCAATTTATATCTCAAGATAGAGGGCATGTAGTATATGAGAATTTAGTGCCCTGTTTCTATGCAAATTTAAGAGAAGGAGAATTAATTTCAAACGTGGAGGAAGCTGATGTACAGATAACACCAGAGTTTCTCCACAACATATTTGGTTTAAGGAATGAAGGAACAAAAATTTTGGAGGATACAACTGCAATTGATTGGACTGAGCAGCAAATTAAGGATTGTTTAGCTATCAATCCTAGTGTGCCAATATTAAACAGATTGAAGCATTTAAATGGTAAAACACACATGGTAGCTAACATTCTGATTAAGAATGTCTATCAACGACAGGGCCATGACATAGAATTAAGTCAATTTGTCAAATGGGCCACGTATGTAGTTGTAAATAAGATCCAAATAAATTGGTCTGCAGTTTTTATCTCCAAGCTAAAAATATTAAAGAAGAAATTATTTTATGGAGATTTGATTCCACTGCTGATGGTGGATAGTATTGATTTCACTAAATAGACATCAAAAAGGATAAGATCTAGAACCATTTCAGTGAAAGAATACAGAAATTTTGTAGTTGCAGAATTAGCTGTACCTTCTGGAGAAATTGCAAGAGAAGTAGAGAGGATAAATCAATTAGAGCAGCAATTAGAAAAACTCCAGAAGGAAGTAGATGAACTTAGGCATAGAGATTAAATTGTATTGTTCGTCTACTTATGTAAAATTGTATGAAATTGTATGATGTACTTGTAATGTAATTGATTCATATTAATGAATATTATTTTTCAGATGCAATTTTCATACTTATTTGAATGTGAAATGAATAAAATTTATTAAATATTATGTAATTTGTGGAACTTTATGAATATGTAATAGATTTACAATTTGCTGAATGGCAAGATAACCGCTTAAAAATTTCTGCATGTTATAAGGTAAAATGTAAATTCTGCATAACATAAAATGACCTGCAATTTAAATCTTTATATAATGTTCAAATTTAAATGTATTTTAATCAAAATGAGGCATTAATGACATAGATTTAACTTTATTATAGTTAGCAGAATGACAAAGAAAAAAAAAAAAAAACAGAATAGAAAACTTACGAGAGTGAAACTTAGAAGTTGCCAAGTGTTAACTCAACGAAGTAATTCCGTTGAGTTAACCGTAACTCCACGAGGTCAGTAATATAATATAAGGTCACTCCGTTGAGTTATCTATAACTCAACGAAGTTAGTCCGTGGAGTTAGCAATAGTAACCGACTGTGTTCTGTTGAGTAATCTGTAACTCAACAAGGTTAGTTCATGGATTAAGCAGAACGGTTATTCTTTTAACCACAAATGAAACTTCATCGGTTTAGCGGTTACTAAAATTTGAAATTAGTAGTGGTACACGTACCCATTAAAACAGGAACCACAATGCACGTTGCAAGACACGTTCTTATAACGAGATTTATTTACTTTATGGATGCGCAGTATATATATGAAATAAAATGTTATTTATGAGTTACCAACACTTTTAAGAGAAAGGAGAAAGCGTTGGAGGAACTAGAAGGAGAAGCAGCTGATTCAACCTTCATCCGACAACAAATATTTATAGAATGGAAAGCTTCAGACTGGTATGTAATTAATCTTCTGTTATTTATTTATGAACACATGGACTCGTTCTCTAAGCACTAAACGATTAGTAAGAACACCTATTCAGGAATTTTCATTGCAGAGGGGTACTGAAAAATTTTCTGAACTGAACTTTAACGAAATTCTTTGGGGTGTAGCTAACCTTTCTTTAAAAGAGAACGTAGAGATGGCTGCTCTAGTAGAAAAACCATTAGGAGAGATTCTGTATCCTGAATTAATTGATGAACCTTCATGTATTCGATTGCCAAACTTTGAGGGAGATAGGTTTGAACTGAAATCTAATTATATTAGTCAATTGCCACATTTTCATGGATTAGAAAGAGAGGGTGCCTATTATTTCCTTAGAGAATTTAACAAAGTTTGTCAAATGATGAGAATGCCGAACATGAGTATAGATGCTATTAAACTTAGATATATCCCTTTTGCTTTAAAAGATACAACTAAGAGATGGTTATATACTCTATCGCCTGATTCAATTTCTACATGGACTGAATTTTGCTCTATTTTTCTGGAAAAATACTATCCAACACATCAAACAATTAAAAAGAAGAAAGAAATATTAATGTGTAGCAAAAAACAGGGTGAATCATTCTGGAAATATTTTGAAAGATTTAAAGATTTACTGACTCAATGTCCACATCATGCAATGAGTAAAGCACAATTAATAGGTATAATTTATGAAGGCATAGATGTTTCAACGAAATCTTTATTAGAATCTACTTGTCAAAATGGATTTTTAAAATTATGTAGTGAAGAAGCATGAGCATATTTAGAAAATTTTGCAAAAAGAACTGCACAGTGGGAAAATTCGACTGAATCTATTGCAGATAAAAGATTATTGCCAAGAAGAATGCATGAAATAGATTCCAATACTATGCTTGAGGTGAAATTAAATGAATTAACAAAGAAAATAGAAGAGTTATCATTAAATCAAAAGCTAGCAGAAAAGAATACAAACATAAATGACTTAGATATTATTTATGCTAGAAACCAGAGAGATAACTTGGGAAATTATTATAATCCTAATTGGAGAAATCACCTGAATTCATCTTGGAGAAACAACAATTTCCAGGGAGGAGAAAATATAAATGAGAAGAACATAAGTTATGAAGTATTAATTGAACAAGGAGCTAGAATAGAGAAATTAGAAAAGATAATCCAACAAGTAAACAATCGTCTAGAATTTATATTTGGAAATGCTGTAAATCAAAATCAGAATAGAAATATACCACTTAGACAGAAGGAACCAATGGAAGTTAGACCTACTAGAGGATTGCCAATACAAGCTATACCTAATCCTGTCAATAGAACTATTAATGAAATTGATACCTCTTCTAGGAGGGCAGCTGAATGAAGTAAGATATCTGAAGCAACTATCTGTATGTATATATGTTTTTATTTTTATTTTAAGTTAATAGTATCGTAGAGTTAATTTTTAACTCAACGAACTTAGTCCGTTGAGTTATGCCTTAACTCCACGAGGGTGTGCAGTAATTATGTTAATTTTTGTCTCTACTAAATTTTTCTTTTTATTTTACAGAATCAACAAATGGAATTAATGCAATTACTGTTGGATGCACAAAGGGAAATACTAAGTAACTTGTCAGCTAAAGATCTGTGTAGGATGTGTTGTGTATCAAAGGAAATTAAAGACTGTATTGAAGAAAAATATTTTCAAGGACTACAAGCTGCAAAAATGACTAAGATTAGAGGTGGATTCATATGGAGGTCATTTAATCGTAGTTCAAATACCCATGAATATTTGGCTATGGAAGAAACTATTGGAACTCCACCCAATGCATTAGAAGGAATGAGTCATATTATGGGGATAGATGAAGGATTAATCATATACAAGACGAGACCAAGGTATGCAAGTTTATCATTACCTAAGATTTTGATAAGAAATCCTATAATAAGAGAAGAATGTAATATAGGAAGACCTAATATATTTGAAGCACCAACTAAAAATTTTGGGTCAGCTTTAATATTTTCTGATAAAAATTCTGTAATTCCTGAAAAATTATATTATTGGAGACCTACAGGAAATTGGGGTGAAGATTTACGCTTAAGTGTGTATAATTTTCTGAACAGATCTTGGAATGAAAACATTATAATATATCTAGGACAAAAATCATTAATTAACCAAACACATGTCATACTTGATGGTTATATTTATTTAGTCACGGAGATATCAATAGCATATAGATCTGATTTATACATAGTGAGCATAGACAGTTATGATGATTATACAGAAATTTTACCTGTACTGAGTGAAAAGCTAAACCATCATCTGAAAAATTTAATAAAATTCAAATAGGAATGTGGTATAATGAAAAAGATGATCCTACTTTATGTCTGATAAGATGGTGGAATGAACTGATGAAATTTCAAATATGGATTATGGATGACATGAAAGAATGGAAGTGGGAAGAGGAGTATATTGAAATAGATGTAGAAATAGAAACTGCTACATTACCCTAGAACCAAAAAGGATCCCTTTCTGCATTACATATCATTAATGGTAATACACTCATATTTGGAATTTATAATATATTGCATGTTTACAAATTAAAAAGGACCAAGAACTGCATTAAAACAGAATTAATAGTAAGAATAACTATGCCTAAAAAGTTTGCTTGGACTGATACATTTATTCCATTTGTTTCTACTTTTCAATCATATTCTTAAGCTGTGATTTTGTGTGTTTAATGTTGTGTATTCTGCATTTATTTTTTAGAAAAAAAAAGGAATTTTGAAGTTTTTCATGTTCATTTTATAAAAAAAAAAAAAAAAAACAAACAAAACAAAATATCAATCTAGTTTGTTGGTATCTATTCTGGAAAACCAACTGGCTTGCTTGTGAGCCACCAAAGGCATAGAAGCCTAGGTTCCACACAAGACACTGATTTATTAATACCTGTTAAATGTTATTTTGTTTTATATTCTGTGTTTATTTAGGAATGAAAAGTTTTTCAGAATCAAAAATCGAAATATGCAGAAAGAGATACAAATGGAACAAGGTATGTAACCAATTACTTATCCTGAATTTTAAATCAAACAAAACTTTATTCATGCCTGCTACAATTAATGTACTTATTGTCAAATCTTTTACATTGAGAACAATGCAAAATGTAGGTATGGGGGAGAGGTAATTAAAGTAATAGCCATGTAAGTTTGTTAATTAAAGGAATTAAAATGATATTGTAAAGTTTTGAGGAAATTGAAAATTTTTATGAACTTGTTGTAACTATCCGATAATTGAGACTGTAAAATTTTTATAAATTGCTTGAATGTTATATTTAGAAGGCTATAGAAGATGCTATAGAATTTATTATTTATGTAAATCTAGATATAGTATCTTATGATTTTTCTGAATTTCATGAGTTTAACAGTTTCACGATTTTAAAATGAAATCAGAATATTTAATGCTTAATCAGAAAATTATCTGAAGTCCTGAAGGAGCTGAGATGTGAATTCTAGATTAAATGAAACACATATGATGAAAGATACATTTACTTTGACTGATTGAACTTGTAGAATGATTTATGTGTAGATCTTATTAAACTATAGATAAAGTATGAACTTATTGTTATGGATTCATATCTTTAGTAAATGATAGAAGCAGGATTATATGAGATTGGTGTTTTACTGCATCTGTATTAATGAAATACGTGCATATACAGTATGTGATTAATGCTTTGTTTTGTGTGTGCATTTATTTTTTTTAAAAAAAAAAAAAACCTTGAGAGTTTATTGACTTGTTTGATCACGAGCCTTTTGTACTTGAGCAGATAGGTATGTAAGGATTGTTGACCTAAAAAAGGACTTTGAAAATCTGGCAACCTAAGATCTTGATCAGATCTGGGATTGTTGACTGAAAGCTTGTTACATAGGTACATTAGAAAGCTCTTGCATGATTCAAGCTTGTCAAATTAACTTTTAAAGTACAAAAAAAAAAAAAAAACATATACTGCTCTGAAAAGATGCAAGTATTTTGTGAAATACAGATATCTTATGAATCAAGTATATTTTCTGTTATCTAGAATTGCTGAAATATGAATCTGGAATTGACTTTTGAAGTTGTTTAATGGAAATACAATTCTTTATTCTACTTGTCTTAATCAAATTGAATTGAATTGTACTTTAATTTGTATGTTGTTGAAATTTCTTCTAGAAAAACTTATTGGAAAATTCAGGATTACAGATGATGAAAAGAAGAACAAACGATAATATAATTAACACCTATATGAAGATGATATACTTTGTATATAATTTACATATATTCTAAATATCTTTGCAGGTTGATTACTGAAACATACAGAATATATGTTTATGCTAAATAGAAGAAAAAAAAAACAAAAACAAAAAACAAAAAACAAACAAAACAAAAGGGGGAGAATTAATTCTAGCACTTTTTGAAAAACCAATTAATTAAATCTTAGTTTGCTAAGGGACTAGCAAAATTTAGGTATGGGGGAAGTGTTTAGAATGAAAAAGTGTATATTATTAATGGTTAAATGATGGTTAATTGCATAATATTTAGCTTATCATATGAGAATTAAGCCATTATGTTATAATTGCACTGTTATATGCTTTAATTGAAGAATCTGCTTAATTTTGGGGAATTAATGTTAATTTAGTACATTTATGAACTGTCGGTAAATTGCAGGCTGTGAAATTCTTAAGTATCCGAAAATGCATCTGAGCATCGGATAGTTATACCTGTAACTCTCCGGAATGTTATTTTATGTTTAAACTCCTGTTGACACGTGTTGAGAGCTAATAGATTTACTTACGTTATAACTCGTTAAGTTAGTATAACTGCACGCGTTGAGTTACATGAAAATACACTAAGGTAACGTGTTAGGTTAGCGTTATAAACTTAAGTTGTTATTTTTGCACGTGTTTTATAGTTAAATCAATGAAGGAAGTCCGTTGAGTTATCTGTAACTCCATGGACTATATATTTTCTAATATGCCATTGTGGCGGTTGCAAGAACATACAGTTGGAAGGAAAGCCACGTTTGCACGTATCACGCAGGAATTCAATCACGCAGGAAGAAAGAAATCATCGCCGTTGATCTAAAGGAAGGAAATCCAATCGACCATTCAAGCAGAAGCAGTTACCACTGAAGAAATATAAAAGAAAAGAAGAAAAAAAAGAAAGAGTGTGATCGATGGACGACCAGTGTATACAGAGGAGGAGCACCGAGCTTTCTACAGACAGTATCGGCGATTCTCCGAAGTATCACACCAACCATCGTATCACCACCATAATCACCAATCATCGGAGGTCTGTGAGGATACTTGCCTGATGTTGGGTCGATTCCGAGCCAAACACAGTGCCCGACAACCATTGTGAGGATTGATCGCGTCGCAGGAAGGGAAGACATTTTCACCAAGCGCCGACTCATATTTTAGGAGATCGTAAAACTTTTAGCCTTGGCTTCAGGTTGATGCCTGTATGCTGAAGAGGAGATCATTTTGCAATTTTGGACTCACGATTCTATAGGAAGAGGAGACAGAATTGTAAGTGGTTCAATTTTCAGTGGTGTAATCGCGTTGCAAGTAGTGTCGGAAGTATTTACTGTCAAGTGAAATTACTTTACATTTCACCTTTCGCCCATCACATCAAAACAAAAATACCAAAAGCAAATTATCTTTGTTTGTATGTTGTATTTGAGTGTTGTATTGTTGGTGTTGTATCGTGATTAATGTTATCTGTATTAGTTTTATGATTATTTTATGTTAGTTTTAATTTTACAGTTTACTGAAATTGGTTCGTAGAAAACAACTTAAAGATTTTAATGGTTACTGTTTAAATCATCTGAATGTTAGTATTGCATAATGATAAATCCAATGTTAACTAGCATTAAAAAGCTTAATTTATGTTATTTACAATCTGTGGAATCGCCCAATGGTTGGCCGAATTCCTCTGTAATTAGCAGTATTATAAAGAAGAGATAGGCTCGTGGAGTTAACTTAAGTCCATGAGGATAGTCCGTTGAGTTATTCATAACTCAACGAACTTAGTCCGTTGAGTTACACTCAACGGAGTGCTTATTGAATATAAATTTGAATTGTTCACAATCAAACATTTCTTAAATTCGTCAGCAATTCCTTGTGGGATCGACCTGTATTTGCACACTGATACAATAGACACTGTGCACTTGCAGTTAAAGTACAAATTGGAATTAATATCTAAATTGTATTAAAGGTTGTTTGTTTACTTCTAAAAGAAAGAATAGGCATAAAGATAAATTAACTAAGTAAAAATAGAAGTAACAAATCCAAGTTTTTCTAGTGTAGTGCTGGGAAAATACGAACAGAGACCATGTTGAAAAAGGTCATATTTCCTTAGAATATGTCTCTACTAAAGAACAACTTGCAGATATCTTCACCAAACCATTATCTGAAGCTGCATTTAATCATATTAGACGAAATTTAGGGATTTGTTCTTTATATGATTTATAATTTCATATCTACTCTCCAAGCTCACTACTAGGAGCTTGTTCTACTAACATCTCTGTTTTGCAACAACTTAGACGTTTTGATACTCAGCTATAATTACTCCACTAACTCAGTATCTGTCATCTCACTTCTTTTTGACAATTGGCAAGAAAGGGGGAGAAATATCATATTTTGGTAAGCAAAGCTTAAAGGACTTGTTAGAGAGTTAGATAACTATCCGAGTTTTCTTTTCGGAGAGTTAGATAACTATTCGAGTTTTTTGGTAAGTTACAGGTATAACTTTCTGGAACTTAAGTCATCCTATTACACACGTGTAGATTAGAGAAGTCAGTAGTCAAATGCTTAAAGGAAAAATCGGAGAGTTAGATAACTATCTGAAATCTCAAAGAGAGTTTCGGTGAGTTACAGGGATAACCATCCGAAACTTAAGTTATTGAATTTCCCACGAGCAGAATTCCAGAAAGAAGCTCAAATATGTTTTCGGAGAGTTAGAAAGTTAACTATCCGAAATCCTGAAGCGTTTCAGTGAGTTACAGGGATAACCATCTAAAACTTAAGTCAATGAATTTCCCACGTGCAGAATTCTAGAAAGAAGTGCAAATAAGTTTTCGGAGAGTTAGAAAGATAACTATCCAAAATCCTAAAGCGTTTCGGTGAGTTACAAGGATAACCATCTGAAACTTAAGTCAGCCTTTATGCACTTGTTGAATTAAAGCAATCAGAAAGTTAATAGAGACAAACTATCCGCCAGGTATATAATTGTTCGGTGAGTTACAGTTATAAGTATCCGATTGAATGACAGCTTATAGTAAATATTCTAGAATCCTACATGGTAGTAAAGTTTAAGTGATCTTTCGATGAGTTATAGATACTCTTCGGAGAGTTGCACAACTAACTATCCGAAAGGATAGGAAAATCGGTAAGATATCTTGAAACGATTTTCTGAATGGTAACTTACCGTATTGGGACTAGAGTCTAATCAAGTACAGTAGAATACATCTGTTGGAAGAAAATATGATCATTGTACATATTAGGTATATATACAAAATACAGACAACGGATTTAGGTAGCGTTTTGCTCATACCTATACTTACACCAAGCTCAACAGAACAAAAGCTTTAGAGATCAAATCATCTTCAACATTTGCAGATCAAATTGCAGAAGTTCATCACGCATTCAACTCTGTTGTTCACAAGATAGTGTTTACTGAAGTACATGGATTAAAACTTTAGTGAAAGGATTGATTGAAGCTTCGACAAGGAAGCTCAAGTGAATGGTCAGTTGGTTCTTGCTTAAACCTTAAAGCAAGTGATTGTAAGTTTGCAAGAGTTTAGTGAAGCCCAAGTATCCCTTGGGGGTGGACTAGCCGTTAGTAGTGAACCACCTAAAAATCTCTGTGTGATTTCCTTATTGTATGCTTGCTATCACTTTACATTAAACTACCTCTAAATTGTTAAGAAACGAATTTTTACCATTCACCCCCCCTTTGGTAAGCCTTAAGGTCCTAACACATTTATCCATTCCTGCTAATGATATCACTTATAGCATTACAAATTTTATCTCTTAGATGCCTAATATCATTTCTGATGTCATTCAGTACAACATCTAAGTTAGAAGGTAGCTCAGGTTGTTGTTGTACTTGATCTAAATAGTTTCACTATTGTTGTTGCTGTTGTTGCATTTGCTGGTGCTTTTGAAAATCTCTTATACTAAACGCTCTCATGCCTTTAGTTTTAGAGGGCCAATCAGATAAATCCAGTTGGCTTGCAATAATTTGACATGCAGCACATCACCAAAAAATAACTTTGAACTCATATGTTGTAGTTGGTATATGAAAACATCAAACCAATTTATTTGTATTCTATTAAATATGCCATAAGTTGCATATAAACAACTTCTACTTACTTCCAAATTATGTCTAACTCTTTGAAATAAATTTGCATGCAAAATATTTGCAATAAACCTAGCTTCTACATTCAGATTTTCCATTAATCTCATTTCTGTATATACATCTAGAATCTATGATAAAAACTAAATGTCCCATTCTAGTTGTCTAACAATGTCAAATCTGTTTGTAACAACACCTTCATTCCTTAGTCCTAAAACTTTAAAAATTAATTCAAGAGATAAAGTAAACTCCTCTTGAGTTATTTGAGTTATCAATAGATTTTCATTTTGTACTAGATTGCTATAAAAAACTACAATAAACTCTTTATATTGCTTCCATTTTGTTCCAACTGGTAAGAATTGCATTAAACATTGAAACTCAAATAAATCCTTTATTTCCAGTAAACTTCTAAATTTTATTGGTCGAGCATGCAGAATTTGACATGAAATCAAACTATTGTATTTATGCGATGCTTCCTCAGAACTAAAATAAATTGAATTTCCTTGAATGTTGAATGTTCTATACTCAGAAGGTGATACCTAAAGCCTTGATTTAGAATTTAATTTTCTTTGAGGAATCTCTTCTTCAAAATGAATGTCATTGTGTTCCTTTGTCAAAATATTTTCTTGAAACTACTTAGGTAAGCTTGATTCTCCAGCTTCAACAATGTAAGAAACATTTTCAATATTTGCAACATCCATTAATTTAGTTTCTATAGAATGTTTAGAGTGTAATTCTTCCACAAATTCAACAACTGGTGTATTTGTCTATAATTCTCAGACTCTATTTCTATAGATTTTGAAATAGGCTGATCAACATTAAGCTCTTCTGGAGTCTTGTCTTTTTCAATAGCTACTACTCTAGACAATCTAGCCTCTGAACTAGTTATTACTTCAATATTTTCAAGCACGTCGGCAATAACTTGTTCCATGTCTACTTGATGCTTTGATTGTTCAATTACCTTATCATCAGGGCTTGATATTATAGAAAAACTTGAACTAATTTGTTGCTTTGATCTCTTTTCAAGTTTTCTAGAAAAAGATAATAATGTTTCATTGTCATCATCAGTTTCAATGTGTTCTGAACTGATGACCTTGTCAGATGCAATGTAAGGTGCAATGTCTAGACATACATTGCCCTTTGGAATTAAATCCTCATCTATTTTTTCTTTTTCAACTAAATTTGTTTCTTTAGAAACAATCTCTTTTTGTTTTGATTTTCTGACTCTTTTTCTATTGTAGCACATCAATTCCTCTTCTGCTATTATTGATGTTTTCTTCTAAATTTGTTCCAAAAAAGTTTTCTGTTTCAATTCTTCTAAGGCACTTTCTATAGCTATTGCCTTACAAAGACTTTCAATTTTTTCTTGATCTACAACAATATTTGTTTGTTTTTCTTTTTCAAATAGAGGTGTAGGTATTGTAGATTCATGTTCTTCCTCAAATGATGTAAGTCGTGTTCTGTTTATAGGTGTTTAAGGAATTCTACTCGATGAACCTACTCTTTTTTCCAAGTATTGAGCATAGTATTCCAAAAATGCTATCTCAACACATTTCATACGATATTCCTAGTCAAATTTACTTCTAATACCCATGTATTGTATACTCTTAGCAGTATTTTTAAGTTCTAGCCGAACTTCATCAAGTATTTCTTCAAAAAAGAAATAGTCACTATAGATTTGAGCTAACCTTTTGTCAACTTGAAAAATCTTCTTAAACCATGTACGTGGGACTTCATCTTCATCTATTTGTTTGCCTTTTGCATTTTCTTTGCTTCTTCCTTTTCCTCTACTATGCCCTTTGTAGACCTTTGAATACATCGTTGCAGGTGGTTACAGGAACAAGCAGGAAAGATTTTCAAAAAGATGTTATGAGATAACCTAAGTTCCCATGTAATAAGTGTTTAAATAGGGTTTCTGTAGCAATAACTAAATGAGTCTTATAGTTGGGTTTGGGTTTTAAAATGAATATTGAATAAACTTTATTCAATCGAGGTACCCAAAAATTTAAGCATAACTCATTGAGTTACCTAACCTAATGAGTAAAATACTGTTTAGAGGCAGTTTTACACCTTACCTTACATAACATAATGTCTAATTAGTATACTTTAACTAAAAAGCAAGTTTCGGATGTTTTCAACTAAAAGCTTCTGAAAACAACTTACAAGTTATAAGTAACTTATATAAAACATTATCTTGAGAACGTTGTAACTATTCTAATATTTTTTCTGTGAACCTAAAATAGTTTGTTTGTTTGTTAAATTGTTTCATCAAGATCTTAAGAGGACTAAATTCAGATTAACTAAGATTTATCTTCTAAATGATATTAATTTGTTTTGGGCATTGTAATTCCTCCCCCTACAAATATACTTCAAATATATTCAGTAACATACAAAATATACTTGTATAAAATAGGTGTTAATTGTGACTATACTTTAAATTTTTCTTTTCAACAATTTCTGTTATCTTGAATTCATCAAGAATGATTTCCAGAATCAACTCCAACTGTATATGAATCAAAACATAACTTTAAACTTAATATGATTAACAAAAGGAGAATAAAGAAATGTATCTCAAATAAACATTTTCAAAAGTACTAGATTAGATTCAACAAATTAGTAGTCATATTGGTAGAAACTATATTCGATTCAAAGATATCTGTATTTAATAAAACAACTTTTATCTTTTCAAAATAATAAATATAGATAATTTTCTTTAAAAGTTAGTTTGAAAAGCTTAAATCATACAAGAGCTTTCTAATATACCTGTGTAATGAGCTTTCAGTCAACAATCCCAAGTCTAATCAAGACCTTAGGTTGCCAGATTTAAAGAATTCTTTTTTAGGACAATAATCCTTATATACCTATCTGCTCAAATACATTTGGCTCATGATCAAATTGATCAATAAACTCTCAAAGATTTTCACTTTGTAAGCACTTTTTATTTTAAGCATAGTATATATGTATTTCATTAATACAGATGTAATAAAGCACAAATCTCATACAATTTTTACTTCTATGATTTTACTGAAAATATGAATCAATTTCAATAGGCTCATACTTTTGAACAGTAGCTTAATATGATTTACCTATAAATTATTCTACAAGTTTAATCAATCAAGTCAAACTCATTCTTGATCATATGCACCTTCATTGATCTAAAGAAAACACTTAATCAAAATTTCAGGATTTTAGATAAATTTAATGGTTTTCATTGACATTTCCACTTAAAATTTTGAAAACCATTAAACTTAGAAAAATAAGTAAAATCAATAAGATACTACTATAATTTTATTGTAAATTCATAGTATCTTATGTAGTAGTTTAGATATTACTTAGTTATTTATGATAAGTATATAATATCTATGAGGTAAACAACATCATCAACAAAATTTATCTTTAGTGGAGTCTAAGCATTTTACACATCACATAGCCTACAAATACCCAAATTCAATCTTATGTTGCAAAATGTATTTTCATATAGAGGTTTTGTAAATATATCAGCTAACTGATTTTTACTAGACACAAATCCTAATTTAATTTTTCCTTTAATTACGTTATCTCTTAGAAAATGATGTCTAACCTCTATATGCTTTGCTCTAGAATGCAATATAGGATTTTTGGAAAGATTTATTGTAGAACTACTATCACAATAAATCTCAGTTGTATCATAAGATAATCTAAAGTCTTCAAAAGTTTGCCTTATCCACAGAATCTGAGTGCAACACAATACAGCAGCAACATATTCAGCTTTAGTGGTTGAAAGTGCTACACAGTTTTGCTTTTTTACTAAACCATGATACCAAATTATTTCCCAATAATTGACATGTGCCACTAGTACTTTTTCTATCAGATTTAGATCCTACGTAATCAACATCAGTATATCCTATAAGATCTATTGAACTATCCTTAGAATAATACAGTCCAAAATTTTTAATTCCTTGTATATATCTAAATATTCTTTTAATAGTAATTGAGTGTGATTCTTTAGGATTAGATTGAAATCTAGCACAAGCACATACAGCAAACATAATATCAAGTCTACTAGCTGTCAAATAAAGTAAAGAATCAATCATACTTCTATATTTTCTTTGATCTATTGATTTTCCTATGTCATCAATATCTAACTTTAAAGAAGTACTCATAGGAGTTCCTTGAATTCTTGTATCATTAAAATTAAATTTCTTAAGCATTTCATTTACATATTTTTCCTGATTTAAAAATATACCTTTATCCATTTGCTTAATTTGAAGACCTAGAAAATATGAAAGTTCTCCTATTATACTCACTTCAAACTGACTAGCCATCTCTTTAGAAAATATTTTTATCAGTTTTTCAGAAGTTGCTCAAAAGATTATATCATCCACATATATTTGAACAATAATCTGATCTTTATCATCTCTCTTGATAAATAGAGTATGGTCTACTTTTCCCATGATATAACCTTGTTCTATTAGAAAAGTAGATAATCTTTCATACCACGATCTAGATGCTTGCTTCAAACCATATAAGGCTTTCTTCAATTTATACACAGTCAGGATTTTTAATATCTACAAATCCAGGTGATTGTTTTACATACACTTCTTCATTAATTAACCCATTTAGAAATGCACTCTTTACATCCATTTGATATAGTTTAAAATCCATATAACAAGCATAGGCTAATAATATTCCAATACTTTCTAACCTAGCCATAGGAGCAAATGTTTCATCATAATCTAGTCCTTCCTGTGTATACCCTTGTGCAAAAAATCTAGCTTTGTTCCTTATAACTTGACCAATCTCACTAGTTTTGTTTCTAAAGATCCACTTTGTACCTATTATGGATTGACTTTCTGGTGGAGAGACTAATTCCCAAACATCATTTCTAATGAATTGATTTAGTTCTAAACATCAGATAACCTATAGATACCAAGTTCTAATCGTAATTTTGAAAAGGTATTTTCATCTAAGGGTTTTGTAAATATATCTACTAATTGTTTTATGGTAGGAACAAAATTTAATACTATTTTTCCTTTTATAACATTATCCCTTAGAAAATGATGTCGAACTTCTATATGTTTTGCTCGTGAATGTAAGACAGGATTTTTAGATAAACTTATTGCAAAACTACTATCACAAAAAATCTTAGTTGGTTCATAGTCTAAATTAAAATCTTTTAAAGTTTGTTTGATCCACAGGATTTCAGCACAGCAAAGTGCAGTAGCTATATATTCAGCTTCAGTAGTAGATTATGCTACACAATTTTGCTTTTTGCTAAACCATGACACTAAAGAATTTCCTAATAATTGACAAGTGTCACTGGTGCTTTTTCTTTCAGACTTACATCCTACAAAATCAGCATCACTATAACCTACTAAGTTTAAAGAATTGTGTTTAAAGTAAAACAGTTCGAAATTGATGGTTCCTAATTGTTATTATGTGTCTTGAATTAGTTTGTTACACATAGGGGTCGTTTTGTCCTTAGCCACTTGGGGGTACACAAATGTTATAAATAGACCCCCAACGTGTGCTTTTGGATGATGATGAATCTTGTATCCCTTTGTGATCACCTAGAGAGAATCAATCAATTGAGCTTCATCCGTGGACATACCCAATTGGGGAACCACGTTAAACCTTGGTGTTTTTGCATTTGTTTCACACATTTTCTAATTTGCCTTCTTCTTTCTTCTCCATGAGTCCAAGCTTCTCACTTTCCGCACTTCTCTTCGCATAACACTAATAGATATTTAAAAATTTGTTTAACAGCAAGTAGGTGTGATTCCTTAGGATTAGATTGATATCTAGCACAAGTACACACACTAAATATAATATCTGGTCGGCTAGTTGTTAAATAAAGTAATGAACCAATCATCCTTCTAAATTGTTTTACATCTACAGTTTTTCTAGAGTCATCTTTATCCAACTTGGTGATAGTACTCATTGTTGTATTCTTTGTTTTAGTGTTGTCTAAACCAAACCTCTTTAATAAATCTTGAGTATATTTTTCTTGTGAAATAAAAGTTCCTTGATCTAATTGCTTAATTTGTAAGCCTAAAAAAAATGATAGTTCACCCATCATACTCATTTCAAATTGATTAGTCATGTCTTTCGAAAAGGACTCAACTAATTTATCATTTGTTGCTCCAAATATGATGTCATCTACATAGATTTGAACTACCAATATATCTTTTTCGATCTTCTTGATAAAAAGAGTGTGATCTGCCTTTCCCATAGAATACCCTTTTCCATAAGGAATTTACATAATCTCTCATACCAAGATCTAGGGGCTTGTTTAAGGCCATATAGTGCCTTCTTAAGCTTATAAACATACTCAGGATGTTTTGAATCTTCAAAACCTAGAGGTTGTTTTACATACACTTCTTCTCTTATATATCCATTTAAAAAGGCAGTCTTAACATTCATTTGATATAATTTGAAATCCATATAACAAGCATATGCTAACAAAATTTGTATTGATTCTAGTCCAACAACAGGAGCAAATGTTTCATCATAGTCAATTCCTTCCTCTTGCTTGTAACCTTGAGCAACTAATCTAGCTTTATTTTTAACTATATGTCGATCTTGATCTACTTTGTTTCTAAATACCCACCTTGTTCCTATTATGGACTGATTTTCAGGTGGTGGAACTAGATCCCATACCTCATTTCTTAAAAATTGATTTTGCTCATCTTGCATAGCTAAATACCAAAATTCATCTTCTAAGACATCTTCAATTTTCTTAGGTTCTAGTAAAGAAACAAATGAATAAGCACCACAAATGTTGACTATTGATGACCTAGTCCTAACTCTTTGATTAGGATCGCCTATTATTTGATCGATAGGATGAGATGAAGCATAACACCAATTTCTATGTTGTTCCATATTTTCTATAGGTGTGACATTATTTTCTTCTAAATTTTCATCATTTAAGTTTATATTTCCTATTCTATCAGATAATCTCTCAATTTCTCTGTCAACATCATTTGGTACTATTTCTAGGAGAATTTCTGAATCAAAGTTTTCAGCATGTCTAACATCCGAATGAGAATTTTTATGAAATTTTACATGTAGGGTTTCCTCAATGGTTTTTGTTGATTTTTTATAAACTCTATATGCCTTACTTCTAATGGAATAACCAAAAAAAATACATTTATCTGATTTGGCTCTAAATTTGTCTCTTCCTTCCTTTGTGTTTAAAATAAAACACTTACAGCCAGAGGGTTTTAAATAACTTATTTTGGAAACCCTGTTATACCATATCTCATAAAGAGTTTTATCTAAAATTGGTCATAGATGTACTCTATTTATAACATAGCATGCTGTATGAACTACTTCTGCCTAGAGAAATAAGGGTAACTTATTCTCATTAAACATAGTTCTGGACATTTCCTAAAGTGATCTATTTTTACGTTCTACTATCCCATTTTGTGAAGGAGCTCTTGGAAATGAGTACCTATGATCTATGCCAAATTCTTCACAAAAGGTGTCCATTTGATCATTATCAAATTTTGTAACATGATCACTCCTAAGTTTTTGAATTTTAACATTTTGCTCATTCTGAACTTTATTACAGAATATCTTAAATATTTCAAAAACTTCAATTTTATTAGCTAGAAAATAGAACCAAGTAAATCTAGAATAGTCATCAACTAGTACCAAAGCATAATGTTTACCTCCTAGACTAGTTGTCCTAGTAGGTCCAAATAAATCCATATGCAATAGTTCTAATACTCTTTTGCTTGTTATTTCATTTAAACTTTTAAAGGATGTTTTATGTAGTTTACCTAGTTGACATGAATCACACATAAACTCTTTCGAGTACTTAATACTAGGTAAACCTCTAACTAGATTCTTTTTAGACAACTTTTATAATAATTTTAAGTTTAAGCGTCTTAGCCTTCTATGCTATAAAATAACTTCATTTGATTTTTCAATTAAGCAAGCATTGTCTTTAATAATATCAGAAGGCAAATTCAGAATACTAATGGATCCTTTCTTGTATGTAGTGAATAAAATTTTGTTTGTAGACATGTCCATAATTTTACAGGAATCTTTTTCAAAAATTACTCTATAAAACTCCATTAAAATAGGAACACTCAATAAATTAAAACCTAAGTTTTCCACTAATAAGACATCATTTATAAAGTATTTTTCAGTTACTAAAACCTTGCTAGACCCAAGGATATTTGTTTTGCTTTTATTTCCAAAGGTAACTTGTCCGTTCTTGGTCTTTGTTATTTCTGTAAGTAATCGTATATCTCTAGTCATGTGGCTGGATGCTCCACTGTCCATTATCCATTTTGATTTGTGTACCTACAAAATAGTCAAAAAGAGATTTTATCTCTTGGAACCCATTTTTAAGTGGGTCCAAGAATTTTAGAGAGAGTCATATTAAAATAATATGTATTTTTAGACTTCAACTTATCTATTTTTTGATAATTATTTTTGCGTTTCTTTCTCTTAGTATTATAATTATCATAACATTTATCTCTATGTAAACCAGAGTTGAAATTTTCATTTCTGACATTATTTGATTTCCAATATCCGATATTCTTTAAATATGAAGAAAATTGATCAAGAATATTAAGATTCTCAAATGACTTAGCTTGACTTTTCTGAAAATTTCTTTTGACATTCTTGCATCATGTGCTATCATTTATATGCTGTATTTTATCAATTTGCACATATTTTTCTCCATTTCTAATTACACACGGAATAGCTTTTCTCTTACTATTCTTAGTATTGGAAATAAAGACATTACTTTTAGCAGTACCATCATGCAATATGTAATTTTCAGAAGATGCATCGTGTAAACCAATACCATGTTTCTACATTTGATATTTTACTACTAAGTTCATTTGTTATAGTTTGACTATTATTCCATTTACTTAATATAGCCTTTTGATCCTAGACCTTAATCTTTAACATATCAATTTCTGAATTTAAATCAGTAATAGTCAATTCCAGTTTTTCAATTTAATACATCATTTTCCTGTTATCAGCAATTAAATTTTCACAATTAGCAGGAAATTTTCTTTCTATTGCAGTAAACTTTAAAATTTCTAGTGCATGCCTTTGATTTTCTTCTTTAAATTTATTCAATGTAGAGTTCAGAAAATCAACCTTATTTTCGGATTCATCTAACATTTTCCTAGTGTTCTTTCCTTCTATTTTTACTTTCTTATATTTTCTGGCTAGTTTATTGTATTCAACAAGTAATCCATCAAAACTATCAAAGTTAGCATTTTGATTAGAGGATACCACACTAGATTTTGCCATGAAGCATATGTTTGCAAGATTTTCTTCTGAATCTGATGTTGAGGAGGATTCATTGTCTAATGTTGAATCCTTTGTTTCTTCACTTTGTGAAGCTGAAGAGTCATCCCATGTCACTTTAAGTTCCCTTCTCTTTTTGAATTTCTTACTCCTAAAATTCCTCCTTGAATTCTTGTTATCTTTGTTGAGAGGACAATCAGTTTGAAAGTGACCCGGTCTGTTGCATTTGTAGTATATGATT
Organism: Cymodocea nodosa; assembly: GCA_036874045.1. Taxonomy (NCBI): domain Eukaryota; kingdom Viridiplantae; phylum Streptophyta; class Magnoliopsida; order Alismatales; family Cymodoceaceae; genus Cymodocea; species Cymodocea nodosa. The sequence goes on along the minus strand of CM072339.1, from coordinate 11,481,742 downwards.
TTGTCTTTCGTGAATGACTTCTGCTCCATATCTCCAGATGTCTTTGCTGACCTGAAGTTCCTACGTTTCTTCAATAGATTTCTAAATTTTCTGGTCAACAATAGTAAATCATCATTAGAATAACTAGTGACTTCTGAGACTTTATCAACCTCAAAAGTCAGATCCCTTCTAGGATTTTTCCCTTTTGGATCTAAATATTGTACTTCATATGCTATCAGATTTCCTATGAGATCATTGAGAGTATATGTATTTAAATCTCTGGACTCTTCAATAGATGTTGTCTTTTAAGCCCAAATTTTAGGTAAAGATCTAAGGATCTTTCTTACCAAGTCTTTTTCCTTGAATTTCTTGCCTAAAGATTTTAATGAATTTACAATCTCAAGAAAATGGTAAAACATGTTAGAGATACATTCATTTTCATGCATTTTAAAAAGCTCATATTTATGTACTAACATATTAATCTTAGATTCCTTGACCTAATTAGTACCTTCGTTGGCAACCTCTAATGCATGCCATATCTCATATGTAGTTTGATATGCAGAAACTTTATTAAATTGATCATGAGATAAAGCACAAAACAAGATGTTTAAACCTTTAGCATTCAGTGTCATTCGCTCCTTTTCATCAAAAGTCCAAGTATCATATGGAGTCGTAACTAATACTATAGAATTGCTAATTATATGCCATAGTTTGAGATCGATTGATTGAAAGAATACTTTCATCCTATATTTCCAGTAGCCATAATTGCTACTTTCGAACATAGGAGGAAGATTAGTGGTCTGTCCCTCAGTCATAACTAAGATTTCAGTATTATCCATATTAAATAGATGATCGTGAGAAAATGATAGGAAAAATTGATTCCTAAATAGAGAAATAAAAGCTCTTAATTAAGATAAGATGCTCTGATACCAATTGTAAGATCGTCTATATCACAAGAGGGGGGGTGAATTGTGTCTTTAGTAATTAAAATACCAGCGGATAAAACAAGAGCACAAAACACTCGTAAATGAAATTCTTTTCTTTATAATCTTTAAAGACAGAATTTACAATATCTTTTCAGCTCAATTCCCTTCTTGAAAGTTTTGATATAGTAATGTTCGATATACAATTCAAATAGAAAAATAAAGCTTTTATTCAAAACTAATTTCGAATTGTATAAAACCTGATCTTTATGCATACAGCTTCTTTCCTTCTCTTTGCTCAGCTTCTGTATCTCTTCTTCTCCAATTGTTGAATTTCCAGACTTCTTGCATTTCCAACTTCTTTTCTGAAATAGCTTGGAATTTTTAACCTTTTCTGATGTTGGAGAATTTTTCAGAATATGAATATTCAAACTTAACTTTTCAGTTAGGGATCTAGATTGAATATTCAGATTTGGTTTTTAAGATTGGGATCCTCCTGTTGTAATGTAGCTCGTACTCTCTATTAGTAGTCGAACTATGTTTTCACATTCAGCATGTTCATCCACTTAATCCACAATCTATGTACTAATTTTTTCTTTAATCCAAATTACTATCTTTTTGAGTTTCCACTTTCTCCACTATAATTTTGAATTTCCACGATCTCCACTCGTAGATTCACCGAGACTTTATCTTCCTAGAGTCTTGTAGAATATCTTCTAAGTCTTCGATTTAGTCGAACACTTATCCTTTAAGTCCTATAAAAACTCGAATACTTATCTGTAGCTCTTCGAGTTTTTGCACCTGCAAAACACATGACTAAATATAGCAAACTTATCTGTTCGTTAGTCATTTTATAAAACTTGAAGAATTATCTATCCATGCATATAAAAACTCGAACAATTATCTAATTATTCGATTTTGATTATCTAACGCACATGGAAAACACATGACAACTTAAAACATTAAAAACACACGTGTAGATAACTTAACTATACGAGTTTTTAACATAAACTATTCGACAAAAATGAAACGTTAATTATCCAAAAGTTTAACTATCGAAAATCTAACTCTTCGGAAAACTTAACTTATCCGACATAATAATGAAACTTTCTGATAATCTGTTAACTATTATACTTAGAGAATATTATTTAGACTTATTTAAAAACTTTAATAAAGCATATATCATCAAAACAAAATTCCTATCAGTCTTCGATTTAGTCGAACACTTATCTTTTAAGTCTTGTAAAAATTCGAATACTTATCTGTAACTCTTTGAGTTTTTGCGCCTACAAAACACGTGATTAAACATACCAAACTTATATGTTTGTTAGTCATTTTATAAAACTGGAATACTTATCTATCCATACGTATAAAAACTCGAATAGTTATCTAACTATTCGATTTTCATTATCGAACGCACATGGAAAACACGTGACAACTTAAAAAATAAAAAACACACGTGCAAATAACTTAACTATACGAGTTTTTAACAAAAACTATTCGACAAAAATGAAACGTTAATTATCCGAAAGTTTAACTATCGAAAATCTAACTCTTCAGAAAACTTAACTTATCCGACATAAGAATGAAACTTTTCGATAATCTGTTAACTATTATACTTAGAGAAATATACTTAGAGAATATTATTTAGACTTATTTAAAAACTTTAATAAAGCATATATCATCAAAACAAAATTCCTAACAGTCTTCAATTTAGTCGAACACTTATCCTTTAAGTCATGTAAAAGCTCGAATACTTATCTATAACTCTTCGAGTTTTCGCACCTGCAAAACACATGACTAAACATAGCAAACTTATCTATTTGTTATTCATTTTATAAAACTGGAAGACTTATCTATCCATGCGTATAAAAACTCGAACAGTTATCTAACTATTCGATTTTCATTATCGAACGCACATGGAAAATACGTGACAACTTAAAAAATTAAAAACACACATGCAGATAACTTAACTATACGAGTTTTTAACATAAACTATTCGACAAAAACGAAACGTTAATTATCCAAAAGTTTAACTATCGAAAATCTAACTCTTCGGAAAACTTAACTTATCCGACATAAGAATGAAACTTTCCGATAATCTGTTAACTATTATACTTAGAGAATATTATTTAGACTTATTTAAAAACTTTAATAAAGCATATATCATCAAAACAAAATTCCTAACAGTCTTCGATTTAGTCGAACACTTATCCTTTAAGTCTTGTAAAAGCTCGAATACTTATCTGTAACTCTTTGAGATTTTGCACCTACAAAACACGTGACTAAACATAGCAAACTTATATGTTTGTTAGTCATTTTATAAAACTGGAAGACTTATCTATCCATACGTATCAAAACTTGAACAATTATCTAACTACTTAGAGAATATTATTTAGACTTATTTAAAAACTTTAATAAAGCATATATCATCAAAACAAAAATTCCTAACAACTTATTTTTGAGTTTTAAAGTTTCAATTATATTCGAAAATATTGAAAAACACAATTCACCCCCCTCTTGTGTAGCCATACGATTCTACAATTTTGTGAAACTTGTGATGGTTGCTGTAAAAATTTAGTATGGATGTCTGTATTTATACCTATATTTGTATATGTTTGTATACCTGTATTTATATCAGTATGCATACCTGTATTGATATCTGTATGTTGTTATTGTTCTGAAAATTGTGTTGATTGTTGTTGTTGCTGTTGTGACTGTGTTTGCCTATCTTTTTGTTGTTGGACTACAAGTGTATCTGCTTCCTGATATTTTTGGATTTCCTTTGCAGAGAAAGATCTTGACTTTAATCTTTTCTGTGACCAAGGTGTAATATCTATGTGACTTGCCACAATTCTCAAAATCGTATCACCATAAAATAAGTTACTCTACAAATGTAAGATATGAGAAACAAAAATATCATTCTAGTTCACTTGTATATGGTTAATTAATGCATATGTAGCATAAAGACAACATTTGCCAACTTCTACACCATGACCAAACCTTTGAAACAATGAAGCATGCAATATTTTTGCAATAAAACATGCTTGGCCATTTAAATCATTTAGTAATCTCATTGGTTTGTTGGCAGTTAGATCTTTGGCTAAACTTTGAATGTCCCATCCCAACTGATAAACCTGTTTTCTTTCTGATAATTTAACTCCTTCATTTTTCAAACCAAGTACTTGATAAAGTAAATCTGGAGTTAAATATATGTCATTTTCTTGTATATTGGAAACAAGAATACCTTCTTCCACTATTAAGTTTGAGTAAAAACAACTGATAAGTTTGGGTATAACAAGATGGCTTGACTATTGTGGAAGTAGAGTCAACAAGCCTTGAAATTAAAACATTTCACGTATATGTGCCATCCCTTCAAACTTAACTTGTCTTGAGTATAAAATTGTAAAAGTTCTATATGTTTGAAATTTTTCATAACAAGAACTATTTTTGAACCATAATAATGTATTTTCGTCTAAACTCTGTTCAGGATTAGGTATTTTCCTGTCATGATGTTCTGATCTGGGACTAGTTTCAATATTATCAATAGTATCTATATTTTTAGAGCTTTCAAAACTAGTGGAATTTCTATCAAAGCTAGTATAAATGTTTGAAATATCTGTTATTGTCGTATCAATAATCTACTGAAATTCTATTGTTTATTCCTCTTGAGACATATCAGTAGCAACAGTCTCTATATCAATCTGTCTATCAGCAACATTTATATCTATGATTGATCTATACAACAACTGTCTCTATAGGAAAGAATGTTCTATAATAGATTCATTCTGTATTTCTGAAATTTCTATACTTGAGACATTGGTAGTGTGATATTCAATCTGTAACTATGTATGTTGTTGATTATATACATTTTTCAACAAGTATATTATACATTGTAACAGACATAACCATATGTATAAACTGTAGTATAAGCAACTATACCAAAAATCAAAAGTTTCTATCCGAGATACAGTTAGAGAAAGAATATCTATACATTCCTCTTTAGATGAAATATCTTCAACATTCATAGACTCATTGTCTATATCATCAAAAATATCATCAAAATTGATATCATCTGTATATGTATCATCAAAATTTCCTACATGTTCTCTTTCCGTAGGAAAAGAATGTGTGCTTGCAGTATGATGTGAAAAACTGTCTATTGTATTAAAAGATACATTATGTACTAATGTGACACAATACCTTAGAGTGTATGCGTGTAATCCAATATTTGTCACATCTGTTGGGATTCTTGATACAAATGTCTATTTAGCTTCTGCAATGGAACATAGTTTTCCATTTTTCAATGATTCTTCTTTTTGCTGCATTATTCCTTCTACACCTGTAGTTAGTCCAAAATATTCTAATGTCTTTTTCTTTTTCCGACTATATGTCTGTAGTGTTTCTGGTTGTTCAGAAGTTTCTAAAATTGTCTTAATTTCTTCTATTAAAGGCACTTGTGGTCGTGATGGTCCTTCACCATGATGCCTAGGTGGTAATAATGGAATATAGAGTTTTAAGCTCTCAACCTCTGCCATTTTTAGTTGATAAACTTTTTGTCCTTCACTTCGAAGACCCATTTTTCTAATGGCAGTTTTCTATTCATCTACATATAGTTGAGTGTCATCTAAAATAGGTGGGGAAAAATAATGTTGGGAACACAAAGATTCTAATTCCCTATTTGCATTTTCTATCATTGGTCCCCATTTCTTTCCATTGTAAGTGATAGATTGTACTGATTTTTCATAAATTTGTCTAGAACTTGTAACAACTGCATGGTTAGGTTGTAAAGTTTGTTTTCATAGTTGTAATGCGGAAAGTTTAGTCTGTTTTAGTCTAAACTGTGTTTCAGCATAATTGCGAATAAACTTCGAACAAAAATTTTTCTCGTCTTGAACAACTTTTCTAATTTCATGTAGTATTTCATTTGTAAAAGTGTACCTTGAGTAGATGTCGTTGATTTTCACTTTGCATTTTCTAAAGTTCCATCTCTCTTTTCTGCACTTTTGTCATTCTACCACGTCCTGATATTGTCAATTAATCTTCGTTGTGAACTGTAGAACTTAGTGGAAGTAAAGATTGTGAAACTAGGGTTTTACCAAGGTAGAAACACGAAAGGTTGTCCGTAAAACATTTATAACTCTTCGAGTTTATAAACAGATAAACAAATTCAATCATTGAAATCATAAATATAAAATCCATTACTGATAAATAACTCGATTGCTTACAATAACTGTACGAGTTTTACAATCAACAAAAGTAGAATACTTAGTGTAACTATTCATGTAAAGAAAAAATAACTTCTGGCTAAGTGAAAAGTGAGAAAACTTGAAAACTTATGATAACTATTCGAGTTTTGTGAGCAGTAAAGCACATAACTATACGACAAACGAGAATAGTTATTGTTAGAGATTAAGTCTTTCAAAAAAATATAAAAATATTAAGATAACTGTTTGAGTTTCTCGAATGGATAGGTGTGAAAGTCGAAGAGTTAAACATAACTATTCGAGTTTCAATTGAGACATAATAAAGCAATGAAATTCAACACGTGCATAATTCTAACTTAAGGTGTTCAGATATTTTTGGATACTTATAAACTTAACTATCTGATGCTCAGATGCATTTTAGAGAGTTACCAAATAACTTACTGAACATTCACTTAAGATATGCATTTAGGCTTTGACAGGTGTACTTCAGGAAATAATAAAATATTTTATTGATCATTTAAAATATAACTGTCCGATATATATACAATATAGTCTTCCGAAATCACAGAAAATTCGAATACTTAAGAATTAAAAAGCTTGTATTTCACCGATAGTTTAGAAATGTACTGAATTAATGTTAATTTCCTGAAATTATGCAGATTCTTCCATGAAAAACATATAATAGTTCATAAGAGTTGAATTATTATATGAGAAATTACTCCCCCTACATAAATGTAGTCTAAAGAATCTATGGCATACTTAAACTAGGTTGCCAAGCCTTAAGTAGATTTGGCTTTAAAAGGTCAAATAGCTTACTTAAAAATGATGCTAAGCCTTAAATAGAATTGAGTTTCTCTATTTTTTGTTTTTTTAAAAAAAATATGAATTAAATACAAAAATAAGTAGTAGATTTAACAATTTAGACTTTCTGGCTTTTATCTTATTCAGTTTACAAAAGATAATTCATAGAGATGTACTTTTAGGAACTTTAAAAGAATTCAATAATGAGTACACGAACTTAAGACAATAAATATCGTACATTATGTGTAAAAAATAGATAACAACAAGGAAGAATAACAAAGATTATATGCATAGATTATGGTAGGATTGTTATAACACCTTGAAAAATAAATTAAGCTTGAGTACATTGCCCCCCCTTTTTTTTGTTTATATTCATATATATATATATATATATATATTATGTATTACCTCCCACAATATCATCTTTTTACATGATCACAATCCCTTGCTTAGGGGAAAGATAACTAGTTACGCAATGACAAGTGAGAATAGGTAAATATTTTTTTTTTTTTAATATAATCTGAATTACTTGCAAAATGAGTTTTCAGTCAACACATCCCAAACCAGTTGGTTTAAGATCCCCAAACAGACTTAATCACTCAAGTAATTGTAGACAAAAAAGTGAAACAAGATAGTAAATTAAATTAGAGGCAACCGCAAGACTTAATTTTTCTAACAGAATGTTAATAACTTTCCTTTAATAAACAATACATACTTTCTATGTATTTTCCTATTAAAATCTCTATAATAGCATATACATAAGTAACAAAAATATAGTTGGCACTCACATTGAATTAAATTAGCTTTCCTTAAGTAATCTTTTCTGAATTTTTCTTAAATAAATTGACTTCACTAAAAATCAGAAATTCATAAATTCTTAACTATTAGAGAACTGTAATTCGAAAATAGATATCTTCTTTTGTTTGTTTGTTTTTTTTTTTTTAATAATAAAGACATTAAATTCTAAAACTACCTTTTTAACAAACCAAAATGCAATGAACATGACAATTTAAACATCAGATAACCTATAGATACCAAGTTCTAATCGTAATTTTGAAAAGGTATTCTCATCTAAGGGTTTTGTAAATAGATCTACTAATTGTTCTATGGTAGGAAAAAAATTTAATACTATTTTTCCTTTTATAACATTATCTCTTAGAAAATGATGTCGAACTTCTATATGTTTTGCTCGTGAATGTAAGACAGGATTTTTAGATAAACTTATTGCAGAACTACTATCACAGAAAATCTTAGTTGGTTCATAGTCTAAATTGAAATCTTTTAAAGTTTGTCTAATCCATAGGATTTGAGCACAGCAAAGTGCGGCAGCTATATATTCAGCTTTAGTTGTAGATAATGCTACACAATTTTGCTTTTTGCTAAACCATGACACTAAAGAATTTACTAATAATTGACAAGTACCACTAGTGCTTTTTCTTTCAGACTTACATCCTACGAAATCAGCATCACTATAACCTACTAAGTTTAAAGAACTATGTTTAAAGGAAAATAGTTCGAAATTGATGGTTCCTAATAGATATTTAAAAATTCATTTAACAGCAAGTAGGTGTGATTCCTTAGGATTAGATTGATATCTAGCACAAGTACACACACTAAACATAATATCTGGTCGGCTAGCTGTTCAATAAAGTAATGAACCAATCATGCTTCTATATTTTTTTACATCTATAGTTTTTCCAGAGTCATCTTTATCCAACTTGGTGATAGTACTCATTAGTGTATTCTTTGTTTTAGTGTTGTCTAAACCAAATCACTTTAATAAATCTTGAGTATATTTTTCTTGTGAAATAAAAGTACCTTGATCTAATTGCTTAATTTGTAGGCCTAGAAAAAATGATAGTTCACCCATCATACTCATTTCAAATTGATTAGTCATGTCTTTCAAAAAGGACTCAACTAATTTATCATTTGTTGCTCCAAATATGATGTCATCTACATAGATTTGAACAACCAATATATCTTTTTCGATCTTCTTGATAAAAAGAGTGTGATCTGCCTTTCCCATAGAATACCCTTTTTCCATAAGAAATTTAGATAATCTCTCATACCAAGACCTAGGGGCTTGTTTAAGGCCATATAGTGCCTTCTTAAGCTTATAAACATACTTAGGATGTTTTGAATCTTCAAAACCTGGTGGTTGTTTTACATACACTTCTTCTTTTATATATCTATTTAAAAAAGCAGTCTTAACATCCATTTGATATAATTTGAAATCCATATAACAAGCATATGCTAACAAAATTCGTATTGATTCTAGTCTAGCAACAGGAGCGAATGTTTCATCATAGTCAATTCCTTCCTCTTGCTTGTAAACTTGAGCAACTAATCTAGCTTTATTTTTAACTATATGTCGATCTTGATCTACTTTGTTTCTAAATACCGACCTTGTTCCTATTATGGATTAATTTTCAGGTGGTGGAACTAGATCCCATACCTCATTCCTTATAAATTGACTTAGATCATCTTGCATAGATAAATACCAAAATTCATCTTCTAAGGCATCTTCAATTTTCCTAGGTTCTAGTAAAGAAAAAAATGAATAAGCACCACAAATGTTGACTATTGATGACCTACTCCTAACTCCTTGATTAGGATCGCTTATTATCTGATCGATAGGATGAGATGAAGCATAACACCAATTTCTATGTTGTTCCATATTTTCTATAGGTATGACATTATTTTCTTCTAAATTTTCATCATTTAAGTTTATATTTCTTATTCTGTTAGATAATCTCTCAATTTCTTTGTCAACATCATTTGGTACCATTTCTGGGAGAATTTCTTAATCAAAGTTTTCAGCATGTCTAACATCTAAATGAGAATTTTCATGAAATTTTACATGTAGGGTTTCCTCAATGGTTTTTGTTGATTTGTTATAAACTCTATATGCCTTACTTCTAATGGAATAACCAACAAAAATACCCTCATTTGATTTGGCTCTAAATTGGTCTCTTCATTCCTTTGTGTTTAAAATAAAACACTTATAGCCAAAGTGTTTTAAATAACTTATTTTGGGAACCCTATTATACCATATCACATAAGGAGTTTTATCTAAAATTGGTCTTAGATGTACTCTATTTATAACATAGTATGCTGTATGAACTACTTCTGCCTAGAGAAATAGGGGTAACTTATTCTCATTTAACATAGTTCTGGACATTTCCTGAAGTGATCTGTTTTTACAGTCTACTATCCCATTTTGTGAAGGAGCTCTTGGAAATGAGTACCTATGATCCATGCCTAATTCTTCACAAAAGGTGTCCATTTGATCATTATCAAATTCTATACAATGATCACTCCTAAGTTTTTGAATTTTAACATTTTGCACATTTTGAACTTTATTGCAGAATATCTTAAATATTTCAAAAACTTTAGTTTTATTAGCTAGAAAATAGACCCAAGTAAATCTAGAATAGTCATCAACAAGTACAAAAGCATAATGTTTACCTCCTAGACTGGTTGTCGTAGTAGGTCCAAATAAATCCATATGCAATAGTTCTAATACTCTTTTGCTTGTTATTTCATTTAAACTTTTAAAGGATGTTTTATGTAATTTACCTAGTTGACATGCATCACACATAAACTCTTTCGAGTACTTAATACTTGGTAAACCTGTAACTAGAATCTTTTTAGACAACTTTTGTAATAATTTTAGGTTTGAGTGTCCTAGCCTTCTATGCCATAAAATAACTTCATCTGATTTTGCAATTAAGCAAGCATTGTCTTTAATAATATCAAAAGGCAAATTTAGAATACAAATGGATCCTTTCTTGTATGCAGTGAATGAAATTTCGTTTATAGACATGTCCATAATTTTATAGGAATCTTTTTCAAAAATTACTTTATAAAATTTCATTAAAATAGGAACACTCAATAGATTAAAATCTAAGTTTTCCACTAATAAGACATCATTTATAAAGCATTTCTAAGTTACTTGAACCTTGCTAGAGCCAAGGATATTTGTTTTGCTTTTATTTTCAAAGGTAACTTGTCCATTCTTGGTCTTTGTTATTTCTATAAGTAATCGTATATCTCTAGTCATGTGGTTGGATGCTCCACTATCCATTATCCATTTTGATTTGTGTACCTCACTAGATTTTGCAATGAAGCATATGTTTGCCAGATTTTCTTCTGAATCTAATGTTGATGAGGATTCATTGTCTGATGTTGAATCTTTTGTTTCTTCACTTTGTGAAGCTGAAGAGTCATCCCATGTCAGTTTAAGTGCCATTCTCTTTCTGAATTTCTTACTCCTAAAATTTCTCTTTGAATTCTTCTTGTCTTTGTTGAGCGGATAAACAATTTGAAAGTGACCCGGTTTGTTGCACTTGTAGCATATGATTTTGTCTTTCGTGAATGACTTCTTCTCCATATCTCTAGATGTCTTTGCTGACCTGAAGTTCCTATGTTTCTTCAACAGATTTCTAAATTTTCTGGTCAACAACAATAAATCATCATTAGAATCACTAGTGACTTCTGAGACTTTATCAGCCTCAAAAGCCAGATCCCTTCTAGGATTTTTCCCTTTTGGATCTAAATGTTGTACTTCATAGGCTGTTAGATTTCCTATGAGATCATCAAGAGTATATGTATTTAAATCTTTGGACTCTTCAATAGATGTCTTTTGAGCCCAAATTTTAGTTAAAGATCTAAGGATATTTCTTACCAAGTCTTTTTCCTTAAATTTCTAGCCTAAAGATTTTAATGAATTTACAATCTCAAGAAAACAGGAAAATATGTCAGAGATACATTCATTTTCGTGCATTTTAAAAAGCTCATATTTATGTACTAACATATTAATCTTAGATTCCTTGACCTGGTTAGTACCTTCGTTGGCAACTTCTAATGCATGCCATATCTCATATGTAGTTTGATATGTAGAAACTTTATTAAATTGATCATGAGATAAAGCACAAAACAAGATGTTTAAACCTTTAGCATTCAATGTCATTCGCTCTTTTTCATCAAAAGTCCTAGTATCATATGGAGTCGTAACTAACACTATAGGATTGCTAATTATATGCCATAATTTGAAATTGATTGACTGAAAGAATACTTTCATCCTATATTTCTAGTAGCCATAATTGCTACCTTCGAACATAGGAGGACAATTAGTGGTCTATCCCTTAGTCATAACTAAGATTTCAGTATTATCTATTTTAAACAGATGATCCTAAGTAAATGATAGGAAAAATCGATTCCTAAATAGAGAAATAAAAGCTCTTAATTAAGATAAGATGCTCTGATACCAATTGTAGGATCGTCTATATCACAAAAGGGGGGGTGAATTATGTCTTTAGTAATTAAAATACTAGCGGATAAAACAAGAGCACAAAATACTCGTAAATGAAATTGTATTCTTTATTGTAAAGATAGAATTTACAATATCTATTCAACTCAATTCCCTTCTTGAAAGTTTTGATACAGTAATGTTCGATATACAATTCAAATAGAAAAATAAAGCTCTTATTCAAAATTAATTTTGAATTGTATAAAACTTGATCTTTATACACATAGCTTCTTTCTTTCTCTTTGCTCAGCTTCTGTATCTCTTCTTTTCCAGTTGTCAAATTTCTAGACTTCTTGCATTTGCAACTCCTTTTCTGAAATTACTTAGAATTTCAAACTTCTTCCAATGTTGGAGAATTTTTCAGAATATGAATATTCAAACTTAACTTTTCAGTTAGGGATCTAGATTGAATATTTAGACTTGGTTTTTGAGATTGGGATCCTCTATTGTAATGTAGATTGTACTCTCTATTAGTAGTTGAACTATGTCTTCACGTTCAACGTATTCATCCACTTAATCCACAATCCATAATCCATTTACTAATTTTTTCTTTAATTCAAATTACTATATTGAGTTTCCACTTTCTCCACTATCATTTTGAATTTCCACGATCTCCACTCGTAGATTCACCGAGACTTTATCTTCTTGGAGTCTTGTAGAATATCTTCTAAGTCTTCGATTTAGTCGAAAACTTATCATTTAAGTCTTGTAAAAACTCGAACACTTATTTGTAACTCTTTGAGTTTTTGCACCTACAAAACACGTGACTATATATAGCAAACTTATCTGTTCGTTAGTCATTTTATAAAACTCGAAGACTTATCTATCCATGCGTATAAAAACTCAAACACTTATCTACCTATTTGATTTTCATTACTGAACGCACATGGAAAACACGTGACAACTTAAAACATTAAAAACACACGTGCAGATAACTTAACTATATGAGTTTTTAACATAAACTATTCGACAAAAATGAAACGTTAACTATCCGAAAGTTTAACTATCAAAAATCTAACTCTTCGAAAAACTTAACTTATCCGACATAAAAATGAAACTTTCCAATAATCTGTTAACCATTATACTTAGAGAAATATAATTAGAGAATATTATTTAGACTTATTAAAAAACTTTAATAAAGCATATATCATCAAAAAAAAATTCCTAATAGATAGTTAAGAAGCTATGTATCCAATAGTCAGGGACTTAAGTGGATCTTCGGATAGTTAAGAAGCTAAGTATCCAAAAGTCAAGGACTTAAGTGGATCTTTAGATAGTTAGGACAACAACTATCCGAAAGTCAAGAGTTTTTCAAAAGGTTATAGCTTGAACCTTTCGAAAAGACTGAAAAGATACTTAGGTGGTTTTCAGATAGTTAAGATAGTAACTATCTGAAAGGCAAGAGTTTTCGAAAAGTTATAGGTAGAACCTGTTAGGAACGAATGGCTTCACAAGAGGGGGGGTGAATGGAGAATAGTGTGAATTTAAGCCTATTTTTCACTTTACTAACTAATTTGATTAATCAGTTTGCACAAGTAATAATCAGATAAAATTATCATGTACAGCGGAAATAAAGGTAAGAAACACAAGAGAATTTTAGGTGGTTCACCAACTCGGCTAGTCCACCCCTAAGGGTCACTTGGGCTTCATTAAGTGTCTCAACACTTATACACTTGCTTTCAGGTCGAAGCAAGAACCAACCACACAGAAGTTTTCAGGTATAAACTCTAGAAAACCAACACTTAGAAGTTTTCAGGTATAAACTCCAGAAACCAACACTCAGAAGTTTTTAGGTATAAACTCCAGAAAACCAACACTTAGAAGTTTTCAAGTATAAACTCCAGAAAACCAACCTCTTGAGTTTTCAGGTCGAAACTCAAACCAACAACTGAATGAAGCTTTAAGGTTGAAGCCACGAACTAAATGATCCTTCTTGGATCAGACTTTCAGCACATGGAGAGCTTTAAGAATCTTCTTGTAAATTCAACTTTCAATCGATTCTTTGTTGTACTGAATTTGAGCTTTCTTCTATATCAGTTATTGATCTGCAATGTATACTATATTTCTGTATGTAATTGTATCTATAATCTCACTTGTAAGCTCTTTTTAAATACTGAATGATCTGACTGTATATATGCTTGAATATCCAACGATCATATTTTCTCCTCAACGGATTTATTCTACTGTACTTGATTTGACTTCAGTCCCAAATACAGTAAGTTACCATTCAGAAAGATATTTCAAGATATCATTTCGATTTTCTTAACCTTTCAGATAATTAGCTGTGTAACTCTCTGAAGAATGTTTGTAACTCACCGAAAGATCACTTAAGTCTTTCTACCATGTAGGATTCCAGATCATACAATGCGAGCTGTCATTCAATCGGATACTTGTAGCTATAATTTACCGAACTATTACTTAACTATCGGATAGTTAGCTACAGTAACCCTTCGTTAAGTTTCTGATTGCTTCAATTCAGCACGTGCATAAAAGACTGACTTAAGTTTCGAATGGTTATACTTGTAACTCATCGAAACGCTTCAAGATTTCGGATAGTTATCTCTAGTAACTTTCCGATTTTCCTTTTAAGCATCTATTTGGATTTCTACACATGGGAAATTCAATGACTTAAGTTTCGAATAGTTAAACTGTAACTCACCGAAACTCTCTTGAAATTTCAGATAGTTATCTAACTCTCTGATTTTTCCTTTTAAGCTTTTAACTACTGTCTTCTCCATTCTGCATGTACGTAATAGGATAACTTAAGTTTCAAAAAGTTATACCTGTAACTCACCGAAAAAGTCAGATAGTTATCTTCCTAACTTTCTAAAAAATCCTTTAAACTTCTGTTCTGAATTTCTACACGTGGTTAATTGAATGACTTAAGTTTCGGATAGTTAGCCTTTCTAACTTTCTGATTTTCCTTTTGCTTTCAGATAGTTAACTCCTTAACTCTCTGATCATTCAACCAACTGCCTTTCATAACTCTCTAAAGGCTTTATAATTTCGAATAGTTATTCTTCTAACTGTCCGATAATATTGCTGCTGCTTTAAACCTGCTCTTCAGATACTTAGACCTGTAATTGTTCGATTTTCCTATAGCTCTATAGTAGTATCTTCTGGAACTTTCTCCATCTGTTCATCTACTTTCTGATCTTTTGCTGAGCTATCATATCTGTGAAATACAATTTGGTTTCCTCACATAGGTTTTTGCATTGTCAAAATACTAGGGTCCTAACAGAACCCTCTAAAAGCACTAAGAGAGATGTAAGTGGGTTTTCTAATAGTTAGGACTGTAACTATTTGAAAGACAGAATCTCTCCAAACAGTTAGCTTGCAATAGTATCTGCCCGTTATGACAAACGTAGAGAGAAAGATTTTCTTCGGATAGTAACTATCTAAAATGCTATGAATTTCTGAGAGTTAGGAAGAAAGGCTTGAAAAATCATTTTTGCTACTATAATGGTTCTATTGTAATTAAAGGTTTATTAACCCTAGGTTTGGGTAGTATATAAACCTTTATGATGTTGTAAAATAAATGGTTGATTGCATTGTGTATTGTTATGAAAAGTTAAATCAGAAACTTGTCTACTAGGCAATGCCAAAAAACTTGTTTGATTTGTTTTTGTGCTTAAATTAATAAATTCTTTTAGAAGTAAACAAACAACTTTTCACACAAATTATATATTAATTTTAATTTGTATTTTAACTGCAAGTGCATAGTGTATATTGTATTTATGTGCAAGTACAAGTCAATCTCACAAAGATTGAGTAAGAATTGTGTACTATTTTTCTTTAAATTGGAGTTTATATGTGTTTAGTTAAGTACTCCATTGAGTTATAGTTAACTCAACGGACTTAGTTCATGGAGTTATGGTTAACTCAATGGACTAACCTCATGGACTTAAGTTAATTCCAAAAGTCTACCTCCTCTTCCTATAAAATCATGAACCAAGAATTGTAAGTTGATCTCCTCTTCAGCATACTAGCATCAACCCGAAACCAAGGCTAGAAGTTTTACGATCTCCTAAGATACGAGTCGGTGCTTGGTGAAAAATGGTTTCCCTTCCTACGACGCGATCACTCCTCACAGTGGTTGTCAATCACTATGTTTGGCTCGGAATTGACTTGACATCTAGAAAGTATCCTCATAGACCTTCGATGGTTGGTGATTTTAGTGGTGGTGTGGAGCTTCAGGGAACTTCCGACGCTTCTTGCAGTTAGCACAGTCCCCCACCTTCACACACACACTTCGTCTTTCTCCTCTTCTTTTATATTTCTTTCAGTAATAACTGCTTCTACTTAAATGCTTGGTTGGATTTCCTTCATTCATATCAACGATGGTGATTTCTTCTTCATTCCACGAGTGAATTCCTACGTGATACGTGCAATCGTGGTTTTCCTTCGAATTTCTTGTTTCTACAACTGCTATAATAGCATGTTAAAAAATAAATGGTCCGTGGAGTTAGTGTAACTCAACGAACTTTCTTTGTTGATTTAACTATAAAACACGTGCAAATAAGAAATAACTTATAAGCTTATAACACTAACACAACACGTTACCTTAATGTATATTCAAGTAACTCAATGCATATAGTTATGCTAACTTAACGAGTTAAACATGTGCAGCTCACGTGACATCATAAAACATTTAAATTCAACATGTGCATAATTCTAACTTAACGAGTTCAGATATACAACTTACAGTTTTTACTCACTAACTCAATGAGTTCTCACGTGATATTTTTACACCTTTAAACCTGTAACTTAACGAGTTGTTATTATGTACTTGAATATTCTTTTAGTGTTTAAAACATAACTGTCCGGTACATGAAATGTAACTCTCTGAAATAACAGAAAATTTGGAGACTTCAGAATTAAAAAGCCTATAATTCTCCGACAGTTCAGAAATATACTTAATTAATGCTAATTCTTTGAAATTATGTAGATTCTTTTATTAAAGCATATAACAGTATAATTATAACATAATGGCTTAATTCTCATATGATAAGCTAAATATTATGCAATTAACCATCATTTAACCCTTAATTTTATGCACTTTTTCATTCTAAACACGTTGAGAGCTTATAGAAGAACATTCACTCCCCATGGTCATAAGTAGTTGCCGAACCACATAAATCTTGTCTTCTTGTGCATGTTGTTTTTCTTCTACTTCTCTTTACTTTACTATTTTGGTGAGTTTAAGAGGTGAGTTTTAGGAATCGTGCCATAGTGTCATTGTTGAATGATCGATTTTTATTTCCAACATCTACATATCTTTGTGTGTGTTGTTCATATATTGTATGTTGTTGTTGTCCTGGTGTTGACTATTTTAACTGTTGTTGTTGCTACTCTTACTAATTTTACTATTGTTCTTATTGATCTTGTTGTTGTTCTTGTTGTCGAATTGTAGGTGGATCTATTTCCTAGTATTTATGTAGTTCTTTTGCAGAAAAAGATCATGATTTTATCCTTTTTTGTGGTCAAGGTGTAATATCTATTTCACTTGTCACAAGTCTTAAAATATCATCATCATAAAATAATTTGCTTTGCAAATTCAAAATATGATAAATAAAGATATCATACCAATTCACCTATATATGGTTAACTAAAACATAAGTTGCATAAAGATAGCATCTTCCAACTTTAGCTCCATGACCAAACTTCTAAAAGATTAAAGCATACAATATCTTTGCAATAAATCGTGCTTGGCCATTTAAATCATTTAAGAATCTCAATTGATTGTTGGTAGTCAGATCTTTTGCTAACTTTTTAATGTCTCATCCCAACTAATAAACCTATTTTCTTTTTGATAATTTAACTCCTTCATTTTCAATCCAAGTATTTGATAAACTAATTCTGGAGTTAAATATATGTCTGATTCTTGTATATTTGAGACAAGAATATCATTTTCTACTGTTAAGTTTGAATAAAAACAACTTACAAATTTTGATAGGGCGAGATGGCCTAGCTATTGTGGAAGTAGTGTCAACAAGCCTTGAAACTAAAACATTTCTTTGATGTCTACCATCCCTTCAAACTTAACTAATCTAGAATATAAAACTGTAAAAGTTTTATACATTTAAAACCTTTCATAATAGGATCCATTTCTGAACCATAATAGTGTGTTATCTTCCAAATTTTGTTCAAGATTAGGAATTTTCCTATTATGTGCTTCTAACTTGGGACTTGTTTCAATATTTTCATTAGCAGCTAAATTTTCAGATCTTTCAGAACTAGTGGAATTTCTATCAAAACTGGTATAAATGTTTGAAATATCTGCTTTTATTGTATCAACAATGCTTTGTGCTTCTTCTATTTGATTTTTGTCAAACATATTAGTAGCTGTCATTTATATATTACTATATCTTAATATCTATATCAACAACATTTATTTGTATACTTCTACTATGAAACAATTGTCTCCTTATTGTCAAATATTCTATATCTATCTATGGTATAGAAATATTCTGAATTTCTGTATTTGAGACTTTAGTAAAATTATATTCTATCTGTAACTATCTATTCTACTAACTATATATAGTTATGAACAAATAACATTTATATTGTAAAATATGTAACCAAATATATACAATCTGATATAAGCAACTATACCAAAAATTTATGTTCTCAATTTGAGATATAGTAAGAGGAAGAATATCTATACATTCCTCTTCAGATGATATATCTTCAAAGTTTATAGACTCTATGTCTATGTCATCAAAAATATTATTAAAATCAATATCATCTGTATATGTATAATCAAAATTTCCTACATTTTCTATTTCTATAGGAAAAGAATGTTGTCTTGTAGCAGTATGTAAAAAACTATCCATTATATTGAAAGAAACATTATAGGTTAATGTGACATAATACCTTAATGTATATGTTTTTAATTTGATATTTGTCACATCTACTAATATTCCTGAAATGAAACCTTGTCTAGCTTGTGCAATGGAACAAAATTTTCCATTTCTTAATGATTCTTCTCTTTGTTGCAAAATTCCTTGTACACTTGCAGTTAGTCCAAAATATTCAATGGTCCTTTTTTTTCAACTATATGTTTGTAGTGCTTTAGATTTTTTAGGAGGTTCTAGGATTTGCTTGATTTCACCTATCAAAGGCACCTGTGATTTTGATGGTCTTTCACTAGGTTTCCTAGGTTGTAATAAAGGAATATAAAGTTTTAATCTTTCAACCTTCGCCATCTTTAATTGATAAACTCTTTGACCTTCACTACGAAGGCCCATTTTCTTGATTGCTGTTTTTTGTTCATTTATAAATTTTTGAATGTTATCTAAAACAGTTGGGGGAAAGTAATGTTGGGAATATAACCTTGATAATTCCATATTAGTATTTTCTATCATTGGTGTACACTTCTTTCAATAATATGTTATGGACTATCATATTTTAAGTCTAACATAAAAATATAGCAGTACTATGTTAACTATTCGAGTTTCTCAAACAGATATGCTAAAAAGTCGAATGCTTAACCATAAATGTTCGAGTTTCTTTAAAGAAATAAAGTATAAGAAGTTAAAATAGAAACTTAGATAAAAACCTAACTAATCAAGTTTGTTGGATAATAAAACATAACTATTCGAAAAGCTTAGATGGTTATTTATCTATTTGCGAGATAAAATGGCAAATATTATGAGAAATGCATAATTGTATGTTAAACTAATTGAATTAGTTTAACTTTTTCTCTATGTAAATAGGAACACTCAATAAATTAAAACCTAAGTTTTCCACTAATAAGACATCATTTATAAAGCATTTCTCAGTTACCTGAACCTTGCCAAACCCAAGGATATTTGTTTTACTTTTATTTCCAAAGGTAACTTGTCTGTTCTTGGTCTTTGTTATTTCTATAAGTAATCGTATATCTCCAGTCATGTGGTTGGATGCTTCACTGTCCATTATCCATTTTGATCTGTGTACCTACAAAACAGTCAAAAAGAGATTTTATCTCTTGAAACCCATTTTTGAGTGGGTCCAAGAATTTTAGAGAGTCATATCAAAATAATTCATATTTTTAGACTTCAACTTATCTATTTTCTGATAATTATTTTTGCATTTCTTTCTCTTAGTGTTATAATTATCAGAACATTTATTTCTATGTAAACTAGAGTTGAAATTTTCATTTCTGACATTATTTGATTTCCAAAATCCAATATTCTTTAAATATGAAGAAAATTGATCAAGAATATTAAGATTCTCAAATGACTTAGCTTGATTTTTCTGAAAATTTCTTTTGACATTCTTGCATTGTGTGTTATCATTTATATGTTGCATTTTATCAATTTGCACATATTTTTCTCCCTTTTGAATTACACATGGAATAGTTTTTCTCTTACTATTCTTAGTACTAGAAATAAAGACATTATTTTTAGCAATACCATCATGCAATATATAATTTTCAAAAGATGCATCGTGTAAACCAATACCATGTTTTTCTACATTTGATATTTTACTACTAAGTTCATTTGTTATAGTTTGACTATTATTCCATTTACTTATTATAACCTTTTGATCGCAAACCTTAATCTTTAACATATCAATTTCTGAATTTAAATCAGTAATAGTCAGTTCCAGTTTTCAATTTCACAGATCATTTTCTTCTTAACAGCAATTAAATTTTCACAATTAGCATGCAATTTTCTTTCTATTGTAGTAAACTTCAAAATTTTCTGTGCATGCCTTTGATTTTCTTCTTTAAATTTATTCAATGTAGAGTTCAAAAAATGAATCTTATTTTCAGATTCATCTAGCATTTTCCTAGTGTTCTTTCCTTCTATTTTTACTTTCTTATATTTTTCGGCCAGTCTATTATATTCAACAAGTAATCCATCAAAACTATCAAGGTTAGCATTTTGATTAGAGGATACCTCACTGGATTTTTCCATGAAGCATACATTTGCCAGATTTTCTTTTGAATTTGATGTTGATGAGGATTCATTGTCTGATGTTGAATCCTTTGTTTCTTCACTTTGTGAAGCTGAAGAGTCATCCCATGTCAATTTAAGTGCCCTTCTCTTTCTGAATTTCTTACTCCTAAAATTCCTCCTCGAATTGTTCTTATCTTTGTTGAGCAGACAATCAGTTTGAAAGTGACCTAGTCTATTGCACTTGTAGCATATGATTTTGTCTTTCATGACTGACTTCTACTCCATATCTCTAGATGTCTTTGCTACAGTAATCCATTTTGTCTTTGATGTGATGCACTAGAATCCATAATCCAACTCTAATCGGAGTAGACACTACAGCATACAGTAAGGGAGAAATCACAGTCAGACCTTGAGTCTCCATTTTTAGCAACTATTGCATTTCCCTTAATCTTCAATTTAGGGCAGTTTACCTTCCAATGCCCCTTTTCCTTGCAATAATTGCAAGTGTCCTTGGAAATTCTACCTCTGGACTTACTTCTGCCTCTACGCTTGTTGTCTCTTCTACTCTGCCATCCTCTAGACTCTAAATGATGCACTATCAAACCTGATCCACTAGCATCATTGCTACCATGTGTAGCCAAATGTCTCAATTCTTGAGAATGAAGACTCAATCTTACCTCCTCTAGGGTAATAGAATCTTTGCCAACCACAAAAGATTGCACAAAATTCTCAAAGGAGAGAGGGAGAGATACCAATAAGATGAGAGCAGCATCCTCATCCTCCATAGTAACACCAATGTTCCTTAGCTCCATGAGAATGGTGTTGAGCTGATCCAAATGTTGCATCAATTGTGTACCTTCCTTCATTCTAAGAGAGAACAATCTTTACTTCAACAATAGCTTATTCGTGAGAGACTTAGTCATATACAGAGATTCTAACTTATTCCAAAGACCCAAAGCTGTATTTTCATCGACTACTTCAATGATTATCTCATCTGATAAACACAGCAAAATAGTCGAATGTGCCTTCTCTTGCTGCTCAAATTCGGCAGACTTCTTATCTAAGGTTGTCTCCACATTTAAGGGAGCCCAAATACCCTACTATTTCAAAAGTGTTTTCATCTTAATCTGCCACAAACTAAAGTTGTTCTTGCCGTTGAACTTCTCAACTTTAAGGCTGAAGATGCCATGACAGTAGAACAACACAAACACAGCAAGCAAATACCAAAGAATTCAGACAACAAATAAGCACAAAATTTGCTATCCCAAAGCTGTAGACGAATCTTTCATTCAAAATATCCCAACTAACAAAATGCAGCTACCAAATTCAAAAGATCACTCATAAAGAATCCCAAACAAACAAAGATGAGCCAAGATCACACGTATTGTCTCAAGAAACAAAAAGAATTCCCAAAGAACTTCAAAGAATTCCAAAGAACTGCTAAAGAATTCCAAAGAGTTCCAAAGAACTCCAAAGAACTGGCCACACTTGGTCTACTTTAAAAAAGTCGAAAAAGAATTCCACAGAATCACAACAACAAACTTCAAAAGTTATGATAGGAATTCTTAATACTCGTTTTACCAACGTGGAAATGACATATGACCAAGTGCACATTGTCAGATTCAAGATCGTAGGCATCGAACAAGAATTCCAATCACAGATGCTTTGTCACGAACACAAGTCGCGAGCAAAGATCGCGTGAGCAAACCGCGAGCACTGGCGTCGAACGCAAGCGATAATACCTAAACGCTAGCGTCGAGCGGAACGTGAGCGATCATGCACGGGCGCTGGCGTAGGCAACGACATAGATGAATGCACGCAGGCGCTAGCAACTGGCGAGGACGCGAGCGGTCGCGCGCAATCGTGGATGAAGACGCAGGCGAATACGCACGGGTGCTAGCGCAGGTAGAGACGCGAACGATCACGTGGGCAAGAATGCAGGCGAATGCGTGGAGACGTGGATGATCGCGTAGGTGAATGCGAGCATTGGGTGCGCATGTCGGGCATCGGGCGCGGGCGTCGAGCGTAAGCGTTGAGTGCGGGCATTGGGCATTGGGTGTGGGCGTCGAGCGCGGGCATTGGGTGCAGGCGTTGGGTGCAAGCGTCGGGTGCGAGGCACGGGTGTTGAGCATGGGTGTTGGCGTCGACTTCGTGCATTGGCCAAGATATTTCTTTTCTTCTTTCAAGACTAATCCACGGCCAACTCCTCAAGCTTCGCTCTAATACCACTTGTTATGCGAAGAGAAGTGCGGAAAGGTAGAAGTTTGGACTCGTGGAGAAGAAAGAAGAAGGCAAATGAGAAAACGTGTGAAACAAATGCAAAATCACCAAGGTTTAACATGGTTCCCCAATTGGGTATGTCCACGGATGGAGCTCAACTAATTGATTCTCTCTAGGTGATCACAAAGGGATACAAGATTCATCATCATCCAAAAGCACACGTTGAGGGTCTATTTATAACATTTGTGTACCCCCAAGTGGCTAAGGACAAAACTACCCATATGTGTAACAAATTAATTCAAGACACATAATAACATTAACTAAACGAGTAACATAAGTAGATATTAACTTAACGTTTCTTACTTAACGAGTTCCTCATGTGCCATTTCACGTGACAAGTACTGTAGCTAATTCAATGAACTAAGTCTGTGGTATCACGCTAACTCAACGAACCAGCTTAACCTTTCTTTCGGAAGGTTAAACGATAACTCACCAAAAACAGTTTAAGTTTCGGATAGTTATGGTTGTAAGTTTCCGAAAAACTTTAACTCATCAATTCAGCAATAAACAAATGTTTTTATAATAAGAACTTTACCACATGCAAAAATAGCAACTTAAGTTTATAACGCTAACCTAAGGCGTTGCCTCAGTGTTCAATATAGCAACTCAACGTGTTTAGTTATGTTAACATAACGAGTTAAACATGTGCACCTCACGTGATACAATACAACATTCGTAACTTATAATTTCACCACGTGTATAACACTAATTTAACAAGTTTGTCTTTTCTTTTACTCACTTACTTAACGAGTTCTCATGTGAGCTATTTTAACCTTTAAGCCTCTAACTTAACGAGTTCTCATGTGACCTATTTTAACCTTTAAGCCTCTAACTTAACGAGTTCTCACGTGACCTCTATACAAATAACACTCTAACTTAACGAGTTGTCTTAACGTGCACTATTCGTGATACAGAAGATATAACTTTAAAACATATCATGCTTTTCAATAAAAACACACGTTAACTTAATGTTTAGTAAAATGAGAAATTAATGCAACAAAACGACTAGTTATTAACTTCAGATCTAATACAAACAAGTATTTATATCAGTAAACTTTTTCTATATTAATTGTTGATTTTAATTTCTTTTCACAAGCAATAGTAATTGAGCAAATATGATTATTTTCATTTAGCACACATCATCAAAACAAAATACTCAACATAAAACTTGAAGACTTATCTATCCATGCATATAAAAACTCGAACAGTTATCTAACTATTCGATTTTCATTACCGAACGCACATGGAAAAACACGTGACAACTTAAAACATTAAAAACACACATGCAGATAACTTAACTATACGAGTTTTTAACATAAACTATTCAACAAAAATGAAACGTTAACTATCCGAAAGTTTAGCTATCAAAAATCTAACTCGTCGGAAATCTTTAACTTATTCGACATAAAAATGAAACTTTCTGATAATCTGTTAACTATTATACTTAGAGAATATTATTTAGACTTATTTAAAAACTTGAATAAAGCATATATCATCAAAACAAAATTCCTAACACACTTATAGGATCGTATGGCTACACAAGAGGGGGGTGAATTGTGTTTTTCAATATTTTGAATATAATTGAAACTTTAAAACTCAAAAACAAGTCGAGACACTGTTTTCATAAAATCATTTTTATTCAAGGTTTCAATTACAATATACAATTCAATTCTCCTTAGAAATTGTAGATGTAATTAGATATCAATACCATGTTTCATCTATACAATTTCATAACTACAAATAGAGAAAACTAATTTACGGAATTTAAAACATTTCTCCCTATTTATGATATTTCTTCTTCTTCTTCTCTTTCTTCTTCAGCCATTCTTCAGTGACGAATATTTTGTCTTTCTCTACTTCACAGAATTTGCTTTCTTCTGATACTTTAAATCTTTAGTGACATATATCTAACCTTTTCTACTTCACTGAATTTTCTTACACCTTTTTCTGCTTCACTAAATTTTCTTCCACCTGATACTTCAAATCTTTAGTGACATATATCTTATCTTTTTCTGCTTCTCTAAAAAATTTCCTACAAAATAAACTTTCTCTTTCAAAATTTTTCATCAAGTATAATAAGAAGTCGTTACTTTAATGTTAACTAAATGAGTAACACAAGTATATATATCACTTAATGTTTCTAACTTAACGAGTTCCTCATGTGCCAAGTCACGTGACAAGTACTATAGCTAACTCAACGAACTATCTTCGTGGTGTTATGCTAACTCAATGAACTATCTCTGTTGTATTACGATAACTCAACGAACCAGTAATAAACAAATGTTTTTATAATAAGAATTTTACCATGTGCAAAAATAACAACTTAAGTTTATAACACTAACCTAACGCGTTGCCTTAGTGTTCAATATAGCAACTAAATGCATTTAGTTATGTTAACTTAACGAGTTAAACATGTGCACTTCACGTGATATAATATAACATTCGTAACTTATAATTTCACCACATATACAACACTAACTTAACAAGTTCGTCTCTTCTTTTACTCACTAACTTAACGAGTTCTCACGTGACCTATTTTAACCTTTAAGCCTCTAACTTAACAAGTTCTCACGTGATCTCTATATAAACAAAACTCTAACTTAACGAGTTGTCTAAACGTGCACTGTTCATGATACAGAAAATATATCTTTAAAACATATCATGCTTTTCAATAAAAACACATGTTAACTTAACGTTTAGTTAAATAAGAAATTAATGCAAAGAAATGAGTAGTTATTAACTTAGTATAATTTTAGATCTAATATAGACAAGTATTTATATCAGTAAGCTTTTTCTGTATTAATTGATGTACTTAATTTCCTTTCACAAGCAATAGTAATTAAGCAAATATGATTATTTTTCATTCAACACACATCATCAAAACAAAATACTCAACATGTTTAAACAATTTAGACCAAGTATTAAAACATTGTGTGGAAAAAAGTCTAGTTCTAAATTGGGAAAAATGTCACTTCATGGTTAAACAAGGAATAGTCTTAGGACATGTTGATTCAAAGAAAGGGTTGGAAGTAGATAAAGCTAAAATAGAAGTAATTTCTAATCTACCAGAACCTAAATCAGTAAAAGATATTAGATCATTTCTAGGACATGTTGAATTTTATAGAAGATTTATTAAAGATTTTAGCAAAATAGTTAGACCTTTAACTAATCTATTAAAATATGTCCCATTCAATTTTGATAAAAATTGCAAAGAAGCATTTTTCAAGCTTTAAACTAGCTTAATTTCAACTCCTACAATTCAAGCACCTGATTGGAGCTATCCATTTGAATTAATGCGCAATGCATCTGATTTTACTGTAGGAGCAGTGTTGGGACAGAAGATAGAAAAATCTCCTAGAGTGATTCATTATGCAAGCAAAACCTTAAATGATGCTCAAGTTAATTATAGAACTACTGAAAAAGAACTGTTAACTGTTGTGATTGCCTTAGAAAAGTTTAGATCATATCTGATTGAAGCTAAAGTGATAGTATACACAAATCATTCAGCTTTAAAACACCTAATAGCAAAAAAAGAAACCAAACCTAGATTGATCCGGTGAATATTATTATTACAAGAATTTGATCTAGAAATTAAAGATAAAAAAGGTTGTGAGAATGTAGTAGTAGATCATTTATCAAGATTACAAATAGAAAAATCAAATATTGAAATTAAGGATAATTTTCCTGATGAACAATTAATGACCATCAACACAATGCCTTGGTATGCAGACATAGTTAATTACTTAGTTACTGGTTTAACACCTAAAGATTGGAATAGATAGGATAAGAAATTGTTCTTTTCAAGAGTAAAATATTACTATTGGGAAGACCCATACTTATTTAAGAAATGTCTTGATCTGGTTTTAAGGAGGTATGCTCCAGAAATTAAATATCAAAGCATATTGTCTTTCTGCCATGACCAAGCATGTGGAGGGCATTTCGGTTCAGGGAAAACTACTACTAAAATTCTACAATGTGGATTTTATTGGCCAACACTATTCAAAGATGCTCATAAATATTGCTTAAATTATTTAAAATGTCAACAAATAGGAAGAATATCAAAGAGGAATATGCTGCCTCTTAATCCTATTGTTGAGGTTGAAAGCTTTGATGTGTAGGGAATAGATTTTATGGGTCCATTTCCTACGTCTAATCAATTTAATTATATATTGTTGGGGGTGGATTATGTATCTAAATGGATAGAAGCTATTTCTATAAAAACTAATGACAGCAAAGTGGTAATACATTTTATAAGAACCAATATAATTGCCAGATTTAGGATACCTAAAGCTATTATTAGAGATAGAGGAACTCATTTATGTAATAGAAGTTTTGAAGCCTTAATGAAGAAATATGGAGTAAACCACAAAATTGCAACATCATATCATCCGCAAACAAGTAGACAAGTAGAAAGTGCAAACAAACAAATTAAGTTAATCTTAGAAAAAGTAGTAAATTCTATTAGAATAGATTGGGCTAATAGATTGATAGATGCACTTTGGGCTTATAGAACTGCTTATAAGACAAGCTTAGGCATGTCATCTTTTAGGGTAATATATGGAAAAAATTGTCATTTACCAGCTAAAATTGAACATAAATCTTATTGGGCATTAAAAACTTTGAACACTAATTTAAATCAAGTTGTTGAAAATAGGAAAATACAATTGATTGAATTAGAAGAATTTAGGAATGAAGCTTATTCAAAAATTGTAAGAGAAAAAGAGAAAATGAAGTTATGGCATGACGGGAAAATTATTCCAAAAACCTTTGAAATAGGACAAGAAGTATATCTTTACATGACTAAACTCCATAACCATCTAGGAAAATTAAGATTTAGATGGGCAGGACCTTACATAATTCGAAATGTTTATCCCTATGGAGTTATTGAAATTGAAAATCCTAAAAATCAGAATATATTTAAAGTAAATGGACAAAGACTTAGGCCTTTTCTGAAAATACTAAAAAGTTCCTTTGGAATTATAGAAGAAGTAAGAGTAGAGGATTACTCGAACTTCACTTAGTAAGAAATTTTCTGAGTATAAAAAAAAAAAAACCTTATTTAAATATAATCACGGTTAAACCGAAATGAATTATTGGTTTTACCGAAACATATTTTAAAAAGAAAAAAATTGTTGCGGTTTAACCGACAGGATCCATCAGTATGACCAAAACACAAAAATATAAAAAAATATTTATATTATATTTAGTTTAATGTCGGTGTTTCCGAAGTATAGTATCGGTTCAACCGATAGGAATATATATACATATATATGTGTGTGTAATTTAGGTTCAACCGAGGAATATAATGGTTAGACCAAAAAATTTTAAAGTGTAGAAAAAGTAAGATCGGCTAGACTGGAAATTCTTCGGTCTTGACCGAAGTAAAAATTATTATTATATGCATTTTTATTAGATATAACTTTACGAGAAGTTCATTGAGTTACGCTTAACTCAACGAACTTACTCCGTTGAGTCTAGGATAAATTAACAAATTTACCCTGTTGAGTTAACTCTAACTCAACGGAGTACTGTAGTTAAGTCCATAGACTAAGTCCGTGGAGTTAACCATAATTTCACGGATAAGAGAGCAAGAGTTTTGCATGGGAAGTGACCCAATTACCCACCTAAACTTAGGGTTTGGGGGCATTATCCATAGAATCATTTAGAACTTAGAACAGTAGATATCAGAGCAATTTCGTTCTGTTGTGTAACTCCACGATGAGGAAGATGATGTTTGGACCCTAGTATTTTGATAATGCAAAACCTATGTGAAGAAACATATTATATTTCACATTTAAGTTAGTGCAACATTAGATCAGAAGGCAAATAGAACAAATTCCATGTAGACGAACAAATCGAGAAGGTTCCAGATGATACTACCTTAAAGTTACAGGAAAATCGGACAATTACAGGTCCAAAGAGTAAAACAGCAGCAAGTCCATCAGATAGTTAGAAGGATAACTATCCAATTTTAGAAAGCCTTTAGAGAGTTATTTAATCAGACAGTTAAGTTGGTTGAATGATCGGAGAGTTATGGAGTTAACTATCCGAAAGAAAAAGGAAAATCGGAAAGCTAAAAAGGCTAACTATCCGAAACTTAAGTCATTCAATTAACCATGTGCAGAAATATAAAATAGAATCTTAAAGGACTTTTCAGAGAGTTAGATAACTATCTGAGTTTTCTTTCGGAGAGTTAGATAACTATTCAAGTTTTTCGGAAAGTTACAGGTATAACTTTCCGAAACTGAAGTCATCTTATTACACACGTGCAAAATGGAGAAGCCGGCAGTTGAAAGCTTAAAAGGGAAAATCGGAGAGTTAGATAACTATCCAAAATTTCAAAGAGAGTTTCAGTAAGTTACAGTTTAACTATCCGAAACTTAAGTTATTGAAATTGCCATGTGTAGAATTCTAGAAAGAAGATCATTTAAGTTTTCGGAGAGTTAGAAAGATAACTATCTGAAATTTCAAGAGAGTTTCGATGAGTTACAGTTTAACTATCCAAAACTTAAGTCATTGAATTTCCCACGTGCAGAATTCCAGAGAAATGCTCAAATGGGTTTTTGGCAAGTTTGAAAGATAACTATCCAAAAAATGAGAAGTTTCAATGAGATACATTCTTAACTATTTGAAACTTAAGTTATTCTTTTATGCATGTGTAGAATTGAAGAGACAGTTATCGGAGACTTAAAAGAAAGTTCGAAGAGTTACAATAGTTAACTATCCGAAAGTCAGGAGCTCTTTTTGGTAAGTTGAATATAAGACTCCGAACACTTGACATTACACGTGAGCAACTTAAAATCCTCACGTGACTCAGCTAACAGAATTTGAGTGATGAATCGGTAAGTTATGGATGCTTTTTGGTAAGTTATTTTTATAACCATCCGAAAACCTAAGATTTTTGGAAGGTTACTTACTGAACATTAGACAGAACGGTAACTTACAATATTTAGGTCTGATTATTTACCAAGTACAGCAGAATACATCCGTTGAGGAGAAATTATGATCGTTGGATATTCAAGCATAAATACAAATAGATCTTTCAATATTCAGTAGAGCTTACAAGTGAGATTACAGATACAATTACATATAGAGATACAGTATACATTGCAGATCAATTACTGATATAGAAGACAGCTTAAATTCAGTTCAACAAAGAATCAATTGAAAGTTGGATTTACAAGAAGATTCTTAAAGCTCTCCATGTGCTAAAAGTCTAATCCAAGAAGGATCATTTGGTTCATGGCTTCAACCTTAAAGCTTCATTCAGTTGTTGGTTTTAGTTTTGACCTGAACACTCAAGAGGTTGGTTTTCTAGAGTTTATACCTGAAAACTTCTAGGTGTTGGTTTTCTGGAGTTTATACCTGAAAACTTCTAAGTGTTGGTTTTTGGAGTTTATACCTGAAAACTTCTAAGTGTTGGTTTTCTGGAGTTTATACCTGAAAACTTCTGTGTAGTTGGTTCTTGCTTTGACCTGAAAGCAAGTGTGTAAGTGTTGAGACACTTAGTGAAGCCCAAGTAACCCTTGGGGGTGGACTAGCCGAGTTGGTGAACCACCTAAAATTCTCTTGTGTTTCTTACCTTTATTTCTACTATGCATGATATTTTTATCTGATTATTACTTGTGCAAACTGATTAATCAAATTAGTTAGTAAATTGAAAAATAGGCTTAAATTCATATTGTTCTTCATTCACCCCCCTTCTAGTGAAGCCATTCGTTCCTTACAGATGACACTTGAGTTCTGGGAAAATGCAGTTGACACGTTAGAATTTCCTAAAGATTTAGAGGAATGGCACACGAGGCAGAAAATCATGAATACGACGTGGGAAAAAGAGCTACAAAAGGTTGAATCTGACCTTTACTACTGGAGGAAAGTGTTAGTAGATTTGGGAATACAAATACCTCAGATAATGGAAACTAGAATCAAAGTTGCTACGGTAGTTGCTGTAAGTAGAGAGAGAAGAATCAGGCTAAATAACGAAGTTGCCCTAGAACTAATCCAACATAAGTCTCACCTTTGGTTCAAAAGATGCATAGGTAGACAGGCTCAGTGGGTAATCTGGGAGCAACAAAGGAAAGAAAATGAAGAAGAGGTGACTGAAGAACAAGAGGAACTGACTACTAAAAGACCTGTTCTTAAGGAACAGTAGCTAGGACCTTTAGTTCCACAACTAAGGCCATTAGAAAGAGCAGCAATTTTGGGGCCTTCTACTGAGGAAGAAAGAAGAGAATTTCAAGAACTGGTTCAAATAGGAAAAGACCAAGGAGAACTAGAAGAATTGGTAGTAGCTATAGCACATCTGGTGTTTGATGTACGGTGCAAAAAGAGGGTTGCAGAAAAGTTGAAAGCTCTATTATGATCAATAGGCTCGCAAGAGGGGGGGTGAATGGTGAAATTGTGTAGTTTTAAAATTCTTTTAATGTTGAATCGAATGATTCAACTTAAATGAAATAAAATGAAACTAATATAATGCAAATCAACAGAGATAAGAAACACACAACAAAAATTTTTAGGTGGTTCACCAATTTGGCTAGTCCACCCTCAAGATTCACTTGGGCTTCACTAAGTGATTCAACACTTACACACTTGCTTTTAGGTCAAAGCAAGAACCAACAACACAGAAGTTTTCAGGTAAAAACTTCAGTAAACCAACCTCTAGAGTTTTCAAGTCGAAACTCAAACCAACACTGTATGTAGCTTTCAGGTTGAAGCCACGAACCAAAAACTTTAAACCTTCAATTAGGATTTTGGTGCAAGAGCTTTTTCTATAGTAGATCTTTAGAATATGCTTCACTGTTTGTAGACTTGAGTGTCAATGGAATTGAAGTGTAGCTCAATGTATATCTCTACCGTATCTCCGTTGTCTGTATTTTGAATATATACTTGATATGTACAATGATCATATTTTCCTCCAACGAATGTATTCTACTATACTTAATTAGGATCAAGTCCCAATACGACAAGCGACCGTTCAAAAAATCATTTCAAGATATCTTACCGATTTTCCTATTCTATCAGATGGTTAGCTATACAACTCTCTGAAGAGTAACTGTAACTCACTGAACAGTTAAATACTTGTCGGATAGTTTGACTTTGTCAACTTTTCGATTACTTTAATTTAGCACATGCATAAATGGCTGACTTAAGTTTCGGAAGTTTATCCTTATAACTCATTGAAATGCTTCAGGATTTCGAATAGTTATTTTTCTAACTCTCCAAAAAACCCAATTGAGCATCTGTCTGGATTTCTGCACGTGGGAAATTCATTGACTTAAGTTTTAGATGTTTAAACTGTAACTCACCGAAACTCTCTTGAAATTTCAGATAATTATCTTTCTAACTCTCCGAAAACTTAAATGATCTTCTTTTTGGAATTCTACACGTGGCAATTTCAGTAACTTAAGTTTCGGATAGTTAAACTGTAACTTACCGAAACTCTCTCTGAAATTTTGGATAGTTATCTAACTCTCTGATTTTCCTTTTTAAGCTTTCAACTGTCGGCTTCTCCATTTTGCACGTGTGTAATAAAATGACTTAAGTTCCAGAAAGTTATGCCTATAACTTACCGAAAAACTCGAATAGTTATCTAACCCTCCGAAAAGAAAACTCGGATAGTTATCTAACTCTCCGACAAGTCCTTTAAGCTTCCGTTCTGTATTTCTACACGTGGTTTATTGAATGACTTAACTCTCGGATAGTTATTCTTCTAAATGTCCGATAGTATTGCTGCTGCTTTAAACTTGCTCTTCGGATACTTAGACCTGTAACTGTCTGATTTTGCTGTATCTTCTTGATCTGTTCATCTGCTTGGAAATTGTTCTAACAGCCTTCTGATCTAATGCAGTACAAACTTAACTGTGAAATACAATATGTTTCCTCACATAGGTTTTGCATTACCAAAATACTCGGGTTCTAACAATCTCCTCCTTTTTGATAATGACAAAAACCTTTACAATTATTTACATGTATTTCACTCCCTAATGTATTTCTATACATTTAGTCACATAGAGAAACATAAAATAGGAATTTATCAATACTATACTGACAAGAAGGGATTCCTCCCCCTAACTTTGAGCTAACTTCTCCCCCTATCTGTGTGTTGAGTTTTTCTTCTCTTTTAATGATTCTCTTTTAGTGCTTGCCGGAAATACTGTAAGTGACCAAATTTCTAAATTCTTCTCCCCCTTTTTGTCATTATAAAAAGGTGAGGACTGTAAAACTAAGTTTCTGTAAAACTGATATTGACTGTATCCTACACGAGTAGGTTAGTAGAAAAACAAGCTCCCATATGGTGAGCTTGATGAAAAAAATATTTAAAGATCTTGTAAAGAACATATTCCTAGATTTCATCTAATATGATTAAAAGTTGATTCATTTAAAGGTTTGGTGAAAATATCTGCAAGTTGATTTTCTGTTGGCACAAACTTAAGTGAAATATTCCCTTTCTCCACATGATCTCTCCGAAAATGATGTCTGATCTCGATATGCTTGGCTCTGGAATGAAGTACTGTATTCTTAGATAGACTAATTGCACTGCTGTTATCACAAAATATGATTGAATTTTGAATATTCAGTCTGTAATCTACTAGAGTTTGCTGCATCCAAAGGATTTGTGCACAGCATAATCCAACTGCAATATACTCGGCTTGAGTAGTAGATAAAGTTATACAATTTTGTTTCCTACTGAACCATGAGATTAAAGAACATCCAAGTAATTGACAAGTACCACTGGTGTTTTTTCTATCAGATCTGCTCCCTACATAATCTGCATCACTATAGCCTGTTAAAATTAAACTACTGTTAGCTGAATAGAATAATCCAAAATCTTTTGTTTCTTGTAGATATCTGAAAATCCTTTTGACTGATTTCAAATGTGATTCCTTTGGTGATGCTTGAAATCTAGCACACAAGCATACACTAAACATAATATCTGACCTGCTAGCTGAAAGGTATAACAGGGATCCAATCATACCTCTATATTGCCATTGCAACACTTGAATCATCCATTTCTATTTTAATGCTTGAACTCATTGGAGTATTTGCGGATTTGATGTTTTCATAACCAAATTTCTTCAACATCTCTTTGCAGTATTTTTCTTGGTTGACAAAGATACCATTATACATTTGATGAATCTATAATCCCAAGAAAAACTTCAATTCTCCCATCATGCTCATTTCGAATTTAATTTTCATCAAATTCTGAAATTCATGATAGAGATCTTCTGAAGTGGCTCCAAAGACTATATCATCAACATATATCTATACAATCAACATGTGCACATCAAAAGTTTTGATAAACAAAGTGTTGTCCACTTTGCCTATAGAAAATTTATTTTCAGTTAAAATTTTTTTCAATTTCTCATACCAAGCTCTAGGTGCCTGTTTCAAACCATATAGAGCCTTTCTCAGTTTGTAGACATGATTCGGCTTGAGTTCATCTTCAAATCTAGGAGGTTGTTTAACAAACACTTCTTGAATTTCTCCATTTAAGAAGGCACTTTTCACATCCATTTGAAACAATCTTATCTTCATACTACTTGCAAAGGCAAGCAACATTCTGATAGCTTCAATCTTGACTACAGGAGCAAAAGTTTCTTCATAGTCAATACCTTCCTGCTGATTGTAGCCTTGTGCAACTAATCGAGCTTTATTTTTGAGAATGTTACCTTCTTCATCTAATTTGTTTTTGAAAATCCATTTAGTTCCAATGATGGATTTTCCTACAAGTTTTTCTATTAGTTCCCACACATTGTTTTTCTGGAACTGATTTAATTCTTCTTGCATAGCCATTGTCCAGTAGGTATCCTTACAAGCTTCATCTACTGATTTTGGCTCCATTTTTGACACAAATGCACAAAAATTGCAGATATCTTGTGCTTTGCTTCTAGTTTGTACCCCTTTAGATATATTTCCAATAATTTGTTCCTCGGGATGATCAGATCTAAACTTCCAACTGTTATGATTCTGATATCTATGGTTGAGATTCTGGTCTAACACTTGTGAATTGGTATTCTACTTGCTTTTATCATCTTCAAAGTATTCATTTTCACTATCATTATTAATCTTCAGCTTTTTGAAATTTTGGAACAGATCTTCATCAAACTGAACATTTATACTTTCCTCCACTCTTCTATCTTCAGCAAAATATACTCTGTAAGCTTTGCTTCTTGAGGAGTAACCAACTAGTATGGCAGGTTCAAACTTAGCATCAAACTTGTCTTTAGCATTTCCTGTATTTAAGACAAAACATTTGCATCCAAATGCTTTAAAATAGCCAACATTTGGAGTTTTATTGAACCAAAGTTCAAAGGGTGTCTTATTCAATATGGATCTAATGTGAGTTCTGTTGGAAATGTGACAAGCTGTTCCTACAGCTTTTGCCTAGAGAAATTTAGGTAGATCCGTGGCATTTAACATAGTTCTAGTCATTTCTTGTAATGTCCTATTTTTCCTTTCCACAACTCCATTTTGAGCAGGAGTTCTAGGACAAGAGAATTCATGCAAAATTCCAAATCAATTGCAAAGGTTTTCAAATTCACCTCCATGATCACTTCTAATTTTCTTCACTATTAGTTCCTTCTGATTCTGAACTCTTATGTAGAAATTCCTGAACTCATTGCAAGTTTCATTTTTATGTGTCAAAAATATCACCTAAGTTAATCTGGAGAAATCATCAACAATAACAAAGGTATATTTTCGACCCCCAAGACTAGATACTTGAGAAGGACCAAACAAATCTAGATGTAGTAGTTCTAATGGTCTTTTGGTGGAAACAACACTTTTGCTGTGAAGAGCAATTCTCTTCTGCTTCCCTAGCATACACTCACTACACACTCTATCCTTCTTAAAAGTGAGTTTAGGCAGACCCCTAACAATATCACCCGTGGATAGCTTTCTGATATTCTTCATACTGATGTGATCAAGTCTTCTATGCCACACCCAATCGTCTTCACCAATTGCTACCAAACAAGAATTGCTTGCAGAATTTTCACATGGAAAGTTTAATGTATATATTGAGCAATTTCTAATATTAGTAAATTTTGTTTCATTTGTGGTAGGATCAATAATGTAGCAGTTTTTAGCATTAAAAGAAATAGTATAGCCTTTATCACATAATTGTCCTACACTTAACAAATTTTGTTTTAAACCATTTACATGCAAGACATTCTCAATTATACCATTTTCAGATATAATATTTCCTATTGCAGTTATTTTACACTTTTCATTATTTCCAAACATAACAGATCCTGAACTTAAGTTTTTAACTAAGTCAAGAAAGCTTTTCTTACCTGTCATGTGCTTTGAGCATCCACTATCCACAATCCATTTAGTTTAACGTGCTTGAACCTCCTTGTCACTCTACAAATCATACTGAAATTAAAGCTTTTGGTACGCAAATCTTCTTGGGTCTAGTGGAGTTAGTCCTTAAAACATTAAATCTATTGCCTCTTGGCAGCCACATATGACCTGATCTTCGTTTGATGGCAAACATAGTGGTGCCATCTCTATAAGATTGAATCACACCATCACAATAAGGTATTTCTTGTGGTGTAGTATACCCTAGGCCATATTTATTTCCATTTGATCATTGAGATCTTATTATTTTATTTAATCCTTTTTATCCTTGAGTGAATTTACATATAGTATCTTTCAAGTCTGATATAGTAGTTAATAGATTTTTATTTTCATCTTTTAATCCACAGTTATCACAACTATACTTATCTAAATTTGATTTTAGATTTCTATTTTCAACTATAGTTGATTCTAATTCTACAAATGAATTTTCTAAGCAACGATTTAATCTTTTAATTTCTTTCTTAAAATCTCTACATTTCACATATAAATTATCTACAGTAGATAGAAGACTGCTTATGTCTAACTCATTATGCTCATTTTCTAAACTAGAGGAAGTAGAGCATACCTCTTGTGCTGTAAAACAAACATTGGCCGCTGCTTCTTCTTCAGAATCTGATGAACAACTTGGAGAGCTATTGTCATCCCACATAGCTTTGAGAGCCATCTTCTTTTTGTCCTTCAATCTCTTCTTCTTATCTCTTGATCATCTTTTGTCTGAAATGGACAGAAGGTCTGTATGTGCCATTGCCTTTTACATTTGAAACATGTAGGGACCGTTCTTTTAGAAGAGCTGGGCTTACTCTTTTTCTTCATAAACTTTCTGAAGTTCCTTGCCAACAACATGATTTCATCATCGTCTGAGCTTAGAGCTTCCTCTATAGATGGAAATGCCATTTCCTTTCAGCTTTCTTTTCAACAGTTCCTTTTTGCTCTTTCCAATCCTTCATCTGAGCTTCATGGGCCAGAAGATTGCCCAACAGTTCTTCAACTGTGTAATTGTTGAGATCCTTGGAATCTTGAATAGTCATGGACTTCTATTTCCACTCAACAGTTAAGCTCCCAGGATCTTCTATACCTGTTCACGTGAAGAGAACTCCTTTCCCAAGCCTTTCAGACTGTTAATGATTTCAGTAAATCTAGAAAACATTTCAGTTATGTTTTCATTATCATTCATTCTAAACAGTTCTAGTTTTCTCAAAAGAATACTGATTTTTGTATCCTTAACTTGGCTTGTACGTTCATGAGTAACTTGAAGGATTTTCCAAGCCTCATGAGCAGATTTACATGCAGATACCTTATTATATTGATCAGTAGTTAGTGCACAA
The DNA here is from genome assembly GCA_036874045.1 of Cymodocea nodosa. Lineage (NCBI taxonomy): Eukaryota > Viridiplantae > Streptophyta > Magnoliopsida > Alismatales > Cymodoceaceae > Cymodocea > Cymodocea nodosa. Next base: position 11,443,669 of record CM072339.1, on the reverse strand, counting down.
TAAATGGCATTCAGCCCTCTAGCATCCAGCTAGATGATTTTCTCATCCTCCTCAAACTAGTTTGAAATATCACTGGTTGGAAGTGTAGTTCCAAGAACAACAGTCTTCCAGAGTTTAACATCTGAACTCCTAAGGAAGCACTCCATTCTATTCTTCCAATAGTTATAATTGGAACCATCGAATAGAGGAGGTCTATGGATGTTTTGTCCCTCAGCAAATTGAGCCATAAATCCAAATGGTTAAATCTTCTGAAGGATTAACCTTGCTCTAATACCAAATGTTAGGATCGATAGGCTCACTAGAGGGGGGGTGAATGGTGAAAGTGTGTAATTTTAAAATTCTTTTAATGTTGAATCGAATGATTCAACTGAAATGAAATAAAATTAAACTAATATAATGCAAATCAGTAGAGATAAGAAACACGCAACAAAAAATTTTAGGTGGTTCACCAATTTGGCTAGTCCACCCCCAAGATTCACTTGGCTTCACTAAGTGATTCAACACTTACACACTTGCTTTCAGGTTAAAGCAAGAACCAACAACACAGAAGTTTTCAGGTAAAAACTTCAGTAAACCAACCTCTAGAGTTTTCAGGTTGAAACTCAAACCAACATTGTATGTAGCTTTCAGGTTGAAGCCACAAACCAACAACTTTAAACCTTCAATCAGGGTTTTGGCGCAAGAGCTTTTTCTGTAGTAGATCTTTAGAATATGCTTCACTATTTGCAGACTTGAGTGTCAATGGAATTGAACTGTAGTTCATTGTATATCTCTGCCATATCTCCATTGTCTGTATTTTGAATATATACTTGATATGTACAACAATCATATTTTCCTCCAACGGATGTATTCTACTATACTTAATTAGGATCAAGTCCCAATACGGCAAGCGACCGTTCAAAAAATCGTTTCAAGATATCTTACCGATTTTCCTGTTCTATCGGATGGTTAGCTATGCAACTCTTCGAAGAGTAACTGTAACTCACCGAACAGTTAAATAATTGTCGGATAGTTTGACTCTGTCAACTTTCTGATTACTTTAATTTAGCACATGCATAAAGGGCTAACTTAAGTTTTGGAAGTTTATCCTTGTAACTCACCAAAATGCTTCAGGATTTCGGATAGTTATTTTTTTAACTCTCTAAAAAACCCATTTGAGCATCTATCTGGATTTCTGCACGTGGGAAATTCACTGACTTAAGTTTTGAATGTTTAAACTATAACTCACCGAAACTCTCTTGAAATTTCAGATAGTTATCTTTCTAACTCTTCGAAAACTTAAATGATCTTCTTTCTGAAATTCTACACGTGGCAATTTCAGTAACTTAAGTTTCGGATAGTTAAACTCTAACTTACCAAAACTCTCTCTTTGAAATTTCAGATAGTTATCTAACTTTCCAATTTTCCCTTTTAAGCTTTCAACTACTAGCTTCTCCATTTTGCGCGTGTGTAATAAAATGACTTAAGTTCTGGAAAGTTATGCCTGTAATTTACCGAAAAACTCGAATAGTTATCTAACTCTCCGAAAAGAAAACTCGAATAGTTATCTAACTCTTTGACAAGTCCTTTAAGCTTCCATTCTGTATTTTTGCACGTGGTTTATTGAATGACTTAACTCTCGGATATTTATACCTATAACTCTCCGAAAAGTCCTTTAAGCTTTCAGATAGATAAGGAGTTAACTATCCGATCATTCAATCCCCTTAACTATATGATTAAATAACTCTCCAAAGGCTTTGAAAAATCGGATAGTTATTCTTCTAACTGTCCGATAGTATTGCTGCTACTTTAAACTTGCTCTTCGGATACTTAGACCTATAACTATCCGATTTTGCTGTATCTTCTTGATCTGTTCATTTGCTTGGAAATTGTTCTAATAGCCTTCTGATCTAATGTAGTACAAACTTAACTATGAAATACAATATGTTTCCTCACATAGGTTTTGCATTATCAAAACACTTGGGTTCTAACAAGCTCAATATAAAATCAAAGTGGAATAGCATCAAGAAGCTACTGCCAGACCTACTGCAAAAGGAGCTGAAACTAGTCCTTTGAGACCAAAAATTATAGAAAAAGTTAAACAGGAAGAGCCAGTACCTATGGCTCAAAGGCCTGTAGAGCCCATTTTTGTAGATTTAATCTCAGAAGAAGAAGAGGAAGACTAGGAAAAATTAATCAGAAGAAGGAAAGGAAAAGAGATAGTGCTTGAATATCAAGAGATTAAATCTAAAATACCAAGATCAGTAGGGCCTATAGAGCCAATTTTTGTAAACTTGCTATCTGATTCTGAAGAGGAGTAGGAGCAGCAGCAGCAAGAGCAAAGAGAAGAAGAAAAATAGGTTGAAACTAGTCTGCAACCTATACAAGTAGAAGAAATAGAAATTAAGGTAGAAGCTGATTTGCTTATAACTCCATCCCAATCTGCCATAGAATCAGAAAGAACCGTGACATTGCAGATTAATTGTCAGGAGGAAAAAGAAAAAGAAGAAAATGAACAAGAAGTTGAACAATTACATATGGAAAGAGATGACTCGATAGATTCCACTGAAGAGAAAAGAACTCTTTAGCAAATTTTGGATAGTATTCAATACAAAGTGGAGAGTTCTGTTGGCTCACCACTGCAGACAAAAGCAAAAGCAAAAATATAGGAATCTACGGAGCATTTTCAGCAAGTTGAAGTTCAACATATGGAAGAGGAAGTTCAAGAACAAATCCCTTTAGAGAAACAAATTCACATTCCTGACCCGACTGAAACAACAGTTCTAAATGAAGTACACTTTTGGAGTCAGGAAGCTTATAATAAATACCAAGAGATAAGGGGTTGTGATATCATTTACAGTAGACTAGTAAATTGGGACGGAATGCAAGAAATCAAAGATTTATCTAAGTTCCAAGGTCTATTACAGTTTATTTCTCAAGAAAGAGGACATGCAGTATATGAAAATCTAGTGCCCTATTTTTATGCAAACTTAAGAGAAGGAGAAGGAGGATTAATTTCCAACGTGGAGGAAGCTGATGTATAGATAACACTAGAGCTTCTCCACAACATTCTAGGATTGAAGAATGAAGGACTAGAAATTCTGGAAAGCACAACTACAGTCGAGTGGACAGAACAAACCATAAGGGATTGCTTAGCTATCAATCCTGGTGTGCCATTATTAAATAGACTAAATCAATTAAATGGTAAAGCACACATGATAGCTAACATTTTGATTAAGAATGTCTACCAACGACAAGGCCATGATATAGAATTAAGTCAATTTGTCAAATGGGCCACATATGCAGTTGTGAACAGAAGTTAGATAAATTGGTCTGTAGTTTTTATCTCCAAGCTGAGAATAGTGAAGAAGAAATTATTTTATGGAGATCTGATTCCACTACTAATGGTGGACTGTATTGATTTCACTAAATGGGCATCCAAAAGGATAAGATCTAGAACCATTTCAGTGAAAGAATATTGAAATTATGTTGCTGCAGAGATTGCTAAACCTTCTAGAGGAGTTACAGGAGCTATAGAAAGGATTAACCAATTAGAGCAACAAGTAGAAAGACTCCAGAAGGAAGTAGATGAACTTAGGAGAAAAGAGTAAATTATATTGTTCGTCTACTTGTATATATTTGTATGAAAAATATCTAATTGATTGTAATGTAGATTATTCATATAAATGAATCTATGTTATTCAGATGTTTTTGTATTAGTATTAGAGAATGATGTAATGGATGAATTATCTTGAATATTATATAATTGTTTGAACAAGATGCAAGATTGTTTAAAATATATACAAATTTTATGAATGACAAGATTAAATGCGAGATAACCGGTTAATGCTGAAAATATCTACATGCTGTAGAGTAAAATATAAATTATGCATAATATGAAATGAACTGTAAGTTAAATATTTATATAATGTTCAGATTCAAATGAGTTTAATGACATGTATTTAACTTTATTTAAGTTAATAGAATGTAGGAGAGAAAAATATAAAAGTTAATGAAAAGATCGAATGGCACACTAGAGGGGGGGTGAATAGTGTCCTAATAAAGTTTATTTTGCTTTTAAAAATTCGAAAGCTATTAATACTAATGAACCTTGATTAATTGATTTTAGAATTAAAACTAGTAATGCAAAAAGTAAAGAATACAAAGAGATTTATAGTGGTTCCCCAAACTAGGTAGTCCACTCCTCAAGGCCATAACCTCGAGAATTCCACTATGTACTTTTAAGGCTAAGCGCAAACCTTAAACAAGTTACTTTTGCAGGCTAAGCAACAACCTTACAGATGTTTTTAAAGGCTAAACAAAAACCTCACACAAAGCACTAACTTTGTGTACTCAAGACCCTAATCTTGAGCAAATGAAGTATCACACTTCACTCTCTTCACCAAGGCTCCGACCTTATGAAGGTATACTCACAACACCCTTGTGAGTTAAGGTTTTAACACAAAAGAGACAACAGTTTAAAACCAGGAGTCACAAACTCAAAATGAGCACGACACACAAGACTAGATCAACTCCAATGAAGAGTTGACACAGAAGCTCTGAGGAGAATTCTTGATTGATCTGTAGTTGTTGATATTCTGGACTTTTTTACAAACGAATCTTCAAAGTGTTTGTAGAATTACTGAGCAGACAATTTCTCCTTTCAAGTGTTGAAAAATTCTGTGTGTGTTTCAGTTTTTTTGCAAATCCTTTTTATTTTTCCTTCGAGATTTGCATAGGTGGAAAGAATTCTGAAATGGTTAGATGCCTTATGCAGGAATTCATTTCCAGCAACCTTCAATCATAATAAAGTTGAGATCTGCAATCAAAAGATATCTTGCCACAAAGATTAGTCAATTAATAATAGTTGCATCTTTTGTAAAAATAAAATCTTCGAAGGCTTTCAAAAAATTGGAGACTTAGAAAGATAACCTGTCGAAACTCAAAAACATTTCAGATAGATAGAACTAACATTCTGAAATACTACTTAAGTCATGTATTAAAATTGAAACACATGTCCTTCTGAAACAACGTTATAAAATATTAAAAATAAACTATCTGATAGAATGGACATGTTTTGGATACTTATAAAAGATAACTCTTCGATCCTTAAGTCATTTCGGATAGTTACACAGGTAACCTTTCGAAAAGTCACTTAAGTCAGAAAATAATAGAAAACTCAACCATTCGAAGCTTAAAACTGTTTTCGAATACTTATTGAAGATAACTCTCCGATTCTTAAGAGTTTTCGAATAGTTACATCATAACCTTCCGAAAAGTCACTTAAGTCAAGCAATGAGAGACTAACACATGTCCTTTAGAAGAAAGTAACCGAAAATATATTAAAACAGAGAAACAGCTAACTCTCTAGAATAAAAACCTTAACTATTCGAAACCAAAGGGATTTCAGAGACTTACCATAAAAAAAAATCATATCTGAACATAAAAAGACTTAACTCACCGAAGATAAATACTTTTCGGATAGTTATTGATATAATTGTCTGAAAAGCCAAGAGAGAGAGGCTTAACCATCTGATTTGTCTTGTTTTGTTTGGTGACTTATAAAATAACTCTCCAATCAATACACTATAGACAAAATAACTTGTCGAAATCTAATTTAAAAGACTTTGAGTACAAAGTAGTTAGCCAAGATTCATGTGAATAAAAAGACATCTAAAATATGGCAGAAATAATTAAACCACACGCTTTTCATCATCAAAATTAACTGATAAATAATTGAACTAACAATCTCTCCCTTTTTGATGATGACAAAACTGTAAACAGATATATTCTCCCCCTTTGTCAGAATTAAAAAGTGGAGACAATTGATTGAAGGAGACTTGGAGATAAATAAAATGTATTGATTTAAGAGTAAGAACAATAGGGATACATAAAAATGAAAATTACATCAAAGGAAAAACAACAAATCTAAGGTGCAGTTGACTTTTTCTGTAACAAATCTTGAATTAAGTTATCCCTCTTCCTCAGAAGTTGTTCTAAATGAGCCACTTGATCCAAAAGCATCTGATTATGTTGAAGTAGAAGCTCATTTTGTTTTAGGAGGGTCTCAGAACTGTCAACTGCTATAAATGAAGCTGCTGAAGCTGGAGGAGGTGCTGTAGGAGGTGGAGTTTCTATAGAAGGAGGTACAGTAGAAGGTGGATTTTCTGCAGAAGGAGAAGCTGAATTCTGAGTTGCAGATGGTTGAAAATGAGGGGGCAACTCAACTAAATCAGAAGATGACATTCTCTGAAGATCCTTAAGTTATAGTACTCTTCTTTTAATGGATTTCAGAGGTTTGCTTGAAAAATCAATGTATTTGGCCATCAAATGATAAATAAAATCTCTATAGTACAGAAAACTTTGCAGATGAGAAATCTGAGCAATAATAACTTTTGCCCAGTTAACCTTGATACCAGCCATCACAACATAAGTGGCTTGGTAGACATTCCTTTCCAATTCATCTGCATCACCAATCTTCTAAAATACAGAGGTAGACAGAATTGTAGCAATCATCCGGGCCAAACCATTTAGATTTGCAGTCTTAACTAATTTAGATTTTCTATCAGGAGTTTTTCCAATCAATTTATTCATCTCTGATTCCTACCACCCAAGTTCGGATGGAGAAAGAGCAATATTTATACCAGTAGATGGTATTCCAAAAAGATTCTCCAAAAATTCTCCATCAATCCTTATTGTTTGATTTTGTAGGTGTAGGAGACAAAAATGTGGAAAAATCTCAAGGTTTGAGTAGAAAAGGGGAATTAGGTCTTCAAAAATAGATAACCTTGAGGGAGAAGAAATAAGACCTAAAAGCCCTTAATGAATAAGTAGACTATGAATTGAATCCATTCCTTTAAAATTTACTAGTCTACTATAGATGATCTTCATGCCTTGATATTTATTGAAATAGAGATCCCTAGCTATAGAAGATCTGAAATAATATACATCTATAAGGATGTCTGAAGAAAAATTGACTTCAACCTCTAGATCTTCATCTACTAGAGGGTTTTTAGAAGGAGGAGGAGATTGAGGAGCAGAGACAAAACCTGAATCTTCATACAATCCTTGTATCACCATTTGAGTGTGAGGAGAAGGAATTGGATGAGATTCTATATCAGATGAAGGAGGAGGAGGTGTGAATTCTTCTCTATGTACAAGCAGAGATTGGGCAAAACTTGAATGAGAAGAAAGAGTTTTCTTTCTTCTCCTAGAGTAAGTAAATGAAGTAGATGGAAGGGGAGAGGAGACAACTGTAGGCAAAATTGGACTAGCTAAGGAGATCAAATGAGAAGGACCAGGAGCAAGTTGGTGTAGAGGTTTAATACATAACTCAAGAATTGGAGGATATGATCGGCCAGCCACATGCCTGAAATCAATTCCTTTCTAGGGCAAAAAGAATTCAGGTTCAGCCATTGATTTCTTCTTATCTGCCATATTAGAAAAATCATGAAAACAAGCAGGCTCTATAGGCTCTTGAATTTTAATTCCTGGTTGCTCACTGAGTTTATGCAATAATGCTTGATTTCTCCTCCTAACGAGAGTATCTTGTAAATGTAGGGCCATATGTAATGCTCGTTTCTCAAATGCCCTAGAATCCTCAGAAGTAGTCAAAAATTGGCTAACATAAGCCTCATAAACAGATTTAAATTGAGGTTCTAAGGAGTTCACTTTGGTAGAAAATATGTCTTCATCATCCGAAGAAGAATCCTTAGAAACCCTAGTATCAACACAATCTATTTTACTACTCTGTGAAGCACGAGTAGAAGTGGTCTTCAATTTCTTATGACTAGTAGAGGTTTTAGTAGATTTTCTCTTGAAAGTTCTCTGTTTGGATTTCAAACGCTTTTGATGCTGAAAAGGAGTACTAACGGGACAAAATTTTCAAAGAAGAGAAAGTTGTTTTTCCAAACATAAGAAACGCGTAACTATTTCTAAAGTGCCATAAACTAACTCAATATCGACAACTTCTTCTCCGACAGAAACAATTTGTTGAGCTTTTCCAGGAGATAGGTCTGCCATACCTGATTGGAGTTCTTGTTCCAGTACAAGAATCTGCTGTTCTTGCTCTTGCAGAGAAAGGGCAGAAAAATGTCCAGATGAAGCCATGAAGGAGAAGGCACGAAAAAAAGGGATGAAATAGATAAAGGATTTGAGAATCGGAAGGTTGAGACAAAGTGAGAAGATAACCCTCCAAAAGCATATAAAAATCGGAAAGTTTTAGAGATTGGTGAGTTAGAGGCCGAACTTACCGAAAGAAAAGAATTTTCGAATAGTTACAGGATAACTGTCCGAAAAAGAGGTACAAAGGCCAAAAGACAGTAGCTTGTCGAAACACAGGCATTTTCGGATAGTTACTGACTAAACTATCTAAAAACCTACAAAAATAATATGCTAACTCTCTGAAAACTTCCAACACCTATCCAGGTAAAGAAAAAATAACTCCCCCTAAAAATGTACTGACTAAGAAAGGAATAGAGCTTAAAATTGAGAAAATTAGACATCAAAAAAAATAAATTCCCCCTGAATTTTGAATAAAATAAATAAATAAGAAAAGGTTTTGTTGTGGTATTTGTATATATATATTTATATATATATATTTTTTTTTATTATTATTGGTATTTTTGTATTTATGATTATATATATATATATATATATATATATATATATATATATTGAAATTATTGTTTGGGTGGGGATTACTGAAAAATTCAAGGCTCCACATTAAGATAAATAACACATTTCACTTAGCATAAAGACTTGATCCTATGGTGCACCTTATTAACCTTAAAGAAATCAGTTTTTATAAACTTCAGAAAGGGCAGAAAAACGTCTAGATGAAGTCATGAAGGAGAAGGTGCGAAAAAAAGGGATGAAGTAGACAAAGGATTTAAGAATCGAAAGGTTGAGACAAAGTGAGAAGATAACCCTCCGAAAGTAAATAAAAATTGGAAAGTTCTAGAGATCGGTGAGTTAGAGGCCGAACTTACCGAAAGAAAAGAATTTTCGAATAGTTACAGGATAACTGTCCGAAAAAGAGGTACAAAGGCCAAAAGACAATAACCTACCGAAATCTAATTTAAAAGACTTTGAGTACAAAGTAGTTAGCCAAGATTCATGTGAATAAAAAGACATCTAAAATATGGTAGAAATAATTAAACCACATGTTTTTCATCATCAAAATTAACTGATAAATAATTGAACTAATAGTTAATACAAGGAGTAAGCTTAGAAGTTGCTAAGTGTTAACTCAACAAAGTAAGTTTGTTGAGTTAACCTTAACTCCATGAGGTCAATAATATAATATAAGGTCACTCCGTTGAGTTATCTATAACTCAACGAAGTTAGTCTGTGGAGTTAGCAACAGTAACTAAAGCTTATTCATTGAGTTAACTATAACTCAATGAGGTTAGTTCGTGGATTAAGCTAAACAGTTATTCTTTTAACCATGTATGAAACTTCGTAGATCTAGTGGTTATTAAAATTGGAAATTAGAAGTGACACATGTACCCATAAAAATAAGAACCGCACTGCACGTTACAAGACACGTTCTTGCAACAAGATTCATTTGCTTTATGGACGTGCATTATAAATATAGAACAAAATGTTATTTACGAGTTACCAACACTTTTGAAAGAAAAGGAACTTTGTTGGGGAACTGAAAGGAGAAGCAGCTAATTCATCTTTATCCGTCAACAACTATTTACTGAGTATAAAGCTTCAAACTAGCATGTAATTAATCTTCTGTTATTTTACTTTATGTTAAGAGTTTATAAGCACATGGATTCATTCTCCTAGCACTAAATGATTAGTAAGAACACCTACACAAGATTCTTCAACATAGAGACATATTGAAGTATTTTCTGAATTAGACTTTAACGAAATCCTTAGGGGTGTAGCTAACCTTTCTTTAAAAGAGAACGAAGATGTGACTACTCTAGTAGAGAAACCATTAGGGGAAATTCTATATCCTGAATTAGTTGATGAACCTTCATGTATTCAATTACCAAACTTTGAGGGAGATAGGTTTGAACTGAAAGCTAATTATATTAGTCAATTACCACATTTTCATGGATTAGAAAGAGAGGATGCCTATTATTTCCTTAGAGAATTTAACAAAGTTTGCCAAATGATGAAAATGCCGAACATGAGTATTAATGCTATTAAACTTACATATATCCCTTTTGCTTTAAAAGACATAACTAAGAGATGGTTATATACTCTATTGCTTGATTCAATTTCTGCATGGACTAAATTTTGCTCTGTTTTTCTAGAAAAATATTATCTAACACATCAAACGATTAAAAAGAAGAAGGAAATATTAATGTGTAGCCAAAAACAGGGAGAATCATTTTAGAAATATTTTGAAAGATTTAAAGATTTATTGACTCAATGTCCACATCATGCAATGAGTAAAACACAATTAATTGGTATAATTTATGAAGTCATAGATGTTTCAACGAAATCTTTATTAGAATCTACTTGTTGGAATGGATTTTTAAAACTGTGTAGTAAAGAAGCATGGGCATATTTAGAAAACTTTGCAAAAAGAATTGCACAGTGGGAAAACTCAACTAAAGCTATTACAGATAAAAGAATATTACTAAGGGGAATGCATGAAATAGATTCAAGCACTATGCTTGAAGTTAAATTAACAAAGAAAATAGAAGAATTATCATTAAATCAAAAGCTAGCAGAAAAGAATGCAAACGTTAATGATTTAAATATTATTTATGCTAGAAACCAGAAAGATAACTTTGGAAATTCTTATAACCCTAATTGGAGAAATCACCCAAATTTATCTTGGAGAAACAACAATTTTGAGGGAGGAGAAAATATAAATGACAAAAATATAAGTTATGAAGCTTTAATTGAATAAGGATCTAGAATAGAGAAATTAGAAAAGATAATCCAATAATTAAACAGTCGTCTAGATCTTGTATTTGGAAATGTTGCAATTCAAAATCAAAATATAAATAGAAATATACCCCCTAGATAGAAAGAATCAATGGAAGTTAGACCTACTAGAGGATTGCCAATGCAAGCAATACTTAATCCTATCAATAGAACTGTTAATGAAATTGATACCTCCTCTAGGAGGGTAGCTGAATGAAATAGTATAACTGAAGTAACTATGTATAATATAGTAAGTAGAAAAATATTAAAAAAAAATGTAAGTTTAATTATAGTTAGTAGTATCGTAGAGTTATTACTTAACTCAGCGAACTTAGTCCGTTGAGTTATGACCTAACTCCACGAGAATGTGAAGTAGCTATGTTAATTTTGTCTCTATTAATTTTTGTTTATGTTATACAGAATCACAACAAATGGAATTGATGAAATTACCACTAGATGCACTAAGGGAAGTACTGAGTAACCTGTCAGCTAAAGATTTGTGTAGATTGTGTTGTGTATCAAAGGAAATCAAAGACTATGTTAGAGAAAAATATTTTCATGGATTACAAGCTGTAAAAATGACTAAGATTAGAGATGGATTTTTATGGAAGTCATTTAATCGTAGTTCAATCAGCTATGAATATCTGAATATGGGAGAAACTACTGGAATTCCACCCAATACATTAGAAGGGATAGATCATATTATGGGGATGGATGAAGGATTAATTATATATAGAACCAAACCAAGGTATGCAATTCTGTTACCTAACATTTTGATTAGAAATCTTATCACAAGAGAAGAATGGAATATAGGAAGGCCTAATAGATATAAAGTACCAATTGAAAATTGTAGGCCAGCTTTAATATTTTCTAATAAAAGTTCAACCATTCTTGAAAAATTATATTATTGGAGACCAACTGGAAATTGGGATGAAGATTTATGCTTAAGTGTGTATAATTTTCTAAATAGATCTTGGACTGAAAATACTATGATATATCTAAGACAAAAATCATTAATTAACATCATGCATGTCATACTTGATGGATATATATATCTAGTCACAGATATATCAGTTGCATTTAGATCTGATTTATACATAGTAAGCATAGATAGTTATGATGATTTTATAGAAATATTACCTATACCGAGTGATATAGCTAAACCACCGACTTCAGAATACGATCAAATTCAATTGGGAATGTGGTATAATGAATATGATGATGCTACTTTATGTCTGATAAGATAGTGGGATGAATTGAAGAAATTTCAAATATGGATTATGAAAGACCTAAATGAATGGAAGTGGGAAGAAGAATATATTGAAATAGATGTAAAAATAGAAACAGCTACATTATCTTGGAACACAAGAGGATCCCTTTCTGCATTTCATTTCATTAATGGTAATACACTTATATTTAGTATTGATAACATACTACAAGTTTACAAGCTAAAAAGGAAAGCAAATTGCATTAAAACAAAATTAATAGCAAGAAGAATTATGCCTAAAAAGTTTACATGGACTAACACGTTTATTCCATTTGTTACTACTTTTCAATCATGTTTTTAAACTATGATTCTATGCTTTTAATGTTGTGTGTATTCTGCTTCTTTTTTTTGAAAAGAAAAATTTTAGTTTTAGTTTTATTCTATAAGAAAAAAGAAAAGAAAAATAAAATATCAATCCAGTTTGTTGGTATCTGTTCTAGGAAACCAACTGGCTTACTTGTGAGCCACTAAAGGTATAGGAGCCTGGGGTCAACACAAGACACTGATTTAACAAGTTAAATTGTTATTTTGTTATGTACTTTGCTTTTATGTGTGAATGAAAAGTTTTTCAGAATCAAAAAATCGGAAGATATTGAAGGAGATACGAAAGGACGAGGTATGTAATTGATTACTTATCCTGAATTTACATTTCAACTAAGTTCGTTGAGTTAGATGTTAAGTCAACAAAACAATATTCATGCCTACTATAATTACTGTATTTATTGTAAAATCTTTTACATTGAGGACAATGCAAAATGTAGGTATGGGGGGGAGGTAATTAAAGTAACAGCCATGTAATTTTGTTAATTAGAGGAATTAGAATGGTACTACAAAAGTTCTATCTGTGGAAATTGAAAATTTTTTTGAACAAGAATTTGCTGTAACTATTCGATTATTGAAGCTGTAAAATTTTTAAGAATTGTAACTGCTTGAATGTTATATTTATAATCCTATATAAGATGCTACAAATTTTATTATTCATACAAATCTAGATATAGTATCTTATGTTGTTGCTGAATTTTATGAGTTTAACAATTTCACGATTTTAAAATGAAATCAAAATGCTTAACTAAAACTCAGTAAATTATTTGAAATCCTGAAAGAGCTGAAATGTTGATTTTTGGATTAAATGAAATACATATGATCAATGATACATTTAATTTAATTGATTAAATTTGTAGAATGATTTATGTGTATAGCTTATTAAACTACAAAAAAAGTATGAGCTTATTGACATAGATTCATATTTTCAGTAAATAATAGAAGCAGAACTATATGAGATTTATGTTTTATTGCATTTGTATTAATGAAATACATACATATACTGTGTTGAAAAGAAAAAGAAAAAAAAAAAAAGAGAGAAAAACTTTGAGAGTTTATTGACTTGTTTGATCATGAGCCTTTTGTACTTGAGCAGATAGGTATGTAAGGATTGTTGACCTGAAAAAGGACTCTTTAAATCTGGCAACCTAAGATCCTGATCAGATCTGGGATTGTTGACTGAAAGCTTGATACATGGGTACACTAGAAAGCTCTTGTATGATTCAAGCTTATCAAATTAACTTTTAAAGTACAAATATGCATATATTGTTTTGAAAAGATACAAGTGTTTTGTGAAATACAGATATCTTTTGAATCGAGTATATGTTTTGTTATCTAAAATTGCTAAAGTATGAATCTAGAATAAACTTTTGAAGTTGTTTATTTGAGATACAATTCTTTATTCTACTTGTCTTAATCATATTGAATTAGATTGTGTTTTGATTCGTATGTACTTGAAATTTATTCTGGAAATCATATTGGAAAATTCAGGATGATAGATGTTGAAAAGAAGAACAAATGGTAATATAATTAACACCAATGTGATGCTGATATATTTTGTATGTAATTTACATATATTCTAAGTATATTTGCAGGTTGAAGAGGAGAAAACAAAGTTAAAACAAATTACTAAAACATATAGAAAATCTATATAGTAATCTAATTTATTATTTTGAAGAACTAGGTGAAGAATTAATTCTAGCACTTTAGAAAGACCAACTAATTAGATCTTAGTTTGCTAAGTGACTAGCAAAGTTTAAGTATGGGGGAAGTGTTTAGAATGAAAAAGTGTATAATATTAACAGTTAAATGATGGTTAATTCCATAATATTTAGCTTATCATATGAGAATTAAGTCATTATGTTATAATTGCACTATTATATGCTTTAATGAAAGAATCTACATAATTTCAAGGAATTAATTTTAATTTAGTACATTTCTGAACTATCGGTAAAGTGTAGGCTGTGAAATTCTTAAGTATCCGAATTTTATGTTATTTCGAAGAGTTATATTTAATGTACTAGACAGTTATGTTTTAAAGAATATTTTATTATTTCTTGAAGTACACATGTTGAAACCATAATGCATGACTTAAGTGGATTTTCGGTAAGTTATCTATTAACTATTCGAAATGCATCTAGGCATCGGATAGCTAGGTTCGTAAGTGTCTGAAATATGTGAACTTGTTAAGTTAGAATTATACACGTATTGAATTTAAATGCTTTAGTATATCACGTGAGATGCACATGTTTAACTCGTTAAGTTAGCATAACTATACGCATTGAGTTACATGAATACACACTAAGGTAACGCATTATGTTAGCAACTTATTTCTTTATTGCACGTGTTTTATAATTAAATCAACAAAGTAAGTCCGTTGAGTTATCTGTAACTCCATGGACCATTTAATTTCTAATATGTCATTGTAGCGATTACAGAAATAGGACATTCGAAGGAAAACCACGATTACATGTATCACGCGGGAATTCACTCATGGAAAGGAGAAGAAATCACCATCGTTGATCTAAATGAAGGAAATCCAACTGATCATCTAAAGCAGAAGTAGTTACTACTGAAGAAATATAAAAGAAGAGGAGAAAAAATGAAGAAAGTGTGGTTGGCGGTGTGTGGCAGTGTGTGTAAAGGTGTAGACCGTGCTAACTGTAGGCAACGTCAAAAGTTCACTGAAGCATCCACACCATCACCAACAATTCACCAACATCACCAACATTATCATAATCACCAACCATCGGAGGTTTGTGAGGATACTTTCCTGATGTCAAGTTGATTTCGAGCCAAACACGATGCTTGACAACCACTGTGATGAGTAATCGCGTTGTGGGAAGGGAAGCCATTTTCACCAAGCACTGACTCATATCTCAGGAGATTGTAAAGCTTCTAGCCTTGGTTTCAGGTTGATGCCAGTATGTCGAAGAGGAAATCATCTTGCAATTCTAGACTCGTGATTCTATAGGGAGAGGAGGCAAAATTGTAAGTGATTAAGTTTTCAGTGTTGTAATCACGTAGCATGTAGTGACAGAAGTGTTTACTATCGATAGAGATTTTTACATTTCACCTTTTGCCCATTTTCATTAACATCTCAAAACAAAAATACCAAAAACAACAACTTATCTATGTTTATATTTAGTATTTAAGTGTTGTATTGTTTGTTTTGTATCATGATTAAAGTTATCATTGTCAGTATTGTGAATGTTTTATGTTTGTTAGATTTAGAAAATAGAAAATAGTATTACAGTTTACTAAAATCGATTTGTTATAGATACTTAAAGATTTTAATGGTTACTATTTGAAATATTTGAATGTTAGTGTTGCTTAATGATAAATCTAATATTAATAGCATTAAAGAACTTAATTGATGTTATTTACAATCTATGGAACCACCCAATGGTTAGCCGAATTCCTCTGCAAATAGCAGTATTAAATTGGAAAGATAGGCTCGTGGAGTTAACTTAAGTCCACGAGATTAGTCTGTTGTGTTAACTGTAACTCAACGGAGTGATTACTGAACACATTAAGTATAATATAAAAAAAAACAGAACTGTACACAATTCTTACTCAATTCTCTATGGGATCAACCTGTACTTGTACACAAATACAATATACACTGTGCACTTGCAATTAAAATATAAATTGGAATTAATATCTAATTTGTGTGAAAGGTTGTTTGTTTACTTCTAAAAAGAAATTATTGATATAAGCATAAAGACAAGTTAGACAAGTTAAAAACAGAAGTTGACAAATACAAGTTTTCTAGCATTGTTGCTTGTGAACCAAACAAGTTCTCTGATGCCGCCTAAAGCAACCAAATAAGCAGCCACCAGATTTTGAAGATGAAGAAAGACCAAACCATGTCTATAAATTGAATAAAGCTCTTTATGGTCTGAAGCAAATACCACGTGCATGGTATGTTAAGTTGAAGGGTTTCTTTCTTGAAAATTAGTTTAACATAGGAACTGCAGATAATACTCTTTTTATCAAGTTAGAAAATTCTCATATGTTGATCATTCAGATTTATGTTGATATTATTTTTGGTGCCACAAATGAGAAACTATGTCATGACTTTCAGATTTTAATGAAGAATGAATTTGAAATGAGTCTTATGGGATAATTAAAATTCTTTCTAGGATTATAAATTCATCAATTACAGCATAACATCTTTCTAAATCAAGAAAAATTCTGCAAAGAGATTCTCTTAAAATTTGGTATGGCAAAATACAAAGAAGCAAATACACCTATGAACTTAAATGAAAAGCTTGATAAATATATCTTTAGCACTTCTATAGATCAAAAGGAATACAGAGGCATGATTAGATCACTTCTGTATTTAACAACCAGCAGACTAGACATAATGTTCAGTGTATGTGCTTGTGCAAGATATCAAGCCTCTCCAAAAGCATTACATTTAAAAGTTGTCAAACGTATCTTTAAATATTTACAATGTACAAAAGACTTTTTGTAGGATCGTCTGTATCACAAGTAGGGGGGTGAATTGTGTCTTTAGTAATTAAATACTAGCGGATAAAACAAGAATAGAAAACACTCATAAATGAAATTCTATTCTTTTATTTCAAGACAGAATTTACAATATCTTTTCAGCTCAATTCTCTTCTTGACTGTTTTGATACAGAAATGTTTGATATACAATTCAAATAGAACAATAAAGCTCTTATTCAAAACTAATTTGAATTGTATAAAGCCTGATCTTTCTTTGTCTTTGCTTAGCTTCTGTATCTCTTCTTCTCCAGTTGTCGAATTTCCAGACTTCTTACGTTTACAGCTCCTTTTCTGAAATTGCTTGGAATTTCGAACTTCTTCTGATGTTGGAGAATTTTTCAAAATATGAATATTCAAACTTAACTTTTCAGTTAGGGATCCAGATTGAATATTCAGACTTGGTTTTCGAGATTGGGATTCTCTTTTGTAATGTAGCTCGTACTCTCTATTTGTAGTCGAACTCTATTGTCTTTCACGTTCAGCATGTTCATCCACTTAATCCACAATCCATAATCCACGTACTAATTTTCTCTTTAATCCAAATTACTTTCTATTTGAATTTCCACGATCTCCACTTCGTAAATTCACCGAACCTTTATCTTCCTGGAGTCTTGTAGAATATCTTCTAAGTCTTCAATTTAGTCAAACAGTTATCCTTTAAGTCTTGTAAAAACTCGAACACTTATCCTTTAACTCTTCGAGTTTTTGCACCTGCAAAACACGTGACTAAACAAAGAAGCTTATCTGTTCGTTTGTCCTTTTATAAAACTCAAACAGTTATCTATCCATGCATATAAAAACTCGAACAGTTATCTAACTATTCGATTTTTCATTACCGAACGCACATGAAAAACACGTGACAACTTAAAACATTAAAAACACACGTGCAGATAACCTTAACTATACGAGTTTTTAACATAAAGTGTTCGACAAAAATGAAACATTAACCATCCAAAAGTTTAACTATTGCAAATCTAACTCTTCAGAAATCTTTAATTTATCCGACATAAAAATGAAACTTTCCGATAATCTGTTAACTATTATACTTAGAGAAATATACTTAGAGAATATTATGTAGACTTATTTAAATACGATAATAAAGCATATATCATCAAAATTAAATACCTAACAATCTCCCCCTTTTTGATGATGTTAAAACCTAGTAAGTTACATAATTTATATCTCCCCCTTTTTAGCATTATAAAAAAGTAAACAAAGTATTTTCTCCCCTTTTAGGAAGTTAAGTAAGTTAAATGTAAGGAAGGAAATCTTACTAAGTATATATTAATCAAAACGACAGTTTCAAACATACATAGAATTTATGGATTAAGCATAAACTATTTAAACATAAACTGTGAAAAATAATCACGTAACATTAAAATTGCAGTAAACAGTTTACATAATATTTTTGGTAACAAATTACAATACATAAATCATGTAATACATAATTTGTATAATCACAAGCCTCTTTGTCTTCGAAAATTACTAATCAGAGTGTCTAAAATTTTCTTTGCAATTTCTATACTTACTCTGTTTATCTAATCAATTACTGCTTGATCTAAATTATTTTGTGAAACTTGTGATGGTTGCTGTAAAAATTCAATATGGATGTCTATGTGTATACTTGTATTTATATCTGTATGTTGCTATTATTGTTCTGAAAATTGTGTTGATTGTTGTTGCTGTTGTAATTGTGTTTGCCTATCCTATTGTTGTTGTTGCTGTTGTAATTGTGTTTGCCTATCCTATTGTTGTTGGACTACAGGTGTATCTATTGCCTGGTACTTTTGGAGTTCCTTTGCAAAGAAAGATCTTAATTTTAATCTTTTTTGTGGCCAAGGTGTAATATCTGTTTGACTTGCCACAATTCTCAAAATATATCACCATAAAATAATTTACTCTGCAAATGTAAGATATGAGAAATAAAAATATCATACCAGTTCACCTGTATATGGTTAATTAATGCATATGTAGCATAAAGACAACATCTGCTAACTTCTACCCCATGACCAAACCTCTAAAACAATGTAGCATGCAATATTTTTGCAATAAAACATGCTTGGCCATTTAAGTCATTTAGTAATCTCAATGTTTTGTTGGCAATTGGATCTTTGGCTAAAGTTTGAATGCCCCATCCCAAATGATAAACTTGTTTTCTTTCTGATAATTTAACTCCTTCATTTTTCAGACCAAGTACTTGATAAAGTAAATCTGGAGTTAAATATATGTCATTTTCTTGTATATTAGAAATAGGAATACCTTCTTCCACTGTTAAGTTTGAATAAAAACAACTGATGAGTTCAGGTATAACTAGATGGCCTAGTTGTTGTGGAAGTAGAGTCAACAAGCCTTGAAATTCAAATAGTTCTCGTATGTGTGCCATCCCTTGAAACTTAACTAGTCTTGAATATAAAACTATAAAAGTTTTATATGTTTGAAATTTGTCATAACAGTAATTATTTCTGAACCATAATAATGTATTTTCATCTAAAATCTGTTCAGGATTAGGTATTTTCCTATCATGATGTTCTGATCTGGGACTTGTTTCAATATTATTAGCAGCATCTATATTTTCAGATCTTTTAGAACTGGTGCAATTTCTATCAAAACTAGTATAAATGTCTGAAATATCTGTTATTGTCATATCAATAAGCTACTGAAATTCTTCTGTTTGTTCGTTTGGAAACATTTCAGTAGCAACAGTATCTGTATCAATTTGTATATCAGCAACATGCATGTCTATAATTGATCTATACAATAACTGTCTCTGTATGAAAGAATGTTCTATATCTGTCTGTATAATAGAATCATCTTGTATTTCTAAAATTTCTATGCTTGAGACATAGGTAGTTTGATATGCAATCTGTAACTATGTATGTTGTTGATTATATACATTTATCAACAAGTATATTATATACTATAACAGACATAACCATATGTATAAAGTGTAGTATAAGCAACTGTACCAAAATTCAAAAGTCTCTATTCGAGATACAGTAAGAGGAAGAATATCTGTACATTCCTCTTCAGATGAAATATCTTCAAAATTCATAAACTCAGTGTCTATGTTATCAAAAATATCATCAAATTGGATATCATCTGTATATGTATCATCAAAATTTCCTACATTCTCTTTCTCCGTAGGAAAAGAATGTGTGCTTGCAGCATTGTGTGAAAAACTGTCCATTGACTGAAAAGATACATTATGCACTAATGTGATACAATACCTTAGAGTATATGCTTGTAATCTAATATTGGTCACATCTACTGGGATTCCTGACACAAATGTCTATCCAGCCTCTACAATGGAGCATAGTTTTCCATTTTTCAATGATTCTTCATTTTGTTACATTATTCCTTCTACACCTATAGTTCATCCAAAATATTCTAATGTCTTTTTCTTTTTTGACTATATGTCTGTAGTGTTTCTTGTTATTCAGGAGGTTCTAAAATTTTCTTAATTTCTCCTGTTAAAGGCACCTAGGGTCTTGATGGTCCTTCACCATGATGCCTGGGTGGTAATAATGGAATATAGTGTTTTAAGCTCTCCACCTCTACCATTTTTAGTTGATAAACTCTCCGTCCTTCACTTCGAATGCCCATTTTGCTAATGGTAGTTTTTTGTTCATCTATATACTGTTTAATATCATCTAAAACAACTAGGGGAAAATAATGTTGGGAATACAATGTTTCTAATTCCCTATTTGCATTTTTGATCATTGGTCTCCATTTCTTTCCATAGTAAGTGACAGACTGTACTGATGTCTCTTGTACATGTCTAGAACTTACAACCATAGGGTTAGGTTGTAAATTTCTTTTCCATAAATGCAATGCGGAAAGTTCAGTCTGTTTTAGTCTAAACTGTGTTTTAGCATAATTGTGAATAAATTTCCAATAGAAATTTTTCTCATCTTGAACAACTTTTCTAATTTCATGTATTATTTCATTTAAAAAGGTGTACCTTGAATAGATGTCGTTGATTTCATTCTGTATTTTCTGAAGTTCCAGCTCTCTTTTCTACACTTTTGTCATTCTACAACGTCCTCTTCCACGTCCTGACATTGTCAATTAAGCTTCGCTGTGCACTGTAGAACTTAGTGGAAGTAAAGATTACAAAACTAGGGTTTTACCAAGGTAGAAACACAAAAGGTTGTTAGTAAAACATTTATAACTCTTCGAGTTTATAAACGGATTTAATCATTGAAATCATAAATATAAGATCCGTTACTGATAAAAACTCGAGTGCTTACAATAACTGTATGAGTTTTACAATCGACAAAAGCAGAATACTTAGTGTAACTGTTCGTGCAAAGAAAATAACTTCTAGCTAAGCAAAAAGTGAGAAAACTCGAAGACTTATGATAACTATTCAAGTTTTGTTAGAGTAAAGCACATAACTATATGACAAACATGAATAGTTATTGTTAGAGTTTAAGTCTTTCAAAAAAATATAATAATATGAAGTTAACTGTTCGAGTTTCTCGAAAGGATAGGTGTGAAAAGTCGAAGAGTTAAACATAACTGTTCGAGTTTCGACTAAGACATTATAAAGTAGTGAAATTCAACACGTGCATAATTTAAACTTAAGGTGTTTAGAAAGTTTCAGAGACTTATAAACCTAACTATCCGATACTCAAGTGCATTTTGGAGAGTTACAGATAACCTTTCGAAAGATAACTTAAGTCAATCTTTTAGATCATGACACGTCTACTTAAGAAGTTTTATAATAAAGAGATGTTTCAGATAGTTACAAATCTAACTTTCCAATGCCTAAACGCATTTCAAAGAGTTATAGATAACTTACTGAAAATCCACTTAAGTCATGTATTATGGTTTCGACACGTGTACTTCAGGAAATAATAAAATAGTCTATTAAACATTTTAAAACACAACTATCCGATACTTGCAATATCACTTGCCGAAACATTAGAAAATTCAGATACTTAAAAAGTAAAACACCTGCAAGTCACCGACAATTCAGAAATATACTTAATTAAAGTGTATTTCCTAAAATTTATGTAGATTCTTTCATAAAAACATATAATAGTTCATAAGAGGTGAATTATTATATGAGAAATTGCTCCCCTTACATAAATGTAGTGTAAAGAATCTATGGCGTACTTAATCTGGGTTGCCAAGCCCTAAGTAGATTTCGCTTTAAAAGGTCAAATAGCTTACTTACAGAGGATGCTAAGCCTTAAATAGATTTGAGTCTCTTTTTTTTTTTTTTTAAATGATAAAGACATTAAATTCTAAAACTACCTTATAACAAACCAAAATACAATGAACATGACCATTTAAATATTAGATAACCTATAGATACCAAGTTCTAATCGTAATTTTGAGAATGTATTTTCATCTAAGGGTTTTGTAAATAGATCTACTAAATGTTCTGTGGTAGGAACAAAATTTAATACTATTTTTTCTTTTATAACATTATCCCTTAGAAAATGATGTCACACTTCTATATGTTTTACTCGTGAATGTAACACAGGATTTTTAGATAAACTTATTGCAGAACTACTATCCCAGAAAATATTAGTTGGTTCATAGTCTAAATTAAAATCTTTTAAGGTTTGTTTGATCCACAGGATTTGAGCGCAGCAAAGTGCAGCAGCTATATATTCAGCTTCAGTTGTAGATAATGCTACACAATTTTGCTTTTTGCTGAACCATGACACTAAAGAATTACCTAACAATTGACAAGTGTCACTAGTGCTTTTTCTTTCAGACTTACATCCTGCGAAATCAGCATCACTATAACCTACTAAGTTTAAAGAATTGTGTTTAAAGTAAAACAGTACGAAATTGATGGTTCCTAATAGATATTTAGAAATTCATTTAACAGCACGTAAGTGTGATTCCTTAGGATTAGATTGATATCTAACACAAGTACACACACTAAACACAATATCTGGTCGACTAGCTATTAAATAGAGTAATGAACTAATCACACTTCTATATTGTTTTATATCTATAGTTTTTCTAGAGTCATCTTTATCCAACTTGGTGATAGTTCTCATTGGTGTATTCTTTGTTTTAGTGTTGTCTAAACCAAACCTCTTTAATAAATCTTGAGTATATTTTTCTTGTGAAATAAAAGTACCTTGATCTAATTGCTTAATTTGTAAGCCTAGGAAAAATGATAGTTCACCCATCATACTCATTTCAAATTGATTAGTCATGTCTTTCGAAAAGGACTCAACTAATTTATCATTTGTTGCTCCAAATATGTTGTCATCTACATAGATTTGAACTACTAATATATCTTTTTCGATCTTCCTAATAAAAACAGTGTGATCTGCCTTTCCCATAGAATACCATTTTTCCATAAGAAATTTAGATAATCTTTCATACCAAGACCTAGGAGCTTGTTTAAGGCCATATAGTGCCTTCTTAAGCTTGTAAACATACTCAAGATGTTTTGAATCTTCAAAACTTGGAGGTTGTTTTACATACACTTCTTCTTTTATATATCCATTTAAAAAAGCAGTCTTAACATCCATTTGATATAATTTGAAATTCATATAACAAGCATAAGCTAACAAAATTTGTATTGATTCTAGTTTAGCAACATGAGCAAATGTTTCATCATAGTCAATTCCTTCCTCTTGCTTGTAACCTTGAGCAACTAATCTAGCTTTATTTTTAACTATATGTCCATCTTGATCTACTTTGTTTCTAAATACCCACCTTGTTCCTATTATGGACTGATTTTCAGGTGATGGAACTAGATCCCATACCTCATTTCTTATAAATTGATTTAGCTCATCTTGCATAGCTAAATACCAAAATTCATCTTCTAAGGCATCTTCAATTTTCTTAGGTTCTAGCAAAGAAACAAATGAATAAGCACCACAGATGTTGACTACTGATGATCGAGTCCTAACTCCTTGATTAGGATTGCCTATTATCTGATCAATAGGATGAGATGAAGCATAACGCCAATTTCTATGTTATTCCACATTTTCTATAGGTATGACATTATTTTCTTCTAAATTTTCATCATTCAAACTTAGATTTCTTATTCCGTCAAATAATCTCTCAATTTCTCTGTCAACATCATTTGGTACTAGTTCTGGGAGAATTTCTAAATCAAAGTTTTCAACATGTCTTAAATCCAAATGAGAATTTTCATGAAATTTCACGTGCAAGGTTTCCTCAATGATTTTTGTTAATTTATTATAAACTCTATATGCTTTACTTCTAATGGAATAACCAACAAAAATACCTTCATCTGATTTGGCTTTAAATTTGTCTCTTCGTTCCTTAGTGTTTAAAATAAAACACTTATAGCTAAAAGGTTTTAAATAACTTATTTTGGGAACCCTATTATACCATATCTCATAAGGAGTTTTATCTAAAATTGGTCATAGATGTACTCTATTTATAACATAGCATGCTGTATGAATTGCTTCTACCTAGAGAAATGGGAGTAACTTATTCTCATTTAACATGGTTCTGGACATTTCCTAAAGTGATCTGTTTTTATGTTCTACTATCGCATTTTGTGAAGGAGCTCTCAAAAATGAGTACCTATGATCTATGCCTAATTCTTCACAAAAGGTGTCCATTTGATCATTATCAAATTCTGTACCATGATCACTCCTAAGTTTTTTAATTTTAACATTTTGCTCATTCTGAACTTTATTACAGAATATCTTAAATATTTCAAAAACTTCAATTTTATTAGCTAGAAAATAGACCCAAGTGAATCTAGAATAGTCATCAACTAGAACAAAAGCATAATGTTTACCTCCTAGATTGGTTGTTCTAGTAGGTCCAAATAAATCCATATGCACTAGTTCTAATACTCTTTTGCTTGTTATTTCATTTAAACTTTTAAAGGATGTTTTATGTAATTTACCTAGTTGACATGCATTACACATAAACTCTTTCTAGTACTTAATATTAGGTAAACCTCTAACTAGATAGACATAAAATGATTTAGACAAGATGTTTTAGACAACTTTTGTAATAATTTTAAGTTTGAGTGTTCTAGCCTCCTATGCCATAAAATGACTTCATCTTATTTTGCAATTAAGCAAGCATTGTCTTTAATAATATTAGAAGGAAAATTTAGAATACAAACAGATCCTTTCTTGTATGCAGTGAATAAAATTTCATTTGTAGACATGTCCATAATTTTATAGGAATCTTTTTCAAAAATTACTCTGTAAATCTTCATTAAAATAGGAACACTCAATAAATTAAAACCTAAGTTTTCCACTAATAAGACATCATTTATAAAGCATTTCTCAATTACCTGAACCTTGCTAGACCCAAGGATATTTGTTTTGCTTTTATTTACAAAGGTAACTTGCCCGTTCTTGGTCTTTGTTATTTCTGTAAGTAATCATATATCTCTAGTCATGTGGTTGGATGCTCCACTGTCGATTATCCATTTTGATTTGTGTACCTACAAAATAGTCAAAAACATATTTTATCTCTTGGAACCCATGTTTGAGTGGGTTCAAGAATTTTAGAGAGAGTCATATCAAAATAATCCATATTTTTATACTTCAACTTATCTATTTTCTAATAATTATTCTTGCATTTCTTTCTCTTAGTGTTATAATTATCAGAACATTTATCTCTATGTAAACCAGAGTTGAAATTTTCATTTCTAACATTACTTGATTTCCAATATCTGATATTCTTTAAATATGAAGAAAATTGATCAAGAATATTAAAATTCTCAAATGTCTTAGCTTGATTCTTCTGAAGATTTCTTTTGAAATTCTTGCATCGTGTGCTATCATTTACATGCTACATTTTATCAAGTTGAACATATTTTTCTCCCTTTTTAGTCACACACAGAATAGTTTTTCTCTTACTATTCTTAGTACTGGAAATAAGGACATTATTTTTAGCAGTACCATCATGCAATATATAATTTTCAGAAGATGCATCGTGTAAACTAATACCATATTTTTCTACATTTGATATTTTACTATTAAGTTCATTTGTTATAGTTTGACTATTATTCCATTTACTTAATATATCCTTTTGATTGTAGACTTTAATCTTTAACACATCAATTTTTGAATTTAAATCAATAATACTTAGTTCTAGTTTTTCAATTTCACAGATCATTTTCTTCTTATTAGCAATTAAATTTTCACAATTAGCATGCAATTTTCTTTCTATAGCTGTAAACTTTAAAATTTCCTATGCATGCCTTTGATTTTCTTCTTTAAATTTATTCAACGTAGAATTCAGAAAATCAATCTTATTTTCAGATTCATTTAGCATTTTCCTAGTGTCCTTTCTTTCTATTTTTACTTTCTTATATTTTTTGGCCAGTCTATTGTATTCAACAAGTAATCCATCAAAACTATCAAAATTAGCATTTTGATCAGAGGATACCTCATTGGATTTTGCCATAAAGCATACATTTGCCAGATTTTCTTCTGAATTTGATGTTGATGAGGATTCATTGTCTAATGTTGAATCCTTTGTTTCTTCACTTTGTGAAGCTGAAGAGTCATCCCATGTCACTTTAAGCACCCTTCTCTTTCTGAATATCTTATTCTTGAAATTCCTCCTCTAATTCTTCTTATCTTTGTTGAGAGGACAATCAGTTTGAAAGTGACCCGGCCTATTGCACTTGTAGCATATACTTTTGTCTTTCATGAATGACTTCTTCTCCACATCTCTAGATGTCTTCGCTGACCTGAAGTTCCTACGTTTCTTCAACAAATTTCTAAATTTTTTGGTCAACAACTGTAAATCATCATTAGAATCACTAGTGACTTCTGAGACTTTATCAGCCTCAAAAGCCAGATCCCTTCTAGGATTTTTCCCTTTTGGATCTAAATGTTGTACTTCATAGGCTGTTAGATTTCCTATGAGATCATCGAGAGTATATGTATTTAAACCTTTGGACTCTTCAATAGATGTTGTCTTTCGAGCCCAAATTTTAGTTAAAGATCTAAGGATCTTTCTTACCAAGCCTTTTTCCTTGAATTTCTTGCCTAAAGATTTTAATGAATTTACAATCTCAAGAAAACGAGAAAACATGTCAAAGATACATTCATTTTTGTGCATTTTAAAAAGCTCATATTTATGTACTAACATATTAATCTTAGATTCCTTGACCTGGTTAGTACCTTCGTTGGCAACTTCTAATGCATGCCATATCTCATATGCAGTTTGATATGCAGAAACTTTATTAAATTGATCATGAGATAAAGCACAAAACAAGATGTTTAAACCTTTAGCATTTAGTGTCATTCACTCCTTTTTATCAAAAGTTCAAGTATCACATGGAGTCGTAACTAACACTATAGGATTGCTAATTATATGCCATAATTTGAAATCGATTGACTGAAAGAATACTTTCATCCTATATTTCCAGTAGCCATAATTGCTACTTTCAAACATAGGAGGACGATTAGTGGTTTATCCTTCAGTCATAACTAAGATTTCAGAATTGTCCATTTTAAACAGATAATCCGAAGTAAATGATAAGAAAAATCGATTCCTAAATAGAGAAATGAAGGCTTTTTGGATGCTTTAAATAGTTTAAGTGCACTGATACTAGTTGTAGTAGAGCATAGTAAATCTGACAAAAATAAGTGAAAAACAGATGCTCTGATACTAGTTGTAGCAGAGCGTAGTAAATCTGACAAAAATAAGTGAAAAACAAATGCTCTAATACTAGTTGTAGTAGAGCGTAGTAAATTTGACAAAAATAAGTGAAAAACAGATGCTCTAATACCAATTGTAGGATCATCTGTATCACAAGAGGGGAGGTGAATTGTGTCTTTAGTAATTAAATACTAGTGGATAAAACAAGAACACAAAACACTCGTAAATGAAATTCTATTCTTTTATTTCAAGACAGAATTTACAATATCTTTTCAGCTCAATTCCCTTCTTGACGGTTTTGATACAGAAATGTTTGATATACAATTCAAATAGAGAAATAAAGCTCTTATTCAAAACTAATTTTGAATTGTATAAAACCTGATCTTTCTTTGTCTTTGCTCAGCTTCTATATCTCTTCTTCTCCAGTTGTTGAATTTCCAGACTTCTTACGTTTGCAGCTCCTTTTCTGAAATTGCTTGGAATTTCGAACTTCTTCTGATGTTGGAGAATTTTTCAGAATATGAATATTCAAACTTGGTTTTTGAGATTTGGATCCTCTTTTGTAATGTAGCTCGTACTCTCTATTTGTAGTCGAACTCTGTTGTCTTTCACGTTCAGTGTGTTCATCCACTTAATCCACAATCCATAATCCACGTACTAATTTTCTCTTTAATCCAAATTACTTTCTATTTGAATTTCCACGATCTCTACTTCATAGATTCACTAAAGCTTTATCTTCTTAGAGTCTTGTAGAATATCTTCTAAGTCTTCAAATTAGTGGAACAGTTATCCTTTAAGTCTTGTAAAAACTCGAACACTTATCCTTTAACTCTTCGAGTTTTTGCACCTGCAAAACACATGACTAAACAAAGAAGCTTATCTATTCATTAGCCCTTTTATAAAACTCAAATAGTTATCTATCCATGCGTATAAAAACTCGAACAGTTATCTAACTATTCAATTTTTCATTATCGAACGCACATGGAAAACACGTGACAACTTAAAACATTAAAAACACACGTGTAGATAACCTTAACTATACGAGTTTTTAACATAAAGTATTTGACAAAAACGAAACGTTAACTATCCAAAAGTTTAACTATTGCAAATCTAACTCTTCAGAAATCTTTAATTTATCCAACATAAAAATGAAACTTTCCGATAATCTGTTAACTATTATACTTAGAGAAATATACTTAGAGAATATTATGTAGACTTATTTAAATACGATAATAAAGCATATATCATCAAAATTAAATACCTAACACTTTGGCTTATTTTATTCATCACAAAATCATCTAATATTAGTAGATTATAGTGATGTAGATTATGCAAGATGCAAATCAAATAGAAAAAACACTAGTGGTACATGTCAACTACTTGGTCACTCTCTTGTATCATGGTTTAGTAGAAAACAAAACTCTATAGCACTCTCTACAACTGAAGCTGAATACATGGCAATAGGTTTATGCTGTGCACAAATTCTATGGATGCAACAAACATTAGCAGATTGTAAACTTAAGTTTCAGAATATAATTATTTATTGTGATATTAGTAGTGCCATAAATCTCTCCAAAAATACAGTCCTACACTTTAGAGCAAAACATATCAAGATTAGGCATCACTTTCTAAGAGACCATGTTGAAAAAGGTCATATTTCTTTAGAATATGTCTCTTCTAAAGAATAATTACCAGATATTTTCACCAAATCATTATCTGAATATGCATTTAATCATATTAGACGAAACTTAGGAATTTCTTCCTTATATGATTTATAATTCAATACTTCTCTACTCTCCAAGCTCACAACTAGGAGCTTGTCCTAATAACATTTTTCTTGCAACAACTTAGCTAAATTTTCAAGACATCTACGAACTATCTAGATATAATTGCTCCACAAAGCCAGTTACACAATATTCACTCTTTTTGACAATTGGCAAAATAGGGGAGAAAACACAATATTATTCCAACAGACTGCAACAAAATAGGGGGAGCAAATTCAATTTCAACTTCTATATCTTATTTCCTCTTTGTGCATTTATTTGTATGGCTATATAGGGAGAGAAATACATGTAATATATTGTAAGGTTTTTGCCATTATCAAAAAGGGGGAGATTAAAAGGACCTCTAGATTTTGATAATGCAAAAATCAATGTGAGGAATCAAAATGTATTTCACAGTTAAGATAATTCATCAAAATTAGGAGGCAGATAAACAAATACAAGTAGTTCAAAAATTGCTATTATAAGAGCTACAGGAAAATCAGACAGTTAGAGGCTTAAATATTCGAAAGGCAGTTTAAAGCAGTAGGAATTCTATTGGAGAGTTAGAAAGATGGCTATATGGAAAATCGAAAAGTTAGGAAAGCTAACTATCTGGATGTTCAAGGAAATCAAAAAGTTAGGAAAGCTAATTATCTAGATGTTCAAAGAAATTGAAAAGTTAGGAAAGTTAACTATCTGAAACTCAAGTCATTAAATTTCCCACGTGTAGAAATCCAGAACAGAAGCTTAAAAGGATTTTTCGAAGAGTTAGAAAGCTAACTATCCAAAAAAGCAAGAAGGTTTGAAAGGTTACAGATTTAACTATCTGAAACTTAAGTCATCCTATTTTGCACATGTAGAAATAAGAAAGTAGTTGAAAGCTTTGAAGAAAAATCAAAGAGTTACTGTAGCTAACTATTCGATAGTCAAAAACGTTTCAGTAAGTTACAACTACAAGTATCCAAACTTATGACACCTCACATGCATGACTAAAAATCCCACGTGACAAAAGGACTTGAGTGGATTATTGGTGAGTTATGAACATCCTTCGAAAAGTTACACAACTAACTATCTGAAAGTCTAAGAAAATCGGAAGGTTATCTTGAAACACCTTTCCAAACAGTAACTTACCATATTTGGTTCTACAATTTTAGTAAGTATAACAGAATACATCCATTAGAAGTGAATATGATCGTTATGCTTATTGTTATAAATACATACAGCAAACAACAAGTTAGATAACTTCTTTAATATACAAATCCATACACCAAGCTTCACATATACAATAGAACATCTTCAAGATGAAATCTTTAACAAAGGAAAACTTAAGTCTAGAAGCTCTCCATGCAATAAACTCTGATTTTTTCAAGCTAGTGGTTTATTGAAGTACACCAATTGAAAACTTCAGAGATAGGTTGGTTAGAGCTACAACTAGACAGCTTAGTTTGATTGGTTGGTTTTTGCTTTGACCTTAAAGTAAGTGTTTTAAAGTCTTGAAAGTTTAGTGAAGCCCAAGTATCCCTTGGGGGTGGACTAGCCATTAGTGGTGAACCACCTAAAATCCCTATGTGCATTATCTTCTTATTGTGTACTTGTTGAATTAAATTGTCAATTAGTCATTCATTGTTAAACTCCTGAAATTGCATTTAAGAAATCAAAATATTACCATTCACCCCCCCTTTGGTAAGCCATTAGGTTCTAACAGTTAGTGTAACTCAACGAACTTACTTCATTGACTTAACTATAAAATACGTGCAATAAAGAAATAACTTATAAGCTTATAACACTAACACAACGCGTTACCTTAGTGTATATTCAAGTAACTCAATGTGTATAGTTATGTTAACTTAACAAGTTAAACATGTGTAGCTCGCGTGACATAATAAAGCATTTAATTTCAATACGTGCATAATTCTAACTTAACGAGTTCAGATATACAACTTACAGTTTTTCCTTGGTAACTCAACAAGTTCTCACGTGATCTTTCTACACCTTTAAACCTATAACTCAACGTGTTGGCACGTGATCTTTCAACAAAAAGAATGCTAACTCAATGAGTTGTTACTGTGCACTTGTACATGATATAAATATATGCAAATAAAATAGATCATGCTTAATACTATAAAACCACATTTAAATTAGGTTTTCAGATCACGACACATGTCCTTAATTTTATGATAAAAAGATATTTCGGATACTTGCAAACCTAACTATCCGATGCTTAGATGCATTTCAAATACTTAGCATCTAACTTATTGAAAATCCACTTAAGTCACATATTAAGGTTACAACACGAGTACTCTAGGAAATAATAAAGTATTCTTTAAGCATTTAAAATATAACTGTCTAATACATAAAATGTAACTCTTTGAAATAATAGACAATTCAAATACTTAAGAATTACAAAGCTTGTAATTCACCAATAGTGCAAAAATGTACTTAATTAACACTAATTCCCTAAAATTATGTAGATTCTTTCATGAAGACATATAATAGTGCAATTATAACATAATGGCTTAATTCTCATATGATAAGCTAAATATTATGCAATTAACCATTATTTAACCATTAATATTATGCACTTTTTTATTTTAAACACTTCCCCCATACTTAACTTTTGCTAGTCCCTTAGCAAACTACTAAGATCTAACTAGTTGGTCTTTCTAAAGTGCTAGAACTAATTCTTCATTTTGTATCTTCAAAATACATAGATTAGATTAATGTAAAGATATTCTGTATTAATTTAGTAATCTAATTTAACATTGATTTCTCCTCTCCAACCTGCAAATATATTTAAAACGTATGTAAATTACATAAAAAATATACTAGCATCACATAGGTGATAATTATATTATCATTTTTTCTTTTCAAACATCTATTATCCTGAATTTTCTAATATGATTTCTAGAATAAAATTTCAACTACATATGCATCAAAACACAATTCAACTTAATATAATTAAAACAAGAAGAATAATGAATTATATCTCAAATAAACAACTTCAAAAGTCTAATTCTAGATTCATACTTCAGTAATCATAGATAACAGAGAATATATTCAATACAAAAGATATCTGTATCTTCACAAAACACTTTTATCTTTTCAGAACAATATATGCATATTTTACTTTAAAAGTTAATTTGAAAAGCTTGAATCATACAAGAGTTTTCTAGTGTACCCATGTATTGAGCTTTCAGTCAACAATCCTAGATCTGATCAAGATCTTAGGTTGCTAGATTTAAAGAGTTCTTTTTTAGGTCAACAATCCTTACATACCTATCAGGTCAAGTACAAAAGGCTCGTGATCAAACAAATCAAAAAACTCTCAAAGTTTTTCTCTTTTTTTCCTTTTTTTTTTTCAACACAGTATATATATGTATTTCATTGATACAGATGCAATCAAATCCTCATCAGAATCAGTAGATATATCAGAATCTGAATTAATTTCGAAGGCTATTTCTTTCTTCATTTTTAGTTTGTTGTGACTTAGTGATTCATTTAATTGAACTTCATAAGCTGTTAAATTTCCTATAAGTTCATTCATAGAATAAACATTTAAATCTCGTGATTCCTCAATTGATGTTACTTTCTAAGACCACTTAGAACTTAGGGATCTGAGAATTTTCCTCACCAAATCCTTCTATTCAAAATTCTTTCCTAAACATTTTAAAGAGTTTATGATATCAAGAAATCTGGAAAACATCTCAGAAATATTTTCGTCTTCATGCATCTTAAAGAGTTCATACTTATGAATCAACATGTTTATTTTTGTCTCTTTAACTTGAGAAGTACCTTCATGTGAAACTTCTAATGCATGCCACACCTCATAGGTAGATTTATATGCCAACACTTTACTGAACTGTTCATAACTCAATGCACAAAATAAAATATTTAAGCCCTTAGCATTTAGAGTTTCATTTTCTTTTTCAGTAATTGTCCAAGTATTATAAGGAGTAGTTAACGGAGTATATGGTTTAGAAATCATGAACCACAACTTATGATCTATACTTTGAAGAAAAATAGTCATCCTATATTTCTAATATTCAAAATGTATTCCATCAAATAAAGAAGGACGATTAAGATTTTGGCCTTCATATAAAGAAAAATTACCATTTTCAGTAGCCATTTTACTTTAGATTTTTCAACCTATTTGATTTTAAATAGTCTAAAAACTTTAAAACAATTTGAGCCTTAAATCAAGAAAGTTAAACGTATGCTCAGGTTAATTTCTGTTTAAAAACAAGGAAGGTAGAATAAGCAATGATATTAAATAATTTGGTATCGATTTTATATCAAAGATTATTCACAATGCTCTGATACCACTTGTAGGATCGTATGGCTACACAAGAGGGGGTGAATTGTGTATTTTTAATATTTTCTGAAATATAATTGAAACTTTAAAACTCAAAAACAAGTCGAGACATTGTTTTCATAAAATCATTTTTATTCAAGGTTTCAATTACAATATACAATTCAATTCTCCTCAGAAATTGTAGATGCAATTATATTTCGATACCATGTATCATCTAAACAATTTCATAACTACAAACAGAGAAAACTAATTTGCGGAATTTAAAACTTTTCTCCCTATTTGAGATCTTTCTTCTTCTTCTTTTTCTTCTTCAGCAATTCTTTAGTGACAAATATCTTATCTTTTCATGCTTCACCGAATTTGCTTTCTTCTGATACTTCAAATCTTTAGTGACGAAAATCTTACCTTTTTATGCTTCACTGAACTTTCTTCCACTTGAGAGATTTTTCCGAAGAGGTATTTTTGATCCCTAAAAAAGATTTTTCTTTTGGTGTGCTGGGATGGTTTGATCCTTGAAAAGATTTTTCGTTTTGTGTGCAAGGATAAATTGATCAACGAGAATTCTATGCCTTTTATACTGTATCTTCATTTCATGCATATCCTTCACGTTTAACCACCACTAGTTTTCCACTTCTCCACATCTTTTCTTTTTCCTTCATTGAAACACACACGTTCTAACCCACGTTTATATTTCGAATTTTCTTTAATCATCAGTCTTGGATCTCTGAAAAATTTCTTGCAAAATAAACTTTCTCGTCCAAAAGTTTTTCATCAGTGTAATAAGAAGTCGTTACTTTAATGTTAACTAAACGAGTAACACAAGTATATATATAACTTAACGAATTCCTCATGTGCCATTTCACGTGATAAGTACTATAGCTAACTCAACGAACTAAGTATGTGGTGTTATGCTATCTCAACGAACCATCTCCGTTATGTTATGATAACTCAACGAACTAGTAATAAACAAATGTTTTTATAATAAGAATTTTACCACGTGCAAAAATAACAACTTAAGTTTATAACGCTAACCTAACACATTGCCTTAGTGTTCAATATAGCAACTCAACGCATTTAGTTATGTTAACTTAATGAGTTAAACATGTGCACCTCATGTGATACAATACAACATTTGTAACTTATAATTTCACCATATGTATAACACTAACTTAACGAGTTCGTCTCTTCTTTTACTCACTAACTTAACGAGTTATCACGTGACCTATTTTAACCTTTAAGCCTCTAACTTAACGAGTTCTTAGGTGACCTCTATACAAACAAAACTCTAACTTAACGAGTTGTCTAAATGTGCACTATTCATGATACAGAAGATATAACATTAAAACATATCATGCTTTTCAATAAAAACACACGTTAACTTAACATTTAGCTAAATGAGAAATTAATGCAACGAAACGACTAGTTATTAACTTCAAATCCAATACAGACAAGTATTTATATCAATAAGCTTTTTCTGTATTAATTGATGATTTTAATTTCTTTTCACAAGCAATAGCAATTGAGCAAATATGATTATTTTCATTCAACACACATCATCAAAACAAAAATACTGAACAATATGCATCTCATTTAATCCAAAAATCAACATTTTAGCTCTTTCAGGATTTCAGATCATTTCTAGAGTTTCAGTTAAGCATTCTGATTTTTTAAATAAAAAAAAATCGGGAAACTATTAAACTCATAAAATCCAGCAAAAACATAAGATACTATATCTAGATTTGTATTAATAGCAAAATTTTGTTGCATCTTATATAAGATTCTAAATATAACATTCAAGCAATAACAATTCTGAAAAAAAAAATTTCATAGTTTCAATTATCAAATAGTTATAGGAAATTTCAGTTAGTTACAGCAAATTTATAAAAGATTTTTAGTTTCCATAGAAATTTGCAGCACAATCCTAATTCCTCTAATTAACAAGATTACTTGGATTTTAATCTAATTACCTCCCCCCATACCTATATTTTGCATTGTCCTCAATGTAAAAGATTTATAGAAAATGTTAGTAAGTATGAATAATGTTTCGTTGACTTAGCACCTAACTCAATGAACTATGCTTAAATGTAAATTCAAGGTAAGTAATCAATTACATACCTTGTTCTTTGTATCTCCTTTAATATCTTTTGACTTTTG
The DNA here is from genome assembly GCA_036874045.1 of Cymodocea nodosa. Classification (NCBI taxonomy): domain Eukaryota; kingdom Viridiplantae; phylum Streptophyta; class Magnoliopsida; order Alismatales; family Cymodoceaceae; genus Cymodocea; species Cymodocea nodosa. The sequence continues at coordinate 11,407,869 of CM072339.1, read as the reverse complement.
ATTCTGAAAATCTTTTCATTCACAAATAAAAGCAAAATATATAACAAAATACCAACTTAACAATAAAACATAAATTGTTAAATCAATGTCTTGTGTGGAACCTAGGCTCCTATGCCTTTGGTGCTCACAAGCTAGCTAGTTTGTTTCCCAGAATAGATACTAGCAAACTGGATTGATATTTTGTTTGTTTTTTTTCTTGTCTAAAAATAAATAAAATAGAAACTAAAAGTTGGCTTTTTGTTTTTTTTTTCAAAAATAAATGCAAATCTGACTTTTTCTATTTCATTGAATTTTCTTTCACTTGAGAGCTTTTCCCTGAAGAGGTGTTTTTGATCCCTGAAAAGATATTTCATTTGGTGTGCAGGGATCATTGATCAACGAGAATTCTATGTCTTTTATACTATATATTCACTTCATGCATATCCTCCACGTTTAATCACTATCAATTTTCCACTCTTCACGTCTTTTATTTTTCCTTCATTGAAATACACACGTTCTAACCCTAGTTTTCTTTTCGAATTTACTTTATTCATCAATCTTGGATCTTTGAAAAATTTCCTACAAAATAAACTTTCTCGTCCAAGATTTTTCATCAAATGTAATAATAAGTCATTACTTTAATATTAACTAAACAAGTAAAACAAGTAGATATATAACTTAACATTTCTAACTTAACGAGTTCCTCATGTGCCAACTCACATGACAAGTACTGTAGCTAACTCAAAGAACTAAGTCTGTGGTGTTATGCTAACTCAACGAACTAGCTTCGTGGTGTTACGATAACTCAACGAACCAACTCCATTGTGTTACAGATAACTCAATGAACTAATAATAAACGAATATTTTTATAATAAGAATTTTACCACATGCAATAATAACAACTTAAGTTTTATAACACTGACCTAACGACTTAAGTTTTATAACACTGACCTAACGTGTTACCTTAGTGTTCAATATAGTAACTCAACGTATGCATTTATGTTAACTTAACGAGTTAAACATGTGCAACTCATGTGATACACTATAACATTTGTAACCTTTAATTTCACCACGTGTAAAATACTAACTTAACGACTTTGTCTCTACTTTTACTCACTAATTTAACGAGTTCTCACGTGACATATTTTAACCTTTAAGCCTCTAACTTAACGAGTTCTCACGTGACCACTATACACATAACACTCTAACTTAATGAGTTGTCTAAATGTGCACTGTTCATGATACAGAAAATATAACTTTAAAACATATCATGCTTTGCGATAAAAACACATGTTAACTTAACATTTAGTTAAATGAGAAATTAATGCAATGAAATGACTAGTTATTTAACTTAGTATAATTTCAGATCCATTACAAACAAGTATTTATATAGATAAACTTTTTCTGTATTAATTGATGTTTTTAATTTCCTTTCACAAGCAATAGTAATTGAGCAAATATGATTACTTTCATTCAGCACACATCATCAAAACAAAATACTCAACAACTTATATTTTTGTCATTTATATTTTCTCCTCCTTGGAAATTGTTATTTCTCCAAGATAGGTTCAGGTGATTTCTCCAATTAGGGTTATAAGAATTTCTAAAGTTATCTTTCTGGTTTCTAGCATAAATAATATCTAAGTCATTAATATTTGCATTCTTTTCTGCTAGTTTTTGATTTAAAGATAACTCCTCTATTTTCTTTGTTAACTTAGTTAATTTAACTTCAAGTATAATGCTTGAATCTATTTTGTGCATTCCCCTTGGCAATAAAGGATTATTGGTAATATAGGATTTTTGGAAAGATTTATTGTAGAACTACTATCACAATAAATCTCAGCTGTATCATAAGATAATCCAAAATCTTCTAAAGTTTGCCTTATCCACAAAATCTAAGTGCAACACGATGCAGCAGCAACATATTCAGCTTTAGTAGTTGAAAGTACCACACAGTTTTGCTTTTTACTAAACCATGACACCAAATTATTTCTCAATAATTGACAAGTGCCACTCATACTCTTTCTATTAGATTTAGATCCTACGTAATCAACATCAGTATATCCTATAAGATCTATTGAACTATCCTTAGAATAATACAATCTAAAATTTTTAGTTTCTTGTACATATCTAAATATTATTTTAACAACAATTGAGTGTGATTCTTTAGGATTAGATTGAAATCTAACACAAGCACACACAACAAACATAATATCAGGTCTACTAGTTGTCAAATAAAGTAAAGAACCAATCATACTTCTGTATTTTCTTTGATCTATTGATTTTCCTATGTCATCAATATCTAACTTTAAAGAAGTACTCATAGAAGTTCCTCGAATCCTTGTATCATTAAAATTAAATTTCTCAAGCATTTCATATGCATATTTTTCTAGATTTAAAAATATACCTTTATCCATTTGCTTAATTTGAAGTCCTAGAAAATATAAAAGTTCTCCTATCATACTCATTTCAAACTGATTAGTCATCTCTTTAGAGAATATTTTTATCAGCTTATCAGAGGTTGCTCCAAAGATTACATCATCCACGTATATTTGAACAACAATCTGATCTTTATCATCTATCTTGATAAATAGAGTATGATCCACTTTTCCCATGATATAGCATTTTTCTATTAAAAATGTAGATAATCTTTCATACCATGATCTAGGTACTTGCTTCAAATCATATAAGGCTTTCTTCAATTTATACACAAAGTCAAGATTTTTAATATCTTCAAATCCAGGTGGTTGTTTTACATAGACTTCTTCATTAATTAAACCATTTAGAAATGCACTCTTTACATCCATTTGAAATAATTTAAAATCCATATAACAAGCATAGGCCGATAATATTCTAATACTTTCTAACCTAGTTATAGGAGCAAATGTTTCATCATAATCTAGTCCTTCTTCCTATGTATACCCTTGTGCAACTAATCTAGTTTTGTTCCTTATAACTTGATTAGTTTCGTTAGTTTTGTTTCTAAAGATCCACTTTGTACTTATTATGGACTGTTGGTGAAGAGACTAATTCCTAAACATCATTTCTGATGAATTGATTTAGTTCTTCTTGCATTGCCACTATCCAATTTTCATCAGATAATGCTTCTTCTATATTCTTTGGTTCCACCATAGAAACAAACATACACATACTATTTAAATTTACTGAAGCTCTAGTTTTAACTCCCTCATTAATATTACCAATGACTTGAGTAATGGGATGTGATGAAGAATAACGCCAATTTCTCTGATTTTCCTCAATATTCTCATCAGCATATGAATGTCCATCACTTTCAATATTAGTTTGATCATTTAAGTTCATATTTTTGATTTTCTCAGATAAATCTTTAATCTCTCTATTGATCTCTAACTCTTTTGGGAGATTGATCATATCATCATTATCAGCTTTAGATTGAGATTCTTTGAAAGAATTTTCATTGAAACTTACATGGAGGGTTTTTTCAATAGTTCTAGAAGTCTTGTTATATACTCTATAGGCTTTACTTCTAATAGAGTAACCTAAAAAAATTCCTTCATCCGCTTTGGCTTGAAATTTATCCCTTTTATCCTTAGTATTAAGAATAAAACACTAACAACCAAATGGTTTCATATAGGAAATTTTTGGAACCCTCTCATACATAATTTCAAAAAGAGTTTTATTAACAAGAGGTCTTAAGTGACTTTTGTTAATAATATAACAAGCTGTATTGACTGTTAGGACCCTAGTATTTTGATAATGCAAAACCTATGTGAGGAAACATATTGTATTTCATAGTTAAGTCAGTGCAACATTAGATCAGAAGGCAGATAGAACAGATTCCATGCAGATGAACAGATGAAGAAGTTTCTAGATAATACTGTCTTAAACTTACAAGAAAATCAGACAGTTACAGGTCTAAGTATTCGAAGAGCAAGTTTAAAGCAGCAGCAATACTATCGGACAGTTAGAAGAATAACTATCCAATTTTACAAAGCCTTTAGAGAGTTATTTTATCAGACAGTTAATGGGATTGAATGATCAGATAGTTAATAAGTTAACTATCCGGAAGCTTAAAGGACTTTACGGAGAGTTACAGGTATAACTATCCAAAAGTTAAGTCATTCAATAAACCATGTGTAGAAATACAGAATGTAAGCTTAAAGGACTTGTCGGAGAGTTAGATAACTATCCGAGTTTTCTTTTCGGAGAGTTAGATAACCATTCAAGTTTTTCAGTAAGTTACAAGCATAACTTTTTGGAACTTAAGTCATTTTATTACGCACGTGCAAAATGGAGATGTCGGTAGTTGAAAGCTTAAAAGGGAAAATCGAAGAGTTAGAAAGATAACTATCCAAAATTTCAAGAGAGTTTCGGTGAGTTATAGTTTAACTATCTATAACTTAAGTCATTGAATTTCCCACCTGCAGAATTCCAGACAGATGCTCAAATGGGTTTCTCGAAGAGTTAGAAAGATAACTATCCAAAATTTCAAAAGAGTTTCAGTGAGTTACAGTTTAACCATCCGAAACTTAAGTCATTGAATTTCCCACGTGTAGAATTCTAGAGAGTGGCTCAAATAAGTTTTCGGAGAGTTAGAAAAATAACTATCCAAAATCCTGAAGCATTTTGGTGAGTTACAAGGATAAACTTCCGAAACTTAAGTCAGCCCTTTATGCACGTGCTAAATAAAAGTAATCGGAAAGTTGACAGAGTCAAACTATCCGACAAGTGTTTAACTATTCGGAGAGTTGCATAGCTAACCATCCGACAGAACAGGAAAATCGGTAAGATATCTTGAAACGATTTTTTGAACGATCGCTTGCCGTATTGGGACTTGATCCTAATTAAGTACAGTAGATACATCCATTGGAGGAAAATATGATCGTTGTACACATCAAGTATATATTCAAAATACAGACAATGGAGATATGATAGAGATATATAGTGAGCTACACTCCAATTCCATTGACACTCAAGTCTACATATAGTGAAGCTTATTCTAAAGATCTACTGCAGAAAAAGTTCTTACGCCAAAACTCTGATTGAAGGTTTAAAGTTGTTGGTTCGTGGCTTCAACCTAATAGCTACATACAGTGTTGGTTTGAGTTTCGACTTGAAAAGTCTAGTGGTTGGTTTATTGAAGTTTTTACCTGAAAACTTCTATATAGTTGGTTCTTGCTTTGACCTAAAAGCAAGTGTGTAAATGTTGAATCACTTAGTGAAGCCCAAGTGAATCTTGGGGGTGGACTAGCCAAATTAGTGAACCACTTAAAAATTTTGTTGTGTGTTTCTTATCTCTGTTGATTTGCATTATATTAGTTTCATCTTATTTCATTTCAATTGAATCATTCGATTCAACATTAAAAGAATTTTAAAAATACACAGTTTCACCATTCACCCCCCCCCCTCTAGTGAGCCTATCGATCCTAACATTTGGTATCAGAGCGAAGTTGATCCTTCATAAGATTTAACCATCTGGATTTATGGCTCAATTTGTTGAGGGACAAAACATCCACAGACCTCCCCTATTCGATGGCTCCAATTATAACTATTGGAAGAATAGAATGGAGTGTTTCCTTAGGAGTTCTGATGTTAAACTCTAGAAGATTGTTGTTCTTGGAACTACACTTCCAACCAGTAATGTTATGGACTGGTCTGAGGAGGATGAGAAAATCATCCAGTTGGATGCTAGAGGGTTCAATGCCATTTATTGTGCATTAACTGCTGATCAATACAATAAACTATAGGCATGTAAATCTGCTCATGAGGCGAGGAAAATCCTTCAAGTTACTCATGAAGGTACAAGCTAGGTTAAGGATACAAAAATCAGTATTCTTTTAAGAAAACTTGAACTGTTTAAAATGAATGATAATGAAAACATAACTGAAATGTTTTCTAGATTTACTGAAATCACTAATAGTCTGAAAGACTTGGGAAAGGAGTTCTCTTCACGAGAATAGGTATAGAAGATCCTGAGGAGCTTAACTGTTGAGTGGAAACAGAAGTCCACATCTATTCAAGATTCTAAGGATCTTAACAACTATACAGTTGAAGAATTGTTGGGCAATCTTTTAGCCCACGAAGTTCAGATGAAGGACTGGAAAGAGCAAGAAGGAACTGTTGAAAAGAAAGCTGAAAAGAAAAAGGAAATAGCATTTCCATCTACAGAAGAAGTTCCAAGCTCAGATGATGATGAGATCATGTTGCTGGCAAGAAATTTCAGAAAATTCATGAAGAAAAAGAATAAGCCCAGCTACTCTAAAAGAATTGTTCCTACATGTTTCAAATGTAAAAGGTAAGGGCACATACAGACCTTCTGTCTATTTCAGATAGAAGAGGATCAAGGAGATAAGAAGAGATTGAAAGACAAAAAGAAGATGGCTCTCAAAGCTACGTGGGATGAAAGTAGCTCTTCGAGCTGTTCATCAGATTCTAAAGAAGAAGTTGCAGCAAATGTTTGTTTTGCAACACAAGAGGTATGTTCTACTTCCTCTAGTTCAGAAAATGAGCAAGATGATCTAGACATAAATAGTCTTTTATCTACTGTAGATAATTTATATGTGAAGTGTAGAGATTTTAAGAAAGAAATTAAAAGATTAAATCATTGCTTAGAAAATTCATTTGCTGAATTAGAATCAACTATAGTTGAAAATAGGAATCTAAAATCAAATTTAGATAAGTATAGTTGTGATAACTGTGAATTAAAAGATGAAAATAAAAATCTATCAACTACTATATCAGATTTGAAAAATACTATATGTAAATTTACTCAAGGACAAAAAGGATTAAATAAAATAATAGGATCTCAACGATCAAATGGGAATAAATATGGCCTAGAGTATGCTATACCATAGGAAATACCTTATTGTGGTGGAGTGATTCGATCTTATAGAGATGACACCATTGTGTTTGCCATCAAACGAAGATCAGGTCATATGTGGCTGCCAAGAGTCAATAAATTTAATGTTTTAAGGACTAACTCCACTGGACTCAAGAAGATTTGGGTACCAAAAGCTTTAATTTCAGTATGATTTGCAAGGTGACAAAGAGTTTCAAGCACGTTCAACTAAATGGATTGTGGATAGTGGATGCTCAAAGCACATGACAGGTAAGAAAAGCCTTCTTGACTCAGTTAAAAACTTAAGTTCAGAATCTGTTAAGTTTGGAAATAAGGAAAAGTGTAAAATAACTGCAATAGGAAATATTACATCTGAAAATGGTATAATTGAGAATGTCTTGCATGTAAATGGATTAAAACAAAATTTGTTAAGTGTAGGACAATTATGTGATAAAGGCTATACTGTTTCTTTTAATGCTAAAAACTGCTACATTATTGATCCTACCACAAATGAAACAAAATTTACTAGTATTAGAAATTGCTCAATATATACATTAAACTTTCCTTGTGAAAATTCTGCAAGCAATTCCTATTTGGTAGCAATTGGTGAAGACGATTGGGTGTGGCATAGAAGACTTGGTCACATTAGTATGAAGAATATCAGAAAGCTATCCACGAGTGATCTTATTAGGGGTCTGCCTAAATGTAATGCTTTTATGTGTTATTAAAATAATGGCAAAAGTGCAAATTTTACATTTATAACCGCAAGCGCATGGTGCCCATTGTAATAAGCATGTGCAAGTACGGGTCGAATCTACAAGGAGTTTGTCTTAAATAATTTTATTAAAATGATTATCTGATTAAATATCCATGTTAAACTAATTCATAATTAAACTCTGATTACTTAATATTAATATACAAAATTCATAGTACAATTAAGGTTTATAAGATTACCCCAAAATCCAATTAGTTATGATAAGATATTGAAGAAATCAATGAGTATTAATCCGGAAAGCACAGAATTTATGCTCGACTTTTAACTCCAATAACTTCCAACTTGAACATTTATAAATCCATAATAAATAACAGTTGAAAAGATCCTCGAAATATCTTTCAAATGGCAGTGATTTCATTGATTAACACAAATTAAAACGCTAGAAATATCTTATTTAAGAAAGGGGCACAGACGGTTATGGAAACTTTCCAAAAACGCACCTGCGGTTCAAAAATCAAATCTCCGTCAAATCTTCATGAAATGCTATGAAATAAGCGCGCCTTGAAAGTAGATCCGTACACTAGCAAGGAAAATTTACAGAACGGAATTCCACAAAATACACGATGCAAGCACAACACAAGCATTGAGCTAAAAACTAGCACTCAATAGAGACTCTAAACCACTGATACCTTCACAAAATAAAATCGAAAAGCTTCGAAAAACATTCTAAAAAATTCTAAAACTTTGTAAACTTGTTCTACAGTCATTATACTTATAAAACAAAACAAAAAACAGAATTTAGAGATGACGAACAAGTGCAAACAATTTGAAGAAAAGCTACAAACATTCTGGCCATCTAAGAAACGGAAAACTGCCTTCACAATTTACACCATCACAAACATTCACACGAAACATATGATATGAACTCAATTCTTATATCAATTAACATCAAAACAATATATAATCTTTAATTTAGAATATTTGAAACAAAGATTTATGCATAGAATTTCGTTCTTCCACATACTCAAACTATACTCATACATATAAAATTGTAAAACATGAAAACTAGTATGAGGATCTCTCCTTTCCATCATACCTTTTAATCCTCCACATTTCTTCAAGCAATGACTCCCCAAAGTCCTTGAAATCAATGCTCCACAGGGCTGTCACCACCTGTAGCACGTCCAAGTGAAGCTTCTAAGGTTGCCTTGAAGAAGAGTGGTGCACGTCCTCAAGATCTTGCCTCCAAGACCCACAACTTTGGCTTCCACATCTAAGAATGGTGCTTCCGATGACTCAACCCTGAAGATCCTAACATTTTGCTCCACTCCAAATCAGTCACACGAGCCTCCCAATCCATCAAGATGAACGCCCAAGGAGATCCTAACGTATGGTCGTCTGAATTGAAGAGAAGGTGTCTTCTAGGAGGAGTGGAAGACGCCAAAGCTCACCATTCTTGAAGAGAGCTTGTTCAAGATCAATGGGAAGATGGGACTTTCCGGATGGAGATGTTGGAATGGCTGGAACCGCTGGCTGCAATGTGTTGGAAGAGGAGGAGATAGCCTAGAATTGAGTGGTCAAACACTTTAAATACTCTAGGCTTTTGTTGCTTGGGCTCCAATAAGTTGCATCCAATGGCCCACGTTTTTTCCTCTTTAATCCACCTTGATTTCATGATTTATTGACCTATAAAACTCAAAACCAAGTTGGATGCACATATACATTGAATATAAATCATATGATGCAAATATAGTATACATGCATGCATGAGTTGCCATATATGGAAAGTTGCCAAATTAGGAAGGTTTTGGTATACAACTTTTTCACATGTACATACATGAATTACTTAAAGTTCTTTAGTTTAACATCATATTTAAGTGATTTGGCAATCATACAATGTATATAAAGTCATACATTGAAGAATTATAAGAATTATGTCTAATACAAGGGCTATTGACTAGGTGTTAATTTAATAAAGGATAAATTTGTACATTATCAACTATTTAATCCCTAATTCATGCATATGTCTAAAAATATGATTTTTATGTAATCCTTTATTAGAACATATATAATGATGACTTATAATCCTTAACATGCATGAATTAACATATATAAAATGCACAAATTGATACTTTACACTAAACTCACTTTTAAGAAGGATAGAATGTGCAGTGAGTGTATGCTAGGGAAGCAGAAGAGAACTGCTTTTCACAGCAAAAGTGTTGTTTCCACCGAAAGGCCATTAGAACTACTACATCTAGATTTGTTTGGTCTTTCTCAAGTATCAAGTCTTGGGAGTCGAAAATATACCTTTGTTATTGTTGATGATTTCTCTAGATTAACTTGGGTAATATTTTTGACACATAAAAATAAAACTTGTAATGAGTTCAGGAATTTCTGCATAAGAGTTCAGAATCAGAAGGAACTAACAGTGAAGAAAATTAGAAGTGATCATGGAGGTGAATTTGAAAACTATGAATTTGAAAACCTCTACAATTCATTTGGAATTTTGCATGAATTCTCTTGTCCTAGAACTCCTACTCAAAATAGAGTTGTGGAAAGGAAAAATAGGACATTACAAGAAATGGCTAGAACCATGTTAAGTGCCACTGATCTACCTAAATTTCTCTGGGCAGAAGCTGTAGGAACAACTTGTCACATTTCCAACAGAACTCACATTAGATCCATATTGAATAAGACACCCTTTGAAATTTGGTTCAATAAAACTCCAAATGTTGGCTATTTTAAGATATTTGGATGCAAATGTTTTATCTTAAATACAGGAAATGCTAAAGACAAGTTTGATGCTAAGTCTGAACCTGCCATACTTGTTGGTTACTCCTCAAGAAGCAAAGCTTACAAAGTATATTTTGCTGAAGATAGAAGAGTGGAGGAAAGTATAAATGTTCAGTTTGACGAAGATCTATTTTAGAATTTCAAAAAGCTGAAGATTAATGATGATAGTGAAAATGAATACTTTGAAGATGATAAAAGCAAGCAGAATACCAATTCACAAGTGTTAGACCAGAATCTCAACCTTAGATATCAGAATCATAACAGTTGGAAGTTTAGATCTGATCATCCTAAGGAATAAATTATTGGAAATATATCTAAAGGGGTACAAACCAGAAGCAAAGCACAAGACATTTGTAATTTTTGTGCATTTGTGTCAAAAATAGAGCCAAAATCAATAGATGAAGCTTGTAAGGATACCTATTGGAAAATGTCTATGTAGGAAGAATTAAATCAGTTCCAGAAAAACAATGTGTGGGAACTAATAGAAAAACCTGTAGGAAAATCCATCATTGAAACTAAATGGATTTTCAAAAACAAATTAGATGAAGATGGTAACATTCTCAGAAATAAAGCTTGATTAGTTGCACAAGGCTACAATCAGCAGGAAGGTATTGACTATGAAGAAACTTTTGCTCTTGTAGCCAAGATTGAAGCTATCAGAATGTTGCTTGCCTTTGCAAGTAGTATGAAGATAAGATTGTTTCAAATGGATGTGAAAAGTGCCTTCTTAAATGGAGAAATTCAAGAAGAAGTGTTTGTTAAACAACCTTCTGGATTTGAGGATGAACTTAAGACGGATCATGTCTACAAATTGAGAAATGCTCTATATGGTTTGAAACAGGCACCTAAAGCTTGGTATGAGAAATTGAAAAGATTTTTAATTGAAAACAATTTTTCTATAGGCAAAGTGGACAGCACTTTGTTTATCAAAACTTTTGATGTGCACATGTTGATTGTATAGATATATGTTGATGATATAGTCTTTGGAGCCACTTAAGAAGATCTTTGTCATGAATTTCAGAATTTGATGAAAAATAAATTCGAAATGAGCATGATGGGAGAATTGAAGTTTTTCTTGGAATTACAGATTCATCAAATGCATAATGGTATCTTTGTTCATCAAGAAAAATACTACAAAGAGATGTTGAAGAAATTTGGCTATGAAAACATCAAATCCACGAATACTCTAATGAGTTCAAGCATTAAAATAGAAATGGATGATTTAAGTGATGTAGTGGATCAAAGGTAATATAGAGGTATGATTTGATCCCTGTTATACCTTTTAGTCAATAGGCCAGATATTATGTTCAGTGTATGCTTGTGTGCTAGATTTCAAGCATCACCAAAGGAATCACATTTGAAATCTATCAAAAGGATTTTTAGATATCTACAAGGAACAAAAGACTTCAGATTATTCTACTCAGCTGACAGTAGTTTGATTTTAACAGGCTATAGTGATGCAGATTATGCAAGTAGTAGATCTGATAGAAAAAGCACCAGTGGTACTTGTCAATTACTTGGATGTTCTTTAATCTCATGGTTCAGTAGGAAACAAAATTGTATAGCTTTATCTACTACTGAAGCCGAGTATATTGCAGTTGGATTGTGTTGTGCACAAATCCTTTGGATGCAGCAAACTCTAGCAGATTACAGACTGAAAGTTCAGAATTCAATCATATTTTGTGATAACAATAGTGCAATCAGTCTATCTAAGAATACAGTACTTCATTCCAGAGCCAAGCATATCGAGATCAGACATCATTTTCTGAGAGATCATGTAGAGAAAGGGAACATTTCACTTAAGTTTGTGCCAACAAAAAATCAACTTGCAGATATTTTCACCAAACCTTTAAATGAATCAACTTTTAATCATATTAGATGAAATCTAGGAATATGTTCTTTACAAGATCTTTAAATATTTTTTTCATCAAGCTCACCATAGGGGAGCTTGTTTTTCTACTAACCTACTCGTGTAGGATACAGTCAATATCTGTTTTTACAGAAACTTAGTTTTACAGTCCTCACCTTTTTATAATGACAAAAAGGGGGAGAAGAATTTGGAAATTTGGTCACTTACAGTATTTCCAACAAGCACTGAAAGAGAATCATTAAAAGAGAAGAAAAACTCAGCACACAAATAGGGGGAGAAGTTAGCTCAAAGTCAGGGGGAGGAATCCCTTCTCGTTAGTATAGTATTGATAAATTCCTATTTTATTTTTCTCTATGTGACTGATTGTATAGTAATACACTAGGGAGTGAAATACATGTAAATAGATGTAAAGGTTTTTGTCATTATCAAAAAGGGGGAGATTGTTAGGACCCTAGTATTTTGATAATGCAAAACCTATGTGAGGAAACATATTGTATTTCACAGTTAAGTCAGTGCAGCATTATATCAGAAGGCAAATAGAATAGATTCCATGTAGATGAATAGATGAAGAAGTTTCCAAATAATACTGTCTTAAACTTATAGGAAAATCAGATAGTTACAGGTCTAAGTATCTGAAGAGCAAGTTTAAAGCAGCAATAATACTATTGGACAGTTAGAAGAATAACTATCCGAATTTAGAAAGCCTTCGGAGAGTTATTTTATCAGACAGTTAAGGGGATTGAATGATCGGATAGTTAAGGAGTTAACTATTCAGAAGCTTAAAGGACTTTTCGGAGAGTTACAGGTATAACTATCCGAAAGTTAAGTCATTCAATAAACCATGTGCAGAAATACAGAACGGAAGCTTAAAGGACTTGTCGGAGAGTTAGATAGCTATCCGAGTTTTCTTTTCGGAGAGTTAGATAACTATTCAAGTTTTTTGGTAAGTTACAGGCATAACTTTTCTAAACTTAAGTCATTTTATTACGCATGTGCAAAATGGAGATGCCGACAGTTGAAAGCTTAAAAGGGAAAATCGGAGAGTTAGAAAGATAACTATCCGAAATTTGAAGAGTGTTTCGATGAGTTACAATTTAACTATCCAAAACTTAAGTCATTGAATTTCCCACATACAGAATTCCAGACAGATGCTCAAATGGGTTTTTCGGAGAGTTAGAAAGATAACTATCCGAAATTTCAAAAGAGTTTCGGTGAGTTACAGTTTAACCATCCGAAACTCAAGTCATTGAATTTCCCACGAGTAAAATTTCAGAGAGTGGCTCAAATAAGTTTTCGGAGAGTTAGAAAAATAACTATCCGAAATCCTGAAGCATTTCGGTGAGTTACAAGGATAAACCTCAGAAACTTAAGTCAGCCCTTTATGCCCATGCTAAATTAAAGTAATCGGAAAGTTGGCAGAGTCAAACTATCCGACAAGTATTTATCTATTTGGAGAGTTGCATAGCTAACCATCCGATAGAACAGGAAAATCGGTAAGATATTTTGAAACGATTTTTTGAACAATCGCTTGCCGTATTGGGACTTGATCCTAATTAAGTATAGTAGAATACATCCGTTGGAGGAAAATATGATCGTTGTACATATCAAGTATATATTCAAAATACAGACAATGGAGATACGATAGAGATATACAGTGAGCTACACTCCAATTCCATTGACACTCAAGTCTCCAAACAGTGAAGCTTATTATAAAAATCTACTGTAGAAAAAGCTCTTGCGCCAAAACTCTGATTGAAGGTTTAAAGTTGTTGGTTCATGGCTTCAACCTGAAAGCTACATACAGTGTTGGTTTGAGCTTCGACCTGAAAAGTCTAGAGGTTGGTTTACTGAAGTTTTTACCTGAAAACTTCTATGTAGTTGGTTCTTGCTTTGACCTAAAAGCATGTGTGTATGTGTTGAATCACTTAGTGAAGCCCAAGTGAATCTTGGGGGTGGACTAGCCAAATTGGTGAACCATCTAAAAATTTTGCTGTGTGTTTCTTATCTCTGTTGATTTGCATTATATTAGTTTCATCTTATTTCATTTCAGTTGAATCATTTGATTCAACATTAAAAGAATTTTAAAACTACACAGTTTCACCATTCACCCCCCCCTCTAGTGAGCCTATCGATCCTAACATTGACTACTTCAGCCAGAATATTTTGAGGTATATTATGTTCATTTAACATAGTTCTAGCCATTTCCTAAAGTGATTGATTCTTTCTCTCAACAACACCATTTTGAGAACATGCTCTAGGAAAAAAATATCAGTGATCAATGCCATGATCTTTACAATAATTATCCATTTGATCTCTAATTAGGGTTATATTAGTTTTTGATTTAATGATAACTCCTCTATTTTCTTTGTTAACTTAGTTAATTTAACTTCAAGTATAATGCTTGAATCTATTTCATGCATTCCCCTTGGCAATAAAGGATTATTGGTAATACAGGATTTTTGGAAAGATTTATTGTAGAACTACTATCACAATAAATCTCAGTTGTATCATAAGATAATCCAAAATCTTCTAAAGTTTGCCTTATCCACAGAATCTAAGTGCAACATGATGCAACAGCAACATATTCAGCTTTAGTGTTTGAAAGTGCTACACAATTTTGCTTTTTACTAAACCATGACACCAAATTATTTTTCAATAATGGACAAGTGCCACTCGTACTCTTTCTATCAGATTTAGATCCTGCGTAATCAACATTAGTATATCCTATAAGATCTATTGAACTATCCTTAGAATAATAGAATCTAAAATTTTTAGTTTCTTGTACATATCTAAATATTCTTTTAACAGCAATTGAGTGTGATTCTTTAAGATTAGATTGAAATCTAACACAAGCACACACAACAAACATAATATCAGGTCTACTAGTTGTCAAATAAAGTAAAGAACCAATCATACTTCTGTATTTTCTTTGATCTATAGATTTTCCTATGTCATTAATATCTAACTTTAAAGAAGTACTCATAGGAGTTCCTTGAATCCTTGTATCATTAAAATTAAATTTCTTAAACATTTCAATTGCATATTTTTCCTAATTTAAAAATATACCTTTATCCATTTGCTTAATTTGAAGTCCTAGAAAATATGAAAGTTCCCCTATCATACTCATTTCAAACTAACTAATCATCTCTTTAGAAAATATTTTATCAATTTATCAGAAGTTGCTCCAAAGATTATATCATTCACATATATTTGAACAACAATTTGATCTTTATCATATTTCTTAATAAAAAGAGTATGGTCTACTTTACCCATGATATATCCTTGTTCTACAAGGAAAGTAGATAATCTTTCATATTACGATCTAGGTGCTTGCTTCAAACTATATAAGGTTTTCTTCAGTTTATACACATAGTTAGGATTATTAATATCTTCAAATCTAGGTGGTTGTTTTACATAAACTTCTTCATTAACTAAACCTTTTAGAAATGCACTCTTTACATCCATTTGATATAGTTTAAAATCCATATAGTAAGCATAGGCCAATAATATTTTCATACTTTCTAACCTAGCCACAAGAGCAAATATTTCATCATAATCAAGTCCTTCTTGTGTATACCCTTGTGCAACTAATCTAGTTTTGTTTCTTATAACTTGACCAGTTTCATTAGTTTTATTTCTAAAGATCCATTTTGTACCTATTATGGACTAATTTTCTAGTGGAGAAACTAATTCCTAAACATCATTTCTTTTGAATTGATTTAGTTCATCTTGCATTGCCACTATCCAATTTTTATCAGATAATGCTTCTTCTATATTCTTTGGTTTCACCATAGAAACAAACATACACATACTATTTAAATTTACTAAAGCTCTGGTTTTAACTCCTTGATTAATATTACCAATGACTTGAGTGATAGGATGTGATGAAGAATAACACTAATTTCTTTGATTTTCCTTAATATTCTCATCAACATCTGAAAGTACATCACTTTGATCATTAGTTTAATCATTTAAGTTCATATTTTTTATTTTCTCAAATAAATCTTCAATCTCTCTATTAATCTCTAATTCTTTTGGGAAATTGATCATATCATCATTATCAACTTTACATTGTGATTCTCTAAAAGAATTTTCATTGAAGCTTACACGAAGGGTTTCTTCAATGATTCTAGAGGTCTTATTATATACTCTATAGGCTTTACTTCTAGTAGAGTAACCTACAAAAATTCCTTCATCAGCTTTGGCTAGAAATTGATCCCTTTTATCCTTAGTGTTAAGAATAAAACACTAAAAGCCAAATGGTTTCATATAGGAAATTTTTGGAACCCTATCATACATAATCTCAAAAAGAGTTTTATTAACAAGAGGTCTTAAGTGACTTTTGTTAATAATATAACAAGCTGTATTGACTACTTCAGTCTAAAGATTTTGAGGTATATTATGTTCATTTTGACATAGTTCTGGCCATTTCCTAAAGTGAGTGATTCTTTCTCTCAACAACACCATTTTGAGAACATGCTCTAGGAAAAAAATATCAATGATCAATGCCATGCTCTTTACAATAATTATCCATTTGATCATTTTCAAATTCAGTACCATGATTGCTCCTAAGTTTTTGAACAAAGACACTTTGCTCATCTTGAACAAGATTGCAATACATTTTAAATGTTGCTAGAAAATTTACCCAAGTGTATCTAGAGAAGTCATCTACTAAAACAAATACATATCGTTTACCACCAAGACTCATGATTCTTGTTGGTTTAAATAGATCTATATGTATAAGTTCTAAGACTCTTGCTTGATATATCATTTTTAGATTTAAAAGAGTTTTTATGAAGTTTAATGTTTATTAATTTTGAGTTTTAAAATTTATAAGACTGCAAGTGCATGGTATTAGATGTAGACACTAGCAAATACAGGTCATCCTCAGGGACTTGTTGGTTACTTTTAGATTTCAAGATTAAAAAGTTGTCTCAATTACTAATGCAGATTGGGATTTATACATAACTTTTGTACTAACAAAATTTTAATTCCATATGCATATGTCAAATAGGCTCAGGAAATTAATCATAAGCTTGCAACCAAGTGTAGATCAGAAGATAAAATTTATATAACTTCAAACAAAATAGAACATTGGCAAGAAATTCAAATGTGAAAATAGCCTTAAAAATCAGAAAATTACGTCTGGCAGCATCCCTATCTTAAAAACCTTATATCTCAAAGAATATCTATCCAAATTAGATGAATTCAGATGCGTTGGAAGATTCTTAGAATAAGGATCAAAATAGAGTTGTTAAATTATATTTTTCACACTTTAGATAACAGAAGATGCACAAAACATTACAGATAAAATAGAGAAAACTGAAATTCCACACACTGATCTTTTCAACTTCAAAAACCTTATCAAATCAACTCTAAATATTACAAAATTTGAGAAAATAAAAGTAGAAACATAACCACACATATCAGAGGAGTTTCAGATTTTTACTAAAATGTTTTAGTACTCAAATCAACTTTCAAACCTCAGAACACATGGATAGAAAATAGAGTTATGAATCTGCAATCATACAATTGCATGCTCACTTCAAATTTTGATTTCTTTCAAATGGATATTACTGAAATTCACTTAACTACCATTCAGACAATAACATATAATAAGATTTCACAATGATGAAATTGACTCACTCACAAACAAGACAAAAATTAAATAACATAAACAATAAATACTAAAAACATAGATTATACAAGGATACAAAATATTTTTGATATTTTTAACGTATCACACACAAAAAACGAAATTGATATAAAATCCTAATAAAAATATATTTTTCTAAGATAACCCATGAAATTAAGGAAGAAGATAAAGATGAAATGAGTGGGAAGAATCCTCACACAAACTATGTGAACAAGCAGTAAATATTGACTTGCGAGTAGCGAATGATCAATGACTTGCGAGGAGTGGATGAATAATGAATTGCTTGAATGAATAGTAACTTGCATGAGGGTGAACAGTGGCTTGCAAGGAGTGGATGAACAGTGACTCATGAGCGATCAATCTCCCATCTTCGTGGTTGCGGTGGAATAGATGAATAGTGAATTGCGTTGAGCATGAATAGTGACTTGTGGTGGAGCGTGAACAATGACTTCCGAAAATGGGTGAATAGTGACTTGTGGTGGAGCGTGAACAATGATTTCCGAAAATGGGTGAATAGTGATCTACAAGTAGGTGAACAGTGATTTGCATCTTGCAGTGTGCGATCTTCCTTCTTCGTGGTTGCAGGAATGAGCATTCAGTTGCGGGAATGAACGGTTGTCAGCGAACGAGCATTGGACGTGATGATCGGTGCCCCCTTGCAGTGGATGAGCAGTGGTTGAGAAAATGAGTGAGGGCCCTGATCTTGGACATCCCCCTCTTCTTTTATAAGCTTTTTCCATGTCTTGATGCCCTTGGATCTTGATCCAATGGTTGAGAGTTGATCAACTTGATCTTTTACATTTAATCTTCATTCATCTTGAAATTTCTACAAGATACCTTGTTTCTAACAAAATAAAATAATATCACACATATCACATTTTATAAAACCAATTAGAATAACATCATAATGAGATTAATTTTCATATAGAATGCATGAATTAATAATAAGTTATTAATTTGACTTAATATTAGAAATTATGCATAACAAAGCCTTAATAACTTATAAGTCAAATTATTTACCTCATAAAACTCATAAACATGTGCAACATTTATGCCCAAACAAATTCCCCCATGCTTGAAATTTACTTGTCTCGAGTGAATATGCGTTAAAACAAGATTAAAGTCCCAATCTTAATAAACACATTTGAAATCACACGAAAACTGACTAGTTCAATTGTCGCTATTCAAATCATTAGGCACTGTGGTGGCTCAAACTCACATCTCACATCATTATCCAGATTCAATAAGTCTACACTAAAGAGTAAGAGGAGTCACCTACTCAAACAAACCATTGCCTTGTAACAATGAAATTCACACCCTCACTACTCAAAAGAACTTCAACTACGCACAAATATGGATATACAATAATGACAAAAATATTAGGTAGTGGTTACATTCCCTCCTTTCCTATGAAAGCTATTAGAATATACCTAATACAAGTGGTCCAGGTACCAACATTTGATATACCACACCCAATAACACTTAAAATGAAAAGAAAAGAAAAGAAAAGAAAAGAATAAAGGATGAAAAGAGTTTTTACTCTCTCTTTTTTATGATAAGATTTCACAACCCAAATGACTCCAACCCCTTTTCTACTTTACTTTCAATTCTCTCTTCTTTTTCTTTTTTTTTCACAAACAACTAGTAGTGAAGGAAACACCTTATTACCTTCAAAACCTAAACCCAATAAAACTCCTTAGTATATCAATTGTGATAGTCTGTTACTCTCTTAAACATATCTTATAGACTTTCGTGGAAGTTTAGGAGGATCCTAAATAAACTCACCTAAAGCTTACATAATGAGTAAACCCTTTTTGTTTTTGGTGGCGCTTAGCTTAGGGATCACTCAAAAGGGTACATCAAATAATAAGACACTAGTTCTGGTGAGTAGGAAGACTCAACCCCTAACACAAATAGAATAAAACTTATCTAGTCTGAAGAATATAACTCTTAGGTCCTAGCTTATTTGGCCCTAGATACTCACCACACAAGAAAAAAACTGGAATTATCCCATTACTCTTAATAGCGACATCTGAACTTACAATATCCTCAAGTGTGATTTCAAATGATAGTAAAAACTCTCAGAATACAAATAGAATACAATTCAAATTACCTCCCCCCCATGCTTGAATTCTACATTGTCCTCAATGTAAATATGTTATATATATGAGCATGATGAACATAAAGTAAAAATGGTATAAGGGAGCGTACTTGAAGTCCATATGTATTCTGAATAAAGATAATGTCTTCACTTGTTAAGCATAAGTTCCATTCTACAACACTACTTAAAACATAACAGTGATCATAAATGCACATAAAATTTCATTCCCCCATGCTTAGACATTAATTCACCAAGTAAGTATATGTTAATTTCATTCCCATATGCACACAATGGAGATTGAGTAGCATGCACATAGAATTGACAATTGAGCACAATTTGAAACCATTCATTTTTTACTTAACTCAACAATAATTTCATAGCAATGATGTAGACATGGTATCAAAATAATTGAGCTTGATAAATAAATAAATGGCACTACCATACAAGCAATAAAACTTCATGGGTGAAATAGCATGTCATCAAATAAATGGCATCAAAAGAGCATAATACCGACCATCCATTCCCTCAACTTAAAAGAAAGACAATAAAAACAATAAAGCCACACTAAGTTAAAGCTATCAATACAAGAAATCCAATCAAAATAAAAGGATATATGTGCTTGTGTGGAACCCAGGCTCCTATGCCTTTGGTGGCTCACAAGTAAGCCATGTGGTTTTGCAGAATAAATACCACCAAACTATCAAACCTTGATAATAAAAAGAGATGCTAGTGGGGTCCTTGAGGACCACCACTTGCCCCAAGATTACTAGGTCCAAGAACTTGCTAATAGCAAGGATTTAGGTGTGATTGGCTACACAAATCTACTCTCGATCAATTTCTAATAGCATTAGACTACACAATAATAATAATAATAATAATGGGGAAAGCTAACTCCATCACCCTTTCCTTCCATGGATAACTCCAAAACTGATTTGACATGATATTCATAAAAGCTCTCTTAAGGATTCTAGGTGGTTTACAATACATCCTTTGTATAGAAATCATTTCCATAAATTCATACTTAGATGTGTGATTAAACATTTTACCATAATAATCAAACTTAAAACTGTATTCCTCCTTGTCCTCCCATAGGTCATTCTCTCCCATATAAATATTAATAAGTATTTCCTTATGCCTTTGTAGGATCGTCTGTATTACAAGAGGGGGGTGAATTGTGTCTTTAGTAATTAAATACTAGCAGATAAAACAAGAGCACAAAATACTCGTGAATGAAATTCTATTCTTTATTTAAAGATAAAATTTACAATATCTTTTCAGCTCAATTCCCTTCTTGAAGGTTTTGATACAATAATGTTCGATATACAATTCAAATAGAAAAACAAAGCTCTTATTCAAAACTAATTTTGAATTATATAAAACATGATCTTTATGCACACAACTTCTTTCTTCCTCTTTGCTCAGCTTCTGTATTTATTCTTCTCTAGTTGTCGAATTTCCAGACTTCTTGCGTTTGCAGCTCCTTTTTTGAAATTGCTAGGAATTTCGAACTTCTTTTGATGTTGGAGAATTTTTCAGAATATGAATATTCAAGCTTAACTTTTCAGTTAAAGATCCAAATTGAATATTTAGACTTAGTTTTTGAGATTGGGATCCTCTATTGTAATGTAGCTCATACTCTCTGTTAGTAGTCGAACTCTATTGTCTTTCATGTTCAGCGTGTTCATCCACTTAATCCACAATCCATAATCCATAATCCACGTACTAATTTTTTCTTTAATCTAAATTACTATCTTTTTGAGTTTCCACTTTCTCCACTATAATTTTGAATTTTCACGATCTCCACTCGTAGATTCATCGAGACTTTTATCTTCCTAGAGTCTTGTAGAATATCTTCTAAGTCTTCGATTTAGTCGAACACTTATCCTTTAAGTCTTGTAAAAACTCAAACACTTATTTGTAACTCTTCAAGTTTTTGCACTTGCAAAATACGTGACTAAACATAGCAAACTTATCTATTTGTTAGTCATTTTATAAAACTCGAAGAGTTATCTAACTATTCGATTTTCATTACCAAATGCACATGGAAAACACGTGATAACTTAAAACATTAAAAACACACATGAAGATAACTTAACTATACGAGTTTTTAACATAAACTATTCGACAAAAATGAAACGTTAACTATTCGAAAGTTTAACTATCGAAAATCTAACTCTTTGGAAAACTTTAACCTATCTGACATAAAAATGAAATTTTTCGATAATCTATTAACTATTATATTTAGAGAATATTATTTAGACTTATTTAAAAGCTTTAATAAAGCATATATCATCAAAACAAAATTCTTAACAATCTCCCCCTTTTTGATGATGTCAAAACTTAATAAGTCAAAAATAATCTATCTCTTCTCCCCCTTTATGGCATTATAAAAAAGTAAATAAAATATAAGTAAGAAAAAGATTCTAAGTACATATCATTCAAAAAGATATTTTTAAACATGCATAATTGTCATGGATTAAGCATAAACTGTTTAAATATAAACTATGAAAAATAATCACATGAGTATTAAATTACAGTAAACAGTTTACATAATATTTTTGGTAACAAATTACAATACATAAATCATGTAATACATAATTTGTATAATCACAAGCCTCTTTGTCTTCGAAAAATACTGATCAGTGTCTGAAATTTGCTTTGCAATTTCTATACTTACACTATTTATCTGATCAATTACTGCTTGATCTAAATTATTTTGTGAAACTTGTGATGGTTGCTGTAAAAATTCAGTATGGATGTCTGTATGTATACCTATATTTGTATCTGTTTGTGTACCTATATTTATATCTATATGTATACTGGTATTTATATTTGTATGTTGCTATTGTTGTTTTGAAAATTGTGTTGATTGTTGTTGTTGCTATTGGGACTGAGTTTGCCTATCTTGTTGTCGGACTACAGGTGTATTTGTTGCCTGATATTTTTGGAGTTCCTTTGCAGAGAAAGATCTTGATTTTAATCTTTTCTATGGCCAAGGTATAATTTACTCTACAAATGTAAGATATGAGAAATAAAAATATCATACCAGTTTACCTGTATATGGTTAATTAATGCATATGTAGCATAAAGACAACATCTGCCAACTTCTGCCCCATGACCAAACCTCTGAAACAATGAAGCATGCAATATTTTTGCAATAAAACGTGCTTGGCCATTTAAGTCATTTAGTAACCTCAATGGTTTGTTGGCAGTTGGATCTTTGGCTAAAGTTTGAATGTCTCATCCCAAATGATAAACCTATTTTCTTTCTGATAATTTAACTCCATTTTTCAGACCAAGTACTTATTAAAGTAAATCTGGAGTTAAATATATGTCATTTTCTTGTATATTGGAAACAGGAATACCTTCTTCCACTGTTAAGTTTGAATAAAAACAACTGATAAGTTCGGGTATAACAAGATGACCTGGCTATTGTGGAAGTAGAGTCAACAAGCCTTGAAATTCAAACATTTCTCATATATGTGCCATCCCTTCAAACTTAACTAGTCTTGAATATAAAACTGTAAAAGTTTTATATGTTTGAAATTTGTCATAACAGGAACTATTTCTGAACCATAATAATGTATTTTCATCTAAACTCTATTCAAGATTAGGTATTTTCCTATCATGATGTTCTGATCTAGGACTTGTTTCAAAATTATTAGCAACATCTATATTTTCAGATCTTTCAGAACTAGTGGAATTTCTATCAAAACTAGTATAAATGTCTGAAATATCTGTTATTGTCCTATCAATAATCTGCTGAAATTCTTCTATTTGTTCTTCTAGAAACATTTCAGTAGCAACAATATCTGTATCAATCTGTCTATCAGCAACATATATGTCTATAATTGATCTATACAACAACTGTCTCTATAGGAAAGAATGTTCTATATCTATCTGTATAATAGAATCATCCTATATTTCTAAAATTTTTATGCTTGAGACATAGGTAGTGTGATATTCAATCTATAACTATGTATGTTGTTGATTATATACATTTATCAACAAGTATATTATATACTGTAATAGACATAACCATATGTATAAGCTGTAGTATAAGCAACTATACCAAAAATTAAAATTTTCTATTCGTGATACAGTTAGAGGAAAAATATCTGTACATTCCTCTTCAGATGAAATATCGTCTATGTTCATAGACTTAGTGTCTATATCATCAAAAATATCATCAAAATTGATATCATCTGTATATGTATCATCAAAATTTCCTACATATTCTCTTTCCATAGGAAAAGAATGTGTGCTTGCAGCATGATGTGAAAAATTGTCTATTGTATTAAAAGATACATTATGCACTAATGTGACACAATACCTTAGAGTATATGCTTGTAATCCAATATTGATCACATCTGTTGGGATTCCTGATACAAATGTCTATCCAGCTTCTGCAATGGAACATAGTTTTCCATTTTTCAATGATTCTTCTTTTTGCTGCATTATTCTTTCTGCACCTGTAGTTAGTCAAAAATATTCTAATGTCTTTTTCTTTTTCCAACTATATGTCTACAGTATTTCTTGTTGTTCAGGAGGTTCTAAAATTTTCTTAATTTCTCCTGTTAAAGGCACCTAGGGTCTTGATGGTCTTTCACCATGATGCCTAGGTGGTAATAATGGAATATAGAGTTTTAAGCTCTCCACCTCTGCCATTTTTAGTTGATAAACTCTTTGTCCTTCACTTCGAAGGCCCATTTTGCTAATGGCAGTTTTCTGTTCATTTATATATTGTTGAATGTCATCTAAAATAGCTGGGGGAAAATAATGTTGGGAATATTGTTAGGTATTTAATTTTGATGATGTATGCTTTATTAACATATTTAAATAAGTCTACATAATATTCTCTAAGTATATTTCTCTAAGTATAATAGTTAACAGATTATCGGAAAGTTTCATTTTTATGTTGGATAAATTAAAGATTTCCGAAGAGCTAGATTTGCAATAGTTAAACTTTCGGATAGTTAATGTTTCGTTTTTGTCGAATACTTTATGTTAAAAACTCGTATAGTTAAGTTATCCGCACGTGTGTTTTTAATGTTTTAAGTTGTCACGTGTTTTCCATGTGCGTTCGGTAATAAAAATCGAATAGTTAGATAACTATTCGAGTTTTTATACGCATGGATAGATAACTGTTCGAGTTTTATAAAAGGACTAACGAACAGATAAATTTCTTTGTTTAGTCACGTGTTTTGCAGGTGCAAGAACTCGAAGAGTTAAAGGATAAGTGTTCGAGTTTTGATAGGAGTTAAAGGATAAATGTTCGACTAAATTGAAGACTTAGAAGATATTCTACAAGACTCCAAGAAGATAAAATTTCGGTGAATCTACGAGTGGAGAACGTGGAAACTCAGATTGTTAGTGAAGAAAGTGGAAATTTAAATAGAAAGTAATTTGGATTAAAGAGAAAATTAGTACGTAGATTATGGATTATAGATTGTGGATCAAGTGGATGAACATGCTAAACGTGAAAGACAACAGAGTTCGACTACAAATAGAGAGTACGAGCTACATTACAACAGAGGATCCCAATCTCAAAAACCAAGTCTGAATATTCAATTTGGATCCCTAACTGAAAAGTTAAGTTTGAATAATCATATTCTAAAAAGTTCTCCAACATCAGAAGAAGTTCGAAATTCCAAGAAATTTTAGAAAAAGAGCTGCAAACACAAGAAGTCTGGAAATTCGACAACTAGAGAAGAAGAGATACAGAAGCTGAGCAAAGAGAAAGAAAAGAGCTGTGTGCATAAAGATCAGGTTTTATACAATTCAAAATTAGTTTTGAAAAAGAGCTTTGTTTTCCTATTTGAATTGTATATCAAAAATTACTATATCAAAACCGTCAAGAAGGGAATTAAGCTGAAAAGATATTGTAAATTCTATCTTGAAATAAAAGAGTAGAATTTCATTTACGAGTGTTTTGTGCTCTTGTTTTATCCGCTAGTTTAATTACTAAAGACACAATTCACCCCCCCTCTTGTGATACAGACGATCCTACAAATACAATGTTTCTAATTCCCTATTTGCATTTTCTATCATTGGTTCCCATTTCTTTCCATAATAAGTGATAGACTGTATCGATTTTTCAGGTATTTGTCCAGAACTTGTAACAATCGCAAGGTTAGGTTGTAAAGTTTGTTTCCATAGTTGTAATGCAGAAAATTCAATCTATTTTAGTCTAAACTATGTTTCAGCATAATTGCGAATAAACTTCCAACAGAAATTTTTCTCATCTTGAACAACTTTTCTAATTTCATACAGTATTTCATTTGAAAAAGTGTACCTTGTATAGATGTTGTTGATTTCATTCTACATTTTCTGATGTTCCAACTCTCTTTTCTACACTTTTGTCATTCTACCACGTCCTCTTCTACGTCCTGACATTGTTGATTAAGCTTCGTTGTGCATTGTAGAACTTAGTGGAAGTAAAGATTACGAAACTAGGGTTTTACCAAGGTAGAAACACGAAAGGTTGTTAGTAAAACATTTATAACTCTTTGAGTTTATAAACGGATAAACGGATTCAATCATTGAAATCATAAATATAAGATCCGTTATTGATAAATAACTCGAGTGCTTACAATAACTATATGAGTTTTACAACCGACAAAAGTAGAATACTTAGCGTAACTGTTCGTGTAAAGAAAATAACTTCTAGCTAAGTGAAAAGTGAGAAAACTCAAAGACTTATGATAACTATTCAAGTTTTGTGAGTAGTAAAACACATAACTATATGACAAACATGAATAGTTATTGTTAGAGATTAAGTCTTTTAGAAAAATATAATAATATTAAGTTAATTGTTCGAGTTTCTCGAATGGATAGGTGTGAAAGTTGAAGAGTTAAACATAACTGTTCGAGTTTCAACTGAGACATTATAAAGCAATGAAATTCAGCACGTGCATAATTCTAACTTAAGGTGTTCAGATATTTTCGGATACTTATAAACCTAACTATCCGATGCTTAGATGCATTTTGGAGAGTTACCAGATAACTTACCAAACATTCACTTAAGATATGTATTTAGGCTTTGACACGTGTACTTCAAAAAATAATAAAATATTCTATTGATCATTTAAAACATAACTGTCTAATATATATATACAATATAGTCTTCCGAAATCACAAAAAATTTGCATACTTAAGAATTAAAAAGCTTGTATTTTACCGATAGTTCAGAAATGTACTGAATTAATGTTAATTTCCTGAAATTATATAGATTCTTTCATGAAAACATATAATAGTTTATAAGAGTTGAATTATTATATGAGAAATTGCTCCCCCTACATAAATGTAGTCTAAAGAATCTATAGCGTACTTAAACTAGGTTACTAAGCCCTAAGTAGATTTGGCTTTAAAATGTCAAATAGCTTACTTAAAAAGGATGCTAAGCCTTAAATAGATTTGAGTCTCTCTTTTTTTTTTAAAAATATGAATTAAATACAGAAATAAGTAGTAGATTTCACAATTTAGACTTTCTGGCTTTTATCTTATTCAGTTTACAAAAGATAATTCATAAAGATATACCTTCAGGAACTTAAAAGAATTCAATAATGAGTACACAAACTTAAGACAATAAATATCATACATTATGTGTAAAGAGTAGATAATAACAAGAAAAAAATAACAAAGATTATATGCACAGATTATGGTAGGATTGTTATAACACCTTGAAAAAGAAATTAAGCTTGAGTACATTGCCCCCTCTCTCTTTTTTTAATGTTTTTTTTTGTTTATATTCATATATATATATATTTTATGTATTACCTCCCACAATATCATCTTTTTACGTGATCACAATCCCTTGCTTAGGGGAAAGATAATTAGTTACTAAATGACAAGTGAGAACAGGTAATTTCTTTTTTTTAATTAATTGTAATCTGAATTACTT
Organism: Cymodocea nodosa; assembly: GCA_036874045.1. Lineage (NCBI taxonomy): Eukaryota > Viridiplantae > Streptophyta > Magnoliopsida > Alismatales > Cymodoceaceae > Cymodocea > Cymodocea nodosa. The sequence goes on along the minus strand of CM072339.1, from coordinate 11,380,032 downwards.
GCAAAATGAGTTTTCAGTTAGCACATTCCAAACCAGTTGGTTTAAGTGACTAAGGTTTAAGATCCCCTAACGGACTTAATTATTCAAGTAATTGCAAAAAAAAAAAGAATAAAATAAGACAGTAAATTAAATTAGAGGCAACCGTAAGACTTAATTTTTCTAATAAAATGTTAATAACTTTCCTTTAATAAAAAAGTACATACTTTCTATGTATTTTCCTGTTAAAATCTTTGTAATAGCATATACATAAGTAACAAAAATACGATTGGCACTTACATTGAATCAATTTAACTTTCCTTAAGTAATCTTTTCTGAATTTTTCTTAAATAAATTGACTTCAATAAAAATCAGAATTTCATAAATTCTTAACTACTAGAAAACTGTAATTTGAAAATAGATATTTTGTTTTGTTTTTGTTTTTAATAATAAAGGCATTAAATTCTAAAACTACCTTTATAAGAAACCAAAATGCAATGAACAGGACAATTTAAACATCAAATAACCTATAGATACCAAGTTCTAATCGTAATTTTGAAAAAGTATTTTCATCTAAGGGTTCTGTAAATAGATCTGTTAATTGTTCTGTGGTAAGAACAAAATTTAATACTATTTTTCCTTTTATAACATTATCCCTTAGAAAATGATGTCGAACTTCTATATGTTTTACTCGTGAATATAAGACAGGATTTTTAGATAAACTTATTGCAAAACTACTATCACAGAAAATCTTAGTTGGTTCATAGTCTAAATTAAAATCTTTTAAAGTTTGACTGATCCACAGGATTTGAGCACAGCAAAGTGCAGCAACTATATATTCAACTTCAGTTGTAGATAATGCTACACAATTTTGCTTTTGGCTAAACCATGACACTAAAGAATTTCCTAATAATTGACAAGTGACACTAGTGCTTTTTCTTTCAGACTTACATCCTGCGAAATCAGCATCACTATAACCTACTAAGTTTAAAGAACTTTGTTTAAAGTAAAACAATCCGAAATTGATGGTTCATAATAGATATTTAAAAATTCATTTAACAGCAAGTAGGTGTGATTCCTTAGGATTAGATTGATATCTAGCACAAGTACACACACTAAACATACTATCTAGTCGGCTAGCTGTTAAATAAAGTAATAAACCAATCATACTTCTATATTGTTTTACATCTACAGTTTTTCCAGAGTCATCTTTATCCAACTTGGTAATAGTACTCATTGGTGTATTCTTTGTTTTACTGTTGTTTAAACCAAACCTCTTTAATAAATCTTGAGTATATTTTTCTTGTGAAATAAAAGTACCCTGATCTAATTGCTTAATTTGTAAGCCTAGAAAAAATGATAGTTCACCCATCATACTCATTTCAAATTGATTAGTCATGTCTTTCGAAAAGGACTCAACTAATTTATCATTTGTTGCTCCAAATATGATGTCATCTACATAGATTTGAACTACCAATATATCTTTTTCGATCTTCTTGATAGAAAGAGTGTGATCTACCTTTCCCATAGAATACCCTTTTTCCATAAGGAATTTAGATAATCTCTCATACCAAGATCTAGGGGCTTGTTTAAGGCCATATAGTACCTTCTTAAGCTTATAAACATACTCAGGATGTTTTGAATTTTCAAAACCAGGAGGTTGTTTTACATACACTTCTTCTTTTATATATCCATTTAAAAAAGTAGTCTTAACATCCATTTAATATAATTTGAAATCCATATAACAAGCATATGCTAACAAAATTTGTATTGATTCTAGTCTAGCAACAGGAGCAAATGTTTCATCATAGTCAATTCCTTCCTTTTGCTTGTAACCTTAAGCAACTAATCTAGCTTTATTTTTAACTATATGTCCATCTTGATCTACATTGTTTCTAAATACCCACCTTGTTCCTATTATGGATTGATTTTCAAGTGGTGGAACTAGATCCCATACCTCATTTCTTATAAATTGATTTAGCTCATCTTGCATAGCTAAATACCAAAATTCATCTTCTAAGGCATCTTCAATTTTCTTAGGTTCTAGTAAAGAAACAAATGAATAAGCACCACACATGTTGACTACTGATGACCTAGTCCTAACTCCTTGATTAGGATCGCCTATTATCTAATCGATAGGATGAAATGAAGCATAACGCCAATTTCTATGTTGTTCCATATTTTCTATAGGTATGACATTATTTTCTTCTAAATTTTCATCATTTAAGTTTATATTTCTTATTCCATTAGATAATCTCTCAATTTCTCTATCAACATCATTTGATACCATTTCTAGGAGAATTTCTAAATCAAAGTTTTCAGCATGTTTAACATCCAAATGAGAATTTTCATGAAATTTTACATGTAGGGTTTCCTCAATGGTTTTTGTTGATTTATTATAAACTCTATATGCTTTACTTCTAATGGAATAACCAACAAAAATACCTTCATCTGATTTGGCTCTAAATTTGTCTCTTCGTTCCTTAGTGTTTAAGATAAAACACTTACAGCCAAAAGGTTTTAAATAATTTATTTTGGGAACCTTGTTATACCATATCTCATAAGGAGTTTTATCTAAAATTAGTCTTAGATGTACTCTATTTATAACATAGCATGCTGTATGAACTGCTTCTGCCTAGAGAAATAGGGGTAACTTATTCTCATTTAACATGGTTCTGAACATTTCCTGAAGTGATCTGTTTTTACGTTCTACTATCCTATTTTGTGAAGGAGCTCTTGGAAATGAGTACATATGATCTATGCCTAATTCTTCACAAAAGGTGTCCATTTGATCATTATCAAATTCTGTACCATGATCAGTCCTAAGTTTTTGAATTTTAACATTTTGCTCATTCTGAACTTTATTACAGAATATCTTAAATATTTCAAAAACTTCAGTTTTATTAGCTAAAAAATAGACCCAAGTGAATCTAGAATAGTCATCAACTAGTACAAAAGCATAATGTTTACCTCCTAGACTGGTTGTTCTAGTAGGTCCAAATAAATCCATATGCACTAGTTCTAATACTCTTTTGCTTGTTATTTCATTTAAACTTTTAAAGGATGTTTTATGTAATTTACCTAGTTGACATGTATCACACATAAACTATTTCTAGTACTTAATACTAGGTAAACCTCTAACTAGATTCTTTTTAGACAACTTTTGTAATAATTATAAGTTTGAGTGTCCTAGCCTTCTATGCCATAAAATGACTTCATCTGATTTTGCAATTAAGCAAGCATTGTCTTTAATAATATTAGAAGGGAAATTCAGAATACAAACGGATCCTTTCTTGTATGCAATGAATAAAATTTCATTTGTAGACATGTCCATAATTTTATAGGAATCTTTTTCAAAAATTACTCTGTAAAACTTCATTAAGACAAGAACACTCAATAAATTAGAACCTAAGTTTTCCACTAATAAGACATCATTTATAAAGCATTTCTTAGTTACTTAAACCTTACCAAACCCAAGGATATTTGTTTTGCTTTTATTTCCAAAGGTAACTTGTCCGTTCTCGATTTTTGTTATTTCTGTAAGTAATCGTATATCTTGAGTTATGTAGTTGGATGCTCCACTATCCATTATCCATTTTCATTTGTGTACCTACAAAACAATCAAAGAGAGATTTTATCTCTTGTAACCCATTTTTGAGTGGGTCCAAGAATTTTAGAGAGAGTCATATCAAAATAATCCGTATTTTTAGACTTCAACTTATCTATTTTCTGATAATTATTTTTTCGTTTCTTTCTCTTAGTGTTATAATTATCAGAACATTTATCTCTATGTAAACCAGAGTTGAAATTTTCATTTCTGACATTATTTGATTTCCAATATCCGATATTCTTTAAATATGAAGAAAATTGATCAAGAATATTAAGATTCTCAAATGACTTAGCTTGATTTTTTTTAAAATTCCTTTTGACATTCTTACATCGTGTGCTATCATTTATATGCTGCATTTTATCAACTTGCACATATTTTTCTCCCTTTTTAATTACACACAGAATAGTTTTTCTCTTACTATTCTTAATACTGGAAATAAAAACATTATTTTTAGTAGTACCATCATGCAATATATAATTTTCAGAAGATGCATCATGTAAACCAATACCAATATTTTCTACATTGATATTTTACTACTAAGTTCATCTATTATAGTTTGACTATTATTCCATTTACTTAATATAGCCATTTGATCGCAAACATTAATCTTTAGCATATCAATTTTTGAATTTAAATCAGTAATAGTCAGTTCCAGTTTTTCAATTTCATAGATCATTTTCTTCTTATCAGCAATTAAATTTTCACAATTAGCATGCAATTTTCTTTCTATTGCAGTAAACTTTAAAATTTCCTAAGCATGCCTTTGATTTTCTTCTTTAAATTTATTCAACGTAGAGTTCAGAAAATCAACCTTATTTTCATATTCATCTAGCATTTTCCTAGTGTTCTTTCCTTCTACTTTTACTTTCTTATATTTTCTGGCTAGTCTATTGTATTCAACAAGTAATCCATCAAAACTATCAAAGTTAGTATTTTGATCAAAGGATACCTCAATGGATTTTACCATGAAGCATACATTTGCCAGATTTTCATTTGAATCTGATGTTGATGAGGATTCATTGTATGATGTTGAATCCTTTGTTTCTTCACTTTGTAAAGCTAAAGAGTCATCCCATGTCACTTTAACTGCCCTTCTCTTTCTGAATTTCTTACTCCTAAAATTCCTCCTCAAATTCTTCTTATCTTTGTTGAGTGGACAATCAATTTGAAAGTGACCTGGTCTGTTGCATTTGTAGCATATGATTTTGTCTTTCATGAATGACTTCTTCTCCATATCTCCAGATGTCTCTGCTGACCTGAAGTTCCTGTGTTTCTTTAATAGATTTCTAAATTTTTTGGTCAACAATAGTAAATCATCGCTAGAATTACTAGTGACTTAAGGAATTCATAAAAGCTCTCTTAAGGATTCTAGGTGGTTTACAATACATCCTTTGTATAGAAATCATTTCCATAAATTCATACTTAGATGTGTGATTAAACATTTTACCATAACAATCAAACTTAAAACTGTATTCCTCCTTGTCCTCCCATAGGTCATTCTCTCCTATATAAATATTAATAAGTATTTCCTTTTGCCTTTGTAGGATCGTCTGTATCACAAGAGAGGGGGTGAATTGTGTCTTTAGTAATTAAATACTAGCGGATAAAACAAGAGCACAAAACACTCGTGAATGAAATTCTATTCTTTATTTAAAGACAGAATTTATAATATCTTTTTAGCTCAATTCCCTTCTTAAAGGTTTTGATACAGTAATGTTCGATATACAATTCAAATAGAAAAACAAAGCTCTTATTCAAAACTAATTTTGAATTGTATAAAACCTGATCTTTATGCACACAACTTCTTTCTTTCTCTTTGCTCAACTTCTGTATCTCTTCTTCTCCAGTTGTCGAATTTCCAGACTTCTTGTGTTTGCAGCTCTTTTTCTAAAATTGCTTGGAATTTCGAACTTCTTCTGATGTTGGAGAATTTTTCAAAATATGAATATTCAAACTTAATTTTTCAGTTAAGGATCTAGATTGAATATTCAAACTTAGTTTTTGAGATTGAGATCCTCTATTGTAATGTAGCTTGTACTCTCTATTAGTAGTCGAACTCTATTGTCTTTCACATTTAGCGTGTTCATCCACTTAATCCACAATCCATAATCCACGTACTAATTTTTTCTTTAATCCAAATTACTATCTTTTTGAGTTTCCACTTTCTCCACTACAATTTTGAATTTTCACGATCTCCACTCGTAGATTCATCGAGACTTTTATCTTCCTAGAGTCTTGTAGAATATCTTCTAAGTCTTCGATTTAGTCAAACACTTATCCTTTAAGTCCTGTAAAAACTCGAACACTTATCTATAACTCTTCGAGTTTTTGCACCTGCTAAACACGGGACTAAACATAGCAAACTTATTTGTTCGTTAGTCATTTTATACAACTCGAAGACTTATCTATCCATGCATATAAAAACTCGAACAATTATCTAACTATTTGATTTTCATTACCGAACGTACAAGGAAAACACATGATAACTTAAAACTTTAAAAACACGTGCAGATAACTTAACTATACGAGTTTTTAACATAAACTATTCGACAAAAACGAAACGTTAACTATCTGAAAGTTTAACTATCGAAAATCTAACTCTTTAGAAAACTTTAACTTATCCAACATAAAAATGAAACTTTCCAATAATCTGTTAACTATTATACTTGGAGAAATATACTTAGAGAATATTATTTATGTTAGGATCGATAGGCTCACCAAAGGGGGGGTGAATGATGAAAGTGTGTATTTTTAAAATTCTTTTAATGTTGAATCGAATGATTCAACAAAAAATGAAATGAGATGAAACTAATATAATGCAAATTAACGGAGATAAGAAACACACAGCAAATTTTTAGGTAGTTCACCAATTTGGCTAGTCCACCCCCAAGGTTCACTTGGGCTTCACTAAGTGTTTCAACACTTACACACTTGCTTTCAGGTCAAAGCAAGAACCAACTACACAGAAGTTTTCAGGTAAAAACTTTAGTAAACCAACCTCTAGAGTTTTCAGGACGAAACTCAAACCAACAATGTATGTAGCTTTCAGGTTGAAGCCACGAACCAACAGCTTTAAACCTTCAATCAGAGTTTTGTCGCAAGAGCTTTTTCTGCAATGGATCTTCTGAATTTTCTTCACTGTTTGTAGACTTGAGTATGAATGGAATTTAAGTGTAGCTCACTGTCTATCTCTACCGTATATCCGTTGTCTGTATTTTGAATATATACTTGATATGTACAACGATCATATTTTCCTCCAACGGATGTATTCTACTGTACTTGATTAGGATCAAGTCCCAATATGGCAAGTGACCGTTTAGAAAAAACGTTTCAAGTCAACTTACCGATTTTCCTGTTCTTTCGAATAGTTAGCTATGCAACTCTCCGAAGAGTAACTGTAACTCACCGAAAGATCACTTATCCTTTACTACCAAGTAGGATTCTAGAATATTTAGATGTGAGTTGTCATCCAATCGGATACTTATAACTGTAACTCATCGAACAGTTATATACTTGACTCTGTCAACTTTTCGATTTTAATTTAGCACGTGCATAAAAGACTGACTTAAGTTTCGAAAGGTTAAACTATAACTCACCGAAACTCTTTTGAAATTTTGGATAGTTATCCTTCTAACTCTCCGAAAACCTATATGAGCATCTGTCTAGATTTCTGCACGTGGGAAATTCACTGACTTAAGTTTTGGATAGTTAAACTGTAACTTACTAAAACTCTCTTTTAAATTTCAGATAGTTATCTAACTCTCCGATTTTTCCATTTAAACTTTCAACTATTAACTTCTCAATTTTGCACGTGCGTAATAAAATGACTTAAGTTTTGGAAAGTTATGCTTGTAACTTACCAAAAAACTCGAATAGTTATCTAACTCTCCAAAAAGAAAACTCGGATAGTTATCTAACTCTTCAACAAGTCTTTGAAGCTTCCGTTCTGTATTTCTACACGTGGTTTATTGAATGACTTAACTTTCGGATAGTTATACCTGTAACTCTCTGAAAAGTCCTTTAAGCTTCTAGATAGTTATCTCATTAACTATCTGATTATTCAAACCCTTTAACTATCTGATTAAATAACTCTCCGAAGGCTTTGTAAAATCAGATAGTTATTCTTTTAACTGTCCGATAGCATTGCTGCTGCTTTAAACTTGCTCTTCGGATACTTAGACCTGTAACTATCCAATTTTGCTGAATCTTCTTGATCTGTTCATCTAGAACCTTCTTGATCTTTTCATCTGCCTGGAAATAGTTCTAACAGCCTTTTGATCTAATGCAGTAAGACTTAATTGTGAAATACAATATGTTTCCTCACATAGGTTTTGCATTATCAAAATACTCGGGTACTAACAATTTAAACTTATTTAAAAGCTTTAATAAAGCATATCATCAAAACAAAATTCTTGACAGCCTTTTAAGAACTTCTACTAATCTCATAATATGCTTAGGAGGATTATGCTTGATATCAAAGAGAAAAATCATAATAAAAATTTCAATTAGACATTTCACCAACACAACAACATCCTTAATATATTCTATAGAGAAAATTGCATGCTTAAGGTGGTTGGGCTTGAAATTCCCAAGAAGAGTTTTAAACCCTATGATAGGTGGATTTGCTATATAAGGCTCATGAATAAATTTGGGTTCTGTCAAGGTGGACTTCATAGCTATTTTTCCATATTGCTCAACCAATGTTTCCATGAACAACAACTCCTTAGACATTTTCTCAAAGTCTTGATCAAAGTACCTTGGTCTAAACTCAAAATCGTTAACATTTGATAATTTGTTTTCCACCATCACTTGTTGAAAATTATTTTTTTGATTAGTAGGTCCCACTCCTTCAAATACCTTATCTTCGTGACTTAGACATTTAGATTCTAGAGTAATTTTCTTCCCCTCCAATAACTCCTCTTCCTTTAGGACTTTTACTATATGTGTCGCAAATATTACATTCAAGTCCTTAATAACCTTTTTCTTTAAATCAAAAATGTTCTCTTTAGAAATCACCATCCCAACTTCCTCAATAGTATTTGATTCAATTTCAGTACTTTCAGACAAAATTTTGTGCTCTACTCCCATGCTTCTTGAGTTTAGTTCACTTTCTTTAAGGGGAGTATGCTTAAAATTTTGTGATAAGAATTGTAATTCTAAAATAGAGAACTTTCAATAATAGGCTCACTAGTTGATCTAGGTTTTTCCAAAATAATTTCTTGTGAAATGATATGACAAGTATCTACCATTATATCCCTATCTTCAACAAGACTAGGTTCACCATCTATGTTCTCCTCATCTAACTTTTGCAACTCCATAATAGGCTCCAAAAGATCTACATTTTGAATGGGTTCCTCTTGTACTAAATCATCTTTAATAAGCAAGTTAATTTGGCCATTCCCCTTTTCTTGATCAAAAGCCTCTTCAATTTCCTCCACTTGGGAGTCATCTTGTCTTTTTGGTACATGAGTTGAGGGGGTAACTGAATTTATGTTAAGTAGCTCCATAATATCTTTTGCTATATCCCTCTTCTCCTCTGTAATAGGCTTAGGTTCAGAATGAATAGACTCTTCATCCATTATATAAGACACTTCTCCTACTACCACATCACTCCTAAAAACTGTTAAATTCTCTTCACTGCCTACCTTAGATTCTACCTTATTGGAAACATCTTCTACATTCAACTCTTGACTTTCTTCATGAGTAGTGGAAGTGAAAATTGCTAATTTAGGGACATCATAATCCTTAACTGAACATGCTCCACATGGTTCCTCTAAGTCACTTATACATTCATTCTCATCTATATTTTCCGTCTCCACAAAATCTTCTAAGCCAATATCTAGTGTGAGGGTTAGCTCCTTAAAAAGATTTTCTTCTAGATTAGCCTTAGGTAGATCATTTTGTATTTGATTTATTGATTCATAATTAGGTTCATAAAAAGGATCAACAAAGATAGATGGTTCTAAAGGGCATTTCTCCTCCTCTAATAGCCTAACTAGTTCCTCCATTTGATCTCCTAGAACTTCTATCCATCCTACCAAATCAAGCCCAAAATTGCTACTCTCTAATTCATTACTTTGTGAGTTAGTATTATAATAATCATTTGGCTCATATTGTTCAAGATAGGATTGAAATTCACTAGATGTACTTAGTGCATCTTGTAAGCATTCATGTTCAAGATGATTAGGCCAACAACATTTAGCATGAACTTGATTTATCCTATTAGGGTTCTCATACAAAAAGTAGTGCACACAATCCTTCATAGATTATGCAAGGATACAAAGTATTTTTTATGTTTTTAACATAGCACACACAAAAAACGAAATTGATATAAAAACCTAATAAAAATCTATTGTCCTAAGATAACCCATGAAATTAAAGAAGAAGATGAAAGATGAAATGAGTGGGAAGAATACTCACACAAACTGTGAACAAGTAGTAAATATTGACTTACGAGTAGCGGATGAACAATGACTTGCGAGGAGTGGATGAATAGTGAATTGCTTGAATGAATAGTAACTTGCATGAGGGTGAACAGTGGCTTGCGAGGAGCGGATCAACAGTGACTCACGAGCGATCAATCTCCCATCTTCGTGGTTGCGGTGGAACGGATGAATAGTGAATTGCGTTGAGCATGAACAGTGACTTGTGGTGGAGCATGAACAGTGATTTCTGAAAATGGGTGAACAGTGATCTACAAGCAGGTGAACAGTGATTTGTGTCTTGCGATGTGCGATGTTCCTTCTTCGTGGTTGCAGGAATGAGCATTTAGTTGCGGGAATGAGCGGTTGTCGGTGAACGAGCATTGGACGTGACGATCGGTACCCCCTTGCAGTGGATGAGTAGTGGGTGAGAAAATGAGTGGGGGCCCCGATCTTGGACATCCCCCTCTTCTTTTATAAGCTTTTTCCATTTCTTGATGCCCTTGGATCTTGATCCAATGGTTGAGAGTTGATCAACTTGATCTTTTACATTTAATCTTCATTCATCTTGAAATTTCTACAAGATACCTTGTTTCTAACAAAATAAAATAATATCACACATATCACATTTTACAAAACCAATTAGAATACATCATAATGAGATTAATTTTCATATAGAATGCATCAATTAATAATAAGTTATTAATTTGACTTAATATTAGAAATTATGCATAACAAAGCCTTAATAACTTATAAGTCAAATTATTTACCCCATAAAACTCATAAACATGTGTGTTTGTAATTGTTAACTTCTATTTTTAAACTTGTTTAATTTGTTTTTATGCCTATATCAATAATTACTTTTAAAAGTAAACAAACAACATTTCACACAAATTAGATATTAATTCCAATTTGTGTTTTAACTGCAAGTGCACAATGTATATTGTATTTGTATGCAAGTATAGGTCGATCTCACAAAGATTGAGTAAGCATTGTGTATTGTTCTAATTTTTATATTGGAATTTATGTATTCAGTAAGCACTCCGTTGAGTTACAATTAATACAACGGACTAAGTTCGTGGAGTTATGGCTAACTTAACGAACTAACCTCGCGGACTTAAGTTAACTCCACGAGCCTATTTTTTTAGTTGAATAATTATTAATTACAGAGGAATTCGGCCAACCATCGGGCGGTTCCATAGATTGTAAATAACATCAATTAAGCTCTTTAATATTAGTTAATATTAGATTTATCATTAAGCAACACTAACATTCAGATATTTCAAACAATAACCATTAAAATCTTTAAGTATCTAGAATGAATCAATTTCAGTAAACTGTAAAACTAATTTCTATTTTCTGAATCAAACAAACATAAAACACTCACAATACTAACAATGGTAACATTAATCACGATACAAAACAAACAATACAACACTTTAATACTAAATGTAAACACAGATAATTTGTTGTTTTTGGTATTTTTATTTTGATATGTTCTTGAAGATGGATGAAAGGTGAAATGTAAAAATCTCTATCAATAGTAAAAACTTCTGTCACTACATGTGACGCGATTACACCACTAAAAACTTAATCACTTACAGTCCTGCCTCCTCTCCCTATTGTATCGCGAGTCTAGAATTGCAAGATGATCTCCTCTTCAGCATACTGGTATCAACCCGAAACCAAGGCTAGAAGCTTTACGATCTCCTAAGATATGAGTCGGTGCTTGGTGAAAATGGCTTCCCTTCCCACGACGCGATCACTCCTCACAGTGGTTGTTAGGCACTGTGTTTTGCTCAAAATCAACCCGACATCAAGAAAGTATCCTCACAGACCTCTAATGGTTGGTGATTTTGGTGGTGGTGTGAAACTTCAGGGAACTTCCGATGCTGCCTGCAGTTAGCATGGTCCTCCACCTCTGCATACACACTTTCTTCGTCTTTCTCCTCTTCTTTTATATTTCTTTCTGTAGTAACTGCTTCTGCTTAGATGATCGATTGGATTTCCTTCATTCATATCAACGATGGTGAGTTCTTTTTCATTCCACGAGTGAATTCCTATGTGATATGTGTGATCGTGGTTTTCCTTTAATTGTCCTATTTCTGCCACTACTATAATGGCATATTAGTCTTCATTTTAGTCGAACACTTATCCTTTAAGTCTTGTAAAAACTCGAACACTTATTTATAACTCTTCAAGTTTTTACACTTGCAAACACATAACTGAACATAGAAAACTTATCTATTCATTAGTCATTTTGTAAAACTTGAACAGTTATCTAACTCTTCGATTTTCATTACCGAACGCACATAGATAACACATGACAACTTAAAACATTAAAAACACATGTGCAAATAACTTAACTATACGAGTTTTTAACATAACTCTTCGACAAAAAAGAAATGCTAACAATCTGATGCCTAGATGCATTTCGGATAGTTAGTAGATAACTTATCGAAAATCAACTTAAGTCATGCATTAATGTTTCAACACATGTAATCTAGGAAATAATAAAATATTCTTCTATCGTTAAAAACATAACTGTCTGGTACATGCAATATAACTCTCCGAAATAACAAAAAATTCGAATACTTAAGAATTTCACCGCCAGCAATTCACCGACAGTTTAGAAATATACTAAATTAGTGTTAATTTACTAAAATTATGTAGATTCTTTCATTAAAGCATATAACAGTGCAATTATAACATAATGACTTAATTCTTATATGATAAGCTAAATATTATGCAATTAACCATCATTTAACCCTTAATATTATGCACTTTTTCATTCTAAACACTTCCCCCATACTTAAATTTTGCTAGTCCCTTAGTAAACTAAGATCAAACTAGTTGGTCTTTCTAAAGTTGCTAGAATTAATTCTTCATTAGAATACATAAATTTAGATTACTATATAGATATTCTATATTTTTCAGTAATCTGTTTTAACATTGTTTTCTCCTCTTAAACCTGCAAATATATTTAAAACATATGTAAATTACATACAAAATATATTAGCATTACATAGGTGTTAATTATATTATCATTTTTTCTTCTTTTCAGCATTTGTTATCTTGAATTTTCTAATATCATTTCCAAAATAAATTTCAACTACATACGAATCAAAACACAATCCAATTCAATATGATTAAAACAAATAGAATAAAGAATTATATCTAAAATAAACAACTTCAAAAGTCTATTCTAGATTCATACTTCAATAATCTTAGATAACAGAAAATATACTTGATTCAAAAGATATCTATATTTCACAAAACACTTTTATCTTTTCAAAACAATATATGCATATTTGTACTTTAAAAGTTAATTTGAAAAGCTTGAATCATACAAGAGCTTTCTAGTGTACCCATGTATTGAGCTTTCAGTCAATAATCTCATATCTAATCAGGATCTTAGGTTGCCAGATTTAAAGAGTCCTTTTTCAGGTCAACAATCCTTACATACCTATCTACTCAAGTATAAAAGGCTCATGATCAAACAAGTCAATAAATTCTCAAAGCTTTTCTCTATTTTTTTTCTTTTCAATATAGTATATATACGTATTTCATTAATATAGATGCAATAAAACATAAATCTCGTATAGTCCTGCTTTTATTATTTACTAAAAATATGAATCCATATCAATAAGCTTATACTTTTTTTGTAGTTTAATAAGATTTACACAAATCATTCTACAAGTTTAATCAATTAAATTAAATGTATCCTTGATCATATGTATTTCATTTAATCCAAAAATCAACATTTCAGCTCTTTTAGGATTTTAGATAATTTATTGAATTTCAGTTAAGCATTCTGATTTCTTTTTAAAATCGTGAAACTATTAAACTCATAAAATTCAGCAAAACATAAAACACTATATCTAGATTTGTACGAATAATAAATTTTGTAGCATCTTATATAAGATTCTCAATCTAACATTCAAGCAGTTACAATTCTTAAAAATTTTACAGTCTCAATTATCAGATAGTTATAGCAAATTCATAAAAAATTTTCAATTTCCACAGAACTTTTGCAACACCATTCTAATTCCTCTAATTAACAAAATTACATGGCTTTTAATTTATTTACCTCCCCCTCTACCTACATTTTGCATTGTCCTCAATGTAAAAGATTTCACAGTAAATACAGTAATTGTAGCAGGCATGAATATTGTTTCATTAACTTAGCACCTAACTCAACAAACTTAATTCGTTGAGTTAATGAATAACTCTATAAATTGAGTTTAAATGTAAATTCAGGATAAGTAATCAATTACATACCTTGTTTTTTTGTATCTCCTTCAATATCTTCTACCTTTTTGTAGGATCGTATGGCTACACAAGAAGGGGGTGAATTGTGTATTTTTAATATTTTCTGAAATATAATTGAAACTTTAAAACTCAAAAACAAGTCGAGACATTATTTTCATAAAATCATTTTTATTCAAGGTTTTAATTACAATATACAATTCAATTCTCCTCAAAAATTGTAGATGCAATTATATTTCGATACCATGTATCATCTAAACAATTTCATAACTACAAACAGAGAAAACTAATTTGTGGAATTTAAAACTTTTCTCCTTGTTTGAGATCTTTCTTCTTCTTTTTCTTCTTCAGCAATTCTTCAGTGACGAATATCTTGTCTTTTCATGCTTCACCGAATTTGCTTTCTTTTGATACTTCAAATCTTCAGTGATGAAAATCTTACCTTTTTATGCTTCACTGAACTTTCTTCCACTTGAGAGATTTTCCCCGAGAAGGTGTTTTTCATCCCTGAAAAAGATTTTTCTTTTGGTCTGCAGGGATGGTTTGATCCTCGAAAAGATTTTTCTTTTTGTGTGCAAGGATAAATTGATCAACGAGAATTCTATGCCTTTTATACTGTATCTTCATTTCATGCATATCCTTCACGTTTAACCACCACTAGTTTTCCACTTCTCCACGTCTTTTCTTTTTCCTTCATCGAAATACACACGTTCCAACCCACGTTTATATTTCGAATTTTCTTTAATCATCAGTCCTAGATCTCTGAAAAATTTCCTACAAAATAAACTTTCTCATCCAAAAGTTTTTCATCAGTGTAATAAGAAGTCGTTACTTTAATGTTAACTAAACGAGTAACACAAGTATATATATAACTTAACATTTCTAACTTAACGAGTTCCTTATGTGCCATTTCACGTGACAAGTACTGTAGCTAACTCAACGAACTAAGTCTATGGTGTTATGCTAATTCAACGAACCATCTCCGTTGTGTTATGATAACTCAACGAACCATCTCCGTTGTTTTATGATAACTCAATGAACCAGTAATAAACAAATGTTTTTATAATAAGAATTTTACCACGTGCAAAAATAACAACTTAAGTTTATAACGCTAACCTAACGCGTTGCCTTAGTGTTCAATATAGCAACTCAACGCGTTTAGTTATGTTAACTTAACGAGTTAAACATGTGCACCTCACGTGATACAATATAACATTCGTAACTTATAATTTCACCACGTGTATAACACTAACTTAACGAGTTCGTCTCTTCTTTTACTCACTAACTTAACGAGTTATCACGTGACCTATTTGAACCTTTAAGCCTCTAACTTAACGAGTTCTCACGTGACCTCTATACAAACAAAACTCTAACTTAACGAGTTGTCTAAACGTGCACTGTTCATGATATAGAAGATATAACATTAAAACATATCATGCTTTTCAATAAAAACACACGTTAACTTAACGTTTAGCTAAATGAGAAATTAATGCAAAGAAACGACTAGTTATTAACTTCAGATCCAATACAGACAAGTATTTATATCAGTAAGCTTTTTCTGTATTAATTGATGATTTAAATTTCTTTTCACAAGCAATAGTAATTGAGCAAATATGATTATTTTCATTCAACACACATCATCAAAACAAAAATACTCAACAATCTCCCCCTTTTTGATGATGACAAAACCATATTAAATTAATTATGAAATATGTATAACTCAACAAAGCACCTTCGTTGGGTTAACTTTTAATTCAACAAACTTGTTTGTTGACTTAAGTTCACTTAAGCTTATTTCTATTGTTTGTGTAAATTTTACCTCTCAGAACTAAAAACTCTCAAATGTCAATAATTATATAAGTATCAATTTTCTAATTATCATTTGTCAGATTATAATAACCATTCAAAATAGCATCTCCTTTTAATAATATATATATGCAATTAAGATCATAATCATCTTTTTATAATATTTCTCCCCCTTTTTGTCATTAATCAAAAAGATAAGTAAGAATTGTAAAAGATAATTAACATTTCTCCCCCTTTTGAATTAAGAGATATATTTACAACAACTCTTTCTGTAAACAATAATAAGAATTGTAAACATTTATAGAAACCAATGTATTGTTCAAAGAATCAAACAAGTAATACAAACATTACATTTTGTATTCAGAAACAAACAAAAATAGTTAGCGACCCCTCCTAAGTATATCACTTATAACATTACATATTTTATCTCCTAGATGCCTAATATCATTTCTGATGTCGTTAAGCACTGCATCTAAGTCAGGAGGTAGCTGGGTTTGCTGTTCTACTTGAACTGAATAACTTTGTTGTTGTTGTTGTTGTATATGGTCTGTATCAGGTTGTTGTTGTTGTCGTTGAGGTTTATGCATGGCCTGAAATTTTTGCAAATCTTTGACACTAAATGCTCTCATGCCTTTAGTTTCAGAGGGCCAGTTGGATAAATTCAATTAGCTTGCAATGAGTCTACATACAGCATCACCATTAAATAACTTTGAACTCATATGCTGTAGTTGAGAAGTGAAAAAATCAAGCCAACTGATTTGAATTCTATTCAGCAAGCTATAAGTTGCATATAAACAACTTCTACTGACTTCCATATTGTGTCCAACTCTCTGAAATAAATTTGCATGCAATATATTTGCAATAAACCTTGCCTCTGCATTCAGATTTTCCATTAATCTCATTTCAGAATATACATCTGGAATTTTTGATAAAGACTGAATGTTCCATTCTAGTTGTCTTACCATGTCAAATCTGTTTGTAACAACAACACCTTCATTCTTTAATCCCAAAACTTCAAAAATTAACTCATGAGACAATATAAACTCCTATTCATTTATTTGAGTTTTCAGAAAATTTCCATTCTTGTCCATATTGCTATAAAAAGCTGCAATAAGCTCTGTGTATTGCTTCCATTTCGTTCCTACTGGCAAGAATTTAATGAGCCCTTGAAACTCAAACAGATCTCTTATTTCCATCAAATTTCTGAATTTTATTGGACGAGCATGCAGAATCTGACATGTAATCAGATTATTGTATTTCTGCAATGCTTCTTCAGATCTAAAATGAATTGCATTACCTTGAATTTTTAATATTGTACATAAAGAAGGTGATACCTGAAGCCATGATTCAGAGTTTAATTCATCTTCAGGAACCTCTTCTTCAAAATGAATGTCATGTTGTTCCTCTTCCAAAATATTATCTTGAAGTTGCTCAGGTAAGCTTGATTCCTTAGCTTCAATAGTGTTAGGAACATTGTCAATATGTTCAACATTCATTTGTTTAGTCTCTATAGAATGTTCAGAGTACAATTTTTCTACAAATTCTAAAGTCTGTGTATCTGTCTGTAATTGTTCATTTTGTTCAATAGATATTTCCATTGATTCATGCTGTGAATTCTCAGACTCTGCTTCTATAGATTCAGTAGAAGGCTGGTTAACTTTTAGCTCTTCTAGAGTCTTAACAATTTCAATATCTGCTACTCCAGACAATTCAGCCTTTGAACTAGTTACTGCCTCAACATTGTCAATTATATTTGCAATAACTTGTTCAATGTCAGGTGCCTAATGCTCTGATTTGTCAATTTTTGCATCATCAGGACTTGTACTAATAGAAAAACTTGAGCTCATATTTGACTTGTATTTCTTCTCAAGCTTTCTAGCAAGGGAAAATAAAGTCTCATTATCTTCATCAGTTTTAGTGTGTTCGGAACTGATGAGTTTATCAGATGCACAAAAAGGTACAATGTCTAGACATACATTGTCCTTTGGAAATAAATTTTCATTTGATTGTCCTTTTCCAATAGACTTTGTTTCCTTAGACATAATTTTTCTGATTTTTCTTCTTCTATAACATTTCTGTTTCTCTTCTTCAAGTATTGCTGTTTTCTTTTCAAATTGCTCCATAAAAGTTTTTTGCTTTAATTCTTCTAAGGCACTTTCTATTGCAACGGCCTTTCGAAGACTATCAACTTTTGTTTTGTCTACAACAAAATCTAATTCTACTTGTTTTGAATATAAAGGAGTAGGGATAGCTGATTCATGCTCTTCCTCAAATGCATGTAGTCTTGTACCGTTTATAGGAGTTTGAGGAGTTCTATTTGATGAACCTACAGCTTTTTCCAAATATTTTGCATATTATTCCAAAAATGCAATCTCAGCACATTTCATTCTGTATTCTTTATCAAATTTACTTCGAATACCCATGTATGTAATACTTGCATCAGTATGTTGAAGTTCTTGTCTAACTTCATCTAATATATCCTGAGAAAAGAAGTAATCTCTATAAAGTTCTTCTAACCTTTTGTCCACTTGAAATATTTTCT
Source organism: Cymodocea nodosa (assembly GCA_036874045.1). Classification (NCBI taxonomy): domain Eukaryota; kingdom Viridiplantae; phylum Streptophyta; class Magnoliopsida; order Alismatales; family Cymodoceaceae; genus Cymodocea; species Cymodocea nodosa. Next base: position 11,361,407 of record CM072339.1, on the reverse strand, counting down.
TGAACTTTATCATTCTCTATTTCTTTTCCTTTTGCATCTCTTCTACTTTTGCCTTTTCCTCTACCACGACCTTTGTAGAACTTGGAGACCATCGTCGCAAGTTGTAACAGCAACAAGCGGGAAAGATTTTCTTGACAAAGTTTACAAATAACCTAAGTCCCCGTGTTATAAGTGTTTAAATAGGGTTTTTAGGTGTATAACTTAACATGAAGATAAGTCGGGTTTAGAAATAAAATAAATATTGAATAAAGCTTATTCAATCAAAGTACCCAAAATATTCAAGTATAACTCGTTGAGTTAACTAATCTAACGAGTAAAACGTTGTCTAGAGGCAGTTTTATACGTTACCTTATCTAACATAACATCTAGTTAGTACACTTAAACAAGTTTCGGATGCTTCCAACTAAAACCTTTCGAAAACAACACACATGCTAAACTTAACATTATCTTGAGAACATTGTAAACTATTTGAACATTTTGTCCTCTGAATCTAAAATAGTTTATTTGTCTTTTTAAACTATTTCATCAAGATTTTAAGAGGACATTAATTCAGATTAACTAAAATTTGTATTTTTAAATTATTTTAATCTGTTTTTGACATTGTTAATGCTCCCCCTACAAATATACTTCAAATATATTCAATCAAAATACAAAATATACTTGTAGTGACAATAGATGTTAAGTATAACTATACTTTTACATTTTCTTTTAAGAGACTTCCGTTATCCTAACATCATCAAAAATGATTTCCAGAATCAATTCCTACTATATATGAATCAAAAACACAACTTTGAACTCAATTCGATTAATTCAAGGAGAATAAAAGAATGTATCTCAAATAAACATTTTCAAAAGTACTAATGTTGATTCAATAAATCAGTAGTCATATTGGTATAAACTATATGCGATTCAAAGATATCTGTAATTAATGAAACAACTTTTTCTTTTCAAAATAGTAAATATTGATAATTTTCTTTAAAAGTTAGTTTGAAAAGCTTGAATCATACAAGAGCTTTCTAATGTACCCGTGTAATGAGCTTTCAGTCAACAATCCCAGATCTGATCAGGACCTTAGGTTGCCAAATTTAAAGAATCCTTTTTTAGGACAACAATCCTTACATACCTATTTGCTCAAGTACAAAAGGCTCGTGATCAAACTGATCAATAAACTCTCAAAGATTTTCACTTTGTAAGCACTTTTCATTTTAAGCACAGTACATATGTATTCCATTAATACAGATGCAATAAAACACAAATCTCATACAATTTTTACTTCTATGATTGTACTGAGAATATGAATCATTTTCAATAAGCTTATACTTTTGATTAATAGTTTAAGATGAGTTACATATAACTTATTCTACAAGTTTAATCAATTAAGTCAAAATTTTTTTTTGCATGATCATATGCATTTTCCTTGATTGAAAGAAAACATTTAATCAAAATTTCAGAATGTCAGAAGTATTTAATGTTTTTCATTTACACTTCCACTTAAAATTGTAAAAACCATTAAAATTGACAAACTACTTAAAATCAATAAGATACTACTATGATTTTACAATAAATACATAGTATCTTAAGCAGCAGTTTAGATATTACTTTAGATATTTATAATAAGTATATAATATCTATGAGGTGAACAACATCATCAATAATATTTATCTTTTTATGTGGAGTTTAAGCATTTTACACATCACATAGCCTACAAATACCTAAATTTAATCTAATGTTGCAAAATGTATTTTCGTCTAGAGGTTTTGTAAATATATCAGCTAATTGATTTTTACTAGACACAAATTCTAATTTAATTTTTCCTTTAATTACGTTATCTCTTAGAAAATGATGTCTAACCTCTTATGCTTTGCTCTTGAATGTAATACAGGATTTTTGGAAAGATTTATTGCAGAACTACTATCACAATAAATCTCAGTTGTATCATAAGATAATCCAAAATCTTCTAAAGTTTGCCTTATCCATAGAATCTGAGTGCAACACAGTGCAGCAGCAACATATTCAGCTTCTGTAGCAGAAAATGCTACACAATTTTGCTTTTTACTAAACCATGACACCAAATTATTTCCCAATAATTGACATGTGCCACTGGTACTATTTCTATTAGATTTAGATCCTGCATAATCAGCATCAATATATCCTATAAGATCTATTGAACTATCCTTAGAATAATACAGTCTGAAATTTTTAGTTCCTTGTATATATCTAAATATTCTTTTAACTACAATTAAGTGTGATTCTTTAGGATTAGATTGAAATCTAGCACACACACACAACAACAAACATAATATCAGGTCTACTAGTAGTCAAATAAAGTAGAGAACCAATCATACTTCTGTATTTTCTTTGATCTATAGATTTTCCTATGTCATCAATATCTAACTTTAAAGTAGTACCCATAGGAGTTCTTCGAATCCTTGTATCATTAAAATTAAATTTCTTAAGCATTTCAACTGCATATTTTTCCTGATTTAAAAATATACCTTTATCCATTTGCTTAATTTGAAGTCCTAGAAAATATGAAATTTCTCCTATCATACTCATTTCAAACTGATTAGTCATCTCTTCAGAGAATATTTCTATCAACTTATCAGAGGTTGCTCCAAAGATTATATCATCCACGTATATTTGAACAACAATCTGATCTTTACCATCTCTCTTAATAAATAGAGTATGATCCACTTTTCCCATGATATAGCCTTTTTCTATTTAAAAAGTATACAATCTTTCATACCATGATCTAGGTGCTTGCTTCACACCATATAAGGCTTTCTTCAATTTATACACAAAGTTAGGATTTTTAATATCTTCAAATCCAGGTGGTTGTTTTACATAGACTTCTTCATTAATTAAACCATTTAGAAATGCACTCTTTACATCCATTTGATATAATTTAAAATCCATATAACAAGCATAGGCCAATAATATTCTAATACTTTCTAAACTAGCCACAGGAGTAAATGTTTCATCATAATCTAATCCTTCTTCCTATGTATACCCTTGTGCAACTAATCTAGCTTTATTCCTTATAATTTGACCACTTTCGTTAGTTTTGTTTCTAAAGATCCACTTTGTACCTATTATGGACTGATTTTCTGGTGGAGAGACTAATTCCTATACATCATTTCTGATGAATTGATTTAGTTCTTCTTGCATTACCACTATCCAATTTTCATCAGATAATGCTTCTTATATATTCCTTGGTTCCACCATAGAAACAAACATACACATACTATTTAAATTTACTGAAGCTCTAGTTTTAACTCCCTCATTAATATTACCAATGACTTGAGTAATGGGATGTGATGAAGAATAATGCCAATTTCTCTGATTTTCCTCAATATTCTCATCAATATCTGAAAGTCCATCACTTTCATCATTAGTTTGATCATTTAAGTTCATATTTTTTATTTTCTTAGATAAATCATCAATCTCTCTATTGATCTCTAACTCATTTGGAAAATTGATCAAGTCATCATTATCAGCTTTAGATTGAGATTCTCTAAGAGAATTTTCATTGAAGCTTACATGGAGGGTTTCTTCAATAGTCCTAGACGTCTTGTTATATACTCTATAGGCTTTACTTCTAGTAGAGTAATCTACAAAAATTCCTTCATCCGATTTGACTTGAAATTTATCCCTTTTATTCTTAGTATTAAGAATAAAATACTTGCAGCCAAATAGTTTCATATAGGAAATTTTTGGAACCCTATTAAACATAATTTCAAAAGGAGTTTTATTAACATGAGGTCTTAAATGACTTTTGTTAATAACATAACAAGCTGTATTTACTGCTTCAGCCCAAAGATTCTGGGGTAACTTATGTTCATTCAACATAGTTTTGGCCATTTCTTGAAGTGATCTATTCTTTCTCTCAACAACACCATTTTGACACAGTGCTCTTGGAAAAGAAAATCTGTGATCAATGTCATGCTCATTACAATAGTTATCCATTTTATCATTATCAAATTCAGTTCCACGATCACTCCTAAGTTTTTGAATAGAGACACTTTGCTCATTTTGAACAAAATTGCTCAACATTTTAAATTTTTCAAAAACTTCTATCTTAGATGCTAGAAAATATACCCAAGTGTATCTAGAGAAGTCATCTACTAAAACAAATACATACCGTTTACCACCAAGACTCATGATTCTTGTTGGTCCAAATAGATCCATATGTATAAGTTCTAAGACTCTCTTGCTTGAAATATCAGTTTTGGATTTAAAAGAGTTTTTGTGAAGTTTACCTAACTCACATGCATCACACATAAAGTTCTTTGAGTATTTAATCTTTGGTAAACCTCTCACTAAATATTTTCTAAATAGTTTATGTAACAGTCTCATATTTATATGCCCAATCCTTCTATGCCATAAATATGCATCACTAGTTTCAACTAGCAAACATGAATTTAAATCAACTGCACCAGAAGGTAAAGATAAAATACATACAGAACCTTTTCTTTTAGCAATAAACTTAATTTCATCTGTATTTTTATCAATTATTTTGCATACATTATCTTCAAATACTACATAATATCCATTTTCAGTTGGTTTTATGACACTCAGCAAATTAAATCCTAGGTTTTCTACATATAGTACATTCGAAATAACACAAGTAAGAGTTATTTGAACATTGCCCATACCTATGATTTTATCTTTGCTTTTGTTTCCAAATGTTACACTTCCTTTCATGGTATTTGTAAAATTTTGTAATAGACTTTTTTGTCTAGTCATGTGACTTGACGCTCCACTATTCAAGATCCATTTTGATGTTGTTTCCTCTTGCAACACAAATTAAGAAAAACTTTTTCTTGGTATCCAATGTTGTTGAGGACCAAGTTCATTAAACAGATATTTCTTCTTTTTGTTTAAAAATAGTTTAACATTATCATTTATATTCTTATTAGTTGTAAGTACTATTGATTTATCATTAGCTTCATACTCACATATAGCATTATTGCTTTTGCAATCATTCTTTTTGTTTTTAGATGTAGTATAATCAAGACCAAACATATTTTTATCAGATGTTAATTTATTTTGGTCATGCTTATACATTTCTGTAAGTTCATACCAAGATTTTGTACTTGTATTAACACTTTCCGTACATACAAAATCTTTTTCTGCATATGAATTTTTTGTTTTATCACATGCAGAATGAGTAGTTAGTCTAATACCAGTGTATTGAATTACATGCTCAGGTTTCTGAATTTTCAGTTTACTACAATTGTTTGAAATTTTAGAAACTGAATTTCCAGAACATGAAACAAGATTTTTAGAAACATTTTAGTCATGTTAGAAGTACAATTTGACAAATCACATTGATTTATATTATTACTTCATGATTCATCCCTTGAAGTATCTACTTCTACATATTTATTACCTTGTTTCATAATAAAAGGAATTTTAGTCTTAGATTTACTTGAACTTCAACTAATAAATCCTTTATTGGCTTGAGATTCAGGATAATCAAATCCTAAGCCAAATTTATAAGACACCGCAGGGGTACTAGTTAGTTTGTCTAACTTAGTTTGACTTAAATTTCATTTCTCAAAGGTAGAATTTAAATCTTGCTCTCTCAGTTTTAATTTATCTATCTCTAATTCAAGTTCATTTATATTGTTTCTCAACATTTCATTTTCAGATTCTATCTTTAATTTTTCAGCATTTATATTTTGTATTTGTTCATGCAAGATACATTCATTAAATCTAAATTTTTGCAATTCTCTAGCATGATTTTCATTATCACATTTAAACTTTTCTAAAGTAGTAGACAGGAAACAATTTTCTTCTTCCATAATGGATGAAGATTTTCTAATATTCTTATTTTCCAGTTTACAAACTTTAAGTTTTTGTAATAATGCATGATAAGCACATAATAATTCATCAAAGTTGAAATCTGAATGACTTTCAGGATCAGATATTACCTCAGACTCATCTGCCATGAGTCACACATGAGCAACGTCTTCTAACTCTTGTTCTCCTTTTGAATGTGAAGATTTTGATGCTGATTCCTCAAATTCAGACTCTTCAGACGTGTCATCCCAAGTGACCTTCAAAGCCTTTTTCTTGTAAAACTTTTTCTGAGTTTTCTGAGCCGTGTTTTTCTGATTTGTCCTACTTTGCTTTTCATTTTTCCTCATAGGATAGTCTGGATAAAGATGTCTAGGTTTCTTACAGTTGTAACATACATACTTTCTAGAAGAAGAATTCTTGTCATTCAGTGATTTTGACGTTTAGGGTTTATCAATTTTGTTCATTAGCTGTTTCCTAGCTTTCCATGCTTTCTTGAATTTCCTAGTCAGCAAAATCAAATCCTCGTCAGAATCAGTAGATATATCAGAATCTGAATTAATTTCGAAGGCTATTTCTTTCTTCATTTTTAGTTTGTTGTGACTTAGTGATTCATTTAATTGAACTTCATAAGCTGTTAAATTTCCTATAAGTTCATTCATAGAATAAACATTTAAATCTCGTGATTCCTCAATTGATGTTACTTTCTGAGACCATTTAGAACTTAGGGATTTGAGAATTTTCCTCACCAAATCCTTCTGTTCAAAATTCTTTCCTAAACATTTTAATGAGTTTATGATATCAAGAAATCTGGAAAACATCTCAGAAATATTTTCGTCTTCATGCATCTTAAAGAGTTCATATTTATGAATCAACATGTTTATTTTTGTCTCTTTAACTTGAGAAATACCTTCATGTGAAACTTCTAATGCATGTCACACCTCATAAGCAGATTTATATGCCGACACTTTACTAAACTGTTCATAACTCAATGCACAAAATAAAATATTTAAGCCCTTAGCATTTAGAGTTTCATTTTCTTTTTCAGTAATTGTCCAAGTATTATAAGGAGTAGTTAACGAAGTATATGGTTTAGAAATCATGAACCACAACTTATGATCTATACTTTGAAGAAAAACAGTCATCCTATATTTCCAATATTCAAAATGTATTCCATCAAATAAAGGAGGACGATTAAGATTTTGGCCTTTATATAAAGAAAAATTACCATTTCTAGTAGCCATTTTACCTTAGATTTTTCAACCTATTTGATTTTAAATAGTTTAAAAGGTTTAAAACAACTTGAGCCTTAAATCAATAGAGTTAAACGTATGCTCAGATATTAATTTCTGTTTAAAAATAAGGAAGGTAGAATAAGCAATGATATTAAATAAGTTGGTATCGATTTTATATCAAAGATTATTAACAAAGCTTTGATACCACTTGTAGGATCGTATGGCTACATAAGAGGGGGGTGAATTGTGTATTTTTAATATTTTCTGAAATATAATTGAAACTTTAAAACTCAAAAACAAGTCGAGACATTGTTTTCATAAAATCATTTTTATTCAAGGTTTCAATTACAATATACAATTCAATTCTCCTCATAAATTGTAGATGCAATTATATTTCGATACCATGTATCATCTAAACAATTTCATAACTACAAATAGAGAAAACTAATTTACGGAATTTAAAACTTTTCTCCCTGTTTGAGATCTTTCTTCTTCTTCTTTTTCTTCTTCAGCAATTCGTTAGTGACGGATATCTTGTCTTTTCATGCTTCACCGAATTTGCTTTCTTCTAATACTTCAAATCTTCAGTGACGAAAATCTTACCTTTTTATGCTTCACTGAACTTTCTTCCACTTGAGAGATTTTCCCCGAGAAGGTGTTTTTCATCCCTGAAAAAGATTTTTCTTTTGGTGTGCAAGGATGGTTTGATCCTCGAAAAGATTTTTCTTTTTGTGTGCAAGGATAAATTGATCAACGAGAATTCTATGCCTTTTATATTGTATCTTCATTTCATGCATATCCTTCACATTTAACAACCACCAGTTTTCCACTTCTCCACGTCTTTTCTTTTTCCTTCATCGAAACACACACGTTATGACCCACATTTATATTTTGAATTTTCTTTAATCATCAGTCCTAGATGTCTGAAAAATTTCTTGCTAAATAAACTTTCTCGTCCAAAAGTTTTTCATTAGTGTAATAAGAAGTTGTTACTTTAATGTTAACTAAACGAGTAACACAAGTATATATATAACTTAACATTTCTAACTTAACGAGTTCCTCATATGCCATTTCACGTGACAAGTACTGTAGCTAACTCAACGAACTAAGTCCGTGGTGTTATGCTAATTCAACGAACCATCTCCGTTGTGTTATGATAACTCAACGAACCATCTTCATTGTTTTATGATAACTCAACGAACCAGTAATAAACAAATGTTTTTATAATAAGAATTTTACCACGTGCAAAAATAACAACTTAAGTTTATAACGCTAACCTAACGCGTTGCCTTAGTGTTCAATATAGCAACTCAACGCGTTTAGTTATGTTAACTTAACGAGTTAAACATATGCACCTCATGTGATACAATACAACATTCGTAACTTATAATTTCACCACGTGTATAACACTAACTTAACGAGTTCGTCTCTTCTTTTACTCACTAACTTAACGAATTATCATGTGACCTATTTTAACCTTTAAGCCTCTAACTTAACGAGTTCTCACGTGACCTCTATACAAACAAAACTCTAACTTAACGAGTTGTCTAAACGTGCACTGTTCATGATACAGAAGATATAACATTAAAACATATCATGCTTTTCAATAAAAACACACGTTAACTTAACGTTTAGCTAAATGAGAAATTAATGCAACAAAACGACTAGTTATTAACTTCAGATCCAATACAGACAAGTATTTATATCAGTAAGCTTTTTCTGTATTAATTGAAGATTTAAATTTCTTTTCACAAGCGATAGTAATTGAGCAAATATGATTATTTTCATTCAGCACACATCATCAAAACAAAAATACTCAACACTTTTGATTCTGAAAAACTTTTCATTCACAAATAAAAGTAGAATATATAACAAAATAATAAAACATAACTTGTTAAATCAGTGTCTTGTGTGGAACCCAGGCTTCTATGCCTTTGGTGGCTCACAAGTAAGTTAATTGGTTTCCCAGAACAGATACCAACAAACTAGATTGATATTTTATTTTTTTTTCTTTTTTCTAAAAATAAATGCAAAATACACACAACATTAAAATTACAAAATCACAGTTTAAGAACATGGTTGAAAAGTAGTAACAAATGGAATAAACGTGTCAGTCCATGCAAACTTTTTAGGCATAATTCTTCTTGCTATTAATTCTGTTTTAATGTAGTATGTTTTCCTTTTTAGCTTGTAAACTTGCAGTATGTTATCAATACTAAATATAAGTGTATTTCCATTAATGAAATGAAATGCAGAAAGGGATCCTCATCTGTTCCAAGATAATATAGCTGTTTCTATTTCTACATCTATTTCAATATATTCCTATTCCCACTTCCATTCATTTAGGTCTTTCATAATCCATATTTGAAATTTCCTCAATTCATCCCACCATCTTATCAAACATAAAGAAGGATCATCATATTCATTATACTACATTCTTAATTGAATTTTATCATATTCTGTAGATGGTGGTTTAGCTATATCACTAGGTATAGGTAATATTTCTATAAAATCATCACCATAACTGTCTATGCTTACTATGTATAAAATAGATCTAAATGCAACTGATATATTTGTGACTAGATATATATATCCATCAAGTATAATATGTATGTTGTTAACTAATGCTTTCTGCTCTAAATGTATCATAGTATTTTCAATCCAAGATCTATTCAGAAAATCATACACACTTAAGCATAAATCTTCATCCCAATTTCCAATTGGTCTCCAATAATATAATTTTTTAGGAATGGTCAAATTTTTATCAGAAAATGTTAAAGCTGACCCACAATTTTCAGTTGGTACTTCAAATCTATTAGGCCTTCATATATTTCATTGTTCTCTTGTGATAGAATTTTTAATCAAAATATCGAGTAACAGAATTGCATACCTTGGTTTGGTTCTGTAAATAATTAATCTTTCATCTATCCCCATAATATGATCTATTCCTTCTAATGTATTGGGTCGAATTCCAGTAGTTTCTTCCATATTCAGATATTCATAGCTGATTGAACTACGATTAAATGACTTCCATAAAAATCCATCTCTAATCTTAGTCATTTTTGCAGCTTGGAGTCCATAAAAATATTTTTCTCTAACATAGTCTTTGATTTCCTTTGATACACAACATAATCTGAACAGATCTTTAGCTGACAGGTTACTTAGTACTTCCCTTAGTACATCTAGTGGTAATTTCATCAATTCCATCAGTTGTGATTCTGTATAACATGAACAAAAATTTAACAGGGACAAAATTAACATAGCTACTTACACACCCTCGTGGAGTTAGGTCATAACTCAATGGACTAAGTTCGTTGAGTTAAGTAATAACTCTACGATACTACTAACTATACTTAAACTTACATTTTTTTCTTTATATATATATATATATATATATATTTACTTACTATATTATACATAGTTACTTTAGTTATACTACTTCATTCAACTTCCCTCCCATAGGAGGTATCAATTTCATTAATAGTTCTGTTGACAAGGTTAGGTACTACTTGTATTGGCAATCCTCCCGTTGGTTTAACTTCTATTGATTCCTTCTGTCTAGGGGGTATATTTCTATTCATATTTTAATTTCAAATGGTAGCATTTCCAAATACAAGATCTAGACGATTATTTAATTGTTGAATTATCTTTTCTAACTTCTCTATTCTAGATCCTTGTTCAATTAATGCTTCATAACTTATACTTTTGTCATTTATATTTTCTCCTCCCTGAAAATTATTGTTTCTCCAAGATAGATTCTGGTGATTTCTTCAATTAGGGTTATAAGAATTTCCAAAGTTATCTTTCTAGTTTCTAACATAAATAATATCTAAGTCATTAATGTTTGCATTCTTTTCTGCTAGCTTTTAATTTAATGATAACTCTTCTATTTTCTTTATTAATTTAGTTAATTTAACTTCAAGCATAGTGCTTGAATCTATTTCATGCATTCCCCTTGGCAATATTCTTTTATCTGTAATAGCTTCAGCCAAGTTTTCCCACTATGCAATTCTTTTTGCAAAGTTTTCTAAATATGCCCATGCTTCTTCACTACACAGTTTTAAAAATCCATTCTAATAAAGATTTTGTTGAAACATCTATGCCTTCATAAATTATACCTATTATTTGTGCTTTACTCATTACATGATGTGGACATTGAGTCAATAAATCTTTCAAAATATTTCCAAAATGATTCTCCCTATTTTTGGCTACACATTAATATTTCCTTTTTCTTTTTAATCGTTTGATGTGTTCGATAATATTTTTCTAGAAAAATAGAGCAAAATTCAGTCCTTGTAGAAATTGAATCAGGTGACAAAGTATATAACCATCTCTTAGCTGTCTTTTAAAGCAAAAGAGATATATCTAAGTTTAATAGCATCAATACTCATGTTCGACATTTTCATCATTTGACAAACTTCATTAAATTCTCTAAGGAAATAATAGGCATCTTCTCTTTCTAATCCATGAAAATGTGGCAATTGACTAATATAATTAGATTTCAGTTCAAACCTATCTTCCTCAAAGTTTGGCAACGAATACATGAAGGTTCATCAACTAATTCAGGATATAGAATTTCTCCTAATGGTTTTTCCATTGGAGCAACCATATCTTCGTTCTCTTTTAAAGAAAGGTTAGCTACACCCCTAAGGATTTCGTTAAAGTCTGATTTAGAAAATTTTTCAATACGTCTCTATGTTGAATAATCCTGTGTAGGTGTTCTTACTAATCATCTAGTGCTAGGAGAACAAATCCATGTGCTCATAAACTCTTAACATAAAGTAAAATAGCAGAAGATTAATTACATACCAATTTGAAGCTTTATATTCAATAAATAGTTGTTAATAGATGAAATTGAATAAGCTGCTTCTCCTCCCAGTTCCCCAACAAATTTCCTTTTCTTTCAAAAGTGCTGGTAACTCATAAATAACATGCTATTCTCTATTTATAATGCACGTCCATAAAGCAAATGAATCTCGTTACAAGAATGTGTCTTGTAACGTGTAGTGTGGTTCCTATTTTTATGGATACGTGTTCCACTTCTAATTTCAAATGTCAGTAACTACTAAACCCACGAAGTTTCGTTCATGGCTAAAAGAATAACCGTTCAGCTTAATCCACAAACTAACCTTGTTGAATTACAGTGAACTCAGCGGACTAGCTTCGATTACTGTTGCTAACTCCACAGACTAACTTCGTTGAGTTACAGATAACTCAACGGAGTGACCTTATATTATATTATTGACCTTGTGGAGTTAAGGTTAACTCAACGAACTTACTCCGTTGATTTAACACTAAGCAAATTTCTAAAACTTACTCTCCTCATATTAACTTCTATATTTTTCTCTCTTGTATAGTTTTTTTTTCAACTTAAATGAAGTTAAATACATGTCATTAATGTAGTGTTCTAAATAAAATTCATTTAAATCTGAACATTTTATGCATATTTAACTTGCAGTTCCTTTCCTGTTGTGCAAAATTTACATTTTACTTTGCAACATGTAGATATTTTCAGCATTAACCAATTATCTTGCATTTAATCATGTCATTCAAAAAATTTATAAATCTTTTAAACAGTCTTACATCTTGTTTAAATAGTTATATAATATTCAATATAGTTCATCAATTATATCATTCTTAAACATGAATGCAAAAACATCTAAAAAATATTCATTCATTTATATGAATAATTTACATTACAATCAATCAGATATTTTTCATACAAATATAAGTACAAGTAGACGAACAATACAATTTAACCTTTCTTCCTATGTTCATCTACTTCCTTTTGGAGTTTTTCTAATTGTTGCTCTAATTGATTTATCCTCTCTATAGTTCCTGTAATACCTCCAGAAGGTTTAATAATCTTAGTAGCAACATAATTTTTGTATTCTTTCACTGAAATGGTTCTTAATCTTATCCTTTTGGATGCCCATTTCATGAAATCAATACTATCCACCATCAGCAGTGGAATCAGATCTCCATAAAATAATTTCTTCTTTACTACTCCTAGCTTGGAGATAAACACTACAGACTAATTAATCTGAATTTTGTTCACAACTACATATGTGGCCCATTTGACAAATTGACTCAGTTCTATATCATGACCTTGTCGTTGGTAGACATTCGTAATCAAAGTGTTAGCTATCATGTGTGCTTTACTATTTAAGTGCTTTAGTCTATTTAATAATGGTACACCAAGATTGATAGCTAAACAATCCTTTATTATCTATTTTGTCCACTTGATTGCAGTTATGCTTTCCAGAATTTCTATTCCTTCATTCTTCAGTCTTAACATGTTGTGGAGAAGCTCTGGTGTTATCTGTACATCAACTTTCTCCACGTTGGAAATTAATCCACTTTCTCCTTCTCTTAAATTTGCATAGGAGCAGGGCACTAGATTCTCATATATTGCATGCCCTCTCTATTGAGAAATAAATTGCAGTAGACCTTGGAACTCAAATAAATCCTTAATTTCTTGCATCCCATCCTAGTTTACTGGTCTACTGTAAATGATATCATAATCCCTAATCTCTTGATATTTATTATATGCTTCCTAACTCCAAAAGTGTACTTCATTCAAAACTGTTGCTTAAGTCGGGTTAGGAATGTGAATTTGTTGCTCTAGAGGGGTTTGTTCTTGAATTTCATCTTCCATGTGTTGAACTTGAATTGGCTGGGAATGCTCTAGAGATTCCAGCATTTTTGCTTCTGCTTCTACTTCTGTCTATGGTGGTGAGCCGATAGTGTTATGATCGATAGGCTCACTAGAGGGGGGTGAATGGTGAAAGTGTGTAGTTTTAAAATTCTTTTAATGTTGAATCGAATGATTCAACAAAAATGTAATGAGATGAAACTAATAAAAGGCAAATCAACAGAGATAAGAAACACACAGCAAAATTTTAGGTGGTTCACCAATTTGGCTAGTCCACCCCCAAGATTCACTTGGACTTCACTAAGTGTTTCAACACTTACACACTTGCTTTCAGGTCAAAGCAAGAACCAACTACACAGAAGTTTTCAGGTAAAAACTTTAGTAAACCAACCTCTAGAGTTTTCAGGTCGAAACTCAAACCAACACTGTATGTAGCTTTCAAGTTGAAGCCACGAACCAACAACTTTAAACCTTCAATCAGAGTTTTGGCGCAAGAGCTTTTTCTACAGATCTTCTGAATATTCTTCACTGTTTGCAGACTTGAGTGTAATTGGAATTTTTAGTGTAGCTCACTGTGTATGTCTCACGTATATCCGTTGTCTGTATTTTGAATATATACTTGATATGTACAACGATCATATTTTCCTCCAATGGGTGTATTCTACTATACTTAATTAGGATCAAGTCCCAATATGGCAAGCGACCGTTCAGAAAATCGTTTCAAGATATCTTACCGATTTTCCTGTTCTGTCGGATGGTTAGCTATGCAACTCTTTGAAGAATAACTGTAATTCACTAAAAGATCACTTAACCTTTACTACCAGGTAGGATTCCAGAATATTTAAATGTGAGCTGTCATCCAATCGGAATTCTGCACGTGGGAAATTCAATGACTTAAGTTTCGAATAGTTAAATTGTAACTCACCGAAACTCTCTTGAAATTTTGGATAGTTATCTAACTCTCCAATTTTCCCTTTTAAGCTTTCAACTACCGGCATCTCCATTTTGCACGTACGTAATAAAATGACTTAAGTTCTGGAAAGTTATGCTTGTAGCTTCTAGATAGTTAACTCCTTAACTATCCGATCATTCAATCTCCTTAACTGCTTGATAAAATAACTCTCTAAAGGTTTTGTAAAATCGGATAGTTATTCTTCTAACTATTCGATAGTATTGCTACTGCTTTAAACTTGCCCTTCGGATACTTAAACCTGTAACTATCCGATTTTCCTGTAAGTTTAAGACAGTATTATCTAGAAACTTCTCCATCTATTCATCTACATGGAATCTGTTCTATCTGCCTTTTGATCTAATGCTGCACTGACTTAACTGTGAAATACAATATGTTTCCTCACATAGGTTTTGTATTATCAAAATACTAGGGTCCTAACAATCTCCCCTTTTTGATAATGACAAAAACCTTTACATCTATTTACATGTATTTCACTCCCTAGTGTATTACTTTACAATCAGTCACACAGAGAAAAATAAAACAGGAAATTATCAATACTATACTAACGAGAAGGGATTCCTCCCCCTGACTTTGAGCTAACATCTCCCCCTATCTGTGTGTTGAGTTTTTCTTCTCTTTTAATAATTCTCTTTCAGTGCTTGCTGGAAATATTGTAAGTGACCAAATTTCCAAATTCTTCTCCTCCTTTTTGTCATTATAGAAAAGTGAGGACTGTAAAACTAAGTTTCTGTAAAAACTGATATTGACTGTATCCTACACGAGTAGGTTAGTAGAAAAACAAGCTCCCATATGGTGAGCTTGATGAAAATATTTAAAGATCTTGTAAAGAAAATATTCCTAGATTTCGTTTAATATGATTAAAAGTTGATTCATTTAAAGGTTTGGTGAAAATATCTGCAAGTTGATTTTCTGTTGGCACAAACTTAAGTGAAATGTTCCCTTTCTCCACATGATCTCTCAGAAAATGATGTTTGATCTCGATATGCTTGGCTCTGGAATGAAGTACTATATTCTTAGATAGACTGATTGCACTGTTGTTATCACAAAATATGATTGAATTCTAAATTTTCAGTCTGTAATCTGCTAGAGTTTGCTACATCCAAAGGATTTGTGCACAACACAATCCAACTGCAATATACTCGGCTTCAGTAGTAGATAAAGCTATATAATTTTGTTTCCTACTGAACCATGAGATTAAAGAACATCCAAGTAGTTGACAAGTACCACTGGTGCTTTTTCTATCAGATCTGCTGCCTGCATAATCTGCATCACTATAGCTTGTAAAAGTCAAACTACTGTCAACTGAGTAGAATAATCCGAAATCTTTTGTTCTTTGTAGATATCTGAAAATCCTTTTGACAGATTTCAAATGTGATTCCTTTGGTGATGCTTGAAATCTAGCACACAAGCATACACTGAACATAATATCTGGCCTACTGGTTGAAAGGTATAACAAGGATCCAATCATATCTCTATATTGCCTTTGATCCACTACAACACTTGAATCATCCATTTCCATTTTAATGCTTGAACTCATTGGAGTATTTGCGGATTTGATGTTTTCATAGCCAAATTTCTTCAACATCTCTTTGCAGTATTTTTCTTGATTAACAAAGATACCATTATGCATTTGATGAATCTGTAATCCCAAGAAAAACTTCAATTCTCCCATCATGCTCATTTCGAATTTATTTTTCATCAAATTCTGAAATTCATGATAGAGATCTTTTGAAGTGGCTCCAAAGACTATATCATTAACATATATCTGTACAATCAACATGTGCACATCAAAAGTTTTGATAAACAAAGTGCTGTCCACTTTGCCTATAGAAAAATTGTTTTCAATTAAAAATCTTTTCAATTTCTCATACCAAGCTCTAGGTGCCTGTTTCAAACCATATAGAGCCTTTCTCAGTTTGTAGACATGATCTGGCTTGAGTTCAACCTCAAATCCAGGAGGTTGTTTAACAAACACTTCTTCTTGAATTTCTCCATTTAAGAAGGCACTTTTCACATCCATTTGAAACAATCTTATCTTCATACTACTTGCAAAGGCAAGCAACATTCTAATAGCTTCAATCCTGGCTACAGGAGCAAAAGTTTCTTCATAGTCAACACCTTCCTGCTGATTGTAGCCTTGTGCAACTAATCGAGCTTTATTTCTGAGAATGTTACCATCTTCATCTAATTTGTTTTTGAAAATCCATTTAGTTCCAATGATGAATTTTCCTGTAGGTTTTTCTATTAGTTCCCACACATTGTTTTTCTAGAACTGATTTAATTCTTCTTGCATAGCCATTATCCAGTAGGTATCTTTACAAGCTTCATCTACTTATTTTGGCTCTATTTCTGACACAAATGCACAAAAATTATAGATATCTTGTGCTTTGCTTCTGGTTTGTACCCCTTTAGATATATTTCCAATAATTTGTTCCTCGAGATGATTAGATCTAAACTTCCAACTATTATGATTCTGATATCTAAGGTTGAGATTCTGGTCTAACACTTGTGAATTGGTATTCTGCTTGCTTTTATCATCTTCAAAGTATTCATTTTCACTATCATCATTAATCTTCAGCTTTTTGAAATTCTGGAACAGATCTTCATCAAACTGAACATTTATACTTTCCTCCACTCTTCTATCTTCAGCAAAATATACTCTGTAAGCTTTGCTTTTCGAGGAGTAACCAACAAGTATGGCAGGTTCAGACTTAGCATCAAACTTGTCTTTAGCATTTCCTGTATTTAAGACAAAACATTTGCATCCAAATGTCTTAAAATAGCCAACATTTGGAGTTTTATCGAACCAAATTTCAAAGGGTGTCTTATTCAATATGGATCTAATGTGAGTTCTGTTGGAAATGTGACAAGCTGTTCCTACAGCATCTACTTAGAGAAATTTAGGTAGATCTGTGGTACTTAACATAGTTCTAGCCATTTTTTATAATGTCCTATTTTTCCTTTCCACAACTCCATTTTGAGCAGGAGTTCTAGGACAAGAGAATTCATGCAAAATTTCAAATGAATTGCAGAGGTTTACAAATTCATAGTTTTCAAATTCACCTCCATGATCACTTCTAATTTTCTTCACTGTTAGTTCCTTCTGATTCTAAACTCTTATGCAAAAATTCCTAAACTCATTGCAAGTTTCATTTTTATGTGTCAAAAATATTACCCAAGTTAATCTGGAGAAATCATCAACAATAACAAAGGTATATTTTCGACCCTCAAGACTTGATACTTGAGAAGGACCAAACAAATCTAGATGTAGTAGTTCTAATGGCCTTTTGGTGGAAACAACACTTTTGCTGTGAAGAGTAGTTCTCTTCTACTTCCCTAGCATACACTCACTACACACTCTATCCTTCTTAAAAGTGAGTTTAGGAAGACCCCTAACAAGATCACCCGTGGATAGCTTTCTGATATTCTTCATACTAATGTGACCAAGTCTTTTATGCCACACCCAATCGTCTTCACCAGTTGCTACCAAATAGGAATTGCTTGCAGAATTTTCACATGGAAAGTTTAATGTATATATTGAGCAATTTCTAATACCAATAAATTTTGTTTCATTTGTGGCAGGATCAATAATGTAGCAGTTTTTAGCATTAAAAGAAACAGTATAGCCTTTATCACATAATTGTCCTACTCTTAACAAATTTTGTTTTAATCCATTTACATGCAAGACATTCTCAATTATACCATTTTCAGATGTAATATTTCCTATTGCAGTTATTTTACACTTTTTATTATTTCCAAACTTAACAGATCCTGAACTTAAGTTTTTAACTGAGTCAAGAAAGCTTTTCTTACCTATCATGTGCTTTGAGCATCCACTGTCCACAATCCATTTAGTTGAACGTGCTTGAAACTCCTTATCACCCTGCAAATCATACTGAAATTAAAGCTTTTGGTGCCTAAATCTTCTTGGGTCCAATGGAGTTAGTCCTTAAAACATTAAATCCATTGCCTCTTGGCAGCCACATATGACCTGATCTTCGTTTGATAGCAAACACAGTGGTGTCATCTCTATAAGATCGAATCACTCCACCATAATAAGGTATTTCCTATGGTGTAGCATACCCTAGGCCATATTTATTCCCATTTGATCGTTGAGATCCTATTATTTTATTTAATCCTTTTTGTCCTTGAGTAAATTTACATATAGTATTTTTCAAATCTGATATAGTAGTTGATAGATTTTTATTTTCATCTTTTAATTCACAGTTATCACAACTATACTTATCTAAATTTGATTTTAGATTCCTATTTTGAACTATAGTTGATTCTAATTCAGCAAATGAATTTTCTAAGCAATGATTTAATCTTTTAATTTCTTTCTTAAAATCTCTACACTTCACATATAAATTATCTACAGTTGATAAAAGACTATTTATGACTAGATCATCATGCTCATTTTCTAAACTAGAGGAAGTAGAGCATACCTCTTGTGCTGCAAAATAAACATTTGCTGCAGCTTCTTTAGAATAGCTTGAAGAGCTACTGTCATCCCACGTAGCTTTGAGAGCCATCTTCTTTTTGTCTTTCAATCTCTTCTTCTTATCTCCTTGATCCTCTTCTGTCTGAAATGGACAGAAGGTCTGTATGTGCCCTTGCCTTTTACATTTGAAACATGTAGGAACAGTTCTTTTAGAGTAGCTGGGCTTATTCTTTTTCTTCATGAAATTTCTTGCCAACAACATGATCTCATCATCATCTGAGCTTGGAACTTCTTCTGTAGATGGAAATGCTATTTCCTTTTTCTTTTCAGCTTTCTTTTCAACAATTCCTTCTTGCTCTTTCCAGTCCTTCATCTGAACTTCGTGGGCTAGAAGATTGCCCAACAATTCTTCAACTGTATAGTTGTTATGATCCTTAGAATCTTGAATAGATGTGGACTTCTGTTTCCACTCAACAGTTAAGCTCCTCGGGATCTTCTGTACCTATTCACGTGAAGAGAACTCCTTTCCCAAGCCTTTTAGACTGTTAGTGATTTTAGTAAATCTAGAAAACATTTCAGTTATGTTTTCATTATCATTCATTTTAAACAATTCAAGTTTTCTTAAAAGAATACTGATTTTTGTATCCTTAACCTGGCTTGTACCTTCATGAGTAACTTGAAGGATTTTCCACGCCTCATGAGCAGATTTACATGCAGATATTTTATTATATTGATCAGCAGTTAGTGCACAATAAATGGCATTCAACCCTCTAGCATCCAACTAGATGATTTTCTCATCCTCCTCAGACCAGTCCATAACATTACTGGTTGGAAGTGTAGTTCCAAGAATAACAATCCTCCAGAGTTTAACATCAGAACTCCTAAGGAAACACTCCATTCTATTCTTCCAATAGTTATAATTGGAGCCATCGAATAGGGGAGGTCTGTGGATGTTTTGTCCCTCAGCAAATTGAGCCATAAATCCAGATGGTTAAATCTTATGAAGGATCAACCTCGCTCTAATGCCAAATGTTAGGATTGATAGGCTCATTAGAGGGGGGGGTGAATGGTGAAAGTGTGTAGTTTTAAAATTCTTTTAATGTTGAATCGAATGATTCAACTGAAATGAAATAAGATGAAACTAATATAATGCAAATCAACAGAGATAAGAAGCACACAGCAAAATTTTTAGGTGGTTCACCAATTTGGCTAGTGCACCCCCAAGATTCACTTGGGCTTCACTAAGTGATTCAACACTTACACACTTGCTTTCAGGTCAAAGCAAGAACCAACTACACAGAAGTTTTCAGGTAAAAACTTCAGTGAACCAACCTCTAGAGTTTTTAGGTCGAATCTCAAACCAACACTGTATGTAGCTTTCAGGTTGAAGCCACGAACCAACAACTTTAAACCTTCAATAAGAGTTTTGGTGCAAGAGTTTTTTCTGCAATAGATCTTTAGAATAAGCTTCACTGTTTGCAGACTTGAGTGTCAATGGAATTGGAGTGTAGCTCACTGTATATCTCTATCATATCTCCGTTGTCTGTATTTTGAATATATACTTGATATGTACAACGATCATATTTTCCTCCAATGGATGTATTCTACTATACTTAATTAGGATCAAGTCCCAAAATGGCAAGTGACCATTCAAAAAATCGTTTCAAGATATCTTATCGATTTTCCTATTCTGTTGGATGGTTAGCTATGCAACTCTCTGAATAGTTAAATACTTGTCGGATAGTTTGACTCTGTCAACTTTTCGATTACTTTAATTTAGCACGTGCATAAATGGCTGACTTAAGTTTTGGAAGTTTATCCTTGTAACTCACTGAAATGCTTCAAGATTTCGGATAGTTATTTTTCTAACTCTCCTAAAACTTATTTGAGCCACTCTCTGGAATTCTGCACGTGGGAAATTCAATGACTTAAGTTTCGGATGGTTAAACTGTAACTCACTGAAACTCTTTTGAAATTTCGGATAGTTATCTTTCTAACTCTGTGAAAAACCCATTTGAGCATTTGTTTGGAATTCTGCATGTGGGAAATTCAATGACGTAAGTTTCGGATAGTTAAACTATAACTCACCGAAACTTTCTTGAAATTTTGGATAGTTATCTTTCTAACTCTCCGATTTTCCCTTTTAAGCTTTCAACTACTGGCATCTCCATTTTGCACGTGCGTAATAAAATAACTTAAGTTCTGGAAAGTTATGCTTGTAACTTACCGAAAAACTCGAATGGTTGTCTAACTCTCTGAAAAGAAAACTCAGATAGTTATCTAACTCTCCGACAAGTCCTTTAAGCATCCGTTCTATATTTCTACACGTGGTTTATTGAATGACTTAACTTTTGAATAGTTATACCTGTAACTCTCCGAAAAGTCCTTTAAGCTTCCGGATAATTAACTCCTTAACTATCCGATCATTCAATCCCCTTAACTATCTGATAAAATAACTCTCTAAAGGCTTTGTAAAATCGAATAGTTATTCTTCTAACTGTCCGATAGTATTGCTGTTGCTTTAAACTTGCTCTTCGGATACTTAGACCTGTAATTGTCCGATTTTCCTGTAAGTTTAAGATAGTATTATCTGGAAACTTCTTCATCTATTCATCTACATGGAATTTGTTCTATCTGCCTTTTGATCTAATGCTGTACTGACTTAACTATGAAATACAATATGTTTCCTCACATAGGTTTTGCATTATCAAAATACTAGGATCCTAACAGTCAATACAACTTGTTATATTATTAACAAAAGTCACTTAAGTCCTCTTGTTAATAAAACTCTTTTTGAGATTATGTATGATAGGGTTCCAAAAATTTCCTATATGAAACCATTTGGTTGATAGTGTTTTATTTTTAATACTAAGGATAAAAGGGATAAATTTCAAGCCAAAGCGGATGAAGGAATTTTTGTAGGTTACTCTACTAGAAGTAAAGCCTATAGAGTATATAACAAGACTTCTAGAACTATTGAAAAAACCCTCCATGTAAGTTTCAATGAAAATTCTTTTAAAGAATCTCAATCTAAAGTTGATAATGATGATATGATCAATCTCCCAAAAGAGTTAGAGATTAATAGAGAGATTAAAGATTTATCTGAGAAAATCAAAAATATGAACTTAAATGATCAAACTAATGATGAAAGTGATGGACCTTCAGATGTTGATGAGAATATTGAGGAAAATCAGAGAAATTGGCGTTATTCTTCATCACATCCCATTACTCAAGTCATTGGTAATATTAATGAGGAAGTTAAAATTAGAGCTTTAGTAAATTTAAATAGTATGTGTATGTTTGTTTCTATGGTGGAACCAAAGAATATAGAAGAAGCATTATCTGATGAAAATTGGATAGTGGCAATGCAAGAAGAACTAAATCAATTCATCAGAAATGATGTTTGAGAATTAGTCTCTCCACCAGCAGTCCATAATAAGTACAAAGTGGATCTTTAGAAACAAAACTAACGAAACTGATCAAGTTATAAGGAACAAAACTAGATTAGTTGCACAAGGTTATACATAGGAAGAAGGACTAGATTATGATGAAACATTTGCCCCTATGGCTAGGTTAGAAAGTATTAGAATATTATTGGCCTATGCTTGTTATATGGATTTTAAATTATATCAAATGGATGTAAAGAGTGCATTTCTAAATGGTTTAATTAATGAAGAAGTCTATGTAAAACAACCACCTGGATTTGAAGATATTAAAAATCCTGACTTTGTGCATAAATTGAAGAAAACCTTATATGGTTTGAAGCAAGCACCTAGATCATGGTATGAAAGATTATCTACTTTTTTAATAGAAAAATGCTATATCATGGGAAAAGTGGATCATTCAATCCCCTTAACAATCTAATAAAATAACTCTTTGAAGGCTTTGTAAAATCGGATATTTATTCTTCTAACTATCCGATAGTATTGCTGTTGCTTTAAACTTGCTCTTCGGATACTTAAACCTATAACTGTCCGATTTTCCTGTAAGTTTAAGACAGTATTATCTGGAAACTTCTCCATCTGTTCATCTGCATGGAATTTGTTCTATCTGCCTTCTGATCTAATGTTGCACTGACTTAACTGTGAAATACAATATGTTTCCTCACATAGGTTTTGCATTATCAAAATACTAGGGTCCTAACAGATAGAACTCTCCACTCTTCTTTCTTGCATCCTCTCTAAAATTTGCTAAAGAGTTTCTCCCTCTTCAGTGGAATCTATCGAGTCATTCCTTTCTTATTCAATGTATACTTGTTCAGCTTCTTGTTCAGTTTCTATTCTTTCTTCTTCCTCCTGACTACCAATCTATATTGTCACTATTCTTTCTGATTTTGTGGTAGATTGAGATGGAATCATGGGCAAATCAGCTTCTGCCTTAATTTCTATTTCTTTTATTTGTACAGGTTGTAGATTAGTTTCAGCCTGTTTTTCTTCTTCTCTTTGCTCTTGTTGTTGCTGCTCCTGCTTCTCCTCAAATTCGGATAGCAAGTTTACAAAAATTGGCTCTATAGGTCCTATTGATATTACTAGCTTAGGTTTAATCTCTTCTTGATGTTCAAGCACTATCTCTTTTCCTTTCCTTCTTCTAATTAATTGTCCCTAGTCTTCCTCTTCTTTTTCTAAGATTAAATCTACAAAAATAGGCTCTACAGGCCTTTGAGCCACAGGAACTAGCTCTTCCTATTTAACTTTTTCTATAATTACTGGTCTCAAAAGACCAACTTCAGCTCCTCTTGTAGTAGGTATGGTAGTGGCTTCTTGATGCTGTTCAACTTTAATTTTGTATTGGACCTTCAACTTTTCTACAACCCTCCTTTTGCAAAGTGCATCAAACACTAGATGTGCTTTAGCTATTGCCAAATCTTCTAGTTCTCCTTGGTTTTTCCCAACTCTAACTAGTTCTTCAAATTCTCTTAATTCTTCTTCAATGGAAGGCCCCAAAAATGCTGCTCTTTCTAACGGCCTTGGTGGTGGAATTGAAGGTTCAGGATGCTGTTCCTTAGGGACAGGTCTTTCAGTAATCGGTTCCTCTTGTACTTCAGTTGCATGTTCTTTAGTTCCTTTCCTTTGTTGCTCCCAGATTGCCCACTGAGCCCATCTACCTATGCGTCTTTTGAACCATAGTTAGGACTTACGTTGGATCAATTCTAGGGCAACTTCGTTATTTGGTCTGATTTTTCTCTCTCTATTTACAGCAACTTCCGTTTCTACTTTGATTCTCGTTTCCATAATTTGAGGTATTTTTATGCCTAAATCCACTAACACTTTCCTCCAGTAGAAAAAGTCAGATTCTACCTTTTGTAGCTCTTTTTCTTGTGTTGTATTTCTGATCTTCTGCCTCGTATGTCATTCTTCTGATTCTTTAAGAAATTCTGACATGTCAACTGCTTCCTCCCAGAATTCTAGTGTCATCTTTGTCATCATGGAGTAACGAAACAAAACGGAATCACTTTGATCTCTATTGTTCTATGTTCTAAATGAGTCTACAGATAATGCCCTCAAATTCTAAGTTTTAATATAAATAAGCCCTAAGTTTAAATGGGTAATCAGGTTATTTTCTCATGCAAACTCTCACTCTCTTACTTACCTCTCTATGGAGTTACCGTTAACTCCACGGACTAAGTCTGTGGACTTAACTACAGTACTCCGTTGAGTTAATTATAACTCAACGGCGTAAATTTGCTAACTTATCCTAGACTCAACAGAGTAAGTTCGTCGAGTTAAGCGTAATTCAATGGACTTCCCGTAAAGTTATAACTAATAAAAATACTTAAAATAATAATTTTTACTTCGGTCAAGATCGAAGAATTTTTGGTCTAACCAACTCTTAATTTTTTTAACATTTTAGAATTTTTAGTCAAACCGTTATATTCCTCGATTGAACCGAAATTAATTACTCTCTTTTTTTCTTACCGATTGAACTAATACTATGCTTCGGTAAAATCGACATTTTTACTTAATATAATATATAGATTTTTTATGTTTTTAATGTTTCGATTAGACCAATGGATCCTGTCGGTTGAATCGCAATGATTTTTTTCATTCTTTATGTTTCGGTAAAACTGATAAATCAGTTGAACCGTGACTATATTTAAATAAGGTTTTTTTTTTACATATATACTTAGAAAATTTCTTATTAAGTAAAGCTCGAGTAGTCCTCTACTCTTACTTCTTCTATAATTCCAAAAGAACTTTTTGGTATTTTCAAAATAGATTTAAGTCTTTGTCCATTTACTTTAAATATATTCTGATTTTTAGGATTTTCAATTTCAATAGCTCCATAGGGATAAATATTTTGAATTATGTAAGGTCCTGCCCACCTAGATCTTAATTTTCCTAGATGGTTATGGAGTCTAGTCATGTAAAGATATACTTCTCCTATTTCTAAGGTTTTTGGAATAATTTTCTTGTCATGCCAGAACTTCATTTTCTCTTTTTCTCTTACAATTTTCAAATAAACTTCATTCCTAAATTCTTCTAATTCAATCAATTGCATTTTCCTATTTTCAATAGCTTGATTTAAATTAGCGTTTAGAGTTTTTAATGCCCAATAAGCTTTATGTTAAATTTCAACTAGTAAATGACAACTTTTTCCATATACTAGCCTAAAAGGTGACATACCTAAGCTCGTCTTATAAGCAGTTCTATAAGCCCAAAGTGCATCTATTAATCTATTAGCCCAATCTATTCTAGTAGGATTTACTACTTTTTCTAAGATTAACTTAATTTGTTTGTTTGCACTTTCTACTTGTCCACTTGTTTGCGGATGATATGATGTTGCAATTTTGTGATTTACTCCATATTTCTTCATTAAGGCTTCAAAACTTCTATTACAAAAATGAGTTCCTCTATCACTGATAATAGCTTATTCCAAATCTGGCAATTATATTTGTTCTTATAAAATGTATTACCACTTTGTTGTCATTAGTTTTTGTAAGAATAACTTCTATCCATTTAGATACATAATCCACCCCCAATAATATATAATTAAATTGATTAGACATAGGAAATGGACACATAAAATCTATTCCCCACACATCAAAGATTTCAACATCAACAATAGGATTAAGAGGCATCATATTCCTCTTTGATATTCTTCCTATTTGTTGAAATTTTAAACAACTGAAGCAATATTTATGAGAATCTTTGAATAGTGTTGGCCAATAAAATCCGCATTGCAAAATTTTGGCAGTAGTTTTCCCTAAACCAAAATACCCTCCACATGCTTGGTCATGGCAGAACGACAATATGCTCTGATATTCAGTTTTTAGAACACACCTCCATAAAACCAAATCAAGACATTTCTTAAATAAGTATGGGTCTTCCTAATAGTAATATTTTACTCTTGAAAAGAACAATTTCTTATCCTGTCTATTCTAATCCTTAGGTGTTAAACCAATAACTAAGTAATTAACTATGTTTGCATTCCAAGGCATTGTTTTCATGGTCATTAATTGTTCATTAGGAAAATTATCCTTAATTTCACTATTTAATTTTTCTATTTGTAATCTTGATAAATGATCTACTACTACATTCTCACAACTTTTTTTATCTTTAATTTCTAGATCAAATTCTTGTAATAATAATATCCATCGGATCAATCTAGCTTTAGTCTCTTTCTTTGCTATTAGGTATTTTAAAGCTGAATGATCCATGTAAACTATCACTTTAGCTCCAATCAAATAAACTTTTCTAAAGCAAACACAACAGCTAACAGTTCCTTTTTAGTAGTTGTATAATTTACTTGAGCATCATTTAAAGTTTTGCTTGCATAATGAATCACTCTAAGAGATTTTTCTATCTTTTTTCCCAGCATTGCTCCTACAGCAAAATCAGATGCATCACACATTAATTCAAATGGATGGCTCCAATTAGGTGCTGTTTATAATGAAAAACTACATTTTATTAACGGTTAAATGATGGTTAATTGCATAATATTTAGCTTATCATATAAGAATTAAGTCATTATGTTATAATTGCATTGTTATATACTTTAATCGAAGAATTTGTTTAATTTGGGAGAATTAATGTTAATTTAGTACATTTATGAACTGTCGGTAAGTTGCAGGCTGTGAAATTCTTAAGTATCCGAAATGCATCTGAGCATCGGATAGTTAAGTTTATAAGTATCCAAAATGCACCTAAGCATCGGATAGTTAAATTTATGCACGTGTTGAATTTAAATGCTTTAGAATATCATGTGAGATGCACATGTTTAACTCATTAAGTTAGCATAACTATACGCGTTGAGTTACATGAATATTACACTAAGGTAACGCGTTATGTTAGCAACTTATTTCTTTATATTTTCTAATATGCCACTGTAGCGGTTACAGGAACAGACAGTTGGAAGAGAAAAACTACGTTTGCACGTATCACGCAGGAATTCAATCGCGTAGGGAGAAGAAAGCATCGCCGTTGATATGAATGAAGGAAATCCAACCGACCATTCAAACAGAAGCAGTTACTACTAAAGAAATATAAAAGAAAAGAAGAAAAAAAGAAGAGGGTGTGATCGATGGACGGATAGTGTGTGTAGAGGAGGATCGGTGACGCAATTCTCTGAAGTACCACACCAACCATCATCATTACCATCACCACACCATAATCACCAACCATCGGAGGTTTGTGATGATACTTGCCTGATGTTGGGTCGATTCCGAACCAAACATAGTGCCTGACAACCACTGTGAGGAGTGATCGCGTCGCGAGAAGGGAAGCCATTTTCACCAAGCACCAACTCATATTTCAAGAGATCGTAAAGCTTTTAGCCTTGGCTTCGGGTTGATGCCTGAATGCTGAAGAGGAGATCATCTTGCAATTCTGGACTCGCGATTCTATAGGGAGAGGAGACAGAATTGTAAGTGGTTTAATTTTCAGTGGTGTAATCGTGTTGCAAGTAGTGACGGAAGTATTTACTATCAAGTGAGATTACTTTACATTTCACCTATCGCCCATTTCCATGTTCATATTAAAACAAAAATACCAAAAACAATTTATCTATGCTTGTATGTTGTATTTGAGTGTTGTATTGTTTATGTTGTATCGTGATTAATGTTATCTTTGTCAGTGTTGTGGTTGTTTTTTTTTGTTTTTTTTAGTTTTACAGTTTACTGAAATTGGTTCGTTGAAAACACTTAAAGATTTTAATGGTTACTGTTTGAATTATCTGAATGTTAGTATTGCTCTATGATAAATTCAATGTTAACTAACATTAAAGAGCTTAATTGATGTTATTTACAATCTGTGGAATCGCCCAATGGTTGTCTGAATTCCTCTGTAAATAGCAGTATTAAAAAGAAAAGATAGGCTCGTGGAGTTAACTTAAGTCCACGAGGTTAGTCCATTGAGTTATCCATAACTCAACGAACTTAGTCCGTTGAGTTAGTTGTAATTCAACGGAGAGCTTATTGAATATATAAATTTGATTTTTAACAAGCAAATAGTTCTCAAGTTCGTCAGCAATTCCCTATGGGATCGACCTGTACTTGCACACCGATACAATAGACACTATGCACTTGTAGTTAAAGTACAAATTGGAATTAATATCTAAATTGTATTAAAGGTTGTTTGTTTACTTCTAAAAGAAAGAATAGGCTTAAAGATAAATTAACTAAGTAAAAACAGAAGTAACAAATCCAAGTTTTTCTAGTGTAGTGGTGGGAAAACCCAAACAAGTTTTATGGCGCCGTTGCTGGGGAATTGAATTGAATTGAATAGATATAAGCAACTGTTAGAGCTGTTTCATTTTAATAGCCAGAGTTGTGTGTTTTCTTTTGTAATTGAGAATATGGCATGTGCTTATGCTCAAAGATTTCTGAAACCTGTAATTAGCATATGTGAATTCTGCAATTTTGAAGGACACGACATTTCTAATTGTTTGAAATTGAGACATTTATAGATGGTTAGATCCCATGAACAACAAATGAATTATCCTCAATATAATAGAGCTGAGTATGAGAATCCTATAGTTTACCCAATTGATGGTTAGTATAGAATGTGTAATATGATGAGAGACATTGAAGTTTGGGATAGCTATGATAGACTGAAGCATAGTATAGAGCAAAATCTAGACAAACTGGAATACTTTATGTGTCAACAACAAAAAGTCAACCAATTAAACTATAAGGAAGCATATTCAGAACCTAAACAGGATATAATTTACGAAACTGAAAAAAACATAAAGAAAATTGATCAAAAATTGAATGCAATGAAATTAGATGATCTGGAAACAAAATTAAAAGCATTAGACAAAAATGCAATGAAAATACAAGTTATGCAACAAGACAATGAAAATTATAATGTTATAAACCTACATAATTTGCAAAATATACAGCAAACAGAAAATACTAATGCAAGAGAATTTAAAGAATGCACTTTAAAACTAAAAACAATTGAAGATCATAATCATGAAAATGATATACAAAAACATCATGAAAGTAACAAAAATCTGGAAGATGTACGTGTAACATTAAGATCTGGAACTGATATACCACCAAGAACTCAAAATGAAAATGATATGAAGGTGGATAAGAGTAAAAATCAAAATGATAATGAAAATGTAATAGCTAAAAATCTAGAAATCACTGAAGAACAATCTGAATCTGCGAATGAAGCTAAAAATGATCAAACAAATCAACTGAAAGAAAAAGAGTCTTTGAAATCAAAATCTTTAGCACCCTATCCTGAAAGATTACAACAAACAATTCCTGAAAAACAAGAAAAAATCAGAGAAATTTTTGAAAAAGTACAAGTTAACATTCCTTTGTTAGATCTATTGTAGAAAATGCCACCTTGTGCTAAATTTCTTAAGGATTGGTGTACTAAGAAAAGAGAGCGAAAAGTTCTTAGAAAGGTTTTTTTATGCACTTTGGGCTTATATAACTACTAATAAAATGAGCTTAGGTATGTCACCTTTTAGGCTAGTATATGGAAAAAGTTGTCATTTACCTATTGAAATAGAACATAAAGCTTATTGGGCATTAAAAACTCTGAACACTAATTTAAATCAAGCTGCTGAAAATAGAAAAATGCAATTAATTGAATTAGAAGAATTTAGAAATGAAGCTTATTCGAAGACCGTAAGAGAAAAAGAAAAAATTAAATTTTGGCATGATAGAAAAATTATTCCAAAAAGCTTTGAAATAGGACAAGAAGTCTATCTTTATATGACTAGACTCCATAACCATCTAGGAAAATTGAAATCTAGATGGGCAGGATCTTACATAGTTCGAAATGTTTATCCTTATGGAGCTATTGAAATTAAAAATCCTAAAAATCAGAATATATTTAAAGTAAATGGACAAAGACTTAAACCTATTCTAAAAGCACCAAAAAACTCCTTTGGAATTATAGAAGAAGTTAGAGTAGAGGACTACTTGAGCTTTACTTAATGAGAAATCAGTTTTTATGTTTATATATATATAAAAAAAAACATTAAAAATATATATAAAACATAAAAACCGTTGCGGTTCAACCGACTAGATCCATTGGTATGACCGGAACATAAAAATTGTATATTAATTTTCAAAAAAAAAAAAAATGTTGGTTTTACCGAAACATAGTATCGGTTCAATCGAAAGAAAAATAAATAAATAAATAAAGAATAAAAAATATTTAGGTCTGACCGAAACATAGTATCGGTTAAATTGGTAAAAAAATAGAAAAACTATTCTCTGTAATATTTTTATTATTATATTTGCTTGTACGGGGAGTCCATTGAGTTACACTTAACTCAATGAGTTTACTCCGTTGAGTCTTGAGTTAGTCAACGAGCTTATTCCGTTGAGTTAACTATAACTCAACGGAGTATTGTAGCTAAGACCTCGGATATAATAGTAATAGTTGGTTCGGGAAATGACCTGATTACCCACCTAAATTTAGGGCATATTTAAACTAAAACCTAGTGTTTTGGGGGAATTATCCAGCAAATCATTTAGAATCTAGAACAGTAGAAATCAGAGCGATTCCGTGTTGTTGTGTAACTCCACGATGAGGAAGATGACGCTTGAATTCTGGGAAGAGGTAGTGGATACCGCACAGTTTCTGAAGGAATCTGAAGAATGGCACACAAGGTAGAAGATCAGAAATACAACGAGAGAAAAAGAGTTACAGAAGGTAGAATCTGAACTTTTTAGATTAAGAAAAATATTAGTAGATTGTGGTATACAAATACCCCATATAATGGAGACATGGATCAGAGTAGCAACTGAAATTGCAGTTAGCAAAGAAAGAAAAATCTGGCCAAACAATGAAGTAGCCCTAGAGCTAATTCAACGTAAAACTAGATTGTCGTTTAAGAAACGCATTGTTGGTCGAGGAAGTTGGGAAATATGGCGGTAGGAACAACAAGAGGCAATTGAAGGACAAGAGGAGTTGACTACTGAAAGACCTGTTCCTAAGGAGCAGCAACCTGAACCTTCAGTTTCACCACTTAAGCCATTGGCACGAATAGAAATGATGGGGCCTTCGATTGAAGAAGAGATAAGAGAATTTGCAGAATTGGTTCAAGTTGGGAAGAACCAAGGAGAATTAGAAGATTTGGTAGTGGCCAAAGCACACCTAGTGTTTGATGCACTTTACAAAAAGAGGGCCACAGAAAAGTTGAAAGCCTAATATAAAATCAAATTGGAACAACATCACAAAGCTACTGCTAGAACTGCTGCCAAACATGCTGCAAAAGGAGATGAAGCTGGTCCTTTGAGACCAGTAACTATAGGAAAAGTTAAATAAGAAGAGCTAGTACCTGTGGCTCGAAGGACTGTAGAGCCTATTTTTGTAGATTTAATTTCAAAAGATGAAGAGGAAGAACCAATTTTTATAGGGCCTGTGGAGAAGATTTTTATTAACCTGCTATTCGATTCTAAGGAGGAGCAGGAGGAGTAAAGAAAAGAAGAAAATTAGGCTGAAATTAGTCTACAGCCTATACAAGAAGAAACAGAAATTAGGGCAGAAACTGAATTGCCCATGACTCCATCCCAATCTGTTACAGAATTAGAAAGAATAGTAACAGAACAGATTGGTAGTCAGGAGGAAAAAGAAAGAGCAGAAAATGAAGAGGCTGAAATAAGCCATTTGGACAAAAATAATTTCATAGATTCCACTGAAGAACAAGAAACTCTTCAGCAATTTATGGAGAGAATTCAAGACAGAGTGGAGAGTTCTACTGGCTCACCACCACAAACAGAAATAGAAATTCAGGAATCTGTAGAAAATATTCAAATGCAGCCTATAGAAGAGGAAGAGGAAGAGCAAACCCCTCTAGAGCAACAAAGTCACCTTCCTAACCTGATTGAAACAACAATTTTGAATGAAGTACATTTTTGTAGTTAGGAAACTTATACCAAATATCAAGAAATAAGGGGTTACGACATTATTTACAGTAGACCAGTAAATTGGGATGGAATGCAAGAAATCAAAGAATTATTTGAATTCCAAGGTCTACTGCAATTTATATCTCAAGAAAGAGGGCATGCAGTATATGTGAATTTAGTACCCTATTTCTATGCAAATTTGAGAGAAAGAGAAGGAGGATTAATTTCAAACATGGAGGAAGCTGATGTACAGATAACACCAGAGCTTCTCCACAACATTTTTGGTTTAAAGAATGAAGGAACAAAAATTTTGGAAGATACAACTATAGTTGAATGGACTGAACAGCAAATTAAGGATTGTTTAGCTATCAATCCTAATGTGCCATTATTAAACAGATTGAAGCATTTAAATGGTAAAGCACACATGGTAGCTAACATTCTGATTAAGAATGTTTATCAATGACAGAGCCATGACATAGAATTAAGTCAATTTGTCAAATAGGTCACATATGCAGTTGTAAATAAGATCCAAATAAATTGATTTGCAGTTTTTATCTCCAAACTGAAAATAGTGAAGAAGAAATTATTTTATGGAGATTTGATTCCACTGCTGATGGTGGACTGTATCGATTTCACTAAATGGACATCAAAAAGGATCAGATCAAGAACCATTTCAGTGAAAGAATATAGAAATTTTGTAGCTACAGAACTAGCTGTACCTTCTAGAGGAATTACAAGAGTAGTAAAGAGGATTAATCAATTAGAGCTTCAATTAGAAAAACTCTAGAAGGAAGTAGATGAACTTAGGCATAGAGATTAAATTGTATTGTTCATCTACTTGTGTAAAATTGTATAAAATTGTATGATGTACTTTTAATGTAATTGATTCATATTAATGAATGTACATTTTTCAGATGCAATTTTCATACGTGTTTTGGATGTGAAATGAATGAAATTTATTGAATATTATGTTATTGTGAAACTTTATGAATGAATATGTAATAGATTTACAATTTGTTAAATGACAGGATATCTACTTAAAAATTTCTACATGTTATAAGGTAAAATATAAATTCTGCATAACATCAAATGACCTGCAAGTTAAATCTTTATATAATGCTCAGATTTAAACGTATTTTAATTAGAATGATGCATTAATGACATAGATTTAACTTTATTACAGTTAGTAGAATGAAAAAAAAGAAGAAGAAGAATAGAGAGGAACTTACGAGAGTAAAACTTAGATGTTACTAAGTGTTAACTCAATAAAGTAAGTTCCTTGAGTTAACCGTAACTCCACGAGGTTAGTAATATAATATAAAGTTACTTCGTTGAGTTATCTGTAACTCAACGAAGTTAGTCCGTGGAGTTAGCAATAGTAACTGACTGTATTCTGTTGAGTTTTCTGTAACTCAATGAAGTTAGTTCGTGGATTAAGCAGAACGGTTATTCTTTTAACCAAGAACGAAACTTCGTCGGTTTAGCGGTTACCAAAATTTGAGATTAGTAGTGGTACACGTACCCATATAAACAGGAACCACGATGCATGTTGCAAGCCACGTTCTTGCAACGAGATTTATTCTCTTTATGGATGCGCAGTATATATATAAAATAGAATGTTATTTACGAGTTACCAATACTTTTAAAAGAAAGGAGAATGCTTTGGAGGAACTAGAAGGAGAAGCAGCTGATTCAACTTCATCCAACAACAAATATTTATAGAATGGAAAGCTTCAGAGTGGTATGTAATTAATCTTCTACTATTTATTTATGAGCACATGGACTCATTCTCTAAGCACTAAACGATTAGTAAGAACACCTGCCTAGGAATTTTCATTGCAGAGGAGTACTGAAAAATTTTCTGAATTGAACTTTAACAAAATTCTTTAGGGTGTAGCTAACATTTCTTTAAAAGAGAACATAGAGATGGCTGCTCTAGTAGAAAAACCATTAGGAGAGATTTTGCATCCTGAATTATTTGATGAACCTTCATGTATTCGATTGTCAAACTTTGAGGGAGATATGTTTGAATTGAAATCTAATTATATTAGTCAATTACCACATTTTCATGGATTAGAAATAGAGGATGCCTATTATTTCCGTAAAGAATTTAACGAAGTTTGTCAAATGATGAAAATGCCAAACATGAGTATAGATGCTATTAAACTTAGATATATCCCTTTTTCTTTAAAAGACACAGCTAAGAGATGGTTATATACTCTGTCGCCTGATTCAATTTCTACATGAGCTGAATTTTGCTCTATTTTTCTGGAAAAATATTATCCAATACATTAAACAATTAAAAAGAAGAAAGAAATATTAACGTGTAGCCAAAAACAGGGTGAATCATTTTGGAAATATTTTGAAAGATTTAAAGATTTACTAACTCAATGTCCACATCATGCAATGAGTAGAGCACAACTAATAGGTATAATTTATGAAGGCATAGATGTTTCAACGAAATCTTTATTAGAATCTACTTGTCAAAATGGATTTTTAAAATTATGTAGTGAAGAAGCATGGGCATATTTAGAGAATTTTGCAAAAAGAACTGCATAGTGGGAAAATTTGGCTGAAGCTATTGTAGATAAAAGAAAATTGCCAAGAGGAATGCATGATATACATTCCAATACTATGCTTGAGGTGAAATTAAATGAATTAACAAAGAAAATAGAAGAGTTATCATTAAATCAAAAGTTAGCAAAAAAGAATGCAAACATAAATGACTTAGATATTATTTATGCTAGAAACTAGAGAGATAACTTGGGAAATTCTTATCATCCTAATGGGAGAAATCACTCGAATTTATCTTGTAGAAACAACAATTTCCAAGGAGGAGAAAATATAAATGAGAAGAACATAAGTTATGAAGTATTAATTGAACAAGGAGCTAGAATAGAGAAATTAGAAAAGATAATCCAACAAGTTAACAATCGTCTAGAATTTATATTTGGAAATGCTACAATTCAAAATCAGAATAGAAATATATCACTTAGACAGAAGGAACTAATGGAAGTTAGACCTACTGGAGGATTTCCAATACAAGCTATACCTAATCCTACCAATAGAACGGTTAATGAAATTGATACCTCTTTTGGGAGGGCAGTTGAATGAAGCAGCATATTTGAAGCAACTATCTGTATGTGTATATGTTTTTTTTAGTATCGTAGAGTTAATTTTTAACTCAATGAACTTAGTCCGTTGAGTTATGCCTTAACTCCACGAGGGTGTGCAATATCATGTTAATTTTTGTCTTTGCTAAATTTTTGTTTGTGTTTTACAGAATCGACAAATGGAATTGATGCAATTACCGTTGGATGCACTAAGGGAAGTAATAAGTAACTTGTCAGCTAAAGATCTATGCAGGCTGTGTTGTGTATCAAAGGAAATTAAAGACTGTATTGAAGAAAAATATTTTCAGAGACTACAAGCTGCAAAAATGACTAAGATTAGAGATGGATTCATATGGAGATCATTTAATCATAGTTCAAATACCCATGAATATCTGGCTATGGAAGAAACTACTGGAATTCTACCCAATGCATTAGAAGAAATAAATCATAATATGGGGATAGATGAAGGATTAATCATATACAAGACGAGACCAAGGTATGCAAGTTTATTGTTACTTGATATTTTGATAAGAAATCCTATAACAGGAGAAGAATGGAATATAGGAAGACCTAATAAATTTGAAACACCAACTGTAAATTGTGGGTCAACTTTAATATTTTTTGATAAAAATTTTGCAATTCTTGAAAAATTATATTATTGGAGACCTACAGGAAATTGGGGTGAAGATTTACGCTTAAGTGTGTATAATTTTCTAAACAGATCTTGGAATGAAAATATTATGATATATCTAGGACAGAAATCATTAATTAACCAAACACATGTCATACTTGATGGATATATATATCTAGTCATGGAGATATCATTAGCATATGGATTTAATTTATACATAGTGAGCTTAGACAGTTATGATGAATATATAAAAATTTTACTTATATCGAGTGAAATAGCTAAACCACCATCTGCAGAATTTAATGAATTCAAATAGGAATGTGGTATAATGAAGAAGATGATCCTACTTTATGTCTGATAAGATGGTGGGATGAACTGATGAAATTTCAAATATGGATTATGGAAGACATAAATGAATGGAAGTGGGAAGAGGAGTATATTGAAATAGATGTAGAAATAGAAACTACTACATTACCTTGGAACCAAAAAGGATCCCTTTCTACATTACATATCATTAATGGTAATACACTCGTATTTGGAATTTATAATATATTACATGCTTACAAATTAAGAAGGAACAAGAACTGCATTATAACAGAATTAATAGCAAGAAGAACTATGCCTAAAAAGTTTGCTTGGACTGATACATTTATTCCATTTGTTTCTACTTTTCAATCATGTTCTTAAGTTGTGATTTTGTGTGTTTAATGTTGTGTGTATTCTGAATTTATTGTTAAAAAAAGAAAAAGAGAAATTTTTTTATAGTTTTCATTTTTATTTTATAAAAGAAAAAAAAAACAAAATATCAATCCAGTTTGTTGGTATCTGTTCTGGGAAACCAACTAGCTTGCTTGTGAACCACCAAAGGCATAGGAGTTTGGGTTCCACACAAGACACTGATTTATTAATATTTGTTAAATGTTATTTTGTTTTATATTTTGCTTTTATTTGTGAATGAAAAGTTTTTCAAAATCAAAAATCAGAATATGCAGAAGGAGATACAAATGAAACAAGGTATGTAACTAATTACTCATCCTCAATTTTAAATCAAGCAAAATTGTATTCATGCCTGCTACAATTACTGTACTTATTGTGAAATCTTTTTACATTGAGGACAATGCAAAATGTTGGTATGGGGGGAGGTAATTGAAGTAACAGCCATGTAAGTTTGTTAATTAAAGAAATTAAAATGGTACTGCAAAGTTTTGAGGAAATTGAAAATTTTTATGAACTTGCTGTAACTATCCGATAAATGAGACTATAAAATTTTTATAAACTGCTTGAATGTTATATTTAGAAGGCTATATGAGATGCTATTGAATTTACTATTTATGTAAATCTAGATATAGTATCTTATGTTTTTCTGAATTTCATGAGTTTAACAGTTTCACGATTTTAAAATGAAATCAGAATGCTTAATGAAAAAAATCAATAAATTATCTGAAGTTCTGAAAGAGCTGAGATGTGAATTCTAGATTAAATGAAACACATATGATTAAAGATACATTTAATTTGACTGATTGAACTTGTAGAATGATTTATGTGTAGATCTTGTTAAACTACAGAAAAAGTATGAGCTTATTGTTATGGATTCATATTTTCAATAACTGATAGAAGCAGGACTATATGAGATTGGCGTTTTACTACATCTGCATTAATGAAATACATACATATATAGTATGTGATTAATGTTTTGTTTTATAGTTGTAGTTTGAAAAAAAAAAAAAAAAAAGAAGGAAAATTTTGAGAGTTTATTGACTTGTTTGATCACGAGCCTTTTGTACTTGAGCAGATAGGTATGTAAGGATTGTTGACTTGAAAAAGGACTCTTAAAATCTGGCAACCTAAGATCCTGATTAGATCTGGGATTGTTGATTGAAAGCTCGTTACATGGGTACATTAGAAAGCTCTTGTATGATTCAAGCTTGTCAAATTAACTTTTAAAGTACCAAAAAATATATATATATAGATATACATATACTGTTTTGAAAAGATACAAGTGTTTTGTGAAATACAGATATCTTATGAATCGAGTATATTTTCTGTTATCTAGAATTGCTGAAATATGAATCTGGAATTGACTTTTAAAGTTGTTTAATGGAGATACAATTCTTTATTCTACTTGTCTTAAACAGATTGAATTGGATTGTACTCTGATTCGTATGTTGTTGAAATTTCTTCTAGAAATCTTATTGGAAAATTCAGGATGACAGATGATGAAAAGAAGAACAAACGATAATATTATTAACACCTATATGATGAAGATATAATTGGTATGTAATTTACATATATTCTAAGTATATTTGCAGGTTGATTATTGAAACATATAGAATATATTTTTATGCTAAACAGAAGAAAAAAAAAAGGGGAAGAATTAATTCTAGCACTTTTAAAGACCAATTAATTAGATCTTAGTTTGCTAAGAGACTAGCAAAATTTAGGTATGGGGGAAGTGTTTAGAATGAAAAAGTGCATATTATTAACGGTTAAATGATGGTTAATTGCATAATATTTAGCTTATCATATAAGAATTAAGCCATTATGTTATAATTGCATTGTTATATGCTTTAATTGAAGAATTTGTTTAATTTGGGAGAATTAATGTTAATTTAGTACATTTATGAACTGTCGGTAAGTTGCAGGCTGTGAAATTCTTAAGTATTCGAAATTCATCTGAGCATCAGATAGTTAAGTTTATAAGTATCCGAAATGCACCTAAGCATCAGATAGTTAAATTTATGCACGTGTTGAATTTAAATGCTTTAGAATATCACGTGAGATGCACATGTTTAACTCGTTAAGTTAGCATAACTATACGCATTGAGTTACATGAATATTACACTATGGTAACGCATTATGTTAGCAGCTTATTTCTTTATATTTTCTAATATGCCACTATAGCGGTTGCAGGAACAGACAGTTGGAAGAGAAAAACCATGTTTGCACGTATCACGTAGGAATTCAATCGTGCAGGGAGAAGAAAACATCGCCATTGATATGAATGAAGGAAATCCAACTGACCATTCAAACAGAAGCAGTTACTATTGAAGAAATAGAAAAGAAAAGAAGAAAAAAAGAAGAGGGTGTGATCGATGGACGGATAGTGTGTGCAGAGGAGGAACGGCAACGCAATTCTCTAAAGTACCACACCATAATTACCAACCATCGGAGGTCTATGAGGATACTTGCCTGATGTTGAGTCGATTCCGAGCCAAACACAGTGCCTAACAACCATTATGAGGAGTGATCGCGTCGCGGGAAGGAAAGCCATTTTCACTAAGCGCTGACTCATATTTCAAGAGATCGTAAAGCTTTTAGCCTTGGCTTCGAGTTGATGCCTGAATGCTGAAGAGGAGATCATCTTGCAATTCTGGACTTGCGATTCTATAGAGAGAGGAGACAGAATTGTAAGTGGTTTAATTTTCAGTGGTGTAATCGCGTTGCAAGTAGTGTCGGAAGTATTTACTGTCAAGTGAGATTACTTTACATTTCACCTGTCGCCCATTTCCATGTTCATATTAAAACAAAAATACCAAAAACAATTTATCTATGTTTGTATGTTGTGTTTAAGTGTTGTATTGTTTGTGTTGTATCGTGATTAATGTTATCTTTGTTAGTGTTTTGATTTTTTTTTTGTTTATTTTAGTTTTATAGTTTACTGAAATTGGTTCGTTCAAAAGACTTAAAGATTTTAATGGTTACTATTTGAATTATCTGAATGTTAGTATTGCTCCATGATAAATCCAATGTTAACTAACATTAAAGAGCTTAATTGATGTTATTTACAATCTATGGAATCACCCAATGGTTGTTTGAATTCCTCTGTAAATAGCAGTAATAAAAAGAAAAGACAGGCTCGTAGAGTTAACTTAAGTCCACGAGGTTAGTCCGTTGAGTTAGCTGTAATTCAATGGAGAGCTTATTGAATATATAAATTTGATTTTTAACAAGCAAACAGTTCTCAATTTCGTTAGCAATTCCCTGTGGGATCGACCTGTACTTGCACACTGATACAATAGACACTATGCACTTGCAGTTAAAGTACAAATTGGAATTAATATCTAAATTGTATTAAAGGTTGTTTATTTACTTCTAAAAGAAAGAATAGGCATAAAGATAAATTAACTAAATAAAAATAGAAGTAACAAATCCAAGTTTTTCTAGTGTAGTGCTGGGAAAACCCAAATAGGTGCTTATATTATAGGAGTTGAAATTAAGCTAGTTTTAAGTTTGAAAAATGCTTCTTTGCACTTTTTATCAAAGTTGAATGGGACATCTTTTAACAGATTAGTTAAAAGTCTAGCTATTTTGCTAAAGTCTTTAATAAATCTTCTATAAAATCCAGCATGTCCTAAAAATGATCTAATATCTTTTAATGATTTAGGTTCTGGTAGATTAGAAATTACTTCTATTTTAGCTTTATCTACTTCCAACCCTTTCTTTGAAACAATATGTCCCAAGACTATTCCTTATTTAACCATGAAGTGACATATTTCCCAATTTAGAACTAGACTTTTTTCCACACAACGTTTTAATATTTGGTTTAAATTGTTTAAACACAGTTCATATGAAGTTCCATATACAGTAAAATCATCTATAAATATTTCTAAGAAATCTTTAGTCAATCTAGTGAATATGCCCTACATACACCTTTAAATGGTGGCTGGTGCATTGCATAATCCCAATGACATTCTCTTAAAAGCATAAGTTCCATTAGGATAGGTGAAAGTTGTTTTCTCTTGATCCTCTAATGCTACTGGAACTTAGTTATCCTAAATACCCATCTAGGAAACAAAAATATTCTTGCCCTACTAATTTCTCTAACATTTGATCTATAAAAGGTAAGGGAAAATGATCTTTCCTAGTCACACCATTCAGCTTTTTATAGTCTATACACACTCTCCAGCCTGATTGAATTCTAGTAGGTATCAAGTCCCGACTTTCATTCCTAATAACTGTTAATCCTAATTTCTTAGGAACTACATGTATTGGACTAACCCATGAGCTATCAGAAATCAGATAAATTATGTCATTAACTAACCATTTCACTATTTCCTTCCTAACTACTTCTTTAAGGTTTGGATTTAATCTCCTCTCAAGAATTATAACTGGTTTAGCATTTTCTTCTAAATATATGTGATGACAGCATAAAGTTACACTTAACCCTTTTATATCAGTCATAGTCCATCCTATTGCTTCTTCATAAGTTTTTACTATATCTTTTAATTTAGCAATTTGATCCTCTTTTAAATCTAAAGCAATAATGATTGGACATGTTCATTTTTCTTCTAGAAATATATAGGTTAATTCAGGAGGTAAAGGTTTTAATTCTAAATATTACCCATCAGAAGCTAGAGCTCCTAATTGAACATCATCATTTTCTATATTACTCTCTTCCTGATCTCCTTCTATATTTATGCTTTCACTTTCTTCTAAATTTTCAGCATTGAGTTGCCTATTTAGTTCTTCTTGAATCACATCATCTAGCATATCTCCTTCATCCTCTAAAAAGTCTATAGTATGTAAGGACATTTCTAACTCCTCAAACTTTTCTAATTTGAAAATGTTTAATTGAGTATCCTAATTACCATATGCTAACTTCATTACTCTAGTTTTACAATTTATAACAGCCCCTGATGTTGCTAAGAATGGTCTTCCCAAGATTAAAGATGTATCACGATTTTCATGCTTAATTTGTTGGGAATCCAATATTACAATATCAATAGGATATATGAAGTTTTTGATTTTAATTAAGATATCCTCTATTTTTCCTCTAAGGTATCTTATACTTCTGTCAGCTAATTGAATAACAGTCCTAGTAGGAATTAAGTCTTGTAATCCTAAGGGTGCAAATATATCACTCGGCATAACATTTATACTTGCACCTAGGTCTATTAGGGTTCTTTCTAGGATGGTATTTCCTATGGTGCATGATATAAAGGAATTCCAAGATCAAATAACTTTTTAGGAATTTGTGGTAGAAATAGGGAACTACTTTGCTCAGCTAAAAAGACTTTCCTTAAAACTTTTCGTTCTCTTTTCTTAGTACACCAATCCTTAAGAAATTTACCATAAGGTGGCATTTTCTATAATAAGTCTAACAAAGGAATGTTAACTTGTACTTTTTCAAAAATTTCTCTAATTTTTTCTTATTTTTTAGGAAATGTTTGTTGTAATCTTTCAGGATAGGGTGCTAATGATTGTAATTTAAAAGATTCTTTTTCTTTCATTTCATTTGTTTGATCATTTTTAGTATCATTTTCAGATTCAGATTTTTCTTCATTGATTTCTAC
Organism: Cymodocea nodosa; assembly: GCA_036874045.1. Lineage (NCBI taxonomy): Eukaryota > Viridiplantae > Streptophyta > Magnoliopsida > Alismatales > Cymodoceaceae > Cymodocea > Cymodocea nodosa. The sequence continues at coordinate 11,318,949 of CM072339.1, read as the reverse complement.
ATTTTCAAATATTACATTTTCATTATCATTTTGATTTTTGTTCTTATTCACCTTCATATTATTTTCTTTTTGAGTTCTTGGTGGTATATCAGTTCCAGATCTTAATGTTATACATATATCTTCCAGATTTTCATTACTTCCATGATGTTCTTGTATTTCATTTTCGTGCTTATGATCTTCAGCTATTTTTAGTCTTAAATTGCATTCTTTAAATTCTATTGCATTGGTATTTTCTTTTGTTTGTATGTCTTGCAAATTATGCACTATAACATTAAAGTTTTCATTTGTGTTTTCCTATTGCATAACTTGTAATTTCATTGTATATTCATCCAATACTTTTAATTTTCTTTCCAGATCATCTAATCTCATTGTATTCAATTTTTGATCAATTTTCATTATGATTTTTTTAGTTTCATAAATGATATCAATTTTAGGTTCTGAATATTCTTGTCTATAGTTTAATTGGTTGACTTCTTGTTGTTGACACATATATTGTTCCAGTTTATTCATGTTTTCCTCTAAGCTACGCTCTAGTCTGTCATACCTATCCCATTATAGGATTGTATGGCTACACAAGAGGGGGGTGAATTGTATTTTTCAACATTTTTGATTATAATTGAAACTTCAAAACTCAAAAACAAGTCAAGACACTGTTTTCATAAAATCATTTTTATTCATGGTTTCAATTACAATATACAATTCAATTCTCCTTAGAAATTGTAGATGCAATTATATATCGATACCATGTTTCATCAATACAATTTCATAACTACAAATAGAGAAAACTAATTTACGAAATTTAAAACATTTCTCCCTATTTGAGATCTTTCTTCTTCTTCATCTTTTTCTTCTTCAACAATTCTTTAGTGACGAATATCTGACTTTCTCTACTTCATTGAATTTGCTTTCTTCTAATACTTCAGATCTTCAATGACATAAATCTTACCTTTTTCTGCTTCACTGAATTTTCTTCCACCCGAGAGCTTGTCCCCGAAAGGTGTTTTTGATCCCTAAAAATATTTTTCATTTGGTGTGCAGGGATAACTCATCAACGAAAATTCTATGCCTTTTATACTATATCTTCATTTCATGCATATCTTTCACGTTTAATCACTACCAGTTTTTCACTTCTTCATGTCTTCTTTTTTTCCTTTATCAAGATACACACGTTCTAACTCATGTTTACATTTCAAATTTTCTTTAATCATCAATCCTGGATCCCTAAAAAATTTCTTGCAAAATAAGCTTTCTCGTCCAAAAATTTTCATCAAGTGTAATAAGTAGTTGTTACTTTATTGTTAACTAAACGAGTAAAACAAGTACATATATAACTTAATGTTTCTAACTTAACGAGTTTCTCATATGACAACTCACATGATAAGTACTGTAGCTAACTCAACGAACTAAGTCCATGGTGTTACGCTAACTCAATGAACCAGCTTCATGGTGTTACGATAACTTAATGAACTAACTTTGTTGTGTTATAGATAACTCAACAAACCAGTAATAAACAAATGTTTTTATAATAAGAATTTTACCACGTGCAAAAATAACAACTTAAGTTTATAATGCTAACCTAACGTGTTGCCTTAGTGTTCAATATAGCAACTCAACACATTTAGTTATGTTAACTTAATGAGTTAAACATGTGCAACTCACATGATACAATATAACATTTGTAACCTTTAATTCACCACGTGTACAATACTAACGTAACGAGTTCGTCTCTTCTTTTACTCTCTAACTTAACGAGTTCTCACGTGACCTATTTTAACCTTCAAGCCTCTAACTTAACAAGTTGTCACGTGATCTCTATACAAATAACACTCTAACGAGTTATCTAAACGTGCACTGTTCATGATATAGAAAATATAACTTTAAAACATATCATGTTTTTCAATAAAAACATACATTAACTTAACGTTTAGTTAAATGAGAAATTAATGCAACGAAACGACTAGTTATTTAACTTAGTATAATTTCAGATCCAATATAGACAAGTATTTATATCAGTAAGTTTTTTTGTATTAATTGATGTTTTTAATTTCTTTTCACAAGCAATAGTAATTGAGCAAATATAATTACTTTCATTTAGCACACATCATCAAAACAAAATACTCAACACCCACACTTCCTTGTCTCTCAACATATTACACATTCTAAATTGACCATCAGTTGGGTAAACTATAGGATTCTCATACTCAGCTCTATTATATTGAAGATAATTCATTTTTTATTCATGTGATCTAACCATCTGCAATCATCTTAGTTTCAAACAATCAGAGATATCGTGACCTTCCAAATTGCAGAATTCACATATGCTAACTACAGGTTTCAGAAATCTTTGAGCATAAGCATATGTCATATTCTCAATTATAGAATAAAACACACAACACTCCTCTTGCTATTTAAACAAAACAGTACTCACAATTGCTTAGCTTCTCAATCCCCAGCATCGGTGCTAGAAAACTTGTTTGCGATTGTTAACTTCTGTTTTTAAACTTGTTTAATTTGTCTTTATGCCTATATCAATAATTACTTTTAGAAGTAAACAAACAACATTTCACACAAATTAGATATTAATTCCAGTTTGTGTTTTAACTACAAGTGCATAGTGTATATTGTATTTGTGTGCAAGTACAGGTCGATCCCATAGAGATTGAGTAAGCATTGTGTACTGTTTCGATTTTTATATTGGAATTTATGTGTTAAGTAAGTACTCTGTTGAGTTACAGTTAACACAACGGACCAAGTTCATAGAGTTATGGCTAACTCAATGGACTAACCTCGTGGACTTAAGTTAACTCCATGAGCCTATTCTTTTAGTTGAATAATTGTTAATTACAAAGGAATTCGGCCAACCATTGGGTAGTTCCACAGATTGTAAATAACATCAATTAAGCTCTTTAATGTTAGTTAATATTAGATTTATCATTAAGCAACACTAACATTCAGATATTTCAAACAATAACCATTAAAATCTTTAAGTATTTGGAATGAATCAATTTCAGTAAACTGTAAAACTATTTTCTATTTTCTGAATCAAACAAACATAAAACACTCACAATACTGACAATGGTAACATTAATCATGATACAAAACAAACAATACAATACTTTAATACTAAATGTAAACACAGATAATTTGTTGTTTTTGGTAATTTTGTTTTGATATGTTCTTGAAGATGGATGAAAGGTGAAATGTAAAAATCTCTATCGATAGTAAAAACTTCCGTCACTACATGTGACGCGATTACACCACTGAAAACTTAATCACTTACAATCCTGCCTCCTCTCCCTATAGAATCGTAAGTCCAGAATTGTAAGATGATCTCCTCTTCAGCATATTGGCATCAACCCAAAACCAAGGCTAGAAGCTTTATAATCTCCTAAGATATGAGTCAGTGCTTAGTGAAAATGGCTTCCCATCTCACGACGCAATCACTCCTCACAGTGGTTGTCAGGCACCGTGTTTGGCTTGGAATCGACCCGACATCAGGAAAGTATCCTCACAGACCTCCGATGGTTGGTGATTTTGGTGGTGGTTTGGAGCTTCAAGGAACTTCCGATGCTGCTTGTAGTTAGCGCGGTCCTCTACCTCTACACACACACTTTCATTGTCTTTCTCCTATTCTTTTATATTTCTTTCTATAGTAACTGCTTCTGCTTAGATGATCGGTTGGATTTTCTTCATTCATATTAACGATAGTGATTTCTTTGTCATTCCACAAGTGAATTTTTGCATGATATGTGTGATCGTGGTTTCCCTTCAACTGTCCTATTTTTGCAACTACTACAATGGCATATTAGTCTTCATTTTAGTCGAACACTTATCCTTTAAGTCTTATAAAAACTCAAACACTTATCTGTAACTCTTCGCATTTTTACACCTGCAAACACGTGACTGAACATTGAAAACTTATCTATTCGTTAGTCATTTTATAAAACTCGAATAGTTATCTATCCATGCATATAAAAACTCGAATAGTTATCTATCCATGCATATAAAAACTCAAACAGTTATCTAACTCTTTGATTTTCATTACCGAATGCACATGGAAAACACGTGACAACTTAAAACATTAAAAACACACGTGCAAATAACTTAACTATATGAGTTTTTAACATAACTCTTCGACAGAAAGGAAACGTTAACTATCCGATGCCCAGATGCATTTCAGATAATTAGCAGATAACTTACCAAAAATCCACTTAAGTCATGCATTAATGTTTCAACACGTGTAATCTAGGAAATAATAAAATATTCTTCTATCGTTAAAAACATAACTATCCGGTACATACAATATAACTCTCCAAAATAACAGAAAATTCAGATACTTAAGAATTTCACCACTTGCAATTCACCCACAGATCAGAAATGTACTAAATTAATGTTAATTCCTTGAAATTATGTAGATTCTTTCATTAAAGCATATAACAGTGTAATTATAACATAATGGCTTAATTCTTATATGATAAGCTAAATATTATGCAATTAACCATCATTTAACCCTTAATATTATGCACTTTTTCATTCTAAACAATGTGCAACATTTATGCCCAAACATTTACCCAACTCACATGCATCACACATGAAATTCTTTGAGTATTTAATCTTTGGTAAACCTCTCACTAAGTTTTATCTAGATAATTTATGTAATAGTTTTATATTTATATACCCGAACCTTCTATGCCAAAGATATGCATCACTAGTTTCAACTAGCAAATATGAATTTAAATCAACTACACCAAAAGGTAAAGATAAAATACATACAGAACCTTTTCTTTTAGCAATAAACTTAAGTTCATCTATAATTTTATCAATAATTTTGCATACATTATCTTCAAACAATACATAGTATCCATTATCAATTAGTTTTATAATACTTAGCAAATTAAATCCTAGGTTTTCTACGTACAATACATTCGAAATAACACAAGTAGGAGTTATTTGAACATTGCCCATATGTTAGGAATTTTGTTTTGATGATGAATGCTTTATTAAAGTTTCTAAATAAGTCTAAATAATATTTCTAAGTATAATAGTCTCGTAATTAAATGTTGATGGCTTATCGAAAAGTTTCATTTAATATTTTCGGATAGTTAGATTTTACAAATAGTTAAACTTTCGGATAGTTAATGTTTCGATTTAGTCAAAAAGTTAAGTTAAAAACTCATATAGTTAAGTTATCTACATGTGTGTTTTTAATGTTTTAAGTTTTCACGTGTTTTCCATGTGCGTTTGGTAATGAAAATCGAAGAGTTAGATAACTGTTTGAGTTTTTATACGCATGGATAGATAACTGTTCGACTAAAACGAAGTAATTATGAGTTTTATAAAATGACTAACGAATAGATAAACTTTCTTTGTTCAGTCATGTATTTTGCAGGTGCAAGAACTCAAAGAGTTATAGATAAGTGTTCGAGTTTTTACAAGACTTAAAGGATAAGTGTTCGACTAAAACAAAGACTTAGAAGATATTCTACAAATCTCTAGGAAGATGAAGTTTCGGTGGATCTACGATATGAGATCGTGAAAATTCAAAATGATAGTGGAGAAAGTGGAAATTCAAAGTAGAAAGTGGACATAGTGGAAATTCACAAAGATAGTGGAAATCGTGAAAAAATTTGAATTCAAAATCAGTATGTGGATTATGAATTATGGATTAAGTGGATGAATATGCTGAATGTGAAGTCATAGTTCAACTATTATAAATAGAGAGTACGAGCTGCATTACGATCATCCCAATCTCAAATATCAAGTCTGAATATTCACTCATATTCATATCTAGAAAAATTCTCCAACATCAAAAGAAGTTCAGAATTCCAAGCAATTTTAGAAAAGGAACTGCAAACTCAAGAAGTCTGGAAATTCGACAACTAGAGAAGAAAGAGATACAGAAGTTGAGCAAAAAGAAGGAAAAGGAACTACATGCATAAATATCAGGTTTTATACAATTCAAAATTAGCGTAGAATAAGGACTTCATTTCCTATTTGAATTGTATATCGAACTTTATCGTATCAAAACCAAAGGGAATTTAGTTGAAAAGAAATTGTAAATTCATTCTTTAAAGTTTATAAAGAATAGAATTTTTATGAGTGTTTTGTGCTCTTGTTTTATCTGTTGGTAATATTAATTACTAAAGACACAATTCATCCCCCTCTTATTATACAACGATCCTACAACTAGTATCAAAGCATAATTAAGAGCTTTCATTTCTCTATTTAGGAATCAGTTTTTTCTGTCATTTATTTAGGATCATCTATTTAAAATGGATAATACTGAGATTTTAGTTATGACTAAAGGACAAACCACTAATCGTCCTCCTATGTTTGAAGGTAGTAATTACAGCTACTGGAAATATAGGATAAAAGTATTCTTTCAGTCAATTGATTTCAAATTATGGCATGTAATTAGCAATCCTATAGTGTTAGTTACGACTCCATATGATACTTGGACTTTTGATGAAAAGGAGCGAATGACACTAAATGCTAAAGGTTTAAACATCTTATTCTATGCTTTATCTCATGATCAATTTGACAAAGTTTCTGCATATCAAATTGCATATGAGTTATGACATGCATTAGAAGTTGCCAACGAAAGTACTAACCAGGTCAATGAATCTAAGATTAATATGTTAGTACATAAATATGAGTTTTTTAAAATGCATGAAAATGAATGTATCTCTGATATATTTTCTCATTTTCTTGAGATTCTAAATTCATTAAAATCTTTAGGCAAGAAATTTAAGGATGTATGATCGTCTGTATCATAAGAGGGGGGCTGAATTGTGTCTTTAGTAATTAAACTAGCAGATAAAACAAGAGCATAAAACACTCGTAAATGAAATTCTATTCTTTTATTTCAAGAAGGAATTTACAATATCTTTTCAGCTTAATTCCCTTCTTGACAGTTTTGATACAGTAATTTTTGATATACAATTCAAATAGGAAAACAAAGCTCTTTTTTAAAACTAATTTTGAATTGTATAAAACCTGATCTTTATGCACATAGCTCTTTTCTTTCTCTTTGCTCAGCTTCTATATCTCTTCTTCTCTAGTTGTCGAATTTCTAGACTTCTTGCGTTTGCAGCTCCTTTTCTAAAATTGCTTGGAATTTCAAACTTCTTCTGATGTTGAAGAACTTTTCAGAATATGAATATTCAAACTTAACTTTTCAGTTAGGGATCCAGATTGAATATTCAGACTTGGTTTTTTAGATTGGGATCCTCTATTGTAATGTAGCTCGTACTCTCTATTAGTAGTGGAACTTTGTTGTCTTTCACGTTCAGCATGTTCATCCACTTGATCCACAATCCATAATCCACGTACTAATTTTCTCTTTAATCCAAATTACTTTCTATTTAAATTTCTACTTTCTTCACTAACATTTTGAGTTTCCACGATCTCCACTTGTAGATTCATCGAAACTTCATCTTCCTGGAGTCTTGTAGAATATCTTCTAAGTCTTCGATTTAGCCGAACATTTATCCTTTAACTCCTGTCAAAACACAAACACTTATCCTTTAATTCTTCGAGTTCTTGCACCAGCAAAATACATGACTAAACAAGGAAACTTATCTGTTTGTTAGTCCTTTTACAAAACTCGAACAGTTATCTATCCATGCGTATAAAAACTCGAACAGTTATCTAACTATTCGATTTTTCATTACCGAACGCACATGGAAAACACGTGACAACTTAAAACATTAAAAACGCACGTGCAGATAACTTAACTATACGAGTTTTTAACATAAAGTATTCGACAAAAATGAAACGTTAACTATCCGAAAGTTTAACTATTGCAAATCTAGCTCTTCAAAAATCTTTAATTTATCTGACATAAAAATGAAACTTTCCGATAATCTGTTAACTATTATACTTAGAGAATATTATGTAGACTTATTTAAATACGTTAATAAAGCATACACCATCAAAATTAAATACCTAACAATCTCCCCCTTTTTGATGATGTCAAAACCTAATAAGTCACATAATTTATATCTCTCCCTTTTTGGCATTATAAAAAAGTAAACAAACTATTTTCTTCCCCTTTAGGAAGTTAAGTTTTATAAATGTAAGGAAGGATATCTTACTAAGTATATATTAATCAAAACGATAATGTCAACCATACATAGGATTTATGGATTAAGCAAAAACTGCTTAATTCATAAACTCTGAAAAATAATCACGTAACATTAAAATCAGTAAACAGTTTACGTAATGGTTTTGGTTACAAATTACAAAAAATAAATCATGTAATACATAATTTGTATAATCACAAGCCTCTTTGTCTTCGAAAAATATCAATCAGGGTATCTGAAATTTTCTTTGCAATATCTGTACTAACTCTGTTTATCTAATCAAGTAATGCCTGATCTAAATCATTTTGAGAAACTTGTGATGGTTGTTGTAAAAATTCAGTATGTATGTCTGTATCTATACCTGTATGTATTTCTCTGTGTATACCCTATTGTATATCTGTATGTATATCTTGTTGTATATCTGTATGTTGCTGTGTTTCTGTAAATTCTGTGGATTGTTGCTGTGTTTGCCGAACCTGTTGTTGTTGTTGTCTAAGGATAGGTGTATCTACTGCTTGGTATTTTTGGAGTTCCTTTGCAGAGAAAGATCGTGACTTTAATCTTTTCTATGGCCAAGGTGTAATATCTGTTTGACTTGCCACAATTCTCAAAATTGTATCACCATAAAATAATTTACTCTGCAAATGTAAGATATGAGAAACAAAAATATCATACCAGTTCACCTGTATATGGTTGATTAATGCGTATGTAGTATAAAGACAATATCTACTAACTTTTGCCCCATGACCAAACCTCTGAAACAATGTAGCATGCAATATTTTTGCAATAAAACGTGCTTGGCCATTTAAGTCATTTAGTAATGTCAATGGTTTGTTGGCAGTTGGATCTTTGGCTAAACTTGTAATGTCCCATCCCAATCGATAAACCTGTTTTCTTTCTGATAATTTAACTCCTTCATTTTTCAGACCAAGTACCTGATGAAGTAAATCTGGAGTTAAATATATGTCATTTTCTTGTATATTAGAAACAAGAATACCTTCTTCCACTATTAAGTTTGAGTAAAAACAACTGAGAAGTTCGGGTATAGCAAGATGGCCTGGCTGTGGTGGAAGTAGAGTCAACAAGCCTTGAAATTCAAACAGTTCACGTATGTGTGCCATCCCTTCAAACTTAACTGGTCTTGAATATAAAACTGTAAAAGTTTTATATGTCTGAAATTTGTCATAACAGGAATTATTTCTGAACCATAATAGTGTATTTGCATCTAAACTTTGCTCAGGATTAGGTATTTTCCTGTCATGATGTTCTGATCTGGGACTTGTTTCAATATTATCAGCAGCATCTATATTGTCAGATCTTTCAGAACTGGGGGAATTTCTATCAAAACTAGTATAAATGTCTGAAATATCTGTTATTGTCGTATCAATAATCTACTGAATTTCTTTTGTTTGTTTTTCTGGAAACATTTCAGTAGCAACAGTCTCTGTAACAATCTGTATATCAACAACCTGTATATCTATATGTGATCTATACAATTGTCTCTGTATGAAAGAATGTTCTATATCTGTTTATGGAATAGAATCATCCTATATTTCTAAAATTTGTATATGTGAGACATTGGTAGTATCATATTCTATTTGTAACTGTGTATGTTGTTGATTATATACATTTATCAACAAGTATACGATATATTGTAACAGACATAACCATACATATAAAGTGTAGTATAAGCAACTGTATCAAAATTCAAAAGTCTCTGTTCGAGATACAATAAGAGGAAGAATATCTGTGCATTCCTCTTTAGAAGAAATATCTTCAAAATTCATAGCCTCAGTGTCTATGTCATCAATAATATCATCAAATTTGATATCATCTATATATATATCATCAAACTTTCCTACATTCTCACTTTTCGTAGGAAAAGAATGTGTGCTTGCAGCATTGTGTGAAAAACTGTCCATTGTATTAAAAGATACATTATGCACTAATGTGACACAATACCTTAGAGTATATGCTTGTAAGCCAATATTTGTCACATCTACTAGGATTCCTGACAAAAATGTTTGTCCAACTTCTGCAATGGAGCATAGTTTTCCATTTTTCACTGATTCTTCGTTTTGCTGCAATATTCCTTGTACACTTGCAGTTAGTCCAAAATATTCAATTGTCTTTTTCTTTGTCTAACTATATGTCTACAGTGTTTCAGGTTGTTCAAGAGGTTCTAAAATTGTCTTAATTTCTCTTGTTAAAGGCACCTGTTGTCTTGATGGTCCTTCACCAAGATGCCTAGGTGATAATAATGGAATCTAGAGTTTTAAGCTCTCCACCTCTACCATTTTGAGTTGATAAACTCTTTGTCCTTCACTTCGAAGGCCCATTTTGCTAATGGCAGTTTTCTGTTCATTGATATACTATTTAATATCATCTAAAACAGCTAGGGGAAAATAATGTTGGGAATACAAGGATTGTAATTCCCTGTTTGCATTTTCGATCATTGGTCCCCACTTCTTTCCATAATAAGTGATAGACTATACCGATGTCTCTAGTACATGTCTAGAACTTACAACAGCAGGGTTAGGTTGTAAATTTCTTTTCCATAAATGCAATGCGGAAAGTTCTATCTGTTTTAGTCTAAACTGTGTTTCAGCATAATTTCGAATAAATTTCCAATAGAAATTTTTCTCATCTTGAACAGCTTTTCTGATTTCGTGTAGTACTTTGTTTGAAAAAGTGTACCTGAAGTAAATATAGTTGATTTCATTCTGCATTTTCTAAAGTTCTAGCTCTCTTTTCTACACTTTGGTCATTCTACCACGTCCTCTTCCATGTCCTAACATTGTTGATTAATCTTTGCTTTGCACTATAGAACTTAGTGGAAGGAAAGATTGTGAAGCTAGGGTATTACCAAGGTAGAAACACGAAAGGTTGTTAGGAAAACATTCATAACTCCCCGAGTTTAGAAATGGATAAACGGATTCAATCATTGAAATCATAAATATAAGATTCGTTATCGATAAAAAATTCGAGTGCTTGCAATAACTATACAAGTTTTATAACCAACAATTGCAGAATACTTAGCGTAATTTTTCATATAAAGAAAATAACTTCAGGCTAAGTGAAAAAGTGAGAAAACTCGAAGACTTATCATAACTGTTCGAGTTTCTCGAAGGAATAGGTGTGAAAACTCGAAGATTTAAACATAACTATTCGAGTTTCGATTGAGACATTATAAAGCAGTGAAATTCAACACATGCACAATTTGAACTTAAGGTGTTCAGAAAGTTTCGGAGACTTATAAACCTAACTATCCGATGCTTAGGTGCATTTCAGAGAGTTACAGATAACCTTCCGAAAGATAACTTAAGTCAATTGTCCAGATCATGACATGTGTACTTAAGCAGTTTTATAATAAAGAGATGTTTCGGACAGTTACAAATCTAACTTTCCGATGCCCAGATGCATTTCAAAGAGTTACAGATAACTTACCAAAAATCCACTTAAGTCATGCATTATGGTTTCGACACGTGTACTTCAGGAAATAATAAAATAGTCTGTTGAACGTTTTAAAACACAATTGTCCGATACTTGTAATATAACTTGTCGAAACAATAGAAAATTTGGATAGTTAAGAATTAAAATACCTGCAAGTCACCGACAGTTTAGAAATGTACTTAATTAAGGTATATTTCCTGAAATTATGCAGATTCTTTCATGAAAATATATAATAGTTCAAAAGTTATGAATTATTATACAAGAAATTGCTCCCCCTACATAAATGTAGTGTAAAGAATCTATGGCGTACTTAATTTGGGTTGCCAAGCCCTAAGTAGAGTTGGCTTAAAAAGGTCAAATAGTTTACTTAAAGATGATGCTAAGCCTTAAATAGATTTGAGTCTCTCTGTTTTTTTTTTTTTTTTTTAATTTGAATGAAATACAGAAATAAGTAGTAGAGTTAACAATTTAGACTTTCTGGCTTTTATCTTATTCAGTTTACAGAAGATAATTCATAGAGATATACCTACAGAAACTTAAAAGATTTCAATAATGAGTACACAACTTAAGACAAATAAATATCGTACATTATGTGTAAAGAGTAGATAATAACAAAAATAACAAGGATTATATGCACAGATTATGTTAGGATTGTTATAACACCTTGATAGATAAATTAAGCTTGAGTACATTGCCCCCTTCTTCTTTTTTTTATATTCATATATATATATTTTATGTATTACCTCCCACAATATCATCTTTTTATGTGATCATAATCCCTTGCTTAGGTGAAAGATAACCAGTTACTCAATGACAAGTGAGAACAGGTAATTTTTTTATTTTTTTTAAATATAATTTGAATTACTTGCAAAATGAGTTTTCAGTCAGCACATCCCAAACCAGTTGGTTTAAGATCCCCCAACGGACTTAATTACTCAAGTAATTACAGACAAAAAATAAATAAAAATAAAACAAGATAGTAAATTAAATTAGAAGCAACCGCAAGACTTAATTTTTCTAACAGAATGTTAATAACTTTCCTTTAATAAAAAGTACATACTTTCTATGTATTTTCCTGTTAAAATCTCTGTAATAGCATATACATAAGTAACAAAAATATAGTTGGCACTCACATTGAATCAATTTAACTTTTCCTTAAGTAATCTTTTCTGAATTTTTCTTAAATAAATTGACTTCAATAAAAATCAGAATTTCATAAATTCTTAACTACTAGAAAACTATAATTCGAAAATAGATATGTTGTTTTGTTTTGTTTTTTTTTTTAATAATAAAGACATTAAATTCTAAAACTACCTTATAACAAACCAAAATACAATGAACAGGACCATTAAATATCAGATAACCTACAGATACCAAGTTCTAATCATAATTTTGAGAATGTATTTTCATCTAAGGGTTTTGTAAATAGATTTGCTAATTGTTCTATGGTAGGAACAAAATTTAATACGATTTTTCCTTTTATAACATTATCCCTTAGAAAATGATGTCGAACTTCTATATGTTTTGCTCGTGAATGTAAGACCAGATTTTTAGATAAACTTATTGCAGAACTACCATCACAGAAAATCTTAATTGGTTCATAGTCTAAATTAAAATCTTTTAAGATTTGTCTGATCCATAGGATTTGAGCACAGCAAAGTGCAGCAGCTATATATTCAGCTTCAGTTGTAGATAATGCTACACAATTTTATTTTTTGCTAAACCATGACACTAAAGAATTTCCTAATAATTGACAAGTGCCACTGGTGCTTTTTCTTTCAGACATACATCCTACGAAATCAGCATCACTATAACCTACTAAGTTTAAAGAACTGTGTTTAAAGTAAAACAGTCCGAAATTGATGGTTCCTAATAGATATTTAAAAATTCGTTTAACAGCAAGTAGGTGTGATTCCTTAGAATTTGATTGATATCTAGCACAAGTACACGCACTAAACATAATATCTGGTCGGCTAGTTGTAAAATAGAGTAATGAACCAATCATACTTCTATATTGTTCTACATCTACAGTTTTTCCAGAGTCATCTTTATCCAACTTGGTGATAGTACTCATTGGTGTATTCTTTGTTTTAGTGTTGTCTAAACCAAACCTCTTTAATAAATCTTGAGTATATTTTTCTTGTGAAATAAAAGTACCCTGATCTAATTGCTTAATTTGTAAGCCTAGGAAAATTGATAGTTCTCCCATCATACTCATTTCAAATTGATTAGTCATGTCTTTCGAAAAGGACTCAACTAATTTATCATTTGTTGCTCCAAATATGATGTCATCTACATAGATTTGAACTACTAATATATCTTTTTCGATCTTCTTGATAAAAAGAGTGTAATCTGCCTTTCCCATAGAATACCCTTTTTCCATAAGAAATTTAGATAATCTTTCATAGCATGACCTAGGAGCTTGTTTAAGGCCATATAGTGCCTTCTTAAGCTTGTAAACATACTTGGGATGTTTTAAATCTTCAAAACCTAGAGGTTGTTTTACATACACTTCTTCTTTTATATATCCATTTAAAAAAGCAGTCTTAACATCCATTTGATATAATTTGAAATCCATATAACAAGCATATGCTAACAAAATTCGTATTGATTCTAGTCTAGCAACAGGAGCAAATGTTTCATCATAGTCAATTCCTTCCTCTTGCTTGTAACCTTGAGCAACTAATCTAGCTTTATTTTTAACTATATGTCCATCTTGATCTACTTTGTTTCTAAATACCCACCTTGTTCCTATTATGGATTGATTTTCAGGTGGTGGAACTAGATCCCATACCTCATTTCTTATAAATTGATTTAGCTCATCTTGCATAGCTAAATACCAAAATTCATCTTCTAAGGCATCTTCAATTATCTTAGGTTCTAGTAAAGAAACAAATGAATAAGCACCACAAATGTTGACTATTGATGACCTAGTCCTAACTCCTTGATTAGGATCGCCTATTATCTGATCAATAGGATGAGATGAAGCATAACGCCAATTTCTATGTTGTTCCATATTTTCTATAGGTATGACATTATTTTCTTCTAAATTTTCATCATTCAAACTTAGATTTCTTATTTCGTCAGATAATCTATCAATTTCTCTGTCAACATCATTTAGTACTATTTCTGGGAGAATTTCTGAATCAAAGTTTTCAACATGTCTTAAATCCAAATGAGAATTTTCATAAAATTTCACATGCAGGGTTTCCTGAATGGTTTTTGTTGATTTATTATAAACTCTATATGCTTTACTTCTAATGGAATAACCCACAAAAATCCCTTCATCTGATTTGGCTTTAAATTTGTCTCTTCGTTCCTTAGTGTTTAAAATAAAACACTTACAGCCAAAGGGTTTTAAATAACTTATTTTGGGAACCCTGTTATACCATATCTCATAAGGAGTTTTATCTAAAATTGGTCTTAGATGTACTCTATTTATAACATAGCATGCTGTATGAACTGCTTCTGCCTAGAGAAAAAGGGGTAACTTATTCTCATTTAACATGGTTCTAGACATTTCCTAAAGTGATCTGTTTTTACGTTCTACTATCCCATTTTGTGAAGGAGCTCTTGGAAATGAGTACTTATGATCTATGCCTAATTCTTCACAAAAGGTGTCCATTTGATCATTATCAAATTTTGTACCATGATCACTCCTAAGTTTTTGAATTTTAACATTTTGCTCATTTTGAACTTTATTACAGAATATCTTAAATATTTCAAAAACTTCAGTTTTATTAGCTAGAAAATAGACCCAAGTAAATCAGAATAGTCATCAACTAGTACAAAAGCATAATGTTTACCTCCTAGACTGGTTGTTCTAGTAGGTCCAAATAAATCCATATGCACTAGTTCTAATACTCTTTTGCTTGTTATTTCATTTAAGCTTTTAAAGGATGTTTTATGTAATTTACCTAGTTGACATGCATCACACATAAACTCTTACGAGTACTTAATACTAGGTAAACCTCTAACTAGATTCTTTTTAGACAGCTTTTGTAATAATTTTAAGTTTGAGTGTCCTAACCTTCTATGCCATAAAATGACTTCATCCGATTTTGCAATTAAGCAAGCATTGTCTTTAATAATATCAGAAGACAAATTTAGAATACAAATAGATCCTTTCTTGTATGCAGTGAATAAAATTTTGTTTGTAGTCATGTCCATAATTTTACAGGAATCTTTTTAAAAATTATTCTGTAAATCTTCATTAAAACAGGAACACTCAATAAATTAAAACCTAAGTTTTCAACTAATAAGATATCATTTATAAAACATTTCTCAGTTACCTGAACCTTGCCAGACCCAAGGATATTTGTTTTGCTTTTATTTCCAAAGGTAACTTGTCCATTCTTGGTCTTTGTTATTTCTGTAAGTAATCATATATCTCCAGTCATGTGGCTGGATGCTCCACTATCCATTATCCATTTTGATTTGTGTACCTACAAAACAGTCAAAAAGAGATTTTATCTCTTGGAACCCATTTTTGAGTGGGTCCAAGAATTTTAGAGAGAGTCATATCAAAATAATCCATATTTTTAGACTTCAACTTATCTATTTTCTGATAATTATTTTTGTGTTTCTTTCTCTTAGTGTTATAATTATCAGAACATTTATCTCCATGCAAACCAAAGTTGAAATTTTCATTTTTGACATTATTTGATTTCCAATATCCGATATTCTTTAAATATGAAGAAAATTGATCAAGAATATTAAAATTCTCAAATGTCTTAGCTTGATTCTTCTAAAGATTTCTTTTGAAATTCTTGCATCGTGTGCTATCATTTATATGCTGCATTTCATTAATTTGCACATATTTTTCTTCCTTTTTGATTACACACGGAATAGTTTTTCTCTTACTATTCTTAGTACTGGAAATAAAGACATTATTTTTAGCAGTACCATCGTGCAATATATAATTTTCAGAAGATGCATCATGTAAACCAATACCATGTTTTTCTACATTTGATATTTTACTATTGAGTTCATTTGTTAAAGTTTGACTATTATTCCATTTACTTAATATAGCCTTTTGATCGCAGACTTTAATCTTTAACACATCAATTTCTGAATTTAAATCAGTAATAGTCAGTTCTAGTTTTTCAATTTCACAGATCATTTTCTTCTTATCAACAATTAAATTTTCACAATCAGCATGCAATTTTCTTTCTATAGCAGTGAACTTTAAAATTTCCTGTGCATGCCTTTGATTTTCTTCTTTAAATTTATTCACCGTAGAGTTCAGAAAATCAATCTTATTTTCAGATTCATCTAGCATTTTCCTAGTGTCCTTTCTTTCTATTTTGACTTTCTTATATTTTCTGGCCAGTCTATTGTATTCAACAAGTAATCCATCAAAACTATCAAAATTAGCATTTTGATCAAAGAATACCTCACTGGATTTTGCCATAAAGTATACATTTGCCAGATTTTCTTCTGCATCTGATGTTGATGAGGATTCATTGTCTGATGTTGAATCCTTTGTTTCTTCACTTTGTAAAGCTGAAGAGTCATCCCATGTCACTTTAAGCGCCCTTCTCTTTCTGAATTTCTTATTCCTGAAATTCCTCCTCAAATTGTTCTTATCTTTGTTGAGAGGACAATCAATTTGAAAGTGACCCGGCCTGTTGCACTTGTAGCATATACTTTTGTCTTTCGTGAATGACTTCTTCTCCATATCTCCAGATGTCTTTGCTGACCTAAAGTTCCTACGTTTCTTCAACAGATTTCTAAATTTTCTAGTCAACAACAATAAATCATCGTTAGAATCACTAGTGACTTCTAAGACTTTATCAACCTCAAAAACCAGATCCCTTCTAGGATTTTTCCCTTTTGGATCTAAATGTTGTACTTCATAGGCTGTTAGATTTCCTATGAGATCATCGAGAGTATATGTATTTAAGTCTTTAGACTCTTCAATAGATGTTGTCTTTTGAGCCCAAATTTTAGTTAAAGATCTAAGGATCTTTCTTACCAAGTCTCTTTCCTCGAATTTCTTGCCTAAAGATTTTAATGAATTTATAATCTCAAGAAAACGAGAAAACATGTCAGAGATACATTCATTTTCATGCATTTTAAAAAGCTCATATTTATGTACTAACATATTGATCTTAGATTCCTTGACCTGATTAGTACCTTCGTTGGCAACTTCTAATGCATGCCATATCTCATATGCAGTTTGATATGCAGAAACTTTATTAAATTGATCATGAGATAAAGCACAAAATAAGATTTTTAATCCTTTAGCATTCAGTGTCATTCACTCCTTTTCATCAAAAGTCCAAGTATCATATGGAGTCGTAACTAACACTATAGGATTGCTAATTATATGCCATAATTTGAAATCGATTGACTGAAAAAATACTTTCATCCTATATTTCCAGTAGCTATAATTGCTACCTTCAAACATAGGAGGACGATTAGTGGTTTGTCCTTCAGCCATAACTAAGATTTCAGAATTATCCATTTTAAATAGATGATTCGAAGTAAATGATAGGAAAAACCAATTCCTAAATAGAGAAATGAAGGCTTTCGAATGCTTTAAACAGTTTAAAATGCTCTGATACCAGTTGTAGGATCGTCTGTATCACAAGAGGGGGGGTGAATTATGTCTTTAGTAATTAAACTAGCGGATAAAACAAGAGCACAAAACACTCTTAAATGAAATTCTATTCTTTTATTTCAAGACAGAATTTACAATATCTTTTCAGCTCAATTCTCTTCTTGACGATTTTGATACAGTAATTTTTGATATATAATTCAAATAGGAAAACAAAGCTCTTTTTCAAAACTAATTTTGAATTGTATAAAACCTGATCTTTATGCACGCAGCTCTTTTCTTTCTCTTTGCTCAGCTTTTGTATCTCTTCTTCTCTAGTTGTCGAATTTCCAGACTTCTTGCATTTGCAGCTCCTTTTCTAAAATTGCTTGGAATTTCAAACTTCTTCTAATGTTGGAGAACTTTTCAGAATATGAATATTCAAACTTAACTTTTCAGTTGGGGATCCAGATTGAATATTCAGACTTCGTTTTTGAGATTGGGATCCTCTGTTGTAATGTAGCTTGTACTCTCTATTAGTAGTCGAACTCTGTTGTTTTTCACATTCAGCATGTTCATCCACTTGATCCACAATCCATAATCCATAATCCACGTACTAATTTTCTCTTTAATCCAAATTACTTTCTATTTAAATTTCCACTTTCTTTACTAACATTTTGAGTTTCCACGATCTCCACTCGTAGATTCACCGAAACTTCATCTTGTTGGAGTCTTGTAGAATATCTTCTAAGTCTTCGATTTAGCCGAACATTTATCCTTTAACTCCTGTGAAAACTCGAACACTTATCCTTTAACTCTTCAAGTTCTTGCACCTACAAAACACGTGACAAAACAAGGAAACTTATCTGTTCGTTAGTCCTTTTACAAAACTCAAACGGTTATCTATCCATGCGTATAAAAACTCGAACAGTTATCTAACTATTCGATTTTTCATTACCAACGCACATTAAAAACAAACGTGTGGATAACTTAACTATACGAGTTTTTAACATAAAGTATTCGACAAAAATGAAATGTTAACTATCCGAAAGTTTAACTATTGCAAATCTAGCTCTTCGGAAATGTTTAATTTATCCGACATAAAAATGAAATTTTTCGATAATCTGTTAACTATTATACTTAGAGAATATTATGTAGACTTATTTAAATACGTTAATAAAGCATACATCATCAAAATTAAATACCTAACAAAGGAAAAAGACTTAGATTGATAAAAAGTTAGACTCATTCAATTAGTTTAACATACAATTATGCATTTCACTTGATATCTTCTATTTTATCTCGCATATAGATAAATAACCATTTGAGTTTTTGTATTGTTATGTTTTATTTTTCTACAAACTCGAATAGTTAGAGTTCTCTTTGAGTTTCTGATTTACATTATTATATTTTATCCTTATAAGAAACTCGAACAGTTATGCCTAAGTCTTCAACTTGTCAACATATCCGTCCATGAAACTCGAACAATTAATATAGTATTATTATCTTTTTATAAAAGATTAAAATATAATAGTAACTATTCTAGTTTGTCATATAGTTATGTGCTTCACTACTCATAAAACTTGAATAGTTATCATAAGTCTTTGAGTTTCTCATTTTTACTTAGCTAGTAGTTATTTTCTTCAAACGAATAGTTACGTTAAGTCTTCTACCTTTATAGGTTGTAAAACTCATATACTTATTGTAAGCATTCGAGTTATTTATCAGTAATGGATCTTATATTTATGATTTCAATGATTGAATCTGTTTATCAATTTATAAACTTGAAGAGTTATAAATGTTTTACTGATAACTTGTCGCATTTCTACCTTGGTAAAACCCTAGTTTCACAATCTTTACTTCCACTAAGTTCTATAGTGAACAGCAAAGATTAAACGACAATGTTAGGACATGGAAGAGGACGTGGGAGAATGACAAAAGTGTAGAAAAGAGAAATGGAACTGTTAGGACCAAATGGCTTACCAAAGGGGGGGGTGAATGGTAATATTTAGTTTCTTAAAATCAATTTCAAGAGTTTAACAATGAATGACTAAATTATAATTTAAATCAGCAAGCACACGATAAAAGAATATAATGCACATAGAGATTTTTTAGGTGGTTCTCCACCAATGACTAGTCCACCCCCAAGAGATATTTGGGCTTCACTAATCTTTTAAGACTTACAAACACTTGCTTTAAAGTCAAAGCAAGAACCAACCAATCGAACTAAGCTTTCTGGTCGTAACTTATTTAGAATGAAAAAGTGCATAATATTAATGATTAAATGATGGTTAATTGCATAATATTTAGCTTATCATATAAGAATTAAGCCATTATATTATAATTGCACTGTTATATGCTTTAATGAAGGAATCTACATAATTTCAAGGAATTAGCATTAATTAAGTACATTTCTAAACTGTCGGTAAGTTACAAGCTTTGAAATTCCTGGGTATCCAAATTTTCTGTTATTTCGGAGAGTTATATTGCATATACCAGACAGTTATGTTTTTAATGCTTAAAGAATATTTTATTATTTCCTAGAGTACTTGTGTTGAATTTAAATGCTTTAGTATATCACGTGAATTGCACATGTATAACTCGTTAAGTTAGCATAATTATATGCATTGAGTTACTTGAATATACATGGAAGTAATACATTGTGTTAGTGTTATGCAGAAATAGGAAAAGTAAACTTTCAAATAGTTAACGTTTCATTTTAGTTGAAGAGTTATGTTAAAAACTCGTATAGTTAAGTTAACTGAACGTGTGTTTTTAATGTTTTAATTTGTCACGTGTTTTCCATGTTTGTTTGGTAATGAAAATTGAAGAGTTAGATAATTGTTCGACTTTTTATATGCTTAGATAGATAACTATTCGAGTTTTATAAAATGACTAACGAATAGATAAGTTTTCTATGTTCAGTCACGTGTTTTGTAGGTGCAAAAACTCGAAGAGTTATAGATAAATGTTTGAGTTTTTACAAGACTTAAATGATAAGTGTTTGACTAAAACAAAGACTTACAAGAACTAGAAGAGTTACAAGATGATACAATACGAAGGAAAACCACGATTACACGTATCACGCAAGAATTCTCTCATGGAATGAAGAAGAAATCACCATCATTGATATGAATGAAGGAAATCAAACTGATCATCTAAGTAGAAGTAGTTACTACAAAAAGAAATATAAAAGAAGAGGAGAAAGACGAAGAAAGGGTGTGTGTAGAGGTGGAGAACTGCGCTAACTATAGGAAGCATTGGAAGTTCCCTAAAGCTCCACACCACCACCAAAATCACCAACCATCAAGGTCTATGAGGATACTTTCCTGATGTCAGGTCAATTCTGAGCCAAACACGGTGATTGACAACTACTGTGAGGAGTGATCGCGTCATAGGAAGGGAAGCCATTTTCACTAAGCATTGACTCATATCTCAAGAGATCGTAAACCTTCTAGCCTTGGTTTCAGGTTGATGCTAGTATGCTAAAGAGGTGGTCATCTTACAATTCTTGATTCGCGATTCTATAGGGAGAGGAGGCAAGATTGTAAGTGATTAAGTTTTCAGTGGTGTAATCACGTCGCATGTAGTGATGAAAGTTTTTACTATCGATAGAGATTTTTACATTTCACATTTCACTCATCTTCAAGAACATATCAAAACAAAAATACCAGAAACAACCAATTATCTGTGTTTACATTTAGTATTAAAGTGTTGTATTGTTTGTTTTGTATCGTGATTAATGTTATCATTGCTAGTATTGTGAATGTTTTACGTTTGTTTGATTCAGAAAATAGAAAATAGTTTTATTGTCTATTGAAATTGATTCGTTCCAGATACTTAAAGATTTTAATCGTTACTGTTTGAAATATCTAAATGTTAGTGTTGCTTAATGATAAATCTAATATTAACTAACATTAAAGAGCTTAATTGATGTTATTTACATTTTGTGGAACCGCCCAATGGTTGACCGAATTCCTTTATAAATAGCAATATTCAACTGACAATGTAGACTCGTGGAGTTAACTTAAGTCCACGAGGTTAGTCCGCTGAGTTAGCCATAACTCCATGAACTAAGTCTGTTGTATTAACTGTAACTCAACGCAGTGCTTAACTAAACACATATAAACTCTAATATAAAAATCAAAACAGTACACAATTCTTACTCAATCTCTCTATGGGATCAACCTGTACTTGTACACAAATACAATATACACTATGCACTTGCAGTTAAAATACAAATTAAACTTAATATCTAATTTGTGTAAAAGATTGTTTGTTTACTTCTAAAAGTAATTGTTGATATAAGCATAAAAACAGAAGTTAACAAGCCAATACAAGTTTTCTAGTGCCATTGCCAAGGAGATTATTAAAGCTAAGCAACTGTGAGTGTTGCTTTGTTTTAATATCAGAAGGAGTGTTGTGTGTTTTATTTTATAATTGAGAATATGGCATATGCTTATACTCAAAGATTTCTAAAACCTGTAGTTAGCATATGTGAATTCTACAATTTGGAAGGTCACGACATCTTTAATTGTTTGAAACTAAGACGATTGCAGATGGTTAGATCACATGAACAACAAATGAATTATATTCAATATAATAGAGTTGAGTATGAAAATGCTATAGTTTACCCAATTGATGGTTAGTTTAGAATGTGTAATATGTTGAGAGACAAGGAAGTTTGGGATAGGTATGACAGACTGGAGCATAGCTTATAGTAGAACATGGACAAACTAGAACAATACATGTGTCAGCAACAAGAAGTTAACCAATTAAACTATAGAGAAAAATATTCTGAACCTAAAATTGATATCATCTACGAAACTAAAAAAACCATAATGAAAATTGATCAAAAATTGAATGCAATGAGATTAGATGATTTGGAATGAAAACTAAAAACATTGGATGAATTTACAATGAAATTACAAGTTATGCAATAGGAAAACACAAATGAAAACTTTAATGTTACAGATTTGCATAATTTGCAAGATATACAGACAAAAGAAAATACCAATGCAATAGAATTTAAAGAATGTAATTTAAAACTAAAAACAGTTGAAGATCATAACTATGAAAATGAAAAACAAGAACATCATGAAAGTAATGAAAATTTGGAAGATGTATGTATAACATTAAGATTTGGAACTGATATACCACCAAGAATTCAAAAAGAAAGTAATATGAAGGTGGATAAGAACAAAATTCAAAATGATAATGAAAATGTAATATCTGAAAACTTAGAAATCAATGAAGACAAAACTGAATATGAAAATGAGACTAAAATTGATCAACCAAATGAAATCAAAGACAAAGAATCTTGTAAATTACAATCATTAGCACCATATCCTGAAAGATTACAACAAACATTTCCTGAGAAATAAGAAAAAATTAGAGAAATTTATGAAAAAGTACAAGTTAACATACCTTTGTTAGATTTATTACAGAAAATGCCACATTGTGCTAAATTTTTTAAGGATTGGTGTACTAAGAAAAGAGAGCGAAAAGTTTTAAGGAAAGTCTTTTTAGCTGAGCAAAGTAGTTCCCTATTTTTGCTACAAATTCCTAAAAAGTTATCTGATCTAGGAATTCCTATTATATCATGCACCATAGGAAATACCATCCTAGAAAGAACCTTAATAGACCTAGGTGTAGGTATAAATGTTATGCCAAGTAATATATTTGCATCCTTAGGATTAGAAGGCTTAATTCCTACTAGGATTGTTATTCAATTAGCTGATAGAAGTATAAGATACCTTAGAAGAAAAATAAAGGATGTCCTAACTAAAATCAAGAATTTTATATATCCTATTGATATTGTGATTTTGGATTCCCAACAAATTAAGCATCAAAATCATGATACATCTTTAATTTTGGATAGACCATTCTTAGCAACATCAAGGGTTGTTATAAATTGTAAAACTAGAGTGATGAAGTTAGCATATGGTAATGAGGATACTCAATTAAACATTTTCAAACCAGAAAAGTTTGAGGAGTTAGAAATGTCCTTACATACTATAGACTTTTTAGAGGATGAAGGACATATGCTAGATGATGTGATTCAAGAAGAATTAAATAGGCAACTAAATTCTAAAACTTTAGAAGTAAGTGAAAGCATAAATGTAGAAGGAGATCAAGAAGAGATTTATATAGAAGATGAGAATGTTCAATTAGAAGCTCTAGCTTCTGATGGTCAACATTTAGATTTAAAACCTTTACCTCCTGAATTAACCTATATATTTCTAGAAGAAAAATGAACATGTCCAATCATTATTGCTTCAGATTTAAAAGAGGATCAAATTTCTAAATTAAAAGATGTAGTAAAAACTTATAAAGAAGCAATAGGATAAACTATGACCGATATAAAAGGGTTAAGTGTAACTTTATTCCCTCACTACATATATTTAGAAGAGAATGCTAAACCAGTTAGAATTCCTAAGAGGAGATTAAATCCAAACCTTAAAGAAGTAGTCAGAAAGGAAATAGTGAAATAGTTAGATAATGATATAATTTATCCAATTTCTAATAGCTCATGGGTTAGTCTAATCCATGTAGTTCCCAAGAAATCAGGATTAACAGTTATTAGGAATGAAAGTTAGGACTTGATACCTACTAGAATTCAATCAGGCTAGAGAGTGTGTATAGACTATAGAAAGCTAAATGGTGTGACTAGGAAAGATCATTTTCCCTTACCTTTTATAGATCAAATGCTAGAGAAATTAGTAGGGCAAAAATATTTTTGTTTCCTAGACAAGTATTCAGGATATAACCAAGTTCCAGTAGCATTAGAGGATCAAGAGAAAACAACTTTCACTTGTCCTAATGGAACTTATGCTTTTAAGAGAATGCCATTCGGATTATGCAATGCGCTAGCCACCTTTCAAAGGTGTATGCAGGACATATTCACTAGAATGACTAGAGAATTTTTAGAAATATTTCTGGATGATTTTACTGTTTATAGAACTTCATATGAAGTGTGTTTAAATAATTTAGACCAAGTATTAAAACACTGTGTGGAAAAAAATCTGGTTCTAAATTAGGAAAAATGTCACTTTATGGTTAAACAAAGAATAGTCTTGGGACATGTTGTTTCAAAGAAAGGGTTGGAAGTAGATGAAGCTAAAATAGAAGTAATTTC
Organism: Cymodocea nodosa; assembly: GCA_036874045.1. Taxonomy (NCBI): domain Eukaryota; kingdom Viridiplantae; phylum Streptophyta; class Magnoliopsida; order Alismatales; family Cymodoceaceae; genus Cymodocea; species Cymodocea nodosa. Next base: position 11,293,733 of record CM072339.1, on the reverse strand, counting down.
TAATCTACCAAAACCTAAATCAGTAAAAGATATTAGATCATTTCTAGGACATGCAGGCTTTTATAGAAGATTTATTAAAGATTTTAGCAAAATAGCTAGACCTTTAACTAATCTATTAAAAGATGTCCCATTCAACTTTGATAAAAATTGCAAAGAAGCATTTTTCAAGCTTAAGACTAGCTTAATTTCAACTCCTATAATACAAGCACCTGATTGGAGCCATCCATTTGAGTAGTGTTGTGACAAAAGATAGAAAAATCTCCTAGAATGATTCATTATGCAAGCAAAACTTTAAATGATGCTCAAGTTAATTATGCAACTACTGAAAAAGAGCTATTAGTTATTGTGTTTGCCTTAGAAAAGTTTAGATCATATCTGATTGGAGCTAAAGTGATAGTGTACATGGATCATTCAGCTTTAAAATACCTAATAGCAAAGAAAGAGACTAAACCTAGATTGATCCGATGGATATTATTATTACAAGAATTTGATCTAGAAATTAAAGATAAAAAAGGTTGTGAGAATGTAGTAGCAGATCATTTATCAAGATTACAAATAGAAAAATCAAATATTGAAATTTAGGATAATTTTCTTGATGAACAGTTAATGAGCATCAACACACAGCCTTGGTATGCAGACATAGTTAATTACTTAGTTACTGGTATAACACCTAAGGATTGGAATAGACAGGATAAGAAATTGTTCTTTTCAAGAGTAAAATATTACTATTGGGAAGACCCATACTTATTTAAGAAATGTCCTAATCTGGTTTTAAGGTGTGTTCCAAAAACTGAATATTAGAGCATATTGTCTTTCTACCATGACCAAGCATGTGGAGGACATTTTGGTTCAAGGAAAACTACTGCCAAAATTTTGCAATGTAGATTTTACTAGCGAACACTATTCAAAGATACTCATAAATACTACTTAAGTTGTTTAAAATGTCAACAAATAGGAAGAAAATCAAAGAGGAATATGATGCCTCTGAACCCTATTGTTGAGATTGAAATATTTGATGTATAGGGAATAGATTTTATGGGTCCATTTCCTATGTCTAATCAATTTAATTATATATTATTGGGGGTGGATTATGTATCTAAATGGATAGAAGTTATTCCTACAAAAACTAATGACAACAAAGTGGTAATACATTTTATAAGAACTACTATAATTGCCAGATTTGGAATAAGCTATTATCAGTGATAGAGGAACTCATTTCTATAATAGAAGTTTCAAAGCCTTAATGAATAAATATGGAGTAAATCACAAAATTGCAACATCATATCATCCACAAACAAGTGGACAAGTAGAAAGTGCAAATAAACAAATTAAGTTAATCTTAGAAAAAGTAGTAAATCCTACTAGAACAGATTGGGCTAATAGATTAATAGATGCACTTTGGGCTAATAGATTAATAGATGCACTTTGGGCTTATAGAACTGCTTATAAGACAAGCTTAGGTATGTCACCTTTTAGGCTAGTATATGAAAAAAGTTGTCATTTACCAACTAAAATTGAACATAAAGCTTATTGGGCATTAAAAACTCTGAACACTAATTTAAATCAAGCTATTGAAAATAGAAAAATGTAATTGATTGAATTAGAAGAATATAGGAATGAAGCTTATGCAAAAACTATAAGAGAAAAAGAAAAAATGAAGTTCTAGCGTGACAAGAAAATTATTCCAAAAACTTTTGAAATAGGACAAGAAGTATATCTTTACATGACTAGACTCCATAACCATCTAGGAAAATTAAGATCTAAATGAGCAAGACCTTACATAATTCAAAATATTTATTCCTATGGAGCTATTGAAATTGAAAATCCTAAAAATCAGAATATATTTAAAGTAAATGGACAAAGACTTAGACCTATTCTAAAGATTCCAAAAAGTTCCTTTGGAATTATAGAAAAAGTAAGAGTAGAGGACTACTCAAGCTTTACTTAGTAAGAAATCATCTAAAAAAAAAGTATTTAATTTCGGTTCAACCAATGAATATAACGGTTTGACCGAAATTCTAAAATGTTGAAAAATTAAGAGTCGGTTAGACCGGAAATTCTTTGGTCTTGACCGAAGTAAAAATTATTATTATATGTATTTTTATTAGTTATAACTTTACGAGAGGTCCGTTGAGTTATGCTTAACTCAATAAACTTACTCCATTGAGTCTAAGATAAGTTAATGAACTTATCTCATTGAGTTAACTATAACTCAACAGAGTACTATAGCTAAGTCCACGGACTTAGTCCATGGAATTAACTGTAACTCCACGGGGAAGTGATTGAGTGAGAGAGCAAGAGTTTGTGTAGGAAAATTACCTGATTACCCACCTAAACTTAGGGTTTATTTATACCAAAAATTAGGATATAGGGGCATTATCTGCAGACTCATTTAGAACTTAGAACTGTGAAGACCAGACACAACTATTTAGAAGAAGGAAAGGAAATGAGATAGTTCGTGAAGCTCCTGTAGAGATTAAACTTGAGCTGAAAATATTAGAAGGGTTTGTAGAGCCCATTTTTGTAGACCTACTATCCAAATCTAAGGAGCAGCAGGAGCAACAATAGAAAGAGCAAAGAGAAGAAGGAAAACAGGTTGAAATTAGTCTATGGAAATTAGGGCAAAAGTTGATTTACCTGTAACTCCATCCCAATCTGCCACAAAATCAGAAAGAACATTGACAATGTAGATTGGTAGTCAAGAGGAAGAAGAAACTGAATAATAAGTTGAACAAGAGCATATGGAATAGGAAGGAAATATCTCAACATATTCCACTAAAGAGGGAGAGACTTTTTAGCAAATTTTTGAGAGGATTCAAGAAAGAAGAGTGGAGAGTTCTACCGACTCTCCACCATAGATAGAAAGAGGAGCTGAAATGTAGGAATCTCTAGATCATTTCCAACAAATTCAAGTTTAGCACATTGAAGAAGAAATTCAAGAACAAACCCCTCTAGAGCAAAAAATTCAAATTCCTAACTTGGTTGAAGCAATAGTTCTGAATGAAGTACACTTTTGGAGTCAAGAAGCATACAATAAATATCAAGAGATTAGGGGTTATGATATTATATACAGTAGACCAGTAAACTAGGATGGTATGTAGGAAATTAAAGAATTATTTGAGTTCTAGGGTCTACTACAATTTATTTCTCAACAGAGAGGGCATGTAATATATGAGAATCTAGTGCCTTGCTTTTATGCAAACTTGAGAGAGGAAGAAGGAAAGTTAATTTCTAACATGGAGCAAGCTGATGTATAGATACACTAGAGCTTCTCCACAATATTTTTGAATTGAAAAATGAAGGGATAAAAATTTTGGAGAGCACAACTGTAGTCGAGTAGATAGAATAGGAAATAAAGAACTATTTAGCTATCAATCTTGGTGTGCCATTATTAAATAGACTAAAGCACTTAAATGGTAAAGCACACATGGTAGCTAACATTTTCATTAAAAATGTCTACCAATGACAAGGCCATGATATTGAACTAAGTTAGTTTGTTAAATGGGCCACATATGTAGTTGTGAACAGAATTCAAATTAATAGGTAGAAAGTTTTTATCTCCAAGTTGAGAGTAGCAAAGAAGAAATTATTTTATGGAGATCTGATTCGACTACTGATGGTGGATAGTATTGACTTCATGAAATGGACATCCAAAAGGATAAGATCTAAAACTATTAGGATCGATAGGCTCACTAGAGGGGGGGTGAATGGTGAAGGTGTGAATGCTTTACTTCTTTTAATTTAGAATCGATTGATTCTAATTATCAGTGAGTTGAAATAGATTAAAATGATGCAAAAGTAGTAAATAGAAAGGAACACAAGACAATTTTAGGTGGTTCACCAACTCGACTAGTCCACCCCTAAGATTCACTTGGGCTTCACTAAGTATACGAGTACTTACAACACTTGCTTTCAAGTTGAAGTAAGAACCAACACTTAGATCTTTCAGGTATAAGCTCAACAATCAACCTTTCTTTGAGCTTTCAGGTTGAAGCTCTCAACCAATAGAGAGTTTTCAGGTTGAAACTCACGAACCAACACTTTGAACTTTTAACACAAAGTTTAAGTGTAGGGAGCTTTTGTGCTGTAGAAGACTTGAGATTATTTCTGAATGATGTAGACTTGAGTGTATCTTTGAATGTGTTTGTAGCTCATAGTCTATGATAATCAGTGTCTTAGCTTTTCCTTTTCTTCTCATATTTATACCAAGAGGTATAACGATCATATTTTCTTCCAACAGATATATTCTATTGTACTTGCTAAGAAATCAGACCTAAATATGGTAAGTTACCGTTCAAGGAGGTATTTCAAGATACCCTTCCAATTTCTTGGGTTTTTTGGAGGCTTAGCCATGTAACTCTCTGAAAATCAATAGTAACCTACCGAAAAGTCACCTAAGTCTTTCTACCATGTAGGATTTCAGATCGTACATATGAGCTGTCATTCGATTAGATACGTGTAGCTATAACTTACTGAACTGTTCTTGACTATCAGATAGCTAGCTATAGTAACCCTCCAAAATCCTTCTTTAAGTTTTCGACTACTTTCTTATTTCAGCACGTGCATAATAGAATAACTTAAGTTTCGAATGGTTATAACTATAACTCACTGAAACTCTTCAACTTTCAAATAGTTAGCTATAGTAACTTTCTAATTCTTCTTTTAGGCTTCTTCTAGATTTATGCACATGGGAAATTCAATGACTTAAGTTTTGGATAGTTAGCTACAATAACTTTCCGATTCTTCATACAACCATCTTTCTAACTCTCCAAAGGCCTTCTACTTTCAGATAGTTATCCTTCTAACTATCTGATAAAGTTTCTACTGCTTAATACTGACTCTTCGGATACTTAAGCTTGATAACTCACCAAAAATTTGTCTCTTCTAGATGGTCAAGCCTGGTAACCTTCTGAAATTCTATTTATCTCTTGCAGCACATACTAAACTATCTATAATGACTTATCTGCCTTCTGAGCTATCAAATCTGTGAAATACAAAATGTTTCCTCACATAGGTTTTTGTATTATCAAAATACTAGGGTCCTAACAAGAGCCATTTTAGTGAAGGAATACAAAAATTATAATGCTGCAACTGTTGAGGTATTGGGACCTTCTGGAGACATTATAAGAGTTGTTAAATGGATAAATCTATTAGAGCAACAACTAGAAAGGCTTCAGAAGGTAGTTGATGAACTTAGGAGAAAGGACTAATTGTATTATTCGTCTACTTATATTTGTATTGAAAAATATTTGACTATATGTAAATGTAACTATTCATATAAATGAATGATTGAATTTCAGATATTTTTGAATTTGTGTTTGAGAATGAATGATATAATTGAGAACTATATTAAATATTATATAACTGTTTAAAGATGTGCAAGACTGTTTAAAAGATTTACAAATTTTATGAATGACATGGTTAAATGCACGATAATTGGTTAATGCTTGAATATATTTGCATGTTGAAAAGTAAAATGTAAATTTTGCGTAATATGAAATGAACTGTAAGTTAAATATGCATATAATGTTTAGATTTAAAGGAGTTTAAATTAGAACATTGCATTAATGACATGTATTTAACTTTATTTAAGTTAACAAAATGCAGAGAAAATGTTATGTGAAGAGAAGTGCGGAAAGGGAGAAGCTTGGACTCATGGAGAAGAAAGAAGAAGACAAAGGAGAAAACGTGTGAAGCAAATGCAAAAACACCAAGGTTTAACGTGGTTCCCTAATTGGGTACGTCCACGGATGGAGCTCAGCTGATTGATTCTCTCTAGGTGATCACAAAGGGATACAAGATTCATCATCATCCAAAAGCACACGTTGAAGGTCTATTTATAACATTTGTGTACCCCAAGTGGCCAAGGACAAAACTACCCCTATGTTTAACAAACTAATTCAAGACGCATAATAATAATCTCCACCTTGCCTTGAATTACAAACTCCACCTAGAACCAAGCAAATTTCCATCTTCAAAAGACCCGAAGGGTCAACTATAAGCAAACACATTAAGTAAGTCTAAGCAATGCTTAAACTTGCTTTCAAGAATGCCTTTCGTAAACATATCGGCTGGATTGTCATGTGTGTTGATCTTCAAAATCTTCACGCGATCTTCTACTCTAAGAAAGTGATAACGAACATCAATGTGCTTTGTCCTATCATGAAACACATTGTCCTTCGTTAAGCTGATGGCATTGAGACTATCACAGAAAATTTCTACTTTATCATATCACAGACCAAAGTCTCCAAGTAACCCCTTTAGCCAAATACCTTCTTTTACAGCTTCTGTCATCGCCATATACTCAACCTCTATGGTGGATAAAGATACAGTAGGCTGTAGAGTAGATTTCCAACTAATAATGGAATTTGCCAATGTGAAGACATATCCTGTTAAGAATCCACACTGATCAACATCACCTGCAAAATTTGAATTAGAATATCCAGCCATACTACAGTTATGTTTAACACCATAAATCAGTCCTACATCAGACGTGCCCTTCAAGTAACTAAAGATCCTTTTCACGGCCTGCCAATGACTCTTCCTTGGATTCGACATAAACCTACTTACAACACTAAGAGAGTAAGCAAGATCAGGGCGAGTACAAACCATGGCATACATGAGACTGCCAACTACTTGTGAATATGGAACTTTCTTCATGTACTCCTTCTCTGATTGCATCTAAGGTGCCATAGCAACTAATAATCGCAGGTTCCTATCATAGGGCATTCCGATGGCCTTGCTTGAAGCCATGCCAAACCTGCTCAAAATCTTCAAAACATAACTGTGCTGATGGAGAAATAATCTTCTAATGTTCTTGTCACGATAAATCTCCATCCCAAGGATTTTACTTGTTAGTCCTAAATCCTTCATTGCAAATTTAGATTTCAATGTGTCTTTCAAAACCTGTATTTCATTGACATCTTTGGCTGCAATCAAGATGTCATCCACATAAAAGAGCAAGTAAACAAATTATTCTTTAATTTGTTTAATATAGACACATGAATCAAAACTACTTCTAACAAAACCAACATCAATGATAAAAGAATCAAATCTTTTATACCACTGCTTGGGAGACTATTTCAGCCCATACAAAGATTTTTGCAGCTTACAAATAAGGTCTGATCTACCTCTTTCTATAAAACCTGTTGGTTGTTCCATCCAAATGTCTTCATCTAAATCACCATGCAAGAAAGCTGTTTTCACATCTAACTGTTCAAGTTTTAAATCCTTTACTGCAACAATTACCAAAAGGACTCGAATGGAGGTGTGTCTAACTACTAGAGCAAAGACTTCATTGAAGTCCACACCCTCCTTCTATGAAAACCCTTTTGCTACCAATCTTACCTTGTATTGTATTCCAAGGTTGCCCTGTGTTCTTGATTTCCTTTTGAACACTCATTTGCAACCAACAACATTCCTATCCTTGGGACGTTTTACCAACTCCCAAGTCCTATTCTTATGCAAAGATTGTAGTTCTTCTTGCATAGCTCCCAACTAATGTACGGCTTCTGGTCCGCTAATGCCAGCATCAAAACTAGGTGGGTTAGCATCATCCACCTCACTAGCTACCTGTAGGGCAAAAGTGACCATATTATTGTAGCCATACCTCTATGGAGGGTGAACATCCCTCTTAGGACGATCTCTAGTGTTGAGTATTTTGTTTTGATGATGTGTGCTGAATGAATATAATCATATTTGCTCAATTACTATTGCTTGTGAAAAGAAATTAAAATCATCAATTAATACAGAAAAAGCTTACTAGCATAAATACTTGTCTGTATTGGATCTGAATTTAATAACTAGTCGTTTCGTTGCATTAATTTCTCATTTAACTAAACGTTAAGTTAACGTGTGTTTTTATTGAAAAGCATGATATGTTTTAAAGTTATATCTTCTGTATCATGAACAGTGCACGTTTAGACAACTCGTTAAGTTAGAGTTTTGTTTGTATAGAGGTCACGTGAGAACTCGTTAAGTTAAAGGCTTAAAGGTTAAAATGGCTCACGTGATAACTCGTTAAGTTAGTGAGTAAAAGAAGAGACCAACTCGTTAAGTTAGTGTTATACACGTGGTGAAATTATAAGTTACGAATGTTGTATTGTATCACGTGAGGTGCACATGTTTAACTCATTAAGTTAATATAACTAAACGCGTTGAGTTGCTATATTGAACACTAAGGCAACGTGTAGGATCATATGGCTACACAAGAGGGGGTGAATTGTGTATCTTTAATATTTTCTGAAATATAATTGAAACTTTAAAACTCAAAAACAAGTCGAGACATTGTTTTCATAAAATCATTTTTATTCAAGGTTTCAATTACAATATACAATTCAATTTTCCTCAGAAATTGTAGATGCAATTATATTTCAATACCATATTTCATCTATACAATTTCATAACTACAAATAGAGAAAACTAATTTACAGAATTTAAAACATTTCTCCCTATTTGAGATCATTCTTCTTCTTTTTTTTCTTCTTCAGCAATTCTTTAGTGACGAATATCTTGTCTTTCTCTGCTTCACCAAATTTTCTTGCTTCTGATACTTCAAATCTTCAGTGACATATATAATACCTTTTTCTGCTTCACTGAACTTTCTTCCACTTGAGAGATTTTCCCCGAGAAGGTGTTTTTGATCCTTGAAAAAGATTTTTTTTTTGGTGTGCAGGGATGGTTTGATCATTGAAACAATTTTTCTTTTTGTGTGCAAGGATGGTTTGATTAACGAGAACTTTATGCCTTTTATACTGTATCTTCATTTCATGCATATCCTCCACGTTTAATCACTACCAGTTTTCCACTTCTCCACGTCTTTTCTTTTTCCTTCATCGAAACACACACGTTCCAACCTACGTTTATATTTCAAATTTCCTTTAATCATCAGTCCTGAATCTCTGAAAAATTTCCTGCAAAATAAACTTTCTCGTCCAAAAATTTTTCATCAGTGTAATAAGAAGTCATTAATTTAATGTTAACTAAACGAGTAACACAAGTATATATATATAACTTAACGTTTCTAACTTAACGAGTACCTCATGTGCCATTTCACGTGAGAAGTACTGTAGCTAACTCAACAAACTAAGTCTGTGGTATTATGCTAACTCAACGAACCAGCTTAACCTTTCTTTCGGAAGGTTAAACGATAACTCACTGAAAATAGTTTAAGTTTCGGATAGTTATAGATGTAAGTCACCAAAAAACTCTTTATATTATAAAACTAGTGAGACACATGTCAAGACCTGAAAACATGACTTAAGTTACCTTTCGGATAGTTACGACTATAAGTCTCCGAAAAACTTTAACTCACCAATTCAGTAATATACAAATGTTTTTATAATAAGAATTTTACCATGTGCAAAAAATAACAACTTAAGTTTATAACGCTAACCTAACGCGTTGCCTTAGTGTTCAATATAGCAACTCAACGTGTTTAGTTATGTTAACTTAACGAGTTATACATGTGCACCTCACGTGATACAATACAACATTCGTAACTTATAATTTCACCATGTGTATAACACTAACTTAACGAGTTCGTCTCTTCTTTTACTCACTAACTTAACGAGTTATCACGTGACCTATTTTAACCTTTAAGCCTCTAACTTAAGGAGTTCTCACATGACCTCTATACAAACAAAACTCTAACTTAACGAGTTGTTTAAATGTGCACTGTTCATGATACAGAAGATATAACTTTAAAACATATCATGCTTTTCAATAAAAACACACGTTAACTTAACGTTTAGCTAAATGAGAAATTAATGCAACGAAACGACTAGTTATTAACCTCAGATCCAATACAGACAAGTATTTATATCAGTAAGCTTTTTCTGTAATAATTGACGATTTTAATTTCTTTTCACAAGCAATAGTAATTAAGGAAATATGATTATTTTCATTCAGCACACATTATCAAAACAAAAATACTCAACAATCTCCCCTTTTTTGATGATGACAAAACCATATTAAATCAATTATGAAATATGTTTAACTCAACAAAGCACCTTCGTTGGGTTAACTCTTAATTCAACAAACTTGTTTGTTGACTTAAGTTCACTTAAGCTTATTTCTATTGTTTGTGTAAATTTTACCTCTCAAAACTAAAACTCTCAGATGTCAATAATTATATAAGTATCAGTTTTCTAATTATCATCTGTCAGATTACAATAACCATTTAAATAGCATCTCCTTTTATAATATATATATGCAATTAAGATCATAATCATCTTTTTATAACATTTCTCCCCCTTTTTGTCATTAATCAAAAAGATAATTATAGAGAATATATATATATATATAAGAGAATTACAACAACGATTTTTGTAAACAAGAATAATAATTGAACACATTTACAGAAAAATGTAATGTTCAATGAATCAAACAAGTAATACAAACAATACATTTGTATTCAGAAACAAACAAAAACAGTTATCGACCCCTCCTAAGTATATCACTTATAGCATTATATATTTTATCTCCTAGATGCCTAATATCATTTCTGATGTCGTTAAGCACTGCATCTAAGTCAAGAGGTAACTGGGTTTGCTGTTCTACTTGAACTGAATAACTTTGTTGATGTTGTTGTATATGGTCTGTATCAGGTTGTTGTTGTTGTCGTTGAGGTTTATGCATGGCCAGGAATTTTTGCAAATCTTTGACACTAAATGCTCTCATGCCTTTAGTTTCAGAGGGCCAGTTGGATAAAGTCAATTGGCTTGCAAGGATTCTACATACAGCATCACCATAAAATAACTTTGAACTCATGTGTTGTAGTTGAGACATAAAAACATCAAACCAATTTATTTGAATTCTATTCAGCAGGCCATAAGTTGCATATAAACAGCTTCTGCTGACTTCCAAATTGTGTCCAACTCTCTGAAATAAATTGGCATGCAATATATTTGCAATAAACCTTGCCTCAGCATTCAGATTTTCCATTAATCTCATTTCAGAATATACATCTGGAATTTTTGATAAAGACTGAATGTTCCATTCTAGTTGTCTTATTATGTCAAATCTGTTGGTAACAACAACACCTTCATTCTTTAATCCTAAAACTTCAAAAATTAACTCAGGAGACAATATAAACTCCTGTTCATTTATTTGAGTTTTCAGAAAATTTCCATTCTTGACCGGATTACTATAAAAAGTTGCAATAAGCTCTATGTATTGCTTCCATTTCGTTCCTACTGGCAAGAATTTAATGAGGCCTTGAAACTCAAACAGATCTCTTATTTCCATCAAATTTTTGAATTTTATTGGATGAGCATGTAGAATCTGACATGTAATCAGATTATTGTATTTCTGCATTGCTTCTTCAGATCTAAAATGAATTGCATTACCTTGAATTTTTAATATTGTATCCAAAGAAGGTGATACCTGAAGCCGTGATTCAGAGTTTAATTCATCTTCAGGAACCTCTTCTTCAAAATGAATGTTATGTTGTTCCTCTTCCAAAATATTATCATGAAGCTGCTCAGGTAAGCTTGATTCTACAGCTTCAATAGTGTTAGGAACATTATCAATATGCTCAACATTCATCTGTTCAGTCTCTATAGAATGTTCAGAGTTCAATTTTTCCACAAATTCTACAGCTGGTGTATCTGTCTATAATTGTTCATTTTGTTCAACAGATAATTCCCTTGATTCATGCTTTGAATTCTCAGACTCTGCTTCTATAGATTCCGTAGAAGGCTGGTTAACTTTTAGCTCTTCTAGAGTCTTAACATTTTCAATACCTGCTACTCTAGACAATTCAGCCTATGAACTAGTTACTGCTTCAACATTGTCAATTATATCTGCAATAACTTGTTCAATGTCAGGTGCCTAATGCTCTGATTTGTTAATTTTTGCATCACCAGGACTTGTACTAATAGAAAAACTTGAGCTCATATTTGACTTGGATTTCTTCTCAAGCTTTCTAGCAAGGGAAAATAAAGTCTCATTATCTTCATCAATGTTAGTATGCTCGAAACTGATGAGTTTATCAGATGCACAATAAGGTACAATGTCTAGACATACATTGTCCTTTGGAAATAAATTTTCATCTGATTTCCTTTTTCAATAGACTTTGTTTCCTTAGACATAATTTTTTTGACTTTCCTTCTTCTATAACATTTCTGTTTCTCCTTTTCAAGTATTGCTATTTTCTTTTCAAATTGCTCCATAAAAGTTTTCTACTTTAATTCTTCTAAGGCACTTTCTATTGCAACGACCTTTCGAAGACTGTCAACTTTTGTTTTGTCTACAGCAATATTTGATTCTGCTTGTTTTGAATATAAAGGAGTAGGGATAGTTGATTCATGCTCTTCCTCAAATGCATGTAGTTTTGTACTGTTTATAGGAGTTTGAGGAGTTCTATTTGATGAACCAACACATTTTTCCAAATATTTTGCATACTGTTCCAAAAATGCAATCTCAGCACATTTCATTTTGTATTCTCTATCATATTTACTTCGAATACCCATGTATGTAATACTTGCATCAGTATGTTGAAGTTCTTGTCTAACTTCATCTAATATATCCTGAGAAAAGAAGTAATCTCTATAAAGTTCTTCTAACCTTTTGTCCACTTGAAATATTTTCTTGAACCAAGTACGTGGATCTTCATCATTCTCTATTTCTTTTCCTTTTGTATCTCTTCTGCTTTTGCCTTTTCCTCTGCCATGACCTTTGTAGAACTTGGAGACCATCGTCGTAGGTTGTAACAACAACAAGCAGGAAAGATTTTCTTGACAAAGTTTACAAGTAACCTAAGTGCCCATGTAATAAGTGTTTAAATAGGGTTTTTAGGTGTATAACTCAACGTGAAGAGAAGTTGGATTTAGAAATAAAATAAATATTGAATAAAGTTTATTCAATCAAGGTACCCGAAATATTAAAGTATAACTCATTGAGTTAACTAACCTAACGAGTAAAACACTGTCTAGAGGCAGTTTTACACGTTACCTTATCTAACATAGCATCTAGTTAGTACACTTAAAACAATTTTCGGATGCTTCCAACTGAAACGTTCCGAAAACAACACACATGCTAAACTTAACATTATCTTGAGACATTGTAAACTATTTGATCATTTTGTCCTTTGAATCTAAAATAGTTTATTTGTCTTTTTAAATTATTTCATCAAGATTTTTAAGAGGACAGTAATTCAGATTAACTGAGATTTGTATTCTAAATTATATTAATTTGTTTTCAACAATGTTAATCCTCCCCTTACAAACATACTTCAAATATATTCAATCAAAATACAAAATATACTTGTAGTGACAATAGATGTTAAGTATAACTATACTTTTAAATTTTCTTTTCAGAGACTTCTATTATCCTAACATCATCAAAAATGATTTCCAGAATCAATTCCTACTGTATATGAATTAAAACACAACTTTAAACTCAATGTGATTAATTCAAGGAGAATAAAAGAATGTATCTCAAATAAACGTTTCCAAAAGTACTAATGTTGATTCAATAAATCAGTAGTCATATTGGTAGAAGCTATATGCGATTCAAAGATATCTGTAATTAATGAAACAACTTTTTCTTTTCAAAATAGTAAATATTGATAATTTTCTTTAAAATTTAGTTTGAAAAGCTTGAATCATACAAGAGCTTTCTAATGTACCTGTGTAATGAGCTTTCAGTCAACAATCCCAGATCTGATCAGGACCTTAGGTTGCCAGATTTAAAGAATCCTTTTTCAGGACAACAATCCTTACATACCTATCTGCTCAAGTACAAAAGGCTCGTGGTTAAACTAATCAATAAACTCTCAAAGATTTTCACTTTGTAGGCACTTTTCATTTTAAGCACAGTGTATATGTATTCCATTAATACAAATGCAATAAAACACAAATCTCATACAATTTTTACTTCTATGATTGTACTAAGAATATGAATCATTTTCAATAAGCTTATACTTTTGATTAACAATTTAAGATGAGTTACATATAACTTATTCTACAAGTTTAATCAATTAAGTCAAATTTATGCATGATCATATGCATTTTCCTTGATTCAAAGAAAACATTTAATCAAAATTTCAGAATGTTAGAAGTATTTAATGTTTTTCATTTACATTTCCACTTAAAATCGTAAAAACCATTAAAATTGATAAACTACTTAAAATCAATAAGATACTACTATGATTTTACAATAAATACATAGTATCTTAAGCAGCAGTTTAGATATTACTTTAGATATTTATAATAAGTATATAATATCTATGAGGTGAACAACATCATCAATAATATTTATCTTTTTATGTGGAGTTTAAGCATTTTACACATCACATAGCCTACAAATACCTAAATTTAATCTAATGTTGCAGAATGTATTTTTGTCTAGAGGTTTTGTAAATATATCAACTAATTGATTTTTACTAGACACAAATTCTAATTTAATTTTTCCTTTAATTACGTTATCTCTTAGAAAATGATGTCTAACCTCTATATGCTTTGCTCTTGAATGTAATACAGGATTTTTGGAAAGATTTATTGCAGAACTACTATCACAATAAATCTTAGTTGTATTATAAGATAATCCAAAATCTTCTAAAGTTTTTCTTATCCACAGAATCTGAGTGCAACACAGTGCAGCAGCAACATATTCAGCTTCTGTAGTAGAAAGTGCTACACAGTTTTGCTTTTTACTAAACCATGAGACCAAATTATTTCCCAATAATTGACATGTGCCACTAGTACTCTTTCTATCAGATTTAGATCCTACATAATCAGCATCAATATATCCTATAAGATCTATTGAACTATCTTTAGAATAATACAGTCCGAAATTTTTAGTTCCTTGTATATATCTAAATATTCTTTTAACTACAATTAAGTGTGATTCCTTAGGATTAGATTGAAATCTAGTACAAACACACACAACAAACATAATGTCAAGTCTACTAGTAGTCAAATAAAGTAAAGAACCAATCATACTTCTGTACTTTCTTTGATCTATAGATTTTCCTATGTCATCAATATCTAACTTTAAAGTAGTACTCATAGGAGTTCTTCGAATCCTTGTATCATTAAAATTAAATTTCTTAAGCATTTCATCTACATATTTTTCCAGATTTAAAAATATACCTTTATCCATTTGCTTAATTTGAAGTCCTAGAAAATATGAAAGTTCTCCAATCATACTCATTTCAAACTGATTAGTCATCTCTTCAGAGAATATTTCTATCAACTTATTAAAGGTTGCTCCAAAGATTATATCATCCACGTATATTTGAACAACAATTTGATCTTTACCATCTCTCTTAATAAATTGAGTATGATCTACTTTTCCCGTGATATAGCCTTTTTCTATTAAAAAAGTAGACAATCTTTCATACCATGATCTAGGTGCTTGCTTCAAACCATATAAGGCTTTTTTCAATTTATACACAAAGTCAGGATTTTTAATATCTTCAAATCCAGGTGGTTGTTTTACATAGACTTCTTCATTAATTAAACCATTTAGAAATGCACTCTTTACATCCATTTGATATAATTTAAAATCCATATAACGCCAATAATATTCTAATACTTTCTAACCTAGCCACATGAGCAAATGTTTCATCATAATCTAATCCTTATTCCTGTGTATATTCTTGTGCAACTAATCTAGCTTTATTCCTTATAACTTGACTAGTTTCGTTAGTTTTGTTTCTAAAGATCCACTTTGTACCTATTATGGATTGATTTTCTAGTGGAGAGACTAATTCCCATACATCCTTTCTGATGAATTGATTTAGTTCTTCTTGCATTGCCAATATCCAATTTTCATCAGATAATGCTTCTTGTATATTCCTTGGTTCCACCATAGAAACAAACATACACATACTATTTAAATTTACTGAAGCTCTAGTTTTAACTCCCTCATTAATATTACCAATGACTTGAGCAATGGGATGTGATGAAGAATAACGCCAATTTCTCTGATTTTCCTCAATATTCTCATCAACATCTGAAAGTCCATCACTTTCATCATTAGTTTGATCATTTAAGTTCATATTTTTGATTTTCTCAAATAAATCGTCAATCTCTCTATTGATCTCTAACTCATTTGGAAAATTGATCATATCATCATTATCAACTTTAGATAGAGATTCTCTAAGAGAATTTTCATTGAAGCTTACATGAAGGGTTTCTGTTGAGTATTTTTGTTTTGATGATGTGTGCTGAATGAAAATAATCATATTTCCTCAATTACTATTGCTTGTGAAAAGAAATTAAAATCATCAATTAATACAGAAAAAGCTTACTGATATAAATACTTGTCTGTATTAGATCTGAAGTTAATAACTAGTCGTTTCGTTGCATTAATTTCTCATTTAACAAAACATTAAGTTAACGTTTGTTTTTATTGAATAGAATGATATGTTTTGAAGTTATATCTTCTGTATCTTGAACAATGCACGTTTAGACAACTTGTTAAGTTAGAGTTTTGTTTGTATAGAGGTCACGTGAGAACTCGTTAAGTTAGAGGCTTAAAGGTTAAAATAGGTCACGTGAGGTGCACATGTTTAACTCGTTAAGTTAATATAACTAAACGCGTTGAGTTGCTATATTGAACACTAAGGCAACGCGTTAGGTTAGTGTTATAAACTTAAGTTGTTATTTTTCCACGTGGTAAAATTCTTATTATAAAAACATTTGTGTATTATTGAATCGGTGAGTTAAAGTTTTTCGGAGACTTACAGTCGTAACTATCCGAAAGGTAACTTAAGTCATGTTTTCAAGTCTTGACACGTGTCTCACTAGTTTTATCATATAAAGAGTTTTTCGGTGACTTACATCCGTAACTATCCGAAACTTAAACTGTTTTCGGTGAGTTATCGTTTAACCTTCCGAAAGAAAAGTTAAGCTGGTTCATTGAGATAGCATAACACCACAGACTTAGTTCGTTGAGTTAGCTACAGTACTTGTCATGTGAAATGGCACATGGTGAACTCGTTAAGTTAGAAACGTTAAGTTATATATATATATTTGTGTTACTCGTTTAGTTAACATTAAAGTAACTACTTCTTATTACACTGATGAAAAACTTTTGGACGAGAAAGTTTATTTTGCAGGAAATTTTTCAAAGATCCAAGACTGATGATTAAAAAAAATTTGAAATATAAACGTGGGTCAGAACGTGTGTGTTTCGATGAAGGAAAAAGAAAAGACGTGGAGAAGTGGAAAATTGGTAGTGGTTAAACGTGAAGGATATGCATGAAATGAAGATATAGTATAAAAGGCATAGAGTTTTCGTTGATCAAATCATCCTTGCACAGAAAACAAAAAATCTTTTCAAGGATAAAACCATCCCTGCAAACCAAAAGAAAAATCTTTTTCAGGGATCAAAAACACCTCTTCGGGAAAATCTCACAAGTGGAAGAAAATTCAGTGAAGCAGAAAAGGTCAGACTTATGTCACTGAAGAGTTGAAGTATCATAAGAAAGCAAATTCGGTGAAGCAGAGAAAGACAAGATATTCGTCACTAAAGAATTGCTGAAGAAGAAAGAAGAAGAAGAAAAATCTCAAACAGGGAGAAATGTTTTAAATTCCACAAATTAGTTTTCTCTGTTTGTAGTTATGAAATTGTATAGATGAAATATGGTATCGAAATATAATTGCATCTACAATTTCTGAGGAGAATTGAATTGTATATTGTAATTGAAACCTTGAATAAAAATGATTTTATGAAAACAATGTCTCAACTTGTTTTTGAGTTTTAAAGTTTCAATTATATTTCAGAAAATATTAAAAATACACAATTCACCCCCCTCTTGTGTAGTCATACGATCCTACAAGTGGTATCAGAGCTTTGTTAATAACCTTTGATATAAAATCTATACCAACTTATTTAATATCATTGCTTATTCTACCTTCCTTGTTTTTAAACAGAAATTAATATCTGAGCATACGTTTAACTTTCTTGATTTAAGGCTCAAGTTGTTTTAAAGCTTTTAGACTATTTAAAATCAAATAGGTTGAAAAATCTAAGGTAAGATGGCTATTGGAAATGGTAATTTTTCTTTATATGAAGGCCAAAATCTTAATCGTCCTCCTTTATTTGATGGAATACATTTTGAATATTGGAAATATAAGATGACTATTTTTCTTCAAAGTATAGATCATAAGTTGTGGTTCATGATTTCTAAACCATATACTATGTTAACTACTTATAATACTTGGACAATTACTGAAAAAGAAAATGAAACTCTGAATGCTAAGGGCTTAAATATTTTATTTTGTGCATTGAATTATGAACAGTTCAGTAAAGTGTCAGCATATAAATCTACTTATGAGGTGTAGCATGCATTAGAAGTTTCACATGAAGGTACTTCTCAAGTTAAAGAGGCCAAAATAAACATGTTGATTCATAAGTATGAACTCTTTAAGATGCATGAAGACGAAAATATTTCTAAGATGTTTTTCAGATATCTTGATATCATAAACTCTTTAAAATGTTTAGGAAAGAATTTTGAACAGAAGGATTTGGTGAGGAAAATTCTCAGATCCCTAAGTTCCAAATGGTCTCAGAAAGTAACATCAATTAAGGAATCACGAGATTTAAATGTTTATACTATGAATGAACTTATAGGAAATTTAACAGCTTATGAAGTTCAATTAAATGAATCACTAAGTCACAAGAAACTAAAAATGAAGAAAGAAATAGCCTTCGAAATTAATTCAGATTCTGATATATCTACTGATTCTGATGAGGATTTGATTTTGCTGACTAGGAAATTCAAGAAAGCATGGAAAGCTAGGAAACAGCAAAGGAACAAAAATGATAAACCCTCAACGTCAAAATCACTGAATGACAAGAATTCTTCATCTAGAAAGTATGTATGTTACAACTGTAAGAAACATGGACATCTTTCTCCAGATTGTCCTATGAGGAAAAATGGAAAGCAAAGTAGGACAAATCAGAAGAAGACGGCTCAGAAAACTCAGAAAAAGTTTTACAAGAAAAAGGCTTTGAAGGTCACTTGGGATGACACCTCTGAAGAGTCTAAATCTGAGGAATCAGCATCAAAATCTTCACATTCAGAAGGAGAACAAGAGTTAGAAGACGTTGCTCATGTGTGCTTCATGGAAAATGAGTCTGAGGTAATATCTGATCCTGAAAGTCATTCAGATTTCAACTTTGATGAATTATTATGTGCTTATCATGCATTATTACAAAAACTTAAAGCATGTAAACTGGAAAATAAGAATATTAGAAAATCTTCATCCATTATGGAAGAAGAAAATTGTTTCATGTCTACTACTTTAGAAAAGTTTAAATGTGATAATGAAAATCATGCTAGAGATTTGCCAAAATTTAGATTTAATGAATGTATCTTGCATGAACAAATACAAAATATAAATGTTGAAAAATTAAAGATAGAATCTAAAAATGAAATGTTGAGAAACAATATAAATGAACTTGAATTAGAGATAGATAAATTAAAATTAAGAGAGAGAGATTTAAATTCCACCATTGAGAAATGGAATTTAAGTCAAACTAAGTTAGACAAACTAACTACTACCCCTGCGGTGTCTTATAAATTTGGCTTAGGATTTGATTATCCTGAATATCCTGAATCTCAAGCCAATAAAGGATTTATTAGTTGCAATTCAAGTAAATCTAAGACTAAAATTCCTTTTATTATGAAACAATGTAATAAATATGTAGAAGTAGGTACTTCAAAGGACGAATCATGCAGTAATAATATAAATCAATGTGATTTGTCAAATTGTACTTCTAACATGACTATAAATGTTTCTAAAAATCTTGTTTCTTGTTCTAGCAATTGAGTTTCTACTGTTTCTAAAAGTTCAGACAATTGTAGTAAACTGAAAATTCAGAAACCTAAGCATGTAATTCAATACACTAGTATTAGACCAATTACTCATTCTGCATGTAATAAAACTAAAAATTCTTGTGCAGAAAAAGATTTTGTATGTGCGGAAAATGTTAATACAAGTACAAAATCTTAGTATGAACTTACTGAAATGTATAAGCATGACCAAAATAAATTAACATCTGATAAAAATCTGTTTGGTCTTGTTTATACTACATCTGGAAAAAAAAGAATGATTGTAAAAGCAATAATGCTATATGTGAGTATGAAGCTAATGATAAATCAATAGTACTTACAACTAATAAGAATATAAATGATAATGTTAAACTATTTTTAAACAAAAAGAAGAAATATGCATTTAATGAACTTGGTCCTCAACAACATTGGGTACCAAGAAAAAGTTTTTCTTAATTTGTGTTGTAGGAGGAAACAACATCAAAATAGATCTTGGACAGTGGAGTGTCGAGTCACATGACCGAATAGAAAAGTCTATTACAAAATTTTACAAATACCATGAAAGGAAGTGTATCATTTGGAAACAAAAGCAAAGATAAAATCATAGGTATGGAAAATGTTCAAATAACTCCTACTTGTGTTATTTCGAATGTACTATATGTAGAAAATCTAAGATTTAATTTGCTGAGTGTCATAAAACTAACTGAAAATGGATATTATGTAGTGTTTGAAGATAATGTATGCAAAATAATTGAAAAAAATACTGATGAAATTAAGTTTATTGCTAAAAGAAAAGGTTTTGTATGTATTTTATCTTTACCTTCTGGTGTAGTTGATTTAAATTCATGTTTGCTAGCTGAAACTAGTGATGCATATCTATGGCATAGAAGGATTGGGCATATAAATATGAGACTGTTACATAAACTATCTAGAAAACATTTAATAAGAGGTTTACCAAATATTAAATACTCAAAGAACTTTATGTGTGATGCATGTGAGTTAGGTAAACTTCACAAAAACTCTTTTAAATCCAAAACTGATATTTTAAGCAAGAGAGTCTTAGAACTTATACATATGGATCTATTTGGACCAACAAGAATCATGAGTCTTCGTGGTAAATGGTATGTATTTGTTTTAGTAGATGACTTCTCTAGATACACTTGGGTATATTTTCTAGCATCTAAGATAGAAGTTTTTGAAAAATTTAAAATGTTTTGCATTTTTGTTCAAAATGAGCAAAGTGTCTCTATTCAAAAACTTAGGAGTGATCATGGAACTGAATTTGATAATGATCAAATGGATAACTATTATAATGAGCATGACATTGATCATAGATTTTCTTTTCCAAGAGCACCGTGTCAAAATGGTGTTGTTGAGAGAAAGAATAGATCACTTCAAGAAATGGCCAGAACTATTGTAGGATCATTTGTATCACAAGAGGGGGGGTGAATTGTGTCTTTAGTAATCAAACTAGTGGATAAAACAAGAGCACAAAACACTTATAAATGAAATTTTATTCTTTTATTTCAAGACAGAATTTACAATATCTTTTCAGCTCAATTCCCTTCTTGACAGTTTTGATATAGTAATTTTTGATATACAATTCAAATAGGGAAACAAAGCTCTTTTTCAAAACTAATTTTGAATTGTATAAAACCTGATCTTTATGCACACAGCTCTTTTCTTTCTCTTTGTTCAGCTTCTGTATCTCTTCTTCTCCAATTGTCGAATTTCTAGATTTCTTGCGTTTGCATCTCCTTTTCTAAAATTGCTTGGAATTTTGAACTTCTTTTGATGTTGGAGAACTTTTCAAAATATGAATATTCAAACTTAACTTTTCAGTTAGGGATGTAGATTGAATATTCAGACTTGGTTTTTTTTTTTGAGATTTGGATCCTCTATTGTAATGTAGCTCGTACTCTCTATTAGTAGTCGAACTCTGTTATCTTTCATGTTCAGCATGTTCATCCACTTGATCTACAATCCATAATCCATGTACTAATTTTCTCTTTAATCCAAATTACTTTCTATTTAAATTTCCACTTTCTTCACTAACAATCTGAGTTTCCACGATCTCCACTCGTAGATTCATCGAAATTTTATCTTCCTAGAGTCTTGTAGAATATCTTCTAAGTCTTCGATTTAGTCGAATATTTATCCTTTAACTCCTGTCAAAACTCGAACACTTATCCTTTAACTCTTCGAGTTCTTACACCTGCAAAGCACGTGACTAAACAAGGAAACTTATCTATTCGTTAGTCCTTTTATAAAACTCAAACAGTTATCTATCCATGCGTATAAAAACTCGAACAGTTATCTAACTATTCGATTTTTCATTACCGAACGCACATGGAAAACATGTGACAACTTAAAACATTAAAAACACGCGTGCAAATAACTTAATTATACGAGTTTTTAACATAAAGTATTTGACAAAAACGAAATGTTGACTATCCGAAAGTTTAACTATTGCAAATCTAGCTCTTCGGAAATCTTTAATTTATCTAACATAAAAATGAAACTTTCCGATAATCTGTTAACTATTATACTTAGAGAAATATACTTAGAGAATATTATGTAGACTTATTTAAATACGTTAATAAAGCATACATCATCAAAATTAAATACCTAACAATCTCCCCCTTTTTGATGATGTCAAAACCTAATAAGTCACATAATTTATATCTCCCCCTTTTTGGCATTATAAAAAAGTAAACAAACTATTTTCTCCCCCTTTAGGAAGTTAAGTTTTATAAATGTAAGGAAGGATATCTTACTAAGTATATATTAATCAAAACGATAGTGTCAATCATACATAGGATTTATGGATTAAGCAAAAACTATTTAATATCATAAACTGTGAAAAATAATCACGTAACATTAAAATCAGTAAACAATTTACATAATGGTTTTGGTTAAAATTACAAAAAATAAATCATGTAATACATAATTTGTATAATCACAAGCCTCTTTGTCTTCGAAAAATAGCAATCAGAGTATCTGAAATTGTCTTTGCAATATCTCTACTAACTCTATATATCTGATCAAGTAATGCCTGATCTAAATCATTTTGAGAAACTTGTGGTGTTTGCTGTAAAAATTTAGTATGTATGTCTGTATCTATACCTGTATGTATCTCTCTATGTATACCTTGTTGTATATCTATATGTATATCTTGTTGTATATCTGTATGTTGCTATGTTTCTGTAAATTCTACGGATTGTTGCTGTGTTTGCCGAACCTGTTGTTGTTGTTGTTGTCTGAGGATAGGTGTATCTGTCGCTTTGTATTTTTGGAGTTCCTTTGCAGAGAAAGATCATGACTTTAATCTTTTCTGTGGCCAAGGTGAAATATCTGTTTGACTTGCCACAATTCTCAAAATTGTATCACCATAAAATAATTTACTCTGCAAATATAAGATATGAGAAACAAAAATATCATACCAGCTCACCTGTATATGGTTGATTAATGCGTATGTAGCATAAAGACATCTGCCAACTTCTACCCCATGACCAAACCTCTGAAACAATGTAGCATGCAATATTTGTGCAATAAAATGTGCTTGGCCATTTAAGTCATTTAGTAATGTCAATGGTTTGTTGGTAGTTGGATCTTTGGCTAAACTTGTAATGTCCCATCCCAATCAATAAACCTGTTTTCTTTCTGATAATTTAACTCCTTCATTTTTCAGACCAAGTACCTGATGAAGTAAATCTAGAGTTAAATATATGTCATTTTCTTGTATATTAGAAACAGGAATACCTTCTTCCACTGTTAAGTTTGAGTAAAAACAACTAAGAAGTTTAGGTATATCAAGATGGCCTGGCTGTTGTGGAAGTAGAGTCAACAAGCCTTGAAATTCAAATAGTTCACGTATGTGTGCCATCCCTTCAAACTTAACTAGTCTTGAATATAAAACTGTAAAAGTTTTATATGTCTGAAATTTGTCATAACAGGAATTATTTCTAAACCATAATAGTGTATTTGCATCTAAACTCTGTTTTGGATTAGGTATTTTCCTGTCATGATGTTCTGATCTGGGACTTGTTTCAATATTATCAACAGCATCTATATTGTCAAATCTTTCAGAACTGGTGGAATTTCTATCAAAACTAGTATAAATGTCTGAAATATATGTTATTGTCGTATCAATAATCTACTGAATTTCTTCTATTTATTCTTCTGGAAACATTTCAGTAGCAACAGTCTCTATAACAATCTGTATATCAGCAACCTGTATATCTATATGTGATCTATACAACTGTCTTTGTATGAAAGAATGTTCTATATCTGTCTATGGAATAGAATCATCCTGTATTTCTAAAATTTGTATATGTGAGACATTTGTAGTATCATATTCTATTTGTAACTGTGTATGTTGTTGATTATAAACATTTATCAACAAGTATACGATATATTGTAACAGATATAACTATACATATAAAGTGTAGTATAAGCAACTGTACCATAATTCAAAAGTCTCTGTTTTAGATACAGTAAGAGGAAGAATATCTATACATTCCTCTTCAGATGAAATATCTTCAAAATTTATAGACTCAGTGTCTATATCAATAATATCATCAAATTTGATATCATCTATATATATATCATCAAAATTTCCTACATTCTCACTTTCTGTAGGAAAAGAATGTGTGCTTGCAGCATTGTGTGAAAAACTGTCCATTGTATTAAAAGATACATTATGCACTAATGTGACACAATACCTTAGAGTATATGCTTGTAAGCCAATATTTGTCACATCTGCTAGGGTTCCTGACAAAAATGTCTGTCCTGCTTCTATAATGGAGCATAGTTTTCCATTTTTCACTGATTCTTCTTTTTGCTGCAATATTCCTTGTACACCTGTAGTTAGTCCAAAATATTCAATTGTCTTTTTCTTTTTCCGACTATATGTCTGTAGTGTTTCAGGTTGTTCAGGAGATTCTAAAATTGTCTTAATTTCTCCTATTAAAGGCACCTGTTGTCTTGATGGTCCTTCACCATGATGCCCAGGTGGTAATAATGGAATATAGAGTTTTAAGTTCTCCACCTCTACCATTTTGAGTTGATAAACTCTTTGTCCTTCACTGCGAAGGCCCATTTTGCTAATGGTAGTTTTCTGTTCATTGATATACTGTTTAATATCATCTAAAACAGCTAAGGGAAAATAATGTTGGGAATACAAGAATTGTAATTCCCTGTTTGCATTTTCAATCATTGGTCCCCACTTCTTTCCATAATAAGTGATAGACTATACCGATGTCTTTAGTACATGTCCAGAACTTACAACAGTAGGGTTAGGTTGTAAATTTCTTTTCCATAAATGCAATGCGGAAAGTTCTATCTGTTTTAGTCTAAACTGTGTTTCAGCATAATTTCGAATAAATTTCCAACAAAAATTTTTCTCATCTTCAATAGCTTTTCTGATTTCATGTAGTACTTTGTTTGAAAAATTGTACCTGGAGTAAATATCGTTGATTTCATTCTACATTTTCTGAAGTTCCAACTCTCTTTTCTGCACTTTGGTCATTCTACCACATCCTGACATTGTTGATTAATCTTCGCTTTGCACTGTAGAACTTAGTGGAAGGAAAGATTGTGAAGCTAGGGTTTTACCAAGGTAGAAACATGAAAGGTTGTTAGGAAAACATTCATAACTCTCCGATTTTAGAAACGGATAAACAAATTCAATCATTGAAATCATAAATATAAGATCCGTTACCGATAAATAACTCGAGTGCTTGTAATAACTGTACAAGTTTTACAACCAACAATTGCAGAATACTTAGCGTAATTGTTCATATAAAGAAAATAACTTCAGGCTAAGTGAAAAAGTGAGAAAACTCGAAGACATATGATAACTGTTCGAGTTTCTCGAAGGAATAGGTGTGAAAGCTCGAAGATTTAAACATAACTGTTCGAGTTTCGACTGAGACATTATAAACTAGTGAAATTCAACACGTGCACAATTTGAACTTAAGGTGTTCAAAAAGTTTCGGAGACTTATAAACATAACTATCCGATGCTCAAGTGCATTTTAGAGAGTTACAGATAACCTTCTGAAAGATAACTTAAGTCAATCGTCCAGATCACGGCACGTGTACTTAAGTAGTTTTATAATAAAGAGATGTTTCAGACAGTTACAAATCTAACTTTCCGATGCCCAAACGCATTTCGAAGAGTTACAGATAACTTACCGAAAATCCACTTAAGTCATGCATTATGGTTTCGACACGTGTACTTCAGGAAATAATAAAATAGTCTATTAAACGTTTTAAAACACAACTATCCGATACTTGTAATATAACTTGCCAAAACAATAGAAAATTCGGATAGTTAAGAATTAAAATACATGCAAGTCACCGATAGTTTAGAAATGTACTTAGTTAATGTGTATTTCCTGAAATTATGCAGATTCTTTCATGAAAACATATAATAGTTCAAAAGTTATGAATTATTATATGAGAAATTTCTCCCCCTACATAAATGTAGTATAAAGAATATATGGCGTACTTAATCTGGGTTGCCAAGCCCTAAGTAGAGTTGGCTTAAAAAGGTCAAATAGCTTACTTAAAGAGGATGCTAAGCCTTAAATAGATTTGAGTCTCTCCTTTTTTTTTCTTTTTTTTTTAATTTGAATGAAATATAGAAATAAGTAGTAGAGTTAACAATTTAGACTTTCTAGCTTTTATCTTATTCAGTTTACAAAAGAAAATTCATAGAGATATACCTACAGAAACTTAAAAGATTTCAATAATGAGTACACAACTTATGACAAATAAATATCGTACATTATGTTTAAAGAGTAGATAATAACAAAGATAACAAGGATTATATGCACAGATTATGTCAGGATTGTTATAACACCTTGAAAGATAAATTAAGCTTGAGTACATTGCCCGCTTTTTTTTTTCCTTTTTTCTTATATTCATATATATATATATTATGTATTACCTCCCACAGTATCATCTTTTTATGTGATCATAATCCCTTGCTTAGGGGAAAGATAACCAGTTACTCAATGACAAGTGAGAACAGGTAATTTTTTTATATTTTATTTTAAATATAATCTGAATTATTTGCAAAATGAGTTTTCAGTCAGCACATCCCAAACCAGTTGGTTTAAGATCCCCCAACGAACTTAATTACTCAAGTAATTACAAACAAAAAATAAACAAAAATAAAACAAGACAGTAAATTAAATTAGAGGCAACCACAAGACTTAATTTTTCTAACAGAATGCTAATAACTTTCCTTTAATAAAAAGTACATACTTTCTATGTATTTTCTTGTTAAAATCTTTGTAATAGCATATACATAAGTAACAAAAATATAGTTGGCACTCACATTGAATCAATTTAACTTTTCCTTAAGTAATCTTTTCTGAATTTTTCTTAAATAAATTGACTTCAATAAAAATCAGAATTTCATAAATTCTTAACTACCAGAAAACTGTAATTCGAAAATAGATATGTTGTTTTGTTTTGTTTTTCTTTTTTAATAATAAAGACATTAAATTCTAAAACTACCTTATAACAAACCAAAATACAATGAACAGGACCATTAAATATCAGATAACCTACAGATACCAAGTTCTAATCATAATTTTGAGAATGTATTTTCATCTAAGGGTTTTGTAAATAGATCTGCTAATTGTTCTGTTGTAGGAACACAATTTAATACTATTTTTCCTTTTATAACATTATCCCTTAGAAAATGATGTGGAACTTCTATATGTTTTACTCGTGAATGTAAGACAGAATTTTTAGATAAACTTATTGCAAAACTACAATCATAGAAAATCTTAGTTGGTTCATAATTTAAATTAAAATCTTTTAAGGTTTGTCTGATCCACAGGATTGGAGCACTGCAAAGTGCAGTAGCTATATATTCAGCTTTAGTTGTAGATATGCTACACAATTTTGCTTTTTACTAAACCATAACACTAAAGAATTACCTAACAATTGATAAGTGTCATTGGTGCTTTTTCTTTCAAACTTACATCCTGCGAAATCAGCATCACTATAACCTACTAAGTTTAAAGAACTGTGTTTAAAGTAAAACAGTCCGAAATTGATGGTTCCTAATTGATATTTAAAAATTCGTTTAACAGCAAGTAGGTGTGATTCCCTAGGATTTGATTGATATCTAGCACAAGTACACACACTAAACATAATATCTGGTCGGCTAGCTATTAAATAGAGTAATGAACCAATCATACTTCTATATTGTTTTACATCTATAGTTTTTCCAGAGTCATCTTTATCAAACTTGGTGATAGTACTCATTGGTGTATTCTTTGTTTTAGTGTTGTCTAAACCAAACCTCTTTAATAAATCTTGAGTATATTTTTCTTGTGAAATAAAAGTACCCTGATCTAATTGCTTAATTTGTAAGCCTAGGAAAAATGATAGTTCTCCCATCATACTCATTTCAAATTGATTAGTCATGTCTTTCGAAAAGGACTCAACTAATTTATCATTTGTTGCTCCAAATATGATGTCATCTACATAGATTTGAACTACTAATATATCTTTTTCAATCTTCTTGATAAAATGAGTGTGATCTACCTTTCCCATAGAATACCCTTTTTCCATAAGAAATTTAGATAATCTTTCATACCAAGACCTAGGAGCTTGTTTAAGGCCATATAGTGCCTTCTTAAGCTTGTAAACATACTCAGGATGTTTTGAATCTTTAAAACCTGGAGGTTGTTTTACATACACTTCTTCTTTTATATATCTATTTAAAAAAGCAGTCTTAACATCCATTTGATATAATTTGAAATCCATATAACAAGCATATGCTAACAAAATTCGTATTGATTCTAGTCTAGCAATAAGAGCAAATGTTTCATCATAGTCAATTCCTTCCTCTTGCTTGTAACCTTGAGCAACTAATCTAGCTTTATTTTTAACTATATGTCCATCTTGATCTACTTTGTTTCTAAATACCCACCTTGTTCCTATTATGGATTGATTTTCAGGTGGTGGAACTAGATCCCATACCTCATTTCTTATAAATTGATTTAGCTCATCTTGCATAGCTAAATACCAAAATTCATCTTCTAAGGCATCTTCAATTTTCTTAGGTTCTAGTAAAGAAACAAATGAATAAGCACCACAAATGTTGACTACTGGTGACCTAGTCCTAACTCCTTGATTAGGATCGCCTATTATCTGATCAATAGGATGAGATGAAGTATAACGCCAATTTCTATGTTGTTCCATATTTTCTATAGGTATGACATTATTTTTTTCTAAATTTTCATCATTCAAACTTAGATTTCTTATTCCGTCAGATAATCTATCAATTTCTCTATCAACATCATTTGGTACTATTTCTGGGAGAATTTCTTAATCAAAGTTTTCAACATGTCTTAAATCCAAATGAGAATTTTTATGAAATTTCACATGTAGGGTTTCCTCAATGGTTTTTGTTGATTTATTATAAACTCTATATGCTTTACTTCTAATGGAATAACCAACAAAAATCCCTTCATCTGATTTGGCTTTAAATTTGTCTCTTCGTTCCTTAGTGTTTAAAATAAAACACTTATAGCCAAAGGGTTTTAAATAACTTATTTTGGGAACCCTGTTATACCATATCTCATAAGGAGTTTTATCTAAAATTGGTCTTAGATGTACTCTATTTATAACATAGCATGTTGTATGAACTGCTTCTGCCTAGAGAAAAAGGGGTAACTTATTCTCATTTAACATGGTTCTAGACATTTCCTGAAGTGATCTGTTTTTACGTTCTACTATCCCATTTTGTGAAGGAGCTCTTGGAAATGAGTACCTATGATCTATGCCTAATTCTTCACAAAAGGTGTCCATTTGATCATTATCAAATTCTGTACCATGATCACTCCTATGTTTTTGAATTTTAACATTTTGCTCATTTTGAACTTTATTACAGAATATCTTAAATATTTCAAAAACTTCAGTTTTATTAGCTAGAAAATAGACCCAAGTAAATCTAGAATAGTCATCAACTAGTACAAAAGCATAATGTTTACCTCCTAGACTGGTTGTTCTAGTAGGTCCAAATAAATCCATATGCACTAGTTCTAATACTCTTTTGCTTGTTATTTCATTTAAGCTTTTAAAGGATGTTTTATGTAATTTACCTAGTTGACACACATCACACATAAACTCTTTCGAGTACTTAATACTAGGTAAACCTCTAACTAGATTCTTTTTAGATAGCTTTTGTAATAATTTTAAGTTTGAGTGTCCTATCCTTCTATGCCATAAAGTGACTTCATCCGATTTTGCAATTAAGCAAGCATTGTCTTTAATAATATCAAAAGGCAAATTTAGAATACAAACAGATCCTTTCTTATATGTAGTGAATAAAATTTCATTTGTAGTCATGTCCATAATTTTACAAGAATATTTTTCAAAAATTACTTTGTAAATCTTCATTAAAATAGGAACACTCAATAAATTAAAACCTAAGTTTTCAACTAATAAGACATCATTTATAAAACATTTCTCAGTTACCTGAACCTTGCTAGACCCAAGGATATTTTTTTTGCTTTTATTTCCAAAGGTAACTTACCTGTTCTTGGTCTTTGTTATTTTTATAAGTAATCGTATATCTCTAGTCATATGGCTGGATGCTCCACTGTCCATTATCCATTTTGATTTGTGTACCTACAAAAATAGTCAAAAAGAGATTTTATCTCTTGGAACCCATTTTTGAGTGGGTCCAAGAATTTTAGAGAGAGTCATATCAAAATAATCCATATTTTTAGACTTCAACTTATCTATTTTCTAATAATTATTTTTGCGTTTCTTTCTCTTAGTGTTATAATTATCAGAACATTTATCTCCATGTAAACCAAAGTTGAAATTTTCATTTCTGACATTATTTGATTTCCAATATCCGATATTCTTTAAATATGAAGAAAATTGATCAAGAATATTAAAATTCTCAAATGTCTTAGCTTGATTCTTCTAAAGATTTCTTTTGAAATTCTTGCATCGTGTGCTATCATTTATATGCTACATTTCATCAATTTGCACATATTTTTCTCCTTTTTTGATTACACACGGAATAGTTTTTCTCTTACTATTCTTAGTACTGGAAATAAAGACATTATTTTTAGTAGTACCATCATGCAATATATAATTTTCAGAAAATGCATCGTGTAAACCAATACCATGTTTTTCTACATTTGATATTTTACTACTGAGTTCATTTGTTAAAGTTTGACTATTATTTCATTTACTTAATATAGCCTTTTGATCGCAGACTTTAATATTTAACACATCAATTTCTGAATTTAAATCAGTAATAGTTAGTTCCAGTTTTTCAATTTCATTGATCATTTTCTTCTTATCATCAATTAAATTTTCACAATCAGCATGCAATTTTCTTTCTATAGCAGTGGACTTTAAAATTTCCTATGCATGCCTTTGATTTTCTTCTTTAAATTTATTCAACGTAGAGTTCAGAAAATCAATCTTATTTTCAGATTCATCTAGCATTTACCTAGTGTCCTTTCTTTCTATTTTGACTTTCTTATATTTTCTGACCAGTCTATTGTATTCAACAAGTAATCCATCAAAACTATCAAAATTAGCATTTTGATCAGAGGATACCTCACTGGATTTTGCCATAAAGCATACATTTGCCAAATTTTCTTTTGAATCTGATGTTGATGAGGATTCATTGTCTGATGTTGAATCCTTTGTTTCTTCACTTTGTGAAGCTGAAGAGTCATCCCATGTCACTTTAAGCCCCCTTCTCTTTCTGAATTTCTTATTCCTGAAATTCCTCCTCGAATTCTTCTTATCTTTGTTGAGAGGACAATTAGTTTGAAAGTGACCTGGCCTATTGCACTTGTAGCATATACTTTTGTCTTTC
Source organism: Cymodocea nodosa (assembly GCA_036874045.1). Classification (NCBI taxonomy): domain Eukaryota; kingdom Viridiplantae; phylum Streptophyta; class Magnoliopsida; order Alismatales; family Cymodoceaceae; genus Cymodocea; species Cymodocea nodosa. The sequence goes on along the minus strand of CM072339.1, from coordinate 11,262,067 downwards.
ATGAATGACTTCTTCTCCATATCTCTAGATGTCTTTGCTGACCTGAAGTTCCTACGTTTCTTCAACAGATTTCTAAATTTTCTGGTCAACAACAATAAATCATCGTTAGAATCACTAGTGACTTCTAAGACTTTATCAGCCTCAAAAGCCAGATCCCTTCTAGGATTTTTCCCTTTTGGATCTAAATGTTGTACTTCATAGGCTGTTAGATTTCTTATGAGATCATCGAGAGTATATGTATTTAAGTCTTTGGACTCTTCAATAGATGTCTTTTGAGTCCAAATTTTAGTTAAAGATCTAAGGATCTTTCTTACCAAGTCTTTTTCCTCGAATTTCTTGCCTAAAGATTTTAATGAATTTACAATCTCAAGAAAACGGGAAAACATGTCAGAGATGCATTCATTTTCGTGCATTTTAAAAAGCTCATATTTATGTACTAACATATTGATCTTAGATTCCTTGACTTGATTAGTACCTTCGTTGGCAACTTCTAATGCATGCCATATCTCATATGCAGTTTGATATGCAGAAACTTTATTAAATTGATCATGAGATAAAGCACAAAACAAGATGTTTAAACCTTTAGCATTCAGTGTCATTCGCTCCTTTTCATCAAAAGTTCAAGTATCATATGGAGTTGTAACTAACACTATAGGATTGCTAATTATATGCCATAATTTGAAATCGATTGACTGAAAAAATACTTTCATTTTATATTTCCAATAGCTATAATTGCTACCTTAAAACATAGAAGGACGATTTGTGGTCTGTCCTTTAGTCATAACTAAGATTTCAGAATTATCCATTTTAAACAGATGATTCCAAGTAAATGATAGGAAAAACCAATTCCTAAATAGAGAAATGAAGGCTTTCAAATGCTTTAAACAGTTTAAAATGCTCTGATACCAATTGTAGGATCGTCTGTATCACAAGAGGGGGGGTGAATTGTGTCTTTAGTAATTAAACTAGCGGATAAAACAAGAGCACAAAACACTCGTAAATGAAATTCTATTCTTTTATTTCAAGACAGAATTTACAATATCTTCTCAGCTCAATTCCCTTCTTGACGGTTTTGATACAGTAATTTTTTATATACAATTCAAATAGGAAAACAAAGCTCTTTTTCAAAACTAATTTTGAATTGTATAAAACCTGATCTTTATGCACACAGCTCTTTTCATTCTCTTTGCTCAGCTTCTGTATCTCTTCTTCTCTAGTTGTCGAATTTCTAGACTTCTTGCATTTACAGCTCCTTTTCTAAAATTACTTGGAATTTTGAACTTCTTTTGATGTTGGAGAACTTTTCAGAATATGAATATTCAAACTTAACTTTTTAGTTAGGGATCCAAATTGAATATTCAGACTTGGTTTCTTTTTTTGAGATTGGGATCCTCTATTGTAATGTAGCTTGTACTCTCTATTAGTAGTCGAACTCTGTTGTCTTTCACGTTCAGCATATTCATCCACTTGATCCACAATCCATAATCCATAATCCACGTACTAATTTTCTCTTTAATCCAAATTACTTTCTATTTAAATTTCCACTTTCTTCACTGACAATCTGAGTTTCCACAATCTCCACCCGTAGATTCACCGAAATTTTATCTTCCTGGAGTCTTGTAGAATATCTTCTAAGTCTTCGATTTAGTCGAGCATTTATCCTTTAACTCTTTGAGTTCTTGCACCTGCAAAACACGCGACTAAACAAGGAAACTTATCTGTTCGTTAGTCCTTTTATAAAACTCGAACAGTTATCTATCCATGCGTATAAAAACTCGAACAGTTATCTAACTATTCAATTTTTCATTACCGAATGCACATGGAAAACACGTGACAACTTAAAACATTAAAAACACACGTGTGGATAACTTAACTATACGAGTTTTTAACATAAAGTATTAGACAAAAACGAAACGTTAACTATCCGAAAGTTTAACTATTGCAAATATAGCTCTTCCGAAATCTTTAATTTATCCGACATAAAAATGAAACTTTCCGATAATCTGTTAACTATTATACTTAAAGAAATATACTTAGAGAATATTATGTAGACTTATTTAAATACATTAATAAAGCATACATCATCAAAATTAAATACCTAACAACTATGTTGAATGAACATAAGTTACCTCAAAATCTTTGGGCTTAAGCAGTGAATAGAGCTTGTTATGTTATTAACAGAAGTCATTTAAGACCTCATGTTAATAAAACTCCTTTTGAAATTATGTTTAATAGGGTTCTAAAAATTTCCTATATGAAACCATTTGGCTGCAAGTGTTTTATTCTTAATACTAAGGATAAAAGGGGTAAATTTCAAGCCAAATCGGATGAAGGAATTTTTGTAGGTTACTCTACTAGAAGTAAAGCCTATAGAGTATATAACAAGACTTCTAAGACTATTGAAGAAACCCTCCATGTAAGCTTCAATGAAAATTCTCTTAGAGAATCTCAATCTAAAGCTGATAATGATGATATGATCAATTTTCCAAATGAGTTAGAGATCAATAGAGAGATTGATGATTTATTTAAGAAAATAAAAAATATGAACTTAAATGATCAAACTAATGATGAAAGTGATGGACTTTCAGATGTTGATGAGAATATTGAGGAAAATCAGAGAAATTGGCGTTATTCTTAATCACATCCCATTACTCAAGTCATTGGTAATATTAATGAGGGAGTTAAAACTAGAGCTTTAGTAAATTTAAATAGTATGTGTATGTTTGTTTCTATGGTGGAACCAAGGAATATACAAGAAGCATTATCTAATGAAAATTGGATAGTGGCAATGCAAGAAGAGCTAAATCAATTCATTAGAAATGATGTATGGGAATTAGTCTCTCCACTAGAAAATCAGTCCATAATAGGTACAAAGTGGATCTTTAGAAGCAAAACTAACGAAACTGGTCAAATTATAAGGAATAAAGCTAGATTAGTTGCACAAGGGTATACACAGGAAGAAGGATTAGATTATAATGAAACATTTGCTCCTGTGGCTAGGTTAGAAAGTATTAGAATATTATTGGCCTATGCTTATTATGTGGATTTTAAATTATATCAAATGGATGTAAAGAGTGCATTTCTAAATGGTTTAATTAATGAAGAAGTCTATGTAAAACAACCACCTGGATTTGAAGATATTAAAAATCCTGACTTTGTGTATAAATTGAAGAAAGCCTTATATGATTTGAAGCAAGCACCTAGATCTTGGTATGAAAGATTGTCTACTTTTTTAATAGAAAAAGGCTATATCATGGGAAAAGTGGATCATACTCTATTTATTAAGAGAGATGGTAAAGATCAGATTGTTGTTCAAATATACGTGGATGATATAATCGTTGGAGCAACCTCTGATAAGTTGATAGAAATATTCTTTGAAGAGATGACTAATCAATTTAAAATGAGTATGATAGGAGAACTTTCATATTTTCTAGGACTTTAAATTAAGCAAATGGATAAAGGTATATTTTTAAATCAGGAAAAATATGTAGATGAAATGCTTAAGAAAGTTAATTTTAATGATACAAGGATTCGAGGAACTCCTATGAGTACTACTTTAAAGTTAAATATTGATGACATAGGAAAATCTATAGATCAAAGAAAATACAGAAGTATGATTGGTTCTTTACTTTATTTGACTACTAGTAGACCTGATATTATGCTTGCTATGTGTGTTTGTGCTAGATTTCAATCTAATCCTAAAGAATCACACTTAATTGCAGTTAAAAGAATATTTAGATATATACAAGGAACTAAAAATTTTGGACTGTCTTATTCTAAGGATAGTTCAATAGATCTTATAGGATATACTGATGCTGATTATGCAGGATCTAAATCTGATAGAAAGAGTACCAGTGGCACATGTCAATTATTGGGAAATAATTTGGTCTCATGGTTTAGTAAAAAGTAAAACTGTGTAGCACTTTCTACTACAGAAGCTGAATATGTTGATGCTGCACTGTGTTGCACTCAGATTCTATGGATAAGGCGAACTTTAGAAGATTTTGGATTATCTTATAATACAACTAAGATTTATTGTGACAATAGTTTTACAATAAATCTTTCCAAAAATCCTGTATTACATTTAAGAGCAAAGCATATAGAGGTTAGACATCATTTTCTAAGAGATAACGTAATTACAAGAAAAATTAAATTAGAATTTGTTTCTAGTAAAAATCAATTAGCTGATATATTTACAAAACCTCTAAACGAAAATACATTCTGCAACATTAGATTAAATTTAGGTATTTGTAGGCTATGTGATGTGTAAAATGCTTAAACTCCACATAAAAAGATAAATATTATTGATGATGTTGTTCACCTCATAGATATTATATACTTATTATAAATATCTAAAGTAATATCTACACTACTGCTTAAGATACTATGTATTTATTGTAAAATCATAGTAGTATCTTATTGATTTTAAGTAGTTTATCAATTTTAATGGTTTTTACGATTTTAAGTGGAAATGTAAATGAAAAACATTAAATACTTCTAACATTCTGAAATTTTGATTAAATGTTTTCTTTGAATCAAGGAAAATGCATATGATCATGCATAAATTTGACTTAATTGATTAAACTTGTAGAATAAGTTATATGTCACTCATCTTAAACTATTAATCAAAAGTATAAGCTTATTGAAACTGATTCATATTCTCAGTACAATCATAGAAGTAAAAATTGTATGAGATTTGTGTTTTATTGCATCTGTATTAATGGAGTACATATATACTGTGCTTAAAATGAAAAGTGCTTACAAAGTGAAAATCTTTGAGAGTTTATTGATCAATTTGATCACGAACCTTTTATACTTGAGCAGATAGGTATGTAAGGATTGTTGTCCTGAAAAAGGATTCTTTAAATTTGGCAACCTAAGGTCAAATCTGGGATTGTTGATTGAAAGCTCATTACACGGGTACATTAGAAAGCTCTTGTATGATTCAAGCTTTTCAAACTAACTTTTAAAGAAAATTATCAATATTTACTGTTTTGAAAAGAAAAAGTTGTTTCATTAATTACAGATATCTTTGAATCGCATATAGTTTCTACCAATATGACTACTGATTTATTGAATCAACATTAGTACTTTTGAAAACATTTATTTAAGATACATTCTTTTATTCCACTTGAATTAATCACATTGAGTTCAAAGTTGTGTTTTGATTCATATACAGTAGGAATTGATTCTGGAAATCATTTTTGATGATCTCAGGAGAACAGAAGTTTCTGAAAAGAAAATTTAAAAGTATAGTTATACTTAACATCTATTGTAACTACAAGTATATTTTGTATGTTGATTGAATATATTTGAAGTATATTTGTAGGGGGAGCATTAACAATGTCGAAAATAGATTAATATAATTTAGAATACAAATCTTAGTTAATCTGAAGTAATGTCCTCTTAAAATCTTGATGAACTAATTTAAAAAGACAAACAAACTATTTTAGATTCAAAGGACAAAATGTTCAAATAGTTTACAATGTTCTCAAGATAATGTTAAGTTTAGCATGTGTGTTGTTTTCGGAACGTTTCAATTGGAAGCATCCGAAAATTGTTTTAAGTGTACTAACTAGACGTTATGTTAAATAAGGTAACGTGTAAAATTGCCTCTAGACAGCGTTTTACTCGTTAGGTTAGTTAACTCAACGAGTTATACTTGAATATTTCAGGTACCTCGATTGAATAAATTTTATTCAATATTTATTTAATTTCTAAACCTGACTTCTCTTTACGTTGAGTTATACACCTAAAAACCCTATTTAAACACTTATTACACAGGCACTTAGGTTATTTGTAAACTTTGCCAAGAAAATCTTTCCCGCTTGTTGCAACCTGCGACGATGGTCTCCAAGTTCTACAAAGGTCGTGGCAGAGGAAAAGGCAAAAGCCAAGGAGATACAAAAGGAAAAGAAATAGAGAATGATGAAGTTCCACGTACTTGGTTCAAGAAAATATTTTGAGTGTACAAAAGGTTAACAAAAATTAATAGTGAATATTTCTTTCCTAAAGGTATACTAAATGAAGTTAGACAAGAACTCCAAAATACTGATGCTAGTATTACATACATGGGGATTCAATGTAAATTTGATAGAGAATACAGAATGAAATGTGCTGAGATTGCATTTTTGGAAATGTATGCAAAATATTTGAACAAAGATGTAGGTTCATCAAATAGAACTCCTCAAACTCCTATAAACGGTACAAGACTACATGCATTTGAGGAAGAGCATGAATCAACTATCCCTACTCCTTTATATTCAAAACAAGTAGAATCAAATATTATTGTAGACAAAACAAAAGTTGATAGTCTTCGAAAGGTCGTTGCAATAGAAAGTGCCTTAGAATAATTAAAGTAGAAAACTTTTATGGAGCAATCTAAAAAGAAAGCAGCAATACTTGAAGAGGAGAAATAGAAATGTTATAGAAGAAGAAAAATCAAAAAAATTATGTCTAAGGAAACAAAGTCTATTGGAAAAGGACAATCAGATGAAAATTTATTTCCAAAGGACAATGTATGTCTAGACATTGTACCATATTGTGCATCTGATAAACTCATCAGTTCCGAACACACTGAAACTGATGAAGATAATGAGACTTTATTTTCCCTTGCTAGAAAGCTTGAGAAGAAATACAAGTCAAATATTAGCTCAAGTTTTTCTATTAGTACAAGTCCTAATGATGTAGAAATTGACAAATCAGAGCATCAGGCACCTGACATTGAATAAGTTATTGCAAATATAGTTGACAATGTTGAGGCAATAACTAGTTCACAAGCTGAATTGTCTAGAGTAGTAGATATTGAAAATGTTAAGACTTTAGAAGAGCTAAAAGTTAACCAACCTTCTTCAGAATCTATAGAAGTAAAGTCTAAGAATTCACAACATGAATCAATGGAAATATCTGTTGAACAGAATGAACAATTACAGACAGATACACTGACTATAGAATTTGTGGAAAAATTGAACTCTGAACATTCTATAGAGATTGAACAGATGAATGTTGAGCATATTGGCAATGTTCCTAACACTATTGAAGCTGAAGAATCAAGCTTACCTAAGCAGCTTCAAGATAATATTTTAGAAGAGGAACAACATGACATTCATTTTGAAGAAGAAGTTCCTAAAGATGAATTAAACTCTGAATCACGGCTTCAGGTATCACCTTCTTTGTGTACAATATTACAAATTCAAGGTAATACAATTCATTTTAGATCTGAAGAAGCATTGCAGAAATACAATAATTTGATTACATGTCAGATTCTACATGCTCGTCCAATAAAATTCAGAAATTTGATGGAAATAAGAGATCTGTTTGAGTTTCAAGGCCTTATTAAATTCTTGCCAGTAGGAACGAAATGGAAGCAATACACAAAGCTTATTGCAGCTTTTTATAGCAATCTAGTCAAGAATGGAAATTTTCTGAAAACTCAAATAAATGAATAGGAGTTTATATTTTCTCCTGAGTTAATTTTTGAAGTTTTAGGATTAAAGAATGAAGGTGTTGTTACAAACAGATTTGACATGATAAGACAACTAGAATGGAACATTTAGTCTTTATCAAAAATTCTAGATTTATATTCTGAAATGAGATTAATGGAAAATCTAAATGTAGAGGCAAGGTTTATTGCAAATATATTGCATGCAAATTTATTTCAAAGAGTTGGACACAATTTGGAAGTCAGCATAAGTTGTTTATATGCAACTTATGGCCTGCTGAATAAAATTCAAATAAATTGGTTTGATGTTTTTATGTCTCAACTACAACATATGAGTTCAAAGTTATTTTATGGTGATGCTGTATGTAGAATCTTTGCAAGCCAATTGACTTTATCCGACTAGCCGTCTGAAACTAAAGGCATGAGAGCATTTAGTGTTAAAGATTTGCAAAAATTCTAGGCCATGCATAAACCTCAACGACAACATCAACAACAACCTAATTATATAGACCATACACAACAACAACAACAACAAAGTTATTTAGTTCAAGCAAAACAGCAAACCTAGCTACCTCTTGACTTAGATGTAGTGCTTAACAACATCAGAAATGATATTAGGCATCTAGGAGATAAAATATGTAATGCTATAAGTGATATACTTAGGAGGGGTCGATAACTATTTTTTTTTGTTTCTGAATACAAAATGTAATGTTTGTATTACTTGTTTGAATCATTGAACAATACATTTTTCTGTAAAAATGTTCAATTATTATTCTTGTTTACAGAAAGAGTTGTTGTAATTATATCTCGTATATATATATATATTCTCTATAATTATCTTTTTGATTAATGACAAAAAAGGGGAGAAATATTATAAAAAGATGATTATGATCTTAATTGCATATATATATTATAAAAGGAGATGCTATTTAAATGGTTATTGTAATTTGACAGATGATAATTAGAAAACTGATACTTATATAATTATTGACATCTGAGAGTTTTAGTTCTAAGAGGTAAAATTTACACAAACAATAGAAATAAGCTTAAGTGAACTTAAGTCAACAAACAAATTTGTTGAATTAAAAGTTAACCCAACGAAGGTGCTTTGTTGAGTTAAACATATTTCATAATTGATTTAATATGGTTTTGTCATTATCAAAAAGGGGGAGATTGTTGAGTATTTTGTTTTAATGATGTGTGCTGAATGAATATAATCATATTTACTTAGTTACTATTGCTTGTGAAAAGAAATTAAAATCATCAATTAATACAAAAAAAGCTTACTAGCATAAATACTTGTCTGTATTGGATCTAAAGTTAATAACTAGTCGTTTCGTTGCATTAATTTCTCATTTAACTAAAGGTTAAGTCAACGTGTGTTTTTATTGAAAAGCATGATATGTTTTAAAGTTATATCTTCTATATCATGAACAGTGCACGTTTAGTCAACTCGTTAAGTTAGAGTTTTGTTTGTATAGAGGTCATGTGAGAACTTGTTAAGTTAGAGGCTTAAAGGTTAAAATAGGTCACGTGATAACTCGTTATGTTAGTGTTATACACGTGGTGAAATTATAAGTTACGAATGTTGTATTATATCACGTGAGGTACACATGTTTAACTCATTAAGTTAACATAACTAAACGCGTTGAGTTGCTATATTGAACACTAAGGCAACGTGTTAGGTTAGCGTTATAAACTTAAGTTGTTATTTTTTGCACGTAGTAAAATTCTTATTATAAAAATATTTGTTTATGACTGAATCGGTGAGTTAAAGCTTTTTCGGAGACTTACAGTTGTAACTATCCGAAAGGTAACTTAAGTCATATTTTCAGGTTTTGACACGTGTCTCACTAGTTTTATCATATAAAGAGTTTTTCGGTGACTTACATCCGTAACTATCCAAAACTTAAACTGTTTTCGGTGAGTTACCGTTTAACCTTCCGAAAGAAAAGTTAAGCTGAATTATTGAAGTAGAGAAAGACAAGATAATCGTCATTGAAGAATTATTGAAGAAGAAAAAGAAGAAGAAGAAAGATCTCAAACAGGGAGAAATGTTTTAAATTCCGCAAATTAGTTTTCTCTATTTGTAGTTATGAAATTGTTTAGATGATACATGGTATCAAGATATAATTGCATCTACAATTTCTGAGGAGAATTGAATTGTATATTGTAATTGAAACCTTGAATAAAAATGATTTTATGAAAACAATGTCTCGACTTGTTTTTGAGTTTTAAAGTTTCAATTATATTTCAGAAAATATTAAAAATACACAATTCACCCGCTCTTGTGTAGCCATACGATCCTACATCTGGCAACACACCTTGGATGTGTGTCCTCAACAAATTCATCTCCTTGATCATCTTGTGAAATCAAACATTGATCTGTATCAGCAGGAACAGACTGATCAGATATCAATGGTTGATTCAAATCAAGCTCCACCTACTCAGGAGTACTAGGTGGTTCCAAAACTGTTGGCTTTTCTTTCTTGTGCATCAAAGAAACCTCATCAAAGGTAACATCCCTGCTATGAATGACCTTTTTTGTTTCTTTATCATATATTCTATATCCTTTTACTCCCATTCCATATCCCACAAAGATGCCTTCCTTGGCACGTAGCTCCAATTTACCATGATTCACATGGTAATACACAGGACATCCAAATACTTTCAATTTGGAGTAATTAGCCACTTTATCCATCCATACTTCATAAAGGGATTTTGTCGCCAATTGCGTTAGATGGTGACCTGTTCACCAAATAGGAGGCTGTGTTAACAGCTTTAGCCTAAAAACATTTTTCCAGCCCAGCATGAGAGAGCATACACCTAGATCTCTCCAACAACGTCTTATTAAGATGTTCTGCAACTCTATTCTGTTGTGGAGTTCCCCTGACAATATAATGCCTAGTTATGCCTGCATCTCTGCAAAAAATATCAAATTCATTTGAGGAAAATTCTAATCCATTATCTATTCTCAAGTATTTTACTTCCTCCCTACTTGGTTTTCAACAATAGTCTTCCACTGTTTAAAGTTCTGGAAGGCCTCACTCTTGTGCTTCATAACGGAAACCCAAGTCATATAACTAAAGTCATCAACAATGGAGAGAAAATACTTAGAACCTACTAAAGAGGGTTGTTGAGATGGTCCCCAACAATCTGCATGGACATAATCCAACTTCCCCTTGGTAGAATGTTCTACTCTTCCAAAGGAAACACGTTTCTTGTTTCCCATAGATGCAATGTCTGCATAAATCAATATCTGTAAAGATATTACCATCTAACCTACGAAGTGTGCTGAGCTTTTGCATTCCCTTCAGACCCAAATGTCCTAACCTAGAATGCCAAATAGCTGACATAGACTGCTGATCACTTATTGTCGCAGTTGCTAATCCAATGATAGGTTTGTCTTGAAGAATGTATAAAGGTCCATCCTTGATTCCCTTCATTACTACTAGGGAACCTTTCAAAACGTGAAGTTTACCTCCTCCACCTGAAAAATTGAAACCTTTCTGATCAAAAGCCATTAGTGAAATAAGGCTCCTGCTCAACCTTGGCACATGCCAAACATCCTCCAAGACTTTGATTATCCCATCATGCATCTTGAATTTGACAGATCTAACACCTATTTTGTCACAAACATCATTATCTGCTAAAGTGACCTGTCCACCATCTACCTCCTCATATGTATGAAAATATTCTCTGTTGGGAGTCATATGATGTGATGCACTAGAATCCATAATCCAACTTTGATCAAAGTAGACATTACAGCATACAGTAAGGGAGAAATCACAGTTAGACCTTGACTCTCCATTTTCAGTGACTATTGTATTTCCCTTAGTCTTCAATTTAGGGCAGTTTACCTTCCAATGCCCCTTTTCCTTGCAATAATTGCAAGTGTCCTTGGAAATTCTACCTCTAGACTTACTTCTGCCTCTGCGCTTGTTGTCTCTTCTACTCTATTGTCCTCTAGACTTTGAAAGATGCACTGTCAAACCTGATCCGCCAACATCATTGCTACCATGTGTAGCCAAATGTCTCAATTCTCGAGAATGAAGACTCGATCTTACCTCCTCTAGGGTAATAGAATCTTTGCCAACTACAAAAGATTGCACAAAATTCTCAAAGGAGAGAGGGAGAGATACCAATAAGATGACAGCAGCATCCTCATCTTCCACAATAACACCAATGTTCCTCAGCTCCATGAGAATGGTGTTGAGTTGATCCAAATGTTACTTCAATGGTGTACCTTCCTTCATTCTGAGAGAGAACAACCTTTGCTTTAATAACAGCTTATTTGTGAGAGACTTAGTCATATATAGAGATTCTAACTTATTCCAAAGACCTAAAGCTATATTTTCATCTGCTACCTCAATGATTACCTCATTTGATAAACATAGCAGAATAGTTGAATGTGCCTTCTCCTCTTGCTGTTCAAATTCGGCAGACTTCTTATCTAGGGTTGTCTCCACATTTAAGAGAGCCCAAATACCCTGCTGTTTCAAAAGTGCTTTCATCTTAATTTTCCACAAACTAAAGTTGTTCTTGCTGTTCAACTTTTCAACTTTCAAGGCTGAAGATGCCATAATAATAGAACAACACAAACACAACAAGCAAATACGAAAGAATTTGAACAACAAATAAGCACAAAATTTGCTATCCCAAAGCTGCAGACGAAGATTTCATTCAAAATATCCCAACTAACAAATGCAGCTACCAAATTCAAAAGATCACTCACAAGAATCCCAAACAAACAAAGATGAGTCAAGATCACACGTATTGTCTCAAGAAACAGAAAGAATTCCCAAAGAACTTCAAAGAATTCCAAAGAACTTCAAAGAATTCTAAAGAACTGCAAAAGAATTCCAAAGAACTCCAAAGAACTAGCCACACTTGGTCTACTTTGAAAAAAGCTGAAAAAGAATTTTGTAGAATCACAACAACAAACTTCAAAAGTTATGATATGAATTCTTACTACTCATTTCACCAACGCAAAAATGACAGATGACCAAGTGCACATTGTCAGATTCAAGATCGCAGGCTATTTGGGTTTTTAGGCGGCACTAGAGAACTTGTTTAGTTCCCTAGCAATGGTGCTAGAAAACTTGTTTGTCTTGTTAACTTCTGTTTGTGACTTAGTTAATTTATCTTTATGCTTATCAGTAATTCCTTTTTAGAAGTCAACAAACAATCTTTCACACAAATTAGATATTAATTCTAATTTGTATTTTAACTGCAAGTGCATAGTGTATATTGTATTTGTGTACAAGTACAAGTCGATCCCATAGAGAATTGAGGAAGAATTGTGTACTGTTCCATTTTTAATAATGAAATTTATATATTGAGTAAGCATTCCGTTGAGTTATAGCTAACTCAATGAGCTAACCTCGTGGAATTGAATTAACTCAATGAAGCTATCTATCTAGTTTAATACTACTATTTATAAAGGAATTCAACCAACCATTGGGCGGTTCCACAGATTGTAAATAACATCAATTAAGCTCTTTGATGCTAGTTAATATTAAATTTATCATTCAGCAACACTAACATTTAGATATTTCAAATAGTAACCATTAAAATCTTTAAGTATCAGGAACGATTCAATTTCAGTAAGCTGTAAAACTATTTTCTATTTTCTAAATTAAACAAACATGAAACATTCAAAACACTAACAATGATAACATTAATCACGATACAAAACAAACAATACAACACTCAAATACTAACTATAAACACAGATAAGTTGGTTTTGGTATTTTTGTTTTGATATGATCATGAAAATTGGTGAAAGGTGAAATGTAAAAGTAATCTTTATCGATAGTAAAAACTTCCGTCACTACATGTGACGCGATTACAAGACTGAAAATTTAACTACTTACAATTTTGTCTCCTCTCCCTATAGAATCGCAAGTCCAAAATTGCAAGTTGATCTCCTCTTCAGCATACTGGCATCAACCCGAAACTAAGGCTAGAAGCTTTACAATCTCCTAAGATATGAGTCGGTGCTTGGTGAAAATGGCTTCCCTTCCCGCGACGCGATCACTCCTCACAGTAGTTGTTAGGCACTATGTTTGGCTTAGAATCGGCCCGACATCAGGAAAGTATCCTCACAGACCTCTGATGGTTGGTGATTATGGTCATGGTGGTGATGGTAGTGAGGAACTTCAAGAAACTTCTGTCGCTGCCTGTAGTTAGCGCGGTCCTCCTCCTCTGCACACACACTAGCCACACACTTCTTCATTTTTTCTCATTTTCTTTTATATTTCTTAGTAGTAACTGCTTCTGCTTTGATGATTAGTTGGATTTCCTTCGTTCATATCAACAATGGTGATTTCTTCTTCCTTCCACGAGCAATTTCCTACATGATACGTGCAATCGTGGTTTTCCTTCGAATGTCCTGTTTCTGTAACCACTATGGTGGCATATTAGAAAATAAATGGTCCATGGAGTTATAGATAACTCAACGGACTTACTTCGTTGATTTAACTAAAAAAAACGTGCACTAAAGAAATAAGCTGCTAACCTAACGCGTTACCTTAGTGTGTATTCATGTAACTCAACGCATACAGTTATGCTAACTTAACGAGTTATACATGTGCATCTCATGTGATATACTAAAGCATTTAAATTCAACACATGCATAATTCTATCTTAACAAGTTCAAATATTTCGGACACTTACGAACCTAACTATCCGATGCTGAGATGCATTTCGGATAGTTAACAAATAACTTACCGAAAATCCACTTAAGTCATGCATTGTAGTTTCAACACATGTAATCCAGGAAATAATAAAATATTCTTTAAGCATTTAAAACATAACTGTCTGATACATTAAACATAACTCTCTGAAATAATAGAAAATTCAGATATTAAAGAATTTCACAGCCTGCAATTTACCGACAGTTCATAAATGTACTAAATTAATGCTAATTTCCTGGAATTATGTAGATTCTTTCATTAAAGCATATAATAGTGCAATTATAACATAATGGCTTAATTTTCATATGATAAGCTAAAACTTATGTAATTAACCATCATATAATCGTTAATATTATGCACTTTTTCATTCTAAACACTTACCCCATACTTAAATTTTGCTAGTCCCTTAGCAAATTAAGATCTAACTAATTGGTCTTTCTAAAGTGCTAGATTTAATTCTTCATTTCGCTCTTCTTCAGAATAATAATTTAGATTACTATATAGATATTCTGTATGCTTCAATAATCTGTTTTAACTTTGTTTTCTCCTCTTCAACCTGCAAATATATTTAGAATATATGTAAATTACATACAAAATATATCAGCATCACATAGGTGTTAATTATATTATCATTTTTTTCTTTTCAGCATCTGTCATCTTGAATTTTCCAATATGATTTCCAAAATTAATTCAAGTACATATGAATCAAAACACAATCCAATTCAATATGATTAAGACAAGTAGAATAAAGAATTGTATCTCAAATAAACAACTTCAAAAGTCTATTCTAGATTCATACTTCAGCAATTTTAGATAACAGAACATATACTCAATTCAGAAGATATCTGTATTTCACAAAACACTTGTATCTTTTCAAAACAGTATATGCATATTTGTACTTTTAAAAGTTAATTTGACAAGCTTGAATCATACAAGAGCTTTCTAGTGTACCCATGTATCGAGCTTTCAATCAACAATCCCAAATCTGATCAAGATCTTAGGTTGCCAAATTTAAAGAGTCCTTTTTCAGGTCAACAATCCTTACATACCTATCCACTCAAGTATAAAAGGCTTGTGATTAAACAAATCAATAAACCCTCAAAATTTTTCTCTTTTTTTTCCTCTTTTTTTTTCTTCTTTTCAACACAGTATATGTACATATTTCATTAATATAGATGCAATGAAACACAAATCTCGTATATTCCTGCTCTTATTATTTACTGAAAATATGAATCCATATCAATAAGCTCATACTTTTTCTGTAATTTAATAAGATTGTAAAGTATCAATTTATGCATTTTATATATGTTAATTCATGCATATTAAGGATTATAAGTCATCATTATATATGTTCTTATGAAAGATTACATGAAAATCATATTTTAGAACTATGCATGCTTTATTGGTTAAATAGTCAATATGCACAAATTTATCCTTTATTAAATTAGCACCTAGTCAATTAGCCCATGTGTAAATTTAAGTAATTTTTATATTGATTTCATGTATGTCTTAAAAGAATTATCATTAAGATATGAAATCAAATAATCCTCAATTGAGCAAGCAATATATTATGCACATTTCATTTTTGCTTTATAATTGAGTAGCAATTTATGTATAATGTGCATATGCATTTAATGTTATGTTTGAGTTGTTGATAATAGGTGAGGACGTGGACCCTTGGATTAAATCATGGGAAATCAACAACCCATGGTCGTCCATCTCACACTTCCAATTCTTGAAGATATCAATCAATCAACCATCAAGACTTGCTTAATTTAGGAGGTCACAAATTGGAAGGAGTTTGAAATATTTCCATAGATGGATGACAATGGAAAGCAAAAGAGCATGGTTGGACAAAGGAAAGATCATCTCCTCTTTCTCCTCCACGCAAGGGCAAGAACTCCAACTCCAATTTTCGTCCATCCTCTTCCACCCAAGATTTTGGAAGAGTTTTCCTCCAAGATTGGTGAGCTTAGGCGCCTTCCCCCTCATACTAGAAGACCTCCTTCTCTCCACTCCAAGTCGACATACGGAAGGACCTCCACAGGTGAAATCGGTGGTATTGGAGGCACGTGTGCAGCATTGGAAGAGCTTGGGATGTGATCTTCAAGATGAGGTAATAGGAAGCATCAAAATTGAGAGGAAAGCCAACAAATCTGTGTATCTTGGAAGTGGATTGAGGACGTGCAACCCATTTTCTCCAAAGCAAACATAGGTGGTTCCCCTTTGGACGTGATTTGCAAGTGGTGACAACCTTGTAGAGGAGCGTACAAAGTGGTTCATCATCAAATAGGGATCAAATGCTTGAAGAGAAGTGGATGAATTAAAGGTAAAAGAGAAGGGAGAGATCCTCATACTTGTAAACATATTTTCATATGAAATGTGTATGAGTATTTAGGTATTTTTAATTTATAAATATATGCACATTTAGGATGTTTGTTAAATCTTTATTTCTTTAATTTAAATAGTTTTTTTAGATTAGATCTCATGGAATATAGTTGCTTCATGTGAATATGTGAATGTTGTGCATAAAACTAACTCTTAACCCTTGTGAATGCGTGTATATCCTATTTGTTGTAAATTCCAATACATGTTCTGTTTTGTTATATGTTGTACGACTTGATTTCTCTGAGTTATATGTAGTGTTATAGCTTTTTTTGTAACTAATTTAAGTATACAATACGTATGTAGAGTTTTTGGAATTTTTTAGAATGTATTTCTTTGGTTTTTTGATTTTTCTTTCGAAGGTAGCATCTGCTCTGTTTTACTGGTCGAGCGACAGAAATTGTGCTCGATGCCTTCGTGTTGCCTCACTTTTGTGCATTCCGAAATGTTTTCCTGTAAATTTTCTTGATTATATAAACGAGTTATCTTTCAAGGCGCAGTAATTTTGTGGTGTTTCATGAAGATTTGATTGAGTTATGATTTTTACACCAACGATGCATTTTTGGAAAGTTTTCAGAATCGTTTTGCATACTGTTTGTATATCTGACTTTGGCAGCAACCTAGAGTGAATTAGTCCTGGAAATCAATGCCATTTTAAAGATAACTCGATGATCTTTCCAACCAATATTTTCTCTGGATTTTTTGATGTCTAGGTTTGAAGGAAGAAGAGTTAGAATTTGGACTAATTTCTGTGATTCCAGAAATGTGAACTTAAGATTTTCTTGAGTTTTCTAGCTATTAGCTCTAGGAATTAACAAGTTTTATACTACTTTTGAAATCTTTATTGTATTTTTGTAAATTTTGACTTGATTACACATAATTAGAGTTTTAATTATGGATTTAATAGAGTGGATGTTTTATCAAATAATCATTTTAATAAAATTATTTAAGACAAACTCCTTGTGGATTCGACCCGTACTTGCACATGCTTATTACAATGGGCACCGTGCGCTTGCAGTTATAAATGTAAAATTTGCGCTTTTGACGTTAATTTAACAACACATAAAAGCATTTACAAAGATCTATACATAAATCATTCTACAAGTTTAATCAATCAAATTAAATGTATCATTGATCATATGTATTTCCTTTAATCCAAAAATCAACATTTCAGCTCTTTCAAGATTTTAGATAATTTATTGAGTTTAGTTAAACATTCTGATTTCTTTTTTAAAATCGTGAAACTGTTAAACTCATAAATTTCAGCAAAAACATAAGATACTATATCTAGATTTGTATGAGTAGTAAAATTTTTAGCATCTTATATAAGATTATAAATATAACATTTCAATAGTTTCAATTATTGGATAATTATAGCAACTTCATCAAAATTTTTCAACTTCCATAGAACTTTTGCAGTACTATTTTAATTCTTCTAACTAACAAAATTACATGGCTATTACCTTAATTACCTCCCCCCATACCTACATTTTGCATTGTCCTCAATGCAAAAGATTTTTTAGTAAATACAGTAATTGCAGTAGGCATGAATATTGTTTCGTTGACTTAACACCTAACTCAATGAACTTAATTCGTTGAGTTAATGAATAACTCCACAAACTGAGTTTAAATGTAAATTCAAGATAAGTAATTAATTACATACCTTGTTCTTTTGTATCTCCTTCAATATTTTCAGATTTTTTGAATCTGGAAAACTTTTCATTCACAATTAAAAGCAAAATATATAACAACAAAACATAACTTGTTAATCAGTGTCTTGTGTGGAACCCAGGCTTCTACGCCTTTGGTGGCTCACAAGCATGCCAGTTGGTTTCCTAGAACAAATACCAACAAACTAGATTGATATTTTTGTTTTTCTTTTTTTTCTAAAAATAAATGCAGACTACACACAACATTAAAAACACAGAATCACACTTTAAGAACATGACTGAAAAGTAGTAACAAATGGAATAAACATGTCAGTCCAAGTAAACTTTTTTGGCATAATTCTTCTTGCTATCAATTCTGTTTCAATGCAGTCTATTTTCTTTTTTAATTTGTAAACTTGTAGTATGTTATCAATACTAAATATTAGTGTATTTCCATTAATGAAATGAAATGTAGAAAGAGATCCTCTTCTATTCCAAGATAGTGTAGCTATTTCTATTTCTACATCTATTTCAATATATTCCTCTTCCCACTTCCATTCATTTAGGAATTTTATAATCTATATTTGAAATTTCTTCAATTCATCCCACCATCTTATCAGACATAAAGTAGGATCATCATATTCATTATACCACATTTCTAATTGAATTTTATCATATTCTACAAATGATGGTTTAGCTATATCACTTGGTATAGGTAATATTTCTATAAAATCATCATAACTGTTTATGCTTACTATGTATAAATCAGATCTAAATGCAACTGATATATCTGTGACTAAATATATATATCCATCAAGTATAACATGCATGTTGTTAATTAATGTTTTCTATCCTAGATATATTATAATATTTTCAGTCCAAGATCTATTCAGAAAATTATACACACTTAAGCATAAATCTTCATCCCAGTTTCTAGTTGGTCTCCAATAATATAATTTTTCAGGAATGGTCGAAAATTTTTCAAAAAAGATTAAAGCTGACCCACAATTTTCAAATGATACTTCATATCTATTTGGCCTTCCTATATTCCATTCTTCTCTTGTGATAGGATTTCTAATCAAAATGTCAAGTAACAGAATTGCATACCTTGGTTTGGTTCTGTATACAATTAATCATTCATCTATTCCCATAATATGATCTATTCCTTCTAATGTATTGGGTGGAATTCCAGTAGTTTCATCCATATTCAGATATTCATAGCTGATTGAACTACGATTAAATGACTTCCATAAAAATCCATCTCTAATCTTAGTCATCTTTGTAGCTTGTAGTCCATGAAAATATTTTTCTCTGACATAGTCTTTGATTTCCTTTGACACACAACACAATTTGCATAAATCTTTAGTTGATAGGTTACTCAATATTTCCCTTAGTGCATCCAATGGCAATTTCATCAATTTCATCTGTTGTGATTCTGTATGACATAAACAAAAATTAACAGAGACAAAATTAATATAGCTACTTCACACCCTCGTGGAGTTAGGTCATAACTCAACGGACTAAGTTCGTTGAGTTAAGTAATAACTCTACGATACTATTAACT
Source organism: Cymodocea nodosa (assembly GCA_036874045.1). Classification (NCBI taxonomy): domain Eukaryota; kingdom Viridiplantae; phylum Streptophyta; class Magnoliopsida; order Alismatales; family Cymodoceaceae; genus Cymodocea; species Cymodocea nodosa. The sequence goes on along the minus strand of CM072339.1, from coordinate 11,242,330 downwards.
ATAAGTAAATTTACATTTTTTTTATATTTTTCTACTTACTATATTATATATAGTTACTTCAGTTATGATGTTTCATTCGGTTACCCTCCCAAAGGAGGTATCAATTTCAGTAACACTTCTGTTAATAGGGTTAGGCACTGCTTTCATTGGCAATCCTCTAGTAGGTCTAACTTCTATTGATTCTTTCTGTCTAGGGGGTATATTTCTATTTATATTTTGATTTTGAATTGCAGCATTTCCAAATACAAAATCTAGACAATTGTTTAATTCTTGAATTATCTTTTCTAACTTCTCTATTCTAGATCCTTGTTCAATTAATGCTTCATAACTTATATTTTTGTCATTTATATTTTCTCCTACCTAGAAATTGTTGTTTCTCCAAGATAAATTCGGGTGATTTCTCCAATTAGGGTTATAAGAATTTCCAAAGTTATCTTTCTAGTTTCTAGCATAAATAATATCTAAATCATTAACATTTGCACTCTTTTCTGCTAGTTTTTGATTTAATGATAACTCTTCTATTTTCTTTGTTAATTCAGTTAATTTAACTTCAAGTATAGTGCTTGAATCTATTTCATGCATTCCCCTTGGCAATATTCTTTTATCTGTAATGGCTTCAACCGAGTTTTCCCACTATGTAGTTTTTTTTGCAAAGTTTTCTAAGTATGCCCATGCTTCTTCACTACACAATTTTAAAAATTCATTCTGACAAGTAGATTCTAATAAAGATTTCATTGAAACATCTATGCCTTCATAAATTATACCTATCAATTGTGGTTTACTCATTGCATGATGTAGACATTGAGTTAGTAAATCTTTAAATCTTTCAAAATATTTCTAGAATGATTCTCCCTGTTTTTGGCTATACATTAATATTTCCTTTTTCTTTTTAATCATTTGATGTGTTGGATAATATTTTTCTAGAAAAATAGAGCAAAATTCAGTCCATGTAGAAATTGAATCAAGCGACAGAGTATATAACCATCTCTTAGTTGTGTCTTTTAAAGAAAAAGGGATATATCTAAGTTTAATAGCATCTATACTCATATTCGGCATTTTCATCATTTGACAAACTTCGTTAAATTCTCTAAGGAAATAATAGGCATCCTTTCTTTCTAATCCATGAAAATGTGGCAATTGACTAATATAATTAGATTTCAATACAAACCTATCTCTCTTAAAGTTTGGCAATCGAATACATGAAGGTTCATCAACTAATTCAGGATATAGAATTTCCCCTAATGGTTTCTCTACTGGAGCAGCCATATCTTTGTTCTCTTTTAAAGAAAGGTTAGCTACAACCTTAAGGATTTCGTTAAAGTTCAATTCAAAAATTTTTTCAGTACGTATCTGTGTTGAATAATCCTATGTAGGTGTTCTTACTAATCATTTTGTGCTAGGAGAACGAATCCATGTGCTCATAAACTCTTAACATAAAATAAAATAACAGAAGATTAATTACATACTAGTCTAAAGTTTTATATTCAGTAGATAGTTGTTGACGGATGAAGTTGAATTAGTTGCTTATCCTTCCAGTTCCCCAATGAATTTTCTTTTTTCAAATGGTGGTAACTTGTAAACAACATTCTGTTGTATATTTATAATACACGTCCATAAAGCAAATGAATCTTGTTGCAAGAACATGTCTTGTAACGTGCAGTATGGTTCCTATTTTTATGGGTATGTGTGCCACTTCGAATTTCAAATTTCAGTAACCGCTAAACCCACGAAGTTTCATTCGTGGCTAAAAGAATAATCGTTTAGCTTAATCCACGAACTAACCTCTTTGAGTTACAGATAACTCAACGGAATAGCTTCGGTTACTACTGCTAACTCCATGGACTAACTTTGTTGAGTTACAGATAACTCAACGGAGTGACCTTATATTATATTATTGACCTCATGGAGTTAAGGTTAACTCAACGAACTTACTTCGTTGAGTTAACACTTAGTAACCTTTAAGTTTACTCCTTGTAAATACTTTTCTACTCTCCTGCATTTTTTCAACTTAAATAAAATTAAATACATGTCATTAATGTAGCATTTTAATTAAAACTCATTTACATCTGAACATTATATAAATATTTAACTTGCAGTTCATTTCATGTTGTGTAGAATTTTATATTTTACTTGGCAGCATGTAGATATTTTTAGGCATTAATCAATTATCTTTCATTTAATCTTGTCATTCAACAAATTGTAAATCTTTTAAACAATCTTGCATAATGTTCCACAAATTATATAATATTCAATATAGTTCATCCATTTCATCATTCTCAAACACGAATGAAAAATATATCTGAAAAACATATATTCATTAATATGAATAATTTACATTACAATCAATCAGATATTTTTCATACAAATATATACAAGTAGACGAACAATACAATTTAATCTCTTCTCCTAAGTTCATCTACTTCCTTTTGAAGTCTTTCTACTTGTTGCTCTAATTGGTTAATCCTTTCTATAGCTCCTAAAATTCCTCCAGAAGGTTCAGCAATCTCTGCAGCAGCATAATTTCTGTACTCTTTCACTAAAATGGTTCTTGATCTTATCCTCTTGGATGCCCATTTAGTAAAATCGATACAATCCACCATCAGCAATGGAATCAGATCTCCATAAAACAATTTCTTCTTCACTATTCTTAGCTTGGAGATAAAAACTGCAGACCAATTTATTTGAATTCTATTCACAACTGCATATGTGGCCCATTTGACAAATTGACTCAGTTCTATATCGTGGCCTTGTCGTTGGTAGACATTCTTAATCAAAATGTTAGCTATCATGTGTGCTTTACCATTTAATTGCTTTAGTCTATTTAATAATGGCACACCAGGATTGATAGCCAAACAATCCTTTATGGTCTGTTCTATCCACTCGACTGCAGTTGTGCTTTCTAGAATTTTTAGTCCTTCATTTTTCAATCCTAGAATGTTGTGGAGAAGCTCTGGTGTTATCTGTACATCAGCTTCCTCCACGTTGGAAATTAATCCTCCTTCTCCTTCTCTTAAGTTTGCATAAAAGCAGAGCACTAGATTTTCATATACTGCGTACCCTCTTTCTTGAGAAATAAACTTTAGTAGACCTTGGAATTCAAATAATTCTTTGATTTCTTGCATTCCATCCCAAGTTATTGGTCTATTGTATATGATATCATAACCCCTAATCTCTTGGTATTTATTATGAGCTTCCTGACTCCAAAAGTGTACTTCATTTAGAATTGTTGTTTCAGTCGAGTTAGGAATGTGAATTTGTTGCTCTAAAGGGGTTTGTTCTTGAACTTCCTCTTCCATATGCTGAACGTGAACTTGCTGAAAATGCTTTGAGGATTCCTAAATATTTGCTTTTGCTTCTATCTGTGGTGGTGAGCCGACAGAACTCTCCACTCTGTCTTGAATTCTTTTCATAAATTGCTGAAGAGTTTCTTGCTCTTTAGTGGAATCTGCAAAGTCATTTCTTTCCATAGGGACTTGTTCAACTTCTTGTTCAGTTTATGTTCTTTCTTCTTCCTCCTGACTACCAATCTGCATTGTCATTGTTCTTTCTGATTTTGTGGTAGATTGAGATGGAGTTCCGGGCAAATCAGCTTCTACCTTAATTTCTGTTTCTTCTATTTGTATAGGCTGCAGACTAGTTTCAGCCTGTTTTTCTTCTTCTCTTTGCTCTTGCTGCTACTACTCCTACTCCTCTTCAGAATCGGATAGCAGGTTTACAAAATTTGGCTCTGTAGGCTCTACTGACATTTGTCTTTCAGATTTAATCTCCTCTTGATATTCAGACACTATCTCTTTTCCTTTCATTTTTCTAATTAATTGTGTCTAGTCTTCCTCTTCCTTGTTTGAAATTAAATCCACAAAAATAAGCTCTGTAGGCTTTTGAGCCACAGGTACTAGCTCTTCCTATTTAACTCTTTCCATAATTACTAGTCTCGAAGGACCAGCTTCATCTCCTTTTACAGCAGGTCTAACAGTAGCTTCATGATGTTGTTCCACTTTGATTTTATATTGGGCTTTCAGCTTTTCTGCAGCCCTCCTTTTGCACCGTACATCAAACACCAGATGTGCTATAGCTACTGCCAATTCTTCTGGTTCTCCTTGGTCTTTTCCTATTTGAACCAGTTCTTGAAATTCTCTTCTTTCTTCTTCAGTAGAAGGCCCCAAAATTGCTGCTCATTCCAATGGCCTTGGTGGTGGAACTAAAGGTCTTGGTTGCTATTCCTCAAGAACAGATCTTTCAACAGTCGATTCCTCTTGTTCTTCAGTTGCCTCTTCTTCATTTTCTTTCCTTTCTTGCTCCTAGATCGCCCATTGAGCTCGTCTACCTATTCGTCTTTTGAACCAGAGTCGAGACTTACGTTGGATTAATTCTAGGGCAACTTCGTTGTTTGGCCTGATTTTTCTCTCTTTGCTTACAGCAATTTTCGTAGCAACCTTTATTCTTGTTTCCATTATCTGAGGAATTTGTATACCCAAATCTACTAACTCTTTCCTCCAATAGAAAAGGTCAGATTCTACCTTTTGTAGTTCTTTTTCTCTCGTTGTATTTCTAATTTTCTACCTCATGTGCCATTCCTCCGAGTCTTTAAGAAATTCTAAAGTGTCTACTGCCTTTTCCCAAAACTCAAGCGTCATCTTCCTTGTCGTGGAGTTATGGAACGGAACGGAGTCGCTCTGCTCTCTACTGTTCTAAGTTCTAAATGATTCTGTGGATAATGCCCCTAAACCCTAAGTTTAATATAAATAAGCCCTAAGTTTAGGCGGGTAATCGGATCATTTCCCACACCAACTCTCGCTCTCTCATCCGTGGAATTACGATTAACTCTACGGACTAAGTCCATGGACTATAACTCGACGGGGTAAGTTCGTTAACTTTTCCTAGACTCAACGGAGTAAGTTCATTGAGTTACACTTAACACAACGGACTTTCTATAAAGTTATATCTAATAAGAATATATATATTTTTTTTATCGGTTTAACAGATACTATACTTCGATAACACCGACACTTAACTAAATATAATTTATATTTTATGTTTTTGCGTTTTAGTCAAACCGATGGATCTTGTCAATTGAATCGCAATGATTTTTTTTCTTTTTAAAACATGTTTCGGTAAAACCAACAATTTCTTCCAATTGAACTATGACAATTTTTTAAATAAGTTTTTTTTTTTTTTTTTAAGTTATATACTTAGAACTTTCTTACTAAGTAAAGCTTGAGTAGTCCTCTACTCTTACTTCTTCTACAATTCCAAAAGAACTTTTTGATATCTTCAAAATAGGTCTAAGTCTTTGTCCATTTACTTTAAATATGTTCTGATTTTTAGGGTTTTCAATTTCAATAGCTCCATAGGGATAAATATTTCGAACTATGTAAGGTCCTGCCCATCTAGATCTTAATTTTCCTAGATGGTTATGGAGTTTAGTCATATAAAGATATACTTCTTGTCCTATGTCAAAGGTTTTTGGAATAATTTTCTTATCATGCCAGAACTTCATTTTCTCTTTTTCTCTTACAATTTTTGAATAAGCTTCATTCCTAAATTCTTCTAATTCAATCAATTGTAATTTCCTATTTTCAGCAGCTTGATTTAAATTAATGTTCAGAGTTTTTAATGCCCAATAAGCTTTATGTTCAATTTCAGCTAGTAAATAACAACTTTTTCCATATACTAGCTTAAAAGGTGACATACCTAAGCTTGTCTTATAAGCAGTTCTATAAGCCCAAAGTGCATCTATCAATTTATTAGCCCAATCTATTCTAGTAGGATTTACTACTTTTTCTAAGATTAACTTAATTTGTTTGTTTGCACTTTCTACTTGTCCACTGGTTTGCGGATGATATGATGTTGCAATTTTGTGGTTTACTCCATATTTCTTCATTAAGGCTTCAAAACTTCTATTACAAAAATGAGTTCCTCTATCATTGATAATAACTTTTGGTATTCCAAATCTGGCAATTATATTGGTTCTTATTAAATGTATTACCACTTTGTTGTCATTAGTTCTTGTAGGAATAACTTCTATCCATTTAGATATATAATCCACCCCCAACAATATATAATTAAATTGATTAGACATAGGAAATGGACCCATAAAATCTATTCCTCACACATCAAAGATTTCAACCTTAACAATAGGATTAAGAGGTAGCATATTCCTCTTTGATATTCTTTGTATTTGTTGACACTTTAAATAGCTTAAGCAGTATTTATGAGCATCTTTGAATAGTGTTGGCCAATAAAATCCACATTGCAAAATTTTTGCAACAGTTTTCCCTAAACCAAAATGCCCTCCACATGCTTAGTCATGGCAGAAAGACAATATGCTCTGATATTCAGTTTCTAGAACACACCTCCTTAAAACTAGATTAGGACATTTCTTAAATAAGTATGGGTCTTTCCAATAGTAATATCTCACTCTTGAAAAGAACAATTTCTTATCTTGTCTATTCCAATCCTTAGGTGTTAAACATGTAACTAAGTAATTTAATATGTCTACATACCAAAGCATTGTGTTGATGGTCATTAACTGTTCATCAGGAAAATTATCCTTAATTTCAATATTTGATTTTTCTATTTGTAATCTTGATAAATGATCTACTACTACATTCACACAACCCTTTTTATCTTTAATTTCTAGATCAAATTCTTGTAATAATAATATCCATCGGATCAATCTGGGTTTAATCTCTTTCTTTGCTATTTATTAGGTGTTTTAAAGTTGAAGGTGTTAGAACCCGAGTATTTTGATAATGCAAAACCTATGTGAGGAAACATATTGTATTTCACAGTTAAGTCAAAGCAGCATTAGATTAGAAGGTAGATAGAACAAATTCCAAACAGACGAACAAATGGAGGAAGTTCTAGAAGATACTGCCTTAAAGCTATAGGAAAATCGGATAGTTACAGGTCCAAGTATCCGAAGAGTAAAACAGCAGCAAGACTATCAAACAATTAGAAGGATAATTATCCGAATTTTTCAAAGCCTTTGGAGAGTTAAATAATCGGACAATTAAGTTGGTTGAATGATCGGAGAGTTAAGGAGTTAACTATCCGAAAGAAAAAGGAAAATTGGAAAGTTAGAAAGGCTAACTATCCAAAACTTAAGTCATTCAATAAATCACGTGTAGAAATACAGAACGGAAGCTTAAAGGACTTGCCGGAGAGTTAGATAACTATCCGAGTTTTCTTTTCGGAGAGTTAGATAACTATTCGAGTTTTTCAGAAAGTTACAAGTATAACTTTTCGGAACTTAAGTCATCTTATTACGCATTTGCAAAATGGAGAAGTCGGTAGTTGAAAGCTTAAAAGGGAAAATCAGAGAGTTAGATAACTATCCGAAATTTCAAGGAAAGTTTCGGCAAGTTACAGTTTAACTATCCGAAACTTAAGTTATCGAAATTGCCATGTGTAGAATTCTTAAAAAAAGATCATTTAAGTTTTTGGAGAGTTAGAAAGATAACTATCCGAAATTTCAAAAGAGTTTCGGTGAGTTATAGTTTAACCATACGAAACTTAAGTCATTGAATTTCCCACATGCAGAATTCCAAAGAGAAGCTTAAATAAGTTTTCGGAGAGTTAAAAAGATAACTATCCGAAATCCTGAAGCATTTCGGTGAGTTACAAGGATAACCATCCAAAACTTAAGTCAGCCCTTTATGCACGTGCTGAATTAAAGCAATCAGAAAGTTAAGAGAGGGTTACTATAGCCAACTATCCGATAGTTATATAATTGTTTAGTGAGTTACAATTATAAGTATGCAATTGAATGACATCTCACAGTAAATATTCTGGAATCCTACTTGGCAGAAAGGTTTAAGTGATCTTTCGGTGAGTTATAGATTTTCTTCGGAGAGTTACACAGCTAACTATCTGAAAGGTTAGGAAAATCGGTAAAACATCTTGAAATAACTTTTTGAACGGTAACTTACCGTATTTGACTGATGTCTACTCAAGTACAGCAGAATACATTCGTTGACAAAGAAATATGATCGTTATACCTTTGGTATAAATATAAGGAGTTTAAGAAAGGAAAAGATAGAGATAACGGATATACCATATATAGTGAGCTACACTACAACTCCAATTACACTCAAGTCTGCAAACAGTCAAGCTTACTCAAAAGATCTATTGCAGAAAAAGCTTTGTGCACCAAAACTCTGATTAAAAGATTCAAGCTGTTGGTTCGTAGTTTCAACCTGAAAGCTACATTTAGTAGTTGGTTTGAGTTTCGACCTGAAAACTCTAGAGGTTGGTTTACTGAAGTTTATACCTGAAAACTTTTGTGTTGTTGGTTCTTGCTTTGACCTGAAAGCAAGTGTGTAAGTGTTGAAACACTTAGTGAAGCCCAAGTGAATCTTGGGGTGGACTAGCCAAGTTGGTGAATCACCTAAAAACTTGCTGTGTGTTATCTTTCTTTGCTGCTTTACTTTGGTTCTATTTCATCTCATTTCATTTCTGTTCAATCATTTAATTCAACAATCAAAAGAATATAAAAAAAATTACACACATTCACCATTCACCCCCCCTTTGGTGAGTCTATCGATCCTAACAATTGGTATCAAAGCAAGGTTAATCCTTCTTAAGATTTAACCATCTGGATTTATGGATCAATTTGCTGAGGGATAAAACATCCACAGACCTCCTCTATTCGATGGTTCCAATTATAACTATTGGAAGAATAGAATGGAGTGATTCCTTAGGAGTTCAGATGTTAAACTCTAGAAGACTGTTGTTCTTAGAACTACACTTCCAACCAGTGATGTTACAAACTGGTCTGAGGAGGATGAGAAAATCATCTAGTTGGATGCTAGAGGGTTGAATGCCATTTATTGTACACTAACTGCTGATCAATATAATAAGGTATCTACATGTAAGTCTGCTCATGAGGCTTGGAAAATCCTTCAAGTTACTCATGAAGGTACAAGCCAAGTTAAGGATACAAAAATCAGTATTTTTTTGAGAAAACTAGAACTATTTAAAATGAATGATAATGAAAACATAACTGAAATGTTTTCTAGATTTACTGAAATCATTAATAGTCTGAAAGGCTTGGGAAAGAAGTTCTCTTCACGTGAACAGGTATAGAAGATCCTGAGGAGCTTAACTGTTGAGTGGAAACAGAAATCCATATCTATTCAAGATTCCAAGGATCTCAACAACTACATGGTTGAAGAACTGTTGGGCAATCTTCTAGCCCACAAAGTTTAGATGAAAGACTGGAAAGAGTAAGAAGGAGCTGTTGAAAAGAAAACAAAAAAGAAAAAGGAAATAACATTTCCATCTACAAAAGAAGCTCCAAGCTCAGACGATGATGAGATCATGTTATTGACAAGGAACTTCAGAAAGTTTATGAAGAAAAAGAATAAGTCCAACTCTTCTAAAAGAACTGTCCCTACATGTTTCAAATGTAAAAGGCAAGGGCACATACAAACCTTCTGTCCATTTCAGACAGAGAGGATCAAGGAGATAAGAAGAAGAGATTGAAGGACAAAAAGAAGATGGCTCTCAAAGCTACGTGGGATGACAGTAGCTCTTCAAGCTGTTCATCAAATTCTGAAGATGAAGCTGCAACTAATGTTTGTTTTGCAACACAAGAGGTATGCTCTACTTCCTCTAGTTCAGAAAATGAGCATGATGATTTAGACATAAACAGTCTTCTATCTACTGTAGATAATTTATATGTGAAGTGTAGATATTTTAAGAAAGAAATTAAAAGATTAAATCATTGCTTAGAAAATTCATTTGCTGAATTAGAATCAACTATAGTTGAAAATAGAAATCTAAAATCAAATTTAGATAAGTATAGTTGTGTTAACTGTGAATTAAAAGATGAAAATAAAAATCTATTAACTACTATATTAGATTTGAAAGATACTATATGTAAATTTACTCAAGGTAAAAAAGGATTAAATAAAATAATAGGATATCAACGATCAAATGGGAATAAATATGGCCTACGGTATGCTACACCACAGGAAATACCTTATTGTGGTGAAGTGATTCGATCTTATAGAGATGGCACCACTACGTTTGCCATCAAACAAAGATTAGGTCATATGTGGCTGCTAAGAGGCAATAGATTTAATGTTTTAAGGACTAACTCTACTAGACCCAAGAAGATTTGGGTACCAAAAGTTTTAATTTCAATATGATTTGTAGGATGACAAGGAATTTTAAGCACGTTCAACTAAATGGATCGTGGACAGTGGATGCTCAAAGCACATGACAGGTAAGAAAAGTTTTCTTGACTCTATTAGAAACTTAAGTTCAAGATCTGTTAAGTTTGAAAATAATGAAAAGTGTAAAATTACTGCAATAGGAAATATTACATCTGAGAATGGTATAATTGAGAATGTCTTGCATGTAAATGGATTAAAACAAAATTTGTTAAGTGTAGGACAATTATGTAATAAAGGTTATACTATTTCTTTTAATGCTGAAAATTGTTTCATTATTGATCCAGCCTCGAATGAAACAAAATTTACTGGTTTTAGAAATTGCTCAATTTATACATTAAACTTTCCATGTGAAAATTTTGCAAGCAATTCCTGTTTGGTAACAACTAGTGAAGACGATTGGGTGTGGCATAGAAGACTTGGTCACATCGGTATGAAGAATATCAGAAAGCTATCTACAGGTGATCTTGTTAGGGGTCTACCTAAACTCACTTTTAAGAAAGATAGAGTGTGTAGTGAGTATATGCTAGGGAAGCAGAAGAGAGCTGCTCTTCACAGCAAAAATGTTGTTTCCACCAAAAGGCCATTAGAACTGCTACATCTAGATTTGTTTGGTCCTTCTCAAGTATCAAGTCTTGGTGGTCGAAAAAATACATTTGTTATTGTTGATGATTTCTCCAGATTAACTTGGGTAATATTTTTGACACATAAAAATGAAACTTGCAATGAGTTTAGGAATTTCTGCATAAGAGTTCAGAATCAGAAGGAACAAATAGTGAAGAAAATCAGAAGTGATCATGGAGGAGAATTTGAAAACTATGAATTTGAAAACCTTTGCAATTCATTTGAAATTCTACATGAATTCTCCTATCCTAGAACTCCTGCTCAAAACAGAGTTGTGGAAAGGAAAAATAGGAAATTACAAGTGTAGGATCGTATGGCTACACAAGAGGGGGGTGAATTGTGTATTTTTAATATTTTCTGAAATATAATTGAAACTTTAAAACTCAAAAACAAGTCGAGACATTGTTTTCATAAAATCATTTTTATTCAAGGTTTCAATTACAATATACAATTCAATTCTCCTCAGAAATTGTAGATGCAATTATAACTCGATACCATGTATCATCTAAACAATTTCATAACTACAAACAGAGAAAACTAATTTGCGGAATTTAAAACTTTTCTCCCTATTTGAGATCTTTCTTTTTCTTCTTTTTCTTCTTCAGCAATTCTTCAGTGACAAATATCTTGTCTTTTCATGCTTCACCGAATTTGCTTTCTTCTGATACTTCAAATCTTCAGTGACGAAAATCTTACCTTTTTATGCTTCACTGAACTTTCTTCCACTTGAGAGATTTTTCCCGAAGAGGTGTTTTTGATCCTTGAAAAAGATTTTTCTTTTGGTTTGCAGGGATGGTTTGATCCTTGAAATGATTTTTCATTTTGTGTGCAAGGATAAATTGATCAACGAGAATTCTATGCCTTTTATACTGTATTTTCATTTCATGCATATCCTTCACGTTTAACCACTACCAGTTTTCCACTTCTCCACATCTTTTCTTTTTCCTTCATCGAAACACACACGTTCTAACCCACATTTATATTTCAAATTTTCTTTAATCATCAGTCTTGGATCTTTGAAAATTTTCCTAAAAATAAACTTTCTCGTCCAAAAATTTTTCATCAGTGTAATAAGAAGTCATTACTTTAATGTTAACTAAACAAGTAACACAAGTATATATATAACTTAACGAGTTCAGCATGTGCTATTTCATGTGACAAGTACTGTAGCTAACTCAACGAACTAAGTCTGTGGTGTTATGCTATCTCAACGAACCATCTCCGTTGTGTTATGATAACTCAGCGAACCAGTAATAAACAAATATTTTATAATAAGAATTTTACCATGTGCAAAAATAACAACTTAAGTTTATAACGCTAACCTAACGCCTTGCCTTAGTGTTCAATATAGCAACTCAACACGTTTAGTTATGTTAACTTAACGAGTTAAACATGTGCACCTCTCGTGATACAATACAACATTCGTAACATATAATTTCACCACGTGTATAACACTAACTTAACGAGTTCGTCTCTTCTTTTACTCACTAACTTAACGAGTTATCACGTGACCTATTTTAACCTTTAAGCCTCTAACTTAATGAGTTCTCACGTGACCTCTATACAAATAAAACTCTAACTTAACGAGTTGTCTAAACGTGTACTGTTCATGATACAGAAGATATAACATTAAAACATATCATGCTTTTCAATAAAAACACACGTTAACTTAACGTTTAGCTAAATGAGAAATTAATGCAATGAAACGACTAGTTATTAACTTCAGATCCAATACAGACAAGTATTTATATCAGTAAGTTTTTTCTGTATTAATTGATGATTTTAATTTCTTTTCACAAGCAATAGTAATTGAGGAAATATGATTATTTTTATTCAGCACACATCATCAAAACAAAAATACTCAACAACAAGAAATGGCTAGAACTATGTTAAATGCCACGGATCTACCTAAATTTCTCTAGGTAGAAGCTGTAGGAACAACTTGTCACATTTCCAATAGAACTCACATTAGATCCATGTTGAATAAGACACCCTTTGAAATTTGGTTTGATAAAACTCCAAATGTTGGCTATTTTAAGATATTTGAATGCAAATGCTTTGTCTTAAATACAGGAAATGCTAAAGACAAGTTTGATGCAAAGTCTGAACCTGCCATACTTGTTGGTTACTCCTCTAGAAGCAAGCTTACAGGGTATATTTTTTCGAAGATGGAAGAGTGGAGGAAAGTATAAATGTTCAGTTTGATGAAGATCTGATCTAAAAGTTCAAAAAGTTGAAGATTAAAAATGATAGTGAAAATGAATACTTTGAAGATGATAACTGCAAGCAGAAACTCAATTCACAAGTGTCAGACCAGAATCTCAACAATAGATATCAGAATCATAATAGTTGGAAGTTTAGATCTGATCATCCTAAGGAACAAATTATTGGAAATATAACTAAAGGGGTACAAACTAGAAGCAAAGCACAAGATATCTGCAATTTTTATGCATTTGTGTCAGAAATAGAGCCAAAATCAGTAGATGAAGCATGTAAGGATACCTACTAGACAATGGCTATGCAAGAAGAATTAAATCAGTTCCAGTAAAATAATGTTTGGGAACTTATAGAAAAACTTGTAGGAAAATCCATCATTGGAACTAGATGGATTTTCAAAAACAAATTAGATGAAGAAGGTAATATTCTCAAAAATAAAGCTCGATTAGTTGCTCAAGGCTACAATCAGTAGGAAGGTATTGACTATGAAGAAACATTTGCTCCCGTAGCCAGGATTGAAGCTATCAGAATGTTGCTTGCTTTTGCAAGTAGTATGAAGATAAGATTGTTTCAGATGAATGTGAAAAGTGCCTTCTTAAATGGAGAAATTCAGGAAGAAGTATTTGTCAAACAACCTCTTAGATTTGAAGATGAATTCAAGCCGAATCATGTCTTCATACTAAGAAAGGCTCTTTATGGTCTGAAACAAGCACCTAGAGCTTGGTATGAGAAATTGAAAAAGTTTTTAACTAGCAACAATTTCTCTATAGGCAAAGTGGACAGCACTTTGTTTATCAAAACTTTTGATGTGCATATTTTGATTGTATAGATTTATGTTGATATAGTCTTTGGAGCCACATCAGAAGATCTCTATCATGAATTTTAGAATTTGATGAAAAATAAATTCGAAATGAGCATGATGGGAGAATTGAAGTTTTTCTTGGGATTACAGATTCATCAAGTGCATAATGGCATTTTTGTCAACCAAGAAAAGTACTATAAAGAGATGTTGAAGAAATTTGGTTATGAAAACATCAAAACTGCAAATACTCCAATGAGTTCAAGTATTAAACTGGAAATGGATGATTCATGTGTTACAGTGGATCAAAGGCAATATAGAGGTATGATTGGATCCCTGTTATACCTTTTAGCTAGCAGGCCAGATATTATGTTTAGTGTATGCTTGTGTGCTAGATTTCAAGCATCATCAAAGGAATCACATTTGAAATCAGTCAAAAGGATTTTCAGATATCTACAAGGAATAAAAGATTTCGAATTATTCTACTTAGCTAACAGTAGTTTGATTTTAACAAGCTATAGTGATGTAAATTCTGTAGGCAGCAGATCTGATAGAAAAAGCACTAGTGGTACTTGTCAATTACTTGGAAGTTCTTTAATCTCATGGTTCAGTAGGAAACAAAATTGTATAGCTTTATCTACTACTGAAGCCGAGTATATTGCAGTAGGATTGTGCTGTGCACAAATCCTTTGGATGCAGCAAACTCTAGCAGATTACAGACTGAAAATTCAGAATTCAATCATATTTTGTGATAATAGTAGTGCAATCAGTCTATCTAAGAATACAATACTTCATTCCAGAGCCAAGCATATCGAGATCAGACATCATTTTCTGAGAGATCATGTGGAGAAAGGAAACATCTCACTTAAGTTTGTGCCAACAGAAAATCAACTTGCAGATATTTTCACTAAACCTTTAAATGAATCAACTTTTAATCATATTAGATGAAATCTAGGCATATGTTCTTTACAAGATCTTTAAATATTTTTATTCTTCATTAAGCTCACCATATGGGAGCTTGTTTTCTACTAACCTACTCGTGCATGATATATTCAATATCAATTTTATAGTCCTCACCTTTTTTATATAATGACAAAAAGGGGGAGAATAATTTGGAAATTTGTGAAGTATATGGTCACTTACAGTATTTCTAGTAAGAACTGAAAGAGAATTATTAGAAGGAGAAGAAAAACTCAATACACAGATAGGGGGAGAAGATAGCTTAAAGTCAGGGGGAGGAATCCCTCCTCGTCAGTATAGTATTGATAAATTCCTGTTTTATTTTTCTCTATGTGACTAAATGTATAGAAATACACTAGGGAGTGAAATATATGTAAATAATTGTAAAGGTTTTTTTGTCATTATCAAAGAGGGGGAGATTGTTAGAACCTGAGTATTTTGATAATGCAAAACCTATGTGATGAAACATATTGTATTTCATAGTTAAGTCAAAGCAGCATTAGATCAGAAGGTAAATAGAACAAATTCCAAAAAGACTATTAGATGGAGGAAGTTCTAGAAGATACTGCCTTAAAGCTACAGGAAAATCAGACTGTTACAGGTCCAAGTATCCGAAGAGTAAAATAGCAACAAGATTATCAAATAGTTAGAAGGATAACTATCCGAATTTTTCAAAGCCTTTGGAGAGTTAAATAATCAGATAGTTAAGTTGGTTGAATGATTAGAGAGTTAAGGAGTTAACTATTTGAAAGAAAAAGGAAAATCGAAAAGTTAGAAAGGCTAACTATCCAAAACTTAAGTCATTCAATAAATCACCTGCATAAGTACAGAACGGAAGCTTAAAGGACTTGTCGGAGAGTAAGATAACTATCCGAGTTTTCTTTTCGGAGAGTTAGATAACTATTCGAGTTTTTCGGAAAGTTACAGGTATAACTTTCCGAAACTTAAGTCATCTTATTACGCACGTGCAAAATGGAGAAGTCGGCAGTTGAAAGCTTAAAAGGGAAAATCGGAGAGTTAGATAACTATCCGAAATTTCAAAGAGAGTTTCGGTAAGTTACAGTTTAACTATCTAAAACTTAAGTTATCGAAATTGCCACATGTAGAATTCCAGAAAGAAGATCATTTAAGTTTTCAGAGAGTTAGAAAGATAACTATCCAAAATTTCAAAAGAGTTTTGGTGAGTTACAATTTAACCATCTGAAACTTAAGTCATTGAATTTCCCACGTGCAGAATTCCAAAGAGAAGCTTAAATAACTTTTCGGAGAGTTAAAAAGATAACTATCCAAAATCCTGAAGTGTTTCGGTGAGTTACAGGGATAACCATCCGAAACTTAAGTCAGCCCTTTATGCACGTGCTGAATTAAAGCAATTGAAAAGTTAACAGAGGGTTACTGTAGCCAACTATTCGACAATTATATAACTGTTCGGTGAGTTACAGTTATAAGTATCCGATTGAATGACAGCTCGTAGTAAATATTCTGGAATTCTACTTGGCAGAAAGGTTTAAGTGATCTTTCGGTGAGTTACAAATTTTCTTCGGAGAGTTACATAGCTAACTATCCAAAAGGTTAGGAAAATCGGTAAGACATCTTGAAATAACTTTCTGAATGGTAACTTACCATATTTGACTGATGTCTACTCAAGTACAGTAAAATACATCCGTTGACAGAGAAATATGATTGTTATACCTTTGGTATAAATATGTGGAGTTTAAGAAAGGAAAAGATAGAGATAACAGATATACCATATACAGTGAGCTACACTCCAACTCCAATTACACTTAAGTCTGCAAACAGTCAAGCTTACTCAAAAGATCTACTATAGAAAAAGCTTTGTGCACCAAAACTCTGATTAAAAGATTCAAGCTGTTGGTTCGTAGTTTCAACCTGAAAGCTGCATTCAGTAGTTGGTTTGAGTTTCGACCTGAAATCTGTAGGGGTTGATTTACTAAAGTTTATACCTAAAAACTTTTGTGTTGTTGGTTCTTGCTTTGACCTGAAAGCAAGTGTGTAAGTGTTGAAACACTTAGTGAAGCCCAAGTGAATCTTGGGGGTGGACTAGCCAAGTTGGTGAACCACCTAAAAACTTGCTGTGTGTTATCTTTCTTTGCTGCTTTACTTTCGTTCTATTTCATCTCATTTCATTTCTATTCAATCATTTGATTCAACAATCAAAAGAATATAAAAAAAAAAATACACACATTCACCATTCACCCCCCCTCTAGTGAGTCTATCGTCCTGACTTTCATTTCTCTAGCATTTGATCTATAAAAGGTAAGGGAAAATGATCTTTCCTAGTTACAACATTCAACTTTCTATAGTCTATACACACTCTCCAGCCTGATTGAATTCTAGTAGGTATCAAGTCTTGACTTTCATTTCTAATTACTGTTAGTCCTGATTTCTTGGGAACTACATGGATTGGACTAACCCATGAGCTATCAGAAATCGGATAAATTATGTCATTATCTAACCATTTCACTATTTCCTTCCTGACTACTTCTTTAAGGTTTGGATTTAATTTCCTCTCAGGAATTCTAACTGGTTTAGCATTCTCTTCTAAATATATGTGGTGACAGCATAAAGTTGCACTTAACCCTTTTATATAAGTCATAGTCCATCCTATTGCTTCTTTATAAGTTTTTACTACATCTTTTAATTTAGCAATTTGATCCTCTTTTAAATCTGAAGCATAATTATTAGACTTGTTCATTTTTCTTCTAAAAATATATAGGTTAATTCAGGAGGTAAAGGTTTTAATTCTAACTATTGCCCATCAGAAGCTAGAGTTCCTAATTGAACATCATTAATTTCTTCTTGATCTACTTCTACATTTATGCTTTCACTTTCTTCTAAAATCTCAGAATTAAGTTGCCTATTTAATTCTTCTTGAATTACATCATGTAGTATATCTCCTTCATCCTCCAAAAAGTCTATAGTATGTAAGCACATTTCAACTCTTCAAACTTTTCTGGTTTGAAAAGGTTTAATTGAGTATCCTCATTACCATATGCTAACTTCATAATTCTAATTTTACAATTTATAACAGCCCCTGATGTTGCTAAAAATGGTCTTCCCAAAATTAAAGATGTATCACTATTTTCATGCTTAATTTGTTGGGAATCCAAAATTACAATATCAATAGGATAGATGAAGTTTTTGATTTTAATTAAGACATCCTCTATTTTTCCTCTAGGGTATCTTATACTTCTATCTGCTAATTGAATAACAGTCCTAGTAGGGATTAAGCATTCTAATCCTAAGGATACAAATATATCACTTGGCATAACATTTATACCTGCACCTAAGTCTATTAAGGTTCTTTCTAGAATGATATTTCCTAAGGTGCATGATATAACATGGATTCTAGGATCAGATAACTTTTTAGGAATTTGTAGCAAAAATAGGGAACTACTTTACTCAGCTAAAAAGACTTTCCTTAAAACTTTTCGCTCTCTTTTCTTAGTACACCAATCCTTAAGAAATTTAGCACAAGGTGGCATTGTTTGCAATAAGTCTAACAAATGAATGTTAATTTGTACTTTTTCAAAAATTTCTCTAATTTTTCTTGTTTTTCAAGAAATGTTTGTTGTAATCTTTCAAGATAGGGTGCTAATGATTGTGATTTAAAAGATTCTTTTTCTTTCATTTCATTTGTTTGATCATTTTTAGTCTCATTTTTTGATTCAGACTTTTCTTCATTTTTTAGTCTTATTCTTTTTCTTACAAATATATTTAGAATATATGTAAATTACATAACAAATATATCAGCATCACATAGGTGTTAATTATATTATCATTTTTCTTCTTTTCAGCATTTGTCGTCCTAACTTTTCCAATATGATTTCCAGAATAAATTTCAACTACATACAAATCAAAACACAATCCAATTCAATATGATTAAGACAAGTAGAATAAAGAATTGTATCTCAAATAAACAACTTCAAAAGTCTATCATAGATTCATATTTCAGCAATTTTAGATAACAAAGCATATACTCGATTCAAAAGATATCTATATTTCACAAAACACTTGTATCTTTTCAAAATAGTATATGCATATTTGTACTTTAAAAGTTAATTTGACAAGCTTGAATCATACAAGAGCTTTCTAGTGTACCTATGTATTGAGCTTTCAGTCAACAATCCCAGTTTTGATTAGGATCTTAGGTTGCCAGATTTAAAGAGTCCTTTTTCAGGTCAGCAATCCTTACATACCTATCTACTCAAGTACAAAAGGCTCGTGATCAAACAAGTCAATAAACTCTCAAAGTTTTTCTCTTTTTTTCCTTTTTTTTTTTAAAAAAAAAATACTATCACAATATATATACATATTTCATTAATACAGATGCAATAAAACACAAATCTCATATAGTTCTACTTCTATTATTTACTGAAAATATGAATCCATATCAATAAGCTCATACTTTTTCTATAGTTTAATAAGATCTACACATAAATCATTCTACAAGTTTAATCAATCAAATTAAATGTATCATTGATCATATGTATTTCATTTAATCCAAAAATCAACTTTTCAGCTCTTTCAGGATTTCAGATAATTTACTGAGTTTCAGTTAAGCATTCTGATTTCTTTTTTTAAAATCATGAAACTGTTAAACTCATAAAATTCAGCAAAAACATAAGATACTATATCTAGATTTGTATGAATAGTAAAATTCTGTAGCATCTTATATAACATTCAAGTAGTTACAGTTCTTAAAAATTTTATAGTTTCAATTATCAAATAGATATAGCAAATTCATAAATAAAAAATTTTAATTTCTACAAAACTTTTGCAGTACCATTCTAATTCCTTTAATTAACAAAATTACATGGTTGTTACTTTAATTACCTCCCCCCCATACCTACATTTTGCATTGTCCTCAATGTAAAAGATTTTACAGTAAATGTAGCAGACATGAATATTGTTTCATTAACTTAGCACCTAACTCAACAAATTGAGTTTAACTATAAATTCAGGATAAGTAATCAATTACATACCTTGTCCTTTTGTATCTCCTTGAATATCTTCCGATTTTTGATTCTAAAAAACTTTTCATTCACAAATAAAAGCAGAATATATAACAAAATGACATTTAACAACAAAACATGTTAAATCAGTGTCTTGTATGGAACCCAGACTCCTATGCCTTCGGTGGCTCACAAGCAAGCTAGTTGGTTTCCCAGAATAGATACCAACAAACTAGATTGATATTTTGTTTTTTTCTTTTCTTATAAAATAAAACTAAAACTAAAATTTTTCTTCCTTTTCTATTTTTTTTCTAAAAATAAATGCAGAATACATACAACATTAAATGCACAAAATCACAGTTTAAGAACATAATTGAAAAGTAGTAACAAATGGAATAAACATGTCAGTCCAAGCAAACTTTTTAGGCATAATTCTTCTTGCTATTAATTCTATTTTAATGCAGTTTGTTTTCCTTTTTAGCTTATAAACCTGTAGTATGTTATCAATACTAAATATAAGTGTATTTCCATTAATGAAATGAAATGCAAAAGGGGATCCTCTTCTACTCCAAAATAGTGTAGCTGTTTCTATTTCTACATCTATTTCAATATATTCTTCTTCCCACTTCCATTCATTTAGGTCTTTTATAATCCATATTTGAAATTTCCTCAATTCATCCCACCATCTTATCAAACATAAAGTAGGATCATCATATTCATTATACCACATTCCTAATTGAATTTGATCATATTCTGTAGATGGTGGTTTAGCTATTTCACTCGGTATAGGTAATATTTCTATAAAATCATCATAATTGTCTATGCTTACTATGTATAAATCAAATCTAAATGCAACTAATATATCTGTCACTAAATATATATATCCATCAAGTATGACATGTATGTTGTTAATTAATGCTTTTTGTCCTAGATATATCATAGTATTTTCAATCCAAGATTTATTTAGAAAATTATACACAATTAAGCATAATCTTCATCCCAATTTCCAATTGGTCTCCAATAATATAATTTTTTAGGAATGGTCGAATTTTTATCAGAAAATATTAAAGCTGACCCACAATTTTCAATTGGTACTTCATATCTATTAGGCCTTCCTATATTCCATTCTTCTCTTGTTATATGATTTCTAATCAAAATATCGAGTAACAAAATTGCATACCTTGGTTTGGTTCTATATACAGTTAATCCTTCATCCATCCCCATAATATGATCTATTCCTTCTAATGTATTGGGTGAAATTTCAATAGTTTCTTCGATATTCAGATATTCATAGATGATTGAACTACGATTAAATGACTTCCATAAAAATCCATCTCTAATCTTAGTCATTTTTGCAACTTGTAGTCCATGAAAATATTTTTCTCTAACATAGTCTTTGATTTCCTTTGATACACAACACAATCTGCACAAATATTTAGCTGACAGGTTACTTAGTACTTCCCTTAGTGCATCTAGTGGTAATTTCATCAATTCCATTTGTTGTGATTCAATATAACATAAACAAAAATTTAATAGAGACAAAATTAATATAACTACTTCACACCCTCGTGGAGTTAGGTCATAACTCAACAGACTAACTTTGTTGAGTTAAGTAATAACTCTACGATACTACTAACTATAATTAAACTTACATTTTTTTTCTTTTTATATTTTTCTACTTACTATATTATACATAGTTACTTTAGTTATACTATTACATTCAGCTACCCTCCCAAAGGAGGTATCAATTTCATTAACAATTCTATTGACAAGGTTAGGTACCGCTTGTATTGGCAATCCTCTAGTAGGTCTAACTTCCATTGATTCCTTCTGTCTAGGAGGTATATTTCTATTTATATTTTGATTTTGAATTGCAGCATTTCCAAATACAAGATCTAGACGATTGTTTAATTGTTAGATTATCTTTTCTAATTTCTCTATTCTAGATCCTTGTTCAATTAAAGTTTCATAACTTATATTTTTGTCATTTATATTTTCTCCTCCCTGGAAATTGTTGTTTCTCCAAGATAGATTCAGGTGATTTCTCCAATTAGGGTTATAAGAATTTCCAAAGTTATCTTTCTTGTTTCTAGCATAAATAATATCTAGATCATTAACGTTTGCATTCTTTTCTGCTAGCTTTTGATTTAATGATAACTCTTCTATTTTCTTTGTTAATTCAATTAATTTAACTTCAAGCATAGTGCTTGAATCTATTTCATGCATTCCCCTTGGCAATATTCTTTTATCTGTAATAGCTTCATCCGAGTTTTCCCACTATGCAATTCTTTTTGCAAAGTTTTCTAAATATGCCCATGCTTCATCACTACATAGTTTTAAAAATCCATTCTGACAAGTAGATTCTAATAAAGATTTCGCTGAAACATCTATGCCTTCATAAATTATACCTAGCATAGGCTAATAATATTCTAATACTTTCTAACCTAGCCACAGGAGCAAATGTTTCATCATAATCTAGTCCTTCTTCCTATGTATACCCTTGTGCATCTAATCTAGCTTTGTTTCTTATAACTTGACCTGTTTCGTTAGTTTTGTTTCTAAAGATCCACTTTGTACTTATTATGGACTAATTTTCTAGTGGAGAGACTAATTCCCAAACATCATTTCTGATGAATTGATTTAGTTCTTCTTGCATTGCCACTATCCAATTTTCATCAAATAATGCTTCTTGTATATTCTTTGGTTTTACCATAGAAACAAACATACACATACTATTTAAATTTACTGAAGCTCTAGTTTTAACTCCCTCATTAATATCACCAATGACTTGAGTAATAGGATGTGATGAAGAATAACGACAATTTCTTTGATTTTCCTCAATATTCTCATCAACATCTGAAGGTCCATCACTTTCATCATTAGTTTGATCATTTAAGTTCATATTTTTGATTTTCTCAGATAAATCTTCAATCTCTCTATTGATCTCTACCTCTTTTGGGAAATTGATCATATCATCATTATGAGCTTTAAATTGAGATTCTCTAAAAGAATTTTCATTGAAGCTTACATGGAGGGTTTCTTCAATAGTTCTAGAAGTCTTATTATATACTCTATAGGTTTTACTTCTGGTAGAGTAACCTACGAAAATTACTTCATCCACTTTGGCTTGAAATTTATCCATTTTATCTTTAGTATTAAGAATAAAACACTTGCAGCCAAATGGTTTCATATAGGAAATTTTTGGAACCCTATTAAACATAATTTCATAAGGAGTTTTATTAACACGAGGTCTTAAGTGACTTCTGTTAATAATATAACAAGCTGTATTTATTGCTTCAGCCCAAAGATTTTGAGGTAACTTATGTTCATTCAACATAGTTCTGGCCATTTCTTGAAGTGATGTATTCTTTCTCTCAACAACACCATTTTGACACGGTGCTCTTGGAAAAGAAAATCTATGATCAATGCCATGCTCATTACAATAGTTATCCATTTGATCATTATCAAATTCAGTTCCATGATCACTCCTAAGTTTTTGAATAGAGACACTTTGTTCATTTTGAACAAAATTGCAAAACATTTTAAATTTTTCAAAAACTTTTGTCTTACATGCTAGAAAATATACCCAAGTGTATCTAGAGAAGTCATCTACTAAAACAAATACATACCGTTTACCACCAAGACTCATGATTCTTGTTGGTCCAAATAGATCCATATGTATAAGTTCTAAGACTCTCTTGCTCGAAATATCAGTTTTGGATTTAAAAGAGTTTTTGTGAAGTTTACCTAACTCACATGTATCACACATAAAGTTCTTTGAGTATTTAATCTTTGGTAAACCTGTCACTAAATGTTTTCTAGATAATTTATGTAACAGTCTCATATTTATATGCCCAATCCTTCTATGCCATAGATATGCATCACTAGTTTCAGCTAGTAAACATGAATTTAAATCAACTACACCAGAAGGTAAAGATAAAATACATACAGAACCTTTTCTTTTAGCAATAAACTTAATTTCATCTGTATTTTTATCAATTATTATGCATACATTATCTTCAAACACTACATAATATCCATTTTCAGTTAGTTTTATGACACTCAGCAAATTAAATCCTAGGTTTTCTACATATAGTACATTCAAAATAATACAAGTAGGAGTTATTTGAACATTGCCCATACCTATGATTTTATCTTTGCTTTTGTTTCCAAATGTTACACTTCCTTTCATGGTATTTGTAAAATTTTGTAATAGACTTTTTTGTCCGGTCATGTGACTTGACGCTCCATTGTCTAAGATCCATTTTGATGTTGTTTCCTCCTGCAACACAAATTAAGAAAAACTTTTTCTTGGTACCCAATGTTGTTGAGGACCAAGTTCATTAAACGCATATTTCTTCTTTTTGTTTAAAAATAGTTTAACATTATCATTTATATTCTTATTAGCTGTAAGTACTATTGATTTATCATTAGCTTCATACTCACATATAGCATTATTGCTTTTGCAATCATTCTTTTTGTTTTCAGATGTAGTATAATCAAGACCAAACATATTTTTATCAAATGTTAATTTATTTTGGTCATGCTTATACATTTCTATAAGTTCATACCAAGATTTTGTACTTGTATTAACACTTTCCGTACATTAAAAATCTTTTTCTACACAAGAATTTTTTGTTTTATCACATGCAGAATGAGTAATTGGTCTAATACCAGTGTATTGAATTACATGCTCAGGTTTTTGAATTTTCAGTTTACTACAATTGTCTGAAATAATTTACAATTGTCTGAAATTATTTACTCATTAAAAAGCTTAATTGATGTTATTTACAATCTGTGGAATCACCCAATGGTTGGCCGAATTCCTTTGTAAATAGCAGTATTATAAAGAAGAGACAGGCTCGTGGAGTTAACTTAAGTCAACGAGGATAGTCCGTTGAGTTAGTCATAACTCAACGAACTTAGTCTGTTGAGTTAACTGTAACTCAACGGAATGCTTATTAAATATAAATTTGAATTGTTCACAATCAAATATTTCTTAAATTCGTCAACAATTCCCTATGGGATCGACCTGTACTTGTACACTGATACAATAGACACTGTGCACTTGCAGTTAAAGTACAAATTGAAATTAATATCTAAATTATATTAATGGTTGTTTGTTTACTTCTAAAAGAAAGAATAGGCATAAAGATAAAATAACTAAGTAAAAATAGAAGTAACAAATCCAAATTTTTCTAGTGTAGTGCTGGGAAAACCCAAACAAGTTTTATGGCGCCGTTGTTGGGGAATTGAATTGAACTGAATTGAATTGACTTGAGTCGAAGTGAAGTGAATTGAATTGAATTGAGTTAAACATTAAAAATATATATAATACATAAAAATAGTTGCGGTTCAACCGATTGGATGCATTGGTATGACTAGAACATTAAAAAAAAATAAAAATAAAAATAAAAATTGTATATTAATTTTCAGAAAAAAAATATTGGTTTGACCGAAACATAGTATCGGTCCAATCAAAAGAAAAGTAAAAAATAAAAAAATATTTAGGTTTGACCGAAGCGTAGCATCGATTAAATCGAAAAATTAAAAAAAAAAAATATTAAAAAAAATATATATATATTTAGGTCTGACCAAAGCGTAGTATCGGTTAAACCAAAAAAAAAATTGTATATTAATTTTCAGAAAAAAATATTGGTTTTATCGAAACATTGTATCGGTCCAACCGAAAGAAAAGATAAAAAATAAAAAAATATTTAGGTCTAAACTAAAGCATAGTATTGGTTAAATTGGTAAAAAAATAGAATAGAAAACTTATGAGAGTGAAACTTAGATGTTGCCAAGTGTTAACTCAACGAAGTAAGTCTGTTGAGTTAACCGTAACTCCACGAGGTCAGTAATATAATATAAGGTCACTCCGTTGAGTTATCTGTAACTCAACGAAGTTAGTCCGTGGAGTTAGCAACAGTAACCGACTGTGTTCTGTTGAGTAATCTGTAACTCAACGAGGTTAGTTCATGGATTAAGCAAAACGGTTATTCTTTTAACCACAAACGAAACTTCATCGGTTTAGCGATTACCAAAATTTGAAATTAGTAGTGGTACACGTACCCACATAAAAACAAGAACCACGATGCACGTTGCAAGACACGTGTCTTGCAACGAGATTTATTCACTTTATGGATGCACAATATATATATGAAACAGAATGTTATTTACGAGTTACCAACACTTTTAAAAGAAAGGAGAAAGCGTTGGAGGAACTGGAAGGAGAACCAGCTGATTCAACTTCATCTGACAACAAATATTTATAGAATGGAAAGCTTCAGACTGGTATGTAATTAATCTTCTGTTATTTATTTATGAGCACATGGACTCGTTCTCTAAGCACTAAACGATTAGTAAGAACACCTACCCAGGAATTTTCATTGCAGAGGAGTACTAAAAAATTTTCCGAACTGAACTTTAACGAAATTCTTTCGGGTGTAGCTAACCTTTCTTTAAAAGAGAACGTAGAGATGGATGCTCCAGTAGAAAAACCATTAGGAGAGATTCTATATCCTGAATTAATTGATGAACCTTCATGTATTCGATTGCCAAACTTTGAGGCAAATAGGTTTGAACTGAAATCTAATTATATTAGTCAATTGCCACATTTTCATGGATTAGAAATAGAGGATACCTATTATTTCTTTAGAGAATTTAACGAATTTGTCAAATGATGAGAATGCCGAACATGAGTATAGATGCTATTAAACTTAGATATATCCCTTTTGCTTTAAAAGATACAGCTAAGAGATGGTTATATACTCTATCGCCTGATTGAATTTCTACATGGACTAAATTTTGCTCTATTTTTCTGGAAAAATACTATCCAACACATCAAACGATTAAAAAGAAGAAAGAAATATTAATGTGTAGCCAAAAACAGGGTGAATCATTCTGGAAATATTTTGAAAGATTTAAAGATTTACTAATTCAATGTCCACATCATGCAATGAGTAAAGCACAATTAATAGGCATAATTTATGAAGGCATAGATGTTTCAACGAAATCTTTATTAGAATCTACTTATCAAAATGGATTTTTAAAATTATGTAGTGAAGAAGCATGGGCATATTTAGAAAATTTTGCAAAAAGAACTGCATAGTGGGAAAATTCGGCTGAAGCTATTGCAGATAAAAGATTATTACCAAGAGGAATGCATGAAATAGATTCCAATACTATGCTTGAGGTAAAATTAAATGAATTAACAAAGAAAATAGAAGAGTTATCATTAAATCAAAAGCTAGCAGAAAAGAATACAAACATAAATGACTTAGATATTATTTATGCTAGAAACCAAAGAGATAACTTGGGAAATTGTTATAATCCTCATTGGAGAAATCACCCGAATTTATCTTGGAGAAACAACAATTTCCAGGGAGGAGAAAATATAAATGAGAAGAACATAAGTTATGAAGTATTAATTGAACAAGGAGTTAGAATAGAGAAATCAGAAAAAATAATCCAACAAGTAAACAATCGTCTAGAATTTATATTTGGAAATGCTGCAATTCAAAATCAGAATAGAAATATATCACTTAGACAGAAGGAACCAATGGAAGTTAGACCTACTGGAGGATTGCCAATACAAGTTATACCTAATCCTGTCAATAGAACGGTTAATGAAATTGATACCTCTTCTAGGAGGGCAACTGAATGAAGCAGCATATTTGAAGCAACTATCTGTATGTATATATGTTTTATTTTAAGTTAATAGTATCGTAGAGTTAATTTTTAACTCAACGAACGTAGTCTGTTGAGTTATTCCTTAACTCCACGAGGGTGTGCAGTAGTTATGTTAATTTTTGTCTCTGCTAAATTTTTGTTTTTTATTTTACAGAATCGACAAATGGAATTAATGAAATTATTGTTGGATGCACTAAGGGAAATACTAAGTAACTTGTCAGCTAAAGATCTATGTAGGCTGTGTTGTGTATCAAAGGAAATTAAAGACTATATTGAAGAAAAATATTTTCAAAGACTACAAGCTGCAAAAATGACTAAGATTAGAGATGGATTCATACGGAGGTCATTTAATTGTAGTTTAAATACCCATGAATATCTTGCTATGGAAGAAACTACTGGAATTCCACCCAATGCATTAGAAGGAATGAGTCATATTATGGGGATAGATGAAGGATTAATCATATACAAGACGAGACCAAGGTATGCAAGTTTATCATTACCTGATATTTTGATAAGAAATCCTATAACAGGAGAAGAATGTAATATAGGAAGACCTAATATATTTGAAGTACCAACTGAAAATTGTGGGTCAGCTTTAATATTTTCTGATAAAAATTCTACAATTCCTGAAAAATTATATTATTGGAGACCTATAGGAAATTGGGATGAAGATTTACGCTTAAGTGTGTATAATTTTCTGAACAGATCTTGGAATGAAAACATTATAATATATCTAGGACAGAAATCATTAATTAACCAAACACATGTCATACTTGATGGTTATATCTATTTAGTCATGGAGATATCATTAACATATAGATCTGATTTATACATAGTGAGCATAGACAGCTATGATGATTATATAGAAATTTTACCTATACCGAGTGAAATAGCTAAACCACCATCTGCAAAATTTAATGAAATTCAAATAAAAATGTGGTATAATGAAGAACATGATCCTACTTTATGTCTGATAAGATGGTGAGATGAACTGATGAAATTTCAAATGTGGATTATGGAAGACATGAATGAATGGAAGTGGGAAGAGGAGTATATTGAAATAGATGTAGAAATAGAAACTAGTACATTACCCTGGAACCAAAAAGGATCCCTTTCTACATTACATATCATTAATGGTAATACACTCGTATTTGGAATTTATAATACATTACATGTTTACAAATTAAAAAGGAACAAGAACTGCATTAAAACAGAATTAATAGCAAGAAGAACTATGCCTAAAAAGTTTGCTTGGACTGATACATTTATTCCATTTGTTTCTACTTTTCAATCATGTTCTTAAGATGTGATTTTGTGTGTTTAATGTTGTGTATTCTGCATTTATTTTTAGAAAGAAAAAAAAAAAGAATTTTGAAGTTTTCATGTTCATTTTTAAAAAAAAAAAAACAAACGAAACAAAATATCAATACAGTTTGTTGGTATCTGTTCTGGGAAACCAACTAGCTTGCTTGTGAGCCACCAAAGGCATAAAAGCCTGGGTTCCACACAAGACACTGATTTATTAATATCTGTTAAATGTTATTTTGTTTTATATTCTGTATTTATCTGGGAATGAAAAGTTTTTCAGAATCAAAAATCGGAATATGCAAAAAGAGATACAAATGGAACAAGGTATGTAACCAATTACTTATCCTGAATTTTAAATCAAAAAAAACTTTATTCATGCCAGCTACAATTACTGTACTTATTGTCAAATCTTTTACATTGAGGACAATGCAAAATGTAAGTATGGGGGGGAGGTAATTAAAGTAACATCCATGTAAGTTTGTTAATTAAAGGAATTAAAATGATACTACAAAGTTTTGAGGAAATTGAAAATTTTTATGAACTTGCTGTAACTATCCGATAATTGAGACTGTAAAATTTTTATAAATTACTTGAATGTTATATTTAGAAGGCTATAGAAGATGCTATAGAATTTATTATTTATGTAAATCTAGATATAGTATCTTATGATTTTTCTGAATTTCATGAGTTTAATAGTTTCACGATTTTAAAATGAAATCAAAATATTTAATGCTTAATCAGAAAATTATCTAAAGTCCTGAAGGAGCTGAGATGTGAATTCTAGATTAAATGAAACACATATGATGAAAGATACATTTACTTTGACCGATTGAACTTGTAGAATGATTTGTGTAGATCTTATTAAATTACAGATAAAGTATGAGCTTATTGTTATGGATTAATATTTTTAGTAAATGATAGAAGTAGGATTATATGAGATTGGTGTTTTACTACATCTGTATTAATGAAATACGTGCATATACAGTATGTGATTAATACTTTGTTTTGTGTGTGCATTTATTTTTAGAAAAAAAAAAGAGAAAAAAAAAAAAAAAACTTTGAGAGTTTATTGACTTGTTTGATCACGAGCCTTTTGTACTTGAGCAGATATGTATGTAAGGATTGTTGACCTGAAAAAGGACTCTGAAAATCTAGCAACCTAAGATCCTGATCAGATCTGGGATTGTTGACTGAAAGCTCGTTACATGGGTACATTAGAAAGCTCTTGTATGATTCAAGCTTGTCAAATTAACTTTGAAAGTACAAAAAAAAAAAAAAAAAAAAACATATACTATTCTGAAAAGATACAAGTGTTTTGTGAAATACAGATATCTTATGAATCGAGTATATTTTCTATTATCTAGAATTGCTGTAATATGAATCTGGAATTGACTTTTGAAGTTGTTTAATGGAAATACAATTCTTTATTTTACTTGTCTTAATCAGATTGAATTGGATTGTACTTTGATTCATATGTTGTTGAAATTTCTTCTAGAAAACTTATTGGAAAATTCAGGATTACAGATGATGAAAAGAAGAACAAACGATAATATAATTAACACTTATATGAAGATGATATACTTTGTATGTAATTTACATATATTCTAAATATCTTTGCAGGTTGATTACGGAAACATACAGAATATAGGTTTATGCTAAACAGAAGAAAAAAAACAAAAGGGGAAGAATTAATTCTAGCACTTTTTGAAAGACTAATTAATTAGATCTTAGTTTGCTAAGGGACTAGCAAAATTTAGGTATGGGGGAAGTGTTTAGAATGAAAAAGTGCATATTATTAACGATTAAATGATGGTTAATTGCATAATATTTAGCTTATCATATGAGAATTAAGCCATTATGTTATAATTGCATTGTTATATGCTTTAATTGAAGAATCTGCTTAATTTTGGGGAATTAATGTTAATTTAGTACATTTATGAACTGTCGGTAAATTGCAGGTTGTGAAATTCTTAAGTATCCGAAAATGCATCTAAGCATCGGATAGTTATACCTATAACTCTCCGAAATGTTATTTTATGTTTAAACTGCTGCTGACATGTGTCAAGATCTGGTAGATTTACTTAAGTTATAACTCGTTAAGTTAGCATAACTGTACGCGTTGAGTTGCTATATTGAACATTAAGGCAACGCGTTAGGTTAGCGTTATAAACTTAAGTTATTATTTTTTGCACGTGTTTTATAGTTAAATCAGCGAAGAAAGTCCGTTGAGTTATCTGTAACTCCACGGACTATATATTTTCTAAAATACCATTATAGCAGTTGTAGGAATAGACAGTTGGAAGGAAAAACCACGTTCGCACGTATCCCGTAGGAATTCAATCGCATAGGGAGAAAGAAATCATCACCGTTGATCTGAAGGAAGGAAATCCAACCGACCATTCAAGCAGAAGCAGTTACCATGGAAGAAATATAAAAGAAAAGAAGAAAAAGAAGAAGAAGTGTGTGTGATCGATGGACGGCTAGTGTATACAGAGGAGGAGCACCAAGCTTTCTATAGACAGTATCGGCGATTCTCCGAAGTATCACACCAACCATCGTATCACCACCATAATCACCAATCATCGGAGGTCTGTGAGGATACTTGCCTGATGTCGGGTCGATTCCGAGCCAAACACAATGCTTGACAACCACTGTGAGGAGTGATCGTGTCGCGGGAAGGGAAGACATTTTCACCAAGCGCCGACTCATATTTCAGGAGATCGTAAAGCTTTTAGCCTTGGCTTCGGGTTGATGCCTGTATGCTGAAGAGGAGATCATCTTGCAATTCTGGACTTGCGATTCTATAGGGAGAGGAGACTGAATTGTAAGTGGTTTAATTTTCAGTGGCGTAATCGCACTGCAAGTAGTGTCGGAAGTATTTACTGTCAAGTGAGATTACTTTACATTTCACCTTTCACCCATTACATCAAAAAAACAAAAATACCAAAAACAATTTATCTTTGTTTGTATGTTGTATTTGAGTGTTTTATTGTTTGTGTTGTATCGTGATTAATGTTATCTGTATCAATTTTATGATTATTTTATGTTAGTTTTAATTTTACAGTTTACTGAAATTGGTTCGTATAAAAAAACTTAAAGATTTTAATGGTGACTGTTTGAATCATCTGAATGTTAGTATTGCTTAATGATAAATCCAATGTTAACTAGCATTAAAAAGCTTAATTGATGTTATTTACAATCTGTGGAATCGCCCAATGGTTGGCCGAATTCCTCTGTAAATAGTAGTATTATAAAGAAGACACAGGCTCGTGGAGTTAACTTAAGTCCACGAGGATAGTCTGTTGAGTTAGCCATAACTCAACGAACTTAGTCCGTTGAGTTAACTGTAACTCAATGGAGTGCTTATTGAATATAAATTTGAATTGTTCACAATCAAACATTTCTTAAATTCGTCAGCAATTCCCTGTGGGATCGACCTATACTTGCACACTAATACAATAGACACTGTGCACTTGCAATTAAAGTACAAATTGGAATTAATATCTAAATTGTATTAAAGGTTGTTTGTTTACTTCTAAAAGAAAGAATAGGCAAAATGATAAATTAACTAAGTAAAAATAGAAGTAACAAATCCAAGTTTTTCTAGTGTAGTGCTGGGAAAACCCAAACAGTCCCATACTTCATTTCTTCTAAACTAATTGAGTTCTTCCTACATGGCACTAATCCAAAATTCATCATTTAATGCCTCATCAATGTTTTTAGGTTCTATTTCAAATAGAAATGCATAGCACCCAGATACATTAATCCTAGATATTGTTTGAACACCTTTAGAAATATCACCAATAATAAACTCCTTAGGGTGTTGAGGCAAGAATTTATGAGTCATAAGGTTATCGTTTCTTTCTTGACCCATGGTACTTGATTCTCCAATATTTAATTCATCACATTCACAATTAGAAGTACCAAAAATTTCTTTTGAATTATTACTTGGCTCTTTATCAAAATTTACATGCATAGATTCTTCAATAGCCAAAGAAATTTTGTTATAAACTTTACTTCTTGAAGAATATCCCAAAAATATACCTTCTTCAGATTTTACTTCAAATTTATCTTTATTCTCTTTTGTATTTAGAATAAAGCATTTTGATCCAAAAGCTTGAAAATAATGAACTTTAGGAATTCTACCCATCCATAGTTCAAAAGGAGTCTTATTCAATTCTCTTCTTAGGGTTACTCTATTTAAAATATAACATGCAATACTAACTGCCTCAACCCAAAATAATAAGCAATCTTATTTTCATTAAGCATAGTTTGAGCCATTTCTTGAAGAGATCTATTCTTTCTCTCTACAACTTCATTCTCATTCTGAGAATGGGCACTAGGAAAGGCAAATCTATGTTCTATTCCTAAATCTTGGCAAAACTTTTCCATATTTTCATTTTCAAATTTCCCTCCATGATCACTCTTAATTTTCTGAACTTTTAATTGCTTTTCATTTTGAACTAGATTCAGAAAGATCTTAAACTCCTCAAATACTTCACTCTTATGTCTTAGAAACACTACCTAAGTATATCTAGAAAAATCATCAACTAGAACAAATGCATATCTCTTTCCACCTAAACTTTCTGTTCTAGTAAAGCCAAATAAATCCATGTGAATTAATTCCAAAATTCTTTTAGATATAATTTGCTTACCTGATTTAAAAGAACTCTTCTTCTATTTTCCCAATTCACATGCATAACAGATTTTATCCTTTTTAAATTTCAAATTGGGTAAACCATCTACTAGGTTCTTCTTAGCTAACTTATCTAGCTACTTTATATGAATATGACCTATTCTACGATGTCATAATCATGTAGTGTCTAAATTATTTACAATTAAATAGGAATTAGTAGTAGAAACATCATCAGGTAAATTTAGAAAACATACATCATTTTTTCTATGAGCAGTAAATTTGACTTCATTAGAATTTTCATCAATAACTAAGCATTTCTTAGATTTAAACATAACCATATAACCTTTATCTTCTAACTATGTAATACTAATTAAATTATGCTCTAAATGATCAACTAACAAAACATTATCTATAATCATTTTATCATTTACATAAATAGATCTGATACCAATAATCTTACATTTCTAATCATTACCAAATCTGACATTTCCTCTATTAATCTTCTTTAGGTCTTTTAGGACAGATTTATCTCCAATCATATACTTTGAAGCACCACTGTCCATCACCCATCGTGATCTTTTAGTTTTGACCTGCAAGAATAGTCATAACCACATCCTTTGGTACCCATATTTTCTTGGGTCCCGTTTTGTCAATGGAGAAGATTTGAAATCTATTTTGTTTTGAGATCCATGTGTTATTTCGATTAACAAAATTTCTTTTTAACACATAGATAACTTTTTCTTTATTAATAGTTTTCAAATAGCCATTTCCATAGTCCATTGTAGGATTGTATGACTACACAAGAGGGGGGTGAATTGTGTTTTTCAACATCTTCGATTATAATTGAAACTTTAAAATTCAAAAACAAGTCAAGACATTGTTTTCATAAAATCATTTTTATTTAAGGTTTCAATTACAATATACAATTCAATTCTCCTCAAAAATTGTAGATGCAATTATATATCAATACCATGTTTCATCTATACAATTTCATAACTACAAATAGAGAAAACTAATTTACAGAATTTAAAACATTTCTCCCTATTTGAGATATTTCTTCTTCTTCTTCTTCTCTTTCTTCGTTAGCAATTCTTCAGTAACGAATATCTAGTCTTTCTCTGCTTCACCGAATTTGCTTTCTTCTAATATTTTAAATCTTCAGTGACATAAATCTGACTTTGTCTACTTCACTGAATTTTCTTCCATCTGATACTTTAAATCTTTAATGACATATATCTTACCTTTTTATGCTTCACTGAATTTTCTTCCACCTAAGAGCTTTTCCTCGAAGAGGTGTTTTTGATCCCTGAAAAGATTTTTCTTTTGGTGTATAGGGATATTTGATCAATGAGAATTCTATGCCTTTTATACTGTATCTTCATTTCATGCATATCCTCCACGTTTAATCACTATCAATCTTCCACTTCTTCACGTCTTTTCTTTTTCCTTCATCGAAATACACACATTCTGACCTACATTTACATTTTGAATTTTCTTTAATCATTAATCTTGGATCTTTGAAAAATTTCCTGCAAAATAAACTTTCTCTTCCAAAATTTTTCTTCAAGTATAATAAGAAGTCGTTACTTTAAAGTTAACTAAACGAGTAACACAAATAGATATAAAACTTAACGTTTCTAACTTAACAAGTTCCTCATGTGAGAAGTACTAAGCTAACTCAACGAACTATCTCCGTGGTATTACGATAACTCAACGAACCATCTCCATTGTGTTACAGATAACTCAACGAACCATCTCTGTTGTGTTATAGATAACTCAACGAACCAATAATAAACAAATGTTTTTATAATAAGAATTTTACCACGTGCAAAAAATAACAACTTAAGTTTTATAACGTTAACTTAACGTGTTGCCTTAGTGTTCAATATAGCAACTCAACACGTTTAGTTATGTTAACTTAACGAGTTAAACATGTGCACCTCACATGCTACAATATAACATTCGTAACTTTTAATTTCACCACATGTACAACACTAACTTAACGAGTTAAACATGTGCACCTCACATGCTACAATATAACATTCGTAACTTTTAATTTCACCACATGTACAACACTAACTTAACGAGTTTGTCTCTTCTTTTACTCTCTAACTTAATGAGTTCTCACGTGACCTATTTTAACCTTTAAGCCTCTAACTTAACAAGTTCTCACATGACCTCTATACGAACAAAACTCTAACTTAACGAGTTGTCTAAACGTGCACTATTCATGATACAAAAGATATAACTTTAAAACATATCATGCTTTTCAATAAAAACACACGTTAACTTAACATTTAATTAAATGAGAAATTAATGCAATGAAACGACTAGTTATTTACTTAGTATAATTTCAAATCCAATACAAACAAGTATTTAGATCAGTAAGCTTTTTCTATATTAATTGATGATTTTAATTTCTTTTCACAAGCAATAGTGATTGAGCAAATATGATTATTTTCATTCAGCATACATCATCAAAACAAAATACTCAACATCCATAACTATTTGAAAAATTAACTAAAGCATATGTTTTTGGTGGTTCATAGTTAAAACCTATACCAATTCTATCACCAAAAACTTTATAACTATTAATAATATTGGTCAGTTTCTTATCTCCTTTGGTAAAAGCTCCTAGTTTAAATTTTAGTCTACCAATTTCTTGTTCTAATTTTTCTATATCAGACTTAGAACTAGATTTTTCTACACATTATTTTATAAGTTTTTCATTCAATTCTATAGTTTCATCTTGTAGCTTTTTGTTTTCTAAAAAATTATCCTTCAGTTCTTTAATAAGTTCTAAGTTATATTTTTCAAGTTTAGAAATTTTATCATGCATATCAAAACTATCAGCAACAAATTTATTTTTCTTTAATGCAGAATTTTCAATTTTTAATGTAGTAATTTCCTTTTCTAACTTAGTAGTAGTTTTATTACTATTAGATAATTTCCTTTTTAAAATAGAATTTTCTAGACCTACATATTTCAATTCTTCCAATAATTCATTATAATCATCTTGATTTATATTAGACACATCAGAATCATTATCAGAAACTATTTCATCAACTATATTAGAATCAGAATGTACCTCATTAGTGTTAGCCATAAAATAGACATTGACTAGTTCTTCAAACTCAATTTGTGTACCATCAGTACTGATACCTTTAGATACTTCAGATTCTATAGGGTCATCCCAAGTAACTTGGAATGCTTTCTTCTTTCCTTGATTAAATTTTCTCTAATGAAACTTCTGTTTTCCATGAGATTTCTTCTTGTCAAAATTCTTTCTTTCATCCTTCTTTTGATACGTGCATTGACTCTAAAAATGCCCATATCTATTGTAGTTGAAGCATTTTGTAGCAGATTGCTTCCCTTTGTCATGGTTTTTTCCTTTCTTCTAGAATCTTCTATATTTTCTAATAATATAGGCCAATTCTTCTAGAAACTCATTAATAGACTCCTCAAATGGTTGTTGAGCCTTCAATGCTAGTTCCTTCTTCTTTTCAACCTTCCTTGAGGTTTCTCCTTCCTCTTCTTTCTAGTCTTTTAGTTGAGTCTCATAAGCTAATAGATTGCTAGTGAGATCTTCCAGTGTAAAGGTCCTCATATCCTTTGAACTTGAAGTAATATAGCCTTAGCTTTCCAATCTTTATTCAAGCTCCTTAAGACTTTGATAACCTATTCTTTCATGGGAAATTCTTTCCCAAGATTTTTCAATCCATTTATAATCTCAATGAAATGAGATATGAGATCAGTGATATTCTCATTCTCTTTCATTTTGAACATCTCATATTTTCTTAGTAGGATACTTATTTTTGTATCCTTCACCTCATTGGTTCCCTCATATGTAATTTCTAATGCATGCCAAGCTTCATGTGCAGTAGAACATGCAGAAATCTTGTTGTATATATCAACAGTGATTGCACAAGTTAATGCATTCATTCCTTTTGCATCCATTTGTATTTTCTTCTCATCTTCATCATTCCACATATCTTCAAGAACATTTGGAAGTTGTATTCCACGAACCACTGCTCTCTATACCTTCACATCCATAGATTTTAAAAAGTTAGTCATTTTGTTTTTCCAAAAACCATAGTTATTGTCATCAAATAGTGGAGGTCGGTGTACATGCTAACCCTCTGCCATTGATCTCAGATTGATTGACCCTCTTCCATTGCCTTCATATTGTATCTTCTTGTAACTCTTTTAATTCTTGTAAGTCTTCATTTTAGTCGAACACTTATCCTTTAAGTCCTGTAAAAACTCGAACACTTATTTATAACTCTTCAAGTTTTTGCACTTGCAAAATATGTGACTGAATATAGAAAACTTATTTGTTTGTTAGTCATTTTATAAAACTTGAACAGTTATCTATCCATGCATATAAAAACTCGAACAGTTATCTAACTCTTCGATTTTCATTACCGAACGCACATGGAAAACATGTGACAACATAAAACAATTAAAACACATGTGTAGATAACTTAATTATATGAGTTTTTAACATAACTCTTTGACTAAAACGAAACGTTAACTATCCGAAAATTTACCTTTCCTATTTTTACATAACACTAACACAACACATTTCTTCAGTGTATATTCAAGTAACTCAACGTGTATAATTATTCTAACTTAACGAGTTATACATGTGCAATTCACGTGATATACTAAAGCATTTAAATTCAACACGTGTACTCTAAGAAATAATAAAATATTCTTTAAGCATTAAAAACATAACTGTCTAGTACATGCAATATAACTCTCTGAAATAACAAAAAATTCAGATACTTAGGAATTTCAAAGCTTGTAACTTACCGACAGTTCAGAAATGTACTTAATTAATGCTAATCCCTTGAAATTATGTAGATTCCTTCATTAAAACATATAACAGTGTAATTATAATATAATGGCTTAATTCTCATATGATAAGCTAAATATTATGCAATTAACCGTCATTTAACCGTTAATATTATGCACTTTTTCATTCTAAACAGTATACTCAAGACCTCAATCTTGAGCAAGTGAAGTATCACACTTCACTCTCTTCACTAAGGCCCCAACCTGATGAAGGTATACTCACAACACCCTTGTGAGTTAGGGTTTTGAAGCAAATAAGAAAACAGTTTAAAACTAGGAGTCACTAACTCAAAATGTAGAAGACACACAACACAAGGTCAACTCCTATGAAGAGTTGATTTATGAAGCTTTGAGGAGAAATCCTGATTAATCTGCAGCCTTTTAATCTTCTG
This sequence comes from Cymodocea nodosa, assembly GCA_036874045.1. Classification (NCBI taxonomy): domain Eukaryota; kingdom Viridiplantae; phylum Streptophyta; class Magnoliopsida; order Alismatales; family Cymodoceaceae; genus Cymodocea; species Cymodocea nodosa. Next base: position 11,203,691 of record CM072339.1, on the reverse strand, counting down.
AACCTTGTTGTAGATGAATCTCCAAAATGTTTGCAAAATTGCTGAAATTTCTCCTTTCATGTGCTGAAAAATCTGTGTATGTTTCAATTTTCTGCAAATCCTTTTTGTTCTTCCTTCGAGATTTACATAGATGGAAAGAATTCTGACATGGTTAGATGCCTTATGTAGTAATTCATTTCCAACAACATTCAATCATAATAAAGTCGAGATTTGCAATCAATAGATATCTTACCAATTTAGTTAGTCAATCAATAATAATTGCAGATTCTATAAAAATAAAATCTTCGAAGGATTTTAGAAAATAAGAGACTTAGAAGGCTAACCATCTGAAATTCAAAAACATTTTGGATAGTTAAAGCTAACAATCCGAAAGATCACTTAAGTTATGCATTTAAATAAAGACACATGTCCTTCCAAAATAGTCGCATAAAATATTAAGAATAAACTATCCAATTAATAAAATGTGTTTCGAATACTTACAAAAATAACTCTCCGAACCTTAAGTCATTTCGGATAGTTACACACGTAATCATTTGGAAAGTCACTTAAGTCAGAAATAATAAAAAAATCAACTATCCAAAGTGTAAAACAAATATCGAATACTTATAGAAGGTAACTCTCCGATTCTTAAGAGTTTTCGAATAGTTACATTGTAACCTATCGAAAAGTCACTTAAGTCAAGCAACAAGAGCATGACATGTGTTCTTTAGAAGAAAGTAACTGAAAATACATTAAATCAGAAAAACAGCTAACTATCTGGAATGTAAACCCTTAACTATTCAAAACTAAAGGGATTTTGAATACTTAACATAAAAAAAATATATCTAGACATAAAAAGGCTTAACTCACCAAAGATAAATACTTTTCAGATAGTTACCGATATAACTATCCAAAAAACCAGGAGAGAAGATTAACCATTTGATTTGTCCTGTTTTGTTCGGTGACTTATATATTAACTCTTTGATTAATCATTGTATAGAAATAACAACCTACCAAAATCTAATTTAAAAAGTTCTAAGTACATAGTAGTTAGACAATTTTCATTTTAGTAAAATGACTCCTAAAATTATTGTAGAAATAATTAAACCACACATTTTTCATCATCAAAATTAACTAATAAAAATAATTGAACTAATAGGATGGTTAGTTGTGTAACACTCTGAAGAATGCTCGTAACTTACTGATAATCCACTTAAGTCCTTTTGTCATGTGGGATTTTAAGTCGTGCACGTGAGGTGTCATAAGTTCGAATACTTGTAGCTGTAACTTACTGAAACATTTTTGATTATTGGATAGTTAGCTACAGTAACTCTCCGATTTTTCTTCAATGCTTTCGACTACTTTCTTATTTCTGCACGTGCAAAATAGGATGACTTAAGTTTTAGATAGTTAAATCTGTAACCTTCCGAACCTTCTTATTTTTTGAATAGTTAGCTTTCTAACTCTTCGAAAAATCCTTTTAAACTTTTGTTCTAGATTTCTACATGTGGGAAATTTAATGACTTAAGTTTTAGATAGTTAGCTTTCCTAACTTTCTGATTTCCTTAAACATCCAGATAGTTAGCACCTTAACTTTCCAATTTTCCATATAGCCATCTTTCTAGCTCTTTGATAAAATTCCTACTACTTTAAACTACCTTTCAGATACTTAAGCCTGTAACTATTTGATTTTCCTGTAGCTCTTATAGTAGTAATTTCTGAACTACTTATATCTATTTATCTGCCTTCTGATTTTTGCTACACTATCTTAACTGTGAAATACAATTTGATTCCTCACATTGATTTTTGCATTATCAAAATCTAGAGGTCCTTTCAGGAACTATAGAAAATAGAAAGCAAGATCAACGACATTTACTCCAGGTATACTTTTTCAAATGAAGTACTACATGAAATTCAAAAAACTATTCAAGACAAGAAAAATTTCTGTTGGAAATTTATTAGAAACTATGCTGAGACACAATTCAAACTAAAACAGATCAAACTTTCCGCTTACAAATATGGAAAAGAACATTACAACCTAGCCTTGAGGCTGTTACCAGTTCTAAACAAGTACTTGAAAAATCGGTACAATCTATAACTTATTATGGAAAGAAATGAGGACCCATGATAGAAAATGCCAATAGGGAATTAGAATCTTTATATTCCCAACATTATTTTCCCCCAACTGTTTTAGACGAAATACAGAAATTTATTATTGAATAGAAAATTACCATTTGGAAAATGGGCCTTCAAAGTGAAGGACAAAGAATTTATCAATTGAAAATGGCTGAGGTTGAGAGCTTGAAACTTTATATTCCATTGCTACAACCTAGGCCACCTAGTGAAGGACCATCAAGACCACATGTGTCTTTAATAGGAGAAATAAAGCAAACATTAGAACCTCCTGAACAACCTGAGACACTGTAGACATATAGTCGGAAAAAGAAGACAATAGAATATTTTGGACTAACTACAAGTGTACAAGGTATATTACAGCAAAGAGAAGAATATTTAAAAAATGGAAAACTATGTTCCATTACTCAAGTTGGACAAGATTTTGTTTCAAGAATCCCAGTAGATGTGACCAATATAAGATTACAATCATACACTTTAAGATATTGTGTCACATTAGTTTATAATGTTACTTTCAATACAATAAATAGTTTTTCACATCATGCTGCAAGACAACATTCTTTTTCTACGGAAACAGAAAATGTGGGAAATTTTGATGATATAGATGATATCAATTATGATGACATAGACATTGAGTCTATGAATTTTGAAGATATTTCATCTGAAGAGGAATAGATAAATATTTTTCCTCTTACTATATCTCGGATAGAGACTTTTAATTTTTGGTATAGTTGCTTATACTACATTTTATGCATCTAGCTATGTTTGTTACAGTATATAGTATATTTGTTGATAACTGTATATAATCAGCAGAATACATAGTTAGAAATAGAATATGATATTGCTAATGTCTCATTTATAGAAATTACAAACTTATAGAATGATTCTATTACACAAATAGATATAGAATATTCTTTTATACAGAGACAGTTTGTAGGATCGTATGACTACACAAGAGGGGGGTGAATTGTATATTTTTAATATTTTCTGACATATAATTGAAACTTTAAAACTCAAAAACAAGTCGAGACATTGTTTTCATAAAATCATTTTTATTCAAGGTTTCAATTACAATATACAATTCAATTCTCCTTAGAAATTGTAAATGCAATTATATCACGATGCCATGTATCATCTAAACAATTTCATAACTACAAACAGAGAAAACTAATTTGCGGAATTTAAAACATTTCTCCCTGTTTGAGATCTTTCTTCTTCTTCTTTTTCTTCTTCAGCAATTCTTTAGTGACGAATATCTTGTCTTTCTCTACTTCACCGAATTTGCTTTCTTCTAATACTTCAAATCTTCAGTGACATATATAATAACTTTTTCTACATCACTGAATTTTCTTTCATTTGAGAGATTTTCCCCGAGAAGGTGTTTTTGATCCCTAAAAGAGATTTTTCTTTTGGTGTGCAGGGATAGTTTGATCCTTGAAAAGATTTTTTCTTTTTGTGTGCAAGGATAGTTTGATCAACGAGAATTCTATGCCTTTTATACTGTATCTTCATTTCATGCATATCCTTCACGTTTAACCACTACCAGTTTTCCACTTCTCCACGTCTTTTCTTTTTCCTTCATTGAAACACACACATTCTAGCCCATGTTTATATTTCAAATTTTCTTTAATCATTAGTCCTAGATCTCTGAAAAATTTCCTACAAAATAAACTTTCTCGTCCAAACAATTTTCATCAGTGTAATAAGAAGTCGTTACTTTAATGTTAACTAAACGAGCAACACAAGTATATATATATATAACTTAACGTTTCTAACTTAACGAGTTCCTCATGTGCCATTTCACGTGACAAGTACTGTAGCTAACTCAACGAACTAAGTCTGTGGTGTTATGCTAACTCAATGAACCAGCTTAACCTTTTTTTCGGAAGGTTAATCGATAACTCACCGAAAACAGTTTAAGTTTTGGATAGTTACAGTTGTAAGTCACCGAAAAGCTCTCTATATCATAAAACTAGTGAGACACATGTCAAGACCTGAAAACATGACTTAAGTTACCTTTCGGATAGTTACGACTGTAAGTCTCCGAAAAAACTTTAACTCACCGATTCAATCATAAACAAATGTTTTTATAATAAGAATTTTACCATGTGCAAAAAATAACAACTTAAGTTTATAACGCTAACCTAACGCGTTGCCTTAGTGTTCAATATAGCAACTCAACGTGTTTAGTTATGTTAACTTAACGAGTTAAACATGTGCACCTCATGTGATACAATACAACATTCGTAACTTATAATTTCACCATGTGTATAACACTAACTTAACGAGTTCATCTCTTCTTTTACTCACTAACTTAACGAGTTATCACGTGACCTATTTTAACCTTTAAGCCTCTAACTTAATGAGTTCTCACATGACCTTTATAAAAACAAAAATCTAACTTAACAAGTTGTCTAAACGTGCATTGTTTATCATATAGAAGATATAACTTTAAAACATATCATGCTTTTCAATAAAAACACACGTTAACTTAACGTTTAGTTAAATGAGAAATTAATGCAACGAAATGACTAGTTATTAACTTCAGATCCAATACAGACAAGTATTTATGCTAGTAAGCTTTTTTTGTATTAATTGATGATTTTAATTTCTTTTCACAAGCAATAGTAATTGAGCAAATATGATAGTGCAGTATTAGATCAGAAGGTAGATAGAACAGATTCCATGTAGATGAACAGATGGAGAAGTTTCCAGATAATACTGTCTTAAACTTACAAGAAAATCGGACAGTTACAGGTCCGAAGAGTAAGTTTAAAATAGCAGCAATACTATTGGACAGTTAGAAGAATAACTATTTGAAATTGTAAAGCCTTCGGAGAGTTATTTTATCAGACAGTTAAGAGGATTAAATGATCGGATAGTTAAGCAGTTAACTATTCGAAAGCTTAAAGGACTTTTTGGAGAGTTACAAGTATAACTATTCGAAAGTTAAGTCATTCAATAAACCACGTGCAGAAATACAAAATGGAAGCTTAAAGGACTTGTCGGAGAGTTAGATAACTATCCGAGTTTTCTTTTTAGAGAGTTAGATAACTATTCAAGTTTTTCGGTAAGTTACAGGCATAACTTTTTGGAACTTAAGTCATTTTATTACGCACGTGCAAAATGGAGATGCCGACAGTTGAAAGCTTAAAAGGGAAAATTGGAGAGTTAGAAAGATAACTATCCAAAATTTCAAGAGAGTTTCGGTGAGTTACAGTTTAACTATCCAAAACTTAAGTCATTGAATTTCCCACGTGCAGAATTCCAAACAGATGCTCAAATGGGTTTTCAGAGAGTTAGAAAGATAACTATCCGAAATTTCAAAAGAGTTTCGGTGAGTTACAGTTTAACCATCCAAAACTTAAGTCACTGAATTTCCCACGTGTAGAATTCCAGAAAGAAGTGCAAATAAGTTTTCGAAGAATTAGAAAGATAACTATCCGAAATCCTAAAGCGTTTCAGTGAGTTACAGGGATAACCATCCGAAACTTAAGTCAGCCTTTATGCATGTGCTGAATTAAAGAAATCAGAAAGTTAATAGAGACAAACTATCCAACAAGTATATAACTGTTCGGTGAGTTACAGTTATAAGTATCCGATTGGATGATGTTTAGAATGAAAAAGTGCATATTATTAACAGTTAAATGATGGTTAATTGCATAATATTTAGCTTATCATATGAGAATTAAGCCATTATGTTATAATCGCACTGTTATATGCTTTAATTGAAGAATCTACTTAATTTTGGGGAATTAATGTTAATTTAGTACATTTATGAACTGTCGGTAAATTGCAGGCTTTGAAATTCTTAAGTATCTAAAAATGCATCTGAGTATCGGATAGTTATACCTATAACTCTTCGAAATGTTATTTTATGTTTAAACTATTGCTGACACGTGTCAAGATCTGGTAGATTTACTTAAGTTATAACTCGTTAAGTTATCATAACTGTACACATTGAGTTGCTATATTGAACACTAAGGCAACGCGTTAGGTTAGCGTTATAAACTTAAGTTGTTATTTTTGCACGTGTTTTATAGTTAAATCAACAAAGGAAGTCCGTTGAGTTATCTGTAACTCCACGGACTATATATTTTCTAATATGCCACTGTAGCGGTTGCAGGAACAGACAGTTGGAAGGAAAAACCACGTTTGCACGTATCACGCAGGAATTCAATCGCGTAGGGAGAAAGAAATCATCGTCGTTGATCTGAAGGAAGGAAATCCAACCGACCATTCAAGCAGAAGCAGTTACTACTAAAGAAATATAAAAGAAAAGAAGAAAAAAAGAAGAAGGTGTGATCGATGGACAGCCAGTGTATACAGAGGAGGAGCACCGAGCTTTCTGCAGACAGTATCGGCAATTCTCCGAAGTATCACACCAACCATCGTTATCACCACCATAATCACCAATCATCGGAGGTCTGTGAGGATACTTGCCTGATGTCGGGTCGATTCCGAGCCAAACACAGTGCCTGACAACCATTGTGAGGAGTGATCGCATCGCGGAAAGGGAAGACATTTTCACCAAGCGCCGACTCATATTTCAGGAGATCGTAAAGCTTTTTGCCTTAGCTTCGGGTTGATGCCTATATGCTGAAGAGGAGATCATCTTGCAATTCTGGACTCGCAATTCTATAGGGAGAGGAGACAGAATTGTAAGTGGTTCAATTTTTAGTGGTGTAATCGTGTTGCAAGTAGTGTCGGAAGTATTTACTGTCAAGTGAGATTACTTTACATTTCACCTTTTGCCCATTTCATCAAAAACAAAAATACCAAAAACAATTTATCTTTGTTTGTATGTTGTATTTGAGTGTTGTATTGTTTGTGTTGTATCGTGATTAATGTTATCTGTATCAGTTTTATGATTGTTTTATGTTAGTTTTAATTTTACAGTTTACTGAAATTGGTTCGTACAAAACAACTTAAAGATTTTAATGGTTACTATTTGAATCATCTGAATGTTAGTATTGCTTAATGATAAATCCAATGTTAACTAGCATTAAAAAGCTTAATTGATGTTATTTACAATCTATGGAATCGCCCAATGGTTGGCTGGATTCCTCTGTAAATAGCAGTATTATAAAGAAGAGACAGGCTCATGGAGTTAACTTAAGTCCACAAGGATAGTCCGTTGAGTTAGCCATAACTCAACGAACTTAGTTCATTGAGTTAACTGTAACTCAACGGAGTGCTTATTGAATATAAATTTGAATTATTCAGAATCAAACATTTCTTAAATTCATCAGCAATTCCCTGTGGGATCGACCTGTACTTGCACATTGATACAATAGACACTGTGCACTTGCAGTTAAAGTACTATTGGAATTAATATCTAAATTGTATTAAAGGTTGTTTGTTTACTTCTAAAAGAAAGAATAGGCATAAAGATAAATTAACTAAGTAAAAATAGAAGTAACAAATCCAAGTTTTTCTAGTGTAGTGCTGGGAAAACACGAACAAGTTTTATGGTGCCGTTGCTGGGGAATTAAATTGAATTGAACTAAATTGAATTGAATTAATATAAGTAATTGATAGAGCTGTTTCATTTTAATAGCTAGAGTTGTGTGTTTTCTTTTGTAATTGAGAATATGGCATATGCTTATGCTCAAAGATTTCTGAAACATTTAATTAGCATATGTGAATTCTGCAATTCTGAAGGACACGACATTTCTGATTGTTTGAAATTGAGACATTTATAGATTGATAGATCCCATGAACAACAAATGAATTATCCTCAATATAATAGAGTCGAGTATGAGAATCCTATAGTTTACCCAACTGATGGTCAGTATAGAATGTGTAATATGATGAGAGACATTGAAGTTTGGGATATCTATGACAGACTAGAGATAGTATAGAGCAAAATCTGGACAAACTAGAATACTTTGTGTGTCAACAACAAGAAGTCAACCAATTAAACTATAAGAAGGCATATTCAGAACCTAAATAGGATATAATTTACGAGACTGAAAAAACCATAAAGAAAATTGATCAAAAATTGAATGCAATGAAATTAGATGATCTGGAAACAAAATTAAAAGCATTAGACAAAAATACAATGAAAATACAAGTTTTACAATAGGACAATGAAAATTATAATGTTATAAACCTGCACAACTTGCAAAATATACAACAAGCTATTCCTACAAAAACTAATGATAACAAAGTGGTAATACAATTTATAAGAACAAATATATTTGCCAGATTTGGAATACCTAAAGCTATTATCAGTGATAGAGGAACTCATTTCTGTAATAGAAGTTTTGAAGCCTTAATCAAGAAATATGGAGTAAACTACAAAATTGCAACATCATATCATTCGCAAACAAGTGGACAAGTAGAAAGTGCAAACAAACAAATTAAATTAATCTTGGAAAAAGTAGTAAATCCTACTAGAATAGATTGGGCTAATAGATTGATAGATGCACTTTGGGCTTATAGAACTGCTTATAAAATGAGCTTAGGTATGTCACCTTTTAGGCTAGTATATGGAAAAAGTTGTCATTTACCTGTTGAAATAGAACATAAAGCTTATTGGGCATTAAAAACTCTGAACACTAATTTAAATCAAGATGCTGAAAATAGAAAAATGCAACTAATTGAAATAAAAGAATTTAAAAATGAAGCTTATTCGAAGACTGTAAGAGAAAAAGTGAAAATTAAATTCTAGCATGATAGAAAAATTATTCCTAAAAGCTTTGAAATAGGACAAGAAGTATATCTTTATTTGGCTAGACTCCATAACCATCTAGGAAAATTAAGATCTAGATGGGCAGGACCTTACATAGTTCGAAATGTTTATCCTTATGGAGCTATTGAAATTGAAAATCCTAAAAATCAGAATATATTTAAAGTAAATGGACAAAGACTTAAACCTATTCTAAAAACACCAAAAAGCTCCTTTGGAATTATAGAAGAAGTTAGAGTAGAGGACTACTCGAGCTTTACTTAGTAAGAAATCAGTTTTTATGTTTATATATATATGTTTATCTTAAAAAAAAAACAAAAAAAAAAATATATATATATATATATATATATATATATAAAACATAAAAATAGTTGCGGTTCAACCGATTGGATCCATCGGTATGACCGGAAAATTAAAAAATATTTAGGTTTGACCGAAGCGTAGCATCAGTATGACCGGAACATTAAAAAAATATTGGTTTTATCGAAACATAGTAACAGTTCGACCGAAAGAAAAATAAAAAAAATAAAAAATATTTAGGTTTGATCGAAGCATAGTATTTGTTAAATCGGAAAAAAATTGTATATTAATTTTCAGAAAAAATATTGGTTTTACCGAAACATTGTATCGGTCCAACTGAAAGAAAAATAAAAAAATAAAAAATATTTAGGTCTGACCGAAGCATAGTATCAGTTAAACTTGTAAAAAAATAGAAAAGCTATTCTCTATAATATTTTTATTATTATAATTGCTTGTACGGGGACTCCGTTGAGTCTTGAGTTGGTCAACGGAGTACTGTAGCTAAGATCTAAAATTAGAAAAACTCTAGAAGGAAGTAGATGAATTTTGGCATAGAGATTAAATTGTATTGTTTGTCTACTTGTGTAAAATTGTATGATGTACTTGTAATGTAATTGATTCATATTAATGAATATAATTTTTCAGATGCAATTTTCATACGTATTTGGATGTGAAATGAATGGAATTTATTGAATATTATGTAATTTATGGAACTTTATGAATATGTAAGAGATTTACAATTTGCTGAATGACAAGATAACTACTTAAAATTTTTGCATGTTATAAGGTAAAATGTAAATTCTGCATAACATAAAATGACCTGCAAGTTAAATCTTTATATAATGTTCAGATTTAAATATATTTTAATCAAATGAGGCATTAATGACATAGATTTAACTTTATTACAGTTAACAGAATGACAAAGAAAAAAAAAAATAGAATAGAAAACTTACAAGAGTGAAACTTAGAAGTTGCCAAGTGTTAACTCAATGAAGTAAGTCCGTTGAGTTAACCGTAACTCCACGTGGTCAGTAATATAATATAAGGTCACTCCGTTGAGTTATCTGTAACTCAACGAAGTTAGTCCGTGGAGTTAGCAACAGTAACCGACTGTGTTCTGTTGAGTAATCTGTAATTCAACGAGGTTAGTTCATGGATTAAGTAGAACGGTTATTCTTTTAACCACAAAGGAAACTTCGTCGGTTTAGCGGTTACCAAAATTTGAAATTAGTAGTGGTACACGTACCCACAAAAACAGGAACCACGATGCACGTTGCAAGACACGTTCTTGCAACGAGATTTATTCACTTTATGGATGCGCAGTATATATATGAAACAGAATGTTATTTACGAGTTACCAGCACTCTTAAGAGAAAGGAGAAAGCGTTGGAGGAACTGGAAGGAGAAGCAGCTGATTCAACATTCATCTGACAACAAATATTTATAGAATGGAAAGCTTCAGACTGGTATGTAATTAATCTTCTGCTATTTGTTTATGAGCACATGGACTCGTTCTCTAAGCACTAAATGATTAGTAAGAACACCTACCTAGGAATCTTCATTGGAGAGGAGTACTGAAAAATTTTCTGAACTGAACTTTAACGAAATTCGTTAGGGTGTAGCTAACCTTTCTTTAAAAGAGAATGTAGAGATGGCTGCTCTAGTAGAAAAACCATTAGGAGAGATTCTGTATCCTGAATTAATTGATGAACCTTCATGTATTCGATTGCCAAACTTTGAGGGAGATAGGTTTGAACTGAAATCTAATTATATTAGTCAATTGCCACATTTCATGGATTAGAAAGAGAGGATGCCTATTATTTCCTTAGAGAATTTAACGAAGTTTGTCAAATGATGAGAATGTCGAACATGAGTATAGATACTATTAAACTTAGATATATCCCTTTTGCTTTAAAAGATATAGCTAAGAGATGGTTATATACTCTATCGCTTGATTCAATTTCTACATGGACTGAATTTTGCTCTATTTTTCTGGAAAAATACTATCCAACACATCAAACGATTAAAAAGAAGAAAAAAATATTAATGTGTAGCTAAAAACAGGGTGAATCATTTTGGAAATATTTTGAAAGATTTAAAGATTTACTAACTCAATGTCCACATCATGCAATGAGTAAAGCACAATTAATAGGCATAATTTATGAAGGCATAGATGTTTCAACGAAATCTTTATTAGAATCTACTTGTCAAAATGAATTTTTAAAATTATGTAGTGAAGAAGCATGGGCATATTTAGAAAATTTTGCAAAAAGAACTGCATAGTGGGAAAATTCGGCTGAAGCTATTGTAGATAAAAGATTATTGCCAAGAGGAATGCATGAAATAGATTCCAATACTATGCTTGAGGTGAAATTAAATGAATTAACCAAGAAAATACAAGAGTTATCATTAAATCAAAAGCTAGCAGAAAAGAATACAAACATAAATGACTTAGATATTATTTATGCTAGAAACTAGAGAGATAACTTGGGAAATTCTTATAATCCTAATTGGAGAAATCACCCGAATTTATCTTAGAGAAACAACAATTTCTAGGGAGGAGAAAATATAAATGAGAAGAACATAAATTATGAAGTATTAATTGAACAAGGAGCTAGAATAGAGAAATTAGAAAAGATAATCCAACAAGTAAACAATCATCTAGAATTTATATTTGAAAATGCTGCAAATCAAAATCAGAATAGAAATATATCACTTAGACAGAAGGAACCAATGGAAGTTAGACCTACTGGAGGGTTGCCAATACAAGCTATACCTAATCCTGTCAATAGAACGGTTAATGAAATTGATACCTCTTCTGGGAGGGCAAGCTGAATGAAGCAGCATATCTGAAGCAATTATCTGTATGTATATATGTTTTTATTTTTATTTTAAGTTAATAGTATCGTAGTGTTAATTTTTAACTCAATGAACTTAGTTCGTTGATTATGCCTTAACTCCACGAGGGTGTGCAGTAGTTATGTTAATTTTTGTCTCTGCTAAATTTTTATTTTTTATTTTACAGAATCGACAAATGGAATTAATGCAATTACCGTTGGATGCACAAAGGGAAAGACTAAGTAACTTGTCAACTAAAGATTTGTGCAAGCTGTGCTGTGTATCAAAGGAAATTAAAGACTGTATTGAAGAAAAATATTTTTAGGGACTACAAGCTGCAAAAATGACTAAGATTAGAGATGGATTCATATGGAGGTCATTTAATCGTAGTTCAAATACCCATGAATATCTTGCTATGGAAGAAACTACTGGAATTCCACTCAATGCATTAGAAGGATTGAGTCATATTATGGGGATAGATGAAGGATTAATCATATACAAGACGAGACCAAGGTATGCAAGTTTATCATTACCTGATATTTTGATAAGAAATCCTATAACAGGAGAAGAATGTAATATAGGAAGACCTAATATATTTGAAGCACCAACTGAAAATTGTGGGTCAGCTTTAATATTTTCTGATAAAAATTCTACAATTCCTAAAAAATTATATTATTGGAGACCTACAGGAAATTGGGATGAAGATTTACGCTTAAGTGTGTTTAATTTTCTGAACAGATCTTGGAATGAAAACATTATAATATATCTAGGACAGAAATCATTAATTAACCAAACACATGTCATACTTGATGGTTATATATATTTAGTCACGGAGATATCAATAGCATATAGATCTGATTTATACATAGTGAGCATAGACAGTTATGATGATTATATAGAAATTTTACCTGTACCGAGTGAAATAGCTAAACCACCATCTGAAAAATTTAATGAAATTCAAATAGGAATGTGGTATAAGGAAGAAGATGATCCTACTTTATGTCTGATAAGATGGTGGGATGAACTAATGAAATTTCAAATATGGATTATGGAAGACATGAATGAATGGAAGTGGGAAGAGGAGTATATTGAAATAGATGTAGAAATAGAAACTACTACATTACCCTAGAACCAAAAAGGATCCCTTTCTGCATTACATATCATTAATGGTAATACACTCGTATTTGGAATTTATAATATATTACATGTTTACAAATTAAAAAGGAACAAGAACTGCATTAAAACAGAATTAATAGCAAGAAGAACTATGCCTAAAAAGTTTGCTTGGACTGATACATTTATTCCATTTGTTTCTACTTTTCAATCATATTCTTAAGCTGTGATTTTGTGTTTTTAAGTTGTGTATTATGCATTTATTTTTAGAAAAAAAAAAAAAAGAATTTTGAAGTTTTCATGTTCATTTTAAAAAAAACAAACAAAACAAAATATCAATCTAGTTTGTTGGTATCTGTTCTGGGAAACCAACTGGCTTGCTTGTGAGCCACCAAAGGCATAGGAGCCTTAGTTCCAAACAAGACACTGATTTATTAATATCTGTTAAATGTTATTTTGTTTTATATTCTGTATTTATCTGGGAATGAAAAGTTTTTCAGAATCAAAAATCGGAATATACAGAAAGAGATACAAATGGAACAAGGTATGTAACCAATTACTTATCCTGAATTTTAAATCAAACAAAACTTTATTCATGCCTGCTACAATTACTGTACTTATTGTCAAATCTTTTACATTGAGGACAATGCAAAATGTGGGTATGGGGGGGATGTAATTAAAGTAACAGCCATGTAAGTTTGTTAATTAAAGGAATTAAAATGGTACTGCAAAATTTTGAGGAAATTGAAAATTTTTATGAACTTGCTGTAATTATCCGATAATTAAGACTGTAAAATTTTTATAAACTGCTTGAATGTTATATTTAGAAGGCTATAGAAGATGCTATAGAATTTATTATTTATGTAAATCTAGATATAGTATCTTATGATTTTTCTGAATTTCATGAGTTTAATAGTTTCACGATTTTAAAATGAAATCAGAATATTTAATGCTTAATTAGAAAATTATCTGAAGTCCTGAAGGAGCTGAGATGTGAATTCTAAATTAAATGAAATACATATGATGAAAGATACATTTACTTTGACTAATTGAACTTGTAGAATGATTTATGTGTAGATCTTATTAAACTATAGATAAAGTATGAGCTTATTGTTATGGATTCATATCTTTAGTAAATGATAGAAGTAGGATTATATGAGATTGGTGTTTTACTGCATCTGTATTAATGAAATACGTGCATATACAGTATGTGATTAATGCTTCTTCTTTTTTTTGCATTTATTTTTAGAAAAAAAAAAGAACTTTGAGAGTTTATTGACTTGTTTGATCACGAGCCTTTTGTACTTGAGTAGATAGGTATGTAAGGATTGTTGACCTGAAAAAAGACTCTGAAAATCTAGCAACCTAAGATCTTAATCAGATCTAAGATTGTTGACTGAAAACTTGTTGCATGGGTACGTTAGAAAGCTCTTGTATGATTCAAGCTTATCAAATTAACTTTGAAAGTACACAAAAAAAAGAAAAAAAAACATATACTGTTCTGAAAAATACAAGTGTTTTGTGAAATACAGATATCTTATGAATCGAGTATATTTTCTGTTATCTAGAATTGCTAAAATATGAATCTGGAATTGACTTTTGAAGTTGTTTAATGGAAATACAATTCTTTATTCTACTTGTCTTAATCAGATTGAATTGGATTGTACTTTAATTTGTATGTTGTTGAAATTTCTTCTAGAAAAACTTATTGGAAAATTCAGGATTACAGATGATGAAAAGAAGAACAAACGATAATATAATTAACACCTATATGAAGATGATATACTTTGTATGTAATTTACATATATTCTAAATATCTTTACAGGTTGATTACTGAAACATATAGAATATATATTTATGCTGAATAGAAGAAAAAAAAAACAAAAGGGGAAGAATTAATTCTAGCACTTTTTGAAAGACCAATTAATTAGATCTTAGTTTGCTAAGGGACTAGCAAACTTTAGGTATGGGGGAAGTGTTTAGAATGAAAAGGTGCATATTATTAACGGTTAAATGATGGTTAATTGCATAATATTTAGCTTATCATATGAGAATTAAGCCATTATGTTATAATTGCACTATTATATGCTTTAATTGAAGAATCTGCTTAATTTTGGGGAATTAATGTTAATTTAGTATATTTATGAACTGTCGGTAAATTGCAGGCTGTGAAATTCTTAAGCATCCGAAAATGCATCTAAGCATCGGATAGTTATACCTGTAACTCTCTGAAATGTTATTTTATGTTTAAACTACTGCTGACACGTGTCGAGATCTAGTAGATTTACTTAAGTTATAACTCGTTAAGTTAGCATAACTGTACGCGTTGAGTTGCTATATTAAACACTAAGGCAACGTGTTAGGTTAGCGTTATAAACTTAAGTTGTTATTTTTGCACGTGTTTTATAGTTAAATCAACGAAGGAAGTCCGTTGAGTTATCTGTAACTCTACAGACTATATATTTTCTAATATGCCACTGTAGCGGTTGCAGGAACAGACAGTTGGAAGGAACAACCACGTTTGCACGTATCACGCAGTAATTCAATCGCGTAGGGAGAAAGAAATCATCGCCGTTGATCTGAAGGAAGGAAATTCAATCGACCATTTAAGTAGAAGCAATTACTACTGAAGAAATATAAAAGAAAAGAAGAAAAAAAGAAGAAGGTGTGATCGATGGACGACCAGTGTATATAGAGGAGGAGCATCGAGATTTCTGCAGATAGTATCAGCGATTCTCCAAAGTATCACACCAACCATCGTTATCACCACCATAATCACCAATCATCGGAGGTCTGTGAGGATACTTACCTGATGTCGGGTCGATTCCGAGCTAAACACAGTGTCTGACAACCACTATGAGGAGTGATTACGTCGCGGGAAGGGAAGACATTTTCACCAAGTGCCGACTCATATTTCAGGAGATCGTAAGGCTTTTAGCCTTGGCTTCGGGTTGATGCCTATATGCTGAAGAGGAGATCATCTTGCAATTCTGGACTCGCGATTCTATAGGGAGAGGAGACAGAATTGTAAGTGGTTAAATTTTCAGTGGTGTAATCGCATTGCAAGTAGTGTCGGAAGTATTTACTATCAAGTGAGATTACTTTACATTTCACCTTTCACCCATTTCATCAAAAACAAAAATACCAAAAACAATTTATCTTTGTTTGTATGTTGTATTTGAGTGTTGTATCGTGATTAATGTTATCTATTTCAGTTTTATGATTGTTTTATGTTAGTTTTAATTTTACAGTTTACTGAAATTGGTTCGTACAAAACAACTTAAAGATTTTAATGGTTACTGTTTGAATCATCTGAATGTTAGTATTGCTTAATGATAAATCCAATGTTAACTAGCATTAAAAAGCTTAATTGATGTTATTTACAATCTGTGGAATCGCCCAATGGTTGGCCGAATTCCTCTGTAAATAGCAGTATTATAAAGAAGAGACAGGCTCGTGGAGTTAACTTAAATCGACGAGGATAGTCCATTGAGTTAGCCATAACTCAACGAACTTAGTCCGTTGAGTTAACTGTAACTCAACGGAGTGCTTATTGAATATAAATTTGAATTGTTCAGAATCAAACATTTCTTAAATTCGTCAGCAATTCCCTGTGGGATTGACCTGTACTTTCACATTGACACAATAGATACTATGCACTTGCAGTTAAAGTACAATTAGAATTAATATCTAAATTGTATTAAAGGTTGTTTGTTTACTTCTAAAAGAAAGAATAAGCATAAAGATAAATTAACTAAGTAAAAATAGAAGTAACAAATCCAAGTTTTTCTAGTGTAGTACTAGGAAAACACGAACAAATGATAGCTCAGATTTAAATATTTTGGAATCCTACTTGGTAGTAAAGGTTAAGTGATCTTTCGGTGAGTTACAGTTATTCTTCGGAGAGTGGCATAGTTAACCATTCGAAAGAATAGGAAAATCGGTAAGATATCTTGAAACGATTTTTCTGAACGGTCACTTGCAGTATTGGGACTTGATCCTAATCAAGTACAGTAGAATACACCCGTTGGAGGAAAATATGATCGTTGTATATATTAAGTATATATTCAAAATACAGACAACGGATATACAGTAGACATACACAGTGAGCTACACTAAAAATTTCAATTATACTCAAGTCTGCAAATAATGAAGAATATTTAGAAGATCTACTGTAGAAAAAGCTCTTGCGCCAAAACTCTGATTGAAGGTTTAAAGTTGTTGGTTCGTGGCTTCAACCTGAAAGCTACATATAGTGTTGGTTTGAGTTTCGACCTGAAAACTCTAGAGGTTGGTTTACTAAAGTTTTTACCTGAAAACTTCTGTGTATTTGGTTCTTGCTTTGACCTGAAAGTAAGTGTGTAAGTGTTGAAACACTTAGTGAAGCCTAAGTGAATCTTAGGGGTGGACTAGCCAAATTGGTGAACCACCTAAAAATTTGTTGTGTTTCTTATCTCTGTTGATTTGCATTATTTTAGTTTCATCTCATTACATTTTTGCTGAATCATTAGATTCAACATTAAAAGAATTTTAAAACTACACACTTTCACCATTCACCCCCCCTCTAGTGGGCCTATCGATCCTAACAATTGGTATCAGAGCAAGGTTAATCCTTCATAAGATTTAACCATCTGGATTTATGGCTCAATTTGCTGAGGGACAAAACATCCATAGACCTCCCCTATTCGATGGCTCCAATTATAACTATTGAAAGAATAGAATGGAGTGTTTCCTTAGGAGTTCTGATGTTAAACTCTGGAAGATTGTTGATCTTGGAACTACACTTCCAACCAGTAATGTTATAGACTTGTCTGAGGAGGATGAGAAAATCATCCAATTGGATGCTAGAGGGTTGAATGCCATTTATTGTACACTAACTGCTGATCAATATAATAAGGTATCTGCATGTAAATCTGCTCATGAGGCGTGGAAAATCCTTCAAGTTACTCATGAAGGTACAAGCTAGGTTAAGGATACAAAAATCAGTATTCTTTTAAGAAAACTTGAACTGTTTAAAATGAATGATAATGAAAACATAACTGAAATGTTTTTTAGATTTACTGAAATCACAAATAGTTTGAAAGGCTTGGGAAAGGAGTTCTCTTCACGTGAACAAGTACAGAAGATCCTGAGGAGCTTAACTGTTGAGTGGAAACAGAAGTCCACATCTATTCAAGATTCCAAGGATCTTAACAACTATACAGTTAAAGAATTATTAGGCAATCTTCTGGCCCATGAAGTTCAGATGAAGGACTAGAAAGAGCAAGAAGGAACTGTTGAAAAGAAAGCTAAAAAGAAAAAGGAAATAGCATTTCCATCTACAGAAGAAGTTCCAAGCTTAGATGATGATGAGATCATGTTGCTGGCAAGAAATTTCAGAAAATTCATGAAGAAAAAGAATAAGCCCAGCTACTCTAAAAGAACTGTTCCTACATGTTTCAAATGTAAAAGGCAAGGGCACATACAGACCTTCCGTCCATTTTAGACAGAAGAGGATCAAGGAGATAAGAAGAAGAGATTGAAAGACAAAAAGAAGATGGCTCTCAAAGCTACGTGGGATGACAGTAGCTCTTCAAGCTGTTCATCAGATTCTGAAGAAGAAACTATAGCAAATGTTTGTTTTGCAGCATAAGAGGTATGCTCTACTTCCTCTAGTTCAAAAAATGAGCATGATGATCTAGACATAAATAGTCTTTTATCTACTATAGATAATTTATATGTGAAGTGTAGAGATTTTAAGAAAGAAATTAAAAGATTAAATCATTGCTTAGAAAATTCATTTGCTGAATTAGAATCAACTATAGTTGAAAATAGGAATCTAAAATCAAATTTAGATAAGTATAGTTGTGATAACTATGAATTAAAAGATGAAAATAAAAATCTATCAACTACTATATCAAATTTGAAAAATACTAT
Organism: Cymodocea nodosa; assembly: GCA_036874045.1. Classification (NCBI taxonomy): domain Eukaryota; kingdom Viridiplantae; phylum Streptophyta; class Magnoliopsida; order Alismatales; family Cymodoceaceae; genus Cymodocea; species Cymodocea nodosa. The sequence continues at coordinate 11,184,718 of CM072339.1, read as the reverse complement.
ATGTAAATTTACTCAATGACAAAAAGGATTAAATAAAATAATAGGATCTCAACAATCAAATGAGAATAAATATGGCCTAGGGTATGCTACACCATAGGAAATACCTTATTGTGGTGGAGTGATTCGATCTTATAGAGATGACACCATTGTATTTGCCATCAAATGAAGATCAGGTCATATGTGGCTGCCAAGAGGCAATAGATTTAATGTTTTAAGGACTAACTCCACTGAACCCAAGAAGATTTGAATACCAAAAGCTTTAATTTCAATATGATTTGCAAGGTGACAAGGAGTTTCAAGCACGTTCAACTAAATAGATTATGGACAGTGGATGACAGGTAAGAAAAGCTTTCTTAACTTAGTTAAAAACTTAAGTTCAGGATCTGTTAAGTTTGGAAATAATGAAAAGTGTAAAATAACTGCAATAGGAAATATTACATCTGAAAATGGTATAATTGAGAATGTCTTGCATGTAAATGGATTAAAACAAAATTTGTTAAGTGTAGGACATTTATGTGATAAAGGCTATACTATTTCTTTTAATGCTAAAAGCTGCTACATTATTGATCCTGCCACAAATGAAACAAAATTTACTGGTATTAGAAATTGCTCAATATATACATTAAACTTTCCATGTGAAAATTCTGCAAGCAATTCCTGTTTGGTAGCAACTAGTGAAGACAATTGGGTGTGGCATAGAAGACTTGGTCACATCGGTATGAAAAATATCAGAAAGCTATCCACAGGTGATCTTGTTAGGGGTCTGCCTAAACTTACTTTTAAGAAGGATAGAGTGTGTAGTGAGTGTATGCTAGGGAAGCAGAAGAGAACTGCTCTTCACAGCAAAAGTGTTGTTTCCACCAAAAGGCCATTAAAACTACTACATCTAGATTTGTTTGGTCCTTCTCAAGTATCTGTTAGGACCCTAGTATTTTGATAATGTAAAAACCTATGTGAGGAAACCAAATTGTATTTCACAGATATGATAGCCCAGCAAAAGATCAGAAAGCAAATGAATAGATCAAGAAGGTTCCAAATGAACAGTTCAAGAAGATTCAGCAAAATCGGACAGTTACAGGTCTAAGTATCCGAAGAGCAAGTTCAAAGCAGTAGTAATACTATCGTACAGTTAGTAGAATAACTATCCGATTTTACAAAGCCTTCAGAGAGTTATTTAATGAGACAATTAAAGAGATTGAATGATCGGATAGTTAAGGAGATAACTATTCGGAAGCTTAAAGGACTTTTCGGAGAGTTACAGGTATAACTATCCGGAAGCCTAAAGTGTTTCGGTGAGTTACAGGGATAACCTTCCGAAACTTAAGTCAGTCTTTTATGCACGTGCTAAATTAAATCGGAAAGTTGACAAAGTCAAGTATTTAACTGTTTGGTGAGTTACAGTTACTCTTCGGAGAGTTGCATAGCTAACTATCCGAAAGAACAGGAAAAATCGGTAAGTTGACTTGAAACGTTTTTCTGAACGGTCACTTGCCGTATTGGGACTTGATCCTAATCAAGTACAGTAGAATACATCCGTTGGAAGAAAATATGATCGTTGTACATATCAGGTATATATACAAGATACGGACAACAGATTTAAACAGCTTTTTGCTCATATATATGCAGAGATACAGTATACATTGCAGATCAATTACTGATATAGAAGAAAGCTCAAATTTAGTTCAACAAAGAATCGATTGAAAGCTGGATTTACAAGAAGATTCTTAAAGCTCTCCATGTGTTAAAAGTCTGATCCAAGAAGGATCATTTGGTTCGTGGCTTCAACCTGAAAGCTACATTCAATTGTTGGTTTGAGTTTCGACTTGAAAACTCAAAAAGTTGGTTTTCTGGAGTTTATACTTGAAAACTTCTAAGTGTTGGTTTTCTGGAGTTTATACCTGAAAACTTCTGTGTGGTTGGTTCTTGCTTCGACCTGAAAGCAAGTGTGTAAGTGTTGAGACACTTAGTGAAGCCCAAGTGACCATTGGGGATGGACTAGCCGAGTTGGTGAACCACCTAAAATTCTCTTATATTTCTTACATTTATTTCCGCTGTGCATGATATTTTTATTTGATTATTACTTGTGCAAACTGATTAATCAATCTAGTTAGTAAAGTGAAAAATAGGCATAAATTCACACTATTCTCCATTCACCCCCCTCTGGTAAAGCCATTCGTTCCTAACATTTGGTATAAGAGTAGGTTGACCACTTTTTATAGATTTAACCATCTGAGATCATAGCATCTTTTCACAGAGAGGGTCAAAACATCCATCGTCCTCCCTTGTTTGATGGTATTAATTATAATTACTGGAAAAACAGGATGGAATGTTTCCTCAGAAGCTCAGATGTGAGTTTATGGAAAATGGTTGTTCTAGGAACACCTATTCCACCTAGTCATGAGGATGACTGGACTGAGGAGGATGAGAGAATCATTCAAATGGATGCTCGAGGGCTAAATATTATTTACTGTGCCTTATCTACTGAATAATATAATAAAGTTTTAGCTTGTAAATCTGCTCACGAGGCTTGGAACACTCTTCAAATAACCTTTGAATGAACCAACCAAGTGAAAGACACTAAAATAAGCATTTTTCTTAGAAAGCTTGAATTATTTAAAATGCTTGATGATGAAACTATCACTGATATGTTTTCAAGATTCACTGAGATTATTAATGGCTTAAGAGGTTTCGAAAAGGAATTTTCTATCCGTGAACAGGTATAGAAAATCCTCAAAAGCTTAACTATGGAATGGAAACAAAAGTCCACATCGATATAAGATTCCAAAGACCTCAACAAATACTCAGTAGAGGATCTAATGGGCAACCTGCTGGCCTATGAAGTTCAAATGAAGGAATGGAAAGTTGAGGAAGGTAATGGTTAAAAGAAAACTGAAACAAAGAAAGAACTAGCCTTTCCATCAACACAAGAACTTCAAAGCTCAAATGATGATGAAGTTGTGCTATTGGTTAGAAAATTCAGAAAATGGATGAAGAAAAAGAATCATGCTAGCACATCAAAAAGCAATGCACCAATATGCTTTAAATGCAAGAAGTAGGGACATATACAACCTGATTGTCCACTGCAACAAGAAGAAGAAAAAGAAATGAAGAAGAAGAAGAGGAGCTACAAAAAGAAAAAGGCATTGAAGGTTGCTTGGAATGACAGTAGTTCTTCTAGTAGCTCATCTAGTTTAGATGAAGAGGTACCAGTAAACGTGTGCTATACAGCACAAGAGGTATGTTCCACTTCATCTCAAAGTGATTCTGATGTAGACAATGATAATCTAGATGTAAATATTCTTTTGTCTACTGTTAATAGTTTATATGTTAAATGCAAAAAGTATAAAAAGGAAATTAAGCATTTAACTGCATGTTTAAAAAAAGCACATATTGAACTTGAAAATCTGCATGTTGAAGATAGGAAATGCTATAATGATGAACTGATAAATGAAAATGAAAAATTGAAATCTGAAATCACTAATCTGAAAATTACTATGCATAAATTTACCAATGGACAGAAAGGATTAGATCAAATCATTGGTTCTCAAAGATACAGTTCTAATAAACTTGGCCTAGGGTATGCTACTCCACAGGAAATACCCTACTATGGTGGTGTTATCCGATCTTATAGAGATGGTACAATAGTGTTTGCCATCAAAAGAAGATCTGGTTCAATGTGGCTGCCAAAAGGCAATAAACTAAATATTGTCAAGACTAACACTTATGGACCTAAGAAAGTATGGGTACCAAAATCTATTTCTGTTTGAATTGCAGGATTATATGGTTTAGGGGGAATAGTTGATCTATAGCTCCAAACTAGTTATGACAGTAAAGATTTGGTATTACAAGAGGCACCATAATTTGGTAGAAAGAGCTCACTTAGACTGAGTGAAAATTGTGCCTAAAACCTTGATACTCAAGGAGAGATAAAATGTGCAACAGTTAGAAACAAGTATTATCAGAATAAGCAGAATCTTGTGAAGAGAAAATTTTGTTTTGAAGCCAAACAGTTGATAATCAGTTAAGAATCAGCTATGATATTCTGAAATTAACAATTGGTATCAAAAGTAGCATCAATGATTGAATCATATTCTTTAAAGGAAACAAGGCTTGCACGAGCCAAGTTGAATGACTACAAATGCAGGGAAATCAGATTCATCAAAGGACAACCAAAATCTATAGTAGACAGATTATAGTCTTTAAATTATCTTCTACAAATAGAAGAACCACTTGAAACAAAGATTCAAGAGAAGATAAACAAATTGGAGTTAGAAGCAAATTGATTGAAAATCTTTTATGATATTTTTTCAATTGGTATTTAGTTCAATTCGTATCATATATGACATTCATTTTGCAGAACAGGTGCAACAAATGTGTTTGCAAGGAAAAACATATAAGTAGGGGGAGAACCTACTATATGAAGAGAATTCAGAATGTTACTTCAGTACAAAATAAAAGTGTTTAAAGTGGGCATGCATATAGGGGGAGAGCCTATAGCTTGCTATTATAAATCAGAGAACCTCCATATAGATAGGGGGAGAGCTTGTGGCAGAAATTACAAATATTAACTGCATATTTATATATTGCTACATTAACTATTGGCATTTCACTATTTTCAGTTTTTACAGATAATGCAGTAATTACACGAAAACAAAGGAAGAAATATCACAAATCAGGAGAGCAATTATTGACTTGTCAGATGATAGAATGTCAACAACTAATATCTGACGGGATTACAGAAATCAGAAAATTGGTATGTCATTAGATACAAATTTAATGACAAAAAGAAGAGAAAAAAAAATTCAGCAAAAGAAAATTGTGGAACTCCTTTTATCTAATGACAAAAAAGGGGAGAAGAATATAGAAAATTAGATAGAAGGTAGGGGGAGCATTCCCAGCACATAGACAAGGCAAGAATTTAACTTCATTGTATTATTTTCATTGTAAATCTTTGCTTTACTTAGTTTCTGTGTGATTGAATGTATAGCAACAATCTAGGGAGTGAAATACATGTAATTTAATGTAAAGGATTTTGTCATTATCAAAAAAGGGGAGATTGTTAGGACCCTAGTATTTTGATAATGCAAAAACCTAAGTGAGGAAACCAAATTGTATTTCACAGATATGATAGCCCAACAAAAGATCAGAAAGCAGACGAATAGATCAAAAAGGTTCTAGATGAACAGATCAAGAAGATTCAGCAAAATCGGACAGTTACAGGTCTAAGTATCCGAAGAGCAAGTTCAAAGCAACAGCAATACTATCAGACAGTTAGTAGAATAACTATCCGATTTTACAAAGCCTTCAGAGAGTTATTTAATGAGATAATTAAAGGGATTGAATGATCGGATAGTTAATAAGATAACTATCCAAAAGCTTAAAGGACTTTTTGGAGAGTTACAGGTATAACTATCCGGAAGCTTAAAGGACTATTCAGAGAGTTACAGGTATAACTATCCGAAAGTTAAGTCATTCAATAAACCACATGCAGAAATACAGAACAGAAGCTTAAAAGACTTGTCGGAGAGTTAGATAACTATCTGAGTTTTCTTTTCGAAGAGTTAGATAACTATTCGAGTTTTTCAGTAAGTTACGGGCATAACTCTCCGGAACTTAAGTCATTTTATTACTCAAGTGCAAAATGAAGAAGCTGGCAGTTGAAAGCTTAAAAGGGAAAATCAGAGAGTTAGAAAGATAACTATCAGAAATTTCAAAAGAGTTTCGGTGAGTTACAAGTTAACCATCCGAAACTTAAGTCATTGAAATTCCCACGTGCAGAATTCCATAAAGAAGTGCAAATAAGTTTTCGGAGAGTTAGAAAGATAACTATCCGAAATTTCAAAAGAGTTTCGATGAGTTACAGGTTAACCATCCGAAACTTAAGTCACTGAATTTCCCACGTGTAGAATTCTAGAAAGAAGTGCAAATAAGTTTTCGAAGAGTTAGAAAGATAACTATCTGAAATCCTAAAGTGTTTCGGTGAGTTACAGGAATAACCTTTCGAAACTTAAGTCAGTCTTTTATGCACGTGCTAAATTAAATCGGAAAGTTGACAGAGTCAATTATTTAACTATTCGGTGAGTTACAGTTACTCTTCGGAGAGTTGCATAGCTAACTATCCGAAAGAATAGGAAAAATCGGTAAGTTGACTTGAAACGTTTTTCTGAACGGTCACTTGTTATATTGGGACTTGATCCTAATCAAGTACAGTAGAATACATCTGTTGGAAGAAAATATGATCGTTGTACATATCAAGTATATATACAAGATACGGACAACGGATTTAAACAGCTTTTTGCTCATATACATATAGAGATACAGTATACATTGCAGATCAATTACTGATATAGAAGAAAGCTCAAATTTAGTTCAACAAAGAATCAATTGAAAGCTGGATTTACAAGAAGATTCTTAAAGCTCTCCATGTGTTGAAAGTATGATTTAAGAAGGATCATTTGGTTTGTGGCTTCAACCTGAAAGCTACATTCAGTTGTTGGTTTGAGTTTCCACTTGAAAATTCAAGAGGTTGGTTTTCTAGAGTTTATACCTGAAAACTTCTAAGTGTTGGTTTTCTGGAGTTTATACCTGAAAACTTCTGTGTGGTTGGTTCTTACTTCGACTTGAAAGCAAGTGTATAAGTGTTGAGACACTTAGTGAAGCCCAAGTGACCCTTGGGGGTGGACTAGCCGAGTTGGTGAACCACCTAAAATTCTCTTGTGTTCCTTACATTTATTTCTACTATGTATGATATTTTTATCTGATTATTACTTGTGCAAACTGATTAATCAATCTAGTTAGTAAAGTGAAAAATAGGCATAAATTCACACTGTTCTCCATTCACCCCCCCTCTGGTAAAGCCATTTGTTCCTAGCATTTGGTATAAGAGCAGGTTGATCTCTTTTTATAGATTTAACCATCTAAGATCATGACATCTTTTCACAGAGAGGGTTAGAACATCTATCGTCCTCCCCTGTTTGATGGTATTAATTATAATTACTAGAAAAATAGGATGGAATGTTTCCTCAGAAGATCAGATGTGAGTTTATCGAAAATGGTTGTTCTAGGAACACCTATTCCACCTAGTCACGAGGATGACTAGACTAAGGAGGATGAGAGAATCATCCAAATGGATGTTCGAGGGATGAATATTATTTACTATGCCTTATCTGCTAAACAATATAATAAAGTTTCAGCTTGTAAATCTGCTCACGAGGCTTGGAACACTCTTCAAATAACCTTTGAAGGAACCAGCCAAGTGAAAGACACTAAAATAAGCATTTTACTTAGAAAGCTTGAATTATTTAAAATGCTTGATGATGAAACTATCACTGATATGTTTTCAAGATTCACTGAGATTATTAATGGCTTAAGAGGTTTGGGAAAGGAATTTTCTGTCCGTGACAGGTACAGAAAATCCTCAGAAGCTTAACTGTGGAATGGAAGCAAAAGTCCACATCGATACAAGATTCCAAAGACCTCAACAAATACTTAGTAGAGGATCTAATGGGCAACCTGTTGGCCCATGAAGTTCAAATGAAGGAATGGAAAGTTGAGGAAGGTAATGGTAAAAAGAAAACTGAAACGAAGAAAGAACTAGCATTTCCATCAACATAGGAACTTCAAAGCTCGGATGATGATGAAGTTGTGCTATTGGCTAGAAAATTCAGAAAATGGATGAAGAAAAAGAATCATGCTAGCACATCAAAAAGTAATGCACCAATATGCTTTAAATGCAAGAAGCAGGGACATATACAACCTGATTGTCCACTACAACAAGAAGAAGAAAAAGAAATGAAGAAGAAGAAGAGGAGCTACAAAAAGAAAAAGGCATTGAAGGTTGCTTGGAATGACAATAGTTCTTCTAGTAGCTCATCTAGTTCAGATGAAGAGGTACTAGTAAACGTGTGCGATACAGCACAAGAGGTATGTTCCACTTCATCTCAAAGTGATTCTGATGTAGACAATGATAATATGGAAATGGAAATGGATGATTCAAGTGTTGCAGCGGATCAAAGGCAATATAGAGGTATGATTGAATCCCTGTTATACCTTTCAGCTAGTAGGCCAGATATTATGTTCAGTATATGCTTGTGTGCTAGATTTCAAGCATCACCAAAGGAATCACATTTGAAATCTGTCAAAAGGATTTTCAGATATCTACAAGGAACAAAAGATTTCGAATTATTCTACTTAGCTAACAGTAGTTTGATTTTAACAAGCTATAGTGATGTAGATTATGCAGGCAGCAGATCTGATAGAAAAAGCACCAGTGGTACTTGTCAATTACTTGGATGTTCTTTAATCTCATGGTTCAGTAGGAAACAAAATTGTATAGCTTTATCTACTACTGAAGTCGAGTATATTGCAGTTGGATTGTGCTGTGCACAAATCCTTTGGATGCAGCAAACTCTAGTAGATTACAGATTGAAAATTCAGAATTCAATCATATTTTGTGATAACAACAGTGCAATCAGTCTATCTAAGAATACAGTACTTCATTTCAGAGCCAAGCATATCAAGATTAGACATCATTTTCTGAGAGATCAGGTGGAGAAAGGGAACATTTCACTTAAGTTTGTGCCAACAGAAAATCAACTTGTAGATATTTTCACCAAACCTTTAAATGAATCAACTTTTAATCATATTAGACGAAATTTAGGAATATGTTCTTTACAAGATCTTTAAATATTTTTTCATCAAGCTCACCATATGGGAGCTTGTTTTTCTACTAACCTACTCGTGCAGGATACAGTCAATATCAGTTTTTACAAAAACTTAGTTTTACAGTCCTCACCTTTTTATATAATGACAAAAAGGGGGAGAAGAATTTGGAAATTTGGTCACTTACAATATTTCCAGCAAGCTCTGAAAGAGAATCATTAAAAGAGAAGAAAAACTCAACACACAAATAGGGGGAGAAGTTAGCTCAAAGTTAAGGGGAGGAATCCCTTCTCGTTAGTATAGTATTGATAAATTCCTGTTTTATTTTTCTCTGTGTGACTGATTGTATAGTAATACACTAGGGAATGAAATACATGTAAATAGATGTAAAGGTTTTTGTCATTATCAAAAAGGGGGAGATTGTTAGGACCCTAGTATTTTGATAATGCAAAACCTATGTGAGGAAACATATTGTATTTCATAGTTAAGTCAATGCAGCATTAGATCAGAAGGTAGATAGAATAGATTCCATGTAGATGAACAGATGGAGAAGTTTCCAGATAATACTGTCTTAGACTTTCAGGAAAATCAGATAGTTACAGATCCGAAGAGTAAGTTTAAAACAGCAGCAATACTATCGGACAGTTAGAAGAATAACTATCCAAAATTGTAAAGCCTTCGGAGAGTTATTTTATCAGACAGTTAAGGAGATTGAATGATCGGATAGTTAAGGAGTTAACTATCCAGAAGCTTAAAGGACTTTTCGGAGAGTTATAGGTATAACTATCTGAAAGTTAAGTCATTCAATAAACCATGTGTAGAAATATAGAACGGAAGCTTAAAGGACTTGTTGGAGAGTTAGATAACTATCCGAGTTTTCTTTTCGGAGAGTTAGATAACTATTCGAGTTTTTCGGTAAGTTACAGGCATAACTTTTCGGAACTTAAGTCATTTTATTACGCATGTGCAAAATGGAGATGTCGGCAGTTGAAAGGTTAAAAGGGAAAATCGGAGAGTTAGAAAGATAACTATCCGAAATTTCAAGAGAGTTTCGGTGAGTTACAGTTTAACTATCTGAAACTTAAGTCATTGAATTTCCCACGTGCAGAATTCCAGACAGATGCTCAAATGGGTTTTCGAAGAGTTAGGAAGATAACTATTCGAAATTTCAAAAGAGTTTCGATGAGTTACAATTTAACCATCCAAAACTTAAGTCACTGAATTTCCCATGTGTAGAATTCCAGAAAGAAGTGCAAATAAGTTTTCGGAGAGTTAGAAACATAACTATCCGAAATCCTAAAGCGTTTCTGTGAGTTATAGGGATAACCATCTGAAACTTAAGTTAGCCTCTATGCACGTGCTGAATTAAAGCAATCAGAAAGTTAATAGAGACAAACTATCCGACAAGTATATAACTATTTGGTGAGTTACAGTTATAAGTATCCGATTGGATGACAGCTCACATTTAATTATTCTGGAATCCTACCTGACAGTAAAGGTTAAGTGATCTTTCGGTGAGTTACAGTTATTCTTCGGAGAGTGGCATAGCTAACCATCCAAAAGAATAGGAAAATCGGTATGATATCTTGAAACGATTTTTCTAAACGGTCACTTGCAGTATTGGGACTTGATCCTAATCAAGTACAATAGAATACAGTCGTTGGAGGAAAATATGATTGTTGTACATATCAAGTATATATTCAAAATACAGACAACGGATATATGGTAGACATACATAATGAGCTACACTAAAAATTCCAATTACACTCAAGTCTGCAAATAGTGAAGAATATTCAGAAGATCTACAGCAGAAAAAGCTCTTGCCCCAAAACTCTAATTGAAGGTTTAAAGTTGTTGGTTCGTGGCTTCAACCTGAAAGCTACATATAGTGTTGGTTTGAGTTTCAACCTGAAAACTCTCGATATTGGTTTATTGAAGTTTTTACCTAAAAACTTCTGTGTAGTTAGTTCTTGCTTTGACCTGAAAGCAAGTGTGTAAGTGTTGAAACACTTAGTGAAGCCCAAGTGAATCTTGGGGGTAGACTAGCCAAATTGGTGAACCACCTAAAAATTTGCTGTGTGTTTCTTATCTCTGTTGATTTGCATTATATTAGTTTTATCTCATTACATTTTTGTTGAATCATTCGATTCAACATTAAAAGAATTTTAAAACTACACACTTTCACCATTCACCCCCCCTTTGGTGACCCTATCGATCCTAACAGATTCATCCCTTCAAGTACCTATTTCTACATATTTATTACCTTGTTTCATAATAAAAGGAATTTTAGTCTTAGATTTACTTGAACTGCAACTAATAAATCCTTTATTGGCTTGAGATTCAGGATATTCAGGATAATCAAATCCTAAGCCAAATTTATAAGACACCGGAGGGGTACTAGTTAGTTTGTCTAACTTAGTTTGACTTAAATTCCATTTCTCAAAGGTAGAATTTAAATCTAGCTCTCTGAGTTTTAATTTATTTATCTTTAATTCAAGTTCATTTATATTGTTTCTCAACATTTCATTTTTAGATTCTATCTTTAATTTTTCAGCATTTATATTCTATATTTGTTCATGCAAGATACATTCATTAAATCTAAATTTTTGCAAATCTCTAGCATGATTTTCATTATCACATTTAAACTTTTCTAAAGTAGTAGACATGAAACAATTTTCTTCTTCCATAATGGATGAAGATTTTCTAATATTCTTATTTTCCAGTTTACATACTTTAAGTTTTTGTAATAATGCATGATAAGCACATAATAATTCATCAAAGTTGAAATTTGAATGACTTTCAGGATCAGATATTACCTCAGACTCATCTGCCATGAAGCACACATGAGCAACGTCTCCTAACTCTTGTTCTCCTTCTGAATGTGAAGATTTTGATGCTGATTCTTTAGATTCAGACTCTTCAAACATGTCATCCCAAGTGACCTTCAGAGCCTTTTTCTTGTAAAACTTTTTCTGAGTTTTCTGAGCTGTCTTCTTCTGATTTGTCCTACTTTGTTTTTCATTTTTCCTCATAGGACAATCTGGAGAAAGATGTCTAGGTTTCTTACAATTGCAATGTACATACTTTCTGGATGAAGAATTCTTGTCATTTAGTGATTTTGACGTTGAGGGTTTATCATTTTTGTTCTTTTGCTGTTTCCTAGCTTTCCATGCTTTCTTGAATTTCCTAGTCAGCAAAATCAAATCCTCATCAAAATTAGTAGATATATCAGAATCTGAATTAATTTCGAAGGTTATTTCTTTCTTCATTTTTAGTTTGTTGTGACTTAGTGATTCATTTAATTTAACTTCATAAGCTGTTAAGTTACCTATAAGTTCATTCATAGTATAAGCATTTAAATCTCGTGATTCCTCAATTGATGTTACTTTCTAAGACCATTTAGAACTTAGGGATCTGAGAATTTTCCTCACCAAATCCTTCTGTTCAAAATTCTTTCCTAAACATTTTAAAGAGTTTATGATATCTAGAAATCTGGAAAACATCTCAGAAATATTTTCGTCTTCATGCATCTTAAAGAGTTTATACTTATGAATCAACATGTTTATTTTAGTCTCTTTAACTTGAGAAGTACCTTCATGTGAAACGTCTAATGCTTGCCACACCTCATAAGTAGATTTATATGCCGACACTTTACTGAACTATTCATAACTCAATGCACAAAATAAAATATTTAAGCTCTTAGCATTCAAAGTTTCATTTTCTTTTTCAGTAATTGTCCAAGTATTATAGGGAGTAGTTAACGAAGTATATGGTTTAGAAATCATGAATCACAACTTATGATCTATACTTTGAAGAAAAACAGTCATCCTATATTTCCAATATTCAAAATGTATTCCATCAAATAAAGGAGGACGATTAAGATTTTGGCCTTCATATAAAGAAAAATTACCATTTCCAGTAGCCATCTTACCTTAGATTTTTCAACCTATTTGATTTTAAATAGTCTAAAAACTTTAAAACAACTTGAGCCTTAAATCAGGAAAGTTAAACGTATGCTCAGATATTAATTTCTGTTTAAAAACAAGGAAGGTAGAATAAGCAATGATAATAAATAAGTTGGTATCAATTTTATATCAAAGATTATTAACAAAGCTCTGATACCACTTGTAGGATCGTATGGCTACACAAGAGGGGGGTAAATTGTGTATTTTTAATATTTTCTGACATATAATTGAAACTTTAAAACTCAAAAATAAGTCGAGACATTGTTTTCATAAAATCATTTTTATTCAAGGTTTCAATTACAATATACAATTCAATTCTCTTCAGAAATTGTAGATGCAATTATATCTCGATATCATGTATCATCTAAACAATTTCATAACTACTAATAGAGAAAACTAATTTGCAGAATTTAAAACATTTCTCCCTGTTTGAGATCTTTCTTCTTCTTTTTCTTCTTCAGCAATTCTTTAGTGACGAATATCTTGTCTTTCTCTACTTCACCGAATTTGCTTTCTTCTAATACTTCAAATCTTTAGTGACGTATATAATACCTTTTTCTGCTTCACTAAATTTTCTTTCACTTGAGAGATTTTCCCCGAGAAGGTGTTTTTGATCCCTAAAAGAGATTTTTCTTTTGGTGTGCAGGGATAGTTTGATCCTTGAAAAGATTTTTTCTTTTTGTGTGTAAGGATAGTTTGATCAATGAGAATTCTATGCCTTTTATACTGTATCTTCATTTCATGCATATCCTTCACGTTTAACCACTACCAGTTTTCCACTTCTACATGTCTTTTCTTTTTCCTTCATCGAAACACACACGTTAACTTAACGTTTAGTTAAATGAGAAATTAATGCAACGAAACGACTAGTTATTAACTTCAGATCCAATATAGACAAGTATTTATGCCAGTAAGCTTTTTCTGTATTAATTGATGATTTTAATTTCTTTTCACAAGCAATAATAATTGAGCAAATATGATTATATTCATTCAGCACACATCATCAAAACAAAATACTCAACATAGTTGTTTAATAGATCACTTATAGAAATACATGTTGCTAATATAGAACATACCTCATTGACTATTGATAATGATATAGAAATGTCAGTTGCTGATAAGTTTGAAGAAGATCAAATAGAGGCACTTAGAATATTATTCATATGACCCTACTAGATACTTCAGACATTTTTACAAGTTTTGATAGAAACTTCTCTAGTTTTGACAGATCTAAACATGAAGATGCTATTGATAATATAGAAACAAGTCCCAAGTCAGAAAATTATGACAGGAAAATACCTAATCCTAAACAGAATTTGGAAGAAAATACATTATTGTGGTTTAGAAACAAATCCAATTATGAAAAATTTCAAACGTATAAAATTTTTAAAACTTTTACAATTTTATATTCAAGACCAGTTAAGTTTGAAGGGATGGCAAACATACAAGAAATGTTTGAATTTCAAGGCTTGTTGACTCTACTTCCACAATAACTAGGCCATCTTGTTATACCAAAAATTGTAAGTTGTTTTTACTCTAACTTAACAATAGAAGATGATATTCCTATTTCAAATATACAATAATTAGATATATATTTAACTCTAGAAATACTTTATCAAGTACTTGGACTAAAAAATGAAGGAGTAAATTTTTCAGAAAGAAAACAGGTCTATCAATTGGGATGAAACATTAAAAGTTTAGCCAAAGATCCGATTGCCAACAATCAAATGAGATTATTAAATGATTTAAATGGCCAAGCACATTTTGTTGCAAAGATACTACATGCTTCAATGTTTCAAAGGTTTGGTCATGGAGTAGAAATTGGTAGATGCTGTCTTTTTGCTACATATGTGTTGATTAACCATATATAGGTGAACTAGTATGATATTTTTGTCTATCATATTTTAAACTTGTAGAGTAAATTATTTTATGGTGATAAACTTTTAAGAATTGTGGCAAGTCAAATAGATATTACATCTTGGCCACAGAAAAGATTAAAGTCCAAATCTTTCTCTACAAAAGAACTTCAAAAATACCAAGAAGTAGATACACCAGTGATTCAACAACAACAACAATAACAGGATAGGCAAACTCAGTCGTAGCAGCAACAATAATAGTCAACATAGTTTTCAGAACAACAGCAACATATAGTACATGAACAACATACAAGTATACATACAGATAAACATACAGAAACACATATCGATATATACAGATATAAATACAAAATTTTTACAACAACCATCACAAGTTTCACATTCAAATTTAGGTCAAGTAGTTATTGATCATATAAACAGAGTAAGTACAGAAATTGCAAAGCAAATTTCAAATACTTTGTTACATATTTTTCAAAGACAAAGAGGCTTGTGAATATACATAAATTATGTATTGCATGATTTATTCATTGTAATTTGTTCCCAAAAATTACTTATGTACAGAAATTGAAATATGTAAAATGTTTACTACATTTAATGTCATACACTTATTTTCAACAATTATTGTTTAAAACAATTTTTATTTAAATAGTTTATTCTTATCCACGAAAAGTTATACATGTTTAAAAATTTCTTTTTGAACGATATATACTTAACAAATTTCTTCCTTACATATTAATTACCTTTTTATAATGCCAAAAAGGGGGAGAAAAAAGAATATTTGACTTATTAGGTTTTGACATCATCAAAAAGAGGGAGATTGTTAGGAATTTTGTTTTGATGATGAATGCTTTATTAAAGTTTCTAAATAAGTCTAAATAATAGTTCTAAGTATAATAGTCTCGTAATTAAATGTTGACGAGTTATTGGAAAGTTTCATTTGATATTTTTGGATAGTTAACTTTCGGATAGTTAGATTTTCGGATAGTTAAAATTTTTGGATAATTAGATTTTTCAGATAGTTAAACTTTTGGATAGTTAACATTTCGATTTAGTCGAAAAGTTATGTTAAAAACTCATATAGTTAAGTTATCTATAGGTGTGTTTTTCATGTTTTAAGTTTTCATGTGTTTTCTATGTGCATTTAGTAATGAAAATTGAAGAGTTAGATAACTATTCAAGTTTTTATACGCATGGATAAATAATTGTTCGAGTTTTATAAAATGACTAATGAATAAATAAGTTTTCTTTGTTCAGTCATGTGTTTTGCAGGTGCAAGAACTCGAAGAGTTATAGATAAGTGTTCAAGTTTTTGCAGGACTTAAAAGATAAGTGTTCGACTAAAATGAAGACTTAGAAGATATTCTACAAATCTCCAAGAAGACGAAGTTTCAGTGGATCTACGATATGAGATTGTGGAAATTCAAAATGATAGTGGAGAAAGTGGAAATTCAAAGTAGAAAGTGGACATAGTGGAAATTCAAAAAGATAGTGGAAATCATGGAAAAATTTGAATTCGAAATCAGTGCATGGATTATGAATTAAGGATTAAGTGGATGAACATACTGAACGTGAAGTCATAGTTCGACTACTATAAATAGAGAGTACAAGCTGCATTATGATCATCCCAATCTCAAATATCAAGTCTGAATATTCACTTATATTCATATCCAAAAAAATTCTCCAACATCAGAAGAAGTTTGGAATTCCAAGCAATTTTAGAAAAGGAGCTACAAACTCAAGAAGTCTAGGAATTCGACAACTAGAGAAGAAAGAGATATAGAAGCTAAGCAAAAAGAAGAAAAAGGAACTACGTGCATAAAGATCAGGTTTTATACAATTCAAAATTAGCTTAGAATAAAGACTTCATTTCCTATTTGAATTGTATATCGAACTTTATCGTATCAAAACCAATAAGAAGGGAATTGAGCTGAAAAGAAATTGTAAATTCGTTCTTTAAAGTTTATAAAGAATAGAATTTTTATGAGTGTTTTGTGCTCTTATTTTATCCACTGGTAATATTAATTACTAAATAGACAATTCACCCCTCCTCTTATGATACAATGATCCTACACCATACCTATGATTTTATCATTGCTTCTGTTTCCAAATATTACACTTCCTTTTTTCGTATTTGTAAAATTTTTCAGTGGGCTTTTTTGTTTAATCATGTGACATGATGCTCCACTATCCAAAATCCATTTTGATGTTGTTTTCTCCTGCAAAACAAATTAAGAAGAACTGTTTATTATTACCCAATGTCTTCGATGACCAAATTCATTAAAAGCATATTTCTTCTTTTTGTTTAAAAATAGTCTAGCATTATCATTTATATTCTTATTAGTTGTAAGTACTATTGATTTATCATTAGCTTCATACTTATCTATAGAATTATTGCCCTTATTAATATTCCTTTTATTTTTAGATGTAATATAACCAAGAGCAAACCGATTTTTATCAGATGTTAATTTATTTTGGTCATGCTCATACATTTTAGTAAGTTTGTACCAAGATTTTGTACTTGTATTTAAATTTTTAGTATATACAAAATCTTTTTCTACACAAAAATTTTTAGATAAAGAACATGTAGAACTAGTAAATGATCTAATACCAATGTTTAGAATTTCATGCTTAGGTTTTTAAATTTCTAGTTTACTATAATTGTCTGAAATTTTAGAAACATTGATAGTCATGTTAAAAGTACATTTAGATAAATCACATTTTTATATATTATTACTACATGATTCATCCATTGAAGTACCTACTTCTACATATTTATTACCTTGTTTCATGATAAAAGGAATTTTAGTCATAGATTTACTTGAATTGCAGCTAATAAATCCTTTGTTGGCTTGAGATTCAGAGCATTCAGGATAATCAAATCCTAAGCCAAATTTATATGACACCGCAAGAGTACTAGTTAGCTTTTCTAACTTAGTTTGACTTAAATTCCATTTCTCAATGGTGGAATTTAAATCCAACTCTCTCATTTTTAATTTATTAATCTCTAACTCAAGATCATTTATGTTGTTTCTCAACTTTTCATTTTTAGATTCGATCTTCAATTTTTTAGCATTTATGTTTTGTATTTGTTTATGCAAGACTGTAGGATCGTATGGCTACACAAGAGGGGGGTGAATTATGTTTTTCAACATTTTCGATTATAATTGAAATTTTAAAATTCAAAAACAAGTCGACACACTGTTTTCATAAAATCATTTTTATTCAAGGTTTCAATTACAATATACAATTCAATTCTCCTCAGAAATTGTTGATGCAATTATATATCGATACCATGTTTCATCTATACAATTTCATAACTACAAACAGAGAAAATTAATTTGCAGAATTTAAAACATTTCTCCCTATTTGAGATCTTTCTTCTTCTTCTTCTTCTCTTTCTTCTTCAACAATTCTTCAATGATGAATATCTAGTCTTTCTCTGCTTCACCAAATTTGCTTTCTTCTGATACTTTAAATCTTCAGTGACATAAATCTGACCTTTTTTGCTTCACTGAATTTTCTTCCATCTGATACTTCAAATCTTCAGTGACATAAATCTAACCTTTTCTACTTCACTGAATTTTCTTCCACCTAAGTGCTTTTCCCCAAAGAGGTGTTTTTGATCCCTAAAAAGATTTTTCGTTTGGTGTGCAGGGATAACTGATCAATGAGAATTCTATGCCTTTTATACTGTATATTCATTTCATGCATATCCTCCACATTTAATCACTATCAGTCTTTCACTTCTTCACGTCTTTTCTTTTTCCTTCATCGAAATACACACGTTCTAACCCACGTTTACATTTCAAATTTTCTTTAATCATCAATCTTGGATCTTTGAAAAATTTCCTGCAAAATAAACTTTCTCGTCCAAAATCTTTCATCAAGTGTAATAAGAAGTTGTTACTTTAATGTTAACTAAACGAGTAACACAAGTAGATATATAACTTAACGTTTCTAACTTAACGAGTTCCTCATGTGCCAACTCACATGACAAGTATTGTAGCTAACTCAACGAACCAAGTCTGTAGTATTACGCTAACTCAACGAACCATTTTCGTGGTGTTACGATAACTCAACGAACCAGTTATAAACAAATGTTTTTATAATAAGAATTTTACCACATGCAAAAATAACAACTTAATTTTTATAACGCTAACCTAACGCATTGCCTTAGTGTTCAATATAGTAACTCAACACGTTTAGTTATGTTAACTTAACGAGTTAAACATGTGCACCTCACATGATACAATATAACATTTGTAACTTTTAATTCACCACGTTTACAACACTAACTTAATGAGTTCGTCTCTTCTTTTACTCACTAACTTAATGAGTTCTAACGAGACCTATTTTAACCTTTAAACCTATAACTTAACGAGTTCTCACATGATCTCTATACAAATAGAACTCTAACTCAACAAGTTGTTTAAACGTGCACTATTCATGACATAGAAGATATAACTTTAAAATATATCATGCTTTTCAATAAAAACACGCATTAACTTAACATTTAGTTAAATGAGAAATTAATGCAATGAAACGACTAGTTATTAACTTAGTATAATTTCAGATCCAATACAGACAAGTATTATATTAGTAAGCTTTTTCTATATTAATTGATGTTTTCAATTTCTTTTCACAAGCAATAGTAATTGAGCAAATATGATTACTTTCATTCAGCACACATCATCAAAACAAAATACTCAACAATCTCCCCCTTTCTGATGATGACAAAACCATATTAAATCAATTATGAAATATATTTAACTCAACAAAGCACCTTTGTTGGGTTAACTTTTAATTCAACAAACAAGTATGTTGACTTAAGTTCACTTAAGCTTATTTCTATTGTTTATGTAAAATTCACCTCTCAGAAATAAAACTTTCAGATGTCAATAAGTACATAAGTATCTTTCAGATTTTAGTAACCACATAATTATTTTTTAGATTACATTATCATCTGTCATAACCACTTAAATATTATCTCCCTTTATAATATATGCAATTAAAATCATAATCGTCTTCTTCTTTTGAATTTTTAATTTAACATTTCTCCTCCTTTTTGTCATTAATCAAAAAGATGATTACATAGTATATAAAGCAAGAGACATATTTACAACAAAGCTTTCTGTAAACAATAATAAGAATTGTAAACATTTACAGAAAAATGTATTGTTCAATGAATCAAACAATGAATACAAACATTACATTTTGTATTAAGATACAAGCAAATAGATAGTTATCTATTCCTCCTAAGTATATCACTTATAGCATTACAGATTTTATCTCCTAGATGCCTAATATCATTTCTGATGTCGTTAAGCACATCATCTAGGTCAGGAGGTATCTAAGGTTGCTGTTCTACTTGAACTGAATAACTTGGCTGTTGTAGTTGAATCTGTTCTGTACAATCTATTGGTTGTTGTTGTTATTGTTGTTGTTGAGGATGATGCATGGCCTAAAATCTTTGCAAATCTTTTACACAAAAAGCTCTCATGCCTTTAGTTTTAGAGGGCCAGTCAAATAAATTCAATTAGCTTGCAAGGAGTCTATATACAACATCACCAAAAAATAACTTTGAACTCATATGCTGTAGTTGAGAAGTAAAAACATCAAACCAATTGATTTGAATTCTATTCAGTAGACCATAAGTTGTATATAAACAACTTTTGCTGACTTCCATATTGTGTCCGACTCTCTGAAATAAATTGACATGCAATATATTTGCAATAAATCTTGCCTCTACAATCAGATTTTCTATGAGTCTCATTTCAGTATATACATCGAGAATTTTTGATAAAGACTGAATGTTCCATTCTAGTTGTCTTATCATGTCAAATCTATTTGTAACTGTAGGAACGTATGGCTACACAAGAGGGGGGTGAATTGTGTATCTTTAATATTTTCTGAAATATAATTGAAACTTTAAAACTCAAAAACAAGTCGAGACATTGTTTTCATAAAAGCATTTTTATTCAAGGTTTCAATTACAATGTACAATTCAATTCTCCTCAGAAATTGTAGATGCAATTATATTTCGATACCATGTATCATCTAAACAATTTCATAACTACAAACAGAGAAAACTAATTTGCGGAATTTAAAACTTTTCCCCCTGTTTAAGATCTTTCTTCTTCTTCTTTTTCTTCTTCAGCAATTCTTCAGTGACGAATATCTTGTCTTTTCATGCTTCACCGAATTTGCTCTCTTTTGATACTTCAAATCTTCAGTGACAAAAATCTTACCTTTTTATGCTTCACTGAATTTGCTTCCTTCTGATACTTCAAATATTTAGTGACGAAAATCTTACCTTTTTATGCTTCACTGAACTTTCATCCACTTGAGAGATTTTCCCCGAGAAGGTGTTTTTGATCCCTGAAAAAGATTTTTCTTTTGGTGTGCAAGGATGGTTTGATCTTTGAAAAGATTTTTCTTTTTGTGTGCAAGGATAAATTGATCAATGAGAATTCTATGCCTTTTATACTGTATCTTCATTTCATGCATATCCTTCACGTTTAACCACTACCAGTTTTCCACTTCTCCACGTCTTTTCTTTTTCCTTCATCGAAACACACACGTTCTAACCCACGTTTATATTTTGAATTTTCATTAATCATCAGTCCTGGATCTTTGAAAAATTTCCTGCAAAATAAACTTTCTCATCAAAAATTTTTCATTAGTGTAATAAGAAGTCGTTACTTTAATGTTAACTAAACGAGTAACACAAGTATATATATAACTTAATGTTTCTAACTTAACAAGTTCCTCATGTGCCATTTCACATGACAAGTACTGTAGCTAACTCAACGAAATAAGTCCGTGGTGTTATGCTATCTCAACGAACCATCTCCGTTTTGTTATGATAACTCAACAAACCATTTCCATTGTGTTATGATAACTCAACGAACCAGTAATAAACAAATGTTTTTATAATAAGAATTTTACCACGTGCAAAAATAACAACTTAAGTTTATAACGCTAACCTAACGCATTGCCTTAGTGTTCAATATAGCAACTCAACGTGTTTAGTTATGTTAACTTAATGAGTTAAACATGTGCACCTCACGTGATACAATACAACATTCGTAACTTATAATTTCACCACGTGTATAACACTAACTTAACAAGTTCGTCTCTTCTTTTACTCACTAACTTAATGAGTTATCATGTGACCTATTTTAACCTTTAAGCCTCTAACTTAACAAGTTGTCTAAACGTGCACTGTTCATGATACAGAAGATATAACATTAAAACATATCATGCTTTTCAATAAAAACACACGTTAACTTAACGTTTAGTTAAATGAGAAATTAATACAACGAAATGACTAATTATTAACTTCAGATCCAATACAGACAAGTATTTATATCAGTAAGCTTTTTCTGTATTAATTGATGATTTTAATTTCTTTTCACAAGCAATAGTAATTGAGCAAATATGATTATTTTCATTCAGCACACATCATCAAAACAAAAATACTCAACAATCTCCCCCTTTTTGATGATGACAAAACCATATTAAATCAATTATGAAATATGTTTAACTCAACAAAGCACCTTCGTTGGGTTAACTTTTAATTCAACAAACTTGTTTGTTGACTTAAGTTCACTTAAGCTTATTTCTATTGTTTGTGTAAATTTTACCTCTCAGAACTAAAACTCTCAGATGTCAATAATTATATAAGTATCAGTTTTCTAATTATCATCTGTCAGATTACAATAACCATTTAAATAGCATCTCCTTTTATAATATATATATGCAATTAAGATCATAATCATCTTTTTATAATATTTCTCCCCCTTTTTCTCATTAATCAAAAAGATAATTTCAGAGAATATATATATATATATATATATAAGAGAATTACAACAACGATTTCTGTAAACCAGAATAATAATTGAACACATTTACAGAAAAATGTATTGTTCAATCAAATCAAACAAGTAATACAAACATTACATTTTGTATTCAGAAACAAACAAAAACAATTATCGACCCCTCCTAAGTATATCACTTATAGCATTACATATTTTATCTCCTAGATGCCTAATATCATTTCTGATGTCGTTAAGCACTACATCTAAGTCAGAAGGTAGCTGGGTTTGCTATTCTGCTTGAACTGAATAACTTTGTTGTTGTTGTTGTCGTTGAGGTTTATGCATGGCTTGGAATTTTTGCAAATCTTTGACACTAAATGCTCTCATGCCTTTAGTTTCAGAGGGCCAGTCAGATAAAGTCAATTGGCTTGCAAGGATTCTACATACAGCATCACCATAAAATAACTTTGAACTTATATGCTGTAGTTGAGACATAAAAACATCAAACCAATTTATTTGAAGTCTATTCAGCAGGCCATAAGTTGTATATAAACAACTTCTGCTGACTTCCATATTGTGTCCAACTCTCTGAAATAAATTTGCATGCAATATATTTGCAATAAACCTTACCTCTGCATTTAGATTTTCCATTAATCTCATTTCAGAATATACATCTGGAATTTTTGATAAAGACTGAATGTTCCATTCCAGTTGTCTTATTATGTCAAATCTATTGGTAACAACAACACCTTCATTCTTTAATCCTAAAACTTCAAAAATTAACTCAAGAGACAATATAAACTCCTGTTCATTTATTTGAGTTTTCAGAAAATTTCCATTCTTGACCAGATTGCTATAAAAAGCTGCAATAAGCTTTGTGTATTGCTTCCATTTCGTTCCTACTGGCAAGAATTTAATGAGGCCTTGAAACTCAAACAGATCTCTTATTTCCATCAAATTTCTGAATTTTATTGGACGAGCATGCAGAATCTGACATGTAATCAGATTATTGTATTTCTACAATGCTTCTTCAGATGTAAAATGAATTGCATTACCTTGAATTTTTAATATTGTACACAAAGAAGGTGATACCTGAAGTCGTGATTCAAAGTTTAATTTATCTTCAAGAACCTCTTCTTCAAAATGAATGTCATGTTGTTCCTCTTCCAAAATATTATCTTGAAGCTGCTCAAGTAAGCTTGATTCTTTAGCTTCAACAGTGTTAGGAACATTGTCAATATGCTCAACATTCATCTGTTCAGTCTCTATAGAATGTTCAGAGTACAATTTTTCCACAAATTCTACAGCCGGTGTATCTGTCTGTAATTGTTCATTTTGTTCAACAGATAATTCCATTGATTCATGCTGTGAATTCTCAGACTTTGCTTCTATAGATTCTGTAGAAGGTTGGTTAACTTTTAGCTCTTCTGGAGTCTTAACATTTTCAATATCTGCTACTCCAGACAATTCAGCCTTTGAACTAGTTACTGCTTCAACATTGTCAATTATATTTGCAATAACTTGTTCAATGTCAGGTGTCTGATGCTCTGATTTGTCAATTTCTACATCATCAAGACTTGTACTAATAGAAAAACTTGAGCTCATATTTGACTTGGATTTCTTCACAAGTTTTCTAGCAAGGGAAAATAAAGTCTCATTATCTTCATTAGTTTCAGTGTGTTCAAAACTGATGAGTTTATCAGATGCACAATAAGGTACAATGTCTAGACATACATTGTCCTTTGGAAATAAATTTTCATCTGATTTTCCTTTTTCAATAGACTTTGTTTCCTTAGACATAATTTTTCTGACTTTCCTTCTTCTATAACATTTTTGTTTCTCCTTTTCAAGTATTGCTGTTTTCTTTTGAAATTGCTCCATGAAAGTTTTCTACTTTAATTCTTCTAAGACACTTTCTATTGCAACGGCCTTTCGAAGATTGTCAACTTTTGTTTTGTCTACAGCAATATCTGATTCTCCTTGTTTTGAATATAAAGGAGTAGGGATAGCTGATTCATGCTCTTCCTCAAATGCATGTAGTCTTGTACCATTTATAGGAGTTTGAGGAGTTCTATTTGATGAACCTACACCTTTTTCCAAATATTTTGCATACTATTCCAAAAATGCAATCTCAACACATTTCATTCTGTATTCTCTATCAAATTTACTTTGAATACCCATGTATGTAATACTTGCATCAGTATGTTGAAGTTCTTGTCTAACTTCATCTAATATTCTCTGAGGAAAGATGTAATCTCTATAAAGTTCTGCTAACCTTTTGTCCACTTGAAATATTTTCTTGAACCAAGTACATGGAACTTCATCATTCTCTATTTCTTTTCCTTTTTCATCTCTTTTGCTTTTGCTTTTTCCTCTGCCACGACCTTTGTAGAACTTGGAGACCATCGTCGCAAGTTGTAACAACAACAAGCGGGAAAGATTTTCTTGACAAAGTTTACAAATAACCTAAGTCCCCATGTAATAAGTGTTTAAATAGGGTTTTTAGGCGTATAACTCAACGTGAAGAGAAGTTGAGTTTAGAAATTAAATAAATATTGAATAAAGTTTATTTAATCAAGGTACCCGAAATATTCAAGTATAACTCGTTGAGTTAACTAACCTAATGAGTAAAACGCTGTCTAGAGGTAGTTTTACACGTTACCTTATCTAACATAACGTCTAGTTAGTACACTTAAAACAATTTTTGGATGCTTCCAACTGAAACGTTGCAAAAACACACATGCTAAATTTAACATTATCTTGAGAACATTGTAAACTATTTGAACATTTTGTCCTTTGAATCTGAAATAGTTTATTTGTCTTTTTAAATTATTTCATCAAGATTTTAAGAGGACATTAATTCAGATTAACTAAGATTTGTATTCTAAATTATATTAATCTGTTTTCGACATTGTTAATCCTCCCCCTACAAATATACTTCAAATATATTCAATCAAAATACAAAATATACTTGTAGTGACAATAGATGTTAAGTATAACTATACTTTTACATTTTCTTTTCAAAGACTTCCGTTATCCTGACATCATCAAAAATGATTTCCAGAATCAATTCCTACTGTATATGAATCAAAACACAACTTTGAACTCAATTCGATTAATTCAAGGAGAATAAAAGAATGTATCTCAAATAAACGTTTTCAAAAGTACTAATGTTGATTCAATAAATCAGTAGTCATATTGGTATAAACTATATGCGATACAAAGATATCTGTAATTAATGAAACAACTTTTTCTTTTCAAAAAAGGTAAATATTGATAATTTTCTTTAAAAGTTAGTTTGAAAAGCTTGAATCATATAAGAGCTTTCTAATGTACCCGTGTAATGAGCTTTCAATCAACAATCCCAAATCTGATCAAGACCTTAGGTTGCCAGATTTAAAGAATCCTTTTTCAGGACAGCAATCCTTACATACCTATCTGCTCAAGTACAAAAGGCTCGTGATCAACTGATCAATAAACTCTTAAAGATTTTTACTTTGTAAGCACTTTTCATTTTAAGCACAGTATATATGTATTCCATTAATATAGATGCAATAAACCACAAATCTCATACAATTTTTACTTCTATGATTGTATTGAGAATATGAATCAGTTTCAATAAGCTTATACTTTTGATAAACAGTTTAAGATGAGTTACATATAACTTATTTTACAAGTTTAATCAATTAAGTCAAATTTATGCATGATCATATGCATTTTCCTTGATTCAAAGAAAACATTTAATCAAAATTTCAGAATGTCAGAAGTATTTAATGTTTTTCATTTACACTTCTACTTAAAATTGTAAAAACTATTAAAATTGATAAACTACTTAAAATCAATAAGATACTACTATGATTTTACAATAAATACATAGTATCTTAAGAAGCAGTTTAGATATTACTTTAGATATTTATAATAAGTATATAATATCTATGAGGTGAATAACATCATTAATAATATTTATCTTTTTTATGTGGAGTTTAAGCATTTTACACATCACATAGCCTACAATACCTAAATTTAATCTAATGTTTTACAAAGACTTCTTCATTAATTAAACCATTTAGAAATGCACTATTTACATCCATTTTGATGTTGTTTCCTCCTACAACACAAATTAAGAAAAACTTTTTCTTGGTACCCAATGTTGTTGAGGACCAAGTTCATTAAACGCATATTTCTTCTTTTTGTTTAAAAATAGTTTAACATTATCATTTATATTCTTATTAGTTGTAAGTACTATTGATTTATCATTAGCTTCATACTCACATATAGCATTATTGCTTTTGCAATCATTCTTTTTGTTTTCAGATGTAGTATAATCAAGACCAAACATATTTTTATTAGATGTTAATTTATTTTGGTCATGCTTATACATTTCAGTAAGTTCATACCAAGATTTTGTACTTGTATTAACATTTTCCGTACATACAAAATCTTTTTCTACACAAGAATTTTTAGTTTTATCACATGCAGAATGAGTAATTGGTCTAATACCAGTGTATTGAATTACATGCTCAGGTTTCTGAATTTTTAGTTTACTACAATTGTTTGAAATTTTAGAAACATTAGAAACTGAATTTCCAAAACAAGAAACAAGATTTTTAGAAACATTTATAGTCATGCTAGAAGTACAATTTGACAAATCACATTGATTTATATTATTACTGCATGATTCATCCCTTGAAGTACCTACTTCTACATATTTATTACCTTGTTTCATAATGAAAGGAATTTTAGTCTTAGATTTACTTGAACTGCAACTAATAAATCCTTTATTGGCTTGAGATTTAGGATATTCAGGATAATCAAATCCTAAGCCAAATTTATAAGACACCGCAGGGGTACTAGTTAGTTTGTCTAACTTAGTTTGACTTAAATTCCATTTCTCAAAGGTAGAATTTAAATCTTGCTCTCTCAGTTTTAATTTTTCTATCTCTAATTCAAGTTCATTTATATTGTTTCTCAACATTTCATTTTCAGATTCTATCTTTAATTTTTCAGCATTTATATTCTGTATTTGTTCATGCAAGATACATTCATTAAATCTAAATTTTTGCAAATCTCTAGCATGATTTTCATTATCACATTTAAACTTTTCTAAAGTAGTAGACAGGAAACAATTTTCTTCTTCCATAATGGATGAAGATTTTCTAATATTCTTATTTTCCAGTTTTAGTAATAATGCATGATAAGCACATAATAATTCATCAAAGTTGAAATCTGAATGACTTTCAGGATCAGATATTACCTTAGACTCATCTGCCATGAAGCACACATGAGCAACGTCTTCTAACTCTTGTTCTCCTTCTGAATGTCAAGATTTTGATGCTGATTCCTCAGATTCAGAGTCTTCAGACGTGTCATCCCAAGTGACCTTCAAAGCCCTTTTTTGTAAAACTTTTTCTGAGTTTTCTGAGCTATCTTCTTCTGATTTGTCCTACTTTGCTTTTCATTTTTCCTCATAGGACAATCTGGAGAAAGACGTCCAAGTTTCTTACAGTTGTAACATACATACTTTCTGGATGAAGAATTCTTGTCATTCAATGATTTTGACGTTGAGGGTTTATCATTTTTGTTCCTTTGCTGTTTCCTAGCTTTCCATACTTTCTTGAATTTCCTAGTCAGCAAAATCAAATCCTCGTTAGAATCAGTAGATATATCAGAATCTAAATTAATTTTGAAGGCTATTTCTTTCTTCATCTTTAGTTTGTTGTGACTCAGTGATTCATTTAATTGAACTTCATAAGCTGTTAAATTTCCTATAAGTTCATTCATAGTATAAACATTTAAATCTCGTGATTCCTCAATTGATGTTACTTTCTAAGACCATTTAGAACTTAGGGATTTGAGAATTTTCCTCACCAAATCCTTCTGTTCAAAATTCTTTCCTAAACATTTTAAAGTGTTTATGATATCAAGAAATTTGGAAAACATCTTAGAAATATTTTCGTCTTCATTCATCTTAAAGAGTTCATACTTATGAATCAACATGTTTATTTTAGTCTCTTTAACTTGAGAAGTACCTTCATGTGAAACTTCTAATGCAAGCTACACCTCATAAGCAGATTTATATGCCGACACTTTACTGAACTGTTCATAACTCAATGCACAGAATAAAATATTTAAGCCCTTAGCATTCAGAGTTTCATTTTCTTTTTCAATAATTGTCCAAGTATTATAAGGGGTAGTTAACAGAGTATAATGTTTAGAAATCATGAATCACAACTTATGATCTATACTTTGAAGAAAAACAGTCATCCTATATTTCCAATATTCAAAATGTATTCCATCAAATAAAGGAGGATGATTAAGATTTTGGCCTTCATATAAAGAAAAATTACCATTTCCAGTAGCCATTTTACCTTAGATTTTTCAACCTATTTGATTTTAAACAGTCTAAAAACTTTAAAACAATTTGAGCCTTAAATCAAGAAAGTTAAACGTATGCTCAGATATTAATTTCTGTTTAAAAATAAGGAAGGTAGAATAAGCAATGATATTAAATAAGTTGGTATCGATTTTATATCAAAGATTATTAACAAAGCTTTGATACCACTTGTAGGATCGTATGGCTACACAAGAGGAGGGTGAATTGTGTATCTTTAATATTTTCTGAAATATAATTGAAACTTTAAAACTCAAAAACAAGTCGAGACATTGTTTTCATAAAATCATTTTTATTCAAGGTTTCAATTACAATATATAATTCAATTCTCCTCAGAAATTGTAGATGCAATTATATTTCGATACCATGTATCATCTAAACAATTTCATAACTACAAATAGAGAAAACTAATTTGCGGAATTTAAAACTTTTCCCCCTGTTTAAGATCTTTCTTCTTCTTCTTTTTCTTCTTCAGCAATTCTTCAGTGACGAATATCTTGTCTTTTCATGCTTCACCGAATTTGCTCTCTTCTGATACTTTAAATCTTTAGTGACGAAAATCTTACCTTTTTATGCTTCACTGAATTTACTTTCTTTTGATACTTCAAATCTTCAGTGACGAAAATCTTACCTTTTTATGCTTCACTGAACTTTCTTCCACTTGAGAGATTTTCCCCGAGAAGGTGTTTTTGATCCCTGAAAAAGATTTTTCTTTTGGTGTGCAGGGATGGTTTGGTCCTTGAAAAGATTTTTCTTTTTGTGTGCAAGGATAAATTGATCAACAAGAATTCTATGCCTTTTATACTATATATTCATTTCATGCATATCCTTCACGTTTAACCACTACCAGTTTACCACTTCTCCACATCTTTTCTTTTTCCTTCATCGAAACACACACGTTCTAACCCACGTTTATATTTCAAATTTTCTTTAATCATCAGTCCTAGATCTCTGAAAAATTTCCTGCAAAATAAACTTTCTCATCCAAAAATTTTTCATCAGTGTAATAAGAAGTCGTTACTTTAATGTTAACTAAACGAGTAACACAAGTATATATATAACTTAATGAGTTCCTCATGTGCCATTTCACGTGACAAGTACTGTAGCTAACTCAACGAATTAAGTCCGTGGTGTTATGCTATCTCAACGAACCATCTCCGTTGTGTTATGATAACTCAATGAACCATTTCCGTTGTGTTATGATAACTCAATGAACCATTTCCGTTGTGTTATGATAACTCAATGAACCAGTAATAAACAAATATCTTTATAATAAGAATTTTACCACGTGCAACAATAACAACTTAAGTTTATAACGCTAACCTAACGCGTTGCCTTAGTGTTCAATATAGCAACTCAACGCGTTTAGTTATGTTAAGTTAACGAGTTAAACATGTGCACCTCACGTGATACAATACAACATTCGTAACTTATAATTTCACCACGTGTATAATACTAACTTAACGAGTTCGTCTTTTCTTTTACTCACTAACTTAACGAGTTATCACGTGGCCTATTTTAACCTTTAAGCCTCTAACTTAACGAGTTCTCACGTGACCTCTATACAAAGAAAACTCTAACTTAACAAGTTGTCTAAACGTGCACTATTCATGATACAGAAGATATAACATTAAAACATATCATGCTTTTCAATAAAAACACACGTTAACTTAACGTTTAGCTAAATGAGAAATTAATACAACGAAACGACTAATTATTAACTTCAGATCCAATACAAACAAGTATTTATATCAGTAAGCTTTTTCTGTATTAATTGATGATTTTAATTTCTTTTCACAAGCAATAGTAATTGAGCAAATGTGATTATTTTCATTCATTACACATCATCAAAACAAAAATACTCAACAGCAACAACACCTTCATTCTTTAATCCCAAAACTTCAAAAATTAATTCAGGAGACAATATGAACTCCTGTTTATTTCTTTGAGTTTTTAGTATATTTTCATTCTTTCCAGATTTCTATAAAAAGCTGCAATAAGCTCTTTGTATTGCTTCCATTTCGTTCCAACTGGCAAGAATTGAATGAGGCCTTGATACTCAAATAGATCTCTTATATCAATCAAATTTCTGAATTTTATTGGTCTAGCATGTAGAATCTGACATGTAATCAGATTATTGTATTTCTATACTACTTCCTCAGATCTAAAATGAATTGAATTACCTTGAATTTGTAATACTGTATATAAAGAAGGTGATACCTAAAGCCTTGATTCAGAGTTTAATTCATCTTCAAGAACTTATTCTTCAAAAGAATGTCATGTTGTTCCTCTTTGAAAATATCATCTTGAAGTTGCTCAGGTAAGCTTGATTCTTCAGCTTTAATAGTGTAAGGAACATCTTCAATACGCTCAACATTCATCTGTTCAATCTCTATAGAATGATTAGAGTTCAATTTTTCCACAAATTCTACAGCCAATGTATCTGTCTGTAACTATTCATTTTGTTCAACAGATATCTCCATTGATACATGCTGTGAATTGTCAAACTCTGCTTCTATAGATTCTGAAGAACGCTGGTTGACATTTAGCTCTTCTAGAGTCTTAACTTTTTCAATATCCACTACTCCAGACAATTCAGCCTGTGAACTAGTTACTACCTCAACATTGTCAATTATATCTACAATAACTTGTTCAATGTCAGTTGTCTGATGTTCTAATTTTTCAATTTCTACATCATCAGGACTTGAACTAATAGAAAAACTTGAGCTCATATATGACTTGGATTTCTTCTCAAGTTTTCTAGCAAGGGAAAATAAAGTCATATTATCTTCATCAGTTTCAGTATGCTCAGAACTGATGATTTTATCAAATGCACTATAAGGTACAATGTCTAGACATACATTGTCCTTTGGAAATAAATGCTCATCTGATTTTCCTTTCTCAATAGACTTTGTTTTCTTAGACATAATTTTTCTGATTTTTCTTCTTTCATAACACTTTTGTTTCTCCTCTTCAAGTATTGTTGTTTTCTTTTCAAATTGCTCCATAAAAGTTTTCTACTTTAATTCTTCGAAAGCACTTTCTATTTCTACAGCCTTTCGAAGTTCTTCAACTTTTCTTTTATCTACAACAATATTTTATTCTACTTCTTTTGAATACAAAGGAGTAGGTATAGCAGATTCATGTTCTTCCTCAAATGATTGTAGTCGTGTACCACTTAGAGGAGTTTGAGGAATTCTATTTGATGAACCTACACCTTTTTCTATATATTTTGCATACTGTTCGAGAAATGCAATCTCAACACATTTCATTCTGTATTCCCTATCAAACTTGCTTCGAATACCCATGTATGTAATATTTGCATTAGTATTATGAAGCTCTAATCTAACTTCATTCAATATACCTTCAGGAAAGAAGTATTCATTGTAAATTTTTGCTAACCTTTTGTCCACTTGAAGTATTTCTTAAACCAAGTGCGTGGAACTTCATCAGTATCTATTTCTTTTCCTTTTGCATCTCCTGTACTTTTGTCTTTTCCTCTGCCACGACCCTTGTGGAACTTGGAGACTATCATCGCAAGTTGTAACAGCAACAAGTAGGAAAGGTTCAGACAAAGGTTTACAAATAACCTAAGTGCCCATGTAATAAGTGTTTAAATAGGGTTTTAGGCGAATAACTCAACGTATATAGAAGTCGAGTTTGGATTTTAAATGAATATTGAATAAAGTTTATTCAATCAAGGTACTTGAAATATTCAAGTATAACTCGTTGAGTTAACTAACCTAACGAGTAGAATGCTATCTAGAGGTAGTTTTACACGTTACCTTACATAACATAACATTTAGTTAGTACACTTTACTAAAACCAAGTTTCAGATGCTTTCAACTGAAACCTTCCGAATACAACACACATGCTACACTTAACATTATCTTGAGAACATTGTAAACTATTCTAACATTCTCTTCTTATGAATCTAAAATAGTTTGTTTGTCTTTTTAAATTGTTTCATCAAGAACTTAAGAGAACTAAACTCTTATTAACCAAGATTTGTATTCTAACTTATATTAATTAGTTTTGGACATTGTTAATCCTCCCCCTACAAATATACTTCAAATGTATTCAAAAACATAAAAAATATACAAGAGGGGCGTGAATTGTGTTTTTCAACATTTTCGATTACAATTGAAACTTCAAAACTCAAAAACAAGTCGAGACACTATTTCTATAAAATCATTTTATTCAAGGTTTCAATTACAATATAAAATTCAATTCTCCTAAAAAATTGTAGATGCAATTATATATCGATACCATGTTTCATTTATACAATTTCATAACTACAAATAGAGAAAACTAATTTACAGAATTTAAAATATTTCTCCTTGTTTGAGATCTTTCGTCTTCTTCTTTTCTTTCTTCTTCAGCAATTCTTCAGTGACAAATATCTAGTCTTTCTCTACTTCACCGAATTTTCTTTCTTCTAATACTTTAAATCTTTAGTGACATAAATCTAACCTTTTCTGCTTCACTGAATTTTCTTCCATCTGATACTTCAAACCTTTAGTGACATAAATCTAACCTTTTTTGCTTCACTGAATTTTCTTCCATCTAAGAGCTTTTCCCCGAAAAAGGTGTTTTTGATCCCTGAAAAGATTTTTCGTTTGGTGTGTAGGGATAATTGATCAACGAGAATTCTATGGCTTTTATACTGTATCTTCATTTCCTGCATATCCTCCATGTTTAATCACTACAAGTTATCCACTTCTTCATGTCTTTTCTTTTTCCTTCATCAAAATACACACGTTCTAACCCACGTTTACATTTCAAATTTTCTTTAATCATCAATCCTGGATCTTTGAAAATTTTCCTGTAAAATAAACTTTCTTGTCCAAAATTTTTCATCAAGTGTAATAAGAAGTCGTTACTTTAATGTTAACGAAACGAGTAACACAAGTAGATATATAACTTAACGTTTCCAACTTAACGAGTTCCTCATGTGTCAACTCATGTGACAAGTACTATAGCTAACTCAACAAACTAAGTCTGTGGTGTTACACTAACTCAACGAACTAGCTTCGTGGTGTTACGATAACTCAACGAACCATCTCCGTTGTGTTATAGATAACTCAACGAACCAATCATAAACAAATGTTTTTATAATAAGAATTTTACGACGTGCAAAAATAACAACTTAAGTTTTATAACGCTAACCTAACGCGTTGCCTTAGTATTCAATATAGCAACTCAACACGTTTAGTTATATTAACTTAACGAGTTAAATATATGCACCTCACGTGATACAAAATAACATTCGTAACTTTTAATTCACCACATGTACAACGTAACTTAACAAGTTCGTATCTTCTTTTACTCACTAATTTAACAAGTTATCACGTGACCTATTTTAACCTTTAAGCCTCTAACTTAACGAGTTCTCATGCGATCTCTATATAAATAACACTCTAACTTAATGAGTTGTCTAAACGTGCGCTGTTCATGATACAAAACATATAACTTTGAAACATATCATGTTTTTCAATAAAAACACACGTTAACTTAACGTTTATTTAAATGAGAAATTAATGTAATGAAATGACTAGTTATTAACTTAGTATAATTTTAGATCCAATACAGACAAGTATTATATCAGTAAGCTTTTTCTGTATTAATTGATGTTTTTAATTTTTTTTCACAAGCAATAGTAATTGAGCAAATAGATTACTTTCATTCAGCACACATCATCGAAACAAAATACTCAACAAAGACACATTCATTAAATCTAAATTTATGCAAATCTATAGCATGATTTTCATTATCACATTTAAACTTTTCTAAAGTAGTAGGTAGGAAATAATTTTCTTCTTCCATAATGGACAAAGAGTTTCTAATATTCTTATTTTCTAGTTTACAAGCTTTAAGTTTTTATAATAATGCATGATAAGCACATAATAATTCATCAAAGATAAAATCTAAATGACTTTCAGGATCAGATATTACCCTAGACTCATCTACCATGAAGCACATATGAGCAACATCTTCTGACTCTTGTTCTTTTGAATGTGAAGATTTTGATGATAATTCCTCAAATTCAGACTCTTCTAACATGTCATCCTAAGTGACCTTCAAAGCCTTTTTCTTGTAAAACTTTTTCTAAGCCTTCTTCTTCTGATTTGTCCTACTTTACTTTTCATTTTTCTTTATAGGACAATCTGGAGAAAGATGTCCAGGTTTCTTGCAATTGTAACATACATACTTTCTAGATGAAGAATTCTTTTCATTTAGTGACTTTGACGTTGAGGGTTTGTCATTTCTATTCCTTTGCTATTTCCTAGCTTTTCATGCTTTCTTGAATTTCCTAGTCAGCAAAATCAAATCCTCGTCAAAATTAGTTGATATTTTAGAATCTAAATTAATTTCGAAGGTTATTTCTTTCTTCATTTTTAATTTGTTGTGACTTAGTGAATCATTTAATTGAACTTCATAAGCAGTTAAATTTCCTATAAGTTCATTTATAATATAAACATTTAAGTCTCATGATTCCTCAATTGATGTCACTTTTTGAGACCATTTAGAACTTAAGGATTTGAGAATTTTTCTTACCAAATCCTTTTGTTCAAAATTCTTTTCTAAGCATTTTAAAGAGTTTATGATATTTAGGAATCTAGATAACATCTCAAAAATACTTTGTCTTCATGCATTTTAAAGAGTTCATACTTATGAATTAACATATTAATTTTAGTCTCTTTAACTTGAGAAGTACCTTCATATGAAACTTCTAATGCATGCCACACCTCATAAGTAGATTTATATGCTGACACTTTATTGAACCGTTCATAACTCAATGCATAAAATAAGATATTTAAGCCTTTTGCATTTAGAGTTTCATTTTCTTTTTCAGTAATTTTCCAAGTATTATAAGAAGTAATTAATGGATTATATGGTTTAGAAATCATGAATCACAACTTGTGATCTATACTTTGAAGAAAGACTATCATCCTATATTTCCAATATTCAAATGTATTCCATCAAATAAAGGAGTATGATTAAGATTTTGGCCTTTATACAAAGAAAAATTACCATTTCTAGTAGCCATCTTACCTTAGATTTTTCAACCTATAAGATTTTAAATAGTTTAAAACTTTCGAAAACAACTTGAGCCTAAAATCAACAAAGTTAAATGTATGCTCAAATTTTAATTTCTGTTTAAAAACAAGGAAGGTAGAATAAGCTTTGATATTAATTAGGTTGGTATCGATTTTATATCAAAGATTATTAACAAGCTCTGATACCACTTTTGTTAGGAATTTTGTTTTGATGATGAATGCTTTATTAAAGTTTATAAATAAGTCTAAATAATATTTTCTAAGTATAATAGTCATGTAATTAAATGTTGACAAGTTATCGAAAAGTTTCATTTAAAATTTTGGATAGTTAACTTTCGAATAGTTAAGATTTTCGAATAGTTAAAGTTTTCATATTGTTAAGCTTTAGATAGTTAAACTTTCGAATAGTTAACATTTCAATTTAGTCGAATAGTTATGTTAAAAACTAGTATAATTAAGTTATCTACACATGTGTTTTTAATGTTTTAAGTTTTCACGTGTTTTCCTTGTGTGTTTGATAATGAAAGTTGAAGAGTTAGATAACTATTCAAGTTTTTATATGCATGGATAGATAACTATTCGAGTTTTATAAAATGACTAATGAATAGATAAATTTTCTTTGTTCAGTCATATGTGTTTACAAGTGTAAAAACTTAAAAAGTTACAGAAAAGTGTTTGAGTTTTTACAAGACTTAAGGGATAAGTGTTTGACTAAAGTAGTAACTTAGAAGATATTTTACAAATCTCCAAGAAGATAAAGTTTTGGTGGATCTATGATATGAAATTGTGGAAATTCAAAATGATAATAGAGATAGTGGAAATTTCAAAATAGAGAGTGGACATAGTGGAAATTGTGGAAAAATTTGAATTCGAAATTAGTACATGGATTATGGATTAAGTGGACGAACATACTGAATGTGAAGTCATAGTTCAACTACTATAAATAAAGAGTATGAGCTACATTACGATTATCCCAATCCCCAATCCCAATCTCAAATATCAAGTCTACATATCCAATCCCAATTTAGAAAAATTCTCCAACATCAGAAGAAGTTTGGAATTCCAAGCAATTTTAGAAAAGAAGCTGCAAACAGAAGAAGTCTGAAAATTCGACAACTAGAGAAGAAGAGATACAGAAGCTATGCAAAAAGAAGAAAGGGAGCTACGTGCATAAAGATCAAGTTTTATACAATTCGAAATTAGCTTAAAATAAAGACTTCATTTTCTATTTGAATTGTATATCGGACTTTACCATATCAAAACTAACAAAAAGGGAATTGAGCTGAAAAGAAATTGTAAATTCTTTCTTTAAAGTTTATAAAAAATAGAATTTTATTTATGAGTGTTTTGTGCTCTTGTTTTATTCATTGTTAATTTAATTACTAAAGACATAATTCACCCCCCCTCTTGTGATACAACGATCCTACAACTTTGTAGGATCGAATGGCTACACAAGAGGGGGTTGAATTGTGTTTTTCAACATTGTCAATTATAATTGAAACTTTGAAATTAAAAACAAGTTGAGACATTGTTTTAATCAAATCATTTTATTCAAGGTTTCAATTACAATATACAATTCAATTCTCCTCAGAAATTGTAGATGCAATTATATAATGATACCATGTTTCATCTAAACAATTTCATAACTACAAATAGAGAAAACTAATTTGCGGAATTTAAAACATTTTTCCCTCTTTGAGATTTTTCTTCTTCTTCTTCTTCTTTAGTAATTCTTCAATGACAAATATCTGACTTTCTCTGCTTCATTGAATTTGCTTTCTTTTGATTCTTCAGATCTTTAGTGACATATATCTAACTTTCTCTTCTTCATTGAATTTTCTTCTATCTAAGAGCTTTTCCCTAGAGAGGTGTTTTGATCCTTGAAATTATATTTCATTTGGTGTGCAAGGATAATTGATCAACTACAATTCTATGCCTTTTATATTGTATCTTCATTTCTTGCATATCCTCCACATTTAACCACAATCAGTTTTCCACTCTTCACATCTTTTGTTTTTCCTTCATCGAAATACACACATTCTGACCCACATTTTCCTCTCGAATTTTCTTTAATCATCAATCCTGAATCTCTAAAAAATTTCCTGCAAAATAAACTTTCTCATCCAAAAAGTTTCCATCAAGTGTAATAACAAGTTGTTGTGTTAATGCTAACTAAACGAGTAAAACAAGTAGATTTATAACTTAATGAGTTCATCATGTGCCAAATCACGTGACAAGTACTATAACTAACTCAACGAACTAGGTCTGTGGTGTTACGCTAACTCAACGAGCCAGCTTCGTGGTGTTACAGTTAACTCAACGAACCAACTCCATTGTGATATTAATAACTCCACGAACCAGCTAATCTGTCTTTCAAAAGGTTAAATGCTAACTCACTGAAAAGTGTTTAAGTATTGGATAGCTAAGTTTTCAAAGTATTTGAAATACCTTTTATCATAAGACTAGAGAGACACATGTCGTGACCTGAAAACGTGACTTAATTTATCTTTCGGAAGGTTAGATGCTAACTATCCGAAATGAGTTTGAGTTTCGGATTGTTACGCTTACAAGTATTTGAAAATCCTTAGATAACTTATCGAACTAGTAAATAAATGTCTTAAACAATAAAGTATTTACCACATGCAATAATAATAACTTTAAGTTTATAACACTAACCTAACGTGTTGCCTTAGTGTTCAATATAGCAACTCAATACGTATAATTATATTAACTTAACGAGTTAAACATGTGCAAGTCACGTGATACAACATAACATTTGTAAGCTTTAATTTCACCATGTGCATAATACTAACTTAATGAGTTTGTCTCTTCATTTTAACCTTTTGTTCACTAACTCAACGAGTTTTCACGTGATCTATTTTAACCTTTAAACCTATAACTCAACGAGTTCTTTTGAGTAAAATTGTGCTAATTTATATAGGATTATTCATACTTATTAGAGCTTAAATGATACATAATGCATGTTTATAATTGAAATACCATCACTTTGGCATTTATATGATTATGCATGATTATTAAAATAAATGACTTAAAATTGCACAATTTAACCCTTTATTTGATTATGACTTAAATGATCATGGAAATGAATGTTGATTAATACTTAGATGCTTTATGTTATGTTATTTCATGTCTTGTTATGTTTTAATATGCTTGTTAAGTTTTATAGGTTATACAAATAAAGTTAGAGACCCTTTTGGCAATTTACCATCAAGAGCTGAAAAGATTAAAGAAACTTGAGAGCTTTTATGCAAAAGCCCCTTCTTTTCTATTTAAGGGAATGGAGGTCTCGTCCAAGAGGTATCACTCATTTTCCAACAATCAACCAACACCCCCATCTCCCTTGTGTGAAGCTTCCAAGGAGGAGGACGGCTCCTTTCCATCTTCAAGCTAAGGTTAAGGTCCAAAAGGAGGCTTAGACCGCAAGGCTCCCTCTTTTCCTTCCCCATCTTGGTGTGGAGAGCTTAGATCGTCAACCATCTCTTCTCTTGGAGTTACAACATGGGAATGTGGAGGAGGTTCAGATATTCATCTTGGACATGTGGCTCCTTCCCTTGAGTGTTGGTGATAGTAACATCTTGGGGAGCTTGAAATCCATGTAGTTGGAGGTGGAGACGAATTAGGGCAAGGTAACCTTTTGTCTTGAAACAACCAATGAAGGATTCCACTTATTTGGAGGTCTTGGAGTAGGGGTGACAACCTAAATCCAAGCTTTTCAAGGGACGTGCAGCAATATTCATCATTGGAAAGCTTGTTCCAAGTCTTGGGTAGCACTTAAAGAGGTATACGGGTGAGGAGATCAATTGTATTTAAGTGTTTTGTTTTGTTTGTGTTCTTATGTTGTGTTTCTATGTTGTTCTTGATTGAATGCTTGTAAAAAACTCTTCTAACAGTAGGTAATCTTTGGTTTTTGCTGTTAAGATCTCATTTTTATGATGGAAATGCTTTAGTTTTATGTTTATATTGTGAATGGGTGCAAATAGTTGTGAATGGCTTGTACAGATTTTCGTCTCCTCTATTTTCAGAATTAGGGTTTATGTGCTTTGTTCGTATCTTGAGTTTTTATTATTACTTTTCATCAATTCTTAAGTCTTTTTTGTATAGAAATAAAAGATGATTCTTTCTGTATACTTTGTTTAATTTTTTGAGCACATTTGGTGTGATTTTTCCATTTTTTTAGGAGTGTATTCTCGGTTTGGAATCACATTTTTGGTCAATAGATTTATGGAAATGTTTAATACAATTTCTCCCTCTCTACACTATATTTTTAAGATCTGTAAATTGGGTTTGTTAGATTGATGAGTCTATTTTTATTTAATGGTAATTTCATATAATTTCATAAACAATTTACAAAGTTGTTAAGATTTTACTGGAAGTGCGTGTTCTGAAATATTTTAAGACTATTTTGCGCACCTCACTAGGTTTTGTTGTTATTTTCAACTGAGAACGATTTAGAGTATAAAATCACCTTGCATGTTTAGATAACTTAAAACCATTTCTAGTGAATATTTTTGTATGATTTTTCAGTTCTTAGTTTGGGAGAAATCGTTGTTACAAGTAGAGCTATTTTCTGTGATTTCGATGACCAAGTTAGGAAGGAATGAATTTTTGTAGTTCCGATTCTGTGCAACCAAAATCCTTGCCTTTTGTTTGTCTTTTCAAAAAGTATATTTTCCGTAGTTTTTTTTAGTGTTTCTTGATATGATTTTGTAGGAAAATTTATGTAGATTACAGTTATGTAAGTTTTGTAATTTTTAGAAATGTATTTCTTTGGTTTTTGATTTTTTCTTCCAAAGGTTGCAGCAATTTTGAATTTCTATTTGAGTGCCAGATTTGGTGCTCGACACCTGAGTGTTTCCCATGCTGTAATATTTATGTAAAATCGTTCTGTTTATTTTTCTTAGTAGTAATACAAGTCTTCATTCAAAGCCCTCTGATTTTGTAGGATTTCATGGAGTTTTGTCTATGTTACGATTTTTGCACTGAAGGTGCAATTTTGGAAAGTTTACAGAATGGTTTTGCACCCTGTTAGTAAATTTGATATTTCTAGAGTTCTATAATGATTTAGTCTAAAAAATTACTTCCATTTCAAAGATAACTCGAGGATCTTTCCAATCAATATTTTATCTGGATTTTTGAATTCCTAGGTTGGAGGAAAAAAGAGTTAGAAATTGGGCCTCACTTCTGTGATTTCAAGGCTGAAACTCATTGATTTTCTTGAGTTTCCTAAGGGTTAACCTTAGGAACTTATTGGATTTTGGGTGATATTTGACTCTTCATTGTACTTATGTGATTTTTACCTATTAATTTATAATTAGAATTTTTATTATGACTTTAACGAAGTAAATGTTTTGCTAAACAATTATTTCCATGAATTTACTTAAGACAAGCTCCTTGTGGATCGACCTACTCTTGCATATGCTTAATACAGTAGATACCGTGAGTTTGCAGTTTATAAATGTAAAATTTAGGTTTTTCATGTATTTAATTGAATAACAACAAATTACCTTACAATTCTCATGTAACCTTTATACAAATAATGCACTAACTCAACGAGTTGTCTTAACATGCACTATACATGATACATAAAATGTAACTTTAAAACATATCATGCTTTACAATAAAAACACACGTTAACTTAATGTTTAGTTAAATGAAAAGTTAGTATAACTTAATGACTAGTTATTTAACTTAGCATAATTTCAAATCCATTATAGACAAGTATTTATATCAGTAAAGTTTTTCTGTATTAATTGATATTCTTAATTTACTTTCACAAACAATAGTAATTGAGTAAATATGATTACATTCATTTAGCACACATCATCAAAACAAAATACTCAACAACAAGCTATGGGGGCAAGAATCAAAAACAACCAGTACTATAACCCTAGTTGGAGAAACCATCCCAACTTCAGTTGGAGAAACCATCCCAACTTCAGTCGGAGGAACCAAGACTATGCAAGAGACAACATGCCTAAGTCTCATCATTTTGCTGCCAATGGAAGTCATCCATCCCAGCTTGCAATTCCTACTCTTCTGGCACCACCATCGCAATCGAACATAAATGCTGATTTAGAATGAAGAATGATGAAAATGGAAGAAGGAATCAAGTCTTTATTGAAATTGGGACCAATGCTTTTAGAACACACCCAAGCAATAAAAGGAATTGAAGCTTAGTTGGAGCATTTGGTGTTTAGAATGAAAAAGTGCATAATATTAACGATTATATGATGGTTAATTACATAATTTTTAGCTTACCATATGAAAATTAAGTCATTATGTTATAATTGCACTGTTATATGCTTTAAGGAAAGAATCTACATAATTCCAGGAAATTAACGTTAATTTAGTACATTTATGAACTATCGGTAAATTGCAGGCTGTGAAATTCTTTAATATCTGAATTTTTTGTTATTTCAGAGAGTTATGTTTAATGTACCAGACAGTTATGTTTTAAATGCTTAAAGAATATTTTATTATTTCTTGGATTACACATGTTGAAACTACAATGCATGACTTAAGTGGATTTTCGGTAAGTTATCTGTTAACTATCCGAAATGCATTTGAGCATCAGATAGTTAGGTTCGTAAGTGTCTGAAATATTTGAACTTGTTAAGATAGAATTATGTACGTGTTGAATTTAAATGCTTTAGTATATCACGTGAGATACACATGTATAACTCGTTAAGTTAGCATAACTGTACGTGTTGAGTTACATGAATGCACACTAAGGTAACGCGTTAGGTTAGCAGCTTACTTCTTTAGTGCACGTTTTTTTTTAGTTAAATCAATGAAGTAAGTCCATTGAGTTATCTGTAACTCCACAGACCATTTATTTTCTAATATGCCACTGTAGCGGTTACAAAAACAGGTCATTCGAAGGAAAACCACGATTGCACGTATCATGTAGGAAATCACTCGTTGAAGGAAGAAGAAATCACCATCATTGATATAAACGAAGGAAATCCAACCAATCATTGAAGTAGAAACAATTACTACTAAGAAATATAAAAGAAAAGGAGAAAAAACGAAGAAGGGGGTGGCCAGTGTGTGTGTAGAGGAGGAGGACCGCGCTAACTACAGGCAGCGACGAAAGTTCCCTGAAGTTCCACACTACCATCACCACCATGACCATAATCACCAACCATCGGAGGTCTATGAGGATACTTTCCTGATGTCGGGTCGATTCCGAGCTAAACACAGTGCCTGACAACCACTGTGAGGAGTGATCGCGTCGCGGGAAGGGAAGCAATTTTCACCAAGCACTAACTCATATCTCAGGAGATTGTAAAGCTTCTAGCCTTGGTTTTGGGTTGATGCCAGTATGCTGAAGAGGAGATCAACTTGCAATTCTGGACTCACGATTCTATAGAGAGAGGAGACTATAGGATCGTATGGCTACACAAGAGGGAGGTGAATTGTGTTTTTCAATATTTTCGAATATAATTGACACTTTAAAACTCAAAAACAAGTCGAGACATTGTTTTCATAAAATCATTTTTATTCAAGGTTTCAATTACAATATACAATTCAATTCTCCATAGAAATTGTAAATGCAATTATATCTCGATACCATATATCATCTAAACAATTTCATAACTACAAATAGAGAAAACTAATTTGCGAAATTTAAAACATTTCTCCCTGTTTGAGATCTTTCTTCTTCTTCTTTCTTCTTCAACAATTCTTTAGTGACAGATATCTTGTCTTTTTATGCTTCACTGAATTTGCTTTCTTCTGATACTTCAAATCTTCAACGACATAAATCTGATCTTTTCTACTTCACTGAATTTTCTTCCACTTGAGAGATTTTCCCTAAAGAGGTGTTTTTGATCCCTAAAAAGATTTTTCTTTTGGTGTGCAGGGATAATTTGGTCAATGAGAAATCTTTGCCTTTTATACTGTATCTTCATTTCATGCATATCCTCCACATTCAACCACTACCAGTTTTCCACTTCTTCACGTCTTTTCTTTTTCCTTCATCAAAATACATACATTCTGACCCACGTTTACATTTCGAATTTTCTTTAATCATCAGTCCTGGATCTCTGAAAAATTTCTTGCAAAATAAACTTTCTTGTCCAAAAATTTTCCATCAAGTGTAATAAGAAGTCGTTACTTTAATGTTAACTAAACGAGTAACATAAGTAGATATTAACTTAACGTTTCTAACTTAACGAATTCCTCATGTGCCATTTCACGTGACAAGTACTATAGCTAACTCAACGAACTAAGATTGTGGTGTTACGCTAACTCAATGAACAAGCTTAACCTTTCTTTCGGAAGTTTAAATGATAACTCACTGAAAACAGTTTAAGTTTCGGATAGTTACGGTTGTAAGGCTCCAAAAAACTTTAACTCACTGATTCAGTAATAAACAAATGTTTTTATAATAAGAATTTTACCACGTGCAAAAATAACAACTTAAGTTTATAACGCTTGCCTAATGCGTTGCCTTAGTGTTCAATATAGCAACTCAACACGTTTAGTTATGTTAACTTAACGAGTTAAATATGTGCACCTCACATGATACAATACAACATTCGTAACTTATAATTTCATCACGTGTATAACACTAACTTAACGAGTTCGTCTCTTCTTTT
The DNA here is from genome assembly GCA_036874045.1 of Cymodocea nodosa. Classification (NCBI taxonomy): domain Eukaryota; kingdom Viridiplantae; phylum Streptophyta; class Magnoliopsida; order Alismatales; family Cymodoceaceae; genus Cymodocea; species Cymodocea nodosa. Next base: position 11,140,319 of record CM072339.1, on the reverse strand, counting down.
ACTCACTAACTTAACGAGTTCTTACGTGACCTATTTTTAACCTTTAAGCCTCTAACTTAACGAGTTCTCACGTGACCTCTATACAAATAATACTCTAACTTAATGAGTTGTCTTAACGTGCATTATTCATGATACAAAAGATATAACTTTAAAACATATCTTCAGAATACTAAAATTAGACTAATATAAAGATATTCTATATAATTCAGTAATCTAATTTAACATTGTTTTTCTTCTCTAACCTACAAATATATTTCAAATATACGTAAATTACATACAAAATATACTAGCATCACATAGGTGGTAGTTATATTATCAATTTTTTCTTTTAAACATCTATTATCCTGAATTTTCCAATATGATTTTCAGAATAAATTTCAACTACATACGAATCAAAACACAATTCAACTCAATATAATTAAAACAAGAAGAATAATGAATTGTATCTTAAATAAACAACTTCAAAAGTCTAATTCTAGATTCATACTTCAGTAATTATAAATAACTATTTAGAATGAAAAAGTGCATAATATTAATTGTTAAATGATGGTTAATTGCATAATATTTAGCTTATCATATGAGAATTAAGCCATTATATTATAATTGCACTGTTATATGCTTTAATGAAAGAATCTACATAATTTCAAGGAATTAGCATTAATTAAGTAAATTTCTACATTGTTAGTGAGTTAAGGCTTTTTAATTCTTAAGTATCTGAATTGTTTGCTATTTCGGAGAGTTATATTTCATGTACCAGAAAGTTATGTTTTAAACACTAAAAGAATATTCAGGTACACAGTAACAACTCATTGAGTTAGTGTTCTTTTTGTTGAAATATCATGTGCCAACTCATTAAGTTGTAGGTTTAAAGGTGTAAAAAGATCACGTGAGAACTCGTTGAGTTAGCGAGTAAAAATTATAAGTTGTATATCTGAACTCGTTAAGTTAGAATTATGCACATGTTGAATTTAAATGTTTTATGATGTCACGTGAGTTGTACATGTATAACTCGTTAAGTTAGCATAACTATATGCATTGAGTTACTTGAATATACACTAAGGTAATGCGTTGTGTTAGTGTTATAAGCTTATAAGTTATTTCTTATTTGCACATGTTTTATAGTTAAATCAACGAAGTAAGTCTATTGAGTTACACTAACTCCATAGACCATTTATTTTCTAACATGCTACTATAGCAGTTACAAAAACAGAAAATTCGAAGGAAAACTATGATTGCATGTATCACGTAGGAATTCACTCATGGAATGAAGAAGAAATCACCATTGTTGATATGAATGAAGGAAATCCAACTAATCATTTAAGCAAAAGCAGTTATTATTGAAAGAAATATAAAAGAAGAGGAGAAAGACAAAGAAAGTGTGGTAGAGAGAGAGGTGGAGAACCGCACTGACTATTGGAAGCATCAGAAGTTCCTTGAAGCTCCACACCACCACCAAAATCACCAACTACCAGAGGTCTATGAGGATACTTTCCAGATGTCAGGTCAATTCTGAGCCAAACACCGTGACTGACAACTACTGTGTGGAGTGATTGTGTCGTAGGAAGGGAAGCCAATTTCACAAAGCACTGACTCATATCTCAGGAGATCGTAAAACTTCTAGCCTTGGTTTCGAGTTGATGCTAGTATGCTAAAGAGGAGATCAGCTTACAATTCTTGGTTTGCGATTTTATAGGGAGAGGAGGCAAGATTGTAAGTGATTAAGTTTTTAGTGGTGTAATCACGTCGCATGTAGTGATGGAATATTTTTTACTATTGTTAGAGATTTTTACATTTCACCTTTTGCTCTTCTTCAAGAACATATCAAAACAAAAATACCAAAAACAACTAATTATCTATATTTACATTTAGTATTAAAGTGTTGTATTGTTTATTTTGTATTGTGATTAATGTTATCATTGCTAGTATTGTGAATGTTTTATGTTTGTTTGATTCAAAATATAGAAAATAGTTTTATTGTTTACTGAAATTGATTCGTCCCAGATACTTAAAGATTTTAATGGTTACTATTTAAAATATCTGAATGTTAGTGTTGCTTAATGACAAATCTCAGATTAACTAACATTAAAGAGCTTAATTGATGTTATTTACATTCTATGGAACCACCTAATGGATGGCTGAATTCCTCTATGAATAATAGTATTTAACTGAGAAGGTAGGCTCATGGAGTTAACTTAAGTCCACGAGGTTAGTCCATTGAGTTAACCATAACTCTACGAACTTAGTCCGTTGAGTTAACTGTAACTCAACAGAGTGCTTAACTGAACACATATAAACTCTAATATAAAAATAAAAATAGTACAACATTCTTACTCAATCTTTGTGGGATTGACTTGTACTTGCACACAAATACAATATACACTATGCACTTGTAGTTAAAAATACAAATTAGATTTAATATCTAATTTGTGTGAAAAGTTGTTTGTTTACTTCTAAAAGAATTTATTAATATAAGCATAAAAACAAATCAAACAAGTTTTCTAGCAACACCTAGTAGACAAGTTTCTTATTTAACTTTTCACGACAATACAATAATAGAGAATATACTTGATTCAAAAGATATCTCTATCTTCACCAAATACTTTTATCTTTTTAGAATAGTATATGCATATTTTTACTTTAAAAGTTAACTTGAAAAGCTTGAATCATACAAGAGCTTTCTAGTGTACCCATGTATCGAGCTTTCAATCAACAATCCCAAATCTGATCAAGATCTTAGGTTGCTAGATTTAAAGAGTCCTTTTTGAGGTCAACAATCCTTACATACCTATTTGCTCAAATACAAAAGGCTCGTGATCAAACAAATCAATAATCTCTCAAAGTTTTTTTCCCTTTTTTTCTTTTCAACATAGTCTATATATGTATTTCATTAATACAAATGCAATAAAACACAAATCTCATATAATCCTACTTCGACAATCTATTAAAAATATGAATCGATATCAATAAGCTCATACTTTTTCTATAGTTTAATAAATTTACACATAAATCATTCTACAAGTTTAATCAATCAAATTAAATGTATCGGTTGAGTATTTTGTTTAGATGATGTGTGCTGAATGAAAATAATCATATTTGCTTAATTACTATTGCTTGTGAAAGGAAATTAAGTACATCAATTAATACAGAAAAAGCTTACTGATATAAATACGTGTCTGTATTGGATCTGAAATTATACTAAGTTAGTAACTAGTCATTTCATTACATTAATTTCTCATTTAACTAAACGTTAAGTTAACGTGTGTTTTTATTGAAAAGCATGATATGTTTTAAAGTTATATCTTCTGTATCATGAATAGTGTACGTTTAGACAACTCGTTAAGTTAGAGTTTTGTTCGTATAGAGGTTACGTGAGAACTCGTTAAGTTAGTGAGTAAAAGAAGAGACGAACTTGTTAAGTTAGTGTTGTACACGTGGTGAATTAAAAGTTACGAATGCTATATTGTATCACGTGAGGTGCACATGTTTAACTCATTAACATAACTAAACGCATTGAGTTGCTATATTGAACACTAAGGCAACGTGTTAGGTTAGCGTTATAAAACTTAAGTTGTTATTTTTGCACGTGGTAAAATTCTTATTATAAAAACATCTATTTATTACTAGTTCGTTGAGTTATTTGTAACACAATAGAGATGGTTCGTTGAGTTAGCGTAACACCACAGACTAAGTTCGTTGAGTTAGCTACAATACTTATCACGTGAGTTGGCACATGAGAAACTCGTTAAGTTAGAAACGTTAAGTTATATATCTACTTGTGTTACTCGTTTAGGCATTAAAGTAACGAATTCTTATTACACTTGATGAAAAATTTTGGACGAGAAAGTTTATTTTGCAGGAAATTTTTCAGAGATCCAGGATTGATGATTAAAGAAAATTCGAAATGTAAACGTGGGTCAAAACGTGTGTATTTCGATGAAGGAAAAAAAAAAGACATGAAGAAGTGGAAAACTTGTAGTGATTAAATGTGGAGGATATGCATGAAATGAAGATACAATATAAAAGGCATAGAATTCTTGTTGATCAGTTATCCCTGCACACCAAAAGACAAATCTTTTCAAGGATCAAAAACACCTCTTCAAGGAAAAGCTCTCAAGTGGAAGAAAATTCAATGAAGCATAAAAAGGTAAGATATATGTCACTAAAGATTTGAAGTATCAAATGGAAGAAAATTCAGTGAAGCAGAAAAGGTTAGATTTATGTCACTAAAGATTTAAAGTATCAGAAGAAAGCAAATTTGGTGAAGTAGAGTGTTGAGTATTTTGTTTTGATGATGTGTGCTGAATGAATATAATCATATTTGCTTAATTACTATTGCTTATGAAAAGAAATTAAAATCATCAATTAATACAGAAAAAGCTTACTGGCATAAATATTTGTCTATATTGGATCTGAAGTTAATAACTAGTCGTTTTGTTGCATTAATTTCTCATTTAACTAAACGTTAAGTTAACGTGTGTTTTTATTGAATAGCATGATATGTTTTAAAGTTATATCTTCTGTATCATGAACAGTGCACGTTTAGACAACTTGCTAAGTTAGAGTTTTGTTTGTATAGACGTCACGTGAGAACTCGTTAAGTTAGAGGCTTAAAGGTTAAAATAGGTCACGTGATAACTTGTTAAGTTACTGAACAAAAGAAGAGACGAACTCATTAAGTTAGTGTTATACACATGGTGAAATTATAAGTTATGAATGTTGTATTGTATCACGTGAGATGCACATGTTTAACTCGTTAAGTTAACATAACTAAACATGTTGAGTTGCTATATTGAACACTAAGGCAACGCGTTAGGTTAGCGTTATAAACTTAAGTTGTTATTTTTTGCACGTGGTAAAATTCTTATTATAAAAACATTTGTTTATGATTGAATCAGTGAGTTAAAGTTTTTTTCGGAGACTTACAGTTGTAACTATCTGAAAGGTAACTTAAGTCATGTTTTCAGGTCTTGACACGTGTCTCACTAGTTTTATGATATAAAGAGCTTTTCGGTGATTTACAATTGTAACTATCCAAAACTTAAACTATTTTCGGTGAGTTATTGTTTAACCTTCCGAAAGAAAGGTTAAGCTGGTTCATTGAGTTAGCTACAATACTTGTCACGTGAAATGGTACATGAGGAACTCGTTAAGTTAGAAACGTTAAGTTATATATATATACTTGTGTTACTCGTTTAGTTAACATTAAAGTAACGACTTTGTATTACACTTGATGGAAAATTTTTTGGACGAGAAAGTTTATTTTGCAGGAAATTTTTTAGAGATCCAAGACTAATGATTAAAGAAAATTTGAAATATAAACGTGGGTTAGAACGTGTGTGTTTTGATGAAGGAAAAATAAAAGACGTGGAGAAGTGGAAAATTGGTAGTGGTTAAACATGAAGGATATGCATGAAATGAAGATACAGTATAAAAGGCATAGAATTCTCATTGATCAAGCCATCCTTGCACACAAAATGAAAAATCTTTTCAAGGATCAAACTATCCTTACACACCTAAAGAAAAGTCTCTTTCAGGGATCAAAAACACCTTCTCGGGGAAAATCTCTTAAGTGGAAGAAAATTCAGTGAAGCAGAAAAAGGTATTATATATGTCGCTGAAGACTTGAAGTATCAGAAGAAAGAAAATTCGGTGAAGCAGAGAAAGACAAGATATTCGTCACTGAAGAATTGCTAAAGAAGAAGAAGAAGAAGAAGAAGAAGAAGAAGAAAGATCTCAAATAGGGAGAAATATTTTAAATTTCGCAAATTAATTTTCTATGTTTGTAGTTATGAAATTGTTTAGATGATACATGGTATCGAGATATAATTGCATCTATAATTTCTGAGGAGAATTGAATTGAATTGTATATTGTAAACAATGTCCCAACTTGTTTTTGAGTTTTAAAGTTTCAATTATATGTCAGAAAATATTAAAAATACACAATTCACCCCCCTCTTGTGTAGTCATACGATCCTACAAGTGGTATTAGAGCTTTGTTAATAATCTTTGATATAAAATCTATACCAACTTATTTAATATCATTGCTTATTCTAACTTCCTTGTTTTTAAACAGAAATTAATATTTGAGCATACGTTTAACTTTCTTGATTTAAGGCTTAAGTTGTTTTAAAGTTTTTAGACTATTTAAAATCAAATAGGTTGAAAAATCTAAGGTAAGATGGCTATTGGAAATGGTAATTTTTCTTTATATGAAGGCCAAAATCTTAATTGTCCTCCTTTATTTGATAGAATACATTTTGAATATTAGAAATATAGGATGACTATTTCTCTTCAAAGTATAGATCATAAGTTGTGGTTCATGATTTCTAAACCATATACTCTGTTAACTACTCCTTATAATACTTAGACAATTACTGAAAAAGAAAATGAAACTCTGAATGCTAAGGGTTTAAATATTTTATTTTGTGCATTGAGTTATGAACAGTTCAGTAAAGTGTCGGCATATAAATTTACTTATGAGGTGTGGCATGCATTAGAAGTTTCACATGAAGGTACTTCTCAAGTTAAAGACACTAAAATAAACATGTTGATTCATAAGTATGAACTCTTTAAGATGCATGAAGACGAAAATATTTCTGAGATGTTTTCTAGATTTCTTGATATCATAAACTCTTTAAAATGTTTAGGAAAGAATTTTGAATAGAAGGATTTGGTGAGGAAAATTCTCAGATCCCTAAGTTCTAAATGGTCTCAAAAAGTAACATCAATTGAGGAATCACAAGATTTAAATGTTTATACTATGAATGAACTTATAGGTAACTTAACAGCTTATGAAGTTCAATTAAATGAATCACTGAGTCACAACAAACTAAAGATGAAGAAAGAAATAGCCTTCGAAATTAATTTAGATTCTGATATATCTATTGATTCTGACGAGGATTTGATTTTGCTAACTAGGAAATTCAAGAACGCACATGGAAAAACACGTGACAACTTAAAACATTAAAAACACATGTGTAGATAACTTAACTATACGAGTTTTTAACATATACTATTCGACAAAAATGAAATGTTAACTATCCGAAAGTTTAACTATCGAAAATCTAACTCTTCGGAAATCTTTAACTTATCCGACATAAAAATGAAACTTTCTGATAATCTGTTAACTATTATACTTAGAGAAATATACTTAGAGAATATTATTTAGACTTATTTTAAAACTTTAATAAAGCATATATCATCAAAACAAAATTCCTAACAATCTCCCCCTTTTTTATGATGTCAAAACTTAATAAGTCAAAAATAATCTCTCTTCTCCCCCTTTTTTGCATTATAAAAAAGTAAATAAAATGTAAGGAAGAAAAAAAATTCTAAGTACATATCGTTCAAAAAGATATTTTTAAACATGCATAACTATCGTGGATTAAGCATAAAATATTTAAATATAAACTGTGAAAAATAATCCAAAATTAAACAGTTTACATAATATTTTTGGTAACAAATTACAATACATAAATCATGTAATACATAATTTGTATAATCACAAGCCTCTTTGTCTTTGAAAAATACTAATCAGAGTGTTTGAAATTTGCTTTGCAATTTCTGTACTTTGTTTATCTGATCAATTACTGCTTGATCTAAATTATTTTGTGAAACTTGTGATGGTTGCTGTAAAAATTCAATATGGATGTCTATATGTATACCTGTATTTGTATCTGTTTGTGTAGCTGTATTTATATCTATATGTATATTGGTATTTATATCTGTATGTTACTGTTGTTGTTCTGAAAATTGTGTTGATTGCTGTTGTTACTATTGTGACTGTGTTTGTCTATCTTGTTGTTGTCAGACTACAGGTGTATCTGTTGCCTGGTATTTATTTTTTATTTTTTATTTTTTATATTCATATATATATATATATATATATATATTATATATTACCTACCACAATATTATCTTTTTATGTGATCACAATCCCTTGCTTAGGGGAAAGATAACCAGTTACTCAATGACAAGTGAGAACAAGTAATTTTTTTTTTTTTAATTAATTGTAATCTGAATTACTTGCAAAATAAGTTTTCAGTGAGCACATCCTAAACCAGTTGGTTTAAGTGACTAGGGTTTAAGATCCCCCAACGAACTTAATTACTCAAGTAATTGCTGACAAAAAACAAAATAAAATAAAACAAGACAGTAAATTAAATTAGAGGCAACCACAAGACTTAATTTTTTTAACATAATGTTAATAACTTTCCTTTAATAAAAAAGTACATACTTTCTATGTATTTTCTTGTTAAAATCTGTGTAATAGCATATATATAACTAACAAAAATACAGTTGGCACTCACATTGAATCAATTTAACTTTCCTTAAGTAAAATTTTCTGAATTTTTCTTAAATAAATTGACTTTAATGAAAATCAGAATTTCATAAATTCTTAACTACCAGAAAATTGTAATTTAAAAATAGATATTTAAAAATTCGTTTAACAGCAAGTAGGTGTGATTCCTTAGGATTAGATTGATATCTAGCACAAGTACACGCACTAAACATAATATCTTGTCGGCTAGCTGTTAAATAAAGTAATGAACCAATCATACTTATATATTGTTTTACATCTACAGTTTTTCCAAAGTCATCTTTATACAACTTGGTGATAGTACTCATTGGTGTATTCTTTGTTTTAGTGTTGTTTAAACTAAACCTCTTTAATAAATCTTGAGTATATTTTTTTTGTGAAATAAAAGTACCTTGATCTAATTGCTTAATTTGTAAGCCTAAAAAAAATGATAGTTAACCCATCATACTCATTTCAAATTGATTAGTCATGTCTTTCGAAAAGGACTCAACTAATTTATCATTTGTTGCTCCAAATATGATGTCATCTACATATATTTGAACTATCAATATATCTTTTTCGATCTTCTTGATAAAAAGAGTGTAATTTGCCTTTCCCATAGAATACCCTTTTTCCATAAGGAATTTAGATAATCTCTCATACCAAGATCTAAGTGCTTGTTTAAGGCCATATAGTGCATTCTTAAGCTTATAAACATACTCAGAATGTTTTGAATCTTCAAAACCTAGAGGTTGTTTTACATACACTTCTTCTTTTATATATCCATTTAGAAAAGCAATCTTAACATTCATTTGATATAATTTGAAATCCATATAACAAGCATATGCTAACAAAATTCGTATTGATTCTAGTCTAGCAATAGGAGCAAATGTTTCATCATAGTTGTTTGGGTTTTCCCAACACTACACTAGAAAAACTTGGATTTGTTACTTCTGTTTTTAATTAGTTAATTTATCTTTATGCCTATTCTTTCTTTTAGAAGTAAACAAACAACCTTTAATACAATTTAGATATTAATTCCAATTTGTACTTTAACTACAAGTGCACAGTGTCTATTGTATCAGTGCGCAAGTACAGGTCGATCCCATAGGGAATTACTGATGAATTTAAGAACTGTTTGATTGTTAACAATTCAATTTTATATTCAATAAGCAGTCCGTTGAATTACAGTTAACTCAACGGACAAAGTTCGTTTAGTTATGGCTAACTCAACGGACTATCCTTGTGGACTTAAGTTAACTCCATGAGCTTGTCTCTTCTTTATAATATTGCTATTTACAGAGGAATTCGGCCAACCATTGTGTGATTCCATAGATTGTAAATAACATCAATTAAGCTTTTTAATGCTAGTTAACAATGGATTTATCATTAAGCAATACCAACATTCAGATAATTCAAACAGTAACCATTAAAATCTTTAAGTCTTTTGTACAAACCAATTTCAGTAAATTGTAAAATTAAAACTAACTTAAAACTATCACAAAACTGATATAGATAACATTAATCATGATACAACACAAATAATACAACACTCAAATACAACATACAAACAAAGATAAATTGTTTTTGGTATTTTTGTTTTGATGTGAACATGGAAATGGGCGAAAGGTGAAATGTAAAGTAATCTCACTTGACAGTAAATACTTCCGACACTACTTGCAACGCGATTACACCACTAAAAATTAAATCACTTACAATCCTGTCTCCTCTCCCTATAGAATCGCGAGTCCAGAATTGCAAGATGATCTCCTCTTCAGTATACAGGCATCAACCTGAAGCCAAGGCTAAAAGCTTTACGATCTCCTGAAATATGAGTCGGCGCTTGGTGAAAATGGTTTCCCTTCCCACGACGCGATCACTCCTCACAGTGGTTGTTAGGAACTGTGTTTGGCTCAGAATCAACCCGACATCAGGCAAGTATCCTCACAGACCTCTGATGGTTGGTGATTATGGTGGTGATAATGATGGTTGGTGTGATACTTCAGAGAATCGCCGGTACTGTCTACAGAAAGCTTGGTGCTCCTCTATATACACTGGCCATCCATCGATCACACCTTCTTTTTTTCTTCTTTTCTTTTATATTTCTTCAATAGTAACTACTTCTGCTTGAATGATCGGTTGGATTTTCTTCCTTCAGATCAACAGTGATGCTTCCTTCTCCTGCGCGATACGTGCAAACGTGGTTTTTCCTTCCAACTGTCTATTCCTGCAACCGCTATAGTGGCATATTAGAAAATATAAAGAAATAAGCTACTAACATAATGCGTTACATTAGTGTAATATTCATGTAACTCAACGCGTATAGTTATGCTAACTTAACGTGTTAAACTTGTGCATCTCACGTGATATTCTAAAGCATTTAAATTCAACACGTGCATAAATCTAACTATTCGATGCTCAGGTGCATTTCAGATACTTATAAACTTAACTCACCGATATATAACTTAAGTAAATCTACTAGATCTCGACATATGTCAGTAGTAGTTTAATCATAAAATAACATTTCGAAGAGTTACAGGTCTAACTATCTGATGCTCAGATGCATTTCGGATAGTTACAACTAACTCATCGAAAATCCACTTAAGTCAATTTCCTAGAACATGACACATGTCCTCAGCTATTTATAAATAAAAAGAGATTTTAGAGAGTTACAGGGATAACTCTCCGATGCTCAACTACAATTTCGGATAGTTATAGATAACTCATCGAAAGTTCACTTAAGTCATTCATTCTGGTTTCGACACATGTACTTCAGGAAATAATAAAATATTCTCTCAAAACATAACTGTTCGGCAATTTAAACATAACTATCTGATACATATTCGATCTATTAAACATAACTGTCCGAATTTGTTCGGTATGTTAAACATAACTGTCTGAAATATCAGAATATTCGGATACTTAAGAATTTCACAGCCTGCATCTTAGCGACAATTCATAAATGTACAAAATTAACATTAATTCCCCAAAATTAAGCAAATTCTTCAATTAAAGCATATAACAGTGCAATTATAACATAATGGCTTAATTCTTATATGATAAGCTAAATATTATGCAATTAACCATCATTTAACCGTTAATAATATGCACTTTTTCATTCTAAACACTTCCCCCATACCTAAATTTTGCTAGTCCCTTAGCAAACTAAGATCTAATTAATTGGTCTTTAAAAGTGCTAAAATTAATTCTTCCCCTTTTGTTTTTCTTCTGTTTAGCATAAAAATATATTCTGTATGTTTCAGTAATCAACCTGCAAAGATACTTAGAATATATGTAAATTTCATACAAAGTATATCATCATCATATAGGTGTTAATTATATTATCGTTTGTTCTTCTTTTCATCATCTGACATCCTGAATTTTCCAATAAGATTTCTAGAAGAAATTTCAACAACATACGAATCAAAATACAATCTAATTCAATATGATTAAGACAAGTAGAATAAAGAATTGTATCTCCATTAAACAACTTCAAAAGTCAATTCCAGATTCATATTTCAGCAATTCTAGATAACAGAAAATATACTCGATTCATAAGATATCTGTATTTCACAAAACACTTGTATCTTTTTAGAACAGTATATGTATTTTTTATTTTTATTTTTTTGTACTTTAAAAGTTAATTTGACAAGCTTGAATCATACAAGAGTTTTCTAATGTACCCATGTAACGAGCTTTCAGTCAACAATCCCAAATCTGATTAGGATCTTAGGTTGTCAGATTTTAAGAGTCCTTTTTCAGGTCAACAATCCTTACATACCTATCTGCTCAAGTACAAAAGGCTCGTGAACAAACAAGTCAATAAACTCTCAATTTTTATTTTTATTTTTATTTTTCTTATTTTTTTCAATCAAAACTACAAACACAAAACAAAACATTAATCACATACTATATATGTATGTATTTCATTAATATAGATGTAGTAAAACGCCAATCTCATATAGTCCTGCTTCTATCAGTTACTGAAAATATGAATCCATAACAATAAGCTCATACTTTTTCTGTAGTTTAATAAGATCTACACATAAATCATTCTACAAGTTCAATCAATCAAATTAAATGTATCTCTAATCATATGTGTTTCATTTAATCTAGAATTCACATCTCAGCTCTTTCAAGACTTCAGATAATTTTCTGATTAAGCATTAAATATTCTGATTTCATTTTAATATTGTAAAATTGTTAAACTCATGAAATTTAGAAAAAAACATAAGATACTATATCTAGATTTGCATAACTAGTAAATTCAATAGCATCTTATGTAGCCTTCTAAATATAACATTCAAGCAGTTTATAAAAAATTTTACAGTCTCAATTATCAAATAGTTATAGGAAGTTCATAAAATTTTCAATTTCCTCAAAACTTTACAGTACTATTTTAATTTCTTTAATTAACAAACTTACATGACTATTACTTTAATTACCTCCCCCCCATACCTACATTTTGCATTGTCCTCAATGTAAAGAGTTTGACAATAAGTACAGTAATTGTAGCAGGCATGAATACAGTTTTGCTTGATTTAAAATTCAAGATAAGTAATTGGTTACATACCTTGTTCCATTTGTATCTCCTTCTGCATATTCTGATTTTTTATTCTGAAAAAACTTTTCATTCCCAGATAAACACAGAATATAAAACAAAATAACATTTAATAGATATTAATAAATCATTGTCTTGTGTGGAACCCAGGCTCCTATGCCTTTGGTGGCTCACAAGCAAGCCAGTTGGTTTCCCAAAATAGATACCAACAAATTGGATTGATATTTTGTTTTGTTTGTTTTTTTTTTTATAAAATGAACATGAAAACTTCAAAATTCCTTTTTTTTTTTCTTTCTAAAAAATAAATGTAGAATACACAACGTTAAACACACAAAATCACAGCTTAAGAACATGATTGAAAAGTAGAAACAAATGGAATAAATGTATCAGTCCAAGCAAACTTTTTAGGCATAGTTCTTCTTGCTATTAATTCAATTTTAATGCAGTTCTTGTTCCTTCTTAATTTGTAAACATGCAATATATTATAAATTCCAAATACGAGTGTATTACCATTAATGATATGTAATGCAGAAAGGGATCCTTTTTGGTTCCAGGGTAATGTAGCAGTTTCTATTTCTACATCTATTTCAATATACTCCTCTTCCCACTTCCATTCATTCATGTCTTCCATAATCCATATTTGAAATTTCATCAGTTCATCCCACCATCTTATCAGACATAAAGTAGGATCATCTTCTTCAATATACCACATTCCTATTTGAATTTCATTAAATTCTGTAGATGGTGGTTTAGCTATTTCACTCGGTACAGGTAAAATTTCTATATAATCATCATAACTGTCTATGCTCACTATGTATAAATTAGATCCATATGCTAATGATATCTCTGTGACTAAATAGATATATCCATCAAGTATGACATGTGTTTGGTTAATTAATGATTTCTATCCTAAATATATTATAATGTTTTCATTCCAAGATCTGTTCAGAAAATTATACACACTTAAGCGTAAATCTTCACCCCAATTTCCTGTAGGTCTCCAATAATATAATTTTTTAGGAATTGTAGAATTTTTATCAGAAAATATTAAAGCTGACCCACAATTTTCAGTTGGTGCTTCAAATATATTAGGTCTTCCTATATTCCATTCTTCTCCTGTTATAGGATTTCGTATCAAAATATTAGGTAATATTAAACTTGCATACCTCGGTCTTGTCTTGTATATGATTAATCCTTCATCTATCCCCATGATATGATTTATTCCTTCTAATGCATTGGGTGGAAGTCCAGTAGTTTCTTCCATAGCCAGATATTCATGGGTATTTGAACTATGATTAAATGACCTCCATATGAATCCATGTTTAATCTTAGTCATTTTTGCAACTTGTAGTCCCTGAAAATATTTTTCTTCAATATAGTCTTTAATTTCCTTTGATACACAACACAACCTACACAGATCTTTAGCTGACAAGTTAATACTTCTCTTAGTGCATCCAACGGTAATTGCATCAATTCCATTTGTCGATTCTGTATAACACAAACAAAAATTTAGTAGAGACAAAAATTAACATAAATACTGCACACCCTCGTGGAGTTAAGGCATAACTCAATGGACTAAGTTCGTTGAGTTAAAAATTAACTCTACGATACTATTAACTAAAAATAAAACATATATACATACAGATAGTTGCTTCAGATATGCTGCTTCATTCAGCTGCCCTCCGAGAAGAGGTATCAATTTCATTAACCGTTCTATTGACAGGATTAGGTATAGCTTGTATTGGCAATCCTCTAGTAGGTCTAACTTCCATTGGTTCCTTTTATCTAAGTGATATATTTCTATTCTGATTTTGAATTGCAGCATTTCCAAATATAAATTCTAGACGATTGTTTACTTGTTGGATTATCTTTTCTAATTTCTCTATTCTAGCTCCTTGTTCAATTAATACTTCATAACTTATGTTCTTCTCATTTATATTTTCTCCTCCCTGGAAATTGTTGTTTCTCCAAGATAAATTCGGGTGATTTCTCCAATTAGGATTATAAGAATTTCCCAAGTTATCTCTCTGGTTTCTAGCATAAATAATATCTAAGTCATTTATGTTTGTATTCTTTTCTGCTAGCTTTTGATTTAATGATAACTCTTCTATTTTCTTTGTTAATTCATTTAATTTCACCTCTAGCATAATAT
This sequence comes from Cymodocea nodosa, assembly GCA_036874045.1. Lineage (NCBI taxonomy): Eukaryota > Viridiplantae > Streptophyta > Magnoliopsida > Alismatales > Cymodoceaceae > Cymodocea > Cymodocea nodosa. Next base: position 11,125,307 of record CM072339.1, on the reverse strand, counting down.
TGGAATCTATTTCATGCATTCCTCTTGGCAATATTCCTTTATCTGCAATAGCTTCAGCCGAATTTTCCCATTGTGCAGTTCTTTTTGCAAAGTTTTCTAAATATGCCCATGCTTCTTCACTATATAATTTTAAAATCCATTTTGACAAGTAGATTCTAATAAAGATTTCGTTGAAACATCTATGCCTTCATAAATTATACCTATTAATTGTGCTTTACTCATTGCATGATGTGGACATTGAGTCAGTAAATCTTTAAATCTTTCAAAATATTTCCAGAATGATTCACCTTGTTTTTGGCTACACATTAATATTTCTTTCTTCTTTTTAATCGTTTGATGTGTTGGATAATATTTTTCCAGAAAACAGAGCAAAATTCAGTCCATGTAGCAATTGAATCAAGCGATAGAGTATATAACCATCTTTTAGCTGTGTCTTTTAAAGAAAAAGGGATATATCTAAGTTTAATAGCATCTATACTCATGTTCAGCATTTTCATCATTTGACAAACTTCATTAAATTCTCTAAGGAAATAATAGGCATTCTCTCTTTCTAATCCATGAAAATGTGTCAATTGACTAATGCAATTAGATTTCAATTCAAACCTATCTCCCTTAAAGTTTGGCAATCGAATACATGAATGTTCATCAATTAATTCAGGATACAGAATTTCTCCTAATGGTTTTTCTACTGGAGCAGCCATCTCTACGTTCTCTTTTAAAGAAAAGTTAGCTACACCCCAAAGAATTTCGTTAAAGTTCAATTCAGAAAATTTTTCAGTACTTCTCTACAATGAAATTTCCTGGGTAGGTGTTCTTACTAATCGTTTAGTGCTAGGAGAACGAGTCCATGTGCTCATAAATAAATAGCAGAAGATTGACTACATACTAGTCTGAAGTTTTCCATTCTATAAATATTTGTTGTCGGATGAAGTTGAATTAGCTGCTTCTCCTTCCAGTTCCTCCAACGCTTTCTCCTTTCTTTTAAAAGTGCTGGTAACTCATAAATAACATTCTATTTCATATATATACTGCGCATCCATAAAGTGAATAAATCTCGTTGCAAGAACGTGTCTTGCAACGTGCATCGTAGTTCCTATTTTTATGGGTACGTGTACCACTACTAATTTCAAATTTTGGTAACTACTAAACCGACGAAGTTTTGTTTGTGGTTAAAAGAATAACCATTCTGCTTAATCCACAAACTAACCTCGTTGAGTTACAAAAAACTCAACAGAACACAGTCGGTTACTGTTGCTAACTCCACGGACTAACTTCGTTGAGTTATAGATAATTCAACGGAGTGACTTGTATTATATTACTGACCTCGTGGAGTTACGGTTAACTCAACGGACTTACTTCGTTGAGTTAACACTAGGCAACAACTAAGTTTTACTCTCGTAAGTTCCTATCTATTTTTTTTTTTTTTTCTACTAACTAAAATAAAGTTAAATCTATGTCATTAATGCATCATTTTGATTAAAATTCATTTAAATCTAAATCTTATATAAAGATTTAACTTGTAGGTCATTTTATGTTATGCAGAATTTACATTTTACCTTATAATATGCAGAAATTTTTAAGCAGTTTTCTTGTCATTCAGCAAATTGTAAATCTGTTACATATTCATTCATAAAAGTTCACAATAACATAATATTCAATAATTTCCATTCATTTCTCATCCAAAACACGTATGAAAATTGCATCTAAAAAATTTACATTCATTATTATGAATCAATTACAATACAAGTACACCATACAATTTCATACAATTTTACACAAGTAGACGAACAATACAATTTAATCTTTATGCCTAAGTTCATCTACTTCCTTCTGGAGTTTTTTTAATTGCTGCTCTAATTGATTTATCCTCTCTACTGCTCTTGCAATTTCTCTAGAAGGTACAGCTAATTCTGCAGCTACAAAATTTCTATATTCTTTCACTGAAATGGTTCTAGATCTAATCCTTTTTGATGTCCATTTAGTGAAATCAATACAATCCACCATCAATAGTGGAATCAAATCTCCATAAAATAATTTCTTCTTCACTGTTTTTAGCTTGGAGATAAAAACTACAGACCAATTTATTTGGATCTTATTTACAACTGCATATGTGGCCCATTTGACAAATTGACTTAACTCTATGTCATGGCCCTATTGTTGATAGACATTCTTAATCAAAATGTTAGCTACCATGTGTGCTTTACCATTTAAATGCTTCAATCTGTTTAATAATGGCACACTAGGCTTGATAGCTAAACAATCCTTAATTTGCTGCTCAGTCCATTCAACTGTAGTTGTATCTTCCAAAATTTTTGTTCCTTCATTCTTTAAACCAAATATGTTGTGGAGAAGCTTTGGTGTTATCTGTACATCAGCTTCCTCCACGTTTTAAATTAATCCTCCTTCTCTTTCTCTCAAATTTGAATAGAAACAGGGCACTAAATTTTCATATACTACATGCCCTCTTTCTTGAGATATAAATTGCAGTAGACCTTGGAATTCAAATAGATCTTTGATTTCTTGCATTCCATCCCAATTTACTGGTCTACTGTAAATAATATCGTAACCCCTTATTTCTTGGTATTTGGTATAAGCTTCTTGACTACAAAAATGTACTTCATTCAAAATTGTTGTTTTAGTCAGGTCAGGAAGGTGACTTTGTTGCTCCAGAGGGGTTTGTACTTGTTCTTCCTCTAGCATAGGCTACATTTGGACATTCTCTTCAGATTCCCTTAGAAATTCTGATGTATCAACAACATCTTCCCAGAATTCAGGCGTCATCTTCCTCATCGTGGAGTTACACAACAGCACGGAATCGCTCTGATTTCTACTGTTCTAGATTCTAAATGATTTGCTAGATAATGCCCCTAAAACCCTAGGTTTTAGTTTAAATAAGCCCTAAGTTTAGGCGGGTAATCGGGTCATTTCTTAAACCAACTATTACTATTTTATCCGCGGTCTTAGCTACAATACTCCGTTGAGTTACAGTTAACTCAACGAAATAAGCTCGTTGACTAACTCAAGATTCAACGGAGTAAGCTCGTTGAGTTAAGCGTAACTCAACGAACTTCCCGTACAAGCAAATATAATAATAAAAATATTACAAAGAATAGTTTTTCTATTTTTTTACCGGTTTAACCGATACTATGTTTCAGTCAGACCTAAATATTTTTTATTTTTTTATTTTTCTTTCAGTTGAATCGATACTATGTTTTAGTAAAACCATTATTTTTTTTGAAAATTAATATTCATATTTTTTTATGTTCCAGTCATACCGATGGATCTAGTTAGTTGAACTGCAACTATTTTTATGTTTTATATATATTTTTAATATTATTATTTTTTATATATATATAAACATAAAAAACTGATTTCTTACTAAGTAAAGCTCGAGTAGTCCTCTACTCTGACTTCTTCTATAATTCCAAAGGAGCTTTTTGGTGTTTTCAGAATAGGTTTAAGTCTTTGTCCATTTACCTTAAATATATTCTGATTTTTAAGATTTTCAATTTCAATAGCTCCATAAGGATAAACATTTCGAACTATATAAGGTCCTGCCCATCTAGATCTTAATTTTCCTAGATGGTTATGGAGTCTAGCCAGATAAAGATATACTTCTTGTCCTATTTCAAAGTTTTTAGGAATAATTTTTCTATCCTGCCAAAATTTAATTTTCTCTTTTTCTCTTACAGTCTTTGAATAAGCTTCATTTCTAAATTCTTCTAATTCAATTAGTTGCATTTTCCTATTTTCTGCAGCTTGATTTAAATTAGTGTTCAGAGTTTTTAATGCCCAATTAGCTTTATGTTCTATTTCAGCAGGTAAATGACCCAATTAGCTTTATGTTCTATTTCAGCAGGTAAATGACAACTTTTTCCATATACTAGCCTAAAAGGTGACATACCTAAGCTCGTTTTATAAGCAGTTCTATAAGCCCAAAGTGCATCAATCAATCTATTAGCCCAATCTGTTCTAGTAGGATTTACTACTTTTTCCAAGATTAGTTTAATTTGTTTGTTTGCACTTTCTACTTGTCCACTTGTTTACGGATGATATGATGTTGCAATTTTGTGGTTTATTTCATATTTCTTCATTAAGGCTTCAAAACTTCTATTACAGAAATGAGTTCCTCTATCACTGATAATAGTTTTTGGTATTCCAAATCTAGCAAATATATTTGTTCTTATAAATTGTATTACCACTTTGTTATCATTAGTTTTTGTAGGAATAGCTTCTATCCATTTAGATACATAATCCACCACCAACAATATGTAATTAAATTGATTAGACATAGGAAATGGACCCATAAAATCTATTCCCCACACATCAAAGATTTCAACCTCAACAATAGGATTAACAGGCATCATATTCCTCTTTGATATTCTTCCTATTTGTTGACATCTTAAACAACATAAGCAATATTTATGAGTATCTTTGAATAGTGTTGGCCAATAAAACCCACATTGCAGAATTTTTGCAGTAGTTTTCCCTGAACCAAAATGTCCTCCACAAGCTTGGTCATGATAGAAAGACAATATGCTCGAATATTCAGTTTCTGGAACACACCTCCTTAAAACCAGATCATGACATTTCTTAAATAAGTATGGGTCTTCCCAATAGTAATATTTTACTCTTGAGAAAAACAATTTCTTATCCTGTCTATTCCAATCCTTAGGTGTTAAACCAGTAACTAAGTAATTAACTATGTCTGCATACCAAGGCATTGTGTTGATGGTCATTAATTGTTCATTAGGAAAATTATCCTTAATTTCGATATTTGATTTTTCTATTTGTAATCTTGATAAATGATCTACTACTACATTCTCACAACCTTTTTTATCTTTAATTTCTAGATCAAATTCTTGCAATAATAATATCCATCGGATCAATCTAGGATTAGTTTCTTTTTTCTTTATTAGATGTTTTAGAGCTGAATGATCCGTGTATACTATTACTTTAGCTCCAATCAAATTTGATCTAAACTTTTCTAAAGCAAACAGAACAGTTAATAATTCTTTTTCAGTAGTTGTGTAATTAACTTGAGCATCATTTAAGGTTTTGCTTGCATAATGAATTACTCTAGGAGATTTTTCTATTTTCTGTCCTAACACTGCTCCTACAGCAAAATCAGAAGCATCGCACATTAATTCAAATGGATGGTTCCAATTAGGTGCTTGAATTATAGGAGTTGAAATTAAGTTAGTCTTAAGTCTAAAAAATGCTTCCTTGCAATTTTTATCAAAGTTAAATGGAACATCTTTTAATAGATTAGTTAAAGGTCTAGCTATCTTGCTAAAGTCTTTAATAAATCTTCTATAAAAACCAACATGTCCTAGAAATGATCTAATATCTTTTACTGATTTAGGTTTTGGTAGATTAGAAATTACTTCTATTTTAGCTTTATCTACTTCCAACCCTTTTTTAGAAACAACATGCCCTAAGACTATTCCTTGTTTAACCATGAAGTGACATTTTTCCCAATTTAAAACCAGATTTTTCCACACAGCGTTTTAATATTTGGTCTAAATTGCTTAAACACACTTTATATGAGTTGCCATATATAGTAAAATCATCCATAAAATTTTCTAAAAAATCTTCAGTCATTCTAGTAAATATGCCCTACACACACCTTTGAAAGGTAGCTGGTGTATTACATAATCCGAATGGCATTCTTTTAAAAGTATAAGTTCCATTAGGACAGGTGAAAGTTGTTTTCTCTTGATCCTCTAATGCTACTGGAATTTGATTATACCCTGAATACCCGTCTAGGAAACAAAAATATTCTTGCCCTGCTAATCTTTCCAGCATTTGATCTATAAAAGGTAAAGGAAAATGATCTTTCCTAGTCACAACATTCAGCTTTCTATAGTCTATACATACTCTTCAGCCTGATTGAATTCTAGTAGGTATCAAGTCTTGACTTTCATTCCTAATAACTGTTAATCCTGATTTCTTGAGAACTACATGGATTGGACTAACCCACGAGCTATCAGAAATCGGATAAATTATATCATTATCTAACCATTTAACTATTTCCTTCCTGACTACTTCTTTAAGGTTTGGATTTAATCTCCTCTCAGGAATTCTAACAGGTTTAGCATTCTCTTCTAAATATATGTGGTGACAGCATAAAGTTGAACTTAACCCTTTTATATCAGTCATAGTCTATCCTATTACTTCTTTATAACTTTTTACTACATCTTTTAATTTAGCTATTTGATACTCTTTTAAATCTAAAGCAATAATGATTGGACAGGTCCATTTTTCTTCCAGAAATATATAGGTTAATTCAGGAGGTAAAGGTTTTAATTCTAAATGCCGCCCATCAGAAGCTAGAGCTCCTAATTGAACATCATCATTTTTTAAATTAACTTCTTCCTGATCTCCTTCTATATTTATGCTTTCACTTTCTTCTAAAGTTTTAAAATTGATTTGCCTATTTAATTCTTCTTGAATCACATCATCTAACATATCTCCTTCATCCTCTAAAAAGTCTATGATATGTAAGGGCATTTCTAACTCCTCAAACCTTTCTGGTTTGAAAATATTTAATTGAGTATCCTCATTACCATATGCTAACTTCATTACTCCAGTTTTACAATTGATAACAGCCCTTGATGTTGCTAAAAATGGCCTTCCCAAAATTAAAGATGTATCACTATTTTTATGCTTAATTTGTTGGGAATCCAAAATTACAATATCAATAGGATATATAAAATTCTTGATTTTAATTAAGACATCCTCTATTTTTCCTCTAGGGTATCTTATACTTCTATTAGCTAATTGAATGACCATACTAGTAGGAGTTAAGCCTTCTAATCCTAAGGATGCAAATATATCACTTGGCATAACATTTATACCTGCACCTAAGTCTATTAATGTTCTTTCTAAACTGGTATTTCATATGGTGCATGATATAACAGGGATTCCAAGATCAGATAACTTTTTAGGAATTTATGGCAGAAATAGGGAACTACTTTGCTCAGCTAAAAAGACATTTCTAAGAACTTTTCGCTCTCTTTTCTTAGTACACCAATCCTTTAGAAATTTAGCATAAGGTGGCATATTCTGCAATAGATCTAACAAAGGAATGTTAACTTGTACTTTTTCAAAAATTTCTCTGATTTTCTCTTGTCTTTCAAGAATTGTTTGTTGTAATCTTTCAAGATAGGGTGCTAAAGATTTTGATTTCAAAGACTCTTTTTCTTTTAGTTGATTTGTTTGATCATTTTTAACTTCAATCGCAGATTCAGATTGTTCTTCAGTGATTTCTAGATTTTCAGCTATTACATTTTCATTATCATTTTGATTTTTACTCTTGTCCACCTTCATATCATTTTCATTTTGAGTTCTTGGTGGTATATCAGTTCCAGATCTTAATGTTACACATAGATCTTCCAGATTTTCATTATTTTCATGATGTTTTTGCATATCATTTTCGTGATTATGATCTTCAATTGTTTTTAGTTTTAAAGTGCATTCTTTAAATTCTCTTACATTAGTGTTTTCTGTTTGCTGTATATTTTGCAAATTATGCAGGTTTATAACATTATAATTCTCATTGTCCTGTTGCATAACTTGTATTTTCATTGCATTTTCATCTAATGCTTTTAATTTTGTTTCCAGATCATCTAATTTCATTGCATTCAATTTTTGATCAACTTTCTTTATGGCCTTTTCAGTTTCGTAAATTATATCCTGTTTAGGTTCTGAATATGATTCCTTATAGTTTAACTGGTTGACTTCTTGTTGTTAACACACAAAGTATTCTAGTTTGTCCAGATTTTGCTCTATACTATGCTCCAGTCTGTCATAGCTATCCCAAACTTCAGTGTCTCTCATCATATTACACATTCTATACTTACCATCAGTTGGGTAAACTATAGGATTCTCATACTCGACTCTATTATATTGAGGATAATTCATTTGTTGTTCATGGGATCTAACCATCTGTAAACGTCTCAATTTCAAACAATCAGAAATGTCGTGTCCTTCAGAATTGCAGAATTCACATATGCTAATTACAGGTTTCAGAAATCTTTGAGCATAAGCATATGCCATATTATCAATTTCAGAAGAAAACACACAACTCTAGCTATTAAAATGAAACAGCTCTAATAGTTGCTTATATCTATTCAATTCAATTCCCCGGCAGCGGCGCCATAAAACTTGTTTGGGTTTTCCCAACACTACACTAGAAAAACTTGGATTTGTTACTTCTATTTTTACTTAGTTAATTTATCTTTATGCCTATTCTTTCTTTTAGAAGTAAACAAACAACCTTTAATACAATTTAGATATTAATTCCAATTTGTACTTTAACGGCAAGTGCACAATGTCTATTGTATTAGTGTGCAAGTATAGGTCGATCCCATAGGGAATTGTTGACGAATTTAAGAACTATTTGATTGTTAACAATTCAAATTTATATTCAATAAGCACTCCGTTGAATTATAATTAACTCAACGGACAAAGTTCGTTGAGTTATGGCTAACTCAACGGACTATCCTTGTGGACTTAAGTTAACTCCACGAGCTTGTCTCTTCTTTATAATATTGCTATTTACAGAGGAATTCGGCCAACCATTGGGCGATTCCACAGATTGTAAATAACATCAATTAAGCTTTTTAACGCTAGTTAACAATGGATTTATCATTAAGCAATACCAACATTTAGATGATTCAAACAGTAACCATTAAAATCTTTAAGTCTTTTGTACGAACCAATTTTAGTAAACTGTAAAATTAAAACTAACTTAAAACTATCACAAAACTGATACAAATAACATTAATCACAATACAACACAAACAATACAACACTCAAATACAACATACAAACAAAGATAAATTGTTTTTGGTATTTTTGTTTTGATGTGAACTTGGAAATGGGTGAAAGGTGAAATGTAAAGTAATCTCACTTGACAGTAAATACTTCTGACACTACTTGCAACGCGATTACACCACTGAAAATTAAATCACTTACAATTCTGTCTCCTCTCCCTATAGAATCGTGAGTCCAAAATTGCAAGGTGATCTCCTCTTCAGCATATAGGCATCAACCCAAAGCCAAGGCTAAAAGCTTTACAATCTCTTGAAATATGAGTCGGCGCTTGGTGAAAATGGCTTCCCTTCCCGCGACACGATCACTCCTTACAGCGGTTGTCAGGCACTGTGTTTGGCCCGGAATCGACCCGACATCAGGCAAGTATCTTCACAGACCTCCGATGGTTGGTGATTATGGTGGTGATAATGATGGTTGGTGTGATGCTTCGGAGAATCTCTGGTACTGTCTGCAGAAAGCTCGGTGCTCCTCCTCTGTATACACTAGTCATCCATCGATCACACCTTTTTTTCTTCTTTTCTTTTATATTTCTTCAATAGTAACTACTTCTGCTTGAATGATCGGTTGGATTTCCTTCCTTCAGATCAACGGCGATGCTTCCTTCTCCTGCGCGATACGTGCAAACGTGGTTTTTCCTTCCAACTGTTTGTTCCTGCAACCGCTATAGTGGCATATTAGAAAATATAAAGAAATAAGTTGCTAACATAATGCGTTACCTTAGTGTAATATTCATGTAACTCAATGCATACAGTTATGCTAACTTAACAAGTTAAACATGTGCATCTCACGTGATATTCTAAAGCATTTAAATTCAACATGTGCATAAATCTAACTATCTGATGCTCAGGTGCATTTCGGATACTTATAAACTTAACTCACCGATATATAACTTAAGTAAATCTACCAGATCTCGACACGTGTCAACAACAGTTTAATCATAAAATAACATTTCGGAGAGTTACAGGTCTAACTATCCGATGCTCAGATGCATTTCGGATAGTTACAGCTAACTCATCGAAAATCCACTTAAGTCAATTTCCTAGAACATGACACGTGTCCTTAGCTATTTATAAATAAAAAGAGATTTCAGAGAGTTACGGGGATAACTCTCCGATGCTAAGCTGCAATTTTGGATAGTTATAGATAACTCACCGAAAGTTCACTTAAGTCATTCATTCTAGTTTCGACACGTGTACTTCAGGAAATAATAAAATATTCTCTCAAAACATAACTGTTCGACAATTTAAACATAACTATCCGATACATATTTGGTCTGTTAAACATAACTGTCTAAATTTGTTCGGTATGTTAAACATAACTGTCTGAAATATCAGAATATTCAGATACTTAAGAATTTCATAGCTTGCATCTTACCGACAATTCATAAATGTACTAAATTAACATTAATTCCCCAAAATTAAGCAGATTCTTCAATTAAAGCATACAACAGTGCAATTATAACATAATGGCTTAATTCTTATATGATAAGCTAAATATTATGTAATTAACCATCATTTAACCGTTAATAATATACACTTTTCATTCTAAACAATAGTCAATTCCTTCCTCTTGCTTGTAACCTTGAGCAACTAATCTAGCTTTATTTTTAGCTATATGTCCATCTTGATCTACTTTGTTTCTAAATACCCACCTTGTTCCAATTATGGACTGATTTTCAAGTGGTGGAACTAGATCCCATACCTCATTTCTTATAAATTGATTTAGCTCATCTTGCATAGCTAAATACCAAAATTTATCTTCTAAGGCATCTTCAATTTTCTTAGGTTCTAGTAAAGAAACAAATGAATAAGCACCATAAATGTTAACTACTGATGACCTAGTCCTAACTCCTTGATTAGGATCACCTATTATCTGATCGATAGGATGAGATGAAGCATAACGCCAATTTCTATATTGTTCCATATTTTCTATAGGTATGACATTATTTTCTTCTAAATTTTCATCCTTTAAGTTTATATTTCATATTCCGTTAGATAATCTCTCAATTTCTCTGTCAACATCATTTGATACCATTTCTAGGAGAATTTCTGAATCAAAATTTTCAACATGTCTAATATCCAAATGAGAATTTTCATGAAATTTTACATGTAGGGTTTCTTCAATGGTTTTTGTTGATTTATTATAAACTCTATATGCTTTACTTCTAATGGAATAACCAACAAAAATACCTTCATCTGATTTGGCTCTAAATTTGTCTCTTCGTTCCTTAGTGTTTAAAATAAAACACTTACAGCCAAAGGGTTTTAAATAATTTATTTTGGGAACCCTGTTATACCATATCTCATAAGGAGTTTTATCTAAAATTGGTCTTAGATGTACTCTATTTATAACATAGCATGTTGTATGAATTACTTCTACCTAGAGAAATAGGGGTAACTTATTCTCATTTAACATGGTTCTGGACATTTCCTGAAGTGATCTGTTTTTACGTTCTACTATCCCATTTTGTGAAAGAGCTCTTGGAAATGAGTACCTATGATCTATGCCTAATTCTTCACAAAAGGTGTCCATTTGATCATTATCAAATTCTGTACCATAATCACTCCTAAGTTTTTGAATTTTAACATTTTGCTCATTCTGAACTTTATCACAGAATATCTTAAATATTTCAAAAACTTCAATTTTATTAGCTAGAAAATAGACCCAAGTAAATCTAGAATAGTCATCAACTAGTACAAAAGCATAATGTTTACCTCCTAGATTGGTTGTCCTAATAGGTCCAAATAAATCCATATACACTAGTTCTAATACTCTTTTACTTATTATTTTATTTAAACTTTTAAATGATGTTTTATGTAATTTACCTAGTTGACATGCATCACACATAAACTCTTTCAAGTACTTAATACTAGGTAAACCTCTAACTAGATTCTTTTTAGACAGCTTTTGTAATAATTTTAAATTTGAGTGTCCTAGCCTTCTATGCCATAAAATAACTTTATCTAATTTTACAATTAAGCAAGCATTGTCTTTAATAATATTAGAAGGCAAATTCAGAATACAAACGAATCCTTTCTTGTATGCAGTGAATAAAATTTTGTTTGTAGACATGTCCATAATTTTATAGGAATCTTTTTCAAAAATTACTCTATAAAACTTCATTAAAATAGGAACACTCAATAAATTAAAACCTAAGTTTTCCACTAATAAGACATCATTTATAAAGCATTTCTCAATTACCTGAACCTTGCCAGACCCAAGGATATTTGTTTTGCTTTTATTTCCAAAGGTAACTTGTCCGTTCTTGGTCTTTGTTATTTCTGTAAGTAATCGTATATCTCCAGTCATGTGGTTGGATGCTCTACTGTACATTATCCATTTTGATTTGTGTACCTACAAAACAGTCAAAGAGAGATTTTATATCTTGGAACCCATTTTTGAGTGGGTCCAAGAATTTTAGAGAGAGTCATATCAAAATAATCCATATTTTTAGACTTCAACTTATCTATTTTCTAATAATTATTTTTGCATTTCTTTCTCTTAGTGTTATAATTATCAGAACATTTATCTCTATGTAAACCAGAGTTCAAATTTTCATTTCTGACATTATTTGATTTCCAATATCCGATATTCTTTAAATATGAAGAAAATTGATCAAGAATATTAAGATTCTCAAATGACTTAGCTTGATTTTTCTGAAAATTTCTTTTGACATTCTTGCATTGTGTGCTATCATTTATATGCTGCATTTTATCAACTTGCACATATTTTTCTCCCTTTTTAATTACACACGGAATAGTTTTTCTCTTACTATTCTTAGTATTGGAAATAAAGACATTATTTTTTGTAGTACCATAATGCAACATATAATTTTCAGAAGATGCATCATGTAAACTAATACCATGTTTTTCTACATTTGATATTTTACTACTAAGTTCATCTGTTATAGTTTGACTATTATTCCATTTACTTAATATAACCTTTTGATCGCAAACCTTAATCTTTAGCATATCAATTTCTGAATTTAAATCAATAATAGTTAGTTCCAGTTTTTCAATTTCATAGATCATTTTCTTCTTATCAGCAATCAAATTTTCACAATCAAGATGTAATTTTCTTTTTATTGCAGTAAACTTTAAAATTTCCTATGCATGCCTTTGATTTTCTTCTTTAAATTTATTCAATGTAGAGTTCAGAAAATCAACCTTATTTTCAGATTGATCTAGCATTTTCCTAGTGTTCTTTCCTTCTATTTTTACTTTCTTATATTTTCTAACCAGTCTATTGTATTCAACAAGTAATCCATCAAAACTATCAAAGTTAGCATTTTGATCAGAGGATACTGTTAGGAACGAATGGCTTCACCAAAGGGGGGGTGAATGGATAACAGTGTGAATTTAAGCCTATTTTTCACTTTAATAACTAATTAGATTAATCAGTTTGCATAAGTAATAATCAGATAAAAATATCATGCACAACGGAAATAAAGGTAAGAAACACAAGGGAATTTTAGGTGGTTCACCAACTTAGCTAGTCCACCCCCAAGGGTCACTTAGGCTTCACTAAGTGTCTCAACACTTATACACTTGCTTTCAGGTCGAAGCAAGAACCAACCACACAGAAGTTTTCAGGTATAAACTCCAAAAAACCAACACTTTGAAGTTTTCAGGTATAAACTCCAGAAAACCAACCTCTTGAGTTTTCAGGTCGAAACTCAAACCAACAACTGAATGTAGCTTTTAGGTTGAAGCCACAAACCAAATGATCCTTCTTGGATCAGACTTTCAGCATATGGAGAGCTTTAAGAATCTTCTTGTAAATCCAGCTTTCAATCGATTCTTTGTTGAACTGAATTTGAGCTTTCTTCTATATCAGTAATTGATCTGCAATGTATATTGTATCTCTATATGTATATGAGCAAAAAAGCTATCTAAATCTGTTGTCTGTATCTTGTATATATACCTGATATGTACAACGATCATATTTTCTTCCAACAGATGTATTCTACTGTACTTGATTAGCCTCAAGTCCTAATACGGCAAGTGACCCTTTAGAAAATCATTTCAAGATATCTTACCAATTTTCCTGTTCTTTCGGATAGTTAGCTATGCAACTCTTCAAAGAGTATCTGTAACTCACTAAAAGATCACTTAACCTTAATTGCCAGGTAGGATTCCAGAATATTTAAATGTGAGCTGTTATTCAATCAGATACTTATAACTGTAACTCATCGAAAGACTTTAGGATTTCGGATAGTTATTTTTCTAACTCTCCAAAAACTTATTTGAGCCACTCTTTGAAATTCTGCATGTGGGAAATTCAATGACTTAAGTTTCGGATGGTTAAACTGTAACTCACCGAAACTCTTTTGAAATTTTGGATAGTTATCTTTCTAACTCTCTGAAAACCCATTTGAGCATCTATCTGGAATTCTACACGTGGGAAATTCAATGACTTAAGTTTTGGATAGTTAAACTCTAACTTACCGAAACTCTCTTTGAAATTTCGGATAGTTATCTAACTCTCCGATTTTCCCTTTTAAGCTTTCAACTACCGGCTTCTCCATTTTGCACGTGTGTAATAAAATGACTTAAGTTCTAGAAAGTTATACCTGTAACTTACCGAAAAACTCGAATAGTTATCTAACTCTCCAAAAAGAAAACTCAGATAGTTATCTAACTCTCCGACAAATCCTTTAAGCTTCCATTCTGTATTTCTGCACGTGGTTTATTGAATGACTTAACTTTCAGATAGTTATACCTGTAACTCTCCGAAAAGTCCTTTAAGCTTCCAGATAGTTAACTCCTTAACTATCCGATCATTCAATCTCCTTAACTATCTGATTAAATAACTCTTCGAAGGCTTTGTAAAATCGGATAATTATTCTTCTAACTATCCAATAGTATTGCTATTGCTTTAAACTTGCTCTTCGGATACTTAGACTTGTAACTGTCCGATTTTGTTGTATCTTCTTGATCTGTTTATTTGGAACCTTCTTGATCTGTTCATTTGCTTGGAAATTGTTTTAACAGCCTTCTGATCTAATGCAGATCAGACTTAACTTTGAAATACAATATGTTTCCTCACATAGGTTTTGTATTATCAAAATACTAGGGTCCTAACAGATACCTCACTGGATTTTTCCATGAAGCATACATTTGCTAGATTTTCTTCTGAATCTGATGTTGATGAGGATTCATTGTCTGATGTTGAATCCTTTGTTTCTTCACTTTGTGAAGCTGAAGAGTCATCCCTTCTTGAAGGTTTTGATACAGTAATGTTCAATATACAATTCAAATAGAAAAACAAAGCTCTTATTCAAAACTAATTTCGAATTGTATAAAACCTGATCTTTATGCACACAACTTCTTTCCTTCTCTTTGCTTAGCTTCTGTATCTCTTCTTCTCCAGTTGTCGAATTTCCAGACTTCTTACATTTGCAGCTCTTTTTCTGAAATTTCGTGGAATTTTGAACTTCTTTTGATGTTAGAGAATTTTTCAGAATATGAATATTCAAACTTAACTTTTTAGTTAAGGATCCAGATTGAATATTTAGACTTGGTTTTTAAGATTGGGATCCTTTGTTGTAATGTAGCTCGTACTCTCTATTAGTAGTTGAACTCTGTTTTCACGTTCAGCATGTTCATCTACTTTATCCATAACCCATAATCCATAATCCACATACTAATTTTTTCTTTAATCCAAATTACTTTCTTTTTGAGTTTCCACTTTCTCCAGTATCATTTTGAATTTTCACGATCTCCACTCGTAGATTCATCGAGACTTTTATCTTCCTAGAGTCTTGTAGAATATCTTCTAAGTCTTTGATTTAGTCGAACACTTATCCTTTAAGTCCTGTAGAAACTCGAACACTTATCTGTAATTCTTTGAGTTTTTACACCTATAAAACATGTGACTAAACATAGCAAACTTATCTGTTCATTAGTCATTTTATAAAACTCGAACAATTATCTATCTATGCATATAAAAACTTGAACAGTTATCTAACTATTCGATTTTCATTACTGTAGGATCGTATGGCTACACAAGAGCGGGGTGAATTGTGTTTTTCAATATTTTTGAATATAATTAAAACTTTAAAACTCAAAAACAAGTCAAGACATTGCTTTCATAAAATCATTTTTATTTAAGGTTTCAATTACAATATACAATTCAAATCTCCTCAGAAATTGTAGATGCAATTATATCTCGACACCATGTTTCATTTATACAATTTCATAACTACAAATAGAGAAAACTAATTTGAGAAATTTAAAACATTTCTTCCTGTTTGAGATCTTTCTTCTTCTTCTTATTCTTTCTTCTTCAGCAATTCTTCAATGAGGAATATCTTGTCTTTTTATGCTTCATTGAATTTGCTTTCTTATGATACTTCAAATCTTCAGTGATGTAAATCTTACCTTTTTATGCTTCACTGAACTTTCTTCCACCTAAGAGTTTTTTTCTTCCCCGAAGAGGTGTTTTTGATCCTTGAAAAAATTTTTCATTTTGTGTGCAAGGATAGTTTGATCAACGAGAATTCTATGCCTTTTATACTATATCTTCATTTCATGCATATCCTCCACATTTAATCACTACCAATTTTCCACTTCTTCACGTCCTTGCTTTTTCCTTCATCGAAACACACACGTTCTGACCCATGTTTACATTTCAAATTTTCTTTAATCATCAGTCTTGGATCTTAGAAAAATTTCCTGCAAAATAAACTTTCTCTTCCAAAATTTTTCATTAGTATAATAAGTAGTCATTACTTTAATGTTAACTAAATGAGTAACACAAGTATATATATAACTTAACGTTTCTAACTTAACGAGTTCCTCATGTGCCATTTCACGTGACAAGTACTATAGCTAACTCAACAAACTATGTCCGTGGTATTATGATAACTCAATGAACCATCTCCGTTGTGTTATGATAACTCAACGAACCAGTAATAAACAAATGTTTTTATAATAAGAATTTTACCACGTGCAAAAATAACAACTTAAGTTTATAACGCTAACCTAACACGTTGCCTTAGTGTTCAATATAGCAACTCAACGCGTTTAGTTATGCAAACTTAACGAGTTAAACATGAGCACCTCACGTGATACAATATAACATTCGTAACTTATAATTTCACCACGTGTATAACACTAACTTAACGAGTTCATCTCTTCTTTTACTCACTAACTCAACGAGTTCTCACGTGACCTATTTTAACCTTTAAGCCTCTAACTTAATGAGTTGTCTAAACGTGCACTATTCATGATACATAAGATATAACTTTAAAACATATCATGCTTTTCAATAAAAACACACATTAACTTAACGTTTAGTTAAATGAGAAATTAATGCAATGAAATGACTAGTTATTTAATAGTATAATTTTAGATCCAATACAGACAAGTATTTATGTCAGTAAGCTTTTTCTATATTAATTGATGATTTTCATTTCTTTTCGCAAGCAATAGTAATTGAGCAAATATGATTATTTTCATTTAGCACACATCATTAAAACAAAATACTCAATAATCTATCCCTTTTTGATGATGACAAAACCATATTAAATCAATTATGAAATATGTTTAACTAAGCAAAGTACCTTCGTTGGGTTAACTTTTAATTCAACAAACACATTTGTTGACTTATGTTCACTTAAACTTATGTCTATTGTTTGTGTAAAAATCACTCTTAGAAATAAAACTTTTAGGTGTCAATAATTATATAAGTATCATTTCTCCACCTTCCATTATATAATCATCTGTCAAATTACAATAACCATTTAAATATCATCTCTCTTTATAATATATGCAATTAAAATGATAATCAACTTTTTATAATATTTCTCCCCCTTTTTGTCATTAATCAAAAAGATAATTACAGATAATATATATATATAGTAAGAGATATATTTACAACAACTCTTTCTGTAAACAATAATAAGAATAGAATGCATTTACAGAAAAAAAATGTATTGTTCAATGAATTAAATAATGAATACAAACATTACATTTTGTATTTAGAAACAAGCAAATAGATAGTTAACGATCTCTCCTAAGTATATCACTTATAGCATTACATATTTTATCTTCTAGACGCCTAATATCATTTCTGATGTCGTTCAACACTGCATCTAAGTCAGGAGGTAGTTGGAGTTGCTGTTTTGCTCGAACTAAATAACTTGGTTGTTGTTGTTGTATATGGTCTATACAATCAAGTTGTTGTTGTTCTTGTCGTTGAGTTTTATGCATGACCTAGTATTTTGCAAATCTTTTATACTAAATGCTCTTATGCCTTTAGTTTCAAAGGGCTAGTCGGATAAATTCAATTGGCTTGCAATGAGTCTACATACAGCATCACCATAAAATAACTTTGAACTCACATGCTGTAGTTGAGAAGTGAAAACATCAAACCAATTGATTTGAATTCTATTCAATAGGCTATAAGTTGCATATAAACAACTTCTGCTGACTTCCATATTGTGTCCAACTCTCTGAAATAAATTTGCATGCAATATATTTGCAATAAACCTTGCCTCTGCATTCAGATTTTCCATTAATCTCATTTCAGTATATACATCTGGAGTTTTTGATAAAGACTGAATGTTCCATTCTAGTTGTCTAATCATGTCAAATCTGTTTGTAACAACAACACCTTCATTCTTTAATCATAACACTTCAAAAATTAACTCAGGAGACAATGTGAACTCCTGTTGATTTATTTGAGTTTTCAGAAAATTTCCATTCTTGACCAGATTGCTATAAAAAGATGCAATAAGCTCTTTGTATTGCTTCCATTTCATTCCAACTGGCAAGAATTGAATGAGGCCTTGAAACTCAAATAGATCTCTCATTTCCATCAAATTTTTGAATTTTATTGGACGAACATGCAGAATCTAACATGTAATCAAATTATTGTATTTCTAAAATGCTTCTTCAGATCTAAAATGAATTGAATTACCTTGAATTTGTAATACTATACACAAAGAAGGTGATACCTGAAGCCTTGATTCTGAATTTATTTCATCTTCAGGAATCTCTTCTGCAAAATGAATGTTATTTTGTTCCTCTGTGAAAATATTTTCTAAAAGCTGCGTATGTAAGCTTGATTCTTCAATAGTGTAATGAACATTGTCAATATGCTCAACATTCATCTGTTTAGTTTCTATAGAATCTTCAAAGTTCAATTTTTCCACAAATTCTACAGCTAGTGTATCTGTCTGTAATTGTTCATTTTGTTCAACAGATATTTCCATTATGTAGGATCGTATGGCTACACAAGAGGGGGGTGAATTGTGTATTTTTAATATTTTCTGAAATATAATTGAAACTTTAAAACTCAAAAACAAGTCGAGACATTGTTTTCATAAAATCATTTTTATTCAAGGTTTCAATTACAATATACAATTCAATTCTCCTCAGAAATTATAGATGCAATTATATTTCGATACCATGTATCATCTAAACAATTTCATAACTACAAACAGAGAAAACTAATTTGCGGAATTTAAAACTTTTCTCCCTGTTTGAGATCTTTCTTCTTCTTCTTCTTCTTCAGCAATTCTTCAGTAACGAATATCTTGTCTTTCCATGCTTCACCGAATTTGATTTCTTCTGATACTTCAAATCTTCAGTGACAAAAATCTTACCTTTTTATGCTTCACTGAACTTTCTTCCACTTGAGAGATTTTCCTTGAGAATGTGTTTTTGATCCTTGAAAAAGATTTTTCTTTTGGTGTGTAGGGATGGTTTGATCCTTGAAAAGATTTTTCGTTTTGTGTGCAAGGATAAATTGATCAACGAGAATTCTATGCCTTTTATACTGTATCTTCATTTCATGCATATCCTTCACGTTTAACCACCACCAATTTTCCACTTCTCTACGTCTTTTCTTTTTCCTTCATCGAAACACACACGTTCTAACCCACATTTATATTTCGAATTTTCTTTAATCATCAATCTTGGATCTCTGAAAAATTTCCTGCAAAATAAACTTTCTCGTCAAAAAGTTTTTCATCAGTGTAATAAGTTGTTACTTTAATGTTAACTAAACGAGTAACACAAGTATATATATAACTTAACGTTTCTAACTTAACGAGTTCCTCATGTGCCATTTCACGTGACAAGTATTGTAGCTAACTCAACGAACTATGTCCGTGGTGTTATGCTATCTCAACGAACCATCTCCGTTGTGTTATGATAACTCAACGAACCATCTCCGTTGTGTTATGACAACTCAATGAACCTGTAATAAACAAATGTTTTTATAATAAGAATTTTACCCCGTGCAAAAATAACAACTTAAGTTTATAACGCTAACCTAACGTGTTGCCTTAGTGTTCAATATAGCAACTCAACGCGTTTAGTTAAGTTAACTAAACGAGTTAAACATGTGCACCTCACGTGATACAATACAACATTCGTAACTTATAATTTCACCACGTGTATAACACTAACTTAACGAGTTCGTCTCTTCTTTTACTCACTAACTTAACGAGTTATCACGTGACCTATTTTAACCTTTAAGCCTCTAACTTAACGAGTTCTCACGTGATCTCTATACAAACAAAACTCTAACTTAACGAGTTGTCTAAACGTGCATTGTTCATGATACAGAAGATATAACATTAAAACATATCATGCTTTTCAATAAAAACACACGTTAACTTAACGTTTAGCTAAATGAGAAATTAATGCAATGAAACGACTAGTTATTAACTTCAGATCCAATACAGACAAGTATTTATATCAGTAAGCCTTTTCTGTATTAATTGATGATTTTAATTTCTTTTCACAAGTAATAGTAATTGAGCAAATATGATTATTTTCATTCAGCACACATCATCAAAACAAAAATACTCAACAATCTCCCCCTTTTTGATGATGACAAAACCATATTAAATCAATTATGAAATATGTATAACTCAACAAAGCACCTTCGTTGGGTTAACTTTTAATTCAACAAACTTGTTTGTTGACTTAAGTTCACTTAAGCTTATTTCTATTGTTTGTGTAAATTTTACCTCTCAGAACTAAAACTCTCAGATGTCAATAATTATATAAGTATCAGTTTTCTAATTATCATCTGTTAGATTACAATAACCATTTAAATAACATCTCCTTTTATAATATATATATGCAATTAAGATCATAATCATCTTTTTATAATATTTCTCCCCCTTTTTGTCATTAATCAAAAAGATAATTACAAAGAATATATATACATATATAAGAGATATAATTACAACAACTCTTTCTATAAACAAGAATAATAATTGAAGACATTTACAGAAAAATGTATTGTTCAATGAATCAAACAAGTAATACAAACATTCCATTTTGTATTTAGAAACAAACAAAAACAATTATCGACCCCTCCTAAGTATATCACTTATAGCATTACATATTTTATCTCCTAGATGCCTAATATCATTTCTGATGTCGTTAAGCACTACATCTAAGTCAGGAGGTAGCTGGGTTTGCTGTTCTGCTTGAACTGAATAACTTTGTTGTTGTTGTTGTTGTTGTTGAGGTTTATGCATGGCTTGAAATTTTTGCAAATCTTTGACACTAAATGCTCTCATGCCTTTAGTTTCAGAGGGCCAGTCGGATAAATTTAATTGGCTTGCAATGAGTCTACATACAGCATCACCATAAAATAACTTTGAACTCATATGCTGTAGTTGAGAAGTGAAAACATCAAACCAATTGATTTGAATTCTATTCAGCAAGCTATAAGTTGCATATAAACAACTTCTACTGACTTCCATATTGTGTCCAACTCTCTGAAATAAATTTGCATGCAATATATTTACAATAAACCTTGCCTCTGCATTCAGATTTTCCATTAATCTCATTTCAGAATATACATCTGGAATTTTTGATAAAGACTGAATGTTCCATTCCAGTTGTCTTATTATGTCAAATCTGTTGGTAACAACAACACCTTCATTCTTTAATCCTAAAACTTCAAAAATTAACTCAGGAGACAATATAAACTCCTGTTCATTTATTTGAGTTTTCATAAAATTTCCATTCTTGACCAGATTGCTATAAAAAGCTGCAATAAGCTTTGTGTATTGCTTCCACTTTGTTCCTACTGGCAAGAATTTAATGAGGCCTTGAAACTCAAACAGATCTCTTATGTCCATCAAATTTCTAAATTTTATTGGACGAGCATGTAGAATCTGACATGTAATCAGATTATTGTATTTCTGCAATGCTTCTTCAGATCTAAAATGAATTGTATTACCTTGAATGTTTAACATTGTACACAAAGAAGGTGATACCTAAAGCAATGATTTAGAGTTTAATTCATCTTCAGGAACCTCTTCTTCAAAATGAATGTCATGTTGTTCCTCTTCCAAAATATTATCTTGAAGCTGCTCAAGTAAGTTTGATTCTTCAGCTTCAATAGTGTTAGGAACATTGTCAATATGCTCAACATTCATCTGTTCAGTCTCTAGAGAATGTTCAGAGTAAAATTTTTCTACAAATTCTACAACCGGTGTATCTGTCTGTAATTGTTCATTTTGTTCAACAGATATTTCCATTGATTCATGCTATGAATTCTCAGACTCTGCTTCTATAGATTCCGTAAAAGGCTGGTTAACTTTTAGCTCTTCTGGAGTCTTAACAATTTCAATATCTGCTACTCCAGATAATTCAGCCTTTGAACTAGTTACTCCCTCAACATTGTCAATTATATCTGCAATAACTTATTCAATGTCAGGTGCCTGATGCTCTGATTTGTCAATTTCTGCATCATCAGGACTTGTACTAATAGAAAAACTTGAGCTTATATTTGACTTGGATTTCTTCTCAAGCTTTCTAGCAAGGGAAAATAAAGTCTCATTATCTTCATCAGTTTCAATGTGTTCGGAACTGATGAGTTTATCAGATGCACAATAAGGTACAATGTCTAGACATACATTGTCCTTTGAAAATAAATTTTCATCTGATTTTCCTTTTTCAATAGACTTTGTTTCCTTAGACATAATTTTTCTGACTTTCCTTCTTCTATAACATTTTTGTTTCTCCTTTTCAAGTATTGCTGTTTTCTTTTCAAATTGCTCCATAAAAGTTTTCTGCTTTAATTCTTCTAAGGCACATTCTATTGCAACGGCCTTTCGAAGACTAGCAACTTTTGTTTTGTCTACAGCAATATCTGATTCTACTTGTTTTAAATATAAAGGAGTAGGGATAGCTAATCATGCTCTTCCTCAAATGCATGTAGTCTTGTACCATTTATAGGAGTTTGAGGAGTTCTATTTGATGAACCTACACCTTTTTCCAAATATTTTGCATACTGTTCCAAAAATGCAATCTCAGCACATTTCATTCTGTATTCTCTATCATATTTACTTCGAATACCCATGCATGTAATACTTGCATCAATATGTTGAAGTTCTTATCTAACTTCATCTAATATATCCTGAGAAAAGAACTAATCTCTATAAAGTTCTTCTAACCTTTTGTCCACTCGAAATATTTTCTTGAACCAAGTACATGGAACTTCATCATTCTTTATTTCTTTTCCTTTTGCATCTCTTCTGCTTTTGCCTTTTCCTCTGCCATGACATTTGTAGAACTTGGAGACCATCGTCACAGGTTGTAACAGTAACAAGCGGGAAAAATTTTCTTGACAAAGTTTACAAATAACCTAAGTCCCCGTGTTATAAGTGTTTAAATAGGGTTTTTAGGCATATAACTCAACGTGAAGATAAGTCGGGTTTAGAAAATAAATAAATATTGAATAAAGTTTATTCAATCAAGGTACCCGAAATATTCAAGTATAACTCGTTGAGTTAACTAACCTAACGAGTAAAACGTTATCTAGAGGCAGTTTTACACGTTACCTTATCTAATATAACATCTAGTTAGTACACTTAAACAAGTTTCGGATGCTTCCAACTAAAACCTTTCGAAAACAACACACATGCTAAACTTAACATTATCTTGAGAACATTGTAAACTATTTGAACATTTTGTCTTTTGAATCTAGAATAGTTTATTTGTCTTTTTAAATTATTTCATCAAGATTTTAAGAGGACATTAATTCAAATTAACTAAGATTTGTATTTTAAATTATATTAATCTGTTTTTGACATTGTTAATGCTCCCCCTACAAATATACTTCAAATATATTCAATCAAAATACAAAATATACTTGTAGTGACAATAGATGTTAAGTATAACTATACTTTTACATTTTATTTTCAGAGACTTCCGTTATCCTGACATCATCAAAAATGATTTCCAGAATCAATTCCTACTGTATATGAATCAAAATACAACTTTGAACTCAATTCAATTAATTCAAGGAGAATAAAAGAATGTATCTTAAATAAACGTTTTCAAAAGTACTAATGTTGATTCAATAAATCAGTAGTCATATTGGTATAAACTATATGCGATTCAAAGATATCTATAATTAATGAAACAACTTTTTCTTTTCAAAATAGTAAATATTGATAATTTTCTTTAAAAGTTAGTTTGAAAAACTTGAATCATACAAGAGCTTTCTAATGTACCCGTATAATGAGCTTTCAATCAACAATCCCAGATCTGATCAGGACCTTAGGTTGCCAGATTTAAAGAATCCTTTTTCAGGACAACAGTCCTTACATACCTATCTGCTCAAGTACAAAAGGCTCGTGATCAAACTAATCAATAAATTCTCAAAGATTTTCACTTTGTAAGCACTTTTCATTTTAAGCATAGTATATATGTATTCCATTAATACAGATGCAATAAAACACAAATCTCATACAATTTTTACTTCTATGATTGTACTGAGAATATGAATCAGTTTCAATAAGCTTATACTTTTGATTAACAGTTTAAGATGAGTTACATATAACTTATTCTACAAGTTTAATCAATTAAGTCAAATTTATGCATGATCATATGCACTTTCCTTGATTCAAAGAAAACATTTAATCAAAATTTCAGAATGTCAAAAGTATTTAATGTTTTTCATTTACACTTCTACTTAAAATCGTAAAAACCATTAAAATTGATAAACTACTTAAAATCAACAAGATACTACTATGATTTTACAAAAAATACATAGTATCTTAAGCAGCAGTTTAGATATTACTTTAGATATTTATAATAAGTATATAATATCTATGAGGTGAACAACATCATCAATAATATTTATCTTTTTATGTGGAGTTTAAGCATTTTACACATCACATAGCCTACAAATACCTAAATTTAATCTAATGTTGTAGAATGTATTTTCGTCTAGAGGTTTTGTAAATATATCAGCTAATTGATTTTTACTAGACACAAATTCTAATTTAATTTTTCCTTTAATTACGTTATCTCTTACAAAATGATGTCTAACCTCTATATGCTTTGCTCTTGAATGTAATACAGGATTTTTGGAAAGACTTATTGCAGAACTACTATCACAATAAATCTCAGTTGTATCATAAGATAATCCAAAATATTCTAAAGTTTGCTTTAACCACAGAATCTGAGTGCAACATAGTGCAACAGCAACATATTCAGCTTCTGTAGTAGAAAGTGCTACACAGTTTTGCTTTTTACTAAACCATGACACCAAATTATTTCCCAATAATTGACATGTGCCACTGGTACTCTTTCTATCAGATTTAGATCCTACATAATCAGCATCAGTATATCCTATAAGATCTATTGAACTATCCTTAGAATAATACAGTCCGATATTTTTAGTTCCTTGTATATATCTAAATATTCTTTTAACTGCAATTAAGTGTGATTCTTTAGGATTAGATTGAAATCTAGCACAAACACACACAGCAAACATAATATCAGGTCTACTAGCAGTTAAATAAAGTAAAGAACCAATCATACTTCTGTATTTTCTTTGATCTATAGATTTTCTTATGTCATCAATATCTAACTTTAAAGTAGTACTCATAGGAGTTCCTCGAATCCTTGTATCATTAAAATTAAATTTCTTAAGCATTTCATCTACATATTTTTCCTGATTTAAAAATATACCTTTATCCATTTGCTTAATTTGAAGTCCTAGAAAATATGAAAGTTCTCCTATCATACTCATTTCAAACTGATTAGTCATCTCTTTAGAGAATATTTCTATCAACTTATCAGAGGTTGCTACAAAGATTATATAATCCACGTATATTTGAACAACAATCTGATCTTTACCATCTCTCTTAATAAATAGAGTATGATCCACTTTTCCCATGATATAGCCTTTTTCTATTAAAAAAAGTAGACAATCTTTCATACCATGATCTAGGTGCTTGCTTCAAACCATATAAGGCTTTCTTCAATTTATACACAAAGTCAGGATTTTTAATATCTTCAAATCCAAGTGGTTGTTTTACATAGACTTCTTCATTAATTAAACCTTTTAGAAATGCACTCTTTACATCCATTTGATATAATTTAAAATCCATATAACAAGTATAGGCCAATAATATTCTAATACTTTCTAACCTAGCCACAGGAGCAAATGTTTCATCATAATCTAATCCTTCTTCCTGTGTATACCCTTGTGCAACTAATCTAGCTTTATTCCTTATAATTTGACCAGTTTCATTAGTTTTGTTTCTAAAGATCCACTTTGTACCTATTATGGACTGATTTTCTGGTGGAGAGACTAATTCCCATACATCATTTCTGATGAATTGATTTAGTTCTTCTTGCATTGCCACTATCCAATTTTCATCAGATAATACTTCTTGTATATTCCTTGGTTCCACCATAGAAACAAACATACACATACTATTTAAATTTACTGAAGCTCTAGTTTTAACTCCCTCATTAATATTACCAATGACTTGAGTAATGGGATGTGATGAAGAATAACGCCAATTTCTCTGATTTTCCTCAATATTCTCATCAACATCTGAAAGTTCATCACTTTCATCATTAGTTTGATCATTTAAGTTCATATTTTTGATTTTCTCAGATAAATCATCAATCTCTCTCTTGATCTCTAACTCATTTGGAAAATTGATCAAGTTATCATTATCAGCTTTAGATTGAGATTCTTTAAGAGAATTTTCATTGAAGCTTACATGGAGGGTTTCTTCAATAGTCCTAGAAGTCTTGTTATATACTCTATAGGCTTTACTTCTATTAGAGTAACCTACAAAAATTCCTTCATCTGATTTGGCTTGAAATTTATCCCTTTTAAATTTTTCAAAAACTTCTGTCTTAGATGCTAGAAAATATACCTAAGTGTATCTAGAGAAGTTATCTACTAAAACAAATACATACTGTTTACCACCAAGACTCATGATTCTTGTTGGTCCAAAGAGATCCATATGTATAAGTTCTAAGACTCTCTTGCTTGAAATATCAGTTTCGGATTTAAAAGAGTTTTTGTGAAGTTTACCTAACTCACATGCATCATACATAAAGTTCTTTGAGTATTTAATCTTTGGTAAACCTCTCACTAAATGTTTTCTAGATAATTTATGTAACAGTCTCATATTTATATGCCCAATCCTTCTATGCCATAGATATGCATCACTAGTTTCAGCTAGCAAACATGAATTTAAATCAACTGCACCAGAAGGTAAAGATAAAATACATACAGAACCTTTTCTTTTAGCAATAAACTTAATTTCATCTGTATTTTTATCAATTATTTTGCAGACATTATCTTCAAACACTACATAATATCCATTTTCAGTTAGTTTTATGACACTCAACAAATTAAATCCTAGGTTTTCTACATAGAGTACATTCGAAATAACACAAGTAGGAGTTATTTGAACATTGCCCATACCTATGATTTTATCTTTGCTTTTGTTTCCAAATGTTACACTTCCTTTCATGGTATTTGTAAAATTTTGTAATAGACTTTTTTGTCCGGTCATGTGACTTGACGCTCCACTATCCAAGATCCATTTTGATGTTGTTTCCTCTTGCAACACAAATTAAGAAAAACTTTTTCTTGGTACCCAATGTTGTTGAGGACTAAGTTCATTAAACGCATATTTCTTCTTTTTGTTTAAAAATAGTTTAACATTATCTTTTATATTCTTATTAGTTGTAAGTACTATTGATTTATCATTAGCTTCATACTCACATATAGCATTATTGCTTTTGCAATCATTCTTTTTGTTTTTAGATGTAGTATAATCAAGACCAAACATATTTTTATCAGATGTTAATTTATTTTGGTCATGCTTATACATTTCTGTAACTTCATACCAAGATTTTGTACTTGTATTAACACTTTCCGTACATACAAAATCTTTTTCTACACAAGAATTTTTTGTTTTATCACATGTAGAATGAGTAATTGGTCTAATACCAGTGTATTAAATTACATGCTCAGGTTTCTGAATTTTCAGTTTACTATAATTATCTGAAATTTTAGAAACATTAGAAACTGAATTTCCAGAACAAGAAACAAGATTTTTAGAAACATTTATAGTCATGTTAGAAGTACAATTTGATAAATCACATTGATTTATATTATTACTACATGATTCATCCCTTGAATTATCTACTTCTACATATTTATTACCTTCTTTCATAATAAAAGGAATTTTAGTCTTAGATTTACTTGAACTGCAACTAATAAATCCTTTATTGGCTTGAGATTCAGGATATTCAGGATAATCAAATCCTAAGCCAAATTTATAAGACACCGTAGGGGTACTAGTTAGTTTGTCTAACTTAGTTTGACTTAAATTCCATTTCTCAAAGGTAGAATTTAAATCTTGCTCTCTCAATTTTAATTTATCTATCTCTAATTCAAGTTCATTTATATTGTTTCTCAACATTTCATTTTCAGATTCTATCTTTAATTTTTCAGCATTTATATTCTGTATTTGTTCATGCAAGATACATTCATTAAATCTAAATTTTTGCAAATCTCTAGCATGATTTTCATTATCACATTTAAACTTTTCTAAAGTAGTAGACAGGAAACAATTTTCTTCTTCCATAATGGATGAAGATTTTCTAATATTCTTATTTTCCAGTTTACATACTTTAAGATTTTGTAATAATGCATGGTAAGCACATAATAATTCATCAAAGTTGAAATCTGAATGACTTTCAGGATCAGATATTACCTCAGACTCATCTACCATGAAGCACACATGAGCAACGTCTTCTAACTCTCGTTCTCCTTTTGAATGTGAAGATTTTGATGTTGATTCCTCAGATTCAGACTCTTCAGACCCGTCATCCCAAGTGACCTTCAAAGCCTTTTTCTTGTAAAACTTTTTCTGAGTTTTCTAAGCCATCTTCTTCTGATTTGTCCTACTTTGCTTTTCATTTTTCCTCATAGGATAATCTAGAGAAAGATGTCTAGGTTTCTTACAGTTGTAACATACATACTTTTTGGATGAAGAATTCTTGTCATTCAATGATTTTGACGTTAAGGGTTTATCATTTTTGTTCCTTTGCTGTTTCCTAGCTTTCCATGCTTTCTTGAATTTCCTAGTCAGCAAAATCAAATCCTTGTCAGAATCAGTAAATATATCAGAATCTGAATTAATTTCGAAGGCTATTTCTTTCTTCATTTTTAGTTTGTTGTGACTCAATGATTCATTTAATTGAACTTCATAAGTTGTTAAATTTCCTATAAGTTCATTCATAGAATAAACATTTAAATCTCGTGATTCCTCAATTGATGTTACTTTCTGAGACCATTTAGAACTTAGGGATCTAAGAATTTTCCTCACCAAATCCTTCTGTTCAAAATTCTTTCCTAAACATTTTAAAGAGTTTATGATATCAAGAAATCTGGAAAACATCTCAGAAATATTTTCGTCTTCATGCATCTTAAAAAGTTCATACTTATGAATCAACATGTTTATTTTTGTCTCTTTAACTTGAGAAGTACCTTCATGTGAAACTTCTAATGCATGCCACACCTCATAAGCAGATTTATATGCCGACACTTTACTGAACTGTTCATAACTCAATGCACAAAATAAAATATTTAAGCCCTTAGCATTCAGAGTTTCATTTTCTTTTTCAGTAATTGTCCAAGTATTATAAGGAGTAG
Organism: Cymodocea nodosa; assembly: GCA_036874045.1. Classification (NCBI taxonomy): domain Eukaryota; kingdom Viridiplantae; phylum Streptophyta; class Magnoliopsida; order Alismatales; family Cymodoceaceae; genus Cymodocea; species Cymodocea nodosa. The sequence continues at coordinate 11,095,502 of CM072339.1, read as the reverse complement.
TTAATGGAGTATATGGTTTAGATATCATGAACCACAACTTATGATCTATACTTTGAAGAAAAATAGTCATCCTATATTTCCAATATTCAAAATGTATTCCATCAAATAAAGGAGGACGATTAAGATTTTGGCCTTTATATAAAGCAAAATTACCATTTCTAGTAGCCATTTTACCTTAGATTATTCAACCTATTTGATTTTAAACAGTCTAAAAACTTTAAAACAACTTGAGCCTTAAATCAATAGAGTTAAACGTATGCTCAGATATTAATTTCTGTTTAAAAACAAGGAAGGTAGAATAAGCAATGATATTAAATAAGTTGGTATCGATTTTATATCAAAGATTATTAACAAAGCTCTGATACCACTTGTAGGATCGTATGGCTACACAAGGGGGGGTGAATTGTGTATTTTTAATATTTTCTAAAATATAATTGAAACTTTAAAACTCAAAAACAAGTCGAGACATTGTTTTCATAAAATCATTTTTATTCAAGGTTTCAATTACAATATACAATTCAATTCTCCTCAAAAATTGTAGATGCAATTATATTTTGATACCATGTATCATTTAAACAATTTCATAACTACAAACAGAGAAAACTAATTTGCAGAATTTAAAACTTTTTTCCCTGTTTGAGATCTTTCTAGTTCTTCTTTTTCTTCTTCAACAATTCTTTAGTGACGAATATCTTGTCTTTCATGCTTCACCGAATTTGATTTCTTCTAATACTTCAAATCTTCAGTGACGAAAATCTTACCTTTTTATGCTTCACTGAACTTTCTTCCACTTGAGAGATTTTCCTTGAGAATGTGTTTTTGATCCCTGAAAAAGATTTTTCTTTTGGTGTGTAGGGATGGTTTGATCCTTGAAAAGATTTTTCGTTTTGTGTGCAAGGATAAATTGATCAACGAGAATTCTATGCCTTTTATACTGTATCTTCATTTCATGCATATCCTTCACGTTTAACCACCACCAATTTTCCACTTCTCCACATCTTTTCTTTTTCCTTCATCGAAACACACACGTTCTAACCCACATTTATATTTCGAATTTTCTTTAATCATCAATCTTGGATCTCTGAAAAATTTCCTGCAAAATAAACTTTCTCGTCCAAAAGTTTTTTATCAGTATAATAAGAAGTCGTTACTTTAATGTTAACTAAACGAGTAACACAAGAATATATATAACTTAACGTTTCTAACTTAACGAGTTCCTCATGTGCCATTTCACGTGACAAGTACTGTAGCTAACTCAACGAACTATGTCTGTGGTGTTATGCTATCTCAACGAACCATCTCCGTTGTGTTATGATAACTCAACGAACCATCTCCATTGTGTTATGATAACTCAACGAACCAGTAATAAACAAATGTTTTTATAATAAGAATTTTACCCCGTGCAAAAATAACAACTTAAGTTTATAACGCTAACCTAACGCGTTGCCTTAGTGTTCAATATAGCAACTCAACGCGTTTAGTTATGATAACTTAACGAGTTAAACATGTGCACCTCACGTGATACAATACAACATTTGTAACTTATAATTTCACCACGTGTATAACACTAACTTAACAAGTTCGTCTCTTCTTTTACTCACTAACTTAACGAGTTATCACGTGACCTATTTTAACCTTTAAGCCTCTAACTTAACGAGTTCTCATGTGACCTCTATACAAACAAAACTCTAACTTAACGAGTTGTCTAAACGTGCACTATTCATGATACAGAAGATATAACATTAAAACATATCATGCTTTTCAATAAAAACACACATTAACTTAACGTTTAGCTAAATGAGAAATTAATGCAACGAAACGACTAGTTATTAACTTCAGATCCAATACAGACAAGTATTTATATCAGTAAGCTTTTTCTGTATTAATTGATGATTTTAATTTCTTTTCACAAGCAATAGTAATTGAGCAAATATGATTATTTTCATTCAACACACATCATCAAAACAAAAATACTCAACACATTAATACATGTTGTGAATTCTCAAACTCTGGTTCTATAGATTCTAAAGAAGGCTGGTTGACATTTAGCTCTTCTAGAGTCTTAACATTTTCAATATCTACTACTCTAGACAATTCAGCCTATGAACTAGTTACTGCCTCAACATTGTCAACTATATCTACAATAACTTGTTCAATGTCAAGTGCGTGATGCTCTGATTTTTCAATTTCTGCATCATTAGGACTTGTACTAATTGAAAAACTTGAGCTCATATTTGACTTGTATTTCTTCTCAAGCTTTCTAGTAAGGAAAAATGAAGTCTCATTATCATCATCAGTTTTAGTGTGCTCAGAACTAATGAGTTTATCAAATGCATTATAAGGTACAATGTCTATGTCTAGACATACATTGTCCTTTGGAAATAAATTTTCATCTGATTTTCCTTTTTCTACAGACTTTGTTTCCTTAGACATAATTTTTCTGATTTTTCTTCTTTTATAACACTTTTGTTTCTCCTCATCAAGTATTGGTGTTTTCTTTTCAAATTGCTCCATAAAAGTTTTTTGCTTTAATTCTTCTAAGGCACTTTCTATTGCAACTGCCTTTCAAAAACCTTCAACTTTTCTGTAATCTACAGCAATATTTGATTCTACTTGTTTTGAATATAAAGGGGTAGGGATAGCTGATTCATGTTCTTCCTCAAATTGTTGTAGTCGAGTACCACTAATAGGAGTTTGAGGAATTCTATTTGATGAACCTATACCTTTTTCCATATATTTTGCATACTGTTCCAAAAATGCAATCTCAGCACATTTCATTTTGTATTCTTTGTCATATTTACTATGAATACCCATGTATGTAATATTTGCATCAGTATGTTGAAGTTCTTGTCTAACTTCATCAAGTATTTCTTCAGAAAAGAAGTAATCTCTATAAATTTCTGCTAACCTTTTGTCCACTCGAAATATTTTCTTGAACCAAATGTGTGGAACTTCATCATTTTCTATTTCTTTTCCTTTTGCATCTCCTCTGCTTTTGCCTTTTTCTCTGCCACGACCTTTGTAGAACTTGGAGACCATCATCGCAGGTTGTAACAACAACAAGCGAGAAAAAATTTCTTGACAAAGTTTACAAATAACCTAAGTGCCCGTGTAATAAGTGTTTAAAAAGGGTTTTAGGCGAGTAACTCAACATGAAGAGTGAAAGGACCTCTAGATTTTGATAATGCAAAAATCAATGTGAGGTTTTGAATTGTATTTATCAGGTTTAGTTAGTGCAGCAAAAGATCAAAAGGTAAACAAATCGAAGTAGCAAACAGGTTGCAGTAAATCTCAGAATGTGCTGCTACAGAAAATCAGACAGTTAAGAAAGGATTAAATGATCGGATAGTTAAGGAGTTAACTATCTTGAAGCTTAAAGGACTTTTCGGAGAGTTACAGGTATAACTATCTGAAAGTTAAGTCATTCAATTAATCACGTGTAGAAATACAGAACGGAAGCTTAAAGGACTTGTTAGAGAGTTAGATAACTATCCGAGTTTTCTTTTCGGAGAGTTAGATAACTATTCGAGTTTTTCGGTGAGTTACAAGTATAACTTTCTAGAACTTAAGTCATCCTATTATGCACGTGCAGAATGGAGAAGTTGGCAGTCAAAAGCTTGAAAGGAAAAATCGGAGAGTTAGATAACTATCCAAAATCTCAAGAGAGTTTTGGTGAGTTACAGTTTAACTATCCGAAACTTAAGTCATTGAATTTCCCACGTGCAGAATTACAAATAGAAGTTCATATGAGATTTCAGAGAGTTAGAAAGATAACTATCTGAAATTTCAAGAGAGTTTCGGTGAGTTACAGTTTAACTATCCGAAACTTAAGTCATTGAATTTCCCACGTGTAGAATTCCAGATAGAAGCTCAAATAAGTTTTCGGAGAGTTAGAAAGATAACTATCCGAAATCTTGAAGCATTTCGGTGAGTTACAAGGATAACCATCCGAAACTTAAGTCAGTCTTTTATGCACGTGTTGAATTAAAGCAATCGGAAAGTTAACGGAGGGTTACTGTAGCTAACTATCCGATAGTTAAATAACTATTCGATAAGTTACAATTGCAAGTATCTGATTGAATGACAGCTCACATTATATATTCTGGAATCCTACATGGCAGAAAGGCTTAAGTGATCTTTCGGTGAGTTGCAGATATTCTTCAAAAAGTTACATAGCTAACTATCCAAAAGGTTAAGAAACTGGAAGGACATCTTGAAATAACTTTCTAAACGGTAACTTATCGTATTTAGGACTGAAGTCTAATCAAGAACAATAGAATACATCTATTGGAAGAAAATATGATCATTACGCATGTGTGGTATATATACAAGATATAGACAACGGAATTAGGTAGCTTTTGCTCATATACATACTTACACTAAGCTCAACAGAAGAAAAGCTTTAGAGATCAAATCATCTTCAACGTTTACAAACTGAATTTCAGAAGCTCATCATGCACTCAACTTTGTTGCTCACAAGCTAGTGTTTACTGAAGTACACAAATCAAAACTTCAGAGAAAGGATTGATTGAAGCTTCGACTAGGAAGCTCAAGTGAATAGTTGGTTCTTGCTTAAACCTTAAAGCAAGTGATTGTAAGTTTGCAAGAGTTTAGTGAAGCCCAAGTATCCCTTGGGGGTGGACTAGCCGTTAGTGGTGAACCACCTAAAAATCTCTATGTGTAATCTTTTATCGTGTGCTTGCTATCTCTTTATATTAAACTACTTCTAAAAGGTTAAGAAACGAATTATTACCATTCACCCCCCCTCTAGTAAGCCTTAAGGTTCTAACAAAGAGAAGTCGGGTTTAAATATTAAATAAATATTGAATAAAGTTTATTCAATCAAGGTACCCGAAATATTCAAGTATAACTCGTTGAGTTAACTAACCTAACAAGTAAAGCATTGTCTACAGGTAGTTTTACACATTACCTTATCTAACATAACGTTCAATTAGTACACTTTACTAAAATCAAGTTTCGGATGCTTCCTTCTAAAGACAACATACATGCTACACTTAACATTATCTTGAGAACATTGTAAACTATTCTAACATTCTTGTCCTTCGAATCTAAAACAGTTTGTTTGTCTTTTTAAATTATTTCATCAAGATTTTAATAGGACATTAGTTTAGATTAACCAAGATTTGTATTTTGAATTATATTAATCTGTTTTTGGACATTGTTAATCCTCCCCCTACAAATATACTTCTTATATATTCAATAATATAGAAAATATACTTGTATAACAATAGATGTTAAGTATAACTATACTTTTAAATTTTTTTTTCAGAAACTTTCATTATTCTGACTTCATCAAAATTGATTTCCAGAATCAATTCCTACAGTATATGAATCAAAACACAACTTTGAACTCTATATGATTAATTCAAGGAGAATAAAAGAATGTATCTCAAATGAACGTTTTCAAAAGTACTAATGTTGATTCAATAAATCGATAGTCATATTAGTAAAAATTATATTCAATTCAAAGATATCTGTAATTAATGAAATAACTTTTTCTTTACAAAATAGTAAATATTGATAATTTTCTTTAAAAGTTAGTTTGAAAAGCTTGAATCATACAAGAGCTTTCTAATGTACCCGTGTAATGAGCTTTTAGTCAACAATCCCAGATCTGATCAGGACCTTAGGTTGCCAGATTTAAAGAATCCTTTTTCAGGACAACAATCCTTACATACCTATCTGCTCAAGTACAAAAGGCTCGTGATCAAATTGATCAATAAACTCTCAAAGATTTTCACTTTGTAAGCACTTTTCATTTTAAGCACAGTATATATATATTCCATTAATACAGATGCAATAAAACACAAATCTCATACAATTTTTACTTCTATGATTTTACTGAGAATATGAATCAGTTTCAATAAGCCTATACTTTTGATTAACAATTTAAGATGAGTTACATATAACTTATTCTACAAGTTTAATCAATTAAGTCAAATTTATGCATGATCATATAAACTTTCCTTGATTCAAAGAAAACACTTAATCAAAATTTCAGAATGTCAGAAGTATTTAATGTTTTTCATTTACACTTCTACTTAAAATCGTAAAAACCATTAAAATTGATAAACTACTTAAAATCAATAAGATACTACTATGATTTTACAATAAATACATAGTATCTTAAGTAGCAGATTAGATATTACTTTAGATATTTATGATAAGTATATAATATCTATGAGGTGAACGACATCATCAATACTATTTATCTTTTCATGTGGAGTTTAAGCATTTTACACATCACATAGCCTACAAATACCTAAATTTAATCTAATGTTGTAGATTGTATTTTCGTCTAGAGGTTTTGTAAATATATCAGCTAATTGATTTTTACTAGACACAAATTCTAATTTAATTTTTCCTTTAATTACGTTATCTCTTACAAAATGATGTCTAACCTTTATATGCTTTGCTCTAGAATGTAATACAGTACTTTTGGAAAGATTTATTGCAGAATTACTGTCACAATAAATCTCAGTTGAATCATAAGATAATCCAAAATCTTCTAAAGTTTGCTTTATCCACAGAATCTGAGTGCAACACAGTGCAGCAATAACATATTTAGCTTCTGTAGTAGAAAGTGCAACAAAGTTTTGCTTTTTACTAAACCATGACACCAAATTATTTCCCAATAATTGACATGTGCCACTGGTACTCTTTCTATCAAATTTAGATCTTGCATAATCAGCATCAGTATATCCTATAAGATCTATTGAACTATCCTTAGAATAATACAGTTCGAAATGTTTAGTTCCTTGTATATATCTAAATATTCTTTTAACTGCAATTGAGTGTGATTCTTTAGGATTAGATTGAAATCTAACACAAACACACATAGCAAACATAATATCAGGTCTACTAGCAGTCAAATAAAGTAAAGAACCAATCATACTTCTGTATTTTCTTTCATCTATTGATTTTCCTATGTCATCAATATCTAACTTTAAAGAAGTACTCATAGGAGTTCCTTGAATCCTTGTATCATTAAAATTAAATTTATTAAGCATTTCATCTGCATATTTTTCCTGATTTAAAAATATACCTTTATCCATTTGCTTAATTGGAAGTCCTAGAAAATATGAAAGTTCTCCTATCATACTCATTTCAAACTGATTAGTCATCTCTTCAAAGAATATTTTTATCAACTTATTAGAGGTTGCTCCAAAGATTATATCATCCACGTATATTTGAACAACAATCTGATCTTTACCATCTCTCTTGATAAATAAAGTATGATCCACTTTTCCCATGATATAGCCTTTTTCTATTAAAAAAGTAGATAATCTTTCATACCATGATCTAGGTGCTTGCTTCAAACTGTATAAGGCTTTCTTCAATTTATACACAAAGTCAGGATTTTTAATATCTTCAAATCCAGGTGGTTGTTTTACATAGACTTCTTCATTAATTAAACCATTTAGAAATGCACTCTTTACATCCATTTAAAATAATTTAAAATCCATATGACAAGCATAGGCCAATAATATTCTTATACTTTCTAACCTAGCCACAAGAGCAAATGTTTCATCATAATCTAGTCCTTCTTCCTGTGTATACCCTTGTGCAACTAATCTAGCTTTGTTTCTTATAACTTGACTAGTTTCGTTAGTTTTGTTTCTATAGATCCACTTTGTACCCATTATGGACTGATTTTCTAGTGGAGAGACTAATTCCCAAACATCATTTCTGATGAATTGATTTAATTCTTCTTGGATTACCACTATCCAATTTTCATCAGATAATGTTTCTACTATATTCTTTGGTTCCACCATAGAAACAAACATACACATACTATTTAAATTTACTGAAGCTCTAGTTTTAACTCCCTCATTAATATTACCAATGACTTGAGTAATGGGATGTGATGAAGAATAACGCCAATTTCTCTGATTTTCCTCAATATTCTCATCAACATTTGAAGGTTCATCACTTTCATCATTAGTTTGATCATTTAAGTTCATATTTTTGATTTTCTCAGATAAATCTTCAATCTCTTTATCGATCTCTAACTATTTTGGGAGATTAATCATATCATCATTATCAACTTTAGATTGAGATTCTCTAAAAGAATTTTCATTGAAACTTACATGGAGGGTTTCTTCAATAGTCCTAGAAATCTTGTTATATACTCTATAGGCTTTACTTCTAGTAGAGTAACCTATAAAAATTCCTTCATCCACTTTGGCTTGAAATTTATCCCTTCTATCCTTAGTATTAAGAATAAAACACTTGCAGCCAAATGGTTTCATATAGGAAATTTTTGGAACCCTATTAAACATAATTTCATAAGAAGTTTTATTAACACAATGTCTTAAGTGACTTATGTTAATAACATAACAAGCTATATTCACTACTTCAGCCCAAAGATTTTGAGGTAACTTATGTTCATTCAACATAATTCTGACCATTTCCTAAAGTGATCTATTCTTTCTCTCAATAACACCATTTTGAGACGGTGCTCTTGGAAAAGAAAAACTATGATCAATGCCATGATCTATACAATAATTATCCATTTGATCATTATCAAATTCAGTACCATGATCACTCCTAAGTTTCTGAATAGAGACACTTTGTTCATTTTGAACAAAATTGCAAAACATTTTAAATTTTTCAAAAACTTCTATCTTAGATGCTAGAAAATATACCCAAGTGTATCTAGAGAAGTCATCTACTAAAACAAATACATACCGTTTACCACCAAGACTCATGATTCTTGTTGGTCCAAATAGATCCATATGTATAAGTTCTAAGACTCTCTTGCTTGAAATATTAGTTTTGGATTTGAAAGAGTTTTTGTGAAGTTTACCAAACTCACATGCATCACACATAAAGTCCTTTGAGTATTTAATCTTTGGTAAACCTCTCACTAAATGTTTTCTAGATAGTTTATGTAACAGTTTCATATTTATATGCCCAATCCTTCTATGCCATAGATATGCATCAGTAGTTTCAACTAGCAAACATGAATTTAAATCAACTACACCAGAAGGTAAAGATGAAATACATACAGAACCTTTTCTTTTAGCAATAAACTTAATTTCATTTGTATTTTTATCAATAATTTTGCATACATTATCTTCAAACACCACATAATATCCATTTTCAGTTAGTTTTATAACACTCAGCAAATTAAATCCTAGGTTTTCTACATATAGTACATTCGAAATAACATAAGTTGAAGTTATTTGAACATTACCCATACCTATGATTTTATCCTTGCTTTTGTTTCCAAATGTTACACTCCCTTTCATGGTATTTGTAAAATTTTGTAGTAGACTTTTTTGTCCAGTCATGTGACTTGACGCTCCACTGTCCAAGATCCATTTTGATGTTGTTTCCTCCTGCAAAAGAAATTAAGAAAAACTTTTTCTTGGTACCCAATGTTGTTGAGGACCAAGTTCCTTAAAGGCAAATTTCTTCTTTTTGTTTAAAAATAGTTGAACATTATCATTTACATTCTTATTAGTTGTAAGTACTATAGACTTATTTTTAACATCATACTTACTTGTAGCATTATTGCTCTTATAATCATTCTTTTTGTTTTCAAGTGTAGTATAATCAAGACCAAATCAATTTTTATAAGATGTTAATTTATTTTGGTCATGCTCATACATTTCAGTAAGTTCATACCAAGATTTTGTACTTTTATTTTAATTTTCAGTACATACAAAATCTTTTTCTGCACATAAATTTTTAGATAAAGAACATGTAAAATGAGTAATTGGTATAACACCAGTGTTTTGAATTACATGCTCGGGTTTCTGAATTTCCAATTTACTACAATTGTCTGATGAGTAATTAATAATTTTCAGTAAGTTCATATTGAGTAATTAATCCAGAACAAGAAACAAGATTTTTAGAAACATTTATAATCATGTTAGAAGTACATTTTGACAAATCACATTGATTTATATTATTAATACATGATTCATCCTTTGGAGTACCTACTTCTACATATTTATTACCTTGTTTCATGATAAAAGGAATTTTAGTCTTAGATTTACTTGAACTGCAACTAACAAATCCTTTATTGGCTTGAGATTCAGGATATTCAGGATAATCAAATCCTAAGCCAAATTTATATGACACTGCAGGGGTACTAGTTAGTTTGTCTAACTTAGTTTGACTTAAATTCTATTTCTCAATGGTAGAATTTAAATCTAGCACTCTCAATTTTAATTTATCTATCTCTAATTCAAGTTCATTTATATTGTTTCTCAACATTTTATTTTTAGATTCTATCTTTAATTTTTCAGCATTTGTATTCTGTATTTGTTCATGCAAGACACATTCATTAAATCTAAATTTATGCAAATCTCTAGCATGATTTTCATTATCACATTTAAACTTTTCTAAAGTAGTAGACAGGAAACAATTTTCTTCTTCTACAATGGATAAAGAGTTTCTAATATTCTTATTTTCTAGTTTACAAACTTTAAGTTTTTGTAATAATGCATGATAAGCACATAATAATTCATCAAAGTTAAAATCTGAATAACTTTCAGGATCAGATATTACCTCAGACTCATCTGCCATGAAGCGCGCATGAGCAACATCTTCTAACTCTTGTTTTCCTTCTAAATGTGAAGATTTTGATGATGATTCCTTAGATTCAGACTCTTTAGACGTGTCATCCTAAGTGACCTTCAAAGCCAAGAAAAATTACCATTTCCAGTAGCCATCTTACCTTAGATTTTTCAACCTATTTGATTTTAAATAGTCTAAAAACTTTAAAACAACTTGAGCCTTAAATCAAGAAAGTTAAACATATGCTCAGATATTAATTTCTGTTTAAAAACAAGGAAGGTAGAATAAGCAATGATATTAAATAAGTTGGTATCGATTTTATATCAAAGATTATTAACAAAGCTCTGATACCACTTGTAGGATCGTATGGCTACACAATAGGAGGGTGAATTGTGTTTTTCAATATTTTTGAATATAATTGAAACTTTAAAACTCAAAAACAAGTCAAGACATTGTTTTCATAAAATCATTTATATTCAATATTTCAATTACAATATACAATTCAATTCTCCTCATAAATTGTAGATGCAATTATATCTCGATACCATGTTTCATCTATACAATTTCATAACTACAAACAGCAAAAACTAATTTGCGAAATTTAAAACATTTCTCCCTATTTGAGATCTTTCTTCTTCTTCTTCTTCTTTCTTCTTCAGCAATTCTTCAGTGACGAATATCTTGTCTTTTTATGCTTCACTGAAATTGCTTTCTTCTAATACTTGAAATCTTTAGTGACATAAATCTTACCTTTTTATACTTCACTGAACTTTCTTCCACCTGAGAGTTTTTTTCTTCCTCGAAGAGGTGTTTTTGATCCTTGAAAAGATTTTTCGTTGTATGTGTAGGGATAGTTTGATCCTTGAAAAGATTTTTTGTTTTGTGTGCAAGGATAAATTGATCAATGAGAAATCTATGCCTTTTATACTGTATCTTCATTTCATGCATATCCTTCACATTTAACCACCACCAGTTTTCCACTTCTTCACGTCCTTGCTTTTTCCTTCATCGAAACACACGTTCTGACCCACGTTTACATTTCGAATTTTCTTTAATCATCAGTCTTGGATCTCTAAAAAATTTCCTACAAAATAAACTTTCTCTTCCAAAATTTTTCATCAGTATAATAAGTAGTCGTTACTTTAATGTTAACTAAACAAGTAACACAAGTATATATATAACTTAACATTTCTAACTTAACGAGTTCCTCATGTGCCATTTCACGTGACAAGTACTATGGCTAACTTAACGAACTAAGTTCGTGGTGTTACGCTAACTCAATGAACTATCTCTGTTGTGTTACGATAACTCAACAAACTAGTAATAAACAAATGTTTTTATAATAAGAATTTTACCACGTGCAAAAATAACAACTTAAGTTTTATAACGCTAACCTAACGCATTGCCTTAGTGTTCAATATAGCAACTCAACGTGTTTAGGTATGCTAACTTAACGAGTTAAACATGAGTACCTCACGTGATACAATATAACATTCGTAACTTATAATTTCACCACGTGTATAACACTAACTTAACGAGTTTGTCTCTTCTTTTACTCACTAACTCAACAAGTTCTCACGTGACCTATTTTAAACTTTAAGCCTCTAACTTAACGAGTTGTCTAAACGTGCACTGTTCATGATACGGAAGATATAACTTTAAAACATATCATACTTTTCAATAAAAATACACGTTAACTTAACGTTTAGTTAAATGAGAAATTAATGTAATGAAATGACTAGTTATTTAACAGTATAATTTTAGATCCAATACAGACAAGTATTTATGTTAGTAAGCTTTTTCTGTATTAATCGATGATTTTCATTTCTTTTCACAAGCAATAGTAATTGAGCAAATATGATTATTTTCATTTAGCAAACATCATCAAAATAAAATACTCAACAATTACCAAACGCACATGGAAAAACACGTGACAACTTAAAATATTAAAAACACACGTGCAGATAACTTAACTATACGAGTTTTTAACATAAACTATTCGACAAAAATGAAATGTTAACTATCCAAAAGTTTAACTATCGAAAATCTAACTCTTCGGAAATCTTCAACTTATCTAACATAAAAATGAAACTTTCCGATAATCTATTAACTATTATACTTAGAGAAATATACTTAGAGAATATTATTTAGACTTATTTAAAAATTTAATAAAGCATATATCATCAAAACAAAATTCCTAACAGTGATTCTATATTTCAACAACATAAACAAAATTTAAATAGAGATAAAATTAACATAGCTACTTACATATGTTAGGGCAAGTAGTACAGGTGTGGAGTATGCCACAAGAAGTCCAAGTTCAGTTGGAAGCTTGTTAACAATAAGTCTCTAGCAAATTTATGATTTCAGAAGGTTACTAGGTTGAAGTATCCAAAATAACGTTTCAGTCAGAAGGCTTTCAGCTTACTATCCAAAAGTTAGAAGATTTCGGAGGGTTATTGGTTGTAACCATCTGGAATGACTTAGAGAACACTTAAGTGGATGTTCGGACAGTTATGAAGCTAAGTATCCGAAAGTTAGACACTTAAGTGGATGTTCAGATAGTTAAGAAGCCAAGTATCCGAAAGGCAGTGACTTAAGTAGATCTTTGGATGGTTAGGTAGTAATTATCTGAAAGTCATGAGTTTTTTGGAAGGTTACAACTACAACCTTCCGAAATGACTGAAGAGACACTTAAGTGAGTTTTCAGATAGTTAAGACAATAACTATCCAAAAGACAAGTAGTGTTTAGATAGTTATCGGTAGAACCTTCTGAATGGACTGAGAGAGACGCAAGTGGGTTTTCAAACAGTTAAGTTTGTAACTATCTAAAAGACCAGATCTCTCTAGACAATTAACTTACTACAGTACCGCCCATTACAACAAATGAAGAAAGAAGATTTTTCTTTGGATAGTTAAGCTCTGTAACTATCCAAAGTGTTGCAGATTTTGGAAAGATAGGAAGATAAGGCTCTGAAATTGAGAGTTCCTTCTCTGAAGCATTTTCTCTCTATTGTAATGGCTTAAGTGTAATTAAAGATTTATTAACCCTAAGTTGGGTAGTATATAAACATTTATGATGTTGTAAAACATTATAGTTGATTGTGCCAAAGCTCATAGTAGAACCCTCAACTCTCCGTGGACGTAGGCTGTTGCTAAACCATGTAAATCCTGTGTTTTCAATGTTCTTTCTTCCTCTTTCTCTTCACTTCTAGTTTCGATAAGTTTAGAGGTGAATTTTTCAGAATCGTGCCATAGTGAGTTGACTGAACGATCGGGTTTAAAATACAATTGGTATTAGAGCTAAAGGTTTTTTATAAGATCGTATGGCTACACAAGAGGGGGGTGAATTGTGTTTTTCAACATTTTTTATTATAATTGAAACTTCAAAACTCAAAAATAAGTCAAGACACTATTTTCATAAAATCATTTTTATTCAAGGTTTCAATTACAATATACAATTCAATTCTCTTTAGAAATTGTAGATGCAATTATATATCGATACCTTGTTTCATCTATACAATTTCATAACTACAAACAGAGAAAACTAATTTGCAGAATTTAAAACATTTCTCCCTGTTTGAGATCTTTCTTCTTCTTCTTCTTTTTCTTCTTCAGCAATTCTTCAGTGATGAATATCTGACTTTCTCTGATTCACTGAATTTGCCTTCTTCTGATATTTCAGATCTTTAGTGACATAAATCTTACCTTTTTCTACTTCACTGAATTTTCTTCCACTTGAGAGCTTTTCCCCGAAAGGTGTTTTTGATCCTTGAAAAGATTTTTCATTTAGTGTGCAAGGATAATTGATCAATAAGAAGTCTATGCCTTTTATACTGCATCTTCATTTCATGCATATCCTCCACGTTTAATCACTACCAATTATCCACTTCTTCATGTCTTTTCTTTTTCCTTTATCGAAATACACACATTCTAACCGACGTTTACATTTCAAATTTTCTTTAATCATCAATCTTGGATCTCTGAAAATTTTCCTACAAAATAAACTTTCTCGTCCAAAATTTTTCATCAAGTGTAATAAGTAGTCATTACTTTAATGTTAACTAAACGAGTAACATAAGTAAATATATAATTTAACGTTTCTAACTTAACGAGTTCCTCATGTGCCAACTCACATAACAAGTATTGTAGCTAACTCAACGAACTAAGTCTGTGGTGTTACGCTAACTCAACGAACCAGCTTCGTGGTGTTACAATAACTCAATGAACCATCCCCATTGTATTACAAATAACTCAATGAATAAGTGATAAACAAATGTTTTTATAATAAGAATTTTACCACGTGCAATAATTGTTAGAACCCGAGTATTTTGATAATGCAAAACCTATGTGAGGAAACATATTGTATTTCATAGATAAGTTTGTGCAGCATTAGATCAGAAGGCAGATAGAACAATTTCTAAGCAGATGAACAGATGGAGAAAGTTCTAGAAAATACTACTTGAAAGATATAGGAAAATTGGACAGTTACAGGTCCAAGTATCCGAAGAGTAAAACAACAACAAGTTCATCAGACAGTTAGAAGGATAACTATCCTATTTTTCAAAGCCTTCAGAGAGTTATTTAATCAGATAGTTAAGTTAGTTGAAAGATCGGAGAGTTATGGAGATAACTATCCGAAAGAAAAAGGAAAATTGGAAAGTTAGAAAGGCTAACTATCCGAAACTTAAGTCTTTCAATTAACCATGTGCACAAATACAAAATAGAATCTTAAAGGACTTTTCGGAGAGTTAGATAACTATCTGAGTTTTCTTTCGGAGAGTTAGATAACTATTCAAGTTTTTCGGAGAGTTACAGGTATAACTTTCTAGAACTTAAGTCATCTTTTTTTGCACATGCAAAATGGAGAAGCTAGCAATTGAAAAGCTTAAAAGGGAAAATTGGAGAGTTAGATAACTATCCGAATTTTCAAAGAGAGTTTCGATAAGTTACAGTTTAACTATCCGAAACTTAAGTTATTGAAATCGCCACGTGCAGAATTCCAGAAAGAAGATCATTTAAGTTTTTGGAGAGTTAGAAAGATAACTATCCGAAATCTCAAGAGAGTTTCGGTGAGTTATGGTTTAACCATCCAAAAGTTAAGTCAGTGAATTTCCCACGTGCAGAATTCCAAATAGATGTTCAAATGAGTTTTTCAGAGAGTTAGAAAGATAACTATCCGAAATTTCAAGAGAGTTTTGGTGAGTTACAGTTTAACCATCCGAAACTTAAGTTAGTGAAATTCCCACATGCAGAATTCCAAACAGATGGTCAAATGGGTTTCGAAGAGTTAGAAAGATAACTATCCAAAAAATGGGAAGGTTTTAGTGAGTTAAAATATTAACTATCCGAAACGTAAGTTATGATTTTATGCACGTACAGTTTTGAAGGGACAGCTATCGAAGACTTAAATGAAAGTTCAGAGAGTTACAGTAGTTAACTATCCGAAAGTCAATAGCTCTTTTCAATAAGTTAAATACAAGACTCTAAACACTTGTCATTACACGTGAACAACTTAAATTCCTCACGTGACTCAGATAACAAAATATGAGTGATGAATCTGTAAGTTATAGATGCTTTTCGGTAAGTTATTTTTATAGCCATCCGAAAGCCTGAGATTTTCGGAAGGTTACTTACTGAACATCAGACAGAATGGTAACTTACCATATTTAGGTCTGATTATTTAGCAAGTACAATAGAATACATCTGTTGAGACAAAAATATGTTCGTTATACCTTTGGTATAAATATGAGGAGTTTAAGAGAGGATAATAGATAGAAAAATGTATATACAATACATAGTGAGCTACACTTTATTTTCAATTACACTCAAGTCTGCAAACAGTCAAGCTTATTCAAAAGATCTACTATAGAAAAAGCTCTGTGCGCCAAAACTCTGATTGAAAGATTGAAGCTGTTGGTTTGTGGCTTCAACTTGAAAATTCTAGAGGTTGGTTTACTAAAGTTTATACCTGAAAACTTCTATGTTGTTGGTTCTTGCTTTGACCTGAAAGCAAGTGTGTAAGTGTTGAAACACTTAGTGAAGCCCAAGTGAATCTTGGGGGTGGACTAGCCAAGTTGGTGAACCACCTAAAACTTTTTGTGTGTTATCTTTTTTTATTGCTTTGCATTCATTTAGTTTCATCTCATTTCATTTCTATTGAATCATTTGATTCAACAATCAAAAGAATATAAAAAATTACACACATTCACCATTCACCCCCCCTTTGGTGAGTCTACCGATCCTAACAATTGGTATCAGAGCTTGGTTAATCCTTCATATGATTTAACCATCTGGATTTATGGCTCAATTTGCTGAGGGACAAAACATCCACAGACCTCCTCTATTCGATGGTTCCAATTATAACTATTGGAAGAATAGAATGGAGTGCTTCCTTAGGAGTTCAGATGTTAAACTTTGGAAGATTGTTGTCCTTGGAACTACACTTCCAACCAGTGATGTTACGAACTGGTCTGAGGAGGATGAGAAAATCATCTAGTTGGATGCTAGAGGGTTGAATGCCATTTATTGTGCACTAACTGCTGATCAATATAATAAAGTATCTGCATGTAAGTTTGCTCATGAGGCTTGGAAAATCCTTCAAGTTACTCATGAAGGTACAAGACAAGTTAAGGATACAAAAATCAATATTCTTTTGAGAAAACTAGAACTGTTTAAAATGAATGATAATGAAAACATAACTGAAATGTTTTCTAGATTTACTGAAATCATTAACAGTCTGAAAGGCTTGGGAAATGAGTTCTCTTCACGTGAACAGGTATAGAAGATCCTGAGGAGCTTAACTGTTGAGTGGAAACAGAAGTCCACATCTATTCAAGATTCCAAGGATCTTAACAATTACATAGTTGAAGAACTGTTGGGCAATCTTCTAGCCCACGAAGTTCAGATGAAGGACTAGAAAGAGCAAGAAGGAGCTGTTGAAAAGAAAGCTAAAAAGAAAAAGGAAATAGCATTTCCATCTACAGAAGAAGCTCCAAGCTTAGATGATGATGAGATCATGTTGCTGGCAAAGAACTTCAGAAAGTTCATGAAGAAAAAGAATAAGCCCAGCTACTTTAAAAGAACTGTTCCTACATGTTTCAAATGTAAAAGGCAAGGGCACATATAGACCTTCTGTCCATTTCAGACAAAAGAGGATCAAGGAGATAAGAAGAAGAGATTGAAGGACAAAAAGAAGATGGCTCTCAAAGCTACGTGGGATGACAGTAGCACTTCAAGTTGTTCATCAGATTCTGAAGATGAAGCTGCAGCCAACGTATGTTTTGCAGCACAAGAGGTATGCTCTTCTTCCTCTAGTTCAGAAAATGAGCATGATGATTTAGACATAAACAGTCTTCTGTCTACTGTAGATAATTTATATGTGAAGTGTAGAGAGTTTAAGAAAGAAATTAAAAGGTTAAATCATTGCTTAGAAAATTCATTTGCTGAATTAGAATCAACTATAGTTGAAAATAGAAATCTAAAATCAAATTTAGATAAGTATAGTTGTGTTAACTGTGAATTAAAAGAAGAAAATAAGAATCTATTAACCACTATATCAAATTTGAAAGATACCATATGTAAATTTACTCAAGGTCAAAAAGGATTAAATAAAATAATAGGATCTCAACGATCTAATGGGAATAAATATGGCCTAAGGAATGCTACACCACAGGAAATACCTTACTGTGGTAGAGTGATTCTATCTTATAGAGATGGCACCACTGTGTTTGCCATCAAACGAAGATCAAGTCATATGTGGCTACCAAGAGGCAATAGATTTAATGTTTTGAGGACTAACTCTACTGGACCCAAGAAGATTTGGGTACCAAAAGCTTTAATTTCAGTATGATTTATAGGGTGACAAGGAGTTTCAAGCACGTTCAACTAAATGGATTGTGTTGACAAAAGATTTCAGACTATTCTACTCAACTGACAGTAATTTGATTTTAACAGGCTATAATGCAGATTATGCAGGCAGCAAATCTGACAGAAAAAGCACTAGTGGTATTTGTCAATTACTTGGAAATTCTTTAATCTCTTGGTTTAGTAGGAAACAAAATTGTATAGCTTTATCTACTACTGAAGCCGAGTATATTGCAGTAGGATTGTGTTGTGCTCAAATCCTTTGGATGCAGCAAACTCTAGCAGATTACAGACTAAAAATTCAAAATTCAATCATTTTTTGTGATAACAGTAGTGCAATCAGTCTATCTAAGAATACAGTACTTCATTCCAGAGGCAAGCATATTGAGATCAGACATCATTTTTTGAGAGATCATGTGGAAAAAAGGAGCATCTCACTTAAGTTTGTGCCAACAGAAAATCAACTTGCAGATATTTTCACCAAACCTTTAAATGAATCAATGTTTAATCATATTAGAAGAAATCTAGGCATATGTTCTTTATAAGATCTTTAAATATTTTATTCTTCTTCAAGCTCACCATATGGGAGCTTGTTTTCTGCTAACTTATACTCGTGTAGGATATATTCAATATTAGTTTTACAGTCCTCACCTTTTTATATAATGACAAAAAGGGGGAGAAGAATCTAGAAATTAGTGAAGTATATGGTCACTTACAGTATTTCCAGCAAGAACTAAAAGAGAATTATTAAAAGGTAAAGAAAAGCTCAACACACAGATAGGGGGAGAAGACAACACAAAGTCAGGGGGAGGAATCCCTCCTTGTCAGTATAGTCTTGATAAAATCTTGTTATTTAGTTCTCTGTGTGACTGAATGTATAGAAATACACTAGGGAGTGAAATACATGTAAATAAATGTAACGATTTTTGTCATTATCAAAATGGGGGAGATTGTTAGAACCCAAGTATTTTGATAATGAAAAACCTATGTGAGGAAACATATTGTATTTCATAAATAAGTCTGTGTAGCATTAGATCAAAAGGCAGATAAAACAATTTCCAAGCAAACGAACAGATGGAAAAAGTTCCAGAAAATACTGCTTTAAAGATACAGGAAAATCGGATAGTTACAGGTCCAAGTATCTAAAGAGTAAAACAGCAGCAAGTTCATCGAACAGTTAGAAGGATAACTATCCGATTTTTCAAAGCCTTCGAAGAGTTATTTAATCAGACAATTAAGTTAGTTGAAAGATTGAAGAGTTATAGAGATAACTATCTGAAAGAAAAAGGAAAATCAAAAAGTTAGAAAGGCTAACTATCCGAAACTTAAGTCTTTCAATTAACCACGTGCAGAAATACAAAACAGAATCTTAAAGGACTTTTTGGAGAGTTAGATAACTATCTGAGTTTTCTTTTAGAGAGTTAGATAACTATTCAAGTTTTTTGGAGAGTTACAGGTATAACTTTCTAGAACTTAAGTCATCTTTTTTCGAACGTGCAAAATGAAAAAGCCGGCAGTTGAAAAGCTTAAAAGGGAAAATCGGAGAGTTAGATAACTATCCGAATTTTCAAAGAGAGTTTCAGTAAGTTACAGTTTAACTATCCGAAACTTAAGTTATTGAAATCACCACATGCAAAATTCCAAAAAGAAGATCATTTAAGTTTTCGGAGAGTTAGAAAGATAACTATCCAAAATCTCAAGAGAGTTTCGATGAGTTATGGTTTAACCATCCGAAAATTAAGTCAGTGAATTTCCCACGTGCAGAATTCTAAACAGATGTTCAAATGGGTTTTTCGGAGAGTTAGAAAGATAACTATCTGAAATTTCAAGAGAGTTTCGATGAGTTACGGTTTAACCATCCAAAACTTATGTCAATGAAATTCCCATGTGCAGAATTCCAGACAGATGGTCAAATGGGTTTTTGAAGAGTTAGAAAGATAACTATCCAAAAAATGGGAAGGTTTTGGTGAGTTAAAATATTAACTATCCGAAACGTAAGTTATGATTTTATGCACATGCAGTTTTAGAGGGACAGTTGTCGGACACTTAAATGAAAGTTCAGAGAGTTACAGTAGTTAACTATCCGAAAGTCAGGAGCTCTTTTCGGTAAGTTAAATATAAGACTCTGAACACTTGTCATTACACGTGAGCAACTTAAATTCCTCACGTGACTTAGATAACAAAATATGAGTGATGAATCGGTAAGTTATGGATGTTTTTCGATAAGTTATTTTTATAACTATCCGAAAGCCTGAGATTTTCGGAAGGTTACTTACTAAACATCAGACAGAATGGTAACTTACCATATTTAGGTCTGATTATTTAGCAAGTACAACAGAACACATTTGTTAAGAAAAAAATATATTCGTTATACCTTTGGTATAAATATGAGGAGTTTAAGAGAGGATAATAGACAGAAAAACGTATATACAATACACATTGAGCTACACTTTATTTTCAATTACACTCAAGTCTGCAAAAGTCAAGCTTATTCAAAAGATCTACTGCAGAAAAAGTTCTGTGCGCCAAAACTCTGATTGAAAGATTCAAGCTGTTGGTTCATGGCTTCAACTTGAAAGCTACATTCAGTTGTTGGTTTGAGTTTCGACCTGAAAACTCTAGAGGTTGGTTTACTAAAGTTTATACCTGAAAACTTCTATGTTGTTGGTTCTTGCTTTGACCTGAAAGCAAGTGTGTAAGTGTTGAAACACTTAGTGAAGCTTAAGTGAATCTTGGGGGTGGACTAGCCAAGTTGGTGAACCACCTAAAACTTGTTGTGTGTTATCTTTTTTTACTACTTTGCATTCGTTTAGTTTCATCTCATTTCATTTATGTTGAATCATTTGATTCAACAATCAAAAGAATATAAAAAATTACACACATTCACCATTCACCCCCTCTCTGGTGAGTCTACCGATCCTAACAATAATAACAACTTAAGTTTATAACGCTAACCTAACACGTTGCCTTAGTGTTCAATATAGCAACTCAACGTGTTTAGTTATGTTAACTTAATCAGTTAAACATGTGTACCTCACGTGATACAGTATAACATTCGTAACTTTTAATTCACCATGTGTACAACACTAACTTAGCAAGTTCATCTCTTCTTTTACTCACTAACTTAACGAGTTCTCACGTGATCTTTATACAAATAACACTCTAACTTAACGAGTTGTCTAAACGTGCACTGTTCATGATACAAAAAATATAACTTTAAAACATATCATGTTTTTCAATAAAAACACATGTTAACTTAACGTTTAGTTAAATGAGAATTTAATGCAAGGAAACAACTAGTTATTAACTTAGTATAATTTCAGATCCAATACAAACAATTATTTATATCAATAACCTTTTTCTGTATTAATTGATGTTTTTAATTTCTTTTCACAAGCAATAGTAATTGAGTAAATATGAATACTTTCATTCAACACACAACATCAAAACAAAATACTCAACATTTTTTCAATTTAATAGAATGGCAGATGATAGAAAGTTCAGGATCAAGAAGTTTGATGGAAAAAATTTCAAATACTAGAGGTCTTAGATAAAAGACTATTTATATCAGAAGGATCTTCATCAACCTTTGTTCGGAAGAAAACTAGAGAAGATGGATCAAGAAGAGTGGGAGTTGTTGGATAGGAAAGCTCTAGGTCTCATCAAGTTGTCACTAGCGAGGAATGTTCATTCAAATGTTGCTAAGGAGAAAACAACTGACTTAATGAAAGCATTGTCCAACATGTATGAGAAGCCATCAACCGCCAATAAGGTATTTCTCATGCATAGATTATTCAATCTGAAATTGCTTGAAAGTGGAAATGTTATAGACCATGTTAATGAGTTAAATACTATTTTGAATCAACTGCATTTAGTATATATAGTATTTGATGATGAAGTCAGGGCCTTGATTTTATTATCCTCATTACCAAAAAGTTGGTCTCTTGTCGTGACTAGTGTAAGTAATTCACTAAGTCATGAAAAGCTTAAAATGAGTGACATCCGAGATTTAATTTTAAGTGAGGACATTCATAGGAAAAGTGAATTGTCAGCTTCAACTTTTACCCTTAGTATTGAAAGTAGAGGGAGAAGTAAATCAAAACAATTTAAATCCAAAGGAAGGTCAAAGTTCAAAGGTACTAGTAAGGTGAGATTAGATATTAAATGTTGGAACTATAATAAATGGGGGCACTTCAAGTCAAAGTGTAAGGCTCCCAAGAAAGATAGCAAAGGGAAGGAATCAGAAGGAGCAGGTGCAAATGTTATCTCCTACAATTCAGATGATGCCCTAGTATGCTGTGTGGACAGTTTGATTGACTCATGGGTACTAGACTCAGGAGCTTCATTCCACACTACCTATAGGAAAGATTTGTTGCACAATTATCATGCAACTCTTGTGAAGAAAGTGTACCTAGCTTACAACACAAGCTTGGATGTGTTGGGAAAAGGAGAGGTACACATTAAAACAAAACAAGGGATATGGAAATTGCAGGAAGTCAGATATGTTCCTGATCTTGCAAAACAATTAATTTCCATAAGTTCCCTAGATAATGATGGTTACCAAATTGCCTTTGGTGTAGGCAAATGGAAGGTAACCAAAGGTGCAAGAATCGTTGCCTCAAGTTAGAGGATTGGCACCTTATATTTGACATCAAATCAAGATGACACTATTGCAGTAGTCAGTGATACTGAAGACATTGACTTATGGCATAAAAGACTAGGACACCTTAGTGAGAATGGACTAAAGGTTTTAGTGGCAGAAGGGAAAATCCCTAAGTTGAAAAATGTTAATTTAGGGATATGTGAGGACTGCATTGAGGGAAAGCAGAAGAAAGTCAGCTTTGCCAAGACTCCTCATGATCTAAAGTCATAGAAATTGGAGCTGGTTCACATGGATGTGTGGGGGCCTACCCCTATCAATTCTTTAGAATGTGCTCTCTATTATGTCACCTTCATTGATGATAGTACTAGGAAGGTATGGATTTATTTTCTAAAATAGAAGTCTGAAGTTTTCCAAGTTTTCAAGAAATAAAAGGCAGAAGTGGAAAATCAGAGTGGAAGAAAAATGAAATCCATCAAGTCAGATAATGGAGGAGAATATGATAGTCATGAATTTAAAGTCTACTATGAGGAGCAAGGGATTAGAAGGCAAATGACTGTAGTTGGAACTCCACAACAAAATGGAGTTGCTGAAAGGATGAACAATACCTTAAATGAACGGGCAAGATGCATGAGGCTACATGTAGGTTTTCTCAAGACATTCTGGGTAGAAGCTATCAATACAGTTGCCTATCTAATAAATAGAGGATCATCTGTCCCATTGGCACTCAAAAACCTTGAAGAATTGTGGACTAGGAAAGAGGTCAACTATGCTCACTTAAAAATCTTTGGATCTAAATCATTTGTCCACTTGAATAGTGACAAAAGAGACAAGTTGGATTCAAAATCACGGAAGTGTTATTTCATTGGCTATGGTAAAGATTATTTTGGTTACAAATTTTGGGTAGAAGAAACCAAGAAAATAATCCGTGCAAAAGATGTCACCTTTATTGAATCCAAGATGTACAAGCACAAAGAAAGTGTAGATGAACAACAGTTAGAGCTTTAGTTTAAAAGTACTGCTGAGATCAATCTAAATAATGACGTTAGACAACTTCAAAAGGAACCTGTAGAAGAAATTCAACTTCAAGAGCCTAAACAACAAGAACATCTAGATGATCAAGAAGATGAAGTTGTCACTAGACAACTTAGAAGATCTGGAAGGGTTTCCAGAAAACCAAAAAGGTATGTACCATCATTTAATTATGTGTTGCTGATGAATGATGGTGAACCTGAAACATATCAGGAAGCAATCTGTGCAAGTGATGAACATAAATGGGAGTTAGCAATGAAAGAAGAAATGAAATCCCTAGAGAAGAATAAAACTTGAGAGCTAACTTCATTACTAGAAGGAAAGAAAATCCTAGGAAATAAGTGGGTGTTTAGGATGAAAGAATGATGGTTTCAAACAACTAGAAAGGTATGTACCATCATTTAATTATCTGTTGCTAATGAATGATGGTGAACCTGAAACATATCAGGAAGCAATCTATGCAAGTGATGCACATAAATAGGAGTTAGCAATGAAAGAAGAAATGAAATCCCTAGAGAAGAATAAAACTGGGGAGTGAACTTTGCTAGAAGGAAAGAAAATCCAAGGAAATAAGTGGGTGTTCAAGATGAAAGAACAACTAGATGGTAACAAGAAATATAAAGCTAGACTTGTAGTCAAGGGTTTTCAGCAAATTCAAGATATAGACTATAGTAAAGTATTCTCTCCAATTGTGAAGATGAATACTATAAGAATAGTCTTAAGCATTGTTGTTGCAGAAAATTTGTTCTTGGAGCAAATGGATGTAAAGACAACATTCCTACATGGAGATTTGCTGGAAGAACTCTACATGATGTAGCCATAAGGATTTGCAGTAATTGGCAAGAAAAGAAAGATAGTATGTAGATTGTTGAAAAGTCTGTATGGTTTGAAGCAAACACTAAGACAATGGTACAAGAAATTTGATACTTTTATTTGTACCCTAGGCTTCAAAAGATGCAATACAGATTATTGTTGCTACATAAAACTGTTTAATAATTGCTTCATTATTCTACTGATTTATGTAGATGATATGTTAATTGCTTGTTCAAGTATGGAATAGATTAAGCAATTAAAGAAACAATTGTCAAAAGAATTTGACATGAAAGATATGGGAGAAGCCAAGCAAATCTTGGGTATGAGAATCACCAAGATAGAATGGTAGGCACATTGAGATTAAATCAAAAGAAGTACTTAGAAAAGGTACTTAGGAGATTTAACATCTCAAATGAGAGCAAAATTAAACTTCCTCTCGGTCCCCATTTCAAGTTGTCTAAAGATTAGTTAGCTAAGATGTAAAGTATCAATTTGTGCATTTTATATATGTTAATTCATGCATATTAAGGATTATAAGTCATCATTATATATGTTCTTATGAAAGATTACATGACAATCATATTTTAGAACTATGCATGTTTTATTGGTTAAATAATCAATAATGCACAAATTTATCCTTTATTAAATTAGCACCTAGTCAATTAGCCCATGTGTAAATATAAGTAATTTATATATTGATTTCATGCATATCTTAAAAGAATTATCATTAAGATATGAAATCAAATAATCCTCAATTGAGCAAGCAATATATTATGCACATTTCATTTTTTGCTTTATAATTGAGTAGCAATTTATGTGTAATGTGCATATGCATTTAATGTTATGTTTGAGTTGTTGATAATAGGTGAGGACGTGGATCCTTGGATTAAATCATGGGAAATCAACAACTCATGGTTGTCCAATTCAAACTCCAAATCAATCCATCAATCAATCAATCAATGATTAAAACTTGCCTAAATTAGAAGGTCTCAATTGGAAGGAGTTTGAATTCTTTCCATAGATGAATGACAAGAGAAGAGAAAAGTGGATGGCCGACCAAGGAAAGAGATCATCTCCTTTCTCCTCCACGCAAAGGACCAAGAAAAGAACTCCAAAGAAAAATTTCGTCCTCCCTTCTTCCAGCCAAGGTTGTGGACGAGCTCTCCTCCAAGATTGGTGAGCTAGACGTCTTCCCCCTCATACTAGAAGACCTCCTTCTCTCCACTCCAAGCCGACATATGAAAGGACCTCCATGGGTGAAATCGGTGGTATTAGAGGCACGTGTGAAGCATTGGAAGAGCTTGGGACGTGATCTTCAAGATGAGGTAATAGGAAGCATCAAAATTGAGAGGAAAGCCAACAAATTCATATATATTGGAAGTGGTTGAAGACGTACAACCACCACTTCAAAGCAACCCTAGAGACCTCTTTTGGATGTGTTACAGGTGGTGACAACCCTGTGGTGTGTTGGTGTGACGTGATTCAAGGTTGAAAGAGAGCTCGTGCTTGAAGAAAGGTGGAGAACTCAAAGGTATATTGGAGAAGAGAGATCCTCATACTTGAATATCAAATTTTCATATCATATGTGTATGACTATTTAAGTTTTTAATTCATTTGTTATGTGCACATGTAGTATGTTATTTAAATGATGATTTTGTTTAAGAATATTAGTTGTTTTACAATATATTTCGTGGAATATGGTTACTTCATGTGAATGTGCGAATGTTGTGAATAAAACTAACTCTTAATCTTTGTGAATGCGTGTATATCCTAGTTGCTGTAAATTCCTGTATGAGCCTCGTTTTGTTATATGTTGTACGACTTGATTTCTCTGAGTTATATGTCGTGTTATAGCTTTTTTTGTAAGTACTTTAAGTGTACAATACGTATGTAGTGTTGTTGGAATTTTTTAGAATGCATTTCTTTTTCTTTTTGATTATTATTTCAAAGGTAGCATCTACTCTGTTTTACTGGTCGAGTGACAGAAATTGTGCTCAACACCTTCATATTACCTTGCTTTTGTGCATTCTGAAATGTTTTCCTGTAAATTTTCTTGATTAGAGAAACGAGTTATCTTTCAAGGCGCGATGATTTCGTGGTGTTTCATGAAGATTTGATTGAGTTATAATTTTTACACCAATGACGCATTTTTGGAAAGTTTTCAAAATCGTTTTGCGCACTGTTTGTATATCCGACTTTGGCAGCAACTTAGAGTGAATTAGTCCTGGAAATCACTGTCATTATAAAGATAACTCGATGACCTTTTCAACCAATATTTTCTATGGATTTTTTAATGTCCAGGTTGGAAGGAAGAAGAGTTAGAATTCAGACTAATTTCTGTGATTCTAGAAACATGAACTTAACATTTTCTTGAGTTTTCTAGCTATTAGCTCTAGAAATTAACAAGTTTTATGCTATCTTTGAAATCTTTATTATATTTTTGTAAATTGTAACTTGATTACACATGATTAGAGTTTTAATTACAAATTTAATGGTGTGAATGTTTTATCAAACAATCATTTTAATAAAATTATTTAAGACAAACTCCTTGTGGATTCGACCCGTACTTGCACATGCTTATTACAATGGGCACCGTGCACTTGCGGTTATAAATTTAAAATTTGTACTTTTACCATTAATTTAACAACACATAAAAGTGTTACATAAGACTAATGAAGAAAGAACAAAAATGTCCAGAATACCATATGCTTCAGTAGTGGGAAGTTTAATGGATGTCATGATATGCACAAGACCTGATATATCTCATGCAGTGGGAGTGGTCAGTAGATATATGGTAGATCCAGGAGCAGAGCATTGGTCTGCTGTACTATGGATGCTCAGATACCTCAGATATTCCCTAGATGTAATCTGAACTTCAAAAAGGGACCAGTTAAATTGATTGGCTACTGTGATGCTGATTTGGGAAGAGAGTTGGATAAAAGTAGAAGTACTTCAGAGTATGTTTTCTACATGGGAAGTACTGCAATAAGCTAGAGATCTAAGCTGCAAAGTATTGTTGCACTCTCGACCATAGAAGTTGAATATGTTGCAATTGTAAAGGCAGCTAAAGAAAGAATCTGGCTAGAGAATGTACTAGCCAAATTATGGCACAAACAGAAAAGAAGCATTCTATTTTATGACAACCAAAGTGCCATTTATTTAGCTGAAAATCTGAAGTTTCATTCAAGGTCCAATCATATGAGAATGAGGTTTCATTCTGTAAAGGAAGAGATAGAGTAGAATAGGTTAGATCTGCAGAAGATTGTTAGTGCTGAAAATGTTGTAAATATGTTAACTAAAGTTCTAAATCTGTAGAAATTAGGGCTTTATATGGCCTTAATTGGTCTCCTAAATAATTAAGAAAAAGGGGACATGGAGTTGATGTTTTATTTGAGCTACTATTGCAAATAATCTGTAAGCTAAGAGTAGAGATTGTTTTTTCTTTGATCATTATGTCAGACTCCAAGTGGGAGATTGTTAGGGCGAGTAGTATAGGTGTGGAGTATGCCACAAGAAGTTCAGGTTCAGTCGGAAGCTTGTTAGTAGTAAGTCTCCGGCAAATTTATGATTTTGGAAGGTTACCAGGTCAAAGTATCCAAAATAACATTTCAATTGGAAGGCTTTGAGCTAACTATCTAAAAGTTAGAAGATTTCAGAGGGTTACTGGCTTTAACCATCTAGAATGACTTAAAGGACACTTAAGTGGATGTTCGGACAGTTATGAAGCAAAGTATCTGAAAGTCAAACACTTAAGTGGATGTTCAGATAGTTAAGAAGCCAAGTATCTAAAAGACATTGACTTAAGTGGATCTTCGGATAGTTAGGCAGTAACTATCCAAAAGTCATGAGTTTTTCAAAAGGTTACAGCTACAACCTTCTGAAGTGACTGAAGAGGCACTTAAGTGAGTTTTCGGATAGTTAAGACAAGAACTATCTAAAAGACAAGCAGTTTTTAGATAGTTAACGGTAGAACCTTCTGAATGGACTAAGAGAGACGCAAGTGGGTTTTCGGACAGTTAAGTCTCTAACTATCTGAAAGACCAGATCTCTTCATACAGTTAGCCTACTACAATACTACCCATTACAACAAATGAAGAAAGAAGATTTTTCTTCGGATAGTTAAGCTCTGTAACTATCCGAAGTGTTGCAGATTTTGGAAAGATATGAAGATAAGGCTCCGAAATTGAGAGTTCCTTCTCCGAAGCATTTTCTCTCTATTGTAATGGTTTAATTGTAATTAAAGGTTTATTAACCCTAAGTTGGGTAGTATATAAACCTTTTTGATGTTGTAAAACATTGTAGTTTGTAGGATCAAATGGCTACATAAGAGGGGGGTGAATTGTGTTTTTCAATATTTTCAACCAATAATTGAAACTTCAAAATTAAAAACAAGTCAAGACACTATTTTAATCAAATCATTTTATTCAAGGTTTCAATTATAATATACAATTTAATTCTCCTTAGAAATTGTAGATGCAATTATATAACGATACCATATTTCATCTAACTAATTTCATAACTACAAACAGAGAAAACTAATTTGCGAAATTTAAAACATTTCTCCCTGTTTGAGATTTTCCTTCTTCTTCTTCTTCTTCTTCTTCTTCTACAATTCTTTAGTGACAAATATCTGACTTTCTTTGCTTCACCGAATTTGCTTTCTTCTTCTTTAAATCTTTAGTGACATATATCTGACTTTCTCTGTTTCACTGAATTTCCTTCTCTCTGAGAGCTTTTCCTTGAAGAGATGTTTTGATCCCTAAAAATATATTTTGTTTGGTGTGCAGCAATAATTGATCAACGAGAATTCTATGCCTTTTATACTATATATTCACTTCATGCATATCCTCCACATTTAATCACTATCAATTTTCCACTCTTCACGTCTTTTGTTTTTCCTTCATTGAAATACACACATTCTGACCCACGTTTTTCTTTTTGAATTTTCTTTAATCATCAATCCTAGATCTCTAAAAAATTTCTTGCAAAATAAACTTTCTCGTCCAAAAGTTTTTCATCAGTGTAATAAGAAGTCGTTACTTTAATGTTAACTAAACAAGTAAAACAAGTATATTTATAACTTAACGTATCTAACTCAACAAGTTCATCATGTGCCAAATCACGTGACAAGTACTATAGCTAACTCAATGAACTAAGTCTATGGTGTTACACTAACTTAACGAACCAACTTCGTGGTGTTATGCTAACTCAATGAACCAATTCCGTTGTGTTACAAATAACTCAACAAAATAGAAATAAATGAATGTTTTTATAATAAGAATTTTACCGTGTAGTAATACTAACTTTAAGTTTATAACACTAACCTAACACGTTGCCTTAGTGTTCAATATAGCAACTCAACGTGTGCAGTTATGTTAACTTAACGAGTTAAACATGTGCAACTCATGTGTGTAGGATCGTATGGCTACATAAGAGGGGGGTGAATTGTGTTTTTCAACATTTTCGAATATAATTGAAACTTTAAAACTCAAAAACAAGTCGAGACACTATTTTCATAAAATCATTTTTATTCATGGTTTTAATTACAATATACAATTCAATTCTACTTAGAAATTGTAGATGCAATTATATATCAATACCATGTTTTATCTATACAATTTCATAACTACAAATAGAGAAAACTAATTTGCGGAATTTAAAACATTTCTCCTTGTTTGAGATCTTTCTTCTTCTTTTTCTCTTTCTTCTTCAGCAATTCTTCAGTGATGAATATTTTGTCTTTCTCTACTTCACTGAATTTGCTTTCTTCTAATACTTCAGATCTTTAGTGACATAAATCTTACCTTTTTCTACTTCACTAAATTTTTTCTCCTAAGAGCTTTTCCTTGAAGAGGTGTTTTTGATCCCTGAAAAGATTTTTCTTTTGGTGTGCAAGGATAACTGATCAACGAGAATTTTATGCCTTTTATACTATATCTTCATTTCATGCATATCCTCCACGTTTAATCACTACCAATCTTCCACTTCTTCACATCTTTTCTTTTTCCTAATCGAAATACACACATTCTAACGCACGTTTACATTTCGAATTTTCTTTAATCATTAATCCTAGATCTTTGAAAAATTTCCTACAAAATAAACTTTCTCGTCCAAAATCATTCATCAAGTGTAATAAGAAGTCATTACTTTAATGTTAACTAAACGAGTAACACAAGTATATATATAACTTAACGTTTCTAACTTAACGAGTTCCTCATGTGCCAACTCACATGACAAGTATTGTAGCTAACTCAACGAACTATCTCCGTGGTGTTACGCTAACTCAACAAATCATCTTCGTTGTGATACGATAACTCAACGAACCAGTAATAAACAAATGTTTTTATAATAAGAATTTTACCATGTGCAAAAATAACAACTTAAGTTTTCTAATGCTAACCTAACATGTTGCCTTAGTGTTCAATATAGCAACTCAACGTGTTTAGTTATGTTAACTTAACGAGTTAAACATGTGCACCTCATGTGATACAGTATAACATTCGTAACTTATAATTTCACCACGTGTACAACACTAACTTAACGAGTTCGTCTCTTCTTTTACTCACTAACTTAACGAGTTCTCACATAACCTATTTTAACCTTTAAGCCTTTAACTTAACGAGTTCTCACGTGACCTCTATACGAACAAAACTCTAACTTAACGAGTTGTCTAAACATGCACTATTCATGATACAAAAGATATAACTTTAAAACATATCATGCTTTTCAATAAAAAGACACGTTAACTTAACGTTTAATTAAATAAGAAATTAATGCAACGAAATGACTAGTTATTAATTTAGTATAATTTCAAATCCAATACAGACAAGTATTTATAAGAGTAAGCTTTTTCTGTATTAATTGATTATTTTAATTTCTTTCACAAGCAATAGTAATTGAGCAAATATGATTATTTTCATTCAGCATACATCATCAAAACAAAATACTCAACAATGTGATATAATAAAACATTCGTAAACTTTAATTTCACCACGTGTACAATACTAACTTATTGAGTTCGTCTCTTCCTATTGCTCTTTTACTTACTAACTTTACAAGTTCTCATGTGACCTATTTTAAACTTTAAGCATATAACTCAATGAGTTCAAACGTGACCTTTATACAAATAACTCACTAACTTAATGAGTTGTCTTTAATGTGCATTGTACATGATACATAAAATATAACTTTAAAACATATCATGCTTTACAATAAAAACTCACATTAACTTAACATTTAGTTAAATGAAAAATTAGTATAACTTAACGACTAGTTATTCAACTTAACATAATCTCAGATCCATTACAAACAGGTATTTATATCAGTAAACTTTTTCTGTATTAATTGATATTCTTAATTTACTTTCACCAATAATAGTAATTGAATAAATATGATTATATCCGTTTATCACATATCATCAAAACAAAATACTCAACAATCTCCCCCTTTTTTATGATGACAAAAA
This sequence comes from Cymodocea nodosa, assembly GCA_036874045.1. Classification (NCBI taxonomy): domain Eukaryota; kingdom Viridiplantae; phylum Streptophyta; class Magnoliopsida; order Alismatales; family Cymodoceaceae; genus Cymodocea; species Cymodocea nodosa. The sequence continues at coordinate 11,063,175 of CM072339.1, read as the reverse complement.
ATCATATTAAATCAATTATGAAATATGTTTAACTCAACGAAACACCTTTGTTGGGTTAAGTTTTAATTCATCAAACAAGTTTGTTGACTTAAGTTCACTTAAGATTATATCTATTATTTTAGTGAAAAACATCTCTTAGGAATAAAACTTCTCAGACAAAATATTTCAACATAATCATCTCCCCTTTTTTTAATATATATGCAATTTAAACACATAATCATCTCCCCCTTTTGGCATTAATCAAAAAGATGATTACATAGTGTAAAAATTAAGAGACAAGTATGTACAGCTCAACTTTCTGTAAACATTAATAAGAATGAAATCATTTACAGTAAAATGTATTGTTCAAATAATCAAACAATAAATACAAACATTATATTTTATATTCAGACACAAGCAAACAGACAAATGACAATACATTTATCTATTCCTCCTAATGATATCAGTAATAGCAGTACAAATTTTATCTCCTAGATGCCTAAAATCATTTCTAATGACATTTAGCATTACATCTAAGTTAGGAGGTAGATCATGTTGCTGTTGTGCTTGATATGAAGAGTTTTGTTATTGTGGTTTGTGTTCTGTAATGTCAGGCTGTTGTTGTTGCTGTTGTTGATGCATAGACTAGTATTTTTGCAAATCTTTAATACTGAAAACTCTCATGCCTTTAGTTTTAGAGGGCCAGTCAAATAAAGTTAATTGATTTGCAAGAATTCTACATACAGCATCACCAAAAAATAACTTTGAACTCATATACTGTAGTTGAGAAATGAAAACATCAAACCAATTGATTTGAATTTTGTTTAGAAGGCCATAAGTTGCATATAAACAACTTCTGCTGACTTCTAGATTATGTCTGACTCTCTGAAATAAATTGGCATACAGAATATTTGCAATAAATCTTTCCTTTGCATTCGGATTTTCCATTAATCTCATTTCGGTATATACACCTGGAATCTGTGATAACGACTGAATGTCCCATTCCAACTATCTAACAATGTCAAATCTGTTAGTAACGACAACACCTTCATTCTGTAATCCTAAAACTGCAAAAATCAATTCAGGAGATAAGGTGAACTCCTGTTGAGTTATTTGAGTTATCAATATATTGTTATTCTTGACCATATTACTATGAAAAGTTGAAATAAGCTCTTTGTATTGCTTCCATTTTGTTCCAACTGGCAAGAATTGCATTAAGCCTTGAAACTCAAATAGATCTATTATTTCTAATAAATTTCTAAACTTTATTGGTCGAGCATGCAAAATCTAACATTAAATCAAATTATTGTATTTCTGCAATGCTTCCTTAGATCTAAAGTAAATTGAATTTCCTTAAATGTTTATTGCTCTATACAAAGAAGTTGATACCAGAAGTCTTGATTCAGAATTTAATTGATCTTCAAGAATCTCTTCTTCAAAATGAATGTCATTGTATTCCTCTATCAAAAGATTTTCTTGAAGCTGCTTAGGTAAGCTTGATTCTTCAACTTCAATAGAGTGAGGAACATTTGCAATATCTGTTACATCCATTTGTTTAGTTTCTATAAGTGTTCAAAGTTCAAATTTTCCACAAATTCAATAACCTATATCTGTAATTCTTTAGTTTCTGCAATAGATATTTCCATATGTACATGTTGTGAATTCTCAAACTCTGGTTCTATAGATTCTGAAGTAGGCTAATCAACATTAAGCTCTTCTAGAGTCTTATCTTTTTCAATAGTTGCTACTCCAAATAATCTAGCCTCTAAACTAGTTATTGCGTCAATATTTTCAAACACATTTGCAATAACTTGTTCAATATCAGTTGCCTGATACTCTGATTTTTCAATTTCCTTATCATCAAGGCTTGAAACAATAGAAAAACTTGAACTAATTTGTTTCTTTGATTTCTTTTCAAGTTTTCTAGAAAAAGAGAATAGAGTCACATTATCATCATCAATTTCAGTCTGTTCTGAACTAATGAGCTTATCAGATGCACTATAAGATACAATGTCTAGACATACATTGTCCTTTAGAATTAAATCATCATCTGATTATTCTTTTTCAACAATATTTGTTTCCATAGAAACAAGCTCTTTTTGCTTCATTTTCCTTACTCTCTTTCTCTTGTAGCAAGTCAACTGTTCTCCTTCTATTGTTGCTGTTTTCTTCTAAATTTGATCTAAAAAAGTTTTCTATTTTAATTCTTCAAAGGCAATTTCTATAGCTATTGCGTTTCGAAGACTTTCAACTTTTTCTTTATCAACAACAATATTTGTTTGTTTTTCCTTTGAAAATAAAGGTGTAGGTATTGTAGAGTCATGTTCTTCCTCAAATGGTTGTAGTTGTGTACCATTGATAAAGGTTTGAGGAATTCTATTGGAGGAACCTACTCCTTTTTCTAGGTATTTTGCATATTGTTCTAAAAATGCTATTTCAGCACATTTCATATGATATTCTCTATCATATTTACTTCTTATTCCTATATATTGTATACTATCAACTATATTCTGAAGTTCTTGTCTAACTTCATCAAGTATTTCTTCAGAAAAGAAATAGTCACGATATATTTGAGCTAACCTTGTATCTACTTGAAAAATCTTTTTAAACCATGTACGAGGAACATCATCTACCTCGATTTCTTTGCCTTTGGCATTTCCTCTACTTCTTCCTTTGCCTTTGCCACGACCTATGTAGAACTTGGAAAACATCATCACAAGTTGTAATAGGAACAAGCGAGACAAATGTTTAGAAAGATGTTTACGAGATAACCTAAGTTACCGTGTAATAAGTGTTTAAATAGGGTTTCTGTAGAATAACTTAACGAGTCTATTAGTCGGGTTTGAATTTTAAAAGAATATTGAATAAAATTTATTCAATCGAGGTACCCAAAAACTTTAATTATAACTCATTGATTTACCTAACCTAACGAGTAAAATGCTATCTAGAGGTAGTTTTACACATTACCTTACATAACATAACATCTAATTAGCATACTTAGCTCAAAAACAAGTCTCAGATGTTTTCAATTGAAAGCTTCCGAAAACACCATACAAACTATAAGTAACTTAAATAACCATTATCTTGAGAACATTGTTAACTATTCTAATATTCTTTTTATGAACCTAAAATAGTTTGTTTGTCTATTAATTTATTTCATCGAGATCTTAACAGGACTAAACTCAGATTAACTAAGATCTATATTCTGAATGATATTAATCTATTTTTGGATATTGTAATTCCTCCCCCTACAAATATACTTCAAATATATTCAATAACATACAAAATATACTTGTATAAAGTACATGCTACTTATAACTATACTTTAATTTTTTCTTTTTAGAAATTTCTGTTATCTTGAATTTATCAAGAATGATTTTGAGAATCAAATTCAACTACATATGAATCAAATCATAACTTTAAACTTATATGATTAACACAATGAGAATAAAGGAATGTATCTCAAATAAACAATTTCAAAAGCACTAATTTTGATTCAATAAATCAACAATCATATTGGTAGAAACCATATTTGATTCAAAAATATCTATATTTAATGAAACAACTTTTATCATTTCAACACATTAAATGTTGATATTTTTCTTTAAAAGTAAGTTTGAAAAGCTTGAATCATACAATAGCTTTCTAATGTACCCATGTAATGAGCTTTCAGTCAACAATCTCATGTTTGATCAGGACCTTAGGTTGCCAAATTTAAAGAATCATTTTTCAAGACAACAATCCTTCCATACCTATTTGCTCAAATACAAGAGACTCATGATCAAACTGATCAATAAACTTTCAAAGATTTTCTCGTTGTAAGCACTTATTATTTTAAGCACAGTATATATGTATTTCATTAATATAGATGAAATAAAGCACAAATCTCATACAATTTTTACTTCTATGATTTTACTGAAACTATGAATCAACTTCAATAAGTTCATACTTTTATCAGTAGCTTAATATGATTTACATATAAATTATTCTACAAGTTTAATCAATCAAGTCAAACTCATGCATGATCATATGCACTTTCATTGATCCAAAGAAAACATTTAATCAAAATTTCAGAATTTAAGAGGAATTTAAAAACATTGACATTTCCACTTAAAATTTTAAAAACATTAAACTTGGAAAGATAAGTAAAATCAATAAGATACTACAATAATGTTATTATAAAAACATAGTATCTTATGTAGTAGTTTAGATTTAACTCAAATATATATAAGTATATAATATCTATGAGGTAAACAACATCATCAACAATGTTTATCTTTTGTGGAGTTTAAGCATTTTACACATCACATAGCCTACAAATACCTAAATTTAACCTTATGTTGTAGAATGTATTTTCATCTAGAGGTTTTGTAAATATATCAGCTAATTGATTTTTACTAGACACAAATCTTAATTTAATTTTTCCTTTAATTATGTTATCTCTTAGAAAATGATGTCTAACCTCTATATGTTTTGCTCTAGAATGTAATACAGGATTTTTGGAAAGATTTATTACAGAACTACTATCACAATAAATCTCAGTTGTATCATAAGATAATCCAAAATCTTCTAAAGTTTGCCTTATCCACATAATCTGAGTGCAACACAATGTAGCAGCAACATATTCAGCTTCAGTGGTTGAAAGTGCTACACAGTTTTGCTTTTTACTAAGCCATGACACCAAATTATTTCCCAATAATTGACATGTGCCACTAGTACTTTTTCTATCAGATTTAGATCTCGCATAATCAACATCAATATATCCTATAAGATCTATTGAACTATCCTTAGAATAATACAGACCAAAATTTTTAGTTCCTTGTATATATCTAAATATTCTTTTAACAGCTATTAACTGTGATTCTTTAGGATTAGATTGAAATCTAGCACAAGCACACACAACAAACATGATATCAGGTCTACTAGCTATCAAATAAAGTAAAGAACCAATCATACTTCTATATTTTTTTGATCTATTGATTTTCCCTATGTCATCAATATCTAACTTTAAAGAAGTACTTATAGGAGTTCCTCGAATCCTTGTATCATTAAAATTAAATTTCTTAAGCATTTCAACTACATATTTTTCTTGATTTAAAAATATACCTTTATCCATTTGCTTAATTTGAAGTCCTAGAAAATATGAAAGTCTCCCATCATACTCATCTCAAATTGACTAGCCACCTCTTTAGAAAATATTTTTATTAGTTTTGCAGAAGTTGCTACAAAGATTATATCATCCACATATATTTGAACAACAATCTGATCTTTATCATCTTTTATGACAAACAAAGTATGAACTACTTTTCCTATGATATAACCTTGTTCTATTAGAAAAGTAGATAATATTTCATACCACGATCTAGGTGCTTGCTTCAAACCATATAAGGCTTTCTTTAGTTTATACACATAGTCAGGATTATTCATATCTTCAAATCCATCTGGTTGTTTTACATAAACTTCTTCATTAATTAAACCATTTAGAAATGCACTTTTTACATCCATTTGATATAGTTTAAAATCCATATAGAAGGCATACATTCCCCTTGTGTATACCCTTATGCAACTAATCTAACTTTGTTTCTTATAACTTGACTAGTCTCATTTGTTTTGTTTCTAAAGATCCACTTTGTACCTATTATGGACTCATTTTCTAGTGGAGAAACTAATTCCCAAACATCATTTCTAATGAATTGATTTAGTTCATCTTACATTGCCACTATCCAATTTTCATCAGATAATGCTTCTTCTATATTCTTTGGTTCCACCATAGAAACAAACATACACAAATATTTAAATTTACTGAAGCTCTAGTTTTAACTCCCTCATTTATATCACCAATGACTTGAGTGATGGGATGTGATGAAGAATAACGCCAACTTCTATGATTTTCCTCAATATTCTCATCAACATCTAAAGGTACATCACTTTGATCATTAGTTTGATCATTTAAGTTCATATTTTTAATTTTCTCAGATAAATCTTCAATCTCTCTATTGATCTCTAATTCTCTTAGGAAGTTGATCATATCATCATTATCAACTTCAGATTGAGATTCTCTAAAAGAATTTTCATTGAAGCTTACATGAAGGGTTTCTTCGATGGTTCTAAAAGTCTTATTATAAACTCTATAGGTTTTACTTCTAGTAGAGTAACCTACAAAAATTCCCTCATTCGCTTTGGCGTGAAATTTATCCCTTTTCTCCTTAGTGTTAAGAATAAAACACTTATAGCCAAATGGTTCCAAATAGGAAATTTTTGGAACCCCATCAAACATAATCTCAAAAGGAGTTTTGTTAACAAGAGGTCTTAGATGACTTCTGTTAATAATATAACAAGCTGTATTCACTACTTCAGCCTAAAGATTTTGAGGTAAATTATGTTCATTTAACATAGTTCTAGGCATTTCCTGAAGTGATCGATTCTTTCTCTCAACAACACCATTTTGAGACAATGCTCTTGGAAAAGAATATCTATGATTAATTCCATGATCTTTACAATAATTATCTATATGATGATTTTCAAATTCAATACCATGATCATTCCTAAGTTTTTGAACAAAGACACTTTATTTATTTTGAACAAGATTACAATATATTTTAAACATTTCAAAAACTTCTGTTTTAGTTGAAGTGTATCTAGAGAAGTCATCTACTAAAACAAATACATATCGTTTACCACCAAGACTCGTGTTTCTTGTTGGTCCAAAAAGATCCATATGTATAAGTTCTAAGACTCTCTTTCTTGATATATTAGTTTTGGATTTAAAAGAGTTTTTATGAAGTTTACCTAACTCACATGCGTCACACATGAAATCCTTTGAGTATTTAATTTTTGGTAAACCTCTCACTAAATTTTGTTTAGATAATTTCTGCAATAGTTTCATGTTTATATGCCCAATCCTTCTATGCCAAAGATATGCATCACTAGTTTTAGCTAGCAAACATGAATTTAAATCAACTACACCAGAAGGTAAAGATAAAATACATATAGAACATTTTCTTTTAGCAATAAATTTAAGTTCATCTGTAATTTTATCAATAATTTTGCATACACTACCTTTAAACAATACATAGTATCCAATATCAATTAGTTTTATAACACTTAGCAAATTAAATCCTAGATTTTCTACATATAGTACATTCGAAATAACACAAGTAGGAGTTATTTAAACATTACCCATACCTATGATTTTATCTTTGCTTTTATTTCCAAATATTACACTTCCTTTCTTGGTATTTGTAAAATTTTTCAGTAGACTTTTCTGTCCGGTCATGTGACCTAATGCTCCACTATCTAAAATCCATTTTGATGTTGTTATCTCCTGCAAAACAAATTAAGAAGAACTATTTCTTTGGTACCTACTATCTTTGAGGATCAAGTTCATTAAAAGCATATTTCTTCTTTTTGGTTAAAAACAGCTTAACATTATCATTTATATTTCTATTAATTGTAAGTACTATTAATTTATCATTAGCTTCATACTTATAGAATTATTGCTCTTATTGATATTCTATTTATTTTTAGATTTAGTATGACCAAGACCAAACCGATTTTTATCAAAAGTTAATTTATTTTGGTCATGCTCATACATTTCAATAAGTTCGTACCAAGATTTTGTACTTGTATTTAAATTTTCAGTACATACAAAATCTTTTTTTGCACATGAATTTTCAAATAAAGAACATGTAGATCTAGTAATTGGTCTAATACCAGAGTTTTGAATTTCATGCTCAGGTTCCTGAATTTCTAGTTTACTATAATTGTCTACAATTTTAGAAACATTAGTAACTGAATTTCTAGAACTAGAAACAAGATTTTTAAAAACATTGATAGTCATGTTAGAAGTACATTTAGATAAATCACATTGGTTTATATTACTACTACATGATTCATCCTTTGAAGTACCTACTTCTACATATTTATTACGTTGTTTCATGATAAAAGGAATTTTAGTCTTAGATTTACTTGAACTACAACTAATAAATTCTTTGTTGGCTTGAGATTCAATGTATTCAAGATAATCAAATCCTAAGTCAAATTTATATGACACCGTAGAGGTACTAGTTAGTTTGTCTAACTTAGTTTGACTCAAATTCCATTTCTCAATGGTGGAATTCAAATCTAGCTCTCTTATTTTTAATCTTTCAATCTCTAACTCAAGATCATTTATGTTGTTTCTCAATTTTTCATTTTCAGATTCTATCTTTAATTTTTTAGTATTTATATTCTGTAACTGTTCATGCAAGATACATTCATTAAATCTAAATTTATGCAAATCTCTAACATGATTTTCACTATCACATTTAAACTTTTTTAAAGTAGTAGATAGGAAACAATTTTCTTCTTCCATAATCGACAAAGAGTTTCTGTTATGCGAAGAGAAGTGCGAAAAGGGAGAAGCTTAGACTCGTGGAGAAGAAAGAAGAAGGCAAAGGAGAAAACGTGTGAAGCAAATGCAAAAACACCAAGGTTTAACGTGGTTCCCCAATTGGGTACGTCCACGGATGGAGCTCAACTGATTGATTCTCTCTAGGTGATCACAAAGGGATACAAGATTCATCATCATACAAAAGCACACGTTGGGGGTCTATTTATAACATTTGTGTACCCCAAGTGGCCAATGACAAAACTACCCCTATGTGTAAAAAACTAATTCAAGACACATAATAACAATCTCCACCTTGCCTTGAATTACGAACTCCACCTAGAACCAAACAAATTTCCATCTCAAAAGACCCGAAGGGTCAACTATAAGCAAACACATTAAGTAAGTCTAAGATATGCTTAAACTTGCTTTCAAGAATGCCTTTCGTAAACATATCAGCTAAATTGTCATGTGTGTTGATCTTCAAAATCTTCACGCGATCTTCTGTTCTAAGAAAGTGATAATGAACATCAATGTGCTTTGTCCTGTCATGAAACACATTGTCCTTCGTTAAGCTGATGGCACTAAGACTGTCATAGAAAATTTCTACTTTATCATATTGTAGACCAAAGTCTCCAAGTAACCCCTTCAACCAAATACCTTCTTTTATAGCTTCTGTCATCACCATATACTCAGCCTCTATGGTGGATAAAGATACAGTAGGCTGTAGAGTAGATTTCCAACTAATAATGGAATCTGCCAATGTGAAGACATATCCTATTAAGGATCTACGCTGATCAACATCACCTGCAAAATCTGAATCAGAATATTTAGCCATACTATAGTTATGTTTAACACCATAAATCAATCCTACATCAAATGTGCCATTCAAGTACCTAAAGATCCTTTTCACGACCTACCAATGACTCTTCCCTGGATTCAACAAAAACCTGCTTACTACACTAAGAGCGTAAGCAAGATTAGGGTGAGTACAAACTATGGTATACATATGACTGCCAATTGCCTGTGAATATGGAACTTTCTTCATGTACTCCTTTTTAGATTGCGTTTGAGGTGCCATAGCAACTGATAATTACAGGTTCCTATCATAGGGCATTCCAATGGCCTTGCTTGAAGCCATGCCAAACTTGCTCAAAATCTTCAGAACATAACTGTGCTGATGGAGAAATAATCTTCCAATGTTCCTATCACGATAAATCTCCATCCCAAGGATTTTACCTACCAATCCTAAATCCTTCATTGCAAATTCAGATTTCAATGTTGTAAAGTATCAATTTGTGCATTTTATAAATGTTAATTCATGCATATTAAGGATTATAAGTCATCATTATATATGTTCTTATGAAAGATTACATGAAAATCATATTTTAGAACTATGCATGTTTTATTGGTTAAATAGTCAATAATGCACAAATTTATCCTTTATTAAATTTACACCTAGTCAATTAGCCCATGTGTAGATATAAGTAATTTATATGTTGATTTCATGCATATCTTAAAAGAATTATCATTAAGATATGAAATCAAATAATCCTCAATTGAGCAAGCAATATATTATGCACATTTCATTTTTGCTTTATAATTGAGTAGCAATTTATGTGTAATGTGCATATACATTTAATGTTATGTTTGAGTTGTTGAAAATAGGTGAGGACGTGGACCCTTGGATTAAATCATGGGAAATCAACAACCCATGGTTGTCCATCACACACTTCCAATTCTTGAAGATATCAATCAATCAACCATCAAGACTTGCTTAATTTAGGAGGCCACAAATTGGAAGGTGTTTGAATTCTTTCCATTGATGAATGACAAGGGAAGAGAAAAGTGCATGGCCGACCAAGGAAACATCTCATCTCCTTTCTCCTCCACGCAAAGGACCAAGAAAAGAATTCCAAAGAAAAAATCCGTCCTCCCTTCTTCCAGCCAAGGTTGTGGACGAGCTCTCCTCCAAGATTGGTGAGCTAGACGTCTTCCCCCTCATACTAGAAGACCTCCTTCTCTCCACTCCAAGCCGACATACGGAAGGACCTCCACAAGTGAAATCGGTGGTATTGGAGGCACGTGTGTAGCATTGGAAGAGCTTGGGACGTGATCTTCAAGATGAGGTAATAGGAAGCATCAACATTGAGAGGAAAGCCAACAACTTCATACATCTTGGAAGTGGTTGAAGACGTGCAACTACCACTTCAAAGCAACCCTAGAGACCTCTTTTGGACGTGCTGCAGGTGGTGACAGCCCTATGGTGTGTTGGTGTGACGTGATTCAAGGTTGAAAGGGAGCTCGTGCTTGAAGAAAGGTGAACTCAAAGGTATATTGGAGAAGAGAGATCCTCATACTTGAATATCAAATTTTCATATCATATGTGTATGAGTATTTAGGTTTTTAATTCATTTGTTATGTGCACTTGTAGTATGTTATTTAAATGATGATTTTGTTCAAGAATATTAGTTGTTTTACAATATATTTCGTGGAATATAGTTGCTTCATGTGAATATGTGAATGTTGTGCATAAAACTAACTCTTAACCCTTGTGAATGCGTGTATATCCTATTTACTGTAAATTCTAGTATGAGCCTCGTTTTGTTCTATGTTGTAAAACTTGATTTCTCTAAGTTATATATCGTGTATTAGCTTTTTTTGTAAGTACTTTAAGTGTAAAATACGTATGTAGAGTTTTTGGAATTTTTTAGTGTTGTGCGGAAACATTAAACAAACATGGAGCATCTAGGGGTGGTGTGGAGAAGACATCTACGTGGAAGAGAGGATTGCGAGTGGAGAATTCGAAGAACAACAAATTTACGTGGTTCCCCAACATGGGTATGTCCACGGGTGATCAATCTATCATGATTCCTTGTTGTATGGTTGTTAGTACAAAGAAGGGAGAGAATGAAATCAAGGGATGGTTTGGCATGGCATCCCTTGGACGTGGATGACCCCTTACATATATAGGGGCAACGGTTGGTGATACTCAAAAGACAAGTTTGCCCTTATACAAATTATCAAAGAAATACAACCATATTCAATGACACATACATATACTTGATGGAAGACACATGCATCACAAATCTCCACCTTGTCTTTCATCAATCTTCACCACGAACAGGTGATGGATCACCAAGACCCAACTTGGGTCAGCAGCAGCAATAGACGTTGAGTAAGTCCAAGCAATGCTTGAACTTGCTTTCAACAACGCCCTTTGTAAACATATTAGCCGGATTGTCCTTTGTGTTGACCTTCATAATCTTTATCCTGTCTTCATTCCTGAGGAAGTGATACTTAACATCAATATGTTTAGTTCTATCATGAAGGACATTATCTTAGAGAGACAAATAGCGCTAAGACTATCACAGAAGATATCAGCTTTATCAATGCGCCAACCAAAGTCTCCAAGTAAGCCTTTCAACCAAATCCCTTCCTTTGCAGCTTCTGTCATAGCTACATATTCATCCTTAGTTGTGGACAGAGATACCATAGGCTGAAGAGTTGATTTCCAACTCACAATAGAACTTGCAAATGTGAAGACATAACTAGATAATGATCTTCTGTCAACATCACCTGCATAGTCTAAGTCTATATAACCAGCCACAGTACAACCTTGATCTGCTGGATACATCAAGCCAACACTTGGAGTTCCTTTCAAATATCTGAATATCCTTTTAACTGCTTTCCAATGTTCCCTGCCCGGGTTGGACATGAACCTACTAACAACACTCAAAGGATATGCCAGATCAGGCCTAGTGCATACCATAGCATACATAAGACTTCCAACTGCTTGTGCATAAGGAACTCACTGCATATCAAGCTTTTCAGAATCAGTTTGTGGACACATCGCAGATGACAATTTGACATTTCTGTCATAAGGCGTGCTAATGGCTTTGCATGAAGCCATACCAAATCTGCTAAGGATCTTCTCAATATAGTTCTATTGATTCAAAAACAGCTTACCAGAATTTCTTTCACGCCTAATCTCCATTCCAAGAATTCTACCAGCTAGACCAAGATCCTTCATATCAAATTCTAATTTTAATGTGTCCTTCAGCTCCTGTATCACTTTGATATTCTTCGCAGCTATAAGAATATCATCAACATACAATAACAAATAAACATGTGTACTCTTATCAAGAGTTTTAACATATACACATGAATCATAGTTGCTGCATCTAAAACCAACTTTAACTATAAAGGCATCAAACCTTTTGTACCATTGGCGTGGTGACTATTTAAGTCCATACAAGGACTTATTTAATTTGCACACCCAATCAAATTTACCTTTCACCACAAACCTTGTTGGTTGTTCCATCCAAATATTTTCTTCCAACTTACCATGCAAGAAGGCCGTCTTTACATCTAGTTGTTCCAATTCTAAATTCTGTGCTGCAACAATGGATAACAAAATTCTAATAGATGTATGACGTACAACAGGAGAAAATACCTCATTGAAGTCAACTCCTTCTCACTGTGAATAACCTTTGGCGACTAATCTTGCCTTGTGCTGCACACCTACATTGCCTTGAGTCCCAATCTTCTTCTTATAGACCCATTTGCAACCAACAATATTTGTGTTCTTTGGATGTTTCACTAGTTCCCAAGTCTTGTTCTTATGGAGAGATTGGAGTTCCTCCTCCATAGCAGACATCCAAAGACCAGCTTCTGAATCTTTCATTGTAGCTTCATATGTAGGTGGATCAACAGAATCCTCCACCTCAACTGCTACTTGTAAGGCAAAAGCAACCAAACTATCGTAGCCATATCTAATCGGAGGTCTAACGTCTCTTCTAGGACGATCTTTGCCAATGGTTCTTAGTGGTGGTTGCTCCACCTCTTCCTCCTCAACTTCATTTTCTTGAGTTTCAGATGAGATTTCTCTAATTTCAACTTGATCAGTGATAGGTGGCTGTTGTGCGTCATCTATCTCCATCTGTTCAGGAAGGGTGTGCTCAATTTCTGGTGTTTCACCTGCTAGTTTATCTGTTGCCTGCAAAAGAGAATTCTCATCAAAAGTAACATCACGGCTATATATTACTTTGTGAGATTCAATATCATATATCCTATATCCCTTTACACCAACAGCATATCCCACAAATATGCCTTTCTTGGCACGTGGTTCCAACTTACCATTATTCACATGATAGTAAGCTAGACACCTGGAAATTCTAAGCTTTGAATAACTAGCAGATCTTTTCAACCATACCTCAAGAGGTATCTTCCCATCTAAGGCACTAGAAGGAGACCTATTCACCAAATAGGAAGCTGTGTTAGCAGCCTCTGCCTAAAACTTCTTGCTCAAACCTACATGAGACAGCATACAACGTGCCTTTTCTAGGAGTGTTCTGTTCAATCTTTCAGCCACTCCATTTTGCTGAGGGGCATACTTGACAGTGTTATGCCATGTAATGCCTTCATCTTTACAAAAGTTATCAAATTCTTGAGAACAAAACTCAAGACCATTATCAGTTCTAAGATATTTTACCTTTCTATTTGTTTCGTTTTCTACCTACTTCTTCCAATGCTTGAAGCAAGAAAAAGCTTCACTTTTGTGTGTCAAAAAGAAAACTCAGTTCATTCTTGAATGATAATCAATGATAGAAAGAAAATATCTAGAACCTGCAATAGAAGGCTGGCGTGAAGGCCCCCAACAATCAGCATGAATATAATCAAGAACTCCCTTCGAGCTATGTTGACTGCGTGCAAATGACACTCTTTTTTGTTTGCTAAAGACACAATGCTTGCACATGTCAATACAAGCAACCTTGTGCCCATCAAACTTGCCTAGACTACTCAATTTCTGCATTCCTTTCTGCCCCAAATGACCCATCCTTGAGTGCTACATGATAGAAAAATCCTGTTGACCAGATATAACTGATGTAGCTGTGCCAACAATTGGAGTGCCCTGCAAAATGTATAAGGGACCAGATTTGGTTCCCTTCATAACAACTAATGAGTCTTTCAATATGCTGATCTTCCCCTCACCACCTATATATCTATAACCCTTAGCATCAAGGGCCATCAGTGAGATCAGACTTTTTCCAAGCTTTGGGACGTGCCAAACGTCCTCTAGAATTCTAACTGTGTCATCATGCAGTTTAAATTTTATAGTGCCCACACCAACTCTAGAACACATATCATCATTGGCCAAAGTCACTTGACCACCCTCCACCTGCTCGTAGGTGTCACAATACTCCCTAGTAGGAGTCATATGATGTGAAGCTCCTAAGTCCATAATCCACTGATCATCAAAATAGGCACTACAACAAACTGTAAGAGAAAAGTCATCACCTAACGCAGAACTGGTTTCTGCCACAACAACCTTTCCTTTGTTCATAAGCTTGGGACAATGTGATTTCCAGTGTCATTTCTCCTTATAGTAATGGCAAGTATCCCTAGAGTACTTGCCCTTCGACTTGCTTCTACTTCTATTCTTCCCTCCACCTTGTCTCTAGCTTCTTCCCCTGTTCTCTTGTTGCTAAACTGAGAGGCCAACACCACTTGCCTCGTTTCTACCATACACCATGTGCCTGAGCTCCCTGGAATGAAGGTTGGACCTCACTTCTTCTAGTGTAATTGAATCTCTTCCAACTACACAAGACTAAACAAAGTTTTCATAACTCAATGGGAGTGAACAAAGTAAGATAAGAGCTGCATCTTCATCTTCTATGATTACTCCAATATTCTTGAGTTCCATCAGAATAGTATTTAGCTGATCTAAATGCTGCTTAAGAGGTACACCTTCTATCATCTTTAAAGAGAACGGTCTCTGCTTTAACAACAATTTGTTTGTTAAAGACTTAGTCATATACAATGACTCAAGTTTCTACCAAAGACTTAACGAGGTAGATTCATCAGCAACTTCTATTATAACTTCATCAGACAAACACAATAAGATTGTGGAGTGAGCTTTCTCCTCCTGCAATTCAAACTCTGGCGAATTTCTGTTCAGAGTAGTTTCCTTATTTAAAGGAGCCTAAATATCTTGTTGCTTTAGAAGTGCTTTCATCTTAATTTGCCATAAGCTGAAGCTATTTTTACCATCAAACTTTTCTATCTTCAACCCCAAAGTATTCATGTTTTCAAAACAACAAACAACCAGCAATACACACAAGATACAATGTGATTTCAACAAACACAAATCTGCAGCAAGGTACACAATAGCAAGCAATATCTCAACAACAATATGCTACTGAAACTACTGATTTCAATGAAATGCAATCAACCACAAGCCAAGCACACCACTTATCACAAAACAGTAGCAAATACTCGCACAAACCAAGCACAAAACCACAATCACAAAATGCCCAAAATCCGACAATCAAAGTGTCACTCGCCTAGAAAACTATTCTGCCCTAGCAAGACGCCTCCTACTGTATCTCTCTGAATACGAAACTTCTAACCGCAAAATTTTAAAGGAAGGAAGTTCAAGAAGCTTAATAAACGTCTTCAAAATTTGAGATGCAACGGAGCATGGACGAGGAAGGCGCATGACTTGGTGTCGGAGTATGCAGACTAGCGCCGACGACGACGCCAGTTGCAGAAATAGCTTGAAACTTGATCAATCTCTTCAAAATTTTAAATGAAGGAAGATCAGGAAGCTTACTACACGTCCTCAAAATTTGAGACATAACGGAGCACTGAAGAGGAAGGCGCACAACTTGGCGTCGGAGTGTGCAGACTAGCGCCGGCGACGACGACAGTTACAACAATGGAGAGATCCCTTGTGGAAATGGCTTGAACCTTGATGAAACTCTTCAAAACTTCAGATGCAAACCCAAAGATGTCCAACCTGGCTCTGATACCAGTTGTTGTGCGGAAAGATCAAACAAACGTGGAGCATCTAGGGGTGGCGTGGAGAAGAGATTTGCATGGAAGAGAGGATTGCGAGTGGAGAATTTGAAGAACAACAAATTTACATGGTTCCCCAACATGGGTATGTCCACAAGTGATCAATCTATCATGATTCCTTGCTATATGGTTGCTGGTACAAAGAGGGGGGAGAACGAAATCAAGGGATGGTTTGGTATGGCATCCCTTGGACGTGGATGACCCTTTACATATATAGGGGCAACAGTTGGTGATACCCAAAAGACAAGTTTGCCCCTATACAAATTATCAAAGAAATACAACCATATTCAATGACACATACATATACTTGAAGGAAGACACACACATTACATTTAGAATGCATTTCTTCGATTTTTCAATTATTCTTTCGAAGGTAGCATCTGCTCTGTTTTACTGGTCGAGTGATAGAAATTATGCTCGACGCCTTCGTGTTGCCTTGCTTTTGTACATTCCGAAATGTTTTCCTGTAAATTTTCCTAACAAATGAGTTATCTTTCAAGGCGCAGTGATTTCGTGGTGTTTTATGAAGATTTGATTGAGTTATGATTTTTACACCAACGACACATTTTTGGAATGTTTTCAGAATCGTTTTGCGCATTGTTTTAATATCCGACTTTGGTAGCAACCTAGAGTGAATTAGTTTAGGAAATCACTTCCATTTTAAAGATAACTCGATTACCTTTCCAACCAATATTTTCTTTGGATTTTTCAATGTCCAGGTTGGAAGGAAGAAGAGTTAGAATTCGGACTAATTTCTGTGATTCCAGAAATGTGAACTTAAGATTTTCTTGAGTCTTCTAGCTGTTAGCTCTAGGAATTAACAAGTTTTATGCTACCTTTGAAATCTTTATTGTATTTTTGTAAATTGTAATTTAATTGCATGTAATTAGAGTTTTAATTATGGATTTAATGGTTTGGATGTTTTATCAAACAATCGTTTTAATAAAATTATTTAAAACAAACTCCTTGTGGATTCGACCCGTACTTGCACATGCTTATTACAATGGGCACTGTGCGCTTGTGGTTATAAATGTAAAATTTGCACTTTTGCCGTTAGTTTAACAACACATAAAAGTATTACAAATGTGTCTTTTAAAACCTGTATTTCATTGACATCTTTGGTTGCAATCAAAATGTCATCCACATACAAGAGCAAGTAAACAAATTCTTCTTTAATTTGTTTAATATAGACACATGAATCAAAACTACTTCTAACAAAACCAACATCAGTGATAAAAGAATCAAATCTTTTATACCACTACTTGGGAGACTGTTTCATCCCATACAAAGATTTCTGCAGCTTACAAACGAGGTCTGATCTACCTCTTTCTGCAAAACCTGTTGACTGTTCCATCCAGATGTCCTCATCTAAATCACTATGCAAGAAAGCTATTTTCACATCTAACTATTCAAGTTCTAAATCCTTTACTACAACAATTGCCAAAAGGACTCGAATGGAGGTGTGTCTAACTACTAGAGCAAAGACTTCATTGAAGTCCACATCCTCCTTCTATGAAAACCCTTTTGCTACCAATCTTGCCTTGTATTGTATTCCAAGGTTGCCCTGTGTTCCTGATTTCCTTTTGAACATCCATTTGCAACCAACAACATTCCTGTCCTTGGGACGTTTTACCAACTCCCAAGTCCTATTCTTATGCAAAGATTGTAGTTCTTCTTGCATAGCTCCCAACCAATATACTGCTTTTGGTCCGCTAATGGTAGCATCAAAACTAGGTAGGTCAGCATCCTCCACCTCACTAGCTACCTGTAGGGCAAAAGCAACCATATTATTGTAGTCATACCTTTGTGGAGGGTGAACATCCCTCCTAGGATGATCTCTGGCAACACACCTTGGACGTGTGTCCTCAACAAATTCATCTCCTCGATCATCTTCTAAAATCAAACGTTGATCTGTATCAAGAGGAACAAACTAATAAGATATCAACGGTTGATTCAAATCAAGCTCCACCTGCTCAGGAGTACTAGGTGGATCCAAAACTATTGGCTTTTCTTTCTTGTGCATCAAAGAAACCTCATCAAAGTTAACATCCCTGCTATGAATGGCCTTTCTTGTTTCTTTATCATATATTCTATATCCTTTTACTCCCATTCCATATCCCACAAAGATGCCTTCCTTGGCACGCGGCTCTAATTTACCATGATTCACATGGTAATACGCAGGACATCCAAATACTTTCAATTTGGAGTAGTTAGCCACTTTATCCATCCATACTTCATAAGGGATATTGTCACCAATTGCATTAGATGGCGACCTGTTCACCAAATAGGAGGTTGTGTTAATAGCTTCAACCCAAAAACATTTTTCCAACCCAACATAAGAGAGCATACACCTAGCTCTCTCCAACAAAGTCCTATTGAGACGTTCTACAACTCCATTTTGTTGTGGAGTTCCCCTAACAGTATAATGCCTAGTTATGCCTACATCTCTGCCAAGTGTGTTGAGCTTCTGCATTCCCTTTAGACCCAAATGCCCTAACCTGGAATGCCAAATAGCTGACATAGACTGTTTATCACTTATTGTCGCAGTTGCTGATCCAATGATAGGTTTGCCCTGAAGAATGTATAAAGGTCCATCCTTGATTCCCTTCATTACTACTAAGGAACCTTTCAAAACGTGAAGTTTACCTCCTCCACCTGAAAAATTGAAACCTTTCTGATCAAGAGCCATTAGTGAAATAAGGCTCTTACCTAACCTTGGCACATGCCAAACATCTTCCAAGACTTTGGCTGTCCCATCATGCATCTTGAATCTGACAGATCCAACACCTGTTCTGTCACAAACATCATTATTTGCTAAAGTGACATATCCACCATCTACCTCCTCATATGTATGGAAATATTCTCTGTTAGGAGTCATATGAAGTGATACACCAGAATCCATAATCCAACTCTGATTGGAGTAGACACTATAACATATAGTAAGGGAGAAATCACAGTCAAACCTTGAGTCTCCATTTTTAGTGACTGTTGCATTTCCCTTAGTCTTCAATTTAGGGCAGTTTACCTTCCAATGCCCATTTTCCTTGCAATAATTGCAAGTGTCCTTGGAAATTCTACCTCTAGACTTACTTCTGCCTCTGCGCCTGTTGTCTCTTCTACTCTATCGTCCTCTAGACTCTAAATGATGCACTGTCAAACCTGATCCGCCAGCATCATTGCTACCATGTGTAGCCAAATGTCTCAATTCTCGAGAATGAAGACTCGATCTTACCTCCTCAAGGGTAATAGAATCTTTGCCAACCACAAAAGATTGCACAAAATTCTCAAAGGAGAGAAGGAGAGATACCAATAAGATGAGAGCAACATCCTCATCTTCCACAATAACACCAATGTTCCTCAGCTCCATGAGAATAGTGTTAAGCTTATCCAAATGTTGCTTCAATGGTGTACCTTCCTTCATTCTGAGAGAGAGCAACCTTTGCTTCAACAACTGCTTATTCGTGAGAGACTTAGTCATATACAGAGATTCTAATTTATTCTAAAGACCCAAAGTTGTATTTTCATCTACTACCTCAATGATTATCTCATCTAATAAATATAATAGAATAGTCGAATGTGCCTTCTCCTCTTGCTATTCAAATTCAGCAAACTTCTTATCAAGGGTTGTCTCCACATTTAAGGGAGCCCAAATACCCTACTATTTCAAAAGTGCTTTCATCTTAATCTACCACAAACTAAAGTTGTTCTTGCCATTGAACTTCTCAACTTTCAAGGCTAAAGATGCCATGACAATAAAACAACACAAACACAGCAAGCAAATACCAAAGAATTCGGACAACAAATAAGCATAAAATTTGCTATCCCAAAGCTGCAGATGAATCTTTCATTCAAAATATCCCAACTAACAAATGAAGCTACCAAATTCAAAAGATCACTTGCAAGAATCCTAAACAAACAAAGATGAGCCAAGATCACACGTATTGTCTCAAGAAACAAAAGAATTCCCAAAGAACTTTCAAAAAAATCCAAAGAACTTCAAAGAATTCCAAAGAACTGCAAAGGAATTCCAAAGAAGTGGCCACACTTGGTCTACTTTGAAAAAAGACAAAAAAGAATTCTATAGAATCACAACAACAAACTTCAAAAGTTATTATAGGAATTCTTACTACTTGTTTCACCAACACGGAAATGACAAATGACCAAGTGCACGTTGTCAGATTCAAGATTACAGGTGTTGAACTAGAATTCCAATCACGGATGCTTGTCGCAAACACAAGTCGCGAGCATAGATCGCGTGAGCAAATCGCAAGCGCTAGCGTCGAACGAAAAATGCAAGCAATGATACGTGAACGATGGCATCGAGCGGAATGCGAGCGATCACGCACAGGCACTAGTACAAGCAACGACTCGGATGAATGCACGCAGGTGAATGTGCACGAATGTTGGCACGGGCGAAGATGTGAATGATCGCACGGGCAAGAATGTAGGCGAATGCGCGTAGATGTTGGTGTGAGCATCAAGCGTAGGCGTTGGGTGCGGACATCGAGTGTCGGGCGTGGGTGTTGGGCACAGGCGTTGAGCGCTAGGCGTGGGCGTCGAGTGCGGGCATTGGGTGCCGACATTGGGCACGGGCGTTGGCCAAGATCTTTCTTTTCTTCTTTCAAGACTAATCCACAGCCAACTCCTCAAGCTTCGCTCTGATACCACTTATTATGTGAAGAGAAGTGTGGAAAGGGAGAAGCTTAGACTCGTAGAGAAGAAAGAAGAAGGCAAAGGAGAAAACGTGTGAAGCAAATGCAAAAACACCAAGGTTTAACGTGGTTCCCCAATTGGGTATGTCCCCAGATGGAGCTCAACTGATTGATTCTCTCTAGGTGATCACAAAGGGATACAAGATTCATCATCATACAAAAGCACACGTTGGGGGTCTATTTATAACATTTGTGTACCCCAAGTGGCCAAGGACAAAACTACCCCTATGTGTAACAAACTAATTCAAGACACATAATAACAGTTTCTAATATACTTATTTTCCAGTTTAAACACTTTAAGTTTTTGTAATAATGCATGATAAGCACATAATAATTCATCAAAGTTAAAATCTGAATGACTTTCAAAATCAAATATTACCTTAGTCTCATCTGCCATGAAGCACACATGAGCAACGCCTTCTAATTCTTGTTCTTCTTCTGAATGTGAAGATTTTGATGATAATTCCTCAAATTCAGACTTTTCTTAACGTGTCATCCCAAGTGACCTTAAAAGCCTTTTTCTTGTAAAACTTTTTCTAAGATTTTTGAGCCTTCTTCTTCTTATTTGTCCTACTTTGCTTTTCATTTTCCCTTATAGGACAATTTGGAGAAAGATGTCCAGGTTTCTTGTAGTTGTAACATACATACTTTCTAAATGAAGAATTCTTATCATTTAGTGACTTTGACATTGAGGGTTTGTCATTTCTGTTCCTTTGCTATTTCCTAGCTTTCTATGCTTTCTTGAATTTCCTAGTCAACAAAATCAAATTCTCGTTAGAATCAGTTGATATTTCAGAATCTGAATTAATTTCAAATGCTATTTCTTTCTTCATTTTTAATTTGTTGTGACCTAGTGAATCATTTAATTGAACTTCATAAGTAGTTAAATTTCCTATAAACTCATTTATAGTATAAACATTTAAGTCTCGTGATTCCTCAATTGATGTCACTTTCTGAGACTACTTGGAACTTAGGGATTTGAGAATTTTTCTCACCAAATCCTTTTATTCAAGGTTCTTTCCTAAGCATTTGAAAGAATTTATGATATCTAGGAATCTGGAAAACATCTCCGAAATACTTTCATCTTCATGCATCTTAAAGAATTCATACTTATGAAGTAACATATTAATCTTAGTCTCTTTAACTTGAGAAGTACCTTCATATGAAACTTCTAATGCATGTCAGACCTCATAAGCAGATTTATGTGCCGACGCTTTACTGAACTATTCATAACTCAATGCACAAAATAAGATATCTAAGCCTTTTGCATTTAGAGTTTCATTTTCTTTTTCAATAATTGTCCAAGTATTATAAGGAGCAGTTAATGGAGTATATGGTTTTGAAATCATGAACCATAACTTGTGATCTATACTTTGAAGAAAGATTGTCATCCTATATTTCCAATATTCAAAATGTATTCCATCAAATAAAGGAGGATAGTTAAGATTTTGGCCTTCATACAAAGAAAAATTACCATTTCCAGTAGCCATCTTACCTTAGATTTTTCAACCTATTTGATTTTAAACAATTTAAAATTTTAAAAACAACTTGAGCCCAAAATTAACAAAGTTAAATGAATGCTCAGATATAAATTTCTTGTTTACAAACAAGGAAGGCAGAATAAGCAATGATATTAATTAAGTTAGTATCAATTTTATATCAAAGATTATCAACTAGCTTTGATACCACTTGTAGGATCGAATGACTACACAAGAGGGGGGCGAATTGTGTTTTCCAATATTTTCAACCAATAATTGAAACTTCAAAATTAAAAACAAGTCGAGACACTATTTTAATCAAATCATTTTATTTAAGGTTTCAATTACAATATACAATTCAATTCTCCTTAGAAATTGTAGATGCAATTATATAATGATACCATATTTCATCTAACCAATTTCATAACTACAAATAGAGAAAACTAATTTACGGAATTTAAAACATTTCTCCCTGTTTGAGATTTTCCTTCTTCTTCTTCTTCTTCTTCTTCTTCTTTTGCAATTCTTTAGTGACAAATATCTAACTTTCTTTACTTCAATGAATTTGCTTTCTTCTTCTTCAAATCTTTAGTAACATATATCTGACTTTCTCTATTTCACTGAATTTCCTTCTATCTGAAAGCTTTTCCCCGAAGAGGTGTTTTGATCCTTGAAAATATATTTTGTTTGGTGTGCAAGGATAATTAATCAACGAGAATTCTGTGCCTTTTATACTGTATATTCACTTCATGCATATCCTCCACGTTTAATTACTATTAGTTTTCCACTCTTCACGTCTTTCCTTCATCGAAATACACACATTCTGACCCACGTTTTTCCTTTCGAATTTTCTTTAATCATCAATCCTGGATCTCTAAAAATATCCTTGCAAAATAAACTTTCTCGTCCAAAATTTTCATCAAGTGTAATAACAAGTCATTATGTTAATGTTAACTAAACGAGTAAAACAAGTATATTTATAACTTAACGTATCTAACTCAATGAGTTCATCATGTGTCAAATCATATGACAAGTATTGTAGTTAACTCAACAAACTTAGTCTGTGGTGTTACGCTAACTCAACGAACTAGCTTCATGGTGTTACACTAACTCAATGAACCAACTCCATTGTGTTACAGATAACTCAACGAAACAAAAATAAACAAATATTTTTATAATAAGAATTTTACCACGTGCAATAATACTAACTTTAAGTTTATAACACTAACCTAACGTGTTGCCTTAGTGTTCAATATAGCAACTCAATGCGTGTAATTATGTTAACGAGTTAAACATGTGCAACTCACGTGATACAATAAAACATTCGTAAACTTTAATTTCACCATGTGTACAATACTAATTCAAGATATAGAATTTCCCTTAAAGGTTTTTCTACTGGAGCAACCATATCTTCGTTTTCCTTTAAAGAAAGGTTAGCTACACCCCTAAGGATTTCGTTAAAGTCCAATTCAGAAAATATTTCAGTATGCTTCTGTATTGAATAATCTTATGTAGGTGTTCTTACTAATCGTTTAGTGCTAGGAGAATGAGTCAATGTGCTCATAAACTCTTAACATAAAGTAAAATGCAGAAGATTAATTACATACCAGTCTGAAGCTTTGTTCTCAATAAATAGTTATTGACGGATGAAGTTGAATCAACTACTTCTCCTTCCAGTTCCCCAACGAATTCTCTTTCTACTTTTCAATTGTTGGTAACCCGTAAATAACATTCTGTTCTATATTTATAATGCACATCCATAAGGCAAATGAATCTCATTGTAAGAACGTGTCTTGTAACGTACAGTATGGTTCCTATTTTTATGGATACGTGTTCCACTTCTCATTTTTAAATTTTAGCAACCACTAAACCCATAAAGTCTTGTTTGTGGAGAAAAGAATAACTGTTAAGCTAACTCCACGAACTAACTTCATTGAGTTACAGATAACTCTATGGAGTGACTTCAATTACTATTACTAACTTAACAAACTAACTTATTTGAGTTACAACTAACTCAATGGACTAGCTTCATCTTCTATTTGCTAACTCCACAGACTAACTTCGTTGAGTTACAGATAACTCAACAGAGTGACCTTATAATTTATTATTGACTTCATGGAGTTAAGGTTAACTCTACGAACTAACTTCATTGAGTTAAACACTTAGCAAATTTTCCTAAGAAACATACTTCTCATCTTAACTTCTATATTTTTTTTTCTACATACTATGAACTTAAATAAAGTTAAATACATTACATTAATGTTGTGTTTCAATTTAAACTCAGTTAAATCCGAACATTATATACATATTTAACTTACAATTCATTTCTTGTTATGTAGAAATTAAATTTTACTTTTAAGTGTGCAAATATCTTCAAACATTATCAAATCATTGTGCATTTAACCACATCATTCATAAAATTTTAAAACTTGTCCTTCAAAGCTTTAAATAAGTCTTTAATACAGTTCTCAATTAAATCATTCATTCACAATCATACAAATTCAAAAACATATTGATGTTCAAACATTCATAAATATATTATTGCTTACAATTACATTCAATTAAATATTTAATACAAGTAAATGAATAATACAATTAATCTCTATTCCTTAATTCATCTACTTCCTTCTAGAATTTTCTAACTATTGTTCCAATTGATTTATATGTTCTACAGCTCTTGTAAAGCCTCTAGAAGGTCTAGCATTATCAGTAGCAGTATAAACTTTGTATTCCTTCACTAAAATGGCCCTAGATGTTATCCTCTTAGACATCCATTTCGTGAAGTCAATTCCTTCCACCATCAACAGTGGAATCAAATCTCCATAAAATAATTTCTTCTTTACCGCTCTCAGCTTGGAGATAAATATTTTGTACCAATTAACTTGAATTCTATTCACAACTGCATATGTGGCCTACTTGAAAAATTGACTAAGTTCAATGTAGTGGCCTTATCTTTGATAAACAGTTTTTACTAGTATAGTTGCCGCTATGTGTGTCTTTCCATTAAGTACTTCATTCTGTTAAGTATTGGCACCTAAGGGTCACTTGTCAAGCACTATTTAATTTCTTGTTCAGCCCATTCCACTACAATTGTTTCTTCCAAAATTTCATTTCCTTCATTTCTCAATTCGAGTATGTTGTGGAGAAGCTCAAGTCTTATCTAAATATTCACTTCTTCCACGTTTGCAATTAAATTTTCTTCTTCCTCTCTCAAATTTGCATAAAAATAGGGTACTAAATTTTCATAAACTACAAGCCCTTTAGTCTTTGGAATAATTTCTAGTAGGCCCTAGAATTCAAATAGTTCTCTAATCTCCTCCATTTTAGTCTAGTCTACAAGCCTACTATAAATGATATCATACCCCTTTATTTCTTAATACTTGTTAAATGCTTCCTGACTCCAAAAGTGAACTTCATTTAGAATTGTTGCTTTAGACGGATCAGGAATTTTGATTTGTTACTCTAGAGGGGTTTGTTCTTGAATTTCTTCTTCAAGTTGCTGAGTGTAGGATCATTGTATCATAAGAGGGGGGCTAAATTGTGTCTTTAGTAATTAATATTACTAGTAGATAAAACAAAAGCACAAAACACTCATAAATAAAATTCTGTTCTTTATAAACTTTAAAGAAAGAATTTACAATTTCTTTTAAGCACAATTCCCTTCTTGTTAGTTTTGATACGATAAAGTCTGATATACAATTCAAATAGGAAATGAAGTCTTTATTCTAAACTAATTTCGAATTATATAAAACCTTATCTTTATGCACGTAGTTCCTTTTTCTTCTTTTTGCTCAACTTCTGTATCTCTTTCTTCTCTAATTGTCGAATTCCCAAACTTCTTGTGTTTGTAGCTCCTTTTTCTTAAATTGCTTGGAATTCTAAACTTCTTCTAATGTTGGAGAATTTTTCTAGATATGAATATGAGTGAATATTCAGACTTTGTTAGGTATTTAATTTTGACGATGTATGCTTTATTAACGTATTTAAATAAGTCTACATAATATTCTCTAAGTATATTTCTCTAAGTTTAATAGTTAACAGATTATCGGAAAGTTTCATTTTTATGTCAGATAAATTAAAGTTTTCCGAAGAGCTAGATTTGCAATAGTTAAACTTTCAGATAGTTAACGTTTCATTTTTGTCGAATACTTTATGTTAAAAACTTGTATAGTTAAGTTATCCGCACGTGTGTTTTTAATGTTTTAAGTTGTCACGTGTTTTCCATGTGCGTTCGGTAATGAAAAATCGAACAGTTAGATAACTGTTCGAGTTTTTATACGCATGGATAGATAACTGTTCGAGTTTTATAAAAGGACTAACGAACAGATAAGTTTCTTTGTTTAGTCACGTGTTTTGTAGGTGTAAGAACTCTAATAGTTAAAGGATAAGTGTTCGAGTTTTGACAGGAGTTAAAGGATAAATGTTCGACTAAATCGAAGACTTAGAAGATATTTTACAAGACTCCAGGAATATAAAATTTCGGTGAATCTACGAGTGGAGATCGTGGAAACTTAGATTGTCAGTGAAGAAAGTGGAAATTTAAATAGAAAGTAATTTGGATTAAAGAGAAAATTAGTACGTGGATTATGGATTATGGATTGTGGATCAAGTGGATGAACATGTTGAACATGAAAGACAACAGAGTTCGACTACAAATAGAGAGTACGAGCTACATTACAACAAAGGATCCCAATCTCAAAAACCAAGTCTGAATATTCAATCTGGATCCCTAACTAAAAAGTTAAGTTTGAATATTCATATTCTAAAAAGTTCTCCAACATCAGAAGAAGTTTGAAATTC
The DNA here is from genome assembly GCA_036874045.1 of Cymodocea nodosa. NCBI lineage: Eukaryota > Viridiplantae > Streptophyta > Magnoliopsida > Alismatales > Cymodoceaceae > Cymodocea > Cymodocea nodosa. Next base: position 11,035,978 of record CM072339.1, on the reverse strand, counting down.
CAAGTAATTTTAGAAAAGGAGCTGCAAATGCAAGAAGTCTAGAAATTTGACAACTAGAGAAGAAGAGATACAGAAGCTGAGCAAAGAGAAAGAAAAGAGCTATGTGCATAAAGATCAGGTTTTATACAATTCAAAATTAGTTTTGAAAAAGAGCTTTGTTTTCCTATTTGAATTGTATATCAAAAATTACTATATCAAAACCGTCAAGAAGGGAATTGAGCTGAAAAGATATTGTAAATTCTGTCTTGAAATAAAAGAATAGAATTTCATTTATGAGTGTTTTGTGCTCTTGTTTTATCCGCTAGTTTAATTACTAAAGACACAATTCACCCCCTCCTCTTGTGATACAAACGATCCTACAACTGGTATCAGAGCATTTTAAACTGTTTAAAGCATTTGAAAGCCTTCATTTCTCTATTTAGGAATTGGTTTTTCCTGTCATTTACTTCGAATCATCTGTTTAAAATGGATAATTCTGAAAACTTAGTTATGACTGAAGGATAGACCACTAATCGTCCTCCTATGTTTGAAGGTAGCAATTATAGCTATTGGAAATATAGGAAGAAAGTATTTTTTCAGTCAATCGATTTCAAATTATGGCATATAATTAGCAATCGTATAGTGTTAGTTACGACTCCATATGATACTTGGACTTTTGATGAAAAGGAGCGAATGACACTGAATCCTAAAGGTTTAAACATCTTGTTTTGTGCTTTATCTCATGATCAATTTAATAAAGTTTCTGCATATCAAACTGCATATGAGATATGGCATGCATTAGAAGTTGCCAATGAAGGTACTAATCAAGTCAAGGAATCTAAGATCAATATGTTAGTACATAAATATGAGCTTTTTAAAATGCACGAAAATGAATGTATCTCTGACATGTTTTCCCGTTTTCTTGAGATTGTAAATTCATTAAAATCTTTAGGCAAGAAATTCAAGGAAAAAGACTTGGCAAGAAAGATCATTAGATCTTTAACTAAAATTTGGGCTCAAAAGACAACATCTATTGAAGAGTCTAAAGACTTAAATACGTATACTCTCGATGATCTCATAGGAAATCTAACAGCCTATGAAGTACAACATTTAGATCCAAAAGGGAAAAATCCTAGAAAGGATCTGGCTTTTGAGGCTGATAAAGTCTCAGAAGTCACTAATGATTCTAATGATGATTTATTGTTGTTGACCAGAAAATTTAGAAATTCGTTGAAGAAACATAGGAACTTTAGGTCAGCAAAGACATCTGGAGATATGGAGAAGAACTCATTCACGAAACACAAAAGTATATGCTACAAGTGCAACAGGCTAGGTCACTTTCAAACTAATTGTCCTCTCAACAAAGAAAAGAAGAATTCGAGGAGGAATTTCAGGAATAAGAAATTCAAAAAGAGAATGGCGCTTAAAGTGACATGGGATGACTCTTCAGCTTCACAAAGTGAAGAAACAAAGGATTCAACATCAGACAATGAATCCTCATCAACATCAGATTCAAAAGAAAATCTGGCAAGTGTATGTTTTATGGCAAAATCTAGTGAGGTATCCTTTGATCAAAATGCTAATTTTGATAGTTTTGATGGATTACATGTTGAATACAATAGACTAGCCAGAAAATATAAGAAAGTCAAAATAGAAAGAAAGGACACTAGGAAAATGCTAGATGAATTTGAAAATAAGATTGATTTTCTGAACTCTAAATAAATTTAAAGAAGAAAATCAAAGGCATGCACAGGAAATTTTAAAGTTCACTGCTATAGGAAGAAAATTGCATGCTGATTGTGAAAATTTAATTGCTGATAAGAAGAAAATGATATGTGAAATTGAAAAACTGGAACTGACTATTACTTATTTAAATTTAGAAATTGATGTGTTAAAGATTAAAGTATGTGATCAAAAGAAAGTAAATGGAATAATAGTCAAACTTTAACAAATGAACTCAGTAATAAAATATCAAATGTAGAAAAACATGGTATTGGTTTACACGATGCATCTTTTGAAAATTATATATTGCATGATGGTACTGCTAAAAATAATGTCTTTATTTCCAGTACTAAGAATAGTAAGAGAAAAACTATTCCGTGTGTAATCAAAAAGGGAGAAAAATATGTGCAAATTGATAAAATGCAGCATATAAATGATAGCACACGATGCAAGAATTTCAAAAGAAATCTTCAGAAGAATCAAGCTAAGACATTTGAGAATTTTAATATTCTTGATCAATTTTCTTCATATTTAAAGAATATCGGATATTGGAAATCAAATAATGTCAGAAATGAAAATTTCAACTTTGGTTTACATGGAGATAAATGTTTTGATAATTATAACACTAAGAGAAAGAAACACAAAAATAATTATCAGAAAATAGATAAGTTGAAGTCTAAAAATATGGATTATTTTGATATGACTCTCTCTAAAATTCTTGGACCCACTCAAAAATGGGTTCCAAGAGATAAAATCTCTTTTTGACTATTTTGTAGGTACACAAATCAAAATGGATAATGGACAGTGGAGCATCCAACCACATGACTAGAGATATACGATTACTTACAGAAATAACAAAGACCAAGAACGGACAAGTTACCTTTGGAAATAAAAGCAAAACAAATATCCTTGGGTCTGGCAAGGTTCAGGTAACTGAGAAATGTTTTATAAATGATGTCTTATTAGTTGAAAACTTAGGTTTTAATTTATTGAGTGTTCCTGTTTTAATGAAGATTTACAGAGTAATTTTTGAAAAGGATTCCTGTAAAATTATGGACATAACTACAAATGAAATTTTATTCACTGCATACAAGAAAGGATCTGTTTGTATTCTAAATTTGCCTTCTAATATTATTAAAGACAATGCTTGCTTAATTGCAAAATCGGATGAAGTCATTTTATGGCATAGAAGGCTAGGACACTCAAACTTAAAATTATTACAAAAGCTATCTAAAAAGAATCTAGTTAGAGGTTTACCTAGTATTATGTACTCGAAAGAGTTTATGTGTGATGCGTGTCAACTAGGTAAATTACATAAAATATCCTTTAAAAGCCTAAATGAAATAACAAGCAAAAGAGTATTAGAACTAGTGCATATGGATTTATTTGGACCTACTAGAACATCCAGTCTAGGAGGTAAACATTATGCTTTTGTACTAGTTGATGACTATTCTAGATTTACTTGGGTCTATTTTCTAGATAATAAAACTGAAGTTTTTGAAATATTTAAGATATTCTGTAATAAAGTTCAGAATGAGCAAAATGTTAAAATTCAAAAACTTAGGAGTGATTATGGTACAGAATTTGATAATGATCAAATGGACACCTTTTGTGAAGAATTAGGCATAGATCATAGGTACTCATTTCCAAGAGCTCCTTCACAAAATGGGATAGTAGAACGTAAAAACAGATCACTTCAGGAAATGTCCAAAACCATGTTAAATGAGAATAAGTTACCCCTTTTTCCCTAGGTAGAAGCAGTTCATACAGCATGCTATGTTATAAATAGAGTACATCTAAGACCAATTTTAGATAAAACTCCTTATGAGATATGGTATAATAGGGTTCCCAAAATAAGTTATTTAAAACCCTTTGGGTGTAAGTGTTTTATTTTAAACACTAAGGAACGAAGAGACAAATTTAAAGCCAAATCAGATGAAGGGATTTTTGTTGGTTATTCCATTAGAAGTAAAGCATATAGAGTTTATAATAAATCAACAAAAACCATTGAGGAAACCCTGCATGTGAAATTTCATGAAAATTCTCATTTGGATTTAAGACATGTTGAAAACTTTGATTCAGAAATTCTCCCAGTAATAGTACCAAATGATGTTGATAGACAAATTGATAGATTATCTGACGTGTTGAGTATTTTTGTTTTGATGATGTGTGCTGAATGAAAATAATCATATTTGCTCAATTACTATTGCTTGTGAAAAGAAATTAAAATCATCAATTAATACAGAAAAAGCTTACTAATATAAATACTTGTCTGTATTGGATCTGAAGTTAATAACTAGTCGTTTCGTTGCATTAATTTCTCATTTAGCTAAATGTTAAGTTAACGTGTGTTTTTATTGAAAAGCATGATATGTTTTAATGTTATATCTTCTGTATCATGAACAGTGCATGTTTAGACAACTCGTTAAGTTAGAGTTTTGTTTGTATAGAGGTCACGTGAGAACTCGTTAAGTTAGAGGCTTAAAGGTTAAAATAGGTCATGTGATAACTCGTTAAGTTAGTGAGTAAAAGAAGAGACAAACTCGTTAAGTTAGTGTTATACATGTGGTGAAAGTATAAGTTACGAATGTTGTATTGTATCACGTGAGGTGCACATGTTTAACTCGTTAAGTTAACATAAATAAACGCATTGAGTTGCTACATTGAATACTAAGGCAACGTGTTAGGTTAGCGTTATAAACTTAAGTTGTTATTTTTGCACGTGGTAAAATTCTTATTATAAAAACATTTGTTTATTAGTGGTTCGTTGAGTTATCATAACACAACGGAAATAGTTCGTTGAGTTATCATAACACAATGGAGATGGTTCGTTGAGATAGCATAACATCACGGACTTAGTTCGTTGAGTTAGCTACAGTACTTGTCACGTGAAATGGCACATGAGGAACTCGTTCAGTTAGAAACGTTAAGTTATATATATACTTGTATTACTCGTTTAGTTAACATTGAAGTAATGACTTCTTATTACATTGATGAAAAACTTTTGGACGATAAAGTTTATTTTGCAAGAAATTTTTCAGAGATCCAAGACTAATGATTAAAGAAAATTCGAAATATAAACGTGGGTTAGAACGTGTGTGTTTCGATGAAGGAAAAAGAAAAGACGTGGAGAAGTGGAAAACTAGTAGTGGTTAAACGTGAAGGATATGCATGAAATGAAGATATAGTATAAAAGGCATAGAATTCTCATTGATCAATTTATCCTTGCACACAAAACGAAAAATCTTTTCAAGGATCAAACCATCTCTACAAACCAAAAGAAAAATCTTTTTCAGGGATCAAAAACACCTTCTCAGGGAAAATCTCTCAAGTGGAAGAAAGTTCAGTGAAGCATAAAAAGGTAAGATTTTCATCACTAAAGATTTGAAGTATCAGAAGAAAGCAAATTCGGTGAAGCATGAAAAGACAAGATATTTGTCACTGAAGAATTGCTGAAGAAGAAAAAGAAGAAGAAAGATCTCAAACAGGGAGAAAAATTTTAAATTCCGTAAATTAGTTTTCTTAGTTTGTAGTTATGAAATTGTTTAGATGATACATGGTATCGAAATATAATTGCATCTACAATTTATGAGGAGAATTGAATTGTATATTGTAATTGAAACCTTGTATAAAAATGATTTTATGAAAACAATGTCTCGACTTTTTTTTGAGAATTAAAGTTTCAATTATATTTCATAAAATATTAAAAATACACAATTCACCCCCCTCTTGTGTAGCCATACGATCCTACAAGTGGTATCAGAGCTTTGTTAATAATCTTTGATATAAAATCGATACCAACTTATTTAATATCATTGCTTATTCTACCTTCCTTGTTTTTAAACAGAAATTAATATCTGAGCATACGTTTAACTTTCTTGATTTAAGGCTCAAATTGTTTTAAAGTTTTTAGACTGTTTAAAATCAAATAGGTTGAAAAATCTAATGTAAAATGGCTACTGGAAATGGTAATTTTTCTTTATATGAAGGCCAAAATCTTAATCGTCCTTTATTTGATGGAATACATTTTGAATATTGGAAATATAGGATGACTGTTTTTCTTCAAAGTATAGATCATAAATTGTGGTTCATGATTTCTAAACCATATACTCCATTAACTACTCCCTATAATACTTGAACAATTACTGAAAAAGAAAATGAAACTCTGAATGCTAAGGGCTTAAATATTTTATTTTGTGCATTGAGTTATGAACAGTTCAGTAAAGTGTCGGCATATAAATCTGCTTATGAGGTGTGGCATGCATTAGAAGTTTCACATGAAGGTACTTCTCAAGTTAAAGAGACAAAAATAAACATGTTGATTCATAAGTATGAACTCTTTAAGATGCATGAAGACGAAAATATTTTTGAAATGTTTTCTAGATTTCTTGATATCATAAACTCTTTAAAATGTTTAGGAAAGAATTTTGAACAGAAGGATTTGGTGAGGAAAATTCTCAGATCCCTAAGTTCTAAATGATCTCAGAAAGTAACATCAATTGAGGAATCACGAGATTTAAATGTTTATACTATGAATGAACTTATAGGAAATTTAACTGCTTATGAAGTTCAATTAAATGAATCACTAAGTCACAATAAACTAAAAATGAAGAAAGAAATAGCCTTCAAAATTAATTCAGATTCTGATATATCTACTGATTCTGATGAGGATTTGATTTTGCTGACTAGGAAATTCAAGAAAGCATGGAAAGCTTGGAAATAGCAAAGGAACAAAAATGATAAACCCTCAACGTCAAAATCATTGAATGACAAGAATTCTTCATCCAGAAAGTATGTATGTTACAACTGTAAGAAACCTGGACATCTTTCTCCAGATTGTCCTAGGAGGAAAAATGAAAATCAAAGTAGGACAAATCAGAAGAAGACGGCTCAGAAAACTCAGAAAAAGTTTTACAAGAAAAAGGCTTTGAAGGTCACTTGGGATGACACGTCTAAAGAGTCTGAATCTGAGGAATCAACATCAAAATCTTCACATTCAAAAGAAGAACAAGAGTTAGAAGACATTGCTCATGTGTGCTTCATGGCAGATGAGTCTGAGGAGGAAACAACATCAAAATAGATCTTGGACAGCGAAGCGTCAAGTCACATGACCGGACAAAAAAGTCTATTACAAAATTTTACAAATACCATGAAAGGAAGTGTAACATTTGGAAACAAAAGCAAAGATAAAATCATAGGTATGGGCAATGTTCAAATAACTCCTACTTGTGTTATTTCGAATGTACTATATATAGAAAATCTATAGATCAAAGAAAATACAGAAGTATGATTGGTTCTTTACTTTATTTGACTGCTAGAAGACCTGATACTTTGTTTGCTGTGTGTGTTTGTGCTAGATTTCAATCTAATCCTAAAGAATCACATTTAATTGCACTTAAAAGAATATTTAGATATATACAACTAAAAATTTTGAACTGTATTATTCTAAGGATAGTTCAATAGATCTTATAGGATATACTGATGTTGATTATGTAGGATCTAAATCTGATAGAAAGAGTACTAGTGGCACATGTCAATTATTGGAAAATAATTTGGTGTCATGGTTTAGTAAAAAGCAAAACTGTGTAGCACTTTCTACTAGAGAAGCTGAATATGTTGCTACTGCATTGTGTTGCACTCAGATTCTGTGGATAAGGCAAACTTTAGAAGATTTTGGATTATCTTATGATACAACTGAGATTTATTGTGACAGTAGTTCTACAATAAATCTTTCCAAAAATCCTGTATTACATTCAAGAGCAAAGCATATAGAGGTTAGACATCATTTTGTAAGAGATAACGTAATTAAAGGAAAAATTAAATTAGAATTTGTATCTAGTAAAAATCAATTAGCTGATATATTTACAAAACCTCTAGACGAAAATACATTATGCAACATTAGATTAAATTTAGGTATTTGTAGGCTATGTGATGTGTAAAATGCTTAAACTCCACATAAAAAGATAAATATTATTGATGATGTTGTTCACCTCATAGATATTATATACTTATTATAAATATCTAAAGTAATATCTAAACTGCTGCTTAAGATACTACGTATTTATTGTAAAATCATAGTAGTATCTTATTGATTTTAAGTAGTTTATCAATTTTAATAGTTTTTATGATTTTAAGTGGAAGTGTAAATGAAAAACATTAAATACTTCTGACATTCTGAAATTTTGATTAAATGTTTTTTTTGAATCAAGGAAAATGCATATGATCATGCATAAATTTGACTTAATTGATTAAACTTGTAGAATAAGTTATATGTAACTCATCTTAAACTATTAATCAAAAGTATAAGCTTATTGAAACTGATTCATATTCTCAGTACAATCATAGAAGAAAAAATTGTATGAGATTTGTGTTTTATTGCATCTGTATTAATGGAATATATATATACTATGCTTAAAATGAAAAGTGCTTACAAAGTAAAAATCTTTGAGAATTTATTGATCAGTTTGATCACGAGCCTTTTGTACTTGAGTAGATAGGTATGTAAGGATTGTTGTCCTAAAAAAGGATTCTTTAAATCTTGCAACCTAAGGTCCTGATCAGATCTGGGATTGTTGACTGAAAGCTCATTACACGGGTACATTAGAAAGCTCTTGTATGATTCAAGCTTTTCAAACTAACTTTTAAAGAAAATTATCAATATTTACTGTTTTGAAAAGAAAAAGTTGTTTCATTAATTATAGATATCTTTGAATCGCGTATAGTTTATACCAATATGACTACTGATTTATTGAATCAACATTAGTACTTTTGAAAACATTTATTTGAGATACATTCTTTTATTCTCCTTGAATTAATCGAATTAAGTTCAAAGTTGCGTTTTGATTCATATACAGTAGGAATTGTTTCTGAAAATCATTTTTGATGATGTCAGGATAATGGAAGTCTCTGAAAATAAAATGTAAAAGTATAGTTATACTTAACATCTATTGTCACTACAAGTATATTTTGTATTTTGATTGAATATATTTGAAGTATATTTGTAGGGGGAGCATTAACAATATCAAAAATAAATTAATATAATTTAAAATACAAATCTTAGTTAATCTGAATTAATGTCCTCTTAAAATCTTGATGAAATAATTTAAAAAGACAAATAAACTATTCTAGATTCAAAAGACAAAATGTTCAAATAGTTTACAATGTTCTCAAGATAATGTTAAGTTTAGCATGTGTGTTGTTTTCGGAACGTTTCAGTTGGAAGCATCCGAAAATTGTTTTAAGTGTACTAACTAGACGTTATGTTAGATAAGGTAACGTGTAAAACTGCCTCTAGACAGCGTTTTACTCGTTAGGTTAGTTAACTCAACGAGTTATACTTGAATATTTTGGGTACCTTGATTGAATAAACTTTATTCAATATTTATTTAATTTCTAAACCCGACTTCTCTTCACGTTGAGTTATACGCCTAAAAACCCTATTTAAACACTTATTACATGGGGACTTAGGTTATTTATAAACTTTGTCAAGAAAATCTTTCCCGCTTGTTGTTGTTACAACCTACGAAGATGGTCTCCAAGTTCTACAAAGGTTGTGGCAGAGGAAAAGGCTAAAGCAGAAGAGATGCAAAAAGAAAAGAAATAGAGAATGATGAAGTTCCACGTACTTGGTTCAAGAAAATATTTCGAGTGGACAAAAGGTTAGAAGAACTTTATAATGTCTCAGTCGAAACTCGAACAGTTATGTTTAAATTTTCGACTTTTCACACCTATTCCTTCACAAAACTCGAACAATTATCATAAGTCTTCGAGTTTTCTCACTTTTTCACTTAGCCTGAAGTTATTTTCTTTATATGAATAGTTACGCTAAGTATTCTACAATTGTTGGTTGTAAAACTTGTACAGTTATTGCAAGCACTCGAGTTATTTATCGGTAATGGATCTTATATTTATGATTTCAATGATTGAATACATTTATCCGTTTCTAAACTCGGAGAGTTATAAATGTTTTCCTAACAACCTTTTGTGTTTCTACCTTGGTAAAACCCTAACTTTACAATCTTTCCTTCCACTAAGTTCTACAGTGCAAAGCGAAGATTAACCAATAATGTCAGGATGTGGAAGAGGACGTGGTAGAATGACCAAAGTGTAGAAAAGAGACTTGGAACTTCAGAAAATGTAGAATGAAATCAACGATATTTACTCCAGGTACACTTTTTAAAACAAAGTACTACATGAAATCAGAAAAGCTTTTCAAGATGAGAAAAATTTCTATTACAAATTTATTCGAAATTATGCTGAAACACAATTTAGACTAAAACAGACAGAACTTTCTGCATTGCATTTACGGAAAAGAAATTTACAACCTAACCCTACTGCTGTAAGTTCTGGACATGTACTAGAGACATCGGTACAGTCTATCACTTATTATGGAAAGAAGTGGGGACCAATGATCGAAAAGGCAAACAGGGAATTACAATCCTTACATTCCCAACATTATTTTCCCCTAGCTATTTTAGATGATATTAAACAGTATATCAATGAACAGAAAACTGCCATTAGCAAAATAGGGCTTCGCAGTGAAGGACAAAGAGTTTATCAACTCAAAATGGCAGAGGTGGAGAGCTTAAAACTCTATATTCCATTATTACCACCTAAGCATCATGGTGAAAGACCATCAAGACAACAAGTGCCTTTAACAGGAGAAATTAAGACAATTTTAGAACCTCCTGAACAACCTAAAATACTGCAGACATATAGTCGGACAAAGAAAAAGACAATTGAATATTTTGGACTAACTACAGGTGTACAAGGAATATTGCAGCAAAAAGAAGAATCAGTTAAAAATGGAAAACTATGCTCCATTGTAGAAGCTGGACAGACATTTTTATCAGGAATCCCAGCAGATGTGACAAATATTGGCTTACAAGCATATACTCTAAGGTATTGTGTCACATTAGTGCATGATGTATCTTTTAATACAATGGACAGATTTTCACACAATGCTACAAGCACACATTCTTTTCCTACGGAAAGTGAGAATGTAGGAAATTTTGATGATATATATACAGATGATATCAAATTTGATGATATTATTGATGACATAGACACTGAGTCTATGAATTTTGAAGATATTTCATCTGAAGAGGAATGTACAGATATTCTTCCTCTTACTGTATCTCGAACAAAGACTTTTGAATTTTGGTACAATTGCTTATACTACACTTTCTATGTATGGTTATGTCTATTACAATATATCGTATACTTGTTGATAAATGTATATAATCAACAACATACACAGTTACAAATAGAATATGATACTACCAATGTCTCACATATACAAATTTCAGAAATACAGGATGATTCTATTCCATAGACAGATATAGAACATTTTTCATACAGAGACAGTTGTATAGATCACATATAGATATACAGGTTGCTGATATATAGATTGTTACAGAGACTGTTGCTACTGAAATGTTTCCAGAAGAACAAACAGAAGAAATTCAGCAGATTATTGATACGACAATAACAGATATTTCAGACATTTATACTAGTTTTGATAGAAATTCTACCAGTTCTAAAAGATTTGACAATATAGATGCTGCTGATAATATTGAAACAAGTCCAGAATTAGAACATCATGACAGGAAAATACCTAATCCTGAATAGAGTTTAGTTGCAAATACACTATTATGGTTCAGAAATAATTCCTGTTATGACAAATTTCAGACATATAAAAGTTTTATAGTTTTATATTCAAGACCAGTTAAGTTTAAAGGGATGGCACACATACGTGAACTGTTTGAATTTCAAGGCTTGTTGACTCTATTTCCACAACAGCCAGGCCATCTTGCTATACCCGAACTTCTCAATTGTTTTTACTCAAACTTAACAGTGGAAGAAGGTATTTTTGTTTCTAATATATAAGAAAATGACATATATTTAACTCCAGATTTACTTCATTAGGTACTTGGTCTAAAAAATGGAGTTAAATTATCAGAAAGAAAACAGGTTTATCGATTGGGATGGGACATTACAAGTTTAGCTAAAGATCCAACTGCCAACAAACCATTGACATTACTAAATGACTTATGGCCAAGCACGTTTTATTGCAAAAATATTGCATGCTACATTGTTTCAGAGATTTGGTCATAGGGCAGAAGTTGGCAGATGTTGTCTTTATGCTACATACGCATTAATCAACCATATACAGGTGAACTAGTATGATATTTTCGTTTCTCATATCTTATATTTGCAAAGTAAATTATTTTATGGTGATACAATTTTGAGAATTGTGGCAAGTCAAACAGATATTACACCTTGGCCATAGAAAAGATTAAAGTCACAATCTTTCTCTGCAAAGGAACTCCAAAAATACCAAGCGGCAGATACACCTATCCTCAGACAATAACAACAACAGGTTCGACAAACACAGCAACAATCCGCAAAATTTATAGAAACACAGCAACATACAGATATACAAGATATACATACAGATATACAACAAGGTATACACAGAGAAATACATACAGGTATAGATACAGACATACATACTGAATTTTTACAGCAACCATCACAAGTTTCTCAAAATGATTTAGATCAGGCATTACTTGATCAGATAAACAAAGTTAGTACAGATATTGCAAAGAAAATTTCAGATACCCTGATTGATATTTTTCGAAGACAAAGAGGCTTGTGATTATACAAATTATGTATTACATGATTTATTTTTTGTAATTTGTAACCAAAATCATTATGTAAACTGTTTACTGATTTTAAAGTTACGTGATTATTTTTTACAGTTTATGATATTAAACAGTTTTTGCTTAATCCATAAATCCTATGTATGATTGACACTATCGTTTTGATTAATATATACTTAGTAAGATATCCTTCCTTACATTTATAAAACTTAACTTCCTCAAGGGGGAGATAATAGTTTGTTTACTTTTTTATAATGCCAAAAAGGGGGAGATATAAAATATGTGACTTATTAGGTTTTGACATCATCAAAAAGGGGGAGATTGTTAGGTATTTAATTTTGATGATGTATGCTTTATTAACGTATTTAAATAAGTTTACATAATATTCTCTAAGTATATTTCTCTAAGTATAATAGTTAACAGATTATCAGAAAGTTTCATTTTTATGTCAGATAAATTAAAGATTTCCGAAGAGCTAGATTTGCAATAGTTAAACTTTCGGATAGTTAACGTTTCATTTTTTTCGAATACTTTATGTTAAAAACTCGTATAGTTAAGTTATCCGCACATGTGTTTTTAATGTTTTAAGTTGTCACGTGTTTTCCATGTGCGTTCGGTAATGAAAAATCAAATAGTTAGATAACTGTTCGAGTTTTTATATGCATGGATAGATAACTATTCGAGTTTTATAAAAGGACTAACGAACAGATAAGTTTCTTTGTTTAGTCACGTGTTTTGCAAGTGCAAGAACTCGAAGAGTTAAAAGATAAGTGTCCGAGTTTTGATAGGTGTTAAAGGATAAATGTTCAACTAAATCGAAGACTTAGAAGATATTCTACAAGACTCCAAGAAGATAAAATTTCGGTGAATCTACGAGTGGAGATCATGGAAACTTAGATTGTCAGTGAAGAAAGTGGAAATTTAAATAGAAAGTAATTTGGATTAAAGAGAAAATTAGTACGTGGATTATGGATTATGGATTGTGGATCAAGTGGATGAACATGCTGAATGTGAAAGACAATAGAGTTCGACTACAAATAGAGAGTACGAGCTACATTACAATAGAGGATCTCAATCTCAAAAACCAAGTCTGAATATTCAATCTGGATCCTTAACTGAAAAGTTACGTTTGAATATTCATATTCTGAAAAGTTCTCCAACATCAGAAGAAGTTCGAAATTCTAAGTAATTTTAGAAAAGGAGCTGCAAATGCAAGAAGTCTGGAAATTCAACAATTAGAGAAGAAGAGATATAGAAGCTGAGCAAAGAGAAAGAAAAGAGCTGTGTGCATAAAGATCAGGTTTTATACAATTCAAAATTAGTTTTGAAAAAGAGCTTTGTTTTCCTATTTGAATTGTATATCAAAAATTACTGTATCAAAACCATCAAGAAGGGAATTGAGCTGAAAAGATATTGTACATTCTATCTTGAAATAAAAGAATAGAATTTCATTTACAAGTGTTTTGTGCTCTTATTTTATCCGCTAGTTTAATTACTAAAGACACAACTCACCTCCCCTCTTGTGATACAAACGATCCTACAGACTTGATATTTGAGATTGGGATGATCGTAATGCAACTCGTACTCTCTATTTATAGTAGTCAAACTATGACTTCACATTCAGCATGTTCATCCACTTAATCCATAATTCATAATCCACGTACTAATTTCGAATTCAAATTTTTCCATGATTTCCACTATCTTTTTGAATTTCCACTATCTCCACTTTCTACTTTGAATTTCCACTTTCTCCACTATCATTTTGAATTTCCACGATCTCATATCATAGATCCACCGAAACTTCATCTTCTTGGAGATTTGTAGAATATCTTCTAAGTCTTCATTTTAGTCAAACACTTATCCTTTAAGTCTTGTAAAAACTCGAACACTTATTTGTAACTCTTCAAGTTCTTGCACCTGCAAAACACATGATTGAACAAAGAAAACTTATCTATTCATTAGTCATTTTAGAAAACTCGAATAGTTATCTATCCATGCATATAAAAACTCGAACAGTTATCTAACTCTTCGATTTTCATTATCGAACGTACATGAAAAACACGTGAAAACTTAAAACATTAAAAACACACATGTAGATAACTTAACTATATGAGTTTTTTAACATAACTCTTTGACTAAATCGAAATGTTAACTATTTGAAAGTTTAACTATCCAAAAAATCTAATTATCTAAAAACATTAACTATTCAAAAATCTAACTATCCGGAAGTTAACTATCTAAAAATATTAAATGAAACTTTTCGATAACCCGTCAACATTTAATTACAAGACTATTATACTTAGAAATATTATTTAGGCTTATTTAGAAACTTTAATAAAGCATTCATCATCAAAACAAAATTCCTAACACTTGTTGTATTTGTAGCTGAAAATAATTCAGAGATTCCTACCTTTCAACTCTTAATTGTGGTGGAGAGCCTGCAAAACTTTCCACACTCCTCTCTTGTAATTTCTCCATTAATTACTAAAGAGTTTCATTCTCTTCAATGGAATCTATCGAATTCTTCTCTTTCTGTTCAGCTTCCTACTTAGCTTCTTCTCTTTCTTTTTCCTCCTCACTACCAACCTGCATTGTCACTATTCTTTCTGATTCATTGGCAGATTGGGATGAAGTCTCAGTGGAGGAATGTATGGCTACACAAGAGGGGGGTGAATTGTGTTTTTCAACATTTTCGATTATAATTGAAACTTCAAAACTCAAAAACAAGTCGAGACACGATTTTCATAAAATCATTTTTATTCAAGGTTTCAATTACAATATACAATTCAATTCTCCTCAGAAATTGTAGATGCAATTATATATCGATACCATGTGTCATCTATACAATTTCATAACTACAAATAGAGAAAACTAATTTGCAGAATTTAAAATATTTCTCCCTGTTTGTGATCTTTCTTCTTCTTCTCCTTTTTCTTCTTCAACAATTCTTCAGTGACGAATATCTTGTCTTTCTCTGCTTCACCGAATTTGCTTTCTTCTGATACTTTAGATCTTCTGTAACATAAATCTGACCTTTTCTATTTCACTGAATTTTCTTCCATCTAAGAGCTTTTCCCCGAAAAAAGTGTTTTTGATCCTTGAAAAGATTTTTCATTTAGTGTGCAGGGATAATTGATCAACGAGAATTCTATGTCTTTTATACTACATCTTCATTTCCTACATATCCTCCACATTTAATCACTACTAGTTATCCACTTCTCCATGTCTTTTCTTTTTCCTTCATCGAAATACACACATTCTAACCCACGTTTACATTTCGAATTTTCTTTAATCATCAATCCTGGATATCTGAAAAATTTCCTACAAAATAAACTTTCTCGTCCAAAATTTCTCATCAAGCGTAATAAGAAGTCATTACTTTAATGTTAACTAAACGAGTAACACAAGTAGATATATAACTTAACATTTCTAACTTAATGAGTTGCTCATGTGTCAACTCACGTGACAAGTACTATAGCTAACTCAATGAACTAAGTCTGTGGTATTACGCTAACTCAACGAACTAGCATCATGGTGTTACGATAACTCAATGAACCATCTCTGTTGTGTTACAAATAACTCAACGAACCAGTGATAAACAAATATTTTTATAATAAGAATTTTACCATGTGCAAAAATAACAACTTAAGTTTATAACACTAACCTAATGCATTGCTTTAGTATTCAATATAGCAACTCAACGTATTTAGTTATGTTAACTTAACGAGTTAAACATGTGTACCTCACGTGATACAATATAACATTCGTAACTTTTAATTCACCACGTGTACAACCTAACTTAACGAGTTCGTCTCTTCTTTTACTCACTAACTTAACGAGTTCTCACGTGACCTATTTTAACCTTTAAGCCTCTAACTTAACGAGTTCTCAAATGATCTCTATACAAATAACACTCTAACTTAACGAGTTGTCTAAACGTGCACTATTCATGATACTGAAAATATAACTTTAAAACATATCATTTTTTCAATAAAAACACACATTAACTTAACATTTAGTTAAATGAGAATTTAATGCAATGAAATGACTAGTTATTAACTTAGTATAATTTCAGATCTAATATAGAGAAGTATTTATATCAGTAAGCTTTTTTCTGTATTAATTGATGTTTTTAATTTCTTTTCACAAGCAATAGTAATTGAGTAAATATGATTACTTTCATTCAGCACACATCATCAAAACAAAATACTCAACAATCTCCCTCTTTTTTATGATGAAAAAACCATATTAAATCAATTATGAAATATATTTAACTCAATAAAGCACCTTCGTTGGGTTAACTTTTAATTCAACAAACAAGTTTGTTGACTAAGTTCACTTAAGCTTATTTCTATTGTTTGTGTAAATTTCACCTCTCATAAATAAAACTTTTTAGATGTCAATAATTACATAAGTATCTTTCAGATTTTAATAACCACATAATTCTCTTTCAGATTGCATTATCATTTGTCATAACCACTTAAATATTATCTCTCATTATAATATATGCAATTAAAGTCATAATCATCTTCTACATTTGAATTTTTAACATTTAACATTTCTCCCCTTTTTTGTCATTAATCAAAAAGATGATTACACAATATATAAACCAAGAGATATATTTACAGCTAAACTTTCTGTAAACATAAATAAGAATTGAACCATTTACAGAAAAATGTATTGTTTAATGAATCAAGCAATAAATACAAACATTACATTTTGTATTTTAGATATAAGCAAACAAACATTTATCTATCCCTTTGAAGTATATTACATATAACATTACATATTTTTATCTCTTAGATGTCTAATATCATTTCTGATGTCGTTAAGCACATTGTTTAAAATGAAAAAGTGCATATTATTAATGGTTAAATGATGGTTAATTGCATAATATTTAGCTTATCATATAAGAATTAAGCCATTATGTTATAATTACACTGTTATATGCTTTAATTGAAGAATTTACTTAATGTGGGGGAATTAATGTTAATTTAGTACATTTATGAACTGTCGGTAAGTTACAAGCTGTCAAATTCTTAGGTATCCGAATTTTTTGATATTTCGGATAGTTATGTTTAACATACCAAACATTTTCGGACAGTTATGTTTAACAGATCGAACATGTATCAGATAGTTATGTTTAAATTGCCGAACAGTTATGTTTTAAGAGAATATTTTATTATTTCCTAAGGTACACGTGTCGAAACCATAATGAATGACTTAAGTGAACTTTCGGTGAGTTATCTGTAATTATCCGAAATTGCAGCTGGGCATTGGATAGTTATCCTTGTAACTCTCCGAAATCTCTTTTTATTTAGAAAATAGCTGAGGACATGTGTCATGTTCTGGGAAAGTGACTTAAGTGGATTTTCGGTGAGTTAGCTGTAACTATCCGAAATGCATCTGAGCATCAGATAGTTAGACCTGTAACTCTCCAAAATGTTATTTTATGATTAAACTACTGCTGACACGTGTTGAGATCTGATAGATTTACTTAAGTTATATATCGGTGAGTTATTTATAACTATTTGAAATGCATCTAAGCATCGGATAGTTAAGTTTATAAGTATCCAAAATGCACCTGAGCATCGGATAGTTAAATTTATGCATGTGTTGAATTTAAATGCTTTAGAATATCACGTGAGATGCACATGTTTAACTCGTTAAGTTAGCATAACTGTACGCGTTGAGTTACATGAATATTACACTAAGGTAACGCGTTATGTTAGCAGCTTATTTCTTTATATTTTCTAATATGCCATTGTAGCGGTTGCAGAAACAAACAGTTGGAAGAGAAAAACCACGTTTGCACGTATCACACAGGAATTCAATCGCACAGGGAGAAGAAAGCATCGTCGTTGATATGAATGAAGGGAATCCAACCAACCATTCAAGTAGAAGTAGTTACTACTGAAGAAATATAAAAGAAAAGAAGAAAAAAAGAAGAAGTGTGTGATCGATGGATGGATAGTGTGTGTAGAGGAGGATCGGCAACGCAATTCTTTGAAGTACCACACCAACCATCATCATCACCATCACCACACCATAATCACCAACCATAAGAGGTCTATGAGGATACTTGCCTGATGTCGGGTCGATTCCGAGCCAAACACAGTGCCTGACAACCATTGTGAGGAGTGATCGCGTCGTAAGAAGGGAAGCCATTTTCACCAAGCGCCGACTCATATTTCAGGAGATCGTAAAGCTTTTAGCCTTATCTTCGGGTTGATGCTTGTATGCTAAAGAGGAGATCATCTTGCAATTCTAGACTCGCGATTCTATAGGGAGAGGAGACAGAATTGTAAGTGGTTTAATTTTCAATGGTGTAATCGCGTTGCAAGTAGTGTCGGAAGTATTTACTGTCAAGTAAGATTACTTTACATTTCACTTGTCGCCCATTTCCATGTTCATATTAAAACAAAAATACCAAAAACAATTTATCTATGTTTGTATGTTGTAATTGAGTGTTGTATTGTTTGTGTTGTATCGTGATTAATATTATCTTTGTTAGTGTTGTGATTTTTTTTTTGTTTATTTTAGTTTTACAGTTTACTGAAATTGGTTCGTTCAAAAGACTTAAAGATTTTAATGGTTACTGTTTGAATTATCTGAATGTTAGTATTGCTCCATGATAAATCCAATGTTAACTAACATTAAAGAGCTTAATTGATGTTATTTACAATCTATGGAATTGCCCAATGGTTGTCTGAATTCCTCTGTAAATAGCAGTATTAAAAAGAAAAGATAGGCTCGTGGAGTTAACTTAAGTCCACGAGGTTAGTCCGTTGAGTTAGCCGTAACTCAATGAACTTAGTCCGTTGAGTTAACTATAAATCAATGGAGAGCTTATTAAATATGTAAATTTGATTTTTAACAAGCAAACAGTTCTCAAGTTCGTCAACAATTCCCTGTGGGATCGACCTGTACTTGCACACTGATACAATAGACACTGTGCACTTGCAGTTAAAGTACAAATTGGAATTAATATCTAAATTTTATTAAAGGTTGTTTGTTTACTTCTAAAAGAAAGAATAGGCATAAAGATAAATTAACTAAGTAAAAACAGAAGTAACAAATTCAAGTTTTTCTAGTGTAGTGTTGGGAAAACCCAAACACACATCATCTAGGTCAAGAGGTAGCTAGGGTTGTTGTTCTGCTTGAACTGAATAACTTGGCTGTTGTGGTTGTATCTGTTCTATACATTCTGTTGGTTGCTGTTGTCATTGAGGTTGATGCATAGCTTGGAATTTTTGCAAATCTTTTACACTAAAAGCTCTCATGCCTTTAGTTTCAAAGGGCCAATTGAATAAATTTAATTGGTTTGCAAGAAGTCTATATACAGCATCACCAAAAAATAACTTTGAACTCAGATGTTGTAGTAGATAAATGAAAACCTCAAACCAATTGATTTGAATTCTATTCAGCAGACCATAAGTTGCATATAAACAACTTCTACTAACTTTCATATTATGTCCGACTCTTTGAAATAAATTAGCATGCAATATATTTGCAATAAACCTTGCCTCTACATTCAGATTTTCCATTAATCTCATTTCAATATATACATCTAGAATTTTTGATAGCGAGTGAATGTTCCATTTCAATTGTCTAATCATGTCAAATCTGTTAGTTACAACAATACCTTCATTCTTCAATCCCAAAACTTCAAAAATTAATTCAGGAGACAATGTGAACTCCTGTTGATTTATTTGAGTTTTCAATATATTGTCATTCTTGACCAGATTGCTATAGAAGGCTACAATAAGCTCTTTATATTGTTTCCATTTTGTTCCAACTGGTAAGAATTGAATGAGGCCTTGAAACTCAAATAGATCTCTTATTTCCATCAAATTTCTGAACTTTATTGGTCGAGCATGTAGAATCTGACATGTAATCAAATTATTGTATTTCTACATTGCTTCGTCAGATCTAAAATGAATTGAATTTCCTTGAATTTGTAATACTGTATACAAAGAAGGTGATACTTGAAGTCTTGATTCAGAGTTTAATTCATCTTCAGGAACCTCTTCTTCAAAATGAATGTCATGTTGTTCCTTTGTGAAATTATTTTCTTGAAGCTGCATATGTAAGCTTGATTCTTCAGCTTCAATAGTATAAGGAACATCTTCATTATGCTCTACATTCATTTGTTCAATCTCTATAGAATGTTCAAAGTTCTATTTTTCCACAAATTCTACAATCGATGTATCTATCTGTAATTGTTCATTTTGTTCAACAAATATTTCCATTGATACATACTGTGAATACTTAGACTTTGCTTCTATAGATTCTAAAGAAGGTTGTTTGACATTAAGCTCTTCTAGAGTCTTAACTTTTTCAATATCCGCTACTCTAGACAATTTAGCCTGTGAACTAGTTACTACCTAAACATTGTCAATTATATCTACAATAACTTGTTCTATGTCAGTTTCTTAATGCTTTGATTGTTCAATTTCTACATCATTAGGACTTGGACTAATAGAAAAACTTGAGCTAATATTTGACTTGGATTTCTTCTCAAGTTTTCTAGCAAGGGAAAATAGAGTCTCATTATCTTCATCAGTTTCAATATGCTCGGAACTGATGAGTTTTTCAGATGCACTAAAAGGCACAATGTCTTGACATACATTGTCCTTTAGAAATAAATGCTCATCTGATTTTTCTTTTCTAGCAAACTTTGTTTCCTCAAACATAATTTTTCTGATTTTTCTTCTCCTATAACACTTCTATTTCTCCTCTTCAAGTATTGTTGTCTTCTATTGAAATTGTTGCATAAAAGTTTTCTAGTTTAATTCTTCTAAGGCACTTTCTATTGTTACTACCTTTCGAAGACCTTCAACTTTTTTTTTATCCACAACAATATTTGTTTGTTTTTCTGTTGAATACAAAGGAGTAGGAATAGCAGATTCATGTTCTTCCTCAAATGCATGTAGTCGTGTATCACTTAGAGGGGTTTGACGAATTCTATTTGATGAACCTACACCTTTTTCCATAAATTTTGCATATTGTTCTAAAAATGCAATTTCAACACACTTCATTCTGTATTCTCTGTCATATTTACTTCGAATACCCATGTATTTAATACTTTCATCAATATTATAAAGCTCTAATCTAACTTCATTCAGTATACCTTCAAGAAAGAAGTATTCACTACAAATTTTTGCTAACCTTTTGTCCACTTGAAGTATTTTTTTAAACCAAGCTTGTGGAACTTCATCATGGTCTATTTCTTTTCCTTTTCCATCTCCTATAGTTTTTCCTTTTCCTCTACGACGACCTTCGTAATACTTGGAGACCATCGTTGCAGGATGTAACAAGAACAAGCGAGAAAGATTTTCAGACAAAGGTTTACGAATAACCTAAGTGCTCGTGTAATAAGTGTTTAAATAGGATTTTAGGCGAATAACACAACGTGTATAGTAGTCGGATTTGGATTTAAAAAGAATATTGAATAAAGTTTATTCAATCAAGGTACCTGAAATATTCAAGTATAACTTGTTGAGTTAACTAACCTAACGAGTAAAATGCTGTCTAGAGGCAGTTTTACACGTTACTTTACATAACATAATGTTCAGTTAGTACTCTTACTAAAAACAATTTTAGATTTTTCAACTGAAATCTTCCGAAGACAACACACAAGCAGTAATTTTAAAGGACCTCTAGATTTTGATAATGCAAAAATCAATGTAAGGTTTTGAATTGTATTTATCAGGATTAGTCTGTACAGCAAAAAGATCAGAAGACAAACAAATCGAAGCAGCAAACAGGTGGCAGTTAATCTCAGAATATGCTGTTGCAGAAAATCGAACAGTTAAGAGGTGTAATTCTCAGGTTAAGTGGGATTGAATGATCGGATAGTTAAGGAGTTAACTATCCGGAAGCTTAAAGGACTTTTCGGAGAGTTACAGGTATAACTATCCGAAAGTTAAGTCATTCAATAAACCACATGCAGAAATACTGAACGGAAGCTTAAAGGACTTGTCAGAGAGTTAGATAACTATCTGAGTTTTCTTTTCAGAGAGTTAGATAACTATTCAAGTTTTTTGGTAAGTTACAGGTATAACTTTCTGGAACTTAAGTCATCCTATTACGCACATGTAGAATAGAGAAGTCGATAGTCAAATGCTTAAAAGAAAAATCGCAGAGTTAGATAACTATCCGAAATCTCAAAGAGAGTTTCGGTGAGTTATAGGGATAACCATCCGAAACTTAAGTTATTGAATTTCCCACGTGCAGAATTCCAAAAAGAAGCTCAAATATGTTTTCGGAGAGTTAGAAAGTTAACTATCCGAAATCCTGAAGTGTTTCGGTGAGTTACAAGGATAACCATCCGAAACTTAAGTCAGTGAATTTCCCACGTCCAGAATTCCAAAAAGAAGTGCAAATAAGTTTTCGGAGAGTTAGAAAGATAACTATCTGAAATCCTAAAGCGTTTCGGTGAGTTACAGGGATAACCATCTAAAACTTAAGTCAGCCTTTATGCACGTGCTTAATTAAAGCAATCAGAAAGTTAATAGAGACAAACTATCCGACAAGTATATAACTGTTCGGTGAGTTACAATTATAAGTATCCGATTGAATGACAACTCATAGTAAATATTCTAAAATCCTACCTGGCAGTAAAGTTTAAGTGATCTTTCGGTGAGTTACAGATACTCTTCAGAGAGTTGCACAACTAACTATCCGAAAAGATAGGAAAATCAGTAAGATATCTTGAAACAATTTTCTGAACGGTAACTTACCGTATTGGGACTAGAGACTAATCAAGTACAGTAGAATACATCCATTGGAAGAAAATATGATCATTGTACATATCAGGTATATATACAAAATACAGACAATGGATTTAGGTAGCGTTTTGCTCATACCTATACTTACACCAAGCTCAACAGAACAAAAGCTTTAGAGATCAAATCATCTTCAACATTTGCAGATCAAATTGCAAAAGTTCATCACGCATTCAACTTTGTTGTTCACAAGATAGTGTTTACTAAAGTACACGGATTAAAACTTCAGTGAAAGGATTGATTGAAGCTTCGACAAGGAAGCTCAAGTGAATGGTTAGTTAGTTCTTGCTTAAACCTTAAAGTAAGTGATTGTAAGTTTGCAAGAGTTTAGTGAAGCCCAAGTATAATAGGAAATTAAAGACTAAAATGGATAACTATAGTTGTAAAAATTTTGATCTGAAAGAAGAAAATAAAAATCTGTTATCTGAAGTTACTGATTTGAAGAAAACTGTATGTAAATTTACTAAAGGTGAAAATAGCTTAAACAAAATAATAGGATCTCAAAGAATAGGAGGAAGCAAATTTGGCCTAGGGTATGTTGTACCATAGGAAATCCCTTACTGTGGTGGAAAAATTAGATCTTATAAAGATGGCACAACTGTGTTTGTCATTAAGAAGAAATCTACATCTATATGGCTACCAAAAGGCAACAGGTTTAGAATACAGAGGACTAACAGTGATGGACCCAAGAAGATATGGGTACCAAAAGTCTTAATTTCAACATGACTTGTAGGATTACATGGACAAGAAAGCTCAAACGTCCAAGTGGATCATTGCCAGTGGTTGCTCAAAGCATATGACAAGTAAGAAAAGACTTCTGGAATCTATTAGATCAATAAATTCAGGATCAGTTAAGTTTGGTAACAATGAAAAATGTAGAATTACTGCCATAGGAAATGTTGCTTCTGAAAATGGAAAAATAGAAAATGTTCTTCATGTAAATGGTTTAAAACAGAATCTGCTAAGTGTAGGTCAATTATGTGACAAAGGTTACAATATACTTTTTACTGCAAAAAACTATTTTATATTACAACAGGAAACAGATGAAATTAAATTTACCAGATATAGAAATAACTCAATTTATACTTTGGAATTTCCATATGATATTATATCTAGTGATGCATGTTTAGTTGCTTCTAATGAAGATGAATGGTTATGGCATAAAAGATTAAATCATGCAAACATAAGACTTATAACAAAATTGACCAAACATGATCTTGTTAGAGGTGTGCCTAAGCTCAAATTCAAGAGAGATAAATTGTGTAGTGACTATACAATTGGAAAATAAAAGAAATCAGCACACAAGAGTATTGAAGACATTGCCACACGTCAACCATTGGATCTATTGCATATCGACCTATTTGGTCCTACACAGACAACCAGTTTAGGAGGAAGAAAATATACCTTAGTGGTAGTTGATGATTATACAAGATTCACTTGGGTTATTTTCTTAACACACAAGAATGAAGCCTGTGATGAATTCAAATATCTCTGTATTAGAATTCAAAATGAAAAAGAATCAACCGTGAAGAAGATCAGAAGTGATCATGGAGGTGAATTTGAAAATTTAGAATTTGAAGAATTATGCAATTCTTTTGGCATATTGCACGAATTCTCATGTCCAAGAACTCCTACTCAGAATGAAGTTGTAGAGAGGAAGAATAGATCAGTACAAGAAATGGCAAGAACAATTCTTAATGCATCTGATCTACCAAAGTCTCTATGGGTTGAAGCTGTAAATACTACATGTTATTCAATAAATAGAACTCATCTTAGACCTATCCTACATAAGACACCTTTTGAACTATGGTATGGTAAAATACCAAATGTTGGATATTTTAAGGTCTTCGAATCAAGATGTTTTGTGCTTAATACAAAGGATCAAAAGGACAAATTTGATGCAAAATCTGATCCTGCTTTACTTGTTGGATACTCTTCAAGAAGCAAGGCCTACAAGGTCTATTTTGAACATGAAAGAAGAGTAGAAGAGTCAATAAACGTATTCTTTGATGAAGATATGGTAGGAAAATTGAAGAGGCTAACAATAAACAGTGAAAGTGAAAGTGAAGCAATAAATCAGAAAATTCCTCAGAAAAAGGATAGTTCATCACTGCCTACATCTACTGAAACAGAAAAAGCATGGAAGACAAAGTCTGAACATCCCATTGGGCAAATTATTGGGAATATAAATCAAGGTGTTCAAACAAGAAGCAAAATTCAAAATATTTGTAATTATTGTGCTTTTGTGTCTAAACTTAAACCTTCAACAGTCGAAGATGCCTGCAATGATGAATACTGGATCATGGCCAAGCAAGAGGAACTAAATTAGTTCAAGAAAAATAAAGTCTGGAACTTGATTGAAAGGCCTATCGAAAAATCAATTATTGGTACTAAATGGGTGTTTAAGAACAAACTTGACAATAATGGTAGTATTATCAGAAATAAAGCTAGACTTGTTGCTCAGGGATACAACCAACAGGAAGGAATCGACTATGAAGAAACTTTTGCACTTGTTGCAAGACTTGAAGCAATTAGAATGTTACTTGCCTTTGCAAGCAGTATGAAAATCAAGCTTTATCAGATGGATGTTAAAAGTGCATTTCTTAATGGCATTTTGCAAGAAGAAGTATATGTAGAACAGCCACCAGGTTTTGAAGATGAAGAAAATCCAAACCATGTATACAAATTGAATAAAGCTCTCTATGGTTTGAAGCAAGCACCACGTGCATGGTATGATAAACTGAAGAGTTTCCTTCTTGAGAATCAGTTTAACATAGAAACTGCAGACAACACCTTATTCATCAAATCTGAAGGTTCTCATATGTTAATTATTCAGATCTACGTGGATGATATCATTTTTGGTGCCACACATGAGAATCTATGTCATGATTTTCAAATCTTAATGAAGAATGAATTTGAGATGAGTCTTTTGGGAGAATTAAAATTCTTTCTAGGATTGCAAATTCATCAACTTAAGCATGGCATTTTCCTGAATCAAGAGAAATTTTCCAAAGAGATTCTCTTAAAATTTGGTATGGATAAATCCAAAGCAGCAGGTACTCCTATGAACTCAAATGAAAAACTTGATAAGGACATTTTTGGCATTCTAGTGGACCAAAAGAAATACAGAGGTATGATTGGATCACTTCTATATCTAACAGCTAGTAGACCAGATATAATATTTAGTGTTTGTACTTGTGCAAGATATCAAGCCTCTCCAAAAGCATCACACTTAAAATCAGTTAAACGTATATTTAAATATCTATAGGGTACCAAAGAGTTTGGCTTATTTTATTCTTCATAGAATCAATTGATTTTAGTATTATACAGTGATGCAGATTATGCAGGATGCAAATCAGATCAAAAAAGCACCAGTGGGACATGTCAGTTGCTTGGTCATTCACTTGTTTCTTGGTTCAGCAGGAAACAAAACTCTATAGCTCTATCCACCACTGAAGCTGAATATATGGCAGCAGACCTATGTTGTGCACAGATCTTATGGATGCAACAAACACTAGCAGATTATAAGCCAAATTTTCAAAATACCATTATTTACTGGATAGCAGCAGTGCCATCAATCTCTCTAAAAATACAGTTCTACACTCTAGAGCAAAACATATCGAGATTAGGCACCACTTTTTAAGAGACCATGTTGAAAAAGGTCATATTTCCTTAGAATATGTCTCTACTAAAGAACAACTTGTAGATATCTTCACCAAACCATTATCTGAAGTTGCATTTAATCATATTAGACGAAATTTAGGGATTTGTTCTTTATATGATTTATAATGTCATATCTACTCTCCAAGCTCACAACTAGGAGCTTGTTCTACTAACATCTCTGTTTTGCAACAACATAGACGTTTTGATACTCAACTATAATTGCTCCACCAACTCAGTATCTGTCTTCTCACTTCCTTTTAACAATTGGCAAAAAAGGGGGAGAAATATCATATTTTGGTAAGCAAAGCTGTAGTAAAGTAGGGGGAGAAATTCAGGGGGAGTGATTTCAGAAAATCAGGAGGAATCTTTAAATTTACATTATTCTACTTTCCTCGTGTGCTTTTCTGTATAGATATATAGGGAGAGAAATACATGTAATACATTGTAAGGTTTTTGCCATTATCAAAAAGGGGGAGATTGAAAGGACCTCTAGATTTTGATAATGCAAAAATCAATGTAAGGTTTTGAATTGTATTTATCAGGATTAGTCTGTACAACAAAAAGATTAGAAGACAGACAAATCGAAGCAACAAACAGGTGGCAGTAAATCTCAAAATATGTTGTTGCAAAAAATCAAACAGTTAAGAGGTGTAATTCTCAGGTTAAGTGGGATTGAATGATCGGATAGTTAAGGAATTAACTATTCGGAAGCTTAAAGGACTTTTCAGAGAGTTACAGTTACAAGTATCTGATTGAATGACAGCTCACAGTAAATATTCTAGAATCCTACCTAGCAGTAAAGTTTAAGTGATCTTTCGGTGAGTTACAGATACTCTTCAGAGAGTTGCACAACTAACTATCCAAAAGGATAGGAAAATTGGTAAGATATCTTGAAATGATTTTTTGAACGGTAACTTACTATATTGGGACTAGAGACTAATCAAGTACAGTAGAATACATCTGTTGGAAGAAAATATGATCGTTGTACATATTAGGTATATATACAAAATACAGACAATGGATTTAGGTAGCGTTTTGCTCATACCTATACTTACACCAAGCTCAACAGAACAAAAGCTTTAGAGATCAAATCATCTTCAACATTTGCAGATCAAATTGCAGAAGTTCATCACACTTTCAACTCTGTTGTTCACAAGATAGTGTTTACTAAAATACACAGATTAAAACTTCAGTGAAAGGATTGATTAAAGCTTCAACAAGGAAGCTCAAGTGAATGGTTACTTGGTTCTTGCTTAAACCTTAAAGCAAGTGATTGTAAGTTTGCAAGAGTTAATGAAGCCCAAGTATCCCTTGGGGGTGGACTAGCCATTAGTGGTGAACCACCTAAAAATCTCTGTGTGATTTCCTTATTGTATGCTTGCTATCACTTTACATTAAACTACCTCTAAATTGTTAAGAAACAAATTTTTACCATTCACCCCCCCTCTGGTAAGCCTTAAGGTCCTAACATAATTAACATATATAAAACATCATCTTGAGAATATTGTAAACTATTCTCATATTCCTTTTATGAATCTAAAATAGTTTGTTTGTCTTTTAAATTGTTTCATCAAGATCTTAAGAGGATTAAACTCAGATTAACCAAGATTTGTATTTTGAATTATATTAATCTGTTTTGGACATTGTTATTCCTCCCCCTACAAATATACCTCAAATATATTCATTAACATACAAAATATATTTGTATAAAATAGATGTTAATTATAATAAATGCATAGTATCTTATGCAGCAGTTTAGATATTACTTAGATATTTATGATAAGTATATACTATCTATGAGGTAAACAACATCATCAACAAAATTTATCTTTTTGTAGAGTTTAAGCATTTTACACATCACATAGCCTACAAATACCTAAATTTAATCTTATGTTGCAGAATGTATTTTCATCTAGAGGTTTTGTAAATATATTAGCTAATTGATATTTACTAGACACAAATTCTAATTTAATTACGTTATCTCTTAGAAAATGATGTCTAACCTCTATATGCTTTGCTCTTGAATGTAATACAGGATTTTTGGAAAGATTTATTGCAGAACTATTGTCACAATAAATCTCAGTTATATCATAAGATAATCCAAAATCTTCTAAAGTTTGCCTTATCCATAGAATCTAAGTGCAACACAGTGCAGCAGCAACATTTTCAGCTTCTCTAGTAGAAAGTGCTACACAGTTTTGCTTTTTACTAAACCATGACACCAAATTATTTCCCAATAATTGACATGTGCTACTGGTACTCTTTCTATCAGATTTAGATCCTACGTAATCAGCATTAGTATATCCTATAAGATCTATTGAACTATCCTTAGAATAATACAGTCTAAAATTTTTAGTTCCTTGTATATATCTAAATATTCTTTTAACAACAATTGAGTATGATTCTTTAGGATTAGATTGAAATCTATCACAAGCACACATAGCAAACATAATATCAAGTCTACTAGCTATCAAATAAAGTAAAGAACCAATCATACTTCTGTATTTTCTTTGATCTATTGATTTTCCTATGTCATGAATATCTAACTTTAAAGAAGTACTCATAGGAGTTCCTCGAATCCTTGTATCACTAAAATTAAATTTCTTAAGCATTTCATCTACATATTTTTCTTGATTTAAAAATATGCTTTTATCCATTTGCTTAATTTGAAGTCCTAGAAAATATGAAAGTTCTCCTATCATACTTATTTCAAACTGACTAGCCATCTCTTCAGAAAATATTTTTATCAGTTTGTCAGAAGTTACTCGAAAGATTATATCATCCACATATATTTGAACAACAATCTAATCTTTATCATCTCTCTTGATAAATAGAGTATGGTCTACTTTTCCCATGATATATCATTGTTCTATTAGAAAAGTAGATAATCTTTCATACCACGATCTAGGTGCTTGCTTCAAACAATATAAGGTTTTCTTCAATTTATACACAAAGTCAAGATTTTTAATATCTTCAAATCCAAGTGGTTGTTTTACATACACTTCTTCATTAATTAACCCATTTAAAAATGCACTCCTTACATCCATTTGATATAGTTTAAAATGAAAGGTCCTCAGGATTTTGATAATGCAAAAATCAATGTGAGGTATCAAATTGTATTTCTTAGGTATAACAAGTTCAACAAAAGAGTAGAAGTTGATACAGATGGTTCAGAAATTGCTACTACAAAGCCACAGGAAAATCAGATAGTTATAGGTTTAAGTATCCGAAGAATCAATTCAAAGTAGCCAAAGCACTATCGGATAGTTAGAAGAGTAACTATCCGGATATAAAAGGTGTTCGGAGAGTTTTAAAGGAAGTTGACTAAATGATCAAATAGTTAAGACGCTAACTATCTGAAAGGTCAAGAATTTCAGAAGGTTAGGGAAGCTAACTATCCAAAACTTAAGTTAGTGAATTTCCCATGTGCAAAAATCCAGAACAGAAGTTCAAAAGGCTTTTCGAAAAGGTAGAAAGTTAACTATCTGAAAAATTAGAAGTTTCAGTAGGTTACACATTTAAGTATCTGAAACTTAAGTTATCCTTTTATGCACGTGTCGAAATATGAAAGCAGTCAAAAACTTAAAGAAGGAAATTGGAGGGTTACTATAGCTAACTATCCGATAGTCAAAGGACATTTCGGTGAGTTACAGTTACAAGTATCCGATCTTATGACACCTCATGTGTACGACTTGAAATCCTACATGGCAAAGAAACTTAAGTGACTTTTTGGTAAGTTACAAGTATTCTTCGGAGAGATACATTGTTAAATCTCCAAAAAACCTAGAAAATCGGAAGGGTATCTTGAAATACCTCCTTGAATGGTAACTTACCATATTTGGGTTTGAAATCTTACCAAGTACAGCAGAATACATCCGTTGGAGAAAAATATGATCGTTACACATAATAGTATATATACAAGTAACAGACAACAGAATCAGCTAGTTTTTTGCTCATACAAATCTATACAACAAGCTCAAGAGAAGAAAGTCTTCGATATCAAATCATCATCAGCATATACAGACTCAAATTTAGAAGCTCTCCACGCACTCAACTCTAATACATTCAAGCAAATGTTTTACTAAAGTACACGAATTAAAAACTTCAGTGAAAGGTTGGTTGGAGCTACAACCTGAAAGCTCAATCAAATTGGTTGGTTCTTACTTTGACCTGAAAGCAAGTGATTGTAAGTCTGTGAAAGATTAGTGAAGCTCAAGTATCCCTTAGGGGTGGACTAGCCGTTAGTGGTGAACCACCTAAAAATCTTGTGTACATTCTTTTTATTGTGTGCCTACTATTTTACATTGCCAATTATTCTTCAAATTACTAAGAAACAAATATTATTACTATTCACCCCCCCTCTAGTAAGTCATCAGGTCCTAACAATTAGTATCAGAGCAAGGTTGATCTCATTAATAGATTTAACCATCTTAGATCATGGCTTTCCACACTACAAAGGGTCAGAATATCCATCGACCTCCCCTCTTTGATGGTAGCAATTATAGCTATTGGAAAAATAGGATGGAGTGTTTTCTCAAGAGTACTGATGTAAAACTCTAGAGAATGGTTGTACATGGTACACCACTTCCAATCAGTCATGAAAGTGACTAGTCTGAGGATGATGAAAGAATCATCTAGATAGATGCTTGTGGGCTAAATTCAATTTACTATGCACTGACTGGTGAACAGTATAACAAAATATCTGCTTGTAAATCTTCTCATGAGGCCTGGAAAACCTTTCAAATCACATATGAAGGAACCAGCCAAGTAAAAGATACAAAGATCAGCATTTTGTTAAGAAAATATGAATTATTCAAAATGCTTGATAAAGAAAGTATTACTGAAATGTTCTCAAGATTCATAGAAATTATAAATGAACTGAGAGGCCTTGGAAGAAACATTTCTAATCGTGAACAGGTACAAAAGATCTTAAGAAGCCTGATAGTTTAATGGAAGCAGAAATCTACTTCCATACAAGATTCAAAAGATTTAAACAATTATTCAATTAAAGATTTGTTGGGAAATCTTCTTGCTCATGAAGTCTAGATGAAGGAATGGAAAGAAGAAGAAGGAGCCACTAAAAGAAAGGCTGAGAAAAAGAAAGAACTAGCCTTTCCCTCAATAGAAGACCAACCAAGCTCGAATGAGGATGAAGTATTACTATTGGTTAGAAACTTCAGAAAAATAATGAGACAATAAGGCAAAGCTAGCTCCTCAAGATCAAAAGTCCCTACATACTACTAGTGCAAAAAACTAGGACACATTCAACTTTACTGTCCTTTTCAACAGGAGGAGGACAAACAAAAATGGAAGAAGAAGAATAAGAAGAAGATGGCCTTGAAAGCTACATGGGACGACAATAGTTCATCCAACAGCTCATCAAACACAAATGAAGAAGCATCTGTAGACGTGTGCTTTGCTGCACAAGAGGTATGTTCTACATTTCCTGTAGGATCATCTGTATCACAAGAGGGGGTTGAATTGTGTCTTTAGTAATTAAAATACCAACAGATAAAACAAGATCACAAAACACTCATAAATGAAATTCTATTCTTTATAATCTTTAAAGATAGAATTTACAATATCTTTTCAGCTCAATTTCCTTCTTAAAAGTTTTGATACAATAATGTTCGATATACAATTCAAATAGAAAAATAAAGCTCTTATTCAAAACTAATTTCGAATTGTATAAAACCTGATCTTTAGGCACACAGCTTCTTTCCCTCTCTTTGCTCAACTTCTGTATCTCTTCTTCTCTAGTTGTCGAATTTCCAGACTTCTTGCGTTTGTAGCTCCTTTTCTGAAATTGCTTGGAATTTCGAACTTCTTTTGATGTTGGAGAATTTTTCAGAATATGAATATTCAAACTTAACTTTTCAGTTAGGGATCCAGATTGAATATTTAGACTTAGTTTTTGAGATTGGAATCCTTTGTTGTAATGTAGCTCGTACTCTCTATTAGTAGTCGAACTATGTCTTCACGTTCAGCATGTTCATCCACTTAATCCATAATCCACGTAATAATTTTTTCTTTAATCCAAATTACTTTCTTTTGAGTTTCCACTTTCTCCACTATCATTTTGAATTTCCACAATCTTTACTAATAGATTCACTGAAACTTTATCTTCCTAGAGTCTTGTAGAATATCTTCTAAGTCTTCGATTTAGTCGAACACTTATCCTTTAAGTCTTGTAAAAACTCGAACATTTATCTATAACTCTTCGAGTTTTTGCACCTGCAAAACACGTGACTAAACATAGCAAACTTATCTGTTCATTAGTCATTTTATAAAACTCGAAGACTTATCTATCCATGTGTATAAAAACTCAAACAGTTATCTAACTATTTGATTTTCATTACCGAACGCACATGGAAAACATGTGACAACTTAAAACATTAAAAACACACGTGCAAATAACTTAACTATACGAGTTTTTAACATAAACTATTCAACAAAAATGAAACGTTAACTATCTGAAAGTTTAACTATCAAAAATCTAACTCTTCGGAAAACTTTAACTTATCTGACATAAAAATGAAACTTTCCGATAATCTGTTAACTATTATACTTAGAGAAATATACTTAGAGAATATTATTTAGACTTATTTAAAAACTTTAATAAAGCATATATCATCAAAACAAAATTCCTAACAATCTCCCCTTTTTGATGATGTCAAAACCTAATAAGTCAAATAATCTATCTCTTCTCCCCCTTTTTGGCATTATAAAAAAGTAAATAAAATGTAAGGAAGAAAAATATTCTAAGTACATATCGTTCAAAAAAAAATATTTTTAAATATGCATAACTTTCATGGATTAAGCAAAAACTATATAAATATAAACTGTGAAAATAATCACATGAGCATTAAATGTAGTAAACAGTTTACATAATATTTTTGGTAACAAATTACAATACATAAATCATGTAATACATAATTTGTATAATCACAAGCCTCTTTGTCTTCAAAAAATACTAATCAAAGTATCAGAAATTTGCTTTCCAATTTCTGTACTTACTCTGTTTATCTAATCAATTACTGCTTGATCTAAATCATTTTGTGAAACTTGTGATGGTTGCTGTAAAAATTTAGTATGAATGTCTGTATTTATACTTGTATTTATATTTGTATGTATACCTATATTGATATCTATATGTTGCTGTTGTTCTCAAATTGTGTTGATTATTGCTGTTGCTGTTGTGACTGTGTTTGCCTATCCTATTGTTGTTGTTGTCAGACTACAGATGTATCTGCTTCCTGGTATTTTTGGAGTTTCTTTGCAGAGAAAGATCTTGACTTTAATCTTTTCTATGGCAAAGGTGTAATATCTATTTGACTTGCCACAATTCTCAAAATTGTATCACCATAAAATAATTTACTCTATAAATGTAAGATATGAGAAACAAAAATATCATACCAGTTTACCTATATATGGTTAATTAATGCATATGTAGTATAAAGACAACATCTGCCAACTTCTGCACCATGACCAAACCTCTGAAACAATGAAGCATGCAGTATTTTTGCAATAAAACGTGCTTGGCCATTTAAATCATTTAGTAATCTCATTAGCTTGTTTGCAATTGGATCTTTGGCTAAACTTTTAATGTCCCATCCCAATTGATAAACTTGTTTTCTTTCGGATAATTTAACTCCATTTTTCAGACCAAGTACTTGATAAAGTAAATTTGGAGTTAAATATATGTCATTGTCTTGTATATTGGAAACAAGAATACCTTCTTCCACTGTTAGGTTTGAGTAAAAACAACTGAGAAGTTCTGGTATAATAAGATGGTCTGGCTATTATGGAAGGAGAGTCAACAAGCCTTAAAATTCAAACATTTCTCATATATGTGCCATCCCTTCAAACTTAACTGGTCTTGAGTATAAAACTGTAAAAGTTCTATATGTCTAAAATTTTTCATAACAGGAACTAGTTCTGAACCATAATAATATATTTTCGTCTAAACTCTGTTCAAGATTAGGTATTTTCCTGTCATGATGTTTTGATCTAAGACTGGTTTCAATATTATCAACAGTATCTATATTTTCAGAGCTTTCAGAACTAGTGGAATTTCTATCAAAGCTGGTATAAATGTTTGAAATATCTATTATTGTCGTATCAATAATCTGCTGAAATTCTTCTATTTGATCTTCTTCAGACATATCAGTAGCAACAGTCTCTGTATCAATCTGTCTATCAACAACATTTATGTCTATGATTGATCTATACAACAACTGTCTCTATAGGAAAGAATGTTCTATAATAGATTCATTCTGTATTTCTGAAATTTCTATACTTGAGACATTGGCAGTGTGATATTTAATCTATAATTGTGTATGTTGTTGATTATATACATTTATCAACAAGTATATTATATATTGTAACAGACATAACCATGTGTATAACTGTAGTATAAGCAACTATACCAAAAATCAAAAGTTTCTATCTGAGATATAGTTAGAGGAAGAATATCTGCACATTCATCTTCAGATGAAATATCTTCAACATTCATAGACTTAGTGTCTATATCATCAAAAATATCATCAAAATTGATATCATCTATATATGTATCATCAAAATTTCCTACATGTTCTCTTTCCGTAGGAAAAGAATGTGTGCTTACAGCATGATGTGAAAAACTGTCTATTGTATTAAAAGATACATTATGCACTAATGTGACACAATACCTTAGAGTGTATGCGTGTAATCCAATATTTGTCACATCTGTTGGGATTCCTGACACAAACGTCTGTCCAGCTTCTGCAATGGAACATAATTTTCCATTTTTCAATGATTCTTCTTTTTGCTGCAATATTCCTTGTACACCTATAGTTAGTCCAAAATATTCTAATGTCTTTTTCTTTTTCCGACCATATGTTTGCAGTGTTTCTGGTTGTTCAAGAGGTTCTAAAATTTTCTTAATTTCTCCTGTTAAAGGCACATGTGGTCGTGATGGTCCTTCACCATGATGCCTAAGTGGTAATAATGAAATATAGAGTTTTAAGCTCTCAACCTCTGCCATTTTTAGTTGATAAACTTTTTGTCCTTCACTTCGAAGACCCATTTTCCTATTGGTAGTTTTTTGTTCATCTATATATTATTAAATGTCATCTAAAACAGTTGGAGGAAAATAATGTTGGGAATACAAAGATTCTAATTCCTTGTTTGCATTTTCTATCATTGGTCCCCATTTCTTTTCATAGTAAGTGATAGACTGTATCGATTTTTCAAGTACATGTCCAAAACTTGTAACAACTGTAGGGTTAGGTTGTAAAGTTTGTTTCCATAGTTGTAATGCGGAAAGTTCAATCTGTTTTAGTCTAAACTGTGTTTCAACATAATTGCGAATAAACTTCCAACAGAAATTTTTCTTATCTTGAACAGCTTTTCTAATTTCATGTAGTATTTCATTTGTAAAAGTGTACCTTGAGTAGATGTCGTTGATTTTACTTTGCATTTTCTTAAGTTCCAACTCTCTTTTCTGCACTTTTGTCATTCTACCACGTCCTCTTCCACGTCTTGACATTGTCGATTAATCTTCGTTGTGCACTATAGAACTTAGTGGAAGTAAAGATTGTGAAACTAGGGTTTTACCAAGGTAGAAACATGAAAGGTTGTCAGTAAAACATTTATAACTCTTCGAGTTTATAAACAGATTCAATCAATGAAATCATAAATATAAGATCCATTATTGATAAATAACTCGAGTGCATACAATAACTATATGAGTTTTACAACCGACAAAAGTAGAATACTTAGTGTAACTATTCGTGTAAAGAAAATAACTTCGGGCTAAGTGAAAAGTGAGAAAACTCGAAATCTTATGATAACTATTTGAGTTTTGTGAGTAGTAAAGCACATAACTATACGACAAATGAGAATAGTTATTGTCAGAGATTAAGTCTTTCAGAAAAATATAACAATATTAAGTTAACTACTCGAGTTTCTCGAATGGATAGGTGTGAAAGTCGAAGAGTTAAACATAAATGTTCGAGTTTCAACTGAGACATAATAAAGCAATGAAATTCAACACATGCATAATTCTAACTTAAGGTTTTCAAATATTTTTGGATACTTATAAACCTAACTATCCGATGCTCAAATACATTTTGGAGAGTTACCAGATAACTTACCGAACATTCACTTAAGATATGCATTTAGGCTTCGACACGTGTACTTCAGGAAATAATAAAATATTCTATTGATCGTTTAAAACATAACTATCTAATATATATACAATATAGTCTTCCAAAATCACAGAAAATTCGGATACTTAAGAATTAAAAAGCCCGTATTTCACCGACAGTTCAGAAATGTACTGAATTAATGTTAATTTCCTAAAATTATGCAAATTCTTTCATGAAAACATATAATAGTTCATAAGAGTTGAATTATTATATGAGAAATTGCTCCCCCTACATAAATGTAGTCTAAAGAATCTATGGCGTATTTAAACTGGGTTGCCAAGCCCCAAATTGATTTGGCTTTAAATGGTCAAAATAGCTTACTTAAGTTGGTTACTAAGCCTTAAATAGATTTGAGTCTCTCTATTTTTTTTTTGTATGTATTTTTTTTAAAATATTAATTAAATAAGAAATAAGTAGTGGATTTAACAATTTAGACTTTCTAGCTTTTATCTTATTCAGTTTACAAAAGATAATTCATAGAGATATACCTTCAGGAACTTAAAAGAATTCAATAATGAGTACACAAACTTAAGACAATAAATATCGTACATTATGTGTAAAGAGTAGATAATAACAAGGAAAAATAACAAAGATTATATGCATAGATTATGGCAGGATCGTTATAACACCTTGAAAATAAATTAAGCTTGAGTACATTGCCCCCCCCCCTTTTTTTTTATATTCATATATATATATATATATATTATGTATTACCTCCCACAATATCATCTTTTTACGTGATCACAATCCCTTGCTTAGGGAAAAGATAACCAGTTACTCAATGACAAGTGAGAACAGGTAAATTTTTTTTTTTTAATATAATTTGAATTACTTACAAAATGAGTTTTCAGTCAGCACATCCCAAACAAGTTAGTTTAAGTGACTAGGGTTTAAGATCCCCTAATGGAATTAATTACTCAAGTAATTGCAAACAAAAAAAAAGGAATAAAACAAGACAGTAAATTAAATTAGAGGCAATCGCAAGACTTAATTTTTCTAACAAAATGTTAATAACTTTCCTTTAATAAAAAGTACATACTTTCTATGTATTTTTCCGTTAAAATCTCTGTAATAGCATATACATAAGTAACAAAAATACAGTTGGCACTCACATTGAATCAAATTAACTTTCCTTAAATAATCTTTTCTGAATTTTTCTTAAATAAATTGACTTCAATAAAAATCAGAATTTCATAAATTCTTAACAAATAAAAAACTGTAATTTTAAAATAAATATTTTGTTTTTTTTTAATAATAAAGATATTAAATTCGAAAAATACCTTTATAACAAACCAAAATGCAATGAATAGGACAATTTAAACATCAGATAACCTACAGATATTGTTCGTGTTTTCCTAACACTACACTAGAAAAACTTGGATTTGTTACTTCTATTTTTACTTAGTTAATTTATCTTTATGCCTATACTTTCTTTTAGAAGTAAACAAACAACCTTTAATACAATTTAAATATTAATTCCAATTTGTACTTTAACTGCAAGTGCACAGTGTCTATTGTATTAGTGTGCAAGTACAGGTTGATCCCACAAGGAATTGCTGACGAATTTAAGAAATGTTTGATTGTAAACAATTCAAATTTATATTCAATAAGCACTACGTTGAGTTATAGTTAACTCAACGGACTAAGTTCGTTGAGTTATGGATAACTCAACGGATTATCTTCGTGGACTTAAGTTAACTCTACGAGCGTATCTCTTCTTTATAATACTGCTAATTACAAAGGAATTCGGCCAACCATTGGGTGATTCCACAGATTGTAAATAACATCAATTAAGCTTTTTTAATGCTAGTTAACATTGGATTTATCATTATGCAATACTAACATTCAAATGATTCAAACAGTAACCATTAAAATCTTTAAGTTATTTTGTACGAACCAATTTCAGTAAACTGTAAAATTAAAACTAACATAAAACAATCATAAAATTGATACAGATAACATTAATCACGGTACAACACCAACAATACAACACTCAAATACAACATACAAACAAAGATAAATTGTTTTTGGTATTTTTGTTTTGATGTGATGGGCGAAAGGTGAAATGTAAAGTAATTTCACTTGACAGTAAATACTTCTGACACTACTTGCAACACGATTACACCACTGAAAATTGAATCACTTACAATTCTGTCTCCTCTCCCTATAAAATTGCGAGTCCAAAATTGCAAGATGATCTCCTCTTCAGCATACAGGCATCAACCCGAAGCCAAGGCTAAAAGCTTTACGATCTCCTGAAATATGAGTCAGCGCTTGGTGAAAATGTCTTCCCTTCCCGTGACGCGATCACTCCTCACAGTGGTTGTCAAGCACTGTGTTTGTCTCGGAATCGACCCGACATCAGGCAAGTATCCTCACAGACCTCCGATGATTGGTGATTATGGTGGTGATACAATGGTTGGTGTGATACTTCAGAGAATCATCGATACTGTCTACAGAAAGCTCGATGCTCCTCCTCTGTATACATTGGCCGTCCATCGATCACACCCTTTCTTTTTTTTCTTCTTTTCTTTTATATTTCTTCAGTGGTAACTGCTTCTGCTTGAATGGTCGGTTGGATTTCCTTCCTTCAGATCAACGGCGATGATTTCTTTCTCCCTACGCAATTGAATTCTTGCGTGATACGTGCAAACGTGGTTTTTCCTTCCAACTATCTGTTCCTGCAACCGCTACAGTGGCATATTAGAAAATATATAGTCTGTGGAGTTACAGATAACTCAACGGACTTCCTTCATTGATTTAACTATAAAACACGTGCAAAAATAACAACTTAAGTTTATAACGCTTACCTAACGCATTGCCTTAGTGTATTTTCATGTAACTCAACGCGTGTAGTTATACTAACTTAACGAGTTATAACGTAAGTAAATCTACCAGCTCTCAACACGTGTTAGCAGCAGTTTAAACATAAAATAACATTCCGGAGAGTTACAGGTATAACTATCCGATGCTCAGATGCATTTTCGGATACTTAAGAATTTCACAGCCTGCAATTTACCGACAGTTCATAAATGTACTAAATTAAAATTAATTCCCCAAAATTAAGTAGATTCTTCAATTAAAGCATATAACAGTGCAATTATAATATAATGACTTAATTCTCATATGATAAGCTAAATATTATGCAATTAACCATCATTTAACCGTTAATAATATGCACTTTTTCATTCTAAACACTTCCCCCATACCTAAATTTTGCTAGTCCCTTAGCAAACTAAGATGTAATTAATTGGTCTTTCAAAAAGTGCTTGAATTAATTCTCCCCCTTTTGTTTTTTTTTCTTCTGTTTAGCATAAACATATATTCTGTATGTTTCAGTAATCAACCTGCAAAGATATTTAGAATATATGTAAATTACATACAAAGTATATCATCTTCATATAGGTGTTAATTATATTATCGTTTGTTCTTCTTTTCATCATCTGTAATCCTGAATTTTCCAATAAGTTTTCTAGAAGAAATTTCAACAACATACGAATCAAAGTACAATCCAATTCAATCTGATTAAGACAAGTAGAATAAAGAATTGTATTTCCATTAAACAACTTCAAAAGTCAATTCCAGATTCATATTTCAACAATTCTAGATAACAGAAAATATACTCGATTCATAAGATATCTGTATTTCACAAAACACTTGTATCTTTTCAGAATAGTATATGTTTTTTTCTTTTTCTTTTTCTTTTTTCTTTTTTCTTTTTTTTGTACTTTAAAAGTTAATTTGACAAGCTTGAATCATGCAAGAGCTTTCTAATGTACCCATGTAACAAGCTTTCAGTCAACAATCCCAAATCTGATCAAGATCTTAGGTTGCTAGATTTTCAAAGTCCTTTTTCTGGTCAACAATCCTTACATACCTATCTGCTCAAGTACAAAAGGCTCGTGATCAAACAAGTCAATAAACTCTTAAGGTTTTTTTTTTTTTTCTAAAAATAAATGCACACACAAAACAAAGCATTAATCACATACTATATATGCACGTATTTCAATAATACAGATGCAATAAAGCACCAATCTCATATAATCCTGCTTCTATCATTTACTAAAGATATGAATCCATAACAATAAGTTCATACTTTATCTGTAGTTTAATAAGATCTACACATAAATCATTCTATAAGTTCAATCAGTCAAAGTAAATGTATCTTTCATCATATGTGTTTTATTTAATCTAGAATTCACATCCTAGCTCTTTCAGGACTTCAGATAATTTTCTGAGTAAGCATTAAATATTCTGATTTCATTTTAAAATCGTGAAACTGTTAAACTCATGAAATTCAGAAAAATCATAAGATACTATATCTAGATTTACATAAATAATAAATTCTATAGCATCTTCTATAGCCTTCTAAATATAACATTCAAGCAGTTTATAAAAATTTTATAGTCTCAATTATCGAATAGTTACAGCAAGTTCATAAAAATTTTCAATTTCCTCAAAACTTTGCAGTACCATTTTAATTCCTTTAATTAACAAACTTACATGGCTGTTACTTTGATTACCTCCCCCCCATACGTACATTTTGCATTGTCCTCAATGTAAAAGATTTGACAATAAGTACAGTAATTGTAGCAGGCATGAATAAAGTTTTGTTTGATTTAAAATTCAGGATAAGTAATTGGTTACATACCTTGTTCCATTTGTATCTCTTTCTACATATTTCGATTTTTGATTCTGAAAAACTTTTCATTCCCAGATAAACACAGAATATAAAACAAAATAACATTTAACATGTATTAATAAATCAGTGTCTTATGTGCAACCTAGGCTTCTATGCCTTTGGTGGCTCACAAGCAAGCTAGTTGGTTTCCCAGAACAGATACCAACAAACTGGATTGATAATTTGTTTTTTTATTTTTTTTTTTTAAAAAAAAAAAACAAATGCAAAATACACAACATTAAGCACACAAAATCACAGCTTAAGTACATGATTGAAAAGTAGAAACAAATGGAATAAATGTATCAGTCCAAGCAAACTTTTTAGGCATAGTTCTTCTTGCTATTAATTCTGTTTTAATG
Organism: Cymodocea nodosa; assembly: GCA_036874045.1. Classification (NCBI taxonomy): domain Eukaryota; kingdom Viridiplantae; phylum Streptophyta; class Magnoliopsida; order Alismatales; family Cymodoceaceae; genus Cymodocea; species Cymodocea nodosa. The sequence continues at coordinate 10,993,930 of CM072339.1, read as the reverse complement.
CAGTTCTTGGTCCCTTTTAATTTGTAAACATGCAATATATTATAAATTCCAAATACGAGTGTATTACCATTAATGATATGTAATGCATAAAGAGATCCTTTTTGGTTCCAAGGTAATGTAGCAGTTTCTATTTCTACATCTATTTCAATATACTCCTCTTCCCACTTCCATTCATTCATGTCTTCCATAATCCATATTTGAAATTTCATCAGTTCATCCCACCATCTTATCAAACATAAAGTAGGATCATCTTTTTCAATATACCACATTCCCATTTGAATTTTATTAAATTTTTCAGATGGTGGTTTAGCTATTTCACTCGGTATAGGTAAAATTTCTGTATAATCATCATAACTATCTATGCTCACTATGTATAAATCAGATCTATATGCTATTGATATCTCCGTGACTAAATAAATATAACCATCAAGTATGACATGTGTTTCATTAATTAATGATTTCTATCCTAGATATATTATAATGTTTTCATTCCAAGATCTGTTCAGAAAATTATACACACTTAAGCGTAAATCTTCACCCTAATTTCCTGTAGGTCTCTAATAATATAATTTTTCAGGAATTGCAGAATTATTATCAAAAAATATTAAAGTTGACCCATAATTTTCAGTTGGTGCTTCAAATATATTAGGTCTTCCTATATTACATTCTTCTCCTATTATAGGATTTCTTATCAAAATCTCAGGTAATGATAAACTTGCATACCTTGGTCTCGTCTTGTATATGATTAATCCTTCATCTATCCCCATAATATGACTCATTCCTTCTAATGCATTGGGTGGAGTTCCAGTGGTTTCTTCCATAGCCAGATATTCATGGGTATTTGAACTACAATTAAATGACCTCCATATGAATCCATCTCTAATCTTAGTCATTTTTGCAGCTTCTAGTCCCTGAAAATATTTTTCTTCAATATAGTCTTTAATTTCCTTTGATACACAACACATCCTGCACAGATCTTTAGCTGACAAGTTACTTAGTATTTCCCTTTGTGCATCCAACGGTAATTGCATTAATTCCATTTGTCGATTCTGTAAAATAAAAACAACAATTTAGCAAAGACAAAAATTAACATACTACTGCACACCCTCGTGGAGTTAAGGCATAACTCAACGGACTAAGTTGGTTGAGTTAAAAATTAACTCTACGATACCATTAACTTAAAATAAAAATAAAAACATATATACATACAGATAGTTGCTTCAGATATACTGCTTCATTTAGTTGCCCTCCCAGAAGAGGTATCAATTTCATTAACCGTTCTATTGACATGATTAGGTATAGCTTGTATTGGCAATCCTCCAGTAGGTCTAACTTCCATTGGTTCCTTCTATCTAAGTGGTATATTTCTATTCTGATTTTGATTTACAGCATTTCCAAATATAAATTCTAGACGATTGTTTACTTGTCGGATTATCTTTTCTAATTTCTCTATTCTAGCTCCTTATTCAATTAATACTTCATAACTTATGCTCTTCTCATTTATATTTTCTCCTCCCTGGAAATTGTTGTTTCTCCAAGATAAATTCGAGTGATTTCTCCAATTAGGATTATAGGAATTTCCCAAGTTATCTCTCTGGTTTCTAGCATAAATAATATCTAAGTCATTTATGTTTGTATTCTTTTCTGCTAGCTTTTGATTTAATGATAACTCTTCTATTTTCTTTGTTAATTCATTTAATTTCACCTCAAGCATAGTATTGGAATCTATTTCATGCATTCCTCTTGGCAATAATCTTTTATCTGCAATAGCTTCAGCCAAATTTTCCCACTATATAGTTCTTTTTGCAAAATTTTCTAAATATGCCCATGCTTCTTCACTACATAATTTTAAAAATCCATTTTGACAAGTAGATTCTAATAAAGATTTCGTTGAAACATCTATGCCTTCATAAATTATACCTATTAATTGTGCTTTACTCATTGCATGATGTGGACATTGAGTCAGTAAATCTTTAAATCTTTCAAAATATTTCCAGAATGATTCACCTTGTTTTTGGCTACACATTAATATTTCTTTCTTCTTTTTAATCATTTGATGTGTTGGATAGTATTTTTCCAGAAAAACAGAGCAAAATTCAGTCCATGTAGAAATTGAATCAGGCGACGGAGTATATAACCATCTCTTAGCTATATCTTTTAAAGCAAAAGGGATATATCTAAGTTTAATAGCATCTATACTCATGTTCGGCATTCTCATCATTTGACAAACTTCGTTAAATTCTCTAAGGAAATAATAGGCATCCTCTCTTTCTAATCCATGAAAATGTGGCAATTGACTAATATAATTAGATTTCAGTTCAAACCTATCTCCCTCAAAGTTTGGCAATCGAATACATGAAGGGTCATCAATTAATTCAGGATACAGAATCTCTCCTAATGGTTTTTCTACTGGAGCAGCCATCTCTACGTTCTCTTTTAAAGAAAGGTTAGCTACACCCCAAAGAATTTCGTTAAAGTTCAGTTCAGAAAATTTTTCAATACCCCTCTACAATGAAAATTCCTGAATAGGTGTTCTTACTAATTGTTTAATGCTTAGAGAACGAGTCCATGTGCTCATAAATAAATAACAGAAGATTAATTACATACCAGTCTGAAGCTTTCCATTCTATAAATATTTGTTGTCGGATGAAGGTTGAATCACCTGCTTCTCCTTCCAGTTCCTCCAACGCTTTCTCCTTTCTCTTAAAAGTGCTGGTAACTCGTAAATAACATTTTGTTTCATATATATACTGCGCATCCATAAAGTGAATAAATCTCGTTGCAAGAACATGTCTTGCAACGTGCATCGTGGTTCCTATTTTAATGGGTATGTGTACCACTACTAATTTCAAATTTTTGGTAACCACTAAACCGACGAAGTTTCGTTTGTGGTCAAAAGAATAACCGTTTTGCTTAAACCACGAACTAACCTCATTAAGTTACAGATTACTCAACAGAACACAGTCGATTACTATTGCTAACTCCACGAACTAACTTCGTTGAGTTACAGATAACTCAACGGAGTGACCTTATATTATATTACTGGCCTCGTGGAGTTACGGTTAACTCAACGGAATTACTTCGTTGAGTTAACACTTGGCAACTTCTAAGTTTCACTCACGTAAGTTTTCTATTCTATTTTTTTTTTTTTTTTTTTTTCTTTGTCATTCTGCTAACTGTAATAAAGTTAAATCTATGTCATTAATGCCTCATTTTGATTAAAATACATTTAAATTTGAACATTATATAAAGATTTAAATTGCAGGTCATTTTATGTTATGCATAATTTACATTTTACCTTATAACATGTAGAAATTTTTAAGTAGTTATCCTGTCATTCAGCAAATTGTAAATCTGTTACATATTCATAAAGTTCCACAAATTACATAATATTCAATAAATTCTATTCATTTCACATTCAAATAAGTATGAAAATTGCATCTAAAAAATTATATTCATTAATATGAATCAATTACATTACAAGTACATCATACAATTTCATACAATTTTACACAAGTAGACGAACAATACAATTTAATCTCTATGCCTAAGTTCATCTACTTCCTTTTGGAGTTTTTCTAATTGCTGCTCTAATTGATTTATCCTCTCTACTGCTCCTCCAATTTCTCTAGAAGGTACAGCTAATTCTGTAGCTACAAAATTTCTGTATTCTTTCACTGAAATGGTTCTAGATCTTATCCTTTTTGATGTCCATTTAGTGAAATCAATACTATCCACCATCAGCAGTGGAATCAAATCTCCATAAAATAATTTCTTCTTTACTATTTTCAGCTTGGAGATAAAAACTGCAGACCAATTTATTTGGATCTTATTTACAATTGCATACGTGGCCCATTTGACAAATTGACTTAATTCTATGTCATGGCCCTATCATTGATAGACATTCTTAATTAGAATGTTAGCTACCATGTGTGTTTTACCATTTAAATGCTTCAATCTGTTTAATAATGGCACACCAGGATTGATAGCTAAACAATCCTTAATTTGCTGCTCAGTCCATTCAACTGCAGTTGTATCCTCCAAAATTTTTGTTCCTTCATTCTTTAAACCAAATATGTTGTGGAGAAGCTCTAGTGTTATCTGTACATCAGCTTCCTCCACGTTTGAAATTAATTCTCCTTCTCCTTCTCTTAAATTTGCATAGAAACAGGGCACTAAATTCTCATATACTGCATGCCCTCTATATTGAGATATAAATTGCAGTAGACTTTGGAATTCAAATAGATCTTTGATTTCTTGCATTCCATCTCACTTTACTGGTCTACTGTAAATAATATTGTAACCCCTTATTTCTTGGTATTTGATATAAGCTTCCTGACTACAAAAATGTACTTCATTCAAAATTGTTGTTTCAGTCGAGTCAAGAAGGTGACTTTGTTGCTCTAGAGGGGTTTACTCTTGCTCTTCCTCTAGCATAGGCTGCATTTGGGCATTCTCTTCAGATTCCTAAATTTTTACTTTTGCTTCTGTCTGTGGTGGTGAGCCGGCAAAACTCTCCACTCTGTCTTGAATTCTTTCCATAATTTGCTGAAGAGTTTCTTACTCTTTAGTGGAATCTGTGAAATTATTTTTGTCCAAATGTCTTCTTTCAGCCTCTTCATTTTCTACTCTTTCTTCTTGCTCCTGACTACCAATCTATTCTATTACTGTTCTTTCTGATTCTGTAACAGATTGGGATGGAGTCACGGGCAATTCAGTTTCTGCCCTAATTTCTATTTCTTCTTGTACAGGCTGCAAACTAATTTCAACCTGATTTTTTTCTTTTCTTTGCTCCTCCTCAGATTCGGATAGCAAGTTAATAAAAATCTGCTCCACAGGCCTTGTAAAAATTGGTACTTCAGATTTAATTTCTTTATAATCAGGGACTTTTTCTTTTTCTTTCTTTTTTCTGATTAGTTGTGCCTGTTCTTCCTCTTCATTTTCTGAAATTAAATCTACAAAAATAGGCTCTGCAGGCTTTCGAACCACAAGTACTGGCTCTTCCTATTTAATTCTTCCAATAATTGCTGGTCTCGAAGGACCAACTTCAGCTTCTTTTGCAGGATCTCTAACAGCAGTTCTAGTAGTAGCTTCTTGATGTTGTTCCACTTTAATTTTATATTGGGCTTTCAACTTTTCTGCAGCCCTCTTTTTGTACAGTGCATCAAACACCAGATGTGCTTTAGCCACTGCCAAATCTTTTGATTCTCCTAGATTTTTTCCAACTTGAACCAGTTCTGCAAATTCTCTTATTTCTTCTTCAGTCGAAGGCCCCATCATTTCTGCTCGTGTCAATGGCTTAATTGGTGGAACTGAAGGTCCCGACTGCTGCTCCTCAGGAACAGGTCTTTCAGTAGTTTGTTCCTCCTGTTCTTCAGTTGCCTCTTCATTTGCTTTCCATTCTTGCTCCCAGATCACCCATTTAGCTTGTCTACAGATTCGTCTTTTGAACCAGAGTCGGGACTTACGCTAGATTAATACTAGGGCAACTTCATTACTTGACATTATTTGTCTTTCCTTACTTACAACTATTTCTATTGCTATTCTAATTCGTGTTTCCATTATTTGAGGTATTCGTATATCCATATCTACTAAATCTCTTCTCAACTTGAAAAGTTCTGATTCTACCTTCTGTAGCTCTTTCTCTCTTATTGTATTTCTGATCTTCTACCGTGTGTTCTACTCTTCTGATTCCTTCAGAAATTCTGATGTATCAACAACATCTTCCCAGAATTCAAGCGTCATCTTCATCGTCGTGGAGTTACACAATAGCACGTAATCACTCTGATTTCTACTATTCTAGATTCTAAATGATTTGTCGGATAATGCCCCCAAAACCCTAGGTTTTAGTTTAAATAAGCACTAAGTTTAGGTAGGTAATCGGGTCATTTCTCGAACCAACTATTACTATTTTATTCCGTTGTGTTACAGGTAACTCAACGGAATAAGCTCGTTGACTAACTCAAGACTTAACGGAGTAAGCTCGTTGAGTTAAGCGTAACTCAATGGACTCCCTATACAAGCAAATATAATAATAATAATATTATAGAGAATAGTTTTTTTTTTTTTTTTTTTTTACAGGTTTAACTGATACTATGTTTCGGTAAAACAAAATTTTTTTCTGAAAATTAATATACAATTTTTTTCCGGTTTAACCGATACAATGCTTCGATAAAATCAATATTTTTTTAATGTTCCGATCATACCGATGCTACGCTTCAGTCAGACCTAAATATTTTTTAATTTTCCGGCCATACCGATGGATCCAATCAGTTGAACCCAACTATTTTTATGTTTTATATATATTTTTAATATTTTATATATATATATATATATATATATATATATATATATATATATAAAAACATAAAAATTGATTTCTTACTAAGTAAAACTCGAGTAGTCCTCTACTCTGATTTCTTCTATAATTCCAAAGGAGCTTTTTGGTGTTTTCAGAATAGGTTTAAGTCTTTGTCCATTTACCTTAAATATATTCTAATTTTTAGGATTTTCAATTTCAATAGCTCCATAAGGATAAACATTTTGAACTATGTAAGGTCCTGCCCATCTAGATCTTAATTTTCCTAGATGGTTATGGAGTCTAGCCATATAAAGATATACTTCTTGTCCTATTTCAAAGCTTTTAGGAATAATTTTTATATCATGCTAGAATTTAATTTTCTCTTTTTCTCTTATAGTCTTCGAATAAGCTTCATTTCTAAATTCTTCTAATTCAATTAGTTGCATTTTCCTATTTTCAGCAACTTGATTTAAATTAGTGTTCAGAGTTTTTAATGTCCAATAAGCTTTATGTTCTATTTCAGCAGGTAAATGACAACTTTTTCCATATACTAGCCTAAAAGGTGACATACCTAAGCTCGTTTTATAAGCAGTTCTATAAGCCCAAAGTGCATCAATCAATCTATTAGCCCAATCTGTTCTAGAAGGATTTACTACTTTTTCCAAGATTAATTTAATTTGTTTGTTTGCACTTTCTACTTGTCCACTTGTTTGCGGATGATATGATGTTGCAATTTTGTGGTTTACTCCATATTTCTTTATTAAGGCTTCAAAACTTCTATTACAGAAATGAGTTCCTCTATCACTGATAATAGCTTTAGGTATTCCAAATCTAGCAAATATATTTGTTCTTATAAATTGTATTACCACTTTGTTATCGTTAGTTTTTGTAGGAATAGCTTCTATTCATTTAGATACATAATCCACTCCCAACAATATGTAATTAAATTGATTAGATATAGGAAATGGACCCATAAAATCTATTCCCCACGCATCAAAGATTTCAACCTCAACAATAGGATTAAGAGGCATCATATTCCTCTTTGATATTCTTCCTATTTGTTGACATCTTAAACAACTTAAGCAATATTTATGAGCATCTTTGAATAGTGTTGGCCAATAAAACCCACATTGCAGAATTTTTGCAGCAGTTTTCCCTGAACCAAAATGTCCTCCACAAGCTTGGTCATGACAGAAAGACAATATGCTCAAATATTCAGTTTCTAGAACACACCTCCTTAAAACCAGATCAGGACATTTCTTAAATAAGTAAGGGTCTTCCCAATAGTAATATTTTACTCTTGAGAAAAACAATTTCTTATCCTATCTATTTCAATCCTTAGGTGTTAAACCAGTAACTAAGTAATTAACTATGTCTGCATACCAAGGCATTGTGTTGATGGTCATTAATTGTTCTTCAGGAAAATTATCCTTAATTTCGATATTTGATTTTTCTATTTGTAATCTTGATAAATGATCTGTTACTACATTCTCACAACCTTTTTTATCTTTAATTTCTAGATCGAATTCTTGCAATAATAATATCCATCGGATCAATCTAGGATTAGTTTCTTTTTTCTTTATTAGATGTTTTAGAGCTGAATGATCCGTGTATACTATTACTTTAGCTCCAATCAAATATGATCTAAACTTTTCTAAAGCAAACACAACAGCTAATAATTCTTTTTCAATAGTTGTGTAATTAACTTGAGCATCATTTAAGGTTTTGCTTGCATAATGAATTACTCTAGGAGATTTTTCTATTTTCTATCCTAACACTACTCCTACAGCAAAATCAGAAGCATCACACATTAATTCAAATGGATGGTTCCAATTAGGTGCTTGAATTATAGGAGTTGAAATTAAGCTAGTCTTAAGTCTGAAAAATGCTTCCTTGCAATTTTTATCAAAGTTAAATGGAACATCTTTTAATAGATTAGTTAAAGGTCTAGCTATCTTGCTAAAGTCTTTAATAAATCTTCTATAAAAACCAGCATGTCCTAGAAATGATCTAATATCTTTTACTGATTTAGGTTCTGGTAGATTAGAAATTACTTCTATTTTAGCTTTATCTACTTCCAACCCTTTTTTAGAAACAACATGCCCTAAGACTATTCCTTGTTTAACCATGAAGTGAAATTTTTCCCAATTTAAAACTAGATTTTTTTCCACACAGCGTTTTAATATTTGGTCTAAATTGCTTAAACACACTTCATATGAGTTGCCATATACAGTAAAATCATCCATAAATATTTCTAAAAATTCATCAGTCATTCTAGTAAATATGCCCTGCACACACCTTTGAAAGGTAGCTAGTGCATTGCATAATTCGAATGGCATTCTTTTAAAAGCATATGTTCCATTAGGACAAGTGAAAGTTGTTTTCTCTTGATCCTCTAATGCTACTGGAATTTGATTATACCCTAAATACCCGTCTAGGAAACAAAAATATTTTTGCTCTACTAATCTTTCCAGCATTTGATCTATAAAAGGTAAGGGAAAATGATCTTTCCTAGTCACAATATTCAACTTTCTATAATCTATACATACTCTCCAGCCTGATTGAATTCTAGTAGGTTTCATTCCTAATAACTGTTAATCCTGATTTCTTGGGAATTACATGGATTGGACTAACCCAAGAGCTATCAGAAATCGGATATATTATATCATTATCTAACCATTTAACTATTTCCTTCCTAACTACTTCCGTAAGGTTTGGATTTAATCTCCTCTCAGGAATTCTAACAGGTTTAGCATTCTCTTCTAAATATATGTGGTGACAGCATAAAGTTGAACTTAACCCTTTTATATCAATCATAGTCCATCCTATTGCTTCTTTATAACTTTTTATTACCTCTTTTAATTTAGCTATTTGATCCTCTTTCAAATCTGAAGCAATAATGATTGGACAGGTCCGTTTATCTTCCAGAAATATATAGGTTAATTCAGGAGGTAAAGGTTTTAATTCTAAATGCTGCCCATCAGAAGCTAGAGCTCCTAATTGAACATCATCATTTTTTAAATTAATTTCTTCCTGATCTCCTTCTATATTTATGCTTTCACTTTCTTCTAAAGTTTCAAAATTGATTTGCCTTTTTAATTCTTCTTGAATCACATCATCTAACATATCTCCTTCATCCTCTAAAAAGTCTATGGTATGTAAGGACATTTCTAACTCCTCAAACCTTTTTGGTTTAAAAATATTTAATTGAGTATCCTCATTACCATATGCTAACTTCATTACTCTAGTTTTACAATTTATAGCAGCCCCTAATGTTGCTAAAAATGGTCTTCCCAAAATTAAAGATGTATCACTATTTTTATGCTTAATTTGTTGGGAATCCAAAATTACAATATCAATAGGATATATAAAATTCTTGATTTTAATTAAGACATCCTCTATTTTTCCTCTAGGGTATCTTATACTTCTATCAACCAATTGAATAACCGTACTAGTAGGAGTTAAGCCTTCTAATCCTAAGGATGCAAATATATCACTTGGCATAAGATTTATACCTGCACCTAAGTCTATTAAGGTTCTTTCTAGAATGGTATTTCCTATAGTGCATGATATAACAGGGATTCCAGTATCAGATAACTTTTTAGGAATTTATGGCAGAAATAGGTAACTACTTTGCTCAGCTAAAAAGATCTTTCTAAGAACTTTTCACTCTCTTTTCTTAGTACACCAATCCTTCAAAAATTTAGCCCAAGGTGGCATGTTCTGCAATAGATCTAACAAAGGAATGTTAACTTGTACTTTTTCAAAAATTTCTCTTATTTTTTCTTGTTTTTCAGGAATTGTTTGTTGTAATCTTTCAGGATAGGGTGCTAAAGATTTTGATTTCAAAGACTCTTTTTCTTTCAGTTGATTTGTTTGATCATTTTTAGCCTCAATTGCAGATTCAGATTGTTTTTCAGTGATTTCTAGATTTTCAGCTATTACATTTGCATTATCATTTTGATTTTTACTCTTGTCCACCTTCATATCATTTTGATTTTGAGTTTTTGGTGGTATATCAGTTCCAGATCTTAATGTTACACATACATCTTCCAGATTTTCGTTACTTTCATGATGTTTTTGTATATCATTTTCGTGATTATGATCTTCAATTGTTTTTAGTTTTAAAGTTCATTCTTTAAATTCTCTTACATTTGTGTTTTCTATTTGTTGTATATTTTGCAAGTTGTGCAGGTTTATAACATTATAATTTTCATTATCCTATTGTAAAACTTGTATTTTCATTGCATTTTTGTCTAATGCTTTTAATTTTGTTTCTAGATCATCTAATTTCATTGCATTCAATTTTTGATCAATTTTCTTTATGGCTTTTTTAGTTTCGTAAATTATATCATGTTTAGGTTCTGAATATGCCTCCTTATAGTTTAATTGGTTGACTTCTTGTTGTTGACACACAAAGTATTCCAGTTTGTCCAGATTTTGCTCTATACTATGCTCTAGTCTGTCATAGCTATCCCAAACTTCAGTGTCTCTCATCATATTACACATTCTATACTGACCATCAGTTGGGTAAACTATAGGATTCTCATACTCGGCTCTATTATATTGAGGATAATTCATTTGTTGTTCATGGGATCTATCAATCTGTAAATGTCTCAATTTCAAACAATCAGAAATGTCGTGTCCTTCAGAATTGCAGAATTCACATATGTTAATTAAAGGTTTTAGAAATCTTTAAGCATAAGCATATGCCATATTCTCAATTACAGAAGAAAACACACAACTCTGACTATTAAAATGAAATAGCTCTAACAGTTGCTTATATCTATTAAATTCAGTTCAGTTCAATTCAATTCAAGTCCCCGGCAACGGCGCCATAAAACTTGTTCGTGTTTTCCCAGCACTACACTAGAAAAACTTGGATTTGTTACTTCTATTTTTACTTAGTTAATTTATCTTTATGCCTATTCTTTCTTTTAGAAGTAAACAAACAACCTTTAATACAATTTAGATATTAATTCCAATTTGTACTTTAACTGCAAGTGCACAGTGTCTATTGTATCAGTGTGCAAGTACAGGTCGATCCCATAGAGAATTGCTGACGAATTTAAGAAATGTTTGATTGTGAACAATTCAAATTTATATTCAATAAGCACTCCGTTGAGTTACAGTTAACTCAACGGACTAAGTTCGTTGAGTTATGGATAACTCAGTGGACTATCCTCGTGGACTTAAGTTAACTCCACGAGCCTGTCTCTTCTTTATAATACTGCTAATTACAGAGGAATTCGGCCAACCATTGGGCGATTCCACAAATTGTAAATAACATCAATGAAGCTTTTTTAATGCTAGTTAACATTTGATTTATCATTATGCGATACTAACATTCAAATGATTCAAACAGTAACCATTAAAATCTTTAAGTTGTTTTGTACGAACCAATTTCAGTAAATTGTAAAATTAAAACTAACAGAAAACAATCATAAAATTGATATAGATAACATTAATCACGATACAACACCAACAATACAACACTCAAATACAACATACAAACAAAGATAAATTGTTTTTGGTATTTTTGTTTTGATGTGATGGGCGAAAGGTGAAATGTAAAGTAATTTCACTTGATAGTAAATACTTCTGACACTACTTGCAACGCGATTACACCACTGAAAATTGCACTTACAATTCTGTCTCCTCTCCCTATAGAATCGCGAGTCCAGAATTGCAAGATGATCTCCTCTTCAGCATACAGGCATCAACCCAGAGCCAAGGCTAAAAACTTTACGATCTCTTGAAATATGAGTCGGCGCTTGGTGAAAATGTCTTCCCTTCCCATGACGTGATCACTCCTCATAGTGGTTGTTAAGCACTATGTTTGGCTCGAAATCGACCCGACATCAGGCAAGTATCCTCATAGACCTCCGATGATTGGTGATTATGGTGGTGATACGATGGTTGGTGTGATACTTCAGAGAATCGTCGATACTGTTTGCAGAAAGCTCGGTGCTCCTCCTCTGTATACACTGGCCGTCCATCGATCACACCCTTTCTTTTTTTTCTTCTTTTCTTTTATATTTCTTCAGTGGTAACTGCTTCTGCTTGAATGGTCGATTGGATTTCCTTCCTTTAGATCAACGGCGATGATTTCTTTCTCCCTACACGATTGAATTCCTGCGTCATACGTGCAAACGTGGTTTTTCCTTCCAACTGTCTGTTCCTGCAACCGCTACAGTGGCATATTAGAAAATATATAGTCCGTGGAGTTACAGATAACTCAACGAACTTCCTTCGTTGATTTAACTATAAAACACGTGCAAAAATAATAACTTAAGTTTATAACGCTAACCTAACGCGTTGCCTTAGTGTATTTTCATGTAACTCAACGCATGTAGTTATACTAACTTAACGAGTTATAACGTAAGTAAATCTACCAGCTCTCAACACGTGTCAGGAGTAGTTTAAACATAAAATAACATTCCAGAGAGTTACAGGTATAACTATCCGATGCTCAGATGCATTTTCGGATACTTAAGAATTTCACAGCCTACAATTTACCGACAGTTCATAAATGTACTAAATTAACATTAATTTCCCAAAATTAAGCAAATTCTTCAATTAAAGCATATAACAGTGCAATTATAACATAATTGCTTAATTCTCATATGATAAGCTAAATATTATGCAATTAACCATCATTTAACTGTTAATAATATGCACTTTTTCATTCTAAACAGATACCAAGTTCTAATCGTAATTTTGAAAAGGTATTTTCATCTAAGGGTTTTGTAAATAGATTTGCTACTTATTCTATGGTAGGAACAAAATTTAATACTATTTTTCCTTTTATAACATTATCCCTTAGAAAATGATGTCGAACTTCTATATGTTTTTCTTGTGAATGTAAGACAGAATTTTTAGACAAACTTATTGCAAAACTACTATCACATAAAATCTTAGTTGGTTCATAGTCTAAATTAAAATCTTTTAAAGTTTGTCTAATCCACAAGATTTGAGCATAGCAAAGTTCGGCAGCTATATATTAAGCTTCAGTTGTAGATAATGCTACACAATTTTGCTTTTTGCTAAACCATGACACTAAAGAATTTTCTAATAATTGACAAGTGCCACTGGTGCCTTTTCTTTCAGACTTATATCTTGCGAAATCAACATCACTATAACCTACTAAATTTAAAGAACTGTGTTTAATGTAAAACAGTCCGAAATTGATGGTTCCTAATAGATATTTAAAAATTTCTTTAACAGCAAGTAGGTGTGATTCCTTTGGATTAAATTGATATCTAGCACAAGTACACACACTAAATATAATATCTAATCGGCTAGCTGTTAAATAAAGTAATAAACCAATCATACTTCTATATTGTTTTACATCTATAGTTTTTCCAGAGTCATCTTTATCCAACTTGGTGATAGTACTCATTGGTGTATTCTTTATTTTAGTGTTGTCTAAACCAAACCTCTTTAATAAATCTTGAGTATATTTTTCTTGTGAAATAAAAGTACCCTAACCTAATTGCTTAATTTGTAAGCCTAGAAAAAATGATAGTTCACCCATCATACTCATTTCAAATTGATTAGTCATGTCTTTTGAAAAGGACTCAACTAATTTATCATTTGTTGCTCCAAATATGATGTTATTTACATAGATTTGAATTACCAATATATCTTTTTCGATCTTCTTGATAAAAAGAGTGTGATCTACCTTTCCCATAGAATACCCTTTTTCCATAAGAAATTTAGATAATCTCTCATACTAAGACCTAGGGGCTTGTTTAAGGCCATATAGTGCCTTCTTAAGCTTATAAACATACTTAGGATGTTTTGAATCTTCAAAACCTAAAGGTTGTTTTACATACACTTCTTCTTTTATATATCCATTTAAAAAAGCAATCTTAACATCTATTTGATATAATTTGAAATCCATATAACAAGCATATGCTAACAAAATTCGTATTAATTCTAGTCTAGCAACAGGAGCAAATGTTTCATCATAGTCAATTCCTTCCTCTTGCTTGTAACCTTGAGCAACTAATCTAGCTTTATTTTTAACTATATGTCCATCTTGATCTACTTTGTTTCTAAATACTCACCTTGTTCCAATTATGGACTGATTTTCAGGTGGTGGAACTAGATCCCATACCTCATTTCTTATAAATTGATTTAGCTCATCTTGCATAACTAAATACCAAAATTCATCTTCTAAGGCATCTTCAATTTTCTTAGGTTCTAGTAAAGAAACAAATGAATAAGCACCACAAATGTTGACTACTGATGACCTAGTCCAAACTCCTTGATTAGGATCACCTATTATCTGATCGATAGGATGAGATGAAGCATAACGCCAATTTCTATGTTGTTCCATATTTTCTATAGGTATGACATTATTTTCTTCTAAATTTTCATCATTTAAGTTTATATTTCTTATTCCGTCAGATAATCTCTCAATTTCTCTCTCAACATCATTTGGTACCATTTCTGGGAGAATTTCTGAATCAAAGTTTTTAGTATGTCTAACATCCAAATGAGAATTTTCATGAAATTTCACATGTAGGGTTTCCACAATGGTTTTTGTTGATTTGTTATAAACTCTATATGCCTTACTTCTAATGGAATAACCATCAAAAATACCCTCATCTGATTTGGCTCTAAATTTGTCTCTTCATTCCTTAGTGTTTAAAATAAAACACTTACACCCAAAGGGTTTTAAATAACTTATTTTGGGAACCCTGTTATACAATATCTCACAAGGAGTTTTCTCTAAAATTGGTCTTAGATGTACTCTATTTATAACATAGCATGCTGTATGAACTACTTTTGCCTAAAGAAATAGTGGTAACTTATTCTCATATAACATGGTTCTGGACATTTCCTGAAGTGATTTGTTTTTACGTTCTACTATCTCATTTTGTGAAGGAGCTCTTAGAAATGAGTACCTATGATCTATGCCTAATTCTTCACAAAAGGTGTTCATTTGATCATTATCAAATTTTGTACCATGATCACTCCTAAGTTTTTGAATTTTAACATTTTTCTCATTATGAACTTTATTACAGAATATCTTAAATATTTCAAAAACATCAGTTTTATTAGCTAGAAAATAGACCCAAGTAAATCTAGAATAGTCATCAACTAGTATAAAAGCATAATGTTTACCTCCTAGACTAGTTATCCTAGTAGGTCCAAATAAATCCATATGCACTAATTCTAATACTCTTTTGCTTGTTATTTCATTTAAACTTTTAAAGGATGTTTTATGTAATTTACCTAGTTGACATGCATCACACATAAACTCTTTCGAGTACTTAATACTAAGTAAACCTCTAACTAGATTCCTTTTAGACAGCTTTTGTAATAATTTTAAGTTTGAGTGTCCTAGCCTTCTATACTATAAAATAATTTCATCTAATTTTGCAATTAAGCAAGTATTGTTTTTAATAATATCAGAAGGCAAATTCAGAATACAAACGGATCCTTTCTTGTATGTAGTGAATAAAATTTTGTTTGTAGACATGTCCATAATTTTACAGGAATCTTTTTCAAAAATTACTTTATAAAACTTCATTAAAACAGGAGCACTCAATAAATTAAAACATAAGTTTTCCACTAATAAGACATCATTTATAAAGTATTTCTCAGTTACCTAAACCTTGCCAGACCCAATGATATTTGTTTTGCTTTTATTTCCAAAGGTAACTTGTCCGTTCTTGGTCTTTGTTATTTCTATAAGTAATCATATATCTCCAGTCATGTGGGTGGATACTCCACTATCCATTATCCATTTTGATTTGTGTACCTACAAAATAGTCAAAAAGAGATTTTATCTCTTGGAACCCATTTTTGAGTGGGTCCAAGAATTTTAGAGAATGTCATGTTAGAATAATCCGTACTTTTAAACTTCAACTTATCTATTTTCTGTTAATTATTCTTGCATTTATTTTTCTTAGTGTTATAATTATCAAAACATTTATCTCTATGTAAACCAAAGTTGAAATTTTCATTTCTAACATTATTTGATTTTTGATTCCAATATCCAATATTCTTTAAATATGAAGAAAATTGATCAAGAATATTAAGATTCTCAAATGACTTAGCTTGATTTTTCTGAAAATTTCTTTTGACATTCTTGCATCATGTGCTATTATTTATATGCTGCATTTTATTAATTTGCACATATTTATCTCCCTTTTTAATTACACATGAAATAGTTTTTCTCTTACTATTCTTAGTACTGGAAATAAAGACATTATTTTTAGCAATACCATCATGCAATATATAATTTTCAGAAAATGCATCGTGTAAACCAATACCATGTTTTTCTACATTTGATATTTTACTACTAAGTTCATTTGTTATAGTTTGACTATTATTCTATTTACTTAATATAGCCTTTTGATTGCAGACCTTAATCTTTAACATATCAATTTCTGAATTTAAATCAGTAATAGTTAGTTCTAGTTTTTCAATTTCACAGATCATTTTCTTCTTATCAGCAATTAAATTTTCACAATTAGCATGCAATTTTCTTTCTGTTGTAGTAAACTTTAAAATTTCATGTGCATGCCTTTGATTTTCTTCTTTAAATTTATTCAACGTAGAGTTCAGAAAATCAATCTTATTTTCAGATTCATCTAGCATTTTCCTAGTGTTCTTTCCTTCTATTTTTACTTTCTTATATTTTCTAGGCAGTCTATTGTATTCAACAAGTAATCCATCAAAACTATCAAAGTTAGCATTTTGATCAAAGGATAACTCACTGGATTTTTCCATGAAGCATACGTTTGCCAGATTTTCTTCTGAATCTGATGTTGATGAGGATTCATTGTCTGATGTTGAATCCTTTGTTTCTTCACTTTGTGAAGCTGAAGAGTCATCCCATGTCACTTTAAGTGCCCTTCTCTTTCTGAATTTCTTACTCCTAAAATTCCTCCTTGAATTCTTCTTATCTTTGTTGAGGAGACAATAAGTTTGAAAGTGGCCTAGTCTGTTGCACTTGTAACATATGATTTTGTCTTTCATGAATGACTTCTTCTCCATATCTCTAGATCTCTTTGCTGACCTGAAGTTCCTACGCTTCTTCAACAGATTTCTAAATTTTCTAGTCAACAATAGTAAATCATTGTTAGAATCACTAATGACTTCTAAGACTTTATCAGCCTCAAAAGCCAGATCCCTTCTAGGATTTTTCCTTTTGGATCTAAATGTTGTACTTCATAGGCTATTAGATTTCCTATGAGATCATCGAAAGTATATGTATTTAAATCTTTAGACTCTTCAATAGATGTTGTCTTTTGAGCCCAAATTTTAGTTAAAGATCTAAGGATCTTTCTTACCAAGTCTTTTTCCTCGAATTTCTTGCCTAAAGATTTTAATGAATTTACAATCTCAAGAAAACAGGAAAACATGTCAAAGATACATTCATTTTCGTGCATTTTAAAAAGCTCATATTTATGTACTAACATATTAATCTTAGATTCCTTGACCTGGTTAGTACCTTTGTTGGACACCTCTAATGCATGTCATATCTTATATGTAGGTTGATATGCAGAAACTTTATTAAATTGATCATGAGATAAAGCACAAAACAATATGTTTAAACCTTTAGCATTCAATGTCATTCGCTCCTTTTTATCAAAAGTCCAAGTATCATATGGAGTTGTAACTAACACTATAGGATTGCCAATTATATGCCATAGTTTGAAATCGATTAACTGAAAGAATATTTTCATCCTATATTTCCAATAGCCATAATTGCTACCTTCGAACATAGGAGGACGATTAGTGGTCTGTCCCTTAGTCATAACTAAGATTTCAGTATTATCCATTTTAAACAGATGATCTTGAGTAAATGATAGGAAAAACTGATTCCTAAATAGAGAAATAAAAGCTCTTAATTAAGATAAGATGCTCTGATACCAATTGTAGGATCGTCTATATCACAAGAGGGGGGTGAATTGTGTCTTTAGTAATTAAAATACCAACGGATAAAACAAGAGCACAAAACACTCATAAATGAAATTATATTCTTTATAATCTTTAAAGACAGAATTTACAATATCTTTTCAGCTCAATTCCCTTCTTGAAAGTTTTGATACAGTAATGTTCGATATACAATTCAAATAAAAAAATAAAGTTCTTATTCAAAACTAATTTCGAATTATATAAAACCTGATTTTTATGCACACAACTTCTTTCCTTCTCTTTACTCAACTTCTGTATCTCTTCTTCTCTAGTTGTCGAATTTCCAAACTTCCTGCATTTGCAACTCCTTTTTTGAAATTGCTTGGAATTTTGAACTTCTTCTGATGTTGGAGAATTTTTCAGAATATGAATATTCAAACTTAACTTTTCAGTTAGGGATCCAGATTGAATATTCAGACTTGACTTTTGAGATTGGGATCCTTTGTTGTAATGTAGCTCGTACTCTCTATTAGTAGTCGAACTATGTCTTCACGTTCAGCATGTTCATCCACTTAATCCATAACTCATATACTAATTTTTTCTTTAATCCAAATTACTATCTTTTTGAGTTTCCACTTTCTCCGCTATCATTTTGAATTTCCACAATCTTCACTCATAGATTCACCGAAACTTTATCTTCTTGGAGTCTTGTAGAATATCTTCTAAGTCTTCGATTTAGTTGAACACTTATCCTTTAAGTCCTGTAAAAACTTGAATACTTATCTGTAACTCTTTGAGTTTTTGCACTTGCAAAACATGTGACTAAACATAGCAAACTTATTTGTTCGTTAGTCATTTTATAAAACTCGAAGACTTATCTATCCATGTGTATAAAAACTCGAACAATTATCTAACTATTCAATTTTCATTACCGAACGCACATGGAAAGCACGTGACAACTTAAAACATTAAAAACACACGTGTAGATAACTTAACTATACGAGTTTTTAACATAAACTATTCAACAAAAATGAAACGTTAACTATCCAAAAGTTTAACTATCGAAAATCTAACTCTTCAGAAAACTTTAACTTATCCGACATAAAAATGAAACTTTCCGATAATCTGTTAACTATTATACTTAGAGAATATTATTTAGACTTATTTAAAAACTTTAATAAAGCATATATCATCAAAACAAAATTCCTAACATCCCCTTATAATTTCGAAAAAGAAAATGATGATCTAGATGTAGATAGTCTTCTCTATATAGTAGATAACTTATATGTAAAATATAAGAACTATAAAAAGGAATTAAAGAGCTTAAATTCCTATCTAGAAGATGTCTTTGCTGAATTGGAAAAAGCCCTAGTTGATAATAGGGAATTAAAAACTAAAATGGATAGCTATAGTTGTAAAAATTTTGATCTGAAAGAAGAAAATAAAAATCTATTATCTGAAATTACTGATTTAAAGAAAATTGTATGTAAATTTACTAAAGGTGAAAATAGTTTAAACAAAATCATAGGATCCCAAAGAATAGGAATAAGTAAATTTGGCTTAGGATATGCTGTACCATGGGAAACCCCTACTGTGGTGGAAAAATTAGAACTTACAGCGATGGCACAACTGTTTTTGTCATTAAGAGGAGATCTACTTCTATATGGTTACCAAAAGACAATAGGTTTAATATACAAAGGACTAACATTGATGGACCCAAGAAAATATGGGTACCAAAAGTCTTAATTTCAACATGATTTGCAGAACTGCATGGACAAGGAAGCTCAAACGTCCAAGTGGATTATTGATAGTGGATGCTCAAAGCATATGACAAGTAAGAAAAGATTTTTAGAATCTGTTAAATCAATAAATTTAGGATCTGCTAAGTTTGGTAATAATGAAAAATGTAAAATTACTACTGTAGAAAATGTTGCATCTAAAAATAGAAAAATAGAAAATGTCTTACATATAAATTGTTTAAAACAAAATCTGCTAAGTATAGGTCAATTATGTGATAAAGGTTACAATATACTTTTTACTACTAAAAATTGTTTTATAGTACAATAAGATACACATGAAATCAAATTTACTGGATATAAGGATAATTCAATTTATGCATTGGAATTTCCATTTGATAATATATCGAGTGATGCATGTTTAGTTGCTTTTAATGAAGATGAATGGTTATGGCATAAAAGATTAAATCATGTGAACATGAAAATCTTTAGAAAATTGACCAAACATGATCTTATTAGAGGTGTGCCTAAACTCAAATTCAAGAGGAATAAACTCTGTAGTGACTGTACAATTGGAAAAGAAAACAAGTCAGTACACAAGAGTATTGAAGACATTGCCACAAGTCAGCCACTAGATCTATTGCATATGGACCTATTTGGTCCTACACAGACATCCAGTTTAGGAGGAAAAAAATATACCTTAGTGGTAGTTGATGATTACACAAGATTCACTTGAGCTATTTTCTTAGCACACAAGAATGAAGCTTGCTATGAATTCAAACATCTTTGCATTAGAATTCAAAATGAAAAAGAATCAACTATGAAAAGGATCAGAAGTGATCATGGAGGTGAATTTGAAAATTCTAAATTTGAATATTTATGTAATTCCTTTGGCATACTACATGAATTTTCATGTCTAAGAACTCCTACACAGAATGGAGTTGTAGAAAGGAAAAATAGATCAATACAGGAAATGGCAAGAACAATTCTTAATGCATCTGATCTACTAAAGTTCTTATGGGCTGAAGTTATAAATACTGCATGTTATTCAATAAACAGAACTCATCTTAGGCCTATCTTGCATAAGACACCTTTTGAATTATGATATGGTAAAACACCAAATGTTGGATACTTTAAAGTCTTTGGATCAAGATGCTTTGTGCTTAATACAAGGGATCAAAAGGACAAATTTGATGCAAAGTCTGATCCTGCTCTACTAGTTGGATACTCTTCGAGAAGTAAGGTTTACAAGGTCTATTTTGAACATGAAAGAAGAGTAGAAGAGTCAATAAATGTATCCTTTGATGAATACCTAGTAGGAAAATTGAAACAGCTAAAAATAGATAGTGAAAGTGAAAGTGAATCAAGAAATCAGAAAACTCTATAGGAAAAGGATAGCATAACACTACTTGCACCTACTATGATAGAAAAAGCTTGGCAGACAAAATCTAGACATCCCATTGCACAAATTATTGGAAATATAAATCAAGGTGTTCGAACGAGAAGCAAAATTCAGAATATCTGTAATTATTGTGCTTTTGTATCTGAAATTGAACCTAAAACAGTTGAAGAAGCTTACAATGATGAATACTGGATTTTGGCCATGCAAGAAGAACTGAATCAGTTCAAGAAAAATGAAGTCTAGGATTTAATTGAAAGGCCCATTGAAAAATCAATCATTGGAACTAAATGGGTGTTTAAGAACAAACTTGATAATAATGGCAATATTATCAGGAACAAAGCCAGACTTGTTGCTCAGGGATACAACCAATAGGAAGGAATCGATTATGAAGAAACTTTTGCACCTGTTTCAAGGCTTGAAGCAATTAGAATGTTGCTTGCCTTTACAAGTAGTATGAAAATCAAGCTCTATCAAATAGATGTTAAAAGTGCCTTTCTGAATGGCATTTTACAAGAGGAAGTATATGTAGAACAACCACTAAGTTTTGAAGATGAAGAAAGACCAAACCATGTATACAAACTGAATAAAGCTCTCTATGGTCTAAAGCAAGCACCACGTGCATGGTATGATAAACTGAAGGGTTTCCTTCTTGAGAATTAGTTTAACATAGAAACTGCAGACAATACTTTATTTATCAAATCAAAAAATTCTCATATGTTGATTATTCAGATCTACGTGGATGATATCATTTTTGGTGCTACACATGAGAAACTATGTCATGATTTTCAAACCTTAATGAAGAATGAGTTTGAAATGAGTTTTATGGGAGAATTAAATTTCTTTCTAGGATTACAAATTCATCAACTACAGCATGGCATCTTTCTGAATCAAGAAAAATTCTGCAAAGAGATTCTCTTGAAATTTGGTATGGATAAATCCAAAGTAGCAAATACACTTATGAACTCAAATGAAAAACTTGATAAGGATATCTCTAGCAATTCAGTAGATCAAAAGAAATATAGAGGAATGATTTGATCACTTTTGTATCTAATAGCCAGTAGACCAGACATAATGTTTAGTGTTTATGCTTGTGCAAGATATCAAGCCTCTCCAAAAGCATCACATTTAAAAGTAGTTAAACATATCTTTAAATATTTACAAGGTACCAAAGATTTTAGCTTATTCTATTCTTCACAAAATCATCTAATATTAGCAAGCTATAGTGATGCAGATTATGTAGGATGCAAATCAGATCGAAAAAGCACCAGTGGTACATGTCAATTGCTTGGTCACTTCCTTATTTCTTGGTTCAGCAGGAAACAAAATTCTATAGATCTATCTACCACTGAAACTGAATACATGGTAGCAAGCCTATGTTGTGCACAGATTTTATGGATGCAACAAACTTTGGCAAACTATAAGCTACTTTTTCAGAATACAATTATTTACTATGACAGTAGTAGTGCCATCAATCTCTCAAAAAATACAGGTCTACACTATAGAGTAAAGCATATCAAGATTAGGCACCACTTTCTAAGAGACCATGTTGAAAAAGGTCATCTTTCTTTACAATATGTTTCTACTAAAGAACAACTTGCAGATATTTTCACTAAACCTTTATTTGAAGCTACATTTAATCATATTAGACGAAACTTAGGCATTTGTTCTTTAAATGATTTATAATTCAATACCTCTCTACTCTCCAAGCTCACATCTACGAGCTTGTTCTACTAACAATTCTGTCTTGCAACAACTTAGCCACTTTTCAGCCAGTTATAATTTGTTAGTATCTCCTTTTGACAAATGGCAAAAAGGGGGAGAAAAATCATACCTTGTTAGAAGGCTGCAACAAAGTAAGGGGAGCAAACTCAAGGGGAGTTTCAAACAAATAGGGGAAGTGTTCTCAATTTTTCAATCTCCTGTTTTCTATTTCCTTATGCGATTATCTGTATAGACATATAGGGAGAGAAATACATGTAATATATTGTAAGGTTTTTACCATTATCAAAAAGGGAGAGATTGAAAGGTCCTTAGGATTTTGATAATGCAAAAATTAATGTGAGGTATCAAATTATATTTCTCAGGTATAACAAATTCAGCAAAAGAGCAGAAGTCGATACAGATGGTTTAGAAATTGCTGTTATAAAGCCACAGGAAAATCAGACAGTTATAGGTTTAAGTATCCGAAGAATTAGTTCAAAGCAGCCAAAGCACTATCGGATAGTTAGAAGAGTAACTATCCGGATATAAAAGGTCTTCGGAGAGTTTTAAAGGAAGTTGACTAAATGATCAGAGAGTTAAGGTGCTAACTATCCGAAAGGTCAAGAATTTCGGAAGGTTAGGGAAGCTAACTATCCGAAACTTAAGTTAGTGAATTTCCCATGTGTAGAAATCTAGAACAGAAGTTTAAAAGGCTTTTCAAAAAGGTAGAAAGTTAACTATCCGAAAAATAAAAAGTTTCGGTAGGTTACATATTTAAGTATTTGAAACTTAAGTTATCCTTTTATGGACATGCTGAAATATGAAAGCAGTCGAAAACTTAAAGAAGGAAATCGGAGGGTTACTGTAGCTAACTATCCGATAGTCAAAGGACATTTCGGTGAGTTATAGTTACAAGTATCCGATCTTATGACACCTCATGTGTACGACTTGAAATCCTACGTGGCAAAGAAACTTAAGTGACTTTTCGATAAGTTACAAGTATTCTTTGGAGAGTTACATTGTTAAATCTATGAAAAACCTAGAAAATCGGAAGGGTATCTTGAAATACCCCCCTGAATGGTAACTTACCATATTTGGGTCTGAAATCTTACCAAGTACAACAGAATACATTCGTTGAAGGAAAATATGATCATTACACATAATAGTATATATACAAGCAACAAACAACAAAATAAGCTAGCTTTTTGCTCATACAAATCTATACACCAAGCTCAACAAAAGAAAGTCTTCGAGATCAAATCATCATCAGCATATACAGACTCAAATTTAGAAGCTCTCCACGCACTCAACTCTAATACATTCAAGCAAGTGTTTTACTGAAGTACACGAATTAAAAACTTCAATGAAAGGTTGGTTAAAGCTACGACCTGAAAGCTTAATCAGATTGGTTGGTTCTTACTTTGACCTAAAAGGAAGTGAATGTAAGTCTGTGAAAGATTAGTGAAACCTAAGTATCCCTTGGGGGTGAACTAGCCGTTAGTGGTGAACCACCTAAAAATCTTGTGTGCATTCTTTTTATTGTGTGCCTGCTATTTTACATTGCCAATTATTCTTCAAATTACTAAGAAACAAATATTATTACCATTCACCCCCCCTTTGGTAAGTCATCAAGTCTTAACATAAAATCCATATAACAAGCATAGGCCAATAATATTCTAATACTTTCTAACCTAGCCACAGGAGCAAATGTTTCATCATAATCTAGTCCTTCCTATGTATACCCTTGTGCAACTAATCTAGCTATGTTCCTTATAACTTGACCAGTCTCATTAGTTTTGTTTCTAAAGATCCACTTTGTACCTATTATGGACTGACGTTCTGGTGGAGAGACTAATTCCCAAACATCATTTCTAATGAATTGATTTATTTCTTCTTGCATTGTCACTATCTAATTTTCATCAGATAATGCTTCTTCTGTATTCCTCGGTTCCACCATAGAAACAAACATACACATTCTATTTAAATTTACTAAAGCTCTAGTTTTAACTCCCTCATTAATATTACCAATAACTTGAGTGATGGGATGTGATGAGAATAATGCCAATTTCTCTAATTTTCCTCAATATTCTCATCAACATCGAAAGGTACATCACTCATCGAAGTGGAAAACTGGTAGTGATTAAACATGGAGGATATGCATGTAATGAAGATACAATATAAAAGGCATAGAATTCTCGTTGATCAATTATCCATGCACACCAAAAGAAAAATCTTTTTAGGGATCAGAAACACCTCTTCAGGGAAAATCTCTCAAGTGAAAGAAAATTTAGTGAAGCATAAAAGGTAAGATATATGTCACTGAAGATTTGAAGTATCAGGTGGAAGAAAATTCAATGAAGCATAAAAAGGTAAGATATATGTCACTGAAGATTTGAAGTATCAAGTGAAAGAAAATTCAGTGAAGCATAAAAAGATAAGATTTACGTCACTGAAGATTTAAAGTATCAGAAGAAAGTAAATTCAGTGAAGCATAAAAAAGACAAGATATTCGTCACTGAAGAATTGTTGAAGAAGAAAGAGAAGAAGAAGAAGAAGAAGAAAGATCTCAAATAGGGAGAAATATTTTAAATTCTGCAAATTAGTTTTCTCTGTTTGTAGTTATGAAATTGTTTAGATGATACATGGTGTCGAGATATAATTACATCTACAATTTCTAAGGAGAATTGAATTGTATATTGTAATTGAAGCCTTTGTTAGGACTCTAGTATTTTGATAATGCAAAAACCTATGTGAGGAAACAAATTGTATTTCACAGTTATGACAGCTCAGCAAAAGATCAGAAGGTAGATAAACAGATGCAGGTTGTTCTAGAATTTGTTGCTATAAAGCTACAGAAAATCGGACAATTCCAGGCTTTTGTATTCGAAAGAAAGTTAATCTTCGATGAGTTATAGAATTAAGTATCCAAAAAGTTAATTTAAAGCAGCAGCAACATTGTTGGACAATTAGAAGAATAACTATCCGACATCATAAAGCATTCGGAGTGTTATGAAAGGCATTGGTTGAATGATCGAAAAGTTAAGGAGTTAACTATCCGACAGTTTAAATGACTTTTCGGAGAATTAGAAAGATAACTATCTAACTTTTTCGATGAGTTATAGGTATAACTATTCGAAACTTAAGTCATTCAATTAACCACGTGTAGAAATCTAGAACAGAAGCTTAAAGGATTTTTCCGATAGTTAGAAAGATAACTATTCGACTTTTTCGGTGAGTTACAGGTATAACTATCCGAAACTTAAATCATTCAATTAACCACATGTAGAAATCCAGAACAGAAGCTTAAAGGAATTTTCAGAGAGTTAAAAAGATAACTATCCGACTTTTTCGGTGAGTTACAGGTATAACTATCAAAACTTAAGTCATTCAATTTCCCACGTGTAGAAATCCAAAACAAAAGCTTAAATGAGTTTTTAGAGAGTTAGAAAGCTAACTATCCAAAAAATAGGAAGTTTTAGTGAGTTGCAGTTATAACCATTCGAAACTTAAGTTATCTTATTATGCACATGCAGAATTAAGACGGCAGCAGTCTGAAGCTCAAAAAGGAAAATCGGAGAGTCACTATAGCTAACCATCCGAAAAGTCAAGAGAATTTCAGTGAGTTACAATTATAACTATCCGAACATAAGTCTCATCACGTGTATGACTTAAAACTCACGTGACAAATAAACTTAAGTGGATTTTCGGTGAGTTACGATCATCCTTCGGAAAGTTACACTACTAACTATTCGAAAGTTTGAGAAGATTAGAAGGTTATCTTGAGATACATTTCTAAACGGTAACTTACCACATTTGGATCTGCAAACTCAGCAAGTACAACAAAATAAATCCATTGAGGAGAAAATATGATCGTTGGATATTCAAGTATTTATACAAACAGATCATTCAATATTTAGTAGAGCTGAGATGTGAGATTACAGATACAATTACATACAGAGATACAGTATACATTGTAGATCAATTATTGATATAGAAGAAAAGCTCAATCCAGATTGACTACAACAAACAATCGATTGAAAGCTGAATTTTACAAGAAGATTCTTAAAGCTCTCCAAGTGCTGAAAGTCTGATCCAAGAAGGATCATTTGGTTTGTGACTTCAACCTTAAAGCTTCATTCAGTTGTTGGTTTGAGTTTCGACCCGAAAACTAAAGAGGTTGGTTTTTTGGAGTTTATACTTGAAAACTTCTGTGTGGTTGGTTAGAGTTACGACCAGAAAGCTCAAGTGGTTGGTTCTTGCTTCAACCTGAAAGCAAGTGTGTAAGTATTGGTTGAAACACTTAGTGAAGCCCAAGTGATCCTTGGGGGTGGACTAGCCGAGTTGGTGAACCACCTAAAAATTCCCTTGTGTTTCTTTTTTTATTTTCACTGTGCATGTTTATTTATATCTGATTAGTACTTGTGCAAACTAACTAATCAGATTAGTTAGTAAAGTTAAAAATAGGCTTAAATACACACTGATCACCATTCACCCCCCCTTTGGTGAAGCCTATCGATCCTAACAATTGGTATCAAAGCAGGTTGATCTCCTTTTATAGATTTAACCATCTGAGATCATGGTATCTTTTCATAGAGAGGGTTAGAACATCCATTGTCCTCCCCTGTTTGATGGTATTAATTATAATTTCTAGAAAAATAGGATAAAATGTTTCCTCAAAAGCTTAGATGTGAGTTTATGGAAAATGGTTGTTCTAGGAATACTTATTCCACCTAGTCATGAGGATGACTAGACTAAGGAGGATGAGAGAATCATCCAAATGGATGCTCGAGGGTTGAATATTATTTACTGTGCCTTATCTATTGAACAATATAATAAAGTTTCAGCTTGTAAATCTACTCACGAGACTTGGAACACTCTTCAAATAACCTTTGAAGGAACCAGCCAAGTGAAAGACACTAAAATCAGCATTTTACTTAGAAAGCTTGAATTATTTAAAATGCTTGATGATGAAACTATCACTAATATATTTTCAAGATTCACTAAGATTATTAATGACTTAAGAGGTTTGGGAAATGAATTTTCTATCTGTGAACAGGTGCAGAAAATCCTTAGAAGCTTAATTGTGGAGTGGAAGCAAAAGTCCACTTCAATACAAGATTCCAAAGACCTCAACAAATACTCAGTAGAGGATCTAATGGGTAATCTGCTGGCCCATGAAGTTCAAATGAAAGAATGGAAAGATGAGGAAGGTAGTACTAAAAAGAAAACAGAAATAAAGAAAGAACTAGCCTTTCCATCAACATAAGAACTTCAAAGCTCGGATGATGATGAAGTTGTGCTATTGGCTAGAAAATTCAAAAAATGGATGAAGAAAAAGAACCAAGCCAGCACATCAAAAAGCAATGCACCAATATGCTTTAAATGCAAGAAGCAGGGACATATACAACCTGATTGTCCACTGCAACAAGAAGAAGAAAAAGAAATGAAGAAGAAGAAGAAAAGCTACAAAAAGAAAATGGCATTGAAGGCTACTTGGGATGATAGTAGTTCTTCTAGTAGCTCATCTAGTTCTGATGAAGAAGTACCAGTAAATGTGTGCTATACAACACAAGAGGTATGTTCCACTTCATCTCAAAGTGATTCTCATGTAGACAATGATAATCTAGATTTAAATATTCTTTTGTCTACTGTTGACAATTTATATGTTAAATGCAAAAAGTATAAAAAGGAAATTAAGCATTTAACTACATGCTTAGAAGAAGCACATACTGAACTTGAAAATTTGCATGCTGAAGATACAAAATGCAATAACGATGAATTGATAAATGAAAATGAAAAATTGAAATCTAAATTCACTTATCTGAAAATTACTATGCATAAATTTACAAATGGACAAAAAAGATTAGATCAAATCATTAGTTCATAGAGACATGGTTTAAGTAGATTTGGCCTAGGGTATGCTACTCCACAGGAAATACCCTACTGTGGGGGTGTTATCCGATCTTATAGAGATGGTACAACAGTGTTTGCCATCAAAAGAAGATCTGGTTCAATGTAGCTACCAAAAGGCAATAAACTAAATATTGTCAGGACTAACACCTATGGACCTAAGAAAGTATGGGTACCAAAATCTACTGCTATTTGAATTGCAGGATTATATCAGTTAGTGGGAGCAGCTAGTTTATAGTTTCTAATCATTATCTGCAAATGACCAATGCCTGAAGGTCAATGGAATGATCAATTAGAGAAGGCTGAAAATTTGAAAATCTGTTATGAGAGTAACTAATTGGTATTGCAAGAGGCACCATAAATTGGTAGAAAAGTACTCACTTAGACTGAGTGAAAATCGTGCCTAAAATCTTGATGCTCAAGGACAGTAAAATCTATAGTAGACAGATTATAGTCTTCAAATTATCTTCTACAAATTGAAGAACCTCTTGAAATAAATATACAAGAGAAGATAAACGAATTGGAGTTAGAAGCTAAATGATTTAGAATCATTTATGATGTTTTTGATTAACAATTGGTACTTAGTTCAATTGGTATCATAAATAACATTGTTTTGCAGAACAGGTGCAACAAATTTGTTGGTAAGAAAAAGCACATAAGTAGGGGGAGAACCTACTATATGAAGGAAATTCAAAATGCTGCCTCAATGCAAAATGAAAGTATACAAAAAGGGCATGCATATAGGGGGAGAGCCTATTGCTTGCTATTAAAAATCAGAGAACCTCCATACAGATAGGGGGAGAGCATATGGTAGAAATTATAAATATTAACTACACATTTATAGATTGTTATAACTGCACATTTCACTGTTTTCAGTTCTTATAGATGTTGCAGTAATTAAAATGAGACAAAGGAAGAAATATCACAAATCAGGAGAGCAATTACTGTCTTCTCAAATGTTAGAATGTCAACAACTGGTATCAGACAAGGTTTGAGGAAATTGACACTTCAACTGAAACTATGCTCGAATAAGAAAGAAGAAAAATAGCACAACATCAAAGGAAAAGAAGAAAATAGACTGCAATGATGAAAATATCTCAACAATTGAGATCCGCACACCAACAGTCAACATTTGATGGAAAATCAAAATTGGTATTCGAAGATATTGATGCATTTGATTCCTTTCACAAGTTGATATCTGACAAGATTATAGAGATCAGAAAATTGGTATATCATTAGATACAAATTTAATGACAAAAAGGGGGAGAAGAAAATTCAGCAAAAGAAAATTGTGGAACTCCTTTTATCTAATGACAAAAAGGGGGAGAAGAATATAGAAAAATACATAGAAGGCAGGGGTAGCATTCCCAGCACACAGACAAGGGGAGAATTTAACTTCATTGTATTATATTCTTTGTAAATCTTTGCTTTACTTAGTTTCTATGTGACTGAATGTATAGCAACAATCTAGGGAGTTGATAGGTATTTAATTTTGTATATAAATTATGTGATTTATTAGGTTTTGACATCATCAAAAAGGGGGAGATTGTTAGGTATTTAATTTTGCTTTACTTAGTTTCTTTATTAACGTATTTAAATAAGTCTACATAATATTCTCTAAGTATAATAGTTAACAGATTATCAGAAAATTTCATTTTTATGTTGGATAAATTAAAGATTTCCGAAGAGCTAGATTTGCAATAGTTAAACTTTCGGATAGTTAACGTTTCGTTTTTGTCGAATACTTTATGTTAAAAACTAGTATAGTTAAGTTATTCACACGTGTGTTTTTAATATTTTAAGTTGTCACATGTTTTCCATGTGCGTTCGGTAATGAAAAATTGAATAGTTAGATAACTATTCAAGTTTTTATATGCATGGATAGATAACTATTCGAGTTTTATAAAAAGACTAACGAATAGATAAGTTTCCTTGTTTAGTCATGTGTTTTGCAGGTGCAAGAACTCGAAGAGTTAAAGGATAAGTGTTCGAGTTTTGACAGGAGTTAAAGGATAAATGTTCGACTAAATCAAAGACTTAGAAGATATTCTACAAGACTCCAAGAAGATAAAATTTCGGTGAATCTACGAGTAGAGATCGTGGAAACTCAAATTGTCAATGAAGAATGTGGAAATTTAAATAGAAAGTAATTTGGATTAAAGAGAAAATTAGTACGTGGATTATGGATTATGGATTGTGGATCAAGTGGATGAACATGCTGAACGTGAAAGACAACAGAGTTCAACTACTAATAGAGAGTACGAGCTACATTACAACAGAGGATCCCAATCTCAAAAACCAAGTCTGAATATTCAATCTAGATCCCTAACTAAAAAGTTAAGTTTGAATATTCATATTCTGAAAAGTTCTCCAACATCAGAAGAAGTTCAAAATTCCAAGCAATTTTAGAAAAGGAGTTGCAAACGCAAGAAGTCTGGAAATTCGACAACTGGAGAAGAAGAGATACAGAAGCTGAGCAAAGAGAAAGAAAAGAGCTGTGTGCATAAAGATCAGGTTTTATACAATTCAAAATTAGTTTTGAAAAAGAGCTTTGTTTTCCTATTTGAATTGTATATCAAAAATTACTGTATCAAAACCGTCAAGAAGGGAATTGAGCTGAAAAGATATTGTAAATTCTGTCTTGAAATAAAAAAATAGAATTTCATTTACGAGTATTTTGTGCTCTTGTTTTATCCGCTAGTTTAATTACTAAAGACACAATTCACCCCCCCTCTTGTGATACAGACAATCCTACAACTGGTATCAGAGCATTTTAAACTGTTTAAAGCATTTGAAAGCCTTCATTTCTCTATTTAGGTATTGGTTTTTCCTGTCATTTACTTCGAATCATTTGTTTAAAATGGATAATTCTGAAATCTTAGTTATGACTGAAGGACCGACCACTAATCGTCCTCCTATGTTTGAAGGTAGCAGTTATAGCTACTGGAAATATAGGATGAAAGTATTTTTTCAGTCAATCGATTTCAAATTATGGCATATAATTAGCAATCCTATAGTGTTAGTTACAACTCCATACGATACTTGGACTTTTGATGAAAAGGAGCGAATTGCACTGAATGCTAAAGGTTTAAACATCTTGTTTTGTGCTTTATCTCATGATCAATTTAATAAAGTTTCCGTATATCAAACTACATATAAGACATGGCATGCATTAGAAGTTGCCAACGAAGGTACTAATTAAGTCAAGGAATCTAAGATCAATATGTTAGTACATAAATATGAGCTTTTTAAAATGCACGAAAATAAATGTATCTCTGACATGTTTTCCCATTTTCTTGAGGTTGTAAATTCATTAAAATCTTTAGGCAAGAAATTCAAGGAAAAAGACTTGGTAAGAAAGATCCTTAGATCTTTAACTAAAATTTGGGCTCAAGAGACAACATCTATTGAAGAGTCCAAAGACTTAAATACATATACTCTCGATGATCTCATAGGAAATCTAACAGCCTATGAAGTACAACATTTAGATCCAAAAGGAAAAACTCCTAGAAGGGATCTGGCTTTTGAGGCTGATAAAGTCTCAGAAGTCACTAGTGATTCTAACGATGATTTGTTGTTGTTGACCAGAAAATTTAGAAATCTGTTGAAGAAACGTAGGAACTTCAGGTCAGCAAAGACATCTGGAGATATGGAGAAGAAGTCATTCACGAAAGACAAAAGTATATGCTACAAGTGCAACAGGCCGGGTCACTTTCAAACTGATTGTCCTCTCAACAAAGATAAAAAGAATTCGAGGAGGAATTTCAGGAATAAGAAATTCAGAAAGAGAAGGGCGCTTAAAGTGACATGGGATGACTCTTCAGCTTCACAAAGTGAAGAAACAAAGAATTCAACATCAGACAATGAATCCTCATCAACATCAGATTCAGAAGAAAATCTGGCAAATGTATGCTTTATGGCAAAATCCAGTGAGGTATCCTTTGATCAAAATGCTAATTTTAATAGTTTTGATGGATTACTTGTTGAATACAATAGACTGGCCAGAAAATATAAGAAAGTCAAAATAGAAAGAAAGGACACTAGAAAAATGCTAGATGAATCTGAAAATAAGATTGATTTTCTGAACTCTACGTTGAATAAATTTAAAGAAGAAAATCAAAGGCATGCATAGGAAATTTTAAAGTTCACTGCTATAGAAAGAAAATTGCATGCTGATTGTGAAAATTTAATTGCTGATAAGAAGAAAATGATCTGTGAAAT
Organism: Cymodocea nodosa; assembly: GCA_036874045.1. Classification (NCBI taxonomy): domain Eukaryota; kingdom Viridiplantae; phylum Streptophyta; class Magnoliopsida; order Alismatales; family Cymodoceaceae; genus Cymodocea; species Cymodocea nodosa. The sequence continues at coordinate 10,960,779 of CM072339.1, read as the reverse complement.
TGAAAAACTGGAACTAACTATTACTGATTTAAATTCAGAAATTGATGTGTTAAAGATTAAAGTCTGCAATCAAAAGGCTATATTAAGTAAATGGAATAATAGTCAAACTTTAACAAATGAACTCAGTAGTAAAATATCAAATATAGAAAAATATGGTATTGGTTTACATGATGCATCTTCTGAAAATTATATATTGCATGATGGTACTGCTAAAAATAATGTCTTTATTTTCAGTACTAAGAATAGTAAGAGAAAAACTATTCCGTGTGTAATCAAAAAAGGAGAAAAATATGTGCAAATTGATGAAATGCAGCATATAAATGATAGCACACGATGCAAGAATTTCAAAAGAAATCTTTAGAAGAATCAAGCTAAGACATTTGAGAATTTTAATATTCTTGATCAATTTTCTTCATATTTAAAGAATATCGGATATTGGAAGTCAAATAATGTCAAAAATGAAAATTTCAACTTTGGTTTACATGGAGATAAATGTTTTGATAATTATAACACTAAGAGAAAGAAACGCAAAAATAATTATTAGAAAATAGATAAGTTGAAGTCTAAAAATATGGATTATTTTGATATGACTCTCTCTAAAATTCTTGGACCCACTCAAAAATGGGTTCCAAGAGATAAAATATCTTTTTGACTGTTTTTGTAGTTACACAAATCAAAATGGATAATGGACAGTGGAACATCCAGCCATATGACTAGAGATATACGATTACTTACAGAAATAACAAAGACCAAGAACGGACAAGTTACCTTTGGAAATAAAAGCAAAACAAATATCCTTGGGTCTGGCAAGGTTCAGGTAGCTAAGAAATGTTTTATAAATGATGTCTTATTAGTTGAAAACTTAGGTTTTAATTTATTGAGTGTTCCTGTTTTAATGAAGATTTATAGAGTAATTTTTGAAAAAGATTCCTGTAAAATTATAGACATGACTACAAATGAAATTTTATTCATTGCATACAAGAAAGGATCTGTTTGTATTCTAAATTTTCCTTCTGATATTATTAAAGACAATGCTTGCTTAATTGCAAAATTGGATGAAGTCATTTTATGGCATAAAAGGCTAGGACACTCAAACTTAAAATTATTACAAAAGCTATCTAAAAAGAATCTAGTTAGAGGTTTACCTAGTATTAAGTACTCGAAAGAGTTTATGTGTGATGCGTGTCAACTAGGTAAATTACATAAAACATCCTTTAAAAGTTTAAATGAAATAACAAGCAAAAGAGTATTAGAACTAGTGCATATGGATTTATTTGGACCTACTAGAACAACTAATCTAGGAGGTAAACATTATGCTTTTGTACTAGTTGATGACTATTCTAGATTTACTTGGGTCTATTTTCTAGCTAATAAAACTGAAGTTTTTGAAATATTTAAGATATTCTGTAACAAAGTTTAGAATGAGCAAAATGTTAAAATTCAAAAACTTAGGAGTGATCATGGTACAGAATTTGATAATGATTAAATGGACACCTTTTGTGAAGAATTAGGCATAGATCATAGGTACTCATTTCCAAGAGCTCCTTCACAAAATGGGATAGTAGAACGTCAAAACAGATCACTTCAGGAAATGTCCAGAACAATGTTAAATGAGAATAAGTTACCCCTTTTTCTCTGGGCAGAAGTAGTTCATACAGCATGCTATGTTATAAATAGAGTACATCTAAGACCAATTTTAGATAAAACTCCTTAAGAGATATGGTATAACAGGGTTCCCAAAATAAGTTATTTAAAACCCTTTGGGTGTAAGTGTTTTATTTTAAACACTAAGGAACGAAGAGACAAATTTAAAGCCAAATCAGATGAAGGGATTTTTGTTGGTTATTCCATTAGAAGTAAAGCATATAGAGTTTATAATAAATCAACAAAAACCATTGAGGAAACCCTGCATGTGAAATTTCATGAAAATTCTCATTTGGATTTAAGACATGCTAAAAACTTTGATTTAGAAATTCTCCCAGAAATAGTATCAAATGGTGTTGACAGAGAAATTGATAGATTATCTGACAGAATAAGAAATCTAAGTTTGAATTGATAGTTCTGCAATAAGTTTATCTAAAAATCCTGTCTTACATTCACGAGTAAAACATATAGAAGTTCGACATCATTTTCTAAGGGATAATGTTATAAAAGGAAAAATAGTATTAAATTGTGTTCCTACAATAGAACAATTAGCAGATCTATTTACAAAACCCTTAGATGAAAATACATTCTCAAAATTACGATTAGAACTTGGTATCTATAGGTTATCTGATATTTAATGGTCCTGTTCATTGTATTTTGGTTTGTTATAAGGTAGTTTTACAATTTAATGTCTTTATTATTAAAAAAAAACAAAACAAAACAAAACAACATATCTATTTTCAAATTACAGTTTTCTAGTAGTTAAGAATTTATGAAATTCTGATTTTTATTGAAGTCAATTTATTTAAGAAAAATTCAAAAAAGATTACTTAAGGAAAAGTTAAATTGATTCAATGTGAGTGCCAACTATATTTTTGTTACTTATGTATATGCTATTACAAATATTTTAACAGGAAAATACATAGAAAGTATGTACTTTTTATTTAAGGAAAGTTATTAACATTCTATTAGAAAAATTAAGTCTTGCGGTTGCCTCTAATTTAATTTACTGTCTTGTTTTATTTTTGTTTATTTTTTGTCTGTAATTACTTGAGTAATTAAGTCTGTTGGGGGATCTTAAACCCTAGTCACATAAACCAACTGGTTTGGGATGTGCTAACTGAAAACTCATTTTGCAAGTAATTCAGATTATATTTTAAAAAAATAAAAAAAAATTACCTGTTCTCACTTGTCATTGAGTAACTGGTTATCTTTCCCCTAAGTAAGGGATTATGATCACGTAAAAAGATGATATTGTGGGAGGTAATACATAAAATATATATATATGAATATAAAAAAAAAAAAAGGAGGGCAATGTACTCAAGCTTAATTTATCTGTCAAGGTGTTATAACAATCCTGACATAATCTATGCATATAATCCTTGTTATTTTTGTTATTATCTACTCTTTACACATAATGTATGATATTTATTTGTCTTAAGTTGTGTACTCATTATTGAAATCTTTTAAGTTTTTGTAGGTATATCTCTATGAATTATCTTTTGTAAACTGAATAAAATAAAAGCCTGAAAGTCTAAATTGTTAACTCTACTACTTATTTCTGTATTTCATTCAAATTATATAAAAAAAAAAGGTGAGACTCAAATCTATTTAAGGCTTAGCATCCTCTTTAAGTATGCTATTTGACCTTTTTTTTAAGCCAACTCTACTTAGGGCTTGGCAACCTAGATTAAGTACCCATAGATTCTTTACACTACATTTATGTAGGGGGAGCAATTTCTCGTATAATAATTTATAACTTTTGAACTATTATATGTTTTCATGAAAGAATCTGCATAATTTCAGGAAATACACCTTAATTAAGTACATTTCTAAACTGTCAGTGACTTGCAGGTATTTTAATTCTTAAGCATCCGAATTTTTTATTATTTCGGCAAGTTATATTACAAGTATCAGACAATTGTGTTTTAAAATGTTCAATAGACTATTTTATTATTTCCTGAAGTACACGTGTCAAAACCATAATGCATGACTTAAGTGGATTTCGGTAAGTTATCTGTAACTCTCCGAAATGCGTCTGGGCATCGGAAAGTTAGATTTGTAACTGTCTGAAACATCTCTTTATTATAAAACTGCTTAAGTACACGTGTCGTGATCTGGACGATTGACTTAAGTTATCTTTCGGAAGGTTATCTGTAGCTCTCCAAAATGCACCTGAGCATCGGATAGTTATATTTATAAGTCTTCGAAACTTTCTGAACACCTTAAGTTCAAATTGTGCATGTGTTGAATTTCACTGCTTTATAATGTCTCAGTCGAAACTCGAACAGTTATGTTTAAATCTTCAAGTTTTCACACCTATTCCTTCAAGAAACTCGAACAGTTACCATATGTCTTCGAGTTTCCTCACTTTTTCACTTAGCTTGAAGTTATTTTCTTTATATGAATAATTACGCTAAGTATTCTACAATTGTTGGTTGTAAAACTTGTACAGTTATTGCAAGCACTCGAGTTATTTATCGGTAATGGATCTTATATTTAGGATTTCAATGATAGAATTTGTTTATCCGTTTCTAAACTCGGAGAGTTATGAATGTTTTCCTAATAACCTTTCGTGTTTTTACCTTGGTAAAACCCTAGCTTCACAATCTTTCCTTCCACTAAGTTCTACAGTGCAAAGCGAAGATTAATCAACAATGTTAGGACATGGAAGAGGATGTGGTAGAATGACCAAAGTGTAGAAAAGAGAGCTGGAACTTCAGAAAATGCAGAATGAAATTAACGATATTTACTCTAGGTACACTTTTTCAAACAAAGTACTACACGAAATCAGAAAAGCTGTTCAAGATGAGAAAATTTTTTGTTGGAAATTTATTCGAAATTATGCTGAAACACAGTTTAGACTAAAACAGACAGAACTTTCCGCGTTGCATTTATGGAAAAGAAATTTACAACCTAATTGTTGAGTATTTTTGTTTTGATGATGTGTGCTGAATGAAAATAATCATATTTGCTCAATTACTATTGCTTGTGAAAAGAAATTAAAATCATCAATTAATACAGAAAAATCTTACTGATATAAATACTTGTCTGTATTGGATCTGAAGTTAATAACTAGTCGTTTCGTTGCATTAATTTCTCATTTAGCTAAACGTTAAGTTAACGTGTGTTTTTATTGAAAAGCATGATATGTTTTAATGTTATATCTTCTGTATCATGAACAGTGCACATTTAGACAACTCGTTAAGTTAGAGATTTGTTTGTATAGAAGTCACGTGAGAACTCGTTAAGTTAGAGGCTTAAAGGTTAAAATAGGTCATGTGATAACTCGTTAAGCTAGTGAGTAAAAGAAGAGACGAACTCGTTAAGTTAGTGTTATACACGTGGTGAAATTATAAGTTACGAATGTTGTATTGTATCACGTGAGGTGCACATGTTTAACTTGTTAAGTTAACATAACTAAACGCATTGAGTTGCTATATTGAACACTAAGGCAAGGCATTAGGTTAGCGTTATAAATTTAAGTTGTTATTTTTGCACGTGGTAAAATTCTTATTATAAAAACATTTGTTTATTAATAGTTCGTTGAGTTATCATAACAACGGAGATGGTTCATTGAGTTATCATAACACAACAGAGATGGTTCGTTGAGATATCATAACACCACGGACATAGTTCGTTGAGTTAGCTACAGTACTTGTCACGTGAAATGGCACATGAGGAACTCGTTAAGTTAGAAACGTTAAGTTATATATATACTTGTGTTACTCGTTTAGTTAACATTAAAGTAACGACTTCTTATTACACTGATGAAAAACTTTTGGACGAGAAAGTTTATTTTGCAGGAAATTTTTCAGAGATCCAGGACTGATGATTAAAAAAAATTTGAAATATAAACGTGGGTTAGAACGTGTGTGTTTCGATGAAGGAAAAAGAAAAGACGTGGAGAAGTGGAAAACTGGTGGTGGTTAAACGTGAAGGATATGCATGAAATGAAGATACAGTATAAAAGGCATAGAATTCTCGTTGATCAATTTATCCTTGCACACAAAATGAAAAATCTTTTCAAGGATCAAACCATCCCTGCACACCAAAAGAAAAATCTTTTTTAGGGATCAAAAACACCTCTTCCCAGGGAAAATCTCTCAAGTGGAAGAAAGTTCAGTGAAGCATAAAAAGGTAAGATTTTCGTCACTGAAGATTTGAAGTATCAGAAGAAAGCAAATTCGGTGAAGCATGAAAAGACAAGATATTTGTCACTGAAGAATTGATGAAGAAGAAAAAGAAGAAGAAGAAAGTTCTCAAACAGAGAGAAAAGTTTTAAATTCCGCAAATTAGTCTTCTCTATTTGTAGTTATGAAATTGTTTAGATGATGCATGGTACCGAAATATAATTGCATCTACAATTTCTAAGGAGAATTGAATTGTATATTGTAATTGAAACCTTGAATAAAAATGATTTTATGAAAACAATGTCTCGACTTGTTTTTGAGTTTTAAAGTTTCAATTATATTTCAGAAAATATTAAAAATACACAATTCACCCCCCTCTTGTGTAGCCATACGATCCTACACTAACCCTACTGTTCTAAGTTCTGGACATGTACCAGAGACATCGGTATAGTCTATCACTTATTATAGAAAGAAGTGGGGACCAATGATCGAAAATGCAAACAGGGAATTACAATCCTTGTATTCCCAACATTATTTTCCCCCAACTGTTTTAGATGATATTAAATAGTATATCAATGAACAAAAAACTACCATTAGCAAAATGGGCCTTCGCAGTGAAGGATAAAGAGTTTATCAACTCAAAATGGCAGAGGTGGAGAACTTAAAACTCTATATTCCATTATTACCACCTAGGCATCATGGTGAAGGACCATCAAGACAATAGGTGCCTTTAACAAGAGAAATTAAGAGAATTTTAGAACCTCCTGAACAACCTGAAACACTACAGACATATAGTCGAACAAAGAAAAAGACAATTGAATATTTTGGACTAACTACAGGTGTACAAGGAATATTGCAGCAAAAAGAAGAATCAATGAAAAATGGAAAACTATGCTCCATTGCAGAAGCTGGACAGACATTTTTGTCAGGAATCCCAGCAGATGTGACAAATATTGGCTTACAAGCATATACTCTAAGGTATTGTGTCACATTAGTGCATAATGTATCTTTTAATACAATGGACAGTTTTTCACACAATGCTACAAGCACACATTCTTTTCCTACGGAAAGTGAGAATGTAGGAAATTTTGATGATATATATACAGATGATATCAAATTTGATGATATTATTGATGACATAGACACTGAGTCTATGAATTTTAAAGATATTTCATCTGAAGAGGAATGTACATATATTCTTCCTCTTACTATATCTCGAATAGAGACTTTTGAATTTTGGTATAGTTGCTTATAATACACTTTATATGTATGGTTATGTCTGTTACAATATATCGTATACTTGTTGATAAATGTATATAATCAACAACATACATAGTTACAAATAGAATATGATACTACCAATGTCTCACATATACAAATTTCAGAAATACAGGATGATTCTATTCCACAGACAGATATAGAACATTCTTTCATACAAAGACAGTTGTATAGATCACATATAGATATACAGGTTGCTGATATACAGATTGTTGCAGAGACTATTACTACTGAAATGTTTTCAAAAGAACAAATAAAAGAAATTCAGCAGATTATTGATACGACAATAACAGATATTTCACACATTTATACTAGTTTTGATAGAAATTCCACTAGTTTTGAAAGATCTGACAATATAGATGCTGCTGATAATATTGAAACAAGTCTCAGATCAGAACATCATGACAGGAAAATACCTAATCCTGAACAGAGTTTAGATGCAAATACACTATTATGGTTCAGAAATAATTCCTATTATGACAAATTTCAAACATATAAAACTTTTACAGTTTTATATTCAAGACTAGTTAAGTTTGAAGGGATGGCACACATACGTGAACTGTTTGAATTTCTAGGCTTGTTGACTCTATTTCCATAACAGCCAGGCCATCTTGCTATACCCGAACTTCTTAGTTGTTTTTACTCAAACTTAACAATGGAAGAAGATATTCCTGTTTCTAATATACAAGAAAATGACATATATTTAACTCCAAATTTACTTCATCAGGTACTTGGTCTGAAAAATGAATGAGTTAAATTATCAGAAAGAAAACAGGTTTATCGAATGGGATGGGACATTACAAGTTTAGCCAAAGATCCAACTACCAACAAATCATTGACATTACTAAATGACTTAAATGGCCAAGCACATTTTATTGCAAAAATATTGCATGCTACATTGTTTCAGAGGTTTGGTCATGCGGCAGAAGTTGGCAAATGTTGTCTTTATGCTACATACGCATTAATCAACCATATACAGGTGAACTGGTATGATATTTTTGTTTCTCATATCTTATATTTGCAGAGTAAACTGTTTCATATCTCATATCTCATATTCTCAAAACCATTATGTAAATTGTTTACTGATTTTAATGTTACGTGATTATTTTTCACAATTTATGATATTAAACAGTTTTTGCTTAATCCATAAATCCTATGTATGATTGACACTATCGTTTTGTTTATTATATACTTAGTAAGATATCCTTCCTTACATTTATAAAACTTAACTTCCTAAAGGAGGAGAAAATAGTTTGTTTACTTTTTTATAATGCCAAAAAGGGGGAGATATAAATTATGTGACTTATTAGGTTTTGACATCATCAAAAAGGGGGAGATTGTTAGGTATTTAATTTTGATGATGTACGCTTTATTAACATATTTAAATAAGTCTACATAATATTCTCTAAGTATAATAGTTAACAGATTATCGGAAAGTTTCATTTTTATGTCGGATAAATTAAAGATTTCCGAAGAGCTAGATTTGCAATAGTTAAACTTTCGGATAGTTAACGTTTCATTTTTGTCGAACACTTTATGTTAAAAACTCGTATAGTTAAGTTATCCGCACATGTGTTTTTAATGTTTTAAGTTGTCACGTGTTTTCCATGTGCGTTCGGTAATGAAAAATCGAATAGTTAGATAACTGTTCGAGTTTTTATACGCATGGATAGATAACTGTTCGAGTTTTATAAAAGGACTAACGAACAGATAAGTTTCCTTGTTTAGTCACGTGTTTTGCAGGTGCAAGAACTCGAAGAGTTAAAGGATAAGTGTTTGAGTTTTGACAAGAGTTAAAGGATAAATGTTCGACTAAATCGAAGACTTAGAAGATATTCTACAAAACTCCAAGAAAATAAAATTTCGGTGAATCTACGAGTGGAGATCGTGGAAACTCAGATTGTCAGTGAAGAAAGTGGAAATTTAAATAGAAAGTAATTTGGATTAAAGAGAAAATTAGTACGTGGATTATGGATTGTGGATCAAGTGGATGAACATGTTGAACATGAAAGACAACAGAGTTCAACTACTAATAGAGAGTACGAGCTACATTACAATAGAGGATCCCAATCTCAAAAAAAAAAAACAAGTCTAAATATTCAATCTAGATCCCTAATTGAAAAGTTAAGTTTGAATATTCATATTCTGAAATGTTCTCCAACATTAGAAGAAGTTCGAAATTCCAAGCAATTTTAGAAAAGGAGCTGCAAACACAAGAAGTCTGGAAATTTGACAACTAGAGAAGAAGAGATACAGAAGTTGAGCAAAGAGAAAGAAAAGAGCTGTGTGCATAAAGATCAGGTTTTATACAATTCAAAATTAGTTTTGAAAAAGAGCTTTGTTTTCCTATTTGAATTGTATATCAAAAATTACTGTATCAAAACCGTCAAGAAGGGAATTGAGCTGAAAAGATATTGTAAATTCTGTCTTGAAATAAAAGAATAGAATTTCATTTATGAGTGTTTTGTGCTCTTGTTTTATCTGCTAGTTTAATTACTAAAGACACAATTCACCCCCCCTCTTGTGATACAGACGATCCTATAGGAGTGAAATTCATGTAATTTAATGTAAAGGATTTTGTCATTATCAAAAAGGGGGAGATTGTTAGGACCCTAGTATTTTGATAATGCAAAAACCTATGTGAGGAAACAAATTGTATTTCACAGTAATGACAGCTTAGTAAAAGATCAAAAGGTAGATAAACAGATGCAGGTTGTTCTAGAATTTGTTGCTATAGAGCTACAGAAAATTAGACAGTTCCAAGCTTTTCTATCCAAAAGAAAGTTAATCTTTGATGAGTTACAAACTTAAGTATCCAAAGAGTTAATTTAAAGCAGCAGCAACATTGTCGGACAGTTAGAAGAATAACTATCCGACATCATAAAGCCTTCGGAGTGTTATGAAAGGCATTGGTTGAATGATTGGAAAGTTAAGGAGTTAACTATCCGAAAGCTTAAAGGACTTTTTGGAGAATTAGAAAGATAACTATCTAATTTTTTCAGTGACTTACAGGTATAACTATCTGAAATTTAAGTCATTCAATTAACCACATGCAGAAATCCAGAACAGAAGCTTAAAGGATTTTTCGGAGAGTTAGAAAGATAACTATCCGACTTTTTCGATTACAGGTATAACTATCCGAAACTTAAGTCATTCAATTAACCACATGTAGAAATCTAGAACAGAAGCTTAAAGGATTTTTCGAAGAGTTAGAAAGATAACTATCCGACTTTTTCAGTGAGTTACAGGTATAACTATCCGAAACTTAAGTCATTCAATTTCCCACGAGCAGAAATCCAAAACAGAAGCTTAAATGAGTTTTCGGAGAGTTAGAAAGCTAACTATCCAAAAAATAGGAAGTTTCGATGAGTTGCAGTTATAACCATCCGAAACTTAAGTTATCTTATTATGCACATGCAGAATTAAGAAGATAGCAGTCTGAAGCTCAAAAAGGAAAATCGAAGAGTCACTATAGCTAACCATCCAAAAAGTCAAGAGAATTTCGGTGAGTTACATTTATAACAATCCGAACGTAAGTCTCATCACGTGTATGACTTAAAACTCACGTGACAAATAAACTTAAGTGGATTTTCAGTGAGTTACGATCATCCTTCGGAGAGTTACACTGCTAACTATCCAAAAGTTTAAGAAGATCGGAATGTTATCTTGAGATACCTTTCTAAATGGTAACTTACCACATTTGGATCTGCAAACTCAGCAAATACAGCAGAATAAATCCGTTGAGGAGAAAATATGATCGTTGGATATTCAAGTATTTATACAGACAAATCATTCAATATTTAGCAGAGTTGAGATGTGAGATTACAAATACAATTACATACAGAAATATTGTATACATTGTAGATTAATTATTGATATAGAAGAAAAGCTCAATCCAGATTGACTACAACAAACAATCGATTGAAAGCTGGATTTTACAAGAAGATTCTTAAAGCTCTCCAAGTGCTGAAAGTCTGATTCAAGAAGGATCATTTCGTTCATGATCTCAACCTTAAAACTTCATTTAGTTGTTGGTTTAAGTTTCGACCTGAAAACTTCCATGTGGTTGGTTAGAGCCACAACCAGAAAGCTTAAGTGGTTAGTTCTTGCTTTGACTTGAAAGCAAGTGTGTAAATGTTGGTTGAAATACTTAGTGATGCCCAAGTGATCCTTGGGGGTGGACTAGCCGAGGTTGTGAACCACCTAAAAATTCCCTTGTGTTTCTTTTTTTATTTCCGCTATGCATGTTTATTTATATCTGATTAGTACTTGTGCAAACTGACTAATCAGATTAGTTAGTAAAGTTAAAAATAGGCTTAAATACACACTAATCACCATTCACCCCCCCTCTAGTGAAGCCTATCGATCTTAACAACCTTGAATAAAAATGATTTTATGAAAACAATGTCTCAACTTGGTTTTGAGTTTTAAAGTTTCAATTATATTCGAAAATATTGAAAAACACAATCACCCCCCTCTTATGTAGTCATACGATCCTACAAGCGATATCAAAGCTTTGTTAATAATCTTTGATATAAAATTGATACCAATTTATTTAATATCATTGTTTATTCTACCTTCCTTATTTTTAAACATACAATAATATCTGAGCATATGTTTAACTTTCTTGAATTAACGCTCAAGTTGTTTAAAAGTTTTTAGACTGTTTAAAATCAAATAGGTTGAAAAATCTAAGGTAAGAGGGCTACTAGAAATGGTAATTTTTCTTTATATGAAGGCCAAAATCTTAATCGTCCTCCTTTATTTGATGGAATACATTTTGAATATTGGAAATATAGGATGACTGTTTTTCTTCAAAGTATAAATCACAAGTTGTGGTTCATGATTTCTGTAGGATCGTATGGCTACACAAGAGGGGGGTGAATTGTGTATTTTTAATATTTTCTGAAATATAATTGAAACTTTAAAACTCAAAAATAAGTCGAGACATTGTTTTCATAAAATCATTTTTATTCAAGGTTTCAATTACAATATACAATTCAATTCTCCTCAGAAATTGTAGATGCAATTATATTTTGATACCATGTATCATCTAAACAATTTCATAACTACAAACAGAGAAAACTAATTTACGAAATTTAAAACTTTTCTCCCTGTTTGAGATCTTTCTTCTTCTTCTTTTTCTTCTTCATCAATTCTTCAGTGACGAATATCTTGTCTTTTCTTGCTTCACCGAATTTGCTTTCTTCTGATACTTCAAATCTTCAGTGACGAAAATCTTACCTTTCTATGCTTCACTGAACTTTCTTCCACTTGAGAGATTTTCCTTGAGAAGGTGTTTTTCATCTCTGAAAAAGATTTTTCTTTTGATGTGCAGGGATGGTTTTATCCTTGAAAAGATTTTTCTTTTTGTGTGCAAGGATAAATTGATCAACGAGAATTCTATGCCTTTTATACTGTATCTTCATTTCATGCATATCCTTCACGTTTAACCACCACCAGTTTTCCACTTCTCCACGTCTTTTCTTTTTCCTTCATCGAAACACACACGTTCTAACCCACGTTTATATTTCAAATTTTATTTAATCATCAGTCCTAGATCTTTGAAAAATTTCCTACAAAATAAACTTTCTCGTCTAAAAGTTTTTCATCAATGTAATAAGAAGTCGTTACTTTAATGTTAACTAAACGAGTAACACAAGTATATATATAACTTAACGTTTCTAACTTAACGAGTTCCTCATGTGCCATTTCATGTGACAAGTACTGTAGCTAACTCAACGAACTATGTCCGTGGTGTTATGATAACTCAACGAACCATCTCCATTGTGTTATGATAACTCAATGAACCATCTCCATTGTTTTATGATAACTCAACGAACCAGTAATAAACAAATGTTTTTATAATAAGAATTTTACCACGTGCAAAAATAACAACTTAAGTTTATAACGCTAACCTAACGTGTTGCCTTAGTGTTCAATATAGCAACTCAACACGTTTAGTTATGTTAACTTAACAAGTTAAACATGTGCACCTCACGTGATACAATACAACATTCGTAACTTATAATTTCACCACGTGTATAACACTAACTTAACGAGTTCGTCTCTTCTTTTACTCACTAACTTAACGAGTTCTCACGTGACCTATTTTAACCTTTAAGCCTCTAACTTAACGGGTTCTCACGTGATCTCTATACAAACAAAACTCTAACTTAACGAGTTGTCTAAACGTGCACTGTTCATGATACAGAAGATATAACTTTAAAACATATCATGTTTTTCAAAAAAAACACACGTTAACTTAACGTTTAGTTAAATGAGAATTTAATGCAACGAAATGACTAGTTATTAACTTAGTATAATTTCAGATCCAATACAGACAAGTATTTATATCAGTAAGCTTTTTCTATATTAATTGATGTTTTTAATTTCTTTTCACAAGCAATAGTAATTGAGGAAATATGATTACTTTCATTTAGCACACATCATCAAAACAAAATACTCAACACTCGAGCACAACATATTTTGCCCTAACTTTAGTTTCTTCATGCTTAGCTCTTTATTAGCCTATTTTTCTTCTCTTCTTTGCTCCTACTCTTCCTCTTCTTCTTCTTCAGATAATAAATCCATAAAAATGGGCTCTTTATGCCCTATTGTTGGTACTATAGGCTCGACTTTTATTTTTTCCTCTATAGTCTCAAGCACTTTTTCTTTTCCTTTTCTTCTTCTAAATAGTTGTGTTTGACCTTCTTCTTCTTCTTTAGATACCAAATCAACAAAAATAGGCTCTTTAGACCCTCAAGCCACAAGTACTAGCTCTTCCTATTTCACTTCCTCTATAATTGCTGGTCTCGAAGGTCTAGCCTCATATTCTCTTGTAATAGATATGATAGCTGCTTCTTAATACTTTTCCACTTTAATTTTGTATTGGGCCTTCAACTTTTCTATAGTCCTCTTTTGAAGTGCATCAAACACTAAATGTGTTTTTGCTATTGCCATATCTTCTGATTCTCCTTGGCTTTTCCCAAATTGAACAAGTTCTTCAAATTCTCTCAACTCCTCTTCAATAGATGGACCCATAACTATCACCATTTCTAATGGTCTAGATGGTGGAATTGAAGGTCCTGATTGTTCTATTGTTGCAGCCAACATTTCAACTTGCTCTATCTATTGTTGTTGATATATAGGTTCCAGTTGCTGCTCTTGTTCTTTTTGCAGTTCAACTTGTTCTTTTCTTTGTTGCTCTTCTTGTTGCATTCTAGCATGTGCAAATATTTTCCTTATAAACTATAGTCTAGATTGTTAGGACCCTTGTATTTAGATAATGCAAAAACCTATGTGAGTAAACAAATTCTATTTCACAGTTAAGATAGTTCAGCAAAAGCTCAGAAGGCAGATAAGTCGATATAGATAGTTTAGAAATTGCTACAAGAGATAAACAAGAAATTGGAAGGTTATCAAGCTTAAGTATCAAGAAGAAATAAATCTTCAGTGAATTACATGCTTAAGTATCCGATGAGTCAGTTTAAGCAGTAGAAACACCATCGAATAGTTAGAAAAATAACTTTCTAAAAATACAAGGACTTCGGAGAGTTTTAAAGATATCTGGGTGAATGATTAGAGAGTTAAGGCATTAGCTATCCGGATGTTCAAGAAAATCAAAAAGTTAGGAAAGCTAACTATCCAAAACTTAAGTCATTCAATTTCTCACATGCAGAAATCCAGAACAAAAGCTTAAAAGGAATTTTCAAAGAGTTAGAAAGCTAACTATTCGAAAAACAAGAAGTTTTGGAAGGTTACAGATTTAACTATCTGAAACTTAATTCATCCTATTTTGCACATGTAGAAATAAGAAAGTAGTTGGAAGCTTTAAAGAAAAATCAAGAGGTTACTACAGCTAATTATCCGAAAGTTGAAGATTTTCGGTAAGTTAATAGTTATAACCATCTAAACTTAAGACACTTCACATGTATGACTTAAAATCTCACGTGACATAGACAAAAGGACTTAAGTGGATTTTTGGTGAGTTACGACTGTCTTTTGGAGAGTTACATAGCTAACCATCCGAAAATCAAAGGGAATCGGAAGGTTACAAGCTAGACAGTGTACAAAAAGGTAACTTACTATTTTTGGGGCTGACTACATAGTAAGTACAGTAGAAAACATCTATTAGAAGTGAATATGATCATTATACCTCTTGGTATAAATATGAGAAGTAAAGAGAAGATTAAAACAATGATTATCAAATATTATGATCTACTCAAAAATTCCAGCAACACTCTTAAGCCTGCAAAATATAGAAATATTCTCAAGTTCAATGCAACACAAAAGCTCCTTGCGCTCAAACTCTATTTCAAAGTTTAAAGCTGTTGGTTCGTAAGTTTCAACTTGAAAACTCATTGTTGGTTAAGAGCTTGTACCTGAAAGCTCGAAGAAAGGTTGGTTGTTGAGCTTCAACCTGAAAGCTCAAGTGTTGGTTCTTGCTTCAACTTGAAAGCAAGTGTTGTAAGTATTCTTATACTAAGTGAAGCCCAAGTGAATCTTGGGGGTGGACTAGCCAAGTTGGTGAACCACCTAAAAATCTCCTTGTGTTCTTTACTATTTAATGTTTTGCATGTATATTGATTAATTAAGATCACAGATAAATTGAAACAACCATTTAAATGAAAAAGGAAATTAAAATTACACACACACACCATTCACCCCCCCTCTAGTGAGCCTTTCAATCCTAACAATTTGTATCAGAGCCAGGTTAATCCATTGAAAAATTTAACCATCTGGATTAATGGCACAATTTGCTGAAGGGCAAAACATGCACAAACCTCCTCTATTTGATGGTTCCAACTATAATTATTGGAAGAATAGAATTGAGTGTTTCCTCAGGAGTTCTAATGTAAAACTTTGAAAGATTAC
This sequence comes from Cymodocea nodosa, assembly GCA_036874045.1. Classification (NCBI taxonomy): domain Eukaryota; kingdom Viridiplantae; phylum Streptophyta; class Magnoliopsida; order Alismatales; family Cymodoceaceae; genus Cymodocea; species Cymodocea nodosa. The sequence goes on along the minus strand of CM072339.1, from coordinate 10,944,847 downwards.
CGTTCTTGGAATTACACTTCCTACTAGTAATGTTATGGACTGGACTAAGGAGGATGAGAGAATCATCTAGTTGGATGCTTGAGGGATTGTTTAAAATGAAAAAGTGCATAATATTAACTGTTAAATGATGGTTAATTACATAATTTTTAGCTTATCATATGAAAATTAAGCCATTATGTTATAATTGCACCGTTATATGCTTTAATGAATGAATCTGCATAATTCCAGGAAATTAGCGTTAATTTAGTGCATTTCTAAACTGTCGGTAAATTGCAGGCTGTGAATTTTTAAGTATCTGAATTTTGTGTTATTTCGGAGAGTTATGTTTAATGCACCAGACAGTTATGTTTTAAATGCTTAAAGAATATTTTATTATTTCTTGGATTACACGTGTTGAAATTACAATGCATGACTTAAGTAGATTTTCGGTAAGTTATCTGTTAACTATCCGAAATGCATCTACGCATCGGATAGTTAGGTTCGTAAGTGTCTAAAATATTTGAACTTGTTAAGTTAGAATTATGCACGTGTTGAATTTAAATGCTTTAGTATATCACGTGAGATGCACATGTATAACTCATTAAGTTAGCATAACTGTACACGTTGAGTTACAAGAATACACATTAAGGTAACACGTTAGGTTAGCAACTTATTTCTTTAGTGCACATGTTGTTAGGTATTTAATTTTGATGATATATGCTTTATTATCGTATTTAAATAAGTCTACATAATATTCTCTAAGTATATTTCTCTAAGTATAATAGTTAACAAATTATCGAAAAGTTTCATTTTTATGTCGGATAAATTAAAGATTTCCGAAGAGTTAGATTTGCCATAGTTAAACTTTTAGATAGTTAACGTTTCAGATAGTTAAACTTTTAGATAGTTAACATTTCATTTTTGTCGATTACTTTATGTTAAAAACTCGTATAGTTAAGGTTATCTACACGTGTGTTTTTAATGTTTTAAGTTGTCACATGTTTTCCATGTGCGTTCAATAATGAAAAATCTAATAGTTAGATAACTTTTCAAGTTTTTATACGCATGGATAGATAACTGTTCGAGTTTTATAAAAGGACTAACGAATAGATAAGTTTCTTTGTTTAGTCACGTGTTTTGCAGGTGCAAAAACTCGAAGAGTTAAAGGATAAGTATTCAAGTTTTTACAAGACTTAAAGGATAACTGTTCAACTAAATCGAAGACTTAGAAGACATTCTACAAGACTCTAGGAAGATAAAACTTTAGTGAATCTACGAAGTGGAGATCGTGGAAATTAAAATAGAAAGTAATTTGGATTAAAGAGAAAATTAGTACGTGGATTATGGATTGTGGATTAAGTGGATGAACATGTTGAACGTGAAAGACAACAGAGTTCGACTACAAATAGAGAGTACAAGCTACATTATAAAAAAGGATCCCAATCTCGAAAACCAAGTCTAAATATTCAATCTGGATCCCTAACTGAAAAGTTAAGTTTGAATATTCATATTCTAAAAAATTCTCCAACATCAGAAGAAGTTTGAAATTCCAAGCAATTTCAGAAAAGGAGCTGCAACGTAAGAAGTCTGGAAATTCGACAACTAGAGAAGAAGAGATATAGAAGCTGAGCAAAGAGAAAGAAAGAAGTTGTGTGCATAAAGATCAGGTTTTATACAATTCAAAATTAGTTTTGAATAAGAGCTTTGTTTTTCTATTTGAATTGTATATCAAACATTTCTATATCAAAACCGTTAAGAAAGGAATTGAGCTGAAAAGATATTGTAAATTCTGTCTTGAAATAAAAGAATAGAATTTCATTTATGAGTGTTTTGTGCTCTTGTTTTATCCTCTAGTATTTAATTACTAAATACACAATTCACCCCCCTTCTTGTGATACAAACGATCCTACACATGTTTTATAATTAAATCAACGAAGTAAGTCCGTTGAGTTATCTGTAACTCCACGGACCATTTATTTTCTAATATGTCACTGTAATGGTTATAGAAACAGGACATTCGAAAGAAAACCACGATTGCACGTATCACGTAGGAAATCGCTCGTAGAAGGAAGAAGAAATCACCATCGTTGATATGAACGAAGGAAATCCAACCAATCATCGAAGCAGAAGTAGTTACTACTAAGAAATATAAAAGAAAAGGAGAAAAAATGAAGAAGAGTGTGGCTTGTGTGTGTGTAGAGGAGGAGGACCGCGCTAACTACAGGCAACGTCGAATGTTCCCTGAAGTTCCACACTACCATCACCACCATCACCATAAACACCAACCATCAGAGGTCTATGAGGATACTTTCCTAATGTCGAGTCGATTCCAAGCCAAACACAGTGCCTGACAACCACTGTGAGGAGTGATCGCGTCGCGGGAAGGGAAGCCAATTTCACCAAGCACTGACTCATATCTCAAGAGATTGTAAAACTTCTAGCCTTGGTTTCGAGTTGATGCCAGTATGCTGAAGAGGAGATCAACTTGCAATTTTGGACTCACGATTCTATAGGGAGAGGAGATAGAATTGTAAGTGGTTAAATTTTTAGTAGTGTAATCGCGTCGCATGTAGTGACAGAAGTTTTTACTATCGATAGGGATTACTTTTACATTTCACCCATTTTCATGACCATATCAAAACAAAAATACCAAAAATAACTTATCTATGTTTATAGTTAGTATTTGAGTGTTGTATTGTCTGTTTTGTAACGTGATTAATGTTATCATTGTCAGTATTGTGAATGTTTCATGTTTATTTGATTTAGAAAATAGAAAATAGTTTTACAAATTACTGAAATTGAATTGTTCTTGATACTTAAAGATTTTAATGGTTACTGTTTGAAATATCTGAATGTTAGTGTTGCTAAATGATAAATCTAATATTAACTAGCATTAAAGAGCTTAATTGATGTTATTTACAATCTGTGGAACCGCCCAATGGATGGCCGAATTCCTCTGTAAATAGCAATATTAAACTAGATAGATAGCTTCGTTGAGTTAATTCAATTCCACGAGGTTAGTTCGTTGAGTTAGCTATAACTCAATGGAGTGCTTACTGAATATATAAATTTCATTATTAAAAATGGAATAATACACAATTCTTGCTCAATTCTCTGTGGGATCAACCTATACTTGCATACAAATACAATATACATTATGCACTTGCAGTTAAAATACAAATTAGAATTAATATCTAATTTGTGTGAAAGATTGTTTGTTTACTTCTAAAAGGAATTATTGATAAGCATAAAGGCAAATTAACTAAGTTACAAATAGAAGTTAACAAGCCAATACAAGTTTTCTAGCACCGTTGCCGGGGATTTGAGTAGCTAAGTAACTGTAAGTGTTGTTTTGTTTTAATAGCAGGAGGGGTATTGTGTGTTTTCTTCTATAATTGAGAATATGGCATATGCTTATGCTCAAAGATTTTTGAAACATGTAGTTAGCATATGTGAATTCTGCAAATTGGAAGGTCACGACATCTTTGATTGTTTGAAATTGAGACAGTTGAAGATGGTTAGAGCACATGAACAACAGATGAATTATATTCAATATAATAGAGCTGAGTTTGAGAATCCTATAGTTTACTTAACTGATGGTCAGCTTAGAATGTGTAATATGTTGAGAGACAATGAAGTTTGGGATAGGTATGACAGATTAGAGCGTAGTTTAGAACAAAACATGGACAAACTGGAACAATATATGTGTTAGCAACAAGAAGTCAACCAATTAAATTATAAGGAAGCATATTTAGAACCTAAAATTGATATTATATACGAAACTGAAAAATCTATAATGAAAATCAATCAAAAATTGAATGTAATGAGATTAGATGATCTGGAAAGAAAATTAAAAGCATTGGACGAGTTTACAATGAAATTCCAAGTTATGCAACAGGACAACACAAATGAAAACTTTAATGTTATAGATTTGCATAATTTGCAAGACATACAAACAATAGAGAATATCAATGCAATAGAATTTAAAGAATGCAATTTAAAACTAAAAACAGTTGAAAATCATAATAACGAAAATGAAATACAAGAACATCAAGAAAGTAACAAAAATCTGGAAGATGTATGTATAACACTAAGATCTGGAACTGATATACCATCAATAATTCAAAAAGAAAGTAATATGAAGATGGATAAGAACACAAATCAAAATGATAATGAAAATATAATAAATGAAAATATAGAAATCAATGAAGAAAAGTTTGAATCAAAAAATGAGACAAAAAATGATCAAACAAATCAAATGAAAGAAAAAGAATCTTTATCACAATCATTAGCACCCTATCCTGAAAGATTACTGTTTGGGTTTTCCCAGCACTACACTAGAAAAACTTGGATTTGTTACTTTTGTTTTTACTTAGTTAATTTATCTTTATGCCTATTCTCTCTTTTAGAAGTAAACAAACAACCTTTAATACAATTTAGATATTAATTCCAATTTGTACTTTAACTACAAGTGCACAATGTCTATTGTATCAGTGTGCAAGTACAAGTCGATCCCACAGGGAATTGCTGACGAACTTGAGAAATGTTCGTTTGTTAAAAATCAAATTTATATATTCAATAAGCTCTCCATTGAATTACAGCTAACTCAACAGACTAACCTCGTGAACTTAAGTTAACTCTATGAGCCTAACTTTTCTTTTTGATACTACTATTTACAGAGGAATTCGGCCAACCATTGGGCGATTCCATAGATTGTAAATAACATCAATTAAGCTCTTTAATGTTAGTTAACATTGGATTTATCATTAAGCAATACTAACATTCAGATAATTCAAACAGTAACCATTAAAATCTTTAAGTCTTTTGAACGAACCAATTTCAGTAAACTGTAAAACTAAAATAAACATAAAACAATCACAACACTGACAAAGATAACATTAATCACGATACAACACTCAAATACAACATACAAACATAGATATATTGTTTTAAGTATTTTTGTTTTAATATGAACATGGAAATGGGCGACAGGTGAAATGTAAAGTAATCTCACTTGATAGTAAATACTTCCGACACTACTTGCAACGCGATTACACCACTGAAAATTAAACCACTTACAATCGTATCTCCTCTCCCTATAGAATCGTGAGTCCAGAATTGCAACATGATCTCCTCTTCAGCATACAGGCATCAACCCGAAGCCAAGGCTAAAAGCTTTACGATCTCCTAAAATATGAGTCGGCGCTTGGTGAAAATGGCTTCCCTTCCCACGACACGATCACTCCTCACAGTGATTGTTAGGCACTGTGTTTGGCTCAAAATCGACTCGACATCAGGCAAGTATTCTCATAGACCTCCGATGGTTGGTGATTATGGTGGTGATGATGGTGATGATGATGGTTGGTGTGGTACTTTAGAGAATTGCGACGCCGATCCTCCTCAACACACATTGTCCACCCATCAATCACACACCTTTTTTTCTTCTTTTCTTTTATATTTCTTCAATAGTAACTGATTCTACTTGAATGGTCAGTTGGATTTCCATCATTCATATCAACGACGATGCTTTCTTCTCCCTATGTGATTGAATTCCTACGTGATACATGCAAACGTGGTTTTTCTCTTCCAACTGTCTATTTCTACAACCGCTACAGTGGCATATTAGAAAATATATAGTCCGTGGAGTTATAGATAACTCAATAGACTTTCTTCGCTGATTTAACTATAAAACACGTGCATAAATTTAACTATCCGATGCTCAAGTGCATTTCGGATACTTATAAACTTAATTATCCGATGCTCAGATGCATTTCGGATAGTTACAAATAACTCACCGATATATAACTTAAGTAAATCTACCAGATCTCGACACGTGTCAGCAACAGTTTAATCATAAAATAACATTTCGGAGAGTTACAGGTCTAACTATCTAATGCTCAATGCATTTCGGATAGTTACAGCTAACTCACCGAAAATCCACTTAAGTCACTTTCCTAGAACATGACACGTGTCTTCAGCTATTTTATAAATAAAAAGAGATTTCAGAGAGTTACAGGGATAACTATCCGATGCTTAGCTACAATTTCGGATAGTTATAGATAACTCACTAAAAGTTCACTTAAATCATTCATTATGGTTTCGACACGTGTACTTCAGGAAATAATAAAATATTCTCTCAAAACATAACTGTTCGGCAATTTAAACATAACTATCTGATACATGTTCGGTCTGTTAAACATAATTGTCCGAAAATGTTCGGTATGTTAAACATAACTATTTGAAATATTAGAAAATTTGGATACCTAAGAATTTCACAGCTTGCAACTTACCGACAGTTCATAAATGTACTAAATTAACATTAATTCCCCCACATTAAGCAAATTCTTCAATTAAAGCATAAAACAGTGCAATTATAACATAATGGCATATTTCTTATATGATAAGCTAAATATTATGCAATTCACCATCATTTAACCGTTAATAATATGCACTTTTTCATTCTAAACAATTACAACAAACATTTCCTGAAAAATAAGAAAAAATTAGAGAAATTTTTGAAAAAGTACAAGTTAACATTCCTTTGTTAGACTTATTATAGACAATGCCACCTTGTGCTAAATTTCTTAAGGATTGGTGTACTAAGTGTAGGATCATCTGTATCACAAGAGGGGGGTGAATTGTGTCTTTAGTAATTAAAATACTAGCAGATAAAACAAGAGCACAAAACACTATTAAATGAAATTCTATTCTTTATGTAAAGACAGAATTTACAATATCTTTTCAGCTCAATTCCCTTCTTGACGGTTTTGATACAGTAATTTTTGATATACAATTCAAATAGGAAAACAAAGCTCTTATTCAAAACTAATTTTGAATTGTATAAAACTTGATCTTTATGCACAACTTCTTTCCTTCTCTTTGCTCAGCTTCTATATCTCTTCTTCTCTAGTTGTCAAATTTCCAGACTTCTTACGTTTGTAGCTCATTTTCTGAAATTGTTTGAAATTTTAAACTTCTTCTGATGTTGGAGAACTTTTCAGAATATGAATATTCAAACTTAACTTTTCAGTTAGGGATTTGGATTGAATATTCAGACTTGGTTTTTGAGATTGGGATCCTCTATTGTAATGTAGCTTTGATACTAAAGATAGATTATTTGACTTGTTAGGTTTTGACATTATCAAAAAGGGGGAGATTGTTAGGAATTTTTTTTTGATGATATATGCTTTATTAAAGTTTTTAAATAAGTCTAAATAATATTCTCTAAGTATAATAGTTAACAGATTATCGGAAAGTTTCATTTTTATGTCGGATAAGTTAATGATTTTCGAAGAGTTAGATTTTCGATAGTTAAACTTTTGGATAGTTAACATTTCGTTTTTGTCGAATAGTTTATATTAAAAACTTGTATAGTTAAGTTATCTGCACGTGTGTTTTTAATGTTTTAAGTTGTCACGTGTTTTCCATGTGCATTCGGTAATGAAAATCGAATAGTTAAATAACTGTTCGAGTTTTTATACGCATAGATAGATAAGTCTTCGAGTTTTATAAAATGACTAACAAATAGATAAGTTCGCTATGTTTAGTCACATGTTTTGCAGGTGCAAAAACTTGAAGAGTTACAGATAAATCGAAGAGTTTTTACAGGACTTAAAGGATAAGTGTTCGACTAAATCGAAGACTTATAAGATATTCTACAATACTCCAGGAAGATAAAGTTTCGGTGAATCTACGAGTGGAGATCGTGGAAATTTAAAATTATAGTGGAGAAAGTGGAAACTCAAAAAGATAGTAATTTGGATTAATGAAAAAATTAGTACGTAGATTATGGATTAAGTGGATGAACATGCTAAATGTGAAAGACAACAGAGTTCGACTACAAATAGAGAGTACGAGCTACATTACAATAGAGGATCCCAATCTCAAAAATAAAGTTTGAATATTCAATCTAGATCCCTAACTGAAAAGATAAGTTTGAATATTCATATTCTAAAAAGTTCTCCAACATTAGAAGAAGTTTGAAATTCCAAGCAATTTCAGAAAAGAGCTACAAACGTAAGAAGTCTAGAAATTCGACAACAAGAGAAGAAGAGATATAGAAGTTGAGCAAAGAGAAGGAAAGAAGCTGTGTGCATAAAGATCAGGTTTTATACAATTCGAAATTAGTTTTGAATAAGAGATTTATTTTTCTATTTGAATTGTATATCAAACATTACTGTATCAAAACCGTCAAGAAGGGAATTGAGCTGAAAAGATATTGTAAATTCTGTCTTTATATAAAGAATAGAATTTCATTTACAAGTGTTTTGTGCTCTTGTTTTATCCGCTAGTATTTTAATTACTAAACACACAATTCACCCCCTCTCTTGTGATATAGACGATCCTACAACTAGTATCAGAGCATTTTATCTTAATTAAGAGCTTTTATTTCTCTATTTAGGAATCGGTTTTTCCTATCATTTACTTTGGATCATCTATTTAAAATGGATAATACTAAAATCTTAGTTATGATTGAGGGACAAACCACAAATCGTCCTCCTGTGTTCGAAGGTAGCAATTATGGCTATTGGAAATATAGGATAAAAGTATTCTTTCAGTCAATCAATTTCAAACTATGGCATATAATTAGTAATCCTATAGTGTTAGTTACGACTCCATATGATACTTGGACTTTTGATGAAAAGGAGCGAATGACACTGAATGCTAAAGGTTTAAACATCTTGTTTTGTGCTTTATCTCATGATTAATTTAATAAAGTTTCTACATATCAAATTGCATATGAGATATGACATGCATTAGAAGTTGCCAACGAAGGTATTAACCAAGTCAAGGAATCTAATATTAATATGTTAGTACATAAATATGAGCTTTTTAAAATGCACAAAAAAGAATGAATCTCTGACATGTTTCCCATTTTCTTGAGATTGTAAATTCATTAAATTCTTTAGGCAAGAAATTCGAGGAAAAAGACTTGGTAAGAAAGATCCTTAGATCTTTAACTAAAATTTGGGCTCAAAAGACAACATCTATTGAAGAGTCCAAAGATTTAAATACATATACTCTTAATGATCTCATAGGAAATCTGACAGCCTATGAAGTACAACATTTAGATCCAAAAGGGAAAAATCCTAGAAGGGATCTGGCTTTTGAGGCTGATAAAGTCTTAGAAGTCACTAGTAATTCTAACGATGATTTACTATTGTTGACTAGAAAATTTAGAAATCTGTTGAAGAAATGTAGGAACTTTAGGTCAGCAAAGACATTTGGAGATATGGAGAAGAAGTCATTCACGAAAGACAAAAGCATATTGTTGAGTATTTTGTTTTGATGATGTGTGCTAAATGAAAATAATCATATTTGCTCAATTACTATTGCTTGTGAAAAGAAATTAAAATCATCAATTAATACAGAAAAAGCTTATTGACATAAATGCTTGTTTGTATTGGATCTGAAGTTAATAACTAGTCGTTTCGTTGCATTAATTTCTCATTTAACTAAACGTTAAGTTAACGTGTGTTTTTATTGAAAAGCATGATATGTTTTAAAGTTATATCTTCTGTATCATGAATATTGCACGTTAAGACAACTCATTAAGTTAGAGTGTTATTTGTATAAAGGTCACGTGAGAACTCATTAAGTTAGTGAGTAAAAGAAGAGACGAACTCGTTAAGTTAGTGTTATACACGTGGTGAAATTATAAGTTACGAATGTTGTATTGTATCACGTGAGGTGCACATGTTTAACTCATTAAGTTAACATAACTAAACGCGTTGAGTTACTATATTGAACACTAAGGCAACGAATTAGGCTAGCGTTATAAACTTAAGTTGTTATTTTTGCACGTGGTAAAATTCTTATTATAAAAATATTTGTTTATTGCTGAATCGATGAATTAAAGTTTTTTGAAGACTTACAACCGTAACTATCCGAATCTTAAACTGTTTTTGGTGAGTTATCGTTTAACCTTCCAAAAGAAAGGTTAAGCTGGTTCGTTGAGTTAGCGTAACACCACAGAGTTAGTTCATTGAGTTAGCGTAACACCATAGAGTTAGTTCATTGAGTTAGCTATAGTACTTGTCATGTGAAATGGCACATGAGGAACTCGTTAAGTTAGAAACGTTAAGTTATATATATATATATACTTGTGTTACTCATTTAGTTAACATTAAAGTAACGACTTCTTATTATACTTGATGGAAAAAATTTTGAACGAGAAAGTTTATTTTGCAGGAAATTTTTTAGAGATCCAGGACTGATGATTAAAGAAAATTCGAAATGTAAACATGGGTCAGAACGTGTGTATTTCGATGAAGGAAAAAGAAAAGATGTGAAGAACTGGAAAACTGGTAGTGGTTAAACGTGAAGGATATGCATGAAATGAATATACAATATAAAAGGCATAGAATTCTCATTGATTAAATTATCCTTGCACACAAAATGAAAAATCTTTTCAATGATCAAACTATCCTTGCACACAAAACGAAAAATCTTTTCAAGGATCAAACTATTCCTACACACCAAAAGAAAAATCTTTTTTAGGTATCAAAAACACCACTTCGGGGAATACCTCTCAGGTGGAAGAAAATTCAGTGAAGCAAAAAAAGGTATTATTTATGTCACTGAAGATTTAAAGTATTAGAAGAAAGCAAATTCGGTGAAGCAGAGAAAGACAAGATATTCGTCACTAAATAATTGCTGAAGAAGAAAAAGAAGAAGAAGAAAGATCTCAAACAGAGAGAAATGTTTTAAATTCCGCAAATTAGTTTTCTCTATTTGTAGTTATGAAATTGTTTAGATGATACATGGTATCGAGATATAATTGCATCTACAATTTCTGAGGAGAATTGAATTGTATATTGTAATAGAAACCTTGAATAAAAATGATTTTATGAAAACTATATCTCGACTTGTTTTTGAGTTTTAAAGTTTCAATTATATTTCAGAAAATATTGAAAAACACAATTCACCCCCCTCTTGTGTAGTCATATGATCCTACAAGTGCTATCAGAGCTTATTGATTATCTTTGATATAAAATCAATACCAACTTATTTAATATCATTGTTTATTCTACTTTCCTTGTATTTAAACAAACATTAATATCTGAGCATACATTTAACTTTCTTGATTTAAGGCTCAAGTTGGGTTAAAGTTTTTAGACTGTTTAAAATCAAATAGGTTGAAAAATCTAAGGTAAGATGGCTATTGGAAATGGTAATTTTTCTTTATATGAAGGCCAAAATCTTAATCGTCCTCCTTTATTTGATGGAATACATTTTGAATATTGGAAATATAGGATGATTGTTTTTCTTCAAAGTATAGATCATAAGTTGTGGTTGATGATTTCTAAACCATATACTCTGTTAACTACCCCTTATAATACTTGGACAATTATTGAAAAAGAAAATGAAACTCTGAATGCTAAGGGCTTAAATATTTTATTTTGTGCAATGAGTTATAAACAGTTCAATAAAGTGTCGGCATATAAATCTGCTTATGAGGTGTGGTATGCATTAGAAGTTTCACATGAAGGTACTCTCAAGTTAAAGAAACTAAGATAAACATGTTAATTCAAAAGTATGGAAAGGTAGGAAATTGCAAAGGAACAAAAATGATAAACCCTCAACGTCAAAATCACTGAATGACAAGAATTCTTCATCCAGAAAGTATGTATGTTACAACTATAAGAAACCTGGACATCTTTCTCCAGATTGTCCTATGAGGAAAAATGAAAAGCAAAGTAGGACAAATCAGAAGAAGACAACTCAAAAAACTCAGAAAAAGTTTTACAAGAAAAAGGCTTTGAAGGTCACTTGGGATGACACGTTTGAAGAGTCTGAATCTAAGGAATTATCATCAAAATCTTCACATTCAGAAGGAGAACAAGAGTTAGAAGACGTTGCTCATGTGTGCTTCATGGTAGATGAGTCTGAGGTAATATCTGATCTTGAAAGTCATTCAGATTTCAACTTTGATGAATTATTATGTGCTTATCATGCTTTATTACAAAAGCTTAAAGTATGTAAACTGGAAAATAAGAATATTAGAAAATCTTCATCCATTATGGAAGAAGAAAATTGTTTCCTGTCTACTACTTTAGAAAAGTTTAAATGTGATAATGAAAATCATGCTAGAGATTTGCAAAAATTTAGATTTAATGAATGTATCTTGCATGAACAAATATAGAATATAAATGCTCCAAAATTAAAGATAGAATCTGAAAATGAAATGTTGAGAAACAATATAAATGAACTTGAATTAGAGATAGATAAATTAAAACTGAGAGTGCAAGATTTAAATTCTACCATTAAGAAATGAAATTTAAGTCAAACTAAGTTAGACAAACTAACTAGTACCCCTGCGGTGTCTTATAAATTTGACCTAGGATTCGATTATCCTGAATATCCTGAATCTCAAGCCAATAAAGGATTTATTAATTGCAGTTCAAGTAAATCTAAGACTAAAATTCCTTTTATTATAAAACAAGGTAATAAATATGTAGAAGTAGGTACTTCAAGGGATGAATCATATAGTAATAATATAAATTAATGTGATTTGTCAAATTGTACTTCTAACATGACTATTAATGTTTCTAAAAATCTTGTTTCTTGTTCTGGAAATTTAGTTTCTATTGTTTCTAAAATTTCAGACAATTGTAGTAAACTGAAAATTCAGAAACCTAAGTATGTAATTCAATACACTAGTATGAGACCAATTACTCATTCTACATGTGATAAATCTGAAAATTTTTGTGTAGAAAAAGATTTTGTATGCATTGAAAATTCAAATACAAGTAGAAAATCTTGGTATGAACTTACTGAAATGTATGAGCATGACCAAAATAAATTAACATCTGATAAAAATCAGTTTGGTCTGGGTTATACTACATTTGAAAACAAAAAGAATGATTATAAGAGCAATAATGCTATAAGTAAGTATGATGTTAAAAATAAGTCTATAGTACTTACAACTAATAAGAATGTAAATGATAATGTTAAATTATTTTTAAACAAAAAGAAGAAATATGCATTTAATGAACTTGGTCCTCAACAACATTGGGTACCAAGAAAAAGTTTTTCTTAATTTGTGTTGCAGGAGGAAACAACATCAAAATGAATCTTAGACAGTGGAGCGTCAAGTCACATGACTGGACAGAAAAGTCTACTATAAAATTTTACAAATACCATGAAAGGAAGTGTAACATTTGGAAACAAAAGCAAAGATAAAATCATAGGTATGGGTAATGTTCAAATAACTCCAACTTGTGTTATTTCGAATATACTATATGTAGAAAACCTAAGATTTAATTTGCTGAGTGTCATAAAACTAACTGAAAATGGATATTATGTAATGTTTGAAGATAATGTATGCAAAATAATTGATAAAAATACAGATGAAATTAAGTTTATTGCTAAAATTAAGTTTATTGCTAAAATGAAAGGTTTTGTATGAATTTTATCTTTACCTTCTAGTGTAGTTTATTTAAATTCATATTTACTAGCTGAAACTAGTGATGCATATCTGTGGCATAGAAGGATTGGGCATATAAATATGAAACTATTACATAAACTATCAAAAAAACATTTAGTGAGAGGTTTACCAAAGATTAAATACTTAAAGAACTTTATGTGTGATGCATGTGAGTTAGGTAAACTTCATAAAAACTCTTTTAAAATCCAAAACTGATATTTTAAGCAAGAGAGTCTTAGAACTTATATATATGGATCTATTTTGACCAACAAGAATCGTGAGTCTTGGTGGTAAACGGTATGTATTTGTTTTAGTAGATGACTTCTCTAGATACACTTGGGTATATTTTCTAGCATCTAAGATAGAAGTTTTTGAAAAGTTTAAAATGTTTTGCAATTTTGTTCAAAATGAACATAGTGTCTCTATTCAAAAACTTAGGAGTGATCATGGAACAGAATTTGATAATGATCAAATAGATAATTATTGTAATGAGCATGGCATTGATCACAGATTTTCTTTTCCAAGAGCACTGTGTCAAAATGGTGTTGTTGAGAGAAAGAATAGATCACTTCAAGAAATGGCCAGAACTATGTTGAATGAACATAAGTTACCTCACAATCTTTGGGCTGAAATAGTAAATACAGCTTGTTATGTTATTAACAAAAGTCATTTAAGACCTCATGTTAATAAAACTCCTTTTGAAATTATGTTTAATAGGGTTCCAAAAATTTCCTATATGAAACCATTTGGTTGCAAGTGTTTTATTCTTAATACTAAGGATAAAAGGGATAAATTTCAAGCCAAATCGGATGAAGGAATTTTTGTAGGTTACTCTACTAAAACACTTCAGGAGCAACAAATGCATATTCCTGATCCTTTTAAAGCAATAGTTTTAAATGAAGTACACTTTTGGAGTTAGGAAGCTTACGACAAATACTAAGAGATTAGGGGTTATGATGTCATTTACAATAGACTAGTAAATTGGGACGGAATGCAAGAAATCAAATATTTATTTAAATTCCAAGGTCTACTGCAATATATTTCTCAAGAAAGAGGGCATGCAGTATATGAGAATCTAGTGCCTTAATTTTATGCAAACTTAAGAGAAGGAGAAGGAGGATTAATTTCCAATGTGGAGGAAGCTGATGTACAGTTAACACCAGAGCTTCTCCACAACATTCTTGGATTGAAGTATGAAGTACTAAAAATTCTGGAAAGCACAACTACAGTCGAGTGGATAGAGCAAGCAACAAAGGATTATTTAGCTATCAATCCTGGTGTGTCGTTATTAAAAAGACTAAAGCAACTAAATGGTACAGCACACATGATAGCAAACATTATAATTAAGAATGTCTACCAATGACAGGACCATGATATAGAATTGAGTCAATTTGTCAAGTGGGCCACATATGCAGTTGTGAACAGAATTCAGATAAATTGGTCTGCAATTTTCATCTCCAAGCTGAAAGCAATAAAGAAGAAATTATCTTATGGAGATCTGATTCCACTACTGATGGTGGACTGTATTGATTTCACGAAATGGGCATCTAAAAAGATCAGATCAAGAACTATTTCAGTGAAAGAATACAGAAATTATGTAGCTGCAGAGATTGCTAAACCTTTTGGAGGAATTACAGGAGCTGTAGAAAGGATTAACCACTTAGAGCAACAAGTAGAAAAGCTCCAAAAGGAAGTAGATGAACTTAGGAGAAAAGATTAAAATTGTATTGTTCGTCTACTTGCAGTTGTATATATTTATATGAAAAATATGTGACTGATTGTAATATACACTATTCATATAAATGAATGTATGTTTATCAGAGGTGTTTGCATTTGTGTTTGAGAATGATGTACTAGATGAACTATCTTGAATATTAAACAACTATTTGAACATTATGCAATATGCTGAATGACAAGATTAAATGCACGATAACTAATTAATGCCTGAAAATATCTACATGCTGCCAAGTAAAATATAAAATTCTACATAACATGAAATGAACTACAAGTTAAATATTTATATAATGTTCAGATGTAAATGAGTTTTAACTAGAATACTACATTAATGACATGTATTTAATTTTATTTAAGTTGGAAAAATGCAGGAGAGAAGAAAAGTATAGAAGTTAATACGGGGAGTAAACTTAGAGGTTGCTTAGTGTTAACTCAATGAAGTAAATCTGTTGAGTTAACCTTAACTCCACAAAGCCAATAATATAATATAAGGTCACTCCGTTGAGTTATCTGTAACTCAACGAAGTTAGTCCGTGGAGTTAGCAGTAGTAATCGAAGCTATTCTGTTGAGTTATCTGTAACTCAACGAGGTTAATTCATGGATTAAGCTAAACGGTTATTCTTTTAGCCACGAACGAAACTTCGTGGGTTTAGCAATTACTGAAATTTGAAATTAAAAATGGCACACGTACCCATAAAAATAGGAACCATACTACACGTTACAAGACAAGTTCTTGCAACAAGATTCATTTGCTTTATGGACGTGTATTATAAATATAGAACAGAATGTTGTTTATAAGTTACCAGCATTTGAGAAAAGAAAATTCGTTGGGGAACTGGAAGGAGAAGCAGCTGATTCAACTTCATCCGTCAACAACTATCTACTGAATATAAAGCTTTAGACTGGTACGTAATTAATATTCTGTTATTTTATTTTATGTTAAGAGTTTATGAGCACATGGATTCGTTCTCCTAACACTAAACGATTAGTAAGAACACCTACATAGGATTATTTAACATAGAGACGTATTGAAAACTTTTCTGAATTGGACTTTAACGAAATCCTTAGGGGTGTAGCTAACCTTTCTTTAAAAGAGAACGAAGATATGGCTACTCCAGTAGAGAAACCATTAGGAGAAATTCTATATCCAAAATTAGTTGATGAACCTTCATGTATTCGATTGCCAAACTTTGAGGGAGATAGGTTTGAATTGAAATCTAATTATATTAGTCAATTGCCACATTTTCATGGATTAGAAAGAGAGGATGCCTATTGTTTCCTTAGAGAATTTAACAAAGTTTGTCAAATGATGAAAATACTGAATATGAGTATAGATGCTATTAAACTTAGATATATCCCTTTTTCTTTAAAAGACACATCTAAAAGATGGTTATATACTCTGTCGCTTGATTCAATTTCTACATGGACTGAATTTTGCTCTATTTTTCTAAAAAAATATTATCCAATACATCAAACGATTAAAAAGAAAAATGAAATATTAATGCGTAGCCAAAAACAGGGAGAATCATTCTAGAAATATTTTAAAAGATTTAAAGATTTACTAACATAATGTCCACATCATGTAATGAGTAAAGTACAATTAATAGGTATAATTTATGAAGGCATAGATGTTTCAACAAAATCTTTATTAGAATCTACTTGTTAGAATGGATTTTTAAAATTGTGTAGTGAAGAAGCATGGGCATACTTAGAAAACTTTGTAAAAAGAACTACATAGTGGGAAAACTCAACTGAAGCTATTGCAAATAAAAGAATATTACCAAGAGGAATACATGAAATAGATTCAAGCACTATGCTTGAAGTTAAGTTAACTGAATTAACAAAGAAAATAGAAGAGTTATCATTAAATCAAAAACTAGCAGAAAAGAGTGCAAACATTAATGATTTAGCTATATCACTCGGTATAGGTAAAATTTCTATATATTCATCATAACTGTCTATGCTCACTATGTATAAATCAGATCCAAATGCAATTGAAATATCTGTGACAAGATATATATATCCATCAAGTATGACATGTGTTTGGTTAATTAATGATTTCTGTCCTAGATATATCATAATATTTTAATTCCAAAATCTATTCAGAAAATTATACACACTTAAGCGTAAATCTTCACTCCAATTTCTTGTAGGTCTCCAATAATATAATTTTTTAGAAATTGCAAAATTTTTATCAGAAAATATTAAAGCTGACCCACAATTTACAGTAGGTACTTCAAATCTATTAGGTCTTCCTATATTCCATTCTTCTCTTGTTATAGGATTTCTTATCAAAATATTAGGTAATAATAAACTTGTTTACCTTGGTTTCGTCTTGTATATGATTAATCCTTCATCTATCCCCATAATATGATTTATTCCTTCTAATGCATTGGGTAGAATTCCAGTAGTTTTTTCCATAGCCAGATATTCATGATTAATTGAACTACGATTAAATGACCTCCATATGAATCCATCTCTAATCTTAGTCATTTTTGCAGCTTGTAGTCCTTGAAAATATTTTTCTTCAATACAGTTTTTAATTTCCTTTGATACACAACACAGCCTGCACAAATCTTTGGCTGACAAGTTACTCAGTACTTCCCTTATTGCATCCAACGGTAATTGCATCAATTCCATTTGTTGATTCTGTATAACACAAACAATAATTTAGTAGAGACAAAAATTAACATAACTATTGCACACCCTCGTAGAGTTAAGGAATAACTCAACAGACTAAGTTTGTTGAGTTAAGGACTAACTCTACAATACTATTAACTAAAAATAAAAACATATATACATATAGATAATTGCTTCAGATATGCTGCTTCATTCAGCTATCCTCCCAAAAGAGGTATCAATTTCATTAACTGTTCTATTGATAGGATTAGGTATATCTTGTATTGGCAATCCTCCAGTAGGTCTACCTTCCATTGGTTCCTTCTGTCTAAGTGGTATATTTCTATTCTGATTTTGAATTGCAGCATTTCCAAATACAAAATCTAGACAATTGTTTAATTATTAGATTATCTTTTCTAATTTCTCTATTCTAGATCCTTGTTCCAGTAATGCTTCATAATTTATATTCTTCTCATTCATATTTTCTCCTCCCTGGAAATTGTTGTTTCTCCAAGATAAATTTGGGTGATTTCTCCAATTAGGATTACAAGAATTTCCCAAGTTATTTATCTGGTTTCTAGCATAAATAATATCTAAATCATTTATGTTTGCATTCTTTTCTGCTAGCTTTTGATTTAATGATAACTCTTATATTTTCTTTGTTAATTCATTTAATTTCACCTCAATCATAGTATTTGAATCTATTTCATGCATTCCTCTTGGCAATATTTTTTTATCTACAATAGCTTCAACCAAATTTTCCCATTGTGCAATTCTTTTTGCAAAGTTTTCTAAATATGCCCATGCTTCTTCATTACATAACTTTAAAAATCCATTTTGACAAGTAGATTCTAATAAAGATTTCGTTGAAACATCTATGCCTTCATAAATTATACCTATTAATTGTGTCTTACTCATTACATGATGTGGACATTGAGTCAATAAATCTTTAAATCTTTCAAAATATTTCCAGAATGATTCACCCTGTTTTTGGATACACATTAAGATTTCTTTCTCCTTTTTAATTGTTTGATGTATTGGATAATATTTTTTCAGAAAAATAGAGCAAAATTCAGTCTATGTAGAAATTGAATCAGGTGATAAAGTATATAACCATCTCTTAACTATGTCTTTTAAAGAAAAAGGGATATATCTAAGTTTAATAGCATCTATACTCATGTTCGGCATTTTCATCATTTGACAAACTTCATTAAATTCTCTAAGGAAATAATAAGCATCCTCTCTTTCTAATCTATGAAAATGTGGCAATTGACTAATATAATTAGATTTCAGTTCAAACCTATCTCCCTCAAAGTTTGGCAATCGAATACATGAAGGTTCATCAACTAATTCCGGATACAGAATTTCTCCTAATGGTTTTTCTACTGGAGCGGCCATCTCTATGTTCTCTTTTAAAGAAAGGTTAACTACACCCCAAAGAATTTCGTTAAAGTTCAGTTCAAAAAAATTTTCAGTACTCCTCTGTAATGAAAATTCCTAGGTAGGTGTTCTTACTAATCACTTAGTACTTAGAGAACGAGTCCATGTGCTCATAAATAAATAGGAAAAGATTAATTACATACCAGTCTGAAGCTTTCCATTCAGTAAATATTTGTTGTCGGATGAAGTTGAATCAATTGCTTCTCCTTCTAGTTCCTCCAACGCATTCTCCTTTCTTTTAAAAGTGCTGGTAACTCGTAAATAACATTCTGATTTATATATATAATGTACATCCATAAAGTGAATAAATCTCGTTGCAAGAACGTGTCTTGCAACATGCATCGTGGTTTCTTTTTTTATGGGTACATGTACCACTATTAATTTTAAATTTTGGTAACCACTAAACCGACAAAGTTTCGTTCCTGGTTAAAAGAATAATTATTCTGCTTAATCCACGAACTAACCTCGTTGAGTTACAGATAACTCAACGGAACACAGTCGGTTACTATTGCTAACTCCACGGACTAACTTCGTTTTAGTCAAACATTTATCCTTTAAGTCCTGTAAAAACTTGAACACTTATCCTTTAACTCTTCGAGTTTTTGCACCTGCAAAACACGTGACTAAACAAAGGAATTTATCTATTCATTAGTCCTTTTATAAAACTCAAATAGTTATCTATCCATGCGTATCAAAACTCGAACAGTTATCTAACTATTCGATTTTTCATTGCCGAACGCACTTGGAAAACACATGACAACTTAAAACATTAAAAACACACGTGTAGATAACTTAACTATACGAGTTTTTAACATAAAGTATTCGACAAAAATGAGACGTTAACTATCCGAAAGTCTAACTATCAATGGAGTGACCTTATATTATATTACTGACCTCGTGGAGTTACGGTTAACTCAACGGACTTACTTCGTTGAGTTAACACTTAGCAACATCTAAGTTTACTCTCGTAAATTTCTCTTTGCTTTTCTTTTCTTTTTTTCATTCTGCTAACTGAAATAAAGTTAAATCTATGTCATTAATGCATCATTCTAATCAAAATTCATTTAAATCTGAACATTATATAAAAATTTAACTTGCAGGTCATTTATGTTATGTAGAATTTACATTTTACCTTGCAACTGCAGAAATTTTTAAGCATTTATCCTGTCATTCAGCAAATTGTAAATTTGTTACATATTCATTCATAAAGTTCCACAAATTATATAATATTCAATAAATTCCATTCATTTCATATTCAAAACACGTATGAAAATTGCATTTGAAAAATTATATTCATTAATATGAATCAATTACATTACAAGTACATCATACAATTTCATACAATTTTACACAAGTAGACGAGCAATATAATTTAATCTCTATTCCTAAGTTCATCTACTTCCTTCTGGAGTTTTTCTAATTGAAGTTCTAATTGCTTAATTCTCTCTACAGCTCTTGTAATGCCTCCAAAAGGTATAGCTATCTCTGCAGCTACAAAATTTCTGTATTCTTTCACTGAAATGGTTCTTGATTTGATCCTTTTTGATGTCCATTTAGTGAAATTGATACAGTCCACCATCAGCAGTGGAATCAAATCTCCATAAAATAATTTTTTCTTTACTACTTTCAACTTGGAGATAAAAACTACAGACCAATTTATTTGAATCCTGTTTACAACTGCATATGTGGCCCATTTGACAAATTGACTTAATTCTATGTCATGGCCCTGTCGTTGATAAACATTTTTAATCAAAATGTTAGCCACCATGTGTGCCTTACCACTTAAATGCTTCAATCTGTTTAATAAAGGTACACCAGGATTGATAGCTAAACAATCTTTGATTTCCTATTCAGTCTACTCGATAGTAGTTGTATCTTCCAAAAATTTTATTCCTTCATTCTTCAATCCAAAAATGTTGTGGACAAGCTCTGGTGTTATCTGTACATCAACTTCCTCCACGTTGGAAATTAATCCTCCTTCTCTTTCTCTTAAATTTGCATAGAAATAGAGTACTAAATTCTCATATACTGCATGCCCTCTCTCTTAAGAAATGAATTGCAGTAGACCTTGGAATTCAAATAGATCTTTGATTTCTTGTATTCCATCCCAATTTACTGGTCTACTATAAATAATATTGTAACCCCTTATTTCTTAGTATTTGGTATAAGCTACCTGACTACAAAAATGTACTTCATTCAAAATTGTTGTTTCAGTTGGGTCAAGAAGGTGACTTTGTTGTTCCAAAGGGGTTTATACTTACTCTTCCTCTAACATAGGCTACATTTGAACATTTTCTACAGATTCCTGAATTTCTGTTTCTATTTGTGGTGGTGAGCTGACAGAACTCTCCACTTTGTCTTCAATTCTTTCCATATATTGCTGAAGCATTTCTTGCTCTTCAATGGAATCTATGAAATTATTTTTGTCCAAATGGCTTCTTTCATTATCTTCATTTTCTACTCTTTCTTCTTCCTCCTGACTACCAATCTGTTCTGTTACTATTCTTTCTGATTCTGTAATAGATTGGGATGGAGTCACAAGCAATTTAGTTTCTACCCTAATTTCTATTTCTTCTTGTACAGGCTGCAGACTAATTTCAGCCTGATTTTCTTCTTTTCTTTGCTCCTGCTGCTGCAACTCCTGTGACTCCTTAGAATCGGATAGCAAGTTAATAAAAATTTGCTCCACAGGCCTTGTAAAAATTGGTACTTCAGATTTAATTTCCTCATATTCAGACACTTTTTCTTTTCCTTTCTTTTTTCTGATTAGTTGTGCTTGTTCTTCTTCTTCATCTTCTGAAATTAAGTCTACAAAAGTAGGCTCTGCAAGCCTTCGAGCCACAGGTACTGGCTCTTCCTGTTTAACTTTTTCTATAATTACTGGTCTCGAAGGACCAACTTCATCTCCTTTCGCAGTAGGTTTGATAGTAGTTGTTGTCTGATACTGTTCAACTTTTATTTTGTATTGGGCCCTTATCCTTTCTTCGACCCTTTTTCTCTTAATGGCATCATATAAAATATGTGCCTTAGCCATAGCTATTTCTTGAGTATCACCTTGGTCTCTTATTGTTTTGACCAAGCTAGTAAATTCTTTCTCTTCTTCTTCAGTTCTCGACCAAACAAATGCTAATCGTGGCAATGGTTTTGTTGGCTGAACTGGAGGTCTTGACTGTTGTTCCTCAGGAATAGGTCTTTCAGCAGTAGATTCTTCCTGTTCTCTTGTTCGTTGCTGCTCCCATATTACCTAGCTTCCTCGACCAGCAATGTGTTTCTTAAACCACAATCTTGCTTTACGTTGAATACTCGTTTAGTTAACATTAAAGTAACGACTTCTTATTACACTGATAAAAAACTTTTGGACGAGAAAGTTTATTTTGTAGGAAATTTTTCAAAGATCTAGGACTAATGATTAAAGAAAATTTGAAATATAAACATGGGTTAGAATGTGTGTGTTTCGATGAAGGAAAAAGAAAAGACATGGAGAAGTGGAAAACTGGTAGTGGTTAAACGTGAAGGATATGCATGAAATGAAGATATAGTATAAAAGGCATAGAATTCTCATTGATCAATTTATCCTTGCACACAAAATGAAAAATCTTTTCAATGATCAAACCATTCCTGCACACCAAAAGAAAAATCTTTTTTAGGGATCAAAAACACCTCTTCTCGGGGAAAATCTCTCAAGTGGAAGAAAGTTCAGTGAAGCATAAAAAGGTAAGATTTTCGTCACTAAAGATTTAAAGTATCAGAAGAAAGCAAATTCGGTGAAGCATGAAAAGACAATATATTCGTCACTGAAGAAGAAAAAAGATCTCAAATAGGGAGAAAAGTTTTAAATTCCGCAAATTAGTTTTCTCTATTTGTAGTTATGAAATTGTTTAGATGATACATGGTATCGAAATATAATTGCATCTACAATTTCTGAGGAGAATTGAATTGTATATTGTAATTGAAACCTTGAATAAAAATGATTTTATGAAAACAATGTCTCGACTTGTTTTTGAGTTTTAAAGTTTCAATTATATTTTAGAAAATATTAAAGATACACAATTCACCCTCATCTTGTGTAGCCATACGATCCTACATCAATGAACTAACATCATGGAATTAAAGTAACTCAACGAAGCTATCTATCTAGTTTAATATTGCTATTTACAAAGGAATTCGGCCAACCATTAGGCGGTTCCATAGGTTGTAAATAACATCCATTAAGCTCTTTAATGCTAGTTAATATCAGATTTATCATTCAGCAACACTAACATTCAGATATTTCAAACAATAACCATTAACATCTTTAAGTATTAGGAACAATTCAATACAAGTAAATTGTAAAACTATTTTCTATTTTCTAAATCAAACAAACATGAAACATTCACAACACTGACATTGATAACATTAATCACAATACAAAATAAACAATACAACACTTAAATACTAACTATAAACATAGATAAGTTGTTTTTGGTATTTTTGTTCTGATATGATCATGAAAATGGGCAAAAGGTGAAATGTAAAAGTAATTTCTATCGATAGTAAAAACTTCCATCGCTACATGCGACGCGATTACACCATTGAAAATTTAACCACTTACAATTCTGTCTCCTCTCCCTATAGAATCGTGAGTCCAAAATTGCAAGTTGATCTCCTCTTCAATATATTGGCATCAACTCGAAACCAAGGCTAGAAACTTTACAATCTCCTAAAATATGAGTCAGTGCTTGGTGAAAATGGCTTCCCTTCCTGCGACGCGATCACTCCTCACAATGGTTGTCAAGCACTGTGTTTGGCTCGGAATCAACCCAACATCAGGAAAGTATCATCACAGACCTCCGATGGTTGGTGATTATGGTCATGGTGGTGATGGTAGTGTGGAACTTCAAGAAACTTCCATCGTTGTCTGTAGTTAGCATGGTCCTCCTCCTCTACACACACACTGGCCACACACCTTCATTTTTTTCTCCTTTTCTTTTATATTTCTTAGTAGTAACTGGTTCTGCTTCGATGATCGGTTGGATTTCCTTCGTTCATATCAATGATGGTGATTTCTTCTTCCTTCCATGAGCGATTTCCTGCGTGATACGTGCAATCGTGGTTTTCCTTCGAATGTCCTATTTCTATAACCGCTATAATGGTATATTAGAAAATAAATGGTCCGTGGAGTTACAGATAACTCAATGGACTTACTTCGTTGATTTAACTATAAAACACATGCACTAAAGAAATAAGCTACTAACCTAACGTGTTACTTTAGTATGTATTCATGTAACTCAACACGTATAGTTATGCTAACTTAACGAGTTATACATGTGCATCTCACGTGATATACTAAAGCATTTAAATTCAACACGTGCCTAATTCTAACTTAACTAGTTCAAATATTTCAGATACTTACGAACCTAACTATCTAATGCTCAAATGCATTTTGAATAGTTAACAAATAACTTACCGAAAATCCACTTAAGTCATGCATTGTAGTTTCAACACGTGTAATCCAAGAAATAATAAAATATTCTTTAAGCATTTAAAACATAACTGTTCGGTACATTAAACATAACTTTCCAAAATAACAGAAAATTCGGATACTAAAGAATTTCACAACCTGTAATTTACCGATAGTTCATAAATGTACTAAATTAACGCTAATTTCCTAGAATTATGCAAATTCTTTCATTAAAGCATATAAGAGTGCAATTAACATAATGGCTTAATTTTCATATGATAAGCTAAAAAGTATGTAATTGACCATCATTTAATCGTTAATATTATGCACTTTTTCATTCTAAACAAAGTGCTTACTAAACACATATAAACTCCAATATAAAAAATCAGAACAGTACACAATTCTTACTCAATCTCTATGAGATCGACCTATACTTACACACAAATATAATATACACTGTGTACTTGTAGTTAAAATACAAATTGGAATTAATCTCTAATTTGTGTGAAAGGTTGTTTGTTTACTTCTAAAAGTAATTATTGATATAAGCATAAAGACAAATTAAACAAGTTTAAAAATAGAAGTTAACAAAATCCAAGATAGCTAACTATCTAAAACTTAAGTCATTCAATTACTCATGTGTAGAAATCTAGAACAGAAGCTTAAAAGGATTTTTCGGAGAGTTAGAAAACTAATTATCTAAAAAATAAGAAGTTTCGGAAGGTTACAGATTTAACTATCCGAAACTTAAGTCATCCTATTATGCATGTGCAGAAATAAGAATCGAGAGGTTAGAAGAAGAATCGAGAGGTTACTGGTAGCTAACTATCTAAAATTGAAGAGTTTCAGTAAGTTAATAGTTATTACCATCCAAACTTAAGACACCTCATGTGTATGACTTAAAATCCCACATGACACAGATAAAAGGACTTAAGTGGATTTTTGGTGAGTTACGATTGTCCTTTAGAGAGTTACACAACTAACTATCCAAAAATCAAAGGGAATCAAAAGGTTACAAGCTGGACAGTATACAAAACAATAACTTACTATTTTTAGGACTGACTACACAATAAGTATAGTAGAAAACATCTGTTAAAAGTGAATATGATCGTTATACCTCTTGGTATAAATATGAGAAGTAAAGGGAAGATTAAAATAATGATTATAAATATTGTAAGCTACTCAAAAATTCCAGAGAGACTTTTAAGTCTGCAAAATATAGAAATATTCTAAAGTTCACCACAACACAAAAGCTCCCTATGCTCAAACTCTGTTTCAAGGTTTAGATTTGTTGGTTGTTTCAACTTGAAAACTCATTATTGGTTAAAAGCTTGTACCTGAAAGTTTGAAGAAAGGTTGGTTGCTGAGCTTCAACCTGAAAGCAAATGTTGTAAGTATTCATATACTTAGTGAAGTCTAAGTGAATCTTAGGGGTGGATTAGTCAAGTTGGTGAACCACCTTAAATCTCCTTGTGTTCATTACTATTTATTATTTTGCATGTATATCAATTAATTAAGATCATAGATAAATTGAATCAACCAATTAAGTTAAAAAGGAAGTTAAAATTATACACACACACCATTCATCCCCTCTTTGGTGAACTTTTCGATCCTAACAATAGTATATTATGTTTTTACTAAATTTTATGAGTTTAACAGTTTCACAATTTTAAAAAGAAATCAGAATGCTTAACTGTAACTCAGGAAATGATCTGAAATCCTAAAAGAGTTAAAATGTTGATTTTTGGATTAAATGAAATACATATGATCAAGGATACATTTAATTTTATTAATTAAACTTGTAGAATGATTTATGTGTAAATCTTATTAAACTACAGAAAAAGTATGTGCTTATTGATATGGATTCATGTTTTTAGTAAATTATAAAAGCAGGATTATAGGAGATTTGTGTTTTATTGCATCTGTATTAATGAAATGCTTATATATGTTGTGTTAAAAAGGGAAAAAAGAAGAAGAAGACAAACTTTGAGAGTTTATTGATTTGTTTGATCACGAGACTTTTATACTTGAGTAGATAGGTATGTAATGATTGTTGACCTTAAAAAAGACTTTTTAATTCTGGCAACTTAAGATCCTGCTCAGACCTGGGATTGTTGACTGAAAGCTCAATACATAGGTACACTAAAAAGCTCTTATATGATTCAAGCTTTTGAAATTAACTTTTAAAGTAAAAATATACATATACTATTCTAAAAAGATAAAAGTATTTTGTGAAAATACATAAATCTTTTGAATCAAGTATATTTTCTGTTATTTATGATTACTGAAGTATGAATCTAGATTAGACTTTTGAAGTTGTTTATTTGAGATACAATTCATCATTCTTCTTATTTTAATCATATTGAGTTAGATTGTGTTTTGATTCATATGTAGTTGAAATTTATTCTAGAAATCATATTGGGAAATTCAAGATAATAGATGTTTGAAAAAAAATGATAATATAATTACCACTTATGTGATGCTAGTATATTTTGTATGTTATTTACATATGTTTAAATATATTTACAGATTGGAGAGGAGAAAATAATGTTAAATTAGATTACTGAATTAATACTGAATATCTTTATATTAATCTAATATATGTATTCTGAAGATACAAAATGAAGAATTAGTTCTAGCACTTTAGAAAACCAACTAATTAGATCTTAGTAGTTTACTAAGGGACTAACAAAAGTTAAGTATGGGAGAAGTATTTAGAATGAAAAAGTGCATAATATTAACGCTTAAATGATGGTTAATTGTATAATATTTAGCTTATCATATGAGAATTAAGCCATTATGTTATAATTACACTATTATATGCTTTAATGAAAGAATCTGTATAATTTCAAGGAATTAATGTTAATTAAGTACATTTCTAAACTATTAGTGAATTACAGGCTTTTTAATTCCTAAGTCTTTGAAATGTCTATTATTTTGGAGAGTTACATTTTATGTATCAAACAATTTTATTTTAAATGCTTAGTTAAGTAAATAGAGTAAGTTCGTTGAATTACACTAACTCCACGAACTTGTTATTTTCTAATATGCATTATAAGCCATTGGAGGAACAAGAAAATCAAAGGAAAAACCCATGATCACACGTATCTGGTAAGAATTAAATCATAGAATGAAAAAGAAATCATCATCGTAGATTAGAAGAGAGGAAAATCCAATCGATTGATCAAGAGGAGGCAGTTACTACTTAAGAAAAATATAAAAGGAAGAGGAGACGAACGAAGAGGAGGTGGAGAACCGTGCTAACTATAGGAAGCATTGGAAGTTCCCTGAAGCTCCAAACCACCACTAAAATTACCAACCATTAGAAGTCTATGAGGATACTTTTCGAATGTCAGGTTGATTTTGAGTCAAACACAGTGACTGACAACCATTGTGAAAAGTGATTGCATCATAGAAAGGGAAGTCATTTTCACTAAGTACCGACTCATATCTCAGGAGATCGTAAAGCTTTTAGCCTTGGTTTCGGGTTGATGCTAGTATGTTGAAGAAGAGGTCAACTTACAATTCTTAGTTCGTGATTCTATAGGGAGAGGAGGCAAGATTGTAAGTGATTAAGTTTTCAGTGGTGTAATCGCGTCGCATGTAGTGACGAAAGTTTTTACTGTCAATAGAGATTTTTACATTTCACATTTTGTTCATCTTTAGGAACATATAAAAACAAAAATACCAAAAATAACTAATTATCTGTGTTTACATTTAGTATTAAAGTGTTGTATTGTTTGTTTTGTATCGTGATTAATATTTTCATTGTCAGTATTGTAAATGTTTTATGTTTGATTTAAAAAATAGTTTATTGCTTACTGAACTTGATTCATGCAGAATATTAAAAATGTTAATAGTTACTATTTGGAATATCTGAATGTTAGTGTTGCTTAATGAAAAATCTTAGATTAACTAACAAAGGTCGTAGAGTTATCTTAACTATTCGAGGAAACTCGAATAGTTAACTTATAGCTATACGAGTTTTCCTTTCTTTTATCTTTCTTTTATTAATCATGTGATATTATAAATTACTTACATGAGATGCTTGTAACATTAGATAGTTGTCTTAAAACTTTCCACGAAACTCAAATAGTTATCAAACTAACCAATTCCTTATACTTTTCTCATGCAATAATTGTTTGATTTTTTTTTTTTTTTGTAGTTGTTCTTCAACTATCATACTCTTTAGGCTAGTTTGTTTATTCTCTAACTTGCCTATTCACCTATACTAGTGAAATACATAAAAACTCCTCACATAAGTTTTTATACCATTAAAATATAAAGGTCCTTTCATGACTTTTATCAAAGAGCCCTTGTTGTTAACCAAGACATTTTTTCTTTATAAATTGGAGAATAAAAAGAAAGAGTAAGTACACCATCTATTGGTTACATCTATCGTCTATTTTATTGGTTAAACATTATTTTTTTAAAATAGAGGAAAGTTAAATATTAAAAGATTATATATTTCAAACATAAGTATAAAAGAAATAAAAGTTAGCAAAACATAAATAACTTTAAATTATCTCTACCTACGAATGAAAAAAATCGACATTGGAATCCACATAAATATTTTCCAATATAAAAATAATAAATAATTTTAAATATATAAATGATTTGTTTATGGAAGATGCAAAGAAAAAAAAGTTTAACAAATATATAATCAACCTTTTATTTATAAATACTTTTGCTGAATTAAGGTCTCTTTATAAGTACTTTGTGATCTTTTATAAGATCCATCTCTTTAGTAGCTTTTGAATTTTATATATGAAATTTCAATAACATGATCAGTAGTAAGGGCTGTCATTGTTTAAATTCTAAACCGTAATATAAGCAATTGTGTATGTACCTTAAGGAAGTAGAAATAAGTTTTTAAATTATAAAAATCACATTAATAGAAAAAAGTTCTATTGATGATTGGAATTCATAAAAATGGATAACTTATCTTAAATTGAGAAAAATATGCCACTTTTCTATTTTTTTCTTCATGTTAATTCTAAAATATATTTGTACAGGATATGAGTATTTACCTTTTGTGATGTGTTTTTCTTTTCAGTCTAATCGTCCCTCTGCGTGTTACTGAGTTTTTATTTTTATGATATCTGTTTTTCATATCATGTATAAGAAAAAAAATCATATCATAGGAAAAAAGGTTCATATCAAAAGAAGCAAAAATTCATATCATAAAAATTAGATGCTCATATCGTGTCACGAGAATAGAAACGAAAGCTCGAAAAGAAAACTCATATCATAGTAAACAAGAATGGAACCAGTAATAAAAGCTCGTAACAAATACCACAAGCAATATATCCACATATCACAAAAATAACAACCTTAAATCACATATTTTTTATTACATTAAGGTGCAACAAAAAAACAAAATAAATGCCTCGGTTGTAGTCCTGTAGTATCCGTGGAACATAAATGCAAATGTTATTTCAATGTCAAATCATATTTATTATACATGACAAAAGAAGTTAATAGATTTTCTATTGGTTTCTTAATATGTTAAAACTGTTAGACAATAAATTAGAATTAATATGAAAAATAGTATGAGTGCATTATATAAATTTTACATGAAAACATGACTTTTAAAAGTAATCAAAAGGCGTGTGCCAAATTACAATAAATACTTATTAACAGTAATTAAAAGATAATTTTAAAGAAAAAGAGAAAGAGAATACCCCAGATATTTATATATATATTTATCTTTCAAAGAAAGTTATAAATAAAAATTAATAATAATATAATATAATATATAGCTCAGGCGACAGAGGCACGGGAGAACGAGTCTCCATAGTCTATATGCATGCATATGATGGCCCCCACACTCACCCACTCTAGAGTCGACCTGTCGTTTCCCACTTTGTACAAAGGAGCAAGAATCAAGTCCGCCGGCGGAAGGCCCCATGCAGCGGTGAGGAAGTCGGATTATATTATACGGAGTAGAGAGGGAGGGAACCTCAGCGAGCTGACGAGGAGGAGAGGAGAGTACCCGACATAGCGCCTCCCTCCTGTGAGAAAGTGAGGGAACGATCCTAACGAACATGAATCACTGATGTTGTGCACCCTCGGTTTGGATTCCCTCGTTAATGCCTTCCTTCACCGCTTCGTTTTCCGTCTTCCCGATTTCCGTGGTATCCATCCGTCCGCCCGCCCGCCCTTCGACCATTACGTCTTGTATCTTTAATCACACCGATCGTTTTACCGTGAATGATTACCTTGTTAATTTCTTTTTTCACTGCTTCGTCTACACTGCTGATCCTAACGAACATCGATCACTGATGTTCGTGTTCTGGTGGTTTATTCTTTTGGCATCTTGGAACCACCAACTTTTCCCATATTTTTTGATGCCATGCTATGCTCTTTTCCTATGGACTTAGGATAGAAAAAGCACTCCTCTACGGAGCATTTTGTCAAATTTTCTTATTGTATTCTGTTCAGATGTCGAATTCCTCCTGAATGGCCTTCTTTTCTTTCAACTAAAGATTATATATCATTTAGAAGCTGATTTTTATTTCTTCCCAGTATTATTGTTTTTGGTGAAATTTTACTCTTATATTCCAGGAAGAATAACTGAATGGCTAACTCCATGCCATTGGATCGCCAGACACAATTTATATCCTGTCATGGGAATCAAAGCCACCTTACTTCATCAACCACACCCCTGATAGATGAGTATGGTGCTGAGCAGATCATAGTCTCTGAGGCAAGACTTGATTTAACATGCACTTTTTTTTTCTGTTTCTATGATCATACAAACTCATTAATCCAATGGACGCATAGAAAATCTGCACCAAGAAATGCATGGTTTTTCAGAGGATTGGCAAGGTTTTGGTGTTGGAATTCAGTACAATATGTGGTATTTTATTTTGCTGTGCTTTCTTGCGATTGGGTGTGATAGGAGTTGAGGCTTGGAGTCTGGTGCGGTTGCTCAATTTGTGAGATGGTGGCTTGGAACATGTGGCTTCTCCATGATAACCATAGTGGGGCAATTAAGAAATCAGACAGAGTGCCGTTGAAACAGTTGTGAGAAATGAATAATGACAAGAAAAGCAGAAATTATTAGATATTGGTTTGAAGTTGATCAACAATTCATCTTAAATGCAACTAAACATACACACACTTGCTTTGCTTTCATGTCCCTTTATCATAGCATGTATACCTTTTTCTTATTTCTACAAATAGATTTTTCATTTCTTGAACAAGAGATTACTTTACACTACCATGAATTTACACTTATATGTACTGTATTCTCTGTTTTTTAAAATTCTTCTTCAACAATGATTTCATGTTGATATGAACATCTAAGATGATGAAATATAATTTTTATAATTACAATTATTCTTGTTATGCAACTTTTTTTCCCTTGCTTATATTACTGAAAATTTGCTTGTTTATGTCAGCATAGGAAGCCACCAAAGATGTTAATGAGAGAGAGAGAGAGAGAGAGAGCAACTCACTAGTTGTATTGGGTAATTGGTCCAACTTCTTAGGAATGATCCATCTTGCTAAAGATTACCCAAGTGTTATAATGTTTGGGATTTTTGTGGAGTGGATCATGGTGGTTGGGCTTCTTCATAATGCATTGACCAACTTACTTAAGTTGATTTTCTTTTATCTTATCTTTAATTGATGCAACTTCTACTCTATTTCTAATAAAATTATTTTTATCTTATTTTTTATAGTATTACTACTCATCCATCTAAGCCTTTACATTTTTGTGATACTAACTTTTTGCATATATGTTTTATAATCTAACATTTTGAACCACAAAGTAGAGTTGAAATAATGACACTTTTATAAAGTTTTCTTTTTAATTTTAAGGATATCCTTTTATTATATAACACTCTAAAGTATTTCTCCATTTCATCCACCCTAATTTATTCTTTATAATTTCTTTATTGCTACTTATTATAAAATTTAAGTATTTAGAAGTTTTACTTTTATTAAGTTCATGTCTATTTAATTATATACATTCATCAATTTTATTGTAATGCCTCTTAATTAATAACTATAACAATCACTATTATGAAGATCATCGAGGAACTTCAACTTTGATTTTTCTCATTTTGACCTTTAATATGCAAATAGGTCTGAATTAAGCTTAAGGAATGCATATAAGGAGAATGGCCTTTTGAATTACACCCACATTTTTCCCTTTATGTATGCAACTTGTAAGTAAATGAAATATAAACTAATGAATGATGTTGGCATGGATGGTGAAATTTAGTGTTGAAGGTAATGTGAGACCCATGATGGAGGATTTCCTTGTAAAGTGACTTGTGTGTGATAGTGTGTTGTGCTTCTAGAACTATTTGAGACCTGTCAATTACTTGATGCTAGACAACTTGACTAGAGACTATGTACAATTAGGAAATTTTCCACTTGAACTTCTTATTGTTCTAGCTGGTTTGTTTCTTCAATGGTTACTCCTATCCACACACTCAGCATAAGGGTTAGACTCCTTTGGCTGATGGAGAGCATTGAAGTTCCTTGCTAGCAGTCAAGGATCATACCCAAAAGTGTTCTTAGAGTTAAGTAGAAACTTCCAAAGTTGTCTCCTCCTTGTAACTCTATAGGCCCCATACATTTCTGTGAAGAAAAAGCTCCACCTAGTATTCAAACTAATATGGTAATTAATGGTTTGGTAGTGTTCTCCTAATACATTGATCTAGATGGAATTTTTCCAAAGGAGCCAGAGTTTTCTTCCTCCTTTATTCAAATACCAATTATTACAGGATAGCAATCTAGCTATGGATTTAGTTGCACTATCCTAAACTAAAGGTTCAATAATAACAACCAAAGACAACTTGTGTTTGAGAAACATCTCCTTTAAGTGAATTTGAGTAGCTTTATTGTTGATGCCTCATTAATTCTAGACTATGAATCAAATCATTGATAACAACAAGGTGGGGCTGGATAGCCAAAAAATCAACTACCCATAATTTGCAAATCCTCATTGGGAACACCTTCACTATCGGTCCCTTCCTTAGTTGTGGCCACACTTCCTATCTTCCTTAGAAAGAAATCCTTCCTCTTCCTATATGCTCTCTTAAAGTAGGTTTACTACGATTTGCTAGGATTGATCCTTTCTTCAAAATGATAGTCTTTTCTTGGATTAGGTGGTTTTCTTTTATCAATATCAAATGCACTTTTCTCAACATCCCCATCGACATTACGAGAAACTCTATGCACTCCACCTAAGTAGAGTTATCACCCCATCTATCTCTTCCAAGTTTTCCAAGTTATCAACCACATTTCCAGCATACCTAACACACAAATGGCCAATCTATTGAAGAAGTGAACTATTAGCACCTTTTCTCCAACATTTTTGTAGTGCTGCTTTCGGAAATCTACTCCTTGCCCTTTATTTGCTCTACTTGGCCCTTGGGATCAAATTTTACCATCTCTTGGGATTTTGAAATTAGACTCTACTTTGCCTTCTTCCCTACATTAGCACACTGTGCCCCCTTAGCTGCAACCCTTCGCTCTTCTGTGGGCAGTCCCTTCATTAGTACCTCATCAACACTTGTCCTGGTATCATTGTTTTAATTTTTGATAGAGGATTTACCCTTGGAATGTTGCTTTTTTTGAGTTCTACCCTTTCTTGCTCCAACTTAGATTTGATTGGATATCATGGCCTAGTCAAACCCTATTGGTTCCCCATCTCCTTATGTTGACCCTCATTCCAATCCTTCATGGCATTGTTTAGAGCTCCCTTGGGTTGAGCATCCTCTGCAACCTTCTGGCGGTATTCACCCTCCACATGCCCTATCTTTAAATAGAAATGGCAAAAATTTAGTTTATTAGGCCCATACTCCACCACCTATGAGATTAGTTCCTCCTCGTTTCTAATCTTGATCACCCACAAAAGAGGTTTAGAGACATTCATCTCCACACAAATAGTTGTGAGGTCTGATCTCGTAAATTTTGTCACATCATTATGTATACATAGATAATGACCTAGGATTCTAGTAATCACTTTGATGACATAGGGGGCCTGAAGGTGTGCCCTAGGCTTTGGCAAATAGACCTAGATAGGAGCAAACAGAGATTCAAACCTTGACTCAAACTCTAAGGACCATTGAGACAACATCAATCACTTCCCATTAATAACCTAGGAGTCCTTTACATATGCTCAAATGAAATCTTCATGATTTAGGAATCTAAGGAACACATATCAAGCATCCTCTATGTTAGCATATTGTGATATAGGTATCTTCATGATTACATTTATGGTATTGCTAGTGTTGCTAAGATGCATTAATTTTTATTAGGAAATTTATTCTTGAGTATTAATTTTTTCTATACTAATGGATGAGTGATTATAATATAAGGGATGAACTTAAAAATTATTAGGACTAAAGTAGGAGTTGCTTCTATTGAAGATAAGAAAAAATCAACCTAAGTAGTTTTGTCATATATTTAGGGGACTAAAGAATGCATTAATTAGAAGAGATTTAATTAGTATAGAAAAAATTAAAAGAAGTAGAGGTAGGCCTAAAATTACTTAATTCAAAATTGTAAAAAGAGATTTAAATTTATGTAATTTAACTAAAAACTTGACAATAAATAGAAATATTTCAAAGAAAAGGATCCATGTAATATGATCATGATTTTAATTGTTGTTGTAGTTGAATTACATTTATGGTTGTGGTATATAATTAATTATTTAAATGATAAGGGTTTAGGATGCCACATCAAATAGTGGCATGATTGGCATTCTCATACCAGTATAGCCTTATCACACTATTCATTAAGTGTAGTGCCACGTAACATATCTTGGGTTCTTTAAGTGGAAGTTCGTGAAAACAATCAAACTATGGAAGTTTGCAACAAATAGTAAAAAAATATATGAATTTTGGTACAAATGTTCAGGGCAAGATAAAGTAATCAATAATGCACATTTAGAAATAACTCAATATAATATTTCAAAATTTATGACATTAAAACAAAACTTATTTTCGAACTAATGTTTTTGATTGAAAGAAATTGTTCAAAATATAGTAATAATGTTCTAAAAATTAATAAAAATGTAGTACTAGCCTTATTTTAGAGTGCAATGTCAAGTAGAATGGCTTATTCAAAATCATTTTATTTTCAGACCATGTGTTGAAACAATTTTTGCTCTATCATCTATTTTCTATACAATACATAATATTAACATATAAGTGCAGTATGTTATATACTCAATGATGCATCTATGATATTGATTTTGTAGAAGTTGAACAAGAAAAAAAATTGGTGGCTATAAATGAATTAGGACAATCAATACATAAATCTATTGAAGGTCCTAAGGAGACTAATATGGTGGTTGGTAAAAAGGTTGATAAGGAGATGTTAGTTTACCATTGGTTGTTGATAATTGAAAATGATGCTTAAATATCATTCATTTTGTTGTTGGCTTCCCTAACTTCAAGGTAGATCATAAGGGATAGTGAGCTACCTTAACAACTACCTTTGATGCTATGAATTTCCTTAAGACCACAACTACCATTATTTCTTGAGTGTAGGTTAGTCTCGGGAGGACTGATTGCCTGTTTGGGGAGGCCAAGGCTTTTCTTAATGGTTTCAAAATGATTTCTTAGTCGAATATCCATCTAAGTGCTCTCCATATCGAAACAGACCCTAAGGAGCCTATGGTTGCTCTTTAAAGTGGTGGATGCCCCAACCCAAGCTTGGCTTCGGTCTGGAAGGATCTATGTTGCTTTCAGACCTCCTATGGAGAAATGCAATGGATTCCTAGGGAAAGTAATGGAGCAGTGGATGCTTTTGCTAAGGAGGTGTTCAAAGGGGGTACTTGGGTCTGGATGGAGATGGAAGAGTGTTCAATTACTTGTTGTTAGATTCTTCTTTTGGATAAATAGGGTATCCCAACTTGGTGTGAGGAACTACCTAATTGTCGTGTTATCAATGGAAGACCTAGATAGTGGGTAGGTTCCTACAATGGTTGTTAAAGGATTACCTTCTGATGGTTTCAATTCTTTTGTTGAATACCTTTCGTGTCTAGTTGGTGTTTGTTGATAGGTGGTTGCGTGGATTATTTGATATGTCAAGTTCAATTCACGTGGTCAGTCAATTACATGTGGTTTCACTAGGTCTTCATTTGATTATTGGTTGGCTGATTTTTTGTTTGGACGTGTGGCAAGGACTGTCAGTATGCACATCCGATTTTTCCCTTGGTTTAGGAGTTTGCATGCGTGATGTCAGATTGCTTTCGATGGTCTGACCGCTGCAGATCTTTATAGTGGATATGGAGCATGTGGGTTGTCAGAATAGCATGGTTTCACCAAGGATTTGTTTGCTTTCACTGCACTCGTCTCCGATTCGTAGGACTGTACAAAGGTGGTCAGTGGCATCTGGTCTCACCGTATCAGCACTTAAGTCTCTTCGGTTGCTCTTCAGTTTGACTATGGTTTTGCACAATCCAACCAATGTTGGTAGGTATTTTGTTGCCTTTGTTATTTTCATTTGTGCAATTTGCTTTTGGGTTATTTGGATTGGTTTTCTTTTGTATACTCAGATTTAGTTCCTAATGAATAATACTAGGCTAGGAGTTTTGTAAAAAAAAATAAACTACCTTTACTTCTTGAGTGTTGGAAGGACTCTAGGATATTCATTGGAATTTCCATGATTGAGATATGAAATTCCAATTGGGTGGTTGTGAACACAGGCTGATGGGGATCCAATACAAGAGCCTAGTGGTTCATCAAGTTTACTAGTGCAACAAATTAAGGAGGGCCTTGGAAGTCTTCATAATGGAGGTCTTGGAAGCCTAAAAAGAAGGATTGGATGAGATTGCTCCGAATGTTGATCATAGTCATCTAAAAGGCATTGCAACAGTGTTAGAAGGAATTCATAGAAATGTTAGATGTGCCTAAATGCCTAGCTCCACAAAGGGAGATCAATCATCAAATACCTATTAAGCTAGGTAGTAAACCACTTACCTATCTTCCAAATAGATATAATCCACAATAAAGAAGGGTGATCAAAGACAATATTGAAGAGTTAATGAACCAAGGATTTGTGAGGCACAGTCAAAGCCCGTATGTAGCTCTTGTGTTGTTGGTAAGAAAAGGAATGAGGATTGGAGGATGTGTCAACTATAGGGGTTTAGATAAGCATACAGCAAGGGATCATTACCTTATCCTTGTAGTTGATGACCTATTGGATGAATTAAATGGGAGTAGCATATTGTCTAAACTCAACTTAAGGATTGGGTATCACCATGTTTGCATGCATGAGTGAGATGTTTATAAAATGGCCTTTAGAACACACCAATGTCATTATGAATATTTAGTAATGCCCTTTGGGCTTACTAATTCTCTAGCCACATTTGAATCCTTGATGAATGAGCCTTTTAGACCATATCTTTGGAAATTTTTACTCATTTTATTTGATGATTTGTTGGTATATAGTAGATGTTGAAAGAGTTACATAAAACATTTAAGGTTAGTCTTGGAAACATTGGCTAAGCATCATCTGAAGGCTAAGTGGGCAAAGTGTCAATTTGACACCCCAAAAATAAATTATTTAGGCCATGTTATCATTGAGGTGGGAGTGCCCATTTAAGAGGAGAAATTGGAGGCCATCAAATAGTGGCCTTAACTAAGGAATGCATGAGAACCAAGGGGCTTCCTTGGACTAATTAGATATTATTGATGGTTTGTGGCAAACTATAGAGGAATTGCTAGATTGCTAATGGAGTTTTTGAGAAAAGACAATTTCTAGTGGACGATGAAAGTAGATGCTACCTTTAGTGCACTTAAGAAAGACATGATGACAACACTATTTGTCACACTACTAGACTAAAAGCAAACCCTTTATTATAGAGTGTGACACCTGCAAGGATGGCATGGGGGTGGTTTTTATGCAAGAGGGAAGGCCATTAGTGTACTTTAGCAATTGCTTGAAGGCATCATTTATTGGTATTTCAAAGAGATGGAGGTGTTGGCAACAACAACTTGAAAGTGGCGCAATTATCTCATAGGTATGCCCTTTTATATTTACCAATCATTAGAGTTTAAAATACTTGTTTGACCAGAGATTACACATGGAGGAGCAACAAAAATAGGCACTTAAGTTTATGGGCATGGAATTCTAGGTTGAATACAAAAAAGGAAGATACGATTGGGCAACTAATGCATTATTAAGGGCTCTCAAGGAGGTAACTGTCATAGTGATATCAGGTCCTCAAGCATCATGGTTTGAAGACTTCAATAGAGTATATGAAGTCGATGATTTAAAAGGGTAAGTACACAAGTTTTTGGAAGGGAATTGAATCAAGATAAGTATCAACTATGCAATGACCTACTTTTCAAGAAGGGGAGACTATTGATCAGAGAAGGAATCAAGATATCTGATCGAGTGCTAGAAGAATGTCATGATGCAAAAATGGGTGGACACTTGGGATATAAGAAAACCCTAGCAGTCCTCAAATACCATTGATGTCCCAAAAGGTGAAGGAGTATATTAAGACTTGTGATATTTGCCAATATACTTACACCTTAAGCTTGTTGGACTTCTACAACCTCTTCCCATACCATCACAACCATGGTGGGAAATCATGATAGACTTTACCACCATCCTTCCTTTGTCCAAAGGATACATGTTATACTTGTAGTGGTGGGTTGGATGATGAAGTAGGCACACTTCTCTACCCTAAAGGATCCTTAAACTACGAAAATAGTAGCATATACCTTTGTAGCAAAGGTGATCAAATGTCACGGCCCACTAGTGTCTATTGTGAGTGACCAAGATACCCTAAAGGATACCTTGTTTTGCATTTGTTTGATGGGTTGTTTCTTCATCTTTTCTTCATTCTTTTTTCTAGTTTCACTTTAGATAGTTCATGAACTATGTACACCTCATAATAAAAAGAACATTCATTCTTAAAAATTCTTTATCTACTCTTTATAACACTTATCACTACCAGTCCTTGTTTACATTATTCAATTTATTTTAATATATCTGCAGAAAAAAAGCTGGAAAAACCTTTTTTCCTATATTGGGCCTGGATTTCTAGTTGCCATTGCATACATTGATCCTGGAAATTGTAAGATAATTTGTTCGTAACTTCTCTATTGTGACATTCAATTTATAATTCTATTCTATTCCCAAACAAAATGATCATGCCACATAATCCATTTATGTCATATATCTACTCAGTTGAAACCGATTTACAAGCAGGAGCACAGTACAAGTATGAGGTAATTTATCAGCAGCAACATCAAGGAAAATGCTTTCTGTCCCAAAGCTTAGATTTTAGTTAATATCTATTGTTTTGACTTTGAATCTTGTTTCTGTTGTTGGTTAGTTACTCTGGATTATCTTAGCAGCTTCATGTGCTGCACTTATCATTCAATCATTAGCTTCTAACTTGGGTGTTGTGACAGGTTTGTTTTTAGAATTCCATTAGAAGCTACTTTTTGTTGGAAAATTCAAACTTTATCTTTATACTTGAATGCTACTTTGCAGGGAAACATTTGGCTGAGCATTGCAGAGCTGAATACCCTAAAAGTGCAGCTCTCATATTATGGTTTCTTGCTGAAGTTGCTGTCGTTGCATGTGATATTCCTGAAGGTTACCACACTACAACTAAGTTTTCCTGGAATTTCTCTTCATTGTCAATTTTATCTGAAATACATTAAACATTGGTTTTACTACATGATTGCTTT
Source organism: Cymodocea nodosa (assembly GCA_036874045.1). Classification (NCBI taxonomy): domain Eukaryota; kingdom Viridiplantae; phylum Streptophyta; class Magnoliopsida; order Alismatales; family Cymodoceaceae; genus Cymodocea; species Cymodocea nodosa. The sequence continues at coordinate 10,904,525 of CM072339.1, read as the reverse complement.
CATGTCGTAATTTCCTTGCTAGTCATTTGCAGCTTGACTTTTAACGATCAAACTCCTAATGCTCCTTACTGGAATGACATGCATATGCCTTCCCATTCTAGTGTATGTTGGCCCCATATTAGCATAATTGCCTTTCCACAATAATTCCTGAAGCTTCTTTTATGTAAGATTGGAATGGTAGTAAGGAATTAGGTCATAAAGTCTCCCAAATCTAAAATTCCTTGTGTTCCATACTTGTAAGCCTCTTTTCTACTTTGTCAATAAGCCTATGCCTATCTACTTTCCTTGAGAACATGCTCTTATTGGTGACCATGGTTTTCAACATCGATGCACATCACTGAATAACACAGTTATAAGTGTTGGAATCTCCACTTATTGACACAACATATGGTGTATCAGCATTCATCAATGTCAAATTCATGTTGTGCAAATGCTGGTGCCAACATGTTGTGTTGATTGACATTACACATGTCAGTCTGATGTGGCATTCCTTAGGTGGCCCTTTAAAGGGGCAGGGAATGCAGCAGGGAATCTTACCTCTGAAGGTGTTTCCTTCTTTTGCTGTTGCTTTTTTTGATGTTGTTGGTACCAGTAGCTATTGTTGCTCTTTGGGGACCACAAAAATCATCAAAAAACTAATTGGAATCACCTTGTACTATTTTAAAACAATTTATCATTTTCATACACACTAATTTTAAAGCATTCTCTGTTTTTAATGTGTATTATTGATTATTTTAGCTTCTCCTAAATTTTTGTACCACAATTAGTAGTTTCTGGCCATTTTTATGGACTTCTATGCTTTCAAAACTTTTCATAGACATCTTCATTGAAGTTTGACTTGTGTCAGTTTCTTGAGAAGACTGATGTTTGGCACAACATAGATGTTACAAACCGTAATAGTAATGATATATCCATTGGGCTACAAAGATGTTCTTGGACCAAAACCTAAACCACAACAATGGGGTATAAGTTTTACCAAGATACATCCATTAGTATCTTGTCTAATCTGGGCATGATGATTGGTTTTACAAATTATTTGTGATGAAGTAAATTAATGACTCACTTGATCTATGCCATTGCAATAGGAGAAATCAACTCTTTTTTTTTAACATACAAAATCCCCAATCTATTTATAGGGTGCGGGTCCAAATAAACCTAAGTACAAAGTGATGAGAAACAGACCAACTGCAAGAAAATAGTACACCAAAAAGGCTTAACATTGTCTACATGTAAGAATTGCCCACCTATCCAAGATGCTGTGTCCTTTAATTTCCTTGGGAAGGTCCTCAAATTTCTCAAATATGTGATGTCCTTTGGTAGTAATGCCCTCCTTCGCTAGAAGATCCACCACCTTATTTGTCTCACAATAAACATGCTTAAAGGAGAATTCTTGAGTAATGTACTCAACTAAAGGACACCAAAAATCCATGATAGTGCTGGTGGGACATCTTTCTTCCCTAATGACTTCACATATCACCATTGAATTGACTTCGACCTCTATTTGGTTGAGGTCAACTCTCCTATCAATGCAAAACTATAGCTTCTCAAATAGAGCTCTCAATTAAACATAAATGGGACCTAAATTATCAAAGACGTTATAAAAGGCCACCATCATTCTTTCCCAGTTGCACCTAAGGATTCCACCACAAGTAGTGCCCTCATGATTAGCTGCTCCATTAGTATTTAATTTAAATTTGCCTTCACTAGGGTGCTCCCAACATATCCATTACACCATATGATTCCTAGTTGTCTATATTTCAGAAATATCGAATGCTTGGCACCATTCCTCTATATTGTGCTTGACATTTCTTTGGATACTAGAAAAAGTTAAACTTTGTCCTTCAAATAGCACCTTGCATCTAGATTTCTAGCTTTCCCACAACATCAAGGTGACCACTAGTTTCTTGTAAATACTCCCTTTTTGTTTTCTAGTATAGCCCAAAGTTCTTATAATATGGTTCTTCCATTGTAAAGGATTGTCAAAATGGCATTGAAACAGTTTGTTGTACCATATTTGACTTGTTAAAGCCCACTCACAAATGATCACTACTATCTATGCCTTTGCCAATGTTGTAACAGGTGCATGTTGAAACTAAACTAATCCCTCTCCACTAGACCTCCATTTCAAAAGATAGCGTATTATGGAAGAATCATCACAAGAAGAAGGATATTTTGGTGGGCATGTATTTGCTCTAAATACCAACATTCCAAGGCTTGCGAGTATTTTTTTGTCTTATTGCTTTCTACACAGTTTTGAGGGTGATAGTTCTATTACTTGTTAGCAACCATTTGAATGAACATAACTCATTAGAAATCCATGTGATTTTAGTTTCCATCTCAGCCTTTGTTTTTGACCATAGATTCAAATTTTGCATCAAATCCTTGTCCTTGGCAATATTTGCAACAGTGAGGTGCTCTAATATAAAATTTTAGGTCTATAGGATTGGATAATTTCACAAGAGGGAAGGTGAATTGTGATTTTTAAAATTAAAATAAGGTAAACCATTAAAATGTAGTGTAAATTAAATCATAAGAGACAAGACATCTAATTTTCAATCTTAAACTTTATATTTATTTAATACTAAAAATTTACAGAATTGATGCTTATAGAATTCACCTCGACCTGATAGCATAGATAATTAACTCACAAACACCTTGATCTTTGCACTATTTGAAACTTTAATTCTAGCTTTTAGTTTCAGCTTCATTCACAATTTTTTGTTGACGATTCTTCTACTTCTACTTTCTGAATTTCTCTTAATTACTTACACTAGTGCTTGCTCTGGCTTGGATTACACTCGTTTAGTATTCACTGACATAAGGTTTATTTAAGGTGTGCTCAACCTGTCGATATACACATCTATTAAACGTGATTTACAGTTCATAGTGGATAATGTGGTTTACATTTCAAACTAGTACAATGTGGTTTATACAATAAATTACTAAATCTATTCTCCATACTCATTTTTTTCAAATTTTCCACATTCTTTCCCACATTCTATCTTTCAAATTATCCCACATTCTATCTTGATTTTCCACTGTAATCTTTAATCCCCAAGAAAGGTATGGTGGCTGAAATCAAACTTCGCTCCTCCACTGGGATCATTTCATATCTTTCACAAATATGGTAGATACAGGAAAGGAAAGTGCTCTTCTTTTCTTTTTATGATGTTGGGAAAAATATCTAAAATATACTCTACAGAACACAATTAATCAAATACAAATAAATAATATTTAACAAATATGGTAGATTAATAAATGTGTTGATTGACATTTTCAATATTTAATACTTCATCGAGTTATCAATAACTTATACATGAAATTTGTTGGGTTAATATTAATTCTATGACTTTTTAGGAGATCTCGCATGAATTGTTAAGTTTTTCATGTACAAAAATATTAACTTTTAAACACCTCACGTGAAATATAAGTTACTCACGTGTTTCTCATAAGTCTATGAGTTTTTAAGCTTAAGTTTACAAGTTTTAAACTTAATTCAATGACTTTTTATCACATGTCTCGCACATGTCTTATTTATTTTACCTTTTAATTTTTCATGTGACTCTTCAAGTGAACACATGACTTTTCTTAACTCTACGTGTTTTTAAATTTAAGCCTACAACTTCTATAAAACACAAATACATAACTCTACAATTTCTTAATACTTTAACTTAAATAACTTTTTGTCTAACTCAGATACTTAACAGTTTTACTATTTGAGCTTTAGTCATTCTATTAATCCTATCTTTCTGACTATCTATTAAAATAAGTCTTATATTTTTCTAATTAAATCAAACAACTAATTTCACTAAATTACTAATTAAATCACTTGACCTTATCATCATCATCAAAACATAATCTTTAATAATCTCTCCTTTTTTTATGATGATAAAATATATTTAGTTAGTTTAAGTTAAAAATATTTATCTCTTTTTTTTTGTCATTAATTAACAAAATAATAACTAGAAATAATAAGCAAAATTTTACATCTAAAATTAATCACAATATCCGTTATTCAGAAACAAGCAGTTACATCTAAAATAAAACATACATTTACATCACAGAATCTTAAACATTAAGCTAATGATCATCTTGAGTTTTTCTAAAAATTTCTGAGAGTTTTAGAAATTCTTTAGTCAATTTCTTTACCAATTCTTTGAATAGTTTGAATTATATCTTGATTTTGTTCAGATGTTCTTTCATATTGATTTTGTACAGAAGTATCATAATTTTGAAATTTTCTTAAATCTTTGATTGAGAATGATCTTGACCAAAGCTTTTTCTAAGGTCAATTTGTCAAATCAACATGATGTAATTTGTATATTACATCTCTATAGAACAATCTACTCTGTAAATTAAATAAATGATGTAAAAATACATCACACCAATTTATCTGTATCTTGTTCAGCATTGCAAATGTTGTATACAAACAATATCTACTAACCTCAACGTCATGTTTTATTCTCTGAAATAAATTTGCATGTAAAATTTTTATAATAAATCGGGTATAGCCATTCAGATCATTTATGTATCTTAATTCAGATCTGTTCCTTTGATCTTTTGATAATTGTTGTATATCCAATTCGAGGTTATCTAATCCTACTCTTTGGGATGGTTTAAAACATTCATTTCTTAGACCCAATGCTTCATAAATAAATTCAGGAGTTAAAATAATGTCATTCATTTCTATATTGTTATTATTTCTTTTCTAGCCATTGTTAAATTTGCATAAAATGCACATACAACTTTTAGTAAGTTGTAATGCCCTAATTGAGTAGAAATGAATTTCAATAGTCCTTAAAATTCAAACAACTCCTTTATGTTATTTATTTCATCAAACTTAATTGGTCTAGTAAATACAATTTTAAACTGATTATAATTTCTATATTTGATAATGCTGTCCTATTCCCTAAAGTATAATAAATTTTCATCATCTATAGTCTGATCAAGATTAGGAATTTTATTTCTCACCTCATCATTTATATCTTTAGAAATCATTTCATTAACCTCTGGAAGATTTGCCAATGTATTAATGCCCACATCAGTAGTTTCATTCTCTTCTTCAACAAGAGTATATGTAGAATGCTCAACTTGTATATCCTTAGTAATTTGTTCTTATACAATAGATGATATATCATCATTTGACCACTCCATAGCTGATGACATGTCTTTCCAAAGATTATTAAGGTCATCAGTTTTTGATTCCTATTCCATTTCTTCAATAACTTGAGGATAGTATTCAATATATTGAACAACATTCCTTTATTGAATTTCATAAATTTCAACAAAATAATTATATATAAACCTAAATTGATATATCTAGTAAAGTATAACAAAATATTAAAACATAAAATAATTTTGTTCACCTGTAAGTTATCTTTATCACTATCATTACTAGAGACACTCAAGATATTTGAAAATTCTTTATCTTGGTCTTGCATAAATGTCTCAGATGTATCTGATAGGTTAATCTTCCTTTTCCACGTCCTTTACTAGGCATTTTAGCAATCTTGTAAGACTTGGATTTGAAGAGACTTAGGTGAGAGACAACAAAGATGACGGTAAAGTTATGACTAAAAAATGAACAATTGACAGAATAAAAGTTAACTTTATGAGTTTAATTAGGTTATTGGGTTTTAATTTAATGAGTCAGGTAAAGAACATTGAAACTTTATAAATTAAAGCTTATAAAAACTTGAAGGGTTACGTTAATTATAGGAGTTTTCAATCAAACAAAACCAAGACTTATCATAACCTTATGACTTTTCATACGAATAACAGAACATAATATATAGGAGAATAACCTATTGTGCACTTAATCTTATATGCTTCCTTTACATGTATGCATGAAATTAAAAAAAAACATGTATGATGTACTTAAAGGGTTGCCAAGCCTAGACAGAAAATATATATAAAAAATAAATTATAAACTTTTATAATTTCATAATTTTTGATTTGAAAATTCAAATTTCTGCACATTCTGTTCAATAAGTAAGTTTAGGCTAACTATAATTTTTAGAAAAACCATAATCCATTTAACTGAACTTAATGAATAAATAATTTGTATTTTTAGATAAACATTTTCATGAAAATTTAGAATACTTTAAGAAATACATATTAAGTTCAGTAACATACTAGAAATTTTTTTGCACAGTTATATTTTAAAAATTTAAATAACAATTTTATAGGTGAATTAGAGCTTTTTAATGTATTGTTGTAATGAATTTTAGGTCAACAATTTTAGATCAGATGACCTTAAGATTTGCTTAAAATCTTGCACACATACATAAACTGAAGATAATATCAGATCTACTTACTGTTAAGTACAGTAATGATCCAATCATGCTTCTATATTTGATGATATCTACTGATTTACTTACATCTTTATCTAACTTTGTAGTCGTACTCATATTAATTACCAAATAGACATTATTTTCAAATGACACTCTATAACTATTATCTTGTAACTACATAAGACTAACTAAACTAAACCTAAAGTTTTTACATATAAAATATCATTAATAAAACACTTATCTGTTACATTCACCTTCCCAATTCCAAGAATTTTGTAATTACTTTTATTTTCAAAGGTGATACTCCCATTCTTGACATCTTTAATATCCATAAGCAAGGCTTTATTTCCTATCATATGATTTGAAACTTCACTGTCCATAATCAATTTAGATTTCTTTATCTGTAAAAAGATAAAATTTCATTTTTTTGAAACTTATATGCTCTTGGGTTGAAGAACATTAGAAATAACAAATACTTTTTCTTTCTTTTTGGCCTTTTTCAGATTTTCTTTAGAAATCCACATTGATTTCTTAACAGTTTTATAATTAACAACAGACTTTTCATAACTATTTTTGAAATCATATTAATTTCAATTAATATTTCTAACAAGATCTCTTTGAAAATCTCAGTCTAAATACTTTTTGGTACTATGAAAAGAGGATATTTACTTTGATAAGGTCGAGAATTATAAACCCCAAGGAATTTTCTGTACATAAAACAGTCATTTCTCTTGGTGCAGAATAATTATTTTTACCTCTAATAAATGATTTTATCTTAGAATTTCTATTTAATTTATAAAAATTATTCTTCTTATTTATCTGCTATGAGGGAGATACATAGTTATTCACCTTAACATATTTTCCTCCTTTCTTAATCACAAAGAGAATTAAAGTTTTATCATTGCTTGCAAAACTTTTATAAACTCATTTGTGACTGATGTTGATATTATTTTAAAATTTTCTGAATTATGTCCTATTCCATTTTTATCAAATTTAAAGTATACATCATCAGTAACTAGAATTTCATTTATTAATTATATTATTTAACTCACTGATTTTTAACTTCAAAGATGCAGATTCAGACTGTGCTTCATTTAATTTGAAATTTAGTTGACTACGTTCATTTTCTACTTTTCATCTATCAACTTTTAGTATTTGTACTTCATAATGCAAGTTTTCTTTAATAAATTTTAAATTCTTAATTTCAATAGTATGTTTCTCATCTTCTAACTTAAATTTCTCTAAAGTAGAATTTAAGAAATCCTTTTCTTGTTCAGAAATTTTCAACAAACTTTTTATTTCTTTTAATTCTGATTTTAACTTTTTATGTTTCTTTACTAATTTATTAAATTATCGTAGTCATCGTAATTGGATTCAAGTTAGAATATACCTTAGATGACTTAGCCATAAGGTAGATATTTGCTAGATTTTCCTTCTTTGATTCTAAGCTTGAAGAAGATAGAAATGATGATTGTTCTTCAAGATTCGAACTTGTATCATTCTATGTGACTTTAAGTGTCTTCTTCTTCTTGAGGTTCTTTTGGTTCTTGAGCTTTCTCGATTTTTCAGGAATTTTTCTATTTTTAATTAGAGATAGTTCCTCTAAAAGTGACTTGATTTGTTACATTTGTAGCACATTACTTTATTCAATTAAGATGATTTTTCTTTATCATCTCTAGTTATCCTAAAAGTCTTCTTTAATTTCCTTCTTTTTCATACTTTTTTAAATTTTTTTGTCAACAAAATCAACTCATTGTCTGAATTAGATAATGCCTCTAAGTCAGTATTTGCCTCAAAGGCTAATTCCTTTCTGGACTGTTGGCCTTTTGACTCATCTAGATGTTTTTGCATTTGTACCTTATAGGTAGTTAAATTTCCTACGAGTTTCTCTAATGAATAAACATTTAAATTCTCTGATTTTTCAATAGGCATTGTCTTTTATTTTTTGTGACTAACATTTAGTTAGAGATCTTAATATTTTTCTTACTAATTTTTTTTCCTCAAATCATTTTTCAAGGCCTTTTAATGCATTTACCATATCAAGAAATCTGGAAAACATACTAAAAATAAATTCACCTTCATCTATTTTAAACAACTCATATTTATGTATTAACATATTTATTTTAGATTATTTAACCTAGTTAGTACCTTCATTTACTAGTTCTAGAGCATGCAAAATTTTATGTGTAGTTTTATAAGTAGAAACTTTATTAATTTGATTATATGATAAAATACAAAATAAAATATTTAAACCTTTAACATTTAGACTAACATTTTTTCTTTCATTGAAGATCCATGAAGTGTAATGAGTAGTTAAAATGTCATACGGTTCATTAACAATATTTCATAGTTTAAAATCAATAGATTATATAAAAATTATTGTCCTATGTTTTCAATACCTATAGTTTGATCTATTAAACATAGGAAGACGATTTAAATTTTGACATTCTATTAAATAAACTACATTACTACTAGTGAAAGTCATCGATTTTCAGACTTTTCAATCCTTTATCAGAGAAAGTCTACTTTGATATTACTTGTAGGATCGAATAACTTCACAAAAGGGAGGGTGAATTGTGACTTTTAAAATTAAAACAGAGTAAATTGTTAAAATGTAGTAGAAATTAAATGACAAGAGATAAGACATTTGATTTTCAATCTCAAAACTTTATCTTTATTTAATACTAAGAATTTATAGAGTTTATGCTTACAGAATTTACCTTCACTTGATAGTAGAGACAATTAACTCATAAACACATTGATTTTTGCGTTATCTGAAATTCTAATTCCTAGGTAGCTGATTAAGTTAGATTGGTTGATTGAAACTTTGGAAAGCAATTGAGGAACTCCAAGTAGTTGACCTAGGTAGTTGATTGCTTTGATTGACCATGCCTTTGGATCAGTAGTTAAGGTAGCAAGCGGCCATCCCTATTGATTAACTTACGCTCCAAAATGCTAGTTGGGTTTAGATATTCTGGTGGTGGAGGTTATAGTGACTTGAGAGTGACTGCAAGAGCACTATGATGAGGCTATAGTTTTGAGGCATGAAAAACCAGGTGGATGTGGGAGTTGGCTGGTAGTTGGAGTGCATAGGCCACAAGACCAATTTGTCTAGCAATTGGGTAAGGACCATAATACTTGGGGTGAAGTTTTGGAGTGCCTTTCCCTTTGGCTATGAATTGTTTGTAATGCTAGAACTTGACAAAGATAAGGTCCACTTGATATTCTGTATTCTACTTGCCTCGGTCCTTTAGCTGTTTCATTTGATTTTGGGTAGCTTGTAATTGAGTCTTGAGTGTTTTCAAAACAATATCCTTGTTCTAGAGTTGGACGACAACCTTTGCCTCTTAAATGGTGCTGGAGATGTAGGATAAGAATGTGGGAGGCAGATGGCCACAAACTTCTTCAAAAGGAGACAATCCAATGGTAGAATGCTTGGAGATGTAGGAATATTCCACCCAAGGTAGCCATGTAGTCTAGGTTGTAGGGGTGGTGTGACAAAAGCAATGGAGATACATTTCAAGGTAACGGTTCAACACCTCACTTTACCCATTAGTCTCTAGGTGGTAAGCGAAGCTCATAGAAAGTTTGGTGCCCATCTATGAAAAATGTTCTCTCCAAAAGTTACTTGTGAAAAGAGGGTCATAGTCACATAAAATAGATTATGGCACACCATGAAGCTTTATGACATTAGAGATGAAGGTGTGGGCAATGGACTTGGCAGTGTAAGGGTGCCAAAGAACCATTAGGATAAGCGAAGTTCTTATATTTGGTGAGGTGGTCCACCACTATTAGGATGATGGAAAATTCCTTGGAGTGAGGTAGTCCTATAATAAAGTCCATAGCAATGTCACACCATGACATGTCTGGTATTGATAAGGGTTGGAGAAGTCTCACTGGTTTTAGATTGTTTGCCTTGCATTGTTGACATATAATGCAATTGCAAACATAGTCACAAACTTCCTAGGATAGTCATTTCCAATAGAAGTTTTTCTGCATCTACTCTAGTGTTTTCTTATATCCATAGTGTCCTTCAATCCACATATTGTGTAACTCCGCAATCAAGTTTTGACTCAATTCCATATTGCCTTTAAGGAGTAGTTTTCCCTTGTGGTAGAGTATCCCACGCTTGATAGAATAATGACCTTGGTGGAGCTTGCTGTCAACAAATCCTACAACTTGTCATGGAAATATGTGTCTTCCTTGTAGACTTTTTGAATAGCATGGAACTAGCTAGCTTGAGGGCCCAAGATTGTAGAAGTTTTAGGTGCATTTGGCCGTGAGAGGGCATTAGTGGTGGTATTTTGGTGCCCTTTTTGTACTCCACATGGAAGTCATACCCATGAACTTTAGAACCATTTTTGTTGAGCATTGATGTGCAACCACTGGTCTAATAAATATTTCAAGCTCTTGTGGTCTGTTCAAATAACAAATGAGCTACCTAAGAGGTGGTTCCTCCACTATTGGACTGCCATGGCTAAGGTCTCTATTTCCTTTTCATAAATGGGGAGATCACACTTCTTACCTGTCAACAGTTGGCTCAAAAACATTATCAACCTTCCTTCTTGCATCGACATGACACCTATTTCATTAAAGCATGCATCACATTCGATAATAAACAGCTTGGAGAAATCAAGTAAGGTGAGAACAGGAGCTGACGTTAAGGTAGTTTTAAGTTGTTGGAAGACTTCTTGACTTAATGGCTAAAGAGGGAAATGACTAAATTAGGAAGATGACTAATTAGGGCGTAACACTCTTACCCACAATGTATCTCACAAACCACTTTAACTCTATTAAACTCTACCCTAAGGTGAGACTACATCTTGTAGAACCTCCAAATCCATTTTCTCAATAATGCCAACTTTACAAAACAAAAGTTATGCATGCCAAGGCTCCCTTTGCATTTCAATTGACAAATCTTACTCTTGGCTAACTAGGTGAAGGTCTAAATCATTGTTCATTCCCCTTCCTTTCTAGAGGAACTATTACTACATGTGCTTAATACAATTGGCAATTGATACTGAAATTTTGAACAATGGCAGAATTGACAAGAAAAAGGGAAGTCCTTAGCAACTTGCATGTTTTTGACGACATAAGAGGTGAAATATACTACATGTTGAAAAGAGTAAATGACAATGAAGACATATACAAGTGGCCTTGGTTGCTAGATGGGGAAGTCATGATTAAATTGGCATGAGAGGTGTCCAGAAAGGATGCAGGAATGAGTCTCCTGGTCTGTAGGACTTTGGACTTGTATATTCCATCCAAAATTTCATTTTTCTTTAGAGATTGATGCAAAATGGCCTTCTACTAAAGACAACATTAAAATGATAGGTATTCAAGTTGTCTCTATTTGTCTATGCCGTGAGTTCAATAAGGAGTCAAAATTAGTGAACCAGTTGTTTTATGAAGGAGGATAGGCTATTCTTTGCTAGAAATGAGTGAGCAAAATGTTTGACATAAAGATACAATGAGTAGAATGCTGGAGTCTTGGATTTTCAAAGCCCTGCAATCAAAGTCTCAGGGAAACTACTTGACAACTTGAAGAAAAATGGTGAGCACCAACATCCTATGGGAAACTTGAAAGGAAAGATAAAATGTCATATATAGTAACACCAAAGTAAGTTTTGTTAATATCAAAAGAAGGCTTAAGTCTTGGATTTACAAAGCCCTCTAATTAGAGTCTCAAGCAAACTATTTGACAAGTTGAAGAAAAGTGTTGGGCACCAACATCCTGTGGGAAACTTGGAAGGAAAGATAAAATGTCAAATATGGCAACACCAAAGTAAGTTTTGCAAATATCAAAAGAAGGGTGGAACATGCTATTCTAGATTTCAATCTGAAACCTAAGGGTTTCTTGAGAGTCAATGTCACTGTAGCCTCCTAGAGAGGCCCTCCTCTGACTAATCCTAGCTCCTATTAATAGTCTAATCAGGTCGACGGAGGACAACAATGATCCACTTCGGTCATTGAATTCAATTTGTCAACCTCACTATGTCTCTAGTTAGTGAAATCATGGCACTAAAAGGTTGTTGGGTCTCCTTCGCAGTGACATTGAAAGACTCATTAACTCTTTCGGATTTCCTTGACATTCTAGTTAGGGCACTAAAAGAAGTAATCCAACTTGTCAGTGCTTTCAATTAGATGTTGGTGGGATGTTTTAATGCTCTCAAGTATATTTGATATACTAATGGAAATGAAGTAGGTGATTCCTTTTCAAGATGATTTCTTCCTAGCGGCAATCGACTTCGGATACATATTGATCCATTTCAAATCTAGAGAAGACTTTATCAAAGCTTATGTGAATGAGGACTAGCTAATCAAAGAGAAAAAGATGTTAATCACTCAATGGTCTCCCACCTTCTCACTTGGACTTGAATCCTCATGGGCATTGGTTTGGGTGTACTTCTTGAAGCTTTGTACACACCTCTAGTTTCCCATTGTAGTTAAATCAATTGCCAGCATGTTGGAAAGGTTTTTGTGTATGCACCAGGACATTTAGAAATCTACACAGCTAGGTTTAACAATGGTTTGTGTGGAGATAGATTTGTCAAAGCCTCTTTTGTGAATCATCAAAATCAAGAATGACATTGAATTAATCAACCAGCCGGTTGAATATGGACTGAGAGAACTCAGATTTTGTTCCTCATACTTCAAGATTAGACATTAAATGTAAAAATGCAGAAACTTAAAGAAGCAATCTCCTTTGGCAGAGATTGCAACTAAGACAAATTTAGTAGTTGCCATTGATTAAGAACAAGGGCCAATGCAAACTCAAAATCTTAAGGAGAGAAACATAGCTTGAACTCAATTGACTACAATCAAGATAGGGAGAAGCCATCTGACGGTTTAAACAACAATGGAGAATGGACACAAATTCATCAACAAAAAAAGATCAGCCGGAGCTCCATTACCAACAGTTTGGACGAGCCCATAGATAGACCAATTGAAGTAGACCCTTTGCATAATGCTAACAAGCAACACTAGGAACAACCAATAATTACCTGAGCCAACATGGAAGAAGTGGCTTCAAAAGAGGAATTGCTTGTTGGAATTGAACATGACACTATAGATGACTCTTTTAGTGACCTAGAAAGACTAAGGCAAGTTGTGGAGATAGAACCCAGGCACAAGTTGGAAGGAGAGGAGTCTCGCAAGATTTGAAAAACCTATGTCCAAGGTTGTTCTCGATCTTGTAGAAGTAACAAAGGCATTAACACTTAGTTGGTGGTAGTTGAAGGGGGGACTCTTCCTTACCGTGATAGAACATCTCCCACTCATCTTCCTTTAGAGGTTATTTTTGAGTCCCCTTGTTTCCATGAAGATCTTTGTTTGGAAATCTAGGGGTCTTAGAAATAATGCCTCCCAATTTTATCTTAAAGGTAAAATCCATCAAAACAAAATTCATGTAGTGGTTATCTTGGAACCTTTCATAGCTATAGAAAGGGAACAGTAGGTTGCAAACTACATATGTCTCTCCACTTGGCACCCTAATGCTACTTTGGGCAAAATTTGGATATTTTGGTCAAACTACATTGCCACATCTCTTGTCCATGATTAGAGAAAATGCCTACCTATTGGATGTTTTTATAGGATGGGAAGAAATTTCTTTTCACAGTTGTTCATGCTTCATGCAGTGTAGGTGCCAAATGTCACTTATAGGAGGAGTTGTAGCAAATCAACAGTAGATTTTGAGATTCTCCTTGAATTATAAGTAGCAATTTCAATGTGTTCAAGAGGAAAGAGGAGATCATGTCTCTTGGCACCTTCAATTAGGCGAGAACTAGAGATTTCAATGATTTGATTCATAACATAAGGCCAGAGTAACCCCCCTTTCTTCGTGATCCTCTCTCATGGTGTAACAACCAAAAAGGCTGCAAACAATACAGAAGATTAAATAGAATTTGGATTAATAATATTTATAACTCTTATTTGAAAATCTTTAGTTGAATATCAAACTTTGATTCATTCAAATCACTCCCTGATGATGTTGTCTCTTACATTTGATCAATAGTTAGGAGCCACCCTATTTTGTTCCCAAAGAATATGGACCCTACATGAAGACTTTAGGAAGGAGGTTTTGTGCATCTAGAATAGTATACATGTCCACTACCCCATTAAAAGAATGATCAAGAAACTATTTGCTTTGAAAACCCACCTTAGACGTTGGAATACAAAAAAATTTGGAGATGAAGATCAAGCTAGACATCAATGGATGTGGGAAGAGCAAACTTCAAATGTGCTGGAGTGAGGAGGCTTTCTTTGGATTAGAGTACCTGAAGACGTCATTGGTTAGACAAAATCAGCAAAAGGATATCTTGCTTACTTAGAAAACTCGAATCAAATGGCTAGCTAAAGAGAATAGAAATTTGGCTTATTTCCATAAGATAATCAATAGAAGAAAACATATGAATTGGTTAGGGGTGCTAATGGCCAAGAACAATTTCAACTTGTTAGATGAGGTGAGTGAAAATGGAAGAGAGTTCTTTGCTAATCTTTTCAAGGTGGAAAGTTCACAAAGAGTTAGTCCCTTTCTTCGAAACATTCGAAAGCTGATTAGTATAAAAGACAATGATCTTTTAAGTAACATTCTAGATGTGAAGGAAATTAAAGATTTAGTTTTCTCCGTTGATTAGGATTGCACCCTTGGCTTAGATGGCTTCACAATTGAATTCTTTCATTCCTGTTGGGATATTATTGTAGATGATTTAATCTAGGCCATTCAACATTTTTTTTGAGGTAACCAGTTAGATGACTCTTGGAAGGTCACCTTTCTTGTATTGATTCCCAAAACAGAGGTATTGAGGGACTTTCGGAATTTCAAGTCCATTAACCCCTGTAATGTTAGATATAAAGTTATATCTAAAATTCTCTCCAAAAGAATGTCAAGCTTCATCTCAAAAATAATCTCTTTCATAGGGAGCTTTTGTTGTATGAAAAAGTACCAAAGACAATGTAGCATTGGCTTAAAATATCAATAGTGGATTTAGAAGGGAAAATATTATCCTCAGCCTTGATATGGAAATGACATTTGATTAGTTAGAGTGGAAGGCAATATGACAAGTCATGACTAAGTTTGTCTTCTCCCCAACTAGCAAAGTTAAGAAATGTATTGAACACAATAGTTTCTCTATGGTAATTAATGGAAAGACTAAACTTCTTTAATGCTTCAAGGGGCTTAAGGTAAGGTGATCTCTTCTTAGCATCTCTTTATTATTACAAAAGTTCTTAACTAGGGACTCTAGAATTTCATCTCCTTAAACAAGCTTACTCTCTACAATGTTGGTAGAGGTAGTGCAAGGGTATCCCACCTTTATGCTAATGATGCAATCCTATTATTGAATGATTAGGAAAAATGAGATCAGGAATGTTCTAGACCTTCTTTAGGAATATCAACGCTTCTCAAGGTAGAAAATCAACTCAAGTAAAAGTTTTTTTGTAACACCAAAGAATATATCCAATCAAAGGGTTGACATGATCCACGAGCCTATAGGTTTCCAGTGGGGAGATAAATCCATGTTTATCTTAGGTTGTCCAATTTTTAAAGATAAAACTAAACACATTTACTTTGAGGACCTAGTGTAGAAGATTCAAAGCAAATTGGCAAGATGGAAGAGTAAGCTCCTCTCTCCTAGAGTTAAGTTCACATTTATAAAGTATATCCTTTCTAGTTTGTTTATCCATCTCATGAGTATTTCCAACATCTTAGTGGAAGTTCTTGATAGGATACAATCCATGATTGCAAATTTCTTATGGAGAGAGTAAGGAGGGGTTTGTGCATTCTGGTAAGGTTGGGAAACCTCAGGAAAGGAAACATTGGGAAAAGATTTCCTAAGGTTAATGGTGTTTGTGCATGATGAAAATCTTGGGAAAAGTTCAATATTCACAAAAATATTTTCCAACTTTTCTAACCTCTCCCCTTTCGTAACCTTGGGAAATTTCGAGAAATTGTTACTGCTCGTGCTCGTTGTTCATCATGCTTCCTGCTCACCGCTCACAACTCATTGCTTGCCGTGCTCACTGTTTGCTGCTCGTTGCTCGTCGCTCGTTGCTTGTCGCTTGCCTCTCGTTGCTTACTGCTTGTTACTCGTTAGTTGCACTCGCTGCTTATCGCTCATTGGTTGCACTCATTGCTTGTGTTCCTTGCTTGTCGTTCGTTGCTCCTACTTGTCGCTTGGGCAAATGTTACCGGAAAAGATGGATGGTTGACGGTGAAAAAAAAAAACTTTTGATAAAAGAAATAAAAGTTATTTGTGAGAAATAATGAAACAAAATAAAACTTTTAAGAGAAAGGAGGAAAAATGGGAAAAAATGAAAAATGGATGAAGATAAATATTTTTGAGATAGAAGTATATGAATGATCTAATTATTTAAGATAAAAATTATATACATTGTTAATTGATTAATGTAATAATTAATTATATTTTGACTAATTATTTCAATTCATTAATTAAAAACTTAATCAATAAATTAATTACAAATAATTATACTACATTATTATCCTTTTGATATATTTTATTTTCTTTACCATTGCAAGCATAGGAAATTAGTCATATGTATTTTTGTATGTTTGCATTGTATATTTGTGATGAAAAGATTATTCATAACAAAATAATTGTGTTCTATATATTATATTATACTATATTACTTAAAATATATCTAATATATACTATATTATTTAAAATATTATTTTCAAGTTGTAATATTATTTACTATTTCAAAAAGTATTAAAAATTTTATTTCTCATCATTTTTTATTATGCACAAACACATTAAAATTTCATGTTATTTCTGATCATTTCATTTCTTATTCTACACAAATATGTCAATATTTTTTATCATTTCTTGACGTACATAAATGCTTAAACTTTTATATCATCTTCTATCATTTTCTAAGTTTTCCATTTCCCAATATTTCTAGTAATTCCTATCGTTTCCTTTTTTGAAAGGAATTGTGCACAAACACCTCCTAAATATCACTAGGTCAAATAGAGTAATATCACAAAATTAGTGAAAGAAGGAAATTTGGGTATGAGAGATCTAAAAGAATTCATGTTGGCATTAAGAATGAAAATGACCTAGAAGTTGATCAAAAACAAAATATCATGGGCTGAAATCATCACAAATAAATATGGATTGCCCTTTGATAAATATGTTTGAAATGAGCTAGCTAGTTGGAAATCTCTATGCATTGCCTATCGGTCAATTAGATAGATGGAGGGAAAGGGCAATATCATTTTTTGATATGATTGGTGGCTTCCCTTTATGTTGATCTCTGAGTTTTGTAGATGTTGGGGTAAGATTGGAGCACTTGACAATTGTTAAGGTAGAAGTAATCGCAGCACACTAAACCAAATCTCCCTCCTTTGTCATATTATTGATGAGATTCATAGACATCTTAGCCTACTTATAGACTCTATAAATGACTTTAGTTAGATTGGGTCTTCAAAAGGAGAGCTCTGAATCAAAGTTGCATGAGACATCAACAGAAAATGAAATAGACCAATACAATGGAATGAAGGAATTTAGAATAGATTTTTACCTACCAAGATCCCCTTCTTCCTCAAGCTGTTATTTCACTCTATCCTCTGATAAAAGCCAATGCCAAAAGAAGGGATTATAAAATGGCATCAAGATGCAAATGCCACAATCCAACAGTGGGAGGACTCAGAACATCATCTCTATTTTGATGGAGAATGGACAATCCAATGTAGATTCTAGGTAAATAGGAAACTAGGCCTCAACTTGAGAAACTGGTTTGATTGGAAATAGTTTGTCTAGAACTCTGTTTTGGAGGAGCAAGTCCCTTACAAAGAACACCTTGAAATTTTTAGTGCTAACACTCTTTGGGAATGTTGGAAGGAGTGCTGTTTTGTGATCAATGAGAACGGTAGGGGATACTTTGCAATCGTCCTAGCTAGGGTTGATTCTTCCTTGGAGACCTTTTGCAAGATCTATGCCAAGGTCAAATATATATCATTTAAAGGAGGTCTCACTTATGGAGACTAGGCTTTAAAAATTTGGAAGCTAAACTTCAGCCAATTCAATGGTTTACCTAGGAGAAGCCTCTTTAGTCGAGACTTAAACTTAACTTGGATGATGTAGTAAGCATTGATGGAAAAACTGTAGGTGAAGGAGTTATTTACAACAACCAAGGGGAAGTGTTAGCTGCTTTTGTTGAGCCATATGAACATTAGAGTGTGGTAATAGTGGAGCTTTATGCCATGTTCAATGGACTCTTTATTTACAGTAGCATGAGTATCAATTTGGATGGCATAAAGATTGACATGGACTCTCTCACTCTCTTGAAGGGCTATAGAATAATCAATGTATCTTAGGACAAACCTTGCCACTATAGCCTGCTTTGACAGATCAGGTCAGCCAAGTTCACTCCCTTAGCCATGTGCCTCCTTTATTTGATGAAAAATGACGGAAAATCATTTGATGCACAAACACTCAGAAAATAGTAAAATTTTTTTCACCATTTTGCTTTCTAACGTTTTCCATTGTTTTCTGGGTGTACAAACACCTCTTTAGTGGAACTAAAAAAAATAGAGAAAGATTTAAAACTACCTGGTTAAGAATTGTAATTTAAATTTATATAATTTAATTAAAAATTTGATCATAGATAGAGATACATAGAAGAAAAGGATTTATGTAATTGATCCTACGTAGTGAGATTATAGTTCAAATTATTTTTATTGGATATTCACATTTTATTCTTTTCAAATGGGAGTTCATAGTTTTATTCCTTTTGTTGACTTACGTGTTTTATACTTTCATCAACATGTCTGCTAAAACTCGACACTTATTTTTGCTGGACTGAAGTCCAGCACAAAACCAAAGTGGAATTCCTTAGCTTTGACAAGCTGGGAACTTTGGTATTCTGGGAAATAACCTCTATTTATGGGGTTTGGTTTCATGACATTGGAGGGAGCCTTGTACCTTGTGTTTGCACTTTTTTATTTTTGGATAGAATAGAAGAAAACATTATGTTACAGATTATTAAATGGATGTTGACTAGGATGTGTCTTGTAATTTATTTGTTCCCTCTTCATATAATTATATTGATGCAAGGTTTATTCTTCTTTTTCTATTATTCTCTTTGTAATATTCCTTTATCGAGTTTAGTGCATATTAATTGGAAAATAAATTCTTCATTTTTTTTCCAGTGATTGGGACAGCTTTTGCATTAGATATGCTTTTCAGTATACCTGTGTGGTGTGGTGTACTCATAGCAGGATCCAGTACATTGCTGCTTCTGCTGTTACAACAATATGGGGTATTGGAACTTAAATTTGATGAACGTCTTTTTCAGAGTGATGGTGTTATACTAATAGATAACTATTGACTTCAGCAATATCTGAATTTCATTAATGAAAATTTATGAATTTCCAATGGATATTACCATTCATTGGTGCATAGCTGATAATTTTCCAATTTTTCAGGTCCGGAAACTTGAATTTCTCATAGGTTTTCTAGTATTTACTATTGCAGTCTGTTTTCTTTTGGAACTCGGTTATGCAAAGCCTAAATCATCTGACGTTCTACAAGGACTTTTCATCCCTCAACTCAAGGGAAATGGTGCTACTGCCCTAGCAATATCACTTCTCGGAGCCATGGTTATGCCGTGAGTTTCTTACTTCCATTTTATCCTTTATAGATTTATTATGTAATAATTATTCCCCATGATGCACAGGCACAACCTTTTCCTCCACTCTGCTTTGGTGCTTTCCAGGAGAGTACCACGTTCGGTTCAAGGAATCAGTGTATGATCATTTATCTCTTTTCATTTATTTTGGAAATGATAGTCATTTATAATGGCACCAGCCTAGCTGGTGCATAGGCAACACCATGACACCTAGTTGCCTTGGGCTGATTTTTCAGTTTTTTGTCATTAAAAAATGCATTTTTTGAAGAAAATTAGGTTGAACCTCATTAAGAAGATTAGAGGAATAAGGTTTATCCATTGCAAAACTCCCAAAGAAGGGAAAAAAGAAAAAAAATTTACACATTAAGAAATATAAAGCCCATCCCCAAACTGTAAGTTATGCTTGGATAGAATTCTCATGTTCCATGACTTTGGATACATTATGAGTTAAGACTGTGCTTGGCTGCTGACATCTTTTGTCTTATAATTTTGGGAGCTTCAGATTTCATTGCTTTCACTCTTATCAAAATCTAGCCCTTAAAACACACTTAGCTAGAAGTCTTCGTGCACTAGGAGCCATAGGACTGCCTTCCTTTTATGGGGGTTTTGCAATCCCAAACTAATCTTCCAGGTCACCATTTGTCCATCTTTGCTATAAGTATTAAAATATTCTATTTACAAAATACCAATTTGGATTGTTAAATGCATACTTATAGAAACTAGGCACCCATGCAAATATTATTTTTTATTTTTATCTAGATATTATTTATATTTATATGTTTTTAATAATAATTATGTATAGTTTTTGCTCTATAATTTCCTAAACAATATTCAATTGTAAAGATAAGCTTATGATAATATCAAAATATGTGTAATAATACTAATATGTATATTTCATTAATATGCATAATTATATATTTCAATAGTAAGTATATTTTAGTAGTAATCCATTAAAACATTTCTATTAAAGTTCTTTTTCAATGACAACATTTGAATCCTAAAAAATATATTTAAATAAATGGATTTGACAAAAATCTGCTAGTTCAAGACAGGGTGAGACAACACTACAGACACCCTACTTTAAGGCCTAATGATGATTGATGTTGGGCATCACATTATCCTCTCCATGTTAAGTTGTGTTGGACCACTCTTGTAGTCCTTTGAAAATCTGCCTCCCTTGTCACTTCTAGCCTTTAAACTATCCTTTTTGACTTTTCATAACCATCTTATTCTATATCATATTTATTTTTCCCCCTTTCATAACCTTTTTTCTTCAACCCTTAACCAATTTTATTGACCTACACCCACTTGGCTTGCATATGCATGTGCCTGATTTATGCACACCCAACACTTACTTGCTCATTCGATCAAATTGGTTTGGCACCCTCCTTTGTGACATAATCATTAGCTTGAACCTTCACCCTATTGTTTGGAGGAATTCAAGTTTTATTTAACCTCAAATGTGTAATATATAATATAGTACGTCAACAAGTATGAGTCAATTCCATGAAGAATTAGGTCAATTAACACAAAGGGGTTTTTAAGCTAAGAACCATTCCTAGACAAATGGACATTTGACCTTCACAAATAGAAGTTCATTCTACTAACTGTGGATGCTTGTACTAGATATCCAAACTACTGTAATCTCAAAGGTGGTCTATTGGATTTGCAAATCCATTTTTCTGAGGATTCACATCAAAGTTTTTGGAATCCAACCACTTAGACTATTGGACTTCTAGACTGTAGTAAAAATGTTCAGGCTGTCAAAAAATTGAGAACAAATGTCCGAAAGTGATGACATCCTAATTCTAACTTATCAGTAGTAAAATATATTAACTTACAATAAAATTACTAAACTAGAATTCAAATGTGAATTGAGAGTCAATAATCCTAAAATGCTAAGAATAAAAATGAACAAAACTAATATAATTATCAATGATTTAACATAGGTCCTTTTTGATTTTCAAAACATATCACAAGAAACTACTAATTGATGAATATAAAGTCAAGATCTAGAGAGAATAACCTCTATTTCACACTGTGCATGGTTTGGAATGATGCTGGAATGCCTCCAAACACATCCCCAAGATTGAAATGACAAGCTCTTCTCATGTCCTAGCTTCTACAACTCGTTGCTCATGAATGGCCTTGAAATTGCACCTCAAGACACCTCCAAGAAACCTTTACACGATCTCTTAAGAGTGCACCTCTCCTCCTTCAAGATCACCCTTGAGTCCAACATGCAGGACAACCACAAATGCAAAGAACTCACCTTCCACACCTCACATCCGATCTTTAGCCTTCAAGCAACACTTCAGCTAAGCTTCTTCACCCACCCACATTCTCTTTACTATCACTGAGGAGAAGGAATGTTGGATGTGGTAGTGGAGCTATCCACAAGAGGTAACGTGGAGATTGTGGGTTAGGGTTTCATGAAGCCTTAACACACCCTTTTATAAGAGACTTCTCTTTTTTACATAGAAGTCCTTACATATTCAAGATAATATTTCATGTAACACAAGCCCAAAAATTGAATGGGGAACTTCTAAAATGGAACTTATGTTTCATTTCTACACTTTCTTTGAAAACCTGCCATATTTAGATGCTGCGGCAAATTTATGCCTTAATCCACATCATTTTTCACTTTTCCTTAGACTCTTGATTAAAATCTTTGTTCCTGCAATAAATTGCATAAAATTTGAAAGGTGGAAGTCCATGCTCTTTCGAATGGTCTTCATCTTTGTAAGGAAAGACAACTACCGCTCTTTAAAGAAGAGGTGGATATTGACTCGATGTTGCTGTATCAAGCATTGTGGATGGTCAATGCCCAGGAGTTGAGTGTATCAAATTTTGGAATAATCTAGTGGATCTATCCTCCTAGG
Organism: Cymodocea nodosa; assembly: GCA_036874045.1. Classification (NCBI taxonomy): domain Eukaryota; kingdom Viridiplantae; phylum Streptophyta; class Magnoliopsida; order Alismatales; family Cymodoceaceae; genus Cymodocea; species Cymodocea nodosa. The sequence continues at coordinate 10,881,700 of CM072339.1, read as the reverse complement.
TATCTTCTATAACAAGGCTTTACATAGAGGGAAACAGAGTAGTAGATTCCCTAGTAAAGGAAGGTAGGATCATCAAGAGGGGGAAAATCATCAAAGACTTTGTTGTGGAGCTCCTTGTAGAGACTAGAAGCCACATTCTTCTTGATTGGTGGAACATTTCTGGTTGTCGTGTATCTTAAGACCTTTTTTGTTGAATCTCTTGTAGATTTCTCTTATTGTGATTGCTTTGAGCTATGCCCTCCTATTGTAATCTTACCCTTTTGGGACCCCACCCCTTTATGGAATGGGGATTTTGAGAAAAAAAAGGGGTCACTTTCACTTGTATTAAGGTTTTTCTTTGTTTACTCTAAAATGAGATTAGATGGTGGCTTTAAGTAATCTCTTCTCTTCACTATAAAGTCTCATAGTAGAAGTCATATCTCTATAGATGTTGTGTTATAACCCTCTAGTAGAATATTTTGCTGCTTAGACTATGAATAGTTAGAAAGGACATTTTCTGCCATTATGAAGCCATCAATAAGACCTCTTCCTTTAACGAAAGCTGTTTGCATTGGAAGAATAAACTTATGAACTATTCTCAGCTTGTTGAAGTCTTATTAATTCTATTGCAAGTTGTATTTTCAACTTGAGAGTGTGTTAAAGTATGTTATTCTAGTTGTGTTGTATATACGGCTTTAATCTCATATAATTTAACTTGTATTTGTCTTCTTTATGTGGTCTCTATATATAAAGGACTTATGTTGTTAATGAAGAATTCACTTTCACTATTTATCATAGTTGTTAATTTTATAAAGTTATCTATCATTTTATCCAAAAACTAATATATTAATAAAAATATTAAAAATAACTAAATAATATATAAAAAATTTGAATTTTGAATTTTTTACCACCTAGGGGCCTTGGCACCCAAGATGCCTAAATCACATGGTTATGCTGCCTGGGCATTGTAATAAGGACAGTGTTAGTAATATTTTGATAAAGGGGATTAACATGTTAAGATTTCTGATATTGTCTTTATCATACATGAAATTTTAACACCTTGATATTAATAAGTTGGTAATGAAATTTTCTTTATTTTTTAGTTGCAATTTTCTTCATAATAAAGCGTTCCATTTGATCAACTCATTCATTATAGCATATACAAAACAACTCATATCTTAAACACATATAAGAGGCATGTTATTTTCTATATGTATGATCTATAGTACATTTTTTGTCATGAAATTATCACATTAAGTCATAACCTAAGGAGCGCTAATATGTAGAGAGCATTATTAAAGATGTGGAAGATTGGCTCTAGTTATATGCATTAGCAATAGACAATGATGGACCTCTACATGTAATTACATGAGTTTGCTTCTTAATTTGTAAACAATAAAAATCTACATATTAGTCATAAGTTCCAACTAGACTCAAAGCCATATAGCCCTAATCATTGGGAAATCATCATAAATAGAGCCACAAATTTACAATCGACATCCATGACCACAATTGATGTGATACCTAGCACCAAACAATCTACATTAGGAAAAAGTAGCCATCATGATGCATGATAGGGGTAGGAATTAGTCTATAGATAAGGTTTGGGTCATCTTGTAGTAGAAGCCATTTTGCACTATTAAAAAGCTGTAGAGCTTTGCTAGGAAGATAGTGGCTATGAGAGAAGTCATGTATTATGAGAGTTATGTTTAAGTACTAATGTTATATGAGCAAATGGATATATATCTAAGTAATGAGATCCTAGTGTAAATCGATATCCATTTGCTCATAGAAAATTAGTATTTAAAGAGAACTCTTATAATACATGACTTCTCATTGCCACTATCTTCCTATTATATATATATATATATGCCTTTTACTCATTTCCAAGTAATGAAACTTAGTTTTTCCTCTAATCTTTCTCCTTACATGGTATCAGAACCTAGAAAACCCTAACCCTTTCTGGTTGGCACCTTTTCCACCTCTACTACCACTTATGCTCCTTGCCTCTCCAATCCCAAGGCCAACCAACTAACATCCACTATTTGTCCACCTTGTTGCCTTCTTCTCAAGGTCATGCTAGCCTACTTAGGTGCTTATATGTTGACACTAGGCCTCAACTTGAATTGCCAACCACCCTTTTAGGGTCGGCTAATTCTTGTAGCCCTAGTTTTGGGACTGTTACACTGTCTACCACCATTGGATGCTTTAACAGTAGCTTCATTGCTTCTACAACTACTGCTCAACTTTAGACAAGATTGAGTTTCTACTACCACTATCTCCACATACTTTGAAAGTTCTCTATCTCTAGTGTTATGCCCCTATGTGTCCTAAAGGTTCTTTATCTACAGTTTGGCTCATATTTTTTTGCTAGATTGCTATTGCTATAGAAAAATCAAACTTGTTCATCCCCATTCTTTGAAGTTTTTTATAATGGCTACATGGGGATCTACCCACCAAAAACCTAAGTGACACATTCAAGAAGCTTAATGGAAAGAACTATTTGCTTTGGTCATAAAAATTCTTGACATTTATTGCAAGACATTGAAAAGTGAAATACCTTACACATTTGTTGTTGGATGTGAAATATAATACTTATGATGATTGATATGTTTATGATGTTGTTGAAGTAACATGGACGGAAAACAATCTCACTTTCACTATCACTTGGTGAATGAGGAAGAATGGTGGAAGAAGAGAAGGAGAATAAACACACATTACACATAGGATTTTATGTGGTTGGGTAAAAACTTATGTCCATGGTGGCATTATCACACTCTTATGATCGTCACTTTACTTACCATCACAAAGATAGTAGGTTACGATCCTTTATATAGGGCATACTATGGTTATAACATCCCTAGTATAATTACAAGAATGTTCTCTCCTAAAAAATAAGAGTCATTGCAGTTACTAGAGTAGGTGATAACTTATCACACATGTGACTCGTTATAAATACTTCTAGGGAGCACTAGATATTTCTATTTGTCCGATTAAACACCAATGACCAAATTGCTTTGTCAACGTTGGTGTTTGTTGCTGCCTCTAATGTTTGATTATCAAAAACTTTGAACATTTGCTGCACCATCGAACATTTGCTACACTTCCATCAAATATCCGCTCTAGCAACATTAGAGTTTCCTACTATAGTTAAAATCGATTATCTTCACACCCAACATGTCTTCTTTATGTAACCTCTATATATAGAAACTTAATGATCTAATGAATCAATTTACTTCCACTTATCTCTTTGTGTTCACATGATATTAAAGCTTAGGTTTTAAAAGTCTAAAAGTATGGAAGATCTAAATAGAGAGGAGGAAAAACTTAGCTATTACCTTCTTCCCAACCACCTTCACCTTCACCTTCACGTTTAGCCTTAATATAGGTTATCACCACTAATGTCATTGGTCTATCTCTAACACATTTTTAGGTTTCCAATGTCACCCCTCCCATGTTTTGGCTACTCTCATGCCATTGGCTCAACTCCTATCTTCTTCCTTTTTTCTACTATTGCTTTCACTCTATTGCTTACCCCTATCAACTCTACCATTTTCTTGATTGCACTACCATTACATCCATTGTGTTTAATTACAAAAGTCTCATCTATTCTCATGCAAAGAAAAATAGAGGGAGCTTTATAAAAGTCTCACTCATTATCATTTGCTTTGTAAGGTGTGTATTCCTAGGGTTTTTGGGTTCCCATTCCAAAAAAGGAGTTGCAATGGTGGGCTTCATGACATCGATGTGTAGCATCAAGGGAGTAGGCTCAAGAGGTTGAGGTCAAGTGATTTGGTGACTTAGTGGGGGTTTGTGTAGGAGGAATTGGATAGAAATGAAAATAAAAATAATTTCTATTCAACTTTGAAGGAGAGGCATTTGTACATCTTCAGCAAATACTTTTTGACAGAAATGAAATTCCACCCCTTTACAATCTAACATAAATGAAATGTGGACTAGTTTACTTTTGTAAATTATTTCTATCAGAACTTGCCACTCCAATCATCATTCACTCCTTAGTCATCTACTTGTGCATCTTTTGCATTTGTGACAGTTGTCCTTACATGTTGTCTCCATTTTAATCATCGTTGCTTATGCATCTTCTACATCTACCACAGTCATCTACTTGCACATCTTTCATGTTCATGACAATCATCCTCACATGTTGCCTTCGTTTCAATCGCCTCTCACTCATTTGCTCAATCTTCTGTGTTGTCTTTGTTCAAGATCATTTTTTGTTTATTTTTCACTACTACATCTTAAGATCAAGCTTGTTTGATCATTTATTCATTTCTCTACTATATCATTATATAGGCTATTAATTATCAATATAATTAATTTATTAATTATATTTTTACTAACTACTTTAATTCATTAATTAAGTACTTAATCAATGAATTAATTACAAATAATTATATTACATTATTATCATAAACAAATATAAATTTTAATTTTGTCTAATTCTATTATGTGCTTAAATATCTAAATTTTAATTTTTATCAAATTTTCGATTATACATAAATACTTGAATTTCAAATTCTATTTTTGTTAAATTCTAATTCTATCAAAATTCAAATTTTGTCAGATTGAATCCTGAATGCATAAACAGATCCTTAGTAAATGGAGGCAAGACAAATTAAGAACTAGGTCATGTTGAATACTTGTCTTCTATTAGAGTATAGAAGTGACTTTAACTTCACATTGTTTAAGTTATTTTGGTGTTCCTTGTGTAGTTTATATATAAAGAAGTCTTATGTTTGCTTATCGATATAACAATCTTCCACCATATCTTATATTTTCACATGATATCAAAAGCTTAAGTTTTAAGAGTCCAATAAAGTAAAAGTTCTAGGTAAGGAGGAGGAAAACCCTAGCTATCACCCTCCTCCCTTTTTACCATACTTTTGATGGGCTACTCCTCCATTCTTTCCTCTGTTCCCTTTTTTTCTCTCTTTTACCCCTCTTTTGTCACCATCCACCATTGCTTGCACCCATTAGGGTTGCAAATAGACAAACATAGAATTTCTTTTCTAAAGAAGTTAGGAAGAAGAAGGGGGGGAGGGGAGAGAAAGGAAAGAGAAGAAAAAAAAGGGGGCGAGAGGAGGAGAAAGGAAAAAAAAGAGAGAAAAAAATCAGAAAAGAAAAAAAAAGAGGGAAGAAAAAAAAAAGGGAGAGAGAGGAAAAGAAGAAAAGGAATGGAGAAGAGGATGATGATGAAAAAAAAAGCTAGAAGTAAAAAAAATTAGAAAAAACAAGGAGATAACAAGAACAAAAAATTAATACTTCATCATCAATTTCCAAACTAGAAAAATTTGAGGTTTTGTAGAAAAATTAATAATCCATATCTTTATTGGATGATTGATAATGTTTATATGTGTATAAATTTTCTTTATTTGGTTAATTGAGATTTAATCATTTCGCTTGTACTTCTATTTGTCTACCATGCATATATTTGTTCTCTTTATGTAACATTTATATATAGAGGTTTTATGTTTACTAATGAATTAATCTACTTTTCCTTATTTCTTGTGTTCTCACATTGTTCAAGTCAAATTTAAGGATTAACCAAAAAACTAGATAGTTCATTTAAGGAACAAGATACATATATTAATGCGTAAAAACTTGAACAATTATCTAACTTTTTGACTTTATTTAAACGAATATACATAGAAAACACATGAAAACTTTAGACATTAAAAATATATGTATAGATAACTATACGAGTTTTTAATATAACTCTTTGACTAACTCAAAAAGTTAATCATAACTATATGATTTTTTAAAAATTGTTAATGTCTAACTATGCAACTAAGATAAAAACGTATACTTAGACTTATTTTTAGACTTAGTAAAATATTTATCATTAAAACAAAATTTCTAATAATCTTCTACTTTTTGATGATGACAAAATCTAATAAGTCTAACTTTCAAAAAATCATTCTCCCTCTTTTTGTCATTATAAAAAATCAAAAAATCATGTGATGGAAAAAAAATGCTAAGTACGAAATTAAAAAAAACTAAAAAAATGAATTTTCATTTTACACAAAAAAAATGTAGATATACAATAATTGTTTTAAGTAAATACATCATTTTAATCAAAGAGAATAGTTATTACAATTTTCAAAAAATTGCAAAAAATGTTTCTATGTAATATATAATTTGTTTTTTATTAATTTATAAGTCTCTATGTCTTTTAAAAATGTTCAACAAAGTTTCTAAAATATTTTATACAATTTCTATACTAACTTTGTTTACTTGATTTAAATCTGTATGTCTGATTTGTGAAGTTTCTAAATCTTGATCAATTCTTTCTAATAACTTAACTTCATTTTTCAGTCCTAATGCTTCATATAAAAGTTTAGGAGTAAACAGAATATTTGACTCTTGTATATTTAAGATAGGAATATTGTCTACAACTGTTAAGTTAGAGTAAAAATAATTGATAATTCTTTGAAGGATTAAATGACCTAGTTGTTATGGTAGTAGTGTCAACAATCTTTGAAATTGAAACACCTCTCTTATATTTGTCATCTCTTTAAATTTAATTGGTCGTGCATATAAAATAATAAAAGTTTTGTAATTTAAGTATCGTGTATAATAGGAATTGTCTTTAAACCATAGTAGCATGTTATCTTCTAAATTTTGCTTTGAATTTGGAATTTTTCTGTTATGATCTTCAAACCTGAGACTTACAATATCTTCAACAACAACTATATTTTCAAAATCTTTAAAATTATCAACATCATTTTCAAACTTTATTTGAATTTCTAAAATATTTGCAACTGTCGTATCAATAATATCAACATTTATCTGAATTTCTTCAAAAGTTTCAATAACTGTAATATTTTCTTTTTGCTCTTTAATTTGAACAACAATCTCCAACAATTGTCTTCGAATATGAAAATGTTCAATACCAAATACTAACGTAATAACATGTACTTCAGGAGCATTATCTCAGACTAAGACTTTAGTATTATTGTATTCTAATTGTAATACTCTATTTTGTTAATTATATACAATTATTAACCAATAACATGTACTTTGTAATAGTCATAATCAGATATTTACAATTTTATATAAGCAACTATATAATATAGTTTTTTTTTTATACTATATAAGGAATAATATCTATACATTCCTTTTTCGATGATATGTCATCAAAATTTATAAACTCTGTCTATATCATCAATAATATCATCAAGATCTATATCCTTTGTATACTGATTTTCTTCAAAATTTCTTACATTTTCTACTACTGTAAAATAATTAGAAAATAAATTTTGGTGTGTAGTAGTATTTTTTGGAAAATTATTCATCATATTGAATGAAACATTATATATTAAAGTGACACAATACATTAACATGTATACTTTCAATCTAAGATTTGTTACATCTATTGAGATGTCATCAGTGACTTTGTCTCCAACAGTAACAAATAGAATATAATTTTTCGTTTCTAAGTGATTCTTCTCTTTACTGTAAAATTCTTCTTTCACTTGTAGTTAGCCCTAAATTTTTAATTCTTCTTTTCTTTCAATTGTATGTCTTCAATGTTTTTTCTTATATTGGTGACACTAAGGTTTCTATGACCTTTGTTGTAAGCGGCACTTATGGAGTCGATGGTCATTCTCCATATTGTCGTGGTTGCAAAAGTGGTATATATAATTTTAACACATCAACCTTTACTATTTTTAATTGATAAACTTTTTGACATTCACTTCGAATGTCTATTTTTCAAATAGCTATTTTTTGTTCATTTATGTATTTTTGAATTTCATTTAAAACAACTGGTGAAAAATAATGTTATGAATATATACTTTTTAATTTACTATTTACATTTGTAATTAATGATTCTCATTTCTTTCTGTAATATGTTATAAACTGTATTAGTGTTTTTTTCGATACTTGTATAGAATTGATAACAACTTCAAGGTTAGTTTGTATTATTCTTTTTCACAAATTTAACTTGGAAAGCTCTATCTATTTAATTTTAAGTTGTATTTTAACATCATTTTTAATAAACTTCCAATAGAAATTTCTTTTTCTGAATAGATTTTCGTATTGCTTGTAAAATCTCAAAAGAAAATGTGTACTAGGAATATATGTCATGTATTTTGCTTTTTATTTTTTTTAATTCCATCTTTTTTTATACTTTAGTAAGTCTACCATGTCCTCTTCTACATCTTGACATAATCTTTATTTTTCATAACATACTATATTTAGAACTTAGTGGAAGCAAAATTTATAACTTACGAAGGTATAAATACGAAAGATTGTCAATAAAACTTATAACTCTTTGAGTTTCTTAATTAGGTATTCAAATTCAATCATTAAATTCATGAGTATGTAAGATCCGAATGCAACAAATAAATGCATAAGTAACTCAAAAGTTTATGGTAACTGTACGAGTTTACAACCTAGTAAATACGAAGACTTAGCATAACTTTACTATTTTTCTTTAAAAAAAAGCTAAGTAAAGAGATAAAGCGAGAAACTTGAAAACTTAAGATAACTATACGAGTTTTTCAAGTAGTAAAATTTATAATTATATGACAAATTAGAATAGTTATTATCAACTTTAACACTAGCAGGTAGAAGTATTAAAATAATAATAAAATTTTCTTCACCTGGTAACTATTCGAATTTCTCAAATAGATATGCTAAAAGGTCGAATACTATTTGAGTTTGTTATGAAGTAATTAATCAATAAAATTAAAAAGAAACTCGAATATAAATATAATTGTATGAGTTTGTAGTAAAGACATAACAAACCATCAAATTTGAATGATTATTTATATTTTATTTGCAAAAACCTTAAAACGTAATGGTAGATCCTTGAAAGATACTTAAATCAACTCTCCCTACATTAATACATCATTTATAAACTATGACATACTTTAACTAGGTTGCCAAGTTGTATCAAAGAGTTTTACAATATAGGCATATGACTTATTTTAAATGGTTTATCAAGCTTGATTAAAGATTTTGCAATTAAAAACTTATTTTGACTGATTTAAGTGGGTTGTCAAGTCCTATGAAAGATTTTTAGCAGTTAAGCACATTTTGTCTCTCTTTTTGTTTTTTATAAAAGATAGCATAGTAATGAACATAAGTTAAAAAATTAGACTCTGATTCTTATTTTAACTAGTTTGTCTAAAAAAAAATCTATAGAGATATACTTTTGGATAAATTAAAAAAAATTCATCAATAAGTATCCAACATAGGAAAATAAATATAATACGTTGTGTAAATGATAGATAATAACTAAAATTCACCTAGATTATATACATAGTTTATGACAAAATTGTCATAATATCTATAAAATAAATTAAGTTTGAGTACATTATCTTCTTTTTTTCGTATATCTAGTTACCTTTCATAATATCACTTTTTTACGTGACCACAATTACTTACTTAATAGAAAAATAATTGTTTACTTAATGACAAGTGAGAATGGACAACTGTTCTATTTTTGTCTTTGAAACTAATAATCTTAGTTATTTATATAACGAGTTTTCAGTCAGTATATCTCAAATCAGTTAGTTTAAATGTTAGAGTTCAAAATCTCTTAATGGACTTAATAACTCAAGTAATTTTAGATTATGATACATTTTTTTTTTCTTTCTTTAAAACTGTTAGGATTCTAGTATTTTGATAATGTAAAAACCTATGTGAGAAAACATAGTGTATTTCACAATGAAGACAGTGTAGCAAAAGATCGAAAGGCAGATAAACAGATACAAGTAGTTCAAAAATTATTGTCATAAAACTACAAGAAAATCGGATAGTTACTAAGTCAAGTATCCGAAAGAAAGTTAATTTTTGATAAGTTACAGACTTTAGTATCCGAAAAGTAAAGTAGCAGAAATACCGTCGGACAGTTAGAAGAATAACTATCTGAATTTACAAAGCTTTCGAAGAGTTAAATGATCGGACAGTTAAGAAAGATTGAATAATCGGAGAGTTAAGGAGTTAACTATCCGGAAGCTAAATGAGTTTTTTGGTAAGTTAGAAAAGCTAATTATTCAAAACTTAAGTCCTTCAATTACTCACATACAGAAATCTAGAACAGAAGCTTAAAGGGGTTTTCGGTGAGTTAGAAAGCTAATTATCCGAAAAACAGAAATTTTCGGAAGGTTACAGACTTATCTATTTGAAAACTTAAGTTATTTTTTATGCATGTGCTGAAATAAGAAAGCAGTTGGAACTTAAAGAGAAGGATTTCGGAGGGTTACTGTAGCTAACTATCCGACAGTCAAATGACAGTTTGGTAAGTTAGTTACAAGTATCCGATCGGGTGACAGCTCATTGTACGATCTGAAATCTTACATGGTAGAAAGACTTAACTGATTTTTTGGTGAATTACAAACATCCTTCGAAGAGTTACACAGCTAACTATCCGAAAGTTTGAGAAAATCGGAAGGGTATCTTGAAATACCTCCCTGAACGGTAACTTACCATATTTAGGTCTAATTTCTTAGCTAGTACAGCAGAATAGATCCGTTGGAAGAAAAATATGATTGTTATACCTTTTGGTATAAATATGAAGAGTAAAAAGATCACATAAAGATAACAATCATACATTATACTGTGAGCTACACAAGATTCCAGATACACTTTCAAGTCTGCAACATTCAAGAATACTCTTAAAGATTCACTGCAGAAAAACTCCTTGTGCCAAAACTCTGATAGAAAAGTTTAAAGTTGTTGGTTCGTGAGTTTCAACCTGAAAACTTATTGTTGGTTGAGAGCTTCAACCTGAAAGTTCGAAGAAAGGTTGGTTATTGAGCTTATACCTGAAAGCTCTAAGTGTTGATTCTTGTTTCAACCTAAAAGCAAGTGTTGTAAGTACTTGTCTACTTAGTGAAGCCCAAATGTATCTTAGGGGTGGACTAGCCAAGTTGGTGAACCACCTAAAATTTGTTGTGTTATTTTCTTCTTATTGTTTTGCATTCATTTAATTTATTTCAACTCACTGTTTAATAGAATTAGTCGATTCTTAATTAAAAGAAGTAAAATTTACACACTTTCATCATTCACCCCCTTTCTGGTGAGCCTATTGATCTTAACAAAAACAGTAAATGAAAGAGAGACAACCTTAAGACTCAATTCCTTTAATAAAATATTAAAACTTTTCCTTAATAAATTATACATACTTTTCATGTATTTTCTTGTTAAAAATCTTTATGAAAGCATATACATAAGTATAAAAATAGTATTGGTACTCATATTAGAATCAATTAATCTTTCCTCAAGTAATATTTTTTGAATAATTTTCTTAAGTAAACTAGTTTCAATTAAATCAGAAATTCAAATTCTTAACTTCAAATTCTTGGTTGGAGATCTCTTTTTCTCGGTTGAGATGATTGAAGTACAACTCGTACCTTTTATTTATAGTAGTTGAATTGAAATTTCTTATTTCAACATGTTCATCTATTTAATTCATAATCCATGATCTCACATATTTTTTCAAATTTGAATTATCCACTTTTGCCACATTCTTTTTGAATTTCCATGTTTCATTATTGTAGATCTATCGAGAATGTTCTTTCTGGATGATTGTAGAATTTATCTTTTAAGTCGTCATTTTAGTTAAATATTTATCTCTTAACGTTTGTAAAAACTCGAACACTTATTTATAACTCTTCGAATTTTTCATTTGTGAAACATGTGACTATAATAGAAAAACTTAATTTTACATTAGTCACTTTATAGAACTCAAATAGTTATCAATCAATATATAAAAACTCTAACAATTATCTAACTCTTTGATTTTTTTAAAATGAACATATATGAAAAATATGTAAAAACTTAAAACATTAAAAACACGTGTGGATAATTATAACTACACAAGTTTTTAACATAACTTTTCGACTAATTCAAAATGTTACTAATAACTATATAACTTTTTAAAAATCGTTAACGTTTAACTATGCGATTGAGATAAAAATGTATACTTAAACTTATTTTTAGATTTAGTAAAATATTCATCATCAAAACAAAATTCCTAATAAAATAGTCATAAAAGTCAACAATGTTTGGTGCTTGAAGGAGCAACGACATTTGACAGAAGAAAAAAATCAATTGACGATGTTTGATGGAAGAGATATAGTGATTGACAACACCAGCCGGAAGATTGCAAAATGTTGCAACCTTGGATACGTCATAAGAGAGATAAGGAGCTCTCCTACCCCATGAGAAGTTATGGAAAATGGTTGCCGCCAATTAAAATAATGGTGGTCGTTAACAGTTGGAAAGGGTTGTGGTGGATTTTTTAGTGGAAAAGGAAGAAGTTAACCCTAGATGCTCTAATACTAAGTCAAATTTAGGGATTAACCAAAAAATTAGATAGTTCATTGAAGGAACAAGATACATATATATAAATGGATCCTAGGATCCATATATCCAGAAATAATAATGGGATCCAACAGTTCAATCTATATGACACCTATTTTTTGTTTTCTTAGAACATTGCATATGATGAAGCTAAAATTAAAAACTTTGTTTTGGATCAGGCAGTTGTAATTACATATTTAGTGGTAAAGGGGTAGATGAGTATGATTGCTTCCTTGCAAGTAGGAGTCCATCATGGAAGTTTACTCTTTCTAGTAATAAGGAGAAGATGAGAGTGGTGACAAGATTCGGTAGAAAAGGAGATGATTGTTTTGTGGTGTGCAGGAGGTTGTTGTTTGCAAGTAGTTGTAGAAACACCACCCTTTGTTTATCTCTTTGTAGACCTCACTTTTGACCTTGGTGCAATACCTTGTTTGATTATATGAAGTGTTAGATATCTAATATTGTGAGGATCCATTTATGGATCTATTTATCTATCTAAGTATATAAGAGTGTAACCCTTTAAGAAATGAATATGGATGAAAACCCTTGTGTGGAATAGAGTTATTTTCTCTTCTTCTCCTTCTCCCTCTTCTTCCTTTTTTTCTTCTTTCACCTTTTTCTTCGTCAACCTCAATTTGGTATTAGAGCACTAGGTTGATAGATGTGCATGGATGGCCCTTAAGGGACGCACGTGTACGAGCAAAACGCCCATGCACGTCACAACTTGTGTGTGCAGAACGCTCGTGCGCTCCACTCACTCTCGTTGTTCCTGCCACTTGCTCTCATTATGCGCTCCACTTGCTCCCACCGTTCCTGCCACGCCTTACCACGCTTGATAGAACTAGAAGCCACTCATACATGAATGAAGTCCATGCGTACAAAAGCCCATGCACTTAATAGAACCAAAAACTTCTCCCCATCTGCATGATGTTGTTTTGAAGCAGTACTCCATGCGAATGAAGCTATTTGTTGTTCTAAAGCTGTCCGTTGCTTGCACACGTGTGGAGTTTAGTCGCCAGATGTAGTAGTTTTGCATTAGATGTAATAACAAGTTCAATCGCAGTTCTGAAGTTCAATTGTTGGATGTAGTTCTGCGAGGTCTATTTTCTCCCATTGTTCGCCTGATCGTCTGTTTAGTCCACTGCAGACTTTGACTTCTCTTCATGGCGAGCTCCTCAACTCCTCGAAGTGATTTATTGATTCATAGTTTTCCGAGCATCTCTTAGAAACTCAATGGATCCAACTATATTATTTGATAGCAGAATTTTGAGAATATTGTCATTACCTTTCGTCAAGAGTATCACTTCTACTAATTACCACTAGATGTGAAAGACTCGTAGTATAGAGATTGACTGGCTGATGATGTAGCTATTATTTCTTGGATGGTGTCCAATATGGAGGACTCTGTTGCCAATGGAGTTTTCATACTTCGGCCCGCTAAAATTCTTTAGGACACTTTTCCTCATGTTTATGGACATATTAAAAATATATCTAAGACTTTCGTTGTTTATGAGAACTTTCTTCAACTTTGGCAAGGAGAGGGTTCCATCCAACAACTCTTTAGTATTTTACTTGGGTTGATCAATGAGCTTAATGTGTATCAACCCCCTACTTCTGATATCCGCACCTTTTAGAGGTATAGGGAGGAACTTGTTGTTGTCTTCCTTGCTATTATCCCTCTAGATGTTTCTTTATAGATTCAAGGTTCCATTTTTAGTGTAAAACATATGCCGAGTTTAGATGAAACATTTGGAAAGGCCTTGCATATAGTCACTAGATTATTAAATGTATTTACATTCGATCCATTTGCATTAATTGCCTCAAATGGTCCTAACCATGGTCGTGACGCCTATAAAGATAGACAATAACCCAAATGTCAATGGTATGGTAAATTGGGTCACAGATCTAAGAAGTGCTAGGAGAAGTTTCCACATCTGAAGCCTTAATTTGCTCATTTAGCTACTACCAATGCCTTTCCTTTCACTTCTAGTATAGTTACTCTGTCTTAAAAGAACTATGATCGTCTCATCCAAGGATAAGGACAACCTTTTATAACCATGATCGCTCAGGCACCATCCTTTCGCTTAGGTATCTAACCTTCCACTGCCTTGATTGTTTCTAAAGATGATTTTTAAGTCCTAAACTCTGGAGCTATTTCTCATATATCAGGTACATCCACCCTGTGTGATAAACTTTCTATTCTCCTTGATAAAACCTTTATTGTCATAACCGATGGTCATTTATATTCTGTATCTGATCAAGGGGAGATACAAGTTTCCTCACAAATACGGCTAAACGATGTTCTTTATGTACTTGAGTTTTCTTTTAACCTTTTATCCATTAGTGCCATTACTATTTAGTTACAATGCTTTGTGATGTTTTTCCCTTTTCATGTAACCTTTTAGGACCTTCAGACGAGAAAGATGATTGATTTGGGGTGTAAGTCTTCTGCCTCTAAAACTTATGTATTGGTTTGTGATCATATTCCTTGAGGTCTGGTGGTTGGTCTCACTAGCACTGATTCATCTTTTTTATGGCACTATTGGCTTAGACATCCATCTCATTGGAAATTGTGTCAAACCCTTCCTTGGCTTTCTTTATCCTTGTTTCAGTGTGAGTCTTGTTAGTTAAGTAAGTATTATCGTGCTACCTTCAAGTAATTGTGTCTTACTTCATCCACTAGTATATTTGATGTTGTTCATTATGACATTTGGGGTCCCAGTCGTGTTACGTTGTGTCGTGGTCACAAGTATTACAAAGTCTTTGTGGATGATTATTCTCGTATATCTTGGACTTACTTGTTAAAGTCCCGTAAAGATGTTCTTGATGTATTAAAAGTTTTTTTGGTTGAAATTAAAAATCAATTCTCTATGTTTCCCAAAATTTTACGCATTAACAATACTCTTGAGTTTATGCACCATCAATTTCAAAGTTTTTGTGCCTCCTCTGGCATCATCCATTAGACTAGCCTCTATACCTTTCAACAGAATAGTGTGGTTGAGCGCAAGCATCGCCACATACTTGATGTTGCTTGTACCCTTATAATACATATGTAGGTTCCTCATTACCTTTGGGTTGATGTTGTTTTTACATTAGTTTTTCTAATTAACAGGATGTCTTCTACTCCCTTGGGAGGTGACATTCCTTTGCACCATCTCTACTCTGATAGGGACCTTTTTCCTTTTCCTCTCAAGGTCTTTGACTATGTAGCGTTTGTTCATGATCATACACATGGGCTCAACAAGTTGTCTCCTCGTGCCATCAAGTGTGTCTTTGTTAGGTATCTTTGTAACCAAAAGGGATACTGTTTATACCATCTTCTCACCAAATACTACTATGCTTCTATGAATGTTATCTTTTTTGAGTTTTAACCATATTTTAGTGTTGTTGCACCTTCACCTACTACTTCTATTCCTACCATTGGTTCTCTTCTTCTTGACACTTCCTTTTCTCATTATGCCACATCTTCTTTAGAGGAATCACACTCCATTGAGACTTGTCCTCTCGACACTCTACAGGTTTATCTTCGTCGGCTGTGCACGCCTCTAGTGGTGGATCCCCCTACATTCTTTGACCCAACTACAAACTCTTCTCCTCCTCTAGAGCCACCTCCTCATCCCATACCCTTGGAAGAAGCGGATCTTCTCATTGTATTGCGTAAAGGAACCTGCTCTTGTACACAACATCTTCTCTCTCATGTTGCCTCCTATGCTGGCCTTCCTCCTACCTCTCGTGCTTTTGCTCTTGCCATCACTAATAAGTTTATGCCTAAGGATTATCAGAAAGCACTTCAAGTTCCTCATTGGAAGGCCGCCATGGATGACAAGATTGATGCCTTTTTGTCTCATGGTACGTGGGATCTTGTTTCTCGTCCTTCTAGGGCGAATGTTGTCTCTTGCAGATGGGTGTTTACCATCAAGTGCCGACCTGATGATACTATTGATCGCTACAAGACTCATTTGGTTACTTGTGGTTTTACTCAAGAGTACGAGATTGACTACTCTGGCACTTTCTCTAGTGGCTCGCCTTGACTTTATTCAGGTTCTTCTATCTATGGCAGTAAATTCCTCTTGGCCCATGGTGCAACTTGATGTTAAAAATGTTTTTCTATATGGTGATCTTGATGAATAGATTTATATGAAACAACCTCCTAGTTATGTTGTTCAGGGGGAGATGGAAGTGTGCGACTTTTACAAGGCCATCTATGGTCTTAAACAAAGCTCCAAAGTATGGTTTGAGACTTTTTGTAAGGTCATGTAGAGTGATGGCTTTTACAGTTGCAGGGTTGATCACTCTATTTTTGTCAAAATACTTCTCAAGGGGTTATTATCCTTACTATGTATGTGGATGATATGTTACTAATAGGGAGTGATGTCCAGGGTATTGAAACTATTAAGAACTTCTTTCGAAGACATTTTACCACAAAGGATATATGTACTTCTCAATACTTCTTAGGAATTGAATTTGTTCATTCTACTAGAACATTATCTTTGTCTCAAAGAAAAGATGCTTTAGATCTCCTTAAAGAAACAGGACGTAAGAGATGCAAGCTAGAAGATACACCTATTAAGTAGACTCATTCCTTGTGGGATACTGATTCTCTTATGTTTGATGATCTAGGTTGATAAAGAAGACTGGTTGGTAAACTCATCTATTTAATAGTGACTAGATTTGATATTAGTTACACTGTTAAACTACTCAGTCAGTTTATGCACTTCCCTAGAGAAGTTCATTAGCGAGGAGTTCTTTGGCTTCTAACTTATATAAAACAAACTCTTGGAAAAAGACTCTTATATAAGAAGCATGGTCATTTAAATATTGAAGTATACTCTGATGTAGGTTACGTTGGGGACAAAAACAACAGAAAATCTACTTCTGATTTTCTAACCTATGTTAGAGGTAATCTTGTCACATGGGGAAGCAAGAAATAGAATGCTATTACCAAATCTAGCGTTGAAGCTGAATATTGATCGCAGCATGTCCAATACTACTGTAGAATTAATTTGGTTAAAAACTCTATTGTTTAAATTGAGAATTGACAATTGTGATCTAATGCCAATTTATTGTGATAATCAAGCTGTCATACACATTACCGTCAATCCTACCTTTCATGAGAGGACGAAGCATGTTGAAGTGAATTGTCATTTTATTTGTGATAATGTTCAAAAGAAAATCATATCAACTCCTTACGTTCGATTTGAAGATCAAGTTGCAAATATACTTACAAAGAGGTTTGGTGTTAATGACTTTAGGAAACTTTGTAGTAAGCTGAGTATGATTGACATCTATGCTCTAACTTAAAGGGGAGTGTTAGATATCTAATATTGTGAGGATCCATTTATCTATCTATGTAAGTATATAAGAGTGTAACTCCTTAAGAAATGAATATGGATGAAAACCCTTGTGTGGAATAGGGTTATTTTCTCCTCTTCTCCTTTTCCCTCTTCTTCCTCTTTTTCTTCTTCCACCTTCTTCTCCGTCAACTTCAACTTGAAGAAAATAGGGTGTTTTACAAAGGTTTACCTTTTTCTTGAGTATCATGGCATGTCAACAATAAAAAATCTAATATGGATATTATCAAATTGATTGCTAAATAATTTTTCTTGTTGCAGGAAGCCTGTAGGTTCTATAACATAGAGAGTGGACTTGCACTTTTGGTAGCATTCTTAATAAATGTATCTGTTATTTCCGTTAGTGGTGCTGTCTGTGGCTCATCAAACTTGAGTCCAGGAGATAAATCCAACTGTGAGAACTTGGATCTTAACAAGGCTTCATTCTTATTGAAGGTATGTTTCTTTTACCTTGTGAATGCTAAGGGATTGTCCTACATATAAATGTAGCTGCATTGAAAAATTTCTTTAGTGCATATAAGTGCATGCATGAAGATAGTTGTAAGTTGTAGCATCTTGCAAACTCGATGAAATTGTGCAAGGGGTACTAATGGCATATCACTAAGTTTGTAGATTTAGATGAAAGCCAAACAACTTGCTGGATTGTTAATTGTACTACTTTGATTTGTTGGGTCAGTAGATTTCATTGTTCATATTCTACTTGATTTTAAAAATGATGTTTGTTGTTCCACAGGGCAAGGTTGTTGAGTTTCTCTCCTAGATGATGCCATCAAGCTGCTAGGCATTTACAAACCCAACTGTTTAGTGATTTAGTTAATTTTTTTGTAGGTTGTGTTTAATAGGGAGAGATCATGATTTCTTGTAATGTGTATAACAGTACAGAAGGGCAAAGGAAATTAAAATCTGTTTCTGCTATAAAAAATAGAACATTAATCTTTGCAAGAAAATTTTCAACATTTTTGTACTCATTTTTATTATAGTTGTGATGGCTTTTCAGAATGTTTTAGGCAACTGGAGTTCCAAGCTCTTTGCGATTGCCTTGCTAGCTTCTGGTCAGAGTTCCACAATCACAGGAACATATGCTGGGCAGTATGTCATGCAGGTGAAATTTAATTTTATCCTTTCATAGCTTCATTTTGCTTCTGATTGTGGTAATATACTTTCCATAACTGAGTGATTTTCTTTTTATCATGTCAGATATATTGTTGTATAATATCTAATTGACCTATTGTTTTCCCTTATTCCATTACTCTACAACCAAAAAAGTTTTGGAATTTGGATCATTTATTCCTGCTATTGATTCCTTTTGTATATTCTACTGACTACAGAGTTAACCATCATCTGATGGTTAAGTTCCTTCCATTCACAAGTTTCTGTTTGCTTGGCAAACTCATTTCTACACATAAATTGTCACACATTTGTGTTTGAATCAGCTTTCAAGAACGACAGACTAGACCATGCACAGGAAATGGAGAGGAAGAAGGAGATGATTCCTATGACATATCAATAGAAGATGCAACAAGATACCAAAAAAGATCTCTATTTGTTGCTCCATAATGAAGCCTCACTATGAAAAATTGATTTTCCTTGAATTCCTAGAATCTTGTTTTCCATTGATTTTAGGCAATCAAAATATTTATTGAACCTTGTTAGAGTTAGTAGTGAGTTCTATTTGGCTATATGGATCCACATTTGCTCCTCTTGGTATAAAACTTGTTGTCACTCAAAATTTGCAATGTCTTTTCTAAATGTTGTAGATGGTCCCCATAAATAACACTATATACTAATATGTTATCCAAGAAAACTTTACACAAAGTAAGGTCTACATAGATCATTCATTATACCTTGAAAAGTTGCCAATGTGTTGCACAACGTAAATAGCATAACCACAAACTCGTAGAGTACATTATGGGTTTTGAAGGCAGTTTTACGGATATTCTTCTTTGCCATTTTGATCTAGTGATAACTAGATTTGAGATTGATTTTTGAGAACCACCTAGCTTGGCCTAATTCATCCAATAGTTCATCTATCATTAGTATCAAGTATTTGTCTTTTTATTAAGTTCTCAATAATCTATGCACATTCTCTATGATCTTTTTTTTTTCTTTACTGGCAAAACTAGAGATGCAAACTCTTTTATACTAGGTTTAATCTATTGATTTGGTAAGTAATTCTCAATCTGTTTCTCTATCTCTTTACATTGAAAATAGGTGTATCTGTAAGGCTTCATTGACATTGGCTTATTGTTATCTTTCAACTTTATCCTATGGTCCCTACTTCTAGATGTCGACACTCCCATTGGTTTAGTAAAAATGTGTTAGTATGTCTACCAATGGGTTCTAACTTCTAGCTATTTGATTTCTACCTCTTTATTTTCTTTTCTTGTTAGTTCCTCCCCTTGAACCAAAAATCACTTGCCTAGTATTTTTGGAAAATTTTGCTACACTAATCTCCTTCAATGGTTGTCCTTTTCGAGAAATAGTTTGTGATGTCTAAAGGATGTCAATTGGATATCTATTGGATATCTAGGTTATTAGATTTGATTATTCTAGCTAATAAAGGTGAGAGATGAATTAAGGAAAAAGGTGTGGTATGATTAAACCCTAGCATACCTCTTTTAATATTTCTCTTAAGGAATCTCATCTCCCTTTATATTGCCTTCTTCAATCTCTTGCAACTCAAGCTTCTTCAGACAACATTAAGCTACAACATGAACACCGTTACTTCCTTTGTGCCACCCAGTCGAGGGAACATCGAGGTATTTCATGCAATAAATTGGTGTGCATCCCTCCTGAACCCTTGATCTTAGATCCTTTGCCCACTCTTGTCATGGCATCCAACAAACAGTCCCTTACCAAGTTCAAATAGACATTGCTCAATGCGATTTAGTGCCTTCAAGCCTAGCTCGACCACGTTGATTCTTGCCTTGAGACAGTAGAGCAGAATGTCGAGTCCCTCTCAATTGGCAATCATTCTCACCCTTGTCAGGATGGGTATAAGAGAAACGACGATCTTAACGTTGTCCACAATTAGTACCCACCTTGTGGTGGACACCCTCCCCCAATATGATTGGACTTCCCCATCTTTGATGGTGTCGACAATCTTGAAGAGTGAATCAACACTTTCGAACAGCTCTTGGTCTATCACCAAATTTCAGTATAAGACTAGGTCACTATGGTCGACATCAACCTTTGTGGTACACTTGGATAGTGGTTGAAATCCCTCTAATGCAATTAGGAAGCGATTCATTGGATGGATGTGATTTTTGGTCTTCTTGCATGGTATGACATCAGTCATCTCAAAAACTTCAAAGAAGAACTTTATAAATGTTCATAGACAGGTATAGTGAATGAGTATGCTTAGTAGATCGATAGATTGGCCACCAAAGTAATTGACATGTCTCAAGATGACTTGGTAGTTTGTTTCACTAGTGGTTTTCGTGCTGACGATTAGAACAAGAGGTGAAATACCTCCAACCTCATGACTTATCCACTGCCATCTTACACCCATATGTAGGAGGAATGCCTCGTAGAGTAGTGGAAGAGCTTGTGGGAAGTTTTTCTCGAGTAGAGAGGAGGATTGGACAATAGTTGGTCAGCTTACTCACCGCCACTAATCATGGGTTAGTCATTTCACAAGTCCATCAATCCCTCTACATGCCATCCTCTTCCAACCTGCCACAATTAAGTACAAAGGAACAAGCAAGGTGACGAGAGTTGGGCTTGTGCTTCAAATGTGATGGGAAGTTTGTTCAAAGATATGATCACATTTGCAAAAATTGCCATTTATGCTTCATGCTAGGAGCTTTTGAGGAAGAAGACCCTCCTTCACAAGAAGACCATCCTTCATAAGGGGACCAAGAAGACCAAGACAATGACACTATAAAGTTAGCTCCAAAAATCTCCTTGTAAGCACTCATAGGAGATAGTCGTCTCAAAATGATCCATCTTCGAGGCCGATGCACGTGCCAAAATATTACGGTGTTGTTGGACCTTGGTAGCACACACAATTTCATCTCACCATTTGTTGTGAAGTCACTTGGATTACAAATGCTTAAGAAAATGGGATTAAAAGTGATGCTTGCTTTTGGTGATTTCATCAAGTGTAGTGGCTTATGTGTAGATGTTCGAGTAAATGTTGAAGGATATAAAATTAGATCTCTCTATGTGGTGGAACTTGGCGGTAGTGATGTGATTGTGGGCGTGCATTGGCTACAGACTTTCGACAATGTAGTCATGAACTTACAACAATTAAAATGTTTGTTTGAGCTTGATGGTAGACTGATTACGTGGTATGGCCAACAGTTGGAACAACTACAACTAATGATAGCTAATGAATTCAAAAATCAGACCAAATTAGTTGCTTATATGGCATTGATAATTGGGGTAGAAACAACAGTGATAGAAGCTGAAGTTGAGCAGTTTGAAGAATCATTGTAGCCGAAAGTGAATACTATTTAATAGAATTTTTCTAGGCTTTTTCAAGAATCAATAACACTTCCAAAATATTGGAGTCATGATTATTGCATTACATTGCAAGAAGGCAGTGCAGTAGTGAATAGACCTTATCGATACACTCATTCTAGAAGGAAGAGATCAAAAAGTAGATTGAAGGCTATTTAGCAAACAACTAGATCCAAACAAGTACAATTGCATAGGAATTTGTGACCAATGGACGTAGTGACCTCACCTACTATATCCATCCATTCAGTCGTAGTGAACAAAATTCTAGACAAAATCTTAGATCGACAAGCTAGGCACAAGGGAACTTTCACCACAACCAAAGTCTTGGTATAGTGGGTAGGTGAGGATGCTTCTTTTGTCACTTGGGAAGAATATTTCCAACTGGTAGCTCAATTTTCAGACATTGTGGGCAAGCTCTCCTCCGTTGGGGGGAAATGTGACATCTAAAGGACGTCAACCAGATATCTAATGGATATCTGGGTTATCAGATTATTGAGGATCTGATTATTCTAATTAATAAGGGTGAGAGATGGATTAAGGGAAAAAGTGTGGTATGATTAAACCCTAATAATAGACCCCTTCTAATCCTTCTCTCATGGAATCTCATCTCCCTCTCTACTACCTTCTCTGATCTCCTGCAACTTAAGCTTCTTCAGACAACATTGAACCACAACAATAACACTACTACTTCCTCTAAGCCACCAGTCAAGGGAACACCAAGGTATTTTACGCAACATAGTTCTACCATTGTACAAAAATTTACAAGTCATTTCCTTAAAATTTAGTGTTACGTCTCCCTTAGGCCTTAAGTCAATGGACTCCTATTATTACATCATTGTTGCCTTGTTGCATAACATATAGGTCAAGATTGATTGGAACTCTTTCCACATCCATTTTCACATTGGGACAACAATTGTCATATCTCACAAAGTCTCTCGATGTTACAACCCTTTCTAGAATTAACAGATAGCTTCCCTTTCTTGAGACTACTTCAATTATTGAAGTTATGAGTACTTCCAAGATCAACCATCATTGCAATGTCTTTTGTTGCACACCTTCCTTGTAAATGGATTATGTCTAAATTATTCTCTACCATTAATGCCTGCAAAGAAATCTACAATTGATTTTCCTCTTATTAATTGTCATTGATAGAACATCTGAATTGATGATTTGGTAGGAACTCTAAGAGTTAGCTTGGGAGGCGGTTGGTGCCTCATCATTTGGGGTTGGTGGGGTCTCAGATGAGGTTGGCATTGTTGTTAGGATCAAGAATCTTAATTAGCTTAATTGCTAGCCTACAAAAATATATAAATTAACAAAAAACAACAATTTGGAAAATAAGCCTTCAAAGTGAAGGTTAGAAAATATATCAATTAAAGATGAAAAAGGTTGATGCATTGAAGTTATATGTACCACTACTACAACCAAGAAAATTTGGAGAATGACCCTTTAAACCACAAGTGCCGCTTACTGGAGAGGTCAGAGAAACCTAAATGCCACCAGTACTAGAGGAAATACTGTAGACATGCAACTAAAAGAGAAGAAGAATTGAAAGTTTAAGGCTAACTATAGGAGTAAGAAAAATTTTGCAGTAAAGAGAAAAATTACTTAGAAATAGAAAACTTTGTTATATTGTCATTGCTAGAGAATAAGTCACTGATGGCATCCTAACAGATTTGACATACCTTGGATTGAAAGTATACATTTTAAGGTATTGTGTTACTTTAATTTATAATGTCTCATTTAATATAATGGATAATTTTCCAAGAAATACTGTTGCACCTCATAATTTATTTTCTAGTCATTCTACAGTACTATATTTTATGGATAGTATCATAAATACTATATTTTATGTATACACTTGAAGATGTAGGAAATTTTGATGATAATAATCAATTTGCAGATGATATTAATCTAGATGACATTATTGATGATATAGACACAGAGTTTATAAATTTTGATGACATCATTAGACGAGGAATATATAGATATTATTTCTTATATAATATCACAACACAGTACTATATTTTATGATTGTGTATATCAATTTGTAAATATCTAGTTATGACTGTTACAGATTATTTGTTATTAGTTAATAAATGTATATAGTCAGCATAACATTTTGCTACAATTGGAATACACTACTATTGAAGTCTCAGTTAGGGATAATGTTCCTGAAATACAAGTTATTCATACACTAGTATTTGGTGTTGAGTATTTTCATATCTAGAGACAGTTATTGGAAACTATTTTTCATATTGAAGAACAGAGATAATATATTACAATTGCTGAACATATTGAAGAAATTCAGATCGATGTCGTTGATGAAATTAACATGACAGTTGTTGATATTTCAGAATTTCACATAGAATTTGAAAATATTGCTTGTGATTTTGAGGATTTTGAAAATATAGCTACTGATGAAGATACTATATTTTCTAAACATAGTTTTAGGTTTAAAGATCATGATAGGAAAATTCTAAACCCGAAGTAGAATTTGGAAGATGGCATGTTACTTTGGTTTAGAGATAATTCTTGTTATAAATGGTACTTGAATTATAAAACTTTTACTATTCTATATTCACAATTTATTAAGTTTGAGTGAATGATTAATATAAGAGAAATGTTTTAATTTCAAGGGTTATTGACATTACTATCATAATAACTAGACCATTTACACCTTCAAGAGATTATTAGTTGTTTTTATTCTAACATAATGGTTGTAGAAAATATTCTTGTCTCTAATATACAACATTTAGATATTCAATTAACTCTTGAACTTTTTTATGAAGTATTAGGATTGAAAAATGGAGTTAAATTATCAAAAAGACGATAAGTATATTAGTTAGGTTGAGACATACAATAATTAGCTAAAAATCCTGATGCCAACGATGAACTTCGATTCTTAAAAGATTTACATGGCTAGACAAGATTTATTGTAAAAATATTGTATGTTTTTATCTTTTAGAAGTTTAGTCATAAAATTGAAGTTGACAGATGTATCCAACATATACTTTAATAAATCACATTTAGGTTAATTGGTATGATATTTTCATTTATCATATTCTGAATTTATAGAGTAAATTATTTTATAGTGATGCTACATTGAAAATTATGAGAAGTTAAATAGATATAATACTTTGGCCACAGAAAAAGATAATCTAGATTTTTCTCTACAAAAGAATTTTAGAAATACTAGACTACAAATTTATCTAAAGTATAATATAAGTAGGAACAACAGCAACAACATGAACAACAATAAGAACAGTCATAACACCACCAACGACATGAACAACAAAAACAGTCACAACACCGACAACAAACAGAAAGTCATATATTAATATATAATATAGATTAGTCACAACAATTTCCATAAGTCAAGACAATAGATTTAGATCAGGAAATCATTAATCAAGTTAATAGAGTTGGTGTTGAAATTGCACAAAACATTTCAAAAACTCTATTAGATATTTTAAGAAGACATAAAGAATTGTGAATTGATATATGACAAAATATGCATTAAATAGAAATATCTTATGTAATTTGTTGAAAATTGTAAAAACTATTTTATGGTTCAAATGCTTATTTAGTAAAAATAGTTGTATATCTACGTTTTTTAAGTTTTAAATGAAAATCAATTTTGTGATTTTTTTTGAATTTTATATTTAGCATGTTTTATCCCTCACATGATTTTATGATTATTTATTTAATGACAAAAAATGAGAGAATGATTTTTGAAAGTAAGACGTTAGGTTTTGTTATCATCAAAAATAGCGAGATTGTTAGGAATTTTGTTTTGATGATGTATATTTATTAAGTCTAAAAATAAGTCTATGTAAGTTTAAGTATAAGTTTTTATCATAGTTGTATAAGTATACATTAACTAATTTTAAAAAGTCGTATAATTATCGTTAACGTTTCAAGTTTGTCGAGTTATAATAAAAGCTCGTATAGTTATAGTTATCTACATGTGTGTTTTTAATATCTTAAGTTTTCACGTATTTTTGATATGCATTTGTTTGAGAAAAATCAAAGAGTTAGATAATTATTTCAGTTTTTATGCATAGATTAGATAATTGTTTGGTTTTATAAGTGACTAATGTAAAGTTATATTTTTTATTAATTGATTTTAAAAGTCATATAGTTATCGTTAACGTTTTGAGTTAGTTGAAGAGTTATTAAAAACTTGTATAGTTATAGTTACTTGTACGCGTGTTTTTAATATCTTAAGTTTTTATGTATTTTCTATGTGTGTTTATTTAAAAAAAATCAAAAAGTTAGATAATTGTTTGAATTTTTATGCATAAATTAGATAACTGTTTGAATTAGATAATTGTTTGATTTTGTTAAGTGTCTTGTGCTTAATAAGGATCCATTTAAGGATCCATCTAAAGATTCATTTATCTCCCTCTCTCCTTTATATACTTGTAATTGTAGGTTATGAAAAATGTACTTCTTCTTCTTCTCCTTTTCTTTCTACTTGGTATCAGAGCAAGGACGTGCTTGGTAGTCATGGTCCCCGCGAACGTGCTTTGCGGTCGTGCTTCCTGTAGACGTGTCTAGCGCCCTCTCTCCTGTGGACCTCTCTTTCTTGCAGTCATGCTTCCCACGGACTGCCTTCCGCACAAGCATCCTCTAGTGCCTTCTACGTAGACATCCCATAGACGTGTCTGTGCATCTTCCCTCTCCACACGCACACATGTCCGTGCAAGCTATCTGTGGGTCTTCCTTTCGCTACCACTGTTAGCCCTACCTGCAGGTTCAGACTTATCGCTGTTCATTAGACAAATGCATGGGAAACACTGATGCATCTCAACAGAAGCATCCACGCTGATGCATCTTAGCAGTAACTCCTTGGACAGATGCATGAAAGCCCCTTAAAATCAGTAAGCTCCCTTGGATAGATGCGTAAAGGCTCCTTAGGACTAATGCAGTAGCGGCTCCTCTTCCCATCTTGCTCTATGGTTTGTTTGGTCCACCACAGATCTTATTTCAATCAGACTAGTTTATTGTCATGGCTAGCTCCTCCATGCCTCATAGCGATCTTTTGGTTCGTAGCTTTCTAAGAATTTCTCAAAAACTAAATGGGTCAAACTACATCCTATGGGTGCAGAATTTTGAAAATATTGTCATTGTTTTTTGTCAAGAACATCACCTCTATCAGCCTCCTCCTAACATGAAGGATTCACAGTATAGAGATTGGTTGGTTGATGATACAACTATTATCACTTGGATGGTATCAAGCATGGATGATTCTATTGCTAATGGAGTGTCCATGCTCCAACCTGTCAAAGTACTTTGGGATATTTTTCGTCACATTTATGGTCATAACAAAAATATATCTAAGACATTCTCAGTTTATGAGTCTCCTTCAGCTCTGACAAGGAGACCAATCTATTCAGCAATTATTCAGCACACTTCGCGGACTGATAAATGAATTAAATGTGTATCAACCGCCTATTTCTGTTGTTCGCACTTTTTCACGCTATATAGAAGAACTTGTAGTAGTTGTCTTCCTTGTTGCCCTTTATCCAGATATCACTTCTCAGATTCGTGGCTCCATCCTTAGTGCTGAGCATATGTCAAACTTAGATGAGGTTTTTGGAAAGGCCTTACAGGTTGTCACCAGATCTTTCGAAGTGTCTACACCTAATCTGTCTACCTTAATTGCTTCACGTAGTTGTGATGCTCGTGGAGATAAATAGATCCACGAGGAGACAAATTGTTCATGATCATACACCTAGGCTCAACAAGTTTCCCTAGATGGTGGACAATCCATCCTCTGATCTAACTACTGGTTCCACTACTCCCACGCCATCACCTCCTACCACCTCTTTGAATAAAGAGGATCTTCCTATTACCTTGCGCAAAGGAATTCGCTTTTGTACCCACTATCCTCTTTCTCATGTTGTTTCCTATGTTAGCCTTCCTCCTAATTTTTGTGCCTTTACCCTTGCTATTACTGACGAGTCTCTACCTAAGGATTATCAGGAAGCTCTTCAGGTATCTCATTGGAAGGCTGCCATGGATGAGGAGATGGGTGCTCTTCTCTCACGTGGTACGTGGGATTTGGTTCCACACCCTCTTGAGGCAAATGTAGTTTCTTATCAATGAGTGTTCACTATCAAGCGTAAACCTGATGGCACTGTTGATTGCTACAAGGCATGTCTGATTGCTCGTGGCTCTACTTAAGAGTATGAGGTTGACTATTCAAAGACTTTCTCTCCAGTGGCACACCTTGATTGTATCCGAGTTCTTCTATCCTTAGCTGCAAATTCATCCTGGCTGCTTATGTAACTTGATGTCAAAAACGCATTCTTATATGGTGACCTTGATAAACAAGTCTACATAAAGCAACCTCCTGGTTATATTGCTCAGGGGGAGATGTAGGTGTGTGATTTTCACAAGGCCATCTATAGTCTTAAACAAAGTCCTAAGACTTGGTTCGAGACCTTTTGCAGGGTTATGTGGGGTGATAGTTTTCATAGCTACAGGATTGACCACTCCATCTTCATCAAGCACATCTCTCATGGTATTGTAATTCTTGCTGTGTATGTGGATGACATGTTGTTAACTAGAAGTGATGCTCAAGGTATTGAAGATATTAAACTCTTTCTCCGTAGACACTTCGCCACAAAAGATATGGAAACTCCTTAGTACTTCTTAGGTATTGAATTTGTTCATTCTGATGGAACTTTATCTTTATCTCAAAAGAAGTATGTTCTGGATCTTCTTAAAGAGACAGGACGTGAGAGGTGCAAACCAGAAGATACACCTATTGAGCAGACACACTCCTTATGGGACACTAAGTCCCTCTTTTTTGATGATTCAGGTCGATATAGGAGACTTGTTGACAAGCTTATTTATTTAACTGCAACCAGACCTGACATCTCTTACACTGTTAATCTCCTTAGTCAGTTTATGCATTCACCTAGAGAAGTCCATTGACATGGTGTTCTTCACTTGTTAGTATACATTAAACAAACTCTTAGCAAGGGACTTCTGTATAAAAGATATAGTCATACTAATATTGAAGGCTACTCAGATGTAAGTTATCCTGAAGATAGGATTAGTAGGAAATCTACATCTGGCTTCCTAACCTATGTTGGGGGTAATCTTGTCACATAGAGGAGCAAGAAACAGAATGTGATTGCAAAATCCAATGCTAAGGCTGAATATAGAAGTATGTCCAACACCTCTATAGAGCTAATCTGGTTAAAGGCCTTGTTGTTTGATCTAGGAGTTAATAGTTGTGATTTAATACCAATGTATTGTGACAATCAAGCTGCTATACATATTGCTGCCAATCCAATGTTTTATGAAAGGACCGAACATGTAAAAGTAGATTGTCATTTCATCCGCAATAATGTTTAGAAGAAAATCATATCCACTCCTTATATCAGGTCTGAAGATCAAGTTGCAGATATTCTCACCAAAAGGCTGAATGCTAATGCTTTTAGGGAACTTTGTAATAAGTTAGGCATGTATGATATGTATGCTCCAGCTTAAGGAGGAGTGTTAAGTGTCTTGTGCTTAACAAGGATCCATTTAAGGATCCATCTAAAGATCCATCTATCTCCTTCTCTCCTTTATATGTAATTGTAGGTTATGGAAAATATACTTCTTCTTCTTCTCCTTCTTTTCTTTCTACTGATTTTTTATGTAAAAACGTAAAGTTATGTTTTTTTGTTATAGTCACCTATTTTGCAAGTGGAAAACTTAAAGAGTTATAGATAAGTATTTAAGTTTTTATAGACGTTAAAAGATAAATATTTGAGTTTTTATAAACATTAAAAGATAAGTGTTTGACTAAAGCAACGACTTAGGAGATAAATTCTATAGTTCTCTAGAAAGAACATTCTCGATGGATCTACGACAAGGGAACATGAAAATTCAAAAAGAACGTAGTGAATATGGATACTTTGAATTTGAAAAAGAATGTGAGATCATAGAGTTATGGATTAAGTGGAGGAACATGTTGAACGAGAAACTTCAATTTAATTGTTGTAAATAAAACTTATAAGTTGTACTTCAACATCCCCAAAATCCTTATAATCTTGACAATCACCAATCAATTCATCCTATACAAAGGAATCCTAGTAAATACAAAGGAAAGAGGTATCTTAAAGCAATTCTAGAGATTTCAAGTCAAGAATTAAAGGAAGGAGGAAAGAGATATAGAAGTTAAGAAAATTCACAAAAATTCAAAAGCTACATGCAAATCTCAGGTTTAAAAGTTAGATTCACTTAAGATTAGAATAAGGTCAATTAGTTTAAGTATATTTTGTTTTTCTCTCTTTTTGTTTTTCATAAAAGATAATATAGTAATAAATAGAAGTGAAAAAGGTAGACTCTTTGAATATAATTTTAAGTAGTTTGCCAAAAAAAAAATCCATAGAGATGTACTCTTGGATAGATTAAAAAAATTCTTCAATGAATATCTAACATAGGAAAATAAATATGATACTTTGTGTAAATGATAAATAAAAACTAAAATTCACACGGATTATATACACAATTTATGGTAGAATTGTCATAACATCTATAAATCAAATTAAACTTGAGTACATTGTTTCCCCACTTTTTTTTTTTTCAATATATCTAGTTGTTTCTCACAATATTACATTTTTATGCGATCATAATTCATTACTTAGGGAAAAGATAATTAGTTACTCATTGACAAATGAAAACGAACAATTGTTCTATTTTTGTTTTTGAAATTAATACTCTTAATTACTTATATAATGAGTTTTCAGTTAGTATATTTCAAATCAATTGATTCAAGTGACTAGACTTTAAGATTTCTTAACAAACTTAATAACTCAAGTAATTTTAGATTATCATCCAAAAGAATTTATTTATTTTTTAAAAAAAATAGTAAATAAGAGAGACAACCTCAAGACTTAATTTCTTTAATAGAATGTTAAAACTTTTCTTTAATAAATTGAATATACTTTTAATGTATTTTCTAGTTAAAATCTTTATGAAAGCATATGCATAAATATAAAAATAGTGTTTGTACTCATACTAGAATCAATTAATCTTTCCTTAAGTAATCTTTTTTGAACAATTTTCTTAACTTCAAATTTTAGAATTATAATACAATAAAAACCTAAACTAATTTTAACAAACTAATAAATAGTAATAGATAGAATATTTAAACATCAGATAACTTATAAATACCAAGTTCTAATCTTAATTTTGAAAATATATTTTCATCTAAGGGTTTTATGAATAAATCGATTAATTATTCTATTGTAAGAATAAAATTTAATTCTATATTTCTTTTTATTATTATTCCTTAAAAAGTGATGTCTAACTTCAATATGTTTCGCTTTTAAATATATAGGATTGAATTATGTTTTTAGGTTTAGGCGAGCTTCATTGGAAGAGAGGATTGGAAAAGATAGGTTTCACAAGAAGAGGCAACCAAAAGAGGCAACTGGGAGAGGTGAGTAGGATGTGAGCGGAAGGCGTCGGGTAAAACTCTAGAAAATGAAATCTATGACATTTAGACCTCTTAGGTTGGAAAAATTTAATAAAACTCAATTAAACATTCATATAAAAACTCATGAAAGAGCTTGTTGGAAATTTTTATGTAATAAGTGACCAAGATGATGATGCCATTGGACAAATGACTATTGTAGACACTAATGCCACCAATTCATGCAGAATTTAACCGATAGTTAACACACTTTCGCCATGCTTATGACTCAAAATAATCCTCTTTATCATTTGCAAATCTTGAAAAGTATAATGAAAGGGAAAAATTATGAAATAACACATTAATTGAGTTATAATGATACTAATAGAAAGAAATTGGTCCACGTAGAAGTTTAGAAGTAATTGTGTCATCTTGAGCTTTGACACCATGTGGTGAGGGGGAAAATCAAAATTATCTTGTTGATTAACTAAAGGTTTACATAGACACATGTATATATAATGAGTAATAGACACCCTAATATATTGGTTATCTATTTACCCACTAATCTAATGACCAATACTAATATATCTCTTGCAGTGGGACAATCTATTATTATCTCTATAAAATTGTATAAAATATGCAGTTACATCTGTTGAGTGTTGAAATGGGAGACAACTTTGTGATCCCTATTTTCTGATTTGTGGTTTCCATAGTACAAGCCGCTTATTTGTATAGATGTTTGCAGTTTATAGCACTTTCTTATTTGTTATTGTTTCTGGTAGGGGTTTCTAAATCTGAGAATCAGACCCTGGTTACGTAATCTTCTAACTCGGATGATAGCAATTGTCCCTAGTCTTATTGTTGCAATCATTGGTGGATCTGCTGGAGCTGGAAAGTTGATAATTATAGCATCGGTATGGCATAAATCCTTGAAATTTAGAAAAAAAGGTTTCTGCTAGTATCAAAGTTTCTTTCTTGGTTATTGATTACATTGTTAGGTATGGAAACAAAGTGGTTCATTTGCCTATGAAATTTGACATGGAAATAAAATTGTAGCTTATTGGATTTCCTACATTGAATGTTGAATACAACATGTAATCACAATTCCCAAAAGTATATATCTGTGCTTACCATTCATATATAGCAAGCCTATGACTATACAGCCTATGACTATTTGATCTATAGTACAGCCTATGACTATTAAGTTCCTCTATACAAGGTTAGTCCATCTGAATAATGGCACATACTGTCCCTGTATAAATTTTGCAATTTCTATCCATTTCATATAACCATCAGCTTATAGATGGAGAGATGTTGCCTGAGGATGTTGGAACTTGGAAGTATAGTAGGGCCATCTCTAGCTTGAGGAAACCATTAAAATTTCAAAAGCAGTAATTTATTATAATAAGTTAGATGACACTATTAATTGGTGTACAGATTAAATTCTGAAAAATAAAACCTTTTAACTCTATGCCATATTGCTCAAGTAGAAAAATATGGTTTAATGGAGCTAATGCATGAATGAATTATCCTTTGAAAGTATCTTATAATCTCTTAAAACTTAAATTTTAGTTCATTGATGTACATTGAAAATTTCTATTTCTATTTCTAACTATAGTGAGGAATGATTTGTCTTCAAAACCAGATGCGATATGATATACTTGCAAAAGTTCTCATGTTTTGTAAAAGTCAAGAATGATTTATTCTTGACTTTATCTTCCTAGTTTAGCCGATTTTTATTTTCCTTTTAAAAATATCCTACAGTTTGTTTTAGAGCATATGAATTTCCATTTCATTTCTCTTGAATGCAGATTTTTCTGCTGTTTTTGCAGATGATTCTATCCTTTGAGCTTCCTTTTGCTTTGGTGCCCCTTCTGAAATTCACCAGTAGCAAGACCAAGATGGGTTCACATGTCAACTCAACTTTGGTAATGTTACTAAGCTATTATCAACTTTGAAATGTCTGCAATGAATCTTTGTTCCATATACCTAGTAATGGGGGACAACTCATAGTTGTAGCCCTACACTAGAAATTTGAAGTCATAGAATTATTACCTTGAAAATTGAAATTTTATGAAAAGTTTTTGGTTAGAGTAAATAATGTATTAGTTGTGTTGTAAGTGGTTTTAGTCCCCCTTTGTTAGAATATGTTTATCTTCTTTATGTAGTCTCTATATATAAAGACATTATGTTTGCTTATGAAGACAATTAACTTTCATGTCATTTCTTGTGTTTCTACATGATATTAGAGTTTTAGGTTTTGAAAGTCTAAATAATGTGAGAGTTTTAGGTAAGAAGAGAGAAATCCTAACCAACACCCTCCTCCCAACCATCCACCTCTGTTGGCAGCTTTTGTCAAGATTGGCACCACCAACACTATGTCCCCTCTCCTGTCTTGTCGACCACATTGTCCTTTTCTTCTCCAAAAGAAAGATTCTATCAGTAGGGCATCCATTGTTCCTCTTCTGTTCTGATGTCATCAATCTCTTTGTCCCTTTGCTGTTGAGATCTCATTTTGTCCTCCTCTTCCTCCATCATTGATGTCATTTTTGAAATCTTGATCATCCACCCACTACCATCATAGTCAAGTTTTCTTCCTCCATGGTCAGTCATCTTGTCCAGCTCCTTCACTCTACAACCTCCACTACTTTGTAACACATCACAGGAGTCAGCAACTGCAAACTATCAAAGAAGTCCTTGGCCACCTTTGGTTCACTCCTTCAATGTTGAATCCTTGCCTGAAAAGTCATTGTGTCTTCATCCTCAAAGCTATTGCACCCATTAAGGTTGTAGAGAGGGATACAAATAGATGAAAAAGGGAGAGAGCAAGACAAAGAGAAAGGAAAAGAAAGAAAAAAAAGGAAGGTGGAAGGAGAAGGGAAAGTAAAGAGAGGAAAAAAAAGGAGGGATGGAGAGAAAGGAAGAAATGAAAAAAAAGGAAAAAAATGGTGGAAGTTTAAAAAAGAAAAAAAATAAAAAATGAAGAAGAAAAAAGTAAAAGTGTGTGAGCATGTGGTATTTTGTGACTTAGGGTCTGTTAGTGCATGATGGAAAATTCTGACAGAAAGGAAAAAGAAAATTCTGACGGAAAGGAAATGGAAAATTTGTAATGGAAAGGAAAAGGAAAATTCTGAGAGGGGTTTAGTGCAGGACGGAAAATTTTGATGGAAATTCTGACAAAAGTTTATTACAACTAATATTTGCAAAATACAAATACATCTTAATTGAAATATTACAATACGAAATAATATCATCCAGTTCTTCCATCCCACATTATCATCATTATATCTTCTCGCATCTTATCTATCATTTCTTTTCTTTGTTCTTGAGTCATTCGAACCTGGGCATTGCTTTCTATATGTATCTCTTCTATTGGTTGTATGTCATCAATAATATTTAACTCTTCCAACTCATCTAGCAGGTCCTTAAGTAAATCTTTCTTATCAATCTTACGAATAAAATTATGAAGCAAAAAATATGCGATGACAATCTTTGCTTGTGTTTCATATGGATATGGTATTTGACCACGTAATATTGAGAATCGATGTTTCACAACTCCAAATGTACGTTCAATGACTATTCTCAGTTGTGAATGTCTGTAGTTGAAATTTTCTACAGCATTACGAGGAATTCTATCATTAACATAATCAGATAAATGGTATCTTACACCTCGATATGGATAAATATATTCTGGTCGATTTGGATATCCAACATCAACTAAGTAAAACTTACCTGTATAAAAAAAATATTAGTATGGTGATGTCTTCATAACTTGTAGAAGTGGAAAACACATTTACCTGGTGGAACTTGAAAACCATTAGGTCTAGTAACTACATCTTGGAGAATACGAGCATCAGCAGCTGATCCTTCCCAACTAGTTAAAATATATGTAAATTCCATATCAAAATTACATGCTGCCATTACATTTTGAGATAATTCACATTTCCTGTTCCTAAATCTTGCTGTTTCTTGTCCATAAATAGTTGCTTTGATATGTGTACCATCAATAACTCCAATATAATCCTATAAACATGCATTTTTATTTTGATATTGACTAAAATAACATTAAAGATAAGGAAACACCAAAGGTGTAGAAATGTACCTTAAAATATGGGTACACATTTGAGTTTTGACGAATTCGACTTGGTGTTTCAGATGAAGGTCTTGCTAGAAGAACATGATTTAGTCGTAATACAGCATTTAAGACTTCATTAAAGTATTTACTAACTGTCCAACTTGATCGACTAAATCGTTCTGTAGTTACTCTATATCTTTGATTTTGCACAACTGTCATAAGGAACATGGCAAACTTCTCTTCTACACTGATATTGCTGGTATCTTTCAGGACTTATTCCCTCCTCATTAATTCACAAAAACTCTTGAAAACACTTTGACTCATTCTATAAATCTTTCGACAATTGTAAACTTGATGTGGTAAAGAAGGATCTAGTAATCTTCTTATATAATCTGCACATTATTTACTATAAATACGACTTGTACTTAAAAACAAAGTTGAGGTACTTGCAATCCCTGCTAAAATATTCCAAAAAGCAAGTAAACGTTTTCACCTTCTTCTAGCATGTTCTTCCTCTTCTTCAAATAACATCAATGTGTTATTTACTAGTTCATCAAAATCCTCTTCAAAATTCATCGTCACCTACAAAATTTCATGTCCAAACATATTACAAGGTTGTAATACAAATAAATATATTACATGAAATCATTCCACAATTAATAGAACATAACAAAATATGATAAACAAACATCAATAATAATATCATTCCACATTTCCTTATCTAAACAAAAAGTAGTTACATCATACATCTAATACAAAAAAAAAACATGTAAATCATCTTTAGTCTTCCATCTTTTCTAAGTGAAACTTCAACCATCATTGTCGCATTTCTTTTGGAATTGATAGAAATATTTTACTGATTTCTTGCTTTTGAAATAATTGAGTAGCTTTATATCGATCAGTCATAGATAGATCTTCAATCTCAAATATTGAAGCAATAGCTTCATCTAAAAAAGACTCAGACTTCTTTTACCATGCAAACATTTCCTTCTTCCATGCAAACATTTCCTTCTTACATACAAACATCTCCTTTTGTATGTGAACCATCTCTCTCATTTGTTCATTACGTACCTCACCATTAACAGTATCTTGTTCACACAAAGTAAGAAAAGCTCGTGACGTATCTTTCAAACTTTCTGCTGTCATTTGTTGAGATTCTGCATGAGGGCGTGCTCGCTTCTCCTTTTTCCTCTACTCCAATGGAACATGTGCACTTCCTCCTGAACTAGGAGGTATGTCAGAATTGAGGTCCATTCCATCTTGTGTAATGTCTGGAGTAAATGTATTTGGAACTTGAGTGTTTGGTACAATGTCTACTTCTTCTGCCTGTCTAGACATATTTCCACTAGTCATAATACCTTCAAAAATAAATTGTAATTGTTCATAAATCAAACATGATTTTCCCTTGCAGCTTTTACACTCTAGATGTGCCTACATAAAATTACAATATATATTAAGAAAAATTCAATACAATTGGAATAATCTTAAAGTATGTAAATAAAAATCTTACCTTAATAAACTCCTTCTATATCTCTTCATCTATGTCAGTATATCCTTGTATGAAATTCCATCCCCATCCACTCTGATTTACAATTTTTGAGTAGTTACGATAAATTTGTCTCCATGTCTTTAAGCTACTTTCCACATTCTTCTTTGTAATACATGCATTCCTTCTATTATTGTATTTTTCAACTACTTCATCCCAAGTGCTCCCTTTTATCTTTCCATCTTGGGTTTTTTTGTTTTCCTCATTTAATACTTTTGACAAAATATCTAAAAAGAATGTATCTGCATTAGCATTCCAAGTCATATAAGTTCGTCTTCCATTACCTCGTCCTCTATCAGGAGTACTCATTTACTACATAAGATCAAATATTAATTAACTGCTCCGACAGAAGATTATGAGATTTACTACTACATAATATATTTTGTCAATCTACTCAATAATTGAAAATGAAAGTAAACCAATAAATATATATTAATATTAAATGGTTAATGAATTAAATAACTTATGCCAAACAATAAATGCAAAACAATATCCTATGCCAAACAGAATTATCTTACGAATCACATCAATAAATGGTACATGAGGAGGTAATATCCTAATATTACTTGCATCTATATTTCTATTTCATCTACATGAAGGGGTAATATCCTAATATTATTATTTTAGTTTCAAAATTACTTGCATCTATATTTCTATTTCAAACTAAATTTAATCAGTTTTCAACAATAATAGGTATCAATGGTACTAAACCACTACTCCCTTAGAACTAGATTACTGGTTTTCGTTTCTTGCAATAATAGTTTTCAACAAAACATATTTAAACAGAAATAAGAAATTCTTAATTATAAATTAGAACAAACAAGCCTTGTCACAAAATGATAAATATTAAATAGTATTCTAGTACGTGCTATAAGTCAGAGAAGAAAATTTCAAATAAATGACTCGTGAACACAAAGATGAGCAAGGAGTAATGATAACAAATGACCAGACACATGATGTTGCCGAAACAAAACTTCATGTAGGATAAATAAGGTCACCCTTCTTCAGAAAAAAAGTTTTTGACAAAATCATGGCATTAGAAATTCTTTGCATCTATTCAAGAGGGACCCGTGAATTTAACATGCTACAGTTGGAGTTAGTGTCGAGTGATATATTTAGTGGGTTGTGACTGTTAGTAAGTAAATGAGTCCCTTATATAGATATATCAGGCCATTAGAGAAGAGGATCCATTTATACACTAGCATACATAACCTTGTAAGTATAACACTAAACATCAGCATTTACTACAACTTTTAAAAAAATTACATGATTGTAAGTCATTACACAATTTATGTATCATCTTACATGGTATTGGCCAGAAAAACAGTAATACATTCTTATACTACGACAACAGTAACCTAATGATAATGTGTCAAATATTAAAGTTTGGATAAGAAGAAAAGTTGACAATTTCCAGTATAACACATCGGCAATGTGATTGAAAATTTGACTTGATCGTTAAATGAAAACTATAATATACACGAATCATCAATGTGATTAAAAAATTGACTTGAGCTTTAAGTGAAATTTAGCATTCATAAAGCATAGTAAGTACTGCTAAATGATAATATGCCATTAATTGGGCCATAGTATAGTATAGTATTGATTAAACAAAACTATTATGTATGGATGTCGGAATATCGAGTGTGAGCGGTGCGGCGGTAGCGATAGCGGCGGATTTGTGGTGGATGTGAGCGGTAGCGACAGATGCGGCGGCAGCGACTATGATCGATGACTGCGACAGTTGCGAGCGTCAGCGACGGCTGCGAGCGGTCGCGACGGATGTGATGGCTGCGAGCGGTAGCGGCGGATGCGGCAGCGACCGTAAGCGACAACTGCGAGCGACGCCACTACCGGTGCAAGTGACCGTGAGTGGCTATCGGCGCCACTACTAGGGCAGCAACCGTGAGCGGCTACCACGAGCGACGACTGCGAGCGATGCCACTACCGGCGCAGGCGACTGCGAGCGATCGTGAGCGACGACTGCGGGCGACGCCACTACTGGCACAGGCGACTGCGAGCGACCGTGAGCGGCGTGAGTGACGACTGCGAGCGACGCCACTACCGACGCAGGCATAAGGAGAGAAGCCTCGGTTGAGGGTTTCGCGAGAGAAATTCTAAACGGGGGCGATGGTAAAGTATCTGATGGTAAAGGAAATTTTCGGATTTTATACAATAGTAAAATCTGACTTTCCTTTTCGTCAAATGTAATGCACACTAACTGCATTCTGACGGAATTCAATAATTTTCCTTTCCGTCAGTTGAATTCCGTCAGGCACTAACCCTCCCTTAGTTAAATGAATCCTTCATTTTACTTTATATGAATCCATATAAGGTTCCACCATATATATGTAACCTAATTGTACTTTTGAGGAAATTAGTGAACAATAATCTTTGTTTACACATGGTATTAGAGTTTAAACTTGTTTAGGGCTTTTTTCCTTCGCCATCATCGGTAGCTATCAACATCATTGCCACCATCTGACCATCAAACTGTCGTCTTAGGCAATAGTGCCTCTGTCTTCTTGTCAACAGCTCCCCACCCGCTTGCTACTACTTTCGTTTCCTTTTGCTAACCTAGCTTCCTTCGTGCACTAGCTTGTTCATTGACCTTTTGCACTTCTACCAATTTGAAGTCTGCCATTGTCACTTGATCGTGAGGGCCACAATGCTACAACCTCGTCGTTGGCTCCTCATGTAAGTTGGCTGCTTTCCTATTTTTTATGTATCGTCTCATTTGATGGTTTTGCTAACAATGTTGGTGTA
Organism: Cymodocea nodosa; assembly: GCA_036874045.1. Taxonomy (NCBI): domain Eukaryota; kingdom Viridiplantae; phylum Streptophyta; class Magnoliopsida; order Alismatales; family Cymodoceaceae; genus Cymodocea; species Cymodocea nodosa. Next base: position 10,841,759 of record CM072339.1, on the reverse strand, counting down.
GACGACTTATGTTGTCTTGTGTTGTGGACAATCTTCTCATTGTGGACTACCCTTATTGTGCTTTGTGCCTTGTTCATGTGTTGATGGCTTCCAAAGACACCTTCATTCGCAGTTTTATACCTATATTTGAAAAACTCAATGATATCATTGTACTTAAAGTTTTGAAATCATTGTACTCGCCCATAAGAAATTAGATCACTTGACATGTGATCCCTCACATGACAAAATAAATGCATATGAAGATTGACTTGCAGATAATGTTGCCATTGTTTCATAGCTTCTTGCTAGTATGGAGCCAATTATTGCTCGTAATGTCTTTATGATGCAACCTACCAGAAAAATTTGGTTATCTTTGAGAAAAATGTATGGTTATGAAAAAAATGTTGTCAAAACATTTTAGGTGTATGAAAAGCTATTTACTCTCTGACAAGGTAAACAAAATTCCTAAGAATACTATAACTTTATCTAGAGTATTGCAAAGGAGCTTGATCTCTACCAACCTCCAATCACCAATATCACTATTAGTCGGCACTATAGAGAAGAATTATTGGTTGCTGCTTTTTTGATAGGTTTGTCTTCCAATTTAGGTTCCCAAATTCAAGGCCAAGTTCTTGATCCAGATCAGCTAGACTTAGAAGAAACTTTTGCAAAAGTTTTATAGATCTCTATTGTAGTTCTTGCTACTCCACCTCTCATTGAAGGCACTGCTTTAATTGCTTCTTCCTTTCAAAATCATAGTAAAGATGGTGGCAAGGAGAGAGACAAACCAAAGTGCCAATACTGTGGTAAGCTAAGATATCGATTAGAAAAATATTTGGATAAGTATGGCAAACCTGCTTAGGCTAGGATAGTTGTAGAATCAATTGAATCTCAAGCTTTTGCCACTACTTCTAACGATATTTCTGTGGTGAAGATTTCCAAAGCAGATTTTGAGCAACTAATGTAATTACAAACCACCACTAAAACTACTGTGACATTAACTTCCACCTCTTTATGTATTGGTTCAACCATGATAATTAGGGAGGATACCAATTCTTGGATAGTAGACTCAAGAGCCTTTTAGCATATGATAGGTAGTCTTTTTTTATTTGAGCAAATACAATATTTACCACCAAACCTTCACAATGTACTTGTCACAAATGGTCGCACTTGTAGAGTTGTTGGTAGAAGGATTGTTTAGGTCATCTTTGACATTTATCTTAATCAAATCCTTTATGTTTCTGAACTACTTGTTAACCTCCTTTTTATTAGTGTCATTATTATTCAACTTTCATACTTTGTTAAACAAATAATTATAGATTTTGTGCTAAATGCAAAGTGATGTTCATCGTTCATAAACACATGTAAAGAGAAGAACATTGAAAATATAAGTGATAGTTGGTGACTTAAGACTTTAGCTTATCGAATATCTAATGACAATTCAGAAATCTATACATAATTAACTGATTGAGAAAATGAGATACTAATTGATCTAACAGAAGATTACCAAATAAATGACTGAAGACTCAAGAAATATTTGGTGAGATATAAGGTAAGAATCCAAGCACAATAGAATTCCTATTTTAGGTTCATAGATAGGTTATTCCTACAGAAAGAAGACCTGAGCTCTTCCTATTTCTATGCAGAGTATTTTAAAAATACTGAAAAATATAGAAATTTCAGGAAAATATTGAAAATCATGAATTTTAAGTTGAAAAATAGTGCAAATGAGTGTAAATAAGAGAGTTAGGTACTATAAATGCAAAAAATTTATTTTATGATACTAAGATTTAAGTCTAATTTTTTTACTAAATCTTATGATGAAGAGTTTAAGCCATTATTTTTTATTGAATCCTTTTAATAGCATAATTTGCATGTTTCCCTAGAATTATAGACTTGTGAATTAAAAGTTTGATCTAATTAAATACATCTTTTATCTTGGTCAAAAAGATTTTCTATGAGACAACCTTAAGTATTTTACCTTAAATACAATACCTCTTATTGTGTATATATATTATTAAATGTCTTGTTCTTATAAGGATCTATTTAAGGATCCATTTAAGGGTTCATTTATCTTTCTCTCTTATATATATATGTAGTTGTCAGGTTGTATTTGTAGAGATGGTATAGAAGTACATTTTTTTCTTCTCCACCTTCCTCCTTCCACCTTCTCTCTGTTTTTCTACTTGGTATCAGAGCACGACCTCAGCTACAAGCCTACCGCCTACTTTTCTTGTCACCCATCGCTTGCTTAGTTGTCCTAGTTGTGTTCTAGCTCCGATTGCCGCCTACGTGACCACCCACTAGTAGTTTTCCGTTAGTGTGTTTGCCCCTACGGTAGGCATAGATGTCGCCAATGGTCTACGGGGATAGACACTCCTATGACTCTTAAGAATCAAAGGTACCACCCATCGGTCTGTTGGTCTGCCAGCATGTTGAGCGTTTGCCACCGATCTACCGGCTCGCAGTAATAGAAGGTCCCACACTCAGGATAGGATGCTGCTGTGAGTCTTGTATTCACACGCGTTCTAGTGTGTTCTACCAACACCCTTCTAGCACCTTCACACACGTTCTTGTGTGTCCCTACCAGTCTGCATTCCAGTGCCTATGACCTGCCTTCCAGCATGTTCCAATGCATGTTTGAGCGTGACCGTTTCCTAGGATAGATGTAGTAGTTGCCCTTCTTTCCACCTTATTTGCTTCAAGATCCGTTTGGTCCACTACAGGCTCAATTTCTCTATTTTAGGTCTGTTTGGTCCACCGTAGACCTTGTTTCTACTATATTAGTTTATTGCCATGGCTAGCTTCTCTGCTCCTCGTAGTAATCTTTTGGTCCGTAGCTTTCTAGGAATTTCCCAGAAGTTAAACAAGTCAAACTACATCCTTCAGGTGCAGAATTTTGAAAATACTGTCATTGTTTTTTGTCAAGAGCATCACCTTTATTAGCCTCCTCCTAACATGAACGATTTACAATATAGAGATTGGCTGGCTAATGATGTAGCTATTATCACTTAGATGGTGTCAAGCATGGATGATTTCGTTGCTAGTGGAGTGTCCATGCTTCGGCCTGTCAAAGTGCTTTGAGATACTCTTCGTCATATGTATGGTCATAATAAAAACATATCCAAGACCTTTTCAGTGTATGAAAGTCTCCTTCAACTTTGACAAGGAGACAACTTCATTTAGCAATTTTTCAACACTCTTCACAAGTTGATAAATGAATTAAATGTGTATCAATTGCCTACTTCTGACGTTTGCACTTTTCAACGCTATAGAGAAGAACTTGTAGTAGTTGTCTTCCTTGCTGCCCTTTATCCAGATATCACTTCTCAGATCCGTGACTCCATCCTTAGTGCTAAGCATATGTCGAACTTAGATGAGGCCTTTAGAAAGGTCTTACGGGTTGCCACTGGATCATCTAAGGTATTTACACCTAATCCTTCTACCTTGGTAGCTTCACGTAGTCGTGGTGCTTGCGGAGATAGCGACCCAAATGTCAGTGGTATGGCAAACTGGGTCACAAGTCAGAGAAATGTTAGAAGTTCTCATATTTGAAGCCTCAAGTTGCTCAAATTGCTACCTTTGGTGTTGCTCCCTCGTCCTCTTTCCTCATTGTCATCCTATCTCAGGAAGACTATGATTGTCTCATACAAGAATAATGACACTCTCCAGCAACCATGCTTACTTAGGTCTTCTCTCGTCATTTAGGTATACAACCTTTTGCTATCCTGGTTGTTTTTAAAGATGATTTTTGGGTTATAGACTCTAGAGTCACCACTCATGTTTCAAGTACATCTACTCTTTTTGAAAAACTCTCTGTCATTTTTAACAAAACTTCCATTACTATAGCCGATGGTCGTTTATGTCTTGTATCTAATCAGGAGGAGATATAAATCTCCTCATAGATACGGCTAAATGATGTCTTTTATGTTCCTAAATTCTCTTTTAACCTTTTGTCTATTAGTGCCATTACCATTCAGTTACAATGCTTTATGACCTTTTTCCCTTTTCATGTCATTTTTCAAAACTTTTAAACGGAGAAGAGGATTGGTTTAGGACATAAGTCCTCTATATCTAGAGCATGTGTTGGTTTGTGATCGGATTCCTCAAGGGTTGGTGACTAGTCTTGTTGGTTTTGATTCCTCCTTTTTGTGGCATTGTCGACTTAGATATTCATCTCATCAGAAGATGTGTCAAGCCTTACCTTGGCTTTCTCTTCATTTTTTTCAGTGTCTTGTCAGCTTGATAAGCATTATCATACTACCTTTAAGCATTTGCATCTTGTTTCGTCAACTAATATGTTTGATGTTGTTCACTGTGATATTTGGTGTATTAGTTGTGTTGTGTCATGTAGTGGACACAGATATTACATTGTTTTTGTAGATGATTATTCTCGTGTATCATGGATTTATTTGTTAAAGTCTCGAAAGGATGTTCTCAATATACTTAGAAAGTTTTTGGCTAAAATCAAAAATCAGTTTTTAGTTATCCTAAAAATTTTGCTTATAGACAATGCTCTTGAATTTCTACATCATGAATTTCAAAATGTTTGTGCATCGTTTGACATTATTCATCAAACTACTTGTCTCCATACCTCTCAACAGAATAGTGTGGCCAAACGCAAGCATCGTCACATCTTGGACGTTACTCACACTCTTATGGTTCACATGCATGTTCCTCATTATCTATGGGTTGATGTTATTCTTATCAATCGCATGCCTTCTACCCTTTTGGGAGGTGTTGTCCCACTTAGCCGTCTTTATTCCGAAAAAGATCTCTTTCCCATTCCGTTAAAAGTCTTTGGTTGTGTGGCATTTGTTCATGACCACATGCTAGGCCTTGACAAGTTGTCTTCCTGTGCTGTCAAGTGTGCCTTTATTGGGTACTCTTGTACTTAAAAGGGATATCGTCTCTATCATCCACCCACCAAGCAATATTATGTCTTTATGGAAGTCACCTTTTTTGAGTCACGGTCCTATTTTCACGATACCTCCCACCTAACATCTTATTCTCCTACCCCTTCTGATCCACCTCTTCTTGATATCCCTTTGTCTTATGATGCCACATCTTCTGTAAAGGAATCACACCACACTGATGGTAGTCAACTAGACACTCTATAGGTTTACTATTGATGACCATGCATTCCCTAGGTGAGGGACCCTCCATCCTCTGATCCGACTATTGGCTCCTCTACCACTGTAGTATCATTTCCTACTACTTCTCTGAATGAAGAGGATCTTTCTATTGTCTTGCGCAAAAGAACTCGCTCTTGTACCTAACATCTACTTTCTCATGTTATTTTCTATGCTAGTCTTTCTCTTGATTCTCATGTTTTTGCTCTTACCATTACTGACGAGTCTCTACCCAAAGATTATTAGGAAGCTCTTCAAGTTCCTCATTGGAAGGCTGTCGTGGATGAGGAGATGAATGCTCTTCTCTCACGTGGTACGTGGGATCTTGTTCTACGTCCTTTTGAAGCAAATGTAGTTTCTTGTTGATGGGTGTTTACTATTAAGTGTAAACTTGATGGCACTATTGATCGTTACAGGGCACGTCTAGTTGCCCATGGCTTCACTCAAGAGTATAGGGTTGACTATTCAAAGATTTTCTCTCCAATGGCACGTGCCTTGATTCCATTTGGGCTCTTCTGTCCTTAGTTGTCAATTCTTCTTGGCCTCTTATGCAGTTTGATGTCAAAAATGTCTTCTTATATGGTGACCTTGATGAGTAAGTTTATATTGAACAACCTCCTGGTTATATTGCTTAGGGGGAGATGTAGATGTGTGATCTTCACAAGGCCATCTATGGTCTCAAATAAAACCCTAAGGCTTGGTTTGAGACCTTTTGCAAAGTTATGTGGGGTGATGGTTTTCATAGCTACAAAGTTGACCACTCCATCTTCATCAAGTACATTTCTCATGATATTGTTATTCTTGCTGTGTATGTGGATGATATATTGTTGACTGGGGGTAACGTTCACAGTATTGAAGATACTAAACTCTTTATCTGCAGATACTTCACCACAAAAGATATGGGTACCTCTCAATATTTCCTAGGTATTGAATTTGTTCATTCTGGTGGAACTCTATCCTTATCTCAGAGGAAGTATGCTTTGGATCTTCTTAAAGAAATAAAGTGTGAGGAGTGCAAGCCAGAAGATACACTTATTAAGTAAATACACTCCTTGTGGGACATTGAGTCTCCTGTTTTTGATGATCCAGGTTGATATAGGAGACTAATTGGCAAGCTTATTTATTTGACTGTGACCAGGCCTGACATCTCTTACACTGTTAATCTCCTTAGTTTATGCATTCACTTAGAGAGGTTCATTAACAAGGGTGTTCTTCGCTTGTTGCCTTATATTAAACAAACTCTTGGCAAAGGACTTCTGTATAAAAGACATGATCATATTAATGTTGAAGGCTACTCAGATGCAAGTTATGTTGGAGATAGGATCAGTAGGAAATTTACCTCTAGCTTCTTGACCTATGTTGGGGGCAATTTTGTCACGTGGAGGAGCAAGAAATAGAATGTGATTGTAAAATCCAATGTTGAAGTTGAATACAGAAGTATGTCTAACACCTCTGTAAAGCTAATTTAGTTAAAGATCTTGTTGTTTGAGCTAGGAGTTAACGGTTGTGGCTCAATGTCAATGAATTGTGACAATCAAACTACCATACACATTGCTATCAATCTAATGTTTCATGAAAGGACTAAACATGTAAAAGTAGATTGTCATTTCATCCACGATAATGTTCAGAAACAAATCATATCCACTCCTTATATCAAATCTTAAGATCAAGTTGCAGATATTTTCACCAAAAGGCTAAATGTTAATACCTTCAGGAGACTTTGTAATAAGTTAGGTATGTATGATATATATCCTCTAGCTTAAGGGAGAGTGTTAAATATCTTGTTCTTATAAGGATCCATTTATCTCTCTCTCTTATATATATATCATTTCCACCCTCTTCCTCCTCCCACCTTCTCTCTGCTTTTCTACTTATATATATATATTTTTTTTGTAGAAATATTATTATAGAACATAGGATTTTCCCTTTTTTTTTGTTTTTCTCTTTTTTTTTTCTTTTTACTTTTTCCTTTTTTTTTTTGATATGTATACACTTGAGACAATCCCAGGAGTAATATCTTGAGTAACCATTGTCTTCTACCACTTTTTTTTATTCTTTTTACAAAGATGTATCAATTTTCTCAACCTTATAATTCATAGGCTTCTAACAATGTAGGATGATATATAAACTAAATTATTAATTAGATCTAGCTATTTTTCAGAGTTATAAATTTCATCCTAAGTTGCATGAGATAATTTTCCTATTAGTGTAGACACCTATATCTCAGTTGATTTAAGTTTCATTAATTTTTTTTTGTTTTGAAAACACTAAAACTAAGGAAATGAAATGAAAACAAAAAAATGCAGAACCAAAATTTTTTGTTTTCAATATATAATTTTTTTGTTTTAATATTCATAAATCAAATGTAGAAATTAAAATGAAACAAAGTAAAGAAATCAATAAATCTTAGTAATGGAAATAAATTACAGATTTATTTGTAAAATTATATATCATTCAAACAATAGATGTCCAAATTCCTTCTAAGGTTAATAAATTATTTTTCATCTAAGAACTTGGTGAAGATATTAGCTAATTGCTCCTTAGTGGGTATATTTTAGTTGGATGTTCTTTTTTATTGTATTATCACATAGAAAATGATGTTTAACTTCTATATGTTTTACTTTAAAATGTAAAATTAAATACTTAGACAAATTAATTGTACTATTGTTATCATAGTTTCCAATATTTTTTAAAAATTAATTCTAAAATCTTTCATGATTTGTTTTATCTATAAGATTTAAGTACAATACAAAATTATAGCTACATATTCAACTTCAATTGTAGACAAAGTTAATTTTATTTTTTGTTAAACCATAAGACAAGTGAGGTTCTAAGAAGTTGACAAGTTCCACTTGTATTTTTTTTATTAGATTTACATCCAACATAGTCAAGATCATTGAATCCTTGTAGTTCTAAGCTATTGTCTTTGAAATACATCAATCTATAGTTTGAAGTACTTAAAAATTCTCTTAATTGTTGTTAAATGAAATTCTTTAGGATTAATTTGATATTTAGTGCAAACACATATATTGAACATGATATCTGACTTACTTGCAGTTATATACAATAAAGATCCTATCATCTTATGATATTTTCTTATTTGTACATCTTTTCCATATTCATCTTTGTTCAATTTAACATTTGAATTTATGGGAATACTAAATAACTTGCATGTATCTATTTCAAACTTTTTTAGTAACTCCTTATGTATTTCTTTTGAGAAATGAATATTCATTTATTCATTTGCTTGACCTATAGTCCAAGGAAATAATTCAACTCATCTATCATGTTCATTTCAATTTGATTTTTCATAATATCAACAAATTTATTACACCATTTTTCTTTGGTTGAGCTAAAAATGATATCATCCACATATTTGAACTAGTAGTAGATCCTTCTTATTTTTCTTTATAAATAATGTATTATCTACTTGTCTCACTAAAATGTCATTATCTAACAAAAAGTCTTTGAGTCTCTCATACTAAGCTTTTGGTACTTGCTTTAATCCATACAAAGCTTTCTTCAACTTGAAAACATGATTTGGATAGTATGGATCTTCAAATATAGGTAGTTGTTTCACATATATTTAGAAAAATACTTTTGACATTTATTTGATATAGCTTAAATTTCATATGAACAACAAATGTTAAGAGCATTCTAATAGATTCTAGTCTAACTATAAAGATAAATATTTCATCAAAATCTATACTTTTCTCTTGATTATATCATTAAACAACTAATCTAACTTTATTCCTTATGACATGACTTGATTTATTTGATTTACTCTTGAATATCCATTTTGTTTCAATAATTGAATGACCTTTAAGTTTAAGAACTAAATCTTATATTTCATTTCTTTGAATTGATTTAATTCTTCTTGTATAGCATTAATCTAGAATTCATTATTTACTGTCTCATTTATATTCTTGGGTTCAATTTCAAAAATAAAAACATAACATTTAGATAGATTTATCTTTGATATTGTCTATACACCTTTATCTAATGTCATTAATGATTAGTTCCTTGGGATGACTAAGTAGAAATCTAGTTTGACTAGTGGATGGAATATCTTCTTGTGGTCTTTTAACAAAATTTCTTTTTTGCTGTCACTATTTTCAATTACTTTATTCTTACATATAAGATATTCAGAGAATTTTTATCAAAGCTTACATGTATGGATTCCTCCATAGTTTTACTTATTGAAAATCCTTTATGTCTTGCTTCTTGAAGAGTAGCTAAGAAAAATTCTTTCATTAGACTTGGCCTTAAATTTATCTTTAATGTTCTTTATATTTAGTATAAAACAAGGACAACCAAAAGATTTAAAATATGAGATCTTAGGTAGTCTTCCATTCTATATTTCATATGATGTTTTCTTAAGAATACTCTTAATTGTAATTCTGTTTAATACATAGCAAGTAGTATTCATAACTTCAACCTAAAAATGATATGCAATGTTATGCTCATTCACCATAATTCTGGTCTTGAAGAAATCTATTTTTCCTTTCAACCACACCATTTTGTAAAGGAATTCTAAAGAATTCAAAATACCCCAACAGTAGTCTAGCTCCATTGAGGACGAGTTCCAATCAACCAGTTTGAGCACTCTCTAACTACCTTCCCTTTCAAGTGTGCTCTTACTCTTGATCTCAACTCTCCCTAGGGGAGGCACGTACATGCACCCCAAGGGAGCTTGCTTTCTAGTTCTTTAACAAGGTTCTTCTCTGTTGTTTTGGTGTCACCTTGCGATTTTACGATCCCTTCTCAATCCTAATTGAGCGATTGAGTTGAGCGTCGAACTCTTTTAATGAATCCTTTGAGGTTGAGCTATGATCGTAGGGGTTGTTTTCTCCTCAATCTCAACCGAATGATTGAGTCAAGTGCCAACCTCCCTTGATGAATCCTTCAAGGTTGAGTCGTGTTTCCGATAGTGGCCCATTTTCTTTCTTCCATTTGTTGATTCATTTGACACATGTTTTTTTTGCTCAAACATTTATTAGGTTTTCCTACGTTCATTTTATCGTCTGCTCGGGGTCTAGTGCGTTGTGAATGCACACTGTGCTTCACTCCCCTCCCCTCTATGTCTTGGGATCCAATGCTTGTATCCTAGCATCAGAGAGGAGAATGATGCTCCCAAAATCAAACTCAAGTAGCCCAAGTTTTCAAGTTGAGCAGTCAGCGAAACCATGGCTCGAGGTTCTTTAGTAGTGTTTTTTGTCTTTCTTTTGCCGCAACCATTGGCTCCACGTAGCCGGTCCTAGGCCCAACCTAGCCACTTTTCATTTCATTTTGTCCTTGGTTAGATAGTTTCACTTTTTTGATGGAAACCTCGTTGGGCCTGGTCTAATCGTGTTTTACACTCGGTTTGACCACTTGTAGTAGGTTTTCAGTCAAACCGTCGTCACCTTTTGGTGAGACCATTTTTCTTTTCGATGGAACCGTCGTAGGGTTCAGTTAGACCATTTTTTTCACTTGATTCAACCACCTACCACGTGGTCTTGATCTAACCATTTTCTTCGTCTAGTGTGATTGTGCTATTTTCTAGTCTGACTATTAACTGAATGCTTGGCTCAACTGTCTCCTGGCACACCCGATGTTTCTCTCCATGCAAGACCCTTGCGTGGGTCCTACGTTGCTTGATTTTGCTTGCCCTTGTTATTTTTTGCTTGCTTGGTTGTCGATTTTCCTTTATTACTTTCCACTTTTTGCTTTGCCAACATTATCTCAAGCACTTACCATGATTTCTGCCCTACGTACGTGGAAATCCGAAGGAAGACCTTGGATGCTTTGTTTTGTCCATGTTGGTGTAGGTTTGGCTTGGTTGGCATTATCTTGGGCATTCACCCCAATTTTTGCCTCACATGTGCAGAAGTCTAGAAGAAAACCCTGGACACCTTGTTTTATTCGCGTTGGTGTGGATTTACCTTATTGGTGTTGTCTTGAATGATCTCCTTGGTTGCGCCCCGTGTGTGCGGAAAATCCGAAGGAAAACCCTAGACGTCGGAGAACTACCCACCCTTATTGTCCATGGAGAGGTCGAGTTTCTCGAGTTGGCTGGGGTTGCCTAACACCTTCCCCACCAGTACCATAAAATCCTTGTTTTTTGGACTTTATCATAGATTTATTTTGGTTTCCTTATGCAACCTCAAAATAAGGTGGCGACTTCGTTTCACATATTTTCTTGTATCTCCTCTTGAGGATTGATCAATGTTCTCCTTTTTTTTCCACCTCCCTAATTTCTTCTTGTGTTGCTCCTAGGTTGAGAAATACAATGATAGTTCCTCCTTTGGCCTCATTTCCCTATGCGAGAAGGGTGTTGACATATGCATGTGAACACCTTGCTTATGGATTTGAGAAATATTGATGTAAAGGTTGAAGATGATGATGTTGCTATCTTGTTATTGGTTTCACTACCACTTTTTTATAAGAACTTTGTCCAATCATTTGTGGTTGAAAAAAAATTTATCACCTTAGAAGTTCGCTTAAGTCTCCATACACTTGAGTTTTGTCATTTGGCTACAAACATTGCTAGTGATAGTGCTTTCAAACTTACAACAATAAGTTCCAACCAACAACATAAAAATTGTTTTGATAAAAATGATAAAAAGAATAAGGGGAAAGGAAAAGTAATAAATATCCTAATTCTAAGGATGTTTGTAACTATTGTAAGGAATTTGGCTATTAAAAGAAGAATTACCTTAAATTGAAGGCTAAATCCCAATTGGCTACCATTGCTTAAGGAGAAACTTCATTTGAAGATATTGCACTTACCATTTCAACCAATTTATGTGTAAATTAGGAGTGGATCTTGGATTCTAGTGCCTCCCACCATATGTTTCCTAGAAGGGATTGGTTTGACACTAAAGAAGGAGGCTCCAACATATCCTTAGCCAACAATTAGGTATGTAAAATGGCTAAAATTAGATCTATTAAAATCCATGTTTGATGGGGCTATTAGAAGACTTGAAGGAGTTTGACACATCCCTCGGTTAGGGAAAAATTTAATATCTTTGATGGCTTTAGACAATAAAGATTATAAATATGTTGGAGGAGATGAAATCTTGAACGTAACAAAGAATGCATTAGTTGTAATGAAAAGTGTCAAAAATGGTCTATTATATATCTTGCAAGACTTCACTATTTCAGAGACTACATATGAGGCTTGGTCACTTAAGGTTGAAGGGGATGTTACATCCTAGCAATCAAGACTTGTTAAAAGACCATAAAGTCAAAGATTCTAAACTTTGTAAGTATTGTTTATATGGGAAAAAGAAACCTACCAGCTTTAGCAAAGATATGTATTTTATAAGGAAAATACTTGAGCATATATTCATGTTGATTGTTGGGGTCCTTCCCAACAACCATCACTTGGTGGATCAAAATATTTTTTGTCCATCATAGATGAGTTTTCATGTATGTCTTGGATTTTCATTATGAAGCACAAGAATGAATCATTCAAGTACTTCAAATAATGAAAATCATTGGTAAAAAATCAAATTGAAGAAAAGGTGAAATGCTTAAGAATGGATAATGATTTAGAATTTTGTTCACATGAATTTAATCAGTATTGTAAGAATGCTAGAATTTTGAGGTACAGGACTATGAAGGATACTCTACAACAACATAGTGTGGTGGAGCATTTCAACCACACCCTTCTTGAGAGAGCACATTGCATGCTCTCTAATGCTAGCATTTCTAAAAGTTTTTGGGTTGAGGCTATTTCAATAGCCTTATATTTGATCAATAGAAGTCTATCTTCTACCATAGGAGACAATATGAAATATGAAATTTGGTCTAGAAAACCTGTAGATTACTCAAAATTGAAGATTTTTAGCTATTTGTCTTATTTTCACGTCAACAATAGGAAATTTGACCTAATGGCAATCAATAAAGGGAGTGTTTGTTGGCTATAGTGAAGGTGTAAAAGGCTATAAAATTTAGGATCCTATTGATCGTAAAGTAATTCTTAGCAGAAATGTTGCTTTTGATGAAAAGCCCATGTTTCACCAAGTTAATGATATTGATATTCTTGAAAATTCCACCCACAAGGTGGAGTTTGAAGTTGCTATACAAACGGAAGAACTTGCCACTTCACTAACACTTCTTGATCATCAACTAGGGACAGATGAAGTGGCAATAGATGTTGAAAATCAGCCACTCCAATTCAAATCTATTGTTTTGAATAGACTAAGGGAGATTCAACCTTTAAATAAATATGGGTTTCAAAGTATGATAGCCTATGCATTATATGTAGCTCAAAACATCGAAATAGAAGACCAAGAGCCTCTTACATATGCAGATGTAATCAAAAGTTTAGATGTTATTCAATAGATAGTAGTTATGGAAGAAGAAATGAGATCATTGGAGAAGAATCACACTTGAGACTTAGTTAAACCTCCGAAAAATAGAAAAATTGTTGGTTGTAAGTGGATTTTCAAATGCAAGGTAGGAACACAAGAAAATCTTGGTATGAGATTCAAAGTACGCCTTGTAGCAAAGGTTATAATCAATGTGAAGACATTAATTATAATGAAGTTTTTGCTTCGGTGGTGAAACACACATCCATTCGAGTTGTCCTTGCAATTGTTGCAACTCAAAACCTTGAGTTGGAGCTACTTGATGTCGAAATAGCTTTTTTACATGGTGATTTGGAAGAAAAGATTTTGATGAATTAATTGGAAGGATTTGTAGATCCAAACAAACACAATTATATTTGTCAACTTAGAAAATCTTTCTATGGATTGAAACAATCTCCACAACAATGGTATAAGAAGTTTGATAACTTCATCAGTAAAGTTGGTTTTTATAAAAGTTTGTATGATTTTATATCAATAAACTTTTAGGTAGAGATTACATTTATTTTCTTCTATATGTGAATGACATCTTGATTACAACTCAAAATCTTGTTGAAATTCAACATCTCAAGTTGTTAGTGCTGAATTTGACATGAAGAATCTTGGGGTAGCCAACAAGATTCTTGGAATGAAGATCCATCGAGATAGAAATAATAGAAGATTATTTCTATCGTAGAAAGGTTACATTAAGAAGTTATCTAAGTTTGGAATGGCTAATGCAAAAGTCATTTCTACACCATATGACAAAAATCTCTGATTTTCCATTAATATGAGTCCTTAAACTGAAGCAGAGTAAGTTGACAAAGAAAATTCCCTATTCTAATGTTGTTGGAAGTCTTATGTATTATATGATGTGTACAAGACCTAATCTCACATATCCTAATGTTCCCTATTCTAGCGTGGTCTATTGATTTATAAGCAATCCAGGGTGCAAGCATTGGTAGGTGGTAAAACACATTTTTAGGTACTTAAAGGGCACTTCTAATGTTGTTTTTGTTTATAGTTCAAGAACTAGCTACTTGGCTACTAAATATTCAGACTCAGATTTCGTAGATAATGTTGATACAAGATCTCTTATGAGTTATGTATTTACCATTAGAGATTCCATTATCAGTTGGAAATCAACATTACAGCCAATAGTTTCACTCTCTACCATTGAAGCCAAGTACGTTGCTTTGATGGAAGTAGAGGGTATTTAGTTGAAAGGACTTTTGGAAGACCTCGATTAGCAAAAAGGAAGAACCACTATTTATTGTGATAACTTAAGTGCTACTTATCTCACAAGAGATTAAGTGTTTCATGATCAAACAAAACACATTGATGTGAGATACCACTTCCTATATGCAAAAAGAAGAATTGAAGTTTAGAATATTATAACTAAAGACAACCTTACTGATATGTTTACAAAAGGTGTTACAAAAGGTAAGTTCAAGCATTGTCTTGACTTGCTTAACATCTACAGTTATTTGTGAGCCCTTAAAGGGGTTGATGGGAAAGGATTTGTCTAAGGTGGAACTTAGGTCAAGGTGGAGGATTTTTTGAAAACCAAGGTGGAGATATGTTAGATATGGTTTTCATTAAATTTTGACCAATTGACCATCACTTTAGCTATGGCTAGACATTACACTAACATCCTTTTGTGGTTGGGCATTACAATAGTAATGAATAGAGTTATGTATGGTGCAATTAAATGAATAATTGTCACTATTATTTGAGTGGACCTTTGGGCTGCCAATTTTCTCCTATAAATTAGAGAGAATGGACAGGCCAAAATGCAAGTCCTATTTGTGATATTTCCCTTCTACTGTATCCACTAGAAAAATAGTGAATTTACCTTCCCCATCCATGGATGCCTTATTTTAAGGTGAACCACATTAAATTGTGTTGTGATGCTTACATGTGTGTTATCTCTTATAATTGATCGTTAATCTACCTTAACATTTATTCCAATCTCTTCATAGAATTTATCCATCTTTTTATTCTCAAATTTTACATTGTGATCACTTTTTATTTTTTGAATAGTCAATTGTTTTTCATTCTCAACCTTCTTGCAAAACTTTTTAAATTCCTCAACCACTTCTTTTTTGTGTGCAAGAAATATTACCTATATATATCTAGAGTAATCATCTACTAAAACCAGAACATATTTCTTTCTTCTTAGGCTTATAATTCTTGTAGGTTTAAATAAGTCTATGTAAATTAGTTCTAGAATCCTCTTGGTTACCAATGATTTTTTAGATTTAAAAGAACTCTTTTTTTACTTACCTAACTTACATGCCTTATAGATCTTATTCTTTCTAAACTTAATTCTAGGCAAACCATCAATTAAATTTTTATCAACTAGTTTACTAAGTTGTTTCATATTTGCACGACCTAATTTGCTATGCCAAAACTAAGCATCATCATTAAAAGTTACTAAGCATGGATCGAAATTTAAAACATCTATATTGATGTGAAAGGTTAGATCAGACAACTGGTCTCCGACAACGACGCTAGAAAACTTGTTTATTGGGTTTGTTAACTTCTGTTTTTACTTGTTTAATTTATCTTTAGGCTTATATCAATAATTACTTTTAGAAGTAAACTAACAACCTTTCACAAAATTTAGATATTCATTTCAATTTATATTTTAACTACAAGTGTACAGTGTATATTGTATTTATGTGCAAGTACAGGTCAATCCCATAGAGATTGAGTAATTGTGTACTGTTCTGGTTTTAATAATGGAATTTATGTGTTCAGTAAGTACTTTGTTGAGTTACAGTTAACACAACGTACCAAGTTCGTGGAGTTATGACTAACTCAATGGATTAACCTCGTGGACTTAAGTTAACTCCACGAGTCTATCTTTCCAGTTAAATACTGCTATTTACAAAAGAATTCGGCCAACTATTGAGCAGTTTCAAAGATTGTAAATAACATCAATTAAGCTCTTTAATGTTAATTAACATTAGATTTATCATTAAGCAACACTAACATTCAGATATTTCAAATAGTAATTATTAAAATCTTTAAGTATTTGGAACAAATCAATTTCAATAAACTGTAAAACTATTTTCTATTTTCTGAATCAAACAAACATAAAACATTCACAATACTGATAATGATAACATTACTCACGATACAAAACAAACAATACAACACTTAAATACTAAATATAAACACAGATAAGTTGTTTTTGGTATTTTTATTTTGATATGTTCATGAAAATAGGCAAAAGGTGAAATGTAAAAATCTCTATCGATAGTAAATACTTCCGTCACTACATGTGATGCGATTACACCACTGAAAACTTAATCACTTACAATCCTGCCTCCTCTCCTTATAGAATCGTGAGTCTAGAATTGCAAGATGACCTCCTCTTCAGCATACTGACATCAATCCGAAACCAAGGCTAGAAGTTTTACGATCTCCTGAGATATGAGTCGGTGCTTGGTGAAAATGACTTTCCTTTCCGCGACATGATCACTCCTCACAGTAGTTGTCAAGCACCGTGTTTGGCTTGGAATCGACCCGACATCAGGAAAGTATCCTCACAGACCTCCGATGGTTAGTGATTATGATGGTGTTGGTGATTTTTGGTGATGGTGTGGATACTTCAGTGAACTTCCGACGCTACTTATAGTTAGCGCGGTCCTCCACCTATGCACACACTGCCAACCACTATTTTTTCGTTTTTTCTTCTCTTCTTTTATATTTCTTCAGTAGTAACTGCTTCTGCTTAGATGATCGGTTAAATTTCTTTCATTCATATTAACGATGGTGATTTCTTCTTCCTTCTACGAGTGAATTCTTGTGTGATACGTGCAATCGTGGTTTTCTTTCGAATGTCCTGTTTTTGTAACTACTATAGTGACATATTAGAAAATAAATGATCCTTGGAGTTACAGATAACTCAATGAACTTATTTCGTTGATTTAACTATAAAACACGTGCAATAAAGAAATAACAAATTCAAATATTTCAAATAGTTATAACTATAAATATCCGAAACTTTTATGCATTTCGGATAGTTAGCACCTAACCTTTCGAAAGATAACTTAAGTCAAGTTTTTAGAACGCAACACATGTCATCAGGTAGTTTTATAATAAAAAGATATTTCGGATACTTGCAAATCTAACTATTCGATGCTCAGATGTATTTCAGATAGTTACCAGATAACGTACCGAAAATCTACTTAAGTCATACATTAAAGTTTCAACACGTGTACTCTAGGAAATAATAAAATATTCTTCTATCATTAAAAATATAACTGTCCGGTACATGCAATATAATACTCCGAAATAATAGAAAATTCGGATACTTAAGAATTTCACAGCCTACAATCTAACGATAGTTCAAAAATGTACTAAATTAATATTAATTTCTTGAAATTACGCAGATTCTTTCATTAAAGCATATAACAGTGTAATTATAACATAATGACTTAATTATTATATGATAAACTAAATATTATGCAATTAACTATCATTTAACTGTTAATATTATGCACTTTTTCATTCTAAATAACAACTTTAAGTAAATTTAAGAAATATACATCACCTTTTCTAAATACAGTAAATTTAATCAATAACAAAACATTTGTCTGCTTTAAATAAAACAATAAATCCTTTATCCATTAATTGAGATGTACTAATTAAATTATGTTCTAAACTAGAAATTAATAAAACATCATTAATAACTATTTTATCAAAAATAATAGACATATTCCTACAATAATACATTTTTTATTATTTTCAAATTTAATAGTACCTTCATTTATTTTTTTATGTCTGAAATGATAATTTTATCTTTAGTCATATGTCTTAAAGCTCCACTATTCATAACTTATCTTGACGATTTAATTTTGACCTATATTTGGTACCTATATTTGTTTTAGTCTTGTACTATTAGTAGCGATAATATTAAATCTATTTTCCTTTTAAATCTAGAGTTTATTTTTATTAAATTTATTATTTTTTACATAGACATTTGTGTTCAGATATAGATTTTATATAACCATTTCTATATGCCATTTTCTTACTTATGAATGATTGATTTTCAACAATGTATGTAGAAGATGATGCAATATATTCAATTCCAGTTTTATCTCCAAACATCTTCTGACTATTTATTATTTTTATTATTTTAGTCAAAGTTTTATCTCATTTTGTGAAATACATTAGTTTGTATTTAAGATTTTTATTTTCCTGTATTAGTCTACCTTTTTCATTCTTTAATTATTATTTTTTATCAGTTTTATCAACCAGGTCACATTCTAAAATAAGCATTTCACCTTGTAATTTTTTGTTTCCATCGTATTATTTTTCTACCTCATTTACTAATTCAGCATTATCCTTTCTTAGTTCATTAATTCTGTCTTCTAGTTCTTTTATTTTTTCATTATAGTCTATTTAATTAATTTATCAATTATATTTTTAGTTCATTTATATTCTTATTGTAGTTTTTATGGAATTCAGAATTATCTTCAAAATTTGATTCTTTTATCTTCTTAAGTTCAACTAATAATTTTTCATTTTTTTTCTAATTTATTAGAGTGTTTGTTGCTTCTTTTAAGTTTTTCTTGAAGTACTTCATTTTCTAAACCTAGATTATCAAATTCTCTTAACAGTTCATTATAGCCTTTCTCACTGATTTTAGATACATTAGAATCACTATCAGAATTAAAATAGAATTGAGAGCAGATTTTACCTCATCAATGTGTCATGAAATACACATTCGCCAATTTTTCTTTTTCAAGTGAGTTTGAGCTGGATTCTTTAGAACTTGATCCAACAGTTGATGTATCAGGTGAACTTAAGTCGTCCCATGTCACTTGGAAAGTCTTCTTCCTTCTGAACTTATCTTTCTTTCTAAAATTTTTCTTTTGTTTTCCCTTTCTCTTATTGTCCTCTTTCAATAGTGGACAATTCTTCTGATAGTGTCCACATTTGTTACAATTGTAGCATGTGGTTGTTGCAACTTTTCCATCTTTCATATTATTATTGTCTTCTTCTAGAATTGTCTATATTTCCTTATGACATATGCCTAACTCCTCGAGTAAATTATCTGATGATTTTTCTAATTGTACTTCAGAGCTATTTCCCTTTTATTTTCTGATTTCTTGAAAGATTCTCCTTCCTCTCTTTAATCCTTTATATATGCTTCGTGTGCTAGCAAATTTTCTTACAAATCATCTAAAGTATAAGTTCTTAGATCTTTAGAGTCTTGAATGGAAGTAACCTTCTGTTTCTACTCAACAATAAGACTTCCCGTTACTTTAGTAACTTGTTTATGTATAGTAAAATCTTTTCTAAGATTTTTCATGTAATTAGTAATCTCAATGAATCTAGACATCATATCAGTAACTATTTCATTTTCTTTCATTTTAAATAAGTCATTTTTTTAAAAAAAATATTTATTTTTATTTCTTAACAGAATATCAGTTATTTCTAATGCATGCTAGACTTCATGAGAATTTTTACAAATAGAGATTTTATTGTAAATATCAACAGTAAGTGTACATGTTGAAACGTTCATACCTCATGCATCTAATTGAACATTCTTCTCATCTTCATCATCCCATTCATCTTCTAGAATTATAGGTAAAAGTATTCTCCTAATAACAGCTCTTCACAATTTAATATATAGAGATTTTATAAAATATTTTATTTTTTCAATAGTTATAATTGTTACTATCAAATAAGAGTAACTTATGGATATTCTTTCTTTTTAATTAATGAGTCATAAATTTCAAATAGTTAAGTCATTAATGAAATCAACTAGGTTATGATATCACTTACGGCCTGTTTGTGCATCTAAAATTTGAATTCCGCAGAATTTGAATTTTAACGGAATTTGATGAAAAGAATTCAAAATTTGGGTGTTTGTGCACGTTCAAGAATTTAACAGAAATTAAAATTTAGGTATTTGTGTACATGACAGAATTGGAGGGAATTGAATAGAATTGATTTTTAATAAAATTAAGTAATGAATTAAAGTAATTAGTGAAAATGTAATTAATTTATTAATGAATTATTTACATTAATAAATGAACATATTATTAAAATAAATGTTTATATATCATTTATCAATTAATTAAATATATCATTATATAAAATAAATCAAAAATTACAAAAATTGATAACTTATACGTTATATTACATATTTAAAACAACAAAAGGATAATTATAAATTCTACATTCCTCGTAATGATCAAAAAAAGGTATATTGCAAAAAATCTATTCATTATGATGTTTATAATATTTTCATTCATGTATATCCCACATTGCATACATAATATTTTCACGAAATTTATCTGCAATTTCTTTTCTTTACTCTTGCGTGTTATTCCTAATAGTGTTAACTATTTCATATTATCTTTCTACATTTGTAGAGTCTTCAACTTGTATATCACGTTTATCTTCTTGTATTTCATCTTCAAGATCTTGATATAAGTTTGTTTTATCTGCTTTATGAATGAAGTTGTGAACTAAAAAACATGCCAACACTATTTTTACTTGAGTTGTGAAAGGAAATAGCATATATCCTCGTAATATTGTAAAACGATGTTTGACTATTTCAAATGTACGTTCAATTACTGTCTTCAATTGTGAATGTCTATAGTTGAAGTTTTCCACTACATTTGTTGGTTGTCGATTTCTTTCATATTTTGATAAGTGATATCGAACACCTCGAAATGGACATATAAACTCAGGTCTATTTGAAAATCCAACATCAACTAAGTAAAATTTATTTGCATGTATTTGAACATTATTTGAAATAAATTCAATTTTGATTGATAGGTGACATAAAGGTAGATCATAAGTTGTATACCTTGTGGCACTTGCAAATCATTGCATTGAGTTATTGCATCTTGAAGGAGTCGAGCATCAGTAGCTGAACCTTCCCACTCACTAAGAACATAAGTAAATTCCATATCAAAATTGCATGCAGCGAATACGTTTTGTGATAATTCACCTTTTCTATTCCTAAATTGGACATTCTCTTTTCCATAAATTGTGGCTTTAATGTATGTATCATCAATAGCACCTATACAATCCTACTCATACTAAAAATAAATTTAATTAATATATAAATGAATAACATGAAATATCAAAATAGAAATAAAGATTGAAGTGTGTACCTTGAAATATAGATAAACATTAATATCATTCTGAATTCGATTGTGTGTAGCAACTTCATGTTTAGCTAGAAGTATATCACCTATTTTTAATATAGCATTTATCATTTCATTGAAATATGTACTAACAGTCCATGCTGAGCGATGAAAACACTCTCTGGTTACTCCATACCTTTGATTTTGTCTAATTGTTACTAAAAAAATAGCAAATTTCTCCTCTACACTCATATTTCTACTATCTGATATTACTTTCATATTTCTTAATAATCCACAAAATTGTGAAAAAACATGTTGACTCATTCGATAAGTTTTCCTATAGTTGTATGCTTGATATGGTGATGATAGATCTAACAATCTTTATACATATTCTGCTCCTTCCGTACTGTATATACGAGTGGTGGATGTTTGAATCCTAATTATAGTAATTCCGCATAGAAATTGCCATGTTCCCAATATAACTTTTCTTTTTTTCTTCCTTCGTTCTTCGTCTTCATTAATAATAGACAGACGTCTTCATAAATTTCAATCCCTGCATCTGTACCTATCATACCAATTATGATTTAATAAAGAAAACATAATAATAGCATACAATGCAAAACAATACATACATCAACAAAATGTTTACACCATGTTACATAACATTAAGGATAACACAAGTTCAATAAATTCAAACATGTTCAACAAAATTTTACAATCTTTCTGGATTCTATCTCCAATAATTGCATTGCCTTGTATTTTTCTTCTTCTGTAAGATCTGTAAGTGAAAGTAAAATAGTGAGAACATCATCTTCTTCATGATCTTTTTTCTCTAACAATTTCATCTTCCTTTCTATGTATGTTAATTTTCTTTCTTCAATATATTGTGTAAATGTTATCTTTTCCTTTTGGATCGATATCATATTATTTTGTAGTTGTATGACACGCTCTGTATATACCATTTTCCTTGAATTTTCTTCCATATCCTCGCTAAAATAATTCATAAATGATACACCAACATTGTTCATTGTAGTTGCCATAAGTTATGATTCAGCATGTGGACGTAGACGTTTTCCTTTCCTGCATGAGTCTATATCATTCAAACTAGGAGAAAGAGCTTGAGTAGGAAAATGATCTTGAGTTTCAGCCTCAAATTCCATAGTATTTTGTGTAAGAGATACATTATCAAGGTCATTTGTATCTTCATTCAAGTTCACAACTACTCTCAGATTTATTGTAGTTATTTTAGTTGAGCCTGTTACAAGATTTACTTCAAATATTATTTGAAACTGGTCATATATAGGACATGCTTTACTCTTGTACTGTGCACACTTTAGATGAACCTATTAGGAAAAAAAAATATTAGTACAAATTATAAGCTAATCAAATGTTAAATTTAAATTTGAAAAAATTCAACTAACCATAACAAATTCATCCCAAACTTCTTTTGTGATATCAGTATGTCCATGAACGTAGTTCCATCCCCAACCACTTTGTGCACCAATCTTGGTATAAATCTTGTACATTTGTCACCATGTTTTCATTCAACTATCAATATTTTTCTTTTGGATGTTACCTCCTATTTCTTTATTGTAATCATCAATTACCTTCAGTCAAGTATCAACTCGTATATTTCCATCAGAAGTTTTACCATTACCCTCCTTAATAGCATCACACACCCTTTTTAATATCATCTCATCCACTTGAACACTCCAACTAAAATAATATCTTCTACATCCTTTCTTGTTTTCCATTTCTTAAGAATACATATATGAACATAATATAAAATGCACCATAACATAACATAAAAATGGACATTACCATAAACATTAGATTCACAATATACACCTATCTACAAATGAATATACTTTAATAAGATAAATATCTAGATATTGTAAATGGTAGTGATTAATGTAGGTTGTGCAAATTTATATATTTGTGCATAGAAAATACTTATTTTGCACCATCAACAGTATTACAAATCTGTGAAGAAAGTAGCATTTGAATGTACCTTCCACCAGCGAACTTATTGTTGAAGACGGTGCAGGCGAGTGCGAGGGCGAGCACGTAGGTGTCGGCGAATGCGAGGGTGTCGATGAGCACGAGGGAGCAATCGACTACGGCGCGGGTGAGGGCGACGGTGTAGGCGAGTGCGAGAGTGCTGACGAGCGCGAGGGGGCAATCAACTGCGATGCGGGTGAGTGTGAGGGCGAGCACGCAGGTGTAGGGGCCGAGCATAAGGGGGCAACTGTCGGAAAATGAATTCCGACTTTTTAGGTTAGGAATTCATTTTCCCAACCTTTACACATGATTGGAATTCAAATTCCTTGGAAATTTGAATTTCAAATGGCACAAACACCTCAATTCCGTCAGATTCCAAGTGCACAAACCCCCCTTTATTGTAAGATCGAAGCTTACTAGAAGAGGGGTAAATAGTAAGTCTTTGAAATTTATCTATCAATTTTTAATTCACTTTCAAATTATATGTATCAAAGTTGTTTATTTTATTTTAGATAGTAAACAATTATCATAACAAAAGAGTTGCAGAAATAAAAATAAGGAACACACAAAGATTTTTTTGGTAATTTATCTAAATTGGCTAGTCCACTCTTTAAGATCATAACCTTGAGAATTTCACTAATATGGTATTTTTCAAAGCTTAATTTCAACCTCTACAAGAGTTCACAAACACTTACAATAGTATTTTTTGGTTACACACCCAACTGTAATGCATAAAGCACCATTCTATGTACAACATAAGGTATTGACTCTATGTCAACAAGATAACCATCTTGTTCAGATGAGACACTAACTTCACTCTTTTCTCAAATCACCAAATTTAAGGTCACTTACCACACCTCAGTGAGTTAGGTATTTTTCAAATAAAAAACCTACTGAACTATTAGAAAATTCAATACATGAGCATTAGATATTACAATGTAATTCACAAGAGAATAGAAAAATAAGTTCAAACCCTGATATGAACTCTCAATGTTCTCCTTGTGGAATGCTCCAGAATTGCCTCTAGAATTTCTCCTTTCGATAGTTGGATCACCACCAATCGTTGTTGCAAAGAGTTGTATGCCTGATCTTCTAATATGTTAATTTTCACACATGCATATGATTTTCTTTTTTGTTCGTTCACATTTTTCTGAATTTGGAAACTCTACAACATTTAAATTGTCTTTGTTCTTTGCAAATTGTCAATGTATGGTTCTATCCTTCTATTTTAGTTTCCTTTACCTTAAAATCAAATCTGCAAAAAGGTAACCTATACGACTCTACAATATAAATATAGGTAACCAAAGTTTTGAATAACATATGGTAGGTTAAATCTTCTTGTAGTTTTATCGTCAAATAGTAATTTGAATAACTAGCTGAAAGATCATTTTAGTTTTGTGAGTTAAAAGAATATCAAATAGTTTAGCTTTTAGGTATTTGAACAATTGGCATGATAAATCATCAAGTTATTCAGATGATAAATAATCTATATTATTGACCAACGAAAATGACAAGCATTTAAACACTGATTATGAAATCTTACTCTTTTAAGTGACCAAGCAGTCCGTTGAATTAAACCATAATCTTTTGAGCAGTTCACCCAACTATTTAGAAGGTCATTCAACGAAAAAAAAAGAAAGATGTACAAGTACTTAATCTCTTAAGTGATCAACTAGGTTTGAATTCACGGAGACTTATTTATATAAGTGTTTGACATTAAGTCTAAATACAATGAACTAACTTCATCAAGTTTATGCAAATTATATGGATCTTTTTACCTGATTCACGTGATTATTTAAGTTAAACATGTGACTAGTTTTAACTTTACGAGTTTTTAAAACTTAAGTCTGACTTTCTAACTTAACTCTACAACTTTTTAGAACTTAGTATATTCAATTTCTACTTCCTAAATATTAGTCTTTTTGTACTTTCTTCCTATGTAATTTTTTTGATACTATTATTTTAAATAAGATAGTCAAATTAAATACCTGATCACATTATCATCAAAATTTAATCCTAACATTTCGAACCTTTTTGCTAATAGACTCTCTTAGGCATCAGCAAATTGCTCCATCATCTATAGAAACCAACAGTCCAAGTAGAGCCATTTCTCCAATTAGAGCCCTCAGACCCCTCCTACAATCCTTTTGTAGGTTGTATCTCCAACCATACACCAAATCCTCTACAATAGACAAGGTCTGAGATTAAAGGCAAACTACCTATGACTCCAACCATGTACTTTGTTCCACCCATCTCACCCAAATCTTTGGAACATCGTACTCATCAATGTCCATCATCTATAGAAACCAACAGTCCAAGTAGAGCCATTTCTCCAATTAGAGCCCTCAGACCCCTCCTACAATCCTTTTGTAGGTTGTATCTCCAACCATACACCAAATCCTCTTCAATAGACAAGGTCTGAGATTAAAGGCAAACTACCTATGACTCCAACCGTGTACTTTGTTCCACCCATCTCACCCAAATCTTTGGGACATCGTACTCATCAATGTCTGCCTTGATCTTGAGTTCTCTCAATCAAAGTGACATTGCTACCTTTGTTAATGTTGTCGTTGCCTTTTTGCTTGAACTCATTAGGGTTGCAAACAAGGTTGTGATGAAGGGGAAGAAGGGAAAGGAAAGAAACAAACAGTAAAAAAGTATGTTTAAAAAAATTTATTGGAAGTACTACTGTTCAACATTCCTTTTGCTCTCTTGATCTACTTTTGTTCAATCAAATGAGACCTATTCTCTTTGGATTACTACTTAATCAGATTGTTTTTGTCCTACCCATGATTCATTTGTGAAGAGGATCAATGGCATATCAAAAAAAATTAATGGAAAAGAATGATTTGTTGTTGGCTGACATCTTTGACGTTTTTAACCTTGCCCACCACAATACCTTACACATTCTCTTCCTAATGTGAAGGATGCGCTTTATGAGAGCTGGTGTGTTAAAGATGTTGATTTGATATTATAATTGACTAATAGCGTATATCCTACCATTTCCTATAGTGTTGTATTATTAAATGATCCTTATTTGGGACTTACCACAATTACAGAAGATGGATAACAAGAAAAAAGGCTAGCCCACGACATAACTTAGCAACAGACATCCGAACTTGGCAACAAGCTTCTAAGGAGCTTGACATCTCATGAAAGAGATAGCCACATATGAATGAGCCAGCAACAAAAGGTAGCCCACATGGAAGAGGTCAAGCAACATGAAGGAATGTCAGGCAACACAAGTCTAGTCATGCCATGACTAGCCCATACTAGATGACAACAATTGCTGACATCCATTAGAAGACCATGGATGACCATTGAGACTGATTGGCATTTGCTAGATAACTATAGATGGCTATTGAGACCACCAATATTTGTTAGACAATCATGGGTGACCATTGAGGCCTTTTGACAACTCCCCTTGGATTGGTTGACACTAGGTCATGAAATGTTGGAAACTGATTGAAAGAATTCTCAGGCAACTACGAACGTTCATGTAATTCAGAAACTAGAGACATGACTTTAGGCAATAGTGACATGACTTCCAACAACAATGAATATTTTCATATGGTCATAAACGATGATCAACATCTCAACACTAATAATGAGTAGCTAGCATCTTTCCCTTAAATTTCACCTTCCTATCAGACAAGAAGTGGTAGACTTCTCAGAAGACCATACCAAATGTAAAATTCAAGATGTGCAGAATACATCTATGTCCATTGGGGGTAGAGATAAGGTGGCATCATTGTGATTTCACATTGGCAACAGTAATTTACTAGGTGCTAAAGTTTGAAAGACATGACTCTCTTCATTGTTGAGAGCTTATCAGGGGTTCTCCATTCTAGAATGTTGGGGAATATTAGAGAACATGTTATTCTATTAGTTTAAGAGTTTGTAGAAGCAGGACGGCTAGATTTATGGTATCCCATGCTCTATTAATAGAGGTGGCACTCGATGGGTGCCAACAACCTCAAGTATCATCTTATAACCATTGTAGTTTTCATTATTCCTTATCAATATAATTAAGTTGTCCCAAAACCTTTCTCCTTTGTTAGAATTGATTGACTTCACTAGAGATGGTGAATAGTGAATTAAATGATAGTTTAATGAATTAGTTAATAATATGTAACGTTTTTAAATAAATGCAATGTGGAAATAAAATAAATGTAAATGAAAGCACAAATCATGGGAACATACAAAATTTATAGTGGTTCACTCTACAATCTAGGGCTCATCTACTTCTCAAGTTTTTTGCTTGAGTGTTCCACTAAAGTAGTGTTATTCCATCGTTTGCACTTTCCTTAGTAACATCTGCCAAGTCTTTCCTGTTTACAACCTAAGGAACTTTCACCACAACTCTGTGAAATAAGTTTTTAGTTCAAAAATTAATTACAAGTGTGATGCACGATATCACATTGCTTCTCTCCTTGTGATGCTTAAGATTCTTTAAGAAGGTTTTAATGAAAATGTTTTCAACTTACTTTTGGAGAGAGGAATACTTTAGAATTGAAATTTGAATTCAAGAGACTTTCGAAACAATATAGGTGTGATCTCACATCTTATTGGTACCTATTTATAGAGTTTAAAAGGCTATTAATAAGATCTAAATGGCTAGATATATTTTTTATTTTCGGTAAATTTAGTATACTGTTGCTCATTTTGGTATATCATTTCCTTAACAGTTAGTTGAATTGATATACATGAAAAAAATCTGTATACTAGTCAATATGAGCTCTAGATAAATAGTATGTCATTTTGCAGTAACGACATTCTGTTTCTGCTCTAGAGATAATTACAAATCTATTCCAAAAGAATGGGATTCTGACACTAGTAATTGGTATGTCATTCTTGGTTTAGCAACCATTGTCCCTTAAAATGGTATGTTGATACCAAAATCAGTATGTCGACAGCTTAGCTTAGAAGGTATTCCATTTTACAGAAATGATATATTGATTTTGTGACAGTGTAAATTCTAAATTATTTCGACTCTTCTAAACATTTATTCTTCTTGGTGTCACATTTGTCCTACCTGTCTTATATAAAAATTTTAACATGAAAGAGTATCATTGGAATTTACAGTAATGCCTATGATACAAACTCTCATAACTCAATGCTATAAAGATAATACATGACTTCAAAATAATTCTTGCATCTTCTAGCATGATCCTTGAGCTTTTTTCTCCATTTTCATTTTTGCTTGAGTTCATTTTTTACCATTGATTGAGTGCCTGGATCTTTCTTGACCGTGCTTTTCTTTTTACTTGACTTGCATTAATTTCATATAAACTATAAGTTTAATATATGTTACAATATATCTATCATTAAATTTTGTATTATCAAAGCTGTTGTGTTGTTACGGGTATGTTGTATGGGTATTTTGATCTTTTCATTGTAATAAAGTTTTTACCCTATATTTATCTCATTGCAATCCTAATATGATGAACGAATGTGATTTCTTTCTCATTTAACTTGGTATTAGAGTGATCAAGTTGCATAACTGACACCTTCCCTCCATGTCTTCTCTAGGTTGATACCCACCTTCAGTTGTCACTGTTCTCCTATCTGATCGTACCCCATCAAATTCTCTCCAACCATTAAAGTACTCCTCTAGAGATCAAATCCCAAGTCCCCATTTGGATACTGCTTGATGTTCTGTAGAATTAAGAAGTGTTGAAACATGTTTTTGTAGTTTTTGGTTGTTTATAAAATGTTTTCAAATGTTAAGATTTGTAAAACATGGATGCTGAGTTTAGATTCAACATAGTTGTTGAAATTTTAAATATAAATATTAGAATTTATAATATAGTTTTTGATTGATGGATACTGTTGTGAATGATTAGATCTAAAAATAAGCTTAAAAACTTGAATTATAAAGGTTATTTTGTAGTTGTAATTGCAACAGCTACTAAAATTAAATATATTTGTTAAGATCTCCCTTTAAATGCGCGCATTCTATCATATTAAATTATCAAACATTAACATGTGTGAATTTTATCAAAAAGCAGTCTCTCACCTCCAATTCTTCTACTCATCTCTGCTGTCACAGGTTCCATACGATAAGAAAAAGCAGAGCATCCATTAATCTCTTGTAAGAAGACCCCATGCGAGTGAACCAACTCCCAAAGTATTTGTTTGAGCTATCATTGACCATTTCACATTCCATGTGACAATCTTCATTTGACATTTATCTAAATACATCTTTAGTGGCTGTAATCTTTTCTCTTAGATTACTTCTATCAAGTTCCCTCCATGGTCCATCCTTTTCTGAAGTTTTTCATTTGAGTTCAACATTAACTGATGTTGTCCTGCGGATCAGAAGGCCATCTGCTTGGGGAAGGGCATCCCTCTTACCAGACTTCTCTCTACTATTGCAAAAAAGATTGGATGGTGAATATAAGCCTTGAGAAGCTCTGGATCCTTCCCCTGGGATGGTGATTCTTTAGCATCCACCAATCCTTATTTTGCCCATGCCCATTACTCCCGATGATTCTACCCTGAGTCTGCAGCATCCTCTGACATAAAGTCAGTATCACTTATGTATAGGTTGCACAATAAAGGTTGTGTAAAGGAGTTGACAGATGCTTCTGCCACTGGCCTTTCAGCAACGTTATTTGCTTGTATGCCTAAGTGCCTTGTCGAAAGTGAAGATCAGTATCCCATTGATGGACCTGGAAACCCCTCCCAGAGTTGAGGACCATATATCCAACAATTGCTTTAGATATATGGTATCCATATTACGATTGTGGCTTTCATAAATGTTATATTCCGGTTAAGTGTTCTATTCTACAAATTTCCAACAAATACATAATACATATATGGTCCCTTTTCTCAACGTCTTGTTCATGCACATGTTTTATCTTATTTTTCCTTAATTTTCCCTTTTTCTCTTGTGATGCAGATATCAGTACTGACGTGGATAATAGGTTCCCTTATCATTGCTATCAATATTTACTTCCTGATCTCTAGTTTCATTAACGCACTTCTGCATGAAGGGATGCGAACGGTATCAGCTGTGTTTGCTGGAATATTCGGCTTCTCTGCAGTAATAGCCTACATGTCTGGGATAGCTTATCTTGTGTTTCGTAAAAATACAAAGATCATTCAGCCGTTACTCTCTGGGGACACTGAAGCGGGGCAGAAAGCGGGCGACGAAAACACTAACCTCCCAAGAGAAGACATTGTCAGCCTGCAATTACCAAGAAGGAGTACTTCACTGTCAGAATAAGCCAACTTCTTCAGATTCTAGGATCACATGTTGCAAGCTTTTATTACATGAAGAACCTCTCAATAATTGATGCTCATGAAAAATGAAGAAGAAGAACGCCCTAATAATCCAGTGTATATTGGGCTACGCGTAATTTATTTATGATTTTCATGGTTGAATAAATGCTTGCAGATTGTGATGCTTTGTGTAAGAGACGCTTCAGTATAAATGAGTTCAACACTTCAATGACCATGTCATTGATTAGAATTTAATATATAATATAATATAATTAAATTACATTTCTTATTAGAATTTTCTTTTATATTATACAATTAAATCCGAATTATAATGAAAACTATTAGTATGCATGTACTATTGCAATTGATTTAACAAAATAACTATTGCTATGGAGGTTCGATCTCAATACTTCACAAATTGATATCATTAAATTAATTCTTTTTATTATTGGAAAATTCTCTAGGATTCATACTTTGCAAGAAAAATCAATAAATAATTAATAGCTATAAATTTTATTGCAAATATTATCATTCATATTTTAAATGGATGGCCTAGATTTAATAGTTTTGATACCTAATGGAATATCACGGGCATTCTTTTGTTAAGACGTTGAAGATCGGAGAAGGTTGAATATACAACTAATTCGAGAAGAAAATTTGCCTATGGGGGTTAGTTTCTAAAAGAATTTAGTCATTGAAAAGGAAAGTTTTTAAATTCTAGTAGATGAGGTATTACTATATACAAGAAATGATGGAAAGGAATGTTGAAAATTTCAGCCATATAAAAGAGGTAAATTTCCTTTTCATCTCTTGTTTTCCCATTGCTTGACATTCGAAAATTCCCATTGCTCTTTTCCGTCTCTCACTCAAATGCAAACCCTCGCCTGATAACATGAACATTTTGTCGTCTTGCTCGACATCAACGAACATAGCGTGGATAGGATGATGCCCCTTGATCTCTATGATCACGACCTTCTATCATTTGCTCATCGTCTGTTGTGTCGTGGGATCATCGTCGTCAGCTCTTACATCGTCTGCATCATCCCCTCTCACATGGGGCAATCATTAGATCACTTGTCTATTTGCATGTTTGTCCATCATCACTTTCGTTGAAGCTACGATTTAATACGCCATGTCTTCATCATTGTTTGTTGAAATCAAAGTCAAAGCTCGTTGCTATTTTGGTAAGTCGAAGTTCTCTGCTTGTTTATGGTTGTTGGAATAGTTCTTCAAATGGGCACATAGATACCATGCTTTGAATTTACTTGCAACTATGCTTTCAGTGGTAGACAATGTTATACAACAATCTTAGACAATGTTACAATGTTTAGCAAGGGTTGATCATCAAAACATTTATTGGTCTCTATTTATCACATTAATTGTGAATGTGTGCAAGTTTTGTTCTCAATTTAAGGCTTGTTAATGTACACCAAAAAGTTCAAACAGAAAGAAAATAGAATGTCCGGAATGTTAAAATTCTCATAAGAGTTTAATGCATCTACTAAAAAGTTCAAACAGTTAGAATTCTCGTAGAGATTGTGTACATCAAAATGTTCAAAAATTAAAAAAAAATGAAATAAATTATAATTACTACCTAAAATTATATAATTGATACATTAATCTGAAACTTTAGTTAAATAAATATTATTATTATTACATCGTAAGTATTTAATTAAATTAAATTACTTAATTTAATTAATTTTTTAGTCTAAAGTTACAAAGTATTCAAAGTATTACAACATGAATGTAAAGACTAGTCCAAAGATACAAAGCATTCTACTTAGTACAACATCAATATAATAAATAATCCAAAGGTATAATATAAATAGACTTAAATAGTCCTTCCATCCCACATTGTCATCATCATATCTTCATGTATCTTATCAGTTACTTATTTTCATTATTCTTGTCTCATTCTAACCTACGAATGACCATCCATATGTACCTCTCCACTTGGTTTTATATCATTAGTAATATTTAATTCTTCTAACTCATTTTGCAAATCTTCAAGTAAATCTTCTTTATCAGCCATTTGAATAAAATTGTGAAGTAAAAAACATGCGATCACAATCTTCACTTGTGTTTCATATGGATATGGTATTTGACCTCGTAAGGTTAAAAATGATATTTCACAACTCCAAATGTATCCTTAATGACCATTCTTAGTTGTGAATGCTTGTAGTTAAAGTTTTCTACAACATTACTAGAAAATCTATCATTAATATAATCAGATAAGTGATAGCGTACACCTCGAAATGGGTAAATATACTCTGGTCGATTAGGATATCTAACATCTACCAAGTAAAACTTACCTATATAAGAATAAAAATTAGTATGATAATGTACTTATTACTTGAAAATATACTAATTGCATTTACCTGAAGGAACTCAAAAATCATTAGGTCTAGTAATTGCATCTTGAAGAATGCAAGCATCAACTGTTGATCCTTCCTAATTAGCTAAAATATATGTAAATCTCGTATCAAAATTACATGCTGCCATCATATTTTGAGACAATTCACCTTTCCTATTTCTAAATCTAGTTATTTCTTATCCAAAAATAGTTGCTTTGATATGAGTATCATCAATAGCTCCAATGCAATCCTATACACATTAAACATCATTTAATATTATTCCTTAAAAAACATAAAAACTACAAAGGCATTACTATTTAGAATGAAAAGGTGCATAATATTAATGGTTAAATGATGGTTAATTGCATAATATTTAGCTTATCATACGAGAATTAAGCCATTATGTTATAATTGCACTATTATATGCTTTAATGAAAGAATCTACATAAATTCAAGAAATTAGCGTTAATTAAGTACATTTCTGAATTGTCGATAAGTTACGAGCTTTGAAATTCTTAAGTATCTGAATTTTCTGTTATTTTAAAGAGCTATATTGCATATACTAGACAATTATATTTTAAATGCTTAAAGAATATTTTATTATTTCCTGGAGTACACGTGTTGTAACCTTAATACATGACTTAAGTTGATTTTTGGTAAGTTATCTGCTAACTATCTGAAATGCATCTAGGTATCGGATAGTTAGATTTGCAAGTATCCAAAATATCCTTTTATTTATAAAAGTTATTAAGGACATGTGTCGTGATCTGAAAACTTGATTTAAGTGTGGTTTTATAGTATTAAGCATGATCTATTTTATTTGCATATATTTCTATCATGTATAGGTGAATAGTAACAACTTATTGAGTTAGTGTTATTTTTATTAAAAGATCATGTGCTAACTCATTGAGTTACAGGTTTAAAGGTATAAAAAGATCACGTGAGAACTCGTTAAATTAGAATTATGTATATGTTGAATTTAAATGCTTTATTATGTCATGTGAGTTGCACGTGTATAACTCGTTAAGTTAGCATAATTATACACATTGAGTTACTTGAATATACACTAAGGTAACACGTTATGTTAGTAAGCTTATAAGTTATTTCTTTATTACACGTGTTTTATAGTTAAATCAACTAAGTAAGTTCGTTGACTTATTTGTAACTCTATGGACCATTTATTTTCTAATATGCCACTATAGCAGTTGCAGAAATAGGACATTCGAAGGACAACCATGATTGCACGTATCACGTAGGAATTCACTTGTGGAATAAAAAAGAAATCACCATCGTTGATATAAATGAAGGAAATCTAACCAATCATTTAAGCAAGAATAGTTACTTTTGTAAGGGATGTAAAAGACAAAGAAAAAGTATGTGTAGGGGTGGAAAACTGTGCTAACTGTAGGAAGCATCAAAAGTTCCCTAAAGCTCTACACCACCACCATAATCACCAATCATAAGAGGTCTGTGAGGATACGTTCCTGATGTTAGGTCGATTTTGAGCCAAACACGGTGCCTAACAACCACTGTGAGGAGTGATCGCGTCACGAAAAGGGAAACCATTTTCACTAAGCACCGACTCATATCTCAAGAGATCATAAAACTTCTAGCCTTAGTTTCGGATTGATGCCAATATGTTGACGAGGAGATCATCTTACAATTTTGAACTCGCGATTCTATAGGGAGAGGAGACAAGATTGTAAGTGATTAAGTTTTCAGTAGTGTAATCGCGTTGCATGTAGTGACGGAAGTTTTTACTATTGATAGAGATTTTTATATTTTACCCTTCGCTCATCTTCAGGAACATATCAAAACAAAAATACCAAAAATAATAAATTATCTATGTTTACATTTAGTATAAAAGTGTTGTATTGTTTGTTTTGTATCGTGATTAATGTTATAATTGTTAGTATTGTGAATGTTTTATGTTAGTTTGATTCAGAAAATAGAAAATAGTTTTACTATTTACTGAAATTGATTCGTTTCAGATACTTAAAGATTTTAATGGTTACTGTTTGAAACATCTGAATGTTAGTGTTGCTTAATGATAAATCTAATATTAACTAGCATTAAAGAGCTTAATTGATGTTATTTACATTTTGTGGAACCGCCCAATGGTTGGCTGAATTCCTTTGTAAATAGTAGTATTTAACTTAAAAGATAGGCTCATAGAGTTAACTTAAGTCCATGAGGTTAGTCCATTGAGTTAATTGTAACTCACCGGAGTACTTACTGAATATATATAAACTCTAATATAAAAATAAGAACAGTACACAATTCTTACTCAATCTCTGTGGGATCAACCTATCCTTACACACAAATACAATATACACTATGCACTTGCAGTTAAAAATATAAATTAGATTTAATATCTAATTTGTGTGAAAAGTTGTTTGTTCATTTCTAAAAGTAATTATTGATA
This sequence comes from Cymodocea nodosa, assembly GCA_036874045.1. Lineage (NCBI taxonomy): Eukaryota > Viridiplantae > Streptophyta > Magnoliopsida > Alismatales > Cymodoceaceae > Cymodocea > Cymodocea nodosa. The sequence continues at coordinate 10,806,188 of CM072339.1, read as the reverse complement.
TACAAGTTTTCTAGTGCCGTTGCCGAGGAATTAATCAAGTTCTCTAGTACCACCTAACAAATAGAAGTTAACAATCAATACAATTACAAAAGTGAATACATACCTTAAAATAAGGATAAACATTCACATCATCTACAATTCGACTTGGTATTGAAGATGAAGGTCTTGCTATAAGCACATGATGTAGACATATTATAACATTTAATACTTCATTAAAGTATTTGCTAACACTCCAACTTGAATGACTAAATTGCTCAATTGTTACTCTGTACCTTTGATTTTGCCCTATTGTGACAAGGAACATGGTAAATTTCTCCTCTACACTAATGTTGTTGGTATTAGCAATAACTCCTTCATTTTTCATTAAAGTACAAAAACTTTTAAATACACTTTAACTCATTCTATAAATATTCCGACAATTATAAGCTTGATGAGGTTGAGAAGGATCTAGTAATCTCTTAATGTAATCTGCACCTTCTTTACTATATATATGCCTTGTGTTATTGTATAGTAATGGTGATGTACTTGCCATTTTTGCTAAAATTGTCCATGTCATAAATAGACATAGTCGCCTTCTTCTATCCACTTCTTTTTCATCTAGTAGGAATGAAATTGCATTATCAACTATAGTAGTAAACATGTCACAAGGATTCATCCTCACTTACAAGATAACAAGAATATTACTAATTTATCATTTTACATTTCAATATATAAAAGACATTCCACATTTCTAAGAAAATAAAAGACACTCGACGTTTCAAAATATAAAAAGTATTTTACATTTCATAATGATAAGTCATTTCACATTTCAATATATAATATCCATTTTACATTTCATCCATATATGACTTTCCATAAAAAAATTTCATCCATAAAAAATTACATTCACAAAAACACTTCATAAACGCAAGAAGTTCAAGATTAGAAAGAAAGTGAATTCATGCACAAAACAAACATTTCATCCATTATAACCACATGCTCACTTCCTAAACCTCAACCATCCATAACACATTTCTGTTGGTAAACTTAAGAACATTTTATAGAATTTTGGCTTTTGGAATAGCTCCATAACTTCATATTGTTCATCTATAGAAAGACCTTCAATCTGAAGTAATGTTGCAATAGTATGATCTAAATAATTTTTAGTCTTTTCTTTAATATCGACTAACCTGCTTTGTACTTCAACCAACCTTCCTTATACTTCAACCAATTTTTTTTGTGCATCTACCAACTCTTTAAATTGTTTGTTCTGTGTAGCTTAACTTTGTTGATCTATTTCACACATATGTATAATGGCTTTTGATGTATCTTTAAACAAATCTGCTATGATTTAATGGGACATTGCATGAGGTCTTGCTCGTTTCTTCCTCTTTTCAATTGCCACCCTTGAACTTCCTCTTGATGAAAGAGGTAAATCAAAATCAATGTCCATTGTTTCCTAAGTGGTATTTAAAGTGTTCAATTTCACATCTTGTGTATTTGGTATAACTTCTACCTCATCACTTTGTTTAACCATATTTCCAATGGTCATACTACCTTCAAATATTTGTTACAATTGCTCAAATATCAAGCATGGTTTGTCTTTGTAGCTTTCACACTCTGGATGTGCTTATAAAAAGAAAATTGTAGTCAAAATGAAAAAGATAAAGATTATGATATTTATAAGTTATAAGTGATTGAAAAACTAACCTTAACAAACTCCTTCCAAATCTCATCATCAATGTCAATGTAGCCCTATATGAAATTCCAACCCCATCCACTTTAGTTGGCAAATTTAGAGTAATTTCGATACATTTGTCACCAAGTTTTTAAGCAACTTTCTACATTCTTCCTTGTAATACTTGTGTTTCTTCTAGTATTGTATTTTTCAATTACTTCATCCCAAGTGCTACATTTGATTTTTCCATCATGAGTTTTCTTATTTCCTTCATTTAATACTTTTGTTAAAATATCTAAGAAATATGCATCTACTTCAGCATTCCAACTAATGTAACTTCTACTTCCACCTGTCCTTCTACTACTAGGAGTACTCATTTTCTACACAAGCACGATTTCAACAACTACAATAAAACATATGGAATAATAACACAATTATAAAAATATTCATATGCATTTGCAAAAACCATTACATTCACATTTTTGTCAAAATCATATAAGAGAATTGCAAAAGTAGAAACAAATTAGTGTTCAAGATGTATGTAGAACATTCCAAAGCATATTGCTCCAAATTATAGAATTGGTAGCAAAATATCATAAAATACTTGTTTACTAATTTAAAGTTGAAAGGCAATCACAAAGAAATGGACAAAGAAATGCAAGTTTTAGTAATACACTAGAAATATTTTTTCTATTTCTCCATCTAGTATAGAGTACTCATTTCGTTTTTGCTTTTATCATGATGCATCCACTCTAGATTCATCGACAACTATAAAATTTCATTAAAATTCTAGACTAATAGATATACATGATAGAATAACAACACTTCAGATATAAATTTCAAAATTTCCATTCATATAATAATAGAGGAATATGTAATACTATAAATCACATAAAGATAAAATTGTATTTGAACAGCATAAAGACTATATTAGAATATAAATCCTTCCGTTTTTTCTCTTGAATTTGGTAAATTAACAAGTTCAAGTTTTCAACACTAGTAACAATGTTTTATATCCTTTAGTTTTTTCTAACTAGATCATCATCCTTGAAATTCCTTAATTCAGTATCGGTTGTTATGGAACTTTTAATGTTATAAAGACTTTTATTTACTGTTAAATTATTATATCCTTCAATTTTTCCTTACTTTCTGTTTTATACACAAATAACCTAAGAAAATATTAAATTTTCTTGGCTTTCTGTGATATATACAAATAATCCATTTTTCATGATTTTCCTAATTTTTCGTTTCCAAATATTTTGAACGTTCCATTCACTTTGTGTTATATATAAACAAGCAATGGTACTAAGCTTATTAAGACCAAGAGAATGATCATTGAGCTTAACAAACATAGCTAAAGCCATGTGATGGAAGATGTAAATGGGTCTAACACAAATGATGTAGAAGAACATAATTAAAAAAACAAATGGCATTCCTTTAATCATTATTATTTTAATTAATGACTAGTGAGAGGGTGGAAATTGCTAAAGCTATTTTCCATCCATTAGACAAACATTTATATGATATCCATTGCATTGCCATGGTCACGCGAGGAGGATGTATCCTCAACTTCATTAGACCAATATTACTCCATCATCTTGGCTCTATAAGGAAAAACAACATACCAAAAATTGAGTAGAAGAGAGACTAATTATTATATCAACAGTTATTAGGAAAAGATTTAGAACAAGCAAAAACATCAATGAAATTAAACTACTACTTTTTTTGAGAAAGTGTAAAAGTTATATGTTTAAAATGAAAAAGTGCATAATATTAATTAATGGTTAAATGATGGTTAATTGCATAATATTTAGCTTATCATATGAGAATTAAGTCAATACATTATAATTGCACTATTATATGCCTTAATGAAAGAATTTACATAATTTCAGGAAATTAATGTTAATAAAGTACATTTCTGAACTGTCGGTGAGTTATAGGCTTTGAAATTCTTAAGTATTTGAATTTTCTGTTATTTCGGAGAGTTACATTTCATGTACTAGATAGTTATGTTTTAAATGCTTAAAGAGTATTTTATTATTTCCTGAAGTACACGTGTTATAACCTTAATACAAGACTTAAGTAGATTTTCAGTAAGTTATCTGCTAACTATCCGAAATGTATCTAAGCATTGGATAGTTAGGTTTGCAAGTATTTGAAATATTTTTTTATCGTAAAACTTACTAAGGACATGTGTCATGATTTGAAAACCTGATTTAAGTATGGTTTTATAGTATTAAGCATGATTTATTTTATTTGCACATATTTATATCATGTACAGGTGCATAGTAACAACTCGTTGAGCTAGTGTTCTTTTTGTGGAAATATCACATGCCAACTTGTTAAGTTACAAGTTTAAAGGTGTAAAAAGATCATGTGAGAACTCGTTGAGTTAGCGAATAAAAATTGTAAGTTGTGTATCTGAACTCGTTAAGTTAGAATTATGCACGTGTTGAATTTAAATGTTTTATTATGTCACGTGAGCTGCACATGTATAACTCGTTAAGTTAGCATAACTATACGCATTGAGTTACTTGAATACACACTAAGGTAATGCATTGTGTTAGTGTTATAAGCTTATAAGTTATTTCTTTATTGCACGTGTTGTATAGTTAAATCAATGAAGTAAATCCGTTGAGTTACACTAACTCCATAGACCATTATTTTCTAACATGCCACTGTAGCAGTTGCAGAAACTAGAAATTCAAAGGAAAACCACGATTGCACGTATCACACAAGAATTCACTTATGGGATGAAGAAGAAATCACCATCGTTGATATAAATGAAGGAAATCCAACCAATCATTTAAGTAGAAATAGTTACTACTAGAAGAAATATAAAAGAAGAGGAGAAAAAATTGTGAAGGTGTGGAGAATCACGCTAACTGCAGGAAGTGTTGGAAGTTCCTTGAAGCTCCACACCACCACCAAAATCACCAACCATTAGAGGTTTGTGAGGATACTTTCTAGATGTAAGGTCGATTCTGAGCCAAACACGATGATTGACAACCACTATGAGGAGTGATCACATCGTAGGAAGGAAAACCATTTTCACCAAGCACCAACTCATATCTCAGGAGATCATAAAGCTTCTAGCCTTGGTTTTGGGTTGATGACAATATGTAGAAGAGGAGATCAACTTACAATTCTTGGTTTGCAATTCTATAGGGAAAGGAGGTAAGATTGTAAGTGATTAAGTTTTTAGTAGTGTAATCGCGTTGCATGTAGTGACGGAAGTTTTTACTATCGATAGAGATTTTTACATTTCACCTTTTACTCATCTTCAGGAACATATTCAAAAACAAAAATACCAAAAATAATTAATTATCTATGTTTATATTTAGTATTAAAGTGTTGTATTATTTGTTTTGTATCATGATTAATGTTATCATTATCAGTATTCTGAATGTTTTATGTTTGTTTGATTCAGAAGATAGAAAATAGTTTATTATTTACTAAACTTGATTCAAGAGAATATAACCTAGTTTAAATATTTATAACTGCAAGTGCACGAAGTCAATTATAGAAAGCATGCAAGAATGGGTCGAGTCCATAGGGACCGACAATTAACATAAAATTCACTAGAGTTTATAGATATGCCTTGTGTAAATGCATTCTCATCACATGTTTACCTTAACAATCATGTGTCTGTTAGAAATGACTTCATCCAACTACTAGTTCATTTTTATCAGATACACTTGAAGGTGTGGAAACTTACATCCAAGAGAGCTCTTCAATTGTTCTATACGTTGTTGTATTCCCTTCGACGTTGGACCTCCAATCTATGGAGGGAACAAGCAGCTTTAGACATGGAGAATTACTAGAGAAGGTAGTCATCTCATGTGGTGTGAAGCAAGGAGGTGACGTCCCTTGTGCTCAAGCCATTAGAGGTGTGATCTTAAAGTAATAGGAGTAGACATTTGAGTGGAGGTGGAGTTGTAATTTAAATTTCAGTAGTATATGTTTGTTAATTCCTTTTGTTTGTGTATTCCACGTGATTTCCCCTTATTGTAATGTTGAATTCTTGTGGTTATATCAATGTTTTTCAATTCTAAGTTTAGTTTGAGTTTTGTGCCCTCTATGTGTTTGATTTTATGTTTTTTTGTATGGATTCTTCTCAAATGTTTGTTCCTCTAACTCTAACATAGTTTAGACATTTTTTACTTAACTCTAACCTCCTGATTTACTTGGTTTTGATTGTATATAGCTTATACTTAGTAGATTAGAGCATACATGGATTTAGATGTATGGTTATAAGTCCATGTATGCTAGTTTTGTAGTAGAATTAGTAGTTGGATGTAGTATAATCTAGGGTATCTATTGTAAAGTAAGTATTGTAAGTAAAGTTGATAGTGAAGTTCAAGCTATCTTAAGGGTGGACTAACCATTTGGGTGAACTACCTAAAAATTTCCTGTGTGTTTTTGTTACTTGTTGTATTTTCCTACATTACTTGGTATAATTATTATAGTTTTAATTAGCTATGCAATTATAAAATATATTTGAGTTTATATTTTTCCATGAAATAATGTTTCCTTAGCTTTTTAGAGTGAGTTTAAACATTGGAATTGGATTTTTAGAGATTTTTGTATCAATTTTTGAAGTTCAAGTTGTTTTCAGATTACAAAATAGGTTTTTCAGAAGAATTTTTGAGGTATTGTTGATTCTGCTGTGATTGGAGTTTATGAAACGTTGGTGTGATATTTTTACTTGAAATTATGGAAGTTAAGCTTTCCTACGAGTATTTGCAAGTTAAAATTGGAGTAGGAATGTAGGTTAATTAATTCTTAAGATACAAGGTATGATGCAGAGCAATTTCCAGAATTCTATCAATTACATGCTTTTTATTTGGAAGTGCTTGCATAATCACTACATATTTTGTTTTAGTACATTTTTTTTGAAATCCTTGATGAATTAGCTTTCCAAGCCATATTTGCATGCTCAATTATGATGCGTATACATTTCTAAGTGAATTTTTTAGTTTTTTTATGCTTAAACTGCAATAGTGAGTGATGTAATTGAAATGATTGTAGTTATTTTATTATATGCAGATTGTTAATTGCTCTTAATTGAAGATCTTAATAAAGTACCTTGTAGGTTAGCCTGAGATTAAGATTTTGATCTGATTATGGATAGCAATTTCAATTACCATAGTTCATATGATGCTTCATTTATGATATTGTGCTAAATGTGGTTTAAATGATCATATTCTTGAGGATTGTCCTTTTTACATGTTAGATGATTTTAAAGAGTATAAGCATCCTGATGCATCCATATCAGAAAATAAGAAATTGAACTTTAATGTACAAGCATTGCATGCTAAATTTCCTGCTGATAATATTGACAATGCAAATATTCATGATATTATTACTATTGATGATGATGGTTATAGTGCTAATGTTGAGCTCAATAGAGTTATTGAAGAGGCTGAACTTAGAGTTAGCTGGATGCTCTAATGAACACCTTAAGCCTAAAGCCCAAGTAGATGAAAAGGTGGATGCCTTTGCAACTCTAAGAAGTGGTAAAGAGTGTATAAGTTCTAAGGTTGATATAGAGCTATCTTCTAGTTCTATTAGCGATCCTAAGCTAGTGGTGATAGAGGATAAAGGTAGAGAGGTCTTAGATGATATGTGTAGTCCCTTAGACAATGTAGCTCCATTTCCCCAAAGGCTTAAGGATACTAGCAATAACCACATAGAAGGAGGTATTAAAGAAATTTTTAAGCAAGTGAGGATTAACATTCCACTATTAGATGCAATCCAATAGATTCCCTCCTATGCTAAATTTCTAAAAGAATTATGTACAAGGAAAAGGTCTAGGAAATTGCCTAAGAAAGTATATTTAGCTGAAGTTATGAGTTCTTATTTTTCTGATAGCATTCCTAGAAAATACGGAGATCCTAGTACACCAACCATTTCTTATACAATGGGAAACAAGTATTTTGACAAGGCTTTAATAGACTTAGGAGCTGGGGTTAATGTCATGTCTTCTAGTGTTTATGTGGACTTAGGATTGGATGGATTAAAGTCAACTAGCATTTTTATCTAATTAGTTGATAGGTCCATAAGAACCCCCTTAGGCATAATAGAAAATCTATTAATTAAAATTAAAGACTTCATCTACCCTATAGATTTTATAGTTTTAGAAAACCAACCATCACATGGAAAGAAAGGTTTTGACCCCTTGATTTTAGGATGACCATTTTTAGCAAAATCTGATGCTGTGATAGGTTGTAGAGATGGATCATTGCATATTTCATATGGTGACCCTAGGGTAGAGTTGAACATTTTTAGTTTCGAGTCTAGTTCCTCAAATGACGGAGTAAGTGTAAATTTAATAGAAACTTTAGATGATAATATTTTAGATGAAGACTCTACATTAGATGACATTGTAGAAAATTCTTTACTAGAGTCTCTAGATTCTATAGAAGATGTGGTCAATATAGATAGTATTTACAATGTAGATCTAGTATGGTCTAATGAATCATTAGGAGATAGGCTAGAAAATATTTTGAAACCGTCAATCATAGAACCACCTGTACTAGAATTAAAACCTCTACCTAAAAATCTTAAATATGTTTATTTAGGAGACAATGAGACTCTCCCTATTATCATTTCTATTGAGTTATCTAGTGATCAGGAGAGGGCTTTATTAGTGGTTCTAAAAAGACATAAGGAGGCCATAGGATGGACCATGACTGATATTAAAGGATTAAGTCCTAGTATAACTCAACATAGAATTAGGGTGGACCCTAATATAATTCCTACTAGAGACTTTCAAAGAAGATTAAACCCTACCATGAAGGAGGTAGTTAAAAAAGAAATTCTTAAGTGGTTTGATCATGATATTGTTTATCCTATTTCTGATAGTCCATGGGTTAGTCCCCTTCATGTAGTACCCAAGAAATCAGGAATAACCGTAGTTGAAAATAGTCAAAAAGAATTAATACCTACTAGATTGCAGACTGGGTGGCGTGTATGTGTGTGGATTATGGGAAGTTGAATGCCGCCACTTGGAAGGATCATTTTCCTTTGCCCTTTGTAGATCAAATGTTAGAAAGATTAGCAGGGCAAGAATTTTATTGCTTTCTAAATGGTTATTCTAGGTACAATTAGATTCCCATAGCTCCTAAGGATCAAGAGAAGAGTACATTCACTTGTCCTTTTGGTACGTTTGCATTCAAACACATGCCATTTGGTTTATGCAACGCACCAGCGACCTTTTAGAGATGCATGACAGGTGTCTTCTCTAATATGATTGATAGATTCTTAGAGATCTTCATGGATGATGATCTTTCAGTTTGTGGGGATTCTTTTGATTCTTGTTTGTCTTACCTGAAGACAGTTTTGATTAGATGCAGGGAGAAACACTTCATTTTGAACTAGGAGAAATACCATTTCATGATTCAGAAAGGAGTTGTTTTAGGATATATAGTGTCTAAGAAGGGTTTGGAAGTAGATCAAGCCAAAATAGTTGTTATTTTAGGTCTACCATTCCTTCAAAATATTAAGGATGTTAGAGCATTCCTTGGGCATGCAGGTTTTTATAGAAGATTTATTAAAGACTTTAGTAAAATTACCCGACCTTTGATGTAGTTGTTGACTAAGGACCATAAATTTGATTTCACATTAGAATGTAGAAAGGCCTTTGATCAACTTAAGCTTGCATTGTTGTCTGCACCTATTGTCCATCCACCACGATGGGATCTACCTTTTGAGCTAATGTATGATGCATCAAATTCTGCATTAGGTGTAGCTTTAGGACAACGTATAGATAGCTTGCCTCAGGTAGTTTACTATGCTAGCAAAACTTTAAATCATGCCTAATTGAACTATATAGTGACAGAGAAAGAATTTCTAGTCGTAGTTTATGCATTAGAGAAATTTAGACCATATTTGCTAGGTTCTCATGTTATAGTATATGCTGACCATTCTGCAATTAAGTATCTTCTTGCTAAGAAGGATGCGAAGCACGTCTTATTAAGTGGGTCCTTCTGTTGCAAGAATTTAATATAAAGATTAGAAATAAGAAAGGATGTGAAAATGTTGCAGTAGACCACTTGTCTAGAATAGTTATACCATAGGATGAGATAGTTATAGACAATGCTTTTCCTGATGAGCAAGTTATGGCCATCATGTTGTTCCTTGGTATGCTGATATCGTCAACTTTTTGGTGACAAATCAAATGCCTAGTAAGTAGTCGGCTCAAGAGAAAAAGAGATTTTTAGCCAAGACCAGAGAATATTATTGGGATGATCCATATTTGTTCAAGTCTGGGCCTGATTGTATGCTAAGGAGATGTATTCCTAACACTAAGATCAGTAGTGTGCTTTTCTTTTGCCATGACCAAGCTGTAGGTGGTCATTTAGGTTCAGGAAAAACTACTGCAAAGGTACTTTAGTGTAGTTTCTATTGGCCTACATTATTCAGGGATGCACATTCATTTGTTAAGCAGTGTGGTGAATGCTAGAAAGCGGGTAGACTTACTAGAAAAAGTATGTGCTGCTTTCACCTATTATAGAAGTTGAGTTGTTTGATGTATGGGGGATAGATTTTATGGGACCATTTACAAATTCTAGAGGTTATCTATATATCCTTTTAGCCATAGATTATGTCTCCAAGTGGATTGAGGCTATTCCTACCCGCACATGTGATTCAAAAGTAGTGATATCCTTTCTTAAGTCCAACATCTTTGCTTAATTTGGTGTTCCTAGGGCTATAGTGAGTGATAAAGGAACCCATTTTTGTAACAAGAGCTTTAAGGTATTAATGAGAAAATATGGGGTTACATATAAAATGGCTACTCCTTATCACCTACAAATAAATGGACAAGTTGAGAATGCTAATAGACAAATCAAAAGTATTTTAGAAAAGACTGTTAGACCATCTAGGAAAGACTGGGTAGATAGACTAGATGAAGCTTTATGGGCTTATAGAATTGCCCATAAGTTTGTCCTAGGTATGTCTCCTTTTAGGACTGTATATGGTAAAGCCTACCATTTTCCCATAGAATTAGAACATAGAGCTATGTAGGCAATAAAAAGATTTAATTTGGATTTAGATGCAGCAAAGAAGAAGAGGAGATTTTATCTGAATTGAAAGAAATCTATCATGAGGCATATGAGAATTCTAGAATTGCAAAAGAAAAGGCCAAAATATTTCATGATAAGCATATCTTGAGGAGAGAATTTGTGATAGGCCAAAAGGTTCTATTATATAATTCGAGATTGCACATTTTTCCTGGGAAGTTTAGATCCCAATGGATCGGACCTTATGTTGTTAAGAAAGTTTATCCCCATGGTGCAGTAGATATAGAAAATATGAAAAGGGGGGACATTTTTAAGGTTCATGGTCATTAGTTGAAATTATTTTTATCTAATAAGAAGACTTATAGTGCTGAAGAGATTACTTTAGATGAGCCTTCTTATACTTGAGCTAGGTTTGAATGCTAAGTATTTTTAGCTCATCCTGTATTAGTAGTTTTATTTTTCTTATTTTTTGTGAAATGTGTTTGTAGTTTTATTTTTTCCACCTCTAGTTGATGTTCTTTTCTTTGTTTTGTTGCATTTTTGTTTGTCTTTTTACATTTCCTTTCATAGAATTGTTTGATGTGTTTGTTCATGTTTTCAGTTACGAATTCTTACTACAACATAGGTATACATTTCATTCTCCTTATATATTTTCGTGCTTAGAATGCCCTCTTTCATATTGGTTGCATGCATGTAGGAGTTTGCTGCAATACTATCCTACGTTTGTTGTGACAATTCGTGCTTGTTTTTGCTTTATAGGTTTGCCAATTTCATCCTTACAAGTACATTGGGGACAAAGTATGGGGGGGGTGGCTGTGAATTATGTTTTGCATTTTGTGATTGACAATATTCCTATTAACAGGCTACTCAATCTCCATTGTTTGTTCTTAGGAATGTTATCAGTCACATCTTTTGTCGATTTATTTTTTGTGTTTGGTATCTTTTGTTGGCATACCTAAGGTCTTAATTAATGAAGTGCTTATTCAAGGTTTATTAGTTGAACCTTAAAGGTAACACTAATAGGATAATACCCTTGAACCCAAAGGTAAGAACTTAAGAGTAAATTCAATTTTCATTCATATGTTTATTATATATAGGTATTGCACAATCACGAGGCCTTAACTAAAAAGAACATAACTAGCTTATTCCTTTTTGAAGTGAAACTTAAGTAATAGTCTAAAGTGCTATCCAATGGGTTGTCTCTCAAGAAGGGTAGTAAAAAGGGAATAAGGTGATTGCCTATTCTTACAAATGATACTTAGTAGCTAGATATGGAGGCTAAGCAATCTCTTAATATTTGCATAGAATCGTGTTTCTAAGTAGGAGGTAATCCTAAGGGGAGATGTAGGCAAAGAGTTAAAAAAAAAGAAAAGAAAAAAAGAAGCAAGTTATAAAAGAAAAAAAAAGAGAAAGAAAAAAGGGAAAAGAGAAAAGAAAAAGAAAAAGAAAAAAAAGAGAGGAATAAAATAAAAGAGACAATGTACTAGAGGATAGACTTTTGAAGATTATGTAAGTAACTTGGATGGAGTGAGTAGGTTATTATGTGAATTTTTAGTTTTAGCCATTTCAGTTACACCTATATATGTATGTACTTATTTTCTTTAAATGAAATGAGAATGAGTAATTAAGTTTAAACCTAAAAGGATAAGTGTGTTGGAATAAAGGTGGAGCCAAAAAGGTTAAACTAGAAACTTTGTAAGTAACTTCATGCATGTTTAAGTAATCTTGGGTATGTCAACTTTTGTCCTTGTTATGTGTATGTTTGTGATTTGTGAGGTTTTGTTCGTGCTCTTATGTTTTAATTTTTGTTTTAGCTTGCATTTTTGTTTTTGAGTTTTTGGATTTTGTGGGTTATTCGTTGAAAACCCTCTAGAGACAACATCCGCTGCTAAGGTGACCTAGGGGCTTAATGGCTTGTTACATAGGCTAAATGCAACTGTGATCCCTACGAAAGTGAGTTAGGATTTCTGTTTTTAAATGTCATTGTGTTTTGAATAAAGTTATTCATTCATTTAGTATTTGTATGTTTTGTTCATTTTAACTTAGATTTTGCTAAGAGACTAGCAAAGCTTAGGTATGAGGGAATTTGTATAAATGATATTTGTGCACATTTTTATATGATAATTCATGCATTCTATGTCTTGAAACTCAAGTTATATGCATTTATACAAGAAAATACATATTAATCACATTTTTATGACATTGCATGAATATGTGCACAAATGCACCCCTTTAATGTAATTTTCACGAAACATACTAGATGTTCATATGCTTAAATGTATGATTTAATAATTCTTAGGCCAAGAAAGAGATTTTAAAGGTCATCAAGGTATTGAAATAATTTGATATGGCCACATATATTTTACACACTATGGTTATGAACTTGTGGACATTAAATGCAATAATGTGACATTGGTTATGAATAATTTTAAATACATGTTACTAATTGATTCATTCATGGATGAAATTACATTCCACATTTGTAAACATGTTAAAATGAATGTTACGTAGCTTAGAAATAAATATATTTCAAGTTCATAACTAGAGTTATTTTTGGCATGTATTACTAACATTACATGCATGAGTTAAATGGAATTTGTTATAGGTGAATGTTGGCCCTTAGATCAAGCCTTGGGATCATCAATCCTTGATGATCAAAATCTCTATAAATTGGCCTTGTATCCCACAAGTTTTCTCCCCTCTCCCAACTCCAATTTTCGGAATTCCCCTTGGTGCTCCAAGCAAGGTGAAGGAAGAGCTCTCCTCTTGGTGTCTTCTCCTCCAAACGTCTCTTAGAGGTAAGGTTCTTCTTCTTCTTGTCTTCTCCAATACTTCATCCGGCATTCTACATCTTGAGGAGGTGAATTGCTGCTGCAAATCCCCTCTTGTTGGTGCTGAATCCGTGGATGAAGCTCCATTGGAGATACACTTGAAGGTGTGGAAACTTGTATCCAAGAGAGCTCTTCAATTGTTCTACACGTTGTTGTATTCCCTTTGACGTTGGACCTCCAATTTGTGGAGGGAACAAGCAACTTTGGACATGGAGAATTGCTGGAGAAGGTAGCCATCTCAAGTGGTGTAAAGCAAGGAGGTGACGTCCTTTGTGCTCAAGCCATTAGAGGTGTGATCTTAAGGTAATAGGAATAGACATTTGAGTGAAGATGCAGTTGTAATTTAAATTTCAGTAGTATATGTTTGTTAATTCCTTTTGTTTGTGTATTCCACGTGATTTCCCCTTATTGTAATGTTGAATTCTTGTGGTTATATTAATGCTTTTCAATTCTAAGTTTAGTTTGAGTTTTGTGCCCTCTATGTGTTTGATTTTATATTTCTTTGTGTGGATTCTTCTCAAATGTTTGTTCCTATAACTCTAACATAGTTTAGACGTTTTTTACTTAACTCTAACCTCCTGATTTACTTGGTTTTGATTGTATATAGCTTGTACTTAGTAGGTTAGATATATAGCTTGTATATTGGAATTAGATGTATGGTTATAAGTCCATGTATGCTAGTTTTGTAGTATAATTAGTAGTTGGATGTAGTATAATCTTATTTTCTATTTTTGTAGTGTAATAATTATCATGTGTTGCATTCTCTTAAGTGAGGGATAGAAGGAGACATAAATGAGGTTTCTCGTTACTGATTCAACTCTATATGAAGTCATTTCTAACATGCACATGATTGTTAAGGTAAACATGTGATGAGAATGCATTTACACAAGGCATATCTATAAACTCTAGTGAATTTTATGTTTAATTGTTGGTCCCTATGGACTCGACCCATTCTTGCATGATTTCTATAATTGACTCTGTGTGCTTGTGGTTATAAATATTAAAACTCAGTTGTGTGTTAATTTCATAACATTTAAACCCTAAACATCAGTTTAGAACAAGTAATATATTGAGAGATAAGGAAGTTTGGGATAGGTATGACAGACTTGAGCGTAGTTTAGAGCGAAACATGGACAAACTGTAACAATACATGTGTCAGCAACAAGAAGTCAACCAATTGAATTATAGGGAAGAATATTCAGAACCTAAAATTGATATCACATATGAAACGAAAAAAACTATAATGAAAATTGATCAAAAATTGAATGCAATGAGACTAGATGATCTTGAAAGAAAGCTAAAAGCATTGGATGAATTTACAAAGAAATTACAAGTTATGCAATAGGAAAATACAAATAAAAACTTTAATGTTATAGATCTGTATAAGTTGCAAGACATACAGACAAAAGAAAATACCAATGCAATAGAATTTAAAGAATGTAAGTTAAAATTGAAAATAATTGATGAACAAAATCAAGAAAATGAAATACAAGAACATCATGAAAGTAATGAAAATCTGGAAGATGTATGTATAACATTAAGATGTAGAATTGATATACCATAAAGAATTCAAAAAGAAAGTAATGTGAAGGTGGATAAGAATAAAATTCAAAATGATAATGAAAATGTAATATCTGAAAACTTAGAAATCAATGAAGAAAAATCTAAATATGAAAATGAGATTAAAAATGATCAAACAAATGAAATGAAAGAAAAAGAATATTGTAAATCACAATCATTAGCACCTTATCCTGAAAGATTACAACAAACATTTCTTGAAAAACAAGAAAAAATTAGAGAAATTTTTGAAAAAGTACAAGTTAGCATTCCTTTGTTAGATTACTGCAGAAAATGCCACTTTGTGCTAAATTTCTTAAAGATTGGTGTCTTAAGAAAAGAGAGCGAAAAGTTTTAAAGAAATCTTTTTAGTTGAGCAAAGTAGTTCCCTGTTTCTACTATAAATGGCTAAAAAGTTATTTGATCCCGGAATCCCTGTTATATCATGCACCATAGGAAATACCATTCTAGAAAAAACCTTAATAGACTTAGGTGCAGGTATAAATGTTATGCCTAGTGATATATTTATGTCTCTTGGATTATAAGATTTAACCTCCACTAGGACTGTCATTCAATTAGCAAATCGAAGTATAAGATATCCTAGAGGAAAAATAAAGGATGTGCTCATTAAAGTAAAAAACTTCATATATTCTATTGATATTGTGATATTGGATTTCCAATAAATTAAGAATCAGAATCATGATATATCTTTAATTTTGGGAAAACCATTTTTAGCAACATCAGGGGCTGTTATAAATTATAAAACGGGAGTGATGAAATTAGCATATGGTAATGAGGATACTCAATTAAACATTTTTAAACCAAAAAAGTTTGAGTTAGAAATGTCCTTACATACTATAGACTTTCTAGAGGATGAAGGAGATATGCTAGATGATGTAATTCAAGAAGAATTAAATAGGCAACTAGATTTTGAAACTTTAGAAGTAAGTAAAAGTATAGATGTAGAAGGAGATCAAGAAGGGTTTAATATAGAAGATGAAAATGTTCAATTAGGAGCTCTAGCTTCTGATGGTCAACATTTAGATTTAAAACATTTACCTCTTGAATTAACCTATATATTCTGGAAGAAAAATGAACATGTCCAATCATTATTACTTCAGATTTAAAAGAGAATCAAATTTCTAAATTAAAAGATGTAGTAAAAACTTATAAAGAGACAATAGGATAGACTATGACTGATATCAAAGGGTAAAGTGCAACTTTATGTTGTCACCACATATATCTAGAAGAGAATGCTAAACCTGTTAGAATTCTGAGTAAAGATTAAATTCAAACCTTAAAGAAGTAGTTAGGAAGGAAATTGTGAAATGGTTAGATAATGACATAATTTATCCTATTTCTAATAGTGCATGGGTTAGTCCAATCCATATGGTTCCAAAGAAATCTAGATTGACTGTTATAAGAAATGAACATCAAGACTTGATTCCCATTAGAATCCAATCAAGCTAGAGAGTATGTATAGACTATAGAAAGTTGAAAGTTGTGACTAGGAAAGATCATTTTCCCTTGCCTTTTATAGATCAGATGTTAGAGAAATTAGCAAGTCAAAAATATTTTTGTTTCCTAGATGGGTATTCAGGATATAACCAAGTTCCAGTAGCATTAGAGGATCAAGAGAAAATAATTTTCACATGTCCTAATGGAACTTATGCTTTTAAGAGGATGCCATTCGATTTATGCAATGCACCCGCTACCTTTTAAAGGTGTATGCAGAGCATATTCACTTGAATGATTGAAGATTTTTTGAAAATATTTATGGATGATTTTACTGTATATGGAACTTCATATGAAGTGTGTTTAAACAATTTAAACCAAGTATTAAAACACTATGTGGAAAAAAATCTAGTTCTAAATTGGGAAAAATGTCATTTCATGGTTAAACAATGAATAGTCTTGAGACATATTGTTTCAAAGAAAGGGTTGGAAGTAGATAAAGCTAAGATAGAAGTAATTTCTAATCTACTACAACCTAAATCAATAAAAGATATTAGATCATTTTTAGGACATGCAGGATTTTATAGAAGATTCATTAAAGATTTTAGCAAAATAGCTAAACCTTTAACTAATCTATTAAAAGATGTCCCATTTAACTTTGATAAAAATTGCAAAGAAGCATTTTTCAAGTTTAAAACTAGCTTCATTTCAACCCCTATAATACTAGTACCTAATTGGAGCCATCCATTGAAATTGATGTGCGATGCATTTGATTTTGTTGTAAAAGTAGTGCTAGGATAAAAGATAGAAAATTCTCCTAGAGTGATTCATTATGTAAGCAAAACTTTAAATGATGTTCAAGTTAATTATACAACTACTGAAAAAGAATTATTAGCTATTGTGTTTACTTTAGAAAAATTTAGATCATATCCAATAGGAGCTAAAGTGATAGTATACATGGATCGTTTAGCTTTAAAACACCTAATAGCAAAGATAGAGACTAAACCTAGATTGATTTGGTGGATATTGTTATTGCAAGAATTTGATCTAGAAATTAAAGATAAAAAAGGTTGTGAGAATGTAGTAGCAGACCATTTATCAAGATTACAAATAGAAAAATCAAATATTGAAATTAAGGATAATTTTCCTAATGAACAATTAATGACTATAAAAATAATGCCTTGGTATGCAGACATAGTTAATTACTGGTTTAACACCTAAGGATTGGAATAGACAGGATAAGAAATTATTATTTTTAAGAGTAAAATATTATTATTGGGAAGACCCATACTTATTTAAGAAATGTCTTGATCTAGTTTTAAGGAGGTGTGTCTTAGAATTTGAATATTAGAGCATATTGTCTTTCTGTCATGACCAAGCATGTGGTGGACATTTTGGTTCAGGGAAAACTACTGTTAAAATTCTGCAATGTGGATTCTATTGGCCAACACTATTCAAATATGCTCATAAATATTGCTTAAGTTGTTTAAGATGTCAACAAATAGGAAGGATATCAAAGAGGAATATGATGCCTTTAAATCCTATTGTTGAAGTTGAAATCTTTAATGTGTGGGGAATAGATTTTATGGGTCAATTTCCTATGTTTAATCAATTTAATTATATTTTGTTGGAGGTGGATTATGTATCTAAATGGGTAGAAGCTATTCCTACAAAAAACTAATGACAACAAAGTGGTAATACATTTTATAAGAACTAATATAATTACTAGATTTGGAATACCTAAAGTTATTGTTAGTGATAGAGGAACTCATTTCTGTAATAGAAGTTTTGAAGCATTAATGAAGAAATATGAAGTAAATCACAAAATTGCAACATCATATCATCCGCAAACAAGTGAACAAGTAGAAAGTGCAAACAAACAAATTAAGTTAATCTTGAAAAAAGTAGTAAATCCTACTAGAACAGATTGGGCTAATAGATTAATAGATGCACTCTGGGCTTATAGAACTGCTTATAAGACAAGCTTAGGTATGTCACCTTTTAGGATAGTATATGAAAAAAGTTATCTACTAACTAAGTTAGAACATAAAGCTTATTGGGCATTAAAAACTCCGAACACTAATTTAAATCAAGCTGCTAAAAATAGAAAAATGCAATTGATTGAATTAGAAGAATTTAGGAATGAAGTTTATTTGAAAACTATAAAAGAGAAAGAGAAAATGAAGTTTTGGCATGATAAGAAAATTATTCTAAATTTTTTTGAAATAGGACAAGAAGTATCTTTACATGACTAGACTTCATAACCATCTAGGAAAATTAAGATCTAGATGGGCAGGACTTTACATAACTTGAAATATTTATTCCTATGGAGCTATTAAAATTGAAAATCCTAAAAATCAGAATATATTTAAAGTAAATGGACAAAGACTTAGACCTATTTTAAAAATTCCAAAAAATTCCTTTAGAATTATAGAAGAAGAGTAGAGGACTACTCGAGCTTTATTAAGTAAGAAATAGATATATGTTAGTTTAAAAAAAAATCTTATTTTAAATATAGCGGTCTAACTGAAAGAAATTATCGATTTTATTGAAACATATATTAAAAGAAAAATATTGTTACGGTTACGTCGAAAGGATCTTTTGGTTTGATCGAAACATAAAAACATAATATATATATATATATATATATTAAGTAAAAATATTGATTTTACCGAACACATGGCATCGATTCAACTAGAAGAAAAAGAAAAATTTTATGTAAACTTTGGTTCAATTGTGGAAGTATAGTAGTTTGATCGAAATTCTAAATTATTAAAAAATTAAGAGTCGGTCAGACTGGAAATTCTTTGGTCTTGACCGAGTTAAAAATTATTATTATAAGTATTTTTATTAGTATAATTATACGAGAAGTCCATTGAGTTAAGCATAACCCAACGAACTTTCTCCGTTGAGTTAACTATAACTCAATAGAGTATTGTAGTTAAGTCCATGGACTTAGTCCTTGGAGTTAACTGTAAGTCCATGGAGAAGTAAGTGAGAGAGCGAGAGTTTGAGCGGGAAATGACCCGATTACCTGACACAAACTTAGGATTTATTTAAGCTAAAACTTAGGAATTGGGGGCATTATCTGTAGAGCCATCTAGCACTTAGAGCACCAAAAATCATTTTGTTCTGTTCCATAACACCATGAAGATACAAGATGATGCCAGAATTCTGGAAAGCAGTTGACACTACAAGATTTCTCAGGGAGTTAAAGGAATGACATACACGATAGAAGATCAGGAACATAACATGGGAAAAAGAATTAGAAAAGGTAGAATCTGATATTTTCTACTAGACAAGAGTTTTGGTTGATTTAAATATTAAAATACCTCAGATAATAGAAACTAGAATCAAAGTAGCAATAAAGATGGTTGTGAATAGAGAAAGGAGAATAATACCAAATAATGAGGTTGCCCTAGAGTTGATCTGACGTAAATCATGACTGTGGTTTGTAAGATATATTGCTAGACATGCTTGGTGGGACATCTGGGAGCAACAAAAGAAAGCAACTGAAGAGCTTGCTATTGAAAAGCCTACTACAGAGGAACAGTAGGTAGGACCATCAATTCCATTGCCTAGGTTGTTAGGAAGAGAAGCATTTTTGGGGCCATCGACGCCAGAGGAAAGGAGAGAATTTGCAGAGCTCGTGAAAGTTGCTAAGAGTCAAGGAAATTCTAAAGATATGGTTGTGGCAAAGACTCATTTACTTTATGATACACTATGCAAGAAGAGGGCTGAAGATAAGTTGAAGGCCTAGTATAAAATTAAATTAGAACAGCATTTTGAAGCAGTTAGATCACTAGCTGCGAGAGAAATTGAAACTGGTCCTTCCAATCCAGTACATGTTAAGCAGGAAGAGCTAGTACCTATGGCTCGAGGGCTTGGAGAGTCTAATTTTGTTGACTTAGTCTTAGAAGAAGAAGAGGAAGAACAGACACAACTAATAAAAGGAAGAAAAGAAAAAGTGCCTAAGGCTAAGGAAATAGTTAAATTCGAGCCTATATTATCAATAGGGCCTAAAGAGCCCATTTTTGTTACTCTGTTATCTGAATCTAAGGAGGAGCAGGAGCAGCAGGAACAAAAGCAAAGAAGAGAAGAAAAATAGAATGAAATTAGCTTGTAGCCTGCACAAATAGAAGAAATAATTAGGGTAGAGCTGATGTGCCTAGGACTCCATCCCAATCTACTAATGATTCAGAAAAAATAGTGACATTAGAGATTCGTTGTGAGAAGGAAGAAAAAATAGAAGAAGCTGAACAAGAATATACTGAACAAAGAGAAAATGACTCGATGGATTCCACTAAAGAGAGAGAGACTCTTCAGCAATTTATTGAGAAAGTACAAGGAAAAAGAGTGGAGAGTTCTGCTAGCTCTCCACCATAGACAGAAGTAGGAACTAAATTGCAGGAATCTTTGGATCATTTCCAACAAACACCAATTCAGCACCTTGAGGAGGCAACAGAAAAACAAACCCTAGTAGAGGAACAATTTCAGATTCCTGACCCTTCCCAACAGCAAGTTCTGAATGACGTATGTTTTTAGAGTCAAGAAGCAATGAATAAATATGAAGAGATAAAGGGATTTGATATTATATATAGTAGACCAGTAAACTAAGACAGCATGGAGGACATTAAAGAATTATTTGAGTTCCAAGGTCTACTACAATTTATTTCTCAACAGAAAGGGCATGCAATGTATGAAAATCTAGTGCCCTGTGTTTATGCAAATTTAAGAGATGAAGAAAGAGGATTAATTTCCAACGTAGAGCAAGTTGATGTACTGATAACACTAGAGCTTCTCCATAATATTTTTAGACTTAGAAATGAAAGAAAAGAAATTCTTGAGAGCATGACTATAGTTGAGTAGATAGAACAGGAAATAAAAAACTATTTAGCTATCAATCCTAATGTACCATTATTAAACAGATTGAAGTACTTAAATAGTAAAACACACATGGTAGCTAACATTTTGATTAAAAATGTCTACTAATGATAGACCATTATATAGAATTAAGTCAGTTTGTTAAATGGGCCACATATGCAATTGTAAACAAAATTCAAGTAAACTAGTTTGGAGTTTTTATCTCCAAGTTGAGGACAATACAGAAAAAATTATTCTATGGAGATCTGATTCCATTGCTGATGGTGGACAGTATTGACTTCATCAGATGAACATCCAAAAAGATGAAATCCAAGGCCATCTCGGTGAAGGAATACAAGAATTATTTGACTACTACTGTTGGAACATTTGTCGTAGGATCTTCTAGAGACTTTGCAAGAGCTGTAGAACGTATAGATCAATTAAAGCAACAATTAAAAAGCTCTAGAAGAAAGTAGATGAATTAAGGAAGAAAGAGTAAATGTATTATTCATCTACTTGTATTGAAAAATGTCTGACTGTATGTAAATGTAAAATATTTATATATATGAATGTTTGAACAGCAAGATGTTTCTTAATTAATGTTTGTAAATGAATAATTTAAAACTCTATTGAATATTATATATATTTGTTTAAAGCTTTGTAGAATTGTTTTACAAGTTTCACAATTTTATTAATGATATGGTTAAATGCACGATGATTTGATAATGTTTGAATATATCTGCATACTAAAAAGTAAAATGTAAATTCTACATAACAAGAAATGAACTACAAGTTAAATATGCGTATAATGTTCAGATTTAAAGGAGTTTAAATTAGAACACCGTATTAATGTGATGTATTTAATTTTATTTAAGTTGATAAAATGTAGGAAAAAAAATATAGAAGTTAAGATGAGGAGTAAGTTTTTAGAAAATATTTTCTAAGTGTTAACTCAATGAAGTTAGTTTGTGGAGTTAGTAAATAATAAAATATAAGGTCACTCCATTGAGTTATCTGTAATTCAATGAATTTAGTCCGTACAGTTAGCAAATAGGTGACGAAACTAGTCTGTTGAGTTAGTTGTAACTCAATGAGATTAGTTTGTTGAGTTAGAAACTATAACTGAGGCTAGTTTGTTGAGTTATCTATAACTCAATAAGGTTAGTTCGTGGAGTTAGTATAATGCTTATTCTTTTAGCCACGAATGAAACTTCGTGGGTTTAGCAGTTACTGAAATTTAAAATTAAAAGTGGAATACGTATCTATAAAAATAGGAATCATACTACACGTTACAAGACACATTCTTGCAACGAAATTCATTTGCCTTATGGACGTGCATTATAAATATAGAAAAAAATGTTATTTACTAGTTACCAGCACTTGAGGAAAGAGAAGAAAATTCATTGGGGAACTGGAAGGAGAAGTAGTTGATTCAACTTCATTTGTTAATAAATATTTACTAAGAATAAAGCATTAGACTGGTATGTAATTAATCTTCTGTAATTTTACTTTATGTTAAGAGTTTATGAGCACATTGACTCATTCTCCTAGCACTAAATGATTAATAAGAACACTTACACAGGATTATTCAACATAGAGGCGTATTGAAATATTTTCTGAACTGGACTTTAACGAAATCCTTAGGGGTGTAGCTAACCTTTCTTTAAAGGAGAATGAAGATATAGTTGCTCCAGTAGAAAAACCATTAGAAGAAATTCTATATCTTGAATTAGTTGATAAACCTTCATGTATTTGATTGCCAAACTTTGAGGGAGATAGGTTTGAACTGAAATCTAATTATATTAGTTAATTGCCACACTTTCATGGATTAGAAAGAGAAGATGCCTATTATTTCCTTATAGAATTTAACGAAGTTTGTCAAATGATGAAAATGTCGAACATGAGTATTGATGCTATTAAACTTAGATATATTCCTTTTGCTTTAAAAGACATAGCTAAGAGATGGTTATATACTCTATCACCTGATGCAATTTCTACATGGACTAAATTTTACTCTATTTTTCTAGAAAAATATTATCCAACACATCAAACGTTTAAAAAGAAAAAGGAAATATTAATGTGTAGCCAAAAACATGAAGAATCATTTTGGAAATATTTTGAATGATTTAAAAATTTACTAACTCAATGTCCACATCATGCAATAAGTAAAGCACAATTAATAGGTATAATTTACAAAGGCATCGATGTTTCAACTAAATCTTTATTAGAATCTACTTGTTAAAATGAATTTTAAAACTATGTAGTGAAGAAGCATGGGTATACTTAGAAAACTTTACAAAAAGAACTAAGTGGGAAAACTTGACTGAAGCTATTATAGATAAAAAGAATATTGCCAAGGGAAATGCATGAAATAGATTCAAGCACTATGCTTTAAGTCAAATTAACTGAGTTAACAAAGAAAATAGAAGAGTTATCATTAAATCAAAAACTAGCAGAAAAGAATGCAAATATTAATGACTTAGATATTATTTATGCTAGAAACTAGAAAGATAACTTTGGAAATTCTTATAACCCTAATTGGAGAAATCACCTGAACTTATCTTGGAGAAAAAATAATTTCCAGAGAGGAGAAAATATAAATAACAAAAATATAGGTTATGAAACATTAATTGAATAAGGATCTAGAATAGAGAAGTTAGAAAAGATAATTCAATAATTAAACAATTGTCTAGATCATGTATTTGGAAATGCTACCATTCAGAATCATAATATGAATAGAAATGTACCCCCTAGATAGAAGGAATCAACAGAAGTTAGACTTACTGGAGGATTGTCGATGCAAGCAGTGTCTAACCCTATCAATAGAACTGTTAATGAAATTGATACCTCCTTTGGGAGGGAAGCTGAATGAAGCAGTATAACTAAAGTAACTATGTATAATATAGTAAGTAGAAAAATATAAAAAGAAAAGAAAATGTAAGTTTAATTGTAGTTAGTAATATTGTAGAGTTATTACTTAACTCAACGAACTTAGTCTGTTGAGTTATGATCTAACTCCATGAGGGTAGGTAAGTAGCTATGTTAATTTTATCTCTACTAAAATTTGTTTATGTTATACAAAATCACAACAGATAGAGCTGATGAAATTACCACTAGATGCACTAAGGGAAGTACTAAGTAACTTATCTTTAGATCTATACAAATTGTGTTGTATGTCAAAAGAAATTAAAGAATGTATTAGAGAAAAATATTTTCATGGACTACAAGATACAAAGATCACTAATATTAGAGATGGATTTTTATGGAAGTCATTTAATCGTAGTTCAATCAGCTATGAATATCTGAATATGGAAGAAATTGTTGGAATTCCACCTAATACATTAGAAGGAATAGATCATATTATGGGGATAGATGAAGGATTAATTATTTACAGAACCAAACCAAGGTATATAATTTTGTTACCTGATATTTTGATTAGAAATCCTATTACTAGAGAAGAATTGAATATAGGAAGGCCCAATAGATTTGAAGTACCAACTGAAAATTGTGGGTCAGCTTTAATATTTTTTGATAAAAATTCAACCATTCTTGAAAAATTGTATTACTGGAGACCAACTGGAAATTGGGATGAAGATTTATGCTTAAGTGTGTATAATTTTCTAAATAGATCTTGGACTAAAAATACTATGATATATCTAGGACAGAAAGTATTAATTAACAACATACATGTCATACTCGATGGATATATATATCTAGTGACAGATATATCAATTCCATTTAGATCTCATTTATACATAGTAAGCATAAATAGTTATAATGATGACTTTATAGAAATATTGATATAGTTGAACCACCATCTACAGAACATGATAAAATTCAATTAGGAGTATGGTATAATGAATATGATGATCCTACTTTATGTTTAGTAAGATGGTGGGATGAACTGATGAAATTTCAAATATGGATTATGAAAGACTTAAATGAATGGAAGTGGGAAGAGGAATATATTGAAATATATGTAGAAATAGAAACAACTACATTATCTTGGAACAGAAAAAGATCCCTTGTTGCATTTCAATTCATTAATAGTAATACACTTATATTTAGTATTAATAACATACTGCAAGTTTATAAGTTAAAAAGGAAAGTAGACTACATTAAAATGGAATTAATAGCAAGAAGAATTATACTTAAAAAGTTTGCTTGGATAATACGTTTATTCCATTTGTCACTACTTTTCAATCATGTTCTTAAATTGTGATTTTGTACTTTTAATGTTGTGTATACTCTGCATTTATTTTGAAGAAAAGAAAAAGAGAAAAAAAATAAAATATCAATCTAGTTTGTTAGTATTTGTTCTAGGAAACAAACTGACTTGCTTGTGAACCATCAAAGGCATAGGAGCTTAGGTTCCACATAAGACACTGATTTAACAATTTAGGTTTTGTTGTTAAGTTGTTATTTTGTTATATATTCTGCTTTTATTTGTAAATGAAAACTTTTTCAAAATTAAAAGTTGGACGATGTTGAAGAGGATACAAAGAACAAGGTATGTAATTAATTACTTAGCTTGAATTTACATTCAAACACAGTTCATGGATTTATTCATTAACTCAATGAACTTAAGTTCATTGAGTTAGGTGCTAAGTCAACGAAACAATATTCATACCTGCTAACATTTTCTGTATTTACTATAAATCTTTTACATTGAGGACAATGCAAAATGTAGGTATGAGGGGGAGATAATTAGATTAAATCCAAGTAACCTTATTAATTAGAGGAACTAGGATTGTCCTGCAAATTTCTGTGGAAACTGAAAATTTTTTCTTGTAACCTTGTTGATCAAATTTCCTATAACTATCTGATAATTGAAACTATAAAAAAAATACTATAACTGCTTGAATGTTATATTTAGAATTTTATATAATATGCTATAAATTTTACTATTAATACAAATCTGGATATAGTATCTTATGTTTTTACTGAATTTTATGAGTTTAACAGTTTCATGGTTTAAAAAAAAATCAGAATGCTTAACTATAACTTAGGAAATGATCTGAAATCCTGAAAGAGCTAAAACGTTGATTTTTGGATTAAATGAAATATATATGATCAAGGATACATTTAATTTGATTGAATAAACTTGTAAAATGATTTATGTGTAAATCTTATTAAACTACAGAAAAAGTATAAGCTTATTAATATGGATTTCAGTAAATTATAAAAACAGGATTATATGAGATTTGTGTTTTATTGCATCTGCATTAATGAAATACTTATATATATTGTGTTGAAAAGGAAAAAGAGATAAACTTTGAGAGTTTATTGATTTTTTTGATCACAAGTCTTTTGTACTTGAGTAGATAAGTATGTAAGGATTGTTGACTTAAAAAATGACTCTTTAAATTTGACAACCTAAGATGTTGATCAAATCTGAGATTGTTGATTGAAAGCTCGATACATAGGTACACTAGAAAGCTCTTGTATGATTTAAGCTTTTCAAACTAACTTTTAAAGTAAAAATATGCATATACTGTTCTAAAAAGGTAAAAGTGTTTTGTGAAAATACAGAAATCTTTTGAATCAAGTATATTTTCTGTTATTTATGTTTACTAAAGTATGAATCTAAATTAGACTTTTGAAGTTGTCTATTTGATATACAATTCATTATTCTTCTTGTTTTAATCATATTGAGTTGGATTGTGTTTTGATTCGTATGTAGTTGAAACTTATTCTAGAAATCATATTGGGAAATTTAGGATAACAGATGTTTGAAAAAAAAATGATAATATAATTACTACCTATGTAATGCTAGTATATTTTGTATGTTATTTATATATGTTTAAATATATTTGCAGGTTGGAGAGGAGAAAACAATGTTAAATTAGATTACTAAATTAATACAGAATATCTTTACATTAATCTAATTTATGTATTCTGAAGATACAAAATGAAGAATTAGTTCTAGCACTTTAGAAAGCCAACTAGTTAGATCTTAGTAGTTTGCTAAGGGACTAGCAAAAGTTAAGTATGGGGGAAGTGTTTAGAATGAAAAAGTGCATAATATTAACGGTTAAATGATGGTTAATTGCATAATATTTAGCTTATCATATGAGAATTAAGTCATTATGTTATAATTGTACTATTATATGCCCTAATGAAAGAATCTGTATAATTTTAGGAAATTAATGTTAATTAAGTACATTTCTAAACTGTTAATGAGTTACAAGCTTTGAAATTCTTAAGTATCTAAATTTTCTATTATTTCAGAGAGTTACATTTCATGTACCAGACAGTTGTGTTTTAAACGCTTAAAGAATATTTTATTATTTCCTAGAGTACACATGTTGTAACCTTAATACAAGACTTAAGTAGATTTTTAGTAAGTTATCTACTAACTATTTGAAATGTGTTTGAGCATTAGATAGTTAGGTTTGCAAGTATCTGAAATATCTTTTTATCATAAAACTTACTAAGGACACATGTCATGATCTGAAAACCTGATTTAAGTGTGGTTTTATAGTATTAAGCATGATCTATTTTATTTACACATTTATATCATGTACAGGCACACAGTAATAACTCATTAAGTTAGTGTTGTTTTTGTAGAAAGATCACGTGCCAACTCGTTAAGTTACAAGTTTAAAGGTGTAAAAAGATCATGTGAGAACTTGTTGAGTTAGCGAGTAAAAATTGTAAGTTGTATATCTAAACTCGTTAAGTTAGAATTATGCACGTGTTGAATTTAAATGTTTTATTATGTCACATGAGCTGCACATGTATAACTCGTTAAGTTAGCATAACTATATGCATTGAGTTACTTGAATATACACTAAGGTAGCGCGTTGTGTTAGTGTTATATGCTTATAAGTTATTTCTTTATTATACATGTTTTATAGTTAAATCAACGAAGTAAGTCTGTTGAGTTACACTAACTCCATGGACCAATTATTTTCTAACATACCATTGTAGTAATTGCAGAAACAAGAAATTTGAAGGAAAATCACAATTGCACGTATTACGTAGGAATTCACTCGTGGAATGAAGAAGAAATTACCATCGTTGATATGAATGAAGGAAATCCAACCGATCATTTAAGCAAAAACAGTTACTACTAGAAGAAATATAAAAGAAGAGGAGAAAAAACTGTGAAGGTGTGGAGAACCACGCTAACTATAGGAAGCGTTGAAAGTTCCTTAAAACTCGACACTACCACCAAAATCACAACCATTGGAGGTTTGTGAGGATACTTTCTAGATGTCAGGTCGATTCTAAGCCAAACATAGTGATTGACAACCACTGTGAAGAGTGATTATGTCACAAGAAGGAAAGTCATTTTCACCAAGCACCGACTCATATCTTAGGAGATGGTAAAACTTCTAGCCTTGGTTTTGGGTTGATGCCAATAAGCTGAAGAGGAGATCAATTTACAATTCTTGGTTCACAATTCTATAGGGAGAGGAGGTAATATTGTAAGTGATTAAGTTTTCAGTGGTGTAATTACGTCACATGTAGTGATAGAAGTTTTTACTATTGATAGAGATTTTTACATTTCACCTTTCGCTTATCTTCCGGAACATATCCCAAAACAAAAATACCAAAAACAATTAATTATCTATGTTTACATTTAGTATTAAAGTGTTGTATTATTTGTTTTGGATTGTGATTAATGTTATCATTGTCGGTATTGTAAATGTTTTATATTTTTTTGATTTAGAAAATAGAAAATAGTTTATTGCTTATTGAACTTGATTTGTGTAGAATACTAAAAATCTTAATGGTTACTATTTGGAATATCTGAATGTTAGTATTGCTTAATAACAAATCTCAGATTAACTAACATTAAAAAGCTTAATTGATGTTATTTACATTCTGTGGAACCCCCTAATGGTCGACCGAATTCCTTAGTGAATAGTAGTATTTAACTAGAAAGATAGGCTCATGGAGTTAAGTCCACGAGGTTAGTCCGTTGAATTAACCATAACTCCACGAACTAAGTTCGTTGAGTTAACTGTAACTCAACGGAGTACTTAACTGAACACATATAAACTCCAATATAAAAATAAAAATAGTATACAATTCTTACTCAATCTCTATGGGATCGACCTGTACTTACACACAAATACAATATACATTGTGCACTTACAATTAAAATATAAATTGGACTTAATATCTAATTTGTGTGAAAAGTTGTTTGTTTACTTCTAAAAGAATTTATTAATATAAGTATAAAAACAAATCAAACAGATTTTCACATTGAACATTATATATTATTAAATAAGAATAACCAAAGTTAAAAAATGATTGACATGGTCAATTAATACTATTTATATAATAACAGAGTAGTCAAAATTTCCATTCATATAATAATAAAGTAAATATGTGATACTATAAATCACATAGAAATAAAATTGTACTATGCACACTAATGACATACAAAAATTTTAATTCATGTATTAAAATGCATACCTAAATCAAGGAACAGAAGTGGTCAAAGTCCTAAATCACCAATGTCAAAGTGACTATGAACCAGAGGAGACCTTCGTCTAAACTTTTTATTGATTTGGAGCATGATTAGATAGGGTTTGGAAAAAAAATGAGTAGCTAAAATGATCTCGCCCTTTCTCTTCTTACCTAAAATAATGAGGAATGCCTTAGGAGCGACTGCAAACTTCGATAAGAGAGGGTTTCGATTCGCCTCCAAATGGGAAGGCAAAAGCATTAGAGGTGCAAGCACAAGTGTAGCTCTAGCAACACAAATGATGAGTGGTAGGAGAATGATGAGTGGCTTTCATGAAGGAGCGACTATAAAGTCTGACTAGAGAAGGTTTGGATTCGCGAACGAATGGAAGGTAAAAGCACTAGAGGTGCAAGCACAAGTGCAACTCTAACATCACAAACAATGAGTGGTAGGAGAATGACAAGCAACTTTCACGAAGGAGGATTTCATTGTGAGCTACTTTCGAAACAAAGGAGATCAGAAAGTTGAAATTGGAAAGGAATGCCTATCCTTTTATCCCATTGGAATCTATGTAAATACCTTTCCACTATTTCTCATGCACACTAATGACATACAAATGGAAAGTTTCAACTTTCCTTTCCTTTCCACCATTTCCGGTGTGCACTAACCCTACCTTAATGTGGTATCCAACATTTCCTTCTCATTTTTAAGATAGTTTCTTTTCTTGATTCTCTTTTATTTTCAAATTCTTCTTGATTTCTTCAAATAACAATAGTAATTAAAAAAATGATCTTGCTATCTTACTGAGCTGATCATATGAATCATGGTGAATATTTAGATGAAACTTTTCATTGTAGTCTTATATCATATGCTACAAATTAATGCCTCAACCAATGTGCATTAGATTTGTACTTTTGCAATGATAATTAGAAGATAAATCATGAGCCATAGTGATTGTACTTTTGCAATATTTTTTTGATATAAGGACACAAGACCATATTAAACTATTAACAAAAGAATGCTATTAATTTTAGTAATATTGTTTTAATTTTGAAATTTCAAAATGCATAATGATATATCAAACATTCTATTTTAAGTAGTACACAATCCTTTCCTTTGAATTTGAACTTTTAAACTTTCCTAACATGCACTAAGCCCTTACAAGAATTCAAACTTTCTAGATTTTCTAACATGTGCACTAAATCCTTTTAGGAATTTTGATGTTTTAGACATTCTATTTTCAACTATTCTAAACTATCCATTTCCCTTTCATTTGAATATTCTATTGTACACATAGTCCCTATATGTAATATATACATAAAATAAGTAAATCTAGGTCAATGAAGAATTTGATTCTATTTAGAGTAAATAAAACAAGTCAACAATAGACAAATAAAGGGACAAATTGAAAATAAACATAATCAAACAACAATAAAGAGGAAAGAAGCATTAGTTAATTCCCTAAAAATTGGGAAGAAAACATCAATGATGCCTAGTTTACTAAAGAAGTATTGAAAGTATTTGTAGTTCAAGGGCTTTGTCAAATCATTAGCTAACTAATCAATAGATTTCATATGCTCTAATTGAATAATTCTTGCTAATAATTTCTCTCAAATAAAGTGGTATTCAATTTCAATGTGCTTAATTTACTCATGGTAAATTGGATTCTTGGTAATATGAATGACAACAACATTATCACAAAAGACATGTGAGCAAGAAGGAAAATAAAATTGAATCTTAACATTGCATGCAACTCTATCCAGATATATGTATACACCTAACAAATAAGCAACCATAACAATTGCCAATTAACAATAACAACCAATAAGGTAACTACCAAAACAAATACAACAAATTGTCAAACATCAAACAATACTCATCAACCTCCCTCAAATGAAAGTGGATGATCAACCACTTTCAATTTGCTTTTAAGAAAAGATAACTACCAAAGAGAAAGACCCTTTGTAAGTAAATCAATAGCTTGATCTGAATGTGAATGTATTGAATTGGAAGCATATTCTTATTAACCTACTCTCAAATATAATGCACATCAACTTTGATATGCTTAGTTCTACTATGAAAAATGGGATTCTTAATGAAAGACAGTGAACAAATTATTACAACACAAAAGAGGAACACCATGAATAGGGTAGTGAAGTTCTCCAATAGTGATTTCAGCTAGGAAACACTTGTGGTGGCATCAACAAGACAATGATACTCAACCTTTGTGGATGAGTATGCAACAACAATTTAATTTCAAGAACACTAAAGTATAGGTATTAACACCCCACTTTCAAGCTCTCCCTATGATCTACTAGCCTTTTGTAGGCATTGCAATTTGTAATTTCCTTTACACATGCTACAATATATAATTATCTTCTCTTGGGTCTAGCCATTCTCACATTCTTTTGGGTTCAAATAACTCATCACTTTCTCTATTTTGGGCCAAAAATGGTTCCACCTCACTTAGGTGTCTAACGTGGGTTTTTCTTAATCCTTATACCCCTTAAAATGAATGCATCTTATTTTTCTTATACATCTTAGGATATATATGAAGACAAATCAAATTTTATTATCATTTGCAAATAAGGATACAAGTTGATGTCATACAATATAACTTTTTACAAATAAAGAAAAATGATAAAAAGTATTATAATTTGCTATTAGACTTCCCATGTCATTATAAGGAGAATCTACATGACTTAGATTTCTGTTAAGGAATATTTAATATTTTAAATATTTGATAGCATTTTTTTATTGATATTGGTAATTAATGTACCATAAGCATTTTGATATATATATGTATGTATGTATGTATGTATGTATGTATGTATGTATTTTAAATAAAATATATTATATAGATGGTTTAGACTCTTATCTAAGAGTATTTGATATTCTATCTATATATATAATAGTTTATACTATTGTTTTAGGAGTATTTAATATCTTTTATATATTTTGATGCCTCATATTTCATTTGAGCCAAAATGTAAATTTTATAGACTATTTATACTCTTATCTAAGAGTATTTAATATCTTTCTTACTTTAGATATTTATATGTTATATCTAAAGAATTTGATTTTATATATTTATATTTCATATCTAAAATATATAAATTTTTTATTTTAGATATTACATTTTCCCAACTAAAATATTTCAGTTTCCTTAGATGCCTATATTCATAAGAAAATTTGTTTATGTTTGTTATAATATTTTTCTTTTTTTAAAAAAGGTTTAATCTCATCTCAAAGGATTTTTTTAACATATCCAAGGATATTACATCATTTTTCATCATCATTTTATTTATTTATTTATTTGTCATTTCATTACTTTGTTTATTTTATTATATAAATATACTTTTTTTTTTTTACATTATAATTATATATATATATATTTCTTTCAATTAGATCGAAGTATGGCTTCGATACAACTAAACCTTCCCCCCTTTTTGTTTTTTATTTCCTCCTTTTACTTTTAGTCAAATTAAAGCATAACTTCGATGTGACTAAAGCTTTATTTATTTATTTATTTTTACCTTCGGTCAAATGGAAACATGACTTTAGTACAAGCTTCATTTTTTATTTTAAACCTTTAGTCAAATTGAAGTGCTTGTCTTGGATTTTTGTTAACTTCTATTTTTAAACTTGTTTAATTTATCTTTATGTTTATATCAATAATTACTTTTAGAAGTAAACAAACAACCTTTCACACAAATTAGATATTAATTCCAATTTGTATTTTAACTACAAGTGCATAGTGCATATTGTATTTGTGTGCAAGTACAAGTCGATCCCATAGAGATTGAGTAAGAATTGTGTACTGTTTCGATTTTTATATTGAAGTATAAATGTGTTCAGTAAGCACTCTGTTGAGTTACAGTTAACACAACAGACTTAGTTCGTTGAATTATGGCTAACTCAACGGACTGATCTCGTAGACTTAAGTTAACTCTATGAGCCTATCTTTCCAGTTAAATATTGCTATTTACAGAGGAAATTGGCCAACCATTGGGTGGTTCCACAGATTGTAAATAACATCTATTAAGCTCTTTAATGTTAGTTAATATTAGATTTATCATTAAGCAACACTAACATTCAGATATTTCAAACAATAACCATTAAAATCTTTAAGTATCTAGAACGATTCAATTTCAGTAAACTGTAAAACTATTTTCTATTTTCTAAATCAAACAAACATAAAACATTCACAATACTAACAATGATAACATTAATCACGATACAAAACAAACAATACAACACTTTAATACTAAATGTAAACATAGATAATTTGTTGTTTTTGGTATTTTTGTTTTGATATGTTTCTGAAGATGAATAAAAAGTGAAATGTAAAAATCTCTATCGACAGTAAAAACTTCTGTCACTACATGCGACACGATTACACCACTAAAAACTTAATCACTTACAATCTTGCATCATCTCCCTATAGAATCGTGAATCCAAAATTGTAAGATGATCTCCTCCTCAGCATACTGGCATCAACCCGAAACCAAGGCTAGAAGCTTTATGATCTTTTGAGATATGAGTTGGTGTTTGGTGAAAATGGCTTCCCTTCCTGCGATGCGATCACTCCTCACAGTGGTTGTCAGTCACCGTGTTTGGCTCAAAATTGACTCAACATTAGGAAAGTATTATCACAGACCTCCAATGGTTGGTGATTTTGGTGATAGTATAGAGCTTCAAGGAACTTTCGATGCTGCCTGTAGTTAGGGCGGTCCTCCACCTCTACACACACACTTTCTTCGTCTTTCTCCTCTTCCTTTATATTTCTTTCTATAGTAACTACTTCTGCTTAGATGATTGGTTGGATTTCCTTCATATCAACGATGGTGATTTCTTCTTCATTCCATGAGTGAATTCCTACGTGATACATGCAATCGTGGTTTTCCTTCGAATGTCTTGTTTCTACAACTTCTACATTGGCATATTAGTCTTTGTTTCAGTCGAACATTTATTCTTTAAGTCTTGTAAAAACTCAAGCACTTATCTGTAATTCTTCGAGTTTTTTCACCTGTAAAACACGTGATTGAATATAGAAAACTTATCTATTCATTAGTCATTTTATAAAACTTGAATAGTTATCTAACTCTTCGATTTTCATTACCGAACGCACATGGAAAACACGTAACAACTTAAAACATTAAAAACACATGTAAATAACTTAACTATACGAGTTTTTAACATAACTCTTTGACAAAAACGAAACGTTAACTATCCAAAAGTTACTTTTCCTATTTCTGCATAACAAAATGTGTTACCTTGATGTATATTCAAGTAACTCAACGCATATAGTTATACTAACTTAACGAGTTAAACATGTGCAACTCATGTGACATAATAAAACATTTAAATTCAACACATGCACTCTTGGAAATAATAAAATATTCTTCTATCACGTTACAAACATAATTGTCTGATACATGCAATATAACTCTTCGAAATAACAGAAAATTCGGATACTAAGGAATTTCAAAGCCTGTAATTTACCGACAGTTCAGAAATACACTTAATTAACGTTAATTTCCTGAAATTATGCATATTCTTTCATTAAAGCATATAACAATGCAATTATAATATAATGGCTTAATTCTCATATGATAAGCTAAATATTATGTAATTAACCATCATTTAACCATTAATATTATGCACTTTTCCATTCTAAACACTTTCCCCATACTTAAATTTTGCTAGTCCCTTAGCAAACTAAGATCTAACTAGTTGGTCTTTCTAAAGTTCTAGAATTAGTTCTTCATTTTGTTCTTCTTCAAAATACATAAATTAGATTACTAGATAGATATTCTGTATTTTTCAATAATCTATTTTAACATTGTTTTCTCCTCTTCAACCTGCAAATATATTTAAAACATATGTAAATTACATACAAAATATATTAGCATCATATAGGTGGTAATTATATTATCATTTTTTCTTCTTTTCAAACATCTATTATCCTGAATTTTCTAATATGATTTCCAGAATAAATTTCAACTACATACGAATCAAAACACAATCCAATTCAATATAATTAAAACAAGTAGAATAATGAATTGTATCTCAAATAAACAACTTCAAAAGTTTAATCTAGATTCGTACTTCAGTAATCTTAGATAACAGAAAATATACTTGATTCAAAAGATTTCTGTATTTCACAAAATACTTTTATCTTTTTAGAACAGTATAAGTATATTTGTACTTTAAAAGTTAATTTGAAAAGCTTGAATCATACAAGAGCTTTCTAGTGTACCAATGTATCGAGCTTTCAGTCAACAATCCTAGATCTGATCAGGATCTTAGGTTGCCAGATTTAAAGAGTCATTTTTCAAGTCAACAATCCTTACATACCTATCTACTCAAGTACAAAAGGCTCGTGATCAAGCAAGTCAATAAACTCTCAAAGTTTTTTTCTCTGTTTTTTTCAACACAGTATATATATGTATTTCATTAATATAGATGCAATAAAACACAAATCTTGTATAGTCCTACTTCTATTATTTACTGAAAATATGAATCCATATCGATAAGCTCATACTTTTTATGTAGTTTAATAAGATCTACACATAAATCATTCTACAAGTTTAATCAATCAAATTAAATGTATCCTTGATCATATGTATTTCATTTAATCCAAAAATCAACATTTCAGCTCTTTCAGGATTTTAGATAATTTACTGAGTTTTAGTTAAGCATTCTTTTCTTTTTAAAATCGTGAAACTGTTAAACTCATAAAATTCAACAAAAACATAATATACTATATCTAGATTTGTATGAATAGTAAAATTTTGTAGCATCTTATATAAGATTATAACTATAACATTCAAGTAGTTACAATGCTTAAAAATTTTACAATCACAATTATCGAATAGTTACAGCAAATTTATAAAAAAATTTCAATTTCC
Source organism: Cymodocea nodosa (assembly GCA_036874045.1). Classification (NCBI taxonomy): domain Eukaryota; kingdom Viridiplantae; phylum Streptophyta; class Magnoliopsida; order Alismatales; family Cymodoceaceae; genus Cymodocea; species Cymodocea nodosa. The sequence continues at coordinate 10,769,463 of CM072339.1, read as the reverse complement.
ACAGAACTTTTGCAATACCATTCAAATTCCTTTAACAAAATTACTTGTGTTTTAAAGTAATTACCTCCCCCATACCTATATTTTGCATTGTCCTCAATGTAAAAGATTTTACAGTAAACACAATAAATGTTAGTAGGCAGGAATATTGTTTCGTTAACTTAACACCTAACTCAACGAACTTAATTTGTTGAGTTAATGAATAATTCCACAAACTGAGTTTAAATCTAAATTCAAGATAAGTAATCAATTATATACCTTATTCTTTTGTATCTCCTTCAATATCTTCTAATTTTTAATTCTGAAAAACTTTTCATTCATACATAAAAGCAGAATATATAACAAAATAACAAAACATAAATTGTTAATTCAATGTCTTGTGTGGAACCCAGGCTCCTATGCCTTTGGTGGCTCACAAACAAGCCAGTTGATTTCCTAGAACAGATATCAACAAACTGGATTGATATTTTGTTTTTCTTTTTCTTTTTATAAAATAAAACTAAAACTTTTCTTTTTTTTCTCTTTTTAAAAATAAATGCAGAATACACACAACATTAACAACATAGAATCACAGTTTAAGAACATGATTGAAAAGTAGTAACAAATGGAATAAACGTGTCAATCCAAGTAAACTTTTTTGGCATAATTCTTCTTGCTATCAATTCTGTTTCAATGTAGTCTATTTTCCTTTTTAATTTGTAAACTTGTAATATGTTATCAATACTAAATATAAGTGTATTTCCATTAATGAAATGAAATGTAGAAAGAGATCCTCTTCTATTCCAAGATAGTGTGTCAGTTTCTATTTCTACATTTATTTCAATATATTCTTCTTCCCACTTCCATTCATTTAGGTTTTTCATAATCCATATTTGAAATTTCCTCAATTCCTCCCACCATCTTATTAGACATAAAGTAGGATCATCATATTCATTATACCACATTCCTAATTGAATTTTATCATATTCTGCAAATGGTTGTTTAGCTATATCACTTGGTATAGGCAATATTTTTATGAAGTCATCATCATAACTATCTATACTAGATATATCATAGTATCTTCAGTCCAAGATCTATTCAGAAAATTATACACACTTAAGCATAAATCCTCATCCCAATTTCCAATTGATCTCTAGTAATACAATTTTTCAAGAATGGTCGAATTTTTATTAGAAAATGTTAAAGCTAACCCATAATTTTTAGTTGGTACTTTAAATCTATCAGGCCTTCCTATATTCCATTCTTCTCTTGTGATAGGATTTCTAATTAAAATATCAGGTAACAGAATTGTATATCTTAGTTTGGTTCTGTAAATAATTAATCATTCATCCATCCCTATAATATGATTTATTTTTTCTAATGTATTAGGTGGAATTCTAGTAGTTTCTTTCATATTCAGATATTCATAGCTGATTGAACTACGATTAAATGACTTCCATAAAAATCCATCTCTAATCTTAGTCATTTTTGCAACTTGTAGTCCATGAAAATATTTTTCTCTGACACAATCTTTAATTTCCTTTGATACACAACACAATCTACATAGATCTTTAACTGACAAGTTACTCAGTACTTCCCTTAGTGCATCCAATGGTAATTTCATCAATTCCATCTGTTGTGATTCAGTTTGAAGTTTTGTTTTCAGTAAATAGTTGTTGACAGATGAAGTTGAATTAGCTACTTCTCCTTTCAGTTCCTCAACAAATTTTCTTTTCTTTCAAAAGTGTTGGCAACTCATAAATAACATTCTATTCTATATTTATAATGCACGTCTATAAAGCAAATGAATCTCATTGCAAGAACGTGTCTTGTAACATGCAGTGTGGTTCCTATTTTTTATCTTGTTACCTAAATGCTTTCTTTTACATTGGGGACAATGTAAAATTTAGGTATAGGAGAGAGGCATTTGACGATAGTTTTGTTTTGATTTTGTGCTTTTTCTTGTTTATTTTGTTTTATATATGCTCTTAGGCCCTAATGGATAGAATTCTCTTAGGTATAGTTAGACCTAGAAGTGAATCTTTTAGGAAAAAAACCTTGAACCTTAAGGGGAGGAGAAGAATAAAATTCAAAACCATCCATATTTTTGAGCTTATATGTAGTATTGCAACTACATGAGGCTATGACTAGGAAGGAACCACTCCTCTTGAAGGGAAACTTAGGCAAAAACTTAGGAATATACCTTGGGGTTGTCCTATGAGAAGGATAGAATAAAAGGGCTAAGATAAAATTGCCCATTCCTACATAATGATGTGGGAGGCACTCTTAAGGGTAGAAGGCTAGGGAGTGAAAAAAAAAAAAACAAGAAATTTGATAAAAAAAAATAAAGAAGAGAGATTGATTACTTATTCTTATAGAAGCTACTGAGTAACCAATCAACTTTCCCCTAAGTAAGGGATTGTGGTCACATAAAAAGGTAATGGAGTAAGAGGTAAAGAAAAAGAAAAAAAAGATAGAAAAAAAAAGAGATAGTCAAAATAAAGGGACAATGGACTCAAAGATAGACCTTTGGGATTACTTAGGTAACTTGGAGGGAGTTGAGTAGGTTATTTCTTAGTCTTAACCATTTTCATATACACTTATTTATATAGTACTTTACTTTCTTAGGATGGAAATTGAATGATTATTTGAGTTGAAACTAGAAAGGTGAGAGGTGATTGAATAAAGGTGAAGCTAATAGGTCAAGATTACTTAAGAGCAACTTTATCCATGTTTAGGAAACCAAGAGCATATTTTTGTCATTTTTGTCTTTCAATTGTGTTGTTTTATGTTTTGTTTTAGATTTTGTGGGTATATCTACTGAAAACCCTCTAGAGACACAACTCCACCACTAGGATGATTAGGGGTTTAAAGGCTTGCTGCACATGCTAAGTGTAGTCATGATCCCTACGAAAGTGACTTAAGTTAGTTCTATTTTTGTTATTTGTTTATTAGCTGTTTTTGTTTTCTATTTTTCATATGGCTTTGTGTTATCATTGTTTAGTTTTAGTCCTTTGCTAAGGGACTAGCAAAGACTAGGTATGGGGGTGTGTAAAGTATCAATTTGTGCATTTTATATATGTTAATTCATGCATGTTAAGAATTATAAAGTGCAAATATATATGTTTTAAAGTGGAATTACATGCAAATCATATTTTTAGACATATGCATGAATTAAGTATTAAATAGTCAATAATGCATAAATTTATCCTTTATTAAATTAGCACCTAGTCAATTAGCCCATGTGTAGATATAAGTAATTTATATATTGATTTCATATGTCTTAAAAGAATTATTATTTAGATATGAAATCAAATAATCTTCAATTGAGCAAGCAACATATTTTGCACATTGCATTTTTTACTTTATAATCTGATAAGAATTTATGTGACATGTGCATACATTTAATGTCATTTTTAGTTGTTGATAATAGGAAGGACGTGGACCCTTGGATTAAATCATGGGAAATCAACAACCCATGGTCGTCCATCTCACACTTCCAATTCTTGAAGATATCAATCAATCAACCATCAAGACTTGCTTAATTTAGGAGGTCACAAATTGGAAGGAGTTTGAATTCTTTTCATAAATGAATGACAAGGGAAGAGAAAAGTGTCTGGCTGACCAAGGAAAGATCCATCTCCTTTCTCCTTCACCAAAAGGCTAAGCAAAGAACTCCAAAATTTTGGCCTCCCTTCTTCCAACCAAGGTTGTGGATGAGCTCTCCTCCAAGATTAGTGAGCTAGACGTCTTCCCCCTCATACTAGAAGACCTCCTTTTCTCCACTCCAAGTTGACATATGGAAGGATCTCCATGGGTAAAAATTGGTGGTATTGGAGGCACATGTGTAGCATTGGAAGAGCTTGGGACGTGATCTTCAAGATGAGGTAATTACGAAGCATCAAAATTGAGAGGAAAGCCAACAAATTCATGTATCTTGGAAGTGATTGAAGACGTGCAACCACCACTTCAAAGCAACTCTAGAAACCTCTTTTGGACATGCTATAGGTAGTGATAGCCCTGTGATGTGTTGGTGTAACATGATTCAAGGTTGAAAGGGAGCTCATGCTTGAAGAAAGGTGGAGAACTCAAGGAAGAGATCCTCGTACTTGTAAACATATTTTCATATCACATGTGTATGAGTATTTAGGTATTTTAAATTTATAAATGTATGCACATTTAGGATCTCTGTTAAATGTTTATTTCTTTAATTTAAATAGTTGTTTTAGATTAGATCTCATGGAATATAGTTGTTTCATGTGAATATGTGAATGTTGTGCATAAAACTAATCCTTAATCCTTGTGAATGCGTGTATATCCTATTTGCTATAAATTCCAATATGAGCCTTGTTTTGTTATATGTTGTACAACTTAATTTCTCTGAGTTATATGTCATGCTATAGCTTTTTTTGTAAGTACTTCGAGTGTACAATACGTATGTAGTATTTTTGAAATTTTTTAGAATGTATTTCTTTGGTTTTTTGATTATTCTTTTGAAGGTAGCATCTGCTCTATTTTACTAGTCAAGCATCAAAAATTATGCTCGACGCCTTCATGTTGCCTTGCTTTTGTGCATTTCAAAATGTTTTCCTGTAAATTTTCCTGATTATAACAACGAGTTATCTTTCAAGGCGAATTGATTTCATCATTTTTCATGAAGATTTGATTGAATTATGATTTTTACATCAACAATGCATTTTTGGAAAGTTTTCAGAATCATTTTGCGCATTGTTTGTATATTTGACTTTCACAGCAACCTAGAGTGAATTAGTCCTAAAAATCACTACCATTTTAAAGCTAACTTGATGACCTTTCCAACCAATATTTTCTCTAGATTTTTCAATGTTTAGGTTGGAAGGAAGAAGAGTTAGAATTTAGACTTAATTTCAGTAATTCCAGAGATGTGAAATAATGATTTTCTTGAGTTTTCAAGCTATTAACTCTAGGAATTAATAGGTTTTATGCTATCTTTGAAATTCTTATTGTATTTATGTAAATTGTAACTTAATTTCATGTAATTAGAATTTTAATTGTGGATTTAATGGTGTGGATATTTAATCAAACAATCATTTCAATAAAATTATTTAAGACAAACTCCTTGTGGATTCGACTCATACTTGCACATGCTTATTACAATGGGCACCGTGTGCTTGCAGTTATAAATGTAAAATTTGCACTTTTACCGTTAATTTAACAACACATAAAAGCATTACAATTATCTTTTTACATGATCACAATTCCTTGCTTAGGAGAAAGATAACTAATTACTCAATGATAAGTGAAAACAAGTAAATTTTTTTTTTAAGGTATAATCTGAATTACTTGTATAATAAATTTTCAGTCAGCACATCTCAAACCAATTTGTTCAAGTGACTAGGGTTTAAGATCCCCCAATGGACTTAATTACTTAAGTAATTTCAGACCAAAAATAAAATAAAACAGTAAATTGAATAAGAGGCAGTCACAAGACTTAATTTTTCTAAAGAATGTTAATAACTTTCCTTTAATAAACTGTACATATTTCCTATGTATTTTCTAGTTAAAATCTCTATAAAGGCGTATACATAAGTAGTAAAAATATAGTTGGTACCCATATTGAATTAAATTAACTTTCCTTAAGTAACTTTTTCTAAATATTTCTTAAATAAATTGACTTCAATAAAAATCAAAATTTTATAAATTCTTAACTACCAGTAAACATTAATTCTGGAGTAGATATTTTGAGTTTTTCTAATATAAAGAAATTAAATTCTAAACTCCTTTTTAATAAACCAAAATATTATGTAATGAACAAGATAATTTAAACATCAGATAACTTACAGATACTAAGTTCTAATCATAATTTTAAAAAAGTATTTTCATATAAGGGTTTTGTAAACAAATTTGCTAATTGTTCTATGGTTGGAACAAAATTTAATACTATTTTTCCTTTTATCACATTATCCCTTAGAAAATAATGTCTAACTTCTATATGTTTAGCTCATGAGTGTAAAATAGGATTTTTAGACAAACTTATTACAGAACTATTATCACAGAAAATCTTAGTTGGTTCATAGGTTAAGTTAAAATATTTTAAAGTCTATTTGATCTACAGGATTTGAGCACAACAAAGTGCAACAACTATATATTTAACTTCTATTGTAGATAATGCTACACAATTTTACTTTTTGTTAAACCATGACATTAAAGAATTTCCTAATAATTGACAAGTGTCACTGATACTTTTTCTTTCAAACTTATATTTTGCGAAATTAGCATCACTATAATCTATTAAATTTAAAGAGCTATGTTTAAAGTAAAACAATTCAAAATTAATGGTTCCTAATAGATATTTAAAAATTTGTTTAATAGCAAGTAAGTGTGACTCTTTAATGTTAGATTGATATCTAGTACAAGTACATATACTAAACATAATATCTAGATGGCTAACTATTAAATAAAGTAATGAACCAATCGTACTTCTATATTATTTTATATCTATAGATTTTCCAGAGTCATCTTTATCCAACTTAGTGATAGTACTCATTAGTGTATTTTTCATTTTAGGAGGGGTTAGTGCACATTGGAATTGACGAAAAGGAAAGGAAAATTTTAACTTTCTGTTTGGTTCCTATTAACATGGGAAATGGTGGAAAGAAATTTATAAAATTTCCATCCATATATAGGATGAGCTTTCCATTTCCACCAATGTCTTTCCAAGCCCACCCCTTCCAAATCACACTGCATCAACCCTTTTTTTGAACTTTAATGGTTCGCTTCTGTGGTTGCTTTTGTCGTCATCATTTTCTCTATCATTGCTTCGGTTGTTACTTTCATCGTCATTGCTTCCATCATCGTCACTTTTGTCATTGCTACTTCCATCGTCGTTGCTTTTGTCATCGTCGCTTTCGTCGTCATCTTTCAAAGCTTCTCCCTTTTGAAAAGTCAACTATCAATTGCATGAAGGCCTTTGATTCTGCAACTCCCTTGACTTCCATTGCGATTCCTTTTGTCATCGTTGTCGGGTTCCCCAACTGAAAAACCCTAAGGTATATTCCCTCCCTTTCATCATTGTCATCGCTTTTGTATCACTTTTGTTCCTCTTCGTTGTCTAAGGTAATGCCTGTTTACATTTGTTATTGTTTAAGATATATTATCATTATAAGAAGTGGCATTATGATCTTTTGGTTTAACTCTTCGTTGTCTAAGGTAATGCTTGTTTACATTTTTCTCATTTACATTTTTCTCATCAATGGTTTAACCTTTCATTGTCTGAAGTAATAACGTCTGAACTACTATTCCATGGGCACGACCAAGAATAGTTTTTTCCCTTTGTATTGTAATTTGTTGGTGGCATTTAAACTTGAAGTGCATTTGTTTGTAGATATAGTTGATTGTTAATTTATATTTTTGTTCATTTATTTTTCTTTTTTTGTATAATATCTAAAAGTTGTGTACGTCATTTTTTACATTAAATTTAAATTTATCATATAGTATCAAAAGTTTATTAGATATTTCATATATTGGAGAAGAAAATACTTCAAGTACAAGTTACTACAATAAATAATTCTTATTGAAAAAAAAGTTATTTTAAAGTAAGTAATATCAATATTTTAAAGTATATAGCTTAATAATTATATTAATATATTATCAAGAAAATAGATTTACAATGAATTTTAGGCAGCATGGATATTTTTATACATTTTACTTTATATTACACACTGAATTGGAAGCATGGGATTTACAAATAATTAAGACATTTCTAGTTCTTTTGTTATAATTTTGCTCATATCATTTTTACTGGTTTTAAATTTTATTATTAAAATATTTAAAAATTAAAATTTATTTATATTCATTCACAATAGATGTAGAACTACTAGTAAATACTAATTTGATAGTCTAAAGTAAACATATGCAAGTATAAGAGACCTATTCTAAATTCTATAGTGAGAACTAGAACTATGTTCTTCATTTGTTACCTTCAATTGCTCTTTGCATTTGGTTGATAAATCCTACCAAAGCATTTTTAATCATCTAGCTATTAGTTACAACTCTCAAACTACCTTAATTTTACTAGCATCATTTTTAGGAATCATCTAGAACTATATTCCATTACTTGTGCCTAGTTTTTTTTCCAAACAAACCTTTTACCAAATGAAAACGAAATAACCTAATTAACGTAAAGTATAATTTTAGATCCTTTCGATAACAAAGGGTACTTTATAGAATTGCTCAAACTACCATATCTTTTATTTTTGTTGAATATTACTCTAGATGTGATAACTTGCTTTTTTAAAAGGACAAATAGACCTATGCTTGATTACATCATTTTCATGTTCTATTGGATTTTTTGTCTTTTTTGTCTTTTCTTCCATTGACGTTTGTCGGTCTTAATGGCAATCCTTTTGATTAAATGGTTTTTAAGCACATTTTCCTTTTGATGTTTGTTTTTTAAAATGGGTTATGTTATTTTTTTTAAATTGTGAATGTAATGGTTTTAGCAAATGCATATGAATGTCTTTATTGTTATGTTGTTATTCCATATGTTTTATTTTATTTGTTGAAATTGTGCTTGTGTAGAATATGAGTACTCCTGATAGGGGAAGGACAGGTAGAGGTAGAAGTTACATTAGTTGTAATGCTGAAGTAGATGCATATTTTTTAGATATTTTAGTAGAAGTATTAAATGAAGGAAATAAAAAAACTAAGATGGAAAAACAAAAGGTAGCACTTGGGATGAAGTAATTGAAAAATACAATACTAGAAGAAACACAGGTATCACAAGGAAGAATGTAGAAAGTCACTTAAAAACTTGGTGACAAATGTATCGGAATTACTCCAAAATTGCTAACCAAAGTGGATGAGGTTGGAATTTCATCCAAGGCTACATTAACATTGATGATGAGATATGAAAGGAGTTCATGCAAGTTAGCTTTCTTATAACTTATGACTTGTAAGATATTATAATCTTTATCTTTTGACTACTTTGTTTTTTTTATAGGCACATTCAAAGTGTGAAAGCTGCAAAGGAAAACCATGCTTGATATTTGAGCAATTGCAACAAATATTTGAAGGTAGTATGACTACTGGGAATATAACTAGACAAAATGATGATGTGGTGCTTGTACTAAACACTCAAGAAACAATGGATATTGATTCTGATTTACCTCCTTCATCAGGAGGAAGTTCAAGGGTGCCAATTGAGAAGAGGAAGAGACAAGCAAGACCTCATGTAGTATCCCATCAAATCATAGCAGAATCATTTAAAGATACATCAAAAGCCATTATGCATATGTGTGAAATAGAACAACAAAATCAAGCTACATGGAATGAACAATTTAAAGATTTGGTTGAAACACAAAAGAAATTGGTTAAAGTACAAAGCAGGTTGGTTGATATTAAAGAAAAGACTGAAAATTATTTAGATCATGTTGTTGCAACGTTACTTCAAATTGAAGGTCTTTCTATAGATGAACAATATGAAGCTATGGAGCTATTCCAAAAGCCCAAATTCTGTAAAGTATTTTTAAGCTTACCAATAGAAATGCATTATGGATAGTTGAAGTTTAGGAAGTGAGCATGTGGTTACAATGGGTGAAATCTTTTTGTGCATGAACTCACTTTTTTCCCAATCTAGAACTTGTTGCACTTATGAAGTGTTTTTGTGAATGTAATATTTTTTGGATGAAATCTTTCGTATATAAAATCTTTTTGTGGAAGGTCATATATAGATAAATGTAAAATGGATATTATATATTGAAATGTAAAATGACTTATTGTTATGAAATGTGAAATGTTTGTTATATTTTGAAACATCAAATGTCTTTTATATATTAAAATGTTAAATGATAAATTCTTAATATTCTTGTTATCTTGTAGGTGAGGATGATTCCTAGGGCCATGTTTACTACTACAGTAGATAATGCAATTTCATTCCTAGTAGATGAAGAAGAAGTAGATAGAAGAAGGTGACTACATCTATTTACATCATGAACAATTTTAGCAAAAATGGCAAGTATGTCACCATTACTTTATAATAACACAAGTTGTATATATAGTAAAGAAGGTGCAGATTACATCAAGAGATTCTAGATCCTTCCCAACCTCATCAAACTTACAATTGTCGAAAGATTTATAGAATGAGTCAAAGTGTGTTTAAAAGTTTTTGTACTTTAATGAGAAATGAAGAAGTTATGGCTAATACCAACAACATTAGTGTAGAGGAGAAATTTGTCATGTTTCTTGTCATTGTAGGGCAAAATCAAAGGTATGGAGTAACAGTTGAACGTTTTAGTTGTTCAAGTTCGAGTGTTAGCAAATACTTTAATGAAGTATTAAATACTATATTACATCTAAATCATGTGCTTGTAGCAAAACCTTCATCCTCAACACCAAGTCGAATTGCAAATGATGCAAATGTTTATCATTATTTTAAGGTACGTATTCACTTTTGTAATGTCCTTCTTTTTTTTATGTTATTTAAAACAAGATTAAATGATGCTTAATGTGTACAAGATTGCATTAGAGTTATTGATAGTACTCATATTAAAGTAACTATTTTTGGACAATAAACAACTAGATTTAGAAATAGGAAAGGTGAATTGTCTCAAAATGTGATGGTAGCATGTAATTTTGATATGAGATTTACATATATTTTAGATTGTTGGAAAGGATTAACAACTAATGCTCGTATCCTTTAAGATGCAATTACTAGACCTAATGGTTTCTAAGTTCCTCTAGGTAAATGCAATAAGTATATTTTCAAGTAACAAGTACATTATCATACTAATTTCTATTCTTATATAGGTAAGTTTTACTTGGTAGATGTTGGATATCTCAATCGACTAGAGTATATTTGCCCATTTCGAGGTATACGCTATCACTTATCTGATTATATTAATGACAGACTTCCTAGTAATGCTGTAGAAAACTTTAACTACAGACATTCATAATTGAGAACAGTTATTGAGCGCACATTTGGAGTTGTGAAACATTGTTTTTCAATCTTATGAGGTTAGATGCCATATCCATATGAAACACAAGTGAAGATTGTGATCACATGTTTTTTACTTCACCATTTCATTTGAATGGCTGACAAAGAAGATTTACTTGAAGATATGTAAGATGAGTTAGAAGAATTAAATATTACTGATGATATACAACCAATAAGAGAAGTGCATATGAAAGGACATTCGTAGGTTGGAATGAGTCAGCGGAACACAAATAGTTGATAAGATGTGTGACGATATAATGATGGCAATGTGGGATGGAAGGACTGTTTAAGTTCATTTGTGTTATACCTTTGGATTATTTATTATATTGATGTTGTAATAAGTAAAATACTTTGTATCATTGGACTTTTGTTTACATTCATGTTGTAATACTTTGAATGCTTTGTATATTTAGACTACTTTTTAAATACATGTTGTAATAATTTGAACATGTGTACTTTTTCAATTCATTAATATTATTTTCATATTTAAATATGAAACTACAGATTGATGTATCAATTACACAATTTTAGGTAATGTTTTACAATTTATTTTGGTTCAAACCCTAATTATATTGGTTCAAACCATAGATTATAAATTATTATTATTATATTAATGTTTAAAATGGTAATTTAGTTTATATGTATAATATAAACAAAAAAATATAACATATATTAATAATATAATAAAAAGCATGAATATATTAAAACAAAATAATAATAATATAATAAAACAAAAAAATATGAATATATTTAATTAAGTAATTAAATTAAATACTTAAAATATAATATATATTTTAAGTATCGATTGAATCGAAACATGATCAATTAAACTAATTCAAAAAATACATACATACATACATACAAAATATGTATACTTATATCGATTACATATATAGTTAAAGTATCAATTGAACTGAAATGAAATTGGTTTAAGCAATTCAAAAATATCATAAAAAAATACCAATTTATTAAGATTTTGGTTTAACCAATTAAATATCGATTGAACTGAGTGATACTTTCAATCAATTCAAGATATATATAAAATAATATATATATATATATTTAAAGTATTGGTTGAATCGAAATGAAAACAGTTCAACCAATTCAAAAACATCTTAAAAAAATACCAATTTATTGAGATTTTAGTTCAACCAATTAAATATTGGTTGAACTAAGTTATACTTTTAATCAATTCATGATATATATAAAACAATATATATATATTTAAAGTATCGATTGAACTAAAATGAAATCGGTTCAACCAATTCAAAAGCATCTTAAAAAAATACCAATTTGTTGAGATTTTGATCAACCAATTAAATCTTGGTTGAATTGAGTGATTCTTTCAATCAATTCAAGATATATATAAAACAATATATATATATTTAAAGTATTGGTTGAACTGAAATGAATTTGGTTCAATCAATTCAAAAAAATCATAAAAAAATACAAATTTATTGAGTCATCCATTTAATCGATTAATATATATATGTATATCTATATAGCATAAATTATTAGTTGAACAAATATATTTACGGTTCAACCATTCTCCAATAAATAAATGTGTAAATAATAATAATATATTAGTAAATATTTTGTTTTTCTGCTCAACTAAGACATTCCTGGTTTGGCCAAGTCAAGTAAATATACATACATATATATTAAAATAATAATGGTAAACAATGGATTAATAATGATATAACATCTTTAAATTATTTTTTTTAAATTATAAATACACATAAAATAAAATAAATATAATTATATAAAAAAATTTAAGAAAAAGAGAGAATAATGTTAGAAATATATATTCAAGAATTAATAATAATAATATTATTAAATTAAAATTACAAAAAAAAATTAGGATGTAGATTTTTAATGCTTATCTTTTATAGACCTTTTGCATTTTGATGATTGTTATTTTATATTGAGCGACTATATTTCCTAATGTACAATATTTTTACATTTAATGTACATAATTATATTTGAACATGAAATAAATTAATATTATTTTCAATTCATTAATATTTTTTTTTTAAATATTAAATTACAAATTGATAGATTAATTACACAATTTTAGGTAGTGTTTTACAATTTATTTCATTGCCTTTTCAATTTCTAAACATTCTAGTGTGTACTAAAACCTCATGGGAATTCTAACTTTCTGAACTTTTTGGTAGGTGCATTAAATCCTTACGGGAATTCTAACATTCTAGATATTCCATTTCCTTTCCTTTTAAACTTTCCATTTCCTTTTCATCTGAACTTTCTAGTGTGCACTAACCAACCCTTAGTGTTGTCTAGTCCGAACCTCATTAATAAAAAGGGTATGATCTGCCTTTCCCATAGAATACCATTTTTCTACAAGAAATTTAGATAACCTCTTAATCCAAGACTTAGGAGCTTGTTTAAGGCCATATAATGCCTTTTTAAGCTTATAAACATACTTAGGATATTTTGAATCTTCAAAACCTAGAGGTTGTTTTACATAAACTTCTTCTTTTATATATCCATTTAAAAAAGTAGTCTTAACATCCATTTAATATAATTTGAAATCCATGTAACAAGCATATTTTATTGGGCTATTAACTTCTATTTTTATGCTTATATTAACAATTACTTTTAGAAGTAAACAAACAACCTTTCACACAAATTAGATATTAAGTCCAATTTGTATTTTAATTACAAGTGCACAGTGTATATTATATTTGTGTGCAAGTACAGGTCGATCCCACAGAGAGATTGTGTAAGAATTGTGTATTGTGCTGATTTTTATATTAGAGTTTATATGTGTTTAGTTAAGCACTCCGTTGAGTTACAATTAACACAACTGACTTAGTTCGTGGAGTTATGGTTAACTCAATGGACTAACCTCGTGGACATAAGTTAACTCCACGAGCCTATTTTTCTAGTTAAATATTGTTATTTACAAAGGAATTCGGCCAACCATTGGGTGGTTCCACAAAATGTACATAACATCTATTAAGTGCTTTAATGTTAGTTAATATTAGATTTATTATTAAGCAATACTAACATTTAGATATTTCGAACAGTAATCATTAAAATCTTTAAGTATCTGGAACAAATCAATTTTAGTAAACAATAAAACTATTTTCTATTTTCTGAATCAAACAAATGTAAAACATCTACAATACTGACAATGATAACATTAATAACGATACAAAATAGATAATAGAATACTTTAATACTAAATGTAAGCACAGATAATTTGTTGTTTTTGGTACTTTTGTTTTGATATGTTCCTAAAGATGAGCAAAAGGTGAAATGTAAAAATCTCTATCAATAGTAAAAACTTTCGTCACTACATGCGACGTGATTACATTATTGAAAACTTAATCACTTAAAATCTTGCCTCTTCTCCCTATAGAATCGCGAATCAAGAATTGTAAGATGACCTCCTCACAGTGGTTGTAAGATGACCCTACAAGCTTTATGATCTTCTGAGATATGAATCGGTGCTTGGTGAAAATGACTTTCCTTTCCGCAACGTGATCACTCCTCACACTGGTTATCAGTCACCGTGTTTGGCTCAGAATCGACCCGACATCAAGAAAGTATCTTTACAGACCTCCAATGGTTGGTATTTTGGTGGTGGTATGGAGCTTCAAGGAACTTCCGATGCTTCCTACAGTTAGCGCAGTTCTCTACCTCTGCACACACACTTTCTTCGTCTTTTTCCTCTTCTTTTATATTTCTTTCTGTAGTAACTACTTCTACTTAGATGATTAGTTAGATTTCCTTCATTCATATCAATGATGGTGATTTCTTCTTCATTCTACGAGTGAATTCCTATGTGATACGTGTAATTGTGGTTTTCCTTCGTATTATATATTCTTGTAACTCTTCTAGTTCTTGTAAGTTTTCATTTTAGTCAAACACTTATCATTTAAGTCTTGTAAAAACTCAAACACTTATTTGTAACTCTTCAAGTTTTTACACTTGCAAAACATGTGACTAAACATTGAAAACTTATCTGTTCGTTAGTCATTTTATAAAACTCGAACAGTTATTTATCTGACTAAACATTGAAAACTTATCTGTTCGTTAGTCATTTTATAAAACTCGAACAGTTATTTATCCATGCGTATAAAAACTTGAACAGTTATCTAACTCTTCAATTTTCATTGTCGAATGCACATGGAAAACACGTGAAACTTAAAACATTAAAAACACACGTGTAGATAACTTAACTATACGAGTTTTTAACATAACTCTTCAACTAAAATGAAACGTTAACTATCCGAAAGTTTACTTTTCCTATTTCTACATAACACTAACACAATGCGTTACTTCAGTGTATATTCAAGTAACTCAATGCGTATAATTATGCTAACTTAATAAGTTATACATGTGCAATTCACGTGATATACTAAAGTATTTAAATTCAACATGTGTACTCTAGGAAATAATAAAATATTTTTTAAGCATTAAAAACATAACTATCTAGTACATGCAATATAACTTTTCGAAATAACAGAAAATTCGAATACTTAGGAATTTCAAAGCTTGTAACTTACTGACAGTTCAGAAATATACTTAATTAACACTAATTCCTTGAAATTATGCAGATTCCTTCATTAAAGCATATAAAAGTGTAATTATAACATAATGGCTTAATTCCCATATGATAAGCTAAATATTATGCAATTAACCATCATTTAACCATTAATATTATGCACTTTTTCATTCTAAACACTTCCTCATACGTAAATTTTGCTAGTCCCTTAGCAAACTAAGATCTAACTAGTTGGTCTTTCTAAAGTTGCTAGAATTAATTCTTCATTTTGTATCTTTAGAATACATAAATTAGATTACTACATAAAAACTCTTTTAAATCCAAAACTGATATATCAAGCAAGAGAGTCTTAGAACTTATACATATGGATCTTTTTGGACCAACAAGAATCATGAGTCTTGGTGGTAAATGGTATGTATTTGTTTTAGTAGATGACTTCTCTAAATACACTTGGGTATATTTTCTAATAACTAAAATAGAAGTTTTTGAAATGTTTAAAATGTATTGTAATCTTGATCAAAATGAACAAAGTGTCTTTGTTCAAAAACTTAAGAGTGATCATGGTACTGAATTTGAAAATGATCAAATGGATAATTATTGTAAAGATCATGGCATTGATCATAGATATTCTTTTCCAAGAGCATATTCTCAAAATGGTGTTGTTGAGAGAAAGAATTGATCACTTAAGGAAATGGCCTGAACTATGTTAAATGAACATAATTTACCTCAAAATATTTGGGCTGAAGCAGTGAATATAGCTTGCTATATTATTAACAGAAGTTACCTAAGACCTCTTGTTAGTAAAACTCCTTTTGAGATTATGTTTGATAAGGTTTCAAAAATTTCCTATATGAAACCATTTGGCTGTAAGCATTTTATTCTTAACACTAAGAATAAAAAGAATAAATTTCAAGCCAAAGCGGATGAAGGAATTTTTGTAGGTTACTCTACTAGAAGTAAAGCCTATAGAGTTTATAATAAGACTTCTAGAACCATTGAAGAAACCCTTCATGTAAGCTTCAATGAAAATTCTTTTAGAGAATCTAAATCTAAAGCTAATAATGATGATATGATCAACTTTCCAAGAGACTTAGAGATAAATAAAGAGATTGAAGAGTTA
Organism: Cymodocea nodosa; assembly: GCA_036874045.1. Classification (NCBI taxonomy): domain Eukaryota; kingdom Viridiplantae; phylum Streptophyta; class Magnoliopsida; order Alismatales; family Cymodoceaceae; genus Cymodocea; species Cymodocea nodosa. The sequence goes on along the minus strand of CM072339.1, from coordinate 10,752,861 downwards.
TTTGAGAAAATTAAAAATATGAACTTAAATGATCAAACTAATGATCAAAGTGATGTACTTTCAGATGTTGATGAGAATATTGAGAATCATAGAAATTGGCGTTATTCTTCATCACATCCCATCACTCAAGTCATTAATGATATAAATGAGGGAGTTAAAACTAGAGTTTTAGTAAATTTAAATAGTATGTGTATGTTTGTTTCTATAGAAATGATATTTGGGAATTAGTTTCTCCACTAGAAAATTAGTCCATAATAGGTACAGAGTGGATATTTAGAAACAAAACTAATAAGACTGGTCAAGTTATAAAAAATAAAACTAGATTAGTTGCACAAGGGTATACACAAGAAGAAAGACTTGATTATGATGAAACATTTGCTCTTGTGGCTAGGTTAGAAAGTATTAGAATATTATTGGCCTATGCTTGCTATATAGATTTTAAACTATATCAAATAGATGTAAAGAGTACATTTCTAAATGGTTTAATTAATGAAGAAGTTTATGTAAAACAATCACCTGGATTTGAAGATATTAATAATCCTGACTATGTATATAAACTGAAGAAAGCCTTATATAGTTTGAAGCAAGCACCTAGATCGTAGTATGAAAGATTACCTACTTTTCTAATAGAACAAGGTTATATCATGGGAAAAGTAGACCATACTCTTTTTATCAAAAAAGATGATAAAGATCAAATTGTTGTTCAAATATATGTGGATAATATAATCTTTGGAGCAACTTCTGAAAAATTGATAAAAATATTTTCTAAAGAGATGGCTAGTCAGTTTCAGATGAGTATGATCGGAGAACTTTCATATTTTCTAGGATTTCAAATTAAACAAATGGATAAAGGTATATTTTTAAATTAGGAAAAATATGTAGTTGAAATGCTTAAGAAATTTAATTTTAATGATACAAGGATTTGAGGAATTCCTATGAGTACTTTAAAGTTAGATATTGATGACATAGGAAAATCAATAGATCAAAGAAAATACAGAAGTATGATTGGTTCTTTACTTTATTTGATAGCTAGTAGACCTAATATCATGTTTGGTGTGTGTGCTTGTGCTAGATTTCAATCTAATCCTAAAGAATTACACTTAATGACTATTAAAAGAATATTTAGATATATACAAGGAACTAAAAATTTTAGTCTGTATTATTCTAAGGATAGTTCAATAGATCTTATAGGATATACTGATGCTGATTACGCAGGATCTAAATTTGATAGAAAAGGTACTAGTGGCACATGTCAATTATTGGGAAATAATTTGGTGTCATAGTTTAGTAAAAAGCAAAACTGTGTAGCACTTTCAACCACTAAAGCTAAATATGTTACTGCTGCATTATGTTGCACTTAGATTCTATGGATAAGGCAAACTTTAGAAAACTTTGAAATATCTTATGATACAACTGAGATTTATTGTGACATAGTCCTACAATAAATCTTTTTAAAAATCCTGTATTACATTCTAGAGCTAAACATATAGAGGTTAGATATCATTTTCTAAGAGATAACATGATTAAAGGAAAAATTAAACTAGGATTTCTGTCTAGTGAAAATCAATTAGCTGATATATTTACAAAACCACTAGATGAAAATACATTCTGCAACATAAGGTTAAATTTAGGTATTTGCAAGCTATGTGATGTATAAAATGCATAAACTCCACAAAAGATAAATATCGTTGATGATGTTGTTTACCTCATAGATATTATATACTTATCATATTTAAGTAATATCTAAACTGCTGCATAAGATACTATGTATTTACGATAAAATTAGTGTAGTATCTTATTGATTTTACTCATCTTTCCAAATTTAATGTCTTTTAAATTTTTAAGTGGAAATGTCAATGAAAAACATTAAATTCCTTTGAAATCCTGAAATTTTGATTAAATGTTTTCTTTGAATCAATGAGAGTGCATATGATTAAGCATGAGTTTGAATTGATTGATTAAACTTGTAGAATAATTTATATGTAAATCATATTAAGCTACTGATCAAAAGTATGAGCTTATTGAAATTGATTCATAGTTTTAATAAAATCATAGAAGTAAAAATTGTATGAGTTTTAGGCTTTATTGCATCTGTATTAATAAAATACATATATACTATGCTTAAAATAACAAGTGCTTACAATGAGAAAATTTTTGAGAGTTTATTGATCAGTTTGATCACGAGACTCTTGTACTTGAGCAGATAGGTAGGGAAGGATTGTTATCCTGAAAAAGGATTCTTTAAATCCAGCAACCTAAGGTCCCGATCAGACTTAGGATTGTTGACTGAAAGCTCATTACACAGGTACATTAGAAAGCTCTTGCATGATTCAAGCTTTTTAAACTAACTTTTAAAGAAATTATCAATATTTACTATTTTGAAAAGATAAAAGTTTGTTTCATTAAATACAGATATCTTTGAATCGAATATTGTTGAGTATTTTTGTTTTGATGATGTGTGCTGAATGAAAATAATCATATTTGCTCAATTACTATTGCTTGTGAAAAGAAATTAAAATCATCAATTAATACAGAAAAAGCTTACTGATATAAATACTTGTCTGTATTGGATCTGAAGTTAATATCTAGTCGTTTCGTTGCATTAATTTCTCATTTAGCTAAACGTTAAGTTAACATGTGTTTTTATTGAAAAGCATGATATGTTTTAATGTTATATCTTCTGTATCATGAACAGTGCACGTTTAGACAACTCGTTAAGTTAGAGTTTTGTTTGTATAGAGGTCACGTGAGAACTCATTAAGTTAAAGGCTTAAAAGTTAAAATAGATCACGTGATAACTCGTTAAGTTAGTGAGTAAAAGAAGAGACAAACTCGTTAAGTTAGTGTTATACACGTGATGAAATTATAAGTTACGAATGTTGTATTGTATCATGTGAGGTGCACATGTTTAACTCGTTAAGTTAACATAACTAAACACGTTGAGTTGCTATATTGAACACTAAGGCAACGCGTTAGGTTAGCGTTATAAACTTAAGTTGTTATTTTTGCACGTGGTAAAATTCTTATTATAAAAACATTTGTTTATTACTGGTTCGTTGAGTTATCATAACACAACGGAGATGGTTCGTTGAGATAGCATAACACCACGGACTTAGTTTGTTGAGTTAGCTACAGTACTTGTCATGTGAAATGGCACTTGAGGAACTCGTTAAGTTAGAAACGTTAAGTTATATATATACTTGAGTTACTCATTTAGTTAACATTAAAGTAACGACTTCTTATTAGACTAATGAAAAACTTTTAGACGAGAAGGTTTATTTTGCAGGAAATTTTTCAGAGATCCAAGACTGATGATTAAAGAAAATTTGAAATATAAACGTGGGTTAGAACGTGTGTGTTTCGATGAAGGAAAAAGAAAAGACATGGAGAAGTGGAAAATTGGTAGTGGTTAAACATGAAGGATATTCATGAAATGAAAATACAGTATAAAAGGCATAGAATTCTCGTTGATCAATTTATCCTTGCACACAAAATGAAAACTCTTTTCAAGGATCAAACCATCCCTGCACACCAAAAGAAAAATCTTTTTCAGGGATCAAAAACACCTCTTCAGGAAAAATCTCTCAAGTGGAAGAAAGTTCAGTGAAGCATAAAAAGGTAAGATTTTCGTCACTGAAAAATTGAAGTATCAAAAGAAAGCAAATTCGGTGAAGCATGTAAAGACAAGATATTTGTAACTAAAGAATTGCTGAAGAAGAAAAAGAAGACGAAGAAAGATCTCAAACAGGGAGAAAAGTTTTAAATTCCGCAAATTAGTTTTCTCTGTTTGTAGTTATGAAATTGTTTAGATGATACATGGTATCGAAATATAATTGCATCTATAATTTCTGAGGAGAATTGAATTGTATATTGTAATTGAAACCTTGAATAAAAATGATTTTATGAAAACAATGTCTCAACTTGTTTTTGAGTTTTAAAGTTTCAATTATATTTCAGAAAATATTAAAAATACACAATTCACCCCCCTCTTGTGTAACCATATGATCCTACAAGTGGTATAAGAGCTTTGTTAATAATCTTTGATATAAAATCGATACCAACTTATTTAATATCATTGCTTATTCTACCTTCCTTGTTTTTAAACATAAATTAACCTGAGCATACGTTTAACTTTCTTGATTTAAGGCTCAAATTGTTTTAAAGTTTTTAGACTGTTTAAAATCAAATAGGTTGAAAAATCTAAGATAAAATGGCTACTAGAAATGGTAATTTTTCTTTATATGAAGGCCAAAATCTTAATCGTCCTCCTTTATTTGATGGAATACATTTTGAATATTGGAAATATAGGATGACTGTTTTTCTTCAAAGTATAGATCATAAGTTGTGGTTCATGATTTCTAAACCATATACTCCATTAACTACTCCTTATAATACTTGGACAATTACTAAAAAAGAAAATGAAACTCTGAATGCTAAGGGCTTAAATATTTTATTTTGTGCATTGAGTTATGAAGAGTTCAGTAAAGTGTCGGCATATAAATCTCCTTATGAGGTGTGGCATGCATTAGAAGTTTCACATGAAGGTACTTCTCAAGTTAAAGAGACAAAAATAAACATGTTGATTCATAAGTATGAACTCTTTAAGATGCATGAAGACGAAAATATTTCTGAGATGTTTTCTAGATTTCTTGATATCATAAACTCTTTAAAATGTTTAGGAAAGAATTTTGAACAGAAGGATTTGGTGAGGAAAATTCTCAGATCCCTAAGTTCTAAATGATCTCAGAAAGTAACATCAATTGAGGAATCATGAGATTTAAATGTTTATACTATGAATGAACTTATAAGAAATTTAACAGCTTATGAAGTTCAATTAAATGAATCACTAAGTCACAACAAACTAAAAATGAAGAAAGAAATAGCCTTCAAAATTAATTCAGATTCTGATATATCTACTGATTCTGACGAGGATTTGATTTTGCTGACTAGGAAATTCAAGAAAGCATGGAAAGCTAGGAAACAGCAAAGGAACAAAAATGATAAACCCTCAACGCCAAAATCATTGAATGACAAGAATTCTTCATCCAAAAAGTATGTATGTTACAATTGTAAGAAACCTGGACATCTTTCTCCAGATTGTCCTATGAGGAAAAATGAAAAGCAAAGTAGGACAAATCAGAAGAAGACAGCTCAGAAAAAGTTTTACAAGAAAAAGGCTTTGAAGGTCACTTGGGATGACACGTCTGAAGAGTCTGAATCTGAGGAATCAGCATCAAAATCTTCACATTCAGAAGGAGAACAAGAGTTAGAAGACGTTGCTCATGTGTGCTTCATGGCAGATGAGTCTGAGGTAATATCTGATCCTTAAAGTCATTCAGATTTCAACTTTGATGAATTATTATGTGCTTATCATGCATTATTACAAAAACTTAAAGTATGTAAACTAGAAAATAAGAATATTAGAAAATCTTCATCCATTATGGAAGATGAAAATTGTTTCCTGTCTACTACTTTAGAAAAGTTTAAATGTGATAATGAAAATCATGCTAGAGATTTGCAAAAATTTAGATTTAATGAATGTATCTTGCATGAACAAATACAGAATATAAATGCTGAAAAATTAAAGATAAAATTTGAAAATGAAATGTTGAGAAACAATATAAATGAACTTGAATTAGAGATAGAAAAATTAAAACTAAGAGAGCAAGATTTAAATTCTACCTTTGAGAAATGGAATTTAAGTCAAACTAAGTTAGACAAACTAACTAGTACCCCTGCGGTGTCTTATAAATTTGGCTTAGGATTTGATTATCCTGAATCTCAAGCTAATAAAAGATTTATTAGTTGCAGTTCAAGTAAATCTAAGACTAAAATTCCTTTTATTATGAAACAACGTAATAAATATGTAGAAGTAGGTACTTCAAGGGATTAATCATGCAGTAATAATATAAATCAATGTGATTTGTCAAATTGTACTTCTAACATGACTATAAATGTTTCTAAAAGTCTTGTTTCTTGTTCTGAAAATTCAGTTTCTAATGTTTCTAAAATTTCAGACAATTATAGTAAACTGAAAATTCAGAAACCTGAGCATGTAATTCAATACACTGGTATTAGACCAATTACTCATTCTGCATGTGATAAAACAAAAAATTCTTGTGCAAAAAAAGATTTTGTATGTACGAAAAGTGTTAATACAAGTACAAAATCTTGGTATGAACTTACAGAAATGTATAAGCATGACCAAAATAAATTAACATTTGATAAAAATATGTTTGGTCTTGATTATACTACATCTGAAAACAAAAAGAATGATTGCAAAAGCAATAATGCTATATGTAAGTATGAAGCTAATGATAAATCAATAGTACTTACAACTAATAAGAATATAAATGATAATGTTAAACTATTTTTAAACAAAAAGAAGAAATATGTGTTTAATGAACTTGGTCCTCAACAACATTGGGTACCAAGAAAAAGTTTTTCTTAATTTGTGTTGCAGGAGGAAACAACATCAAAATGGATCTTGGATAGTGGAGCGTTAAGTCACATGACCAGACAAAAAAGTCTATTACAAAATTTTACAAATACCATGAAAGGAAGTATAACATTTGGAAACAAAAGCAAAGATAAAATCATAGGTATGGGTAATGTTCAAATAACTCCTACTTGTGTTATTTTGAATGTACTATATGTAGAAAACCTAGGATTTAATTTGCTGAGTGTCATAAAACTAACTGAAAATAGATATTATGTAGTGTTTGAAGATAATGTATGCAAAATAATTGATAAAAATACAGATGAAATTAAGTTTATTGCTAAAAGAAAAGGTTCTGTATGTATTTTATCTTTACCTTCTGGTGTAGTTGATTTAAATTCATGTTTGCTAGCTGAAACTAGTGATGCATATCTATGGCATAGAAGGATTGGGCATATACATATGAGACTGTTACATAAACTATCTACAAAATATTTAGTGAGAGGTTTACCAAAGATTAAATACTCAAAGAACTTTATGTGTGATGCATGTGAGTTAGGTAAACTTCACAAAAACACTTTTAAATCCAAAACTGATATTTCAAGCAAGAGAGTCTTAGAACTTATACATATGGATCTATTTGGACCAACAAGAATCATGAGTCTTGGTGGTAAACGGTATGTATTTGTTTTAGTAGATGACTTCTCTAGATACACTTGGGTATATTTTCTAGCATCTAAGACAGAAGTTTTTGAAAAATTTAAAATGTTTTGTAATTTTGTTCAAAATAAGCAAAGTGTCTCTATTCAAAAACATAGGAGTGATTACGGAACTGAATTTGATAATGATCAAATGGATAACTATTGTAATGAGCATGGCATTGATCACAAATTTTCTTTTCCAAGAGCACCGTGTCAAAATGGTGTTGTTGAGAGAAAGAATAGATCACTTCAAGAAATGGCCAAAAATATGTTGAATGAACATAAGTTACCTCAAAATCTTTGGGTTGAAGCAGTAAATACAGGTTGTTATGTTATTAACAGAAGTCATTTAAGACCTCATGTTAATAAAACTCCTTTTGAAATTATGTTTAATAGGGTTCCAAAAATTTCCTATATGAAACCATTTGGGTGCAAGTGTTTTATTCTTAATATTAAGGATAAAAGAGATAAATTTCAAGCCAAATCGGATGAAGGAATTTTTGTAGGTTACTCTACTAGAAGTAAAGCCTATAGAGTATATAACAAGACTTCTAGCACTATTGAAGAAACCCTCCATATAAGCTTCAATGAAAATTCTCTTAGAGAATCTCAATCTAAAGCTGATAATGATGATATGATCAATTTTCCAAATGAGTTAGAGATCAATAGAGAGATTGATGATTTATCTGAGAAAATCAAAAATATGAACTTAAATGATCAAACTAATGATGAAAGTGATGGACTTTTAGATGTTGACGAGAATATTGAGGAAAATCAGAGAAATTGGCGTTATTCTTCATCACATCCCATTACTCAAGTCATTGGTAATATTAATGAGGGAGTTAAAACTAGAGCTTCAGTAAATTTAAATAGTATGTGTATGTTTGTTTCTATGGTGGAACCAAGGAATATACAAGAAGCATTATTTGATGAAAATTGGATAGTGGCAATGCAAGAAGAACTAAATCAATTCATCAGAAATGATGTATGGGAATTAGTTCCTCCACCAGAAAATCAGTCCATAATAGGTACAAAGTGGATCTTTAGAAACAAAACTAATGAAACTGGTCAAATTATAAGGAATAAAGCTAGATTAGTTGCACAAGGGCATACACAGGAAGAAGGATTAGATTATGATGAAACATTTGCTCCTATGGCTAGGTTAGAAAGTATTAGAATATTATTGGCCTATACTTGTTATATGGATTTGAAATTATATCAAATGGATGTAAAGAGTGCATTTCTAAATGGTTTAATTAATGAAGAAGTCTATGTAAAACAACCACCTGGATTTAAAGATATTAAAAATCCTGACTTTGTGTATAAATTGAAGAAAGCCTTATATGGTTTGAAGCAAGCACCTAGATCATGGTATGAAAGATTGTCTACTTTTTTAATAAAAAAAGGCTATATCATGGGAAAAGTGGATCATACTCTATTTATTAAGAGAGATGGTAAAGATCAGATTGTTGTTCAAATATACGTGGATGATATAATCTTTGGAGCAACCTCTGATAAGTTGATAGAAATATTCTCTGAAGAGATGACTAATCAGTTTGAAATGAGTATGATAGGAGAACTTTCATATTTTCTAGGACTTCAAATTAAGCAAATGGATAAAGGTATATTTTTAAATCAGGAAAAATATGTAGTTGAAATGCTTAAGAAATTTAATTTTAATGATACAAGGATTCGAGGAACTCCTATGAGTACTACTTTAAAGTTAGATATTGATGACATAGGAAAATCTATAGATCAAAGAAAATACAGAAGTATGATTGGTTCTTTACTTTATTTGACTGCTAGTAGACCTGATATTATGTTTGCTGTGTGTGTTTTTGCTAGATTTCAATCTAATCCTAAAGAATCACACTTAATTGCAGTTAAATGAATATTTAGATATATACAAGGAACTAAAAATTTTGGACTGTATTATTCTAAGGATAGTTCAATAGATCTTATAGGATATACTGATGCTGATTATGTAGGATCTAAATCTGATAGAAAGAGTACCAGTGGCAATGTCAATTATTGGGAAATAATTTGGTGTCATGGTTTAGTAAAAAGCAAAATTGTGTAGCACTTTCTACTACAGAAGCTGAATATGTTGCACTCAGATTCTGTGGATAAGGCAAACTTTAGAAGATTTTGGATTATCTTATGATGCAACTGAGATTTATTGTGACAGTAGTTCTGCAATAAATCTTTCCAAAAATCCTGTATTACATTCAAGAGCAAAGCATATAGAGGTTAGACATCATTTTCTAAGAGATAACGTAATTTAAGGAAAAATTAAATTAGAATTTGTCTAGTAAAAATCAATTAGCTGATATATTTACAAAACCTCTACACGAAAATACATTATGCAACATTAGATTAAATTTAGGTATTTGTAGGCTATGTGATGTGTAAAATGCTTAAACTCCACATAAAAAGATAAATATTATTGATGATGTTGTTCACTTCATAGATATTATATACTTATTATAAATATCTAAAGTAATATCTAAGCTGCTGCTTAAGATACTATGTATTTATTGTAAAATCATATTAGTATCTTATTGATTTTAAGTAGTTTATCAATTTTAATAGTTTTTACGATTTTAAGTGGAAGTGTAAATGAAAAACATTAAATACTTCTGACATTCTGAAATTTTGATTAAATGTTTTCTTTGAATCAAGGAAAATGCATATGATCATGCATAAATTTGACTTAATTGATTAAACTTGTAGAATAAGTTACATGTAACTCATCTTAAACTGTTAATCAAAAGTATAACTTTATTGAAACTGATTCATATTCTCAGTACAATCATAGAAGTAAAGATTGTATGAGATTTGTGTTTTATTGCATCTATATTAATGGAATACATATATACTGTGCTTAAAATGAAAAGTGCTTACAAAGTGAAAATCTTTGAGAGTTTATTGATCAGTTTGATCATGAGCCTTTTGTACTTGAGTAGATAGGTATGTAAGGATTGTTGTCCTGAAAAAGGATTCTTTAAATCTGGCAACCTAAGGTCCTAATCAGATCTGGGTTTGTTGACTGAAAGCTCATTACATGGGTACATTAGAAAGCTCTTGTATGATTCAAGCTTTTCAAACTAACTTTTAAAGAAAATTATCAATATTTAATGTTTTTGAAAAGAAAAAGTTTTTTCATTAATTACAGATATCTTTGAATCGCATATAGTTTATACCAATATGACTACTGATTTATTGAATCAACATTAGTACTTTTGAAAACGTTTATTTGATATACATTCTTTTATTCTCCTTGAATTAATCGAATTGAGTTCAAAGTTGTGTTTTGATTCATATACAGTAGGAATTGATTTTGGAAATCATTTTTGATGATGTCAGGATAACGGAAGTCTCTAAAAGGAAAATGTAAAAGTATAGTTATACTTAACATCTATTGTCACTACAAGTATATTTTGTATTTTGATTGAATATATTTGAAGTATATTTGTAGGGGGAGCATTAACAATGTCAAAAATAGATTAATATAATTTAAAATACAAATCTTAGTTAATCTGAATTAATGTCCTCTTAAAATCTTGATGAAATAATTTAAAAAGACAAATAAACTATTTTAGATTCAAAGGACAAAATGTTCGAATAGTTTACTATGTTCTCAAGATAATGTTAAGTTTTACCATGTGTGTTGTTTTCGGAATGTTTCAGTTGGAAGCATCCGAAAATTGTTTTAAGTGTACTAACTAGATGTTATATTAGATAAGGTAACGTGTAAAACTACCTCTAGACAGTATTTTACTCGTTAGGTTAGTTAACTCAACGAGTTATACTTGAATATTTCAGGTACTTTGATTGAATAAGCTTTATTCAATATTTATTTTATTTCTAAACCTGACTTATCTTCACGTTGAGTTATATGCCTAAAAACCCTATTTAAACACTTATAACACGGGGACTTAGGTTATTTGTAAACTTTGTCAAGAAAATCTTTCCCGCTTGTTGCTATTACAACTTGCGACGATGGTCTCCAAGTTCTACAAAGGTCGTGGCAGAGGAAAAGGCAAAAGCAGAAAAGATGCAAAAGGAAAAGAAATAGAGAATGATGAAGTTCCACGTACTTGGTTCAAGAAAATATTTCGAGTGGACAAAAGGTTAGAAGAACTTTATAGAGATTACTTCCTTTCTTAAGATATATTAGATGAAGTTAGACAAGAACTTCAACATACTGATGCAAGTATTACATACATGGGTATTCGAAGTAAATATGATAGAGAATACCGAATGAAATGTGCTGAGATTGCATTTTTGGAACAGTATGCAAAATATTTGGAAAAAGGTGTAGGCTCATCAAATAGAACTCCTCAAACTCCTATAAACGATACAAGACTACATGCATTTGAGGAAGTGCATGAATCAGTAATCCCTACTCCTTTATATTCAAAGCAAGTAGAATCAGATATTGCTGTAGACAAAACAAAAGTTAACAGTTTTCGAAAAGCCATTGCAATAGAAAGTGCTTTTGAAGAATTAAAGTAGAAAACTTTTATGAAGCAATTTGAAAAGAAAACAGCAATACTTGAAGAGGAGAAACAAAAATGTTATATTAGAAGGAAAGTCAGAAAATTTATGTCTAAGGAAACAAAGTCTATTGAAAAAGGACAATCAGATCAAAATTTATTTCCAAAGGACAATGTATGTCTAGACATTGTACCTTATTGTGCATCTGATAAACTCATCAGTTCCGAACACACTGAAACTGATAAAGATAATGAGACTTTATTTTCCCTTGCTAGAAAACTTGAGAAGAAATCCAAGTCAAATATGAGCTCAAGTTTTTCTATTAGTACAAGTCCTGATGATGCAGAAATTGACAAATCAGAGCATCAGGCACCTGACATTGAACAAGTTATTGCAAATATAATTGACAATGTTGAAGTAGTAACTAGTTCACAGGCTGAATTGTCTGGAGTAGCAGATATTGAAAATGTTAAGACTCCAGAAGAGCTAAAAGTTAACCAGCCTTCTACAGAATCTATAGAAGTAGAGTCTGAGAATACACAGCATGAATCAATAGAATTATCTGTTGAACAAAATGAACAATTACAGACAGATACACCAGCTGTAGAATTTGCGGAAAAATTGAACTCTGAACATTCTATAGAGACTGAACAAATGAATGTTGAGCATATTGACAACGTTCCTAACATTTTTGAAGTTAAAGAATCAAGCTTACCTAAGCAGCTTCAAGATAATATTTTGGAAGAGGAATAGCATGACATTCATTTTGAAGAAGAGGTTCCTGAAGATGAATTAAGCTCTGAATCACGGCTTCAGGTATCACCTTCTTTGTGTACAATATTACAAATTCAAGGTAATGCAATTCATTTTAGATCTGAAGAAGCATTGCAGAAATACAATAATCTGATTACATGTCAGATTTTGCATGCTCGTCCAATAAAATTCAGAAATTTGATGGAAATAAGAGATCTGTTTGAGTTTCAAGGCCTCATTAAATTCTTGCCGGTAGGAACGAAATGGAAGCAATACACAGAGCTTATTGCAGCTTTTTATAGCAATCTGGTCAAGAATGGAAATTTTCTGAAAACTCAAATAAATGAACAGGAGTTTATGTTGTCTCCTAAGTTAATTTTTGAAGTTTTAGGATTAAAGAATGAAGGTGTTGTTACTAACAGATTTGACATAATAAGACAACTGGAATGGAACATTCAGTCTTTATCAAAAATTCCAGATGTATATTCTAAAATGAGATTAGTGGAAAATCTGAATGTAGAGGCAAGGTTTATTGCAAATATATTGCATGCAAATTTATTTCAGAGAGTTGGACACAATATGGAAGTCAGCAGAAGTTGTTTATATGCAACTTATAGCTTGCTAAATAGAATTCAAATCAATTGGTTTGATGTTTTCACTTCTCAACTACAGCATATGAGTTCAAAGTTATTTTATGGTGATGTTGTATGTAGATTCATTGCAAGCCAATTGAATTTATCCGACTGACCCTCTGAAACTAAAGGCATGAGAGCATTTAGTGTCAAAGATTTGCAAAAATTCCAAGCCATGCATAAACCTCAACGACAACAACAACAACAACAACAACAACAACAAAGTTATTCAGTTCAAGTAGAACAGCAAACCCAGCTACCTCCTGACTTAGATGCAGTGCTTAACGACATCAGAAATGATATTAGGCATCTAGGAGATAAAATATGTAATGCTATAATTGATATACTTAGGAGGGGTCAATAACTATTTTTGTTTGTTTATGAATACAAAATGTAATCTTTGTATTACTTGTTTGATTTGATTGAACAATACATTTTTCTGTAACTGTCTTCAATTATTATTCTTGTTTATAGAAAGAGTTGTTGTAATTATATCTCTTATATACATATATATATTCTCTGTAATTATCTTTTTGATTAATGACAAAAAGGGGGAGAAATATTATAAAAAGATGATTATGATCTTAATTGCTTATATATATTATAAAAGGAGATGCTATTTAAATGGTTATTGTAATCTGATAGATGATAATTAGAAAACTGATACTTATATAATTATTGACATCTGAGAGTTTTAGTTCTGAGAGGTAAAATTTACACAAACAATAGAAATAAGCTTAAGTGAACTTAAGTCAACAAACAAGTTTGTTGAATTAAAAGTTAACCCAACGAAGGTAGTTTGTTGAGTTAAACATATTTCATAATTGATTTAATATGGTTTTGTCATCATCAAAAAGGGGGAGATTGTTGAGTATTTTTGTTTTGATGATGTGTGCTGAATGAAAATAATCATATTTGCTCAATTACTATTGCTTGTGAAAAGAAATTAAAATCATCAATTAATACAGAAAAAGCTTACTGATATAAATACTTGTCTGTATTGGATCTGAAGTTAATATCTAGTCATTTCGTTGCATTAATTTCTCATTTAGCTAAACGTTAAGTTAACATGTGTTTTTATTGAAAAGCATGATATGTTTTAATGTTATATCTTCTGTATCATGAACAGTGCACGTTTAGACAACTTGTTAAGTTAGAGTTTTGTTTGTATAGAGGTCACGTGAGAACTCGTTAAGTTAAATGCTTAAAGGTTAAAATAGGTCACGTGATAACTCGTTAAGTTAGTGAGTAAAAGAAGAGACGAACTCGTTAAGTTAGTGTTATACACGTGGTGAAATTATAAGTTACGAATGTTGTATTGTATCACGTGAGGTGCATATGTTTAACTCGTTAAGTTAACATAACTAAATGCGTTGAGTTGCTATATTGAACACTAAGGCAACGCGTTAGGTTAGCGTTATAAACTTAAGTTGTTATTTTTGCACGTGGTAAAATTCTTATTATAAAAATATTTGTTTATTACTGGTTCGTTGAGTTATCATAACACAATGGAGATGGTTCGTTGAGATAGCATAACACCACGAACTTAGTTCGTTGAGTTAGCTACAGTACTTGTCACGCGATATGGCACATGAGGAACTCGTTAAGTTAGAAACGTTAAGTTATATATATACTTGTGTTACTCGTTTAGTTAACATTAAAGTAACGACTTCTTATTACACTGATGAAAAACTTTTGGACGAGAAAGTTTATTTTGCATGAAATTTTTCAATGATCCAAGACTGATGATTAAAGAAAATTTGAAATATAAACGTGGGTTAGAATGTGTGTGTTTCAATGAAGGAAAAAGAAAAGACGTGGAGAAGTGGAAAATTGGTAGTGGTTAAACGTGAAGGATATGCATGAAATGAAGATACAGTATAAAAGGCAAAGAATTCTCGTTGATCAATTTATCCTTGCACACAAAATGAAAAATCTTTTCAAGGATCAAACCAACTCTACACACCAAAAGAAAAATCTTTTTCAGGGATCAAAAACACCTCTTCGGGAAAAATATCTCAAGTGGAAGAAAGTTCAGTGAAGCATAAAAAGGTAAGATTTTCGTCACTGAAGATTTGAAGTATCAGAAGAAAGCAAATTCGGTGAAGCATGAAAAGACAAGAGATTCATCACGGAAGAATTGCTGAAGAAGAAAAAGAAGAAGAAGAAAGATCTCAAATAGGGAGAAAAGTTTTAAATTCCACAAATTAGTTTTCTCTGTTTGTAGTTATGAAATTGTTTAGATGATACATGGTATTGAAATATAATTGTATCTACAATTTCTGAGGAGAATTGAATTGTATATTGTAATTGAAACCTTGAATAAAAATGATTTTATGAAAACAATGTCTCGACTTGTTTTTGAGTTTTAAAGTTTCAATTATATTTTAGAAAATATTAAAAATACACAATTCACCCCCCTCTTATGTAGCCATACGATCCTACAAATATAGTTTCTATCAATATGACTATTGATTTGTTGAATCTAAACTAGTTCTTTTGAAAATATTTATTTGAGGTACATTTCTTTATTCTTCTTGTGTTAATCATATTAAGTTTAGAGTTATGTTTTAATTCATATACAGTTGGAGTTGATTCTCGAAATCATTCTTGATAAATTCCGGATAACCGAAATTTCTAAAAAGAAAAGTTAAAGTGTAGTTATAAGTAACACCTACTTTATACAAGTATATTTTGTATGTTATTTGAAGTATATTTGTAGGGGGAGGAATTCCAACGTCAAAAATAGATTAATATCATTCAAAGTATAGATCTTAGTTAATCTGAGTTTAGTCCTCTTAAGATCTTGATGAAACAATTTAATAGACAAATAAACTATTTTAGGTTCATAAAAGGAATATTAGAATAGTTTACAATGTTCACAAGATAATGGTTATTTAAGTTACTTTTAGCTTGTCTTGCTTTCAGAAGCTTTCAGTTGTAAACATCTGACTTTTTGTTAAGTATACTAATTAGACGTTATGTTGTGTAAGGTAACGTGTACAACTACCACTAAACAACATTTTACTTGTTAGGTTAGGTAACTCAATGAGTTATGCTTAAATTTTTTTGGGTACCTCGATTGAATAAATTTTATTTAATATTCTTTTAAAACTCAAATCCAACTAATAGTCTCGTTAAGTTATTCTACAGAAATCCTATTTAAACACCTATTACATAGGAACTTAGGTTATCTTGTAAACATCTTTCTGAAAATCTTTCCCGCTTATTCCTATTACAACTTACTACGATGTTTTCCAAGTTCAACAAAGGGCATGGCAAAGGAAAAGGAAGAGGCAAAGGAAGTGCAAAAGGCAAAGAAATAGATGTAGATGACGTTCCATGAGCATGGTTTAAGAAAATTTTTCAAGTTGACAAAATGTTAGCTCAAATCTATAGCAACTATTTCTTTTTTGAAGAAATATTAGATGAAGTTAGACAAGAACTTCACAATACAACTATCAGTATACAATAAATGGGTATAAGAAGTAAATATGATAGAGAATATTGCATGAAATGTGCGGAGATAGCATTTTTGGAATAATATGCAAAATACTTAGAAAAAGGAGTAGGTTCATCTAATAGAATTCCTCAAATTCCTATCAATGGAACAATACTACAATCATTTGAGGAAGAACATGACTGTACAATACCTACACCTTTGTTTTCAAAGAAAAAACAAACAAATATTATTGTTGATAAGAGAAAAGTTGACAGTCTTCGAAAGGCAATAGTTATAAAAAGTGCCTTTGAAGAATTAAAACAAAATTTTTTTTTGGAATAGATTTAGAAGAAAATAGCAACAATAGCTGAAGAAAAGCTGACTTATTACAAGAGACGAAGAGTTAGAAAAATTGTTTCTAAGGAAACAAATGTTGTTGAAAAAGAAAAATCAAATGATGAGTTAATTCCAAAGGACAATGTATGTCTAGACATTGTACCTTACAATGCATCTGACAAGCTCATCAGTTCAGAACACATTGAAATTGATGATGATGATGATGAGACTTTATTCTCTTTTTCTAGAAAACTTGAAAAGAAATCAGAGAAACAAATTAGTTCAAGTTTTTCTATAGTTTGAAGCCTTGATGATAAGGACATTGAAAAATTAGAGCATCAGGCAACTGATATTGAACAAGTTATTACAGATGTGCTTGATAATATTGAGGCAATAACTAGTTCAGAGGCTGGATTGTCTGGAGTGGTAACTATTGACAAAGATAAGACTCCAGAAGAGCTTCATGTTGATCAGCCTATTTCAGAATCTATAGAGCCAAAGTCTTAAAATTCATAGCATGTACAAATGGAAATATCTATTGAAGAAAATGCAGAATTACAGACAGATATATAGGCTGATGAATTTGTGGAAAATTTAAACTCTGAATATTCTATAGAAATTGAACTTATGAATGTGGTGGATATTGAAAATGTTCCTCACTTTGTTGAAGCTGAAAAATCAAGCTTACCTGAGCAGCTTCAAGAAAATCTTTTGACAAAGGAACACAATGACATTCATTTTGAAGAAGAGATTCCTGAAAATGATTTAAATTCTGAATCAAGGCTTCAGGTATCACCTTCTTTGTATAGAATACTACACATTCATGGAAATTCAATTTATTTTAGGTTTAAGGAAGCATTGCAGAAATACAATAATTTGATTTCATGTCAAATTCTGCTTGCTCAACCTATAAAATTTAGAGGTTTAATGGAAATAAGAGATCTATTTGAGTTTCAAGGCTTAACACAATTCTTGCTAGTTAGAACAAAATGGACGCAATATAAAGAGCTTATTGCAGCTTTTTACAGCAATCTGGTCAAGAATGATAATATGTTGACAATTCAAATACATCAACAGAAGTTTACTTTATCTCTTGAATTGATTTTTGAAGTTTTAGGTTTAAGGAAAGAAAGTGTTGTTGTTACTAATAGATTTGACATTGTTAGACAGCTAGAATGGGACATTCAATCATTACCACAGATTTTAGATGTATATTCAAAAATGAGATTAATGGAAAATCTAAATGTAGAGGCAAGGTTTATTGCAAATATTCTGCATGCCAATTTATTTCAGAGAGTTAGACATAATTTGGAAGTTAGTAGGAGTTGTTTATATGCAACTTATGGCCTTCTGCACAGAATTCAAATCAATTGGTTTGATGTCTTTATTTCTCTACTATAGCATATGAGTTCAAAGTTATTTTTTGGTGATGCTGTATGTCAAATTCTTGCAAACCAATTAACTTTATCCAACTGGTCCTCTGAAAACAAAGGCATGAGAGCATTTAGTATCAAAGATTTGCAAAAATACCAGTTTATGCAACAACAGCAACAACAACCTAACATTACAGAATAACAAACACAATAGCACAACTATTCAATCAAGTACAACAGCAAACAAATTTACCTCCTAACTTAGATGCAATGCTAAATGACATCCAAAATGATAGGAGATAAAATTTGTGATGCTATTAGTGATATCATTAGGAGGCATAGATAAATGTATTGACATTTGTCTGTTGACTTGATTTCTGAATATAAAATGTAATGTTTGTATTTATTGTTTGATTATTTAAACAAAATATTTTATTGTAAATGATTTCATTCTTATTAATGTTTACAGAAAGTTGAGCTATACATACTTGTCTTTCAAATTTTTTTAATGTGTAATCATCTTTTTGATTAATGACAAAAAGGTAGAGATGATTATGTGTTTAAATTGCATATATATTAAAAAGAGGGAGATGATTATGTAATCGTTGAAATATTTTGTTTGAAAAGTTTTATTTCTGAGAGATGTTTTTTACACAAACAATAGATATAATCTTAAGTGAACTTAAGACAACAAACTTGTTTGTTGAATTAAAACTTAACCCAACGGAGGTGCTTCGTTGAGTTAAACATATTTCATAATTGATTTAATATGATTTTTGTCATCATCAAAAAGGGGGAGATTTTTGAGTATTTTGTTTTGATGATGTGTGCTAAATGAATGTAATTATATTTACTCAATTAATATTGTTTATGAAAGTAAATTAAGAACATCAATTAATACAAAAAAACTTTACTGATATAAACACTTGTCTGTAATGGATCTGAGATTATAATAAGATAAATAACTAGTCATTATGTTATACTAACTTTTCATTTAACTAAACGTTAAGTTAACGTATGTTTTTATTGTAAAGCATGATATGCTTTAAAGTTATATTTCTTGTATTATGTACAGTGCACGTTAAGACAACTCATTGAGTTAGTACGTTATTTGTATAAAGGTCACATGAGAACTCGTGAGTTATAGGCTTAAGTTTAAAATAGGTCACATGAGAACTCGTTAAGTTAGTAAGTAAAAGAGCAATAGGAAGAGATGAACTCATTAAGTTAGTATTGTGCATGTGGTGAAATTAAGGTTTACAAATGTTATATTGTATCGCGTGAGTTGCATATGTTTAACTCATTAAGTTAACATAACTATACGCGTTGAGTTGCTATATTGAACACTAAGGCAATGTGTTAGGTTAGTGTTATAAACTTAAAGTTATTATTCTTACACGTGGTAAATACCTTATTGTAAAAACATTTGTTTATTGCTGAATCAGTGAGTTAAAGTTTTTCGGAGACTTACAATCGTGACTATCTGAAACTTAAACTATTTTCGGTGAGTTAGCATCTAACCTTCCGAAAGGTAACTTAAGTTAGGTTTTCAAGTCATGACACATGTCTCACTAGTTTTATGGTAAAAAGAGATTTTCGGATACTTAGAAAACTTAACTATCCAATACTTAAACTGTTTTCAATGAGTTAGCATTTAACCTTTTGAAAGAAAGGTTAAGTTGGTTCGTTGAGTTAGGGTAACACCATAGACATAGTTTGTTGAGTTAGCTATAGTACTTGTCATGTGATTTGGCACATGATGAACTCTTTGAGTTAGATACGTTAAGTTATAAATATACTTGTTTTACTCATTTAGTTAACATTAACACGACTTGTTATTACACTTGATGGAAAATTTTGGACGAGAAAGTTTATTTTGCAGGAAATTTTTCAGAGATCCAGGATTGATGATTAAAGAAAGATTGAAAGGAAAATGTGGGTCAAAACGTGTGTATTTCGATGAAGGAAAAACAAAAGACATTAAGAGTGGAAAGCTGATAGTGATTAAATGTAGAGGATATGCATGAAGTGAAGATACAGTATAAAAGGCATAGAATTCTTGTTGATCAATTATCCTTGCACACCAAACGAAATATATTTTCAAGGATCAAAGCACCTGTTTGGTTACCCAGCACGACACCAGAAAAACTTGTTTAGATCTCCAACAATGCACTAGAAAAACTTGGATTTGTTAACTTCTGTTTTTACTTAGTTAATTTATCTTTATGCCTATTCCTTTTTTAGAAGTAAACAAACAACCTTTCACACAAATTAGATATTAATTCCAATTTGTATTTTAACTGCAAGTGCACAGTGTCTATTGTATTAGTGTGCAAGTATAGGTCGATCCTACAGGGAATTGCTTAAGAATTGAGAACTGTTCTATTTTTAACAATCAAATTTATATATTCAATAAGCTCTCCGTTGAATTACAATTAACTCAACGGACAAAGTTCGTTGAGTTATGGCTAACTCAATGGACTAACCTCGTGGACTTAAGTTAACTCCACGAGCCTATCTTTCCAATTTAATACTGCTATTTATAGAGGAATTCGGCCAACCATTGGGCGGTACCACAGATTGTAAATAACATCAATTAAGCTCTTTAATGTTAGTAAACACTAGATTTATCATTAAGCATACTAACATTTAGATAATTCAAATAATAACCATTAAAATCTTTAAGTCTTTTGAATGAACCAATTTCAGTAAATTGTAAAACTAAAACAAACATAAAACAATCACAACACTGACAAAGATAACATTAATCATGATACAACACAAACAACACAACACCCAAATACAAAATACAAACACAGATAAATTATTTTTGGTATTTTTGTTTTAATATGAACATGGAAATGAGCGAAATGTGAAATGTAAAGTAATCTCAGTCAATAGTAAATACTTTTGTCACTACATGCGACGTGATTACACCACTGAAAATTAAACCACTTACAATTCTGTCTCCTTTCCCTATAGAATCGCGAGTCTAGAATTGCAAAATGATCTCCTCTTCAACATATAGGCATCAATCCAAAGCCAAGGCTAGAAGCTTTACGATCTCTTGAGATATGAGTTAGTGCTTGGTGAAAATGGCTTCCCTTCCTGCGACGTGATCACTCCTCACAGTAGTTGTCAGGCACTATGTTTGGCTCAGAATTGACCCGACATCAGAAAAGTATCCTCACAGACCTCCGATGGTTGGTGTTATGGTGGTGGTGATGACGATTGGTGTGGTATTTCAAAGAATTGCCAACACTGTTTACAGAAAGCTCGGTGCTCCTCCTCTATACACACTGGCCACACCCATCGATCACACACCTTTTTACTTCTTTTTCTTCTTTTCTTTTATATTTCTTCAATGGTAACTGCTTCTGCTTGAATGGTTAGTTGGATTTCCTTCATTCATATCAAGGACGATGATTTCTTTTCCCTGCGTGATACGTGCGATCGTGGTTTTTCCTTCCAACTGTCCTGTTCCTGCAACCGCTACAGTGGCATATTAGAAAATAAATAGCCCGTGGAGTTACAGATAACTCAACGGACTTGCTTCGTTGATTTAACTATAAAACACATGTATAAATTTAACTATCCGATGCTCAAGTGCATTTCAGATACTTACAAACTTAACTATCTGATGCCCAGATGCATTTCGGATAGTTATAGATAACTCACCGATATATAACTTAAGTAAATCTACCAAATCTTGACACATGTCAGCAGTAGTTTAATAATAAAAGAAACATTTTGGAGAGTTACAGGTCTAACTATCCGATGCTAAGATGCATTTCGGATAGCTAGAGATAATTCACCGAAAATCAACTTAAGTCACTTTCCTAGAACATGAATAAGAGGAGATTTCAGAGAGTTACACATATAATTATCCGATGCCTAGCTGCAATTTCAGATAGTTATAGATAACTCACCAACAGTTCACTTAAGTCATGCATTATGGTTTCGACACGTGTACTTCAGGAAATAATAAAATATTCTTTTAAAACATAACTTTTCGGCAATTTAAACATAACTATCCAATACATGTTCGGTATGTTAAACATAACTATCCGAAATATGTTCGGTATGTTAAACATAACTGTCCGAAATATCAGAAAATTTGGATACTTAAGGATTTCACAGCCTGCAACTTATCGATAGTTCAGAAATGTAATAAATTAACATTAATTCCCCAAAATTAAGTAGATTCTTTAATTAAAGCTTATAACAGTGCAATTATAACATAATGGTTTAATTCTCATATTATAAGCTAAATATTATGCAATTAACCATCGTTTAACTGTTAATATTATGCACTTTTTCATTCTAAACAACACCTCTTTGGGGAAAAGCTCTCAGATAGAAAAAACTTCAATGAAGTAGAGAAAGTCAAATATATGTCATTGAAGATTTGAAGAACAAGAAAGCAAATTCGGTGAAGCAAAGAAAGTCAGATATTTGACACTGAAGAATTACAAAAGAAGAAGAAGAAGAAAAATCTCAAACAGGGAGAAATGTTTTAAATTCCACAAATTAGTTTTCTCTATTTGTAGTTATGAAATTGGTTAGATGAAATATAGTATCATTATATAATTGCATCTACAATTTCTGAGGAGAATTAAATTGTATATTTTAATTGAAACCTTGAATAAAATAATTTAATTAAAATAGTGTCTCGACTTGTTTTTAACTTTGAAGTTTCAATTATATGTTGAAAATGTTGAAAAACACAATTCACCCCCTTCTTGTGTAGCCATTTGATCTTATGGAGTTGATGCTAGTATGCTAAAGAGGAGATCATCTTACAATTTTTGATTTGCGATTCTATAGGGAGATGAGGCAAGATTGTAAGTGATTAAGTTTTTAGTGGTGTAATCGCGTCACATGTAGTGACAGAAGTTTTTACTACTGATAGAGATTATTATTTTTACATTTCACCTTTCGCTCATCTTCTAGAACATATCAAAATAAAAATACCAAAAACAACTCATTATTTGTGTTTAGATTTAGTATTAAAGTATTGTATTGTTTGTTTTGTATCATGATTAATGTTATCATTGTTAGTATTATGAATGCTTTATGTTTGTTTGATTTAGAAAATAGAAAATAGTTTTACAGTTTACTGAAATTGAATCATCCCAGATACTTAAAGATTTTAGTGGTTACTATTTGAAATATCTGAATGTTAGTATTGCTTAATGACAAATCTAATATTAACTAACATTAAAGAGCTTAATTGATGTTATTTACATGCTATGGAACCACCCAATGGTTGGTCAAATTCCTCTGTAAATAGTATTATTTAACTAGAAAGATAGGTTTGTGGAGTTAACTTAAGTCCACGAGGTTAGTTCGTTGAGTTAACTATAACTCCATGAACTAAATCCATTGAATTAACTATAACGTAACGGAGTGCTTAACTGAATACATATAAACTCCAATATAAAAACTAAAATAGTATACAATTTTTACTCAATCTCTATGAGATCGACCTGTACTTGCACACAAATACAATATACACTATGCACTTGCAGTTAAAATATAAATTAGACTTAATAAGAAGAAGGAGAAGAAAAGGATTCGATAGATTCCATTGAAGAAAATGAAACTCTTCAGCAACTTATGAAGAAAATTTAAGATAAAAATGTAGAAAGTTCTGCAGGCTCTCTACAACAATTTAGAGTAGAAGAACATGAATCTTGGGATTATTTTCAACAAGAAATACAACAACAAGCTCAACAACTTGAAGAAGAAATTCAAGAACAAACCCCTCTAGAGCAACAAATCCAAATTCTTGACCCATCTGAAGTAACTATTTTAAATGAAGTTTACTTTTGGAGTTAGGAAGCATACAACAAATATCAGGAGATAAAGGGGTATGATATTATATGTAGTAGACCAATAAACTGGGATGGCATGGAGGACATTAAAGAATTATTTGAGTTCCAAGGTCTATTGTAATTTATTTCTTAGCAAAAAAGGCATGCAGTGTATGAAAATCTAGTGCCCAGTTTTTATGCAAATTTAAAACAAGAGGAAAGAGGATTAATTTCTAACGTGGAAGAAGTTAATGTATTGATAACACTAGTGCTTCTCCACAATATTTTTGGGCTAAGGAATGAAGGAAAAGAAATTCTAGAGAGCATAACTGCAGTCGAGTGGACAAAACAAGAAATAAAAGACTGTGTAGCTATCAATCTTGGTGTGCCATTATTAAATAGATTGAAGTACTTAAATGGTAAAGCACACATGGTAGCTAACATTTTGATTAAAAATGTCTACCCACGATAAGGCCATGATATAGAATTAAGTTAGTTTGTTAAATGGGCCACATATGCAATTGTGAACAAGATTCAAGTAAACTGGTTTGCAGTTTTTATCTCCAAGTTGAGAGCAGCATAGAAAAAATTATTCTATGAAGATTTGATTCCATTGCTAATGGTGGATAGTATTGACTTCACGAAATAGACATCCAAGAGGATAAGATCTAGAGTCATTTCAGTGAAGGATATAGAAATTATAATGTTGCTGCTACTCTTTCTATTGTTAAACCTTCTAGAAACTTTACAAGAGCTATAGAGCGTATAAATTAGTTAGAATAACAATTAGAAAAGCTCTAGAAGGAAGTAGATGAACTTAGGAAGAAAGATTAAAATGTATTATTTGTCTACTTGTACTGAAAAATGTCTAATTGTATGTACTATAAACGATATATATATATGAATGTTTGAACAGCAAGATGATGCTGAATTAATGTTTTTGAACAAATGATTTTAAGCTAAATTAAATATTATATAGCTGTTTAAAGATTTGCAAAATTGTTTTAAAAGTTTGACAATTTTATAAATAACATGGTTAAATGCACGATGATTGGATAATATCTGAACATATCTATATATTGAAAAGCAAAATGTAAATTTCTACATAACAGGAAATGAACTGTAAGTTAAATATGCATATAATGTTCAAATTTAAATGAGTTTAAATTAGAGCACTATATTAATGTAATGCATTTAACTTTATTTAAGTCGATGACATGTAGGAAATGAAATATAGAAGTTAAGATCAAAAGTAAGTTTTTAGAAAAAATTTGCTTAGTGTTAACTCAATGAAGTAAGTTTGTTGAGTTAACCTTAACTCCACAAGGTCAATAATAAAATATAAGGTCACTCTATTGAGTTATCTGTAACTCAACGAAGTTAGTCCATGAAGTTAGCAAATGGGCGACAAAGCTGGTCTATTGAGTTAACTGTAACTTAATGAGATTAGTTTGTTGAGTTAGAAATAGTAACCGTTACTATTGAAAGAAATATAAAAGAAGAGGAGAAAGATGAAGAAACGATGTGTGTGTGAAGGTGGAGGATTGTCCTAACTATAGGAAGCGTCGGAAGTTCCTTGAAGCTCTACACCACCACCAAAATTACTAACCATCGGAGGTCTGAAAGGATACTTTCTAGATGTCGAGTTGATTCTAAGTCAAACACGGTGACTAACAATCATTGTGAGAAGTGATCATGTCATAGGAAGGGAAACCATTTTCACCAAGCACCAACATATATCTCAAGAGATCGTAAAGCTTCTAGCCTTGGTTTTAGGTTGATGCCAGTATGCTGAAGAAGAGATCAACTTACAATTCTTGATTTGTGATTCTATAGGGAGGGGAGGCAAGATTTCAAGTGATTAAGTTTTCTTAGTGGTGTAATCACGTCGCATGTAGTGATAGAAGTTTTTACTATCGAGATTTTTACATTTCACCCTTTGCTCATTTTCAAGAACATATCAAAACAAAAATACCAAAAACAATTAATTATTTGTATTTACATTTAGTATTAAAGTGTTGTATTACTTGTTTTGCATCGTGATTAATGTTATCATTGTCAATATTGTGAATGTTTTTTGTTTATTTGATTTAGAAAATAGAAAATAGTTTTATTGTTTACTGAAATTGATTCGTTCCAGATACTTAAAGACTTTAATGATTACTATTTGAAATATGGAAATGTTATTATTACTTAATGATAAATCTCAGATTAACTAACATTAAAAAGTTTAATTGATGTTATTTGCATTCTATGGAACTACTCAATGGTTGGCTAAATTCCTTTGTGAATAATAGTATTTAACTAAAAAGGTAGGCTCGTAGAGTTAACTTAAGTCCACGAGGTTAGTTCGTTAAGTTAACCGTAACTCCACGAACTAAGTCCATTGAGTTAACTGTAATTCAACGAAGTGCTTAACTTAACACATATAAACTCCAATTTAAAAAAAAATAGTACACAATTCTTACTCAATCTCTGTGGGATCGACCTGTACTTGCACACAAATACAATATACACTGTACACTTGCAGTTAAAAATATAAATTGGATTTAGTATCTAATTTGTGTGAAAAGTTATTTGTTTACTCCTAAAATAATTTATTAATATAAGCACAAAAACAAATCAAACAAGTTTTTTTGGCCTCGCCTAATAGATAAGTTTCTGATTTAACTTTTCACAACAATATAGCGCATGATTGCGTTCTTCGCTCCCGTCGCCCAACCTCTAGTGCTCCAACACATGGGTGGACTGATGGCAATGTGACTTGAGGTGTTAGAGCTTCAAGGTGAGTGGCATGAGGAAGTGTAGTGTTAAAGTGGTGGCAAGGTCGCGATGGAGTGGCAAAGCTTGCAACAGAAGCTCATGATGACCACGACGAAATGATGGAGCTTGCAATGGTTGTAGTGGAGCGACGAAGCTCGTGATGGTAGGTAGGCGACCGAGCAACATCGAGAAATGATGGAGCAATGGAGCTCATGGCGGAAGGTGCACGATCAGGCAACGTTGGGCAACAATGAAGTGATAGAGCTTGCAGTAGAAGGTGTGCGACTAAGTGGTGTCGGGTGGCGCAATGGAGTGCATCGATGCAGCATCACTAGTGACGGTGCGGCAAAAAGCGACGACATAGTGAAGAGCGACTGAGCGACAAGATTGTCAAATTTGAATCTGATGGTCAGGATTGGATAACTCGAAGAATCATTGGATTGAGATCTGACGATCCTCATCAGACTAAGATCATCTTCCTTGGTCTTGGACGGACAACCAAGATTTGATGGTTTGATCTTATGCGACTTAAAGTAAAGGATCAAATGGTCATGACTTAATCATCCAGATCCAATGGCCTAGATCTATCACAAAAAGATCCAACAATTGAAAACAAATCCCGACGTTTGATCTTATGCGACTTAAAGTAAAGGATCAAATGGTCATGACTTAATCATCCAGATCCAATGGCCTAGATCTATCACAAAAAGATCCAACGAAGTTTGCGGTGGAGACAACTTTCGTCTCTCGTGGCAGCAGACTTCTTCGACGAACCTAAGAAGGGGAAAGAAAGCTGTCTATGGTGAAAGAAGTTAGGTGTAGGGAGAAAGAGCTTCCCTGCACTCAGCAACAACAAAATCTTGACCATCAGTCTAGAGAAGGAAGAAACAGTCAATGATGCATAGTCGTAGACGAAAAGCTTGAAATGCGGTGTTGAACGCCGCACAAATCAAAAAAAGAAGAGAAAGCACGAAAGAATGGAATTCGACACATGCAACTTGAAGAAGAAAACTCGTTACTTGCAGCGAAAGCAAGTAACTAGAGTTTGTCGGTGGCGACGGAGTAGTGACGACACCGGTAGTTAGTTGGCAGTATTGCAACAAGGTTGGAAGTGGTTTTTCCTTCTTACATGCATCTCTAGGTGGTTTTATACCACTTGGATTTGGATTCAATTTCGAATTTGAGTTGAGTGGATTCGGATCTGACGGGATGCTTTGTAGTAGCTACTGATGTGGTGGCCTTGGGGTGTGACATGTGGTACATCTAGGAGGCGACATGTGGCACCTAGCCAAAATGTTGCAAAGTGTCTCCCTTGGGTAATTTGAATGTGTTGAATCTGAAAATGACTTCCATTTTGGCCAATTCGATTTGATTGAGGCTCAAATGGCCTCAAGAAGCCTAAATCTCAAATAAAGGGTGAAGATCATCTAGGGCTGATCTAGGGCGATCTAAGGGTTCGATTGATGATCCGATTGAAGGATTAGTCAATTAGGAGGACAAAGACCCCTCTCCAAGAGTCAAATAACCCGATTGACACCCAGATGACTAGATAAGTAGTACATCATGGATGGATGACCTAGATCGTTTGGAGTTGATCTAGGGCGATCTAAGAGTCTAATTGATGATCTGATTGAAGGATCTACCAATTTGAGGAGAGGTAACCCCTCTAAGAATATAGGTTGGTTAAACTGACATTTGGATGGTAGGCAGATCGCTGATCATGAATGGACGGCCAGGATTGCTTAGAGCTAATTTGGGACGATCCGTAGGTTCGATTAATGATCCAACTGAAGGATCAATCAATCAGGGGTAGGATGACCTCCACGTAGGGGTTGGAGGGGTGTGATCTCATCCTGATGATAGAGTTGATTATACACCCCTTAGATGGAGGGTTAGGATTGTCTAGAGCCGATCCAAACAATACAAGTATGTAGATGCTAAACGAACGACACAAATGCACAATCAAGGGTGTAGATAGCAGCCTTAGGCTATTAGGATAACTATGAACATCTATCTAATACATGTTCAAAATTGGGGTGCTTACAAATGCCCCTCCCTAAGCAAGGTTGAAAGCAGAAGTGTGGTTGTAGCTTAGGGTAGACTAAATAGGTACAATTTGGATGACAACATGTATTTAGATAATAAAATAGTTGAGAGAAGGACTAGACGGATAATTCTCACTATATTTCATTAAAGATGCTCAAGAACTACAATGACAAACTCAGGGCTGCTAGAAACAACAAGAAGGGAGTTAGGAAAACAGATACTCAAACCCTCCTCCGCTTGGCTAGTGGTGAACCCTAGAGGCCTTCTAGTTGTTGGTGTGTGTGTGGTGGTGTTCTTGTCTAGATCTGCTTCTCCTTCACTTGGTCTTAGTTCAAGTTAGATTTCAAGGCCTAACTGTCGAGCTATATGGGCCTCCCATAGATGATGATTGATCTGTAGCATAACGAAGTCATCTTCATCCCAATATTGTTTGAAATGAAGTGATATCACACTAGGATCTGATGTGATTTGATGGTAGCCGAACTGATTCAGAACTAAGATAGGATTGTAGCAAAGACCTTACTCCAATCCAGGCAAACACAAATCCTCCTCTTTTCCCAAGATACAGGGGGAAATAGCAAGGGACTCAACTAGTAGGATACACCACTTGAGATTGTCCCTACATAGCTCTTGTAAGAATTGCTTAACTTGATTTTGAGTCTTGCCAAGCAACATAAACAGTGTAAAAGCATATGATAGGGTTGGACTGGCTCTCTGTGAAATCAAATGGTTAAGATGAGTGGCAATCCAGAGTTGTAGCAATAAGGCTAATTCCTAAAAGTTTCTCTACCCTTTGACACATCAGTTGAGTGTGGCGTAGATGTTGGCTAATATGATAGCTATGGGTCATATTGGTCGTCAAATACCTAGGTCAAAGTTGGGATGACGTGGCATGTGATCTTTGTCATCCCATGGCTGAAGAAGATCTCCATGGAAAACCTGACAAAGAAGTGCTTCAACCATTGCTCACTATTGTAGTTCACAATGGTTAGCAGCTTCTTTATGTCAAAGCATTGTTCCAATCCATCGCTGAATAGCAACTCTTTCCTTTGGTCCATGGTAGGATAGAAGAGGAGGAACAGATAACCCTTTAGCTTACTGTGGTGAGAGAAGGGGAGATATTATTAGTGCTACTGTTGACATAAGTATCTAATCTCCTCCAGGGTTGCGGTTAGCTCTAACCCTCTTGGCAAGTAGAATGTATGTCGATTTTCTTGCCAACACTCAGCGAAAGAACACAACATGCTTCTATTCACTTTGATGTGGGCCAAGTGTAGCATGGTCTGAGTCAGCCCCCACTGAGTGAGCTATTCTTCCTCTAGGGTAATAGTCTCTATTGTAGCCCTAAGCTCCTCAAAGCAACACTCAGGTGTCTCTAGTCCCCTAACTGGCATATCTACTTGAGAAACTTACATTAGTAGTCATAAATCATGAAGATGTGAAATTCATTAATTAAAAAAAAAAAAAGTTCTACTAATGTAAACAAGCCATGGAAGGGAATTCAAAATATGTAAATTAGAGACTATGCAAAGGTCGTGTGCCATAGAGGCATCTCTCTCTCCTTGTGAAAGAAAAGGGGAAATAAGATGTCTAGCTAGGGGATCAAGGTAGCTGATTACCAGTTGATTGCTCAGGCAACTTAGATTCCTTAGCAGAGCTAAATGCTAATCTATTTCTCAAGGTTTAACTTAAGAAATCTTCCCATAGAGAGGGCATGCAGACTAACGAGTATGTTTTGGGTAGACCTCACACACTCTCATCTCTCCAAATTGTTTGCTGATTAATTAGAATTAGGGTTTGCAATCTAGTCAGCTTCAAGACTCTATTGTGTATTGTTCTAAGCATGCATGTCTTACCGCTAGTGGTTCACACACTTCTGAAGTATGTTCACCTTGACTACATTCCTTCCAACCATCGGGGGAAGAGCGAGCAAGTGCCAAGTTCAACATCAAGTCCTCTAGTTAACCATATTATGGAATTGCTTCAAACAAAAGGTCAGAGATGGGTAAGAAAAGGTAGGAAAGTTGGTCTATTTGAACAAAATAGGTGACATGGGATGATAGTGGGACAAAGGCTCCTTAGTTGGATGGGGTTTGTTATAGTAAAGTCTATTCCTTATCTGTTGTGATCCGACCACACCATGTCTCATTCTCCTTTTCTTTCTTTCTTTATTTTTCTTCGTTCACTTCTTCTTTTTTCTTTTCAACCTTTTCAGCTTTATTTTCTTTCTTTCTTTTCTTCAGCTACACTTTCTCTTTTTTTTTCCTTTTCATCATTTTTTTTATACTCTTTCCATTTTTTTTTGCTTTTCCCCTTTTTCTTCTTTCTATCTTCAACTTCCGTTGTTCCCCCTCCCCCTTGCTGTTGGGAAGGGTGCCATGGCTTTTTTGATAGCAAGTGGCAAATGGGATAGAAAGAGAGACAACCTTTGCAATACGAGGCTTTGGAGATAGGTTAATGGATTGGGTATCAAGAAATTATAGAAAATGACAAATGGATGATAAGGAAGGTACAAAAGTGGTTCCATTATAGCACATGAATTGAGAAAGAAAATAAATGGTTAGCTAAGGATCTTGGAACCATTTGAGATAAAATGGGAGACTAGGTGAAGTTTTAGCTGAGTCGTCAAAATGGAAAGGGAGAAACTAAAGCAATTCCACAATACAACTCCCTCTCGTAACCAAGTCATCCATAGTTGATGCCTGAGGGGCTGGCACTCATCCCCAAATGGTGGTTGGAGGTTCATCAAGGGTGGTCTTCGACCCTTTACACCATCAAACACTCCCTTTTCACTGGTGGAAATAGCTGTTGTCACACGACATAGATGTTATGGACAAAAGAAAGGTAAAAGGATACCAATTGTAGGATTGTCATATCACAAGAGGGGGGTGAATTATGTTTTTAGCAATTTAAAAATTACTAGCAGATAAAATAAGAGCATAAAACACTCACAAATAAAATTCTAATCTTTATTAACTTAAAGAAAGAATTTACAATTACTTTTCAGCACAATTCCCAACTTGTCGGTTTTGATATAATAAAGTCCAAGATACAATTCAAAGAGAAAATAAAATCCTTATTTTAAACTAATTTGAATTGTATAAAACTTGATCTTTATACACGTAGCTCCTTTTTCTTCCTTTCGCTCAGCTTCTATATCTCTTCTTTTCTAGTTGTTGAATTTTCTATACTTCTTGCATTGTAACTCCTTTTCTGAAATTGCTTAGAATTCAAACTTCTTATGATGTTAGAGAATTTTTCTGGATTTGAATATTCTGAGTTGAATATTTTGACTTAGGATTGGAATGAGATTTAATACTTAGACTTGGTATTTGAGATTGTGATGATTTTAATGTGTTTGGTTGTAAAAAGTTAAGTTCTTTGATTTTATTTAATAAATTCTTTTAAAAGTAAACAAACAACCTTTCACACAAATTAGATATTAAGGTCAATTTATATTTTAACTGCAAGTGCATAGTGTATATTGTATTTGTATGCAAGTACAGGTCGATCCTACAAAGATTGAGTAAGAATTGTGTACTATTTTGGTTTTTATATTAGAGTTTATATGTGTTCAATTTAGCACTCCGTTGAGTTACAGTGAACTCAATAGACTTAGTTCGTGGAGTTATGGTTAACTCAATAGACTAATCTCGTGGACTTAAGTTAATTCCACGAGCCTATCTTTCCAATTAAATACTACTATTTATAGAGGAATTCAGTCAACCATTGGGCAGTTCCATAGAATGTAAATAACATCAATTAAGTTCTTTAATATTAGTTAATATTAGATTTGTCATCAAGCAAGACTAACATTCAAATATTTCAAATAGTAACCATTAAAATCTTTAAGTATCTAAGACAAATCAATCTCAGTAAACAATAAAACTATTTTCTATTTTTTGAATCAAACAAACATAAAACATTCACAATACTAACAATGATAACATTAATCACGATACAAAATAAACAATACAACATTTTGATACTAAATGTAGACATAGATAATTTGTTGTTTTCGGTATTTTTGTTTTGATATGTTCCTAAAGATGAGTGAAAGGTGAAATGTAAAAATCTCTATTGATAGTAAAAACTTTTGTCACTACATACGACGCGATTACACCATTGAAAACTTAATTACTTACAATCTTGCCTCCTCTCCCTATAGAATCGTGAATCAAGAATTATAAGATGATCTCCTCTTCAGCATACTAGCATCAACTTGCAACCAAGGCTAGAAGCTTTATGATCTCCTAAGATATGAGTCGATACTTGGTGAAAATGGCTTCCTTTCCTGCAATGCGATCACTCCTCATAGTGGTTGTCAGTCACCGTGTTTAGCTCGGAGTCAACTTGACATCCAGAAAGTATCTTCACAGACCTCCGATGGTTGGTAATTTTGGTGGTGATGTGGAGCTTTAGGGAACTTCGAACGCTTCCTAAAATTAGCGCGATTCTCCACCAACACACACACACTTTTCATCTTTCTCTTCTTCTTTTATATTTCTTTCAATAACAACTGCTTCTGCTTAAATGATCAATTGGATTTCCTTCATTCATATCAATGATGGTGATTTCCTCTTCATTCCACGAGTGAATTCCAGCATGATACATGCAATCGTGGTTTTCTTTTAAATTTCCTATTTCTGAAATTGCTATAGTGGCATGTTAGAAAATAAATGGTTTGTAGAGTTAGTGTAACTCAACAGACTTACTTCGTTGATTTAGCTATAAAATAGATGCAATAAAGAAATAACTTATAAGCTTATAACACTAACACAACACGTTACCTTAGTATATATTTAAGTAACTCAACACATAAGTTGTGCTAACTTAATGAGTTAAACATATACAGTTCACGTGACATAATAAAGCATTTAAATTCAACACGTGTATAAATCTAATTTAACAAGTTTAGATATACAACTTATAGTTTTTACTCACTAACTCAATGAGTTCTCACGTGATCGTTTTACACCTTTAAACTTGTAACTCAATGAGTTGTTACTGTGTACCTGCATATTCTTTTAGTGTTTAAAATATAATTGTCTGGTACATTAAATGTAACTCTACGAAATAACAAAAAATTCAAATACTTAAGAATTTCAAACCTTGTAATTCACCAACACTTCAGAAATGTACTTAATTAATGTTAATTCCTTGAAATTATGTAGATTCTTTCATTAAAGCATATAATAATGTAATTATAACATAATGACTTAATTCTCATATGATAAGCTAAATATTATGTAATTAACCATCATTTAACCGTTAATATCATGTACTTTTTCATTCTAAATACTTCCCCCATACTTAAATTTTGCTAGTTCCTTAGTAAACTACTAAGATCTAACTAGTTGGTCTTTCTAAAGTGCTAGAATTAAGTCTTCATTTTGTTTCTTTAGAATAAATAACTCAGATTACTGTAAAGATATTCTGTATTTTCCTAGTAACCTATTTTAGCATTGTTTTCTCCTCTTCAACCTACAAATATATTTAAATATATGTAAATCACATACAAAATATATTAGCATCACATAGGTGGTAATTATATTATCATTTTTTTCTTTTCAACCTCTGCTATCCTGAATTTTCTAATATGATTTCTAGAATAAATTTCAACTACATATGAATCAAAACACAATCCAACTCAATATGATTAAAACAAGAAGAATAATGAATTGCATTTCAAATAAACAACTTCAAAAGTCTAATCTAGATTCAAACTTCAATAATCTCAGATAACAAAAAATATACTCAATTCAAAAGATATTTGTATTTTACAAAACACTTTTATATTTTCAGAACAGTATATGCATATTTGTACTTTAAAAGTTCATTTGAAAAGCTTAAATTATATAAGAGCTTTCAGTCAACAATCTTAGATCTGATTAAGATCTTAGGTTGCCAGATTTAAAGAGTCCTTTTTTAGGTCAACAATCCTTACATACCTATCTGCTCAAGTACAAAAGACTTATAATCAAACAAATTAATAAACTCTCAAAGTTTTTCTCTTTTTTTTCTTTTTCTTTTCAACACAATATATATACATATTTCATTAATATAGATACAATAAAACACAAATCTCATATAATTCTGCTTCTATAATTTACTAAAAACATGAATCTATATCAATAAGCTCATACTTTTTTTGTAGTTTAATAACATTTACACATAAATCATTCTACAAGTTTAATCAATAAAATTAAATGTATCCTTGATCATATGTATTTCATTTAATCCAAAAATCAACATTTTAGCTCTTTTACGATTTCATATCATTTACTTAGTTTCAGTTAAGCATTATGATTTCTTTTTAAAATCGTGAAACAGTTAAACTCATAAAATTTAGCAAAAACATAAGATACTATATCTAGATTTATATTAATAGTAAAATTTGTAGCATCTTATATAAGATTCTAAATATAACATTCAAGTAGTTACAGTTTTTAAAAATTTTACAGTTTTAATTATCGGATAGTTACAAGAATTTACAGTTAATTACAACAAATTCATACTAAATTTTTAATTTCCACAAAATTTTGCAGCACCATCCTAGTCCTCTAATTAACAAGATTACTTGGAATTAATATAATTACCTCCCCCCTTACCTACATTTTGCATTGTCTTTAATGTAAAAGATTTTATAGTAAATAAAGTAAATGCTAGCAGGCATGAATATTGTTTCGTTGATTTAGCACCTAACTCAATGAACTTAATTCATTGAGTTAATGAATAACTCCCTAAATTGAGTTTGAATGTAAATTCAGGATAAGTAATCAATTACATACCTTGTTCTTTTGTATCTCCTTCAATATCTTCCAACTTTTGATTTTGAAAAACTTTTCATTCACAACAAAACAAAATATGTCAAGTGTAGAATATATAACAAAATAACAACTTAACAACAAAACATAAATTATTAAATCAGTGTCTTGTGTAGAACTCAGGCTCCTATGCCTTTAGTAGCTCACAAGCAAGCTAGTTGGATTCTCAAAACAGATACCAATAAACTGAAATAATATTTTGTTTGTTTCTTTCATTTTTATAAAAATAAATGTAGAATACACACAATATTAAAAGTACAAAATCATAGTTTAAGAACATGATTGAAAAGTAGTGACAAATGGAATAAATGTGTCAGCCCAAGCAAACTTTTTAGGCATAATTCTTCTTGCTACTAATTCTATTTTAATGCAGTCCGCTCTCTTTCTTAACTTATAAATTTGCAATATGTCATCAATACTAAATACAGGTGTATTACCATTAATGAATTGAAATGTAGAAAGGGATCCTTTTCTGTTCTAAGATAATGTAGTTATTTTTATTTTTACATATATTTTAATATATTCCTCTTCCCACTTCCATTCATTTAGGTCTTTCATAATCTATATTTGAAATTTCATCAGTTCATTCCACCATCTTATCAAACATAAAGTATGATCATCATATTCATTATACCACTCCTAATTGAATTTTATCTTGTTCTGTAGATGGTAGTTTAGCTATATCACTAGGTATAGGTAATATTTCTATAAAGTCATCATCATAACTATCTATGCTTACTATGTATAAATTAGATCTAAATGCAACTAATATATTCATAACTAGATATATATATCCATCAAGTATGACTTGTATGTTGTTAATTAATGTTTTCTATCCTAGATATATCATAGTATTTTCAGTCCAAGATCTATTCAAAAAATTATACATACTTAAACATAAATCTTCATCCCAATTTGTAGTTGGTCTCCAATAATATAATTTTTCAGGAATGGTCAAATTTTTATCAGAAAATGTTAAAGCTGACCCACAATTTTTAATTGGTACTTCAAATCTATTAGGCCTTTCTATATTCCATTCTTCTCTAATGATAAGATTTCTAATCAAAATATCAAGTAACAGAATTGCATACCTTGGTTTGGTTCTGTAAATAATTAATCTTTCATCTATCCTCATAATATGATCTATTCCTTTTAATATATTGGGTGGAATTCCAGTAGTTTCTTCCATATTCAGATATTCATAGCTGATTGAACTACGATTAAATGACTTCCATAAAAATCCATCTCTACTATTAGTCATTTTTGCAACTTGTAATCCATGAAAATATTTTTTTTTGACACATTCTTTAATTTCTTTTGACACACAAAACAATCTACATAGATCTTTAACTGATAAGTTACTAAGTACTTCCCTTAGTGCATCTAGTGGTAATTTCTTCAATTCCATCTGTTGTGATTCTGTATAACATAAACAAAATTTAGCAGAGATAAAATTAATATAGCTACTTACATACTTTCATGGAGTTAGATCATAACTCAATAAACTAAGTTCATTTAGTTAAGTAATAACTCTACGATATTATTTTTTTTTTCTTTTTATATTTTTCTACTTACTATATTATACATAGTTGCTTCAATTATACTGCTTCATTCAATTTCCCTCCCAAAGGAGGTATCAATTTCATTAACAGTTCTATTAACAGGGTTAGACATTACTTGCATTGTTAATCCTCCAATAGGTCTAACTTCTATTGATTCCTTCTGTCTAAAGGGTATATTTCTATTCAAATTATGATTCTAAATGGCAGCATTTTCAAATACATGGTCTAGAAGATTATTTAATTGTTGAATTATCATTTCTAACTTCTCTATTCTAGATCCT
The DNA here is from genome assembly GCA_036874045.1 of Cymodocea nodosa. NCBI lineage: Eukaryota > Viridiplantae > Streptophyta > Magnoliopsida > Alismatales > Cymodoceaceae > Cymodocea > Cymodocea nodosa. The sequence continues at coordinate 10,715,390 of CM072339.1, read as the reverse complement.
TATTCAATTAATACTTCATAACTTATATTTTTGTCATTTATATTTTTTCCTCCTTGAAAATTGTTATTTCTCCAAAATAGGTTCGGATGATTTCTCCAATTAGGGTTATAAGAATTTCCAAAGTTATCTTTCTGGTTTCTAGCATAAATAATATCTAAGTCAATAAAGTTTGCATTCTTTTCTGCTAGTTTTTGATTTAATAATAACTCTTCAATTTTCTTTGTTAACTCAGTTAATTTAACTTCAAGCATAGTACTTAAATCTATTTCATACATTTCCTTTGGCAATATTCTTTTATCTGTAATGACTTTAGCTGAGTTTTCCCACTGTGTAGTTCTTTTTGCAAAGTTTTCTAAGTATACCCATGCTTCTTCACTACACAGTTTTAAAAATCTATTTTGACAAGTAGATTCTAATAAAGATTTAGCTGAAACATCTATGCCTTCATAAATTATACTTATTAATTGTGCTTCACTCATTGCATGATGCAGACATTAAGTTAGTAAATCTTTAAATTGTTCAAAATATTTTCAGAATGGTTCTCCTTATTTTTGGCTACACATTAATATTTCATTTATCTTTCTAATCGTTTGACGTGTTAGATAATATTTTTCTAGAAAAACAAAACAAAATTCAGTCCATGTAGAAATTAAATCAAGCAATAGAGTATATAACCATCTCTTAGCTATGTCTTTTAAAGCAAAAGTGATATATCTAAGTTTAATAGCATCAATAGTCATGTTCAATATTTTCATCATTTGACAAACTTCGTTAAATTCTCTAAGGAAATAATAGGCATCTTCTCTTTCTAATCCATAAAAGTGTGTAATTGACTAATATAATTAGATTTCAGTTCAAATATATCTCCCTCAAAGTTTGGCAATCAAATATATGAGGGTTCATCAACTAATTCAAGATATAGAATTTTCCCTAATGGTTTTTCTACTAGAGCAGCCATATCTTCATTCTCTTTTAAAGAAAGGTTAGCTACACCCCTAAGGATTTTGTTAAAGTTCAATATTTTAGTACGCTTCTGTGTTGAATAATCCTGTCTAGGTGTTCTTACTAATCATTTAGTACTAGCAGAATGAGTCTATGTGCTCATAAACTCTTAACATAAAGTAAAATAGCAAAAGATTAATTACATACCAGTTTAATACTTTGTTCTCAGTAAATAGTTATTGACAAATAAAGTTGAATCAGCTACTTCTCCTTCTAGTTCCCTAACAAATTTTCTTTTCTAAAACTTACTCCTCGTATTAACTTCTATATATTTTTTCTCTGCATTTTGTCAACTTAAATAAAGTTAAATACATGTCATTAATGTAGTGTTCTAATTTAAATTCCTTTAAATCTAAACATTATATGCATATTTAACTTACTCATTTCCTGTTATGTAGAGTTTACATTTTACTTTTCAGTATGCAGATATATTCATACATTATCCAAAATTTTACTTTTATTCATCATGCATTTAACCATGTCATTCATAAAAATTGTAAATCTTTTAAAACAGTTTACAAATCTTTAAATAGCTATATAATATTCAATTCAATACAGTTTTCAGTTATATCATTCATTCATAATCATTAATTAAGAAACATCTGAAATTCAAACATTCATTTATATAAATAGTTTACATTTACATACAGTCAAATTCTTTTTTTCAATACAAGTAGATGAACAATACATTTTAATCTTTCTTCCTAAGTTCATCTATTTCCTTCTGGAGCTTTTTTAATTATTGTTCTAATTGATTGATACACTCAACAACTCCTATAATATCTCTAGAAGGTCTAGTTATCGAAACAGCAACTGCAGCATTATAATTTTTATACTCCTTCACTGAAATGACTCTAGATCTTATCTTTTTGGATGTCCATTTTGTGAAGTCAATACTGTCCACCATCAGTAGTGGAATCAGATCTCCATAAAATAATTTTTTCTATGCTGCTCTCAACTTAGAGATAAATACTTTGTACCAATTAATTTGAATTCTGTTCACAACTGCATATGTGGCCCACTTAACAAATTGATTGAGTTTAATGTCATGCCCTTGTCATTGGTAGACATTTTTAATCAAAATGTTAGCTACCATGTATACTTTACCATTTAAGTACTTCAGTCTATTTAATAGTGGCACACTAGGATTTAAGTACCATTTAAAATGTTAGCTAAACAATCTTTAATTTCATGTTGTATCCACTCGACTATAGTTGTGCTCTCTAGAATTTCTATTCCTTCATTCCTTAATCCAAAAATAATGTGGAGAAGCTCTGGTGTTATCAGTACATCAGCTTGCTCCATGTTGGAAATTAATCCTCCTGCTTTCTCTCTCAAGTTTGCATAAAAGCAAGGCACTAAATTTTTATATACTGCATGCTCTTTCTACTGAGAAATAAATGTCAATAGACCTTGGAACTCAAATAAGTCTTTAATTTCCTACATACTATCCTAGTTTTTCTAGTCTACTATATATAATATCATACCCCTTTATCTCTTGATATTTGTTATATACTTCCTAACTCCAAAAGTGTACTTCATTTAGCATAGTTGCTTTAGTTGGGTTGGAATCTGAATTTGTTGTTCTAGAGGGGTTTGTTCTTGAATTCCTTCCTCAAAATGCTGAACTTGTGTTTGTTGGAAATGATCCAGAGATTCCTACAATTCTATTCCTCTTTCTATCTGTGGTGGAAAGCCGGTAGAACTCTCTACTCTTCTTTCTTGTATTTTCTCAAAAATTTGCTGAAGAGTCTCTCCCTCTTCAATGGAATCTATCGAGTCATTTCCTTCTTGTTCAGTATGTACTTGTTCTGCTTCATCTCTTTCTTCTTCTTCTTGACTACTAATCTGCATTGATACTGGTCATTGTTCTTTCTGATTCTGTGGCAGATTGGGATGGAGTGATGGACATAATATATTCTGCCCTAACTATTTCTTCTATTTGTATAGGTTATAGCCTAATTTCAGCCTATTTTCCTTTACCTCTTTGCACTTGCTGCTACTCCTCAGATTCGGATAGCAAATGATGGTCTATTAAAGTTCTTTCTAGAATGGTATTTCCTATGGTGCATGATATAATAGGGATTCCAAGATCAAATAACTTTTTAAGAATTTGTGGTAGAAATAGGAAACTACTTTGCTTAGCTAAAAAACCTTTCCTTAAAACTTTTCACTCTCTTTTCTTAGTACACCAATCCTTAAGAAATTAAGCATAAGGTGGCATTTTTTGCAATAAGTCTAGCAAAGGAATGTTAACTTGTAATTTTTCAAAAATTTCTCTAATTTTTTCTTATTTTTTAGGAAATGTTTGTTGTAATCTTTCAAGATAAGGTGTTACTGATTGTGATTTACAAGATTCTTTTTCTTTTATTTCATTTGTTTGATCATTTTTAATCTCATTTTCAGATTCAGATTTTTCTTCATTGATTTCTAAGTTTTCAGATATTACATTTTCATTATCATTTTGAATTTTATTCTTATCCACCTTCATATTACTTTCTTTTTGAATTCTTGGTGGTATATCAGTTCTAGATCTTAATGTTATACATACATCTTCCAGATTTTCATTACTTTCATAATGTTCTTATATTTCATTTCCATAATTTTGATCTTCAAGTGTTTTTAGTTTTAACTTACATTCTTTAAATTCTATTGCATTGGTATTTTTTTTTGTCTGAATGTCTTGTAAATTATGCACATCTGTAACATTAAAGTTTTCATTTGTGTTTTCCTATTGCACAACTAGTAATTTCATTGTAAATTCATCCAATGCTTTTAATTTTCTTTCCAGATCATCTAATCTCATTACATTCAATTTTTGATCAATTTTCATTATGGTTTTTCAGTTTTGTATATGATATCAATTTTAGGTTCTAAATATTCTTCCCTATAATTTAATTGGTTAACTTCTTATTGCTGATACATGTATTGTTCTAATTTGTCCATGTTTTACTCTAAGCTACCCTCTTCTAGTCTATCATACCTATCCCAAACTTTCTTGTCTCTCAACATATTACTTGTTCTAAACTGACCATTAGTTGGGTAAACTATAGGATTCTCATACTCAGTTTTATTATATTGAATATAATTCATTTGTTGTTCATGTAATCTAACCATTTGCAATCATCTCAGTTTCAAACAATCAGAGATGTTATGACCTTCCAAATTGTAGAATTCATATATGCTAACTACAGGTTTCAAAAATCTTTGAGCATAAGCATATGCCATATTCTCAATTATAAAATAAAACACACAACACTCCTTTTAATATTAAAACAAAATAGCTCACTTAGTTGCTTAGCTTCTCAATCCCCAGCAACAGCACTAGAAAAACTTGTTTGGTTGTGAAAAGTTAAGTTCTTTGATTTTGTTTTTATGCTTATATTAATAAATTCTTTTAGAAGTAAACAAACAATGTTTCACACAAATTAGATATTAAGTCCAATTTATATTTTAACTGTAAGTGCATAATGTATATTATATTTGTGTGCAAGTATAGGTCTATCTCATAGAGATTGAGTAAGAATTGTGTACTATTTTGGTTTTTATATTGGAGTTTATATGTGTTCAGTTAAGCACTCCATTGAGTTACAATTAATTCAATGGACTTAGTTCATGGAGTTATGGTTAACTCAACGGACTAACCTCGTGGACTTAAGTTAACTCCATGAGCCTATCTTTCTAGTTAAATACTACTATTTATAGAGGAATTCGACCAACCATTGGGCGGTTCCATAGAATGTAAATAACATCAATTAAGTTCTTTAATATTAATTAATATTAGATTTGTCATCAAGTAAGACTAACATTCAGATATTTCAAACAGTAACTATTAAAATCTTTAAGTATCTAGGATGAATCAATCTTAGTAAATAATAAAACTATTTTCTATTTTCTGAATCAAACAAACATAAAACATTCACAATACTGACAATGATAACATAATCACGATACAAAACAAACAATACAACACTTTGATACTAAATATAAATACAGATAATTTGTTGTTTTTGGTATTTTTGTTTTGATATGTTCCTAAAGATGAGCGAAAGGTGAAATGTAAAAATCTCTATTAACAGTAAAAACTTCTGTCTCTACATGCGACGTCATTACACCACTGAAAACTTAATCACTTACAATCTTATCTCCTCTCCCTATAGAATCGTAAATCAAGAATTGTAAGATGATCTCCTCTTCAGCATACTGGCATCAACCTAAAACCAAGGCTAGAAGCTTTACGATCTCCTGACATATGAGTCAGTGCTTGGTGAAAATGGCTTCCCTTCCTATGACACGATCACTCCTCACAATGGTTGTCAATCACCGTGTTTGGCTCGGAATCGACCCGACATCCAGAAAGTATCCTCACAGACCTCCAATAGTTGGTGATTTTGGTGGTAGTGTGGAGCTTTAAGGAACTTCTGATGCTTCTTGTAGTTAGCGCGGTTCTCCACCTACACACACACACTTTCTGTCTAAAGAGGAGATCAACTTACAGGTCATGACATTGTTGACTATTTGAAACTGAGATAAGTGTAGATGGTTAGATCACATGAACAACAAATGAATTATATCTAATATAATAAAACTGAGTATGAAAACCCTATAGTTTACCCAACCAATAGTCAATTTAAAACAAGTAATATGTCGAGAGACAAGGAAGTTTGGGATAGGTATAACAGACTTGAGCGTAGTTTAGAAGAAAACCTAGACAAATTGGAACAGTACATGTATTATCAATAAAATGTCAACCAGATAAATTATAAGGAAAATTATTCAAACATGGAGCATTAGTTACCAAACATAAATAGTAATCTTTGAATTAGACTTGGAAATAGTATGTCTTTCCAAAATAGTAATATATTGTAGATCAGTTTGTCAATTAAGTAAGAATTACCAATTTCAGATTATCAAAGGCATTCAAAATAATATAGAAGAACTTTTTAAGGCTCTCAAAGAAAACTGAAAGCTTTTTGTTGAAACCATCCAAAAAACTACTTAAGTCATTTGTTAAATGTGTGACATGTGTCCTTGTACAGATAAAGTAATATATAGATAATATAAGTGTTTCAGTGAAACCTACAAATGGTTTGAACATGAAACCCACTGATTCAGTGATAAAATTTTAATGACTTTTAGTCAAAAACCATCGAAACCCTTAGATAGTGAAACCTATTGATTAAGTAATTATATTTCAATGACTTGCAATTAAAGAGCCATCGAAACCCTTAGATGGTGAAACCTACTTATATCAATAGTATGTTTCAGCAAAATCTATCGATTATTATTCTTAGAGAAAATGAAACCATTCGGAAGTCATTATCAAAGGTTTGTAGGGACACCACTAGAGAATAGCTAAGGCAAATGACTATATAAATTAATTTTATTGTCTTAAATTTTTCATCAACAAAAGTTCATCTTCTAAATGTGGAACTAACAATCTTGGGAATCTTACCATACCAAATTTCAAAAGGTGTCTTGTCAAAAATAAGTCTTAAGTGTATTGTATTTATGATATAACATGTATTGATAGCTTCTACCTAAAAATTTTGTGGTAATTTATTTTCATTTAACATTGTTCTAGCCATTTCTTGAAGTAATTTATTTTTTCTTTCAACTACTTTATTTTGAGATGGTGTCCTAGGAGAAGAATATCTTGATCTATACCTTAGTTCCTCACAAAATGTATTTATTTGATCATTATCAAATCTATTCCATGATCACTCCTAAGTTTTTGAATTATTAAGTTCTTTTCATTTTGAACTTTATTACAAAAAAATTTAAATATATCAAAAGCTTCTAATTTATATGCTAGAAAATAAACCCAAGTGAACCTTGAATGGTTATCTATAATGACAAATATATATCTATTACAGTCTAGGTTAATTATCCTAATTAGTTCAAATTAATTCATATGTATTAATTTTAATACTCTTTTTCTTGTTACTTCATTTAAAGACTTAAAAGATGATTTATGTTAGTTTACTTAATTTACATGCATCACATAAAAATTCTTTAGAATATTTAATTTTAGTTAAACCTCGGGATAATTCTTTTCTAAACAATTTTATAGTAATTTCATATTAGAATATCCTAATCTCCTGTGCTATAGATAAGCATCTTTAGTTTTAGCCATTAAACATGTGGTCTTATCTATTGCACCAAAAGGTAATTTAAGAATACAAATAGTAAATTTTCTTTTAGTAATAAATTTAGTTTCATTTGTACTCTTATCAATAATAAAACAAGCATTATTTTCAAATGTCAGTCTATAACTATTATTTTGTAACTACATAACACTAATTAAATTAAGTCCTAGATTTTTTACATATAAAACATCATTAATAGAACATTTATCCATTACCTTCACCTTTCCAATTTCAAAAATTTTGTTTTTACTTTTATTTCTAAAGGTGACACTTATTCTCTTGGCATCTTTAATATCCATAAGTAAGACTTTATTTCCTGTCATATGGCTTGAAGTTTCATTGTCCATAGTTCATTTAGATTTTTTTACCTACAAAAAGATAAAATTTCATTTCTTAAAACTCATATGTTCTTAGGTCTATGAATGTTAGAAACAATAGATAATTTTTCTTTCTTTTTAGCCTTTTTCAGATTTTCTTTTGAGATCCATATTGATTTCTTAACAATTTTATAATTAACAACAAACTTTTCATAACTTTTTCTAAAATCATAACTCTGATTAATATTTCTAACAAAAAGAGGATCTTTACTTCTAATTTGAAACCTTTGTTTAAATACTATTACTACCATAGAAAAAGGATTTTTGCTTTCATAATATCAAAAGGTATATACTACAAGGGATTTTTTGTAAATAAAATAGTAATTTCCCTATGAAGGAGATACATAATTATTTACTTTAACATATTTACCTCATTTCTTAATCACAAAGGAAATTACAAATTTATCATTACTTGCAAAACCTTTTACAAACTCATTTGTGACTAATGTTGATGTTATTTTTGAGTTTTCTGAATTATGTTGAAGGATAGAAGACTACACAAGAGGAGAGTGAATTATGTTTTTTAAAAATTAAATGATAATTAAAACTAGTTCAATCATAATTTAAAAATTCAAAAATCCTCTTGAATTCTAAGTGCAATAATTTAATAATTAAAACACACTTTAAGCATTTCACTCTAACTTATAAATAGAGAAAAAAAATGTGAAATTAAAATCATTTCTCCTTGTTTGCGAATTTCTTCTCTTCTGTTCTGCAACTCTTCAATGATTGACTTCTTGAATTTATAGATCTTTACAAAAGTTGTGAATCTTTGAAGAAAATCTACTCCTCAAAACTCGTCACAAGTGTAACTTTTCTTTTCTCTTTAAGAGTGTATCTGAGTGTTTCTTCCTTTCTGAGAGATATATTTGTGTTTCTTCCTCTTGAGAGATATATCTGTGTTTCTTCTTTTCTAAGAGATATATTTGTGTTTCTTCTTTTCTAGATATATATGTATCTTGATCAACAAAAACTATATACCTTAAATAATCAATTTTCACGTATGGATATCTCCACATTCATCTATGTCTTGATCAACATCCACTCTCCATGTTTTCCGTTTCAATTTCAATTTCAAAATTTAAACTATACATGTTTTGTTTCATGTTTTCTTCTTGAATCATTGATTCTAGATCCTTTAAAAAATTCCCTAGAAAATGAACTTTCTCAACCAAATTTTTTGTCAAGTGAAATAACAAGTCATTACATTAATACTAATTAAATGTATAAATAGAATATGAACTTATAACTCAACGAAACTAATTCAACGAGTTTAGCATGTGACATACATGTGACATGAATCAAATGTTTAAACAATACTAATTTATCTTGAGCAAAAATTAACTTTTTAACACTAACTTAACGCATTACCTTAGTATTCAAATATGCAACTTAATATGTGTAGTTATGCTAACTTAATGAATTAAACATGTGCAACTCACGTGATATTGTAAAGTTGAAATTCAACATATGCAAAATGTTAACTTAATAAGATATTACATACAACTCAATATTTCATTTCTAATTCAATGAGTTACTCACGTGACCTTGTAACATAACATTGTATTAACCCAATGAATTGTTTACGTACATAGTACATGATACAAACATATGAAATTAATACATATCATGCTTAAAATTATAAAAACATGTTAGCTCAATGACAAGTTGTATAAAAAGTTAGTATAACTCAATGATATGTTATATAACTTACCACATATTTAGATCCAATATTGACAAATATATAACTTTAAACATTTTCTATATAAATCAATGTTTTTAATTTAGCTTCTTAAATAACAAAATTAATTGATTAAATATGATACTTAACATTTTGCGCACATCATCAAAACATAATTCTCAACATATGTCCTATTATATTTTTATCAAATTTAAAGTAGACATCATCGATAAGTTTTTCTAATGCACCTTGACTAGTGTTCCATTTATTAGTTATATCATTTAACTCATTCATTTTTAATTTCAAAGATGTAGTTTCTGTTAGGATCATATGAACTTATCAAAGGGGGGGTGAATGGTAAGTGTATGTAATTTTTAAGTCTAATTTGAAATAACCTAAACTTAGTGAATGTATAAGAAATACATGAAATAATAATTTAAGTAGGAAATAAAATCGCACAAAGTAATTTTTAAATAGTTCACCACTAATGACTAGTTCACCCCAAAGACACAGCTTAGGCTTCACTAAGTATTTTACTACTTACAACCCTTACTTTTAGGTCAAAGCAAGAACCAACTTCTTAAGCTTTCAAGTAAAAGCTCAGCAACCAACATTTTGAGCTTTTAAGTCCAAGCTCTTAATCAATAATGAGTTTTTAGGTATAAACTCATGAACCAGCAACTTGAGGCTTTTAATCAGAGTTTGTGCATAGAGAGCTTTTTTAGTTGAATGTACTTGAGAATTTTTCAATATTGCATATGCTGAATCTATATAGCTCTGTGTATGAGTGTATATGATGATCATTCATTCTCATTTTACTATTTGATCATATTTATACCAAGAGATATAACGATTATATTTCTTTCAACGATATTTGTCCTTTTGTACTTACTAGCAATCAATCCCAAATATAGTAAGTTACCATTCAATATAATTCAAATATACTTTATTCTTGAAATCTTTCAAAAATTTAGCCAGCTATCTTGAAACTCTCTGAAAAACTTGAATAGTTATTAGAAATTATACAAAAAACTCAAAAAGTTTATGCTTGTTATGTGATTCTTTAAATTATGCATGTGAGTCTTTTTAGTTTCAGATAGTTTACTTGAAACCCTCCAAAAACTCGAATAATTATTTTGTAACTATCAAAAAAACTCGAACAATTATCTTATAACTATCCGAAAAACTTTTCCATCTTGTAGCTATTTTGTAATTTGAAATTTGAACAGTTTTAACTTGAAACCTTTCGAAAAAACTATAAAACCTTCCAACTAGTTGTGAGACTATCTGATTTACTGGAACACAATAATTTTCTTTAGTATTCTTTTGAATTAGCATTCCTCTAGCTTGTTTGACCTTTGTTTGTCTTTCATCCATACCTGTGAAATACATTGTAATACCTCACATGGATTTTTACATTATCAAAACATAAGGATTCTAACAATCTCCCCCTTTTAGATAATGACAAAACCATTTACATTAAATTACATGTATTTTACTCCCTAAATTATTTCTATACAAGGAATCACATAGAACATAAATGATATAAAGATTTACAATTTGTATAGTATAATATGGAGTTAATCTCTCCCCCTGTCTATGTGCTAATTAGTTCTTAATACTGTAATATTCATATTTCTCCTCCTTTTTGTCATTCTCTAAAAAGGGATGACTTGTTGAAAAAAGGATTTCTCCCCCTTTGATTTTGAGTTGTCTAACAGATTTTCATATTTCTCTCCCCTTGAGAGGATGCATTATCTAAATTCCTATAAAAGTACATATTAGCATAAAACAAGCTCCCATATGGTGAGCTTGAGTTGTGATGATAATAGACACAAAATAATTGCATCATAAATCATGTTTGGAATAGATGCCTAGATTTCTTCTAATATGATTAAATGTTGACTCATTTAAGGGTTTAATGAAAATGTCTATAAGTTGATTTTCTGTTAGGATATACTTAAGTGAGATATGACCTTTTTCCACATGATCTCTCAAGAAGTGATGTCTGATTTCAATATGTTTTGCTCTAAAATGAAGTATCGTATTCTTTGACAGATTTATAGCACTATTGTTATCATAGTATATTTCTATATTCTGAATTTTCAGTCTATAATCGGCTAATGTTTGTTGCAACCATAAAATCTAAGCACAACACAAACTTGCTACAATATATTCTACCTCTGTAGTAGATAATGTAATACAATTTTGTTTCCTACTAAACCAAGCGATTAAGTAATTTCCAAATAGTTGACATGTTTTACTTGTGCATTTTCTATCTGATCTACTGCCTGCATAATTTGTATCACTATATCCTATTCAAATTAGGCTGCTATCAATTGAGTAATATAATTTGAAATCTTTAGTTCCTTATAAATACTTGAAGATTCAATTTATTGATTTCAGATGAGATTCTTTTGGTGATGTTTGAAATCTGAAACATAAGCATATACTAAACATGATGTTAGACCTACTTGCTGATAAATACAGAAGAGATCCAATCATACCTCTATATTTCTTTTGATCTACTGCAATACTTGAATCATCACTTTCAAGTTTAGTGTTTGAACTCATTGGTCTGCTTGCATATTTGATATTTTCAAAACCAAATTTCTTCAAAATTTCCTTGTAGTATTTTTCTTGATTAATGAAGATATCATTTTCATCTAATGTATTTGTAGCCCTAGGAAAAATTTCAACTCTCCCATCAAGCTCATTTCAAATTTATTTTTCATCAAAATTTGAAATTCATGATAGTTTTTCCTATATTGAAATCATTGTTAATCAAAAACTTTTTCAATTTATCAGATCATGCCCTTGGTGCCTATTTCAGTCTATATAAAGCTTTATTTAACTTGTAGACGTGATTTAATTTTTTTTCATCTTTAAATCCTAGTGGCTGTTTAACAAAGACTTCTTCTTGTATATCCTCATTTAGAAAATCACATTTCATGTCCATCTGATATAACTTTATGTTCATGTTACAAGAAAATGCAAGTAACATTCTAATAGCTTCCATTCTAGCTATAGGTGCAAAAGTTTCTTCATAATCAATGCTTTTTTGCTAATTATATCCTTATGCAACTAGTTTTACTTTATTTCTAACAATGTTTCCTTCATCATCTAGTTTGTTCCTAAATACCCATTTAGTTCCAATAATTGTTTTCCCAATTGTTTTCTTTACTAATTCCCAAATATTAATTTTTTGAAACTGATTTAATTCTTCTTGCATGATGTTTGGCTTTCCTAGCACTTCACTAGAAAAACTTGGATTTGTTACTTCTATTTTTACTTAGTTAATTTATCTTTATGCTTATTCTTTCTTTTAGAAGTAAACAAACAACCTTTAATACTATTTAGATATTAATTCCAATTTGTACTTTAACTGCAAGTGCATAGTGTCTATTGTATCAGTGTGCAAGTACAGGTCGATCCCACAGGGAATTGCTGACGAATTTAAGAAATGTTTGATTGTGAACAATTCAAATTTATATTCAATAAGCACTCCGTTGAGTTACAATTAACTCAACGGACTAAGTTCGTTGAGTTATGGCTAACTCAACGAACTATCCTCGTGGACTTAAGTTAACTCCACGAGTTTATCTCTTCTTTATAATACTGCTATTTACAGAGGAATTCGGCCAACCATTGGGCGATTCCATAGATTGTAAATAACATCAATTAAGCTTTTTAATGCTAGTTAACATTGGATTTATCATTAAGCAATACTAACATTCAAATGATTCAAACAGTAACCATTAAAATCTTTAAGTTTTTTGTACGAACCAATTTCAGTAAACTATAAAATTAAAACTAACATAAAACAATCACAAAACTGATACAGATAACATTAATCACGATACAACACAAACAATACAACACTCAAATACAACATACAAATAAAGATAAATTATTTTTGGTATTTTTGTTTTGATGTGAACATGGAAATGGGCGAAAGGTGAAATGTAAAGTAATCTCACTTGACAGTAAATACTTCCGACACTACTTGCAACGCGATTACACCACTGAAAATTAAACCACTTACAATTCTGTCTCCTCTCCCTATAGAATCGCGAGTCCAGAATTGCAAGATGATCTCCTCTTCAGCATATAGGCATCAACCCGAAGCCAAGGCTAAAAACTTTACAATCTCCTAAAATATGAGTCGGCGCTTGGTGAAAATGTTTTCCCTTCCCGCGACGCGATCACTCCTCATAGTGGTTGTCAGGCACTGTGTTTGGCTCGGAATCGACCCGACATCAGGCAAGTATCCTCATAGACCTCTGATGATTGGTGATTATGGTGGTGATAACGATGGTTGGTGTGATACTTCTGAGAATCGCCGATACTATCTGCAGAAAGCTCGGTGCTCCTCCTCTGTATACACTGGCCGTCCATCGATCACACACACTTCTTCTTTTTTTCTTCTTTTCTTTTATATTTCTTCAGTAGTAACTGCTTCTACTTGAATGGTCGATTGGATTTCCTTCCTTCAGATCAACGACGATGATTTCTTTCTCCCTACGCGATTGAATTCCTATGTGATACGTGCAAACATGGTTTTTCCTTCCAACTATCTGTTCCTATAACCGCTATAGTGGCATTTTGGAAAATAACTATAAAATACATGCAATAAAGAAATAAGCCGCTAACCTAACGCGTTACCTTAGTGTATATTCATGTAACTCAACGCGTACAGTTATGCTAACTTAACGAGTTATAACTTAAGTAAATCTACCAGATCTCGACATGTGTCAACAGCAGTTTAATCATAAAAAGAGATTTCGAAGAGTTACAAGTCTAACTATCCGATGCTTAGATGCATTTTCGGATACTTAAGAATTTCACAGCCTGCAACTTACCGACAGTTCATAAATGTACTAAATTAACATTAATTCCCCAAAATTAAGTAGATTCTTCAATTAAAGCATATAATAGTGTAATTATAACATAATGGCTTAATTCTCATATGATAAGCTAAATATTATGCAATTAACCATCATTTAACCGTTAATAATATGCACTTTTTCATTCTAAACACATGACCATGATACAATAATTATCATTGTAGGCTTCATCAACTGATTTTGGTTCAATTTCTAACACAAATGCATAATAATTGTATATATCTTGTGTCTTGCTTCTTGTCTATACCCCTTTGTTTATGTTTCTAATTATTTGCTCCAATGAATGATCTAATCTGATTTTCCAAGTTTGTTCATTCTGATTTGATGCTTGAGGTTTGGTCTTCTGCTTGCATTTATCTTTTTCATATTTTTCATTTTCACTTTCATTGTCAATCTTTAGATTTCTCATATTCTGTATCAAATCTTCATTAAACTAAACATTTATTGTTTTCTCTACTCTTCTATCTTTATAAAAATATACTCTGTAGGCTTTGCTTCTAGATGAGTAACCAACTAGAGTTGTAAGAACTGATTCAGAATCAAATTTATCTTTTGCATCTCTAGTGTTTAATACATAGCATTTACACCCAAATGTCTTAAAGTATCCCACATTTAGTGTTTTTCATGCCACAACTAAAATGATGTTTTATTTAGGATTGACCTAATATGAGTTATTATTGTAGTTTGGTAGTTATTATTGTAGTTTGTTCCAACAATTTTAGCCTAAGGAAATTTTGGTAGTTTGGTAGCATTCAATAGGATTCTAGTCATTTCTTGTCCATATGTCACTACTTTTCAGTCATGTTCTTAAACTATGTTTCTATAATAGTGATTTATTCTCAATGTATTATTGTTGTATTTATAAGTTGAAGAGAAAATATATATGTTATTTTTCTTTGTTGTACTTATTATATCTTTAATTACACCATTATAGAAAGAAAATTATCATCAATCTAGTTTGTTGGTATCTATTCTAAGAAACTATCTAGCTTGCTTGTGAGCTATCAAAGGTGTAAGAGTCTGGGTTCCACATAATGCATATAAATATATATGTTTTGCTTTTATTTGCTGTTTTATTAATTTTGGTAAATGAAGGATATCTTAGGAGCAAGGTTAGAAAGGCATCATTTGAGTTATAAAAAGAATAAGATACGCTTATCATGATTACCTTTTATTGAAATATTATTGTAGTGTAGTTTGTTGAGTGACACGATAATTCAATGAAGTAAGTCTATTGACATAATCAATAACTTAACGAACTTAATTTATTCCATTCTATCATGCTTGCTACTATGTAATATATATTCTGCTAATCTGTTACATCGAGGACAATGCAAAATGTTGGTATGGGAGGAAGGTAGTTATAATTAAATTGAAGTAAACCTTGTCTTTTTATATGGGTATTAAGGAAAAAAGGAAATTTTAGGAAACAAGAATATTTTGCAGCTTTTTGAAAAAAAGCTTGTAATTCACTGATAGTTCAGAAATGTACTTAATACACGGAGACTCAGAAATTATGCAAATTCTTTCATTAAAGCATATAACAGTGCAATTGTAACATAATAGCTTAATTCTCATATGATAAGCTAAATATTATGTAATTAACCATCATTTAACCATTAATATTATGCACTTTTTCATTCTAAATACTTCCCCCATACTTAAATTTTACTAATCCCTTAGCAAACTACTAAGATCTAACTAGTTGGTCTTTCTAAAGTACTAGAACTAATTCTTTATTTTTTTTCTCTAGAATACATAGATTAGATTAATGTAAAGATATTTTGTATTAATTCAATAATCTAATTTAGCATTGTTTTCCCCTCTTCAACCTACAAATATATTTAAATATATGTAAATCACATACAAAATATATTAGCATCACATAGGTGGTAATTATATTATCATTTTTTTCTTTTCAACCTCTGCTATCCTGAATTTTCTAATATGATTTCCAGAATAAATTTCAACTACATATGAATCAAAACACAATCCAACTCAATATGATTAAAACAAGAAGAATAATGAATTGTATCTCAAATAAATAACTTCAAAAGTCTAATTCCAGATTCATATTTCAACAATCTTAGATAACAGAAAATATACTCGATTCAAAAGATATCTGTATTTTACAAAACACTTTTATCTTTTTAGAACAGTATATGCATATTTGTACTTTAAAAGTTAATTTGAAAAGCTTGAATCATACAAGAGCTTTCTAATGTACTCATGTATCAAGCTTTTAGTTAACAATCCTAGCACTGATCAGGATCTTAGTTTGCCAGATTTAAAGAGTCATTTTTCAAGTCAACAATCCTTACATACCTATCTGCTCAAGTATAAAAGGCTCATGATCAAACAAATCAATTAACTCTCAAAGTTTTTCTCTTTTTTTCTTTTTCTTTTCTACACAGTATATATATGTATTTCATTAATACAGATGCAATAAAACACAAATCTCATATAATCATGCTTTTATAATTTACTAAAAACATAAATCCATATCAATAAGCTCATACTTTTTCTGTAGTTTAATAAGATTTACACAAATCATTCTACAAGTTTAATCAATCAAATTAAATGTATCATTGATCATATGTATTTCATTTAATCCAAAAATCAGCATTTCAGCTCTTTCAGGATTTCAGATCATTTATTGAGTTTCAGTTAAGAATCTAATTTCTTTTTAAAATTGTGAAACTGTTAAACTCAAAATTCAGCAAAAACATAAGATACTATATCCAGATTTGTATTAATAGTAAAATTTGTAGCATCTTATATAAGATTCTAAATATAACATTCAAGTAGTTACAGTTCTTAAAAATTTTACAGTCTCAATTATTAGATAGTTACAGGAATTTACGGTTAGTTACAGTAAATTCATACTAAATTTTCAATTTCCATAGAATTTTGCAACACCATCCTAGACCTCTAATTAACAAAATTACATGGATTTTAATATAATTACCTCCCCCATACCTACATTTTGCATTGACCTCAATATAAAATATTTTACAGTAAATACAGAAAATATTAGCAAACATGAATATTGCTTCGTTGAGTTAATGAATAACTCCCCAAACTGAGTTTGAATGTAAATTCAAGATAAGTAATCAATTACATACCTTGTTCTTTTGTATCTCCTTCAATATCTTCCAATTTTTGATTCTGAAAAACTTTTCATGCACACATAAAAGTAGAATATATAACAAAATAAGAACTTAACAACAAAATATAAATTGTTAAATCAGTACCTTGGGTAGAACTTAGGCTCTTATGTCTTTGGTGGCTCACAAGCAAGCTAGTTGGTTTTCTAGAATAAATACCAACAAACTAAATTGATATTTTATTTCTTTCTTTCATTTTTATAAAAATAAAAGCAGAATACACACAACATTAAAAGTACAAAATCACAGTTTAAGAACATGATTGAAATGTAGTGACAAATGAAATAAATGTGTCAGTCCAAGCAAACTTTTTAGGTATAATTCTTCTTGCTACTAATTCTATTTTAATGTAGTCTGCTCTCTTTTTTAACTTATAAATTTGCAATATGTCATCAATACTAAATACAAGTGTATTAAATTTAATGAATTGAAATGTAGAAAGGGATCCTTTTTTGTTCCAAGATAATGTAGTTGTTTCTATTTCTACATATATTTCAATATATTCCTCTTCCTACTTCCATTCATTTAGGTCTTTCATAATCTATATTTGAAATTTCATCAGTTCATCTCATCATCTTATCAAACATAAAGTAGGATCATCATATTCATTATACCACATTCCTAATTGAATTTTATCTTGTTCTACAGATGATGGTTTAGCTATATCACTAGGTATAGGTAATATTTCTATAAAGTCATCATCATAACTATCTATGCTTATTATGTATAAGTCAGATCAAAATGCAACTGATATATTCGTAACTAGATATATATATCCATCAAGTACAACATGTATGTTATTAATTAATATTTTCTGTCCTAGATATATCATAGTATTTTAGTCCAAGATCTATTCAGAAAATTATACATACTTAAACATAAATCTTCATCCCAATTTCCAGTTGGTCTCTAGTAATACAATTTTTTAGGAATGGTCAAATTTTTATCAAAAAATGTTAAAGTTGACCTACAATTTTTAGTTGGTACTTCAAATCTATTAGGCCTTCCTATATTCCATTCTTCTCTAGTGATAGAATTTCTAATCAAAATAAGTTTATTGCATGTGTTTTATAGTTAAATCAACGAAATAAGTCCCTTGAGTTACACTAACTCCACAGACAATCTCTTGAGAGATGAGTTGGTGCTTGGTAAAAATAGCTTTCCTTCCTACAACAATGCGATCACTCCTTACAATGGTTGTCAGTTATCGTGTTTGGCTCGAAATTAACCTGACATCTAGAAAGTATCCTCACAGACTTTTGATGGTTGGTGATTGTGGTGGTGTTGTGGAGCTTTAGGAAACTTCCATGCTTCTTGTAGTTAGCACGGTTCTCCACACTCTCCACTAATTCTTCTTCTCTTCTTTTTATATTTTTCTCAATAGTAACTACTTCTGCCTAAATGATCGGTTGGATTTCCTTCATTTATATCAACGATGATGATTTCTTCTTCATTCCATGATTTAAATCCTATGTGATATGTGTAATTGTAGTTTTCCTTCAAATTTCCTTTTTCTACAACTGTTTCACATTAGATATTAGAAAATAGCTAGTCTGTGGAATTAGTGTAACTCAATGGACTTACTCTGTTGACTTAACTATTAACTTAACAGACTTCCCTCCTTGAGTAAAGCTTAACTCAACAGACTTAATATAAAAATATAAAACATGTGCAACTCACGTGACATAATATAACATTTAAATTCACACGTGCATAATGCTAACTTTACAAAGGTCTGTAACCTTAACTACATAAGTTTATGAGGATCTATAAACTTAACTTAAAACTATACGAGCTTCCATAACCTTAGTAATTTTATGAAGGTCTGTAAACTTACATTAATAACTTTATGAGCATTCATATATTTCTATAAAACCACACTTAAACTAAATTTTCAAACTTTTAGAAATGATATTTAATTAACGTTAATTTCTTGAAATTATGCACATTCTGTAATTAAGGTATATAATCATGTAATTATAACATAATAGCTTAATTCTCATATGATAAATTAAATATTATGCAATTAACCATTACTTAACCATTAATATTATGCACTTTTTTATTCTAAAGATGCTCCATGTTTGAGAAATTAACTATCACACGACCTACAAGTGAAAAATAACAAACATAGAGGAAATTGCTGAATAGAGTATGATTGACAAAGAATTATAAAAGAACGAGTAGAGACAGAAGACAAAAAAAGTGAGAAGGGAAAATTGATGAATCAATCTCTCAAGGTTACTAGAGCACTTTATTAATGATTGAGAGAACTGAACTATAGCATTTTCTAAGGACTTTTTCTCAAGTAGATTCATCCAGATTCTTCTTGAAGCTTTCAACATTCATCATTCTTAATAGGGAGTTTTCTTTAGCATCTTAATCATTGAGTTTTATACTCTTATGCTGAAAATTTATTCATAACTTCCAATAATCCTAGCCCATAGGGGTGTTGTGAATCCATCTTCAAAAGGTTAGGGCCTTAGTAAAGAGAGTGAAGTGTGAGACTTCACTTACTCAAGATGAAAGCCTTGAGTGTACAAAGTTGGTGCTTTGTGTAAGGCTGTTGTTGAGCCTAAAAAACAACAATTATAAGGGTTGTTGCTTAGCTTCTAAAAGCAACAAAACTTAGGTTGTGCTTAGCCTAAAAAGTACTTAGTAAATTCTCAAAGTTAGGGCCTTGAGGAATAGACTAACCGTTTTTGGGGAACCACTATAAAATTTTCTATGTTCCTTTATATGGGATTGTGAACTAATTTCTTAATCAAATATACCAAGGTCTCTTAGTGTCAATTGCTTCCAAGAAATTTTTTTTTTTAAAAAAAAATAATTAGATTCGTTAGGATACTTGTTTAGAATGAAATTGTGAATAATATTAGTAATTAATGAATGATTTATTGTATAGTATTTAGCTTATCATATGAGAATTAAGTCATTATGTTACAATTATACAATTATAAGTCTTAATTAAAGAATATGCATAATTTAAAGGAATTAGTGGTTAATTAAGTATCATCATAAATGAATTAGAAATTACTTCTTTTACATATTAAGTATTAAATGTTATATATGTAATTGCTTTATTAAACTGCAAAACTAAATGAGTTTATTGAGTTAAGCTATAACACAATGAAATTGGTTTGTTGAGTTAATAGTTAAGTCAACGGAGTAAATCTGTTGAGTTACACTAACTTCACAACCAATTATTTTCTAATATTTAATTGTGAGTAGTTGCAGGAAATATGAAGGAAGCCATGTTGCACAAACCACACCATGATCTTAGTTGTGGAATGAAGAAGTAATTACCATCATTGATACAAATGAAGGAAATCCAACCAATGATTTAGGTGAAAGCAGTTATTATGGAAAGAAATATAAAAGGAAAGGAGAAGGAACGAAGAAAATGGGGGAAGAACCACACTCACTATAGAAAGCATCAGACATTCCTTAAGCTTCTATCAATACCACCATTATCACTATCCATTGAAGGTCTATGAGGATACCTTTCAGATGTTGAGTTAATTCTAAGCAAAACACAGTAACTAACAATTATTGTGAAGAGTGATTGTGTCACAAGAAGGAAGGACATTTTCACTAAGTATCAAATCATCTCTTAGGAGACAATAAAACTTCTAGCCTTAGTTTCAGGTTGATGCCACTATGCTGAAGAAGAGATTAACTTACAAAAGTCTAGGTTTGTAATCTAGTAGGGAGAGGAGCACTTGACAGTAAGTGATTAAGTTTCTATTAGTAATAGAAGTTTCTTTTACTGTTGATAGAGAATATTGTCTTTCATGAATTGTCTATCTTGAGGAATAAAAATAAAAACAAAAACCAATATATGTTTACATTTACATCATTATGTTTATCAAGATCTGTGTTTGTATCACATGTGTTTATATTATTTGTTTAAATATTTTGTGTTTATTGTATTTCAATTTATATAGAATCATATGATTTAGTATTGAAAATAGTTAGTATAAATCTTTGGAATCGTGATTGATTTGTTTACTATTTGGAGTATTTGAATGCTAGAATTGATTAGTGATAAATTTCATATAAAATCGCATTTGAATATCATAAAAGATGTTGTTTGCAATGTATGAAATCACACAATGGATGACTGTATTCTTCTATAATTAACAATACCAATAGGGAGTTATCATAGAGCTCATTGAGTAACTGTAACTCAATGAGGGAAGTTCATTAAGTTAACTGTAACTTCACAAACTTAGTCTGTTGAGTTAACTATAAATCCATGGAGTGAGCATATTAGAATGTACACTAAACTCTAACTATGAAAATTTAAAGAGTCAAGTTAATTTCAACTATTTTCCTATGGCCTTGACTTGTACTTGCACAGTTATACAATAGATGTGCACTTGCGATCAATTTAATGAATTAAGTTATTGAAATTAAACCTTATTCATGAAATTATTTGTTACTTATAAAAAATACACTTAAGTTGACAAGACAAGTTTTTCTAGCACTATTTTGTTTTCATAGCATTAAGAGTATTGTGTGATTTTATCATTGAGAATATATCATATGCTTATGCTCAAAAATTTCTAAAACCTATAGTTAGCATGTGTGAATTCTGCAATTTAGAAGAACATAACATTGCTGATTGTTTAAAGTTGAGATGATTGTAGATGGCTAGATCAAATGAGCAACAGATAAACTATATCTAATATGATAAGACTAAGTATAAAACACCAACAGATAAATAGTATGTTCAAAAAAAAGAAATTTGGGATAGCTATAATAGACTTGAATGAAGTTTAGAACAAAACCTAAATAGACTAGAAGAATACATGCATTATCATCAAGAAGTTAACGAAGTAAATTATTAGGAAAATTATTCAAAACCTGAGATAGATATTATTTATGAAATTAAAAAAACTATAATGAAAATTAATCAAACACTGAATGTAATGAGATTAGATGATCTAGAAAGAAAGCTAAATGTATTTGATGAATTTACAATAAAACTACAAGTCATATAAGATCAACAATATAATATAAATGAACAATCAAATTTTGAAATGTGCATCAACTATAAAACATGAAGATAAATGAAATTACAGATAGAATAGGAATTGAGAAATGTAATCCAATTAAAGAATATATGGAAACCATCATAAATAAAAATTTTGAGAAAGAACCAAAAATACAAGAAAATCATAAAATTTCTGAAAATGTAGAAAACATATATATAACATTGAGATCTTGAAACTATATGTCACCTAGAATGCAAAAAGAAAATGAATTACATTGAAGTAAGAACAATCTTCAAAATGGAAATGAACATATAATATTTAAAGACATCGAAATTAATGAAGAAAAATATGAACCTAAAAGTGAAATTATAAATGGATAAGAAAAAGATAAGGATAAGAAAGAATCTAAAGGTAATTTGAGACAAGAAAAAGAATTCTTTAAATCACAATCATTAGTGTTCTATCTTAAAAGATTACAACAAACATTTCTTGAAAAATAAGAGAAAATTCGAGAAATATTTGAGAAAGTGCAAATTAACATTCCTTTATGCAAAAAATGACACATTGTACTAAATTTCTTAATGATTGGTATACTAAGATGAGAGAGCAGAAAATGTTAAGAAAAGTCTTTTTAGCAAAGCAAAGTAATTCTATATTTCTACTACAAATTCTTAAAAAGTTATGATCTAGGAATACCTGCTATATCGTGCACAATAGGTAATACAACTTTGGATAGAACATTAATAGATCTAGGTGTAGGTATAAATGTTATGCCAAGTGATATATTTGTATCTTTAAGATTAGAAGGTGTTTAGAATGAAAAAGTTCATAATATTAACGGTTAAACGATGGTTAATTGCATAATATTTAGCTTATCATATGAGAATTAAGCCATTATGTTATAATTGCACTATTATATGCTTTAATGAAAGAATCTACCTAATTTCAAGAAATTATCGTTAATTAAGTATATTTTTGAACTATCGGTGAATTACAAGTTTGTAATTCTTAAGTATCCGAATTTTCTGTTATTTCGGAGAGTTATATTACATATACCAGACAGTTATGTTTTAAATGCTTAAAGAATATTTTATTATTTCCTGGAGTACACAAGTTGTAACCTTAATGCATGACTTAAGTGAATGTTCGGTAAGTTGTTAACTATCTGAAATGCATCTGAGCATTGGACAGTTAGGTGTGTAAGTATCTGAAATATTTGAACTCGTTAAGTTAGAATTATGCACGTGTTGAATTTAAATGCTTTATTATGTCAAGTGAGTTGCACATGTTTAACTCGTTAAGTTAGCATAACTATAGGCATTGAGTTACTTGAATATATACTAAGGTAACGCATTGCGTAAGTAGCTTATAGGTTATTTCTTTATTGCACGTGTTTTATAGTTAAATCAACGAGGTAAGTCCATTGAGTTATCTGTAACTCCACAGACTATTTATTTTCTAATATACCATAGTAGTAGTTGCAGAAATAGGAAATTCGAAGGTAAACCACAATTGCACGTATCACATAGGAATTCACTCATGGAATGAAGAAGAAATCACCATCGTTGATATGGATGAAGGAAATCCAACTGATCATTTAAACAGAAGTAGTTATTACGAAAAGAAATATAAAAGAAGAGGAGAAAGACGAAAAAAGTGTGAGTGTAGAGTGGAAAACCGCATTAATTGCAAGAAGCGTTAAAAGTTCCCTAAAGCTCCACACCACCACCAAAATCACTAACCATTAGAGGTCTGTGAGGATACTTTCTTGATGTTGGGTCGATTCCGAGCCAAACATATTGACTGACAACCACTGTGAGGAATGATCGCGTCATAGGAAGGGAAGCCATTTTCACTAAGCACCGACTCATATCTCAGGAGATCGTAAAGCTTTTAGCCTTGGTTTCAGGTTGATGCCAGTATGTTGAAGAGGAGATCATCTTACAATTCTTGATTCATGATTTTATAGGGAGAAGAGGCAAGATTGTAAGTGATTAAGTTTTCAGTGGTGTAATCGTGTCACATGTAGTGACGGAAGTTTTTACTGTCGATAGAGATTTTTACATTTCACCTTTCGCATATCTACAGGAACATGTCAAAACAAAAATACCCAAAACAACAAATTATCTATGTTTACATTTAGTATTAAAGTGTTGTATTGTTTATTTTTTATCATAATTAATGTTATCATTGTTAGTATTATGGATGTTTTTATGTTCGTTTGATTCAGAAAATAGAAAATAGTTTTGTTGTTTACTGAATTCGATTCGTTCTAGATACTTAAAGATTTTAATGGTTACTATTTGAAATACCTGAATATTAGTGTTGCTTAATGATAAATCTAATATTAACTAACATTAAAGAGCTTAATTGATGTTATTTACATTCTGTGGAACTGCCCAATGGTTGGCCAAATTCCTCTGTAAATAGTAGTATTTAACTGGAAACATAGGCTTGTAGAGTTAACTTATGTCCACAAGGTTAGTCCGTTGAGTTAGCCATAACTCCACGAACTAAGTTTGTTGAGTTAACTGTAACTCAATGGAGTGTTTAACTAAACATATATAAACTCTAATATAAAAATCAGAATAGTACACAATTCATACTCAATCTCTGTGGGATCGACTTGTACTTGCACACAAATACAATATACACTATGCACTTGCAGTTAAAAATATAAATTAGATTTAATATCTAATTTTTGTGAAAGGTTGTTTGTTTACTTCTAAAAGTACTTATTTATATAAGCATAAAAACAAATTAAACAAGTTTTTTGGCACTACTGTATAAATAAGTTTATGATTTAACTTTTCATAATAATACATGTTTTTTGGCACCATTGTCGAGGATTGAGAAGCTAAGCAACTGTGAGTATTGTTTTGTTTTATTAGCAAAGGGAGTATTGTGTGTTTTATTTTATAATTGAGAATATGACATATGCTTATACTTAAAGAGTTCTGAAACCTATAGTTAGCATATGTGAATTCTGATTTTGAAGGTCACGACATCTTTGATTGTTTGAAACTGAGACGATTGCAGATGGTTAGATCATATGAACAACAAATGAATAATATTCAATATAATAGAGCTGAGTATGAGAATCCTATAATTTATCCAACTAATGGTCAGTTTAAAATGTGTAATATGTTGAGAAACAAGAAAGTTTAGGATAGGTATGACAGACTGGAGCGTAGCTTAGACCAAAACATGGATAAACTGGAACAATACATGTGTTAACAACAAGAAGTCAACCAATTAAACTATAGGGAAGAATATTTAGAACCTAAAATTGATATTATATATGAAACTGAAAAAGCCATAATGAAAATTGATCAAAAATTGAATACAATGAGATTAGACGACTTGGAAAGAAAACTAAAAGCATTGGATGAATTTACAATGAAATTACAAGTTATGCTATAGGAAAACACAAATGAAAACTTTAATGTTACAGATTTACATAATTTGCAAGATAGACAAACAAAAGAAAATACCAATACAATAGAATTTAAAGAATCTAAGTAAAAACTAAAAACAATTGAAGATCGAAATTATGAAAATGAAATACAAAAGCATTATGAAAGTGATGAAAATCTAAAAGATGTATGTATAACATTAAGATCTAGAACTGATATACCACCAAGAATTCGAAAAGAAAGTAATATGAAGGTAGATAAGAACAAAATTCAAAAGGATAATGAAAATGTAATATCTGAAAATGTAAAAATCAATGAAGAAAAAACTGAATCTGAAAATGAGACTAAAAATGATCAAACAAATGAAATGAAAGATAAAGAATCTTGTAAATCACAATCATTAGCACCCTATACTAAAAGATTACAACAAACATTTCTTGAAAAATAAGAAAAAATTAGAGAAATTTTTGAAAAAGTACAAGTTAACATTCCTTTGTTAGACTTAATATAGAAAATGCCACATTGTGCTAAATTTCTTAAGAATTGGTGTACTAAGAAAAGAGAGCGAAAAGTTTTAAGGAAAGTCTTTTTAGCTAAGCAAAGTAGTTCCCTATTTTTGCCACAAATTCCTAAAAAGTTATCTGATCCTGAAATCTCTGTTATATCATACACCATAGGAAATACCATTCTAGAAAGAACCTTAATAGACCTAGGTGCAAGTATAAATGTTAGACCAAGTTTAATCCCTACTAGGACTGTTATTCAATTAGCTGATAGAAGTATAAGATACCCTAGAGGTAAAATAGAGGATGTCCTAATTAAAATCAAAAACTTATTAAATATTATTATTACAAGAATTTTATCTAGAAATTAAAGATAAAAAAGGTTGTGAGAATGTAGTAGCAGATCATTTATTAAAATTACAAATAAAAAATCAAATATTGAAATTAAGGATAATTTTTCTAATGAACAATTAATGACCATCAACACAATGCCTTGGTATGTAGACATAGTTAATTACTTAGTTACTAGTTTAAGGCTTAGAATAGATAAGATAAAAAATTGTTCTTTTCAAGAGTAAAATATTACTATTGGGAAGACCCATACTTATTTAAGAAATGTCCTGATCTGGTTTTAAGGAGGTGTGATCTAGAAACTGAATATTAGAGCATATTGTCTTTCTACCATGACTAAGCATGTGGAAGGCATTTTAGTTCAGGGAAAACTGCTGCCAAAATTTTATAATGTGGATTTTATTAGGCAACACTATTCAAAGATGCTCATAAATACTACTTAAGTTGTTTAAGATGTCAACAAATAAAAAGAATATCAAAGAGGAATATGAAGCCTCTGAATTCTATTGTTGAGGTTGAAATCTTTGATGTGGGGAATAGATTTTATGGGTCCATTTCCTATGTCTAATCAATTTAATTGTATATTATTGAGGGTGGATTATGTATCTAAATGGATAGATGCTATTCCTACAAAAACTAATGACAACAAAGTGGTAATATATTTTATAAGAACTAATATAATTGTCAGATTTGGAATACCTAAAGCTATTATCAATGATAGAGGAACTCATTTTTGTAACATAAGTTTTGAAGCTTTAATGAAGAAATATGGAGTAAATCATAAAATTACAACATCATATCATCTACAAACAAGTGGACAAGTAGGAAGTGCAAACAAACAAATTAAGTTAATCTTAGAAAAAGTAGTAAATCTTACTAGAAAAGATTGGGATAATAGATTAATCGATGCACTTTGGGCTTATAGAACTACTTATAAGATAAGCTTAGGTATGTCACCTTTTAGGCTAGTATATGGAAAAAGTTATTATTTACCAACTGAAATTGAACATAAAGCTTATTGGGCATTAAAAACTCTAAACACTAATTTAAATCAAGCTGCTGAAAATAGGAAAATGCAATTGATTGAATTAGAAGAACTTAGGAATGAAGTTTATTCAAAAATTGTAAGAGAAAAAGAGAAAATGAAGTTCTGGCATGACAAGAAACTTATTCCAAAAACCTTTAAAATAGGACAAGAAGTATATCTTTACATGACTAGACTCCATAATCATCTAAGAAAATTAAGATCTAGATGGGCAAGACCTTATATAATTTGAAATATTTATTCTTATGGAGCTATTGAAATTGAAAATCTTAAAAATTAGAATATATTTAAAGTAAATGGACAAAGACTTAGACCTATTCTTAAAATTCAAAAAAGTTCCTTTAGAATTATAGAAGAAGTAAGAGTAGAGGACTACTCGAGCTTTACTTAGTAAGAAATTATCTAAGTATATACTTAAAAAAAAAACTTATTTAAACATATTCACGGTTCAATCGAAAGAAATTATTGGTTTTACCGAAACATATATTAAAAGAAAAAAATTGTTGCAATTCAACCGACATGATCCATCAATCAGACCAAAACATAAAAAAATCTATATATTATATTGAGTAAAATGTCGATTTTATCGAAGCATAGTATCAGTTCAACTAGTATAAAAAAAGAAGAAGAAGAAATAATTATAGTGGTTCGACCGAGGAATATAACGGTTTGACCAAAATGCTAAAATGTTGAAAAATTAAGAATCTATTAAACTGGAAATTCTTCGGTCTAGACCTAAGTAAATTATTATTATAAGTATTTTTATTAGTTATAACTTTATGGGAAGTCCATTGAGTTACGCTTAACTCAACGAACTTACTCCGTTAAGTCTAGGATAAGTTAATGAACTTACTCCGTTGAGTTAACTGTAACTCAATGGTGTACTATAGCTAAGTCTACGAACTTAGTCCGTAGAGTTAATCGTAACTCCATGGAGAAGTGAGTGAGAGAGTGAGAGTTTGTATGGGAAAATGACCCAATTACCCACCTAGAACTTAGGGTTTATTTATACTAAAACTTAGGATTTGGGGGCATTATCTGCAGAATCATTTAGAACTAAGAGTAGTAGAGATCAGAGCGATTCTGTTCCATTCTATCATGCCACGAAGACAAGGTGGCACTTGAGTTCTGGGAGGAAGTTGACACAAGATTTCTCAGAGAATCAGAAGAATGACATACGAGACAAAAGATTAGGAACACAACACGGGAGAAAGAATTACAAAAGGTAGAATCTGATATCTTCTACTGGAAGAAAGTTTTAGTAGATTTAGATATTAGAATACTTTAGATTATGAAAACAAAGATTAAAGTAGTAACAGAAGTTGTAATAAACAAAGAAAGGAAAATAAGACCAAACAACGAGGTTGCCCTAGAGTTAATTTAGTGCAAGTACAGATTATGGTTTGTATGACATATTGGTGGATATGCCCGATGGGCAATCTGAGAACAATAGAGGAAAGCAGCTGAAGAACCTGTAGCTGCTAAGCCGACTGCTGAAAAACTAGCAGCAACAGAACAAGTAGGACATTTAGTTCCACCAATAGTGCCATTACCACAAGTAACATTTGCTTGGTCGAGAACTGAAGAAGAAAATAAAGAGTTTGCTAGCTTGATCAAAACAGCAAAAGACAAAGGAGATGATGAAGAAATGGCTATGGTCAAGGCACATATTCTATATGATGTCATAAAGAAAAGGCAAGTTGAAGAAAAGTTGAGGGCCTTGTATAAAATTAAAGTAGAGCAGCATCAGGAAGCGGCTAGATCAAAGGCTACAAAAGAAACTGAAGCTAGTCATTTGAGACCAGTAATTATAGAAAGAGTAAAACAGGAAGAGCTAGTACTTGTGGCTCAAGGGCTTATAGAGCCTATTTTGTAGATTTAATCTTAAAGGAGGAAGAGGAAGACTAGGCACAGCTATTGAGAAGAAGGAAAGGAAAAGAGATAGTGCCTAAAGCTCTAGCAGAGATTAAACCTAAGCTTAAAATATCAGAAGGGCCTGTAGGGCCCATTTTTGTAGACCTGCTATCTGAATTTGAGGAGGAGCAGGAGCAGCAAGAGCAAAGAAAAGAAGAAAAATAGGCTAAAATTAGTTTGTAGCCTATACAAATAGAAGAAACTGAAATTAAGGTAGAAGCTTATTTGCCTATGACTCCATCCCAATCTGCCATAGAATCAGAAAGAATAGTGACAATGCAAATGGTAGTCAAGAGAAAGAAGAAAGAGAAGAAATTGAACAAGAAGCTGAACAAAAGTATATGGAACAAGAAGGAAATATCTCAACAGATTCCACTGAAGAGGAAGAGACTCTTTAGCAAATTTTTGAAAGAATTCAAGAAAGAAGAGTGGAGAGTTCTATTGGCTCTCCACCATAGATAGAAGTAGAAACAAGAATATAGGAATCTCCGGATCATTTCCAACAAATTCAAGTTTAGCATATTGAAGAAGAAATTTCATAACAAACCCCTCTAGAGCAATAAAATCAGATTCCTGATCCGGTTGAAGCTATTATTCTAAATAAAGTTCACTTTTGAAGTCAGGAAGCATATAAAAAATATTAAGAGATAAAGGGGTATGATATTATATACAATAGACCAGTAAATTGAGACGGTATGTAGGAAATTAAAGAATTATTTGAGTTCCAAGGTCTACTACAATTTATTTCTCAACAGAAAGGGCATGCAGTATATGAAAATCTAGTGCCCTATTTTTATGCAAACTTAAGAGAGGAAGAAGGATATTCAATTTCTAATGTAGAGCAAGTTGATGTACAAATAACACCAGAACTTCTCCACAACATTTTTGGATTGAAAAATGATGGCATTGAAATCCTAGAAAATACAACTGCAACTGAATGGACAGAACAAGCAATCAAGCAATGTTTGGCCAACAACCCTAGTGTGTTATCACAAAACAAACTAAAGTATTTAAATGGGAAAGCACACATGGTGGCAAACATTTTAGTTAAAACTGTCTATCAGAGACAAGGCCACGATATTGAACTTAGTCAATTTGTTAAATGAGTCACATATGCAGTTGTAAATAGAATTCAAGTTAACTAGTGTCAAGTCTTCCTGTCCAAGATATAGTTTGCAAAGAAAAAACTATTTTATGGAGATTTAATACCAATATTAATGGTGGACAACATTGACTTCACGAAATGGACATCTAAAATGATAAGATCTAAAGCCATTTCAGTGAAGGAGTATAAATATTATAATGCTGCAGTTGTTGAGATAGTTGGACCTTCTAGAGACATTATAGGAGCTGCTGAATGTATAAATCAATTAGAACAACAACTAGAAAAGCTCTAGAAGGAAGTAGATGAACTTAAGAAGAAAGATTAAAATATATAGTTTGTCTACTTGTACTAAAAAAATATTTGATTGTATATAATTGTAAACTATTTATATATGTGAATGTTTGAACAACAAGTTGATTCTGAATTAATGTTTGTGAATGAATGATATACATGTTTGAAGCATTACAAGACTGTTTTAAAAGAAGTTGAAGTGAATGACAGATGTGCTTAAAGTCATGATTATTTAAGAAACACCTAAATATGTTTACAAATTACAGAAACTCTAATTTCTGCATAACAGGAAATGAAATGTAAGTTAAATATGCATATAATGTTCAAATTTAAATGAGTTTAAGTTAGAACACTGCATTAATGACATGTATTTAACTTTATTTAAGTTTAGAAAATGCAGGAGAAAAAAATATAGAAGTTAATATGAGGAGTAAGTTTTAGAAAAATTTGCTAAGTGTTAACTCAATGAAGTAAGTCTGTTGAGTTAACCTTAACTCTACAAGGTTAATAATAAAATATAAGGTCACTCAGTTGAGTTATTTGTAACTCAACGAAGTTAGTCCGTGGAGTTAGAAATAGTAACCAAAGCTAGTCTGTTGAGTTAACTATAACACAACAAGATTAGTTCATGGATTAAGTTGAATGGTTATTCTTTTAGCCACGAGCGAAACCTTGTAGGTTTAGCAGTTACTAAAATTTGAAATTAGAAGTGGAACATATATCCATGAAAATAGGAACCATACTGCATGTTACAAGACACGTTCTTGCAATGAGATTGATTTGCCTTATGGACATGCATTATAAATAGAGAACAGAATGTTATTTATGAGTTACCAGCACTTAAGGGAAGAAAAGAAAATTCATTGGGGAACTGGAAGGAGAAGCAGCTAATTCAACTTCATCCATCAACAACTATTTATTGAAAACAAAGCATCAGACTAGTATGTAATAAATCTTCTACTATTTTACTTTATGTTAAGAGTTTATGAGTACATGGATTCATTCTCCTAGCACTAAATGATTAGTAAGAACACCTACACAGGATTATTTAATATAGAGGTGTACTGAAATATTTTCTGAATTAGACTTTAACGAAATCCTTAGGAGTGTAGCTAACCTTTCTTTAAAAGAGAACGAAGATATGACTGCTCTAGTAGAAAAATCATTAAGGGAAATTCTGTATCCTAAACTAGTTGATGAACCTTCATGTATTCGATTGCCAAACTTTGAAGGAGATAGGTTTGAACTGAAATCTAATTATATTAGTCAATTGCCACACTTTCATAGATTAGAAAGAGAAGATGCCTATTATTTCCTTAGGGAATTTAACAAAGTTTGTCAAATGATGAAAATGCCAAGCATGAGTTAGAAACAAACATACACATACTATTTAAATTTACTGAAGCTCTAATTTTAACTCCCTCATTTATATCACCAATGACTTGAGTGATGGGATGTGATGAAGAATAATGTCAATTTCTATGATTCTCCTCAATATTCTCATCAACATCTGAAAGTACATCACTTTGATCATTAGTTTGATCATTTAAGTTCATATTTTTAATTTTCTCAGATAAATCTTCAATCTCTCTATTCATCTCTAAGTCACTTGGGAAGTTGATCATATCATCATTATCAGCTTTAGATTTAGATTCTCTAAAAGAACTTTCATTGAAGCTTACATGCAGGATTTCTTCAATGGTTTTCGAAGTCTTATTATAAACTCTATAGGCTTTACTTCTAGTAGAGTAACCTACAAAAATTCCTTCATCTACTTTAACTTGAAATTTATCCTTTTTATCCTTAGTGTTAAGAATAAAACACTTACAACCAAATGATTTCATATAGGAAATTTTTGGAACCCTATCAAACATAATCTCAAAAGGAGTTTTACTAACAAGAGGTCTTAGGTGACTTTTGTTAATAATATAACAAGCTATATTTATTGCTTCAACCTAAAGATTTTGAGGTAAATTATGTTCATTTAACATAGTTCTGGCTATTTCCTGAAGTGTTTGATTCTTTCTCTCAACAACACCATTTTGAGAATGTGCTCTTGCAAAAGAATATCTGTGATCAATGCCATGATCTTTACAGTAATTATCCATTTGATCATTTTCAAATTCAGTACCATGATCACTCTTAAGTTTTTGAATAGAGACACTTTGTTCATTTTGAAGAAGATTACAATACATTTTAAATGTTTCAAAAACTTCTATTTTAGTTACTAGAAAATATACCCAAGTATATCTAAAGAAGTCATCTACTAAAACAAATACATATCATTTACCACCAAGACTCATGATTCTTGTTGGTCCAAAAAGATCTCTATGTATAAGTTCTAAGACTCTCTTGCTTGATATATCAATTTTGGATTTAAAAGATTTTTTATGAAGTTTACCTAACTCACATACATCACACATGAAATCCGTTGAGTATTTAATTTTTGGTAAACCTCTTACTAAATTCTGTTTAGATAATTTATGCAATAGTTTAATATTTATATGCCCTATCCTTCTATGCCAAAGATATGCATTATTAGTTTCAGCTAGTAAACTTGAATTTAAATTAACTGCACCAGAAGGTAAAGATAAAATACATATAGAACCTCTTCTTTTAGCAATAAACTTAAGTTCATTTGTAATTTTATGAATAATTTTGCATACATTATCTTTAAACAAAACATAGTATCCATTATCAATTAGTTTTATAACACTCAGCAAATTAAATCCTAGGTTTTCTATATATAGTACATTCGAAATAACACAAGTAGGAGTTATTTGAACATTGCCCATACCTATGATTTTATCCTTGCTTTTGTTTCCAAATATTACACTTCCTTTCTTGATATTTATAAAATTTTTCAATAGGCTTTTTTGTCTGGTCATGTGACTTGATGCTCCACTATCTAAAATCCATTTTGATGTTGTTTTCTCTTGCAAAATAAATTAAGAAGAACTATTTCTTGGTACCCAATTTCTTTGAGGAGCAAGTTCATTAAAAGTATATTTCTTCTTTATGGTTAAAAACAACTTAACATTATCATTTATATTTTTATTAGTTGTAAGTACTACTGATTTATCATTAGTTTCATACTCACTTATAGAATTATTACTCTTATTGATATTCTATTTATTTTTAGATGTATAACTAAGACCAAACCGATTTTTATCAAACGCTAATTTATTTTGGTCATACTCATACATTTCAGTAAGTTCGTACCAATATTTTATACTTGTATTTAAATTTTTAGTTCATACAAAATCTTTTTCTACACATGAATTTTCAAATAAAGAACATGTAGATCTAGTAATTGGTCTAATACCAGTGTTTTGAATTTCATGTTCAGGTTCTTGAATTTCTAATTTACTACAATTGTCTGAAATTTTAGAAACATTAGTAACTGAATTTCTAGAACAAGAAACAATATTTTTAGAAACATTGATAGTCATGTTAGAAGTACATTTAGATAAATCACATTGGTTTATATTATTACTACATGATTCATCCCTTGAAGTACCTACTTCTACATATTTATTACCTTATTTCATAATAAAAAGAATTTTAGTCTTAGATTTACTTGAATTGCAACTAATAAATCCTTTATTGGCTTGAGATTCAGGGTATTCAAGATAATCAAATCCTAAGCCAAATTTATATGACACTGCAAGGGTACTAGTTAGTTTGTCTAACTTAGTTTGACTTAAATTCCATTTCTCAATGATGGAATTAAGTTTAGCTCTCTCATTTTTAATCTTTCAATTTCTAACACAAGATCATTTATGTTGTTTCTCAATTTTTCATTTTTAGATTCTATCTTTAATTTTTTAGCATTTATATTCTGTAACTGTTCATGCAAGACACATTCATTAAATCTAAATTTATGCAAATCTCTAGCATGATTTTCATTATCACATTTAAACTTTTCTAAAATAGTAGATAGGAAACAATTTTCTTCTTCCGTAATGGACAAAGAGTTTCTAATATTCTTATTTTCCAATTTATACACTTTAAGTTTTTGTAATAATGCATGATAAGCACATAATAATTCATTAAAGTTAAAATGTAAATGACTTTCAGAATCAGATATTACCTTAGACTCATCTACCATGAAGCACACATGAGCAACGTCTTCTAATTATTGTTCTTCTTCTGAATGTGAAGATTTTGATGATAATTCTTCAAATTCAAACTCTTCTGACATGTCATCCCAAGTGACATTCAAAGCCTTTTTCTTATAAAACTTTTCTGAGATTTCTGAGTCTTCTTCTTCTAATTTGTCCTACTTTGCTTTTCATTTTCCCTTATAGGACAATTTGGAGAAAGATGTCCAAGTTTCTTATAGTTGTAACATACGAACTTTCTAAATGAAGAATTCTTTCTATTTAGTGACTTTGACGTTGAGGGTTTGTCATTTCTATTCATTTGTTGTTTCTTAGCTTTCCATGCTTTCTTGAATTTCCTAGTCAACAAAATCAAATCCTCGTCAGAATTTGAATTAATTTCGAAGGCTATTTCTTTCCTCATTTTTAATTTATTGTGACTTAGTGAATTATTTAATTGAACTTCAATGCGTATAGTTATGCTAACTTAACGAGTTATACATGTGCAGCTCACGTAACATCATAAAACATTTAAATTCAACACGTGCATAATTCCAACTTAATGAGTTTAGATATACAACTTACAGTTTTTACTCACTAACTCAACGAGTTCTCATGTGATCTTTTTATACCTTTAAACCTATAACTTAACGAGCTGTTACTGTGTACCTGAATATTCTTTTAGCGTTGAAAACATAATTGTCCGGTACATGAAATGTAACTCTCCAAAATAATAAAAAATTCAGAGACTTAGGAATTAAAAAACCTGTAATTCATTGACAGTTAAGAAATATACTTAATTAACACTAATTCCTTGAAATTATGCAGATTCTTTCATTAAAGCATATAATAATGCAGTTATAACATAATAGCTTAATTCTCATATGATAAGCTAAATATTATGCAATTAACCATCATTTAACCTTTAATATTATGCACTTTTTCATTCTAAACATGTGCTCTCCACAAGTTCGCTAGAGGATAGCTGTTGGCGTTGGAGATGAGGGTCTCTACCACCGTGGTTTTGTGACTTCTTGTGGCCATCAGATCATCTATACGTCGACGATGTTGACCGTACACGTGTCCCGATTCATGGTGAATAGTGAACCAGGTCGATCGACAGATCCGAATCTATGGGATCTAGATTTCCACGATAATCTCACAAATTTACTGGTTCAATCTGTAAACCACTAGTTAATCCTGCTTTAGACCCTGATTAACCAGTAATAATTGGTTAATCAAGCTCAAGTGACAGACTTAACCGATTAATCTACCGTCAGGGGTGCTGATGTCACCTTTATGTCTAGTGATGTCACCTCCCGTCTGATGACATCAACATTCCGTCTATTGATGTTATCTTTCGTTTGCTGACATCAACAAACCATCTACTATCATCATCAATGAATTTTTTCGAGGTGACTTCCTACGAATTTTGGGCACCTCTTTTGACTATTTTGGTCACATCTTTTCCACTGTAATTACATGAAAATGACGTTTTTAACCCTCCAAGGATGCCCCTTCACGTACCGTGCATGTTGCCTTAGAGGGGGAATTTCACATACTTTGTGACGAGATTTCGAGCCATTGCACCCTCTAGGGAGGCCTCATCTTCTATTGATGCCTCAAAGGAGAAATGTCACGTACTCTAGTGACATTCCAGGCCACCCTAGGGTCTTTTCTCCCTAATTTCAACCAAAGACCTTGAGGTTCTTTACATGGGTCTCCTAAACCTATGGTTTCTTTGCAAAAAGTCTAGTCCGCTTATCCTAATACATTTTGAAGTTAGGATCACTCGTACTTATCTCTTTAAGAGGCTGACTTGTCCAAGCAGATAGAGTGCCTCACACCTTCCCTATCCATACCTAAGAAATTTACCTGAGTCTCTTGGATCAGCTCACGAGAGATTCTAGTTTTACACCATTTAGGTTTTCCTAATCTTCCTCTGATTAGATTAGGTGGTGACTCCGTTCTTCCCCAATGCAAATGAGTTAGCTCACATTGTTGTGGAGTGTCATTTGTAGACCTTCTGGGATTTTTTCTATCCCCCATTTTGTTTTCTTCGTGGGGGAAGAGGGTGTAAGTGAAATGCAAAATTTTCTTTTCCTACACCTTTTCCCAGGAGGGGTTTACAACTCAAACCTAAAGTTATTACAAAAGCTATCTAAAAAGAATCTAGTTAGAGGTTTACCTAGTATTAATTACTTGAAAGAGTTTTTGTGTGATGCTTGTTAATTAGGTAAACTACATAAAACATCCTTTAGAACTTTAAATGAAATAACAAGCAAAAGAGTATTAGAACTAGTGCATATGGATTTATTTGAACCTACTAGTACAACAAGTCTAGGAGGTAAACATTATCCTTTTGTACTAGTTAATGAAGGTTTACTTGGATTTATTTTCTAGCTAATAAAATTGAAGTTTTTGAAATATTTAAAGTATTCTGTAATAAAGTTCAGAATGAGCAAAATGTTAAAATTCAAAAAACTTAGGAGTGATCATGATACAAAATTTGATAATGATCAGATGGACACCTGTTTAGAATGAAAATGTGCATAATATTAACGGTTAAATGATGGTTAATTGCATAATATTTAGCTTATCATATGCTTTAATGAAAGAATCTGCATAATTCTAGGGAATTAATGTTAATTTAGTACATTTCTGAACTGTCAATAAATTGCAGGCTATGAAATTCTTAAGTATTTGAATTTTCTGTTATTTCGGACAGTTATGTTTTAAAAGAATATTTTATTATTTCTTGAAGTACACATGTCGAAACCATAATGCATGATTAAGTGGACTTTCAGTGAGTTATCTCTAAGTATCCGAAATTACAGTTGGGCATCAGATAACTATATGTGTAACTCTTCGAAATCTCCTTTTATTATAAAACTACTGATGACACGTGTCATGTTCTAGAAGAATGACTGAAGTGAATTTTCGGTGAGTTATCCTTAACTATCCGAAATGCATCAGGGCATCAGATAGTTAGACTTGTAACACTCCAAAATATTTCTTTATTATAAAACTACTGATGACACGTGTCATGATCTGGAAGATTGACTTAAGTTATATATCGGTGAGTTATCTGTAACTATTCGAAATGCATCTAAGCATCAGATAGTTACAGACTTAACTATCCGAAATGCATCTAGGCATCAGATAGTTAAGTTTGTAAGTATTCAAAATGCACCTGAGCATCAGATAGTTAAATTTATGCACGTGTTTTATAGTTAAATCAACAAAGCAAGTCCGTTGAGTTATCTATAACTCCACGGACCATTTATTTTCTAATATGTCATTGTAGTGATTGTAGAAACAGGATAGTTGGAAGAAAAAAACCACGATTGCACGTATCACGTAAGAATTCACTCGTCGAAGGGAGAAAAAATCATTGTTGTTGACATGAATAAAGGAAATCCAACCGACCATTCAAGCAGAAGCAGTTACCATTGAAGAAATATAAAAGAAAAGAAGAAAAAGAAGTAAAGGGTGTATGATTGATGGGTGTGGCTAGTGTGTGTAGAGGAGGATCACCGTCGGCAATTCTCTGAAATACCACACCAACCATCATCACCACCACCATAATCACTAACCATCGGAGGTCTGTGAGGATACTTTCCTGATGTCGAGTCGATTCTAAGTCAAACACAGTGCTTGACAACCACTATAAGGAGTGATCGTGTCGCAGGAAGGGATGCTATTTTCACTAAGCGCCAACTCATATCTTAGGAGATCGTAAAGCTTCTAGCCTTCACTTCGGGTTGATGCCTGTATGCTAAAGAGGAGATCATCTTGCAATTCTGGACTCGCGATTCTATAGGGAGAGGAGACAGAATTGTAAGTGGTTTAATTTTCAATGGTGTAATCGTGTCGCATGTAGTGACGGAAGTATTTACTATCGACTGAGATTACTTTACATTTCACCTTTCGCCCATTTTCATGCTCATATCAAAACAAAAATACCAAAAACAACTTATCTGTGTTTATATTTTGTATTTGAGTGTTGTATTGTTTGTTTTGTATCATGATTAATATTATCTTTGTCAATGTTATGATTGTTTTATGTTTGTTTTAGTTCTACAGTTTACTAAAATTGGTTCGTTCAAAAGACTTAAAGATTTTAGTGGTTATTGTTTGAATTATCTGAATGTTAGTATTGCTTAATGATAAATCCAGTGTTTACTAACATTAAAGAGCTTAATTGATGTTATTTACAATCTGTGGAACCGCCCAATGGTTGGCCAAATTCCTCTGTAAATAGCAATATTAAATAGGAAAGGCAGGCTCGTGGAGTTGACAAAGTTCATTGAGTTAATTGTAACTCATCGGAGAGCTTATTGAATATATAAATTTGATTGCTAAAAATGGAATAGTTCGCAATTCTTAAGCAATTCCCTGTGGGATCAACCTATACTTGCACACTAATACAATAGACACTATGCACTTGCAGTTAAAATACAAATTGGAATTAATATCTAATTTGTGTGTAAGGTTGTTTGTTTACTTCTAAAAAAGAATAGGCATGAAGATAAATTAACTAAGTAAAAATAGAAGTTAACAAATCCAAGTTTTTCTGGCGCACTGCTGGGTAACCAATCAAGTTTTCTAGTGCTGTGCTAGAGATCCAAACAAGTTTTCTAGCGCCGTTACCGGGGAATTCATATAAGCAACTGTTAGAGCTGTTTTGTTTTAATAGTCAGAGTGTTGTGTGTTTTCTTCTGTAATTGAGAATATGGCATATGCTTATGCTCAAAGATTTCTGAAACCTACACTTAGCATATGTGAATTCTGCAATTCTAAAGGTCACGACATTTCTGACTGTTTGAAACTGAGACGTTTGTAGATGGCTAGATCCCATGAACAACAAATGAATTATCCTCAATATAATAGAGCCAAGTATGAGATCTTATAGTTTACCCAACTGATGGTCAGTATAGAATGTGTAATATGTTGAGAGACACGGAAGTTTGAGATAGGTATGACAAACTGGAGTGTAGTATAGAGCAAAACCTGGACAAACTAGAATACTTTATGTGTCAACAATAAGAAGTCAACCAATTAAACTATAAGGAAGCATATTCAGAACCTAAAATGGATATAATTTACGAAACTGAAAAAACCATAATGAAATTTTATCAAAAATTGAATGCAATGAGATTAGATGATTTGGAAAGAAAACTAAAAGCATTGGACGAATATACAATGAAAATACAAGTTATGCAATAGGACAATGGAAATTATAATGTTATAGATCTGCATAATTTGCAAAATACATAGCCAAAAGAAAATACTAATGTAAGAGAATTTAAAGAATACACTTTAAAACTAAAAACAATTGAAGATCATAATCACGAAAA
Organism: Cymodocea nodosa; assembly: GCA_036874045.1. Lineage (NCBI taxonomy): Eukaryota > Viridiplantae > Streptophyta > Magnoliopsida > Alismatales > Cymodoceaceae > Cymodocea > Cymodocea nodosa. Next base: position 10,675,019 of record CM072339.1, on the reverse strand, counting down.
TGATGTACAAAAACATCATGAGAGTAACAAAAATCTGGAAGATGTATGTGTAACATTAAGATCTAGAACTGATATACCATCAAAAACTTAAAATGAAAATAATATGAAGGTGGATAAGAGTAAAAATCAAAATGATAATGAAAATGTAATAGATGAAAATCAAGAAATGAATGAAGAACAATCTGAGTCTGCTAATGAGGCTAAAAATGATCAAACAAATCAAACGAAAGAAAAAGAATCTTTTAAATCACAATTTTTAGCACCCTATCCTGAAAGATTACAACAAACAATACCTGAAAAATAAGAAAAAATTAGAGAAATTTTTGAAAAAGTACAAGTTAACATTCCTTTGTTAGATCTATTGTAGAAAATGCCACCTTGTGCTAAATTTCTAAAGGATTGGTGTACTAAGAAAAGAGAGCAAAAAGTTCTTAGAAAGGTCTTTTTAGCTGAGCAAAGTAGTTCCCTATTTTTGCCACAAATTCCTAAAAAGTTATCTAATCTTGGAATCCCTGTTATATCATGCACCATAGGAAATACCATTCTAGAAAGAACCTTAATAGACTTAGGTGCAGGTATAAATGTTATGCCAAGTGATATATTTGCATCTTTAGGATTTGAAGGCCTAACTGTTACTAGTACGGTTATTCAATTAGCAGATAGAAGTATAAGATACCCTAGAGGAAAAATAGAAGATGTCTTAATTAAAATCAAAAACTTTATATATCCTATTGATATTGTAATTTTGGATTTCCAACAAATTAAGCATAAAAATAGTGATACATCTTTAATTTTGGGAAGACCATTTTTAGCAACATCAGGGGGTGTTATAAATTGTAAAACTGGAGTAATGAAGTTAGCATATGGTAATGAGGATACTCAACTAAATATTTTCAAACCAAAAAGGTTGGAGGAGTTAGAAATGTCCTTACATACCATAGGCTTTTTAGAGGATGAAGGAGATATGTTAGATGATGTGATTCAAGAAGAATTAAATAGGCAAATCAATTCTGAAACTTTAGAGGAAAGTGAAAGCATAAATATAGAAGGAGATCTAGAAGAAATTAATTTAGAAAATGATGATGTTCAATTAGGAGCTCTAGCTTCTGATGGGTAATATTTAGAATTAAAACATTTACCTCTTGAATTAACCTATATATTTCTGGAAGAGAAATGAACCTGTCCAATCATTATTGCTTTAGATTTAAAAGAGGATCAAATAGCTAAATTAAAACATGTAGTCAAAAGTTATAAAGAATCAATAGGATGAACTATGATTGATATAAAAGGGTTAAGTTCAACTTTATGCTGTCACCACATATATTTAGAAGAGAATGCTAAACCTGTTAGAATTCCTGAGAGGAGATTAAATCCAAACCTTAAAGAAGTAGTCAGGAAGGAAATAGTGAAATGGTTAGATAATGACATAATTTATTCGATTTCTGATAGCTCGTGGGTTAGCCCAATCCATGTAATTCCCAAGAAATCAGGATTAATAGTTATTAGGAATGAAAGTCAAGGCTTGATACCTACTAGAATTCAATCAAGTTGGAGAGTATGTATAGACTATAGAAAGCTGAATGCTATGACTAGGAAAGATCATTTTCCCTTACCTTTTATAGATCAAATATTGGAAAGATTAGCAAGGCAAGAATATTTTTGTTTCCTAGACGGGTATTCAGGTTATAATCAAATTCCAGTAGCATTAGAAGATCAAAAGAAAACAACTTTCACCTATCCTAATGGAACTTATGCTTTTAAGAGAATGCCATTCGGATGATGCAATGTACCAACTACATTTCAAAGGTGTATGTAGGGCATATTTACTGGAATGACTGAAGAATTTTTAGAAATATTTATGGATGATTTTACTTTATATGGCAACTCATATGAAGTTTGTTTAAAAAATTTAGACCAAATATTAAAATGCTGTGTGGAAAAAAATCTGGTTTTAAATTGGGAAAAATTTCACTTCATGGTTAAACAAGGAATAGTCTTAGGGCATGTTGTTTCTAAGAAAGGGTTGGAAGTAGATAAAGCTAAAATAGAAGTAATTTCTAATCTACCAGAACCTAAATCAGTAAAAGATATTAGATCATTTCTAGGACATGCTAGTTTTTATAGAAGATTTATTAAAGACTTTAGCAAAATAGCTAGACCTTTAGCTAATCTATTAAAAAATGTCCCATTCAACTTTGATAAAAATTGCAAGGAAGCATTTTTTAGACTTAAAACTAGCTTAATTTCAACTCCTATAATTCAAGTACCTGATTGGAGCCATCCATTTGAATTAATGTGTGATGCGTCTGATTTTACTGTAGGAGCAGTGTTGGGACAGAAGATAGAAAAATCTCCTAGAGTGATTCATTATGCAAGCAAAACCTTAAATGATGCTCAAGTTAATTATACAACTATTGAAAAAGAACTATTAGCTGTTGTGTTTGCCTTAGAAAAGTTTAGATCATATCTGATTGGAGTTAAAGTAATAGTATACACAAATCATTCAACTTTAAAACATCTAATAGCAAAAAAAGAGACTAAGCCTAGATTGATCTAATGGATATTATTATTACAAGAATTTAATCTAGAAATTAAAGATAAAAAAGGTTGTGAGAATGTAGTAGTAGATCATTTATCAATATTACAAATAAAAAAATCAAATATTGAAATTAAGGATAATTATCCTAATGAATAATTAATGACCATCAACACAATACTTTGGTATGTAGACATAGTTAATTACTTAGTTACTGGTTTAACACCTAAGGATTGGAATAAACAGGATAAGAAATTATTTTTCTCAAGAGTAAAATATTACTATTGGGAAGACCCATACTTATTTAAGAAATGTCTTGATATGGTTTTAAGGAGGTGTGTTCCAGAAACTGAATATCAGAGTATATTGTCTTTCTATCATGACCAAGCTTGTGGAGGGCATTATGGCTCAAGGAAAACTACTACAACAATTCTGCAATGTAAGTTTTATTGGCCAACACTATTCAAAGATGCTCATAAATATTGCTTAAGTTATTTAAGATGTCAACAAATAGGAAGAATATCAAAGAGGAATATAATGCTCTTAATCCTATTGTTGAGGTTGAAATCTTTGATGTGTGGGGAATAGATTTTATAGGTCCATTTCCTATGTCTAATCAATTTAATTACATATTGTTGGGGGTGGATTATGTATCTAAATAGATAGAAGCTATTCCTACAAAAACTAATGACAACAAAGTGGTAATACAATTTATAAGAACCAATATATTTGCCAGATTTGGAATACCTAAAGCTATTATCAGTGATAGAGGGACTCATTTCTGTAATAGAAGTTTTGAAGCCTTAATGAAGAAATATGGAGTAAACCACAAAATTGCAACATCATATCATCCACAAACAAGTGGACAAGTAGAAAGTGCAAACAAACAAATTAAGTTAATCTTAGAAAAAGTAGTAAATCCTACTAGAACAGATTAGGCTAATAGATTGATAGATGCACTTTGGGCTTATAGAACTGCTTATAAGACAAGCTTAGGTATGTCACCTTTTAGGCTAGTATATGGAAAAAGTTGTCATTTACCAGCTGAAATAGAACATAAAGCTTATTGGGTATTAAAAACTCTGAATACTAATTTAAATCAAGCTGCTGAAAATAGGAAAATGCAATTAATTGAATTAGAAGAATTTAGAAATGAAGCTTATTCGAAGACTGTAAGAGAAAAAGAGAAAATGAAATTCTCGCATGATAGGAAAATTATTCCAAAAAGCTTTGAAATAGGACAAGAAGTATATCTTTACATGGCTAGACTCCATAACCATCCAAAAAAATTAAGATCTAGATGGGCAAGACCTTACATAGTTCAAAATATTTATCCTTATGGAGCTATTGAGATTGAAAATCCTAAAAATCAGAATATCTTTAAAGTAAATGAACAAAGACTTAGACCTATTCTGAAAATACCAAAAAGTTCTTTTGGAATTATAGTAGAAGTTAGAGTAGAGGACTACTCGAACTTTACTTAGTAAAAAATCAGTTTTTATTTTATTTTCATATAAAATAAAAATAAAAATATAAAAAATTTATAAAATATAAAAAAATCGTTGCAATTCAACTGACTAGATCCATCAGTATGACTAGAACATAAAAAATTTATATTAATTTTTAGTAAAAAAAAAAAAAAATTTGGTTTTACTGAAACTTAGTATCGGTTCAACCGGAAAAAAGTCAGTCTGATCGAAACATAGTATCGGTTAAACCGGTAAAAACTGAAAAAAAAACTATTATCTTAAGTATTTTTTATATATATCTGTTTGTACAAGAGGTACATTGAGTTACGCTTAACTCAACAAACTTACTCCATTGAGTCTTGAGTCAGTCAACGAGCTTATTCTGTTGAGTTAACCGTAACTCAACGGAGTGCTGTAGTTAAGTCCACAAACTTAGTCCGTGGAGTTATCCGTGATTCCACGGATGAGAGAGCGAGAGTTTTGTTTGGGAAATGACTCAATTACCTACCTAAACTTAGGGCTTATTTGGACTAAAACGTAGGGTTTTGGGGGCCTTATCTAGCAGATCAGTTAAAACTTAGAACAAAAAGATCAGAGTGATTTCGTGCTGTTGTGTAATTCCACGATGAGGAAGATGATGCCTGAGTTCTAGGAAGATACTATTGACACATCAGAATTTCTAAAAGAGTTAGAGGAATTGCACACATAATAGAAAATCAGGAATACGACAAGAGAAAAAGAGCTACAGAAGGTAGAATCCAAACTTTTCAACTTGAGAAGATTTTTAGTAGATTTGGGTATACAAATACCCCAGATAGTGGAAACAAGAATCAAAGTAGTAACAGAAATTTCTGTACGTAAAGAGAGAAAAATTAGGCCAAACAACGAAGTAGCCCTAGAGATAATCCAGCGCAAGGCCAGATTATGGTTCAAAAAGCACATTGCTAGTTGTGCAAGGGGTGCAATAAGGCGATAGCAACAAGCAGAAGAAGAACAAGAGGAGCCAACTGTTGAAAGACCTGTTCCTAAGGAACAGCAGCCAGGACCTTCAGTTCCACCATTCAGGCTGTTGGCACGAGTACAAATGTTGGGGCCTTCAACTGAAGAGGAATTAAGAGAATTCCAAGGATTGGTTCAAGTTGGGAAAAACCAAAGAGAACCAGAAGATGTGGCAGTAGCTAAAGCACACATGGTATTTGATGCACTTTGCAAGAAGAGGGCTGTAGAAAAATTGAAAGCCCAATACAAAATTAAAGTTGAACAGCATCAAAGAACAACTATCAGATTTGCTGCAAGAGAAGTTGAAGCTGGTCCTTTGAGACCAGCAAATATTGAAAAAATTAAATAGGAAGAGCTAGTACCTGTGGCTCAAAGGTGTGCAGAGCCTTTGTTTATGAATTTAATCTTAGAAGTAGAAGAGGAAGACCAAGCACAATTAATCAAATGAAGGAAAGGAAAAGAGATAGTGCCTGAATGTCAAAAGGAGATTAAATCTGAAGTACCAACATCAACAAGGTCTGTAGAGCCAATTTTTGTAAACCTGCTATCCGATTCTGAGGAGGAGCAGGAGCAGCAACAGCAAGAGCAAAGAGAAGAAGAAAAACAGGTTGAAATTAGTCTATAGCCTGTACAAGAAGAAGAAACAGAAATTAGGGCAAAAGCTGATTTGCCCATGATTTCATCCCAATCTGCCAAAGAATCAGAAAGAACGGTGACAATGCAGATTGGTAGTTAGGAGGAAGAAGAAAGAACAGATAATGAACAAGAAGCTAAACAAAGCCTTATTGAAAGAAATGACTTTGCAGATTTCACTAAAGAGCAAGAAACTCTTTAGCAATTTATGGAAAGAATTCAAGACAAAGTGGAGAGTTCTGCCGGCTCACCACCACAGACAAAAGCAAAAGCAAATGTTCATGAATTTGCAGAACATTTTCAGCAAGTTCAAGTTTAGCCTATGGAAGAGGAAGATCAAGAACAAACCCCTTTGGAACAACAAAGTCACATTCCTGACCTGACTAAAGTAATAGTTCTGAATGAAGTACACTTTTGGAGTCAAGAAGCTTATAATAAATACCAAGAGATTAGGGGTTATGATATCATATACAGTAGATCAGTAAATTGGGACGGAATGCAAGAAATGAAGGAATTATTTGAGTTCTAGGGTCTACTGCAATTTATTTCTCAGCAAAAAGGGCATGCAATATATGAAAATCTAGTGCCTTGCTTTTATGCTAATTTAAGAGAAGAAGAAGGAAAATTGATTTCCAATGTGGAGGAAGCTAATGTACAGATAATACTAGAGCTTCTCCACAACATTTTTGGATTGAAGAATGAAGGAAAAGAAATTTTTGAAAGCACAACTATCATTAAATGGATAAAGCAAGAAATCAAGGATAGTTTGGCTATCAATCCTGGTGTGCCATTATTAAATAAACTGAAGCATTTAAATGGTAAAGCACACATCATAGCTAACATTTTGATTAAAAATGTCTACCAATGAATGGGCCATGACATTGAACTGAGTCAATTTGTCAAGTGGGCCACTTATGTAGTTGTGAATAGAATTCAAGTTAATTGGTGTCAAGTCTTCCTATCCAAAATGAGGTCTGCAAAGAAATTATTTTATGGAGATTTGATACCTATATTGATGGTAGATTGTATTGGTTTCACGAAATGGACATCCAAAAGGATAAGATCAAGAACCATTGTAATGAAAGAATACAGAAATTATGTTGTAGCTGCTGAAGTATCTGTACCTTCTGAAGGCATTATTGAAGTTGTATAGAGGATAGAACAATTAGAGCAGCAATTAGAAAAACTCCAGAAGGAAGTAGATAAACTTAGGAATAGAGGCTAATTGTATAGTTTGTCTACTTGTACTTATATATTTGTATGAAAAATATCTGATTTGATTGTACTGTAATTGATTCATATGAATGAATATATGTTTTTCAAATATATTTTTCATGCGTGTTTAGAATGATGAAATGGATGAACTATATTGAATGTTATATAATTTATGCAACATTATGCATGAATGTTTAAAAAGATTTACAATTTGTTGAATGACAGGATTAAATAATAGATGCTTAAAAATATCTGCATGCCGCAAGGTAAAATGTAAATTCTACATAACATGAAATGAACTGCAAGTTAAATATTTATATAATGTTCAGATTTAAATGAATTTTGATTAGAATGCTGCATTAATGACATATATTTAACTTTATTTCAGTTAGCAGAATGCATAGGAAAAAAAAACAAACATAGAGGTACTTACGAGGAGTAAACTTAGAGGTTGCTAAGTGTTAACTCAATGAAGTAAGTTTGTTGAGTTAAACTTAACTCCACGAGGTCAGTAATATAATATAAGGTCACTCCGTTGAGTTATCTGTAACTCAACGAAGTTAGTCCGTGGAGTTAGCAACAGTAACTGACATTGTTCCGTTGAGTTATCTGTAACTCAACAAGGTTAGTTCGTGGATTAAGCAGAACGATTATTCTTTTAACCACGAATGAAACTTCGTCAGCTTAGCGGTTACCAAAATTTGAAATTAGTAGTGGTACACGTACCCATAAAAATAGGAACCATGGTGCACATTGCAAGACACGTTCTTGCAATGAGATTTATTTACTTTATGGATGTGCATTATATATATAAAACAGAATGTTATTTACGAGTTACCAACACTTTTAAAAGAAAGGAGAATGCGTTGGGGGAACTGGAAGGAGAAGCAACTGATTTGACTTCATCCGTCAACAAATATTTACTGAATGGAAATCTTTAGGCTGGTATGTAATTAATCGTCTGCTATTTTATTTATGAGCACATAGACTCGTTCTCCTAGTACTAAACGATTAGTAAGAACACCTACCAAAGAATATTCAACACAGAGGTGTACTGAAACATTTTCTGAACTGGACTTTAATGAAATCCTTTGGGGTGTAGCTAACCTTTCTTTAAAAGAAAACGTAGAGATGGCTGCTCTAGTAGAAAAACCATTAGGAGAAATTCTGTATCCTGAATTAATTGATGAACCTTCATGTATTCGATTGTCAAACTTTGAGGGAGATAGGTTTGAACTGAAATCTAATTATATTAGTCAATTGCCACATTTTCATGGATTAGAAAGAGAGGATGCTTATTATTTCCTTAGAGAATTTAACGAAGTTTGTCAAATGATGAAAATACCAAACATGAGTATAGATGCTATTAAACTTAGATATATCCCTTTTGCTTTAAAAGACACAGCTAAGAGATGGTTATATACTCTATCGCTTGATTCAATTTCTACATGGACTGAATTTTGCTCTGTTTTTCTGGAAAAATATTATCCAACACATCAAACGATTAAAAAAAGAAAGAAATATTAATGTGTAGCCAAAAATAGGGTGAATCATTCTGGAAATATTTTGAAAGATTTAAAGATTTACTGACTTAATGTCCACATCATGCAATGAGTAAAGCACAATTAATAGGTATAATTTATGAAGGCATAGATGTTTCAACGAAATTTTTATTAGAATCTACTTGTCAAAATAGATTTCTGAAACTATGTAGTGAATAAGCATGGGCATATTTAGAAAACTTTGTAAAAAGAACTGCATAGTGGGAAAACTTAGCTGAAGTTATTGTAGATAAAATAATATTGCCAAGAGGAATGCATGAAATAGATTCAAGTACTATGCTTGAAGTGAAATTAAATGAATTAACAAAGAAAATAGAAGAGTTATCATTAAATCAAAAGTTAGCATAAAAGAATGCAAACATTAATGATCTAGATATTATTTATGCTAGAAACCAAAAAGATAACTTTGGAAATTCTTATAATCCTAATTGGAGAAATCACCCGAATTTATCTTAGAGAAACAACAATTTCTAGGGAGGAGAAAATATAAATGAGAAGAATATAAGTTATGAAGCATTACTTGAATAAGGATCTAGAATAGAGAAATTAGAAAAGATAATCCAACAATTAAACAATCGTCTAGATTTTGTATTTGGAAATGCTGCAATTCAAAATCAAAATAGAAACATACCACTTAAATAAAAGGAATCAATGGAAGTTAGACCTACTAGAAGATTACCAATACAAGCAATACCTAACCCTATCAATAGAACTGTTAATGAAATTGATACCTCTTCTAGGAGGATAGCTGAATGAAGTAATATAACTAAAGTAACTATATATATATATAACTTTATTTATAGTTAAAAGTATCGTAGAGTTAGTCCTTAACTCAACGAACTTAGTCCGTTGAGTTATACCCTAACTCCACAAGGGTGTGCAATAGTTATGTTAATTTTTGTCTCTACTAAAATTTTTGTTTGTATTATACAGAATCAACAAATGGAATTGATGCAATTACCACTAGATGCACTAAGGGAAGTACTGAGTAACTTGTCAACTAAAGATCTGTCCAAGCTATGTTGTGTATCAAAGGAAATTAAAGACTATGTTAGAGAAAAATATTTTTAGGGACTACAAGCTGCAAAAATGACCAAAACTAGAGATGGATTCATATGGAAGTCATTTAATCGTAGTTCAATTAGCCATGAATATCTGAATATGGAAGAAACTACTGGAATTCCACCCAATACATTAGAAGGAATAGACAATATTATGGGGATGGATGAATGATTAATTATATACAAGACCAAACCAAGGTATGCAATTCTATTACTTGATATTTTGATCAAAAATCCTATCACAAGAGAAGAATGGAATATAGGAAGACTTAATAGATATGAAGTACCAACTGAAAATTCTGGGTCGGCTTTAATATTTTCTGATAAAAATTCGACCATTCCTGAAAAATTATATTATTGGAGACCTATAGGAAATTGGGATGAAGATTTATGCTTAAGTGTGTATAATTTTCTGAATAGATCTTGGACTTAAAACACTATGATATATCTAGGACAGAAATCATTAATTAATAGCATGCATGTCATACTTGATGGATATATATATCTAGTCACAGATATATCAGTTGCATTTAGATCTAATTTATACATAGTAAGCATAGATAGTTATGATAAATATATAGAAATTTTGCCTATACCGAGAAAAATAGCTAAACCACCATCTACAGAATTTGATAAAATTCAAATAGGGATGTGGTATAATGAATATGATGATCCTACTTTGTGTTTGATAAGATGGTGGGATGAATTGATGAAATTTCAAATATGGATTATGAAAGACATAAATGAATGGAATTGAGAAGAGGAATATATTGAAATAGATGTAGAAATAGAAACTGCTACATTATCCTGGAACCGAAAAGGATCCCTTTCTGCATTTCATTTCATTAATGGTAATACACTTGTATTTAGCATTGATAATATACTACAAGTTTACAAATTAAGAAGGAACACGAACTGCATTAAAATAGAATTAGTAGAAAGAAGAATTATGCCTAAAAAGTTTGCTTGGACTAACACGTTTATTTCATTTGTTTCTACTTTTCAATCATGTTCTTAAGCTGTGATTTTGTGCTTTTAATGTTGTGTGTTTTCTGCATTTACTTTTAGAAAAATTTTAGTTTTAGTTTATTTTATAAATAAAAAAAACAAAAACAAAATATCAATCCAATTTGTTGGTATCTTTTCTGGGAAACCAACTGGCTTGCTTGTGAGCCACTAAAGGCGTAGAAGCCTTGGTTCCACACAAGACAATGATTTATAAATATTTGTTAAATGTTATTTTGTTATATATTCTGCTTTTATCTATGAATAAAAAGTTTTTCAGAATCAAAAATCGGAATATGCAGAAGGAGATACAAACGAAACAAGGTATGTAACTAATTACTTATCCTGAATTTAGATTTAAACCCATTCGTTGAGTTAGGTGCTAAATCAACGAAATTGTATTCATGCCTGCTACAATTACTGTATTTATTGTCAAATCTTTTACATTGAGGATAATGCAAAATGTAGGTATGGGGGTGAGGTAATTAAATAATAGCCATGTAAGTTTGTTAATTAAACGAATTAAAATGGTATTGAAAAGTTTTGTGGAAATTGAAAATTTTTTATGAACTTGCTGTAACTATCTGATAATTGAGACTGTAAAATTTTTATAAACTGTAACTGCTTGAATGTTATATTTAGAAGACTATATAAGATGCTATAGAATTTACTATTTACGCAAATCTAGATATAGTATCTTATGTTTTTTTTTCTGAATTTCATGAGTTTAACAGTTTCATGATTTTAAAATGAAATCAGAATGCTTAATGAAAAATCATTATCTAAAGTCCTGAAAGAGCTGAGATGTGAATTCTAGATTAAATGAAACACATATGATTAAAGATATATTTAATTTGACTGATTAAACTTGTAGAATGATTTATGTGTAGATCTTATTAAACTACAGAAAAAGTATGAGCTTATTATTATTGATTCATATTTTCAGTAAATGATAAAAGTAGGACTATATGAGATTGGTGTTTTATTGCATCTGTATTAATAAAATACGTACATATACAGTGTTGAAAAAAAGAAAAAAAAAAACTTTGAGAGTTTATTGACTTGTTTGATCATGAGCCTTTTGTACTTGAGCAGATAGGTATGTAAGGATTGTTGACTTGAAAAAGGACTCTTGAAATCTGGCAACCTAAGATCCTGATCAGATCTAGGATTGTTGACTGAAAGCTCGTTACATGGGTAATTAGAAAGCTCTTGTATGATTCAAGCTTGTCAAATTAACTTTTAAAGTACAAAAATACATATACTATTCTGAAAAGATACAAGTGTTTTGTGAAATACAGATATCTTATGAATCGAGTATATTTTCTGTTATCTAGAATTGCTGAAATATGAATCTAGAATTGACTTTTGAAGTTGTTTAATGGAGATACAATTCTTTATTCTAATTGTCTTAATATTATTGAATTAGATTGTACTTTGATTCGTATGTTGTTGAAATTTCTTATAGAAATCTTATTGGAAAATTCAAGATGATAGATGATGAAAAGAAGAACAAACGATAATATAATTAACACCTATGTGATGATGATATAATTTGTATGTAATTTGCATATATTCTAAGTATATTTGCAGGTTGAAGGGGAGAAAAGAATGTTAAAACAGATTACTGAAACATACAGAATATCTATATAATAATACAAGTTCTTATGCTGAACATAAGAAAAAAAGAAGAGTTAATTCTAGCACTTTTAGAAAGACCAATTAATTAGATCTTAGTTTGCTAAGGGACTAGCAAAATTTAGGTATGGGGGGAGTGTTTAGAATGAAAAAGTGCATAATATTAACGGTTAAATGATGGTTAATTGCATAATATTTAGTTTATCATATGAGAATTAAGCCATTATGTTATAATTACACTATTATATGCTTTAGTGGAAGAATCTGCATAATTCCAGGGAATTAATGTTAATTTAGTATATTTCTAAACTGTCGGTAAATTGCAGGCTGTGAAATTCTTAAGTATCTGAATTTTCTGTTATTTCAGACAGTTATGTTTTAAAAGAATATTTTATTATTTCCTGAAGTACACATATCGAAACTATAATGCATGACTTAAGTGGACTTTCGGTGAGTTATCTCTAAGTATCCAAAATTGTAGTTGGGCATTGGATAGTTATATGTGTAACTCTCTGAAATCTCCTTTTGTTATAAAACTGTTGATGACATGTGTCATGTTCTGGAAGAATGACTTAAGTGGATTTTTGGTGAGTTATCTCTAACTATCCGAAATGCATCTAGGCATCGGATAGTTAGACTTGTAACTCTCTGAAATATTTCTTTATTATAAAACTACTGATGGCACGTGTTGTGATCTAGAAGATTGACTTTAGTTATATATCGGTGAGTCATCTATAACTATCCGAAATATATCTAGGCATCGGATAGTTAAGTTTGTAAGTATCCAAAATGCACCTTAGCATCGGATAGTTAAATTTATGCACGTGTTTTATAGTTAAATCAACGAAGCAAGTCCGTTGAGTTATCTGTAACTCCATGGACCATTTATTTTCTAATATGTCACTGTAGCGGTTGCAGAAATAAAATAGTTGGAAGAAAAAAACCACAATCGCACGTATCACGTAGGAATTCACTCGTCGAAGGGAGAAGAAATCATCGTTGTTGATATGAATGAAGGAAATCCAACCGACCATTCAAATAGAAGTAGTTACCACTAAAGAAATATAAAGGAAAAGAAGAAAAAGAAGTAAAGGGTGTGTGATCGATGGGTGTGGCTAGTGTGTGTAGAGGAGGATCATTGTCGGCAATTCTCTGAAGTACCACACCAACCATCATCATCACCACCATAATCACCAACCATCGGAGGTCTGTGAGGATACTTTCCTGATGTCGGGTCGATTCCGAGCCAAACATAGTGCCTGACAACCACTGTGAGGAGTGATCGCATCGCGGGAAGGGAAGCCATTTTCACCAAGCGCCAACTCATATGTCAAAAGATCGTAAAGCTTCTAGCCTTGGCTTCAGGTTGATGCCTGTATGCTGAAGAGGAGATCATCTTGCAATTCTGGACTCGTGATTCTATAGGGAGAGGAGATAGAATTGTAAGTGGTTTAATTTTCAGTGGTGTAAACGCGTCGCATGTAGTGACGGAAGTATTTACTATCGATTGAGATTACTTTATATTTCACCTTTCGCCCATTTTCATGCTCATATCAAAACAAAATACCAAAAACAACTTATCTATGTTTATATTTTGTATTTGAGTGTTGTATTATTTGTTTTGTATCGTGATTAATGTTATCTTTGTCAGTGTTGTGATTGTTTTATGTTTGCTTTAATTTTACAGTTTACTGAAATTGGTTCGTTCAAAAGACTTAAAAATTTTAATAGTTATTGTTTGAATTATCTGAATGTTAGTATTGCCTAATGATAAATCCAGTGTTTAATAACATTAAAGAGCTTAATTGATGTTATTTACAATCTGTGGAACCGCCCAATTGTTGGCCGAATTCCTTTGTAAATAGCAATATTAAATAGGAAAGGCAGGCTCATGGAGTTGACTTAAGTCCACGAGGTTAGTCCGTTGAGTTAACTATAACTCAACGGAGAGCTTATTAAATATAAATTTGATTGTTAAAAACGGAACAGTTCGCAATTCTTAAGCAATTCCTTGTGGGATCGATTTGTACTTGCACACTAATACAATAGATACTATGCACTTGTAGTTAAAATACAAATTGGAATTAATATCTAATTTATGTGAAAGGTTGTTTGTTTACTTCTAAAAAGGAATAGGCATAAAGATAAATTAACTAAGTAAAAACAGAAGTTAACAAATCCAAGTTTTTCTGGCACACTGCTGGGTAACCAATCAAGTTTTCTAGTGCCGTGAGGGTATTTTTGTTGGTTATTCTATTATAAGTAAAGCACATAGAGTATATAATAAATCAATAAAAACCATTGAGGAAATCCTACATGTGAAATTTTATGAAAATTCTCATTTGGATTTTAGACATGCTGAAAATATTGATTTAGAAATTCTCCCAAAGAATCAAATGATGTTGACAGAGCAATTGAGAGATTATCTGACAAACTAAGAAATATAAACTTGAATGATCAAGATTTAAAAGAAAATAATGTCATGCCTATAGAAAATGTGGAACAACATAGAAATTGGTGTTATGCTTCATCTCATCCTATGGATTAGAAGTTAAGACTAGGTCATCAGTAGTCAACATTTGTGGTGCATATTCATTTGTTTCTTTACTAGAACCTAAGAAAACTAAAGATGCCTTAGAAGATGAATTTTGGTATTTAGCTATGCAAGATAAGCTAAATCAATTTATAAGAAATGAGGTATGGGATCTTGTTCCACCCCCTTAAAATTAGTTCGTAATAGGAACAAGGTGGGTATTTAGAAACAAAGTAGATCAAGATGGACATATAGTTAAAAATAAAGCTAGGTTAGTTGCTCAAGGTTACAAGCAAAAGGAAGGAATTGATTGTGATAAAACATTTGCTCTTGTTGCTAGATTAGAATCAATATGAATTTTGTTAGAATATGTGTTTAGAATGAAAAAGTGCATAATATTAACGGTTAAATGTTGGTTAATTACATAATATTTAGCTTATCATATGAGAATTAAGTCATTATGTTATAATTGCACTGTTATATGCTTTAATGAAGGAATCTACATAATTTCAAGGAATTTAAATCATAACACTAGATTGAATTAACCCAACATCAAGAAGTATTGTCTATTTTGTATCATGATTAATGTTATCATTGTCAGTATTGTGAATGTTTTACGTTTGTTTGATTCAAAAAATAGAAAATAGTTTTATTGTTTATTGAAATTGATTCATTCCAGATACTTAAAGATTTTAATGATTACTGCTCGAAATATCTAAATGTTAGTGTTGCTTAATGATAAATCTAATATTAACTAACATTAAAGAGCTTAATAGATATTATTTACATTCTATGGAACTGCTCAATGGTTGGCCGAATTCTAGTAAATAATAGTATTTAATTGGAAAAATAGGCTCGTGGAGTTAACTTAAATCCACAATGTTAGTCTGTTGAGTTAACAATAACTCCACAAACTAAGTCCGTTGTGTTAAATGTAACTCAACGTAGTGCTTAACTCAACACATATAAACTCCAATATAAAAATTAGTACAGTACACAATTTTTACACAATCTCTCTATGGGATTGACCTGTACTTGCACATAAATACAATATACACTATGCACTTGTAGTTAAAATACAAATTGGACTTAATATCTAATTTGTGTGAAAGGTTGTTTGTTTACTTCTAAAAGTAATTGTTGATATAAGCATAAAAACAGAAGTTAACAACCCAATACAAGTTTTTTGGCACCATTACTAGGGAGATTGAGAAGCTAAGCAACTATGACAAGTTTATTTTATAATTGAGAATATGGCATATGCTTATGTTTAAAGATTTCTGAAATCTGTAGTTAGCATATGTGAATTTTGCAATTTGGAAGGTCACGACATCTCTAATTGTTTGAAACTAAGACGATTGCAGATGGTTAGATCACATGAACAAATGAATTATATTCAATTTAATAAAGCTGAGTATGAGAAACCTATAGTTTACCCAACTGATGGTCAGTTTAGAATGTGTAATATGTTGAGAGACAATGAAGTTTAGGATAGGTATGACAGACTAGAGCGTAGCTTAGAGCAAAACATGGACAAACTGGAACAATACATGTGTCAGCAATAAGAAGTCAACCAATTAAACTATAGGGAATAATATTCAGAACCTAAAATTGATATCATCTATGAAACTGAAAAAACCATAATGAAAATTGATCTAAAATTGAATGCAATGAGATTAGATGATTTGGAAAGAAAACTAAATGCATAAAATAGATTTAAGCACTATGCTTGAAGTTAAATTAATTGAATTAACAAACAAAATAGAAGAGTTATCATTAAATCAAAGACTAGCAAAAAAGAATACAAACATTAATGATTTAGATATTATTTATGCTAGAAACTAGAAGGATAACTTTGGAAATTCTTATAATTTTAATTGGAGAAATCACCCGAACCTATCCTTGAGAAATAACAATTTTCAGGGAGGAGAAAATATAAATGACAAAAATATAAGTCATGAAGCATTAATTGAATAAGAATCTAGAATAGAGAAGTTAGAGAAGATAATTCAATAATTAAACAATCGTCTAGATCATGTATTTGGAAATACTACCATTCAAAATGAAAATATGAATAGAAATATACCCCCTAAACATAAGGAATCAATAGAAGTTAGACCTACAAGAGGATTGCCAATGCAGGTAGTACCTAACCCTGTCAATAGAACTATTAATGAAATTGATATCTCCTATGGGAGGGAAGCTAAATGAAGTAGTATAACTAAAGTAACTATGTATAATATAATAAGTAGAAAAATATAAAAAGAAAAAAATGTAAGTTTAATTGTAGTTAGTAATATCGTAGAGTTATTACTTAACTCAACAAACTTAGTCCATTGAGTTATGACCTAACTCCACGAGGGTATGTAAGTAGCTATGTTAATTTTATCTCTATTAAATTTTTGTTTATGTTCTACAGAATCACAACAATGGAATCGATGAAATTACCACTAGATGCATTGAGGGAAGTACTAAGTAACTTATCAGCTAAAGATCTATGCAGATTGTGTTGTGTGTCAAAGGAAATTAAAGAATGTGTCAAAGAAAAATATTTTCATGGACTACAAGCTACAAAAATGACTAAGATTAGAGATGGATTTTTGTGGAAGTCATTTAATCGTAATTCAACCAGCTATGAATATCTGAATATGGAAGAAACTACTGGAATTCCACCCAATACATTAGAAAGAATAGATCATATTATAGGGATAGATGAATGATTAATTATTTACAGAACCAAACCTAAGTATGCAATTCTATTACCCGATATTTTGATTAGAAATCCTATGACTATAGAAGAATGGAATATAGGAAGGCCTAATAGATTTGAAGTACCAACTGAAAATTGTGAGTCAGCATTAACATTTTCTGATAAAAAGTCGACAACTCCTAAAAAATTGTATTACTAGAGACCAATTGAAAATTGTGATGAGGATTTATGCCTAAGTGTGTATAATTTTCTGAATAGATCTTGGACTTAAAATACTATGATATATCTAGGACAGAAAACATTAATTAACAACATACATATCATACTTGATGGATATATATATTTAGTGTTAGATATATCAGTTACATTTAGAACTTATTTATACATAGTAAACATAGACAGTTATGATAATGACTTTATAGAAATATTACCTATACCTAGTGATATAGCTAAACCACCATTTGAAGAATATGATAAAATTCAATTAGAAATGTGGTATAATGAATATGATGATCCTACTTTATGTCTGATTAGATGGTGGGATGAATTGAGGAAATTTCAAATATGGATTATGAAAGACCTAAATGAATAGAAATGGGAAGAGGAATATATTGAATTAGATGTAGAAATAGAAACAACTACATTATCTTGGAATAGAAAAGGATCTCTTTTTGCATTTTAATTCATTAATGGAAATACACTTATATTTAGTATTAATAATATACTGCAAGTTTACAAGTTAAAAAAGAAAGTAGACTGCATTAAAATAGAATTAATAGCAAGAAGAATTATACTTAAAAGATTTACTTGGATTGACACATTTATTCCATTTGTCACTACTTTTCAATCATGTTCTTAAATTGTGATTTTGTACTTTTAATGTTGTGTGTACTTTGCATTTATTTTTAGAAAAGGAAGAAAAATTTTTAGTTTTTATTTTAGTTTATAAAAAGGAAAGAAAAAAAATAACAAAATATCAATCTAGTTTGTTGGTATTTGTTCTAGGAAACCAACTAGCTTGCTTGTGAGCCACCAAAGGCATAAGAGCCTAGGTTCCACACAAGACACTACTTTAACAATTTATGTTTTGTTGTTAAGTTATTATTTTGTTATATATTCTGCTTTTATTTGTGAATGAAAAGTTTTTCAGAATCAAAAGTCGAAAGATATTGAAGGAGATATAAAATAACAAGGTATGTAATTGATTACTTATCCTGAATTTGCATTTAAACTCAGTTCATGGAGTTATTTAGTAACTCAATGAATTAAGTTCGTTGAGTTAGGTGCTAAGTCAACGAAACAATATTCATACCTGCTAACATTTACTATATTTATTGTAAAATCTTTTACATTGAGAACAATGCAAAATGTAAATATGGGGGGAGGTAATTAGATTAAATACAAGTAATTTTGTTAATTAGAGGAATTAGAATGGTGCTGTAAATTTCTACGGAAACTAAATTGAAATTTTTTTTTTTTATGAATTTGCTGTAACTAATTGAAATTTCCAGTAACTATCTGATAATTGAGATTGTCAAATTTTTAAGAATTGTAACTGCTTGTATATTATATTTAAAATTTTATATAAGATACTACAAAATTTTACTATTAATACAAATTTAGATATAGTATCTTATGTTTTGCTGAATTTTATGAGTTTAACAATTTCACGATTTTAAAAAAAAATCAAAATGCTTAATTGAAACTCAGTAAATGATCTGAAATCCTAAAAGAGCTGAAATGTTGATTTTTGGATTAAATAAAATACATAGGATCAAAGATACATTTAATTTGATTGATTAAACTTGTAGAATGATTTATGTGTAAATCTTATTAAATTACAAAAAAAGTATAAGCTTATTGATATGGATTCATATTTTTAGTAAATTATAGAAGTAGGATTATACAAGATTTGTATTTTATTGCATCTGTATTAATGAAATATGAATATATACTGTATTGAAAAGGAAAAAAAAAAAGAGAAAAACTTTGAGAGTTTATTGACTTGTTTGATCACGAGCCTTTTGTACTTGAGCAGATAGGTACGTAAGGATTGTTGACCTGAAAAGGACTCTTTAAATCTGGCAACCTAAGATCCTAATTAGATCTAGGATTGTTGACTGAAAGTTCGATACATGGGTATACTAGAAAGCTCTTGTATGATTCAAGTTTTTCAAATTAACTTTTAAAGTACAAATATGCGTATACTGTTCTGAAAAGATAAAAGTGTTTTGTGAAATACAGAAATCTTTTGAATCAAGTATATTTTCTGTTATCTAAGATTATTGAATTATGAATCTAGAATAGACTTTTGAAGTTGTTTATTTGAGATACAATTTATTATTCTGCTTGTTTTAATCATATTGAATTGGATTGTGTTTTGATTCGTATATAGTTGATATTTATTCTAGAAATCATATTGGAAAATTCAAGATAACAGATGTTAAAAGAAGAAAAAAATGATAATATAATTAACACTTATGTGATGCTAATATATTTTGTATGTAATTTACATATGTTTTAAATATATATTTGCAAGTTGAAGAGGAGAAAACAATGTTAAAATAGATTACTGAAAATACAGAATATCTATATAGTAATTTATGTATTCTAAAGAAAAGAAAAATGAAAAATTAATTCTAGCACTTTAGAAAGACCAACTAGTTAGATCTTAGTTTGCTAATAGACTAGCAAAATTTATGTATGCGGGAAGTGTTTAGAATGAAAAAGTGTATAATATTAATGGTTAAATGAGGGTTAATTGCATAATATTTAGCTTATCATATGAGAATTAAGTCATTATGTTATAATTGCACTGTTATATGTTTTAATGAAAGAATCTACATAATTTCAAGGAATTAACGTTAATTAAGTACATTTATGAGATGTCGGTGAATTACAGGTTTTTAATTCTTAAGTATCCAAATTTTCTGTTATTTTGGAAAGTTATATTGCATATACTAGATAGTTATGCTTTAAATGCTTAAAGAATATTTTATTATTTCCTGGAGTACACATATTGTAACTTTAATACAAGATTAAGTGAATGTATGGTAAGTTATTTGTTAACTATCCGAAATGCATCTGAGCATTGGATAGTTAGGTGTGTAAGTATCCGAAATATCTGAACTCGTTAAGTTAGAATTATGCACGTATTGAATTTAAATGCTTTATTATGTCATGTGAGCTGCACATGTTTAACTCATTTAGTATAACTATACGCATTGAGTTACTTGAATATACACTAAGGTAATGTGTTGTGTTAGTAGCTTATAAGTTATTTCTTTACTGTACGCGTTTTATAGTTAAATCAACGAAGTAAGTCTGTTGAGTTATTTATAACTCGACGGACTATTTATTTTCTAATATGCCACTATAGCAGTTGCAGAAAAAGAAAATTTGAAGGTAAACCACGATTGCACGTATTACACAGAAATTCACTCATGGAATGAAGAAGAAATCACCATCGTTGATATGAATGAAGGAAATCCAATCGATCATTTAAACAGAAGTAGTTATTACGAAAAGAAATATAAAAGAAGAGGAAAAAGATGAAAAAAGCGTGTGTGTAGATTGGAGAACTGCACTAACTGCAAGAAGTGATAGAAGTTCCCTGAAGCTCCACATCACCACCAAAATCACCAACCATTAGAGGTCTATGAGGATACTTTCTTAATGTCAGGTCGATTCCGAGCCAAACACGATGACTGACAACCATTGTGAGGAGTGATCGCGTCACGGGAAGGGAAGCCATTTTCACCAAGCACTGACTCATATCTTAGGAGATCGTAAAGCTCTAGCCTTAGTTTCGGGTTGATGCCAGTATGCTGAAGAAGAGATCATCTTACAATTCTTGATTCGTGATTCTATAGGGAGAGGAGGTAAGATTGTAAGTGATTAAGTTTTCAGTGGCGTAATCGTATTGCATGTAGTAACAGAAGTTTTTATTATCATAGAGATTTTTACATTTCACCTTTCGCACATCTTCAAGAACATATCAAAATGAAAATACCAAAAACAACAAATTATCTATGTTTTCATTTAGTATTAAAGTGTTGTATTGTTTATTTTGTATCATGATTAATGTTATCATTGTTAGTATTATGGATGTTTTTATGTTTGTTTGATTTAAAAAATAGAAAATAGTTTTATTGTTTACTGAATTTGATTCGTTCCAGATACTTAAACATTTTAATGGTTACTATTTGAAATATTTGAATATTAGTGTTGCTTAATGATAAATCTAATATTAACTAACATTAAAGAGCTTAATTGGTGTTATTTACATTCTGTGGAACTACTCAATGGTTGGCCAAATTCCTCTATAAATAGCAATATTTAATTAGAAAGGTAGGCTCGTAGAGTTAACTTAAGTCCACAAGGTTAGTCCGTTGAGTTAGCCATAACAGTTCATGGAGTTAATTGTAACTCAATAGAGTGCTTAATTGAACACATATAAACTCCAATATAAAAATTAGAATAGTACACAATTCCTACTCAATCTTTGTAGGATCAACCTGTACTTGTATACAAATACAATATACACTATGCACTTGCAGTTAAAAATACAAATTGGATTTAATATCTAATTTGTGTGAAAGGTTGTTTGTTTACTTTTAAAAGTACTTATTTATATAAGCATAAAAATAAATTAAACAAGTTTTCTAGCACTACTGTATAAACAAGTTTATGATTTAACTTTTCACAACAATAGAGAAGGCTTGAGTCTTACTAGTACTGTCATTCAATTAGCAGATCAAAGTATAAGATACTCTAGAGGAAAAATAGATGATGTCTTGATTAAAGTTAAGAAGTTTATTTATCTTGTGGATATTTTTATTTTGGATTCTCAAAAAACTATATATTAGAACAAAGATACATCTTTAATTTTGGGAATGCTATTTCAAGCAACTTTTGGGGTAATTATAAATTGTAAAAATGAAATGATGAAATTAGTCTATGGTAATAAGGATACTTGATTGAATGTTTTCAAACCAGAAGATAATGAAGATTTAGAAATGTCCTTACACACTGTAAACTTTCTAGAGGATGAAAGAGACGTGTTAGAATATGTGATGCAAGAAGAATTAAATATACAATTACATACTAAAAATCTTGAAGGGAGTGAAAATTTAGATAAAGACTTAAGCATAAAAGTAAAAAGAAATCAAGACAAATTTAATGTTAGGGACAAAAATGTTAAATTAAGAACTTTAGCTACTAATGGTCAACATTTAAATTTAAAACCATTTCCTCTTGAATTGACCTATAGATTTCTTGAAGAAGAAAGGACAATCCAATAATTATAGCATCAAATTTCTAAATTAAAATGTGTAGTAAAGAAATATAAGGAAGCAATAAGCTAAACTATGATTGATATAAAAGGGTTAAGTTCAACTATATGCTGGCATCATATATATTTAGAAGAAAATGCTAAACTTGTAAGAATTCCTAAATGTAGATTAAATCTAAACCTTAAAGAAGTAGTTAGGAAGGAAATTATGAAATGGTTAGATAATGATATCATATATTCGATTTTTGATAGCTCATGAGTTAGTCCAATCTATGTCGTTCCTATGAAATCAAAGATAACAGTCATTAGGAATGAAAGTCAAGAATTGATTCCCATAAGAATCTAATCAAACTAGAGTGTGTATATAGATTATAGGAAGTTGAATTCTATAACTAGGAAAGATCATTTTCCTTTACCATTTTTAGATCAAATATTAGAAAAATTAGTAGACTAGGAATATTTTTGTTTCCTAGATAAGTATTCAGGATATAACCAAGTTCCAATAGCATTAGAAGATCAAGAGAAAATAACTTTCACATGTTCTAATGGAACATATGCTTTTAAAAAAATGTCATTTAGATTATGCAATGCACCAACTACTTTTCAAAAGTGTATGCAAGGTATTTTTACTAGAATGACTAAAGATTTTTTGGAAATAATTATGGATGATTTTACAATAGATGGAACTTCATTTGAAGTATATTTGAAGAACTTAGAACTAGTATTAAATCATTGTGTAGAGAAAAATCTAGTTTTGAATTGGAAAAAATGTCATTTTATGGTGAAACAAGGCATAGTCTTAAGGTATGTTGTTTCAATGAAAAGACTAGAGGTAGATAAAGCTAAAATATAAGTTATTTCAAATTTATCAAAACCTAAATCAATAAAAGATATTAGATCATTTTTAAGACATGGATTTTAGAGAAGATTTATCAAAGATTTTAGCAAAATAGCTTGACCTTTAATTAATTTGTTAAAGGATATCCCATTTAACTTTGATAGAAATTGTAAGGAAGCTTTCTTTAAGCTTAAAACTAGTTTAATTATAACTCCTATAATACAAGCTCCTAATTGGAATCACCTATTTGAGTTAATGTGTGATGCATCTGATTTTACTATAAGAGTTGTGCTAGGGAAAAAAATAGAAAAATCTCCTAGAGTAATTTATTATGCAAGTAAAACCATAAATGAAGCTTATGTAAATTATACAACTACTAAAAAAGAATTATTAGTTGTTGTCTTTGCCTTAGAAAAATTTAGATCATATTTAATTGGAACTAAAGTAACAGTATACATAGATCATTCAACTAAGTCTAAACTGATCTGGTGGATATTATTATTGCAAGAATTTAACTTAGAAATTAAAGATAAAAAAGGATGTGAAAATGTAGTAGCTAATCACTTGTTAAGGTTACAAATAGAAATTCTAAAATTGTGATTAAGGATCACTTTCTTGATGAACAATTAATGATAATAGAAATAATGCCTTGGTATGTAGACATAGTTAATTATTTAGTCATAGGATTAACACCTAAGGATTGGAATAGACAAGATAAGAAATTATTCTTTTCTAGAGTAAAATAATACTATTGGGAATACCCCTACTTATTTAAGAAATATCCTGATTTAGTCATAAAGAGATGTATTCTAAAAGCGGAATATGAAAGTATGTTATCTTTCTGTCATCACCAAGCATGTGGATGACATTTTAGTTTAGGAAAAATTATTGTCAAAGTCTTACAATGTAGATTTTATTGGCCAACATTATTTAAAGATGCTCACAAATACTATTTGAGTTGTTTAAAATGTCAACAAATAGGAAAGATATGAAGGAGAAACATTATGCCTTTAAATCCTATTGTTAAAGTTGAAACTTTAATCTGTAGAGAATTGATTTTATGGGTCTATTTTCTATATCTAATCAATAAAATTATATATTTTTAGGTGTAGATTATGTGTCTAAATGATTAAAAGCAATTCCTACAAAAACCAATGACAACAAACATTTTGTAAAAACTAATATAATTGCTAGATTTGGAGTACCTTAAGCTATTATTAGTGATAAGGGAACTTACTTTTGCAATAGAAGTTTTGAAATTTTAATGAAGAAATATGAAGTAAATCAGAAGATTGCAATTTCATATCACCCTCAAACAAGTGGACAAGTTGAAAATGCAAATAAGTAAATCAAACTAATTTTGGAAAAAGTAGTTAACTCTACTAGAAAAGATTGGACTATAAAGTTAATAGATGCACTTTGGGCTTACAAAACTAATTTAGGAATGTCACTTTTTAGAATAATATATGGAAAGAGTTCTCAACGAACTAAGTTCGTGGTGTTATGCTATCTCAACGAACCATTTCCGTTGTGTTATGATAACTCAACGAACCAGTAATAAACAAATGTTTTTATAATAAGAATTTTACCACGTGCAAAAATAACAACTTAAGTTTATAACGCTAACCTAACGCATTGCCTTAGTGTTCAATATAGCAACTCAACACGTTTAGTTATGTTAACTTAACGAGTTAAACATGTGCACCTCACGTGATACAATACAACATTCGTAACTTCTAATTTCACCACGTGTATAACACTAACTTAACGAGTTCATCTCTTCTTTTACTCACTAACTTAACGAGTTATCACGTGACCTATTTTAACCTTTAAGCCTCTAACTTAACGAGTTCTCACGTGACCTCTATACAAACAAAACTCCAACTTAACGAGTTGTCTAAGCGTGCACGGTTCATGATACAGAAGATATAACATTAAAACATATCATGCTTTTCAATAAAAACACACGTTAACTTAACGTTTAGCTAAATGAGAAATTAATACAGCGAAATGACTAGTTACTAACTTCAGATCCAATAAAAACAAGTATTTATATCAGTAAGCTTTTTTTGTATTAATTGATGATTTTAATTTCTTTTCACAAGCAATAGTAATTGAGCAAATATGATTATTTTCATTCAGCACACATCATCAAAACGAAAATACTCAACAATCTCCCCCTTTTTGATGATGACAAAACCATATTAAATCAATTATGAAATATGTTTAACTCAACAAAGCACCTTTGTTGGGTTAACTTTTAATTCAACAAACTTGTTTGTTGACTTAAGTTCACTTAAGCTTATTTCTATTGTTTGTGTAAATTTTACCTCTCAGAACTAAAACTCTCAGATGTCAATAATTATATAAGTATTAGTTTTCTAATTATCACCTGTCAGATTACAATAACCATTTAAATAACATCTCCTTTTATAATATATATATGCAATTAAGATCATAATCATCTTTTTATAATATTTCTTCCCCTTTTTGTCATTAATCAAAAAGATAATTACAGAGAATATATATATATATATATAAGAGATATAATTACAACAACTCTTTCTGTAAACAAGAATAATAATTGAAGACATTTACAGAAAAATGTATTATTCAATCAAATCAAACAAGTAATACAAACATTACATTTTGTATTCAGAAACAAACAAAAACAGTTATCGGCCCCTCCTAAGTATATCACTTATAGCATTACATATTTTATCTCCTAGATGCCTAATATCATTTCTAATGTTGTTAAGCACTACATCTAAGTCAAGAGGTAGCTGGGTTTGCTGTTCTGCTTGAACTGAATAACTTTGTTGTTGTTGTTGTATATGGTCTGTATCAGGTTGTTGTTGTTGTTGTTGTTGAGGTTTATGCATGGCCTGGAATTTTTGCAAATCTTTGACACTAAATGCTCTCATGCCTTTAGTTTCAGAGGGCCAGTCAGATAAAGTCAATTGGCTTGTAAGGATTCTACATACAACATCACCATAAAATAACTTTGAACTCATATGCTGTAGTTGAGACATAAAAACATCAAACCAATTTATTTGAATTCTATTCAGCAGGCCATAAGTTTCATATAAACAGCTTTTGCTGACTTCCAAATTGTGTCCAACTCTCTGAAATAAATTTGCATGCAATATATTTGCAATAAATCTTGCCTCTACATTTAGATTTTCCATTAATCTCATTTCAGAATATACATCTGGAATTTTTGATAAAGACTAAATGTTCCATTCCAGTTGTCTTATCATGTCAAATTTGTTGGTAACAACAACACCTTCATTCTTTAATCCAAAAACTTCAAAAATTAACTCAGGAGACAATATAAACTCCTGTTCATTTATTTAAGTTTTCAAAAAATTTCCATTCTTGTCCAGATTGCTATAAAAAGCTACAATAAGCTTTGTGTATTGCTTCCATTTCGTTCCTACTAGCAAGAATTTAATGAGGCCTTGAAACTCAAACAGATCTCTTATTTCCAACAAATTTCTGAATTTTATTGGACGAGCATGTAGAATCTGACGTGCAATCAGATTATTGTATATCTGCAATGCTTCTTCAGATCTAAAATGAATTGCATTACCTTGAATTTTTAATATTGTACACAAAGAAGGTGATACCTGAAGTCGTGATTCAGAGTTTAATTCATCTTCAGGAACCTCTTCTTCAAAATGAATGTCATGTTGTTCCTCTTCCAAAATATTATCTTGAAGCTGCTTAGGTAAGCTTGATTCTTCAGCTTCAACAGTGTTAGGAACATTGTCAATATGCTCAACATTCATCTGTTCAGTCTCTATAGAATGTTTAGAGTACAATTTTTCCACAAATTCTACAACCGATGTATCTATCTGTAATTGTTCATTTTGTTCAATAGATAATTCCATTGATTCATGCTGTGAATTCTTAGACTCTGCTTCTATAGATTCCATAAAAGGCTGGTTAACTTTTAGCTCTTCTGGAGTCTTAACAATTTCAATATCTGCTACTCCAGACAATTCAGCCTTTGAACTAGTTACTACTTCAACATTGTCAATTATATTTGCAATAACTTGTTCAATGTCAGGTGCCTGATGCTCTGATTTGTCAATTTCTGCATCATCAGGACTTGTACTAATAGAAAAACTTGAGCTCATATTTGACTTGGATTTCTTCTCAAGTTTTCTAGCAAGGGAAAATAAAGTCTCATTATCTTCATCAGTTTCAATGTGTTCGGAACTGATGAGTTTATCAGATGCACAATAAGGTACAATGTCTAGACATACATTGTCCTTTGGAAATAAATTTTCATCTGATTTTCCTTTTTCAATAGACTTTGTTTCCTTAGACATAATTTTTCTGACTTTCCTTCTTCTATAACATTTCTATTTCTCCTTTTCAAGTATTGCTGTTTTCTTTTCAAATTGCTCCATAAAAGTTTTCTGCTTTAATTCTTCTAAGGCACTTTCTATTGCAACAGCCTTTCGAAGACTATCAACTTTTGTTTTGTCTATAGCAATATCTGATTCAAGTACATTCGAAATAACACATTCAAAATAACACCTAGGTTTTCTACAAATAGTACATTCGAAATAACACAAGTAGGAGTTATTTGAACATTGCCCATACCTATGATTTTATCTTTGCTTTTGTTTCCAAATGTTACACTTCCTTTCATGGTATTTGTAAAATTTTGTAATAGACTTTTTTGTCCAATCATGTGACTTGATGCTCCACTGTCCAAGATCCATTTTGATGTTGTTTCCTCCTACAACACAAATTAAGAAAAACTTTTTCTTGGTACCTAATGTTGTTGAGGACCAAGTTCATTAAACGCATATTTCTTCTTTTTGTTTAAAAATAGTTTAACATTATCATTTATATTCTTATTAGTTGTAAGTACTATTGATTTATCATTAGCTTCATACTCACATATAGCATTATTGCTTTTGCAATCATTCTTTTTGTTTTCAAATGTAGTATAATCAAGACCAAACATTTTTTTATCAGATGTTAACTTATTTTGGTCATGCTCATACATTTCAGTAAGTTCATACCAAGATTTTGTACTTGTATTAACATTTTCCGTACATACAAAATCTTTTTCTACACAAGAATTTTTAGTTTTATCACATGTAGAATGAGTAATTGGTCTAATACTAGTGTATTGAATTACAGGCTCAGGTTTCTGAATTTTCAGTTTACTACAATTGTCTGAAATTTTAGAAACATTAGAAACTAAATTTCCAAAAGAAGAAACAAGATTTTTAGAAACATTTATAGTCATGTTAGAAGTACAATTTGACAAATCACATTGATTTATATTATTACTGCATGATTCATCCCTTGAAGTACCTACTTCTACATATTTATTACCTTGTTTCATAATAAAAGGAATTTTAGTCTTAGATTTACTTGAACTGCAACTAATAAATCCTTTATTGGCTAGAGATTCAGGATATTCAGGATAATCAAATCCTAAGCCAAATTTATAAGACACCGCAGGGGTACTAGTTAGTTTGTCTAACTTAGTTTGACTTAAATTCCATTTCTCAAAGGTAGAATTTAAATTTTGCTCTCTCAGTTTTAATTTTTCTATCTCTAATTCAAGTTCATTTATATTGTTTCTCAACATTTCATTTTCAGATTCTATCTTTAATTTTTCAGCATTTATATTCTGTATTTGTTCATGCAAGATACATTCATTAAATCTAAATTTTTGCAAATCTCTAGCATGATTTTCATTATCACATTTAAACTTTTCTAAAGTAGTAGACAGGAAACAATTTTCTTCTTCCATAATGGATGAAGATTTTCTAATATTCTTATTTTCCAGTTTACATGCTTTAAGTTTTTGTAATAATGCATGATAAGCACATAATAATTCATCAAAGTTGAAATCTGAATGACTTTCAAGATCAGATATTACCTCAGACTCATCTGCTATGAAGCACACATGAGCAACGTCTTCTAACTCTTGTTCTCCTTCTGAATGTGAAGATTTTGATGCTGATTCCTCAAATTCAGACTCTTCAGACGTGTCATCCCAAGTGACCTTCAAAGTCTTTTTCTTGTAAAACTTTTTCTGAGCCGTCTTCTTCTGATTTGTCCTACTTTGCTTTTCATTTTTCCTCATAGGACAATCTAGAGAAAGATGTCCAGGTTTCTTACAGTTGTAACATACATACTTTTTGGATGAAGAATTATTGTCATTCACTGATTTTGACGTTGAGGGTTTATCATTTTTGTTCCTTTGCTGTTTCCTAGCTTTCCATGGTTTCTTGAATTTCCTAGTCAGCAAAATCAAATCCTCGTCAGAATTAGTAGATATATCAGAATCTGAATTAATTTCGAAGGCTATTTCTTTCTTCATTTTTAGTTTGTTGTGACTCAGTGATTCATTTAATTGAACTTTATAAGTTGTTAAATTTCCTATAAGTTCATTCATAGTATAAACATTTAAATCTCATGATTCCTCAATTGATGTTACTTTCTAAGACCATTTAGAACTTAGGGATCTGAGAATTTTCCTCACCAAATCCTTCTGTTCAAAATTATTTCCTAAACATTTTAAAGAGTTTATGATATCAAGAAATCTGGAAAACATCTCAGAAATATTTTAGTCTTCATGCATCTTAAAGAGTTCATACTTATGAATCAACATGTTTATTTTTGTCTCTTTAACTTGAGAAGTACCTTCATGTGAAACTTCTAATGCATGCCACACCTCATAAGCAAATTTATATGCCGACACTTTACTGAGCTATTCAAAACTCAATGCACAAAATAAAATATTTAAGCCCTTAGCATTCAGAGTTTCATTTTCTTTTCTAGTAATTGTCCAAGTATTATAAGGAGTAGTTAACGGAGTATATGGTTTAGAAATCATAAACCACAATTTATGATCTATACTTTGAAGAAAAACAGTCATCCTATATTTCCAATATTCAAAATGTATTCCATCAAATAAAGGAGGACAATTAAGATTTTGGCCTTCATATAAAGAAAAATTACCATTTCCAGTAGCCATTTTGCCTTAGATTTTTCAACCTATTTGATTTTTAAACAGTCTAAAAACTTCAAAACAACTTGAGCCTTAAATCAATGAAGTTAAATGTATGCTTAGATATTAATTTCTATTTAAAAACAAGGAAGGTAAAATAAGCAATGATATTAAATAAGTTGGTATTGATTTTATATCAATGCTCTAATACCACTTGTAGGATCGTATGGCTACACAAGAGGGGGGTGAATTGTGTATCTTTAATATTTTCTGAAATATAATTGAAACTTTAAAACTAAAAAACAAGTTGAGACATTGTTTTCATAAAATCATTTTTATTCAAGGTTTCAATTACAATATACAATTCAATTCTCCTCAGAAATTGTAGATGCAATTATATCTCAATACCATATATCATCTAAACAATTTCATAACTACAAACAGAGAAAACTAATTTGCGAAATTTAAAACATTTCTCCCTATTTGAGATCTTTCTTCTTCTCCTTTTTCTTCTTCAGCAATTCTTCAGTGACGAATATCTTGTCTTTCTCTACTTCACCGAATTTGCTTTCTTCTGATATTTCAAATCTTTAGTGACAAAAATCTTACCTTTTTATGCTTCATTGAACTTTCTTCCACTTGAGAGATTTTTCCTGAAGAGGTGTTTTTATCCCTGAAAAAGATTTTTCTTTTGGTGTGTAGGGATGGTTTGATCCTTGAAATGATTTTTCTTTTTGTGTGCAAGGATAAATTGATCAATGAGAATTCTATGCCTTTTATACTGTATCTTCATTTCATGCATGTCCTTCACATTTAACCACTACCAGTTTTCTACTTCTCCACGTCTTTTCTTTTTCCTTCATCGAAACACACACGTTCTAACCCACGTTTATATTTTGAATTTTCTTTAATCATCAGTCTTGGATCTCTGAAAAATTTCCTACAAAATAAACTTTCTCGTCCAAAAGTTTTTCATCAGTGTAATAAGAAGTCGTTACTTTAATGTTAACTAAACCAGTAACACAAGTATATATATAACTTAACGTTTCTAACTTAACGAGTTCCTCATGTGCCATTTTACGTGACAAGTACTGTAGCTAACTCAACGAACTAAGTCTGTGGTGTTATGCTATCTCAATGAACTATCTCTGTTGTGTTATGATAACTCAACGAATCAGTAATAAACAAATGTTTTTATAATAAGAATTTTACCACGTGCAAAAATAACAACTTAAGTTTATAACGCTAACCTAATGCGTTGCCTTAGTGTTCAATATAGCAACTCAACGCGTTTAGTTATGTTAACTTAACGAGTTAAACATGTACACCTCACGTGATACAATATAACATTCGTAACTTATAATTTCACCACGTGTATAACACTAACTTAACGAGTTCGTCTCTTCTTTTACTCACTAACTTAACGAGTTCTCACGTGACCTCTATACAAACAAAACTCTAACTTAACGAGTTGTCTAAATGTGCACTGTTCATGATACAGAAGATATAACATTAAAACATATCATGCTTTTCAATAAAAACACACGTTAACTTAACGTTTAGCTAAATGAGAAATTAATACAACGAAACGACTAGTTATTAACTTCAGATCCAATACAGACAAGTATTTATATCAGTAAGCTTTTTCTGTATTAATTGATGATTTTAATTTCTTTTCACAAGCAATAGTAATTGAGCAAATATGATTATTTTCATTTAGCATACATCATCAAAACAAAAATACTCAACACATACGTTTTTGGAGGACGGGTTTTTGGTTTGTTCTAGTATGTAAATAAATTGCATATATGGTCCAAGTAATAAATGCCCAAGTTTCTTTAGGATCCCAATTCCAATAAGATCCCCACGCTTCATTAGCCCATACTGCTCCAGAAAGAATACCTATGGTTAAAAAGGTAAATCCCAAACTAATGACACGATAACTCCAATGATCCAATCTTTGAATCACTTGATATTTGTAATAGTTTCTAAATGAAAGAAAAGGTGGGTTTTGGAAAAGAATTTCTTTGTTATTCAAGTGGGTCTCGCCAAATAAAAATGATCTAATTAAGAAAACCGGGTGGGACTCCCCCCTCCCCCTCGGTTGACCCCAGGGTTGTCTCTGCCTTAGGCGAACTGCCTTTGGCCTCGCATTTCCCCTTGATTCCTCTAGGGATGTCCCTCGCCGAATATCAATCATATTGTTACCAGTTTTTTCGAGGGGGGGTTTTGGCCCTGAGTAGAGATAAGAAACCCTCTGACCGCCATAAAGCCGCGGTAGAGGGACATTCGCTCTTTGTGCCCGCGCCGGTAGCTACCATCCAGGAGGACCCCCTCCAGGGAGCTGTGGTAAAATCTTGGTTTATTCAAGACCAAAAAAGAGAACCGTTTTAAAAAAGAGAATAGCTTATTCCTTTGTAATTTTAGAGAGACGCGAAAGTACAAGCTTATGGGGTCGCTTCTGCAACTAGGTAACTAGCACTGAAAATCGTCTTTACATTGGATGGTTTGGTGTTTTGATGATCCCTACTTTATTGACTGCAACTTCTGTATTTATTAACGCCTTCATTGCTGCACCTCTAGTGGATATTGATGGTATTCGTGAACTTGTTTTTGGGTCTCTACTTTATGGAAACAATATTATTTATGGTGCCATTATCCCTACCTCTGCAGCTATAGGTTTGCATTTTTATCCAATCTGGGAAGCAGCATTTGTTGATGAGTGGTTATACAATGGCGGTCCTTATGAGCTAATTGCTCTACACTTCTTACTTGGTGTAGCTTGCTATATGGGTCATGAGTGGAAACTTAGTTTCCGTTTGGGTATGCATCCTTGGATTGCTGTTGCATGTTCAGCTCCTGTTGCGGCGGCTACTGTTGTTTTCTTGATCTACCCTATCACTCAAGGAAGTTTTTCTGATGGTATGCCTTTAGGAATATCTAGTACTTTCAACTTCATGATTGTATTCCAGGCGGAGCACAATATCCTTATACATCCATTTCACATGTTAGGCGTAGCTGGTGTATTCGACGACTCCCTATTTAGTGCTATGCATGGTTCCTTGGTAACTTCTAGTTTGAACAGGGAAACCACTGAAAACGAATCTACTAAAGAAGGTTACAGATTTGAAACACGGAAAAAAATCATTGGCTAGTTAATAATATATGATATTTGAATCAAATCTTAATATAGTGAGAATTAATATAGATACAATTATTGGACCAATTCTACTTCTTTATCCAAAGCGATAAAATCGTTGGAATTGTATATTTCGAAATCATTACTTACATAATATACTTTCTCATAATATACTTGTTTTTGAGAATCAACTTCAATTGAGAAAGTTTCAATCGAAAATTGACAGAATAATCTTTTTTTATATTTTATTTAATCATTATTTTATTCTATTTAGTTATATAAGATACGCTAAAATATTAAGATATATAATCTTAATAATAATAATATTAGTTAATATTTAATAATAATTAATATTATGCATATATAAAGTATACATACAAAAACAAGTATATTATGAGAAAGTATATTATGTAAGTAATGATTTCGAAATATACAATTCCAACGATTTTATCACTTTAGATAAAGAAGTAGAATTGGTCTTAAGTCCACGAGGTTAGTCCGTTAAGTCAACTATAACTCAACGGAGTGACTAACTGAACACATATAAACTTCAATATAAAAATAGGAATAGTACATAATTCTTATGTAATCTTTGTGGGATCGACCTGTACTTACATACAAATACAATATGCACTATGCACTTGTAGTTAAAATACAAATTGGACTTAATATCAAATTTGTGTGAAAGGTTGTTTGTTTGCTTCTAATAGACAAGTTTCTGATTTTGTTGAGTATTTTTGTTTTGATGATATGTGCTGAATGAAAATAATCATATTTCCTCAATTACTATTGCTTGTGAAAAGAAATTAAAATCATCAATTAATACAGAAAAAGCTTACTGATATAAATACTTGTCTGTATTGGATCTGAAGTTAATAACTAGTCGTTTCGTTGCATTAATTTCTCATTTAGCTAAACGTTAAGTTAACGTGTGTTTTATTGAAAAGCATGATATGTTTTAATGTTATATCTTCTGTATCATGAACAGTGCACGTTTAGACAACTCGTTAAGTTAGAGTTTTGTTTGTATAGAGGTCACGTGAGAACTCGTTAAGTTAGAGGCTTAAAGGTTAAAATAGGTCACGTGATAACTCGTTAAGTTAGTGAGTAAAAGAAGAGACGAACTCGTTAAGTTAGTGTTATACACGTGGTGAAATTATAAGTTACGAATGTTGTATTGTATCACGTGAGGTGCACATGTTTAACTCGTTAAGTTAACATAACTAAACGCGTTGAGTTGCTATATTGAACACTAAGGCAACGCGTTAGGTTAGCATTATAAACTTAAGTTGTTATTTTTGCATGTGGTAAAATTTTGATTATAAATACATTTGTTTATTACTAGTTCGTTGAGTTATCATAACACAACAGAGATGGTTCGTTGAGATAGCATAACACCACGAACTTAGTTCGTTGAGTTAGCTACATTACTTGTCATGTGAAATAGCACATGGTGAACTCATTAAGTTAGAAACGTTAAGTTATATATATATACTTGTGTTACTCGTTTAGTTAACATTAAAGTAACGACTTCTTATTACACTGATGAAAAATTTTTGGACGACAAAGTTTATTTTCAAGAAATTTTTTACAGATCCAAGACTGATGATTAAAGAAAATTTGAAATATAAACGTGGGTTAGAACGTGTGTGTTTCGATGAAGGAAAAAGAAAAAACATGGAAAAGTGGAAAACTGGTAGTAGTTAAACGTGAAGGATATGCATGAAATGAAGATACAGTATAAAAGGCATAAAATTCTCGTTGATCAATTTATCCTTGCACACAAAACGAAAAATCTTTTCAAGGATCAAACCATCCCTACACGCTAGAAGAAAAATCTTTTTCAGGGATCAAGAACACCTCTTCAAGAAAAATCTCTCAAGTGGAAGAAAGTTCTGTGAAGCATAAAAAGGTAAGATTTTCGTCACTGAAGATTTGAAGTATCAGAAGAAAGTAAATTCGGTGAAGCATGGAAAGATAAGATATTTGTCACTGAAGAATTGTTAAAGAAGAAAAAGAAGAAGAAGAAAGATCTCAAATAGGGAGAAAAGTTTTAAATTCCACAAATTAGTTTTCTCTATTTGTAGTTATGAAATTATTTAGATGATACATGGTATCGAAATATAATTGCATCTACAATTTCTAAGGAGAACTGAATTGTATATTGTAATTGAAACCTTGAATAAAAATGATTTTATAAAAACAATGTCTCGACTTGTTTTTCAGTTTTAAAGTTTCAATTATATTTCAGAAAATATTAAAAATACATAATTCACCCCCCTCTTGTTTAGCCATACGATCCTACAAGTGGTATCAGAGCTTGATTAATAATCTTTGATATAAAATCGATACCAACTTATTTAATATCATTGCTTATTCTACCTTCCTTGTTTTTAAACAGAAATTAATATCTGAGCATACGTTTAACTTTATTGATTTAAGGCTCAAGTTGTTTTAAAGTTTTTAGATTGTTTAAAATCAAATAGGTTGAAAAATCTAAGGCAAAATGGCTACTGGAAATGGTAATTTTTCTTTATATGAAGGCCAAAATCTTAATCGTCCTCCTTTATTTGATGGAATACATTTTGAATATTGGAATTATAGGATGACTATTTTTCTTCAAAGTATAGATCATAAATTGTGGTTCATGATTTCTAAACCATATACTCTGTTAACTACTCCTTATAATACTTGGACAATTACTAAAAAAGAAAATGAAACTCTGAATGCTAAGGGCTTAAATATTTTATTTTGTGCATTGAGTTATAAATAGTTCAGTAAAGTGTCAGCATATAAATCTGCTTATGAGGTGTGGCATGCATTAGAAGTTTCACATGAAGGTACTTCTCAAGTCAAAGAGACAAAAATAAACATGTTGATTCATAAGTATGAACTCTTTAAGATGCATGAAGATGAAAATATTTCTGAGATGTTTTCTAGATTTCTTGATATCATAAACTCTTTAAAATGTTTAGGAAAGAATTTTGAACAGAAGGATTTGGTGAGGAAAATTCTCAGATCCCTAAGTTCTAAATGGTCTTAGAAAGTAACATCAATTGAGAAATCACGAGATTTAAATGTTTATACTATGAATGAACTTATAGGAAATTTAACAGCTTATGAAGTTCAATTAAATGAATCACTAAGTCACAACAAACTAAAAATGAAGAAAGAAATAGCCTTCAAAATTAATTCAGATTCTGATATATCTACTAATTCTGACGAGGATTTGATTTTGCTGACTAGGAAATTCAAGAAAGCATGGAAAGCTAAGAAACAGCAAAGGAACAAAAATGATAAACCCTCAACGTCAAAATAACGAAATGACAAGAATTCTTCATCTAGAAAGTATGTATGTTACAATTGTAAGAAACCTGGACATCTTTCTCAAGATTGTCCTATGAGGAAAAATGAAAATCAAAGTAGGACAAATCAGAAGAAGACGGCTCAGAGAAAGTTTTACAAGAAAAATGCTTTGAAGGTCACTTGGGATGACACGTCTAAAGAGTCTGAATCTAAGGAATCAACATCAAAATCTTCACATTTAGAAGGAGAACAAGAGTTAGAAGACGTTGCTCATGTGTGCTTCATGGCAGATGAGTCTGAGGTAATATCTGATCTTGAAAGTCATTCAGATTTCAACTTTGATGAATTATTATGTGCTTATCATGCATTATTACAAAAACTTAAAGTATGTAAACTGGAAAATAATAATATTAGAAAATCTTCATCCATTATGGAAGAAGAAAATTGTTTCATGTCTACTACTTTAGAAAAGTTTAAATGTGATAATGAAAATCATGCTAGAGATTTGCAAAAATTTAGATTTAATGAATGTATCATGCATGAACAAATACAGAATATAAATGCTCAAAAATTAAAGATATAATCTGAAAATGAAATGTTGAGAAACAATATAAATGAACTTGAATTAGAGATAGAAAAATTAAACTAAGAGAGCAAGATTTAAATTCTACCATTGAGAAATGGAATTTAAGTCAAACTAAGTTAGACAAACTAACTAGTACCCCTACGGTGTTTTATAAATTTGGCTTAGGATTTGATTATCCTGAATATCCTGAATCTCTAGCCAATAAAGGATTTATTAGTTGCAGTTCAAGTAAATCTAAGTCTAAAATTCTTTTTATTATGAAACAAGGTAATAAATATGTAGAAGTAGGTACTTCAAGGGATGAATCATGCAGTAATAATATAAATCAATGTGATTTGTCAAATTGTACTTCTAACATGATTATAAATGTTTCTAAAAATCTTGTTTCTTGTTCTGGAAATTTAGTTTCTAATGTTTATAAAATTTCAGACAATTGTAGTAAACTGAAAAATCAGAAACCTGAGCATGTAATTCAATACACTATTGTTAGACCAATTACTCATTCTGCATGTGATAAAACAAAAAATTCTTGTGCAGAAAAAGATTTTATATGTATGAAAAATGTTAATACAAGTACAAAATCTTGGTATGAACTTATTGAAATGTATAAGCATGACCAAAATAAATTCACATCTGATAAAAATTTGTTTGATCTTGATTATACTACATCTGAAAACAAAAAGAATGATTGTAAAAGCAATAATGCTATATGTGAGTATGAAGCTAATGATAAATCAATAGTACTTACAACTAATAAGAATATAAATGATAATGTTAAACTATTTTTAAACAAAAAGAAGAAATATGCGTTTAATGAACTTAGTCCTCAACAACATTAGGTACCAAGAAAAAGTTTTTCTTAATTTGTGTTGCAGAAGGAAACAACATCAAAATTAATCTTGGATAGTGGAGCGTCGAGTCACATGACCAGACAAAAAAGTCTATTACAAAATTTTACAAATACCATGAAAGGAAGTGTAACATTTGGAAACAAAAGCAAAGATAAAATCATAGGTATGGGCAATGTTCAAATAACTCCTACTTGTGTTATTTTGAATGTACTATTTGTAGAAAACCTAGGTTTTAATTTACTGAGTGTCATAAATGGATAAAGGTATATTTTTAAATCAGGAAAAATATGTAGATGAAATGCTTAAGAAATTTAATTTTAATGATACAAGGATTCGAGGAACTCCTATGAGTACTACTTTAAAGTTAGATATTGATGACATAGGAAAATCTATAGATCAAAGAAAATACAGAAGTATGATTGGTTCTTTACTTTATTTGACTGCTAGTAGACCTGATATTTTGTTTGCTGTGTGTGTTTGTACTAGATTTCAATCTAATCCTAATGAATCACACTTAGTAGCAGTTAAAAGAATATTTAGATATATACAAGGAACTAAAAATTTCGGACTGTATTATTTTAAGGATAGTTCAATAGATCTTATAGGATATACTGATGTTGATTATGCAGGATCTAAATCTGATAGAAATAGTACCAGTGGCACATGTCAATTATTGGGAAATAATTTGGTGTCATGGTTTAGTAAAAAGCAAAACTGTGTAGCACTTTCTACTACAAAAGCTGAATATGTTGCTGCTGCACTGTGTTGTACTTAGATTCTGTGGATAAGGCAAACTTTAGAAGATTTTGGATTATCTTATGATACAACTGAGATTTATTGTGATAGTAGTTCTACAATAAATCTTTCCAAAAATCCTATATTACATTCAAGAGCAAAGCATATAGAGGTTAGACATCATTTTCTAAGAGATAATATAATTAAAGGAAAAATTAAATTAGAATTTGTGTCTAATAAAAATCAATTAGCTGATATATTTACAAAACCTCTAGACGAAAATACATTCTGCAACATTAGATTAAATTTAGGTATTTGTAGGCTATGTGATGTGTAAAATGCTTAAACTCCACATAAAAAGATAAATATTATTGCTGATGTTGTTCACCTCATAGATATTATATACTTATTATAAATATCTAAAGTAATATCTAAACTACTGCTTAAGATACTATGTATTTATTGTAAAATCATAGTAGTATCTTATTGATTTTAAGTAGTTTATCAATTTTAATAGTTTTTATGATTTTTAGTGGAAGTGTAAATGAAAAACATTAAATACTTTTGACATTCTAAAATTTTGATTAAATGTTTTCTTTGAATCAAGGAAAATGCATATGATCATGCATAAATTTGACTTAATTGATTAAACTTGTAGAATAAGTTATATGTAACTCATCTTAAACTATTAATCAAAAGTTTAAGCTTATTGAAATTGATTCATATTCTAAGTACAATCATAGAAGTAAAAATTGTATGAGATTTGTGTTTTATTGCATCTGTATTAATGGAATACATATATACTGTGCTTACAAAGTAAAAATCTTTGAGAGTTTATTGATTAGTTTGATCACGAGCCTTTTGTACTTGAGCAGATAGGTATGTAAGGATTGTTGTCCTGAAAAAGGATTTTTTAAATTTGGCAACCTAAGGTCCTGATCAGATCTGGGATTGTTGACTGAAAGCTCATTACACGGGTATATTAGAAAGCACTTGTATGATTCAAGCTTTTCAAACTAACTTTTAAAGAAAATTATCAATATTTACTATTTTTGAAAAGAAAAAGTTGTTTCATTAATTACAGATATCTTTGAATCGCATATAGTTTATACCAATACGACTACTGATTTATTGAATCAACATTAGTACTTTTGAAAACGTTTATTTGAGATACATTCTTTTATTCTCCTTGAATTAATCGAATTGAGTTCAAAGTTGTGTTTTGATTCATATACAGTAGAAATTGATTTTGGAAATCATTTTTGATGATGTCAGGATAACAGAAGTCTTTAAAAAGAAAATGTAAAAGTATAGTTATACTTAACATCTATTGTCACTACAAGTATATTTTGTATTTTGATTGAATATATTTGAAGTATATTTGTAGGGGTAGGATTAACAATGTCTAAAATAGATTAATATAATTTAGAATACAAATCTTAGTTAATCTGAATTAATGTCCTCTTAAAATTTTGATGAAATAATTTAAAAAGACAAATAAACTATTTTAGATTCAAAGTACAAAATGTTCAAATAGTTTACAATGTTCTCAAGATAATGTTAAGTTTAGCATGTGTGTTGTTTTCAGAACGTTTCAGTTGGAAGCATCTGAAAATTGTTGTGTACTAACTAGACGTTATGTTAGATAAGGTAACGTGTAAAACTGCCTCTAGACAGCATTTTACTCGTTAGGTTGGTTAACTCAACGAGTTATACTTGAATATTTCGGGTACCTTGATTGAATAAACTTTATTCAATATTTATTTAATTTCTAAACCCGACTTCTCTTCACGTTGAGTTATACGCTTAAAAACCCTATTTAAACACTTATTACATGGGGACTTAGGTTATTTGTAAACTTTGTCAAGAAAATCTTTTTTGCTTGTTGCTGTTACAACCTGCGACGATGGTCTCCATGTTCTACAAAGGTTGTGGTAGAGGAAAAGGCAAAAGTAGAAGAGATGTAAAAGGAAATGAAATAGAGAATGATGAAGTTCCACGTACTTCGTTCAAGAAAATATTTCGAGTGGACAAAAGGTTAGAAGAACTTTATAAAGATTACTTCTTTTCTCAGGATATATTAGATGAAGTTAGACAAGAACTTCAACATACTAATGCAAGTATTACATACATGGGTATTCGTAGTAAATTTGATAGAGAATACAGAATGAAATGTGTTGAGATTGCATTTTTGGAACAGTATGCAAAATATTTGGAAAAAGGTGTAGGTTCATCAAATAGAACTCCTCAAACTCATATAAACGGTACAAGACTACATGCATTTCAGGAAGAGCATGAATCAGCTATCCCTACTCCTTTATATTCAAAACAAGTAGAATCAAATATTGTTGTAGACAAAACAAAAGTTGATAGTCTTCGAAAGACTGTTGCAATAGAAAGTGTCTTAGAAGAATTAAAGCAGAAAACTTTTATGGAGCAATTTGAAAAGAAAACATCAATACTTGAAAAGGAGAAACATAAATGTTATAGAAGAAGGAAAGTCAGAAAAATTATGTCTAAGGAAACAAAGTCTATTGGAAAAGGAAAATCAGATGAAAATTTATTTCCAAAAGACAATGTATGTCTAGACATTGTACCTTATTGTGCATCTGATAAACTCATCAGTTTCGAACACACTGAAACTGATGAAGATAATGAGACTTTATTTTCCCTTGCTAGAAAACATGAGAAGAAATCCAAGTCAAATATGAGCTCAAGTTTTTCTATTAGTACAAGTCCTGATGATGCAGAAATTGACAAATCAGAGCATCAGGCACCTGACATTGAACAAGTTATTGCAAATATAATTGACAATGTTGAAGCAGTAACTAGTTCAAAGGCTGAATTGTCTAGAGTAGCAGATATTGAAAATGTTAAGACTCCAGAAGAACTAAAAGTTAACCATCTTTCTTCGAAATCTATAGAAGCAGAGTTTGAGAATTCACAACATGATTCAATGGAATTATCTATTGAACAAAATGAACAATTACAGACAAATACACCGACTGTAGAATTTGTGGAAAAATTATACTCTGAACATTCTATAGAGACTGAACAGATGAATGTTGAGCATATTGACAATGTTCCTAACACTATTGAAGCTGAAGAATCAAGCTTACCTGAGCAGCTTCAAGATAATATTTTGGAAGAAGAACAACATGACATTCATTTTTAAGAAGAGATTCCTGAAGATGAATTAAACTTTGAATCACGGCTTTAGGTATCACCTTCTTTGTGTACAATATTGAAAATTCAAGGTAATGCAATTCATTTTCGATCTAAAGAAGCATTGCAGAAATACAATAATCTGATTACATGTCAGATTCTATATGGTCGTCCAATAAAATTTAGAAATTTGATGGAAATAAGAGATCTATTTGAGTTTCAAGGCCTCATTAAATTCTTACCAGTAGGAACGAAATAGAAGCAATACACAGAGCTTATTGCAGCTTTTTATAGCAATCTGGACAAGAATGGAAATTTTCTGAAAACTCAAATAAATGAACAGGAGTTTATATTGTCTCCTGAGTTAATTTTTGAAGTTTTAGGATTAAAGAATGAAGGTGTTGTTGTTACCAACAGATTTGACATAATAAGACAACTAGAATGGAACATTCAGTCTTTATCAAAAATTCCAGATGTATATTCTGAAATGAGATTAATGGAAAATCTGAATGCAGAGGCAAGGTTTATTGCAAATATATTGCATGCAAATTTATTTCAGAGAGTTGGACACAATATGGAAGTCAGCAGAAGTTGTTTATATGCAACTTATAACTTGCTGAATAGAATTCAAATCAATTGGTTTGATGTTTTCACTTCTCAACTACAGCATATGAGTTCAAAGTTATTTTATGGTGATGCTGTATGTAGACTCATTGCAAGCCAATTGACTTTATCTGACTGGCCCTCTGAAACTAAAGGCATGAGAGCATTTAGTGTCAACGATTTGCAAAAATTCCAGGCCATGCATAAACCTCAACGACAACAACAACAACCTGATA
Organism: Cymodocea nodosa; assembly: GCA_036874045.1. Taxonomy (NCBI): domain Eukaryota; kingdom Viridiplantae; phylum Streptophyta; class Magnoliopsida; order Alismatales; family Cymodoceaceae; genus Cymodocea; species Cymodocea nodosa. The sequence goes on along the minus strand of CM072339.1, from coordinate 10,631,918 downwards.
CAGACCATATACAACAACAACAACAAAGTTATTTAGTTCAAGCAGAACAGCAAACCTAGCTACCTCCTGACTTAGATGTAGTGCTTAACGACATCAGAAATGATATTAGGCATCTAGGAGATAAAATATGTAATGCAATAAGTGATATACTTAGGAGGGGTCGATAACTGTTTTTGTTTGTTTATGAATACAAAATGTAATCTTTGTATTACTTGTTTGATTTGATTGCACAATACATTTTTCTGTAAATGTCTTCAATTATTATTCTTGTTTACAGAAAGAGTTGTTGTAATTATATCTCTTATATATATATATATATATATATTCTCTGTAATTATCTTTTTGATTAATGACAAAAAGGGGGAGAAATATTATAAAAAGATGATTATGATCTTAATTGCATATATATATTATAAAAGGAGATGGTATTTAAATGGTTATTGTAATCTGACAGATGATAATTAGAAAACTGATACTTATATAATTACTGACATCTGAGAGTTTTAGTTCTGAGAGGTAAAAGTTACACAAACAATAGAAATAGGCTTAAGTGAACTTAAGTCAACAAACAAGTTTGTTGAATTAAAAGTTAACCCAACGAAGGTGCTTTGTTGAGTTAAACATATTTCATAATTGATTTAATATGGTTTTGTCATCATCAAAAAGGGGGAGATTGTTGAGTATTTTTGTTTTGATGATGTGTGCTGAATGAAAATAATCATATTTGCTCAATTACTATTGCTTGTGAAAAGAAATTAAAATCATCAATTAATACAGAAAAAGCTTACTGATATAAATACTTGTCTGTATTGGATCTGAAGTTAATAACTAGTCGTTTCGTTGCATTAATTTCTCATTTAGCTAAACGTTAAGTTAACGTGTGTTTTTATTGAAAAGCATGATATGTTTTAATGTTATATCTTCTGTATCATGAACAGTGCACGTTTAGACAACTCGTTAAGTTAGAGTTTTGTTTGTATAGAGGTCACGTGAGAACTCGTTAAGTTAGAGGCTTAAAGGTTAAAATAGGTCACGTGATAACTCGTTAAGTTAGTGAGTAAAAGAGGAGACGTGGTAATTGAACACTAAGGCAACACGTTAGGTTAGCCTTATGAACTTAAGTTGTTATTTTTGCACGTGGTAAAATTCTGATTATAAAAACATTTGTTTATTACTGGTTTGTTGAGTTATCATAACACAACGGAGATGGTTCGTTGAGATAGCATAACACCATAGACTTAGTTCGTTGAGTTAGCTACAGTACTTGTCACGTGAAATAGCACATGGTGAACTCGTTAAGTTAGAAACGTTAAGTTATATATATATACTTGTGTTACTCGTTTAGTTAACATTAAAGTAACGACTTCTTATTATACTAATGAAAAATTTTTGGACGAGAAATTTTATTTTCAGGAAATTTTTCAGAGATCTAGGACTGATGATTAAAGAAAAGTCGAAATATAAACGTGGGTTAGAACGTGTGTGTTTCGATGAAGGAAAAAGAAAAGACGTGGAGAAGTGGAAAACTAGTAGTGGTTAAACGTGAAGGATATGCATGAAATGAAGATACAGTATAAAAGGCATAGAATTCTCGTTGATCAATTTATCCTTGCACACAAAAAGAAAAATCTTTTCAAGGATCAAACAATCCCTACACACCAAAAGAAAAATCTTTTTCAAGGATCAAAAACACCTCTTCAGGAAAAATCTCTCAAGTGGAAGAAAGTTCAGTGAAGCATAAAAAGGTTAGATTTTCGTCACTGAAGATTTCAAGTATCAGAAGAAAGCAAATTCGGTGATGCATGAAAAGACAAGATATTCGTCACTGAAGAATTGGTGAAGAAGAAAAAGAAGAAGAAGAAAGATCTCTAATAGGGAGAAAAGTTTTAAATTTCGTAAATTAGTTTTCTCTATTTGTGGTTATGAAATTGTTTAGATGATACATGGTATCGAAATATAATTGCATCTACAATTTCTGAGGAGAACTGAATTGTATATTGTAATTGAAACCTTGAATAAAAATGATTTTATGAAAACAATGTCTCGACTTGTTTTTGAGTTTGAAAGTTTCAATTATATTTCAAAAGATATTAAAAATACACAATTCACTCCCCTCTTGTGTAGCCATACGATCCTACAGATTTAACTTTTCACAATAATACAATACCTCCTATAGGAGAGAAATAGAGTGAAGTAATATAATTATTAATAATAATATATATGTATATTATAAAAGAATAGCAATTAAAAACAACAACAAAATGTAGAAAACTCTTAACATATAACAAAAATACTTTTTTTATTATTCTTAGGTTCGTGGAGTTATTGTTTAACTCAATGAACTTAATCCGTTGAGTTACTACTTAAGTCAATGAGCAAAGTAGTAGGTTAAGTATTAATATTAATTTTTATTTTTTTATGTTGCTGAAAATAGAATCAGAGCAATTGGAAATTATGGATTTACCACTAGATGTACTAAAGAAGTGTTAAGTTATTTGTCAACCAAAGATTTGTGGAGATTGCATTGTGTCTCAAAGCAAATTAAGTATTTTGTAATAGAAAGCTATTTCCATAAAATGCAAGCTTATAAGATGACCAATATCAGTGACAGATTCTTATGAAAGTTATTCAGTCATAGTATAATAAGTTATGAATATAGAAGAAATTGTATGAATTCCACCTTATTTATTAGGAGGAATAGATTATATTATCGGAAGTGATGACAGATTGATCATTCATAGAACTAAATCAAGGTGTCATATGCTTTTACCAGATATTTTTATTAGAAATCATGTCACTAAAGAGGAATTTAGTATTAGAAAACCAAGTACTTTTGAAGTTCCCATAGAAAATTCAAGTGCAACACTAACTTTCTCTTATTGGAATTCAATGATACCATATAAGTTATTCTATTAGAAACCAACTAGAAACTAGGATGAAGGATTATGTCTAAACATTTATAATTTTAAGGAAAGATGTTGGCATGAAAATACTATAACATATTTGGGAGATAGAACATTAGTTAACAAAACTCATGTAACACTTGATGCTTATATATATCTAGTTTCAGATATATCAGTTGCATTTAGATCCAATCTATACATAGTAAGCATTGATAGTTATGATGAAATGATAGAAATTTTACTTATACCTCAGATTATAGTTGAACCAGCATCTACCGAATATGACAAAATTCAACTAAGATTATGGTATAATGAATCTGATTATCCTACTTTATGTCTAGTAAGATAGTGGGATGACCTTATGAAATTTCAAATTTGGATAATAGAAGACCTAAATGAATGGAAATGGAGAGACGTGTTGTTTGATTACCCAGCACGACACCAGAAAAACCTGATTGGATCTCCAACAACACACCAGAAAAATTTGGATTTATTATCTTCTGTTTTTACTTAGTTAATTTATCTTTATGTCTATTCAACTTTTTTTATATAGAAGTAAACAAACAACCTTTAATACAAGTTAGATATTAATTCTAATTTGTATTTTAACTACTAGTGCATAGTGTCTATTGTATTAGTGTGCAAGTACAGGTCGATCCCATAAGGAATTGCTTAAGAATTGAGAACTGTTTCGTTTGTGCATGAATTCACTTTCTTTCCAATCTTGAACTTCTTGTGTTTATGAAGTGTTTTCGTGAATGTAATCTTTTATGGATGAAATCTTTTTGTGGAAGGTCATATATGGATGAATTGTAAAATGGATATTATATATTGAAATGTGAAATGACTTATCATTATGAAATGTAAAATGCTTTTTATTAGTTGAAACATCAAATGTCTTTTATTTTCTTAAAAATGTGAAATGTCTTTTATATATTGAAATGTGAAATGGTAAATTCATAATATTCTTGTTATCTTGTAGGTGAGGATGAATCCCAGTAACATGTTTACTACTACAGTTGATAATGCAATTTCATTCATACTGGATGAAAAAGAAGTAGCTAGAAGAAGGCGACTACGTCTATTTGTCATGGACAATTTTAGCAAAAATAACAAGTACATCACTATTACTATACAATAACACAAGTTGTATATATAGTAAAGAAGGTGCAAATTACATTAAGAGATTACTAGATCCTTATCAACCTCATCAAGCTTACAATTGTCGGAAGATTTACAGAATGAGTCAAAGTGTGTTTAAAAGTTTTTGTCCTTTAATGAGAAATGAAGGAGTTATTGTTAATACCAACAACATTAGTGTAGAAGAGAAATTTTCCATGTTCCTTGTCATAGTAGGGCAAAATCAAAGGTATGGAGTAACAGTTGAGCGATTTAGTCGTTCAAGTTGGAGTGTTAGCAAATACTTTAATAAAGTATTAAATGCTATAATACATCTACATCATGTGCTTATAACAAGACCTTCATCTTCAACACCAAGTCGAATTTCTGATGATGTAAATGTTTATCCATATTTTAAGGTATGTATTCACTTTTGTAATGTCCTTGTAGTTTTTATCTTATTTAAGGAATAAGATTAAATGATGTTTAATGTGTACATGATTGCATTGGAGCTATTGATGGTACTCATATCAAAGAAACTATTTTTGGACAAGAAACAGCTAGATTTAGAAATAGGAAAGGTGAATTGTCTCAAAATGTGATGGCAGCATGTAATTTTGATATGAGGTTTACATATATTTTAGCTGGTTGGGAAGGATCAGCAGCTGATGCTCGTATCCTTCAAGATGCAATTAGTAGACTTAATGGTTTCAAAGTTCCTCCAGGTAAATGCAATTAGTATATTTTCAAGTAATATGCACATTATCATACTAATTTCTATTCTTAAATAGGTAAGTTTTACTTGGTAGATGCTGGATATCCCAATCGACTAGAGTATATTTCCCCATTTCGAGGTGTACGCTATCATTAATCTGATTATGTTAATGATAGACTTCCTAGTAATGCTGTAGAAAACTTTAACTATAGGCATTCACAACTAAGAATAGTCATTGAGTGTACATTTGGAGTTGTGAAACATCATTTTTCAATCTTACGAGGTCAGATGTCATATTCATATGAAACACAAGTGAAGATTGTGATCGCATGTTTTTTACTTCACAATTTCATTTGATTGGTTGGTAAAGAAGATTTACTTGAAGATTTGCAAGATGAGTTAGAAGAATTAAATATTACTGATGATATACAACCATGTAGGATCGTATGGCTACACAAGAGGGGGAGTGAATTGTGTATTTTTAATATTTTCTGAAATATAATTGAAACTTTAAAACTCAAAAACAAGTTGAGACATTGTTTTCATAAAATCATTTTTATTCAAGGTTTCAATTACAATATACAATTCAATTCTCCTCAAAAATTGTAGATGCAATTATATTTCGATACCATGTATCATCTAAACAATTTCATAACTACAAACAGAGAAAACTAATTTACGGAATTTAAAACTATTCTCCTTGTTTAAGATCTTTCTTATTCCTCTTTTTCTTCTTCAGCAATTCTTCAATGGCGAATCTCTTGTCTTTTCATGCTTTACCGAATTTGCTTTCTTTTGATACTTCAAATCTTTAGTGACTAAAATCTTACCTTTTTATGCTTCACTGAACTTTCTTTCACTTGAGAGATTTTTCCCGAAGAAGTGTTTTTGATCCTTGAAAAAGATTTTTCTTTTGGTGTGCAGGGATGGTTTGATCCTTGAAAAGATTTTTCGTTTTGTGTGCAAGGATAAATTGATCAACGAGAATTCTATGCTTTTTATACTGTATCTTCATTTCATGCATATCCTTCACGTTTAACCACGACCAGTTTTCCACTTCTCCACGTCTTTTCTTTTTCCTTCATCGAAACACACACGTTCTAACCTACGTTTATATTTCAAATTTTCTTTAATCATCAGTCCTGGATCTTTGAAAAATTTCCTGAAAATAAACTTTCTCGTCCAAAAATTTTTCATCAGTGTAATAAGAAGTCGTTACTTTAATGTCAACTAAACGAGTAACATAAGTATATATATATAATTTAACGTTTCTAACTTAACGAGTTCACCATGTGCTATTTCACGTGACAAGTATTGTAGCTAACTCAACAAACTAAGTCCGTGGTGTTATGCTATCTCAACGAATCATCACCGTTGTGTTATGATAACTCAACGAATCAGTAATAAACAAATGTTTTTATAATCAGAATTTTACCACGTGCAAAAATAACAACTTAAGTTTATAACGCTAACCTAACGCGTTGCCTTAGTGTTCAATATAGCAACTCAACGCGTTTAGTTATGTTAACTTAACGAGTTAAACATGTGCACCTCACGTGATACAATAAAACATTTGTAACTTATAATTTCACCACGTGTATAACACTAACTTAACGAGTTCGTCTCTTCTTTTACTCACTGACTTAACGAGTTATCACGTGACCTATTTTAACCTTTAAGCCTCTAACTTAACGAGTTCTCACGTGACCTCTATACAAACAAAACTCTAACTTAACGAGTTGTCTAAACCTGCACTATTCATGATACAGAAGATATAACATTAAAACATATCATGCTTTTCAATAAAAACACACGTTGACTTAACGTTTAGCTAAATGAGAAATTAATGCAACGAAACGATTAGTTATTAACTTTAGATCCAATATAGACAAGTATTTATATCAGTAAGCTTTGTCTGTATTAATTGATGATTTTAATTTCTTTTCACAAGCAATAGTAATTGAGGAAATATGATTATTTTCATTCAGCACACATCATCAAAAAAAAAAACTCAACAATCTCCCCCTTTTTGATGATGACAAAATCATATTAAATCAATTATGAAATATGTTTTACTCAACAAAGCACCTTCGTTGGGTTAACTTTTAATTCAACAAACTTGTTTGTTGACTTAAGTTCACTTAAGCTTATTTCTATTGTTTGTGTAAATTTTACATCTCAGAACTAAAACTCTCAGATGTCAATAATTATATAAGTATCAGTTTTCTAATTATCATCTCTTAGATTACAATAACCATTTAAATAGCATCTCCTTTTATAATATATATATGCAATTAAGATCATAATCATCTTTTTATAATATTTCTCCCCCTTTTTGACATTAATCAAAAAGATAATTACAAAGAATATATATATATATATAAGAGATATAATTACAACAACTCTTTCTGTAAACAAGAATAATAATTGAAGACATTTACAGAAAAATGTATTGTTCAATCAAATCAAACAAGTAATACAAACATTACATTTTGTATTCAGAAACAAACAAAAACAATTATCGACCCCTCCTAAGTATATCACTTATAGCATTACATATTTTATCTCCTAGATGCCTAATATCATTTCTGATGTCGTTAAGCACTACATCTAAGTCAGGAGGTAGCTGGGTTTGCTGTTCTGCTTGAACTAAATAACTTTGTTGTTGTTGTTGTATATGGTCTGTATCAGGTTGTTGTTGTTGTTGTCGTTGAGGTTTATGCATGGCCTGGAATTTTTGCAAATCTTTGACACTAAATGTTCTCATACCTTTAGTTTCAGAGGACCAGTCAGATATAGTCAATTGGCTTGCAAGGATTCTACATACAGCATCACCATAAAATAACTTTGAACTCATATGCTGTAGTTGAGACATAAAAACATCAAACCAATTTATTTGAATTCTATTCAGTAGGCCATAAGTTGCATATAAACAGCTTCTGCTGACTTCCAAATTGTGTCCAACTCTCTGAAATAAATTTGCATGCAATATATTTGCAATAAGTCTTGACTTTGCATTTAGATTTTCCATTAATCTCATTTCAAAATATACATCTAGAATTTTTGATAAAGACTGAATGTTCTATTCCAATTGTCTTATTATGTCAAATCTGTTGGTAACAACACCTTCGTTCTTTAATCCTAAAACTTCAAAAATTAACTCAGGAGACAATATAAACTCCTGTTCATTTATTAGAGTTTTCAGAAAATTTCCATTCTTGTCCAGATTGCTATAAAAAGTTGCAATAAGCTCTGTGTATTGCTTCCATTTCGTTCCTACTGGCAAGAATTTAATGAGGCCTTGAAACTCAAACAGATCTCTTATTTCCATCAAATTTCTAAATTTTATTGGACGAGCATGTAGAATCTGACATGTAATCAGATTATTGTATTTATGGAATGCTTTTCATATCTAAAATGAATTGCATTACCTTGAATTTTTAATATTGTATACAAAGAAGGTGATACCTGAAGCTGTGATTCAGAGTTTAATTAATCTTCAGGAACCTCTTCTTCAAAATGAATGTTATGTTGTTCCTCTTCCAAAATATTATCTTCAAGCTGCTTAGGTAAGCTTGATTCTTCAGCTTCAACAGTGTTAGGAGCATTGTCAATATGCTCAACATTCATCTGTTCAGTTTCTATAGAATGTTCAGTGTATAATTTTTCCACAAATTCTACAGCCAGTGTATCTGTCTGTAATTGTTCATTTTGTTCAACAGATAATTCCATTGATTCATGCTGTGAATTCTCAGACTCTGCTTCTATAGATTCCATAGAAGGCTAGTTAAATTTAAGCTCTTCTAGTGTCTTAACAATTTCAGTATCTGCTACTCCAGACAATTCAGCCTTTGAACTAGTTACTGCTTCAACATTGTCAATTATATTTGCAATAACTTGTTCAATGTTAGGTGCCTGATGCTCTGATTTGTCAATTTCTACATCATCAGGACTTGTACTAATAGAAAAACTTGAGCTCATATTTGACTTGGATTTATTCTCAAGTTTTCTAGCAAGGGAAAATAAAGTCTCATTATCTTCATCAGTTTCAGTGTGTTCAGAATTGATGAGTTTATCAGATGCACAATAAGGTACAATGTCTAGACATACATTGTCCTTTGGAAATAAATTTTCATCTGATTTTCCTTTTTCAAAAGACTTTGTTTCCTTAGACATAATTTTTCTAACTTTCCTTCTTCTATAACATTTTTGTTTCTCCTTTTCAAGAATTGCTGTTTTCTTTTCAAATTGCTCCATAAAAGTTTTCTGCTTTAATTCTTCTAAGGCACTTTCTATTGCAACGGCATTTCGAAGATTGTCAACTTTTGTTTTGTCCACAGCATATCTGATTCTACTTGTTTTGAATATAAAGGAGTGGGGATAGCTGATTCATGCTCTTCCTCAAATGCATGTAGTCTTGTACCATTTATAGGAGTTTGAGGAGTTCTATTTGATGAACCTACACCTTTTTCCAAATATTTTGCATACTGTTCCAAAAATGCAATCTCAGCACATTTCATTTTATATTCTCTATCAAATTTACTACGAATACCCATGTATGTAATATTTGCATCAGTATGTTGAAGTTCTTGTCTAACTTCATCTAATATTCCCTAAGGAAAGAAGTAATCTCTATAAAGTTCTACTAACCTTTTGTCCACTCGAAATATTCTCTTGAACCAAGTACGTGGAACTTCATCATTCTCTATTTCTTTTCCTTTTGCATCTCTTCTGCTTTTGCCTTTTCCTCTACCACGACCTTAATAGAACTTGGAGACCATTGTCGTAGGTTGTAACAGCAACAAGCAGGAAAGATTTTCTTCACAAAGTTTACAAATAACCTAAGTCCCCGTGTAATAAGTCTTTAAATAGGGTTTTTAGACGTATAACTCAACGTGAAGAGAAGTCGGGTTTAGAAATTAAATAAATATTGAATAAAGTTTATTCAATCAAGGTACCCGAAATATTCAAGTATAACTCGTTGAGTTAACCAACCTAACGAGTAAAACGCTGTCTAGAGGCAGTTTTACACGTTACCTTATCTAACATAGCGTCTAGTTAGTACACCAATTTTCGGATGCTTCCAACTGAAACGTTCCGAAAACAACACACATGCTAAACTTAACAATATCTTGAGAACATTGTAAACTATTTGAACATTTTGTCCTTTGAATCTAAAATAGTTTATTTGTCTTTTCAAATTATTTCATCAAGATTTTAAGAGTACATTAATTCAGATTAACTAAGATTTGTATTCTAAATTATGTTAATCTGTTATCGACATTGTTAATCCTCCCCCTACAAATATACTTCAAATATATTCAATCAAAATACAAAATATACTTGTAGTGACAATAGATGTTAAGTATAACTATACTTTTACATTTTCTTTTCAGAGACTTCCGTTATCCAGACATCATCAAAAATGATTTCCAGAATCAATTCCTATTGTATATAAATCAAAACACAACTTTGAACTCAATTCGATTAATTCAAGGAGAATAAAAGAATGTATCTCAAAGAAATGTTTTCAAAAGTACTAATGTTGATTCAATAAATCAGTAGTCATATTGGTATAAACTATATGCGATTCAAAGATATCTGTAATTAATGAAACAACTTTTTCTTTTCAAAAACAGTAAATATTGATAATTTTCTTTAAAAGTTAGTTTGAAAAGCTTGAATCATACAAGAGTTTTCTAATGTACCCGTGTAATGAGCTTTCAATCAACAATCCCAGATCTGATCAGGACCTTAGGTTGTCAGATTTAAAGAATTCTTTGTCAGGACAACAATCCTTACATACCTATCTGCTCAAGTACAAAAGGCTCGTGATCAAACTGATCAATAAACTCTCAAAGATTTTCACTTTGTAAGCACTTTTCATTTTAAGCACAGTATATATGTATTCCATTAATACAGATGCAATAAAACACAAATCTCATACAATTTTTACTTCTATGATTGTACTGAGAATATGAATCAGTTTCAATAAGCATATACCTTTGATTAACAGTTTAAGATGAGTTACATATAACTTATTCTACAAGTTTAATCAATTAAGTCAAATTTATGCATGATCATATGCATTTTCCTTGATTCAAAGAAAACATTTAATCAAAATTTCAGAATGTCAGAAGTATTTATTGTTTTTCATTTACACTTCCACTTAAAATCGTAAAAACTATTAAAATTGATAAACTACTTAAAATCAATAAGATACTACTATGATTTTACAATAAATACATAGTATCTTAAGCAGCAGTTTAGATATTACTTTAGATATTTATAATAAGTATATAATATCTATGAGGTGAACAACATCATCAATAATATTTATCTTTTTATGTGGAGTTTAAGCATTTTACACGTCACATAGCCTACAAATACCTAAATTTAATCTAATGTTGCATAATGTATTTTCGTCTAGAGGTTTTGTAAATATATCAGCTAATTGATTTTTACTAGACACAAATTCTAATTTAATTTTTCCTTTAATTACGTTATCTCTAAGAAAATGATGTCTAACCTCTATATGCTTTGCTCTTGAATGTAATATAGGATTTTTGGAAAGATTTATTGCAGAACTACTGTCACAATAAATCTCAGTTGTATCATAAGATAATCCAAAATCTTCTAAAGTTTGCCTTATCCACAGAATCTGAGTGCAACACAATGCAACAGTAACATATTCAGCTTCTGTAGTAGAAAGTGCTACACAGTTTTGCTTTTTACTAAACCATGACACCAAATTATTTCCCAATAATTGACATGTGCCACTGGTACTCTTTCTATCAGATTTAGATCCTGCATAATCAGCATCAATATATCTTATAAGATCTATTGAAGTATCTTTAGAATAATACAATCCGAAATTTTTAGTTCCTTGTATATATCTAAATATTCTTTCAATTGCAATTAAGTGTGATTCCTTAGGATTAGATTAAAATCTAGCACAAACACACACACCAAACATAATATCAAGTCTACTAGCAGTCAAATAAAGTAAAGAACCAATCATACTTCTGTATTTTCTTTGATCTATAGATTTTCCTATGTCATCAATATCTAACTTTAAAGTAGTACTCATAGGAGTTCTTCGAATCCTTGTATCATTAAAATTAAATTTCTTAAGCATTTCATCTGCATATTTTTCCTGATTTAAAAATATACCTTTATCCATTTATGACACTCAGCAAATTAAAATCTAGGTTTTCTACAAATAGTACATTCGAAATAACACAAGTAGGAGTTATTTGAACATTGCCCATACCTATGATTTTATCTTTGATTTTTTTTCCCAATGTTACTCTTCCTTTCATGGTATTTGTAAAATTTTGTAATAGACTTTTTGTCCGGTCATGTGACTTGACGCTCCACTGTCCAAGATCGATTTTGATGTTGTTTCCTCCTACAACACAAATTAAGAAAAACTTTTTCTCGATACCCAATGTTGTTGAGGACCAAGTTCATTAAACGCATATTTCTTCTTTTTGTTTAAAAATAGTTTAACATTATCATTTATATTCTTATTAGTTGTAAGTATTATTGATTTATCATTAGCTTCATACTCACATATACCATTATTGCTTTTGCAATCATTCTTTTTGTTTTCAGATGTAGTATAATCAAGACCAAACATATTTTTATCAAATGTTAATTTATTTTGGTCATGCTTATACATTTCTATAAGTTCATACCAAGATTTTGTACTTGTATTAACACTTTCCGTACATACAAAATATTTTTCTGTACAAGAATTTTTTGTTTTATCACATGCAGAATGAGTAATTGGTCTAATACCAGTGTATTGAATTACATGCTCAGGTTTCTGAATTTTCAGTTTACTACAATTGTCTTAAATTTTAGAAACATTAGAAACTGAATTTCTAGAACAAGAAAAAAGATTTTTAGAAACATTTATAGTCATGTTAGAAGTACAATTTGACAAATCACATTGATTTATATTATTACTGCATGATTCATCCCTTGAAGTACATACTTCTACATATTTATTACCTTGTTTCATAATAAAAGGAATTTTAGTCTTAGATTTACTTGAACTGCAACTAATAAATCCTTTATTGGCTTGAGATTCAAGATATTCAGGATAATCAAATCCTAAGCCAAATTTATAAGACACCGCAGGGGTACTAGTTAGTTTGTCTAACTTAGTTTGACTTAAATTCCATTTCTCAAAGGTAGAATTTAAATCTTGCTCTCTTAGTTTTAATTTTTCTATCTCTAATTCAAGTTTATTTATATTGTTTCTCAACATTTCATTTTCAGATTCTATCTTTAATTTTTCATCATTTATATTCTGTATTTGTTCATGCAAGTTACATTCATTAAATCTAAATTTTTGCAAATCTCTAGCATGATTTTCATTATCACATTTAAACTTTTCTAAAGTAGTAGACAGGAAACAATTTTCTTCTTCCATAATGGATGAAGATTTTCTAATATTCTTATTTTCCAGTTTACATACTTTAAGTTATTGTAATAATGCATGATAAGCACATAATAATTCATCAAAGTTGAAATCTGAATGACTTTCAGGATCAGATATTACCTCAGACTCATCTACCATGAAGCACACATGAGCAACCTCTTATAACTCTTGTTCTCTTTCTGAATGTGAAGATTTTGATGCTGATTCCTCAGATTCAGACTCTTCAGACGTGTCATCCCAAGTGACCTTCAAAGCCTTTTTTGTAAAACTTTCTCTGAGTTTTCCGAGCCGTCTTCTTCTGATTTGTCCTACTTTGTTTTCATTTTTCCTCATAGTACAATCTAGAGAAAGATGTCCAAGTTTCTTACACTTGTAACATATATACTTTCTGGATGAAGAATTCTTGTTATTCAATGATTTTGACGTTGAGGGTTTATCATTTTTGTTCCTTTGCTGTTTCCTAGCTTTCCATGCTTTCTTGAATTTCCTAGTCAGCAAAATCAAATCCTCGTTAGAATTAGTAGAAATATCAGAATCTGAATTAATTTCAAAGGCTATTTCTTTCTTCATTTTTAGTTTGTTGTGACTTAGTGATTCATTTAATTGAACTTCATAAGCTGTTAAATTTCCTATAAGTTCATTCATAGTATAAACATTTAAATCTCGTGATTCCTCAATTGATGTTACTTTCTAAGACCATTTAGAACTTAGGGATCTGAGAATTTTCCTCACCAAATCCTTCTGTTCAAAATTCTTTCTTAAACATTTTAAAGAGTTTATGATATCAGGAAATCTGGACAACATCTCAAAAATATTTTCGTCTTCATGCATCTTAAAGAGTTCATACTTATGAATCAACATGTTTATTTTTGTCTCTTTAACTTGAGAAGTACCTTCATGTGAAACTTCTAATGCATGCCACACCTCATAAGCAGATTTATATGTCGACACTTTACTGAACTATTCATAACTCAATACACAAAATAAAATATTTAAGCCCTTAGCATTTAGAGTTTCATTTTGTTTTTCAGTAATTGTCCCAGTATTATAAGAGTAGTTAACGGAATATATGGTTTAGAAATCATGAACCACAATTTATGATCTATACTTTGAAGAAAAACAGTCATCTTATATTTCCAATATTCAAAATGTATTCCATCAAATAAAAGAGGACGATTAAGATTTTGGCCTTCATATAAAGAAAAATTCCCATTTCCAATAGCCATTTTACCTTAGATTTTTCAACCTATTTGATTTTAAACAGTCTAAAAACTTTAAAACAACTTGAGCCTTAAATTAATAGAGTTAAACGTATGCTCAGATATTAATTTCCATTTAAAAACAAGGAAGGTAGAATAAGCAATGATATTAAAAGTCGGTATCGATTTTATATCAAAGATTATTCACAAAGCTCTAATACCACTTGTAGGATCGTATGGCTACATAAGAGGGGGGGTGAATTGTGTATTTTTAATATTTTCTGAAAAATAATTGAAACTTTAAAACTCAAAAACAAGTCAAGACATTGTTTTCATAAAATCATTTTTATTCAAGGTTTCAATTACAATATACAATTCAATTCTCCTCAGAAATTGTAGATGCAATTATATTTTGATACCATGTATCATCTAAACAATTTCATAACTACAAACAGAGAAAACTAATTTGCGGAATTTAAAACTTTTCTCCCTGTTTGAGATCTTTCTTCTTCTTCTTTTTCTTCTTCAGCAATTCTTCAGTGACGAATATCTTGTCTTTTCATGCTTCACCGAATTTGCTTTCTTCTGATACTTCAAATCTTCAGTGATGAAAATCTTACCTTTTTATGCTTCACTGAACTTTCTTCCACTTGAGAAATTTTTCTCGAAGAGGTGTTTTTGATCCTTGAAAAAGATTTTTCTTTTGGTGTGCAAGGATGGTTTGATCCTTGAAAAGATTTTTCGTTTTGTGTGCAAGGATAAATTGATTAACGAGAATTCTATGCCTTTTATACTGTATCTTCATTTCATGCATATCCTTCACGTTTAACCACTACTAGTTTTCCACTTCTCCACGTCTTTTCTTTTTCCTTCATCGAAACACACACGTTCTAACCCACGTTTATATTTCAAATTTTCTTTAATCATCAGTCCTGGATGTCTGAAAAATTTCCTAAAAATAAACTTTCTCATCCAAATATTTTTCATCAGTGTAATAAGAAGTCATTACTTTAATGTTAACTAAACGAGTAACACAGGTATATATATATAACTTAACGTTTCTAACTTAACGAGTTCACCTTGTGCTATTTCACGTGACAAGTACTGTAGCTAACTCAACGAACTAAGTCTGTGGTGTTATGCTATCTCAACGAATCATGCCCGTTGTGTTATGATAACTCAACGAACCAGTAATAAACAAATGTTTTTATAATCAGAATTTTACCACGTGCAAAAATAACAACTTAAGTTTATAACGTTAACCTAACGTATTGCCTTAGTGTTCAATATAGCAACTCAACGCGTTTAGGTATGTTAACTTAACGAGTTAAACATGTGCACCTCACATGATACACTACAACATTCATAACTTATAATTTCACCACGTCTATAACACTAACTTAACGAGTTCGTCTCTTCTTTTACTCACTAACTTAACGAGTTATCACGTGACCTATTTTAACCTTTAAGCCTCTAACTTAACGAGTTCTCACGTGACCTCTATACAAACAAAACTCTAACTTAACAAGTTGTCTAAACGTGCACTGTTCATGATACAAAAGATATAACATTAAAACATATCATGCTTTTCAATAAAAACACACGTTAACTTAACGTTTAGCTAAATGAGAAATTAATGCAACGAAATGACTAGTTATTAACTTCAGATCCAATATAGACAAGTATTTATATTAGTAAGCTTTTTATGTATTAATTGATGATTTTAATTTCTTTTCACAAGCAATAGTAATTGAGCAAATATGATTATTTTCATTCAGCACACATCATCAAAACAAAAATACTCAACAAACCATCAAGAGAAGTGCATATGGATGGACATTCACAGGTTGGAACGAGTCAAGAACAACTTAAAGAATTAGCTGATAAGATGCATAAGGATATGATGATGGTAATGTGGGATGGAAGGACTATTTAAGTCCATTTATATTATACCTTTGGATCTTAATAAGTAATAAGTAGAATGCTTTGTATCTTTGGACTATTATGTAGATTGATGTTGTAATACTTTGAATGCTTTGTACTTTTAGACTACTTTTTAAATTTATGTTGTAATAATTTGAGCATGTATACTTTTTCAAGTCATTAATATTATTTTCATTTTTAAAAATAAAATTACAAATTGATGTATTAATTACACAATTTTAGGTAGTGTTTTATAATATATTTTGGTTGAAATCATAAATCTATTAGTTCAAACCATAGATTATAAATTATTATTATTATTTTAATCTTTAAATACAATTTAGTTTAAAATACATATACATATATACATACATATACATATATATATTTATATATATATATAAAGTATCGGTTGAGCCGAACATGAATGGTTCAACCAATTAAAAAAATATATATACATATATATATATTTATATATATAAAAAGTATCAGTTGAACCGAACATGATTGGTTCAACCAATTCAAAAATATCATAAAAAATTACAAATATATTGAGCCCTCTACTCAACCGATTAATATATATATATATATATAACATAAATTATCGATTGAACCGAAAGATCATCGATTCAACCGTTTCCAATATTAATAAATATTAATAGTTTATAATCTATCGGTTGAACCAATATATTTACGTTTCAACCATTTTCCAATAAGTAAATATGTAAATAATAATAATATATCAGTAAATATTTTGTTCATATGCTCAACAAAGACATTCTCGGTTTTGCCAAGTTAAGTAAATATACATACATATATATTAAAATAATAATGGTAAACAATGGATTAATAATGATATAACATCTTTATATTATTTTTTAAAAAATTATAAATACACATAAAATAAAATAAAATAATTATAATAATATAAAAAATTTAAGAAAAAGAGAGAATAATATTAGACATATATATCTAAGAATTAATAATAATAATAATAATAATAAAATTAAATTTACAAAGAAAATATGAAGATGTAGATTTTTAATGGTAAAAGTATGCTTATCTTTTAGGGACCTTTTGCATTTTGATGATTATTATTCTATATTTCCTAATGTACAATTAAAAACATTTAATGTACATAATTATATTTGAACATCAAATAAATTAATATTATTTTCAATTCATTAATATTATTTTTAGGTGTAAATATAAAATTACAAATTAATATATCAATTACACAATTTTAAGTAGTGTATTAGAATTTATTTCATTACTTTTTCAATTTCTAAACATTCTGGCGTGCACTAAAACCCCATAGGAATTCTAACTTTCTGAACTTTCCAATAGGTGCACTAAACCCTTATGGAAATTCTGACATTCTAGACATTCTATTTCCTTTCCTTTTGAACTTTCCATTTCATTTCTGTCTGAACTTTTCGATGTGCACTAACAACCCCTAAGGGTTTGTCATTTCTGTTCCTTTGCTGTTTCCTAGCATTCCATACTTTCTTAAATTTCCTAGTTAGCAAAATCAAATCCTCGTTAGAATCAGTTGATATCTCAGAATCTGAATTAATTTCGAAGGCTATTTCTTTCTTCATTTTTAATTTGTTGTGACTCAGTGAATCATTTAATTGAACTTCATAAGCAGTTAAATTTCCTATAAGCTCATTTATAATATAAACATTTAAGTCTTGTGATTCCTCAATTGATGTCACTTTCTAAGACCACTTAGAACTTAGGGATCTGAGAATTTTTCTCACCAAATCCTTCTATTCAAAGTTCTTTCCTAAGCATTTTAAAGAATTTATGATATCTAGGAATCTAGAAAACATCTTAGAAATACTTTTATCTTCATGCATCTTAAAGAGTTCATACTTATGAATTAAGATATTAATCTTAGTCTCTTTAACTTGAGAAGTACCTTCACATGAAATTTCTAATGCATGTCATACCTCATAAGTAGATTTATATGCCGACACTTTACTGAACTGTTCATAACTCAATGCACAAAATAAGATATTTAAGCCTTCTGCATTTAGAGTTTCATTTTCTTTTTCAGTAATTGTCCAAGCATTATAAGGAGTAGTTAACGAAGTACATTGTTTTGAAATCATGAACCACAACTTGTGATCTATACTTTAAAGAAAGACTGTCATCTTGTATTTCCAATATTCAAAATGTATTCCATCAAATAAAGGAGGATGGTTAAGATTTTGGCCTTCATACAAAGAAAAATTACCATTTCCAATAGCCATCTTACCTTAGATTTTTCAACATATTTGATTTTAAACAGTTTAAAATTTTAAAAAAACCTAAGTCTAAAATTAACAAAGTTAAACAAATACTCAGATATCAATTGCTGTTTAAAAACAAGGAAGGCAGAATAAGCAATGATATTAATTAAGTTGGTATCGATTTTATATCAAAGATTATCAACCTAACTCTAATACCACTTGTAGGGTCGAATGGCTACACAAGAGAGGGGTGAATTGTGTTTTTTAACATTTTCAATTATAATTGAAACTTCAAAAATAAAAACAAGACACTATTTTAATCAAATCATTTTATTCAATGTTTCAATTACAATATACAATTCAATTCTCCTCAGAAATTGTAGATGCAATTATATAACGATACCATGCTTCATCTAATCAATTTCATAACTATAAATAGAGAAAACTAATTTACGGAATTTAAAACATTTCTCCCTATTTGAGATTTTTCTTCTTCTTCGTCTTCTTCTTCTTCTTCTACAATTCTTCAGTGACAAATATTCTTCTTTCTCTACTTCACTGAATTTGCTTTCTTCTAATTCTTCAAATCTTTAGTGACATAAATCTGATTTTCTCTACTTCACTGAATTTCCTTCTATCTGAGAGCTTTTCCCTGAAGAGGTGTTTTGATCTCTAAAAATATATTTTGTTTGGTGTGTAGGGATAATTGATCAACGAGAATTCTATGCCTTTTATATTGTATATTCACTTCATGCATATCCTCCACATTTAATCACTATCAGTTTTCCACTCTTCACGTCTTTTGTTTTTCCTTTATCGAAATACACATGTTCTGACCCACGTTTTCCTTTTGAGTTTTCTTTAATCATCAATCGTGGATCTTTGAAAATTTTCATGCAAAATAAACTTTCTCGTCCAAAATTTTTCATCAAGTGTAATAACAAGTTGTTGTGTTAATGTTAACTAAACGAGTAAAACAAGTATATTTATAACTAAATGTATCTAACTCAACGAGTTCATCATGTGCCAAATCACGTGACAAGTACTGTAGCTAACTCAATGAACTAAGTTCATGGTGTTATGTTAACTCAACGAACCAACTCCATTGTGTTACAGATAACTCAACGAAATAGAAATAAACAAATGTTTTTATAATAAGAATCTTACCACGTGCAATAATACTAACTTTAAGTTTATAACACTAACCTAACGAGTTGCCTTAGTGTTCAATATAGCAACTCAACATGTGCAGTTATGTTAACTTAATGAGTTAAACATGTGCAACTCACGTGATACAATATAATATTCGTAAACTTTAATTTCACTACGTGTACAATACTAACTTAACGAGTTCATCTACTCTTTTACTCACTAACTTAATGAGTTCTCACGTGACCTATTTTAACTTTTAAGCCTATAACTTAACGAGTTTTCACGTGACCTTTATACAAATAACTCACTAACTTAACAAGTTGTCTTTATCGTGCACTATACATCATACAAAAAATATAACTTTAAAAATATCATGCTTTACAATAAAAACACACATTAACTATCATTTAGTTAAATGAAAAATTAGTATAACTTAATGACTAGTTATTCAACTTAGCATAATTTCAGATCCATTACAAACAAGTATTTATATCAGTAAACTTTTTCTATATTAATTGATGTTCTTAATTTACTTTCACAAACAACAGTAATTAAGTAAATATGATTATATCCATTTATCACATATCATCAAAACAAAATACTCAACACTTCTAATGTATTGGGTGGAATTCCAACAGTTTATATTCATAGCTGATTGAACTACAATTAAATGAATTCCATAAAAATCCATCACTAATATTAGTCATCTTTGCAACTTGTAGTCCATGAAAATATTTTTCTTTGATACATTCTTTAATTTCTTTTGACACACAATACAATCTGCACAGATCTTTAGCTAATAAGTTACTTAATACTTCCCTTAGTGCATCTAGTGGTAATTTCACCAATTTCATCTGTTGTGATTCTATATAACATAAGCAACTTTTAGCAGAGATAAAATTAATATAGCTACTTAACTACACTCATGGTGTTAGGTCATAACTCAACGGACTAAGTTCGTTGAGTTAAGTAATAACTCTACGATATTACTAACTATAATTAAACTTACATTTTCTTTTCTTTTTATATTTTTCTACTTACTATATTATACATAATTACTTTAGTTATATTACTTCATTCAGCTTTCCTCCCAAAGGAGGTATCAATTTCATTAACAATTCTATTGATAGGGTTATACACTACTTGCATTGGAAATCCTCTAGTAAGTTTAACTTCTATTGATTCCTTCTATCTAGGGGGTATATTTCTATTCATATTATGATTCTAAATGGCAACATTTCAAAATACATGGTCTAGACGATTGTTTAATTGTTGAATTATCTTTTCTAACTTCTCTATTCTAGATCCTTATTCAATTAATGCATCATAACTTATATTTTTGTCAATTATATTTTCTCCTCCCTAGAAATTGTTATTTCTCCAAGATAGGTTCGAGTGATTTCTCCAATTAGGGTTATAAGAATTTTCAAAGTTATCTTTCTGGTTTCTAGCATAAATAATATCTAAGTCATTAATGTTTGCATTCTTTTATGTTAGTTTTTGATTTAATGATAACTCTTCTATTTTCTTTGTTAACTCAGTTAATTTGACTTCAAGCATAGTTCTTGAATCTATTTCATGCATTCCCCTCGACAATATTCTTTTATCTGTAATAGCTTCAACCGAGTTTTCCCACTAAGCAGTTCTTTTTGCAAAGTTTTCTAAGTATGCTCAAGCTTCTTCACAACACAATTTTAAAAATCCATTTTGACAAGTAGATTCTAATAAAGATTTAGTTGAAGCATCGATATCTTCATAAATTATACCTATTAATTGTACTTTACTCATTACATGATGTGGACATTAAGTTAGTAAATCTTTAAATCATTCAAAATATCTCCAAAATGATTCTCCCTATTTTTGGCTATACATTAATATTTCCTTTTTCTTTTTAATCATTTGATGTATTGGATAATATTTTTCTAGAAAAACAGAGCAAAATTCAATCCATGCAGAAATTGAATCAGGCAATAGAGTATATAATCATCTCTTAGCTGTGTCTTTTAAAGCAAAAGGGATATATCTAAGTTTAATAGCATCAATACTCATTTTGGCATTTTCATCATTTAACAAACTTCATTAAATTCTCTAAGGAAATAATAGGCATCTTCTCTTTCTAATCCATGAAAGTTTGGCAATTGACTAATATAATTAGATTTCAGTTCAAACCTATCTCCCTTAAAGTTTGGCAATCGAATACATGAAAGTTCATCAACTAATTCAATATACATAATTTCTCCTAATGGTTTTTTTATTGGAGCAACCATATCTTCATTCTCCTTTAAAGAAAGGTTAGCTACACCCCTAAGGATTTTGTTAAAGTCCAATTCAGAAAATATTTCAGTATGCATCTATGTTGAATAATCTTATGTAGGTGTTCTTACTAATCATTTAGTGCTAAGAGAACGAGTCCATGTGCTCATAAACTCTTAATATAAAGTAAAATAACAGAAGATTAATTACATACTAGTTTGATGCTTTGTTCTCAGTAAATAGTTGTTGACGGATCAAGTTGAATCAGCTGCTTCTCCTTCCAATTCCCCAACGAATTTTCTTTTCTTTCCTCAAGTGCTGGTAACTAGTAAATAACATTCTATTCTATATTTGTAATGCACGTCCATAAGGCAAATGAATCTCGTTGCAAAAATGTGTCTTGTAACGTGCAATATGGTTCCTATTTTTATGGATACGTGTTCCACTTCTAATTTCAAATTTCAGTAACTACTAAACCCATGAAGTTTTGTTCGTGGCTAAAAGCATAACTGTTATACTAACTCCACAAACTAACCTCGTTGAGTTACAGATAACCCAATGAACTAGCCTTGGTTATAGTTTCTAACTCAGCGAACTAATCTCGTTGAGTTATAGCTAACTCAACGGACTTTTCATTGCCCATTTGCTAACTCCACAGACTAATTTTGTTGAGTTACAATAACTCAACGGAGTGACCTTATATTTTATTATTGGCCTCGTGAAGTTAAGGTTAACTCAACGAACTAACTTCGTTGAGTTAACACTTAGCAAATATTTTCTAAATACTTACTTCTCATCTTAACTTCTATATTTTTTTCTCCTACATTTTATCAACTTAAATAAAGTTAAATACATTACATTAATGTAGTTTTCTAATTTAAACTCCTTTAAATCTAAACATTATACGCATATTTAACTTATAGTTCATTTCTTGTTACGTAGAATTTACATTTTACTTTTTAGTATGCAGATATATTCAAACATTATCAAATCATCGTGCATTTAACCATATCATTAATAAAATTGTAAAACTTGTAAAATAGTTTTGTAAAGCTTTAAACAAATATATATAATATTCATTACAGCTTTAAATCATTCATTCACAAACATTAATTAAGAAACATCTTGATGTTCAAACATTCATATATATAAATAGTGAAATGTTTTATATTACAACAAACAATTGTTATAGTATAAGTAGATGGTTGATACATTTAATCTTTTTTTCTTAATTCATCTACTTCTTTTTGGAGTTTTTTCAATTGTTGCTCTAACTGATCTATACGTTCTATAGCTCCTATAAAGTCTCTAGGAGATCTTGTGAAAAATGTTCCAGTAGTAGCAGTCAAATAATTCTTGTATTCCTTCACCGAGATGGCCCTGGATTTCATCTTTTTGGATGTCCATCTAGTGAAGTCAATACTGTCCACCATCAGTAGTGGAATTAGATCTCCATAGAATAATTTTTTCTATGCTACCCTCAACTTGGAGATAAAAACTACAAGCCAGTTTACTTGAATTTTGTTCACAACTGCATATGTGGCTCATTTAACAAACTTAATTCTATATCATGGCCTTATCGTTAGTAGACATTTTTAATCAAAATGTTAGCTTCCATGTGTGTTTTACCATTTAAGTACTTCAATCTATTTAATAATGCTACACTAGGATTGATAGCTAAATAGTCTTTTATTTCCTATTCTATCCACTCAACTGTAGTCGTGCTCTCAAGAATTTCTTTTCCTTCATTTCTAAGTCCAAAAATATTGTGGAGAAACTCTGGTGTTATTAGTACATCAGCTTGCTTCACATTGGAAATTAATCCTCTTTCCTCATCTCTTAAATTTGTATAAAAATAAGGCACTAGATTTTCATACACTACATGCCCTTTCTGTTGAGAAATAAATTGTAGTAGACCCTAGAACTCAAATAATTCTTTAATGTCCTCCATATCGTCCTAGTTTATTGGTCTACTATATATAATATCAAACCCCTTTATCTTCATATTTATTCATTGCTTCCTGACTCCAAAAACATACATCATTTAGAACTTGCTATTGGGAAGGGTCAAGAATTTGAAATTGTTCCTCTATTGGGGTTTGTTTTTCTACTACTTCCTTAAGGTGCTGAATTGGTGTTTGTTGGAAATGATCCGAAGATTCCTACAATTCAATTCCTACTTTTGTCTATGTTGGAGAGCCAACAAAACTCTCCACTCTTTTTCCTTGTACTTTCTCAATAAATTGCTGAAGTGTCTCTCCCTCTTTAGTGGCATCTACCAAGTCATGTCCTCTTTATTTAGCTTTTTCTATTTTTTCTTCCTCCTCAAAACCAATCTCTAATGTCACTATTTTTTCTTAATCATTAGTAGATTAGGATGGAGTCCTAGGCACATCAGCTTCTACCCTAATTATTTCTTCTATTTGTGCAAACTACAAGTTAATTTCAGCCTATTTTTCTTCTCTTCTTTGCTTTTGCTGCTGTTGCTCCTACTCCTCCTTAGATTTGGATAATAGATTAACAAAAATGGGCTCTTTAGGCCCTACTAATAATATAGGCTCGGATTAACTATTTCCTCAACTTCAGACACTTTTTCTTTTTCTTTTCTTCTTCTTATTAGTTGTGTCTGTTCTTCCTCTTCTTCCTTTGAGACTAAGTCAACAAAACTAGGCTCTCCAAGCCCTCAAGCCATAGGTACTGGCTCATCCTACTTAACATTTACTGGTCTGGAAGGACCAGCTTCAATTTCTCTCGTAGCTAGTGATCTAGCTACTTCAGAACATTGTTCTAATTTAATTTTATATTGGGCCTTTAACTTATCTTTGACCATCTTCTTGCATAGTGCATCACAAAGTAAATGAGTCTTTGCCATAGTCATATCTTCAGAATTTCCTTGGCTCTTGACAACTTTCACGAGCTCTACAAATTCTCTCCATTCCTCTAGCGTCGATGGACCCAAAAATGCTTCTCTTCCTAACAGCCTAGGCGGTGGAATTAATGGCCCTACCTGCTATTCCTCTATAGTAGGTTTTTCAACAGTAGGCTCTATAGCTGCTTTCTTTTGTTGCTCCTAGATGTCCCACCAAGCGTGTCCAGTAATATATCTTACAAACCACAATCATGACTTACACCAGATCAACTCTAGGGCAACCTCATTATTTGGTATTATTCTCCTTTCTCTATTCACAGCCATCTCTGTTGCTACTTTGATTCTAGTTTCTACTATTTGAGGTATTCTAATATTTAAATCAATCAAAACTCTTGTCTAGTAGAAAATATTAGATTCTACCTTTTCTAATTCTTTTTCTCGTGTCGTGTTCTTGATCTTCTATCATGTATGTCATTCCTCTAACTCCCTGAGAAATCTTGTAGTGTCAACCACTTCCTAGAATTCTGGCGTCATCTTATATCTTTGTGGTGTTATGAAACAGAATGGAATAATTTTTGTATCTTAGTTGTAGGATTGTATGGCTACACAAGAGGGGGGTGAATTGGGTATTTTTAATATTTTCTGAAATATAATTGAAACTTTAAAACTCAAAAACAAGTCGAGACATTGTTTTCATAAAATCATTTTTATTAAAGGTTTCAATTACAATATAGAATTCAATTCTCCTCAGAAATTGTAGATGCAATTATATTTCGATACCATGTATCATCTAAATAATTTCATAACTACAAACAGAGAAAACTAATTTGCGAACTTTAAAACTTTTCTCCCTGTTTGAGATCTTTCTTCTTCTTCTTTTTCTTCTTCACCAATTCTTCAGTGACGAATATCTTGTCTTTTCATGCTTCACCGAATTTACTTTCTTCTGATAATTCAAATCTTCAGTGATGAAAATCTTACCTTTTTATGCTTCACTAAATTTGCTTTCTTCTGATACTTCAAATCTTCAGTGACGAAAATCTTACCTTTTTATGCTTCACTGAACTTTCTTCCACTTGAGAGATTTTCCCCGAGAAGGTGTTTTTGATCCCTGAAAAAGATTTTTCTTTTGGTGTGCAAGGATGGTTTGATCCTTGAAAAGGTTTTTTGTTTTGTGTGCAAGGATAAATTGATCAACGAGAATTCTATGCTTTTTATACTGTATCTTCATTTCATGCATATCCTTCACGTTTAACCACCACCAGTTTTCCACTTCTCCACATCTTTTCTTTTTCCTTCATCGAAACACACATTCTAACCCACGTTTATATTTCAAATTTTCTTTAATCATCAGTCCTGGATCTCTGAAAAATTTCCTGCAAAATAAACTTTCTCGTCCAAAAGTTTTTCATCAGTGTAATAAGAAGTCATTACTTTAATGTTAACTAAACGAGTAACACAAGTATATATATAACTTAACGTTTCTAACTTAACGAGTTCCTCATGTGCCATTTCACATGACAAGTACTATAGCTAACTCAACGAACTAAGTCTATGGTGTTATGCTAATTCAACGAACCATCTCCGTTGTGTTATGATAACTCAACGAACCATCTCCGTTGTGTTATGATAACTCAACGAACCAGTAATAAACAAATGTTTTTATAATCAGAATTTTACCACGTGCAAAAATAACAACTTAAGTTTATAACGCTAACCTAACGCATTGCCTTAGTGTTCAATATAGCAACTCAACGCATTTAGTTATATTAACTTAACGAGTTAAACATGTGCACCTCACGTGATACAATACAACATTCGTAACTTATAATTTCACCACGTGTATAACACTAACTTAACGAGTTCGTCTCTTCTTTTACTCACTAACTTAACGAGTTATCACGTGACCTATTTTAACCTTTAAGCCTCTAACTTAACGAGTTCTCACGTGACCTCTATACAAACAAAACTCTAACTTAACGAGTTGTCTAAACGTGCACTGTTCATGATACAGAAGATATAATATTAAAACATATCATGCTTTTCAATAAAAACACACGTTAACTTAACGTTTAGCTAAATGAGAAATTAATGCACCGAAATGACTAGTTATTAACTTCAGATCCAATACAGACAAGTATTTATATCAGTAAGCTTTTTCTGTATTAATTGATGATTTTAATTTCTTTTCACAAGCAATAGTAATTTAGCAAATATGATTATTTTCATTCAGCACACATCATCAAAACAAAAATACTCAACATTAGTGATCACTCTTCATAGTGATTGTCAATCACCATGTTTGGCTCGGAATCGACCCGACATCCAGAAAGTATCCTCACACACCTTTGATGGTTGGTGATTTTAGTGGTGGTGTGGAGCTTCAGGGAACTTCCAACACTTTCTATAGTTAGCACGGTTCTCCACCTCTCTCCCCACACACTTTCTTCATCTTTCTTCTCTTCTTTTATATTTCTTTCAATAATAACTGATTCTGCTTAAATGATTGGTTGAATTTCCTTCATTCATATCAACGATGGTGATTTCTTTTTCATTCTACAAGTGAATTCCTACATGATACGTGCAATCGTGGCTTTCCTTTGTATTGTATCTTCTCGTAACTCTTCCATTCTTGCACCTGCAA
Organism: Cymodocea nodosa; assembly: GCA_036874045.1. Lineage (NCBI taxonomy): Eukaryota > Viridiplantae > Streptophyta > Magnoliopsida > Alismatales > Cymodoceaceae > Cymodocea > Cymodocea nodosa. The sequence goes on along the minus strand of CM072339.1, from coordinate 10,604,452 downwards.
AACACATGACTAAACAAGAAAACTTATTTGTTTGTTAGTCATTTTATAAAACTCGAATAGTTATCCATCCATGCGTATAAAAACTCAAACAGTTATCTAACTCTTCGATTTTTCTATAGGATCGTATGGCTACACAAGAGGAGGGTGAATTGTGTATTTTTAATATTTTCTGTAATATAATTTAAACTTTAAAACTCAAAAACAAGTCAAGACATTGTTTTCATAAAATCATTTTTATTCAAGGTTTCAATTACAATATACAATTCAATTCTCCTCAGAAATTGTAGATGCAATTATATTTCGATACCATGTATCATCTAAACAATTTCATAACTACAAATAGAGAAAACTAATTTGCGGAATTTAAAACTTTTCTCCCTATTTGAGATCTTTCTTCTTCTTTTTTTTCTTCAGCAATTCTTTAGTGACGAATATCTTGTCTTTTCATGCTTCACCGAATTTGCTTTCTTCTGATACTTCAAATCTTTAGTGACGAAAATCTTACCTTTTTATGCTTCATTGGACTTTCTTTCACTTGAGAGATTTTCCCCGAGAAGGTGTTTTTGATCCTTGAAAAAGATTTTTCTTTTGGTGTGCAAGGATGGTTTGATCCTTGAAAAGATTTTTCGTTTTGTGTGCAAGGATAAATTGATCAACGAGAATTCTATGACTTTTATACTGTATCTTCATTTCATGCATATCCTTCACGTTTAACCACTACTAGTTTTCCACTTCTCCACGTCTTTTCTTTTTCCTTCATCGAAACACACACGTTCTAACCCACGTTTATATTTCGAATTTCCTGTAATCATCAGTCTTGGATCTCTGAAAAATTTCCTCCAAAATAAACTTTCTCGTCCAAAAGTTTTTCATCAGTGTAATAAGAAGTCGTTACTTTAATGTTAAGTAAATGAGTAACACAATTATATATATAACTTAACGTTTCTAACTTAACGAGTTCCTCATGTGCCATTTCACGTGACAAGTACTATAGCTAACTCAACAAACCATCTCCGTTGTGTTATGATAACTCAACGAACCATTTCCGTTGGGTTATGATAACTCAGCGAACCAGTAATAAACAAATGTTTTTATAATAAGAATTTTACCACGTGCAAAAATAACAACTTAAGTTTATAACGCTAACCTAACGCATTGCCTTAGTGTTCAATATAGCAACTCAACGCGTTTAGTTACGTTAACTTAACGAGTTAAACATGTGCACCTCACGTGATACAATACAACATTCGTAACTTATAATTTCACCACGTGTATAACACTAACTTAACGAGTTATCACGTGACCTATTTTAACCTTTAAGCCTCTAACTTAACGAGTTCTCTCGTGACCATTATACAAACAAAACTCTAACTTAACGAGTTGTCTAAACGTGCACTGTTCATGATACAAAAGATATAACATTAAAACATATCATGCTTTTCAATAAAAACACACGTTAACTTAACGTTTAGCTAAATGAGAAATTAATGCAACGAAACGACTAGATATTAACTTCAGATCCAATACAGACAAGTATTTATATCAGTAAGCCTTTTCTGTATTAATTGATGATTTTAATTTCTTTTCACAAGCAATAGTAATTGAGCAAATATGATTATTTTCATTCAGCACACATCATCAAAACAAAAATACTCAACAATCTCCCCCTTTTTGATGATGACAAAACCATATTAAATCAATTATGAAATATGTTTAACTCAACAAAGCACATTCGTTGGGTTAACTTTTAATTCAACAAACTTGTTTGTTGACTTAAGTTCATTTAAGCTTATTTCTATTGTTTGTGTAAATTTTACATCTCAGAACTAAAACTCTCATATGTCAATAATTATATAAGTATCAATTTTCTAATTATCATCTGTCAGATTACAATAACCATTTAAATAGCATCTCCTTTTATAATATATGCAATTAAAATCATAATCATCTTTTTATAATATTTCTCCCCCTTTTTGTCATTAATCAAAAAGATAATTACAGAGAATATATATATGTATATAAGAGAATTACAACAACGATTTCTGTAAACAAGAATAATAATTGAACACATTTACAGAAAAATGTATTGTTCAATGAATCAAACAAGTAATACAAACATTACATTTTGTATTCAGAAACAAACAAAAACAGTTATTGACCCCTCCTAAGTATATCACTTATAGCATTACATATTTTATCTCCTAGATGCCTAATATCATTTCTGATGTCATTAGGCACTACATCTAAGTCAGGAGGTAGCTGGGTTTGCTGTTCTGCTTGAACTGAATAACATTGTTGTTGTTGTTGTTGTTGTATATGGTCTGTATCAGGTTATTGTTGTTATTGTCGTTGAGGTTTATGCATGGCCTAGAATTTTTGCAAATCTTTGACACTAAATGCTCTCATGCCTTTAGTTTCAGAGGGCCAATCGGATAAAGTCAATTGGCTTGCAATGAGTCTACATACAGCATCACCATAAAATAACTTTGAACTCATATGCTGTAGTTGAGAAGTGAAAACATCAAACCAATTTATTTGAATTCTATTCAGCAAGCTATAAGTTGCATATAAACAACTTCTGCTGACTTTCATATTGTGTCCAACTCTCTAAAATAAATTTGCATGCAATATATTTGCAATAAACCTTGCCTCTGCATTCAGATTTTCCATTAATCTCATTTCAGAATATACATCTGGAATTTTTGATAAAGACTGAATGTTCCATTCCAGTTGTCTTATTATGTCAAATCTATTGGTAACAACAACACCTTCAATCTTTAATCCTAAAACTTCAAAAATTAACTCAGGAGACAATATAAACTCCTATTCATTTATTTGAGTTTTTAGAAAATTTCCATTCTTGTCTAGATTGCTATAAAAAGCTGCAATAAGCTCTGTGTATTGCTTCCATTTAGTTCCTACTGGCAAGAATTTAATGAGGCCTTGAAATTCAAACAAATCTCTTATTTCCATCAAATTTCTGAATTTTATTGGACGAGCATGCAGAATCTGACATGTAATCAGATTATTGTATTTTTGCAATGCTTCTTCAGATCTAAAATGAATTGCATTACCTTGAATTTTTAATATTGTACACAAAGAAGGTGATACCTGAAGCCGTGATTCAGAGTTTAATTCATCTTCAGGAACCTCTTCTTCAAAATAAATGTCATGTTGTTCCTCTTCCAAAATATTATCTTGAAGTTGCTCAGGTAAGCTTGATTCTTCAGCTTCAACAGTGTTAGGAACATTGTCAATATACTCAACATTCATCTGTTCAGTCTCTATAGAATGTTCAGAGTACAATTTTTCCACAAATTCTACAACCGGTGTATCTGTCTGTAATTGTTCATTTTGTTCAACAGATATTTCCATCAATTCATGCTGTGAATTCTCACACTCTGCTTCTATAGATTCCGTAGAAGGCTGGTTAACTTTTAGCTCTTCTGGAGTCTTAACATTTTCAATATCTGCTACTCCAAACAAGTCAGCCTTTGAACTAGTTACTGCCTCAACATTGTCAATTATATCTGCAATAACTTGTTCAATGTCAGGTGCCTGATGCTCTGATTTGTCAATTTCTACATCATCAGGACTTGTATTAATAGAAAAACTTGAGCTCATATTTGGCGTGGATTTCTTCTCAAGTTTTCTAGCAAGGGAAAATAAAGTCTCATTATCTTCATCAGTTTCAATGTGTTCGGAACTGATGAGTTTATCAGATGCACAATAAGGTACAATGTCTAGACATGCATTGTCCTTTGGAAATAAATATTCATCTGATTTTCCTTGTTCAAAAGACTTTGTTTCCTTATACATAATTTTTCTGACTTTCCTTCTTCTATAACATTTCTGTTTCTCCTTTTCAAGTATTGCTGTTTTCTTTTCAAATTGCTCCATAAAAGTTTTTTGCTTTAATTCTTCTAAGGCACTTTCTTTTGCAACGGCCTTTCGAAGACTGTCAACTTTTGTATTGTCTACAGTAATATCTAATTCTACTTGTTTTGAATAAAAAAGAGTAGGGATAGCTGATTCATGCTCTTCCTCAAATACATGTAGTCTTGTAACGTTTATAAGTGTTTGAGGAGTTCTATTTGATGAACCTACACATTTTTCCAAATATTTTGCATACTGTTCCAAAAATGCAATCTCAGCACATTTCATTCTGTATTCTCTATCATATTTACTTCGAATACCCATGTATGTGATACTTGCATCAGTATGTTGAAGTTCTTGTCTAACTTCATCTAATATATCTTGAGAAAAGAAGAAATCTCTATAAAGTTCTTCTAACCTTTTGTCCACTCGAAATATTTTCTTGAACCAAGTACGTGGAACTTCATCATTCTCTATTTCTTTCCCTTTTGCATCTCTTCTGCTTTTGCCTTTTCCTCTGCCACGACCTTTGTAGAACTTGGAGACCATCGTCGCAGATTGTAACAGCAACAAGCGGGAAAGATTTTCTTGACAAAGTTTACAAATAACCTAAGTGCCTGTGTAATAAGTGTTTAAATAGGGTTTTTAGACGTATAACTCAACGTGAAGAGAAGTCGGGTTTAGAAATCAAATAAATATTGAATAAAGCTTATTCAATCAAAGTACCCGAAATATTCAAGTATAACTCGTTGAGTTAACTAACCTAACGTGTAAAACGCTGTCTAGAGGCAGTTTTACACGTTACATTATCTAACATAACGTCTAGTTAGTACACTTAAAACAATTTTCGGATGCTTCCAACTAAAACGTTCCGAAAACAACACACATGCTAAAACTTAACATTATCTTGAGAACATAGTAAACTATTTGAACATTTTGTCCTTTGAATCTAAAATAGTTTATTTGTCTTTTGAAATTATTTCATCAAGATTTTAAGAGGACATTAATTCAGATTAACTAAGATTTGTATTTTAAATTATATTAATCTGTTTTTGACATTGTTAATGCTCCCCCTACAAACATACTTCAAATATAGTCAATCAAAATACAAAATATACTTGTAGTGACAATAGATGTTAAGTATAACTATACTTTTACATTTTCTTTTCAGAGACTTCCGTTATCTTGACATCATCAAAAATGATTTCCAAAATCAATTCCTACTGTATATGAATCAAAACACAACTTTGAACTCAATTCGATTAATTCAAGGAGAATAAAAGAATGTATCTCAAATAAACGTTTTCAAAAGTACTAATGTTGATTCAATAAATCAGTAGTCATATTGGTATAAACTATATGCGATTCAAAGATATCTGTAATAAATGAAACAACTTTTTCTTTTCAAAACAGTAAATATTGATAATTTTCTTTAAAAGTTAGTTTAAAAAGCTTGAATCATACAAGAACTTTCTAATGTTCCCGTGTATTGAGCTTTAAGTCAAAAATCCCAGATCTGATCAGGACCTTAGGTTGCCAGATTTAAAGAATCCTTTTTTAGGATAACAATCCTTACATACCTATCTGCTCAAGTACAAAAGGCTCGTGATCAAACTGATCAATAAACTCTCAAAGATTTTCACTTTGTAAGCACTTTTCATTTTAAGCACAGTATATATGTATTCCATTAATACAGATGCAATAAAACACAAATCTCATACAATTTTTACTTCTATGATTGTACTGAGAATATGAATCAGTTTCAATAAGCTTATACCTTTGATTAACAGTTTAAGATGAGTTACATATAACTTATTCTACAAGTTTAATCAATTAAGTCAAATTTATGCATGATCATATGCATTTTCCTTGATTCAAAGAAAGCATTTAATCAAAATTTCAGAATGTCAGAAGTATTTAATGTTTTTCATTTACATCTCCACTTAAAATCGTAAAAACCATTAAAATTGATAAACTACTTAAAATCAATAAGATACTACTATGATTTTACAATAAATACATAGTATCTTAAGTAGCAGTTTAGATATTACTTTAGATATTTATAATAAGTATATAATATCTATGAGGTGAAAACATCATCAATAATATTTATCTTTTTATGTGGAGTTTAAGCATTTTACACATCACATAGCCTACAAATACCTAAATTTAATCTAATGTTGCATAATGTATTTTCGTGTAGAGGTTTTGTAAATATATCAGCTAATTGATTTTTACTAGACATAAATTCTAATTTAATTTTTTCTTTAATTACGTTATCTCTTAGAAAATGATGTCTAACCTCTATATGCTTTGCTCTTGAATGTAATACAGGATTTTTGGAAAGATTTATTGCAGAACTAATGTCACAATAAATCTCAGTTGTATCATAAGATAATCCAAAATCTTCTAAAGTTTGCCTTATCCACAGAATCTGAGTGCAACACAGTGCAGCAGCAACATATTCAGGTTCTGTAGTAGAAAGTGCTACATAGTTTTGCTTTTTACTAAACCATGACACCAAATTATTTCCCAATAATTGACATGTGTCACTGGTACTCTTTCTATCAAATTTAGATCCTGCATAATCAGCATCAGTATATCCTATAAGATCTATTGAACTATCCTTAGAATAATACAGTCCGAAATTTTTAGTTCCTTGTATATATCTAAATATTCTTTTAACAGCAATTAAGTGTGATTCCTTAGAATTAGATTGAAATCTAGCACAAACACACACAGCAAACATAATATCAGGTCTACTAGCAGTCAAATAAAGTAAAGAACCAATCATACTTCCGTATTTTCTTTGATCTATAGATTTTCCTATGTCATCAATATCTAACTTTAAAGTAGTACTCATAGGAGTTCCTCGAATCCTTGTATCATTAAAATTAAATTTCTTAAGCATTTCAACTGATTATTTTTCTTGATTTAATAATATACCTTTATCCATTTGCTTAATTTGAAGTCCTAGAAAATATGAAAGTTCTCCTATCATATTCATTTCAAACTGATTAGTCATCTCTTCAGAAAATATTTCTATCAACTTATTAGAGGTTGCTCCAAAGATTATGTCATCCACGTATATTTGAACAATAATCTGATCTTTACCATCTCTCTTAATAAATAGAGTATGATCCACTTTTCCCATGATATAGCCTTTTTCTATTAAAAAAGTAGACAATCTTTCATACCATGATCTAGGTGCTTGCTTCAAACCATATAAGGCTTTCTTCAATTTATACACAAAGTCAGGATTTTTAATATCTTCAAATCCAGGTGGTTGTTTTACATAGACTTCTTCATTAATTAAACCATTTAGAAATGCACTCTTTACATCCATTTGATATAATTTAAAATCCATATAACAAGCATAGGCCAATAATATTCTAATACTTTCTAACCTAGCCACAGGAGTAAATGTTTCATCATAATCTAATCCTTCTTTCTGTGTATACCCTTGTGCAACTAATCTAGCTTTATTCCCTATAATTTGACCAGTTTCGTTAGTTTTGTTTCTAAAGATCCACTTTGTACCTATTATGGACTGATTTTCTAGTGGAGAGACTAATTCCCATACATCATTTCTAATGAATTGATTTAGTTCTTCTTGCATTGCCACTATCCAATTTTCATCAGATAATGCTTCTTGTATATTCCTTGGTTCCACCATAGAAACAAACATACACATACTATTTAAATTTACTGAAGCTCTAGTTTTAACTCCCTCATTAATATTACCAATGACTTGAGTAATGGGATGTGATGAAGAATAACGCCAATTTCTCTGATTTTCCTCAATATTCTCATCAACATCTGAGCGTCCATCACTTTCATCATTAGTTTGATCATTTAAGTTCATATTTTTGATTTTCTTAGGTAAATCATCAATCTCTCTAAGAGAATTTTCATTGAAGCTTACATGGGGGGTTTCTTCAATAGTCCTAGAGGTCTTGTTATATACTCTATAGGCTTTACTTCTAATAGAGTAACCTACAAAAATTCCTTCATCCGATTTGGCTTGAAATTTATCCCTTTTATCCTTAGTATTAAGAATAAAACACTTGCACCCAAATGGTTTCATATAGGAAATTTTTGGAACCCTATTAAACATAATTTCAAAAGGAGTTTTATTAACATGAGGTCTTAAATGACTTCTGTTAATAACATAACAAGCTATATTTACTACTTCAGCCCAAAGATTTTGTGGTAACTTATGTTCATTCAACATAGTTCTGGCCATTTCTTGAAGTGATTTATTCTTTCTCTCAACAACACCATTTTGACACGGTGCTCTTGGAAAAGAAAATCTGTGATCAATGTCATGCTCATTACAATAGCTATCCATTTGATCATTATCAAATTCAGTTCCATGATCACTCCTAAGTTTTTGAATATAGACACTTTGCTCCTGACAAATGTTTTTATAATAAGAATTTTACCACGTGCAAAAATAACAACTTAAGTTTATAACGCTAACCTAACGCGTTGCCTTAGTGTTCAATATAGCAACTCAACGTGTTTAGTTATGTTAACTTAACGAGTTAAACATGTGCACCTCACGTGATACAATACAACATTCGTAACTTATAATTTCACCACGTGTATAACACTAACTTAACGAGTTCGTCTCTTCTTTTACTCACTAACTTAACGAGTTATCATGTGACCTATTTTAACCTTTAAGCTTCTAACTTAACGAGTTCTCACGTGACCTATTTTAACCTTTAAGCCTCTAACTTAACGAGTTCTCACGTGACCTCTATACAAACAAAACTCTAACTTAACGAGTTGTCTAAACGTGCACTGTTCATGATACAGAAGATATAACATTAAAACATATCATGCTTTTCAATAAAAACACACGTTAACTTAATGTTTAGCTAAATGAGAAATTAATACAACGAAACGACTAGATATTAACTTCAGATCCAATACAGACAAGTATTTATATCAGTAAGCTTTTTCTCTATTAATTGATGATTTTAATTTCTTTTCACAAGCAATAGTAATTGAGCAAATATGATTATTTTCATTCAGCACACATCATCAAAACAAAAATGCTCAACAATTACCAAATGCACATGGAAAACACGTGAAAAATTAAAACATTAAAGCACACGTGCAGATATGTTTAGAATGAAAAAGTGCATAATATTAACGGTTAAATGATGGTTAATTGCATAATATTTAGCTTATCATATGAGAATTAAGTTATTATGTTATTATTGCACTATTATATGCTTTAATGAAAGAATTTGCAATATTTCAAGGAATTAGTGATAATTAAGTACATTTCTGAACTATTGATGAATTACAGATTTTTAATTCCTAAGTCTCTGAAATGTCTATTATTTTAGAGAGTTATATTTCATGTACTTGACAATTATGTTTTGAATGCTTAAAGAATATTTTATTATTTCCTAGAGTACACATGTTGAAACCTTAATGCATGACTTAAGTGGATTTTCGGTAAGTTATCTAGTAAGTATCCAAAATGTGTTTAAGCATCGGATAGTTAAGGTTTGTAAGTATCTGAAATAATTGAACTCGTTAAGCTAAAAATTTTGCACATGTTGAATTTAAATGTTTTATTATGTCACGTGAACTGCACATGTTAAACTTGAATAGTTAGCATAACTATATGCATTGAGTTACTTGAATATACACTAAGGTAACACATTATATTAGTGTTATAAGCTTATAAGTTATTTCTTTATTGCACGTGTTTTATAGTTAAATTAACAAAGTAAGTCTGTTGAGTTACACTAACTCCACGGACCATTTATTTTCTAACAAGCCACTGTAGCAGTTGCAGAAACAGTAAATTTGAAGGAAAACTACAATTGCACGTATCACACAGGAATTCACTTGTGGAATGAAAAAGAAATCACCATTGTTGATATGAATGAAGGAAATCTAACCGATCATTTAAGCAGAAATAGTTACTATTGAAAGAAATATAAAAGAAGAGAAGAAAGACGAAGAAAAAGTGTGATGAGAGAGGTGAAGAACCGCGCTAATTACAGGAAACGTCGAAAGTTCCCTGAAGCTCTACACCACCACCAAAATCACCAACCATCAAAGGTCTATGAGGATACTTTTGAAAAGACCTCTAGATTTTGATAATGCAAAAATCAATGTGAGGAATAGAGAGAGCAGGAAGAACAAGAGCAATAGCCAGAATCTTCACAACAATAGCTAAGAGAGCAAGTAGAAATGTCGGCTACAATAGAGTACAAGCAGGACCTTCAGTTCCACCAACAGAACCATTATCACAAATTACATTTGCTTGGCCAAGAACTAAAGAAGAAGACAAGGAGTTTAATAGCTTGGTCAAAGCAGCAAAAGATCAAGGAGACAATGATGAAATGGCTATGGCCAAGGCACATATTCTATATGATGCCATAAAGAAAAAAAGGCTAAAGAAAGGTTGAGGGCCTAATATAAAATTAAGGTGGAAAAGTACCAAGAAGCAATTAGAATAGCAATTGCAAAAGAAGTACAAGCTGGTCATTCAAGACTAGTAATTATAGAAAAAGTGAAACAGGAAGAGCTAGTACCTATGACTTGGGGGTCTGAAGAGCCCATTTTTGTTGACTTAATGTTAGAAGAATAAGAAGATTAGGCACAACTATTTAGAAGAAGAAAAGGAAAAAAAAGTGCTTGAGGATCAAGAAGAAATTAAATTTGAGCCTATAATGTTTATATTAGGGCATAAAGAGCCCATTTATGTAGATTTGCTATCAGAAGAAGAAGCAGATCAACTGCAGGAGGAAAGAGGAGAAGAAAAATAGGCTGAAATTAGTCTGCACCCTATAGAATTAGAAACTGAAGTTAGGGTAGAATATACTATGCTTGTAACTCCATCCCAATCTGCCACAGGATTAGAAAGAATAGTAACAATGTAGATTAGTAGTCAAGAGGAAGAAGAAAGAGAAGAAGCTGAGTAGGAAGCTAAATAAAAAGAAAAGAATTCGACAAATTCCTCTAAAGATATTGGAACTCTTCAGCAACTTATGGAGAAAATATAAGATAAGAGTGTGGAAAGTTCTACAGGCTCTCCACCACATTTTAGAATTGAAAGATAGGAATGTCCAGATTATTTTCAACAAGAAATACAGTAATAAGCTTAGCAACTTGAAGAAGAAATTCAAGAACAAGCTCCTTTGGAGAAACATATCCAAATTCCTGACCTATCTAAAGCAATTATTTTAAATGAATTTCACTTTTGGAGTCAGGAAGCATACAAGTATTAAGAGATAAAAGAGTATGATATTATTTATAGTAGACCAGTAGATTGGACTAGAATGGAGGAGATTAAAGAATTATTCGAATTCTAGGGCCTACTAGACTTTATTCCAAAAGAAAAAGGGAATGCAATTTATGAAAATTTAGTGCCTTGCTTTTATGCAAATTTAATAGAGGAAGAAGGAAATTTAATTTCTAATGTGGAGGAAGTTAATATTCAGATGACAACTAAGCTTCTCCACAACATTTTTGGACTGAAAAATGAAGGGATTGAAATTTTGGAAAATACAACTGCAACTGAATGGAGAGAACAAGAAATCAAGCAATGTTTGACCATTGACCCTAGTGTGCCATTACTAAATAGACTAAAGTACTTAAATGGAAAATCACACATGGTGGCAAACATTTTAGTTAAAAATGTTTATTAGAGGCATGGCTACGACATTGAACTAAGTCAATTTGTCAAGTGGGCTACATATGTAGTTGTTAACAGAATACAAGTAAATTGGTTCAAAGTATTCATCTCCAACCTCAAATCAGTAAAGAAAAAGTTATTTTATGAAGATATAATTCCACTACTAATGGTGGAAGGAATTGACTTTACGAAATGGACATTCAAGAGGATAAGATCTAGAGCTATTTCAGTGAAGGAATATAAAAATTCTAATACTACTGTTGTGTCTATTGTTAGACCTTCTAAAGACTTTATAGGAGTTGTAGAACATATAAATCAATTAGAGCAACAATTAGAAAAGCTCCAAAAGGAAGTAGATGAATTAAGGAAAAAAGACTAAATGTATTATTCATCTACTTGTACTGAAAAATATCTAATTGTATGTAATTGTAAACTATTTATATATATGAATGTTTGAATAGCAAGATGTTTCTAAATTAATGTTTGTGAATGAATGATTTAAAATTGTATTGAATATTATATATATTTGTTTAAAGCTTTGCAGGACTATTTTACAAGTTTTACAATTTTATTTAATGATGTGATTAAATGCACGATGATTTGATAATGTTTGAATATATCTGCATACTCAAAAGTAAAATGTAATTCTACGTAATAAGAAAAGAACTATAAGTTTTTTTTTTAATATCTATTCTTTAAATTCATTAGGAGATAGTCCTTTCGAATTTGAGGAAATACATCAAGAAAACTGAAATATTCAATTAATACAAAATTTTGCATTATGTTCTTATAATGTCAGCTTCTGACTTCTTGGTTGCTTGAGGAGGGGGTAGTGAAGCTGATGAGTGGTTTAACCGTTGAAATTGTAGTAAGGCCATACTTTTTTACATGGAATATGAGAGGCTCGAGTTTTTTGAAAAGACCCCCTTGGCAAAGGACGTCGCAGGACCAACCGAGAATTGTTCTGCAACTCTAGTGGATGACATTAAATATTTGGATAAAATTTCTAACCCGATATATGATGTCCTGGATAATCAGGTTTTTATTAAGGAAGATAATGTCACATCTATGCTTCTATATGCACTAGAGAGAAATAACTGCCAAGAATTTTTGGAATAATGATTGAGACATCTTTTTAGAAGAGAATATGTTCTTGTTATTCCAACCTTCCCAGTCTTTGCTAATATCAGTTCCCAATAAATGATTTAGCTAGATGGTTAAACCTCTAATAAATGGGCAATAATAGAAGATGTGCCTTATTGTTTCACTCGAGTTATTGCAAAAACTGCATATAGAAGGGAGATGCATACCTTTCTTCATACGAATATCATCTACAAGAAGGAATTGATGTAGAAGTTTCCAAATGAATATAGAGATTTTGATAAGAATTTGGTTAGTCCAAAATCTCTTAAGATGCTTGTTTCATGGACTTTGATTTCTGATAAATTTTCAAGCAGATTTGATGGAGAAACCGTTTGGATTGAAAAGATTAGAATTTTCTAAAAGATGTTTGTGCAAACACCAAATTCTACCTAGATCTTTACCTATTCTATAATCTGCAAAGTTGGTTTCTATTTCATCAATAGTGCCAAAAATGGCCTGAATAGCTTCTGCCCAAATTTCTTTCTTTTATTTGATCTTGTAGATTTGTTTCAATTTAAAGGCAAGCATTTGATCTTGAAGAGATCTAAGATTTAGCCCTCCCTTAGATATAGGTAGAGATACTTTTTCCAAGAGAGCCAATGAATGTTTTTCTTGTTGTGAGTACCTGACCAAAAAAATTGAGCACAAATAGAGTTTATTTTGTTGATTATCCTGTTTGGAAGAGGGATGACTGAAAGAGTGTGTATAGGTATGGAGTTGAGCATGTGTTTAATTAACATGAGTTTGCCTCCTTGACTAAGAAATTTTGCTTTCCATCCTGCCATCTTGTTTTGAATCTTATCTATAAGATACAAGAAATACTTGTGACGTGGTTGGCCCTTAAAAATAGTGCAACCAAGATGAATAAATGGCCAATGACTTTGTGTGCAGCCTAAGATATTGGAAATGTTCTGACTTCGGTGAGGCAGGCTTTTCTTTGAAATTAAGAAACTACTTTTGTTGAGATTTATTTTCTGCCTTGTAAACTTCTCATATTGATTTAATATTGTTTTGGCTCTTTCTAACATCGATTTTCGTCCGTTGAGGAATAAGAGGGTATCATCTGCATATAATAGATGGGAGACCCTCTAATGTCGGCTGTTGCATTTATACTAGATGAAAGTGGAATCTTCTTGCATACGAGTGAGAGCTCTACACAAAAGCTCTTCTGTGTGAATGAATAAAAAGGGTGAGAGAGGATCACCTTGCCAAAGTCCACATGATGGATAAAATAATTGGGAGACATTTCCCTGCAAAATGACTGTAGTGGGGATATTGCATAAACATCTAGAAAATAGATTAATGGTATTTGAATCAAAGCCGAATGCCTTTAGAGTTTGGAATATCGCCGTCCATTCCATTCTGTCAAAGGCTTTCTTTATGTCAAGTTTGACAATAATATTTCCTCCTCTATGCCCTTGGTCTAAATATTAAATTAATTCTTGAGTGAGAGCAATGTTGTCAAAAATGCTATTTTCTTTTGTGAAATCACTTTGAGTCTTGGAAATCAATTTTAGGATCATATCTGATAGCCGATTAACCAAGATTTTTGCAATACACTTATAAGATTATTGCATAAGCTGATAGGTCTGAAGTCTGCAAAACTGGAAGGTTGCTTGATTTTAGGAATTAAGGTGATGTATGTGGCTTTCCATTTGTTGTTGAGATGAGCTTTTGCAAAAAAATGTTGAATGGCAATGTAGAAGTCATTACCTATAATCTCTCAGAAATGCTTATAGAATTCGATTGTAAATCCATCGAGACCTAGAGTTTTGTTGCTAGGGAGAGAGAAAATATTGTTTTTTATTTCAAAGATTGAAAGAATTTCCAGCAATATCTTGTTCTACTCTGCAGTTAGAACACAAGAGATATTGTTGAGCAAGCTCTTGTCCATTTCAGCTAGTTGAGACATGAGGATATTCTGAAAGTGTAGTCTTCCTTTTATTTTGAGTTGCTCCATATCTTTTTTGATAGAATTTTGATTCATCAACTGATTAAAAGAATTTTTGGAACTTCTGCGTTTGATAATTTGTTGAAAAAATTTAGTATTATGATCCATGTCCATCAACCAATTGATTTGGGAAGATTGCTATAGAAGTAAGAATTGGCAGTGGTTATTTTTGATCAAAGCTTCCTGTTGTTAAATTAAGTTGGTTGTCTTGGTGGTGGTTGAATTGATCTGCATGTCTTGTTCTAGCAAATGAATCTTGTTCAGAATCACTTTTTCTTCTGTAAAGATGTTCCCGACAATCCTTTTATTCCAATCTTTTAAATTACCTTTAAGAAGTTTGAGCTTAGAGCTAAAGTTCGTGATGGGATTTTGATAATAACAGTTGTGCCACGTATCAGTTACCAGTTTGGAGAGATCTATATAATTCAGCCACATATTTTTGAATATAAAGAGATGTGGACCTCTGATAATTTGGTTCGGTTGATGCATAAGAATATAAGCATGATCTGAATATACACGTTCTCCATAGATGATGTCTTCCTTGAATTGCATGTATAGAGCCCCATTTAATAATGTACGGTCCAGTCTGGCATATCTCCTATCTTCGGCTTCTCGATTATTACACCAGGATAGATGGTTTCCAAGATGAATTGGTTCCACCAATTGAGTGTGGTTGATGAAATTGTTAAAATCCTGAATAGCAGAGGAATGTATGTTCCAGATGTTCTTGGTTTCATTCAATTTCTGTACAACATTGAAATCCCCTCCCAAAATCCAAGGATTATTTCTGATGATATAATTTAAGTCTTGTAAGTGCTTCCACAAAATGTGACGTTGAGCAGGGTTGCATGAAGCATACACAGAAGAGATGTAAAGATTGTTATAACTTGAATTTGAAACTTGGTAGGTAATGGCCTGAGTGTGATAATTCCATATATCTATACTGAGATTGTCTGACCAAAAAGCACAAATTTTGGAATTACCATAATGAAAATTCCAATTTAAACTATCATCAAACTTTTTAGAGTCTTCAATTGACATAAAATGTTCAAAGATAAATATTGCATCAAGTTTTTCTTTTCGAATTGTACTTTGAGAAAATTTTGAGTTGGATGATTGACCAACCCACGACAATTCCAAAAAATATAATCCATTAAAAAATAACCAATGCAAAAAATCTCTACCATTATTGAGGTGAAATATTCACACTTTGTGGAGATAAAGTGTTTTTGTTAAATCTGACCTTGTTGCATTTCTGTTTAAGCCTGACGCTTTGTCTTTTGAAGATTCAATCTTGATTTATTTGCTGCAAGATTGCTAAATTTTCCATTTCAGAATCTGAACTTTCTTTATCTGATGAGTTAGAGACGTCGTCCAAGCTTGGTACATCTAAATTGCAGTTAAGCGTGCATTTAATAATGTTTAGTGATTTATTTGCTGTAGATAACTTACCTTGATTATTATAGATCAAATCAAGGTCTTGGTGAGGCTTTTCCGCTGCGTGTTCATCTACCACCAATATCATAACGTTATCGTGAATGGCAGGAAAGGATCATGATCCTAACGAAATGCTAGCATTGGAAGTTGGGGCCTGCAGTGTCGATATCAGACCGGTTGGGAATTTGCCTATTTTTTCAGTGCTACTGGTAGACAAAACAACTTGTCTAGTGAATTTGGCATGTGCATTTTGAATTGGACTAGAAGATGTAACAGCTTGACCCATATTTTCGATCTAAATTTGCTTTATGTTTGGATGCCATTCACCGGTGGTACCGTTAGGATTTGCTTAAGCCATAGTACAGTTAGGATCAGGATGATTGGAACTTCCATCGGTGTGACCGCTATTTTTGACCGATTTGTATGTGGCTATGATAGGATGCTGCAGTTGGGCTGATTTTTTCTTTCAATTGCGTGCGACAGTCTGCCACTATGGTGCACAGATTACACCATCTAAAGGAGTAGCTTTGTCAATATTAGCTTTGTCAGTGTTGTCTTTTTTAAAGTTAGCATCTTTTCTTTTGCAGAGCAACATTGAATGACCGATTTTGCAATAGTACTCACAAAATTTCGGTTCAAAAGGGTACACTACTTTTTGGTTGATGATCTCTCCACCATTATCGATGAAGATTGAATGGTGGAGCGGCTCTGAGATGTCCATCTCCACACATATGGCAACTACTCCTGGTCGTGTAAAGTTGCTTACATCCTGATGTGAACATAGGTATTTCTCAAGGAGTTCGGCTATTGACTTGATAGCACTTGGTGAATGAAAATGCGCTTGAAGTAGTGGTAGATGTATCCAGACCAGTGCCCATGTGGCTTCCATACCAGGTGAGAATGATGGAGACCAGCAAAAAACTGACATCCTCTTCCCTTTAATGCTCCAGTTATCCTTAACTAGAACTTGTAAAAAATGTTGTTGACTTTGGAAATGGATGAGGACATACCTGTTGTCCAACATAGCAAGAAAGATATCATCTGTAACATTGAGGGCTGCTTTCATACCTACTAGAATGGCCAGAAGTTCTGGACGTTGTCTAGCAAAACGACCTACCAATGTGTGATGGAATGGAGAAGCCATGGAAGAAACTTCTTCCGAGCTAAAAGTGACTCGTAGTTGACCTTCCACCATGATAGGCTCACGAACTAGTAGATCAGGAAAGACCAGAGGAGCGTAAGTCTCGTGAATCATGGCTACAAAGGACAGAAGTGGGGTCTCCTTTTGCCAAGCTTTGGGGTTGACAAAGGCTGGTGGATCGCCTAGGTGAACCTCTAGGTCAGGCAGAGGACGCTCCGCCATTTTAAGAGAGAGACAAAAAAGAACTATAAGTTAATATGCATATAATGTTCAAATTTAAATGAGTTTAAATTAGAACAATGCATTAATGTAATGAATGTAACTTTATTTAAGTTGATAAAATACAGGAGGAAAAAAAATATAGAAGTTAAGATGAGGAGTAACTTTTTAGAAAAATTTGCTAAGTGTTAACGAAGTTAGTTCATTGAGTTAACTTTAACTCCACGGAGTCAATAATAAAATATAAGGTCACTCCGTTGAGTTACAAATAACTCAACGAAGTTAGTCCATAGAATTAGCAAATAGGCGACGAAGCTAGTCTGTTGAGTTAGCTGTAACTCAACAAGATTATTTCATTGAGTTAGAAATAGTAACCGAGGCTGGCCCGTTGAGTTATCTATACCTCAATGAGATTAGTTCGTGGAGTTAGTGTAACAGTTATTCTTTTAGCCACAAATGAAACTTCGTGGGTTTAGTGGTTATTGAAATTTGAAATTAGAAGTGAAACACATATCCATAAAAATAGGAACCATACTATACGTTACAAGACACGTTCTTGCAATGAGATTCATTTGCCTTATGGACATGCATTATAAATATAGAATAGAATATTATTTACTAGTTACCAGCACTTGAGGAAAGAAAAGAAAATTTGTGGGGAACTAGAAGGAGAAGCAACTGATTCAACTTCATCTGTCAACAACTATTTACTAAGAACAAAGCTTCAAACTGGTATGTAATTAATCTTCTGTAATTTTACTTTATGTTAAGAGTTTATGAGCACATGGACTCATTCTCCTAGCACTACACAATTAGTAGGAACACCTACACAAGATTATTTAATATAGAGGCGTACTGAAATATTTTCTAAATTAGACTATAACAAAATCCTTAAGGGTGTAGCTAACCTTTCTTTAAAGGAGAACGAAGATATGGCTGTACAATAGAAAAATCATTAGGGGAAATTCTGTATCTTGAATTAGTTGATGAACCTTCATGTATTCGATTGTTAAACTTAGAGGGAGATAGGTTTGAACTGAAATCTAATTATATTAGTCAATTGCCATACTTTTATGGATTAGAAAGAGAAGATGCCTAATATTTCCTTGGAGAATTTAACGAAGTTTGTCAAATGATGAAAATACCAAACGTGAGTATTGATACTATTAAACTTAGATATATTCCTTTTGATTTAAAAGATATAGCTAAGAGATTGTTATATATTTTGTCGCCTGATTCAATTTCTGCATGGACTAAATTTTGCTCTATTTTTCTAGAAAAATATTATCTAACACATCAAATGATTAAAAAGAAAAAGGAAATATTAATGTGTAGCCAAAAATAAGGAGAATCATTCTGGAAATATTTTGAACAATTTAAAGATTTACTAACTCAATGTCCACATCATGCAATGAGTAAAGCACAATTAATAGGTATAATTTATGAAGACATCGATGTTTCAACTAAATCTTTATTAGAATCTACTTGTCAGAATGGATTTTTAAAACTGTGTAGTGAAGAAGCATAGGCATACTTAGAAAACTTTGCAAAAAGAACTACTCAATGAGAAAACTTAGCTGAAGCTATTATAGATAAAAGAATATTGCTAAGGGTAATGCATGAAATAGATTCAAGCAATATGCTTGAAGTTAAATTAACTAAGTTAACAAAAAAAATTGAGGAGTTATCATTAAATCAAAAACTAGCAGAAAAGAATGCAAATATTAATGACTTAGATATTATTTATGCTAGAAACAAGAAAGATAACTTTGGAAATTCTTATAATCCTAATTGGAGAAATCACCAAAACCTATCTTGGAGAAATAACAATTTCCAAGGAGGAGAAAATATAAATAACAAAAATATAAGTTATGAAGCATTAATTGAACAAGAATCTAGAATAAAGAAGTTAGAAAAGATAATTCAACAATTAAACAATTGTCTAGACCATGTATTTGGAAATGCTATCATTCAGAATCATAATATGAATAGAAATATACCCCCTAGACAGAAGGAATCAATAGAAGTTAGACCTACTAAAGGATTGCCAATGCAAGTAATATTTAACCCTATCAATAGAATTGTTAATGAAATTGATACGTCCTATGGGAGGAAAACTAAATGAAGTAGCATAATTATTAGTAAGTATGTATAATATAGTATGTAAAAAGAAAAAAAATATGAAAGTTTAATTATAGTTAGTAGTATCGTAGACTTATTACTTAACTCAACGAACTTAGTCCATTGAGTTATGACCTAACTCCATGAAGGTATGTAAGTAGCTATGTTAATTTTATCTATGTTTAAAATTTTGTTTATATTATACAAAATCACAACAGATGGAATTGATGAAATTACCACTGGATGCACTAAGGGAAGTATTGACTAACTTATCAGCTAAAAATCTATGTAGATTGTGTTGTCTGTCAGAAGAAATTCAAGAATGTATTAGAGAAAAATATTTTCATGGACTACAAGCTTCAAAGATGACTAATATTAGAGATGGATTTTTATAGAAGTCATTTAATCGTAATTCAATCAGCTATGAATATCTAAATATGGAGGAAACTACTGGAATTCAACCAAATACATTAGAAGAAATAGATCATATTATGGGGATACATGAAGGATTAATTATTTACAGAACCAAACCAAGGTATGCAATTCTATTACCCGATATTTTGATTAGAAATACTATCACTAGAGAAGAATAGAATATAGGAAGGTCTAATAAATTTGAAGTACTAACTGAAAATTGTGGGTCAGCTTTAACATTTTCTGATAAAAATTTGACCATTCCTAAAAAATTGTATTACTAAAGACTAACTGGAAATTGGGATGAGAATTTATGCTTAAGTGTGTATAATTTTCTGAATAGATCTTGGACTAAAAATACTATGATATATCTAGGACAAAAAGCATTAGTTAACAACATACATGTCATACTTGATGGATATATATATCTAGTCACAAATATATCAGTTGCATTTAAATCTAATTTATACATAATAAGCATAGATAGTTATGATGATGACTTTATAGAAATATTGCCTATACCTAGTGATATAGTTGAACCACCATCTGCAGAACATGATAAAATTCAATTAGGAGTGTGGTATAATGAATATGATGATCCTACTTTATGTTTAGTAAGATGGTGGGATGAATTGATGAAATTTCAAATATGGATTATGAAAGACCTAAATGAATGGAAGTGAGAAGAGGAATACATTGAAATATAGAAACAACTACATTATCTTGGAACAGAAAAGAATCCCTTTCTGCATTTCAATTCATTAATGGTAATACACTTATATTTAGTATTGATAACATACTACAAGTTTACAAGTTAAAAAGGAGAGTAGACTGCATTAAAATGGAATTAATAGCAAGAAGAATTATGCCTAAAAAGTTTACTTGGACTGACACGTTTATTCCATTTGTCACTACTTTTCAATCATGTTCTTAAATTGTGATTTTGTTCTTTTAAGTTGTGTGTACTCTGCATTTATTTTTAGAAAAAAAGAAAGAAAAACAAAATATCAATCCAGTTTGTTGGTATCTATTCTGAGAAACCAACTAGCTTGCTTGTGAACCACCAAAGGCATAGGATAGGAGCCTAGGTTCTACACAAGACATTAATTTAACAATTTATGTTTTGTTGTTTTTTTGTTATATATTCTATTTTTATTTGTGAATGAAAAGTTTTTCAGAATTAAAAGTCGAGAGATATTGAAGGAGATACAAAGAACAAGGTATATAATTGATTACTTATCCTGAATTTACATTCAAACACAGTTCGTGGAGTTATTCATTAACTCAACGAATTAATTTCGTTAAGTTAGGTGCTAAGTCAATGAAACAATATTCATGTCTACTAGCATTTTCTATATTTACTATAAATCTTTTACATTGAGGACAATGCAAAATGTAGGTATGAGGGGGAGGTAATTAGATTAAATCTAAGTAACCTTGTTAATTAGAGGAATTAGGATTGTACTACAAATTTCTATGGAAATTGAAAATTTTTGATGAATTTGCTGTAACTAACCAAAATTTTCTATAACTATCTGATAATTGAAACTATAAAATTTTTTTGAAAACTGTAACTATTTGAATGTTATATTTAGAATCTTATATAAGATGCTATAAATTTTACTATTCATACAAGTCTAGATATAGTATCTTATGTTTTTGTTGAATTTTATGAGTTTAGTAGTTTCATAATTTTAAAAAGAAATCAGAATGCTTAACTGAAACTTAGTAAATGATCTAAAATCCTGAAAGAGTTGAAATATTGATTTTTGGATTAAATGAAATATATATGATTAAGGATACATTTAATTTGATTGATTAAACTTGTAGAATGATTTGTGTAAATCTTATTAAACTACATAAAAAGTATAAGCTTATTTATATGGATTCATGTTTTTAGTAAATTATAGAAGTAGGATTATATGAGATTTGTGTTTTATTACATCTGTATTAATGAAATACTTATATATACTATGTTGAAAAGGAAAATGAGGAAAAAAAGAGACAAGCTTTGAAAATTTATTGATTTGTTTGATCACGAGCCTTTTATACTTGAGTAGATAGGTATGTAAGAATTGTTAACCTAAAAAATGACTCTTTAGATCTGGCAACCTAAGATCCTGATTAGATCTAGGATTATTGACTAAAAGTTTGATACATGGGTACACTAGTAAAAATACGCATATACTATTTTGAAAAGATAAAAGTGTTTTGTGAAATACAGATACAATTCAAGATCGAGTATATTCTCTGTTATCTATGATTACTGAAGTATGAATCTAAATTAGACTTTTGAAGTTGTTTATCTAAGATACAATTCATTATTCTTCTTATTTTAATCATATTGAGTTGGATTGTGTTTTGATTGATTTGTATGTAGTTGAAATTTATTCTGCAAATCATATTGGAAAATTCAAGATAATAGATGTATGAAAAGAAAAATTTGATAATATAACTACCACCTATGTGACGTTAGTATATTTTGTATGTAATTTACATATGTTTTAAATATATTTGCAGGTTGGAGAGGAGAAAACAATGTTAAATTAGATTACTAAATTAATACAGAATATCTTTACATTAATCTAATCTATGTATTCTAAAGATACAAAATAAAGAATTAATTCCAGCACTTTAGAAAGGCCAATTAGTTAGATCTTAGTAGTTTGCTAAGGGACTAGCAAAAGTTAAGTATGGGGGAAGTATTTAGAATGAAAAAGTGCATAATATTAACGGTTAAATGATTGTTAATTGCATAATATTTAACTTATCATATGAGAATTAAGTCATTATGTTATGATTGCACTATTATATGCCTTAATGAAAGAATCTGCATAATTTCAAGGAATTAGTGTTTATTAAGTACATTTCTGAACTATCGGTGAGTTACAGGCTTTTTAATTCCTAAGTCTCCAAAATATTTGTTATTTCGGAGAGTTACATTTCATGTACTAGATAGTTATGTTTTAAACACTTAAAGAAAATTTTATTATTTCCTAGAGTACACGTGTTGAAACCTTAATGCATGACTTAAGTGGATTTTTAGTAAGTTATTTGGTAACTATCTGAAATGTGTTTGAGTTTTGGATACTTATAGTTGTAACCATCCGAAACATCTAAACTCGTTAAGTTAAGAATTATGCACGTGTTGAATTTAAATATTTTACTATATTACGTGAGTTGCACATGTATAACTCGTTAAGTTAATATAGCTATACGTGTTGAGCTACATGAAATTACACTAAGGTAACACGTTGTGTTAGTATTATGCAAAAATAGGTAATGTAAACATTCAAATAGTTAACATTTCATTTTAGTAGAAGAGTTATGTTAAAAGCTTGTATAGTTAAGTTATCTACACATGTGATTTAATGTTTTAAGTTTTCACGTGTTTTTCTAGTACGTTCGGTAATAAAAAATCAAAGAGTTAGATAACTATTTGAGTTTTTATACGCATGGATAGATAACTATTCAAGTTTTATAAAATGACTAATGAACAGATAAGTTTTCTTGTTTAGTCATGTGTTTTGCAAGTACAAGAATAGGAGAGTTACGAGAAGATACAATACGAAGGAAAGCCACGATTGCACATATCACGTACGAATTCACTCGTGTAATGAAGAAGAAATCATCATCATTGATATGAATGAAGGAAATCCAACCTATCATTTAACCAGAAGTAGTTACTACTGAAAGAAATATAAAAGAAGAGGAGAAAGATGAAGAAAGTGTGGGGAGAGAGGTGGAGAACCATGCTAATAGCAAGAAGCGTCGGAAGTTCCTTAAAGCTCCACACCACCACCTAAATCACGAACCATCAGAGGTTTATGAGGATATTTTCCAGATGTCGAGTCGATTCCAAGCCAAACATGGTGACTAACATATTAGGGCAAACAGTACAAGTGTAGAGTATGCCACAAGATGTCTAGGTTCATTCAGAAGCTTGTTAATAGTAAGTATCTGGCAAATTTATATTTTTGGTAGGTTACCAGGCCTAAGTATCTGAAAATAAAGTTTTAGTCGGAGGCTTTGAGTTAACTATCTGAAAGTTAGAAGATTTCAGAGGGTTACTAGTTGTAACCATCTGGAATGACTTAAAGGACACTTATGTGTACGATCAGACAGTTAAGAAGCCAAGTATTCGAAAAGTAGTAACTTAAGTGGATCTTCAGATAGTTAAGCAGTAACTATCCAAAAATCATAAGCTTTCGGAAGGTTAACGGTAGAACCTTCCGAAATGACTAAAGAGACACTTAAGTGAGTTTTCAGATAGTTAAGAAGTAACTATTTGAAAGACATGCAGTTTTCAGAGAGTTAATGGTAGAACCTTCTGAAAGGATAGAGAGAGAGAAGTAAGTGAGTTTTCGGACAATTAAGTTTGTAACTATCTGAAATACCAAATCTCTCCGGACAGTTAGCCTATTACAGTACTACCTGTTACAATGAATGAAGGAAGAAGAATTTCTTCAGATAGTTAAGTCTGTAACTATCCGAAATATTGCAGATTTCGGAAAGATAAGAAGATAAGGCTCTAAAATTGAGAGTCCCTTCTCCGAAGCTTTATTTCTCTACTGTAATGGCTTGAATGTAATTAAAGGTTTATTAACCCTAAGTTGGGTAGTATATAAACCTTTATGATGTTGTAAAACATTATGGTTGAGTGTGCCGAAGCTCATAGTAGAACCCTCAACTCTCCATGGATGTAAGCAGTTGCTGAACCACGTAAATCCTTGTCTTCAGTGTTATTTCTTCCTCTTTCTCTTCACTTTCTAGTTTCGATGAGTTAAGAAGTGAGTGTTTCAGAATCGTGCCATAGAGAGTTGACTGAACAATCGGTTTTAATCGTAACATGACAACTACTATGAAGAGTGATCGCGTCGCAAGAAGGGAAGTCATTTTCACCAAGCAACGACTCATATCTCAAGAGATCGTAAAGCTTCAAACCTTGGTTTCATGTTGATGCTAGTATACTGAAGAGGAGATCAACTTACAAGTCTTGGTTTATGATTCTATAGGGAGGGGAGGCAAGACTATAAGTGATTAAGTTTCTAGTGGTGTAATCACGTCGCATGTAGTGATCGAAGGTTTTTACTATCGAGAGAGATTTTTGCATTTCACCTTTTGTTTATCTTTAGGAACATATCAAAACAAAAATACCAAAAACAATTAATTATCTATGTTTATATTTAGTATTAAAGTGTTGTATTGTTTATTTATTATCGTGATTAATGCCATCAATATTAGTAATGTGAATGTTATATGTTTGTTTGATTCAAAAAAAAGAAAATAGTTTTATTGTTTACTAAACTTGATTCGTACAGAATACTAAAAATCTTAATGGTTACTGTTTGGAATATTTGAATGTTAGTGTTACTTAATGACAAATCTCAGATTAGCTAACATTAAAGAGCTTAATTGATGTTATTTATATTCTGTGGAACCGTCCAATGGTTGGCCGAATTCCTCTATGAATAATAGTATTTAACTAAAAGGTAGGCTCGTGGAGTTAACTTAAGTCTACGAGGTTAATCCATGGAGTTAACTATAACTCCACGAACTAAGTCCATTGAGTTAACTATAACTCAACGAAGTACTTAACTAAATACATATGAACTCCAATATAAAAATAAAAATAGTACACAATTCTTACTCAATCTCTGTGGGATTGACCTATACTTGCACACAAATACAATATATATTGTGCACTTGCAATTAAAGTACAAATTAGACTTAATATCTAATTTGTGTGAAAAGTTGTTTGTTTACTTCTAAAAGAATTTATTAATATAAACATAAAAACAAATCAAATAGATTTTCACATCGAACACTAAGCAACTGTGAGGGATGTTTTGTTTTAATATTAGAGGGAGTGTTGTGTGTTTTTATTATATAATTGAGAATATGGCATATGTTATGCTCAAAGATTTCTGAAACCTATAGTTAGCATATGTGAATTCTGCAATTTGAAAGGTAAGGACATTTACGATTATTTGAAAGTGAGACAATTGCAGATAGTTAGATCACATGAACAATAAATGAATTATATTAAATATAATAGAGCTGAGTATGAAAATCCTATAGTTTACCCAACTAATGGTTAGTTTAGAATAGGTACTATGTTAAGAGATAAAGAAGTATGGGATAGGTATGACAGACTTGAGCGTAGTTTAGAGTAAAACATGGACAAACTAGAATAATACATGTATCATCAACAAGAATTCAACTAATTAAATTATAGGGAAGAATATTTAGAACCTAAAATTGATATTATATATGAAACGAAAAAAACCATAATGAAAATTGTATTTATGTAAAAGGTTAGATCAGACAACTAGTGTCTTTAGGCTTATATCAATAATTACTTTAGAAGTAATCTAACAAACTTTCATACAAATTAGATATTAATTCCAATTTGTATTTTAACTGTAAGTGCAAAGTATATATTGTACTTGTGTGCAAGTACAAGTCGATCTCATAGAGATTGAGTAAGAATTGTGTATTGTTTTGATTTTAATAATGGAATTTATGTGTTTAGTAAGCACTCCGTTGAGTTATAGTTAACACAATGGACCAAGTTCGTGGAGTTATGGCTAACTCAATAGACTAACCTCGTGGACTTAAGTTAACTCCACGAGCCTATCTTTTCAATTAAATACTGCTATTTATAGAGGAATTCGGCCAACCAATGAGTGGTTCCATAGATTGTAAATAACATCAATTAAGCTCTTTAATGCTAGTGAATATTAGATTTATCATTAAGCAACACTAACATTCAGATATTTCAAATAGTAACCATTAAAATCTTTAAGTATCTGTAACGAATCAATTTCAGTAAACTGTAAAACTATTTTCTATTTTCTGAATCAAACAAACATAAAACATTCACAATACTAACAATGATAACATTACTCATGATACAAAACAAACAATACAACACTTAAATACTAAATATAAACACAGATAAGTTGTTGTTTTTGGTATTTTTGTTTTGATGTGTTTATGAAAATGGGCAAAAGGTGAAATGTAAAAATTTCTATCGATAGTAAATACTTCCGTCACTACATGCGACGTGATTACACCACTGAAAACTTAATCACTTACAATTTTGCCTCCTCTCCCTATAGAATCGCGAGTCCAAAATTGCAAGATGATCTCCTCTTCAACATACTGGTATCAACCTGAAACCAATGCTAGAAGCTTTACGATCTCTTGAGATATGAGTCGATGCTTGGTGAAAATGGCTTCCCTTCCCGCGACGTGATCACTCCTCATAGTAGTTGTCAAGCACCGTGTTTGGCTCGGAATCGACCCGACATCAGGAAAGTATCCTCATAGACCTCCAATGGTTGATGATTATGGTGACATTGGTGATTTTTGGTGATTGTGTGTGTTTAGAATGAAAAAGTGCATATTATTAATGGTTAAATGATGGCTAATTGCATAATATTTAGCATATCATATGAGAATTAAGCCATTATGTTATAATTGCACTGTTATATGCTTTAATTGAAGAATCTGCTTAATTTTGGGGAATTAATGTTAATTTAGTACATTTATGAACTGTCGGTAAGTTGTAGGCTGTGAAATTCTTAAGTATCCGAATTTTCTGATATTTCAGACAATTATGTTTAATAGACTGAATATGTATTGGATAGTTATGTTTAAATTGCCGAACAATTATGTTTAGAGAGAACATGTTATTATTTCCAGATGTACACGTGTTGAGATTTGGTAGATTTACTTAAGTTATAACTCGTTAAGTTAGCATAACTGTACGCGTTGAGTTGCTATATTGAACACTAAGGCAACACGTTAGGTTAGCGTTATAAACTTAAGTTGTTATTTTTGCACGTGTTTTATAGTTAAATCAACGAAGAAAGTCCGTTGAGTTATCTGTAACTCCACGGACTATATATTTTCTAATATGCCACTATAGCGGTTGCAGAAACAGATAGTTGGAAGGAAAAACCACGTTTGCACGTATCACGTAGGAATTCAATCGCATAGGGAGAAAGAAATCATCGCCGTTGATCTGAAGGAAGGAAATCCAACTGATCATTCAAGTAGAAGCAGTTACTACTGAAGAAATATAAAAGAAAAGAAGAAAAAAAGAAGAAATGGTGTGTGATCGATGGACGGCCAGTGTATACAGAGGAGGAGCACCGAGCTTTCTGCAGACAGTATCGACGATTCTCCGAAGTATCACACCAACCATCGTTATCACCACCATAATCACCAATCATCGGAGGTCTGTGAGGATACTTGCCTGATGTCAAGTCGATTCCGAGCCAAACACAGTGCCTGACAACCACTATGAGGAGTGATCGCGTCGCGAGAAGGGAAGACATTTTCACCAAGCGCCGACTCATATTTCAAGAGATCGTAAAGCTTTTAGCCTTGGTTTTGGGTTGATGCCTGTATGTTGAAGAGGAGATCATCTTGCAATTCTAGACTCGCGATTCTATAGGGAGAGGAGACAGAATTGTAAGTAGTTTAATTTTTAGTGGTGTAATCGCGTTGCAAGTAGTGTCAGAAGTATTTACTATCAAGTGAGATTACTTTACATTTCACCTTTCGCCCATTTCCATGTTCACATCAAAACAAAAATACCAAAAACAATTTATCTTTGTTTGTATGTTGTATTTGAGTGTTGTATTATTTGTGTTGTATCGTGATTAATGTTATCTGTATCAGTTTTATGATTGTTTTATGTTAGTTTTAATTTTACAGTTTACTGAAATTGGTTCGTACAAAAAAACTTAAAGATTTTAATGGTTACTGTTTGAATCATCTGAATGTTAGTATTGCTTAATGATAAATCCAATATTAACTAGCATTAAAAAGCTTAATTGATGTTATTTACAATCTATGGAATCGCCCAATAGTTGGCCGAATTCCTCTGTAAATAGTAGTATTATAAAGAAGAGACAGGCTCGTAGAGTTAACTTAAGTCCACGAGGATAGTCCGTTGAGTTAACTGTAACTCAATGGAGTGCTTATTGAATATAAATTTGAATTGTTCACAATCAAACATTTCTTAAATTCATCAGCAATTCCCTGTGGGATCGACCTGTACTTGCACACTGATACAATAGACATTGTGTACTTACAGTTAAAGTACAAATTGGAATTAATATCTAAATTGTATTAAAGGTTGTTTGTTTACTTCTAAAAGAAAGAATAGGCATAAAGATAAATTAACTAAGTAAAAATAGAAGTAACAAATCCAAGTTTTTCTAGTGAAGTGTTGGGAAAGCCAAACAAGTTTTATGGCGCCGTTGCCGGGGAATTGAATTGAATTGAGTCGAAGTGAATTGAATTGAATTGAATAGATATAAGTAACTGTTAGAGCTGTTTCATTTTAATAGCCAGAGTTGTGTGTTTTCTTCTGTAATTGAGAATATGGCATATGCTTATGCTCAAAGATTTCTGAAACCTTTAATTAGCATACGTGAATTCTGCAATTCTGAAGGACACGACATTTCTGATTGTTTGAAATTGAGACATTTACAGATTGTTAGATCCCATGAACAACAAATGAATTATCCTCAATATAATAGAGCCGAGTATGAGAATCCTATAGTTTACCCAACTGATGGTCAGTATAGAATGTGTAATATGATGAGAGACACTGAAGTTTGGGATAGCTATGACAGACTGGAACTCATTTCTGTAATATTTGCCAGATTTGGAATACCTAAAGCTATTATCAGTGATAGAGGAACTCATTTCTGTAATAGAAGTTTTGAAGCCTTAATGAAGAAATATGGAATAAACCACAAAATTGCAACATCATATCATCCGCAAACAAGTGGATAAGTAGAAAGTGCAAACAAACAAATTAAATTAATCTTAAAAAAAGTAGTAAATCCTACTAGAACAGATTGGGCTAATAGATTGATAGATGCACTTTGGGCTTATAGAACTGCTTATAAAACGAGCTTAGGTATGTCACCTTTTAGGTTACTATATGGAAAAAGTTGTCATTTACCTGCTGAAATAGAACATAAAGCTTATTGGGCATTAAAAACTCTGAACACTAATTTAAATCAAGCTGCTGAAAATAGGAAAATGCAACTAATTGAATTAGAAGAATTTAGAAATGAAGCTTATTCGAAGATTGTAAGAGAAAAAGAGAAAATTAAATTCTAGCATGATAGAAAAATTATTCCTAAAAGCTTTGAAATAGGACAAGAAGTATATCTTTATATGGCTAAACTCCATAACCATCTAGGAAAATTAAGATCTAGATGCAGGACCTTACATAGTTCGAAATGTTTATCCTTATGGAGCTATTGAAATTGAAAATCCTAAAAATCAGAATATATTTAAAGTAAATGAACAAAGACTTAAACCTATTCTAAAAACACCAAAAAGCTCCTTTGGAATTATAGAAGAAGTCAAAGTAGAGGACTACTCGAGCTTTACTTAGTAAGAAATCAGTTTTTATGTTTATATATATATATATATATATAATAATATAATAATAAAACATTAAAAATATATAAAAAACATAAAAATAGTTGCGATTCAACTCACTAGATCCATCGGTATGACCGGAACATTAAAAAAATTGTATATCAATTTTCAGAAAAAAATATTGGTTTTACCGAAACATAGTATCAGTTCAACCAAAAGAAAAATAAAAAAATAAAAAATATTTAGGTCTGACCGAAGCATAGTATCGGTTAAACCAGAAAAAAAATTGTATATTAATTTTCAGAAAAAAATATTGGTTTTACCGAAACATAGTATCGGTTCAACCGAAAGAAAAATAAAAAATATTTAGGTCTGACCGAAGCATAATATCGATTAAACCGGTAAAAAAATAGAAAAACTATTCTCTGTAATATTTTTATTATTATAATTGCTTGTACGCGGAATCCGTTGAGTTACGCTTAACTCAACGAGCTTCCTCCGTTGAGTCTTGAGTTAGTCAACGAGCTTATTCTATTAAGTTAACTGTAACTCAACGAAGTACTGTAGCTAAGACCTAAAATTAGAAAAACTCCAGAAGGAAGTAGATGAACTTAGGCATAAAGATTAAATTGTATTGTTCGTCTACTTGTGTAAAATTGTATGAAATTGTATGATGTACTTGTAATGTAATTGATTCATATTAATGAATATAATTTTTTGAGATGCAATTTTCATACATATTTGGATGTGGAATGAATGGAATTTATTGAATATTATGTAATTTGTGGAACTTTATGAATATGTAACAGATTTACAATTTGCTGAATGACAGGATAACTGCTTAAAAATTTCTACATGTTATAAGGTAAAATGTAAATTCTACATAACATAAAATGACCTGCAAGTTAAATCTTTATATAATGTTCAGATTTAAATATATTTTAATCAAAATGAGGCATTAATGACATAGATTTAACTTTATTACAATTAGCAGAATGAAAAACAAAGAAAGAAAAAAAGAATAGAAAACTTACGAGAGTGAAACTTAGAAGTTGCCAAGTGTTAACTCAAAGAAGTATGTCCGTTGAGTTAACCGTAACTCCACGAGGTCATTAATATAGTATAAGGTCACTCCGTTGAGTTATCTGTAACTCAATGAAGTTAGTCCGTGGAGTTAGCAACAGTAACTGACTATGTTCTATTGAGTAATTTGTAACTCAATGATGTTAGTTCATGGATTAAGCAGAACGGTTATTCTTTTAACCACAAATGAAACTTCGTCGGTTTAGCGGTTACCAAAATTTGAAATTAGTAGTGGTACACGTACCCATAAAAATAGGAACCACGATGCACATTGTAGGACACGTTCTTGCAACGAGATTTATTCACTTTATGGATGCGTAGTATATATATGAAACAGAATGTTATTTACGAGTTACCAGCACTTTTAAAAGAAAGGAGAAAGCGTTGGAGGAACTGGAAGGAGAAGCAGCTGATTCAACCTTCATCCGACAACAAATATTTATAGAATGGAAAGCTTCAGACTGGTATGTAATTAATCTTCTGCTATTTATTTATGAGCACATGGACTCGTTCTCTAAGCACTAAACGATTAGTAAGAACACCTATCCAGGAATTTTCATTGTAGAGGAGTACTGAAAAATTTTCTGAACTAAACTTTAACGAAATTCTTTGGGGTGTAGCAAACCTTTCTTTAAAAGAGAACGTAGAAATGGCTACTCCAGTAGAAAAACCATTAGGAGAGATTCTGTATCCTGAATTAATTGATGAACCTTCATGTATTCGATTGCCAAACTTTGAGGGAGATAAGTTTGAACTGAAATCTAATTATATTAGTCAATTGCCACATTTTCATGGATTAGAAAGAGAGGATGCCTATTATTTCCTTAGAGAATTTAACGAAGTTTGTCAAATGATGAGAATGCTGAACATGAGTATAGATGCTATTAAACTTAGATATATCCCTTTTGCTTTAAAAGATACAGCTAAGAGATGGTTATATACTTTGTCGCCTGATTCAATTTCTACATGGACAGAATTTTGCTCTGTTTTTCTGGAAAAATATTATCCAACACATCAAACGATTAAAAAGAAGAAAGAAATATTAATGTGTAGCCAAAAACAGGGTGAATCATTCTGGAAATATTTTGAAAGATTTAAAGATTTACTGACTCAATGTCCACATCATGCAATGAGTAAAGCACAATTAATAGGCATAATTTATGAAGGCATAGATGTTTCAACGAAATCTTTATTAGAATCTACTTGTCAAAATGGATTTTTAAATTTATGTAGTGAAGAAGCATGGGCATATTTAGAAAATTTTGCAAAAAGAACTACATAGTGGGAAAATTCGATTGAAGCTACTGCAGATAAAAGAATATTGCCAAGAGGAATGCATGAAATAGATTCCAATACTATGCTTGAGGTGAAATTAAATGAATTAACGAAGAAAATAGAAGAGTTATCATTAAATCAAAAGCTAGTAGAAAAGAATACAAACATAAATGACTTAGATCTTATTTATGCTAGAAACTAGAGAGATAACTTGGGAAATTCTTATAATCTTAATTGGAGAAATCACCCAAATTTATCTTGGAGAAACAACAATTTCCAGGGAGGAGAAAATATAAATGAGAAGAACATAAGTTATGAAGTATTAATTGAACAAGGAGCTAGAATAGAGAAATTAGAAAAGATAATCCAACAAGTAAACAATCATCTAGAATTTATATTTGGAAATGCTGCAAATCAAAATCAGAATAGAAATATATCACTTAGACAGAAGGAACCAATGGAAGTTAGACCTACTGGAGGATTGCCAATACAAGCTATACCTAATCCTATCAATAGAACGGTTAATGAAATTGATATCTCTTCTGGGAGGGTAGCTGAATGAAGCAACATATCTGAAGTAACTATCTGTATGTATATATGTTTTATTTTAAGTTAATAGTATCATAGAGTTAATTTTTAACTCAACAAACTTAGTCCGTTGAGTTATGCCTTAACTCCACGAGGGTGTGTAGTAGTTATGTTAATTTTTATCTCTGCTAAATTTTTATTTGTGTTTTATAGAATCGACAAATGGAATTGATGCAATTACCAATGGATGCACTAAGGGAAGTACTAAGTAACTTGTCAGCTAAAGATATGTGCAGGCTGTGTTGTGTATCAAAGTAAATTAAAGACTGTATTGAAGAAAAATATTTTCAGGGACTACAAGCTGCAAAAATGACTAAGATTAGAGATGGATTCATATGGAGGTCATTTAATCGTAGTTCAAATACCCATGAATATCTGGCTATGGAAGAAACTACTGGAATTCCACCCAATGCATTAGAAGGAATGAGTCATATTATGGGGATAGATGAAGGATTAATCATATACAAGACGAGACCAAGGTATGCAAGTTTATCATTACCTGATATTTTGATACGAAATCCTATAACAGGAGAAGAATGGAATATAGGAAGACCTAATATATTTGAAGCACCAACTGAAAATTGTGGGTCAGCTTTAATATTTTCTGATAAAAATTCTGCAATTCCTGAAAAATTATATTATTGGAGACCTACAGGAAATTGGGGTGAAGATTTACGCTTAAGTGTGTATAATTTTCTGAACAGATCTTGGAATGAAAACATTATAATATATCTAGGACAGAAATCATTAATTAACCAAACACATGTC
The DNA here is from genome assembly GCA_036874045.1 of Cymodocea nodosa. Lineage (NCBI taxonomy): Eukaryota > Viridiplantae > Streptophyta > Magnoliopsida > Alismatales > Cymodoceaceae > Cymodocea > Cymodocea nodosa. Next base: position 10,570,348 of record CM072339.1, on the reverse strand, counting down.
ATACTTGATGGATATATCTATTTAGTCACGAAGATATCATTAGCATATGGATCTGATTTATACATAGTGAGCATAGACAGTTATGATGATTATATTGAAATTTTACATGTACCGAGTGAAATAGCTAAACCACCATCTGCAGAATTTAATGAAATTCAAATAGGAATGTGGTATAATGAAGAAGATGATCCTACTTTATGTCTGATAAGATGGTGGGATGAACTGATGAAATTTCAAATATGGATTATGGAAGACATGAATGAATGGAAGTGGGAAGAGGAGTATATTGAAATAGATGTAGAAATAGAAACTACTACATTACCTTGGAACCAAAAAGGATCCATTTCTGCATTACATATCATTAATGGTAATACACTCGTATTTGGAATTTATAATATATTGCATGTTTACAAATTAAAAAGGAACAAGAACTGCATTAAAATAGAATTAATAGCAAGAAGAACTATGCCTAAAAAGTTTGCTTGGACTGATACATTTATTCCATTTGTTTCTACTTTTCAATCATGTTCTTAAGCTGTGATTTTGTGTGTTTAATGTTGTGTATTCTGCATTTATTTTTAGAAAGAAAAAAAAAAAGAATTTTGAAGTTTTCATGTTTATTTTATAAAAAAAAAAACAAACAAAACAAAATATCAATCCAGTTTGTTGGTATCTATTCTGGGAATTCAACTGGCTTGCTTGTGAGCCACCAAAGGCATAGGAGTCTGGGTTCCACACAAGACACTGATTTATTAATATCTGTTAAATGTTATTTTGTTTTATATTCTGTGTTTATGTGGGAATGAAAAGTTTTTCAGAATCAAAAATCGGAATATGCAGAAAGAGATACAAATGGAACAAGGTATGTAACCAATTACTTATCATGAATTTTAAATCAAACAAAACTTTATTCATGCCTGCTACAATTACTGTATTTATTGTCAAATCTTTTACATTGAGTACAATGCAAAATATAGGTATGGGGGGAGGTAATTAAAGTAACAGCCATGTAAGTTTGTTAATTAAAGGAATTAAAATGGTACTGCAAAGTTTTGAGGGAATTGAAAATTTTTATGAACTTGCTGTAACTATCCAATAAAGGAGACTGTAAAATTTTTATAACCTGCTTGAATGCTATATTTAGAAGGCTATATAAGATGCTATTGAATTTACTATTTATGCAAGTCTAGATATAGTATCTTATGATTTTTCTGAATTTCATGAGTTTAACATTTTCACGATTTTAAAATGAAATCAGAATATTTAATGCATAATCAGAAAATTATCTGAAGTCCTAAAGGAGTTGAGATGTGAATTCTAGATTAAATGAAACACATATGATGAAAGATACATTTACTTTGGCTGATTGAACTTGTAGAATGATTTATGTGTAGATCTTATTAAACTACAGATAAAGTATGAGCTTATTATTATGGATTCATATTTTTAATAAATGATAGAAGCAAGATTATATGAGATTGGTGTTTTACTGCATCTGTATTAATGAAATACGTGCATATACAGTATGTGATTAATGCTTTGTTTTGTATGTGCATTTATTATGAAAAAAAAAAAAATTTTGAGAGTTTATTGACTTGTTTGATCACGAGCCTTTTGTACTTGAGCATATAGGTATGTAAGGATTGTTGACCTGAAAAAGGACTCTAAAAATTTGGCAACCTAAGATCCTGATCAGATCTGGGATTGTTGACTAAAAGGTCGTTACATGGGTACATTAGAAAGCTCTTGTATGATTCAAGATTGTCAAATTAACTTTTAAAGTACAAAAAAAAAAAAAACATATATTGTTCTGAAAAGATACAAGTGTTTTCTGAAATATAGATATCTTATGAATCGAGTATATTTTCTGTTATCTAGAATTGCTGAAATATGAATCTGGAATTGACTTTTGAAGTTGTTTAATGGAAATACAATTCTTTATTCTACTTGTCTTAATCAGATTGAATTAGATTGTATTTTGATTCGTATGTTGTTGAAATTTCTTCTAGAAAACTTATTGGAAAATTTAGGATTACAGATGATGAAAAGAAGAACAAACGATAATATAATTAACACCTATATGAAGATGATATACTTTGTACGTAATTTACATATATTCTAAATATCTTTGCAAGTTGATTACTGAAAAATACAGAATATATGTTTATGCTGAACAGAAGAAAAAAAACAAAAGAGGAAGAATTAATTCTAGCACTTTTTGAAAGACCAATTAATTAGATCTTAGTTTGCTAAGGGACTAGTAAAATTTAGGTATGGGGGAAGTGTTTAGAATGAAAAAGTGCATATTATTAACGGTTAAATGATGGTTAATTGCATAATATTTAGCTTATCATATGAGAATTAAGCTATTATGTTATAATTGCACTGTTATATGCTTTAATTGAAGAATCTGCTTAATTTTAGGGAATTAATGTTAATTTAGTACATTTATGAACTGTCGGTAAGTTGCAGGCTGTGAAATTCTTAAGTATCCTCCATATACAAGATCTAGATGATTGTTTAATTGTTAGATTATCTTTTCTAATTTCTCTATTCTAGATCCTTGTTCAATTAAAGCTTCATAACTTATATTTTTGTCATTTATATTTTCTCCTCCCTAGAAATTGTTGTTTCTCTAAGATAACCTCGGATGACTTCTCTAATTAAGGTTATAAGAATTTCCAAAGTTATCTTTCTGGTTTCTAGCATAAATTATATCTAAATCATTAACATTTGCATTCTTTTCTGCTAACTTTTGATTTAATGATAACTCTTCTATTTTCTTTGTTAATTCAGTTAATTTAACTTCAAGCGTAGTGCTTGAATCTATTTCATGCATTCCCCTTGGTAATATTCTTTTATCTATAATAGCTTCAGCAGAGTTTTCCCACTATGTAGTTCTTTTTGCAAAGTTTTCTAAATATGCTCATGCTTCTTCACTACACAGTTTTAAAAATTCATTCTGACAAGTACATTCTAATAAAGATTTTGTTGAAACATCTATGCCTTCATAAATTATACCTATTAATTGTACTTTACTCATAGCATGATGTGGGCATTGAGTTAGTAAATCTTTAAATCTTTCAAAATATTTCTAGAATGATTCTCCCTATTTTTGGTTACACATTAATATTTCCTTTTTCTTTTTAATCATTTGATGTGTTGGATAATATTTTTCCAGAAAAATAGAGCAAAATTCAGTCCATGCAGAAATTGAATCAGGTGACAGAGTATATAACCATCTCTTAGATGTCTTTTAAAGCAAAAGGGATATATCTAAGTTTAATAGCATCTATACTCATGTTCAACATTTTCATTATTTGACAAACTTCATTAAATTCTCCAAGGAAATAATAGGCATCCTCTCTTTCTAATCTATGAAAATGTAGCAATTGACTAATATAATTAGATTTCAATTCAAACCTATCTCCCTCAAAGTTTGACAATCGAATACATGAAGGTTCATCAACTAATTCAGGATACAGATTCTCCCCTAATGGTGTCTCTACTAGAGTAGCCATATCTTCATTCTCTTTTAAAGAAAGGTTAGCTACACCCCTAAGGATTTCGTTAAAAGTCCAATTCAAAAAATATTTCAGTACGTCTTTGTGTTGAGTAATCCTATGTAGGTGTTCTTACTAATCGCTTAGTGCTAAGAGAACGAATCCATGTGCTCATAAACTCTTAACATAAAGTAAAATAGTAGAAGATTAATTACATACCAGTCTAAAGTTTATATTCAGTAAATAGTTGTTGACGGATGAAGTTGAATCAGCTGCTTCTCCTTTCAACTCCCCAATGAATTTTCTTTTCTTTCAAAAGTGCTGGTAACTCGTAAATACATGCTATTCTATATTTATAATGCACGTCTATAAAGCATATGAATCTCGTTGCAAGAACGTGTCTTGTAACGTGCAGTATGGTTCCTATTTTTATGGATATGTGTTCAACTTCTAATTTCAAATTTCATTAATCGCTAAACCTATGAAGTTTCGTTCATGGCTAAAAGAATAACCATTTAGCTTAATCCATGAATTAACCTCATTGAATTACAATTAACTCAATAGACTAGCTTCGGTTACTATTGCTAACTCCATAGACTAACTTCGTTGAGTTACAGATAGCTCAACAGAGTGACCTCATATTATTTATTGACCTCATGGAGTTAAGGTTAACTCAACGAACTTATTTCGTTGAGTTAACACTTGGCAAATTTCTAAAACTTACTCCTCGTATTAACTTCTATATTTTTTTTTCTCTCTTGCGTTTTGTCAACTTAAATAAAGTTAAATACATGTCATTACTGCAGTGTTCTTATTAAAACTCATTTAAATCTTATCATGATATGTATATTTAACTTGCAGTTCATTTCATGTTATGCAGAATTTATATTTTACTTTGCAGCATGCAGATATTTTCAAGCATTAACTAGTTATCTTGCATTTAATCCTATCATTCAGCAAATTTGTAAATCTTTTAAACAGTCTTGCATCTTGTTCAAACAATTATATAATATTCAAGATAGTTCATCCATTACATCATTCTCAAACATAAATGCAAAAACATCTTAAAAACATACATTCATTTATATGAATAATTTACATTACAATCAATCAGATATTTTTCATACAAATAAATACAAGTAGACAAACAATACAATTTAATCTTTCTTCCTAAGTTCATCTACTTCCTTCTGGAGTTTTTTTAATTGTTGCTCTAATTGGTTTATCCTCTCTATAGCTCATATAATGCCTCTAGAAGGTTCAGCAATCTCAACAGCAGCATAATTGTAGTTTCTGTATTCCTTCACTGAAATGGCTCTTGATTTTATCTTTTTAGATGTCCATTTCGTGAAGTCAATACTATCCACCATCAGTAGTAGAATCAAATCTCCATAAAATAGTTTCTTATTTACTATTCTCAACTTGGACATAAAAATAGCAAACCAATTTATCTGAATTATGTTCACAACTACATATGTGGCCCATTTGACAAATTGACTCAGTTCTATATCATGGCCTTGTTGTTGGTAGACAATCTTAATCAAAATGTTATCTATCATGTGTGTTTTATCATTTAAGTGCTTCAGTCTATTTAATAATAGCACACCAAGATTGATAGCTAAACAATCCTTTATTATCTATTCTATCCACTTGACTGCAGTTGTGCTTTCCAGAATTTCTAATCCCTCATTCTTCAATCCTAAAATGTTGTGGAGAAGCTCTGATGTTATTTGTACATCAAGTTACTCCACGTTGGAAATTAATCCTCTTTCTCCTTCTCTTAAGTTTGCATAAAAGTAGGGCACTAGATTCTCATATATTGCATGCCCTCTTTGTTGAGAAATAAACTACAGTATACCTTGAAACTCAAATAAATCATTAATTTCCTACATACTGTCTCAATTTACTAGTCTACTATATATACTATCATAACCCCTAATCTCTTGGTATTTATTATATGCTTCCTAACTCCAAAAGTGTACTTCATTCAAAACTGTTGCTTCAGTTGGGTTAGGAATGTGAATTTGTTGCTCCAAAGGGGTTTGTTCTTGAACTTCCTCTTCCATGTGCTGAACTTGAATAGACTGAAAATGCTTTAGAGATTCCTGCATTTTTACTTCTGCTTTTGTCTGTAGTGGTGAGCTGGTAGAACTCTCCACTCTGTCTTGAATTCTTTACAAAATTTGCTGAAGAGTTCTTTGCTCTTCAGTGGAATCTGTCGAGTTATTTCTTTTTTGTTCCATTTGTATTTGTTCAGCTTCTTGTTCAGTTTCCTCTCTTTTTTCTTGCTCTTGACTACCAAACTGCATTGTCACTATTCTTTTTGATTTTGTGACAGATTGGGATAGAGTTACGAGCAAATTAGCTTCTACCCTAATTTCTATTTGTACAGGATGCAAATTAGTTTCAGCCTATTTTTCTTCTTCTCTTTGCTCTTGTTGTTGTTGCTCCTGCTCCTCAGAATTAGATAGTAGGTTTACAAAAATTTGCTCTACAGGCCCTACTAATATTTACATCTCAGATTTAATCTCTTCTTGATGTTCAAGTACTATCTATTTTCCTTTCCTTCTTCTGATTAATTGTGTCTGGTCTTCCTCTTCTTCTTCTGAGATTAAATCTACAAAAATAGGCTCTACAGACCTTTGAGCCACAAGTACTCACTCTTCCTATTTAACTTTTTCTAAAATTGTTGGTCTCAAAGGACCAGCTTCAACTCCTCTTACAATAGGTTTGGCAATAGCTTCTTGATGCTGTTCAATTTTAATTTTGTATTAGGCTTTCAACTTTTCTCCAGCCCTCTTTTTGCACCGTACATCAAACACCAAATGTGCTATAGCTACTACCAACTCTTCTGGTTCTCCTTGGTCTTTTTCTATTTGAACTAGTTCTTGAAATTCTCTTAATTCTTCCTTAGTAGAAGGCCCCAAAATTGCTGCTCTTTCTAATGGCCTTGGTGGTGGAACTGAAGGTCTGGGCTACTGTTCCTCAAGGATAGGTCTTTAGTTACCTGTTCTTCATTTTCTTTCATTTGTTGCTCTCAGATTGCCCGCTGAGCCCATCTACCTATGCATCTTTTGAACTAGAGTCGAGACTTACGTAGGATCAATTCTAGGGCAACTTCGTTATTTGGCCTAATTCGTCTTTCTCTGTTTATAGCAACTTTCGTAGCCACTTTGATTATTGTTTCTATAATCTGAGGTATTTGTATACCTAAATCTAATAATACTTTCCTCCAGTAGAAAATGTCAGATTCTACCTTTTGTAGCTCTTTTTACCTCGTCGTATTTCTAATTTTCTGCCTTGTGTGTCAATCTTCTATATCTTTAAGAAATTCTGACGTGTCAACAACATCCTCTTAGAATTCTGGTGTCATCTTTCTCATCATGGAGTTATGAAACGGAATAGAATCACTTTGATCTCTACTGTTATATATTCTAAATGATTCTGCAGATAATGCCCCCAAACCCTAAATTTAGTATAAATAAGCCCTATGTTTAAGCAGGTAATTAGGTCATTTCCCATGCAAAACTCTCGCTCTCTCATCCGTGAAATTACAGTTAACTCCACGAACTTAGTTCGTAGACTTAACTACAGTACTCCATTGAGTTATAGTTAACTCAACGGGGTAAGTTCGTTAACTTATCCTAGACTCAATGGAGTAAGTTCGTTGAGTTAAGTGTAACTCAACGGACTTTTTGAAAATTATATATAATAAAAATACTTACAATAATAATTTTTACTTCGATCAAGACTGAAGAATTTCTAGTCTAACCGACTCTTAATTTTCCAACATTTTAAAATTTCGATCGAACTGTTATATTCCTCGGTTGAACCAAAAAAAATTTCTTTCTTTTTTTTCTCTCTATCGGTTGAACTGATACTATACTTCGATACATCTTCTTCAAAATGAATGTCATGTTGTTCCTCTTCCAAAATATTATCTTGAAGTTGCTCAGGTAAGCTTGATTCTTCAGCTTCAACAGTGTTAGGAACATTGTCAATATGCTTAGCATTCATCTGTTCAGTCTCTATAGAATGTTCAGAGTACAATTTTTCCACAAATTCTACAACCGGTGTATATGTCTGTAATTGTTCATTTTGTTCAACAGATAATTCCATTGATTCATGCTGTGAATTCTCAGACTCTGCTTCTATAGATTTCTTAGAAGGCTGGTTAACTTTTAGCTCTTCTGGAGTCTTAACAATTTCAATATCTGCTACTCTAGACAAGTCAGCCTTTGAACTAGTTACTGCCTCAACATTGTCAATTATATCTGCAATAACTTGTTCAATGTCAGGTGCCTGATGCTCTGATTTGTCAATTTCTGCATCATCAGGACTTGTACTAATAGAAAAATTTGAGCTCATATTTGACTTGGATTTCTTCTCAAGCTTTCTAGCAAGGGAAAATAAAGTCTCATTATCTTCATTAGTTTTAGTGTGTTCGGAACTGATGAGTTTATCAGATGCACAATAAAGTACAATGTCTAGACATACATTGTCCTTTGGAAATAAATTTTCATCTGATTTTCCTTGTTCAAAAGACTTTGTTTCCTTATACAAACCACACTTTCTTTGTTTTTCTCCTCTTCTTTTATATTTCTTTCAGCAGTAACTACTTCTGCTTAGATGATCGATTGGATTTCCTTCATTCATATCAATGATAGTGATTTCTTCTTCCTTCCACGAGTGAATTCCTGCGTGATACGTGCAATCGTGGTTTTCCTTCGATTGTCCTATTTCTATAACTGCTACAATGGCATATTAGAAAATAAATGGTCCGTGGAGTTATAGATAACTCAACGGACTTACTTCGTTGATTTAATTATAAAACACGTGCAATAAAGAAATAAGCTGCTAACATAACGTGTTACCTTAGTGTATATTCATGTAACTCAACGTGTACAGTTATACTAACTTAACGAGTTAAACATGTGCATCTCATATGATATACTAAAGCATTTAAATTCAACACGTGCATAATTCTAACTTAACAAGTTCCGATATTTCGGATACTTACGAACCTAACTATTCGAAGCCTAAATGCATTTTGGATAGTTAATAGATAACTTACCAAAAATCCACTTAAGTCATGCATTAATGTTTCAACACGTGTACTCCAAGAAATAATAAGATATTCTTTAAGCAATTAAACATAACTATCCGGTACATGCAATATAACTCTCTAAAATAACAGAAAATTCAGATACTTAAGAATTTCACAACCTGTAATTCACCGATAGTTCAAAAATGTTCTAAATTAACAATAATTCCCTAAAATTATGCAAATTCTTTCATTAAAGTATATAACAGTGCAATAATAACATAATGGCTTAATTCTTATATGATAAGCTAAATATTATGCACTTTTTCATTCTAAAAAAAAATTGATCAAAAATTGAATGCAATGGGACTAAATGATCTAGAAAGAAAATTAAAAGCATTGGATGAATTAACAATGAAATTACAAGTTATGCAAAATGAAAACACAAATAAAAACTTTAATGTTGAAGATCTACATAATTTGTAAGACATACAGATAAAAGAAAATATCAATGAAATAGTAGTTAAAGAATGTAATTTAAAACTAGAAACAATAGAAAATCGAAGTCAAGAAAATGAAATACAAAAACATTATGAAAATAATGAAAATCTAGAAGATGTATGTATAATATTAAGATTTGGAACTAATATACCACCAAAAATTCAAAAAGAAAGCAAAGTGGAGCTAAGTAAGAACAAAATTCAAAATGACAATGAATAAGTAATATCTAAAAACTTAGAAGTCAATGAAGAAAAATTTAAATCTAAAAGTGAGACTAAAAATGATCAAAGGAGTGAAAAGAAAGAAAAAGAATCTTGTAAGTTACAATTATTAACACCCTATCCTGAAAGATTACAACAAACATTTCCTAAAAAATAAGAAAAAATTAGAGAAATTTTTGAAAAAGTACAAGTTAACATTCCTTTGTTAGACTTATTACAGAAAATGCCACCTTGTGCTAAATTTCTACCTTAGATTCCTAAAAAGTTATCTGATCCAGGAATCCTTGTTGTATCATGCACTATAAGAAATACCATTCTAGAAAGAACCTTAATAGACCTAGGTGTAGGTATAAATGTTATGCCTAGTGATATATTTGCATCTTTAAAATTAGAAGGCTTAATCCCTACTAGGACTGTCATTCAATTAACAGATAGAAGTATAAGATACCCTAGAAGAAAAATAGAAAATGTCCTAATTAAAATCAAAAACTTCATATATCTTATTGATATTGTGATTTTAGATTCTCAACAAATTAAGCATTAGAATCATGATACATCTTTAATTTTGAGAATGCCATTTTTAGTAACGTCAGGGGTTGTTATAAATTGTAAAACTAGAATAATGAAATTAGCATATGGTAATGAGGATACTCAATTAAATATTTTCAAACCAAAAATGTTTGAAGAGTTAGAAATGTCCTTACATACTATAGACTTTTTAGAGGATGTTGAAAGGACTTCTAGATTTTGATAATGCAAAAATCAATGTGAGGAATCAAATTGTATTTCTTAGGTATATCAGTTCAGCAAAAGAATAGAAGTCGATGCAAATAGTTCAAAAATTACTACTATAGAGCCATAGGAAAATCAGACAGTTATAGGTTTAAGTATCTGAAGAATCAGTTCAAAGTAGCCAAAGCACTATTGGATAGTTAGAAGAGTAATATCCGAAAATAAAAGGTCTTCGGAAGGATTTTAAAGGAAGTTGACTGAATGATCAAAGAGTTAAGGCGCTAACTATCCGAAAGGTCAAGAATTTTGAAAGGTTAGGAAAGCCAATTATCCGAAACTTAAGTTAGTGAATTTCCCACGTGTAGAAATTCAAAACAGATGTTTAAAAGGCTTTTTAGAAAGTTAGAAAGTTAACTATCCAAAAAACAAGAAGTTTCAATAGGTTACAGATTTAAGTATCTGAAACTTAAATTATCCTATTATGCACATGCCGAAATAAGAAAGTAGTCGGAACCTTAAAGAAGGAAATTAGAGGGTTATTGTAGCTAACTATCCGATAGTCAAGAACATTTTGGTGAGTTATAATTACAAGTATACGATCTTATAACACCACATGTGTATGACTTAAAGTCCTACGTGGCAAAAGAACTTAAGTGACTCTTCATTAAGTTACAGGTATTCTTCGGAGAGTTACATTGTTAAACCTCCGAAAAACCCAAAAAATCGAAAGGGTATCTTAAAATACCTCCCTGAATGGTAACTTACTAAATTTGGGTCTGAAACTTTAGCAAGTACTGTAGAATACATCTGTTAGGAGAAAATATGATCGTTACACATAATGGTATATATACAAGCATTAGACAACAAAGTCAGATAGCTTTTGTTCATACAAATCTATACACCAAGCTCAATAGAAGAAAGTCTTCGAGATCAAATCATCATCAGCATATACAAACTTAAACTTAGAAGCTCTCCACACACTCAACTCTGATACATTCAAGCAAGTGGTTACTGAAGTACACGAATAAAAAAACTTTAGTGAAAGGTTGGTTGGAGCTATGACCTAAAAGCTCAATCAGATTGATTGGTTCTTGCTTTGACCTCAAAACAAGTGTTTGTAAATTTGTGAAAGTTTAGTGAAGGCCAAGTATCCCTTGGGGGTGGACTAGTCGTTAGTGGTGAACCACCTAAAAACCTTGTCTATATTACTTTTATTATGTGCTTGTTAATTTTCTTTATCAATCAGCCATTTATTGTTAAGAAACAAATTATTACCATTCACCCTCTGGTAAGCCATCAGGTCCTAACAATTGGTATCAGAGCAAGGTTGATCTCATTAATAGATTTAACCATCTGAGATCATAGCTTTCCACACTATAGAGAGTCAGAATATCCATCGATCTCTCCTCTTTAATGGTAACAATTATAGCTATTGGACAAATAGGATGGAGTGTTTTCTCAAGAGCATAGATGTGAAACTTTGGAGAATGGTTGTACATGGTACACCAATTCCAATCAGTCATGAAAGTGATTGGACTGAGGAGGATGAAAGAATCATCCAGATGGATACTCATGGGCTTAATTCCATTTACTATGCACTAACTGGTGAACAATATAATAAAATATCCACTTGTAAATCCTCTCATGAAGCTTGGAAGACCCTTCAAATTACATATGAAGGAACAAGCCAAGTTAAAGATACTAAAATCAGCATTTTGTTAAGAAAATATGAATTATTCAAAATGCTTGAAAAAGAGAGTATTACTGAAATGTTTTCTAGATTCACTGAAATTATAAATGAACTAAGAGGCCTTGGAAGGGACTTCTCTAATCGTGAATAAGTATAGAAGATTCTAAGAAGCTTGACAGTTGAATGGAAGCAGAAATCTACTTCCATACAAGATTCAAAAGATTTGAACAATTATTCAATTGAAGATCTGTTGGGAAACCTTCTTGTTCATGAAGTCCAGATGAAAGAATGGAAAAAAACTACTGAGAGAAAGGCTGAGAAAAAGAAAGAACTAGCCTTTCCTTCAATAGAAGACCAACCAAGTTCGTATGAAGATGAAGTTTTACTGTTGGCCAGAAATTTTAGAAAAATGATGAGACAAGGAGGCAAAGCTAGCTCCTCAAGATCAAAAGTCCCTACATGCTACAAGTGGAAAAAACTGGGACACATTCAACTTTACTGTCATTTTCAACAGGAGGACAAACAAAAATGGAAGAAGAAGAATAAGAAGAAAATGGCCTTGAAAGCCACATGGGATGACAACAGCTCATCCAGCAGCTTATCAGATTCAGAGAAAGAGGCCTCTACAAACGTATACTTTGCTGCACAAGAGGACTGCATGGACAAGGAAGCACAAACGTCTAAGTGGATTATTGACAGTGGATGCTCAAAGCATATGATAAGTAAGAAAAGATTTTTAGAATTTGTTAAGTCCATAAATTTAGGATCTATTAAGTTTGGTAATAATAAAAAATGTAAAATTAATGCCATAGGAAATGTTGCATCTAAAAATGAAATATAGAAAATGTCTTACATGTAAATGGTTTAAAACAAAATCTGCTAAGTGTAGGTCAGTTATGTGACAAAGGTTACAATATTCTCTTTACTACTAAAAACTATTTTATATTACAGCAAGATACACATGAAATCAAATTTACTAGATATAGAGATAATTCAATTTATGCATTGGAATTTCCATTTGATAATATGTCTAGTAATGCATGTTTAGTTGCTTCTAATGAATATGAATGGTTATGGCATAAGAGACTAAATCATGTGAATATGAGAATCTTAAGAAAATTGACCAAACATGATCTTGTTAGAGGTGTGCCTAAACTCAAATTCAAAAGGGATAAACTCTGTAGTGACTATACGATTGGAAAACAAAAGAAATCAGTATACAAGAGTATTAAAGACATTGCCACAAGTCAGCTACTAGATCTACTACATATGGACATGTTTGGTCCTACATAAACAGCTAGTTTAGGAGGAAGAAAATATACCTTAGTGGTAGTTGATGATTATATAAGATTCACTTGGGTTATTTTCTTAACACACAAGAATAAAGCTTGTTATAAATTCAAACATCTCTGTATTAGTATTTAAAATGAAAAAGAATTAATTGTGAAGAAAATTAGAAGTGATCATGGAGGTGAATTTGAAAATTCTAAATTTGAAGACTTATGTAATTCCTTTGGTATATTACATGAGTTTTCATGTCCAAGAACTCCTACACATAATGGAGTTGTAGAAAGGAAAAATAGATCAGTACAAGAAATGGCAAGAACAATCCTTAATGCATCTGATCTACCAAAGTTCTTATGGGTTGAAGCTATAAATACTGCATATTACTCAATAAACAAAACTCATCTTAGGCATCTTGCATAAAACACCATTTGAATTATGGTATAGTAAAACACCAAATGTTGGATATTTCAAAGTTTTTGGAACAAGATGTTTTGTGCTTAATACAAGTGATCAAAAGGACGAATTTGATGCAAAGTCTGATCCTGCTCTACTTGTTGGATACTCTTCGAGAAGTAAAGCTTACAAAGTCTATCTTGAATATGAAAGAAGAGTAGAAGAGTCAATAAATGTATCTTTCGATGAAGATCTAGTAGGAAAATTGAAGCAGCTAAAAATAGACAAAAAAAGTGAAAGTGAATTAGGAAATCAGAAAACTCTATAGGAAAAGGATAGCATAACACTACCTGCACCTACTATGACAGAAAAAGCTTGGAAGACAAAATCTAGACATCTCATTGCACAAATTATTGGGAATATTAATCAAGGTGTTCAAACGAGAAGCAAAATTCAGAATATCTGCAATTATTATGCTTTTGTATCTAAAATTGAACCTAAAACAATTGAAGAAGCTTGCAATGATGAATACTGGATTATGGCCATGCAAGAAGAATTGAATCATTTCAAGAAAAATAAAGTTTGGGACTTAATTGAAAGGCCCATTAAAAAATCAATCATTGGAACTAGATGGGTGTTTAAGAATAAACTTGATAATAATGGCAATATTATCAGGAACAAAGCTAGACTTGTTGCTCAAGGATACAACCAACACGAAGGAATCAATTATGAAGAAACTTTTGCACCTGTTGCAAAACTTGAAGCAATTAGAATGTTGCTTGCCTTTACAAGCAGTATGAAAATCAAACTCTATCAGATGGATGTTAAAAGTGCCTTTCTAACAGGTATTTTGCAAAAGGAAGTATATGTAGAACAGCCACCAAGTTTTGAAGATGAAGAAAGACCAGACCATGTATACAAATTGAATAAAGCTCTTTATAGTCTCAAGTAAGCACCATGTACATGGTATAATAAACTGAAGGGTTTCCTTATTGAAAATCAGTTTAACATAGGAACTGCAGACAATACTCTTTTTATCAAGTTAGAAAATTCTCATATGTTGATCATTCAGATTTATGTTGATGATATTATTTTTGGTGCCACAAATGAGAAACTATGTCATGACTTTCAGATCTTAATGAAGAATGAATTTGAAATGAGTCTTATAGGAGAATTAAAATTCTTTCTAGGATTACAAATTCATCAATTACAGCATGGCATCTTTCTGAATCAAGAAAAAATCTACAAAGAGATTCTTTTAAAGTTTGGTATGGAAAAATCAAAAGAAGCAAATACACCTATGAACTCAAATAAAAAGCTTGATAAAGATATCTCTCGCTCTTCTGTAGATCAAAAGAAATACAGAAGCATGATTGGACCACTTCTGTATTTAATAGCTAGTAGACCAAACATAATGTTCAATGTATGTGCTTGTGCAAGATATCAAACTTCTCCAAAAGCATCACATTTAAAAGCAGTCAAACATATCTTTAAATATTTACAAGGTACAAAAGACTTTGGCTTATTTTATTCTTCACAGAATCATCTAATATTAGCAAGTTACAATGAAGCAGATTATGCAGGATGTAAATCAGACAGAAAAGGCACCAATGGTACATGCCAACTACTTGGTCACTCTCTTGTTTCATGGTTCAACAGAAAACAAAATTCTATAGCACTCTCTACAACTGAAGCTAAATACATGGTAGTAGGTTTATGTAATACACAGATTCTATGGATGCAACAAACATTAGCTAACTATAAACTTAAATTTCAAAATACAATTATTTAATGTGACAATAGCAGTGACATCAATCTCTCCAAAAATACAGTTCTACACTCTAGAGCAAAACATATCGAGATTAGGCACCACTTTCTAAAAGACCATGTTGAAAAAGGCCATATTTCTTTAGAATATGTCTCTACTAAAGAACAACTAGCAGATATTTTCACCAAACCCTTATCTGAATCTACATTTAATCATATTAGATGAAACTTAAGGATTTGTTCTTTGTATGACTTATAATTCCATATCTCTCTGCTCTCCAAGCTCACAATTAGGAGCTTGTTCTACTAACATCTCTGTCTTGCAACAACCTACCCACTTTTCAGGTTCAACTTAACCAGTTATAATTGCTCTATAAAGTCAGTATTTTACTTCTCACTCTTTTTGACAAATGGCAAAAAAGGGGGAGAAAAACTATATCCTTTTTAGTAGGCTATAGCAAAATAGGGAGAGTAATTTCAGACTGTTCAAACAAATAGAGGGAGCTTTTCAATTTCAAATTCTGTATCCTACTCCTTTCTTTGTGTGATTATCTATATAGATATATAGGGAGAGAAATACGTGTAATATATTGTAAGGTTTTTGCCATTATCAAAAAGGGGGAGATTGAAAGGACCTTTAGATTTTGAGGGCCTATAGAACTACTTATAAGACAAGCTTAGGTATGTCACCTTTTAGGATAGTTTATGGAAAAAGTTATCATTTACCAACTGAAATTGAACATAAAGCTTATTGGTCATTAAAAACTCTAAACACTAATTTAAATCAAGCTACTAAAAATAAAAAAATGTAACTGATTGAATTAGAAGAATTTAGAAATGAAGCTTATTCAAAAACTATAAAAGAAAAAGAGAAAATGAAGTTTTGGCATGATAAGAAAATTATTCCAAAAACTTTTGAAATAAGACAAGAATTATATCTTTACATGACTAGACTTCATAACCATCTAAGAAAATTAAGATCTAGATGGGTAGGACTCTACATAGTTCGAAATATTTATTCCTATGGAATTATAGAAATTGAAAATCCTAAAAATCAAAATATATTTAAAGTAAATGGACAAAGACTTAGACCTATTCTGAAATTTTCAAAAAGTTTATTTGGAATTATAGAAGACGTAAGAGTAGAGGATTACTCGAGAGGATTACTCGAGCTTTATTAAGTAAGAAATTATCTATATTTAAATAAAAAAAAACTTATTTTAAATATAGTAATGGTTCAACTGAAAGAAATTATCAATTTTACCGAAACATATATTAAAAGAAAAATATTATTATGGTCACACCGAAAGGATCCATCAGTTTGACCGAAACATAAAATATATATATATATTATATTAAGTATCGATTTTACCAAAGCATGGTATCGGTTCAACCAGAAGAAAAAGAATTGTGTAAATTTCGGTTCGATCGAGGAAATGCAATGGTTTGACTGAAGTTAAGGAAATAGAAAAATTAAGAGTCGATCAGACCAGAGATTCTTCGATCTAAACCAAATTATAAATTATTATTATAATTATTTTTATTAGTTATAACTTTACGAGAAGTCCATTGAGTTAAGCTTAACTCAACGAACTTACTCCTTTAAGTTAACTATAACTCAACGAAGTATTGAAGGTAAGTTTAGGGACATAGTCCATGGAGTTAATCATAACTCCGCAAAGTAGTATATATAAGTAGTGATAGATTGCGTGGTAAATGACCAGATTACCCACCAAAAACTTAGGGTTTATTTATACTAAAACTTAGGATTTAGGGGCATTATCCGCATAAATCATTTAGAACTTAGAATAGCAGAGATCAGAGTGATTCTATTCTATTCTGTAACGCAACGAAGACAAAGATGAAGCAAAACTTTTGGGATCAGATCAACAGTACAGAATTCCTCAGAAGTTAGAGGAATGGCATTCAAGGTAGAAAATCAGAAATACCACCAAAGAAAAGTAACTTGAAAAGGAAGAGGATGACCTCTTCTTCTTTACAAGAAGACTCATAAATTGAATGCTAGAATACCTGATATAATGGAAACAAGAATATAAGTAGCTACAAAAGCAATCGTCAATAGAGAAAGAAAAATCGGGCCAAACAATGAAGTTGCCCTAGAACTTATAAGAAGGAAATCTCGACTGTGGTTTATAAGAAAGATAGCTGCAAAAGTAGTTGTTCAACGAGAACAAGAGCAACAACCAAAACCCTCACATCAACAACAATTGAAAGAAGTTGAAATGCTGGTTGTAATAATAGAACAAGGAAGACCTTCAATTCCACCACTTAGACCACTAAAAAGGGTGGTAGTTATGAGGCCATTTATTGAAGAAGAATTATGAGAGTTTGAAAAACTAGTTCGAGTTGGGAAAAGCTAAGGAGAATCAGAAGATATGGTAGTAGCTAAAGCATATTTGGTGTTTGATGCACTTCACAAAAGAAGGGCTGTAGAAAAGTTGAAGGCCCAATACAAAGTTAAAGTTGAAAAGCATCAAGAAGTCATTGTCATACCTATTACAAAAGAATATGAGGCTGGACCTTCAAGACCAGCAAAAATGCATGAAGTAAAATAGGAAGAGCCAGTACTTGTGGCTCGAGGGCTTGAAGAGCCCATTTTTGTTGACTTATTATTAGAAGAAGAAAATCAGGCATAACTATTCAGAAGAAGAAAAGGAAAAAAAATAGTGCCTAAGGCTCAAGAAGAAATTAAATCAAAGTTTGTGGTACCAACAGCAGGGCATAAAGAGCCTATTTTTGTGGATTTGCTATCAGAAGAAGAAGAAAAATAGGCTGAAATTAGTCTACAACCTGAAGAATTGGAAAAAGAAGTTAGGGCAGAATATACTGTGCCTAAGACTCCATCTCAATCTACGAATGAATCAGAAAGAATGGTGACAATGAAGGTTGGTAGTGAGGAGGAAAAAGAAAAAGAAGAGGCTGAGTAGGAAGTTGAATAAAAAGAGAAGAATTCAACAGATTTTATTGAAGAAAATGAAACTCTTCAGCAATTACTAGAGAAATTACAAGATAAAAGTGTGGAAAGTTCTGCAGGCTCTCCACTACATTCCAGAACTGAAAGGCAGGAATCTCTAGATTGTTTTCAGCAACAATTAGAACAACAAGCTCAGTAGATTAAAGAGGAAAGTCAAGAACAGACTACTCTGGAGCAACAAATCCAAATGCCTAACCCAACAGAAGCAAATATTCTGAATGAAATTCATTTGTGAAGTCAAGAAGCTTATGATAAGTATCAAGAGATAAATGAGTATAATATAATTTACAATAGGCCAGTTAACTAAACTAGAATGGAATTTACTTTTAGCAGAACTTATAAATATACATTTAAAAGTAATTGAACAAAAGAAGGTTTACTTCTTCCTTAAACAAGCTCTCAGATAGAAGAAAAATTCAGTGAAGAAAAGAAAGTCAAATATATGTCACTAAAGAATTGAAGAATCAAAAGAAGGAAGATTCAGTGAAGTTAGATTTGTAGAAGAAGAAGAAAAATCTCAAATAAGTAGAATTGTTTTAAATTCCACAAATTAGTTTTCTTTGTTTGTAGTTATAAAATTGATTAGATGAAACATGGTATCATTATATAATTGCATCTACAATTTCTGAGGAGAATTGAATTGTATATTGTAATTGAAACCTTGAATAAAATGATTTAATTAAAACAGCGTCTCAACTTATTTTTAATTTTGAAGTTTCAATTATAATTGAAAATGTTAAAAAACACAATTCACCCCCCCTCTTGTGTAGTCATTCGATCCTACATTTCATCTAGAGGTTTTGTAAATATATCAACTAATTGATTTTCACTAGACACAAATCCTAATTTAATTTTTCCTTTAATTATGTTATCTCTTAGAAAATGATGTCTAACTTCTATATGTTTTGCTCTAGAATGTAATACAGCATTTTTAATATCTTCAAATACAGGTGGTTGTTTTACATAAACTTCTTCATTAATTAAACCATTTAGAAATGCACTTTTTACATCTATTTGATATAGTTTAAAATCCATATAGCAAGCAAGTATATGCCAATAATATTCTAATACTTTCTAACCTAGCCACAATAGCAAATGTTTCATCATAATCAAGTCTTTCTTCCTATGTATAACCTTATGCAACTAATCTAGCTTTGTTTCTAATAACTTGACCAATCTCATTAGTTTTGTTTCTGAAGATCTATTTTGTACCTATTATAGACTGATTTTGTATTGGAAAAACTAATTCCCAAACATTATGAATTGATTTAGTTCATCTTGCATTGCCACTATCCAATTTTCATCAGATAATGCTTCCTCTATATTCTTTGGTTCCACTGTAGAAACAAACATACATATACTATTCAAATTTATTGAAGCTCTGGTTTTAACTCTCTCATTAATATTACCAATGACTTGAGTGATGAGATATGATGAAGAATAATGCCAACTTTTATGATTTTCCTCAATATTCTCATCAACATCTAAAAGTACATCACTTTAATCATTAGTTTGATCATCTAAGTTCATATTTTTTTATTTTCTCAAATAAATCTTCAATTTCTCTATTAATCTCTAATTCTTTTGGAAAATTGATCATATCATCATTATCAGCTTCAAATTTTGATTTTCTAAAATAATTTTCATTGAAGTTCACATGAAGGGTTTCTTCAATGGTTCTAGAAGTCTTATTATAAACTCTATAGGCTTTACTTCTAATAGAGCAACCTACAAAAATTCCTTCATCCGCTTTGGCTTAAAATTTATCCTTTTTGTCCTTAGTGTTAAAAATAAAACACTTACAACCAAATGGTTTCATATAGAAAATTTTTGGAACTTTAACATACATAATTTCAAAAAGAGTTTTATTAATAAGAGGCTTAAGTGACTTCTTTTAATAATATAACAAGTTGTATTCACTACTTCAGCTCAAAGATTTTGAGGTAAATTATGTTCATTTAGCATAGTTCTGGCCATTTCCTGAAGTGATCGATTCTTTCTCTCAACAACACCATTTTGAGAATGTGCTATAGGAAAAGAATATCTGTGATCAATGCCATGATATATATAGTAATTATCCATTTGATCATTTTCAAATTCAATACCATGATCACTCCTAAGTTTTTGAACAGAAACACTTTGTTCATTTTGAACAAGATTACAAAACATTTTAAACTTTTCAAAATTTTTTGCCTTAGATGCTAAAAAATATATTCAAATGTATCTAGAGAAGTCATCTACTAAAACAAATACATATCATCTACCACCAAGAATCATGATTCTTGTTGGTCCAAATAGATCTATATGTATAAGTTCTAAGACTCTCTTACTTGATATATCATTTTTGGATTTAAAAGAGTTTTTATCAATTTTACCTAACTCACATGCATCACACATGAAATCATTTGAGTATTTAATCTTTGATAAACCTCTCACTAAATTTTTACTAGATAATTTATGCAACAATTTCATATTTATATGTTCGATCCTTCTATGCCAAAGATATGCATCACTAGTTTCAACTAGCAAACATGAATTTAAATCAACTACACTAAAAGGTAAAGATAAAATACATACAAAACCTTTTCTTTTAGCAATAAACTTAAGTTTATCTGTAATTTTATCAATAATTTTGCATATATTATCTTCAAACAATACATAGTATCCATTATAACACTCAGCAAATTAAATCCTAGGTTTTCTACATATAGTACATTCAAAATAACACAAGTAGGAGTTATTTGAACATTGCTCATACCTATGATTTTATCATTGCTTTTGTTTTAAATATTACACCTTCTTTCTTGATATTTGTAAAAAATTTTAGTAAACTTTTCTGTCCGGTCATATGACTTGATGCTCCACTATCCAAAATCCATTTTGATGTTATTTTCTCTTACAAAATAAATTAAGAAATGTTTCTTGGTATCCAATGTCTTTGAGAACCAAGTTCATTAAAATCATATTTATTCTTTTTGTTTAAGAATAGTCTAACATTATCATTTATATTCTTATTAGTTTTAAGTACTACTGATTTATCATTATTTTCATACTCACATATAGAATTATTGCTCTTATTAATATTCTTTTTATTTTCAGATGTAGTATAACCAAGATCAAACCGATTTTTATCATATGTTAATTTATTTTAGTCATGCTCATACATTTCAGTTATATCGTACCAAGATTTTGTATTTGTATTTAAATTTTTAGTATATACAAAATCTTTTTATATACAAGAATTTTCAAATAAGAACATGCAAAACTAGTAATTGGTCTAATATTAATGTTTTGAATTTTATGCTCAGGTTTCTGAATTTCTAGTTTACTACAATTGTCTGAAATTTTAGAAACATTAGTAACTGAATTTCCAAAACAAGAAATAAGATTTTTAGAAACATTAATAGTCATGTTAGAAGTACATTTAGATAAATTACACTGATTTATATTATTACTACATAATTCATCCCTTAAAGTACCTACTTTTGCATATTTATTACCTTGTTTCATAATAAAAGAAATTTTAGTCTTAGATTTACTTGAAATGCTACTAATAAATCATTTGTTGGCTTAAGATTCAAGGTATTCAAGATAATCAAATCCTAAGCTAAATTTATATGACACCCTAGGGATACTAGTTAGCTTGTCTAACTTAGTTTGACTTAAATTCCATTTCTCAATGGTGGAATTAAATCTAGGTCTCTCATTTTTAATTTATCAATCTCTAACTCATGATCATTTATGTTGTTTTTCATTTTTTTTTTTCAGATTCTATCTTTAATTTTTCAACATTTATATTCTGTATTTGTTCATGCAAGACACATTCATTAAATCTAAATTTATGCAAATCTATAGCATGATTTTCATTATCACATTTAAACTTTTCTAAAGTAGTAGATAGGAAACAATTTTCTTCTTCCATAATGGACAAAGAGTTTCTAAGATTCTTATTTTCTAATTGACAAACTTTAAGTTTTTGTAATAATACATGATAAGCACATAATAATTTATCAAAGTTAAAATCTAAATGACTTTTAGGATCAGATAATACCTCAAACTCATCTACCATGAAGCACACATGAGCAACGTCTTCTAACTCTTGTTCTTCTTTTGAATGTGAAGATTTTGATGATGATTCCTTAGATTCAAACTCTTTTGACGTGTCATCCCAAGTGACCTTCAAAGTTTTTTTCTTGTAAAACTTTTTTTAAGTTTTCTAAGCCTTCTTCTTCTGGTTTGTCCTACTTTTCTTTTCATTTTTCTTACAAGACAATTTGGAGAAAGATGTTCAGCTTTCTTGCAGTTGTAACATACATACTTTCTAGATGAAGAATTCTTTTCATTTAGTAACTTTGACGTTGAGAGTTTGTCATTTTTATTCCTTTGTTGTCTCCTAACTTTCCATGCTTTCTTAAATTTCTTAGCTAGCAAAATCAAATCCTCATCAGAATAAGGTG
Organism: Cymodocea nodosa; assembly: GCA_036874045.1. NCBI lineage: Eukaryota > Viridiplantae > Streptophyta > Magnoliopsida > Alismatales > Cymodoceaceae > Cymodocea > Cymodocea nodosa. Next base: position 10,547,758 of record CM072339.1, on the reverse strand, counting down.
ATATTTCAGAATCTAAATTAATTTTGAAGGCTATTTCTTTCTTCATTTTTAATTTGTTGTGACTCAATGAATCATTTAATTGAACTTCATAAGCAGTTAAATTTCCTATAAGTTTATTTATAGTATAAACATTTAAGTCTCGTGATTCCTCAATTGATGTCACTTTTTGAGACCATTTAGAACTTAGGGATCTAAGAATTTTTCTCACCAAATCCTTCTATTCAAAATTCTTTCCAAAGCAAGGAAGGTAGAACAAGTTTTGATATTAATTAAGTTGGTATCTATTTTATATCAAAGATTATTAACAAGCTCTAATACCACTTGTGTTAGGGCAAATAGTACAGGTGTGGAGTATGCCACAAGAAGTCCAAGTTCAATCAAAACCTTGTTAACAGTAAATATTCAGCAGATTTATATTTTTTGTAGGTTATCAGGCCTAAGTATTTGAAAATAAAGTTTGTTAGATATTTAATTTTGATGATATATGCTTTATTAACGTATTTAAATAAGTCTACATAATATTCTCTAAGTATATTTCTCTAAGTATAATAGTTAACAGATTATCAGAAAGTTTCATTTTTATGTTGGATAAATTAAAGATTTCCGAAGAGTTAGATTTGCAATAGTTAAACTTTCGGATAGTTAACGTTTCATTTTTGTCGAATACTTTATGTTAAAAAACTCATATAGTTAAGGTTATCTACACGTGTGTTTTTAATGTTTTAAGTTGTCACGTGTTTTCCATGTGCGTTCGGTAATGAAAAATCGAATAGTTAGATAACTGTTTGAGTTTTTATATGCATGGATAGATAACTGTTTGAGTTTTATAAAAAGACTAACGAACAGATAAGTTTCTTTGTTTAGTCACGTGTTTTGCAGGTGCAAAAATTTGAAGAGTTAAAGGATAAATGTTTGACTAAATCGAAAGACGTAGAAGATATTCTACAAGACTCTAGGAAGATAAAGTTTCAATGAATCTACAAAGTAGAGATCGTGGAAATTCAAAATTTTAGTAGAGAAAGTGGAAATTAAAATAGAAAGTAATTTGGATTAAAGAGAAAATTAGTACGTGGATTATGGATTATGGATTGTGGATCAAGTGGATGAACATGCTGAAGGTGAAAGACAACAAAGTTCGACTACTAATAGAGAGTACGAGCTACATTACAGAAGAGGATCCCAATCTCAAAAACCAAGTCTGAATATTCAATCCAGATCCCTAACTGAAAAGTTAAGTTTGAATATTCATATTCTGAAAAATTCTCCAACATCAGAAGAAGTTCGAAATTCCAAGCAATTTCAGAAAAGGAGTTGCAAGCGTAAGAAGTCTGGAAATTCGACAACTGGAGAAGAAGAGATACAGAAGCTGAGCAAAGAGAAAGAAAGAAGCTGTGTGCATAAAGATCAAGTTTTATACAATTCAAAATTAGTTTTGAATAAGAGCTTTGTTTTCCTATTTGAATTGTATATCGAACATTACTGTATCAAAATCGTCAAGAAGAGAATTGAGCTGAAAAGATATTGTAAATTCTGTCTTGAAATAAAAGAATAGAATTTCATTTACAAGTGTTTTGTGCTCTTGTTTTATCCGCTAGTATTTAATTACTAAATACACAATTCACCCCCCCTCTTGTGATACAGACGATCCTACAAAGTTTCAGTCGGAGGCTTTAAGCTAACTATCCGAAAGTTAGAAGATTTCAAAGGGTTACTAGCTATAACCATCTAGAATGACTTAAAGGATACTTACGTGTATGATTAGACAATTAAGAAGCCAAGTATCCGAAAAGCAGTGACTTAAGTGAATCTTCGGATAGTTAAGCAGTAACTATCCAAAAATCATAAGTTTTCGAAAGGTTACAGCTACAACCTTCCAAAATGACTAAAGAGACACTTAAGTGAGTTTTCAGACAATTAAGACAATAACTATCCGAAAGGCATGCAGTTTTTGGAGAGTTAACGGCAGAACCTTTCGAATGGACAAAGAGAGAAGTAAGTGGGTTTTTAGATAGTTAAGTTTGTAACTATCTGAAATACTGAATCTCTCTGGATAATTAGCCTATTACAATAGTACCCGTTACAATAAATGAAGAAAGAAGAATTTCTTTGGATAGTTAAGTCCGTAACTATCTGAAGTGTTATAGTTTTCGGAAAGTTAGGAAGATAAGGCTCCGAAATTGAGAGTCCATTCTCCAAAGCATTATTTCTCTACTGTAATGACTTGAATGTAATTAAAGGTTTATTAACCCTAAGTTGGGTAGTATATAAACCTTTATGATGTTATAAAACATAGCGGTTGATTGTGCCGAAGCTCATAGTATAACCCTCAACTCTCTATGGACGTAGGTAGTTAATGAACCACGTAAATCCTTATCTTCAGTGTTATTTCTTCCTCTTTCTCTTCACTTCCAGTTTCAATGAGTTAAGAGGTGAGTGTTTCAGAATCGTGCCATAGAAAGTTGACTGAACAATCGATTTTAATCGTAACAACTGATATCAGAGCCAAAGGTTTTTTAGTTTAACAAAATGGCAGACGATAGAAAGCAATGAGGATCGAGAAGTTCGATGGAAAAGATTTCAGATATTGGAGGTCTCAGATAGAAGACTTTTGTATCAGAAGTATCTTCATCAACCTCTGTTCGAAACAAAACCAAAAAAGATAGATCAGGAAGAGTGGGAGTTGTTGGATAGAAAAGCTCTAGGCCTCGTTAGGTTGTCACTGGCAAGGAACATTCATTCAAATGTTGCCAAGGAGAAAACAACGGCTAACTTGATGAAAGTATTGTCCAACATGTATGAGAAGCCATCAACCGCCAACAAGGTATTTCTCATGTATAGATTATTTAATCTGAAAATGCATGAAAGTAGAAATGTTACAGACCATGTTAATGAGTTAAATACTATTTTGAATCAATTGCATTCAGTAGATATAGTATTTGATGATGAAATCAGGGCCTTGATTTTATTATCCTCATTACCAGAAAGTTGGTCTTCTATCGTGACTAATGTAAGTAGTTCACTAGGTCATGAGAAGCTCAAAATGAGTGACATCCAGGATTTAATTTTGAGTGAGGACATTCACAGGAAAAGTGAATTGTCAGCTTCAACTTCTACCCTTAGTGTTGAAAGTAGAGGGAGAAGTAAATCAAAACAATTTAAATCCAAAGAAGGTCAAAATCCAGAGGTACTAGTAAAGTAAGATCAAATATCAAATGTTGGAACTGCAATCAATGGGGGCACTTCAAGTCATAGTGCAAGGCTCCCAAGAAAGATAGCAGAGGGAAGGAATTAGAAGGAGCAGGTGCAAATGTTGTCTCCTATGATTCAGATGATGCCTTAGTATGCTGTGCAAACAGTTCTATTGACTCATGAGTACTGGACTTAGAAGCTTCATTCCACACTACCTACAGGAAGGATTTGTTGCACAATTATCATGCAACTCCTCTGAATAAAGTGTACTTAGCTAACAATACAAGTTTGGATGTATTAGGAATAGGAGAGGTATAATTAAAACAAAACAAGAGATATGAAAATTGCAAGTTAGATATGTTCCAAATCTTGCAAAGCAATTAATTTCCATAAGTTCCCTAGATAATGATGGTTACCAGATTACCTTTGGTGCAAGCAAATGGAAGGTAACCAAAAGTGTAAGAATTATTGCCTCAAGTTAGAGGACTGGCACCTTATATTTGACATCGGATCAAGATGACATTATTGCAGCAGTCAGTGATACTGAAGACACTGACTTACGGCATAAAAGACTAAGACACCTCAGTGAGAATGTACTGAAGGTTTTAGTGGCAGAAGGGAAAATCCCTAAGTTGAAGAATGTCAATTTAGGGATATGTGAGGACTGCATTGAGGGAAAGCAGAAAAAAGTCAGCTTTGCCAAGACTCCTCATGATCCTAAGTCACAGAAATTGGAGCTGGTTCACGCGGATGTGTGGGGGCCTATCCTTATTAGTTGTTTAGGGGGTGCTCTTTATTATGTCACCTTTATTGATGACAATACAAGGAAGGTATAGATTTATTTTCTGAAACAGAAGTCTGAAGTTTTCCAAGTCTTCAAGAAGTAGAAGGCAGAAGTGGAAAATTAGAGTAGAAGAAAAATCAAATCTATTAAGTTAGATAATGGAGGAGAATATGATAGCCATGAATTCAAAGTTTACTATGAGGAGCAAGGGATTAGAAGACAAAGGATTGTAGCTGAAACTCCATAACAAAATGGAGTTGCTAAAAGGGTGAACAAGACCTTGAATGAACGGGCAAAATGCATGAGACTATATGTAGGTTTTCCCAAGACATTCTGGGCAGAAGTTGTCAATACAATTGCCTATCTGATAAATAAAGGACCATCTGTCCCAATGGGGCTCAAAAACCTTGAAGAATTATGGATAGGGAAAGAGGTCAACTATGCTCACTTAAAAGTCTTTGGATCCAAGTCATTTGTCTACTTGAATAGTGACAAAAGAGACAAGCTGGATTCAAAATCACAGAAATATTATTTCATTAGCTATGGTAAGGATTATTTTGGTTACAGATTCTAGGTAGAAGAAACCAAGAAAATAATCTGTACAAAAGATGTCACCTTCATTGAATCCAAGATGTATAAGTACGGAGAAAGTGTAGATGAATAGTAGTCAGAGCTTCAATTTGAAAGTATTGCTGAGATCAGTCTAGATAATGATGTTGAACAACTTCAGAAGGAACTTGTAGAAGAAATTCAGTTTCCTGAAGCTGAACAACAAGAACATCTAGATGATCAAGAAGATGAAGTTGTCACCAAACAACTTAGAAGATCTGGGAGGGTTTCCAGACAACCTGAAAGGTATGTTTCATCATTCAATTATCTATTGTTGACAGATGATGGTGGACCTGAAACATATCAAGAAGTAATTTGTGCAAGTGATGCACATAAATGAGAGTTAACAATGAAAGAAGAAATGAAGTCCCTAGAGAAAAATAAAACTTGGGAGCTAACCTCATTGCTAGAAAGAAAGAAAATCCTAGGAAACAAGTGGTGTTCAAGATGAAAGAACAACTAGATGGCAATTAGAAATATAAAGCCACACTTATCATCAAGGGTTTTCAGTAAATTCAAGACATAGACTATACTGAAGTATTCTCTCCTGTTGTGAAGATGAATACTATAAGAATAGTCTTAAGCATTGTTGTTGCAGAAAATTTGCTCTTGGAGCAAATGGATGTAAAGACAGCATTCCTACATGGAGACTTGCGGGAAGAACTCTACGTGATGCAGCTAGAAGGATTTGCAGTAACTAGCAAGAAAAGAAAGACAGTATGTAGATTGCTGAAAAGTCTATATAGTTTGAAGCAAGCACCATGACAATGGTACGAGATTTGATACCTTTATTTGTACCCTAGGCTTCAAAAGATGTGATACAGACTTTGCTGCTACATAAAACTATTTAATGATTGCTTCATTATTCTACTGATTTATGTAGATGATATGTTAATTGTTTGTTCTAGTATGGAACAGATTAAGCAATTAAAGAGACAACTGTCAAAAGAATTTGACATGAAGGATATGGGAGAAGTCAAGCAAATCTTAGGTATGAGAATTATCTAAGATAGAGTGGCAAACACTTTGAGATTAAATCAGAAGAAGTACCTAGAAAATGTACTAAGGAGATTTAATATCTCAAATGAGAGGAAAACTAAACTACCTCTCGAACTCCACTTCAAGTTGTCTAAAGATCAGTCAACTAAGACTGAAGAAGAAAGGAGAAAAATGTCTAGAATACCATATGCTTCAGTAGTGGGAAGTTTAATGTATGCCATTATATGCACAAGACCTGATATATCTCATGTAGTGGGAGTGGTCAGTAAATATATGGTAAATCTAGGAGCTGAGCATTGGTTTGCTATACTGTAGATACTCAGATATCTCAGATATTCCCTAGATATAGATCTGAATTTCAAGAAAGGACCAGTTGAATTGATTGGCTGCTATGATGCTGATTTGGGAAGAGAGTTGGATAAAACAGAAGTATTTCAGGCTATGTTTTCTACATAGGAAGTACTGCAATTAGCTGGAGATCCAAGTTGCAAAGTATTGTTGCACTCTCAACCACAGAAGTTGAATATGTTGCAATAGCAAAGGTAGCTAAAGAAAGAATCTAGCTAGAGAATGTACTAGCCGAATTAGGGCACAAACAGAAAAAAAGCATTATGTTTTGTGACAATCAAAGTACCGTTTATTTAGCTGAAAATCTGAAGTTTCATTCAAGGTCCAAGCATATGAGAATGAGATTTCATTTCATAAGGGAAGAGATAGAGTAGAACAGATTAGATCTGTAGAAGATTGCTGGTGCTGAAAATGCTACAGATATGTTAACTAAAGTTCTGAATCTGCAGAAATTAAGGCTCTGTATGACATTAATTGGTCTTCTGAATAGTTGAGAAGAAGAAGGAGATGAAGAGTTGATGATTATTTGAGCTGCTGTTGCAACAATCTGTAAGCCAAGAGTAAAGATTGATTTTTCCTTCGATCATTGTGTCAAACTCCAAGTGGGAGATTGTCAGGGCAAATAGTACAAGTGTGGAGTATGCCACAAGAAGTCTAGGTTTAGTCAGAAGCTTGTTAACAGTAAGTATCTAATAGATTTATATTTTCAATAGGTTATCAGGCCTAAGTATCCGAAAATAAAGTTTCAGTCGAAGGCTTTGAGCTAATTATCTGAAAGTTAGAGATTTTAGAGGGTTACTGGCTGTAACCATCTGGAATGACTTAAAGGACACTTACGTGTACGATCGGACAGTTAAGAAGCCAAGTATCCGGAAAGTAGTGTCTTAAGTGGATCTTTAGATAGTTAAGTAGTAATTATCTGAAAATCATAAGTTTTCGAAAGGTTACAGCTACAACCTTCCGAAATGACTAAAGAGACATTTAAGTGAGTTTTCAGATAGTTAAGACAGTAACAATCCAAAAGGCATGTAGTTTTTGAATAGTTAACGGCATAACCTTCCAAAAGGACAGAGAGAGAAGTAAATGGGTTTTCGGACAGTTAAGTCTATAACTATCTGAAATACCGAATCTCTCCAAATAGTTAGTCTGCTATAGTACCGCCTATTACAATAAATGAAGAAAGAAGAATTTCTTCAGATAGTTAAGTCTATAACTATACAAAGTATTGTAGTTTTCAAAAAGTTAGGAAGATAAGACTCCGAAATTGAGAGTCCCTTCTCCGAAGCATTATTTTTCTACTGTAATGGTTTGAATGTAATTAAAGGTTTATTAACCTTAAGTTGGGTAATATATAAACCTTTATGATGTTGTAAAGCATAGTGGTTTATTGTGCCAAAGCTCATAGTAGAACCCTCAACTCTCTGTAGACGTAAGTAGTTGCTGAACCACGTAAATCCTTGCATTCAGTGTTATTTCTTCCTCTTTCTCTTCACTTCCAGTTTCGGTGAGTTAAGAAGTGAGTGTTTCAGAATTGTGCCATAGAAAATTGACTGAACAATCGATTTTAATCGTAACAACTTATAGGATCAAATGACTACACACGAGGAGAGTGAATTGTGTTTTTCAACATTTTCATTTATAATTGAAACTTCAAAATTAAAAACAAGTCGGGACATTATTTTAATCAAATCATTTTATTCAAGGTTTCAATTACAATATATAATTTAATTCTCCTCAAAAATTGTAAATGCAATTATATAATGATACCATGTTTCATCTAATCGTTTCATAACTACAAACAGAGAAAATTAATTTATGGAATTTAAAACATTTCTCCATGTTTGAGATTCTTCTTCTTCTTCTTCTACAAATCTTTAGTGACTAATATCTAACTTTCTCTTCTTCACCGAATTTGCTTTCTTTTGATTCTTCAATTCTTTAATGACATATATCCGATTTTCTCTTCTTCACCGAATTTTCTTCTATCTGAGAGCTTTTCCCTGGAGAGGTGTTTTGATCCTTGAAAATATTTTTCGTTTAGTGTGTAGAGATAATTGATCAACGAGAATTTTATGCCTTTTATACTATATTTCTATTTCATGCATATCTTCCACGTTTAACCACAATCAGTTTTCTACTCTTCACGTCTTCTCTTTTTCCTTCATTGAAATACACACATTCTGACCCATGTTTTCCTCTCAAATTTTTCTTTAATTATCAACCCTGGATCTTTGAAAATTTTCTTGCAAAATAAACTTTCTCATCCAAAATTTTTCATCAAGTGTAATAACAAGTCGTGTTAATGTTAACTAAACAAGTAAAACAAGTAAATTTATAACTTAACGTATCTAACTTAACGAGTTCATCATGTGCCAATTCACGTGACAAGTACTATAGCTAACTTGTGAAGTTAAGATTTGTGCATTTTATTATATATTAAAGCATGCATTTTATGGATTACAAGTGCATAGTATATGATTTTTATATTGAATTACATGAAAGTTATATTTTTAGGCTATGCATGTTTTTAGGAATTAAAAATGGAATAATGCACAAATTTACCTTTAATGGAATTAATGTTAAGTTTAATAGCTCACGTGTAGACACTTAGTTATTTAGGATAAATTACATGGAACACAATTGTATTGCACGCATGATCTTCACTTATTAATTTCACTTATGCTTTTCAAAGATTTAGTATTAAGATATAAAAGTGATGCATGAAGACCAAGAGTCACCAATATTAATAGGAGTAAGTCTCACGTCGGAAGTATCTCTTCTCATTTTCTTCCAATCCAGCCGACGGTTCTCTTCTCCAAGGACTCCTCTTCTCGTGGCTGAAGGTGGACACTCAAGGGTGTCGTTCCCCCTCTCAAACCAACATCATCTCCATTGATCTCCATCTTGATTCACGTCCTCAAAGGGTTTCCAAGGGTGATGGTTGTGACTGTCTTGGTGGAGGAAGCTTGGATGGCAAGTGGAGTGGTGTTTGATGTATGGATTTGGGTGGTTCCAAGGAGCATCTTCAGAAGAAAAGGAGGGGCTGGAAACTCTATTTTGACGTCCAAGGGAAGTGGAAGGAGGCTGAGTGCTCTTGCTCTTGCAACCGTGAAAGGCCCTTGCTATAGGTGACGTTCCAAGGGGTGAGACCTTGGGAAAATGTGGCTGAAGAGTGTGGTTTCATCCGACCACGGATCCATTGCTGAAGAAGAGGTGTTCTTCAAGGTATGAGTGAGATTTGAGAGAGATCCCTATGCATATGTTATGTTCATGTTGTGTATGTATGCATAGGTATGTTGTTTCATGTTTTTATGTTATGTTTGTTGAGTGTGTATACGTTTGTGTTTGTTGAATGTTATTGCATTGCATTTTAGTATAGTTTTCATGTAGTTAATTAATTCCAGATGTTATCTTGATGTGGATTCTAGTTTAAACGTGGTTTTCATCTTATTTATATGTGCATATCATGGCTGTAAATAGGATGTTTGTTGAGATAGTTGTTTATGTAACATGGGGAACCATGTACAGAGTTTGGGTATTTTTATTATTCTAATTCTCTCAGCTCAGACATCAGTTTTGAAGAATTTTTGATGCAATCTCATGTATTTTCAATTCTACTTACCAATGGTTTTGGTCTCGTAATTTTTGGAGATCATTTGAATGGTATTTTCGATTTAAGTGTTTTAGGTGTTTCTGACCTGGACGCAAGTTCTAGGCAGAGTTTTTGAGCATCTTTGATTATCAATTTCTCGGTGTACAAATTGTATTTTTATGATCTGTAAAATGGGTTTTTGAGATGATGAAGTAACTTGCATTGAGATCTTGTTTCACGTCATTTCATAAAAATTTCAGGGAGATATGAATTTTCTTATAAAGTCGCGCAATCTATGTTTTGATCTTCGATTGTTGCACATCTATGTTAGATTCATCACTAATAATCATATGATTTGAATTAGGTCTCAAAATTATGCTAGATTTTTAGATATTTTAAAATCATTTCCAAATCATATTTTTACATGATTTTTAAGTGAGTATTTTGGGAAGAAATGATTTCCATAAATGAATGCAAATTCTGTAATTTCGAGAGTTCTTTTAGAGTTATGAATGAGATTGTATGGAAGTGTTTCTTCAAGTAGTTAAATTAACTAATTAACCACATATGTATAATTTCTAATGTAATTACCAATCATAGTGCTAACCTTTGTTTTGATAAGAGTAGGATGTATGGAATGTTTTCAGGTTATATTATGACATGAGTCAAGTAATTAATCTAATAAAAGTTATTTAGACCAACTCTCTATGGAAATGACCTGTACTTGCACTGCTTAATACAATAGGCACCGTGCGCTTGAGGTTAAATTATAAATGTAAAACTTGTACTTTTATTGACACACGTTTCATCCTTACAAGTTTTTGGCGCCGTTGCCGGGGAGTATGGTGTTTTTGAATGTTTATTGGATGAGTACTAGATTTTAATGTCATTTGTATGATTCTAGTTCTATTTAGATTTTTATTCTCGTTTTTTTTTACAAGGAAATGGGTGTAAGGAGTGTACAATCCATGCATTCATCTTTCTTGATGCTTGAATGACTTGTCACATATTTATTTAAATATACATATTGGTGATAAGTAGCTTAATGGAGTAATGATAATCTTTGTGCACAAATTATTAAGATAGAATCTGCCTGTCTGAAAAATTTAAATTTTTGATGTGCACGAGATTAGAACTCATTTTTATGAAATTTTTTCATGAATACTTGGGTTCTAAGATTTCTTTTGAGTACTTATGCATAAAATTCTGATTAGTACGTTTAAAGATAAAAATCTTAGAATACAGAGATGTTATATAGAATTATAGGCAAGTTTATGCTAATGAATTTTTAAAATACGCTACTATGAACATACTTAAAATTTAATTCAGTGATTTTTCCTAGAAACTAGATGAAATTATCTTTCCAACGAGTATTCACACGTTTCATTTGGAGTTATGTAGAATTATGTGTGATTTTTTTTAAGTTGACATGTGAGATTTAATCATATTAGGAGGATCAGATAGTTATGACATAACTATCCGACGTTCATGAAAAACTCAGATAGTTACGACATAACTATCCGATGTTCATGACAAAATCGGATAGTTATGACATAACTATCCGATTTTCGTCCCCGACTGGTAAGTATCCGATTTTCATCCTCGGCACATAAGTATCCGATGTTCATGACAAAATTGGGTAGTTATGACATAACTATCAGATTTTCGTCCCCAACCCATAACTATCCGATGTTTCGACCGGAAGACACCTGTAACTATCTGATTTTCATCCCCGACCGGTAAGTATCTGATTTGTCGACTGGAACACACCCATAACTATCCAATTTTGTAAATAACAACCGGATAGTTAGGATGAAGTATCCGATGTCTTTCGGATGGTTATTTTTCTAGGCAGAATTTTCATAACATGCACTAGTATATTTGGAACTGCAGTTACATGTATAAATAAAATTTATTTTTGATATTTTTTCATGAAACTATAGTAGTTTATCTTTCCAACAAGGTATTATACGTTCTAGTTGAATTTATATACATTTCTGGAGAATTTGTTTTTAATGGCATGTTCTGCAGACTACGAATTTTAAGTCATCTAAGTTTCATACGATTCTGATAATACTTCAGTTTTGGAAATTTTTATCTCTTATTTTTCTTAGAAACTAGAAGTAATTATCTTTCATGCGAATATTTATTTGTGAATTTCTATGCTATATAAATTTTTGTAGAAAATATGGAAGTTGTTGTGGCATAGTTTAATTTCTGGAATAATGTGTTGCTCGTTATTTAAAATTGTGGATGAAGTTGATGGTTGTTTGATAAAGTATATGATTTTTTTTTTTTCATGCTTAACATAGTGGCATGAATGTAAGATCTTGAAATTTAATGAGTTAAAGAAAATGAGGTTTAAAGTGGAATTAAAGAGTGATTGTTTTCCAATTCTATTATTATATTGCTGATTCTTTTAAATTGCTGAGGATCTAAGTGCATGTTAAGTAGGTTAGTTCACTTGTCTAACATTGCATATTATTTTTAATTCTAATGGATAATCATCAGAAGATTAAAATTGATAATTTTGAATTTGACCTCACACCTACATGTTTTAAATGCAAGTTAAATGATCATCTTGCTTCTGATTGTCCATTTTACATGCTAAATGATATTGTAGGTGCACATTCAAATGTTTTTTCAGATTTATCCATGCCATGTCTGAATATTAATGCAAATGAAGCTAGTACTAGTAGTTATCAAATGAGATCACAAGTTGAGTCATCTATTGTTGACAAAGTAAAGTGTGAACAAAAGTTGGATTTATCTAAGACTTTGGATGAGTTAAATTCATCCATTCAGCTATTAGAGTTAACAAGAATTGCCAGCACCCCTATGAAGTTGAAATTAGATGAAGATGTAGGGATAGGGCCCTTGCCTCTGTGTGAAAATGAGGAGGTGGAGGCTTTTGTAACTCTAAGATCAGGTAAGGAAGCTCTTCCCTCAGTTCCTTTGACTCCTTCTAAAGAGTGAAATCCACATCTTAACAAATCAGGAGAAGTTGAGCAACTTGTGCATATGGAAAAGAACAAGGGTAAGGTAGATGACTTGGGAAACTCTTTAGAGTCCCTTCCTGCTCCTTTTCCCCATAGACTAAGAAGTAAAAATCAAGAAGCACAGTTAAGTGAACTTAGGGAAATATTCAAGCAAGTAAGGATTAATATCCCTTTATTAGATGTTATTCAATAGATACCTGCGTATGCCAAGTTCCTAAAGGATGTTTGCACACGGAAAAGAGCTAGGAAACTACCTAGGAAAGCTTGCTTAGCAGAATCTATAGGCACCTATTTTTGCCAAAGTATGCCCAAGAAGTTTAGTGATCCGGGGACTCCTACCATTTCTTGACCATAGGAGACACCTATTTTGAGAGGGCACTGATTGATCTAGGAGCCGGTGTAAATGTAATGTCGTCTAGTATTTATGTAGAATTAGGTCTTAATGGCATTAAACCCACTAAGATCCTAATCCAATTAGCAGACCATTCTTATAGGACTCCTTTAGGGGTAGTGGAAGATATCTTAATAAAAGTTGAAAACTTTGTCTACCCAATAGATTTTATAGTATTAGAAAGTCAATTGCACCTAGTAGAAGACAAAATGTGCCTCTAATTCTAGGAAGGCCCTTCCTCGCCACAGTTGATGCTTACATAGGATGTAGAGATGGGTATATGCAAATAGTTTATGGTGACTCTAAGGTTGACTTAAATATTTTTGGAGCACATCATGAAATAAAATCTTTAACTAATGGGAATTTTCAGGTGAGTTTCATAGATGAAGCTTTAGATGATGATGAAGGAGAGGAAAGTTTCATGTCAAGTAGTGAGGAATCTTATTCACCCAAGGAAGAAAGTGACATAGATGTTGAGTTCGACTTAGCTATTGAGGATAGTTTAGGGAGTGATCATGTTTATGAAATGAATTTTGTCGAACCATTGGTGAGCGACGTGAGAGAGGTGAAGAAACCATCTATAGTGGAACCGCCTTTATTAGAATTGAAACCTGTTCCTAAGGACCTCAAGTATACCTTTTTGGGAGAGGGAGATACTTTGCCAATCATCCTATCTTCCCATCTTTCTGTTGAGCAAGAGGAAAAGTTATTAGGGATTCTGCAATCACATAAGGAGGCTATTGGTTGAACCATGGCTGATATAAAAGGGATTAGTTCGAGCATATGTCAACATAGGATTCATGTAGAGAGTGATAGTATTCCTTCTAGAATTCCACAAAGATGACTGAACCCAAACATTAAGGACGTTGTAAAGAAGGAAATCATCAACTGGTTGGATCATGGCATAATTTATCCTATCTCCGATAGTTCTTGGGTTAGCCCTATACAGGTAGTCCCAAAGAAGTCGGGTATTACGGTAGTTGAAAATAGTAGCCATGAGCTTGTGCCCACGAGAGTGCAAACGGGATGGCGAGTATGTATAGACTATAGGAAGCTTAACACCGCCACTAGGAAAGATCACTTTCCTTTACCTTTCATGGACCAAATGTTAGAGAAGCTAGCAGGACAAGAGTATTACTGTTTCTTAGATGGTTACTCTAGGTACAATCAAATCCCCGTTGCACCTTGTGATCAGGATAAGACCACGTTCACTTGTCCATTTGATACTTTTGCATTCCAGCGCATGCCTTTGGTTTATGTAATGCTCCAGCAACATTTCAAAGGTGTATGACTGGCATGTTTTCGGACATGGTGGATAAATTTTTAGATATTTTTATGGATGACTTCTCTATATTTGGACATTCTTTTGATTCATGCCTTTAGAATCTAGAATTAGTATTAAAAAGGTGTATAGAGAAGAGATTAGTTTTAAATTGGGAAAAATGCAATTTCATGGTTCAATAGGGTATTGTGCTGGGTCATATAGTATCTAAGAATGGGTTGGAAGTTGATAAGGCAAAAGTAGATCTCATAGCCAACTTACCAATTCCTAGATCAATAAAGGATATAAGAGCATTTTTGGGCCATGCAAGATTTTATAGACGGTTTATCAAGGATTTTAGTAAAATTGCTCGTCCTTTAACGCTACTATTATCGAAGGGCACATCATTTGAATTTTCAAAAGATTATCATGATGCCTTTGAGGAGCTTAAGAGAGTCTTAGTCTCTGCACCTATTGTGCACCCTCTTGTTTGGTCTCACCCATTCGAGTTGATGTATGATGCCTCAGATTATGTAGTAGGGGCAGTTTTAGGACAAAAGGTAGATAACTTACCTAGGGTGATTTACTATGCAACAAAAACCTTAAACCCGGCCCAAGTAAATTACACTATTACAGAGAAGTAATTCTTAGCTATAGTGTTTGCCCTTGAGAAATTCCGCTTTTATCTGTTAGGGTCAAAAACTATCATTTACACTGATCACTCAGCTATCAAGTTCTTGTTAGCTAAGCAAGATGCAAAAGCTAGGCTAGTTAGGTGGATCCTCCTACTCCAAGAATTTGATATAGAAATTCGTGACAAGAAAGGTAGTGAAAATATTGTGGCTGACCATTTGTCTCGTCTTGTCACACCTCAAGAGGGAGTACTAATCAATGATTCATTCCCTGATGAACAATTGATGGCGGTAACTCCAGCCCCTTGGTTTGCTGACATTGTAAACTATTTGGTGACAAAGCAAGTGCCTAAAAATTGGTCACGCCAGCAAATTAAGAGATTTATGGCCAAGGCAAGAGAATATCATTCAGATGATCCTTATCTTTTCAAATCTTGTCAAGAATTAATTATTAGAAGATGCATCCCTGACACTGAAGTTCATTGTGTGCTATCTTTTTGTTATGACCAGCCTGTAGGTAGTCATCTCAATCCTCTCAAGACAGCCACAAAGGTTTTGCAATGTGGTTTCTTCTGGCCCACACTGCATAAGGATGCATACTCTTTTGTAAAGAACTGTGCTGAATGTCAAAGGGCAGGCAGACTTACAAGGAGAAACATGATGCCGCTCACTCCTATCATTGAGGTAGAGATATTTGATGTTTGGGGCATTGATTTCATGGGACCATTCCCTAACTCTAGAGGTTTCATGTATATTCTCTTGGCCATTGATTATGTGTCAAAGTGGGTGGAGGCCATACCCACTCGTACTTGTGACTCAAAAGTCGTAGTAAATTTTATTAAGAGTCATATTTTTGTCAGGTTTGGTATTCCACGAGCAATTTTAAGTGATAGGGGCACCCACTTTTGTAACATGAATTTTGAAGCGTTAATGAAAAGATATGGTGTAACGCACAAAATGACTACTCCTTATCACCTGCAAAAAAATGGGCAAGTGGAGAATGCGAATAAACAGATTAAGAAAATTCTAGAAAAGATAGTAGGAAAGTCGACAAAAGACTAGGTTGAAAAGTTAGATGAAGCATTATGGGCTTACCGTACAGCATATAAGTCAGTTTTGAAAATGTCCCCATATAGAGTAGTGTACGGAAAAGCATGTCACCTACCGGTGGAACTAGAACATAAGGCCTTATGGGCGATAAAGAGGCTTAATTTGGATTTAAAAGTTGCTGGTAGTAAAAGATCTTTCCAACTAGTTGAGCTAGAACAAATAAGGCGTGAAGCATAGGAAAATTCGAGTATTGCTAAGGAGCAAAATAAGGTGTTTCATGATAGCAAGCTCTTATGCAAGGATTTTGAAATAGGGTAGCAGGTATTATTATACAATTCCAGATTGCATCTTTTTCCTGGAAAACTCAGATCTAGGTGGATTGGACCTTTTGTGGTTAAAAGTATATTCCCTCATGGAGCTGTGGAAATAGAAGACCCTAAGAGTGGGAGTTTAACTAAGGTCAATGGCCATCGTCTTAAACCATTTTTATAGTAGGGTTTCGTGGGTCGTGGATCTAGTTTGGATTTAAGCCCTATTGTTTATGCGTAAACATCCAATAGTTTTATTTCTTTTATTTTTGCTTTTGTATGATTGTTGTAATATTTATTTACTTCCTATGTGTTGTTTTGTTAATTAAAGTGTGTATTTAATTTTGTGTAAAACTCGCTCCTCATTTTGTTTGATGATGCAGGTATTGGATACGTAGATCTCCCTAATGTGAGTACCTCTTATAGTTTACTAGTACTCTTACTCATTTTTAAGTGACTGTTTTATTTTTATGCAAACCTCTGGTTAGGTGAGAGATAGTACATCAAGACTAGTTAGAGGGAGGATTAGAAATGAGCGTGGTGAACTAGATAGGTTGGAACCCATGGCAAACCAAGAATTACAATCACTAAAGGATATTTGTTACCCTAGGGTTCACAATCACCCATCTTGTTTGTACTTACCACCTATAAATAGGCAAAAATTTGAACTTCATATGAACTATGTCAATCAATTACCCCATTACCATGGATTAGACAAGGAGGATGCATATGTCTTTTTAAACGACTTTAATGATGTGTGCAATATGGTCAATTTGCTGAATATGCCAATAGATGTTGTCAAGCTTAGATTTGTGCCCTTCACTCTTCGTGACAATTGACATTTCACTATTTTTCATTTTTTATAGATGATGTAGTAAGTAAACGAGACAAAGGAAGAAATACCACAAACCAAGAGAGCAATTACTGATATCTCAAAAAAAATTGATATATCAACAACTGGTATTAGACAAGGATTGAGGAAATTGATACTTTAATTGATGTTGTGCTCAAATAAGAAAGAAGAAAAATAGTACAACATCAAAAGGGCAAGAAGAAAACAGATTGCAATTATATTTCAACAATTGATATCAGCACATAGACAATTGACATTTGATGCAAATTCAAAATCAGTATTCGAAGATATTGATGCAATTAATTCAGCAAAAAAAGGGGGAGAAA
Source organism: Cymodocea nodosa (assembly GCA_036874045.1). Classification (NCBI taxonomy): domain Eukaryota; kingdom Viridiplantae; phylum Streptophyta; class Magnoliopsida; order Alismatales; family Cymodoceaceae; genus Cymodocea; species Cymodocea nodosa. Next base: position 10,530,417 of record CM072339.1, on the reverse strand, counting down.
TATGGCAGTTACTTCAACAAAAGAAAATTGTGGAACTCCTTTTATCTAATGACAAAAAGGGGGAGAAGAATACAGAAATTATAGTATTAAAATTCTCAACACACGGATAGGGAGAGAATTAACTCCATTTTATTGTATACATTGTAAATCTTTGTTTTACTTATACTTTGTGTGATTCTTTGTATAGAAACAATTTAGGGAGTGAAATACATGTAATTTAATGTAAAGGATTTTGTCATTATCAAAAAGTGGGAGATTGAAAAGACCTCTATATTTTGATAATGCAAACATCCATGAGAGAAGTGTATATATTTCACAAGTCGTAGGATGAACAGATATGGATGGAAAAGTCGAAGTAAATTGAAGCCAAATAGACCAGACAAATGCTGCACAAGGAATCCAGAAGATATCACATTATAAGCAGTTCATTCACAGTTGAAAGAGCCAAGAAGTTCAGTTAGTTCTCAACTAAGTATTCGAAAGGCAGTTTAAAGTAGTAGAAATTCTATCGGAAAGTTAGAAAGATGGCTATATGGAAAATCAGAAAGTTAAGGAGCTAACTATCCGTAAGACCAAGGATATCAGAAAGTTAGAAAAATTAACTATCTGAATAGTTAAGTCATTCAAATATGCACGTGCAGATATTAAATTAGTAGATGGAAGCTTAAAGGATTTTTCGGTAAGTTAGGAAAGCTAACTATCCGAAAAATAAGAAGTTTCGAAAGGATGCAGACTTAATTATTTGAAACTTAAGTTACTCAATTACCCACGTACAGAAATAAGAAGACAGTAGTTGGAAGCTTAGAAGAGGAATCAAGAGGTTACTATAGCTAACTATCCAAAAGTTGAAGAGTTTCAGTAAGCTAACGGTTATAACCATCTGAACTTAAGACACTTCACATGTATGACTTAAATCTCACGTGACAAAAGGACTTAAGTGGATTTTCAGTGAATTACGAACATCCTTCAAAAAGTTACACAGCTAACTATTCGAAAGTCTATGAAAATCGGAAGGTTATCTTAAAACACCTTTTCAAACGGTAACTTACTATATTTAGACCTGCAAACTCAGCAAGTACAGTAGAATAAATCTGTTAAAGAGAAAATATGATTGTTGGACTTACAAGCATAAATGCAAACAAATCATTCAATATTCAGTAGAACTTATAAGTGAGATTACATATACAATCATATATAGAGATACAGAATACATTGCAAATCAATTACTATTACAGAAGAAAGCTTAATTTAGATTAACAAGAATTGATTGAAAGTTGGATTTACAAGAAGAAAATCAAAGTTCTCCAAGTGCTAAAAGTCTGATCTAAGAAGGATCATTTGGTTCATGGCTTCTACTTTAAAGCTTCACTCAAGTTGTTGGTTTGAGCTTTGACCTGAAAACTCAAGAGGTTGGTTTATTGAAGTTTATACCTAAAAACTTTTGTATGGTTGGTTAGAGCTACGACTAAAAAGCTCAAGTGAATGGTTGGTTCTTACTTCGACCTGAAAGTAAGTGTTGAGACACTTAGTGAAACCCAAGTGATCCTTGGGAGTGGACTAGCCAAGTTGGTGAACTACCTAAAATTCCTTTGTGTTTCTTATTTATATTTCCGTTGTGCATGTTTTATATATCTGTTTAGTACTTACGCAAACTGTTTATTCAAATTGGTTAATTAAGTTAGAATAAGTTTAAAACTACACATAGACACTATTCACCCCCCCCTCTAATGAAGTTATTAGGTCCTAACATTCTCATGTGACCTTTTTACAAATAAAGCATTAACTCAACAAGTTGTTTTAACGTGCACTATACATGATATAAAAATATAACTTTAAAACATATCATGCTTTATAATAAAAACACATGTTAACTTAATGTTTAGTTAAATGAAAAGTTAGTATAACTTAATGACTAGTTATTTAACTTAATATAATTTCAAATCCATTACAAACAAGTATTTATATTAGTAAAATTTTTCTGTATTAATTAATGTTTTTAATTTTCTTTCATAAACAATAGTAATTGAGTAAATATGATTACATTCGTTTAGCACACATCATCAAAACAAAATACTCAATATCAACAGACTCAGTTCATTGACTTAACTATAACACAATGTACTGACCTTATTGAGTTAAGTTTAACTCAATGGACTCGTTCAACTCTATAATTTAATAAAACAAATATTTTTATAATATTTAACATTTAATATGCAAAAGAAGTAATTCTTAATCATTTAAAAGTTAACGTGTGAAATAATTCTTAACTTTACAAGGTTCCATAAATTTACCTTAGTAATCTTATGAAGGTCCATAAACTTACCTTAGTAACTTTACAAGCTTCCGTAAACTTCTATAAAACCACATGTATTAGGCTTTTAATCTTTCAGAAATGATATTTAATTAACACTAATTCTTTGAAATTATGCATATTCTGTAATTAAGACATGTAATCGTATAATTATGATATAATAGATTAATTTTTATATGATAAACTAAATATTATACAATTAACCATTCATTAACTACTAATATTATGCAATTTTTCACTCTAAACAAACTCTCATCATATTGTGTCAATGTTAATTCCCATTGTTTGTGTGTCTAGTGTGGTTAATGTGATTGATCATTACATATTGATTATGTTCAATGTAGCCAATGTGATTGATCATTAGGTTTGACTATCTATTGTTAATTGAAGTTATTTATGTAATTATATGCTATTATTTAAGTAAAAAGTATCAAAGAAGAAACTTGGTAGGCTAAGAAATATAGGGAGGGTTTGTGCGATGAGAAATAGTAGGAAATGGGGGAAAAGGAAATAACAGTAAAAGTTTTCTTATTGTTTCCTACATTTGTGTTAATAGAAATAAGGGGAGATATTTTCCATCGTTACCCACCTCACTATTTTGAAAATGATGGAAAATGATACAAACTTATAATATAATAAATAATATATAATTATCAATATAATTATGATAAATTAAAATATAATAATTATAATAATAAATACACATATTATAATTATAATATATTAAAATACATAATAACATTAACATCATATCAAGAAGTATGATTATAATAATAAATAAATAATAATGTATTATAATTATAATAGATTAAAATAAAAAATAATGTTGAAGAATGATATTAGATTATAATACATTAAAATATAATAACATTAATGTTATAAAAATAAATAATACATTAACATATTCAACAACCTAATAATATGTTAACATTAATTCCAATACAACTTAATAATATTAAATAATACATTAACATATAATTTTTGAAAAAAATTAGATTATAATGAACAATCTTGTTTATGTTAATTACAAATATATTATTTCACATGTTACATCTATATTTAATGAAATGTTAACATATATTATAATATTTAAAATATTACTTTTCATATATAATATTTTTTAATTTTTTAAAATTATTAACATTTTAATTTTCTATCATTTTTATCAAGCTAGTAGTAATTTTTGTCAATTTATTATTTAATATTTTAAAAATTATTAAATAATACATTTCTTGTCATTTCCTATAATTACACAAATATTTCATTTTTTATTTTCTAATCATTTACTCTAGTGCACAAACAACCTTATATTTCCTATCACATCTTATCATATCCTATCATTTTTATTTGCCACTATTTCTATCTTTTTACGTCATTTCATTTTCCATCTTAGGCCTTTAAGGGAGGATAGTGTTTGATGAATTCAGCTAATGTAAAGGAACATCATTGAATTTCATCAAGTAAGTGATAGTGTGACATATTAGTGAAGGAAATGAATGTTTTAACATTCTCAAGTATAAAAGGAAAAATTTTCCCTTATTGCTCAAACATTTCCATTGTCTACCCTTTTGAAATCTATCTTCTTGCGATTGACTAGTAAGCGATCATTCTTGCAAGCTCCATTGGAGCTTCTTGTTTCACCCTTGTGTTCATTCGATCATTGTCCCTCGAGCATTCATTTAGGCATTTCAATCATTCCCACAAGTTATATTGAAGCTTCCTGTTTCACCCTTGCATTCATTTAATCATTGTCACTCCAACATCCATTCATGTGTTTCTTTCTTCATCTATGCATCTTCCATCATTGTTTACTTGTGTGTTCGTTCTTACATCATTGTTTACTTGTGCGTTCGTTCTCCCATTGCTTAGAAAGTTTTGTAGTTGTCAAGAAAGCTTCATGCCCATTGTTTGTGCATTATTTGCTATGTTCATCGTTGATATAGTGGTCAAATCCAACACTGTTAGTTGGTAATGATAGGCTACTTCCTAACTTAAGTGATTTATCAAGACCATTTACAAGCATGACTAGATAGAGGAATGATAATTTCCTTTTGACACTAGTTATATAGAGTGAATGACAATAGAAACAACAAATGAAACAACACCCCCATTTGATTTATAATCAAAGAGAGTTGTTGGATTATGCATTCTATTAAACCTATATAAATGTATGCTAAGAATCACTAATATATATATATATATATGTTGACAATGTACAGGTTGCGTAACACTATTAAACATATGTTACATAAACTCTGCTATTAAACGTATGTTGAGTGTTTGTGTTGTAGGGCACAACTTATGTAATATGCTTTTTGTATGCTAAAACTCTATGTAATATAGCTTATAAAATTTCTATGTTTTTTGTAATATGCAGTAAAATATATGTTGACTGTTTGTCTATGTTAAAATTCTATATAATACAGCATGTAAAAACTCTATAATTTTCGTAATATGCTTTTTGTAATATGCAGTATGTAATAAATGATGAAATAAAAGATCCACGAGCACTGAAATAAAAGATGAATTTTGTAGATTTCTAGAGCATCTAGAAGCAATGTTGGGATTATATCGATTAGGAGAAGACAGATAAAAGTAGACCAAAATGTCTAGAGAAACCAGACAGTCAAAAAAATGTTTGATTCTCGCATCATCAATTTATTGATACAATAATTTTGATATATTGTTTTGTAGAACGATATAAATCGATACAATTTTGCTCAATTCAATTTAACGTGAAAAATTATTGTGTCAGAACTAGACACTCGAAAAATGTTTGGCACGAGAACCGAACATTTTGTTTGGTAAGAACAGATATTTTTTTTTTGGGTAAGACTAGACATTTTGTTCGATAATATCGGAATTTTTATCGTTAAAATTGCAATTGCTCCCAGCAATTATTATTAAAAAGTATATGATTTATATTCATAATAAATTACAATAGATTAATAATCACGGGAAATTCAATGATTAATAATCGTTCATTAGAGCAGTGAAATGTTAATGTCGTTCATTAGAGCCATTAATATAATTGTTAACGGGGAAATGTAATATGATATTAAAAAAATACTCAACTATTTACAGTCATTATTAACGAAGAAAATTTCACGTGACAGAAGTACAAATTAAGTATTTTACTTTTTTTTTTAAGGTTAACAATAAATGTAAAAATAATTGTTAGAGATAAAAAAGATATTAAAAATATTATAAAAGGAAAAAAACAAAAACACATTATCAAATAAAATAAGAATATAAAGTAAAAATCTTTATATTTATTATTCTAACGGAGGACAAGGGTTCACACGCCATTCGAAAAAGCTAGAACCTTGGTGATCTGGTAGATCGTGGAATGCAAATATTTAAAAAGGAAAAGTACCTGATTCATCCTTCATTTTACGATCGAAAAGACTGAAAGATTCCTGATTTAGAATCCAGATAAAACACAAACATTAGAATTCTTTTATGAATAAAACAAAAGTAACTGATTAGGTAATTAAAACAATCAAGTTAGAATTCTTGGTGGTGAAATTAGGTAATTTTTTTATGAATAAAGTAAAAGTAACTGATTTTGTATTTAGATGATTATAAATATATATATTTAAATATTTACTTAAAATAAATAAATATTTATACTTTATTTAAAGGTTTTGAAATCTAAAAGTTTTCTGTTAAATTTCAACAATTTATTTTTTTAAATAAAAATATTAATAGGTATAGTTCAAATAAATAAAACTTTAATACACAATAAATTATAATATGGATTAACAAATTGTACAAGTATTTTTAAATTTTTACGACTTACCAGTTACCAAGTGACGAAAAAAGGTTGCTCCCGTTTGAATGGCGTGCTACTTCCGCTGGAAGCCGTGCACCAATTTTCTGCCAGCAAAGGTCGATAAAAGCCAAATAGCGCTGGTGGCAGGCGGTGAGGCTGGAAATGAGAGAGAGGGGAAGAAAAAATGCAGTGTTTTTTTTTTATCTGCGTGTCAACGGACCCCAAACCCTCTTTCAAATACAGCAGAATCTCCAACGGCAGGGGTTGAAGTTCCTTTGCTCCATACTCTTCCTTCCTCCCTGGCCCCCTCTCTCCCTCTCTTCAGGTCTTCCTCCTAGGCCGCAAATAATCGCGCTCACCTTGTGCTATCGTCTGTTACGAAGATTTCCAGTGGTCAGAGGGGGGAACATATAGGCGGAGAGTAAGGGGGCTGTGATTCCTGGTCGGAGTTCTTTTTTGCTTTACGTCGATTAAGAGGTATTTTGGATTTTGGTTGTTTCCCATTTTCTTGGGGTTCTGGGTCTGATTTCGTGTGCGGGTGCTTCTTTTCCCTTGTTATGGGTCGATGGAATGGATAAAGTTAGGAATTTTATGGTGGTTTGGTGAGCCATGGGCACGTGGTTTCCGTCGGAATTCGGTGGTGGCCTCGATTTTCTTGTTGAGATGGCTTAGTGCTAAACTTTTGTGATCTGGAATGTGCTGAGGGACGATGATTTGATGTGAATGCAACCCTATCTGCGGGGACGATCGGGCAGACGAAGAAAAGGCCTTTTGAACTTTTCCACTTCTTTTCTGTTTGATGTTCTGCATTCTGTTGTCCTTGCATGTTGTCTTCTTGTGCTCTGTTAAGGATCGTGAGCATCAACCAACCATAATAGGTTATCCGTCTTTTTTTCCCCTAAAAAATGGCACAATCAGTTCGTTACAAATTGGAGATTTACAGAATTTCTCGGTAATTTTGAAGACACTAGAGTTGCGACGCTATTAACTTCTACTGAATTTCTCTTCTTTCCCTTCTAAGACTTGGTAACTAATCATATTTATCACGTTTGGGTGATCCTTATTATTCCTAAATGAGAATCATCCCATCCTTTCTTTTAAAAAATGGAAAAAGCTTCTACTTAATTAGTGTACACGTACTTGTGTGTATTTATTGCAACCGAGCTGTTACTAATCACTGGAGTAGGAATATTCCTTTTCTGTCTTTGCCAAATTTTATATTTAATGCTTATTTTCCGTCATTATTTGTTCATTGTGATTGCAGAGGTGACGCAATGGAGAATTCTCCGAAACATCCTCTTCTTGCAGGTGGATATGTGTGATTTGAGGTTGATTGATCTCATATCTTGCTACCTACCGATTGGCTCATGTAATGTTGTTACCTGTTTTTCTAACAGATAACCAATCGATAGAAATCCCAAAGAGCAGGGGAAGCGACCCATGGGAGACTCCATCTGGGCTGGATATTTATCTTGGATCCGGAGACACTAGCTTGTTCTCAAGCTCATTACCTGTTCTTCGATATGAGAAGTGTATGCTTCGAACTGATTCTTTTGCTTGCCTTGTAATTTATGATAAATTACTTACTGTGTCATTTTACCGTCTGTAGTGAATTATGTGGATACAAATCATGATATTCAGACTGTAGCAAATGTTTCATCTAATCAAGAAAATGTGGAGGGTAAGGATTCTCATGATGATCTTGATCTCCATGCTGTTGGAAGCCTGCTACCAGGTGACGAGGATGATCTGCTTGCTGGTATCACTGATGATTTTGATCTAAGAGAGTTACCCAACCAGTTGGAGGACTTGGAAGAGGATGATGTCTTTGGTAGTGGAGGTGGCATGGAATTGGATTTTGATCCTACTGAGAAACTTAACATTGCTATGTCAAGGACTAACTTAGTTGATGGTTTTGTGAGTAATGGGACCCTTCATTATAGTATTCCAAATGGTGGAGTAGTTGCTGGGGAGCATCCTTTTGGAGAACATCCATCTAGGACACTTTTTGTGAGAAATATTAATAGCAATGTTGAAGACTCTGAATTGCAAGCTCTATTTGAGGTATCTCCATCTACAATGCATTTATAATTTGGTGGCATCATTTACCATAATTTTAAAATACTTTCATCAGATTTTAAAATACCATCATTTTTTTATTGCAACTTGCTTTTTTGAAGTGCTATTTTGAAGCATTGACAACTCTATTGGCCATCAAGGAAGTAGGTTGTTCCTACAAAATTATCAGCACAAGTTTGGTTCTAGGAAGCTGATGAGATAAATACATGCTAATATAAGGTCCTTAGTTTGTTTTATGGATCTCAAATAACTGTGGATATTAAATAATTATTTGTAGTCAAACTTTTGGTTCTACATAATGGTTTAAAATTACATATACTCAGAAAAAGAAGAACAATCTTGGCATTATATCAGTGCCCTTCCATGATATAATTTGTTTATATTACATTCTTAGTGATTCAGCTTTTTAATGCAGCTAAATTTGTATACTATGATTCATCAATATGTATCTTCTCAAACTAATGTTCTCAAATGTGATATTATTCCCAAGTTTTTCTGTAACATAGAGTGGCTATCAGTTCTGAGTTTATGTTTGTTTTCAGCAACATGGTGACATTCGGACCCTTTATACTGCCTGCAAACATAGGGGATTTGTGATGATATCATACTATGATATCAGAGCTGCTCGAACTGCAATGCGTGCACTACAAAATAAACCCTTGCGGCGTAGAAAACTTGACATCCACTTTTCTATTCCAAAGGTATGATATCATTCACTATGTAAACTCATTTATTCTATTTTTCTATTTTTGAATCCTTTTCTTTCAGGATAATCCTTCGGAAAAAGATGTCAACCAAGGAACACTTGTAGCCTTCAATTTAGATCCTTCAGTTTCAAATGATGATTTGCGTCGAATCTTTGGAAATTATGGGGAAGTTAAAGAGGTGGGTAGTTTTTGCTTTTTTGAAAGGATGGAAGTTTGTTGAGCAAATCATTGGCGTAGTTTTCCCAATTCCATGCCATAAAAGTTTCCTTACCTTTAAGATTTTATCCCACATTGTGGGAGTAGGGCATTGATTGTTGTTGTTTTACCTTGAATATTTTATGAAGTATCCCATGTCAAACAGATAAGAGAGACGCCACACAAAAGACACCATAAATTCATTGAATTCTATGATGTTAGAGCAGCAGAAGCAGCTTTGAGAGCATTGAACAGGAGTGACATAGCTGGAAAGAGAATAAAGCTTGAACCTAGTCGCCCTGGTGGAGCTCGTCGAAGGTGCATGCAAATTTAATTTTTTTGGGTAGATTTGCTAATGTTGTAATTATATGCTATTGTGTCTCATGCTTATTTCCTTGCTAATTTTTTATTCCATTGTTTATTATTGATTTTGTGGATTGCATTGTGGATATAATTAAAATAATTATGCAAAGCTTTTTTTGACTTGGGTTTTTCTTTTTTTATGTTTTCTTTAATTCATAATCTTTCCAGGTACCTATGGTATTCTTTAGCAAGGAATGATACTTTGTTTAACATTTGACAAGCCATATTTAGTTGGTGTTCTAGATTTTTATATTTACAATATGCACCTTCCAATATTATCAATGAATGTCACTTAGTATTGGTTCATGATAACAAAATTTGTGAGAATTATGAAAAGGATAATAGGCCATTTTTAGTTAATATTGTAAATAGAAAAGACATTTCTATTGTAACATACCATCAATAATGGATTTTGCAAGGAAAAGAAAGGAAAGATGGATTGAAATATTGTTTAGTATTGGTGGGCTAAAATGCTGAGCCGATATTCAATATTAATCTTTGCAAAAAAAAGTTCAATATTGGTGATAGGTTTATAATTCAATAAATACATATATCTAGCATTTATTGACAAGTAATGGACTTGAGTCAGATTGGTTGCAATGGAATGTGATGGGGGAGCATTAGTTGATCCATTAGTGTCTCTATGGAGATTTATAAAGGTATTATTTACTTATTTTGAACTCTTTAAGAAAGTAACATTATATGTTATGAAGAATTAGTTGTGTTTTGAAGAAATGAATGATGAAACCATGGTTAACAAGGCATCAAGCATGGAAGTCAACTTTGACATGTGTCAATAAAATTTTGCATACACGTATCAATTTCTAACAATGACAAGATTTTGATAAACATATCAGTGATATTTTGATACCAAATTTAATGAAGAATGATTTTTTTTTTTTGTGTTGTAGGGACCCATGTTAGTCCATATGTGGTAAATATAATGATGTGGGTCTTTTTTTTGCAAAATTCTAGAAATATATTACATCCTCATTTTTTTCTCCAACTCATTTTTCTTTTCTCTCCTTCCTGTTTTTCTCCTAAATTAGAGTGGAAGGTGATTGCCATTAGATTAGGGCTAAACAAGATTACAAGAGGGTATATATACCCAACAACATAAATGGATATCTATTTAGACTCTAAATGGATCCAAGAGATATAACATAAACATTAACACTCACCCTTAAGTTGAGCTATATATATCAAATAGGTTTAGTTTGTTACATAAATTTTCAAAAGTTCTACTTCCTAATCCTTTAGTAAGAATATCAGCCAATTGATCTTTGGTTTGAGTAAATAGAATAGATATAACCCTTCTCATGACATTATCTTTGATAAAGTGGCAATCAACTTTAATGTGCTTGGTTTGCTCGTGAAAAGTAGGATTATTTGCAATGTAAATGATAGTTTAATTGTTATAATGCATAGGCATGGGCTTGCATACATCAACTCCAAGCTCTTGTAGCAAGGTTTTTAACCAAATTATCTTAGATGTGATTTGAGACATATTCTTATATTTAGCTTTAGTATTACCCTTGGAAATAACATTTTGCTTCTTACTATGTCACATAACAAGATTACTTCCAAGGTACATCAAATATCTAGAGGTAGATTTTCTGTTGACCTTGTCGCTAACATATCCATCATCAGAGTATTCTTCAACTCTCAAGTGCCCATGTTTCTCATAAAGGAGACTTTTTCCTAGAGCCTTTTTAATATATGATAATACATGTCAATGTACCTTTCTTGGTGCATGCATAAACTAAGTAGATTTATAACAAAGGTAATGTCAAGTCTTGTAATAGTCAAGTAGATAAGTTTCCCAACCAATTGCCTATATCTTCTTGAATTTTCAAGTAAAGGAGAATCTTCATCATAAAATGAGTGATTCTATTCTATGAGAATATGCTCGAGTTGACATCCTTCAAATCCAATTTCCTTCAATAAATCTAAAGCATATTTCCTTTGAGATAAAGACGATTTCCCTTTGGAATATGCAAGCTTGATACCCAAGAAAGATCTTGGTTTTCTCATGTCCTTTATGAAAAAATGTTTGTTCAAAAAATGTTTGGTTTCTTTGATGCCTTGCAAGGAGAATAATTCCTCTCGAAGTCTCCTTCATAAAAATAGAGTGATCAACATGACAATTGTCAAAACCTCCACTCTTTACATAACCATACAAAACTTCTCAAACCACACTTTGGGACTTTATTTGAGATCATAAGTAGTTTTGAGTAAATAAACCTAAAGTGTCTCTCCATAAGCAACATATCCAATAGGTTCCTCTATGTAAATTGTTTCATCTAGATCTTCATATAAGAAGATATTTTTAACATTAAGCTGGACTAAATTTCAAGATTGATTAATGCCCATAGAGAGCAATACTTGAATAGAGTCTAGACAAGCCATTGGAGAAAAAGTCTCAGAATAATCCATACTATACTCTTAAGAGAAACCACGAGCTACCAAACAAACTTTATATCTAGCAACACTATCATTTGGTTTACACTTAATAGTGTAAATCCATTTGCAAGAGACTACATTTACCCTTTTAGGATAAGGAACAAGATCCTAAGTGCCATGAGGAGGGAGAGCATTCATTTCCTCATCCATATTGTCCTTCCAATGTAAAGTTTCAATTGCATCTTGATAACCTAAAGGTAATGACTTTATAAGTAAGGCTAAGGCAAAAGATCAAAAAGTGGGAGCAAGGTGAGTGTAGCAAACAATGTTGGATAAGAGATGTTGGATACAAGACCAAGTGCCCTTCCTTAATGCAATAGGAAAGTCTTCTTGAGGTGACAGGCTAGTGGATGAAGAGTTAGGTTCCCTATCAGAAACAAAAGATTGTTTAGGGATAGTAGTTGAAGCTTGTGGTTGACGATTATATACCTGTAATGGTTGTGGTTGTTGATTGGCAATGTCATGCATAAAAGTATCTTTAGAGGATATGGCATGAGAACCTTGATCACAAACCACCTTAGTAGGACAAGGAAAAGATGAGGAAGCGTGATCCTTTGAGGTAAGAGAGGAAGAACCCTCATCACTACCCAAAATACGATTGTAACTTAAAAAAGATGATATCCATAGGGGTAAAGTATTTACGAGTGGGAGGATGATAAAGACGATATTCCTTTTGAACATGAGTAGCAAACAAAAACACATTTAATGATATAAGACAATAGTTTTTCAAGATTAGGAGAAAAATCTTGAATAAAAGCAACACATCCAAATACTTTAGGAGTAATAGGAAACAATTCTCTTTTAGGATAAAGATGATGAAAAGGAATTGCTCTACCTAAAAGTGTAGATGACATATGATTGATCAAGTAAATAGTCGTAAGGATAGTATTAGACTATAGAAACTTAGGAACATGCATTTGCAATATAAGGGTGTAAGCAACATCAATGATATGACAATGTTTGCATTTTGCAACTCCATTTTATTGATGTGTGAGGACAAATGGTGTGATGGATAACACCAAAAGATCAAATATCTTGAAAATCTATTTGCATAAATTCAAGTGCATTATTAGTGTGCATAATTTTTGGGCAAACAAGAAATTGATTTTTTATTTCAACAAGAAAATGTTGGAAAACATCAAGGACATTGCAATGATTTTTTAACAAATAAATTCATGATACATGAGAATAGTCATCGACAAATATAACATAATATTTGTGACCAGAAATAGAAATAACTCTATGAGGACCTTAGATGTTGTAGTGGATTAGATCAAACATGTGAACAGACAGTACAAGACGCAATTGCTTAAATGACGCATGGGTATGCTTCTCGAGTTGACATGATTCACAATCAAAAGGAGAGATAGAAGTTCAATGAAGAGCTTAACGAAGCTTCTTGCACAATAGGTGACCAAGACGATAATGCCACAAAATTGGAGAGTTCATGCTCAACACACACAATTAGGTCATGAGATATATGATCATGAACCAACAGATATGTTCTAGAAGACTATGGTTTATGTCTTAAACCAATCCTTCACCTCTTGTTTGTAAGTCTTGAAAAGTACAATGAAAGGAAAAAAGGTAATTAAGCATTGTAATTGAATAGTAATGACATTAATTGATAATAGGTTAAAAAAAATTAAAAACATAAAGAACATTGTTTAGCCACTTATCTGAGAGGAGACTTTAATTTCTCCCTGAACAGATATAGGACGTGAACGACCATCGACTATAGTCACAGAGGCTTTGTCAAGCATGGTAGATAAATGGTTAAACGAGGTAGAGGTACTTGAGATGTGGGAGGAGGCTTCAGAGTTTATTATTTAGGGATCATCATTGGAAGCAATCAAGGTAGTACTCGTACTTGAAAAGGAGGAAGGTGCTTGAGCACTCATGGTAGTGGAATTGGACCTTCATGATTGAAGATGTTCATATTCTGCTTACGAGATGGTCACAGTAGGTCTAGATGACATATTGGAAGCCTCCAAACTAACATTGGCTTGTTGAGTAGGTTTCAAATGGGGAAATTTTTCCCAACATTTTTCTCATTTATGGTTGAATTTTCCACACCATTGGTATTGAGGGTGTTGATGATCACCATGCCTTCCACCATAACGTCCACTATGGCTCTAACCACTAGAGACAACATGAGTAGATTGGTCTGTCATAGATGTAACATATATTGAAGGTACCAAAGTAGAAATTTGAAGCACTTTGGCAAAAGTTTCACCTAAGTCAGACATCTTTTTTAACCCTAAGACGTGTCCCCAAATTTGTGAGGCAATTTTTGGAGTAATGCTAGTAGCTAAATAAAAAGCAACAACAAACTCCTCACGGTAACGTAGGACTGTAGAGATATCTATAGTAGGTGGTTGATAGATATTTAACTCATTGATCAATCCATGAAACAAGTTATAGTGTTCTTCACTTGACTTATCTCCTTGCCAAATTTTGAAAAGATCTTCGTAAACTTGAAATATTTTGAAGATATTCTTCTCATGACCATAAGTTTGTTGTAAACTATCTTACATCACTTTTGTTTTTATCATTGAGATTCCACGAGTTGTGGGCTCCATACATGTCAACATCTAGGAACTAATTATTGCATTATCAGCATATCAGTCACGATATTTTAGGTTTTTGATATCAGGTGGGAGATGAACCAAATGTTGCTCTTGATGATGAGCAACAATAATGCATTCAAAGCTTTACACCCACAAACTGTAATTTGGCTCATTAAGTTTTTCTGAAATTCTTGGGAAGCTTTGAATGAGAAGTTCACTACTTCTAGAGTTGGGGGTTCTAGAGGAAGAAGCCATCAAAGCACCTTGCGACCACCTTACTTTTTGTGAATGCTACTTAAACAAAAAAAACAAGAGCAAGCAGAGATCACCCCTATGAGCCCTTCGATGCCCAAAACGAGTGGTGTTTCAAATGGGTTGTGGAACCTGTTAGACAGGGAGTTTTCAGATTTCAAAAACTCGAAGCAACGAGTTGGGAAAACTTATAGTAGTTCAAGTTGTCAAGGGTGCCTAGTGATAGAGGAAGAAGCTAACAGTTGGACTCTAGCTAGAAAGAAGGAAGAATAGTCATTGGCAAAGATCAGTGGTTAGCATTGGTGGCAAACAATGTTGTCCATTGAGTAGAACCCTTTGATGATTTTGCCTAGCCCTGATGTTGATGAAACTAGCAGAAAGAGAAGCCATTAGAAAAATGAGGAAGATTTTTCTTCTTCTCTTCTGCCAAGCATCGAACCCTCGATAAATGACAAGAAACCCGAAAGCTTCACTGCCAATCTATCAAGGAACTCGACGGATACCAAATTAGAGTGGAAGGTTATTGTCATTAGATTAAGGTTAAACAAGATTACAAGAGGGTATATATACCCAACAACATAAATGAATATCCATTTAAACTTTAAATGGATCCAAGAGATATAACACAAAACATTAACATACTACAAGATTGCCATTGTCTCAATGAAGTTGGTTACTACCTTGTTGGAAAAGTTCATTGGAGCCTTATTGGTGTTGTCTACTTATTTATTGTTGTTGTCATTGTTGTTCACATTTTTCCCAACTTTTCAAGTCAATACAATTAACATTAATTTTAAGGTAATTTTTTAAATTTCTTTTAGATTGATATTTTTTGAAATTTTTATGATGGTCTTCCTTATTTACATTTAGGTCTACTTGTTGGTAAACTTTGTTTTAGATCTATATAGATATATACATATATTTATATATATCTATATGTTTGTCTACACCATACATACATCTGTGTGTGTACATCTATATATATATATATATATTGAAAACATATAGATCAAGCATGATGTAATGGTTAGATTACTCCATTACGACCTGGAGGACACTGGTTCTAATCCTATTAAGCAGCCTTTCAATTTATAGGAGTAAGGCTGCATACAATTTGACCTTGCCTAGACCTCACATTGGTTGGAGCTGCATGCACATCTTGAAAATGTGTTTCTTGTTATTATCACCTTGAAATAAATTTCTCATTAGATCCACCTTGAAAACATGCATCCTTTGTTTTTCATATAAATATTGTATACTAAGTATTTTCTGTGTTGTCAGAAATATTTTTAATGTTATAAATGTCTACAAATTAAATTATTTCTAGATGTCTATTACTAATTACTTTATGTTGTAAAACTTGATACCAAAATTCATGGTTTTGAGCATTTGTTGTGGACTTACAATGATTTACCAAACATCCACTGACATTTCCACAGAAATGTGACATGTTTTTTGTTCATTAGACTGAAGTCTGACTCAAAATTGAAGTTGAATTCCATGGCATCAAGGCATTAAATTTGGGTGTCTTTGCCTAAGCACCATTGATAAATCAAAGTAACTGTTTTCCCTCTAATATTACATGATTATATGCAGTTATTGATGCATACATTCAATTTAGACTAAAGTTAATAGTAAAAAAATCATTTTCATATACAAAATAATAAAAGAAAAAATATTGAGATTTTATATTTGTAAGAGAAAAAATTTAGAGATAATAATTTGCTGAACATCAAAATGTGAAGCCTTTTTATTCTACTGTGGTGTCTGTGCATGAACCTTTATAAGCTTGGATGAAACCTATATTATTAAAGCTAATGCAATGTAAGAAATCATGGTTTTGTCTCAGTGCATTTTTACCATGTGCTTACTGATGATCCAACGCTATTGACATGGTCAATGTCTCCATGGAAACTAGGTCAATCACAGCTTGCACCTTCCTATTTTGTTTCCCATACCCAAGATTGTGAAAATTTCGCTGCCATTACTAAGTTATGTCCTGGTGGGGGTTCCAACAGGGGGCATTTTCTATGAATATTCTTTCCTATGGGTTTAGCTTCATGGATTTGTTTCTATCTGAGCGTCAAGTAGTGCAACATGGTTATACTTAGCCTGTTGCACATCCAAGGAGAACATTGGTTGACGTTTGGTACCATGGTGTTGCACAGGAAAAATCATTAGGTACCCAATTTATGCCTAAAAACCTTGATAGCCTTGGTTTAATACCCTTGATGTGTATTTTCAAGCAAAGAAAAAAAAATGAAGCTTTTAGTTTGTGGTTGTGGTATCCACATACTTGTATCCTGCTTAATTTTGCTGTAATTAAGTAGAAAGATATGCCTTGAAGTATATACCACAATTGTAACATCCTCTTTACTTGTGTTCCCAGAACAATAATTATGCTAATGGAATGCGAGTGAGCAATTTTGGATTGGGATTGTTGGAATTTTCCGACCTCCAACAATCTAATTTCTTTTATGATGATTGACCAATATATGATCCTCTTCTTGGCTTTTATGTCTGCAACACAAATTGGTAACAATAACTGTCGTTGATTGCTAATCCTTAGACTCGGAAGTTGACACAGATGGAAAATTTGGATCCCCTTGGAATTTTGCTTTTTGCATAAATGGATACCACTAATATGCCTTGTATTATTTTCAAGTTATTTTTGGTCTTGATTTTTTAATCCTCCTGGTGTTAATGTTCTTTGGCATTCACTCAATTCGTTTTTACTGAGTCACTATAAACTCATTTTTTCTCTTTTTTTTGTAGAATTCATTTTTACTCTCATGTGTTCTGTTTAGTATGAACTGTTCATGCTCGTCAAGTCTGCCCATATGTTGCAATGTTTCAGCATGTGTAGGTCATTGTTAGTTCCTAGAATTTTTTTTTCACTAGCTGAGGTCTGAAACTTTTTTGGTGAATTGAAAACCAAAAATGCATGAGAAATAAGTTCTAATGGGGTCCAACACAATCCAGATAAAACTGAGTCATCCATGGTTACCAAAATGTTTTTTTAATTAAAAATTTATCTGGGCCCGCATATGCCCTAACTTTCCTTGCTGTATAGTTCTTACATGGGCTGGCATAACTTTTTTGTGATGTGGATCGATGTCTGCATGCTGATTATTGAGGTCCTTTATGTTTTAGAATATCCTTTCACATTACATTGGGTTATCTCTTAGACTGAATCATTCTACATCTTTATAAAGTATGATACAGCAATGGAACCAAGAATTGGAACAGGAAGATGCTAGAAGTTTCCGACATCCGGTGGGTTCACCAATTGCTAATTCACCTCCAGGTTCATTGCTTCTTTGTCATATGCATGGGTTCTTGTTTAATTTGTAATTTTGGATAGTTTTATCTGCTGTGACCTTATTATGCCATTGTGGAACAGGTACCTGGAGTCAATTTGGCAGTCCAGGTGATGGTAGTCCATTGCAAACTCTTAGTCAATCTCCAACTTTAGGAGCCATCAATCCTATTCCTGCTAATAACATGCGTGGATTGGCTTCAATTTTACCTCCTAAGTCAAATTCTATAAAGATCCCCCCTATTGGTAAAGACCACGGCAGAGGTAACTACCAGGACTGGGCCTTTAATAGTTCTAATACACATGGAATCCCATTTCAACAATCACATTCCTTTCCTGAGCATAGTACAGAAATATTGTCAAACATTAACAGCAGTCCACAGTCAGTACCTTCTTTTGGACGCTCAACACCCGATGCTCCTGCTGTTGGCACTTTGACTGGGCCTCAATTTTTATGGGGTAGCCGTAGTCCTTATTCTGATCAGCCTCATTCATCTGGTTGGGCTGCACCATCTTTTGGACATTCTTTCAAACCAAATGGTCAAGGAAAGGGGATTCCTTATTCCAGTTATCATAATTCTTTCATAACTTCATCTCAACCCTACAATGGGCACCATGTTGGATCTGCTCCCCCTGGTGTGCCTTTGGAGAGGAACTTTGGCTACTTTCACGAGTCTCCAGATACATCTTTTATGAACCCCGGTGCCTTTGGAGCAATGGGTTTTAACAGAAATGATGGGAGTCTTCTGATGAATTTTAATGCTCAATCTGCTATTGCTTCTGGTGTTGGAATATCTGCAAATATGCCTGAAAATGGTTCATCTGGTTTCAGAATGATACCATCACAAAGAATGGGACATATGTTCATCAATAGCAGCCCATATTCTAACTTAGGCTCCAATGGAATGGAAAGCCTCATTGAACGAGGGAGGAATCGTAGGGTTGAAAATAATGGACATCCAGTTGATTCCAAGAAGCAGTATCAGTTAGAACTTGACAAAATTATTAGTGGAGAAGACAACCGAACTACATTGATGATAAAAAATATACCAAATAAGTAACTGCCTGCACTTTATATATTGTTTATTTATTATTTTAGGGGATTTTAGGTTTAACATTTTGTTTTTAATTCTCTAGCGTTCTCCAAAAACATTCTGAATAGAAGACTTCGATTCTTGATAGGTATACATCAAAGATGTTGTTAGCTGCCATTGATGAAAATCATAAGGGTACTTATGATTTTCTCTACCTGCCAATTGATTTTAAGGTAAAACTTAAACATGAATATCTTGGCATTTGAATTTTCTTCTGTTTGAGTAAACTTGTTCAATTTGGTTATGCAGAATAAATGCAATGTTGGCTATGCATTCATAAATATGGTTTCAGCGGCCCACATAATCCCCTTCTACAAGGTTATTTTATTTATTTGCCATTTTTCCTTTTTTATTTTTTCTATTTTTTAATTATGATTCTACTACTACTAGAGGCTCAAATCAAAGTTTTTCTATTATCAAGAAAAAGAGATCAAGCATTTTTGATTCGGCCTATTTATTTATTTTTATTTAAATAAATCAATTTTGTTTTTCTAATTCGGTCATTTTTCCTTTAAATAAATCAACAAGTTTTTCATCCTAACATTCTTGTATTAGGGATAAACAGCATCTTGAAATTAAGAATTCTGTTGCTGCAGGCATTCAATGGGAAGAAGTGGGAAAAGTTCAACAGTGAGAAGGTTGCTTCTTTGGCTTATGCACGCATTCAGGGAAAAGCTGCACTTGTGTCACATTTCCAAAATTCAAGCTTGATGAATGAAGACAAGCGATGCCGCCCTATACTTTTTCGTTCTGAAGGTCCAGATGCCGGTAATCAGGTAGGCAGTAAAAGCATTGTATGACATTTACATGTAAAGAGGATCATAACATGTTCAACGAAGCGGGACTAATTCCGAAACAGGAACCAACAAAACAAGAAAATAAAGCCATGTAGATCCATAGCATTTCTTATTTTCATTAGATGACCTTTAATACACCATTCAAGTGGATTTGTAGTACACCTACTATTTAGTGAGATCGGTGCTTATCCCAGCCTATCAAACATTTTCATGTGCTTTTTTATTTGCGTCAGTTCTTTTTGTTGGTAGAACATTTCCATCAATTTCATCTCCTTTTTTTTTTCCTATATGGTTATGTTTTTGTTCTGGCTTTTGAACCTATGACTCTTCCTTCCATAATAGAACGGGAAACCAATTGCGTCATTCATTTTTGCCTGCTAATTTTCATTCTTTATCATTTTGTATTGATTTATCACCCAGGAACCTTTTCCGGGCAACAAGAATATCGCTGCAGATTCATTTGAAACAGTGACTTCAAATTCTAGTGAGGTAACGGACAGGAATGGTCAGTCAGGAAGCAGTGCAGGTGAGAGATAGCAGGTTCCAAGATTCCTTTGCATGGGAAGTAGTTGTGAATTCTGACTGATGCCGGGAGGTAATGCTAGTGTGTAAAAATTTTAAGAGAAACCCAAAAAACTAAAGTTGACTTCCGAATTTTTGGGTACGTCAACTTTTGAGACATGGATGTGCCCGAGCTTATTCCAGAACTGAGAATGAAGCTTTTATTATGGTGTTTTGCTGTGTATAGATGTACAGGTTAAGTTTCCGTCTGTCTAATGTCATTGCCCTATCATATTTTAGTTCATGTCGAGGGCAGTCTGTTATTCTGGATGTATTGTGTATGACGAAGGAAATCCATGCCAGTATTTGGGTGCAGCTTATCCGTGGTACTTTTGGAAATTGCATTGAGATGGTTCGCTGTTTTTTCCCTTTTTTTGACATTTTTGTGTTTTTAAAAATTCTGATTTCGAGGCATTTTCACAATTTTTCCGTTATTGATTTTTTTAAAGAAGGAAAAAATAAAAAAATTGTCTGAGAAGAAAGGTTCGCGCCATTTTTAATGAGTGTTTGCTAGAAATTACGAGTGTTATTACTGTTTTTTTTGTCACATGATCCCATAATAACCTGGATAAAGTCCCTAAAAGTTGGTGATGATTCTGCTTTCTTCGGCCGAAAGCCCTTTCATACGCCATGCATGAGACGTTCTTGGCTGTTGCGTCTTTGTACCTTTCAGTTTCGGCGTTTGTGTTCGTGGGCTTTATGAGAATCACCTTTACAATTAAATGTTTTTAGGTTTAAAGACTTAAAACGTACATAAGTGTTTTCAAATTAAAATATGGATCGGGTCCAATTGTGCTAGGCTGGCATGGCCCGTGGTCCAATGCCTTATGGAAAGATTGGGCACTGATTGGCCACCACCGCTAGTTTGATTGTAGCGGACACATTGCCATCGGGCCTCCATATGTCTCATGCGGAAGTGTTTAAAATTTAAAAATTATATGTTTTTGATGAAAATAGAATTCGTAACTTTTAAAAAAATTTAAAATTTTAACATTACATTTAGATTGTTATTTAAAAATATAAAATAAAATATTAATCATTATTTATTAAATAAAATGAGAAATGATAATTATATTTACTGATTTTATGAATCATACATAATTTATAAAAAATTACCTAAAATGAATAAAAATTATCATACATAATTTATATTTACAATTAAAAATTTATATTTAATTTTAAGGTAATTGATTTAAAGTATTTATATGTTATTGTTAGATGACTCACTAGGTGAACGTAAATGGTGATTGTAAATTAATTTTATTAACAATTGTTTAATTTAATGTGTTGGATATGAAAGTCTAATTGTAGTTAAATAAATAATTTTATTAACAGTTGTTTAATTTAACATGTTGGACATGAAAGTCTAATTGTAGTTAAATAAATAATGATACACATTGTTTAGAATGAAAAAGTACATATTATTAACGGTTAAATGATGGTTAATTACATAATATTTAGCTTATCATATGAGAATTAAGTCATTATGTTATAATTACACTATTATATGCTTTAATTGAAGAATCTGCTTAATTTTGGAGAATTAATGTCAATTTAGTACATTTCTGAACTGTCGTTAAGTTGCAGGCTGTGAAATTCTTAAGTTTCCGAATTTTTTGATATTTCGGACAGTTATGTTTAACATACCGAATATATTTCAGACAGTTATGTTTAACATACCGAATATATTTCAGACAGTTATGTTTAATAGATCGAATATGTCGGATAGTTATATTTATATTGCCAAACATTTATGTTTTGAAAGAATATTTTATTATTTCCAGAAGTACACGTGTCGAAACCATAATGCATGACTTGGTGAGTTATCTCTAACTATCCGAAATTGCAGCTAGGCATCGGACAGTTATCTTGTAACCCTCTGAAATCTCTTTTTATTTATAAAATAGCTATGGACACATGTCATGTTCTGGTAAAGTGACTTAAGTGGATTTTCGGTGAGTTAGTTGTAACTATCTGAAATGCATCTAAGCATCAAATAGTTAGACCTATAACTCTTCGAAATGGGTATTTTATTATTAAACTGCTGCTGACACGTGTCGAGAATTGGTAGATTTACTTAAGTGATATATCTATGAATTAGTTGTAACTATTCAAAATGCATCTTAGCATTGGATAGTTAAGTTTATAAGTATTCGAAATGCACCTGAGCATCAGATAGTTAAGTTTATGCACATGTTTTATAGTTAAATCAACGAAGAAAGTCCGTTGAGTTATCTGTAACTCCATGGACTATTTATTTTCTAATATGCCATTGTAGCGGTTGTAGAAACAAGACAGTTGGAAGAAAAACCACGATTGCATGTATTGCGCAGGGAGAAGAAATCATTGCCGTTAATATGAATGAAGGAAATCCAATCGATCATTCAAGCAGAAGCAGTTACTACTGAAGAAATATAAAAGAAAAGAAGAAAAAGAAATCCAGTGTGTGATCGATGGACGGGCAGTGTATACAGAGGAGGAGCATCGATCTTTCTACAGATAGTATCGGCGATTCTCCGAAGTATTACACCAACCATCGTTACCACCACCATATCCACCATAATCACCAACCATCGGAGGTCTGTGAGAATACTTTCTTGATGTCGGGTCGATTCCGAGCCAAACACAGTGCCTGACAACCATTGTGAGGAGTGATCGTGTCGCGGGAAGGGAAACCATTTTCACCAAGCGCCGACTCATATTTCAGGAGATTGTAAAGCTTTTAGCCTTGGCTTCGGGTTGATGCCTGTATGTTGAAGAGAAGATTATCTTGCAATTCTGGACTCGCAATTCTATAGGGAGAGGAGACAAAATTGTAAGTGGTTTAATTTTCAGTGGTGTAATCGTGTTGCAAGTAGTGTCGGAAGTATTTATTGTCAAGTGAGATTACTTTACATTTCACCTTTCGCCCATTTCCATGTTCATATTAAAACAAAAATACCAAAAACAATTTATCTATGTTTATAGGTTACATTTGAGTGTTGTATTGTTTGTGTTGTATCGTGATTAATGTTATCTTCATCAATGTTGTGATTGTTTTATGTTTGTTTTAGTTTTATAGTTCACTGAAATTGGTTCGTTCAAAAGACTTAAAGATTTTAATGGTTACTGTTTGAATTATCTGAATGTTAGTATTGCTTAATGATAAATCCAATGTTTACTAACATTAAAGAGCTTAATTGATGTTATTTACAATTTGTGGAATCGCCCAATGGTTGGCCGAATTCCTCTGTAAATAGCAGTATTAAAAAGAAAAGACACGCTCATGTTGTAAACTTAAGTCCACGAGATTAGTCCATTGAGTTAGCCATAACTCAACGAACTTTATCTGTTGAGTTAACTGTAATTTAACGAAGAGCTTATTGAATATATAAATTTGATTGTTAACAAACGGACAGTTCTAAATTCTTCAGCAATTCCCTTTGGGATCGACCTGTGCTTGCACATTGATATAATAGACACAGTGCACTTGTAGTTAAAGTACAAATTGGAATTAATATTTAAATTGTATTAAAGGTTGTTTGATTACTTCTAAAAGAAAGAATAGGCATAAAGATAAATTAACTAAGTAAAAACAGAAGTAACAAATCTAAGTTTTTCTAGTGTAGTGCTGGGAAAACCCAAACAAGTTTTATGGCGCCGCTGCCAGGGAATTGAATTGAATTAAATTAAATTGAATTGAATTAATATAAGCAACTGTTAGAGCTGTTTTGTTTTAATAGCCAGAGTTGTGTGTTTTCTTCTGTAATTGAGAATATGACATATGCTTATGCTCAAAGATTTCTGAAACCTATAATTAGCATATGTGAATTCTGAATTCTAAAGGACATGACATTTCTGACTGTTTGAAACTGAGACGTTTACAGATGGTTAGATCCCATGAACAACAAATGAATTATCCTCAATATGATAGAGCCGAGTATGAGAATCCTATAGTTTACCCAACTGATGGTCAGTATAGAATGTGTAATATGTTGAGAGACATGGAAGTTTGGGATACGTATGACAGACTGGAGCGTAGTATAGAGCAAAACCTTGACAAACTGGAATACTTTATGTGTCAGCAACAAGAAGTCAACCAATTAAATTATAAGGAAGCATATTCAGAACCTAAAAAGGATATAATTTACCAAACTGAAAAAACCATAATGAAAATTGATCAAAAATTGAGTGTAATGAAATTAGATGATTTGGAAAGAAAACTAAAAGCATTAGATGAATATACAATGAAAATACAAGTTATGCAATAGGACAATGAAAATTATAATGTTATAAACCTGCATAATTTGCAAAATACACAGTCAAAAGAAAATATTAATGCAAGAGAATTTAAAGAATGCACTTTAAAACTAAAAACAATTAAATATCATAATTACGAAAATGATATACAAAAACATCATAAGAGTAATGAAAATCTAGAAGATGTATGTGTAACATTAAGATCTGGAACTGATATACCACTAAGAACTCAAAATGAAAATGATATGAAGGTGGATAAGCGTAAAAATCAAAATGATAATGAAAATGTAATAGTTGAAAATCTAGAAATCACTAAAGAACAATCTGAATTTGCTAATGAAGCTAAAAGGGATCAAACAAATCAAATGAAAGAAAAAGAATATTTGAAATCAAAATCTTTAGCACCCTATCTTGAAAGATTACAACAAACAATACCTGAAAAATAAGAAAAAAATCAGAGAAATTTTTGAAAAAGTACAAGTTAACATTCCTTTGTTAGATCTATTGCAGAAAATACCACATTGTGCTAAATTTTTGAAGGATTGGTGTACTAAGAAAAGAGAGTGAAAAGTTCTTAGAAAGGTCTTTTTAGATGAGCAAAGTAGTTCCCTATTTCTGCCACAAACTCCTAAAAAGTTATCTGATCCTGGAATCCCTGCTATATCATGCACCATAGGAAATACCATTCTAGAAAGAACCTTAATAGACTTAGGTGTAGGTATAAATGTTATGCCAAGTGATATATTTGCATCCTTAGGATTAGAAGGCTTAACTCCTACTAGTACGGTTATTTAATTAGCTAATAGAAGTATAAGATATCCTAGAGGAAAAATAGAGGATGTCTTAATTAAAATCAAAAACTTTATATATCCTATTGATATTGTAATTTTGGATTCCCAACAAATTAAGCATAAAAATAGTGATACATCTTTAATTTTGGGAAGGCCATTTTTAGCAACATTAGAGGCTGTTATAAATTGTAAAACTGGAGTAATGAAGCTAGCATATGGTAATGAGGATACTTAATTAAATATTTTCAAATCAGAAAGGTTTGAGGAATTAGAAATGTCCTTACATACCATAGACTTTTTAGAGGACGAAGGAGATATGTTAGATGATGTGATTCAAGAAGAATTAAATAGGCAAATAAATTCTGAAACTTTAGAGGAAAGTGAAAGCATAAATATAAAAGGAGATCTGGAAGAAATTAATTTAGAAAATGATGATGTTCAATTAAGAGTTCTAGCTTCTGATGGGTAGTATTTAGAATTAAAACATTTACTTCCTGAATTAACCTATATATTTCTGGAAGATAAACGAACCTGTCCAATCATTATTGCTTCAGATTTAAAAGAGGATCAAATAGCTAAATTAAAAGATGTAGTAAAGAGTTATAAAGAAGCAATAAGATGGACTATGACTGATATAAAAGGGTTAAGCTCAACTTTATGTTGTCACTACATATATTTAGAAGAGAATGCTAAACCTGTTAGAATTCCTGAGAGGAGATTAAATCCAAACCTTAAAGTAGTCAAGAAGGAAATAATGAAATGGTTAGATAACGACATAATTTATCTGATTTCTGATAGCTCGTGAGTTAGTCCAATCTATGTGGTTCCCAAGAAATCAGGATTAACAGTTATTAGGAATGAAAGTCAAGACTTGATACCTACTAGAATTCAATTCGGCTAGAGAGTATGTATAGACTATAGAAAGCTGAATGCTATGACTAGGAAAGATCATTTTCCCTTATCTTTTATAGATCAAATGCTGGAAAGATTAGTAGGGCAAGAATATTTTTATTTCCTAGATGGGTATTCAGGTTATAATCAAATTCCAGTAGCGTTAGAGGATCAAGAGAAAACAACGTTCACCTGTCCTAATGGAACTTATGCTTTTAAGAGAATGCCATTCAGATTATGCAATGCACTAGCTACCTTTTAAAGGTGTATGTAGGGCATATTTACTAGAATGACTGAAGATTTCTTAGAAATATTTATGGATGATTTTACTGTATATGGCAACACATATGAAGTTTGTTTAAGTAATTTAGACCAAATATTAAAATGTTGTGTGGAAAAAAATCTTATTTTAAATTAGGAAAAATGTCACTTTATGGTTAAATAAGGAATAGTCTTAGGGCATGTTTCTAAGAAAGGGTTGGAAGTAGATAAAGCTAAAATAGAAGTAATTTCTAATCTACCAGAACCTAAATCAGTAAAAGATATTAGATCATTTCTAGGACATGCTGGTTTTTATAGAAGATTTATTAAAGACTTTAGCAAAATGGCTAGACCTTTAACTAATCTATTAAAAGATGTCCCATTTAACTTTGATAAAAATTGCAAGGAATCAATTTTCAGACTTAAGACTAGCTTAATTTCAACTCCTATAATTCAAGCACCTGATTGGAACCATCCATTTGAATTAATGTGCGATGCTTCTAATTTTGCTATAGGAGTAGTGTTAGGATAGAAAATAGAAAAATCTCCTAGAGTGATTCATTATGCAAGCAAAACCTTAAATAATGCTCAAGTTAATTACACAACTATTAAAAAAGAATTATTAGCTGTTGTGTTTGCCTTAAAAAAGTTTAGATCATATCTGATTGGAGCTAAAGTGATAGTATACACGGATCATTCAGCTTTAAAACATCTAATAAAGAAAAAAGAGACTAAACCTAGATTGATCTGATGGATATTATTATTACAAGAATTTGATGTAGAAATTAAAGATAAAAAAGGGTGTGAGAATGTAGTAGTAGATCATTTATCAAGATTACAAATAGAAAAATCAAATATTGAAATTAAGGATAATTTTCCTGATGAACAATTAATGATCATCAACACAATGCCTTGGTATGCAGACATAGTTAATTACTTAGTTACTGGTTTAACACTTAAGGATTGGAATAGACAGGATAAGAAATGATTTTTCTCAAGAGTAAAATATTACTATTGGGAAGACCCATACTTATTTAAGAAATGTCTTGATCTGGTTTTAAGGAGGTGTGTTCTAGAAACTGAATATCCGAGCATATTGTCTTTCTGTCATGACCAAGCTTGTGGAGGGCATTTTGGTTCAGGGAAAACTGTTGCAAAAATTCTGCAAATGTGGGTTTTATTGGCCAACACTATTCAAAGATGCTCATAAATATTGCTTAAGTTGTTTAAGATGTCAACAAATAGGAAGAATATCAAAGAGGAATATGATGACTCTTAATCCTATTGTTGAGGTTGAAATCTTTGATGTGTGGGGAATAGATTTTATGGGTCCATTTCCTATGTCTAATCAATTTAATTACATATTGTTGGGGGTGGATTATGTATCTAAATGGATAGAAGTTATTCCTACAAAAACTAATAATAACAAAGTGGTAATACAATTTATAAGAACAAATATATTTGCCAGATTTGGAATACCTAAAGCTATTATCAGTGATAAAGGAACTCATTTCTGTAATAGAAGTTTTGAAGCCTTAATGAAGAAATATGGAGTAAACCACAAAATTGCAACATCATATCATCCGCAAACAAGTGGACAAGTAGAAAGTGCAAACAAACAAATTAAGTTAATCTTAGAAAAAGTAGTAAATCCTACTAGAACAGATTGGGCTAATAGATTGATAGATGCACTTTGGGCTTATAGAACTGCTTATAAAACGAGCTTAGGTATGTCACCTTTTAGGCTAGTATATGGAAAAAGTTGTCATTTATCTGCTGAAATTGAACATAAAGCTTATTGGGTATTAAAAACTCTGAACACTAATTTAAATCAAGCTACTGAAAATAGAAAAATGCAACTAATTGAATTAGAAGAATTTAGAAATGAAGCTTATTCAAAGACTATAAGAGAAAAAGAGAAAATTAAATTTTGGCATGATAGAAAAATTATTCCAAAAAGCTTTGAAATAGGACAAGAAGTATATCTTTATATGACTAGACTCCATAACCATCCAGGAAAATTAAGATCTAGATGGGGAGGACCTTACATAGTTCGAAATGTTTATCCTTATGGAGTTATTGAAATTGAAAATCCTAAAAATCAGAATATATTTAAAGTAAATGGATAAAGACTTAGAGCTATTCTGAAAACACCAAAAAGCTTCTTTGGAATTATAGAAGAAGTCAGAGTAGAGGATTACTAAAGCTTTACCTAGTAAAAAATCAATTTTTATGTTTTTTTATCTATATATAAAAACAAAAAACACATTAAATATATATATATATATAAAATATAAAAATCGTTACGGTTCAATTGATCGGTTCCATCGGTATGATCGAAACATAAAAAATATGTATATTAATTTTTGGAAAAATTAGGTCTGATCGAAACATAGTATCGGTTAAATTGAGAAAAAAAGAAGTTAATCAGAAAAACTATTATCTGTAGTATTTTTATTATTATATTTGTTTGTACGGGGAGTCCGTTGAGTTACGCTTAACTCAACGAGCTTACTCTGTTGAGTCTTGAGTTAGTCAATGAGCTTATTCCGTTGAGTTAACTATAACTCAATGGAGTACTGTAGCTAAGACCGTAGATAAAATAGTAATAGTTGGTTCGGGAAATGACCCGATTACCCGCCTAAACTTAGGGCATATTTATCTAAAACCTAGGGTTTTGGGGGCATTATTCGGCAAATCATTTAGAATCTTGAATAGTAGAAATCAGAGCGATTCCGTGCTGTTGAGTAACTCCACGATGAGGAAAATGATGCCTGAATTCTGGGAAGATGTAGTGGACACCGCACAGTTCCTGAAGGAATCTGAAGAATGGCACACGCGGCAAAAGATCAAAAATACAAGAGAGAAAGAGCTACAACAAGTAGAATCAGAACTCTTTAACTTGAGGAAAGTTTTTGTTGAGTTAGAAATACAAATACCACAGATAATGGAGACACAGATTAGAGTGGCAACTGGAATTGCAGTTAGCAATGAAAGAAAAATCCGGCCAAATAATGAAGTAGCCCTAGAGCTAATTCAACGTAAAGCTAGATTGTGGTTTAAGAAACGCATTGCTGGTCGAGGAAGCTGGGCAATATGGGAGCAGCAACGAGCAAGAGAGCAGGAAGAATTGACTGCTGAAAGACCTGTTCTTGAGGAACAGCAGTCAAGACCTCCAGTTCAGCCAACAAAACCTCTGCCACGATTAGCATTTGTTTGGCCGAGAACTGAAGAAGAAGAGAAAGAATTTACTAGCTTGGTCAAAATAGCAAGAGACCAAGGAGATACTCAAGAAATAGCTACGGCTAAGGCACATATTATATATGATGCCATTAAGAGAAAAGGGTCGAAGAAAGGATAAGGGCCCAATACAAAATAAAAGTTGAACAGTATCAGGCAACAACTACTGCCAAACCTGCTACAAAAGGAGATGAAGCTAGTCCTTCGAGACCAGCAATTATAGAAAAAGTTAAATAGGAAGAGCTAGTACCTGTGGCTCGAGGGCTTGTAGAGCCTACTTTTGTAGATTTAATTTCAGAAGATGAAGAGGAAGAACAGGTACAACTAATCAGAAAAAAGAAAGGAAAAGAAAAAATGCCTGAAAATGAGGAAATTAAATCTGAAGTACCAATTTTTACAGGGCCTGTGGAGCAAATTTTTATCAACCTGCTATCTAATTCTGAGGAGGAGCTACAGCAGCAGGAGCAAAGAAAAGAAGAAAATTAGGTTGAAATTAATCTACAACCTGTACAAGAAGAAATAGAAATTAGGGTAGAAACTGAATTGCCCGGGACTCCATCCCAATCTATTACAGAATCAGAAAGAACAGTAACAGAACATATTGGTAGTTAGGAGGAAGAAGAAAGAGTAGAAAATGAAAGAAGTCATTTGGACAAAAATAATTTCACAGATTCCACTAAAGAGCAAGAAACTCTTCAGCAATATATGGAAAGAATTCAAGAAAGAGTGGAGAGTTCTACCGGCTCACCACCATAGACAGAAGCAAAAGCAAAAATGTAGGAATCTGTAGAGAATGTTCAAATGCAGCCTATAGAAGAGGAAGAGCAAGTACAAACCCCTCTAGAACAACAAAGTCACCTTCCTGACCTGACTGAAACAACAATTTTGAATGAAGTACATTTTTGTAGTCAGGAAGCCTATACCAAATATCAAGAAATAAGGGGTTACGATATCATTTATAGTAGACCAGTAAATTGGGATGGAATGCAAGAAATAAAAGATCTATTTGAATTCCAAGGTCTACTACAGTTTATTTCTCAAGAAAGAGGGCATGTAGTGTATGAGAATCTAGTGCCCTGTTTTTATGTAAATTTGAAAGAGGAAGAAGGAAAATTAATTTCAAACGTGGAGGAAGCTGATGTACAGATAACACCAGAGCTTTTCCACAACATTTTTGGATTAAAGAATG
Source organism: Cymodocea nodosa (assembly GCA_036874045.1). Lineage (NCBI taxonomy): Eukaryota > Viridiplantae > Streptophyta > Magnoliopsida > Alismatales > Cymodoceaceae > Cymodocea > Cymodocea nodosa. The sequence continues at coordinate 10,499,320 of CM072339.1, read as the reverse complement.
AAGGACAGGAAATTTTGGAAAGTACAACTACCGTCAAATGGACAGAACAAGAAATCAAGGACAGTTTGACTATCAATCCTGGTGTGCCTTTATTAAATAGACTGAAGCATTTAAATGGTAAAGCACACATGGTAGTTAACATTTTAATTAAGAATGTCTATCAACGACAGGGCCATGACATAGAACTGAGTCAATTTGTCAAATGGGCCACGTATGCAGTTGTAAATAGAATTCAAATAAATTGGTTTGCAGTTTTTATCTCCAAGCTGAAAGCAGTCAAGAAAAAATTGTTTTATGGAGATTTGATTCCACTGCTGATGGTGGATTGTATCGATTTCATTAAATGGACATAAAAAAGGATTAGATCAAGAACCATTTCAGTGAAAGAATACAAAAATTTTGTAGCTGCAGAGATAGCTGTACCTTCTGGAGGCTTTACAAGAGCTGTAGAAAGAATTAATCAATTACAACTTCAATTAGAAAAACTCCAGAAGGAAGTAGATGAACTTAGGAATAGAGATTAAATTGTATTGTTCGTCTACTTGTGTAAAATTGTATGAAATTGTATGATGTAGATGTAATGTAAATTGATTCATAATAATGAATATAATTTTTCAGATGCAATTTTCATATGTGTTTTGAATATGAAATGAATGGAATTTATTGAATATTATATAATTTATGGAACTTTATGAATGAATATGTAATAGATTTACAATTTGCTGAATGACAAGATAAATGCTTAAAAACTTTTGCATGTTGCAAGGTAAAATGTAAATTCTGCATAATATAAAATGACTTGCAAGTTAAATCTTTATATAATGTTTAGATTTAAATGAATTTTGATGAGAATGATGCATTAATGACATAGATTTAACTTTATTTCAATTAGCAGAATGAGAAAAAAAGAAGAAGGAAGCAGAGAGAAATTTACGAGAGTAAGGTTAGAAGTTGCCAAGTGTTAACTCAACGAAGTAAGTCCATTGAGTTTAACCTAACTCCACGAGGTCAGTAATATGATATAAGGTCACTCCGTTGAGTTATTTGTAACTCAAGGAGGTTAGTCCGTGGAGTTAGCAACAGTAATCGACTGTGTTCCGTTGAGTTATCTGTAACTCAAAGAGGTTAGTTCGTGGATTAAGCAGAACAGTTATTCTTTTAACTAGGAACGAAACTTCGTCAGTTTAGCGGTTACCAAAATTTAAAATTAATAGTGGTACACATACCCATAAAAACAGGAACCACGATGCACGTTGCAAGACACGTTCTTGCAACGAGATTTATTCACTTTATGGATGTACATTATATATATAAACCAGAATGCTATTTACGAGTTACCAGCACTTTTAAAAGAAAGGAGAATGCGTTGGAGGAACTGGAAGGAGAAGCAGCTGATTCAACTTCATCCGACAACGAATATTTACTGAATGGAAAGCTTCAGACCGGTATGTAATTAATCTTCTGCTATTTATTTATGAGCACATGGACTCATTCTCTAAGCACTAAGCAATTAGTAAGAACACCTACCTAGGAATTTTCATTGTAGAGGAGTATTGAAAAATTTTCTGAACTGAATTTTAACAAAATTCTGTGGAGTGTAGTTAACCTTTCTTTCAAAGAGAACGTAGAGATGACTGTTCCAGTAGAAAAACCATTAGGAGAGATTCTGTATCCGGAATTAATTGATGAACCTTCATGTATTCGATTGCCAAACTTTGAGGGAGATAGGTTTGAACTGAAATCTAATTATATTAGTCAATTGCCACATTTTCATGGATTAAAAAGAGAGGATGCCTATTATTTCCTTAGAGAATTTAATGAAGTTTGCCAAATGATGAAAATGCCGAACAAGAGTATAGATGCTATTAAACTTAAATATATCCCTTTTTCTTTAAAAGACAGTTAAGAGATGGTTATATACTTTGTTGCTTGATTCAATTTCTACATGGACTAAATTTTGCTCTATATTTTTGGAAAAATATTATCCAACACATCAAACGATTAAAAAGAAGAAAGAAATCTTAATGTGTAGCCAAAAATAGGGTGAATCATTCTGGAAATATTTTGAAAGATTTAAAGATTTATTAACTCAATGTCCACATCATGCAATGAGTAAAGCACAATTAATAGGTATAATTTATGAAGGCATATATGTTTCAATGAAATCTTTATTAGAATCTACTTGTCAAAATGGATTTTTAAAGTTATGTAGTGAAGAAGCATGGGCATATTTAGAAAACTTTGCAAAAAGAACTACACAATGGGAAAATTCAGTTGAAGCTATTGTAGATAAAAAAATATTGCCAAGAGGAATGCATGAAATAGATTCAAATACTATGCTTGAGGTGAAATTAAATGAATTAACAAAGAAAATAGAAGAGTTATCATTAAATCAAAAGCTAGCAGAAAAGAATGCAAACATAAATGATTTAGATATTATTTATGCTAGAAACCAGAGAGATAACTTGTGAAATTCTTATAATCCTAATTGGATAAATCACCTGAATTTATCTTGGAGAAACAACAATTTCCAGGGAGGAGAAAATATAAATGAGAAGAATATAAGTTATGAAGCAATACTGGAACAAGGATCTAGAATAGAGAAATTAGAAAAGATAATCCAACAATTAAACAATCGTCTAGATTTTGTATTTGGAAGTGCTGCAATTCAAAATCAGAATAGAAATATACCACTTAGACAGAAGGAACCAATGGAAGGTAGACCTATTAGAGGATTGCCAATACAAGCTATACCTAATCCTGTTAATAGAACGGTCAATGAAATTGATACCTCTTCTAGGAGGATTGCTGAATGAAGCAGCATATCTGAAGTAACTATCTATATATATATTTGTTTTTATTTTTAGTTAATAGTATCGTAGAGTTAGTCCTTAACTCAACGAACTTAGTCCGTTGAGTTATTCCTTAACTCCACGAGGGTGTGTAGTAGTTATGTTAATTTTTTGTCTTAGCTAAATTTTTGTTTGTGTTATACAGAATCAACAAATGGAATTGATGCAATTACCATTTGATGCACTAAGGGAAGTACTGAGTAACTTGTCAGTCAAAGATCTATGTAGACTGTGTTGTGTATCAAAGGAAATTAAAAACTGTATTGAAGAAAAATATTTTCAGAGACTACAAGATGTAAAAATGACTAAGATTAGAGATGAATTCATATGGAGGTCATTTAATCGTAGTTCAATTAATCATAAATATCTAGCTATGGAAGAAACTACTGGAATTCCACCCAATGCATTAGAAGGAATAAATCATATTATGGGGATAGATGAAGGATTAATCATGTACAAGATGAGACCAAGGTATGCAAGTTTATTATTACCTAATATTTTGATAAGAAATCCTATAATAGGAGAAGAATGGAATATAGGAAGACCTAATAGATTTGAAGTACCAACTGTAAATTATGGGTCAGCTTTAATATTTTCTGATAAAAATTCTGTAATTCCTGAAAAATTATATTATTGGAGACCTATAGGAAATTGGGGTGAAGATTTACGCTTAAGTATGTATAATTTTCTAAATAGATCATGGAATGAAAATATTGTGATATATCTAGGACAGAAATCATTAATTAACCAAACACATGCCATACTTGATGGATATATATATCTTGTCACAGATATTTCAATTGCATTTGGATTTGATTTATACATAGTGAGCATAGACAGTTATGATGAATATATAGAAATTTTACCTGTACCGAGTGATATAGCTAAACCACCATCTGTAGAATTTAATAAAATTCAAATAGGAATGTGGTATAATGAAGAAGATGATCCTACTTTATGTCTGATACGATGGTGAGATGAACTGATGAAATTTCAAATATGGATTATGGAAGACATTAATGAATGGAAGTGGGAAGAGAAGTATATTGAAATAGATGTAGAAATAGAAACTGCTACATTACCCTAGAACCAAAAAGGATCTCTTTCTGCATTTCATATCATTAATGGTAATACACTTGTATTTGGAATTTATAATATATTACACGTTTACAAATTAAAAAGGAACAAGAACTGCATGAAAAAAGAATTAATAGCAAGAAGAACAATGCCTAAAAAGTTTACTTGGACTGATACATTTATTCTATTTGTTCCTACTTTTCAATCATGTTCTTAAGTTGTGATTTTGTGTGTATTCTACGTTTATGTATATAAAAAAAAAAATATCAATCTAGTTTATTGGTATCTGTTCTGGGAAACCAATTGGTTTGCTTGTGAGCCACCATAGGCATAGAAGCCTAGGTTCCACACAAGACACTGATTTATTAATATCTGTTAAGTGTTATTTCATTTTATATTTTGCTTTTATCTGTGAATGAAAAGTTTTCAGAATAAAAAATCAGAATATGCAGAGAGAGATACAAATGGAACAAGGTATGTAACCAATTACTTACCCTGAATTTTAAATTAAACAAAACTGTATTCATGCCTGCTACAATTACTGTACTTATTGTCAAATCTTTTACATTGAGGACAATGCAAAATGTAGGTATGGGGGGGAGGTAATTAAAGTAACAGCTATGTAAGTTTGTTAATTAAAATGGTACTGCAAAGTTGTGGAAATTGAAAATTTTTATGAACTTGCTGTAACTATCTGATAATTGAGACTGCAAAATTTATAAATTGTAACTGCTTGAATGTTATATTTAGAAGGCTATATATGATGCTATAGAATTTATTATTTATGCAAATCTAGATATAGTATTTTATGATTTTTCTAAATTTCATGAGTTTAATAGTTTCACGTTTCTAAAATGAAATCAGAATGCTTAATGAAAAATCAGTAAATTATCTGAAGTCCTGAAGGAGCTGAGATGTGAATTCTAGATTAAATGAAACACATATGATTAAAGATACATTTAATTTGACTGATTGAACTTGTAGAATGATTTATGTATAGATCTTATTAAGCTGTAGAAAAAGTATGAGCTTATTTTTATGGATTCATATTTTCAGTAAATGATAGAAATAGGACTATATGAGATTGGTGTTTTACTTTATTTGTATTAATGAAATATGTACATATACAGTATGTGATTAATGCTTTATGTTGTGTGTATTTTGATTGAAAAAAAAAAAGGAGAAAAAAATTGAGAGTTTATTGACTTGTTTGATCACGAGCCTTTTATACTTGAGTAGATAGGTATGTAAGGATTGTTGACCTGAAAAAGGACTCTTGAAATCTAGCAACCTAAGATCCTGATCAGATATGGGATTGTTGACTGAAAGCTCGTTACATGGGTACATTAGAAAGCTCCTGTATGATTCAAGCTTGTCAAATTAACTTTTAGAAAAAAAGAAAAAAAAAAATGAAAAAAAAAATACTATTCTGAAAAGATACAAGTGTTTTGTGAAATACAGATATCTTATGAATCGAGTATATTTTCTGTTATCTAGAATTGCTGTAATATGAATCTAGAATTGATTTTTGAAGTTATCTATAACTCCACGGACTATTTATTTTCTAATATGCCATTGTAGCGGTTGCAGAAACAAGACAGTTGGAAGAAAAACTACGATTGCATGTATTGCACAGGGAGAAGAAATCATTGCCGTTGATATGAATGAAGGAAATCCAACCGATCATTCAAGCAGAAGTAGTTACTATTGAAGAAATATAAAAGAAAAGAAGAAAAAGAAATCCAATGTGTGATCGATGGACAGACAGTGTATATAGAGGAGGAGCACCAAGCTTTCTGCAGACAGTATCGGCGATTCTCTGAAGTATCACACCAACCATCGTTACCACCACCATATCCACCATAATCACCAACCATCGGAGGTCTGTGAGAATACTTTCTTGATGTCGGGTCGATTCTGAGCCAAACACAGTGCCTGACAACCACTATGAGGAGTGATCGCGTCGCGGGAAGGGAAACCATTTTCACCAAGCACCAACTCATATTTCAGGAGATCGTAAAGCTTTTAGCCTTGGCTTCGGGTTGATGCCTGTATGCTGAAGAGAAGATTATCTTGCAATTCTGGACTCGCGATTCTATAGGGAGAGGAGACAGAATTGTAAGTGGTTTAATTTTCAGTGGTATAATCACGTTGCAAGTAGTGTCGGAAGTATTTACTATCAAGTGAGATTACTTTACATTTCACCTTTCGCCCATTTCCATGTTTATATTAAAACAAAAATACCAAAAACAATTTATCTATGTTTGTAGGTTGCATTTGAGTGTTGTATTGTTTGTGTTGTATCGTGATTAATGTTATCTTCATTAGTGTTGTGATTGTTTTATGTTTGTTTTAGTTTTACAGTTCACTGAAATTAGTTCGTTCAAAAGACTTAAAGATTTTAATGGTTAATGTTTGAATTATCTTAATGTTAGTATTGCTTAATGATAAATCCAATGTTTACTAACATTAAAGAGCTTAATTGATGTTATTTATAATTTGTGGAATCGCCCAATGGTTGGCCAAATTCCTTTGTAAATAGCAGTATTAAAAAGAAAAGACAAGCTCGTGGAGTAAACTTAAGTCCACGAGGTTAGTCCATTGAGTTAGCCATAACTCAACGAACTTTATCCATTGAGTTAACTATAATTCAACGGAGAGCTTATTGAATATATAAATTTGATTGTTAACAAACGGACAATTCTAAATTCTTCAGCAATTCCCTATGGGATCGACCTATGCTTGCACATTGATACAATAGACATAGTGCACTTGCAGTTAAAGTACAAATTGGAATTAATATCTAAATTGTATTAAAGGTTGTTTGATTACTTCTAAAAGAAAGACTAGGCATAAAGATAAATTAACTAAGTAAAAACAGAAGTAACAAATCCAAGTTTTTCTAGTGTAGTGTTGGGAAAACCCAAACACATATAGATAAAGAAAAATAAGGTAATTAACATAAAAAGAATTTTAAATGGTTCATCACTAATGATTATAGTCTTAAGGCACAACTTATGTTTCATTAATCAATTTACCTATACATTTGCTTTCAAGTTAAAATAAGAACCAACCATCTTTTAAGCTTTTAAGTTAAAACTCCTACCCATAATATTTGAGGTTTTCAAGTACAAACGTTTGAAACCAATCAACTTGTGTTTTAATTAGAGTTTACATATGGAGAGTTTGTAGCACTTGAATTTGACTTAGACAGAATTTTGCATAATGCATGAGATAATCGTAAATTGTTATGATTTTGGTTTTTCTCTTCCACTTGTAGAATTGCTCTCTCTATATATGTATGTGTTCGTTGATTCTTGTGAATGTTCTAAGTTCGTTATTATATCAAAGAATGCAATGATTGAATTTCATTCAATGTTATAGAATCTGTTGTATTTATTAATCTACTAGTTTTAAAAATAGAAAATTACTATTTAACTAATTGTCGAAGATTTTGAATGTAAATTTACCAAACTCGATAGTTATCTTATGACTCTCTAAGAAACTCTAATACTTAGACTATCACTATATGAGTTTTCCTTTTAATACTCTCTTTTCTTTTGTCACGTGAAAATATAAATTATGCACGTGAGATTACTATAAAATCATAAAGTTATTGTAACTCTTTGAAAAACTTGAACAGTTATCACATAACTATGAGTTTTCTTTCTTTTACTCTTTTCTTCCTTGTCACATGATAATTTAAGTTGTCTACATGTGAGTTCTTAAACAATCATAAGGTTATCGTAATTCTTTAAGAAACTCGAATAATTAACACATAACTATATGAGTTTTCCTTTTTTTGTCTTTTTCTTTTATCTATGTGAAAAATTCTTTTATTCGTGAGTTCAACTCTACGAGTTTTCCAAGTAATTGTTATTCGAAGCGAGTTGTAACATGGTTAACTGTGCCAATGACTAACATAGATTCCTAGGATTCTAGGTGACCATAAAATTTTGATATGTTATACTAGTCCAAAATTTACTATCTAACGAGAATGGGTGCTCGAAGGTTAAGATTAGTAGCCCATTTTTCTTCCTAGGGGAATCCTTGAGTGTTTAGGAAAGCTGACAAATCTAAATGTGTAAACCAAAATGCATGCACCTATTCTATATGCCTTATATGATATTTCTAATATGATGGAAAATTGAGGGGAATACAAGAAAACCTAAATACACCTGTGTATTTATGTCTTCAAATATTTTTGCATCCTTAAGATCTCCATGTCCTTCAAGCACTTCATCTCGATTTTGATATTCACAAAGCTCTTTTGCTTGTATTGCATTTTCATGTTAACTCCTCTCTTTAATTTGACTCTTCATTGTACCTTCTTGTATATTTTCCTATAATAATATATAATTTCTATTTAAATATATTATTTAGTTTTGTATTATCAAAATCTCATAAGATTTTTTTTTTAATAGACTTCATTGGCAAGGGACAATAGGTGGACTTCACTTGATGGGCTTGAAAGGGGGACTTCCTTTATGTGGATGTAGATGTGATTTTGGGTAGGTGATTAGAGGCCCAAAGTGGGACTTCATTCGTGGGATTGGAAAAGGGATTTCTTTTATGGGGATTGTTTAGTATAAAATAGTATATTTTTATGTATAAATGTTTCTTTATAAATGTATTTTATGTAGGAATTAAATGTTTTATCAATTACTGGAATAATTATTAAAAAGTGTATATAAAAAAGTAAATTTATAGATAAATCAATAATTTTGAGTTGTAATTATCCGAAACATCTAAACTTGTTAAGTTAGAATTATGCACGTGTTGAATTTAAATGTTTTACTATATCACGTGAGCTACACATGTATAACTCGTTAAGTTAGCATAACTATACGCATTGAGTTATTTGAATATACACTAAGTTAACATGTTGTGTTAGTGTTATAAGCTTATAAGTTATTTCTTTACTACATGTGTGTTTTAGTTAAATCAACGAAGTAAGTCCATTGAGTTACACTAACTCCATAGACCATTTATTTTCTAACATGCTACTATAACAGTTGCAGAAACAGGAAATTCGAAGGAAAACCACGATTTCATGTATCACGCAAGAATTAACTCATGAAATGAAGAAGAAATCACCATCGTTGATATGAATGAAGGAAATCCAACCGATCAATTAAGTAGAAACAATTACTATTGAAAGAAATATAAAAGAAAAGGAGAAAGACAAAGAAAGGGGTGGAGAACTGCGTTAACTACAGGAAGCGTCGGAAGTTCCCTGAAGCTCCACAATACCACCAAAATCACCAACCATCGGAGATCTGTAAGGATACTTTCTGGATGTCGAGTCGATTCTAAGCGAAATATGGTGACTAACAACCATTGTGAGGAGTGATCGCATCGTAGGAAGGGAAGCCATTTTCACAAAGCACCGACTCATATCTCAAGAGATCGTAAAACTTCTAGCCTTAATTTCGGGTTGATGCTAGTATATTGAAGAGGAGATCAACTTACAAGTCTTGGTTCACGATTCTATAGGGAGAGGAGGCAAGATTGTAAGTGATTAAATTTTCAGTGGTGTAATCGCGTTGCATGTAGTGACGAAAGTTTTTACTGTCGATAGAGAGTTTTACATTTCACTTTTCATTCATCTTCAGGAACATATCAAAACACAAATATCAAATACAACTAATTATTGTGATTAATGTTATCATTGTCAATAATGTGAATGTTTTATGTTTGTTTGATTCAAAAAATAGAAAATAATTTTATTATTTATTGTAATTGATTCGTACAGAATACTAAAAATCTTAATGGTTACTATTTAAAGTATTTGAATGTTAGTGTTGCTTAATGACAAATCTAAGATTAACTAACATTAAAAAGCTTAATTGTTGTTATTTATATTCTGTGGAATCGCGCAATGGATGGCCGAATTCCTTTGTGAATAGTAGTATTTAACTGGAAAGGTAGGCTCGTGGAGTTAACTTAAGTCCACGAGGTTAGTCTGTTGAGTTAACTGTAACTCTACGAACTAAGTCTGTTGAGTTAACTGTAACTCAACGAAGTGCTTAACTAAACACATATAAACTCCAATATAAAAATCGAAATAGTATACAATACTTACTCAATCTCTATGGGATCGACCTGTACTTGCATACAAATACAATATACAATATACATTATGCACTTATAGTTAAAAATATAAATTGGACTTAATATCTAATTTGTGTGAAAAGTTGTTTGTTTACTTCTAAAAGAATTTATTAATACAAGCATAAAAACAAAAGAAAACAAGTTTTCATACCAAACAAGTTTTCTAGTGCCGTTGCCGAGGATTAAGAAGCTAGCAACTACGAGTGCTATTTTGTTTTAATATCTATAGGAGTGTTGTGTTTTTTTATAATTGAGAATATGACATATGCTTATGCTCAAAGATTTCTGAAACTTGTAGTTAGCATATGTAAATTCTGTAATTTGGAAGGTCATGACATTTCTGATTGTTTGAAACTGAGACGATTGTAGATGGTTAGATCACATGAACAACAAATGAATTATATTTAATATAATAGAATTGAGTATGAGAATCCTATAGTTTACCTAACTAATGGTCAATTTAAAACAAGTAATTTGTTGAGAGACAAAGAAGTTTGGGATAGGTATGACAGACTTGAGCGTAGTTTAGAGCAAAACATGGACAAATTAGAACAATACATGTGTTAGCAGCAAGAAGTCAACCAATTAAATTATAGGAAAGAATATTCAGAACCTAAAATTGATATCATATATGAAACATAAAAAATCATAATGAAAATTGATCAAAAATTGAATGCAATGAGACTAGATGATCTAGGAAGAAAGCTAAAAGAATTGGATGAATTAACAATTGTTGAGTATTTTGTTTTGATGATGTGTGCTGAATGAAAATAATCATATTTGCTCAATTACTATTGCTTGTGAAAAGAAATTAAAATCATCAATTAATACAGAAAAAGTTTACTGATATAAATACTTGTCTGTATTGGATCTAAAATTATACTAAGTTGAATAACTAGTCATTTCATTGCGTTAATTTCTCATTTAACTAAACGTTAACGTGTGTTTTTATTGAAAAGCATGATATGTTTTAAAGTTATATCTTCTGTATCATGGACAGTGCACATTTAGACAACTCATTAAGTTAGAGTTTTGTTCGTATAGAGGTCACGTGAGAACTCGTTAAGTTAAAGGCTTAAAGGTTAAAATAGGTCACGTGAGAACTCGTTAAGTTAGTGAGTAAAAGAAGAGACGAATTCGTTAAGTTAGAGTTGTACATGTGGTGAAATTATAAGTTATGAATGTTATATTGTATCATGTGAGGTGCACATGTTTAATTTGTTAAGTTAACATAACTAAATGCGTTGAGTTGCTATATTGAACACTAAGGCAACACGTTTGGTTAGCGTTAGAAAACTTAAGTTGTTATTTTACACGTGATAAAATTCTTATTATAAAAATATTTGTTTATTACTGGTGCGTCGAGTTATCGTAACACAACAGAGATGGTTCATTGAGTTGGCGTAACACCACAGAGATAGTTTGTTGAGTTAGCTATAGTACTTGTCACGCGAGTTGGCACATGAGGAACTCGTTAAGTTAGAAATGTTAAGTTATAAATATATACTTGTATCACTCATTTAGTTAACATTAAAGTAACGACTTCTTATTATACTTGAAAGATTTTGGACGAGAAAGTTTATTTTGCAGGAAATTTTTTAGAGATCCAAGATTAATGATTAAAGAAAATTCAAAATGTAAACGTGGGTCAGAACATGTGTATTTTAATGAAGGAAAAAGAAAAGACGTGAAGAAGTGGAAGATTGATAGTCATTAAACATAGAGGATATGCATGAAATGAAGATATAGTATAAAAGGCATAGAATTCTCGTTGATCAGTTATCCCTACACATCGAAAGAAAAATCTTTTCAAGGATCAAAAATAGCTCTTCAGAGAAAAGCTCTCAAGAGAAAAAATTTAGTGAAGTAGAAAAGGTAAGATTTATGTCACTGAAGATCTAAAGTATCAGAAGAAAACAAATTCAGTGAAGCAGAGAAAGACAAAATATTTGTCATTGAAGAATTGCTAAAGAAGAAGAAGAAAGATCTCAAACAGGGAGAAATGTTTTAAATTCCGCAAATTAGTTTTCTCTGTTTGTAGTTATGAAATTGTATAGATGAAACATGGTATTGATATATAATTGCATCTACAATTTCTGAAGAGAATTGAATTATATATTGTAATTGAAACCTTGAATAAAAATGAGTTTATGAAAACAATGTCTCAACTTTTTTTGAGTTTTAAAGTTTCAATTATATTCAAAAATGTTGAAAAACACAATTCACCCCCCTCTTGTGTAGCCATACGATCCTACAAGTGGTATCAGATATTTGTTAATAATCTTTGATATAAAATCGATACCAACTTATTTAATATCATTGCTTATTCTACCTTCCTTGTTTTTAAATAGAAATTAATATCTGAGCATATGTTTAACTTTCTTGATATAAGACTCAAATTGTTTTATCATTTTAGACTATTTAAAATCAAATAGGTTGAAAAATCTAAGGTAAGATGGCTATTGGAAATGGTAATTTTTCTTTGTATGAAGGCCAAAATCTTAATCGTCCTCCTTTATTTGATGGAATACATTTTGAATATTAGAAATATAGGGTGACTGTTTTTCTTCAAAGTATAGATTATAAGTTGTGGTTCATGATTTCTAAACCATATACTCCGTCTGTTATCTACCCCTTATAATACTTGGACAATTACTAAAAAAGAAAATGAAACTCTGAATGCTAATGGCTTAAATATTTTATTTTGTGCATTGAGTTATGAACAATTCAGTAAAGTGTTGGCATATAAATCTGCTTATGAGGTGTGGCATGTATTAGAAGTTTCACATGAAGGTACTTCTCAAGTTAAAGAGATTAAGATAAACATGTTAATTCATAAGTATGAACTCTTTAAGATGCATGAAGACGAAAGTATTTTTGAGATGTTTTCTAGATTTCTTGATATCATAAACTCTTTAAAATGCTTAGGAAGGAATTTTGAACAGAAGGATTTGGTGAGGAAAATTTTCAGATTCCTAAGTTCTAAAATGGTCTCAGAAAGTAACATCAATTGAGGAATCACAAGATTTAAATGTTTATACGATGAATGAACTTATAGGAAACTTAACAGCTTATGAAGTTGAATTAAATAAATCACTGAGTCAAAATAAACTAAAAATGAAGAAAGAAATAGCCTTCGAAATTAATTCAGATTCTGATATATTTATTGATTTTGACAAGGATTTGATCTTGTTGACTAGGAAATTCAAGAAAGCATGGAAAGCTAGGAAACAACAAAGGAACAAATATGATAAACCCTCAACGTCAAAATCACTGAATGACAAGAATTCTTCATCTAGAAAGTATGTATGTTACAACTATAAGAAACCTGGACATCTTTCTCCAGATTGTTCTATAAGGAAAAATGAAAACCATAGTAGGACAAATCAGAAGAAGACGGCTCAGAAACCTCAGAAAAAGTTTTACAAGAAAAAAACTTTGAAGGTCACTTGGGATGACATGTCTAAAGAGTCTAAATCTGAGGAATCATCATCAAAATCTTCATGTTCAAAAGGAGAACCAGAGTTAGAAGATGTTGCTCATGTGTGCTTCATGGCAGATGAGTCTGAGGTAATATCTGATCTTGAAAGTTATTCAGATTTTAACTTTGATGAATTATTATGTGATTATCATGCATTATTACAAAAACTTAAAGTTTGTAAACTAGAAAATAAGAATATTAGAAACTCTTTATCCATTGTGGAAGAAGAAAAGTGTTTCCTGTCTACTACTTTAGAAAAGTTTAAATGTGATAATGAAAATCATGCTAGAGATTTGCATAAATTTAGATTTAATGAATTTGTCTTGCATGAATAAATACAGAATATAAATGCTGAAAAATTAAAGATAGAATCTGAAAATGAAGTGTTTAGAAAAAATATAAATGATCTCGAATTAGAGATTGATAAATTAAAAATGAGAGAGCTAGATTTAAATTCTACCATTGAGAAATAGAATTTAAGTCAAACTAAGTTAGACAAACTAACTAGTACCCCTACGGTGTCATATAAATTTGGCTTAGGATTTTGATTATCTTGAATATCTTGAATCTCAAGTCAATAAAAGATCTATTAGTTGCAGTTCAAGTAAATCTAAGATTAAAATTCCTTTTATCATGAAACAAGGTAATAAATACCTAGAAGTAGGTACTTCAAGGGATAAATCATGTAGTAATAATATAAATCAATGTGATTTGTCAAATTGTACTTCTAACATGACTATTAATGTTTCTAAAAATCTTGTTTCTTGTTCTGGAAATTCAATTTCTAATGTTTCTAAAATTTTAGACAATTGTAGTAAATTGAAAATTTAGAAACCTGAGCATGTAATTCAAAACACTAGTGTTAGACTAATTACTCATTCTACATGTGATAAATCTAAAAATTATTGTGTAGAAAAAGATTTTGTATGTACGGAAAGTGTTAATACAAGTACAAAATCTTGATATGAACTTACTAAAATGTATGAGCATGACCAAAATAAATTAACATCTGGTAAAAATCGGTTTGGTCTTGGTTATACTACATTTGAAAACAAAAAGAATGATTATAAGAGCAATAATGCTATAAGTAAGTATGATACTAATGATAAGTCTATAGTACTTACAACTAATAAGAATGTAAATGATAATGTTAAACTATTTTTAAACAAAAAGTAGAAATATGCGTTTAATGAACTTGGTCCTCAACAACATTGGGTACCAAGAAAAAGTTTTTCTTAATTTGTTTTGCAGGAGGAAACAACATCAAAATGGATCTTGGACAGTGGAGCATCAAGTCACATGACCGGACAAAAAAGTCTACTACAAAATTTTACAAATACCATGAATGGGAAGTGTAACATTTGGAAACAAAAGCAAGGATAAAATCATAGGTATGGGTAATGTTCAAGTAACTCCGACTTGTGTTATTTCGAATGTACTTTATGTAGAAAACCTATGATTTAATTTGTTGAGTGTTATAAAACTAACTGAGAATGGATACTATGTAGTGTTTGAAGATAATGTATGCAAAATTATTGATAAAAATACAGATGAAATTAAGTTTATTGCTAAAAGAAAAGGTTCTGTATGTATTTTATCTTTACCTTCTGGTGCAGTTGATTTAAATTCATGTTTGCTAGCTGAAACTAGTGATGCATATCTGTGGCATAGAAGGATTAGGCATATAAATATGAAACTGTTACATAAACTATCTAGAAAACATTTAGTGAGAGGTTTACCAAAGATTAAATACTCAAAGGACTTTATATGTGATGCATGTGAGTTAGGTAAACTTCACAAAAACTCTTTTAAATCCAAAACTGATATTTCAAGCAAGAGAGTCTTAGAACTTATACATATGGATCTATTTGGACCAACAAGAATCATGAGTCTTGGTGGTAAACAATGTGTTTGTTTTAGTAGATGACTTCTTTAGATACACTTGGGTATGTAGGATCGTATGGTTACATAAGAGGGGGGTGAATTGTGTTTTTCAATATTTTCGAATATAATTGAAACTTTAAAACTCAAAAACAAGTTGAGACATTGTTTTCATAAAATCATTTTTATTCAAGGTTTCAATTACAATATACAATTCAATTCTCCTCAGAAATTGTAGATGCAATTATATCTCGATACCATGTATCATCTAAACAATTTCATATCTACAAACAAAGAAAACTAATTTGTGGAATTTAAAACATTTCTCCTTGTTTGAGATCTTTCTTCTTCAGCAATTCTTTAGTGACAAATATCTTGTCTTTTTATGCTTCTCTGAATTTTCTTTTGATACTTTAAATCTTCAGTGATGTAAATCTAACCTTTTCTACTTCATTGAATTTGCTTCCACTTGATACTTCAAATCTTTAGTGACATATATCTTACCTTTTTATGCTTTACTAAATTTTCTTCTACTTGAGAGATTTTCCCTGAAGAGGTGTTTTTGATCCTTGAAAAGATTTTTCGTTTGATGTGTAGGGATAGTTTGATCCTTGAAAAGATTTTTTCATTTTGTGTGTAAGGATAATTTGATCAACTAGAATTCTATGCCTTTTATACTGTATCTTCATTTCATGCATATCCTCCACATTTAATCACTACCAGTTTTCCACTTCTTCACATCTTTTCTTTTTCCTTCATCGAAATACACACGTTCTGACCCACGTTTACATTTCAAATTTTCTTTAATCATCAATCTTGGATCTTTGAAAAATTTCCTACAAAATAAACTTTCTCGTCTAAATTTTTTCATCAAGTATAATAAGAAGTTGTTACTTTAATGTTAACCAAACGAGTAACACAAGTATATATATAACTTAACGTTTTCAACTTAACGAGTTTCTCATGTGCCAATTCACGTAACAAGTACTGTAGCTAACTCAACGAACTATCTCCGTGGTGTTACGCTAACTCAACGAACCATCTCTGTTGTGTTACGATAACTCAACGAACTAGTAATAAACAAATGTTTTTATAATAAGAATTTTATCACGTGCAAAAAATAACAAGTTAAGTTTATAACGCTAACCTAACGCGTTGCCTTAGTGTTCAATATAGCAACTCAACGCGTTTAGTTATGTTAACTTAATGAGTTAAACATGTGCACCTCACATGATACAATATAACATTCGTAACTTATAATTTCACCACGTGTATAACACTAACTTAACGAGTTCGTCTCTTCTTTTACTCACTAACTTAACGAGTTCTCACGTGACCTATTTTAACCTTTAAGCCTCTAACTTAATGAGTTCTCACGTGATCTATATACAAACAAAACTCTAACTTAATGAGTTGTCTAAACATGCACTGTACATGATACAGAAAATATAACTTTAAAACATATCATGCTTTTCAATAAAAACTCACGTTAACTTAACGTTTAGTTAAATGAGAAATTAATGCAATGAAACGACTAGTTATTAACTTAGTATAATTTCAAATCCAATACAGATAAGTATTTATATAAGTAAGATTTTTCTATATTAATTAATGATTTTAATTTCTTTTCACAAGCAATAGTAATTGAGCTAATATGATTATTTTCATTTAGCACACATCATCAAAACAAAATACTCAACAATCTCCCCATTTTTGATGATGACAAAACCATATTAAATCAATTATGAAATATATTTAACTCAACAAAGCATATTCGTTGGGTTAACTTTTAATTCTACAAACAAGTTTGTTGACTTAAGTTCACTCAAACTTATTTCTATTGTTTGTGTAAATTTCACCTCTCAGAACTAAAACTTTCAGATGTCAATAATTATATAAGTATCATTTCTCTAATTATCATCTGTTAGATTACAATAACCATAAATATCATCTCCCTTTATATTATATGCAATTAAAATCATAATCATCTTTTTATAACATTTCTCTCCCTTTTTGTCATTAATAAAAAACATAAATATAGAGAATATATATATAGTAAGAGATATATTTACAACTCTTTCTGTAAATAATAATAAGAATAGAATGCATTTACAGAAAAATGTATTGTTCAATGAATCAAACAAGGAGTACAAACATTACATTTTGTATTCAGATACAAACAAAAATAGTTATCGACCCCTCCTAAGTATATCACTTATAGCATTACAAATTTTATCTCCTAGATGCCTAATATCATTTCTGATGTCGTTAAGTACATCATCTAGGTCAGGAGGTATCTAGGTTTGCTGTTCTACTTGAACTGAATAACTTTGTTGTTGTTGTTGTATATGGTCTGTACAATCAGGTTGTTGTTGTTGAGGTTTATGCATGGTCTGGAATCGTTGTAAATCTTTTACACTAAATGCTCTCATGCCTTTAGTTTCAGAGAGCCAGTCGGATAAATTCAATTGGCTTGCAAGGAGTCTACATACAACATCACCATAAAATAACTTTGAACTCATATGCTGTAGTTGAGAAGTAAAAACATCAAACCAATTGATTTGAATTCTATTCAGCAAGCCATAAGTTGCATATAAACAACTTTTGCTGACTTCCAAATTGTGTCCAACTCTTTGAAATAAATTTGCATGCAATATATTTGCAATGAACCTTGCCTCTGCATTCAGATTTTTCATTAATCTCATTTCAGAATATACATCTGGAATTTTTGATAAAGACTGAATGTTCCATTCCAATTGTCTAATCATGTCAAATCTGTTTGTAACAACAACACCTTCATTCTTTAATCCCAAAACTTCAAAAATTAACTCAGGAGACAATATAAACTTCTGTTGATTTATTTGAGTTTTTAGAAAATTTTCATTTTTGACTAGATTGCTATAAAAAGCTGCAATAAGCTCTGTGTATTGCTTCCATTTCGTTCCTACTGGTAAGAATTGAATGAGTCCTTGATACTCAAATAGATCTCTTATTTCTATCAAATTTCTGAATTTTATTGGTCGAGCATGTAGAATCTGACATGTAATCAGATTATTGTATTTTTGTAATGCTTCTTTAGATCTAAAATGAATTGAATTACCTTGAATTTGTAATACTATACATAAAGAAGGTGATACCTGAAGCCTTGATTCAGAGTTTAATTCATCTTCAAGAACCTCTTCTTCAAAATGAATGTCATGTTGTTCCTCTGTGAAAATATTTTCTTGAAGCTGTGTATGTAAGCTTGATTCTTCAGCTTTAACCGTGTAAGGAACATTGTCAATATGCTCAACATTCATCTGTTCAGTCTCTATAGAATGATTAGAGTTCAATTTTTCCACAAATTCTACAGCCGATGTATCTGTTTGTAATTGTTCATTTTGTTCAACAGATATCTCCATTGATACATGCTGTGAATTCTCAGACTCTGCTTCTATAGATTCTAAAGAAGGCTGGATAACATTTAGCTCTTTTGGAGTTTTAACTTTTTCAATATCTACTACTCTAGACAATTTAGCTTGTGAATTAGTTACTACCTCAACATTGTCAATTATATCTGCAATAATTTGTTCAATGTCAAGTGCCTGATGCTTTGATTTTTCAATTTCTGCATCATCAGGACTTCTACTAATAGAAAAACTTGAGCTCATATTTGACTTGGATTTCTTCTCAAGTTTTCTAGCAAGAGAAAATAAAGTCTCATTATCATCATCAGTTTCAGTATGTTTGGAACTGATGAGTTTATCAGATGCACAATAAGGTACAATGTCTAGACATACATTGTCCTTTGGAAATAAATTTTCATCGGATTTTCCTTTTTCAATAGACTTTGTCTTTGAGGACATAATTTTTTTGACTTTCCTTCTACTATAAAATTTCTGTTTCTTCTCTTCAAGTATTGTTGTTTTCTTTTCAAATTGCTCAATAAAAGTTTTCTGCTTTAATTCTTCAAAGGTACTTTCAGATGGTTGGTGGTAATGATGGTTGGTGTGGTACTTCAGAGAATTGCCGATACTGTCTGCAGAAAGCTCAGTGCTCCTCCTCTGTACACACTGGCCATACCCATCGATCACACACACTTTACTTCTTTTTCTTCTTTTCTTTTATATTTCTTCAGTGGTAACTGCTTCTACTTGAATGGTCGGTTGGATTTCCTTCATTCATATCAACGACAATGATTTCTTCTCCCTGTGCGATACGTGCGATCATGGTTTTTCCTTCGAACTGTCCTGTTTCTGCAACTGTTACAATGGCATATTAGAAAATAAATAGTCCGTGGAGTTACAGATAACTCAATGGACTTGCTTCATTGATTTAACTATAAAACACATGCATAAATTTAACTATCCGATGCTCAGGTGTATTTCGGATACTTACAAACTTAACTATCCGATGCCTAGATGCATTTCGGATAGTTACAGATAACTCACCGAAAATTCACTTAAGTCATGCATTATGGTTTCGACACGTGTACTTCAAGAAATAATAAAATATTCTTTTAAAACATAACTGTTCGGTAATTTAAACATAACTATTTGATACATGTTCGGTATGTTAAACGTAATTGTCTGAAATATGTTTGGTATGTTAAACATAACTGTTCAAAATATCAGAAAATTCAGATACTTTAGAATTTCACAGCCTACAACTTACCGATAGTTCAAAAATGTACTAAATTAACATTAATTCCCCAAAATTAAGCAGATTCTTTAATTAAAGCTTATAATAGTGCAATTATAACATAATGGTTTAATTCTCATATGATAAGCTAAATATTATGCAATTAACCATCATTTAATCGTTAATAATATACACTTTTTCATTCTAAACACTTCCCCCATACCTAAATTTTGCTAGTCCCTTAGCAAACTAAGATCTCATTAATGGGTATTTCTAAAAGTGCTAGAACTAATTCTTCTCCCTTTTTTTTCTTTGTTCAGCATAAGAGCTAGTATTATTATATAGATATTCTGTATGTTTCAGTAATATTGTTTTCTCCTCTTCAACCTGCAAATATACTTAGAATATATGCAAATTACATACAAAGTATATCATCATCACATAGGTGTTAATTATATTATCGTTTGTTCTTCTTTTCATCATCTATCATCCTGAATTTTCCAATAAGATTTCTAGAAGAAATTTCAACAACATACGAATCAAAGTACAATCCAATTCAATATGAATAAGACAAGTAGAATAAAGAATTGTATCTCCATTAAACAACTTCAAAAGTCTATTCTAGATTCATATTTCAGCAATTCTAGATAACAGAAAATATACTCGATTCATAGGATATCTGTATTTCACAAAACACTTGTATCTTTTCAAAACAGTATATGTATTTTTTTTGTACTTTAAAAGTTAATTTGACAAGCTTGAATCATACAAGAGCTTTCTAATGTACCAATGTAATGAGCTTTCAGTCAACAATCCTAGATCTGATCAGGATCTTAGGTTGCCAGATTTCAAGAGTCCTTTTTCAGGTCAACAATCCTTACATACCTATTTGCTCAAGTACAAAAGGCTCGTGATCAAACAAGTTAATAAACTCTCAAGTTTTTTTTTTCAAAATACAAAAACAAAACAAAACATTAATCACATACTGTATATGTACATATTTCATTAATACAGATGTAGTAATCACCAATCTCATATAGTTTTGCTTCTATCATTTACTAAAAATATGAATCCATAACAATAAGCTCATACTTTTTCTGTAGTTTAATAAGATCTACACATAAATCATTCTACAAGTTTAATCAGTTAAATTAAATGTATCTTTAATCATATGTGTTTCATTTAATCTAAAATTCACATCTCAGCTCCTTCAGGATTTCAGATAATTTTTTTTTTTCATTAAGCATTCTGATTTCATTTTAAAATCGTGAAACTGTTAAACTCATGAAATTCAGAAAAAACATAAAATACTATATCTAGATTTGCATAAATAATAAATTCTATAGCATCTTATATAGCCTTCTAAATACAATATTCAAGCAGTTACAATTTATAAAAATTTACAATCTCAATTGTTGGATAGTTACAACAAGTTCATTAAAATTTTCACTTTCCAATAAACTTTACAGTACCATTTTAATTCCTTTAGTTAACAAACTTACATGGCTGTTACTTTAATTACTTCCCCCCCATACCTACATTTTGCATTGTCCTCAATGTAAAAGATTTGACAAAAATACAATAATTGTAGCAGGCATGAATACAGTTTCATTGATTTAGCACATAACTCAACAAATGAGTTTAAATCTAAATTTAGGATAAGTAATCAGTTACATACCTTGTTTCGTTTGTATCTCCTTCTGCATATTCTATTTTTTGATTCTGAAAAACTTTTCATTCACAGATAAAAGCAGAATATATAACAAAATAACATTTAACATATATTGATAAATTAATGTCTTGTGTGGAACCCAAGTTCCTATGCCTTTGGCGGCTCACAAGCAAGCAAGTTGGTTTCCCAGAACAGAAACCAACAAACTAGATTGATATTTTGTTTTCTTTTTTGTTTTATAAAATAAAATGAAAACTACATTTTTTTTTTCTAAAAATAAATGCAGAATACACACAACATTAAACACACAAAATCACAGCTTAAGAACATGACTGAAAAGTAGAAACAAATGGAATAAACGTGTCAGTCCAAGTAAACTTTTTAGGCATAATTCTTCTTGCTATTAATTCTATTTTAATGTAGTTCTTGTTCCTTCTTAATTTGTAAACGTGTAATATATTATAAATTCCAAATACAAGTGTATTACCATTAATAAAATGAAATGCAGAAAGGGATCCTTTTCGGTTCCAAGATAATGTAGGAGTTTCTATTTCTACATCTATTTCAATATATTCCTCTTCCCACTTCCATTCATTTATGTCTTTCATAATCCATATTTGAAATTGCATCAATTCATCCCACCATCTTATCAGACATAAAGTAGGATCATCATATTCATTATACCACATTCCTATTTGAATTTTATCAAATTCTACAGATGGTGGTTTAGCTATTTCTCTCGGTATAGGTAAAATTTCTATATATTCATCATAACTGTCTATGCTTACTATGTATAAATCAGATCTAAATGCAACTGATATATGTGTGACAAGATATATATATCCATCAAGTATGATATGCATGCTATTAATTAATGATTTCTGTCCTAGATATATCATAGTATTTTCAGTCCAAGATTTATTCAGAAAATTATACATACTTAAGCATAAATATTCATCCCAATTTCTTGTAGGTCTCCAATAATATAATTTTTTAGGAATTGTAGAATGTTTATCAGAAAATATTTAAGCCGACCCACAATTTATAGTTGGTACTTCATATCTATTAGGTATTCTTATATTCCATTCTTCTCTTGTTATAGGATTGCTTATCAAAATATCAGGTAATAGACTTGCATACCTTTGTCTAGTCCTGTATATGATTAATCCTTCATCCATCCCCATAATATGATCTATTCCTTCTAATGTATTGGGTGGAATTCCAGTAGTTTCTTCCATATTCAGATATTCATGGCTAATTGAACTACGATTAAATGACTTCCATATGAATCCATCTCTAATCTTAGTCATTTTTGCAGCTTGTAGTCCCTGAAAATATTTTTCTCCAACATAGTCTTTAATATCCTTTGATACACAACACAGCCTGCACAGATCTTTAGCTGACAAGTTACTCAGTACTTCCCTTAGTGCATCCAACGGTAATTGCATCAATTCCATTTGTTGATTCTACATAACACAAACAAAAATTTAACAGAGACAAACATTAACATAACTACTGTACACCCTCGTGGAATTAGGGCATAACTCAATGGACTAAGTTTAGTCCGTTGAGTTAAGGGCTAGCTCTACGATACTATTAACTATAAATAAACATATATATATAGATAGTTGCTTCAGTTATACTACTTCATTCAGCTATCCTCCTAGAAGAGGTATCAATTTCATTAATAGTTCTATTGACAGGGTTAGGTATTGCTTGTATTGGCAATCCTCCAGTGGGTCTAACTTCCATTGATTCCTTCTGTCTAAGTGGTATATTTCTATTCTGATTTTGAATTGCAGCATTTCCAAATACAAAATCCAAACGATTGTTTAATTGTTGGATTATCTTTTCTAATTTCTCTATTCTAGATCTTTGTTCAAGTAATGCTTCATAACTTATATTCTTCTCATTTATATTTTCTCCTCCTTGGAAATTGTTGTTTCTCCAAGATAAATTCGGGTGATTTCTCCAATTAGGATTATAAGAATTTCGAAAGTTATCTTTTTGGTTTCTAGCATAAATAATATCTAAATCATTAATGTTTGCATTCTTTTCTGCTAACTTTTGATTTAATGATAACTCTTCTATTTTCTTTGTTAATTCAGTTAATTTCACTTCAAGCATATTACTTGAATCTATTTCATGCATTCCTCTTGGCAATATTCTTTTATCTGAAATAGCTTCAACCGAGTTTTCCCACTATGTAGTTCTTTTTGCAAAGTTTTCTAAATATGCCCATGCTTCTTCACTACATAGTTTCAGAAATCCATTTTGACAAGTTGATTCTAATAAAGATTTCGTTGAAACATCTATGCCTTCATAAATTATACCTATCAATTGTGCTTTACTCATTGCATGATGTAGACATTGAGTCAGTAAATCTTTAAATCTTTCAAAATATTTCCAAAATGATTCACCCTGTTTTTGGCTACACATTAATATTTCTTTTTTCTTTTTAATCGTTTGATGTGTTGGATAATATTTTTCCAGAAAAACAAAGTAAAATTCAATCCATGCAGAAATTGAATCAGGTGATAGAGTATATAACCATCTCTTAGTTGTGTCTTTTAAAGCAAAAGGGATATATCTAAGGTTAATAGCATCTATACTCATGTTCGGCATTTTCATCATTTGACAAACTTTATTAAATTCTCTAAGGAAATAGTAGGCATCCTCTCTTTTTAATCCATGAAAATGTGGCCATTAACTAATATAATTAGATTTCAGTTCAAACCTCTCTCCCTCAAAGTTTGGCAATCGAATACATGAAGGTTCATCAACTAATTCAGGATACAGAATTTCTCCTAATGGTTTTCTATTGGAGCAGCCATCTCTACGTTCTCTTTTAAAGAAACGTTAGCTTCACCCCAAAGAATTTCGTAAAAGTCCAATTCAGAAAATGTTTCAGTATGCCTCTATGTTGAATATTCCTAGGTAGGTGTTCTTACTAATCGTTTAGTGCTTAGAGAATGAGTCCATGTGCTCATAAATAAATAGTAGAAGATTAATTACATACCAATTTGAGGCTTTCCATTCAGTAACTATTTGTTGACAGACGAAGTCGAATCAACTGCTTCTCCTTCCAATTCCCCCAATGCTTTCCTTTTTACTTTTAAAATTGCTGGTAACTCGTAAATAACATTCTGTTATATATATATAATGCACATCCATAAAATGAATAAATCTCATTGCAAGAATGTGTCTTGCAACGTGCATCGTGGTTCCTGTTTTTATGGGTACATGTACCACTATTAATTTCAAATTTTGATAACCGCTAAGCTGATGAAGTTTTGTTCGTGGTTAAAAGAATAACCGTTCTGCTTAATTCGTGAACTAACCTTGTTGAGTTACAGATAACTCAATGGAACAATGTTGGTTACTGTTGCTAACTCCACAAACTAACTTTGTTGAGTTACAGATGACTCAACGGAGTGACCTTATATTATATTACTAACCTCGTGGAGTTACGTTTAACTCAACGAACTTACATCGTTGAGTTAACACTTAGCAACTTCTAAATTTACTCTTCGTAAGTACCTCTCTGTTTTTTTTCTTTTTCATTCTACTAACTGAAATAAAGTTAAATCTATGTCATTAATGCATCATTCTAATCAAAATTCATTTAAATCTGAACATTATATATAAATATTTAACTTGCAGGTTATTTTATGTTATGTAGAATTTACATTTTACCTTGCAACATGTAGAAATTTTCAAGCATCTATCTTGTCATTCAGTAAATTGTAAATCTGTTAAACATTCATTCATAATGTTCCACAAATTATATAACATTCAATATATTCCATTCATTCCACATTCACAACACACATGAAAAGTATATCTGAAAAACATATATTCATTCATATGAATCAATTACAGTACAATCAAATCAGATATTTTTCATACAATTATATACAAGTAGAGGAACAATACAATTTAGCCTCTATTCCTAAGTTCATCTACCTCCTTCTGGAGTTTTTCTAATTGAAGCTCTAATTGATTAATTCTTTCTACAACTCCTGTAATGTCTCCAAAAGGTACAGCTATCTCTACAACTACAAAATTTCTGTACTCTTTCACTGAAATGGTTCTTGATTTGATCCTTTTTGATGCCCATTTAGTGAAATCCATACAATCCACCATCAGCAGTGGAATCAAATCTCCATAAAACAATTTCTTCTTTACTGTTCTCAACTTGGAGATAAAAATTGCAGACCAATTTATTTGAATTCTATTTACAACTGCAAATGTGGCCCATTTGACAAATTGACTCAATTCTATGTCATGGCCTTGTCATTGATAGATATTCTTAATCAAAATGTTGGCTACCATGTGTGCTTTACCATTTAAATGCTTCAGTCTGTTTAACATAGGCACACCAGGATTGATAGCCAAACTATCCTTGATTTCCTGTTCTGTCCATTCAATGGCAGTTGTACTTTCCAAAATTTCTTGCCCTTCATTCTTTAATCCAAAAATGTTGTGGAGAAGCTCTAGTGTTATCTATACATCTGCTTCCTCCACGTTGGAAATTAATTTTCCTTCTTCTTCTGTTAAATTAGCATAAAAGTAGGGCACTAGATTCTCATATACTGTATGCCCTCTTTCTTGAGAAATAAAATTCAGTAGACCTTGGAATTCAAATAATTCTTTGATTTCTTGCATTCCATCCCAATTTACTGGTCTATTGTATATAATATCATAACCCCTAATCTCTTGATATTTATTATAAGCTTCTTGACTCCAAAAATGTACTTCATTTAGAATTGTTGCTTCAATCGGGTCAGGAATGTGACTTTGTTGTTCTAGAGGGGTTTTGTTTAGAATGAAAAAGTGCATATTATTAACAATTAAATGATGGTTAATTGCATAATATTTAGCTTATCATATGAGAATTAAGCCATTATATTATAATTGCACTGTTATATGCTTTAATTGAAGAATCTGCTTAATTTTGAGGAATTAATGTCAATTTAGTACATTTCTGAACTGTTTGTAAGTTGCAGGCTGTGAAATTCTTAAGTTTCTGAATTTCTGATATTTTGGATAGTTATGTTTAACATACTAAACATATTTCGGACAGTTATGTTTAATAGACCGAATATGTCGGATAGTTATGTTTATATTGTCGAACTGTTATGTTTTGAAAGAATATTTTATTATTTCCAGAAGTAAACGTGTCGAAACCATAATGCATGACTTAAGTGAACTTTTGGTGAGTTATCTCTAACTATTCGAAATTGCAGTTGGGCATCGGACAGTTATACTTGTAACCCTCCGAAATCTCTTTTTATTTATAAAATAGCTATGGACACGTGTCATGTTCTAGTAAAGTGACTTAAGTGGATTTTCGGTGAGTTAGCTGTAACTATCTGAAATGCATCTAAGCATCGGATAGTTAGACTTGTAACTCTCCGAAATGGATATTTTATTATTAAATTGCTGTTGACATGTGTCGAGATCTGGGTAGATTTACTTAAGTTATATATCGGTGAGTTAGTTGTAATTATCTGAAATGCATCTAAGCATCGGATACTTAAGTTTATAAATATCCGAAATGCACTTGAGCATCGGATAGTTAAATTTATGCACGTGCTTTATAGTTAAATCAATGAAGAAAGTCCGTTGAGTTATCTGTAACTCCACAGACTATTTATTTTCTAATATGCCACTGTAGTAGTTGTAGAAACAGGACAGTTGGAAGAAAAACCACGATTACATGTATTATGCAGGGAGAAGAAATCATCGTCGTTGATATGAATGAAGGAAATCCAACCGATCATTCAAGTAGAAGCAGTTACTACTAAAGAAATATAAAAGAAAAGAAGAAAAAGAAATCCAGTGTGTGATCGATGGATGGGCAGTGTATACAGAGGAGGAGCACCGAGCTTTCTGCAGACAGTATCGGTGATTCTCCGAAGTATCACACCAACCATCGTTACCACCACTATATCCACCATAATCACCAACCATCGGAGGTCTATGAGAATACTTTCTTGATGTTAGGTCGATTCTGAGCGAAATATAATGCCTGACAACCACTGTGAGGAGTGATCGCGTCGTAGGAAGGGAAGCCATTTTCACTAAGCGCTGACTCATATTTCAGGAGATCGTAAAGCTTTTAGCCTTGGCTTCGGGTTGATGCCTGTATGCTGAAGAGAGGATTATCTTGCAATTCTAGACTCGCGATTCTATAGGGAGAGGAGACAGAATTGTAAGTGGTTTAATTTTCAGTGGTGTAATCGCGTTGCAAGTAGTGTCAGAAGTATTTACTGTGGAGTGAGATCACTTTACATTTCACCTTATGCCTATTTCCATGTTCATATTAAAACAAAAATACCAAAAACAATTTATCTATGTTTGTAGGTTGTATTTGAGTGTTGTATTGTTTGTGTTGTATGGTGATTAATGTTATCTTCATCAGTGTTGTGATTGTTTTATGTTTGTTTTAGTTTTATAGTTTACTGAAATTGGTTCGTTCAAAAGACTTAAAGATTTTAATGGTTACTGTTTGAATTATCTGAATGTTAGTATTGCTTAATGATAAATCCAGTGTTTACTAACATTAAAGAGCTTAATTGATGTTATTTACAATCTGTGGAATCGCCTAATGGTTGGCTGAATTCCTCTATAAATAGCTGTATTAAAAAGAAAAGACAGGCTCGTGGAGTTAACTTAAGTCCACGAGGTTAGTCCGTTGAGTTAGCCATAACTCAATGAACTTTATTTGTTGAGTTAACTGTAATTCAACGGAGAGCTTATTGAATATATAAATTTGATTATTAACAAACGGACAATTCTGAAGTTTTCAGCAATTCCCTATGGGATCGACTTGTACTTGCACACTAATACAATAGACACTGTGCACTTGCAGTTAAAGTATAAATTGGAATTAATATCTAAATTGTATTAAAGGTTGTTTGTTTACTTCTAAAAGAAGGAATAGGCATAAAGATAAATTAACTAAGAAAAACAGAAGTAACAAATCCAAGTTTTTCTAGTGTAGTACTGGGAAAACGCAAATATGTTTGTTCTTGATTTTCCTCTACCATAGGCTGAACTTGAACATGTTCTGTAGATTCCTGAATTTTTGCTTCTACTTCTGTCTGTGGTGGTGAGCCAGCAGAACTCTCCACTCTGTCTTGAATTCTTTCCATAAATTGCTGAAGAGTTTCTTGCTCTTTAGTGGAATTTGCAAAGTCATTTTTGTCCAAATGGCTTCGTTCAGTTTCTTCTTCATTTTCTGTTCTTTCTTCTTCCTCCTGACTACCAATCTGCTCTGTCACTATTCTTTCTGATTCTGTGGCAAATTGGGATGGAGTCACGGGCAATTTAGTTTCTGCCTTAGTTTCTGTTTCTTCTTCTTGAACAGGCTACAAACTAATTTCAGCCTGTTTTTCTTCTTCTCTTTGCTCTTGTTGCTGCTGCTCCTGCTCCTCAGAATCGGATAGCAGGTTTATAAAAATTGGATCACAGGCCTTGTAGACATTGGTACTTCAGATTTAATCTCCTTTTGACACTCAGGCACTATCTCTTTTCCTTTCCTTCATGTGATTAATTGTGCCTAGTCTTCCTCTTCTTCATCTAAGATTAAATCTAAAAATAAAGGCTCTGCACGCCTTTGAGCCATAGGTACTGGCTCTTCCTATTTAATTTTTTCAATAATTGCTGGTCTTGAAGGACCAGCTTCAACTTCTTTTCTTGCAGCAAATTTGACAGTAGTTTTGGAAGTAGCTTCTTGATGGTATTCCACTTTAGTTTTCTATTGGGCTTGCAGTTTTTTTACAACCCTCCTATGGCATAGTGCATCAAACACTAGATGTGCTTTGGCTACTGCTAAATCTTTTGGTTCTCCTTGGTTTCTTCCAACTTGAACCAGTGCTAGAAATTCTTTTAATTCTTCTTTAGTTGAAGGCCCCATCATTGCTGCTTGTGCTAACGACGTAAATGGTGGAACTGAAGGTCCTGACTGCTATTTCTCAGGAACAGGTCTTTCAGCAGTCGGCTCCTAATGTTCCTCTGCTTGTTCCTACCGCCTTATTGCACCCCTTGCACGACCAACAATGCGCTTCTTGAACCATAATCTGGCTTTACACTGGATTATCTCTAGGGCTACTTATTGTTCAACCTGATTTTTCTTTCTTTGCTTAAAGCAATTTCTATCGCTACGTTTATTTTTGTTTCTACTATCTAGGGTATTTGTATACCCAAATCAACCAAAAATTTCCTCAAGTTGAAGAGTTCTGATTCTACCTTTTGTAGCTCTTTTTCTCTTGTTGTGTTCCGAATATTCTACTGCATGTGCCAATCTTCTAACTCTCTCAGAAACTGTGTTGTGTCCATTGCATCTTCCCAGAACTCAGGTGTCATCTTCCTCATCGTGGAGTTACACAATAGCACGAAATCGCTATGATCTCTACTATTCTAAATTCCAAATGGTTTGCCAGATAATGCCCCCAAAACCCTAGGTTTTAGTTTAAATAAACCCTAAGTTTAGGTGGATAATTGGGTCATTTCCCGAACCAACTATTGCTCTCTCATCCGCGATCTTAGCTATAGTACTTTGTTGAGTTACAGTTAACTCAACAGAATAAACTCGTTGATTAACTCAAGACTCAACAAAGTAAGTTCGTTGAGTTAAGCGTAACTCAATGGACTTCCCGTTCAAACAGATATAATAAAAAAAATACTTAAGATAATAGTTTTTCTGTTTTTTTACCGATTTAACCGATACTATGTTTCGGTAAAACCAACATTTTTTACTGAAAATTAATATACATATTTTTATGTTCCGGTCATACCGATGGATCTGGTCGGTTAAACCACAACGATTTTTATATTTTATAATTTTTATATAAACATAAAAACTGATTTCTTACTAAGTAAAGTTTGAGTAGTCCTCTACTCTAACTTCTTCTATAATTCCAAAAGAACTTTTTGGTATTTTCAGAATAGGTCTAAGTCTTTGTCCATTTACTTTAAATATATTCTGATTTTTAGGATTTTCAATCTCAATAGCTCCATAAGGATAAATATTTCGAACTTTGTAAGGTCCTGCCCATCTAGATCTTAATTTTCTTGGATGGTTATGGAGTCTAGCCATATAAAGATATACTTCTTGTTCTATTTCAAAGCTTTTTGGAATAATTTTCCTATCATGCCAGAATTTCATTTTCTCTTTTTCTCTTACAGTCTTCGAATAAGCTTCATTTTTAAATTCTTCTAGTTCAATTAATTACTTTTTCCTATTTTCAGAAGCTTGATTTAAATTAGTGTTTAGGATTTTTAATGCCCAATAAGCTTTATGTTCTATTTCAGCTGGTAAATGACAACTTTTTTCATATACTAGCCTAAAAGGTGACATACCTAAGCTTGTCTTATAAGCAGTTCTATAAGCCCAAAGTGCATCAATCAATCTATTAGCCCAATCTGTTCTAGTAGGATTTACTACTTTTTCTAAGATTAACTTAATTTGTTTGTTTACACTTTCTACTTGTCCACTTGTTTGTAGATGATATGATGTTGCAATTTTGTGGTTTACTCCATATTTCTTCATTAAGGCTTCAAAACTTCTATTACAGAAATGAGTTCCTCTATCATTGATAATAGCTTTAGGAATTCCAAATCTGGCAAATATATTGGTTCTTATAAATTGTATTACCACTTTGTTGTCATTAGTATTTGTAGGAATAGCTTCTATCCATTTAGATACATAATCCACCCCCAACAATATGTAATTAAATTGATTAGACATAGGAAATGGACCCATAAAATCTATTCCCCACACATCAAAGATTTCAACCTCAACAATAGGATTAAGAGGCATCATATTCCTCTTTGATATTCTTCCTATTTGTTGACATCTTAAACAATTTAAGCAATATTTATGAGCATCTTTGAATAGTGTTGGCCAATAAAATCCACATTGTAGAATTTTTGCAGCAGTTTTTCCTGAACCAAAATGCCCTCCACAAGCTTAGTCATGACAGAAAGACAATATGCTTTGATATTCAGTTTCTGGAACACACCTCCTTAAAACCAGATCAGGACATTTCTTAAATAAGTATGGGTCTTTCCAATAGTAATATTTTACTCTTGAGAAAAACAATTTCTTATCCTGTCTATTCCAATCCTTAGGTGTTAAACCAGTAACTAAGTAATTAACTATGTCTGCATATCAAGGTATTGTGTTGATGGTCATTAATTGTTCATCAGGAAAATTATCCTTAATTTCAATATTTGATTTTCTATTTGTAATCTTGATAAATGATCTGCTACTACATTCTCACAACCTTTTTTATCTTTAATTTCTAGATCAAATTCTTGTAATAATAATATCCATCAGATCAATCTAGGCTTAGTTTCTTTTTTTTTATTAGATGTTTTAAAGCTGCATGATCCGTGTATACTATTACTTTAGCTCCAATCAGATATGATCTAAACTTTTCTAAGGCAAATACAACAGCTAATAGTTCTTTTTTAGTAGTTATGTAATTAACTTGAGCTTCATTTAAGGTTTTACTTGCATAATGAATCACTCTAGGAGATTTTTCTATCTTCTGTCCCAACACTGCTCCTACAGCAAAATCAGATGCATCACACATTAATTCAAATGGATGACTCCAATCAGGTGCTTGAATTATAGGAGTTCAAATTAAGCTAGTTTTAAGTCTGAAAAATGCTTCTTTACAATTTTTATCAAAGTTAAATGGAACATCTTTTAATAGATTAGTTAAAGGTTTAGCTATTTTGCTAAAGTCTTTAATAAATCTTCTATAAAAACCAGCATGTCCTAGAAAGGATCTAATATCTTTTACTGATTTAGGTTCTGGTAGATTAGAAATTACTTCTATTTTAGCTTTATCTACTTCCAACCCTTTCTTAGAAACAACATGCCCTAAGACTATTCCATGTTTAACCATGAAGTGACATTTTTCCCAATTTAAAACTAGATTTTTTTTCACACAACGTTTTAATGTTAGGTTTAAATCTTTTAAACAAACTTCATATGAGTTGCCATATACAGTAAAATCATCTATAAATATTTCTAAAAAATATTCAGTCATTCCAGTAAATATGTCTTGCATACACCTTTGAAAGGTAGCTGGTGCATTGCATAATCCAAATGGCATTCTTTTAAAAGCATAAGTTCCATTAGGACAGGTGAAAGTTATTTTCTCTTGATCCTCTAATGCTACTGGAATTTGATTATAACTTGAATACCTGTCTAGGAAACAAAAATATTCTTGCCCTGCTAATCTTTCCAGCATTTGATCTATAAAAGGTAAGGGAAAATGATCTTTCCTAGTCACAACATTCATCTTTCTATAGTCTATACATACTCTCCAGCCTAATTGAATTCTAGTAGGTATCAAGTTTTGACTTTCATTCCTAATAACTATTAATCCTGATTTCTTGGGAATTACATGGATTAGGCTAACCCACGAGCTATCAGAAATTAGATAAATTATGTCATTATCTAACCATTTCACTATTTCCTTCCTGACTACTTCTTTAAGGTTTGGATTTAATCTCCTCTCAGGAATTCTAACAGGTTTAGCATTCTCTTCTAAATATATGTGGTGACAGCATAAAGTTGAACTTAACCCTTTTATATCAGTCATAGTCCATCCTATTGCTTCTTTATAACTTTTCACTACATCTATTAATTTATCTATTTGATCCTCTTTTAAATCTGAAGCAATAATGATTGGAGAGGTTCGTTTCTCTTCTAGAGATATATAGGTTAATTTAGGAGGTAAATGTTTTAATTCTAAATGTTGCCCATCAGAAGCTAGAGCTCCTAATTGAACATCATCATTTTCTAAATTAATTTCTTCTAGATCTCCTTATATATTTATGCTTTCACTTTCCTCTAAAGTTTCAAAATTGATTTGCCTATTTAATTCTTCTTGAATCACATCATCTAACATATCTCCTTCCTCCTCTAAAAAGTCTATGGTATGTAAGGACATTTCTAACTCCTCAAACCTTTTTAGTTTGAAAATATTTAATTGAGTGTCCTCATTGCCATATGATAACTTCATTACTCCAGTTTTACAATTTATAATAGCCTCTAATGTTGCTAAAAATGGCATTCCCAAAATTAAAGATGTATCACTATTTTTATGCTTAATTTGTTGGGAATCCAAAATTACAATATCAATAGGATATATAAGGTTTTTGATTTTAATTAAGACATCCTCTATTTTTCCTCTAGGGTATCTTATACTTCTATCAGCTAATTGAATAACCGTACTAGTAGGAGTTAAGCCTTCTAATCCTAAGGATGCAAATATATCACTTGGCATAACATTTATACCTGCACCTAAATTTATTAAGGTTCTTTCTAGAATGGTATTTCCGATGGTGCATGATATAACAGAGATTCCAGGATCAGATAAATTTTTAGGAATTTGTGGCAGAAATAGGGAACTACTTTGCTCAGCTAAAAAAACATTTCTAAGAACTTTTCGCTCTCTTTTCTTAGTACACCAATCCTTCAGAAATTTAGCATAAGGTGGCATTTTCTGCAATAGATCTAACAAAGGAATGTTAACTTGTACTTTTTTAAAAATTTCTCTGATTTTTTCTTATTTTTCAAGTATTGTTTGTTGTAATCTTTCAGGATAGGGTGCTAAAGATTGTGATTTAAAAGATTCTTTTTCTTTCGTTTGATTTGTTTGATCATTTTTAGCTTCATTAGCAGATTTAGATTGTTCTTCAGTGATTTCTAGATTTTTAGTTATTACATTTTCATTATCATTTTGATTTTTACTCTTATCCACCTTCATATTATTTTCATTTTGAGTTCTTGGTAGTATATCAGTTCCAGATCTTAATGTTACACATATATCTTCCAGATTTTCGTTACTCTCATGATGTTTTTGTATATCATTTTCGTGATTATGATCTTCAATTGTTTTTAGTTTTAAAGTGCATTCTTTAAATTCTCTTGCATTAATATTTTCTTTTTGCTGTATATTTTGCAAATTATGCAGATCTATGACATTATAATTTTCATTGTCTTATTACATAACTTGTATTTTCATTGTATATTTGTCCAATGCTTTTAATTTTCTTTCTAGATCATCTAATCTCATTGCATTCAATTTTTGATCAATTTTCATTATGGTTCTTTAAGTTTCGTAAATTATATCCATTTTAGGTTCTGAATATGCTTCCTTATAGTTTAATTGGTTTACTTCTTGTTACTGACATATAAAGTATTCCAGTTTGTCTAGGTTTTGCTCTATACTACGCTCTAGTCTGTCATACCTATCCCAAACTTCAGTGTCTTTCAACATATTACACATTCTATATTGACCATCAGTTGGGTAAACTATAGGATTCTCATACTCGGCTCTATTATACTGAGGATAATTCATTTGTTGTTTATGGGATCTAACCATCTGCAAACGTCTGAGCTTCTAAGGAAACATTCCATCCTGTTTTTCTAGTAATTATAGTTAATACCATCAAACAGGGGAGGACGATGGATGTTCTGACCCTCTCTATGAAAAAATGCCATGATCTTAGATGGTTAAATCTATAAAAAAGAGGTCAACCTGCTCTGATACCAATTGTTAGGAATGTATGGCTTCACTAGAGGGGGGTGAATGGTGAACAAAGTGTATTTAAGCCAATTTTTAACTTTACTAACTAATTTGATTAATCTGTTTGCACAAGTACTAATCAGATATAAATAACATGCATAGCGGAAATAAAAGTAAGAAACACAAGGGAATTTTTAGGTGGTTCACCAACTTGGCTAGTCCACCCCTAAGGATCACTTGGGCTTCACTAAGTGTTTCAACCAACACTTACACACTTGCTTTTAGGTCAAAGCAAGAACCAACTGTTAGGACCTTAAGGCTTACCAAAGGGGGGGTGAATGGTAAAAATTCATTTCTTAACCTTTTAGAAGTAGTTTAATGTAAAATGATAGCAAG
Source organism: Cymodocea nodosa (assembly GCA_036874045.1). NCBI lineage: Eukaryota > Viridiplantae > Streptophyta > Magnoliopsida > Alismatales > Cymodoceaceae > Cymodocea > Cymodocea nodosa. The sequence goes on along the minus strand of CM072339.1, from coordinate 10,463,668 downwards.
CATATAATAAAAGAAATCACACAGAGATTTTTAAGTGGTTCAACACTAACGGCTAGTCCACCCCTAAGGGATACTTGGGCTTCACTAAACTCTTGCAAACTTACAATCACTTGCTTTAAGGTTTAAGCAAGAACCAACTAACCATTCACTTGAGCTTCCTTGTCGAAGCTTCAATCAATCCTTTCTCTGAAGTTTTAATCCGTGTACTTCAGTAAACACTATCTTGTGAACAGGAGAGTTGAATGCGTGATGAGCTTCTGAAATTTGGTCTGTAAGTGTTGAAGATGATTTGATCTCCAAAGCTTTTCTTCTGTTGAGCTTGGTGTAAGTATATGTATGAGCAAAGCGCTACTTAAATTCGTTGTCTGTATCTTGTATATATACCTGACATGTGTAACAATCATATTCTCTTCCAACAGATGTATTCTACAGTACTTGATTAGACTCCAGTCCCAAATATGGTAAGTTACCATTTAGAAAGTTATTTCAAGATGTCTTACCGATTTTCCTAACCTTTCAGATAGTTAGCTGTGTAACTCTCCGAAGAATATCTGTAACTCACCGAAAGATCACTTAAACCTTTCTACCAGGTAGGATTCCAGAATATTTACTAGGAGTTGACATTCAATCGGATGATTATAACTGTAACTTACCAAATAGTTATATAACTGTCGGATAGTTGGCTACAGTAACCCTCTGTTAACTTTCTGATTGCTTCAATTCAGCACGTGCATAAAAGGCTGACTTAAGTTTCGGATGGTTATCCCTGTAACTCACCGAAACACTTCAAGATTTTAGATAGTTATATTTCTAACTCTCTGAAAACATATTTGAGTTTCTTTTTGGAATTCTACATGTGGGAAATTCAATGACTTAAGTTTCGGATAGTTAAACTATAACTTACCGAAACTCTCTTTGAGATTTTGGATAGATATCTAACTCTCCGATTTTTCCTTTAAGCTTTTGACTACCGACTTCTCTATTCTGCACGTGCGTAATAGGATGACTTAAGTTCCGAAAAGTTATACCTGCAACTTATCGAAAAACTCGAATAGTTATCTAACTCTTCGAAAAGAAAACTCTGATAGTTATCTAACTCTCCGACATGTCCTTTAAGCTTTCATTCTGTATTTCTGTACGTGATTTATTGAATGACTTAACTTTCAGATAGTTATACCTGTAACTCTCTGAAAAGTCCTTTAAGCTTCCGAATAGTTAACTCCTTAACTATCCGATCATTCAATCCTCCTTATCTTGAGAAATACAATTCTTAACTGTCTGATTTTCTACAGCAGCATATTCTAAGATTTACTGCAACCTGTTTGCTGTTTCGATTTGTCTGTCTTCTGATCTTTTTGCTGTACAGACTAATCCTGATAAATACAATTCAAAACCTTACATTGATTTTTGCATTATCAAAATCTAGAGGTCCTTTCAATCTCCCCCTTTTTGATAATGGCAAAAACCTTACAATGTATTACATGTATTTCTCTCCCTATATATCTATATAGAAAAGCACACGAGGAATACAGAATAATGTAAATTTAAAGACTCCCCCTGATTTTCTGAAATCACTCCCCTTGAATTTCTCCCCCTACTTTACTGCAGCTTTACTTACCAAAATATGATATTTCTCCCCCTTTTTTGCCAATTGTCAAAAAGACGTGAGAAGACAGATACTGAGTTGGTGGAGCAATTATAGTTGAGTATCAAAATGTCTAAGTTGCTGCAAAATAGAGATGTTAGTAGAACAAGCTCCTAGTTGTGAGCTTGGAGAGTAGATATGAAATTATAAATCATATAAAGAACAAATCCCTAAATTTCGTCTAATATGATTAAATGCAGCTTCAGATAATGGTTTGGTGAAGATATCTGCAAGTTGTTCTTTAGTAGAGACATATTCTAAGGAAATATGACATTTTTCAACATGGTCTCTTAAAAAGTGGTGCCTAATCTCGATATGTTTTGCTCTAGAGTGTAGAACTGTATTTTTGGAGAGATTGATGGCACTGCTGCTATCACAGTAAATAATGATATTCTAAAAATTTAGCTTATAATCTGCCAGAGTTTGTTGCATCCATAAGATCTGTGCACAACATAGGCCTGCTGCCATATATTCAGCTTCAGTGGTGAATAGAGCTATAGAGTTTTGTTTCCTGCTGAACCAAGAAACAAGTGAATGACCAAGCAACTAACATGTCCTACTGGTGCTTTTTCGATCTGATTTGCATCCTACATAATCTGCATCACTATATCTTGCTAAAATCAATTGATTCTGTGATGAATAAAATAAGCCAAACTCCTTGGTACCCTATAGATATTTAAATATACGTTTAACTGATTTTAAGTGTGATGCTCTTGGAGAGGCTTGATATCTTGCACAAGTACAAACACTAAACAATATATCTGGTCTATTGGTTGTTAGATACAGAAGTGATTCAATCATACCTTTGTATTTCTTTTGATCTACTTGAATGCTAGAAATGTCCTTATCAAGTTTTTCATTTGAGTTCATTGGAGTACTTGCTACTTTGGATTTATCCATACCAAATTTCAAGAGAATCTCTTTGCAAAATTTTTCTTGATTCAGGAAAATGCCATGCTTAAGTTGATGAATTTGCAATCCTAGAAAGAATTTTAATTCTCCCATAAGACTCATCTCAAATTCATTCTTCATTAAGATTTGAAAATCATGACATAGATTCTCATGTGTAGCATCAAAATGATATCATCCACGTAGATCTAAATAATTAACATATGAGAACCTTCAGATTTGATGAATAAGGTGTTGTCTACAGTTCCTATGTTAAACTGATTCTCAAGAAGGAAACTCTTCAGTTTATCATACCATGCACGTGGTATTTGCTTCGAACCTGTAGGATCGTATGGCTACACAAGAGGGGGGTGAATTGTGTTTTTCAATATTTTTTGAAATATAATTGAAACTTTAAAACTCAAAAACAAGTCGAGACATTGTTTTCATAAAATCATTTTTATTCAAGGTTTCAATTGCAATATACAATTCAATTCTCCTCAGAAATTGTAGATGCAATTATATTTTGATACCATGTTTCATCTATACAATTTCACAACTACAAACAGAGAAAACTAATTTGCAAAATTTAAAACATTTCTCCCTATTTGAGATCTTTCTTCTTCTTCTTTTTCTTCTTTAGCAATTCTTCAGTGATGAATATCTTGTCTTTCTTTGCTTCACTGAATTTGCTTTTTTCTGATACTTTAAATCTTCAGCGACATAAATTTTACCTTTTCTACTTCACTGAATTTGCTTTCTTCTGATACTTTAAATCTTCAGTGACATAAATTTAACCTTTTCTGCTTCATTGAATTTTCTTCCACCTGATACTTCAAATCTTCAGCGACATAAATTTAAACTTTTCTGCTTCACTGAATTTTCTTCCACCTGAGACTTCAAATCTTCAGCGACATAAATTTAACCTTTTCTGCTTCACTGAATTTTCTTCCACTTGAGAGATTTTCCCCGAAGAGGTTTTTTGATCCCTGAAAAGATTTTTCTTTTGGTGTGTAGGGATAGTTTGATCAACGAGAATTCTATGCCTTTTATACTATATCTTCATTTCATGCAAATCCTTCACGTTTAACCACTACCAGTTTTCCACTTCTCCATGTCTTTTCTTTTTCCTTCATCAAAACACACACGTTCTGACCCACGTTTACATTTCGAATTTTCTTTAATCATCTGTCCTGAATCTCTGAAAAATTTCTTGCAAAATAAACTCTCTTCCAAAAATTTTTCATTAGTATAATAAGAAGTCGTTACTTTAATGTTAACTAAACGAGTAACACAAGTAGATATTAACTTAACGTTTCTAACTTAACGAGTTCCTCATGTGCTAATTCACGTGACAAATACTGTAGCTAACTCACCGAAACAACTTATCCTTTCTTTCGGAAGGTTAAATGATAACTCACTGAAAACAGTTTAAGTTTCAGATAGTTATGATTGTAAGTCTCCGAAAAACTCTTTTTACCATAAAACTAGTGAGACACATGTCAAGACCTGAAAACATGACTTACGTTACCTTTCAGATAGTTACGACTGTAAGTCTCCGAAAGAACTTTAACTCACTGATTCAGTAATAAACAAATATTTTTATAATAAGAATTTTACCACTTGTAAAAATAACAACTTAAGTTTATAATGCTAACCTAACGTATTGCCTTAGTGTTCAATATAGCAACTCAATGCATTTAGTTATGCTAACTTAACGAGTTAAACATGTGCACCTCACGTGATACAATATAACATTCATAACTTATAATTTCACCACATGTATATCACTAACTTAACGAGTTTGTCTCTTCTTTTACTCACTAACTTAACGAGTTCTCACGTGACCTCTATACAAACAAAACTCTAACTTAATGAGTTGTCTAAACGTGCACTGTTCATGGTACAGAAGATATAACTTTAAAACACATCATGCTTTTCAATAAAAACACACGTTAACTTAACATTTAGTTAAATGAGAAATTAATGCAACGAAACGACTAGTTATTTAACAGTATAATTTCAGATCCAATACAGACAAGTATTTATATCAGTAAACCTTTTCTGTATTCATTGATGATTTTAATTTCTTTTCACAAGCAATAGTAATTGAGCAAATATGATTATTTCCATTGAGCACACATCGTCAAAACAAAATATTCAACAATCTCCCCCTTTTTGATGATGACAAAACCATATTAAATCAATTATGAAATATATTTAACTCAACAAAGCACCTTCGTTGGGTTAACTTTTAATTCAACAAACAAGTTTGTTGACTTAAGTTCACTTAAGCTTATTTTTATTGTTTGTGTAAATATCACCTCTCAGAACTAAAACTCTCAGATGTCATTAATTATATAAGTATCATTTAGATTATCATTTGTCATAACCACTTAAATATTATCTCCCAACTAAAATCATAATCATCTTTTTATAACTCCCCCTTTTTGTCATTAATCAAAAAGATAAGTAAGAATTGTAAAAGATAATTAACATTTCTCCCCCTTTTGAATTAAGAGATATATTTACAACAACTCTTTCTGTAAACAATAATAAGAATTGTAAACATTTACAGAAAAACCAATGTATTGTTCAAAGAATCAAATAATGAATACAAACATTACATTTTGTATTCAAAAACAAATAAAAACAGTTATCGATCCCTCTTAAGTATATCACTTATAGCATGACAAATTTTATCTCCTAGATGCCTAATATCATTTCTGATGTTGTTAAGCACTACATCTAAGTTAGGAGGTAGTTGGGTTTGCTATTCTGCTTGAACTAAATAACTTTGTTGTTGTTGTGGTAAATGTTCTATATAATCTGGTTGTTGTTGTTGTTGTTGAGATTGATGTAAGACTTGGAATTTTTTTGCAAATCTTTGACACTAAATGCTCTCATGCCTTTAGTTTCAGAGGGCCAGTCGGATAAATTCAATTGGTTTGCAAGGATTCTACATACAGCATCACCATAAAATAACTTTGAACTCATATGCTGTAGTTGAGAAATAAAAGCATCAAACCAATTGATTTGAATTCTATTCAGCAATGAGAGCATTTTAACCTTTAAGCCTCTAACTTAACAAGTTCTCACGTGACCTCTATACAAACAAAACTCTAACTTAACGAGTTGTCTAAACATGCATTGTTCATGATATAGAAGATATAACTTTAAAACATATCATGCTTTTCAATAAAAACACATGTTAACGTTTAGTTAAATGAGAAATTAATGCAACGAAACGACTAGTTATTTAACAGTATAATTTCAGATCCAATACAGACAAGTATTTATATCAGTAAACTTTTTTTGTATTCATTGATGATTTTAATTTCTTTTCACAAGCAATAGTAATTGAGCAAATATAATTATTTCCATTTAGCACACATCATCAAAACAAAATACTCAACAAAACCATAGAGAGCTTTATTCAGTTTGTATACATGGTTTGGATTTTCTTCATCTTCAAAACCTGGTGGTTGTTCTACATATACTTCTTCTTGTAGAATGCCATTAAGAAATGCACTTTTAACATCCATCTGATAAAGCTTGATTTTCATACTACTTGCAAAGGCAAGTAACATTCTAACTGCTTCAAGTCTTGCAACAGGTGCAAAAGTTTCTTCATAGTCGATTCCTTCCTGTTGGTTGTATCCCTAAGCAACAAGTCTAGCTTTATTTCTGATAATACTACCATTATTGTCAAGTTTGTTCTTAAACACCCATTTAGTACCAATAATTGATTTTTCGATGAGCCTTTCAATCAAGTTCCAAACTTCATTTTTCTTGAACTGATTTAGTTCCTCTTGCATGGCCATGATCCAATATTCATCATTGTAGGCATCTTCAACTGTTGAAGGTTCAAGTTCAGACAAAAAAGCACAATAATTACAAATATTTTGAATTTTGCTTCTTGTTTGAACACCTTGATTTATATTCCCAATAATTTACCCAATGGGATGTTCAAACTTTGTTTTCCATGCTTTTTCTATCTCGATAGGTGTAGGCAGTGTTGAACTATCATTTTTCTAAGGAATTTTCTAATTTATTACTTTACTTTCACTTTCATTGTCTATTGTTAGCCTCTTCAATTTTCCTGCCATGTCTTCATCAAAGAATACGTTTATTGACTCTTCTACTCTTCTTTCACGTTTAAAATAGACCCTATAGGCCTTATTTCTTGAAGAGTATCCAACAAGTAGAGTAGGATCAGATTTTGCATCAAATTTGTCCTTTTGATCCTTTGTATTAAGTACAAAACATCTTGATCCGAAGACCTTAAAATATCCAACATTTGGTATTTTACCATACCATAGTTCAAAAGGTGTCTTATGTAGGATAGGTCTAAGGTGAGTTCTGTTTATAGAATAACATGTAGTATTTACAGCTTCAGCCCATAGAGACTTTTGTATTGATCAATTCTTCCTCTCTACAACTCCATTCTGAGCAGGAGTTCTTGGACATGAGAATTCATGTAGTATGCCAAAAGAATTGTATAATTCTTCAAATTCTGAATTTTCAAATTCACCTCCATGATCACTTCTGATCTTCTTCATAGTTGAATCCTTTTCATTTTGAATTCTAATATAGAGATGTTTGAATTCATCACAAGCTTCATTCTTATGTGTTAAGAAAATAACCCAAGTGAATCTTGTATAATCATCAACTACCACTAAGGTATATTTTCTTCCTCCTAAACTGGCTGTCTGTGTAAGACCAAACAGGTCCATATGCAATAGATCCAATGGTTGATGTGTGGTGATGTCTTCAATACTCTTGTATGCTGATTTCTTTTGTTTTCCAATTGTACAGTCACTACACAATTTATCTCTCTTGAATTTGAGCTTAGGCACACCTCTAATACGATCATGTTTGGTCAATTTTCTTATAAGTCTCATGTTTGCATGATTTAATCTTTTATGCCATAACCATTCATCTTCATTAGAAGCAACTAAACATGCATCACTAGATATAATATCACATGGAAATGCCAAAGTATAAATTGAATTATTTCTATATCCAGTAAATTTGATTTCATGTGTATCAGGTTGTGTTCGTGTTTTCCCAACACTACACTAGAAAAACTTGGATTTGTTACTTCTATTTTTTACTTAGTTAATTTATCTTTATGCCTATTCTTTCTTTTAGAAGTAAACAAACAACCTTTAATACAATTTAGATACTCATTCCTATTTGTACTTTAACTGCAAGTGCACAGTGTCTATTGTATCAGTGTGCAAGTACAGGTCGATCCCACAGGGAATTGCTGATGAATTTAAGAAATGTTTGATTGTGAACAATTCAAATTTATATTCAATAAGCACTCTGTTGAGTTACAGTTAACTCAACGGACTAAGTTCGTTGAGTTAACTGTAACTCAACGGACTATCCTCGTGGACTTAAGTTAACTCCATGAGCCTGTCTCTTCTTTATAATACTGCTATTTACAGAGGAATTCGGCCAACCATTGGGCAATTCCACAGATTGTAAATAACATCAATTAAGCTTTTTAATGCTAGTTAACATTGGATTTATCATTATGCAATATTAACATTCAGATGATTGAAACAGTAACCATTAAAATCTTTAAGTTGTTTTGTACGAACCAATTTCAGTAAACTGTAAAATTAAATCTAACATAAAACAATCATAAAACTGATACAGATAACATTAATCACGATACAACACAAACAATACAACACTCAAATACAACATACAAACAAAGATAAATTGTTTTTGGTATTTTTGTTTTGATGTGCACATGGAAATGGGCGAAAGGTGAAATGTAAAGTAATTTCACTTAACAGTAAATACTTCTGACACTACTTGCAACGCGATTACACCATTGAAAATTGAACCACTTACAATTCTGTCTCCTCTCCCTATAGAATCGCGAGTCCAGAATTGCAAGATGATCTCCTCTTCAGCATATAGGCATCAACTCGAAGCCAAGGCTAAAAGCTTTACGATCTCCTGAAATATGAGTCGACGTTTGGTGAAAATGTCTTCCCTTCCCGCGACGCAATCACTCCTCACAGTGGTTGTCAGGCACTGTGTTTGGCTCGAAATCGACCCAACATCAGGCAAGTATCCTCATAGACCTCCGATGATTGGCGATTATGGTGGTGATAACGATGGTTGGTGTGATACTTCGGAGAATCGCCGATACTGTCAGCAGAAAGCTCGGTGCTCCTCCTTTGTATACACTGGCCGTCCATCGATCACACTCTTTCTTTTTTCTTCTTTTCTTTTATATTTCTTTAGTGGTAACTGCTTCTGCTTGAATGATCGGTTGGATTTCCTTCCTTCAGATCAACAGCGATGATTTCTTTCTCCCTACGCGATTGAATTCCTGCGTGATACATGCAAACATGGTTTTTCCTTCCAACTGTCTATTCCTGCAACCGCTATAGTGGCATATTAGAAAATATATAGTCCGTGGAGTTACAGATAACTCAACGGACTTCCTTCATTGATTTAACTACAAAACACGTGCAAAAATAACAACTTAAGTTTATAACGCTAACCTAACGCATTGCCTTAGTGTATTTTCATGTAACTCAACGCGTGCAGTTATACTAACTTAATGAGTTATAACGTAAGTAAATCTACCAGCTCTCAACACATGTCAGCAGTAGTTTAAACATAAAATAACATTTCGGAGAGTTACAGGTATAACTATCCGATGCTCAGATGCATTTTCGGATACTTAAGAATTTCACAGCCTGCAATTTACCGACAGTTCATAAATGTACTAAATTAACATTAATTCCCCAAAATTAAGCAGATTCTTCAATTAAAGCATATAACAGTGCGATTATAACATAATGGCTTAATTCTCATATGATAAGCTAAATATTATGCAATTAACCATCATTTAACCGTTAATAATATGCACTTTTTCATTCTAAACACTTCCCCCATACCTAAATTTTGCTAGTCCCTTAGCAAACTAAGATCTAATTAATTGGTCTTTCAAAAAGTGCTAGAATTAATTCTTCCCCTTTTGTTTTGTTTTGTTTTTTTTTTTTCTTCTGTTTAGCATAACCATTTTAATTCCTTTAGTTAACAAACTTACATGACTGTTACTTTAATTACCTCCCCCCCCCATACCTACATTTTGCATTGTCCTCAATGTAAAAGATTTGACAATAAGTACAGTAATTGTAGCAGGTATGAATAAAGTTTTGTTTGATTTAAAATTCAGGATAAGTAATTGGTTACATACCTTGTTCCTTTGTATCTCTTTCTGCATATTCCGATTTTTGATTCTGAAAAACTTTTCATTCCTAGATAAACACAGAATATAAAATAAAATAACATTTAACAGATATTAATAAATCAGTGTCTTGTGTGGAACCCAGGCTCTTATGCCTTTGGTGGCTCACAAGCAAGCCAGTTGGTTTCCCAAAACAGATACCAACAAACTGGATTGATATTTTGTTTTGTTTGTTTTTTGTTTTTTTTTATAAAATGAACATGAAAAACTTCAAAATTCTTTTTTTTTTCTAAAAATAAATGCAGAATACACAACATTAAACACACAAAATCACAACTTAAGAACATGATTGAAAAGTAGAAACAAATGGAATAAATGTATCAGTCCAAGCAAACTTTTTAGGCATAGTTCTTCTTGCTATTAATTCTGTTTTAATGCAGTTCTTGGTCCTTTTTAATTTGTAAACATGCAATATATTATAAATTCCAAATACGTTTTTAATTTGTATTACCATTAATGATATGTAATGCAGAAAGGAATCCTTTCTGATTCTAGGGTAATGTAGTAGTTTCTATTTCTACATCTATTCCAATATACTCCTCTTCCCACTTCCATTCATTCATGTCTTCCATAATCCATATTTGAAATTTCATCAGTTCATCCCACCATCTTATTAGACATAAAGTAGGATCATCTTCTTCATTATACCACATTCCTATTTGAATTTTATTAAATTTTTCAGATGGTGGTTTAGCTATTTCACTCGGTACAGGTAAAATTTCTGTATAATCATCATAACTGTCTATGCTCACTATGTATAAATCAGATCTATATGCTATTGATATCTGCATGACTAAATAAATATACCCATCAAGTATGACATGTGTTTGGTTAATTAATGATTTCTATCCTAAATATATTATAATGTTTTCATTCCAAGATCTGTTTAGAAAATTATACATACTTAAGCGTAAATCTTCACCCCAATTTCTTGTAGGTCTCCAATAATATAATTTTTCAGGAATTGCAGAATTTTTGTCAGAAAATATGAAAGCTGACCCACAATTTTCAGTTGGTGCTTCAAATATATTAGGTCTTCCTATATTCCATTCTTCTCCTGTTATAGGATTTCTTATCAAAATCTCAAGTAATGATAAACTTGCATACCTTGGTCTTGTCTTGTATATGATTAATCCTTCATCTATCCCCATAAGATGACTCATTCCTTCTAATGCATTGGGTGGAATTCCAGTAGTTTCTTCCATAGCAAGATATTCATGGGTATTTGAACTACGATTAAATGATCTCTATATGAATCTATCTCTAATCTTAGTCATTTTTGCAGCTTGTAGTCTCTGAAAATATTTTTCTTCAATACAGTCTTTAATTTCCTTTGATACACACACATCCTGCATAGATCTTTAGCTAACAAGTTACTTAGTATTTCCCTTTGTGCATCCAATGGTAATTGCATTAATTTTATTTGTCGATTCTGTAAAATAAAAACAAAAATTTAGTAGAGACAAAAATTAACATAACTACTGCACACCCTCGTGGAGTTAAGGCATAACTCAACGGACTAAGTTCGTTGAGTTAAAAATTAACTCTACGATACTATTAACTTAAAATAAAAATAAAACATATATACATACAGATAGTTACTTCAGATATGCTGCTTCATTCAGCTGCCCTCCCAGAAGAGGTATCAATTTCATTAACCGTTCTATTGATAGGATTAGGTATAGCTTGTATTGGCAATCCTCCAGTAGGTCTAACTTCCATTGGTTCCTTCTGTCTAAGTGGTATATTTCTATTGTGATTTTGATTTACAGCATTTCCAAATATAAATTCTAGACGATTGTTTACTTGTTGGATTATCTTTTCTAATTTCTCTATTCTAGCTCCTTGTTTAATTAATACTTCATAACTTATGTTTTCTCATTTATATTTTCTCCTCCCTAGAAATTGTTGTTTCTCCAAGATAAATTCGGGTGATTTCTCCAGTTAGGATTATAAGAATTTCCCAAGTTATCTCTCTGGTTTCTAGCATAAATAATATCTAAGTCATTTATGTTTGTATTCTTTTCTGCTAGCTTTTGATTTAATGATAACTCTTCTATTTTCTTTGTTAATTCATTTAATTTCACCTCAAGCATAGTATTGGAATCTATTTCATGCATTCCTCTTGGCAATAATCTTTTATCTACAATAGCTTCAGCCGAATTTTCCCACTGTGCAGTTCTTTTTGAAAAATTTTCTAAATATGCCCATGCTTCTTCACTACATAATTTTAAAAATCCATTTTGACAAGTAGATTCTAATAAAGATTTCGTTGAAACATCTATGCCTTCATAAATTATGCCTATTAATTGTGCTTTACTCATTGCATGATGTGGACATTGAGTCAGTAAATCTTTAAATCTTTCAAAATATTTCCAGAATGATTCACCCTTTTTTGGCTACACATTAATATTTCTTTCTTCTTTTTAATCGTTTAATGTGTTGGATAGTATATTTCTGGAAAAACAGAGCAAAATTCAGTCCATGTAGAAATTGAATCAGGCGACAGAGTATATAACCATCTCTTAGCTGTATCTTTTAAAGCAAAAGGGATATATCTAAGTTTAATAGCATCTATACTCATGTTCGGCATTCTCATCATTTGACAAATTTCGTTAAATTCTCTAAGGAAATAATAGGCATCCTCTCTTTCTAATCCATGAAAATGTGGCAATTGACTAATATAATTAGATTTCAGTTCAAACCTATCTCCCTCAAAGTTTGGCAATTGAATACATGAAGGTTCATCAATTAATTCAGGATACAGAATCTCTCCTAATGATTTTTCTACTGGAGTAGCCATCTCTACGTTCTCTTTTAAAGAAAGGTTAGCTACACTCCAAAGAATTTCGTTAAAGTTCAGTTCAGAAAATTTTTCAGTACTCCTCTGCAATGAAAATTCCTAGATAGGTGTTCTTATTAATCGCTTAGTGCTTAGAAAACGAGTCCATGTGCTCATAAATAAATAATAGAAGATTAATTACATACCAGTTTGAAGCTTTCCATTCTATAAATATTTGTTGTTGGATGAAGGTTGAATTAGTTGCTTCTCCTTCCAGTTCCTCCAACGCTTTCTCCTTTCTCTTAAAAGTGTTGGTAACTCGTAAATAACATTCTGTTTCATATATATACTGTGCATCCATAAAGTGAATAAATCTCGTTGCAAGAACGTGTCTTGCAACGTGCATCGTGGTTCCTATTTTTATGGGTACGTGTACCACTACTAATTTCAAATTTTGGTAACCGCTAAACCAACGAAGTTTCGTTTGTGGTTAAAAGAATAACCGTTCTGCTTAATCCACGAACTAACCTCGTTGAGTTACAGATTACTCAACAGAACACAGTCGGTTATTATTGCTAACTCCACGGACTAACTTCGTTGAGTTATAGATAACTCAACGGAGTGACCTTATATTATATTACTGACCTTGTGGAGTTACGGTTAACTCAACGGACTTACTTCGTTGAGTTAACACTTGGCAACTTCTAAGTTTCACTCTCGTAATTTTTTTATTCTGTTTTTTTTTTTTTTCTTTGTTTTTCATTCTGCTAACTGTAATAAAGTTAAATCTATGTCATTAATGCCTCATTTTGATTAAAATACATTTAAATCTGAACATTATATAAAGATTTAAATTGCAGGTCATTTTATGTTATGCAGAATTTACATTTTACCTTATAACATGTAGAAATTTTTAAGCAGTTATCTTGTCATTCAGCAAATTGTAAATCTGTTACATATTCATAAAGTTCCACAAATTACATAATATTCAATAAATTCTATTCATTTCACATTCAAATACGTATGAAAATTGCATCTGAAAAATTATATTCATTAATATGAATCAATTACATTACAAGTACATCATACAATTTCATACAATTTTACACAAGTAGACGAACAATACAATTTAATCTTTATGCGTAAGTTCATCTACTTCCTTCTGGAGTTTTTCTAATTGCTGCTCTAATTGATTTATCCTCTCTACTACTCCTACAATTTCTCTAGAAGGTACAACTAATTCTACAGCTACAAAATTTCTGTATTCTTTCACTGAAATGGTTCTAGATCTTATCCTTTTTGATGTCCATTTAGTGAAATCAATACTATCCACCATCAGCAGTGGAATCAAATCTCCATAAAATAATTTCTTCTTCACTGTTTTCAGCTTGGAGATAAAAACTACAGACCAATTTATTTGGATCTTATTTACAATTGCATACGTGGCCCATTTGACAAATTGACTTAATTCTATGTCATGGCCCTGTCGTTGGTAGACATTCTTAATCAGAATGTTAGCTACCATGTGTGCTTTACCATTTAAATGCTTCAATCTGTTTAATAATGGCACACTAGGATTGATAGCTAAACAATCCTTAATTTGCTGCTCAGTCCATTCAACTATAGTTGTATCTTCCAAAATTTTTGTTCCTTCATTCTTTAAACCAAATATATTGTGGAGAAGCTCTAGTGTTATCTGTACATCAACTTCCTCCACGCTTGAAATTAATTCTCTTTCTCCTTCTCTTAAATTTGCATAGAAACAGGGCACTAAATTCTCATATACTGCATGCCCTCTATCTTGAGATATAAATTGCAGTTCAAATAGATCTTTGATTTCTTGCATTCCATCCCAATTTACTGGTCTACTGTAAATAATATCGTAACCCCTTATTTCTTGGTATTTGGTACAAGCTTCCTGACTACAAAAATGTACTTCATTCAAAATTATTGTTTCAGTCGGGTCAGGAAGGTGACTTTGTTGCTCTAGAGGGGTTTGCTCTTGCTCTTCCTCTAGCATAGGCTGCATTTGGACATTCTCTTCAAATTCCTGAAATTTTGCTTTTGCTTCTGTCTATGGTGGTGAGCCGACAGAACTCTCCACTCTGTCTTGAATTCTTTCCATAATTTGCTGAAGAGTTTCTTGCTCTTCAGTGGAATCTGTGAAATTATTTTTGTCCAAATGGCTTCTTTCAGCCTCTTCATTTTCTACTCTTTCTTCTTCCTCCTAACTACCAATCTGTTCTGTTACTGTTCTTTCTGATTCTGTAACAGATTGGGATGGAGTCACGAGCAATTCAGTTTTTGCCCTAATTTCTGTTTCTTCTTGTACAGGCTGCAAACTAATTTCAGCCTGATTTTTTTCTTTTCTTTGCTCCTCCTGCTCCTCCTCAGATTCAGATAGTAGGTTAATAAAAATCTGCTCCACAGGCCCTATAAAAATTGGTACTTCAAATTTAATTTCTTCATATTTAGGTACTTTTTCTTTTTCTTTCTTTTTTCTGATTAGTTGTGCCTATTCTTCCTCTTCATCTTCTGAAATTAAATCTACAAAAATAAGCTCTGCAGGCTTTCGAACCACAGGTACTGGCTATTCCTATTTAATTCTTCCAATATTTGCTAGTCTCGAAGGACCAGCTTCAGCTTCTTTTGCAGCATCTTTAACAGTAGTTTTGGTAGTAGCTTCTTGATGCTGTTCCACTTTAATTTTATATTGGGCTTTCAACTTTTCTGCAGCCCTCTTTTTGTACAGTGCATCAAACACCAGGTGTGCTTTAGCCACTACCAAATCTTCTGATTCTCCTTGGTTTTTTCCAACTTGAACCAGTTCTACAAATTCTCTTATTTCTTCTTCAGTCGAAGGCCCCATCATTTCTACTCGTGCCAATGGCTTAAATGGTGGAACTGAAGGTCCAGACTACTGCTCCTCAGGAACAGGTCTTTCAGCAGTTGGTTCCTCCCGTTCTTCAGTTGCCTCTTCATTTGCTTTCCTTTCTTGCTCCCAGATCACCCGTTTAGCTTGTCTACAGATTCGTCTTTTGAACCAGAGTTGGGACTTATGCTGGATTAATTCTAGGGCAACTTCATTACTTGGCCTTATTTGTCTTTCCTTGCTTACAACTATTTCTGTTGCTATTCTGATTCATGTTTCCATTATTTGTGATATTTGTATATCCATATCTACTAAATCTCTTCTAAACTTGAAAAGTTCTGATTCTACCTTTTGTAGCTCTTTCTCTCTTGTCGTATTTCTGATCTTCTACCGCGTGTGCCACTCTTTTGATTCCTTCAGAAATTTTGATGTATCAACAACATCTTCCCAGAATTCAGGCGTCATCTTCCTCATCGTGGAGTTACACAACAGCATGGAATCGCTCTGATTTCTACTGTTCTAGATTCTAAATGATTTGTCGGATAATGCCCCCAAAACCCTAGGTTTTAGTTTAAATAAGCACTAAGTTTAGGCAGGTAATCGGGTCATTTCCCGAACCAACTATTACTATTTTATCCACGGTCTTAGCTACAGTACTTCGTTGTGTTACAGGTAACTCAATGAAATAAGCTCGTTGACTAACTCAAGACTTAACGGAGTATGTTCGTTGAGTTAGGCGTAACTCAACGGACTCCTTGTACAAGCAATTATAATAATAAAAATATTACAGAGAATAGTTTTTTTGTTTTTTACAGGTTTAACCGTTACTATGCTTCGGTCAGAACTAAATATTTTTTATTTTTTTATTTTTCTTTCGGTTGAACCGATACTATGTTTCGGTAAAACCAAATTTTTTTTTGAAAATTAATATACAATTTTTTTCCGGTTTAACCAATACTATGTTTCAGTCAGACCAAAATATTTTTTATTTTTTTACTTTTCTTTCGATTGAACCACAACTATTTTTATGTTTTATATATATTTTTAATGTTTTTTTTATTTTTTAATTATATATATATATAAACATAAAAAGTGATTTCTTACTAAGTAAAACTCAAGTAGTCCTCTACTCTGACTTCTTCTATAATTCCAAAGGAGCTTTTTGGTGTTTTCAGAATAGGTTTAAGTGTTTGTCCATTTACTTTAAATATATTCTGATTTTTAGGATTTTCAATTTCAATAGCTCCATAAGGATAAACATTTCGAACTATATAAGGTCCTGCCCATCTAGATCTTAATTTTCCTAGATGGTTATGGAGTCTAGCCAGATAAAGATATACTTCTTGTCCTATTTCAAAGTTTTTAGGAATAATTTTTCTATCATGCCAAAATTTAATTTTCTCTTTTTCTCTTACAGTCTTTGAATAAGCTTCATTTCTAAATTCTTCTAATTCAATTAGTTGCATTTTCCTATTTTCTGCAGCTTGATTTAAATTAGTGTTCAGAGTTTTTAATGCCCAATTAGCTTTATGTTCTATTTCAGCAGGTAAATGACAACTTTTTCCATATACTAGCCTAAAAGGTGACATACCTAAGCTCGTTTTATAAGCAGTTCTATAAGCCCAAAGTGCATCAATCAATCTATTAGCCCAATCTGTTCTAGTAGGATTTACTACTTTTTCCAAGATTAATTTAATTTGTTTGTTTGCACTTTCTACTTGTCCACTTGTTTACGGATGATATGATGTTGCAATTTTGTGGTTTATTTCATATTTCTTCATTAAGGCTTCAAAACTTCTATTACAGAAATGAGTTCCTCTATCACTGATAATAGTTTTTGGTATTCCAAATCTGGCAAATATATTTGTTCTTATAAATTGTATTACCACTTTGTTATCATTAGTTTTTGTAGGAATAGCTTCTATCCATTTAGATACATAATCCACCCCCAACAATATGTAATTAAATTGATTAGATATAGGAAATGGACCCATAAAATCTATTCCCTACACATCAAAGATTTCAACCTCAATAATAGGATTAAGAGGCATCATATTCCTCTTTGATATTCTTCCTATTTGTTGACATCTTAAACAACTTAAGCAATATTTATGAGCATCTTTGAATAGTGTTAACCAAAAAAACCCACATTGCAGAATTTTTGCAGTAGTTTTCCCTGAACCAAAATGTCCTACACAAGCTTGGTCATGACAGAAAGACAATATGCTCGAATATTCAGTTTCTGGAACACACCTCCTTAAAACCAGATCAGGACATTTCTGAAATAAGTAAGGGTCTTCCCAATAGTAATATTTTACTTTTGAGAAAAACAATTTCTTATCCTGTCTATTCCAATCCTTAGGTGTTAAACCAGTAACTAAGTAATTAACTATGTCTACATACCAAGGCATTGTGTTGATGGTCATTAATTGTTCATTAGGAAAATTATCCTTAATTTCAATATTTGATTTTTCTATTTATAATCTTGATAAATGATTTGCTACTACATTCTCACAACCTTTTTTATCTTTAATTTCTAGATCAAATTCTTGCAATAATAATATCCATCAGATCAATCTAGGTTTAGTTTCTTTTTTCTTTATTAGATGTTTTAGAGCTAAATGATCCGTGTATACTATTACTTTAGCTCCAATCAAATATGATCTAAACTTTTCTAAAGTAAACACAACAGCTAATAATTCTTTTCAGTAGTTGTGTAATTAACTTGAGCATCATTTAAGGTTTTGCTTGCATAATGAATCACTCTAGGAGATTTTTCTATTTTCTGTCCTAACACTGCTCCTACAGCAAAATCAGAAGCATCGCACATTAATTCAAATGGATGGTTCCAATTAGGTGCTTGAATTATAGGAGTTGAAATTAAGCTAGTCTTAAGTCTGAAAAATGCTTCCTTGCTATTTTTATCAAAGTTAAATGGAACATTTTTTAATAGATTAGTTAAAGGTCTAGCTATCTTGCTAAAGTCTTTAATAAATCTTCTATAAAAACCAGCATGTCTTAGAAATAATCTAATATCTTTTACTGATTTAGGTTCTGGTAGATTAGAAATTACTTCTATTTTAGCTTTATCTACTTCTAACCCTTTTTTAGAAACAACATGCCCTAAGACTATTCCTTGTTTAACCATGAAGTGACATTTTCCCCAATTTAAAACCAGATTTTTTTCCACACAGCGTTTTAATATTTGGTCTAAATTTCTTAAACACACTTCATATGAGTTGCCATATACAGTAAAATCATCAATAAATATTTCTAAAAATTCATCAGTCATTCCAGTAAATATGCCCTACACACACCTTTGAAAGGTAGCTGGTGCATTGCATAATCCAAATGGCATTCTTTTAAAAGCATAAGTTCCATTAGGATAGGTGAAAATTGTTTTCTCTTGATCCTCTAGTGCTACTGGAATTTGATTATACCTTGAATACCTGTCTAGGAAACAAAAATATTCTTGCCCTGCTAATCTTTCCAACATTTGATCTATAAAAGGTAAGGGAAAATGATCTTTCCTAGTCACAGCATTCAGCTTTCTATAGTCTATACATACTCTCCAGCTTGATTGAATTCTAGTAGGTATCAAGTCTTGACTTTCATTCCTAATAACTGTTAATCTTGATTTCTTGGGACCTACATGGATTGGACTAACCCACGAGCTATCAGAAATTGGATATATTATATCATTATCTAACCATTTAACTATTTCCTTCCTAGCTACTTCCTTAAGGTTTGGATTTAATCTCCTCTTAGGAATTCTAACAGGTTTAGCATTCTCTTCTAAATATATGTGGTGACAGCATAAAGTTGAACTTAACCTTTTTATATCAATCATAGTCCATCCTATTGCTTCTTTATAACTTTTTACTACATCTTTTAATTTAGCTATTTGATCCTCTTTCAAATTTGAAGCAATAATGATTGGACAGGTCCGTTTATCTTCCAGAAATATATAGGTTAATTCAGGAGATAAAGGTTTTAATTATAAATGCTGCCCATAAAAAGCTAGAGCTCCTAATTGAACATCATCATTTTTTAAATTAATTTCTTCTTGATCTCCTTCTATATTTATGCTTTCACTTTCTTCTAAAGTTTCAGAATTGATTTGCCTATTTAATTCTTCTTGAATCACATCATCTAACATATCTCCTTCATCCTCTAAAAAGTCTATGGTATGTAAGGACATTTCTAACTCCTCAAACCTTTCTGGTTTGAAAATATTTAATTGAGTATCCTCATTACCATATGCTAACTTCATTACTCCAGTTTTACAATTTATAACAGCCCCTGATGTTGCTAAAAATGGCCTTCCCAAAATTAAAGATGTATCACTATTTTTATGCTTAATTTGTTGGGAATCCAAAATTACAATATCAATAGGATATATAAAATTCTTGATTTTAATTAAGGCATCCTCTATTTTTCCTCTAGGGTATCTTATACTTCTATCAGCTAATTGAATAACCGTACTAGTAGGAGTTAAGCCTTCTAATCCTAAGGATGCAAATATATCACTTGGCATAACATTTATACCTGCACCTAAGTCTATTAAGGTTCTTTCTAGAATGGTATTTCCTATGGTGCATGATATAATAGGGATTCCAGGATCAGATAACTTTTTAGGAATTTGTGGCAGAAATAGGTAACTACTTTGCTAAGCTAAAAAGACCTTTCTAAGAACTTTTCGCTCTCTTTTCTTAGTACACCAATCCTTCAGAAATTTAGCACAAGGTGGCATATTCTGCAACAGATCTAACAAAGGAATGTTAACTTGTACTTTTTCAAAAATTTCTCTGATTTTTTCTTGTTTTTCAGGAATTGTTTGTTGTAATCTTTCAAGATAGGGTGCTAAAGATTTTGATTTCAAGGACTCTTTTTCTTTCAGTTGATTTGTTTGATCATTTTTAGCTTCAATTGCAGATTCAGATTGTTCTTCAGTGATTTCTAGATTTTCAACTATTACATTTTCATTGTCATTTTGATTTTTACTCTTGTCCGCCTTCATATCATTTTCATTTTGAGTTCTTGGTGGTATATCAGTTCTAGATCTTAATGTTACACATATGTCTTCCAGATTTTCGTTACTTTCATGATGTTTTTGTATATCATTTTCGTGATTATGATCTTCAATTGTTTTTAGTTTTAAAGTGTATTCTTTAAATTCTCTTACATTAGTTTTTTCTGTTTGTTGTATATTTTGCAAGTTGTGCAGGTTTACAACATTATAATTTTCATTGTCCTGTTGTAAAACTTGTATTTTCATTGCATTTTTGTCTAATGCTTTTAATTTTGTTTCCAGATCATCTAATTTCATTACATTCAATTTTTGATCAATTTTCTTTATGACTTTTTTAGTTTCGTAAATTATATCTTGTTTAGGTTCTGAATATGCCTCCTTATAGTTTAATTGGTTGACTTCTTGTTGTTGACACACAAAGTATTCTAGTTTGTCCAGATTTTGCTCTATACTATGCTCCAGTCTGTCATAGCTATCCCAAACTTCATAAATTAATTTCAGTAAACTATAGAATTAAATCTAACATAAAACAATCATAAAACTGATACAGATAACATTAATCATGATACAATACAAACAATACAACACTCAAATACAACATACAAACAAAGATAAATTGTTTTTGGTATTTTTGTTTTGATGTACACATGGAAATGGGCGAAAGGTGAAATGTAAAGTAATTTCACTTGACAGTAAATACTTTCGACACTACTTGCAATGCGATTACACCACTAAAAATTGAACCACTTACAATTCTGTCTCCTCTCCCTATAGAATCGTGAGTCCAGAATTGCAAGATGATCTCCTCTTCAGCATACAGGCATCAACCCGAAGCCAAGGCTAAAAGCTTTACAATCTCCTGAAATATGAGTCGGCACTTGGTGAAAATGTCTTCCCTTCCCGCGACGCGATCACTCCTCATAGTGGTTGTTAAGCACTGTGTTTGGCTCGGAATCGACCCGACATCAAGCAAGTATCCTTACAGACCTCCGATGATTGGTGATTATGGTGGTGATAACGATGGTTGGTGTGATACTTCGGAGAATCGTCGATACTGTCTGCAGAAAGCTCGGTGCTCCTCCTCTGTATACACTGGCCGTCCATCGATCACGCTCATTCTTTTTTTCTTCTTTTCTTTTATATTTCTTTAGTGGTAACTGCTTCTGCTTGAATGATCGGTTGGATTTCCTTCCTTCAGATCAACAACGATGATTTCTTTCTCCCTACGGGATTGAATTCCTACGTGATACGTGCGAACGTGGTTTTTCCTTCCAACTGTCTGTTCCTACAACTGCTACAGTGGCATATTAGAAAATATATAGTCTGTGGAGTTACAGATAACTCAACGGACTTCCTTCGTTGATTTAACTACAAAACACGTGCAAAAATAACAACTTAAGTTTATAATGCTAACCTAACGCGTTGCCTTAGTGTATTTTCATGTAACTCAACGTGTGCAGTTATACTAACTTAACGAGTTATGACGTAAGTAAATCTACCAGCTCTCAACACGTGTCAGCAGTAGTTTAAACATAAAATAACATTTTGGAGAGTTACAAGTATAACTATCCGATGCTCAGATGCATTTTCGGATACTTAAGAATTTCACAGCCTGCAATTTACCGACAGTTCATAAATGTACTAAATTAACATTAATTCCCCAAAATTAAGCAGATTCTTCAATTAAAGCATATAACAGTGCAATTATAACATAATGGCTTAATTCTCATATGATAAGCTAAATATTATGCAATTAACCATCATTTAACCGTTAATAATATGCACTTTTTCATTCTAAACAGGTTGTAATATAAAATAGTTTTCTGCAGTAAAAAGTATATTGTAACCTTTGTCACATAATTGACCTACACTTAGCAGATTCTATTTTAAACCATTTACATGAAAGACATTTTCTATTTTTTCATTTTCATATGCAACATTTCCTATGGCAATAATTCTACATTTTTCATTGTTACCAAACTTAACAGATCTTGAATTTATTAATTTAACAGATTCTAGAAGTCTTTTCTTACCTGTCATATGCTTTGAGCAACCATTGTCAATGATCCACTTGGACATTTGAGCTTTCTTGTCCATGCAGTCCTGCAAGTTATGTTGAAATTAAGACTTTTGGTACCCATATCTTCTTGGGTCCATCACTGTTAGTCCTCTGTATACTAAACCTGTTGCCTTTTGGTAGCCATATAGACGTAGATCTCTTCTTAATGGCAAACACAGTGGTGCCATCTTTGTAAGATCTAATTTTTCCACCACAGTAAGGGGTTTCCTGTGGTACAACATACCCTAGGCCAAATTTACTTTTTCCTATTCTTTGAGATTCTATGATTTTGTTTAAACTATTTTCACCCTTAGTAAATTTACATACAGTTTTCTTTAAATTAGTAACTTCAGATAATAGATTTTTATTTTCTTCTTTCAGATCAAAGTTTTTACAACTATAGCTATCCATTTTAGTTTTCAATTCCCTATTATCAACTAGGGCTTTTTCTAGTTTAGCAAAAACATCTTCTAGATAGGAATTTAAATTCTTTAATTCTTTCTTGTACTTCTTACATTTTACATATAAGTTATCTACTATATAGTGAAGACTATCTATATCTACATCATCATTTTCTTTTTTTGAGCAATAGGGAGATGTAGAGCATGCCTCTTGTGTAGCAAAGCACACATTTGTAGATGCCTCCTCATTTGAGTCTGATGAGCTGTTGGATGAACTGTTGTCATTCCAAGTGGCTTTCAATGCCATTTTCTTCTTATTCTTCCTTTTCCACTTTTGTTTGTCCTCCTCTTGTTGAAAAGGACAGTAAAGTTGAATGTGTCCCAGTTTCTTGCACTTGTAGCATGTAAGGACTTTTGATTTTGAGGAGCTGGCTTTGCCTCCTTGTCTCATCATCATTCTGAAGTTCCTATCTAGCAGTAACACTTCATCCTCATCCGAGCTTAGTTGATCTTCTATTGAGGGAAAAGTTAGTTCTTTCTTTTTCTCTACTTTTCTTTCAGTGACTCCTTCTTCTTTCCATTCCTTCATTTGGACTTCATGGGCTAGAAGGTTTCCCAACAGATCTTCAATTGAATAGTTATTTAGATCCTTTGAATCCTGTTTGGAAGTAGACTTCTACTTCCATTCGACTGTCAAGCTCCTTAGGATCTTTTGTATCTGTTCACGATTAGAAAAACTCCTCCCAAGGCCTCTTAGTTCATTCACAATTTCTGTGAATTTAGAAAACATTTCAGTGATACTTTCTTTTTCAAACATTTTGAATAATTCATATTTTCTTAACAAAATGCTGATTTTAGTATCTTTAACTTGGTTGGTTCCTTCATATGTAATTTGAAGGATCTTCCAAGCTTCATGCGAGAATTTACAAGCAGATATTTTATTATACTGTTCACTAGTTAGTGCATAGTAAATGGAATTAAGCCCACGAGCATCCATCTGGATGATTCTTTCATCTTCCTCAGTCTAGTCACTTTCATGACTGATTGGAGTTGGTGTACCATGTACAACCATTCTCCAAAGTTTCATATCTGTACTCTTGAGAAAGCACTCCATCCTATTTTTCCAGTAGCTATAATTGCTACCATCAAAGAGGGGAGGTCGATGGATATTCTGACCCTCTACAGTGTGGAAAGCCATGATCTCAGATAGTTAAATCTATTAACGAGATCAACCTTGCTCTAATACCAATTGTCAGGACCTTAAGGCTTACTAGAGGGGGGGTGAATGGTAAAAATTCGTTTCTTAACCTTTTAGAAGTAGTTTAATGTAAAGTGATAGCAAACATACAATAAAAGAAATCACACAGAGATTTTTAGGTGGTTCACCACTAACGGCTAGTCCACCCCCAAGGGATACTTGGGCTTCACTAAACTCTTGCAAACTTACAATCACTTGCTTTAAGGTTTAAGCAAGAACCAATTAACCATTCACTTGAGCTTCCTTGTCGAAGCTTCAACCAATCCTTTCTCTGAAGTTTTAATTCGTGTACTTCAGTAAACACTATATTGTGAACAACAGAGTTGAATGCGTGATGAGCTTCTAAAATTTGGTCTGTAAGTGTTGAAGATGATTTGATTTCTAAAGCTTTTCTTCTGTTGAGCTTGGTGTAAGTATATGTATGAGCAAAGCGCTACTTAAATCCGTTGTCTGTATCTTGTATATATACCTGACATATGTAACGATCATATTCTCTTCCAACGGATGTATTCTATTGTACTTGATTAAACTCTAGTCCCAAATACGGTAAGTTACCGTTCAGAAAGTTATTTGAAGATGTCTTACTGATTTTCCTAACCTTTCAGATAGTTAGCTGTGTAACTCTTCGAAGAATATCTGTAACTCACCGAAAGATCACTTAAACCTTTCTGCCAGGTAGGATTCTAGAATATTTACTGCGAGTTGACATTCAATCGGATGATTATAACTGTAACTTACCAAATAGTTATATAACTGTCTGATAGTTGGCTACAATAACCCTCTGTTAACTTCCTGATTGCTTCAATTCAGCACGTGCATAAAAGGCTGACTTAAGTTTTGGATGGTTATCCTTGTAACTCACCGAAACGCTTCAAGATTTTGGATAGTTATATTTCTAACTCTCCGAAAACATATTTGAGTTTCTTTCTGGAATTCTGCACGTGGGAAATTCAATGACTTAAGTTTCAGATAGTTAAATTGTAACTTACCGAAACTCTTTTTGAGATTTCGAATAGTTATCTAACTCTCCGATTTTTCCTTTAAGCTTTTGACTGCCAACTTGTCTATTCTACACGTGCGTAATAGAATGACTTAAGTTCTAGAAAGTTATACCTGCAACTTACCAAAAAACTCGAATAGTTATCTAACTCTCCTTATCTTGAGAAATACAATTCTTAACTGTTCGATTTTCTACAACAGCATATTCTGAGATTTACTGCAACTTGTTTGCTACTTCGATTTGTCTGTCTTTTGATCTTTTTGATGTATAAACTAATCCTGATAAATACAATTCAAAACCTTACATTGATTTTTGCATTATCAAAATCTGGAGGTCCTTTCACCAACCACTTGAGCTTTTAGGTCGTAGCTCTAACCAACCATATAGAAGTTTTCAGGTATAAACTCTAGAAAACCAACCTCTTGAGTTTTCAAGTTGAAACTCTAGAAAACCAACAACTGAATGAAGCTTTAAGGTTGAAGCCACGAACCAAATGATCCTTCTTGGATCAGACTTTTAGCACATGGAGAGCTTGAAGAATCTTCTTGTATATCTAGCTTTCAATCGATTCTTTGTTAAACTGAATTGAGCTTTCTTCTATATCAGTAATTGATCTGCAATGTATACTATATCTCTGTATGTAATTGTATCTGTAATCTCACATCTCAACTCTTATTGAATACTGAATGATTTGACTATATTTAAGCTTGAACATTCACCGATCATATTTTCTCCTTAACAGATTTATTCTACTGTACTTGCTAAGTTTGCAGATCCAAATATGGTAAGTTACCGTTTGGAAAGGTATTTCAAGATAACCTTTCGATCTTTTCAACCTTTCGGATAGTTAGTAGTGTAACTCTTCAAAGGATGATCGTAACTCACCGAAAATCCACTTAAGTTTATTTGTCACGTGAGTTTTAAGTTATACACATGATGAGACTTAAGTTCAGATAGTTATAACTATAACTCACCGAAACTCTCTTGACTTTCGAATGGTTAGCTATAATGACTCTCTGATTTTCCTTTTGAGCTTCAAACTGTTGTCTTCTTAATTCTGCACGTGCATAATAAGATAACTTAAGTTTCGGATGGTTATAATTGCAGCTCACTGAAACTTTTTGTTTTTCAAATAGTTATCTTTCTAACTCTCCAAAAACTCATTTAAGCTTCTGTTCTGACTTTCTGCACGTGGGAAATTGAATGACTTAAGTTTTGGATAGTTAGCCTTTCTAACTTTCCGATTTTCCTTTTGCTTTCGGATAGTTAACTCCTTAACTCTTCAATCATTCAACAAACTACCTTTCATAACTCTTCGAAGGCTTTATGATTTCGGATAGTTATTCTTCTAACTATCTGATAGTGTTGCTGCTGCTTTAAACTTGCTCTTCGGATACTTAGACCTGTAATTGTCTGATTTTCCTATAGCTCTATAGCAGTATCTTCTGAAACTTTCTGCATCTGTTCGTTTGCCTTCTGATCTTTTCCTGAGCTGTCATATTTGTGAAATATAATTTGGTTTCCTTACATAGGTTTTTGCATTATCAAAATACTAGGGTCCTAACAATTACATTCTGAAACTTTAGAAGTAAGTGAAAGCATAGATGTAGAAGGAGATCAAAAAGAGGTTAATATAGAAGATGAAAATGTTAGATTAGGAGCTTTTGTAGGATCGTATGGTTATACAAGAGGGGGGTGAATTGTGTTTTTCAACATTTTTGATTATAATTAAAACTTTAAAACTCAAAAACAAGTCGAGACACTGTTTTCATAAAATCATTTTTATTCAAGGTTTCAATTACAATATACAATTCAATTCTCTTCAGAAATTGTAGATGCAATTATATATCGATACCATATTTCATCTATACAATTTCATAACTACAAATAGAGAAAACTAATTTGCGGAATTTAAAACATTTCTCCCTGTTTGAGATCTTTCTTCTTCTTCTTCTCTTTCTTCTTCAACAATTCTTCAATGACAAATATCTATTTTTTCTCTGCTTCACCAAATTTGCTTTCTTTTGATACTTTAAATCTTCAATGACATAAATCTGACCTTTTATGCTTCACTAAATTTTCTTCCATCTGATACTTCAAATCTTTAGTGACATATATCTTACCTTTTTTTTTCTACTTCACTGAATTTTCTTCCACTTGAGAGCTTTTCCTCGAAGAAGTGTTCTTGATCCTTGAAAAGATTTTTCATTTGGTGTGTAGGGATAACTGATCAACGAAAATTCTATGCCTTTTATACTGTATCTTCATTCCATGCATATCCTCCATGTTTAATCACTATTAATCTTCCACTTCTTCACATCTTTTCTTTTTCCTTCATCGAAATACACACGTTCTGACCCACGTTTACATTTCGAATTTTCTTTAATCATCAATCTTGGATATCTGAAAAATTTCCTGCAAAATAAACTTTCTCGTCCAAAATCTTTCATCAAGTGTAATAAGAAGTCGTTACTTTAATGTTAACTAAACGAGTAAACAAGTAGATATATAACTTAACGTTTCTAACTTAACAAGTTCCTCATGTGCCAACTCACGTGACAAGTACTATAGCTAATTCAACGAACCATCTCGGTGGTGTTACGATAACTCAACAAACCATCTCCATTGTGTTATAGATAACTCAACGAACTAGTGATAAACAAATATTTTTATAATAAGAATTTTACCACATGCAATAATAACAACTTAAGTTTATAATGCTAACCTAATGCTTTGTCTTAGTGTTCAATATAATAACTCAACGCGTGTAGTTATGTTAACTTAACGAGTTAAACATGTGCACCTCACGTGATACAATATAACATTCCTAACCTTTAATTTCACCACGTGTACAAGACTAACTTAACGAGTTCATCTCTTCTTTTACTCACTAACTTAACGAGTTCTCACATGACCTATTTTAACCTTTAAGCCTCTAACTTAATAAGTTCTCACGTATCTCTATACAAATAACACTCTAACTTAACGAGTTGTCTAAACATGCACTGTTCATGATATAGAAGATATAACTTTAAAACATATCATGCTTTTCAATAAAAACACACTTTAACTTAACATTTAGTTAAATGAGAAATTAATGCAATGAAACGACTAGTTATTAACTTAGTATAATTTCAGATCCAATACAGACAAGTATTTATATCAGTAAACTTTTTCTATATTAATTGATGTACTTAATGTCCTTTCACAAGCAATAGTAATTGAGTAAATATGATTATTTTCATTCAGCACACATCATCAAACCAAAATACTCAACAATCTCCCCCTTTTTGATGATGACAAAACCATATTAAATCAATTATGCAATATATTTAACTCAACAAAGCACCTTCATTGGGTTAACTTTTAATTCAACAAACAAGTTTGTTGACTTAAGTTCACTTAAGCTTATTTCTATTGTTTGTCTAAATTTCACCTCTCAAAAATAAAACTTTCAGATGTCAATAATTACATAAGTATCATTTCTACCCCTTTCATTATATAATTTAATAACCATATAATTTTCTTTCAGATTACATTATCATCTATTAGATTACAATAACCATATAAATATCATCTCCATTTATAATATATGCAATTAAAATCATAATCATCTTCTTTTATAACATGTCTCCCCCTTTTTGTCATTAATCAAAAACATGATTACATAGAATATATATATAGCAAGAGACATATTTACAACAATGCTTTCTGTAAACAATAATAAGAATTGTAAATATTTACCGAAAATGTATTGTTCAATGAATCAAACAATGAATACGAACATTAAATTTTGTATTCAGATACAAGCAAACAGATAGTTATCTATTCCACCTAAGTATATCACTTATAGCATTACATATTTTATCTCCTAGATGCCTAATATCATTTCTGATTTCGTTAAGCACATCATCTAGGTCAAGAGGTATCTGGAGTTGCTGTTCTACTTAAACTGAATAACTTTGCTGTTGTGATGGAATCTGTTCTATACAATCTGTTGGTTATTGTTGTTGTTGAGGTTGATGCAAGGCTTGAAATTTTTGCAAATCTTTTACACTAAAAGCTCTCATGCCTTTAGTTTCAAAGGACTAGTTAGATAAATTCAATTGGCTTGCAAGGAGTCTACATATAGTATCACCAAAAAATAACTTTGAACTCATGCTGTAGTTGAGAAGTAAAAACATCAAACCAATTGATTTGAATTATATTCAGCAGATCATAAGTTACATATAAACAGCTTCTGCTAACTTCCATATTGTGTCCGACTCTCTAAAATAAATTGGCATGCAATATATTCGCAATAAATCTTGCCTCTGCATTCAGATTTTCCATGAGTCTCATTTCAGTATATACATCTGGAATTTTTGATAAAGACTGAATGTTCCATTCCAATTGTCTAATCATGTCAAATCTGTTTGTAACAACAACACCTTCATTCTTTAATCCCAAAACTTCAAAAATTAATTCAAGAGACAAGATTAACTCCTGTTTATTTATTTGAGTTTTTAGTATATTTTCATTCTTGACCAGATTACTATAAAAAGCTACAATAAGGTCTTTGTATTACTTTCATTTCATTCCAACTGGCAAGAATTGAATGAGGCCTTGATACTCAAATAGATCTCTCATATCAATCAAATTTCTGAATTTTATTGGTCGAGCATGTAGAATCTAACATGTAATCAGATTATTGTATTTCTACACTGCTTCCTCAGATCTAAAATGAATTGAATTACCTTGAATTTGTAATACTGTACACAAAGAAGGTGATACCTGAAGCCGTGATTCAAAGTTTAATTCATCTTTAGGAACCTCTTCTTCAAAATGAATGTCATGTTGTTCCTTTGTGAAAATATTTTCTTGAAGCTGCGTATGTACACTTGATTCTCTAGCTTCAACAATGTAAGGAACATTTTCAATATGCTCAACATTCATCTATTCAGTCTCTATAGAATGTTCAGAGTTCAATTTTTCCAGAAATTCTACAACCAGTGTATCTATCTGTAATTGTTCATTTTGTTCAACAAATATTTCCATTGATACATGCTGTGAATTCTCAAACTCTGCTTTTATAGATTCTGAAGAAGGCTGGTTGACATTTAGCTCTTCTAGAGTCTTAACTTTTTCAATATCCACTACTCCAGACAATTTAGCCTGTGAACTAGTTACTGCCTCAACATTGTCAATTATATTTGCAATAACTTGTTCAATGTCAGTTGCTTGATGCTCTAATTTTTCAATTTTTACATCACTAGGACTTGTACTAATAGAAAAATTGAGCTTATATTTGTCTTGGATTTCTTCTCAAGTTTTCTAGCAAGAGAAAATAAAGTCTCATTATCTTCATCAGTTTCAGTATGCTCGAAACTAATGATTTTATCAGATGCATTATAAGGTACAATGTCTAGACATACATTGTCCTTTGGAAATAATTGCTCATCCAATTTTCCTTTTCTAACAGACTTTGTTTCCTTAGTCATAATTTTTTTGATTTTTCTTCTTCTATAACACTTTTGTTTCTCCTCTTCAAGTATTACTATTTTCTTTTCAAATTGCTTTATAAAAGTTTTCTACTTTAATTCTTCTAAGGCACTTTCTATTGCAACTGCCTTTCGAAGACCTTCAAATTTTCTTTTATCTACAGCAATATTTGATTCTACTTTTCAAAGGAGTAGGTATAGCAGATTCATGTTCTTCCTCAAATGCATGTAGTCGTGTACCACTTAGAGGAGTTTGAGGAATTCTATTTGATGAACCTACACCTTTTTCCATATATTTTGCATACTATTCGAGAAATGCAATCTCAACACATTTCATTCTATATTCTCTATCATATTTACTTCAAATACCCATGTATGTAATACTGGCATCTGTATTTTGAAGTTCTTGTCTAACTTCATCTAGTATTTCTTCAGAAAAGAAGTATTCACTGTAAATTTTTGCTAACCCATTGTTCACTTAAAGTATTTTCTTAAACCAAGTGCGTGGAACTTCATTAGTATCTATTTCTTTTCCTTTTGCATCTCCTCTGCTTTTGCCTTTTCCTCTACCACAACCCTTGTAGAACTTGGAGACCATCGTCGCAGGTTGAAACAGCAACAAGCGGGAAAGATTTTCAAACAAAGTTTATGAATGACCTAAGTGCCCATGTAATAAGTGTTTAAGTAGGGTTTTAGGCAAATAACTCAACGTATATAGAAGTCGGGTTTTGGATTTAAAAGAATATTGAATAAAGTTTATTCAATTAAGATGCCTGGAATATTCAAGTATAACTCATTGAGTTAACTAACCTAATGAGTAAAACGCTGTCTAGAGATAGTTTTACACGTTACCTTATATAACATAACGTTCATTTAATATACTTTACCAAAAACAAACAAGTTTCGGATGCTTTCTACTGAAACCTTTCGAAGGCAACACACATGCTACACTTAACATTATCTTAAGAACATTGTAAACTATTCTAACATTCTCTTCTTATGAATCTAAAATAGTTTGTGTCTTTTAAATTGTTTCATCAAGATCTTAAGGGAATTAAATTCAGATTAACCAAGATTTGTATTCTGAATTATATTAATCTGTTTTGGACATTATTAATCCTCCCACTACAAATATACTTCATATATATATTCAATAACATACAAAATATACTTGTACAACAATAGATGTTAAGTATAACTATACTTTTAAATTTCCTTTTTAGAAACTTCCATTATCCTGAATTCATCAAAAATGATTTCCAAAATCAATTTCCACTGTATATGAATCAAAACACAACTTTGAACTTAATATGATTAATTCAAGGAGAATAAAATAACATATCTCAAATAAACTTTTTCAAAAGTACTAATATTGATTCAATAAACCAGTAGTCATATTGGTAGAAACTATATTCGATTCGAAGATATCTGTAATTAATGAAACAACTTTTTCTTTTCAAAACAGTAAATATTGATAATTTTCTTTAAAAGTTAGCTTGAAAAGCTTGAATCATACAAGAGCTTTCTAATGTACTTGTGTAATGAGCTTTTAGTCAACAATCTCAGATTTGATCAGGACCTTAGGTTGCCAGATTTAAAGAATCCTTTTTCAAGACAACAATCCTTACATACTTATCTGCTCAAGTATAAAACGCTCGTGATCAAACAAATCAATAAACTCTCAAAGATTTTCACTTTGTAAGCACTTTTCATTTTAAGCACAGTATATATGTATTCCATTAATACAGATGCAATAAAACACAAATCTCATACAATTTTTACTTCTATGATTTTACTGAAGATATGAATAAGTTTCAATAAGCTTATACTTTTGATTAACAGTTTAAGATGATTTACATATAAATTATTCTACAAGTTTAATCAATCAAGTCAAATTCATGCATGATCATATGCACTTTCATTGATTCAAAGAAAACACTTAATCAAAATTTTAGAATTTTAGAAGTATTTAATGTTTTTCATTTACACTTCCACTTAAAATTGTGAAAACCATTAAAATTGATAAACTACGTAAAATCAATAAGATACTACTATGATTTTACAATAAATACATAGTATCTTATGCAGTAGTTTAGATATTACTTAGAAATGTATGATAAGTATAGAATATCTATGAGGTGAACAACATCATCAATAATATTTATCTTTTTGTGGAGTGTTTAGAATGAAAAAGTGCATATTATTAACGGTTAAATGATGGTTAATTACATAATATTTAGCTTATCATATGAGAATTAAGCCATTATGTTATAATTGCACTATTATATGCTTTAATTAAAGAATCTGCTTAATTTTGGGGAATTAATGTCAATTTAGTACATTTCTGAACTATTGGTAAGTTGCAGGCTGTGAAATTCTTAAGTATCCGAATTTTCTGATATTTTGGACAGTTATGTTTAACATACCGAACATGTATCGAACAGTTATGTTTAAACTGCTGAACAGTTATGTTTTGAAAGAATATTTTATTATTTTCTGAAGTACATGTGTCGAAACCATAATGCATGACTTAAGTGAACTTTCGGTGAGTTATCTATAACTATCTGAAATTATAGCTGGGCATCGGATAGTTATATGTGTAACTCTTCGAAATCTCTTTTTATTTATAAAATAGCTGTGGACACGTGTCATGTTCTGGTAAAGTGACTTAAGTGGATTTTCTGTGAGTTATCTGTAACTATCCGAAATGCATCTGAGCATCGGATAGTTAGACCTATAACTCTCCGAAATGTTTCTTTTATTATTAAACTGCTGTTGACACGTGTCGAGATCTGGTAGATTTACTTAAGTTATATATCGGTGAGTTATTTGTAACTATCCGAAGTGCATCTGAGCATTGGATAGTTAAGTTTGTAAGTATCTGAAATGCATCTAAGCATCAGATAGTTAAGTTTGTAAGTATCCGAAATGCACCTAAACATCGAATAGTTAAATTTATGCACGTGTTTTATAGTTAAATCAACGAAGAAAGTCTGTTAAGTTATCTGTAACTCCATGGACTATTTATTTTCTAATATGCCACTGTAGCGGTTGCAGAAACAGGACAGTTGGAAGAAAAACCACGATTGCACGTATTGCGTAGGGAGAAGAAAGCATCGTCGTTGATATGAATGAAGGAAATCCAATCGACCATTCAAGCATAAGTAGTTACCACTGAAGAAATATAAAACAAAAGAAGAAAAAGAAGAAAAGTGTGTGTGATCGATGGGCGGCCAATGTGTACAGAGGAGGAGCATCGAGCTTTCTACAGACAGTGTCGGCAATTCTCTGAAGTACCACACCAACCATCATTACCACCACCACAATCACCAACCATCGGAGGTCTGTGAGAATACTTTCTTGATGTCGGGTCGATTCCGAGCCAAACATGGTGCCTGACAACCATTGTGAGGAGTGATCGCGTCGCGGGAAGGGAAGCCATTTTCACCAAGCGCCGACTCATATTTCAGGAGATCGTAAAGCTTTTAGCCTTGGCTTCGGGTTGATGCCTGTATGCTGAAGAGGAGATTATCTTGCAATTTTGGACTCACAATTCTATAGGGAGAGGAGACAGAATTGTAAGTGGTTTAATTTTCAGTGGTGTAATCGCATCCTATGTAGTGATGGAAGTATTTACTATCGATTAAGATTACTTTACATTTCACCTTTCACCCATTTCCATGTTCATATTAAAAGAAAAATACCAAAAACAATTTATCTATGTTTGTATGTTGTATTTGAGTGTTATATTGTTTGTATTGTATCGTGATTAATGTTATCTTTATCAGTGTTGTGATTGTTTTATGTTAGTTTTAGTTTTACAGTTTACTGAAATTGGTTCGATCAAAAGACTTAAAGATTTTAATAGTTACTGTTTGAATTATCTAAATGTTAGTATGCTTAATGATAAATCCAGTGTTTACTAACATTAAAGAGCTTAATTGATGTTATTTACAATCTATGAAACTGCCCAATGGTTGGCCGAATTCCTTTGTAAATAGCAGTATTAAAAAGAAAAGACAGGCTTGTGGAGTTAACTTAAGTCCACGAAGTTAGTCCGTTGAGTTAGCTATAACTCAACGAACTTAGTCTGTTGAGTTAACTCTAATTCAATGAAGAGCTTATTAAATATATAAATTTGATTGTTAACAAATGGACAGTTCTAAATTCTTAAGCAATTCCCTATGGGATCGACATGTACTTACACGCTAATACAATAGACACTGTGCACTTGCAGTTAAAGTACAAATTAGAATTAATATCTAAATTGTATTAAAGGTTGTTTGTTTACTTCTAAAAGAAAAAGAATAGGCATAAAGATAAATTAACTAAGTAAAAACAGAAGTTAACCAATCATAGTTTTTCTGGTGCGTTGCTGGAGATCCAAACAAGTTTTCTGGTGTCATGCTGGGTAACCGACCATGGAGTTTAAGCATTTTACACATCACATAGTCTACAAATACCTAAATTGAATCTTTTGTTGCAGAATGTATTTTCATCTAGAGGTTTTGTAAATATATCAGCTAATTGATTTTTACTAGACACAAATCCTAGTTTAATTTTTCCTTTAATTATGTTATCTTTTAGAAAATGGTGCCTAACCTCTATATGCTTTGCTCTAGAATGTAATATAGGATTTTTGGAAAGATTTATTGTAGAACTACTATCACAACAAATCTCAGTTGTATCATAAGCTAATCCAAAGTCTTCTAAAGTTTGCCTTATCTAGAGAATTTGAGTGCAATACAGTGCAGCAACAACATATTCAGCTTCTATAGTAGAAAGTGCTACACAGTTTTACTTTTTATTAAACCATGACACCAAATTATTTCCCAATAATTGACATGTGCCACTAGTACTCTTTCTATCAAATTTAGATCCTACGTAATCAGCATTAGTAT
Organism: Cymodocea nodosa; assembly: GCA_036874045.1. Classification (NCBI taxonomy): domain Eukaryota; kingdom Viridiplantae; phylum Streptophyta; class Magnoliopsida; order Alismatales; family Cymodoceaceae; genus Cymodocea; species Cymodocea nodosa. The sequence continues at coordinate 10,428,065 of CM072339.1, read as the reverse complement.
ATCTTATAAGATCTATTGAACTATCCTTAGAATAATACAATCTGAAATTTTTAGTTCCTTGTATATATCTAAATATTCTTTAACTACAATTGAGTGTGATTCTTTAGGATTAGATTGAAATCTAGCACAAACACACACAACAAAAATAATATCAGGTCTACTAGTAGTCAAATAAAGTAAAGAATTAATCATACTTCTGTATTTTCTTTGATCTATTGATTTTCCTATGTCATCAATATCTAACTTTAGAGAAGTACTCATAGGAGTTCCTTGAATCCTTGTATCATTAAATTAAATTTCTTATGCATTTCATTTGCATATTTTTCTTGATTTAAAAATATACCTTTGTCCATTTGCTTAATTTGAAGTCCTAGAAAATATAAAAGTTGTCCTATCATACTCATTTCAAATTGACTAGTCATCTCTTTAGAAAATATTTTTATCAGTTTATCAAAAGTATCTCCAAAGATTATAACATCCACATATATTTGAACAACAATCTAATCTTTACCATCTCTTGATAAATAGAGTATGATCTACTTTTCCCATGATATAACCTTGTTCTATTAAAAAAGTAGATAATCTTTCATACCATGATCTAGGTGCTTGCTTCAAACCATATAATGCTTTATTAAATTTATACACAGTCAGAATTTTCAATATCTTCAAATCCAGGTGGTTGTTTTACATAGACTTCTTCATTAATTAAACGATTTAGAAATGCACTCTTTACATCCATTTGATATAATTTAAAATCCATATAACAAGCGTAGGCCAATAATATTCTAATACTTTCTAACCTATCCACAGGAGCAAATGTTTCATCATAATCTAGTCCTTCCTATGTATACCCTTGTGCAACTAATCTAGCTTTGTTTCTTATAACTTGACCAGTTTCATTAGTTTTGTTTCTAAAGATCCACTTTGTACCTATTATGGACTAATTTTCTAGTGGAGAGACTAATTCCCATACATCATTTCTGATGAATCGATTTAGTTCTTCTTGCATTGCCACTATCTAATTTTCATTAGATAATGCTTCTTCTATATTCCTTGGTTCCACCATAGAAACAAACATACACATACTATTTAAATTTACTGAAGCTCTAGTTTTAACTCCCTCATTAATATTACCAATGAATTGAGTAATGAGATGTGATGAAGAATAATGCCAATTTCACTGATTTTCCTCAATATTGTCATCAACATCTAAAGGTCCATCACTTTTATCATTAGTTTGATCATTTAAGTTCACATTTTTGATTTTCTCAGATAAATCTTCAATCTCTTTATTGATCTCTAACTCTTTTGGGAAATTAATCATATCATCATTATCAGCTTTAGATTGAGATTCTCTAAAAGAATTTTCATTGAAGCTTATATGGAGGGTTTCATCAATTGTCCTAGAAGTCTTGTTATATACTCTATAGGCTTTACTTCTAGTAGAGTAACCTACAAAAATTCCTTTATCTGCTTTAGCTTGAAATTTATCCCTGTTATCCTTAGTATTAAGAATAAACACTTGTTGCCAAATGATTTCATATAGGAAATTTTTGGAACCCTATTAAACATAATTTCAAAAGGAGTTTTATTAACACGAGGTCTTAAGTGACTTCTATTAATAACATGACAAGCTGTATTCACTGCTTCAGCCCAAAGATTTTGAGATAACTTATGTTCATTTAACATAGTTCTGGCCATTTCTTGAAGTGATCTATTTATTTTCTCCACAACACCACTTTGAGACGATGCTCTTGGAAAAGAAAATCTGTGATCAATGCCATGATCTATACAGTAATTATCCATTTGATCATTATCAAATTTCGTACCATGATCACTCCTAAGTTTTTGAACAGAGACACTTTATTCATTTTGAACAAAATTGCAAAACATTTTAAATTTTTCAAAAACTTCTATCTTAGATGCTAGAAAATATACCCAAGTGTATCTAGAGAAGTCATCTACTAAAACAAATACATACCGTTTACCACCAAGACTCATTATTCTTGTTGGTCCAAATAGATCCATATGTATAAGCTCTAAGGCTCTCTTGCTTGAAATATCAGTTTTGGATTTAAAAGAGTTTTTGTAAAGTTTACCTAACTCACATGCATCACACAAAGTCCTTTGAGTATTTAATCTTTGGTAAACCTCTCACTAAATGTTTTCTAGATAGTTTATGTAACAGTTTCATGTTTATATGCCTAATCATTCTATGCCACAGATATGCATCATTTGTTTCAGCTAGCAAATTTGAATTTAAATCAACTACACTAGAAGGTAAAGATAAAATACATATAGAACCTTTTCTTTTAGCAATAAACTTAATTTCATCTGTATTTTTATCAATAATTTTGCATACATTATCTTCAAACACTACATAATATCCATTCTCAGTTAGTTTTATAACACTCAACAAATTAAATCCTAGGTTTTCTACATATAGTACATTCGAAATAACACAAGTCGAAGTTATTTGAACATTGCCCATACCTATGATTTTATCCTTACTTTTGTTTCCAAATGTTATAGTTACTTTCATGGTATTTGTAAAATTTTGTAGTAGACTTTTCTGTCTAGTCATGTGACTTGACGCTCCACAGTCTAAGATCCATTTTGATGTTGTTTCCTCCTGCAAAATAAATTAAGAAAAACTTTTTCTTGGTACACAATGTTGTTGAGGACCAAGTTCATTAAATGCATATTTCTTCTTTTTGTGTAAAAATAGTTTAACATTATCATTTACATTCTTATTACTTGTAAGTACTATTGACTTATCATTAATATCATACTTACATATAGCATTATTGCTCTTATAATCATTCTTTTTGTTTTTAGATGTAGTATAACCAAGACCAAACTGATTTTTATCAGATGTTAATTTATTTTGGTCATGCTCATACATTTTAGTAAGTTCATACCAATATTTTGTACTTGTATTCGAATTTTCAGTACATACAAAATCTTTTTCTACACAAGAATTTTCAAATTTATCACATGTAGAATGAGTAATTGGTCTAACACTAGTGTTTTGAATTACATGCTCGGGTTTCTAAAGTTTCAGTTTACTACAATTGTCTGAAATTTTAGGAACATTAGAAACTGAATTTCCAAAACAAGAAACAAGATTTTTAGAAACATTAATAGTCATGTTAGAAGTACATTTAGACAAATCACATTGATTTATATTATTATTGCATGATTCATCCCTTGAATTACCTACTTCCACGTATTTATTACCTTGTTTCATGATAAAAGGAATTTGAGTCTTAAATTTACTTGAATTGCAACTAATAAATCCTTTATTGGCTTGAGATTTAGGATATTTAGGATAATAAAATCCTAAGCCAAATTTATATGACACCATAGGGGTACTAGTTAGTTTGTATAACTTAGTTTGACTTAAATTCCATTTCTCATTGGTAGAATTTAAATCTAGCTCTCTCATTTTTAATTTATCAATCTCTAATTCGAGATCATTTATACTTTTTCTGAACACTTCATTTTCAAATTCTATCTTTAATTTTTCAACATTTATATTTTGTATTTGTTCATGCAAGACACATTCATTAAATCTAAATTTATGCAAATCTCTAGCATGATTTTCATTATCACATTTAAACTTTTCTAAAGTAGTAGACAAGAAACAATTTTCTTCTTCCACAATGGATAAAGAGTTTCTGATATTCTTATTTTCTAATTTACAAACTTTAAGTTTTTGTAATAATGCATGATAAGCACATAATAATTCATCAAAGTTAAAATCTGAATAACTTTCATGTTCAGATATTATCTCAAACTCATCTGCCATGAAGCACACATGAGCAACATCTTCTAACTTTGGTTCTCCTTTTGAATGTGAAGATTTTGATGATGATTCCTCAGATTCAGACGTGTCATCCCAAGTGACCTTCAAAGCCTTTTTCTTGTAAAACTTTTTCTATGTTTTCTAAGCCATCTTCTTCTGATTTGTCCTACTATACTTTTCATTTTTCCTTATAGGACAATCTGGAGAAAGATGTTTAGGTTTCTTACAGTTGTAACATACATACTTTCTAGATGAAGAATTCTTGTCATTTAGTGATTTCGATGTTGAGGGTTTATCACTTTTGTTCCTTTGTTGTTTCCTAGCTTTCCATGCTTTCTTGAATTTCCTAGTTAGCAAAATCAAATCCTCGTTAGAATGAGTAGATATATCAGAATCTGAATTAATTTTGAAGGCTATTTCTTTCTTCATTTTTAGTTTGTTTTGACTTAGTGATTCATTTAATTGAACTTCATAAGCAATTAAGTTTCCTAAAAGTTCATTCATGGTATAAACATTTAAATCTCCTGATTCCTCAATTGATGTTATTTTCTAAGACCATTTAGAACTTAGGGATCTTAGAATTTTCCTCACCAAATCCTTTTGTTCAAAATTCTTTCCTAAGCATTTTAAAGAGTTTATGATATCAAGAAATTTGGAAAACATCTCAGAAATACTTTCTTCTTCATGCATCTTAAAGAGTTCATACTTATGAATTAACATGTTTATCTTAGTCTCTTTAACTTGAGAAGTTCCTTCATGTGGAACTTCTAATGAATGCCACACCTCATAAGCAGATTTATATGTCGACACTTTACTGAACTGTTCATAACTCAATGCACAAAATAAAATATTTAAGCCCTTAGCATTCAGAGTTTCATTTTCTTTTTCAGTAATTGTCCAAGTATTATAAGGAGTAGTTAACGGAGTATATGGTTTAGAAATCATAAACCACAACTTATGATCTATACTTTGAAGAAAAACAGTCATCCTATATTTCCAATATTCAAAATGTATTCCATCAAATAAAGGAGGACGATTAAGATTTTGGCCTTCATATAAAGAAAAATTACCATTTCCAGTAGCCATCTTACCTTAGATTTTTCAACCTATTTAATTTTAAACAATTTAAAACTTTAAAACAACTTGAGCCTTAAATCAAGAAAGTTAAACGTATGTTTAGATATTAATTTCTGTTTAAAAACAAGGAAGGCAGAATAAGCAATGATATTAAATAAGTTGGTATCGATTTTATATCAAAGATTATTAACAAAGCTTTAATACCACTTGTAGGATTGTATGGCTACACAAGAGGGGGGTGAATTGTGTTTTTCAACATTTTCAAATATAATTGAAACTTTAAAACTCAAAAACAAGTTGAGACACTATTTTCATAAAATCATTTTTATTCAAGGTTTTAATTACAATATACAATTCAATTCCCCTCAAAAATTGTAGATGCAATTATATATCGATACCATGCTTCATCTATACAATTTCATAACTACAAACAAAGAAAACTAATTTGCGGAATTTAAAACATTTCTTCCTATTTGAGATCTTTCTTCTTCTTCTCCTTTTTCTTTTTTAGCAATTCTTCAGTGACGAATATCTTGTCTTTCTCTACTTCACCGAATTTGCTTTCTTCTAATACTTTAAATCTTTAGTGACGTAAATCTGACCTTTTCTGCTTCACTGAATTTTCTTCCATCTAATACTTCAAATCTTTAGTGACATATCTTACCTTTTTATGCTTCATTGAATTTTCTTCCTTCTGAGAGCTTTTCCCCGAAGAGGTATTTTTGATCCCTAAAAAGATTTTTCTTTTGGTGTGCAGGGATAACTGAACAACGAGAATTCTATGCCTTTTATACTATATCTTCATTTCATGCATATCCTCCACATTTAATCACTATCAGTCTTCCACTTCTTCACGTCTTTTCTTTTTTCTTTATCGAAATACACACATTCTAACCCACATTTACATTTTGTTTAGGTTGCTTAGGTGGCACCAGAGAACTTGTATTGGTTCCCAGGCAACAACACTAAATAACTTGTATTTGTTAACTTCTGTTTTTAACTTAGTTAGTTTATCTTTATGCTTATCAGTAATTCCTTTTTAGAAGTAAACGAACAACCTTTCACACAAATTAGATATTAATTCTAGTTTGTATTTTAACTACAAGTGCACAGTGTATATTGTATTTGTATGCAAGTACAGGTTGATCCCATAGAGAAATTGATTAAGAATTGTGTACTATTTTTATTATTTTATAATATACTTAATGTGTTTAGTAATCCCTCCATTGAGTTACAGTTGACACAACAGACTGATCTCGTGGACTTAAGTTAACTCCAGGAGCCTATCTTTTTAGTTTAATATTGCAATTTACAGAGGAATTCAGCCAACCATTGGGCGATCCCACAAATTGTAAATAACATCAATTGAGCTCTTTAATGCTAGTGAATATTAGATTTATCATTTAGCAACACTAACATTCAAATATTTCAAACAATAACCATTAAAATCTTTAAGTATCTAGAACAATCGATTTCAGTAAACTGTGATACTATTTTCTATTTTTTAAATCAAACAAACACAAAACATTCACAATACTAACAATAACAACTTTAATCACAATATAAAACAAACAATACAACACTTGAATACTAAATATAAACTCAGATAAGTTGTTGTTTTTGGTATTTTTGTTTTGAGATATTCATGAAAATGGGCGAAAGGTGAAATGTAAAAATCTCTATCGATAGTAAATACTTCTGTCACTACATGCTATGCAATTACACCACTGAAAACTTAATCACTTACAATTCTGCCTCCTCTCCCTATAGAATCACGAGTCCAGAATTGCAAGATGATCTCCTCTCCAACATATTGGCATCAACCCGAAACCAAAACTAGAAGCTTTACGATCTCTTAAGATATGAGTCGATGCTTGGTGAAAATGGCTTCCCTTCCCACAACGTAATCACTCCTCACAATGGTTGTCAGGCACCGTGTTTGACTCGGAATCGACTTGACATCGGGAATGTATCCTCACAGACCTCTAATAGTTGGTGATTACGGTAATTATGGTGATGTTGGTGAATTGTTGGTGTTGGTGTGGATGATTCAGTGAACTTCCGACGCTGCCTGCAGTTAGCGCGGTCCTCCACCTTTACACACACTGCCACACACCTCCAACCACACCTTCTTCGTTTTTTCTCCTCTTCTTTTATTTTTCTTCAGTAGTAGCTGCTTCTGCTTTAGATGATTGGTTGGATTTCCTTCATTCAGATCAACGATGGTGATTTCTCTCCCTTCCACGAGTGAATTCCTACATGATACGTGTAATCGTGGCTTTCCTTCGAATGTCCTGTTTCTGTAACCGCTATAGCGGCATATTAGAAATTAAATGGTCCGTGGAGTTATAGATAACTCAATGGACTTACTTCGTTGATTTAACTATAAAACACATGTAATAAAGAAATAAGATGCTAACATAACGCAGTACCTTAGTGTGTATTCATGTAACTCAACGCGTACAGTTATGCTAACTTAACGAGTTAAACATGTGTATCTCATGTGATATACTAAAGTATTTAAATTCAGCACGTGCATAATTCTAACTTAATAAGTTCAAATATTTCGGGCACTTACAAACCTAACTATCTGATGCCCAAATGCATTTCGGATAGTTAATAGATAACTTACCGAAAATCCACTTAAGTCATGCATTATGGTTTCAACACGTGTACTTCAGGAAATAATTAAATATTCTTTAAAACATAACTATCCAGTACATTAAACATAACTCTCCAAAATAACAGAAAATTCGGATACTTAAGAATTTCACAGCTTGCAATTTACCGTCAGTCCAAAAATGTACTAAATTAACATTAATTTCCTAGAATTATGCAAATTCTTTCATTAAAGCATATAATAGTGCAATTATAACATAATGGCTTAATTCTCATATGATAAGCTAAATATTATGCAATTAACCATCTGTTGTGATTCTAGTGGTAATTTCATCAATTTCATCTGCTGTGATTCTGTATAACATAAACAAAAATTATAGAGACAAAATTAACATAGCTACTTCACACCCTCGTGGAGTTAGGTCATAACTGAATGGACTAAGTTCATTGAGTTAAGTAATAACTCTACGATACTACTAACTATAATCAAACTTACATTTTTTTCTTTTTATATTCTTATATTTTTCTACTTACTATATATACATAATTACTTCAGTTATACTATTTCATTCAGCTACCCTCCTAGAGGAGGTATCAATTTCATTAACAGTTCTGTTGATAGGATTAGGTATTGCTTGCATTGGCAATCCTCTAGTAGGTCTAACTTCCATTGATTCTTTCTGTCTAGGGGGTATATTTCAATTTATATTTTGATTTTGAATTGCAGCATTTCCAAATACAAGATCCAAATGATTGTTTAATTGTTGGATTATCTTTTCTAATTTTTCTATTCTAGATCCTTGTTCAATTAAAGCTTCATAACTTATATTTTTGTCATTTATATTTTCTCCTCCCTGAAAATTGTTGTTTCTCCAAGATAAATTCAGATGATTTCTCCAATTAGGGTTATATGAATTTCCAAAGTTATCTTTCTGGTTTCTAGCATAAATAATATCTAAATCATTAACGTTTGCATTCTTTTCTACTAGTTTTTGATTTAATGATAACTCTTCTGTTTTCTTTGTTAATTCAGTTAATTTAACTTCAAGCATAGTGCTTGAATCTATTTCATGCATTCCCCTTGGCAATATTCTTTTATCTGCAATAGCTTTAGCTGAATTTTCCCACTATGTAGTTCTTTTTGCAAAGTTTTCTAAATATGCCCATGCTTCTTCACTATACAATTTTAAAAATCCATTATGACAAGTAGATTCTAATAAAGATTTCGTTGAAACATCTATACCTTCATAAATTATACCTATTAATTGTGCTTTACTCATTGCATGATGTGGACATTGAGTCAATAAATCTTTAAATCTTTCAAAATATTTCCAAAATGATTCTCCTTATTTTTGGCTACACATTAATATTTCTTTCTTCTTTTTAATCATTTGATGTGTTGGATAATATTTTTTTAGAAAAACAGAGCAAAATTCAGTCCATGCAAAAATTGAATCAGGCGATAGAGTATATAACCATCTCTTAGCTGTGTCTTTTAAAGCAAAAGGGATATATCTAAATTTAATAGCATCAATACTCTTGTTCGGCATTTTTATCATTTGATAAACTTCATTAAATCTCTAAGGAAATAATAGGCATCCTCTCTTTCTAATCCATGAAAATGTGGCAATTAACTAATATAATTAGATTTCAGTTCAAACCTATCTCCCTCAAAGTTTGGTAATCAAATACATGAAGGTTCATCAACTAATTCAGGATACAGAATTTCCCCTAATGGTTTCTCTACTAGAGCAGCCATCTCTTCGTTCTCTTTTAAAGAAAGGTTAGCTATACCCCTTAGGATTTCGTTAAAGTCTAATTCAGAAAATATTTCAGTTCGTCTTTGTGTTGAAGAATCCTGTGTAGGTGTTCTTACTAATCTTTTAGTGCTAGGAGAACGAATCCATGTGCTCATAAACTCTTAACATGAAGTAAAATAACAGAAGATTAATTACATACCAGTCTAAAGCTTTATACTCAGTAAATAATTGTTAACGAACGAAGTTGAATCAGTTGCTTCTCCTTCCAATTCCCCAACGAAGTTTCTTTTCTTTCAAAAGTGCTGATAACTCATGAATAACATTTTGTTCTATATTTATAATGCACTTCCATAAAGCAAATGAATCTCGTTGCAAGAACATGTCTTGTAACATGTAGTGCAGTTCCTATTTTTATGGGTACGTGTGTCACTTCTAATTTCAAATTTTAATAACCGCTTGATCTTCGAAGTTTTGTTCGTGGCTAAAAGAATAACCGTTAAGCTTAATCCATGAACTAACCTCGTTGAGTTATAGTTAACTCAACAGACAAACTTCAGTTACTGTTGCTTACTCCACGTACTAACTTCGTTAAGTTATAGATAACTCAACGGAGTGACTTTATATTATATTATTAACTTCGTGGAGTTAAGGTTAACTCAACAAACTTACTTCGTTGAGTTAATACTTAGCAACCTTTAAGTTACTCCTCATATTAACTTCTATATTTTTCTTCTCTCTTGTATTCTGTTAACTTAAATCAAGTTAAATACATGTCATTAAACTTATTTGAATCTGATCATTATATAAATATTTAACTTATAGTTCATTTCATATTATGCAGAATTTATATTTTACTTTGCAGCATATAGATATTTCAGCATTAACCACTTATCTTGCATTTAATCTTGTTATTTATAAAATTTATAACTCTTTTAAATAGTTTTATACATTGTTCAAACAGTTATATAATATTCAAGATAATTCATTGATTACATCATTCTCCAATATTAATACAAAAACATCTGAAAAACATACCTTCATTTATATGAATAATTTTCATTACAATTAGTCAGATATTTTTCATACAATTATATACAAGTACAAGTAGACAAACAATACAAATTAATCCTTTCTCCCAAGTTCATCTACTTCCTTCTGGAGTCTTTCTACTTGTTGCTCTAATTGATTAATCCTTTCTACAACTCTTGTAACTCCTCTAGAAGGTTCAGCTATCTCTGCAGCCACATAACTTTTGTACTCTTTCACTAAAATGGTTCTAGATCTTATCCTTTTGGATGTCCATTTCGTGAAATCGATACAGTCTACCATCAATAGTGGAATTAAATCTCCATAAAATAATTTTTTCCTCACTGTTCTCAGCTTGGAGATAAAAACTGCAGACCAATTTATCTGAATTCTGTTCACAACTACATGTGGCCCATTTGACAAATTGACTTAGTTCTATGCCATGGTCTTGTCATTGGTAGACATTCTTAATAAAAATGTTAGCTATCATGTGTGCTTTACCATTTAGCTGCTTTAGTCTATTTAATAATGACACATTAGGATTGATAGCTAAACAATCTTTTATGATCTGTTTTGTCCACTCGACTGTAGTTGTGCTTTCCAAAATTTCCAATCCTTCATTCTTCAATTTGAAAATGTTGTGGAGAAGCTTTGGTGTTATCTGTACATCAACTTGCTCCACATTGAAAATTAATCCACTTTCTCCTTCCTTTAGGTTTGCATAAAAGCAGGGCACTAGATTTTCATATACTACATGCCCTCTCTCTTGAGAAATAAACTGCAGTAGATCTTGGAACTCAATTAAATCTTTGATTTCTTGCATTCCATCCCAATTTACTAGTCTACTAAAAATGATATCACAACCCCTTATTATAAGCTTCCTAACTCCAAAAGTGTACTTCATTTAAAACTGTTGTTTCAGTCGAGTCAGGAATGTCAATTTGTTGCTCTAGAGGGGTTTGTTCTTGAACTTCCTCTACCATAAGCTGAATTTGAACTTGCTGAAAATACTCCACAGATTCTGGCATTTTTGCTTCTACTTTTGTCTGTGGTAGTGAGCCGACAGAACTCTCCACTTTGTCTTGAATACTGTCCAAAATTTGCTGAAGAGTTCTTTGCTCTTTAGTGGAATATGTCGAGTCATCTCTTTCCATTTGTAATTGTTCAACTTCTTGTTCGTTTTCTTCTTTTTATTCTTCCTCCTGACTACCAATCTGCAATGTCACTGTTCTTTCTGATTCTGTGGCAGATTGGGATGGAGTTACAGGCAAATCACCTTCTACCCTAATTTCTGTTTTTTCTTCTTATACAAGTTGTAAACTAGTTTCAACCTGATTATCTTCTTCTTTTTGCTCTTGCTGCTGCTGCTGCTCCTCTTCAAAATCGGATAGCAGGTTTACATGAAGCGACTCTACAGGCCCTATTGATCTTGGTATTTCAGATTTAATTTCCTCTTGATGTTCAGGCACTATCTCTTTTCCTTTCCTTCTTCTGATTAATTGTGCTTGGTCTTCCTCTTCTTCATCTAAGATTAAATCTACAAAAATGGGCTCTATAGGCCTTTGAGCCATAGGTACTAACTCTTCTTGTTTAACTCTTTCCATAATTACTAGTTTCGAAGGACCAGCTTCATCTCCTTTTGCGGTAGGTCGGGCAGTAGCTTCACGATGCTGTTCCACTTTGATTTTATATTGGGCTTTCAACTTTTCTGTAGCCCTCTTTTTGCACCGTGCATCAAACACTAGATGTGCTATAGCTACTACCAATTCTTCTAGTTCTCCTTGGTCTTTTCCTATTAGAACTAGTTCTTGAAATTCTCTTCTTTCTTCTTCAGTAGAAGGCCCCAAAATTATTGCTTGTTCCAACGGCCTTGGTGGTAGAACTGAAGGTCCTAGCTGCTGTTCCTCAGGAATAGGTCTTTCAGTAGTCAGTTCCTCTTGTTCTGTAGTTGCCTTCATTTGTTGCTCCCATCTAATTACTCCCCTTGCACAACCAACAATGTTCCTTTTGAACCATAGTCGGGACTTACGTTGGATTAGTTCTAGGGCAACTTCGTTATTTGGCCTGATTTTTCTTTCTCTACTCACAGTAATTTCTGTAGCAACCTTGATTCTAGTTTCCATTATCTGAGGGATTTGTATACCCAAATCTACTAACTCTTTCCTCCAATAGAAAATGTCAGATTCTACCTTTTGTAGCTCTTTTTCCTTCGTCGTATTCTTGATTTTCTATCTCGTATGCCATTCCTCTGTATCTTAGAGAAATTCTAACGTGTCTACTGCATTTTACCAGAATTCAGGTGCCATCTTCCTCATCTTGGAGTTACACAACGGAACGTAATCGCTCTGATCTTTACTGTTCTATGTTTTAAATGATTCTGCAGATAATACCCCCAAACCCTAAGTTTAGTATAAATAAGCCCTAAATTTAGGTAGGTAATCGGGTCATTTCCCACGCAAAACTCTTGCTCTCTTGTCCATGGAATTACAATTAACTCCACGAACTTAGTCTGTGGACTTAACTACAATACTCCATTGAGTTAGAGTTAACTTATCCTAAACTCAATGGAGTAAGTTCGTTCAGTTATGTGTAACTCAACGGACTTCCCATAAAGTTATATCTAATAAAAATGCATATAATAATAATTTTTACTTCAGTTAAGACCAAAGAATTTCCAATCTAGCCGATCTTACTTTTTCTACATTTTAAAATTTTCTGGTCAAACCATTTTATTCCTCGGTTGAACCTAAATTACATATATATATATATATATTTCTTTTTCTTTTTTTTTTTTCTTTTTTTCTCTATCGGTTGAACTGATACTATACTTCGGTAACACCAACATTAAACTAAATATAATATAAATATCTCTTTTTCTTTTTCTTTTTTCAGTCAGATCGATGGATCTTGTCGATTAAACTGCAATAATTTTTTTCTTTTTAAAATATATATTTCGGTAAAACCGATAATTCCTTTCAGTTTAACCGTGATTATATTTAAATAAGGTTTTTTTTTTTATACTAAGTATTTTTCATCAGATATAATAAGAAGTTGTTACTTTAATGTTAACTAAATGAGTAACACAAGTATATATATATATAACTTAACATTTCTAACTTAACGAGTTCCTCATGTGCCAACTCACGTGATAAGTATTGTAGCTAACTCAATGAACTATCTCCATGGTGTTACACTAACTTAACGAACCATCTCCATTGTGTTATAGATAACTCAATGAACTATCTCCGTTGTGTTACAATAACTCAACGAACCAGTAATAAACAAATGTTTTTATAATAAGAATTTTACTACGTGCAAAAATAACAACTTAAGTTTATAACGCTAACCTAATGCGTTGCCTTAGTGTTCAATATAGCAACTCAACGCGTTTAGTTATGTTAACTTAACGAGTTAAACATGTGCACCTCACGTGATATAATATAACATTCGTAACTTATAATTTCACCACGTGTAAAACACTAACTTAACGAGTTCGTCTCTTCTTTTACTCACTAACTTAATAAGTTGTCACATGACCTATTTTAACCTTTAAGCCTCTAACTTAACGAGTTCTCATGTGATCTCTATACGAACAAAACTCTAACTTAACAAGTTGTCTAAACGTGCACTGTTCGTGATACAGAAAATATAACTTTAAAACATATCATACTTTTCAATAAAAACACACGTTAACTTAATGTTTAGTTAAATGAGAAATCAATGCAACAAAACAACTAGTTATTAACTTAGTATAATTTCGGATCCAATATAGACAAGTATTTATATCAGTAAGCTTTCTCTGTATTAATTGATGATTTTAATTTTTTTTCACAAGCAATAGTAATTGAGCAAATATGATTATTTTTCATTCAACACACATCATTAAAACAAAATACTCAACAACTTTATAGGCTTTACTTCTAGTAGAGTAACCTACAAAAATTCCTTCATCCACTTTGGCTTGAAATTTATCCCTTTTATCCTTAGTATTAAGAATAAAACACTTGCAGCCAAATGATTTCATATAGAAAATTTTTGGAACCCTATTAAACATAATTTCAAAAGGAGTTTTATTAACACGAGGTCTTAAGTGACTTCTGTTAATAACATAGCAAGCTGTATTCATGGCTTCAGCCCAAAGATTTTGAGGTAACTTATGTTCATTCAACATAGTTCTGGCCATTTCCTGAAGTGATCTATTCTTTCTCTCAACAACACCATTTTGAGACGGTGCTCTTGGAAAAGAAAATCTCTGATCAATGCCATGCTCTTTACAATAATTATCCATTTGATCATTATCAAATTCTGTACCATGATCACTCCTATGTTTTTGAATAGACACTTTGTTCATTTTGAACAAGATTGCAAAACATTTTAAACTTTTCAAAAACTTTTGTCTTAGATGTTAGAAAATATACCCAAGTGTATTTAGAGAAGTCATCTACTAAAACAAATACATACTGTTTACCACCAAGACACATGATTCTTGTTAGTCCAAATAGATCTATATGTATAAGTTCTAAGACTCTCTTGCTTGATATATCAGTTTTGGATTTAAAAGAGTTTTTGTGAAGTTTACCTAACTCACATGCATCACGCATAAAGTCCTTTACGTATTTAATCTTTGGTAAACCTCTCACTAAATGTTTTCTAGACAGTTTATGTAATAGTTTCATATTTATATGCTCGAACCTTCTATGCCACAAATATGCATCACTAGTTTCAACTAGCAAACATGAATTTAAATCAACTACACCAGAAGGTAAAGATAAAATACATACAGAACCATTTCTTTTAGCAATAAACATAAGTTCATCTATATTTTTATCAATAATTTTGCATACATTATCTTCAAACACTACATAATATCCATTCTCAATTAGTTTTATAATACTTAGCAAATTAAATCCTAGGTTTTCTACATATAGTACATTCAAAATAAAACAAGTCGGAGTTATTTCAACATTGCCCATACCTATGATTTTATCTTTGCTTTTGTTTCCAAATGTTACACTACCTTTCGTGGTATTTGTAAAATTTTTTAGTAGACTTTTTTGTTCGGTCATGTGATTTGATACTCCACTGTCCAAGATCCATTTTGATGTTGTTTCCTCCTACAAAACAAATTAAGAAACAAGATTTTTAGAAACATTAATAGTCATGTTAGAAGTACATTTAGACAAATCACATTGATTTATATTATTACTGCATGATTCATCCCTTGAATTACCTACTTCCACGTATTTATTACCTTGTTTCATGATAAAAGGAACTTTAGTCTTAAATTTACTTGAACTGCAACTAATAAATCCTTTATTGGCTTGAGATTCAGGATATTCAAGATAATCAAATCCTAAGCCAAATTTATATGACACCGCAAGGGTACTAGTTAGTTTGTCTAACTTAGTTTGACTTAAATTCCATTTCTCAATGGTAGAATTTAAATCTAGCTCTCTCATTTTTAATTTATCAATCTCTACCTCAAGATCATTTACATTTTTTCTCAACATTTCATTTTCAGATTCTATCTTTAATTTTTCAACATTTGTATTCTGTAATTGTTCATGCAAGACACATTCATTAAATCTAAATTTATGCAAATCTCTAGCATGACTTTCATTATCACATTTAAGCTTTTCTAAAGTAGTAGACAGGAAACAATTTTCTTCTTCCACAGTGGATAAAGAGTTTCTGATATTCTTATTTTCCAGTTTACAACCTTTAAGTTTTTGTAATAACGCATGATAAGCATATAATAATTTATCAAAGTTAAAATCTGAACAACTTTCAGGATCAGATATTACCTCAGACTCATCTGCCTTGAAGCACACATGAGCAACGTCTTCTAACTCTAGTTCTCCTTTTGAATGTGAAGATTTCGATGATGATTCCTTAGATTCAGACTCTTCAGACGTGTCATCCCAAGTGACCTTCAAAGCCTTTTTCTTGTAAAACTTTTTCTGAGTTTTCTAAGCCGTCTTCTTCTAATTTGTCCTACTATGCTTTTCATTTTTCCTTATAGGACAATTTGGAGAAAGAAGTCCAAGTTTCTTACAGTTGTAACATACATACTTTCTGGATGAAGAATTCTTGTCATTAAATGATTTTGACGTTGAGGGTTTATCATTTTTGTTCCTTTGCTGTTTCCTAGCTTTCCATGCTTTCTTGAATTTCCTAGTCAGCAAAATCAAATCCTCGTCAGAATTAGTAGATATATCAGAATCTGAATTAATTTCGAAGGTCATTTCTTTCTTCATTTTTAGTTTGTTGTGACTTAGAGATTCATTTAATTGAACTTCATAAGTAGTTAAGTTTCCTATAAGTTCATTCATGGTATAAACATTTAAATCTCGTGATTCCTCAATTGATGTTATTTTCTAAGATCATTTAGAACTTATGGATCTAACAATTTTCCTCACCAAATCCTTCTGTTCAAAATTCTTTCCTAAGCATTTTAAAGAGTTTATGATATCACAAAATCTGGAAAACATCTCAGAAATACTTTCATCTTCATGGATCTTAAAGAGTTCATACTTATGAATTAACATGTTTATCTTAGTCTCTTTAACTTAAGAAGTACCTTCATGTGAAACTTGTAATGCATGCCACACCTCATAAGCAGATTTATATGCTGACACTTTACTGAACTGTTCATAACTCAATGTACAAAATAAAATATTTAAGCCCTTAGCATTCAGAGTTTCATTTTTTTTTTTAGTAATTGTCCAAGTATTATAAGGAGTAGTTAACGGAGTATATGGTTTAGAAATCATAAACCACAACTTATGATCTATACTTTGAAGAAAAAATGTCATCCTATATTTCCAATATTCAAAATGTATTCCATCAAATAAAGGAGGACGATTAAGATTTTAGCCTTCATACAAAAAAAAATTACCATTTCTAGTAGCCATCTTACCTTATATTTTTCAACCTATTTGATTTTAAATAGTTTAAAACTTTAAAACAACTCGAGCCTTAAATCAAGAAAGTTAAACATATGCTCAGATATTAATTTCTGTTTAAAAACAAGGAAGGCAGAATAAGCAATGATATTAAATAAGTTGGTATCGATTTTATATCAAAGATTATTAACAAAGCTCTGATACCACTTGTAGGATCGTATGGCTATACAAGAGGGGGGTGAATTGTATTTTTCAACATTTTCGATTATAATTGAAACTTTAAAACTCAAAAACAAGTCAAGACATTGTTTTAATAAAATCATTTTTATTCAACATTTCAATTACAATATACAATTCAATTCTCCTTAGAAATTGTAGATGCAATTATATATCGATACCATATTTCATCTATACAATTTCATAACTACAAATAGAGAAAACTAATTTACAGAATTTGAAACATTTCTCCCTGTTTGAGATCTTTCTTCTTCTTCTTCTTCTTTTTCTTCTTCAGCAATTCTTCAGTGACGAATATCTATTCTTTCTCTACTTCACCGAATTTGCTTTCTTCTGATACTTTAAATCTTCAATGACATAAATCTGACATTTTCAGCTTCATTGAATTTTCTTCCATTTAATACTTCAAATCTTCAGTAACATATATCTTACCTCTCTTTTTTCTACTTCACTGAATTTTCTTCCACCTGAGAGCTTTTCCCCGAAGAGGTGTTTTTGATCCCTGAAAAGATTTTTCATTTGGTGTTCAAGGATAACTGATCAATGAGAATTCTATGCCTTTTATACTGTATCTTCATTTCATGCATATCCTCCACATTTAATCACTATCAGTTTTTTACTTCTTCATGTTTTTTCTTTTTCCTTCATCGAAATACACACGTTCTGACCCACGTTTACATTTTGAATTTTCTTTAATCATCAATCCTGGATCTTTGAAAAATTTCTTGCAAAATAAACTTTCTCCTCCAAAATCTTTCATCAAGTGTAATAAGAAGTTGTTACTTCAATGTTAACTAAATGTGTAAAAAAGTAGATATATAACTTAATGTTTCTAACTTAACGAGTTCCTCATGTGCCAACTCACGTGACAAGTACTGTAGCTAACTCAACGAACTATCTCTGTGGTGTTACGATAACTCAACGAACCATCTCCGTTGTGTTACAGATAACTCAACAAACCAGTAATAAATAAATATTTTTATAATAAGAATTTTACCACGTGCAAAAATAACAACTTAAGTTTTATAACGCTAACCTAACGCGTTGTCTTAGTGTTCAATATAGCAACTCAATGTGTTTAGTTATGTTAACTTAACAAGTTAAATATGTGCACATCACGAGATACAATATAACATTCATAACTTATAATATCACCACGTGTACAACACTAACTTAACGAGTTCGTCTCTTCTTTTACTCACTAACTTAACGAGTTCTCACGTGACCTATTTTAACCTTTAAGCCTCTAACTTAACGAGTTCTCACGTGATCTCTATACAAATAATACTCTAACTTAATGAGTTGTCTAAACGTGCTCTGTTCATGATACAGAAGATATAACTTTAAAATATATCATACTTTTCAATAAAAACACACGTTAACTTAACGTTTAGTTAAATGAGAAATTAATGCAATGAAATGACTAGTTATTAACTTAGTATAATTTCAGATCCAATATAGATAAGTATTTATATCAGTAAACTTTTTTCTGTATTAATTGATGTACTTAATTTCCTTTCACAAGCAATAGTAATTGAGCAAATATAATTATTTTCATTCAACACACATCATCAAAACAAAATACTCAACAGCTTTAACTTCTGATGGTCAACATTTAGATTTAAAACCTTTAACTCCTAAATTAACCTATATATTTCTGGAAGAAAAATGAATATGTCCAATCATTATTGCATCAAATTTAAAAGTAGATCAAATTTCTAAATTAAAAGATGTAGTAAAAACTTATAAAGAGGCAATAGGATGGACTATAGCTGATATAAAAAGGTTAAGTGCAACTTTATGTTGTCACCATATATATTTAGAAGTGAATACTAAACTAGTTAGAATTCCTGAAAGGAAATTAAATCCAAACTTTAAAGAAGTTGTTAGGAAGGAAATAGTGAAATGGTTAGATGATGACATAATTTATCCAATTTTTAATAGCTTATGGGTTAGTCCAATCCATGTAGTCTCCAAGAAATTAGGATTAATAGTTGTTAGGAATGAAAGTTAGGATTTGATATCTACTAGAATTCAATCAGGCTAGAGAGTGTGTATAGACTATAAAAAGCTAAATGTTGTGACTAGGAAATATCATTTTCCCTTACCTTTTATAGATCAAATGCTAGAAAAATTAGCAAGGCAAAAATATTTTTGTTTCTTAAATGGGTATTTAGGAAATAACCAAGTTCTAGTAGCATTTAAGGATTAAGAGAAAACAACTTTCACATGTCCTAATGGAACTTATGCTTTTAAGAGGATGCCATTCAGATTATGCAATGCACCAGTTATCTTTCAAAGGTGTATACAAGGCATATTCACTAGAATGACTGAAGATTTTTTAGAAATATTTATGAATGATTTTACTGTATATGGAACTTCAAATGAAATGTGTTTAAACAATTTAAACCGAGTATTAAAACACTGTGTGGAAAAAATCTAGTTTTAAATTGGGAAAAATGTCACTTTATAGTTAAACAAGGAATAGTCTTGGGACATGTTTCAAAGAAAGGGTTGGAAGTAGATAAGGCTAAAATAGAAGTAATTTCTAATCTACCAAAACCCAAAACAATAAAAGATATTAGATCATTTCTAGGACATGTAGGATTTTATAGGAGATTTATTAAAGATTTTAGCAAAATAGCTAGACCTTTAACTAATTTATTAAAAGATGTTCTATTTAACTTTGATAAGAATTGCAAAGAAGCATTTTTCAAGCTTAAAACTAGTTTAATTTCAACTCTTATAATACAAGCACCTAATTGGAGCCATCCATTTAAATTAATGTGCGATGCATTTGATTTTGCTTTAAGAGCAGTGTTGGGACAAAAGATAGAAAAATCTCCGTTGAGTGATTTATTATACATGCAAAACTTTAAATGATGCTCAAGTTAATTATACAACTAATGAAAAAGAACTATTAGCTATTGTGTTTGCCTTAGAAAAGTTTAGACCATATTTAATTAAAGCTAAAGTGATAGTATTCACGGATCATTCAACTTTAAAACACCTAATAGTAAAGAAAGAGACTAAACCTAGGTTGATCCGTTGGATATTGTTATTACAAGAATTTGATCTAGAAATTAAAGATAAAAAAAGATGTGAGAATGTAGTAGCAGACCATTTATCAATATTACAAATAGAAAAATCAAACATTGAAATTAAGGATATTGAACAATTAATGACCATAAACACAATGCCTTGGTATGTAGACATAGTTAACTACTTAGTTACTAGTTTAACACCTAAAGATTGGAATAGACAAGATAAGAAATTATTCTTTTCAAAAGTGAAATATTATTATTAGGAAGACCCATACTTATTTAAGAAATATCCTGATCTAGTTTTAAGGAGGCATGTTCTAGAAACTAAATATCAGAGCATATTGTCTTTCTACCATGACCAAGCATGTGGCAGACATTTTGGTTCAGGGAAAACTACTACCAAGATTCTACAATGTGGTTTATATTAGCCAACACTATTCAAAGATGCTCATAAATACTACTTTAAGTTGTTTAAGATGTCAACAAGTAGGAAGGATATCAAAGAGGAATATGATGCCTCTGAATCCTATTGTTGAGGTTGAAATCTTTGATGTGTGGGGAATAGATTTTATGGGTCAATTTCCTTTATCTAATCAATTTAATTATATATTGTTAGGGGTGGATTATGTATCTAAATGGGTAAAAGCTATTCCTACAAAAACTAATGACAACAAAGTGGTAATACATTTTATTAGAACTAATATAATTGTTAGATTTGGAATACCTAAAGTTATTATTAGTGATAGAGGAGCTCATTTCTGTAATAAAAGTTTTGAAGCCTTAATAAAGAAATATGGAGTAAATCATAAAATAGCAACATCATATCATCCACAAACAAGTGGACAAGTAGAAAGTGTAAACAAACAAATTACATTAATTTTAGAAAAAGTAGTAAATCCTACTAGGAAAGATTGGGTTGATAGATTAATAGATGCACTTTGGGCCTATAGAACTGCTTATAAGACATGCTTAGGTATATCACCTTTTAGGATAGTTTATAGAAAAAGTTGTCATTTATCAGGTAAAATTGAACATAAAGCTTATTGGGCATTAAACACTCTAAACACTAATTTAAATCAAACTATTGAAAATAGAAAAATGCAAAAGGAGTAGGTTCATCAAGTAGCCTTGAAACATTTTGGAACAATATGCTCAATACTTGGAAAAATGAGTAGGTTCATCGAGTAGAATTCCTTAAACACCTATAAACAGAACATGACTTACATCATTTGAGGAAGTACATGAATCTGCAATACCTACACCTTTGTTTTCAAAAGAAAAATAGATAAATATTGTGTAGATCAGAGAAAAGTTGAAAGTTTTCGAAAGACAATAGCTATAGAAAGTACCTTAGAAGAATTGAAATAGAAAACTTTTTTGGAACAAATTCAATAGAAAACAACAATAATAGCAAAAGAGGAATTGACTTGCTATAAGAGAAAAGGAGTTAGAAAATCGAAACAAAAATTGTTTCTAAAGAAACAAATTTAGTTGAAAAAAAAAAATCAAATGATGATTTAATTTCAAAGGGCAATGTTTGTCTAGACATTGTGCCTTACATTGCAACTAACAAGGTTATCAATTCAGAACACACTCAAACTGATGACGACATTGAAACATTATTATCTTTTTCTAGAAAACTTGAAAAGAGAACAAAGCAACAAATTAGTTCAAGTTTTTCTATAGCATCAAGCCCTGATGATAAGGTAATTAAACAATCACAACATCAAGCAGATGACATTAAACAAGTTATTGCAGTAGTGCTTGAAAAAGACAAGATTCTAGAAGAGCTTAACGTTGATTAGCCTATTTTAGAATCTATAGAACTAGAGTATGAAAATTCACAACATGTAAAAATGGAAATATCTATTGACGAAAATGAAGAATTACAGACAGATACACCGACTATTGAATTTGTGGAAAAATTATACTCTGAACACTTTATAGAAACTAAATTAATGGATGTTGTAGATATTGAAAATGTTCCTTACATTGTTGAAGCTGAAGAGTCAAGCTTACCTAAGTAGCTTCAAGAAAATATTTTGACAAAGGAATACAATGACATTCATTTTGAAGAAGAGATTCCTAAAGGAGACTTAAATTCTGAATTAAGGCTTCAAGTATCACATTCTAAGTATAGAACACTAAATATTCAAGGCAATTCAATTTATTTTAGATTTGAGGAAGCATTGTAAAAATACAATAGTTTAATTTCATATCAAATTCTACATGTTCGTCCAATAAAATTTAGAAGTTTACTAGAAATAAAGGATTTATTTGAGTTTCAAGGCTTAATGCAATTCTTACCAGTTAAAATGAAATGGAAGCAATATAAAGAGCCTATTGCAGCATTTTACAACAATCTGGTATAGAATGAAAATCTATTGACAACTTAAATAACTCAACAAGAGTTTACTTTATCTCCTGAACTAATTTTAGAAGTTTTGGGATTAAGGAATAAAGGTGTTGTTATAAACAGATTTCACATTGTTAGATAATTGGAATGAGACATTTAGTCTTTATCACAAATTTCTGGTGTATATTTAGAAATGAGATTAATGGAAAATTTGAATGCATAAGCTAGGTTTATTGCAAATATTCTACATGCAAATTTATTAGAGAGTCAAATATAATCTAGAAGTAAGTAGAAGTTATTTATATACAACTTATGGCATACTAAACAAAATACAAATAAATTGGTTTGATGTTTTCATATATCAATTACAACATTTGAGTTCAAAGTTATTTTTTGGTGATGCTGTATGTTGAATTATTGCAAGCCAACTAGATTTATCTGACTAGCCTTCTGAAACTAAAGGCATGAGAGTGTTCAATGTAAGAGATTTGCAAAAACACCAACAAACGCAATAATAGCAACAACAACCTGACCTTCCACAACAACAACAACAACAACAACAACAATGAAACTATTCAGATTAAGTACAACAGCAACCAAAGCTACCTCTTGACTTAAATGCAGTACTGAATGACATCAAAAATGATATTAGGCATTTAGGAGATAAAATTTGTAATGCTATAAGTGATATCATTAGGAGGAATAGATAAATGTATTGTCATTTGTCTGTTTACTTAATTTCTAAATACAAAATGTAATGTTTGTATTTATTGATTGACTATTTAAACAATACATTTTACTATAAATGTGTTATAAGTCTTACTAATGTTTACAGAAAGTTTAGCTATACATACTTATCTCTCTCTTTTTTTAATCATCTTTTTTATTAATGATAAAAAGGAGGAGATGATTATGAGTTTAAATGTATATGTTAAAAGGAGAGATGATTATGTAATCATTGAATTTTTTCTAAAAGTTTTACTTCTAAGAGATGTTTTTCACAAAAACAACAGATATAAGCTTAAGTGAACTTAAGTCAACAAACTTGTTCGTTGAATTAAAACTTAACCCAACGGAGGTGCTTCATTGAGTTAAACATATTTTATAATTGATTTAATATGATTTTTGTCATCATCAAAAAGGGGGAGATTGTTGAGTATTTTGTTTTGATGATGTGTGCTAAACAAATGTAATCATATTTACTCAATTACTATTGTTTGTGAAAGTAAATTAAGAACATCAATTAATATAGAAAAAGTTTACTGATATAAATATTTGTCTATAATGGATCTGAAATTATGCTAAGTTAAATAACTAGTCGTTAAGTTATACTAACTTTTCATTTAACTAAACATTAAGTTAACGTGTGTTTCTATTATAAAGCATGATATGTTTTAAAGTTACATTTTCTATATCATGTACAGTGCACATTAAGACAACTCGTTGAGTTAGTGCATTATTTATATAAAAGTCACATGAGAACTCATTGAGTTATAGGCTTAAAGGTTAAAAGAGGTCACGTGAGAACTCATTAAGTTAGTGAGCAAAAGGTTAAAATGAAGAGACGAACTTGTTAAGTTAGTATTATGCACGTGGTGAAATTAAAGTTTATATTATATCACGTGAGTTACACATGTTTAACTCGTTAAGTTAACATAACTGTACGCGTTGAGTTACTATATTGAACACTAAGGCAACGCGTTAGGTTAGCGTTATAAACTTAACGTTATTATTATTGCACATGGTAAATACCTTATTGTAAAAACATTTATTTATTACTGGATCTGTGAGTTATTAGGAGTTTTTCGGAGACTTGCAACTGTAACTATCTAAAACTCAAACTCATTTTGGATAGTTAGCATCTAACATTCTGAAAGATAACTCAAGTCATGTTTTCAGGTTACGACACGTGTTTCACTAGTTTTATGATAAAAAGGTATTTCAGATACTTTGAAAACTTAACTATCTGATACAATCACTTTTTAGTGAGTTAGCATTTAACCTTCCGAAAGACATTTTTACTAGTTCATTGAGTTAGCATAACACCATAGACTTACTTCATTGAGTTAGCTACAGTACTTGTCACGTGATTTGGCACATGATGAACTTGTTAAGTTAGATATGTTAAGTTATAAATCTACTTGTTTTACTCATCTAGTTAACATTAACACAACGACTTGCTATTACACTTGATGAAAAATTTTTAGACAATAATATTTTTTAGGAAATTTTTTAGAGATCCAAGATTGATGATTAAAGAAAATTTGAAGAGAAAAATGTGGGTCATAACGTGTGTATTTCGATGAAGGAAAAAGAGATGTGAAGAGTGGAAAACTGATTATGGTTAAATGTGGAGGATATGCATGAAATAGAGATATAGTATAAAAGGTATAGAATTCTCGTTGATCAATTATCCCTACACATCAAACGAAATATATTTTCAAGGATCAAAACACCTCTCCACGGAAAAGCTCTCAAAGAAAAGCAAATTCAGTGAAGAAGAGAAAGTTAGATATTTGTTACTGAAGAATTGCAAAAGAAGAAGAAGAAAAAAAAAATCTCAAACAAGGAGAAATGTTTTAAATTCTACAAATTAGTTTTCTCTATTTGTAGTTATGAAATTGATTAGATGAAACATGGTATCATTATATAATTGCATCTACAATTTTTGAGGAGAATTGAATTGTATATTGTAATTGAAACCTTGAATAAAATGATTTGATTAAAACAATGTTTCGACTTGTTTTTAATTTTGAAGTTTCAATTATTATTGAAAATGTTGAAAAATACAATTCACCCCCCTCTTGTGTAGTCATTCGATCCTACATATATAATTTACAGTAGGCTAGTAGATTGGACTAGAATGGATGATGTTAAAGAACTATTTGAATTCTAGGGTCTACTAGAAATTATTCCAAAGCAAAAAGCCATGCAATCTATGAAAATTTAGTACCCTATTTTTATACAAATTTGAGAGAGAAAGAAGGAAATTTAGTTACAAACGTGGAAGAAGTTAATATTCAAATAACACTTGAACTCCACAACATTTTTGGATTGAAAAATGAAGGGATTGAAATTTTGGAAAATACAACTGTAACTGAATGGACAGAACAGGAAATCAAGCAATGCTTGGCCATCGACCCTAGTGTGCCACTACTGAACATACTAAAGTATTTAAATGGGAAGGCACACATGGTGGCAAATATTTTAGTTAAAACTATCTATCAAAGGTATGGCCACGACATTGAACTGAGTCAATTTGTTAAATAGGCCAATTGGTGTCAAGTCTTCCTGTCAAAGATTAAATCAACAAAGAAGAAACTATTTTATAGAGACTTGATACAAGAATCAATGGTGGTAAGAATAGATTTCCCGAAATGGACGTCTAAAAGGATGAGATCAAGAACCATTTCAGTGAAAGAATACAAAAATTATGCTACTATTGCTGTTGGGATGACTATACCTTCTAGAGAATTTGTAGGAGCTGTAGAATGAATTAATCAACTAGAACAACTAGAAAAGCTCTAGAAGGAAGTAGATAAACTAAGGAAGAAGAATTAAAATGTATTATTTATCTACTTGTACTGAAAAATATCTATTTGTATGTAATTGTAAACTATTTATATATATGAATGTTTGAACATCAGATGTTTCTAAATACGTATGATTGTGAATGAATGATTTAATTGAGAACTGTATTGAAGATGAATATTATATATATATCTGTTTAAAATTTTGCAAGACTATTTTAAAAGTTTTACAATTTTAGGAATGATGTGGAAACATGCATGATGAATTGATAAAATATATCTACATACTAAAAAGTAAGATGTAATTTTTGCATAACAGGAAATGAACTGTAAGTTAAATATGCATATAATGTTCAAATTTAAATAAGTTTAAATTGGAACACTACATTAATGTAATGTATTTAACTTTATTTAAGTTAATAAAATGTAGGAAGACAATATAGAAGTTAAGATGAGGAGTAAGTTTTTAGGAAAATTTACTAAGTGTTAACTCAACGAAGTTAGTTCGTGGAGTTAACCTTAACTCCATGAAGTCAATATTGAAATATAAGGTCACTCTATTGAGTTATCTATAACTCAACGAAGTTAGTCTGTGGAGTTAGCAAACAGTAACTAAGGCTAGTCCGTTGAGTTATCTGTAACTCAACGAGGTTAGTTCATGGAGTTAGTGTAACGATTACTCTTTTATCCACAAATGAAACTTCATGGGTTTAGTAGTTACTAAAATTTAAAATTAGAAGTGGAACATGTATCCATTAAAATAGGAATCATACTGCACGTTACAAGACACATTCTTGCAATGAGATTCATTTGCCTTATGGACATGCATTATAAATATAGAATAGAATGTTATTTACTGGTTACCAGCAATTGAGGAGAGAAAAGAAAATTCGTTGGGGAACTGGAAGGAAAAGCAGTTGATTCAACTTCATCTATCAACAACTATTTATTGAGAACAAAGCTTTAGATTGATATGTAATTAATCTTCTGCAATTTTACTTTATGTTAAGAGTTTATGAGCACATGGACTCGTTCTCCTAGCACTAAATGATTAGTAAGAACAACTATACAAGATTATTCAACACAGAAGCATATTGAAAAATTTTCTAAATTGGACTTTAATGAAATCTTTAGGGGTGTAACTAACCTTTCTTTAAAGGGGAACGAAAATATGGCTACTCTAGTAGAAAAACTATTAGGAAAAATTTTGTTTCCTAAACTAGTTGATGAACCTTCATATATACAATTGCCAAACTTTGAGGGAGACTAGTTTGAACTGAAATCTAATTATATTAGTCAATTGCCACACTTTCATGGATTAGAAAGAGAATATGCCTATTATTTCCTTAGAGAATTTAACGAAGTTTGTCAAATGATGAAAATACCCAACATGAGTATTGATGCTATTAAACTTAAATATATTCCTTTTGTTTTAAAAGATAGCTAAGAGATGATTATATACTCTATCGCCTAATTTAATTTCTGCTTAGACTGAATTTTGCTCTATTTTTCTAGAAAAATATTATCCAACACATCAAACGATTAAAAAGAAAAAGGAAATATTAATGTGTAGCCAAAAACACGAAGAATCATTTTGAAAATATTTTGAACAATTTAAAGATTTAATGACTCAATGTCCATATCATGCAATGAGTAAAGCACAATTAATAAGTATAATTTATGAAGGCATAGATGTTTCAACTAAATCTTTATGAGAATCTGCTTGTTAGAATGGATTTTTAAACTTGTGTAGTGAAGAAACATGGGCATACTTAGAAAACTTTGCAAAAAGAACTACTCAGTAGGAAAACTCGGTTGAAGCTATTACAGATCAAAGAATATTGCCAAGGGAAATGCATGAAATAGATTCAAACACTATGCTTGAAGTTAAATTAATTGAGTTAACAAAGAAAATAGAGGAGTTATCATTAAATCAAAAACTAGTAGAAAAGAATGCAAATATTAATGACTTAGATATTATTTATGCTTGAAACCAGAAAGATAACTTTGGAAATTCTTATAACCCTAATTGGAGAAATCACCCAAACCTATCTTGGAGAAATAACAATTTCCAGGGAGGAGAAAATATAAGTTATGAAGTATTAATTGAACAAGGATCTAAAATGGAGAAGTTAGAAAAGATAATTTAACAATTAAATAATCATCTAGACCATGTATTTGGAAATGCTACTATTCAAAATCAAAATATGAATAGAAATATACCCCCTAGATAGAAAGAATCAATAGAAGGTAGACCTATGGGAGGATTGCCAATGCAAGCAATATCTAACCTTATCAATAGAACTGCTAATGAAATTGACACCTCCTATGAGAGGGAAGCTAAATGAGGTAGTATAATATAGTAAGTAGAAAAATATAAAAACAAAGAAAATGAAAGTTTAATTATAGTTAGTAATACTGTAGAGTTATTACTTAACTCAACGAACTTAGTCCGTTGAGTTATGACCTAACTCTACGAAGATATGTAAGTAGCTATGTTAATTTTATCTCTGTTTAAATTTTATTTATGTTACAGAATCACAACAGATGGAATTGATGGAATTACCACTAGATGCATTGAGGGAAGTACTAAGTAACTTATCAACTAAAGATCTGTGTAGATTGTGTTGTGTGTCATGACAAATTAAAGAATGTGTTAGAGAAAAATATTTTCATAGACTACAACTTGCAAAGATAATTAATATTAGAGATGGATTTTTATGGAAGTCATTTAATCATAGTTCAATTAGCTATGAATATTTGAATATGGAGGAAAATGTTGGAATTCCACCAAATACATTAGAAGGAATAGATCATATTATGGGGATAGATGAAAGATTGATATTTACAGAACCAAACCAAGGTATACTATTCTATTACCCGATATTTTGATTTGAAATCCTATTACTAGAGAAGAATGGAATATAGGAAGGCCTAATCGATTTGAAGTACCAACTAAAAATTATGAGTCAGCTTTAACATTTTCTAATAAAAATTCAACCATTCTTGAAAAATTGTATTACTGGAGACCAACTGGTAATTGGAATGAGGATCTATGTTTAAGTGTATATAATTTTCTGAATAAGTCTTGGAATGAAAATACTATGATATATCTAGGAGAAAAAGCATTAGTTAATAACATACATGTCATACTTGATGGATATATATATCTAATCATGGATATATCAATTACATTGAGATCTGATTTATACATAGTAAGCATAGATAGTTATGATGATGACTTTATAAAAATATTGCCTATACCTAATGATATAGCTGAGCCACCATCTACAGAATATGATAAAATTCAATTAGAAGTGTGGTATAATGAATATGATGATCCTACACTATATTTTGTAAGATGGTGGGATGAATTGATGAAATTTCAAATATGGATTATGAAATACCTAAATGAATAGAAGTGGGAAGAGGAATATATTGAAATATATGTAACAATAGAAACAACTACATTATCTTGGAATAAAAGAGGATCCCTTCCTGCATTTCAATTCATTAATGGTAATACACTTGTATTTAGCATTGATAACATATTGCAAATTTATAAGTTAAAAAGGGAAGCAAACTGCATTAAAATAGAATTAATAGCAATAAGAATTATGCTTGGACTAACACATTTATTCCATTTGTCACTACTTTTCAATCATGTTCCTAAACTGTGATCTTATACTTTTAATATTGTGTGTATGCTGCATTTATTTTTAAGAAAAAAATATGTTTCTCTGTTTTAATTATTTTAGAAAATAAAAATAAATAAAATATCAATCTAGTTTGTTGGTATTTGTTCTGAGAAATCAACTAGCTTGCTTTTGAGCCACCAAAGGCATAGGAGCCTAGGTTCCACACAAGACATTGATTTAACAATTTATGTTTTGTTGTTAGTTGTTATTTTGTTATATATTCTGCTTTTATTTATGAATGAAAAGCTTTTTAGAATTAAAAGTCAAAAGATATTGAAGAAGATACAAAGAACAAAGTATGTAATTGATTACTTACCTTGAATTTACATTCAAGCACAGTTTGTTGAGCTAGGTGAACTAAGTCAATGGAACAGTATTCATGCTTGCTAACATTTTCTGTATTTACTATAAATCTTTTACATTGAGGACAATGCAAAATGTAAGTATGGGGGGGAGGTAATCAGATTAAAATCTAAGTAATCTTGTTAATTAGAGGAATTAAGATTGTGTTGCAAATTTCTATGGAAATTGAAAATCTTTTATAAATTTACTATAACTAACCAAAATTTCCTATAACTATCTGATAATTGAAAATATGAAATTTTTTTTTTGAGAATTGTAACTACTTGAATGTTATATTTAGAATCTTATATAAGATGCTACAAAATTTTATTATTAATACAAATTTGGATATAGTATCTTATGTTTTGCTAAATTTTATGAGTTTAATAGTTTCACGATTTTAAAAAGAAATCAAAATGCTTAACTAAAACTCTGGAAATAATCTAAAATCCTAAAAGAGCTGAAATGTTGATTTTTGGATTAAATGAGATGCATATGATCAAGGATACATTTAATTTAATTGATTAAACTTATAGAATGATTTACGAGTAAATCTTATTAAACTACAAAAAAAGTATGAGCTTATTGATATGGATTCATGTCGTCGGTAAATTATAGAAGTAGAATAATATGAGATTTGTGCTTTATTGCATCTGTATTAATGAAATACATATATATACTGTGTTGAAAAGAAAAAAAGAGAAACTTTGAGAGTTTATTGATTTGTTTGATCACGAGCCTTTTGTACTTGAGTAGATAAGTATGTAAGGATTGTTAACTTGAAAAATGACTCTTTAAATCTAGCAACCTAAGATCTTGATCAAATTTGAGATTGTTGACTGAAAGCTTGATACATAGGTACACTAGAAAGCTCTTATATAATTTAAGCTTTTTAAACTAACTTTTAAAGTAAAAATATGCATATACTGTTCTAAAAGATAAAAGTATTTTGTGAAGATACATATATCTTTTGAATCAATTATATTTTATGTTATCTATGATTACTAAAGTATGAATCTAGAATTAGACTTTTGAAGTTGTTTATTTAAGATACAATTCATTATTCTTCTTGTTTTAATCACATTAAGTTGAATTGTGTTTTAATTCGTATGTAGCTGAAATTTATTTTGGAAATCATATTGGAAAATTCAAGATAACAGATGTTTGAAAAGAAAAAAAATGATAATATAATTACCACCTATGTGATGCTAGTATATTTTGTATGTACATTACATATGTTTTAAATATATTTGTAGGTTGGAGAGGAGAAAACAATGTCGAATTAGATTACTAAATTAATACAAAATATCTTTACATTAATCTAATCTATGTATTCTGAAGATACAAAATGAAGAATTAGTTCTAGCACTTTAGAAAGACCAACTAGTTAGATCTTAGTAGTTTGCTAAGGGACTAGCAAAAGTTAAATACGGGGGAAGTCTTTAGAATGAAATAGTACATAATATTAATGGTTAATTGCATAATATTTAGCTTATCATATGAGAATTAAGCTATTATGTTATAATTGCACTATAATATGCTTTAATGGAAAAATCTGCATAATTTCAAGGAGTTAGTGTTAATTAAGTACAGTTTTGCACTATCAGTGAGTTATAGGCTTTGTAATTTTTTAGTATCCGAATTGTTTGTTATTTTGGAGAGTTACATTTCATATACTGGATAGTTATATTTTAAACGCTTAAAGAATACTTTATTATTTCTTGGAGTACATGTGTTGAGTATTTTGTTTTGATGATGTGTGCTGAATGAAAGTAATCATATTTGCTCAATTACTATTGCATGTGAAAAGAAATTAAGAACATCAATTAATATAGAAAAAGCTTACTGATATAAATACTTGTCTGTATTGGATCTGAAATTATACTAAGTTAAATAACTAGTCATTTCGTTGCATTAATTTCTCATTTAACTAAACGTTAAGTTAACGTGTGTTTTTATTGAAAAACGTGATATGTTTTAAAGTTATATTTTTTGTATCATGAACATTGCATGTTTAGACAACTCCTTAAGTTAGAGTGTTATTTGTATAGAGGTCACGTGAGAACTCGTTAAGTTAGAGGCTTAAAGGTTAAAATAAGTCACGTAAGAACTCATTAAGTTAGTGAGTAAAAGAAGAGACGAACTCGTTAAGTTAGTCTTGTACACGTGGTGAAATTAAAAGTTAGGAATGTTATATTGTATCACGTGAGGTGCACATGTTTAACTCATTAAGTTAACATAACTGCACGCGTTGAGTTGCTATATTGAACACTAAGGCAACGCGTTAGGTTAGCGTTATAAACTTAAGTTGTTATTATTGCACGTGGTAAAATTCTTATTATAAAAACATTTATTTATCATTGGTTCCTTGAGTTATCTATAACACAATGGAGATGGTTCGTTGAGTTATCGTAACACCACGGAGATGGTTCGTTGAGTTAGAGTAACACCACAAACTTAGTTCGTTGAGTTAACTACAATACTTGTCACGTGAGTTGTCACATGAGAAACTCGTTAAGTTAGAAATGTTAAGTTATATATGTACTTGTTTTACTTGTTTAGTTAATATTAACACAACGACTTATTATTACACTTGATGAAAAATTTTGGATGAGAAAGTTTATTTTGCAGGAAATTTTTCAGAGATTCAGGATTGATGATTAAAGAAAATTCGAAATGTAAATGTGGGTCAAAACATGTGTATTTCGATAAAGGAAAAAGAGAATACGTGAAGAAGTGGAAAACTGGTAGTGATTAAACATGGAAGATATGCATGAAATAAAGATATAGTATAAAAGGCATAGAATTCTCGTTGATCAATTATCCCTGCACACCAAACGAAAAATCTTTTCAGGGATCAAAAACACCTTTTGGGGAAAAGCTCTCAGATGGAAGAAAATTCAGTGAAGTAGAAAAAGGTAAGATTTATGTCACTGAAGATTTGAAGTATCAGGAGAAAGTAAATTTGGTGAAGTAGAGAAAGACAAGATATTCGTCATTGAAAAATTACTAAAGAAGAGAAAGAAGAAGAAAAATCTCAAACAGGGAGAAATATTTTAAATTCCACAAATTAGTTTTCTTTGTTTGTAGTTATGAAATTGTATAGAGGAAACATGGTATCGATATATAATTGTATCTACAATTTCTAAGGAGAATTGAATTGTATATTATAATTGAAATGTTGAATAAAAATGATTTTATGAAAATAGTGTCTCGACTTGTTTTTGAGTTTTGAAGTTTCAATTATAATTGAAAATGTTGAAAAACACAATTCACCCCCCCTCTTGTGTAGCCATACGATCCTACAACATGTGTTGTAACCTTAATACATGACTTAAGTGGATTTGGTAAGTTAGATTCTAACTATCTAAAATGCATTTGAGCATCAAATAGTTAGGTCTACAAGTATCCAAAATATCTTTTTATCATAAAACTGATTGAGGACACATATCATGATCTAGAAACTTGACTTAAGTTATCTTTCAAAAGGTTAGATGTTAACTATTTGAAATGCATATAAGTTTCGAATACTTATAGTTGTAACTATTCGAAATATCTGAACTCATTAAGTTAGAATTATGCACATGTTGAAATTAAATACTTTATTATGTCATGTGAGCTACACATGTTTAACTCGTTAAGTTAGTATAACTATACGCGTTGGGTTACTTGAATATACACTAAGGTAATACGTTGTGTTAGTGTTATAAATTTATAAGTTGTATTATTCCACGTGTTTTATAGTTAAGTCAATGAAGTAAGTCCGTTGAGTTACACTAACTCTACGGACCAGTTATTTTCTAACATGCCACTATAGCAATTGCAGAAACAGAAAATTTACAAGAAAACCACGATTGCACGTATCACGTAGGAATTAACTTATGGAATGAAGAAGAAATCACCATCGTAGATATGAATGAAGGAAATCCAACTAATCATTTAAGCAGAAGTAGTTACTATTGAAAGAATTAAAAGAAGAGGAGAAAGACGAAGAAAAAGGGTGGGTGTGAAGGTGGAGGACCGCGCTAACTGTAGGAAACGTTAGAAGTTTCCTAAAGCTCCACATCACCACCAAAATCACCAACCATCGAAGGTCTATCAAGATACTTTCCAGATGTCGGGTCAATTCCAAGCCAAACATAGTGACTAGCAACCACTATAAGGAGTAATCGCGTCACAAGAAGGGAAGCCATTTTCACCAAGCACCGACTCATATCTCAAGAGATCATAAAACTTCTAGCCTTAGTTTCAGGTTGATGCTAGCATACTGAAGAGGAGATCAACTTACAAGTCTTGGTTCGTGATTCTATAGGGAGAGGAGGTAAGATTGTAAGTGATTAAATTTTCAATGGTCTAATCGTGTTGCATGTAGTGATAGAAGTTCTTACTGTCGATAGAGATTTTTACATTTCACCTTTCGCTCATATTCAGGAACATATCAAACCAAAAATACCAAAAAAAATAATTATCTATGTTTACAGTTAGTATTAATGTATTGTATTATTTGTTTGTATCGTGATTAATGTTATCATTGTCAATATCGTGATTAATTTTCAAGGCACTGATCCTTCATCAAGTTCTCCTTCGAACTGTACGAACCCTTGTGTAGTTACCATACTATCTATACCAGCCTACGTATAGTTATCTATACAACTTTACGTGCTCTTGTAAAATCCCTCCAAAAATCTTCTAAAAGAACACCTTTTAGAGTTTCTTCCACAACATCCCTTATGGATAGGTTCTCTTTTTCAATTAAACAATTTAATGCAAAGAAGAATTGATCATGAAAGTATAAATATAATCTAACTTTCCTCTTGTAGATATGGCAACACTTAAATCTTCAGGTAATTGCTTTGTTGCCATAGAGTTCCTTTTGATGACTTTCAACTTTCGTTCTTCATGTATCTTTAAGTCTTCTTAGAATTTTCTCTCTGGAGTTTTTGCTGAAAGAGAACTCACTTACAAACATAGATTTTACTCAATTTATATTTCATTGAGAAAATATAATTGTTTGCACATGACCTTGCAATACGTTCTTTTTTTTCCAGATTTTCTACAACCACTTACTACATGATCATCGAGAAATAAATTGGTTCGTGGAGTTAAGCTAAACTCAACGAACTTACTCCATGGACTTAACTATAACTCAATAGACCTACTTCGTAGAGTTAACTTTACTCAATAGACTTACTTTGTGGAGTTAACTTTACTCAACGGACTTACTTCGTAGAGTTAATTTTTTTTGAACCACGATCTTTAATCTTGACTTTTTCAAATCAATCTCTGATTGCCATCTGTAAATATTTTAACCAAGTCTTTTGTAATATGGTGAAACGTGTGTATGTGTATACGTGTGTGCCATGTGTCATCTACAAAACAAATAAATAATCCTACACCAAAACTTTGATTAAATAAAATTATAACAATTTAAATGTATTCATCAAAGTGCTAACATTAGGACCCTTCATAGACTTATGTCCATAACTTTACGAACTTATGTATAACAAAACATTATGAACATCTATAAACTGATTTCCTTAACTTTACGGACTTTTACAAGTTGACACGTGTAAAATATAATTCTATATCTTTTTACAAACTACCTATACTAGACTTATAACTTTACGAACCCCCTTAGGAATTAACCTTACGAAGGTCCGTCAGGTTATCCTAATAACTTTATGGATTTTATATGACATAAGTTTATGAAGGTCCGTAACGTTAAAGTCATATATTTACAAACTTAAGACTTAATTATATAACTCCATAACTTTACAGTCATTCATCAATTTATCATTATAACCATACAAATTGTTGTAGAATTATATACTTAAATAAAATTCAGAGTTTAAAACTAGAGTTATAAGTTAGATAAATTTTCAATTATGCTTAAACATTATGGACTTGATATTATTTATGAAATTCATCATTTTGCATACTTTAAATAATCATTTTGTCACTCATCAAAATCTACCAATATTAATAAATAAGAACATTATCCTGAACAATCTCTCCCTTTTTGATGATGATAAAATTTTTCAAATAAGTCAAACATGCAATAAGAAATTTAACATTTCATAAACATTTAGCATTTAACATACTCATTGTCCTTCCTAAAATAAAATTCAAACCATTCAAAAACTGAAATACCACTTGTTTGAAAATAAAATTCAAACCATTAGGTTTTAACATCATCAAAAAGGGGGAGATTGTTAGATATTTAATTTTGATGATATATGCTTCATTAACGTTTTTAAATAAGTCTACATAATATTCTCTAAGTATATTTCTCTAAGTATAATAGTTAATAGATTATCGGAAAGTTTCATTTTTATGTCGGATAAGTTAAAGATTTCCGAAGAGTTAGATTTTCGATAGTTAAACTTTCAGATAGTTAACGTTTCATTTTTGTCGAATAGTTTATGTTAAAAACTCGTATAGTTAAGTTATCTGCACGTGTGTTTTTAATGTTTTAAGTTGTCACGTATTTTCCATGTGCATTCGGTAATGAAAATCAAATAGTTAGATAGCTGTTTGAGTTTTTATACGCATGGATAGATAACTGTTTGAGTTTTATAAAATGACTAACGAACAGATAAGTTTGTTATGTTTAGTCACATGTTTTGTAGGTGCAAAAACTCAAAGAGTTACAAATAAGTGTTCGAGTTTTTACAGGACTTAAAGGATAAGTGTTCGACTAAATCGAAGACTTAGAAGATATTCTACAAGACTCTAGGAAGATAAAAGTCTCGATGTATCTACGAGTGGAGATCATGGAAATTCAAAATGATTGTGGAGAAAGTGGAAACTCAAAAAGATAGTACGTGGATTATGGATTATGGATTATGGATTATGGATTGTGGATTAAGTGGATGAACACGCTGAATGTGAAAGACAACAAAGTTCAACTACTAATAGAGAGTACGAGCTACATTACAATAGAGGATCCCAATCTCAAAAACCAAGTCTGAATATTTAATCTAGATCCCTAACTGAAAAGTTAAGTTTGAATATTCATATTCTGAAAAGTTCTCCAACATTAGAAGAAGTTCGAAATTCCAAGCAATTTCAGAAAAGGAGCTGCAAGCATAAGAAGTCTGAAAATTCGACAGCTAGAGAAGAAGAGATACAGAAGCTGAGCAAAGACAAAGAAAGATCAGGTTTTATACAATTCGAAATTAGTTTTCAATAAGAGCTTTATTGTTATATTCGAATTGTATATCAAACATTTCTATATCAAAACCTTCAAGAAGGGAATTGAGCTGAAAAGATATTGTAAATTCTGTTTTTAAATAAAGAATAGAATTTCATTTACGAGTATCTTGTGCTCTTATTTTATCCGCTAGTATTTAATTACTAAAGACACAATTCACCCCCCCTCTTGTGATACAGATGATCCTACAACTGGTATACAGATGATCAAAGCGATTTCGTAACTCCACGATGAAAAAGATGACACTAGAATTCTAGGAGGAAGTAATTGACACGACAAGATTTCTTAAAGAATCGAAAGAATGGTACACAAGGTAGAAGATCAAAAATACGACGAGGGAAAAGAGCTGCAAAAGGTAGAATCTGACCTTTTCTACTAGCAAAAAGTTTTAGTGGATTTAGGCATACAAATACCTCAGATTATGGAAACGAGAATTAGAGTAGCTATAGAAGCTGCATTAAATAGAGAAAGAAAAATTAGACCAAATAATGAAATTGCCCTAGAATTGATCCAACGTAAGTCCCAACTATGGTTCAAAAGATGCATAGGTAGACATGCACGGTGAGCAATTTGGGAGCAATAGAGGAAAGGAATTGAAGAACATGCAACTAAAGAACAAGAGGAACCGACTACTGAAAGACATGTACCTGAGGAACAACAGCCCGGACCTTCAGTTCCACCACCAAGGCCATTAGAAAGAGTAGCATTTTTGGGGCCATCTCCTGAGGAAGAATTAAGAGAATTTGAAGAACTGGTTTGAGTTGGAAAAAACCAAGGAGAACCAAAAGATTTGGCAATAGCTAAAGCACATCTGGTGTTTGATGCACTTTACAAAAGGAGAGCTGTAGAAAAGTTGAAGGCCCAATACAAAATTAAAGTTGAACAGCATTAAGAAGCCACTACCATACCTACTGTAAAAGAAGCTAAAGTCGGCCCTTCGAGACCAGCAATTATAGAAAAAGTTAAATAGAAGAGCTATACCTGTGGCTCGAGGACCTGTAGAGCTTATTTTTGTAGATTTAATCTTAGAAGAAGAGGAAAACCAGGCATAATTAATTAGAACAAGGAAAGGAAAAGAGATAGTGC
This sequence comes from Cymodocea nodosa, assembly GCA_036874045.1. NCBI lineage: Eukaryota > Viridiplantae > Streptophyta > Magnoliopsida > Alismatales > Cymodoceaceae > Cymodocea > Cymodocea nodosa. Next base: position 10,389,364 of record CM072339.1, on the reverse strand, counting down.
CTGAACATCAAGAAGAGATTAAACCAGAGCTAGCAATATTAATAGGACCTATAGAGCCAATTTTTGTAGACCTGCTATCCGATTCTGAGGATGAGTATGAGCAGCAGTAGCAAGAGCAAAGAAAAGAAGAAAATCAAGTTGAAATTAATCTGCAGCCTGTACAAATAGAACAAACAGAAATTAGGGCAGAAGCTTATTTGCCCGTAACTCCATCCCAATCTATCACAGAATCAGAAAGAACAATGACAATGCAGATTAGTAGTCAGGAGGAAGAAGAAAAAGAAGAAACAGAATAAGAAGCTAAACAAGTACATATGGAACAAGAAAGAAATGACTCGACAGATTCCATTGAAGAGCAAGAAACTCTTCAACAAATTTTGGAAAGAATTCAAGAGAGAAGAGTGGAGAGTTCTACCGGCTCACCACCACAAACAGAAGTAGAAGCAAAATATAGGAATCTCAAGAGCATTTTCAGCCAATTCAAGTTCAGCACATGGAAGAGGAAGTTCAAAAACAAACCCATCTAGAGCAACAAAGTCAAATTCCTGACCTAACTAAAGCAATAGTTTTGAATGAAGTATACTTTTGGAGTTAGGAAGCATATAATAAATATCAAGAGATTAGGGGTTATGATATCTATTGAATATTTTGTTTTGATGATGTGTGCTGAATGAATATAATCATATTTGCTTAATTACTATTGCTTGTGAAAAGAAATTAAAATCATCAATTAATACAGAAAAAGCTTACTGGCATAAATACTTGTCTGTATTGGATCTGAAGTTAATAACTAGTCATTTCGTTGCATTAATTTCTCATTTAACTAAACATTAAGTTAATGTGTGTTTTTATTGAAAAGCATGATATGTTTTAAAGTTATATCTTCTATATCATGAATAGTGCACGTTTAGACAACTCATTAAGTTAGAGTTTTGTTTGTATAGAGGTCACGTGAGAACTCATTAAGTTAGAGGCTTAAAGGTTAAAATAGGTCACGTGATAACTCATTAAGTTAATGAGTAAAAGAAGAGACGAACTCGTTAAGTTAGTGTTATACACGTGGTGAAATTATAAGTTACGAATGTTGTATTGTATCACGTGAGGTGCACATGTTTAACTCGTTAAGTTAACATAACTAAATGCGTTGAGTTGCTATATTGAACACTAAGGCAACGCATTAGGTTAGCATTATAAACTTAAGTTGTTATTTTTTTCACGTGGTAAACTTCTTATTATAAAAACATTTATTTATTACTGAATCGGTGAGTTAAAGCTTTTTTCGGAGACTTACAGTCGTAACTATCCAAAAGGTAACTTAAGTCATGTTTTCAAGTCTTGACACGTGTCTCATAAAAAGTATTTCGGTGACTTACAACTGTAACTATCCGAAACTTAAACTGTTTTCGGTGAATTATCGTTTAACCTTCCGAAAGAAAGGTTAAGCTAGTTCGTTGAGTTAGCATAACACCACAAACTTAGTTCGTTGAGTTAGCTATAGTACTTGTCACGTGAAATGGCACATGAGGAACTCGTTAAGTTAGAAACATTAAGTTATATATATATACTTGTGTAACTCATTTAGTTAACATTAATGTAACAACTTCGTATTACACTTGATGGAAAATTCTTTGGACGAGAAAGTTTATTTTGCAGGAAATTTTTCAGAGATCTAGGACTGATGATTAAAGAAAATTCAAAATATAAACGTGGGTTAGAACGTGTGTGTTTCAATGAAGGAAAAAGAAAAGACGTGGAGAAGTGGAAAACTAGTAGTGGTTAAACGTGAAGGATATACATGAAATGAAGATACAGTATAAAAGGCATAGAATTCTCGTTGATCAAACCATCCTTGCACACAAAACGAAAAATCTTTTCAAGGATCAAGCAATCCCTGCACACCAAAAGAAAAATCTCTTTTAGGGATCAAAAACACCTTCTTAGGGAAAATCTCTCAAGTGGAAGAAAATTCAGTGAAGCAAAAAAGATCAAATTTATGTCGCTGAAGATTTGAAGTATCAGAAGAAAGCAAATTCGGTGAAGCAGAGAAAGACAAGATATTCATCACTGAAGAATTGTTGAAGAAGAAGAAGAAAGATCTCAAACAAGGAGAAATGTTTTAAATTCCGCAAATTAGTTTTCTCTGTTTGTAGTTATGAAATTGTTTAGATGATACATGGTATCGAGATATAATTGCATCTACAATTTCTGAGGAGAATTGAATTGTACATTGTAATTGAAACCTTGAATAAAAATGATTTTATGAAACAATGTCTCGACTTGTTTTTGAGTTTTAAAGTTTCAATTATATTTCAGAAAATATTAAAAATACACAATTCACCCCATCTTGTGTAGCCATACGATCCTACAAGTGGTATCAGAGCTTTGTTAATAATCTTTGATATAAAATCGATACCAACTTATTTAATATCATTGCTTATTCTACCTTCCTTGTTTTTAAACAGAAATTAATATCTGAGCATACGTTTAACTTTCTTGATTTAAGGCTCAAGTTGTTTTAAAGTTTTTAGACTGTTTAAAATCAAATAGGTTGAAAAATCTAAGGTAAGATGGCTACTGGAAATGGTAATTTTTCTTTATATGAAGGCTAAAATCTTAATCGTCATCCTTTATTTGATAGAATACATTTTGAATATTGGAAATATAGGATGACTGTTTTTCTTCAAAGTATAGATCAGAAGTTGTGGTTCATGATTTCTAAACCATATACTCCGTTAACTGCTCATTATAATACACTTAGACAATTACTAAAAAAGAAAATGAAACTCTGAATGCTAAGGGCTTAAATATTTTATTTTGTGCATTAAGTTATGAACAGTTCAGTAAAATGTCAGCATATAAATCTACTTATGAGGTGTGGCATGCATTAAAAGTTTCACATGAAGGTACTTCTCAAGTTAAAGAGACAAAAATAAACATGTTGATTCATAAGTATGAACTCTTTAAGATGCATGAAGACGAAAATATTTCTGAGATGTTTTCCAGATTTCTTGATATCATAAACTCTTTAAAACATTTAGGAAAGAATTTTGAACAAAAGGATTTGGTGAGGAAAATTCTCAGATCCCTAAGTTCTAAATGGTCTCAGAAAGTAACATCAATTGAGGAATCACGAGATTTAAATGTTTATACTATGAATGAACTTATAGGTAACTTAACAGCTTATGAAGTTCAATTAAATGAATCACTAAGTCACAACAAACTAAAAATGAAGAAAGAAATAGCCTTCGAAATTAATTCAGATTCTGATATATCTACTGATTCTGACAAGAATTTGATTTTGCTAACTAGGAAATTCAAGAAAGCATGGAAAGCTAGGAAATAGCAAAGGAACAAAAATAATAAACCCTCAACGTCAAAATCACTAAATGACAAGAATTCTTCATCCAGAAAGTATGTATGTTACAACTGTAAGAAACCGAGACATCTTTCTCAAGACTGTCCTATGAGGAAAAATGAAAAGCAAAGTAGGACAAATCAGAAGAAGATGGCTCAGAAAACTCAGAAAAAGTTTTACAAGAAAAAAGCTTTGAAGGTCACTTGGGATGACACGTCTGAAGAGTCTGAATCTAAAGAATCAACATCAAAATCTTCACATTCAGAAGGAGAACGAGAGTTAGAAGATGTTGCTCATGTGTGCTTCATGGCAGATGAATCTGAGGTAATATCTGATCTTGAAAGTCATTCAGATTTCAACTTTGATGAATTATTATGTGCTTATCATGCATTATTACAAAAACTTAAAGTATGTAAACTAGAAAATAAGAATATTAGAAAATCTTCATTCATTATGAAAGAAGAAAATTGTTTCCTGTCTACTACTTTAAAAAAGTTTAAATGTGATAATGAAAATCATGCTAGAGATTTACAAAAATTTAGATTTAATGAATGTATCTTGCATGAACAAATACAAAATATAAATGCTAAAAAATTAAAGATAGAATCTGAAAATGAAATGTTGAGAAACAATATAAATGAACTTGAATTAGAGATAGATAAATTAAAACTGAGAGAGCAAGATTTAAATTGTACCATTGAGAAATGGAATTTAAGTCAAACTAAGTTAGACAAACTAACTAGTACCCCTGCGATGTCTTATAAATTTGGCTTAGGATTTGATTATCCTGAATATCGTGAATCTCAAGCCAATAAAGGATTTATTAGTTGCAGTTCAAGTAAATCTAAGACTAAAATTCCTTTTATTATGAAACAATGTAATAAATATGTAGAACTAGGTACTTCAAGGGATGAATCAAGCAGTATAATATAAATCAATGTGATTTGTCAAATTGTACTTCTAACATGACTATAAATGATTCTAAAAATCTTGTTTCTTGTTCTGGAAATTTAGTTTCTAATGTTTCTAAAATTTCAGACAAATGTAGTAAACTGAAAATTCAGAAACCTAAGCATGTAATTCAATACACTGGTATTAGACCAATTACTCATTCTGCATGTGATAAAACTAAAAATTCTTGTGTAGAAAAAGATTTTGTATGTACGGAAAATGTTAATACAAGTACAAAATCTTGGTATGAACTTACTAAAATGTATGAGTATGACCAAAATAAATTAAAATCTGATAAAAATCTGTTTGGTCTTGATTATACTACATCTGAAAACAAAAAGAATGATTGTAAAAGCAATAATGCTATATGTGAGTATGAAGCTAATGATAAATCAATAGTACTTATAATTAATAAGAATATAAATGATAATGTTAAACTATTTTTAAACAAAAAGAAGAAATATGCGTTTAATGAACTTGGTCCTCAACAACATTGGGTACCAAGAAAAAGTTTTTCTTAATTTGTGTTGCAGGAGGAAACAACATTAAAATGGATCTTGGACAGTGGAGCGTCAAGTCACATGACCGGACAGAAAAGTCTAGTACAAAATTTTACAAATACCATGAAAGGAAGTGTAATATTTGGAAACAAAAGCAAAGATAAAATCATAGGTATGGGCAATGTTCAAATAACTCCTACTTGTGTTATTTCGAATGTACTATATATAGAAAACCTAGGATTTAATTTGCTGAGTGTCATAAAACTAACTGAAAATGGATATTATGTAGTGTTTGAAGATAATGTATGCAAAATAATTGATAAAAATACAGAAGTATGATTGGTTCTTTACTTTATTTGACTGCTAGTAGACTTGATATTATGTTTGCTGTGTGTGTTTGTGCTAGATTTCAATCTAATCCTAAAGAATCATACTTAATTGTAGTTAAAAGAATATTTAGATATATACAAGGAACTAAAAATTTCGGATTGTATTATTCTAAGGATAGTTCAATAGATCTTATAGGATATACTAATGCTGATTATGCAGGATCTAAATCTGATAGGAAGAGTTCTAGTGGCCCATGTCAATTATTGGGAACTAATTTGGTATCATGGTTTAGTAAAAAGCAAAACTGTGTAGCACTTTCTACTACAGAAGGTGAATATGTTGCTGCTGCACTATGTTGCACTTAGATTCTGTGGATAAGGCAAACTTTAAAAGATTTTGGATTATCTTATGATATAACTAAGATTTATTGTGACAGTAGTTCTGCAATAAATCTTTCCAAAAATCCTATATTACATTCAAGAGCAAAGCATATAGAGGTTAGACAACATTTTCTAAGAGATAACGTAATCAAAGGAAAAATTAAATTAGAATTTGTGTCTAGTAAAAATCAATTAGCTGATATATTTACAAAACCTCTAGACGAAAATACATTCTGCAACATTAGATTAAATTTAGGTATTCGTAGGCTATGTGATGTGTAAAATGCTTAAACTCCACATAAAAAGATAAATATTATTGATGATGTTATTCACCTCATAGATATTATATACTTATTATAAATATCTAAAGTAATATCTAAACTGTTGCTTAAAATACTATGTATTTATTGTAAAATCATAGTAATATCTTATTGATTTTAAGTAGTTTATCAATTTTAATGGTTTTTACGATTTTAAGTGGAAGTGTAAATGAAAAACATTAAATACTTCTGACATTCTGAAGTTTTGATTAAATGTTTTCTTTAAATCAAGGAAAATGCATATGATCATGTATAAATTTGACTTAATTCATTAAACTTGTAGAATAAGTTATATGTAACTCATCTTAAATTGTTAATCAAAAGTATAAGCTTATTGAAACTGATTCATATTCTCAGTACAATCATAGAAGTAAAACTTGTATGAGATTTGTGTTTTATTGCATCTGTATTAATGGAATACATATATACTATGCTTAAAATGAAAAGTGCTTACAAAGTGAAATTCTTTGAGAGTTTATTGATCAGTTTGATCACGAGCCTTTTATACTTGAGCAAATAGGTATGTAAGGATTGTTGTCCTGAAAAAGGATTCTTTAAATCTGGCAACCTAAAGTCCTAATCAGATCTGGGATTGTTGACTGAAGCTCATTACATGGGTACATTAGAAAGCTCTTGTATGATTCAAGCTTTTCAAACTAACTTTTAAAGAAAATTATCAATATTCACTATTTAAAAAAATATATATATATTGTTCCATTAATTACAAATATCTTTGAATCACATATAGTTTCTACCAATATGACTACTGATTTATTGAATCAACATTAGTACCTTTGAAAACATTTATTTGAGATACATTCTTTTATTCTCCTTGAATTAATCACATTGAGTTCACAGTTATGTTTTGATTCATATACAGTAGGAATTGATTCTAGAAATCATTTTTGATGATGTCAAAATAACGAAAGTCTCCAAAAAAAAAAAAAAAAATTTAAAAGTATAGTTATACTTAACATCTATTGTCACTACAAGTATATTTTGTATTTTGATTTAATATATTTGAAGTATATTTGTAGGGGGAGGATTAACAATGTCGAAAACAGATTAATATAATTTAGAATACAAATCTTAGTTAATCTAAATTAATGTCCTCTTCAAATCTTGCTAAAATAATTTAAAAAGACATGCAAACTATTTTAGATTCAAAGGACAAAATGTTCAAATAGTTTACAATGTTCTCAAGATAATGTTAAGTTTAGCATGTGTGTTGTTTTCGGAACATTTCAGTTGGAAGCATCTGAAAATTGTTTTAAGTGTACTAACTAGACGTTATGTTAAATAAGGTAACGTGTAAAACTACCTCTAGACAGCGTTTTACTTGTTAGGTTAGTTAACTCAACGAGTTATAGTTGAATATTTCGGGTACCTCGATTGAATAAATTTTATTCAATATTTATTTAATTTCTAAACCCGACTTCTTTTCACGTTGAGTTATACGCCTAAAAAACCTATTTAAGCACTTATTACATAAGCACTTAGGTTATTTGTAAACTTTGTCAAGAAAATCTTTCCCGCTTGTTGCTGTTACAACCTGCAATGATGGTCTCCAAGTTCTACAAAGGTCATGGTAGAGGAAAAGGCAAAAGCATAGGAGATGTAAAAGGAAAAGAAATAGAGAATGATGAAGTTCCACGTACTTGGTTCAAGAAAATATTTCGAGTGGACGAAAGGTTAGCAGAAATTTATAGTGAATATTTCTTTCCTGAAGGTATACTAAATGAAGTTAGACAAGTACTCCAAAATACTGATGCTAGTATTACATACATGGGGATTCGAAGTAAATTTGATAGAGAATACAAAACGAAATGCGCTAAGATTGCATTTTTGGAACAATATGCAAAATATTTGGAAAAGGATGTTGGTTCATCAAATAGAACTCAAACTCCTATAAATGGTACAAGACTACATGCATTTGAGGAAGAGCATGAATCAGCTATCCCTACTCCTTTATATTCAAAACAAGTAGAATCAAATATTGCTGTAGACAAAACAAAAGTTGACAGTCTTCGAAAGGTCGTTGCAATAGAAAGTGCCTTAGAAGAATTAAAGCAGAAAACTTTTATGGAGCAATTTGAAAAGAAAACAGAAATACTTGAAGAGGAGAAACAGAAATGTTATAGAAGAAGAAAAATCAGAAAAATTATGTCTAAGGAAACAAAGTCTATTGAAAAAGGAAAATCAGATGAAAATTTATTTCCAAAGGACAATGTATGTCTAGACATTGTACCTTATTGTGCATTTGATAAACTCATCAGTTCCGAACACACTGAAGCTGATGAAGATAATGAGACTTTATTTTCCCTTGCTAGAAAGCTTGAGAAGAAATACAAGTCAAATATGAGCTCAAGTTTTTCTATTAGCATTTGACCTAATGATACAGAAATTGACAAATCAGAGCATCAAGCACCTAACATTGAACAAGTTATTGCAAATATAACTAACAATGTTGAGGCAGTAACTAGTTTACAGGCTGAATTGTCTAGAGTAGCAGATATTGAAAATGTTAAGACTCCAAAAGAGCTAAAAGTTAACCAGCCTTCTTTAGAATCTATAGAAGCAAAGTTTGACAATTCACAGCATGAATTAATGGAAATATCTGTTGAACAGAATGAACAATTACAGACAGATACATCGGTTGTAGAATTTGTGGAAAAATTGAACTCTGAACATTCTATAGAGACTGAACAGATGAATGTTGAGCATATTGACAATGTTCCTAACACTGTTGAAGTTGAAGAATCAAGCTTACCTGAGCAGCTTCAAGATAATATTTTGGAAGAGGAACAACATGACATTCATTTTGAAGAAGAGGTTCCTAAAGATGAATTAAATTCTGAATCACGGCTTTAGGTATCACCTTCTTTGTGTACAATATTACAAATTCAAGGTAATACAATTCATTTTAGATCTGTAGAAGCATTGCAGAAATACAATATCTGATTACATGTCAGATTCTATATGCTCGTCCAATAAAATTCAGAAATTTGATGGAAATAAGAGATCTGTTTGAGTTTCAAGGCCTCATTAAATTCTTGCTAGTAGGAACGAAATAGAAGCAATACACAGAGCTTATTGCAGCTTTTTATAGCAATCTGATCAAGAATGGAAATTTTCTGAAAACTCAAATAAATGAACAAGAGTTTATATTGTCTCTTGAGTTAATTTTTGAAGTTTTAGGATTAAAGAATGAAGGTGTTGTTGTTACAAACAGATTTGACATGATAAGACAACTGGAATGGAACATTCAATCTTTATCAAAAATTCCAGATGTATATTCTGAAATGAGATTAATGGAAAATTTGAATGTAGAGGCAAGGTTTATTGCAAATATATTGCATGCAAATTTATTTCAACAAGTTGGACACAATTTGGAAGTCAGCAGAAGCTGTTTATATGCAACTTACGGCCTGCTGAATAGAATTCAAATAAATTGGTTTGATGTTTTTATGTCTCAACTACAGCATATGAGTTCAAAGTTATTTTATGGCGATGTTGTATGTAGAATCCTTACAAGCCAATTGACTTTATCTAACTAGCCCTCTGAAACTAAAGGCATGAGAGCATTTAGTGTTAAAGATTTGCAAAAATTTTAGGCCATGCATAAACCTCAATGACAACATCAACAACCTGATTATACAGACCATATACAACAACAACAAAGTTATTCAGTTCAAGCAGAACAGCAAACCCAACTACCTCCTAACTTAGATGCAGTGCTTAATGACATCAGAAATGATATTAGGCATCTAGGAGATAAAATATGTAATGCTATAAGTGATATACTTAGGAGGGGTCGATAACTATTTTTGTTTGTTTTTGAATACAAAATGTAATGTTTGTATTACTTGTTTGATTCATTGAACAATACATTTTTCTGTAAAAATGTTCAATTATTATTCTTGTTTACAGAAAGAGTTGTTGTAATTATATCTCGTATATATATATATATATTCTCTGTAATTATCTTTTTGATTAATGACAAAAAGGGGGAGAAATATTATAAAAAGATGATTATGATCTTAATTGCATATATATATTATAAAAGGAGATGCTATTTAAATGGTTATTGTAATCTGACAGATGATAATTAGAAAACTGATACTTATATAATTATTGACATCTGAGACGTAAAATTTACACAAACAATAGAAATAAGCTTAAGTGAACTTAAGTCAACAAACAAGTTTGTTGAATTAAAAGTTAACCCAACGAAGGTGCTTTGTTGAGTTAAACATATTTCATAATTGATTTAATATGGTTTTGTCATCATCAAAAAGGGGGAGATTGTTGAGTATTTTGTTTTGATGATGTGTGCTGAATGAATATAATCATATTTGCTCAATTACTATTGCTTGTGAAAAGAAATTAAAATCATCAATTAATACAGAAAAAGCTTACTGGTATAAATACTTGTCTATATTGGATCTGAAGTTAATAACTAGTCGTTTCATTGCATTAATTTCTCATTTAACTAAACGTTAAGTTAACGTGTGTTTTTATTGAAAAGCATGATATGTTTTAAAGTTATATCTTCTGTATCATGAGCAGTGCACGTTTAGACAACTCATTAAGTTATAGTTTTGTTTATATAGAGGTCACGTGAGAACTCGTTAAGTTAAAGGCTTAAAGGTTAAAATAGGTCACGTGATAACTCGTTAAGTTAGTGAGTAAAAGAAGAGACGAACTCGTTAAGTTAGTGTTATACACGTGGTGAAATTATAAGTTACGAATGTTGTATTGTATCACGTGAGGTGCACATGTTTAACTCATTAAGTTAACATAACTAATGCGTTGAGTTGCTATATTGAATACTAAGGCAACACGTTAAGTTAGCGTTATAAACTTAAGTTGTTATTTTTTGCACGTGGTAAACTTCTTATTATAAAAACATTTGTTTATTACTGAATCGGTGAGTTAAAGCTTTTTTCGGAGACTTACAGTCGTAACTATCCGAAAGGTAACTTAAGTCATGCTTTCAGGTCTTGACACGTGTCTCATAAAGAGTATTTTGATGACTTACAACCGTAACTATCCGAAACTTAAACTATTTTCAGTGAGTTATCGTTTAACCTTCTGAAAGAAATGTTAAGCTGGTTCGTTGAGTTAGCATAACACCACAGACTTAGTTCGTTGAGTTAGCTATAGTACTTGTCACGTGAAATGGCACATGAGGAATTCGTTAAGTTAGAAACGTTAAGTTATATATATATACTTGTGTTACTCGTTTAGTTAACATTAAAGTAACAACTTCATATTACACTTGATGGAAAATTCTTTGGACGAGAAAGTTTATTTTGTAGGAAATTTTTTAGAGATCTAGGACTGATGATTAAAGAAAATTTGAAATATAAACGTGGGTTAGAACGTGTGTGTTTCGATGAGGGAAAAAGAAAAGACATGGAGAAGTGGAAAACTGGTAGTGGTTAAACGTTGAGGATATGCATGAAATGAAGATACAGTATAAAAGGCATAGAATTCTCGTTGATCAAACCATCCTTGCACACAAAACGAAAAATCTTTTCAAAGATCAAACTATCCCTGCACACCAAAAGAAAAATCTCTTTTAGGGATCAAAAACACCTTCTCGGGGAAAATCTCTCAAGTGGAAGAAAATTCAGTGAAGTAGAAAAGGTCAGATTTATGTCGCTGAAGATTTGAAGTATCAGAAGAAAGCAAATTTGGTGAAGCAGAGAAAGACAAGATATTTGTCACTAAAGAATTGCTGAAGAAGAAAAAGAAGAGGAAGAAAGATCTCAAATTGGGAGAAATGTTTTAAATTCCGTAAATTAGTTTTCTTTGTTTGTAGTTATGAAATTGTTTAGATGATACATGGTATCGAGATATAATTGCATCTACAATTTCTTAGGAGAATTGAATTGTACATTGTAATTTAAACCTTGAATAAAAATGATTTTATGAAAACAATGTCTCGACTTGTTTTTGAGTTTTAAAGTTTCAATTATATTTCAGAAAATATTAAAAATACACAATTCACCCCCCTCTTGTGTAGCCATACGATCCTACAATATCATTTACAATGGACTAGTTAACTAGGATGGTATGCAAGAAATTAAGGATTTATTTGAGTTCCAATGTCTACTGCAATTTATTTCTCAGCAGAAAGGGCATGCAATATATGAGAATCTAGTGCCCTACTTCTATGCAAATTTAAGAGAAGGAGAAAGTGGATTAATTTCCAACGTGGAGCAAGATGATGTACAGATAACCCCAAAGCTTCTCCACAACATTTTAGGACTAAAGAATGAAGGAATAGAAATTCTGGAAAGCACAACTGCAATCGAGTGGACAGAACAGATAATAAATGATTGTTTAGCTATCAATCCTGGTGTGCCATTATTAAATAGACTGAAACACTTAAATGGTAAAGCACACATGATAGCTAACATTTTGATTAAGAATGTCTAACAACGATAAGGCCATGATATTGAACTGAGTCAATTTGTCAAGTGTCGAGTATTTTGTTTTGATGATGTGTGCTGAATGAAAATAATCATATTTGCTCAATTACTATTGCTTGTGAAATGAAATTAAGTACATCAATTAATATAGAAAAAGCTTATTGATATAAATACGTGTCTGTATTGGATTTGAAATTATACTAAGTTAGTAACTAGTCGTTTCATTGCATTAATTTCTCATTTAACTAAACGTTAAGTTAATGTGTGTTTTTATTGAAAAGCATGATATGTTTTAAAGTTATATCTTCTATATCATGAACAGTGCACATTTAGACAACTCGTTAAGTTAGAGTTTTGTTCGTATAGAGGTCACATGAGAACTTGTTAAGTTAGAGGCTTAAAGGTTAAAATAGGTCACGTGAGAACTCGTTAAGTTAGTGAGTAAAAGAAGAGATGAACTCATTAAGTTAGTGTTGTACACGTGGTGAAATTATAAGTTAGGAATGTTATATTGTATCATGTGAGGTGCACATGTTTAACTCGTTAAGTTAACATAACTAAACACGTTGAGTTGCTATATTGAACACTAAGGCAACGTCTTAGGTTAGCGTTTTAAAACTTAAGTTGTTATTTTTGCACGTGGTAAAATTCTTATTATAAAAACATTTGTTTATTACTGGTTTGTTGAGTTATCTATAACACAACAGAGATGGCTCATTGTGTTGGCGTAACACCATAGACTTAGTTCGTTAAGTTAGCTACAGTACTTGTCACGTGAGTTGACACATGAGGAACTCGTTAAGTTAGAAATGTTAAGTTATATATCTACTCGTGTTACTCGTTTAGTTAACATTAAAGTGACGACTTCTTATTATACTTGATGAAAAATTTTGGACGAGAAAGTTTATTTTGCAGGAAATTTTTTAGAGATCCAGGATTGATGATTAAAGAAAATTTGAAATGTAAACGTGGGTCAGAACATGTGTATTTCGATGAAGGAAAAAGAAAAGACGTGAAGAAGTGGAAGACTGATAGTGATTAAACGTGGAGGATATGCATGAAATGAAGATATAGTATAAAAGGTATAGAATTCTTGTTGATCAGTTATCCCTGCACACCAAACGAAAAATCATTTTAGGGATCAAAAGACCTCTTCAGGGAAAAGCTCTTAGGTGAAAGAAAATTCAGTGAAGCAGAAAAAGGTGAGATATATGTCACTGAAGATTTGAAGTATCAAATGGAAGAAAATTCAGTGAAGTAGAAAAGGTCAGATTTATGTCACTGAAGATTTAAAGTATGAGAAGGAAGAAAATTCAGTGAAGTAGAAAAGGTCAGATTTATGTCACTAAAGATTTAAAGTATTAGAAGAAAGCAAATTCGGTGAAGTAGAGAAAGACTAGATATTCGTCACTAAAGAATTACTAAAGAAGAAAGAGAAGAAGAAGAAGAAAGATTTCAAATAGGGAGAAATGTTTTAAATTCTGCAAATTAGTTTTCTCTGTTTGTAGTTATGAAATTGTATAGATGAAACATGGTATCGATATATAATTGCATCTACAATTTCTAAGGAGAATTGAATTGTATATTGTAATTGAAACCTTGAATAAAAATGATTTTATGAAAATAGTGTCTCGACTTGTTTTTGAATTTTAAAGTTTCAATTATAATCGAAAATGTTGAAAAACACAATTCACCCCCTCTTGTGTAGCCATACGATCCTACATGAAGTGGGCCACATATGCAATTGTGAATAGAATTCAGATTAATTAGTCTGCAGTTTTTATCTCTAAGTTGAGAGTAGTAAAGAAGAAATTATTTTATGGAGATCTGATTCCACTACTGATGGTGGATAGTATTGATTTCACAAAATGGGCATCCAAAAGGATAAGATCAAGAACCATTTTAGTGAAAGAATATATAAATTATGTTGCTACTAAGATAGCTGAACCTTTTGGAGGCATTATAGGAGCTGTAGAGAGGATAAATCAATTAGAGCAACAATTAGAAAAACTCCAAAAGGAAGTAGATGAACTTAGGAAGAAAAATTAAATTGTATTGTTCATCTACTTGTACTTATATTTGTATGAAAAATATCTGATTGATTGAAATGTAAACTATTCATATAAATGAATGTATGTTTTTCAGATGTTTTTTCATTCGTGTTTGAGAATGATATAATAGAGAACTGTATTGAATATTATATAACTGTTTAAAGACGTGCAAGACTGTTTAAAAGATTTACAAATTTTCTGAATGATAGGATTAAATGCATGATAATTGGTTAATGCTTGGATATATCTGCATGCTGAAAAGTAAAATGTAAATTCTACACAACAAGGAATGAACTGTAAGTTAAATATGCATATAATGTTCAGATTTAAATGAGTTTTATTTAGAACACTGCATTAATGACATGTATTTAACTTTATTTAAGTTGACAAAATGCAGTATAAGAAAAATATATAGAAGTTAATACGAGGAGTAAGTTTTAGAAATTTGTTAAGTGTTAACTCAATGGCGTAAGTTCGTTGAGTTAACCTTAACTCCACAAGGTCAATAATATAATATAAGGTCACTCAATTTAGTTATCTGTAACTCAACGAAGTTAGTCCATAGAGTTAGCAACAGTAACCAAAGCTAGTCTGTTGAATTAACTGTAACTCAACGAGGTTAGTTCGTGGATTAAGCTAAACGGTTATTCTTTTAGCCACAAATGAAACTTCGTGGGTTTAGCAGTTATTGAAATTTGAAATTAGAAGTGGAACACGTATCCATAAAAGTAGGAACACCACTACACGTTACAAGACACGTTCTTACAACGAGATTCATTTGCTTTATGGACGTGCATTATAAATATAGAAAGAATGTTATTTACAAGTTACTAGCACTTTTGAAAGAAAAGGAAATTTGTTGGGGAACTAGAAGGAGAAGCAATTGATTCGACTTCATTTGTCAACAACTATTTACTGAATACAAAGCTTCAAACTAAATCACAACAAATGAAATTGATGAAATTACCATTGGATGCACTGAGGGAATACTAAGTAACCTGTCAGCTAAAGATATGTGCAGATTGTATTGTGTATCAAAGGAAATCAAAGACTGTGTCAAAGAAAAATATTTTCATAGACTACAAGCTGCAAAAATGACTAAGATTAGAGATAGATTTTTATGGAAGTCATTTAATCGTAGTTCAATTAGCTATGAATATCTGAATATGAAAGAAACTACTGGAATTCCACCCAATACATTAGAAGGAATAGATCGTATTATAGGGATGGATGAAGGATTAATTATTTATAGAACCAAACCAACGTATGCAATTTTGTTACCCGACATTTTGATTAGAAATCCTATTACTAGAGAAGAATGAAATATAGGAAGGTCTAATAGATTTGAAGTACCAACTAAAAATTGTAGGTCAGCTTTAATCTTTTCTGATAAAAATTTAACCATTCCTGAAAAATTGTATTACTAGAGACCAACTAGAAATTGGGATGAAGATTTATGCTTAAGTGTGTATAATTTTCTAAATAGATGTTGAACTGAAAATACTATGATATATCTAGGACAGAAAGCATTAATTAACATCATACATGTCATTCTTGATGGATATATATATTTAGTCATAGATATATCAGTTGCATTTAGATCTGATTTATACATAGTAAGTATAGATAGTTATGATGATGACTTTATAAAAATATTACCTATACCGAGTGATATAGCTAAACCACCGTCTGCAGAATATGATAAAATTCAATTAGGAATGTGGTATAATGAATATGATGATCCTACTTTATGTTTGATAAGATAGTGAGATGAATTGAGGAAATTTCAAATATAGATTATAAAAGACCTAAATGAATGGAAGTGGGAAGAGGAATATATTGAAATAGATGTAGAAATAGAAATAGCTACATTATCTTGGAACAGAAGAGGATCCCTTTCTGCATTTCATTTCATTAATGGAAATACACTTATATTTAGTATTAATAACATACTACAAGTTTACAAGCTAAAAAGGAAAACAGACTGCATTAAAATAGAATTAATAGCAAGAAGAATTATGCCTAAAAAGTTTGCATGGACTAACACGTTTATTCCATTTGTTACTACTTTTCAATCATGTTCTTAAATTATAATTCTGTGCTTTTAATGTTGTGTGTATTGTGCATTTATTTTCAAAAGAAAAAAGAAAAAAATAAATAAAATATCAATCCAATTTGTTGGTATCTGTTTTGAGAAAGCAACTGGCTTGCTTGTAAGCCACCAAAGGCATAAGAGCCTAGGTTCCACACAAGATGAAAGGATCGAATGGCACACTAGAGGGGGGGTGAATAGTGTCCTAATAAAGTTTATTTTGCTTTTAAAAAATTCGGAAGCTGTTGACACTAATGAACCCTAATTAATTGATTTTAGAATTAAAACTAGCAGTGCAGAAAGTAAAGAACACAAAGAGATTTATAGTGGTTCCCTAAACTAGGTAGTCCACTCCTCAAGGCCACAACCTCAAGAATTCTACTAAGTGCTTTTAAGACTAAGCACAAACCTTAAACAAGTTGCTTTTACAAGCTAAGCAACAACCTTATAGATGTTTTTAAAGGCTAAACAAAAACCTCACACAAAGCACCAACTTTGTGTACTCAAGACCCCAATCTTAAGCAAGTGAAGTATCACACTTCACTCTCTTCACCAATGCCCCGACCTTGTGAAGGTATACTCACAACACCCTTGTGAGTTAAGGTTTTCAAGTAAATGAGAAGACAATTTAAAACCAGGAGTCACTAACTCAAAATGAAAATGACACACAACACTAGATCAACTCCTATGAAGAGTTGACACAGAAGCTCTAAGGAGAATTCTTGATTGATCTGCAGCTATTGATCTTCTAGACTTTGTTGCAAATGAATCTTCAAAGTGTTTGCAGAACTACTAAGTAGACAATTTCTCCTTTCAAGTGTTGAAAAATTCTATGTGTGTATATTTTATTTTTCTACAAAATCCTTTCTATTTTTCCTTTGAGATTTGCATATATGGAAAGAATTCTGAAATGGTCAGATGCCTTATGCAGGAATTCATTTCTGCTAACCTTCAACCATAATAAAGTTGAGATCTACAATCAAAAGATATCTTGCCAAAAAGATTAGTCAATTTATAATAGTTGCAATTTTTGTAAAAGTAAAATCTTCGGAAGCTTTTAGAAAATCAGAGACTTAAACAAATAACCTGCCGAAACTCAAAATCATTTCGGATAGATAGAACTAACATGCCGAAAGACCACTTAAGTCATGTATTAAAATTGAAACACATGTCCTTCTGAAACAGCATTATAAAATATTAAAAAATAAACTATGCGATCGAGTGGACATGTTTCGGATACTTATAAAGATAACTCTTCGATCCTTAAGTCATTTTGGATAGTTACACAGGTAACTTTCTAAAAAGTCACTTAAGTTAGAAATAATAGAAAACTCAACCATTTGAAGTTTAAAAACTGTTTTCGGATACTTACTAAAGATAACTCTCTGATTCTTAAGAGTTTTCGAATAGTTACATTGTAACCTTCCAAAAAGTCACTTAAGTCAAGCAATGAGAGACTGACACGTGTCCTTCAGAAGAAAGTAACCAAAAATATATTAAAAACAGAGAAACAGCTAATTCTCCGGAATAAAAGCCTTAACTATCTGAAACCAAAGGGATTTTGGAGACTTACCATAAAAATCATATCCGGACATAAAAAGACAACTCACCGAAGATAAATACTTTTCAAATAGTTACTGATATAACTATCCGAAAAGCCAAGAGAGAGACTTAACCATCTGATTTGTTCTGTTCTGTTTGGTGACTTATAAAATAACTCTCCGATCAATACACTGTAGACAAAATAACCTGCCAAAATCTAATTTAAAAGACTTTAAGTACATAGTAGTTAGCCAATATTCATTTGAGTAAAAAGACATCTAAAATATGGTAGAAATAATTAAACCACACGTTTTTCATCATCAAAATTAATTGATAAAATAATGAACTAACAATCTCCCCCTTTTTGATGATGACAAAACTGTAAACAAATATATTCTCTCTCTTTGTTAGAATTAAAAAGTGGAGACAATTAATTGAAGAATACTCTGAGAGAAATAAAATGTAATTTCATAGATTTAAGAGTAATAACAATAGGGATACATAAAGAAATGAAAATTACATCATAAGGAAAAACAACAAAACTAAGATGTAATTGACTTTTTATGTAACAATTCTTGAATTAAGTTATCCCTCTCTCTCAGAAGATGTTCTAAATGAGCCACTTGATCCAAAAGCATCTGATTATGCTGAAGTAGAAGCTCATTCTGTTTTAGGAGGGTCTCAAAACTGTCAACTGTTGTAAATGAAGCTGCTGGAGCTGGAGGAGGTGCTGTAGGAGGTGGAGTTTCTGCAAAAGGAGGTACAGTAGGAGGTGTATTTGCTGTAGAAGGAGAAGTTGCATTCTGAGTAGTAGATGGTTGAAAATGAGAGGGCAACTCAACCAGATCAGAAGATGACATTCTCTGAAGATCCTTAAGTTGTAATACTCTTCTTTTAATGGATTTCAGAGGCTTCCCCGAAAAATCAATGTATCTGGCCATCAAATGATAAATAAAATCTCCATAGTACAGAAAACTTTGTAGATGAGAAAGCTGAGCAATAACAACTTTTTCCCAGTTAACCTTGATACCAGCCATCACAACATGAGTGGCTTGGTAGAATTTTCTTTCCAATTCATCTGCATGACCAATCTTTTGAAATACAAAGGTAGACAGAATTGTAGTAATCATCCGAGCCATACCATTTATATCTACAATCTTTACTAACTTGAATTTTCTGTCAGAAGATTTTCCAATCAATTTATTCATCTCGGATTCCTGCCACCTAAGCTCTGATGGAGAAAGAGCAATATTTATACTAGTAGATGGTATTCCAAAAAGATTCTCCAAAAATTCTCCATCAATCCTTATTATTTGATTTTGGAGGTGCAAGAGACAAAAATGAAGAAAAATTTCAATGTTGGAGTAGAAAAGGGGAATTAGGTCTTTAAAAACAAATAACCCTAATGGGGAAGAAATAAGACCTAAAAGCCCTTGATGAATTAGCAAACTATGAATCGAATCTATTCCTTTAAAATTTACAAGTCTGTTGTAAATAATCTTCATGCCTTGATATTTATTGAAGAAGAGATCCCTAGCAGTAGAAGATCGGAAATAATATACATCTATAGCAATTTCTAAAGAATAATTGACTGCATCATCTAGATCTTCATCTGCTGGAGGGTTTGCAGAAGGAGAAGGAGATTGAGCAATAGAGACAAAACCCGAATCTTCATACAATCCTTGTATCACCATTTGAGTGTGAGGAGAAGGAATTGGATGAGATTCTACATCAGATGAAGGTGGAAGAGGTGTGGAGTCTTCTTTATTTATAGAAGGAGGTTTGGCGAAACTCGGATGAGAGGAGAGAGTTTTCTTTCTGCTCCTAGTGTAAGTAAATGAAGTAGATGGAAGAGGAGAGGAGACAACTGTAGGCAAAATTTGACTAGCTGAGGAGATCAAATGAGAAGGACCAGGAGCAATTTGGTGTAGAATTCCAATACATAACTCAGGAATTAGAGGATATGAACGACTAGCCACATGTCGGAAATCAATTCCTTTCTAGGGCAAAAAGAATTCAGGTTCAGCCACTGATTTCTTCTTTGCTGCCATATCAAAAAAATCATGAAGACAAGCAGGCTTTGTAGGCTCTAGAATTTTAATTCCTAGTTGTTCACTGAGTTTATGCAATAATGCTTGATTTCTTCTCTTGACTAAAGTATCTTGTAAATGTAGGGCCATATGCAGTGCTCATTTTTCAGATGCCCTAGTATCCTTAGAAGCATTCAAAAATTGGCTAATATAAACCTCATAAACAGATTTAAATTGAGGTTCTAAGGAGTTCACTTTGACAGTAAATATGTCTTCATCATCCGAAGAAGAATCCTTAGAAACCCTAGAATCAACACAATCTGTTTTACTACTTTGTGAAGCACGGGTAGAAGTGGTCTTTAGTTTCTTATGACTAGTAGAGGTTTTAGTGGATTTTCTTGAGGAAGGCTTCTTGGTTTTCAACTGTTTTCTACTTTTAACACCAATGGTAATAGGACGAAATTTATGAAGAATAAACAACTATTTCTCCAAACATAATAAACGAGTAACTATTTCTGAAGTGCCATATATTGACTCAATATCGACAATTTCTTCTCCGATAGAAACAATTTGTTGAACTTGTCTAGGAGAAAGATCTTCCATACTTGTTTGGTGATCTTGTTCCATTCTGTGAATCTGCTGTTCTTGCACTTGCAGAGAGAGGGCAGAGAAACGACCAGATGAATCCATAAAGGAGGAGGCACGAAAAAGGGATGAAGTAGATGAAGGATTTTAAGAATCGGAGAGTTGAGACAGAGTGAGAAGATAGCCCTCCGAAAGCATATAAAAATCGGAAAGTT
The DNA here is from genome assembly GCA_036874045.1 of Cymodocea nodosa. Taxonomy (NCBI): domain Eukaryota; kingdom Viridiplantae; phylum Streptophyta; class Magnoliopsida; order Alismatales; family Cymodoceaceae; genus Cymodocea; species Cymodocea nodosa. The sequence continues at coordinate 10,368,573 of CM072339.1, read as the reverse complement.
CTAGAGATTAGTGAGTTAGAGGCCTAACTTACCGAATGAAAAGAATTTTCGGATAGTTACAGGATAACTGTTTGAAAAAAAAATAAGGCACAAGACAGTAACTTGTCGAAAACTAAGAAGTTTTCGAATAGTTACAACTTAACTGTTCGATAAACCCTTAAAACAAAAGGACTAACTCTCCGACGATTGCCAACACCCAACCAAGTAAAGAAAATAACTCCCCCTAAAAATATGGTGACAAAAAAATCTTAAAATTGAGAAAATCAAACATATCAAAAAGAATAAACTCCCCCTGAATATATGAATAAAAGAAATTAGCAAAAAAAATAATTTTGTTGAGGTATTTGTATTTTTATAATGTTTTTATTTTATATTATTATTATTATTATTATTTGATTAGATATATTGATATAAATATATATAAGTAGTTCTTGACTAAAAAAAAAAAATTTTTAATTTTAATTATGTGAGAATTACTGAATTATTTAAGGCTCCACATTAAGATAAATAACACATTTCACTTAGCATAAGGACTTGATCCTATGGTTCACCTTATTAACCTTAAAGAAATCAGTTTTTATAAACTTCAGTGCTAGAACTTAATGTTTTTAGAATAGAAAAATTCAGACACATTTAATATGTTCTCTCCGACCAGCTTAAAATTTCCATGAAGCAACCCCAAGGTATATTTTCCCTTAACCACGTCTGTTATGTAATTAACTAAGAGGAAAAGAAGATCTTTGAGAATTATGAAATTGTTAGTACTGCATAGCCATAATCGGAGGTTTTTTTTTTTTTTAACAATATTGGTGTTGGTTGCTCTTTACAACAAACATTCCAATTTTTTTTTTTTTTTAAGCAATGGAAATCACTTTGACAGTACTGAAAAGAATGGAAAGTGTAGAAAGTTAAGTATCTTGAGTCTTATTGCTTCCAACCACTTTTCCTTGTTTTTCACCCTCACATATTAAACACTTCTAAATTTTCTAAACATGAAACATTCAGTCTAGCAAATAGGAATACAATCACTGAATTAATTAAGGTAACTTGGCTATTTTTCGGATTTAGGCCCCCATTCTAAGTGTCATGTGGACATTATTCTATTTGTGGAGCAGAAGCCTTTAGTAATTTTGATGAATTAATCTGAGTTGATTTTAATATAGATGTAAGAAATCATTGTAACTTATAAACTTAGTAGAAAATTATCTCAAGAAGAGTGTTGGTAGAGATGTTTTTGTTTTAAAATTTGAAGAAAAATAATTTGTAAATATTCTCAAGAAATAACTCAAAATAAGAATTAGATAGAAATAGATTATCAAACTAACACAGTATAATTAAAACAGATAATAGAAAATAAGATGGTGAAGTAAATATAAAAGAAATAGAAGATAAAAGATAGTAGGTAAAGCTAAAAATCATTTAGGCAACATATTCCTAAATCTCTTCTCAATTTGATAAACTATTTTTCTTCAAGAGGCTTTGTAAAAATATCTGCCAATTGCTCATGAGTAGAAACAAAATTCAGCTCAATGTTATCTTTCATAACATTATCTCTCAAAAAATGGTGTCTTATCTCAATATGTTTTGCCCGAGAGTGCAACACAAGGTTCTTTGACAAACTTATTGCACTATTACTATCACAATTAATAGGAGTTTTTCCATATGTAATTCCATAATCTTTCATAGTTTGTTTCATTCAAAGAATTTGTGCACAACATAGGGCAGTAGCAACATATTCAACTTCAGTAGTAGATAAGGCAACACAATTCTGCTTCTTACTGAACCAGGAAATTAATGAACTACCAAATAGTTGGCAAGTTCCACTAGTACTCTTTCTATCAGATTTGCATCTAGCATAATCAGCATCACTGTATCCAATTAGATCCAAACTACTATCTTTGAAATACATTAAACCAAAATTTGAAGTTCCTTGTAAGTATTTCATTATCCTTTTAACTACAGAAAGGTGAGATTCTTTTGGTTGATGTTAGGTATTTAATTTTGATGATATATGCTTTATTATCGTATTTAAATAAGTCTACATAATATTCTCTAAGTATAATAGTTAATAGATTATCGGAAAGTTTTATTTTTATGTCAGATAAATTAATGATTTCCGAAGAGTTAGATTTGCAATAGTTAAACTTTTTGATAGTTAAACTTTCAAATAGTTAACGTTTCGTTTTTGTCGAATACTTTATGTTAAAAACTCGTATAATTAAGGTTATTTGCACATGTGTTTTTAATGTTTTAAGTTGTCACGTGTTTTCCATATGCATTCGGTAATGAAAAATCGAATAGTTAGATAACTGTTAGAGTTTTTATACGCATGGATAGATAACTATTTGAGTTTTATAAAAGGACTAACGAACAGATAAGTTTCTTTGTTTAGTCATGTGTTTTGCAGGTGCAAAAACTCGAAGAGTTAAAGGATAAATGTTTGAGTTTTTACAAGACTTAAAGGATAAATGTTCGACTAAATCAAAGACTTAGAAGATATTCTACAAGACTCCAGGAAGATAAAATTTTGGTGAATCTACGAAGTGGAGATCATGGAAATTCAAAATGTTAGTGGAGAAAGTGGAAATTAAAATAGAAAGTAATTTAGATTAAAGAGAAAATTAGTACGTGGATTATGGATTATGGATTGTGGATCAAGTGGAAGAACATGTTGAAGGTGAAAGACAACAGAGTTCGACTACTAATAGAGAGTACGAGCTACATTACAACAGAGGATCCCAATCTCAAAAACCAAGTCTGAATATTCAATCCAGATCCCTAATTGAAAAGTTAAGTTTGAATATTCATATTCTGAAAAATTCTCCAACATCAGAAGAAGTTCGAAATTCCAAGCAATTTTAGAAAAGGAGGTGCAAACATAAGAAGTCTGGAAATTCGACAACTAGAGAAGAAGAGATACAGAAGTTGAGCAAAGAGAAAGAAAGAAGCAATGTGCATAAAGATCAGGTTATATATAATTCAAAATTAGTTTTGAATAAGAGCTTTGTTTTCCTATTTGAATTGTATATCGAACATTACTGTATCAAAACCGTCAAGAAGGGAATTGAGCTGAAAAGATATTGTAAATTCTGTCTCGAAATAAAAGAATAGAATTTCATTTACGAGTGTTTTGTGCTCTTATTTTATCCGCTAGTATTTAATTACTAAAGACACAATTCACCTCCCCTCTTGTGATACAAACGATCCTACAACTGGTATTAGAGCTTTCATTATTATCGTAATTAAAAGCCTTCATTTCCCTATTTAGGAATCGGTTTTTCCTGTTATTTACTTTGGATCATCTATTTAAAATTGATAATTCTGAAATCTTAGTTATGACTAAAGGACAGACCACTAATTGTCCTCCTATGTTCAAAGGTAGCAATTATGGCTACTGAAAATATAGGATGAAAGTATTCTTTCAGTCAATTGATTTCAAATTATGGCATATAATTAGCAATCCTATAGTGTTAGTTACGACTCCCTATGATACTTAGACTTTTGATGAAAAGGAGCGAATGACACTGAATGCTAAAGGTTTAAACATCTTATTTTGTGCTTTATCTCATGATCAATTTAATAAAGTTTCTGCATATCAAACTACATATGAGATATGGCATGCTTTAAAAGTTGCCAACGAAGGTACTAATCAAGTCAAGGAATCTAAGATCAATATGTTAGTACATAAATATAAGCTTTTTAAAATGCACGAAAATGAATGTATCTCTGACATGTTTTCCCATTTTCTTGAGATTGTAAATTCATTAAAATCTTTAGGCAAGAAATTCGAGGAAAAAAACTTGGTAAGAAAGATCCTTAGATCTTTAACTAAAATTTGGGCTCAAAAGACAACATCTATTGAAGAGTCCAAAGACTTAAATACATATACTCTTGATGATCTCATAGGAAATCTGACAACCTATGAAGTACAACATTTAGATCCAAAAGGGAAAAATCCTAGAAGGGATCTGCCTTTTGAAGCTGATAAAGTCTCAGAAGTCACTAGTGATTCTAACGATGATTTGCTATTGTTAACTAGAAAATTTAGAAATCTGTTGAAGAAATGCAGGAACTTCAGGTTAGCGAAGACATCTAGAGATATGGAGAAGAAGTCATTCACAAAAGACAAAAGTATATGCTACAAGTGCAACAGGCCAGGTCACTTTCAAACTGATTGTCCTCTCAACAAAGATAAGAAGAATTCAAGGAGGAATTTCAGGAATAAGAAATTCAAAAAGAGAAGGGTGCTTAAAGTGAGATGGGATGACTCTTCAGCTTCACAAAGTGAAGAAACAAAGGATTCAACATCAGACAACAAATCCTCATCAACATCAGATTCAGAAGAAAATCTGGCAAATGTATACTTTATGGCAAAATCCAATGAGGTATCCTCTGATCAAAATGCAAATTTTGATAGTTTTGATGGATTACTTGTTGAATACAATAGACTAGCCAAAAAATATAAGAAAGTCAAAACAGAAAGAAAGGACACTAGGAAAATGCTAGATGAATCTGAAAATAAGATTGATTTTCTAAACTCTACGTTGAATAAATTTAAAGAAGAAAATCAAAGGCATGCTCAGGAAATTTTAAAGTTCACTACTATAGAAAGAAAATTGCATACTGATTGTGAAAATTTAATTACTGATAAGAAGAAAATTCTATGAAATTGAAAAAATAGAACTGACTATTACTGATTTAAATTCAAAAATTGATGTGTTAAAGATTAAAGTCTGCGATCAAAAGGCTATATTAAGTAAATGGAATAATAGTCAAACTATAACAAATGAACTTAGTAGTAAAATATCAAATGTAGAAAAACATGGTATTGGTTTACACGATGCATCTTCTAAAAATTATATATTGCATGATGGTACTACTAAAAATAATGTCTTTATTTCCAATACTAAGAATAGTAAGAGAAAAACTATTCCATGTGTGATTAAAAAGGGAGAAAAATATGTGCAAGTTGATAAAATGCAGCATATAAATGATAGCACACGATGCAAGAATTTCAAAAGAAATCTTCAGAAGAATTAAGCTAAGACATTTGAGAATTTTAATATTCTTGATCAATTTTCTTCATATTTAAAAAATATCGGATATTGGAAATCAAGTAATGTTAGAAATGAAAATTTCAACTCTGGTTTACATAGAGACAAATGTTCTGATAATTATAATACTAAGAGAAAGGAACACAAGAATAATTATTAGAAAATAGATAAGTTGAAGTCTAAAAATATGGATTATTTTGATATGACTCTCTAAAATTCTTGGACCCACTCAAAAATGGGTTCCAAGAGATAAAATCTCTTTTTGACTATTTTGTAGGTACACAAATCAAAATGAATAATGGATAATGGACAGTGGAGCATCCAGCCACATGACTAGAAATATACGATTACTTACAAAAATAACAAAGACCAAGAACGGACAAGTTATCTTTGGAAATAAAAGCAAAACAACTATCCTTAGGTCTGACAAGGTTCAGGTAACTGAGAAATGCTTTATAAATGATGTCTTATTAGTGGAAAACTTCAATTTTAATTTATTGAGTGTTCCTGTTTTAATGAAGATTTACAGAGTAATTTTTTAAAAAGATTCCTGTAAAATTATGGACATGTCTACAAACGAAATTTTATTCACTACATACAAGAAAGGATATGTTTGTATTCTAAATTTGCCTTCTTATATTATTAAAGACAATACTTCCTTAATTGCAAAATCGGATGAATGGCATAGAAGGCTAAGACACTTAAACTTAAAATTATTACAAAAGCTGTCTAAAAAGAATCTAGTTAGAGGTTTACCTAGTATTAAGTACTCGAAAGAGTTTATGTGTGATGCATGTCAACTAGGTAAATTACATAAAATATCCTTTAAAAGCTTAAATGAAATAACAAGCAAAAGAGTATTAGAAGTAGTACATACGGATTTATTTGGACCTACTAAAACAACCAATCTAGGAGGTAAACATTATGTTTTTGTACTAGTTGATGACTATTCTAGATTCACTTGGGTCTATTTTCTAGCTAATAAAACTGAAGTTTTTGAAATATTTAAGATATTCTGTAATAAAGTTCAGAATGAGCAAAATGTTAAGATTCAAAAACTTAGGAGTGATCATGGTACAAAATTTGATAATGATCAAATGGACACCTTTTGTGAAGAATTAGGCATAGATCATAGGTACTCATTTCCAAGAGCTCCTTCACAAAATGGGATAGTAGAACGTAAAAACAAATCACTTTAGAAAATGTACAGAACCATGTTAAATGAGAATAAGTTACCCCTATTTCTTTGGGCAGAAGCAGTTCATACAGCATGCTATGTTATAAATAGAGTACATCTAAGACCAATTTTAGATAAAACTCCTTATGAGATATGGTATAACAAGGTTCCCAAAATAAGTTATTTAAAACCCTTTGGCTATAAGTGTTTTATTTTAAACACTAAGGAACGAAGAGACAAATTTAAAGCTAAATCAGATGAAGGTATTTTTGTTGGTTATTCCATTAGAAGTAAAGCATATAGAGTTTATAATAAATCAACAAAAACCATTGAGGAAACCCTACATGTAAAATTGCATGAAAATTCTCATTTGGATTTAAGACATGCTGAAAACTTCGATTCAGAAATTCTCCCAAGAATAGTACCAAATGATGTTGATAGAGAAATTGATAGATTATCTGACAGAATAAGAAATCTAAGTTTGACTGATGAAAATTTAGAAGAAAATAATGTCATACCTATAGAAAATGTGGAACAACATAGAAATTGGCGTTATACTTCATCTCATACTATTGATCAGATAATAGGCGATCCTAATCAAGGAGTTAGGACTCAGTCATCAGTAGTCAACATCTATGGTGCTTATTCATTTGTTTCTTTGCTAGAACCTAAGAAAATTAAAGATGCCTTAGAAGATGAATTTTGGTATTTAGCTATGCAAGATGAGTTAAATCAATTTATAAGAAATGAGGTATGGGATCTAGTTCCACCACCTGAAAATCAATCCATAATAGGAACAAGGTGGGTATTTAGAAACAAAGTAGATCAAGATGGACATATAGTTAAAAATAAAGTTAGATTAGTTGCTCAAGGTTACAAGCAAGAGGAAGGAATTGACTATGATGAAACATTTGCTCTTATTGCTAGACTAGAATCAATACGAATTTTGTTAGCTTATGCTTGTTATATGGATTTCAAATTATATCAAATGGATGTTAAGACTGCTTTTTTAAATGGATATATAAAAGAAGAAGTGTATGTAAAACAACCTCCAGGTTTTGAAGATTCAAAACATCCTAAATATGTTTACAGACTTAAGAAGGCACTATATGGCCTTAAACAAGCTCCTAGGTCTTGGTATGAAAGATTATCTAAATTTCTTATGGAAAAATGGTATTCTATGGGAAAGGCAGATCACACTCTTTTTATCAAGAAGATTGAAAAAGATATATTAGTAGTTCAAATTTATGTAGATGACATCATATTTGGAGCAACAAATGATAAATTAGTTGAGTCCTTTTCGAAAGACATGACTAATCAATTTGAAATGAGTATGATGGGTAAACTATCATTTTTCTTAGGCTTACAAATTAAGCAATTAGATCAGGGTACTTTTATTTCACAAGAAAAATATACTCAAGATTTATTAAAGAGGTTTGGTTTAGACAACACTAAAACAAAGAATACACCAATGAGTACTATCACCAAGTTAGACAAAGATGACTCTAGAAAAACTGTAGATGTAAAATAATATAGAAGTATGATTGGTTCATTACTCTATTTAACAGCTAGCTGACCAAATATTATGTTTAGTGTGTGTACTTGTGCTAGATATCAATCTAATCCTAAAGAATCACACCTACTTGCTGTTAAATGAATTTTTAAATATCTATTAGGAACCATCAATTTCGGACTATTTTACTTTAAACACAGTTCTTTAAACTTAGTAGGTTATAGTGATGCTGATTTCGCAGGATGTAAGTCTGAAAGAAAAAGTACTAGTGGCACTTGTCAATTGTTAGGTAATTCTTTAGTATCATGGTTCAGCAAAAAGCAAAATTGTGTAGCATTATCTACAACTGAAGCTGAATATATAGCTGCTGTACTTTGTTGTGCTCAAATCCTATGGATCAGACAAACCTTAAAAGATTTTAATTTAGACTATGAACCAATTAAGATTTTTTGTGATAGTAGTTCTGCAATAAGTTTATCTAAAAATCCTGTGTTACATTCACGAGCAAAACATATAGAAGTTTGACATCATTTTCTAAGGGATAATGTTATAAAAGGAAAAATAGTATTAAATTTTGTTCCTACCATAGAACAATTAGCAGATCTATTTACAAAACCCTTGGATGAAAATACTTTCTCAAAATTACGATTAGAACTTGGTATCTGTAGGTTATCTGATATTTAAATGGTCTTGTTCATTGTATTTTGGTTTGTTATAAGGTAGTTTTAGAAATTAATGTCTTTATCATTAAAAAAAAAAAAAACAAAACAAAATATCTATTTTTGAATTACAGTTTTCTAATAGTTAAGAATTTATGAAATTTTGATTTTTATTGAAGTCAATTTATTTAAGAAAAATTCAGAAAAGATTACTTAAGGACAGTTAAATTGATTCAATATGAGTGCCAACTATATTTTTGTTGCTTATGTCTATGCTATTACAGAGATTTTAATAAGAAAATACATAGAAAGTATGTACTTTTTATTAAAGGAAAGTCATTAACATTCTGTTAGAAAAATTAAGTCTTGCGGTTGCCTCTAATTTAATTTACTGTCTTGTTTTATTTTTTGTTTGTTTTTGTCTGTAATTACTTGAGTAATTACGTCCGTTGGGGGATCTTAAACCCTAGTCACTTAAACCAACTAGTTTGGGATGTGCTGACTGAAAACTCATTTTGCAAGTAATTCAAATTATATTGAAAAAAATATATATATATATTATTACTTGTTCTCACTTGTCATTGAGTAATTAGTTATCTTTCCCTTAAGCAAGGGATTGTGATCATGTAAAAAGATGATATTGTAGGAGGTAATACATAATATATATATATGAATAAAATAAAAAAGGGGGCAATGTACTCAAGCTTAATTTATCTTTCAAGGTGTTACAACAATCCTACCATAATCTGTGCATATAATCCTTTTTTTTTTTTTTGTTATTATCTACTCTTTACACATAATGTACGATATTTATTGTCTTAAGTTTGTGTACTCATTATTGAATTCTTTTTAAGTTTATGCAAGTATATCTTTATGAATTATCTTTTGTAAACTGAATAAGATAAAAGCCAGAAAGTCTAAATTGTTAACTCTACTACTTATTTCTATATTTAATTCAAATTAAATTAAAAAAAAAAGACTCAAATCTATTTAAGGCTTAGCATCCTCTTTAAGTAAACTATTTGACCTTTTAAAGCCAAATCTACTTAGGGCTTAGCAACCCACATTAAGCACGCCATAGATTCTTTACACTACATTTATGTAGGGGGAGCAATTTCTCATATAATAATTCATTTCTTATGAACTATTATATGTTTTCATGAAAGAATCTACATAATTTTAGGAAATACACTTTAATTAAGTACATTTCTGAATTGTCGGTGACTTGTAGGTTTTTTAATTCTTAAGTATCCGAATTCTCTATTGTTTTGGCAAGTTATATTGCAAGTATCGGACAGTTGTGTTTTAAAACGTTCAATAGACTATTTTATTATTTCCTAAAGTACACGTGTCGAAACCATAATGCATGACTTAAGTGGATTTTCAGTAAGTTATCTATAACTCTCCAAAATGCATCTAGGATCAGAAAGTTAGATTTGTAACTATCTGAAACATCTCTTTATTATAAAACTACTTAAGTACACATGTCGTGATCTGGAAGATTGACTTAAGTTATCTTTCGGAAGGTTATCTGTAACTCTCCGAAATGCACTTGAGCATCAGATAATTAGGTTTATAAGTCTCTGAAACTTTCTGAACACCTTAAGTTTAAATTATGCACGTGTTGAATTTCACTGCTTTATAATGTCTTAGTTGAAACTCGAACAATTATGTTTAACTCTTTAACTTTTCACACCTATTCCTTCGAGAAACTCGAACAGTTATCATAAGTCTTTGAGTTTTCTCACTTTTCACTTAGCTTGAAGTTATTTTCTTTATATGAACAGTTACGCTAAGTATTGTGCAATTGTTGGTTGTAAAACTTGTACAATTATTGCAAGCACTCGAGTTATTTATCGGTAACGGATCTTATATTTATGATTTCAATGATTGAATCCGTTTATCTATTTATAAACTCAAAGAGTTATAAATGTTTTACTAACAACCTTTCGTGTTTCTACATTGGTAAAACCCTAGCTTCACAATCTTTACTTCCACTAAGTTCTACAGTGCAAAGCGAAGATTAATCGACAATGTCAGGACGTGGTAGAGTGACAAAAGTGTAGAAAAGAGAGCTGGAACTTTAGAAAATGCAGAATGAAATCAATGACATCTATTCAAGGTACACTTTTTCAAATGAAATACTGCATGAAATAAGAAAAGTTGTTCAAGATGAGAAAAATTTCTGTTGGAAATTTATTCAAAATTATGCTGAAACACAGTTTAGACTAAAACAAACTGAACTTTCCGCATTGCATTTATGGAAAAGAAATTTACACCCTAACCCTGTGGTTGTAAGTTCTGGACATGTACTAGAGACATCGGTACAGTCTATCACTTATTATGGAAAGAAGTGGGGACCAATGATCGAAAATGCAAACAGGGAATTACAATCCTTGTATTCCCAACATTATTTTCCCCCAGCTGTTTTAGATGATATTAAACTTTATATAGATGAACAGAAAATTGCCATTAGCAAAATAGGCCTTCGAAGTGAAGGACAAAGAGTTTATCAACTCAAAATGGCAAAGGTGGAGAGCTTAAAACTCTATATTCCATTATTACCACCTAGGCATCATGGTGAAGGACCATCAAGACCCCATGTGCCTTTAACAAGAGAAATTAAGACAATTTTAGAACCTCCTAAACAACCTAAAACACTACAGACATATAGTCGGAAAAAGAAAAAGACAATTGAATATTTTGGACTAACTGCAGGTATACAAGGAATATTACAGCAAAAAGAAGAATCAATGAAAAATGGAAAATTATGCTCCATTGTAGAAGCTGGATAGACATTTTTGTCAAGAATCCCAATAGATGTGACAAATATTGGCTTACAAGCATATACTCTAAGGTATTGTGTCACATTAGTGCATAATGTCTCTTTTAATACAATGGACAATTTTTTACACAATGCTGCAAGCACACATTCTTTTCCTACGGAAAGAGAGAATGTAGGAAATTTTGATGATACATATACAGATGATATCCAATTTGATGATATTTTTGACAACATACACACTGAGTTTATGAATTTTGAAGATATTTCATCTGAAGAGGAATGTATAGAAATTATTCCTCTTACTATATCTCGAATAGAGACTTTTAAATTTTGGTACAGTTGCTTAAACTACATTTTACATATATGGTTATGTCTGTTACAATATATAGTATACTTGTTGACAAATGTATATAATCAACAACATACACAATTACAAATAGAATATGATACTACCAATGTCTCACATATACAAATTTCAGAAATACAGGATGATTCTATTCCACAAACAGATATAGAACATTCTTTCATACAGAGACAGTTAAATAGATCAAATATAGATATACATGTTGCTGATATACAGATTGCTACAAAGACTGTTGTTACTGAAATGTTTCCAAAAGAACAAATAGAAGAAATTCAGTAGATTATTGATACGACAATAACAGATATTTCAGACATTTATACTAGTTTTGATGGCAATTCCACCAGTTCTGAAAGATCTGAAAATATAGATGCTGCTGATAATATTGAAATAAGTCCTAGATCATAACATCATGATAGGAAAATACCTAATCCTGAACAGAGTTTAGATGAAAATACACTATTATGGTTTAGAAATAGTTCCTGTTATGACAAATTTCAGACATATAAAACTTTTACAATTTTATATTCAAGACCAGTTAAGTTTGAAGAGATGGCACACATACGAGAACTATTTGAATTTCAAGGCTTGTTGACTCTACTTCTACAACAGCCAGACCATCTTGCTATACCCGAACTTATTAGTTGTTTTTACTCAAACTTAATAGTGGAAGAAGGTATTTATGTTTCTAATATACAAGACAATGACATATATTTAACTCCATATTTACTTTATCAGGTACTTGGTCTGAAAAATGAAGGAGTTAAATTATTAGAAAGAAAACAGGTTTATCGATTGGGATGAGACATTACAAGTTTAGCCAAAGATCCAACTACCAACAAACCATTGAGATTACTAACTAACTTAAATGGCCAAGCACGTTTTATTGCAAAAATATTGCATGCTACATTGTTTCAGAGGTTTGGTCATGAGGCAGAAGTTGGTAGATGTTGTCTTTATGCTACATATGCATTAATAAACCATATACAGGTGAACTAGTATGATATTTTTGTTTCTCATATCTTACATTTGCAGAGTAAATTATTTTATGGTGATACGATTTTGAGAATTGTGGCAAGTCAAATAGATATTACACCTTGGCCACAGAAAAGATTAAAGTCAAGATCTTTCTCTGCAAAGGAACTCCAAAAATACCAAGAAGCAGATACACCTATCCTCAAACAACAACAACAACAAGATCGGCAAACACAATCACAGCCACAATAGCAACAATCCACACAATTTACAGAAACATAGCAATATACAGATATACAACAAGGTATATGTTTAGAATGAAAAAGGGCATATTATTAACAGTTAAATGATGGTTAATTGCATAATATTTAGCTTATCATATGAGAATTAAGCCATTATGTTATAATTGCACTGTTATATGCTTTAATTGAAGAATCTACTTAATTTTGGGGAATTAATGTCAATTTAGTACATTTTTGAACTGTCGGTAAGTGCAGGCTGTGAAATTCTTAAGTTTCCAAATTTTCTGATATTTCGGACAGTTATGTTTAACATACCAAATATATTTTAGACAGTTATGTTTAACAGACCGAATATATTTCAGACAGTTATGTTTAACAGACTGAATATGTCGGATAGTTATGTTTATATTGCCGAACAGTTATGTTTCGAAAGAATATTTTATTATTTCCAGAAGTACACGTGTCGAAACCATAATGCATGACTTAAGTGAACTTTCGGTGAGTTATCTCTAACTATCCGAAATTGCAGCTGGGCATCGGATAGTTATACTTGTAACCCTCCGAAATCTCTTTTTATTTATAAAATAGCTATGGACATGTGTCATGTTCTAGTAAAGTGACTTAAGTAGATTTTCGGTGAGTTAGCTGTAACTATCCGAAATTCATCTAAGCATTGGATAGTTAGACCTGTAACTCTCCGAAATGAGTATCTTATTATTAAGCTGCTACTGACACGTGTCGAGAATTGGTAGATTTACTTAAGTGATATATCTATGAGTTAGCTGTAACTATCCGAAATGCATCTAAGCATCAGATAGTTAAGTTTATAAGTATCTGAAATGCACCTGAGCATCGGATAGTTAAATTTATGCACGTGTTTTATAGTTAAATCAACGAAGAAAGTCCGTTGAGTTATCTGTAACTCCACAGACTATTTATTTTCTAATATGCCACTGTAGCGGTTGTAGAAACAGGACAGTTGGAAGAAAAACCACAATTGCATGTATTGCGTAGGGAGAAGAAATCATTGCCGTTGATATGAATGAAGGAAATCCAACTGATCATTCAAGCAGAAGTAGTTACTACTGAAGAAATATAAAAGAAAAGAGGAAAAAGAAATCCAAGGTGTGATTGATGGACGGGTAGTGTATACAGAGGAGGAGCACCGAGCTTTCTGCAGACAATATCGGCGATTCTCTGAAGTATCACACCAACCACGTTACCACCACCATATCCACCATAATCACCAACCATCGGAAGTCTGTGAGAATACTTTCTTGATGTCGGGTCGATTCCAAGCCAAACACAGTGCTTGACAACCAGTGTGAGGAGTGATCGCGTCGTAGGAAAGGAAGCCATTTTCACCAAGCGCTGACTCATATTTCAAGAGACCGTAAAGCTTTTAGCCTTGGCTTCGGGTTGATTCCTGTATGTTGAAGAGAAGATTATCTTGCAATTCTGGACTCGCGATTCTATAGGGAGAGGAGACAGAATTGTAAGTGGTTTAATTTTCAGTGGTGTAATCGCATTGCAAGTAGTGTCGGAAGTATTTACTGTCAAGTGAGATTACTTTACATTTCACCTTTCACCCATTTCCATGTTCATATTAAAACAAAAATACCAAAAACAATTTATCTATGTTTGTAAGTTGCATTTGAGTGTTGTATTGTTTGTGTTGTATCGTGATTAATGTTATCTTCATCAGTGTTGTGATTGTTTTATGTTTGTTTTAGTTTTACAGTTCACTGAAATTGGTTCGTTCAAAAGACTTAAAGATTTTAATGATTACTGTTTGAATTATCTGAATGTTAGTATTGCTTAATGATAAATCCAGTGTTTACTAACATTAAAGAGCTTAATTGATGTTATTTACAATCTGTAGAATCGCCCAATGGTTGGCCGAATTCCTTTATAAATAGCAATATTAAAAAGAAAAGACAAGCTCGTGGAGTAAACTTAAGTCTACGAGGTTAGTCTGTTGAGTTAGTCATAACTCAACGAACTTTATCCATTGAGTTAACTGTAATTCAACGGAGAGCTTATTGAATATATAAATTTGATTGTTAACAAACGGACAGTTCTAAATTCTTTAGCAATTCCTTATGGGATCGACCTGTACTTGCACACTGATACAATAGACACTATGCACTTGTAGTTAAAGTACAAATTGGAATTAATATCTAAATTGTATTAAAGGTTGTTTGATTACTTCTAAAAGAAAGAATAGGTATAAAGATAAATTAACTAAGTAAAAATAGAAGTAACAAATCCAAGTTTTTCTGGTGTAGTGTTGGGAAAACCCAAACAGTATACATACATAAATACATACAAGTATAGATACAAACATGCATATTGAATTCTTACAGCAACCATCACAAGGTTCTCAAAATGATTTAGATCAAGCATTACTTGATCAGATAAACAGAGTTAGTACAGAAATTGCAAAGAAAATTTCAGATACTCTTATTGATATTTTTCGAAGACAAAGAGGCTTGTGATTATACAAATTATGTATTACATGATTTATTTTTTGTAATTTGTAACCAAAACTATTACGTAAACTGTTTACTGATTTTAATGTTACGTAATTATTTTTCACAGTTTATGATATTAAATAGTTTATGCTTAATCCATAAATCCTATGTATGTTTGAAACTATCGTTTTGATTAATATATACTTAATAAGATTTCCTTCCTTAAATTTAACTTGCTTAACTTCCTAAAGGAGGAGAAAATAGTTTGTTTACTTTTTTATAATGCCAAAAAGGGGGAGATATAAATTATGTGACTTATTAGGTTTTGACATCATCAAAAAGGGGGAGATTGTTAGGTATTTAATTTTGATGATATATGCTTTATTATCGTATTTAAATAAGTCTACATAATATTCTCTAAGTATATTTCTCTAAGTATAATAGTTAACAGATTATCAGAAAGTTTTATTTTTATGTTAGATAAATTAAAGATTTCCGAAGAGTTAGATTTGCAATAGTTAAACTTTCGGATAGTTAACGTTTCAGATAGTTAAACTTTCGGATAGTTAACGTTTCGTTTTTGTTGAATACTTTATGTTAAAAACTCGTATAATTAAGGTTATCTGTACGTATGTTTTTAATGTTTTAAGTTGTCACATATTTTCTATGTGCGTTCAGTAATGAAAAATCGAATAGTTAGATAACTATTCGAGTTTTTATACGCATGGATAGATAACTGTTCGAGTTTTATAAAAGGACTAACGAACAGATAAGTTTCTTTGTTTAGTTAGGAGATTTTGTAAGTGCAAAAACTCGAAGAGTTAAAGGATAAGTGTTCGAGTTTTTACAGGACTTAAAGGATAAATGTTCGACTAAATCGAAGACTTAGAAGATATTCTACAAGACTCCAGGAAGATAAAATTTCGGTGAATCTACGAATGGAGATCGTGGAAATTCAAAATGTTAGTGGAGAAAGTGGAAATTAAAATAGAAAGTAATTTGGATTAAAGAGAAAATTAGTATGTGGATTATGGATTATGGATTGTGGATTAAGTGGATGAACATACTGAAGGTGAAAGACAACATAGTTCGACTACTAATAGAGAGTACGAGCTACATTACAACAGAGGATCCCAATCTCAAAAACCAAGTCTAAATATTCAATCTGGATCCTTAACTAAAAAGTTAAGTTTGAATATTCATATTTTGAAAAATTCTCCAACATTAGAAGAAGTTCGAAATTCCAAGCAATTTCAAAAAAGGAGCTGCAAACGTAAGAAGTCTGGAAATTCAACAACTGGAGAAGAAGAGATATAGAAGTTGAGCAAAGAGAAAGAAAGAAGCTGTGTGCATAAAGATCAGGTTATATACAATTTAAAATTAGTTTTGAATAAGAGCTTTGTTTTCCTATTTGAATTGTATATCGAACATTACTGTATCAAAACCATCAAGAAGGGAATTGAGCTAAAAAGATATTGTAAATTCTGTCTTGAAATAAAAGAATAGAATTTCATTTATGAGTGTTTTGTGCTCTTGTTTTATCCACAAGTATTTAATTACTAAAGACACAATTCACCCCCCTCTTGTGATACAGATGATCCTACATGATGGTAGTGTGAAACATCAGGGAACTTCCGTCGCTACCTGTAGTTAGCGCGGTCCTCCTCCTCTACACACACATTGTCCACACACTTCTTCATTTTTTCTCCTTTTCTTTTATATTTCTTAGTAGTAACTACTTCTGCTTCGATGATCGGTTGAATTTCCTTCGTTCATATCAACGATGGTGATTTCTTCTTCCTTCCATGAGCAATTTCCTACATGATACGTGCAATTGTGGTTTTCCTTCGAATGTCCTGTTTCTGTAACCACTATAGTGGCATATTAGAAAATAAATGGTCCGTGGAGTTATAGATAACTCAATTGACTTACTTCGTTGATTTAACTATAAAACACATGCACTAATGAAATAAGCTGCTAACCTAACGCGTTACCTTAGTGTGTATTCATGTAACTCAATGCGTACAATTATACTAATTTAACGAGTTATACATGTGCGTCTCACGTGATATACTAAAGTATTTAAATTCAACACATGCCTAATTCTAACTTAACAAATTCAAATATTTCGGATACTTACGAACCTAACTATCCGATGCTCAAATGCATTTCAGATAGTTAACAAATAACTTACCGAAAATCTACTTAAATCATGCATTGTAGTTTCAACACGTGTAATCTAGGAAATAATAAAATATTCTTTAAGCATTTAAAACATAATTGTCTGGTACATTAAACATAACTTTTTGAAATAACAAAAAATTCGGATACTAAAGAATTTTACAGCCTGCAATTTACCGACAATTCATAAATGTACTAAATTAACACTAATTTCCTAGAATTATGCAGATTCTTTCATTAAAGCATATAATAGTGAAATTATAACATAATGGCTTAATTTTCATATGATAAGCTAAAAAATTATGTAATTAACCATCATTTAATCGTTAATATTATGCACTTTTTCATTCTAAACAAAACTCTTTACATCTATTTGATATAATTTAAAATCCATATAACAAGCATAGGCCAATAATATTCTAATACTTTTTAACCTAGCCATAGGAGCAAATGTTTCATCATAATCTAGTCCTTCTTCCTGTGTATATCCTTGTGCAACTAATCTAGCTTTGTTTCTTATAACTTGACCAATTTCATTTGTTTTGTTTCTAAAGATCCATTTTGTACCTATTATGGACTGATTTTCTGATGGAGAGACTAATTCCCAAACATCATTTCTAATGAACTGATTTAGTTCTTCTTACATTGCCACTATCCAATTTTTATTAGATAATGCTTCTTCTATATTCCTTAGTTCTACCATAGAAAAAAACATACACACTACATAAATTTACTGAAGCTCTAGTTTTAACTCCCTCATTAATATTACCAATGACTTGAGTAATGGGATGTGATGAAGAATAACGCCAATTTCTCTTATTTTTCTCAATATTCTCATCAACATCTGAAAGTCAATCACTTTCATCATTAGTTTGATCACTTAAGTTCATATTTTTGATTTTCTCAGATAAATCTTCAATCTCTCTATTGATCTCTAACTCTTTTGGGAAATTGAGTATATCATCATTATCAGCTTTAGATTAAGATTCTCTAAAAGAATTTTCATTGAACATGAAGGGTTTCTTCAATAGTTCTAGAAGTCTTGTTATATACTCTATAGGCTTTACTTCTAGTAGAGTAACCTACAAAAATTCCTTTATCCGCTTTGGCTTGAAATTTATCCTTTTTATCCATAGTATTAAGAATAAAACACTTGCAGCCAAATGATTTTATATAGGAAATTTTTGGAGCCCTATTAAACATAATTTCAAAAGGAGTTTTATTAACACGAGACCTTAAGTGACTTCTATTAATGTCATAAGCTGTATTTACTGTTTCAGTTCAAAGATTTTGAGGTAACTTATGTTCATTCAAACATAGTTTTGGTTATTTCCTGAAGTGATCTATTTTTCCTCTCAACAACACCATTTTGAGACGGTGCTCTTGGAAAAGAAAATCTATGATCAATACCATGATCTATACAGTAATTATTCATCTGATCATTATCAAATTTAGTACCATGATCACTCCTAAGTTTTTGAGCAAAGACACTTTGTTCATTTTAAACAAGATTGCAAAACATTTTAAACTTTTTAAAAACTTCTGTGTTAGATGCTAGAAAATATACCCAAATGTATCTAAAGAAGTCATCTATTAAAACAAATATATACTGTTTACCACCAAGACTCATGATTCTTGTTGGTCCAAATAGATCCATATGTATAAGTTCTAAGACTCTCTTACTTGAAATATCAGTTTTGGATTTAAAAGAGTTTTCGTGAAGTTTACCTAACTCACATGCATCACAAATAAAGTCCTTTGAGTATTTAATCTTTGGTAAATCTCTCATTAAATGTTTTCTAGATAGTTTATGTAATAGTTTCATATTTATATGTCCGATCCTTCTATGCCATAGATATGCATTACTAGTTTCAGCTAGCAAACATGAATTTAAATCAACTACACTAGAAGGTAAAGATAAAATACATACAGAACCATTTCTTTTAGCAATAAACTTAAGTTCATCTATATTTTTATCAATAATTTTGCATACATTATCTTCAAACACTACATAATATCCATTCTCAGTTAGTTTTATAACACTCAACAAATTAAATCCTAGGTTTTCTACATATAGTACATTCGAAATAACACAAGTCGGAGTTATTTGAACATTACCCATACCTATGATTTTATTCTTGCTTTTGTTTCCAAATGTTACACTTCCTTTCATGGTATTTGTAAAATTTTGTAGTAGACTTTTTTGTCTGGTCATGTGTTTAGAATGAAAAAGTGCATATTATTAACGGTTAAATGATGGTTAATTGCATAATATTTAGCTTATCATATGAGAATTAAGCCATTATGTTATAATTGCACTGTTATATGCTTTAATTGAAGAATCTGCTTAATTTTGGGGAATTAATGTTAATTTAGTACATTTATGAACTGTCAGTAAATTACAGGCTGTGAAATTCTTAAGTATCCGAAAATGCATCTGAGCATCAGATAGTTATACCTGTAACTCTCCGGAATATTATTTTATGTTTAAACTACTACTAACACGTGTTGAGAGCTAGTAGATTTACTTACATTATAACTCATTAAGTTAGTATAACTGCACGAGTTGAGTTACATGAAAATACACTAAGGCAACGCGTTAGGTTAGCGTTATAAACTTAAGTGTTATTTTTACACGTGTTTTATAGTTAAATCAACGAAGGAAGTCCGTTGAGTTATCTGTAACTCCACGGACTATATATTTTCTAATATGCCACTGTAGCGGTTGCAGGAACAAACAGTTGGAAGGAAAAACCACGTTTGCACGTATCACACAGGAATTCAATCGCGTAGGGAGAAAGAAATCATCATCATTGATCTGAAGGAAGGAAATCCAACCGACCATTCAAGTAGAAGTAGTTACCACTGAAGAAATATAAAAGAAAAGAAGAAAAAAAAGAAAGAGTGTGATCGATGGACGGCCAGTGTATACAGAGGAGGAGCATCGAGCTTTCTACAGACAATATCGGCGATTCTCCGAAGTATCACACCAACCATCGTATCACCACCATAATCACCAATCATCGGAGGTCTATGAGGATACTTTCCTGATGTCAGGTCGATTCCGAGCCAAACACAATGCCTGACAACCACTGTGAGGAGTGATCACGTCGCGGGAAGGGAAGACATTTTCACCAAGCGCCGACTCATATTTCAGGAGATCGTAAAGCTTTTAGCCTTGGCTTCGGGTTGATGCCTGTATGCTGAAGAGGAGATCATCTTGCAATTCTAGACTCACGATTCTATAGGGAGAGGAGACAGAATTGTAAGTGGTTCAATTTTAAGTGGTGTAATCGCGTTGCAAGTAGTGTCGGAAGTATTTACTGTCAAGTGAAATTACTTTACATTTCACCTTTCGCCCATCACATCAAAACAAAAATACCAAAAACAATTTATCTTTGTTTGTATGTTGTATTTGAGTGTTGTATTGTTGGTGTTGTATCGTGATTAATGTTATCTGTATCAATTTTATGATTGTTTTATGTTAGTTTTAATTTTACAGTTTACTGAAATTGGTTCGTACAAAACAACTTAAGATTTTAATGGTTATTGTTTGAATCATCTGAATGTTAGTATTGCATAATGATAAATCCAATGTTAACTAGCATTAAAAAAGCTTAATTGATGTTATTTACAATCTATGGAATCGCCCAATGGTTGGCCGAATTCCTCTGTAATTAACAGTATTATAAAGAAGAGACAGGCTCGTGGAGTTAACTTAAGTCCACGAGGATAGTCCGTTGAGTTATCCATAACTCAACGAACTTAGTCCGTTGAGTTAACTGTAACTCAATGGAGTGCTTATTAAATATAAATTTGAATTGTTCACAATCAAACATTTCTTAAATTTGTTAGCAATTCCCTATGGGATCGACCTGTACTTGCATACTGATACAATAAACATTGTGCACTTGTAGTTAAAGTACAAATTGGAATTAATATCTAAATTGTATTAAAGGTTGTTTGTTTACTTCTAAAAGAAAGAATAGGCATAAAGATAAATTAACTAAGTAAAAATAGAAGTAACAAATCCAAGTTTTTCTAGTGTAGTACTGGGAAAACACGAACATCATGTGACTTGATGCTCCACTATCCAATATCCATTTTGATGTTGTTTCCTCCTTAGACTCATCTGCCATAAAGCACACAAGAGCAACGTCTTCTAACTCTAGTTCTCCTTTTGAATGTGAATATTTTGACGATGATTCCTCAAATTCAGACTCTTCTGACGTGTCATCCCAAGTGGCCTTCAAAGCCTTTTTCTTGTAAAACTTTTTCTGAGTTTTTTGAGCCGTCTTCTTCTGATTTGTCCTACTATACTTTTCATTTTTCCTTATAGGACAATCTAGAGAAAGATGTCTAGGTTTCTTACAGTTGTAACATACATACTTTCTGGATGAAGAATTCTTGTCATTCAATGATTTTGATGTTGAGGGTTTATCATCTTTGTAGCTTTCAATGCTTTCTTGAATTTCCTAGTCAGCAAAATCAAATCCTCGTCAAAATCAATAGATATATCAGAATTTGAATTAATTTCGAAGGCTATTTCTTTCTTCATTTTTAGTTTGTTTTGACTTAGTAATTCATTTAATTGAACTTCATAAGCAGTTAAGTTTCCTATAAGTTCATTCATCGTATAAGCATTTAAATCCCATGATTCCTCAATTGATGTTACTTTTTGAGACCATTTAGAACTTAGGGATCTGAGAATTTTCCTCACCAAATCCTTCTATTCAAAATTCTTTCCTAAGTATTTTAAAGAGTTTATGATATCAAGAAATCTGGAAAACATCTCAGAAATACTTTTGTCTTCATGCATCTTAAAGAGTTCATACTTATGAATTAACATGTTTATCTTAGTCTCTTTAACGTGAGAAGTACCTTCTTGTGAAACTTCTAATGCATGCCATACTTTATAAGCAGATTTATATGCCGACACTTTACTAAACTATTCATAACTCAATGCACAAAATAACATATTTAAGCCATTAGCATTCAGAGTTTCATTTTCTTTTTCAATAATTGTCCAAGTATTATAAGGGGTAGATAACAGAGTATATGGTTTAGAAATCATGAACCACAACTTATGATCTATACTTTGAAGAAAAACTATCATCCTATATTTCCAATATTCAAAATGTATTCCATCAAATAAAGGAGGACGATTAAGATTTTGGCCTTCATACAAAGAAAAATTACCATTTCTAGTAGCCATCTTACCTTAGATTTTTCAACCTATTTGATTTTAAACAATCTAAAATGATAAAAAAATTTAAGCCTTATATCAAGAAAGTTAAACCTATGCTCAAATATTAATTTCTATTTAAAAATAAGGAAAGAATAAGCAATGATATTAAATAAGTTGATATCGATTTTATATCAAAGATTATTAATCTGGCTCTGATACCACTTGTAGGATCGTATGGCTAGACAAGAGGGGGGTGAATTGTGTTTTTCAACATTTTCGAATATAATTGAAACTTTAAAACTCAAAAACAAGTCAAGACACTATTTTCATAAAATCATTTTTATTCAAGGTTTCAATTACAATATACAATTCAATTCTCCTCAGAAATTGTAGATGCAATTATATATTGATACCATGTTTCATCTATACAATTTTATAACTACAACAGAGAAAACTAATATGCAGAATTTAAAACATTTCTCCCTGTTTGAGATCATTCTTCTTCTTCTTCTTTTTCTTCTTCAGCAATTCTTCAATGACAAATATTTTGTCTTTCTCTACTTCACCGAATTTGCTTTCTCCTGGTACTTCAGATCTTCAGTGACATAAATCTGACTTTTTCTAATTCACTGAATTTTCTTCCATCTGATACTTTAAATCTTCAGTGACATATATCTTACCTTTTTATGCTTCACTGAATTTTCTTCCACCTGTGAGCTTTTCCTCGAAGAGGTGTTTTTGATCCTTGAAAATATTTTTCGTTTTGTGTGCAGGGATAACTAATCAATGAGAATTTTATGCCTTTTATACTATATCTTCATTTCATGCATATCCTCCACGTTTAATCACTATCAGTCTTCCACTTCTTCACGTCTTTTCTTTTTCCTTCATCGAAATGCATACATTTTGACCCACGTTTACATTTTAAATTTTCTTTAATCATTAATCCTGGATCTTTGAAAAATTTCCTGCAAAATAAACTTTCTCTTCCAAAATTTTTCATCAAGTATAATAAGAAGTCGTTACTTTAATAATGTTAACTAAACGAGTAACACAAATAGATATAAAACTTAACATTTCTAATTTAATGAGTTCCTCATGTACCATCTCATGTGGCAAGTACTATAGCTAACTCAACGAACTATCTTCGTGGTGTTATGCTAACTCAACAAACCATCTCTGTGGTGTTACGATAACTCAACGAACCATCTCCGTTGTGTTACAGATAACTCAACGAACCAGTAATAAACAAATATTTTTATAATAAGAATTTTACCACGTGCAAAAATAACGACTTAAGTTTATAACGCTAAACTAACGCATTGCCTTAGTGTTCAATATAGCAACTCAACACGTTTAGTTATGTTAACTTAACAAGTTAAACTTGTGCACCTCACATGATATAATATTGCATTCGTAACTTATAATTTCACCACGTATACAACACTAACTTAATGAGTTCGTCTCTTCTTTTACTCACTAACTTAACAAGTTCTCACGTGACCTATTTTAACCTTTAAGCCTCTAACTTAACGAGTTCTTACATGACCTCTATACGAACAAAACTCTAACTTAACGAGTTGTTTAAATGTGCATTGTTCATGATACAGAAGATATAACTTTAAAGCATATCATGCTTTTCAATAAAAACATACGTTAACTTAACATTTAGTTAAATGAGAAATTAATGCAACGAAACAACTAGTTATTAACTTAGTATAATTTTGAATCTAATACAGACAAGTATTTATATCAGTAAGCTTTTTCTATATTAATTGATGATTTTAATTTCTTTTCACAAGCAATAGTAATTAAGCAAATATGATTATTTTCATTCAGCACACATCATCAAAACAAAATACTCAATAGATGTTCAACCATTAATATATATATATCATTTACAATTACATTCAATCTAATATTTAGTACAAGTAGATGAATAATACAATTAATCTCTATTCCTTATTCATCTACTTCCTTTTGGAGCTTTTCTAATTATTACTCTAATTGATTAATTTGTTCTATAACTCCTATAAATTTTCCAGAAGGTTCAACACTATCAATTGCATAAGTTCTATATTCCTTCACTTAAATAGCTTTGGATCTTATCCTTTTGGATGTCCATTTTGTGAAGTCAATTCCTTCCACCATCAATAGTGGAATCAGATATCCATAAAATAATTTCTTCTTTACTACTCTCAACTTGGAGATAAATACTTTGTACCAATTAACTTGAATTCTATTCACAACTACATATGTGATCTACTTAACAAATTGACTAAGTTCAATGTCATGGCCTTATCTTTGATAAACAGTTTTTACTAGTATAGTTGCCACTATGTGTGCTTTCCCTTTAAGTACTTCATTCTGTTAAGTATTGGCACATGAGGGTCACTAGCTATGCACTATTTAATTTCTTGTTTAACCTATTCCACTACAGTTGTTTCTTCTAGAATTTCAATTCCTTCATTTCTCAATCCAAGTATGTTGTGGAGAAGGTCAGGTGTTATCTAAATATTAACTTCTTCCACATTTGCAATTAAATTTCCTTCTTTCTCTCTCAAATTTGCATAAAAATAAGACACTAAATTTTCATAAATTGCATGCCCTTTGTAGGATCGAATGACTACACAAGAGAGGGGTGAATTATGTTTTTCAACATATTTAAATATAATTAAAACTTCAAAATTAAAAAAAGTCGAGACACTGTTTTAATCAAATCATTTTATTCAAGATTTCATTTACAATATACAATTCAATTCTCCTTAGAAATTGTAGATATACCATGTTTCATCTAATCAATTTCATAACTACAAATAGAGAAAACTCATTTGCGAAATTTAAAACATTTCTCCCTATTTGAAATTTTTCTTCTTCTTCTTCTTCTTCTTCTTTGTCTTCTTCTATAATTCTTAAATGACAAATATCTGACTTTCTCTACTTCATTGAATTTACTTTCTTCTGATTCTTCAAATCTTCAGTGACATATATCTAACTTTCTCTACTTCATTGAATTTTCTTCTATCTGAGAGCTTTTCCCTAGATAGGTTTTTTGATCCCTAAAAATATATTTCATTTGGTGTGTAGGGATAATTGATCAACGAGAAATCTATGCCTTTTATATTGTATATTCACTTCATGCATATCCTCCACGTTTAATCACTATTAGTTTTCCACTCTTCACGTTTTCTCTTTTTCCTTCATCAAAATACACACATTCTGACCCACGTTTTCCTTTCGAATTTTCTTTAATCATCAATCTTGGATCTCTAAAAAATTTTCTGCAAAATAAACTTTCTCGTCTAAAATTTTTCATCAAGTGTAATAAGAAGTAAAATAAACTTAATGTTAACTAAACAAGTAAAATAAGTAGATTTATAACTTAACGTATCTAACTTAATGAGTTCATCATGTGCCAAATCACATGACAAGTACTATAGCTAACTCAATGAACTATGACCATGGTGTTATGCTAACTCAACAAACTAGTTTCGTGGTATTAAGCTAACTCACCTAACCAACTCCGTTGTGTTACTGATAACTTAACAAACCAGTAATAAACAAATGTTTTTATAACAAGAATTTTACCACATGCAATAATAACAACTTTAAGTTTATAATGCTAACCTAGCACGTTGCCTTAGTGTTCAATATAGCAACTCAACGCATGTAGTTAGTGTAGTTATGTTAACTTAACGAGTTAAATATGTGCAACTCACGTGATACAATATAACATTTGTAAACTTTAATTTCATCTCGTGCACAATACTAACTTAACAAGTTTGTCTCTTCCTTTTGCTCACTAACTCAACAAGTTCTCATGTGACCTATTTTAACCTTTAAGCCTATAACTCAACGAGTTCTCACATGACCTTTATACAAATAATGCACTAACTCAACGAGTTATCTTAACATGCACCATACATAATACAGAAAATATAACTTTAAAACAAATCATGCTTTACAATAAAAACACACATTAACTTAACATTTAGTTAAATGAAAAGTTAGTATAACTTAACAATTAGTTATTTAACTTAGTATAATCTCAAATCCATTACAGATAAGTATTTATATCAGTAAACTTTTTCTGTATTAATTGATGTTCTTAATTTACTTTCACAAACAATAGTAATTAAGTAAATATGATTACATTCGTTTAGTACACATCATCAAAACAAAATACTCAACACCCTTCAGTCCTTGGAATAATTTTCAATAGACTTTGGAATTCAAATAGTTCTCTAATCTCATCTATTTTAGTCCAGTCTACTAGCCTACTATAAATGATATCATACCCCTTTATTTCTTAATACTTGTCATATGCTTCCTAACTCCAAAAGTAAACTTTATTTAGAATTGTTGCTTCAGATAAATCAGGAATTTGAATTTGTTGCTCTAGAGGGCTTTGTTTTTAAATTTCTTCTTCAAGTTGTTGAGCTTGTTGTTGTATTTATTGTTGAAAATAATTCAGAGATTCCTACCTTTTAGCTCTTAATTATGGTGGAGAGCCTACAAAACTTTCCACACTTCTCTCTTGTAATTTCTCCATTAATTGTTGAAGAGTTTCATTCTCTTTAGTGGAATCTATCAAATTATTCTCTTTTTGTTCAGCTTCCTGCTCAACTTCTTCTCTTTCTTTTTCCTCTTCACTATCAATCTACATTGTCACTATTCTTTCTAATTCATTGGTAGATTGGGAAGAAGTCTTGGGCATAGCATATTTTGCCCTAACTTCAGTTTCTTCAGGTTGTAGCTTTTCATCAACCTATTTTTCTTCTCTTCTTTGCTCATGCTCTTACTCTTCTTCTTTTGACAATAAATCCACAAAAATGGGCTCTTTATGCCCTACTACTGGTACTATTGGTTCAACTTTTATTTTTTCCTCTATAGTCTCAAAACTTTTTCTTTTCTTTTTCTTCTTCTAAATAGTTGTGCTTGATTTTCTTCTTCTTCTTCAGATACCAAATCAACAAAAATAGGCTCTTTAGGCCCTCGAGCTACAAGTATTGGCTCTTCTTGTTTCACTTCCTCTATAATTATTAGTCTCGAAGGTCTAGCCTCATATTTTCTTGTAATAGGTATGGCAATTGCTTCTTGATGTTTTTCCACTTTAATTTTGTATTGGGCCTTCAACTTTTCTACAGTCATTCTCTTCTGAAGTGCATTAAACACCAAATATATTTTTGCTACTGCCATATCTTCTGATTCTCCTTGGCTTTTCCCAAATCAAACCAGTTCTTCAAATTCTCTCAATTCTTCTTTAGTAGATGAACCCATAACTACCACCCTTTCTAGTGATCTAAATGGTGGAATTGAAGGTCTTAGTTGTTTTGCTGATGCAACTAGCATTTCAACTTGCTCTCTCTATTGTTGTTGATATGAAGGTTCTGGTTGTTGCTCTTCTTCTTCTTGAAATTCAACTTATTCTTTTCTTTGTTGCTCTTCTTGTTGCATTCTAGCATGTGCAATTATTTTCCTTATAAACCACAATCGAGATTTCCTCATAATAATTTCTAGAGCAACTTCATTATTTGGCCTGATTTTTCTTTCTCTATTAACAATAGTTTCTATAGCTACTCATATTCTTGTTTTCATTAATGTTAGTATTCTGACATTCAAATCTACCAAAACTTTTGTAAAAAAGAAGAGGTCATCCTCTACCTTTTCTAACTACTTCTCTCTAGTCGTATTTCTGATTTTCTACCTCGAATGTCATTCCTCCGACTCTTTGAGAAATCTAGTAGTGCCAATCTGATCCCAAAAGTTTTGCACCATCTTGGTCTTCATTGTGTTACTAAATGGAACAACTCTGATCTTTATTGTTCTAAGTTTTAAATGATTTTTACAGATAATGCCCCCAAATTTTAAGTTTTAGTCTAAATAAACCCTAAGTTTTTGGTAAATAATCGGGTCATTTCTCATGCAATCTATCACTATTAATATGTACTACTTCATGGAGTTACATTTAACTCCACAGACTAAATTCGTGGACTTACCTTAAGTACTCTATTGAGTTATAATAAACTCAACGATGTAAGTTCGTTAACTTATCCTAGACTCAACGAAGTAAGTTCATTGAATTAAGTTTAAGTCAATGGACTTCCTGTAAAGTTATAATTAATAAAAATCATTATCATAATAATTTTTATTCGATCAAAACCAAAGAATCTCCAGTCTAACCAACTCTTAATTTTACTATTTTCTTAACTTTGGTTAGACCGTTGTACTTCCTCGATTGAATCGAAATTACACTCTTCTTCTTTTTTAGACTTAGTTGAGCTAATACCATGTTTAGGTCAAACTAACACTTTTACTTAATATAATATATATTTTTTCTTTTCTTTTTTTTTAGTTTTGGTCAAACCAATAAATCCTTTTAGTGTAATCGTAACAAAGTTTTTCTTTTAATTACCTACTTTGGTAAAACCAATAATTTCTTTTAGTTAGACCGTTACTATATTAAAATAATAATAATATATTTTTTATATATATTTTAACAATATTCTTTTACTTAATAAGACTCGAGTAGCCTTCTACTCTTACTTTTTTTATAATTCCAGAGGAACTTTTAGAAATTGTTGAGGTTTTTGTTGTCCCCAAAATAAGATCTTAAAACTCACAAAGGAGACCAAAATGATAAAACATTAAACTCAAAACTCATTTTAAAATAACCACAAGCGCACGGTGCAATTGTAATATACTCTGACGAGTATGGGTCGAATCCACAAGGATTTGGCTTTTACAAAATATTTCTAAGGTGCAAAAACAATAATAATTACAATTGATTCAAAACTTATCAAAAATTCACTTAATAGAGTATAAATTCCTCATTTCCATTCATAAAACACTAACTACAGTATAGAATCTCGAAATTCAGTCAAGTTCACACATATTCTCCTCTCAATATATCAATGGTAAAATATAGTAAAAATATCATACTGAGTATTCATTGGATTAACTTTACAACCCCACTGATTTCGTTAAAATATCTAAAATAGTCAAGCATTGGCAATGCTTTTCCTTCAAATGTGCAGACTGGCAATTAACATCCCTAAATTGCGTGTAGTTACTAAAAATGGCATCAGATTTTCAAATCTTCACGAAAATCTGCAAAATCAGTGTGCTTCGAAACTTAACTCATTCATCTAACAGAGAAAATTTACAGAGGTTGATTTCATGCTGTAGATAAAAAGATATTGAATTCGGCATTGAAGCAAAAATTGGGCAAAAAATGCTAGGATGCGCCAGATGCAACATCAACAAAATAAATTGGAAAACCTATACAAATCAATTGGAAAAATTCTAAAAACTATACAGGAGTAAAGTACACTTGAAGCTATACAAAATAAAATCAAAAACTAAAGCAAAACATCACTGGACCAGTGAATTACGACCTAAACAAAATCGTCTAATTTACAAAATTCTAAACCAACGATCAACATCCACAAATTAGCTTTGTTAGCATACACATATTCACATATGCACAAGATTCAAACCAAATTCGTTTCCATTCATTCAAACTAAACATAATAAACTACTGAAAAGAAATTTCTATGATTAAACTATAATGTAACATTACAACTAAACCTAAAACTACAACTACCCTACTGAAATTACAAAGAACTCAACTTTAAACAAGAAAATGAAAACCTAAAGAGCTAAACCAATACAACCCTTTTTACCTTGAAGTGCAAACTTGTTTTGGAGAATAATGGTGCATGAGATGTGCTCCTAGCCAAGAATTTTGTGGCTGTCACCACACGAGTTCTCTTCCGGAAGTGGGAGGTCTTCAAACACCACCAAACACCAAGAAACAAGTAGTCATCCACCTAAAGTCCACAACCATTGCCTTTCTTCTACTAGGACTAATCCACGGAAGAGGGGAGACAGTTGCATGGCTTCAGATGTACTCAAAACAGCACCCACAAGGTCTGGAAAAGATGCCCTAGCCGTCCTCCTACTAGCAACCACCAAGATAGGAGAAGAAGAGGTTGGTTGAACCTTGTCTTCCACCTTGGAGCTCCATGAGAGGGGGGAGGAACACTACCTTCCATGAGTTCTTGAGGGAGGGAGAGGGGCTAACGACTTTCAAGGGTTGGAATGGGGGAAAGCTCGTCCAAGAGAGGGGGATTGTTGGCCTTGCCTCTCCTTTTATAGAGGCTCCAAGTGGTGGAACTTGATCTCCACCTTTGATCTTCAATCCAAGGGCCAAGATTCCTCCTAACTTGATTTGCTTTATTTTTCTTATTCTTCAACCTATAAAACTCAAAAAAATACATTAAAACACTCAAGAAATAAGATAAGATATATTCCTAAACATGGATACTTCAAAATGGCCAAAAATCACATTTTTCATTGAATTCCAGAAATACCTATGTACTTATTTAAATAATTAATTCTAAATGCTAAAGTAAATTTAATCTACTTAATAAAATGCAATTGTATTGCCACCAAGATGTAAATGTGTTTACATGAAATGCTAAATAACAAATAGAGTCTCATTTATGCATTACTTTCTTCATTTAAGCCCATAACTACATTATTTGCCCACAATGCATTATAACTTAAATTTTCATTAAGCACTTATGAGTATGACTTTAAACACCTAAAATGTATCAATTAACTATATAAATATGCATAAATTATGACTCTACAAAACCCCCAAGCCTAAATTATGCTAGTCCTTAGCATAACTAACTAGAAGTCTAAAAGATAAACACAATTGACAAGGTGGCATACTTATTTAAAAACAAAACTAACTACTAAAAACAGAAATCCTAACTCACTTTCGTAGGAATTGCGGTTGCATTTAGCTTATGCAACAAGCCGTTAAACCCCTAGGTCACCCTAGTGGTGGAGTGTTGTCTCCGAAGGGTTTGCAGAAGACATACCCACAAAGTCTAAATCAAAACAAATAAAAACAAAACAAAACCATAGTAAAACCATGTAAAATCCATACATAACACATTAAAACACTAAAAAGAAAACAGACACAAAATATAAAACAAGAGAGAGATTAAAGCTCAAGTGAAAGGTTGCCAGGCTCAATCACCGCTATCAAGGTCTTTGGGCATTGGTGGTGGCTCAAAAAGAAAAATAACTCACAAGTTCTTTAAATTCCAACAAGTCAACACTAACATGCTCAAGGAGTCACCTATCCACTAGGACCATCTGCCTTGCATCAAGAAGAATCTCACCCTCACTACACATAAGAGAATATAAAGCACACGATAATGGACAAGTTCAATAGCCACAAAATGGTAGGTAGTGATTCCTTCCTTCCTATGAGAACTGTTGGAAAATGTCTAGTCCAAGTCGACAAGATACTACACTTGATATGTCAAACCCCCAACACTCAAGAAAGGAAAAATTGATAACAAAAGAAAAACTTTATTCACTCCCCACACCATTCTCACTACCCATTGGACTACAAACCAACCTATTTACTTTATTGCTTTCTTTCCTTCTTCTTCTTTTTTCATATTTTTCTCTCTCTTTTTCTGTTTTTCTTTTCTTCTCTTTTCTTTTTCTTTTTTATTTTTTATTTTTTTTTTTTTCAACCATCAACTAACTAATTTCATAATGGTATACACCTTATTTCTCCAACTACTTACCCCAACACCATTCTTAACATATCAAGTGTGATAACCTTGAAAACTGTCCTAAACACAATCTTCAGATTCTCATGAAAGTTTGGGATGATCCAAATTATCTCACCTCAAGGTTATAGAGTAACCCATTATTATGGTGGCACTCAGCTTAGGATCACTCAAAAATGGGTGCAAAAGAAACAAGGCATTAATCCAAGTAGCTAGGAAGACTCAACTAAAAACACATCAGCATGAAACTCATCTTCCTTTAAAGAACTCATAATAGGTCCACACATATAGCTCTGGAGATACCACTCAAAATAAAATGGGAGATAATCCCATTAATCTTAATAGCAACTCTTGAGTTTTCAAAACCTCATCAAACTTGAGTTCCAATCGAAAACAAAAAATTACAAAAAAAATTTTAAACACCACATAAAAACAACAAAACACATACTAATAACGTGAAAATGATAACAAAATAAATATACTATCATAGATTATCGTCAAATGCCTCCCCCCCATGCCTAGCTTATACATTGTCCTCAATGTAAAAAGATAACTAAGCTAAGTTGAAAGCATGCAAACGATAAAGACAAACATAAAACACACTTTACAAGTTAAGATGTCGCCCCCATGCCTAGCTTAAAGTCTACATGCATTGTCAAAATTACTCATGATATTTGCTCTAGCATATACGAAATGATAAACATGCAAATATACAAGATTGTAACATGAAAAATATAAGTGCATTGTAAAGGATAAGGATAAGGGATGCATACCTGGCTTGTAGTTGAACAAACAAACACTACAAAACTAACACACATCAAATAGGAATTTAACAATGAAAAACATATATAAGATAATTATGTACAGAAATAAAATATAGATACAATCAAGATGAAGAGGCACTTGAGCTTGCGTTCGTGTGTCCTCCAAATTGGTTACTACCACTAGCATTTCTTGGGTTCGGTGCCAGCTGACTTGGCAAAGATTCACGCTCCTGGTTTCCAACAGATAAATGTTCTAACTGAGCCTCAATTCCTTTGATTGCCTGAGAGTGCTCCGCTAGCATTGGTCCCATCTTAGTTAGCAAAGTTTGAATCTCTTCCTCCATTTTTGCCATTCTATGTTCTATATCAGCATTAATGTTTGATTGCGTGTTTGGTGTAGGAAGGGCAGGAACTTGCAGTTGGGGCTGCCGGCTCGAACTAGCTCCAAAATGATGTTGCTCTGGCGCATTTTCTCTCAAATAATCTTGGTTCCTCCAACCAAAATTAGGATGGTTTCTCCATCTGTGGTTATAATATTGGTTGTTCCTCATTCCAGACCTCATAGCTTGTACATCCTCATATGGTTGTAATTCTTCAATTTTTTTCAGAGCAGCTTGTAATCTTGCTTCCATGCTAGTAATGCTGTCGACCGCATGAAGTCCTCGAGCAGGTGTAGACCTATTAAAAGTCTTATCTAAGGATGTCTCTCATTGTATTGTGCGGTCAGCAAGCTCTTACAAAAATTTCCAAGCAGCATTCTCTCTTAATTGACAAAAACCACCAGAAGTCATGGACTCTAACATGGTTCTTAATTGCATGTTCAAACCTTTATAGATAGCTTAGGTTTGCCTTGCCCTGTTAACTCCATGGTTTGGACATCTAGCTAACAAATTCATAAAGCGCTCCATATATCGCTAGAAAGACTCATCCAGTTTCTATTGAATACTCAAAATAGCGTTCTTAAGCTGGATGGTGCGATATAGAGGATGATATTTCTTCAGAAAGACCTTGCAGAATTCTTCTCAAGAACGGATTGAGTTAGGAGGTAAACTATACATCCACCTCTTAGCATCCTCCTTAAGTGCAAAGGGAATAAATCTTAGTTTTATTGCATCTACAGGTACATCAGGCAAATGAATTAGCCTACACATCTCATTAAATTCATGCAGAAACAGGTAGACATCTTCTCTTTCCAACCCTAAAAGCTTTGGCAATTGATGGATATAGTTTGAGTGTAGCTTAAACTTTTGTCCTTCCACATTTGGAAGCACAAAACAAGAGGGTTGGTCAAATTGTGGAGGATACCACACATCGGCTAGCACTCTTCCCTGGTCTTCCATTTGATGTAATGGTGGAGGGTTAACAAGTTCTATAAGAGGTTCACAACACTCTAACCTATTTGCTTCAGTTCTCCTCCACACTCCTCGATGCATGCACAATGCAAAACTACTACAAATAAGAACAAGTAAAGTAGCTTAGTGTAGATGTTACCAGGTTCTCGTAGTTGCTATTAGTCATACCACCTTGAAATACCAAGTAGTTACAAGATAAATTACAGGAAGAATAATTATAAACAATAACATCGTGACAACTATAAACAAACATGCATAAAAGAATAATTGGTGAAAAAGAAAGAAAGAGTAAATACACATTACAAAATATAAATACTTACAAAGAAGAAAAGAATGATTAATTACTATATTCTACTTCACACAAATCTATACTACTTGCTTCTCGCAAATCTACCTTATTTAAAAATAGTTTGAGACATTGGCCATTAACCTTCATCACTCGCCCATCTTTAAGATATTCAATATCCACTACTCCATATGGGTAGACTCTCTTTACAACAAACAGGCCATTCCACCTAGATTTTAACTTTCCTGGAAAAAGGTGGAGTCTAGAGTTATATAACAAAACTTGCTAGCCCTATTGAAACTCTTTTCTTAAAATTCTTTTATCATGAAAAATTTTTGCTCTTTCCTTAGCAATTTTAGCATTTTCATATGCTTCATTCTTTAACTCTTCTAGCTCATTCAATTCAAATTTCCTTTCATCTCCAGTTGCCTTAAAATCCAAATTTAACTTCTTAATAGCCCACATGGCCCTATGTTCCAACTCTACTGGTAAGTGGCAAGCCTTTCCATATACAGCTCTATAAGGAGACATACCCAAACTAGTCTTAAATGCAGTACGATATTCCCACAGAACATCATCCACTTTGTCAACCCAATCTTTTCTTATAGCACTTACTAGTTTCTCTAAAATCTGCTTAATTAACCTATTTTCATTTTCAACTTGCCTATTAGTTTGAGGATGATAAGGTGTGGAAAGTTTATGAGTCACTCCATTCTTTCTCAACAAGTTCTCAAAACTTCTATTGCAAAAGTGTGTGCCATTATCACTAACTATAGCTTTGGGCACTCCAAATCTTGAAAATATATTTGATTTTACAAAGGCACAAACTTCCTTGTTGCTGTTACATCTTGTGGGGATTGCCTCTATCCATTTGGTCACGTAATCCACTACTACTAGAATATACAAATAGTCTCTTGAGTTTGGAAACGGACCCATAAAATCGATACCCCATAAATCAAAAGCATCAATTGCAATCACGGGGTTCAAAGGCATCATATCTCTTCTCCCCATTTGTTTGGCTTTTTGACATGTTGTGCAATGCTTACAATACTTAAAAGCATCCTTATGCAGAGTTGGCCAAAAAAAACCACACTGCAATACCTTGGCAGCAGTCTTTCCAGGACCAAAATGCCCTCCTACAGGTTGATCATGACAGAAAGAGAGAACACTAAGCACTTCAGAATCTGGGATGCACCTTCTCACAATTAAATCTGAACATGCTTTAAAAAGGTATGGGTCATCCCAATAATAATCTTTACATTTCAATATAAATCTCTTCCTATCAATAGAAGACCAATGGGGTGGTATTCTTTTTGTAACCAAATAATTTGCTATATCGGCATATGTTTGCATTTTCCTAGCACTACACCAGAAAAACTTGGATTTGTTACTTCTGTTTTTACTTAGTTAATTTATCTTTATGCCTATTCTTTCTTTTAGAAGTAAACAAACAACCTTTAATACAATTTAGATATTAATTCCAATTTGTACTTTAACTATAAGTGCACAGTGTCTATTGTATCAATGTGCAAGTACAGGTCGATCCCACAGGGAATTGCTGAAGAATTTAGAACTGTCTGTTTGTTAACAATCAAATTTATATATTCAATAAGCTCTCCATTGAATTACAGTTAACTCAACGGATAAAGTTTGTTGAGTTATGGCTAACTCAACGGACTAACCTCGTGGACTTAAGTTAACTCCACGAGCCTATCTTTTCTTTTTAATACTATTATTTACAGAGGAATTCGGTCAACCATTGGGCGATTCCATAGATTGTAAATAACATCAATTAAGCTCTTTAATGTTAGTAAACACTGGATTTATCATTAAGCAATACTAACATTTAGATAATTCAAACAGTAACCATTAAAATCTTTAAGTCTTTTGAATGAACCAATTTTAGTAAACTGTAAAACTAAAACAAACATAAAGCAATCACAACACTGATGAAGATAACATTAATCACGATACAACACAAACAATACAACACTCAAATACAACCTACAAACATAGATAAATTGTTTTTGGTATTTTTGTTTTAATATGAACATGGAAATGGGCGAAAGGTGAAATGTAAAGTAATCTCACTCGACAATAAATACTTCCGACACTACTTGCAACGCAATTACACCACTGAAAATTACTTCTACTTGAATGATCGATTGGATTTCCTTCATTCATATCAACACTGATGATTTCTTCTCCCTGTGCAATACATGCAATCGTGGTTTTTCTTCCAACTGTCCTGTTTCTGCAACCGCTATAGTGGCATATTAGAAAATAAATAGTCCGTGGAATTACAAATAACTCAACGGACTTTCTTCGTTGATTTAACTATAAAACACGTGCATAAATTTAACTATCTAATGCTTAGGTGCATTTCGGATACTTATAAACTTAACTATCCGATGCTCAGATGCATTTCGGGTAGTTATAGCTAACTCATCGATATATAACTTAAGTAAATCTACCAAATCTCGACACGTGTCAGCAGCAGTTTAATAATAAAATACCCATTTCGGAGAGTTACAGGTCTAACTATCCGATGCTCAGATGCATTTCGGATAGTTATAGCTAACTCACTGAAAATCCACTTAAGTCACTTTACTAGAACATGACACGTGTCCATAGCTATTTTATAAAATAAAAAGAGATTTCGGAGGGTTACAAGTATAACTATCCGATGCCTAGTTGCAATTTCGGATAGTTAGAGATAACTCACCGAAAGTTCACTTAAGTCATGCATTATGGTTTCGACACATGTACTTCTAGAAATAATAAAATATTCTTTCAAAACATAACTATTCGGCAATATAAACATAACTATCTGACATATTCGGTCTCTTAAACATAACTGCCCGAAATATATTCGA
Organism: Cymodocea nodosa; assembly: GCA_036874045.1. Classification (NCBI taxonomy): domain Eukaryota; kingdom Viridiplantae; phylum Streptophyta; class Magnoliopsida; order Alismatales; family Cymodoceaceae; genus Cymodocea; species Cymodocea nodosa. Next base: position 10,331,084 of record CM072339.1, on the reverse strand, counting down.
TATGTTAAACATAACTGTCCTAAATATCAGAAAATTCGAAAACTTAAGAATTTCACAGCCTGCAACTTACTGACAGTTCAGAAATATACTAAATTGACATTAATTCCTCAAAATTAAGTATATTCTTCAATTAAAGCATATAACAGTGCAATTATAACATAATGGCTTAATTCTCATATGATAAGCTAAATATTATGCAATTAACCATCATTTAACCGTTAATAATATGCACTTTTTCATTCTAAACAGCATGCTAAGGTTCAACACTAATAGATAATACCTGCTCATCTAGAAAAACATCATTGATGGGTATCTCTGAAGAATCTCCAATAGATAGCCTTGATAGATGGTCGGTAACTACATTTTCACAACCCCTTTTGTCCTTAATTACCAAATCAAATTCTTGTAACAATAAGATCCATCTCATAAGTCGGGGTTTTGCATCTTATTTTGCCAACAAATATTTTAAGGCATTATGATCAGTATAAACAATAGTGTGTGAGCCAACCAAATAAGGTCTAAATTTCTCCAAGGCAAACACTATTGCTAAAAATTCCTCCTCTGTTACTGTATAATTTTTCTAGGCATCATTCAATGTTCTACTTGCATAATAGATAACTCTGGGAAGCTTATCAATCTTTTGCCCAAGAACTACGCCTATAGCATAATCAGAGGCATCACACATCAACTCAAAAGGATGAGACCAATCCGATGCATGAACAATAGGAGCTAAGGATAGAGCCTCTTTCAACTTAACAAATGCTTTTTCACAATCTATAGAAAAATCAAACTTGGTGTCCTTTGCTAACAATCTACTTAATGGTTGAGCAATTTTGCTGAAATCCTTAATAAATCTTTGGTAAAATCCAGCATGGCCAAGAAATGCTCTTACATCTCTAACAATCTTAGGTGGAGGCAGGTTTGCTATTAAATCCACTTTTGCTTTATCCACCTCTAATCCTTTACCAGAAACTATGTGTCCTAAAACAATTCCTCGTTTTACCATAAAGTGGCACTTTTCCTAGTTTAGCACTAAATATTTCTCTATACATCTCTCCAAAACCATTCTCAAATTTTCCAAGCATGATTCAAAGGAAGATCCCGATATTGAGAAATCATCCATGAACACTTCCAAGAATCTCTCAATCATATCTGAGAAAATACCCATCATACAACGTTGAAATGTCGCAAGCGCATTGCACAATCTAAAAGGCATACGCCGAAATGCAAAAGTTCCAAAAGGACAAGTAAATGTTGTCTTTTCTTGGTCCTCTAAAGCAACATGAATTTGGTTGTAACCAGAATAGCCATCCAGAAAGTAATAAAATTCTTGCCTTGCTAATTTTTCCAACATTTGATCATAAAGGGTAATGGAAAATGATCCTTACGGGTGGCATTGTTCAATTTCCTATAATCAATGCATACTCTCCACCCGGTCTGCATTCTGGTGGGAACCAATTCATCATTAGCATTTCTAACCACTATAATACCAGATTTCTTGGGAACAACCTAAATAGGGCTAACCTAAGGACTATCAGAAATAGGGTAGATAATATCATGATCTAACCATTTTAAGATTTCTTTTCTTACTACCTCCTTAATATTTACATTTAGTCTTCTCTGAGGTTGCCTAGATGGAGCATAACTAGGATCCAAATGAATTCTATGAGTACAAATAGAAGGGCTTATTCCTTTAATATCCTCCATAGTCCATCCAATAGCTCTTCTATTTTCCTTAAGCACTTCAACTAATTGAGCTTCTTGATCCTTAATCAAATGGGCAGAAATAATAACAGGCCACTTCTCACATTCTCCCAAAAATACGTACTTGAGATCTACAGGTAGCGGTTTCAATTCTATTTGAGCTTGCTCTGCCAGCTCAACTTCATTTGATTTAGCCACTTCCACTTGGTTAGCTTCATTGATCTCCATGAAAGTGTCATCTTCGAAATCACTTGATACCAAAAAGTAGTCTTTATCATTTTCAACATTAAGGCTGGCTTTGTCCTCTTCAAAAGAATCTTTAACTTCTTCAAACACATCAACCAGGTTAACTTCAAATTCTTCCTCTAATTGATCTCGCATGCCACTTTCCACATTAAAAACATTTAGTTGCGACTTCTGATCTCCACATGTGATCTACATAAAACCTTCCCTACAACCAATGTAAGCATCAATTGTTGCTAAAAAGGGTCGACCTAAAATTAATGAAGCACTATTCTTAAGGTCTATAATGGGACGGTTTTCTATAACTATGAAGTCTATAGGATATAGAAAATCTTGGACCTTAATCAAGAGGTCTTCCACTATTCCTAGAGGTGTCCTAAAAGATCTATCAACTAGGTGAATTACTATTCTTGTTGGTTGCAAGCAGTTTAACCCTAGTTCTTCATAAATGCTAGAAGGCATAACATTCACTGCGGCTCCTAGGTCTAATAAAGCTCCTTCAAAAGTAGTTTTTCCTATAATACATGAAATAGTAGGAGTCCTAGGATCATTATACTTTCTAGGAATATAATCATAAAAATAAGAACTACTTGCTTCCACTAAGTTTACACTCTTAGGTATCTTCGTAGCTCTCTTCTTAGTACACAGATCTTTTAAGAACTTAGCATGCAAGGGAACTTGTTGAATTAATTCCAATAAAGGTATGTTCACTCTCACTTGCTCAAAAGTTTCTCTAATCTTATCTAATTTGTCTCCTCCTGATTTGACTCTAAGTCTAGTAGGGTAAGGAGCACTAGTAAATGATTCTAATGGAGCATCGGCTACTTGCTTACCCTTATCACTTCTTGAGATAACTATAGGATCTTCAGAAATTTCTACTCTAGTTGGATTGCAACAAGGCTCTAGAGGACTCACGGATAAAGGAATTTCACCACTAGTCCTACTCACTTCCTTACCTGACCTTAAAGTAACAAATGCATCCATTTGTTTTCCAAGGTCATCACATGTTGCATCCACATCAATTAGATCAGCATGAAAAACATTCTTACTATAACTACTAATAGATTTCTCTTTAACAATGTTGTCCATAATTGTATTAAATTTATCTATATCTTCGCTTAGATCTATACTAGATGCATGATAAGAATTTTCAGATTTACTAGTAGATGCATATGCATGATTAGGTAAATCATGGTGAATATATGAATCATATTTCATGCATGGAAGATGATTACTTTCATATTCTAATACATTACATGGCATGCTAAAATTTTGTTCATGAAGCATATCATTTGGGCATTCACTAGTAACATGATCACTTGCAAAACAAGAAAAGCATGATGGCATAAAGTCATTTTCATCATAGCCATAATATTCATCAACCTAGTTTGACCAATCATCCATGGCAAATAAGCTCTTATTCAGATATAAAGAAAATAAAGATTCAATGACTAAGTTAATCTTTACCAACCTTTGTTTTTAATTTTTCTCACTCTTCAAGTGATTCACTATTAGTTAGATCTGCACAAAGTAGCAACCAAGTGAGTAACTTTAATCCATTTTAATAAAAGAATGACTACACAATGAAAGAATAAATAATAATTAAATGAAGAAAATTAAAGAATAATGCAATATAAATACAAGATTACCTATACAACAATTTCCCAATTCATTCTAGATTAACTAATGAATCTATTTTCAAATTGAAACTACATGCTAGTTTGACTTTGAAAAATCATAACTTTTTGCATATAACTCTGAATTAAGCATACAAATACTCTATAGAAACATCTTAAACTAAACTTTACAGGAAAAATATAGAAAAAATTCGCAGCAAGTCTTGCAAATAGCAGAATTAAATTTTCCGGTTACAAGTTTGCATTTTAGAATAATTACAAATACTATACACTTAAACTTTCGTATAAAAGGTATGTCCTATTGACTACTGATTTTAAATCATCACATATTATGGACAAAACCTATCTGAATATGAAGTTATAGTATGGTAGATCAAGAATTTACATTACAAACAAAACAAATTGAACTACACATTAAAATAAGTATATACACAAAACATAAAAGAATATACACAACAAACAATCATTACTTTTCAAAAATCCATTAAAAGCACCAAAGAAATTTGGTAAAAACATAACCAAATCCTTGGCAACGGTGCCAAAAACTTGTTGAGGTTTTTTTTGTCCCCAAAATAAGATCTTAAAACTTACAAAGGGGATCAAAATGATAAAACATTAAACTCAAAACTCATTTTAAAATAACCGCAAGCGCACAGTGCAATTGTAATACACTTCGACGAGTACGGGTCGAATCCACAAGGATTTGGCTTTTACAAAATATTTCTAAGGTGTAAAAATAATAATAATTACAAGTGATTCAAAACTTATCAAAAATTCACTCAATAGAGTATAAATTCCTCATTTCCATTCATAAAACACTAACTTATTACAGCATAGAATCTCGAAATTCAGTCAAGTTCACACATATCCTCCTCTTAGTATCTCAATGGTAAAATACAGTAAAAATATCATACTGAGTATTCATTGGATTACTTTACAACCCCACTGATTTCGTTAAAAGATCTGAAATAGTCAAGCGTTGACAATGCTTTTCCTACAAATGCGTAGATTGGCAATTAACATCCCTAAATTGCGCGTAGTTACTAAAAATGGCATCAGATTTTCAAATCTTCACGAAAATCTGCAAAATCAGTGTGCTTTGAAACTTAACTCATTCATCTAACATAGAAAATTTACAGAGGTCGATTTCATGCTATAGATAAAAAGATATAAAATTTGGCACTGAAGCAAAAATTGGGAAAAAAACATTAGGATATGCTAGATGCAACATCAACAAAATAAATTGGAAAACCTATACAAATCGATTAGAAAAATTCTAAAAACTATACAGGAGTAAAGTACACTCGAAGTTATACAAAATAAAATAAAAAACTAAAGCAAAACATCACTGGACCAGTGAGTTATGACCTAAACAAAATCGTCTAATTTACAGGATTCTAAGCCAACGATCAACATCCACAAATTAGCTTTGTTAGCATACACATATTCACATATGCACAAGATTCAAACCAAATTTGTTTCCATTCATTCAAACTAAACATAATAAACTACTGAAATGAAAGTTCTATGATTAAACTACAATGTAACACTACAACTAAACCTAAAACTACAACTACCCTATTGAAATTACAAAGAACTCAACTTTAAACAAGAAAATGAAAACCTAAAGAGCTAAACCAATACAACCCTTTTTACCTTGAAGTGCAAACTTGTTTTGAAGAATAATGGTACATGAGATGTGCTCCTAGCCAAGAATTTCGTGGCTGTCACCACATGAGTTCTCTTCCGGAAGTGGGAGGTCTTCAAACACCACCAAACACCAAGAAACAAGTAGTCATCCACCTAAAGTCCACAACCCTTGCCTTTCTTCTACTAGGACTGATCCACGGAAGAGGGGAGACAGTTGCACAGCTTTAGATGTGCTCCAAATAGCACCCACAAGGTCTGGAAAAGATGCCCTAGCCGTCCTCCTACTAGCAACCACCAAGAGAGGAGAAGAAGAGGTTGGCCAAACCTTGTCTTCTACCTTGGAGCTCCATGAGAGGGGGGAGGAACACCACCTTCCACGAGTTCTTGAGGGAGGGAGAGGGGCTAACGACTTTCAAGGGTTGGAATGGGGGAAAGCTCGTCCAAGAGAGGGGGATTGTTGGCCTTGCCTCTCCTTTTATAGAGGCTCCAAGTGGTGGAACTTGATCTCCACCTTTGATCTTCAATCCAAGGGCCAAGATTCCTCATAACTTGATTTGCTTTATTTTTCTTATTCTTCAACCTATAAAACTCAAACAAATACATTAAAATAGTCAAGAAATAAGATAAGATATATTCCTAAACATGGATACTTCAAAAGGGCCAAAAATCACATTTTTCATTGAATTCCAGAAATACCTATGTACTTATTTAAATAATTAATTCTAAATGCTAAAGTAAATTTAATCTACTTAATAAAATGCAATTGTATTGCCACCAAGATGTAAATGTGTTTACATGAAATGCTAAATAACAAATAGAGTCTCATTTATGCATTACTTTCTTCATTTAAGCCCATAACTACATTATTTGCCCACAATGCATTATAACTTAAATTTTCATTAAGCACTTATGAGTATATGACTTTAAACACCTAAAATGTATCAATTAACTATATAAAATATGCATAAATTATGACTCTACAAAAATTTCAGAATAGGTCTAAGTCTTTATCCATTTACTTTAAATATATTCTGATTCTTAGGATTTTCAATTTCAATAGCTTCATTGGAATAAATATTTCGAACTATGTAAGGTACTACCCATCTAGATCTTAATTTTCCTAGATGGTTATGAAGTCTAGTCATGTAAAGATTTTTTTTTTCTTATTTCAAAAGTTTTTGGAATAATTTTCTTGTCATGTCAAAACTTTATTTTCTCTTTTTCTTTTACAATTTTCAAATAAGCTTCATTCCTAAATTCTTCTAACTCAATCAATTGCATTTTTCTATTTTTAGTAGCTTAATTTAAATTAGCGTTTAGAGTTTTTAACGCCCAATAAGCTTTATGTTCAATTTCAGTTGGTGAATGACAACCTTTTCCATATACTATACTAAAAGGTGACATACCTAAGCTTGTTTTATAAGCAATTCTATAAACCCAAAGTGCATCTATTAATCTATTAGTCCAATCTTTTTTAATAGGATTTACTACTTTTTCTAATATCAACTTAATTTGTTTGTTTGCACTTTCTACTTGTCCACTTGTTTGCAGATAATATGATATTGCTATTTTGTGATTTACTTTATATTTATTCATTAAGGCTTCAAAACTTCTTTTATAGAAATGAGTTCCTCTATTACTAATAATAACTTTAGGTATTCTAAATCTAGCAATTATATTAGTTCTTATAAAATGTATTACCACTTTGTTATCATTAACTTTTATAGAAATAGCTTCTATCCATTTAGATACATAATTCACCCCTAACAATATATAATTAAATTGATTCGACATAAGAAATGAACTCATAAAATGTATTTCCCACATATCAAATATTTCAACCTCATCAACAGGATTTAGAGGCATCATATTCCTCTTTGATATCCTTCCTATTTGTTGGCATTTCAAACAACTTAAGCAATATTTATGAGCATCTTTAAATAGTGTTAGCCAATAAAATTCACATTGTAGAATTTTGACAGTAGTTTTCCTTGAACCAAAATGTCCTCCACATGCTTAGTCATGGTAGAAAGACAATATGCTATAATATTCAGCTTCTAGCACACACCTCCTTAAAACTAGATTAGGACATTTCTTAAATAAGTATGAGTCTTCCTAATAGTAATATTTCACTCTTGAAAAAAATAATTTCTTATCTTGTCTATTCCAATCTTTAAGTGTTAAACTTGTAACTAAATAGTTAACTATGTCTATAAACTAAGGCATTGTGTTTATGGTCAATAATTGTTCATTAGAAAAATTATCCTTAATTTTAATGTTTGATTTTTCTATTTGTAATCTTGATAAATGGTCTGCTACTACATTCTCACATCCTTTTTTATCTTTAATTTCTAGATCAAATTTTTGTAGTAACAATATCCATTAGATCAACCTAGGTTTAGTCTCTTTCTTTGCTATTAGGTATTTTAAAGCTAAATGATCCATATATACTATTACTTTAGCTCCTATTAAATATGATCTAAGCTTTTCTAAGTCAAACACAATAGCTAATAATTCTTTTTCAGTAGTTATATAATTAACTTGAGCATCATTTAAAGTTTATTTGCATAATAAATCACTTTAGGATATTTTTCTATCTTCTATCCTAACACCACTTCTACAACAAAATCAGATGCATCACACAATAATTCAAATAGATGGCTCCAATTAGGTACTTGTATTATAGGAGTTGAAATTAAGCTAGTTTTAAGTTTGAAAAATGCTTCTTTGCAATTCTTATCAAAGTTAAATAGAACATCTTTTAATAAATTAGTTAAAGGTTTAGCTATTTTGCTAAAATCTTTAATGAATCTCCTATAAAATCCTGCATGTCCTAGAAATAATCTAATATCTTTTACTAATTTAGGTTCTAGTAGATTAGAAATTACTTCTATCTTAGCTTTATCTACTTCCAGCCCTTTCATTGAAACATGTCCCAAGATTATTCCTTGTTTAAGCATGAAGTGACATTTTTTCTAATTTAAAATCAGATTCTTTTCTACACAATGTTTTAATACTTGATCTAAATTGTTTAAACACACTTCATATAAAGTTCCATATACAATAAAATCATCTATAAATATTTCTAAAAAATCTTCAGTCATTCTAGTGAATATGCCCTACATACACCTTTGAAAGATAACTAATGCCTTGCATAATCCGAATGATATCCTCTTAAAAGCATAAGTTCTATTAGGACATGTGAAAGTTGTTTTCTCTTGATCCTCTAATGCTACTAGAACTTGGTTATATCCTGAATACCTGTCTAGGAAACAAAAATATTATTGCTCTACTAATTTCTCTAGCATTTGATCTATAAAATGTATGGGAGAATGATCGTTTCTAGTCACAACATTCAGCTTTCTATAGTTTATACACACTCTCTAGTCTGATTGAATTCTTGTAGGTATCAAGTCTCGACTTTCATTCTTAATAACTATTAATCCTGATTTCTTGGGAACTACATGGATTGAACTAACCCATGAGCTATTAGAAATCAAATAAATTATATCATTATCTAACCATTTCATTATTTCCTTTTTGACTACTTCTTTAAGGTTTGGATTTAATCTCCTCTTAAGAATTCTAACTGGTTTAACATTCTCTTCTAAATATATATAGTGATAGCATAAAGTTGCGCTTAACCCTTTTATATCAGCCATAGTTCATCTTATTACTTCTTTATAAGTTTTTACTACATCTTTTAATCTAGATATTTGATCCTCTTTTAAATCTAATGCAATAATGATTGGACATATTCGTTTTTCTTCTAGAAATATATAAGTCAATTCAAGACGTAAACGTTTTAAATCTAAATGTTGATCATCAGAAGCTAGAGCTCTTAATTTAACATTTTTATCTTCGATATTAAACACTCCTTGATCTCCTTCTACATCTATGTTTTCACTTACTTCTAAAGTTTTTGAATCTAATTGCCTATTTAATTCTTCTTGAATCATATCTTTTAGCATATCTCCTTCATCCTCTAGAAAGTCTATAGTATTTAAGGACATTTCTAACTCTTCAACCTTTCTTGGTTTGAAAATATTTAATTGAGTATCCTCATTACTATATGCTAATTTCATCACTCCATTTTTACAATTTATAATAGCCCCTAATGTTACTAAAAATGGCCTTCCCAAAATTAAAAATTTGTCATGATTCTGATGCTTAATTTGTTGGGAATCCAAAACAATAATATCAATAGAATATATGAAGTTCTTGACTTTAATTGGGACATCTTCTATTTTTCCTCTAGAGTATCTTATACTTCTATCTACTAATTGAATGACAGTCCTAGTAGGGATTAAGCCTTCTAATCCTAAGGATGCAAATATATCTCTAGGTCTAACATTTATACCTACACCTAAATCTATTAAGGTTTTTTCTAAAATGGTATTTCCTATAGTACATGATATAACAGGGATTCCTAGATTAGATAACTTTTTAAGAATTTGTGGTAGAAATAGAGTACTACTTTGCTTAGATAAAAGACTTTTCTTAAAATTTTTTACTCTCTTTTCTTAGTACACCAATCCTTAAGAAATTTAGCATAATGTGACATTTTCTGCAATAAGTCTAACAAAGGAATGCTAACTTGTACTTTTTCAAAAAAATTTCTAATTTTTTCTTATTTTTCAGGAAATGTTTGTTATAATCTTTCAAGATAGGATGCTAATAATTGTGACTTATAAGATTCTTTTTCTTTCTTTTCATTCTTTTGATCATTTTTAGTCTCATTTTCAGATTCAGATTTTTCTTCATTGATTTCTAAGTTTTCAGATATTACTTGTTCATTTTCATTTTGAATTTCTTTCTTACTTACCTCTACTTTGCTTTCTTTTTGAATTCTTGGTGGTATATCAGTTTCAGATCTTAATGTTATATATACATCTTCCAGATTTTCATTACTTTCACGATGTTCTTGTATTTTATCTTCATGATTTTGATTTTCTATTATTTCTAATTTTAAATTACATTCTTTAAATGTTATTTCATTGGTATTTTCTTTTGTCTATATGATTTACAAATTATGCAAATCTTTAACATTAAAGTTTTCATTTGTATTTTTATTTTGCATAACTTGTAAATTCATCTAGTGCTTTTAGCTTTCTTTATAGGTCATCTAGTCTCATTACATTCAATTTTTGATCAATTTGCATTATGATTTTCTTAGTTTCATAGATGATATTGATTTTAGGTTCTTAATGATCTTCCCTATAATTTAGTTGGTTGACTTCTTTTTGCTAATACATGTATGTTAGGGCAAGTAGCACAGGTGTGGAGTATGCCACAAGAAGTCTAGGTTAAATCGGAGGCTTGTTAGTAGTAAGTATCCGGTAGATATATATTTTCGATAGGTTATCAGACCTAAGTATCCGAAAATAAAGTTTCAGTCGGAGGCTTTGAGCTAACTATCCAAAAGTTAGAAGATTTCAGAGGGTTACTGGCTGTAACCATTCGGAATGACTTAAAGGACACTTAAGTGAACGTTCGGACAGTTAAGAAGCTAAGTATCCGAAAGTCAGACACTTAAGTGGATCTTCGGATAGTTAAGAAGCCAAGTATCTGAGAAGTAGAGACTTAAGTGAATCTTCGGATAGTTAAGAAGGTAACTATCCAAAAATCATAAGTTTTCGAAAGGTTAATGACAGAACCTTCCAAAATGACTGAAGAGACACTTAAGTGAGTTTTCGGATAGTTAAGACAGTAACTATCTGAAAGACATGCAGTTTTTGGAGAGTTAACGATAGAACCTTTTGAAAGGACAAAGAGAGAGAAGTAAGTGGGTTTTTGGACAATTAAGTCTGTAACTATCTTAAATATCGAATCTCTTTAGACAGTTAGTTTGCTATAGTATCGCCCATTAGAAAGAAGAATTTCTTCGGATAGTTAAGTCTGTAACTATCCGAAATATTGCAGATTTTGGAAAGATAAGAAGATAAGGCTTCGAAATTGAGAGTCCCTTCTTCGAAGCATTATTTCTCTACTGTAATGGCTTGTATGTAATTAAAGGTTTATAAACCCTAAGTTTGGTAGTATATAAACCTTTATGATGTTGTAAAACATTGTGGTTGATTGTGCCGAAGGTCATAGAAGAAATCTCAACTCTCCGTGGATGTAGGCTATTACTGAACCACATAAATCTTGTGTCTTCATTGTGTTATTTCTTCTTTTACTCTTCACTCCTAGTTTCGATGAGTTTAGATCTGAGTGTTTCAGTATCGTGCCATAAAAAGTTAATTGAACGATTCGTCCAAAGTACAACAATATATTATTTCAATTTGTTCAAGTTTTACTCTAAACTATGCTCAAGTTTGTCATACCTATCCCAAACTTCCTTGTCTCTCGACATTTTACTTGTTTTAAACTAACCATTAGTTGGGCAAACTATAAGATTCTCATACCTAGTTCTATTATATTGGATATAATTCATTTGTTGTTCATGTGATTTAACCATCTGCAATCGTCTTAGTTTCAAACAATTAGTAATGTCATGTCCTTCCTAGTTGTAGAATTTACATATGCTAATTATAAGTTTCAGAAATCTTTAGGCATAAGCATATGCCATATTCTCAATATTATAAAAAAAAACACAACACTTCCTCTAATATTAAAACAAAATAGCACTCACAGGTTCTTAGCTTCTCAATCCTTGGTAACAGTGTTAGAAAACTTGTATGGTTGTGAAAAGTTAAATTAGAACTTGTCTATTCAGAAAACTTGTTTGATTTGTTTTTATGTATATATTAATAAATTCTTTTAGGGTAAACAAACAACTTTTCACATAAATTAGATATTAGGTCCAATTTGTATTTTTAACTGTAAGTACATAATGTATATTGTATTTGTGTGCAAGTATAGGTCGATCACATAGAGATTGAGTAAAAATTAGGTACTATTTTGATTTTTATATTAGAGTTTATATGTGTTCAATTAAGTTCTTCGTTGATTTACAGTTAACTTAACAAACTTAATTCGTGGAGTTACAATTAACTCAATGGACTATTCTCGTAGACTTAAGTTAACTCCACGAGCCTATCTAATAACTTTTAGTTAAATACTACTATTCATAAAGGAATTCAGTCATCCATTGGGCGGTTCCGCAAAATGTAAATAACATCAATTAAGCTTTTTAAGGTTAGTTAATTTGAGATTTATCATTAATCAACACTAACATTCAGATACTTCGAACAGTAACGATTAAGATTTTTTTAGTATTCTGCATGAATTAATTTCAGTAATCTATAAAACTGTTTTCTATTTTCTGAATCAACTAAACATAAAACATTCACAATACTAACAATGATAACATTAATCATAATACAAAGCAAACAATACAATACATAAATACTAAATGTAAATACAGATAATTAGTTTTTTGTTTTGATATGTTCTTGAAGTTGAATGAAATGTGAAATGTAAAAATTCTCTATCGATAGTAAAAACTTCCGTCACTACATGCGACATGATTACACCATTGAAAACTTAATCACTTACAATCTCACCTTCTCTCCCTATAGAATCATGAACCAAGATTAGTAAGTTGATTTCCTCTTCAGTATATTAGCATTAACCCAAAATCAATGTTAGAAGCTTTATGATCTCTTGAGATTTGAGTCGGTGCTTGGTGAAAATGGTTTCCCTTCCTATGACATGATCACTCCTTATAGTGGTTGTCAATTACCATGTTTGTCTTGAAATTGACTTGACATTTAGAAAGTATCATCACAGACCTCTGATGGTTGGTGATTTTGGTGGTGTTGTGGAGCTTCAGGGAACTTACAACACTTTCTACAATTAGCGCGGTCCTCCACCTTCACACACATACACACACACTTCTTTGTCTTTCTCCTCTTCTTTTATATTTCTTTCAGTAGTAACTGCTTCTACCTAAATGATTGATTGGATTTCCTTCATTTGTATTAACGATGGTGATTTCTTTTTCATTCTATGAGTTAATTCCTACGTGTATGAACAATCATGGTTTTCCTTCGAATTTTCTGTTTCTGCAACTACTACAGTGGCATATTAGAAAATAATTAGTCCGTGGAGTTAGTGTAACTCAATAGACTTATTTCGTTGACTTAACTATAAAAATACGTGCAATAAAGAAATAACTTATAAGTTTATAACACTAACACAATGCGTTACCTTAATGTATATTCAAGTAATTCAACGCGTATAGTTATGCTAACTTAACGAGTTAAACATGTAGAACTCATGTGACATAATAAAGCATTTAAATTCAACACGTGCATAATTCTAACTTAACGAGTTTAGATACTTTGGATAGTTACAAACTATAAGTATTCGAAACTTATATATATTTCGGATAGTTAGCACCTAACCTTTCGAAAGATAACTTAAGTCAAGTTTCTAGATCACGACATGTGTCATCAGTAATTCTTATGATAAAAAAGGTATTTCAGATACTTGTAAACCTAACTATCTGATGCTTAGACACATTTCAGATAGTTATCATCTAATTTACTAAAAATCCACTTAAGTCATGTATTAAGGTTATAACGTGTGTCTTTTATGAAATAATAAAGTATTCTTTAAGTGTTCAAAATATAACTGTCTAGTACATGAAATGTAACTCTTCGAAATAACAGACATTTCGGATACTTAGGAATTACAAAGCCTATCTTATCGATAGTTTAAAAATATACTTAATCAATACTAATTCTCTGAAATTATGTAGATTCTTTTATTAAGACATATAATAATGTAATTATAACATAATAACTTAATTCTTATATGATAAGTTAAATATTATATAATTAACTATTATTTAACTATTAATATTATGTATTTTTTTATTTTAAATAATTATCTTATAAATTGTTATCTTTTGACCAAGTCTAAGACATGACCTTGGGATGAGGAGCACTTGAGAAGATTACAAATAAATTTAGTTAAATATGTGGTATAAGAGCACCACTATACAGGTTAATAATTTTAATAAAATCAATAAAGGATTAAACATGTTATTACCTTTTAAAATTAAAAATAATTTTTTAGAATTCATAGACATCATAAATCGATTAAACCCGCAAAGTCAGAAAATCGATTAAACCCCCTCATCTGTGCATGTATAAAGGACGACTGACGATGGGACAGTGTCATATATTCCTCTGTTCCCATTGACAATTCCACTCACAAATACCATACATCATATTCAAAATCGTGATCTTTCAGAAGCCGATTCGTTTTCTTGGTCTGACCGATTCTTTTCTTACTTTTCCGACACCAATTTGATTACAAAAAGAGCATACACCACATCAAATTAAAACAAAATCTCATTTAAGCATCATCGAGATCTGCCGGAGATTGGTTTTGAACTCAGACTTACCATTTACGGTATTGTTGTTTTCGTTTTGATCATCGCTGGACGATTTCGCCTCCTCCTTTTACCCCCATCCAGTCGTGTGTGTTCATCTTGATCAATACAGAATTGTTACTGTAGAGTTTCGCTCGGATCCAATCGATTTTCCGATCTTTCTCCTTCACCTCATTTTCCTGTTCATAGACAGATGCCGGAGAACAATGTTGTTTCCGGTTCTTCTGCTGTTGATAAGCTCCAAGGTAACGAAGTTCTCGATGCCCACCATCTAGCCCCTTTCTTTTATTTTCTTTTTTTATATTGGTAATGTTTTTGTCTGGATTTGATCTAGTTCTTTGAACCCAGAAATTTTGAATCTAGTTCTTCTCTTTGATGTTGGTAATGCTTTTGTCGAGATTTTATTTCTATTTCTTTGATGTTGCTGTTTGTTTTCATATTTATTCCTCATTCGTGTTTGAGATATTTTGAATCTGTCAATGCATCATCCTTTCAATTGTCAAAAGTATGAGCTTCTTTCATGCTTGTAGTTTGCTTGTATTGTAGAGCCCATGCGGAATCTAAAGATTAAGGGAAATCATGGATCCTCGGAATACTCTCAGACCAACCAGACTTCTGCCTCGCAACCACTACTGCAGGATCGTTCTGGAGTTACCAACTGCATATATTTCTTGAAGCATGGCTTGTGTGGCTATGGGACCAATTGTCGTTATAATCATGCTTCTTATACTGGTCAGGTGTGAACCTTTTTTGTTTAATTATTAAAATAACATAGGTAAGGAAATGCACAAGTTTTGTTTTTTTTCCAGCTTATCAGTGTTAACTTTCCTCTCACTAATTTAGTCATGGGGCTCTGTCTTGCTCATGCAGCAGTAGCACATGTGCATTTGAATCCATTTGGTAGTTCATAATGCTAGCCAATTTTGAGTCATGTAAATTGCTTGATAAATGCTGCTGTTGTGGCTATCCAGGAGTATTTCTCCCAAGGAATTCTCCCAGAAAGAGTTGGGCAGCCTGATTGCCAGGTATATAACATTTCACGATCTTGCTTTAATGTCTGTAATGGCTAAAATTTTTACATTCCCAAAAATAGGAAGAACACCTGACTACCAGCAGGAAAAACAACAGAAAACATACAAATTATTAGCAAAGCTATCAAGGTGATACCTAACATTATAGCAACAATAAGGACATTGTCTGAGTGAATCTAGAAAACCATTTTACCATTTTTTAAATAATAATTATGCACATCATTAATTCTTATAGTGTAAACAAATTTTGTACTATTTCTAGTTTCCAAAGAATAAAATAAAATATGAAACACTCATGTGATGTCTCTTCCTATTCTTAGTTATCTGTAACATAAGAAATGAAGAAATAAAAAATATGGAAGATGATGCAAATCTGAAATCAAATATTAGTTAAAAGTCAATTTGAAGAAATTTCAAAAAGTGCACTCAAAGTAGTAACATAGTTTTTAAATGAAACATTAAAGAAATAGTAGACAGTTGTTGGTGAATGTGGTTTAGTAATTGCCTTGTGTATGGGCAGTACGTGGAGTTGTGTGAGTGAGTGAATTATCCAATTCATGTTTATCCATGAAGAGACTTTTATGAAAGTAGTGGGCAATTATTGTGTTTGTAGTCAGTTATTTGTAATACATGTTTGTCCAGTTCTCCCATCTTTAAGAGTAGACATAAATGTGTGTAGTATGCATGTGTCCTTTGCAACCTCTTGTCAATTTGTTAAGTAATGAAATTCAGCCTTCCTGGCACATCTCTATTGTCAATTTTTTTCACTCTCCCTTCTCCAACTCTAGCAACCCAAGTCATTTTCACCTTCATCATCCTTGGGCATTCCCTTTTATTCCAATAAAATTGGTATGAGAGCCGTTGATTGATTGTTGGGCTTGCCATTGCATTAAGCATGAAAAATAAAGTGAGCTTCAACAAATTAGCTCTTTCGGTCTTTGATGGTGACAACTATCAATACTGGGCCATACAAATGGAGGTGTACTTGATCTCTAGGAGGCAATAGAATTTGATTATGAAATCACACCACTTCCTTACAATCCAGCAATGACTCAAGTGAAGAATCACAAGAAACAACACACATGGAAGTTGAAAAGAAAGACTTGTCTCTTTGCTGCAGTGTCTCCAACAATTTTCACCTGTGTTATGTCTCTCAAGTTTGCAAAGGAAGTGTGGGGCTATTTGAAAGAGGAATATGCTGGAGATGAATGAATCAAAAGGATGAAAGTGTTGAATTTGAGTTGATGAAGATAAAGGAGAATGTAAATGTTAAAGAGTATTCTAATAAGCTACTCTCCATTATCAACAAGGTTAGACTTCTTGGTTCAGACTTTGCAGATTCAAGGATTATTGACAAAATTCTTGTTACCATTCTAGAGAAGTACGAGGCATCACTAACAACTTTGGAAAATGCTAGAGATTTAGCCAAAAAATCACATTGGCTGAATTGCTCAATGCCTTGCAAGCTCGCATGCACAAGAGCAAAGATGCATGATGCGTCAAGACAACACCATTGAAGGTGCACTGATGGCCAAGAATCTTGGTGACAAGAAAGGGAAGAAGTAGTATAAAGGTTAGGAGGAGCAATCTGGAGATCAAGAGGGTTCCAAGTCCAACCAAGGCTCGCAAAAGAAGAAATATCCTCCCTATAAGTATTGTAATAAGAAGGGTCATGCACTTAAAGTGTTGGAAGAGGCCAAATGCAAATTGTGACAAGTGTGGACAGACTAGCCACGAGGTAGTGATTTGTAAGTCAAAAACTTAGAAAAGAAATGGCAGTGCCCAACAAAATGAGGCTGACCAGGAGGAGGAGCAATTGTTCATGACACTTGCATCCTCAGATCAGAAACTCATAGGAAATTGTTTGATCAATAGTGAGTGTACTCAACACTTGTCGTTTGATATCGAGCTATTTGTCAACCTGGAACTAGTATTTTCTACACAAATTCACATTGAAAATGAAGGATTTATACCAGTCAAAGGAAAAAGAATGGTGATGCTGTCCATAGGCTCAGATAACAAACTCATTTATGATGTTTTATATGCTTCACAAGTGAATCAGAACTATTAAGTGTAGGACAACTCTTGGAACATGGTTACAAGGTGTTATTTGAAGACCATAAATGTTGTATCCTTGATTTAAATGGTAACAACCTATTTATAGTAGAAATGGTGAATAGAAGCTTCCAATTAAATTTTGAAGGTGCACAATGTACAAATTCAAATTCTCAATCAGCAATTACAGAAGCTTGGCACAAACGTCTTGGCCATTATCATCTTGAAGGTCTCTTGAAAATGAAAATATTATCATCGTCTTACAAAAGGACTTCCTAACTTCAACAAGACTTTATCTCATTGTGATGCATGTCACTTGGGTAAACTTTGTAGGAGAAAGTTTGTCACTTCTATAAGAAGAGCTAAAGAAAAATTGAAGCTTGTTCACTTTAATGTTGTAGGTCCTATGAGTATTGCTTCATTAAATGGGAGTGTCTATTATGTGCTTTTTATTGATTATCACTTAAGAATGTGTTGGATTTACTTTCTTAAATCCAAATTAGAAGTATCACATTATTTCAAGAAGTTTACAATCTTTGCTGAAAATTAGTGTGGTAGTAAATTAAAGGTTGTTTGGATAGACAATGGTGGCAAATATGCAGGTAAAAAATTTAGTAGGTTTTGTGATAAACAAGGAATTGAACACCAATTCACTACACCTTACTCTCCTCGACAAAATGGAGTGAGCGAGCATAAAAACAGGTTAGTCCTTGAGAAGGCAAGGTGCTTGTTGGTTGGAAAAAAATTACCTAAGAGTTTTTGGGTAGAAGCTTCAAATAAGTTGAAGTACTGTGATGTATGTGGATAATCAAACTTCTTTGGCTATATTCAATAATTTTGGCTTTCATGGTAAAACTAAGCATTTCAACATCAAGTTTTATGCATTGAAGCTAGAGGTGTCAATGGGTTGGCCGACCTAAAAAGTATCAGCTTGTTCGGGCTATAGGTTGGGTCGAAAATTTTTTAATTTTTTAGCCTAGCTTGACCTGAATTTTTTTTAAGGTAGCTCAATTTAACTCAAAATTTTTTCGAGATAGCCTGGCCTGACCCTTAGCTTGATTTGTTTTTATAATTTTTTATTTTTTTCTTCAATCTGATTAAAACTCAACTTCAGTTTGATCAAAGTTTATTATTTTAATTTTTCCATCGGTCTGACTGAATTTTTTTTTTTATTTTTATTTTTTTCTTTAATCTAACCAAATTTCAACTTTAGTTTGAT
The DNA here is from genome assembly GCA_036874045.1 of Cymodocea nodosa. Taxonomy (NCBI): domain Eukaryota; kingdom Viridiplantae; phylum Streptophyta; class Magnoliopsida; order Alismatales; family Cymodoceaceae; genus Cymodocea; species Cymodocea nodosa. Next base: position 10,312,199 of record CM072339.1, on the reverse strand, counting down.
TGAAGTTTTTAATTTTTTAAAACTTTTTATTATTTTTTTTTCTTCAATTTGACTGAAGTTTTTTATTTTTTCTTTTGGTCTGATTTAAGGTTAACTTCGATTGCACTGAAGTTTTTTATTTTTTCCTTTGGCTTGATTGAAGTTGAACTTTGGTTCGATCAAAGTTTTTAATTTTTTTTAATTTTTGCTTTGGTTTGATTGAAGCTTAACTTTGGTTTGATTGAAATTTTTTATTTTTTTCTTTGGTCTAATTAAAGCTCAACTTCAGTCTAATTGAAGCTTAACTTCAGTCCAATCGAAGTTTTTGATTTTTTTATATTTATTTTTTTGATTTTAAATTAAAAAAAATTACAACGTTATCCAATAATCAATTCATCGTTCAAACACATTATTTTATTTATAAATACATGAACATCAAACATAAATCATTATTCGTGAATCATGATTCATTATGTTAATATTAATATCAAGTTATCATCAATTCACTATTCATGATTCATCATCCATCAACACATTCAAACATAAGTTGTAAAGTTAAAATAATTATTTTATTTTTGAATTCAAATTAAAAATACATTAATTTTGTAACTACATCAAATATTTTTACATTTAATGTACATAATTATATTTAAATATTTAAATTTGTGAACGTTATTTTTTTATCAGTTCATCCTTCTCTTCTCTTTTTTTTTGTAAAATGAATGTTGAAAAATGTTTGTAAAAAACAAACGTTACATAAAAAAATGAACATTATGAATGTTATTTTAACGTTTGTAAAAAATGAACCTTAAAATTTAAAAGGGTTATAGACTTACAGGTTAGGCCTGTAGGTTAGCCTGAGCCTAGCCCACGAGCCAACCCAACTTTGTTCAAATTGGTCTATATGCTGATTTTCTAATATATTGTAGTCTAACTTGACCTGCAATGGTTCGACCCAATTGACACCTCTAATTGAAGGAGATGTAAAAGATTGGTGAAGTATCTTTTTGCTATTGTAGATCTAAAGACCAACTCATAGATATTTTTACCAAGCCATTGCCTGTAGGTTGATTTGAAGTCTTGAGAAGCAAAATTGGTGTCAGCAATCCTTGAACTAAGGAGTGTTGGTGAATGTGGTTTAGTAATTGCCTTGTGTATGGGCAGTATGTGGAGTTGTGTGAGTGAATTATCCAATTCATGTGTATCTATGAAGAGACTTTCATGGAAGTAGTGGGTAGTTATTGTGTTTGTAGCCAGTTATTTGCTATACACATTTGTCCAGTTCTCATGTCCTTAGGAGTAGATATAAATGTGCGTAGTATGCATGTGTCCTTTGCAACCTCTTGTCAATTTGTTAAGTAATGAAATTCAGCCTTCCTGGCACATCTTTACTATCCATTTTTTTTATTCTCCCTTCTCCAACTCTAGCAACCCAAGTCATTTTCACCTTCACATCCTTGGGCATTCTCTTTTATTCTATCTTTGTTAAAAACAGGAACAAAAATCAAAGATTAATAGTAAAAGAAAATCAGTAAGATAAATAAATATGAAAATAATGAAATAAAAGAAGAAAATAATTTGGATATATGGAATGGAAGAATAAGTAAAATCAGAAGTGACCTATGGTGAGGGATTGGATTGCTACCACTGGTCCAGTGTCCATTGCAATATTGTACTCTTCACACACATCACTGGATGTTGGCACCAATGGAGAAATGTGAAGAGGCTGGAGAATGGTGAGACGGAGAGTAGGATTTGATAAGGAGGTGAGAATGTCTAGAGGGGGTTAAGAAGAAGCCAAAATTTAGCAGGCAGAGGGGGATTTCTTTCCAAATAAAAATCCCTACCATTGTTATTTTATGTTCTATTAGGTTGTAGTGGAAAATGATAGATTAGATTGCATTACGGTACAGGGCTACACACACACATAGAGTAAATATCTAGTTCACCTTATTATTCTTATGTTAATACTAAATCCTAACCATTGATCATGAAGTACTTGTTCAACAACAAAAAAGACACCAAACCACTGAAAAAAACCAGAAAAACCAATTCCGGTTTTGATATTGAAAGGACCATAATTTCCCCAACTTACCCAATAATCTTGTAATTACATGAATCACATAATGTTCCCCTAAAAATATGGATAATTGGGTTATAAACACATCAATGCGTGCAGATTGCATCGATGTCTCCCTCCCCCCCTCCCAATCATGCACTCCAGTGTTGAATTATTATATTTGACCAAAATATATTTTATGATATATTAATGTTGGATAAAAGTTTATTTTTTCTTATAATTCTATATAGTTTTGTGAAACTAATCTAAAATGTTATGTATAATTTTATTTAGTTTTGTAATACTAAACTGAAATGTTTTATTCAATTTTGTGTTCATAATTTTGTTGGATAAAAAATGCGAAAACAATAACACTAGCAAATCAGTAATAATAAACATTTTTTATAAATAGTTTCATGTTACTAGTATAATATATCCATGGTTGCAAAATAATCAAGAATATAAATTAGCAACACTAAACTTTTTTAAATGTAATTTTGTCTTATTATTTTATCTACAAATACAAAATAAAATCAAACTCAAATGAAAATAATAATATTTTCAAAATATCTTTTCATGCTACAATATGGAAGAATAATTTAACTAATTTGCAAGATAGTAATTCTTAGATATAGAAATTATCTTTATTACTTCATAATCAAAACAATATAAGTATATATACACACGACCTAGTGGGTCTAATGAACGGACATATATTTTCATTTTAACACTCCCCCTCAAGTTGGAGCTTAAATATCTATAAGACTTAGCTTGTTACAAAGATTATTAAAAGAACTAATTCATAGAGCTTTAGTGAAAATGTCCACAATTTCATCCTTAGATCTTGTGAATGGAAGTGAGATGATGCCACGTTCAACTAGGTCATGAATATAATAACAATTAATCTCAATATGTTTTGAACGCTTTTGATAGTATTTGTTTAGACTTGAATTTATGCAATTTTTATAGGTTAAATCATGCATTTTGTCAAATTCAAGTTGTCATTAATATGGTTTAATGTGGAATGATAAGTGAAGTATAATTCCAAGTTGATGCATGTTTTATATGTAATTAATTGATGTATTAATTCTATTTTTAAAGTTATTGAAGATCATTTGGTGAAACAATATAGAAACTAGTCATTTGGACTGAATATTTGTCATGCTAATTAACAAAGGTTGCAAGTTATGAAATTTGTGGTTATTTTATATGATGCGACAAGTTCATTGGTTATTTCAATAACCAACGAACTAACTCCATTGATTGTCACTTTACTAACAAATCTGTTACGTAAATTGCACATGTTAACTCGTTGAGTTAGCATAATTGCATGCGTTGGATTGCATGTTTGAATAGTAATATCTTATACTATGATTTATATACAGGTATAAAACATGTTACGAAGAGGTATTTTTATAGAATACCATTATATATTGTTAAAGATGATTTTTATGGTAATTGCACTTGTTACCTTTGTATGTGTTAATTGAATGTTCGTGCATAATCTATTTTATACGAGTAGTTAGTCCATTGGTTAATTAAATAACCAACGAACTAACTTCGTTGGTAATCTAGTTTACCAACGATCCTATTTTCAATATTTCATAGATTTTTATTAAAAAAGTTTATCATTGACTAAGAGGTTTACCAATAATGGAATTGTTGGTTAATTAGTTTACCAATGATTGTGCATTTTAGGTATTTCTATACTCTTAGTTTATTTTATTCCATTGTTAATAATGTATTGAAATTCTAATTATTTATAAACCATTAAAAGATTTATATCTCTTTTATTCATCAATGGATATGATGGAAATTTTACATGTATTAAAGTAGTTACAGAAAGTAGACATTGATTTTCTAGAAAATAAAGAACGTAGTTAACAAGGAAAAAAATATGGTTTACATGAAGAATTCTTATTTGACAAAAGGATCGAAGTTAACAAGTTGTACTCGCAATAACTACTACTGTAATTGACAACGCTACGCACTATCTCCACTTACAGGAATATGGTTTCATCCTGATATTACCATATAAGGGAATATGGAAATTGCACTGTCTTTCCCCCTTCTTTGTCCAACGTCATTCTAGTGCATATTTGAGTCAAAACTTCCACAATCCACCTATTTAGTTTTTCTCGAGAGAAGATTGATGACCTTTTCTTCTTCATTCTTCGACTTGATGTGGTCACTACAGACTTTTCTAACCTAAGCATATTCTTAAAGGAAAGTCTATTGACGTTGATTGCTTCCTTTCGTAGTTTCATACCACTAAATTTATATGAGTGACACACAAATGTTCAGTGTAAATTGTGAAAGAAGGATTGCCAGCCTGACAACTTGGTGGTCTGGAAGTAAAGACAAAGAGAAGAGCTTGACTTGAGCAAATTTCGAAGGGTGAATGTTGTAGTGTTAGATTAGTTGTTCTCTCCTTTTTTTAATTTATTTTTTCATCTATATTGTGTATCCAATTGTGTTTACATTTTATCATAATCGTAACGTTTGTGTTGTGTTTGTTGTAACTGTATTTTAATCATTTTAGTTGACTGATTTTTAAAAGCTTTATAACAGTTAATCTTTCAATCAACTAAAAATTGAGAAATATCTTCATTAATTTCATCTGGCTCACATTTTAAGGCATCGTTATGTTAGTGCTAACCTTCGACTATATTGTTGGTAAAGACATTTACCAATGATAGATCTGCAACTGTAGGATTTTAATTACTTAATTATTTAATATTGAGTAGAATTGTTTTGTAAATATAGTTAATTATAATTTAAGTAGAATTTGCATGTTAAGTAGAATTTACTAAAGAAATAGAATTTCTAAAAATAGTAACAAGTAACAATTATTTCAAAAAAGACAAAAGTGACCTTGTTAATTTTCTAAATAATTGTTAGGCATCTTAAGTAAAATTAATTCATCTAATCCCTAAGGACAAACTCATATTTACACATTGTTTACAATTAAATCCGTGTACTTGCGGTATAATAAAATATCAGCTATTTAGTAATTAAATATAGTGTACTAAAAATTGATGAACAATATTCATTGCTTGTAATATAGATAGTAGCTTGGTTGTTATAAAACATATTTATAGGAGTGGGAACGATTATTTCCCACTTAGATAGAAAGTTCTTGATCCACATTAGTTCGCTAGTAGTTTGAGACATGAAGCGAAGTTCTACCTCTGCACTTGATTTTGAAGGAATGCTTTATTTCTTGTTTTGCCAAGTTACCAAATTACCACCCACATGTGTAATATCTAGATGTTGACCTTTTAGTATCGTTGCCCAATCCAAAGTCTGAGTATGCCTTGACCTGAAGACGACTATTTTTGGAATAAATCAACCATTTTCCTAGTGATCTCTTTATATAGGATAGAAGATGTATGACATCATTCTAATGTACTTGTCAAGGTTCTTGCATGAATTGACTAAGTATACCTACTATGTAAGTAATGTCAGGTCTAGTAACTGTAAGGTAGATAAGTTTACCAATAAGTTTACGTTATTATTCCACATCAAGATATAAATTTGATTCTCTATCCCAAAAAGGTGGATTCAACTCAATTGGAGTGGATTCTAGCTTGCAACCCAATAAACCTCTCTCCTCCAACAAATCCAGAGCATATTTTCTCTAGGTAAGGAGTGTTTGATCCCCTTTGTAGGCAAATTCAATGCCTAGAAAATACTTCGGTTTGCCTTTATCTTTAATGACAAAATTATTTTGTAAAATCTTGTTTGTTCAATGAAGTTCTGCCATATCACTAGCTATCAGGATGATGTCATCAACATATACTATTAGAATGATATAGCCATTATGACTGTTGTGAACAAAGATAGAGGGATCAACAACGCACTTCTTGAAATTGTGTTGTAGCATAATCGAGCTGAACTTGACAAACCAAGCTTGTGAACTCTATTTAAGACCATAAATAGCTTTCTTGAGAAGACATATAGTGTTCTCTCCTTGAGTAACAAACCTTGAAGGTTAAAGCACTTAAAATTTGATGGGACTTGAAGGACAGGAGCACTATAGAGCTTTGTGCATTTTCTACTAGGTCGTAAGTGAGAGTGTTTAGTTTACAAGTTATCTTGAAGTCATAGGAGGGTTTTTATTTATAGACTTTAAGTGCAACAGCTAGTTTTCACCCATAACAAATTTAAGATCGTTAATCCATTTTGGTATAAAAATTAGTTTTTGGCCAGAACTAATTCATTTTTGTTAACCTATTTTCTTATTCCAAAATTTACTGTCCTAGATTTTTTCTGAATTGGTAATCCAATTTTCACAAGGTTATCCATTTTAAGACAAAGGCCTAGGTAAATTTAGAACATTAATTTGAAGTGTGAATGAGCATCCGATTTAAAAAATTGATGGTCTGTTCTAACATACAAGTAGATTCTAACTTTCTATCTTAAAATGGTGATTTGGTTACTATTGTTTGGTGACCCATTTTAGTGATAAGTTTCTCTAGCTTTAACAAGTTTGATAAATGGTTGCTCGATTACTAAACATTGGAGGCTTAATTCGAAAGACTTATACTGATTCTATTGAACCTATGAATGGCTATCCAATTCATCAATTTTGGTGGTTTGATTTAGGAAGTTTTTTTTTAATCTATTTTACTTAGAAAATTGTGGCTTGAAACACTTTGAACAGTGATCCAATTTAGCCCTAGGTGCAAAGTTTCTAAGGGAGTTTCCTATTAAAGACTCTAAGTTGAGGGAAGGCTTCCCTAAAGAACAAGTGCATTATTACAAGTAATTTACACATATACTTAATACTTAATGCTATGCTTTTTCCATTTTTGCCTTCAATTTGAATTGCTATAATTTTTCTTTTTCTACAAGAGTATTTCCTTCTTCATCTTGATATGTTGTTGCTTCTCTTTGTGAGATATTTTTGTTCACATTGATCCCTATAATCATGTAAAGATCCTATAGGAAATTGTTATACAATTTCATATTTATCGTGAAGTTTTACATCATTAAAATCAACTAAGAAAGATTTTCTTAACATAATGTTGGTAGTGATAATAGTGATAATATTCCTTAGTTTGAAATTCATAGACTACCTAGTCTATTTATAGGAGAGGGACTCTTTATTCATGTCACTTAAGACCAAGATAATGAAATTAGGCCATCTTACAAACCTGATTTTGAATTATTACCATATTGACATTGTTGCTGATAGAGCAAATCAAATACCTAACTCGAAATATTTAGGAATCATCTTAAGAAAAAATCACCACCTAGTTTATTAAAGAGAGAAATTAGAAAAACCTTAATGTTATGTAATGGAGATGTATGCAAAATGACATTTGTGCTTAAAGAAGAGGGATAAGGCTAATGACTTAATCAAAGAGTTTCAGATATATTTTCTAATTATGCATAGAAAATGTGTTAAACGCTCCATGCACTTAACCTTAGATTGATCTCTTAGATGCTTAAATAGGTGTCAAGTGTATGTCAAATGTAAATGCATCTAAGTGTACAACACATATAGAAGAGGTTGAGCTTAAGAGTATAAAGAGAGATGAGCTAAAAGGTTAATGTAGACAAAAAGAACTAAGAACCTAAGAGATAGTCATGTAAAACATCTCTCATTTATACATAAAATAGAGATGAACTTTAGTTGAGCCTAGATTAAATGGTTTAGTTTTAATCCAAATCCAACATAGATAAATCCTAATACTAAACATATAGATTGTGCAAAATGATTCATGAGTTTTGCAGAAATAAAAGGTTTGATTGGTTATGATGCATGACTTGACTTATCTTTTTCTTTCCTTGATTTAGATTAAGGGGAAAGATGCATGTAAGGTGCAATGCATGAGCATGTAATAAATACATGAAAATTTAAGAAATCTCAACTAAATTCAAAATGACACAAAATAAATACAATTCATTAGCTAATCAATCATACTTCATCAGAAAAATATGAGATTAAAATTTCATGTCTAGTGGCTACCAAATAAAATCATATTATTAAATCCTTAAAAAAGAAAGACAAGCCTAACCACAATGTCCTTGAAATTTTTTGTAAATAAATAAAGTGTAGAATAATGCGAGTGGACTAATCTACAATATTAAAAGGTTCATTAGTATTTTTTGTAAAGTTTTTGATGACATTATTGCCTAAAATCTTATTTTGTAAAAACAAGGCTATAATGGTCGGACTATTGAAGTTTGACCCTTGTTTTGGTGGGGAGGCCAATATTCCTATGGAGGAGGGTTGGTGGTAGTGTGCGAAGCTTGTCCAGTCATTAGTGACTTGCTACAGTGACAACTAATGTTTCCAAGGCACACACAAGGAGGTTAAGCTTGACATTCAAAACATGGGAGATTTGAGCAAAGCTTTTGGCCACTTGTCCAAGAGTCAATCTTTGAGGGGGGAGGATTTTGGAGATGGTGTGACATGGTCCATGGGGCTCTAAGGCATTGAATGAGAAACTTTGTGGCTAGAACATGGGAGAGGCGAGCAATGCTCTTGTGGATGGTGTCAAGGATGATTAGTGAATCCATTTGTTAGAAAGGATTGATACCTAGACTTTAAAGATCGAGAATTTAAGGTCTAAGGTGGTTAGATGGTTGCTTTGACTACTCTAAGATGTCTGCACCTAGTAGAGAGGGGCAATGCTAGCTTTTTGCTTACTATCTAGCAAGATTAGGGTAGATGGAACTTGTGTAGGTAGTGAAGCTTGATTTGTCTATAATAGAGGAGGGGCGACTGACCCATATATAGATAGGAGTGGGTTCATTGTCACGTTAAGAGCATAAGTGATGCATCCATGATCATTAGACGACCATCATGCATTAGTGTAAAAGGGGCGAATAAGGTATCTTTTAAGAAATTTCTTGTTTCTTGGACAAGGACAATGATAGTTGGGGGTGTGGTCGAAATTACGCAAAAGTATAGGAAAGGGATGACAAATGAGCTTCTAGGGAAGACAGATGCCTTTGAACACTAAAGTTTATCGATTTTATGTAGTCATGTTGAACTATGAATCATTTATGAATGTTATATAATATCTTAAGCCTCTTAAGGATTTAATTGATGCAGGTCTTCATACATCAGTGTGCATCAATTCTAGTCTTTTAGGTTTTAGTAGCCCAAGACCTTTGGAAAAACTAAACTTCCTTTGCTTTCCAAGAATGTAGTTCTCACAGAATTTCATATCCACTAACTTTAAGTCTAGAATTCTTCCTTTTGTTGACAAAATCTCTAATCTCTTCTGGCTCATGTGGCTTAGCCTATTGTGCCACAATATTGTAGCTTCCATTGGATCTACGACGACTGCCAAACATTCATCACTTAAGGTAACATATAATATGCCAACTTTGTTGCCTTTTGTAATAACTATGGCTCTCTTTATCACATTTCACTTTCCACCTCTATAAGAGACGATGCAACCAACATTATTTAACTATCTAGTAAAGATTAGAATTTTTGCCAGATTAAGTATATATCTGACATTCTCCAACTTCTATATACTACCATTGTGAGATCTAATGTATCTCCAACTCCTACAATATCTAATGTTGTACCATCTACTAGATAGATTTTCCTTTTTTCTATTGATTTATAATTCTTTAACAATTTTTTGAAGTTTGTAGAGTGAAAAGAAGCACCTAAGTCTATTATCCAGAATTCAATGAAACTATCTATAGTACAAGCAAGAGCATCTACAATTTTAACTAAATTTGTTGCTCCTTTATGATTATTTTGCCTTTTTTTGGGTGCCTTACATTGATTCTTATAATACCTCTTTTTATTATAGTTCCAGCAGGTTACATTCTTTTTGTCTTTCCTCTTTCTTTTAGATCTTGAACTATTTCTATCACCACCACTTCTCTATTGACTTTTACCTTTGTAAGTAGCATTTAAAGTTACTTTTGAAGTGCTTGCTTGAGAACTACTCTTCTTTTAAATGTCTTCACTTAATATCAGGTCTCTGATGTCTGTTAGTTTTAGCTTCTCATGCCTTAGAGAGCTACTAACTATAGTGACCATTGCAGACCAGTTTTTTAGTAAAGAAGATGGCAAAATCAAGGCTTTCACTTTATCATCAAAGTTTATCTTAATTGAACTTAGCTAAGTTATAATAATGTTGAACTTATTAATGTGATCAACAACTAAATCACCTTCTTGCATCTTCATGTTAAACAATCTCCTCGTTAGATAAACCTTGTTAATTGTTTCTCATACATATTTGAAAGAGACTTCATTAGATTTGTTGTGGTTTTCTCTTTAACAATGTTGAAGACAACATTTTTTACTAAGGTAATCCTTATCACATTAAAGGCCTGCCTATCTATCAAATCTCAATCTCTTTGATCCATCTCCTTAAAACATAATCTTTACCAAGAGTTTATGTAGCCTTCCTTAATAGAGGTAATTATATATCTGCATTTTCCAATACCCAAAATCACTTTCACCAAACTTCTCAATCTTAAACTTTCCTTCTTTTGTCATTGTGAATGATTTCTACTACAGTAATAGTGAAATAATTAAGAAAAGATGAGAAATAAACCTATAGATGTTCAACCAGAACCTAACTTTGATATCAGCTGAAGAGAAGAGAAGAGAAGAGAAGAGAAGAAATCAATAGGGAAGCGATCAATCTCCTTAACTAAAGATAAAATCTATATGACTATTGATTTCCTTTTTTCTTTATATAACATTGAAAGTGAGGATCAAAAATAAATTCACAAGGAGGTGAATTGTGACTGTAAAAATTTAACTTTAAAATCCCACAAATTACATTGTAAAAATCTTTTCTAAATACTTTATTTATTATATACACAATTTTTGTAATTTATTACAACATAATACAATTTATAACATTTCAGAATTTACCATTAAGTAATAAAAATTAACTATACAGAGAACTTACAGTTTTTAATCTTTTAATTCACTTCATGAAACCTTTTCACCTTTCTTTCTCCAAGCTTTTTCCCAATAGCTGTTGAAACCTTACTTTTCTGAATTTCTCATTGATCTTTAGCCTTGATTCCTTTTTACCTTTAGTTTTTCAGATTAATTTCGTGTGGTATAAGTGGTTAGTGTGTGTGGAAGCTTTCACTCTTACTCTAAACAGAGACATTATATTGAATTGGGTTTTTTCAGTATTGAATTTGGAATGCTTGAAGTGCAGCTTGTACCTCCTATTTATAGTAGCCGAATTCAAATTTCATGTTCAACACATTCATCCACTTTTTCCGTAATTCTATAATCCTATGTTCTTTTGAATTTTGAAATACCTACATTATTTTGTTGTAAATCTATTGAGAATGCTCTTTCTAAAGAACTATAGAGTTTTTCTCTTAAATCACCGTTTTAGTCAAACACTTATTTTTATAATGTCTGTAAAAACTTGAACACTTATCTGATAATTCTTCGAGTTTTTCACTTACAAAATATGTAATTAAAATGAAAAATTTAATATTATATTAGTCACTTGTTTGGTTTGTTTTGTTTACTTATATATGTATATTTACTTAAAAACTTTGTTTAGGTGATTTTCGTTTGCTTTAATTATATATTGATAATTTCTTTTAGAATTAAACAGATAATTTTCACAGATTAGATATTAAATCTAATTTATTTTTAACTATAAGTGCACAATGTTTATTGTATTTGTGTACAAGTATAGGTCGATCCCATAGAGATTGAGTAAAAATTGCTTACTATTTTGATTTTTACAACTAAAGTTTTATGTATTTTAAATTACACACTTTGTTGACTTACTGCTAACTCAATAGATTTAATTCGTAGAGTTACAGTTAACTCAACGGATTATCTTCGTGAACTTAAATTAACTTTACGAGCCTAACTAATAATTTCTAATTAAATTTTTGCTATTCATAGAGGAATTCGATTATCCATTGGGCGATTCTACAAAATGTAAATAACATCAATTATGCTTTTAATGTTAGTTAATCTGAGATTTGTCATTAGTCAACACTAATATTTAGATATTTCAAACAGTAACTATTAAGATTTTGGATGTTTTATATGAATCAAATTCAGTAATCACTAAAACTATTTCTTATATTCTGAATCAAATAAATACGAAACATTTACAATACTGACAATAATAACATTAGTCACAATACAAATAAACACTACAACACAAATGCTAACTATAAACACAGATAATTAGTTTTATTTTTGAAATTTTTGTTTTGATATGTTCCTAAAGATGAACGAAAGGTGAAATGTAGAAATTCTTTATTGATAGTAAAAACTTTTGTCATTACATGCGATGTGATTATATTACTGAAAACTTAATTACTTACAGTCAAGTCTCCTTTTCTTATAGAATCGCGAATTGAGACTTGTAAATTAATCTTCTCTTCAGTATATTGGCATCAACTCGAAACCAAGGCTAGAAGTTATACGATCTCTTGAGAGATGAGTCGGTACTTGGTGAAAATGATTTCATTTCTTACGATATGATTACTTTTTATAGTGGTTGTCAGTTATCGTGTTTGGCTTAGAATCGACCCGACATCTAAAAAGTATCCTCATAGATCTTCGATGGTTGGTGATTGGTAGTGGTATTGTGAAGCTTTAGGAAACTTTTAATGCTTCTTACAGTTAGCGTGGTTTTCACACTCTCTCCCACCACACTTTTTCTTTGTTCTTCTCATCTTCTTTTTATATTTTTTTTAGTAGTAACTATTTTTACCTAGATGATCGGTTGAATTTCTTTCCTTCGTATCAATGGTGATGATTTCTTCTTCATTTCACGATTTAAATCTTGCGTGATATGTGCAATCGTAGTTTTTCTTCGAATTTCCTGTTTCTGCAACTGCTTTACATTAAATATTAGAAAATAGTTGGTCTGTGGAATTAGTGTAACTCAACGAACTTACTCTGTTAATTTAATTGTTAACTCAACGGATTTCCCTCATTGAGCAAAGCTTAACTCAACATACTTGATATAAAAATATAAAACATGTGCAACTTATGTAACAAAGAAATATTTATAATTTAAAACAACTTTTCAATGATAAAATGATTTTTCGATTACTTACAAACTGTAAGTATCCAAAACTTATATATATTTTAGATAGTTAGCATCCAATCTTTTGAAGGATAACTTAAATCATGTTTTAAGGTAACGACACATGTCCTACTAGAAACAAATATCTTATTTAAATTCAACACGTGCATATTCTTAACTTAACGAGTTTTTACAGCTTTAACTTATAATTCAACGAACTTACTTTATTGAGTTAACTGCAACTCAATGAGTTGTTACCGTGTATCTGTACATGATTAATATATGCAAATAAAATATATCATGCTTAACATTATAAAACCATAATTAAATGAGGTTTGCAATTTTCTAGAATTGATATTTAATTAACGTTAATTCCTTGAAATTATGCATATTCTATAATTAAGGCATATAATCGTGCAAGTGTAACATAATAGCTTAATTCTCATATGATAAACTAAATATTATGCAATTAACCATTACTTAATCATTAATATTATGCACTTTTTCATTTTAAACATTATTTATAAAACTTGAACAGTTATCTAATCTGTGTAGAAACTTAAATAATTATTTAACTCTTTGATTTTCTTTAAATAACACACATGAAAATCATGTAGAAACTTAAGACATTTAAAAACGCATGTGTAGATAATTATAACTATGAGTTTTAATATAACTTTTTGACTAACTCAAAACGTTAAACATAATTATATGATTTTTTAAAAATCTGTTAACATCTAATTATATGGCTAAGGTAAAAACTTATATTTAGACCTATTTTCAAATTACGTAAAATATACATCATTAAAAAAAAATTCCTAACAATCTCTCATTTTTTAATGATGACAAAATCTAATAAGTCTAACATTTAAAAAACCATATCTTCCCCTTTTTGTCATTAAATAAAAATATAAAATCAAGTGAGAGATAGAAAAAGATAAAACTTTGAAAAATATGCTAAGTATAAAATCCATAAAAGTAGATTTTCATTGAAAACTCAAAAATGTGGATTTACAAAACTGTTTCAACAAATACATCAATAAATCATAAAACATTTATTACAAGCTTTTAACAAATTACATAAAATTTAACATTTAGTATATAATTTGCCACACAATAATTATCACATACAAATAAAATCAGGATTTACGTAATTTAACACGGAAGTCTACGTCTATAGGTGTTGGTGGCTTATTTTTCTCTATCTCATGCAATGGAATAGTTACAATGCACAAAACAATGTAAGGTTCCAACTCTATTTATAGAGTAGGGTTATAGTTACACAAAGAGTACAAAAGGTCTAGTTAAGTTTTTGAACAAAATCAAAGACTTTGAGATAAACTTGTTGGAGCTTTGTGGAAACTTCAACTAAACCTGCCAGAACATTGGAGACTTTAGCTAAACCTTCTAAAATATCATGGAAACTTCAGCCGAACCTGTTGGAACATTGAATACTTTTGTTAAACTATTCAATCAATATCAGATGGTTTGGCCCAACCATCAGATTCTCCATGTCTTAGCTTAAGTCACGCACGTGATCTCATAAACTATCTGAAAATTGTCAAATACTTTTTCTTTCAGACAAACGGAAGCTTTGCTGAACTAACTATTTTCCTTGGCATCTCAAGCATGAATTCAAATACTTGTTAAAGTATTTCCTCTACACCTATCAATTAGGTGTATTGTAAACTGAGTTGTATCCTTCCTTATAGTTTCTATATAAGAGGTTTTGTATTTTGTTAACAAAGATAATTTTCTTTTTCACCATTTCATTAGTTTCAACAAGAATATTATTAGTGGATTATAAAGTATTGTATTGGTTATGCTATTTAGTTGACATGGAGTTGTTATATGATGTGGATAGAACAAGTAATGCGTAACCATATGCTCTAGGAATATCTATTACAACAAAGACAAGGCTACGATCCTCCAATTCATTTGACAAGGAATTGCTCTTGATATGATTTGATTATATTTTAAATTGTTTGGCATTATGGACTCTTTCTATTATTTCTGCATGATTGAAGTCTTTTCTCATATATACAACTACTATTGCTATCTAATTGACATTTTTGCATGTTAATTTTCTAGAAAATTTATCTAGTATTTTTATATGTTTAACTTAGCTTGTTTTATTTTATCCTTAAGTTTCAAGTTGAAATTTAAAATATTGTCTATTTTCACATAAGTATTGTGTTTCCATTGGTACAATTTTCAATCCTTTCCTTTTTTCGAGGAACCAATCCTTGATATGATAGTGGTGCTTTATTCCTTGTACGTACACTGCTAAACACAAAGTAGATGGCATGGTTTAGTGCAAAGCTTGATTGGTGGCAAGAGACTTCACAAAAATTTCTAAGGTGGATTATGCAAAGACAATCTAGTGGCACAACTTGATTCCTTCAAACCATTATTATGAAATCAGCCTTAGCAATTACACTAGGAAGATGTAAAGAATGGTTTTCTATATTGTTATCATTCTAACTAAGTATATATGGAGTAACCTCTTGGATATGTTGTCCAAATATAAATATATATTTTTTGAGAAATGCAAGTTATGGGTTAAAATAGAGTTTAAGAGCATGGTTTTAAACTTTAGTCATGTTATGTAGGATGGTTTTAATCAATTCATGGTACATTGTTTTGTGTTCATTGGAAGTAGTACTATAGGTTGAAAATTTATGTGGATGACACTCTTGATTGATAGTGAAGGCATTGTGGAAACAAAGAATTACTTAGGAAACCAAGAAGCTAAAACACTTTTTTGATGTTGAGTTTGCATATGCAAATACAATATGATTTGCTACAAGTGACAAGACCTCTAGGATGCAAACTAAAAGGTGCAACTATAGAATAAAGTCCTTTCTTTCATATAAAATGTTTGAATTTTTTATAAAAGCTATTAGATATGGCTTACAAAATCATAGGCAAGTGGATCAACTTGATAGTTATTCGTCCAAATATTTCATTGTTGTTGGTCTATTATGCTAGTTTATGCATGATCTTCAACAAATACATTGTTAAGAAGCTTTTTGTGTACATACATCAAAAATACACCTAAACAACAATGACAACAATATAGGGTTGGCTATGAATCCTTTCCTTTCATTTATTTCTATACATACTTTTATCTAGAGTTAAGTTATATAATTTTATATATTTCTTCACTATTTTAAGGAATTAATTTTTGGTCCTTCTCTACCCCGTTTAATCTCACCTATATTTTTAACTAATCCTTTCTTTATAGGTACATCTATAGGTCTTTTATGTATGTCCAAATTTTGTAAGGGCCTATTTGTATACCTATGAAAGTTAGGAAAAAGAAAGTCAAGATGGTTACGAAAGTGACATTAGTAGTAGTTTGTATCATTGTTAAAAAGTTAAAAATGTAGTACATCTTAAATTTTAACATAATTAACTTTAATATTAATATATTTAAAAATAGTAGCACAACTTCTTTTATTCTCTAAAAATACTTGGATATTTGGGTATTTCTTTTCAATTTTTTCTTTTCCTCTTTTTTTTTTTTTTTTTTCTTTCATCTTCTTTCTTGCCTCCTTTTTGTCTTTATTTTTTTCGCTATGACTAAGCATTTTTAACTAATCCTTTCTTTATAGGCACATCTATAAGTCTTTTATGTATATGTCCAAATCTTCTAAAGGCCTATTTAGAGGTATCAATTGGGTTGGGCCAACTCAACCCAACTTGTAATGGGTTGGCCTGACCTGATCCAATTGTAGGCTAGACTATAATATATTAGAAATTAGCTTGTGGGCTGATTTAGGCTAGGCTTGGGCTAGCCTGTAGGTTGATTCGAGCTCGACCTGAATTTGTCCGTGGGCTGTTAACTTGTAACCATTTTAAATTTTAAGTTTTTAACGTTCATTTTAAATCTAGAAGAAAATTTAAATAATATGTTTAATATGTATGTTATAAAATATGGAATACAACAACAAACACAAAATATACTTTATTTTTTACAACCATTCGTCATCATCATCAATAATTGATTATAATATATTTGATGATGAATATAGTGATTTTAACATAACAAATAGAAAAGAATTAAATAGTTTTAATAATAATAATCATAGCTATTTAATAAGAGATAATCCTAATTTTTTAGATTTTGATGTAATAAATTAGTGGAAAACATAAAAACTCACATTTCCTATTTAATCATTAATGACTAGAGATTTACTAACAATTCTAACTTCTTCTATAACATGTGAACTGACATTTAGTATTAGTGGTAATATATTAGATGATAGAACAAGATTAAAAGATGATATTTTAGAAGCATTAATATGTGTTAAAGACCAAGAGTTTGTTTGTATTCATGAACAGTAACAAAAAGATTTGATGAATTTACAAATTTAAATATAATTATGTACATTAAATGTAAAAATATTTGATGTAATTAAAAAAATAATGTATTTTTAATTTGAATTCAGAAATAAAATAATTATTTTAACTTGATGACTTGTATTTGAATGTATTGATAAATGATAAATCATGAATGATGAGTTGATGATATCTTGATATTAATGTTAATGTGACGAAACATGATTCATGAATAATGACTTATGTTTGATGTTTGTTAAGTGTCTTGTGCTTAATAAGGATCCATTTAAGGATCCATCTAAGGATCCATCTCTCACTCTCTCTTTCTCTTATATATGTAGTTGTAAGTTATGGTTGAATATACTTATTTTTGAGACTAAAATCCTTCTTCTTCTCCTTATTCAACTTGGTATCAGAGCATACCTACACCCTAGAAGAAGCTACACACATGTTCAGAGTTTGATGTCTTCCCTTTCGCATAGGTGTCCTCCCCTTGCGGTGCCTATCAATGTCTTCCCTTCCGCACGTACGTACGTGCGTCTTCCCTCCCACAGGCGTCTTCCCTCCTACGATGTCCTCTCCATGTGCATGCGTGTTCAGCCCTTCCATGGGCCTCTGCCTATCGCGGGCCTCCCTTTCTTGTGGGCATGCCCTCTCTAGGAAGGAGCTGTACATTCTGGATATTGCCCTCCAGCAGATGATGTGGCCTTTGTTCAGAAGATTTGGATAGATGTAGTACGTAGGCCTTCTAGTGAAATCACATGACTCCTTTGGCAATGGCTCGTACTCCTCCTTAGGATTGATGTAGTAGTAGCTCTCCTTTCCATTTTATTTGGTCCACCCTAGGTCTGCTTGGTCCATCGTAGATCTTATTTCAATCAGATTGGTTTATTGTCATGGCCAGCTCCTCTGCACCTCATAGCGATCTTCTGGTTCGTAACTTTCTAGAAACTTCTTAGAAGCTAAATGGGTCAAACTACATCTTCTAGGCGTAGAATTTTGAAAATATTGTCATTGCTTTTCGTTAAGAACATCACCTCTATCAGCCTTCTCTTGATGTGAAGGATTCACAGTATAGAGATTGGTTGGCTAATGATGTAGCTATTATCACTTGGATGGTGTCAAGCATGGATGATTTCGTTGCTAATGGAGTGTCTATGCTTCGACCCGTTAAAGTGCTTTGGGATACTCTTCGTCATATTTATGGCCATGACAAAAATATATCTAAGACATTCTCAGTTTATGAGAGTCTCCTTCAGCTCTAACAAGGAGACCACTCTATTCAGCAATTATTCAGCATACTTCGCGGATTGATGAATGAATTAAATATGTATCAGCCACCCATTTCTGATGTTTGCACTTTTCAATGCTATAGAGAACTTGCAGTAGTTGTCTTCCTTGCTGCCCTTCATCTAGATATCATTTCTTAGATTCGTGGCTCCATCCTTAGTGCTAAGCATACGCCGAACTTAGATGAGGCTTTTGAAAAGGCCTTACAGGTTGCCACAGGATCTTCTGAGGTGTCTACATCTGATCCTTCTACCTTAATTGCTTTACATGGTCGTAACACTCGTGGAGATAGACAACAACTCAAATGCTAGTGGTGTGGCAAATTGGGTTACAGGTTAGAGAAATGCTGAGAGAAGTTCTCACATCAGAAGCTTCAAGTTGCTCAAGTTGTCTCTGGTGCTACCCTTTCTTCCTCGTCTGCCATAGTCACCCTATCTCAGGAAGAATATGATCATCTCATATAAAGACAAGGATATTCTCTGACGACTATGCTTGCTCAAGCCTTGCTTTGTCATTCAGGTATATAGTCTTCTACTGCTTTGGTTGCTTTTAGAGATGATTCTTAGGTTATAAACTCTAGAGCCACCACTCATGTTTCAGGTACATCCACTCTCTTTGAAAAACTTTCTGTTCTTCCTAACAAAACCTCCATTACTATAGTCAATGGTCATTTATGTCTTGTATCTAGTCAAGGGGAGATATAAGTTTCTTCGCAGATACGACTAAATGATGTCATTTATATTTCAGAGTTCTCTTTTAACCTTTTGTTCATTAGCGCTATTACCATTCAGTTACAATGTTTTGTGACATTTTTCCTTGTTCATATAATTTTTTAGGATCTTTAGATGGGGAAGATGATTGATTTGGGGCGTAAGTCTTTTCTAATTAGAACATATGTGTTGGTTCGCGATTGTATTTCTAGAGGGTTGGTGACTAGTCTTGATGGTTTTGATTCCTCCTTGTGGCATTGTTAGCTTAGACATTCGTCTCATCAGAAGATGTGTCAAGCCTTACTTTGGCTTTCTCTTCCTTCTTTTCAATGTGAGTCTTGTCAGCTTAGTAAGCATCACCATGCTACCTTTAAATGTCTGCATCTTATTTCGTCTACTAGTATGTTTGATGTTGTTCACTGTGATATCTAGGGTCTTAGTTGTGTTGTGTCTTGTGGTGAGCACAGATATTACATTGTTTTTATAGATGATTATTCTCGTGTATCGTGGACTTACTTGTTAAAGTCACAAAAGGATGTTCTTGATGTATTCAGAACATTCTTGGCTAAAATCAAAAATCAGTTTTTTGTCTTTTCAAAAATTTTATGTACAGACAATGCTCTTGAGTTTTTACATCATAAATTTCAGAATGTTTGTTTGTCTTCTAGCATCATTCATCAAACTACTTGTCCCTACACCTCTCAACATAATGGTGTGGTTGAACTCAAGTATTGTCACATCTTGGATGTTACCCGTACTCTTATGGTTCACATGCATATTCCTCATTATTTGTGAGTTGATGTTATTTTTACTTCTATTTTTTTGATCAATCGCATGTCTTCTACCCTTTTGGGAGGTGTTGTTCCTCTTAGTCGTCTTTATTCCAAAAAAGACCTCTTTCCCATTTCGCTAAAAGTTTTTGGTTGTGGCCTTTGTTCATGACCACACACTAGGTCTTGACAAGTTGTCTCTACATGCTATCAAGTGTGCTTTTGTTAGGTACTCTTGTACTCAAAAAGGACATTGTCTCTATCATCCACCAACCAAGCACTATTATGTCTCCATGGATGTCACCTTTTTCGAATCACAGTCATATTTTCGTAATACCTCCCACTTGCCATCTTATTCGTCTACTACTTCTGATCCTCCCTTTTTTGATATCCCTTTGTCTTGTGATGCCACATCTTCTATAAAGGAATCACACCACACCGAGAGTAGTCAGCCAGACACTTTACAGGTTTACCATCAATGACCGTGCATTCCCCAAGTGGTAGACATTCCTTCATCCTCTGATCCGAATGCTAGGTCCTCTACCCTCATGGTATCACCTCATATCACCTTTCTGAATGAAGAGGATCTTCCTATTGTCTTACGCAAAGGAACTTGCTCTTGTACTCACCATTTACTTCCTCATGTTGTTTCCTATGCTAGTTTTTCTCTTGATTCTTGTGCCTTTACTCTTGTCATTAATGACGAGTCTTTGACCGAGGATTATCAGGAAGCTCTTTAGGTACCTCATTGGAAGAGTGTCATGGATGAGGAGATGAGTGCTCCTCTCACGTGGTATGTAAGATCTAGTTCCATGTCTTCTCGAGGTGAATGTAGTATCTTGCTGATGGGTATTCACTATCAAGTGTAAACCTGATGATACTGTTGATCGCTCCAAGGCACGTCTGGTTGCTCATGGCTTCACATAGCAGTATAAGGTTGACTATTTAGAGACTTTCTCTTTAGTGGCACGTCTTGATTCATCTGAGTCTTCTATCCTTGGTTGTAAATTCTTCCTGGCCTCTTGTGCAGCTTGATGTTAAAAACGCCTTCTTATATGGTGACCTTGATGAGCAAGTTTACATGGACCAACCTTTGAGTTATGTTGCTCAAGGGGCGATGCTAGTGTGTGATCTTCACAAGGCCATCTATAGTCTCAAACAAAGCCCTAAGGCTTGGTTCGAGACCTTTTGCAGGGTTATGTGGGGTGATGATTTTCATAGTTGTAGGGACCACTCCATCTTCATCAAGTATACCTCTCATGGTATTGTTATTCTTGCTATGTATGTGGATGACATGCTATTAACTAGGAGTGATGTTCAAGGTATTGAAGATATCAAACTCTTTCTTCGCAGACACTTTGCCACAAAAGATATGGGAACTTCTCAGTACTTCCTAGGTATTGAATTTATTCATTCTGATGGAACTCTCTTTATCTCAAAGGAAGTATGCTCTAGATTTTCTTAAAGAGACAAGATGTAAGGGGTGTAAGTCAGAAGATATTCTTATTGAGCAAGCTCACTCCTTGTGGGACATTGAGTCTCTCATTTTTGATGATTCAAGTCAATACAGGAGATTTGTTGGTAAGCTTATTTATCTGACTACAATCAGGCTTGACATCTCTTACATTGTTAATCTTTTTAGTTTATGCATTCATCCAAAGAGGTCCATTGGTGTGGTGTTCTTCGTTTGTTGGCATACATTAAACAAACTCTTAACAAAAGACTTTTGTATAAAAGACATGGTCATACTAATATTGAAGGCTATTCAGATGCAAGTTATGCTAGAGATAGGATTAGCAGGAAATCTACATCTGACTTCCTGACCTATGTTGGGGGCAATCTTGTCACATAGAGGAGCAAAAAATAGAATGTGATTGCAAAATCCAGTGCTGAGGCTGAAT
The DNA here is from genome assembly GCA_036874045.1 of Cymodocea nodosa. NCBI lineage: Eukaryota > Viridiplantae > Streptophyta > Magnoliopsida > Alismatales > Cymodoceaceae > Cymodocea > Cymodocea nodosa. Next base: position 10,290,128 of record CM072339.1, on the reverse strand, counting down.
ATAGAAGTATGTCCAACACCTTTACGGAGTTAATTTAGTTAAAGGCCTTGTTGTTTGAGTTAAGAGTTAACAGTTGTGGCCCAATGCCAATGTATTGTGACAATCAAGTTGCTATACACATTGTTACCAATCTAATGTTTCATGAGAGGACCAAACATGTAGAAGTAGATTGTCATTTCATCTACAATAATGTTCAGAATAAAATCATATCCACTCCTTATATTAGGTTTGAAGATTAGGTTGCAAATATTCTCACAAAGGAGTTGAATGCTAATGTCTTTAAGAAACTTTATAATAAGTTAAGCATGTATGATATGTATGCTTCACCTTAAGGGAGAGTGTTAAGTATCTTATGCTTAACAATGATCCATTTAAGCATCCATCTAAGGATCCATCTCTCACTCTCTCTTTCCTTTATATATGTAGTTGTGGGTTATGGTTGAATATACTTATTTTTGAGACTAAAATCATTCTTCTCCTTTTTCAACTATGTTCATGTATTTATAAATAAAATAATGTGTTTGAATGATAAATTGATTATCGGATAACTTTGTAATTTTCTTTTTAATTTAAAATCAAAAATAAATATAAAAAAATCAAAAACTTTGGTTCAACTAAAGTTACAACTTCGGTCTGATCAAGTTTATAATAAAAGTTTAAAAAAATAAAAAACTTTGGTTTAATCGAAGTTACAACTTCAGTTTGATCGAGTTTAAAAAAAATTTTAAAAAAAATCAAAAACTTCTATTCAATCAAAGTTCAGCTTCAATAGAATTAAAAGAAAATAAAAAACTTTGGTTTGACTTAAGTTCAACTTTGATCAGATCGAAGAAAAAAATAATAAAAAACTTTAGTCAAACCGAAGTTAGATCAAAGAAAAAAATAATAAAAAACTTTGATTAGACCAAAGTTAGACTAAAGTTACAACTTTAGTCTGACTGAGTTTAAATAAAAATTTAAAAAAATAAAAAACTTTTATTGAAGTTGTAACTTTAGTTCGACCAAAGTTGTAACGTCGGTCCAATCAAGTTAAAAAAAAGTTTAAAAAAAATAAAAAATTTCATATGGGTTAGACCGAAAGTTCAAAGTAATGAAGTTTTAAAAACTTTTAACTTTTTTTTTAAAACTCAATCAAAGTTTTAATTTTTTTTCTTTTGTTGGACTGAAGTTTTTGATTTTTTTAAATTTTTTATATTTAATTTTTGATTTTAAATTTAAGTAAAAAATAAAAAATAAAAATTTACATATTACATATTTTAAAAAATTATAAAAGCGAGCGCTCGAGCCTACACTCAGCACCCTTGGGTTTGACTTGTACAAAGTCGGGTTACAAACTAGGTTGTCCTGAAAAAATTTTAGGTTAGGTTAAGTTGTCCTAAAATAATTAAAAAATTTTCAGCTCAACTTGTAGTTCAAATATGTTAATACTCTTTGGGCTAGTCCAACTTGACCCGACCCATTGACACCTCTAGGCCTATTTGTGTGCTTACGAAAGTTAAGAAAAAATAGTCAAGATAGTCTTGAACGTGATATAAGTGGTTGTTTGTACTGTTGGTATAACTTTGAATTTTAACATAATTAACCTTAATATTAATATATTTAAAAATAGTAATACAACTTTTTTATTCTTTAAAAATACTTAGGTATTTGGGTTTTTTTTCTTTTCCTCTTTCTTTTTTGTTCTTTTGTCTTCTTCCTTGCCTCCTTTTTTGTCTTTTCTTTTTCATTGGGACTAAGTATTGCCATTCACTACGGGCCACTGGCTTGCTTGGATTGCTTGTCACGGTTGTTCAATAGGAAGTTGGCTTTGGGAAGTAGGGCTTGGGAGCAATTGCTGATGCTACAAATATCGTAGCCATTTGCAGTGAGTGCAAATTCAACAGATTTGTGTGGACATTAGTGAGGGCAATGGGGGACCTGTTGGTGAGGGATGAATTGGTTGGGTAGTGCTTTTCCTATTGATGGGCAAGGAGATGAGTAGAGGATGAGATATAGAGATCAATGAGAAGAGGATTCCATTGTAAGAGACACTAGGGAGATGGGGGATTTTGACAAGTGCGGTCTACTTTTAAAGGGTTTAGGGTTAGAAAGTTGGGTTTTGAAATAATTTATACAAGAAAAAATTAAGAATTAATTTTCAACTTTCTAAACCTATATAAACGTTAGAAAAGTTAGGAATTTTTTCTTCATTTTCCTTTTCTAACTTTCTTAGCAACACAAACCCCTCTTAAGGAAATTTTCTTTTATTTCATCCTTGATTGGTGTGATTCCTAGTTTATACTGAATGAAACATATTAACTTCCTTTATTGTATTAGCATTTATCTATTTTAAAATTTGTATTTCTATAATACTAATTTTTGTAAATTCTCATGTTTAACAACCTAGCATTCAGTGTCATGAAGTATAGCTAGGTGAATAGATGCTTTTTAAATTTTTTCTTTTAATTTTAAAGGCAGTTTCTTATCACGTGGCCCTCCAAATGTATTTTTCCACTTCATCTGATTTATTTTAATTTTGTGAATAACATATTTCATAGTTTCTCCATTATTACTTATTATGGATCCTAAAATTCTTACTCTTAGGAATTACTTGACCACCCAATTTTATGTTTTCATCATTATTTTTATCAAAACTAAACTTATACTTCATGTATTTAGTTTTTCAGTTTGTCTAAAATCCTTTGACTTCTAAAATCCTTTCATCTTATCCTATTTTCATCGACTAAAATTATCATCAAAAAATAATATACAAGATATTTCTTCTTGAATTTTCTTAGATATTTCATTTATAATTAAGTCAAATAGTTACAGACTCAAAAGTGATCCTAGCGTAAACTTACATTAAATGTAAATTCTTTTGCCTCCCCTCCTACAATTTTAGCACCAGTTACTTCCTTATTATAAATATCAAGAGTACACCTAGAAAAGGGTTAATCTATGAAGCATGGGCATCTGAAGATTGAAGCTTATCTAGACTTAGTTACACAGGTGATATAGGAGATGAGAAATTTACCTTAGATTACTGCACTTATGTAGGTGGTAACTTGGTCACTTGGAGAAGTAAGTAGAACATTTTATTGGTGCTTTCTAGCATGCATGTTATATTAGTTAGTACGGAAATTTTCTTAAAAATTTGTCTCTAAGATTCCATACCTTTTTTTTTGCTTGACAATTATAAAGTGGAAAAATTCAGCTATTTGTACATATTTGTGTCATTATGTTTTGGATTTTTATTTTGTGAAACAAATTTTACCTCTGTTGGATTGTTCTCTGGCTGACAGAATTTGTTACTGAACATACAACTGATGTAAATGCTAAAAACCATTTGTAACTTTTGCAGAAACAAAGCTGGGTTAATACTTATTTTATATCTTAAATTGATTACAAATATCTGGACTGACCACATTTTCATTGTTTACTAAAGAAGATGATTTCAAGGAATTTTTTCCCTGAAATAGCAATGCTTATTATTGCCTTTATTTAATTGAGAAACCCTTTCACTTTATATGACCCTTGAACGACAATTTTATGCTTCTTGATTTTGGGGGATAAAATTATAATTATTGCTTGCTGAATTCCTTGCAGCACTTTCTCAGAACGGGTACCTGCAAGTATGGCTCTACATGCAAGTATAATCATCCCAAAAATGGACCTGATGATGGAAATATATCATTAAATATTTTTGGTTTACCAATGCGTCAAGTGAGCCTTCATTTAAATTTTTTATCTTCGTACGAACTGAAAAATTTGGGTTTCTCATGATTGTAATCTCGAATGTTAATGATGATGTTTTATTCATCATGATATTGTTCTCTCTTCAGGAAGAGAAATCATGTCCATATTACGTGAAAACAGGATATTGTAAATTTGGGATTGCATGTAAATTTAATCATCCACAACCTGCTACTTTTGGAGCTGCACCCCCTACATCTGGTTCCTTGGCATATGCACCAGTTTCATCACACATGATATCCACTTCAGGAATGCCTTTGATAGGTGGGATTCCATCGTCGTTTCCAAGATCCTATATGTCAAGTCCACAGATAAATGTTTTTCCATCTTATGTGCCCTTTGTTCTTCCTTTTTCTCAAGGCACCATTTCTGGGCAACATGGATGGAGTACCTATGTGGTGAGATGCTAATGCTTTGTACCAATAAACATAGTTGAAATACACTACCTGGCACAATACTACTGTTCTTCCATTCTTTCTTGAAGGTCACGAGTTAGTGTTCTCTCTATCTATGAAGATAAGATCGTTAAAAGTAGATTGTCCGTGCACCTACATTAGCGTGAATCTTAAGCATTATATTTATCTTTCTTGTATTTAGGATGATCCTATCTATCAGGTTATATTTATAATAATAAGATTCCTAGTAAGATTTCTATATTTGTTTAAGGATTCCTAAAGATTTTGGTTTCTGTTTCATTAATGTTAGGCTATTTAATTCTTACATGCATTTTTCGAGATATGCTCCTTTCATACAATGTTATTAGATTCCTGATTGCACAAAAGCACTTGGAAGTTGAAATAGTTTCACAATTTGTTCATTGCTTTGTTATCTAGCACCATAGTTAGATTCTCTAACGTGTTGAGATTTTGTAATTTCTTAATAAGTAACAATGTCATTTATTAATAATATCTTATCGTAAACTGAAGTATACTGTACACCACATGGTGGTCATATGTCATTAGCTTAGTTTTTTGCCAAATGTAGTATAACTAATGTCCTTAATTAATGTTCACTATTAGAATAGGAAAATAGTTTCTTGTATTCCAGAAAAATAAGTACAAACATATATATATATATATATATATATTGGGTGGGATACCCATATATAAATGGATATCCGATAACTCAATTACAAGAAATATATTAATATATATCTAATAACTAACACTTCCCGAGCATATATATTAAATATGACCAACTTGACACAATTTTTCAAATACACCTACATTCAAGTCTTTAGTGAAGATATCAACTAAGTATACAGAATAATGATCAACCCACTTGTGATCTAATCTCTAACGAAATGACAATTTATAGTAATGAATATCTTCATTCTTTTACAGAACGTTGAGTTATTAGCAATGAATATCCTTACTTGATTGTTGTAGTGCATGGTCACAGGAGAATCAATTCTAAAACCAAGTTTCTATACTAATGATCTCAACGACAACATTTCACAAGCTATTTCAACCATAGAATGATATTCAATTTCTACATTAGATCTATGTCAAGTCACAAGGTTACCACTTACATAAGTACAGAAGCCAAAAGTAAATTTCTTGTCACCTCCATCTCTTACATAACCTAAGTTTGAGTAGCCTTCCACCTGTAAGTAACCATGTCATCATAAACCAAATCTTTTCTAAGAGCCTTTTTCACATACACTAGAACTCAAATAAGACCCTACCAATAGACATTTTTAGGTTCATGCATAAACTGGTTTAGCAGGTTTATTGTATAAGCAAAGTCAGGTCTAGTAATAGTTAAATGTTCTAATTTGTATCATCTTTTTGCCTTTTGGACTTCTTTGAGTTGTTCCTTGTGTATGTGTAATGAATGTGATTTATTTCACTATTTTTCTGGATGTTGGTTTATTATTTTAGCCCCAGAAAGTAGCAAAATTCTTAATATCTTGTTTATACTCCTCACAGAAAGGAAAGTGCAGTTTTCGTAACCATCATAGAATGAAACAAATCTCATAATGAGTTGACTGACACCTTTGAATGAAAAGTTGTAGACCAGCCAAAGCCTGATGGCTCAGAAATTTCGGTGATGTGTTGGGTGCATTTTCTATAGAATTCCTGCTTGTGTCCATGACAATTTGTTCATGTCCACAGTGAATGTCTGATGGTTCAGGCATGTTGGTGGTGTGCTCAGTGATGCAGATGCATTTGGATTGTTGGTTGTTCTAGGTATCCATATGATTTGATGTGTGATACTGTATTTATTGACTTGAGTACTTGCCTAAGATGAACGAATGTTCCAGTAGCCATATGATTGGATATTATGCATTTTGTCAAGAAAATGTGAACATCTTTTCTTTTAGAGAAAGCAAGCAGGCATCACTAAATTAAACTCCACAGTGAGGTGCTAAACATGTTTTGTTGTCATAAGATGTGTATTAATGGTGACATTAATAAGTTCTCTATGTTTGTGTTTATAGATGTCATGCATAAATACGTGCATATTAATATATATTTATTTCTGCATCCCTCCCTATCTTTCATAAATATATATTTTACAATGCATCATAAATACTTTCCTTGGTTTTTATAGTTTTCTTTTTCCAATTTCATTCATTTGTTTCTTTATAAATATGCAGAGTGCCATTGGCCCAACATTATCTGGTGATAATACACTTGGGCCTAACCATATGGGCAATGCCAATATGCAATTTCCTTCAAGCACATCAGTTATTTTCCCAGAAAGACCTGATCAGCCTGACTGCCAGTTTTACATGAAGAATGGTAGCTGTAAGTATGGATCGACTTGCAAGTATCACCACCCGAGGGAAAGAATTACTTCGTCAACTGCATGCACTATTGGACCTTTGGGTCTTCCTCTTAGACCGGTAGATCTAATGTTTGATTTGATAACATTGGTGAACATTTCATATATTTTTTAATCCTTGTGCGTTATCCTTTGTTATTGAGTATGTATTTTATCTACTCTTTGCCAACTTATTGCTTAACTTTTCATGAAGGGTCAGGCTGTGTGTACGTTCTACAGCAGCAACGGAAGTTGCAAGTATGGTCTTGGCTGCAAATATGATCATCCATTAGCAGGCTACTTTAACTATGCGGTTCCCATTGTCTCTGTTCCTGATACTTCATTCCTCTTTCCTCATCAGAGAGGCTCTCAAATTGCTTCGATACCACCATATGTAGCCAGCTCCAAAACATTGAAGGTTCATGATGATGTAACAAATGCTGAAGGACCTAACAATGTGAGTGTAAATGCGAGCTCCTCTGAAAATGCTCTACGACAGACCTCTTTTACGCAAAATGCATCTTCGGGGAACTTGAAAGACAAGTCTCAGTAGAAGATTATACACTGATACCTTGATTTTTGTTCTCCAATTAATTCAGTTCTACCAAAGGAAATTGTTGCGACATGCTGATTATTGCATCAGGACAACATGCTATTTTAGGGGCAAAATTTGGAAGTGACGAATTGGAGGCAAGCAGGTTTATTTTGGCGAATGAATAAATGTGGGTGAAATAAGGATCTTTTAAATTATTCTGCTTCCTCACATGGTGTCTTATCTTATGAACAAGTCTTCGACGTTACTGAGGGAAGAATTCAGTCTAACTGAGTTTATTTTGCCGTTCCTTTTGAAACTATCATGGATTTGTTTATGCCAAAGTTTAGTGTGCTGACGTGATGCAGTTGGATTAACTCAAATCTTAATGTCGTAGTTATGTAGTTTAGGATGGATGTCTCACTTTGGAACAACTTTTACTGTGAATACTCAATGGTCTTTGGAGAAAAGTATATATCTAATGGAATCGAAGACTCCAAGGTGTCGGACACGTTTTCCTAGAAATTATTAGGCGTGATGATTCCAAGCAAAGAGAACGACTTTTGCCATGAACTCGAGTCAAGAGAACCATGCCTACAGTTGGATTGCCTTATATACCAGCTTCTACGAAATGGAGAAAAAGGAGATTACACAAGCTATTGATTATAGGGGGCGGTAGTACCATTAAAGAAAAAAATAGCGTCGTATAAATACATGCCGGATAGAGCGTAAGCTAAATAAATATCTAGAATTGGGAAAGCGCATGATCAATTGCAATACACAAGGGAGAGGATCTGGGAGTTAGATTTCAAGATAAATCTATACATGTCATGGGGGCTGGATCCGGGTGGCATGGCCTAAACACCTTATATTTTGGTATATTGATTTTACCGACATTTTGCGTTTTCAGCATACCGATTGACCAACACTGCCCACTTTTAGCATATCGATCAACCAACGCTTCACATTTGCGACATGCCATTTGCCAACGTCCCCATTGGTGTTGATATACACATGATTTTCAGTGTGTCGGCACATCATTTTCGGCGCACCGATCCCCTTAACAAATTTCCCACCAATCACACTAACGCATTTCTCTTTTTGGGATGATCCTAGTGATTTTCAATATAACAACCCCCCATTTTCAGCATGCAAATTCTCTTTCCAAATCTGTCTTGTAAGTGAGATTTCATTTTTCCTTCCTTCGTTGCCCATCAGGCTAGCTGACAACCTTTCAAATTGAGAAGCCCTTCAAAAACCGGTACTCAGCCCGACACGCTATTGCTCGTGACCAACCAAGACGTCCGTCACTTTGTGCACTCGCTATCAACGCATGCGTATCCACGTATACATTGGTGCACACCTTTTAAGACGCATATATGTATACTTAACTCCTTTGATCATCTTTGTCACGTACTCTAAAGAGGAATGACAGTTACTGTAATATTAAAAAAAATCTGTATAAAAAATAAAAACAAATTAAAAACTCTTTCTTCTAATATTACAAAATTAGATATTTGTTAAAAGAGATTTAACCTATTAAAAATAAATAATATCATTAGAAAATCCAAAAATTATAAGAATAAAACATCACAGTGGATATCCACAGGTGATTTTCTTAATAGCTATATGGACCACTAATTTAGTTATCATTATACCATAACATCACAAGGTGATTCCCACACCACCAAAACAAAACAAGAGCCATCTCATCACAAAAATCCACAAGTCACATTAGAGGAGGTACTCTACTTCTACATTGGTGGGTGATGATAATACTGTTGCTGTTGCTGGTACTACATTTGGTGATTAGCATATTTTTGTGCATTTTAATTGATGGGTTTTATATGTTTATGATGTTTTGTGGGTGATATTTCAAGGTTTTTAATGGGATTTACAAGTAAATAATATTTTCAAGAACTTACATGCAAAAAGGGCTTAAAGAATCAAATTTTGTGGAATTATCAATATTTTATAGCTTTGGAGAAATTGCAATAAAATATGATGTCTTATTTATATGATTTACAGTTTTATATTTTCAGTGTATCTTTTATAATCAAGTAAGAATATTGTCGAAGGATTTATTGTAAGGACAAACCAATCATTTCCTCCTCAAAATATTTTTCCTTAAAACCTAATAGGACCATAAGCAAAGGGCTCTCTCTCTCTCTAACGGAACAAAGAACTACACAAAAGGTGTGATGACGCAATGGGCAAATAGTGGTTTGGCGTGTTCACACTGCGAGGTGCCCATGCTCGCGTGTTTAGAGTCGAACGCAATCCTTTGTGTTTGGGGCGAGACCTTCAACGTGTTGGGGATTTCTCTTAGTATGTTGAGACTTGCAACCACAAATCTCCAGCCAAGAAGAATAACTTTTTGGAGTTGATTCACGTAGTGCCTAGGGCTACCGACATTGCACACATCTTTTACCATCTAAAGCAGACGCAGCATCCAAGAAGGACTTGGTGCGGGGATAGGACTCGAAAGTGGCAACTATAGGATAGCAATCTACGGCTGCGTTTGGTAGAGTAGCTGAAGTGCACCTCTACCACGTTGGAACGTGGGTTAGGAGTGCACTTTAAATAAATAGTTGAGGTCTTCATTGATGTCAGAAATACTAGAGCTGATGCCCAACAAATCATATTTTTGTACGTTATATTTTCCTAGTTTCAACAAGACGTCGTCAATCAAAATTCTAGAATACCCTCGTCACCTCTACAGTCTTAAACAGCACCTCTACGAATTTCACCCTAAACAGCACCTACGTCGATCTACAATGAAGTAAGCTCCTCTTTCACCTTCGTTGATCTCCATCGATTTGGTTTTTTCTTTTGTTGATCTGCGACCATCGTATATTTTAAGCTTCTTTTGTCGATCTACGACTATTATATATTTTAAGCTTCTTTTGTCGATCTACGATCAAACTCCTCTTTTAGGCATTGAAACATTTGACACTCCAACACATTACATTGGAAATAATATATTACCCTTTTTCTACTGCATTTGGATTATATTACCTTGCCATTTGATGTCAAAACTTTTTTTTCTCACCAAAAGGGGTTTCTGAGTTAATAAAATCCTTATGGTTGAATGCATCTCTTCTTGATGCACCCTACATTGATCTAGTCGATGACTTTTGTTTTTCCTGTAGAGTATGATTGAAAATGGAAAAAAAACCAAAATATTTTTTTAAAAAAATTCTACAATTGTTTTTATAGGTGTATATCATCAATCCAGGTTAATTTTAAATATGAAAATAATGGAACATTGTAAATAATATATTACCCTTTTTATATTGCATTTGGATTATATTGTTTTGCCATTTGACGTGAAAACTTTTTTTTCTCACCAAAAGAGGTTTCACTTAACTTTTATTTCTAGGTCAATATATTTCCAAACTCTACCTGAAGTTTTTCAAAGCTTCGATCTTCTATGTAGCCTTGAGCTTCTTTTTTTTTAGCTCTTTCTCCTTTGCTTGAGAGGAGAAATATTTTAGACAATAAAAAGAAGAAATAGTAGTGGTAGTAGTAGTAGAAAAAAAAAGTCTATGGATTAGATAAAAAATTTCTGCAACTTGTAAAATTTTGAGTTATGTTGTTTCCTTATTTTTATTAAATGAATATGGAAACTATATTTTTATTGATGAGAGTCATATGAATCATGCTTATTTTTATTTGAATGTTTACAATCACTAGTTTATTTGAATAGTTTTTAATTGAAATCATTTTTTGTTTGTTTCATGCAATTATATCTAAACTTACACTATCCTATTTTTGCATTTGTTTAGTACAATGGAGAAATTTTTAGAAACTGGTGATTTGATGGATCTTGAAGTTGAGGAAATTTTTGAGTTACTTCTATTGTTTTATGCATACATAATACAATTGTTGCAAACTTATAATTCAACCAAAAGGCAACGAGTGTATAGCATGCCCTATTTTGGAAAAGATGTTATTGAGAACATGTTAGGAGGACATTAGAGGGTTTGTTTTGACATGTGTTGTATGATCCCATCCACTTTTATCATTTTTGAAAGGACCTCTAGATTTTGATAATACAAAAATCAATGTGAGAATTTAAATTGTATTTCTCAGGCTTAAAAGTTAGCAAGAGAGCAGAAGTTGATACAAACAGTTCAAAGTGTGTTGCAAGTGATAAAAAGGATTTCAGAAGGTTACCAGGCTTAATTATCTAGAAGAGAAATAATTTCGATGAGTTAACAGTCTAAGTATCCGAAAGGCAATATAAAGTAGTAGCAACACTATCGAATAGTCAGAAGATTAACTATTCGAAAATAGAAGGCTTTCGGAGAGTTAGAAAGATGAATATATGAAGAATCAAAAAGTTACTGTAGCTAACTATTCGAAACTTAAGTCATTGAATTTCTCACTTGCAGAAATCCAAACAGAAGCTTAAAAGAAGAATCGGAAAGTTACTAGAGCTAACTATCCAAAATTTGAAGAGTTTCAGTGAGTTATAGGTATAACCATCTGGAACTTAAGTCAGTTTATTATGCACGAGCTGAATTAAATGAAAGAGTCGAAAACTTAACGAAAGATTTCAGAAGGTTACTGTAGCTAACTATCCGATAGTTAAATAACAATTCGTTAAGTTACAGTTGCAAGTATCCGATTGAATGACAACTCTTTTGTACGATCTGAAATCCTACATGGTAGAAAGACTTAAGTGACTTTTCGATAAGTTACAAGTATTTTTCGGAGAGTTACATGGCTAAGCCTCCGAAAAACCCAAGAAATCGGAAGGGTATCTTGAAATACCTCCCTAAACGGTAACTTACCATATTTAGGACTGAAATCTTACCAAGTACAGCAGAATACATCCGTTGGATGAAAAATATGATTGTTACACATGTTTAGTATATATACAAGCTATAGATAACAGAATCATACAGCTTTTTACTCATACACATATTTACACTAAGCTCAACAAAAGAAAGCCTTAGAGATCAAATCATCTTCAGTATATATAGACTCAATTTTAGAAGCTCATCATGCATTCAACTCTGATACTTTCAAGCAATTGTTTTTACTGAAGTACATGGATCAAAAACTTCAGAGAAAGATTGGTTGGAGCTACGACCTGAAAGCTCAATCAGTTTGGTTGGTTCTTGCTTTAACCTTAAAGCAAGTGATTATAAGTTTGTGAAAGTTTAATGAAGCCCAAGTATCCCTTGGGGGTGGACTAGCCGTTAGTGGTGAACCACCTAAAATTCATGTGTGTATTATTTTATCATGTACTTGCTAATTTCCTATATCAATCAGCCATTAAATAGCTAAGAAATAAATTATTATCATTCATCCCTCCTCTAGTAAGCCATAAGGTTCTAATAATTGGTATCAGAGCAAGGTTGATCTTGTTAATAGATTTAACCATTTGAGATCATGGCTTTACATACTACAGAGGGTCAGAATATCCATCGACCTCTCTTATTTGATAGTAGCAATTATAGCTATTGGAAAAATAGGATGGAGTGTTTTCTCAAGAGTATTGATGTAAAACTCTAGAGAATGGTTGTACATGGTACACCACTCCCAATCAGTCATGAAAGTGACTGGTCTGAGGAGGATGAAAGAATCATCTAGATGGATGCTTGTGGGCTAAACTCAATCTACTGTGCACTGATTGATGAACAGTATAACAAAATATCTACCTGTAAATCTTCTCATGAGGCTTGGAAAACTCTTCAAATTACATATGAAGGAACCAGCCAAGTAAAAGATACAAAGATCAGCATTTTGTTAAGAAAATATGAATTATTCAAAATGCTTGATAAAGAAAGTATTACTGAAATGTTTTCTAGATTCACAGAAATTTTAAATGAAATGAGAGGTCTTGGAAAAGACTTTTCTAATTGTGAACATGTACAGAAGATCCTTAGAAGCCTGACAATTGAATGGAAGCAGAAATCTACTTCCATACAAGACTCAAAAGATTTAAACAATTATTCAGTTGAAGACTTGTTGGGAAATCTTCTTGCTCATGAAGTCCAAATGAAGGAATGGAAAGTGTAGGATCGTATGGCTACACAAGAGGGGGGTGAATTGTGTTTTTCAACATTTTCGAATATAATTGAAACTTAAAACTCAAAAACAAGTTGAGATATTGTTTTCATAAAATCATTTTTATTCAAGGTTTCAATTACAATATACAATTCAATTCTCCTCAGAAATTGTAGATGCAATTATATATTGATACCATGTATCATCTAAACAATTTCATAACTACAAACAGAGAAAACTAATTTGTGGAATTTTAAAACATTTCTCCCTATTTGAGATCTTTCTTCTTCTTCTTCTTTTTCTTCTTCAGCAATTTTTCAGTGACAAATATCTTGTCTTTTTATGCTTCACCGAATTTGCTTTCTTTTGATACTTTAAATCTTCAGTGACATAAATCTTACCTTTTTCTGCTTCACTGAATTTTCTTCTATCTAATACTTCAAATCTTAAGCGACATAAATCTGACCTTTTCTACTTCACTAAATTTTCTTCTATCTAAGAGATTTTCTCGAAAGGTGTTTTTGATCCCTGAAAAGATTTTTCGTTGGATGTGCAGGGATAGTTTGATCCTTGAAAAGATTTTTCATTTTGTGTGCAAGGATGGTTTGATCAACGAGAATTCTATGCCTTTTATACTATATCTACATTTCATGCATATCCTCCACGTTTAACCACTACTAGTTTTCCACTTCTTCACGTTTTTTCTTTTTCCTTCATTGAAATACACACGTTCTGACCCACGTTTACATTTCAAATTTTTCTTTAATCATCAATCCTGGATCTCTGAAAAATTTCCTGCAAAATAAACTTTCTCGTCCAAAATTTTTCATCAAGTATAATAAGAAGTCGTTACTTTAATGCTAACTAAATGAGTAACCCAAGTATATATATAACTTAACGTTTTCAACTTAACAAGTTTCTCATGTACCAATTCACATGACAAGTACTGTAGCTAACTCAACGAATTAAGTTCGTGGTGTTACACTAACTCAACGAACCATCTCCATTGTGTTCCAGATAACTCAACGAACCAGTAATAAACAAATGTTTTTATAATAAGAATTTTACCACGTGCAAAAATTGTTAGGACCCTAGTATTTTGATAATGCAAAACCTATGTGAGAAAACATATTGTATTTCACAGTTAAGTCAGTGCAGCATTAGATCAGAAGGTAGATAGAACAAATTCCATGCAGACGAACAGATAGAGAAGGTTCCAGATGATACTGCCTTAAAGTTACAGGAAAATCGGACAGTTACAGATCCAAAGAGTAAAACAGCAGCAAGTCTATCGGACAGTTAGAAGGATAACTATCCAATTTTACAAAGCCTTCAGAGAGTTATTTAATCAAACAATTAAGTTGGTTGAATGATCGGATAGTTAAGGAGTTAACTATCCGGAAGCTTAAAGGACTTTTCGGAGAGTTACAAGTATAACTATTCGAAAGTTAAGTCATTCAATAAATCACATGTAAAAATACAAAATGGAAGCTTAAAGGACTTGTCGGAGAGTTAGATAACTATCTGAGTTTTATTTTCGGAGAGTTAGATAACTATTCGAGTTTTTCGGTAAGTTACAGGTATAACTTTTCGGAACTTAAGTCATCTTATTACGCACGTGCAAAATGGAGAAGCTGGTAGTTGAAAGCTTAAAAGGGAAAATCAGAGAGTTAGATAACTATCCGAAATTTCAAAGAGAGTTTCGGTAAGTTACAGTTTAACTATTCAAAACTTAAGTTATCGAAATTGCCACGTGCAAAATTCTAGAAAGAAGATCATTTAAGTTTTCGAAGAGTTAGAAAGATAATTATCTGAAATTTCAAGAGAGTTTCGGTGAGTTACAGTTTAACTATCCGAAACTTAAGTCATTGAATTTCCCACATGTAGAATTCCAGACAGATGCTCAAATGAGTTTTCGGAGAGTTAGAAAGATAATTGTCCGAAAAATGAGAAGTTTCAGTGAGTTACATTCTTAACTATCCGAAACTTAAGTTATTCTTTTATGCACGTGCAGAATTGAAGAGACAGCTGTCAGAGACTTAAAAGAAAGTTCAGAGAGTTACAGTAGTTAACTATCCGAAAGTCAAGAGCTCTTTTCAGTAAGTTGAATACAAGTCTCCGAACACTTGACATTACACGTGAGCAACTTAAAATCCTCACGTGACTCAGATAACAGAATTTGAGTGATGAAACGGTAAGTTATGGATGCTTTTCAGTAAGTTATTTTTATAACCATCCGAAAGCTTGAGATTTTCGGAAGGTTACTTACTGAACATCAGACATAACGGTAACTTACCATATTTAGGTCTGATTATTTACCAAGTACAACAGAATACATTCGTTGAGGAGAAATTATGATCATTAGATATTCAAGCATAAATATAGATAGATCTTTCAATATTCAGTAGAGCTTACAAGTGAGATTACAGATACAATTACATACAGAGATACAGTATACATTGCAGATCAATTACTGATATAGAAGAAAGCTCAAATTCAGTTCAACAAAGAATCGATTGAAAGCTGGATTTACAAGAAGATTCTTAAAGCTCTCCATGTGCTGAAAGTCTGATCCAAGAAGGATCATTTGGTTCGTGGCTTCAACCTTAAAGCTTCATTCAGTTGTTGGTTTGAGTTTCGACCTGAAAACTCAAGAGGTTGGTTTTCTAGAGTTTATACCTGAAAACTTATGGGTGTTGTTTTTCTAGAGTTTATACTTGAAAACTTCTGAGTATTGGTTTCTGGAGTTTATACCTGAAAACTTCTAAGTATTGGTTTTTTGGAGTTTATACCTGAAAACTTCTGTGTGGTTGGTTCTTGCTTCGACCTGAAAGTAAGTGTGTAAGTGTTGAGACACTTAGTGAAGCCCAAGTGACCCTTGGGGGTGGACTAGCCGAGTTGGTGAACCACCTAAAATTCTCTTGTGTTTCTTACCTTTATTTCTGATGTGCATGATATTTTTATCTGATTATTACTTGTGCAAACTGATTAATCAAATTAGTTAGTAAAGTGAAAAATAGGCTTAAATTCACACTGTTCTCCATTCACCCCCCCTCTAGTGAAGCCATTCGTTCCTAATAATTGGTATCAGAGCAGGTTGATCTCTTTTTTTATAGATTTAACCATCTGAGATCATGACATCTTTTCATAGAGAGGGTCAGAACATCCATCGTCCTCCCCTGTTTGATGATATTAATTATAATTACTGGAAAAACAGGATGGAATGTTTCCTTAGAAGCTCAGATGTGAGTTTATGGAAAATGGTTATTCTAGGAACACCTATTCCACCTAGTCATGAGGATGGTTGGACTGAGGAGGATGAGAGAATCATCCAAATGGATGCTCGAGGGCTGAATATTATTTACTGTGCCTTATCTGTTGAACAATATAATAAAGTTTCAGCTTGTAAATCTGCTCACGAGGCTTGGAACACTCTTCAAATAACCTTTGAAGGAACCAGCCAAGTGAAAGACACTAAAATAAGCATTTTACTCAGAAAGCTTGAATTATTTAAAATGCTTGATGATGAAACTATCACCGATATGTTTTCAAGATTCATTGAGATTATTAATGGCTTAAGAGGTTTGGGAAAGGAATTTTCTGTCCGTGAACAGATACAGAAAATCCTCAGAAGCTTAACTCTGGAATGGAAGCAAAAGTCCACATTGATACAAGATTCCAAAGACCTCAACAAATACTCAGTAGAGGATCTAATGGGCAACCTACTGCCCATGAAGTTCAAATGAAGGAATGGAAAGTTGAGGAAGGTAGTGGTAAAAAGGAAACTGAAACAAAGAAAGAACTAGCCTTTCCATCAACACAGGAACTTCAAAGCTTGGATGATGATGAAGCTGTGCTATAGGCTAGAAAGTTTAGAAAATGGATGAAGAAAAAGAACAAAGCCAGCACATCAAAAAGCAATGCACCAATATGCTTTAAATGAAAGAAGTAGGGACATATACAACTTGATTGTCCACTACAACAAGAAGAAGAAAAAGAAATGAAGAAGAAGAAGAGGAGCTACAAAAAGAAAATGGCATTGAAGGCTACTTAGGATGACAGTAGTTCTTCTAGTAGCTCATCCAGTTCAGATGAAGAGGTACCATTAAACGTATGCTATACAGCAAAAGAGGTATGTTCCACTTCATCTCAAAGTGATTTTGATGTAGACAATGATAATCTAGATGTAAATATTCTTTTGTCTACTGTTGACAGTTTATATGTTAAATGCAAAAAGTATAAAAAGGAAACTAAGCATTTAACTGCATGTTTAAAAGAAGCGCATACTAAACTTGAAAATCTGCATGTTGAAGATAGGAAATGCTATAATGATGAACTGATAAATGAAAATGAAAAATTGAAATCTGAAATCACTGATTTGAAAAATACTATGCATAAATTTACCAATGGATAAAAAGGATTAGATCAAATAATTGGTTCTCAAAGATACAATTCTAATAAACTTGGCCTAGGGTATGCTACTCCACAGGAAATACCCTACTGTGGTGGTGTTATCCGATCTTATAGAGATGGTACAACAGTGTTTGCCATCAAAAGAAGATCTGGTTCAATGTGGCTGTCAAAAGGCAATAAACTAAATATTGTCAGGACTAACATTTATGGACCCAAGAAAGTATGGGTACCAAAATCTCTTTCTATTTGAATTGCAGGATTATATTGTTTAGGGGGAGTAGTTGATTTATAGCTCCAAACCAGTTATGACAGTAAAAATTTGGTATTACAAGAGGCACCATAAATTGGTAGAAAGTGCTCACTTAGACTGAGTGAAAATCGTGCCTAAAATCTTGATGCTCAAGGAGAGCAATATGTGCAACAGTTAGAAACAAGTGTTATCAGAATAAGTAGAATCTCGTGAATAGAAATTTTTTTTAAGAAGCCAAACAGTTGATAGTCAGTTAAGAATCAGCTATGATATTCTAAAATGAACAAGTAGTATCAAAGTGGTATCATTGATTGAATTCTGTTCTTTAAAGGAAATAAGATCTGCATGAGCCAGGATGAATGTATACAAATCAGATTTATCATAGGACAACCAAAATCTGCAGCAGACAGATTACAGTCTTCAAATTATCTTCTATAAATTGAAAGAATCTCTTGAAATAGAGATCTAAGAGAAGAGAAACAGATTGGAATCAGAAGCTAAATGATTGAGAATCATTTATGATGTTTTTGATTAACAATTGATACCTAGTTCAATTGGTATTCTATATGTCATTTTGCAGAACAGGTGCAGCAAATTTGTCTATAAGGAAAAGCATATAAGTAGGGGGAGAACCTATTATATGAAGGAAATTCAGAATACTATGTCAGTGCAAAAAGAAAGTATATAAAGAGGGCATGCATATAGGGGGAGAGTCTATAGCTTGCTATTATAAATGAGAGAACCTCCATACAGATAGGGGGAGAGCATGTGGTAGAAATTACAAATATTAACTGCATATTTATAAATTGCTACATTAACTATTGGCATTTCACTATTTTCAGTTTTTACAGATGATGTAGTAATTACACGAAAACAAAGGAAGAAATTTCACAAATCAGGAGAGCAATTATTGACTTCTTAGATGATAGAATGTCAACAACTGGCATCAGACAAGGATTAAGGAAATTAACACTTCAATTGATACTGTGCTCGAATAAGAAAGAAGAAAAGCAGCACAACATCAAAGGAAAAGAAGAAAATAGACTGCAATGATGAAAATATCTTAAAAATTGAGATCTACACACCAATAGTCTACATTTGATGGAAAATCAAAAATTGGAATTTGAAGATATTGATGCATTTGATTCTTTTCTCAACTTGATATCTGATAGGATTATAGAGATCAGAAAATTGGTATATCATCGAATACAAATTTAATGACAAAAAGGGGAGAAGAAAATTCAGCAAAAGAAAATTGTGGAACTCCTTTTATCTAATGACAAAAAGGGGGAGAAGAATATAGAAAATTGCATAGAAGGCAGGGGGAGCTTTCCCAACACACTAACAAGGCGAGAAATTAACTTCATTGTATTATATTCATTGTAATTCTTTGCTTTACTTAGTTTCTATGTGATTGAATGTATAGCAACAATCTAGGGAGTGCTATATGTGATTCAAAATCTACAGCAGATAGATTACAGTCTTCAAATTATCTTCTACAAATTGAAAGAATCTCTTGAAATAGAGATCTAAGAGAAGAGAAATAGATTGGAATCAGAAGCTAAATGGTTGAGAATCATTTATGATGTTTTTGATTAACAATTGATACCTAGTTCAATTGGTATTCTATATGTCATTTTGCAGAACAGGTGCAGCAAATTTGTCTACAAGGAAAAGCATATAAGTAGGGGGAGAACCTATTATATGAAAGAAATTCAGAATACTATGTCAGTGCAAAAAGAAAGTATATAAAGAGGGCATGCATATAGGGGGAGAGTCTATAGCTTGCTATTATAAATGAGAGAACCTCCATACAGATAGGGGGAGAGCTTGTGGCAGAAATTACAAATATTAACTGCATATTTATAAATTGCTACATTAACTATTGGCATTTCATTGTTTTCAGTTTTTACAGATGATGTAGTAATTACACGAAAACAAAGGAAGAAATTTCACAAATCAGGAGAGCAATTATTGACTTCTTAGATGATAGAATGTCAACAACTAGCATCAGACAAGGATTAAGGAAATTGACACTTCAATTGATACTGTGCTCGAATAAGAAAGAAGAAAAGCAGCACAACATCAAAGGAAAAGAAGAAAATAGACTACAATGATGAAAATATCTCAAAAATTGAGATCTACACACCAACAGTCTACATTTGATGGAAAATCAAAAATTGGAATTTGAAGATATTGATGCATTTGATTCTTTTCACAACTTGATATCTGACAGGATTATAGAGATCAGAAAATTGGTATATCATCAAATACAAATTTAATGACAAAAAGGGGAGAAGAAAATTCAGCAAAAGAAAATTGTGGAACTCCTTTTATCTAATGACAAAAAGGGGGAGAAGAATATAGAAAATTGCATAGAAGGCAGGGGGAGCTTTCCCAACACACTAACAAGGCGAGAAATTAACTTCATTGTATTATATCCATTGTAATTCTTTGCTTTACTTAGTTTCTATGTGATTGAATGCATAACAACAATCTAGGGAGTGAAATACATGTAATTTAATGTAAAAGATTTTGTCATTATCAAAAAGGGGGAGATTGTTAGGACCCTAGTATTTTGATAATGCAAAACCTATGTGAGGAAGCATATTGTATTTCACAGTTAAGTCAGTGTAGCATTAGATCAGAAGGCAGATAGAACAAATTCCATGTAGACGAACAGATGGAGAAGGTTCTAGATGATACTACCTTAAAGTTACAAGAAAATCAGATAGTTACAAGTCCAAAGAGTAAAACAACAGCAAGTCCATCGGACAGTTAGAAGGATAACTATCCGATTTTATAAAGCCTTCAGAGAGTTATTTAATCAGACAGTTAAGTTGGTTGAATGATCGGATAGTTAAGGAGTTAACTATCTGGAAGCTTAAAGGACTTTTCGGAGAGTTACAGGTATAACTATCCAAAAGTTAAGTCATTTAATAAATCACGTGCAGAAATACAGAACGGAAGTTTAAAGGACTTGTCGGAGAGTTAGATAACTATCCGAGTTTTATTTTCGGAGAGTTAGATAACTATTCAAGTTTTTCGGTAAGTTACAGGTATAACTTTTTGGAACTTAAGTCATTTTATTACGCACGTGCAAAATGGAGAAGCCGGTAGTTGAAAGCTTAAAAGGGAAAATCGGAGAGTTAGATAACTATCCGAAATCTCAAAGAGAGTTTCGGTAAGTTATAGTTTAACTATCCGAAACTTAAGTTATTGAAATTGCCACGTGCAGAATTCTAGAAAGAAGATCATTTAAGTTTTCGGAGAGTTAGAAAGATAACTATCCGAAATTTCAAGAGAGTTTCGGTGAGTTACAATTTAACTATCCGAAACTTAATTCATTGAATTTCCCACGTGTAGAATTCCAGATAGATGCTCAAATGGGTTTTCGAAGAGTTAGAAAGATAACTATCCGAAAAATGGGAAGTTTCGGTGAGTTACATTCTTAACTATCCAAAACTTAAGTTATTCTTTTATGCACGCGTAGAATTGAAGAGACAGTTGTCGGAGACTTAAAAGAAAGTTCGGAGAGTTATAGTAGTTAACTATCCGAAAGTCAGGAGCTATTTTTAGTAAGTTGAATACAAGACTCCGAACACTTGACATTACACGTAAGCAACTTAAAATCCTCACGTGACTTAGATAACAGAATTTGAGTGATGAATCGGTAAGTTATGGATGCTTTTCGGTAAGTTATTTTTATAACCATTCGAAAACCTGAGATTTTCGAAAGGTTACTTACTAAACATTAGACAAAATGGTAACTTACCATATTTAGGTCTGATTATTTACCAAGTACAGCAAAATACATCCGTTGAGGAGAAATTATGATCATTGGATATTCAAGCATAAATATAGACAGATCTTTCAATATTCAGTAGAGCTTACAAGTGAGATTACAGATACAATTACATACAGAGATACAGTATACATTGCAGATCAATTACTGATATAGAAGAAAGCTCAAATTCAGTTCAACAAAGAATCGATTGAAAGTTGGATTTACAAGAAGATTCTTAAAGCTCTCCATGTGCTGAAAGTCTGATCCAAGAAGGATCATTTGGTTCGTGGCTTCAACCTTAAAGCTTCGTTCGGTTGTTGGTTTGAGTTTCGACCTGAAAACTCAAGAGGTTGGTTTTCTGGAGTTTATACCTGAAAACTTCTGAGTGTTGGTTTCTGGAGTTTATACCTGAAAACTTCTAAGTGTTGGTTTTTTGGAGTTTATACCTGAAAACTTCTATGTGGTTGGTTCTTGCTTCGACCTGAAAGCAAGTGTGTAAGTGTTGAGACACTTAGTGAAGCCCAAGTGACCCTTGGGGGTGGACTAGCCAAGTTGGTGAACCACCTAAAATTCTCTTGTATTTCTTACCTTTATTTCCACTATGCATGATATTTTTATTTGATTATTACTTGTGCAAACTGATTAATCAAATTAGTTAATAAAGTGAAAAATAGGCTTAAATTCACACTGTTCTCCATTCACCCCACCTCTAATGAAGCCATTCGTTCCTAACAAAAATAACAACTTAAGTTTATACACTAACCTAACGCATTGTCTTAGTGTTCAATATAGCAACTCAACACGTTTAGTTATGTTAACTTAACGAGTTAAATATGTGCACCTCACGTGATACAATATAACATTCGTAACTTATAATTTCACCACGTGTATAACACTAACTTAACGAGTTGTCTAAACTTTTACTCACTAATTTAACGAGTTATCATGTGACCTATTTTAACCTTTAAGCCTTTAACTTAACGAGTTCTCACGTGATCTCTATACACACAAAACTCTAACTTAACGAGTTGTCCAAACATGCACTATACATGATATAGAAGATATAACTTTAAAACATATCATGCTTTTCAATAAAAACACATGTTAACTTAACGTTTAGTTAAATGAGAAATTAATGCAATGAAACGACTAGTTATTAACTTGGTATAATTTCAGATCCAATACAAACAAGTATTTATATTAGTAAGCTTTTTTTGTATAAATTAATGATTTTAATTTCCTTTCACAAGCAATAGTAATTGAGCAAATATGATTAATTTCATTCAGCACACATCATCAAAACAAAATACTCAACAATCTCCCCCTTTTTGATGATGACAAAACTATATTAAATCAATTATGAAATATATTTAACTCAATAAAGCACCTTCGTTGGGTTAACTTTTAATTCAACAAACAAGTTTGTTGACTTAAGTTCACTTAAGCTTATTTCTATTGTTTGTGTAAATTTCACCTCTTAGAACTAAAACTTTCAGATGTCAATAATTATATAAGTATCATTTCTCTAATTATCATCTGTTAGATTACAATAACCATAAATATCATCTCCCTTTTATATTATATGCAATTAAAATCATAATCATCTTTTTATAACATGTCTCCCCCTTTTTGTCATTAATCAAAAAGATAATTACAGAGAATATATATATATATATATAGGAAGAGATATATTTACAACTCTTTCTGTAAACAATAATAAGAATAGAATACGTTTACAGAAAAATGTATTGTTCAATGAATCAAACAAGGAATACAAACATTACATTTGGTATTCAGATACAAGCAAACAAGTAGTTATCTATTCCTCCTAAGTATATCACTTATAGCATTACATATTTTATCTCCTAGATGCCTAATATCATTCCTGATGTTGTGAAGTACATCATCTAGGTCAGGAGATATCTAGGTTTGCTGTTCTGCTTGAACTAAATAACATTGTTGTTGTTGTTGTTGTTGTATATGGTCTATACAATCAGGTTGTTGTTGAGGTTTATGCATGACTTGGAATCGTTGCAAATCTTTTACACTAAATGCTCTCATGCCTTTAATTTTAGAGGGCCAGTTGGATAAATTCAATTGGCTTGCAAGGATTCTACATACAACATCACCATAAAATAACTTTGAACTCATATGCTGTAGTTGAGAAGTGAAAACATCAAATCAATTGATTTGAATTCTATTCAGCAGGCTATAAGTTGCATATAAATAGCTTCTGCTGACTTCCAAATTGTGTCCAACTCTCTGAAATAAATTTGCATGCAATATATTTGCAATGAACATTGCCTCTGCATTTAGATTTTCCATTAATCTCATTTCAGTATATACATCTAGAATTTTTGAAAAAGACTGAACGTTCCATTCTAGTTGTCTAATCATGTCAAATCTGTTTGTAACCACAACACCTTCATTCTTTAATCCCAAAACTTCAAAAATTAACTCAGGAGACAATATAAACTCTTGTTGATTTATTTGAGTTTTTAGAAAATTTTCATTCTTGACTAGATTGCTATAAAAAGTTGCAATAAGCTCTATGTGTTGCTTCCATTTCATTTCTACTGGCAAGAATTGAATGAGGCATTGATACTCAAATAGATCTCTTATTTCCATCAAATTTCTGAATTTTATTGGTCGAGCATGTAGAATTTTACATGTAATCAGATTATTATATTTCTGCAATGCTTCTTCAGATCTAAAATGAATTGAATTACCTTGAATTTTTAATATTGTACACAAAGAAGGTGATACCTGAAGCCGTGATTCAAAGTTTAATTCATCTTCAGGAACTTCTTCTTCAAAATGAATGTCATGTTGTTACTCTGTGAATATATTTTCTTGAAGCTACGTATGTAAACTTGATTCTTCAGCTTCAACAATGTAAGGAACATTGTCAATATGCTCAACATTCATCTGTTCAGTCTCTATAGTATGATCAGAGTTCAATGTTTCCACAAATTCTACAGCCAGTGTATCTGTTTGTAATTGTGCATTTTGTTCAACAGATATCTCCATTGATACATGCTATGAATTCTCATACTCTACTTCTATTGATTCTGAAGAAGGCTGGTTAACGTTTAGCTCTTTTGGAGTCTTAACTTTTTCAATATCTACTACTCTAGACAATTCAGCTTTTGTACTAGTTACTGCCTCAACATTGTCAATTATATCTGTAATAACTTGTTCAATGTTAGGTGCCTGATGCTCTGATTTTTCAATTTCTGCATCATCAGGACTTGTACTAATAGAGAAACTCGAGCTCATATTTGACTTGTATTTTTTCTCAAGTTTTCTAGTAAGGGAAAATAAAGTCTCATTATCATCATCAGTTTCAATATGCTCGGAACTGATGAGTTTATCAAATGCATAATAAGGTACAATGTCTAGACATACACTGTCCTTTGGAAATAAATTTTCATCTGATTTTCCTTTTTTAACATACTTTATTTCCTTAGACATAATTTTTCTGACTTTCCTTCTACTATAAAATTTCTGTTTCTCCTCTTCAAGTATTGTTGTTTTCTTTTCAACTTGCTCCATAAAAGTTTTCTGCTTTAATTCTTCAAAGGCACTTTCTATTGCTATAGCTTTTCGAAGACTGTTAACTTTTCTTTTATCTACAACAATATTTGATTCTAATTGTTTTGAATATAAAGGGGTAGGTATAGCAGATTCATGTTCTTCCTCAAATAGTTGTAGTCGTGTACCACTAATAGGAGTTTGAGGAATTCTATTTGATGAACCTACACCTTTTTCCATATATTTTGCATACTGTTTCAAAAATACAATTTCAACACATTTCATATGGTATTCTCTATCATATTTACTTCGAATCTCCATGTATGTAATACTAGCATCAGTATTATGAAGCTCTAATCTAACTTCATTCAATATACCTTTAGGAAAGAAGTATTCACTGTAAATTTTTGCTAACCTTTTGTCAACTTGCAAAATTTTCTTAAACCAAGTGCGTGGAACTTCATCATTCTCTATTTCTTTTCCTTTTGCATCTCCTCTGCTTTTGCCTTTTTCTCTGTCACGACCTTTGTAGAACTTGGAGACCATCGTCGCAGGTTGTAACAGCAACAAGCGGGAAAGAAATTTTTGACAAAGTTTACGAATAACCTAAGTACCCGTGTAATAAGTGTTTAAATAGGGTTTTAGGCAAATAACTCAATGTGAAGAGAAGTTGGGTTTAGATATTAAATGAATATTGAATAAAGTTTATTCAATCAAGATACCCGAAATATTCAAGTATAACTCGTTGAGTTAACTAACCTAATGAGTAAAACGCTATCTAGAGGCAGTTTTACACGTTACCTTATCTAGTATAACGCCCAGTTAGTACACTTTAAACAATTTTCGGATGCTTCCAACTGAAATGTTCCGAACACATCACAATAGCTATACCATATCATTTTCTTGAGAACATTGTAAACTATTCTAAAATTCCTGTCCTTTGAATCTAAAATAGTTTGTTTGTCTTTGTAAATTATCTCATCAAGCTTTTAAGAGGACATTAATTCAGATTAACCAATATTTGCATTCTGAATTACATTAATCTGTTTTGGACATTGTTAATCCTCCCCCTACAAATATACTTCATATATATATTCAATCAAAATACAAAATATACTTGTATAACAATAGATGTTAAGTATAACTATACTTTTAAATTTTCTTTTCAGAAACTTTCGTTATTCTGACTTCATCAAAAATGATTTCCAGAATCAACTCCTACTATATATGAATCAAAACACAACTTTGAACTCAATATGATTAATTCAAGGAGAATAAAAGAATGTATTTCAAATAAACGTTTTCAAAAGTACTAATGTTGATTCAATAGCTCAACAGTCATATTGGTAGAAACTATATTTGATTCAAAGATATCTGTAACTAATGAAACAACTTTTTCTTTTCAAAACAGTAAATATTGATAATTTTCTTTAAAAGTTATTTTGAAAAGCTTGATTCATACAAGAGCTTTCTAATGTACCCGTGTAATGAGCTTTCAGTCAACAATCCCAAATCTGATCAGGACCTTAGGTTGCCAGATTTAAAGAATCCTTTTTTAGGACAACAATCCTTACATACTTATCTACTCAAGTACAAAAGACTCGTGAACAAATTGATCAATAAACTCTCAAAGATTTTCACTTTGTAAGCACTTTTCATTTTAAGCACAGTATATATATATTCCATTAATACAGATGCAATAAAAGACAAATCTCATACAATTTTTACTTTTATGATTGTACTAAGAATATGAATCAGTTTCAATAAGCTTATACTTTTGATTAATAGTTTAAGATGAGTTACATATAACTTATTCTACAAGTTTAATTAATTAAGTCAAATTTATGCATGATCATATGCACTTTCCTTGATTCAAAGAAAACACTTAATCAAAATTTCAGAAAGTTAGAAGTATTTAATATTTTTCATTTACACTTCCACTTAAAATTGTAAAAACCATTAAAATTGATAAACTACTTAAAATCAATAAGATACTACTATGATTTTACAATAAATACATAGTATCTTAAGCAGCAGTTTAGATATTACTTTAGATATTTATGATAAGTATATAATATCTATGAGGTGAACAACATTATCAATAATATTTATCTTTTTATGTGGAGTTTAAACATTTTACACATCACATAGCCTACAAATACCCAAATTTAATCTTATGTTGCAGAATGTATTTTCATCTAGAGGTTTTGTAAACATATTAGCTAATTGATTTTTACTAGACACAAATTCTAATTTAATTTTTCCTTTAATTACGTTATCTCTTAGAAAATGATGTCTAACCTCTATCTGCTTTGCTCTAGAATGTAATACAGGATTTTTGGAAAGATTTATTACAGAATTACTATCACAATAAATCTCAGTTGTATCATAAGATAATCCAAAATCTTCTAAAGTTTGCCTTATCCACAGAATCTGAGTGCAACACAGTGCAGCAGCAACATATTCAGCTTCGGTAGTAGAAAGTGCTACACGGTTTTGCTTTTTACTAAACCATGACACCAAATTATTTCCCAATAATTGACATGTACCACTTGTACTTTTTCTATCAGATTTAGATCCTACATAATCGGCATTAGTATATCCTATAAGATCTATTGAACTATCCTTAGAATAATACAGTCTGAAATTTTTAGTTCCTTGTATATATTTAAATATTCTTTTAACTGTAATTGAGTGTGATTCTTTAGGATTAGATTGAAATCTAGCACAAACACACACAGCAAACATAATATCAGGTCTACTAGTAGTCAAATAAAGTAAAGAACCAATCATACTTCTGTATTTTCTTTGATTTATTGATTTTCCTATGTCATCAATATCTAACTTTAAAGAAGTACTCATAGGAGTTCCTCGAATCATTGTATCATTAAAATTAAATTTCTTAAGCATTTCATCTACATATTTTTCTTGATGTAAAAATATACCTTTATCCATTTGCTTAATTTGAAGTCCTAGAAAATATGAAAGTTCTCCTATCATACTCATTTCAAACTGATTAGTCATCTCTTTAGAGAATATTTTTATCAGCTTATCAGAGGTTGCTCCAAAGATTATATCATCCACGTATATTTGAACAACAATCTAATCTTTACCATCTCTCTTGATAAATAGAGTATGATCCATTTTTCCCATGATATAGCATTTTTCTATTAAAAAAGTAGATAATCTTTCATACCATGATCTAGGTGCTTGCTTCAAACCATATAAGGCTTTCTTCAATTTATACACAAAGTCAAGATTTTTAATATCTTCAAATCCAGGTGGGTTGTTTTACATAGACTTCTTCATTAATTAAACCATTTAGAAATGCACTCTTTACATCCATTTGAAATAATTTAAAATCCATATAACAAGCATAGGCCAATAGTATTCTAATACTTTCTAACCTAGCCATAGGAGCAAATGTTTCATTATAAGCTAGTCCTTCTTCCTGTGTATACCCTTGTACAACTAATCTAGCTTTGTTCCTTATAACTTGACCAATTTCGTTAGTTTTATTTCTAAAGATCCACTTTGTACCTATTATGGACTGATTTTCTGGTGGAGAGACTAATTCCAAACATCATTTCTGATGAATTGATTTAGTTCTTCTTGCATTGCCACTATCCAATTTTCATTAGATAATGCTTCTTGTATATTCCTTGGTTCCACCATAGAAACAAACATACACATACTATTTAAATTTAATGAAGCTCTAGTTTTAACTCTTTCATTAATATTTCCAATGACTTGAGTAATGAGATGTGATGAAGAATAACGCTAATTTTTTTGATTTTCCTCAATATTCTCATCAACATCTGAAGGTCCATCACTTTCATCATTAGTTTGATCATTTAAGTTCATATTTTTGATTTTCTCAGAGAAATTTTCAATCTCTCTATTGATTTCTAACTCTTTTGGGAAATTGATCATATCATCATTATCAGCTTTAAATTGAGATTCTCTAAAAGAATTTTCATTGAAGCTTACATGGAGGGTTTCTTCAATAGTTCTAGAAGTCTTGTTATATACTCTATAGGCTTTACTTCTAATAGAGTAACCTACAAAAATTCCTTCATCCGCTTTGGCTTGAAATTTATCCCTTTTATCCTTAGTATTAAGAATAAAACACTTGCAACCAAATTGTTTCATATAGAAAATTTTTGGAACCCTATTAAACATAATTTCAAAAGGAGTTTTATTAACACGAGGTCTTAAGTGACTTTTGTTAATAACATAACAAGCTGTATTTACTGCTTCAGCCCAAAGATTTTGAGGTAACTTATGTTCATTCAACATAGTTCTGGCCATTTCTTGAAGTAATCTATTCTTTCTCTCAACAACACCATTTTGAGATGGTGCTCTTGGAAAAGAAAATATGTGATCAATGTCATGCTCATTACAATAATTATCTATTTGATCATTATCAAATTCAGCTCCATGATCACTCCTAAGTTTTTGAACAGAGACACTTTGTTCATTTTGAACAAAATTGCAAAACATTTTAAACTTTTCAAAAACTTCTGTCTTAGATGCTAGAAAATATACCCAAGTGTATCTAGAGAAGTCATCTATTAAAACAAATACATACCATTTACCACCAAGACTGATGATTCTTGTTGGTCCAAATAGATCCATATGTATAAGTTCTAAGACTCTCTTGCTTGAAATATCAGTTTTGGATTTAAAAGAGTTTTTGTGAAGTTTACCTAACTCACATGCATCACACATAAAGTCCTTTGAGTATTTAATCTTTGGTAAACCTCTTACTAAATGTTTTCTAGATAGTTTATGTAACAGTTTCATATTTATATGCCCAATCCTTCTATGCCACAGATATGCATCACTAGTTTTAGCTAGCAAACATGAATTTAAATCAATTGCAGCAAAAGGTAAAGATAAAATACATACATAACCTTTTCTTTTAGCAATAAACATAATTTCATATGTATTTTTATCAATAATTTTGCATACATTATCTTCAAACACTACATAATATCCATTTTCAGTTAGTTTTATAACACTCAGCAAATTAAATCCTAGGTTTTCTACATATAGTACATTCAAAATAATACAAGTCAGAGTTATTTGAACATTGCCCATACCTATGATTTTATCTTTGCTTTTGTTTCCAAATGTTACACTTCCTTTCATGGTATTTGTAAAATTTTGTAGTAGACTTTTCTATCCGGTCATGTGACTTGACGCTCCACTGTTCAAGATCCATTTTGATGTTGTTTCCTCCTGCAAAACAAATTAAGAAAAACTTTTTCTTGGTACCCAATGTTGTTGAGGACCAAGTTCATTAAACGCATATTTCTTCTTTTTGTTTAAAAATAGTTTAACATTATCATTTACATTCTTATTAATTGTAAGTACTATAGACTTGTCATTAGAATCATACTTACTTATAGCATTATTGCTCTTATAATCATTCTTTTTGTTTTCAAATGTAGTATAACCAAGAGCAAACTGATTTTTATCAGATGTTAATTTATTTTGATCATGCTCATACAATTCAGTAAGTTCATACCAAGATTTTGTACTAGTATTAACATTTTTCATACATACAAAATCTTTTTCTGCACAAGAATTTTCAGATTTATCACATGCAGAATGAATAATTGGTCTAACACTAGTGTTTTGAAATACATGTTCGGGTTTCTGAATTTTCAATTTGCTACAATTGTCTACAATTTATACAAGATTTTTAGAAACATTAATAGTCATGTTAGAAGTACAATTTGACAAATCACATTGATTTATATTATTACTACATGATTCATCCCTTGAAGTACCTACTTCTACATATTTATTGCCTTGTTTCATGATAAAAGGAATTTTAGTCTTAGATTTACTTGAATTGCAACTAAGAAATCCTTTATTGGTTTTAGATTCAGGATATTCAAGATAATCAAATCTTAAACCAAATTTATATGACACCGTCAGGGTACTAGTTAGTTTGTCTAACTTAGTTTGACTCAAATTCCATTTCTCAATGGTAGAATTTAAATCTAGCTCTCTCAGTTTTAATTTATCTATTTCTAATTCAAGTTCATTTATATTGTTTCTCAACATTTCATTTTCAGATTCTATCTTTAATTTTTTAGCATTTGTATTCTGTATTTGTTCATGCAAGACACATTCATTAAATCTAAATTTATGCAAATCTCTAGCATGATTTTCATTATCACATTTAAACTTTTCTAAAGTAGTAGATAGGAAACAATTTTTTTCTTCCACAATGGATAAAGAGTTTCTAATATTCCTATTTTCCAGTTTACACATTTTAAGTTTTTGTAATAATGCATGATAAGCACATAATAATTCATCAAAGTTAAAATCTGAATAACTTTCAGGATCAGATATTACCTCAGACTCATCTACCATGAAGCACACATGAGAAACGTCTTCTAACTCTTGTTCTCCTTCTGAATGTGAAGATTTTGATGAAGATTCCTCAGATTCAGACCCTTTAGACGCGTCATCCCAAGTGACCTTCAAAGCCTTTTTCTTGTAAAACTTTTTCTAAGTTTTCTGAGCCGTCTTCTTCTGATTTGTCCTACTTTGCTTTTCATTTTTCCTTATAGGACAATCTGGAGAAAGATGTCTAGGTTTCTTACAGTTGTAACATACATACTTTCTAGATGAAGAATTCTTGTCATTCAATGATTTTGACGTTGAGGGTTTTTCATTTTTGTTCCTTTGCTGTTTCCTAACTTTCCATGCTCTCTTGAATTTCCTAGTTAGCAAAATCAAATCCTCGTCAGAATCAGTAGATAGATCAGAATCTGAATTAATTTTAAAAGCTATTTCTTTCTTAATTTTTAGTTTGTTGTGACTCAGTGATTCATTTAATTTAACTTCATAAGCTGTTAAGTTTCCTATAAGTTCATTCTTGGTATAAACATTTAAATCTCGTGATTCCTCAATTGATGTTACTTTCTGGGACCATTTAGAACTTAGGGATCTAAGAATTTTCCTCACCAAATCCTTCTGTTCAAAATTCTTTCCTAAGCATTTTAAAGAGTTTATGATATCAAGAAATCTGGAAAACATCTTAGAAATACTTTCGTCTTCATACATCTTAAAGAGTTCATACTTATGAATCAACATGTTTATTTTAGTCTCTTTAACTTGAGAAGTACCTTCATGTGAAACTTCTAATGCATGTCACACCTCATAAGCAGATTTATATGCCAACACTTTACTGAACTACTCATAACTCAATGCACAAAATAAAATAATTAAGCACTTTGCATTCAAAGTTTCATTTTCTTTTTCAATAATTGTCCAAGTATTATAAGGGGTAGATAACGGAGTATATGGTTTAGAAATCATGAACCACAACTTATGATCTATACTTTGAAGAAAAACTATCATCCTATATTTCCAATATTCAAAATGTATTCCATCAAATAAAGGAGGACGATTAAGATTTTAGCCTTCATATAAAGAAAAATTACCATTTCCAGTAGCCATCTGTATGGATCTCTAGCACGGCACCAGAAAACTTGTATGGTTACCCAGCAACGTGCCAAAAAAACTTGGATTTGTTAACTTCTGTTTTTACTTAGTTAATTTATCTTTATGCCTATTCCTTTTTAGAAGTAAACAAACAACCTTTCACACAAATTAGATATTAATTCCAATTTGTATTTTAACTACAAGTGCATAGTGTCTATTGTATTAGTATGCAAGTACAGGTTGAACCCATAGGGAATTGCTTAAGAATTGCGAACTGCTCCATTTTTAATAATCAAATTTATATTCAATAAGCTCTCCGTTGAGTTACAGTTAACTCAACAGATTAAGTTCGTTGAGTTATGGCTAAATCAACGGACTAACCTCGTGGACTTAAGTTAACTCCACGAGCCTGCCTTTCCTATTTAATACTGCTATTTACAAAGGAATTTGGCCAACCATTGGGCAGTTCCACAGATTGTAAATAACATCAATTAAGCTCTTTAATGTTAGTAAATATTGGATTTATCATTAGGCAATACTAACATTCAGATAATTCAAATAGTAACCATTAAAATCTTTAAGTCTTTTGAACGAACCAATTTTAGTAAACTGTAAAACTAAAACAAACATAAAACAATCACAACACTGACAAAGATAACATTAATCACGATACAAAACAAACAATACAACACTCAAATACAAAATATAAACACAGATAAGTTGTTTTTGGTATTTTTGTTTTGATATGAGCATGAACATGGGCGAAAGGTGAAATGTAAAGTAATCTTAGTCGACAGTACATACTTCCGTCACTACATGCGACGTGATTACACCACTAAAAATTAAACCACTTACAATTTTGTCTCCTCTCCCTATAGAATCGCGAGTCCAGAATTGCAAGATGATCTCCTCTTCAGCATATAGGCATCAACCCGAAGCCAAGGCTAGAAACTTTACGATCTCCTAAGATATGAGTCGGCGCTTGGTGAAAATGGCTTCCCTTCTCGCGACGTGATCACTCCTCACAGTAGTTGTCAAGCACTGTATTTGGCTCGGAATCGACTCGACATCAGGAAAGTATCCTCACAGACCTCCGATGGTTAGTGATTATGGTGGTGGTGATAATGGTTGGTGTGGTACTTCAGAGAATTGCCGATGGTGATCCTCCTCTGCACACACTGGCCACACCCATCAATCACACTCTACTTCTTTTTCTTCTTGTCTTTTATATTTCTTCAGTGGTAATTGCTTCTACTTGAATGGTCGGTTGGATTTCCTTCATTCATATCAACGACGATGATTTCTTCTCCATACGTGATACGTGCGATCGTGGTTTTTTCCTTCCAACTGTCTTGTTTCTGCAACTGCTACAATGGCATATTAGAAAATAAATAGTCCGTGGAGTTACAGATAACTCAACGGACTTGCTTCGTTGATTTAACTATAAAACACATGCATAAACTTAACTATCCGATGCTCAGGTGCATTTCAGATACTTACAGACTTAACTATCCAATGCTCAAATGCATTTCGGATAGTTACAGATAACTCACCGATATATAACTTAAGTCAATCTTCTAGATCTTGACACGTGTCATCAGCAGTTTTATAATAAAAGAAACATTTCGAAGAGTTACTGGTCTAACTATCCGATGCCCAGATGCATTTCGGATAGTTAGAAATAACTCACTGAAAATCCACTTAAGTCATTCTCCTAGAACATGACACGTGTCCACAACTATTTTATAATAAAAGGAACATTTTGGAGAGTTACTAGTCTAACTATCCGATACCCAGATGCAATTTCGGATAGTTATAGATAACTCACCGAAAGTTCACTAAAGTCATGCATTATGGTTTCGAGTGTACTTCAGGAAATAATAAAATATTTTTTTAAAACATAACTGTTCAGCAATTTAAACATAACTGTCTGGTACATGTTCGGTATGTTAAACATAACTGTTCAAAATAACAGAAAATTCGGATACTTAAGAATTTCACAGCTTGCAATTTACCGATAGTTCAGAAATGCTCTAAATTAACATTAATTCCCCGAAATTAAGTAGATTCTTTAATTAAAGCTTATAACAGTGCAATTATAACATAATGGCTTAATTCTCATATGATAAGCTAAATATTATGCAATTAACCATCATTTAACCGTTAATATTATGCACTTTTTCATTCTAAACACTTCCCCCGTACCTAAATTTTGCTAGTCCCTTAGCAAACTAAGATCTAATTAATTGGTCTTTCTAAAAGTGCTAGAATTAATTCTCCCTTTTTTCTTATGTTCAGCATAAGAACTTGTATTATTATATAGATATACTGTATGTTTCAGTAATCAACCTGCAAATATACTTAGAATATATGCAAATTACATACAAAGTATATCATCATCACATAGGTGTTAATTATATTATCGTTTGTTCTTCTTTCATCATCTGTCATCCTGAATTTTTCAATAAGATTTCTAGAAGAAATTTCAACAACATACGAATCAAAGTACAATCCAATTCAATCTGATTAAGACAAGTAGAATAAAGAATTGTATCTCCTTTAAATAACTTCAAAAGTAAATTCTAGATTCATATTTCAGCAATTTTAGATAACAGAAAATATACTCGATTCATAAGATATCTGTATTTCACAAAACACTTGTATCTTTTCAGAACAATATATGTATTTTTGTACTTTAAAAGTTAATTTGACAAGCTTGAATCATACAAGAGCTTTCTAATGTACCCATGTAATGAGCTTTCAGTCAACAATCCCAGATTTGATCAGGATCTTAGGTTGCTAGATTTCAAGAGTCTTTTTTCAAGTCAACAATCCTTACATACTTATCTGCTCAAGTACAAAATGCTCGTGATTAAACAAGTCAATAAACTCTCAAAGTTTTTTTTTTTCTTTTTCCTTTTTTTTTCTTGTTCTCTCTTTTTTTTTTTTAAACAAAAAACATAATCACATACTGTATATGTATGTATTTCATTAATACAGATGCAATAAAACACCAATCTCATATAGTTCTGCTTCTATCATTTACTGTAAATATGAATCCATAACAATAAACTCATACTTTTTCTGTAGTTTAATAAGATCTACACATAAATCATTCTACAAGTTTAATCAGTCACATTAAATGTATCTTTAATCATATGTGTTTCATTTAATCTAGAATTCACATATCAGCTTGTAAAGTTAAGATTTGTGCATTTTATTATATGTTAAAGCATGCATTTTATGGATTACAAGTGCATAGTATATGATTTTTATATTGAATTACATGAAAGTTATATTTTTAGGCTATGCATGTTTTTAGGAATTAAAAATGGAATAATGCACAAATTTACCTTTAATGGAATTAATGTTAAGTTTAATAGCCCATGTGTAGACACTTAGCCATTTAGGATAAATTACATGGAACACAATTGTATTGCATGCATGATCTTCACTTATCAATTTCACTTATGCTTTTCAAAGATTTAGTATTAAGATATAAAAGTGATGCATGATAAGAATTTAAAATTATACTCTCATTATCTTAATGAAATATTGTTATAGATGCACCTATAATGATTTTTGTAATTATTCATGATATAATTCTACATGTGATTGAACAATCTTAATTTGTGTATGAGTTTTATTGATGAAAATATGTGACATCAAGGAATTATAAGAGGGTTAAATCTCAGACCTTGGATGGTATATCAAAAGGTAAAATGGGCTGGGATAAATCTCAGCCATTGGATCAATCTTGGAAGACCAAGAGTCACCAATATTAATAGGAGTAAGCCTCACATCGAAAGGATCTCTTCTCATTTTCTTCCATTTCGGCCGACGGTTCTCTTCTCCAAGGATTCCTCTTCTCGTGGCTGAAGGTGGACACTCAACGGTGTCATTCCCCCTCTCAAACCAGCATCATCTCCATTGATCTCCATCTTGATTCATGTCCTCAAAGGGTTTCCAAGGGTGATGGCTGTGGCTGTCTTGGTGGAGGAAGCTTGGATGGCAAGTGGGAGTGGTGTTTGATGTGTGGATTTGGGTGGTTCCAAGGAGCATCTTTAGAAGCAAAGGAGGGGCTGGAAACTCTATTTTGATGTCCAAGGAAAGTGGAAGGAGGCTGAGTGTTCTTGCTCTAGCAACCGTGGAAAGCCCTTGCTATAGGTAACGTTCCAAGGGGTGAGACCTTGGGAAAACGTGGTTGAAGAGTGTGGTTTCATCCAACCACGGATCCATTGCTGAGGAAGGGGTGTTTTTCAAGGTATGAGTGAGATTTGAGAGAGATCCCTATGCATATTTTATGTTCATGTTGTGTATGTATGCATAGGTATGTTGTTTCATGTTTTTATGTCATGTTTGTGTTTGTTGAATGTTATTGCATTGCATTTTAGTATAGTTTTCATATAGTTAATTAATTCTAGATGTTATCTTGATGTGGATTCTAGTTTAAACGTGGTTTTCATCTTGTTTATATGTGCATATCATGGTTGTAAATAGGATGTTTGTTGAGATGGTTGTTTATGTAACAAGGGGAACCATGTACGAAGTTTGGGTATTTTTATTATTTTAATTCTCTCAGCTCAGACATTGGTTTTGAAGAATTTTTGATGCAATCTCATGTATTTTCGAGTCTACTTACTAATGGTTTTGGTCTTGTAATTTTTGGAGATCATTTGAATGATATTTTTGATTTAAGTGTTTGCAGGTGTTTCTGACCTGGACGAAAGTTCTGGGCAGAGTTTTTGAGCGTCTTTGAGTATCAATTTCTTGGTGTACAAATTGTATTTTTATGATCTGTAAAATGGGTTTTTGAGATGATGAAGTTAACTTGCATTGAGATTTTGTTTGACGTCATTTCATAAAGATTTTAGGGAGATATGAATTTTCTTGTAAAGTCGCGCAATCTATGTTTTGATCTCTACTTGTTGCACATCTGTGTTAAATTCGTCACTAATAATTCTATGGTTTGAATTAGGTCTCGAAATTATGTTATATTTTTAGATCTTTTAAAATACTTTCCAAATCATATTTTTACATGATTTTTCAATGAGTATTTTGGGAAGAAATGATTTCCATAAGTAGATGCAAATTCTGTAATTTCGAGAGTTCTTTTAGAGTTATGAATGAGATTGTATGGAAGTGTTTTTCAAGTAGTTAAATTAACTAATTAACCACATATGTATAATTTCTAATATAATTACCAATCATAGTGCTAACTTTTGTTTTGATAAGAGTGGGATGTATAAAACATTTTCAGGTTATATTATGACATGAGTCAAGTAATTAATCTAATAAAAGTTATTTAGACCAACTCCTTGTGGAAATGACCCGTACTTACACCGCTTAATACAATAGGCACTGTGCGCTTGCGGTTAAATTATAAATGTAAAACTTGCACTTTTATTGACACACGTTTCATCCTTACAACCCATGTATCGAGTTTTCAATCAACAATCCAGATCTGATCAAGATCTTAGGCTACCAGATTTAAAGAGTCATTTTTTAGATCAATAATCCTTACATACCTATCTGCTAAAGTACAAAGGCTCATGATCAAACAAGTCAATAAACTCTCAAAGTTTTTCTCTTTTTTTCCTCTTTTTTTTTTCTTTTCAACATAGTATATATACATATCTCATTAATACAGATGCAATAAAACACAAATCTCATATAGTCTCGCTTTTATAATTTACTGAAAACATGAATCCATATCAATAAGCTCATACTTTTTCTGTAGTTTAATAAGATTTACACATAAATCATTCTACAGGTTAATCAATCAAATCAAATTTATCATTGATCATATGTATTTCATTTAATCTAAAAATCAACATTTCAACTCTTTCAAGATTTCAAATAATTTATTGAGTTTCAGTTAAGCATTCTGATTTCTTTTTAAAATCGTGAAACTGTTAAACTCATAAAATTTAGCAAAAACATAAGATACTATATCCAGATTTGTATTAATAGTAAAATTTTGTAGCATCTTATATAAGATTCTAAATATAAACTTCAAGTAGTTACATTTCTTAAAAATTTGACAGTCTCAAGTATTGGATGGTAAAAGGAAATTTCGATTAGTTACAGCAATTCATAAAAATTTTCAATTTCAGTTTCCACAAAAATTTGCAGCACCATTCTAATTCCTCTAATTAACAAAATTACTTGGCTTTTAATCTAATTACCTCCCCCCCATACCTATATTTTGCATTGTCCTCAATGTAAAAGATTTTATACTAAATACAGTAATTGTTAGTAGGTATAAATATTATTTCGTTGACTTAGCACCTAACTCAACGAACTTAATTCGTTGAGTTAATAAATAACTCCACAAACTGAGTTTGAATGTAAATTCAGGATAAGTAATCAATTACATACCTTGTTCTTTTGTATCTCCTTCAATATCTTTCGACTTTTGATTCTGAAAAACTTTTCATTCACAAATAAAAGTAGAATATATAACAAAATAACAAAACATAAATTGTTAAATCAGTGTCTTGTGTGGAACCCAGGCTTCTATACCTTTGGTGGCTCACAAGCAAACCAGTTGGTTTCCTAGAATAGATACCAACAAACTAGATTGATATTTTGTTTTTTCTTTTCTTTCTTTTTTTAAAAATAAATGCAGATTACACAACATTAAAAGACAAAATCACAGTTTAAGAGCATGATTGAAAAGTAGTAACAAATGGAATAAACGTGTTAGTCCAAGAAAACCTTTTAGGCATAATTCTTCTTGCTAGTAATTCTATTTTAATGCAGCTTGTTTTCCTTTTTAACTTGTAAACTTGCAATATATTATCAATACTAAATATAAGTGTATTACCATTAATAAATTGAAATGCAAAAAGGGATCCTTTTCTGTTCAAAGATAATGTAGTTGTTTTTATTTCTACATATATTTCAATATATTTCTCTTCCCACTTCCATTCATTTAGGTCTTTCATAATCCATATTTGAAATTTCATTAGTTCATCCCAACATCTTATCAGACATAAAGTAGGATCATCATATTCATTATACCACATTCCTAATTGAATTTTATCATGTTCTGCTGATGGTGGTTTAGCTATATCACTAGGTATAGGCAATATTTCTATAAAGTCGTCATCATAACTATCTATGCTTACTATGTATAAATCAGATCTAAATGCAACTGATATATCAGACACTAAATATATATATCTATCAAGTATAACATGTATGTTGTTAATTAATGCTTTTTGTCCTAGATATATCATAGTATTTTCAGTCTAAGATCTATTCAGAAAATTATACACACTTAAACATAAATCTTCATCCCAATTTCTAGTTGGTCTCCAGTAATACAATTTTTCAAGAATGGTCGAATTTTTATCAGAAAATGTTAAAGCTGACGCACAATTTTCAGTTGGTACTTCAAATATATTAGGCCTTCCTATATTCCATTCTTCTCTAGTGATAGGATTTCTAATCAAAATATCGAGTAACAGAATTGCATACCTTGGTTTGGTTCTGTAAATAATTAATCATTCGTCTATCCCCATAATATCATCTATTCCTTCTAATGTATTGGGTGGAATTCCAGCATTTTCTTCTATATTCAGATATTCATAACTGATTGAACTATGATTAAATGACTTTCATAAAAATCCATCTCTAATCTTAGTCATTTTTGCAGCTTGTAGTCCATGAAAATATTTTTCTCTAACACAATCTTTAATTTCATTTGACGCACAACACAATCTGCATAGATCTTTAGCTAATAAGTTACTCAGTACTTCCCTCAGTGCATCCAATGGTAATTTCATCAATTTCATTTGTTGTGATTCTGTATAACATAAACAAAATTTAAAAGAGATAAAATTAACGTAACTACTTACTTACCCTCGTGGAGTTAGGCCATAAATCAACAGACTAAGTTCGTTAAGTTAAGTAATAACTCTATGATACTACTAACTATAATTAAACTTACATTTCTTTTCTTTTTATATTTTTCTACTTACTATATTATACATAGTTACTTTAGTTATACTACTTCATTCAGCTTCCCTCCCATAGGAGGTACCAATTTCATTAATAGTTCTATTGACAAGGTTAGGTACTGCTTGCATTGGCAATCCTCTTGTAGGTCTAATTTCTATTGATTCCTTCTGTCTAGGGGGTATATTTCTATTCATATTTTGATTTTGAATGGCAACATTTCCAAATACATGATCTAGACGATTGTTTAATTGTTGAATTATCTTCTCTAACTTCTCTATTCTAGATCTGTGTTCAATTAATGCTTTATAACTTATATTCTTGTCATTTATATTTTCTCCTCCCTAGAAATTGTTATTTCTCCAAGATAGATTTGGGTGATTTCTCCAATTAGGGTTATAAGAATTTCCAAAGTTATCCTTCTGGTTTCTATCATAAATAATATCTAAGTCATTAATGTTTGCATTCTTTTTTGTTAGCTTTTGATTTAATGATAACTCTTCTATTTTCTTTGTTAATTCAGTTAATTTAACTTCAAGCATAGTGCTTGAATCTATTTCATGCATTCCCTTTGGCAAAATTCTTTTATCTTTAATAGCTTTAGCTAAGTTTTCCCACTATGTAGTTCTTTTTGCAAAGTTTTCTAAGTATGCCCATGCTTCCTCACTACATAGAAAAATTCATTTTGACAAGTAGATTCTAATAAAGATTTAGTCGAAACATCTATGCCTTCATAAATTATACCTATTAATTGTGCTTTACTCATTGCATGATGTGGACATTGAGTCAGTAAATCTTTAAATCTTTCAAAATATTTCCAGAATGATTCTCCCTGTTTTTGGCTACACATTAGTATTTCCTTTTTCTTTTTAATCGTTTGATGTGTTGGATAATATTTTTCCAGAAAAATAAAGCAAAATTCAGTTTATGTAGAAATTGAATCAGGCAATAGAGTATATAACCATCTCTTAGCTATGTCTTTTAAAGCAAAATGGATATATCTAAGTTTAATAGCATCAATACTCATGTTCGACATTTTCATAATTTGACAAACTTCGTTAAATTCTCTAAGGAAATAATAGGCATCTTCTCTTTCTAATCCATGAAAGTGTGGCAATTGACCAATATAATTAGATTTTTGCTCAAACCTATCTCCCTCAAAGTTTGGCAATCAAAAGCATGAAGGTTCATCAACTAGTTCAAGATATAGAATTTCCCCTAATGGTTTTTCTATTGGAGCAACGATATCTTTGTTCTCTTTTAAAGAAAGGTTAGCTACACGCCTAAGGATTTCATTAAAGTCCAATTCAGAAAATATTTCAGTACGCTTCTGTGTTGAATAATCTTGTGTAGGTGTTCTTACTAATCGTTTAGTGCTAGGAGAACGAATCCATGTACTCATAAACTCTTAACTTAAAGTAAAATAGCAGAAAATTAATTACATACCAATCTGATGCTTTGTTTTCAGTAAATAGTTATTGATGGATGAAGTTGAATCAGCTACTTCTCCTTCCAGTTCCCCAATGAATTTTGTTTTCTTTCCTCAAGTGTTGGTAACTCATAAATAACATTCTATTCTATATTTATAATGCATGTCCATAAGGCAAATGAATCTCGTTGCAAGAATGTTTGCTTTTTCCCAGCACGATATCAGAATATCTGATTAGATCTCCAATAATGTACCCGAAAAACTTGGATTTGTTACTTCTGTTTTTACTTAGTTAATTTATTTTTATGCCTATTCTTTTTCTTTTAGAAGTAAACAAACAACCTTTAATACAATTTAGATATTAATTCCAATTTGTACTTTAACTGCAAGTGCAATGTCTATTATATCAGTGTGCAAGTATAGGTCGATCCCATAGGGAATTGCTTAAAAGTTTAGAACTGTCCGTTTGTTAACAATCAAATTTATATATTCAATAAGCTCTCCGTTGAATTACAGTTAACTCAACAGATAAAGTTCGTTGAGTTATAACTAACTCAACGGACTAACCTCGTGGACTTAAGTTAACTCCATGAGCTTGTCTTTTCTTTTTAATACTGCTATTTATAGAGGAATTCGACCAACCATTGGGCGATTCCATAGATTGTAAATAACATCAATTAAGCTCTTTAATGTTAGTAAACACTGGATTTATCATTAAGCAATACTAATATTCAGATAATTCAAACAGTAACCATTAAAATCTTTAAGTCTTTTGAACGAACCAATTTCAGTAAACTGTAAAACTAAAACAAACATAAAACAATCACAACACTGACAAAGATAACATTAATCACGATACAACACAAACAATACAACACTCAAATACAACATACAATAGCGGATAAGTTGTTTTTGGTATTTTTGGTTTAATATGAACATGAAAATGGGCGAAAGGTGAAATGTAAAGTAATCTCAATCAACAGTAAATACTTTCGTCACTACATACGACGCGATTACACCACTGAAAATTAAACCACTTACAATCCTGTCTCCTCTCCCTATAGAATCGTGAGTCTAGAATTGCATGATAATCTCCTCTTCAGCATACAGGCATCAACCCGAAGTCAAGGCTAGAAGCTTTACGATCTCCTGAAATATGAGTCGGCGCTTAGTGAAAATGGCTTCCCTTCCCACGACGTGATCACTCCTCACATTGGTTGTCAGACACCGTGTTTTGCTCGAAATCGACTCGACATTAAGAAAGTATTCTCATAGAGGATGGTTGGCGATTATGGTGGATATGGTGGTGGTAACGATGGTTGGTGTGGTACTTTGGAGAATTGCCGATACTGCCTGCAGAAAGCTCGGTGCTCATCTGTACACACTAGCTATCCATCGATCACCCACACACCCTTTACTTCTTTTTCTTCTTTTCTTTTATATTTCTTCAGTAGTAACTGCTTCTACTTGAATGGTCGGTTGGATTTCCTTCATTCATATCAACAACGATGATTTCTTCTCCCTGCGCAATACATGCAATCATGGTTTTTCTTCCAACTGTCCTGTTTTTGCAACTGCTACAGTGGCATATTAGAAAATAAATAGTCCGTGGAGTTACAGATAACTCAACGGACTTTCTTCGTTGATTTAACTATAAAACACGTGCATAGATTTAACTATCTGATGCTTAGGTGCATTTCGGATACTTATAAACTTAACTATCTGATGCTCAAATGCATTTCGGATAGTTACAGATAACTCACTGATATATAACTTAAGTAAATCTACCAAATCTTGACATGTGTCAGCAGCAGTTTAATAATAAAATACACATTTCGGAGAGTTACAGGTCTAACTATCCGATGCTCAGATGCATTTCGGATAGTTACAGCTAACTCGCTAAAAGTCCACTTAAGTAAATCTACCAGAACATGACACGTGTCCTCAGCTATTTTATAAATAAAAAGAGATTTCAGAGGGTTACACATATAACTGTTTGATGCCCAACTGCAATTTCGGATAATTAGAGATAACTCACCGAAAGTTCACTTAAGTCATGCATTATGGTTTTGACACGTGTACTTCAGGAAATAATAAAATATTCTTTCAAAACATAACTGTTTAGCAATTTAAACATACCTATCTGACATGTTCGGTCTGTTAAACATAACTGTCTAAAATATGTTCGGTATGTTAAACATAACTGTCCGAAATATCAGAAAATTCGAATACTTAAGAATTTCATAGCCTACAACTTATTGACAGTTCAGAAATGTACTAAATTGACATTAATTCCCCAAAATTAAGTAGTAATTCTAATTAAAGCATATAGCAGTGCAATTATAACATAATGGCTTAATTCTTATATGATAAGCTAAATATTATACAATTAACCATCATTTAACCGTTAATAATATGTACTTTTTCATTCTAAACACTTCCCCCATACCTAAATTTTGCTAGTCCCTTAGCAAACTAAGATCTAATTAATTGGTCTTTCAAAAAGTGCTAGAATTAATTCTTTTTCTTCTTTTTTTTCT
Organism: Cymodocea nodosa; assembly: GCA_036874045.1. Lineage (NCBI taxonomy): Eukaryota > Viridiplantae > Streptophyta > Magnoliopsida > Alismatales > Cymodoceaceae > Cymodocea > Cymodocea nodosa. Next base: position 10,245,689 of record CM072339.1, on the reverse strand, counting down.
TTTTTTTTCTTCTGTTCAGCATAAAAATATATATTCTGTATGTTTCAGTAATCAACCTGCAAATATACTTAGAATATATGCAAATTACATACGAAGTATATCATCATCACATAAGTGTTAATTATATTATCGTTTGTTCTTCTTTTCATCATCTATCATCCTAAATTTTCTAATAAGATTTCTAGAAGAAATTTCAACAACATACGAATCAAATTACAATCCAATTCAATATGATTAAGACAAGTAGAATAAAAAATTGTATCTCCATTAAAACAACTTCAAAAGTCAATTCCAGATTCATATTTCAGCAATTCTAGATAACAGAAAATATACTCGATTCATAAGATATCTATATTTCACAAAACACTTGTACCTTTTCAGAATAGTATATATATATATTTTTTTATACTTTAAAAGTTAATTTGACAAGCTTGAATCATATAGGAGCTTTCTAATGTACCCATGTAACGAGCTTTCAGTCAACAATCCCAGATCTGATCAGGATCTTAGGTTGCCAGATTTCAAGAGTCCTTTTTTTTTCAAGGCAACAATCCTTATATGCCTATCTGCTCAAGTACAAAAGACTCGTGATCAAATAAGTCAATAAACTCTCAAATTTTTCTCTTTTTTCCTTTTTTTTTTTTTTTTTTAAATACACACAAAACAAAGCATTAATCACATACTGTGTATGTATGTATTTCATTAATACAGATGAAGTAAAACACCAATCTCATATATTCATGCTTCTATCATTTACTGAAAATATGAATTCATAACAGTGAGCTCATTCTTTTTCTATAGTTTAATAAGATCTACACATAAATCATTCTACAAGTTCAATCAGTCAAATTAAATGTATCTTTAATCATATGTGTTTCATTTAATCTAGAATTCACATCTCAGCTCCTTCAGGACTTCAGATAATTTACTGATTTTTCATTAAGCATTCTGATTTCATTTTAAAATCGTGAAACTGTTAAACTCATGAAATTCAGAAAAAACATAAGATATTATATCTAGATTTGCATAAATAGTAAATTCTATAGCATCATATATAACTTTCTAAATATAACATTCAAGTAGTTACAGATTATAAATTTTACAGTCTCAATTATCGGATAGTTACACCAAGTTCATAAAAATTTTCAATTTCCACAAAACTTTACGGTACCATTTTAATTTTTTTAATTAACAAACTTACATGGCTGTTACTTTAATTACCTCCCCCCATACCTACATTTTGCATTGTCCTCAATGTAAAAGATTTGACAATAAATACAGTAATTGTAGCAAGCATGAATTTTTGTTGATTAAAATTCAGGATAAGTAATCAGTTACATACCTTGTTTTGTTTGTATCTCCTTCTGCATATTCCGATTTTTGATTCTGAAAACTTTTCATTTACAGATAAAAGCAAAAAAAAAAATATAGCAAAATAACATTTAACAGATATTGATAATTCAATGTCTTGTGTGGAACCCAGGCTTCTATGCCTTTGGTGGCTCACAAGCAAGCCAGTTGGTTTCCCAAAATAGATACCAACAAATTGGATTGATATATATATTTTTTTTCTATTATAAAATAAAATGAAAATTATATTTTTTTCTAAAAATAAACGTAGAATACACAACATTAAACACACAAAATTACAGCTTAAGAACATGATTGAAAAGTAGGAACAAATGGAATAAATGTATCAGTCCAAGCAAACTTTTTAGGCATAGTTCTTCTTGCTATTAATTCTGTTTTCATGCAGTTCTTGTTCCTTCTTAATTTGTAAACGTGTAATATATTATAAATTCCAAATACAAGTGTATTACCATTAATGATATGAAATGTAGAAAGGGATCCTTTTTGGTTCCAAGGTAATGTAGCAGTTTCTATTTCTACATCTATTTCAATATATTCCTCTTCCCACTTCCATTCATTTATGTCTTCCATAATCCATATTTGAAATTTCATTAGTTCATCCCACCATCTTATCAGACATAAAGTAGGATCATCTTCTTCATTATACCACATTCCTATTTGAATTTTATTAAATTCTGTAGATGGTGGTTTAGCTATATCACTCGGTATAGGTAAAATTTCTATATATTCATCATAACTGTCTATGCTCACTATGTATAAATCAGATTCAAATGCTATTGATATATCTGTAACAAGATATATATATCCATCCAATATGACATGTGTTTGGTTAATTAATGATTTTTGTCCTAGATATATTATAATATTTTCATTCCAAGATTTATTCAGAAAATTATACACACTTAAGCGTAAATCTTCACCCTAATTTCCTGTAGGTCTCCAATAATATAATTTTTCAAGAATTGCAGAATTTTTATCAGAAAATATTAAAGCCGATCCACAATTTACTGTTGGTACTTCAAATCTATTAGGTCTTCCTATATTCCATTCTTCTCCTGTTATAGGATTTCTTATCAAAATATCAGGTAATAATAAACTTGCATACCTTGGTCTCGTCCTGTATATGATTAATCCTTTATCTATCCCCATAATATGATTTATTCCTTCTAATGTATTGGGTGGAATTCCAGTAGTTTCTTCCATAGCAAGATATTCATGATTAATTGAACTACGATTAAATGACTTCCATATGAATCCATCTCTAATCTTAGTCATTTTTGTAGCTTGTAGTCTTTGAAAATATTTTTCTTCAATACAGTCTTTAATTTCCTTTGATACACAACACAGCCTACATAGATCTTTAGTTGACAAGTTACTTAGTGCTTCCCTTAGTGCATCCAACGGTAATTGCATCAATTCCATTTGTTGATTCTGTATAACACAAACAAAAATTTAGCAGAGACAAAAAATTAACATAACTACTGCACACCCTCGTGGAGTTAAGGCATAACTCAACGGAATAAGTTCGTTGAGTTAAGGATTGACTCTACGATACTATTAACTATAAATAAAAACATATATATACACAGATAGTTGCTTTAGATATGCTGCTTCATTCAGCTACCCTCCCAGAAGAGGTATCAATTTCATTAACCGTTCTATTGACAGGATTAGGTATTGCTTATATTGGCAATCCTCTAGTAGGTCTAACTTCCATTGGTTCCTTCTGTCTAAGTGGTATATTTCTATTCTGATTTTGAATTGCAGTACTTCCAAATACAAAATCTAGACGATTGTTTAATTGTTGGATTATCTTTTCTAATTTCTCTATTCTAGATCCTTGTTCTAGTAATGCTTCATAACTTATATTCTTCTCATTTATATTTTCTCCTCCTTGGAAATTTTTGTTTCTCCAAGATAAATTCGAGTGATTTCTCCAATTAGGATTATAAGAATTTCCCAAGTTATCTCTCTAGTTTCTAACATAAATAATATCTAAATCATTTATGTTTTCATTCTTTTCTGCTAGCTTTTGATTTAATGATAACTCTTCTATTTTCTTTGTTAATTCATTTAATTTCACCTCAAACATAGTACTTGAATCTATTTCATGCATTCCTCTTGGCAATATTTTTTATTTGCAATAGCTTCAGCCGAGTTTTCTAAATATGCCCATGCTTCCTCACTACATAACTTTAAAAATCCATTTTAACAAGTAGATTCTAATAAAGATTTCGTTGAAACATCTATGCCTTCATAAATTATACCTATTAATTGTGCTTTACTCATTGCATGATGTGGACACGAATGGAGCTCAACTAAATGATTCTCTAGGTGATCACAAAGGGATACAAGATTCAACATCAACTCTAAGCACACGTTGGGGGTCTATTTATAACATTTGTGTACCCCCAAGTGGCTAAGGACAAAACTACCTCTATGTGTAACAAACTAATTCAAGACACATAATAACAATCTCCACCTTGCCTTGAATTTACAAACTCCACCTAGAACCAAACAAATTTCCATCTTCAAAAGACCCGAAGGGTCAACTATAAGCAAACACATTAAGTAAGTCTAAGCAATGCTTAAACTTGCTTTCAAGAACGCCTTTCGTAAACATATCAGCTAGATTGTCAAGTGTGTTGATCTTCAAAATCTTCACGCGATCTTCTGTTCTAAGAAAGTGATAACGAACATCAATGTGCTTTGTCCTGTCATGAAACACATTGTTCTTCGTTAAGCTGATGGCACTAAGATTGTCACAGAAAATTTCTGCTTTATCATATTGCAGACCAAAGTCTCCAAGTAACCCCTTCAGCCAAATACCTTCTTTTGTAGCTTTTGTCATCGCCATATACTCAGCCTTTGTGGTGGATAAAGATATAGTAGGCTGTAGAGTAGATTTCCAACTAATAATGGAATCTGCCAATGTGAAGACATATCCTGTTAAGGATCTACACTGATCAACATCACCTGCAAAATCTGAATCAGAATATCCAGCTACACTATAGTTATGTTTAACACCATAAATCAGTCCTACATCAGATGTGCCCTTCAAGTACCTAAAGATCCTTTTCACGGCCTGCTAATGACTCTTCCCTGGATTTGACATAAACTTGCTTACAACACTAAGAGGGTAAGCAAGATCCAGATGAGTACAAACGATGGCATACATAAGACTGCCAACTGCTTGTGAATATGGAACTTTCTTTATGTACTCTTTTTTAGATTGCATCTAAGGTGCCATAGCAACTGATAATCGTAGGTTCCTATAATAGGGCGTTCCGATGGCCTTGCTTGAAGCCATGCCAAACCTGCTCAAAATCTTCAGAACATAACTATACTGATGGAGAAATAATCTTCCAATGTTCCCGTCACGATAAATCTCCAAACCAAGGATTTTACCTACCAGTCCTAAATCCTTCATTGCAAATTCAGATTTCAATGTGTCTTTCAAAACCTGTATTTCATTGACATCTTTAGCTGCAATCAAAATGTCATCCACATACAAGAGCAAGTAAACAAATTCTTCTTTAATTTGTTTAATATAGACACATGAATCAAAACTACTTCTAACAAAACCAACATCAGTGATAAAAGAATCAAATCTTTTATACCACTGCCTAGGAGACTGTTTCAGCCCATACAAAGATTTCTGTAGCTTACAAACGAGGTCTGATCTACCTCTTTCTGCAAAACCTGTTGGTTGTTCCATCCAGATTTTCTCATCTAAATCACCATGCAAGAAAGCTGTTTTCACATCCATTTGTTCAAGTTCTAAATCCTTTACTGCAACAATTGCCAAAAGGACTAAGTTGTATTAAAGGTTGTATTAATCTAAATTGTATTAAAGGTTGTTTGTTTACTTCTAAAAGAAAGAATATGCATAAAGATAAATTAACTAAGTAAAAATAGAAGTAACAAATCCAAGTTTTTCTAGTGTAGTGCTGGGAAAACACGAACATTCCCCAACACGGGTACATCCATGGGTGATCAATCTATTGTGATTCCTTGTTGTATGGTTGTTGGTACAAAGAAGGGGGAGAACGAAATCTAGGGATTTGGCTTGTTGGCCTTCCCCTTGGACGAAGATATGCCAAATCAGGCCTAGTGCATACCATAGCATACATAAGACTTCCAATTGCTTGTGCATAAGGAACTCGCTGAATATCTGAAAATTATATATTGCATGATGGTACTGCTAAAAATAATGTCTTTATTTCCAGTACTAAGAATAGTAAGAGAAAAACTATTCTATGTATAATTAAAAAGGGAGAAAAATATGTGCAAGTTGATAAAATGCAGTATATAAATGATATTACAAGATGCAAGAATGTAAAAAGAAATTTTCAGAAAAATCAAGCTAAGTCATTCAAGAATCTTAATATTCTTGATCAATTTTCTTCATATTTAAAGAATATCGGATATTGGAAATCAAATAATGTCATAAATGAAAATTTCAACTCTAGTTTACATAAAGATAAATGTTCTAATAATTATAACACTAAGAGAAAGAAACGCAAAAATAATTATTAGAAAATAGATAAGTTGAAGTCTAAAAATACGGATTATTTTGATATGACTCTCTTTAAAATTCTTGGACCCACTCAAAAATGGGTTCCAAGAGATAAAATCTCTCTTTGACTATTTTGTAGGTACACAAATCAAAATGGATAATGGATAGTGGAGCATCTAGCCACATGACTAGAGATATACAATTACTTACAGAAATAACAAAGACCAAGAACGGACAAGTTATCTTTGGAAATAAAAGCAAAACAAATATCCTTGGGTTTGGTAAGGTTCAGGTAACTGAGAAATGCTTTATAAATGATGTCTTATTAGTGGAAAACTTAGGTTTTAATTTATTGAGTGTTCCTGTCTTAATGAAGTTTTATAGAGTAATTTTTGAAAAAAATTCCTGTAAAATTATGGACGTGTCTACAAACGAAATTTTATTCACTGCATACAAGAAAGGATCTGTTTGTATTCTGAATTTGTCTTCTGATATTATTAAAGACAATGCTTGCTTAATTGGAAAATCAGATGAAGTTATTTTATGGCATAGAAGGCTAGGACACTCAAATTTAAAATTATTACAAAAGTTGTCTAAAAAGAATCTAGTTAGAGGTTTAGTATTAAGTACTCGAAAGAGTTTATGTGTGATGCATGTCAACTAGGTAAATTACATAAAACATCCTTTAAAAGTTTAAATGAAATAACAAGCAAAAGAGTATTAGAACTAGTGCATATGGATTTATTTAGATCTACTAAGACAACTAGTCTAGGAGGTAAACATTATGCTTTTGTACTAATTGATGACTATTCTAGATTTACTTGGGTCTATTTTCTAGCTAATAAAACTGATGTTTTTGAAATATTTAAGATATTATGTAATAAAGTTCAAAATGAGCAAAATGTTAAAATTTAAAAACTTAGAAGTGATCATGATACAAAATTTGATAATGATCAAATGGACACCTTTTGTAAAGAATTAGGCATAGATCATAGGTACTCATTTCCAAGAGCTCCTTCACAAAATGAGACAGTAGAATGTAAAAATAAATCACTTCAGGAAATGTCCAAAACCATATTAAATGAGAATAAGTTACCCCTATTTCTCTAGGCAGAAGTAGTTCATACAGCATGCTATGTTATAAATAGAGTACATTTAAGAGCAATTTTAGATAAAACTCCTTATGAGATATGGTATAACAGGGTTCTCAAAATAAATTATTTAAAACCTTTTGGCTGTAAGTGTTTTATCTTAAACACTAAGGAACGAAGAGACAAATTTAGAGCCAAATCAGATGAAGGTATTTTTGTTGGTTATTCCATTAGAAGTAAAGCATATAGAGTTTATAATAAATCAACAAAAACCATTGAGGAAACCCTACAAGTAAAATTTCATGAAAATACTCATTTGGATGTTAGACATGCTGAAAACTTTGATTCAGAAATTCTCCCAGAAATTGTATCAAATGATGTTGACAGAGAAATTGAGAGATTATCTAATGGAATAAGAAATATAAACTTAAATGATGAAAATTTAGAAGAAAATAATGTCATACTTATAGAAAATATGGAACAACATAGAAATTGGCGTTATGCTTCATTTCATCCTATCGATCATATAATAGGCGATCCTAATCAAGGAGTTAGGACTAGGTCATCAGTAGTCAACATTTGTGGTGCTTATTCATTTGTTTCTTTACTAGAACCTAAGAAAATTGAAGATGCCTTAGAAGATGAATTTTGGTATTTAGCTATGCAAGATGAGCTAAATCAATTTATAAGAAATGAGGTATGGGATCTAGTTCCACCACCTGAGGATCTAGTTCCACCACCTGAAAATTAGTCCATAATAGGAACAATGTGGGTATTTAGAAACAAAGTAGATCAAGATGGACATATAGTTAAAAATAAAGCTAGATTAGTTGCTCAATGTTACAAGCAAGAGGAAGGAATTGACTATGATGAAACATTTGCTCTTGTTGCTAGACTAGAATCAATACAAATTTTGATAGCATATGCTTGTTATATGGATTTCAAATTATATCAAATGGATGTTAAGACTACTTTTTTAAATGGATATATAAAAGAAGAAGTGTATGTAAAACAACCTAGAAGTTTTGAAGATTCAAAACATCCTGAGTATGTTTATAAGCTCAAGAAGGCACTATATGGCCTTAAACAAGCCCCTAGATCTTGGTATGAGAGATTATCTAAATTCCTTATGGAAAAAGGGTATTCTATGGGAAAGGCAGATCACACTCTTTTTATCAAGAAGATCGAAAAAGATATATTGGTAGTTCAAATCTATGTAGATGACATCATATTTGAAGTAACAAATGATAAATTAGTTGAGTCCTTTTTGAAAGACATGACTAATCAATTTGAAATGAGTATGATGGGTGAACTATCATTTTTTCTAGGCTTACAAATTAAGCAATTAGATCAGGGTACTTTTATTTCACAAGAAAAATATACTCAAGATTTATTAAAGAGGTTTGGTTTAAACAACACTAAAACAAAGAATACACCAATGAGTACTATCACCAAGTTGGATAAAGATGACTCTAGAAAAATTGTAGATGTAAAACAATATAGAAGTATGATTGGTTCATTACTTTATTTAACAGCTAGCTAACCAGATATTATGTTTAGTGTGTGTACTTGTACTAGATATCAATCTAATCCTAAGGAATCACACCTACTTGCTGTTAAACAAATTTTTAAATATCTATTAGGAACCATCAATTTCGGATTGTTTTACTTTAAACACAGTTCTTTAAACTTAGTAGGTTATAGTGATGCTGATTTTGTAGGATGTAAGTCTGAAAGAAAAAGCACTAGTGACACTTGTCAATTATTAGGAAATTCTTTAGTGTCATGGTTTAGCAAAAAGCAAAATTGTGTAGCATTATCTACAACTGAAGCTGAATATATAGTTGCTGCACTTTGCTGTGCTCAAATCCTGTGGATCAGACAAACTTTAAAAGATTTTAATTTAAACTATGAACCAACTAAGATTTTCTGTGATAGTAGTTCTGCAATAAGTTTATCTAAAAATCCTATCTTACATTCATGAGCAAAACATATAGAAGTTCGACATCATTTTCTAAGGGATAATGTTATAAAAGGAAAAATAGTATTAAATTTTGTTCCTACCACAGAACAATTAGCAGATCTATTTACAAAACCCTTAGATGAAAATACTTTTTCAAAATTACGATTAGAACTTGGTATCTATAGGTTATCTAATGTTTAAATTGTCCTATTCATTGCATTTTGGTTTGTTATAAAGGTAGTTTTAGAATTTAATGTCTTTATTATTAAAAAAAACAAAACAAAATATCTATTTTCAAATTACAGTTTTCTAGTAGTTAAGAATTTATGAAATTATGATTTTTGTTGAAGTCAATTTATTTAAGAAAAATTTAGAAAAGATTACTTAAGGAAAGTTAAATTGATTCAATGTGAGTGCCAACTGTATTTTTGTTACTTATGTATATTATTATAGATATTTTAACAGGAAAATACATAGAAAGTATGTACTTTTTTATTAAAGGAAAGTTATTAACATTCTGTTAAAAAAATTAAGCCTTGCGGTCGCCTCTAATTTAATTTACTATCCTATTTTATTCCTTTCTTTTTTTTCGCAATTACTTGAGTAATTAAGTCCGTTGGGGGATCTTAAGCCCTAGTCACTTAAACCAATTGGTTTGGGATGTGCTGACTGAAAACTCATTTTGCAAGTAATTCAGATTACAATTAATTAAAAAAATAAAAAATAAAAAAAAAATAAAAAAATTACCTGTTCTCACTTGTCATTGAGTAACTGGTTATCTTTTCCCTAAGCAAGGGATCGTGATCACGTAAAAAGATGATATTGTGGGAGGTAATACATAATATATATATATATATATATGAATATAAACAAAAAAAAAACATTAAAAAAGAAAAAGAAAAAGGTGGCAATGTACTCAAGCTTAATTTCTTTTTCAATGTGTTATAACAATCTTGCCATAATCTTTGCATATAATCTTTGTTATTTTTTTCTTATTATTATCTACTCTTTACACATAATGTATGATATTTATTGTCTTAAGTTCGTGTACTCATTATTGAATTCTTTTAAGTTCCTAAAGATATATCTTTATGAATTATCTTTTATAAACTGAATAAGATAAAAGCCAGAAAGTCTAAATTATTAAATCTACTACTTATTTTTGTATTTAATTCATATTTTAAAAAAAAAATAGAGAGACTCAAATCTATTTAAGGTTTAGCATCCTTTTTAAGTAAGCTATTTGACCTTTTAAAGCTAAATCTACTTAGGGCTTGGCAACCTAGTTTAAGTACGTCATAGATTCTTTAGACTACATTTATGTAGGGGAAGAAATTTCTCATATAATAATTCAACTCTTATGAACTATTATATGTTTTCATGAAAGAATCTGCATAATTTCAGGAAATTAACATTAATGAGGTACATTTCTAAACTATCGATGAAATACAGTTTTTTTTTAATTCTTAAGTATCCAAATTTTCTGTGATTTCGGAAGAATATATTGTATGTATATCGGAAGACTATATTGTATGTATTTCGGAAGTTATGTTTTAAACATTCAATAGAATATTTTATTATTTTCTGAAGTACACGTGTCGAAGCCTAAATGCATATCTTAAGTGAATGTTCGATAAGTTATCTGGTAACTCTTCGAAATGCATCTGAGCATCGGATAGTTAGGTTTATAAGTATCCGAAAATATCTGAACACCTTAGGTTAGAATTATGCACGTGTTGAATTTCATTGCTTTATAATTTCTCAGTTGAAACTTGAATAGTTATGTTTAACTCTTCGACTTTCACACCTATCCATTCGAGAAACTCGAACAGTTAACTTAATATTATTATATTTTTCTGAAAGACTTAATCTTTGACAATAACTATTCATGTTTGTCATATAGTTATGTGCTTTACTACTCACAAAACTCGAATAGTTATCATAAGTCTTCGAGTTTTCTCACTTTTCACTTAGCAAGAAGTTATTTTCTTTGCACGAACAGTTACGCTAAGTATTCTACTTTTGTCGGTTGTAAAACTCGTATAGTTATTGTAAGCACTCGAGTTATTTATCAGTAACGGATCTTATATTTATGATTTCAATGATTGAATTAATTTATCCGTTTATAAACTCGAAGAGTTATAAATGTTTTACTAACAACCTTTCGTGTTTCTATCTTGGTAAAACCCTAGTTTCATAATCTTTACTTCCACTAAGTTCTATAGTGCACAGCGAAGCTTAATCGACAATGTCAGAACGTGGAAGAAGACGTGGTAGAATGACAAAAGTGCAGAAAAGAGAGCTGGAACTTCAGAAAATGCAGAATGAAATCAACGACATCTAATCAAGGTAAACTTTTACAAATGAAATACTGCATGAAATTAGAAAAGCTGTTCAAGATGAGAAAAATTTCTGTTGGAAGTTTATTTGCAATTATGCTGAATCACAGTTTAGAATAAAACAAACTGAACTTTCCACATTACAAGTATGGAAACGAACTTTATAACCTAACGCTACGGTTGTTACAAGTTCTAGACAGATACCTAAAAATTCAGTATAGTCTATCACTTATTATGGAAAGAAATGGGGACCAATGATAGAAAATGCAAATAGGGAATTAGAATCATTGTATTCCCAACATTATTTTCCCCTGGCTATTTTAGATGACATTCAATAGTATATAAATGAACAGAAAACTGCTATTAGCAAAATAGGCATTCGAAGTGAAGGACAGAGAGTTTATCAACTTAAAATGGCAGATGTGGAGAGCTTAAAACTCTATATTCCATTATTACCACCTAGGCATCATGGTGAAGGACCATCAAGACCCTAGGTGCCTTTAACAAGAGAAATTAAGAAAATTTTAGAACCTCCTGAACAACAAGAAATACTGTAGACATATAGTTGGTAAAAGAAAAAGACATTAGAATATTTTGGACTAGCTATAGGTGTAGAAGGAATAATGTAGCAAAAAGAAGAATCATTGAAAAATGGAAAACTATGTTCCATTGCAGAAGCTAGACATACATTTGTGTTAGGAATCCCAGCCAATGTGACAAATATTGGATTACAAGCATATACTCTAAGGTATTGTATCATGTAACGCTTTTATGTGTTGCTAAATTAACGGCAAAAGCGCAAATTTTACATTTATAACTGCAAGCGCATGGTACCCATTGTAATAAGCATGTGCAAGTACAGGTCGAATCTACAAGGAGTTTGTCTTAAATAATTTTATTAAAATGATTGTTTGATAAAACATCCACTCTATTAAATTTGTAATTAAAACTCTAATCATGTGTAATCAAGTTACAATTTACAAAAATACAATAAAGATTTCAAAGGTAGCATAAAACTTGTTGATTCCTAGAGCTAATAGCTAGAAAACTCAAGAAAATCTTAAAGTTCACATTTTTGGAATCACAGAAATTAGTCCGAATTCTAACTCTTTTTCCTTCCAACCTAGACATTGAAAAATCTAGAGAAAATATTGGTTGGAAAGGTCATCGAGTTATCTTTAAAATGGAAGTAATTTCCAGGAATAATTCACTCTAGGTTGCTGCCAAAATCGGATATACAAACAGTGCGCAAAACAATTCTGAAAACTTTCCAAAAACGCATCGTTGGTGTAAAAATCATAACTCAATCAAATCTTCATGAAACACCACGAAATCACCGCGCCTTGAAAGATAACTCGTTTCCCTAATCATGAAAATTTACAGGAAAACATTTCGGAACGCACAAAAGCGAGGAAACACAAAGGCGTCAAGCACAATTTCTGTCGCTTGACCAGTAAAACAGAGTAGATGCTACCTTCGAAAGAAAAATCAAAAAACCGAAGAAATGCATTCTAAAAAATTCCAAAAACACTACATACGTATTTTACACTTAAAGTAATTACAAAAAAAGCTATAACACGACATATAACTCTGAGAAATCAAATTGTACAACATACAACAAAATAGAACATGCACTGGAATTTACAGCAAACGGGATATACACGCATTCACAAGGGTTAAGAGTTAGTTTTATGCACAACATTCACACATTCACACATTCACATGAAGTAACCATTTTCTACGAAATATATTGTAAAACAACTAATATTCTTAAACAAAATCATCATGTAAATAACATACTACATGTGCACATAACAAATGAATTGAAAACCTAAATACTCATACACATATGATATGAAAATTTGATATTCAAGTATGAGGATCTCTCTTCTCCACTATACCTTTGAATTCTCCACCTTTCTTCAAGCACAAGCTCACTTTCAACCTTGAATCACATCACACCAATACACCACAGGGTTGTCATCACCTGTAGCATGTCCAAAAGAGGTCTCTAGGGTTGCTTTGAAGTGGTGGTTGCACGTCTTCAACCACTTCTAAGATGTATGAAGTTGTTGGCTTTCCTCTCAATGTTGATGCTTCCTATTACTTCATCTTGAAGATCACGTCCCAAGCTCTTCCAATGCTGCACACATGCCTCCAATACCACCGATTTCACCCATGGAGGTCCTTTTGTATGTCAGCTTGGAGTGGAGAGAAGGAGGTCTTCTAGTATGAGGGGGAAGATGCCTAGCTCACCAACCTTGGAGGAGAGCTCGTCCACAACCTTGGTTGGAAGAAGGGAGGACGAAATTTTTCTTTGGAGTTCTTTTCTTGGCCCTTTACGTGGAGGAGAAAGGAGATGAGATGTTTCCTTGGTCAGCCATGCACTTTTCTCTTCCCTTGTCATTCATCTATGGAAAGAATTCAAACACCTTCCAATTTGTGGCCTCTAATTTAGGCAAGCTTTAATCATTGATTGATTGATTGGTGGATTGATTTGGAGTTTGAATTGGACAACCATGAGTTGTTGATTTCCCATGATTTAATCCAAGGGTCCACGTCCTCACCTACAACAACTCAAAAGATAACATTAAATGCATATGCACATTACACATAAATTGCTACTCAATTATAAAGCAAAAATGAAATGTGCATAATATATTGCTTGCTCAATTGAGGATTATTTGATTTCATATCTTAATGATAATTCTTTTAAGATATGCATGAAATCAATATAAAAATTACTTAAATTTACACATGGGCTAAATGACTAGGTGTTAATTTAATAAAGGATAAATTTGTGCATTATTGACTATTTAATCCCTAATTCATGCATATGTCTAAAAATATGATTTGCATGTAATTCCACATTAGAACATATATATTTGCACTTTATAATCCTTAACATGTATGAATTAACATATATAAAATGCACAAATTGATACTTTACATGTCACATTAGTGCATAATGTATCTTTTAATACAATGGACAGTTTTTCACATCATGCTGCAAGCACACATTCTTTTCCTATGGAAAGAGAACATGTAGGAAATTTTGATACATATACAGATGATATCAATTTTGATGATATTTTTGATGATATAGACACTAAGTCTATGAATTTTGAAGATATTTCATCTGAAGAGGAATGTACAGATATTTTTCCTCTAACTGTATCTCGGATAGAAAATTTTGATTTTTGGTATAGTTGCTTATACTACAGTTTATACATATGGTTATGTCTGTTACAGTATATAATATACTTGTTGATAAATGTATATAATCAACAACATACATAGTTACAGATTGAATATCACACTGACTATGTCTCAATAATAGAAATTTCAAAAATACAGGATGATTCTATTACACAGACAGATATAGAACATTCTTTCATACAGAGACAGTTGTTGTATAGATCAATTATAGACATACATGTTGCTGATAGACAGATTGATATAGATATTGTTGTTACTGAAATGTTTCTAAAAGAACAAATAGAAGAATTTCAGCAGATTATTGATATGACAATAACAGATATTTCAAACATTTATACTAGTTTTGATAGAAATTCCACCAGTTCTGAAAGATTAGAAAATTCAGATGCTGCTAATAATGTTGAAACAAGTCCTAGATCAGAACATCATGATAGGAAAATACCTAATCCTGAACAGAGTTTAGACGAAAATACATTATTATGGTTTAGAAATTGTTCCTGTTATGATAAATTTCAAACATATAAAACTTTTACAGTTTTATATTCAAGACTAGTTAAGTTTGAAGGGATGGCACATATACGAGAAATGTTTGAATTTCAAGGCTTGTTGACTCTACTTCCACAACAGCCAGGCCATCTTGTTATACCCGAACTTATTAGTTGTTTTTACTCAAACTTAATAGTGGAAGAATGTATTCCTATTTCCAATATACAAGAAAATGACATATATTTAACTCCAGTTTACTTTATCAAGTACTTGGTCTGAAAAATGGAGTTAAATTATCAGAAAGAAAACAGGTTTATCATTTGGGATGGGACATTCAAACTTTAGCCAAAGATCCAACTGCCAACAAACCAATGAGATTACTAAATGATTTAAATGGCTAAGCATGTTTTATTGCAAAATTACTACATGCTTCATTGTTTCAGAGGTTTGGTTATGGTGCAGAAGTTGGCAGATGTTGTCTTTATGCTACATATACATTAATTAACCATATACAGGTGAACTAGTATGATATTTTTATTTCTCATATCTTACATTTGCAAAGTAAATTATTTTATGGTGATACAATTTTGAGAATTGTGGCAAGTCAAACATATATTACACCTTAGCCATAGAAAAGATTAAAATCAAGATCTTTCTGTTAGGGCAAGTATTATAGGTGTGGAGTATGCCACAAGTAGTCTAGGTTCAATCGAAAGCTTGTTAACAGTAAGTATCCGGCAGTTATACATTTTTGGTAGGTTATAGACCTAAGTATCTGAAAATAAAAGTTCAGTTAGAGGCTTTGAGTTAACTATCCGAAAGTCAGAAGATTTCAGAGAGTTACTAGCTGTAACTATCCGAAATGACTTAAAAGACACTTAAGTGGATCTTTGGATAGTTAAGAAACCAAGTATCCGGAAAGTAGTGACTTAAGTGGATCTTCGGATAGTTAGGCAGTAACTATTCGAAGTTCATAAGTTTTTCGAAGGGTTATCGGTAGAACCTTCTGAAATGCCTAAAAAGACACTTAAGTGAGTTTTCAGATAGTTAAGATGTAACTATCTGAAAGACATATAGTTTTTGGAGAGTTATCAGCATAACCTTACGAAAGGACAAAGAGAGAGAAGTAAGTGACTTTTCGGATAGTTAAGTCAGTAACTATTCAAAATACTAAATCTCTCCGAACAATTAGCCTCGTATTGTACCGCCCGTTCAGAAAGAATATTCTCTTTGGATAGTTAAGTCTGTAACTATCCGAAATGTTGCAGATTTCGGAAAGTTAAGAAGTTAAGGCTCCGAAATTAAGAGTCTCTTCTCCGAAGCATTATTTCTCTACTGTAATGGCTTGTATGTAATTAAAGGTTTATAAACCCTAAGTTGGGTAGTATATAAACCTTTATGATGTTGTAAAACATGGCGGTTGATTGTGCTGAAGCTCATAAGGAACCCTCAACTCTCTATGGACGTAGGCTGTTGTTGAACCATGTAAATCCTGTTTCTTCTCTTACTCTTAACTCCTAGCATCGGTGAGTTTAGAGCTGAGTGTTTCAATATCATGTCATAGAAGGTTAACTGAACAATTTGTTGAGATAATAACAACTGGTATCAATGCCAAAGGTTCTTCAGTTTAACAGAATGGCAGACGATAGAAAGCTTAGGATCGAGAAGTTTGATGGAAAAGATTTTGGATACCGGAGGTCTTAGATCGAAGACTGCTTGTATTAGAAGGATCTTCATCAACCGTTGTTCGGAAGAAAACTAGAGAAGATGGATCAAGAAGAGTGGGAGTTATTGGACAGAAAAGCTTTAGGTCTCGTCAGGTTGTCACTGGCAAGAAACGTTCATTCAAACGTCACGAAGGAGAAAACAACAGCTGACTTGATGAAAGCTTTGTCTAATATGTAGGAGAAGCCTTCAGTCGCCAACAAGGTATTTCTCATGCGTAGATTATTTAATCTGAAAATGCATGAATGTGGAAATGTAATTGACCACGTTAATGAGCTAAATACTATTCTGAATCAACTGCACTCAGTAGATATAGTATTTGATGATGAAGTCAGGGCCTTGATTTTATTATCCTCATTACCAAAAAGTTGGTCTCCTATTGTGACTGGTGTAAGTAGTTCATTAGGTCATGAGAAGCTTAAGATGAGTGACATCCAGGATTTAATTTTGAGTGAGGACATTCGCAGGAAAAGTGAATTATCAACTTCAACTTCTGCCCTTAGTATTGAAACTAGAGGGAGAAGTAAATCAAAACAATTTAAATCCAAAGGAAGGTCAAAGTCCAGAGGTACTAGTAAAATGAGAGCAGATATCAAATGTTGGAACTGCAATCAATGGGGGCACTTCAAGTCACAGTGTAAGGCTCCTAAGAAAGACAGCAGAGGGAAGGAATCAGAAGGAGTAGTTGCAAATGTTGTCTCCTACGATTCAGATGATGCCCTAGTATGCTGTGTTGACAGTTCAATTGACTCATGGGTATTGGACTTAGGAGCTTCTTTCCATACTACCTATAGGAAGGATTTGTTGCACAGTTATCGTGCAACTCTTGTGAAAAAGGTGTACCTAGCTAACAACACAAGTCTGGATGTGTTAGGAATTAGAGAGGTACACATTAAAACAAAGCAAGGGATATGGAAATTGCAAGAAGTCAGATATGTTCTAGATCTTGCAAAGCAATTAATTTCCATAAGTTCCCTAGACAATGATGGTTATCAGATTGCCTTTGGTGCAAGCAAATGGAAGGTAACCAAAGGTGCAAGGATTATTGCCTCAGGACAGAGGACAGACACCTTATATTTAACATCAGATCAAGATGACTCTATTGTAGTAGTCAATGATACTGAAGACACTGACTTATGGCATAAAAGATTGGGACACCTCAGTGAAAATGGACTGAAAGTTTTAGTGGTAGAAGGGAAAATCCCCAAGCTGAAGAATGTCAATTTAGGGATATGTGAGGACTGCATTGAGGGAAAGCAGAAGAAAGTCAGCTTTGCCAGGAATCCTCATGATCCTAAGTCACAGAAATTGGAGCTAGTTCACACGGATGTGTGGGGGCCTGCTCTTATCAATTCTTTAAGAGGTGCTCTCTATTATGTCACCTTCATTGATGACAGTACAAGAAAGGTATGAGTTTATTTTCTGAAACAGAAGTTTGAAGTTTTCCAAGTCTTTAAGAAATGGAAGGTAGAAGTGGAAAATCAGAGTGGAAGAAAAATTAAATCCATCAGGTCAGATAATGGAGGAGAATATGATAGCCATGAATTTAAAGTTTACTGTGAGGAGCAAGGAATTAGAAGGCAGAGGACTGTAGCTAGAACTCCACAACAAAATGGAGTTGCTGAAAGGATGAACAGGACCCTGAATGAACGGGCAAGATGCATGAGACTACATGTAGGTTTTCCCAAAACATTCTGGGCAGAAGCTATTAATACAGCTGCCTATCTAATAAATAGAGGATCATCCGTCCTAATTGGGCTTAAGAACCCTGAAGATTTGTGGACAGGAAAAGAGGTCAACTATGCTCACTTGAAAGTCTTTGGATCCAAGTCATTTGTCCACTTGAATAGTGACAAAAGAGACAAGTTGGATTCAAAATCACAGATATATTATTTCATTGGCTATGGTAAGAATTATTTTGGTTACAGATTCTAGGTAGAAAAAACTAAGAAAATAATTCGTGCAAAAGATGTCATATTCATTGAATCCAAGATGTTTAAGCATAGAGAAAATGCAGAAGAATAGCAGTCAGAGCTTTAGTCTAGAAGTACTGTTGAGATCACTCTAGATAATGATGTCGAACAACCTCAGAAGGAACTTGTAGAAGAAATTCAGCTTCCAGAGGCTGAACATCAAGAACATCTAGATGATCAAGAAGATGAAGTTGTCATTAGACAACTTAGAAGGTCTGGAAGGGTTTTTAGACAACTAGAAAGGTATGTACCATCATTCAATTATCTGTTATTGATGGATGATGGTGAACCTGAAACATATCAGGAAGCAATCTGTGCAAGTGATGCACACAAATGGGAGTTAGCAATGAAAGAATAAATGAGATCTCTAGAGAAGAATAATACTTGGGAGCTAACTTCTTTGCTAGAAGGAAAGAAAATCCTAGGAAACAAGTGGGTGTTCAGGATAAAAGAACAATCAGATGGTAGCAAGAAATATAAAGCCAGATTGAAATCTAGCACAAACACACACAGCAAACATAATATCAAGTCTACTAGCAGTCAAATAAAGTAAAGAACCAATCATACTTCTGTATTTTCTTTGATTTATGGATTTTCCTATGTCATCAATATCTAACTTTAAAGAAGTACTCATAAGAGTTCCTCGAATCCTTGTATCATTAAAATTAAATTTCTTAAGCATTTCATCTGCATATTTTTCCTGATTTAAAAATATACCTTTATCCATTTGCTTAATTTGAAGTCCTAGAAAATATGAAAGTTCTCCTATTATACTCATTTCAAACTGATTAGTCATCTCTTTAGAGAATATTTTTATCAACTTATCAGAGGTTGCTCCAAAGATTATATCATTCACGTATATTTGAACAACAATCTGATCTTTACCATCTCTCTTAATAAATAGAGTATGATCTACTTTTCCCATGATATAGCCTTTTTCTATTAAAAAAGTAGACAATCTTTCATACCATGATCTAGGTGCTTGCTTCAAACCATTTAAGACTTTCTTCAATTTATACACAAAGTCAGGATTTTCAATATCTTCAAATCTAGGTGGTTGTTTTACATAGACTTCTTCATTAATTAAACCATTTAGAAATGCACTCTTTACATCCATTTGAAATAATTTAAAATCCATATAACAAACATAGGCCAATAATATTCTAATACTTTCTAACCTAGCCACAGGAGCAAATGTTTCATCATAATCTAATCCTTCTTCCTGTATATACCCTTGTGCAACTAATCTAGCTTTATTCCTTATAACTTGACTAGTTTCATTAGTTTTGTTTCTAAAGATCTACTTTGTACCTATTATGGACTGATTTTCTGGTGGAGAGACTAATTCCCATGCATCATTTCTAATGAATTGATTTAGTTCTTCTTGCATTGCCATTATCCAATTTTCATCAGATAATGCTTCTTGTATATTCCTTGGTTCCACCATAGAAACAAACATACACATACTATTTAAATTTACTGAAGCTCTAGTTTTAACTCCCTCATTAATATTACCAATGACTTGAGTAATGGGATGTGATGAAGAATAACGCCAATTTCTCTGATTTTCCTCAATATTCTCATCAACATCTGAAGGTACATCACTTTCATCATTAGTTTGATCATCTAAGTTCATATTTTTGATTTTCTCAAATAAATCATCAATCTCTCTATTGATCTCTAACTCTTTTGGGAGATTGATCAAATCATCATTATCAGCTCTAGATTGAGATTCTCTAAAAGAATTTTCATTGAAGCTTACATGGAGGGTTTCTTCAATAGTCCTAGAAGTCTTATTATATACTCTATAGGCTTTACTTCTAGTAGAGTAATCTACAAAAATTCCTTCATCTGATTTGGCTTGAAATTTATCCCTTTTATCCTTAGTATTAAGAACAAAACACTTGCAGCCAAATTGTTTCATATAGGAAATTTTTGGAACCCTATTAAACATAATTTCAAAAGAAGTTTTATTAACATGAGGTCTTAAATGACTTCTGTTAATAACATAACAAGTTGTATTTACTGCTTCAGCCCAAAGATTTTGAGGTAACTTATGTTCATTCAACATAGTTTTGGCCATTTCTTGAAGTGATCTATTCTTTCTCTCAACAACACCATTTTGACACGGTGTTTTTGAAAAAAAAAATCTTTGATCAATGCCATGCTCATTACAATAATTATCCATTTGATCATTATCAAATTTAGTTCCATGATCACTCTTAAGTTTTTGAATAGAGATACTTTGTTCATTTTGAACAAAATTGCAAAACATTTTAAACTTTTCAAAAACTTCTATCTTAGATGCTAGAAAATATATCCAAGTGTATCTAGAGAAGTCATCTATTAAAACAAATACGTACGATTTACCACCAAGACTCATGATTCTTGTTGGTCCAAATAGATCCATATGTATAAGTTCTAAGACTCTCTTGCTTGAAATATCAGTTTTGGATTTAAAAGAGTTTTTATGAAGTTTACCTAATTCACATGCATTACACATAAAGTCCTTTGAGTGTTTAATCTTTGGTAAACCTCTCACTAAATGTTTTTTTGATAGTTTATGTAACAGTTTCATATTTATGTGCCCAATCCTTCTATGCCACAGATATGCATCACTAGTTTCAGCTAGCAAACATGAATTTAAATCAACTACACCAGAAGGTAAAGATAAAATACATACAGAACCTTTTCTTTTAGCAATAAACTTAATTTCATCTGTATTTTTATCAATTATTTTGCATACATTATCTTCAAACACTACATAATATCCATTTTCAGTTAGTTTTATGACACTCAGAAAATTAAATCCTAGGTTTTCTACATATAGTACATTTGAAATAACACAAGTAGAAGTTATTTGAACATTGCCTATACATATGATTTTATCTTTACTTTTGTTTCCAAATGTTACACTTCCTTTCATGGTACTTGTAAAATTTTGTAATAGACTTTTCTATCCGGTCATGTGACTTGATGCTCCACTGTCCAAGATCCATTTTGATGTTGTTTCCTCCTACAAAACAAATTAAGAAAAACTTTTTTTTGGTACCCAATGTTGTTGATGACCAAGTTCATTAAACGCATATTTCTTCTTTTTGTTTAAAAATAGTTTAACATTATCATTTAAATTCTTATTAATTGTAAGTACTATTGATTTATCATTAGCTTCATACTCACGTATAGCATTATTGCTTTTACAATCATTCTTTTTATTTTCAGATGTAGTATAATTAAGACCAAACGGATTTTTATCAAATGTTAATTTATTTTAGTCATGCTCATACATTTCAGTAAGTTCATACCAAAATTTTGTACTTGTATTTGAATTTTCAGTGTATACAAAATCTTTTACCGCACAAAAATTTTTAGATTTATCATATGCAGAATGAGTAATTGGTCTAATACTAGTGTATTGAATTACATGCTCAGGTTTCTGAATTTTCAGTTTACTACAATCATTTGAAATTTTAGAAACATTAGAAACTGAATTTCCAAAACAAGAAACAAGATTTTTAGAAACATTTATAGTCATGTTAGAAGTACAATTTGACAAATCACATTGATTTATATTATTACTGCATGATTCATCCCTTGAAGTACCTACTTCTACATATTTATTACCTTGTTTCATAATAAAAGAAATTTTAGTCTTAGATTTATTTGAACTTCAACTAATAAATCCTTTATTGGCTTGAGATTCAGGATAATCAAATCCTAAGCCAAATTTATAAGACACCGTAGGGGTACTAGTTAGTTTGTCTATTTTTGTTTGAGTTAAATTCCATTTCTCAATGGTAGAATTTAAATCTAGCTCTCTTAGTTTTAATTTATCTCTAATTCAAGTTCATTTATATTGTTTCTCAACATTTCATTTTCAGATTCTATCTTTAATTTTTCAGCATTTATATTCTGTATTTGTTCATGCAAGATACATTCATTAAATCTAAATTTTTGCAAATCCCTAGCATGATTGTCATTATCACATTTAAACTTTTCTAAAGTAGTAGACAGGAAACAATTTTCTTTTTCCATAATGGATGAAGATTTTCTAATATTCTTATTTTCTAGTTTACATACTTTAAGTTTTTGTAATAATGCATGATAAGCACATAATAATTCATCAAAGTTGAAATCTGAATGACTTTCAAGATTAGATATTACCTTAGACTCATCTACCATGAAGCACACATGAGCAACGTCTTCTAACTCTTGTTTTCCTTCTGAATGTGAAGATTTTGATGCTGATTCCTCAAATTCAGACTCTTCAGACATGTCATCCAAGTGACCTTCAAAGCCTTTTTCTTGTAAAACTTTTTCTAAGTTTTCTAAGTCGTCTTCTTCTGATTTGTCTTACTTTGCTTTTCATTTTTCCTCATAGGACAGTCTGGAGAAAGATGTCTAGGTTTCTTACAGTTGTAACATACATACTTTCTGGATGAAGAATTCTTGTCATTCAGTGATTTTGACGTTGAGGGTTTATCATTTTTGTTCCTTTGCTGTTTCCTAGCTTTCCATGCTTTCTTGAATTTCCTAGTCAGCAAAATCAAATCCTCGTCAGAATCAGTAGATATATCAGAATCTGAATTAATTTCGAAGGCTATTTCTTTCTTCATTTTTAGTTTGTTATGACTCAGTGATTCATTTAATTGAACTTCATAAGCTGTTAAGTTTCCTATAAGTTCATTCATAGTACAAACATTTAAATCTCGTGATTCCTCAATTGATATTACTTTCTGAGACCATTTAGAACTTAGGGATCTGAGAATTTTCCTCACCAAATCCTTTTGTTCAAAATTCTTTCCTAAGCATTTTAAAGAGTTTATGATATCAAGAAATCTGGAAAACATCTCAGAAATACTTTCATCTTCATGCATCTTAAAGAGTTCATATTTATGAATCAACATGTTTATTTTAGTCTCTTTAACTTGAGAAATACCTTCATGTGAAACTTCTAATGCATGCCACACCTCATAAGTAGATTTATATACCGACACTTTACTGAATGTTCATAACTCAATGCACAAAATAAAATATTTAAGCCCTTAGCATTCAGAGTTTCATTTTCTTTTTCAGTAATTGTCCAAGTATTATAAGGGGTAGTTAACAGAGTATATGGTTTAGAAATCACGAACCACAACTTATGATCTATACTTTGAAGAAAAACAGTCATCCTATATTTCCAATATTCAAAATGTATTCCATCAAATAAAGGAGGACGATTAAGATTTTGGTCTTCATATAAAGAAAAATTACCATTTCCAATAGCCATCTTACCTTAAATTTTTCAACCTATTTGATTTTAAACAGTTTAAAAACTTTAAAACAACTTGAGCCTTAAATCAAGAAAGTTAACCGTATGCTCAGATATTAATTTCTGTTTAAAAACAAAGAAGGTAGAATAAGCAATGATATTAAATAAGTTGGTATCGATTTTATATTAAAGATTATTAACAAAGCTTTGATACCACTTGTAGGATCGTATGGCTACACAAGAGGGGGGTGAATTGTGTATTTTTAATATTTTCTGAAATATAATTGAAAATTTAAAACTCAAAAACAAGTCGAGACATTATTTTCATAAAATCATTTTTATTCAAGGTTTCAATTACAATATACAATTCAATTCTCCTCAGAAATTGTAGATGCAATTATATCTCGATACTATGTATCATCTAAACAATTTCATAACTACAAACTAATTTACGGAATTTAAAATATTTCTCCCTGTTTGAGATCATTCTTCTTCTTCTTTTTCTTCTTCAGCAATTCTTCAGTGACAAATATCTTGTCTTTCTCTGCTTCACTGAATTTGCTTTCTTCTGATACTTTAAATCTTCAATGACATAAATAATACCTAGTTTTGCTTCACTGAATTTTCTTCCACTTGAGACTTCAAATCTTCAACGACATAAATTTGACTTTTTCTACTTCACTGAACTTTCTTCCACTTGAAAGATTTTCCTCAAAGAGGTGTTTTTGATCCCTGAAAAACAATTTTCTTTTGTTGTGCAGGGATAGTTTGATTCTTGAAAAGATTTTTCTTTTTATGTGCAAGGATAGTTTGATCACCAAGAATTCTATGCCTTTTATACTGTATCTTCATTTCATGCATATCCTTCACGTTTAATCACTACCAGTTTTCCACTTCTCTACGTCTTTTCTTTTTCCTTCATAGAAACACACACGTTCTGACCCACGTTTATATTTCAAATTTTCTTTAATCATCAGTCCTAGATCTCTGAAAAATTTCCTGCAA
Source organism: Cymodocea nodosa (assembly GCA_036874045.1). Classification (NCBI taxonomy): domain Eukaryota; kingdom Viridiplantae; phylum Streptophyta; class Magnoliopsida; order Alismatales; family Cymodoceaceae; genus Cymodocea; species Cymodocea nodosa. The sequence goes on along the minus strand of CM072339.1, from coordinate 10,220,744 downwards.
AATAAACTTTCTCATCCAAAATCTTTCATCAAGCGTAATAAGAAGTCGTTACTTTAATGTTAACTAAACGAGTAACACAAGTATATAAATATAACTTAACATTTCTAACTTAACAAGTTTCTCATGTGCCATTTCACGTGACAAGTATTGTAGCTAACTCAACGAACTAAATCGTGGTGTTACGCTAACTCAACGAACTAACTTAACCTTTCTTTCGGAAGGTTAAATGATAACTCACCGAAAATAGTTTAAGTTTCGGATAGTTACGGTTGTAAGTCACCGAAAAACTCTTTATACCATAAAACTAGTGAGACACGTGTTAAGACCTGAAAACATGACTTAAGTTACCTTTCGGATAGTTATGACTATAAGTCTCCGAAAAAACTTTAACTCACCGATTTAGTAATAAACAAATGTTTTTATAATAAGAATTTTACCACGTGCAAAAATAACAACTTAAGTTTATAATGCTAACCTAACACGTTGCCTTAGTATTTCATATAGCAACTCAACGCATTTAGTTATGTTAACTTAACAAGTTAAACATGTGCACCTCACGTGATACAATACAACATTTGTAACTTATAATTTCACCACGTGTATAACACTAACTTAATGAGTTCGTCTCTTCTTTTACTCACTAACTTAACGAGTTATCACGTGACCTATTTTAACCTTTAAGCCTCTAACTTAACGAGTTCTCACGTGACCTCTATACAAACAAAAGTCTAACTTAACGAGTTGTCCAAACATGTACTGTTCATGATACAGAAGATATAACTTTAAAACATATCATGCTTTTCAATAAAAACACACGTTAACTTAACGTTTAGTTAAATGAGAAATTAATGCAACGAAACGACTAGTTAATAACTTTAGATCCAATACAGACAAGTATTTATGCTAGTAAGCTTTTTCTGTATTAATTGATTATTTTAATTTCTTTTCACAAGCAATAATAATTGAGCAAATATGATTATTTTCATTCAGCACACATTATCAAAACAAAATACTCAACAATATTTCTCTAAGTATAATAGTTAACAGATTATCGGAAAGTTTCATTTTTATATCGAATAAGTTAAAGTTTTTCGAAGATTTAGATTTTTGATAGTTAAACTTTTGGATAGTTAACGTTTCGTTTTTGTCGAATAGTTTATGTTAAAAACTCGTATAGTTAAGTTATCTGCACGTGTGTTTTTAATGTTTTAATTTATCACGTGTTTTCCATGTGCGTTCGGTAATGAAAATCGAATAGTTAGATAATTGTTCGAGTTTTTATATGCATGGATAGATAAGTCTTCGAGTTTTATAAAATGACTAACGAATAGATAAGTTTGCTATGTTTAGTCACGTGTTTTGCAGGTGTAAAAACTCAAAGAGTTATAGATAAGTGTTCGAGTTTTTACAAGACTTAAAGGATAAGTGTTTGACTAAATCAAAGACTTAGAAGATATTCTACAAGACTCCAAGAAGATAAAAGTCTCGATGAATCTATGAGTGAAGATCGTGAAAATTCAAAATTATAGTGGAGAAAGTGGAAACTCGAAACGATAGTAATTTAGATTAAAGAAAAAATTAGTACGTGGATTATGTATTGTGGATTAAGTGGATGAACACGTTGAAAGTGAAAGACAACAGAGTTCGACTACTAATAGAGAGTACGAGCTACATTACAATAGAGGATCCTAATCTCAAAAACCAAGTTTGAATATTCAATCTGGATCCTTAACTGAAAAGTTAAGTTTGAATATTCATATTCTGAAAAATTCTCCAACATCAGAAGAAGTTCAAAATTCCAAGCAATTTCAGAAAAGGAGTTGCAAACGCAAAAAGTCTGGAAATTCGACAATTGGAGAAGAAGAGATACAGAAGCTGAGCAAAGAGAAAGAAAGAAGCTGTGTGCATAAAGATTAGGTTTTATATAATTCAAAATTAGTTTTGAATAAGAGCATTGTTTTTCTATTTGAATTGTATATCGAACATTTCTGTATCAAAACCTTCAAGAAGGGAATTGAGCTGAAAAGATATTGTAAATTCTGTCTTTAAATAAAGAATAGAATTTCATTCACGAGTGTTTTGTGCTCTTGTTTTATTCGCTAGTATTTAATTACTAAAGACACAATTCACTCCCCCTCTTGTGATATAGACGATCCTACACATGTAGTTTCGAAGAAATCAGGATTAATAGTTATTAAGAATGAAAGTCAAGACTTGATACCTACTAAAATTCAATCAGGTTAGAGAGTATGTATAGATTATAGAAAGTTGAATGCAGTGACTAGGAAAGATCATTTTCCCTTACCTTTCATAAATCAAATGCTAGAAAAATTAGTAGGGCAAGAATATTTTTGTTTCCTAGATGGGTATTCAAGATATAACCAAGTCCCAATAGCATTAGAGGATCAAGAGAAAACAACTTTCACCTATCCTAATGGAACTTATGCTTTTAAGAGAATGTCATTCGGACTATGCAATGCACCAGCCACCTTTCAAAGGTGTATGCAAGGTATATTCACTAGAATGACTGAAGATTTTTTAGAAATATTTATGGATGATTTTATTGTTTATGAAACTTCATATGAAGTATGTTTAAACAATTTAGACCAAGTATTAAAATGCTGTGTGGAAAAAAGTTTGGTTCTAAATTGTGAAAAATGTCACTTCATGGTTAAACATGGAATAGTCTTAGAACATGTTTCAAAGAAAGAGTTGGAAGTAGATAAAGCTAAATAGAAGTAATTTCTAATCTACCAGAACCTAAATCAGTAAAAGATATTAGATCATTTCTAGGACATGCTGGATTTTATAGAAGATTTATTAAAGACTTTAGCAAAATAGCTAGACCTTTAACTAATCTATTAAAAGATGTCTCATGCAACTTTGATAAAAATTGCAAAGAAGCATTTTTCAAGTTTAAAAATAGCTTAATTTCAACTCCTATAATTCAAGCACCTGATTGGAGCCATCCATTTGAATTAATGTGCGATGCATCTGATTTTGTTGTAGGAGTAGTGTTGGGATAGAAGATAGAAAAATCTCCTAGAGTGATTCATTATGCAAGAAAAACCTTAGATGATGCTCAAGTTAATTATACAACTACTGAAAAAAAACTGTTAGCTATTGTGTTTACCTTAGAAAAGTTTAGATCATATCTGATTGGAGCTAAACTGATAGTATACATGGATCATTCAGCTTTAAAACACCTAATAGAAAAAAAGAGACCAAACCTAGATTGATCTGGTGGATATTATTATTACAAGAATTTGATCTAGAAATTAAAGATAAAAAAGGTTGTGAGAATGTAGTAGCAAATCATTTATCAAGATTACAAATAGAAAAATCAAATATTAAAATTAATGATAATTTTCCTGATGAATAATTAATGACCATCAACACAATGCCTTGGTATGCAGACATAGTTAATTACTTAGTTATTGGTTTAACACCTAAAGATTGAAATAGACAGGATAAGAAATTATTTTTTTCAAGAGTAAAATATTACTATTGGGAAGACCCATACTTATTTAAGAAATGTCCTGATTTGGTTTTAAGGAGGTGTGTTCCAGAAACTGAATATTAGAGCATATTATCTTTCTGCCATGACCAAGCATGTGAAGGGCATTTTGGTTTAGGGAAAACTACTGCTAAAATTCTGCAATGTGGATTTTATTGGCCAACACTATTCAAAGATGCTCATAAGTATTGCTTAGGTTATTTAAAATGTCAACAAATAGGAAGAATATCAAAGAGGAATATGCTGCCTCTTAATCCTATTGTTGAGGTTGAAATATTTGATGTGTGGGGAATAGATTTTATGGGTTTATTTCCTACGTCTAATCAATTTAATTACATATTGTTGGGGGTGGATTATGTATCTAAATGGATAGAAGCTATTCCTACAAAAACTAATGACAACAAAGTGGTAATACATTTTATAAGAACCAATATAATTGCCAGATTTGGGATACCTAACCAGTGATAGAGGAACTCATTTCTGTAATAGAAGTTTTGAAGCCTTAATGAAGAAATATGGAATAAACCACAAAATTGCACATCATATCATCTGCAAACAAGTGGACAAGTAAAAAGTGCAAACAAACAAATTAAGTTAATCTTAGAAAAAGTGGTAAATCCTACTAGAATAGATTGGGCTAATAGATTGATAGATGCACTTTGGGCTTATAGAATTGCTTATAAGACAAGCTTAGGTATGTCACCTTTTACTCTAGTATATGGAAAAAGTTATCATTTACCAGCTGAAATTGAACATAAAGCTTATTGGGCATTAAAAACTCTAAACACTAATTTAAATCAAGCTACTGAAAATAGGAAAATATAATTGATTGAATTAGAAGAATTTAGGAATGAAGCTTATTCAAAAACTATAAGAGAAAAAGAGAAAATGAAGTTCTGGCATGACAGGAAAATTATTCCAAAAAGCTTTGAAATAGGACAAGAAGTATATCTTTACATGACTAGACTCCATAACCATCCAAGAAAATTAAGATCTAGATAGGCAGGACCTTACATAGTTTGAAATATTTATCCTTGTGGAGTTATTGAAATTGAAAATCCTAAAAATCAGAATATATTTAAAGTAAATGGATAAAGACTTAGGCCTATTTTGAAAATACCAAAATGTTCCTTTGGAATTATAGAAGAAGTAAGAGTAGAGGATTACTTGAGCTTCACTTAGTAAGAAATTTACTAAGTATAAAACAAAAAAAAACATTATTTAAATATAATTACGGTTAAACCGAAATGAATTATTGGTTTTACCGAAACATATTTTAAAAAGAAAAAATTATTATGGTCTAACCGACAAGATCCATTAGTCTGATCGAAACACAAAAATATAAAAGATATTTATATTATATTTAGTTTAATGTCAGTGTTACTGAAGTATAGTATCAGTTCAACCGACATAGAAAAAAAAGAAAGAAAAAATATATGTAATTTAGGTTCAACCAAGGAATATAATGGTTTGACCGAAAAATTTTAAAGTGTGGAAAAAGTAAGATCGGCTACACCAAAAATTCTTTGGTCTTGACCGAAGTAAAAATTATTATTATATGCATTTTTATTAGATATAACTTTACAGGAAGTCCGTTGAGTTACACTTAACTCTACGAACTTACTCCGTTGAGTCTAGGATAAGTTAACGAATTTACCCTATTGAGTTAAGTCTAACTCAATGGAGTACTGTAGTTAAGTTCACAGACTAAGTCTGTGGAGTTAACCATAATTCCACAGATGAGAGAGCGAGAGTTTTGCGTGGGAAGTAACCCGATTACTCGCCTAAACTTAGGGCTTATTTATACTAAACTTAGGGTTTGGGGGCATTATCCACAAAATCATTTAGAACTTAGAACAGTAGAGATCAGAGCGATTCCGTTCCGTTGTGTAACTCCACGATGAGGAAGATGACAGCTGAGTTCTAGGAAAATGTAGTTGACACGTCAGAATTTCTTAAAGATTCAGAGGAATGGCACACGAGGTAGAAAATCAGGAATACGACGAGGGAAAAAGAGCTACAAAAGGTAGAATCTGACCTTTTCTATTGGAGGAATGTGTTAGTAGATTTGGGTATACAAATACCTCAGATAATGGAAACTAGAATCAAAGTTGCTACGAAAGTTGCTATAAGTAGAGAGAGAAGAATCAAGCTAAATAATGAAGTTTCCCTAGAACTAATCCAACGTAAGTCCCAACTATGGTTCAAAAGGCGCATTGCTGGTTGTGCAAGGGGAGAAATTAGGCGGGAGCAACAAAGGAAAGAAAATGAAGAACAAGAGGAACCAATTACTGAAAGACCTATTCCTGAGGAACAGCAACTAGGACCTTCAGTTCCACCACCAAGGTCATTGGAACGAGCATCAATTTTGGGGCCTTTTGCTGAGGAAGAAAGAAGAGAATTTCAAGAACTGGTTCAAATAGGAAAAGACTAAGGAGAACCAGAAGAATTGGCAATAGCTATAGCACATCTGGTGTTTGATGCACGGTGCAAAAAGAGGGCTGTAGAAAAGTTGAAAGCCCAATATAAAATCAAAGTGGAACAGCATCAAGAAGCTATTGCCAGACCTACTGCAAAAGGAGTTGAAGTTGGTCCTTCGAGACCAAAAATTATAGAAAGAGTTAAACAAGAAGAGCCAGTACCTGTGGCTCAAAAGCTTGTAGAGCCTATTTTTGTAGATTAAATCTCAAAAGAAGAAGAGGAAGACCATGCACAATTAATTAGAAGAAGGAAAGGAAAAGAGATAGCGCCTGAATATCAAGAGGATATTAAATCTGAAATACCAAGATTAGTAGGGCCTGTAGAGCCGATTTTTGTAAACCTGCTATCCGATTCTGAAGAGGAGTAGGAGCAACAGCAACAAGAGCAAAGAGAAGAAGAAAAATAGGCTGAAACTAGTCTGCAGCCTATACAAGCAGAAGAAACAAAAATTAGGGCTGAAGCTGATTTGCCCGTAACTCCATCCCAATCTGCCACAGAATCAGAAAGAATAGTGATAATGCAGATTGGTAGTTAGGAGGAAGAAGAAAAAGAAGAAAATGAACAAGAAGTTGAACAATTACATATGGAAAGAGATGACTCAACAGATTCCATTGAAGAGCAAAGAACTCTTCAGCAAATTTTGGACAGTATTCAAGACAAAGTGGAGAGTTCTACCGACTCATCACCATAGACAAAAGCAGAAGCAAAAATATAGGAATCTGCAAAGCATTTTTGGCAAGTTCAAGTTCAGCATATGGAAGAGGAAGTTTAAGAACAAACTCCTCTAGAGCAACAAATTCACATTCCTAACCTGATTGAAACAACAGTTCTAAATGAAATACGCTTTTGGAGTCAGGAAGCTTATAATAAATACCAAGAGATAAGGGGTTGTGATATCATTTACAGTAGACTAGTAAATTGGGACGAAATGCAATAAATCAAAGATTTATTTGAGTTCCAAGGTCTACTGTAGTTTTTTTCTCAAGAAAGAGGGCATGCAGTATATGAAAATCTAGCACCTTGCTTTTATGCAAACCTAAGAGGAGGAGGATTAATTTCCAACGTAGAGGAAGCTGATGTATAGATAATATTAGAGCTTCTCCACAACATTTTAGGATTGAAGAATGAAAGACTAGAAATTCTGGAAAGCACAACTATAGTCAAGTGGACAGAATAGACCATAAAGGATTGTTTAGCTATCAATCCTGGTGTGCCATTATTAAATAGACTAAAGCAATTAAATGGTAAAGTACACATGATAGCTAACATTTTGATTAAGAATGTCTACCAACGACAAGGCCATGATATAGAACTAAGTCAATTTGTCAAATGAGTCACATATGCAGTTGTGAACAGAATTTAGATAAATTGGTTTGCAATTTTTATTTCCAAGCTGAGAACAATGAAGAAGAAATTATTTTATGGAGATCTGATTCCACTACTGATGGTGGACTGTATCGATTTCACTAAATGAGCATTCAAAAGGATAAGATCTAGAACCATTTTAGTGAAAGAGTACAGAAATTATGCTGTTGCAGAGATTGCTGAACCTTTTGGAGGAGTTACAAGAGTTGTAGAAAGGATTAACCAATTAGAGCAACAAGTAGAAAGACTTCAAAAGGAAGTAGATGAAGTTAGGAGAAAAGATTAAATTGTATTGTTCGTCTACTTGTATATATTTGTATGAAAAATATCTAATTGATTGTAATGTAAATTATTCATATAAATGAATCTATGTTATTTAGATGTTTTTGTATTAGTATTAGAGAATGATGTAATGGATGAATTATCTTGAATATTATATAATTGTTTGAACAAGATGCAAGATTGTTTAAAATATATACAAATTTTATGAATGATAGGATTAAATGCAAGATAACCGGTTAATGCTGAAAATATCTACATGCTACAGAGTAAAATATAAATTCTGCATAATATGAAATGAATTGTAAGTTAAATATTTATATAATGTTCAGATTCAATTGAGTTTAATGACATGTATTTAACTTTATTTAAGTTAACAGAATGTAGGAGAGAAAAATATAGAAGTTAGTACGAGGAGTAAGCTTAGAAGTTGCTAAGTGTTAACTCAACGAAGTAAGTTTGTTGAGTTAACCTTAACTCCACGAGGTCAATAATATAATATAAGGTCACTCCGTTGAGTTATCTATTGTAATGCTTTTATGTGTTGTTAAATTAACGGCAAAAGCGTAAATTTTACATTTATAACCGCAAGCGCACGTTGCCCATTGTAATAAGCATGTGCAAGTACAGGTCAAATCCACAAGGAGTTTGTCTTAAATAATTTTATTAAAATGATTGTTTGATAAAACATCTACTCTATTAAATCCACAATTAAAACTCTAATTACATGCAATTAAGTTACAATTTACAAAAATACAATAAAGATTTCAAAGGTAACATAAAACTTGTTAATTCCTAGAGCTAATAGCTAAAAAACTCAAGAAAATCTTAAGTTCACATTTCTGGAATCACAGAAATTAGTTCGAATTCTAACTCTTCTTCCTTCCAACCTGGACATTGAAAAATCCAGAGAAAATATTGGATGGAAAGGTCATCGAGTTATCTTTAAAACGGTAGTAATTTCCAGGACTAATTCACTCTAGGTTGCTGCCAAAGTCGGATATAAAAAGAGTGCGCAAAACGATTCTGAAAACTTTCCAAAAACGCGTCGTTGGTGTAAAAATCATAACTCAATCAAATCTTTATGAAATACCACGAAAGATAACTTGTTTCTCTAATCAGGAAAATTTACATGAAAATATTTCAAAGCGCACAAAAGCAAGGCAACACGAAGGCGTTGAGCACAATTTTTGTCGCTCGACCAGTAAAACAGAGCAGATGCTACCTTCGAAAGAAAAATCGAGAAACTGAAGAAATGCATTTTAAAAAATTCCAACAACACTACATACGTATTGTACACTTAAATTAATTACAAAAAAAACTATAACACGACATATAACTCAGAGAAATCAAGTCGTACAACATATAACAAAATAGAACATGCATTGGAATTTACAGCAAATAGGATATACACGCATTCACAAGGGTTAAGAGTTAGTTTTATGCACAACATTCACATATTCACATGAAGCAACTATATTCCATGAGATCTAATCTAAAACAACTATTTAAATTAAAGAAATAAAGATTTAACAAAGATCCTAAATGTGCATACATTTATAAATTAAAAATACCTAAATACTCATACGCATTTGATATGAAAATATGTTTACAAGTATGAGGATCTCTCCCTTCTCTTTTACCTTTAATTCATCCACTTCTCTTTAAGCATTTGATCCCTATTTGATGATGAACTACTTTGTCTGCTCCTCTACAAGGCTGTCACCACTTGCAAATCACGTCCAAAGGGGAACCACCTATGTTTGCTTTGGAGAAAATGGGTTGCACGTCCTCAATCCACTTCCAAGATATACGGATTTGTTGGCTTTCCTCTCAATTTTGATGCTTCCTATTACCTCATCTTGAAGATCACGTCCCAAGCTCTTCCAATGCTGCACACGTGCCTCCAATACCACCGATTTCACCCGTGGAGGTCCTTCCGTATGTCGGCTTGGAGTGGAGAGAAGGAGGTCTTCTAGTATGAGGGGGAAGGCACCTAAGCTCACCAATCTTGGAGGAAAACTCTTCCAAAATCTTGGGTGGAAGAGGATGGACGAAAATTGGAGTTGGAGTTCTTGCCCTTGCGTGGAGGAGAAAGAGGAGATGATATGTTTCCTTGGTCGGCCATGCACTTTTCTCTTCCCTTGTCATTCATCTACGGAAAGAATTCAAACACCTTCCAATTTGTAGCCTCCTAAATTAAGTAAGTCTTGATGATTGATTGATTGATATCTTCAAGAATTGGAAGTGTGAGATGGACGACCATGGGTTCTTGATTTCCCATGATTTAATCCAAGGGTCCACGTCCTCACCTATTATCAACAACTCAAACATAACATTAAATGCATATGCACATTACACATAAATTGCTACTCAATTATAAAGCAAAAATGAAATGTGCATAATATATTGCTTGCTCAATTGAGGATTATTTGATTTCATATCTTAATGATAATTCTTTTAAGACATACATGAAATCAATATAAAAATTACTTAAATTTACACATGGGCTAATTGACTAGGTGTTAATTTAATAAAGGATAAATTTGTGCATTATTGACTATTTAACCAATAAAACATGCATAGTTCTAAAATATGATTTTCATGTAATCTTTCATAAGAACATATATAATGATGACTTATAATCCTTAATATGCATGAATTAACATATATAAAATGCACAAATTGATACTTTACATCTATAACTCAACGAAGTTAGTCTGTAGAGTTAGCAACAGTAACTGAAGCTTGTCCATTGAGTTAACTGTAACTCAACGAGGTTAGTTCATAGATTAAGCTAAATGGTTATTTTTTTAGCAACGAACAAAACTTCATAGATCTAGCAGTTATTAAAATTTGAAATTAGAAGTGACACATGTACCCATAAAAATAAGAACCGCACTACACGTTACAAGAAACGTTCTTACAACGAGATTCATTTGCTTTATGGACGTGCATTATAAATATAGAACAGAATGTTATTTACGAGTTACCAGCACTTTTGAAAGAAAAGGAACTTCGTTGGGGAACTGGAAGGAGAAGCAGCTGATTCAACTTCATCCATCAACAACTATTTACTAAGTATAAAGCTTCAGACTGGTATGTAATTAATCTTCTGTTAGTTTACTTTATGTTAAGAGTTTATGAGCACATGGATTCATTTTCCTAGCACTAAACAATTAGTAAGAACACCTACACAGGATTCTTCAACATAGAGATGTATTGAAGTATTTTCTGAATTAGACTTTAACGAAATCCTTACGGGTGTAGCTAACCTTTCTTTAAAAGAGAACGAAGATATGGCTTTTCCAGTAGAGAAACCATTAGGGGAAATTCTGTATCTTGGATTAGTTGATGAACCTTCATATATTCGATTGCCAAACTTTGAGGGAGATAGGTTTGAACTGAAATCTAATTATATTAGTCAATTGCCACATTTTCATGGATTAGAAAGAGAGGATGCCTATTATTTCCTTAGAGAATTTAACGAAGTTTGTCAAATGATGAAAATGCTGAACATAAGTATTGATGCTATTAAACTTAGATATATCTCTTTTGCTTTAAAAGACACAGCTAGGAGATGGTTATATACTCTATCGCCTGATTCAATTTCTACATGGACTGAATTTTGCTATGTTTTTCTAGAAAAATATTATCCAACACATCAAATGATTAAAAAGAAGAAGGAAATATCAATGTATAGCCAAAAACAAGGAGAATCATTCTGGAAATATTTTGAAAGATTTAAAGATTTACTGACTCAATGTTTACATCATGCAATGAGTAAAGCACAGTTAATAGGTATAATTTATGAAGGCATAGATGTTTCAACAAAATCTTTATTAGAATCTACTTGTCAGAATGGATTTTTAAAACTGTGTAGTAAATAAGCATAGGCATATTTAGAAAACTTCGCAAAAAGAACTGCATAGTGGGAAAACTCAGTTGAAGCTATTACAGATAAAAGAGTATTGCCAAGGGGAATGCATGAAATAGATTCAAGCACTATGCTTGAAGTTAAATTAACTGAATTAACAAAGAGAATAGAAGAGTTATCATTAAATCAAAAGCTAGTAGAGAAGAATGCAAACATTAATGATTTAGATATTATTTATGCTAGAAACCAGAAAGATAACTTTGGAAATTCTTATAACCCTAATTGGAGAAATCACTCGAATTTATCTTGGAGAAACAACAATTTTCAAGGAGGAGAAAATATAAATGACAAAAATATAAGTTATGAAGCTTTAATTGAATAAGGATCTAGAATAGAGAAATTAGAAAAGATAATCTAAAAATTAAACAATCATCTAGATCTTGTATTTGGAAATGTTGCAATTCAAAATCAAAATATAAATAGAAATATACCCTCTAAGTAGAAAGAATCAATGGAAGACCTATTGGAGGATTGTCAATGCAAGCAATACCTAATCCTATCAATAGAATTGTTAATGAAATTGATACCTCCTCTAGGAGGGTAGCTAAATGAAACAATATAACTGAAGTAACTATGTATAATATAGTAAGCAAAAAAATATAAAAATAAAATAAAATGTAAGTTTAATTATAGTTAGTAGTATCGTAGAGTTATTACTTAACTCAATAAACTTAGTCCATTGAGTTATGACCTAACTCCACGAGGGTGTGAAGTAGGTATGTTAATTTTGTCTCTATTAATTTTTGTTTATGTTATATAGAATCACAACAGATGGAATTGATGAAATTACCACTAGATGCACTAAGGGAAGTATTGAGTAACCTGTCAGCTAAAGATCTGTGCAGATTGTATTATGTATCAAAGGAAATCAAAGACTGTGTTAGAGAAAAATATTTTCATGGACTACAAGCTGCAAAAATGACTAAGATTAGAGATGGATGTTTATGGAAGTCATTTAATCATAGTTCAATCTGCTATGAATATCTGAATATGGAAGAAACTACTGGAATTCCACCCAATACATTAAAAGGAATAGATCATATTATGGGGATGGATGAAGGATTAATTATATATAGAACCAAACCAAGGTATGCTATTCTATTACCCGACATTTTGATTAGAAATCCTATCACAAGAGAAGAATGGAATATAGCAAGGCCTAATAGATATGAAGTACCAACTGAAAATTGTGGGTCAGCTTTAATATTTTCTAATAAAAATTTGGCCATTCCTGGAAAATTATATTATTGGAGACCAACAGGAAATTGGGATGAAGATTTATGCTTAAGTGTGTATAATTTTCTGAATAGATCTTGGACTGAAAATACTATGATATATATAAGACAAAAATCATTAATTAACAACATGCATGTCATACTTGATGGATATATATATCTAGTCACAAATATATCAGTTGCATTTAGATCTGATTTATACATAGTAAGTATAGATAGTTATGATGATTTTATAGAAATATTACCTATACCGAGTGATATAGCTAAACCATCGACTTCAAAATACTATCAAATTCAATTGGGAATGTGGTATAATGAATATGATGATCCTACTTTATGTCTGATAAGATGGTGGGATGAATTGAAGAAATTTCAAATATCGATTATGAAAGACTTAAATGAATGGAAGTGGGAAGAAGAATATATTGAAATAGATGTAGAAATAGAAACAGCTATATTATCTTGGAACACAAGAGGATCTCTTTCTGCATTTCATTTCATTAATGGTAATACACTTATATTTAGTATTGACAACATATTGCAAGTTTACAAGCTAAAAAGGAAAGCAAATTGCATTAAAACAGAATTAATAGCAAGAAGAATTATGCCTAAAAAGTTTTCATGGACTAACACATTTATTCCATTTGTTACTACTTTTCAATCATGTTTTTAAACTATGATTCTGTGCTTTTAATGTTGTATGTATTCTGCATTTTTTTTTGAAAAGAAAAATTTTAGTTTTAGTTTTATTCTATAAAAAAAAAGAAAAACAAAATATCAATCTAGTTTGTTGGTATCTATTATGGGAAACCAACTAGCTTGCTTGTGAGCCACACAAGACATTGATTTAACAAGTTAAATTGTTATTTTGTTATATACTTTGCTTTTATGTGTGAATGAAAAGTTTTTTAGAATAAAAAATCAGAAGATATTGAAGGAGATACAAAAGTACGAGGTATGTAATTGACTATTTATCCTGAATTTACATTTCAACTAAGTTCATTGAGTTAGATGTTAAGTCAACAAAACAATATTCATGCCTACTATAATTACTGTATTTATTGTAAAATATTTTACATTGAAGACAATGCAAAATGTAGGTATGGGGGGAGGTAATTAAAGTAATAGCCATGTAATTTTGTTAATTAGAGGAATTAGAATGGTACTGCAAAAGTTCTGTTTGTGGAAATTGAAAATTTTTTGAACAAGAATTTGCTGAACTATTTGATAATTGAAGCTATAAAATTTTTAAGAACTGTAACTGCTTGAATGTTATATTTATAATCTTATATAAGATGCTACAAATTTTATTATTCATACAAATCTAGATATAGTATCTTATGTTGTTACTGAATTTTATGAGTTTAACAATTTCACGATTTTAAAATGAAATCAGAATGCTTAACTGAAACTCAGTAAATTATCTGAAATCCTAAAAGAGTTGAAATGTTGATTTTTGGATTAAATGAAATACATATGATCAAGGATATATTTAATTTGATTGATTAAACTTGTAGAATGATTTATGTGTAGAGCTTATTAAACTATAGAAAAAGTATGAGCTTATTGATATGGATTCATATTTTCAGTAAATAATAGAAGCAGGACTATATGAGATTTGTGTTTTATTGCATCTATATTAATGAAATACATACATATATTGTGTTGAAAAGAAAAAAAAAAAAGAGAAAAACTTTGAGAGTTTATTGACTTGTTTGATCACGAGCCTTTTGTACTTGAGCAAATAGGTATGTAAGGATTGTTGACCTGAAAAAGGACTTTTTAAATCTAGCAACCTAATATCTTGATCAAATCTGGGATTGTTGACTGAAAGCTTGATACATGGGTACACTAGAAAGCTCTTGTATGATTCAAGCTTGTCAAATTAACTTTTAAAGTACAAATATGCATATACTATTTTGTTAGGTATTTAATTTTGATGATATATGCTTTATTAACGTTTTTAAATAAGTCTACATAATATTCTCTAAGTATATTTCTCTAAGTATAATAGTTAACAGATTATCAGAAAGTTTCATTTTTATGTCGGATAAATTAAAGATTTCTGAAGAGTTAGATTTGCAGTAGTTAAACTTTCGGATAGTTAACGTTTCGGATAGTTAAACTTTCGGATAGTTAACGTCTCATTTTTGTCGAATACTTTATGTTAAAAACTCATATAGTTAAGTTATCTGCACGTGTGTTTTTAATGTTTTAAGTTGTCATGTATTTTCCATGTGCGTTCGGTAATGAAAAATCGAATAGTTAGATAACTATTCGAGTTTTTATACGCATGGATAGATAACTGTTCGAGTTTTATAAAAAGACTAACGAACAGATAAGTTTCTTTGTTTAGCCACATATTTTGTAGGTGCAAAAACTCGAAGAGTTAAAGGATAAGTGTTCGAGTTTTACAGGACTTAAAGGATAAGTGTTCAACTAAATCGAAGACTTAGAGGATATTCTACAAGACTCCAAGAAGATAAAGTTTCGGTGAATCTACGAAGTGGAGATTGTGGAAATTCAAAATGTTAGTGGAGAAAGTGGAGATTCAAAAAGAAAGTAATTTGGATTAAAGAGAAAATTAGTACGTGGATTATGGATTAAGTGGATGAACATGTTGAACGTGAAAGATAATAGAGTTCGACTACAAATAGAGTGTACGAGCTACATTACAGCAGGAGATCCCAATCTCGAAAACCAAGTCTGAATATTCAATCCAAATCCCTAACTGAAAAGTTAAGTTTGAATATTCATATTTTGAAAAGTTCTCCAACATCAGAAGAAGTTCAAAATTCCAAGCAATTTTAGAAAAGGAGCTGCAAACGTAAGAAGTTTGGAAATTCGACAACTGGAGAAGAAGAGATACAGAAGCTGAGTAAAGACAAAGAAAGATCAGGTCTTATACAATTCGAAATTAGTTTTCAATAAGAGCTTTATTGTTATATTCGAATTTATATCAAACATTTCTGTATCAAAACTGTTAAGAAGGGAATTGAGCTAAAAAGATATTGTAAATTCTGTCCTTACATAAAGAATAGAATTTCATTTACGAGTGTTTTGTGCTCTTGTTTTATCTGCTAGTATTTTAATTACTAAAGACACAATTCACCCCCCCTCTTGTGATACAAATGATCCTATAAACTGGTATTAGAGAATTTATTATTGTCAGATTACCTATGCTCTACTACAACTAGTATTAGTGCACTTAAACTATTTAAAGCATCTGAAAAGCTTTCATTTCTCTATTTAGAAATTAGTTTTTCTTGTCATTTACTTCAGATCATCTGTTTAAAATGGATAATACTAAAATCTTAGTTATGACTGAAGGACAGACCACTAATCATCCTCCTATGTTTGAAGGTAGCAATTATGGCTACTGGAAATATAGGATGAAAGTATTCTTTCAGTCAATTGATTTCAAACTATGGCATATAATTAGTAATCCTATAGTGTTAGTTACGACTCCATATGATACTTGGACTTTTGATGAAAAGGAGCGAATGACACTGAATGCTAAAGGTTTAAACATCTTGTTTTGTGCTTTATCTCATGATCAATTTAATGAAATTTCTGCATATCAAACTGCATATGAGATATGACATGCATTAGAAGTTGCCAATGAAGGTACTAATTAGGTCAAGGAATCTAAGATCAATATGTTAGTACATAAATATGAGCTTTTTAAAATACACGAAAATGAATGTATCTCTGACATGTTTTCCCGTTTTCTTGAGATTGTAAATTCATTAAAATCTTTAGGCAAGAAATTCGAGGAAAAAGACTTGGTAAGAAAGATCCTTAG
This sequence comes from Cymodocea nodosa, assembly GCA_036874045.1. Lineage (NCBI taxonomy): Eukaryota > Viridiplantae > Streptophyta > Magnoliopsida > Alismatales > Cymodoceaceae > Cymodocea > Cymodocea nodosa. Next base: position 10,204,125 of record CM072339.1, on the reverse strand, counting down.
ATCTTTAACTAAAATTTGGGCTCAAAAGACAACATCTATTGAATAGTCCAAAGATTTAAATACATATACTCTCGATGATCTCATAGGAAATCTGACAGCCTATGAAGTACAACATTTAGATCCAAAAAGGAAAAATCCTAGAAGGGATCTGGCTTTTGAGGCTGATAAAGTCTCAGAAGTCACTAGTGATTCTAACGATGATTTATTGTTGTTGACTAAAAAATTTAGAAATTTGTTGAAGAAACGTAGGAACTTCAGGTCAGCAAAGACATCTGGAGATATGGAGAAGAAGTCATTCACGAAAAACCAAATCATATGCTACAAGTGAAACAGACCGAGTCACTTTCAAACTGATTGTCCACTCAACAAAGATAAGGAAAATTCGAGGAGGAATTTCAGGAATAAGAAATTCAGAAAGAGAATGGCGCTTAAAGTGACATAGGATGACTTTTCAACTTCACAAAGTGAAGAAACAAAGGATTCAACATCAAACAATGAATCCTCATCAACATCAGATTCAGAAGAAAATCTGGAAAAATCCAGTGAGGTACACAAATCAAAATGGATAATGGACAGTTGAGCATCTAGTCACATGACTAGAGATATACGATTACTTACAGAAATAACAAAGACCAAGAATGTACAAGTTACCTTTGGAAATAAAAGCAAAACAAATATCCTTGGGTCTAGCAAGGCTCAGGTAACTAAGAAATGCTTTATAAATGATGTCTTATTAGTGGAAAACTTAGGTTTTAATTTATTGAGTGTTCTTGTTTTAATGAAGATTTACAGAGTAATTTTTGAAAAAGATTCCTGTAAAATTATGGACATGTCTACAAACGAAATTTTATTAGTCAATTTATGAAGAAAAACCATTAGGAGAAATTCTGTATCCTGAATTAGTTGATGAACCTTCATGTATTCGATTGTCAAACTTTGAGGGAGATAGGTTTGAATTGAAATCTAATTATATTAGTCAATTGCCACACTTTCATGGATTAGAAAGAGAGGATGCCTATTTGTTATGTCGAGAGGTCACTGTTTGCTTTGTTAACTTCTGTTTGTAACTCAGTTAATTTATCTTTATGCTTATTAGTAATTCCTTTTTAGAAGTTAACAAACAATCTTTCACACAAATTAGATATTAATTCCAATTTGTATTTTAACTGCAAGTGCACAGTGTATATTGTATTTGTGTGCAAGTACAGGTCGATCCCATAGAGAATTGAGGTAGAATTGTATACTGTTCCATTTTTAATAATGAAATTTATATATTCAGTAAGCACTCTATTGAGTTATAGCTAACTCAACAAACTAACCTCGTGGAATTGAAGTAACTCAACAAAGCTATCTATCCAGTTTAATGCTGCTATTTACAAAGGAATTTGGCCGACCATTGGGCGATTCCACAGATTGTAAATAACATCAATTAAGCTCTTTAATGCTAGTTAATATTAGATTTATCATTCAACAACACTAACATTCAGATATTTCAAACAGTAACCATTAAAATCTTTAAGTATCTGGAACGATTCAATTTCAGTAAACTGTAAAACTATTTTCTATTTTCTAAATTAAACAAACATGAAACATTCAAAATACTAACAATGATACATTAATCTCGATATAAAACAAATAATACAACACTCAAATACTAACTATAAACATAGATAAATTGTTTTTGGTATTTTTGTTTTGATATGATCATGAAAATAGGCGAAAGGTGAAATGTAAAAGTAATCTCTATCGATAGTAAAAACATCCATCACTACATGTGACGCGATTACTCCACTGAAAACTTAATCACTTACAATTTTGCCTCCTCTCCCTATAGAATCGCAAGTCTAGAATTGCAAGATGTTCTCCTCTTCAGCATACTGACATCAACTTGAAACCAAGGCTAAAAGCTTTACGTTTTCCTGAGATATGAGTCGATGCTTGGTGAAAATGGCTTCCCTTCCCGCGACGCGATCACTCCTCACAGTGGTTGTCAAGCACTGTGTTTGGCTCGGAATCAACCCGACATTAGGAAAGTATCCTCACAAACCTCTAGTGGTTGGTGATTATGGTGGTGATGGTGGTTGGTGTGGAACTTCAAGGAACTTTTGATGCTACCTACAGAAAGCTCAGTTTGTCCTCCACACACACTGGCCGCCACTTCTTCTTTTCTCCTATTCTTTTATATTTCTTTAGTGGTAACTGATTCTACTTAGATGATCGGTTGGATTTCCTTCATTCATATCAACGATGGTGATTTCTTCTCCCTTCCACGAGTGAATTCCTGCATGATACGTGTAATCGTGGTTTTCCTTCGAATGTCTTGTTTCTGTAACCGCTAGAGTGGCATATTAGAAAATAAATGGTCTATGGAGTTACAAATAACTCAATGGACTTACTTCGTTGATTTAACTTTAAAACACATGCAATAAAGAAATAAGTGTGTAGTCATGTAACTCAACACGTACAATTATGCTAACTTAACGAGTTATACATGTGCATCTCACATGACATAATAAAGCATTTAAATTCAACACGTGCATAATTCTAACTTAACGGTTTCATATATATCGGATACTTAAAAACCTAACTATCTAATGCCTAGATGCATTTCGGATAGTTAACAGATAACTCACCAAAAATCCACTTAAGTCATGCATTTAAGTTTCAACATGTGTAATTTAGGAAATAATAAAATATTTTTTAAGTATTTAAAATATAACTGTCCGGTACATTAAACATAACTCTCTGAATTAACAAAAAATTCGGATACTTAAGAATTTCATAGTCTGCAATTTACCGACAGTTCATAAATGTACTAAATTAATACTAATTTCCTAGAATTATGCAGATTCTTTCATTAAAGCATATAACAGTGCAATAATAACATAATGGCTTAATTTTCATATGATAAGCTAAAAATTATGTAATTAACCATCATATAATCGTTAAAATTATGCAATTTTTCATTCTAAACACTTCCCCCATACTTAAATTTTGCTAGTCCCTTAGCAAACTAAGATCTAATTAATTGGTCTTTTTAAAGTGCTAGATTTAATTCTTCATTTTGCTCTTCTTCAGAATAATCAATTAGATTACTATATAGATATTCTATATGCTTCAATAATCTGTTTTAACTTTGTTTTCTCCTCTTCAACCTGCAAATATATTTAGAATATATGTAAATTACATACAAAATATATCAACATCATAGAGGTATTAATTATATTATCATTTTTTCTTTTCAGCATTTGTCAACCTAAATTTTCCAATATGATTTTCAGAATAAATTTCAAGTACATATGAATCAAAACACAATCCAATTCAATATGATTAAGACAAGTAGAATAAAGAATTGTATCTCAAATAAACAACTTCAAAAGTCTATTTTAGATTCATACTTCAACAATTTTAGATAACAGAACATATACTCAATTCATAAGATATTTGTATTTCACAAAACACTTGTATCTTTTCAAAACAGTATATGCATATTTGTACTTTTAAAAGTTAATTTGACAAGCTTGAATCATACAAGAGCTTTCTAGTGTACCCATGTATTGAGCTTTCAGTCAATAATCCCATATCTGATTAGGATCTTAGGTTGCCAGATTTAAAGAGTCCTTTTTCAGGTCAACAATCCTTACATACCTATTTGCTCAAGTACAAAAGGCTCGTGATCAAACAAGTCAATAAACTCTCAAAATTTTTCTCTTTTTTTCCTCTTTTTTTCCTTTTCAACACAGTATATGTACGTATTTCATTAATACAGATGCAATAAAACACAAATCTCGTATATTCCTGCTCTTATTATTTACTGAAAATATGAATCCATATCAATAAGCTCATACTTTTTCTGTAATTTAATAAGATCTACACATAAATCATTCTACAAGTTTAATCAATCAAATTAAATGTATCATTGATCATATGTATTTCCTTTAATCCAAAAATCAACATTTCAGCTCTTTCAAGATTTCAGATAATTTACTAAGTTTTAGTTAAACATTCTGATTTCTTTTTAAAATCATGAAATTGTTAAACTCATAAATTTCAGCAAAAACATAAGATACTATATTTAGATTTGTATGAGTAGTAAAATTGGTAGCATCTTATATAAGATTATAAATATAACATTTTAGTAGTTATAGTTCTTTAAAAATTGTGTAGTTTCAATTATCGGATAGTTATAGCAACTTCATCAAAATTTTTCAACTTCCATAGAACTTTTACAGTACTATTTTAATTCTTCTAACTAACAAAATTACATGGCTGTTACTTTAATTACCTCCCCCCCATACCTACATTTTGCATTGTCCTCAATGTAAAAGATTTTTCAGTAAATATAGTAATTGCAGCAAGCATGAATATTGTTTCGTTGACTTAACACCAAACTCATTGAACTTAATACGTTAAGTTAATGAATAGCTCCACGAACTGAGTTTAAATGTAAATTTAGGATAAGTAATTAATTACATACCTTGTTCTTTTGTATCTACTTTAATATCTTCCGATTTTTGAATCTGAAAAACTTTTCATTCACAATTAAAAGCAGAATATATAACAACAAAACATAACTTGTTACTCAGTGTCTTGTGTGGAACCTAGGCTTCTATGCCTTTGGTGGCTCACAAGCAAGCTAGTTGGTTTCCTAGAATAGATACCAACAAACTAGATTGATATTTTTGTTTTTCTTTTTTTTCTAAAAATAAATGCAGACTACACATAACATTAAAAACACAGAATCATACTTTAAGAACATGACTAAAAAGTAGTAACAAATGGAATAAACGTGTCAGTCCAAGCAAACATTTTTTTTGCATAATTCTTCTTGCTATCAATTCTATTTCAATGCAATCTATTTTCCTTTTTAATTTGTAAACTTACAGTATGTTATCAATACCAAATATAAGTGTATTTCCATTAATGAAATGAAATGAAATGTAGAAAGAGATCATCTTCTATTCCAAAATAGTGTAGCTGTTTCTATTTCTACATCTATTTCAATATATTCCTCTTCCCATTTCCATTCATTTAGGTCTTTTATAATCCATATTTGAAATTTCTTCCATTCATCCCACCATCTTATCAGACATAAAGTAGGATCATCATATTCATTATACCACATTCCTAATTGAATTTTATCATATTCTGCAGATGGTGGTTTAGCTATATCATTTGGTATAGGTAATATTTCTATAAAATCATCATAACTGTCTATGCTTACTATGTATAAATCAGATCTAAATGCAACTGATACATCTATGACTAGATATATATATCCATCAAGTATGACATGTATGTTGTTAATTAATGCTTTCTGTCTTAGATATATCATATTATTTTCAATCCAAGATCTATTCAAAAAATTATACACACTTAAGCATAAATCTTCATCCCAATTTCCAGTAGGTCTCCAATAATATAATTTTTCAGGAATTGTCGAATTTTTATCAGAAAATATTAAAGCTGACCCACAATTTTCAATTGGTACTTCATATCTATTAGGCCTTCCTATATTCCATTCGTCTCTTGTGAGAGGATTTCTAATTAAAATATCAAGTAACAGAATTGCATACCTTGGTTTGGTTCTGTATATAATTAATCATTCATCCATCCCCATAATATAATCTATTCCTTCTAATGTATTGGGTGGAATTCCAGCAGTTTCTTTCATATTCAGATATTCATAGCTAATTGAACTACAATTAAATGACTTCCATAAAAATCCATCTCTAATCTTAGTCATTTTTGCAGCATGTAGTTCATGAAAATATTTTTCTTTAACATAGTCTTTAATATCCTTTGATACTCAACACAATTTGCACAGATCTTTAGCTGATAAGTTACTCAGTACTTCCCTTAGTGCATCCAGCAGTAATTTCATCAATTCCATCTATTGTGATTCTGTATGACATAAACAAAAATTAACAGAGACAAAATTAACATATATACTACACACCCTCATGGAGTTAGGTCATAACTCAACGGACTAAGTTCGTTGAGTTAAGTAATAACTCTACGATACTATTAACTATAAGTAAACTTACATTTTTTTTTTATATTTTCCTACTTACTATATTATACATAGTTACTTCAGTTATGATGTTTCATTCGGTTACCCTCCCAGAGGAGGTATCAATTTCATTAACGGTTTTGTTAATAGGGTTAGGTACTGCTTGCATTAGCAATCCTCTAATAGGTCTAACTTCTATTAATTCTTTCTGTCTAGGGGGTCTATTTCTATTTATATTTTGATTTTGAATTGCAACATTTTCAAATACAAAATCTAGATGATTGTTTAATTGTTGAATTATCTTTTCTAACTTCTCTATTCTAGATCCTTGTTCAATTAATGTTTCATAACTTACATTCTTGTCATTTATATTTTCTCCTACTTGGAAATTGTTGTTTCTCCAAGATAAATTTGGATGATTTCTCCAATTAGGGTTATACGAATTTCCAAAGTTATCTTTCTGGTTTCTAGCATAAATAATATCTAAATCATTAACGTTTGCACTCTTTTCTGCTAGTTTTTGATTTAATGATAACTCTTCTATTTTCTTTGTTAATTCAGTTAATTTAACTTCAAGCATAGTGCTTGAATCTATTTCATGCATTCCCCTTGGCAATATTATTTTATCTACAATAACTTCAGTTGAGTTCTCCCAATGTGTAGTTCTTTTTACAAAGTTTTCTAAGTATACCCATGCTTCTTCACTACATAGTTTTAAAAATCCATTCTGACAAGTAGATTCTAATAAAGATTTCGTTGAAACATCTATGCCTTCATAAATTATACATATCAATTGTGCTTTACTCATTGCATGATGTGGACATTGAGTCAGTAAATCTTTAAATTTTTCAAAATATTTCTAGAATGATTCTCCTTGTTTTTCGCTACACATTAATATTTCCTTTTTCTTTTTAATCGTTTGACTTATCTGGTCGTTAGTCCTTTTATAAAACTCAAATAGTTATCTATCCATGCATATAAAAACTCGAACAGTTATCTAACTATTCGATTTTTCATTATCAAATGCATACGGAAAACACGTGATAACTTAAAACATTAAAAACACGTGTAGATAACTTAACTATACGAGTTTTTAACATAAAGTATTTGACAAAAACGAGACGTTAACTATCCGAAAGTTTAACTATCCGAAATGTTAACTATCTGAAAGTTTAACTATTGCAAATCTAACTCTTCGGAAATCTTTAATTTATCCGACATAAAAATGAAACTTTCCGATAATCTATTAACTATTATACTTAGAGAATATTATGTAGACTTATTTAAAAACGTTAATAAAGCATATATCATCAAAATTAAATACCTAACAATCTCCCCCTTTTTGATGATGTCGAAACCTAATAAGTCACATAATTTATATCTCCCCCTTTTTGGCATTATAAAAAAGTAAACAAACAATTTTCTCCCCCTTTAGGAAGTTAAGCAAGTTAAATGTAAGGAAGGAAATCTTATTAAGTATATATTAATCAAAACGATAGTTTCAAACATACATAAAATTTATGGATTAAGCATAAACTATTTAAACATAAACTGTGAAAAATAATCACGTAACATTAAAATCAGTAAACAGTTGACATAATAGTTTTGGTTACAAATTACAAAAAATAAATCATGTAATACATAATTTGTATAATCACAAGCCTCTTTGTCTTTGAAAAATATCAATCAGAGTATCTGAAATTTCTTAGTGTAACTGTTCGTGTAAAGAAAATAACTTTTGGCTAAGTGAAAAGTGAGAAAACTCGAAGACTTATGATAACTATTCAAGTTTTGTGAGCAGTAAATGATATAACTATACGACAAACATGAATGGTTATTGACAGAGTTTAAGTCTTTCAAAAAATATAATAATATTAAGTTAACTATTCGAGTTTCTCGAATGGATAGGTGTGAAAGTCGAAGAGTTAAACATAATTGTTCGAGTTTCAACTGAGACATTATAAAGCAATGAAATTCAACACGTGCACAATTTGAACTTAAGGTATTCAGAAAGTTTCGAAGACTTATAAACCTAACTATCCGATGCTCAGCTGCATTTCGAAGAGTTACAGATAACCTTCCGAATGATAACTTAAGTCAATCTTCCAGATCACAACACGTGTACTTAAGTAGTTTTATAATAAAGAGATGTTTCGAACAATTACAAATCTAACTTTCCGATGCCCAAACTCATTTCGGAGAGTTACAGATAACTTACCGAAAATCCACTTAAGTCATGCATTATGGTGTCGACACGTGTACTTCAGGAAATAATAAAATAGTCTATTGAACATTTTAAAACACAACTGTCCGATACTTGCAATATAACTTGCCGAAATCACACAAAATTCAGATACTTAAGAATTAAAAAAACCTGTAAGTCATCGACAGTTTAGAAAAGTACTGAATTAATGTTAATTTCCTGAAATTATGCAGATTCTTTCATGAAAACATATAATAGTTCATAAGAGATGAATTATTATACGAGAAATTGCTCCCCCTACATAAATATAGTCTAAAGAATCTATGGCGTACTTAATCTGGGTTGCCAAGCCCTAAGTAGAGTTGGCTTTAAAAGGTCAAATAGCTTACTTAAAAAGGATGCTAAGCCTTAAATAGATTTGAGTCTCTCCCTTTTTTTTTTAAAATTGAATTAAATACAAAAATAAGTAGTAGAGTTAACAATTTAGACTTTTTGGCTTTTATCTTAGTCAGTTTACAAAAGAAAATTCATAGAGATATACCTTCATGAACTTAAAAGAATTCAATAATAAGTACACAAACTTAAGACAATAAATATCGTACATTATGTGTAAAGAGTAGAGAATAACAAAAAAAAAAAAGGATTATATGCACAGATTATGGCAAGATTGTTATAACATCGTGAAAAAGAAATTAAGCTTGAGTACATTACCCCTTTTTTTTTTATATTCATATATATATATATTATGTATTACCTCCCACAATATCATCTTTTTACGTGAACACAATCCCTTGCTTAGGAGAAAGATAACCAGTTACTCAATGACAAGTGAGAATAGGTAATTTTTTATATTTTTTTAATTAATTGTAATCTGAATTACTTGCAAAATGAGTTTTCAGTCAGCACATCTCAAACCAATTGGTTTAAGTGACTAGGGTTTAAGATCCCCCAATGGACTTAATTACTCAAATAATTGCAGACAAAAACAAAAAAAAATAAAACAAGATAGTAAATTAAATTAGAGGCAACCGCAAGACTTAATTTTTCTAACAAAATGTTAATAATTTTCCTTTAATAAAAAGTACATACTTTCTATGTATTTTCCTATTAAAATCTCTGTAATAGCATATACATAAGTAACAAAAATATAGTTGGCACTCACATTGAATCAATTTAACTTTCCTTAGGTAATCTTTTCTGAATTTTTCTTAAATAAATTGACTTCAATAAAAATCAGAATTTCATAAATTCTTAACTACCAGAAAATTGTAATTCGAAAAAAGATATTTTGTTTTTGTTTTTTTTAATAATAATAATGACATTAAATTCTAAAACTACCTTTATAACAAACCAAAATGCAATGGACAGGACAATTTAAACATCAGATAACTTACAGATACCAAGTTCTAATCATAATTTTGAAAATGTATTTTCATCTAAGGGTTTTGTAAATAGATCTCCTAATTGTTTTGTGGTAGGAACAAAATTTAATACTATTTTTCCTTTTATAACATTATCCCTTAGAAAATGATGTCGAACTTCTATATGTTTTGCTCGTGAATGTAAGACAGGATTTTTAGATAAACTTATTGCAGAACTACTATCACAGAAAATCTTAGTTGGTTTATAGTCTAAATTAAAATCTTTTAAAGTTTGTTTGATCCATAGGATTTGAGCACAGCAAAGCGCAGCAGCTACATTTTCAGCTTCAGTTGTAGATAATGCTACACAATTTTGCTTTTTGCTAAACATGACACTAAAGAATTTCCTAATAATTGACAAGTGCCACTGGTGCTTTTTCTTTCAGATTTACATCCTTCGAAATCAACATCACTATAACCTACTAAGTTTAAAGAACTACGTTTAAAGTAAAACAGTCCAAAATTGATGGTTCCTAATAGATATTTAAAAATTCGTTTAACAGCAAGTAGGTGTGATTCCTTAGGATTAGATTGATATCTTGCACAAGTACACACACTAAACATAATATCTGGTCGGCTAGCTGTTAAATAAAGTAATGAACCAATCATACTTCTATATTATTTTACATCTATAGTTTTTCCAAAGTCATCTTTATCCAACTTGGTGATAATACTCATTGGTCTATCCTTTGTTTTAGTGTTGTCTAAACCAAACCTCTTTAATAAATCTTAAGTATATTTTTCTTGTGAAATAAAAGTACCCTGATCTAATTGCTTAATTTGTAAGCCTAGGAAAAATGATAGTTCACCCATCATACTCATTTCAAATTGATTAGTCATGTCTTTTGAAAAGGACTCAACTAATTTATCATTTGTTGCTCCAAATATGATGTCATCTACATAGATTTGAACTACCAATATATCTTTTTCGATCTTCTTGATAAAAAGAGTGTGATCTGCCTTTCCCATAGAATACCCTTTTCCATAAGGAATTTAGATAATCTCTCATACCAAGATCTAGGAGCTTGTTTAAGGCCATATAGTGCCTTCTTAAGCTTATAAACATACTCAGGATGTTTTGAATCTTCAAAACCTGGAGGTTGTTTTACATACACTTCTTCTTTTATATATCCATTTAAAAAAGCAGTCTTAACATCTATTTGATATAATTTGAAATCCATATAATAAGCATAAGCTAACAAAATTTGTATTGATTCTAGTCTAGCAACAAGAGCAAATGTTTCATCATAGTCATTTCCTTCCTCTTGCTTGTAACCTTGAGCAACTAATCTAGCTTTATTTTTAACTATATGTCCATCTTGATCTACTTTGTTTCTAAATACCCAACTTGTTCCTATTATGGACTGATTTTCAGGTGGTGGAACTAGATCCCATACCTCATTTCTTATAAATTGATTTAGCTCATCTTGCATAGCTAAATACCAAAATTCATCTTCTAAGGCATCTTCAATTTTCTTAGGTTCTAGTAAAGAAACAAATGAATAAGCACCACAAATGTTGACTACTGATGACCTAGTCCTAACTCCTTGATTAGGATCGCCTATTATCTGATCAATAGGATAAGATGAAGCATAACGCCAATTTCTATGTTGTTCCATATTTTCTATAGGTATGACATTATTTTCTTCTAAATTTTCATCATTTAAGTTTATATTTCTTATTCCGTCAGATAATCTCTCAATTTCTCTGTCAACATCATTTGATACCATTTCTAGGAGAATTTTTGAATCAAAGTTTTCAGCATGTCTAATATCTAAATGAGAATTTTCCTAAAATTTTACATGTAGGGTTTCCTCAATGGTTTTTGTTGATTTATTATAAACTCTATATGCTTTACTTCTAATGGACTAACCAACAAAAATACCTTCATCTGATTTGGCTCTAAATTTGTCTCTTCGTTCCTTAGTGTTTAAAATAAAACACTTACACCCAAAGGGTTTTAAATAATTTATTTTGGGAACCCTATTATACCATATCTCATAAGGAGTTTTATCTAAAATTGGTCTTAGATGTACTCTATTTATAACATAGCATGCTGTATGAACTGTTTTTGCCCAAAGAAATAGGGGTAACTTATTCTCATTTAACAGGGTTCTGGACATTTCTTGAAGTGATCTATTTTTACGTTCTACTATCCTGTTTTGTGAAGGAGCTCTTGGAAATGAGTACCTATGATCTATGCCTAATTCTTCACAAAAGGTGTCTATTTGATCATTATCAAATTCTGTACCATGATCACTCCTAAGTTTTTGAATTTTAACATTTTTCTCATTCTGAACTTTATTACAGAATATCTAAAATATTTTAAAAACTTCAGCTTTATTAGCTAGAAAATAGTCATCAACTAGTACAAAAGCATAATGTTTACCTCCTAGACTGGTTGTTCTAGTAGGTCCAAATAAATCCATATGCACTAGTTCTAATACTCTTTTACTTGTTATTTCATTTAAGCTTTTAAAGGATGTTTTATGTAATTTACCTAGTTGACATGCATCACACATAAACTCTTTCGAGTACTTAATACTAGGTAAACCTCTATCTAGATTCTTTTTAGACAGCTTTTGTAATAATTTTAAGTTTGAGTGTTGTTTAGAATGAAAAAGTGCATATTATTAACGGTTAAATGATGGTTAATTGCATAATATTTTGCTTATCATATGAGAATTAAGCCATTATGTTATAATTGCACTGTTATATGCTTTAATTAAAGAATCTACTTAATTTTGGGGAATTAATGTCAATTTAGTACTTTTCTGAACTGTCGATAAGTTGTAGGCTGTGAAATTCTTAAGTATCCGAATTTTTTGATATTTCGAATAGTTATGTTTAACATACCGAACATATTTCAAACAGTTATGTTTAAAATACCGAACATGTATCGGATAGTTATGTTTATATTGCCGAACAGTTATGCTTTAAAAGAATATTTTATCAAATAGATCAACTGAAAGAAAAAGAATCTTTTAAATCACAATCCTTAGCACCCTATCCTAAAAGATTACAATAAATAATACTTGAAAAATAAGAAAAAATCAGAGAAATTTTTGAAAAAGTACAAGTTAACATCCTTTGTCAGATCTATTGCAGAAAATGCCACCTTGTGCTAAATTTCTGAAGGATTGGTGTATTAGGAAAAGAGAGCGAAAAGTTCTTAGAAAGGTCTTTTTAGCTGAGCAAAGTAGTACCTTATTTCTGCCACAAATTCCTAAAAAGTTATCTGATCTTGGAATCCCTGTTATATCATGCACCATAGGAAATACCATTCTAGAAAGAACCTTAATAGACTTAGGTGCAGGTATAAATGTTATGCCAAGTGATATATTTGCATCCTTAGGATTAGAAGGCTTAACTCCTACTAGTACGGTTATTCAATTAGCTGATAGAAGTATAAGATACCTTAGAGGAAAAATAGAGGATGTCTTAATTAAAATCAAAAATTTTATATATCCTATTGATATTGTAATATTGGATTCCCAACAGATTAAACATAGAAATAGTGATACATCTTTAATTTTGGGAAGGCCATTTTTAGCAACATCAAGAGCTGTTATAAATTGTAAAACTAGATTAATGAAGTTAGCATCTGGTAATGAGGATACTCACTTAAATATTTTCAAACCAGAAAGGTTTGAGGAGTTAGAAATGTCCTTACATACCATAGACTTTTTAAAGGATGAAGGAGATATGTTAGAAGATGTGATTCAAGAAGAATTAAATAGGCAAATCAATTCTGAAACTTTAGAGGAAAGTGAAAGCATAAATATAGAAGGAGATCAGGAAGAAATTAATTTAGAAAATGATGATGTTCAATTAGGAGCTCTTGCTTTTGATGGGCAACATTTAGAATTAAAACCTTTACCTCCTGAATTAACCTATATATTTTTGGAAGATAAACGAACCTGTCCAATCATTATTGCTTTAGATTTGAAAGATGATCAAATAGCTAAATTAAAAGATGTAGTAAAAAGTTATAAAGAAGTAATAGGATGGACTATGACTGATATAAAAGGGTTAAGTTCAACTTTATGCTGTCACCACATATATTTAGAAGAGAATGCTAAACCTGTTAGAATTCTTGAGAGGAGATTAAATCCAAACCTTAAAGAAGTAGTCCGGAAGGAAATAGTGAAATAGTTAGATAATGACATAATTTATCCGATTTCTGATAGCTCGTGGGTTAGCCCAATCCATGTAGTTCCCAAGAAATCAGGATTAACAGTTATTAGGAGTGAAAGTAAAGACTTGATACCTACTAGAATTCAATCAGGCTGGAGAGTATGTATAGACTATAGAAAGCTGAATGCTGTGACTAGGAAAGATCATTTTCCCTTACCTTTTATAAATCAAATGCTAGAAAGATTAGCAGGGCAAGAATATTTTTGTTTCCTAGACGGGTATTCAGGTTATAATCAAATTCCAGTAGCATTAGAGTATCAAGAGAAAACAACTTTCACTTGTCCTAATGGAACTTATGCTTTTAAGAGAATGCCATTCGGATTATGCAACGCACCAACTACCTTTCAAAGGTGTATGCAAGGCATATTTACTGGAATGACTGAAGATTTCTTAGAAATATTTATGGATGATTTTACTGTATATGGCAACTCATATGAAGTTTGTTTAAGCAATTTAGACCAAATATTAAAACGCTGTGTGAAAAAAAATTTGGTTTTAAATTGGAAAAAATGTCACTTCATGGTTAAACAATGAATAGTCTTCGAGCATGTTGTTTCTAAGAAAGGGTTGGAAGTAGATAAAGCTAAAATAGAAGTAATTTCTAATCTACTAGAACCTAAATTAGTAAAAGATATTAGATCATTTCTAGGACATGCTGGTTTTTATAGAAGATTTATTAAAGACTTTAGCAAGATAGCTAGACCTTTAACTAATCTATTAAAAAATGTCTCATTTAACTTTGATAAAAATTGTAAGGAAGCATTTTTCAGACTTAAGACTAGCTTAATTTCAACTTCTATAATTCAAGCACCTAATTGGAACTATCCATTTGAATTAATGTGCGATGCATCTGATTTTGCTGTAGGAGTAGTGTTGGGACAGAAGATAGAAAAATCTCCTAGAGTGATTCATTATGCAAGCAAAACCTTAAATAATGCTCAAGTTAATTACACAACTACTGAAAAAGAATTATTAGCTGTTGTGTTTGCCTTAAAAAAGTTTAGATCATATCTGATTGGAGCTAAAGTGATAGTATACACGGATCATTCAGCTTTAAAACATCTAATAAAGAAAAAGAGACTAAACCTAGATTGATCCGATGGATATTATTATTACAAGAATTTGATCTAGAAATTAAAGATAAAAAAGGTTGTGAGAATGTAGTAGCAGATCATTTATCAAGATTACAAATAGAAAAATCAAATATTGAAATTAAGGATAATTTTCCTGATGAACAATTAATGACTATCAACACAATACCTTGGTATGCAGACATAGTTAATTACTTAGTTACTGGTTTAACACCTAAGGATTGGAATAGACAGGATAAGAAATTGTTTTTCTCAAGAGTAAAATATTACTATTGGGAAGACCCATACTTATTTAAGAAATGTCCTGATCTGGTTTTAAAGAGGTGTGTTTCAGAAATTGAATATCCAAGCATATTGTCTTTCTGTCATGATGAAGCTTGTGGAGGGCATTTTGGTTTAGGGAAAACTGTTGCAAAAATTCTGCAATGTGGGTTTTATTGGCCAACACTATTCAAAGATGCTTATAAATACTGCTTAAGTTGTTTAAGATGTCAACAAATAGGAAGAATATCAAAGAGGAATATGATGCCTCTTAATCCTATTGTTGAGGTTGAAATCTTTGATGTGTGGGGAATAGATTTTATGGGTCCATTTCCTATGTCTAATCAATTTAATTACATATTGTTGGGGGTGGATTATGTATCTTAATGGATAGAAGCTATTCCTACAAAAACTAATGACAACAAAGTGGTAATACAATTTATAATAACCAATATATTTGCCAAATTTGGAATACCTAAAACTATTATCAGTGATAGAGGAACTCATTTTTGTAATAGAAGTTTTGAAGCCTTAATGAAGAAATATGGAGTAAACCACAAAATTGCAACATCATATCATCTGCAAACAAGGACAAGTGGAAAGTGCTAACAAACAAATTAAGTTAATCTTAGAAAAAGTAGTAAATCCTACTAGAACAGATTGGGCTAATAGATTGATAGATGCACTTTGGGATTATAGAACTGCTTATAAAACAAGCTTAGGTATGTCACCTTTTAGGCTAGTATATGGAAAAAGTTGTCATTTACCAGCTGAAATAGAACATAAAGCTTATTGGGCATTAAAAACTCTAAACACTAATTTAAATCAAGTTGCTGAAAATAGAAAAATGCAACTAATTGAATTAGAAAAATTTAGAAATGAAGCTTATTCGAAGACTGTAAGAGAAAAAGAGAAAATGAAATTCTAGCATGATAGAAAAATTATTCCAAAAAGCTTTGAAATAGGACAATAAGTATATCTTTATATGGCTAGACTCCATAACCATCTAGAAAAATTAAGATCTAGATGGGCAGGACCTTACATAGTTTGAAATATTTATCCTTATGGAGCTATTAAAATTGAAAATCCTAAAAATCAGAATATATTTAAAGTAAATGGACAAAGACTTAGACCTATTCTGAAACACCAAAAGCTCCTTTGGAATTATAGAAGTTAGAGTAGAGGACTACTCGAGCTTTACTTAGTAAAAAATCAGTTTTTATGTTGATATAATAAAAAAAATATTAAAAAAAAAAAATATATATATATATAATATAAAAATCATTGCGGTTCAACCGACTGGATCCATTGGTATGACCGAAACATAAAAAAATATGTATATTAATTTTCAGAAAAAAAAAAATGTTGGTTTTACCGAAACGTAGTATCGATTCAACTGGAAAAAAAATTAGGTCTGACTGAAACATAGTATTGGTTAAACTGGTAAAAAAATAGAAAAACTATTATCTGTAGTATTTTTATTATTATATCTATTTGTACGGGGAGTCCGTTGAGTTATGCTTAACTCAACGAGCTTACTTCGTTGAGTCTTGAGTTAGTTAATGAGCTTATTCCGTTGAGTTAACTATAACTCAACGGAGTACTGTAGCTAAGACCGCGGATAAGATAGTAATAGTTGGTTCGGGAAATGACCCAATTACCCGCCTAAACTTAGGGCTTATTTAAAATAAAACCTAGGGTTTTGGGGGCATTATCCGGCAAATCATTTAGAATCTAGAACAGTAGAAATCCGAGCGATTCTGTGCTGTTGTGTAACTCCACGATGAGGAAGATGACGCTTGAATTCTAGGAAGATGTAGTGGACACCGCACAGTTTCTGAAGGAATCTGAAGAAT
This sequence comes from Cymodocea nodosa, assembly GCA_036874045.1. Taxonomy (NCBI): domain Eukaryota; kingdom Viridiplantae; phylum Streptophyta; class Magnoliopsida; order Alismatales; family Cymodoceaceae; genus Cymodocea; species Cymodocea nodosa. The sequence goes on along the minus strand of CM072339.1, from coordinate 10,187,083 downwards.
GGCACACGCGGCAAAAGATCCGGAATACAACAAGAGAGAAAGAGCTACAAAAGGTAGAATCAAAACTCTTTAACTTGAGGAAAGTTTTAGTTGAGTTAGAAATACAAATACCACAGATAATGGAGACACGAATTAGAGTGGCAACTGAAATTGCAGTTAGCAAAGAAAGAAAAATCCGGCCAAACAATGAAGTAGCCTTAGAGCTAATTCAACATAAAGCCAAATTGTGGTTTAAGAAACGCATTGCTGGTCAAGGAAGCTGGGCAATATAGGAGCAGCAACGAGCAAGAGAATAGGAAGAATCGATTGCTGAAAGACCTGTTCTTGAGGAACAGCAGTCAGGACCTCCAGTTCAGCCAATAGAACTATTGCCACGATTAGCATTTGTTTGGCCGAGAACTGATGAAGAAGAGAAAGAATTTCTTAGCTTGGTCAAAATAGCAAGAGACCAAGGTGATACTCAAGAAATAGCTATAGCTAAGGCACATATTTTATATGATGCCATTAAGAAAAAAAGGGCCGAAGAAAAGTTGAGGGCCTAGTACAGAATAAAGGTTGAGCAGCATCAGACAACAACTAAATCAAGTGCTACAAGAGAAGCTAAGGCTGGTCCTTCGAGACCAATAATTATAGAGAAAGTTAAATAGGAAGAGCTAGTACCTGTGGCTCGAAGGCCTGCAGAGCCTACTTTTGTAGATTTAATCTTAAAAGAAGAAGAGGAAGAACATGCACAATTAATCAGAAAAAGGAAAGGAAAAGAGATAGTGCTTGACTATCAAGAAGAGATTAAATCTGAGATACCAATGTCAACAGGGCTTGTGGAGCAAATTTTTATAAATCTACTATCCGATTCTAGGACAGGAGAATTCATGCAGGATTCCAAATGAATTGCAAAGATTTTCAAATTCTCCTCCATGATCACTTTTGATTTTCTTCACTGTTAGTTCCTTTTGATTCTAAACTCTTCTGTAGAAGTTTCTGAACTCTTATGCAGAAGTTTCTGAACTCATTGCAAGTCTCATTTTTATGTGTCAAAAATATTACCCAAGTTAATCTAGAGAAATCATCAACAATAACAAAGGTATATTTGTTAGGATCGGTAGGCTCACCAGAGGGGGGGTGAATGGTGAAGGTGTGTAAGTTTTTAAATTTTTTAACTTTGAATCGAGTGATTCAACAAAAGTGAGATGAGATGAATTAAATGAAGGCAAAACAGTAAGAGGAAAATAACACACAGCAAATTTTTAGGTGATTCACCAGCTTGGCTAGTCCACCCCCAAGATACACTTTGGCTTCACTAAGTATTCAAATACTTACAACACTTGCTTTTAGATTGAAGCAAGAACCAACACTTAGAGCTTTCAGGTATAAGCTCTATAACCAACCTTTCTTTCTCGAGCTTTCAGGTTGAAGCTCTCAACCAACAATGAGTTTTCAGGTAGAAACTCACGAACCAACAGCTTTGAATTTTTTTATTAGAGTTTTGGCACACGGAGCTTTTTTTGTAGTGAATCTTTTGAGTATACTTGACTATTTGTAGACTTGAGAGTGTAACTAGAATTTGTGTAGCTCACTGTATATTGTATGATCGTTATCTCTATATGATCTTCTCTTAAACTTCTCATATTTATACCAAAAGGTATAACGATCACATTTTTCTTTCAACGGATGTATTCTGTTGTACTTGCTAAATAATCAGACCTAAATATGGTAAGTTACTGTTCTATCTGATGTTCAGTAAGTAACTTTCCGATTTCCTTTAACTTTCAGATGGTTATATGAATAACTCACCGAAGAATGTCCATAACTTACCGATTCTTCACTTACATCTTATTATCTGTGTCATGTGAGGATTTTAAGTTGCTTACGTGAAATGTCAAGTGTTTAGAATGAAAAAGTGCATATTATTAACTAGTTAAATGATGGTTAATTGCATAATATTTAGCTTATCATATGAGAATTAAGCCATTATATCATAATTGTACTATTATATGCTTTAATTAAAGAATCTGCTTAATTTCGGTGAATTAATGTTAATTTAGTATATTTCTGAACTGTTAGTAAGTTGCAGGTTGTGAAATTGTTAAGTATCCGAAATTTTTGATATTTTGGACAGTTATGTTTAGCATACCAAACATGTATCGGAGAGTTATGTTTAAATTACCGAATAGTTATGTTTTAAAAGAATACTTTATTATTTCCTGAAGTACACGTGTCGAAACCATAATGCATGACTTAAGTGAACTTTCGGTGAGTTATCTATAACTATCCAAAATTGCAGCTGAGCATCAGATAGTTAGACCTGTAACTCTCTGAAATGTTTCTTTTATTATTAAACTACTGATGACACGTGTCGAGATCTGGTAGATTTACTTAAATTATATATAGTTAAGTTTGTAACTATCTAAAATGCATCTGAGGATCGGATAGTTAAGTTTATAAGTATCCGAAATGCATCTGAGCATTAGATAGTTAAATTTATGCATGTGTTTTATAGTTAAACCAATGAGGTAAGTCCGTTGCGTTATTTGTAACTCCATGGACTATTTATTTTCTAATATGCCATTGTAGCAGTTGCAAAAACAGGACAGTTGGAAGGAAAAACTACGATCACACATATCACGCAGGAATTCACTCGTCAAAGGGAGAAGAAAGCATCGCTGTTGATATGAATGAAGGAAATCCAACCAACCATTCAAGCAGAAGCAGTTACCACTAAAGAAATATAAAAGAAAAGAAGAAAAGAAGTAAAGGATGTGTGATCGATGGGTATGGCCAGTGTGTACAGAGGAGGAGTACTGAGCTTTTTGCAGACAGTGTCAGCAATTCTCTGAAGTACCACACCAACCATCATCACTACCACATTATCACCACATTATCACCACATTACCACCACAATATCACCACATTATCACCAAACATTATCACCACCACCATAATCACCAACCATCGGAGGTCTGTGAGGATACTTTTCAGATGTTGGGTTGATTCTGAGCTAAACACAGTGCTTGACAACCATTGTGAGGAGTGATCGCGTCGTGGGAAGGGAAGCAATTTTCACCAAGTGCCGACTCATATTTTAGGAGATCGTCAAGCTTCTAGCCTTTATTTCGGGTTGATGCTTGTATGTTGAAGAGGAGATCATCTTGCAATTCTACACTCGCGATTCTATAGGGCGAGGAGACAGAGTTGTAAGTGGTTTAATTTTCAGTGGTGTAATCGCGTCGCATGTAGTGACAGAAGTATTTACTGTCGACTGGGATTACTTTACATTTCACCTTTTGCCCATTTCCATGTTCATATTAAAACAAAAATACCAAAAACAACTTATCTGTGTTTGTATTTTGTATTTGAGTGTTATATTGTTTGTATTGTATTGTGATTAATGTTATCTTTGTCAGCGTTGTGAATGTTTTATGTTTGTTTTAGTTTAACAGTTTACTGAAATTGGTTCGTTCAAAAGACTTAAAGATTTTAATGGTTACTATTTGAATTATCTGAATGTTAGTATTGCCTAATGATAAATCTAGTATTTACTAACATTAAAGAGCTTAATTGATGTTATTTACAATCTATGGAACCGCCCAATGGTTGGCCGAATTCCTCTGTAAATAGCAATATTAAATAGGAAATGCAGGCTCGTGGAGTTAACTTATGTCCACGAGGTTAGTCTGTTGAGTTAGCCATAACTCAACGAACTTTGTTCGTTGAGTTAACTGTAATTCAACAGAGAGCTTATTGAATATATAAATTTGATTGTTAAAAGCGGAACAGTTCTCAATTCTTAAGCAATTCCCTGTAGGATCGACCTGTACTTGCACACTAATACAATAGACACTGTGCACCTACAATTAAAATACAAATTGGAATTAATATCTAATATGTGTGAAAGGTTGTTTGTTTACTTCTAAAAAAAGGAATAGGCATAAAGATAAATTAACTAAGTAAAAACAGAAGTTAACAAATCCAAGTTTTTCTAGTGCGTTGCTGGAGATCCAAACAAGTTTTCTGGTGTCGTGCTAGCCAAGTGAACAAGTTTTATGGCGTCGTTGCTAGGGAATTGAATTGAATTAATATAAGCAACGGTTAGAGCTATTTTGTTTTAATAGCCAGAGTGTTGTGTATTTTCTTCTGTAATTGAGAATATTGCATATGCTTATGCTCAAAGATTTCTGAAACCTATAGTTAGTGTATGTGAATTCTGCAATTCTGAAGGTCACAACATTTCTAACTGTTTGAAACTGAGACGTTTGCAGATGGTTAGATCCCATGAACAACAAATGATTTATCCTCAATATAATAGAGCCGAGTATGAGAATCCTATAGTTTACCCAACTGATGGTCAGTATAGAATGTGTAATATGTTGAGAGACACGGAAGTTTGGGATAGGTATGATAGACTGGAGCGTAGTATAGAGCAAAACCTGGACAAACTAGAATATTTTATGTGTCAGCAACAAGAAGTCAACCGAGTAAACTATAAGGAAGCATATTCAGAACCTAAAATGGATATAATTTACGAAACTGAAAAAACCATAATGAAAATTGATCAAAAATTGAATGCAATGAGATTAGATGATCTAGAAAGAAAATTAAAAGCATTAGACGAATATACAATGAAAATACAAGTTATGCAACAGGACAATGGAAATTATAATGTTATAGATCTGCATAATTTGCAAAATACAGCAAACAAAAAATTCTAATGCAAGAGAATTTAAAGAATGCACTTTAAAACTAAAAACAATTGAAGATCATAATCACGAAAATGATATACAAAAACATCATGAGAGTAACAAAAATCTAGAAGATGTTTGTGTAACATTAAGATCTGGAACTGATATACCACCAAGAACTCAAAATGAAAATGAAAATGTAATAGCTGAAAATCTAGAAATCACTGAAGAACAATCTGAATCTACTAATGAAGCTAAAAATGATCAAACAAATCAACTGAAAGAAAAAAAATCTTTTAAATCACAATCCTTAGCACTCTATCCTGAAAGATTACAATAAACAATACCTGAAAAACAAGAAAAAATTAGAGAAATTTTTGAAAAAGTACAAGTCAACATTCCTTTATTAGATCTATTGCAGAAAATGCCACCTTGTGCTAAATTTCTAAAGGATTGGTGTACTAAGAAAAGAGAGTGAAAAGTTCTTAGAAAGGTCTTTTTAGCTGAGCAAAGTAGTTCCCTATTTCTGCTACAAATTCCTAAATAGTTATCTGATCCTGGAATCCCTGTTATATCATGCACCATAGAAAATACCATTCTAGAAAGAACCTTAATAGACTTAGGTGCAGGTATAAATGTTATGCCAAGTGATATATTTGCATCCTTAGGATTAGAAGGCTTAACTCCTACTAGTACGGTTATTCAATTAGCTGATAGAAGTATAAGATACCCTAGAGGAAAAATAGAGGATGTCTTAATTAAAATCAAAAACTTTATAAATCCTATTGATATTGTAATTTTGGATTCCCAACAAATTAAGCATAGAAATAGTGATACATCTTTAATTTTGGGAATACCATTTTTAGCAACATCAAGGGATGTTATAAATTGTAAAACTAGAGAAATGAAGTTAGCATATGGTAATGAGGATACTCACTTAAATATTTTTAAACCAGAAAGGTTTGAGGAATTAGAAATGTCCTTACATACCATAGACTTTTTAGAGGATGAAGGAGATATGTTAGATGATGTGATTCAAGAAGAATTAAATAGGCACATCAATTCTGAAACTTTAGAAGAAAGTGAAAGCATAAATATAGAAGGAGATCTGGAAGAAATTAATTTAGAAAATGATGATGTTCAATTAGGAGCTCTTGCTTCTGATGGGCAACATTTAGAATTAAAACCTTTACCTCCTAAATTAACCTATATATTTCTGGAAGAGAAACGAACCTATCCAATCATTATTGCTTCAGATTTAAAAGAGGATCAAATAGCTAAATTAAAAGATGTAGTGAAAAGTTATAAAGAAGCCATAGGATGGACTATAACTGATATAAAAGGGTTAAGTTCAACTTTATGCTGTCACCACATATATTTAGAAGAGAATGCCAAACCTGTTAGAATTCCTGAGAGGAGATTAAATCTAAACCATAAAGAAGTAGTCAGGAAGGAAATAGTGAAATGGTTAGATAATGACATAATTTATCTGATTTTCGATAGCTCGTGGGTTAGCCCAATCCATGTAGTTCCCAAGAAATCAGGATTAACAGTTTTTAGGAATGAAAATCAAGACTTGATACCTACTAGAATTCAATCAGGCTGGAGAGTATGTATAGATTATAGAAAGCTGAATGTTGTGACTAGGAAAGATCATTTTCCCTTACCTTTTATAGATCAAATGCTAGAAAGATTAGCAGGGCAAGAATATTTTTGTTTCCTAGATGGGTATTCAGGTTATAATCAAATTCCAGTAGCATTAGAGAATCAAGAGAAAATAACTTTAACCTGTCCTAATGGAACTTATGCTTTTAAGAGAATGTCATTCGGATTATGCAATGCACTAGCTACCTTTCAAAGGTGTATGCAAGGCATATTTACTGGAATGACTGAAGATTTTTTAGAAATATTTATGAATGATTTTACTGTATATGGCAACTTATATGAAGTTTGTTTAAGCAATTTAGACCAAATATTAAAACGCTGTGTGGAAAAAAATCTGGTTTTAAATTGGGAAAAATGTCACTTCATGGTTCAACAAGGAATTGTCTTAGGGCATGTTGTTTCTAAGAAAGGGTTGGATGTAGATAAAGCTAAAATAGAAGTAATTTCTAATCTACTAGAACCTAAATCAGTAAAAGATATTAGATAATTTCAAGGACATGCTGGTTTTTATAGAAGATTTATTAAAGACTTTAGCAAAATAGCTAGACCTTTAACTAATCTATTAAAAGATGTCCCATTTAACTTTGATAAAAATTGCAAGGAAGCATTTTTCAAACTTAAAACTAGCTTAATTTCAACTCATATAATTCAAGCACCTGATTGGAGCCATCCATTTGAATTAATGTGCGATGCATCTGATTTTGTTGTAGGAGCAGTGTTGGGACAGAAGATAAAAAAATCTCCTAGAGTGATTCATTATGCAAGCAAAACCTTAAATGATGCTCAAGTTAATTACACAACTATTGAAAAAGAACTATTAGCTGTTGTGTTTCCCTTAGAAAAGTTTAGATCATATCTGATTGGAGCTAAAGTAATAGTATACACGGATCATGCAGCTTTAAAACATCTAATAAAGAAAAAAGAAACTAAGCCTAGATTGATCCGATGGATATTATTATTACAAAAATTTGATCTAGAAATTAAAGATAAAAAAGGTTGTGAGAATGTACTAGCAGATCATTTATCAAGATTACAAATAGAAAAATCAAATATTGAAATTAAGGATAATTTTCCTGATGAACAATTAATGACCATCAACACAATGCCTTGGTATGCAGACATAGTTAATTACTTAGTTACTGGTTTAACAACTAAGGATTGGAATAGATAGGATAAGAAATTATTTTTCTCAAGAGTAAAATATTACTAATGGGAAGACCCATATTTATTTAAGAAATGTCATAATCTGGTTTTAAGGAGGTGTGTTCTAGAAACTGAATATCCGAGTATATTGTCTTTTTGTCATGACCAAGCTTGTGGAGGGCATTTTGGTTCAGGGAAAACTACTGCAAAAATTCTGCAATGTGGATTTTATTAGCCAACACTATTCAAAGATGCTCATAAATATTGCTTAAGTTGTTTAAGATGTCAACAAATAGGAAGAATATCAAAGAGGAATATGATGCCTCTTAATCCTATTGTTGAGGTTGAAATCTTTGATGTGTGGGGAATAGATTTTATGGGTCCATTTCCTATGTCTAATCAATTTAATTACATATTGTTGGGGGTGGATTATGTATCTAAATGGATAGAAGTTATTCCTACAAAAACTAATGACAACAAAGTGGTAATACAATTGAAAATCCTAAAAATCAGAATATATTTAAAGTAAATGGACAAAGACTTAGACCTATTCTGAAAACCCCAAAATGCTCCTTTGGAATTATAGAAGAAGTCAGAGTAGAGGACTACTCGAGCTTTACTTTGTAAGAAATCAGTTTTTTTTTATATAGATATAAAAAAAAATTAATTGTTGAGTATTTTGTTTTGGTGATGTGTGCTGAATGAATATAATCATATTTGCTCAATTACTATTACTTGTGAAAAGAAATTAAAATCATCAATTAAAACAAAAAAAGCTTACTAGCATAAATACTTGTCTGTATTGGATCTGAAGTTAATAACTAGTCATTTCATTGCATTAATTTCTCATTTAACTAAATGTTAAGTTAACGAGTGTTTTTATTGAAAAGCATGATATGTTTTAAAGTTATATCTTCTGTATGATGAACAGTGTACGTTTAGACAACTCGTTAAGTTAGAGTTTTGTTTGTATAGAGGTCACATGAGAACTCGTTAAGTTAGAGGCTTAAAGGTTAAAATAGGTCACGTGATAACTCGTTAAGTTAGTGAGTAAAAGAAGAGACGAACTCGTTAAGTTAGTGTTATACACGTGGTGAAATTATAAGTTACGAATGTTGTATTGTATCACGTGAGGTGCACATGTTTAACTCGTTAAGTTAACATAACTAAACGCGTTGAGTTGCTATATTGAACACTAAGGCAACGCGTTAGGTTAGCGTTATAAACTTAAGTTGTTATTTTTTGCACGTGGTAAAATTCTTATTATAAAAACATTTGTTTATGACTGAATCAGTGAGTTAAAGCTTTTTCGGAGACTTATAGTCGTAACTATCCGAAAGGTAACTTAAGTCATATTTTTAGGTCTTGACACGTGTCTCACTAGTTTTATGTTATAAAGAGTTTTTCAGTGACTTACAACCGTAACTATCCGAAACTTAAACTATTTTTGGTGAGTTATCGCTTAACCTTTCTTTCGAAAGGTTAAGCTAGTTTGTTGAGTTAGCATAACACCACAGACTTAGTTCGTTGAGTTAGCTACAGTACTTGTCACGTGAAATGGCACATGAGGAACTCGTTAAGTTAGAAACGTTAAGTTATATAAATATACTTGTGTTACTCGTTTAGTTAACATTAAAGTAACGACTTCCTACTACACTTGACGGAAAATTCTTTGGATGAGAAAGTTTATTTTACAGGAAATTTTTCAAAGATCTAGGACTAATGATTAAAGAAAAATCGAAATATAAACGTTGGTTAGAACATGTGTGTTTCGATGAAGGATGTTGAGTATTTTGTTTTGATGATGTGTGCTGAATGAATATAATCATATTTGCTCAATTACTATTGCTTGTGAAAAGAAATTAAAATCATCAATTAATACAGAAAAAGCTTACTAGCATAAATACTTGTCTGTATTGGATCTAAAGTTAATAACTAGTCATTTCGTTGCATTAATTTCTCATTTAACTAAACGTTAAGTTAACGTGTGTTTTTATTGAAAAGCATGATATGTTTTAAAGTTATATCTTCTGTATTATGAATAGTGCACGTTTAGACAACTCGTTAAGTTAGAGTTTTGTTTGTATAGAGGTCACGTGAGAACTCGTTAAGTTAGAGGCTTAAAGGTTAAAATAGGTCACGTGATAACTCGTTAAGTTAGTGAGTAAAAGAAGAGACGAACTCGTTAAGTTAGTGTTATACACGTGGTGAAATTATAAGTTACGAATGTTGTATTGTATCACATGAGGTGCACATGTTTAACTCATTAAGTTAACATAACTAAACGCATTGAGTTGCTATATTGAACACTAAGGCAACGTGTTAGGTTAGCGTTATAAACTTAAGTTGTTATTTTTTGCACGTGGTAAAATTCTTATTATAAAAACATTTGTTTATGACTGAATCGGTGAGTTAAAGTTTTTTTAGAGACTTACAGTCGTAACTATCTGAAAGGTAACTTAAGTCATGTTTTCAGGTCTTGACACGTGTCTCACTAGTTTTATGATATAAAGAGTTTTTCGATGACTTACATCCGTAACTATCCGAAACTTAAACTATTTTCGGTGAGTTATCATTTTACCTTCCGAAAGAAAGGTTAAGCTGGTTCGTTGAGTTAGCATAACACCACAGACTTAGTTCGTTGAGTTAGCTATAATACTTGTCACGTGAAATGACATATGAGGAACTCGTTAAGTTAGAAACGTTAAGTTATATTGTGTTACTCGTTTAGTTAACATTAAAGTAACGACTTCGTATTACACTTGATGGAAAATTCTTTGGATGAGAAAGTTTATTTGCAGGAAATTTTTCAGAGATCAAGGACTGATGATTAAAGAAAATTTGAAATATAAACGTGGGTTAGAACGTGTGTGTTTCGATGAAGGGAAAAGAAAAGACATGGAGAAGTGGAAAATTGGTAGTGGTTAAACGTGAAGGATATGCATGAAATGAAGTTACAGTATAAAAGGCATAGAATTCTCGTTGATCAAACTATTCCTGCACACCAAAAGAAAAATCTTTTTCAGGGATCAAAAACACCTCTTCGGGGAAAATCTCTCAAGTGGATGAAAATTCAGTAAAGTGTCGACATATAAATCTGCTTATGAAGTGTGGCATGCATTAGAAGTTTCACATGAAGGTACTTCTCAAGTTAAAGAGACTAAAATAAAAATGTTGATTCATAAGTATGAACTCTTTAAGATGCATGAAGACGAAAATATTTCTGAGATGTTTTCCAGATTTCTCGATATCATAAACTCTTTAAAATGTTTAGGAAAGAATTTTGAACAGAAGGATTTGGTGAGGAAAATTCTCAGATCCCTAAGTTCTAAATGGTCTCAGAAAGTAACATCAATTGGGGAATCACGAGATTTAAATGTTTATACTATGAATGAACTTATAGGTAACTTAACAGCTTATGAAGTTCAATTAAATGAATCACTGAGTCACAACAAACTAAAATGAAGAAAGAAATAGCATTTGAAATTAATTCAGATTCTGATATATCTACTGATTCTGACGAGGATTTGATTTTGCTGACTAGGAAATTCAAGAAAGCATGGAAAGCTAGGAAACAGCAAAGGAACAAAAATGATAAACCCTCAATGTCAAAATCACTGAATGACAAGAATTCTTCATCTAGAAAGTATGTATGTTACAATTGTAAGAAACCTGGACATCTTTCTCCAGATTGTCCTATGAGGAAAAATGAAAAGCAAAGTAGGACAAATCAGAAGAAGACGACTTAGAAAATTCAGAAAAAGTTTTACAAGAAAAAAGCTTTGAAGGTCACTTGGGATGACACATCTAAAGAGTCTGAATTTGAAGAATCAGCATCAAAATCTTCACATTCAGAAGGAGAATAAGAGTTAGAAGACGTTGCTCATGTGTGCTTCATGGCAGATGAGTCTAAGGTAATATCTGATCCTGAAAGTCATTCAGATTTCAAGTTTGATGAATTATTATGTGCTTATCATGCATTATTACAAAAACTTAAAGTATGTAAACTAGAAAATAAGAATATTAGAAAATCTTCATCCATTATGGAAGAAGAAAATTATTTCCTATCTACTACTTTAGAAAAGTTTAAATGTGATAATGAAAATCATGCTAAAGATTTGCAAAAATTTAGATTTAATGAATGTATTTTGCATGAAAAAATACATAATATAAATGCTGAAAAATTAAAGATAGAATCTAAAAATGAAATGTTGAGAAACAATATAAATGAACTTGAATTAGAGATAGATAAATTAAAATTGAGAGAGCTAGATTTAAATTGTACCATTGAGAAATGGAATTTAAGTCAAACTAAGTTAGACAAACTAACTAGTACCCCTGCAGTGTCTTATAAATTTGGCTTAGGATTTGATTATCCTAAATATCCTGAATCTCAAGCCAATAAAGGATTTATTAGTTGCAGTTCAAGTAAATCTAAGACTAAAATTCCTTTTATTATGAAACAAGGTAATAAATATGTAGAAGTAGGTACTTCAAGGGATGAATCATGTAGTAATAAAATAAATCAATGTGATTTGTCAAATTGTACTTCTAACATAACTATTAATGTTTCTAGAAATCTTGTTTCTTGTTCTGGAAATTCAGTTTCTAATGTTTCTAAAATTTCAAACTATTGTAGTAAACTGAAAAATCAGAAACTTGAGCATGTAATTCAATACATTGGTATTAGACTAATTACTCATTCTGCATGTGATAAAACTAAAAATTCTTGTGCAGAAAAAGATTTTGTATGTATGGAAAATGTTAATATAAGTACAAAACCTTGGTATGAACTTACTGAAATGTATGAGCATGACCAAAATAAATTAAAATCTAATAAAAATCTGTTTGGTCTTGATTATACTACATCTGAAAACAAAAGGAATGATTGTAAAAGCAATAATGCTATATGTGAGTATGAAGCTAATGATAAATCAATAGTACTTACAATTAATAAGAATATAAATGATAATGTTAAACTATTTTTAAACAAAAAGAAGAAATATGCGTTTAATGAACTTGGTCCTCAACAACATTGGGTACCAAGAAAAAGTTTTTCTTAATTTGTGTTGCAGGAGGAAACAACATCAAAATGGATCTTGGACAATGGAGCGTCAAGTCACATGACCAGACAGAAAAGTCTACTAAAAATTTTACAAATACCATGAAAGGAAGTGCAATATTTGGAAACAAAAGCAAAGATAAAATCATAGGTATGGGCAATGTTCAAATAACTCCTACTTGTGTTATTTCGAATGTACTATATGTAGAAAATCTAGGATTTAATTTGCTGAGTGTCATAAAACTAACTAAAAATAGATATTATGTAGTGTTTGAAGATAATGTATGCAAAATAATTGGTAAAAATACAGATGAAATTAAGTTTATTGCTAAAAGAAAAGGTTCTGTATGTACTTTATCTTTACCTTCTGGTGCAGTTGATTTAAATTCATGTTTGCTAACTGAAACTAGTGATGCATATCTGTGGCATAGAAGGATTGGACATATAAATATGAAATTGTTACATAATCTATCAAAAAAACATTTAGAGAGAGGTTTACTAAAGATTAAATACTCAAAGGACTTTATGTAACTACAAGTGGTATCATGGTTTAGTAAAAAGCAAAACTATGTACCACTTTCTACTACAAAAGCTGAATATGTTGTTGCTGCACTATGTTGCACTCAGATTCTGTGGATAAGGAAAACTTTAGAAGATTTTGGATTATCTTATGATATAACTGAGATTTATTGTGACAATAGTTCTACAATAAATCTTTCCAAAAATCCTATATTACATTCAAGAGCAAATCATATAGAGGTTAGACATCATTTTCTAAGAGATAACGTAATTAAAGGAAAAATTAAATTAGAATTTGTGTCTAGTAAAAATCAATTAGCTGATATATTTACAAAACCTCTAGACAAAAATACATTTTGCAACATTAGATTAAATTTAGGTATTTGTAGGCTGTGTTGTGTAAAATGCTTAAACTCCACATAAAAAGATAAATATTATTGATGATGTTGTTCACCTCATAGATATTATATACTTATTATAAATATCTAAAGTAATATCAAAACTGCTGCTTAAGATACTATGTATTTATTGTAAAATCATAGTAGTATCTTATTGATTTTAAGTAGTTTATCAATTTTAATGGTTTTTACGATTTTAAGTGGAAGTGTAAATGAAAAACATTAAATACTTCTAACATTCTAAAATTTTGATTAAATGTTTTCTTTGAATCAAGGAAAATGCATATGATCATGCATAAATTTGACTTAATTGAGTAAACTTGTAGAATAAGTTATATGTAACTCATCTTAAACTGTTAATCAAAAGTATAAGCTTATTGAAACTGATTCATATTCTCAGTACAATCATAAAAGTAAAAAAAATATTGTATGAGATTTGTGTTTTATTGCATCTGTATTAATGGAATACATATATACTATGCTTAAAATGAAAAGTGCTTACAAAGTGAAATTCTTTGAGAGTTTATTGATCAGTTTGATCACGAGCCTTTTGTACTTGAGCAGATAGGTATGTAAGGATTGTTTTCCTAAAAAAGGATTCTTTAAATCTAGCAACCTAAGGTCCTGATCAGATCTAGGATTGTTGATTGAAAGATCATTATACGGGTACATTAGAAAGCTCTTGTATGATTCAAGCTTTTTAAATTAACTTTTAAAGAAAATTATCAATATTCACTATTTTGAAAAAAAAAAAAAAATTTGTTTCATTAATTACAGATATCTTTGAATCACAAATAGTTTCTACCAATATGACTTCTGATTTATTGAATCAACATTAGTACTTTTGAAAACGTTTATTTGAGCTACATTCTTTTATTCTCCTTGAATTAATCACATTGAGTTCATAGTTATGTTTTGATTCATATACAGTAGGAATTGATTCTGAAAATCATTTTTGATGATGTCAGAATAACGAAAGTCTCTGAAAAGAAAATTTAAAAGTATAGTTATACTTAACATCTATTGTCACTACAAGTATATTTTGTATTTTGATTGAATATATTTGAAGTATATTTGTAGCTGGAGGATTAACAATGTCGAAAATAGATTAATATAATTTAGAATACAAATCTTAGTTAATCTAAATTAATGTCCTCTTAAAATCTTGATGAAATAATTTAAAAAGACATACAAACTATTTTAGATTCAAAGGACAAAATGTTCAAATAGTTTATAATGTTCTCAAGATAATGTTAAGTTTAGCATATGTGTTATTTTCGAAACATTTCAATTGGAAGCATCCGAAAATTGTTTTAAGTGTACTAACTAGACGTTATGTTAAATAAGATAACGTGTAAAACTACCTCTAGACAGCGTTTTACTCGTTAGGTTAGTTAACTCAACGAGTTATACTTGAATATTTTGGGTACCTCGATTAAATAAATTTTATTCAATATTTATTTAATTTCTAAACCCGACTTCTCCTCACGTTGAGTTATACGCCTAAAAACCCTATTTAAACACTTATTACACAGGCACTTAGGTTATTTGTAAACTTTGTCAAGAAAATCTTTCCCGCTTGTTGCTGTTACAACCTGCTACGATGGTCTCCAAGTTCTACAAAGGTTGTGGCAGAGGAAAAGGCAAAAGCAGAGGAGATGCAAAAGGAAAAGAAATAGAGAATGATGAAGTTCCACGTACATGGTTCAAGAAAATATTTCGAGTGGACAAAATGTTAGCAGAAATTTATAGTGAATATTTCTTTCCTGAAGGTATACTAAATGAAGTTAGACAAGAACTCCAAAATACTGATGCTAGTATTACATACATGGGGATTCGAAGTAAATTTGATAGAGAATACAGAATGAAATGTGCTGAGATTGCATTTTTGGAATAGTATGCAAAATATTTGAAAAAAGATATAGGTTCAACAAATAGAACTCCTCAAACTCCTATAAATGGTACAAGACTACATGCATTTGAGGAAGAGCATGAATCAACTATCCCAACTCCTTTATATTCAAAATAAGTAGAATCAAATATTGTTGTAGACAAAACAAAAGTTGATAGTCTTAGAAAGGCCATTGCAATAGAAAGTGCCTTAGAAGAATTAAAGCAGAAAACTTTTATGGAGCAATCTAAAAAGAAAACAGCAATACTTGAAGAGGAGAAACAGAAATGTTATAGAGGAAGAAAAATCAGAAAAATTATGTCTAAGGAAACAAAGTCTATTGGAAAAGGACAATCAAATGAAAATTTATTTCCAAAGGACAATGTATGTCTAGACATTATACCGTATTGTGCATCTGATAAACTCATCAGTTCTGAACAAACTAAAATTGATGAAGATAATGAGACTTTATTTTCCCTTGCTATAAAACTTGAGAAGAAATACAAGTCAAATATGAGCTCAAGTTTTCCTATTAGTACAACTCCTGATGATGCAGAAACTAACAAATCAGAGCATCAGGCACTTGACATTGAACAAGTTATTGCAAATATAATTGACAACGTTGAGGTAGTAACTAGTTCACAGGCTAAATTGTCTAGAGTAGCAGATATTGAAAATGTTAAGACTCTAGAAGAGCTAAAAGTTAACCAACCTTCTTCAGAATCTATAGAAGTAGAGTCTGAGAATTCAAAGCATGAATCAATGGAAATATCTGTTGAATAGAATGAACAATTACAGACAGATACACCAGCTGTAGAATTTGTGGAAAAATTGAACTTTGAACATTCTATAAAGACTAAACAGATGAATGTTGAGCATATTGACAATGTTCCTAACACTATTGAAGCTAAAGAATCAAGCTTACCTGAGCAGCTTCAAGATAATATTTTGGAAGAGGAACAACATGACATTCATTTTGAAGAAGAAGTTCCTAAAGATGAATTAAACTCTGAATCACGGCTTCAGGTATCACCTTCTTTGTGTACAATATTACAAATTCAAGGTAATACAATTCATTTTAGATCTGAAGAAGCATTGCAAAAATACAATAATCTGATTACATGTTAGATTCTGCATGCTCGTCCAATAAAATTCAGAAATTTGATGGAAATGAGAGATCTGTTTGAGTTTTAATGCCTCATTAAATTCTTGCCAGTAGGAACAAAATGGAAGCAATACATAGAGCTTATTGCAGCTTTTTATAGCAATCTGGTCAAGAATGGAAATTTTCTGAAAACTCAAATAAATGAACAGGAGTTTATATTATCTCCAGAGTTAATTTTTGAAGTTTTAGGATTAAAGAATGAAGGTGTTGTTACAAATAGATTTGACATGATAAGACAACTGGAATGGAACATTCAGTCTTTATCAAAAATTCTAGATGTATATTCTGAAATGAGATTAATGGAAAATCTAAATGTAGAGGCAAGGTTTATTGCATGCAAATTTATTTTAGAGAGTTGGACACAATTTGGAAGTCAGCAGAAGCTGTTTATATGCAACTTATGGCCTGCTGAATAGAATTCAAATAAATTGGTTTGATGTTTTTATGTCTCAACTACAGCATATGAGTTCAAAGTTATTTTATGGTGATGCTATATGTAGAATCCTTGCAAGCCAATTGACTTTCTCTGACTGGCCCTTTGAAACTAAAGGCATGCGAGCATTTAGTGTTAAAGATTTGCAAAAATTCCAGGCCATGCATAAACCTCAACGACAACATCAAAAACAACCTGATTATACAGATCATATACAACAACAACAACAAAGTTATTCAGTTCAAGTAGAACAGCAAACCCAGCTACCTCTTGACTTAGATGCAGTGCTTAACGAAATCAGAAATGATATTAGGCATCTAGGAGATAAAATATGTAATGCTATAAGTGATATACTTAGGAGGGGTCGATAACTGTTTTTGTTTGTTTCTGAATACAAAATGTAATGTTTGTATTACTTGTTTGATTCATTGAACAATACATTTTTCTGTAAAAATGTTCAATTATTATTCTTGTTTATAGAAAGAGTTGTTGTAATTATATCTCGTATATATATATATATTCTCTGTAATTATCTTTTTGATTAATAACAAAAATGGGGAGAAATATTATAAAAAGATGATTATGATCTTAATTGCATATATATATTATAAAAAGAGATGCTATTTAAATGGTTATTGTAATTTAACAGATGATAATTAGAAAATTGATACTTATATAATTATTGACATCTGAGAGTTTTAGTTTTGAGAGGTAAAATTTACACAAACAATAGAAATATGCTTAAGTGAACTTAAGTAAACAAACAAGTTTGTTGAATTAAAAGTTAACCCAACGAAGGTGCTTTGTTGAGTTAAACATATTTCATAATTGATTTAATATGGTTTTGTCATCATCAAAAAGGGGGAGATTGTTGAGTATTTTGTTTTGATGATGTGTGCTGAATGAATATAATCATATTTTCTCAATTACTATTGCTTGTGAAAAGAAATTAAAATCATCAATTAATACATAAAAAGCTTACTAGCATAAATACTTGTTTGTATTGGATCTGAAGTTAATAACTAGTCATTTCGTTGCATTAATTTCTCATTTAACTAAACGTTAAGTTAACGTGTGTTTTTATTGAAAAGCATGATATGTTTTAAAGTTATATCTTCTGTATCATGAACAGTGCACGTTTAGACAACTCGTTAAGTTAGAGTTTTGTTTGTATAGAGGTCACGTGAGAACTCGTTAAGTTAGAAGCTTAAAGGTTAAAATAGGTCACGTGATAACTCGTTAAGTTAGTGAGTAAAAGAAGAGACAAACTCGTTAAGTTAGTGTTATACACGTGGTGAAATTATAAGTTACGAATGTTGTATTCTATCACGTGAGGTGCACATGTTTAACTTGTTAAGTTAACATAACTAAACGCGTTGAGTTGCTATATTGAACACTAAGGCAACGTGTTAGGTTAGCGTTATAAACTTAAGTTGTTATTTTTTGCACGTGGTAAAATTCTTATTATAAAAATATTTGTTTATGACTGAATCGGTGAGTTAAAGCTTTTTCGGAGACTTACAATCGTAACTATCCGAAAGGTAACTTAAGTCATGTTTTCAGGTCTTGACACGTGTCTCACTAGTTTTATGATATAAAGAGTTTTTCGGTGACGTACAACCGTAACTATCCAAAACTTAAACTGTTTTCAGTGAGTTATCGTTTAACCTTCCGAAAGAAAGGTTAAGTTGGTTCGTTGAGTTAGCATAACACCACGGACTTAGTTCGTTGAGTTAGCTACAGTACACATGTCGAAACCATAATGCATGACTTAAGTGAACTTTCAGTGAGTTATCTATAACTATCCGAAATTGCTGCTGAGCATCGGATAGTTAGACCTGTAACTCTCTGAAGTGTTTCTTTTATTATTAAACTGCTGATGACACGTGTTGAGATCTGGTAGATTTACTTAAATTATATATAGTTAAGTTTGTAACTATCTGAAATGCATCTGAGGATCGGATAGTTAAGTTTGTAAGTATCCGAAATGCATCTAAGCATCGGATAGTTAAATTTATGCATATGTTTTATAGTTAAATCAACGAGGTAAGTCTGTTGAGTTATCTGTAACTCCACAGACTATTTATTTTCTAATATGCCACTATAGCGGTTGCAGAAACAGGACAGTTGGAAGGAAAAACTACGATCGCACGTATCACGTAGGAATTCACTCGTCAAAGGGAAAAGAAAGCATCGTTGTTGATATGAATGAAGGAAATCCAACTGACCATTCAAGCAGAAGCAGTTACCATTGAAGAAATATAAAAGAAAAGAAGAAAAGAAGTAAAGGGTGTGTGATCGATGGGTATGGCCAGTGTGTATAGAGGAGGAGCACCAAGCTTTCTATAGACAGTGTTGGCAATTCTCTAAAGTACCACACCAACCATCATCACCACCACATTATCACCACATTATCACCACCACATTATCACCACATTACCACCACATTATCACCACATTATCACCAAACATTGTCACCACCACCATAATCACCAACCATCAGAGCTCTATGAGGATACTTTTCTGATGCTGGGTCAATTACGAGCCAAACACAGTGCCTGACAACCACTGTGAGGAGTGATCGCGCCGCGAGAAAGGAAATCATTTTCACCAAGCACTGACTCATATTTCAGGAGATCATAAAGCTTCTAGCCTTGGTTTCGGGTTGATGCCTGTATGTTGAAGAGGAGATCATCTTGCAATTCTAGACTCGCGATTCGATAGGGAGAGGAGACAGAGTTGTAAGTGGTTTAATTTTCAGTGGTATAATCGCGTCGCATGTAGTGACGAAAGTATTTACTATCGACTGAGATTACTTTACATTTTACCTTTCACCCATTTCCATGTTCATATTAAAACAAAAATACCAAAAACAACTTATCTGTATTTGTATTTTGTATTTGAGTGTTGTATTGTTTGTGTTGTATTGTGATTAATGTTATCTTTGTTAGTGTTGTGATTGTTTTATGTTTGTTTTAGTTTAACAGTTTACTGAAATTGGTTCGTTCAGAAGACTTAAAGATTTTAATGGTTACTGTTTGAATTATCTAAATGTTAGTATTGTCTAATGATAAATCCAGTATTTACTAACATTAAAGAGCTTAATTGATGTTATTTACAATCTGTGGAACCGCCCAATGGTTGGCCGAATTCCTCTGTAAATAACAGTATTAAATAGGAAATGTAGGCTCGTGGAGTTAACTTAAGTCCACGAGGTTAGTCCGTTGAGTTAGCCGTAACTCAACGAACTTTGTCCGTTGAGTTAACTGTAATTCAACAGAGAGCTTATTGAATATATAAATTTGATTGTTAAAAACAGAACAGTTCTCAATTCTTAAGCAATTCCCTGTGGGATCGACCTGTACTTGTACATTAATATAATAGATACTGTGCACTTGTATTTAAAATACAAATTGGAATTAATATCTAATTTATGTGAAAGGTTGTTTGTTTACTTCTAAAAAAAGGAATAGGCATAAAGATAAATTAACTAAGTAAAAACAGAAGTTAACAAATCCAAGTTTTTCTAGTGCGTTGCAGGAGATCCAAACAAGTTTTCTAGTGTCGTGCTAGCCAAGCGAACATCAAGTGATCGGAGACTTATAGTTTTAACTCACCGAAAAACTCTTGACTTTCAGATAGTTAACTACAGTAACTCTTCTATTTTTCTTTTAAGCTTCCGACTGCTGTTTCTTTAATTTTGCACATGCAAAATAGAATAACTTAAGTTTCGAATAGTTAAAAATGTAACTCATCGAAACTTCCTATTTTTCAGATAGTTAGTTTTCTAACTCTCTGAAAACTCATTTGAGCTTCTGCCTAGATTTCTACACGTGGGAAATTCAATGACTTAAGTTTCGAATAGTTAAACTATAACTCACCAAAACTCTCTTGAAATTTCGGATGGTTATCTAACTCTCCAATTTTTCCTTTTAAGCTTTTAATTGTCGTCTTCTCCATTCTGCACGTGCGTAATAGGATAACTTAAGTTCTGGAAGGTTATACCTGAAACTCACCAAAATCCTTCAAATTTCAGATGGTTATCTATCTAACTCTCCGAAAAGTCTTTTAAGCTTCTATCCTGGAATTCTATACGTGGTAAATTGAATGACTTAAGTTCCAAAAAGTTATACCTATAACTAACCAAAAAAGTCGGATAGTTATCTTTCTAACTCTTTGAAAAGTCCTTTAAGCTTTCAGATAGTTAACTCCTTAACTTTTTGATCATTCAATCTTTCTTAACTGTCCGATCATTTAACTTTCCGAAGGCTTTGTAAATTCAGATAGTTATTCTTCTAACAGTCCGATAGTATTGCTGCTACTGTAAACTTGCTATTCGGATACTTTGATCTGTAACTGTCCGATTTTCTGTAGCAGCACATTTTGGGATTAACTTCAACTTGTTTGCTGCTTTAAACTTGCTCTTCCTATCTTTTGCTGCACTGACTTATCTGTGAAATACAATATGTTTCCTCACATAGGTTTTGCATTATCAAAATACTTGGGTTCCAACAATCTCCCCCTTTTTGATAATGACATAATCCTTTACATTTATTTACATGTATTTCACTCCCTAGATTATTTCTATACATTCAGTCACACAGAAATTAAGTAAAACAAGGATTTACAAAGTGTATACTGTAGTGGTGAGATTCCTCCCCCTAATTTTGTGCTGTTTTCTCCCTCTATCTGTGTGTTGAGTTTTTCTTCCTCTTTTAATACTTCTCTTTCTGTTTGTGTTGGAAATACTGTAAGTTTCCATATTCTTCTCTAATTTCCATATTCTTCTCCCCCTTTTTGTCATTATGTAAAAAGGTGACAACTATAAAACTGATATTTAATATGTCCTGCACGAGTATAAGTTAGCAGAAAATAAGCTCCCATATGGTGAGCTTTAAGGAAGAATGAATAAAAGCATTTAAAGATCTTATAATGAACATATGCCTAGATTTCTTCTAATATGATTAAAAGTTGATTCATTTAAAGGTTTGGTGAAAATATCTGCAAGTTGATTTTCTGTTGGCACAAACTTGAGTGAGATGTTCCCTTTTTCCACATGATCTCTCAAAAAATGATGTCTGATCTCGATATGCTTGGCTCTAGAATGAAGTACTGTATTCTTAGATAAACTAATTGCACTATTGTTATCACAAAATATGATTGTATTCTGAATCTTCAGTCTGTAGTCTGCTAGAGTTTGCTACATCCAAAGAATTTGAGTACAGCATAGTCTTGCTGCAATATATTCGGCTTTAGTAGTAGATAATGCAATACAATTTTGTTTCCTACTAAACCAGGAGATTAAGGAATTTCCAAGTAGTTGGCATGTGCCACTAGTACTTTTTCTGTCAGATCTACTGCTGCATAATCTGCATCACTATAACTTGTTAATATTAAATTACTGTCAGTTGAGTAGAATAGTCTGAAATCTTTGGTTCCTTGTAGATATTTGAAAATTCTTTTGATTGATTTCAAATGAGATTCCTTGGGTGATGCTTGAAATCTAGCACACAAGCATACATTGAACATAATATCTCGCCTGCTTGCTGAAAGGTACAATAGGGATCCAATCATGCCTCTATATTGCTTTGGATCCACTACAACACTTGAATCATCTATTTCAAGTTTAGTGCTTGAGCTCGTTGGAGTATTTGCAGGTTTGATGTTTTCATAACTAAATTTCTTCAACATCTCTTTGTAGTATTTCTCTTGGTTGACAAAGATGCCATTTTGAACTTGATGAATCTGTAATCCTAAGAAAAACTTCAAATCTCCCATCATACTCATTTCAAATTTATTTTTCATCAAATTTTGAAATCCATGACAGAGTTCTTCTGAAGTGGCTCCAAAAACTATATCATCAACATATATCTGAACAATCGAAATGTGCAAATCAAAAGTTTTAATAAACAAAGTGTTGTCCACTTTGCCTATAGAGAAATTGTTTTCAGTTAAGAACTTTTTCAATTTCTCATACCAAGCCTTAGGTGCTTGTTTCAGACCATATAAAGCCTTTCTTAGTTTGTAGACATGATCTGGCTTGACTTCATCTTCAAATCTAGGAGGTTGTTTAACAAACACTTCTTCCTAAATTTCTCCATTTAAAAAGGCACTTTTCACATCCATCTGAAATAATCTTATCTTCATACTACTTGCAAAAGCAAGCAACATTTTGATAGCTTCTATTCTAGCTACAGGTGCAAAAGTTTCTTCATAGTCAATACCTTCCTGCTGATTATAGCCTTGTGCAACTAGTTGAGCTTTATTTCTGAGTATGTTACCTTCTTCATCTAATTTGTTTTTAAAAATCCATTTAGTTCCAATGATGGATTTTCCTACAGGTTATTCTACTAGTTCCCAAACATTATTTTTCTAGAACTGATTTAATTCTTCCTACATAACCATTGTCCAGTAGATGTCCTTACACGCTTCATCTACTGATTTTGGCTCTATTTCTGACACAAATGCACAAAAATTGTAAATATCTTGTGCTTTGCTTCGAGTTTGTACCCCTTTAGATATATTTCCAATTATTTGTTCCATGGGATGATCAGATCTGAACTTTCAACTATTATGCTTCTGAAACCTATGGTTATGATTCTGGTCTAAAGCTTGGGATTTGAGTGTCTGCTTGCAGTTATCATCTTTAAAGTGTTCATTATCACTATTACTATTAATCTTCAAATTTTTGAAATTATGTATCAGATCTTTATCAAACTGAACATTTATACTTTCTTCTACTCTTCTGTCTTTGGCAAAATATACTCTATAAGCTTTGTTTCTGGATGAGTATCCAACAAGTATGGTAGGTTCAGACTTTGCATCAAACTTGTCTTTAGCATTTCTAGTGTTTAAGACAAAACATTTGCATCCAAATGTCTTAAAGTAACCAACATTTGGAGTCTTATCAAACCAAATTTCAAATGGTGTCTTCTTCAACATAGATCTAATGTGAGTTCTGTTGGAAATGTGATAAGCTATTCCTACAACTTCTACCTAGAGAAATTTTGGTAGATTAGTGGCATTCAACATAGTTCTAGCCATTTCTTGCAATATCCTATTTTTCCTTTCCACAACTCCATTTTGAGTTGGAGTTCTAGGACAGGAAAATTCATGCAGAATTCTGAATGAATTGCAAAGATTTTCAAATTCATAGTTTTCAAATTCTCCTCCATGATCACTTCTAATTTTCTTCACTGTTAGTTCCTTCTGATTCTAAACTCTTATGTAGAAGTTTCTGAACTCATTGTAAGTTTCATTCTTATGTATCAAAAATATTACCCAAGTTAATCTAGAGAAATCATCAACAATAACAAAGGTATATTTTCGACCTCTAAGACTTGATACTTGAGAAGGGCCAAACAAATCCAGATGTAGCAGTTCCAATGGCCTTTTGGTGGTAACTTCATTTTTGCTGTGAAGAATAGTTCTCTTCTGCTTCCCTAGCATACAATCACTGCACACCCTATCTTTCTTCACTAGATGCTATCAAACAGGAATTGTTTGCAGAATTTTCACATGGAAAGTTTAATGTATAAATTAAGCAATTTCTAATACTAGTAAATTTTATTTCATTCGTAGCTGGATCTATAATGTGATACTTTTCAGCATCAAAAGAAACTGTATAACCTTTATCACATAATTGTCCTACACTTAATAAATTTTGTTTTAATCCATTTACATGCAATACATTTTCAATTATACCATTTTCAGATGTAATATTTCCTATTGCAGTTATTTTACACTTTTCATTATTTCCAAACTTAACAGATCCTGAACTTAAGCTCTTAACAAAATCAAGAAAACTTTTCTCACCTGTCATGTGCTTTGAGCATCCACTGTCCACAATCCATCTTGTTGTACGTGCTTGGAGCTCCTTGTCATCCTACAAATTATACTGAAATTAAGGCTTTTGGTACCCAAATCTTCTTGGGTCTAGTAGAGTTAGTCCTTAAAACATTAAATCTATTGCCTCTTGGCAGCCACATATGACCTGATCTTCTTTTGATGGCAAACACAGTGGTGTCATCTCTATATGATCGAATATTCCGCCACAATAAGGTATTTCCTGTGGTGTAGCATACCTTAGGCCATATTTACTTCCATTAGGTTGTTGAGATCCTATAATTTTATTTAGTCCTTTTTGACCTTGAGTAAATTTACATATGGTATTTTTCAGATTAGATATTGTGGTTACTAAGTTTTTATTTTCTTCTTTCAATTTACAATTATCACAATTATATTTATCCAAGTTAGATTTCAGATTTCTATTTTCAACTACAGATGATTCTAATTCAATAAAAGAATCTTCTAAGCAATGATTTAACCTTTTAATTTCTTTCTTAAATTCTCTACATTTTACATATAAATTATCTATAGTAGACAGAAGACTGTTAATGTCTAATTCATCATGCTCATTTTCTGAACTAGAGGAAGAAGAACATACCTCTTGTGCTGCAAAACACACGTTGGTTGTAGCTTCATCTTCAGAATTAGATGAACTGCTTGATGAGCTACTGTCATCCCACGTAGCTTTGAGAGCCATCTTCTTTTTGTCCTTCCATCTCTTCTTCTTATCTCCCTGATCCTCTTCTCTCTAAAATGGACAAAAGGTCTGTATGTACCATTGCCTTTTACATTTAAAACATGTAGGAACAGTTCTTTTAGAAGAGCTGGTCTTATTCTTTTTCTTCATGAACTTTCTGAAGTTCCTTGCCAGCAACATGATCTCATCATCATCTGAGCTTGGAGCTTCTTCTATTGAAGGAAATGCTATTTCCTTTTTCTTCTCAGTTTTCTTTTCAACAGCTCCTTTTTGCTCTTTCTAGTCCTTCATTTGTACTTCGTGGGCCAGAAGATTGCCCAACAGTTCTTCAACTGTGTAATTGTTGAGATCGTTGGAATCTTGGATAGATGTGAACTTCTGTTTCCACTCAATAGTTAAGCTCCTCAAGATCTTCTATACCTGTTCACGAGAAGAAAATTCCTTTCCCAGGCCTTTTAGACTATTAATAATTTCAGTAAATCTTGAAAACATTTTAGTTATGTTTTCATTATCATTCATTTTAAACAGTTCTAATTTTCTCAACAGAATACTGATTTTTGTATTCTTTACTTGGCTTATACCTTCATGAGTAACTTGAAGGATTTTCCAAGCCTCATGAGCAGACTTACATGCAGATGCTTTATTATATTGTTCAGCAGTTAGTGCACAATATATGGCATTTAGTCCTCTAGCATCCAACTAGATGATTCTCTCATCCTCCTTAGACCAGTTTATAACATTACTGGTTGGAAGTGTAGTTCTAAAAACAACAATCTTCTAGAGTTTTACATCAAAACTCCTAAGGAAACACTTCATTCTATTCTTCTAATAGTTATAATTGGAACCATCGAATAGAGGAGGTCTGTGGATGTTTTGTCCCTCAGCAAATTGAGCCATAAATCTAGATGGTTAAATCTTATAATGGATTAACCTGCTCTGATACCAATTGTTAGGATCGGTAGGCTCACCAGAGGGGGGGTGAATGGTAAAGGTGTGTAAGTTTTTAAATCTTTTAACTTTGAATCGAATGATTCAACAAAAGTGAGATGAGATGAATTAAATGAAGGCAAAATAGTAAGAGGAAAATAACACATAGCAAATTTTTAGGTGGTTCACCAACTTGGCTAGTCCACCCCGAAGATACACTTGGGCTTCACTAAGTATTCAAATACTTACAACACTTGCTTTTAGGTTGAAGCAAGAACCAACACTTAGAGCTTTCAGGTATAAGCTCTATAACCAACCTTTCTTTCTCGAGCTTTCAGGTTGAAGCTCTCAACCAACAATGAGTTTTTAGGTAGAAACTCACGAACCAATAGTTTGAATTTTTCTATCAGAGTTTTGGCACACAGAGCTTTTTCTGCAGTGAATGTTTTGAGTATACTTGACTATTTGCAGACTTGAGAGTGTAACTGGAATTTGTGTAGCTCACTGTATATTGTATGATCGTTATCTTTGTATGATCTTCTCTTAAACTTCTCATATTTATACCAAAAGGTATAACAATCACATTTTTCATTCAATAGATTATTCTGCTATACTAGCTAAATAATTAGACTTAAATATGGTAAGTTACCGTTCTGCCTGATTTTCAGTACGTAACCTTCCGATTTCCTTTAACTTTCGGATGGTTATATGAATAACTCACCGAAGAATGTCCATAACTTATTGATTCTTCACTTACATCTAGTTATCTGTGTCATGTGAGGATTTTAAGTTGCTCACATGAAATGCTAAGTGATTGGAGACTTATAGTATTAACTCACCGAAAAACTCTTGACTTTCAGATAGTTAACTATAATAACTCTCCGATTTTTCTTTTAAGCTTCTAATTGTTGCCTCTTTAATTTTGCACGTGCATAATAGAATAACTTAAGTTTTGGATAGTTAAAAATGTAACTCACCAAAACTTCTTATTTTTTGGATAGTTAGCTTTCTAACTCTTCGAAAACTCATTTGAGCTTTTGTCTAGATTTCTACACGTGGGAAATTCAATGACTTAAGTTTCGGATAGTTAAATTATAACTCTCTTAAAATTTCGGATGGTTATCTAACTCTCTGATTTTTCCTTTTAAGCTTTTAACTATCGTCTTCTCCATTTTGCATGTGTGTAATAGGATAACTTAAGTTCTAGAAGGTTATACCTATAACTCACCGAAATCCTTCAAATTTCGGATAGTTATCTATCTAACTCTTTGAAAAGTCTTTTAAGCTTCTATCTTGGAATTCTACACATGGTAAATTGAATGACTTAAGTTCTGGAAAGTTATACCTGTAACTCATCGAAAAAGTCAGATAGTTATCTTGTGAAGCGTGTGTCTTCCATCAAGTATTTGTATGTGTCATTAAATATGGTTGTATTTCTTTGATAATTTGTACAGGGGCAAACTTGTCTTTTGGGTATCACCAACTGTTGCCCCTATATATGTAAGGGGTCATCAACGTCCAAGGGATGCAATGTCAAACCATCCCTTGATTTTGTTCTCCTCCTTCTTTGTACCAGCAACCATACAGCAAGGAATCACGATAAATTGATCACCCGTGGACATACGTGTGTTAGGGAACCACGTAAATTTGTTGTTCTTCGAATTCTCCAATCGCAATCCTCTCTTCCACGCAGATCTCTTCTCCACGCCACCCCTAGATGCTCCACGTTTGTTTGATCTTTCCTCACAACAACTGGTATTAGAGCGAGGTTAGAGATCTCTGAGTTTGCATCTGAAGTTTTGAAGAGATTGATCAAGGTTCAAGCCATTTCCAGAAGGGATCTCTCCATTGTTGTAACTGCCATCGTCGCTAGTGCCAGTCTGCACACTCCAACGCCAAGTCGTGCGCCTTCCTCGTCTATGCTCCGTTGCATCTCAAATTTTGAGGACGTGTAGTAAGCTTCCTGAAATTCCTTCCTTTAAAATTTTGAAGAGATTGATCAAGGTTCAAGCCATTTCCGCAAGGATATCCCCCATTGTCGCAACTGCCGTCGTCGCCAGCACCAGTCTGCACACTCTGACGTCAAGTCATGCGCCTTCTTCGTCCGTGCTCCGTTGCATCTCAAATTTTGAGGACGTGTAGTAAGCTTCCTGAACTTCCTTTCTTTAAAATTTCATGGTCAGAAGTTTCGTATTCAGAGAGATACAGAAGGAGGTGTCTGGCTAGGGCACAGTAGTTTTCTAGACAAGTGACTCTTTGATTGTTGGATTTTGGGCATTTTGTGATTGTGGTTTTGTGCTTGGTTTGTGTGAGTATTTGCTATTGTTTTGTGCTAAGTAGTGTGCTTGGCTTGTGGCTGATTGCATTTCATTGAAATCAGTAGTTTCAGTAGCATATTGTTGTTGAGATATTGCTTGCTATTGTGTACATTGCCGTAGAATTGTGTTTGTTGAAATCACATTGTATCTCGTGTGTATTGCTGGTTGTTTGTTGTTTTGAAAACATGAATACTTCGGTGTTGAAGATAGAAAAGTTTGATGGTAAGAATAGCTTCAGCTTATGGTAAATTAAGATGAAAACACTTCTAAAGCAACAAGGTATTTGGACTCCTTTAAATAAGGAAACTACTTTGAACAGAAATTCGCCAAACTTTGAATTGCAGGAGGAGAAAGCTCACTCCACCATCTTGTTGTGTTTGTCTGATGAAGTTATAATAGAAGTTGCTAATGAATCTACCTCGTTAGGTCTTTGGCAGAAACTTAAGTCATTGTATATGACTAAGTCTTTAACAAACAAATTGTTGTTAAAGCAGAGACTGTTCTCTTTAAAGATGATAGGTGTACCTCTTAAGCAGCTTTTAGATCAACTAAATACTTTTCTGATGGAACTCAAGAATATTGGAGTAATCATAGAAGATGAAGATGCAGCTCTTATCTTGCTTTGTTCACTCCCATTGAGTTATGAAAACTTTGTTCAGTCTTGTGTAGTTGGAAGAGATTCAATTACACTGGAGGAGTGAGGTCCAACCTTCATTCCAAGGACAAGGAGCTTAGGCACATGGTGCATGGTAGCAACGAGGCAAGTGGTGTTGGCCTCTCAGCTCAGCAGCAAGAGAATAGAGGAAGAAGCTAGAGACAAGGTAGAGGGAAGAATAAAAGCAGAAGCAAGTCGAAGGGCAAGTACTCTAGGGATACTTGCCATTACTATAAGAAGAAAGGACACTGAAAATCACATTGTCCCAAGCTTTTGAACAAAGGAAAGGCTGCTGTGGCAAAAACCAGTTTTACATCAGGTGATGACTTTTTTCTTACAGTTTGTTGCAGTGCCTATTTTGATGATCAGTGGATTATGGACTCAGGAGCTTCACATCATATGACTCCAACTAGGGAGTATTTTGACACCTACGAGCAGGTGGAGGGTAGTCAAGTGACTTTGGCCAATGATGATGTGTGTTCTAGAGTTGGTGTGGGCACTATAAAATTTAAACTGCATGATGGCACAGTTAGAATTCTGGAGGACGTTTGGCAAGTCCCAAAGCTTGGCAAAAGTCTAATCTCACTGATGACCCATGATGCTAAGGGTTATACATATACAGGTGGTGAGGGGAAGATCAGCATACTGAAATACTCGTTAGTTGTTATGAAGGGAACCAAATCTGGTCCCTTATACATTTTGCAGGGCACTCCAATTGTTGGCGCAGCTACATCAGCTATATTTGGTCAACAGGATTTTTCTGTCAAGTGGCACTCAAGGATGGGTCATTTGGGGCAGAAAGGAATGCAAAAACTGAGTAGTCTGGGCAAGTTTGATGGGCACAAGGTTGCTTATATTGACATGTGCAAGCATTGTGTCTTTGGCAAACATAAAAGAGTGTCATTTGCACGCAGTCAGCATAGCTCCAAGGGAGTTCTTGATTATATTCATGCTGATTGTTGGGGGCCTTCATGTCAGTCTTCTATTGTAGGTTCCAGATATTTTCTTTCTATCATTGACTGTCATTCAAGGATGAACTGGGTTTTCTTTTTGACACACAAAAGTGAAGCTTTTTCTTGCTTCAAGCATTGGAAGAAGCAGGTAGAAAACCAAACAGACAGAAAGGTAAAATATCTTAGAACTTATAATGGTCTTGAGTTTTGTTCTCAAGAATTTGATAACTTTTGTAAAGATAAAGGCATTACACGGCATAACACTGTCAGGTATACCCCTTAGCAAAATGGAGTGGTTGAAAGATTGAACAGAACACTCCTAGAAAAGGCACATTGTATGTTGTCTCATGTAGGTTTGAGTAAGAAGTTTTGGGTAGAGGCTGTTAACATAGCTTCCTATCTAGTGAATAGGTCCCCTTCTAGTGCCTTAGATGGGAAGATATCTCTTGAGGTATGGTTGAAAAGATCTGCTAGTTATTCAAAGCTTAGAATTTTTGGGTGTCCAGCTTACTATCATGTGAACAATGGCAAGCTGGAACCACGTGCCAAGAAAGACATATTTATGGGCTATGGTGTTGGTGTAAAGAGATACAAGATATATGATATTGAATCTCACAAAGTAATATATAGCCGTGATGTTACTTTTGATGAGAATTCTCTTTTGCAAGCAACAGATAAACTAGCAGGTGAAACACCAGAAATTGAGCACACCCTTCTTGAACAGATGGAGATAGATGACGTACAACAGCCGTCTATCACTGATCAAGTTGAAATTAGAGAAATCTCATCTGAAATTCAGGAAAATGAAGTTGAGGAGGAAGAGGTGGAGCAACCACCACCAAGAACCATTGGCAAAGATCGTCCTAGAAGAGACGTTAGACCTCCGATTAGATATGGCTATGACAGTTTGGTTGCTTTTTCCTTACAAGTAGCAGTTGAGGTGGAGGATTCTGTTGATCCACCTACATATGAAGCTGCAATGAAAGATTCAGAAGCTGGTCTTTGGATGTTTGCTATGGAGGAGGAACTCCAATCTCTCCATAAGAATAAGACTTGGGAACTAGTGAAACGTCCAAAGAACACAAATATTGTTGGTTGCAAATGGGTCTATAAGAAGAAGATTGGGACTCAAGGCAACGCAGGTGTGCAGCACAAGACAAGATTAGTCACCAAAGGTTATTCACAGTGTGAAGGAGTTGACTTCCATAAAGTATTTGCTCCTATTGTGCGTCATACATCTATTAGAATTTTGTTATCCATTGGTGCAGCACAAAATTTAGAATTGGAATAACTAGATGTAAAGACGGCCTTCTTGCATGGTGAGTTGGAAGAAAATATTTGGATGGAACAACCAACAGGGTTTGTGGTGAAAGGTAAATCTGATTGGGTGTGCAAATTAAAGTTGTATGGACTTAAACAATCACCATGCCAATGGTACAAAAGGTTTGATGCCTTTATAGTTAAAGTTGGTTTTAGACGTAGCAACTATGATTCATGTGTATATGTTAAAACTCTTGATAAGAGTACACATGTTTATTTGTTATTGTATGTTGATGATATTCTTATAGGTGCGAAGAATATCGAAGTAATACAAGAGCTGAAGGACACATTAAAATCAGAATTTGATATGAAGGATCTTGGTCCAACTGGCAGAATTCTTGGAATGGAGATTAGGCGTGAAAGAAATTCTAGTAAGCTATTTTTGAATCAACAGAAGTATATTGAGAAGATCTTTAGCAGATTTGGTATGGCTTCATGCAAAGCCATTAGCACGCCTTATGACAGAAATGTCAAATTGTCATCTACGATGTGTCCACAAACTGATTCTGAAAAGCTTGATATGTAGTGAGTTCCTTATGCACAGGCAGTTGGAAGTCTTATGTATGCTATGGTATGCACTAAGCTTGATCTGGCATATCCTTTGAGTGTTTTTAGTAGGTTCATGTCCAATCCAAGCAAGGAATATTGGAAAGCATTTAAAAGGATATTCAGATATTTGAAAGGAACTCCAGGTATTGGCTTGATGTATGCAGCAGATTAGGGTTGTACTATGGTTGGTTATACAGACTCAGACTATGTAGGTGATGTTGACAGAAGGAGATCATTATCTAGTTATGTCTTTACATTTGCAAGTTCTATTGTGAGTTGGAAATCAACTCTTCAGCCTACGGTATCTCTGTCCACAACTAAGGCTGAATATGTGGCTATGACAGAAGCTGCAAAGGAACGGATTTGGTTGAAAGGCTTACTTGGAGACTTTGGTTGGCGCATTATTAAAGCTGATATCTTTTGTGATAGTCTTAGTGCTATTTGTCTCTCCAAAGATAATGTCTTTCATGATAGAACTAAACATATTGATGTTAAGTATCACTTCCTCAAGAATGAAGATAGGATAAAGATTATGAAGGTCAACACAAAGGACAATCCGGCTGATATGTTTACAAAGGGCGTTGTGGAGAGCAAGTTCAAGCATTGCTTGGACTTACTCAACGTCTATTGCTATTGCTGACCCACGCTAGGTCTTGGTGATCCATCACCTGTTCGTAGTGAAGATTGATGAAAGACAAGGTGGAGATTTGTGATGTGTGTGTCTTCCATCAAGTATATGTATGTGTCATTGAATATGGTTGTATTTCTTTGATAATTTGTACAGGAGAAAACTTGTCTTTTGGGTATCACCAACCGTTGCCCCTATATATGTAAGGGTCATCTACGTCCAAGGGATGCTATGCCAAACCATCCATTGATTTTGTTCTCCCCCTTCTTTGTACCAGCAACCATACAGCAAGGAATCACGATAGATTGATCACCCGTGGATGTACCCGTGTTGGGGAACCACGTAAATTTGTTGTTCTTCGAATTCTCCACTTGCAATCCTCTCTTCCACGCAGATCTCTTCTCCACGCCACCCCTAGATGTTTCACATTTGTTTGATCTTTCCACACAACATATCTTTCTAACTCTCCGAAAAGTCATTTAAGCTTTTAGATAGTTAACTCCTTAACTTTTCGATCATTCAATCTTTCTTAATTGTCCGATCATTTAACTCTTTGAAGGCTTTGTAAATTTGAATAGTTGTTCTTCTAATTGTTTGATAGTATTGCTGCTGCTGTAAACTTGCTCTTTGGATACTTTGATCTATAACTGTCCAATTTTCTGTAGCAGCACATTCTGGGATTAACTGCAACCTGTTTGCTACTTTAAACTTGCTCTTCGGATCTTTTGCTACACTAACTTATCTGTGAAATACAATATGTTTCCTCACATAGGTTTTGCATTATCAAAATACTTGGGTTCTAACAATATTTTCGACTCCCAAGACTTGATACTTGAGATGGACCAAACAAATCTAGATTTAACAATTCCAATGGTCTTTTGGTGGTAAATTCATTTTTGGTATGAAGAGAAGTTCTCTTCTGCTTGCTTAGCATACAATCACTGCACACCCTATCTTTCTTGAATGTAAGTTCAGGTAGTCTCCTGACAAGATTACCCTAGGATAACTTTCTAAGAGTCTTCATACTGACGTGACCAAGTCTTTTATGCCACAACCAATCATCTTCACTAGATACTACCAAATAGGAATTACTTGCAAAATTTTCACATGGAAAGTTTAGAGTATAAATTGAGCAATTTCTATCACCAGTAAATTTTATTTCATTTGTAGCTAGATCAATAATATGACAATTTTCAGCAATAAATGTGACTATGTAACCTTTATCACATAATTGTCCTACGCTTAATAAATTCTATTTTAGACCATTGACATGCATGACATTCTCAATTCTACCATTTTCAGATGTAATATTTCCTATTGTAGTTATTTTACACTTTTCATTATTTCCAAATTTAACAGATCCTGAACTTAAGCATTTGAATGAATCAAGAAATCTTTTCTTACCTGTCATGTGCTTTGAACATCTACTGTCCACAATCCATTTTGTTGTACATGCTTGGAGCTCCTTATCATCCTGCAATTTATCCTGAAATTAAGGCTTTTGGTACCCAAATCTTCTTAGGTCCATCAGAGTTAGTCCTTAAAACATTAAATTTTAGGTGGTTCACCAACTCGGCTAGTCCGCCCCCAAGATACACTTGGGCTACACTAAGTAGACAAGTACTTACAACACTTGCTTTTAGGTTGAAGCAAGAACCAACACTTAGAGCTTTCAGGTATAAGCTCAATAACCAACCTTTTTTCAAGCTTTCAGGTTGAAGCTCTCAACCAACAATGAGTTTTCAGGTTGAAAATCACGAACCAACAACTTTAAACTTTTCTATCAAAGTTTTGGCATAGGGAGTTTTTCTGTAGTGAATCTTTAAGAGTATTCTTGAATGTTGCAGACTTGAGAGTGTATCTGGAATTTTATGTAGCTCACAGTATAATGTATGATTGTTATCTCTACCTGATCTTCTCTTCACTTCTCATATTTATACCAAAAGGTATAACAATCATATTTTTCTTCCAACGGATGTATTTTGCTGTACTTGCTAAGAAATCAGACCTAAATATGGTAACTTACCGTTCAGGAAGGTATTTCAAGATACTTTTCCGATTTTCTCAAAACTTCGGATAGTTAGCTGTGTAACTCTCTGAAAGATGTTTGTAACTCATAAAAAGTCACTTAAGTCTTTTTGCCATGTAGGATTTCAGATCGTACAATGACCTGTCACTCGATCAGATACTTGTAACTGTAACTTACCGAACTGTCCTTTAACTATCGGATAGCTAGCTCCAGTAACCCTCTGAAATCCTTCTTTAAGTTTCCGACTGCTTTCTTATCTCAGCATGTGCATAAAATAGTAACTTAGGTCTTCGGATAGATAAGTCTGTAACCTTCTGAAAATTCCTATTTTTCGGATAGTTAGCTAACTCACTGAAAAATCTTTTAAGCTTCTGTTCTAAATTTCTGCATGTGAGTAATTGAATGACTTAAGTTTCAGATAGTTAGCTTTTCTAACATTTAGAATTAAAACCTTTACCTCCTGAATTAACCTATATATTTCTGGAAGAGAAACAAACATGTCCAATCATTATTGCTTCAGATTAAAAAGAGGATCAAATTGCTAAATTAAAAGATGTAGTAAAAACTTATAAAGAAGCAATAGGATGGACTATGACTGATATAAAAGGGTTAAGTGCAACTTTATGTTGTCACCACATATATTTAGAAGAGAATGCTAAACCTGTTATAATTCCTGAAAGGAGATTAAATCCAAACCTTAAAGAAGTAGTCAGAAAGGAAATAGTGAAATGGTTAGATAATGACAATTTATCCAATTTCTGATAGCTCATGAGTTAGTCCAATCCATATAGTTCCTAAGAAATCAGGATTAACAGTTATTAGGAATGAAAGTCAGGACTTGATAATTACTAGAATTCAATTGGGCTGGAGAGTGTGTATGGACTATAGAAAGTTGAATGTTATGACTAGGAAAGATCATTTTTCCTTACCTTTTATAGATCAAATGCTAGAAAGATTAGCAGGGTAAGAATATTTTTGTTTCCTAGACGGGTATTCAAGATATAACCAAGTTCCAATAGCATTAGAGGATCAAGAGAAAACAACTTTCACTTGTCCTAATGGAACTTATGCTTTTAAGAGAATGTCATTCGGATTATGCAATGCACCAACCACCTTTCAAAGGTGTATGCAAAGCATATTCACTAGAATGACTAAAGATTGTTTAGAAATATTTATGGATGATTTTACTATTTATGAAACTTCATATGAAGTGTGTTTAAACAATTTAGACCAAATATTAAAACGCTATGTGGAAAAGAGTCTGGTTCTAAATTTGGAAAAATGTCACTTCATGGTTAAACAAGGAATGGTCTTGGGACATGTTTCAAAGAAATGGTTGGAAGTAGATAAAGCTAAAATAGAAGTAATTTCTAATCTACCAGAACCTAAATTAGTAAAAGATATTAGATCATTTCTAGGACTTGCTATATTTTATAGAAGATTCATTAAAGACTTTAACAAAATAGCTAGACCTTTAACTAATTTATTAAAAGATGTCCCATATAACTTTGATAAAAATTGTAAAGAAGCATTTTTCAAGCTTAAAACTAGCTTAATTTCAACTCCTATAATACAAGCACCTAATTGGAGCCATCCATTTGAATTAATGTGCGTGCATCTGATTTTGCTGTAGGAGCAATGCTGGGACAGAAGATAGAAAAATCTCCTAGAGTGATTCATTATGCAAGCAAAACCTTAAATGATGCTTAAGTTAATTATACAACTATTGAAAAAGAGTTGTTAGCTGTTGTGTTTACCTTAGAAAGGTTTAGATCATATCTGATTGGAGCTAAAGTGATAGTATACACAAATCATTCAACTTTAAAACACCTAATAGCAAAGGAAGAGACTAAACCTAGATTGAATCAATGAATATTTTTATTACAAGAATTTGATCTAGAAATTAAAGATAAAAAAGGTTGTGAGAATGTAGTAGCAGATCATTTATTAAGATTACAAATAGAAAAATCAAATATTGAAATTAAGGATAATTTTCCTAATGAACAATTAATGACCATCAACACAATGCCTTAGTATGTAGACATAGTTAATTACTTAGTTACTAGTTTAACACCTAAGGATTGGAATAGATAGGATAAGAAATTGTTCTTTTCAAGAGTAAAATATTACTATTGGGAAGACCCATACTTATTTAAGAAATATCTTGATCTGGTTTTAAGGAGGTGTGTTCCAAAAACTGAATATCAAAGCATATTGTTTTTCTATCGTGACCAAGCATGTGGAGGGCATTTTGGTTCAGGGAAAACTACTACTAAAATTCTGCAATGTGGATTTTATTGGCCAACACTATTCAAAGATGCTCATAAATATTGCTTAAGTTGTTTAAAATGTTAACAAATAGGAAGAATATCAAAGAGGAATATGATGCCTCTTAATCTTATTGTTGAGGTTGAAATCTTTGATGTGTGGGGAATAGATTTTATGTGTCCATTTCCTATGTCTAATCAATTTAATTATATATTGTTGGGGGTGGATTATGTATCTAAGTGGATAGAAGTTATTCCTACAAAAACTAATGACAACAAAGTGGTAATACATTTTATAAGAACTAATATAATTGCCAGATTTGAAATATCTAAAGCTATTATCAGTGATAGAGGAACTCATTTTTGTAATAGAAGTTTTGAAGTCTTAATGAAGAAATATGGAGTAAATCACAAAATTGCAACATCATATCATCCGCAAACAAGTGGACAAGTAGAAAGTGCAAACAAACAAATTAAGTTAATCTTAGAAAAAGTAGTAAATCTTACTAGAATAGGTTGGGCTAATAGATTGATAGATGTACTTTGGGCTTATAGAACTACTTATAAGACAAGCTTAGGTATGTCACCTTTTAGGCTAGTATATGGAAAAAGTTGTCATTTACCAGCTGAAATTGAACATAAAGCTTATTAGGCATTAAAAACTCTGAACACTAATTTAAATCAAGCTGCTGAAAACAGGAAAATACAATTAATTGAATTGGAAGAATTTAGGAATGAAGCTTATTCGAAAACTGTAAGAGAAAAAGAGAAAATGAAATTCTGTCATGAAAAGAAAATTATTCTAAAAACCTTTGAAATAGGACAAGAAGTATATCTTTACATGACTAGACTCCATAACCATCTAGGAAAATTAAGATCTAGATGGGCAGGACCTTATATAATTTGAAATATTTATTCCTATGGAGCTATTGAAATTGAAAATCCTAACAATCAGAATATATTTAAAGTAAATGGACAAAGACTTAGACCTATTTTAAAGATATCAAAAAGTTCATTTGGAAGTATAAAAGAAGTAAGAGTAGAGTACTACTCAAGCTTTACTTAGTAAAAATTATTTAAGTGCTTGTTTTGTTATAAATAAAAAAAAACCTTATTTAAATATAGTCACGGTTCAACTGAAAGGAATTATCAATTTTACCGAAGCATATTTTAAAAGAAAAAAATTGTTACGGTTCAACCGACAGGATCCATCGATCTGACCGAAACACAAATATATAAAAAAAATCTATATATTATATTAAGGAGAAAATGTCGATGTTATCGAAGTATAGTATTGGTTCAATTGATAGAAAAAAAAGAAAATATTTAATTTTAGTTCAACCAAGGAATATAATGATTTTACCAAAATTTTAAAATGTTGGAAAATTAAGAGTCGGTTAGACCAGAAATTCTTTGGTCTTGACCGAAGTAAAATTATTATTATAATTATTTTTATTAGATATAACTTTACAAAAAGTTCGTTGAGTTACACTTAACTCAACGAACTTACTCCGTTGAGTCTAGGATAAGTTAACAAATTTACCCCGTTGAGTTAACTATAACTCAACGGAGTATTGTAGTTAAGTCCACAAACTTAGTCCATGGAGTTAACCGAAATTCCTCAGAGAGGTAGATGAGAGAGCGAGAGTTTGCATGGGAAATGACTCGATTACCCGCCTAAACTTAGGGCTTATTTATACTAAACTTAGGGTTTGAGAGCATTATTTGCAGAATCATTTAGAACTTAGAATAGTAGAGATTAGAGTGATTCTGTTCCGTTTCGTAACTCCATGATGACAAAGATGACACCTGAGTTCTAGAAGGAAGTAGTTGACACGTCAGAATTTCTTAAAGATTCGGAAGAATGGCACACAAGACAGAAGATCAAAAGTGCAACACGAGAAAAAGAGCTACAAAAGGTAGAATCAGACCTTTTCTACTAGAGGAAAGTGTTAGTAGATTTAGGCATAAAAATACCTTAGATTATGGAAACAAGAATCGAAGTAGCAATGAAAGTTGCTATAAACAAAGAGAGACGAATTAGGCCAAATAACGAAGTCCCTAAGGAACAGCAGCCTGGACCTTCAGTTCTACCACCAAGGCCGTTAGAAAGAGTAGCAATTTTGGGGCCTTCTATAGAGGAAGAATTAAGAGAATTTTAAGAACTGGTTCAAATTGGAAAAGACCAAGGAGAACTAGAAGATTTGACAGTAGCAATAGCACATCTGGTGTTTGATGCATGGTGCAAAAAGAGGGCTGTAGAAAAGTTGAAGGCCCAATACAAAATTAAAGTTAAACAGCATCAAGGAGCCACTACCAGACCTACTACAAGAAGAGCTGAAGTTGGTCCTTCGAGACTAGCAATTATAGAAAAAGTTAAATAGGAAGAGCCAGTACCTGTGGCTCGAAGGCCTACAAAGCCTATTTTTGTAGATTTAATCTCAGAAGAAGAAGAGGAAGATCAGACACAATTAATCAGAAAAAGGAAAGGAAAAGAGAGTGCCTGAACATCAAGAAGAGATTAAATCTAAGATGCAAATATCAATAGGGCTTGTAGAGTAAATTTTTGTAAACCTACTATTCGATTTTGAGGAGGAGCAAGAGCAGCAACAACAAGAGCAAAGAGAAGAAGAAAATCAGGTTGAAACTAATCTACAACCTGCACAAACAAAAATTAGGGCAAAAGTTGATTTGTCCGTAACTCCATCCCAATCTACCACAGAATTAGAAAGAATAGTGACAATGCAGATTGATAGTCAGGAGGAAGAAGAAAAATAGGAAACTGAACAAGAAGCTGAACAAGTACATATAGAAAGAAATGACTCAACAGATTCCACTAAGGAGCAAGAAACTCTTTAGCAAATTTTGGAAAGAATTCAAGAGAGAAGAGTGGAGAGTTCTGCCAGCTCACCACCACAGGTAGAAGCAGAAGCAAAAATGTAGGAATCTCCAAAGCATTTTCAGTCAGTTCAAGTTCAGCACATGGAAGAGGAAGTTCAAGAACAAACTCCTCTAGAGCAACAAATTCAAATTCCTAACCTGATTGAAGCAACAATTTTGAATGAAGTACACTTTTGGAGTCAAGAAGTATATAATAAATATCAAGAGATTAGGAGTTATGATATCATATACAGTAGACCAGTAAATTGGGACGGGATGCAAGAAATTAAGGATTTATTTGAGTTCCAAGGTCTACTACAGTTTATTTCTCAAGAGAGAGGGCATGTAGTATATGAGAATCTAGTGCCCTACTTCTTTGCAAATTTAAGAGAAGGAGAAAGTGGATTAATTTCCAACGTGGAGCAAGTTGATGTACAGATAACATCAGAGCTTCTCCACAACATTTTAGGACTGAAGAATGAAGGAATAGAAATTCTAGAAAGCACAACTGTAGTCGAGTGGACTGAGCAAATAATAAAGGATTGTTTAGCTATCACTCCTGGTGTACCATTGTTTAATAGACTGAAGCACTTAAATGGTAAAGCACACACGATAGCTAACATTTTGATTAAGAATGTCTACCAATGACAAGACCATGATATAGAACTAAGTCAATTTGTCAAATGGGTCACATATGTAGTTGTGAATAGAATTCAAATAAATTGGTCTACAGTTTTTATCTCCAAGCTAAGAGCAGTAAAGAAGAAACTTTTTTATGGAGATTTAATTTCATTGCTAATGCTGGACAGTATTGATTTCACGAAACGGGCATCCAAAAGGACAAGATCAAGAACCATTTCAGTGAAAAAGTACAAAAATTATGCTGTTGTTGAGATTGCTGAACCTTCTAGAGGAATTACAAGAGCTGTAGAAAGGATAAATCAATTAGAGCAACAATTAGAAAAACTCCAGAAGAAAGTAGATGAACTTAGGAAGAAAGATTAAATTGTATTGTTCATCTACTTGTACTTATATTTGTATGAAAAATATCTGATTGATTGAAATGTAAATATTCATATAAATGAATGTATGTTTTTCAGATGTTTTTGCATTAGTGTTTGAGAATGATGTAATGGATGAACTATCTTGAATATTATATAATTATTTGAACAAGATGCAAGACTGTTTAAAAGATTTACAAATTTTATGAATGACAAGATTAAATGCAAGATAATTGGTTAATGCCTGAAAATATCTGTATGCTGCAAAGTAAAATGTAAATTCTGCACAACATGAAATGAACTGCAAGTTAAATATACATATCATGATCAAATTTAAATGAGTTTTAATTAGAACACTATAGTAATGACATGTATTTAACTTCAGTTAAGTTGACAAAATGTAGGAGAGAAAAAATATAGAAGTTAATACGAGGAGTAAGTTTTAGAAATTTGCTAAGTGTTAACTCAACGAAGCTAGTCTGTTGAGTTAACCTTAACTTCACGAGGTCAATAATATAATATAAAGTCACTCCGTTGAGTTATCTGTAACTCAATGAAGTTAGTTTGTGGAGTTAGCAACAATAATCGAAGCTAGTCCGTTGAGTTAACTGTAACTCAATGAGGTTAGTTTGTGGATTAAGCTAAACGGTTATTCTTTTAGCCACAAACGAAACTTTGTAGGTTTAGCGGTTACTGAAATTTGAAATTAGAAGTGACACACATACCCATAAAAATAGGAACCACACTGCACGTTACAAGACACGTTCTTGCAATGAGATTCATTTGCTTTATGGACGTGCATTATAAATATAGAATAACATGTTATTTACGAGTTACCAGCACTTTTGAAAGAAAAGGAAATTCGTTAGGGAACTGGAAGGAGAAGCAGCTGATTCAACTTTATCTGTCAACAACTATTTACTGAATACAAAGCTTCAAACTGGTATGTAATTAATCTTCTGCTATTTTACTTTATGTTAAGAGTTTATGAAC
The DNA here is from genome assembly GCA_036874045.1 of Cymodocea nodosa. Classification (NCBI taxonomy): domain Eukaryota; kingdom Viridiplantae; phylum Streptophyta; class Magnoliopsida; order Alismatales; family Cymodoceaceae; genus Cymodocea; species Cymodocea nodosa. The sequence goes on along the minus strand of CM072339.1, from coordinate 10,145,066 downwards.
ACATAGATTCTGTATAGATGATATTTGTGCACATTTTTATATGATAATTCATACATTCTATGTCTTGAAACTCAAGTTATATGCACTTATACAAGAAAATACATGTTAATCACATTTTTATGACATTGCATGAATATGTGCACAAATGCACTCTTTTAATGCAATTTTCACGAAACATACTATATGTTCATATGCTTGAATGTATGATTTAATAATTCTTAGGCCAAGAAAGAGATTTTAAAGGTCATCAAGGTATTGAAATAATTTGATATGGCCACATATATTTTACACGCTATGGTTATGAACTTGTAGACATTAAATGCAATAATGTGACATTGGTTATGAATGATTTTAAATACATGTTACTAATTGATGCATTCATGGATGAACTTACATTTCACATTTGTAAACATGTTAAAATGAATGTTACATACCTTAGAAATAAATATATTTCAAGTTCATAACTAGAGTTATTTTTGGCATGTATTACTAACATTACATGCATGACTTAAATGAATTTGATTATAGGTGAATGAGGGCCCTTAGATCAAGCCTTGGGATCATCAATCCTTGATGATCAAAATCTCTATAAATAGGCCTTGTATCCCACAAGTTTTCTCCTCTCTCCAACTCCAAAATTCGGAATCCCCCTTGGTGCTCCAAGCAAGGAGGTGAAGGAGCTCCACTCTTGGTGTTTTCTCTTCCAAATGGCTCTTGGAGGTAGGTCTCTCCCTTTCCTTGTTCTCTCCACTTCCTCCTCCAGCATTCTTCATCATTAGGGAGGTTGAATTGCTGCTGCAATTACTCCTTGAGTTGTTGAATCCGTGGAGGAGAGGAGCATTGGAGAGACAAGTAGAGGTGTAGTGAAGTATCTTCAAGAGTGCACTCCCTTGTTCTACACGTTGCTGCATTCCTTTCGGCGTTGGACCTCCAATTCGTGGAAGAAACAAGCTGCATTAGGCGTGGAGAATTGGTGGAGAAGGTAGACATCTTTGGTGGCTGAAGCAAGGAGGTGACGTCCCTTGTGTAAAGACCATTGGAGATGTGGGCTTAAGGTGAGGAGATGGACTATGAGTTGAGATGGAGTTGTTTGTATTTCTTGTTTTGATGTTGTATGTTTGTTATGTGTTCATTCCATGTTTTCCACGTATTTCCCCTTTATTGTAATGTTGAATTCTTGTGTTAGTTTCAATGTATTTCAATTCTAAGCTTAGTTTGAGTTTTTGCCTTTTATGTGTTTGATTTTGTGTCTTTGTATGGATTCTTCTCAAATGTTTGATCCTTTAACTCTAACATAGTTTAGACATTTTTTTACTTAATTCTAACCTCTGATTTACTTGATTTGGATTGTATATAGCTTACACTTAGTAGATTAGAGCATACATGGATTTAGATGTATGGTTATAATTCCATGTATGCTAGTTTTGTAGTAGAATTAGTAGTTTGATGTAGTGTAATTTTATTTTCTATGTTTGTAGTGTAATAATTATTGTGTGATGCTTTCTCTTAAGTGATGGATAGAGGGGGACATGAATGAGGTTTCTCATTACTGATTCAACTCTATATGAAGTCATTTCTAACATACACATGATTGTTAAGGCAAACATGTGATGAGAATGCATTTACACATGGCATATCTATAAACTCTAGTGAATTTTATGTTTAATTGCTGGTCTCTATGGATTCAACCCATTCTTGCATGTTTTCTATAATTGACTTCGTGCACTTGCAGTTATAAATATTAAAACTCGGTTGAGTGTTAATTTCATAACATTTAAACCTCGAACAGATTCGTTCTCCTAGCACTAAACGATTAGTAAAAACACCTACACAGGATTATTCAACACAGAGGCGTACTGAAATATTTTCTGAATTGGACTTTAACGAAATCCTTATGGGTGCAGCTAACCTTTCTTTAAAAGAGAACGAAAATATGGCTGCTTTAGTAGAAATACTATTAGGGGAAATTCTATATCCTGAATTAGTTGATGAACCTTCATGTATTCAATTGCCAAACTTTGAGGGAAATAGGTTTGAATTGAAATCTAATTATATTAGTCAATTGCCACACTTTCATGGATTAGAAAGAGAGGATGCCTATTATTTCCTTAGAGAATTTAACGAAGTTTGTCAAATGATGAAAATGCCGAACATGAGTATAGATGCTATTAAACTTAGATATATCTCTTTTGCTTTAAAAGACACAACTAAGAGATGGTTATATACTCTATCGCCTGATTCAATTTCTACATAGACTAAATTTTGCTCTATTTTTTTGGAAAAATATTATCCAACACATCAAATGATTAAAAAGAAAAAGGAAATATTAATGTGTAGCCAAAAACAGGGAGAATCATTTTAGAAATATTTTGAAAGATTTAAAGATTTAATGACTCAATGTTTACATCATGCAATGAGTAAAGCCTAGTTAATAGGTATAATTTATGAAGGCATAGATGTTTCAACGAAATCTTTATTAGAATCTACTTGTTAGAATGGATTTTTAAAACTATGTAGTGAAAAAGCATAGGCATATATTTAGAAAACTTTGCAAAAAGAACTGCACAGTGGGAAAACTCGGCTGAAACTATTACAGATAAAAGAATATTGTCTAGGGGAATGCATGAAATAGATTCAAGCACTATGCTTGAAGTTAAATTAACTGAATTAACAAAGAAAATAGAAGAGTTATCATTAAATTAGAAGCTAGCAGAAAAGAATACAAACGTTAATGATTTAGATATTATTTATGCTAGAAACCAGAAAGATAGCTTTGGAAATTCTTATAACCCTAATTGGAGAAATCACCCGAATCTATCTTGGAGAAACAACAATTTCCAGGTAGGAGAAAATATAAATGACAAAAAATATAAGTTATGAAGCATTAATTGGACAAGGATCTAGAATAGAGAAATTAGAAAAGATAATCCAACAATTAAACAATCGTCTAGATCTTGTATTTGGAAATGCTGCCATTCAAAATCAAAACATGAATAGAAATATACCCCCTAGACAGAAGGAATCAATAGAAGTTAGACCTACTAGAGGATTGCCAATGCAAGTAGTACCTAACCCTATCAATAGAACTGTTAATGAAATTAATACCTCCTATGGGAGGGAAGCTGAATAAAGTAGTAGAACTAAAGTAACTATGTATAATATAGTAAGTATAAAAAAAGTATAAAAAGAAGAAGTGTAAGTTTAATTATAGTTAGTAATATCGTAGAGTTATTACTTAACTCAAAGAACTTAGTCCGTTGAGTTATGACCTAACTCCACAAGGGTGTGTAAGTAGCTATGTTAATTTTATCTCTATTAAATTTTTGTTTATTTTATACAGAATCACAACAAATGGAATTGATGAAATTACCACTAGATGCACTGAGGGAAGTACTGAGTAACCTGTCAGCTAAAGATCTGTGTAAATTGTGTTGTGTATCAAAGGAAATCAAAGACTATGTTAGAGAAAAATATTTTCATGGACTACAAGCTGCAAAAATGACTAAGATTAGAGATAGATTTTTATGGAAGTCATTTAATCGTAGTTCAATCTGCTATGAATATCTGAATATGGAGGAAACTACAGGAATTCCACCCAATACATTAGAAGGAATAGATTATACTATGGGGATGGATGAAAGATTGATTATTTACAGAACCCAACCAAGGTATGCAATTCTGTTACCTGACATTTTGATTAGAAATCCTATCATAAGAGAAGAATGGAATATAGGAAGGCCTAATAGATTTGAAGTACTAATTGAAAATTGTAGGTCAGCTTTAATCTTTTTTGATAAAAATTCGAGCATTCCTGAAAAATTATATTATTGGAGACCAACTAGAAATTGGGATGAAGATTTATGCTTAAATGTGTATAATTTTCTGAATAGATCTTGGACTGAAAATACTATGATATATCTAGGACAGAAAGCATTAATTAACAGCATACATGTCATACTTGATGGATATATAAATCTAGTCACAGATATATCAGTTGCATTTAGATTTGATTTATACATAGTAAGCATAGACAGTTATGATGACGATTTTATAGAAATATTGCCTATACCTAGTGATATAGCTAAACCACCGTCTTTAGAATATGATAAAATTCAATTAGGAATGTGGTATAATGAATATGATGATCCTACTTTATGTCTGATAAGATGGTGGGATGAATTGAGGAAATTTCAAATATGGATTATGAAAGACCTAAATGAATGGAAGTGGGAAGAGGAATATGTTGAAATAGATGTAGAAATAGAAACAGCTACATTATCTTGGAATAGAAGAGGATCCCTTTCTACATTTCATTTCATTAATGGTGATACACTTATATTTAGTATTGATAACATACTACAAGTTTATAAGCTAAAAAGAAAAACAGATTGCATTAAAATAGAATTAATAGCAAGAAGAATTATACCTAAAAAATTTGCATAGACTGACACGTTTATTCCATTTGTTACCACTTTTCAATCATGTTCTTAAACTATGATTTTGTAATTTTAATGTTCTGTGTATTTTGCATTTATTTTTATTTAAAGTTATGTTTTTTGAAAAATTTTAGTTTTAGTTTTATTTTATAAAATAAAATATCAATCCAGTTTGTTGGTATCTGTTCTAGGAAACCAACTGGCTTGCTTGTGAGCCATCAAAGGCATAGCAGCCTAGGTTCCACACAAGACATTGATTTTACAAGTTATGTTTTATTATTTTGTTATATATTCTACTTTTATTTGTGAATGAAAAGTTTTTCAGAATCAAAAATCAAAAGATATGGAAGGAGATACAAAAGAATAAGGTATGTAATTGATTACATATCCTGAATTTACATTTAAACTTACTTCATGGAGTGTTGGGGTTGCTTTAGGTGGCACCAGAGAACTTGTATTGGTTCCCAGGCAACAACACTAAATAACTTGTATTTGTTAACTTCTATTTTTAACTTAGTTAATTTGTCTTTATGCTTATCAGTAATTCCTTTTTAGAAGTAAACAAACAACCTTTCACACAAATTAGATATTAATTTCAATTTGTATTTTAATTGCAAGTGCATAGTGTATATTATATTTGCGTGCAAGGACAGGTTGATCCCATAGAGAAATTGAGTAAGAATTGTGTACTATTCCGTTTTTTTATAATATACTTAATGTGTTCAGTAATCCCTCCGTTGAGTTACAGTTAACACAACAGACTAATCTTGTTGACTTAAGTTAACTCCACGAGCCTATCTATTTAGTTTAATACTGCTATTTATAGAGGAATTCGGCCAACCATTGGGTGGTTCCATAGATTGTAAATAACATCAATTGAGCTCTTTAATGCTAGTGAATATTAGATTTATCATTAAGCAACACTAACATTCAAATATTTCAAACAGTAACCATTAAAATCTTTAAGTATCAGGAACAATCGATTTCAGTAAGCTGTAATACTATTTTCTATTTTCTAAATCAAACAAACACAAAACATTCACAATACTAACAATAATAACTTTAATCACAATACAAAACAAACAATACAACACTTACATACAAACTATAAACACAAATAAGTAGTTGTTTTTGGTATTTTTGTTTTGAGATATTCATTAAAATGGGTGAAAGGTGAAATGTAAAAATCTCTATTGACATTAAATACTTCCGTCACTACATGCTACGCGATTACACCATTAAAAACTTAATCACTTACAATTTTGCCTCCTCTCCTGTTTAGAATGAAAAAGTGCATAATATTAACAGTTAAATGATAGTTAATTGCATAATATTTAGCTTATCATATGAGAATTAAGCCATTATGTTATAATTGCACTGTTATATGCTTTAATGAAAGAATCTGCATAATTCCAAGGAATTAATGTTAATTTTGCACATTTCTAAACTATCGGTAAATTGCAGGCTATGAAATTCTTAAGTATCCAAATTTTATGTTATTTCAAAGAGTTATGTTTAATGTACTGGACAGTTATGTTTTAAATGCTTAAAGAATATTTTATTATTTCCTGGTTTACACGTGTTGAATTTAAATTCTTTAGTATATCATGTGAGATGCACATGCTTAACTCGTTAAGTTAGCATAACTGTACACGTTGAGTTACATGAATATACACTAAGGTAACGCGTTATGTTAGCAGCTTATTTCTTTATTGCACGTGTTTTATAGTTAAATCAACGAAGTAAGTCCGTTGAGTTATCTATAACTCCATGGACCATTTATTTTCTAAATATGCCACTGTAGCGGTTACAGAAACAGGATATTCGAAGGAAAACCATAATTGCACGTATCACGTAGGAATTCACTCGTGGAAGGGAGAAGAAATCACCATCGTTGATATGAATGAAGGAAATTCAACCGATCATCTAAGCAAAAACAGTTACTACTAAAGAAATATAAAAGAAAAGGAGAAAAGATGAAATTGTGTGTGTGTAGAGGAGTACAAACCGAGCTATCTGTAGGCACTATCGGAAGTTCCCTAAAGTTCCACACCACCACCATAATCACCAACCATCAGGGGTCTGTGAGGATACTTTCCTGATGTCAAGTCGATTCCAAGCCAAACACGGTGTTTGACAACCACTATGAGGAGTGATCGCGTCGTGGGAAGGAAAGCCATTTTCACCATGCATCGACTCATATCTCAAGAGATCGTAAAGCTTCTAGCCTTGGTTTCGGGTTGATGCCAATATGCTGAAGAGGAGATCATCTTGCAATTTTGGACTCGCGATTCTATAGGGAGAGGAGGCAGAATTGTTAAGTGGTTAAATTTTCAGTGGTGTAATCGCGTCGCATGTAGTGACGGAAGTATTTACTATCGATAGAGATTACTTTTACATTTCACCTTTCGCCCATTTTCATGATCATATCAAAACAAAAATACCAAAAACAACTTATCTATGTTTATGTTTAATATTTGAGTGTTGTATTGTTTGTTTTGTATCGTGATTAGAGTTATCATTGTCAGTATTGTAAATGTTTCATGTTTGTTTAATTCAGAAAATAGATAATAGTTTTACAATTTACTGAAATTGATTCATTTCAAATACTTAAAGATTTTAATGATTACTGTTTGAAATATCTGAATGTTAGTATTGCCTAATGATAAATCCAATATTCACTAACATTAAAGTGCTTAATTGTTGTTATTTACAATCTGTGGAACCGCCCAATGGTTGGTCGAATACCTCTGTAAGTAGTAGTATTAAACTGGAAAGATAGACTCGTGGAGTTAACTTAAGTCTACGAAATTAGTCCATTGAGTTAGCCATAACTCCACAAACTAATTATGTTGTGTTAACTATAATTCAATGGAGTGCGTAACTAAACACATAAACTCCAATATAAAAATCGGAGCAGTACACAATTCTTACTCAATTCTCTATGGGATCGACTTGTACTTGCACACAAATACAATATACACTGTGCACTTGCAGTTAAAATACAAATTGGAATTAATATCTAATTTGTGTGAAAGATTGTTTGTTGACTTCTAAAAAGGAATTACTGATAAGTATAAAGATAAATTAACTAAGTTACAAACAGAAGTTAACAACCATCCATGTTTTGTAGCACCGTTGCCAGGGAATTGAGTAGCTAAGCAACTGTGAGTGCTGTTTCATTTTAATAGCAAGAGTGTTGTGTATTTTCTTCTATAATTGAGAATATGCTTATGCTCAAAGATTTCTGAAACCTGTAGTTAGCATATGTGAATTCTGCATTTCTAAAGGTCACAACATTTCTGATTGTTTGAAACTGAGACGTTTGCAGATGGTTAGATCACATGAACAACAAATGAATTATCTTCAATATAATAGAGCCGAGAATGAGAATCCTATGGTTTACCCAACTGATGGTCAACTTAGAATATGTAACATGTTGAGAGACAATGAAGTTTGGGATAGGTATGACAAACTGGAGCGTAGTTTAGAGCAAAACATGGATAAACTAGAACAATATGTGTCAGCAACAAGAAGTCAACCAATTAAACTATAAGGAAGCATATTTAGAACCTAAAATTGATATATCATTTACGAAACTAAAAAAACCATAATGAAAATTGATCAAAAATTGAATGCAATGAGATTAGATGATTTGGAAAGAAAACTAAAAGCATTGGACAAGTTTACAATGAAAATACAAGTTATGCAACAAGACACACAAATGAAAATTATAATGTTACAGATCTGCATAATTTGCAAGACATACAAATGATAGAGAATACCACTGCAAGAGAATTTAAAGAATGCAATTTAAAACTAAAAACAATTGAAGATCATAATCACGAAAATAATATACAAGAACATCATGAGAGTAACGAAAATCTGGAAGATGTATATATAACACTAAGATCTGGAACTGATATACCACCAAGAATTCTAAATGAAAATAATATGAAGGTGGATAAGAACAAAAGTCAAAATGATAATGAAAATATAATATTTGAAAATATAGAAATCAATGAAGAAAAATCTGAATCTGAAAATGAGACTAAAAAGGATCAAACAAATCAAATAAAAGAAAAAGAATCTTTTAAATCAAAATTATTAGCACCCTATCCTAAAAGATTACAATAAACAATACCTAAAAAACAAGAAAAAATTAGAGATTTTTTTGAAAAAGTACAAGTTAACATTCCTTTGTTAGACTTATTGCAAAAAATGCCACATTGTGCTAAATTTCTTAAGAATTGGTGTACTAAGAAAAGAGAGCAAAAAGTTTTAAGGAAAATCTTTTTAGCTGAGCAAAGTAGTTCCCTATTTTTGCCACAAATTCCTAAAAAGTTATCTGATCTTGGAATCCCTATTATATCATGCACCATAGGAAATACCATTCTAAAAAGAACCTTAATAGACTTAGGTGCAGGTATAAATGTTATGCCAAGTGATATATTTGCATCCTTAAGATTGGAAGGCTTAACTCCTACTGGTACTATTATTCAATTAGCTGATAGAAGTATAAGATACCCTAGAGGAAAAATAGAGGATGTCTTGATTAAAATCAAAAACTTCATATATTCTATTGATATTGTAATTTTGGATTCCCAACAAATTAAGCATAAAAATAATGATACATCTTTAATTTTGGGAAGACCATTCTTAGCAACATCAGAGGCTATTATAAATTGTAAAATTGGAGTAATGAATTTAGCATATGGCAATGAGGATACTAAATTAAATATTTTCAAACCAGAAAAGTTTGAGGAGTTAGAAATGTCCTTACATACTATAGACTTTTTAAAGGATGAAGGAGAGATGTCAGATGATGTGATTCAAGAAGAATTACATAGGCAACTCAAGTTTGAAACTTTAGAGGAAAGTGAAAGCATAAATATAAAAGGAGATCAGGAAGAAATTAAATTAGAAAATGAGGATGTTCAATTAGGAGCTCTAGCTTCTGATGAGCAACATTTAGAATTAAAACATTTACCTCCTGAATTAACCTATATATTTTTGGAAGAGAAACAAACATGTCCAATCATTATTGCTTCAGATTTAAAAGAGGATCAAATTGCTAAATTAAAAGATGTAGTAAAAACTTATAAAGAAGCAATAGGATGGACTATGACTGATATAAAAGGGTTAAGTGCAACTTTATGTTGTCACCACATATATTTAGAAGAGAATGCTAAACCTGTTAGAATTCTTGAAAGGAGATTAAATCCAAACCTTAAAGAAGTAGTCAGGAAGGAAATAGTGAAATGGTTAGATAATAACATAATTTATCCAATTTCTAATAGCTCATGGGTTAGTCTAATCCATGTAGTTCGTAAGAAATCAGGATTAACAGTTATTAGGAATGAAAGTCAGGACTTGATACCTATTAAAATTCAATTAGGCTAGAGAGTGTATATAGACCATAGAAAGCTGAATGCTATGACTAGGAAAGATCATTTTCCCTTACCTTTTACAGATCAAATGCTAGAAAGATTAGTAGGGCAAGAATATTTTTGTTTCTTAGACGGGTATTCAGGCTATAACCAAGTTCCAGTAGCATTAGAATATCAAGAGAAAACAACTTTCACCTGTCCTAATGGAACTTATGCTTTTAAGAGATTGTCATTCGGATTATGTAATGCACCAGTCACCTTTGAAAGGTGTATGTAGGGCATATTCACTAGAATGACTGAAGATTTTTTAGAAATATTTATGGATGATTTTACTGTTTATGGAACTTCATATGAAGTGTGTATAAACAATTTAGACCAAATATTAAAATGCTATGTGGAAAAAAGTCTTGTTCTAAATTGGGAAAAATGTCACTTCATGGTTAAACAAGGAATAGTCTTAGGGCATGTTGTTTCAAAGAAAGGGTTGGAAGTAGATAAAGCTAAAATAAAAGTAATTTCTAATCTACGAGAACCTAAATCAGTAAAAGATATTAGATCATTTCTAGGACATGCTGGATTTTATAGAAGATTTATTAAAGACTTTAGCAAAATAGCTAGACCTTTAACTAATCTATTAAAGGATGTCCCATTCAACTTTGATAAAAATTGCAAAGAAGCATTTTTCAAGCTTAAAACTAGCTTAATTTCAACTCCTATAATACAAGCACCTGATTGGTGCCATCCATTTGAATTAATGTGTGATGCATCTGATTTTGCTATAGGAGCAGTGTTTAGACAAAAGATAGAGAAATCTCCTAGAGTGATTCATTATGCAAGAAAACTTTAAATGATGCTCAAGCTAATTATACAACTACTGAAAAAGAACTGTTAGCTGTTGTTTTTGCCTTAGAAAAGTTTAGATCATATCTTATTGGAGCTAAAGTGATAGTATACACGGATCATTCAGCTTTAAAACACCTAATAGCAAAGAAAGAGACTAAGCCTAGATTGATCCGATGGATATTATTATTACAAGAATTTGATCTAGAAATTAAAGATAAAAAAGGTTGTGAGAATGTAGTAGCAGATCATTTATGAAGATTACAAATTGAAAAATCAAATATTGAAATTAAGGATAATTTTCCTGATGAACAATTAATGACCATCAAAACAATGCCTTGGTATGTAGACAAAGTTAATTACTTAGTTACTGGTTTAACACCAAAGGATTAGAATAGACAGGATAAGAAATTGTTCTTTACAAGAGTGAGATATTACTATTGGGAATACCCATACTTATTTAAGAAATATCCTGATATGGTTTAAAGGAGGTGCGTTCCAAAAATTGAATATCAGAGCATATTGTCTTTCTACCATGACCAAGCATGTGGAGGACATTTTGGTTTAGGGAAAACTACTGCAAAAATTCTGCAATGTGGATTTTATTGGCCAACACTATTCAAAGATGCTCATAAATACTACTTAAGTTGTTTAAGATGTCAACAAATAGGAAGAATATCAAAGAGGAATATGATGCCTCTTAATCCTATTATTGAGGTTGAAATCTTTGATGTATGGGGAATAGATTTTATGGGTCCATTTCTTATGTCTAATCAATTTAATTATATATTATTGGGGGTGGATTATGTATCTAAATGGATAGAAACTTTTCCTACAAAAACTAATGACAACAAAGTGGTAATACATTTTATAAGAACTAATATAATTGCTAGATTTGGAATACCTAAAACTATTATCAGTGATAGAGAAACTCATTTCTGTAATAGAAGTTTTGAAGCCTTAATGAAGAAGTATGGAGTGAACCACAAAATTGCAACATCATATCATCCGCAAACAAGTGGACAAGTAGAAAGTGCAAACAAACAAATTAAGTTAATTTTAGAAAAAGTAGTAAATCCTACTAGAACAGATTGGGCTAATAGATTGATAGATGCACTTTGGGCTTATAGAACTGCTTATAAGACAAGCTTAGGTATGTCACCTTTTAGGCTAGTATATGGAAAAAGTTGTCATTTACCAGTTGAAATTGAACATAAAGCTTATTAGGCATTAAAAACTCTGAACACTAATTTAAATCAAGCTGCTGAAAATAGAAAAATACAATTGATTGAATTAGAAGAATTTAGGATTGAAGCTTATTCAAAAACCGTAAGAGAAAAAGAGAAAATGAAGTTCTAGCATGAAAAGAAAATTATTCCAAAAAGCTTTGAAATAGGAGAAGAAGTATATCTTTATATGACTAGACTCTATAACCATCCAGGAAAATTAAGATCTAGATGGGCAGGACCTTATATAGTTCAAAATATTTATCCCTATGGAGTTATTGAGATTAAAAATCCTAAAAATCAGAACATATTTAAAGTAAATGGACAAAGACTTAGACCTATTTTGAAAATACCAAAAAGTTCTTTTGGAATTATAGAAGAAATAAGAGTAGACTACTCGAGCTTTACTTAGTAAGAAATCATTTTTTTTATAAATAAAAAAAACTTATTAAACATAGTCACGGTTAAACCGAAAAGAATTATCAATTTTACCGAAGCACATTTTAAAAGAAAAAATCATTGCGGTTCAACCGACAGGATCCATCAGTCTGACCGAAACATAAAAACATAAAATTATATATATATTATTTAGTAAAAATGTTAGTTTTACCGAAGCATAGTATCGATTCAACCAGTAAAAAAAAAAAAAATTTAAAATATGGAAAAAGTAAGAGCAGTTAGATCGGAAACTCCTTGGTCTTGACCGAAGAAAAATTATTATCTTAAGTATTTGTAATAGATATAACTTTACGGGAAGTCCGTTGAGTTATGCTTAACTCAATGAACTTACTCCGTTGAGTCTAGGATTAGTTAACAAACTTACCCCGTTGAGTTAACTATAACTCAACGGAGTACTGTAGTTAAGTCCACGGACTTAATCCGTGGAGTTAACCGTAATTCCATGAGAGAGAGAGTTTTGTATGGGAAATGACCTGATTACCCGCCTAAACTTAGGGCTTATTTATACTTAAACTTAGGGTTTTTGGGGGCATTATCCGTAGAATCATTTAGAACTTAGAACAGTAGAGATCAGAGCGGCTTTGTGCCATTGCGTAACTCCACGATGAGGAAGATGACACCTGAATTTTGGGAAGATGCGGTTGACACTTCAGAATTTCTTAAAGAATTAGAGGAATGGCACACGAGGTAGAAAATCAAAAATACGACGAGAGAAAAAGAACTACAGAAGGTAGAATCTGAACTTTTCAACTTTAGAAGAGTTTTAGTAGATTTGGGTATACAAATACCTCAAATAATATAAACAAGAATAAAGGTTGCTACGGAAATTGCTGTAAGCAAGGAGAGAAAAATAAGGCCAAACAAAGAAGTTGTCCTAAAATTAATCCAACGTAAGTCCTGGCTCTGGTTCAAAAGACGAATCTGTGGACGAGCTAAATGGGCAATCTAGGAGCAAGAAAGGAAAGAAAATGAAGAAGAGGCAACTGAAAAACAAGAGGAGCTGACTATTGAAAGACCTATTCCTAAGTAATAGTAGCCTGGACCTTCAAATCCACCTCCTAAACCTTTAGAAAGGGTGGTAGTTATGGGGCCTTCAAACGAAGAAGAATTAAGAGAATTTGAAGAACTGGTTCGAGTTGGGAAAAACCAAGGAGAATTAGAAGATTTGGTAGTGGCTAAAGCACACCTAGTGTTCGATGCACTTTACAAAAAGAGGGTTGTATAAAAGTTGAAAGCCTAATATAAAATCAAAGTGGAACAACATCAAGAAGCTACTGCCAGACCTGCTGCAAAAGGAGATGAAACTAGTCCTTCGAGACTAGTAATTATTGAAAGAGTTAAATAGGAAGAGCTAGTACCTGTGGCTCAAAGGCATGCAGAGCCTACTTTTGTGGATTTGATTTTAGATGAGGAAGAGGAAGACTAGGCACAATTAATTAGAAGAAAGAAAGGAAAAGAGATAGTGCCTGAATATCAAGAGGAGATTAAATCTGAAGTACCAATATCAATTGGGCCTATAGAGCTAATTTTTGTAAACCTGCTATTCGATTCTGAGGAGGAGCAAGAGCAACAACAAGAACAAAGAGAAGAAGAAAAGCAGGCTGAAACTAGTCTACAGCCTGTACAAGAAGAAGAAACAAAAATTAGGGTAGAAGTTGATTTGCCCGTAACTCCATCCCAATCTGTCACAGAATCAGAAAGAGTAGTGACAATGCAGATTGGTAGTCAAGAGGAAGAAGAAAGAATAGAAATTGATCAAGAAGCTGAACAAGTCCCTATGGAAAGAAATGACTTTGCAGATTCCATTGAAGAGCAAGAAACTCTTCAATAATTTATGGAAATAATTCAAGACAGAGTGGAGAGTTCTGCCAACTGACCACCACAGACAGAAATAGAAGCAAATATTCAGGAATCTACCGAGCATTTTCAGTCTATCCAAGTTCAGCATATGGAAGACGAAGTTCAAGAACAAACCCCTCTAGAGCAACAAATTCATATTCCTGACCCTATAGAGGTAATAATTTTAAATGAAGTATACTTTTGGAGTTAGGAAGCTTATAATAAATACCAAGAGATTAGGGGTTATGATATCATTTATAGTAGACCAATAAATTGAGACGGAATGCAAGAAATCAAAGAATTATTTGAGTTCCAAGGTCTACTACAGTTAATTTTTCAATAGAGAGGGCATGCAATATATGAGAATTTAGTACCCTGCTTTTATGCACATTTGAGAGAAGGAGAAAGAGGATTAATTTCCAACGTGGAGAAAGTTGATGTACAGATAACACCAGAGCTTCTCCACAATATTTTCGGATTTAGAAATGAAGGAATTGAAATTCTACAAGAAACAACTACAGTGGAATGGGCTAAACAGGAAATTAAATAGTGCATAGCCATCGACCCTAGTGTGCCATTACTGAATAGACTAAAGTACTTAAATGGAAAGGCACACATGGTTGCAATCATACTGGTAAAAATTGTTTATCAAAGACAATGCCACGACATTGAACTTAGTCAATTTGTCAAGTGGGCTACGTATGTAGTTGTAAACAAAATTCAAGTTAATTGGTACAAAGTATTTATCCCCAAGTTGATAGCAGTAAAGAAGAAATTATTTTATGGAGATTTGATTCCACTACTAATGGTGGATAGTATTGATTTCACAAAATGGGCATCCAAAAGGATAAGATCAAGAACCATTTCAGTAAAAGAGTACAGAAATTATACTACTGCAGAAATTGTTGTACCTTCTAGAGGAGTTACAGGAGGTGTAGAAAGAATTAACCTATTAGAGCAAAAAGTAGAAAGACTCCAGAAGGAAGTAGATGAACTTAGGAGAAGAGATTAAATTGTATTGTTCGTCTACTTGTGTATATTTGTATGAAAAATATCTGAGTTATTGTAATGTATACTATTCATATTAATGAATGTGTGTTTTTCAGATGTATTTTTCATTCGTGTTTGAGAATGATGAAATGGATGAACTATATTGAATATTATATAATGGTTTGAACAAAATGCAAAATTGTTTAAAAGATATACAAATTTGATGAATGACAAGATAAAATGCACGTTAACTGATTAATGCCTGAAAATATTTGCATGCTGCAAAGTAAAATATAAATTCTGCATAACATGAAATGAACTGCAAGTTAAATATTTATATAATGTTCAGATTTAAATGAGTTAAATTAGAACACTGCATTCATGTCATGTATTTAACTTTATTTAAGTTGAAAAGAATGTAGGAGAGAAAAGAAATATAAAAGTTAATACGAGGAGTAAGTTTTAGAAGTTGCTAAGTGTTAACTTAACGAAGTAAGTTCATTGAGTTAACCTTAACTCTACGAGGTCAATAATATAATATAAGGTCACTCCCTTGAGTTACAGATAACTCAACGAAGTTAGTTCGTGGAGCTAGCAATAGTAACTGAAGCTAGTCTGTTGAGTTAACTATAACTCAACGAGGTTAGTTCGTAGATTAAGCTAAACGGTTATTTTATTTAGCCACGAACGAAACTTCGTGGGTTTAGCGGTTAATAAAATTTGAAATTAAAAATAGCACACGTATCCAGAAAAATAGGAACCAAACTGCACATTACAAGACACGTTCTTGAAACGAGATTTATTTGCTTTATGGACGTGCATTATAAATATAGAACAGAATGTTGTTTACAAGTTACCAGCATTTGAGGAAAGAAAATTCGTTGGGGAACTGGAAGGAGAAACAGTTGATTCAACTTCATCCGTCAACAACTATTTACTGAATAGAAAGCTTCAGACTGGTATGTAATTAATCTTCTACTATTTTACTTTATGTTAAGAGTTTATGAGCACATGGACTCGTTCTCCTAGCACTAAATGATTAGTAAGAACACCTACCTAGGAGTGTTCAACACAGAGGTGTACTGAAACATTTTCTGAATTGGACTTTAACGAAATCCTTAGGGGTGTAGCTAACCTTTCTTTAAAAGAGAACGAAGATATGGCTGCTCTAGTAGAAAAACCATTAGGGGAAATTCTGTATCCTAAATTAGTTGATGAACCTTCATGTATTCGATTGCCAAACTTTGAGGGAGATAGGTTTGAACTGAAATCTAATTATATTAGTCAATTGCCACATTTTCAAGGATTAGAAAGAGAGGATGCCTATTATTTCCTTAGAGAATTTAACGAAGTTTGTCAAATGATGAAAATGCCGAACATGACTATAAATGCTATTAAACTTAGATATATCCCTTTTTCTTTAAGACACAGCTAAGAGATAGTTATATACTCTATCACCTGATTCAATTTCTACATGGACTGAATTTTTCTCTGTTTTTCTAGAAAAATATTATCCAACACATCAAACGATTAAAAAGAAAAAGGAAATATTAATGTGTAGCCAAAAACAGGGAGAATCATTCTAGAAATATTTTGAAAAGTTTAAAGATTTATTGACTCAATGTCCACATCATGTAATGAGTAAAGCACAATTAATAGGTATAATTTATGAAGGCATAGATGTTTCAACGAAATTTTTATTAGAATCTACTTGTCAGAATGGATTTTTAAAATTGTGTAGTGAAGAAGAATGGGCATATTTAGAAAATTTTGCAAAAAGAATTGCACAGTGGGAAAACTCAGCTAAAGCTATTACAAATAAAAGAATATTGCCAAGGAGAATGCATGAAATAGATTCAAGCACTATGCTTAAAGTGAAATTAACTGAATTAACAAAGAAAATAGAAGAGTTATCATTAAATCAAAATCTAGCAGAAAAGAATGCAAACATTAATGATCTAGATATAATTTATGCTAGAAACCAGAAAGATAACTTTGGAAATTCTTATAACCCTAATTGGAGAAATCACCTGAATTTATCTTGGAGAAACAACAATTTCTAGGGAGGAGAAAATATAAATGACAAGAATATAAGTTATGAAGCATTAATTGAACAAGGATCTAGAATAGAGAAGTTAGAAAAGATAATTCAACAATTAAACAATCGTCTAGATTTTGTATTTGGAAATGCTGCAATTCAAAATCAAAATATAAATAGAAATATACCATTTAGACAGAAGGAATCAATGGAAGTTAGACCTACTGGAGGATTGCCAATGCAAGAAGTACCTAACCCTATAAACAGAACTGTTAATGAAATTGACACCTCCTCTAGGAGGGTAACCGAATGAAACATCATAACTGAAGTAACTATGTATAATATAGTAAGTAAAAGAAAAAAAATGTAAGTTTACTTGTAGTTTAAAGTATCATAGAGTTATTACTTAACTCAACGAACTTAATCCGTTGAGTTATAACCTAACTCTACGAGGTTGTGAAGTAGTTATGTTAATTTTTGTCTCTGCTAAATTTTTGTTTATGTTATATAGAATCACAACAGATAGAATTTATGAAATTACCGCTAGATACACTAAGGGAAGTATTGAGTAACTTGTCAGCTAAAGATCTATGTACATTGTGTTGTGTATCAAAAGATATTAAAGACTATGTCAGAGAAAAATATTTTCATGGACTACAAGCTGCAAAAATGACTAAGATTAGAGATGAATTTTTATGGAAGTCATTTAATCGTAGTTCAATTAGCTATGAATATCTGAATATGGAAGAAACTGCTGGAATTCCACCCAATACATTAGAAGGAATAGATCATATTTTGGAGATGGATGAAGGATTAATTATATACAGAACCAAACCAAGGTATGCAATTCTGTTACCTGACATTTTGATTAGAAATCCTATCACAAGAGAAGAATGGAATATAGGAATGCCTAATAGATATGAAGTACCAACTGAAAATTGTGGGTCAGCTTTAATATTTTCTGATAAAAATTTGACCATTCCTGAAAAATTATATTATTGGAGACCAATTGGGAATTGGGATGAAGATTTATGCTTAAGTGTGTATAATTTTCTAAATAGATCTTGGACTGAAAATACTATGATATATCTAGGACATAAATCATTAATTAACAGCATATATGTCATAATTGATGGATATATATATCTAGTCACAGATATATCAGTTACATTTAGATCTGATTTATACATAGTAAGCATAGATAGTTATGATAATGACTTTATAGAAATTTTGCCTATATCGAGTGATATAGCTAAACCACCATCTACAGAATATGATAAATTTCAATTAGGAATGTGGTATAATGAATATGATGATACTACTCTATGTCTGATAAGATGGTGAGATGAATTGAAGAAATTTCAAATATGGATTATAAAAGACCTAAATGAATGGAAGTGGAAAGAGGAATATATTGAAATAAATGTAGAAATAGAAACAGCTACACTATCTTGGAGCAGAAGAGGATCTCTTTCTGCATTTCATTTCATTAATGGAAATACACTTATATTTAGTATTGATAATATACTGCAAGTTTACAAATTAAAAAGGAAAATAGATTGCATTGAAACAGAATTAATAGCAAGAAGAATTATGCCAAAAAAGTTTGTTTGGACTGACACGTTTATTCCATTTGTTACTACTTTTCAGTCATGTTCTTAAAGTATGATTCTGTGTTTGTAATGTTGTGTGCAGTCTGCATTTATTTTTAGAAAAACAAAAAACAAAAATATCAATCCAGTTTATTGGTATCTATTCTGGAAAACCAACTAGCTTACTTGTGAGCCACCAAAGGCATAGGAGCCTTGGTTCCACACAAGACACTGATTTAACAATATCTGTTTTATGTTAAATGTTATTTTAATATATATTCTACTTTTATTTGTGAAAGAAAAGTTTTCAGAATCAGAAATCAGAATATACAGAAGGAGATACAAACGAAACAAGGTATGTAATTGATTACTTATCCTGAATTTAGATCTAAACTCAATTCGTGCAGTTATTGAATAACTCAACGAATTAAGTTCGTTGAGTTAGATGCTAAGTCAACAAAACAATATTCATGCCTGCTACAATTACTGTATTTATTGTAAAATCTTTCACATTGAGGACAATGCAAAATGTAGGTATGGGGGGGAGGTAATTAAAGTAACAGCCATGTAAGTTTGTTAATTAAAGGAATTAGGATGGTACTGAAAAGTTCTATGGAAAGTGAAAATTTTTATCTAAAAATTGAGACTGTAAAAATTTTTATCTGTATCTACTTAAATATTATATTTATAATCCTATACAAGATGCTACAGAATTTTACTATTCATACAAATCTAGAGATAGTATCTTATGCTTTTGCTGAAATTTATGAGTTTAACAGTTTCATGATTTAAAAAAAAGAAAAGAAATCAGAATGCTTAACTAAAATTCAGTAAATTATCTGAAATCCTGAAAGAGCTGAAATGTTGATTTTTGGATTAAAGGAAATACATATGATCAATGATACATTTAATTTGATTGGTTAAACTTGTAGAATGATATATGTGTAGATCTTATTAAACTACAGAAAAAAAGTATGAGCTTATTGATATGGATTCATATTTTCAGTAAATAATAGAAGCAGGATTATATGAGATTGGTGTTTTATTGCATCTGTATTAATGAAATACGTACATATATTATGTTGAAAAGAAAAAAAAAGAAAAGAAAAAAGAGAAAAACTTTGAGAGTTTATTGACTTGTTTGATCACGAGCCTTTTGTACTTGAGCAGATAGGTATGTAAGGATTGTTGACCTGGAAAGGACTCTTTAAATCTGGCAACCTAAAATCTTAATCAGATTTGGGATTGTTGACTGAAAGCTCGATACATGGGTACACTAGAAAGCTCTTGTATGATTCAAGCTTATTAAATTAACTTTTAAAAGTACAAATATGCATATACTGTTTTGAAAAGATACAAGTGTTTTGTGAAATATAGATATCTTCTAAATTGAGTATATGTTCTATTATCTAAAATTGCTGAAGTATGAATCTAGAATAGACTTTTGAAGTTGTTTATTGGAGATACAATTCTTTATTCTACTTGTCTTAATCATATTGAATTGGATTGTATTTTGATCTGTATGTTGTTGAAATTTATTTCGGAAATCATATTGGAAAATTCACGATGACAGATGCTGAAAAGAAAAAAAATGATAATATAATTAACACCTATGTGATGCTGATATATTTTGTATGTAATTTACATATATTCTAAATATATTTGCAGGTTGAAGAAGAGAAAACAAAGTTAAAACAGATTACTGAAGCATATAGAATATCTATATAGTAATCTAATTTATTATTCTGATGAAGAGCAAAATGAAGAGACAAATCTAGCACTTTAGAAAGACCAATTAGTTAGATCTTAGTTTGCCAAGGGACTAGCAAAAATTTAAGTATGGGGGAAGTGTTTAGAATGAAAAAGTGCATAATATTAATGGTTAAATGATGGTTAATTGCATAATATTTAGCTTATCATATGAGAATTAAGCCATTATGTTATAATTGCACTATTATATGCTTTAATGAAAGAATCTGCATAATTCCAGAGAATTAATGTTAATTTAGCACATTTCTTAACTATTGGTAAATTGCAGGTTGTGAATTCTTAAGTATCCAAATTTTCTGTTATTTCGGAGAGTTATGTTTAATGTACCAAACAATTATGTTTTAAATGCTTAAAGAATATTTTATTATTTCCTAAATTACACGTGTTGAATTTAAATTCTTTAGTATATCACGTGAGATGCACATATTTAACTCGTTAAGTTAGCATAACTATACGCGTTGAGTTACATGAATACACACTAAGGTAACATGTTATTTTAGCAATTTATTTCTTTATTGCACGTGTTTTATAGTTAAATCAACGAAGTAAGCCCGTTGAGTTATCTATAACTCCACGGACCATTTATTTTCTAAATATGCCACTATAGCGGTTACAAAAATAGGATATTCGAAGGAAAACTACGATTGCACGTATCACGTAGGAATTCACTCGTGGAAGGGAGAAGAAATCACCATCCTTGATATGAATGAAGGAAATCCAACCGATCATCTAAGCAGAAGCAATTACTACTAAAGAAATATAAAAGAAAAGGAGAAAAGACGAAAGTGTGTGTGTGTAGAGGAGGACAAACCGAGCTATCTACAGGCAGCATCGGAAGTTCCCTGAAGTTCCACACCACCACCATAATCACTAACCATTGGAGGCCTGTGAGGATATTTTCCTGATGTCGGGTCGATTCCGAGCCAAACACGGTGCCTGACAACCACTGTGAGGAGTGATCGCGTCGTGAGAAGGAAAGCCATTTTCACCAAGCACCAACTCATATCTTAGAAGATCGTAAAGCTTCTAGCCTTGGTTTCGGGTTGATGCCAGTATGTTGAAGAGGAGATCATCTTGCAATTCTGGACTCGCGATTCTATAGGAAGAGGAGGCAGAATTGTAAGTGATTAAATTTTCAGTGGTGTAATCGTGTCGCATGTAGTGACAGAAGTATTTACTGTCGATAGAGATTACTTTTTTCACCTTTCGCCCATTTTCATGATTATATCAAAACAAAAATACCAAAAACAACTTATCTGTGTTTATGTTTAGTATTTGAGTGTTGTATTGTTTGTTTTGTATCGTGATTAGAGTTATCATTGTCAGTATTGTGAATGTTTCATGTTTGTTTAATTTAGAAAATAGATAATAGTTTTACAATTTACTGAAATTGATTCATTTCAAATACTTAAAGATTTTAATGGTTACTATTTGAAATATCTGAATGTTAGTATTGCCTAATGATAAATCCAATATTCATTAACATTAAAGAACTTAATTGATGTTATTTACAATCTGTGGAACCGCCCAATGGTTGGCTGAATTCCTTTGTAAATAGTAGTATTAAACTGGAAAGATAGGCTCATGGAGTTAACTTAAGTGTATGAGATTAGTCTATTGAGTTAGTCATAACTCCACGAACTAAGTCTGTTGTGTTAACTATAACTCAACAGAGTGCGTAACGAAACACATAATCTCCAATATAAAAATCAGAGCAGTACACAATTCTTACTCAATTCTCTATGGGATTGACCTATACTTGCACACAAATACAATATACACTGTCCACTTGCAGTTAAAATACAAATTGGAATTAATATCTAATTTATGTGAAAGATTGTTTGTTGACTTCCAAAAAGGAATTACTGATAAGCATAAAGATAAATAAACTAAGTTACAAACAAAAGTTAGCAACCATCCCTCCCTATAGAATCGCGAGTCCAGAATTGCAAGATGATCTCCTCTTCAGCATACTGGCATCAACCCGAAACCAAGGTTAGAAGCTTTATGATCTCCTAAGATATGAGTCGGTGCTTGGTGAAAATAGCTTCCCTTCCCGTGACGCGATCACTCCTCGCAATGGTTGTTAGGCACCATGTTTGGCTCAAAATCGACCTGACATCAGGAAAGTATCCTCATAGACCTCCGATGGTTGGTGATTATGGTAATGTTGGTGATGTTTATGAATTGTTGGTGATGATGTGGATGATTTAGTGAACTACCGACGCTACCTGCAGTTAGCGCGGTTCTCCACCTTTACACACACTGCCACACACCTCCAACCACCCTTTCTTCATTTTTTCTCCTCTTCTTTTATATCTCTTCAATAGTAACTGCTTTTGCTTTAAATGATCGGTTGGATTTCCTTCATTCAGATCAACAATGGTGATTTCTTCTCCCTTCCACGAGTGAATTCCTACGTGGTACGTGCAATCGTGGCTTTCCTTCGAATGTCTTGTTTCGGTAACCGCTATAGTAGCATATTAGAAATTAAATGGTTCGTGGAGTTACAGATAACTCAACAGACTTACTTCATTGATTTAACTATAAAACACGTGCACTAAAGAAATAAGCTGCTAATATAACGCGTTACCTTAGTATGTATTCATGTAACTCAACGCGTATAGTTATGCTAACTTAACGAGTTAAACATGTGCATCTCACGTGATATACTAAAACATTTAAATTCAACACGTGCATCATTCTAACTTAACGAGTTCAGATATATAACTTACGGTTTTCACTCACTAACTCAACGAGTTGTTACTATATACCTTTTACACATTTAAGCCTTTAACTCAACGAGTTGTTACTATGTACCTGCAATATAACTCTCCGAAATAACAGACAATTCAGATACTTACAATTGACAACTCGATTAAAAACCATATAACAGTGCAAACCAGCAACTTATTAACATTCAAATAAATCAGATACTTAAGAATTAAAAACCAGCAACTTACCGACAATTCAGAAATGTACTAAATTAACATTAATTCCCTAAAATTATTCAAATTCTTTCATTAAAGCATATAACAGTGCAATTATAACATAATGGCTTAATTCTCCTATGATAAGTTAAATATTATGCAATTAACCAACATTTAACCGTTAATATTATGCACTTTTTCGTTCTAAACACTTCCCCCATACTTAAATTTTGCTAGTCCCTTAGCAAACTAAGATCTAATTAGTTGGTCATTCTAAAGTGCTAGAATTAATTCTTCACCTAATTCTTCTTCAAAATAATAAATTAGATTACTATATAGATTTTTTGTATGTTTCAGTTATCTGTTTTAACTTTGTTTTCTCCTTTTCAACCTATAAATATACTTAGAATATATGTAAATTACATACAAAATTTATCAGCATCACATAGGTGTTAATTATATTATCGTTTGTTCTTCTTTTCAGCATCTGTCAACCTGAATTTTCCAATATGATTTCCAGAATAAATTTCAAGTACATACAAATCAAAACACAATCCAATTCAATATGATTAAGACAAGTAGAATAAAGAATTGTATCTCAAATAAACAACTTCAAAAATATATTCTAGATTCATACTTCAGTAATTTTAGATAATAGAACATATATTCGATTCAAAAGATATCTGTATTTCACAAAACACTTATATCTTTTCACAATAGTATATTCATATTTGTACTTTAAAAGTTAATTTGACAAGCTTGAATCATACAAAAGCTTTCTAGTGTACCCATGTATCGAGCTTTCAATCAACAATCCTAGATCTGATAAGGATCTTAGGTTGCCAAATTTAAAAAGTCCTTTCTTAGGTCAACAATCCTTACATACCTATCTACTCAAGTACAAAAGGCTCATGATCAAACAAATCAATAAACTCTCAAAGTTTTTTTTCTTTTTCTTTTTTTCACACAAATAAGTATGTATTTCATTATTACATATGCAATAAAACACAAATCTCATATAGTCCTACTTCTATTATTTACTGAAAATATGAATCCATGTCAATAAGCTCATACTTTTTCTGTAGTTTAATAAGCTCTACACATAAATCATTCTACAAGTTTAATCAATCAAATTAAATGTATCCTTGATCATATGTATTTTATTTAATCCAAAAATCTAAAAGGACCTCTAGATTTTGATAATGCAAAAATCAATGTAAGGTTTTGAATTGTATTTATTAGGTTTTGTCAGTACAACAAAAAGATTAGAAGGCAGACAAATCAAAGCAGCAAACAGGTTGCAGTAAATCTCAGAATGTGCTACTACAGAAAATCAGACAGTTAAGAAAGGATTGAATGATCGAAAAGTTAAGGAGTTAACTATCCAGAAGCTTAAAGGACTTTTTGGAGAGTTACAGGTATAACTATCCGAAAGTTAAGTCATTCAATTAATCACGTGCAGAAATACAAAATGGAAGCTTAAAGGACTTTTCGGAAAGTTAGATAACTATCCAAGTTTTCTTTTCGGAGAGTTAGATAACTATTCGAGTTTTTCGGAGAGTTACAGGTATAACTTTCTGGAACTTAAGTCATCTTATTACGCACGTGTAGAATGGAGAAGCTGGCAGTCAAAAGCTTAAAAGGAAAAATCAGAGAGTTAGATAACTATCCAAAATCTTGAAGAGAGTTTCGGTGAGTTACAGTTTAACTATCCGAAACTTAAGTCACTGAATTCCCATGTGCAGAATTCTAGAGAGAAGCCCAAATAAGTTTTCGAAGAGTTAGAAAGATAACTATCTGAAATCTTGAAGCGTTTCAGTGAGTTACAAGGATAACCATTCGAAACTTAAGTCAGTCTTTTATGCATGTGCTGAATTAAAGCAATCGGAAAGTTAATAGAGGGTTAAAGCCAACTATTCGACAGTTAAATAACTATTCGGTAAGTTATAGTTATAAGTATCTGATTGAATGACAACTCGCAGTATATATTCTGGAATCCTACATAGCAAAAAGGTTTAAGTGATCTTCCAGTGAGTTATAGATATTCTTTAGAGAGTTACATAACTAACTATCTGAAAGGTTAAGAAAATCGGAAGGACATCTTGAAATAACTTTCTGAACGGTAACTTACCATATTTGGGACTGAAGTCTAATCAAGTATAGTAGAATATATTCGTTGGAAGAAAATATGATCGTTACACATGTTTGGTATATATACAAGATACAGACAACGGATTTAGATAGCTTTTGCTCATATACATACTTACACCAAGCTCAATAGAAGAAAAGCTTTAGAGATCAAATCGTCTTCAACGTTTACAGATTGAATTTCAGAAGTTCATCACGCACTCAACTCTGTTGCTCACAAGCTAGTGTTTACTGAAGTACACGGATTAAAACTTCAGAGAAAGGATTGATTGAAGCTTCGACAAAGAAACTCAAGTGAATGGTTGGTTGGTTCTTGCGTAAACCTTAAAGCAAGTGATTGTAGGTTTCCAAGAGTTTAGTGAAGCCCAAGTATCCCTTGGGGGTGGACTAGCCGTTAGTGGTGAACCACCTAAAAATCTCTATGTGAATTCTTTTATCGTGTGCTTGCTATCTCTTTACATTAAACTACTTCTAAAGGTTAAGAAACGAATTATTACCATTCACCCCCCTTTGGAAAGCCTTAAGGTCCTAACAATTGGTATCAGAGCAAGGTTGATCTCATTAATAGATTTAACCATCTGAGATCATGGCTTTCCACAATGTAGAGGGTCAGAATATCCATCGACCTCCCCTCTTTGAGGGTAGCAATTATAGCTACTAGAAAAATAGGATGGAGTGCTTTCTTAAGAGTACAGATGTGAAACTTTGGAGAATGATTATACATGGTACACCAACTCCAATCAGTCATGAAAGTGACTAGACTAAGGAGGATGAAAGAATCATCTAGATGGATGCTCGTGGGCTTAATTCCATTTACTATGCACTAACTGGTGAACAGTATAATAAAATATGTTCTTGTAAATTCTCCCACGAAGCTTGGAAGATCCTTCAAATTACATATGAAGGAACCAGCCAAGTTAAATATACTAAAATCAGCATTTTGTTAAGAAAATATGAATTATTCAAAATGCTTGAAAAAGAAAGTATCACTGAAATATTTTCTAGATTCACAGAAATTGTGAATGAACTAAGAGGCCTTGGGAGGAGTTTTTCTAATTGTGAACAAGTACAAAAGATCCTAAGGAGCCTGACAGTCGAATGGAAGCAGAAGTTTACTTCCATACAGGATTCAAAGGATCTGAATAACTATTCAGTTGAAGATCTGTTGGGAAACCTTCTAGCCCATGAAGTCCAAATGAAGGAATGGAAAGAACAAGAAGGAGTCACTAAAAGAAAAGTAAAGAAAAAGAAAGAACTAGCTTTTCCCTCAACAGAAGATCAACTAAGCTCGGATGAGGATGAAGTGTTACTACTGGCCAGGAACTTCAGAAGGATGATGAGACAAGGAGGCAAAGCCAGCTCCTCAAAACCAAAAGTCCCTACATGCTACAAGTGCAAGAAACTTGGACACATTCAACTTTACTGTCATTTTCAACACGAGGAGGACAAACAGAAATGGAAAAGGAAGAATAAGAAGAAAATGGCCTTGAAAGCCACTTGGGATGACAGCAGTTCATCCAGCAGCTCATCAGACTTAGATGAGGAGGCATCTGCAAACGTGTACTTTGCTGCACAAGTGGTATGCTCTAGATCTCCCTATTGCTCAGAAAAAGAAAATGATGATGTAGATATAGATGGTCTTCTTTGTACAGTAGATAACTTATATGTAAAATGTAAGAAGTACAAGAAGGAATTAAAGAGTTTAAATTCCTATCTAGAAGATGTTTTTGCTGAACTAGAAAAAGCCCTAGTTGATAATAGGGAATTAAAAACTAAAATGGATAGCTATAGTTGTAAAAATTTTGATCTGAAAGAAGAAAATAAAAATCTATTATCTAAAGTTACTGATTTAAAGAAAACTGTATGTAAATTTACTAAGGGTGAAAATAGTTTAAACAAAATCATAGGATCTCAAAGAATAGGAAGAAATAAATTTGGCCTAGGGTATGCTGTACCATAGGAAACCCCTTACTGTGGTGGAAAAATTAGATCTTACAAAGATGGCACAACTGTGTTTGTCATTAAGAAGAGATCTACGTCTATATGGCTACCAAAAGGCAACATGTTTAGTATACAGAGGACTAACAGTGATGGACCCAAGAAGATATGGGTACCAAAAATCTTAATTTCAACATGACTTGCAGGACTGCATGGACAAGAAAGTTCAAACGTCCAAGTGGATCATTGACAGTGGTTGCTCAAAGCATATGACAAGTAAGAAAAGACTTCTGGAATTTGTTAAATCAATAAATTCAGGATCTGTTAAGTTTGGTAACAATGAAAAATGTAGAATTACTGTCATAGGAGATGTTGCATCTGAAAATGGAAAAATAGAAAATGTCTTACATGTAAATGGTTTAAAACAGAATCTGCTAAGTGTAGGTTAATTATGTGACAAAGGTTACAATATACTTTTTACTGTAAAAAACTATTTTATACTACAACAGGATACACATGAAATCAAATTTACTAGATATAGAAATAATTCAATTTATACTTTGGAATTTCCATGTGATATTATATCTAGTGATGCATGTTTAGTTGCTTCTAATGAAGATGAATGGTTATGGCATAAGAGATTAAATCATGCAAACATGAGACTTATAAGAAAATTGACCAAACATGATCTTGTTAGAGGTGTGCCTAAGCTCAAATTCAAGAGAGATAAATTATGTAGTGACTGTACAATTGGAAAACAAAAGAAATTAGCACACAAGAGTATTGAAGACATTGCCACACGTCAACCATTAGATCTATTGCATATGGACCTGTTTGGTCCTACACAGACAGCCAGTTTAGGAGGAAGAAAATATACCTTAGTGGTAGTTGATGATTATACAAGATTCACTTGGGTTATTTTCTTAACACACAAGAATGAAGCCTGTGATGAATTCAAACATCTCTGTATTAGAATTCAAAATGAAAAAGAATCAACCATGAAGAATATCAGAAGTGATCATGGAGGTGAATTTGAAAATTCAAAATTTGAAGCATCATGCAATTCTTTTGGCATACTGCATGAATTCTCATGTCCAAGAACTCCTACTCAGAATGAAGTTATAGAGAGGAAGAATAGATCAGTACAAGAAATGGCAAGGACAATTCTTAATGCATCTGATCTACTAAAGTCTCTAAGGGCTGAAGCTGTAAATACTACATGTTATTCTATAAACAGAACTCACCTTAGACCTATCCTACGTAAGACACCTTTTGAACTATAGTATGGTAAAATACCAAATGTTGGATATTTTAAGGTCTTCGGATCAAGATGTTTTGTGCTTAACACTAAAGATCAAAAGGACAAATTTGATGCAAAGTCTGATCCTGCTCTACTTGTTGGATACTCTTCAAGAAGCAAGGCCTATAGGGTCAATTTTGAACATGAAAGAAGAGTAGAAGAGTTAATAAATGTATTCTTTGATGAAGATATGGTAGGAAAATAGAAGTGGCTAACAATAGACAGTGAAAGTGAAAGTGAATTAATAAATCAGAAAATTCCACAGAAAAAGGATAGTTCAACACTACCTACACCTACTGAGACAGAAAAAGCATGGAAGACAAAGTCTGAACATCCCATTGGACAAATTATTGGGAATATAAATCAAGGTGTTCAAACAAGAAGCAAAATTCAAAATATCTGTAATTATTGTGCTTTTGTGTCTGAACTTGAACCTTCAACAGTTGAAGATGCCTGCAATGATGAATACTGGATCATGGCCTTGCAAGAGGAACTAAATCAGTTCAAGAAAAATGAAGTTTAGAACTTGATTGAAAGGCCTATCGAAAAATCAATTATTGGTACTAAATGGGTGTTTAAGAACAAACTTGATAATAATGGTAGTATTATCAGAAATAAAGCTAGACTTGTTGCTCAGGGATACAACCAACAGGAAGGAATCGACTATGAAGAAACTTTTGCACCTGTTGCAAGACTTGAAGCAATTAGAATGTTACTTGCCTTTTGCAAGCAATATGAAAATCAAGCTTTATCAGATGGATGTTAAAAGTGCATTTCTTAATGGTATTCTGCAAGAAGAAGTATATGTAGAATAGCCACCAAGTTTTGAAGATGAAGAAAATCCAAACCATGTATACAAACTGAATAAAGCTCTCTATGGTTTGAGGCAAGCACCGCGTGCATGGTATGATAAACTGAAGAGTTTCCTCCTTGAGAATCAGTTTAACATAGGAACTGCAAACAACACCTTATTCATCAAATCTGAAAGTTCTCATATGTTGATTATTCAAATCTACGTGGATGATATCATTTTTGGTGCCACACATGAGAAACTATGTCATGATTTTCAAATCTTAATGAAAAATGAATTTGAGATGAGTCTTATGGGAGAATTAAAATTCTTTCTAGGATTACAAATTCATCAACTTCAGCATGGCATTTTCCTGAATCAAGAAAAATTTTGCAAAGAGATTCTCTTAAAATTTGGTATGGATAAATCCAAAGCAGCGGGTACTCCCATGAACTCAAATGAAAAACTTGATAAGGACATTTTTGGCATTCCAGTAGATTAAAAGAAATACAAAGGCATGATTGGATCACTTCTGTATCTAACAGCCAGTAGACCAGATATAATGTTTAGTGTTTGTGCTTGTGCAAGATATCAAGCCTCACCAAAAGCATCTCACTTAAAAGTAGTTAAACGTATATTTAAATATCTATAGGGTACCAAATACTTTGGCTTATTTTATTCTTCACAAAATCAATTGATATTAGCAGGATACAATGATGCAGATTATATAGAATGCAAATCAGATCGAAAAAGCACTAGTGGGACATGTCAGTTGCTTAGTCATTCACTTGTTTCTTGGTTCAGCAGGAAACAAAACTCTATAGTTCTATCCACCACTGAAGCTGAATATATAGCAGCAGACCTATGTTGTGCACAGATCTTATGGATGCAACAAACCCTAGCAGATTATAAGCTAAATTTTCAGAATACCATTATTTAGTGTGATAGCAGTAGTGTCATCAATCTCTCCAAAAATACAATTCTACACTCTAGAGCAAAACATATCGAGATTAGGCACTACTTTTTAAGAGACCATGTTGAAAAAGGTCATATTTCCTTTGAATATGTCTCTACTAAAGAACAACTTGCACATATCTTCACCAAACCATTATCGGAAGCTGCATTTAATCATATTAGACGAAATTTAGGGATTTGTTCTTTATATGATTTATAATTTCATATCTCTACTCTCCAAGCTCACAAGTAGGAGCTTGTTCTACTAACATCTCTATTTTGCAGCAACTTAGACGTTTTGATACTCAACTATAATTGCTCCACCAACTCAGTATCTGACTTCTCACTTCTTTTTGACAATTGGCAAAAAAGGGGGAGAAATATCATATTTTGGTAAGCAAAGCTGTAGTAAAGTAGGGGGAGAAATTCAGGGGGAGAAATATCTCTGTATTCCTCATGTATTTTTCTTGTATAGATATATAGGGAGAGAAATAAATGTAATACATTGTAAGGTTTTTGCCATTATCAAAAAGGGGGAGATTGAAAGGACCTCTAGATTTTGATAATGCAAAAATCAATGTAAGGTTTTGAATTGTATTTATCAGGTCTTTTCAGTACAGCAAAAAGATTAGAAGGCAAACAAATCGAAGCAACAAACAGGTTGCAGTAAATCTCAAAATGTGCTGCTACAAAAAATCAGACAGTTAAGAAAGGATTGAATGATCGGAAAGTTAAGGAGTTAACTATCTAGAGGCTTAAATGACTTTTTAGAGAGTTACAGGTATAACTATCTGATAGTTAAGTCATTCAATTAATCATGTGTAGAAATACAGAACGGAAACTTAAAGGACTTTTCGGAAAGTTAGATAACTATCCGAGTTTTTTTTTCGGAGAGTTAGATAAATATTTGAGTTTTTCGGAGAGTTACAGGTATAACTTTCCGGAACTTAAGTCATCTTATTACGCACGTGCAAAATGGAGAAGCTAGCAGTCAAAAGCTTAAAAGGAAAAATCGGAAAGTTAGATAACTATCCGAAATCTCAAAGAGAGTTTCAGTGAGTTACAATTTAACTATCCAAAACTTAAGTCACTGAATTCCCCACGTGCAGAATTCCAGACAGAAGTTCATATAAGATTTCAAAGAGTTAGAAA
Source organism: Cymodocea nodosa (assembly GCA_036874045.1). NCBI lineage: Eukaryota > Viridiplantae > Streptophyta > Magnoliopsida > Alismatales > Cymodoceaceae > Cymodocea > Cymodocea nodosa. The sequence continues at coordinate 10,113,274 of CM072339.1, read as the reverse complement.
GATAACTATCTAAACATTCAAGAGAGTTTTGGTGAGTTACAGTTTAACTATCCGAAACTTAAGTCATTGAATTTCCCACGTGCAGAATTCCAGAGAGAAGCTCAAATAAGTTTTCGGAGAGTTAGAAAGATAACTATCTGAAATCTTGAAGCGTTTCAGTGAGTTACAGGGATAACCATCTGAAACTTAAGTCAGTCTTTTATGCACGTGTTGAATTAAAGCAATCTTAAAGTTAATGGAGGGTTACTGTAGCCAACTATCCGATAGTTAAATAATTGTTCAGTAAGTTACAATTATAAGTATCCGATTGAATGACAGCTCATAGTATATATTCTGGAATCCTACATGGCAGAAAGGTTTAAGTAATCTTTTAGTGAGTTACAAATATTCTTCGGAGAGTTACACAACTAACTATCCGAAAGGTTAAGAAAATCGGAAGGATATCTTGAAATAACTTTCTAAACGGTAACTTACCGTATTTGGGACTGAAGTCTAATCAAGTACAGTAGAATACATTCATTGGAAGAAAATATGATTGTTACACATGTTTGGTATATATACAAGATACAGACAACAGATTTAGATAGTTTTTGCTCATATACATACTTACACCAAGCTCAACAGAAGAAAAGCTTTAGAGATCAAATCATCTTCAATGTTTACAGACTGAATTTCAGAAGTTCATCACGCACTCAACTCTGTTGCTCACAAGCTAGTGTTTACTGAAGTACACGGATCAAAACTTCAAAGAAAGGATTGATTGAAGCTTCAACAAGGAAGCTCAAGTGAATGGTTGGTTGGTTCTTGCTTAAACCTTAAAGCAAGTGATTGTAAGTTTCCAAGAATTTAGTGAAGCCCAAGTATCCCTTAGGGGTGGACTAGCCGTTAGTGGTGAACCACCTAAAAATCTCTGTGTGAATTCTTTTATCGTGTGCTTGCTATCTCTTTACATTAAACTACTTCTAAAGGTTAAGAAACAAATTATTATGATTCACCTCCCCTATGGAAAGCCTTAAGGTCCTAACAAAATCAACATTTCAGCTCTTTCAGGATTTAAGATAATTATTGAGTTTCAATTAAGCATTCTGATTTCATTTTAAAATCCTGAAATTGTTAAACTCATAAAATTCAACAACAACATAAGATACTATATCTGAATAATAAAATTTGTAGCATCTTATATAAGATTATAAATATAACATTCAAGCGGTCACAGTTCTTAAAAATTTTACAGTTTCAAATATCGGGTAGTTACAGCAAATTCTTATTCAAAAAATTTTCAATTTCCATAGAACTTTTGTAGTACCATTCTAATTCCTTTAATTAACAAAATTACATGATTGTTACTTTAATTACCTCCCCCCATACCTACATTTTGTATTGTCCTCAATGTAAAAGATTTTACAATAAATACAGTAATTATAGTAGGCATGAATATTATTTCATTAACTTAGCATCTAACTCAATGAACTTAGTTGAAATGTAAATTCAAGATAAGTAATCAATTATATAACTCGTCCTTTAGTATCTTCCGATTTTTGATTCTGAAAAACTTTTCTTCACATAAAAGCAAAGTAACAATATAACAATTTAACTTGTTAAATCAGTGTCTTGTGTGGAACCCAGGCTCCTACGCCTTTGGTGGCTCACAAGCAAGCCAATTGGTTTCCTAGAACAGATACCAACAAACTAGATTGATTTTTTTTTTTTTTAGAATAAAACTAAAATTAAGAAAAATGCAGAATACACACAAAATTTAAAAGCACAAAATCATAGTTTAAAAACATGATTGAAAAGTAGTAACAAATGAAATAAATGTGTTAGTCTATGCAAACTTTTTAGGCATAATTCTTCTTGCTATTAATTCTGTGTTAATGCAATTTGCTTTCCTTTTTAGCTTGTAAACTTGTAGTATGTTATCAATACTAAATATAAGTGTATTACCATTAATGAAATGCAGAAAGGGATCCTCTTCTATTCCAAGATAATGTAGCTGTTTCTATTTCTACGTATATTTCAATATATTCTTCTTCCCACTTCCATTCATTTAGGTCTTTCATAATCCATATTTGAAATTTCTTCAATTCATCCCACCATCTTATCAGACATAAAGTACCATCATCATATTCATTATACCACATTCCCAATTGAATTTGATCGTATTCTGAAGTCGGTGGTTTAGCTATATCACTAGGTATAGGTAATATTTCTATAAAACCATCATAACTATCTATGCTTACTATGTATAAATCAAATCTAAATGCAACTGATATATCTATGACTAGATATATATATCCATCAAGTATGACATGCATGCTGTTAATTAATGATTTTTGTCCTAGATATCTCATTGTATTTTCAATTCAAGATCTATTCAAAAAATTATACACACTCAAGCATAAATCTTCATCACAATTTCCAATTGGTCTCCAATAATATAATTTTTCAGGATAAGTCAAATTTTTATTAGAAAATGTTAAAGCTGACCCACAATTTTCAGTTGGTACTTCATATTTATTAGGTCTTCCTATATTCCATTCTTCTCTTGTGATAGGATTTCTAATCAAAATGTCAAGCAACAAAATTGCATACCTTGGTTTGGTTCTATATATAATTAATCCTTCGTCCATCCCCACAATATAATCTATTCCTTTTAATGCATTGGGTGGAATTCCAACAGTTTCTTCCATATTCAGATATTCATAGCAGATTGAACTACGATTAAATGACTTCCATAAAAATCCATCTCTAATCTTAGTCATTTTTGCAACTTGTAGTCCATGAAAATATTTTTCTCTGATACAGTCTTTGATTTCCTTTGATACACAACACAATTTGCATAGATCTTTAGCTGATAGGTTACTTAGTACTTCTTTTAGTGCACCTAGTGATAATTTCATCAATTCCATCTGTTGTGATTCTATATAACATAAACAAAAATTAACAGAGGTAAAATTAACATAGCTACTTCACACCCTCGTGGAGTTAGGTCATAACTCAACAGACTAAGTTTGTTGAGTTAAGTAATAACTCTACGATACTACTAACTATAATTAAACTTACATTTTTTTTTCTTTTTATATTCTTATGTTTTTCTACTTACTATATTATACATAGTTACTTTAGTTATACTGCTTCATTCAGCTACCCTCCTAGAGGAGGTATCAATTTCATTAACAGTTCTGTTGATAGGATTAGGTATTGCTTGCATTGACAATCCTCTAGTAGGTCTAACTTCCATTGATTCTTTCTATCTAGGAGGTATATTTCTATTTATATTTTGATTTTGAATTGTAGCATTTTCAAATACAAGATCTAGACGATTGTTTAATTGTTGGATTATCTTTTCTAATTTTTCTATTCTAGATTCTTGTTTAATTAAAGCTTCATAACTTATATTTTTGTCATTTATATTTTCTCCTCCTTGAAAATTGTTGTTTCTGCAAGATAAATTCGGGTGATTTCTCCAATTAGGGTTATAAGAAATTCCAAAGTTATCTTTTTGGTTTCTAGCATAAATAATATCTAAATCATTAGCGTTTGCATTCTTTTCTGCTAGCTTTTGATTTAATGATAACTCTTCTATTTTCTTAGTTAATTCAGTTAATTTAACTTCAAGCATAATGCTTGAATCTATTTCATGCATTCCCCTTGGCAATATTCTTTTATTTGTAATAGCTTTAGCTGAGTTTTCCCACTGTGCAATTCCTTTTGCAAAGTTTTCTAAATATGCCCATTCTTCTTCACTACACAATTTTAAAAATCCATTCTGACAAGTAGATTCTAATAAAGATTTCGTTGAAACATCTATGCCTTCATAAATTATACCTATTAATTGTGCTTTACTCATTACATGATGTGGACATTGAGTCAATAAATCTTTAAACTTTTCAAAATATTTCTAGAATGATTCTCCCTATTTTTGGTTACACATTAATATTTCTTTCTTCTTTTTAATCATTTGATGTGTTGGATAATATTTTTCTAGAAAAATAGAGCAAAATTTAGTTCATGTAGAAATTGAATTAGGCGATAGAGTATATAACCATCTCTTAGCTATGTCTTTTAAAGCAAAAGGGATATATCTAAGTTTAATAGCATCAATACTCATGTTCGGCATTTTCATCATTTGACAAACTTCGTTAAATTCTATAAGAAAATAATAGGCATCCTCTCTTTCTAATCCATGAAAATGTGGCAAATGACTAATATAATTAGATTTCAATTCAAACTTATCTCTCTAAAAGTTTGGTAATCGAATACATGAAGGTTCATCAACTAATTCAAGATACAGAATTTCCCTTAATGGTTTCTCTATTGGAGCAGCCATCTCTTTGTTCTCTTTTAAAGAAAGGTTAGCTACACCCCTTAGGATTTCGTTAAAGTCTACTTCAAAATATATTTCAGTTCATCTCTATGTTGAAGAATCCTGTGTAGGTGTTCTTACTAATCTTTTAGTGCTAGGAGAACGAATCCATGTGCTCATAAACTCTTAACATGAAGTAAAATAATAGAAGATTAATTACATACCAATCTGAAGCTTTATACTTAGTAAATAATTGTTGACGAACGAAGTTGAATCAGCTACTTCTCCTTCCAGTTCCCCAACGAATTTCCTTTTCTTTCAAAAGTGCTAGTAACTCGTGAATAACATTCTGTTCTATATTTATAATGCACGTCCATAAAGCAAATGAATCTCGTTGCAAGAACGTGTCTTGTAACATGCAGTGCAGTTCCTATTTTTATGGGTACGTGTGTCACTTCTTATTTCAAATTTTAATAACCGCTAGATCTACGAAGTTTTGTTCGTGGCTAAAAAAATAATCATTTAGCTTAATCCACGAACTAACCTCGTTGAGTTATAGTTAGCTCAACGGACAAACTTTAGTTACTATTGCTAACTCCACGGACTAACTTCGTTGAGTTATAGATAATTCAACAGAGTGACATTATATTATATTATTGACCTCGTGGAGTTAAGGTTAACTCAACAAACTTACTTCGTTGAGTTAACACTTAGCAACCTCTAAGTTTACTCCTCGTATTAACTTCTATATTTTTCTTCTCTCCTACATTCTGTTAACTTAAATCAAGTTAAATGCATGTCATTACTCTCATTTGAATCTGATCATTATATAAATATTTAACTTATAGTTCATTTCATATTATGCAGAATTTATATTTTACTCTGTAGCATATAGATATTTTCAACATTAACCAGTTATCTTGCATTTAATCTTGTTATTTATAAAATTTATAAATCTTTTAAATAGTTTTGCACATTGTTCAAACAGTTATATAATATTCAAGATAATTCATCTATTACGTCATTCTCCAATTAATACAAAAACATCTGAAAAACATACATTCATTTATATGAATAATTTTCATTACAATCAATTAGATATTTTTCATACAAGTACAAGTAGATGAACAATACAATTTAATCCTTTCTCCTAAGTTCATCTACTTCCTTTTGGAGTCTTTCTACTTGTTGCTCTAATTGATTAATCATTTCTACAGCTCCTGTAACTCCTCCAAAAGGTTCAGCTATCTCTACAACCTCATAATTTCTGTACTCTTTCACTGAAATGGTTCTAGATCTTATCTTTTTAGATGTCCATTTAGTGAAATCGATACAGTCCACCATTAGTAGTGGAATCAAATCTCTATAAAATAATTTCTTCTTCATTATTCTTAGCTTGGAGATAAAAACTGCAGACCAATTTATCTGAATTCTGTTCACAACTGCGTATGTGGCCCATTTGACAAATTGACTTAGTTCTATGTTATGGCCTTGTCGCTGGTAGACATTCTTAATCAAAATGTTAGCTATTATGTGTACTTTACCATTTGGCTGCTTTAATCTATTTAATAATGGCACACTAGGATTGATAGCTAAACAATCCTTTATGGTCTTTTCTGTCCACTCGATTGCAGTTGTGCTTTCCAAAATTTCTAGTCCTTCATTATTCAATCCTAAAATGTTGTGGAGAAGCTCTAGTGTTATCTGTACATCAGCTTGCTCCACATTGGAAATTAATCCACTTTCTTTTTCCCTTAGGTTTGCATAAAAGCAGGGCACAAGATTTTCAAATACTGCATGCCCTCTTTCTTGAGAAATAAACTACAATAGACCTTGGAACTCAAATAAAGATTTGATTTCTTGCATTCCGTCCCAATTTACTGGTCTACTATAAATGATATCACAACCCCTTATCTCTTGATATTTATTATAAGCTTCCTAACTCCAAAAGTGTACTTCATTTAAAATTGTTGTTTCAGTCGGGTTAGGAATGTGAATTTGTTGCTCCAGAGGGGTTTGTTCTTGAACTTCCTCTTCCATAAGTTGAACTTGAACTTGCTGAAAATGCTCCATAGATTCTGGCATTTTTGCTTTTGCTTTTGTCTGTGGTGGTGAGCCGGCATAACTCTCCACTCTATCTTGAATACTGTCCAAAATTTGCTGAAGAGTTCTTTGCTCTTTAATGGAATCTGTCGAGTCATCTCTTTCCAAATGTAATTGTTCAGCTTCTTGTTCATTTTCTTCTTGTTCTTCTTCCTCTTGACTACCAATCTGCAATGTCACTGTTCTTTCTCATTCTGTGGTAGATTGGGATGGAGTTACGGGCAAATTAGCTTCTACCCTAATTTATGTTTCTTCTTTTTGAACAAGCTATAGACTAGTTTCAACCTGATTTTCTTCTTCTTTTTGCTCTTGCTGCTACTACTGTTGCTCCTACTCCTCTTCAAAATCGGATAGCAGGTTTACAAAAATCAGCTCTACAGGCCCTACTGAACTTGGTATTTCAGATTTAATCTCTTCTTGATGATCAAACACTCTCTTTTCCTTTCCTTCTTCTGATTAATTGTGCCTAGTCTTCGTCTTCTTCATTTGAGATTAAATCTACAAAAATGGGCTCTACAGGCCTTTGAGCCATAGGTACTGGCTCTTCCTATTTAACTCTTCCCATAATTACTGTTCTCGAAGGACCAGCTTCATCTACTTTTGCAACAGGTCTAGCAGTAGCTTCACGATGCTGTTTGTTCGTGTTTTCCCAGCACTACACTAGAAAAACTTGGATTTGTTATTTCTATTTTTACTTAGTTAATTTATCTTTATGCCTATTCTTTCTTTTAGAAGTAAACAAACAACCTTTAATACAATTTAGATATTAATTCCAATTTGTACTTTAACTGCAAGTGCATAGTGTCTATTGTAACAGTGTGCAAGTACAGGTCGATCCTACAGGGAATTGCTGACGAACTTAAGAAATGTTTGATTGTGAACAATTCAAATTTATATTCAATAAGCACTCTGTTGAGTTACAGTTAACTCAACGGACTAAGTTCGTTGAGTTATGGATAACTCAACGGACTATCCTCATGGACTTAAGTTAACTCCACGAGCCTATCTCTTCTTTATAATACTACTAATTACAGAGGAATTCGGCCAACCATTGGGCGATTCCACAGATTGTAAATAACATCAATTAAGCTTTTTAATGCTAGTTAACATTGGATGTATCATTATGCAATACTAACATTCAGATGATTCAAACAGTAACCATTAAAATCTTTAAGTGTTTTGTACGAACCAATTTCAGTAAACTGTAAAATTAAAACTAACATAAAACAATCATAAAATTGATACAGATAACATTAATCACGATACAACACCAACAATACAACACTCAAATACAACATACAAACAAAGATAAATTATTTTTTGGTATTTTTGTTTTGATGTGATGGGCGAAAGGTGAAATGTAAAGTAATTTCACTTGACAGTAAATACTTCTGACACTACTTGCAACGCGATTACACCACTGAAAATTGAACCACTTACAATTTTGTCTCCTCTCCCTATAGAATCGCGAGTCCAGAATTGCAAGATGATCTCCTCTTCAGCATACAAGCATCAACCTGAAGCCAAGGCTAAAAGCTTTACGATCTCCTGAAATATGAGTCGGTGCTTGATGAAAATGTCTTCCCTTCCTGCGACGCGATCACTCCTCACAATGGTTGTCAGGCACTGTGTTTGGCTCGAAATCGACCCAACATCAGGCAAGTATCCTCACAGACCTCCGATGATTGGTGATTATGGTGGTGATACGATGGTTGGTGTGATACTTCGAAGAATCACCGATACTGTCTACAGAAAGCTCGATGCTCCTCTGTATACACTGGCTGTCCATCGATCACACTCTTTCTTTTTTTTCTTCTTTTCTTTTATATTTCTTTAGTGGTAACTACTTCTGCTTGAATGATCGGTTGGATTTCCTTCCTTCAGATCAACGGCGATGATTTCTTTCTCCCTACGCGATTGAATTCCTGCGTGATACGTGCAAACGTGGTTTTTTCTTCCAACTGTTTGTTCCTGCAACCGCTATAGTGGCATATTAGAAAATATATAGTCTATGGAGTTACAGATAACTCAACGGACTTCCTTCGTTGATTTAACTATAAAACACGTGCAAAAATAACAACTTAAGTTTATAACGCTAACCTAACGCGTTGCCTTAGTGTATTTTCATGTAACTCAATGCGTGTAGTTATACTAACTTAACGAGTTATAACGTAAGTAAATCTACCAACTCTCAACACATGTCAGCAGCAGTTTAAACATAAAATAACATTCCGGAGAGTTACAAGTATAACTATCCGATACTCAGATGCATTTTCAGATACTTAAGAATTTCACAACCTGCAATTTACCGACAGTTCATAAATATACTAAATTAACATTAATTCCCCAAAATTAAGCAGATTCTTCAATTAAAGCATATAATAGTGCAATTATAACATAATGGCTTAATTCTCATATGATAAGCTAAATATTATGCAATTAACCATCATTTAACCATTAATAATATGCACTTTTTCATTCTAAACACTTCCCCCATACCTAAATTTTGCTAGTCCCTTAGCAAACTAAGATTTAATTAATTGGTCTTTCAAAAAGTGCTAAAATTAATTCTCCCCCTTTTGTTTTTTTTTTTTTTTTTCTTCTGTTTAGCATAAACATATATTCTATATGTTTCAGTAATCAACCTGCAAAGATATTTAGAATATATGTAAATTACATACAAAGTATATCATCTTCATATAGGTGTTAATTATATTATCATTTGTTCTTCTTTTCATCATCTGTAATCCTAAATTTTCTAAGAAGTTTTTCCAGAAGAAATTTCAACAACATACAAATTAAAGTACAATCCAATTCAATCTGATTAAGACAAGTAGAATAAAGAATTGTATTTCCATTAAACAACTTCAAAAGTCAATTCCAGATTCATATTTCAGCAATTCTAGATAACAGAAAATATACTCGATTCATAAGATATCTGTATTTCACAAAACACTTGTATCTTTTCAGAACAGTATATGTTTTTTTTTTTTGTACTTTAAAAGTTAATTTGACAAGCTTAAATCATGCAAGAGCTTTCTAATGTACCCATGTAACGAGCTTTCAGTCAACAATCCCAGATCTGATCAAGATCTTAGGTTGCCAGATTTTCAGAGTCCTTTTTCAGGTCAACAATCCTTACATACCTATCTGCTCAAGTACAAAAGGCTCGTGATCAAACAAGTCAATAAAATCTCAAGGTTTTTTTTTTTTTTTTTTTCTAAAAATAAATGCACACACAAAACAAAGCATTAATCACATACTGTATATGCACGTATTTCATTAATACAGATGTAGTAAAACACCAATCTCATATAATCCTGCTTCTATCATTTACTAAAGATATGAATCCATAACAATAAGTTCATACTTTATCTGTAGTTTAATAAGATCTACACATAAATCATTCTACAAGTTCAATCAGTCAAAGTAAATGTATCTTTCATCATATGTGTTTCATTTAATCTAGAATTCACATCTCAACTCCTTCAGGACTTCAGATAATTTTCTAATTAAGCATTAAATATTCTGATTTCATTTTAAAATCGTGAAACTGTTAAACTCATGAAATTCAGAAAAATCATAAGATACTATATCTAGATTTACATAAATAATAAATTCTATAGCATCTTCTATAGCCTTCTAAATATAACATTCAAGCAGTTTATAAAAATTTTACAGTCTCAATTATCGGATAGTTACAGCAAGTTCATAAAAATTTTCAATTTCCTCAAAACTTTGCAGTACCATTTTAATTCCTTTAATTAACAAACTTACATGGCTGTTACTTTAATTACCTCCCCCCCATACCTACATTTTGCATTGTCCTCAATGTAAAAGATTTGACAATAAGTACAGTAACTGTAGCAGGCATGAATAAAGTTTTGTTTGATTTAAAATTCAGGATAAATAATTGGTTACATACCTTGTCATTTGTATCTCCTTCTGCATATTCCAATTTTTGATTCTGAAAAACTTTTCATTCCTAGATAAACACAGAATATAAAACAAAATAACATTTAACAAGTATTAATAAATCAGTGTCTTGTGTGGAACCCAGGCTTCTATGCCTTTGGTGGCTCACAAGCAAGCCAATTGGTTTCCCAGAACAGATACCAACAAACTGGATTGATATTTTGTTTTTGTTTTTTTTTTTTTAATAAAATGAACATGAAAAACTTCAAAATTCCTTCTTCTTTTTTTCTAAAAAATAAATGCAAAATACACAACATTAAACACACAAAATCACAGCTTAAGAACATGATTGAAAAGTAGAAACAAATGGAATAAATGTATCAGTCCAAGCAAACTTTTTAGGCATAGTTCTTCTTGCTATTAATTCTGTTTTAATGCAGTTCTTGGTCCTTTTTAATTTGTAAACATGCAATATATTATAAATTCCAAATACGAGTGTATTACCATTAATGATATGTAATGCAGAAAGGGATCCTTTTTGGTTCCAGGGTAATGTAGCAGTTTCTATTTCTACATCTATTTCAATATACTCCTCTTCCCACTTCCATTCATTCATGTCTTCCATAATCCATATTTGTAATTTCATCAGTTTATCCCACCATCTTATCAGACATAAAGTAGGATCATCTTTTTCATTATACCACATTCCTATTTGAATTTTATTAAATTTTTCAGATGGTGGTTTAGCTATTCCACTCAGGACAGGTAAAATTTATGTATAATCATCATAACTGTCTATGCTCAATATGTATAAATCAGATCTATATGCTATTGATATCTCCGTGACTAAATAAATATAACCATCAAGTATGACATGTGTTTGGTTAATTAATGATTTCTGTCCTAGATATATATTATAATGTTTTCATTCCAAGATCTGTTTAGAAAATTATACACACTTAAGCGTAAATCTTCACCCCAATTTCCTGTAGGTCTCCAATAATATAATTTTTCAAGAATTGTAGAATTTTTATCAGAAAATATTAAAGCTGACCCACAATTTTCAGTTGGTGCTTCAAATATATTAGGTCTTCCTATATTACATTCTTCTCCTGTTATAGGATTTCTCATCAAAATCTCAGGTAATGATAAACTTGCATACCTTGATCTCGTCTTGTATATGATTAATCCTTCATCTATCCCCATAATATGACTCATTCCTTCTAATGCATTGGGTGGAATTCCAGTAGTTTCTTCCATAGCCAGATATTCATGGGTATTTGAACTACGATTAAATGACCTCCATATGAATCCATCTCTAATCTTAGTCATTTTTGCAACTTGTAGTCCTTGAAAATATTTTTCTTCAATACAGTCTTTAATTTCCTTTGATACACAACACATTCTGCACAAATCTTTAGCTGACAAGTTACTTAGTATTTCCCTTTGTGCATCCAACAGTAATTGCATTAATTCCATTTGTCGATTCTGTAAAATAAAAAAAATTTAGCAGAGACACAAATTAACATAACTACTGCACACCCTTGTGGAGTTAAGGCATAACTCAACGGACTAAGTTCATTAAGTTAAAAATTAACTCTACGATACTATTAACTTAAAATAAAAATAAAAACATATATACATACAGATAGTTGCTTCAGATATGCTGCTTCATTCAGCTGCCCTCCCAGAAGAGGTATCAATTTCATTAACCGTTCTATTGACAGGATTAGGTATAGCTTGTATTGGCAATCCTCCAAAAGGTCTAACTTCCATTGGTTCCTTCTGTCTAAGTGGTATATTTCTATTCTGATTTTGATTTACAGCATTTCCAAATATAAATTCTAGACGATTGTTTACTTGTTGGATTATCTTTTCTAATTTCTCTATTCTAGTTCCTTGTTCAATTAATACTTCATAACTTATGTTCTTCTCATTTATATTTTCCCCTCCCTAGAAATTGTTGTTTCTCCAAGATAAATTCGAGTGATTTCTACAATTAGGATTATAAGAATTTCCCAAGTTATCTCTCTGGTTTCTAGCATAAATAATATCTAAGTCATTTATGTTTATATTCTTTTCTGCTAGCTTTTGATTTAATGATAACTCTTCTATTTTCTTTGTTAATTCATTTAATTTCACCTCAAGCATAGTATTGGAATCTATTTCATGCATTCCCCTTGGCAATAATCTTTTATCTGCAATAGCTTCAGCCGAATTTTCCCACTGTGCAGTTCTTTTTGCAAAATTTTCTAAATATGCCCATGCTTCTTCACTACATAATTTTAAAAATCCATTTTGATAAGTAGATTCTAATAAAGATTTCGTTGAAACATCTATGCCTTCATAAATTATGCCTATTAATTGTGCTTTACTCATTGCATGATGTGAACATTGAGTTAGTAAATCTTTAAATCTTTCAAAATATTTCTAGAATGATTCACCTTGTTTTTGGCTACACATTAATATTTCTTTCTTCTTTTTAATCAATTGATGTGTTGGATAGTATTTTTCCAGAAAAACAGAGCAAAATTCAGTCCATGTAGAAATTAAATCAAGCGACAAAGTATATAACCATCTCTTAGTTGTATCTTTTAAAGCAAAAGGGATATATCTAAGTTTAATAGCATCTATACTCATGTTCGGCATTCTCATCATTTGACAAACTTCGTTAAATTCTCTAAGGAAATAATAGGCATCCTCTCTTTTTAATCCATGAAAATGTGGCAATTGACTAATATAATTAGATTTCAGTTCAAACCTATCTCCCTCAAAGTTTGGCAATCGAATACATGAAGGTTCATCAATTAATTCAGGATACAGAATCTCTCCTAATGGTTTTTCTACTAGAGCAGCCATCTCTATGTTCTCTTTTAAAGAAAGGTTAGCTACACCCCAAAGAATTTTGTTAAAGTTCAGTTTAGAAAATTTTTCAGTACCCCTCTACAATGAAAATTCCTAGATAGGTGTTCTTACTAATCGTTTAGTGCTTAGAGAACGAGTCTATGTGCTCATAAATAAATAACAGAAGATTAATTATATACTAGTCTGAAGCTTTCCATTCTATAAATATTTGTTGTCGGATGAAGCTTGAATCAGCTGCTTCTCCTTCCAATTCCTCCAACGCTTTCTCCTTTCTCTTAAAAGTGCTGGTAACTCGTAAATAACATTCTGTTTCATATATATACTGTGCATCCATAAAGTGAATAAATCTCATTGCAAGAACGTGTCTTGCAACGTGCATCGTGGTTCCTGTTTTAATGGGTACGTGTACCACTACTAATTTCAAATTTTGGTAACCACTAAACCGACAAAGTTTCGTTTGTGGTTAAAAGAATAACCGTTCTGCTTAATCCACGAACTAACCTCGTTGAGTTACAGATTACTCAACAGAACACAGTCGGTTACTATTGCTAACTCCACGGACTAACTTCGTTGAATTACAGATAACTCAACGGAGTGACCTTATATTATATTACAATTTTACACAAGTAGACGAACAATACAATTTAATCTCTATGCCTAAGTTCATCTACTTCCTTCTGGAGTTTTTCTAATTGCTGCTCTAATTGATTTATCCTCTCTACTGCTCCTACAATTTCTCCAGAAGGTACAGCTAATTCTGCAGCTACAAAATTTCTGTATTCTTTCACTGAAATGGTTCTAGATCTTATCCTTTTTGATGTCCATTTAGTGAAATCAATACTATCCACCATCAGCAGTGGAATCAAATCTCCATAAAATAATTTCTTCTTTACTGTTTTTAGCTTGGAGATAAAAACTACAGACCAATTTATTTGGATCTTATTTACAACTGCATACGTGGCCCATTTGACAAATTGACTTAATTCTATGTCATGGCCCTATCGTTGATAGACATTCTTAATCAGAATGTTAGCTACCATGTGTGCTTTACCATTTAAATGCTTCAATCTGTTTAATAATGGCACACCAGAATTGATAGCTAAACAATCCTTAATTTGCTGCTTAGTCCATTCAACTGCAATTGTATCCTCCAAAATTTTTGTTCCTTCATTCTTTAAACCAAATATGTTGTGGAGAAGCTTTGGTGTTATCTGTACATCAGCTTCCTCCACATTTGAAATTAATTCTCCTTCTCCTTCTCTTAAATTTGCATAGAAACAGGGCACTAAATTCTCATATACTGCATGCCCTCTATCTTGAGATATAAATTGCAGTAGACCTTGGAATTCAAATAGATCTTTGATTTCTTGCATTCCATCCCAGTCGGGTCAGGAAGGTGACTTTGTTGCTCTAGAGGGGTTTGCTCTTGCTCTTCCTCTAGCATAGGCTGCATTTGGACATTCTCTTCAGATTCCTGAATTTTTGCTTTTGCTTCTGTCTATGGTGGTGAGCCGGCAGAACTCTCCACTCTGTCTTGAATTCTTTCCATAATTTGCTGAAGAGTTTCTTGCTCTTCAGTGGAATCTGTGAAATTATTTTTGTCCAAATGGCTTCTTTCAGCCTCTTCATTTTCTACTCTTTCTTCTTCCTCCTGACTACCAATCTGTTCTGTTACTGTTCTTTCTGATTCTGTAACAGATTGGGATGGAGTCACGGGCAATTCAGTTTCTACCCTAATTTCTGTTTCTTCTTGTACAAGCTGCAAACTAATTTCAACCTGATTTTTTTCTTTTCTTTTCTCCTCCTACTCCTCCTCAGATTCGGATAGCATGTTAATAAAAATTTGCTCCACAGGCCCTGTAAAAATTGGTACTTCAGATTTAATTTCTTTATAATCAAGCACTTTTTCTTTTTCTTTCTTTTTTCTGATTAGTTGTGCCTGTTCTTCCTCTTCATCTTCTGAAATTAAATCTACAAAAATAGGCTCTACAGGCTTTCGAACCATAGGTACTGGCTCTTCCTGTTTAATTCTTCTAATAATTACTGGTCTCGAAGGACCAGCTTCAGCTTCTTTTGCAGCATCTCTAACAGTAGTTCTGGCAGTAGCTTCTTGATGTTGTTCCACTTTAATTTTATATTGGGCTTTCAACTTTTCTACAGCCCTCTTTTTGTACAGTGCATCAAACACCAGATGTGCTTTAGCCACTACCAAATCTTCTGATTCTCCTTGGTTTTTTCCAACTTGAACCAGTTCTACAAATTCTCTTATTTCTTCTTTAGTCGAAGGCCCCATCATTTCTACTCGTGTCAATGGCTTAAATGGTGGAACTGAAGGTCCAGACTGTTGTTCCTCAGGAACAGGTCTTTCAGTAGTTGGTTCCTCCCGTTCTTTAGTTGCCTCTTCATTTGCTTTCCTTTCTTGCTCTCAGATCACCCGTTTAGCTTGTCTACAGATTCGTCTTTCGAACCAGAGTCGGGACTTACGCTGGATTAATTCTAGGGCAACTTCATTACTTGGCCTTATTTGTCTTTCCTTGCTTACAGCTATTTTTGTTGCTATTCTGATTCGTGTTTCCATTATTTGAGGTATTCGTATATCCATATCTACTAAATCTCTTCTCAACTTGAAAAGTTCTGATTCTACCTTCTGTAGCTCTTTCTCTCTTGTCGTATTTCTGATCTTCTACCGCGTGTGCCACTCTTTTGATTCCTTCAGAAATTTTGATGTATCAACAACATCTTCCCAGAATTCAGGTGTCATCTTCATCATCGTGGAGTTACACAATAGCATGTAATCGCTCTGATTTCTACTGTTCTAGATTCTAAATGATTTGTCGGATATTGCCCCCAAAACCCTAGGTTTTACTTTAAATAAGCACTAAGTTGAGGCAGGTAATCGGGTCATTTCCCGAACCAACTATTACTATTTTATCTGCGGTCTTAGCTACAGTACTCCGTTGTGTTAGAGGTAACTCAACGGAATAAGCTCGTTGACTAACTCAAGACTTAACGGAGTAAGCTCGTTGAGTTAAGTGTAACTCAACGGACTCCCCGTACAAGCAAATATAATAATAAAAATATTATAGAGAATAGTTTTTCTGTTTTTTTTTTTTACAGGTTTAACCGATACGATGCTTCGGTCAGACCTAAATATTTTTTTATTTTTTTATCTTTCTTTCGGTTGAACCGATACTATGTTTCGGTAAAACAAAAATTTTTTCTGAAAATTAATATACAATTTTTTTTCCGGTTTAACCAATACTATGCTTCAGTAAAACCAATATTTTTTTAATGTTCCGATCATACCGATGCTACGCGTCGGTCAGACCTAAATATTTTTTAATTTTCCGGCCATACCGATGGATCCAGTCGGTTGAACCGCAACTATTTTAATGTTATATATATATATATATATATATATAAACATAAAAACTGATTTCTTACTAAGTAAAACTCGAATAGTCCTCTACTCTGATTTCTTCTATAATTCCAAAGGAGCTTTTTGGTGTTTTCAGAATAGGTTTAAGTCTTTGTCCATTTACTTTAAATATATTCTGATTTTTAGGATTTTCAATTTCAATAGCTCCATAAGGATAAACATTTCAAACTATGTAAGGTCCTGCCCATCTAGATCTTAATTTTCCTAGATGGTTATGGAGTCTAGCCATATAAAGATATACTTATTGTCCTATTTCAAAGTTTTTAGGAATAATTTTTCTATCATGCTAGAATTTAATTTTCTCTTTTTCTCTTATAGTCTTTGAATAATCTTCATTTCTAAATTCTTCTAATTCAATTAGTTACATTTTCCTATTTTCAGCAGCTTGATTTAAATTAGTGTTTAGAGTTTTTAATGCCCAATAAGCTTTATGTTCTATTTCAGCAAGTAAATGACAACTTTTTCCATATACTAGCCTAAAAGGTGACATACCTAAGCTCGTTTTATAAGCAGTTCTATAAGCCCAAAGTGCATCAATCAATCTATTAGCCCAATCTGTTCTAGTAGGATTTACTACTTTTTCCAAGATTAATTTAATTTGTTTGTTTGCACTTTCTACTTGTCCACTTGCTTGCGGATGATATGATGTTGCAATTTTGTGGTTTACTCCATATTTCTTCATTAAGGCTTCAAAACTTCTATTACAGAAATGAGTTCCTCTATCACTGATAATAGCTTTAGGTATTCCAAATCTAGCAAATATATTTGTTCTTATAAATTGTATTACCACATTGTTATCGTTAGTTTTTGTAGGAATAGCTTCTATCCATTTAGATACATAATCCACTCCCAACAATATGTAATTAAATTGATTAGATATAAGAAATAGACCCATAAAATCTATTCCCCACACATCAAAAATTTCAACCTCAACAATAGGATTTAGAGGCATCATATTCCTCTTTGATATTCTTCCTATTTGTTGACATCTTAAACAACTTAAACAATATTTATGAGCATCTTTGAATAGTGTTGGCCAATAAAACCCACATTGCAGAATTTTTGCACCAATTTTCCCTGAACCAAAATGTCCTCCACAAGCTTGGTCATGATAGAAAGACAATATGCTCGAATATTCAGTTTCTGGAACACACCTCCTTAAAACCAGATCAGGACATTTCTTAAATAAGTAAGGGTCTTCCCAATAGTAATATTTTACTCTTGAGAAAAACAATTTCTTATCTTGTCTATTCCAATCCTTAGGTGTTAAACCAGTAACTAAGTAATTAACTATGTCTGCATACCAAGGCATTGTGTTGATGGTCATTAATTGTTCATCAGGAAAATTATCCTTAATTTCAATATTTGATTTTTTTATTTGTAATCTTGATAAATGATCTCCTACTACATTCTCGCAACCTTTTTTATCTTTAATTTCTAGATCGAATTCTTGCAATAATAATATCCATCGGATCAATCTAGGTTTAGTTTCTTTTTTCTTTATTAGATGTTTTAGAGCTGAATGATCCGTGTATACTATTACCTTAGCTCCAATCAAATATGATCTAAACTTTTCTAAAGCAAACACAACAGCTAATAATTCTTTTTCAGTAGTTGTGTAATTAACTTGAGCATCATTTAAGGTTTTGCTTGTATAATGAATCACTCTAGGAGATTTTTCTATTTTCTGTCCTAACACTGCTCCTACAGCAAAATCAGAAGCATCGCACATTAATTCGAATGGATGGTTCCAATTAGGTGCTTGAATTATAGGAGTTGAAATTAAGCTAGTCTTAAGTCTAAAAAATGCTTCCTTGCAATTTTTATCAAAGTTAAATGGAACATCTTTTAATAGATTAGTTAAAGGTCTAGCTATCTTGCTAAAGTCTTTAATAAATCTTCTATAAAAACCAGCATGTCCTAGAAATGATCTAATGTCTTTTACTGATTTAGGTTCTGGTAGATTAGAAATTACTTCTATTTTAGCTTTATCTACTTTCAACCCTTTTTTAGAAACAACATGCCCTAAGACTATTCCTTGTTTAACCATGAAGTGACATTTTTTCCAATTTAAAACCAGATTTTTTTCCACACAGTATTTTAATATTTGGTCTAAATTGCTTAAACACACTTCATATGAGTTGCCATATACATTAAAATCATCCATAAATATTTCTAAAAATTCATCAATCATTCTAGTAAATATGCCCTGCATACACCTTTGAAAGGTAGCTGGTGTATTGCATAATCCGAATGGCATTCTTTTAAAAGCATAAGTTCCATTAGGACAGGTGAAAGTTGTTTTCTCTTGATCCTTTAATGCTACTAGAATTTGATTATACCCTGAATACCCGTCTAGGAAACAAAAATATTCTTGCCCTGCTAATCTTTCCAACATTTGATCTATAAAAGGTAAGGGAAAATGATCTTTCCTAGTCACATCATTCATCTTTCTATAGTCTATACATATTCTCTAGCCTGATTGAATTCTAGTAGGTATCAAGTCTTGACTTTCATTCCTAATAACTGTTAATCCTGATTTCTTGGGAACTACATGGATTGGACTAACCTACGAGCTATCAGAAATCGGATATATTATATCATTATCTAACCATTTAACTATTTCCTTCCTGACTACTTCCTTAAGGTTTGGATTTAATATCCTCTCAGGAATTCTAACAGGTTTAGCATTCTCTTCTAAATATATGTGGTGACAACATAAAGTTGAACTTAACCCTTTTATATCATTCATAGTCCATCATATTGCTTCTTTATAACTTTTTATTACCTCTTTTAATTTAGCTATTTGATCCTCTTTCAAATCTGAAGTAATAATGATTGGACAGGTCCGTTTATCTTCCAGAAATATATAGGTTAATTCAAGAGGTAAAGGTTTTAATTCTAAATGCTGCCCATCAGAAGCTAGAGCTCCTAATTGAACATCATCATTTTTTAAATTAATTTCTTCCTAATCTCCTTCTATATTTATGCTTTCACTTTCTTCTAAAGTTTCAAAATTGATTTGCCTATTTAATTCTTCTTGAATCACATCATCTAACATATCTCCTTCATCCTCTAAAAAGTCTATGGTATGTAAGGACATTTCTAACTCCTCAAACCTTTCTAGTTTGAAAATATTTAATTGAGTATCCTCATTACCATATGCTAATTTCATTACTCCAGTTTTACAATTTATAACAGCCCCTGATATTGCTAAAAATGACCTTCCCAAAATTAAAGATGTATCACTATTTTTATGCTTAATTTGTTGGGAATCCAAAATTACAATATCAATAGAATATATAAAATTCTTGATTTTAATTAAGACATCCTCTATTTTTCCTCTTGGGTATCTTATACTTCTATCAGCCAATTGAATAACCGTACTAGTAGGAGTTAAGCCTTCTAATCCTAAGGATGCAAATAAATCACTTGGCATAACATTTATACCTGCACCTAAGTCTATTAAGGTTCTTTCTAGAATGGTATTTCCTATGGTGCATGATATAACAGGGATTCCAGGATCAGATAACTTTTTAGGAATTTGTGGCAGAAATAGGTAACTACTTTGCTCAGCTAAAAAGACCTTTCTAAGAACTTTTCGCTCTCTTTTCTTAGTACACCAATCCTTCAGAAATTTAGCACAATGTGGCATATTCTGCAATAGATCTAACAAAGGAATGTTAACTTGTACTTTTTCAAAAATTTCTCTTATTTTTTCTTATTTTTCAGGAATTGTTTGTTGTAATCTTTTAGGATAGGGTGCTAAACATTTTGATTTCAAAGACTCTTTTTCTTTTAGTTGATTTGTTTGATCATTTTTAGCTTCAATTGCAGATTCAGATTGTTCTTTAGTGATTTCTAGATTTTCAGCAATTACATTTTCATTATCATTTTGATTTTTACTCTTGTCCACCTTCATATCATTTTCATTTTGAGTTCTTGGTGGTATATCAGTTCCAGATCTTAATGTTACACATACATCTTCCAGATTTTCGTTACTTTCATGATGTTTTTGTATATCATTTTCGTGATTATGATCTTCAATTGTTTTTAGTTTTAAAGTTCATTCTTTAAATTCTATTACATTTGTGTTTTTTGTTTGTTGTATATTTTGCAAGTTGTGCAGGTTTATAACATTATAATTTTCATTGTCCTGTTGTAAAACTTGTATTTTCATTGCATTTTTGTCTAATGCTTTTAATTTTGTTTCTAGATCATCTAATTTCATTGCATTCAATTTTTGATCAATTTTCTTTATGGCTTTTTTAGTTTCGTAAATTATATCATGTTTAGGTTCTGAATATGCCTCCTTATAGTTTAATTGGTTGACTTCTTGTTGTTGACACACAAAGTATTCCAATTTGTCCAGATTTTGCTCTATACTATGCTCTAGTCTGTCATAGCTATCCCAAACTTCAGTGTCTCTCATCATATTACACATTCTATACTGACCATCAGTTGGGTAAACTATAGGATTCTCATACTCGGCTCTATTATATTGAGGATAATTCATTTGTTGTTCATGGGATCTATCAATCTGTAAATGTCTCAATTTCAAACAATCAGAAATGTCGTGTCCTTCAGAATTGCAGAATTCACATATGCTAATTCAAGGTTTTAGAAATCTTTGAGCATAAGCATATGCCATATTCTTAATTAAAGAAGAAAACACACAACTCTGACTATTAAAATGAAACAACTCTAACAGTTGCTTATATCTATTCAATTCAATTCCCCGGCAATGGCGCCATAAAACTTGTTCGTGTTTTCCCAGCACTACACTAGAAAAACTTGGATTTTTTACTTCTATTTTTACTTAGTTAATTTATCTTTATGCCTATTCTTTCTTTTAGAAGTAAACAAACAACCTTTAATACAATTTAGATATTAATTCCAATTTGTACTTTAACTGCAAGTGCACAATGTCTATTGTAGTAGTGTGCAAGTACAGGTCGATCCCACACGGAATTGTTGACGAACTTAAGAAATGTTTGATTGTGAACAATTCAAATTTATCTTCAATAAGCACTCCGTTGAGTTACAGTTAACTCAACGGACTAAGTTCGTTGAGATATGGATAACTCAACGGACTATTCTCGTAGACTTAACTCCACGAGTCTGTCTCTTCTTTATAATACTGCTAATTACAAAGGAATTCGGCCAACCATTGGGCGATTCCATAGATTATAAATAACATCAATTAAGCTTTTTAATGCTAGTTAACATTGGATGTATCATTATGCAATACTAACATTCAGATGATTCAAACAGTAACCATTAAAATCTTTAAGTGTTTTGTACGAACCAATTTCAGTAAACTGTAAAATTAAAACTAACATAAAGCAATCATAAAATTGATACAGATAACATTAATCATGATACAACAACAACAATACAACATACAATCAAAGATAAATTGTTTTTTGGTATTTTTGTTTTGATGTGATGGGCGAAAGGTGAAATGTAAAGTAATTTCACTTGATAGTAAATACTTCTGATACTACTTGCAACACGATTACACCACTGAAAATTGAACCACTTACAATTTTGTCTCCTCTCCCTATAGAATCGCGAGTCCAGAATTGCAAGATGATCTCCTCTTCAGCATACAGGCATCAACTCGAAGCCAAGGCTAAAAGCTTTACGATCTCCTGAAATATGAGTCGGCACTTGATGAAAATGTCTTCCCTTCCCGCGATGCGATCACTCCTCATAGTGGTTGTCAAGCACTGTGTTTGGCTCGGAATCGACCCGACATCAGGCAAGTATCCTCACAGACCTCCGATGATTGGTGATTATGGTGGTGATACGATGGTTGGTGTGATACTTCGGAGAATCGTCGATACTGTCTACAGAAAGCTCGATGCTCCTCCTCTGTATACACTGGCTGTCCATCGATCACACTCTTTCTTTTTTTTCTTCTTTTCTTTTATATTTCTTCAGTGGTAACTACTTCTACTTGAATGGTCGGTTGGATTTCCTTCCTTCAAATCAACGGCGATGATTTCTTTCTCACTACGCGATTGAATTCCTGCGTGATATGTGCAAACGTGGTTTTTCCTTCCAACTATTTGTTCCTGCAACCGCTATAGTGGCATATTAGAAAATATATAGTCCGTGGAGTTACAGATAACTCAACAGACTTCCTTCGTTGATTTAACTATAAAACACGTGCAAAAATAACAACTTAAGTTTATAACGCTAACCTAACGCGTTGCCTTAGTGTATTTTCATGTAACTCAACGCATGCAGTTATACTAACTTAACGAGTTATAATGTAAGTAAATCTACCAGCTCTCAACACGTGTCAACAGCAGTTTAAACATAAAATAACATTCCGGAGAGTTACAGGTATAACTATTCGATGCTCAGATGCATTTTCGGATACTTAAGAATTTCACAGCCTGCAATTTACCGACAGTTCATAAATATACTAAATTAACATTAATTCCCCAAAATTAAGCAAATTCTTCAATTAAAGCATATAACAATGCAATTATAACATAATGGCTTAATTCTCATATGATAAGCTAAATATTATGCAATTAACCATCATTTAACCGTTAATAATATGCACGTTTTCATTCTAAACGCTGTTCCACTTTGATTTTATATTGGGCTTTCAACTTTTCTACAGCCCTCTTTTTACACTAAGCATCAAACACCAGATGTGTTATCGCTACTACCAATTCTTTTGGTTTTCGATGGTCTTTTCCTATTTGAACCAGTTCTTGAAATTCTCTTCTTTCTTCCTTAGTAGAAGGCCCCAAAATTGTTGTTCGTTCCAATGGCCTTGGTGGTGGAACTGAAGGTCATGGGTGCTGTTCCTTAGGAACAGATTTTTCAGCAATCGGTTCCTCTTGTTCTGTAGTTGCCTCTTCTTCATTTTTTTTCCTTTGTTGCTCCCAGATTGCCCACTAAGCCCGTCTACCTATGCGTCTTTTAAACCAAATGTGGGACTTACGTTGGATTAGTTCTAGGGCAACTTCGTTATTTGGCCTGATTTTTCTTTCTCTACTCACAACAATTTCTGTAGCAACCTTGATTCTAGTTTCCATAATTTGAGGTATTTGTATACCCAAATCTACTAACTCTTTCCTCCAATAGAAAAGGTCAGATTCTACCTTTTGTAGCTCTTTTTCCCTCGTCGTATTCCTGATTTTCTACCTCGTGGGCCATTCCTTTGTATCTTTGAGAAATTCTGACATGTCTACTGCATTTTCCCAGAACTCAGGTGTCATCTTCCTCATCGTGGAGTTACACAACGAAACGGAATCGCTCTGATCTTTACTATTCTAAGTTCTAAATGATTCTGTGGATAATGCCCCCAAACCTTAGGTTTAGTATAAATAAACCTTAAATTTAGGCGGGTAATCGGGTCACTTCCCACAAATTCTAGCTCTCTCATCCATGGAATTACGGTTAACTCCACAGACTTAATCTGTGGACTTAACTAGAGTACTCCATTGAGTTAGAGTTAACTCAACGAGGTAAATTCATTAACTTATCCTAGACTCAACGGAGTAAGTTCGTTGAGTTATGTGTAACTCAACGAACTTCCCGTAAAGTTATATCTAATAAAAAAAATGCATATAATAATAATTTTTACTTCGGTCAAGACTGAAGAATCTTCAGTCTAGCCGATCTTACTTTTTCTACACTTTAAAATTTTCCGGTCAAACCGTTATATTCCTCGGTTGAACCTAAATTACATATATATATATATATATATATTCTTTTTTTTCTCTATTAGTTGAACCGATATTGTACTTTGGTAACACCGACATTAAACTAAATATCATATAAATATCCTTTTTTATATTTTTGTGTTTCGGTCAGACCAATGGATCTTGTCAGTTAAACTGCAACAATTTTTCTCTTTTTTTTTTTAAAAATATATTTCGATAAAACCGATAATTCCTTTCGATTTAACCGTAATTATATTTAAATAAGGTTTTTTATTTTTTATACTCAGAAAATTTCTTACTAAGTGAAGCTCGAGTAATCCTCTACTTTTACTTCTTCTATAATTCCAAAGGAACTTTTTGGTACTTTCACAATAGGCCTAAGTCTTTGTCCATTTACTTTAAATATATTCTAATTCTTAGGATTTTCAATTTCAATAACTCCATAGAGATAAATATTTCGAACTATGTAAGGTCCTGCCCATCTAGATCTTAATTTTCCTAGATGGTTATGGAGTCTAGTCATGTAAAGATATACTCCTTGTCCTATTTCAAAGGTTTTTGGAATAATTTTCCTGTCATGCTAGAACTTCATTTTCTCTTTTTCTCTTACAATTTTTGAATAAGCTTCATTCCTAAATTCTTCTAATTCAATCAATTGGATTTTCCTATTTTCAGCAGCTTGATTTAAATTAGTGTTTAGAGTTTTTAATGCCCAATAAGTTTTATGTTCAATTTCTACTGGTAAATGACAACTTTTCCATATACTAGCCTAAAGGGTGATGTTTAGAATGAAAAAGTGCATATTATTAACGGTTAAATGATGGTTAATTGCATAATATTTAGCTTATCATATGAGAATTAAGCCATTATGTTATAATTGCACTGTTATATGCTTTAATTAAAGAATCTGCTAAATTTTGGGGAATTAATGTCAATTTAGTACATTTCTAAACTGTCGGTAAGTTACAGGCTATGAAATTCTTAAGTATCCGAATTTTCTGATATTTCAGACAGTTATGTTTAACAGATCGAATATGTATTAGATAGTTATGTTTAAATTGCTGAACATTTATGTTTTGAAAGAATAGTTTATTATTTCCTGAAGTACATGTGTCGAAACCATAATGCATGACTTAAGTGAACTTTCAAAGAGTTATCTATAACTATTTGAAATTGCAGTTGAGCATCGGATAGTTAGACTTGTAACTCTCCGAAATGTGTATTTTATTATTAAACTGCTGTTGAGACGTGTTGAGATCTGGTAGATTTACTTAAGTTATATATCGGTGAGTTATCTGTAACTATCCGAAATGCATCTAGGCATCAGGTAGTTAAGTTTGTAAGTATCCGAAATGCACTTGAGCATCGGATAGTTAAATTTATGCATGTGTTTTATAGTTAAATCAACGAGGTAAGTCTGTTGAGTTATTTGTAACTTCACAGACTATTTATTTTCTAATATGCCACTGTAGCGGTTGCAGAAATAGGACAGTTGGAAGAAAAACCACGATTGCATGTATCGCGTAGGGAGAAGAAATCATCGTCGTTGATATGAATGAAGGAAATCCAACCGACCATTCAAGTAGAAGCAATTACCATTGAAGAAATATAAAAGAAAAAAAGAGGAAAAGAAGGTGTGATCGATGGACGACCAATGTGTACAGAGAAGGAGCACCAAGCTTTCTGCAGGCAGTATCGGTAATTCTCCAAAGTACCACACCAACCATCGTTACCACCACCATCACCACCACAATCACCAACCATCGGAGGTCTGTGAGAATACTTTCTTGATGTCGGGTCGATTCCGAGCCAAACACGGTGCTTGACAACCACTGTGAGGAGTGATCACGTCATGGGAAGGGAAGCCATTTTCACCAAGCGCCGACTCATATTTCAGGAGATCGTAAAGCTTCTAGCCTTGACTTCGGGTTGATGCCTGTATGCTAAAGAGGAGATCATCTTGCAATTCTGGACTCGCGATTCTATAGGGAGAGGAGATAGAATTATAAGTGGCTTAATTTTCAGTGGTGTAATCGCGTCGTATGTAGTGATAGAAGTATTTACTATCGATTGAGATTACTTTACATTTCACATTTCACCCATTTCCAAGTTCATATTAAAACAAAAATACCAAAAACAATTTATCTATGTTTGTATGTTGTATTTGAGTGTTGTATTGTTTGTGTTGTATCGTGATTAATGTTATCTTTGATAGTGTTGTGATTACTTTATGTTTGTTTTAGTTTTACAATTTACTAAAATTGGTTCGATCAAAAGACTTAAAGATTTTAATGGTTACTGTTTGAATTATCTAAATGTTAGTATTGCTTAATGATAAATCCAGTGTTTACTAACATTAAAGAGCATAATTGATGTTATTTACAATCTGTGAAACCGCCCAATGGTTGGCCAAATTCCTCTGTAAATAGTAGTATTAAAAAGAAAATACAGGCTCGTGGAGTTAACTTAAGTCCACGAGGTTAGTCCGTTGAGTTAGCTATAACTCAATGAACTTTGTCCATTGAGTTAACTGTAATTCAACGGAGAGCTTATTGAATATATAAATTTGATTGTTAAGAAACGGACAATTCTAAACTCTTAAGCAATTCCCTGTGGGATCGACCTATACTTGCACACTGATACAATAGACATTGTGTACTTGCAGTTAAAGTACAAATTAGAATTAATATCTAATTTGTATTAAAGGTTGTTGTTTACTTCTAAAAGAAAAAGAATAGGCATAAAGATAAATTAACTAAGTAAAAACAGAAGTTAACAAATCATAGTTTTTCTAGTGCGTTGCTGGAGATCCAAATAAGTTTTCTGGTGTCGTGCTAGCCAAGCAAACAAGTTTTATGGCGTCATTGCCAGGGAATTGAATTGATTAGAATTGAATTGAATTAATATAAGCAACTGTTAGAGATGTTTCATTTTAATAGCTAGAGAGTTGTGTTTTCTTCTGTGATTGAGAATATGGCATATGCTTATGCTCAAAGATTAAATTGTATTGTTTGTCTACTTGTATAGAATTGTATGAAAATTGTATAATGTATTTGTAATGTAAATTGATTCATATTAAAGAATATAATTTTTCAGAGATACTTTTCATACGTGTTTTGAATACGAAATGAATGGAATTTATTGAATATTATATAATTTGTGAAACTTTATGAATGAATGTTTAACAGATTTACAATTTGCTGAATGACAGGATAAATGCTTAAAAATTTCTACATGTTGCAAGGTAAAATGTAAATTCTACATAACATACAATGACCTGCAAGTTAAATCTTTATATAATGTTCAGATTTGTAGGATCGTATGGTTACACAAGAGGGAGGTGAATTATGTATTTTTAATATTTTCTGAAATATATTTGAAACTTTAAAACTCAAAAACAAGTCGAGACATTGTTTTCATAAAATCATTTTTATTCAAGGTTTCAATTACAATATACAATTCAATTCTCCTCAGAAATTGTAGATGCAATTATATTTTGATACCATGTATCATCTAAACAATTTCATAACTACAAACAGAGAAAACTAATTTATAGAATTTAAAACTTTTCTCCCTGTTTGAGATCTTTCTTCTTCTTCTTTTTCTTCTTCAGCAATTCTTCAGTGACGAATATCTTATCTTTTCATGCTTCACCGAATTTGCTTTCTTCTGATACTACAAATCTTCAGTGACGAAAAACTTACCTTTGTATGCTTCACTGAACTTTCTTCCACTTGAGAGATTTTTCTCGAAGAGGTGTTTTTGATCCCTAAAAAAGATTTTTCTTTTGGTGTGCAGGGATGGTTTGATCCTTGAAAAGATTTTTCCCTTTTGTGTGCAAGGATAAATTGATCAACGAGAATTCTATGCCTTTTATACTGTATCTTCATTTCATGCATATCCTTCACGTTTAACCACTACCAGTTTTCCACTTCTCCACGTCTTTTCTTTTTCCTTCATCGAAACACACACGTTCTAACCCACGTTTATATTTCGAATTTTCTTTAATTATCAGTCTTGGATCTTTGAAAAATTTCCTGCAAAATAAACTTTTTCGTCCAAAAGTTTTTCATGAGTGTAATAAGAAGTCGTTACTTTAATGTTAACTAAACGAGTAACACAAGTATATATATAACTTAACGAGTTCCTCATGTGTCATTTCACGTGACAAGTACTGTAACTAACTCAACGAACTAAGTCCGTGGTGTTATGCTATCTCAACGAACCATCTCCGTTGTGTTATG
Source organism: Cymodocea nodosa (assembly GCA_036874045.1). NCBI lineage: Eukaryota > Viridiplantae > Streptophyta > Magnoliopsida > Alismatales > Cymodoceaceae > Cymodocea > Cymodocea nodosa. Next base: position 10,084,711 of record CM072339.1, on the reverse strand, counting down.
ATAACTTAACGAACTATTTCCATTGTGTTATGATAACTCAACGAACTATTTCCATTGTGTTATGATAACTCAACGAACCAGTAATAAATAAATGTTTTTATAATAAGAATTTTACTATGTGCAAAAATAACAACTTAAGTTTATAACGCTAACCTAACGCGTTGCCTTAGTGTTCAATATAGCAACTCAATGCGTTTAGTTATGTTAACTTAACGAGTTAAACATGTGCATCTCACATGATACAATACAACATCCGTAACTTATAATTTCACCACGTGTATAACACTAACTTAACGAGTTCGTCTCTTCTTTTACTCACTAACTTAACGAGTTATCACGTGACCTATTTTAACCTTTAAGCCTCTAACTTAACGAGTTGTCTAAATGTGCACTGTTCATGATACATAAGATATAATAACATTAAAACATGTCATGCTTTTCAATAAAAACACACGTTAACTTAACGTTTAGCTAAATGAGAAATTAATGCAACGAAACGACTAGATATTAACTTCAGATCCAATACAGACAAGTATTTATATTAGTAAGCTTTTTCTGTATTAATTGATGATTTTAATTTCTTTTCACAAGCAATAGTAATTGAGTAAATATGATTATTTTCATTCAGCACACATCATCAAAACAAAAATACTCAACAAGATTTAAATGAATTTTGATTAGAATGATGCATTAATGATATAGATTTAACTTTATTTCAGTTAGCAGAATGAAAAAGAAAAAAAAGCAGAGATGTACTTACAAGAGTAAACTTAGAAGTTGCTTAGTGTTAACTCAACAAAGTAAGTTCATTGAGTTAAACTTAACTCCACGAAGTCAATAATATAATATAAGGTCACTCTGTTGAGTTATCTGTAACTCAACGAAGTTAGTCCGTGGAGTTAGCAACAGTAACCGACTGTGTTCCGTTGAGTTATCTGTATCTCAACGAGGTTAGTTCGTGGATTAAGCAGAACGATTATTCTTTTAACCACGAATGAAACTTCGTCGGTTTAGCGGTTACCAAAATTTGAAATTAGTAGTGGTACACATACCCATAAAAATAGGAACCACGATGCACGTTGCAAGACACGTTCTTGCAACGAGATTTATTCACTTTATGGATGTGCATTATATATACAAACAGAATGTTATTTACGAGTTATCAGCACTTTTAAAAGAAAGGAGAATGCATTGGAGGAACTGGAAGGAGAAGCAGCTGATTCAACTTCATCCGACAACAAATGTTTATTGAATGGAAAGCTTTAGATTGGTATGTAATTAATCATCTGTTATTTATTTATGAGCACATGGACTCGTTCTCTAAGCACTAAATGATTAGTAAGAACACCTACCTAGGAATTTTCATCATAGAGGAGTACTGAAAAATTTTCTGAACAGAACTTTAACGAAACTCTTTGGGGTGTAGCTAGCCTTTCTTTAAAAGAGAACGTAGAGATGACTGCTCCAATAGAAAAACCATTAGGAGAAATTATGTATCCTGAATTAGTTGATGAACTTTCATGTATTTGATTGCCAAACTTTGAGGGACATAGGTTTGAACTGAAATCTAATTATATTAGTCAATTGCCACATTTTCATGGATTAGAAAGAGAGGATGCCTATTATTTGCTTAGAGAATTTAACGAAGTTTGTCAAATGATGAAAGTACCGAACATGAGTATAGATGCGATTAAACTTAGATATATCCCTTTTACTTTAAAAGACACAGCTAAGAGATGGTTAAATACTCTATCGCCTAATTCAATTTCTACATGGACTGAATTTTTCTCTATTTTTCTGGAAAAATATTATCCAACACATCAAACAATTAAAAAGAAAAAGGAAATATTAATGTGTAGCCAAAAATAGGATGAATTATTCTGGAAATATTTTGAAAGATTTAAAGATTTATTGACTCAATGTCCACATCATGCAATGAGTAAGGCACAACTAATAAGTATAATTTATGAAGGCATAGATATTTCAACAAAATCTTTATTAGAATCTACTTGTTAAAATGGATTTTTAAAGTTATGTAGTGAAGAAGCATGGGCATATTTAGAAAACTTTGCAAAAAGAACTGCATAGTGGGAAAACTCGGCTAAAGCTATTGTAGATAAAAAAATATTGTCAAGAGGAATGCATGAAATAGATTCAAGTACTATGCTTGAGGTGAAATTAACTGAATTAACAAAGAAAATAGAAAAGTTATCATTAAATCAAAAGCTAGCAGAAAAGAATGCAAACATAAATGATTTAGATATTATTTATGCTAGAAACCAAAGAGATAACTTGGGAAATTCTTATAATCCTAATTGGAGAAATCACTCGAATTTATCTTGGAGAAACAACAATTTCCAAGGAGGAGAAAATTTAAATGAGAAGAATATAAGTTATGAAGCATTACTTGAACAAGGATCTAGAATAAAGAAATTAGAAAAGATAATCCAACAATTAAACAATCGTCTAGATTTTGTATTTGGAAATACTGCAAATCAAAATATAAATAGAAATATACCCCTTAGACAGAAGAAATCAATGGAAGTTAAACCTACTGGAGGATTGCCAATGCAAGCAATACCTAACCCTATCAATAGAACTATTAATGAAATTGATACCTCTTCTAGGAGGATAACTGAATGAAGCAGTATAACTAAAGTAGCTATATATATATATGTATATATAAGTTTATTTATAGTTAGTTGTATTGTAAAATTAGTCCTTAGCTAAACGAACTTAGTCCGTTGAGTTATGCCTTAACTCCACGAGGGTGTGCAATAGTTATGTTAATTTTTGTCTCTACTAAATTTTTGTTTGTTATACAGAATCAACAAATGGAATTGATGCAATTACCATTGGATGCATGTTTGTGTTTTCCCAGCACTACACTAGAAAAACTTGGATTTGTTACTTCTGTTTTTACTTAGTTAATTTATTTTTATGCCTATTCTTTCTTTTAGAAGTAAACAAACAACCTTTAATACAATTTAGATATTAATTCCAATTTGTACTTTAACTGCAAGTGCACAGTGTCTATTGTATTAGTGTGCAAGTACAGGTCGATCCCACAGGGAATTGTTGAAAAGTTTAGAACTGTCAGTTTGTTAACAATCAAATTTATATATTCAATAAGCTCTCCATTAAATTACAATTAACTCAACGGACAAAGTTCGTTGAGTTATGGCTAACTCAACGGACTAACCTCGTGGACTTAAGTTAACTCCACGAGCCTGTCTTTTATTTTTAATATTGCTATTCACAAAGGAATTCAGCCAACCATTGGGCGATTCCACAGATTGTAAATAACATCAATTAAGCTCTTTAATGTTAGTAAACACTTGATTTATCATTAAGCAATACTAACATTCAGATAATTCAAACAGTAACCATTAAAATCTTTAAGTCTTTTGAACAAACCAATTTCAATAAACTGTAAAACTAAAACAAACATAAAACAATCACAACACTAACAAAGATAACATTAATCACGATACAACACAAACAATACAACACTCAAATACAGCATACAAACATAGATAAATTGTTTTTGGTATTTTTGTTTTAATATGAACATGGAAATGGGCGAAAGGTGAAATGTAAAGTAATCTCACTCAACAGTAAATACTTCTGACACTACTTGCAATGCGATTACACCATTGAAAATTAAACCACTTACAATTCTGTCTCCTCTCCCTATAGAATCGCGAGTCCAGAATTGCAAGATAATCTTCTCTTTAGCATACAGGCATCAACCCGAAGCCAAGGCTAAAAGCTTTACGATCTCTTGAGATATGAGTCAGCGCTTAGTGAAAATGGCTTCCCTTCCCGCGACGCGATCACTTCTTACAGTGGTTGTCAGGCACTATGTTTGGCTCAGAATCGACCTGACATCAATAAAGTATTCTCACAGACCTCTGATGGTTGGTGATTATAGGATCGTATGGCTACACAAGAGGGGGGTGAATTGTGTATTTTTAATATTTTCTGAAATATATTTGAAACTTTAAAACTCAAAAACAAGTCGAGACATTGTTTTCATAAAATCATTTTTATTCAAGGTTTCAATTACAATATACAATTCAATTCTCCTCAGAAATTATAGATGCAATTATATTTCGATACCATGTATCATCCAAACAATTTCATAACTACAAATAGAGAAAACTAATTTACGGAATTTAAAACTTTTCTCCCTGTTTGAGATCTTTCTTCTTCTTCTTTTTCTTCTTCAGCAATTCTTCAATAACGAATATCTTGTCTTTTCATGCTTCACTGAATTTGCTTTCTTCTAATACTTCAAATCTTCAGTGACGAAAATTTTACCTTTTTATGCTTCATTGAACTTTCTTCCACTTGAGAGATTTTCCCCGAGAGGTGTTTTTGAACCTTGAAAAAGATTTTTCTTTTGGTGTGCAGGGATGGTTTGATCCTTGAAAAGATTTTTCGTTTTGTGTGCAAGGATAAATTGATCAACGAGAATTCTATGTCTTTTATACTGTATCTTCATTTCATGCATATCCTTCACGTTTAACCACCACCAGTTTTCCACTTCTCCACATCTTTTCTTTTTCCTTCATCGAAACACACACGTTCTAACCCACGTTTATATTTCAAATTTTCTTTAATCATCAGTCCTAGATCTCTGAAAAATTTCCTGCAAAATAAACTTTCTCGTCCAAAAGTTTTTCATCAATGTAATAAGAAGTCGTTACTTTAATGTTAACTAAACGAGTAACACAAGTATATATATAACTTAACGTTTCTAACTTAACGAGTTCCTCATGTGCCATTTCACGTGACAAGTACTGTAGCTAACTCAACGAACTATGTCTGTGGTGTTATGCTATCTCAACGAACCATCTCCGTTGTGTTATGATAACTCAACGAACCAGTAATAAACAAATGTTTTTATAATAAGAATTTTACCACATGCAAAAATAACAACTTAAGTTTATAACGCTAACCTAACGTGTTGCCTTAGTGTTCAATATAGCAACTCAACGCGTTTAGTTATGTTAACTTAACAAGTTAAACATGTGCACCTCACGTGATACAATACAACATCCGTAACTTATAATTTCACCACGTGTATAACACTAACTTAACGAGTTCATCTCTTCTTTTACTCACTAACTTAACGAGTTATCATGTGACCTATTTTAACCTTTAAGCCTCTAACTTAACGAGTTCTCACGTGACCTCTATACAAACAAAACTCTAACTTAACGAGTTGTCTAAACGTGCACTGTTCATGATACAGAAGATATAACATTAAAACATATCATGTTTTTCAATAAAAACACACGTTAACTTAACGTTTAGCTAAACGAGAAATTAATACAACGAAACAACTAGTTATTAACTTCAGATCCAATACAGACAAGTATTTATATCAGTAAGCTTTTTCTGTATTAATTGATGATTTTAATTTCTTTTCACAAGCAATAGTAATTGAGCAAATATGATTATTTTCATTCAGCACACATCATCAAAACAAAAATACTCAATAGTGATTATGGTGGATATGGTGGTGGTAACGATGGTTGGTGTGATACTTCGGAGAATCATAGATACTGTCTGCAGAAAGCTCGGTGCTCCTCTATATACACTGGCCGTCCATCGATCACACATGCACTTCTTTTTCTTCTTTTCTTTTATATTTCTTCAGTAGTAACTGCTTCTGCTTGAATGATCGATTGGATTTCCTTCATTCATATCAACGACGATGATTTCTTCTCCCTACGCAATACATGCAATCGTGGCTTTTCTTCCAACTGTCCTGTTTCTGCAATCGCTATAGTGGCATATTAGAAAATAAATAGTCTGTGGAGTTACAGATAACTCAATGGACTTTCTTCGTTGATTTAACTATAAAAACACGTGCATAAATTTAACTATCCGATGCTCAGGTGCATTTTGGATACTTATAAACTTAACTATCCGATGCTCAGATGCATTTCAGATAGTTACACCTAACTCACCGATATATAACTTAAGTAAATCTACCAAATCTCGACACGTGTCAGCAGCAATTTAATAATAAAATACCCATTTCGGGGAGTTACAGGTCTAACTATCCGATGCTCAGATGCATTTCGGATAGTTACAGCTAACTCACTGAAAATCCACTTAAGTCACTTTACTAGAACATGACATGTGTCCATAGCTATTTTAAAAATAAAAAGAGATTTCGAAGGGTTACACATTTAATTGTTTGATGCTCAGTTGCAATTTCGGATAGTTAGAGATAACTCACCGAAAGTTCACTTAAGTCATGCATTATGTTTTTGACACGTGTACTTTTGAAAATAATAAAATATTCTTTTAAAACATAACTGTTCAGCAATATAAACATAACTATCTAACATGTTGAGTCTGTTAAACATAACTGTCTGAAATATGCTCGGTATGTTAAACATAACTGTCCGAAATATCAGAAAATTCGGATACTTAAGAATTTCACAGCCTGCAACTTACCGACAGTTCAGAAATGTACTAAATTGACATTAATTCCTCAAAATTAAGCAGATTCTTCAATTAAAGCATATAATAGTGCAATTATAACATAATGGCTTAATTCTCATATGATAAGCTAAATATTATGCAATTAACCATCATTTAACCGTTAATAATATGCACTTTTTCATTCTAAACACTTCCCCCATACCTAAATTTTGCTAGTCCCTTAGCAAACCAAGATCTAATTAATTGGTCTTTCAAACAGTGCTAGAATTAATTCCTCTTCTTCTTCTTTTTTCTTCTATTCAGCATAAGAATATATATTATGTAAGTTTCAGTAATCAACCTGCAAATATACTTAGAATATATGTCAATTACATACAAAGTATATCATCATCACATAGGTGTTAATTATATTATCGTTTGTTCTTCTTTTCATCATTTGCTATCCTAAATTTTCCAATAAGATTTCTAGAAGAAATTTCAACAACATACGAATCAAAGTACAATCCAATTCAATATGATTAAGACAAGTAGAATAAAGAATTGTATCTCCATTAAAACAACTTCAAAAGTCAATTCTAGATTTATATTACAGCAATTCTAGATAACAGAGAATATACTCAATTCATAAGATATCTGTATTTCACAAAACACTTGTATCTTTTCAGAATAGTATTTTTTTTTTTTTCTTTTCTTCTCTCTTTTTTTTTCTTTTTTCTTTTTATTTTTTTACTTTAAAAGTTAATTTGACAAGCTTGAATCATACAAGAGCTTTCTAATGTACCCATGTAACGAGCTTTCAGTCAACAATCCCAAATCTGATCAGGATCTTAGGTTGCCAGATTTCAAGAGTCTTGTTTTTTTTTAGGGCAACAATCCTTACATACCTATCTGCTCAAGTACAAAAGGCTTGTGATCAAACAAGTCAATAAACTCTCAAATTTTTCTTTTTTTTCTTTTCGTTTTCTTTTTTTTTGAAAATACACACAAAACAAAGCATTAATCACATACTATATATGTACATATTTCATTAATACAGATGAAGTAAAACACCAATCTCATATAGTCATGTTTCTATCATTTACTGAAAATATGAATCCATAACATTAAGCTCATACTTTTTCTGTAGTTTAATAAGATCTACACATAAATCATTCTACAAGTTCAATCAGTCAAATTAAATGTATCTTTAATCATATGTGTTTCATTTAATCTAGAATTCACATCTCAACTCTTTCAGGACTTCAGATAATTTACTGATTTTTCAATAAGCATTCTAATTTCATTTTAAAATCGTGAAACTATTAAATTCATGAAATTCAGAAAAATCATAAGATACTATATCTAGATTTGCATAAATAATAAATTCTATAGCATCATATATAGCCTTCTAAATATAACATTCAAGTAGATACAGATTATAAATTTTATAGTCTCAATTATCGAATAGTTACAACAAGTTCATAAAAATTTTCAATTTCCACAACTTTACAGTACCATTTTAATTTCTTTAATTAACAAACTTACATAACTGTTACTTTAATTACCTCCCCCCCATACCTACATTTTGCATTGTCCTCAATGTAAAAGATTTGACAATAAGTACATTAATTGTAGCAGGCATGAATACAGTTTTGTTTGATTTAAAATTTAGGGTAAGTAATTGGTTACATACCTTATTCTGTTTGTATCTCCTTCTGCATATTCTGATTTTTGATTCTGAAAACTATTCATTCACAGATAAAAGCAAAATATAAAACGAAATAACACTTAACAGATATTGATAATTTAGTGTCATGTGTGGAACCTAGGCTCCTATGCCTATGGTGGCTCACAAGCAAGCCAGTTGGTTTCCCAAAACAAATACCAACAAACTGGATTGATATATATATATATATATATTTATACTTAAACGTAGAGTACACACAACATTAAACACACAAAATCACAGCTTAAGAACATGATTGAAAAGTAGGAACAAATGGAATAAATGTATCAGTCCAAGCAAACTTTTTAGGCATCGTTCTTCTTGCTATTAATTCTATTTTCATGTAGTTCTTGTTCCTTTTTAATTTGTAAACGTGTAATATATTATAAATTCCAAATACAAGTGTATTACCATTAATGATATGAAATGCAAAAAGGGATCCTTTTTGGTTCCAGGGTAATGTAGCAATTTCTATTTCTACATCTATTTCAATATACTTCTCTTCCCACTTCCATTCATTAATGTTTTCCATAATCCATATTTGAAATTTCATCAGTTCATCCCACCATCGTATCAGACATAAAGTAGGATCATCTTCTTCATTATACCGCATTCCTATTTGAATTTTATTAAATTCTGCAGATGGTGGTTTAGCTATATCACTCGGTACAAGTAAAATTTCTATATATTCATCATAACTGTCTATGCTCACTATGTATAAATCAGATCTAAATGCAATTGAAATATCTATGACAAGATATATATATCCATCAAGTATGACATGTGTTTGGTTAATTAATGATTTCTGTCCTAGATATATCATAATATTTTCATTCCAATATCTATTCAGAAAATTATACACACTTAAGCGTAAATCTTCACCCCAATTTCCTATAGGTCTCCAATAATATAATTTTTCAGGAATTGCAGAATTTTTATCAGAAAATATTAAAGCTGACTCACAATTTACAATTGGTACTTCAAATCTATTAGGTCTTCCTATATTCCATTCTTCTCATGTTATAGGATTTCTTATCAAAATATTAGGTAATAATAAACTTGCATACCTTGGTCTCGTCTTGTATATGATTAATCCTTCATCTATCCCCATAATATGATTTATTCATTCTAATGCATTGGGTGGAATTTCAGTAGTTTCTTCCATAGCCAGATATTCATGATTAATTGAACTACGATTAAATGACCTCCATATGAATCCATCTCTAATCTTAGTCATTTTTGTAGCTTGTAGTCCCTGAAAATATTTTTCTTCAATATAGTTTTTAATTTCCTTTGATACACAACACAGCCTGCACAGATCTTTGGCTGACAAGTTACTCAGTACTTCCCTTAGTGCATCCAATGGTAATTGCATCAATTCCATTTGTTGATTCTGTATAACACAAACAAAAATTTAGCCAAGACAAAAATTAACATAACTACTGCACACCCTCGTGGAGTTAAAGAATAACTCAACGAACTAAGTTCGTTGAGTTAAGGACTAACTCTACTATACTATTAACTAAAAATAAAAACATATATACATACAGATAGTTGCTTTAGATATGCTGCTTCATTCAGTTATCCTCCCAGAAGATGTATCAATTTCATTGACTGTTCTATTGACAGGATTAGGTATAGCTTGTATTGGTAATCCTCTAGTAGGTCTACCTTCCATTGGTTCCTTCTGTCTAAGTGGTATATTTCTATTCTGATTTTGAATTGCAGCACTTCCAAATACAAAATCTAGACGATTATTTAATTGTTGGATTATCTTTTCTAATTTCTCAATTCTAGATCCTTGTTCCAATAATGCTTCATAACTTATATTCTTCTCATTCATATTTTCTCCTCCTTGGAAATTGTTGTTTCTCCAAGATAAATTCGGGTGATTTCTCCAATTAGGATTATAAGAATTTCCCAAGTTATCTCTCTGGTTTCTAGCATAAATAATATCTAAATCATTTATGTTTGCATCTTTTCTGCTAGCTTTTGATTTAATAATAACTCTTCTATTTTCTTTGTTAATTCATTTAATTTCACCTCAATCATAGTATTTGAATCTATTTCATGCATTCCTCTTGGCAATATTTTTTTATCTACAATAGCTTCAACTGAATTTTCCCACTATGCAGTTCTTTTTGCAAAGTTTTCTAAATATGCCCATGCTTCTTCACTACATAACTTTAAAAATCCATTTTGACAAGTAGATTCTAATAAAGATTTCGTTGAAACATCTATGCCTTCATAAATTATACCCATTAATTGTGCTTTACTCATTGCATGATGTGGACATTGAGTCAATAAATCTTTAAATCTTTCAAAATATTTCCAGAATGATTCACCCTGTTTTTGGCTACACATTAAGATTTCTTTCTTCTTTTTAATCGTTTGATGTGTTGGATAATATTTTTCCAGAAAAATAGAGCAAAATTCAGTCCATGTAGAAATTGAATCAGGCGATAAAGTATATAACCATCTCTTAGCTGTGTCTTTTAAAGAAAAAGGGATATATCTAAGTTTAATAGCATCTATACTCATGTTCGGCATTTTCATCATTTGACAAACTTCATTAAATTCTCTAAGGAAATAATAGGCATCCTCTCTTTCTAATCCATGAAAATGTGGCAATTGACTAATATAATTAGATTTCAGTTCAAACCTATCTCCCTCAAAGTTTGGCAATCGAATACATGAAGGTTCATCAACTAATTCCGGATACAGAATTTCTCCTAATGGTTTTTCTACTGGAACAACCATCTCTACGTTCTCTTTTAAAGAAATGTTATCTACACCCCAAAGAATTTCGTTAAAGTTCAATTCAAAATTTTTTTCAGTACTCCTCTGCAATGAAAATTCCTAGGTAGGTGTCCTTACTAATCACTTAGTGCTTAGAGAACGAGTCCATGTGCTCATAAATAAATAGCAGAAGATTAATTACATACCAGTCTGAAGCTTTCAATTCAGTAAATATTTGTTGTCGAATGAAGTTGTATCAGCTGCTTCTCCTTCACGTTCCTCCAACGCATTCTCCTTTCTTTTAAAAGTGTTGGTAACTCGTAAATAACATTCTGGTTTATATATATAATGTACATCCATAGAGTGAATAAATCTTGTTGCAAGAATGTGTCTTGTAACGTGCATCGTGGTTCCTGTTTTTATGGGTACGTGTACCACAATTAATTTTAAATTTTGGTAACCGCTAAACCGACGAAGTTTCATACGTTGTTAAAAGAATAACTGTTCTGCTTAATCCACAAACTAACCTCGTTGAGTCACAGATAACTCAACGGAGTGACTTTATATTATATTACTGACCTCGTGGAGTTACGGTTAACTCAACGAACTTACTTCGTTGAGTTAACACTTAGCAACCTCTAAGTTTACTCTCGTAAATTTCTCTCTGCTATTTTTTTTTTTCATTCTGCTAATTAAAATAAAGTTTAATCTATGTCATTAATGCATCATTCTAATCAAAATTCATTTAAATCTGAACATTATATAAAGATTTAACTTGCAAGTCATTTATGCAGAATTTACATTTTACCATGCAACATGCAGAAATTTTTAAGCATTTATCCTGTCATTCAACAAATTGTAAATCTGTTACATATTCATTCATAAAGTTCCACAAATTATATAATATTCAATAAATTCTATTCATTTCACATCCAAAACATGTATGAAAAGTACATCTGAAAAATTATATTCATTAATATGAATCAATTTACATTACAAATACATCATGCATTTTCATACAATTATACAAGTAGACGAACAATACAATTTAATCTCTATTCCTAAGTTCATCTACTTCCTTCTGGAGTTTTTCTAATTGAAGTTCTAATTGATTAATTCTCTCTACAGCTCCTGTAATGCCTCCAGAAGGTACAACTATCTCTGCAGCTACAAAATTTCTGTATTCTTTCACTGAAATGGTTCTTGATCTGATCCTTTTTTATGTGCATTTCGTGAAATCGATACAATCAACCATCAGTAGTGGAATCAAATCTCCATCAAACAATTTTTTCTTTACTGCTTTCAGCTTGGAGATAAAAACTGCAGACCAATTTATTTGAATTCTATTTACAACTGCAAACATGGCCCATTTGACAAATTGACTCAGTTCTATGTCATGGCCCTATCGTTGATAGACATTTTTAATCAAAATGTTAGCTACCAAGTGTGCTTTACCATTTAAATGCTTCAGTCTATTTAATAAAGGCACACCAGGATTGATAGTCAAACTATCCTTGATTTCTTATTCTGTCCACTCGACGGTAGTTGTACTTTCCAAAATTTCTTGTCCTTCATTCTTTAATCCAAAAATGTTGTGAAGAAGCTCTGGTGTTATCTGTACATCAGCTTCCTCCACGTTTGAAATTAATTTTCCTTCTTCCTCTCTCAAATTTGCATAAAAACAAGGTACTAGATTCTCATACACTGCATGCCCTCTTTCTTGAGAAATAAACTGTAGTAGACCTTGGAATTCAAATAGATCTTTGATTTCTTGCATTCCATCCCAATTTACTGGTCTACTGTAAATAATATTGTAACCACTTATTTCTTGATATTTGGTATAAGCTTCTTGACTACAAAAATGTACTTCATTCAAAATTATTGTTTCAATCGGGTCAGGAAGATGACTTTGTTGTTCCAGAGGGGTTTGTACTTGCTCTTCCTCTAACATAGGCTGCATTTGAACATTTTCTACAGATTCCTGAATTTCTGTTTCTGTTTATGGTGGTGAGCCAGTAGAACTCTCCACTCTGTCTTGAATTCTTTCCATAATTCGCTGAAGTGTTTCTTGCTCTTCAGTGGAATCTGTGAAATTATTTTTGTCCAAATGGCTTCTTTCATTCTCTTCATTTTCAACTCTTTCTTCTTCCTCTTGGTTACCAATCTGTTCTGTTACTATTCTTTCTGATTCTGTAACAGATTTGGATGGAGTCATGGGCAATTCAGTTTCTGCCTTAGTTTCTGTTTCTTCTTGTACAGGCTACAAACTAATTTCAACCTGATTTTCTTCTTTTCTTTGCTCCTACTGCTGCAGCTCCTGCTCCTCCTCAGAATCGAATAGCAGGTTTATAAAAATTGGCTCCATAGGCCCTGTTGCTATTGGTGCGTCAGATTTAATCTCTTCTTGATAGTCAGGCACTATCTCTTTTCCTTTCCTTTTTTGATTAATTGTGCTTGTTCTTCCTCTTCTTCTTCTGAGATTAAATCTACAAAAGTAGGCTCTGCAGGCCTTCGAGCTACAAGTACTGGCTCTTCCTGTTTAACTTTTTCTATAATTACTGGTCTCGAAGGACCAACTTCATCTCTTTTTTCAGCAGGTTTGGCAGTAGCTTCTTGATGCTATTCCATTTTGATTTTATATTGGGCTTTCAACTTTTCTACAGCCCTCTTTTTATAAAGTGCATTAAACCCTAGGTGTGCTTTAGCCACTACCAAATCTTCTGATTCTCCTTGGTTTTTCCCAACTTGAACTAGTGCTTGAAATTCCTTTAACTCTTCTTCAGTTGAAGGTCCCATCATTTCTGCTCGTGCCAATAGCTTAAATGGTGGAACTGAAGGTCTTGGTTGTTGTTCCTCAGGAACAGGTCTTTCAGCAGTCAGCTCATCTTATTCTTCAGTTGCCTCTTGTTGTTCCTACCGCCATATTTCCCAACTTCCATGACCAGCAATGTGCCTTTTGAACCATAATCTAGCCTTGCGTTGAATTAGCTCTAGGGCTACTTCATTGTTCGGCTTGATTCTTCTTTCTTTACTAACTGCAATTTTTGTTGCTACTCTGATTCATGTCTCCATTATCTGGGGTATTTGTATACCACAATCTACTAATATTCTTCTTAATCTAAAAAGTTCAGATTCTACCTTCTGTAACTCTTTTTCTCTTGTCGTATTTCTAATCTTCTACTGCATGTGCCATTCTTCTGATTCCTTTAGAAATTGTGCGGTGTCCACTGCATCTTCCCAGAATTCAGGCGTCATTTTCCTCATCGTGGAGTTACTCAACAGCATAGAATCGCTCTGATTTCTATTGTTCTAGATTCTAAATGATTTGCCGGATAATGCCCCCAAAACCCTAGGTTTTAGATAAATAAGTCCTAAGTTTAGGTGGGTAATCGGGTCATTTCCCGAACCAACTATTACTATTTTATCCGCGGTCTTAGCTACAGTACTCTATTGAGTTATAGTTAACTCAACGGAATAAGCTCGTTGACTAAGTCAAAACTCAACGGAGTAAGCGTTGAGTTAAGCGTAACTCAGCGGACTCCGTACAAACAAATATAATAATAAAAATACTACAGATAATAGTTTTTCTGATTAACTTTTTTTTTCGCTCGGTTTAACGGATACTATGTTTCGATCAGACCTAATTTTTTCTGAAAATTAATATACATATTTTCTTATGTTCCGATCATACCGATGGATCTGGTCGGTTGAACAGTAACGATTTTTATATTTTATATATATATATTTTCTAATGTGTATTTATATATATATATATATATATATAAAAATAAAAACTGATTTCTTACTAAGTAAAGCTCAAGTAATCCTCTACTCTGACTTCTTCTATAATTCCAAAGGAGCTTTTTGGTGTTTTCAGAATAGGTCTAAGTCTTTGTCCATTTACTTTAAATATATTATGATTTTTAGGATTTTCAATTTCAATAGCTACATATGGATAAATATTTCGAACTATGTAAGGTCCCCCCCATCTAGATCTTAATTTTCCTGGATGGTTATGGAGTCTAACCATATAAAGATATACTTCTTGTCCTATTTCAAAGCTTTTTGGAATAATTTTTCTATCATGCCAGATTTTAATTTTCTCTTTTTCTCTTACAGTCTTTGAATAAGCTTCATTTCTAAATTCTTCTAATTCAATTAGTTGCATTTTTCTATTTTTAACAGCTTGATTTAAATTAGTATTCAGAGTTTTTAATGCCCAATAAGCTTTATGTTTAATTTCTGCTAGTAAATGACAACTTTTTCCATATACTAGCCTAAAAGGTGACATACCTAAGCTTGTTTTATAAGTAGTTCTATAAGCCCAAAGTGCATCTATCAATCTATTAGCCCAATCTGTTCTAGTAGGATTTATTACTTTTTCTAAGATTAATTTAATTTGTTTGTTTGCACTTTCTACTTGTCCACTTGTTTGCAGATGATATGATGTTGCAATTTTGTGGTTTACTCCATATTTCTTCATTAAGGCTTCAAAACTTCTATTACAGAAATGAGCTCCTCTATCATTGATAATAGCTTTAGGTATTCCAAATCTGGCAAATATATTTGTTCTTATAAATTGAATTACCACTTTGTTATCATTAGTTTTTGTAGGAATAACTTCTAACCATTTAGATACATAATCTACTCCCAACAATATGTAATTAAATTGATTAGACATAGGAAATGGACCCATAAAATCTATTCCCCACACATTAAAGATTTCAACCTCAATAATAGGATTAAGAGGCATCATATTCCTCTTTGATATTCTTCCTATTTGTTGACATCTTAAACAACTTAAGCAATATTTATGAGCATCTTTGAATAGTGTTAGCCAATAAAACTCACATTGCAGAATTTTTGCATCAGTTTTCCCTGAACCAAAATGCCTTCCACAAGCTTGGTCATGATAGAAAGATAATATGCTCGGATATTCAATTTCTGGAACACACTTCCTTAAAACCAGATTAGGACATTTCTTAAATAAGTATGGGTCTTCCCAATAGTAATATTTTACTATTAAGAAAAACAATTTCTTATCCTGTCTATTCCAATCCTCAGGTATTAAACTAGTAACTAAGTAATTAACTATGTTTGCATACCAAGGCATTGTGTTGATGGTCATTAATTGTTCATCAGGAAAATTATCCTTAATTTCCATATTTGATTTTTTTATTTGTAATCTTGATAAATGATCTACTACTACATTCTCACAACCTTTTTATCTTTAATTTCTAGATCAAATTCTTGTAATAATAATATCCATCAGATCGATCTAGGTTTAGTCTCTTTTTTCTTTATTAAATGTTTTAAAGTTGAATGATCCATGTATACTATCACTTTAGCTCCAATTAGATATGATCTAAACTTTTCTAAGGCAAACACAACAACTAATAATTCTTTTTCAGTAGTTGTGTAATTAACTTGAGCATCATTTAAGGTTTTGCTTGCATAATGAATCACTCTAGGAGATTTTTTTATTTTGTCCTAACACTACTCCTACAGCAAAATCAGAAGCATCGCACATTAATTCAAATGGATGGTTCCAATCAGGTGCTTGAATTATAGGAATTGAAATTAAGCTAGTCTTAAGTCTGAAAAATGCTTCCTTGCAATTTTTATCAAAGTTAAATGGGACATCTTTTAATAGATTAGTTAAAGGTCTAGCTATTTTGCTAAAGTCTTTAATAAATCTTCTATAAAAACCAGCATGTCCTAGAAATGATCTAATATCTTTTACTGATTTAGGTTCTGGTAGATTAGAAATTACTTATATTTTAGCTTTATCTACTTCCAACCCTTTCTTAGAAACAACATGCCCTAAGATTATTCCTTGTTTAACCATGAAGTGACATTTTTCCAAATTTAAAATCAGATTTTTTTCCACACATCATTTTAATGTTTGGTCTAAATTGCTTAAACAAACTTCATATGAGGTGCCATATACAATAAAATCATCCATAAATATTTCTAAGAAATCTTCAGTCATTCTAGTAAATACGCCCTACATACACCTTTGAAAGGTAGCTGGCGCATTGCATAATCTGAATGGCATTCTCTTAAAAGCATAAGTTCCATTAGGACAGGTGAACGTTGTTTTCTCTTGATCCTCTAATGCTACTAGGATTTGATTATAACCTGAATACCCGTCTAGGAAACAAAAATATTCTTGCCCTACTAATCTTTCCAACATTTGATCTATAAAAGGTAAGGGAAAATGATCTTTCCTAGTCACAGCATTCAGCTTTCTATAGTCTATACATACTCTCCAGCCTGATTGAATTCTAGTAGGTATTAAGTCTTGACTTTCATTCCTAATAATTGTTAATCTTGATTTCTTGAGAACTACGTGGATTGGACTAACCCACGAGCTATCAGAAATCGAATAAATTATGTCATTATCTAACCATTTCACTATTTCCTTCTTGACTACTTCTTTAAGGTTTGGATTTAATCTCCTCTTAGGAATTCTAACAGGTTTACCATTCTCTTCTAAATATATGTGGTGACAGCATAAAGTTGAACTTAACCCTTTTATATCAGTCATAGTCCATCCTATTGCTTCTTTATAACTTTTTACTACATT
Source organism: Cymodocea nodosa (assembly GCA_036874045.1). Taxonomy (NCBI): domain Eukaryota; kingdom Viridiplantae; phylum Streptophyta; class Magnoliopsida; order Alismatales; family Cymodoceaceae; genus Cymodocea; species Cymodocea nodosa. The sequence goes on along the minus strand of CM072339.1, from coordinate 10,067,213 downwards.
TTTTAATTTAGCTATTTGATCCTCTTTTAAATCTGAAGCAATAATGATTGGACAAGTTCGTTTATCTTCCAGAAATATATAGGTTAATTCAAGAGGTAAAGATTTTAATTCTAAATGCTGCCCATCAGAAGCTAGAGCTCCTAATTGAACATCATTTTCTAAATTAATTTCTTCCAAATCTCCTTCTATATTTATGCTTTCACTTTCCTCTAAAGTTTCAGAATTGATTTGCCTATTTAATTCTTTTTGAATCACATCATCTAACATATCTCCTTCATCCTCTAAAAAGTCTATGGTATGTAAGGACATTTCTAATTCCTCAAACCTTTCTAGTTTGAAAATATTTAATTTGAGTATCCTCATTACCATATGCTAGCTTCATTACTCTAGCTTTACAATTTATAACAGCTCCTGATGTTGCTAAAAATGGTCTTCCCAAAATTAAAGATGTATCACTATTTTTATGTTTAATTTGTTGGGAATCCAAAATTACAATATTAATAGGATATATAAAATTTTTGATTTTAATTAAGACATCCTCTACATTTCTTCTAGGGTATCTTATACTTCTATCAGCTAATTGAATAACTGTACTAGTAGGAGTTAAACCTTCTAATCCTAAGGATGCAAATATATCACTTAGCATAACATTTATACCTGCACCTAAGTCTATTAAGGTTCTTTCTAGAATGGTGTTTCCTATGGTGCATGATATAACAAGGATTCCAAGATCAGATAACTTTTTAGGAATTTGTGGCAAAAATAGGGAACTACTTTGCTCAACTAAAAAGACCTTTCTAAGAACTTTCCGCTCTCTTTTCTTAGTACACCAATCCTTCAAAAATTTAGCACAATGTGGCATTGTCTACAATAGATCTAACAAAGGAATGTTAACTTGTACTTTTTCAAAAATTTCTCTGATTTTTTCTTATTTTTCAGGTATTGTTTTATGTAATCTTTCAGGATAGGGTGCTAAAGATTTTGATTTCAAAGATTCTTTTTCTTTCATTTGATTTGTTTGATCCTTTTAGCTTCATTAGCAAATTCAGATTGTTCTTCAGTGATTTCTAGATTTTCAGCTATTACATTTTCATTATCATTTTGATTTTTACTCTTATCCACCTTCATATCATTTTCATTTTGAGTTCTTGGTGGTATATCAGTTCCAGATCTTAATGTCACACAAACATCTTCCAGATTTTCATTACTCTTATGATGTTTTTGTATATCATTTTCGTAATTATGATCTTCAATTGTTTTTAGTTTTAAAGTGCATTCTTTAAGTTCTCTTGCATTAATATTTTCTTTTGGCTGTGTATTTTGCAAATTATGCATGTTTATAACATTATAATTTTCATTGTCCTGTTGCATAACTTGTATTTTCATTGTATATTCGTCTAATGCTTTTAGTTTTATTTCCAGATCATCTAATTTCATTGCACTCAATTTTTTATCAATTTTCATTATGGTTTTTTCAATTTCGTAAATTATATCCTTTTTAGGTTCTGAATATGCTTCCTTATAATTTAATTGGTTGACTTCTTGTTGCTGATACATAAAGTATTCCAGTTTGTCAAGGTTTTGCTCTATACTATGCTCTAGTCTGTCATACCTATCCCAAACTTCCGTGTCTCTCAACATATTACACATTCTATACTGACCATCAGTTGGGTAAACTATAGGATTCTCATACTCGGCTCTATCATATTGAGGATAATTCATTTGTTGTTCATGAAATCTAACCATCTGTAAACGTCTTAGTTTCAAATAGTCAAAAATGTCATGTCCTTCAGAATTGCAGAATTCACATATGCTAATTACAGGTTTCAGAAATCTGTGAGCATAAGCATATGCCATATTCTCAATTACAGAAGAAAACACACAACTCTCTATCTATTAAAACAAAATAGCTCCAACAGTTGCTTATATTAATTCAATTCAATTCTAGTTAATTCAATTCAATTCAATTCCCCAGCAACGGTGCCATAAAACTTGTTTGTGTTTTCCCAGCACTACACTAGAAAAACTTGGATTTGTTACTTCTGTTTTTACTTAGTTAATTTATCTTTATACCTATTCTTTCTTTTAGAAGTAAACAAACAACCTTTAATACAATTTACATATTAATTCCAATTTGTACTTTAACTACAAGTGCACAGTGTCTATTGTATTAGTGTGCAAGTACAGGTCGATCCCATAGGGAATTGCTGAAAAGTTTAGAACTATCAATTTGTTAACAATCAAATTTATATATTCAATAAGCACTCCGTTGAATTACAGTTAACTCAACGGACAAAGTTTGTTGAGTTATGGCTAACTCAACGGACTAACCTTGTGGACTTAAGTTAACTCCACGAGCCTGTATTTTCTTTTTAATACTGCTATTCACAAAGGAATTCGGCCAACCATTGGGCGATTCCACAGATTGTAAATAACATCAATTAAGCTCTTTAATGTTAGTAAACACTGGATTTATCATTAAGCAATACTAACATTCAGATAATTCAAACAGTAACCATTAAAATCTTTAAGTCTTTTGAACGAACCAATTTCAGTAAACTGTAAAACTAAAACAAACATAAAACAATCACAACACTAACAAAGATAACATTAATCACAATACAACTCAAACAATACAACACTCAAATACAACATACAAACATAGATAAATTGTTTTTGGTATTTTTGTTTTAATATAACATGGAAATGGGCGAAAGGTGAAATGTAAAGTAATCTCACTCGACAGTAAATACTTCTGACACTACTTGCAATGCGATTACACCATTTAAAATTAAACCACTTACAATTCTGTCTCCTCTCCCTATAGAATCGCGAGTCCAGAATTGCAAGATAATCTTCTCTTCAGCATACAGGCATCAACTCAAAGCCAAGGCTAAAAGCTTTACGATCTCTTGAGATATGAGTTGGCGCTTGGTGAAAATGGCTTCCCTTCCCACGACGCAATCACTCCTCACAATGGTTGTCAGACACTCTATTTGGCTTGGAATCGACCCGACATCAAGAAAGTATTCTCACAGACCTCCGAAGGTTGGTGATTATGGTAGATATGGTGGTGGTAACGATGGTCGGTGTGATACTTCAAAGAATCGTAGATATTGTTTGTAGAAAGCTCGGTGCTCCTCTATATACACTGGTCATCCATCGATCACACACGCACTTCTTTTTCTTCTTTTCTTTTATATTTCTTTAGTAATAACTGCTTCTGCTTGATGATCGGTTGGATTTCCTTCATTCATATCAACGGCGATGATTTCTTCTTCCTACGCAATACATGCAATCGTGGTTTTTCTTCCGAACTGTCCTATTTCTGCAACCGCTACAGTGGCATATTAGAAAATAAATAATCCGTGGAGTTATAGATAACTCAACGGACTTTCTTCGTTGATTTAACTATAAAAACACGTGTAGAAATTTAACTATCCAATGCTCAGGTGCATTTCAAATACTTATAAACTTAACTATCTGATGCTCAGATGCATTTCAGATAGTTATAGCTAACTCACCGATATATAACTTAAGTAAATCTACCAAATCTTGACATGTGTCAGTAGTAGTTTAATAATAAAATACCCATTTCGGAGAGTTACAGGTCTAACTATCCAATTCTCAGATGCATTTCGGATAGTTACAGCTAACTCACCGAAAATCCACTTAAGTCACTTTACCAGAACATGACACGTGTCCATAGTTATTTTATAAATAAAAAGAGATTTCGGAGGGTTACGCATATAACTATTTGATGCTCAGCTGCAATTTCAGATAGTTAGAGATAACTCACCGAAAGTTCACTTAAGTCATGCATTATAGTTTTGACACGTGTACTTCTGGAAATAATAAAATATTCTTTCAAAACACAACTGTTCGGCAATATAAACATAACTATCCGACATATTCGGTCCGTTAATCATAACTGTCCAAAATATGTTCAGTATGCTAAACATAACTGTCCAAAATATCAAAAAATTCGGATACTTGAGAATTTCACAGCCTGCAACTTATCGACAGTTCAGAAATGTACTAAATTGACATTAATTCCTCAAAATTAAGCAGATTCTTCAATTAAAGCATATAACAGTGCAATTATAACATAATGGCTTAATTCTCATATGATAAGCTAAATATTATGCAATTAACCATCATTTAACCATTAATAATATGCACTTTTTCATTCTAAATAATGCACTAAGGGAAGTACTGAGTAACTTGTCAGCTAAAGATCTGTGTAGGCTGTGTTGTGTATCAAAGGAAATTAAAGACTGTATTGAAGAAAAATATTTTCAAGGACTACAAGCTGCAAAAATGACTAAGATTAGAGATGGATTCATATGGAGGTCATTTAATTGTAGTTCAATTAACCATAAATATCTAGCTATGGAAGAAACTACTGGAATTCCACCCAATACATTAGAATGAATAGATCATATTATGGGGATAGATGAAGGATTAATCATATACAGGGCGAGACCAAGGTATGCAAGTTTATTACGTGATATTTTGATAAGAAATCCTATAACAAGAGAAGAATGGTGTATAGGAAGACCTAATAGATATGAAGTACCAACTATAAATTATGGATCGGCTTTAATATTTTCTGATAAAAATTTTACAATTCCTGAAAAATTATATTATTGGAGACCTATAGGAAATTTGGGTGAAGATTTTCGCTTAAGTGTGTATAATTTTCTAAATAGATCTTGGAATAAAAATATTATGATATATCTAAGACAAAAATCATTAATTAACCAAACACATGTCATACTTGATGGATATGTATATCTAGTCAAAGATATATCAATAGCATTCGGATCTGATATATACATAGTGATCATAGACAGTTATGATGATTTTATAGAAATATTACCTATACCGAGTGATATAGCTAAACCATCATCTGCATAATCTAATAAAATTCAAATAGGAATGTGGTATACTGAAGAAGATGATCCTACTTTATGTCTGATAAGATAGTGGGATGAACTGATGAAATTTCAAATATGGATTATGAAAGACATTAATGAATGGAAGTGGGAAGAGGAGTATATTGAAATAAATGTAGAAATAGAAATTGCTACATTACCCTGGAACCAAAAAGGATCCCTTTCTGCATTTCATATCATTAATGGTAATACACTTGTATTTGGAATTTATAATATATTACAAGTTTACAAATTAAGAAGGAACAAGAACTGCGTTAAAACAGAATTAATAGCAAGAAGAACTATGCCTAAAAAGTTTGCTTGGACTGATACATTTATTCCATTTGTTCCTACTTTTCAATCATGTTCTTAAGCTGTGATTTTGTGTGTTTAATGTTGTGTGTATTCTACAATTATTTTTTTTTTAAAAAAAAAAAAGAGAAAATTTTTAGTTTTAATTTTATTTTATAAAACAAAAAAAACAAAATATCAATCCAGTTTGTTGGTATCTGTTTTGGGAAACCATCTGGCTTGCTTGTGAGCCACCAAAGGCATAGGAACCTTGGTTCCACCCAAGACACTGATTTATCAATATCTGTTAAATGTTATCTTGTTTTATATTTTGCGTTTATCTTTAAATGAAAAGTTTTTTAGAATCAAAAATCGAAATATGCAGAAAGAGATACAAACGAAATAAGGTATGTAACTGATTACTTATCTTGAATTTTAAATCAACAAAACTGTATTCATGCCTACTACAATTACTATATTTATTGTCAAATCTTTTACATTGAGGACAATGCAAAATGTAGGTATGGGGGGGAGGTAATTAAAGTAACAACCATGTAAGTTTGTTAATTAAAGGAATTAAAATGGTACTGCAAAGTTTTGTGGAAATTGAAAATTTTTATGAACTTGCTGTAACTATCCGATAATTGAGATTGTAAAATTTATAATCTGTAACTGCTTGAATGTTATATTTAGAAGGCTATATATGATGCTATAGAATTTACTATTTATGCAAATCTAGATATATCTTATGTTTTTTCTAAATTTCATGAGTTTAACAGTTTCACGATTTTAAAATGAAATCAGAATGCTTAATAAAAAATTAGTAAATTATCTAAAGTCCTGAAAGAGCTGAGATGTGAATTCTAGATTAAATGGAACACATATGATTAAAGATACATTTAATTTGACTAATTGAACTTGTAGAATGATTTATGTGTAGATTTTATTAAACTACATAAAAAGTATGAGCTCATTGTTATGAATTCATATTTTCAGTAAATGATAGAAGCAGGACTATATGAGATTGGTGTTTTACTGCATCTGTATTAATAAAATACGTACATATACAGTATGTGATTAATGCTTTGTTTTGTGTGTATTTTGATTGAAAACGAAAAAAGAAAAAAAAAGAAAAAAACTTTTTGAGAGTTTATTGACTTGTTTGATCACGACCCTTTTGTACTTAAGTAGATAGGTATGTAAGGATTGTTGACCTGAAAAAGGACTCTTGAAATCTGGCAACCTAAGATCTTGATCAGATCTAGGATTGTTGACTGAAGGCTCGTTACATGGGCACATTAGAAAGCTCCTGTATGATTCAAGCTTGTTAAATTAACTTTTAAAGTACAAAAAAAAAAAAAACATATACTGTTCTGAAAAGATACAACAGTTTTGTGAAATACAGATATCTTATGAATCAAGTATATTTTCTGTTATCTAGAATTGCTGAAATATGAATCTAGAATTGACTTTTGAAGTTGTTTTAATGGAGATACAATTCTTTATTCTACTTGTCTTAATCATATTGAATTGGATTGTGTTAAGATCGATAGACTCATAAGAGGGGGGGTGAATGGTGAATGTGTGTAATTTTTTATATTCTTTTGATTGTTGAATCAAATGATTGAATAGAAATGAAATGAGATGAAACTAAACGAAAGTAAAGCAGCAAAGAAAGATAACACACAGCAAGTTTTTAGGTGGTTCACCAACTTGGCTAGTCCACCCCCAAGATTCACTTGGGCTTCACTAAGTGTTTCAACACTTACACACTTGCTTTCAGGACAAAGCAAGAACCAACAACACAGAAGTTTTCAGGTATAAACTTCAGTAAACCAACCTCTAGAGTTTTCAGGTCGAAACTCAAACCAACTACTGAATGTAACTTTCAGGTTGAAACTACGAACCAACAGCTTGAATCTTTCAATCAGAGTTTTGGCGCACAGAGTTTTTTCTGCAGTAGATCTTTTGAGTAAGCTTGACTATTTGCAGACTTAAGTGTAATTTGAGTTGAAGTGTAGCTCACTGTATATGGTATATCCATTATCTCTATCTTTTCCTTTCTTAAACTCCTCATATTTATACCAAAGGTATAACAATCATATTTCTCTGTCAACGGATGTATTCTACTGTACTTGAGTAGACATCAGTCAAATACGGTAAGTTACCGTTCAAAAAGTTTTTTCAAAATGTCTTACCGATTTTCCTAACCTTTCAGATAGTTAGTTGTGTAACTCTCCGAAGAAAATCTGTAACTCACCGAAATATCACTTAAACTTTTCTGCTAGGTAGGATTCCAGAATATTTACTATGAGCTGTCATTCAATCGGATACTTATAACTGTAACTTACCGAACACTTATATAACTATCGGATAGTTGGCTACAGTAACCCTCTATTAACTTTCCGATTGCTTTAATTTAGCATGTGCATAAAGGGTTGACTTAAGTTTCAGATGGTTATCCCTATAACTCACCGAAACGCTTTAGGATTTCAGATAGTTATCTTTCTAACTCTCCGAAAACTTATTTGAGCTTCTCTCTGGAATTCTGCACGTGGGAAATTCAATGACTTAAGTTTTGGATGGTTAAACTGTAGCTCACCGAAACTCTTTTGAAATTTTGGATAGTTATCTTTCTAACTCTTTGAAAACTTAAATGATATTCTTTCTGGAATTCTACATGTGGTAATTTCGATAACTTAAGTTTCGGATAGTTAAACTGTAACTTATCGAAACTCTCTTTGAAATTTCAGATAGTTATCTAACTCTCCGATTTTCTCTTTTAAGCTTTCAACTACCGACTTCTCCATTTTGCACGTGCGTAATAAGATGACTTAAGTTCCGGAAAGTTATACTTGTAACTTACCGAAAAACTCAGATAGTTATCTAACTCTCCGAAAAGAAAACTCAGATAGTTATCTAACTCTCTGACAAGTCCTTTAAGCTTCCCTTTTGTATTTCTGCACGTGATTTATTGAATGACTTAAGTTTAAGATAGTTAGCCTTTCTAACTTTCCAATTTTCCTTTTTCTTTCATATAGTTAACTCCTTAACTCTCCGATCATTCAACCAACTTAACTATCCGATTATTTAACTCTCCGAAGGCTTTGAAAAATTCGAATAGTTATCCTTCTAACTGTCCGATAGTCTTGCTGCTATTTTACTCTTTGGATACTTGGACCTGTAACTATCCGATTTTCCTGTAGCTTTAAGGCAGTATCTTCTAGAACTTCCTCCATCTATTCGTCTGTTTGGAATTTGTTCTATCTACCTTCTAATCTAATGCTGCTTTGACTTAACTGTGAAATACAATATGTTTCCTCACATAGGTTTTGCATTATCAAAATACTCGAGTTCTAACAATCTCCCCCTTTTTGATAATGACAAAAAAGACCTTTACAATTATTTACATGTATTTCACTTCCTAATGTATTTCTATACATTCAGTCACACAGAGAAAAATAAAATAGGAATTTATTAATACTATACTGACGAGGAGGGATTCCTCCCCCTGACTTTGAGTTGTCTTCTCCCCCTATCTATGTGTTGAGTTTTTCTTCTCCTTTTAATAATTCTCTTTCAGTTCTTGTTGGAAATACTATAAGTGACCATATACTTCACAAATTTCCAAATTCTTCTCCCCCTTTTTGTCATTATATAAAAAAGGTGAGGACTGTAAAACTGATATTGAATATATCCTACACAAGTAGGTTAGCAGAAAACAAGCTCCCATATGGTGAGCTTGATGAAGAATAAAAATATTTAAAAATCTTGTAAAGAACATATACCTAGATTTCGTCTAATATGATTAAAAGTTGATTCATTTAAAGGTTTGGTGAAAATATCTGCAAGTTGATTTTCTATTGGCACAAACTTAAGTGAGATGTTTCCTTTCTCCACATGATCTCTTAGAAAATGATGTCTGATCTCGATATGCTTGGCTCTGGAACGAAGTACTGTATTCTTAGATAGACTGATTGCACTGTTATTATCACAAAATATGATTGAATTCTGAATTTTCAGTCTGTAATCTGCTAGAGTTTGCTGCATCCAAAGGATTTGTGCACAACACAATCCTGTTGCAATATACTCAGCTTCAGTAGTAGATAAAGCTATACAATTTTGTTTCCTACTGAACCATGAGATTAAAGAACTTCCAAGTAATTGACAAGTACCACTAGTGCTTTTTCTATCAGATCTGCTGCCTGCATAATCTACATCACTATAGCCTGTTAAAATCAAACTACTGTCAGCTGGGTAGAATAATCTGAAATCTTTTGTTCCTTGTAGATATCTAAAAATCCTTTTGACTGATTTCAAATGTGATTCCTTTGGTGATGCTTGAAATCTAGCACACAAGCATACATTAAACATAATATCTGGCCTGCTAGCTAAAAGGTATAACAAGGATCCAATCATACCTCTATATTGCCTTTGATCCACTGCAACACATGAATCATCCATTTCCAGTTTAATACTTGAACTCATTAGAGTATTTGTAGGTTTGATGTTTTCATAACCAAATTTCTTCAACATCTCTTTGCATTACTTTTCTTGGTTGACAAAAATACCATTATGCACTTGATGAATCTGTAATCCCAAGAAAAACTTCAATTCTCCCATCATGCTCATTTCGAATTTATTTTTCATCAAATTCTGAAATTCATGATAGAGATCTTCTGAAGTGGCTCCAAAGACTATATCATCAACATAAATCTATACAATCAAAATATGCACATCAAAAGTTTTGATAAACAAAGTGCTGTCCACTTTGCCTATAGAGAAATTGTTGCCAGTTAAAAACTTTTTCAATTTCTCATACCAAGCTTTGGGTGCCTGTTTCAGATCATAAAGAGCCTTTCTTAGTATGAAGACATGATTCGGCTTGAATTCATCTTCAAATCTAGGAGGTTGTTTGACAAACACTTCTTCCTGAATTTCTCCATTTAAGAAGGCACTTTTCACATCCATCTAAAACAATCTTATCTTCATACTACTTGCAAAAGCAAGCAACATTCTGATAGCTTCAATCCTGGCTATAGGAGTAAAAGTTTCTTCATAGTCAATACCTTCCTGCTGATTGTAGCCTTGAGCAACTGATCGAGCTTTATTTTTGAGAATATGACCTTCTTCATCTAATTTGTTTTTGAAAATCCATTTAGTTCCAATGATGGATTTTCCTACAAGTTTTTCTACAAGTTCCCAAATATTATTTTTCTAGAACTAATTTAATTCTTCCTACATAGCCATTGTCCAGTAGGTATCCTTACATGCTTCATCTACTAATTTTGGCTCTATTTCTGACACAAATGCACAAAAATTGCAGATATCTTGTGCTTTACTTCTAGTTTGTACCCCTTTAGTTATATTTCCAATAATTTGTTCCTCGGGATGATTAGATCTAAACTTCCAACTATTATGATTCTGATATCTATTGTTGAGATTTTGGTCTAACACTTGTGAATTGAGTTTCTGCTTGCAGTTATCATATTCAAAGTATTCATTTCCACTATCATTTTTAATCTTCAACATTTTGAACTTCTAGATCAGATCTTCATCAAACTGAACATTTATACTTTCCTCCACTCTTCCATCTTCAGCAAAATATACCTTGTAAGCTTTGCTTCTAGAGGAGTAACCAATAAGTATGGTAGGTTCAGACTTTGCATCAAACTTGTCTTTAGCATTTCCTGTATTTAAGACAAAACATTTGCATCCAAATAGCCAACATTTGGAGTTTTATCGAACCAAATTTCAAAGGGTGTCTTATTCAACATGGATCTAATGTGAGTTCTGTTGGAAATGTGACAAGCTGTTCCTACAGCTTCTGCCTTGAGAAATTTAGGTAGATCCGTGGCATTTAACATAATTCTAGCCATTTCTTGTAATGTCCTATTTTTCCTTTCCACAACTCCATTTTGAGCAGGAGTTCTAAGACAAGAGAATTCATACAGAATTCCAAACGAATTGCAAAGGTTTTCAAATTGATAGTTTTCAAATTCTCCTCCATGATCACTTCTGATTTTCTTCACTATTAGTTCCTTCTGATTCTGAACTCTTATGCAGAAATTCCTAGACTCATTGCAAGTTTCATTTTTATGTGTTAAAAATATTACCCAAGTTAATCTAGAGAAATCATCAACAATAACAAAGGTATATTTTCAACCACCAAGACTTAATACTTGAGAAGGATAAAACAAATCTAGATGTAGCAGTTCTGATGACCTTTTGGTGGAAACAACATTTTTACTGTAAAAAGCAGTTCTCTTCTACTTCCCTAGCATACACTCACTGCACACTCTATCTTTCTTAAAAGTGAGTTTAGGCAGACCCCTAACAAGATCACCCGTGGATAGTTTTTTGATATTCTTCATACTGATGTGACCAAGTCTTCTATGCCACACCCAATCATCTTCACCAGTTGCTACCAAACAGGAATTGCTTACAAAATTTTCACATGGGAAGTTTAATGTATAAATTGAGTAATTTCTAAAACTAGTAAATTTTATTTCATTCGAGGCTAGATCAATAATGAAACAATTTTCAGCATTAAAAGAAATAGTATAACCTTTATCACATAATTGTCCTACACTTAACAAATTTTGTTTTAATCCATCTACATGCAAGACATTCTTAATTATACCATTTTCAGATGTAATATTTCCTATTGTAGTTATTTTACACTTTTCATTATTTCCAAACTTAACAGATCCTAAACTTAAGTTTTTAACAGAGTCAAGAAAACTTTTCTTACCTGTCATGTGCTTTGAGTATCCACTGTCCACAATCCATTTAGTTGAACATGCTTGAAACTCCTTGTCACCCTGTAAATTATACTGAAATTAAAGCTTTTGGTACCCAAAGCTTCTTAAGTCTAGTAGAGTTAGTCCTTAAAACATTAAATCTATTGCCTCTTGGCAGCCACATATGACCTGATCTTTGTTTGATGGCAAACACAATGGTGCCATCTCTATAAGATCGAATCACTCCACCACAATAAGGTATTTCCTGTGGTGTAACATACCTTAAGCCATATTTATTCTCATTTGATCGTTGAGATCCTATTATTTTATTTAATCCTTTTTTACCTTGAGTAAATTTACATATAGTATCTTTCAAATCTGATATAGTAGTTAATAGATTTTTATTTTCATCTTTTAATTCACAGTTAACACAACTATACTTATCTAAATTTGATTTTAGATTTCTATTTTCAACTATAGTTGATTCTAATTCAGCAAATGAATTTTCTAAGCAATGATTTAATCTTTTAATTTCTTTCTTAAAATCTCTACACTTCACATATAAATTATCTACAGTAGATAGAAGATTGTTTATGTCTAAATCATCATGCTCATTTTCTGAACTAGAGGAAGTAGAGCATACCTCTTGTGCTGCAAAACAAACATTGGCTACAGCTTCATCTTCAGAATCTGATGAACAACTTGAAGAGCTACTGTCATCCCACGTAGCTTTGAGAGCCATCTTCTTTTTGTCCTTCAATCTCTTCTTCTTATCTCCTTGATCCTCTTCTGTCTGAAATGGACAGAAGGTCTGTATGTGCCCTTGCCTTTTACATTTGAAACATGTAGGGACAGTTCTTTTAGAAGAGCTAGACTTATTCTTTTTCTTCATAAACTTTCTGAAGTTCCTTGCCAACAACATGATCTCATCATCGTCTGAGCTTGGAGCTTCTTCTGTAGATGGAAATGCTATTTCCTTTTTCTTTTCAGTTTTCTTTTCAGCAACTCCTTCTTGCTCTTTCCAGTCCTTCATTTGAACTTCGTGGGCTAGAAGATTATCCAACAGTTCTTCAACTATGTAGTTGTTTAGATCCTTGGAATCTTGAATAGATGTGGACTTCTGTTTCCACTCAACAATTAAGCTCCTTAGGATCTTTTGTACCTGTTCACGTGAAGAGAACTCCTTTCCCAAGCCTTTTAGACTATTAATGATTTCAGTAAATCTAGAAAACATTTCAGTTATGTTTTCATTATCATTCATTTTAAACAGTTCTAGTTTTCTCAAAAAAATACTGATTTTTGTATCCTTAACTTGGCTTGTACTTTCATGAGTAACTTGAAGGATTTTCCAAGCCTCATGAACAAAACTACATGCAGATACCTTATTATATTAATCAGTAGTTAATGCACAATAAATGGCATTCAGCCCTCTAGCATCCAACTGGATGATTTTCTCATCCTCCTCAAACTAGTTCCTAACATCACTAGTTGGAAGTGTAGTTCCAAGAACAACAGTCTTCTAGAGTTTAACATCTAAACTCCTAAGGAAGCACTCCATTCTATTCTTCTAATAGTTATAATTGGAACCATCGAATAGAGGAGGTCTGTGAATGTTTTGTCCCTCAGCAAATTGAGCCATAAATCCAGATGGTTAAATCTTAAGAAGGATTAACCTTGCTCTGATACCAATTGTTAGGATCGATAGACTCACCAGAGGGGGGGTGAATGGTGAATGTGTGCAATTTTTTATATTCTTTTGATTGTTGAATCAAATGATTTAACAGAAATGAAATGAGATGAAACTGAACGAAAGTAAAGCAGTAAAGAAAGATAACACACAAGTTTTTAGGTGGTTCACCAACTTGGCTAGTCCACCCCCAAGATTCACTTGGGCTTCACTAAGTGTTTCAACACTTACACACTTGCTTTCAAGTCAAAGCAAGAACCAACAACATAGAAGTTTTCAAGTATAAACTTCAGTAAACCAACCTCTAGAGTTTTCAGGTCGAAACTCAAACCAACTACTGAATGTAGCTTTCAGGTTGAAACTACGAACCAACAGCTTGAATCTTTCAATCAGAGTTTTGGCGCACAGAGCTTTTTCTAGAGTAGATCTTTTGAGTAAGCTTGATTGTTTGCAGACTTAAGTGTAATTTGAGTTGGAGTGTAGCTCACTGTATATGATATATCCGTTATCTCTGTCTTTTCCTTTCTTAAACTCCTCATATTTATACCAAAGGTATAACGATCATATTTCTCTATCAACGGACGTATTCTGCTGTACTTGAGTAGACATCAGTCAAATACGGCAAGTTACCGTTCAAAAAGTTATTTCAAAATGTCTTACCAATTTTCCTAACCTTTTAGATAATTAGTTGTGTAACTCTTCGAAGAAAATCTGTAACTCACCGAAAGATCACTTAAACCTTTCTACCAGGTAGGATTCCAGAATATTTACTGCGAGCTATCATTCAATCGGATACTTATAACTGTAAGTCACCGAACAGTTATATAACTGTCGAATAGTTGGCTATAGTAATCCTTTGTTAACTTTCTGATTGCTTTAATTCAGCACGTGCATAAAGGGCTGACTTAAGTTTCAGATGGTTATCCCTGTAACTCACCGAAAAGCTTCAGGATTTCAAATAGTTATCTTTCTAACTCTCTGAAAACTTATTTGAGCTTCTCTCTGGAATTCTGCACATAGGAAATTCAATAACTTAAGTTTCGGATGGTTAAATTGTAACTCACCAAAACTCTTTTGAAATTTCGGATAGTTATCTTTCTAACTCTCTAAAAACTTAAATGATCTTCTTTCTGGAATTCTGCACGTGGCAATTTCGATAACTTAAGTTTTGGATAGTTAAACTATAACTTATCGAAACTCTCTTTGAAATTTCGGATAGTTATCTAACTCTCCGATTTTCCCTTTTAAGCTTTCAACTACCAACTCCATTTTGCACGTGCGTAATAAAATGACTTAAGTTCTGAAAAGTTACACCTGTAACTTACCGAAAAACTCGAATAGTTATCTAACTCTCCGAAAAAAAAACTCGAATAGTTATCTAACTCTCCGACAAGTCCTTTAAGCTTCCGTTCTGTATTTCTGCACATCATTTATTGAATGACTTAAGTTTCGGATAGCTAGCTTTTCTAACTTTCTGATTTTCCTTTTTCTTTCGGATAGTTAACTCCTTAACTCTCCGATCATTCAACCAACTTAACTATCCGATTATTTAACTCTCCGAAGGCTTTGAAAAATTCGGATAGTTATCCTTCTAACTGTCTGATAGTCTTGCTACTGTTTTACTCTTCGAATACTTGGACCTGTAACTATCCAATTTTCCTATAGCTTTAAGGCAGTATCATCTAGAACTTCCTTCATCTGTTCGTCTGTTTGGAATTTGTTCTATCTACCTTCTAATCTAATGCTACTCTGACTTAATTATGAAATACAATATGTTTCCTTACATAGGTTTTGCATTATCAAAATACTCAGGTTCTAACAGATTGTACTTTGATTCATATGTTGTTGAAATTTATTCTAGAAATCTTATTGAAAAATTCAGGATGACAGATGATGAAAAGAAGAACAAACGATAATATAATTAACACTTATGTGATGATAATATACTTTGTATATAATTTGCATATATTCTAAGTATATTTGCAGGTTGATTACTGAAATATACAGAATATATTTTTTTATGCTGAGCAGAAGAGAAAAAAAAGAAAGAGAAATTAATTCTAGCACTTTTAGAAAAATAGGAATATAAGAATTTTGATCATTTAGTTGAGAATTTCTCTTTGATATTTAATAATACTATTAATCTTGCTTCCTTTTGACTAAGTGGGTGTTCGTGCACTTAAAAAATGACAGAAAATGTTGGAAAGGAAAATGGCAAAATTTTTTTCACTATTTTCTAGGTGTTTGTGCACCAAATGATTTTCCATCATTTTCTACCATTTTCCCTTAGTATATAAGAAAATTTTTCTTTTGTTTTCCGACCTTCTAATCTTTGAAACTAATAAAAAATGAAGGAAAAAAAATATAAATTATCACAAAATATATTAACAACATGTAATTTTGATATAGAAATTATTTATGTCTTTAATAGATGAGAATTGATATTACGAGAGATATGTGAAATAATAAAGATGTGTAAAATGTATTTTATATTGTAACAATTATCATAAATGATTTTACCTTATATTATCTATAATAAATTTTATTATTCTCTATCTTACAGACAAATACAAAAAATATTTAATTTATTAATTTTAATATTTTATTTTATAAATAAACATATATATTTTATATTTTATAATTTTTCATCATTTTTTATTCTATACACAAATACATATATTTTAAATTCTATCATTTTTTATTTTATACACAAATACTTTTATTTTTTACTAATTTTTCATTACTTTTTATTATTTTTCTTTTCATCATTTTCTATAATATTTAATCTACCTTCTTTTCACCATCTTCCAACGTATAAACACCCCCTAAAACTACGAACAATCATTGCGTGCATAAAAGTTTGATTTACATCTAAAGCACCGCTGTCTGTGGGATTATTGTTGCCATGAAAGCTCCCCGTCCGGCCCCGCAAGGATGAGCCTTGATTCTCTATCTATACTCGTGATCAAGGACAGATGTGGAAAGAAAGAGAATATCTTTGTCGCAATACGAAATCGAAATCTGTGGTTGAAGACTGACGAAGAGTGGGTGGTCCGTGGAGTGGCAACGTTCCACGACTGACTTGCTCCGTTCAACCCACCATCGACCGCCGGCCATGGTGTGGAGCGTCACAGCTTCCTCTTTTCCAACTGCAACACGAGCGCTAGCCTTCTGCCAATCCCTGGAGGCTCCTCCGCCGCACAACTCCAGCAACAAGGCCTTCTTTGCCACGCGACGTCCATATCTCGGTTGGACAACACGTAGTGGCGTGAGAACCGACGCTCCCGCGGCCGTACCCGACGGGGTAGAGGGAGACGATGATGCCAACCCAGCAGGTAGATGCTGACCCTGTTCGCTCCCAACATAGAGTTAAACGTTCGTTTCGAAATCCTTTTGATCGTGTCCCGATCCATTTGGGGATGTTACTGCACGTATTTGTTGACTCGTGCATTTACATCGACTGATTAGTGATCTCTAGGTGAAGTCCTACCATATTCTGTACGACAGAGTGGAGGTGGAGAGAAGCGGAGGGCATTTAAACATTCTTGTTGCAGGTCGATGTTTTTAGAGAGAGAGACAGAGAATGAAATCTTGTTACATTGACAAAATATGGAATGTTTAGAGAGTGGTACGACGATTTTATAGAAAATCCATTTTACAAATCAAGACTTGAAAAATTGAAATATCTGTTTGTAATAGTACTAAATCAGTCAAAAGATTTGAAATATGGCAAAATCTCTAATAGTTATAAGTGATTTTATATGGTTTACTTAAAGTCTTAGGATGCATCTTCCTTCAGTAGCTTCATTGCTTTGGACGATGACCATGTAGAAAGCCTTTTTTTCCTGTTCGAGTATCTACCAGACAATTTTATGTTTCTTTCTTCTCTCCGAAGAAGAGAAAGTGGCATCACGGTCAGATTATTAAAAGCGTGTGACCGATTCTTGTATTAGTGTGTTGGTGGCCTACTTCGGCCTCACATGTCATCGTTGTTTAACTAGCATTACGTGTTTTTAGAATTAAAATATAAGATACTCATTAAATCATATAGCTTGTTATCTTAGTTAATGTGTTACCACTACTACATTAAATTACATACAGAATTTGCAAGTAAAATTTGTTACAATTGTATATTTGGTCTTCAAACTTGTAACATGTACTTCTAAGAAAAAGTTTGTGACATCAACATTGTTTCTAAAAGTAACTATTTGGTGTATTCTCTGTTTTTGAAAGGACCTACTTTCTTGAACTACACTCAGTCAACTGAAAGCTTCATATTTCTTTCTGTGAAGGAACTTCTGCATGTGCTCAACTGGATCTCTTGGAACAGCTTGCATCAAACGATTCTACAAGTGGTGAGCATGTGTCTCATCCATTATTCTTATGGTGATCATTTATTTTTGTTTTGCATACCTTTCCAGGTTATGCAAGTGGTGGAACCACTCGTAGCTTGACAATCCGTGAACAGCTTTCTAAACTTGTTGGAGGTAGAGGAGGGGAATTCACACTTCCACTTAGAGAAGGGTTGAAAGAAAGTGTGATGCCCTTAACTATTTCACAGAAAAGAAACATCAAGAGACAAGCTTACTTAAATGAAGTGTCAGGAAGAAATGACTCTAGGTTTTTTGCCACAATTGCTGCTTTTGTGATTCTCCCGCCAATGGCCATATTGGTTTTTGCAGCACTTACAGGCTATGTTGATCTTTTACCATAGTGGGATGTCTCTCTTATAACAACTTTTTCATGTGTTTTGTAAGTATAACAAAAATTATCGTATATATGCATTGTTATAGATAAATGTTAAAGGGTTAGGGTACATTTCATAATAAAAAATATGCTTTAAATTAAAGTTGTCAATGGACTATGTTAAATGGCACGATCCATTTGACTTTTGGCTCAGGTACTAATTTTACCAAGTCATGAGTGAAAAGAGGTAGCCTAGGCACAATCCATAACTTGTTGCCATTCATACCATGCCAATCAACGACATGGTTTGGTTGTACTAGGTTGTGTCAAGCCACACTTTTCAAGCATTAACATAATAATTAGACCACCAATAACTAGTTATCAGAAGTTTGCTATTTCTTTCTTTAGATCGGGCCACTAGTGTCTAATAATCAAATTGCTATTTTTGTTGTTCATGGAACTCATCCATAGATTGGATAACAAGAAGATAGAACTCAAATAACAATTTTTTGATTTTGGTAGGGTTAGTAGAAACTATCCTAGAATAGATTAACGATTTAGATATTAGACAATCATTTTTATTTTCATCTGAGATATTTACATTTTATATCTAAAGTATTTTGATTCTCAATTTTAGATATTTATATTTTAAATCTAAAATATGTTTTGATTTTATCTTAGAGACTTGTATTTCTTATTTTTAACATTTTTAATTTCAATTTAGATTATGATATGTCATATTTAGAATAGTTTATTTTTATTTTAGGTGTATACGTTTTATATCTAAAATATTTTAAATCTCTATTTTAGATATTTATATTTTACATCTAAAATATGTTTTGGTTTTATATTAGAAAATTATATTCTTATTAATCAGCAAAATGTTCAAATTATCATTTAACATAGTAATTAAAATATACAATAGGAAATAAAGGTCATATAAGAAAATTTTTTAGGTGATTCACCATTGACACCTAGTCTATCTTTAAGTATAACTTGGACTTCTACTAAATTTTTACTTATAACATTGATTGAAGCTAGAACTAGTCATTAAGGAGTTTTTGAGGTTTTTTGATCTTGTGTTTTTATTCACTTATTGTGAATTTTCTATAGTTAATGTATCCACTTGCACATATCACATTTCCTAATTACACAAGAGATAATAGTTCTAACTTATCCTTAGTACTTGAAACAAAAGTATTATTTTTAGAAGTACTAATATGCCATGCATAATTTCCAAAAAAAATTATTTAAACCAATACTATATTTTTCTACATTTTATATTTTACTACTAAATTTATTTGTTATAGTTTGACTATTATTCTATTTAATTAATGTGACTTTTTGATTACATACCTTAAGTTTTAATGTATTAATTTCAAAATTTAAATCTGTGATAGTCAAATTTAGTTTTTCAACTTCAAAAATCAATTTCTTTTTATTAGTTATTATATTTTCACAATTAGCATGTAAGATTTTTTCAATTATTTTAAGCTTTGAAATTTCTTGTTCATGCTTTTGATTTTCTTTCTTAAATTTATTCAATGTAGTGCTTAGAAAATCAAATTTAGTTTTAGAATCATCTAACAATTTTCTAGTATTCTTTCTTTATAATTTTAATCTTTTATACCTTTTAGTTAGTTTATTGTATTTAACTAACAATCTATCAAAATTATCACAACTAGCATCAAAATTAGGAGATACTTCACTAGAATTGGTTATATAGCACACGTTAGTTAGATTTTAAATCTCTAAATCTAAATTTGATGAAGATTCACTTTCTGATATTGAATTCTTCTTGTTATTACTCTGTGAAGAAAAAGAATCATCCCATGTCACTTTCAAAGCTCTTCTTTTCTTGAACTTTTTGTTCTTGTCCACTCTAAAGCTCTTTCTCTTCTTGTTGAGAAGATAGTCTATTTGAAAATGAACTAGCTTGTTGCATTTATAGTATATGATCTTTTCTTTTGAGATAACTTTTTCTCCACGTCTCTAAATGTCTTTATTAATATGAAATTCCTACATTTCTTCAATAAATTTCTAAATTTTCTAGTTAACAAAAATAAATCTATGTCAGAATCACTTATGACTTAAGTGTGTATTAGCCTCAAAAGCTATATCCCTAGGAGAATGACTATCTTGACTTGCTTTTAATTTTGAAGTTTCAATTATAATTGAAAATGTTGAAAAACATAATTCACCTTTCTCTACAATTTATGATCTACAATTTCTAAGGAGAATTGAATTGTATATTGTAATTGAAATCTTGAATAAAATGATTTGATTAAAATAGTGTCTCGACTTGTTTTTAATTTTAAAGTTTTGATTATAATTGAAAATGTTGAAAAACACAATTCACCCCCGTCTTGTGTAGTCATTCGATCCCACAAGTGGTATTAGAGTTGGTTAATAATCTTTGATATAAAATCGATACCAACTTAATTGATATCAAAGCTTGTTCTACCTTCCTTATTTTTAAACAAAAATTAATATCTAAGTATAAGTTTAACTGTGTTGATTTTAGGCTCAAGTTATTTTCAAAAGTTTAAACTGTTTAAAATCTTATAGGTTGAAAAATCTAAGGTAATATGGCTACTAGAAATGGTAATTTTTCTTTATATGAATGTCAGAATCTTAACCATCCTCCTTTATTTGATGGAATACATTTTGAATATTGGAAATATAGGATGACAGTCTTTCTTCAAGTATAGATTACAAGTTGTGGTTTATGAATTTTAAATCATATAATCTGTTAACTACTCCTTATAATACTTGGATAGCTATTGAAAAAGAAAATGAAACTCTAAATGCAAAAGGCTTAAATATCTTATTTTGTGCATTGAGTTATGAATAGTTCAATAAAGTGTCGGCATATAAATTTGCTTATGAGGTGTGGCATGCATTAGAAGTTTCATATGAATGTACTTCTCAAGTTAAAGAGACTAAGATTAATATGTTAATTCATAAGTATGAACTCTTTAAGATGCATGAAGATAGAAGTATTTCTAAGATATTTTCTAGATTCCTAAATATTATAAATTCTTTAAAATGCTTAGGAAAGAATTTTGAACAGAAAGATTTGGTGAGAAAAATTCTCAGATCCCTAAGTTCTAAATGGTCTCAAAAAGTAACATCAATTGAGGAATCACAAGACTTAAATGTTTATACTATAAATGAACTTATAGGAAATTTAACTGCTTATGAAGTTTAATTAAATGATTCACTAAGTCACAACAAATTAAAAATGAAGAAAGAAATAACCTTCGAAATTAATTTAGATTCTGAAATATCCATTGATTCTGATGAGGATTTGATTTTGTTGACTAGAAAATTCAAGAAAACATAGAAAACTAGGAGACAGTAAAGGAACAGAAACAATAAACCCTTAATGTCAAAGTCATTGAATGAAAATAATTATTCATCTAGAAAGTATGTATATTACAATTGTAAGAAACCTAGACATCTTTCTCTAGATTGTCCTACAAGGAAAAATGAAAAGCAACGTAGGACAAATCAGAAGAACAAGGCTCAAAAAACTTAGAAAAAGTTTTACAAAAAAAAGTCTTTGAATGTTACTTGGGATGACACATCAGAAGAGTTTGAATCTAAGGAATCATCATCAAAATCTTCACATTCAAAAGAAGAACAAGAGTCAGAAGACGTTACTCATGTGTGCTTCATGGTAGAAGAGTTTACGGTAATATCTGATCCTGAAAGTCATTCAAATTTTAACTTTGATAAATTATTATGTGCTTATCATGCATTATTACAAAAACTTAAAACTTGTAAAGTGGAAAATAAGAATATTAGAAAGTCTTTGTCCATTATGGAAGAAGAAAATTATTTCCTATCTACTACTTTAGAAAAGTTTAAATATGATAATGAAAATCATGCTATAGATTTGCATAAATTTAGATTTAATGAATGTGTCTTGCATGAACAAATACAGAATATGAATGCTAAAAAATTAAAGATCAAATCTGAAAATGAAAAGTTGAGAAACAACATAAATGATCTTGAATTAGAGATTGATAAATTAAAAATGAGAGAGCTAGATTTAAATTCCACCATTGAGAAATAGAATTTAAGTCAAACTAAGTTAGACAAGCTAACTAGTACCCCTATGGTGTTATATAAATTTGGCTTAAGATTTGATTATCTTGAATATCTTGAATCACAAGCCAACAAAGGATTTATTAGTTGCAATTCAAGTAAATCTAAGACTAAAATTCCCTTTATTATGAAACAAGGTAATAAATATGTAGAAGTAGGTACTTCAAGAGATGAATCATGTAGTAATAATATAAACCAATGTGATTTATCTAAATGTACTTCTAACATGACTATCAATGTTTTTAAAAATTTTGTTTCTTATTCTACTATTTACAAAGGAATTCGGCCAACCATTGGGCGATTCCACAGATTGTAAATAACATCAATTAAGCTCTTTAATGTTAGTAAACACTGGATTTATCATTAAGCAATACTAACATTCAAATAATTCAAACAATAACCATTAAAATCTGTAAGTCTTTTGAACGAACCAATTTCAGTAAACTGTAAAACTAAAACAAACATAAAACAATCACAACACTGACAAAGATAACATTAATCACGATGCAACACAAACAATACAACACTCAAATACAACATACAATATAGATAAATTGTTTTTGGTATTTTTGTTTTAATATGAACATGGAAATGGGCGAAAGGTGAAATGTAAATTAATCTCACTCGACATTAAATACTTCCGACACTACTTACAATGCAATTACACCACTGAAAATTAAACCACTTACAATTCTGTCTCCTCTCCCTATAGAATCGCGAGTCCAAAATTGCAAGATAATTTTCTCTTCAGCATACAAGCATCAACCCAAAGCCAAGGCTAAAAGCTTTACGATCTCCTGAAATATGAGTCAGCGCTTGGTGAAAATGGCTTCCCTTCCCGCGACGCGATCACTCCTCACAGTGGTTGTCAAGCACTGTGTTTGGCTCGGAATTGACTTAGACATCAAGAAAGTATTCTCACAGACCTCCGATGGTTGGTGATTATGGTGGATATGGTGGTGGTAACGATGGTTGGTGTGATACTTCGGAGAATCGCCGATACTGTCTACAGAAAGCTTGGTGATCCTCCTCTGTATACAATGGCCGTCCATCGATCACACACGCACTTCTTTTTCTTCTTTTCTTTTATATTTCTTCAGTAGTAACTACTTCTGCTTGAATGATCGGTTGGATTTCCTTCATTCATATCAACGACAATGATTTCTTCTCCCTACGCAATACATGCAATCGTGGTTTTTCTTCCAACTGTCCTGTTTCTGCAACCGCTATAGTGGCATATTAGAAAATAAATAGTCCGTGGAGTTACAGATAACTCAACGGACTTTCTTCGTTGATTTAACTATAAAACACGTGCATAAATTTAACTATTCGATGCTCAGGTGCATTTCGGATACTTATAAACTTAACTATCCGATGCTTAGATGCATTTCGAATAGTTACAGCTAACTCACCGATATATAACTTAAGTAAATCTACCAAATCTTAACACGTGTCAGCAGCAGTTTAATAATAAAATACCCATTTCGGAGAGTTACAGGTCTAACAATCTAATGCTCAGATGCATTTCGGATAGTTACAGATAACTCACCGAAAATCCACTTAAGTCACTTTACCAGAACATAACACGTGTCCACAGCTATTTTATAAATAAAAAGAGATTTCAGAGGATTACACATATAACTATTTGATGCCTAGCTGCAATTTCAGATAGTTATAGATAACTCACCGAAAGTTCACTTAAGTCATGCATTATGGTTTCGACACATGTACTTCTGGAAATAATAAAATATTCTTTCAAAACATAACTGTTCAGTAATATAAACATAACTATCCGACATGTTCGGTCTGTTAAACATAACTGTCCGAAATATGTTCGGTATGTTAAACATAACTGTCCAAAATATTAGAAAATTCGGATACTTAAGAATTTCATAGCCTACAACTTACCGACAGTTCAGAAATGTACTAAATTGACATTAATTCCCCAAAATTAAGCAGATTCTTCAATTAAAGCATATAACAGTGTAATTATAACATAATGGCTTAATTCTCATATGATAAACTAAATATTATGCAATTAACCATCATTTAACCATTAATAATATGTACTTTTTCATGCTAAATGAATGTTCAGATTTAAACGAATATTTGCTTAGAATGATGCATAAATGACATAGATTTAACTTTATTTCAGTTAGTAGAATGAAAAATAAAAAAAGCAGAGAGGTACTTACGAGGAGTAAAACTTAGAGGTTGCTAAGTGTTAACTCAACAAAGTAAGTTTGTTTAGTTAAACGTAACTCCATGAGATCAGTAATATAATATAAGGTCACTCCGTTGAGTTATCTGTAACTCAACGAAGTTAGTTCGTGGAGTTAGCAACAGTAACCGATTGTGTTCCGTTGAGTTATCTGTAACTCAACGAGGTTAGTTTGTGGATTAAGCAGAATGGTTATTCTTTTAACCACGAACGAAACTAATAGTGGTACACGTACCCATAAAAATAGGAACCACGATGCACGTTGCAAGACACGTTCTTGCAACGAGATTTATTCACTTTATGGATGTACATTATATATATAAATTAGAATGTTATTTATGAGTTACCAGCACTTTTAAAAGAAAGGAGAATGCGTTGGAGGAACTGGAAGGAGAAGCAGCTGATTCAACTTCATCCGACAACAAATATTTACTGAATGGAAAGCTTCAGACTGGTATGTAATTAATCTTCTGCTATTTATTTATAAGCACATGGACTCATTCTATAAGCACTAAACGATTAGTAAGAACATCTACCCAGGAATTTTCATCGTAGAGGAGTACTGAAAAATTTTCTGAACTGAACTTTAACGAAATTCTTTGGGGTGTAGCTAACTTTTCTTTAAAAGAGAACGTAGAGATGGCTGTTCCAGTAGAAAAACCATTAGGAGAAATTTTGTATCTGGAATTAGTTGATGAACCTTCATGTATTTGATTGCCAAACTTTGAGGGAGATAAGTTTGGACTGAAATCTAATTATATTAGTCAATTGCCACATTTTCTTGGATTAGAAAGAGAGGATGCCTATTATTTCCTTAGAGAATTTAATGAAGTTTGTCAAATGATAAAAATGCCGAACATGAGTATAGATGCTATTAAACTTAGATATATCCCTTTTTCTTTAAAAGACACAGCTAAGAGATGGTTATATATTCTATCGCCTGATTTAATTTCTACATGGACTAAATTTTGCTTTATTTTTTTGGAAAAATATTATCCAACACATCAAACAATTAAAAAGAAGAAATAAATCTTAATGTGTAGCCAAAAACAGGATGAATCATTTTGGAAATATTTTGAAAGATTTAAAGATTTACTAACTCAATGTCCACATCATGCAATGAGTAAGGCACATTTAATAGGTATAATTTATGAAGGCATAGATGTTTCAACGAAATCTTTATTAGAATCTACTTGTCAAAATGGATTTTTAAAGTTATGTAGTGAAGAAGCATGAGCATATTTAGAAAACTTTGCAAAAAGAATTGCACAGTGGGAAAACTCGACTGAAGCTATTGTAGATAAAAAAGTATTGCCAAGAGGAATGCATGAAATAGATTCAAGTACTATGCTTGAGGTGAAATTAAATGAATTAACAAAGAAAATAGAAGAGTTATCATTAAATCAAAAGCTAGCAGAAAAGAATGCAAGCATAAATGATTTAGATATTATTTATGCTAGAAACCAGAGAGATAACTTGGGAAATTCTTATAATCCTAATTGGAGAAATCACCCAAATTTATCTTGGAGAAACAACAATTTCTAGGGAGGAGAAAATGTAAATGAGAAGAATATAAGTTATGAAGCATTACTGGAACAAGGATCTAGAATAGAGAAATTAGAAAAGATAATCCAACAATTAAACAATCATCTAGATTTTGTATTTGGAAGTGCTGTAATTCAAAATCAGAATAGAAATATACCACTTAGATAGAAGGAACCAATGGAAGTTAGACCTACTAGAGGATTGCCAATACAAGCTATACCTAATCCTGTCAATAGAACTGTTAATGAAATTGATACCTCTTCTAGGAGGATAGCTGAATGAAGCAGCGTATTTAAAGCAACTATTTGTGTATATATATGTTTTTATTTATAGTTAATAGTATCGTAGAGTCAGTCATTAACTCAACGAACTTATTCCGATAAGTTATGCCTTAACTCTAAGAGGGTGTGAAGTAGTTATGTTAATTTTTTGTCTCTACTAAATTTTTGTTTGTGTTATATAGAATCAACAAATGGAATTGATGCAATTACCGTTGGATGCACTAAGGGAAGTACTGAGTAACTTGTCAACTAAAGATCTGTGTAGACTGTGTTGTGTATCAAAGGAAATTAAAGACTGTATTGAAGAAAAATATTTTCAGGGACTACAAGTTGCAAAAATGACTAAGATTAGAGATGGATTCATATGGAGGTCATTTAATCGTAGTTCAAATACTCATGAATATCTTGCTATGGAAGAAATTATTGGAATTCCACCCAATACATTAGAAGGAATAAATCATATTATGGGGATAGATGAATGATTAATCATATACAGGACGAGACCAATGTATGCAAGTTTATTATTACCTGATATTTTGATAAGAAATCCTATAACAAGAGAAGAATGGAATATAGGAAGACCTAATAGATTTGAAGTACCAATTGTAAATTGTGGATCGGCTTTGATATTTTCTGATAAAAATTCTGCAATTCCTGAAAAATTATATTATTGGAGACCTATAGGAAATTGGGGGGTGAAGATTTACGCTTAAGTGTGTATAATTTTCTAAATAGATCTTGGAATGAAAATATTATGATATATCTGAGACGGAAATCATTAATTAACCAAACACATGTCATATTGGATGGATATATATATCTTGTTACAGATATATCAATAGCATTTGGATCTGATTTATACATAGTGAGCATAGACAGTTATGATGAATATATAGAAATTTTACCAATATCGAGTGATATAGCTAAACCACTATCTACAGAATTTAATAAAATTCAAATAGGAATGTGGTATAATGAAGAAGATGATCCTACTTTATGTCTGATAAGATGGTGGAATGAATTGATGAAATTTCAAATATGGATTATGGAAGACATAAATGAATGGAAGTGGGAAGAAGAATATATTGAAATAGATGTAGAAATAGAAATTGCTATATTACCTTGGAACCAAAAAGGATCCCTTTCTGCATTTCATATCATTAATGGTAATACACTTGTATTTGAAATTTATAATATATTACACGTTTACAAATTAAGAAGAAACAAGAACTGCATGAAAACAGAATTAATAGCAAGAAGAACTATGCCTAAAAAGTTTGCTTGGACTAATACATTTATTTCATTTGTTCCTACTTTTCAATCATGTTCTTAAACTGTGATTTTGTGTGTTTAATGTTATGTGTATTTTACGTTTATTTTTAGAAAAAAATATAGTTTTCATTTTATTTTATATAAAAAAAAAATATATCAATCCAGTTTGTTGGTATCTGTTCTGGGAAACCAACTGACTTGCTTGTGAGCCACCAAAGGCATAGGAGCTTGGGTTCCACACAAGACAATGAATTATCAATATCTGTTAAATGTTATTTTGTTATATATTTTTTTGCTTTTATCTGTAAATGAAAAGTTTTCAGAATCAAAAATCAGAATATGCAAAAGGAGATACAAACAAAATAAGGTATGTAACTGATTACTTATCTTGAATTTTAATCAACAAAACTGTATTCATGCCTGCTACAATTACTGTATTTATTGTCAAATCTTTTACATTGAGGATAATGCAAAATGTAGGTATGGGGGGAGGTAATTAAAGTAACAGCCATGTAAGTTTGTTAATTAAAAAAATTAAAATGGTACTGTAAAGTTTTGTGGAAATTGAAAATTTTTATGAACTTGCTGTAACTATTCGATAATTGAGACTGTAAAATTTATAATCTGTAACTGCTTGAATGTTATATCTAGAAGGCTATATATGATGCTATAGAATTTACTATTTATGCAAATCTAGATATAGTATCTTATGTTTTTTCTGAATTTCATGAGTTTAACAGTTTCACAATTTTAAAATGAAATCAGAATGCTTAATAACAAATCAGTAAATTATCTAAAGTCCTGAAGGAGATGAGATGTGAATTCTAGATTAAATGAAACACATATGATTAAAGATACATTTAATTTGATTGATTGAACTTGTAGAATGATTTATGTGTAGATCTTATTAAACTATAGAAAAAGTATGAGCCTATTGTTATGGATTCATATTTTCAGTAAATGATAGAAGCATGACTATATGAGATTGGTGTTTTACTTCATCTATATTAATGAAATATGTACATATACAGTATGTGATTAATGCTTTGTTTTGTGTGTATTTTGAAAAAAAAAGAAAAAAAAAAGAAAAAAAAGAGAGAAAAATTTGAGAGTTTATTGACTTGTTTGATCACGAGCCTTTTGTACTTGAGCAGATAGGTATGTAAGGATTGTTGCCCTGAAAAAAAAAAGGACTCTTGAAATCTGGCAACCTAAGATCTTGATCAGATATGGGATTGTTGACTGAAAGCTCGTTACATGGGTACATTAGAAAGCTCCTGTATGATTCAAGCTTGTCTAATTTACTTTTAAAGATACATATACTATGTGTATTTTGAAAAAGAAAAAAAAACATATACTGTTCTGAAAAGATACAAGTGTTTTGTGAAATACAGATATCTTATGAATTGAGTATATTTTCTATTATCTAGAATTGCTGAAATATGAATTTAGAATTGACTTTTGAAGTTGTTTTAATGGAGATACAATTCTTTATTCTACTTGTCTTAATCATATTGAATTAGATTGTACTTTGATTCGTATGTTGTTGAAATTTCTTCTAGAAATCTTATTGGAAAATTCAGGATGACAGATGATGAAATGAAGAACAAATGATAATATAATTAACACTTATGTGATGATGATATACTTCGTATGCAATTTGCATATATTCTAAGTATATTTGCAAGTTGATTACTGAAACATATAGAATATATATTTTTATTTTGAATAGAAGAAAAAAGAAAAGAAAAAAAGAAGAAGAATTAATTCTAGCACTTTTTGAAAGACCAATTAATTAGATCTTAGTTTGCTAAGGGATTAGCAAAATTTAGGTATGGGGGAAGTGTTTAGAATGAAAAAGTGCATATTATTAACGGTTAAATGATGGTTAATTGCATAATATTTAGCTTATCATATAAGAATTAAGCCATTATGTTATAATTGCACTGTTATATGCTTTAATTAGAATTACCGCTTAATTTTGGGGAATTAATGTCAATTTAATACATTTCTGAACTATCGGTAAGTTGCAGGCTGTGAAATTCTTAAGTATCTGAATTTTTTGATATTTCGGACAGTTATGTTTAGCATACCGAACATATTTCAGACATTATGTTTAACAGACCGAACATGTCGGATAGTTATGTTTAAATTGCCGAACAGTTATGTTTTGAAAAAATATTTTATTATTTCCTAAAGTACACATGTCAAAACCATAATGCATGACTTAAGTGAACTTTCAGTGAGTTATCTCTAACTATCCGAAATTGCAGCTAGGCATCGTACAGTTATATGTGTAACCCTCCGAAATCTCTTTTTATTTATAAAATAGCTGAGGACACGTGTCATGTTCTGGTAAAGTGACTTAAGTGGACTTTCGGTGAGTTAGGTGTAACTATCCGGAATGCATCTAAGCATCAGATAGTTAGACTTGTAACTCTCCGAAATGTGTATTTTATTATTAAACTGCTGTTGACACGTGTCGAGATCTGGTAGATTTACTTAAGTTATATATCGGTGAGTTATCTGTAACTATCTAAAATGCATCTGAGCATCGGATAGTTAAGTTTGTAAGTATTCAAAATGCACCTGAGCATTGGATAGTTAAATTTATGCACGTGTTTTATAGTTAAATCAATGAAGAAAGTCCGTTGAGTTATTTGTAACTCCACAGACTATTTATTTTCTAATATGCCACTGTAGCGGTTGTAGAAACATGACAGTTGGAAGAAAAACCACGATTGCATGTATTGTGTAGGGAGAAGAAATCATCGTCGTCGATATGAATGAAGGAAATCCAACCGACCATTCAAGCAGAAGTAGTTACTACTAAAGAAATATAAAAGAAAAGAAGAAAAAGAAGTAAAGGGTGTGTGGGTGATTGATGGACGGCCAGTGTATACAGAGGAGGAGCACCGAGCTTTCTACAGGTAGTATTGGCAATTCTCTAAAGTACCATACCAACCATCGTTACCACCACCATCACCACTATAATCACCAACCATCGGAGGTCTGTGAGAATACTTTCTAGATGTCGGGTCGATTCAGAGCAAAACACGGTGCCTGACAACCACTGTGAGGAGTGATCGCATCGCGGGAAGGGAAACCATTTTCACCAAGCGCTGACTCATATTTCAGGAGATCGTAAAGCTTTTAGCCTTGACTTCGGGTTGATGCCTGTATGTTGAAGAGGAGATTATCTTGCAATTCTAGACTCGCGATTCTATAGGGAGAGGAGACAGGATTGTAAGTGGTTTAATTTTAAGTGGTGTAATCATGTCGTATGTAGTGACGGAAGTATTTACTGTTGATTGAGATTACTTTACATTTCACCTTTCGCCCATTTCCATGTTCATATTAAACCAAAAATACCAAAAACAACTTATCTACTATTATATGTTGTATTTGAGTGTTGTATTGTTTATGTTGTATCGTGATTAATGTTATATTTGTCAGTGTTGTGATTGTTTTATGTTTGTTTTAGTTTTACAGTTTACTGAAATTGGTTCGTTCAAAAGACTTAAAGATTTTAATGGTTACTGTTTGAATTATCTGAATGTTAGTATTGCTTAATGATAAATCAAGTGTTTACTAACATTAAAGAGCTTAATTGATGTTATTTACAATCTGTGGAATCGCCCAATGGTTGGCCGAATTCCTCTGTAAATAGCAGTATTAAAAAGAAAAGACAGGCTCGTGGAGTTAACTTAAGTCTACGAGGTTAGTCCGTTGAGTTAACTGTAATTCAACGGAGAGCTTATTGAATATATAAATTTGATTGTTAACAAACGGACAATTCTAAACTTTTAAGCAATTCCCTGTGGGATCGACCTGTACTTGCACACTGATACAATAGACACTGTGCACTTGTAGTTAAAGTACAAATTGGAATTAATATCTAAATTGTATTAAAGGTTATTTGTTTACTTCTAAAAGAAAAAGAATAGGCATAAAGATAAATTAACTAAGTAAAAACAGAAGTAACAAATCCAAGTTTTTCTAGTATGTTATTGGAGATCTAATCAGATATTCTAGTGTCGTGCTGGGAAAAAGCAAACAACTGTTATAAGCTTTAATTAAAGAATCTACTTAATTTCATGGAATTAATGTTAATTTAGTACATTTCTGAACTATTGGTAAGTTGCAGGCTGTGAAATTCTTAAGTATCCAAATTTTCTGTTATTTCGGACAGTTATGTTTAACATACCGAATATATTCTGGAAAGTTATGTTTAAATTACAGAACAGTTATGTTTTAAAAGAATATTTTATTATTTCCTGAAGTACACGTATCAAAACCATAATACATGACTTAAGTGAACTTTAAGTGATTTATTTATAACTATTCGAAATTGCAGCTAGGCATCGGATAGTTATGTGTAATTCTTCGAAATCTCCTTTTATTTATAAAATAGCTGTGGACATGTGTCATGTTCTAGGAGAATGACTTAAGTGAATTTTCAGTCAGTTATCTTTAACTATTCGAAATGCATCCAGGCATTAGATAGTTAGACTTGTAACTCTCCGAAATGTTTCTTTTCTTATAAAACTACTGATGACATGTGTCATGATTTGGAAGATTGACTTAAGTTATATATCGGTGAGTTATCTGTAACTATCCGAAATGCATCTAAGCATCGAATATTTAAGTCTGTAAGTATCCGAAATGCACATGAGCATCGGATAGTTAAATTTATGCACGTGTTTTATAGTTAAATCAACGAAGCAAGTCCGTTAAGTTATCTGTAACTCCATAGACTATTTATTTTCTAATATGCCACTGTAGTGGTTACAGAAACAGGACATTCAAAAGAAAACCACAATCGCATGTATCACGCAAGAATTCCCTCGTCGAAGGGAGAAGAAATCATCGTCATTGATATGAATGAAGGAAATCCAACCGACCATTCAAGCAGAAGTAGTTACCACTGAAGAAATATAAAAGAAAAGAAGAAAAAGAAGTAAAGTGTGTGTGATCGATGGGTATGGCCAGTGTGTGCAGAGGAGGATCACTATCGACAATTCTCTGAAGTACCACACCAACCATTATCACCACCACCATAATCACCAACCATTGGAGGTCTGTGAGGATACTTTCCTGATGTTGGGTCGATTCCGAGCCAAACACAGTGCTTGACAACCACTGTGAGGAGTGATCACGTCGTGGGAAAGGAAACCATTTTTACCAAGCACCGACTCATATTTTAGGAGATCGTAAAGCTTCTAGCCTTGGTTTCGGGTTGATGCCTGTATGCTGAAGAGGAGATCATCTTGCAATTCTGGACTCGCGATTCTATAGGGAGAGGAGACAAAATTGTAAGTGGTTCAATTTTTAGTGGTGTAATCGCGTTGCAAGTAGTGTCGGAAGTATTTACTGTCAAGTGAAATTACTTTACATTTCACCTTTCGCCCATCACATCAAAACAAAAATACCAAAAACAATTTATCTTTGTTTGTATGTTGTATTTGAGTGTTGTATTGTTGGTGTTGTATCGTGATTAATGTTATCTGTATCAATTTTATGATTGTTTTATGTTAGTTTTAATTTTACAGTTTACTGAAATTGGTTTGTACAAAACAACTTAAAAATTTTAATGGTTACTGTTTGAATCATCTGAATGTTAGTATTGCATAATGATAAATCCAATGTTAACTAGCATTAAAAAGATTAATTGATGTTATTTACAATTTATGGAATCGCCCAATGGTTGGTCGAATTCCTCTGTAATTAGTAGTATTATAAAGAAGAGACAGTCTCGTGGAGTTAACTTAGTCCGTTGAGTTAACTGTAACTCAACGGAGTGCTTATTGAATATAAATTTGAATTGTTCACATTCAAACATTTCTTAAATTCGTCAGCAATTCCCTGTGGGATCGACCTGTACTTGCACATTGATACAATAGACACTGTGCACTTGCAGTTAAAGTACAAATTGGAATTAATATCTAAATTGTATTAAAGGTTGTTTGTTTACTTCTAAAAGAAAGAATAGGCATAAAGATAAATTAACTAAGTAAAAATAGAAGTAACAAATCCAAGTTTTTCTAGTGTAGTGTTGGGAAAACACGAATAGTACACAAATCAAAATGGATAATGGACAATGGAGCATCTAGCCACATGACTGAAGATATACGATTACTTACAAAAGTAACAAAGACCAAGAACAAACAAGTTACCTTTGGAAATAAAAGCAAAACAAATATCCTTAGGTCTGGCAAGGTTCAAGTAACTGAAAAATGTTTTATAAATGATGTCTTATTAATGGAAAACTTAGGTTTTGATTTATTAAGTATTCTTGTTTTAGTGAAGTTTTATAGAGTAATTTTTGAAAAAGATTCATGTAAAATTATGGATATATCTACAAACGAAAATTTATTCACTACATATAAGAAAGGATCCGTTTGTATTCTGAATTTTCCTTCTGATATTATTAAAGACAATGCTTGCTTAATTGCAAAATTGGATGAAGTTATTTTGTGGCATAGAAGGCTAGGACACTCAAACTTAAAATTATTACAAAAGCTGTCTAAAAAGAATCTAGGTAGAGGTTTATTTAGTATTAAGTACTCGAAAGAGTTTATGTGTGATGCATGTCAACTAGGTAAATTACATAAAACATCTTTTAAAAGTTTAAATGAAATAACAAGCAAAAGAGTATTAGAATTAGTGCATATGGATTTATTTGGACCTACTAGGACTACTAGTCTAGGAGGTAAACATTTTTCTTTTGTACTAGTTGATGACTATTCTAGGTTTACTTGGGTTTATTTTCTAGCTAATAAAACTGAAGTTTTTAAAATATTTAAGATATTTTGTAATAAAGTTCAAAATGAGCAAAATGTTACAATTCAAAAACTTAGGAGTGATCATGATACAGAATTTGATAATGATCAAATGGACACCTTTTGTGAAGAATTAGGCATAGATCATAGGTACTCATTTCCAAGAGCTCCTTCACAAAATGAGATAGTAGAATGTAAAAACAGATCACTTCAGGAAATGTCCAGAACCATGTTAAATGAAAATAAGTTACCCCTATCTCTCTAGGTAGAAGTAGTTCATACAGCATGTTATGTTATAAATACAGTACATCTAAGACCAATTTTGGATAAAACTCCTTATGAGATATGGTATAATAGGGTTCCCAAAATAAGTTATTTAAAACCTTTTAGCTGCAAGTGTTTTATTTTAAACACTAAGGAACATAGAGACAAATTTAGAGTCAAATCAAATGAGGGTATTTTTGTTAGTTATTCTACTAGAAGTAAGGCATATAGAGTATTTAATAAATCAACAAAAACCATTGAGGAAACCCTACATGTGAAATTTCATGAAAATTCTCATTTGGACTTTAGACATGCTGAAAACTTTGATTCAGAAATTCTCCCAGAAATGGTACCAAATGATGTTGATAGAGAAATTGAGAGATTATCTAACGGAATAAGAAATATAAACTTAAATGATGCAGATTTAGAAGAAAATAATATCATACCTATAGAAAATGTGGAACAACATAGAAATTGACGTTATGCTTCATCTCATCCTATTGATCAGATAATAGGCGATCCTAATCAAGGAGTTAAGTCTAGGTCATCAATAGTCAACATTTGTGGTGCTTATTCATTTATTTCCTTACTAGAACCTAAGAAAATTGAAGATGCCTTAGAAGATGAATTTTGATATTTAGCTATGCAAGATGAGCTAAATCAATTTATAAGAAATGAGGTATGGGATCTAGTTTTGCCACTTGAAAATCAATCCATAATAGGAACAAGGTGAGTATTTAGAAAAAAAGTAGATCCATGATGGACATATAGTTAAAAATAAAACTAGGTTAGTTGCTTAAGGTTACAAGCAAGAGGAAGTAATTGACTATGATGAAACATTTGCTCCTATTGCTAGACTAGAATCAATACGAATTTTGTTAGCATATGCTTGTTATATAGATTTCAAATTATATCAAATGGATGTTAAGACTACTTTTTTAAATGGATATATAAAAGAAAAAGTTTATGTAAAACAACCTCCAGGTTTTGAAGATTCAAAATATCTCGAGTATGTTTACAAGCTTAAAAAGGCATTATATGGCCTTAAGCAAGCCCCTAAGTCTTGGTACGAGAGATTATCTAAATTTCTTATGGAAAAAGGGTATTCTATAGGAAAGGCAGATCACACTCTTTTTATCAATAAGGTCAAAAAAGATATATTGATAGTTTAAATCTATGTAGATGACATTATATTTGGAGCAACAAATGATAAATTAGTTGAGTCTTTTTCGAATGACATGACTAATCAATTTGAGATGAGTATGATGGGTGAACTATCATTTTTTCTAGGCTTACAAATTAAGCAGTTAGAATAAGATACTTTTATTTCATAAGAAAAATATAATCAAGATTTATTAAAGAGGTTTGGATTAGACAACACTAAAACAAAGAATACACCAATGAGTACTATCACTAAGTTGGATAAAGATAACTCTAGAAAAACTATATATATAAAACAATATAGAAGTATGATTGGTTTATTACTCTATTTAATAGCTAGTCGACCAAATATTATGTTTAGTGTGTGTACTTGTGCTAGATATTAATCTAATCCTAAAGAATCACACTTGTTGTTAAATGAATTTTTAAATATCTATTAGGAACCATCAATTTTGGATTGTTTTACTTTAAACATAGTTCTTTAAATTTAATAGGCTATAGTGATGCTGATTTCGCAGGATGTAAGTCTAAAAGAAAAAGCACTAGTGGTACTTGTCAATTATTAGCAAAATTCTTTAGTATCATGGTTTAGCAAAAAGCAAAATTGTGTAGCATTATCTACAACTGAAGCTGAATATATAGCTATTGCACTTTGTTATGCTCAAATCCTATGGATCAGACAAACTTTAAAAGATTTTAATTTAGCCTATGAACCAACTAAGATTTTCTATGATAATAGTTTTACAATAAGTTTGTCTAAAAATCCTGTCTTACATTCATGAGCTAAACATATAGAAGTTTGACATCATTTTCTAAGGGATAATGTTATAAAAGAAAAAATAGTATTAAATTTTGTTCCTACCACAGAACAATTAGCAGATCTATTTACAAAACCCTTAGATGAGAATACATTCTCAAAATTACAATTAAACTTGGTATCTATAGGTTATCTGATGTTTAAATTGTCCTGTTCATTACATAATATTTTGGTTTGTTACAAAGTAGTTTTAGAATTTAATTTCTTTATTTAAAAAAAAAACTCAAAATATCTGCTTTAGAATTATTATTTACTAATAGTTAAGAATTTATAAAATTTTGATTTTTATTGAAGTCAATTTTTTTAAGAAAAATTCAGAAAAAGTTTCTTAAGGAAAGTTGATTTAATTCAATATGAGTGTCAACTGTATTTTTGTTACTTATGTATACGCCATTATAGAGATTTTAACTGGAAAATATATAGAAAATATGTACCATTTATTAAAGGAAAGTTATTAACATACTATTAGAAAAATTAAGTCTTATGGTTGGCTCTTATTTAATTTACTGTGTTATTTTATTGTTTATCTGCAATTACTTGAGTAATTAAGTCTGTTGGTGAATCTTAAACCCTAGTCACTTGAACAAACTAGTTTGGGATGTATTGACTGAAAATTCATTTTACAAGTAATTCAAAATCTTTTTTAAAAAAAAAAAAAAGGTTACCTGTTCTCACTTATCATTAAGTAACTAGTTATCTTTCCCTTAAGCAAGGGATTGTGATCACGTAAAAAGATGATATTATGGGAGGTAATACATAAAATATAAAAAAAAAGGAGCAGTATACTCAAGGTCAGTTTATTTTACAGATGTTCAAACAATTCTGCCATAATCTTTGTTATTTTTCTTTGTTATTATCTATTCTTTACACATAATGTAATGCATTTATTTTCTTAAGTTCATATACTTATTATTGAATTCTTTTAAGTTATCTGAAGGTATATCTCTATGAATTTTCTTTTATAAACTGAATAAAATAAAAGTCAGAAGGTCTAAATTGTTAAATCTACTACTTATTTCTATATTTAAATTATAAAAAAAAGGTAAAGAGATTGAAATCTATTAGGGGTTGGCAACCCAATTTAAGTACGTCATTTTTGAACTTAAATGACAAATTTATTTAAGGCTTAACAATCCACTTAAGTCAGCTATTTGGAATTTAATGACAACCTAATACTAAATACACCATAGTTTTTCTTTACTACATTTATGCAGGGGGAGCAAATAATGATAAATGTTCAGGGTTTATATGTTATGAAATTAACACACAATCGAGTTTTAATATTTATAACCGCAAGCGCAAAGAGTCAATTATAGAAAGCATGCAAGAATGGGTCGAGTCCACAAAGATCAACAATTAAATACAAAATTCACTAGAGTTTGTAGATATGCCTTGTGTAAATGCATTCTCATCACATGTTTGCCTTAACAATCATGTGAATGTTAGAAATGACTTCATATAGAGTTGAATCAGTAATGAAAAACCTCATTCATGTCCCTCTCTATCCATCACTTCAGAGAAAGCATCACATAATAATTATTACACTACAAACATAGAAAATAAAATTACACTACATCAAACTACTAATTCTACTAAAAACTAGCATACATGGACTTATAACCATACATCTACATCCATGTATGCTCTAATCTAATAAGTACAAGCTATATACAATCAAAACCAAGTAAATCAGGAGGTTAGAGTTAAGTAAAAAACGTCTACACTATGTTAGAGTTAGATGAACAAACATTTGAGAAGAATTCACACAAGCACACATAAAATCAAACACATAAGAGGTAAAAACTCAAACTAAACATAGAATTGAAATTCATTGAAACTAACACAAGAATTCAACAAGGGGAAATATGTGGACAACACAAACAACAACAATTAACAAACATACAACATCAAAACAGGAAATACAAATAAGTCCATCTTAACTCATAGTTCATCTCCTCACCTTAAGCTCACATCTCCAATGATCTTGCCACAAGGGACGTCACCTCCTTGCTTCAGCCACCAAAGATGTCTACCTTCTCCACCAATTCCTCACACCTAATGCAGCTTGTTCCTTCCATGGATTGGAGGTCCAACACCGAAAGGAGTGCAGCAACGTGTAGAACAATGGAGTGCACTCTTGAAGATACTTCACTACACCTCAACTTGTCTTCTCCAAGACTTCTCTCCTCCACGGATTCAACTCCTCAAGGAGTAATTGCAACAGCAATTCAACCTCCCTAATGGTGAAGAATGCCGGAGAAGGAAGTGGAGAGAACAAGGGAAGGGAGAGACCTATCTCTAAGAGCCGTTTGGAAGAGAAATCACCATGAGTGGAGCTCCTTCATCTCCTTGCTTGGAGCACCAAGGGGGATTCCGAATTTTGGAGTTGGAGAGGGGGGAAAACTTGTGGGATACAAGGCCTATTTATAGAGATTTTTGATCATCAAGGATTGATGATCCCAAGGCTTGATCTAAGGGCCCTCATTCACCTATAATCAAATCCATTTAAGTCATGCATGTAATGTTAGTAATACATGCCAAAAATAACTCTAGTTATGAACTTGAAATATATTTATTTCTAAGGTATGTAACATTCATTTTAACATGTTTACAAATGTGAAATGTAAGTTCATCCATGAATGAATCAATTAGTAACATGTATTTAAAATTATTCATAACCAATGTCACATTATTGCATTTAATGTCCATAAGTTCATAACCATAGTGTATAAAATATATGTGGTCATATCAAATTATTTGAATACCTTGATGACCTTTAAAATCTCTTTCTTGGCCTAAGAATTATTAAATCATACATTCAAGCATATGAACATCTAGTATGTTTCATGAAAATTGCATTAAAGGGGTGCATTTGTGCACATATTCATGCAATGTCATAAAAATGTGGTTAACATGTATTTTCTTATATAAATGCATATAACTTGAGTTTCAAGACATAGAATGCATGAATTATCATATAAAAATGTGCACAAATATCATCTATACAAATTCCCCCGTACCTAAACTTTGCTAGTCCCTTAGCAAAATCTAAGCTAAAATGAACAAAACATACAAATGCTAAATGAATGAATGACTTTATTCAAAACACAATGACATTTAAAAACAAAAATCCTAACTCACTTTCGTAGGAATCACAGTTGGATTTAGCTTATGCAACAAGCTGTTAAACCCCTAGGTCACCCTAGCGGCGGAGTGTTGTCTCCGAAGGGTTTTCAGCGGATAACCCACAATATCCAAAAACTCAAAAACAAAAACACACTAAAACAAAAGTCAAAACAAAAGAAAATGAACAAAACATCACAAATCACAAACATACACATAACAAGGACAAAAGTTGACATACCCAAGATTACTTAAACATGCATGAAGTTACTTACAAAGTTTCTAGTTTAACCTTTTTGGCTCCACCTTTATTCCAACACCCTTATCCTTTTAGATTTAAACTTAATTGCTCATTCTCATTTCATCCTAAGAAAATAAGTACACACATATATAGGTGTAAGTGAAATGGCCAAAACTAAAAATTCACATAACAACCTACTCACTTCATCCATGTTACTTACATTATCTTCAAAAGTCTATCCTCTAGTACATTGTCTCTTTTATTTTATTCCTCTCTTTTTTTCTTTTGTTTTCTTCTTCTTCTTCTTCTTTTTTTTCCTCCTTTTTTCTGTTTTAACTCTCTTCCTACATCTACCCTTAGGATTACCTCCTACTTAGAAACACGGTTCTGCGTGAATATTAAGAGGTTGCTTAGCCTCCATATCTGGCTACTAAGTGTCCTTTGTAAGAACGGGCAATCACCTTATTCCCTTTTTACTACCCTTCTCAAGAGAACCCATTGGATAGCACTTTAAACTATTATTTAAGTTTCACTTCAAAAAGGAGTAAGCTAGTTA
The DNA here is from genome assembly GCA_036874045.1 of Cymodocea nodosa. Taxonomy (NCBI): domain Eukaryota; kingdom Viridiplantae; phylum Streptophyta; class Magnoliopsida; order Alismatales; family Cymodoceaceae; genus Cymodocea; species Cymodocea nodosa. The sequence continues at coordinate 10,026,493 of CM072339.1, read as the reverse complement.
TGTTCTTTTTTTAGTTAAGGCCTTGTGGTTGTGCAATAGCTATATAGAATATGAAAGGACCTCTAGATTTTGATAATGCAAAAATCAATGTAAGGTTTTGAATTGTATTTATTAGGTTTAGTCAGTATAACAAAAAGATCAAAAGACAAACAAATCGAAGTAGTAAATCTCAGAATGTGGTGCTACAGAAAATTGAACAATTAAGAAAGGATTGAATGATCGGATAGTTAAGGAGTTAACTATTCGGAAGCTTAAAGGACTTTTCGGAGAGTTGTAGGTATAACTATCCGAAAGTTAAATCATTCAAATTAATCACGTGCTGTAGGATTGTATGGCTACACAAGAGGGGGGTGAATTGTGTATTTTTAATATTTTCTGACATATAATTGAAACTTTAAAACTCAAAAACAAGTTGAGACATTCTTTTCATAAAATCATTTTTATTTAAGGTTTCAATTACAATATACAATTCAATTCTCCTTAAAAATTGTAGATGCAATTATATCTCGATACCATGTATCTTCGAAACAATTTCATAACTATAAACAGAGAAATCTAATTTACAGAATTTAAAACATTTCTCACTGTTTGAGATCTTTCTTCTTCTTCTTTTTCTTCTTCAGAAATTCTTCAGTGACGAATATCTTGTCTTTCTCTGCTTCACCGAATTTACTTTCTTCTGATACTTCAAATCTTCAGTGACATATATAATACCTTTTTCTACTTCACTGAATTTTCTTTCACTTGAGAGATTTTCCCCGAGAATGTGTTTTTGATCCTTGAAAGAGATTTTTCTTTTGGTGTACAGGGATAGTTTGATCCTTGAAAAGATTTTCGTTTTGTGTGCAAGGATGATTTGATCAACGAGAATTCTATGCCTTTTATACTGTATCTTCATTTCATGCATATCCTTCACATTTAACCACTACTAGTTTTCCACTTCTCCACGTCTTTTCTTTTTCCTTCATCGAAACACACACGTTCTAACCCACGTTTATATTTCGAATTCTCTTTAATCATCAGTCTTGGATCTTTGAAAAATTTCCTGCAAAATAAACTTTCTCGTCCAAAGAATTTTCATCAGTGTAATAAGAAGTCATTACTTTAATGTTAACTAAACGAGTAACACAAGTATATATATATAACTTAATGTTTTTAACTTAACGAGTTCCTCATGTGTCATTTCACGTGACAAGTACTGTAGCTAACTCAACAAACTAAGTCTGTGTTGTTATGCTAACTCAATGAACCAGCTTAACCTTTCTTTCGGAAGGTTAAACGATAACTCATCGAAAATAGTTTAAGTTTCAGATAGTTATAGTTGTAAGTCACCGAAAAACTCTTTATATCATAAAACTAGTGAGACACGTGTCAAGACCTGAAAACATAACTTAAGTTACCTTTCAGATAGTTACGACTGTAAGTCTCCGAAAAAAATTTTAACTCACCTATTCAGTAATAAACAAATGTTTTTATAATAAGAATTTTACCACGTGCAAAAAATAACAACTTAAGTTTATAACGCTAACCTAATGCATTGCCTCAGTGTTCAATATAGCAACTCAACGCGTTTAGTTATGTTAACTTAACGAGTTAAACATGTGCACCTCACGTGATACAATAAGACATTCATAACTTATAATTTCACCACATGTATAACACTAATTTAACGAGTTCATCTCTTCTTTTACTCACTAACTTAACGAGTTATCACGTGACCTATTTTAACCTTTAAGCCTCTAACTTAACGAGTTCTCACGTGACCTCTATACAAACAAAACTCTAACTTAACGAGTTGTCTAAATGTACACTGTTCATGATACAGAAGATATAACTTTAAAACATATCATGCTTTTCAATAAAAACACACGTTAACTTAATGTTTAGTTAAATGAGAAATTAATGCAACGAAACAACTAGTTATTAACTTCAGATCCAATACAGACAAGTATTTATGCTAGTAAGCTTTTTCTGTATTAATTGATGATTTTAATTTCTTTTCACAAGCAATATTAATTGAGCAAATATGATTATATTCATTCAGCACACATCACCAAAACAAAATACTCAACAATCTCCCCCTTTTTGATGATGACAAAACCATATTAAATCAATTATGAAATATGTTTAACTCAACAAAGCACCTTTGTTGGGTTAACTTTTAATTCAACAAACCTTTTTGTTGACTTAAGTTCATTTAAGCTTATTTCTATTGTTTGTGTAAATGTTACCTCTCAGAACTAAAACTCTCATATGTCAATAATTATATATGTATCAGTTTTCTAATTATCATCTGTCAAAAACCATTTAAATATTATCTCCCTTTATAATATATGCAATTAAGATCATAATCATCTTTTTATAATATTTCTCCCCCTTTTTGTCATTAATCAAAAAGATAATTACAGAGAATATATATATATAAGAGATATATTTACAACAACTCTTTTTGTAAACAAGAATAATAATTGAACACATTTACAGAAAAATGTATTGTTCAATGAATCAAACAAGTAATACAAACATTACATTTTGTATTCAGAAACAAACAAAAATTGTTATCGACCCCTCCTAAGTATATCACTTATTGCATTACATATTTTATCTCCTAGATGCCTAATATCATTTCTGATGTCGTTAAGCACTACATCTAAGTCAGGAGGTAGCTGGGTTTGCTATTCTGCTTGAATTGAATAACTTTGTTGTTGTTGTATATGGTCTGTATAATCAGGTTGTTGTTGATGTTGTCGTTGAGGTTTATGCATGGCCTAGAATTTTTGTAAATCTTTAACACTAAATGCTCTCATGCCTTTAGTTTTAGAGGGCCAGTCGGATAAAGTCAATTGGCTTGCAAGGATTCTACATACAACATCACCATAAAATAACTTTGAACTCATATGTTGTAGTTGAGACATAAAAACATCAAACCAATTTATTTGAATTCTATTCAGGAGGCCATAAGTTGCATATAAACAGCTTTTGCTGATTTCCAAATTGTGTCCAACTCTCTGAAATAAATTTGCATGCAATATATTTGCAATAAACCTTGCCTCTGCATTCAAATTTTCCATTAATCTCATTTCAGAATATACATCTGGAATTTGTGATAAAGACTGAATGTTCCATTCCAGTTGTCTTATCATGTCAAATATATTTGTAACAACAACACCGTCATTCTTTAATCCTAAAACTTCAAAAATTAACTCAAGAGACAATATAAACTCCTGTTCATTTATTTGAGTTTTTAGAAAATTTCCATTCTTGACCAGATTGCTATGAAAAGCTGCAATAAGCTCTATGTATTGCTTACAATTTGTTCTTACTAGCAAGAATTTAATGAGGCCTTGAAACTCAAACAGATCTCTTATTTCCATCAAATTTCTGAATTTTATTGGACGAGCATGCAAAATCTGACATGTAATCAGATTATTGTATTTCTGCAATGCTTCTTCAGATTTAAAATGAACTGTATTACCTTAAATTTGTAATATTGTACACAAAGAAGGTGATACCTGAAGCTGTGATTCAGAGTTTAATTCATCTTCAAGAACTTCTTCAAAATAAATGTCATGTTGTTCCTCTTCCAAAATATTATCTTGAAGCTACTCAGGTAAGCTTGATTCTTCAACTTCAATAGTAATCCACACACACGCGCCACCTAGTTTGCAATCTAGTAGGTATTAATTCTTTCTGACTATTTTCAACTACGATTATTCCTGATTTCTTGGGTACTACATGAAGGGGACTAACCTATGGACTATCAAAAATAGGATAAATGATATCATGGTCAAGCCACTTAAGAATTTCTTTTTTAACTACCTCCTTCATGGCAGGGTTTAATCTTCTTTGAAAGTCTCTAGTAGAAATTATATTAGGGTCCACCCTAATTCTATGTTGAGTTATACTAGGACTTAATCCTTTAATATCAGCCATAGTCCATCCTATGGCCTCCTTATGTCTCTTTAGAACCACTAATAAAGCCCTCTCCTGATTACTAGTTAACTCAGTAGAAATGATAACAGGGAGAGTCTCATTGTCTCCTAAATAAACATATTTAAGATTTTTAGGTAGAGGTTTTAATTCTAGTACAAGTGGTTCTGTAATTGACAGTTTCAAAATATTTTCTAGCCTATCTCCTAATGATTCATTAGACCATACTAAATCTACATTGTGAATACTATCTATACTGACCACATCTTCTATAGAATCTAAAGACTCTAATAAAGAATTTTCTACAATGTCATCTAATGTAGAGTCTTCATCTAAAATATTATCTTCTAAAATCTCTATTAAATTTACATTTACTCCGTCATTTGAGGTACTAGACTCGAAACTAAAAATGTTTAACTCTACCCTAGAATCACCATATGAAATATGCAATGATCCATCTCTACAACCTATCATAGCATCAGATGTCGCTAAAAATGGTCGTCCTAAAATCAAAGGGAGAAAATCTTTCTTTCCATGTGATGGTTGATTTTCTAAAACTATAAAATCTATAGGGTAGATAAAATCTTTAATTTTAATTAAAAGATTTCTATTATGCCTAAGGGGGTTCTTATGGACCTATAAGGTAATTGGATAAAAATGCTAGTCGGCTTTAATCCATCCAATCCTAAGTCCACATAAACACTAGAAGACATGACATTAACCCTAGCTCCTAAGTCTATTAAGGCCTTGTCAAAATACTTGTTTCCTATTGTACAAGAAATGGTTGGTGTACCAGGATCTCCATATTTTCTAGGAATGCTATCAGAAAAATAAGAACTCATAACTTCATCTAAATAAACTTTCTTAGGCAATTTCCTAGACGTTTTCCTTGTACATAATTCTTTTAGAAATTTAGCATAGGAGGGAATCTGTTGGATTGCATCTAATAATAGAATGTTAATCCTCACTTGCTTAAAAATTTCTTTAATACCTCCTTCTATGTGGTTATTGCTAGTATCCTTAAGCCTTTGGGGAAATGGAGCTACATTGTCTAAGGGACTAGACATATCATCTAAAACCTCTTTACCTTTATCCTCTATCACCACCGGCTTAGGATCGCTAATAGAACTAGAAGATGGCTCTATAACAACCTTAGAACTTATACATTCTTTACCACTTCTTAGAGTTGCAAAGGCATCCACCTTTTCCTCTACTTGGGCTTTAGGCTTAAGGTGTTCATTAGAGCATCTTGCTAACTCTAAGTTCAGAAAAGCTAATTCAGCCTCTTCAATAGCTCTATTGAGCTCAACATTAGCACTATAACCATCATTATCATCATCAATAGTAATAACATCATGAACATTAGCATTGGTAACATTATCAGTAGGAAATTTAGCATGCAATGCTTGTACATTAAAGTTCAAATTCTCATTTTCTGATATGGATAAATCAGGATGCTTATACACTTTAAAATCATCATCTAACATATAAAAAGGACAATCCTCAAGAATATGATCATTTAAACCACATTTAGCACAAAATACCATAAATGAAGCATCATATGAACCATGGTAATTGAAGTTACTATCCATAATCAGATTAAAATCTTAATCTCAGGCTAACCTACAATGTGCTTTATTAAAATCTTCAATTAAGAGCAATTAACAATCTGCACATAATAAAATAACTACAATCATTTCAATTACATAACAGTACTATAAAAAATTCATACACTATTGCAGTTTAAGCATAACAGTACTAAAAAAAATTTACTCAGAAATGTATACACATCAGAATTGAGCATGCAAATATGGCTTGGAAAGCTAATTCATCAAAGATTTCAACAAAAATATCTACTGAAACAAAATATACAGTAATTATGCAAGCACTTCCAAATAAAAAGTATGTAACTGACAGAATTCTGGAAACTACTCTACATCATACCTTGTATCTCAAGAATTAATTAACCTATCATTCCTACTCCAATTTCAACTTGCAAATACTCGTAGGAAAGCTTAACATCCATACTTTCAAGTAAAAATATCAAATCAACGTTTCATAAACTCCAATCATAGCAGAATCAACAATACCTCAAAACTTTTTCTGAAAAACGTGTTCTGTAATCTGAAAACAACCTAAACTTCAAAAATTCATACAAAAATCTCTAAAAATCCAATTCCAGTGTTTAAACACAATCTGGAAAGCTAATAAAACCTTATTTCATAGAAAAATATAAACTCATCACATTGAAAATCCCTTTGGTAGCAGATTCACGTGGAAGAGAGATGAAAAATTCAGAACTCTTAAAATTCTGCTACTAACATGTAGTCCACAAATGCCATAAGAAACTTAAATCAATTAAAGCATATGACATTATATTCATGAAATCAAACCATCAAGACATATTAATACACCATTATTACGTCAAAACACTTTGAAATCAGAATTCCAAAAGAAGAAACATATCAAAAACTCTAGAAAATTTCAAACAGAAAATTGGCACGATCCCCGACAACGGTGCCAAAAACTTGTTCGGGGTTTATATGTTATGAAATTAACACACAACTGAGTTTTAATATTTATAACTGCAAGCACACGGAGTCAATTATAGAAAGCATGCAAGAATGGGTCGAGTCCACAAAGATCAGCAATTAAATACAAAATTCACTAGAGTTTGTAGATATGCCTTGTGTAAATGCATTCTCATCACATATTTGCCTTAACAATCATGTGAATGTTAGAAATGACTTCATATAGAGTTGAATCAGTAATGAGAAACCTCATTCATGTCCCTCTCTATCCATCACTTCAGTGAAAGCATCACACAATAATTATTACACTACAAACATAGAAAATAAAATTACACTACATCAAACTACTAATTCTACTAAAAACTAGCATACATGGACTTATAACCATACATCTACATCCATGTATGCTCTAATCTAATAAGTACAAGCTATATACAATCAAAACCAAGTAAATCAGGAGGTTAGAGTTAAGTAAAAAACGTCTACACTATGTTAGAGTTAGATGAACAAACATTTGAGAAGAATTCACACAAGCACACATAAAATCAAACACATAAGAGGCAAAAACTCAAACTAAACTTAGAATTGAAATTCATTGAAACTAACACAAGAATTCAACATGACAATAAGGGGAAATACGTGGACAACACCAACAACAACAATTAACAAACATACAACATCAAAACAAGAAATACAAATAACTCCATCTCAACTCATAGTTCATCTCCTCACCTTAAGCTCACATCTCCAATGATCTTGCCACAAGGGACGTCACCTCCTTGCTTCAGCCACCAAAGATGTCTACCTTCTCCACCAATTCTCCACGCCTAATGTAGCTTGTTCCTTCCACGGATTGGAGGTCCAACGCCAAAAGAAGTGCAACAACGTGTAGAACAATGGAGTGCACTCTTGAAGATACTTCACTACACCTCAACTTGTCTTCTCCAAGGCTTCTCTCCTCCACGGATTCAACTCCTCAAGGAGTAATTGCAGCAGCAATTCAACCTCCCTAATGGTGAAGAACACTAGAGAAGGAAGTGGAGAGAACAAGGGAAGGGAGAGACCTACCTCCAAGAGTCGTTTGGAAGAGAAATCACCATGAGTGGAGCTCCTTCACCTCCTTGCTTGGAGCACCAAGGGGGATTCCGAATTTTGGAGTTGGAGAGGGGGGAAAACTTGTGGGATACAAGGCCTATTTATAGAGATTTTTGATCATCAAGGATTGATGATCCCAAGGCTTGATCTAAGGGCCCTCATTCACCTATAATCAAATCCATTTAAGTCATGCATGTAATGTTAGTAATACATGCCAAAAATAACTCTAGTTATGAACTTGAAATATATTTATTTCTAAGGTATGTAACATTCATTTTAACATGTTTACAAATGTGAAATGTAAGCTCATCCATGAATGAATCAATTAGTAACATGTATTTAAAATTATTCATAACCAATGTCACATTATTGCATTTAATGTCCACAAGTTCATAACCATAGTGTATAAAATATATGTGGCCATATCAAATTATTTCAATACCTTGATGACCTTTAAAATCTCTTTCTTGGCCTAAGAATTATTAAATCATACATTCAAGCATATGAACATCTAGTATGTTTCGTGAAAATTGCATTAAAGGGGTGCATTTGTGCACATATTCATGCAATGTCATAAAAATGTGATTAACATGTATTTTCTTGTATAAATGCATATAACTTGAGTTTCAAGACATAGAATGCATGAATTATTATATAAAAATGTGCACAAATATCATCTATACAATAAACAATGGTAAATTTAAACAAATACAAATATTCTGGAACTTATACAAATAAAAAGTTAGACTCATTCAGTTAGTTTAACATATAGTTATGTATTTCACTTGATTTCAGCTATTTTATCTAACCCTCCGAGTTTTTCGTATTATTAAGTTTTTACTCTTCTACAAACTCGAATAGTTATATTTCTCTGTAAGTTTCTATTTTAAATTCTTATATTTTATCCTTTTAAGAAACTTGAATAGTTATGCTTAAGTCTTCGACTTTTTCTCATATCCATCTAAGAAACTCGAACAGTTAACTTAATATTATTATATTTTTATAAAATACTTAAAATATGACAATAACTATTCTAGTTTGTCATATAGTTATGTGCTTTACTGCTCATAACACTCGAATAGTTATCATAAGTCTTCAAGTTTTTTCATTTTTTACTTAGCTAGTAGTTATTTTCTTTACATGAATAGTTACGATAAGTCTTCTACTTTTATAGGTTGTAAAACTCGTACAGTTATTGTAAGCATTTGAGTTATTTATTAGTAACGGATCTTATATTTATGATTTTAATGATTGAATCTGTTTATAAACTCGAAGAGTTATAAATGTTTTACTAACAACCTTTCATATTTCTACCTTGGTAAAACCCTAGTTTCACAATCTTTACTTCCACTAAGTTCTATAGTGAACAACGAAGATTAATCAATAATGTCAAGACGTGGAAGAGGACATGGTAGAATGACAAAAGTGTAGAAAAAAAGAGATGGAACTTCAGAAGATAGAAAGTAAGATCAATGACATTTACTCAAGGTATACTTTTTCTAATGAAGTACTACATAAAATTCGAAAAGCTGTTAAAGACGAGAAAAATTTCTGTTGGAAATTTATTCGAAATTATGCTGAAACACAGTTTAGACTAAAACAGACTGAACTTTTCACGTTACAAATGTGGAAAAGAACATTACAACCTAACCCTGAGGTTGTTACACGTTCTAGACAAGTACCTAAAAAATCGGTACAGTCTATTACTTATTATGAAAAGAAATGGGAACCAATGATAGAAAATGCCAATAGGGAATTAAAATCTTTGTATTCCCAACATTATTTTCCCCTAGTTGTTTTAGATGAAATTCAAAAGTTTATTGATGAACAAAAAACTGCCATTTGGAAAATGGGCCTTTAAAGTGAAGGACAAAAAGTTTATCAACTAAAAATGATAAAGGTTAAGAGCTTAAAACTCTATATTCCATTATTGCAACCTAGGCATCATGGTGAAGGACCATCAAGACCATAGGTGCCTTTAACAAGAGAAATTAAGAAAAGATTAGAACCTCTTGAACAACTAGAAATACTATAGACATATAATCGAAAAAAGAAGAAGACATTAGAATATTTTGGATTGACTCTAGGTGTACAAGGCATATTGCAGCAAAGAGAAGAATCGTTGAAAAATGGAAAACTATGTTCCATTGCACAAGTTGAACAGGATTTTGTTTTAGGAATCCCAACAGATGTGACAAATATCGGATTACAAGCATTCACTTTAAGGTATTGTGTCACATTAGTGCATAATGTCTCTTTTAATACAATAGACAGTTTTTCACATCATATTGCAAGCCAACATTCTTTTCCTACAAAAAGAGAACATGTAGGAAATTTTGATGATATATATATAGATGATATCAATTTTGATGATATAAACATTGAGTCTATGAATTTTGAAGATATTTCATCTAAAGAAGAATGTATAGATATTTTTCCTCTTACTGTATCTCAGATAGAGATTTTTGATTTTTGGTATAGTTGCTTATACTACATTTTATACATGTGGTTATGTTTGTTACAGTATACAGTATATAGTATATTTGTTGATAAATGTATATAATTAGCAAACTACACAGTTACAAATAGAATATGACATTGCTAATGTCTCAATTATAGAAATTTCAAAATTACAGAATAACTCTATTACACATACAGAGATAGAATATTCTTTCATACAAAGATAGTTGTTCTATAGACCAATTATAGAAATAAATGTTGCTAACAGACAGAATAATATACAGACTGTTGATACTGATATGTTTCACGAAGATCAAATAGAGGAAACTCAGCAGATTATTGATACGATAATAACAAATATTTCAGACATTTTTACTAGCTTTGATAGAAATTCCACCAGTTTTGAAAGATCTAAAAATATAGATGCTAATGATAATATTGAAATAAGTCCCAGATCAGAAAATCATGACAGGAAAATACCTAATCCTGAACAGAATCTCGACGACAATACATTATTATGGTTCAGAAATACCTCCTGTTATGAAAAATTTCAAACATATAAAACTTTTACAGTATTATACTCAAGACCAGTTAATTTTGAAGGGATGACACATATACAAGAAATGTTTGAATTTTAAGTCTTGTTGACTCTACTTCCACAATAGCTAGGCCATCTTGTTATACCAGAACTTGTAAGTTGTTTCTACTCAAACTTAACATTGGAAGAAGGTATTCCTATTTCAAATATACAAGAATACGATATATATTTAACTCCAGAATTACTTTATCAAGTACTTGGTCTAAAAAATGAAGGAGTTAAATTATCAGAAAGAAAATTGGTTTATCAATTGGGATGAGACATTAAAAGTTTAGCCAAAGATCTGACTTCCAACAATCAAATGAGATTACTAAATGATTTAAATGGCCAAGCACGTTTTATTGCAAAAATACTGCATGCTTCACTATTTTAGAGGTTTGGTCATGGTGCAAAGGTTGGCAGATGTTGTATTTATGCTACATATGCATTAATTAACCATATACAAGTGAACTGGAATAATATTTTTGTTTATCATATTTTAAACTTGCAAAGTAAATTATTTTATGGTGATACACTTTTAAGAATTGTGGCAAGTCAAACAAATATTACACCTTGGCCACAGAAAAGATTAAAGTCAAGATCTTTCTTTACAAAAGAACTACAAAAATACCAAGAAGCAGATACACCTGTAATTCGACAACAACAACAACAACAGAATCGGCAAACTCAGTCACAGCAGCAACAACAATAATCGACATAGTTTTCAGAACAACAGCAACATACAGATACAAATACAAGTATACATACAGATACACATATAGATTTACATACAAACAGAAATATAGAATTTTTACAACCTTCACAAGTTTCACAAGTTGATTTAGATCAAGCAATAATTGACCAGATCAATAGAGTAAGTACAAAAATTGCAAGGCAAATTTCAGATACTCTAATAAATATTTTTAAAAGATAAAGAGGCTTGTGATTATACAAATTATGTATTGCATGATTTATTCATTGTAATTTGTTACTAAAAATTACTTATGTAAAGAAATTGCATTATGTAAACTGTTTACTACATTTAATGATCATATACTTGTTTTTGACAATTCTTGTTTAAAATTGTTTTATTTAAATAGTTTATTCTTATCCACGAAAGTTATGCATGTTTAAAAATTTCTTTTTGAACGATATATACTTAGCAAATTTTTCTTCCTTACATTTTATTTACTTTTTTATAATGCCAAAAAGGGGCAGAAGATAGATTATTTGATTTATTAGGTTTTAACATCATCAAAAAGGGAGAGATTGTTAGGAATTTTGTTTTGGTGATAAATTCTTTATTAACGTTTTTAAATAAGTCTAAATAATATTTTCTAAGTATAATAGTCATGTAATTAAATGTTGACAAGTTATCGAAAAGTTTCATTTAAAATTTCAGATAGTTAACTTTCAGATAGTTAGATTTTCGGATAGTTAAAGTTTTCGGATAGTTAGATTTTTGGATAGTTAAACTTTCAGATAGTTAACGTTTCGATTTAGTCGAAGAGTTATGTTAAAAACTCATATAGTTAAGTTATCTGCATGTATGTTTTTAATGTTTTAAGTTGTCACGTGTTTTCCATGTGCGTTCGGTAATGAAAATCAAAGAGTTAGATAACTGTTTGAGTTTTTATATGCATAAATAGATAACTGTTCGAGTTTTATAAAATGACTAATGAATAGATAAGTTTTCTTTGTTCAGTCACGTGATTTGCAGGTGCAAAAACTCAAAGAGTTATAGATAAGTGTTCAAGTTTTTATAGGACTTAAAGGATAAGTGTTTGACTAAAGCAGTGACTTAGAAGATATTCTACAAATGTCCAGGAAGATAAAGTTTCAATGAATCTATGAGTGAAAATCATGGAAATTCAAAATGATAGTGGAGAAAGTGGAAATTTTAAAATGATAGTGGACAGTGGAAATTCAAAAAGATAGTGGAAATCGTGGATAATTTGAATTTAAAATTAGTATATGGATTATGGATTAAGTGGATGAACATGTTGAATGTGAAGTTAAAGTTCGACTACTAATAGAGAGTACAAGCTGCATTACGATTATCCTGATTTCAATCCTTAATCAAGATCAAGTCTGAATATTCAATCCCAAATCTCAAATATCAAATCTGAATATTCAACTACATATCAAATCTAGAAAAATTCTCCAACATCAGAAGAAGTTTGGAATTCCAAGTAATTTCAGAAAAGGAGTTGCAAACACAAGAAGTTTGGAAATTCAACAATTGGAGAAGAAGAGATATAGAAGCTGAGCAAAAAGAAGTAAAAGGAGCTACGTGCATAAAGATCAAGTTTTATATAATTCAAAATTAATTTTGAATAAAGACTTCATTTTCTATTTGAATTGTATATCGGACATTACTATATCAAAATCGACAAGAAGGGAATTGAGTTGAAAAGATATTATAAATTCTTTCTTTAAAGTTTATAAAGAATAGAATTTTATTTATGAGTGTTTTGTGCTCTTATTTTATCCACTAGTAATTTTAATTACTAAAGATACAATTCACCCCCCCTCTTGTGATACAACGATCCTACACCTATGATCTATGCCTAATTCTTCATAAAAGGTGTCTATTTGATCATTATCAAATTTTGTACCATGATCACTCTTAAGTTTTTGAATTTTAACATTTTGCTCATTCTGAACTTTATTACAGAATATCTTAAATATTTCAAAAACTTCAGTTTTATTAGCTGAAAAATAAACTCAAGTAAACCTAAAATAGTCATCAACTAGTACAAAAGCATAATGTTTACCTCCTAGACTGGTTGTCCTAGTAGGTCCAAATAAATCCATATGCACTAATTCTAATATTCTTTTGCTTGTTATTTCATTTAAACTTTTAAAGGATGTTTTATGTAATTTACCTAGTTGACATGCATTACACATAACCTCTTTCAAGTAATTATTACTAGGTAAACCTCTAACTAGATTCTTTTTAGACAGCTTTTGTAATAATGTTAAGTTTGAGTGTCCTAACTTTCTATGCCATAAAATGACTTTATCAGATTTTGCAATCAAGCAATCATTGTCTTTGATAATATCAAAAGGCAAGTTCAAAATACAAATGGATCATTTCTTATGTGTAGTGAATAAAATTTCATTTGTATATATGTCCATAATTTTACAGGAATCTTTTCCAAAAATTACTCTATAAAACTTCATTATGACAAGAACACTTAGTAAATTAAAACCTAAGTTTTCTACTAATAAGACATCATTTATAAAACATTTTTCAGTTACCTAAACCTTGCCAGACCCAAGGATATTTGTTTTGCTTTTATTTCCAAAGGTAGCTTGTCCATTCTTGGTCTTTGTTAATTTTATAAGTAATAGTATATCTCTAGTCATGTGGCTAGATTCTCTACTATCCATTATCCATTTTGATTTGTGTAGCTGCAAAACAATTAAGAAGAGATTTTATTTCTTGGAAACCATTTTTGAGTGGGTCCAAGAATTTTAGAGAGAGTCATATCAAAATAATCAATATTTTTAAACTTCAACTTATCTATTTTCTGATAATTATTCCTGTTTTTATTTCTCTTAGTGTTGTAATTATTAAAACATTTATCTCTATGTAAACCAAAGTTAAAATTTTCATTTCTAACATTATTTGATTATTGATCCCAATATCTGATAATTTTTAAATATGAAGAAAACTAATCAAAAATATTAAAATTCTCAAATGACTTAGCCTGATTTTTCTAAAAAATTCTTTTGGAATTCTTGCATCGTGTGCTATTATCTATATGTGGCATTTTATCAATTTGCACATATTTATCTCCCTTTTTAATCACACACAGAATAGTTTTTCTTTTATTATTCTTAGTACTAGAAATAAAGACATTATTTTTAATAGTACCATCATACAATATATAATTTTCAGAAGATGGATCGTGTAAACCTATACCATGTTTTTCTACATTTGATATTTTACTACTAAGTTCATTTGTTATAGTCTAACTATTATTCCATTTACTTAAGGTAGTTTTTTGATCACAAACCTTAATTTTTAACATATCAATTTCTGAATTTAAATCAATAATATTCAGTTTTAGTTTTTCAACTTCATAGATTATTTTCTTTTTATCAGCAATTAAATTTTCACAATTAGCATGCAATTTTCTTTCCATTGTAGTAAACTTTAAAATTTCCTATGCATGCTTTTGATTTTCTTCTTTAAATTTATTCAACGTAGAATTCAAAAAATCAATCTTATTTTCAGATTCATCTAGCATTTCCCTAGTGTTCTTTCTTTTTGTTTTTACTTTCTTATATTTTCTAGCTAGTTTATTGTATTCAACAAGTAATCTATCAAAATTAGCATTTGGATCAGAAGATACCTACTAGATTTCGCCATGAAGCATACGTTTGCCAAATTTTCTTCTAATTTTGATTTTGATGAGGATTCATTGTTTGATGTTGAATCCTTTGTTTCTTCACTTTGTGAAGCTAAAGAGTCATCTCATGTCACTTTAAATGCTCTTCTCTTTCTGAATTTCTTATTCTTGAAATTCCTCCTCGAATTCTTCTTATCTTTGTTGAGAGGACAATCAATTTGAAAGTGACATAGCCTGTTGCACTTATAGCATATGATTTTATCCTTCATGAATGACTTCTTCTCCATATCTCTAGATGCCTTTGCTAACCTAAAGTTCCTACGTTTCTTCAACAGATTTCTAAATTTTCTGGTCAACAATAGTAAATCATCGTCAGAATCACTAATTACTTCTAAGACTTTATCAGCCTCAAAAGCTAGATCCCTTCTAGGATTCTTCCCTTTTGAATCTAAATGTTGTGCTTCATAGACTATTTGATTGCCTATGAGATCATCGAGAGTATATGCATTTAAATCTTTGGACTCTTCAATTGATAATGTCTTTTGAGCCCAAATTTTACTTAAAGATCTAAGGATCTTTCTTACTAAGTCTTTTTTCTCGAATTTCTTGCCTAAAGATTTTAATGAATTTACAATTTCAATAAAATGGGAAAACATATTAGAGATATATTCATTTTCGTGCATTTTAAAAAGCTCATATTTATGTACTAACATATTAATCTTAGATTCCTTGACCTAGTTAGTACCTTTGTTGGCAACTTCTAATGCATGTCATGTCTCATATGTAGTTTGATTTGCAAAAACTTTGTTAAATTGA
Organism: Cymodocea nodosa; assembly: GCA_036874045.1. Taxonomy (NCBI): domain Eukaryota; kingdom Viridiplantae; phylum Streptophyta; class Magnoliopsida; order Alismatales; family Cymodoceaceae; genus Cymodocea; species Cymodocea nodosa. The sequence continues at coordinate 10,010,723 of CM072339.1, read as the reverse complement.
TCATGAGATAAAGCACAGAACAAGATCTTCAAACCTTTAGCATTCAGTGTCATTCGCTCCTTTTCATCAAAAGTCCAAGTATCATATGGAATCGTAACTAACACTATAGGATTGCTAATTATATGTCATAATTTGAAATTAATTGACTAAAAGAATACTTCATCCTATATTTCTAGTAGCCATAATTACTACCTTCAAACATAGGAGGACGATTAGTGGTCTGTCCTTCAGTCATAACTAAGATTTCAGTATTATCCATTTTAAACAAATGATCCTAAATAAATGACAGGAAAAATTGATTCCTAAATAGAGAAATGAAAGCTCTTAACTATGCTCTAATACTAGTTGTAGGATCGTTGTATCACAAGAGGAGGGGTGAATTGTGTCTTTAGTAATTAAATTACCAACGGATAAAATAAGAGCTCAAAACACTTGTAAATAAAATTCTATTCTTTATAAACTTTAAAGAAAGAATTTACAATTTCTTTTTAGCTTAATTCTCTTTTGGTTGGTTTTGATATAGTAAAGTCTGATATACAATTCAAATAGAAAATGAAGTCCTTATTCTAAGCTGATTTCGAATTATATAAAACCTAATCTTTATGTATGTAGCTCCTTTTCCTTCTTTTTGCTCAGCTTTTGTATCTCTTCTTCTCTAATTATCGAATTTCCAGACTTCTTGTGTTTGCAACTCCTTTTTTTGAAATTGCTTGGAATTCTAAACTTCTTTTGATGTTAGAGAATTTTTCTGGATTTGATATGCAGTTGAATATTCATACTTGATTTTTCATATTGTAATTAGGGATTGGGATGATTGTAATGCGGCTCATACTCTCTTTTTATAATCTCCATTATCATTTTTAATTTCCACAATTTCCACTCTTAGATACACCAAAACTTTATCCTCCTAGAGATTTGTAGAATATATTCTAAATCTCCGTTTTAGTCGAACACTTATCCTTTAAGTCCTGTAAAAACTCGAACACTTATCTGTAGCTCTTTGAGTTTTTGCACCTACAAAACACGTGGCTGAACAAAGAAAACTTATCTATTTGTTAGTCATTTTATAAAACTCGAATAGTTATCTATCAATGCGTATAAAAACTCGAACAGTTATCTAACTCTTTGATTTTCATTATCGAACGCACATGGAAAACATGTGAAAACTTAAAACATTAAAAACACACATGCAGATAACTTAACTATATGAGTTTTTAACATAACTCTTTGACTAAGTCGAAATGTTAACTATCCGAAATCACGTGAACACTTAAAATCATTTGCAACATTTTCACATGGAAAGTTTAGTGTGTATATGGAGCTATTTCTAACACTAGTAAAGTTGATTTCATTTGTAGCATGATCAATGATATAACATTTTTCAACAATAAATAGAACATTATATCCTTTATCACATAATTGACCTACACTTATAAATTTTGTTTTAGACCATTAACATGTAAGACATTTTCAATTCTACCATTTTCAGATGTAATGTTTCTTATAGTAGTAATTCTACATTTTTCATTATTTCCAAATTTAACAAACCTTGAATTTAAATCTTTAACTAAATCAAAAAGTCTTTTCTTACTTGTCATATGCTTTGAACAACCATTGTCCACAATCCATTTTGTCATTTATGCTTGGAGCTCCTTGCCATCCTACAAATCATATTGAAATTAAGGCTTTTGGTACTCAAATCTTCTTAGGTCCAAAAGAGTTAATTCTTAAAACATTGAATCTGTTTCCTTTTAGCAGCCAGATATGACCAAACCTTCTTTTGATAGCAAATATAGTAGTGTCATCTTTGTAAGATCGGATCATGCCACCATAGTAAGGTACTTTATGTGATGTAGCATGCCCAATGCTATATTTAATCTTACTAGATCTTTGTGATCCTATAATTTTATCTAAACCTATCTATCCCTTTGTGAACTTGCATACAATAGTTTTCAAATTAGAGACTTCAGCTAACAGGTTTTTATTTTCTTCTTTTAGCTCATAGTTGTCACAACTATATTTATCCATTTTAGCTTTCAATTTTCTATTTTAATAAGAGTTTTTTCTAATTCAGCAAAAGAACCTTCTAGACAATTATTTAAGCCTTTGATATCCTTCTTATATTCTTTACACTTAACATAAAAATTGTTGAGTATTTTGTTTTGATGATGTATGCTAAACTAATGTAATCATATTTACTCAATTAATATTGTTTGTGAAAGTAAATTAAGAACATCAATTAATACAGAAAAAGTTTACTGATATAAATACTTGTCTATAATGGATCTGAAATTGTGCTATGTTAAATAACTAGTCATTAAGTTATACTAACTTTTCATTTAACTAAACGTTAAGTTAACGTGTGTTTTTATTGTAAAGCATGATATGTTTTAAAGTTACATTTTCTATATCATGTATAGTACACGTTAAGACAACTTGTTGAGTTAGTACGTTATTTGTATAAAGGTCACATGAGAACTCATTGAGTTATAGGCTTAAAGGTTAAAATAGGTTACGTGAGAACTCGTTAAGTTAGTGAACAAAAGGTTAAAATGAAGAGACGAACTCGTTAAGTTAGCTTCTAATCTTCCAAAAGATAACTTAAGTCACTATTTTTAGGTCACAACACGTGTCTCACTAGTTTTATGATAAAAAGATTTTCAGATACTTAGAAAACTTAAATATTTGATACTTAAATTATTTTTGGTGAGTTAATATTTAACCTTCTGAAAGAAAGGCTAAGTTGGTTCGTTGAGTTAGTGTAACATCACGAAGCTAGTTTGTTGAGTTAGCGTAATACCACAGACTTAGTTCGTTGAGTTAGTTAGAATATTCGCATTTGATTAGATTTACTATTGTTTTTCTTTGCTCCCCCTACATAAATGTAGTAAGGATAAACCATGGCGTACTTAAAATTAGGTTGCCAAGTCTTAATAGATTTGTCATTAAAAGTTATTTCATTCAAATAGATTTTGTCATTTAAGTTCAAATGGCTAACTTAAGTGGGTTGTCAAGCCCCAATAGATTTGTCATTAAAGGCTATTTCGTTCAAATAGATTTTTTCATTTAAGTTCAAATGGCTAACTTAAGTGGGTTGCCTAGCCCTAATAGATAAATCTTTTTTTTTTTTAGTTAAATACAGAAATAAGTAGGAGATTTAACAATTTAGACTTTCTGACTTTTATTTTATTCAATTTACAACAGAAAATTCATAGAGATATAC